>HG995378.1:20789582-30789582 GCA_905333075.3 Atethmia centrago | reverse complement strand
TTAATCTATGGACAGACTGCGGCGGCCGGCCGTCACTCGCGCTGACCTAACGTGCCGCCGCCGTCGCCGCCACCGCACTGCCGCTAATTACTATACAACACGTCTTATTATTCCGGCTATTAAGGCTCGCATTGATTCCCTCGTGTCGTGTGAAGTTACATGTAAAACTTGAATTCAACTACTACTGTTTGGAATGAATCAGTGTGCCAAATGGAGTACAAAACTTTTGAAATTGGTCACCAACCCCTTACGTTTTAAGCAGACTTCAATCCCAGAAGCCTTTTTTTTTTGGATGGGAAATCATCAAATAACTTCTCCCGCTCTGGGCGGAGCGGGAGGGTGTGTCAGGCTCTTACTGACTAAAACCCACCCGTATTCCTTCCTGTTGCCTGTGTTGCCAGGGGCCTCGGTGACCCTTTAGTACCTTCCCGCGACATCCCAGAAGCCTAGCTATGAACTATTAATAGCTGAACAAAACAGGGTCCCTGATGACGTAGGTAGCCTCCAGATACACCGTAAGTCAACTGAGGATGAGAAGCGTTTTATCACCATAAATCTCGGTTAAAATCATATTTCAAGAATGTACATGATAATAACAAATACATGACGAACATGTTTGTTACACAAGGCGTCTAAAGGTCAAGTAGACGAGGTTCAAGGTACTCGTCAAAAAACCTCAACTCGATTAGCAGACGTCTTAAACTCTTAATCTGATAATTATGAAATTAACGAAGTAGAGAGTATAATTTTTATAAGTGGAATAAACCTCAAATGTAAAAGAATCCTTGCTACACGTGTGTATTAATGATTAATAGTAGGTGTGATATAATTACGTGAACTTGAACCGACCGTGGCGAATAATATGTAATTTTAAAACTCTTTGACGTAAAACTGGTATTGTTGTGACGGAAATGCAGATATATATAGATAAATATGTATCACAAACGAGATAGAGTTTCAGGAAAATAAGCATTTCAGGGATTTCATGAAATTTGGTGAGAATAGATGGCAGATTTCCGACCAGTTTGATGAAGGTCTAGTTTGCGGGACTGCATTATTTGGACAATTAATACAATGGAAACCAACACGAAGGTTGAAGCAAAGGAATAATCGACTTCTCTCGTGATTGATTTTGATTGGATTTATTCAATTAAAATCAATCACGAGACAAGTCGATATTTTCATTTTCCTGGGAGATTTTCCCAAGTTCCATAATTATTAACAACATTGCTTTTCCAACAGTTTACAGATGATGACAGAACTCAGCGCAAAGGGAAATTTGCAAAATATTACAAAAGCAACTGAGGTGTTTGAAGATTTTCTAGCGACCTGAACACTACCGCGTAGCTCTATAGTCAGGCGTGGGCAACAAGTGGGCCTCAGTATGAGCAGTGTAGCACCTCAATATCAGGTTTAATCAGACTATTGTATCGTCTGAGTACTGAGTTACTGACGGACTAAGTGCGTTAAGCAAAAAAACTGCAAGGCCACAGGAAAACTATTTCGGTTGCCCATTACGAGTCGGCAACCGAGAGCAGTGGTGGCCCAGTGGTAACGGCCGCGACTTACGAGTTGTACGTCGTAGGTTCGAATCCGGACAGGCGCTTTACTTTGTGTAAATGATTTCATCACCACTGCTCTCAAAAACGGTGAAGGAAAACATCGTGAGGAAACCGGCATGTCCTAGAACCAAAAATTCGAAGACATGTGACATCTACCAACCCGCACTGGGCCCGCGTGGTGGATTACGGCCCACTCCCTCTCACAGAGAGGAGGCCTGTGTCCCAGCAGTGGGAACATTATAGGCTGATTATGTGTATTACGAGTCGGTATGGCGGTATTTTGGAACGGCGGTATTTGGCGCCTATCGGAACATTCGGTTAGTAACGAAGTATAGGAAAACGATGGCAGATTTCAATCAAACTCACCCGATAAGTTCAATCATATCTTTGAGTGCTACATTCGTGACAAAAAAAATCTTCGCAATCTTCAAAATAACATATACCTAATATAGGCAAGCCAGGGCCCGTGCCCCGGGCGCTTATTCTCTTTCCGTGCGGTTGGCACACTGAGGGAGTCACTACGTGATTAGGGAGGCATAGGTCGTCAAACGGTGTGAGCGGGTCGCGGACGGGCGCAATTGAATTCTGCCAGGAACCACACGTTTTCACATACTCCACTTTTATTTGGCGATATAAAAATGGCTTGATTTCTATCTGTTGCAACAGACCTAAGCCGCGGTAAACCAATGAAAAAAATAAGGGAAAAATTACCACGCGTAGCGGCGTGCCCTTTGCGCCTGGAAGTGCAAAGGCGACACGATTTCCTTAATTTTTGATCACATCGCTGGCGCCCCTGTTGTTTTTGCCCCGCCTCGAAAAAAATCTAGTTCCGGTACTGACAGTCGCTACCAAATTCTGGATGCGCTTGCACATAAAAGATTTTTGACATTACCGCCGGTACCTGAGTACCGGTACTCCACTTAACATGTCCAGGTACCCACCGCATACCACATTTTTTTTTTTTAAATGGCTCATTGCAAGTGTCCGCGTGGACCTTTATCTGTTTTATCGGGCTTCGGTGGGGCCAGAAGGGCCTCTCACCTTTTACTTAAAAGGTTGTATAGGTAGCACAGCTAAGGGCGTCCCATAGTGGGACTCGAACCTAGGCTTAGGGCGCTACCGGCTACTGAGCAAGGAGTTATTATTAGGGACATTGTTTATGACATGAGAAATTGGATGATGGTTGGCAGATTTAGATCGACATGTAACTGTTCATTACGTATGTACCAGGGGCTGCTCGTGGCTTTTCGCATGAATCGGTTTTGATCCGCGTACCACAAATCTCTCGTATTTGTACGAGGAACATCGTACAGTTGGCGACCTTTAAGTTATTTTTCTAATGCTTAGTAACTATCCTTGTTACTTACTATAGCTGTTTTCTCAATCTTTAACTTACGGAAATATTTGTTTGGTACCGGTACAATACCGATACTGATTAGAAAGTACCGGTACCAATAGTACAGGTACTACGTCTGGTACCAGTATTGTACCAAGGCCAATGGTACTAGTTCCCAAAAATACTGGTATTTCAAACCCTGCTTAAAACAGACATTACGGTGTTGTGTAGGGCATGTGATTTTTTTGGTCTGAAGTAACCCTTCTTTGAACTCACCTGTATGATGAGCGGGCGCACAGCATGTATGCTCTCGTCGCTGACGTGCGACGGGAACGCGTCCAGGTCCAAGTCGATGATGGCACATTTCGAAGAGTTGCAGTAGTTTGACACCTGCGACAGATACATCGATGACTGATGTGTGATGTCTTCCTTTGACGAAATATTCATGAAGAAAGTATCAGCATTTGGGTCCTTTGGCCGTGTTTGAGTAGCTAGTGCTGAAAGCCGATAGTTGTTGACGGGTGTTCCCACATCAATTAGTTTTCACTCCACCCGATGTGGCAGAGTGAAAACTGTCCATGATTGTGCAACTAAATCATCCTGCCGTCATTTTCGCCGCAGTCGCGGGGTTAAATAATGTTAATACAAAAATCTAGTTAAGAAATAGTCATTCACCACAGACAAAGAATAGGGCTTTAATCCCAGATTGTAGAGCAGCACGGTGTAGGGCAGCTTGGCGGCGGCGCGGATGAAGCTGATGGCCTGCGCGTGCGCGTCACTCCGTGCGTACGTCACGAGCGCGGGCGTAGTGGTGTTGTGCCACAGCTCCTGGCGCCCGTCCAGCCCCAGCAGTCGCGAGTACTGCTCCTCCTGCACTAGGTGGTTCTCCTCTACATCGCGCAAGTTCTCCTGCTGGGACAACGACGCCTGTTGCGTGGTAAATCTTATTTTAATGGATGACAGACTTATTTTAAAACCATTAAATTTTATATTTAAATTATGCAAAATCATCATTATGTACAACTATATGTACATATTGACATTGATGAATATTATAAGCAAAATTAAGTGAATATTTATGTATGTACCTTGAAAAGTATTATATTACTTTAATTATTGTGAATGTGAGCACTATGTGGGTCATCTTTATTTATTTCGTTGTTTTTTTTTTTTTTTTTTTTTTCTCTTAGTTTTAATTATGGTCTGGCATTTTGAGTTCTTTATGCGGCCAAACCAATTGTCCTTTCCTTGGTATTGTTCGTCGAGTCGTTGAGCTCCTTAAGTTTTGAGTTGAGCTACACGATTACTGACAAATGCTTGCACTGACTGGACAGGTCCACTCAAATTTGTGTGGTTCTTTCCTCAAAAGACCATTTCAGACATAGATCTACATGGTCCTCACATGATCTGACCAAGATTATGTCTGGACTTTAAAAGAGACTTTGACCCTTGAGTTTGTTTCGCCATTTCTTCTCAGGGGTAGTCAGATAGGAAATGTCGACTCCATCTAGCTTATTTTTTAATATGACGTGTAAAAGTGATTCTCATATCCTATTTACAGAATAAACAATTTCATTTCATTTCATTTCATTTCATTTCATTTCATTTCATTATTTTGTTAGTTAAAACTATTGAGTGGGTTACGAAGGGACAGTATGAAAATTACCAGGCCATGGCAGAACAATGTCTAGGAAACCCTGTGCTAAACAAAAATCTGTTATATACAATCTTTTTGAAATGCAGTCAAAGAGTGGGTAATCCAGCCAGCTCAAAAGGAGGGTAATGTTTTTTTTTTGTTTAATGTATTCACTTTTACAATGAACACAATTAACAACTGAATAGTACATAATGTATGCTGTTCAATGGATCTAGTTTATAACATATTGTGATTCATGTATTATTATCTATTATACTTCAATAATTCTATAAATAAGGGTCTTCCATTGTAGGGTACTATAATGGACCCCCATCAACCGGGCTGTTTATCTGCCGTTCCATAAACTATTTAAGTGGTTTAAGTAATAAATGGTTTTTGGTAGATTAAAATGGACCTATTATAATATATAATTAATTCTTATACATTTATATTAAATCATACATACTCTGATGAGTAAGACTGTCGCGCCGACGCACACTGGTCCCGAATGATAAAAAAGTGGACATTAAGAAATTTTTGACAGAAGGTCAACGGATTCGGCTGATTTTTTTTTTTGTAGACAGCTGATGCAATTACAAATCACTTTTATAGATTGAGTTTTTGCCAAATAAGCCGTATTTTCAGAGAAAAAAAATATTCAAATATTTTTTGTATGAAAGAAATCCTAATTTTGTCTTTATCTTCCAAGATTCAAACGTATTCAAAATAAAACTTAGCGCAGCTTGTAGAGGTGCTAATTGCTCACCACTTTGTCATAGACACTCTTCTGCGATTTTGTGCTCCTTTTGAGTTACAGGCACTTTAAATATTTTTTGTATGAAAAAATCCTAATTTTCTCTTTATCTTCCAAGATTCAAACGTATTCAAAATAAAACTTAGCGCAGCTTGTAGAAGAGCTAATTGCTCACCACTTTGTCATAGACACTCTTCTGCGATTTTGTGCTCCTTTTGAGTTACATGCACTTTAAATATTTTTTGTATGAAAAAATCCTAATTTTGTCTTTATCTTCCAAGATTCAAACGTATTCAAAATAAAACTTAAAGCAGCTTGTAGAGATGCTAATTGCTCACTACTTTGTCATAGACACTCTTCTGCGATTTTGTGCTCCTTTTGAGTTACAGGCACTTTAAATATTTTTTGTATAAAAAAATTCTAATTTTGTCTTTATCTTCCAAGATTCAAACGTATTCAAAATAAAACTTAGCGCAGCTTGTAGAGTAACTCTTACAAATATATGAAATTATCAGTATCAAATAAACAAACAAGGAAATCTCAAAACGTGTTCAGACATGTTTATGTACAGGTAAGTTATTGTGTGACTCGTATGTAAATTTTTTTTTGTATAGAGTCATTGCTTAATTACCCTATAAGTGACGATTTCGGCTCTATTTGGTCATCTAGTCGAACGCGTCGAAAACGCTGAATGATGAATAGGTATATAAATTGCAATTAAAAATTCCCTTTGTAGTTTTGCGGTATTTATGTAGGAGCACATCTTAGTATGTTTTATTTTCTCGTGACTCATCCAAATTGCAAGAATATTTGGCTCATTATCTAACTACCCCATTAAGTAATGAGGTAGTTAGGTAATGAGCCATTATCTAACTACCCCATTAAGTAACGGGATAGTTGGGTAATGAGTCATATATCAATAGTATAAGGGCAAGCGGAACCCGTTTTTGTTCATTACGCGTCTTGTGCTCGTAAAAACAACACAATTTTTTATCAACTATCACCACATTGTAACTTTTATTTATTTGCCTGTAACATTTTTGTATCAAAATGACTACATTTGTGACTAATTTAGACATTTTTTCTTTTTTGAGTAATAGTGGGTGCCTTAAAAATAGTGATTTACTGTGTCAAACCATTATAAATCGTATTTCAAGTGAAATTCCAAACGAAGAGCTCAGTATTATCAAAAAGTTTTGCCAAAATTATACGTCAAACCTAGCTAGAAGATGGGACAATTCAGGTAGAAACGAAAGATTTGGTGTTAAAAACAAGGAGTGGTTGGAGTCTAAAATGTTGTGGCCAACTTTAACTTCTGTGAATTTTCCTATGTTGTTTGATCCAGAATATACCATAGAGGACATTTCAGTAGACGTAGAAGAGCATAATTTATCGTACGAAGAGGAAGCGGGTGCATCTACATCAGAAGCTACCACAAATACTCCCAGAACTAGAAATACTTTTTGAATTAATTTTTTAACTCTGAAAATACGGCTTATTTAACAAAAAATACATCTTTAAAAGTTACTTGTAATTGTATCAGCTGTCTACAAAAAACTAGTAAAGCTCATCCGACAACGAAAAATTTAAAGTGCCTGTAACTGAAAAGGAGCACAAAATCGCAATTGAGTGTCTATGGCAAAGTGATGAACAATTAACCCCTCTACAAGCTGCGCTAAGTTTTATTTTGAATACGTTTGAATCTTGGAAGATAAAGACAAAATTAGGATTTTTTCATACAAAAAATATTTAAAGTGCATGTAACTCAAAAGGAGCACAAAATCGCAGTTGAGTGTCTATGACAAAGTAGTGAGAAATTAGCCCCTCTACAAGCTGCGCTAAGTTTTATTTTGAATACGTTTGAATCTTGGAAGATAAAGACAAAATTAGGATTTCTTTCATACAAAAAATATTTGAATATTTTTTTTCTCTGAAAATACGGCTTTTTTGGCAAAAACTCAATGTACAAAAGTGATTTGTAATTGCATCAGCTGTCTACAAAAAAAAAATAAGCTGAATCGGTTAACCTTTTGTCAAAAATTTCTTAATGTCCCCTTTTTTATCATTTGGGACCAGTGTGCGACGCTCTTATTGGGCTATTATTGACGCATTTATTTGGCCAGCGCCAGCGCCGACCCCAAATAAATTGGAATAAGGGCAGGAGAATGATGATACATACTCTATCATCCAAGAGATGATTACAATATTGTAATTTTAAAATTGCAGCAATCTGGATTTCTTTTCCTCTAACTGTATGTTCATTAAAACATGATAATATCATACTTTCTATAATAAAAGAAACTTACTCTAATCAACAGAGGACTGAAGTAGTACTGCAATCTAGTTGGTTAGTCAAGCTGCAGGCTACAAGGTTTATAATAAAAACATTGTAATTGTTTCTAAACAAATGTAACAATGAACTGGAATCCTGTTTATTTTATTTATAGTAGAAATCTTTGTTGTAGCAGTGTTGCAGTTACAGTGTATATCTTTATTTACATTTGAATATCCGTTTCTGTGGTTAGTCATTTAACTCCCATTGTTTGGAGAAAATGCATTAAATTGTATTCTATACAATATGCAATAGAGCAAAAGTATGTGAAACAGACTATGATATAAGTTTAGATTATACATATTAATATAAAACTGATTATGCGGCGTTTAGCTTTCTTTCAGAAGTCAAATATTTTTTCTTCCCTAAAACTATTATAATTCCTAATTATTTGAAAAATTGTATTAGGGTACTATTTTACAAACCTGAAAATCTTTTATGTGCTGGTGTGTTTGCGTGACAATACTCTGAATGGATTGCGGCGGCTGCGAGTGGAATACTATCAGAAATATACTTATTGCAAACACCGACGTCGAAAACAGCAAAAAACTCTTAGTTTTCATTTTGTCCGCACATTATCACACACTGCATTCGACTCCAAACAAGGTCTCCTCCACTGTCACGCTTAGCAAACGTTCCGAAGCTCCCACTAACCCGGCTAAATCATTTTCGAAATACTTCTCTCACAAAATAAAAGAAATCAATATCAATGACACGAGTCACCGCAAACCCACACGCGCCCGTCGTTATATTACAGGTACGCACATGCTCACTTTAACACAATGTTATCGCGCACACACGATAAATTATATATGCGGATGTCGCTATTTATTAATTATTTCATGTTGTCGTATATTTTTATTCGAATAAGCTAGCGTTCTGAACGAAAAAGCGTTCGATTGTCTTCCTTGACTTTGTTTGACAGCTGTCAATGAAGCTTTTTAGTGTTGCCTTTTTTGCCAAATAATGCAACCGAGTACAGACATTTAAACTGTTTAGTCGATTTGAATTAAAAGATCTGTGTTCAAATCATGATTTAAAAAATAGTACAAATTTAGAATTGCCAGCGTTGAGGGTTGTCCTATAATCACGGTATAATTATGGGTTATAAGTTATAACCAACAATGACGAGAAATTGAATGTATCTTCTTCTTAGCGAGTCGATGGCAATCTAAATTGAGTTGACCTATAATTCGGCTACGAAGATTATGTATCAATGTGTCTCAAAAGTGTAAGGCGCTTTCTCATATAACACCCTATTACCGGGTGTATACCTATTACATCGTGACATATTCTGTGGTTTAGGCAGAGGTGTACATACCTATAGTCCACCCACAATTTCATCAGCCGAAGGCCTAACTAACTCTTTGGAGATTACAGGCGTGATATCCCGTCAGGGTATATATGTTCTGTGCGTGATATTACGTTATGTGTTTTTGTTATTCTGTACTTTCTGCCTACCCCCATGGGAAGAAGGCGTGAGTTTATATAAGTATGTTATATTAAAATAATAATGTATAATGCATAATTCAGTGTTCATTCTCACTGAAATGAAACCTTGTGAGAAGTAGACCTATGTCAAGCATAGGGCTGAATTGGTAGAAGACAAAAGGCAAACCAATTAAATGACATATTACGCTAACGTAGTAATTTGTTATTTTAGCTGTCTTTGACAGTTCTGCTGTTTCTTTTATATACTAATAGAGATCAATCAAAACACAAAAAAGGTCTAAATATGTTCAATAGGAAGCCTCTGACATTCGAACTGGCTTCGCTCGCTCTTACATTCTCTTTTTCCAAAAATAAGTTAATAAAGCAATTCAGTGCTTAAATTTTCGAGCTCGCTTCGCTCGCTCTTGTCTAGATTCTCAAACAAACTGAGTCCAATTTCTGTATGAATAGTCAAAAGAAAACATAACCTACACAAGCCGGTGTATGTTATGCTAAAATTTTTGAGCTCGCGTCACTCGCTCTGTACTTGCAGTCTGCATCCTACATTCTCTTTACTGTCAAAGTTTCTACGTAGGTCGTCAAAGTAATTCGCAGTTCTAAATGAATGTACAAAAGCAAACCTAACCTTTCTGAGTTGAGGTCATGGGTCAAGGGATGCAAAAATTTTCGTGCTCGCTTCGCTCGCCCTTGACGTTTATTGTCATTATTATTTTATTTTGCAAAATTTTACTAAACTCCATAAACCAAGAAAACCGTGGGCCTCATTTTGGTTTGCCACCCCAGGCCCCCGACCAGGCTAAGTCAACAACTAGCGTGTAGTGTACACTGTACAGTGTAGCTTGGTGGCAAAGATTTAAATCTTTGGTTGGTAATTTTAATACGACCTCACCACTCACGGCCAAATGTCATCAAAGTTCATGAAACTGCGTTTCAGATAAATTGTAATATTTTGTGCATAAAAATGATTGCCTATCTCTTTCTTACTGATAAGGTTTTCCCACTTACGTACAATAATTATGTTTAAATGACAAAATAAAAAAGGGTTCTTCGTCGTGAAGAATCCGGTATTATTTAAGTAAATTGTCGTTGTAATAGTTGTATTCTATAGTCAAAATAATCTAGTATTCTACCAAAATTACCGGGAATATGTCGAACATATCAAAAAGGAGAAGAGAGGGTTCTAGGACCAAGATCAAGGTACGGAAAGAGGTCATGTCATAGCCTACTCATTCACAGAACATATCGGCGCCTACGAGGCATGATTTCTGTTTTTGTTTTACAATACAGCTCTCAAAATTGTGCAAATTCAGTTGTCTAGACGATGAAAAGTTGTTCCCGCTATGATCAATGATACAACCATCTGACCAGCTAATCAGTTCCGCATGACTTACTCATCAAAATAATCATTTTTTTGTCATTTACAACTATAACTCGCGCAATCTATGCACGTGTTGATAACAAATGTGTTGTTTGTTAAACTGCCCAAATTAATTTGAGTACATAAGCAACTATGCACTCTCCTACAATATTCAAAATAACTAAACAATGTACCTAATGTAACCTAATTAATAAGCTCTTATCATGAATGACATCACAGACTGACCACCAAGGTCATTATTTGTTTGTCTTGTTAACAAAAATCTAGATAGATAGGTATTAATTTGAATATGTGTCACTATGTTATGGAGTGCACTAACTAATAAAGAGTTTGAAATTCTATGATAGTCTTATTTGTATTTCATATTTTATTTACATTATGAATAAAAATTATTGTAAAGGAAAAATATCAATTAACCATTGTGGTACTATATTTGTTGTTCCACAGTAAAACCACACCTAAGTAAATTATATTATAGCTAAGCATATTAATTTTACAATTTATTGGTCATTGTCATTATTTTATTATAAACACTTTTACATAATTAAGGAATAATAGTTTTTTAATACTTACAATATTTGTGTTTTATCTGAACTGAGCAGTTTTTATCATTTATTAGTAGAGATTGCATATTTGGCTGCATATTCACCTAAAGTTGAGATGTTGGCTAATATGGAATGTGCTTTTGTATCGCAAAATCCCGCGGCTCTGGGATTACAATTGTAGGTTTCTGATTATAGAATCGAATGTATATTAACTTACTTTCAAATGTTAGCTTATATGGAATGCACTTTTATATGTAAAAAACCCTGCCCGCCATTCCCTAATTAACAAATTTTATGTTTTTTTCTGACTATATATGTAATTAGTAGCATATGTACCTACTTAATATTATGATGTAAAGTAGGTAGAAACATTAATTTTAAATAAACATGCAATCCAATAATTTATAATCCAATAAGTTTTTTTTTTTAAATATTTTTTTAGAAGTCGCTTTCATACTATACACCGGAATAGTTATGCATTCCCGTTGTTTGTGGCCTCTTTAAAAAAAAAAATTTTTAAGAAGCCACTTCCATACTTTCATAGCTAAAAATTAACTTTAGGTAAATATGCATCCGAATATCCAATCTCTGTTCATTAGTTATAGATAGATGTTAGAAGTTGAAACATGATAATGTAAAGGAGTTAAGATCTAATTATTCTGAACACAGAGCATGGGTGACCACAAAGAATTCCTGAAGCGTATCACCAAGACACTGTACTATGGGCAGCTGCCAACACTGCCCTGTCTGAGCCTGCCCGTCACTGGTATGAATCATAACTGCAATAACACAACACAATTACCACAAAATGAAGTTGTTTCCACAATATGGCTGAGATTATGTCTGGACTGTGACCTCTCAGTTTGTTTGGGCCTCTCTTCTCGATAGGAAACACCAACCTCATCTAGTTTTAAAAATATGATTGATGTGTAAAAGTGTTTGTACAAACCTACTTACTGAAATAAACCCATTTATCATTTCTTTCAGTCTAAAAAAACTTATCAAAAGAAGGAATAACTATTATAAATATTTCACATTAAACCAATTAAAATACAAATTATGTTTATAACATAAAATACTAATAAATGGAGATCAAGACTAACAGTATCATGACATTGCAGAGATCTCGTGTGAGCTATGGTCGGTGTCGCAGCGCGGGCGCTCGCTGCGGCGCCTGCACGCGGACGCGGCGGCCGGCATCGCGCGCAGTGCGTGCGTGTCGCCGTGCGCGCTCGTGCTGGCCATCCTGTACCTGGAGCGACTCAACGCATGCAACCCAGACTACATCCACAACGCCGCGCCTGCTGATCTCTTCCTTGTTTCGCTGGTGAGAATAACACAAGACAATAGAAAAAAACGGGCCAAATGCATATCGGACCACGCACAATGAAGGGTTCCGTGGTTGGGATGTATTTTTTCCCAAGAACAAACCTAACATTGTAGTTGAAAAACATGTTCATACATTCCAACTGCAAATGTAAGTTTGTACCACAGAACAGAAACAACAGTAGAAATCGCATAGCCCTTCATTAAGGCTCCTACATACAGGCGCGACTTGTCGCGCGACGCGTCGCGTCACAAAGGCACCGCTTGTAGCGCTACACGCGGGGTCTTTGTGTCGCGTCGCGTCGCGCGACAAGTCGCGCCAGTATGTAAGAGCCTTTAGTATCGGAACCAGCGTACCCAAACTGACACTACAGGTTATTAATTGTATTTCGTAATACTAAGAAATTCTTAGTGTGATTGGTAATTTAGTATTGAATGAAAGTAGGAAATATGTCAGTCGTCGCTTATTTGAAAATAAACCACAGTTATAATTGACGATAGAGTTATTTATTATCTACTCTTTTGAAGTATTTATTACGTTTTCTGTTTAACGTGTATGATCCCGGTGTCATTAAACGGAATAATTCAATAAGCAAGTTAGGCTACCCGCCGTTAGATGTCACTATAAATGCAATCAATTTATAGCTGTATTTTGTTACAACTAAGATTGATATTTCTGTAACGTATCCGCACCATTCCGTAAAATATTATTTTCAAATATTAATCGAAATAAAATAAATTAGGACTTACCGATGGTATGCTACACCACAATTTGATAAATGTTTGGTTCTGCTATCGTGTTTACATTCTAAAACAGCACAATATTTGTGTATATTTTTCAAGTTTTCGTCACCGTGACGGTTGTTAAAAGACTGATAAACGTGGTGTGTGCGCGGAGCAGACCATGCGGACATAGTATAAAGAGGGAAAGTAAGTTATCTTCATACAAACACACCGCGCGCGGCTTGTATGTGTGCGCCAAAGTATCTATGCGTCGCCGCACGCACACTTAATTGGTCAAGGACAGCTAATGAGACACAATTGATTTTCTATTGTTTGACACCGAATCGGAGTCGCGAGAGGCTTAACAGGTTAAACAAAATCTCGACCCGTTTCTCAGTGCGCCAGTCGGGGCTAACACCGCACGAGGTTCGCGCGTCACGGCTTTTCGGCACCGCTAAATAAATGAAAAATGTGTGATAATCGCAGGAGAACGTATTGGTGTGTTTGACTGTGTCTTAATAATTAATTGATGCCAAAATTGTCTCTGTTCCGATTGCCTATTGAACAGGAAAGGTAAGCAAGTCACTTATTCTAGCATATAATTTTTACTTGATGATGAGATACCTACCTACTACCTACTTACTTATTTTTTGTTGTATTAGTTTTCTATCAGACAGACGAAGTGGGTAGGCCTACTTTCCCACTAGAATGTATTAGGTACTTTTGATCTGTCAATTGATTTGCCGCTATTGCTTTGTTTACGTTAGTCATGCCGATTTCTCAGTATTGCAGGTATAGTAACTAAGTACCTACTTAGTTTTAAAGTCGAAATTAAAAATAAATAATTGACTAATATTGTGAATCAGATAAATAGAGCAAAGTTCGAATCATAACAACAGAACAAAAATTTGATTATAGTCTAAGAGGCAGGCGTTAGTTTTTTTATGTTGTTTTACGATGTTTTTTTTTCGGGTCTCCCTTGTTTCATCGAAAAGAAATTGTCAAATTATCACTTTCCAAACAATTTTCCGCATAATTTCATTTGCCAAATTATTACTTAGCAAAAAATCTCTTCAATAATAATTGTAACGCAAACCTAATGTTTGGCAAGTGAACGTTTAATAATAATAATAACTCTTTAATTCAGATTATAGGATCCATAATGTGTTAGTATTGCCTTAACCTATTGTTAGTGAAAAATAAATTAGAACAAAAGTGACATCACAAATAAAAAAATAAAAAAACAATTAATTTTGCACATGTACGTCTGTACGCACATGTCTCCCAGCCCAGTGCCTAATAAACGGCCCATCAATGTTGTCCGCCAGTGTACCTAAAATATTAAGTTTAAACAATACCTAACTTGTTTACGAATTAGTACTTTTACCAATTTTTATGTAGTCAAATATTTCAGTTGGAATAACTCATTTCACGCAAAATAAAATTTCTACCTCGTCTAAGTAGTTCGATTCTCGATAGCTTGATAAAATAATCTCTATTTTTTCCATATTTTTTTCTACATAATCTATTCGTTTCTGGCACTCGCCGGCCGCTACCGCGGCACCGCTCGCTTCGCTCGCTCGGCTCGTGCGTATGTGGTTTCGAGTTTTAACCTAACCTAACCATTTTTTTTTAAATAATAACCTACTCTAACTAGTTCCATAAGTAAAAATAAATTTGACTTGTTTCAAGCAAATTCAAGCACATAAACTTCTCTAACGTTTATTATCTAAAGATTGTTTGCTGTAATAAATTAATATTCTGCCAAGTAAAAATTTGACCTAATGAACATGTGCGTACAAAAATCATTCCAAACATTGCATTGGTAAAAAAAAGTTTGCCATAATTTGTTTGGGCAGTGAAATCTTTGGCAAAATCTTTTCGGCAAAACGACATGATCCCTTTTATTCATCATCGTTTAGGTAAAACCGACCTCACAAACCCTGTACCCAGACAATACAAGTAAAAAATACAACTTCCCGACCCTTGCCAATTTATAGGCACTGAATTAAAATTTAGCTAAAAGTGACAACCCTGAGACAGTAGGCAATTATATGGCGGATTGGGCCGGAGATAGCCTACTTCCCCTCTTTATACTAATATGTTGCGGAATTCCGTAAAACTCGGGGTACGCTGGCCCGCCTACTTGCGACTTCGACTGTTTTTCCTGTTCTGTGGTTTGTACGCACAATATTGAAAGATTTACCATGTTATTTTAAAAACATGACTTTTTATGGATTTTTCTGTAATCTATAACTATGGGACGTTTTTTTATTTGTATTTTTTCTTTTTTAAATCTACGTGTATTTTAGGCCGGAATACCTCAGTGCAGTGTCCTGGGTCCAACACTGTACCTGTTACTTACTTACCGCCGACTAGCCCTTATATAAAAGTGTCCTAACTGTACTTTTGCCGATGATACGGCCATACTGGCTACCGATGCTGCTCGAGAGAGGCCTCTGCTAAACTGCAAAAAAGCCTCAAGCTGATCTCTGAATGGCTTAAAGATTGTAAGATTAAAGCCAATTAAACAAAGTCAATCTGGGTGACTTTAACCACACGCAAAGAACCTGTGACTTTAAATAACATAGGAGTACCCCAAGCCGAGGGCACACGATGTCTTGGCATATGTAGGGCGTCTGTCAAGTTATACATTGACAGACGCCCTACATGGAGACATCACATATTTACCAAACGCAAAGCCCTAGGGCAAAACTCCGTAGCTTACACTGGATGATTAGATATCTACAGAAAGACGTAGCGTTGGAAGGCCTCCCACAAGGTGGACCGATGACCTGAGTGAAAGCCGCAGGAATCCGTTGGATGTGGAAAGCAGAGCCAGTCGAAGTGGCGGTGATTGCGCGAGGCCTATATCCAGCGGACATCTTTCGGCTGAAATGATGATGATTATCTAAAGAGTTCACGTGTTATTTTTAGATGGTGGGCAACAAGTTCTTGCAAGACGACGGAGAAGACGATGACGTGATATGTTCAGAGTGGGCCGCCTCCGGTGGACTAGAGCTCAACCAGCTCAAGAAGCTGGAAATTGAATTCCTCAACGCAATAGTAAGTAATCTGTAGAACTAGCTAAAAGCGAAATCATGTCTTCCATTCTCAGTCTCAACATATTTTTTTTTTTCAACGAGCGACCCTTACAGTTTTCGCATATGATGTGTAACATCTCACCTGGGTAATAAGCAATTGAGCAGCGACAGAAATTAACCTCAGAATTTCAAAAAAACCTAAATACTGAAATATTTTTTCGAATAATTATTATATTCATTACTAGTGTGGTCGCCCACTGGTCGAAATTCGACATATTCTATTTACAATCTACATACTTACATAGTACTTATATCCATGCTATTAAAAAGTGCTTACCGATTCCATGCCATTAAACAAGTACTTACTTATTCCATGCTCAAAAGCTGTCACTTCCATTCTTTTTCACAAAAACACTCCCACAAGAACCGAGAGGAACGATGCAAGACATCAAAACAAAAACACCAGCACACAACCTTCGACTTCGCTTGGTGGAAAGCGAAAGTGCTAACTTTTAACTGACTTTTTTATTTCTATGAACAGGATTGGAATGTGTTTGTGAGTGATAAAACATTCGAGGCCGGGCTGCTTTGGCTGGAGCGGCAGGTGGCGCTGAAGCAGGCGCAGCTGCGGGGCTTCTTCACGTACGCGGACCTGGCGGCCGCGGTCGACGCCGGCCTACTGGCGCGCGGCCTGGCGCTGGCGCTGGCCTGCGCCGCCAGCCTGCTGGCGCTGCTCGTGGCGCACGCCTGGCTGCCCGCGCTGCAGCCCGTCGCACCGCGCCCGCTCTCCGAGCTCACCTCGCTGGACACCCTCGATACAAATATTATAACGCACAGTTTGCAACCGGACCTGACTCCCTACACAAACAATGCAACTCTAGACCAGGCCACTTTAGATATTCTCACTGAAGAGACTGTTCCCGGCAGCTTCAAGTGTTGCACGAAGTGGACTAAGTACCAGGACAGCACGGCCAGCAAGAGGAACTGGTACGACGCGATCGTGGTTTACGACTGGAAGTCGCTGGAGCCGTGGTGGTCCACGACGTCGGTGCTGAACTGGCTGTACCAGAGCTCGCTGGTGAACCCCATGCAGCGCTGGCTGGACAAGCTGGGCGAGTACGCGGAGCTGGCGGCGCGGGACCTGGGCGGCGAGGAGCTGGGCTGCGGGCGGGGCGCGCCCGGCTGCGTGAGCCAGTGGCTCAACCTGAGCAAGCTGGGCGCGCTCGTGGGCTCCGTGGCGGACCGGTAGAGCGCACGCGAACAAGGCTGATGATATGGATAATGAGTGATGCCGTGTTCACAGGGCAATTTACAACACCTACAATATTATATTATTAGGAACTATTCCAACCTTATATTAAGAGTAAAACGCGACCTTTGTTTGCTGTGTAGCTCTCTAAGATGGTTCTGTTATTTACAAACTTATTTTCGTAAGTGTTGAGGTGTTATAAATAACTTATTGTTACTTAATTTTTTTTTTTTTCAGAATACAGTTAAGTTTTTTGCGCTGTATTTGTAGCGATGATATGGATGCGTTGTAAAATGTCTCGTGAGCGACGTTTATTTAAAATACTTAATACAACTCAAGCTTCCTTCTGTGACTACTGACTCATATCTAATAGTACTAACTAAGAGGTTCATGCACTCGCATGTCCAAAACATTGGATGGTACAAATACTATTTTGAAAAGTCCAACGAAGATTTTAAAATTATTTTTTTAATAATAACCGTTTCTTAATGAGAAAAATACAGTGAACCAGCGAATGTAAACTGATCTACAGAAGTGACAGTGTAAACAACGTCCTTAGAAGGGCAAATGTTGAAACTCATGCTACATCATTTACAAGCGAAGTTTCCAACCACCATTTTCTCAATAAAAAGTCCATTGGAAGCTTGTCGTCTTGCACTTTCTGTAAATCTGTGAACATTCGTGCACATAATAACACTTCTTGTTACATATTTTTAATAAAACTTTTCTGCAACGTAATCAAATTAGCATTGCGTTCAAGCAATATAGCTCCAGTGCTATCAATATTTCTATCTATTTTTGTATGTGATGTGGTGTATTAAAACTATGAGCAATGAAAATATGTTTTATTTTGTAAAAAAAAATATAATACAATATTTCTAAAAATATGAGTTCTTAGTCAATTACGTAGGTACTAGGGAAAATATTTGCATTTTCTATAGAACTTGCATTGGCTACACGTATCACAACTTGTCATTTATATAGACAATACATTATTAGAAATAACAAACATTCATCAAAACTTCATAACATTAATAAACAGCACAGTCAAGGCTCCTACATACTGGCGCGACTTGTCGCGCGACGCGACGCGACACAAAGACACCGCGTGTAGCGCTACAAGCGGTGCCTTTGTGTCGCGACAAGTCGCGCCAATATGTAGGAGCCTTTATCTTAGGAGTGTAACAAAATCAAGCACCTCGGGGCGTCAGGCGGGAACCTACTTTTCCCTGAAGACACACCCTGTGTCCTGACCGAAAGCGATCGTTTGTACGAGTTATGTATGACGTACAAACGCGACTTGATCGCGGGAGTATGTCATATTAACATTATAAAGAGGTAAAATTTATTTGTAAGTTTGTATGTAGGGGGTAATCTCTGAAACTATCTATCAGTCGGATTTGGAAAATACTTTTTGCATTTGATAGCCCAATTCTTGAGGAAGGTTATAGGTTATCTAACATCACGCTACGACCCTTAGGAGCCGAGCAAAAAGAAAAAAGAAAGGACGCTAAGCGAAACCCAAGTAATAAATAGCACGGTTGGTCGATGCAATGCGACGCAGTGGGTCGGAGGCAACAAGAAATTTCAAGCGGGCGAGTGGCGGGCAAGCTAGTATTCACAGAAAACAGCGCGACGATCGCTTTCGGTGGACGCGGCCTGATGATTCCAATATTTGCAGATCACTATCGTGTCAAACTGAATGCCTATCTTGATAAGGTTACATTAACACTTTCACCGCTAAGTACATAGAATACATACAAATTGGCATGCCATATAATGTTTATTGCAAATCTATAACAATTCAATCAACAGAAGTCATCTGAACAGAAGTCATCTTTAGCTACATATAGCGACGACTCGGATGCGAGTTGTGGGCACACGAACGAATTATTTTTCGACCCATATGCTGGGTGCTTGGCATAGAAAGTGTTAACATACATACATACATTATCAGGCTATAATGTTCCCACTGCTGGGACACAGGCCTTCCTTATAAGGTTAATAAAATTATATTGTTCGCCAACTATAAATAAATAGATTTGATCATGCGCAAGAGTCACGGAATGAAAAGACAATAAATGCAAATAAGGAACGTTGAGGTACACACATAGGTGAGCTTGTCGCGATTGTTTGCTACAAACTTAAACGGCGGCTGTAACGAATACGTATTGTGCCGAATCATGCCGACCCGAGCGTGTGTAGCACCCCTTACATTTCGTGAGCAAAGAAAGAGATTATTAGTTACATAAAGACGCTTCCTAATGCTAAATAAATTATTAATACCTACATTCAATTCAAGTGGACGAGATTTAAATTAAAACTGCTTAACATGGCAGTGTTGTAGGTTACGGCTGGGGTTATAAAATATTCGATTAAAATATGTAAATTACGTAAACGCCATACTCGTTTAAACTACCTACTTTACAAAATATAAAAGAAATTGATTTAAAAGGACGACGGTGTAGTCCGGAAAGGTATATAATGTATGTCGGCGGATAAAACAAAAATATCTATAAAAATGAATACAATTGAAGTGTATGTAATGTCAAAATAACAGCTTTTTACTAAATGCATATATATGATACTCGTACTTATAAAAAAAAAACTATTTTAATTTTTGTTGTCTGTCTGTTCCGGCTTATCTCCGAAACGACTGGACCGATTTTGACGGGATGTTCACTGGCAGACAGCTAATGTTATAAGGAGTAACTTAGGCTCTTACTTACTTTTATTTTAGAAAAAACCACGCGGGCGAAACCGCGGGCAGCAGCTAGTATTAAAATAATAATGGACACAGATATCACATTTTAAAAGTTTTCTTTGATTTATTAATTCTTAACATTTAATGAATTATACTCTACAACCGTACAGTACTGACGACTTGTTTGGCTTGTCTCTTAGACGTATCATTGTGCGCAACCTTTGATATGTACAGTAACGCATGGTGGCCAACCCTGGAATGCTGTGGCTGAATGGTTTAGGCACACTTTTATTGCTTAATTATTAAATTATAAAGCTAATTACATACGAGTTGACTTCAAGGCAGTATCGTACAGGTACCTTTCATACTATGTAAGAAGTTCAGATAGATTCCGCCTCCTCCAAGCCACCATACCATAGACATTCATCCCAGCAAGTATCTTAATTTTACTCTTCTGCATTTAGAATAACACTGAATGAATACATAACGTATCTTTTAAAGGTATGACGACTAAATGAACGTACAAGCACAGCATTAAACGGACTACAAAGGATACAGGAAACAGTTTTTTTTAAGTGTAGAAATACTGCTTCATTATTGTAAGTTGCCATCCACTACCATTTCAACATGAACAGGTCACATAACTTTACTTTCTTCTTAAAACTTCTTACGCAATGCAGTTCACGGCTCATAAAGGCCGGGGTGCAGGTAGAGGCGCTTGTTGAAGCCCCAGCGGTCCACCGAGGACGTCTGCCGGTGGAACTTGGACTGCATGAGCTTGTCCACCAGCGTGAACAGCTTCTCGACGTGGCAGTCGTGTGCGCGCTCCGCGAACACCTCGCACAGGGCTTGGATGTACCAGGAGCCCCGCTTGCCGTCGCGGTGGGCCACCAGACCTGGACAACAACCAAATGTTATTAACTTCTTTGTTTGATTAGCTGATAGAATGGAAGAAAATTCGTATGCAAAAGTGGGGCTAAGGACTGTCTATAATATATATCGAAAGTGATCGAAAGCTAGTGGTGTCGCTAGGTTAGCAAGTAATTGTGAGTTGGCTCAGCACTCCCAATGTCAGTTGCGTGGTGCTTGTCCTGCTAATTGAAATAGGTATATTTAGAGCACCTGCATCGCGGGCAGGCAAGGTTCAGTTGTTTGAATTGTGGGAGTCTTGCATTAGGGCTTGTTGATAGAGATAGAAAACGTACCTAGCAAGTGTGACTTTCTGGATTTGTGGATAATTGTAGTAATAACTGACTGGTCATGTCATAGCTGCTTATTTTAATTAATTTTTGAATCGTTTTATTTTGTTAATTTTGGCTTTGACACTGGATGCTTTTAATGTGCACGTCTTTGTACATCGTCCTCACTCATATTTATAAATTAAACATTAACCATGTAACCAATATTTTGAAACAATAATTATGATTTAAAAGAATGTCCATACATGGAGTTTCCCACATGTTCTTCTCAATAGGAACCTACTAGGCTTTGGGATGGGCAACTAGGTTCATGTTTCTGAATGATGCAACTCTTTTGACAATTCAAAAGTGCCTGTAAATGGTTTAATTGAAATGAATGCTTTGAGTTTGCGACTGACCGGGTAGCGTGGAGTGCGCGATGAGTATATCCGAGTAGAGCGGCTTCTCCTGCGACCGGCGCGGCCCGCGCAGGGCGGCGCGCGGCCCGGGCGCCTCGGGCCGGCCGTCCAGCTCCACGGCGGCGTCGCCCTGCGGCATGGCCATGTGCGGCGGAGCCCCCTCGGGCTCCACGCGCCGCGTGTAGTCGTCGCTGCTGCCTCTGTTAATCAAATGTACTATTGCTGATGTTTCTCAGGCGCTCTTTGGAAAATAGGGTCTAAACGCTTTATTTTTCTTGAAATACAATACGTATTTGGTGATATTTCGACGGCGCATGGTACAGAAGTCCGCACGTCAGTGGTAACACATTGACTGATCTAGCTTAAAACGGATTTTCAATTGAATAAGAGGCCAGCTTATACCAGGTTTTGTTACATACCACTGACATGCGTGAGGCCTAACATGCAGTCACCGACGAAAGTTGATTAACACTTCGGACCCTTACATGAAATAATCGATGGGCGGTCGATGAACGTAGGTCCAGATGCCATGCCCACACCGCATCCTATCGCACCAGCAGCACATGATCGCGTCCAGGAGGATCAATACTTGGTATACTTGTGCAACTGACCTGCACATCTGGAAAATGAAGACCTTGGGCACGCCGATGAGCGCGGGCATGTTGCTGTTGTTGAAGTACTCTATAATCTCGTACAGCGAGATGAGCTGGCCGTCCTGGCAGCGCACGCTCAGGTCGGAGGAGTTAGCGCGCTCGTAGCCGTGCGACGACACCACGATGAAGACGCTCTCGATGTCCACCAGCGCGCTGTTTAGAGACTTCAGAGTGTCGACAGTCTCCTGTAACGTCCAGGAAACGTACGTCAGCATAGATAAGTGACCAAAAATCATATTTAATAAAAAAATATACGATGAATACGGCGAATAGGTTGCCCGCAGGTTTGCTCGTCATACCACTGAAATGAAAACAACATTGTTCAGAGTATCTTGTATATCTTTCTACACGAGCAGCCTGTGGGTCTCATACACGCGCAGATAGTACAACACCTTGCGTGTGCAATATAATAATGCATTCAGGGTGCTGATGAGGCTGCCCCGATTCTGCAGCGTATCAGGGATGTTCGCCGAGTCGCATGTAGACTGTTTCTATTCTACTATGCGAAAGCAAACGAAACGCGCAGGGTTCGGGCTAGCTCCTGCATCCTGAGGGCATTCGCGCAGAGGTTTGATTGTCAGTACCTGAACCATTGCTGTATGGTTCACATACTGAGCAATCCAAGTCTGTAATGTAATATGTTTGTGGTCTTTTTAAATGTGTTTTTTTAGTTGATTTTTAATTTTTGTGCCTATGATCCTTTGTTGGTCGACAAAAATGTTTTATTGTTATTATTATATTTGGCTGAGATTCAGCACTTTTTGAACAAATGTAATAGGGCCAACTTTCACGACTTTCTATTGTTTAAGTTGGGGAGAAGAAGCGGCGCAACAAGGTCCACTAGTAAAATTTTTAAAATTTTTCGTCCATCTATCGCATGTCGCATTACAGCCGGCCGCGGAGTAGGAGTAAAGTGAAAGGCGCTCGGCAGAGCAGCCAAGGCCAATATGGCGGCGCCCATGGCTCGCAACAGCTTCACTAAAGTTTCACTTGCATCGTGGTTTTATAAAACCACACAAATATATTTTGTTTTACTTGTCTGCTATCAGTGCTCCACTATAAGCCGACAGTCTGTAAGGTTTAGTTAGGTCAATAGTGCATCCTCCGGCGAGGACAGCTATTCTTTGTTTTTACACGATGACAATTGGTAATTTTCACTGGAGTATGTCTTTTCTCTTGAGACGTTTTTATAGCTGCGCGCGGCGGCCCAGTCGCATTTGATTATTTTAATTTCCTCTTTTATAGTTGTCATAAAGATGACCACCACCTAAATAGGTATGCGTGGATTTCGGAGTTAGTGAAAAATCACGGAACATGCGCTTTTGTTCTTAATATTGCATTCTGCATTCATTGCAATATTGCGATGTTTGAGTTACATAGCAGTGCCCCAAAGCTGGATGCCGTTTGTCCAAGTTGGTTTTAATACGAACTTGTATATTAAGTTTGTTATCTTTCGATAATTTGCTATTTCGACCCAGTATCCAACAGTTTTCTGTGCCGTATATTAAGTTCTTCCGTCTTGCTTTTGATATGCTGGCTCTACGTCTGACGGCGATCCAAGTGTACGCCCAGATACCTCACACTGTCTTTGTGTGGTAATGTAGAGTTTCAAGGCGTACAGGAGGGCAGTTTCTTTCCGAAGTGTGAAAGTGACCTGCACTGACTTTGTTGTGCTAGCTTTAATCCTCGTTTTTTGGATCCACTTTGTAATAGCGTCTAGGCCTTGTGGGAGTTGCTCTGTGGCCAGCTCAGGCTGCTTATTACTCGCTATTATGGCTATGTCGTCAGCATGAGTAGCAGTTATAACTCCGTCCACTTGTGGTAGGTCCGAGGTGTATAAGGTATACAAAATCGGTCCCAGCACTGAGCCTTGAGGCACGCCTGCCGCCTATATTGTACAATTTGGAGGTTGATTCAGATTCCTTTACTTGGAAGATTCTCCCTTTCAGAAGAATGTAGTAACTGTGCGGAAGACTATTTCTTATCTTACAGAGAAGACCCTCATGCCAGACAGACCCTATCAAATGCCTGCCGGATGTCCAAGAATACAGATGAACAGCACTCTTTTTCTCCAAGGGATTTTCTTATTTTCTCAATTACTCTATGTACTTGTTCAATAGTGAAATGTTGCTGCCTAAAGCCAAATTGATGGTTAGGGATGGTATTATTGTTTTCTAATAGAGGCACAATTCGATGAAGGATCAATTTCTCACAGACCTTTGACAAGATAGGTAAAACGCTGATAGGCCTATACGAGGTGGTTTGTTTTGCTGGTTTCCCTGCCTTGCGTATCATAAGAATTTGTGACACCTTCCAAAGATCCGGAAAGTATTGAACCCTTAATATTCCATTACAATGCATGGTAAGCAAAATCCTAAATAAATGAAAGGAGCTGATGTACACTTACGTTCCTAGTAAGGTTGAGGTAGCCGAGCCTGCGCAGGCCGAGCTCATGGAACAGGTACTTGAGGTTGTTGCTGTCCACGTCGCTGCCGTTACGTTTCGTTTCGATCTCATTTTTAAACTCTGAGTATGTAAAATCCAGCAACATGCCGCGGTTGCGCCCGCGCGTCCGGTATAGTTTTAAGTCTGTAACAAAGCAGCTCTGAAGACGGATGAGTCAACAAACACAGTATTTATGACACTGCGATCACATGACGACTTTACCTAAATCAATACCTTGCTTAAGCACACGCAGCGACTTTAGTTGCCGACGACAGATAATGGCGCCGATTCCCTTTTTCACAAACTAAATTAAATTTAAGTTCAGTGCATCTTTTTCTTTCTATTTCATTAAGAGAAGGACAGAAGATAAATTTTAGTTCAGTCCTGTCAAATTAATCAGCGCTTGACGTAAATTGACGTAATTTTAGTAGGCAAGTTTTTAATCACGTCTAAACTTGTACGGAGTAGTGACAGGCGCTGATTAATTTGACAGGACTAAACTAAAATTTATCTTCTGTCCTTTTCTTAATGAAATAGAAAGAAAAAGATGCACTGAACTTAAATTTAGTTTAGTTTGTGAACAAGGGAATCGGCACCATTGACAGCCGATTTGTCGCTAGCAATGTCAAAAGCAGCGTGTGAATATAAGATTCTGAAATCACTGTCAGTCAGTGAACTGAAGTCGCTGCATGTGTACTTAGCATTAGATTGCCTATACAATAATGTAATGCTAACTACTAGAGACTAACAGTGAATGTTTTCCAGCTAATATTGTATGATACTGCATCACAATTTCTCTAACCTTTAGTGTTGTCGTCCTCCATGAACTTTTTGCTCTTGATGACGGTAAATGGTGGCACCATTGTCTCATCGCAGGCTGTGTTGTCGTTCTCGGAGGCAGCTAGCGGTGGCGGTGACGTTCGCGTGCTGTCTGCAAGACGAGCCATAGCTTTAGGCCTGCATTGTACTTATACAAATATTTTACTGACTACTTACTTTCACATTACTTACTTTTATTTGTGTCAACTTTGTGTCTGTTTAATGTGCTGAGACTGTGGAAATCATCATTGTCTGCTGGAACAGGCTTTTGTTCTGAAAAATAAGAACAAGTTATGATATATTGTCTGTTACAAGTTATCTACATATTTCATGTAGGACATCTTAAAGAATGCCAATCATTATTTCTTCAACCATACTGACACTGAATTCTGATTCAGTGTTAGTTTGGTTGAACAAATGGTTGTTGTTATTTTGGGGTATAGGCTGAGCTTTCATGTGTAGGTACTCTGGCACTCAAGTCTCTGCCTACCCCCCAAAATAATGTTATGCATGTGAAATTAACAAAAGATTTCGTTACAACTTACTAGGGATGGGATTAAAATTTCGCGGTGTGAATGTGAAAGGGCTATTGGGGTCTAGATCCCGCACCAGGTCCCAATAGCCCAACTCACCAAGCGCATCTACAAGATGGCCAAATGCAGAAGGTCCACGAAGCACAATATTCCTGTAGAGCTTACGTTTACGATCCCTTTCGAGTTCAGCAGTATTCTGTAAAAAAGTGAAAGTATTATTTGTATTTTTGTGGCACTTTCCTAAATATTACATATAAGTTATAAATTAGATTGAGATATTTTACGAGTAATACAAGTTTGAAGCGCACACATATTGCACAATCAAAATGTGAACTGTTGATGTTCAAACATTGCATCGTGTGCAATGATGTTTACGAAAAAATTGGTTGTCTGTAAAGTCGGTTTACGGCCGATACCGAGTGAGAGATGCGTCACAAGCCGAACGCTTAGGCCGATCGTACCTCTCTATCGCTAGTTCCGCGCTCTCGCTTGCACGCTCGGCTCAGGCGGAACGTGACAATGAGTCATGTCGGGCAGCTGGCATCCATCGATTTATAAGACGTTATCACGTCAAAAATCATTACAAATAATTCATTAATCTTAGTAAGTAGTACTCATTGTGCCACAGGCGCCGGGTGCGGGATGCAAGAGGGTGCACTTGCACCTCCCGTTGTTTTTTTTGGGTGGGAAATTATCAAATAACCCCCCTCCCTGGCTTCAAAATAAAATAAAGGTGTAAAAGCATT
This sequence comes from Atethmia centrago, assembly GCA_905333075.3. Taxonomy (NCBI): domain Eukaryota; kingdom Metazoa; phylum Arthropoda; class Insecta; order Lepidoptera; family Noctuidae; genus Atethmia; species Atethmia centrago. The sequence continues at coordinate 30,762,748 of HG995378.1, read as the reverse complement.
CAGAACTATAAAAATATCCAAAAACGCCTAATACATTAAAAAAATCTGAGACATTAATAGAGAACATAACCTATTCGAGGCGAGATCTTAAAATGTTCCTCTCAATACAAAAGGTTCTGTGCATTAGTCGACAAAGAACCAAACTCCTATTTCCGAAAATCTAATTGAGCCTAGACGCATTATCGAGGTTGCTTTGCTCTTTGTTCGCTCTTGCATCCTACTCTTAATTCTCAGGCTTCTTTGCATAAATCGACACAGTTGACTAACTGTGTCGATTTATCTATGTCGAGGTATTTTTTCATTTATTTATGTTGAGGTTTTATTTTGTCCATTCATACAGAAAGAGGACTCTCTTTCTGTATGAATGGACAAAATAAAACCTATCCCATTCGAGGCAGATGCAAGGAGTATTTCAAAGTTTTTAATTTTCCCATTGTCCAATAAGCTTTCTTGCATATACAGGGTGATTGGAAGATGGGTGCAAAGCTTTAAGGCGAAGATAGTACAGACAATTTAGAACCATTTAAGCCATGGTTGTCTTAGACGAAGTCTTACCAAATATTTTTAACCAAATTTTTAAGTTTTTTTTCGGAAATTCTCAAAATTTAATGTAAACTGCATAATTATGGCCAAATTGAATGATAAATGAATTCATTTTTTATTTATTTAATTAAAGTAATGTGTAAGCAATCAAGCAAAACATGTTTTAGGCTTCTGTGTCATTAGACATTTTTTTTACAGACATTTAAAGCTCAGAAAAAATAAAAAATTTGTACAATACGTCTTTTAAACCTTATTAAAAAAAAAACGGAGGGTGCTTTTTTTGTTCAAACCTTTTTGAAGACATGCTTGATAATCGCTCTTTCTTTGAGGTATCATTTATGCGGATATCTTACAAATTATTGAAATTAGGACCTACAAACCAATTTGAGGGAGAATTTTTTTATTTTAGGCAGACTAATTAAAACAACATTTGAATTAAAATTATTTAGTTCAAGGAGTTTGGATATATTTTAATTTAAAGTTAATCATCCTAGTTTTGTTTCTCAAAATCAGTTAGGTAACAGCTTTGAAATGCGGTGCTGTTATAAAAAAAACTAAGCAACCAAGTATTTTTTTAAATTTTCAGGTTGATACATTTTTCAAAAAGGCCCCACTGAAAGACGAAGTCAAGAAAGCTGAGCTGCGTTTATGCAGTTTTCTGTCGGAACACAACATCCCGAACTTTGCGATGGATCGGTCAACGCATACAGACGTGCACATCAATGCATTATAAAAATAAATAAATTAACACATGTGTTACGCAACGGTGTAACGTAAGAATCGATGATACTACGATTCGGTATGACACACGGACTGTGGACAATTTGACACCAGTATTGCGCATCGCAACGACTTACACGTGCTGCCTACGAAGCATTTTCGTAACCGTGGGACCGGACATCGACAATGCCTTCCACGATTCCACGTTTCAGGCATTCTTGGTACATACATCGACCGATTATCACCTACGTAATTTTAAAAGTTATAAATTGTAATTTCTTTATTTTAATAAATTAATCTAAAATAAATTGTTTTTTTTTGCATCCTCCGGCTCCAGCAAACATATTTGGCGCAGCCGGTAGGATACTCGCGGGCCGGTTCGCGAGAGTAAATTCATAGGATCGACCTTAGGATCGCGACTCGCGAGTCACCCGGGTGACTATCAAGCACCGTACGAGTATCCGGATCTTCAGAAGCTGTCGTCGGGAGGAGTATCCAGACATCGATACCGCAGAGATACCAATTATGTTCATGTGAGTACTTTAGAATAGTTCTTGAGTTGCTTATCCTTATCCTTAAGTGTTAATCATAAAAAAAAAAAAATCCAAGATTTTCCATCCCAGGCAATCGAGGACCCCTAGGTTAGTTAGATCATCTAGATCAGTATTATTAGATTCATTTAGGCAGTTAGAAAATAGAGAGATAACCATAGAAATGTCGGCTATAGACGAAATTTACAAGGCCTTACGCATAGTCCCCGAATTCGACGGAAACCCTAATGTCCTCACTAGATTCATAAAACTGTGTGACCAGTTAGTGCAAGCCTATGTATCAGCTGAACCAGGGCGCGAGTTAGTAAATTTGACTCTTTTAAACGGGATTCTTAACAAGGTCACTGGACCCGCAGCTCGGTTAATTAACACTAACGGCGTACCAGAAACTTGGGATGGCATACGTAGTTCTCTAGTTAATAACTTCTCTGACCAACGAGATGAGACCTCACTTTATAACGACTTGGCTCTATTAACCCAAGGCTCCTCCACACCACAGGATTTCTACGAAAAGTGCCAAACTCTATTTGCCACTATAATGACCTATGTGTCACTACATGAAACCGTTCAAAGTACAATCGATTCGAAACGTTCCCTGTATAAAAAGTTAACTTTGCAATCTTACTTACGGGGCCTTCGTGACCCCTTAGGTTCACGCATTAGGTGCATGCGACCGGACACGATCGAAAAAGCACTTGAGTTTGTTCATGAGGAAATGAACACTCTCTACCTACAACAGCGAAACGAGCATACACCGGCTAAAAGGCCGCAGCCTCAGGTACCGACTGATCAGACCAAACTATTCAATCCTGTTATGCCGCACATGCCCATGCCAATGAATAGGCCATTTAATTTTAATATGCCCGGTCCTTCTCGACCAAATATAGCTATGCCACATCCATTGCAACGTCTGCCGCAAATGTGGAGACCAGGCTTTAACAAACCTCAGCAGTTCCAGCAGCAAGGTCCATCGCGTACGCAACAGATATTCGGGGCACGTCCTTCTAACTATAGCCCACAAAATAGTTCATCTGGTAATAACCAATCTAAAGGGCCGAACACAAATGATACACCAAAACCAATGAGCGGTGTATCTCATTTCGTACCGAGACCAATGCCATTCCGGGGTAACGATTGTGTACGAGCAAACCCGTACATATCAATTGTATCAATTTTATGCTGACATCGACGCGCAGCGAATGAATAAAATATGCATATTTGAGTTAGCAATGAGTAGTAGCATAGCATCGTTTGGGTAAAGCAAAGGGGCTCATTCGCCGCGGATCGATCATTTATCTATCAATACACAAGTTGAACTCAAATCAGTTTATCATTTATATGTACCTTACCCGTACATTTATGGTCCTTCGAGCCGGATGTCGCGTGTGTACATTACAGTGTAGCAAACAAGTACTGTAAAGCGTTTCACTAGTGACGTCAAGCGAACTAGCAGTGAAGGTGTTTGTACAGCCAGCAATAGTGCAGTACATAGCAGCAGCAGCAGTAGCAATCAGCAGGGATCAACAGGGATCCGCATTTGGTGAGCAACAGAGCTCCCGCTTGGAAAATCAAGTAAGCTCGTTCCATTTATTATCATTTCTATCAAAAACATGTCGTCAATGGAGGACGTGCTCGCCCAACAACAGCAACTACTCAATCAGCTAGAACAAGTTTACACAAACTTCAAAAAGGATGGTTCCGACCGCAAAACCTTGGACTACATACGCCGGAGGTTAGAAAATTTGGATGCATGCTGGCAAGAGTATCAATCGAATCATGTAAGATTGTGTAGTATCGAATATGCCAGATCGCATACTTACTTCACTTCGAAGCAATTTGACGCAGTGAAGGAGAGATACGAGAAAATTAGAGCAGTTATTCAGAATCATCAGCCAATAGAAGAAAGACCATCAACACCGCTTCTAAAGCCTGCTACTCCTCTAGCTACCTCAAGCACCATACAGCAACCTTCGGGACAATCTTTAAAGTCCCAGGGATCAAACAGCAAGACGGATGAGATGATGAGGAAACAGATGAGCAATTTCAAAGCCTTTGAACATACTGTTTCAAGTATCAACATGGATGCTGTGGCGGAGAAGTGGGAATTCGATCATCTGTTGAGTACAGTAAGGTCTCGCTGGGCTAAGATTGACACTCAGCATTGGGAATTAGACAGTGAGCTGGGAGACCGAAATCAAGAATATCATCGTATGTACCTCAATTACGAAAGCACATACAACGACGCTATCAAAGCAATCAATAAGAAGATGTCATCTATTTCACATAGAGAGCATACTACGCCAAAAATAGAAATACCTACATTCAGCGGTACTTATCATCAGTGGACATCTTTTAAGGATCTTTTCACAGAAGCAGTTCATAGCAACCCGTCATTATCAGGGGCTCAGAAGATGCAGTTCCTCAAGTCGAAAGTGAAAGGTGAAGCAGAACGTCTCATACAGCATCTCCCGATCAGCTCTCTATGCTGGAGTCGTTCAAGACATCTTGAGGAATAGACACGTTTATAACGTGGTTTATGGATGCAATGACTGGTGAGTATAGGTTAGCACTTATACTAACATCGCTCGTTCTTTGTTGATGCGCAATTACTTCAAAATTATCTGATTTGATTATGCAGCCGTAATCTATAGTTATAAGTCCGGAGTGAGTCAGCTGATGCGCGGTAACTTGATCTCCACATACTGTTCGTAGGTTACATTGACCGCAGCAAAAATAAATATAATTGTTGATAGAATGGCTTTCCCTCCAAAGATTTTGACAGGGATCGACGTTGACTTCACACGCTGATGCCTTTGATTGGCAGAAGTCTTTATCACTGCTTAGTTTGTAAATAGGAGAATGAATGTGACACAAGTGTACGTTTGTCACTAGGCAGGATCCTATGATATTTTCTGTCAAGATAATGTATGCATCCTTTTTCAGGTTCACAGCTATGAAATCTGACACTGGTCTAATTGATAACATTGTGCTGTTGGGTTTCTCCGCAGGAATTGGTATAAGCTTGAATATTTCATAGGTGTCCCTGCTTATCAAAGGTATTTGTACTTCAAATATTGAGTAATTCTTGAGCATTCTTGCTTTGACTCGTAGAAGTTTTAAAAGTTGTGCAAGGTCCATATGAATGTTTTCTACAGGCAAGGTGACGTCATTAGACAAATGAGTAGCTATGTTGCTACTCATTTGTCTCATTTGTTCGGCTGTTATTAAATGTGGATTAAACCGACCATGATAGATGTCTGTTATTGTATCCACTAACGCGTTCTGTAAATCTTTCAAGTCGCGTAATAGATTGCTCGCGACTATAGCTCCCATAGAAACTTCACTTGCCCTCGAAATGTTTTGAGTTTCAGCCTTTAATACTTCTAAAGTATTTTCGATGTTTGCAAATTGCTGATGAATCATTTTATGTTGTTTGTGCATTGTAGCCTCAGTCCTCTTTAAGAGACTGAATTCTGCTTCGATGACCGAAGTTTGATTTTGCCAAAATGAGACAATATGCTTCTGATTGTTGCGAAGAAGTGATATCTTTCTCGTATTGTTCCGCGAATCGGGCGTCCAATACGCCGAAGAGGCCGTTTGCTATGTAACCGACACCGTCGATAAGACCTCGCCGCCACCTGTTCGCTTGCTTTGTAAAATGCTGACTGAGTAACATATGATTATTGTAATCGAGTTCGTTGTACCCGTGACGTAATTGCAGTAATATTATGTCACAATATGTTTGTCCTATAGTCGTGCTGCATGTTTGTTCCAGAGACATTATACTTTTGTTAAGTGCGGTAATTCCTTCCCAATAAGGATCTAAATCGTAGTATATGATTAGTTTCCAGTCGTCCCTTATGATCTGCATGTTTGTTAGTTTGTCAAAGTAAATATGTTGATTATTTCTAAATTGTGTGACGTTAAGTGCGCCTTGGGAAGTTGTTATGATACTAAAAAATAACATGATTGCTGTAAATGCTGACGCTATATTAAAACGAGTGCCTGCTTTTCTTGTTTCAAATTGCTTATCTGTGTTAGTATCTCCCGAACTCACAGTATTTGCTTGCTTGATTTGCGAGGATTCATTGTTAACTGGGAGTTTTGATAATTTAGTGATAGGACGCTTCAGTGTTCCGTTTTTGGTTTTTAGTGTAACCACGCGAACATGACCGTCGGAACCAGGATGTAGTTCGATGACTCTGCCCATCATTCATTTTCCCGGCGGAAGATTGTCATCATAAATCATGACAATATCATATACATTGAGGTTTCTTTTTGCTTGTTTCCACTTGCTTCTTTCTGTGATTTGTACTAGGTACTCATTCCTCCATCGTTTCCAGAGATCCCGTACAATTTTTTGTGTCAACTGCCATCGGGTTCTTAAATCCGTTTCAGTCTCGTGTATGGTAACCTTTGATCCACCTGTTAGGAAGTGGGCAGGCGTTAAAAAATCCATATCGTCTGGATCTTCTGATATAGCACATAATGGTCTCGTGTTGAGGCAAGCCTCAATCTGTGTAAGCACCGTATATAGTTCCTCAAATGTAAGAATCTGGTCACCAATAACTCTCTTGAAATGATATTTGAAGCTTTTAACTGCCGCCTCCCATAGGCCTCCCGCGGATGGCCATGAGGGCGCATTGAAACTCCACTCAATCTCCATATCTAATACTTCTGCTTTTAGATCTTTGTCTTGCATTATATTCATTAGTGCTTGATATTCTTGCTGTAGTACCTTGTTAGCACCGACAAAATTGCGACCATTATCGCTATAAATGTGATTAGGCGTCCCTTTGCGAGCTGCCATTCTTCTTAATGCTGCGATGAATGAAGTTGTGCTTAAATCACCAACTAATTCCCCGGTAAAATCTACACCTGTGTGTGTAAACGGGCGTGATGGATTACTTCTGGCCTCCGGCAAGTGCCCCATAATTTGCGGTTGGCAGTCTGGATTTTGTTTTTTACATGTTACACAACGACGAAGCTGCCTCTTCGTAGCGACGTTCCCTCCTAGAATCCAATATTTTTGTCTAATAAAACCCAATGTCAGCCGGGCTCCGGCATGTAACATGGTTTGATGTGCGTCCTCTATCATTAATTCTGTTAGGCGTCCCTTGTGCGGCAGAATAATAGGATGCTGCATGTCATGACTGATATGTGCCTTTTTTAGTCTCCCTCCGACTCTTAAGATATCATTTTCATCCAGGTATGGGTTTAATTTTAACAATTTGTTTTTTGAATTTATTTTTCCTTGTTGTTTTAAATCCTTTATTTCTTTCGCAAACTCTTCTTGCTGTACTTGCTTGATATTTTTTTGCTTTGCTTGACTAATTTCTAATATTGATAAATAATGCTTTTTTGCTTTTCTTTTGTAAGTCGTAATCTTCATCACTAATGCTAGAATACGTGTAATTTTGTTGATTGATTGATACTTGCTTAACAGGTCTGTAATGATGCTTGATTCATGCTTTGTAACAACATGAACGTCTTCTTGATTCGTCATTATCAGGGGCTCAGAAGATGCAGTTCCTCAAGTCGAAAGTGAAAGGTGAAGCAGAACGTCTCATACAGCATCTCCCGATCAGCTCAGATAACTATATCATTAGTTGGGACATCTTGAGCCATCGTTATGACAACAAGAGGATGATATTCACATCGCATATTAACATTTTATTAAATATGCCAATTTCACAGCAAGCATCAATTAATCATATCAAACGAATCCATGATACTGCACTTGAAACGATGAACGCCATACAGAGCCTCGGCGTAGATGTTACGTCGTGGGATCCGTTGATCGTGCACATCCTGTGTCAGAAATTGGATTCAGACACATTCAGCGAATACAACGCAGCTATCAAACAACCTCGAGAATTACTCGAGTTGAATGAATTTTTAGCCTACCTAGAGGGGAAGTTCACGAGCATGGAAGCAAGTAGAAGAAAACAGGAGACCAATTATCAAAAATCCTTTTCTTCAAACAGCAATAAACCATCAGAATCCAAAAATTATCATTTCAAGCAATCATATTCAAGCAATAAGGCTATTTCGCAATCACCAAATAACAGGAAATTGCAAAAGAATTGGCTAAACTGTCCAGTCTGCAATGACGCACATGCTATATTTTTTTGCAAACAATTTGCTGACTTTTCCCCGATGAAGAAAAAACAATGTGTTGCTAACTTGAATTATTGCCAAAACTGCTTATATGATCATAAAGGTAAAGAATGCTTATCAAAGAAACGTTGCCTCGAATGCAACGAATTTCACAACACATTGCTTCATGAATCGTATTTAAAGGAATTGTCAAAACAAGGAGGTAATCCGACGCCTTCTACGCAGCAAAACAACATCCGTTATTATCAAGAACGTGCAAATCAAGGCAACACGCACGTGACACAACAAAATATGATGCAAGAAACATTGCTTTCAACTGCACTGGTAAAGGTTCAGAAAGCCGATGGGACATATCTGATCTTGCGGGCTCTTATTGATCAGGGCTCACAAATGTCTCTTATCACAGAGAATGCTGCTCAGCAATTAGGATTGCAGCGATCCAGGTGTGACGGCATTATCACAGGCATAGGGCAAAAAGAAAACAGTTGCAAAGGAATGATGAACCTGAACTGTATGTCAAGCTCAGAAACCAAACTATATCAATTTAATATCGATGTTTACATCATGAACAACCTAACAAAATATTTACCATCATACTCATTCCCTAAAATAGCATGCCCATTTCTGGAAAATTTGGAATTAGCAGATCCTGAGTACAACATTAGCCGACCCATAGATATTTTGTTGGGTGCGGACATTTATTCGAATATTCTTTTAGCAGGCATGTGTAGATTAAGCGAATCACTTCCGCTTGTTCAAGAGACTCACCTGGGTTGGATACTGTGTGGAAATATGAAAACTAAATTAATGTGCAACGTAGTACAATTTGATTTAGACAGATTTCAGCAATTCTGGGAGATGGAAGATGTTACAGAAGAAAAATCATTATCATCAGAAGATCAAGAATGCATTCAATACTACAAAGCAACAACAAATCGTTTGGATGACGGAAAATACGAAGTGAGACTACCACTCGTACCAAAATTTGAGGAGAAATTAGGGCAGTCCAAAAATAAGGCTGTTGCTCAATTCATTCATTTAGAAAAGAAATTACATAAAAACAATTCTTTATTCAACGCATATAAGTCATTCATTAACGAATACAAAAACTTAGGTCATATGAAACCTTCACCTTGCAATCAGACACCGGAATGTTTTCTACCGCATCATTGCGTATTGCGCGAAGATAGTGCAACGACTGCATTGAGAGTTGTTTACAATGCTTCGGCAAAAACATCTTCAAATACAAGTTTAAATGACTTATTGTACACGGGGCCCAATTTACAGCAAGACCTTCAGTCTCTTATCATTAAATGGAGACAATATCAGTACGCATTCACGGCTGATATAGAAAAAATGTTTAGGCAGATTTGGGTACACCCAGATGATCAACCTTTACAAAAAAATGTGTGGAGAGATAACCCGTCTCAAGAAATACAGCAATATCAATTGACAACCGTAACATACGGCACAAAAACAGCTCCATTTCTTGCAATGATGACATTGAAACAGTTAGCGACTGACGAACGGGATAAATTCCCAGAAGCCGCCAAGGTCGTTGAAGAATCGTTCTATATGGATGATCTGGTCCACGGAACCTGCTCCTTATCAACAGCACAACAGTTACAACAAGATTTGATGAATCTACTGAAATTAGGGGGGTTCAACTTGAGAAAGTGGACATCAAACGATAGTCGTCTGCTGCAAATAGCAGATCAAAACTACTATAAACAAGAGAGCAAAAGTTTTAATCAAGCAGGATTAACAAAGACATTAGGACTTCGTTGGAATCCTACACATGATAATTTCACATTTGTATCAAAAATTGAACCATCAAGCGCCAATATCACTAAAAGAATCATACTATCAGACATGTCTAAAATATTCGATCCATTGGGGTGGATCGTGCCTGTAACAACAAAATTGAAGATTTTATTTCAAGAAACATGGTTATCTAATCTTCAATGGGATGAACAAGTACCAGATAAAATCAGCAAGGAATGGATCAAAATCAAAGAAGAATTAGAAAGTATCAATCAATTTAAAATTCCAAGATGGTACGGTACGGAAAGAGTAAGCAGTGTAGAGTTACACGGCTTTTGTGATGCATCAACAAAAGCATATGCATGCGTCATTTACTGCAGAGTTATAAATAGCAATCAATCAACAATATTAGTAGCGGCTAAATCAAAATTAGTTCCAACGAAAAAACAAATATCACTACCTCGATTAGAACTATGTGGAGCACTGTTGCTGGCCAAACTCATGACCAAAGTCAAGCAGTGTCTAGCAGGACATAACCTTCATATATTTGGTTGGAGTGACTCCACTGCCGTATTGGGATGGCTTCAAGGAAACCCAAGTCGGTGGAAAACGTTCGTAGCAAATAGAACAATACAAATAACTGATAGCATTCAACCACAATCTTGGCGATATGTAAAATCAAGTGAAAATCCCGCTGATTGTGGAAGCAGAGGACTCAGAGTGGCTCAATTGAATGATTATCGTTTGTGGTGGCAAGGACCAACTTGGTTACAATCTTTTGAAGCAACGAAAGAAAATCAAGCTATCTATAAAACGATTGAGGATAAAATCAAGATCATGAAAGAAAATGGATTACTATTTGACAGTCTGTCAAACCATGACATTCATCATTACACCGCGATCTACTGTATGATCGGCGTGGTAGCAGCATTTCTCGGAGTGTTCGTGTGGAGGCGCTTACGGTCACGCTGCACACCCGCGCTCGCGCCGGCGACGCCCGAAACAGACGGCGCGCCCGGTGGCGGCGCGTGCCCGGCCACGCAACGTGCGTGTTTTGGGGATAGTGTAGTGTATCAGTGTGACAATGAAAGGGCGAAGGTGGTAACAAGTGCGCGAGTGTTAGATAAAGCCACCTCCCCTATGTTAGGTTCTTATACAAGTATATCTAATTTGTAAACAGTGTTCGATAGAGACACTAAGAAATTAGATTAATATCAAATCATTTATTACAATTTATTTTGTTTATCAGTAACTCTGTTGTGTCTTTATATCTTTTTCCTCGGGGAGCATGTACGAGCAAACCCGTACATATCAATTGTATCAATTTTATGCTGACATCGACGCGCAGCGAATGAATAAAATATGCATATTTGAGTTAGCAATGAGTAGTAGCATAGCATCGTTTGGGTAAAGCAAAGGGGCTCATTCGCCGCGGATCGATCATTTATCTATCAATACACAAGTTGAACTCAAATCAGTTTATCATTTATATGTACCTTACCCGTACAGATTGGTTTAGGCAAGGGAACCCACCACCTTCTAATTATTTTAGGACAAGAGAAATGAATTTCAACGAATGCTTTGAATATCCATATATGTTTGAACCTTATTGTGACAATAACTTCGACGGTTATCTGTATAACTCCTTGGAACAGCCCGACTATTTTTACTATGACGCCTTAAGTGCATATATGAACCAGCAATTAGGCACATCCTCAGAGGTAAGTCAGGCGACATCTGAAGGGAAATCTACCGAGGAATCAGCGTCCTCTAACCAGGAAAATTTTCGGGGGAGTCGAACTACAAACGAATCAAAATAGAGGTCAATCTACAGACACAACGTTACCTACCATATATTGTAATTTCGGACCCACCATTAAAATTATTAATCGATACAGGAGCAAACCAATCATTTATTAGCCCTGAAGCTGTTCAGAGATTTTATCCACATTTACCATGGAACCATGACCCCTTTGAGGTAACGAATGTGCATGCAACTAGTCGTAATGATTATTCCATTAACTTACCTTGTTTTCAGGAGATAAACGACAACAATGACTTAACACTCTACATTTACAGATTTCACGATTACTTTGACGGCCTTATCGGTTTAGATTTGTTAAATAAATGGGAGTCAAATATTGATCTTAAAAATAATAAACTAATTACTAAAGCTGCAGTTAACCCAATAGTTATGTACAATTCATGCAATAGCAATTTATACGAAGATATTATCCCAGCGAATTCTTCAAAGTTAGTTAGAGTCCCAGTTAATATACAAGACGGGGATGCTTTAATTCCTGATCAAATAATTTCAAATTGCTGCATAAACGAGTGTATCACGAGTGTCAGAAATAATCGCGGTTATCTAGAAATTTTCAATCCAACTAGTAATGACTTAATTTTTTCCATGGACCAACCTATTAAAGCGGAAACATATAATTTGGAATGTACTCACCAATCACATCAATCCCGAGTAGAGGAAGTGTTATCCCGATTACGCACTGACCATCTAAATGAAGAAGAGAGCGCTAATCTGAAGTCCTTGGCTTCGCAATATGCCGATATATTTTATATAGAGGGAGAACCACTTACCTTCACCAATAAAATAAAACACAGCATACATACTTCAGATGAGGTACCAGTCTATACTAAAACTTATAGATACCCATTTGTACACCGCGAAGAGGTACGCAATCAAATTTCAAAAATGTTAGAACAGGGAATCATCCAACCTTCAGAATCGGCTTGGAGCTCACCCATTTGGGTAGTCCCAAAAAAAACTGATGCATCCGGTAAAGCCAAATGGCGAATTGTAGTGGATTTCAGAAAACTGAACGAAAAAACCATCGATGATAAGTACCCTATTCCCAATATAACTGATGTATTAGATAAATTGGGCAATTGCCAATATTTCACAACTCTCGACCTCGCTAGTGGTTTTCACCAAGTCGAAATGAACCCAAATGATATCCCAAAAACGGCATTCAACGTAGAACATGGCCATTTTGAGTTCCTACGCATGCCAATGGGACTTAAAAATTCACCATCTACTTTTCAAAGGACTATGGATAATGTGCTCAGGGACCTTCTGAATTCTATTTGCCTAGTATATTTAGATGACATCATCGTATTTAGCACTAGTTTACAGGAGCATATAATAAATTTGGAAAAGGTTTTTAAAAGGCTCAGAGACTCCAATTTTAAAATACAGATGGATGTCAGAATTTTTAAAATTGGAAACAGCATATCTCGGACATATAATCAGTAAAGATGGCATTAAACCGAACCCCGATAAAATTTCAGCTATTCAGAAATTCCCTCTTCCTAAAACAGCCACGGAAATTAAGAGATTTCTAGGGCTACTAGGGTACTACAGGAAATTTATTCCCGATTTCGCCAAAATCACGAAACCAATGACCCAATGTTTAAAGAAAGGCTCAAAAATAAACTGCGATGATACCAACTATGTAAATTGCTTCGAAAAATGTAAAACATTACTTACAAACGATCCGATCTTACAGTATCCCGATTTTAACAAAGATTTTCTACTCACGACAGATGCATCAAACTTAGCCATAGGAGCCATACTCTCACAGGGACCTATAGGTTCAGACAAACCAATAGCCTATGCTTCACGTACACTAAACACAAGCGAGATCAATTACAGTACAATAGAAAAGGAGCTCTTAGCTATAGCTTGGGCAACCAAGTATTTTCGGCCCTATCTGTTCGGACGTAAATTCAAAATTATAACAGATCATAAACCGCTTCAATGGATCATGAATATAAAAGAACCTAGCTCGAGATTAACTCGCTGAAGACTCAAGCTCAGTGAATATAACTATTCAGTAGTTTATAAACAGGGCAAAAGCAACACAAATGCCGATGCTTTGTCGCGAATCGAAATTAATAACGAAGAAACAAGCTCCGTCATGGTTAACGTATCCGAAAAATCACCTTCCGTTGTGGGCTCATCCACTCTCACAGCTCACACTAGCGACGAAAACCCAATATTAGAAATACCAATTTCAGATGACCCCTTAAATAAATTCAACAGACAAATATGTTTTACGGTAGTAGGTGATATAAAGAAACGTCCAGCTGTTTCTAAGCCATTTGAGACTCATACCCGTACCTCCATCCAAATCTCTGAATCAAACTTAGAGGAGGATGTAATAAACGCAATTAAAGAATTCGCAAACCCGAAAGTTAAGACTGGCATTATAATACACCCCCCATTAGCAATGTACAAAATAGTTCCAATAATTCAAGGAAAGTTCAAAAACTCCGCTATGAATCTCGTTTTAACTAAAACCGAAGTAGAAAATGTAAAAGAATATCTCAGACAGCAAGAGATCATTCAGAAATACCACGAAGGTAAAACTAATCATCGTGGTATAAGTGAATGCTACCTAGCCTTATCCCATAAATACTATTGGCCGAAAATGAAAAACGAAATCTCAAGGTATATAAATGATTGCAATATATGCGGGCAAGCCAAATACGATCGAAATCCTATAAAACAAAGATTCTGCATAGTACCACCACCGGCAAAACCGTTTGGTGTAGTTCACCTAGATTTGTTTACGGCCCAAAACGAGAAATATCTGACCATCATTGATGCTTTCTCTAAATACGCTCAGGCATACCATCTTAGAGACGGCACAGCAGTTAGTGTAGTTCAAGCCTTTTTAAAGTTTTGCTCTCATCATGGCGTTCCGGTATCAATAGTCACGGACCAGGGACCCGAATTTACTAATCAACTATTTACCGAATTCACGCGTGTCCATAAAATTCAACATCATAAAACCTTGGCCCATACGCCCAACGATAATGGGATGGTAGAGCGCTTGCACTCCACGTTACTAGAACATTTGAGAATTCTAAAACTACAACACCGTAGTGAAGCGATTGTCAACCTTATGACATATGCCTTATTAGCATACAACAGCAGCATACACAGCTTCACAAAATGTAGACCATTGGAAGTAGTTACCGGTCATACGGATCCTCCCGATCCCTTAGATATAGATTTATCTGTGCACTTGCTACAACAATACGTGCAAGAACACCGAAATAAAATGTCTAAGGTATACGAGGCTATTAATGAAACGTCCCTGCATAAACGCACAGAACTAATCGAAAATAGGAACAAAAATAGGGAATCTGAAAAGGAATACGAGCCAGACCAACAGGTATTTGTTAAGAATCCACTAGCTAGCAGACAGAAACTCGCACCTCGTTACACACACGACACAGTATTAGCTGACCTGCCCATTCATATTTACACAAAAAAGAAGCGCGGTCCCGTTGCCAAATCACGTCTTAAACGAACACCTAACACGAAACAATTGTTGCAGAATACCACTGATGATATTGCTACACCTGGTCCAAGCGGAGGACATATTACTTGAGCCCCTAGAAGACGGGCCCGGATTACTCCCTTTCAAACTGGGATCTACAAAAATCGTGTCTCATTATCATTCCTTCCTCTTGCACATTGATCTAGAGGATATTCAGTCGAAGGTTGATTTAGTTAAATTACAGTTAAGTGAATTTAGGCCATTAATTAACAATATAACACTTTCACTGTTTGAACCCCACATAAGTTATCTTGGGGACAAACTTGAAAAGATATCCATACAATTAGAAAGCTTTGAACCTAGTCGTGTTAAACGAGGACTCATTGACGGATTAGGATCAGTCATTAAAAGTATCTCAGGAAATTTAGACTACACAGATGCGATCAAATATAATAACGCCATCCAAGTTTTAGAAGGTAACGACATTAAACTGGAAACGGAACTTAACCGTCACATAAGCTTGACTAAAGAATGGATGTTAGAACATTCTAATGTATTAAAAAATATAGTAGATAACCAGAACATAATTGCGAATAAACTTAACCAAATCATAAAACAAGACGCATCCAAACAGGCAGACCTAGTAACGTATGCCCATTTGGCACAGCACCTACTTATATTAAACGATAATATAGAGACATTATCGGACGAGTTAAATAAAATAGAACTTATGGTAGCTTTTACGCGTGCTTCCAGCACTACCCATTCTATGATTAGATTAGGTAATCTTAGAAATATTATAAGAAAATTAAGGTTATTATACTCAAAAGACGAAATCATTGATATCGATCTTCGAGAGTACTATGATATTTTAAAAATAGGATCGTATTATATTGATAAGAAATTAGTTATAGTTATAAAGGTGCCGATTGCCTTACCAAGAACCTATAACCTATACAAGCTATCCATAATCCCTAACAGAAATAATATGGCCCTTATCCCTACCTCACCTTTTATAGCAATTCATGGATTATATTCTATGTACATAGAGACAGAATGTCCGAAGCTTAACCCATGGTACCTCTGCGAAGAAAAAGTCGGATTCAAGATTGTAAACAAGCCGGACTGCGTGCAGCAGCTCATCACCCAACAGCATCTCAACTCCTGTACACTAACGCCGGTCACTCTACACAAGCAAGCTATGGAACAACTTGACGAAAAACACTACACACTAAGTTTCCCGAAACCTACAAAAGTACAGATGTTATGTGGACAGGAACAATTCAGAACACTCCAAGGGAGTTACTTAGCTACAATACCACAAGATTGCGTGATAAGAACCACCGAATTCACTATCGCCAACATTGACAACCGAATTAAGGGACATGTACTTAGAATACGAACACCACAGGACCAGAACACTACATCAAGAACTGAAGAATCATTGGTACAGCTTAATTCAATTAACCTCGAGAACCTCCACGAGAGTTACAAGAAAGTTTCAGTACAGCCTCCAGTAAGACTTAACAAGATATCAGATGGAAGCCTTTACCATACTACTATACCTGTATACCTATTACTATTCAGTGCAGGTGCACTTGCCGTTGCTCTTACATACTGGCATTGTAACGGAAATAAAGACAAGAAGATCGACACTACATCTACAAGAATAAACGAAGATCAAGAGATTTATGCTGAAGCGGAACCAAGAAGGAATATTCATCCAGCTGGAATCAAGATGGACCCTAGTCATCTTACAGCGACATTTTTTAACAACAGTTAACAAATAGTTGCTGTTCTACGAGGGGAGATGTTACGCAACGGTGTAACGTAAGAATCGATGATACTACGATTCGGTATGACACACGGACTGTGGACAATTTGACACCAGTATTGCGCATCGCAACGACTTACACGTGCTGCCTACGAAGCATTTTCGTAACCGTGGGACCGGACATCGACAATGCCTTCCACGATTCCACGTTTCAGGCATTCTTGGTACATACATCGACCGATTATCACCTACGTAATTTTAAAAGTTATAAATTGTAATTTCTTTATTTTAATAAATTAATCTAAAATAAATTGGTTTTTTTTGCATCCTCCGGCTCCAGCAAACATATTTCATGCATAAATACTGACCCAGTTTTATAGTGTACTAGCGTGTTTTATAAATCAAGTATGTTAAGGATGATCTGACTAGATTATAATAATATAATTTTTTTATAATCTGAAATATGGACGGCAGCCCCTTTCCTCGGAGCGGGTTGACTCCGCGCAGTCCCCCATCGACACCAACACCAAGATCACCTCAACAACCCAAGCAGAACCAAGAAGTGGCTGTGGACCCAGCTGAACCTATCCCTACTCCGGAAATTCAGAACTGGTTGGGGTCCATTGAACAATGCTTGAACGAGGTGTGTGCCACTGCTAATGAAGGAAAACTCAATTCAGACCAGAAGTTAAGAATCAGCAGCAATCTTTGCCGAAAAGTTGGACACGGAGTTTCTCAAATGGCCGTGCGATACCAGTCGTTGAAATCAAGTGCCATACAAACACATAACGCCCTTAAAACCATGACTGAAGCTCGAGACCTAGCGGACTGTCTTACAGAGATGAACCGCACCATTCAGGAGTCATGTACGAAGCAAGGAGCAGGGAGGTGTGATACATCTTTTGCCGATATGGTGAAGAAGGGATCCAACAATTTTGTCTGCCCCAACCAATTTAGCTCCGTGGCAATTTTCCCATGTGACAACTCAAAGACCAGTGACGAAACCAGGAACATGGTCCAAAACATCATATGCCCAGGCGAAATGAAGCTGAAAGTACGAGGCGTGCGCAAAATCGGAAAAGGAGGTCTCATAATCAGCACGGAGACTAAAGATGACCTGGACAAGCTCAAGCAAACAGTCCAAACTGCTTCGTCAGAGCTTACCATCGACGAACCCCGAAAGCGCAAACCTCGCAGTAACTCGTAGTAATTGGAGTGCCCGCATCTATGACTGAAAATGAGGTCTTTAAATGTCTATATGAACAAAATTTAGCTGACAAACTGCCTACTATGTCTCGAGATACTTTCATGACCTCAGTCAAACTAAGCCACAAATCTGGGAGGAAAGATACTGAAAACTGCAATTATATAATAGAAGTTCCAGCCGTCATTCGGAAGGTCATGATCAACCAGGAACGACTATTTATTAATTGGACGTCCTGTCCAGTACGTGACTTCACTCTGGTAACCAAATGTTACAAGTGCCAGCAGCACGGCCACGCAGTCAAGTTCTGCAAACCCTACGTGTGGTCATTGCGGTGAAGAAGGGCACACCATTCAAGACTGCACAAAGAAAGCGCATTTTGGCGCTTCTCAAAATGTGCAACATGTCTGCGCTTCAAAAATACAGCGAGCCACAAAACGGGTGATCTGGATTGTCCAGCTAAAAAGTCTGCCGAAAACAGGTACATCAACTCAATCGACTATGAAGGCGCCTAAGAGCACCACATACGTTTTTTTTTTTTTTTAGACTTTATTTTTTTATTTTATTTTATTTTTAATATACTATGGATAGTACCTTAATTACGAACATAGATAATAGTTTTCAAACTGTTTCAAAGTCATGTAAGGTTGAGGACTGCAGACAATATCTTTCCATGTATCAAAAGTCACTAAAATCAAAATCAATCAAAATCAAAATATTTTTATTTCACATAAACCTACATGGGCACTTATGAAACGTCAGAAGCTAGGTGCACGGTTCCAATTGGTCGTTTCCTATGGAGAAGAGCCGGCAAGAAACTCCACGGTTACTCTTTTAAAAATAATTGGCTTTTACAATGTTTTCAAATTACACAAATTAGGTATGGGAGAACAGTGTAGGCCTGTCGAAAAGTACTTAACAAAAAAAAAAAGAGAAAAGGAAACGGTCTAAAGAAAAAAATATCTAGTCTATTAAGCCTAGAACGTTCTCACATTCACAACGTACACAAGAATCCATGTAAAATAATATTAATAATATTAAGTCTGAAATATAAATTGTAGGTATATAATGTCAAAAATGTATGTCTAAAAAATAATAATAATAAACATCGTAATTTCGGAGCAGTTAATAGATATTTCCATAGTTATGCCGTTTCTGGTGTACCAGGGAAGCCACATGTGCAGAAGGAATTATTGCCAAACTTCCTTGTCTTCAACGTAGTCTTTAATCTTGTAATATGCGTTTTTGATAAGGACACGTTTGATGTGGGTTTTGAACTTTCCATCGCTAAGTTCTGTAACTGACTTTGGCAACTTGTTATAAAAGCGGATACTGTTGATAACAAATGATTTGCTTGTTTTTGTTAATCTAAATTTGGGTATCACAATTTCATGTTTACTACGTGTATTTATATTATGGAAATCACTTCTTGTTTTGAAAAGACATAAGTTCTTGCGAACATACAAAATACTTTCTAAGATATAAAGAGAAGGCAGAGTAAGTACATTAATTTCTTTGAATTTGTTTCTAAGGGACTCACGAGGACCCATTCTATATACTGCGCGGATTGCCCTCTTTTGTAAGATAAAAATTGAATCTACATCAGCTGCCGATCCCCACAGCAGAACGCCATAAGACATAATACTGTGGAAATAAGCAAAGTATACTAACCTAGCTGTGGCTATATCAGTCAACTGTCTAATTTTTCTTACTGCATATGCAGCTGAACTTAATCTACCTGAAAGAGCTCTAATGTGGGCTCCCCATTGTAATTTTGAATCTAGAGTAATTCCTAGAAATATAGTTTCTGTAATAGCATCTAGTCTCTTGCCATCAAGTTTTAAATTTAGAGCCACTTGGGGTACATTTGGTAGTGAGAACTTTATAAATTTTGTTTTGTTCGCATTAAGTAAGAGATTATTAGCTGCGAACCATTTCGAAAGAATATCCAGACTATCATTGACGTGTAAGACATCCGGATTTTTTCTATCTATTTTATAAATAAGAGAAGTATCGTCAGCGAATAGAATTATATCCGATAAGTTTGCCATCATGTAAGGAAGATCATTAATATAAACTAGAAATAGGAAAGGGCCAAGAATTGAACCTTGGGGCACGCCCATCTTTACTAGAGACCCCGAGGACGTCGCCCCGTTAACGTTTACTTTTTGCTGCCTGTTTGATAGATAGGACAGAACAAGATCAGCAGCTTGTCCACGAATTCCGTAGTGGTGTAATTTACAGGTCAGTGTATTGTGGTCAACGCAGTCAAACGCTTTTGAGAGGTCACAGAAAATGCCAATGGCATCCTGGGATTTCTCCCAGGATTCCAAAATGTGACTGATGAGTTTTACTCCTGCGTCAGTCGTCGACCTACCTTTCGTGAAACCAAACTGGCGACTATGTAAAATCCCATTAGAATTGAAATGTGACAGCATCTGGTCTAGCATGATTTTTTCATATATTTTACTCAATGCTGGTAGCACAGATATAGGTCTATAATTAGAGGGATCACTCTTACTACCCTATTTGAAAATTGGTACTACTTTACTATGTTTCATTAAATCAGGAAACGTACCGCTGTCTAAACATTGATTAAATATGCCTGTTAGGACAGGGGCTATTGTGTCAATGATATCTCCAAGAACCTTAACGGAAATCCCCCATAAGTCTTCAGTTTTCTTTATGTTAAGACTTTTAAATGCCCTCTTAATAGTGACAATAGAAATGGGCTTGAATTCAAAACTTGGAATGTCCTTAGAGAAGTGTTGTTTGAGAAGAGATTCAGCTAAAATAGGTGGTGAGGGAAGAGATTTCGTAACCTCTATTGGGATTTCGGTAAAGAAATTTTCTAGTGTCTCAGCAACTTTTAACTTATCTGTAATGGTTTCATTATTAATTTTTAAAGACAATTCATTTTGATCTCGCTGTTTTGTGTTTCCAGTTTCTTTGTTGATTACCTGCCACACAGCTTTTATTTTATTGTACACTAACCATATTAACACAAAACATTCGTAGTATTTATAAGAACCTGGATAGCTTTAACATTTTTCTTCATAGACTTAACTTTAATTGTGATATAATAATACTAACCGAGTGCTGGTTATCTAATCGCCAGGATAATCCAGTGTTGGATCATTTAGCTCCCTTCAAAATGGTTGAGCTGAATGGTGCTAATCCATGCGTCATGCTCGTGAACGGGCGCCGTTAGTTGGGACTGGTCACCTCTTAGCGTCCTCGGCTTATTTGTAATTATTTTATTTAGAAATTGTTTTTGTTTCTCTTTCTACTATGGACGCGTTTTTTATTTTACATCGTCCTCACATTTGGTTATAATTTCAATATTATTTTTGTACTAATCTTTATGTATCAATTTAATTTAAAAGAGTGTCCAGTCCAGTTTCTTGCCCGTTCTTCTCCATAGGTACCTACTACGCTTTGGAATGGGCAACTAGCTTCATATTTCTAACTGACCGACTCCTTGACAATTCAAAAGTGCCTGTAAATGGTTTAATTGAAATAAATGCTTTGAGTTTGAGTTTGAATCTCCCAGTAATACCAGAGTACAACGTATCTTTTACCAGAATCAAAAACAATCAAAATGATGGTGTAGTGGTCTATTAAAAAGATTCTATAATGGTCACAGTCGAGGAACCCAATCTACACGACTGTACGAGTAATTGCTTGATTATCAAAATTGGTACAACCGCAGCAATAATTGCTATAATTATATAGATCCCCTTCTGCTAAAAACTTGGATGCTTTTCATGCTTCCTTAAACCAAATCTTTCAAGAAGTAGCCACTTTTAAGAATTTTATTCTAACTGGTGATATAAATATAAACATTAACTCTGATAACTGCAATGCAGGGATCCAAGACTATCTTAATATCTGCTCATTCCACGGTTTTCTGTCCGCACATACACTGCCTACTCATCAAAGCGGTTCCTGCCTCGATCATATGATAATCAAATCCAATTTTTCGTTTATTACGCTTGTTACTAACTCTACAATTACCGACCATCACGTAGTTTTACTGACCCTTAACTTAACGCTGCCTAAGCAAAATCGTCCGCAGACCAAAACGCAACTAAACACAAACAAACTTGAATATTATTTATGTAACATTGATTTTAGCCCAGTTTTCAATACACCTGACGCTAATTTTGCTTTATCGTACTTAATAAAACATGCTCAATCAGCTATATTACGCAACACGACCGTTATTACAGTAAACAAGAAAAATTATAATATTAAACCTTGGATTACTCCTGGCCTAATTCGGTGCATAAGACAGAGAGATAAACTTCATCAAAGATATAGGAGGAACCCAGACAATCTTGTCACTAGATACCAGATACAGGATTTTTTGTAACAAACTCCCTAAAGGACTTAAAGAAAAATTACGATAAAAATGAATTAAATAGAGCGGGAAACAATAGCAAGCAACTTTGGAAACATCAAAAACGTCACCTGTATGTCAAAAAAGCGCGAATCAAATTCAAGTTTACTGCTTTCTAATCCTTCACCTATCCTGTCAGCCAACGAAGTGAATAATTTTTTCATAAATGTTGGGCAGATTAAACTCTTGCTGAGCAGATTCCAAAACCCAGTGGCGGTACCTTCATATAAGCCCAAAAGCCTCGAACTAAAATATAAAATGAAAATACTAAAATGCTCGATAGAGAATCAATATCAAACCCGAACTATTTAAAAGTTCGCGCACTTAATTCTTATCAAAATAACACAAAGTATCTACCTATGCTACACTACTTCTTTCGCAATATTGGAATCGGTAAAACACTTCACTAGAACGTCACTAGGATGGTCCATAGCTCTAAATGGGATAATAATATAATAATAAATAATAATATCGTTTATTTATAAAAATGGTGCAGATTTACAATAACTTATCTTAAAAATAATAAAGAACACATTTGCTCATTTGCCTGAACTATGTAGGACCTGTGTTTCAGGCTAGAAAGGTGCATAGAAATCAGTGGCGGTACCTTCATATAAGCCCAAAAGCCCCGGCATGCCATAGTAAAATGCTCGATAGAGAATCAATATCAAACCCGAACTATTTAAAAGTTCGCGCGCTTAATTCTTATCAAAATAACACAAAGTATCTACCTATGCTACACTACTACACATCGCGATTGTTCGCGCGCAGAGTTTCGCATTTGTAGCATCTACATATAGCTATCTCGCTTACACGCACCGGCTTTTACCGGGCTTTCAAATACTATATCTGTCACTTTCGCACTTATAGCGATGTGCCGTATAACGAGTTAGACCTTTGTGCATAGAACAAATCGATCACTATGGCAGATTTAAGCAGGGCTTTCGGTATGAAGTTGCACGCGTATGCGTGACCTTGTCAGCTTGCCAACTCTGCAGTGTTGCCGTTTTAGCCACGTTGTGAGATCTTGGAGATTTTTAACGAGTTTGGAAACTTTTTTAACATTTAGCAACAATAAAAACTAGCGACTTTTTAAAATAACGAAATTAAATATTCAAGCAATATCTTAAAAATAAAAAATTTGCGACATCTAGCTAGATTTTTCATATACCTGGCGACTTTTTTTGCCTAAATGACAACACTGAGTAGTTCCCGACATCCGAGAGTGCAACTAACTTCAGTTTCATTTGCTTGAGTGGAAAAAGGTTTTGTTGTTAAAGTTTTTTGTGTGTTTTCTTAGATTTCCTCAGTGATACAATTGTTTTGGTGACTTACCTACAACAATGGAGGTAATTGTACCTTGTGAGGATTTAAAATGCGTTCAAGTTTTGATTGGCGAAGATAAGGTAAAATCTTTAAACTTTGCTCAGAAAAAACAATTGATTTGCTTGTAGTCTAGTCCTGATCTGAAAGATCGTAATGTTTTCGAATTAATTGATTTCATTCATGAGAATAACCTCGAAGATGCCTTTCCCGAGCTGTTAAAGTTAGCGTATCTTGTTGTAACTATTCCGGCTACAAGTTCTTCCGCGGAACGTGCTTTTTCGTCTCTTAAACGTATCCACCTATCTGAGAAATACACAAGGTCAAGAGCGTCTTTCCGAATTATCAATGATAGCTATTGAAAAACAGTTGTTAGTAGAATTAAAACGATCACCAACATTTTACTCTGATGTAATTAAATCATTTCTTAAGAAAGATAGACGATTCCAATTAGAATATAAATAATTTATTTAAATTCCTTATTACATTCTATCTAGCTATTTTTTAACTTTCGTTTTGTAACTTTTTTTTTGTTTTTTTTTTTTTTTTCTTAACCTGGGTCCTGTTACGAAGGAAGCAACTACTTACCATAACTTTGTTCCCTCAAGCAATGAAGCAAACCAAACGGCTTTTTTCAAAGCCACCGGAGGTATGCAATTGCTGATATGTTCATTATATTCAATCTAGCACTAGCGTGCTTTCAGTGTGCTTTGGTTACCTCATTCACCGCACGACAAGCAAGAGTGAAATTGAAGAAAGAAGAGGAAAGAAGAGGATGGATGGATGAATTCACTTTTAATTTATTGTACCTAACCAATAGTTTATGAGAAAATCGCGATGATACATACGTAGGTACCTACATACTCAGTCGAAAACTGAACTTTCTTTTTTTGAAATCGGTTAATATTTTATTGGGCTTGCGTTATTTTGAAACCCTAGGCACGCCACTGTTAGAAATTTAAAATATATAATTAACAACTGAGAAAACTAATTAAAAACTAATATTAACTTAAAAGACTAACATGTTTTATTTACAGACAACGAGTAAATTCTCTGTCTCACTGTATGATATGCTAAGTAAAAATTGCAGAATAACCTCTTTACAGTCGTAGTTATTTAATTTATAGATATTTAATTTCCTATTTAATTTATTGTATAGAAATGGGCCTAAAAATGTAGGTATAAAATCTGTTTACAAAGACATATTTAGAGGATGCATTTGATTCTTTCTTAAGAAATGATTTAATTACATCAGAGTAAAATGTTGGTGATCGTTTTAATTCTACCAACAACTGTTTTTCAATAGCTATCATTGATAATTCGGAAAGACGCTCTTGACCTTGTGTATTTCTCAGATAGGTATGGATACGTTTAAGAGACGAAAAAGCACGTTCCGCGGAAGAACTTGTAGCCGGAATAGTTACAACAAGATACGCTAACTTTAACAGCTCGGGAAAGGCATCTTCGAGGTTATTCTCATGAATGAAATCAATTAATTCGAAAACATTACGATCTTTCAGATCAGGACTAGAATACAAGCAAATCAATTGTTTTTTCTGAGCAAAGTTTAAAGATTTTACCTTATCTTCGCCAATCAAAACTTGAACGCATTTTAAATCCTCACAAGGTACAATTACCTCCATTGTTGTAGGTAAGTCACCAAAACAATTGTATCACTGAGGAAATCTAAGAAAACACACAAAAAACTTTAACAACAAAACCTTTTTCCACTCAAGCAAATGAAACTGAAGTTAGTTGCACTCTCGGATGTCGGGAACTACTCAGTGTTGTCATTTAGGCAAAAAAAGTCGCCAGGTATATGAAAAATCTAGCTAGATGTCGCAAATTTTTTATTTTTAAGATATTGCTTGAATATTTAATTTCGTTATTTTAAAAAGTCGCTAGTTTTTATTGTTGCTAAATGTTAAAAAAGTTTCCAAACTCGTTAAAAATCTCCAAGATCTCACAACGTGGCTAAAACGGCAACACTGCTCAGTTGGCAAGCTGACAAGGTCACGCATACGCGTGCAACTTCATACCGAAAGCCCTGCTTAAATCTGCCATAGTGATCGATTTGTTCTATGCACAAAGGTCTAACTCGTTATACGGCACATCGCTATAAGTGCGAAAGTGACAGATATAGTATTTGAAAGCCCGGTAAAAGCCGCTGCGTGTAAGCGAGATAGCTATATGTAGATGCTACAAATGCGAAACTCTGCGCGCGAACAATCGCGATGTGTAGTAGTGTAGCATAGGTAGATACTTTGTGTTATTTTGATAAGAATTAAGCGCGCGAACTTTTAAATAGTTCGGGTTTGATATTGATTCTCTATCGAGCATTATAGTAAGGCATGCCGGGGCTTTTGGGCTTATATGAAGGTACCGCCACTGATTTCTATGCACCTTTCTAGCCTGAAACACAGGTCCTACCTAGTTCAGGCAAATGAGCAAATGTGTTCTTTATTATTTTTAAGATAAGTTATTGTAAATCCATTTTTATAAATAAACGATATTATTATTTATTATTATATTATTATCCCATTTAGAGCTATGGACCATCTTAGTGACGTTCTAGTGAAGTGTTTTACCGATTCCAATATTGCGAAAGAATTTTCCTGCAAGAGAACCAAAGCAGCCGCTATAACTTATAATGTTTTAGGACCCAATTTCGAAAAAGATATGATTGAAGACATACTTGGTACTGCATCTCCTTCAGGTAAACCAGTATATTCAATTATAATCGATGAGAGTACAGATGTTGCAACAGTCAAAGTATTGGCAATAGTAATTAAATACTTCTCTGAAACTAAATGTACTGTACAAACCAAATTCCTTGATTTAGTTGATTTTGATTCGTTGTCATCAAAATTATCCGATTTAGGTTTAGAAATAAAAGACTTATTAGGATTCGCTGCTGATACCTACTATGAATGTGATGTTTGGTCAACATTCTGGCATTGTTGCAAAAATTAAAGAAGTATACCCAAAGTGCTTTTTCATAAAATGTGTTTGTCACTCTGCAGCATTAAGTGTTAGCCATGCCTGTAAAATACTGCCTAGAAATAGTACAAATAGTAAAAGAAGTACATGGATATTTTTCTCAAAGCAGCAAGCGTCAAAGAGAATTTGCTGAGTTCCAAAATTTCACAGACACTGAAAATCACAGAATTTTGCGTCATTACGACATATGGTGGCTTTCACTTCATGCCTGTATTAGTAGAATAATTGAGCAGTGGAGGGCATTGCAATTGTTCTTTCAAGACCAATACTTGAGTGATCGCAATATGTCATCAGAATTTTTATTTAATTCTTTTACCACTGATATAAATAAATTGTACTTTTACTTTTTGGACTACATTTTGCCGATTGTAAACTTTAACATAATTTTTCAAGGCGACTATCCGTGCATTGATAAACTGTATGATGATGCATCTAGTATGTACTTGTCGATTTTGGGTTCTTCATGAAAGCTAATTACATCAAACGTACGGACAATGTATTTACGTTAGACCCAAAGTCTAATGTAAATTATTTGCCATCGAAAGATATGTACTTAGGTAATTAAGTAGGCCAAGAATTAATCAAACACAGGGAAATTGTAAACATGAAAGAACAGATTGCTGAGTTTTTCAGAAGGTTGCAATCATTTTTAATTGAGTTGAGCATGCAATTGAAATCACGTTTGCCTTTTGAAAATCCAGTTTTTCGAGAACTGAAATTTCTTGACCCACACTCTGCCATGCATAAAGAATTTCGCAGTTTACGAAATCTGATAGAAACTTTCCCATGCGAAGTACAGTCAGAACAAATGCAGTTAATTGATGAAGAATATAGAACCCTAAAGTTTGATCGCGAAGTACCTAAGTGATTTGTTACAATCTTCCGGCACTGGCTCACCCAACTCGTGTGAACAATTTTGGGTGGAAAAATCAAAAAAATCAAAATCAAAATATTTTTATTTCACATAAACCTACATGGGCACTTATGAAACGTCAGAAGCTAGGTGCACGGTTCCAATTGGTCGTTTCCTATGGAGAAGAGCCGGCAAGAAACTCCACGGTTACTCTTTTAAAAATAATTGGCTTTTACAATGTTTTCAAATTACACAAATTAGGTATGGGAGAACAGTGTAGGCCTGTCGAGAAGTACTTAACAAAAAAAAGAGAAAAGGAAACGGTCTAAAGAAAAAAAGATCTAGTCTATTAAGCCTACAACGTTCTCACATTCACAACGTACACAAGAATCCATGTAAAATAATATTAATAATATTAAGTCTGAAATATAAAGTGGAAGTTGGGAAAATTTCTAACAGTGATGGCATGTTAAAATACAAAAATATAACTAGTTTTAGTAAATCTCTTCTATGTATACCGGTGTCGAATGCTGCATGCAAGCGCATATTTTCACAGATAAATTTAATAAAAACGGACCAAAGAAACAGATTTATCAACAAAAATGTGTCAGCTATTTTAAAAACAAGGCAAGGTGTTAAGGATGAAGGAGGTTGTGTAAATTTTAATCCTTCGAAAAGGATGTTAAAATATAACTCTAACATTTATTGTGAGTATGAATAAATAAAACGTGTTAAGAAAATCAGTATTTTTATTGGTATATCTGTCCAATGTAAGTCGGTATATTTCAGTATTTTTTTGAGGTGCCTCGGTATTTTCGTAAAATTTAATCTGGTCACACTGGTTATCATAATGTATGAATGCTTAATAACTAAACCCGTCCGTACCGTGAAGATCAGTAGAATTAGATTTGAGCGTGGGGTTTCCGGAAACATGAAATAAAATGAGTATGACTCATTGTTTTGGTCATAGTTATTTGGCAACTTAGGACACATCAATAACTTCACTTACCTTGTACCGTTCGATCATTTGCTCGGAGAATACGCCTTTTTCATACAGAGCTGTAACGACTGAGTCGAGGTCCGTTCGCTCCACCAGTGAAGTAAAGTTACTTCGAATAGCATCCTTGTGTTCTTGCTGCATGGTGTTGTATAGTGAACCAATGATTATTTAGAACATATGTTTCTTCGAATATACCAATGTAGAGAAATATAACAACAACAAAAAACAAACAGAAAGACTCGTTTTAAAAGAGGTTTAAAAATAACAAACAAACACTCACGTCCAAAGACTACTATTTACTTGAATGAAATGAGTAATGAGGACATAATGTCAATGAGGTAACGAGCAACACAGACTAAATTAGGAGCATTATGTACTTAATAACTAAAACTAAAAACGTCAGATTGTCTGACAATGACAGCAAAATAAAAATCTTCAATGTTGCTATTTTATTTTGTACGCTAGTTGTGTTTGTTATTCTCCAATTTTATTTTATGTTACTCAGTGAAATCGCCTATGGTAGACTTATATGGTTTTACGGTATTTATTGGATTACGGTATCTAACTTAGAGCATTCACCTATGGAGATGGCATAGCTGAGCGAACCCCTCTGCCAAGTACATTGGCCATATGACACACACAATGGCGCCGATTCCCTTGTTCACAAACTAAATTAAATTTAAGTTCCGTGCATCTTTTTCTTTCTATTTCATTAAGAAAAGGACAGAAGATAAGTTTTAGTTCAGTCCTGTCAAATTAATCAGCGCTTGACATAAATTGACGTAATTTTAGTAGGCAAGTTTTTAATCACGTCTAAACTTGTATGGGGTAGTGACAGGCGCCGATTAATTTGACAGGACTAAACTAAAATGTATCTTCTGTCCTTTTCTTAATGAAATAGAAAGAAAAAGATACACTGAACTTAAATTTAGTTTAGTTTGTGAACAAGGGAATCGGCACCATTATATAATAAAACTAGTTCATTCGCCAACTACCGCCATTGTGCCCGATCGTCTCCTTACGATTACGAAAGTTTTTGTCAAACCGCGTCTTCCACTATCGCATCGAAGGAGTGCTATCTTCCCCCCATCCTATCAGCGCAGGCGTCCCTCAGAGCTCCGTACTAGACTGTTAGCTCCCCACATATTCACGTTTAAAAAAGCGCAGTTGGCTCTGTTCGCAGACGACACGGCCATTTACTGCACCGGCAAAAAGCAAGACCAGATATCTCACACTCTTCAAAATCGAAGTCAATCCCGATAAGGTTCTTTTTTCGAAACCGCGACATAAATGATTGCTGACTCCACATCCCACATGTCGACAACCTCGCGAGCCAAGTCAAGATACTTGATCTGTTTATCTTTCTCGGCTTTCACGAGATTCCCGTCATGAGGGACTGTTATGTCAATAATAATTGCGCGCCGCTCTGTTCGATCCACCACCACTATATTAAGCTTATTTGCAACAATAGTCCTGTCAGTGATGATGGATAGTACAATGTGATATTTCCAGTGTCGAGAACTGGGTCGGGCACATACCTGTAGTATAGCACTTCAGAGTCAAGGCTGTATTTCAGAGCAAGTTGCTGATGGATAATCCTGGCTACAAGGTTGTGTTTATGCAAATACTCTTCGTTAGCTAGACGAGAACACCCGGAGATAATGTGTCGGATTGATTCTCCCGGACGGTGGCATGCCCGACACATGTCAACCGTGCCGTCCTTCACAATAAATCTCCGGTAATTCTTCGTCATGATAACTTCGTCCATAATTGCACAGACAAAACCTTCGGTTTCCCCAAAGAGGTCACCGAAATGTAGCCAGGCTACGGACGCTTGGAAATCTACATCGGGTTCATGTAGGGCCCGGAAAAGGAGTCCGTGAAGCTCCTTACTCTGCCATACCTCCCTGCGATCGTTAGTGTCAAGCACTACAAGCTTGCGCCAGTTCTCTTTAGCCAAGAAAAGTGGGGAGAGGCCCTTGTCCACCGCGACCACATCTCGATGCATACCTCGCGATTGTGGAGGGTCTTAGCGTTTAAAATGCCTCCACACTTTCGCGGGATATACAGTCTCATTACCGATGACCGTGGGTGATGCATTAGATATGCAGTCAGCAGCGTAAGGATCCTCCTATCTAGGGCGTCGAGTTCAGTCTGAGTCCATTTGAGTATGCCAAAAGAGTACATCAAAACTGTCATGACCCAACCGTTGAAGGCTTGTGTCTATCTTGTGTCCGCCTGATAAAAGACTATTATATACTATTTACTGATTGACTATTATATACTATTTACTGATGAATAAGAAATTATGTGGCTACGACGACATTCCAATAGCGGTTATTTTTTAGAGGGTATCTTTCCGGAACAGTTAAAAATAGCAAAAGTTATCCCACTCCACAAAAAGGGGTCTAAAACAAATCCAAAAACTATAGACCTATCTCTTTGCTCCCTATTCTTTCCAAAATTTTTGAAAATATTATTAATAATATTTTTAAACTCTTAAGAGTAGACTTGTGGTCCATCTAAATTTAAACAAGGTTTTGCACTTGAGACAATTTGGATACCAAAAAAATGTCGGAAGAGGGGACGCTATGTATACATTAGTGGAAGATATTATTAGTAAATTGAATAAGAAAAAGAGGGTAGCTGGTATTTTCCTTGATTTAAGCTCAGCCTTTGATACAACTGACCACAAATTACTCATTGCAAAATTGGAGCATTATGGTGTGAGAGGCAAAACTTTGCAACTTTTCTCATCATATTTAAAAAACAGGAAAATGTGTGTTGATATTACTTAGTAATTTGCAAGCTAATAGTAACAGCAATTTCAATAAATCTTCTATGCGAGATATAGTAGCGGGCGTACCCCAAGGATCGATTTTGGGGCCTATTTTATTTATATTATTTACAAATGATGTAATTAATTACATTATATTTCCCGACACACAGCTGACAGTCTTTGCAGATGACACCAACGCAATAGTTGAAGCTAACGGCATACAGGAGCTTTCCGCTAAGGTTAATGCAGTGCTGACAGTTTTTAATTCTTGGTTTGAAAGTAACAAGCTCATAATTAACACGGAAAAAACCAAAGTAATGTTATTTAGTGCAACAGCTCGTAATAAAGACAAAATGACGATCGCACTTAATGAAGTTAAAATTGACATAGTTAATGAGGTAAAGTTTCTAGGGGTATACATTGACAAATATTTAAATTGGAAAAGGGAATTGCAAGCCATTGATTCGTATATTTCCTCAGCGTGTTATGCCTTACGCAGTCTTAGGGATGAAATAGACATAAACACGTTAAAATGGTATGCTATGCTCTAATAGAATCAAGGTTGAGATATAGTGTTCAGTTTTGGGGGAATAGTTTTAAATATAACTGCCAGAGAGCCTTTGTACTCCAAAAGAGAGCCATACGAACCATGGTCCGGATATCCCAAATAGAGAGCTGTCGGCCACACTTTATAAATTAAAAATTTCTTACTGTGCCCAGCCTCTATGTTTTAGTATTGTTGGTGAATTTAAAAAAATATCTGTTTCACTATGAAACAGATGAGGAGAGACAGTTGAGGGAAAGTACGCGCAGGAAAGATTTTAAAAGCAAAATAATACCCCCAACTTAAGATTGTTTAACATAGTCCTCAATAATAACAAGCAGTGCGGATTTTTAACAGGTTGCCATTGGATTTAAAAACTATTGTACAAGAGCTCATTTAAGTCAAGACTCAAGGCGTTCCTATTGGAGAAATGTCTCTATTCGATTGACGATGACATAAATATCCACGTTTTAATTTTTTTTTTGTTTTTTTTTTATTAGATAATGTGAGACAGGGTAATATTAGTAGTTATGTAGTAGCTTGTAATGATATTGGATTTTTTTTATTGTATTGAATGTTTTATTTTCTATAATTATTGTATTGTGAATGTGTTGGTTTTATATTTTTGATTATCGTGATTTTTTTTTTGGATTTTTTTAAAATATTGTTTGATTTCAAACACAATGTAAATTGTTCCTGAATAAAATTGAATTGAATTAATTTAAATTGCTTCATGTCAGTAACATTGATGCCCAACGCTTCCAACATACCCAAATACTTGTAGGTTTCGGATGCGGAGAGGGCTCTAAGGTTTATGGAATCCGAGAGTTGGGTTCCCACGGATTCCACAATCTCCCCTCGCTTTACATGCATGACCGCACATTTATCCACTCCAAAGATGGCGCTACTGAAAGTTTCAGTTATTTTTAGTAGCTCCATCAGTTGCAAATTATTAGAGGCAACGAGTTTTATGTCATCCATGTAGAGTAGGTGATATATAACCTGAGCACCTCTCCTCAACCGATAGCCTAGACCTGAATCCTCCAGAGCAGAACCAATGCGGACTCAAACTGTCGCCCTGAAATATGCCTCGCTCGATCCTTATCGGCTCGCTATTCCTCTGGATATTTTCGACATCCTGGATAGCGAAGGACCGTCCTCCATTGCCCCATACATGACATCAGGAAGGTGCGCAGAGTGGCATCTACTTTATATAACTCCGGCACCCTCATGAGCCATGTAGGTGGCACCGAGTCATAGGCCTTCTTATAATCTATCCAACATGTCGACCGATCCTTTCGGGAACGACAAACCTGTTGGCTAATGGCCATATCAATGAGGAGTAGCTCCTTAGTACCGCGGGACCCGTTCCTACATCCATTTTGAGAGGCAGACATGATGGAGTTGGTGTCTATATATTTGTTAATTTTAGCTCTCAAAATAGATGTAAGAACTTTAGAGACCGTCGGTAAAACGTGCTACCTGATTTATGGAGCAGGTGGGTAACTCCTGTCGTTAGAAATTGGGGTAGCGAACCAGACTCCAAAGCAGTCTGGTACTGAGCCGCCAAGCGAACGTGTGACCTTAGAAACCATTTGAGCCAGAAATTGTGCAGCCCGTCCGGCTCTGGGGATTTCCAGTTAGGTAACGGATGTACTGCACGCGCTACATCTCGGGGGCAGATAGTAATAGCCGCCATTTCTGGTATTGGATCGCAGGCTCGCTCGACTTCTCGAGCCCAATCATCGTCGGTGTCATCATATGGTCGGTGCCTGTCAGTCGAGGCAGGCACCGACCAGATACTGCGCCAGAAAGAACACATGGCATCATCATGCGCGTGTCAGTCACGCCTTGGTCCGGTCGCTCCCAACCCCTATAAACCCACCATCGCTCTGGAAGGTGCGATTCTGAGTGAGATGCGGAGTGCATCTGTACTAAATCAAAATAGATTTTCATAATGTATGACTTGGTATTAACTTTTATATATTTTTGGATAGCTGATGAAGTGATAAGGCAAGGATATTTTCCTAGTAATCTGAACATCAAGTGCGGAGGCGCAGTATATTTTTTTTGCACTTTGCAAAAAATATAACGTTTTATTATTGATCCGCCCCTAAAAAGACGACCCACTGACCTAACCTTTGCAAAAATATTAGGTATATAAAAACATTTAATTATAAACAAATATCTGCTACGGCATCAAATATGATAATAACGAACTACTTAGTATGTGATAATAACTTGGATCAAAATCATGTTATTATCGTTGCCCAGCATTACATTCGCGCCGTAAATCATATTTATATTCACTTCAAATAATTTACTGGGATTTTTTATAAAAATCTAACTACCTCAAAAACTACTGAACTTCGGTAGTACATTTGGTGGCTTAATTTGTTGCATTTTAATCCTACTATGATTGCAAGGAATACGTTGAGTTACCAGTAACCCTATATGCATATCGTATACAAGTATATATGTACAAAGGCCACTACGCCGTATTATTAATATTCTAATACCACATCTGCAATCCATTTACACAAGCCACCCGGTCAAATAAGCTTGCTTGTAACCTCAGAATTAGATGAATGGATTCGTGTAAAACCTTCGGGATTGTATTTATTACTTTATTTGAGGATTTTCACTTAAATTAGATGTAGAGTAGTTGTACTATATCGTACTTACTACATACTCACCACAGATTACTAATATGTAGCAAGCTAATACTCACATAAACTGGCGCCTTATTCCCATGGCGGTAGGTAGAAACTATAGAACGCCACCTTCTACGCTCCTTACAAAATACTCCTTTTGCTTCGTTTACGTTCATAAATCTGGACACGCACGCCGGTTGCGAGTCACCTGACCTTTCTAAAGAACAGGTCACTATAAATTATGTCAAAGTATAATAATAATATGGGAGAATAATTGTGCTCCTAAAACATAAGAACAGAAAAACATCGTGAGGCAACTGGCATGTCCTAGAACCAAAAATTCAAAGACATGTGACATCTACCAACCCGCACTGGGCCCACGTGGTTGACTACGGCCCACTCCCTCTCACAGAGAGGAGGCCTGTGTCCCAGCAGTGGGACCATTTTATGCTGATTTATGATTATGGATGTCCTCCTATGACGTCCCCTCCCATTTCAAACATATCTGATATTTCGTACTTACTAATTCCATCTATATTAATCCCGTAAATTATAATTATCATGTGAATGAATGTTGTGGGTCTGTGGATGCGTTTAATCTATAATCTATGGTCTGTAAGACGTCAAATATACACTTCTAAATTCTGAAATTCAGTATAATCTTATTCGTTTCAGTGATAGTCAGAAAGCAAACTTCTTCCATGATGAAGCTGATATTATTAGCTATTTGTTCTATCTTGGCTACTACAGCGGCTTACGAGGTTTCCGACATTAAATCGGCAAGAATTGAGGTTAGCTATACGACACCTAATAATACCGATATCTAGCAGCCCTTAATTTTGTTTTAATATCAAGCCTTTTTTTTTAGACTTGCAGAGGATGTTCGCTGAATCGACTCCCGGAAGTAAAGAAATTTGTGATGGAAGATGCTCCTTTTTATAATGACTTGGTAGTGAATTTCATCTCGGGAGCACCTCCAGAGTTAGTGCTGCTCGGTGAAAGCGACAACGAGCTGGAACGCCTGCAGCTGTCGCAGATGACCCGCCAGCAGTGCAACGAACTCGTCCAGGAAAGAGGTTTCACTAAGAAAAATAAAGATAAAGAACTATAATTCAGTTCTTTATAATTAATTATAAGACATAGTAAAGCATTTATGGAACATTCCTATTTGTACGTACTGAGAACAAATTTCGATTACACAG
This sequence comes from Atethmia centrago, assembly GCA_905333075.3. Lineage (NCBI taxonomy): Eukaryota > Metazoa > Arthropoda > Insecta > Lepidoptera > Noctuidae > Atethmia > Atethmia centrago. The sequence continues at coordinate 30,727,009 of HG995378.1, read as the reverse complement.
TTATAATATTGTAAAACCAGTTTTGGACTAGCTTGTAATTTATTTCTCTACAATGGTTATTCGACATATCTATCTACTGTAGACTGTTGCGGAATAATGTAAAATTTTTATAACACCATTTTATCATAAGATAAAACAAAATCAAACGCCCATATATTAAGTATTGTTTATTCAGTTTCATACATTCATGTTATGTTACGCATTACAGATATCATTTAATACAATGACATGTTAGAATATAAAATCTTTTGACTGTAGATATGGAATGCTATTATTGATTACCATTGTTCCGACATTCATGATGAAAAACAGATGTATCCTATTTGTGATTATTTTTTATTGTACTTTACCAGATAAAAGCAGTTCAATGCCATTTTTAAAGTAAAATATTTCTAACAGACATTACATTGTTTCATTTTTGTAGATTTCGTCTTACATCAATTTTATCATAGGCATGTATAGAAAAAAAAACTAGTTTTATTGCATGGTATTTTCAATAAAATATATTTGTGTGCAGTTACCTCCCTGAGAGGTATGCATGTACTGTACTAGTACATCAATTTTCTTGCAAGTATAGTATCTATCCTAACATTAATAATTGCGTTTTAAAATTAATATTTCCAGTCTAGTTAAATTATTTATAAAACATTCATTCCATTTTTTTATAAAAAATAGCAGCACTTATAAGTGGCTGACAGATATTTACAAGGATGTAGAGAACAAAGAGATTGTATAACAAGTGGTAGGTAGTATCAGCGCGTGGCATGCGGGGCTCAGGTGAGCAGCGTGCAGTCGAGGTCCTCGTCGCGGCCGTCGGCGACGTTCCGGCGCAGCACGCGCGCCACCACGTCGCCCAGCGCCTCGCGCGCGCCCTCCTCTAGCAACGCCATGCATTGCTGTACACACACGATACATAGTATTAATACAAATATTGAAATATCAACTACAGGCACAAAATGGTCTATCAGAAGGGGGCGGGTCACTCAGTACATATATATTATTGAAGAATGCAATGACTTCCTGGCTTTTCTGCCTTTCTATCGTTAATTTAATAGTATTTTTTTTATATGTTATTAAAAGTAACACAAAATAGTTGGCATGTATGCCAAATATTTATGCAAACAATAAACGCGTTTTACGAGCTAGGTAACAATTACATTTAACCTTTTGAGCGCCAGGGTCACAAATACGTGACAAGCGAAAACTGTCCCTGAGCGCCAACGACACAAATATGTGACAAAAACAGCGGTACATTAAAACACGAAATAAACTATTTAAACATTACTTTAATGCCTATTTATTTATATACCTGTAAAATAGAAGGTCCAAAATTTATTTATTTCCATAAAACTAATTAAATTGCATTATAAATATTGAGAAATTTTACGTTAAAAAGAAAGAAATAAACTCTGAAAAAAGAATGTCCTCACACGCCAGAGTCATAACTGCGTGACCGCTAGTGATGTAGCGCATGTTGGATAATATCATTATTTCAAATCAAAGATCGATTCGAAACTTTCCTCTGGAATATATTATTTTAGGTATAATTTGGTACTAGGATAAAGCAGCATTAATTTTATAAAACCAGTCTTAAAAATCATTCAATAAGCTACATAGTCAAAAATAAAATTTGGTTGGGTCGAATTTCGATATTCACTAATCCCAACTCAAGCGCATCCCTAACGCAACCCGAATTATCAGTACCCTGTACGCCATGGTCACGACTAGACGACAATATCGTGACGTCACAAGCGCGGCGACCAGAAATTAGTGAAGTGAATGAATAATATTTATGATTAATTTACTTGTGATATCGAGTTCAAGATTTATATTAAGTGACTATTATAATGAGTGGGAATTTAATGACTACGGAAGAACTTCTTCGCATATTAGAAGGAGTCTCAGATGACGAAGAATTTTCGGAAACAGAATCTTTGGACGAATTTGATTTAGAGGTAAGTTATTTTTATCTGCTTTTATTTTAAAAATTTTGAGCAAATATTAATCTTATTAAAAATCACGATGAAATCTGTAAGTGTGGCCTGGTATTGGTGTTTGTAGACCGAAAGAAACATATTTTTTACAGAAATAAGTTACTTTTGAGAATATTATTGTTGTAAAAAAATAGATACAGCCGTTATACAGAGTTTTTAAGTTGATATATCGATCGTTGTTTGTTTACATACGATTTAATTAAGATATGAATCAGCATACAGTTACCTACTAAATGCTTGTTGTATTATTTAACCTATTGATCGCTAACATAAATAAGTAAAAATCAAGAATGATTTTGATATTTTTACTTGTGTATATGTTTAAGCGATATAATATGTTTAAATATTACATATATTTATGAAATATTAATTGCGCCTTATACCTAAGCCTGCACTCATAGGTTTCTAATATATGTATACTATTATTTCAATTAATTATTATGTATATATGTGTGCAGAGAACTCGACTTTTCAGTTTTGTTTCGGTAATTCGGTATATAGTTCCTATAGTGTTCGTCAAGCTATATGATCCCTCCGAAAATGTTTTTAAGATATAATTTATGTAGAGCACAGGGTTAAGAAAGAATTAAGCCACGTCTGAAAAGTATTTGAAATAAATAAATGAACGAATTTACAGATTTTATGATTTATTTGTGAATAAAGCATGAAGGTGTAGGTAAAGATGGAGTACACAGTACACACTTGAAATACCTACTTGAATTTTTATTTCTCTTCTACTGTCTGAGGTCAGTTTGTTTCAATTTCTGTAGTACACTAGAAAAAGAGATCAGACCTCAGTTTGCCTCAGAGAATAGGAGCGAGAGTATTTGACTCGAAACTTTTATTCTAAGTGTGGGCTCCATATTTACCTATAACTTCGTGGAATAAAGTCTGCCAAAAGTTCCTTTTTTAGCCACGGTGCGCGCTGAGATCGATTTCACTGTCCCCACCACCCACTTTGCACCCAGCGAATTAGATGATCAGAATGCAGGTTGCATTGTAGATTTTGTATAATTTTGTTCTATTATTCAAAAGATTTATTAGTATAAGACTGATTGGTAATTGTGATAATTATATATAATCGTTAATTGTTTTAATTTGTTACTTTTTATGCCAGGTTTATAGAACTTAATATTTAAAAACATGTATACATAGTACATACTGTATAACATTTTATTAAAATTTTCTATTTTTTCATAGTTTTTATTTACCTTCTTAACCTATTTCAATCATATATTTTTAAGTACCTGTTACATTCGGAATTATAAATCTGATTTAAAAAACGTGTTTCATTTATTATAAAATAATATTGTACTAGAACATCGATAAACGAGATATTACGTTGCCACATCCTTATTTCGGAAGCGAAGTAGTTATTAAAATGGCGGGCCGTCCACGCCATGGTCACAATATGAAGACAGCAGATCAAGAATAGTGTTGTACCTACAGTTATTATATTTAAATATATTGTAGTCTCATATCTGTTATTACGGTATTATACAAGTCTGTAAATAGTGTATAACTATTACTTTAATAGGAAGAAATGTAATGTTGAATTAAATTTCAATGTTATAAGGACATTATATTTCGAAATTAAAGACGAAAATGAAAATAAAATTGATTATCGATGAAGTTTTGGAATCCCTATTTTTTTCGTAGGTATTTGCGGTGAATTTGTGGCCTGGCGTTGAGGGCAAGTTCATGCGTTTTTGCTCTGGCGTTCAAAAGGTTAATATGGAATACTGGTGAAGTAGCATTGCTAAAGAAAAATAACATACCTAAAAACAATTTAATTTTCCCATGAGCTCATAAGAATTGTATGTTTATTTATATTATTATATACTTTATTGTACACCAGATTTAACTACAAAAAAAAAAAATATTCACGACAAAATATACAATGGGCGGTCTTATCGCTTACTGCGATCTCTTCCAGGCAACCATGTTATGGATAACGATTGATTGTTACCATAATGCGCCGATAATGTTTCCTGTTTATTCTAAATCTTATTCTTTTGGTGGATAATCTTATCAAGCCGCAAAGAAGCTATTAAAACCACACGTTATCTACGTAGATCACGTGATAAGCCTGATAACAATCTCTCAATATCATTATTTCTTCGAAATGCGACTTACATGTTTATTCCGACCAATATTCAGCGTTGCTACTATAATATTTGGATGTTGTGAATTTGTAATACCTGATCATCCGCACGTCCGGCGCGTGATTATTGTATAACGTAAACAACAATTCAAGGAATGCTAATTATTGCAAACTAACTTTAACAGGTCCGGCTTCGCACGGGTAGCACTAAGTATCTACCCTACCCTTCCTACCTACCCTATTATTTCTTCCCTTTTAAACCTTTCTTGGACTTCTACAAATGTTTCAAAACCAAAATTAGGCAAATTGGTTCAGCCATTCTCGAGTTTTTGTGCGACTCAACAAACATCAATAATTCATTTTTATAGATATAGATAGATGAGAAGCTCGTGGCTATGCAATAACAGCTGCACGGGTCGATCCATCAGGTCAAGCTAAACTTGCCGGGGTTGGTCCGTGGATGGGTGACCATCTTTAAACCCCGAGACCCCTCCGTGCCTCGGAAAGCACGTCAAGCTGTCGGTCCCGACTGTCATTCGTGGATCTTCGACAGTCGACAACCAGTGTTACCAAGAGGTATCGTATTATTGTGAAGGTCAGATCGGCAGTCGTCGATCACTCTATGTAAAACACTGGTATTCAGCGGCATCCGGTTAGACTGGCAGTCGTCCCCAACAGGAACAGACCAGGCAGACTGATTGCGATAGAGTTCAAACATGTTTGAACTGTATCGCAATCAGTCAGACAATCAGACATTCAGCCGCGCGAACTCCGATCACTGACACTAATCTATACAAATAAATAAAATTGCAGTGTCTGTTTTAACCTGACTGCCAAAGAAGGGTTATGTTTTTCGCGCGTATCTTGTATGTATATATGTTTGTAAATTTCTTTATTACCTTGTATCAAGGTATCGTTATATTCCTCTTAAAAACCCAAGTGTCCTTAGGTGTTAGAAAAAAAAAATGGCGGATTTTTGGCGCGAAATGGTAAAACGTTAATAAAATAATAATTGACTAAACCTATCGCATAGGGTATCAAAATAAAGGAGATTACAAAAATATATATAAATGTTTAAATTAAATTAGGAATACTAAATTGGTTTAAAAGGTTTTTGATAGCGTAAAAATGGGCCATATTTGTGTCGGACCTCGTGCTATCATATGAAATTTAGAATAGTTATAAATATTCGTAGCCCAATCATATTTAAAACGAAACAAATTGTTTTGTTTCTCTATCATAAAAATGTGGGGTGACACAAAAAGTCTAAAATAAAATATATAATTAAAAAAATCAAAACAATTGAAAAGTAATGCACTAAAAAGACCCAAACAAGATTGAGAATAGAAAACATGGAACCCTAAAAGTAAACATCATAAAAATAGAAATTTTGCACGTGTCATTTTGTTGTCTATTTGAGCACAATGAAGCGAACATGTCTGCAAAGCATGTCTGGCAGGTAAAGCAAGTCTCTGTTCAATTGTGTGAGCTAAGTCTTTGTTCATAGATGCAGTCTGTGTTTGGCGCCTGCATTAAGAGTGCATGGAACTTATTTGAAAATAGTGTATTATACTTCCGGACTCCTAAATCGAGCCACTGTGCATATTTATGTTTCTAGGCCTAAAACATCAAAATAATGATAAGTTAGACAAAATATTTTTATGCAGTTTTGAAGCTGGCCATACATACTGGCCATCATTTCGGTATCGCCGTAGAGATTTTAATAACAAAAAATACAATGTGGCTGGATTCAGATGTCGGAGAGAGTATTTACCAAGTGGAACTGTTCGTCGTGCGGCAGCCGCAGTACGGCCCGCAGCGCGCTCTCGGCGCCGGCGCGCACGTAGGTGTTCTTCTCCTTGGTGCCGTTGACGAGCGCCGGCAGCAGCGCACGCAGCAGCTCCGGCGCCGCGCCCGCCGCCAGCGGCGCCTCGCGGCCCAGCATGCTGGCCGTGCGCGCCATCAGCTGCTTCACGTCGTTGCTGGGGTGGTTCATGCTCTGTGGGCGCGGTGGGGCGGCAGGCCGCATTCGTTTAGATACATATGCAATTGGAAGCAAACTCAAAATGAAACAGCACTAACGAAACTGAAGGACTACTCACTCTAACGAAGTGCGACAGTATCGCGGGCGGCACGGGGCGGCCCTCCCGCAGCAGGTGGCGCATGAGGTAGCCCATGGCGCGGACGCCGTTGCAGGCCACGGGCACCCGGTCGCTGGCCAGCAGCGCCAGCAGCGCGCGGTCCACGCGCTCCTCGTCGCGGTACACCGCGGCCGGCGCCTCCTTGAGCGCCACGAACAGCGCGGCCGAGCGGCCGTGCGCCAGCAGCGGGTCGTCGCTGGCGGCCAGCACGTGGTGCAGCAGCGCGGCGTGGCGCTGCGCCTCGGGCAGGCAGTGCAGCAGCGCGCCCAGGCAGCCCGCCGCCTGCGAGCGCGGAGGGTCGTCGGGGTGCGCCAGCAGCGGGCCCGCCAGCGTGGGCAGCATGGCCAGCGCCGTGCTGTCCGTCATCTTGTCGCCGCCCGCCGTGATGACGCCGCGCAGGGCCTGCAGCATGGTCTCCTTGATGAGCGGGTCCTCGATGTTCTTCATGGTGTTGTGCATCTCCAGGAACAGCGGGTCGGCGCGCGAGTGGATCACCACGAGCTGCGACAGCGCGAGGCACGCCTTGATGCGCACGGGACGGTTCGGGTCGTTCAGCGCTTTGAGGAACGTCGTCTGCAGTTGTGGGAGGAACTGCTTCAGCATGACGCCCACCTGGAAACAAGGACGAGATTCATTTTCTGGCCTAGATTGTAATGATACGTTTTACTCACGTTGAAGTCTTTACTATTGTGCAAAGCAATATAACCAAGGCAACATTGCTGGAAAAAGCATCCAATACTTTCTAGTGTAAGTAATAAAATAAAAACTTACCTTCGTCAACAAGGTAGCTAATGTCTCCAGCACAGCCGCTTTAACGCTGGAGTTGAACCGGTCGCCCAGGATCCTGATGAGCGGGCCGGTGATGTGCACGACGGAGGGCTGGATGGCGGCGGCCGACGTCAGCTTGATGATCTCGCCCAGCATCAGCGCCGCGTTCTCTTTGTCTTCCGGGAGCCCGTTGAGGATCGACTCACGGAATAGAGGCAGGATTGGGGCTAGACCCTGAATAATGAAGAAATTAAATAATAATGTGATACGTATTTTAAGAAAAAGAACATCACAATAACATTGAAGTAAAAAAACCTTTTTTAAATAACATACAGAAATGATAACAGTCAGTTATGTAAGCTGTATTATATAAGTCTAGTAGTAGTTGTACACGTCGTACATCACAAACAGTGCACCAGTTGTTTGAGTACACGACGTTGTGTGCCAATGGCGCCGATTCCCTTGTTCACAAACTAAACTAAATTTAAGTTCAGTGCATCTTTTTCTATCTATTTCATTAAGAAAAGGACAGAAGATACATTTTAGTTTAGTCCTGTCCAATTAATCAGCGCTTGACGTAAATTGACGTAATTTTAGTAGGCAAGTGACAGGCGCTGATTAATTTGACAGGACTAAACTAAAATTTAGCTTCTGTCCTTTTCTTAATGAAATAGAAAGAAAAAGATGCACTGAACTTAAATTTAGTTTAGTTTGTGAACAAGGGAATCGGCACCAATGTGCAATTTCAATTATATTTAGACATTTATAAATATCAATCATTATTCCCTCCCTCTTGCAGAGAGGAGGCCTGTGTCCCAGCAGTGGGAACATTATAGGCTGATTATGTAATCATTATTTAGTAAGAGACACGAGCTGATGCGTGTGTGTGTGTTTCAAATAGTAATATTCTCCAAACTAAATACGATCAGCACTTTAATTGGTCATTTTTCTAGAGTTTAATTTATTTCCAGGAGCTAAAGAAATGACATGCAATCCAGTGACAGTTAGATGACAACCAAATCCTCACCTTGGGCAAACAGAAGCCAGGCAGCAGCTCATCGGGCTTCAGATCCGCGGCCGCGTACCGGACGGCCTGCCGGACGTCCGACACGTGCGCGATCTGCCGCTCGGGGTCCAGCGACTTGGCCAGCGCGCCCAGCGCCTCCCACGCCATCAGCAGCACGTCGCGGTCGGCGTCGCCGAACAGCAGCAGCAGCCCGCGGATGAGCTGCGGCACGTGCGGCGCCAGGTCCGCGCGCGTGTGCGTCACGAACGCGCACAGCAGCGACGCGGCGGCGCAGTGCTTGTCGCCTTCTGTCGTGCGGATTGTTTCCAGGAGGGTGTCGATTATGCTGCGGGGATATGGTTTATTAGGTATACTTAACTATTTGCTACAAGTAATTATAAAATAATTACGACATTTTCTCAAAATACCTGTCACCATTGTATAACTAGTTTAAGAATTTAATTTGTGGAGATTAATTTATTTTTTAACATTAAAAAAAAAACTTTTTCTTATTTATGTTCATAATGTAGTCTACTTCATTGTATTCGGTCTTAGTGACCCAGACTATTTTTTGTCGCTTTCGTGAGGTCTCCGATCTTCATAAAAAATGCTAACGAGGCGATTTCTTTTATACAAATGAATGCGGTCTTTTGACTTATCCTTTTTAACCAAATTGAAAAGGAAGTCGTCATTGCTGTAACCGTCTTCGGTAATTGTCGTATATAATGTTGTTGATGCGTTATAACGACGTTGATATTTGCAATCACTAATCGCTTAGACGCAGTAGTAAGTAAGGTCAAGGTTTTCTGGCTTAGGTCCGGGCGACCGTCCTGACCTCCTGACGCCGGGCGGGTCCACGACGGGCAGCAGCGCGTCGCGGCAGTGGTCCAGCTCGCGCGCCCGCTCGGGCTGCGCGCGCGCCGCCACGAGCGCGCCCAGCAGCGCGGGCAGCACGCGCGGCAGATGGCGCGCCAGCGCGCCGCCCGCCGCCGCCGCCAGCGCCGACAGCGCGCGCGTGTCCACGGCGCCGCCGCCGCCCGTCAGCACGGGCACGAGGTACGGCAGCACCGCGCGGGACTTGATCGCCATTATCTGTACGAGACAGGGATGGTGTTAGCAAATACACACATTTACACATACATTTCGGGCACGCGTGTATCCTGAGTGTGAGACAACATTTTGTGCTCGCATGTTCGTCTCCAAACGAGACATGACTATACGTAATGGTACATTACGATACGTGTGACTTAAGTAGTCAAATATAATTTATTGAAAATAGTATATTATGGAATTGGAGGGAAGGACAAGGGGTCGACACGTATACTATTTAAACTTTAGGCAGGGGGTTCGGGAAGCGTAACCCTTGAAGGACACTGTTAAACAGTGACTTTTAGGTGTTAAAAGTCATGTTAATATACCGTAATTACAAAATCAATACACACTGCAGATCAAATACGCGAAAATATATTGAAAAAGGTCACAGTCAAGGTTAATCAGAGGTCATCCCTTAATCTGCACTCAAGAATCCCGGGGGTATCAGGTCAAACACTCGAAAATATTGTGTGTATATAGTGACATCATGATAGGTCGCGAAATTTTGACTCAAGGAATTAATGTGAACATGACCTCTAATCAACTGTCTTTCTCGAGCTGCAATGTATGTGAACGTAATCATTCTGTGTCTTTGATTTTAATAATATCAACACCGATGAACTAGTTGAATTTAGACAGCAGCTGTTTGACGTTCTGCACGAGTATAAATAATTGTTTTCTTCAGGAATAGCAACCTCACGGGTCAATACAGGGCAACTGGAGATTCCAGTCATTTATCCCAGTCCCATTGAAGAGAAAGCTGTTGTTCGTACGAAAGTCAAGGAGCTGTTGGGTGCAGGAGTTATTCGGCCAGTTGTTCGCCGTTTTCAAGCCCGGTGTTGATAGTCAAGAAGGACGGATCTGATCGAATGTGTGTCGACTATCGTGAGCTCAATGACAACACAGTTGCTGATAGGTACCCTTTGCCTCTCATATCTGATCAGATAGCTAGGTTAGGAGAAGCTAAGTGGTTTTCAGCCCTCGACATGTTGAGTGGCTATCATCAGATTCCGGTTGCTCCCGAATTGGTAGAGAGGACTGCGTTTGTTACTCCAGAAGGGCAATGGGAATATCTAACCATGCCTTTTGGAATGAAAAACGCTAGTTCTGTCTAGCAAAGGGCGATTATGAAGGCTCTAGGAAAACTTGCCCATTGTTTTGTCGTTTATATTGATGACGTCCTGATCCTCTCGACAACAATTGAGGAAGGAATTGAACGACTTTGTGTTTGATGTCCTAACCAAAGCGGGTTTCTCTGTGAACCCGTCTAAGTGCTCATTTCTTCAAAAACGAATCGAGTACTTAGGTTTTTTGATTGAAGACGGTCTAGTGAGACCAAACCCCGGCAAAATTGAGGCAGCTATGCTTCCACCCCCCAACTCGGTAACTCAGCTTCGCCAATTTATCGGTCTAGCGTCTTACTTTAGACAGTTTGTTCGTGACTTCTCAAAAATTATGCCCCTTTATTCAAATTGACCAGTAGCAATAACAAGACATTTGACTAGCAACACACGCATAAGACAATTCGACAAAAAATAATTAGTCAGTTGACAAGTAAGCCTCTCCTTGACAAGTAAGATTTTCAACCCTAATCTTCCGATCTAAATTCACACTGACGCGAGCGCCGATAGCTATGGTGCTATGCTCCTTCAGAAAGTTGAGATTAACAATATGTAGTTTCATATTACAGTCGTCATACATCTCCACCGGAATTTCGCTACCATTCGTACGAATTGGAGACCCTAGCAATCGTCAAGGCGGTCAAATATTTCCGTCAATAATGCACGGTCGAAAATTCAAGGTTGTGACAGATTGTAATTCAGTCGAGGCGTCCAAGACCAAGTTAGACATATCTCCTCGCGTACATCGCTGGTACCTCAAATCTTTCGATTTCAACGTTGAATATCGTGCAGGTACAAGGATGACCCACGTTGATTTTCTTTCGCGTCATCCTATCACCCCCAAATCCCTAAAAGTTTGTGGATCAAAATCGTGTTGACTTGGCAAGTCTTTCCGACACCTGGTTACAAGCAGAACAAGAAAAAGACGAAGAGATTGGTAAAATCAGGTCTGATCTGCAGAATGAGGCTCTATCTGAAGATGGTCGGAAGACTTACGAAGTTCGCTCCAATCTTCTCCATCGTAAAATACAAAGGAATGGTTGCACTATTGTCTCGTCATGGTCCCCCGTGCATTTAAGTGGTCTGTCATAAACAACATTCAGGAATCTGTCATGCATCTCGGATGGGAGAAGACTTTAGAGAAGGCTTATGATCATTATTCCCTTTCATGACGAAATACGTGAAAAAGTTTGTTGATAATTGCATCACTTGCAAACTATCCAAACCTCACTCAGGACGTAATCAAGTGAAACTTCATCCTATTCCCAAACCAGCGATCCCTTGGCAAACAATCCATATTGATGCTTCAGGAAAGCTTAGCGGTTAGAACGATGTCATAGAGTACGTTCTCGTCCTAATTGATGCATTTACGAAGTTTGTTCTTTTCTCCAAGAACATTGATAGCGCCAATAGTATTAGGGCTCTTAAAACTGGTATCTCTTTGTTTGGAGCTCCCCATAGATAGAGTCGTGGCAGATCAAGGCCGTTGTTTTTCCAGTAAAGATTTCTTAGACTTTTGCAATACCCACAACATCCATTTACATCTTATTGCGACAGGAGCCAGTGGCACCAACGGTCAAATCGAAAGAGTCATGAAAACCCACCCTAAAAAGCATGTTGATGGCTGTAGAGTCCACGAAAGAGACTTCTTGGCAAGACGCTTTGGGTGAAATTAAAAAAAAATTTGGATGAGTCACAAAGGCGAGTCCCCCCCGAACTGTTAGTTGGCAAGGTTGCTCGACCCCTAAACTTAATAACTGTCGGAGACAGTGACGAAATTATTAACCTTGACTTGATGAGAGAACAAGGGTCTCGAAATATTATAGAGAGTGCTACGTATAACAAGGAACGATTCTATAGTAATAAGCAGAGATCGGATATTCGGATGCATATTTACCCTAAAGTTAAATTTTAGCTGTGAAAGTATGGAAGCGGATTCTTAAAATATTTAAAAAAAAAAAAAAACGGGATGCTAGGAACACCGGGAATGCATAGCTAGTCGGGTGTATAATAAAGAAGCGACTTCTAAAATATGTATACGTAGGGTCTAAGAGGAGGGGTGGTGTGTGATAGTTAAAACAAAAAAAAACACCTGAACGCACGGCAAGCACACCGACGAATGCAATTATTGTAATTAAATAAACTAAGAGAACTCAAAATCAAAATCAAAAGTCATTTATTCAAACTAGGCTGAAAATCAGCACTTTTCGAACGTCAAAATTACATAAGACAGTCCCCCAAAAATGCCCGCCCTTCACAACTATTTGTCGGGGTAGCTACTTGCGCATAAGCAGGTATAATTTGCCGTCCCACTCACAAACTCGCAAAATGCCTATCGTCGTTTTCTATTAATATAATGGTGCTAACATATACTGTTTTTTTTGCCAAGTATGTGGAGAGGAAAGGAATTCAACAGAATTTCACTAAGGACAATAATTTTTAACTATTTGTTTCAATAGGTAGCTACATCAATAAAATTATTCTAAATATATGTAGGCCGTTATCTTATATTAACGTTATTTGCTATGGCAGTTTGGTATTTACCTACCTACTTTACAATATTAGGTAGGTAGATATGCATCCGCTTACATAATCAGAAAAAACACAAAATTTGTCGATTCCGGAATCGCGGGTTTTTTTTTTACTATAGTGCATTCTATATAAGCCAACATTTGAAAGTAAGTTATATGTAGTACTGATTATAATACTAATCTGATTCAATAATCAGAAACCTTGTTGATCCCGGAACCGCGGGATTTTTTCGATACAAAAGCGCATTCCACATTCGCCAACATCTCAACTTTAGGTGAATATGCATCCGCATATCCGATCTCTAGTAATAAGGCTGAAATTCAGAAATGTAAATTAGGTGATTTTGTTCTAATCGAAAATGAAGAGAGAAATCAAGTTAAGTTAGATGAAAAATTTAAAGGACCATTTACATAAAATAATTGAAGTATTAGATGGGGATAGGTACTTGCTGAAATCACTTACAACAAATAGAACTTATAAATATCCAAATGATTGAGTTAGGAAAATCCCTGATAAACAGGTTTCTCCAGAACTAGATGTTAAGTGTGACGATGACGATAACGACAGTCAGTAAATTATGGGGTTCCTTTTCTACACATCTTTTTATTTTTTTGTGTGCCTGTACGCAGTTGCGCCGGAGCATGTAAGAAGTACGTGTGGTCTGTTTTTTATGTACAGCATGCCCTTTGCGAGGGTTAGTACTTAGGCAACTAAGATGGCTAGCCTCTGCGTACGGGTCATTCTGCCGATGGACTGGCAGCAATATTATTTAGCCCACGGGCTGGCTAATGCCGATGGACTGGCAGCAATATTATTTAGCCGACGGACTGGCTAATGCCGATGGACTGGCAGCAATATTATTAAGCCGACGGACTGGCTAATGCCGATGGACTAGCAGCAATATTATTTAGCCGACGGACTGGCTAATGCCGATGGACTGGCAGCAATATTATTTAGCCGACGGACTGGCTAATGCCGATGGACTGGCAGCAATATTATTTAGCCGATGGACTGGCTACTGAAAATGCACTGGTGCAGTGTGTGAAGGGTGCCCCTATGTTTGGTGACTGTTAAAATAGTATCTTATGTTAAAATGATTTGAGAGAACCTATTGCTTGGGCTTTTAAGACTGTTTTGTTAGACTAACACAGTCTAACAAAACAGTGTTAACAGCCCAATCGAAATAAAAACAAGTGCCAAGTAAAAGGATTTTTCATTTTTGATGATGTCTGATGACCCGGAAAACCCACAACTCCTAATTCCGACCGCTTCCTATTCGTCATATACGTATTTTATTGATTGTTGAATTCTGTAAATGATGTAAGATATTCTTCGAATTTGGTAGGTACTTTCTTTATCTGCTATCTCAGCGGAGTTTTTAGCCTTTTCTCTGGTGTAATACCCTTTTTTATTTGTCGTAGGAATAGAGCCAGTTGGAAAGAGCTGCTTCCGGCCTTTTTCCCGATACCGGACTAGGCATGCGTGCTCCCGGTTCGTCTTTACCAGCCGCGTAGAATCCTTGGGAGTTCGAAACGCGAGTTCATGTCGCACACCCATGCGACACATGATCGTCATCATCTGCGGCTCAGTCGAGGCGCGCTACGCCTTGCAGTTGTAGTTCGTCAGGAAAGGATTTTTACGTAAATCTTCACACTTTAATTACTATAGTTATTAACTTATGATTTTATATATGTTGTTTTAATTATTTTTTTAAATATGATTAAATTATTATATGTGTTAATGTGGTGAATTTTCATTTTTATTTCGCAACAACATGTAAGCCTAAAATCGAGAAGATTAACATGTAAATTGGAATCCAAAATTCTACTTTCAAATAAAGCTTACTGAAACTTTCAGCCTCTTACTGATGCCAGCCTAATACTGTCACTGCAGGTTAAAGGCTCTGCTCATACAGACAAGACGAGCATTGATCACGCTTGCTCCAGACGGATTGACGATTTCACTAATATTATTTATTTATTTATCTTCTTACATCTACCACCTACAGGATAACCCAATGCTATGAGGTGGAGCGTGCGGCGTGCACGTCAGCGAGCCCTTGCGCGGTGCCGCACGAGCTGTCCGGAACACACGACTCACATAACTGCATTATGCACCTTCCCTCTCAGTGATTTAAATATATATGAGGTGAGTGCGAGGTCCCTCCTACCCCTTAGATCATTGTACCGTAGGGTAAAAGGGATAGACTCCGTAATAAACGCTTAAATAAATATCTTATAATTTTATTTAGCCAGCTACGCCTCGCGGCTTTTCTCGCATGTCTCGATCCCGTGGGAATATCGGGATAAAAGTATCCTATGTCCGTTCCCGGTGTGAATCGGCCCTTAGTCAAAAATATCGTCGCCACATACTTGTTTAAGTCCATCGAGCGTGGCATCCGCGATGTCGGGGTCGGGGTCGTTGAGCCCGTCCAGCATCTGCGGCAGGATGTCGTCCAGCGCCTTGTTGCCGATGGTGGCGTGCAGGCTGTCGAACGTGCGCGCCGCCGCCATGCGCACCTCGGGCAGCGGGTCGCACAGCGCCGTGCGCACCGTGGGCACCTGCGGGGGGAGTTAGTGCTATCGGATTATCGCGTAGAGAACTATAAAAACATATCTAAACAAAGTTGCAAGAAATAACTGACCATAAAATTCAGAAAGTAACCATACTAAAACAAGCTTTGAATGCATTGATTGGATAGGTCCACACAAATTTGTGAAGTTCTTTCCTCAAAAGACCACCTCAGACACTAATCTGCATAGTCATCTTAAAGCCTGACCAATATTATCGGCAATATTTATCAATATAAAGAATTATTATTGTCTGTACTTAAAAAGAGACTGTGACCTCGTTCGTTTCAGTCTTTCTTCTCAGAGTAGTCGGATAGGAAATACCGAAATCATCTAGTTTTCAATCATAATTTACTTTTGACTTGTAAAAGTGTTTTGATGAACCAAATTACAGAAATAAATATGATATATAATGAATCAAAAGTTGCGTCATACACTCGCATTACAACTTGTTTTGACGACCCAAAACTACAAATCGTCGTGAAACCCTTATTTCGTCAAGCGCCCCTCGTTAAGAAAACTTGGTGAGGCACTAAGCCGGCCTCGTATCCTCACCAGTCCATCTGCGAAGCTAAGCACGGCATCCCTGGAGGTGGAGGCGAGGATCTCTCCGAGCCCGATGCACACGCCCTGGCGCTGGTCGGCGCGGTCGGAGCGCAGGCCTCGCTCCAGGATGGGCACGATCTCCGGCAGCACGCGCTCGCCCAGCTGCACACAAAACATTGTTTATTTACTTTAATTAACATAACACAAACTCACGCCTTCTTCCCATGGGTAGGCAGAAACTATAGAACGCCACCTGCTACGCTCCTTACATACTCCTTTTGCTTCGTTTACGTTCACACATCTCTCATCTGTCATACACGCAGGCCGGTTGCAAGTACTACGCACTTGACCTTTCTGAAGAACATCACCAATTAGGGCGTCACATCTACCATACCATGAGGTAGATAATTGAGTAAATGATGATAGATTCTAAATTATGAGACGAGTTTTTACGACTTAGTTTTTAAAACATCCAGTTTATCAACAGCGTATTATATAAACGATTAAATAAAATAAAACTGTTGCTGCTGGGGAGTTCGTTGCGCCACTTCTTCTTCCCAGCTAAAGCACTAGGAAGTAGTGAAGCGCGGACGTTTTGGGGGACTGTCTTATGTAACTTTGATGTTCGGAAAGTTCTGATTCTCAGCCTAGTTCGTATAAATAACAGTAGATTCTAATTTAAAAAAAAAAAAAAAATACGAATCGAAATCCATTGCGCAGTTTAGGAGAAAAACGCAGTAAAGCGATATTATTTTATACTATGTATAGGTCACTCAAAATCAACTAAGAATACATAACACTAAAGTATATAATCGAGCCCGATGGGATTTTCCATCGGCAAAAATGACGAACTTCTATACAAACTTTCATACCCCATTTAACCTCTTTAGGGGTGAGTTTTCAAAAATCCTTCCTTATTTACACAATTAGCGGTTTAGGTTGTGCATTGAGTAGATTATGATTCGAATTGAAGTGTAGTGTATTTCCGGGTAAATGTTACCTTGCGCACGAGGTCTCCGAGTGTCCTGGCGGCGACCTGGCGCTTGTCGTAGCTGGTGGACGCCAGGCAGCCCAGGAGCAGCCCGAACAGCGTCGGCAGGATCTCGCGCAGGGTCTTGGGCGTGTTGGTCACCACCACCTGAGGAATACATGCCATAATTATGGAGAGTGCTTAGAGCTTCGGACAGTTAAACATTACTTTGAAGGTGAAGTTACAATGAGTCCAATAGTGCGCTAACTCCTACATCTACAAATGTCACCATCTATCTGGCATTATGCAATACCACAGCATGGTTTATAGAATACCATAATTATTATTGATTCACAGAAATTTAACAAAACAGCTGAATGCAAACCGGGACTAAAATTCTTGTGCCATCCTAAAGTTGATTATTCTACTCCAAAGTATCACTGCAAGTATCATAAATATATCCTGACCTTCCACACATGCAGCGCCGCCTGGCGCACCATGAGCGCCACATCGCTCCTGCCCATGTACAGGCCAGCTAACACTCTGTTCCTTCTCTCGGGGCCGAGCGCGTTGATGATCGCCTTATGTGAGTGCTCCGTGCCAAAGTTATCGTCTTCCGAAGCCGTTTCCGTGCTCATTTTACCGGAAACGCCGGAAATACGGTATAAAAGATCACCTAGCAGTTGTACTGAGCTGTATCTGATACGCCAGTTGTCATCAAAGAGTCCTCTTTCTAATTCTGGTAGGAGTAGAGTTATGGCTGATTCAGCATAGAGGTTCACGATCCTCTGTCCGGCTTTCAAGGCGGTTTCCCTGACGTATTCGTTCTCGTCAGCCAGGGCTTTCAGGATGGGGTTGATGATCTGTCCGATGTAGGGCAGGAACTCGTCGGTGAAGGCGCCCGGCATGTAGATGAACATCATGATGTAACCGTCTTTGACGTGCGGCGCGATGTCTGTTCGCTCGGCGGTCGCGATTATGTCTGTGGGTTGAGATAGTGAGTAAATTGTCGCGTTTTTAACATTCCTCTTCGTAAAACATACGAAGAGGAATGTTAAAAACGCGACAGACTAAAAATGAATATTAACAGTATTGTTGGATTAGATTTCAATAGGTATTTAAGATGTGCAAACAAATAAACAGTCCACATGTAATTAGTAAGTAGCTAGCCATTATTACCGCCGACCGTTTTAAATATAATGTATGTATATTTTAAAGATTAGTTGTCAATGAACACCATCAAAGCCGCTTGTTGCCATAGTCAACTAGTCGCCAATCTAAATCAAATCTTAACCTACACTACGAGCATAGTGGAAAATTGATTATTTTTGGTTGTACATCTTAACTGTTTACTGTACATACATCAAACTACCACACCAATAAAGCTGCATCCGGTTACTTTTGAAACCGACCCCAACATAGTTGGAAAAAGGCAGCTCGACGATGACTTCAAAATAACGCACGGAATATTGTGACATGTGACTCACCCGGCATGATCTTGTGCAGCTTGTGCACGCCCAGGCCGGCCACGACCTCAGACAGGCCCTGCGCGGCGCCCGAGCGGTCCACCGAGCTGGACTCGGACGTGAGCGTGTGCATGAGCCACGGGAGCAGCTCCTCGAAGCTGCTCTCGCCCATGCCCTTCACCATGGCGCCGAGAGCGCGGGCTGACACTGAACGCACCTACAATATGAAATTGGTAATTTGTAAATCGGATCGTTTGATTTAAAGCACGCGCACTTGATAAGAGAATTTAGAACAATTTTACTGACTGAAATGAAAGAAAACCGTATACCAATCTGCTAGGCATAAATAAATACACGGCGCAAAAACATTATAGTATTCAATTTTTTTAATTAGAATAATAATTTGTTGAAAAGTTACCCTCCAGAACACGCGATTAGTTTTTATATACACTGAAAGTTGCTGCAGCCGTAATAAGTAACAGGTACCTCAAGTAACAAGATACCGCAATCCAATGGCACGAAAACCAATAAAAAAAAAAATGCGCAGTTATGGGGACTACCGTCAGAAGTAAACACTTATCAACGTGCCTACAATTTAACTGCACTTACTGCTACTACAGCATGTCGGTGACGCGAACCCATAAGCATTCTACCAATAATCGCTCAACGCGCTTAAAGAAGTCTTCACTTCAAAAATGTTTCACAAACCTCAGGCACAGGATCAAGCAGCGAGCTCTTCAGGCCCGGCATAATATTGGGCAGGTACGGCATGAGATCCTTCTGGTCCGTCAGCGAGTACATGTTGCCGATGATCTGCGCGGCCATCTTGCGGGTCTCGGTGCTGCGGTCCAGGAAGGCGCGCTGCACCACCGGCATGATCAGCGCCAGCGACGGCGCGTCGATGAAGTGCACGAACTTCGTGTCCAGGAGCGTTTGGAGGCACGCTGATGTCCTGTTGGAGGGGTCCTGCAGGGCTTCGAGGAGGACTGGTACGATTGCTGGACGAGAAAACATACATTATAATTATTAATAATGACAACTAAAACATGAACTAACAAAATCCACATGTTATTTTTTTATCATCATACATAACTTTTGCTGTTTACATCATACCATAAGTTTTTCAGATTCAAGAAAGAGAGCAGTGGTAGCCCAGTGGTTATGATCGTGACTTAAGAATTGTAGGTCGTAGATTCGAACCTAGAGAGGTGCGCTTTACTTTTTGTAAATTATTTCATCACCACTGCTCTCAAAACAGTGAAGGAAAAATATCATGAGGAAGCCAACATGTCCTAGAACCAAACATTCGAAGACATGTGACATCTACCAACCCGCACTGGGCCCGCGTGTTGAATTACGGCCCACTCCCTCTTACCGAGAGGAGGCCTGTGTTCCAGCAGTGGAAACGTTATAGGCTGATTATGCATGGATAATCAGCATTATATACACGGTTTTCCACCAAATCCATATAAAATCAGATGAGAATCTAATTCACCTCATTCATCATACCGCTTGACAAGTTCAAATAATTCTTATTTTGTCGAAAAAATTGCCTAAATGGAAATCTGTTATACACCTTTAGAAAAAGAAGGGAAAATAATCACAGGGCATCGAAAAACTAATAAATACATACTAACAAACAACAGACTTGTCCAGCACCCTAATTGCGTAACACAATCTGAATGATTTTGAAATATATTGCTGATCCATTGATTCGTATGCTCGAAAAAAAATCTGCTCAATAAAGTAAATAGCGCAATGAATGTTGTTGAAGTGTCGAATTAACCTGACGTGGCTTCGTTCTGGTCTCATAGCATAAGAGTCATCGGTACGAGAAGCAAAAAAATAATTAATAGTAAACAATTTAGAAGACAGGCAGGGGAACATTTGTATTAATTAACTTTGGCGGTCGAAGAGCTTTCTAATGTGTCTGTAACGTTATTTTACTAGTTGAAGATCTTGACTATGCTAAAAAATAATAAAAAACATTATATAAATAAATTTCAAACGGAGTGCAAAATACATTACAAATCTTAAAACGAGGCCTAGCTTGCGGCGTACAATTTTGTTTTACACAACACAGCCCCTGTGGCCTAATGGATAAGGCATCGGCCTCCTAAGCCGGGGATTGTGGGTTCGAGTCCCACCAGGGGTACAAATCCTCTTTTTGGTCCCTTAACAATTTTGCACAATTTTTCCAAATCTTTCAATATTTTATAACACTTTCTCTAACATAGCTTTTATGAATTCTCTTGTTCGTAGTTACTCTTGCATCCTGGGGGAACTACTTCATGTACCCGGATAAAAAGTATCCTACGTAAACTGGTCCCAGGTTAGTCTACCTGTGAGCCAGATTTCATCCAAATACCTTTTGGATGTTTGTTACTCAATTATTGATGGCAAACATCCAAACTTCACAAAGTATATAATTTAAAGGAAAAGTTGACTCGTCGATATCGTTATTAGCGATAAGACCGTCGTTGTATCCTGAATATTGATGGTTATAGATGAACATTGTAAAATTTTGGTGTAGTCTTTTATCTCGGTTTTCAAATTCTTTCCTTTATCAAGTCAGGACACATAATACCTTTTGAAGCTACGGCTAAGCAGACTCTTGCATTGAAAACTATATTTAATTACTTGATGACAAAGATCAAAATCGCATGACAACTTCGACCAATGTTCAAGTTGACATCAACATAAAACCTTTCCATTTTAAGAAACATAAATTAAAATTAAGTTTGTCAGTGTCCACTCTTAATTCGGTCAGACATAAGAAGGTGGCTGAATATCATTCGGCGGTAGACATTACGATGTAATATAAAATGATGAGTCGGTAAAGCAGATTCTATCGTCCAATGAGCTGACAAAAATAGCTCTTAAGGTGTAGCACATATTTCGGATGTGACTGTACCTTGAATCTCAGGGTTCCTGATGACGGAGCCGATGACTCCCAACGCTTCGGCCCCCGCCTCCTGCACGCGCATGTGCGAGTCGCTCAGCACCTCTATGAGCTTGGGCACGATGGAGGGCAGGCACGACGACAGCTGCTTCGGAGCACAGTACGCCATCGCGCCCAGCAGTTCGATGGAACCTGGGTACAAACTTATGTATTCAAATCTCCCTTACAACTATCATTACAGGCTAATGTACCGTTTGCGACAGCGCGGTCGCTTATAAATCTATATAAACTGAAGACTTACATTTTGCTAGGCTGTGGGGATAATGTACGACTTTTTCAAAGAAATTAAATATAACTTAAAGAAAACCTCTCAGATATGAAAGTCCCCACTTGCTCAAAATCGGTAGCGCTCTAAGCCTAGGTTCGAGTCCCACTATGGGACGCCCTTAGCTGTACTACCTAACTTTTCATTATTTTGCTAGGTGAGAGGCCCTTCTGGCCTCACCGAAGCCCGATGAAGCAGATAAAATCCACGAGGATACCTGCAAATTAGCCATTAAAAAAAAAAAAAAAACTTAAAGAAATTTAGTTCTTTAGAAAAAATAACAATGACCAGACTGAACAGAACGCCTGCTACTCACCCGCCTTAGTCCTCCAGTTGTCGTCCTGCAGCGCCTGCAGCAGCGAGGGCAGCACCAGCTTGACGCCGTGCGCGCTGAGCTTGCTCATGATGAGCTTGGCGGTGTCGTCGGCGGCGGCGCGCACGTACTGCGACGTGTCGCCGAAGCACAGCAGCAGGTGCGGCAGCACGTGCACGATGTACGGCTCGAACAGCCGGCCCAGCTTGTAGCACAGCATCTCGAAGCCGAACAGGGCGCCTGGGGGCAGGGGTTTATTGTGTAACATTCATTGATTTAGTTATTTCCTTATTTAAAACCAATAACAAAAATTAAATACACAGTTTATATACATATACAAATGCACATAAAAGAGAAAATATGAAGTCAAAGTTGAGGTAAAAAGATAACAAAACTTTCATAACTCTGTCCCGCGGTTCTCACGCTTTCATGATTTAATTGAAGCTAAATATTACGCACGAATTTCAAGGTATATATATAATAATTTTCAACCGCGTAAATGAACTAACACAACATCCCGCCTGTATTCCCTGAAGGGTTAGACAGAGGTGTACCTGTAGTACAATCTGACCAAGATTATGTCTGGACTTTGACCAAGATCTGACCAAGATTATGTCTGGACTTTAAAAGAGACTTTGACCCTAGAGTTTGTTTCGCCATTTCTTCTCAGGGGTAGTCAGATAGGAAATGTCGACTCCATCTAGCTTATTTTTTAATATGACGTGTAAAAGTGATTCTCATATCCTATTTACAGAATAAACAATTTCATTTCATTTCATTACACCCACATATTTTCGCCTGTTATGTTTAAATCCCATGTAATAGGGGGCGAGCCTATTGCCATCAACCGGGCACAAATCCAGACTTTGGGCTACTACGAAACTACTGAGAAATCCCTGATGGAATAACCCAATAACACTGCTCGACCTGGGGATCGAACCCAGGACCTCATGCTCAGCAGTAGCGCTTGCGACCACTAGACCAGCGATGAATTCGCATTTGCGAGGTTGAAAAAGGTTCGATTAGTAGCAAAATAAGACCTTACAAAACCTATTTGTATGTTACGCGAAATTTAAGACGAGAGCGGTATTTTGTTTTGAGCGGTACTTTACCTTCACGGTATTTGAAGTTCTTCTTCTCCTGTATAGCCTCAGTGAGTTTGCCCATAACATCGAGCTGTTTCAGTGACAAGATGCCGAGACCCTTGATAATGCCAGCAATACCGTACGCAGCACCCTGGAAAAGATGGAACATACATAAACATAAGTATTAGGAGCTCTGATTAAAAATATTAAGGTCAGCACAGATTATTGGACACTACAAATATTTATTGGTAATGTGATTTTATATTTCGTTACGCCAAATTCAACCTTATCGACATTATGCTAAGGTTTAGTTTTAATTGTCTTTTAGGCATACATTTTTATTGTAAATCTACTTACTTTTCTGTCTCCATACTTCTCGGCGGTTAGCAGTTGCTTCATGAGCTTGTTCATGATGGCCGGGATCTCGTCTTCTAGGGCTGGAGACCCCACCAGGTGAGGGAGGCAGTTGCTTACTGCTTCTTGTACCTGAAATCACATTTTTTTTTTGTTAATTATGACTTCTCAATAAAACTTTAGCCCCCATTTTCACGACACAAGTTTCTTGAAATGACGGTGCATCTTTTATTGCTGCTCGAACATGTCCTATCTATGCCGCAGGCAATTAAATCGCACCGTGTAAATCAGATTACCCAATAATTTGAGAGGCAATAGACGACAGTTACGTACTTTATTGTCCTCACTTTTGGTCGTGGCACCTTAGATAATCAACCCGCGTCCAAGCTCGCATACTGGACAAGCTTTTTACCATAATGTATTCACTGAAGCTACACTCTGAGTGCTGTTTCTGTCACATACTTTACTGCCTATTTATATGGGGTCTGGTTTTCACGAAGCTGATATTCTCAAGTCATACTTGTAGTGACTATGCTCCTGCGCTCCCCAACGCTCCCCAAAAAGAGAACATTACATCTTATTGAAGTGAAACTTCTTCGATGATTAGAAGAGAATTGAGAAAAATTTCAAGGACGCGTCACCTTTAGGGACATTTTATTACATGATAGAGAAGAAAGATAGAGGAACTCTCTATCTCTCTTATTCTTAATTTTTAACAAGTTTCACTTCTATCTCGTGTGCGGTGCTGCACGCGCATTTTTTTTTTTGTTTATCGTGTATCCGAACTTAAGACCATAATGTACTATATTCTGACAAATAAATGATTATGGTTATGATCCGCCCGTCTGTGAAGTTTCGCTAGGTATTCGAATATGACCCTGTATTTTGGCATCTTACACTGTATACTGGAAGCTTAGTATTTGATTGCCTGCCACTATTTAGTGGTCTTCAGTATTTATATCGGACCTGTTGGCTCGGCGTGGACAGCGCGGCCACGAGGCGCAGCGTGATGGGCTTGATGCGCGCGTCCCCGGGCTCCAGGTGGCGCGCCAGCGAGCCCACCAGCAGCACCACGCACTGCCGCACCGCGTCGTAGCCGCCAGATTTGGGTGCTTTGTCCAGGAAGTTCTCGAATACCGGTAACTGGCTGCTTAGGGTTTCCTGGAATTACAAAAAGAAAATGAGGCTTTTTTGCTGTGGTGGAGTGGCCTGTTGATAAAACGTTGATCAATTCTTTTGTGTGAACACGTCCATCATTTTGACAAAGATCCTGATTCGATGTGGTCTAGAATTACTTTGTATAGGTTAATGTCGAAAAAGCGACTTTAGTGCGGTATCATATGAGTTAGGGAAAAGGTTTTTAACGATAACACCTCGGGGTATTTACGATAATAATTCTTAGCTGTACCTTTCCATGCAGATCCACAATAGCCATGGCCGCGTTGAGCATCTCCCCGCGCACCACGTCGCTCCTGTCGGCCAGCGCACGCTCCACAAAGAAGCGCATGGCGGGCGGCACGGAGCCGGCCCGCAGGCGCGGCGCCAGCGCCCGCAGCGCCAGCGCCACGCCGCGCCGCCCGCCCCACGAGTCCACCGCCTCCGACACCACGTGCCCGAACTGGTCTAGCTTGGCGGGGATCATCTGTGGGCACAAGCTTTTTACGTGAGTTTTATTATCAATTATCATGCAAATCAAAAAATGTGTTAAGCAACAACAAACGTTTTCAGAAGTTATTTTTTCCTTTAAAACGCGTATTCTATATTCGGTTTTTCTTTTAATGAAGTGCCACAATTGGTGATACCTTACTCACATTACAATCTAACCTAGCCTAATAAGTAACTGAAATATTACTTAAACTGCTAAGTAACTACAAAATTAAGAATGTTAATGGTATTGGTATAAAAAGTAAGTTACATAGATTATCAATATACTCACAGGCAACGTTTGAGAGTAAATATCCTGCAGCCGCTCCAGCGCATACTCAGCCGCCTTAGGATCAGTGCTGTGCTGCACGAGATGCGCAAGCGCAGCGGCCGCAGCGCGCTGCACCGGCTCCGCGGGATGCTGTGCCTCTTCCAGCAGCAGTTCCACTAGATCAGGCTCGCGACTCCATTGTTGGGCTAGGGGCAGTTGAGACCAAAGATCTTCGGCTAACTTCCTATGCAATGAAAATGGAATCATTAAGGCTTGCCAGAAAAATCAACACTTTATTTTCACGAAATGCTAAATTAAAAGATGTCTCACTTGTTATCCTCGGAGACATCGAATGTGGCGACGAGCAATCTCTTGGTGAGCGTCAGAGCATACTGCGGGTCCTCGAGCAGCGGCGGCAGGCATTCCACCACGCACAGCAGGGCGCGCAGGGCCGCGTCGCGGACCACCTGGGGAAGTCAAGACGGCATTTGTTACGAGTGCCACCGATTAAGAACTTTGCATTCACATGAAGGAATCGTGAGTATTGTCACTGCCGATACCAATACTCTTCGGTGGTGATTAGTGGGCTAAAGTTGATATTAGGATAAAGTTGCTAGCTATTCCTATAGTTAAATAAAAAAATTGGTGACAAAATCAGGGAAGGTCATACCTCCATTGGGTTCTGCAGACCAGCCAGCAGGCACGTGACGTCATCGAGCGAGAGCGAGGCGCGCGCGGCGCACCGCGCGGTCTCCAGCAGGGACAGCGTGCACGCTGCCTGCACGCGGCCGCTCGTACTGCCTGCGGAAATATTCACCATGAATATCATGACAGATGATTGGATGCACACTGTACTTTCTGCGAATGGTATTACTATTTCAAAGTAATCAGAAGGGCAATTTCAGTATTTTGAATGTTTGTATCCATCTGTATAAAATACCTTTAATAATTTCCCTGCATTTTTGACATTGATTGTAACAGAGATCAGATTGCGACTACATTTTAAACGTTTTTGATTACGTCAATTGGCCTGATGAAAATGCTTAATATTCGACAGACAGAGAGACCTACTGCTTGATATTGTTGCGCCAGTTTTTCTTCATTAGGAAGTGGTGCAAGTTGGGCCTCTGAGTATTGTCTGTGTGGATCATTCGGTTCCCCCATAATGGTTGAGCTGACACGCTCGTTCTCAAACACGCCGCATGGATCAGCGCCCCGCGCCCCATGCGGCGTGTTCGTGACCGGGCGCCGGCAGTCGGGGCTGCTCATCTCTTAGCTGCCACGGCTTATTTTAATTATTGTGTGTGTTTACTTTTGCTCTGGAAGATTTTAAAGTGCACGTCGTTCTTCATGTTTCTCACATTTAATAAATAATTTCAACATGATTGATGTAACCAATATTTTATAAAATATTTTAATTTAAAAGAGTGTCCATGGCGGTTCGTGCCTGTTATTCTGCGTAGAAACCTACTACGCTATTGCATTCCAAAGCAAATGCCTGACTCTTTGACAATCCAAAAGTGCCTGTAATGGTTTAATTGAAATACATGCACACTAAAACTGATTCTAATATACTTCAGTTATTTTTAGATAATTGGTGCAAATCTTTAAACAATGTTCTTATTAAAACAATAATATTTAGCTTTCAAAATCACTTTACTAATCGGAACACGTTATTATCGTCATACTGCTCTGGACACTAAGTAACGGTAAATAACCAAACATAGAGCCCCGAAAAAAAAAACGGCCAAACGATCTTAAACTGTCAAACAACAGTTGACACATTAAAAAATATCTGAATATTGGTTTTCTTTTATAGTCGACGAAAATCGTAGTTACTTCTAGAGTTCTAGGACAAAATAAAATTTGATTTTTTATTTTATTTTGATATACACCAGTTAAAAGACATTCAAAAACATAATTTCATATTGTTTTACCACAAGCCTAGTGATTTTAATATGAGTATAATGAGAATATTTGGGGATTATGACACTTCAAAGTTAGGAAAGTATGCATGGGACATCGTGAAATTACATTATTATTATTTTTTTTAAATTATGTTTATTTTAAATTATTTTTTTGTTTTAATTTACTTTTCTTGAAATGTGCTATCGATTGCCATTTTAAACATAATATTTTGACTAATAATTATTAAAAAAGACAATTGATAAGTCAGTGGACATTATGTTATGGCAATGGTCAAAAAATTTTAAAAACGCATAACTAAGCTTAATATAGGTACTTACTGATGAGGTCGATGAGCAGACGGAACATGTGGTCGATGGGGAAGAGCGCGGGATGCATCATGTCACAGTCGAGCCGCAGCGCCGCGTGCGCCTCGATCACTGCCAGGCCGTTCATCATCGTCTGCTCGTCTGCTCGGAGTGCGGAGCCCGACAGGCCTGCAAACAAGCCAGTTTATAGTCTTTCTATACGTGTCGATTTGACTCAAATGTCCGGCCAGAAGATAGCCACCTGTACAGCTCTATCATTGGTTTCGTATAAATCCTGGAAGGTGCAGGTAGTTGTGCATGATGGGCAGGAAAGGTGGTGAGGCAAATCCTGTGAAAGGGCTCCAGATTGGTACTGTGTTTGGGATGGGTCGAGGACACCCTATTTGGCCAGGTTATTCTACAGCGGCCAACCTGGGCCTCCAATTAGTTTAGAGATTTTTAGATTCCTGGTAGCGTGGGCAATACCGGTCGAGTTACTGTTTGTAATTTTGTATTAGCAAATAAATTATTCCAGGTTACAAACATTTTCTTTGTAGTTGGGTAAAAATATTAATAAAAAATTCAAATCAAACATCTCTCGTCCATTTTCTGGTTTTACACCACTTACCATTTTTGGTTGCTTCTAACGCACCTGTTCCCTTTTTTCATAAAATACAGACATTAGGTATGTACAGCTGCAATTTCATAAAAACTTGAGCATGCACTTATACATTTTTTATGTTTTATGGGAGAATCTTCAAAAGACATAACATCACTGGGAACTCAACTCACCCAGCTTCAACAACGGGAACGCATAGCAGAACCCTGGTGCGGTGAGGTGGTTGGTCTTGTGCGCTGTATCCTCGTCATCATCACCAGACGACTTGCTGCAGGTGATCATGTACATCAGGTTGATGGTGCGCGCGGTGGCCGAGTCCAACTCGTTATCCTCCCAGCTCGGTTCTAAGTCACATTGTGGCTTGTGGAGCCTGAGGGGTGGAAAGGCATTTAGTTGGGACAAGTAGCTATCACGAGAATGATAGGTCATTTTCCAATACGTACGGTCAGCCGCACGTCAGTTATACTTGAACTACGAAAACCGTCTTTATTTCAAAAAAATAAAGGCGCTGTCAAAGTAAAACTTCCACTGGACGTGGCTGTTGACTGCACTCATACATCACTGCACGTGAGTTGTATGATAAAGCAAACTGAATCAGCAGCTAGACATGGCTTATCCTTACCGCTACCACTATAATTATACGATTTTTTCTACAAATGAATAGATCTGTTTTGTTTTTATGCACGTGTCTGAGACAAATGAACCAATTTTTATTTAATTCGGCTTGGTGCGGTTGGTAGCTTATCTAAAAAAAAAAAAAATAATACTTCAGCAAAGAGACAAGCAATATTTTTTACATAAGATAAAACACTTACCGTAGCGTAAGCCTGGCTAGAATATCTCCCAGAGCCAAGTGGTTTGGCAGCAGCGCGAACCTAAGATTTTCGTACGCGTCAGCGAGGCGCGGCGCGGCCAGCGGGCTCCGTAGGGCTCCCAATACGGCGGACACGATGCGTCGGGCTCCGCGACATAAGGCGGAGGCTGAGCCGCGCTGCACTGCCTCCAAGAGGCGCACTGCTATCACTACGCGTAAGTTTAGCTGAAAAAACTCCTGGTTATAACCTTGGGGTAAACTAGTGTATAAATCGTGGTTTACAAGCCAATTCGGTAGTAAAAATTGTTTATTATTATTATTTTTTAGACATACATTTTTGACATTATATTTTCACTATTTGACATCATATACCTGCAATTTATATTTCAGACTTAATATTATTAATATTATTTTACATGGATTCTTGTGTACGTTGTGAATGTGAGAACGTTGTAGGCTTAATAGACTAGATCTTTTTTTCTTTAGACCGTTTCCTTTTCTCTTTTTTTTGCTAAGTACTTCTCGACAGGCCTATACTGTTCTCCCATACCTAATTTGTGTAATTTGAAAACATTGTAAAAGCCAATTATTTTTAAAAGAGTAACCGTGGAGTTTCTTGCCGGCTCTTCTCCATAGGAAACGACCAATTGGAACCGTGCACCTAGCTTCTGACGTTTCATAAGTGCCCATGCAGGTTTATGTGAAATAAAAATATTTTGATTTTGATTTTGAAAAGAGATCAGGACTCATTTCCCACGAAGTAATATTAACATAACACTAGGTACTTTAAGAGGAGGTGGCTCAGTCACTGACGGTTGCTCGACAATCTGACGAAGGCGAATAGAATAGTAGATTGCATCAATCAAATCGAATCAAAAGTCATTTATTTAAATTAGGCTGAGAATCAGCACTTTTAAACGTCAAAATTACATAAGACAGTCGCCTAAACCACCCGCCCTTCACCAAGAGGATATGACCATAGAATGTAGGTATACAGGTGAGTTGTTACAGAACTATGTTTCGTTCCAGGTACATTCTAACATTTGGCATGCGAAAAGTTACTCTTCTAACTTTAATATCGGAAGTCGGTGTCTTTAGTTTTTTGCCACCGACAGACCACTACCACCTATTGAACAACAGTGACATGAAGTTATTACAACATTACCTACATAGACTAAGTGGGAAAAATACGTATTATTGAAGCTAACTCAAAAACTAGCCAAGCAAAGTTAATAAAATTTATATGGGATTACCTAGGAAGCAGAGCCCTTAAAAAAAAAAAATGTCATCGGTCTAGCCGTCTTCGAGTAATAATAGTGTTTTCTGTTTTTTGTTTTTGTGTGAATATTGTGTGCCTTAACCTGGGTCAAATAAAATAATTTTCTTTCGATTAATTTCCTCCTTTTTTGAAGTCGGTTAAAAAATAACGTCTAAATATAAATTCCCAAAAAATAATACTAATATATTTTTATAATTAATAGAAGTATAATATTTTTTTTTCCTTTATAAAGTATCACGATTGGAGATACTTTATTCACTTTACAACCTAATAAGTAATTTAAATTTAACGCAAACTGCTAAGTAACTATAAAATTAAGAAAACGTCCAGTAACGGCTTCCTTATTATGCATAATATGAAAAACTAAAAAAGTTGCTCACCGCACTCAGTCTCTGTCGTACTGCACTCTCCTTAGCCAGCTGTGCTTTGATAGCCTCCTTCTGCTTAGCTGATAGGGGCACCTAGAATAAAGAAAATATTGATGTAGAAATACAGCTCTTTTGAATTGTACTCATTTTTAGGGTTTTGTACCTCAAAACGAAAAACGGAACCCTTATAGGATCACTTTGTTGTCCGTCTGTCTGTCAAGACCCTATACCTCGGGAACGCGTTACGCGCTGAAGCTGTGAAAAAATCAAACTTCTAAGTTAACGTAAAAAAACGATACGGCCGTTTATGCCGCAAAAACCGTATTTTTCGACACTCTTAAGGGAATCAAAATTTATAGGGTACTTACCGTTGACCTAGAACTATGAAATTTGGCAAGTAATATCGACTTATACTACAAGTACAGGGAAAATCTGAAAACTATACATTTGTAATTAAATCATAAAAAACAGTCTTTATTTAATACCTACAAATTTGTACGGAACCCTCGGTGGGCGAGTCCGACTCGCACTTGACCGGTTTTGAAAGTCTAATTACTTATATTAGTTATAAGACACAATTATGTTTTCTATTGTTGCGAGACTCCCGGGAGTCGTTATTTATTTAAACACGCGTTCTTGTATCGCTTTGTGAATTAATTTAAGCGGTTATCGAATCACATACAGAATAAATGTACCAAAATTCAGCTGGTTATCAAAAAATTCATATTTTTGGCCAAACTCTAATAATCCTGGGCTAGAACTATAACTCTTGGTCTGGTCGTTCTTGGTCTAGTTGGATGAGACTTTCAGGATTACAGGTACACTAGCGAGCCGCTTCAGCTTCGCACGGTTTTTACGACTTGACAAAATATCGAGATTTAGTATTAATGTATTATGCACATAAACCTTCTGGAATAAATTATCTAAATGATGATGAAAACCGCGTCAAAATCCGCTGCGCAGTTTAGAAATGCTCCTATAAGTACTATAAACGAATATTGAAACGATCAAATATAAGTGCTATACATAATCAGCAGTGATAGGAATAGGTAGTGCCTATTTGCCTAAACTTCGAAGAACAGAGACAAGAAACGGAGACTTCCTTAGGACTAACTTTTTTTCTAATTTTAAAATAATATAAATATACATACCTATATTTGTTACAACAATATTCTATGTGTTTTATTTTTCCTTTAGAGCCCATTAATTATTTAATGAACCTAGAGCGATATCGACCGGCGATTTTTGAGCATTTTTTCTTTCGTTTTTTTTTTGCATAGAAATCTCCAAAAATCGCCAGACAATATCGGTGGTGTGAAAGGACCCTTACGTTTTTTTTTTTAACTAGTTAATGCCCGCGGCTTTTCCCGCGTGTACTGTTGTTTTTGTATCCCATGGGAACTATACTTTTTTTTTAATAGGAAGTAGCATATGTGCTATTCCACACCTTAATCTATATCACTACCAAAATCAGCATTTTCAGTGGCATTGAGTAATGGACATCCATACAAACTATCACATTTATAGACAAACTTTAGATAAATATAGACGAATTACTTATTCCAAATAACACATTTTTTTAAATGTATTTAAGTGTTGTCTCGAAATTGAGACAGATGTGCCGGAAATAATTTAGTCCTAAGGAAGTCTCCGTTTCTTGTCTCTGTTCTTCGAAGTTTAGGCTAATAGGCACTACCTATTCCTATCACTGATAATCAGCCTATAATATTACCACTGCTGGGACACAGGCCTCCTCTCTGTGAGAGGGAGTGGGCCGTAATTCACCACGCGGACCCAGTTCAGGTTGGTAGATGTTATGTCTTCAAACTTTTGGTTCTGGGACATGCCGTTTCGTCACAATGTTTTCCTTCACCGTTTTGAGAGTAGTGGTGATGACATAATTTATTTATTTGCATAATATACACTCAGTTACAGACATGACCCTGTTAGGGCGCAGCAAGTATTACATTTAACTTATATGTAGGTTAAATATTTAGTAGTTAACATTACATTGCATATCTACTAGATAGTAATATCACAACATTAATTAATATTACTAATATATTTACACAAAGTAAAGCGCCTGTCAGGGTTCGAACCTACGACCTTACAAGTTGTATCTCGTAAGTCGCGGCCGTTACCACTGGACCACCACTGCTTATAAACTATATGTGTTAAAAAAAAAAACTAATAGGTATATTAGATTTAGTTCAGAAGACTGATAAGTTTTCAAGATTCCCCCTTCTATCGTGATTCCTACTATCGTGCTGTACCCGACAGGCTCCATAATGCAATAAATGATTAGGTATTGAAGGACAACGCGATCACACAGACAGATACTAAGAGCGCCTTCAAATTTAAATGTTTAGACATACATAGATGTGGCACTGACCTCTTTGGCCCTGCCCTCTCGCTTGTTCTTCTCGTCCAGCTCGCGCCGCAGCTGCAGCTCCTCCAGCTGGTCCTTGTAGCTGTAGGCTTTGCTCTCACGCTTCAGATTCATCTCCTTATTATCTTCATTACTAGACAAAAATATTGGTACTGTAGTTCTATAGTCAATAATATTGTAAGTTTTATGACCAGTTGTTCATCGGCTGCCTCACCCCGGCACCGAGCTCTTGTCGTACAGCACGCCGTCGGGCGTGAGGTACGTGAAGTACTCGTCGCGGCTGACGCGCAGCAGCTGCGGGTCCCGCAGCGTGTCCAGCGCGCACTGCACGGCGCCGCCCGCCAGCAGCTCCGGGCTGGTGGCCACCAGCGTGGCTACCACGTTCGATAACGTCTGCGGAGAGAAGGGCGATTTAAATTGAAGACCTCAACGAACTTATAATTGATACGTAACTTTTAAAGTTTTTGAATTAAGCTCTGTCGAGAAAGCTCGAAGATTTAATTAAAACTGGGATTCCTAACATTCCAATCAAAACAAGCTAACACAGCGAAACACTAACATATAGCGAATTTATCCAACAATTCTTTGAATCACGAATTTCTGAAATAACAACATCTCGCCCGTATTCCATGAAGGGTTGAGCAGAGGTGTACCTGTAGTACACCCACATTCCGCCAGTTATGTTTAAGTCCCATGTAATAGGGGACGAGGATTTTAAATTGCAATGGTATATTCGCTATTCGTCAAATGTTTCGTTTCATGTCGCTTCCGTTTCGCAGTACGGGTAGAGAACCATTTTTATTCCTGAATCTTACCTCGCTAGGCGAGTACCCGGCGATGTATTTATTCTTGAGGTTGTTGGAGTAGAGGCCCACCAGCTTCTTGGCGTCGTGGCGCAAGTAGCCCAGCAGCTTGCGCCACGCCAGCCTGTTCACGGCCGCCGCCAGCGGCTGGTGGCAGCTCGGTAAGATGGCTATGGCTAGCTCTTGAGAGTCCTTCTCTGGATAATCTGTGGGGAGAATGAAGGCTCTATAAGCCCTTCTTGTTCGTGTCGATTGCTCATTGTAAGTTTATTTGACCGTGTTTTAGAAGATGTATCAATCTGCACTTAGATGTGAAATGTAAAACAGTCAAAAGTTATAACG
Source organism: Atethmia centrago (assembly GCA_905333075.3). Classification (NCBI taxonomy): domain Eukaryota; kingdom Metazoa; phylum Arthropoda; class Insecta; order Lepidoptera; family Noctuidae; genus Atethmia; species Atethmia centrago. The sequence continues at coordinate 30,692,978 of HG995378.1, read as the reverse complement.
TGATAGTCACAAGCTACTTCATTTCGGGACATAAACATGACCCTCACTCATAAGCGATCGTATGATAGCACTTTCGTTGCAAAACTGTTGTTAAAGACAATATTTTTGACAGTAAACTGTACGAAACTAAATGAGAAAACTCACCTCTAAACGAACACAGCGCATGAATACAATCCAGGATCATCTTTCCCGTCACCTCTCCGCCTCCCTTCTCATCAGTCGGCGACTTCTCTTTGCCGCTAAACACTCTGCCCTCCTCCAGCACTTCATTCAACTTTAGCGCTAAATGCCTTGCCAATAAGACCCGATCTTTCCTGGCGAGTAGCGACTTAACTTCCTCTATAGCAGTAGTACGGACAGCCTTGACCGGTGACAGTAGACCGAGTATGAATGCTCTGTAAACGGGCGAGTTTTGTTCGCTGGCAACACTTTGGTAGTTTTCCAACACTGTTCTGCATAGCAACACCACCTGTATTAGGACTATAAAGGGGTAAATGCTATAGTGACACTCAGTAATCATTTTAATAAATATAGTTTGTTGCATTATGTACAGTTGGGAAGGGTTGATGAGGACGATGGCCAATTAAATATAATAATAATAATAATAATGATGATTTTTAACTTGAACACATAAAATGGTATCTTCTTTGCTGTTCTATAAAAAGAACCGTCATATTTTTTTAGTTTATACTAACTAAATGATTATGAAGTCAACTAAACTTATGCATACAATAATAATAAATGTTGTAGAAATTTTAAATTTTTATTAAAATTCAATGTCATTGCATACCTGCGTTATAGGCTTGCTATCAGATCCTTCTATAAAGTTGCTGGTTTTAAACTGGAGATCTCGATTCAGACGAAAGTTTAAACGCTCTATTTTTGCTCTGGTAACTATTGTGCGATTGCATAAGTGTTGCTAACATTTTAAAACTATCACATTTCGGTTTAAACTACAAGAACTCCACCAATGTTCACTGAAGATTCCTGTTGATCCCGTATTTAAGTTCATTATATCTCTGCAATGGTTCACTACCACTCCAAGCCTCTAGTGCACACTTCACTTTTATACTTTTCCCGCCATTTGTGACGACTGACAGATGACATATGTGATAGCAGCTACCTCAATACTTGTGTGAATGAGACGGTGTATAAATATCTATTAAACAGATACACTCGATTACATATGCGCGTTTAGATTCTGATAGATAGTTACCGTCATCGCTGGCAGCGGTAAGCACTCTATCGTGCAGCAACACGTGCTTGTCTGGGTGCACCAGCGCCGCCCACACGCTTGCCTTGTGGGGCAGCTCGCGGGATGAGTCTAATAGAACCAGGCCCAGCATCGCGCAGATACCCTCGCTCACCACCAGGTGCTGGGGGAAATGACATCATTTTAATATACCCAGTGATTCAGAAACTATAAGAAATAAACCAAGGGAAATATAAACGAAAAGGGTATATTTCGTTTTTTGAAACAGCGCTTAGTGTTGATAGGATTTTATCCAGATCTTTTGAAACAAGCAACCACTCTGTATACTATGTGAGTCAAAGACATCAAGATCGAATTTCACCAATGAACTTGAACGCGCTTTAGATGTGCTGATCGCATTCAGGTACAGGTGAAATTCGTCTTTAACGTTATCGTGACTTAGATGTGTTGACACAAGGTTGAAATAATTATAGCTGTCTGTCAATGACAGTAAAAACATTCACAGATCCAAAGGCTTTGTAGCTGCAAGGATTGAATAACCCCACTGTCTGTGTATGTACCTGCAGCGGCTGCTGCGTAGCCCGCTCGACGGCCTTGAGCAGCGCGGGCTGCAGCTGCGCGGCCTGCGCCGGCGCCGCGCCGCAGCTGCGCACGCACGCCGCCAGCATGCTCACGTACGCCGTGCGCACGTGCTGCGTCGTGCTCTTGCCCGATAGGTTTTTCTGTCCAAACAAATGAAAATGTATCAACATTGATATGGTGCGGTGCTATGTCCGATACGTTAGGCATTTGTTTGTTATGACATTTAGAGGGCGTATACACATGCGCCTACATATTTTAAACCACAAAATTCTCCTAAAAGTTCTTTATTGTCGCCCATGTAAAGATCTAAACACCATTTACGTCACTAGCTTATAAAGAGAATTAAACCACTTGAGAGCTGATAGACCGATTTTGTCTAGCCACACGACTCCCCACTGCGGACCCCCAGGACAAAGAAAATACAGCGGTTGTGATTGGTCGATGCAAAAATGTCAAGACGAATGTTCCAAATATAGTGATGCACAAGTCAATTTTGCAGCAATAATATCGATATCGATACAATCGACGTCTATTTATTCTACATTTATTTAAACTATACTGACAGGGTGCAAATAAAATACCGACGTAATACTTCAAATTTAAGTTTATTCAATTAAATCATTCACAGCTAATTTAATCGACTGAAAGTATGTCTAATAAAAATAATGGCAATGTCAAACCTTGTCGGGAAGAACAATACATGCTCATAAATGCAATTAAAAAAAAAATTGTGCAATTAGGATTTAAAAAACACTTTCAAACATCATTAACAAGCTAACTGGTCATTTCCGACATTTCCTATCAGACTCTGATAAGGAATGTCAAAACAAACGAAGGGGTCACTGTTTCTGCCGAGGTCGCGGGAAAGTCCGAAAGGGATACCGAGGCCCCTGGCAACACAGGCAACGGAAGGACCACGGGTAGGTTTTAGTCGGTAAGAGTCTGACACACCCTCTCGCTCCACCCAGAGCGGGAGAAGTTATTTGATCATTTCCTACCCAAAAAAAAGGGGGTCACTGTCTGTTCAAACTACAGAAATTAATTGGTTCATATTATAATATAATATGAACCAATTCATTTCTGTAGTTTTAGTAGATTTTATCTCTGCATCAGCTTAAGAGAGCCAATGCCTTGAACAAATAATGCTATATTTTTTTGGAAACCAATTTTCTCTGTGAACTGCATGTCCTGCAATCCACTTTTCTTTCAGTTCCGGATTAATTGGAAAACTAAAATGTAAACATTCAGTAATATTACTTTTTTACCATTAGGAAACATCTATGATTTTTATCGTCAATATCGACTTGGTTTTGAAGTTGTCACAACACTACAGCATTAGTACAGATAGAAAGGGACAGACATCTTGACAATACTCTAGTGAGAGAAAGGGACTTTTCAAAAAGACATCAACGCTGTGTACATTTTTGTGACATTTTACGTAAACAACCAGTTTAGCTTGAGCCCTGTAATTATTCATAATTATAAATATATTTTACTTACCGATGGAAAGGTTATGCCATCTTTTTTATAGATGGATGTTCTAGACGATTTCCCACACCATTTAATTGAACAGAAACTCATAATTGTTTTTATTTATGTAGAAATGTTTTAAAAGGTATCAAAATAACCGCATGTGCAGAGATCCAATAACTGGTCAAAACTGAAATGGCCACTCATATTGTAATCTAACATAAGTACAATTTCATTTATGTGTCGTGAGCCTGAGTCGTCGCTGAGCAGTCAAGAGGCTGTATAGTGATTACTAGCAGACCTAGTGAGTGGCACGACGTCGACATTTGGGGAAAGAGTGACTAAGGTCTGTATTAAAGAACCTCACTCAAAACTCAAACATAACTTAACCCTTTGACCGCCACGTCAAAAAAACAAGAACGTGCCCACGGCGCCAAGCTACGAATTATTCCTTAAAACCTCTCATGTAGTCGTGACCGTGGCATGCTGGGCACATTTTGGTTTGTCATCTATACATGACTATGGCGGTCAAAAGAGAGAGAGAGAGAGAGAGAGAGAGTTGTGAGAGTCGTTTGATTGGTCTCAAGAATGGTTTTGATTGGTCTCAGGTCTCAAGCATTACTTAAAACTAGTGCGAGTCTTCAGTAAGTTTCTGTAATCCAGCTCTTAATCAGACATCTTAGCTGTTAAAAAGTCATGAAATGACAGCTTAACCTTAGCTCTGAGACATTGTAAGATCTTGTTCACATTATGGAACACAAAGAAAGATATGAATACCTTTTAGTTCATTTAAATTGTCAGTTGCTATATTTTGTATCTCACCTTAAATATATCCAGTATTTTATCCGGCAGGGGTGTATCCAGCCCGACGGTCCATTTCTGCAGCGTATCTAATGCGACACACAGGGTACGTTCGTGCGACTCGCTGTCCAACACACGGGACAGCTGGGTCGCCACCTCGTTGAACAGAGCGAGGCGGTCCGCTCCGCGTACAGGTAGGGCGCGGAGTGTGCTGACACCCTGCGGAACGGCACGGCGTGATACATGTGGAAATGTGAGAGGAATTACGTGGCAACACATGGCCGTGATTTACTAGGCTTTATTATAAGTGGTGGTGGAGGATTATGTAAATGGTATACTACAGACTATCTGCAGCAGTATTGTCTCTCCTTTCCCCCTAATCCATCCAAAGGTTGTATGTAAAAGATCGCTTTTAGCGATAAGACCGCCCATTGTGTCACCCTATGTAAAATTTCTAATTTGTTTTTGTAATGTTTATGGTGTACACAATAAAGAGTATTCTATTCTATAGGGTCATTAATATGGCATAAAAATCTCAAATTTTTTATAATCGGATTCCTCCCAGCAGTGAATAATATACAAGTTTGATAAGTATACTTACAAGAAGTACCGAGATCTTGTCTTCACTAGAGGTGAGCTTGCCACTCGCGCCGTTGTACTCGGCGAAGGCGTGCGTCAGCAGCGCACGCGCAGCCGCCACCTGTGAGCATCGCGCCGCTAGCCTTTCCAGCGCACATAGAGCTTCGCCACGTACCCATTCGTCTTTAGAGTGTAAGTTCACTGGAAAGAAGAAAATTACTAAAATTAATTTTTGAATTTCGTATAGAAAATACTAGAATTTTCTGAAGATGATAAAAATACAAAGTTTCGTTATTCATCTAGTAAAAGAATCAATGACGCACACAATTGGATAAAAGCTACTAATCGATATTTATCTAGGTTGCCACCGAGCTAGAGATGAATTTAAAATTAACTACGAAACAATCAACAAGTAACATTAACATAACTTGCGCAATGTGGGAGGGTCAGTAAACATTAAACCGCGTCCTTACCAATCAAACTCTTCCCGATATCAACAGCTAATCCGTCTAGCTCCACATTGAGACAGGCGAAAACCTCCCCTACAGCCTGCACGATGGTCTCAGGGCTCCGCAGCATGGCCTTGTGCAGGGCTGGCAGTAACGTGTCGCGGATCTCCCCGGGGCCGAGCTGACGCAGCAGGTCGTGACAACCCTTGATGTAGTTCGCGTTCGGACGGGCTTTGACGCTGATGACGCTCTTGGTGAAGCTTTCCAGCATTTTTGTCTGTGGTTAGGAAATATGATATTGTTAATAAAACGTAATAATAATACCAACCTATTACTGCGAATTAGAAGTAGAAATATTTATTGTTACATCACACAATCATAATATTCAGAAAGTATGCAGCATGTTGTTGGTACAATATGGTCGGTCACTTATGTGTAACACTTACTGAGGCTGTTCTGCCGAGAGTTTAATTAAAAACTCATGCCAGACTCTATTCAATGTATGTTATATGCACAATATGAAAGCTTAGTAGAGTCCGATCGAAAATGGTCTTTTTTTTTGCCAAAAACATAAACAAAATTTAGTCTTATTTGCATTTCCGGCCGTAAATTGCCGAAAACAAAAAATGAAATTCGGTCCGTCTTTAATGCTTAGTCAGCTTCACACAATTGAATGATCATTGTTGTTGTTGCACTTTATAACCCTTCAATAAGTTTTTATCACATACCTTGTGTTGTTCTATAGTGCCACCATCCCCGATCTTCTGTAGGTGTCGGCAGAGAGTAGAGAAAGTGACACAGATGTGCGGCCCCGAGTCGGGGGGGATCGCCAGCAACACTTCTAGCCATTTGGATAACTTCTCCTTGCCAATTGATACCCAGGATGTATGTAGCTACAAAATAATAAAAGGTGTATCACAAAAAAACATTTTTACAGATTTTTATTAGCTTACAACACAACTTTTAAAATCTGCACCAAATCTACTTTATGTATTGAACCAATTCTGGGCAGACTAATCATTTTAAATGCTAACTTACCATAGAAAACGCTTTATCATTTTTCCTGTGGTCACCATATGCAATGATGGCAGCCAGCAGGTTGGCTTGCGATAACACGAGAGCATGGTAGTCCACTCCATTTTCCTCAGTAGACTTGAGCGTGCCATCAACAAGAACTGTGGACCAACGCAACGCATACAGCCCACTCTGGCATATGCTTTTTCTGTAGAATGAAATTTATTGTTAAGTTGTTGACATAAAATAAAAAGAATGGCATAAAAACAAAAAATTAAATAATAAATTAAAAATATTTTATTAATCCTTTTGTTGTTGTTTTCCACTAACAGTTTGTGACTATCTATTAAAATTATTTAAAAATATATAATCATAACTACTGAATGACTCACGATGAAGCTGTGTTCTTTAGCTGCTCTGACACTTCAAGCAGGACAGGCAGCAGGCCCTTTAAAGTCCATTCTCTGTGCGTGGCAGCGAGATAGGCGACCAGGCCCTTCACATATGACTGGGAGGTGGAGTCCCGGTACCGGTGTAGGGTGAGCACCAGCAGGCGACACACAAATCGCACTGCTGGCTCTGTTATACCTGGTGCAATAACATAGCTGTGTAATGTAACTGACTTTCCAAAGATTATATTTCTAAATGATGGTTTACTTGAAATAAATTATTATAATTTTGCTGCAGAGTAGTGTTAGGAGAATGCCACATTTTGGTCACTCCTTTACATACCATTTGTTTGTTTTCAGGGTTTTAGTGTTACACACTTCAAGTGAAAAACAGATTATCTGGTAAGCTTTAAGTAGTGTTCTGGAATATAATTTTAAAGAATTTAATTGATATCAGTTGAGTTTATGCTAGTGTGGAAGAACATTGGCAATGGTGCATTTCTATAATGTTTATTTTTAGCATTTGCAATACTGCTGTCATAACGAAAAGGAGTACAATTTTTTTTTCCAAAATTGAATGATTGAATGATATATTTATTTGCAAGAATATAAGTAGCTGACATAAGTTCTTAGGATCTATGGGTTAAACTATATTCGGCATTCCAGCAGTGCAAATATTTAGATTTTACATCTTGGTTATACATAAAGCATGCTACTGCATGCTTTATGTATTTAATAATTATTAGCAATAACATAAAAATACTAATAACAATTTCATAATTTAAGTTTAGATTACAATGCAATTAATAAAATTCAAATTAAATACAATTCTATCCATTTAAAATAATAATTCGAATACAAAAATAGCAAGAATAATGAAAATGTTTCAATATTATTTAAGTAATGTCAATAATAATATGTGGATGTCATAATAAACATAAGTTTAACATTTTATATTCAAAATATTCATTTATGGAATAAAAACATCTCTCATACAACCAACTATAAAGCTTTCTATTAAATTCTAAATCTGTAGCAATTCTAAATTCTTCGGCTAAGTGGTTATATATTTTCACCGCCACGGTATAATAATTTTTGTTGCATACTTTTAGTCTATTACGCGGGACTATTAGTTAAGCTTTTGTAGTAATTTCCGCTTTGACAGCCTTTTCATCCTTTTCAAAAAGCGAGTAATTGTTTCTTACAAATTTGCAGGTTTAATAATATACATAAACGGAATCAGAAAATTAAAGCGTATCTGCCAGTTTTTTAAAATATATTTTTATGAGTAAGATCTGCAGAGATTTTATAAAGTAAAAGGGCATAATTACACAACTTTTCTTAATAAGATACGGAAAAAGGACTTTGACTGTGTTTTTCGTATTTTGTTAAATAAAAACTCCCATCAGGTCCACATTAAAACTAAAACGCATATGAACCAAATGTCTATTCTTTTTAATTTTCAACATGGCTTAACAATGAGTTTAAAAGAAAAGACACTATTAGTCAGATGTGCATTTCTTAACTAGTATTTTTGAAAAGAGGTGAAGTTAGGGGGTTGGTTCCAAAGCGTGTAACTCAATTATTTTTTTATTTAACCTGAACAGTGTTTTTAAGATTGAGTTTAGAAGTAAAACTAAGTCATTGCAACTTCTGAAGTATTTTCTTCTTATTAAAAGACACAATTGATTAAATATTAATATAATTTTCAAAGTAATATTTCCTATTTTCAAATTAAATACTAGGAACACAAAAACCACATTTGGTTATTTATGCCATTTATAAGTAATCTTATTTTTACTTAATTTATTTTGCTAAGTTGAAAGAGAAAATGTTGATTGTTTAATAACAGCGAAAGAAATTATTAGTATTAAATAGAGTTGTAGGAACAGTGTATATATAACTACTTTCACTAACAAAGTTTTTTATAATTGAAGAAAGATATTTTTTTTGCTGAATAAAAATTGAGTTTAAAATATTCATAGTATTTGGTGGCAAATACTATGAATATTTTAAACTCAATTTCCTAAAACTTTACAAAATGTTAGATGTGCCTTTTTACATTACAACGGTAGAATAGGAGACATGGTTTGGTAAACCATGTGTGTGGCACACATAGCCTTTTGCCCTTGTTTATTTCTGATCAGTGGTTTAAGGACTAACCTTACAAAATCATAATAGCTTAGTAGAATACAAATGAATACTCCTTTTATATTTTTTTACTAAACACTATCCTTTACAAGAATTTATTAATAAGGTTGTATATGCTTGCAATGTGCGACCTTATTTATAACCAACGAGAAGTACATGTTGATAAAAAAGCTTTTGTCATCTTCGTGTGTGTCAATAAAATGTCGGTGTGTAAAAAAACAACTGTCTTGTGAATTATAAAATATTTAACTAATGTTATCAGTAATTTAGACAATTCCTAACAGGTTATGGGCCCAGAATGGAGTTGTCAAAGATTCAGATTGCTAAACTTGAGGGTACAAATTGGATACAATGGAAGTACCGGATGTCTGCATTGTTAATAGACATTGTAGAGGGCAAGATAAAGAGACCGGTTAAACCTGAATGTGGGGCTGGCACTACAGCTGCAGCAGATTTGGCTCTTTATAATGACAGCTTAAAAACATACATCAGGCTGGATAATACGGCATTGTTACTTATAACAAACAATATTTCTGATGACTCATTAGACAAGGTTATAAGATTCTCAACGTCTAGAGAAGTATGGGATGAACTGCATAGATTATATGAAGGCGTGAGCGAAGATCGTTTGTATGATTTATGTTTGCAGTTCTTCAGTTACAAGAAAGATACTGTTGATGATATTGCAACGCATATCTCTAAGTTGAAAAATGTCTGGTACAGGTTAAAGCAAGAACTTATTAAAGAAGAAGACTGTAAGGAACTTCCAGATATTTTGTTAATTTGCAAAATCCTGGACACATTACCAGAAAACTATTTTTCATTTAAATCAAGTTGGTTGCTAATGTCTAAAAAGGATCGAACCGTTGAGAATATTACAAGTCAGTTGTGTGCACATGAAAAGGCACTTTGCAACAACGGGAAAGACTGTAAGTCTAGTTGTGATGCCCTTGCGGTGAAAACATGGAAGAAATATGTTAAAAAGGTTGATGACGTAACTCCAGGGCCTAGTAAGAAGAAAATAAGATGCTACAACTGCAAAGAAGTTGGTCACCTTAAGAAAGACTGCCCTAAGAAGAGTGTTTCTCGTCAAGTTGTGGATGACAACAAAGGAGTTAACATGGTATTACTGTCTGTGAATTCAGTTAAATCTGATACTGATTGTGACAAATGGTATGTGGATAACGGTGCTACAAATCATGTTACGATGCGGTTAGATTTGTATCAAGATTTCAAATATTTTGATGTTGATCACACTGTAACAACAGCTGATGGAAATGTGATTAAGGCTGTTGGGCAAGGATCGCTAAGCATTGAAGCTGAGGTTAACAAGAAGGTTGTCAAGTCAACATTGAGAGATGTTTGGTACGTTCCCAAGATAAGCAGAAATCTATTTTCGGTGCTTTCGACACAAGATAAAAATCCAGGGAGCTTGTTTGAGTCGCGTGTCACTTCTTGTTCAATGAAGATTGATGGACAAATTATAGTTACAGGACAAAGAGAGAGGTACGGAGGTCTGTACAGGCTTAACTGTAGGATTATACCACCATCTAAAGTAACTGTCAATTTGGTACAGAAAGTCGATATGCTGCAACTCTACCATGAACGGATGGCTCATCAGAATAAAAGGCATGTGAGAAGACTAATTGAGAGGGAACTCGGTATTAAAACCAAGGAAACTGGAGAATTATGCGAAGGCTGTGTATTTGGAAAGTCCCACAGACAGAAGTTTGGTGTACGGGAAAAGGCCACTCAGCCTGGAGAACGCATACACACTGACGTGTGTGGTCCATTCCCTCTGTCCATATCCAAGTATCGCTACTTTGTACTGTTCAAAGATGAATTCACGCGTTACAGATTTGTGTACTTTCTTCGAGAGAAGTCAGAGGTACATGAAAAGCTGAAAGAGATGTTGGCATCTGCCGAGATATCTGGTCATACTGTTAAAGAAGTGTTGAGTGATAATGGCGGAGAGTTTAACAATCAGAAGATTCTAAAACTATTGACGGATAAAGGAATAAAGCAACGATTTGTCATGCCATACACGCCAGAACAGAACGGGTGTTGTGAAAGGGACAATCGTACGATTGTTGAGGCAGCGAGATCTTTGATGCATGCTCATGAGGAACTGCCTCAGATATTGTGGGCTGAGTTAGTAAATACTGCCGTTTATATTTTGAACAGGACAGGTCCAACTGCGGTAGAAAACAAATCTCCATTTGAGCTTTGGGTTGGTAAGAAGCCAAAAATAAAGCACTTGAGGATTATAGGCTCTCCTTGTTACGTGCATGTACCAAAGCAAACCAGGAAGAAGATGCATAAGAAAGCAGTGAAATGTACCTTAGTGGGATATGATAATGACGATGGGTACAGGCTTTGGAACAAAGAAAATGATTCGCTGGTAAGATCAAGGGATGTCTCCTTCGATGAAAAGCCCTTGGGTGCGGAAACTCCAGTGAAAGCTTCTACAGAAGCTGAATTTGAAATACCTTTGGAATTGCCACAGTTCCATGGTAATGAGAATGAAGCATTGAATCCAGTGAGTCAACCACCAGAAAATTCAGAGAATGATAGAACTATCAACAATAATGAAAATGTCAATGAAGGTGTTGGTACTGAAATTGGGGACACTGAGTTCATTGGTAGAGAAGACGTTCTAGTTGAAGATTTGGATTATTTTGATGACGCTAGGAGTTATGCTTCTGAACAAGGTTTTGAGTTAGGGGGAGAGATAAGGGAAGTAAATGAAGATGAGAAGGAAATTCATACCAGAGATGTAATGCCTGAACAGGAAATCATGGAACATGGTGGAAGGATTCTCAGAGATAGATCATTACTTCGTCCACCTAATAAACTCAAAGACTATGTTTTATACATGGCTAGCTGTCACCAAGAACCTAGTTGTTATAGAGAAGCTATTAGAAGCTCTGAACGGAATCTTTGGGAAAAAGCAATGGACTGCGAGATGAATTCTTTGAAGGAGAATAAGACTTGGGTCCTCGTGCCTCTTCCTAATAAAAGGAAGGTTATACCATGTAAATGGGTATACAAAGTAAAACTGAATGCTGATGGTTCAGTAGACAAATTTAAAGCTAGACTTGTTGTAAAGGGGTTTATTCAGAAGAAAGGGGTTGATTATGATCAAACTTTCAGTCCCGTGGCTAAAATGGCAACAGTCAGGAGTGTATTGGCTGTGGCAGCCAATGAGAACTTGTTAATGTTACAATTCGATATTTCAACAGCTTTTCTGTATGGGTCACTTGATGAAGAAATTTTTATGAAACAGCCCGAAGGCTATGAATCATCATAGCCTTCGGGCTGTTTCATAAAACAGATGCGACCAGAACCATCAGGTTCTGGTCGCATCTGTTTGTTGAAGAAAAGCCTATATGGTTTAAAACAGGCTCCAAGGTATTGGAATAAGCGGATTTTGGACTATTTCAAAGAGATTGAATTCGAAGTTAGTGACTCAGATCCTTGTTTATTCATAAGGAAGACTCCGTCTGGAGGTAAACTGATAGTTGCCCTATATGTTGATGATGGTTTGGTGGCTGCAACGAGCCAGGACCTTATAAACGAGTTCATAGGACAAATGAAAGCGAAGTTTAAAATAACAACGAAGGCAGCGTCATATTTCCTTGGAATTGAAATAGAGAAGACTGATGATGGAATCAAAATATCTCAGGGATCTTACGCAAAGAAAGTGCTTAAAAGATTTGGCATGGAGCATTGCAGACCGGTAATGACACCAATTGTAAACATGATGGAATCAAAATATCTCAGGGATCTTACGCAAAGAAAGTGCTTAAAAGATTTGGCATGGAGCATTGCAGACCGGTAATGACACCAATTGTAAAAGAGGATCAATGTCAGGGTCAAGACACAACCGATGTGAGCTATTTTTTGAACAACTACAGACAAGTGGTTGGTGCATTGGCATATTTAATGATCGGAACGAGGCCAGATATTGCATATGCAGTCAGCGTCGTTTCTAGGACCCTCGAAAATCCTAAAGAACAGGATTGTGTCAAACTGAAGAGAATACTACGGTATTTGCAGTATGCTCCAGAAAAAGGGATACTCTACAAAAGAGATTTCAAGACCGGTTTTCTTGAGAGCTACAGTGATGCAGATCATGGCGGTGACTTGAACACAGGACGCTCAACCACTGGTGTATTATGCATGTATGCTGGAGGTGCCGTGTCATGGCTAAGCCAACGTCAGACAAGCGTGGCTATATCTACCACTGAAGCAGAGGTCATAGCTGCCAGTGAAGGTGCTCGGGAATCGATTTGGCTATCCAGAGTCATTGGAGATTTGACAAAAATGAAGGGTGTGCCTATTCTGAGAGTAGACAATGAAGCTGCGATCAAGCTGGCTGAAAATCCGGAGTACCACAAACGTACAAAGCATATCCGGATTAGACACTTTTTTGTCAGGGAGATGGTAACAAGTGGAGAGCTAAATATAAGCAAGATCTCAACTGAAAATCAGCTTGCAGATACTTTTACAAAAGCATTAGCCAGACCAAGGCTGTTAAAGCTTTTGAAATTAATAGGTCTTCATTGAGAGAAGATAATAAGGTTGTATATGCTTGCAATGTGCGACCTTATTTATAACCAACGAGAAGTACATGTTGATAAAAAAGCTTTTGTCATCTTCGTGTGTGTCAATAAAATGTCGGTGTGTAAAAAAACAACTGTCTTGTGAATTATAAAATATTTAACTAATGTTATCAGTAATTTAGACAATTCCTAACATTTATTACTAATTCATATTATTCAGTGCATTCTTCTTCTCTACATTATGGACAATGTAGAGAAGAAGCCCCTAGTTCCACAAAAAATTAAAGATTTGTTTATTATTTCTGTTGTTAAGTACATACAAAACTTATTTTTCTTTACCTAGTTCTAGCTTCTAGAATCCTAAACAATATAAGCTCTCATGTTTTTAACCTGCAAACATTAATATTGCTCAATACAATCTTGTGCAACTATTGCACCATCATAACATAACACAGTACACCTTTGTAAGAAGGCTCCATACTTCCTAACATTATGAATGAGTAAACAACAAGACTTGTTGCATTATAGCTCTGATTTCTAATTTTAATCACAGATAATAGCCAAAGTTCCTGAAAGTGCATTAATATTTCAGTTTTATTATAATATGTTTCAGCAAACTGTTTCTACAAACTACTACCAGAGTGCTCTGTGCACAGGTATTGATGAATTGATTTCTCAGTATAATATAGATGAAATCTATGCTGCACACAGTGTCCTCTGATTGGCACGTTCAAAACTCAATCAAGTGAGAGCACAATACTGAGCTACATCCAGGGCTCTATGGATCAATATAGCTGGACAACCAACCTATAAATACTCTGCAGTTATACGCAACAAGCACACAAATATTATACTTTTAAAGTACATTATGAATAAACATAGCCCTAATTGTTACTTACCCGGTGTGGATAACACATTCTGAATTTCTTCTACAACCTCACGTCGTCCTTTCAAACTTGCGGTCTGGATTTTAAATGGTATATCCTTCAATTTTTTTAATACCTGCCAATAGAATAATCGGTGATGAATACGGTCACATTTTGTTAGCAACAATATGTTATATGGTGGTGAATTTACCTCGGAATCTGCCATTTTCTACACACATTTATTGAGAAAATTCTATGAAAAAGCACACACGTCTCCTCGCTCCTCGCTAAACGAACCACAGATTAAAAAGAATTTTTGCACCGAATCAGCTGTCAAAATAAGAGTTGCCAGATAAAAATAACCTCGACCTCGGCATCCCTCTTTTTTAACTTCGACTACGTGTCTTTTACGCTCCTTACGCTCCGACTAAAAGAAGACAACACTAGCTCTGCAAGTTTGGCTCTAGGTAATGTAATTTTTAGTTGTCAATGTCAACGCACAAGCACAACTGTCAAATTGTCAAAACAAAAATCTTGGATTCGGAAAAATTGTTTAAATGGAGAAAAGACGGGAAGACTTAATGAAATTGAAGTCTTACACCGAGGGAATTGATAAGGAACTAACGATGATCTTACAAACCCTTCAATGGGATAGAAAACATTTCTTACAGGTCCTGTTATAATGTTTACAATACCATCTAGCATAATTTCTCGTCCTTGGGTTAAGTTGCCATCTATGCTAAAGACTACCCTTAGACCCTAAGCTAGCCTAATTTGACCAACCATTTAGTTCTATCCTGCGAAAGTATCATAACCTATATTGCTTAATTATGTGTCCATATCTTATCTAAGTTGTTCTTCCAGAACCCTATGCTGGTAACATGCAGATATGATTCCAACCACAAAGTCCCGCCTGATAAAACCGAAGAACATGAGAAGGAATGCTACCTGAGAAAAAATGGCTACTCCAAGGATGATCAGCTACTACCAGATTCGTTGGACTTGGAATCTAACACACTTGTTAAACTCAGTAAATATTTATATTATTACTGGATATTTATTGTATTATTGATGAATTAAATTAATAACATGTCATTTATCCACAGAGCAAGAAGATATTGAGCAAATCATTGCTAATGCTTCAAGATCAGATTGTTTATTCAAAAAAGGTATGCTACACAACATCATTGATTTCCATAATTTGATATGGATTCCTCTCCTTCAAAATACAAACAGTATTAAATCTCTTATGCTCCTTTTCAGTTTATAGGAAAATGGTTCAACGGTCTGAACCACCTCATCCATTTTGTATTGTATCCTTTATAATGTGTAGCATCTGTAGTGTCTTTGATGTTAGGTCTTGGAGTCAGGGTTATAGTATTATGAGATTTAATTATTTTATTTTGTTCTATTCATGAAACTTACAGCTAACTTGTACAGTATTCTTAAACAATATGAAATAAAAGGACATTTACAAATTTCCACTGATCAACACTAAAAATAATAACAAAAAAAAAAAGGTTGGTACAAAATACCTATAACATAAATTAGGAAATAAATAGTACACAATCAGCTAATATAAACTAAAAATCGTTTAGATGCAAACAATTACTATACTTTCCTGAATTCTTTTTCTTTTCTTTTATTTAAGCTAAGTAATAACATAATTAATTCTACATCAATTAAAAATGCAGTATGAAACCCTGATAATTATATGTACTTGGGAAGAGGCTAGTTAAACAAATTGTAGTAATAAAATATTACACTGATTAACCAAAGTCAAATCGTTTATTTCAAGGCACAAAGAAGGCACTTTTAATGGTCAAAATTTACAAGAAACTAGAAATGATTCTATCTAAACCAATCCAACCAATCCTTCACAACATTAATGATTGTGTATTAACACATCCTTAATCAATAAGTTTCCTCAACCAAGGCGTGGGTTGTCGCGCAGCAGAGCCGCTGTCGCTGGAGCGTCTCCAGGTCTCGTACTCTGCCGACGAGCGCCGCGCGATTCATGACGCCGTGGTCAGCGCCGTGCCCTCTTGCCATGACCTGACTGACTTAGCTTTACTCAGGTCAGTGTTTATTATGGAAAATAGTAAATCCATACTTCAATTATATTATATGTCTGTTACCTTTCACTACTTAATGCCTGAATGGATTTCAATGAAATTCGGCACTAATGTAGAAAGACTTGGTTTAGGACTTAAGATACTTTTTATCCCAGTAGTACCTATGTTCCTGTGGGATGATTTCCGACCACCATGCGTGAGAAACCGCGGCCAAAAGCTAGTGTTAAATAATGGGTCAGGATACCATCTTCGGTTTTACAGTGCTGCAGACGACAAGAGCTCGAAGGTAATCCTGTCGCGCCAGGAGATCCTGTTGGAGCTGCGCAACATGCGCCGGCGCCGCACCAAGTACCGCGTCGCCGCCAAGTCGCGCAACTACTCAGATGTTCTGCGCGATGTCATCAGGACTCAGGTATGAGATTACACTCTAGAGCACTCAACAATTTACTATTATTGATAGTTGAAACTGCGGAGTAGACAATTATAGAGAAGTCCAAACAAAATTTCTAATTAATACCATGTCAGGAATGTGTTTTACTATTAACAATTTGTAGTTTCTGTCGCTGCTTTTGTTCAAGTACCTACTATTTGTTTGAACAACTGTTACTAGTTGTCTTTCACGGTCCAATAGGTTCGATTATAAAATAATACACTAGCGACCGACCCTGCTTTTCACGGTGTTTGCGACTTGACAAAAAATATCGAGATTTTTCTAATATACTATATAAGTTTAATATTGATACACATAAACCTTCCGGAATACATTCTCTAAATAATTATGAAAACCGCATCAAAATCCGTTGCGTAGTTTAGAATAACAGCGCGGTCACACAGAGAGACACGAAGAGACTTTAATTCATAATATATGTAGATGCTAGGTTGTATCACGAACATTGTTGTTATGATTAATTTAAATACATTATTTTAACAGATGGAACACTACAATGATGGTCAAAGTGAGACCGAACCAAAAGAAACTGTGGATAGGGACGATAATCAAAGAGATACGCACAACGATAAGAGACATTCTAGACCAGCGTCCAAAGAAGACAAAAGTAGATACGATGGAAAAATTGTGCCTAAGCCAATTAAAATTAAAATTGAAAGAGACGATTCTTCAGAAATAAATAGAGATTATAGTAGAGAAAGATCAGATAGAGCATATAGGCATGAAATCGGAAGTAGGGATAGACGTGATAGGGGCAATGACAGACGTGGTCGTGATGACAGATCTAGAGAAAGAAGAAATGACGACAATCTGGAAATAATTCAAAGGTATGGAGAGCATTCTAGGAAAAGAAGACATGATGAGGAAATTGGGGAAAGACGATACTATTATGAAGAAAGCGGAAGAAAAGAATATGATCAAGACAAAGAATATAGGTATGATAAAAGGTCAAAAAGAAATTATAGACATAAAGACTATGATCCTGACCATCAGGTGAAGAAAGAGCTAAAAGACGAACTAAATAACCACCTTAGAGATACATCTAGGGAAAGAAGACACGATGAAAAAAGAGATAAAGCTCACAGACATAAAGACAAAAAAGAAAGACGTAGAGATCGTGAAAAATCTAAGGAAAGAAGGCGAGATAAAAGATATGAAGAGGGACCTAGTGAAAGGATACACATTAAGCAAGAAAGAGAAGACAGAGTTACAAGAGATGATACGATTAACTATGAGAACGAGAAGGCAGATAGGAAACGAAAGAGCAAACAAGAAAAGTATGATGGATACTATGACGGAACTTCCGAAGAGATTTACGATCCTAATAAGAACATTAAAGTGGAGAAATAAAAATATATTAAGTAAATGAAGTTTTGTTTGATTTTGATGTTTAGTTAATGTCTTCCATTCAATTGATGCTTGTCTCAGTTCACCGCTGAACCTATGTTCACAATAAATAAATAACCTAATTACGACGATTCAAAATACACCTCAAATCTTTGAAAAGGAAAAAACTTGGTACTTATATGAATTTCTGTGACTCAAACACGGACGTGTAACGAATTTTGAATATGAGGGTCACTTTTTTTTTTGTATGGGAAATTATCGAATAACTTCTCCCGCTCTGGGCGGAGCGGGAGGGTGTGTCAGACTCTTACTGACTAAAACCCACCCGTATTCCTTCCTGTTGCCTGTGTTGCCAGGGGCCTCGGTGACCCTTAAGTACCTTCCCGCGGCCCCGGCAGGCATCGGCCCTAGTGGACCCCTACACTTATGCTGACGACATCTCTTTGAGGCGCGCGTGGAATACAACGCGCCGTCGACCCGGGCCTGGTCCTTACCGGACGGTTAGCTACCCATTGCTCACCGTCTGCAGGCCCGCGCCTACGGTGGCCGGAAATCCGCCCGGGATTTCCGACGCCCAGGGCGTTTCCTGCGGCGGCTAGGGGCGAGAGGGCGCGATTTTTGCCTTTTCCTCAACCGTCCCGCCTCCTCCTTCGCGAGCATTACTGTTTCGCAGAAGGAGGTGACGGCTGCCCATGCCCTCTCGCTCCGTACCATGGCCTGAACCAGGGGCGGACGCGAGAGATACAGCATCGCTCTGCTCAAGCCTGACAGACCTCCACCGTGTCCTCCGGGAGATCCACACAGTGGTGACACCCGGGCGTTTCCTCCCGCCTTATCCGACACAGGAACCTCCCGAAGCTGCCGTGTCCGGTGAGGACCTGCGTCAGGCGGAAGGTGAGGACGCCGTGGCGCCTCTCTAGCCACTCCTCAAAGAGGGGACGTATCGCCACAATCGTGGCGTGCCCAGCACTGGATTGCGACAACCGTACTCTCCATGTCGCCATGAGATCCCGCCGGAGCTTCGTCCACTGTGCCGCGATTTCTCGCGGCAGCGGGGTTACGCTCCGGCGTTTCGCCTCCTCGCGCCAATCCCATACGTGCGCGAGGACTTTTGCCTCCAGATCCCATGGCGGCAATCCGGCAAGGAGGCTCGCTGCCTCACAGGAGACCGTGCGGTTTCTTCGGACCATCCGGATGGCCATGACCCTTTGGGCCGCGCTCAACCGGTTGGCTGGCCGCAGCGCCAGAGAGCGCGCCCATACAGAAGCCCCGTAGAGGGCCATGGACCGCACGATATGACACTTGGGGTCACTTGGGGGGCAAATTAGTTTTTTTTTTAAGTTTTGCAATTTGTACCATGTGACATATCAAATGAAAGGGCTTGTTGTAGAGGGTCTCAAATATTATTATTTTTATAATTTTAAAATAAAAAGTTTTACAGTTAGTTAAAAAGTATATATTTATTTACATAACCAAATTACAAGATGATTATTAACATTAACTAAATTAAATTAAAACTAAGTTAAGTTTAAAAAAGGCCCTCGGGGCATTGTACCGAGGATGCTGGCGGCATTTCCTCGCTGAATTGCAATGCTGATGCGTTGCGCGAGAAAGCCGCCAGCTTTTCGGTCACCAGTTACATCAACTAGACGTTTCGCGATTTCCGCAAATAACTTATGCGCACTGGGACCCCACGGACCGAGGGTCTCGACTCCAAAGGGTACAAAGTTGTACTCTCTGCCAAGGCCTCCATATTTAATAACTTTCAGATTTTCGGCATTTTCTGCCGCTGCACCCGCTTTAGAAGTAGTCCGTTGGAGGTGGGACGGTGCCAGTGTGTCTACACAGGTAGCGTCCCACACAAGCATCCGTCCCAAACTCCACGGGACCAAAGACACACCATCAGGTCTTTTGCCATCATCTCTGACAATGCCAGTCGGCTCAAGAAGAGCAGGCACATTGATGCTGGCAAGAGACCGGCGGATTATGTCATTAAGTGTCGCATGTCTTGAAAAGCGGCCTGCACTTTTTTGACAACAAAGTCCGTGGTGACCCAGTCGGTCCACGTCCGTGCCACAAGGGCATGTGTGTGGAGTGCATACCGTGACCCCAAGCCGCAGACCAGTCGCCAGAAGAAGTGAGGTCGGATCCAGGAAGGTACCGGTTTATGGAGAAGGATGGGCATGTAGCCAATGACCGGCCTCTCTGGTTCCGACCGCCAAAAGTCATGCGCGATCCGAACCTGAACTGTGGCTCAGAATCGATTTGTATGTTAAATCGCAATAAATATCGTCCCAGCTCCTTTGAGATTTTAGGTTGTCTGGAAATTCTTTACCCGGGCAAGCAATTTGAAAAGCATTCTTGGCATCCTCCAAGCCCGCAGTCTCATAGTTCGTGGGCAAAGCCCTTAGGACATTACCTATGAGACGTGACGTGCTATGGGTGGACGACAAAAAGGCTGGGGAAGCAACACTCGAAATTTTGCGGATTCCTAAACCGCCAAACCGAATAGGAAGGGATGCTTGTAACCAAGATGGTTCATTGAGCTGAATATTTAAAATCATTTCTAAACTAGTTTTGACTAAATCGTCTATTGGTGAAAGCAAATTTGGATGTTTCCAAAAAGGGCTACAGCGAAGCACATAAGTAAATTTAGGGACAAAAAGGCAAAACTTTAGAATTATAAGAGCATAATGAGGACTGATTTCGAGTAAACAATTTGCGTGACTTTGGAATTCAGAAATAGTGTTAGTAATATAATCAGGAAAAGATTCTTCAAAGATGGGAGAACCCAGGAGGCAAAGTGACTTTCTGTCTACTATTTTGATATTGGGTGCCAGAAAATTTAATTTGGATTTTATATTATCCAAACCGTAAGAAGTTTTTTGAATAAAGAGTTCACATTTGCTAAAATTTAATTCTAAACCAATATTTTCGAAATTTGTTTTAATATCTGATAAGTCAGATAACACAGTGTCCACATCGCCTCTCAGGGTTCCGTCATCCAAATACCAAACGTTAAATTTCGATTTTAAATTTTGAATAATCGGATTTATAGCCAAGCTAAAAATTGCTGGCCCGAGGGGATCGCCCTGCTGACAGCCGACCTCCGAAGAAAGTTCATGGGAACGGTAAATTAATTTTGAAGGTTCTGCGTAGCAGGTAAGCAGGTATTGATAGAGTTCCGGAATTTTGTTCTTAACTTCTGTCAGCATGGCATCCCTGTTTACTGAATTGAAAGCATTTTTGACGTCAATTTTGACTACAATTTCGCAATCATCATACGAAAGGTAGGTTCTTAAGGCATGGACGGCTGCCTCACACCCACCTTTCGTGCCAAATCCTAATTGTATAGGTTCGAAAACTGACTGTAATTTAGATTTGATACATCTCACCGCAATTTTGGATGCCAAACGTCTTAAAGTTGCCCCACAGCAATGGGTCTCACCCCTCCGTCCTTTTTAGTTAGGGCGATCAAATTAGCACTAAATAAAAGTGAGGCAATATCAGCGTTGATTTTGCCTGAAAACATAACATTTTCATTGCTCGTTCTCTTACCTTTACTTCCAGATAATAACAATAAATATTATTTGTATTGTCATTTTACTAGTAGCAATAATACGCTTCATTCGATACCACAAATAATTTAATACAAAACATTGACCAGTTTAGTATTTCTGCACCTGTTTCTTGTGAACCAGAGGAATGCATCGAATATCTCCACCATCCCACTCGATATCTAAATATTCTGCAGCAGAATATCCGCAGCCTATCCTGCAACTTCCAGGAGTTTCACGTTCTTCTTAACCGACTAAAATTTTCATGTGACATTATAGTGCTGTCAGAATGTTGGTTATCCCATGTCGTCAACTTGCCATTGCTGGAGGGTTATAATGCGTGCAAAACCAATGACAACTACAATCAAAACGACGGTCTTGTTGTTTATACAAACAGTGACCTCGAATGTACTGTAGAAGAACCCTACCTTGCTGAAGCAAATTGCCTGACAATTAAGATACAAAACCACACTATATTGATTGCGATTTATAGACCCCCAAGCTTTAGAAGCCCTAATACTTTCATTGATTCACTACATGCACTATTAGAAGGTTTTTCGTCTTTCAAAAACATTATCATAGTGGGAGACATAAATATTGATCTAATTAAAACAAGCGCTACGTACACGGCGTATATGGATACAATTACTTTTCACGGACTACTTCCTGCTATCAACGCCGCAACTAGGGGAAAATCGTGCTTAGACCATGTGCTATTAAAAACGAAATTAAGTGCTTTTACATTTACTCTCAGAACCAGTATTACGGATCATGAATCTGTCTTGTTTAGTTTAAAAACAGGCGTTTCTATCAATAAATCAACAAAACTAAAAACTATTCATAAAATTGACAAAGAAAAACTTATAACCGATTGTGAAAATTATGATTTTGTGGAAGTTTATCAAGAAGCTAACTTACATATCGCAATGAGCAAGTTCATTTACATAATACAGCACTTAGTTGCAAAAACTTCGATAAGACGTTTAACTCCTAGAAATAAATTTACGATAAAACCATGGATAACTGTTGGTATGTTACGTTGTATACGCACAAGGGACAGGATGCATAAAAAATTAAAATTTAATACAAATAATGAAATATTAAAAATATCGTATTTAAGATACCGAAACTATTGTAACAATTTATTAAAAAAACTTAAGAAACAGTATGAGAGAAGTCAATTAATAATGTCTAAAAATAACTCAAAAAGGCTTTGGTCCACCATTAAAACAATTACTAACAAAAATAACAAAAATGAACAACCACTAAAACTTTTAAAAATTGCTGACAATCCCAAAGAGTCTATTAACAAGACTAACGAATACTTCTCCAATATCGGCAAACGTTTGTCTGACAAGATTTTGGCCACTCGCTTTCCAAAATATAAGAAAATTCTTGAACCTCCCCTTAAATCTTTTGTTCTCCTACAAACTGACCACGAAGAAGTGGAAAGAACAATACAACTTTTAAAAAGTGACTGCGCTCCAGGCTGGGATCAAATCAGCGCTGAGATTCTTAAAATTACTTCCAAGTCAATAACACCCGTGCTTGTTTATTTGATAAATCGCTGTTTCGAGGCTGGGGTCTTTCCGGATCCTTTAAAAAGAGCTGTAGTACACCCAATATACAAGGCAGGTGATAGAAGCAGTGTCAGCAATTATAGACCGATTGCAATATTAACTTCCATATCGAAATTATTTGAACGCATAGTCAATACCAGGCTTACTAAATTCTTAGAAGACGGTAATCTACTTTCTAACTCGCAATATGGTTTCAGGGCTGGCCGCTCAACAAATAATGCTGTACTTGATCTTGTTAACTTTCTGGTCAATAAACTCGATAACAAAAAGAAATGCTTGACTATATTTCTCGACCTTGCTAAGGCCTTTGACACTGTTTCTGTCCCCTGCCTTGTAGAGACGCTGGAAGCTCATGGCATAAGAGGCATCACACTGGCACTTTTTTCTGATTATCTGCACAATAGAACACAATGCGTAAAAATAGGTGACAACATCAGTGATGAACTCCCAATTGCATTTGGGGTGCCTCAAGGCAGTATACTTGGACCGACGCTCTTCCTCTGCTACATAAATGAGCTCTGCGCACTTAATATTAAAAATTGCCGCATTTCAGCTTATGCAGATGATACATCTGTAACCTTCTACGCTGATTCATATAAGGAACTTTTTAATTATGCGCAAGAGGGTTTCAACAAGATCTGTCATTGGCTAACATCACAATACCTCACTTTAAATGATGACAAGACAAAATTCATTGTGTTCTCTATTCAAAATCGAAGAGAAATAGCTGACCTTACTTATAACATATATGCCCACAAATGTAATTTTCCTCCTATCCCTAGCTGTACCTGTCCCAAAATTATACCTACTAAATGCATTAAATATCTCGGAATCGAAATTGATGCTAATTTAAATTTTGATAACCATATACATTCGATATCCAATAGAATCCGAAAATTAACATATATTTTTAAAGCTCTGCGTGACGTAGCAGACAGACAGACCATAAAGTTGGTATACGAGGCCTTGGCGCAGTCAGTTATATCCTATTGCATCACTACCTGGGGAGGAGCATGCAAAACTAAAATTATTACCCTGGAAAGAGCGCAAAGGATGATACTGAAAGTAAGCCTATCTAAGCCTCGGCTATTCCCTACCTCTGAGCTTTACGAAGAAGCGCAAGTCCTCACTGTGCGCCAGCTTTACATAATGCAATCTATCCTCCACAAACTGAGTGACTTACCAGAAGATAGAAGAAAACACATAGCTCAGACTAGAAGAAAGCACGCGGTATCTGAGACGGCTGCTGTGAACACCTCATTTGCACAAAGATTTTTTCCATTCCGAGGTGCTATGTTGCTAAACAAAGTAAATAAAATAGTTCCGTTCTCCAATAATTCGAAAATAGAAAGCAAAAAAATAATTTATAAATGGTTACTGACTCTTAATTACTCCGAAACAGAAAAAATCTTAGAGGTACAAATATAATCTGAAGTGTTTATTGCATTGTTATATTATTATTACATTACATATTATAACAAACAAAATAATATGATAGCAAACCTTACATATACTTCAAACCTACTTACGTTTTTATATACATTAATCATTTATATATCACTATTCTACACTTACCAAAATGTTATTTAGCATAATGCTCCATAAAACTAAATAAATGTATATAAACACGCAAAAACAAATTTTTAACAAAACTACCCGCCCTTTGACACAGTCATACCCACACCCCCTCCCAAGCACACCTTCATTTATACACACACACACACACTTACACCCCCACACATAGACTCACCCACGCACATTACCCCACATCATTCCACGTTTTTCTCAATCATTCCCACTCTTTCTGTCTTTCACTTGTTGACAATACATACAAATGTTATGAAATGGGGGGCCTGGAGATCTATAGTACAGGCCTCGGCTTAGTTTAGACTCCAGATCTCCCACAAATTACTAATTTTTCGACAATTTATCTTGTCAACTTTATACCTTGATGTAATTTGTGGAGATGAAATAAACAGATTTTTATTTATTTTATTTATTTTATAACATTTATTAATTTTGTAATAGAGCAAATAAGCTGCTCACCTGCATCACCCACAGAATAAGAAGTTAAATCTTTTAAATGTTGGGGTGAGATTCCGTCCAGGCCGGCCGCTGAACCGGTTTTAAAAGAAATTATTGCGTCAATAACGTCTTTGCCTTCGATTTCGAGGCAGGCCTGGTCTGCTGTAGGAGAGTCGAAAAAATACGGGATAACGGGAGCCGGGGGATGTTTCGAATGCAAAGCCGAAAGGGTATCAGGAGTATCAGGCGACAACACGTCGTTAGTAAAAAGAAGACGCGCGGCGCCTTTGAGATCCCCGTCGGCAATTTTTCCTTCAATTAATTTAATTCTAGATAATGTTCCCCTCTTGGGAGAATCAAAAGGTTGAAGATGTTTTTGTCAAACAGTTATTTTTGATTTTTTGGGTTAGAGAAATAGTAGCCTCATCTTTTTTGACGTGTAAAGTAGTATACGAAAAAAGGAAGAGATTATGCCAGTCTACAATTTGGTTGCTCTCCACACATTTTTTAATCAAGCCTGAAAGGTGGTTTGCGACAGAGATCCTGGCGCCGCGCGGAACTCGTTTGATAACATTCGTTAAAAATAGTTGAAAAACATGTTCCCTGATACCTTCCAACTACAAATGTGAGTTTGTACGCACAATATTAAGAGATTTACCATGTCATTTTAAAACCATAGACTTCTTATAGGTTTTTCTGTAATCTATAAGTATTGAACTGTTTTCTGTATTTATTTCAAAATTTTAGGCTTAGTACTTTCGGAGATAAGGGGGGAAACGGTCTTTTTTCATCGTTTTTCTTAAATCATTTTAAAGGTATTTATTAAAAAAAATATATATCTGAAATCCTTACAACAAGCCCTTATATTTGATATGTCAAACGGTACAGTTTGCAAAACTTTTTTTTTAATTTGCCACCCAAAAGTGACCCCTATATTCAAAATGTAATTATTTTCGTTACCTACACGTCTGTGTTTGGGTCACCGAAATTTATGTGGACAATTTAAACTTAATCGGTCCATTAGATTCGGAGCAAATTGGCTGTGATAGACGGACATACAGACAGACAGACACATGAATGATACTATAAGGATTCAGTTTTTTCCGGTTACGGAACCCTAAAAATAATCCTGAAGGGGGTGAAATAGGGGATGAAACTTAGTATGGGAAATTCAGCATTTCTTAAGTTAGGGATATTAATATTATGCTTTTGGCAAGAAATAAAGAATTACTTGTTTTAGCTATTTTGTAAAAATCAACCCCCAAGGGGGTAAACTATTGTGCGGTGTCCCATAGGGATCGGTTCTGGGGCCGCATCTGTGGGACATCGGATACGACTGGGTGGTGCGCGCCGACCTTCGTAGCGGTGTCAGCGTAGTGTGCTACGCTGACGACACGTTGGTCCTGGCGCAAGGGAGGTCGCACCAGGCGGCGGAGGAAGTAGCGGCACGCGGGGTTGCGATAATCGTAAACAGGATCCGGCAATTGGGACTCGAGGTGGCCCTGCTCAAGTCCGAGGCCATGTGTTTTCATGGTACTCGGAACGCGCTACCGTCGGGGTCCCAAATAACGGTAAGAGGGGTTCACATCGGCGTCGAGTCGACGATGAAGTACCTGGGACTCGTCCTCGACAGCCGATGGAACTTCGTGGAGCATTTCCAACGTTTGGCTCCCAAACTGTGGCGAGCCGGGGCTGCTGTAAAGCGGCTCCTGCCCAATCTAGGTGGTCCAAACGCCTCCTGCCGGAGGCTCTACGCGGGGGTCGTGCGGTCCATGGCCCTTTACGGGGCACCTGTGTAGGCGCTTTCCCTGGCGCGGCGGCCAGCCCGCCGCCGCCGGTTGAGCGCGGCCCAAAGGGTCATGGCCATCCGGCTGGTCCGGGGATACCATACCACACGGTCTCCAGTGAGGCGGCTAGCCTTCTTGCCGGATTACCGTCATGGGATCTGGAGGCAAAAGTCCTCGCGCACGTATGGGAGTGGCGCGAGGAGTCGAAACGCGTAACTCCGCTGCCGCGAGAAATCACGGCACAGCGGTCAGAGCTCCGGCGGGATCTCATGGCGACATGGAGAGTGCGATTGTCGCAACCCAGTGCTGGGCACGCCACAATTGCGGCGATAAGTCCCATTCTCCTCACCTTCTGCCTGACGCAGGTCCTCACCGGACACGGCAGCTTCGGGAGATTCCTGTGTCGGATAAGGCGGGAAGAAACGCCCGGGTGTCACCACTGTGTGGATCGCCCGGAGGGCACGTTGGAGTATATTTCGCACCCTCTTGCCCCTAGCCGCCGCAAGAGACGCCCTGGGCGTCGGAAATCCTGGGCGGCTCCGCCCAGAGCGGAAGAAGTTATTTGATAATTTCCCACCCAAAAAAAAGGGGGTGATTTTAAAATTGTCATGTACTTTTGTGTATTTTTTTTCAAGGGATTTAAGGGATTGGAAATGTAGTCATAGTCCGTATCTTGAAGTAGCAATAAGTTTTTAATTTATTAAAATCGGCCCACTCGGTCAAAACTAATTACAAATTAAACTTTTTACAAAAAAAAAAAAAAAACAACTGACTTCCGAGAAAACTCTACAAAGTGAAAAATAACTTTAATTTCGGAAGTCGGTGTCTTTGGATCTGTATTTTAGTTTTTTGCCATCCTCCTTTTTGAAGTCTGTTTCTTGAATAACCTTTTATTTATTTAATTACATAGTCAATGGCGGCAAAAATATTGGTGAAAATATTAAAATGAATAAGTAATTATTATTTTAAGTAAGACATTTAAAATCATAAAACCTGTTTTATTTTATTTTTTTTAAACCGGACAAGTGTGAGTAGGATTAACGCCCTGGGGGTTCCGTCTGAAAGCTGTGCTTGCTCGGCTGCCAGAATTTCCGGAAACGAAATTCCGGATTGAAGGGCAAACTTAAGTTTTCCGTTGAAAAAATAACTAACTATAGAGTGGAGTGGACCGGTTTGAATGAAATACAGACTAAATGTAACTTCAAGACAGATTTTTTTTTTTATTTTTTTATTTGTGATGGGTTTGCTCTTGACCTTAGTCTATGTCAGAGGCGACAGAAACAAAGTCGACGATGGAGCGAGCTTACCCAGAAGAAGCCTGTTCACTCTCACTTTGAAGAGATTAGGGTTATATGCGTTCGGAAACACAGACGCAGGCAGATAGTTCCATTCCTTTGCTGTGCGCATTATAAAAGAAGTTTGGAAACGCTTAGTGCGAGTTGGTGGGATAGCCACCAGGAAGGGATGGTAACCTGAAGTGCGCCTAGATGACCGATAATAGAAGGGGGCCGGTGGAATGAGGTCGTGGAGTTCCTGAGCACACTCTCCGAAGTACAATCTATAGAAGACCGACAAGCAGGCAACCTTGCGACGATGGGCCAAACTGTGAAGCTTGGCATCCACCAGATTTACGTCGCCAATGAGCCTCTTAGCTCTGCGTTCCACCGAGTCAAGCGCGGCATGTTGGTATTTAGCCGAGCCATCCCAAACAATACTCCATGCAGGATCGGACCTGCGCTTTATAAAGGGTCAAAAGCTGTCCAGGCGTAAAGTATCGCTTCACCTTATTTAGGATGCCCAGTTTCTTGGCCGCAGTTTGGGCTTTGTACTCGATGGTGGCGCCGAAGTTGAGGTTAGATGTCAACTCCGTGCCTAGGAGCTCGAGCCGATCAGTTACAGGAACCGATGTACCCCGAAAAGTAGGAGTCAGGTCGAAACGACTCCTTTTTGCGGTAAAAAGACACGCTTGTGTTTTGGTGGCGTTAAAAGTGACCAGATTATCATCACCCCACTGGGAGACAAGGCTTAACGTCAACTCTGTCCGCTCTACCAAGGCCTCTCTCAAGGAACGAACTGCGGCCCCGCTGGTTTTTGCGCTGGACAAGTATCTCTCTGAAACAGTACTGTCGTCCGCGTACCCAACAATACCAGTCTGTAGTAGGTCATTGATGTGCAGCAGGAAAAGAGTTGCAGAGAGAACAGACCCCTGAGGAACTCCGGCATCAATAGCCATAAGGTCAGAGGAGCAGCCGTCAACGACTACTCTGATCGACCGTTCACTAAGGAAGTCTGATATCCAGCTACAAAAATCAGCTGGGACGCCATAAGCAGGAAGCTTGCTGAGCAGACCAGCGTGCCAGACCCTGTCGAAAGCCTTCGAGATATCAAGCGATACAGCAAGTGCTTCGCCATGTTTCTCGATGGCTTCGCCCCAGCAGTGCGTGACATACACAAGAAGATCACCAGTTGACCGTCCCCGGCGAAAGCCATATTGACGGTCACTGAGGAGATCATTGTCTTCGAGGTAGGTCAGCAACTTACTGTTCAGTACCCTTTCCATAACTTTGCACAGAATGGACGTAATGGCGATCGGACGGTAATGGGCAGGGTCAGCACGGTCGCCCTTTTTGGGCACTGGTTGTACATTAGCAAGCTTCCAGGATTTTGGTACCGTGCCTTTTTTAAGAGAGAGGCGGAACAAACGTGTCAACACAGGAGACAGTTCAGGCGCACACTGCCTCAACACTCTCGCCGGAATGCCGTCAGGCCCGCTGGCCTTATTCACGTCTAGACTGCACAATACTCTTCGGACCTCTCTAATGTGAACTGCGATCTCCGGCATCGTGGAGTCACAATGAGGTACTGTAGGTGGTTGCTTGGAGCCAGCGTGCAGACGTGAATTGCTTGCAAAGAGAGATGCAAATAAATTTGCTTTCTCTCTTGCGGAGTGGGCCAGCGACCCATCAGGTTTCAGCATTGGAGGTAAAGTGGGACGACAGAAATTCGCTTCGGCCGCCTTAGACAGGGACCAAAACTGTTTACTACCCGGAGGGTGCGATGCCAGCTTGGCCCCAATACGTCTGACATGGCCAAAACGTGCCTCAAAACGTGATTGAAGACCAAAAATAAACCACCATCAACAACATCCTTCTAGGGATCCTTAAATCTTTCAATTTCTCTTCTTCTACTGTAGATTGGTTCGACTCCTATCTTAAAGGCCGCTCGCAGCGGGTTCATCTCGTAGAGACTCAAGAGTCACCTCTTCCCACTTCCATTTCTATGCAGACTATCTACAGTTTTACAATCACTTCTTAAGGCAAGATGCGGAAGCAGCCGTGTCTGCCATGGCAGACACGGCTGCTTCAAAACTGGTGACGGCTGCGTCACTGTTCATGAACAGTGACCTGCATGTCGATTCTGTAAAAATCTCACCGTGAAAACTCGCGTGGAGTGAGCTGTCAGTGTCATTCCACTGATGCTAGAGAGTGAGCAAGCATTACATTTATAATCATAATCGAGATTTTAATAATATTTTTATGCTAATTCTATTGACCATTTTACATTATTTCAAAACTAGTATTTAAGTGTTTAGGGTTTTTTTTTAAATTAAATAGCAAAACAGAAATTCAGTCATAAACTCAATTTTGTTTATTTTATTCCAAAAGGTTTGGTAATTTTCGCAGCCGCGATCTTGCTTTTTACACGACTGCCTAAAAAAAGGAGTGTTATGTTTCAGGGTTCATGTATGTTTGTGAGTTTCTTTATTCCACCATAACTTCTAAACGGCTTAACCCATATTAATGAATGTGGTATCGTTCATTGCAGTCGGGGGACGGTTCCTTGGAACAGTTCTCTATAGGTCCCCCGACTTCGCTGAAAAGATTGGTATTCAGTTCAAAATCGTTTAGCTTGTTTTTAATTTTTTAGTTCAATTTTTGTAATTCACTTTTTGACAAGGCAGGAGTGTCTTTTAATTTTTTAAATATTCTTTGTTATTAGATTTGTCCTCACTATCGGGTTTAACACCCCCGAAAACCATGAAAACGACATCCATGATGAAAAATTTGAACATTATCGCAGTTGCCATCTTGCTTTTTAGATTTGATCTCACTATCGGCTTCAACACCCCCGAAAACCATGAAAACGACATCCATGATAAAAAATCTGAACATTTCCGCAGCCGCCATCTTGCTTTTTAGATTTGACCTCAGTATCGGCTGTAACACCCCTGAAAACCATGAAAACGACACCCATGATGAAAAATGTTTGTAGCCGCCATTTTGGATTTTGATATAAAGGTGGTAAAACCAAATTTTTGTTTGTCGCGCAGTTAAAAATAAATTAAACGGCAAATAAAAAAAACAACTTAACTTGATATTAATAACAGCGCCTCACGCGCAAGCGCGGCGTGATCTTATCACTTCACCCGGTTCTCGTAACCGTAGAAACCGTACCCGCGCCGAAGTGAATCGGCTAGGTGAAGTGAGTCGGTAAGCGCGACGCGCGAGTGTCGTGATCTTATCACTTCACTCGATTCTCGTTGCCATAGCAACATCACTTCACTTGGGCTGGATGAAGTGAGCCTAGCCGCCCGCCGGCGAGTACGCGCGCTGCGCGAGTGTCAGTTGAACTGTTGAATTTTGTTATAGTATTGATGACTGTGTTTTTATGAATATTATTTTATTATTGGCAACGCGTAGGTCGGTTTAAATTTACCTACCTAAAATAAAATATTAGAAGGGTACTTATTAAATAATCCGCACGTTTTTTATCCAAATGGTTTATGTACACAGACACACACATCGTTTAGTTACGTTTCCACATAGTTTGTGAGGGGATAAATTCTTTGGTCCGTCAGCCAGGCATACTTTTAGCACTCGATCACTTGACACACTCGGTTATCTCTTCTTGTTGAATAGATTTGGGTTAATAGCAACGCTGAATAACGTCGCACAGTCTTTACTCGACTCAATCCACTATTGGTTCTTCAAGACACATCGCGGTTATGTCATGAGATTGCGTTTATTTAATCAGTTAAAACACATCGCGATTAAGTCATGGGACTGCGTTTATTTAATCATCAAATCAGTTAACTGATTATCAATAGAATTAGCATAAAAATATTAGAATCTCGATTATGATTGTAAATGTAATCCTTGGTCCATCCCTAGTATCAGGTGGGATGACACTGACAGTTCACTCCACGTTCACTTCACTTAAGTTTTCACGGTGAGAAGGTTACAGAATAGCACTGGGATCTGATTAGCGAGTGGTCACGGTCCTTAGGACTACTTAGACCTTAGGAGTATCGGCGAAAGGTATATGCGGAATAGGCTTGATGTTGCGTCGCTGTCTCCACTCTGTCTGAATGGAGTTCAGATTGAATACGCCAATACGGTTAACCTGGGGGTGAACTTGGACTCATACCTATCGTGGACTACTCATGTTGTTCAAGTCAGTCGCAAAGTGCACTACACGTTCCATTCGTTGAAATGCCTCCAGAGCTTCTTGCCCTTGAATACCAAAATCTCTCTTGCTCAAACACTCATACAGCCCATATAGGTATATGTATTCTCTTATAGTATGTTTTTATTTAAATTAGTGAATAGTTTATTTTTTATATTACGTATGTATTTTGTTTTCTCTTCTACTCTTACACACGGTGTCTACATCTCTTTGTCTACTTTCCTATCGCAGGTATACTGGAAGAGATTTCTTTAGAAATAAGCATCACCTTTGTAGGTATGTATTTTTCTGTTCCTTTCTTCTTGTCTATTTATATGTGTGTACATACATATAAACTGTTGAAAATAAATAAATAAATAAACAAACTTTACTTTTGAAGTTGATATAATAACTA
Organism: Atethmia centrago; assembly: GCA_905333075.3. Taxonomy (NCBI): domain Eukaryota; kingdom Metazoa; phylum Arthropoda; class Insecta; order Lepidoptera; family Noctuidae; genus Atethmia; species Atethmia centrago. Next base: position 30,660,220 of record HG995378.1, on the reverse strand, counting down.
TAAATGACTAATGTTCAGATTACTTGGACTACAAACACACAAACTTCTCTCTACTTGGGCAACGGGAAGAACCTACCATAAAGGCTTTGGTTTATTTGCGAGTGTCAACATAATATGCGGCATGAATGGCCGTATTTTATATTGCGTTGACTTGGAAGTTTGATTTTCTTTACAGCTCCAAGGGACCTCTTATTGAGATATAGAGGGGACTCTTTATTGACAAAAGCAACATGAAGTTAGTTAATTGAAAGTAAAGTTTTAAATGTTGAATTAAATTGTACTTGTATTACAGAATGTAGATAGTTACGCCAGAAAAAGCTTCGTTATCGCCAAAAAAGAGGAAATTAGAAAAGGTACTTTATTTTTATAGGTGCTTTATTTTATTCCAAACAATTCTTCTCTGTCGTCACACTCTTGGCAGAGTGGTCGTGGTCGTCATGACAGGGGTGGAGCAAGCTTCACAATTCGTCGCCATTCCTCTCTTGCTTGCCTCGTGCATTCGTGGAGTGGACCATTTAGTGCAGTTTTGACTTGGTCGGTACAGCGCATTGGTGATCTACCGCTCGCCCTCATGCCCTCAATTTTGCCCTGAACCACGAGTCGCTCCAGAGACGTGTCCTCTCGACGTGTAATATGTCCTAAGAAAGTGAGATTACGACCTTGAACGAAGGAAGAAAGACGCTGTTTTATATCCAGTTCTTCGAGGATTGAGACGTTGGTTCGGAACTGTGTCCAGGCTAAATAAAATAAAATAAAAACTATGTTATATCCTAATTTAAGTAAACCTAACAGCAAACTAAAATATGGCGGCCAAAAAGCGAAGTATTCGTCTCCAACACATATTTCTAAAGCGTCTATCTTCTTTCTCTCACTTTCTATTAAAGTTCACGTTTCGGCACTATAAAGAAATATGGGAAACACTAGTGCCCTGATAAGTCGCATTTTAGTGGCCTTTGTGATGTTTCTGTTTCTCCTTATCTTCCCAAGCCGATCCATGGCGGACCTAGTGATAGCCATGCGCCGTTTGATCTCTTCCGCGCATCCGCCATTGTTCGATATCACAAACATTACAGCATGTCGATTCTGCGAAGCAGTAATGCTCGCGAAGGAGGAGGCGGGACGGTTGAGGGAAAGGCAAGTTTCGCGCCCTCTCGCCCCTAGCCGCCGCAGGAGACGCCCTGGGCGTCGGGAATCCCGGGCGGATTTCCCGCCACCGTAGGCGCGGGCTTGCGGACGGTGAGCAATGGGTAGCTCACCGTCCGGTAAGGACCAAGCCCGGGTCAACGGCGCGTCGTATTCCACGCGCGCCTCAAAGATATGTCAGCACAAATGTAGGGGTCCACTAGGGCCGATGCCTGCCGGGGTCGCGGGAAGGTACTTATGGGTCACCGAGTCCCCTGGCAACACAGGCAACAGGAAGGAATACGGGTGGGTTTTAGTCAGTAAGAGTCTGACACACCCTCCCGCTCCGCCCAGAGCGGGAGAAGTTATTTGATGATTTCAAAACCTCAAAAAAAAAAAAATGTCGATTCTGTAAAAATCTCACCGTGACAGCTCGCGTGGAGTGAGCTGTCAGTGTCATCTCACTGATGCTAGGGAGTGACCAAAAATTACATTTATAATCATAATCGATATTTTAATGATATTTTTACTAATTCTATTGATCATTTTATATTATTTCAAAACTAGTATTTAAGTGTTGAAACGTTACCTACTATTTAGGGTTTTTAAAAAATAAAATAGCAAAACAAAAATTCAGTCAGAAACTCAATTCGATTTTTTTATTCCAAAAGGTTTAGTAATTTTCGCAGACGCCATCTTTCTTTTTGGATTTGACCACACTATCGGCTTTAACACCCCCGAAAAGCATAAAAACGACACCCATGATGAAAAATCTGAATATTTTCGCAGCCGCCATCTTGTTTTGTAGATTTGACCTCACTATCGGCTTTAACACCCCCGAAAACCATGAACACGACACCCATGATGAAAAATCTGAATTTTTTTGCAGCCGCCATCTTGCTTTTTAGATTTGACCTCACTATCGGCTTTAACACCCCCGAAAACGATGAACACGACACCCATGATAAAAAATCAGAACATTTTCTAAGCCGCCATCTTGCTTTTTAATTTTGACCTCACTGTCGGATTTAACACCCCCGAAAACCATAAAAACGATACCCATGATGAAAAATATGAAATTTTTTGCAGCCGCCATCTTGCTTTTTAGATTTGACCTCACTATCGGCTTTAACACCCCCGAAAACCATGAACACGACACCCATGATGAAAAATCTGAAAATTTTCGCAGCCGCCATCTTGGTTTTTAATTTTGACCTCACTATCGAATTTAACACCCCCGTCAACCATGAAAACGATACCCATGATGAAAAATCTGAAGTTTTTTGCAGCCGCCATCTTGTTTTTTTAGATTTGACCTCACTATTGGCTTTAACACCCCCGAAAACCATGAAAACGACACACATGATGAAAAATGTTTGTAGCCGCCATTTTGGATTTTGATATAAAGGTGGTAAAACCAAATGTTTGTTTGCGCATTTAAAAATAAAAAACGGGAAATTAAAAAAAAACTCAACTTGATGTTAATAACAGCGCCTCACGCGCAAGCGCGGCGTGATCTTATCACTTCACCCGATTCTCGTAACCATAGTAACCACACGCGCCAAAGTGAATCGGCTAGGTGAAGTGAGTCGGTAAGCGCGACGCGCAAGTGTCGTGATCTTATCACTTCACTCGATTCTCGTTGCCATGGTAACATCACTTCACTTGGGCTGGATGAAGTGAGCCTAGCCGCCCGCCGGCCGGTGCGCGCGCTGCGCGAGTGTCAGTTGAACTGTTGAATTTTGTTATAGTATTGATGACGGTGATTTTATGAATATTATTTTATTATTAGGAGCAGCGGTGGCCCAGTGGTAACGGCCGCGACTTACGAGTTGTAAGTCGTAGGTTCGAACCCAGACAGGCGCTTTACTTTGTGTAAATTATCACCACTGCTCTCAAAACGGTGAAGGAAAACATCGTGAGGAAACCGGCATGTCAAAGAACCAAAAAATTCGAAGATATGTGACATCTACCAACCGGCACTGGGCCCGCGTGTTGGATTACGGGCCACTCCCTCTCACTGAGAGGAGGCCTGTGTCCCAGCAGTGGGAACATTATAGGCTGATTATGTATTTTATTATTGGCGACGCGTTGGTCGGTATAAATTTACCTACCTAAAATAAAATATTAGAAAGGTACTTATTAAATAATCTGCACGTTTTTTATTCGAATGTGTCATGTACACAGACACACACATCGTTTAGTTAGGTTTCTACATAGTTTGTGAGGGGATAAATTATATGGTCCGTCAGCCAGGCATACTTTTAGCACTCGATCACTTGATACACTCGGTTATCTCTTCTTATTGAATAGATTTGGGTTAATAAGAACGCTGAATAACGTCGCACAGTCTTTAGTCGACTCAATCCACTATCACTTCTTCAAAACACATCGCAGTTGGGTCACGGGATTGCGTTTATTTAATCAGTTAAAACACATCGCGATTGGGTCATGGGATTGCGTTTATTTAATCAGTTAACTGATTATGATCAAGAGAATAAGCATAAAAATATTATTAAAATCTCGATTATGATTGTAAATGTAATCCTTGGTCTATCCCTAGTATCAGGTGGGATGACGCTGACAGTTCACTCCACGTTCACTTCACCTAAGTTTTCACGGAGAGAAGGTTACAGAATAGCATTGCAGGACAGTCATAAAAATAACAAAATATAAAGTAGTGTACCTACTAATGTATGTTTTCTTGTGTTCTTTATCTTGTTATTATTAATAGACCATAATTATAATACAAGGTAGCTTGTCTGTAAACATTTGAGGGAGATCTGTGTTTAGCAATAAATGTCTTTCAACAGCTGACATGATAATAGTGATTGTGATGTCAACGATATTACAATCAAACGAAAACACTCCAAAATAAAAAAAAAAAATTATAAAATTGAATCATGCTAACGAAAAAGTTAGACAGGTTGAAATTGAAAACTTGCGACAAACTGAAATGGGACATTGTATACATCATTATTAACAACTTTTACTAAGGGACCAAAGCTGTAATCCCAAAAAAAAAAATCTGCTTTTCCTACATTTTGATGAGGTATTGCGAACATAAATGTAGGGGACAGCAGTTTTTTTTTTTGGGATTGTAGCTTTGGTCCCTTAGTAAAAGTTGTTCATAATGATGAGTACAATCTCCCATTTCGATTTGTCGCATGTTTTCAATGTCACCCTGTATATGCTTTTTCTTCATCTTAGTGTTTTCGTAACTCATGTAATTTGGATCTATTTTTATTTAATTATAACGTATTTTACTTGCTTTTCGTTTTGCTTCTAAAATTTCTTCAGTCTACAACAAGTACAAGAAATAAGTAGGAAAATACTAACAATTTTGTAAAATATATAAATCCCTAAATGCCTACTAAGCAGATTAGGAATTTTATTTACCTCTGTTTATCTCATTACTCTGTCACAAAATCGATTAATAAATCTATTTAAACGATTCTCCATAATTATTTACTGTACACAACGGCGACGACGGGTGCCGCACGCGGCGGCATCATTGAATCGATTTGATTTTCTCATCACTAAATAGTGTTTGTGACGTCATAGTATGTAGTCAAAAAATGGCACGCTTGGTTTTCATACAGATCGTGATACTTGCGTTACCTAGGTCTATCTATATCTGTGGTCTTGACAGACTTTGAAGTCGTCCTTTAAGGGTTAATTTTGATGATTTTTTCTTTTTGAGGTAAGGAGCCCTAAAAAAGATTATTTGAATTTATTATTTGCCTGTCGGTCTGTTACCTTTTCATGCCGCAACGGCTGAACAGATTTAGATGAAAGGCATACGGATACTATGAACCCCGTTACCTAGTACGTTCCTGTGGAATAATTTCCGACATTTACGCGGGTAAAAGCTAGTAAGTACCTATTTGATAGTAGGTAAGTACCTATAGTCTCACTTTAGGTTAATTTATTTTTTCTTTTGGTCTCCTGACCACACGTCATATAAGTGGTCAAACAATACCACAAATAACGCAATATAAAACGAACACACATCGTAACTCTCACAAAATGTTTTTCATGTTCCTACAAAAAAGTTGCTGCATACTGTCTGAGTGAGATCTTGTCTCGTCGAGTGCAGCGGACCAGAGATTAGCGAAAATAATAACATAAAAAGAACGCCACGGTATCCCTTTCGGACTTTCTCGCGACCCCGGCAGGCATTGGCTCTACACTTGTGCTGACATCTCTTTGAGGCACGCTTGAAACACAACGCGCCATCGATCCTTATCGGACGGCGAGCTACCTATTACTCACCGTCTGCAAGCCCGCGCATACGGTGGCCGGGAATCGGCCTGGGATTGCCGGCGCCCAGGGTGTCTCCTGCGGCTCTAAATTTGCCTCTCCCTCACCCGTTCCGCCTCCTCCTTCGCGAGCATTACTGCTTCGCAAAAGGAGGTGACGCCTTTCCATGCCCTCTCGCTCCGTACCATGGCCTGGACCAGGGCCGGACGCGAGACAAAGCGGTGCCCCGCCCAAGCTGGCCAGACCTCCACCGTATGCTCCACCGTGTTTTCCGGGCAATCCACACAATGGTGACACCCGGGCGTTTCCTCCAGCCTTATCCGGAACAGGAACCTCCCGAATAGGTAGTATACCCAACGTTAATGTATGAAATAGATTTAAACTGCAAGTAATGAACATTGTAGGTATGAGTACAAACTCATCATCTCTTAAAGATGATGAGTATGCTAAGTATCTCTAGGTTTTGTTCATGGAGACTGGAGATAGAGCGAATATGAATCTTAAGTAGTTAACTATCTAGTGAGTCTAAATTTAAAAGTTGGTGGCAAGAAACTAGGTGCCATTACGGAAACTGTATTTCTAGGAATTACTCTAGATTCGAAATTGCAATGGCGTGCCCACATTAGAGCTCTTTCAGGCAGATTAAATTCAGCTGCATATGCATGCAGTAACAAAAATAAGGCAATTGACTGATATAGCTCCAGCTAGGTTAGTATATTTTGCTTATTTCCACAGTATTATGTCTTATGGCGTTCTGCTGTGGGGACTGGCAGCTGACGTAGATTCAATGTTCATTTTGCAAAAGAGGGCAATCCGTGAGATCTACGGAATGGGTCCTCGTGAGACCTTTAGAAAGAAATTTAAAGAAATAGATGTAGGTACCTACTAACTCTGCGTTCTCTTTGTATTTTAGAAAGTATTTTATATGTTTGCAAAAACTTAGGGATTTTAAAAATAAGAAGCGATTTTCATAATATAAATAAAAGATTAACAAAAAAAAACCCACATTCAACGTGTCCTAGGCCAAGTGCGTGTCGGACCACGCACAATGAAGGGTTCCGTAGTTGGGAGGTTGGGATGACTTTGTCCCAAAAACAAACTTAACATTGTAGTTGAAAAACATGTTCTCCCATACTATATATGCCACGATCAATTCTCCTACTGCAAATTGAAGTTGGTCGACTATTAGGTACTGGTTAACTTGTAAAGCCTACTTAGCTGTGATAGTTTTCCTTTTAATTTCATTATATGTACTACAGCCATGAAATTTTATTTTCACATCTCCATAAACAACTGTTTAGCTGGCAGGGGGGGGGGGGGGGGGGCACTTGACTAACAAAAATTAGCACTTTAATGCCTTATATTACGCAAGCGGATCCTTGAATCGAAAAGTGGTGTTTACAGACCCGCAATATATCTGAAGATCGGCCTATCCAACGATATCCCACACCATGGGGTAGACGAGAAAAAAAATATTATTACGTGTGAATATTAATGTGGGAATAATATTTAAAAAAAAAAATTCAAGATTTTATTTAAGCACTTTTTCGGCGTGATTATGCCAAATTACAGCTTTCTGGTACTAAGTGTCTCTGAGCTACAGCAAGGACAGACAGACGGACATGGCGAAACTATACAGTTCCTTGTTTACTACGGATCTCTAAAAAGCATATTATGAGATTAAAGACGACGCACGTTGAGAGGTACAGAAAGGCTTCCCCGGTACCGCAGTAACCGCATAACTATGTAAATGTCTATTAACTGCTCCCAAATTACGATGTTTATTTTTATTTTATTTTTTTATACTGCCTTTACATAATCTTTTCATTATTTGACATTATAAACCTACAATTTTTATTTCAACTATTTATAATTGGCTTTTGTGGACAGGGTAGTCATTCAGATTTATTATTTTAGTAATATTTTATATCTATGGATTCTTTTATATTTTGTGAATGTGAGGCCGTAGGCTTGTTAGCCTGTAGATTTGTAGACCATTTCTTTTTGTTAAGTACCTGGTACTTGTTGACAGGCCTACACTGTCCTCCCATACCCACCTACCTATTACTGTTATTCGAAAACATTGTACTATCCAATTATTTTTAAAAGAGTAACCGTGGAGTTTTGCCGGCTCTTCTCCATAGGAAACAACCAATTGGAACCGTGCTCCTAGCTGCTAACGTTTCATAATTGCCTATTTAGGTTGATAATAATAATAACCACCGCAGTATCTCTACGTTGACATCGTGGTGGGGCTTGCGCGCTCCGAACTCTTGGTCTGTGCCGGTAGAGTTTACTTTGCTGGAATTGGTCTAGGGTAAGGAGCCAGACCAAGAGACATACAGAATATTGCAGGGCATGTAGTGAGTTGTGGGGCAGTAGTGACCCCACGGACACTATCCCCCGGGAGAAGTCTTGTTCCTCATCTTTGGCTTGCCTTTATCGGACGGCGGAAGTGAACACTGACGAGAAATAAAGCTCCCACCTCATTCTTGCCTTTATTGGACGGCTTGAGTGGAGATTCGCAAGAGCAAACGTGCTCGGAGAAAGGAAGTATTCCAGTAAGTGCTGGTAGGTATCTTGACCTTCTTTCGGGTTCTGGGATTGTTCTGATAACCGTGGAATACCTCTCCATTCCTCATGCACCTCGGGACGTGTTGCCCTCTTGTTGCTGCGTCACTTAGTGCCAGCGACCGTTTTCGGGGGCCCATTATTCTGGTATCCAGTCCACTTTAGCCACCCAAATATATACTCCAATATATTTGTTTCCATTTCCTGCAATAGTCCTACACCAACCGGGGGTTGTTCTTGGGTGCACTTGCATAGTGCATACAGGGATAATGGTCGGTTGGTGCCTCATTTTATTAAAAGCTTCTTAACGGGCCTCTGCGAGTTGGCTTGGGCCTCTCGTACGCCATCCAGACCCCAGGGTCCCGAGATGTGTCAAAGACCATTTAAATAATAATAATAATTTTATTCGAGTAACAAGACTCATAAGTGTCAGTAACAATATACTTACAAACTATGTTAGCAAAACATTAACACAAACAATATGTGACATCACTGCTGCAAGGTGACAGGTCCAGCCGATACCCTGCAGCAGTGGTTCGCAGTGTAGAAGTAGTCAACGCGAGCTTCAGCTAACACCCCTGATGCGCTGCAGTATCGGGGCAACCCCATTAGCACCCTGAATGCGTTGAACGCGAAGGACGCTGTATGATTTCTGAGTATAATGAGCCCACCTTACACACACACAAGTAAACACAAGCGGCCTACCACTTAATTTCACCGAAGGTACAGCTTCTGGGTTCTTATCCCTGGCTCCAAAGATACCACGATATGTCAGACCATATAGTCTGGCATATTGCTCGCAAGTGGCCACGAGTTTCCTAAGATTGACGCGCTCAGCAGCACCATGTCGTCAGCGTAGCTTACGTTATTAACACACAGTGACACATGTGAAACGTAATATTTTTATTTTGATCCTTATTGCCATCTATCACCGAACTATATGATTTCAATAAAATATCGCTGAGAGCCATAAAGCCAGTCTTCCTTACACACTAACCATTGCACTCTCTCAAGTGTTTCTGTCACAATCACACAACCAAGGAATTTACGGCGAAATAAAGTATAACAACGCCCGTACACATATGAGTAAACGAGAAAGTTAATCGATCATGCAGATATTTGTGATCTCTGATCGATCGCAATCAATATGTATCGGTTCTCGGCATTTTGCAACAATTAACATTAACTTATAAAAAGCTGATTCAATTACTTGCAGCTGCGTGTCGGAAATACTTTGTCTCAATTAAGCAATTATCGTGGAATACCTATTTATTATTTACTTTTGGGAATGCGACTTCTACAGCCTAACATACGATACCTATTTTTGTTCATAGACTGAATAGGGAAATGCTATGACTCCCACGTTGCTCTCTTCAACCGGGGCGGAAAAGCTCAGGATCTTCAGTGGAAAGCAAAAGGTGTCCAGAGATCCGACGTGAGGTCTGTGGTTCCTGTTAACTTACACAAAAACAGGCAATCAGAAAGTAAAGAAGCAACACGTTACAGTTTTAAGTATCTGCAAGAACTATAATAATAGTCCTCCAAACCGAATTTCGGCCATGGCGACCAATGTCAGCGGAGACCAGCCATTCGGTGCGGGGTGTACACAAGTGTGTGCGCAGATACAGGTGCATTCTCTCTTCCCTCACTCTCATGACGGGACAGCAATCCGACAAGACCGGAGAGAGATCAGGCGCAGGGCCAACGGCTTAAGGTGCTTACCGAAGTACAGGGGTATCACACCACCAACTTCCAAACTCCGGACTGTTACTAAGAAATTCCTAATGAAAAAACCCAATAACACTTTGCCCGACCCGGGAATCGAACCCAGGACCCACGCTCAGCAGTTGCGCTTGCGACCACAAGACCTGCGGAACTATAAGTAGTTTAGCCATCTATGTATTAAAATTCACCAAACAGAATATGGAGGTAATCAAAAAGCACTATACGGAATGAAAAATTCATAAACCTACGCTTGACTGCTCAAAAGAATCATGAAACTATGACTCAGACTTTTAATAAAGACTTCTCAAAAGAGCCGCACATACAGTTCTGATTAGGCTAACAAACAGTAGATAATTTAACACAGAAGGGGTAATCAAGAAATAAGCTCACTCCTGTTCAGCATTGGACAACAAGTAGCATTTAAAAAGAAAAATATATTCGTATGGTGTCTGGGTAGTCTGTGGTAGGTACTCCCTCCATCAGGGTTTGCAACTGTCTAGGAGTCTTCGTTTCCTTAATCCTTGGCTGTTCCTAATTAGGGGAACCCGGGGCAATGCGGGCACCTTAAGGGAAATCTTAATAAAACCTTAACAAGATATTGAAAAATATTGCTCTTTAAAATAAACGTAAAATATATAATTTAGTGTGCTTGAGAAATCCGACAAAAAATGCCCGTTTTGCCTTGCCAAAATTGGGCAGCATTATTTGGGGCAAAATTGTCATGTTCGAGGCATAATAGATGCCTATTATGCTTATACTCTTATGTAAGTCTAGAACCGAGTAAAACGCAGCAAATGTGAAGGACCTCGTCATTATTAGCCTCTTCGCCGGCACAGGAACAGTTAGCCCATCTGTAATATGCACGACAAATGACCAAACCCTCTCTAGATTGCGAGTACCAATACCCAAAGTATTTTTCTGTGATGTTTTTTCTTATTTTTTCATTTCCGTTCGTCGTTTTCTTCTTTCCTTTCTTCTCAAGGTGGTTTCTGTGTCTAAGCTTTTCCAGATTCTTCTTATAAGGCGGACTCGAAGTGGTTCGTTTTGGACTGGTGTTTTGTTTGGGTTTTGACATGATATCTAGAGGCGCTTAGGTTTTTCCACTTCCCCCAAGCTCCATGTATCAGGTTCTGTCTTCCTTGGGTAGCGGCGAACCATAATTGTATCTGCAGAAAAAAGATAAACTTAACACAATTATCCGAGGCAAAATGGGCACCCGGCTCATTTTCCGGTCAAAATGCCCCCGAGGTCATATAAAATAAATAATATAATCGAAAGAATATTAGGTAATTGGTTCACCACTTTTTCTAGTAGTCACACAATTGAACGTCGTAATTTCCACTCTATCAAGATGGAAGTGGTGAAAGAATGCGAAGTGGATGCATTTTACTTCATTGCGTTCGGCAGATAGCTTTAGTCTTTGTCGGCAATGATTTTTCTCTACCCGGTTATTTTGCGAGACTAGATATAAAAATTATAATACCAAAGTTTTTCCAAGTAGCCGATGGAATGAGCGTGCGCAATGGGAGTGTGACGAGCGGCCGCGATGCTCACGCGGCGCTGTCACGGACGATATCGTGTTACTCACAGAATTCATTAGCTACATCTAAGTAAGAATCTGCATTCATATTTATATATGTGATCTGGAAGCAAAATAAATAGATGTCTTACAAGTTATTTTAAAGACAAGATTGACTGATCTGTGGAATAGTAATGTATTTTAAAAAAAGTTGAGTATGACCACACGTCAGTCACCCAGCGTGATACAGGGAACAGGGAACTGTCTTGGCTTGAAGAAATGGTTGGGTTTGGCTTGATTGTAAGGGAAGCCGCCTTTGATAAAAAACCAGAAATACATAAAACAAGTTAATTCTGCCCGATGCTGCAAGTGCTGTTTTCATATATCTAGCTAGGTAAATTAAATTGAATGACCTATTTTAACTAGAGATGATACTAACTGAAAATGCAAGTAGGCACACCGCAGAGCCTACCAAAGTATCTGACATTCTTATCAACCATTCGCTACTATCCTGCTTGTAGGTAAGTTGAATGTTATTTAGATTTGCCCAAAGCCTGTCAAAGACCTTCACCATTTAGACTTGATGAGGGGCTCAAAGGCTCCAAAAACTCTATAATTGACGTGCTAGCTACGGAAAGCCCAGTGACAATCTAATTTAAATCTACAGCTTCACATTTATCTTCTTTTCTCCTTTAACGTTTAACACTCAATATCATTGCAGTGATAACTACATAAATGGTAACTATTTACCTAATAGGCGCAGTCAATCGTTCTCGTGCGGGGCGGATCCATATACGATAATAGTCAATTAAAAGCGAACGTCTTCATTAGCCCACTTATGAGCCAATGCGTAAGTACCTACTGCTGCCGGCCTGCAGCACAATGATAGAAATCAGTGTACCATTCGATACAAAGGATTTAGAAACCTTCGTGTCAATTCAACAAACAGACAGACCGCGGTATTGATCAGCTAATTAACTATTTATATTGGCTTTGATAAGTTTAGAGTTCAGTAAGCTGGCAGTTTAGAAGTAGTGGCTGTTTTATTGTGGCAATAGATGTAGAGCTATTAATTAATTAGGGCGAAGGTTGGCTCATTTTGTTTATGAACAAATACGCTCTATCTAGTATCTACCTACTATGTATAAAAGCCTGAATTGTTTCAATGTAGGGTAAAGATCAATTTCTAATAAGGGCCTTACTTTTTATAAGGATCAGTCCGCTATCTCTCACTGTCGTGTAGCTGCCCATGCAACGGTTCACGTTTCTCAAGAGGATACGCCGATCAAGTGGCTCCTGTACCTATATCAAAAACTAATGAGAGTCTGACCCTCGGACCGTGGGGTCCCAGTGCGCATAAGTTATTTGCGGAAATCGCGAAACGTCTAGTTGATGTAACTGGTGACCGAAAAGCTGGCGGCTTTCTCGCGCAACGCATCAGCATTGCAATTCTGCGAGGAAATGCCGCCAGCATCCTCGGTACAATGCCCCGAGGGCCTTTTTTAGGCTTAACTTAGTTATAATTTAATTTAGTTGATGTCAATAATCATCTTGTAATTTGGTTAAGTAAATATATTATTCATGAGAGTTTTAGTTTTAGTCGACATGTCCCACCTGCTTCGTTACAACACTTCTAAGTACGGGACCAATATGATTTTCCGAGATTTTTTCACTACTACGAACCGGTTAAAAGGAAATAATTACGTACACTCAATAAAACTTTAGTCGGAAGCCCCGAGCCTATTCAGTAGACTGTTTTACATCAAATTACGGTTTTTTACATTTTAAGTAAAATAAAATATGGAATTAAGGCGTTGTCGGCCGCGTAGGTAACTTATTTTCTGAAAGAGTGCTAGAAGTAACTGACGTATTTGCTCCAAAGTTATAATGAAGAAAGTTCTATGATTTTCCAATACTTGGAAGATGACTTCACTAGAAGTCGAATATGTCAGAACGATGAGGAAATTGAATTTCCTTTAGGTACTCAAATGTGTTACATTGAAAATGTGTCTTGAAATAACTTTTTTCTCGGAACTCCCTATATACGGACTTTCTGCTTTAATATGAATATCTTCAATAAGATACTCTATTTAAATAAGTTATGTATCTTGTTATTCCAATTCCCATGAGTCACACCGTGACAAAGATTTGTGGTGTAATTTCACGCGTTCTGAGCACTAAGCGACAAGCGTTACTTATTATATAGTCTATCTTCAGATACAATGGACTGCGACAACTCATTAAACTTGATTCATGTTAAACCTATTATTGCCTATAATATAATAGATGTAATTCTGATCAGAACCCCAATAAGTTTTGGTCTCAGCTGAAACTATATATTTATTCATGATTCAGAAAATAAGTTGTATTGGTTTTTTAACCTTGGTCTGCTGAGGTCTCAAGGTTATTTGAATTTAGATACATTTGAAACTTGTTACTCATCTGTTATTCTTTGAAATACTTTGAATGTGTATTTGTAGAAGTTTTCCAGAAAAGCATGAGCTTTATCAGATTGTGTTCAATCAGGTTGAGTGACGTCGTCGATACTTTATTCTATTTGAGAGTAACCTGAGAGCATTGTAAGAGAATTTGCGAGAGGATTCTTACATTGATCCAAACATTGTTAGATTGCAGAAAGTGATTCTAGTGCGTGAATTAACAATTATAAACTCGAGATAACTCTTGCATTTTTCTTTAATGCAGTTTATTGGCTATGCAATTTTCAGAATGCGCGACAGAGGGCGAAGGGCGGCGCCAGCGGCGCGCGAAGAAACACGCGGCGCACGCGCAGCCGAACGACACGCGGGACTGGCCCTGCAGGTCACATTGTAGACTAGGAGATAGGGCGCAGAAAAGGATACCTTGAGAACGAAATAAAAACAACGTTTTTTTAAGTAGTTGGGTAGGTAATTAATTAGGCGTGAAACACGGACGGTGCACTGGATAAGATTGAATTTTAAAGTGGACTGATAGGACTCTATCTCAATGTTGGAAAATTATTTCGGATTCAGATGGAAACGAGCATTTGACTGCTGTAAAAGCAAACAACAACTCGTTACCAATAGTCTACCTACATTGTGGATTCTGATTTCTGTTAGACTTTACCTTGTAATTCAAAAGTTGTTCAAAGAAAGCAAAACAAAACCGTACTTATCAACAGTGTCTTCTACAATATGAGGTCCCTATCTCCCCGAGAACGATGGCGCGAGATGTCCCATGGCCCCTACGCGGCTACGGCCCGCACAGCCCGCCAGTCGCGCCGCGTCCGTGCGCCGTAGCTTACGCCTCGTTCAACTGACTGCTTACGGTCCATAGTTCGTTGTACATCGCAGTTGTTCGGCGACACCGTAAATCGTGTTGACTTATATTGTTTGTGTTTTTGTGTGTGACTATGTGTGTGTTTGTGTTTACCTCTCATTAAACACGGATTGGGTTTACTTTTGTTTTTTTTTGTGAGTTTTTTTTGCTATAGTTACATAGATATTATTATTATTTTTAATTCATTTTAAAATAGGTCCTAGTTTATTTGTGTTGATTGTTTGTGATTTCATATATCAAATAAGTAAAAAAAAAACGATTATAATATTATTCAGTTTTTACGTATTAATGAGGGTTCAGTATAGTTAAATGAGTTACTACATCATGGAACAGAAAAAAAATAGGAATCTCTGCCTACTTTCCCTTTGAGCTGCGTGAGAATATTTACACGTATGGTTACTGATTCCAATTAATAATAATTCTTATAGCTTTAACACTCATACAGCAATTTATTATTAAAAGCTGTTACAGCAATCTCCCGACCTAACGAACTGACATAGTCGAGGAGTTTCGTCGATATTAATTGAGTAACGGTCGTCCGAACGATCGACATTAATATTATACAAAAGTCGTTTATTTTATTATGCGTTTTACTGAGAGATGTTAAATAGGTACGCCTTTTCGTATGGGCACAGTTTTAAGTAATGAAAAGCTGGGAGGTACGACGGTATTCTTTTAGTACTAATCGTACTAAAAGAATACCGTTTTGTTTAGTATATTACTTGAAAATGCGGAAACCAAGTGCGCAACTGCCTGACTTACGGGTTGTAGGTCGTAGGTTCGAACCCAGACAGGCGCTTTACTTTGTGTAAATTATTTCATCATCGCTGCTCTCAAAACGGTGAAGGAAAACATCGTGAGGAAACCGGCATGTCCTAGAACCAAAAATCCGAAGACATGTGACATCTACCAACCCGCACTGGGCCGGCCCGCGTGGTGGATTACGGCCCACTCCCTCTCACAGTGAGGAGGCCTGTGTCCCAGCAGTGGGAACATTATAGGCTGATTATGTAAGTGCGCAACTTTAGATAGACCAGACCACCGATGGGCTACAGGTCTGCAAGAGGCCGAGTTGATGAACTGAGGAATTGTCATTAAATGGCAATAGTCAATCAAACCAGCCTCCTTCCATCCTTGTTAGCAGTAGTCTGGCTTCCTAAATACAGGCATTGTAGTACAATGCCCACTTCTTTCTCCCCTTTTGAAGAACGGTGTACTAATGCTACGAGACCAACAACCTTTTCACCAACACATTTAGGCCCTTTTATTTTATTATTTAGGAAGCCAGACACCCCAGCTACTGGTGACCTTACTGCAAATCTCAATAGGTATTTACCATACCTGGGAATCAAAACTAGGACACCACTTCGTACCCACCTCGCCAAATAACTTACTTACCTATCGTAGTGAAGACATGGGACGTAGTTACTAAGAGTTTGCGCAACAGTCCAACAGGAAAGGATTTCACGATCTCTCGACCACCAGCAACGCCTGTACTGTTGGGATACGGTTACAACAACATGGCACCAATTTAATTTGTAGGTACTAAGAACGCCATGATGCCAAACGGTGGATCGGCATTGCTATGTCCAAGAACCAAAAAATTCACCATAATCTCATTTTCATTAGTTAGTAAGACCGAATTGAACCGAACCAAACCTTGAAAAATAATTCCTTTTATATCTTCAAATTGAATTACGCAGAGCCTCTACCCGTTACTGACTGCCATGTAGCAACGTTTGTATCAGCTACACCGCTAGCAGTACCAAGCTTGCTGACTAGCGGATCTTTCACCAGCTTAGCTCAAAAACAGCTCAAGTTCAAGCCAAAATAACTCTAACTTAAAACGAAATTGAGTGTTCCCTAAACAGTTAACCGTTAATCCATCTATCTCTGTCAACCACATGGACCACACTCTTACCATAACCGGTAAATTTAATGTTTTCTTTACTAAAAGTGTGTGGGACCGGCCTTCCGTCTCACACTTTGTACTATAAATAAGCATAACACCTTAATTTTAGCGTATCAACACTTACTCGGTTAGAATAAATAGATATTAGGTACTTGAGTATGATCGTAAGTGGTCTGTTAAAGTGTTGACATAAGTCATCAAACGTGTGAACAGCTTCCGATTGTTATTTTGGGATTTCTTTCTTTATGGCGCCACTAGAACTTCGGCTTTAAGATGGGGACTGGCATACATTTTAGTCAAAACTTCGTTAACTGTATAGGTACAGTTAACCAAGTTTTTCTTTTTAGTTCAAAAGGCTGTATGAGCTTAAAGGGACACGCAATCCTATTCTAGAAAGCAACTGTTAAGATCTTTTTGTCAGCCTCCTGAATTCAGCTTCAGCTTATAACCTAAAGGCAAGTAAGGTAGCTTCCTTGCCTTTAGGTTGCAGGCTGGAAAAAAAATCGTTTTAAATGAAAGGCACACAAAGAATAAACAGATAACACTTGTACATACATAAGACATGTGAACCGGAACAAACTTTAATGTTATTCTCCCTAAGTTATCAGCTAAGTAAAATATAAGATACGATCTCGGGTCGAACGGACAACGGACGGACGAGAAGATATTTACTATTTATTTGTTTTTGTTTGTCTCGTGACACAGTTTATTGACGAGTTGTTAATAATTGTGAAGTTTCGTAATGAATGTGGGTAATGCACCGGTGAACAGGATAATTATAAAGAAAAAGGGAACAGAAAGCAACATCCGATGTTCATGAAAAAATGTAATCAACATGTATTTATTATGTGTATAAATTAGGCAGAGCCTTATCTACTTTAGGTGCTTTTTAAAAACTCAACTTATTTAAATGGAAAATAAGACACAAAATGAGCGCACATGTAATGATGGATGACAGGTCATGTGGTCGTGCACCATAAACTCGTTTCTCTCAGGTATTATTAGCAATTACATTGTTATGCTAATAAACCCGTTCGGAGATATTAATGCAGATAATAAATGCAATAGCATTATTTAATAAATTACATGTTCCTGTAACTTATGTGCTGAGGAGAAATATTTATTACATGTGTTGTAATGAAAGATGCGACGGTAGCTCTGCCTATGTGGTTAAATTCTCTATTGATTAGCGGGTTACGAGTGCAAAACCCTTTGTGGTATTAGAAAGTATTAGCGTTTTACATACCATTCCACATAACATCACGCCAGTAATCTCTACAAAGGAAGAATTGCGCAGAGGTCCACCCGCACTTCGAACATACACAGTTCAATCTAGCTTAGTTGATAAACGAAACATAAGTTCTACTTAATTATTGTTTACCGTGTATTATGTTAACTTCTTGAGGCACTAAAAACTCATCGACCATCCCAAGAATGCAGCTAGTGCAAATAAAACTCCATTTTAATATATAAATTGCTAATTATCTCGTTCACGCATCGTCTGTAGAAAACGTCCATAATTGTGCAGATGGAGATAAGCAGGCGTATTCAAATGAGAGCGAGGGAAAGTGCGCGCGCGCAGACTCACTGAACATTATGCTGACGACGCTTTAATTAGATTGTTGCGGTCGGGATCGCGAAAATAATTTCATGATCAGGCTACAGTGGACAGAAGAGATAGGTAGACAGCTAAATGCAGCAACTTGTTTCTCCTCTTGAGCTGTTACTCATGTACTCAGGTATCTTTTGTCTGCGTGTTACGTTTAGATTTATGCAATTACGTATACAATAAACATTATGACTTCGTAATGCAATGTTTATTGTTTGCCTGCATTTAATTCCAAATTCTATTGTTGACAACATTTTCAAAGTAATAAATTATGCAGATTTTTTATGGTTTGTCACGTCTACAAGAATTGATTGATCATTTTGATCTGACTGGGATATATTAACATGTACAGACCGTGACCACTTGAACTGTACTATCCTGTCCTACGGGGCAATCCTTCACATGGCCACCGGTGGTACATCACCGCCCCATAAACCAAAAGTCTTATCTAACAATGTCCAACTCCTGATCTACACTATGAATATTTGTCAATTTTATGGGCCAGGAACGTTAATTACAACACGTTCTCTCAAGGCGGCGTGAATTACTAAGGCCCGTATTACAGAAGGAAACTCAAGCATTGATCTCTGTTTAAAACTAGTTTTAAGTCAAGTTTTAATTTTAGAACGTTCCTCAAGCATAGATTCATTGATCATAGTTCAGCTGAGTTTCGCTTTATTTTAGAACGTTACTCAGTTCGTAAAGCGAGCAGCAGTGCAAGCAGTGATTTGATCTGTAATCGCCCAAGTGTGGTCGAGACCGCGCTTGAGTATAGAATTGTCATGCCAATTTTTGTTTCAAGCGTAAGTTGTCGAGTTTAAATATCAAAATGGATATATTTGAAGAAGTAGATCATTACAATACCTACTTTATTCAATGATGATGCAAATAGAAGGTTGAACCTTAGCGTTCCTCTTAGATATTTAAGGGATACACAGGACCCATATAATTGTGAAAACTTCATAAAGAGGTACAGGTTTTCACAAGACGTGGTAAAATATTTAATTCTACCTATGATAGACCACGATTTAAGAAAACCACATAACCGTGGGCATCCCCTAGCCCTAGAATTGCAAATTCTTGTGTGTGTTATTTTTCTTTCGTCCTGCCATTTAAAAAGTTATAAGAATAAATAATAATCAGCAAAACAAATAACAAAACTAATCAAAATATCTACGATGTTTTCATTTGCATAAATTATTTGACATACTGACATTTTTATTAAATAGCGTACCTATTTATGGCCATAGATACAAGTCTTTTAAGCCTTACAATAATTATGCTTATAAAATTACTATACTTTATTTAAATAAATGAGGAATTGTACTATTCGGGACCGAACTAATAACGCTGATTTCCTAAATAATTGGGCGCTTAAGGTATATTTTAATATTTTTAATCCAGTGAAGATTAAAACAAAGTTGGTAAATAAAATAAATCGTAAACGAAAACAGGCTGATACATAGACAATACACATCTCTGCTTGAGGTTCGATTTGAGTCTCGATTCAGCTGAATAGAGATTGATTACCGTTCTGGAATATGACCGATGCTCGAGTACTGATTCTATACTTAAACAGTGATCGACTGATTGACGCTCAAACTAGACTTGAGGAACCTTCTGTAATACGGACCTTAGATCATTGAAAGTCGAGTGTGCGATGTGGCCACCGGTGGTACACGCCGCCATATCAGCGAGTACTCCGTGCTCCACCGGTGGTACACCCCGGCCTGAACATCTGCTATTTAGAACGATATGAAAATTATGTTACCTGCGTTTTATAGGAAGGTCAACAACATTTTATTTCGCAGAATTTTGAGCTCAAGTTCAAATAAAAGAACTGCTAAAAGTTAGTCATTTTTGTGTAGATTTGAAAGTAGATACACGTAGCGTCCACGATGTCATTCCATTACATGTCGTAGACGGATAGTGCACAAAAAAGACAAGTTCTTGCAGTCCTTGTTTAAAACCAGAAATGAAACGTGACTAACAGACTATGTACAACCAGTCTGTTATTATCAAATTACTGTAATTTAAGTTTTTGTAAACAAAGGAATAGACGGGTTAAAATTATTTTATTGTTTTTTGACCATGAGCACTGCATAGCTCTCGAATTTTTTTTTAGCATTTCTTGGTGTTTGATGTAATAAAATTAAATTGAGTAAATATTTGAACAAATTATGTTTGTTGTGATGGTGTGTCATTCACTTATCGTCTTATTTTTTGAACTCTCCAATAAACGAGGCGCCTAATTTAGAGAATACAGCATAATTAATTTATGTTTAGATGTGTCTTGTACGGGTCGATCGATCAGGTTAAGGTACGCTGTAGTTGGCCCGTGTATGGGTTACCATCTTTACTTACCAAGACCTCTCCGTGCCTCGGAAAGTACGTTAAGCCGTTGTTCCCGGCTGTCATTCATGGATCTTTGACAGTCGTTACGGGTCGTCAAAAACTCGAAAGTCTGACAACCAGTCTTACCAAGGGGTATCGTGTTGTCCAGTAAATAGGTTCCGGAGGTCAGATAGGCACTCTCCATGTAAAATACTGGTATTCAGCTGAATCCGGTTAGACTGGAAGCCGACCCTTTTTTTTTTGATGGTGGGAAATCATCAAATAACTTCTTCCGCTCTGGGCGGAGCGGGAGGGTGTGTCAGACTCTTACTGACTAAAACCCACCCGTATTCCTTCCTGTTGCCTGTGTTGCGGGGGCCTCGGTGACCCATAAGTACCCTCCCGCGACCCCGGCAGGGAAGTCGACCCTAACATAGTAACGTAGAAAAGGCAGGCAGAAGATGTAGCTTGTGTAGGTAGATACACAAAGTTGTATTTATAATATGTTTGTCCTACAACGTGGTTTGGTATTAGACAATACCAAACTACGTTTTATTCTCGAAAAACATTATTCTCCTTCGCGGGTAAAAATTAAACTCACTGAAAGAGAAAAATATCGAACTTGTCAATGCAGACTCCATATCGCTTCTACCAGTAACTTACTACAACCTGCCCACTTTTTACTGCGAAGTTCTGAAGAATGGTAACTCTAAACACATGTACCTGTTCTAGGCATATGTTCCATGAGTGCTGGGTGTGTGAGCGAGCTCAGTACTTAGAAGTTAATGTGGGGAATGGATCCAGCTTGCATAATTAAACGTTAGATCGCACCGTGATAGAGGTTGCGTCCAAACTAATGAGTTTTGTTAGCGTGGGCCGTTTTCGCTTTGTTTCTTAACTTGGATGTGTCTACAATTAATGTCTAGATACATTAATCTAGTACGTCAGTAATTGATATTTATGCTTGTTAATAACAAACTTATATAGAAAGCAATTTATTACTGTATAGAATAATCTACTGATTGCATGTCATCTGATCATCAGTCCTGACTGGCCTGAGTTTATTTAGTAATTGAAACTCATTATTTCTTAATGTCGTTATTAGTGTGCATATAATAATAAATTATTAATAGCATCACATTATCATCATCTTACAATACTCCTGACCTATGATGGAGTAAGAAAAGCTCTACATTTATGAAAATTTAAATTTATCTGCTTCATTATCTAATCTAACTTTTTTTTTCCAAAATCGTTAAAATAGCAACATATCCTATCTTCTCAAAGCATTTAATTCAAAATATCAACAATTTTATGAGGGTTTCGTTTCAAATCTTAATTCTCTGCTATCATCTGCGACACACACCTGGGTCGTTATGTAAGGGTCATAAAAAGGCACGCAAATGAACGCCTGTCGCCGCAGAGCATCGATATATGTCAAACAAGTAACTTATGTCTTGTGTCGAACTTAGCCAGTTATTTACTTGAACTCGGTAAAAGCAATACGTTAGGCACATGTGCGAGCTCTCATGGTAAACTTATTTTTTTTATTTTACTATATTTTTCAAAACGGAGAGTTTTTGTTTCTACAATATTAAAACTGTCTTGTACTCTTAATATGAAAGCATTTCACTTTTTGCTTTCTCAATGAGAAAATGGCGTAATAATATTAGGAAAATTAAATTACGTAAAGCTTTTATATCTCTTATATCTCTCCAATAAACAATAGCCATTTTTTGCGACTTCGATTAATAGTCGCGTGACATAGTGCAATGTGTGCGCCCTTCCTTACCTTACGTAAACGTTGACTATGGGAAGAACAGACAGCTCGGGAAACCTGATCCACGTAATTACGCTAATTATACGTAACATGTAATCTTGCTCGTCATCAGAATCAATATAAAAACTATTAAGTACAAGCTTTATGGGGGAACATGTTTGAAGAATTTCTGATTGAGTACTGGGCCTCAAGTCTGCTATTACAATAGTGTCAGAATGGTCTGTTCCGATCCTCATTAATGAAGCCATTATATTAGTAGATTACCAAACATGTCAAAATCAACAATTATAAAATCAATGATAGACCATTCTGACACTATTGTAATAGCAGACTTGAGGCCCAGATCTGATGAGTGCATAAATGTGATAAGTGTCGGGGTTTTTGGAGAGATGCGAGAGTGCCGGTGACATGTGTCTTAAAATAGGGCTACTTGTTGCGTCCCACGACTAGGTCGTAGACTTTCTGTAAGCTTTGAATATTAGTTCCAGTCTAACGAAGAGGCAAAAGCATCAGTGTGATGATTTTTTTGCACAATTCTTATTGAACTTACAGTTTCGTTTTTAAACAAGTTATTTGTTGCGATGCTCCGTAGATGACACGATTAATTAAATAACAACTCCGAACGATCTCATCTTAGACAATATTCTTATATTGATCACAATGTAGAACAATATAAAGAAAGAATACGTTAAATCGTAGTTACTATAAAATAGCGGCACAAATCATAACTTGCACAAAAAACCAGTGCGATTTGAACTGTGAAATATTTTCCTGACAAACACTTGAGAGATAAAAACCGCGATTAGTTTAGTTATTTAGTATATCGTACTCCGCACGCCACATTCCTTATTTTTTACATGCAATAGTATGGGAATAGCATTTGTTCTATTGTGTGATTGCGATCAAATCGTTTGTTCGCTCGAACAATCCGTTGCTAATTACAACGAGATCGAAATGCTATGTTTTTAATAGCTTTCTACAGTTGGACGCGATGTTAATTGATTTTTGAAGTTCTTGCTATACGTGTCTTCACAGTTGCATACAAAACAAAGTTGTAAATATTATTTGATACTCATTAGTATTATTTTCGCTATTTATGAATTAACGCGTAATTACGCGTCTGAACTTACATAACTACTAAAACAAAGAAAACGTATTTACTTGATGTACCGTCGACGACTTATTTTATACATATATGCTTTTTTTCTAAGGTTTAAAATGCACGGACTATAGATTCAAACGTTAGATATTATTTTGTATGGAAGTGAGAATAATCTCAAACCCTCCAAGATTACTGCGTAGACAAGTGGGAGTAGCAGATATAACTTTTTTGAAGCTGTGTGTATAATTCATTTATCTGTGTAGGTACAGAAGTTATGTGTTAATAATCAACACAATAGTTTCGTAAATATTGAAACATCGAGAACGTATAAACACATTTGGTAGCGGCGCGTTGGAGTCTTTTGTTCTACAGAACTCCATCGTGCGTAATGCGCCTGTGTTTTGTGAATGTGAGAAAATCTTGTGAGTATGAATGATCAAACGTAATAATTAATATTACGAAAACATACTGATAATACTATTTCGTGATGGACATGCACAATATTCCTACAGTTTAATAATAATAACAAAAGAAGCCCATACTTTACCCTTGATCCAAAAAAATGTAGTTTATCAATTCAAAACACTCAATAATAATGTGTTAAAATATTGCTATAAACATGTCTTTACAAAATCTAAAATGCACATGTCAGAACCCTAACATAGGGGAAAGAATGGGAACAAAATCATCCCTGTAGGGTTGCCCTGGAGCCCTAAACACGCCCCTCGTAACGGATGCTCAGAAACCGTTGATTATATCAAAGAATTACCTACCATTATTTTTTATCATGTTTTACAAACAACCTGCATTTTTGAAAATCTAAACCGTATCTCTCTTTCCTTAAAGTTTAAAATTAAAAGATGGAGAAATAAAAAATGCTCGAACAGATTTGGTTGGAAGTTTAGCCCCCTGCGGCTACAGGCATCGAGTTACAGAAAGTAATTTGAGCGCATTAGTATTTAATGACAATGAGCCGTATAGTGTTGAGTTACAAGCGCTAGGTTATCAAATACTTGCACTTACGATTGTGGCACGTATTTTTATGCTATCTGTAATAAATTATTTCATTAACCTACATATAAAACAAAATTGTGGTGGGTTGATTATAATACTATATTTAAACAGCTCTTGAAAATAAATTCGCCAGAAAAGTTGGGAATTAGTAGACATATCTGTTCATTTTAAAGCACTCAAAGTCGAGCGCAACAAAGTTTATAACCCTCTTAATTAACAACAGATGGTATCTAAGAATATTCAAATTGGCACCCAACGGCCACGGTTGGTCCTCTCTGAAGACATTCAAGGAATCGTTTTTATGTCTGTGTGACCTAACAACTAAAGAAATAAATACAAAAGGTACACTGCAGAGAATGTGTGATAAAGTGGACATGCATGACAGACACCAACAATCCATCCTAGGCTTGATCAGCACCGTCATCAAGCTACGTGGGTAACAGAAGCAGGTAGTCTGTCTGTAGTTTCTCGTTACTCACCAGCTAGCTTTTGAACATCAGTACTGATAGAAGCCTCTGATACCTTTGAAATATTTTTTGAAGAACCTGCTGATGGTTTTGTATGTCGATCCGGAATGGTATGTTTTTTCCAGGAGATTCATGTCTCTAGTAGCGGATTTCAATAGTCGGTGTAGTATTATTAGGAGTGAGCCTTCTTTACACTATTACATAGTGATCCTCCTTCGGCGGTCAGAGGAACAATGGCGCTGTTAATGGGCGAGTTCGGTAGCTGCGCCGGCGCGGCGCACCGAACAAAGCCCGTAACGCTGCCCAGGGTTGACACCGACAAAAAAGAGTGTTTTTTTGTATATTGTTCAGATGTGGATTATACTTAGTGAACTTTTACTTTAAGCTTTTGAAGCTGCTTTTCTGTATTCAATGGTAATTTTAATGAAACTTGGTTAAAGGAAGTAACGTGTGCTAACAATTTACCTTTTTTATAATGCTTGGTATTTTTCGTCGGGAAATATTGTCGGCAGGGGGAGGAACGACGCTGCCAGTGCTTTCCTATGATTTTATTGATTTGAATTGATTCTTACGAATCATCAAAAATGTTGACCCTGAAAAACTGAAGACTTAAACACCCATGCACACTACAGATGATGCTACAGTCCAATGTCTTGGACCTAATCTCTCTTCGAAACTAGGAGTTTTACCGTCGCGTCGGCGCGGCATCGGTAACCCACGAGTGCACGGCAACAATAGAGCGGTCCTGCGCACGCGCCCGTTTGCGCAAGATCCGATTACTTTCGGGCGATTTCCTCAATTCTGTCCGAGTGTTTGTTTGTTTGCCCAACGGGAGTAATAGAGCAATACCATAGGTTACTCAATAGGTATACAATAAAACAACAATGGGGCTTTCTTTAAATCACTGAATTGTGTTTGAATTTGTGCCGGAAATAATTGTTGCTTGGTTTCCTTTGTGTGATAACGTTCATTGGTATTGCCATAGCCGGTTTTACTTTGGTCGTATCGTCAACATTTTTACATCGGTTGACGTAAAATCCTACTTTCGAATAGCCGTGAGGTTTCACGACCGTAAAAGGGAATGATATGCTGAAGATCTGTCTGCTAGAAATCACATAGTGTGATCACCAGTCCACATAAAAATAGTAATGATTAGGAGGAAAGCGGGTATTAATCAGTACTTGCACTGTGTAATAAACTGTGATGAAAAAATGATTAAATCATCGACAATTGTTCAAGTATCTCGACAACCCCACTACAGCACGCTACAATTATAACGACGAAATAATCGCAAATCATAACACTGTGCACCGTGCACGGGGCGCAGGGTGCGGAGGGCGACAGACAATGCGACCGTAACGCACCTCCGTGCGACAATCGCAGCCGATTGACGTTTACTACCGTTATAAACGTAACAAACGTATTGTGGAGATGCAGTTGTTTGTTGTGGTGTAAGGAACAAGAGATAGCGATTTTCTTCTAAACACGACAATATGCAGAAATAATGTCATGCAAGAATTTCCACACACTGGAGAACCCGTTAAATAATATGCTTCTTATTCGTGGATAATATGAAAGGTGACTTAGGACTTGTGCCATGTGGGTAACCAGCATCATGGACAGTCAAAACATAGGAACTTCGACCAAAAAACCATGGCCAGGTATGATATCGAGGATAATTTCTTACGAGCACCTGTTCTTTTCTATACGCAACAACGTACGTTTACAGACTGTTAGATAAAATCAATTGGACCCGTTCCGCCTACACTTTGCACCACTACCCACCTTCATTCATTGTTCCCTTGAACTAAGCATTGATTGAAGTATACACATGTTATTGAGAGCACCCTGTTATGTGCTGTCGCGCACGCATGCGCGATCATTCCGAATAATATGACGATATGATTGGATAGCTTTTGATCGTCTTGTCAAACGCCTGACGTTGAGTTATGACGATTTTACGATTATTGCGTCTGAGTTTAGAATAGTTAGTCACTGCGATTTATGCGATATTTTTGGGGGAATTCGTGATTCAAATGCTGGGGGACAACGCGGATAATGTTTGTGGAGAAATTGTTTAAGAGTAGTGCAGCGTGCCCCTGTTTTGAGTATACAAACATTGTGTAAGGACTTGGGCATGTTTACTCTTGAAAAGAGTACTTTGGTAAATTGGTGATGGATGATTCGTGAGGGTCTTCTAAACAAAACTTGTGAATCGCTTTTATAACACGAGTTTTGTCTAATAAGCTTACGAATGACTGCCAGTTACTGAACATTATCTTATCATCCACCACCAACAACGGATATACGCATCAATAACATTCACTAAGAATTAATTTTACAGTTGTGTTACTGCGCATGAACTGAAGAACTCCGTTCAAGTGACAAAAGCAATACTCACTTAATTAGCTTACGTTAGAACTATGCCGTTCTACACAAATTAAACTCTATCTAATCTGAAACAGTTTTACAATAGCTATTGTTAAATGAACAAAAATAGCAACTTTTAGGTTAGATTTGATACAGACATCATAATATACACCTAATCTCTTGTAACAATGCACTTCTAAGTCTGACATAAATAAATGACGTTACTTCAATAAATAAATAAATAAAAGCTTGTAAATGTAGCATTTCCCTGGCGCTTGCGTAGGAAATGTTTAATTCAGAACAGGTTTAGTACAAAGCCGGTCGCGGGCCCCGGGCACAATGCCGTACACTCATTTATATCACTCACGCCGAACAAATGGGTTAAGCACAATGCATGGCTGGCAGGGCTATTTCTAAAACAACCCTTTGTGATACAAACTTTTTCTAATAAT
Source organism: Atethmia centrago (assembly GCA_905333075.3). NCBI lineage: Eukaryota > Metazoa > Arthropoda > Insecta > Lepidoptera > Noctuidae > Atethmia > Atethmia centrago. Next base: position 30,632,662 of record HG995378.1, on the reverse strand, counting down.
ATATTCAAAGTAGTAGCGTCAGTAACCCGAGATTTTGAAGCTAGCGATTTATTTGCAACAAATCTTTTTTTCGGAAAACAAATCATGGGTGCTCTTTTTGTCTATGAAACGTTACCTATACTCGTCGAAGTGCGAACGTTTCGTTTGTTATTTTTTTAACGTTTTCTGTAACATATTTATGCTGGCAATATTTATCGATATGAAACTGTCTGGACGATTATTCCCACGCTCGCGGTCACGACTCGCAATTACCCTTTGCTACGCTAGGAGGGGCTCGAAATGATGGAGAAAAACAATAATACCACTATCGAGAAACACTGTATTAGCCTTACTTTACTGTTATGTTATCTTGCTCATTCTGTAAGCTAGCTTTTCCAGAATTCAATTACGAGTATATTATAAGTATGTATTCACACATGAGAAATTGATAATTTATTTTTTTATTCTGGCATAACACACTGTAACGAACATTAACATTTTGTCAGAGTAGGTATTAGGTAAGTGCTTTATGAAATCATTGAACTTTGTTTTACTTAGAGAAAACAAAATAATAACTTTTAAGATTACAACCAACAAATCAAATAACTATCCAGTCATTACCTAACACTAAGCCATAGCTAGTTTAAGTTAAAGTTCGGCCACGTCCACAAACCGTATCAAATAACAGGCATGAAACTAGTCATCATAATATTATATCGTGTGGAGTGCAAATGTCTTTGAGACGGAAACGAGCGGCGTTGATCCCATGATGCCTCAGTGCAGGTGGGCAGTGGTTACGACCCAGTAGGTATACAGCGTGTGTCAGAAATGAGTTGTTATATTTAAGGGTAGGGCAATCTCCGTTGACTTGGCCATATGTACAAGTGTGCGTCGCGATCAAACTCGACCAAAATGTATGGGACGGCCAATCAGGCCGTCCCATACATTTTGGTCGAGTTGGTATTGAAGTTTTGTATGGGACAGCTGATTATTTTTTCTGTACCAAACTCTTACATATGACCACATCTCTCTGATACACGCTGTATAAGTGAATAATCTATGGCTACAACTATCCACGGATTAACTCGTACTCATTTTATAGCTACGAGATTGCCCGCATTTTGCTGTGGGCTGGAAACTACTTGGAACTTGGAATTAACTTAAAATAATTAATGTAAATAATCTTGTTTGATTTTATTGCATATTAATTGTATCAACCCATTACTGCATAACTGGACCCAGGAGACTTAATTGTAGATAGTTACTATGGGTCAATGGAGGACGTAAACTTATTAGATAAGTGTAAAAAGGCCCTATCTTTACACTATAATAACATTTAGTCACCAGGAATTTGTGCAGCTTCGACTTGAATTGATGAACAGGTAAATTTTTGACATCATCAGGCAACTTGTTGTAAATCAATGATGCCATACAAAGAATACTTTTATTGATTAGTGCTGTTTTCCCGTATGGTATATCAATTTCTAATCTTTTTTTTGTCACGTAGTTGTCTATAGTAGCTTTTAAAAGCAGTCTTATGATAATTAGGATTCAATTTAACAAAAACATTTATTTCATATATGTATAATGAAGGCAGAGTCAGAATTTTCAAGCTTTTAAAGTAGGGTTGACAGCTGGTAGTGTTGTCTACATTACACATTGCTCTAATGCATTTCTTTTGAGCTATAAATACAGATTCCTTATCGACTGCGTTGCCCCAAGATAGAATAACATATCTTAGGACAGGTGCAACAAGACCGTGATAAGCAGCTAATACGGCTTCTCTATTAACAGTTTGACTCCACAGTAGTAAGACTGAACATTAATGATTAATAAACATGCATGCATTACAGCAGGTATGCTGGAAGATATTTCTTTAGAAATAAGCATCACCTTTGTACGTATTTTTCTGTTCTGTTCTTCTTTTATGTTTTTACATAAATGGTTACATACATAAATAATAAATAAAAGCTTAATGAAACATCCACCGACCTGAAAGGTATAACGTTAGTTTTCCAGTGAACTCGTGATTCCTTTAAAGCATTTATGCAATTAATTTTACTTTAAGAGGTATGGCAAAAAAGTGCCAGAAAACTATTAAATTTGACAGCACCATTAATTTCACCAAACAATATCATAAAAAAATATAATGATTATAAAATACATTAAGGCTGATTACAAACGATCCTACCGATTAAGGAGAGTGGTTACATGTTAGCGGTCATTGAGTTATCCTTTGGGATTAATATCCTGACTACAGTAATAAGCAAACGTGCATGTACTTAACTAAATTAGATAAACTGGGTAAACCCAAAACTACAGAACAAGCAAAGTAACGTTATTTAATGTCGCTATATACATAATATCGACAGACGAGACGCATGTTTCGTAAAAGGTTTCATAGAGACTGAGGTATGATTAGCAGGATGATGATTTGGGCAGCAAAAATTCAGCTATTCCTTCCGCCATATAACCGTGCATTAAAAGACGTTAATCCCATTTATACTAAAAACTCTCGAAACTTTAACGATAGATACCGCTCGTCATACAAAACTGTCGCGAAAACTGCTTTGGTCGAGTTTCATAATACGAAAAAAAATCAAAAACGAATTTCATATAGCACCTAACCCAAACAGAACAAGTCAGAAAATACGTAAATTTGGAAATGATTTTGGTATTTTTTTAAAGTTTCTAAATACACATTTAGACAATGCAATATGAAATTGCTATTGTTTATGTCTTTAAAAATATATTATTCTATAGGTAGTGTATTTTTCTTTTTCGATATTACTACTTATGTTTTCAATCTATTTTTCAATAAAAGAACATGCCATAGTTGGGTTTATTTATTTAGCTTTAACTTATATTCGTAGAAGTATACAATTAAATTAAATAAACGAACTTTAAAGTTCTTATCAAAAAATGAGATATTTTAGGTTATACTCGTTGCTGAGTATGATGTCAGAACGAGCCAGAAGCGTATCACCTGTCTGCAATTTTGTAATAATGTATCGCGTCCTTCATTTTTTTTGTCATTCACCTATATTGCTGAATCTCTCCTCGAAGAAAACTTCTCCAAGGACATTCCAAGTTTTGAATTCAAGCCCATTTCTAATGTCACAATTAAAAAGCATTCAAATGTCTTAACATAAATAACACTGAAGACTTATGGGGAATTTCCGTTAAGGTTCTTGGAGATATTATTAACCCAATAGCCTAACAGGCATATTTAATCAATGTTTAGGTAGCGGTACGTTCCCTGATTTAATGAAACATAGTAAAGTAGTACCAATATTCAAATCGGGTAGTAAGAGTGATCCCTCTAATTACATGTACCTATATCCAGCATTGAGTGAAATATATGAAACAATCATGCTAGACCAGATGTTGTCAAATTTTATTCAAATGGGATTTTACATAGTCGCCAGTTTGGTTTTACGAAAGGTAGGTCGACGACTGACGCAAGAGTAAAACTCATCAGTCACATTTTGGAATCGTGGGAAAAGTCCCAGGATGCAATTGGCATTTTCTGTAACCCCTCAAAAGCATTTGACTGCGTTGACCACATTACACTGATCTGTCAATTACACTACAACGGAATTAGTGGGCAAGCTGCTGATCTTGTTCTTTCCTATCTATCGAACAGGCAGCAAAAAGTAAACGTTAATGGGGCGACGTCCTCGGGGTCTCTAGTAAAGATTGGCGTGCCTCAAGGTCAAAATCTTGACCCTTTCCAATTTCTAGTTTATATTAATGATCTTTGGATATAATTCTTTTCGCTGATGATACCGCTTATTTTAAAAATAGATATTTTTAAAGATGCGAATGTCTTACATGCCCACGATAGTCTGGCTGTCCTATTCCACGATAGTCTGGAAATGGTTTGCAGTTAATAATCTCTTACTTAATGCTAACAAAACCAAGTTAAGTCTTAAGTTCTCATTACCAAATCTACCCCAAGTGGGTCTAAATTTAAAACTTGATGGCAAGAAACTAGATGCTATTACGGAAACTGTATTTCTAGGAATTACTCTAGATTCGAAATTGCAATAGCATACATGGCACATGTGGCTTCCGTGGTACCTTATAAACGGTATAACTATGTAAATGTCTTAACTGCTCTCAAATTACAACGTTCATTAAAAAAAAATACGTACTTCCTTGACATAATTTTTTCATTATTTGACATTATATACCTACAATTTTAATTTCAACTATAAAGTAGTGGTTTTTGTGCGAGGATATTAATTCAGACTTGTTACAGTCGTAATGGCAATCATGTCATTTGGTTTAAATAGGTTTTTATTTTGATTATTTTATTAATATTTTACATAGATTCTTTTATGTGAGAATGTTGTAGGCTTAATAGACTGTAGATTTGTAGACCATTTATTTTTTGTTAAGTACCTGGTACTTATTGACAGGCCTACACTGTCCTCCCATACATATTAACACTATTTTGAAAACATTGAAAAAGCCAATTATTTTTAAAAGAGTATCCGTGGAGTTTCTCGCCGGCTTATCTCCATAGGTAAAACTAAAATGTTGGAAATAGAAAGAGCCCAAAGGTTGGTTCTAAAAGTTGGCCTTTCAAAACCACGACTTTATCCCACTGACGCACTTTATCAGGAAGCTGAGGTGCTAACTGTTAGGCAAATTTTCATCCTTTTTACTATTCTGAAGCGAACGACGAGGAGGCAGTATGCAATATGTAGCACCATCAAATCTAAAACAGATTTTGCTCAAAAATAGTATACTTTCCGTGAACCTGAACTCTACAAAAAATTAAATAAAGAATTAGGTATTTTTAATTACAATAAATCTAAATGTAAACTTATATTGTCTAACTGGTTACTAAAATTGAACTTCACAAAAACAGAAGAGCTACTAGTCATAAAAACGTAATAGGAACCATTCGTCTAGTTGGCCATGAGCCCACTCACATACCCTCTCACCCACTTCAGCATTAGCGACTCGCTTAGATCACTCTTATTCAAAATAAATGTTTATTATGCAGATTTTTTTATTGAATTTACTTCTATTTACGAGGGCGGGTCAATAAGTCCGTGACTTTTGGAATAAAACACAGATTTTTTGATAAAAAAATAATTTTATTTTTCAACGTAGTCTCCCTTGAGCTCTATACACTTTGTCCAACGCTTCTCCAATTTTTTTATCCCTTCCAAAAAAAATGATTTGTCGAGGTCCTCAAAATAGGCCTTTGTTTGCGAGATGACTTCATCATTGGAGTCAAATCTTTTTCCACCAAGCCATTTCTTCAGGTTTGGGAACAAGAAGTAGTCGCTCGGAGCCAAATCTGGAGAATAGGGCGGATGAGGGAGCAATTCATAGCCCAATTCATGGATTTTTGCCATGGCAACTGCACATGTGTGCACCCTTGCATTGTCTTGGTGGAAAAGAACTTTTTTCTTGGCCAAATGAGGTCGGTTTTTTTTCAAATCGTCATTGAATCGGTCCAATAAATTGGCATAATATTCCCCATTGATTGTTCTTCCCTTTTGAAGGTAGTCAATGTGGATTATCCCGCGTGCATCCCAAAAAACAGTCGCCATAACTTTATTGGCTGACAAACCCACCTTGGCCTTCTTCAGCGCCGATTCACCCTTAGAAACCCACTGTTTTGACTGTTGTTTGGTCTCTGGTGTGTTGTGATGGATCCATGTTTCGTCCACGGTTACAAAAAGGCGCAAAAACTCCTCCATATTGCGATTAAACAACGCCAAACCTTCCTGTGAAGTTGTTACACGATTGCGTTTGTGGTCGACTGTGAGCAAACGCGGCACCCATCTTGCGGAAAGCTTTCTCATGCCCAAGTGATCATTCAAAATTGAAACCACTGAGCCATGCGAGATCCCTACGGCTTCCACAATCTCTAGCACTTTCAATCTTCGGTCGGCCAACAACATATAGTGAATTTTTTCGATTGTTTCGGGTGTAGAGACCTCAACTGGGCGTCCAGGACGTTCGGCATCTTCAGTGCTTGTACGGCCACAACGAAATTCAGTAAACCACTTTTTTACCATTGAAATCGATGGTGCAGAGTCCCCATAGTATTTATCAAGCTTAGCCTTGGTCTCGGTAATGGTTTTTTTTCGCAAGAAATAATGCTTAATAAGCACACGAAATTCACTTTTTTCCATTTTCTCCTCAAATTAGTGAGTAGTCTGATAAAAATAGCTGTCAAACACAAACTAACTGACGCAGCAAGTTGAAATTTTGACAGGAGTCAACTGACAGATGCCTGTTGACAGGAGCAGTGTTGCTGTTTCAGTAAAGAGGTCAGAAATTCAAAAAGTCACGGACTTATTGACCCGCCCTCGTAGGTACATACATAGGTACAACTCCCTAGCGGCGTCAGCGTAGTGTGCTACGCTGACGACACGTTGGTCCTGGCGCAGGGGAGGTCGCACCAGGCGGCGGCCGAATTAGCGGCACGTGGGGTTGCGACAATCGTCGAAAGGATCCGGCAATTGGGACTCGAGGTGGCCCTGCACAAGTCCGAGGCCATGTGTTTTCATGGTCCTCGGAACGCGCCACCGCTGGGGTCCCAAATAACGGTAGGAGGGGTTTCTATCGGCGTCGAGTCGACGATGAAGTACCTGGGACTCGTCCTCGACAGCCGGTGGAACTTCGTGGAGCATTTCCGACGTTTGGCTCCCAAACTGGAGCGGGCGGGCGCTGCATTGAAGCGGCTCCTGCCCAATCTAGGGGGTCCAAACCCCTCCTGCCGGAGGCTCTACGCGGGGGTCGTGCGGTCCATGGCCCTCTACGGGGCTCCTGTATGGGCGCGCTCTCTGGCGCTGCGGCCAGCCCGCCGGTTGAGCGCGGCCCAAAGGGTCATGGCCATCCGGATGGTCCGAGGATACCGCACGGTCTCCTGTGAGGCAGCGAGCCTCCTTGCCGGATTGCCGCCATGGGATCTGGAGGCAAAAGTCCTCGCGCACGTATGGGAGTGGCGCGAGGAGGCGAAACGCCGGGGCGTAAGTCCACTGCCGCGAGGAATCGCGGCACAGCGGACGGAGCTCCGGCGGGATCTCATGGCGTCATGGAAAGTACGGTTGTCGCAATCCAGTGCTGGGCATGCCACGATTGCGGCGATAAGTCCCCTCTTTGAGGAGTGGCTGGAGAGGTGCCACGGCGTCCTCACCTTCCGCCTGACGCAGGTCCTCACCGGACACGGCAGCTTCGGGAGGTTCCTGTGTCGGATAAGGCGGAAGGAAACGTCCGGGTGTCACCACTGTGTGGATCGCCCGGAGGACACGGTGGAGCATACGGTGGAGGTCTGCCCGGCTTGGGCAGAGCACCGCCGTGTCCTCGTGGAGGCGATCGGCGGCAGAGACCTCTCGCGTCCGGCACTGGTTCAGGCCATGGTACGGAGCGAGAAGGCATGGGCAGCCGTCACCTCCTTCTGCGAAGCAGTAATGCTCGCGAAGGAGGAGGCGGGACGGTTGAGGGAAAGGCACGTTTCGCGCCCTCTCGCCCCTAGCCGCCGCAGGAGACGCCCAGGGCGTCGGGAATCCCGGGCGGATTTCCGGCCACCGTAGGCGCGGGCTTGCGGATGGTGAGCAATGGGTAGCTCACCGTCCGGTAAGGATCAGGCCCGGGTCGACGGCGCGTCGTATTCCACGCGCGCCTCAAAGGGATGTCGTCAGCACAAAGTAGGGGTCCACTAGGGCCGATGCCTGCCGGGGTCGCGGGAAGGTACTTATGGGTCACCGAGGCCCCCGCAACACAGGCAACAGGAAGGAATACGGGTGGGTTTTAGTCAGTAAGAGTCTGACACACCCTCCCGCTCCGCCCAGAGCGGGAGAAGTTATTTGACGATTTCCCACCCAAAAAAAAAAAAAACCCTCTCAACACTACACACTCACACACACACACACACTCAGATAAACACAAAACACATCACACCTTCACCCAAATCCCACATGCCCCTTGAACTCCACTACACTTCATACAATTTTTTGATTGATATTATTATTATTATTTTTACTTTTCTTCTCTTTAACAAATAGTTTGCCCTTTTAACATAGAAATGTAACTTTCGCTAAGCATTGTCTATAATAATGTTTTTGATGGTATTTTTGCCTGTAGGGGGGAATCCCTGGTGTCCTGAAATACAAGTCACGGCTTAGTTTAGGCACCAGTCTCCCACAAATGTACATTGTCCTACATCATAATAATATTTTTTCCATTTGTAAGTTTTAGTTAATAGGTGTTATTTGTGGAAGAAAAATATTTTATTTTTTATTTTATTATTATTTTTATAGGAAACGACCAATTGGAACCGTGCACCTAGCTTCTGACGTTTCATAAGTGCCCATGTAGGTTTATGTGAAACCAAATATTTTGATTTTGATTCGTCAATTCCGAATCTGGTTTGCGCTTGGGATTGCTGTTATTATTTTGTTAATGTTGATTGTTTAAGTATTTCGTTTGTTTTGTTAATAATTTTCAAATAAGGTTCTAAATGGTTCTAATATGAGTTAAAAATAAATGCGACTGGACATGGTTTTGACCAAAACGTTTGAAATATGTACATGCTACGTGCACGCGTCCGGATGCCTCTTTTTTTTGGTGGGAAATTATCATATAACTTCTCCCGCTCTGGGTGGAGCGGGAGGGTGTCAGACTCTTACTGACTAAAACCTACCCGTATTCCTTCCGTTGCCTGTGTTGCCAGGGGCCTCGGATAACCCTTTTGAACTGCCACGCGACCCCGGCAGGCATTGGCCCTAGTGGAATCCTACACTTGTGCTGACATCTCTTTGAGGCGCGCGTGGAGCACAACGCGCCGGCGACCCGGGCGTGGTCCTTATCGGACGGAGAGCTGCCCATTGCTCTCTCCGCCCGGGATTCCCGACGCCCAGGGCGTCCCCTGCGGCGGCTAGGGGCGGGAGGGCGCGAAATTTGCCTTTCCCTCAACCGTACCGCCTCCTCCTTCGCGAGCATTACTGCTTCGCAGAAGGAGGTGACGACTGCCCATGCCCTCTCGCTCCATACCTTGGCCTGAACCAAAGCCGGACGCGAGAGATTTCTGCCGCCGATCGCCTTCTAGCCACTCCTCAAAGAGGGGACTTATCGCCGCAATTGTGGCGTGCCCGTCCGGATGCCTCTTACCGCGATACGTTTGTTTTGATCGTGTTAGCAACACTGCCTTAACATTTTTTTTGTATCGTTTGTTGAAATATTAGAATACATTGGTAGAGGAACGTCGACGACTTTTATTGCACGGTTATCTGGCGGAAAGTCGCTGTACCTATGTACAGCGATTTTGCACGCGTTATGGTCTAATGGTCTATTTTGATCCTCATTAATGACGCCATTATATTAGTAGATTACCAAACTTGTCAAAATCAACAATTATGAAATCAATGATTAGACCATTCTGACACTATTGTAAGAGCAGACTTGAGGCCCTGGAATACTGATGACAATGATGACATAAGTGGACTCCGGACCAAATCACGGTCGTCAATTCTGTAGCCAGCCTAACAGCGCGGCGCGTACGCATTGTGCGACGTGAGAGCGGTGCGCACGCGCGGCATCCCGCACTCATTAGCGTGCATGACGTCACCGCTCCTAATACCACGCTGCGCCGCGTCGGTGCGACGCTGCACTGCTCATTCATTTAGCTTTTTACCGCGTTTGTTCCGCTCTCGAACTAACGATGAAGAGAACCATATAGCTCCTATTATAGGTTTCACTAAGAAAAAAGGAAATGTTACCGACTGATTATAATTGGTACTAGAAAATTGTCAAGCCGTATAGAGCTGTTAACTAGGTACAAACATTTAACTGATCCATAAAAAATATTGATACAACTGTTATATAACATTTTATTGCGAAGGAAATAACAATTATGAGTGAGATTTATCATCTGTTTATGGATGACCAGTTTTTGTTGACATTTTCAATCGTTTTTTGGGGATAGATACTGCTATAAATTGTCTTAAGGTTCGTGCAGACTGGCGCGATATTGCGGGCGCGACAGAAGAAGCGACACTTTTCATGAAGTTTTCCTAGAAATTGTGATACTAGCTAGTGTCACGACGCGCCTGTCTGAGAAAGCCTCTAATCATTCTCGAAAATCTCTAAGGTATTTTCTTAATAGAATGTCATCCAATCCAATAACCATCTGGTTTCGGTAACCAGGTGACCCAAAGTGGTCAGATTATCTCGTTCAGCCAGTAGAGCGGATGATGGCGGCAGGTGGAGGAAAGTGGTGGAACGTTCGGAATCGAAAGTTTAGCCACATTCCGCAGTCAAAGTGAAGCATTTGACAGTTTAGTTTTACTGTATTAGAGATGAGCACTCACCCGGAAATCTAGATGAAAGTCGATTAATGTTAAGATAAGATAATATTTATTTGCTTAAACATGTGTCATACATACAAGAAAGACATGCGTGCAAGATGGTAACAACATTATTGGGTACAGACATGTTTGCCACATGATGTAACATGCAAATGTCAAGAAATATTATAAATTACAACATTATCTCTTAAAATAACAATTCATTGATTAATTAAAGAATAATAATAATATTGTAATAAATTTAAATACAAAAAATGAAACAGAATATTAAAAACAAAATAAGTTATTAAGACATTTAAACAATAATCAATTCAAATTCAAGTCAATTTAAAAATAAAAGTAATAAAAAGATCCAAATATAATTAAACTATGTCATTGTAAGTTAACAAACACAAAAAATAAATAAATTTATAATCAAATCAAATAAGCTACTATGTCAGTACGAATCTTTTCTCTAGGAACTCGTTAATGTTATGGTATACTTTATTTACTAAATATGTATTAAGTTTTCTTTTCAAGTGTACATTATTAAGCTCCATCCAACTTTTAGGCAACTTATTGTAAACAATTGGAGCCATATGAAAAACACTTTTGCGCACTTTTGTTCCCATAGTTTTTTTCATAAGTGACAATCAACTGTTTTTGTCAACTGTTCTTACCGTCCATTTGTGCTGTATTGGAACAGTTTAGTAACTGCATCACAGAAGAATTGCAAGGCCTTGTTGTTTTATTTGTAAAGGAGCATCAGAGGAACCAGCAAATAAGCTTTGCCTTTATAAGGCAAGGCTTATTTGCTAATAAGGCTTTTATAAGGCAATGAAGGCCTTGAGATTCTGAAAGCTATGATGACTTTGATGTTGTGTGTATTAAGACACGCTCCTAGATATTATCGTTAATTTATCATTAATGAGAACCAATTAGGTTAGTTCAGGTGTTACTTTCTTATTAACTATTCATTATTTACCTTTGTGCAGCTGTATGAAGTTTTCCATTGACACATGCATTCGACCATCTTACACGTACATTTGGAAAAATGCCAAAACCTCTGGACTAGAAATTCCTATACGGCACAAACTTGGTAACCTTAGTAAAAAAAATATCTAAAAGTAAATTTAAAACCACAATTATTTTTTGTTTATAATTCATCATCATCATCTGCCTAGCCTTTTTCCAACTATGTTAGGGTCAGCTTCCAGTATTACCGGATACAGCTGAATACCAGTATTTTACATGGAGCGACTGCCTATCTGACCTCCACAACCCAGTTACTGGGTAACACGATACCCCTTGGTAAGACTGGTTGTCAGACTTTCGAGCTTCTGACGACCCGTAACGACTGTCAAAGATCTACAAATGACAGCCGCAGCCGGGACCAACGGCTTAACGTGCTTTCCGAGGCACGGAGGGGTCTTGGTATGTAAAGACGGTCACCCATCCACGGACCAATCGCGGCAAGCGTAGCTTAACCTGGTCGATCGACCGTTATTACTTAGCCACAAGCCCCTCTATAACTCTTCTCTTTATAATTCGATAAACAAAAATTACCTAAGTGCTAAGTTTCGTGCTTGTAAAACGGTAAAATACTACAGCTGATTGGCACCTAATAGTTTCGAAGAAAAATAGAAACAACATCACTGAGCGCTCTCAAGTTCATTAAAAATCAATCAAAGAAGCTCGTAACGTAATAACAAGTCAATCAAAGAAACCCATTCATCTGTCTCAACAGATGAATGATTGATGACTCATGATCAGTAGTCATCAGTTCTCTGACTCGACTTCACGCAGCGCACACCGTTCACCGTGATGGGTGACAATCTGCGCCTGACCACACCCTCGTGGGATTCAGGGCATCTTGAAGTCTATTTGTAATATTGTGGGAACAATTTGTAACCACGTGAATGTTGTACTGAAATAAACCTTAACCTTTTTCGGTTTCAGCACCAGGGGATTTTTTTATGAATTAGGCAAACATACGAGTACATGTTTCAAAAATGCACCACAATGAACAGCATGAATTTCTGGAATTTCATACGCAAAGTAAAGTTCAATGTCTCATTTTCATTTTGATAGAATTATCGACCTTATCGCTCAATTTTATTTTAATCCACCGACTCCTTAAACAATGGCTACTATTATTATTTCTCTTTTAACCTGGGCACACATTTCTCCTCGGGTGTTGGTGCCTGTGAACTCCGCGTCACGGCGCATGCGCGCGCCCTCCGCCCTGAGCGCTCGCGCACCTGTCCGTTACGCTCCGCGCGCCGCACTTGACCAATAATGTGGGCCTTAGTTACAAGTGCAATGACTTTAGCTCCGGTTCATATTTTTAGTAATAATGTAGTCATTTAACTGGAAAATAAGTGCGATTCATAAAAGCTTAGTTTGTTATATTATATTGTTAAATTTATATTTATTTATATTTATATATTGTTGAGTTTGTTATATAATATTATATTGTTAACTTTGTGCATATTCACGGAATAGCCATTTTATATATTCCATGGGAATACTAAAGAATAATTTGGCTTCAACAATTCAAATTATTCGCATTTAGATTCGAATGATGAAATCGAGATGTAAGGTTAAAATAGAATTCACTTATTTGCTAAATAATGTAGGTATAAATAAAATGGATTTTTATATTTATAAAAAAAAAGAAATGTAATTGTGTTGTTGTGTGTTGTATTGTAATTGTTAAATTGTATCGGACCTATTTAGGTCCGATTCAATTTACCATAATGACACGCAATTTTTTCAAATATTTAAGTTAATACTATTATTCATTCTCCTCCAAGTAAGTAACTATAAAAAGTAGGTAAGCTATTCTAAACATTACAAAAAAAAACATAGTTAAAGATTATATCAAGTCATCCTCAAGATATGAAATCTTCAAATGATATTACAGCGAAAGTATTGCGCTTTTCCACCACCACAGTTGCTTGGTGAAAACGCGTCGATCGCCACCACTATCTAACCGCGAGTGTGATAGAGTGTTTACGGGATAATTAGCTAGATATCTGTCGGCTGTATCTTGTTTAATTAATTAGGGACAAGTGTACCAGTGGCAACCACTAGCTAGGTGTACATAGGTACAGTGAAAATGTTCGCTTTCCAAGGAACCTGTTGCCGTGAGTCATCTCCGTAAATATTACTGGAATCCCGCAATTGAGGGAGGTTGAAGTTTAATTATCTTAGATAATGTATGTGTTAACGGGGTCTTCATTAACGGTTTATACCTACGAGTACTAAACTATTATTTAATTGAGTGTTCAGTCACTTTCTTAACGCCAATGCCTTAAGAGTTCGTTACAATAATCTGCTTATCGAATGCAGGTCGATATTTTTGTTAGGTACGTTATGTTCCACTCGTGCTGCCTAATTTGTTTTAACTTTGTTTTTCTTCAGAATATAAGCATTCTTAATGTCATCTGCCTGGCCTTTTCCCAACTATATTGGGGTCGGCTTCCAATCTTGATTGGTAAGTGTAACTTGTTTTTTTTCGATTTTCTAGACGTCACATTAGAGACGTGAGACTATCAACGCTTCAGAGTTTGTTAAACCCATGCTATCTATCTTCGCCTTAAATCATACCACAAAGAGAATGACATCATAATTCTGATTGAATTGGGCCCGAACTATAAGCGTAACAACAGTCCATTGGTAAAATAACGTGCGTGCCTCATCGATCGGTTGCGCGGGCGCAGGCCCCCGCTGCGAGAGTTAAGTCGCCATCACGCAGTTGAGATCTACAGATATTGCGCTATTTCTTGAGAAACCGCTGGAAATGTGCGTAAGATATGGCATTGAAATGGAGCTGCTTTTAATATCTATTATGCAGCGGCTTATATTGATGGCATTGTAAAGGCTTTTTTTTTTTTGAGGGAGGGAAATCATCAAATGACTTCTCCCGCTCTGGGCGGAGCGGGAGGGTGTGTCAGACTCTTACTGACTAAAACCCACCCGTATTCCTTCCTGTTGCCTGTGTTGCGGGGGCCTCGGTGACCCATAAGTACCTTCCCGCGACCCCGGCAGGATTGTAAAGGCTTGCGAGTCTTGCGAGTGTAAAACAAGATTCGAAGTAAAACTGTTTGATATGTTAAAAAGTTGTAAACGCTTGAAAGGTTTGTACAAAGGCGAACGGCGGGCTTGTATGGGACTTTCGTACTGCTAATAATAACATTTCATGTTTTGGGATATTTTTTGTTTTAATTGGTAGTTAATACGATAGACAAGCCCTTTTTAAATTCTTGGTTTTTTAGAACTTGTGATGTAAAATTTATAACCAGTTTTATTTTTTAAGGTTATGTACTAGTGTACCAATGTAGATTGTTACTTATAGGCACATAAACATTGTTTCGGTAATAAAGTATATGTTCTAGATTGCTTGTCGCTATTTTTGTAGTGTTTTACTTACTATCAAGTAGGTAAATTGAGATGAGGATCGTACCTACTCAGCGGAGTTAGGATAATACCTATGTCCAGCAGCTGACTGCAACAGTTTGATAACGATGAAGTTCTGATGGGGTTTTGAGTGTAGGTAAATAAAACAATACATTTAATAGGTTTTTTAAGTACATTTATTTTATTTATAATTAATTAATTCTTAATATTACTTCATCTAAGAAGGGAACAGGTCGGGTAATAGCCCCATGGCGAGCATAGCTTAAATACCAACATAACTGCGTTTAGTTTACGACTAAAATACGTGTACTTATTAAAATATTTTTTTTATATTATTAATTAATCCGAACTTCTAAAAATAGTACACTTACATGAAAATAAATGGCTTAGTTGCCTTAATATGTGGTACATTTTCTATAACAAAACAACAAAAAAAGTTCACCTTTAATAACTAGGCATGTCCAAATAAGGCGAAATTAATCATGATGTTCGTATTAATCTTTAATAAACAATCCGTTTTTCACCTCATCCAATTATACTTTTTTGGCTACTTTTAGCACGTTCCTAGCTTTACATATGCGCAAATGTTTCTAACAGTACTTTTACTGTGTAATTGCGTCTGTCCAGTAGACACTATTACAGTATTGCAAAAATATCATGGACCCTCCAAGTAAAGAAGCACTACCCAGTATCCGCATTGCGAAATTTTACTTTGATGGTCCTAGTTCATCATTTGTGACTGTTACAGCTATAGCTATATATTATAGCCTTTTATGATTGCAGGCTTTTATTTGGGCATTAAGTTATGTTTACGTTTTTATCTCTGCTTGAGAATTAATAGTTTTCCGGTGTTTTCCTTTTCTTTTTTTTTTTTGTTAGTATAGTGGTGTGCTAGCTGACATATGGCTAATAATTTAATGTTTTATGTTGCACGTAATGTAAATTGTTTTGCATACTGTTGTATAGAATCCATTTTTTTTTTCCTCTAATTGAACAGACAGCTTTGCTGCTGGGGAGTTTGTTGGCCACTTCTTCTTCCCAGCTAAAGCACTAGGAAGTGGTGAAGGGTGGGCGTTTTGGGGGACTGTCTTATATAATTTTGACGTTCAAAAAGTGCTGATTCTCAGCCTAGTTTGAATAAATGACTTTTGATTTTTATTTTGAAAAGTTTGGTGACAACAGAGAGCCAGTAAAATCTATGTTAAGTATGTACATCACAGGACACAGTTGTGTTGATGCATGTGTAGAACGGTCCAAGAGAACTACCATTCAAACAAAACGATAAGCTATGTTGTTTACTATGCCTTCATATTTCTTAGGGAGGTATCTACTATTGTTTACAATAAATCTGGCTTTGAACAGAATTATGATAATTATCATTTAACCGGTAACTTATCACTTTTAATGTGAAGTATGATGTAAATATCTAAAGCGGTAATAATAAATCAATCATTCAATAGACTGTCTATGATTTTGATTTAATGTGGGGTTCTGGATTACCTACTGTACTAATTTTCGAATAGAGTATTTAACAGTATTGGTATAATAGCAGCAAAATGTGATAATTCTGCCAAAAGAGACATGTCGATTGTTCAACATAATATTAAACTTTGTTTCACCATTCATGTCATTACAACCTCCAGTCATGCATCAATGTCAATGAGGAACACTGTTTATGGAGGAAATGTAAAGAGAAAATGATTCGTAGGAGCATCATGGTCGCTGAAGCGTCACCCATGTATCCGGTCGCGGGGCGGCAACGTCGCTGGTCGATGGTCGCCGGTTGCTGGTAATTAACTACGAGTAGCTGCATGGTCTGTGGGCATAACTTCCGTTCATTATGAATGACATTGAATGTTCACTTATTCAGTCTTGAATTCATTATGAATTACGTCATATAATGATGGGTGAACGCCTTCACCTTGGCTTTCTTTTAGACACCATGGCCCATGGAGTCTATTTCTTTCATATAATTTTCTGTAATGGTAACAGACTGTTAGGTTGTCAACAGGATGCTAGTTATAAAGTGTAGAAGTGGCGAAGAAAAATGTTCACAGGTGTTGTCAAAGTTAGTAGGGATCCATAATTTGTAGCACTCCTTCTACAGAAAAATAAATGATTGGCTGGTGTTGTACACTAAGGTATTACTGCACTAAACCACTTTTGTTCCATGTCAATTTTTCTGGCGATCAGAATCAAAAATCAATAAAAATATTTTTATTTCACATAAACCTACATGGGCACTTATGAAACGTCAGAAGCTAGGTGCACTGTTCCAATTGGTCGTTTCCTATAGAGAAGAACCGGCAAGAAACTCCACGGTTACTGTTTTAAAAATAATTTACAATGTTTTCAAATTACGGTGTTAATAGGTATGGGAGGACAGTGTATGCCTGTCGAGACGTACCAGGTACTTAACAACAAAAAAAAGAAAAAGATCTACACACACAAATATTTAGTCTATTAAGCCTACAACGTTCTCACATTCATAAGGTACACAAAAATCTGTGTAAAAATTAATAACATTTTAAAAATAAAAACCCTTTTAAACGAAATGACATGTTTGCCATTACAACAAGTCTGAAATCAAAATTGTAGGTACTAATGTCAAACAATGAAAATATTATGTCAAAAAAGTATGTATAAAAAAAATAATAAACATCGTAATTTGGGAGCAGTTAATAGACATTTACATAGTTATGCCGTTTGAGGTACCAGGGAAGCCACATGTGCAGAAGGAATGATTGCCAAACTTTCTTGTCTTCAACGTAGTCTTTAATCTTATAATACTCGTATACGTTTTTGATAAGGATACGTTTGATGTGGGTCGTCACCGAATCGACTGAAGATATATCTAAAAGAGTCTTGCTCATTATTATTCGATTAGGGACCATACAAGTTAATATATCTAGTTAATCGAATAGTATTTCAACATAATATTATACGAGTATAAGTAAATCAGCAAGTATTACTAAATAACAATCGATATCGCAGTCGATTAAATTATCGTTCGGAAACACCCACGGCTCGTAACTCCTTTATGGGAATAAACACAAATGTTTTGTAGTTATCAGTTAGTTTCAAGTAGTTTCTACTGCATTGCCAACTATGTTTATTTATGTGAATTATTCATGAGTTTTAAAACTAATTAAATTCAACAGCGATAATGCCCGTTCGAGTGAGGTACACTGAAAGGCAAGCGGTGTAAACGGGATGTTGGGTAAATCCATTTCATTGACTTGATAAAGACCATGATGATTAGCAGGATGTCAAGAAAAGTAACAATTGAGTACTGTAGAATAAGAGCTATAAAAAAGAGCCAAACTAAACAAACTATACTGTTTGCTTAGCGATGGAGACTAAGATGTGAAGAAGATTTTCAGAAGTAGTTCATTTTGGGTCATGAAAGCCAGTTTTCAGACAGTGTTTATGACGATGGCTTTGTGGTTGAAAACAGGAAATTAAACAAATTGAATTGCACAAACAAAGTATAATTGTTGAAACCACACATGCCGCAGTACCACCCTAACTGAGGGCCCCAGAATTACTCACAAAAAAGATTGAAAAATATCTTTCTTGTCTGCGGCCGCTTTGCCAACCGGTTTGCTCCGGCGCACTTTTGAATAATTTCTCTTGATAGCAGTGACTTGATACCGTACGGACGGAATTATTCCGTTTCGATAGTCCGCGTGCTGTTATCTGGAGCGACGTACTCCAGAATGTTACAGAAAACACGTTTTGTGTGTCTTTTAGTCCATTTCAGGTGTACAAACTGTACTGGTAGGGTTGGATATACATTGGATGCTAATTAACGTTGGATAGTATGCAATTTGTAGCAGCGATAGCGAGAACAGCTACTACATGAAGCACTGTTAGAGTCGTGAATGGTGAACGGTAACTTACTCCTGTTTTAACTGGCTGACTGGATGTCTAGCAGCATTCTGATATCCCAAAGAATACCTATGTCACCATTCTGGAAATCCTATAAAAACCATAATGCGTACTCATGACTTGCGGGCCATTCATTTTACGTTTTCTAGATGATGAAATAAACAGTAAAATAGGTTTTGTATTTGGGGAATCCGCTCGCTATTATGAAGCAGTTACAAAAATTACAACATGGTGCATCGTCATTGACTGGAGGTTTTTTAATATGTATTTCCGGTCACAAGGGACACATCATTTTGAATTGTCGACTAATCGTTGGCGTTTTTTTCCATATTTCAGTAAGTAACAAAACCGATACATCACGCGGATGTCCGCGACGACGACGAAGTAAATCCTCAGTAATCGAGCGTTCATGCAATAAACATGGCGGCTGTCGCGGAGTGATTCACGAGAGTGGTGCAAGCGCAGGCTCACGCTTGCCACACTATCAAAATATACTGAGAAGAACAGTTCCTAGGCTGGATTTTATAAAGATTTTGCTTGTGTGGTTTTCAAACGCTAGAGGTGCACTGAAGAATTGAAAAAACGGCTTGGGAATCCGATAGTGTATGCGGAAGGTGGAGAACCGGGTGTTAAGGCGCACCTTAGGAGAGCCCTATCTCCAGCAGTGTACTTGTACTGATATAGGCTGAGTTGATTGAACATTACAATGAGGTTTTACTTAACGACCTTTCAAATAAGTAAACACGAGCCAATGCTATGCAGCCACAGGATACGTACTTTGGAATCGTAACTAATCTAATACAATGCAGGTAGCATCTTCATCAGCAAGTTCTGGCACAAATCGTTTGGTAGAAATAGCGCATTTAAGGGTACGATATACTTAATGTCTATCTATGCTGTTCAGTATTTATGCTTGAATAGTCAATCAACTCAGGTCCAACGACGGAGATGTTGAAATAGTAGGTCCGATCATAACATCGGGAAGGAAGGCTGTGGATATCGTAGGTGCCTTGTTTCCACCTAAACAAACTACTGTCGCTTCATGAAATAAATATATCGGACGATAATATTACGATGTATTTATTTCATATTGATTCATGGTACACATGGTGGTTGGTGGTTTAAAAAAAAAATCGTGAGATCGAGGACTTCCTTGAACAATAAAACCGACATATAACGTAACATAAAAAAATACCATAGTACAACTTTGTGCCCTTTTGCGTCGAGACCCTCAGTCCGTGGGGTCCCAGTGCGAATAAGTTATTTGCGGAAATTGCGAAACGTCTAGTTGATGTAACTGGTGACCGAAAAGCTGGCAGCTTTCTCGCGCAACGCATCAGCATTGCAATTCGGCGAGGAAATGTCGCTAGCATCCTCTGTACAATGCCTAGAAGGCCTTTTTTAGGTTTTACTTAGTTTTCATTTAATTTAGTTAATGTTAATAACCATCTTGTAATTTGATACCGAAGTAGGTGCTAATATAATCTCTCAGATTTACGACATGCATTAATTCAAATAAATTCATAGGAAAATGCTCTTATTTTAAACATAATTATATAATTTACTATCTGCCAGTATATAAATAAAGAGCGGCATTTTTTACGACTGTTCGTGCACATAAGAGTTTTAAATTGTTTATATATGCAAATATCTTGTTAGAATATATTTTAGTGATAAATAACTATCAGTGGCAAGCGTGTCTCTAACCAGTAGTCTATAAACATAGATGGAATCCGCACTGAGCGTGCAGTGAAGAATTCTACATAGTACCTACACTTATCTTGGGAATCTAAGACGGGGTGTTATGCAGGTTGCATCCGACCTCTCGGCATTTTCAATGGCCATGTGAATATCTACAGACTTTTCGCGTAAATGCGAACTGTCGAAGGCGT
Source organism: Atethmia centrago (assembly GCA_905333075.3). Classification (NCBI taxonomy): domain Eukaryota; kingdom Metazoa; phylum Arthropoda; class Insecta; order Lepidoptera; family Noctuidae; genus Atethmia; species Atethmia centrago. The sequence goes on along the minus strand of HG995378.1, from coordinate 30,612,162 downwards.
GGAAGGCTAATAACAGTTTTAACTTTTGAACATGTTTTCCCATTAATTGGGCAGCGGAAGTCAAACAGAAAACGCTTTGTATCAAATGTATTGAACAAACAGACGAACAGAATAAACGACAGAATATTTTATTTCGCACTTGCCGATTCGCTCATAAGTTATGGACTCCTTGTTTACGGGCGAACATTTATTACATATTTAAAAGATATTAAAGACATACAAATAAGACTGATAAAGTTTCTAGTTAGTAGAAATGCTAAAGATAAGTGCAACAAAGAGTACGATAAGTTATTTCCCATCTGTAAAATTATATCCATAGACAAAAAGTTGATTATTTGGTGGGTCTAGAATATTATTATAATGATGAATATAAAGTTAATGTTAAAAACAAGTACAACACACATAGGGTTAGAGAGAACAAACTGGTTCAACTACAGATAACAAATTATTATGGTAAGAGAACATCTAATAAAAAAAAAATCTAATATAAATCTAATGCACTCCGGATACAGTAAGGATCCCATGCGTTTTTCATTTCCCGCAGCTAGCTTAATATACTGACAGTGGCTTCGTGCGTCACTTACCTTTAGTAGAATAGGGAGTCTCATGAATCATGAACACATTTGCATTTGGAGTGGCACATGCCCCATACTTGGCTATACCATCATTCACATTGCCTACTTTGTACCTTATACAAAGCATGTTTATACCTGGGTATTGTTTTACTAAATGCTTGCTTCTTACATCTCTGCTTGCTTGGTGTCTGTACAGCAAAATATTAAGACGCTGACAACACCTAAACCGCGGTCTCTGTCAGATTGCATAGAAAAGAAAGAAAAGCGCGATGACACAACGCTTGTAATTTATTGCAAAATATGAAGCAATTATCTATTTAAGTACTCAAAATTGAGTTGAGTAATCGGAAATAAAAAACAACCTAGTTCTGCATTCAAATAAGCCGTTCTTGTTATTAATTAAATACGTAACGTATGTTGATATTTAATGCAGATATTTTGGATTAGAACTCAAGGTAAGAGGTTAGTTTAACGTTAGTTTGTATCGAGATCTTTTATCAAAAGGTGTTTTGGTAACAACCAAGTTCTGGGGAATATGTTCAAAATGAACATATATTTTTTCTTAAGTGGCCTATTTTGGTCAATTAGGTCTTGTCAGCGCCTTAAGTCAGAGATGCTAGCTTGATATAATGGCTTCTCATGAACATAATTTGTAATTAGAAACCTAAATAAACTAAACTAACTCACAACAGCCATAATACAATCCTTATTAACAAACAGAAGGACAGACTTTGTGCTATAATTTGTATTATACCTACTTATACTACAACAATCATTCCTTTATCTAGTATTTTATAGTAATTTAATATGGCGCCGATAGTTATCGATGCCTATAATCGTTAACGTACCTAATTGACTATTTAAACGAGTCGGTACGAAAAGTCTTATTATTTCCATACAGGGCATGCTGGGGGTGTATCTGATACTTATAATTGTGTAAATTGTCAGTACATGTCCCAACAGGTTGTTATAATACATTGTGGAGCTGAGCTGTTTTGTTTTATTGCTTGGAAGGTGCAAGTACTAATAAAGTTATTAGAGGTCGTGAATGGTGCAGTACCTATCGCTTTAAACGTGTAAAGTCAACCACACATCCATGATAAGAATTGAATTTGACATCACCTTTTATCGAAGCAGAAAGGGTGGTTTTAGTAGTTCATGTGTTTTACTACTGACTTGGGTTGAGCGTACTACAAGCTCGGTTAACCAAAAGGGTATTTGGTGTACATCGCTTGAACTGATTGAATTAACATGTGTGGTTTTCCTACCAGGAATTTCTCAGTAGCAGCCCGGAGTCTGGACTTGTGTCAATAGGCTCGCCCTATACATCACATGGGACTTAAACATAACTGGCGAAATGTGGGTGCACTATAGGTACACCTCAGCTTAACCTTTCGGGGATGACAAGCGTGATGTTATGTTATTTTGTATCAGAGGGGAAGTATATAGCTTGTTTCATCTAGAAGTAGCACACTAGAAGTGGTACTTTCCGTGTATTTATGTCCTTAAGCGATCGATATATAAAAATAATGTAAATAAACTGCATTATAAAGTGGTCAATTAAGGAAGAACCCGACGCGACGCCTCAATTAAGAAGCGCGCTAATTAATTGATTCGTTTAGGAATACCATTCCATTCCGGGTTGCAGATATATTATAAAATAGTTACACTTTTTTTTTTTTTTTTTTTTTTTTTTTTTTTTTTTTCTTTTTTTTTTTAGGGTGGGAAATCATCAAATAACTTCTCCCGCTCCCGGGAGGGTGTGTCAGACTCTTACTGACTAAAACCCACCCGTATTCCTTCTTGTTGCCTGTGTTGCGGGGGCCTCGGTGACCCATAAGTACCTTCCCGCGACCCCGGCAGGCATCGGCCCTAGTGGACCCCTACTATGTGCTGACGACATCTCTTTGCGGTGCTCTGCCCAAGCCGGGCAGACCTCCACCGTATGCTCCACCGTGTCCTCCAGGCGATCCACACAGTGGTGACACCCGGACGTTTCCTCCCGCCTTATCCGACACAGGAACCTCCCGAAGCTGCCGTGTCCGGTGAGGACCTGCGTCACGCGGAAGGTGAGGACGCCGTGGCGCCTCTCCAGCCACTCCTCAAAGAGGGGACTTATCGCCGCAATCGTGGCGTGCCCAGCACTGGGTTGCAACAACCGTACTTTCCATGACGCCATGAGATCCCGCCGGAGCTCCGTCCGCTGTGCCGCGATTTCTCGCGGCAGCGGACTTACGCCCCGGCGTTTCGCCTCCTCGCGCCACTCCCATACGTGCGCGAGGACTTTTGCCTCCAGATCCCATGGCGGCAATCCGGCAAGGAGGCTCGCTGCCTCACAAGAGACCGTGCGGTATCCTCGGACCATCCGGATGGCCGCGCTCAACCGGCGGGCTGGCCGCAGCGCCAGAGAGCGCGCCCATACAGGTGCCCCGTAGAGGGCCATGGACCGCACGACCCCCGCGTAGAGCCTCCGGCAGGAGGCGTTTGGACAAAATAGTTACACTTACGAGTATAAATAAATTGGGATGTTTTTGTCTCAATACGTTATACGAGTACTTATTTCACAACTTTCACAACCGGCCCCTGTTTACCAGGTTGGTGTCGTGTACTCCTGATTAGCTATATAGCGAGCCCGTGGCTTCCCTCGCGTGGAGGTTGGACATAATCCAACGAGAACTAACTGTGGGGATAAAAAAAAATATCCTGCGTCTTAAACCAGGTCATGGTCTACTTGAAACGACATCCATTGAGCCGCAAAAGCGTAAAAGGTAACAGACAGACAGACTGTTAATTTCGCATTTATAAGAATACAATGGATTTGCAATTTTTGTCAAAAGTTCCCATCAAGCTATTGCATCGAGATGTATTCGAACTTCCGAGCTCCCGCTTGCCAGGGCGCTAACGGGACTACCGATATCTTCCGAGCTCCCGCTTGCCAGGGCGCTAACGGGACTACCGATATCTTCCGAGCTCCCGCTTGCCAGGGCGCTAACGGGACTACCGATATCTTCCGAGCTCCCGCTTGCCAGGGCGCTAACGGGACTACCGATATCTTCCGAGCTCCCGCTTGCCAGGGCGCTAACGGGACTACCGATATCTTCCGAGCTCCCGCTTGCCAGGGCGCTAACGGGACTACCGATATCTTCCGAGCTCCCGCTTGCCAGGGCGCTAACGGGACTACCGATATCTTCCGAGCTCCCGCTTGCCAGGGCGCTAACGGGACTACCGATATCTTCCGAGCTCCCGCTTGCCAGGGCGCTAACGGGACTACCGATATCTTCCGAGCTCCCGCTTGCCAGGGCGCTAACGGGACTACCGATATCTTCCGAGCTCCCGCTTGCCAGGGCGCTAACGGGACTACCGATATCTTCCGAGCTCCCGCTTGCCAGGGCGCTAACGGGACTACCGATATCTTCCGAGCTCCCGCTTGCCAGGGCGCTAACGGGACTACCGATATCTTCCGAGCTCCCGCTTGCCAGGGCGCTAACGGGACTACCGATATCTTCCGAGCTCCCGCTTGCCAGGGCGCTAACGGGACTACCGATATCTTCCGAGCTCCCGCTTGCCAGGGCGCTAACGGGACTACCGATATCTTCCGAGCTCCCGCTTGCCAGGGCGCTAACGGGACTACCGATATCTTCCGAGCTCCCGCTTGCCAGGGCGCTAACGGGACTACCGATATCTTCGGAGCTCCCGCTTGCCAGGGCGCTAACGGACTACCGATATCTTCCGAGCTCCCGCTTGCCAGGGCGCTAACGGGACTACCGATATCTTCCGAGCTCCCCGCTTGCCAGGGCGCTAACGGGACTACCGATATCTTCCGAGCTCCCGCTTGCCAGGGCGCTAACGGGACTACCGATATCTTCGGAGCTCCCGCTTGCCAGGGCGCTAACGGGACTACCGATATCTTCCGAGCTCCCGCTTGCCAGGGCGCTAACGGGACTACCGATATCTTCCGAGCTCCCGCTTGCCAGGGCGCTAACGGGACTACCGATATCTTCCGAGCTCCCGCTTGCCAGGGCGCTAACGGGGCTACGATATCTTCCGAGCTCCCGCTTGCCAGGGCGCTAACGGGACTACCGATATCTTCGGAGCTCCCGCTTGCCAGGGCGCTAACGGGACTACCGATATCTTCCGAGCTCCCGCTTGCCAGGGCGCTAACGGGACTACCGATATCTTCCGATGCTCCCGCTTGCCAGGGCGCTAACGGGACTACCGATATCTTCCGAGCTCCCGCTTGCCAGGGCGCTAACGGGACTACCGATATCTTCCGAGCTCCCGCTTGCCAGGGCGCTAACGGGACTACCGATATCTTCCGAGCTCCCGCTTGCCAGGGCGCTAACGGGACTACCGATATCTTCCGAGCTCCCGCTTGCCAGGGCGCTAACGGGACTACCGATATCTTCGGAGCTCCCGCTTGCCAGGGCGCTAACGGGACTACGATATCTTCCGAGCTCCCGCTTGCCAGGGCGCTAACGGTGACTACCGATATCTTCCGAGCTCCCGCTTGCCAGGGCGCTAACGGACTACCGATATCTTCCGAGCTCCCGCTTGCCAGGGCGCTAACGGGACTACCGATATCTTCCGAGCTCCCGCTTGCCAGGGCGCTAACGGGACTACCGATATCTTCCGAGCTCCCGCTTGCCAGGGCGCTAACGGGACTACCGATATCTTCCGAGCTCCCGCTTGCCAGGGCGCTAACGGGACTACCGATATCTTCCGAGCTCCCGCTTGCCAGGGCGCTAACGGGACTACCGATATCTTCCGAGCTCCCGCTTGCCAGGGCGCTAACGGACTACCGATATCTTCCAAGCTCCGCTTGCCAGGGCGCTAACGGGACTACCGATATCTTCGGAGCTCCCGCTTGCCAGGGCGCTAACGGGACTACCGATATCTTCCGAGCTCCCGCTTGCCAGGGCGCTAACGGGACTACCGATATCTTCGGAGCTCCCGCTTGCCAGGGCGCTAACGGGACTACGATATCTTCCGAGCTCCCGCTTGCCAGGGCGCTAACGGGGACTACCGATATCTTCCGAGCTCCCGCTTGCCAGGGCGCTAACGGACTACCGATATCTTCGGAGCTCCCGCTTGCCAGGCGCTAACGGGACTACCGATATCTTCGGAGCTCCCGCTTGCCAGGGGCGCTAACGGGACTACCGATATCTTCCGAGCTCCCGCTTGCCAGGGCGCTAACGGGACTACCGATATCTTCCGAGCTCCCGCTTGCCAGGGCGCTAACGGGACTACCGATATCTTCGAGCTCCCGCTTGCCAGGGCGCTAACGGGACTACCGATATCTTCGGAGCTCCCGCTTGCCAGGGCGCTAACGGGACTACCGATATCTTCCGAGCTCCCGCTTGCCAGGGCGCTAACGGGACTACCGATATCTTCCGAGCTCCCGCTTGCCAGGGCGCTAACGGGACTACCGATATCTTCCGAGCTCCCGCTTGCCAGGGCGCTAACGGGACTACCGATATCCTCCGAGCTCCCGCTTGCCAGGGCGCTAACGGGACTACCGATATCTTCGGAGCTCCCGCTTGCCAGGGCGCTAACGGGACTACCGATATCTTCCGAGCTCCCGCCTTGCCAGGGCGCTAACGGGACTACCGATATCTTCCGAGCTCCCGCTTGCCAGGGCGCTAACGGGACTACCGATATCTTCGGAGCTCCCGCTTGCCAGGGCGCTAACGGGACTACCGATATCTTCCGAGCTCCGCTTGCCAGGGCGCTAACGGGACTACCGATATCTTCCGAGCTCCCGCTTGCCAGGGCGCTAACGGACTACCGATATCTTCCGCGCTCCCGCTTGCCAGGGCGCTAACGGGACTACCGATATCTTCGGAGCTCCGCTTGCCAGGGCGCTAACGGGACTACCGATATCTTCGGAGCTCCCGCTTGCCAGGGCGCTAACGGGAACTACCGATATCTTCCGAGCTCCCGCTTGCCAGGGCGCTAACGGGGACTACCGATATCTTCCGAGCTCCCGCTTGCCAGGGCGCTAACGGGACTACCGATATCTTCCGAGCTCCCGCTTGCCAGGGCGCTAACGGGACTACCGATATCTTCCGAGCTCCCGCTTGCCAGGGCGCTAACGGGACTACCGATATCTTCCGAGCTCCCGCTTGCCAGGGCGCTAACGGGACTACCGATATCTTCCGAGCTCCCGCTTGCCAGGGCGCTAACGGGACTACCGATATCTTCGGAGCTCCCGCTTGCCAGGGCGCTAGCGGGACTACCGATATCTTCGGAGCTCCGCTTGCCAGGGGCGCTAACGGGACTACCGATATCTTCCGAGCTCCCGCTTGCCAGGGCGCTAACGGGACTACCGATATCTTCCGAGCTCCCGCTTGCCAGGGCGCTAACGGGACTACCGATATCTTCCGAGCTCCCGCTTGCCAGGGCGCTAACGGGACTACCGATATCTTCCGAGCTCCCGCTTGCCAGGGCGCTAACGGGACTACCGATATCTTCCGAGCTCCCGCTTGCCAGGGCGCTAACGGGACTACCGATATCTTCGGAGCTCCCGCTTGCCAGGGCGCTAGCGGGACTACCGATATCTTCCGAGCTCCCGCTTGCCAGGGCGCTAACGGGACTACCGATATCTTCCGAGCTCCCGCTTGCCAGGGCGCTAACGGGACTACCGATATCTTCCGAGCTCCCGCTTGCCAGGGCGCTAACGGGACTACCGATATCTTCGGAGCTTCCCGCTTGCCAGGGCGCTAACGGGACTACCGATATCTTCGGAGCTCCCGCTTGCCAGGGCGCTAACGGGACTACCGATATCTTCGGAGCTCCCGCTTGCCAGGGCGCTAGCGGGACTACCGATATCTTCGGAGCTCCCGCTTGCCAGGGCGCTAACGGGACTACCGATATCTTCCGAGCTCCCGCTTGCCAGGGCGCTAACGGGACTACCGATATCTTCCGAGCTCCCGCTTGCCAGGGCGCTAACGGGACTACCGATATCTTCCGAGCTCCCGCTTGCCAGGGCGCTAAAGGGACTACCGATATCTTCCGAGCTCCCGCTTGCCAGGGCGCTAACGGGACTACCGATATCTTCGGAGCTCCCGCTTGCCAGGGCGCTAGCGGGACTACCGATATCTTCCGAGCTCCGCTTGCCAGGGCGCTAACGGGACTACCGATATCTTCCGAGCTCCCGCTTGCCAGGGCGCTAACGGGACTACCGATATCTTCCGAGCTCCCGCTTGCCAGGGCGCTAACGGGACTACCGATATCTTCCGAGCTCCCGCTTGCCAGGGCGCTAACGGGACTACCGATATCTTCCGAGCTCCCGCTTGCCAGGGCGCTAACGGGACTACCGATATCTTCCGAGCTCCCGCTTGCCAGGGCGCTAACGGGACTACCGATATCTTCGGAGCTCCCGCTTGCCAGGGCGCTAGCGGGACTACCGATATCTTCCGAGCTCCCGCTTGCCAGGGCGCTAGCGGGACTACCGATATCTTCCGAGCTCCCGCTTGCCAGGGCGCTAACGGGACTACCGATATCTTCCGAGCTCCCGCTTGCCAGGGCGCTAACGGGACTACCGATATCTTCCGAGCTCCCGCTTGCCAGGGCGCTAACGGGACTACCGATATCTTCGGAGCTCCCGCTTGCCAGGGCGCTAGCGGGACTACCGATATCTTCCGAGCTCCCGCTTGCCAGGGCGCTAACGGGACTACCGATATCTTCCGAGCTCCCGCTTGCCAGGGCGCTAACGGGACTACCGATATCTTCGGAGCTCCCGCTTGCCAGGGCGCTAACGGGACTACCGATATCTTCGGAGCTCCCGCTTGCCAGGGCGCTAACGGGACTACCGATATCTTCGGAGCTCCCGCTTGCCAGGGCGCTAACGGGACTACCGATATCTTCCGAGCTCCCGCTTGCCAGGGCGCTAACGGGACTACCGATATCTTCCGAGCTCCCGCTTGCCAGGGCGCTAACGGGACTACCGATATCTTCCGAGCTCCCGCTTGCCAGGGCGCTAACGGGACTACCGATATCTTCGGAGCTCCCGCTTGCCAGGGCGCTAACGGGACTACCGATATCTTCCGAGCTCCCGCTTGCCAGGGCGCTAACGGGACTACCGATATCTTCGGAGCTCCCGCTTGCCAGGGCGCTAGCGGGACTACCGATATCTTCCGAGCTCCCGCTTGCCAGGGCGCTAACGGGACTACCGATATCTTCCGAGCTCCCGCTTGCCAGGGCGCTAACGGGACTACCGATATCTTCCGAGCTCCCGCTTGCCAGGGCGCTAACGGGACTACCGATATCTTCGGAGCTCCCGCTTGCCAGGGCGCTAACGGGACTACCGATATCTTCGGAGCTCCCGCTTGCCAGGGCGCTAACGGGACTACCGATATCTTCGGAGCTCCCGCTTGCCAGGGCGCTAGCGGGACTACCGATATCTTCGGAGCTCCCGCTTGCCAGGGCGCTAACGGGACTACCGATATCTTCCGAGCTCCCGCTTGCCAGGGCGCTAACGGGACTACCGATATCTTCCGAGCTCCCGCTTGCCAGGGCGCTAACGGGACTACCGATATCTTCGGAGCTCCCGCTTGCCAGGGCGCTAACGGGACTACCGATATCTTCGGAGCTCCCGCTTGCCAGGGCGCTAACGGGACTACCGATATCTTCCGAGCTCCCGCTTGCCAGGGCGCTAACGGGACTACCGATATCTTCGGAGCTCCCGCTTGCCAGGGCGCTAACGGGACTACCGATATCTTCCGAGCTCCCGCTTGCCAGGGCGCTAACGGGACTACCGATATCTTCCGAGCTCCCGCTTGCCAGGGCGCTAACGGGACTACCGATATCTTCCGAGCTCCCGCTTGCCAGGGCGCTAACGGGACTACCGATATCTTCGGAGCTCCCGCTTGCCAGGGCGCTAGCGGGACTACCGATATCTTCCGAGCTCCCGCTTGCCAGGGCGCTAACGGGACTACCGATATCTTCCGAGCTCCCGCTTGCCAGGGCGCTAACGGGACTACCGATATCTTCCGAGCTCCCGCTTGCCAGGGCGCTAACGGGACTACCGATATCTTCGGAGCTCCCGCTTGCCAGGGCGCTAGCGGGACTACCGATATCTTCCGAGCTCCCGCTTGCCAGGGCGCTAACGGGACTACCGATATCTTCCGAGCTCCCGCTTGCCAGGGCGCTAACGGGACTACCGATATCTTCCGAGCTCCCGCTTGCCAGGGCGCTAACGGGACTACCGATATCTTCGGAGCTCCCGCTTGCCAGGGCGCTAACGGGACTACCGATATCTTCGGAGCTCCCGCTTGCCAGGGCGCTAACGGGACTACCGATATCTTCGGAGCTCCCGCTTGCCAGGGCGCTAACGGGACTACCGATATCTTCGGAGCTCCCGCTTGCCAGGGCGCTAACGGGACTACCGATATCTTCGGAGCTCCCGCTTGCCAGGGCGCTAACGGGACTACCGATATCTTCCGAGCTCCCGCTTGCCAGGGCGCTAACGGGACTACCGATATCTTCGGAGCTCCCGCTTGCCAGGGCGCTAACGGGACTACCGATATCTTCCGAGCTCCCGCTTGCCAGGGCGCTAACGGGACTACCGATATCTTCCGAGCTCCCGCTTGCCAGGGCGCTAACGGGAATACCGATATCTTCGGAGCTCCCGCTTGCCAGGGCGCTAGCGGGACTACCGATATCTTCGGAGCTCCCGCTTGCCAGGGCGCTAGCGGGACTACCGATATCTTCGGAGCTCCCGCTTGCCAGGGCGCTAGCGGGACTACCGATATCTTTAAGTTAAGCAACTGTCACATATTTCAGTTCATCAAGTATTTCCGTTATCAAGGGTTTCGTATCGAATCTGGAACCCATATGGTGTTTTCTGTTATACCCTTCATAGTCTTTTATCTTCTAAAGGTCCTTCTACAGTTAAAAAGCGAAAGTGCCTATTATAGATTTGGTGAAAAAAATAGGTAACCGACAGTTTCAGTTTACGAACACATATGTATAATATACAAATATACAGACGAACAGAACCACCTCTTTTTCTCCTGTCTTGGGTTAAAAAGTGGAAAAATAAATAGGACGAGAAGTCAGCGAGTGAAAAATTGCGCGCGCGCTCACTTTCTTTTGTTTTGTTCATTACTATGAATTTAAGGAAAAATAAACGGCTTACTTCGCTGTTTATGCTAGGTGTTTCAGTTTTGTTTGTTTTTCTGATCTAGACACTCACGGACTTAAGTCGCTTATAGCTACTGCCTGCATTTTTTTATTTTCAACTTAAAGGTTATAACTACTTATATAGGGACAGTGAACTTCGGTATAATAATATTATCTCTCAAAATCAGGCGTGTCTCCAAGTCCTTGAGAAGTGTATAATATAATGATGCAAGCTAAATCATAGGCTCAGTATAAGGCCGGGACACATATCTTATCGAGGCTAAATAGACCGTGGAGCTCCATTAAGTGCTTCCTATTATTATAACTTTACAAAGACAGGACTTACAGCGTCATCTGTCTGAAGTTGCTGTAGGGCTGTCCAAAATAGGGTAAAAAAGGTGGTATTTTCTGTTCATTAAGCTACGTCTATGAAAGCTCTCCGTTACGTTATGAAGCTGCGAATTACTAATGATAAAAATGATAGTATATGTAAGCAAATATCATACCGAATATTGTCAGGGGATCATGACCACCTCAGAAGGTTTTTAATTTTTTTCAGAAAGCCTTTTTTATAACCATTCATAGGTGTAATGTATAACAATTAACCAAAAGAGGAGAATCTTTAGCCACACATCTATAATCATATTTTTATGGTGACTGAAACTTTATAAGAGATGACATCTTAATGGGATATGATTAACTGTTTGCATTGTATAATCACCATATTTTGCCCCTATTAATGCCTGTCCCTAAATCTTATCTACTACTCAATCTGCAGACCGTGTAACAAAAAGTCTCGATATGATACTCTGTCAGTAGCAGGGTGGCAGCCCTGCCAGTGACGTATAATTACGTGGTGCGTGGTGGGGCGCGAGCCATCAATCTGCCGTCTGTCCGCACATGACGCCATTACTTGCATTTTCATTATTACCACCCCTAGCGGACATCGTAATATCCAAGTTATCGATATATTGGGAGATGTCGACAAATAAAAATACAGTTTATATGGCAGTGGCGAAAGGGTCTGTGTAAGATGATTCCTGTCGGTGTCCTTTTCTAGAGATTGCAGAATATTTGTCAATGAATATTTTCCCACAATTTTACATCGGCTCTTCTTATGATAACTTTCACTCTTTGCCATAAGCTTCAACAACAACCTCCTCCACCTCTCCTTCCTCTAATCTACAATAGCATCACAAAAGGTTGAACTGGTAATTAAACAGCAGGCACTGTCTTGGGTTTGAGCCCCATCTGTTGCTCTATTTTAAGGGCTGATCTGTTTTTCTTGTAATACAACATTTACTCGGCAGGATTCTTATAATGTAATATGGTAGTTAACATTGTAGGACCAAGCTATGCAACTGTGTCACATTATATAACATTACACTTAACACTTAGGTCATGGCTAGCTTTGAATTCAATATATGATTATGTCTTTATATCTTTGTTTACTGCGGCCGACTGTAACGTGCAACTGTGTTTTTTTAAGAATAAAATAATGTCATCAAAATAACTCAGCAATATACCTACAATTATATCAGACCCAAATTGTCCACATCGTTACCTTGGGTCGTAGGTACTACTTGGTCAAATCCGACCCAAATTGTCTACATCATTACCTTGGGTCGCACTACTTAGTTAAGGCCTAATTTGACTTGATTAAATTTTAAAATTAGCCCTTAACCAAGTAGTACGACCCAAGGTAACGTTGTAGCCAATTTGGGTCGGATATCATTGCAGGTATTTTGTTCGCCGGGGCGTAAGCCCGCTCGCTGGGGCGTAAGCCTGCTGCCGCGAGAAATCGCGGCACAGCGGACGGAGCTCCGGCGGGATCTCATGGCGTCAACCCAGTGCTGGGCACGCCACAATTGCGGCGATAAGTCCCCTCTTTGAGGAGTGGCTAGAGAGGCGCCACGGTGTCCTCACCTTCCGCCTGACGCAGGTCCTCACCGGACACGGCAGCTTCAGGAGGTTACTGTGTCGGATAAGGCGGGAGGAAACGCCCGGGTGTCACGACTGTGTGGATCGCCCGGAGGACACGGTGGAGCATACGGTGGAGGTCTGCCCGGCTTGGGCAGAGCACCGCCGTGTCCTCGTGGAGGCGATCGGCGGCAGAGACCTCTCGCGTCCGGCCCTGGTTCAGGCCATGATACGGAGCGAGAGGGCATGGGCAGCCGTCACCTCCTTCGTCGGCGTCGGGAATCCCGGGCGGATTTCCGGCCACCGTAGGCGCGGGCTTGCGGACGGTGAGCAATGCGTTGCTCACCGTCCGGTAAGGACCAGGCCCGAGTCGAGGGCGCGTTGTATACCACGCGCGCCTCAAAGAGATGTTGTCAGCACAAAGGTAGGGGTCCACTAGGGCCGATGCCTGCCGGGGTCGCGGGAAGGTACTTATGGGTCACCGAGGCCCCCGCAACACAGGCAACAGGAAGGAATACGGGTGCGTTTTAGTCAGTAAGAGTCTGACACACTCTCCCGCTCGAGAGCGGGAGAAGTTATTTGATGATTTCCCACCCTAAAAAAAAAAAGGTATTTTGTTGGGTTAATTTGATGACATTATTTTATTCTTAAAAAAACACGGTCGCACATTACAGTCGGCCGCCGACCTAAGTGTTGAGCGTAATGTTATATCATGTAACCCGGTTGCGGAGCAAGGTCCTAGCATGTTAACTACCTTAATACACACATAAAAGACATGTGTTGCTCATTTTGTTTTAGAAAATAACTTACCTAGAGCTTATAACCGTTTACAAATACAGCCATATTTAGGTACTACGTACACTTGGTCGCAGAACTCTTTGTGCATATTCTTCAATCAGCAAATTAAAACTAATTTATTGTAAATCTCAGGTTCATAAGATGTTACAGTACAATCATAAAATAGCAGAGCATCAAACAATAACATTGTCACCATATAGAGTGTACAAGTTACTTGGCATTATCGTCACATCATACATCACATAAAGAGTTCAACGGTAAAGCTTCATACTCTGCTTAACTTGACTGACATATTCTCAACAAACACTGAGCACGCTATGAAATTCCAAGTATTTTTACAGCCTTAACTTCACAGTATTATATTCACGTGTTAACTAAACGAGCGAGTTCTATGATAGCACTCGACTACTAACTAAGAGAATCAGGCTAATGTGTTTCTCAAGCAATTTATAGCCCGCGCTCCGAATGGGAAAAGTTGTACAAAAACCATAGTTTCGACAGATTATGAGTTGTACATAGATAATGAGGTGCTAAGAGGTTTAGAAATTCATGGAAAAACGAGAGTTGCTTTGAGAAAAATAAATTCTTACTCGACCTTAATAAAGACCAAAACAAGCTACATACGTCATACTTATACCCACTATATGAAACACAATTTACTGTTGGATTTAGCCATCATGGCATCACCTTTGTGATGGCTTCTCCACCTGCGGCAACCAGTTTACCCGAAAGACATTTTAAGTTATTCTACCCTCCGGCTCTTTATCAGCACATTTTCGGATGCGCAATTTCAACCTAAACACTCACATATTTTCTCGGCCATCATTCCTTCGTCAGACAACTTTAGCCCACCGGCAGTTCTCCCCTTTCTACCTATACCATGCAGCATACACCTGAGACCTAACATTACCCGTAGCGGGATGGCGGCGTAATGCTGAGTAAGTCACGGCGCACGCGATACGGACGCCGTCATTACGGCACACGCCGTCAGGCCAGGCTTGGCGTCATTACCAGGCCGCGGGCTACCTGGGAGATAAGGAACTTACAATGTATTTTAGATTTTCCTTGTCAATATTTAAATTGAATACTGTGTGCTATTGTAGTTTTTCAATCACTAATAAAAAGGAAGGAATTTTTCAAAGTACCGGGCCCAAACATAATAACAAAGAAGTACCGTCGATACGAAAGAGAGAAGACTAATCAGGAATTGTCAGCAGCCCCATTCTAATTCAGTCAAATCAAATTGCTAGTGGCAATATCTATCTCTACCCCTACCTATTACATGAAACTTAAACATTCCTGCCAAATTGTGGGCGCACTAAACTAACCACTTCTTCCCAATCCTTCGGTAAATACACGCGCGACTTTATGTTCAATCGTCATCTATTGTAATAAAGTTTTCGCCTTATCTATCAGGCTTTTAATTAACATTGCCTGATAGCTATTATAACACCTAGTGATCAGTGCAGGTCGTTTTAATTAATATTATCATCATTCATCAGTCATCTCTCGATCTGACACGATCGCACATTACGCCGACTATTAAACTTGCTAATCTAAAAATCAATTTGAGTAACCATTCATTATGTTCTCCTTCGAACGACGCGGAATTACGTTGTGCTTGTGTCAGGGTTGTTAAAATTGACGTTTTATAGAGATAGAAATAACAGCTACTACAGGTTTAGTGCCATTATTACAAGAAATAAATGTATGATTTTATAATAATCTAAACAACAGTATTCTTAATAGTATCCCAGGGATGATGACAACCTGATAAAATAAAATAATAATAGACTTCTTAGTCAGCGATGAGTCTTGTATGTACTTGTTTACTTCTCAAATATTAAGAAAACACATTTATATACGCTAATGATTCAATGTATCCCTAGCTCTATCAATAAAATATTTATACTGCAGTTGAGAGTCGAGAGTGTTGAGCACTGGACATATTTTACCTGCAACCGACAAAAAAATAATGACTTATTCTTATTACTAGGTACTTAATATTCCGTCTACATACCTGTAATACCTCTACTCCGCACAGCATCCGTGGTGTATCCTGATTAAGTCATAAAACGCTGTGTTTATAATAAATGCACTTCCAATTGAACTGCATTGAACTGCACGGAGCGTCTTACCGAGAGGCGAACCGTCCGTAGGTACCTAATTACTGATGGGCACTTGCGCAATAACATCCCGCGGCGATGCCCGTGTTTTACGAACTATTCCCAACAGTTGATGGTACATAATTAACTGACAAGTTGATTGTTGATGAGTGATTTTTGGCTTGGTAGTCCGAAAACATAAGTTGTTTTTCTTTACGCTTTGGATCTGCATCATACATTTTGGGTGAGATAAGTAGGTACGAGTAGGTGACGCAAGCGACTTGCTGATGATTTTGTGCGTATTTTCGTGTACTATTCCCGGGTTTACCTCGACACAAAAATAATACAATACAATGCAAGCTTGCCTTGGATTTCATCAGTAGAAGTCGCGAAGGTCAGTGCGCAGTCGCTGCGTGCAAATTCTTAAATTCGGCATGACTTCGTGACAAAGAATCGATTTGGAAGAATCTATGGGTGGTCCGTAGCAAATTCTAAGAAATGTAAGTAATACAGAAATTTAGAGCTTTATATCCATACCTAATACTTTTATAATCTGTTTGTAACTTAAAGAAAAATTGTTCGCAAATACAAATGCAAAACACACCTTGGTACGATTCCAAAACGCAGAATTGAATTAATTGAATGGCAAAAACTGTACTCAGACTTATTTGTACAGGAATTTAATCGTTACAAATTGTAAAATAATACTCTTCATTTCTTCATCTTAAATAAATAACAAATACTGAAACCGTCTCTAATCGATACTAACAATTATAATGATTCCGAATCATCCGCAACACTTGCTCAACCTAGTGCAAACGTTTGGCAAGTCGGCGGCGTCGCGGCGCCGACACAAGCTGGTTTTATTGTTAATTGAGTAAGTTATTAGTCGCGCCCCTTCACGCTAGTAAACACAGGCATGAGCAGAGCCGGGGTCAATTGTGCACGATCATAACAAACGAACTATTGCAATAAAGTGGTAATCAAACCTTGGTTTTCATCAGGGTTTTCCTCATAATTGGTTTAGATCTACTAACTGGCTGTACTTTGATCGTATTGTTTTAGATACTTACTTTTACATACAATGTCTCTATTTAATTTATTCATAACAGTGTATCCAGAAAATTAATAATAACAAAACTGGTCCGATAAATCTATATATATAAAAGGAGAAACTGACTGACTGACGGATTGACATATCAACGCACAGTCGAAACTACGAATGTGAAACTTTCGTGACGGCTTCCTTTTATAACGTAAGGAACGGAGCACTAAGGAACAGTTTTTGGAAATTCTAAGGGGGTGAAATAGGGGATTTTGTTGTATGAAAAATCTTTTTCCTTGACTTAATAAACTTGAAACTTCCGACGAAAACTTATATAATTTGTATGGAAGAATTTTAACGCACGCTCCAATTACCTCCAAACTCAGTATTTGAATAATGCCCCATTGGGCGGTGAAAAGGGGGATAAAGATTATATTAACATAATATGTTAAATAGAACATAACCAAACATACACCTGACCTGGAATGAGAAACAGAAATTAAAGCTACAAAATTATTATCTGTATTTTCATAAGATAGTCATTTTGACTGTCATCTTCATTTTTACAGTTCTATTGCTTAGTCCGTAGAGCTAGGCTCTAAACATAGATTGTATACCTCATGTTAAAGACTACTCGCGTATGCGAATGAAGCAAACCTTCAATTACATGAAAAAAAAAACCCTTTGTTCTATAAGATTTAGCCCGAATACTTGATAAATAATAAAGATTGTTCTCACTAATACTACCATCTGAAAAGGATTGAGGGGGTGGTGAAATTTGTAGGGTATCCCCTACAAATTTCCCCACCCCCTCAATCCTTTTATCCTTTCATACTATCGTATGAAATCCAACCGAACAAAATCGCGGGCTGACATATCAGAAATTTCGCACGAGGGTTCATTTTATAATGAAGGCGAGCTCTAAGAAGGGGCTTTTGGAAATTTGTCTTTTAAGGGGTTGAAAAGGGGGGATTTTCGCTAAACCAACATTCCTATGCTTTGCACATGTTAAGTAAAACGGCCAATTGAGCAACACTTCTCGGCTCTTCTCTTCACGGGGTATCATGGTCTAGTAGCCTCAACATTAAGATATGGAATGATATTTTGGAGCAATGTCACTGGTAAAGAACTGGTATTTAAGTGCCAAAGTTGCATAAGAGCTATATATAATTTGCAGATAACAGACAGCTGCAAACCGTTTTTTTAAAGTACGAAAATATTGACTATGTCGTCGTTGTACATTTACAAAACGGCTATGTTCGTCTAAAATAATTTACATAAATTTGCTCGAGTAAGTAGTCAGTGCCGTTGTGATCGGTTACAAACAGTCGGACCTAGTACTGTACTCGTACTATACAGAAACAGTATTTTTGTAATGGCTCCAAAGTTCTATAATAAATTACCAAACTCCTTATAAGGAGTGAAGATAATGTCCGCAAACTCAAAAATATAGATAAGACTTAGTACTCTATCGACAAACATAACACATAACATAATATCATCACGCCTTGTTTCCCCGAAGGGATGGGCAGAGGTGTACCTGTAGTACAGCCACATTTCGCCAGTTATGTTTAAGTCCCATGTAATAGAGGGCAAGCCTATTGCCAGCAACCGGACACACATCCAGAATCGGGGCTGCTACTGAGAAATTCCAGATAGAAACACCCAATAACATTTTGCCCGACCCGGGAATTGAACCCAGGACCTCATGCTCAGCAGTAGCGCTTGCGACCACTAGACCAACGAGGCAGTACTCTATCGAAGAATTTTTAATTGATAAAATATGACATTACCAGCCCTTAATATAATTTACCATTGACATGCATGTAAAAATAAATTATAATTGATTAATTATTTATTAATAATATATTTAATTGACATTATTTACTCGAACATGACTTTGTATTGTATAGATTCAGACTTATTACTAAAAAACTAATATATTTGTACACCAATTTCATTGGTAGGACATAGAGCTCGACTAAAATGTATACATAACACCCACGAATAAAGATTTATTGATTGATTGATTCGTTTGTGTGAAAAATCTTATTTCTTGAATTTATTCTTCTTAAACTTGAAACTTAACACGAGCACATTCTTAAATAAATAATAAAGTTAGTCATAATTAGTTTTTAAAAAATACCCCACAAAGAGATTTTAGGGGGAATTTTTGAAGTAACATAACGCGCTGTCCTATTACCTCGAAACTCGGTATTAATACTTTTGACAGAAAATAAAGACTTATGAGTCGAGACTTACGAGTTACTTTCAAATCCTTATTTAATTTCCCAATAAATATTTTTATCGACCAACATCACGTAATAAATATTGATGTGAAAAGTTTACGACAACTTTATGCACCGTTGACATAATTAATAAATAATGAAAACAAATTACTATCATCAAGATTTAAATGTTACATTAATTTAAACGAATAAACTGATTATCTAAGTCCGACTGTAACTTTTTATAGGTTTTTTAAACATATTAAAATATAAATATTTTTACAGTGTTGTAAGTTTATTTGGACTTGAGATACTTTTTAACAACATTACAATAAAACGAAGCAACCCAAACGGTGCAATCAATACCTAAGTAGAATATAACAAAAACAGTTATGGAATAACTTGTTTGTAAATGATTAGACCCACAATTGGCCACAATTGACCCACACGCCTGAAGACTGTCCTTAGTCCCCTCTTTGAGGAGTGGCTAGAAGGCGATCGGCGGCAGAGATCTCTCGCGTCCGGCTTTGGTTCAGGCCATGGTATGGAGCAAGAGGGCATGGGCAGTCGTCACCTCCTTCTGCGAAGCAGTAATGCTTGCGAAGGAGGAGGCGGTACGGTTGAGGGAAAGGCAAATTTCGCGCCCTCTCGCCCCTAGCCGCCGCAGGAGACGCCCTGGGCGTCGGGAATCCCGGGCGGATTTCCGGCCACCGTAGGCGCGGGCTTGCGGACGGTGAGCAATGTGTAGCTCACCGTCCGGTAAGGACCAGGCCCGGGTCGACGGCGCGTTGTATTCCACGCACGCCTCAAACAGATGTCGTCAGCACAAAGGTAGGGGTCCACTAGGGCCGATGCCTGCCGGGGTCGTGGGAAGGTACTAATGGGTCACCGAGGCCCCCGCAACACAGGCAACAGGAAGGAATACGGGTGGGTTTTAGTCAGTAAGGGTCTCACACCCTCACGCTCCGCCCAGAGCGGGAGAAGTTATTTGATGATTTCCCACCCAAAAAAATAAAAGGCCTAAAAACGATCTCTTTCGACACATTTCTTATTTTCATAACTTACTTCATTACTACACTACACGAAAAATAAATATTAGAATAAATTCGAAGCGGATAATATAAACGGCTTCATTGCACGAGCCGGCTGAAGCAACAAAAACTTCGCATGATGCGCCTGCGCACCAGCCATGGAGGTGGCCACGCTGTGCCAGCCACGCGGCTTTTGTAATGTGTTGCAGAGTATAGAATGTGGACGACAGCCACGTCATTATTTTTGGAAAAACAGCGATACAAAAGCCGGCTAAATTCTGCAAAACTGTTTTAATACTGTATTGTTTACATCAACTGGCCAGTCTGTACCGTCAACACCGTCTATTCGCGAGGTGGACGCATTCCTTTGATATTTTCAAAACCTATGTTAGTCTTCAACTACATATACAGGGTGACATTGAAAACATGCGACAAATCGAAATGGGAGATTGTACTCATCATTATGAACAACTTTTACTAAGGGACCAAAGCTAAAATCCCAAAAAAAAAAAACTGCTGTCCCCTACATTTATGTTCGCAATACCTCATCAAAATGTAGGAAAAGCAGATTTTTTTTTTGGGATTACAGTTTTGGTCCCTTAGTAAAAGTTGTTAATAATGATGTATACAATGTCCCATTTCAGTTTGTCGCAAGTTTTCAATTTCAACCTGTATAAGCATAAGGATTGATAAACAGCCATTTGAAAGTCGCTTCTACACTTCAAGGAATTTGAATAAACCTAACAAGAAAGTGCAAAAATTGATGAAATCTGGACGGCGCGGCGTTACTACACATTGTATAGCACCTTTTCCTCGCCTCATTTTCATTCAAGTGTAGAACGACGCGCGCGCAGTTTTTGCAGCGTCTCGTAAGCGCGACATCAGTTCACAATTTGTCACCATGAGTTGTGGACGACAGCCGTCCTACTTGTCCGATATATTTGCATTTATTTATGGGTATACTATGTACTTTACATATACATACATCTTAAATGTATAGCAGACGATAGATTATGTGAATGCGGAGGTGTTCCGGAAAAATCTCACCCACACGAACTACCGTGTGGGTGAGATTTTTTCTGGCTTATCCAATTCTGAAAATGTTAAAAACAGGTTCATGTGGGCTTAAGGCTCCTACATACTGGCGCGACTTGTCGCGCGACGCGACGCGACACAAAGACACCGCGTGTAGCGCTACACGCGGTGTCTTTGTGTCGCGTCGCGTCGCGCGATTAGTCGCCTTTATTCTTATCTTTACACTCGTGCAAAAGCATGTAGTACTGATTTCTACTTATTCAATGGTGGACGTTTTTCGGCTGAATGATGATTATGAATTTCTATACTTTGTTGTTGTTTATTGTTTAAGACTTCAGGAATTATCTTGTTGTCCTCAGATCACATGACCACACCAGCCAGCCGCCATGTCCGCGGTGATGAGCACGCTGTCCATGATCAGCGGCACCCGGCGCGCGCATCGTAAGCTCGCGTGCAGGTAATGTATTGTTGGGATATACTCATAATCTTTTGTCGAAGCTGGGCCGTCTATGATGCCAAAGATGGATGGCCAATCGAAGCACATGGTAAGTACTATATTTAACAGGATGGTTCGGTTGGTAATCATCTTTATATAATCCCAGTCACTGTACACGATAGAGAGTAGGTACCTACTTACGTATGTCTTAGTCAATAAGTTAATACTGTGGCTTCGAATACCAGCTTCGGTAAAATCTGGGTTCTACAAGAAATGGTGGTAGAGTATTCGTAGACGTAGATATACAGGGTTATTATAATGTGGCTAGCTAACCTCCGCAGACGCGATGGTTATCGATCGATACCAAAAGACAATAAAAAAAAGATTTAATGTTTTTTCTTGTGGGAGGTCAATGACTGCTTTTAGTGTTGTTACTTGAAGTATGAGTTGAGAAACTGATATTTCAGGTGACTACAATAGTTGCGGTCGATGACTCCATAAAAAAATTCAATTCATAACATAACATTACGCCTTCTTTCCCCGAAGGGTTGGGCAGAGGTGTACCTGTAGTACACCCATATTTCGCCAGTTATGTTTAAGTCCCATGTAATAGGAGGCCAGCCTATTGCTATAAACCGGCCAAAAACCCAGACTACGGGCTGCTACTGAGAAATTACAAAATTCGATTAATCAAATTAATTTCGTTGTTTGTTTCATCATGTTTAGATATCGACCAATGGCGTCTGCGCAGTTTACCTAGCTAGTTTAATTAAACCCTGTATATGTCTGTTCTTTCCATCATATCACAAAGACAGACGGACGTGTTTTGTCTTAAAATAAAATCCAGCATCATCTCGAATGACAAAGGTTTAATTGAATATCGCCCTTGTCGCTCGCTAAAGCGCACTTTAAAGCGACAAAATTCAGCATACCTCTGATATGGGTGGCGGACCGTCGCGGAATGCAGAGTATCGAGCAATTCAATTACCATCCATACCCAAACGGGCATCGTCCACGACTCGACGCGGGTTGGGTCTGCGTGGGCGCAGCGCGAGCTCATAACCAACACGCTAATATTGAGGATCATTTGTTAGACCCACTTGCACCACAAATGATCTTTCTCGAATTTAAAACATCGTTGTTTCTGACAATCGTTTGAAGATGATGATGAAAAACAGAATGATTTTTTAAATACGTTTGCTACACTGTTACAACTCATGTATTTGCTAGACTGTGACCATGTACTCCAAATACGTACAGCGTTTGATTAATAAGATAATAATCTGGTTTGAGATGTCCAAGAAGAAGTTGTTTTCAACCTTAATGTGTTTTTCTCCGGTAATGGTGAGTTTCGGAGAATTTTTAATGGATTAGGCTTATGAGAAACTCCGAATGTCGTCATATTCAAGATGTATCAGAAGAAAAATTAGTTAACTTGTCCAGTTTGTTAATTTTCTTATTTTGTAATTTGTTACCCTTCTTAATCTATATTCATATGTAATGTGAATTTGTTTAAAGCTGTCTTTAGGTACTAATCTTCAGCATTTAATAATGTGTCAGAAATTGATTTATAACTTGCAAGCAACCGTAAAGTTTTCAATCAATCAAGTGTGATTTTAATAATTAAAGATAATGTTACCGATATCTATAAATCCAAGCCATTCGAATCAAATATGTCTGTTTGTTAACTTAATCGCCAGCTTAGTCAGGATATGTGTAATGTTAAATCAATGTTATTGTAATAATTACAACATTTGATTCCTTTGGAAAATGTCTTAATGCGAAGTGTGATTGATTAATTGATTATTAAATGAAATCTATACGATTGTTCAACTTTTTTTAACTTCCTTGTTGTTATTAAAAGCAATTCATCTGTTCAATAATTGATACTTCAATTTAAATTCGCAATAAATTATGAAACATTATAATTTGTACGTTAGATCTTCATTGATGCCTCCTTGCCGGATTGCCGCCATGGGATCTGGAGGCAAAAGTCCTCGCGCACGTATGGGAGTGGCGCGAGGAGGCGAAACACCGGGGCGTAACTCCGCTGCCGCGAGAAATCGCGGCACAGCGGACGGAGCTCCGGCGGGATCTCATGGCGACATGGAGAGTACGGTTGTCGCAACCCAGTGCTGGGCACGCCACGATTGCGGCCATAAGTCCCGTCTTTGAGGAGTGGCTAGAGAGACGCCACGGCGTCCTCACCTTCCGCTTGACAGAGGTCCTCACCGGACACGGCAGCTTCGGGAGGTTCCTGTGATGGAGAAGGCGGGAGGAAACGCCCGGGTGTCACCACTGTGTGGATCGCCCGAAGGACACGGTGGAGCATACGGTGGAGGTCCACCCGGCTTGGACAGAGCACCGCCGTGTCCTCGTGGAGGCGATCGGCGGCAGAGATTTCTCTCGTCCGGCCCTGGTTCAGGCCATGGTACGGAGCGAGAGGGCATGGGCAGCCGTCACCTCCTTGTGCGAAGCAGTAATGCTCGCGAAGGAGGAGGCGGGACGGTTGAGGAAAAGGCAAATTTCGCGCCTTCTCGCCCCTAGCCGCCGCAGGAGACGCCCTGGGCGTCGGGAATCCTGGGCGGATTTCCGGCCACCGTAGGCGCGGGCTTGCGGACTGATTTGATTTGCGTGAGCAATGGGTAGCTCACCGTCCGGTAAGGACCAGGCCTGGGTCGACGACGGTGCGTTGTATTCCACGCGCGCCTAAAAGAGATGTCGTCAGCACAAGTGTAGGGGTCCACTAGGGCATCGGCGGGTCGCGGGAAGGTACTAAAGGGTTACCGAGGCCACTGACAACACAGGCAACGGAAGGAATACGGGTGGGTTTTAGTCAGTAAGAGTCTGACACACCCTCCCGCTCCGCCCAGACCGGGAGAAGTTATTTGATGATTTCCCACCCAAAAAAAAGATGTAATCATAAAATATTTAAACAAATGTCAATAAATGAATGTCAACTGTGGGAAACCTCATGATGAGTTGATGAGATGAGTTAACATTAGCTATTTACTAAGCTATATAATTGTTATATAAAACAGGTTTTTCACAGAATCTAAAAAATATTATAAAATTGTATATAATTGTAAAATTGTACACACGAAATTGGGCAAAAATTATTTGGCAACATACACTGGACCGCAAACAAAAGCGGGTTGGTAACAAAAACCTCAATAACTTTCACAATATTGGAGCTTGCTTTATGTAATAAAAACTATATTATAGACAATTTTATAGTACTTAAATCAAGGTCATGAAGTTTATTTTGAATAAAAGCAAAATAAGTAAAAATTACTATTATCACTAGATTTCGAGAAATGTGCTACGGTATCAAATATACATTTTTTACATATTTTAGTATTTTGTATTGCCACAACGAGCTGTTAATACAGCTGTTATACGGTTTGGCATGCTTTCCACCAGATTTTTGAGCCGATCCTGAAGAATATTCTCTCATTCCTCTATCAGTGCCTCTTTCAGTTCGAGAAGCGTGATTGGAGGGGCATTTTGCTGGCGTACACGTCGTCCCAGTCCGTCCCAGGCATGCTCGAGAGGATCAAGTCTGGGCTTTTTCTTTTTTGGATGGGAAATCATCAAATAACTTCTCCCGCTCTGGGCGGAGCGGGAGGGTGTGTCAGACTCTTACTGACTAAAACCCACTCGTATTCCTTCCTGTTGCCTGTGTTGCCAGGGGCCTCGGATTAGCATTTCCCTCAACCGTCCCGCCTCCTCCTTCGCGAGCATTACTGCTTCGCAGAAGGAGGTGACGGCTGCCCATGCTCTCTCGCTCCGTACCATGGCCTGAACCAGGGCCGGACGCGAGAGATCTCCGCCGCCGATCGCCTCCACGAGGACACGACGGTGCTCTGCCCAAGCCGGGCAGACCTCCACCGTATGCTCCACCGTGTCCTCCGGGCGATCCACACAGTGGTGACACCCGGTCAAGTCTGGGCTACGTGCTGGTCACTCCATGCGTGTGATAGCCATATTTTCAAGGTAGTCTAACACCATCCGAGCTGTATGGGGACGAGCGTTATCTTGCAGAAAGATGGTGTTCTCGCCCATGTGTACTAAAAATGTGACAACATACTCATTTAAGTTTTCATTCACATATCTTTCTGTAGTTAAAATGCCATTTTCTATCTCCACTAGCACGGTGCTGCTTTCGGAAGAAATTCCAGCCCACACGTGTATGGAGCCTCTACCGTATGGCACTTTCTCTTCAATGCGAGCTTGGTTATAGCGCTCTTCTGGTTTTCTGTAGACTCTGCCTCCCATCGTGCTTGTATAGCATGAACCTCGACTCGTCCGAAAGCATTACTCATGACCAGACATCCAGAGTCCAATTCATGTTTTCTCTAGCGCAACTCAGCCTTGAATTTCGATGCTGCCTTCGAGTTTTGGACCATTTACAGGTCTAAATGGCTTCAAGTTTGCTTCAGAAAGACGCCGCCTAACTGTGCTCGGATTGCTCCCTCCAGCACGTAGAAGGTGATTTTTGACTTCACAGCTGTTTAGAATCGATTTCTCAACATTGTTGACACCATATTTCGATCCGATCCTCCCACACTGTCATGCACCTTGTTCGGCCTGTTCCTGGTCTGCGATTGGATCTAGTCTCTTCAAATCGCTAGAGCACTCTTTGAACGGTTGATAGCGACACACCAACCGTTCTCGCTGTATAACGCTGACTGCGACCGTCTTCAAGCATTATCAGAATTCTGGTACACTCTTTAGGGGTTAGTGACATGTTTTTAATTGAATTGAATCAGAATAATGAATTCCTGCACAAGAAATGCCATATTTTTAAACAGAAACAAAAGTGAAACAATAGGTTTCAAAATTGTTTAAATTTTAAAAATCGTCTTTATTTTTTATTTATTGTTTTTAATACAACCACCAAAAATAAATAGAAAAGTTTTACTTCTTCCTGTATTTGTAATGAAATAAACTTTAACTTAGTCTTTTATTTTAAAAGGATTGCTCAAATATTTTACGAGTTATCGTGTGAGTTATTTTTTATAACCGACCTGTTGTTTTGCTGCCCAGTGTAGTTCTCAACTTACATAAGTAAAATAATGTCACATAAATAAACTACGTGATTGCATTTTTAGGAAGATTTTTTTTATTATTTGATTGATCTTGGTTCCATGGTATTAAACATTTTGTAATAAAGTACAAGCATAAACAATGAAACTTGTCACAAACGTAACCTTAAAACAGACAAAAAAATATTTTAATATAATTTAATAAAATGAATTTAAATGGTCCGAGTTACATTTATGACATTTAAGAGACAATAGGCACAAACCAACAACATCCTAATTATTTTAAAATAATAAACTGATTACACAACATTTCTTAATAATTATATCACACATATTACATAAAACTCTTTGTGATATTGGACACCACCTTTGTCTCTGTATGCCATTCATTAGATATATTTTTTAAGTTGAGTTAAGGCTCGTGCAGGTAGGGGCGATATTGTGGCGCGACAACTTCGATCAATAATATTGATCGAAGCGCGACAGGCATTGTTGTTGCGTGTCGCGCCCGCAATATCGCGCTAATCTGCACGAGCCTTTACTGATTTATAGTTTCAAGGTTCTCGACCGGATTGTGAGCAAAATGTGATACTTTGTATGCTTTTAATTAATATGTCGCGTTGCTTAGTTGCAAGATCAAGTTTTTTTAAAAATAATATTACTCTAATATTGTGTTGTTATGTCAACTATTGTTGTAATTTGTCGTTACTATTGTCGTGTTAAAGTTGTTTAAAAATTACGTTTCATTTCTGTACTTATATTAATTAACGACACGGTTGGCGTAATGGCTGAGCGATCGACTGCTACGCAGCGTGTCGCGGGTTCGATTCCCGCACGGAACAAGTATTTGTATGATCTGCAAGTAATTGTTTTGGGTCTGGGTGTTTGTGTTTGTGAGTTTCTATGTTTGTAAACGCACCCACGATACAGGAAGAAATTCCTAGTGTGGGGCAACGTTTTTTTTAAAAAAAAAAAACTTATTTAAGTATAGTAGGTATCCACGCTTGTATTGTTTTAACGATAAATTAGGATAAAATATATTATCCAGTCTGAATTTAATGCGAACAGCGATAATACTACTAACACAGATGATATTGCGTAAACAAACCTCAAGAACCCAATTAAGACACAAGGAAGCCAAATAAGTACAGAAGAACAATGAAAACTTGATTTGAATCCGGAACAAAATACTGTTATTATAAACGATTCGACCTTCAATAATATCCGTTCATGCAAAATTATACAAACAAAATTCATCTGTGTTATATTATATACGGTCGACAGCAAAATTCACAACGGCCTTTACAATCCAACGGTGCAATAGCTTATCATGAGTTGTTTACTGAAAGTCGAGAGAGTATGAATGTGGATGTCTATAAGAGTAAGGGACGACCAAAGAAATGATGGATGGACTGTGTGAAAGATGAAATAGCTAGAAAGGGGGTGACTGCCGAGATGACGACTAATTGAGAAGTGTGAAGACGAAGCCATGATGCGCCGACCGCAAATAAATTGGGATGATGAGTTGTTTACTGAAAGTTAAATTATTAATCAAACTTGCTGATCTTTACTGTAACAATTTAAAAAAATATTGTATAAGGTTGGTTAATATAAGCTATGCAGACGATATGGATTTTGGATTATGGATTCTTTGGACGATGGGATTGTGCTCAGTCCATCGATAGGTGGGCTGAAGAAGTTACTAGCGACCTGCGAGGCCTATGCGGTGGAACATGGCTTGATATACAACTCGAAGAAGAGTGAGCTCCTTGTATTCAAAAAGCCAAAGCAGCAGCTGCGCAGTGTTCCGCCCATAAGTCTCAACGGCGTAGCACTAAATATTGTCAATAGTTTTAGGTACCCTCGGCCACATTATCACAAGTGACTTAAGGGACGACGGAGATATAGAAAGGGAGCGCAGGGCGTTGTCTGTCCTGCCGGGGTCGCGGGAAGGTACTTATGGGTCACCAAGGCCCCCGCAACACAGGCAACAGGAAGGAATACGGGTGGGTTTTAGTCAGTAAGAGTCTGACACACCCTCCCGCTCCGCCCAGAGCGGGAGAAGTTATTTGATGATTTCCCACCCAAAAAAAAAAAAAAAGGCGTTGTCTGTGAGGAGCAATATGCTCGCCCGCAGGTTCGCTCGTTGTACTACTATGTTGTTCTCTCTATGTTAGAGGGTTTGGTTTCCGCACTTAGTCCTTTAAGTGGACCATTGTGCGTGGGCCATGGCGGCCGTTTGGTGGTAATTCCAACCAGCCCACCTCCCTCCAGAAGTTGATCACATCTCCTGGTCTGTTTAAAATCTCTGTGTAGGTTCTGGGTGCCCCGAGGGTTTTTGTTCTGATATGGGTGACGCCTGTGCATTCAAAGAGCACATGCGCAGCGGTTTCCTCTGCTTCCATGCAAGCCCTGCACAGGGGGCTGTCTGTTATGCCTATTATGTGAAAGTGTTTGTTTAGCGAGAAGTAGCCCGTGATGGTCCCCGTCAGCAGGCGCAGGTGTGTCCTGTCCAGGCATAATAAGCGCCTGGTTACCTTACTATCCAAGGATGGCATAGCCTCCTTGGACTGTCTGCACCCTGGTGCCGAGGACCACCAGTTCTCCGCTTGTGTCAGGGTGAGCTCCTGTAGCCACCTGCGTAGTTGGTTGAAGGGGACGGGTACGATCGGTTCCGGTCCGCAGACTTACGTGCCGAATGCTCTCCTGGCTAGGTCGTCAGCTGCGTCGTTACCCAGCGATCCGCTGTGTCCTTTTATCCATTGGTTGTACTACTAACGTCAAAGTAACCCTTTTTAAGGCATTCTGTCAATCGTTTTACACGAGCGGCCTGTGGGTGTCATACACGCAGCGAGCCTACAATGTCCTGCGTGTTCAATTTAATAATGCCTTCAGGATGCTGTTGGGACTGCCATGGCGCTGTAGTGCGTCGGGAATGTTCGCTGAGGCTCGGACAGATGGTTTCCTCCATGCGACAGAAGGCAGCCTCCTTACTTACAGCGCCTGCATGGTAGTGACAACAGTATTTTGTAAAATGATTGCTGCCAGACCAGACTGCCCCTTTCAGAGACACTGGGTGGGAACAGTATTAAATCCAAAAATAAATAAAATGTAAAAACCAACAATACTAACCTATTTATTTAAGCACTATTGTTACTATAACACTAAAATACTAACAAAACTATGGACTGAAGTCTGAAATAAATTTATTTATTATTATTATTAACTCTTGGAAAGTTGCATTCGTCGTGGTCAGCAAATCCATGAAAGTGATAGCCTTGTAGATGTTTTTGTTTTGTATTTGTGTTTGCGACTTCTTTGTGTTGCTGCCACTCACTCGTTTGAAGACCATGACTACCTTCTCTGTATTATAACATTAACTACTGTCAATTAACTAATGTGTACGTTTGTCGGCAGCCGCAAGTCCGGGCAGTTCTCCGACGCGGGGGAGGAGCGCTCGCGCAGCCAGCATGACCTCAACAAGCAGCAGCGGTCGGCCTCGCTGGTGAGTACCACGCTTTAGACATACACACAGGTTGATTGTACCAACATAAATATACGGTCACTGACATCTAAATGTTGCGCCTTTGGGGATAAAACAAGTGCCCTTGAGTGATTTTGGTCCACGGAAATTGCTAAGTGTTTTCAAACAATGAAACAGAAGAGACAGTGGGTCCATTAGCCTAAAATACCTTACACTGAAAAATGAAAATAGTTGTTGCGAAGAACCCTACACCTACCTACCTCACCTACCTTTTAACTAAATTAAATTAAAACTAAGTTAAGCCTAAAAAAGGCCCTCGGGACATTGTACCGCAGATGCTGGCGGCATTTCCTCGCTGAATTGCAATGCTGATGCGATGCGCGAGAAAGCCGCCAGCTTTTCGGTCACCAGTTATATCAACTAGACGTTTCGCGATTCCTATTTTTTTATATACTTCCTTCATTATACTATATATACGATTCAACCATGAACAAGCAGTAGCACCAAAGCGTCAGCGTTAAGAGCGACATACATTAGTTCTACGCGTCACCAACACCGGCGCACCGTCAGCACTAAGAAGTGACCTACTGAGATCTTCGCTTCATCGGCTCGATAAACACACAACACACTTGTAAATAGGGATGTGTATTTACCACAAGATTTGTAAATAATTAAGTTAATTATTCTAATAAATTAGTCATCAAGCTGGAGTAAAATGTGATTAATCTCCTATAACTCCTCTCACTGCGGTCAAGACACCGTAAAACATCATCGGTTCTATGAGTCTGTGGGATCGGCAGTGAGAAAACCATTTCCTGTGTACACTGTACTCCTATTCCTACCCAAATTCCGTCTGCTACCGTAGGTCTCCTTGTAACAGACTTCCCCCACGTAAAACCTACGTAACTTACGTTTGGTATGGTTTGTATGGTAGGTTAGGGCGGTAGAATAACTAGGGTGCTAGGTCAATACTGTAGGGCTAGGTTTACAGACAGTAGAGTCCTAGGGAACTACTAGGCGCCAGGCTTTAATTGTCTCGAACATAGTCACACTATACGCATTTGGAATAACGGCCGTACTAAGCTGTAAGTTCCATTGCGTACACACAATAGTTTCCTCCATCTAATTTAAAAAAACATTTTATGTGTGGTATGTTGTAGGACTTTGTCGTTTAGAACACTAAACTACATATCAACCTCTCGAATTGGAATAATAAGACCAATAATTGCTTTTAATCATACAATTCCCCTATTCCTGCCAACCAAACCTCAGATAGGCAATGCACTTCAAGTTCCCTATAATTTGTGCTTCAACCCAGGTTGTTCCGTTAGCCTAATGAACACTGTGACATAAAAAAGGGGTAACAGAAAACCCAAAGTAAACAAAAAGGATAAACAGTTGCTAAGGTATGATACGATGGATCCCATTCTTAGATTTAATGCGCTCTCTAGGCCCGCCAAATTTGCCAAATTCGTCGCCACCTAGGCCCGCTTGAACATAGACAGGAATACAACGATGATTTAAATTTGTTCAGCGGTAAACGTATTTAGTGAATTGTGGAGCAAGTCCGCCTTAATCTATGGTGCAGCAGCCTATGTAGAATAGCTAAACAGCGCCGGCGCAGTAACCTTAACATCGAGAGAGTTCACATGTTCAGAGTATAGGCTTGGGTTGCATGTTCCGTCATACCAATCACATCTTCTGCATGAGCATATTTACAGGCGTGCTGCGTTGCGGGTCCAGGATCCTGGATCTAGTTATTGCGGAATTAAAAGTAAATATTTTTACATAACATTATACCGTCATGGATTTCCGCAAAGTATCGCACGATTCCTTAACTTATGTTTTATGGTGAAACAATTACCGTAAAGATAGCTAGGCTTTGTACTCCAAAGAATGGATCTTCTACACTCAGCTATGTAGTGTTTTATTGTAGTTGTGGTGCGTAGGCGCACGGAGCACGCCCCCGGCGCGCGCGAGCACCTCGATCGCATCGACATAATTGACGGCTCGGACTGCACGGACCGCGGGGCTTTGTGCTTTCAGTGCGCTTTGATCCTATAAATGAGGGTATTGTGATGAAAATAAACTGTCCTTTAAACAGGAATTACTGAAGACAGGAATAAAATTCGTGAAAGGTTCTTAACTGCCACCTCAGATTTCCCTAATTTATAAGAGACAGGTCTTAAACCTCACTACCTTGTCAACAGCTGGATAAATGTAGTCGCGAATTGGGTTGCAATTGGAGAGGCCTTTGTCCAGCAATGACCTGCTATAGGCCGACGATGCTGATCCTTGAATGCCATTTACAACATTCTGTCATACAAACAAGGTATCTTTTGCTTTAGTTCCAATCTCGATTCTTTGCTTTAATCTGAATCAACGTGCACGCAACAAAGCAACATGACTCGAAACAGAAAGTAACCCTACGTCACACAATACCTGTCAATATAATCATGATCGTGCGCCACCGCTATCAATATACACTACTATTATCGGCCAGTTCTGTCCATCAAATGAAAGTGGCACAATAAACTCCCCTGGGTATTACCAGCGATTACTTAACGCCATCGCTATTGACGGCGTGTGTACGGTTACTATCCGTCTGGTTTTGTCCGGATATGTCCGGATTTTTTGGACCACCGTACGGATAATGTTCGCCCTTTTAAAAGTAAAACTGCCTCGTTGGTTTACTGGTCGCAAGCGCTACTGCTGAGCATGTTCCTGGGTTCGATTCCCAGGTCACGAAATTTGTTATTGTATTTTCATCTGGAATTTCTCAGTAGCAGCCCGGAGTCTGGATTTGTGACGGTAATAGGCTCGCTGTCTATTACACGTAGGCCCCAGGGACCCTAGGCACTTGGCATTTCCGTCCCTCGGCCCTCCCCCCCCACCCCGATTTCAAAGCTATTTTGTAAATAAAATGCAGTAGTACCTACTTAACATATTTTTACCGGCTTTAGTTACTATACTATAATAATATAGTTACGTCAATGGTCGACATAAATCGACGTTTTTAAACAAAGATGTTCTTTTCCCCGTATTCCTTAACACTCAAGTTACCTACTTGAACCAACTTAATTTTTCAAACAATACTAATTATAGTATGTTTGTAACAAGCCGTTAAGGCTACAGAGGGTGCCAAAGAAATAGACATACATACATACTCTCGAAAAACACTACCCTCCTTCTGGGGCAGTTGGGTAAAAACCTACATGGTTGATTTTTCGTATAGTTGGTCTGGTGATCTCTTAGAAGGATCACCGTTCAATCGTCGGCAGTGACAGATGTTAGGATGGAATAGCCAGCGAAGCGAGCTCGAAAATTTTAGCACCTTGGATAGGTTAGGATTCTTAGGAATATTCATACAGTAATAGGAGTTACATTATCTATTTATGCAAGAAAGCTTAGACAATTAAGAGCAACTAAGATGTAATCGCAAGCGACACGAGCTCAAAAATGTTTGCAGCCCGCCTTGGAAAGGTTAGATTTCTTTTGACAGATTAAATCAGAAATAAGAGTTATTTTGACTTGTGCAGAAAACCATAAGCAATATGATGATGATGCAGGGGCGAGCGGAGCGAGCTCGAAAAATGTTTGCTTCCCCCGTCAGGCAGGCAAGCTACCTGGTTGGGGTAGCTGAGTGAGTGGGGGCCCTATGCTGGCTGGGTACGAGTATATGAGGGCCCTAGACTGACTGCGCCCCTAAGGCGCGATGTTATGTTTTGATAAAAGTAAAATTTACGGACTTTTTTGTAAATGTCCGGCTTTTTTCAGGACTTTTCAAATTTCGAAATGGTAACCCTAGGCGTGTGCGACTGGCCGCATAATCGACTCGTAAGGGACTTGAGACAAAGCGTTTTGTAATAGGAATGTGTTATCCCTACTGAGTATTCAAGTGATGTGGTAATTTGTTGTGCTGATATTGTACGAACTATTACTGTGCTGTAATACTTAATTATATAGAAGAGCTTCTCTGATTGGTTATACATATTGGGCTACTTTTACATCTCTGTGAGTAGGTAATGGGTACTGTAATCTTTAGGCTGATTTTCCGCACCGAGTTTCAGAGACGTTATTTTTGTTTTGTGTAGTAACACCTCAGTTATTCCCCAACTGCCCTTTTACCATTAGAGCTTTGCGTTATTTCTTGATCATATCGTATATCGTATTTTTTTTTTTTTTTTTTTCCATTCAAAATACTATCATTTATTTACATAACCAAATTACAAGATGATTATTAACATTAACTAAATTAAATTAAAACTAAGTTAAGCTTAAAAAAAGGCCCTCGGGGCATTGTACCGAGGATGCTGGCGGCATTTCCTCGCTGAATTGCAATGCTGATGCGTTGCGCGAGAAAGCCGCCAGCTTTTCGGTCACCAGTTACATCAACTAGACGTTTCGCGATTTCCGCAAATAACTTATGCGCACTGGGACCCCACGGACCGAGGGTCTCGACGCCAAAGGGCACAAAGTTGTACTCTCTGCCAAGGCCTCCATATTTAATAACTTTCAGATTTTCGGCATTTTCTGCCGCTGCACCCGCTTTAGAAGTAGTCCGTTGGAGGTGGGACGGTGCCAGTGTGTCTACACAGGTAGCGTCCCACACAAGCATCCGTCCCAAACTCCACGGGACCAAAGACACACCATCAGGTCTTTTGCCATCATCTCTGACAATGCCAGTCGGCTCAAGAAGAGCAGGCACATTGATGCTGGCAAGAGACCGGCGGATTATGTCATTAAGTGTTGCATGTCTTGAAAAGCGGCCTGCACTTTTTTGACAACAAAGTCCGTGGTGACCCAGTCGGTCCACGTCCGTGCCACAAGGGCATGTGTGTGGAGTGCATACCGTGACCCCAAGCCGCAGACCAGTCGCCAGACGAAGCGAGGTCGGATCCAGGAAGGTACCGGTATATGGAGAAGGATGGGCATGTAGCCAATGACCGGCCTCTCTGGTTCCGACCGCCAAAAGTCTTGCGCGATCCGGACCTGAACTGCGGCTCAGAATCGATTTGTATGTTAAATCGCAATAAATATCGTCCCAGCTCCTCTGAGATTTTAGGTTGTCTGGAAATTCTTTACCCGGGCAAGCAATTTGAAAAGCATTCTTGGCATCCTCCAAGCCCGCAGTCTCATAGTTTGTGGGCAAAGCCCTTAGGACATTACCTATGAGACGTGGCGTGCTATGGGTGGACGACAAAAATGCTGGGGAAGCAACACTCGAAATTTTGCGGATTCCTAAACCGCCAAACCGAATAGGGAGGGATGCTTGTAACCAAGATGGTTCATTGAGCTGAATATTTAAAATCGTTTCTAAACTAGTTTTGACTAAATCGTCTATTGGTGAAAGCAAATTTGGATGTTTCCAAAAAGGGCTACAGCGAAGCACATAAGTAAATTTAGGGACAAAAAGGCAAAACTTTAGAATTATAAGAGCATAATGAGGACTGATTTCGAGTAAACAATTTGCGTGACTTTGGAATTTAGAAATAGTGTTAGTAATATAATCAGGAAAAGATTCTTCAAAGATGGGAGAACCCAGGAGGCAAAGTGACTTTCTGTCTACTATTTTGATATTCGGTGCCAGAAAATTTAATTTGGATTTTAAATTATCCAAACCGTAAGAAGTTTTTTGAATGAAGAGTTCACATTTGCTAAAATTTAATTCTAAACCAATATTTTCGAAATTTGTTTTAATATCTGATAAGTCAGATAGCACAGTGTCCACATCGCCTCCCAGGGTTCCGTCATCCAAATACCAAACGTTAAATTTTGATTTTAAATTTTGAATAATCGGATTTATAGCCAAGCTAAAAATTGCTGGCCCGAGGGGATCGCCCTGCTGACAGCCGACCTCCGAAGAAAGTTCATGGGAACGGTAAATTAATTTTGAAGGTTCTGCGTAGCAGGTAAGCAGGTATTGATAGAGTTCCGGAATTTTGTTCTTAACTTCTGTCAGCATGGCATCCCTGTTTACTGAATTGAAAGCATTTTTGACGTCAATTTTGACTACAATTTCGCAATCATCATACGAAAGGTAGGTTCTTAAGGCATGGACGGCTGCCTCACACCCACCTTTCGTGCCAAATCCTAATTGTATAGGTTCGAAAACAGACTGTAATTTAGATTTGATATGTCTCACCGCAATTTTGGATGCCAAACGTCTTAAAGTTGACCCCACAGCAATGGGTCTCACCCCTCCGTCCTTTTTAGTTAGGGCGATCAAATTAGCAATATCGTATTTAGGTTTAATTATTCTGTTTCCTATTGTGTCACTTTGTCTATTAATAAATGATGCATATCATTACCAGTAGATGTTATTAGAATGACTACAGTATACAAACACGGTTGTCAACATAACAACAGCGAGCACACAACACCACCACAACACAATAGTAACAACAGTATGAATGACAACAACGACAAGTCGCCGACAATCGTAACATGTACGTGATGACGCGGCGACTTGCGCACGCGCATCATTGTTTACACTTTCATTACTCTTACTTTCAGCTAATAATTATTGTATTTTTGTTATGGTACGTAATACTGGTACGATTGGTTACAAATTGGAATGTATGAGAGAATACGGAAAAAATGAAAAGGTGGAATGATTGATGGACAACGACATCCTTATTGCGCTAACAACAAAGATTGAGGTTGCAGAAACTTTCACGACACCAACGATTGTTGACACAAGTCCCCTTCGGAGACGTCTTCACACACAAAAGGTATCCACAGGATTCGCCAGTGGGTTTCACTAATAATCTCTCCTCCTCTTGATGATACCACTGAGGAACATAGTGAGTAACAATCTCACTCCTAATACCACCCCAGAAGACAAGATAATTTTGAAGGACTCCCCTTCAAATAAATTCTTGGGAATCCGACTCCAGAACCCAAACGCATAATAAATACTCATTTAATAGCTGTTCTTATTACGACTAGAGTAATGAGGCGCCAATGCCCTGAGGCAAATGCTACGTTACTAAAAACTGACATAAATAAATCAGTTCTCTAATCAGAACCTATTTATTCACAAACGCTTCAGAAACGTAATAGAAACCCTTGGGCTGTTCTCACACGGCCATGTGCTCGGCTTATTGCTGTAATATTAATGGTATCCGTTGCATTAATTTGTTTGTAATTAATCCTTAGATCAGTGGATACAATTACCAATTGATATAGTTCAAGGAAGTGTGGCACGAATGGGAGTAGGCCAGGTAAAACGTTGATAAAGATGAAAGAATATACTCGTAGACTTGGCACACCTCATGTTATCGATAAAACGTGTTTGCTCGTGAAGGTAACTCGTCGGTAATTAGTGAGTTCAGCTTAATCACTACACTAAGGGTAACTTATGAAATTGAATTACTCTCTACTTTGACGTACACATTCATTTTGTGAGTTGTACAACTTTAACAATATTGAAAACTCCTCCATAAATTTATTTAATTTCATACCACCGACTGTACCATCGGCTGTACCACCGGCTATACCACCGGCTGTACTACCGTCTGTACCACTGTCTATACCACCGGCTGTACCACCGGCTGTACCACCGGCTGTAGCACCTGTTGTACTGCGATAAGTAATTAAAGCTATTGGCCTTCGGGCCGCTGTAACAGCTTAACAGCACTAATAGCTTGTTTACACCGTGTAATCATACAGCGATCGCGGCTGATGCTGACTCGGACGGATAGGGCTGTCACCTGACTAGAGATCCTTAAGCACGAAGTAAAACCGTGTTCATATTAGGGAGCAATGTTGTCTCTGTTTGCTTGACCTATTAACGCAATTAATATTAATGAACGTGATGTCTTTCTACTTGCACTTAAGACGCTGACAACACCTAAACCGCGGTCACTGTCAAATTCCATAGAAAAGAAAGAGAAGCGCGACGACACAACGCTTGTAATTTATTGCAAAATATGAAGTAATTATCTATTTACTCAAAATTCAGTTGAGTAATCGAAAATAAAAAACAACCAAGTTTTGCATTCAAATAAGACGTTCTAGTTATTAATTAAATACGTAATGTATGTTGATATTTGATACAGATATTTTGGATTAGAACTCAAAGTAAGAGGTTAGTTTAACGTTAGTTTGTATCAAGATTTTGTTTTCAAAACGTGTTTTGGTAACAACCAGGTTCTGGGAAATATGTTCAAAATTAACATACATTTTTTCTGCTACCACAAACTATACAGATTTGGCAATTTTTTTTCTTAAGCGAAGCCTATTTTGGTCAATTGGGTCTTGTCAGCGCCTTAAGATCGTACAGCAATAGCCTTATGTAAGCGGGCAAGCCCTTTATGCCTGGAGGCTTTTATTTAGGTATTGAGTTCTATTTACGTTTTTTTTATGTTGTAATTTTTATCTGCTTGAGTACAGTTTGTTCATTGTTTTGTTGGTATACTGGCGTGTGCTAGCTAACATATGGCAAGTATGTAATTTAATCTAATGTTTTGTGTTTCGTAATGTTAATTACTTTGCATACGATTTGTATAGAATCAAGTTTATATAACTAAACAGACAGATGTGCTGCTGGGGAGTTTGTTCCGCCACTTCTTCTTCCCAGCTAAAGCACTAGGAAGTGGTGAAGGGCGGGCATTTTTGGGGGACTGTCTTATGTAACTTTGACGTTCGAAAAGTGCTGATTTTCAGCCTAAATTGAATAAATGACTTTTGATTTTGTCGTGTCATCTATGCATAATAATCAGCCAAAAACGTTCCCACTGCTGGGACATAGGCCTCCTCTCTGTGAGGCCGTAATCCACCACGCGGGCTCAGTGCGGGTCGGTAGATGGCATATCTTCGAATGTTTGGTTCTAGAACATGTCGGTTTCCTCACGATGTTTTCCTTCCTCCTCCTTGAGAGCAGTGGTGATCAAAATAATTTACACAAAGTAAAGCACCTGTCAGGGTTCGAACCTACGACCTAGAACTCGTAAGTCGCGGTCGTTACCACTGGCCACCACTGCTCATCGTGTCATTTACCAAATAAATATTGCAAACTAATTTGATAAGGACCAATTATATTTATGTTCAAAGTGCTAAGGTACTTTTGACTTAGTGGAATACAATAAGGTAACTAGGCAAATAAAAATGTATACAGCCCTAGAAAAGATGTGCTAGTCATAATGCTAAGTGCATGTAGCAGCACCCACACCGCCACAACACACCGCTGTACCGGCGCGGGCGCATCGTCGTAATCATGTCAAGATCATACATCATGTCAGTACTTAGTGATTAATTTTGTATATGCTAGACAACAATATCGTCTTTGATAAGAATGGACCACCTCACATTCAGGTGCGTGGGTGTACCTACTTGTGCATATAAGGATGGTATCATCAGAAGGCGATGGAATATTATGATTTCACCGTTTTTCTCCCTGAACGTTTTTAGTAATTTACTTCCTGGTAAGTTTCAAAATAGCAATTGCCAAAGCGCAAGGGACAGCCCTGAGCATTAATAACTGATAGTTAACTTAAATAAGATGAACGAGAAACTTTCTAAGTCCACAAAGCACTGTTTATAAAAAAAAAACATTGAAATGATATTCGGAACCATTAACCTTGTCATCAAAATCAGCATTATGATTCTTCTCTGTGGTCTAATAACAATCTCGAAAAAATAACAAAAAATAATTTAAAAAACCACGAAGCAGAGATACTGAACCCGCATACCTTGCCTCATTCTGACCACGACTCCACACTGACCTAGGAGCATCAGCATGAAGCCCTCATTAAACAAGAGCAGGGGGCGTGCTCAGCGGATCATTACCAAGCACTGCAAGTATTTGCCTTAGATCGCCGCGTCCTCCGTTATTACCAGACTATTAAACGGACTAACAGCCTGACGCACTGCTGGCGGGCATCGGTAACTAACCAACTAGACTGGGTGTGTATTTTTCTTTAAACAATTCCAGAATTATATGTAATCAAAGACATATCAATGTACGCCTACTAGATATAAATCATGAAGAGCATAATTTTGCTGTCTCCGCCGTATAGGTGCTTATATAAGTCCTCGCGCACGTATGGGAGTGGCGCGAGGAGGCGAAACGCCGGGGCGTAAGCCCGCTGCCGCGAGAAATCGCGGCATAGCGGACGGAGCTCCGGCGGGATCTCATGACGTCATGGAAAGTACGGTTGTTGCAACCCAGTGCTGGGCACGCCACGATTGCGGCGATAAGTCCCCTCTTTGAGGAGTGGCTGGAGAGGCGCCATGGCGTCCTCACCTTCCGCGTGACGCAGGTCCTCACCGGACACGGCAGCTTCGGGAGGTTCCTGTGTCGGATAAGGCGGGAGGAAACGTCCGGGTGTCACCACTGTGTGGATCGCCTGGAGGACACGGTGGAGCATACGGTGGAGGTCTGCCCGGCTTGGGCAGAGCACCGCCGTGTCCTCGTGGAGGCGATCGGTGGCAGAGACCTCTCGCGTCCGGCTCTGGTTCAGGCCATGGTACGGAGCGAGAGGGCATGGGCAGCCGTCACCTCCTTCTGCGAAGCAGTAATGCTCGCAAAGGAGGAGGCGGGACGGTTGAGGGAAAGGCAAGTTTCGCGCCCTCTCGCCCCTAGCCGCCGCAGGAGACGCCCAGGGCGTCGGGAATCCCGGGCGGATTTCCGGCCACCGTAGGCGCGGGCTTGCGGACGGTGAGCAATGGGTAGCTCACCGTCCGGTAAGGACCAGGCCCGGGTCGACGGCGCGTCGTATTCCACGCGCGCCTCAAAGAGATGTCGTCAGCACAAAAGTAGGGGTCCACTAGGGCCGATGCCTGCCGGGGTCGCGGGAAGGTACTTATGGGTCACCGAGGCCCCCGCAACACAGGCAACAGGAAGGAATACGGGTGGGTTTTAGTCAGTAAGAGTCTGACACACCCTCCCGCTCCGCCCAGAGCGGGAGAAGTCATTTGATGATTTCCCACCCTAAAAAAAAAAAAAAAAATAGGTGCTTATATTGACAAAATATCAATGGGAATTATCAAATTACACCAGCGTTGCAGGGTTACACTGTGTTAGTTATTTAAATGCTCTCTTGAACAATAAAGTATTTTCTATTTTTTTTAACAAGCCCAAATCTAAGATAATAATAATGCATGCACAATATTCTATAAGCATCTATATTTTGAGACTTTATTTCAATTACTAAAATATTATTAACATAATTTAAAAACGTCTTAAAATAATAATAATAATATTACAAGTGTATAAATAAGATCGGATGCATCTCAAATATGTTTGCAGACGCCAATTACACCACAAATAAGCTAATTATCGCATCAAAGACCTCGGGCTGAGTAGCAAGCTATTCTTTGATTGATCGTTAACTACAAACTAAACAGACATCGTAAGGCATTTCCCCTACGCGCACAGATTTCTAAACTCATTAACTAAGAAAAAATCTCATTACGGATTTCAAAAACACTATAATGGTCCAAGAATC
The DNA here is from genome assembly GCA_905333075.3 of Atethmia centrago. Taxonomy (NCBI): domain Eukaryota; kingdom Metazoa; phylum Arthropoda; class Insecta; order Lepidoptera; family Noctuidae; genus Atethmia; species Atethmia centrago. The sequence goes on along the minus strand of HG995378.1, from coordinate 30,570,882 downwards.
GTTAAGATCCGGAAGCGTTTGCGATTCTTCAAATGTTTTGAAGAATATCAGGGAAACTGCCACATTACTGCTGGACGCCCAATTAACATTCCTAGTGGCATATACTACGTGATCTGGTAAAAAATTAAATGAATAGAGAATGTGTCAATCTGTCGTACTACGTTAGCGATATAGAATCTACTATGGGAAAGACTAGTGTTTTTTAGAACACATGCAAAGAATTTGCGACCAGTCCCTACATGTCCTTCTAACAATTATGACATACTGCAACCCGCCGCCTAAAGGCATGGTCGATAGTGAAACTAAATGAAAACCTATCAACCATGCCTTGAGGTTGAAGAATGCCATATTGTAGATTGACTATTGGGGTGCGCCGGATGAACGTCATAATTCGAGGAGGTTCTTAATTGCACACCTGTGAACAATGATCTCCTAACTATCTACCTACCGAACGTGGTCATCATGCCAAAGTCCCTTCATAGGGTGATTCAATATCGCGAAATTTAATTATAAGGTCTAACTTTATCAAAGAACGTTAACAAGCTAGCGAAAATCATACGATGCAAGAATGCATGTCCATCTTAAAACTGTCGTATAATGACGAGATACAAAGTTGTGGTTTACGATACTATAAAAGCTTAATTTACTCTAAGCAAGGACCACACCTGTACAACTTTGTCTGTTGTAACACATAACAGGTAAATTGGCCACATTAGCCGTTGTCCGCACAAGTGGCGGTGTCCTAGTAACTATAGTTTAAGAATAATTATCGCAAGGGTTTATTATAGCAAGTGTAACGTGAAACTAATTGTTTAAGTCTCGCTCCACTACCTAAGTAGGAATTGTTTGTATTTGTAATTGGGGATAATGAGTAGGTGGGTACATCCTCTGAGGATAAAGGAAAACATAAAACCAGACACTGCTCGGTCGGCTTCAGTTTCCGATCTGTCGATCTAGGTGTGGAACTCTAAAAACAAAAGAATGTCGCCTCCCACGAATATTTCGTGATTTATATCAGCTCAAACGTTTAGTGCTAAACAGCTCAAATAACCTGTTACAGTAAACACTCAAATAAATCTCTTATCAGTTATCACACTTATCAAGATTTATTATTCTGAATTTGATTTAAATTTCAAGTAGATTAGATGGTTATCGGTATTTTGAACCAGAAGTTTAATGACGTTTAGCAAACCAACTTCTCTTAGTCTTACTTCCAAACTTATCTAACGCTACATAGAAATCGAGTCGAAAGCAATGACCGAAATTATTAGAGGTGCTAATTTAATTACGATTACAAGTGTACAGAAACACCTCGCAACAACAATTAATTGGCAACACAGTGAATAAGCCTTCTAATTATTTACGTAAGCAAACAAATGTGAACTATGTTCGCAATTACTGTGACTTATTAATGTACTCTATAATTAACAAAGAGAGAGCGCATAATTTCGGAATAACCTTAAAACTTATTCAACCGATATGATATGATATTCACTTGGTAGAAAGTCCGTGAAGACGTGAGATTCTGACAATTAAAGTGACTTATGGCTTTTTCTTAAATTGGTAGAAAAGAAGCAAAATCGAAACATTAAGTTATATAGCTATTGAAATATTATGTTATTGTTGTTATTATGTTATTAATATTATTTATTTTATGTTATTATTTTTGCCCTAAACTTTTATTTTTATATGTATTTTATATTCTTAATTTCCGATTAATTAAAAAAAAATATTTACATTTGACATTGACTTACTTATTATTATTTGACATTGTATTTATGATTTAATGTCATTCTATTTGTTTTTATATTGTGATTTGTATGTATCTTGTATTTCGTAACTTGTGATTGTAATATGGGAGAACCTGAAATAAATGGATTTATTTATTTTAAATATCATAAATGTCTACATTCCTACATTGTTTTTATTTTCTTAACTAAATACTATATCTACCATGGAACAATATGTTAATTATTTTTATTATACTATTTTATGTAGTAGTTAACAATATTGTTGTACAACAGAAACACGATATCTGTAGTTCTGTGCAGCACATCTAGCCATATAATAATATTGGTACATTGTGCTTTAACAATTTACGAGTCACATCGCAAAATACTGTCAATTTCACAGTATGTATTCTTCTGATTAAAACTTTTTGTTTCTTTATTTAATAGATTTTTCGTATGCTATAATTCCTCCAACAACTTCTAAACAAAACAACAAAAAGACCATCCAACTGAGTATAAAGAAACAAGAGGCATTATAACCGCTGAGTGAAGAACGAAGCGGGTAAGTGGCGGTATCTTAGCATTCAGGTGTAGCTACAAAAGGTCTGCCAATAAATAGGATTCCCTGACGGCAGGCAGTCAGGCACGTCATGCCTGAACAATGGGACGCGGCTGCTATTCTGCTAATAACGTGAAATCTGACGGCGATGTGAAATAGAAAGCCACAGTATGGCATGCGCGTGCACTGGCGATGGGCTGGAGGTGGTGTGCGTGCAAGCGGGTAGCGATTTGAAGTTATGTATTCCGAAAAACCACGATAATATGCTTAGCTGCTGGCAATCATAAACATAAGAGCAGGAATGGGTTTTATAAATTAAAAAAATCGGTTGTCCATTATTACACTATTTTCTTAGCAATCATGCTGAACTGTGCTGTTTATGATCTTGCATGGAGCCTTGTAAAAAAATTAAGTTGTAACACAGTTTTGATAACTTACGAGACCGTCAGCTCTTTAAACAATATTAGGTCTAAATAATCTGTCGTATTATCTCCGCTACCCGCTGTTACTATGGCCCCATCTCGTATCGGTTGTCTGGTACTTCGGGCTGATAATCTTCATAATGAAGCGCGTGCGCAGCGGCAGTTTAACATTGATCTAGTTCGCCATGAAACTGGGCCTTGATCATAATTTTGCTAACAATACTTAGGAGGTATAAGTAGCGTACAATGAAGGTCAACAGTAAACAAGGAAACAATATAAGTGAAGGAATAGTTTATATTGTTTATGTTTCGTATCTGGCAGCATGTCCGATTCGTCTATTGACAAATCTTGTTATTTCAATTACTTTTATAAAACGAGGATATATTTCGGCTTTGTCCCCCACTCGGTTTCATATTTTTACTTTATCTAAATGTATAACTTTAGAAAATCCTGTAAATAAACTATTCCCAGTGATATCATGCCATGATATTTATATATACCAATATTTTATAGCTCACTATTTTATAGTTAATTTTGTATGTGTGTGTACAAACGTGTTTGCTCGTGAAGGTAACTCGTCGGTAATTAGTGAGTTCAGCTTAATCACTACACTAAGGGTAACTTATGAAATTGAATTACTCTCTACTTTGACGTACACATTCATTTTGTGAGTTGTACAACTTTAACAATATTGAAAACTCCTCCATAAATTTATTTAATTTCATACCACCGACTGTACCATCGGCTGTACCACCGGCTATACCACCGGCTGTACTACCGTCTGTACCACTGTCTATACCACCGGCTGTACCACCGGCTGTACCACCGGCTGTAGCACCTGTTGTACTGCGATAAGTAATTAAAGCTATTGGCCTTCGGGCCGCTGTAACAGCTTAACAGCACTAATAGCTTGTTTACACCGTGTAATCATACAGCGATCGCGGCTGATGCTGACTCGGACGGATAGGGCTGTCACCTGACTAGAGATCCTTAAGCACGAAGTAAAACCGTGTTCATATTAGGGAGCAATGTTGTCTCTGTTTGCTTGACCTATTAACGCAATTAATATTAATGAACGTGATGTCTTTCTACTTGCACTTAAGACGCTGACAACACCTAAACCGCGGTCACTGTCAAATTCCATAGAAAAGAAAGAGAAGCGCGACGACACAACGCTTGTAATTTATTGCAAAATATGAAGTAATTATCTATTTACTCAAAATTCAGTTGAGTAATCGAAAATAAAAAACAACCAAGTTTTGCATTCAAATAAGACGTTCTAGTTATTAATTAAATACGTAATGTATGTTGATATTTGATACAGATATTTTGGATTAGAACTCAAAGTAAGAGGTTAGTTTAACGTTAGTTTGTATCAAGATTTTGTTTTCAAAACGTGTTTTGGTAACAACCAGGTTCTGGGAAATATGTTCAAAATTAACATACATTTTTTCTGCTACCACAAACTATACAGATTTGGCAATTTTTTTTCTTAAGCGAAGCCTATTTTGGTCAATTGGGTCTTGTCAGCGCCTTAAGATCGTACAGCAATAGCCTTATGTAAGCGGGCAAGCCCTTTATGCCTGGAGGCTTTTATTTAGGTATTGAGTTCTATTTACGTTTTTTTTATGTTGTAATTTTTATCTGCTTGAGTACAGTTTGTTCATTGTTTTGTTGGTATACTGGCGTGTGCTAGCTAACATATGGCAAGTATGTAATTTAATCTAATGTTTTGTGTTTCGTAATGTTAATTACTTTGCATACGATTTGTATAGAATCAAGTTTATATAACTAAACAGACAGATGTGCTGCTGGGGAGTTTGTTCCGCCACTTCTTCTTCCCAGCTAAAGCACTAGGAAGTGGTGAAGGGCGGGCATTTTTGGGGGACTGTCTTATGTAACTTTGACGTTCGAAAAGTGCTGATTTTCAGCCTAAATTGAATAAATGACTTTTGATTTTGTCGTGTCATCTATGCATAATAATCAGCCAAAAACGTTCCCACTGCTGGGACATAGGCCTCCTCTCTGTGAGGCCGTAATCCACCACGCGGGCTCAGTGCGGGTCGGTAGATGGCATATCTTCGAATGTTTGGTTCTAGAACATGTCGGTTTCCTCACGATGTTTTCCTTCCTCCTCCTTGAGAGCAGTGGTGATCAAAATAATTTACACAAAGTAAAGCACCTGTCAGGGTTCGAACCTACGACCTAGAACTCGTAAGTCGCGGTCGTTACCACTGGCCACCACTGCTCATCGTGTCATTTACCAAATAAATATTGCAAACTAATTTGATAAGGACCAATTATATTTATGTTCAAAGTGCTAAGGTACTTTTGACTTAGTGGAATACAATAAGGTAACTAGGCAAATAAAAATGTATACAGCCCTAGAAAAGATGTGCTAGTCATAATGCTAAGTGCATGTAGCAGCACCCACACCGCCACAACACACCGCTGTACCGGCGCGGGCGCATCGTCGTAATCATGTCAAGATCATACATCATGTCAGTACTTAGTGATTAATTTTGTATATGCTAGACAACAATATCGTCTTTGATAAGAATGGACCACCTCACATTCAGGTGCGTGGGTGTACCTACTTGTGCATATAAGGATGGTATCATCAGAAGGCGATGGAATATTATGATTTCACCGTTTTTCTCCCTGAACGTTTTTAGTAATTTACTTCCTGGTAAGTTTCAAAATAGCAATTGCCAAAGCGCAAGGGACAGCCCTGAGCATTAATAACTGATAGTTAACTTAAATAAGATGAACGAGAAACTTTCTAAGTCCACAAAGCACTGTTTATAAAAAAAAAACATTGAAATGATATTCGGAACCATTAACCTTGTCATCAAAATCAGCATTATGATTCTTCTCTGTGGTCTAATAACAATCTCGAAAAAATAACAAAAAATAATTTAAAAAACCACGAAGCAGAGATACTGAACCCGCATACCTTGCCTCATTCTGACCACGACTCCACACTGACCTAGGAGCATCAGCATGAAGCCCTCATTAAACAAGAGCAGGGGGCGTGCTCAGCGGATCATTACCAAGCACTGCAAGTATTTGCCTTAGATCGCCGCGTCCTCCGTTATTACCAGACTATTAAACGGACTAACAGCCTGACGCACTGCTGGCGGGCATCGGTAACTAACCAACTAGACTGGGTGTGTATTTTTCTTTAAACAATTCCAGAATTATATGTAATCAAAGACATATCAATGTACGCCTACTAGATATAAATCATGAAGAGCATAATTTTGCTGTCTCCGCCGTATAGGTGCTTATATAAGTCCTCGCGCACGTATGGGAGTGGCGCGAGGAGGCGAAACGCCGGGGCGTAAGCCCGCTGCCGCGAGAAATCGCGGCATAGCGGACGGAGCTCCGGCGGGATCTCATGACGTCATGGAAAGTACGGTTGTTGCAACCCAGTGCTGGGCACGCCACGATTGCGGCGATAAGTCCCCTCTTTGAGGAGTGGCTGGAGAGGCGCCATGGCGTCCTCACCTTCCGCGTGACGCAGGTCCTCACCGGACACGGCAGCTTCGGGAGGTTCCTGTGTCGGATAAGGCGGGAGGAAACGTCCGGGTGTCACCACTGTGTGGATCGCCTGGAGGACACGGTGGAGCATACGGTGGAGGTCTGCCCGGCTTGGGCAGAGCACCGCCGTGTCCTCGTGGAGGCGATCGGTGGCAGAGACCTCTCGCGTCCGGCTCTGGTTCAGGCCATGGTACGGAGCGAGAGGGCATGGGCAGCCGTCACCTCCTTCTGCGAAGCAGTAATGCTCGCAAAGGAGGAGGCGGGACGGTTGAGGGAAAGGCAAGTTTCGCGCCCTCTCGCCCCTAGCCGCCGCAGGAGACGCCCAGGGCGTCGGGAATCCCGGGCGGATTTCCGGCCACCGTAGGCGCGGGCTTGCGGACGGTGAGCAATGGGTAGCTCACCGTCCGGTAAGGACCAGGCCCGGGTCGACGGCGCGTCGTATTCCACGCGCGCCTCAAAGAGATGTCGTCAGCACAAAAGTAGGGGTCCACTAGGGCCGATGCCTGCCGGGGTCGCGGGAAGGTACTTATGGGTCACCGAGGCCCCCGCAACACAGGCAACAGGAAGGAATACGGGTGGGTTTTAGTCAGTAAGAGTCTGACACACCCTCCCGCTCCGCCCAGAGCGGGAGAAGTCATTTGATGATTTCCCACCCTAAAAAAAAAAAAAAAAATAGGTGCTTATATTGACAAAATATCAATGGGAATTATCAAATTACACCAGCGTTGCAGGGTTACACTGTGTTAGTTATTTAAATGCTCTCTTGAACAATAAAGTATTTTCTATTTTTTTTAACAAGCCCAAATCTAAGATAATAATAATGCATGCACAATATTCTATAAGCATCTATATTTTGAGACTTTATTTCAATTACTAAAATATTATTAACATAATTTAAAAACGTCTTAAAATAATAATAATAATATTACAAGTGTATAAATAAGATCGGATGCATCTCAAATATGTTTGCAGACGCCAATTACACCACAAATAAGCTAATTATCGCATCAAAGACCTCGGGCTGAGTAGCAAGCTATTCTTTGATTGATCGTTAACTACAAACTAAACAGACATCGTAAGGCATTTCCCCTACGCGCACAGATTTCTAAACTCATTAACTAAGAAAAAATCTCATTACGGATTTCAAAAACACTATAATGGTCCAAGAATCGTTAAGATCCGGAAGCGTTTGCGATTCTTCAAATGTTTTGAAGAATATCAGGGAAACTGCCACATTACTGCTGGACGCCCAATTAACATTCCTAGTGGCATATACTACGTGATCTGGTAAAAAATTAAATGAATAGAGAATGTGTCAATCTGTCGTACTACGTTAGCGATATAGAATCTACTATGGGAAAGACTAGTGTTTTTTAGAACACATGCAAAGAATTTGCGACCAGTCCCTACATGTCCTTCTAACAATTATGACATACTGCAACCCGCCGCCTAAAGGCATGGTCGATAGTGAAACTAAATGAAAACCTATCAACCATGCCTTGAGGTTGAAGAATGCCATATTGTAGATTGACTATTGGGGTGCGCCGGATGAACGTCATAATTCGAGGAGGTTCTTAATTGCACACCTGTGAACAATGATCTCCTAACTATCTACCTACCGAACGTGGTCATCATGCCAAAGTCCCTTCATAGGGTGATTCAATATCGCGAAATTTAATTATAAGGTCTAACTTTATCAAAGAACGTTAACAAGCTAGCGAAAATCATACGATGCAAGAATGCATGTCCATCTTAAAACTGTCGTATAATGACGAGATACAAAGTTGTGGTTTACGATACTATAAAAGCTTAATTTACTCTAAGCAAGGACCACACCTGTACAACTTTGTCTGTTGTAACACATAACAGGTAAATTGGCCACATTAGCCGTTGTCCGCACAAGTGGCGGTGTCCTAGTAACTATAGTTTAAGAATAATTATCGCAAGGGTTTATTATAGCAAGTGTAACGTGAAACTAATTGTTTAAGTCTCGCTCCACTACCTAAGTAGGAATTGTTTGTATTTGTAATTGGGGATAATGAGTAGGTGGGTACATCCTCTGAGGATAAAGGAAAACATAAAACCAGACACTGCTCGGTCGGCTTCAGTTTCCGATCTGTCGATCTAGGTGTGGAACTCTAAAAACAAAAGAATGTCGCCTCCCACGAATATTTCGTGATTTATATCAGCTCAAACGTTTAGTGCTAAACAGCTCAAATAACCTGTTACAGTAAACACTCAAATAAATCTCTTATCAGTTATCACACTTATCAAGATTTATTATTCTGAATTTGATTTAAATTTCAAGTAGATTAGATGGTTATCGGTATTTTGAACCAGAAGTTTAATGACGTTTAGCAAACCAACTTCTCTTAGTCTTACTTCCAAACTTATCTAACGCTACATAGAAATCGAGTCGAAAGCAATGACCGAAATTATTAGAGGTGCTAATTTAATTACGATTACAAGTGTACAGAAACACCTCGCAACAACAATTAATTGGCAACACAGTGAATAAGCCTTCTAATTATTTACGTAAGCAAACAAATGTGAACTATGTTCGCAATTACTGTGACTTATTAATGTACTCTATAATTAACAAAGAGAGAGCGCATAATTTCGGAATAACCTTAAAACTTATTCAACCGATATGATATGATATTCACTTGGTAGAAAGTCCGTGAAGACGTGAGATTCTGACAATTAAAGTGACTTATGGCTTTTTCTTAAATTGGTAGAAAAGAAGCAAAATCGAAACATTAAGTTATATAGCTATTGAAATATTATGTTATTGTTGTTATTATGTTATTAATATTATTTATTTTATGTTATTATTTTTGCCCTAAACTTTTATTTTTATATGTATTTTATATTCTTAATTTCCGATTAATTAAAAAAAAATATTTACATTTGACATTGACTTACTTATTATTATTTGACATTGTATTTATGATTTAATGTCATTCTATTTGTTTTTATATTGTGATTTGTATGTATCTTGTATTTCGTAACTTGTGATTGTAATATGGGAGAACCTGAAATAAATGGATTTATTTATTTTAAATATCATAAATGTCTACATTCCTACATTGTTTTTATTTTCTTAACTAAATACTATATCTACCATGGAACAATATGTTAATTATTTTTATTATACTATTTTATGTAGTAGTTAACAATATTGTTGTACAACAGAAACACGATATCTGTAGTTCTGTGCAGCACATCTAGCCATATAATAATATTGGTACATTGTGCTTTAACAATTTACGAGTCACATCGCAAAATACTGTCAATTTCACAGTATGTATTCTTCTGATTAAAACTTTTTGTTTCTTTATTTAATAGATTTTTCGTATGCTATAATTCCTCCAACAACTTCTAAACAAAACAACAAAAAGACCATCCAACTGAGTATAAAGAAACAAGAGGCATTATAACCGCTGAGTGAAGAACGAAGCGGGTAAGTGGCGGTATCTTAGCATTCAGGTGTAGCTACAAAAGGTCTGCCAATAAATAGGATTCCCTGACGGCAGGCAGTCAGGCACGTCATGCCTGAACAATGGGACGCGGCTGCTATTCTGCTAATAACGTGAAATCTGACGGCGATGTGAAATAGAAAGCCACAGTATGGCATGCGCGTGCACTGGCGATGGGCTGGAGGTGGTGTGCGTGCAAGCGGGTAGCGATTTGAAGTTATGTATTCCGAAAAACCACGATAATATGCTTAGCTGCTGGCAATCATAAACATAAGAGCAGGAATGGGTTTTATAAATTAAAAAAATCGGTTGTCCATTATTACACTATTTTCTTAGCAATCATGCTGAACTGTGCTGTTTATGATCTTGCATGGAGCCTTGTAAAAAAATTAAGTTGTAACACAGTTTTGATAACTTACGAGACCGTCAGCTCTTTAAACAATATTAGGTCTAAATAATCTGTCGTATTATCTCCGCTACCCGCTGTTACTATGGCCCCATCTCGTATCGGTTGTCTGGTACTTCGGGCTGATAATCTTCATAATGAAGCGTGCGCAGCGGCAGTTTAACATTGATCTAGTTCGCCATGAAACTGGGCCTTGATCATAATTTTGCTAACAATACTTAGGAGGTATAAGTAGCGTACAATGAAGGTCAACAGTAAACAAGGAAACAATATAAGTGAAGGAATAGTTTATATTGTTTATGTTTCGTATCTGGCAGCATGTCCGATTCGTCTATTGACAAATCTTGTTATTTCAATTACTTTTATAAAACGAGGATATATTTCGGCTTTGTCCCCCACTCGGTTTCATATTTTTACTTTATCTAAATGTATAACTTTAGAAAATCCTGTAAATAAACTATTCCCAGTGATATCATGCCATGATATTTATATATACCAATATTTTATAGCTCACTATTTTATAGTTAATTTTGCATTAAAATTAACTTCCTCTAGTCTCATCTGACTGCAACATTAAAATCCCTTAACAAGCCGGTTCCACGTTCCACCGTGATGTAACGACACCATAAACTGAGTTTTACGGCTTTCCTTTGAGGTAAATAATTAGGCATCACGCCGCCTTCACGTTAGCGCCCTCCCCGCACCCCGCACTCTCTCAGGGCGGTATGCAAATTATCACCGTTATAACCGAAGTTATACCAATAAATAAATGCAGAAAGTCTACTACTTTGACAAATATGTGATATTCCATGCCTTTAGCATCGGTCGACTGAAAGCGCGGTGGGCGGTGGGCTCTCTGGCTTTGCCAAAAATTGCCAGATGGACCGATGGTCCTTCTTCTTTTCGGGTTTTGGTAAATTACTACATTGTGTTAAATGAGTTGATCCTAGCTGGTGACCGGTTGTCTGCGATAACGAATCCTGTTGTTTTTTTTTTAGAGCCCCAAGATCTACGGACTTAAGAACGTCTCTTACACTTAGAAGCAAGGCCCATCCAAGGCAACCTTGCTAACTGCCTAATCGTTTGACCACAACACGAAAGAATCTGCATCTTCAACAGCCATGAGAAGTGGATCTTCTGTGTTCATCAGCATGCCGATGCAACGTTTTAGGGCACACGTGTGCCCGCGCATCGGTCGTGATCATTGGAGCAGCGTGGCGGCATCATACATTATACATAAGTGCATTATACATAGGTGCTTATCAGCCAGCTGTGCGGGGCGCACGACCCTCAACTGCATATTAAGTGCTATTGATAAATCATCATCACAATCGTCTAACTGTATCTCAGGAGTATCTGTAAAATATCGGAAGAACACTGAAGAAAGCTGTATTTTATTTATCATTTGACTAGCGACCTGCCCCTGCTTCGCGTAGTATTTACGACTTCAAACATTGAGATTTCTTTTTTTTATGTAAGTTTAATATAAACCTTCCGGAATATATTCTCTAAATGATGGTGAGAACCGAATCGAAAACCGTTGCGTAGTTTGTAGAAACACCGCGGTCATACAGACAAATGTCTTTAATTTATAATATGTATAGATTCAAATTAATTGTATCACACCACGCCGCTCTAGTGCGATGCAGGTGCAACCCCCAAAGAGTGCTAATGATGACTACTATTTATGTCGGTCGGAGTACGGCAGACACCTCAAAAGCCATCCTCAATCTGGCAACGAGAGCGTATATGATCACTTCTAACAAAAGATATTGCATCCATAATCCATCTCACCGTCTGTTACTCGTATTATCTTGAAATTGTCTACTAAATTGGTTTAGACAAATCCAAAACCTGTAATTTAGACAAATCAGTATACATACAATTTAATCAATCTAATAATAATAAAAATAACATCAAACTTAATATAAATAAAATTAAACAAGTACCACATACAAAGTTTTTAGGAGTAATAATTGATCAAGATATAAACTGGAAGGAACACGTAAATAACGTCAGTGGTAGAATTAATCAATTCGTGTACGCCTTGAAGCAAGTCAAAAATGTAACAAACATTAAAACTGCTATTATATCTTACCATGCATATGTTGAATCGTTACTACGCTATGGTCTTATAATGTGGGGAAATAGCACTGATCTAAATAGAGCGTTCATCGCTCAAAAGAAGTGCCTAAGATCAATTTATGGACTTCAGCCGGATGATCGTCGATGTCGGCCAATATTTAAAAAACTTGGTTTGTTACCGCTTCCATCTTTGTATATTTACGAAATATGTGTGTTTGTGACCAAGAATAAACAATTATTCAAGACAGCAAGCGATGTATGTCCTCGAAGCAGACGTGCTCCTTATGGACTGGTGTTAAATGACTTACCAAAGCTAACCAAATATAATAAAAGCTGTCTAGCAATGTGTGTGCGTATCTATAATAAAATACCGAACAATCTCAAACTATTAAATGTTAGATTATTTAAAAAAAATATATACAAATGGCTAAATGAATGTAGCTTTTATAGTTTGACAGAATTCATGGATAAAACATATTGACATTACCTATATTCTAACAATAATTAAACCCTGTAACATTAAATTTTTGCATGTATGTTTTACCTTAGCTAAACATGTTTGTGCCACTCTGACCTATGCTTAACACCATTGTATACCATGTTTTACGCAAATAAATTATTTTATTATTATTGTTATTTATTATTAAATCTTTTTACTGACTCTGAAAAAATTACAATAGATTTCTATGACTCTGCAAATAGGTGAAATTACTTTGATTCCCAATCTTGAAGCCTTACTAAAGCAACCTTGGTAGTTCAAGGCCAACCGACATTGAGATAGATGATCACTTAATTATATAATGTGTGTTTGTTTCAGCAAACCCTGGAGGCAGGCGGCGGGGGCGGCGGGGGTGGAGGGGGCGGTGTCAGCAACCTCGAGAGCCTGGAGGCCAAGGTAGTGACCTCTTCACTATACATTCACACGCCGGAATTTCGTATGTAGAGCAACTGACGAGTGGGATTACGTCATGAACGGTAGCATTTAGAAGACGGTAATAAAAAATATACAAATGAAAGAGGAAAATGGTGAATTTGAAATTTAGTTATTTGGATATTTTAATATAATCGCCGCGGTGACACGAACTATAGTAATTATGTCGGGGAATTCTTTAACGAACATTAAAACATTTGACTGGTAAAAAACTAGGTTTTAAATACAAACAAAATTAGGCAATGTGTTGCAATTTTTTGCTCTACTTTGCATTAACAATTATATTATAACAATTAAACAATCTTATTCAGCAAAATAAAATAGCTACCATATAATATACAAAAATATGCTCATAAAAACCCATAGCAGTAACAGAGAAACTATGGTCCATGACTCTATGAATTATAGTAATTACAGCGCCTACTGGACTGAAACAATACCACGAACACTTTCACACATATCTTAGAAAGCTAAATATACATATACGACTCAAACACAACTTATACGTAATGAATAAAACTGATTAAATGAAAAGCAGTTCGAACTTTCATTCAATTTCCGTTTGTCGTACTAAAGACATCAACGCGCTCGCACCTTTGAGTTCCCTACGTGGATATTAACAAAGTGATTGAATAGTAGCCATAAATATTATTTAAACTAGATTAAACATGTCAAAATGTATAATATATTGCTGAGGGTCCGTTGCATCTTGAATTTAAAAAGGATTTCATTTTGTATGTCTCAGGTAAAGGACTCTACACATTGGAAAATGGAATGAATCGGCGTAGACTTTGGATTCCACTAACTTTAAAAACTTTATGAGACAAGCACGAACTGAAAACATACATATGTACATGGTCAGATTAATTTGGTATCATAATATCATACCTGTATTCCCCGAGGGTTAGGCAGAGGTGCACCTACAGTTCACCCACGTTTTAGTCATTAGCATCATCCAAAAACATGGTATTCAGAGTGGTAGTCATTTGTTATTCGCACTTTACTCTGCACCAGTACCCGTTGTATCAATAATACACGGTACGGATGTCCGTGAGGTCAAAGGTCAAACGGATCCAGAAAGTAGAACTGAAATTGCCTACAAAGATTAGTCAACCAAGATCGGTTTTTGTTACATTATGATTGACATATAATATAATATAATACATGGACGTCACTTTAAGGATTTTTATATTTTACTCTTAAATTAGGCAGCCAACGACATTAAAAAAATAATCATATTGTTTCCTTTTATACTATGAACTTGTATCCGTTATCGATTGCTGTCCTCTTGACCAATGCAGCAATGTGTTGATTCCTCTACAAATAATTGAATCCCCAGCTAGATAACGTAACGTGTTCCGCGTAACATCCTGAAGATAAATGCATGGATTAATATTTACTGCATTTATTTATCGAGTGCCAGGCTTTCGCTGCGATTTCAATTTGATTAGCATCTTGTTTTCTTGTACGAGAGCCATTATACTTTGATCCATTTAATATTAATACTTAGAGCTTAATTAAACATAGATATCTTAATTTACTGACTAGGTACCTCATTAAAATACAAAATTTACAACGGTGTGTAAAGGATTAAGGACATTAATTCACTTGCTCAATTCGACATTGATATGAATTTTGCCAGGAAACTACTTAAAACTTCAAAATCACTTTTAATGTGCAACCTTTTAAGACTCTAAAATTCGAGTTTTTTTATTTACTTAACTTTTACTTCTGTTTTTACTTGCTTTTTCGTTTTACTTAAATAAACTCCTGTCCCAGTTGTTATATTTATTTATTCATCTAACTACAAGTAATCCCCTTACACTCCAGTACTTGCCTAACATAAACTAACACTAGTACCTACACTATCTACCGACACAATATGTAGTCTGGCGACAAATTGTCGTCCCTGCGACAGTGCGGCGACACGCGCGACAGCACACGACACGGGATTTATAGCTATGTCGCGATACTGGGCTGTTTGCAGTCGCGGGGAACTGATTAGTGCGTGCTAATTAAGATGGGCTGATTGGCGCTCACCTACGTATTTCCTTATTGGTTTAGGGGTGGAAGATTCTTTAATTAGTTTATTTTGACGAGTTGGAAGGTTGCCGGGCAAAATAGACATTTCTCTGAATGTTTTTTTGGTAGTACAACAGGTGACATGAGATTTTTTTGCGGTGAACCGTAATCTTATGGGAAATGGTTCTTCAATGCCTTGACTGGTGCACTATTAGTCTTTTTACGAATAGTACAATGATTTCAATTTTGATAATTATAGTAGCAAGCCCTCTTCTTTGCAGCCGTCTGAATCATTCAAAACTCAACTACAGTGGTATTCAACAGTTATTTTGTTATTCCTACTTTACATAAACACACGTTCTATCAACAATATAATACTAGAAAACCTGCCCCAGGGAGACAAACACGAACCTATCACGATGAAAGAACCTTTATCATAACCACCATACTACAGCCTATAGGCGGCGCAGGAGTCTACATAATAATGGTGCATTTACGGAACGAAAGTGAAGCGGGAGTGTTGAGTCGATAGCCCGCGGCGATTTCTTCATAAGTTATTGATCAATGGTGTTGTGGTTATAAGAAGGGTAGTGAAGGATAATGTTGTTCCTTTGATTCCCACGGTTATAAATGATGCCATCTTTGACCTGGGTGTCGATATTGATCTTTAAGAGAACAATAACTGATGACTAATGAGATAGTGAAACATTAATTGTAATTGATTAACAAGCCTTATCATTGTACTACTCGTAATCCGGAATATTGGGGTACGGCTTTATAGATAAAATAAATTAAGTGTTTATTCAGTTATAAACTTGACTTAAAATACACAAGTTAACACTAAAATATATATAGTATGTAATAGTAGCTCTTTCTCCTTTAATTTTTTTGGTTTTTCATTGGGCATCAGAAAATTCGTCCGCATCGTTGTCAATGGGAAACGTGCCCAAAACACTGGTAGCATTGCCTCGATGGATGGCAATGCTGATTCTTTGCTAAAAATAGGCTAGCCCTCTTGTGGCGTAAAGAGTCGACCATCCATTTGGAGATGTCCCGAAATACTTGATGAGCACTCGGACCCCAAGGCCCTAGTGTTTCAACCCCAAACAGCTCAAACATATAGCTCCCAATTAGGTTGTTATATTTGCGCCGATTGAGATTTTCTGCTCCTGCAGCACGGCCCGTCGTGCTAGGAAGATTGAATGGCGCTAGGGTGTCGACACAGGCTACAACCCATACCAATGGCCTACCCAACTTCCACGTCATTATGGTAATTTCGTCTTGCCTCTTCCCATGGTCGCGTGCCAAGCCCCTGCGGGGACAAGAGCCCGACGGATGATGTCGTTAATGCTGACATGCCGTGCTATCCGGCCAGCGCTCTTGCTACAGAATAGGCCATGGTGTCCGAGGCAGTCGACTCCTTCAACGCATTTTTTTTTTTTTTGGTTTGGTTTCCGCACTTAGTCCTTCAGGTGGACCATTGTGCGTGGGCCATGGCGGCCGTTTTTTGGTGGTTATTCCAACCAGCCCACCTCCCTCTAGAAGTTGATAACATCTCCTGGTCTGTTTAGAACCTTTGTGTAGGATCTAGGTGCCCCGAGGGTTTCTGTTCTAATGTGGGTGACGCCTGTGCATTCGAAAAGCACATGCGCAACGGTTTCCTCTGCCTCCATGCAAGCCCTGCACAGAGGGCTGTCCGTTATGCCTATTGTGTGGAAGTGTTTGTTTAGCGAGCAGTGGCCCGTGATGGTCCCTGTCAACAGGCGCATGCCGGTCCTGTTCAGGCGTAACAAGCGCTTGGTTAACTTACTATCCAAGGATGGCATAGCCTCCTTGGACTGTCTGCACCCCTGTCCCGAGGACCACCAGCTCTCCGCTTGTGCGTGGGTGAGTTCCTGTAGCCACCTGCGTAGTTGGTTGAAGGGGATGGGCACGATTGGCTCCGGTCCGCAGACTGACGTGCCGGATGCTTTCCTGGCTAGTTCGTCAGCTGCGTCATTGCCCAGCGATCCACTGTGTCCTTTTATCCATTGCAGTGTCACTGTGTTGCGGTTCAATACCGTTATACGTTCTAGCGCATTGTGACATTCTTGTGTTAATCTCGAGGTATTATGTTTCTTCCCTAGGGATTGGAGAACTGAGGCGCTGTCGAAGAGTATACGTACATGAGTATCCGTAACTCTCCTGGCTTCTATGGCATACGCCGCTTGTATAATGCCCACACATTCCGCCTGGTAGACGGTGTTGAACATTCCCAGCGGGCAGGATATATTTATGTTAAGGTCGTGTGAGAAAACGCCAGCTCCGGTTCCGGAGTAGGTCTTTGACCCATCGGTGTATACTCTTACCTCATGCAGGCCTGAATAGTCGCACCGTTCTTCTGTGAGTATTATGTTGTAGTGCTTTTGGAAACAGTGTAGTTTTGGGGCTCTGTCGCAGGGTGATGCCATCATCGGTCTTCGTTTGATCGCATCCTCCCTTATGCGTATGTGCTTGACTCTAGAGTCTTTGCTCAGGGTTCCTGTTATGTTAAGCCTAAAGGCGGCCAGGGCCGCCTCCTCACGCACGATGAGGTGCAGAGGCGGCAATCCAAGCATCGCCTGTAGGGCGGCGGTGGGCGCAGTTCTCATACAGCCTGTGATTGCTACACAAGCAAACCGTTGCAGTTTTTCGAGATCTTTTTGGGCTGTGCTCAGGTCTGTCCTGGGCCACCAGACTAGTGAGCCGTATGTGATAGTTGGCCGGATGACCGTGGTGAATAGCCAGTGGGTAATCTTGGGGTTAATTCCCCAGTTCCTGCCGAGCAGTCTTTTGCACTGCCACAGCGATATGCTGGCTTTTGTAATGATGTAGTTGGTGTGTTTTGCCCAATTCAACTGTTTGTCCAAGAAAATGCCCAGGTATTTGGTTTCAGTTGATAGGCTTAGGGTGGTTTCAAAGAATCGTGGTAGCTGTAGTAACGGCAATTTCCTCTTCTTTGTGAAAAGAACCAATTCGGTTTTGTAGGGTTTACTGATAGTTGGTGCTTATTGCACCAAACCTCTACTATTTTTAAGGCTTGGCGCATAAGGTTGTACAGGGTATTCTCGTGGGTGCCGTTTATTATTATGGTTAAGTCATCCGCGTAGCCTACGGTGAAGTAACCTTTATCGTTGAGTGTTTTAATAAGACTGTCGACAACCAGGTTCCATAAGAGTGGCGAGAGGACGCCACCTTGTGGGCAGCCCTTCGCTACTATGGCCCTGGTGATGTCGTTCACTGTGACTTGTACCGCTCTCAGTTTAAGCATATTTGAGATCCAGCCACTTATGGTCTGGTCTATGCTGTGCTTGTCAAGGGCCGTGTTGATACTATTGAACATCGTTTTGTCAAAGGCGCCTTCGATGTCAATGAAGGCGGCCAGTGCTGAGCATTTGTGATCCACTGCGCATTCAATTTTGGAAACCACGCTGTGCAGCGCGGATTCTGTTGATCTGCCTGTGGTGTACGCATGCTGTTGTTTATGAAGGGGTTTGGCTCGAAGTGGTCCGTCTCGAATGTGTCTATCGCAGTCTCTCGAGGGTCTTCAGTAGAAAGGATGTGAGGCTTATAGGCCTATAAGCTTTGGGTTGTGTATAGTCGGTTTTGCCAGGTTTCGGTATGAAAATGACTTTCACCTCGCGCCACGCGAGTGGTATGTACCTGAGTGCCATGCAGGCTCGATAAATCTCCGTCAGCAATGGCACCAGATGATTTACCCCCCACTGCAGCAGGGCTGGGAAAATGCCATCCAGCCCTGCGGACTTGTACGGCTGAAAGGTGTCAATAGCCCACCTTAACCGGTCTTCTGTTATTATATTGCGGGCTCTGGACCAGTCCTGATCCGTTGGGGTCCATTCTGGTTCAGCCTCCCACCTCCCATCCTCCAGGAGTCTACAGTCTGGGAAGTGGGTTTCGAGAAGGACCTTACTGGTTTCCTGGTCGGTTAGTGTGTATGAATTATCAGGCTTTTTCAGCGCGCCAAGAGTTCGGTCCTGGTCTGCTGCCAGGATCTTCCTTACCTTCGCGGCTTCGTTATTTGTCTCTATGGATTCACAGAATTTCCGCCAAGCAGATCTCCTGGCGGTTCTAATCGGTTTTTTGTATGCATATTGGGTTTCTTTGTATAGTTCCCAGTCGTCCGGGATTCTGGTGTTTTTGGCTCTGTTGAATTGTTTCCGCAATGCATCTCTGAGTTTACTAAGTTCTGCGTTCCACCAGGGGTTCCGCTCGCCCTTGGTTTTTGGCGCTCTTAGTTTGCAGCATGCATGGTATGCTTCGGTTATATATTCTGATAACTTTGTCACGGTGTATTCCAGTTGCGTTTGGTCTCTTAGAGTTACCTGTGATAGGTGCCTATCTAATAGAGAGGCTATTAGACGTTTAAACCCGGGTACATCGGTGCGCCGCGGGTTCCGCCTTGGTGTTGGTTTCTTTGTATTGGTAGTTATAGTGAAGCGTATCCTCCTATGGTCCGAGCAAGATGGCTCGTCCGATACGTGCCAGTTCATAATAAAGTTAGTCGCGTTTTCTGTAGCGAGTGTTAAGTCTATGATCGTTTGTCCTCGGACTGTGACCCAAGTGGGTTCAGAGCCGCGGTTAATGATGTTAAGATTAGTAGAAAATAAATAGGTGGATAATACCTCTCCTCTGGAATTCGGTGCGTCGCTGCCCCATAGAGGGTGGTGAGCGTTCGAGTCGGTGCAGATTATCAGCTCCAGTTTGGCGCGCTCACAGTGCTGCACTAGGTCGGCCATCTCCTTTGGAGGACAGTTTGCGTCCTCGCCTGGCATGTACACCGAGGCCAGTACAACATCTGGAGCGCTACCATCGCTGTGGAGCTTGACAGCTATTAAGTCTCTGGAACAGAATTGAGTAAGTGGTGTGATAGGAAATCCTTTGGGTATGTAGACGCAGGTTCTTGGCTTGTCTGCGCTGTGTGTGTTCAGGATCAGCTTACCTCCGATGTTACCGAGGCCACATATTTTATTATTCCTGATCCAAGGCTCTTGGATCAGTGCGATGGTTCGGGGTGTTACCTCCAGCGCCCTGCGTAAGCTAGCCGTGGCAGTCTGGCTATGCTGAAGGTTTGTCTGTATGATGTTGAGGGAGGGCGATGGCGACGGTGGGGTGGAGTTAGTCGGAGATGGATCCATCGGACAATCCCTCCGCTTCCTCCGCCCTATACTGGTCGTCGTGTTGACCGCCCGGTGACGAGGCTAACCGTTGCTCGTTCCAGCCGGGCGATGCTGGCAGTATGGCTTCGTCTTCGTCGGCCATTGCTGCTCGGCCATGACCTCCTCCAACCTGTCCATGTCCGTGTCCAGAGTGTCTGTCGACGTCGGTACCGTCACAGTCAGGTCCGTCGTTGTTTCGGTCAGGGTGGCAGGGGGTTGGGTCGCGGTGTCAGGGGGTTGGGTCGTGGGCCAGAAGCGTACGTATATCAACCCAAGCAGGTACGATATCCGACGCTCCCGGGCTAGGACCTTCTCAACTTCCTCCGGTGGTACACCTAGGGTCAAATATGTCCCATAGTTGTCGCCACCGACGGTAGTTGCCCTTTGCAGCGACCACTTGCCTATGTCGTACTAAGTATTCTGACGAATCAGAGTACTTTGGAGCCGGGCAATGTCCCCCTTGTAGCGTGGGACGAAGAGTGAGGCTCGGGCACGGGTCGGCACGTCGATCTGTTTCATTACCGTTAGGGTAAGGTCGGTGTCTGGGAGTTGTATACGGGGCACGTTCTGAGTCAGCCAGGTCAGTGCATGGTCGTCCTCACACCACAGCTGCACGGTGCCTTCCGCTACCCGAGGGTAGCCGCGGAAGGCAGGGAGCTGTGATGTGGAGTCCGTGTCCAGCATAAGGCTCTCAAGTTTGGTCTTGATGTGTATGGTCTCTTCCTTGGTCAGGTCTCTAGAGGGGGTAGGGAAGCAGATTGCTACGGCCAGCCGCGCAGGCATGTCCTTTGTGGCTCGCGCGTAGGTCCTCTGCACTCCCTGGGCGGAGGGGACCCTCACGCGTTTGGCGTCCCCCTGAAGCGTGCTCAGTGAGGCCGATTCGTCGGGGCGCTCCTTCTTCACCGGCCCTGTACCGCTTGGTCCAGGCTGCGGATCGGAGGTACCCGTCTGGGTGCTTCTCGCCGGTAGCGGTTGGCGTGAGGATCCAGCGCGCTTACCCCTCTTCCTTTGGGGTCGAGGTCGGTCTTGGGTCAAATCGGTGTCCTGGGGTCGGCTGGCGGCCCCGGCAGGCTCAGTCGCGTGCGGAGGTTTTTCGCGCTGGGTTTCCCCTTCGCGTACTTGCCCTCGCCCGCATAGTTCCGCGTCCAGCCGCTTTTCGCGCTGGGTTTCCCCTTCGCGTACTTGCGGCTGGTCACGTGATTCCGCGTCCGGCCGTTTTCCGCGCTGGGTTGCCCCTTCGCGTACACGTGGCTGGTCGCGTACTGCCTCTTCGGCGTCCGATCGCTCTTCGCGCTGGCTAGAGCCTTCCTGAGTGTTGCGCTTTCGGTCGCCTACTTTCTTCCCTCGAGCCATGATTTTTCCGCGCTTGTACAGCATGCGTACTCCATCGGCCGGGAAAGTGTTAGAGCTGCCAGGTCCGTCTTCCTTCCCCGTCACTCTCTGTCTGTGTTGTAGTTGGTCCTTGTCCGGGTTGGTGATGCTGTTACGCACAAGGCTCTGTTGCCAGAGACTTATGTTAGGCATACACGTCGTAGTGGGTGTTGGCGCGTGAGATGCAGCTGGAGTTGAGATTGTTGGCGCACTAGTCGCAGCCTTGGTAGGGTGGGATGGCGCGTAAGTCGCAGCCTGTGTTGTGGGCGCTGAGTCAGCAGCCGGCCGCGCTGAAGAGCGCGGCACCAAAGAGCAGTCGGATGCCCCCCCCAGAATACGATGGGGGCTGACCGCCGAAGCGGTGTGGGATTCCCCGGCTCGGCCGGGACCCACCTGGGTAGAATCTTTTTCGTTCTGCATTATTTTGGCTATGGGGGGTGGGCTTTTGAGGAATCGAGGCTACCCCTTTTCTAGGACCGACGGGATATAGGGATAGGAAGGAAGGCATGGTTAGGTGAGGTGGTGTGGTTTTGGGGGTCACCCTACGCCTGGGATTTGGCCTAGGGATTTGGGGACCGACGGGATCTATGGATGCGGAGGGATGGTTTGTTTGGTGATAGGTGCATAGGACAAGGTAACATAGGTTTCCCTGAGCCTGGGATTTGGCCTTCGGGAGCTTCTCTTGTCCGGGATCTCTTTCGAGATGCTCCGGGTGCGGGGTCGACATTAACAGTCGGTCCCACAGCCGGAGTTGGGCTATCCGCAACCTGCCCACCCGCTCGGTTGCAAGAGAAGAAGTGCGTGGCTGTCTGGGTCTCCCCACCACAGATGTACATGTACATTTGCGTTGAGGCGATCCAGCTTGCCCCGAGCCTTCAACGCATTGACAGCGATGTAATGTATGACGCTAGGAGCGCCCAAACGCAAATATGTAGCGAGACTGAATGTAGTGTCACCCAGCATGATGCCTTTGTTGGGTGACGGTAGCGCCTGAAGCCAGAGGTCCGACTCCCATTCACGTAGGTGAATGGGAGTTGGACCTTTAGCTAGCTGTAGAGCCAGCAGGCGGACACGCTCAGCAGTATTGGTGGACGTATTAATGAGTTTATTCCACTTTCCAGGCGTTCCACATCTGTCAAACACGGCACTTTAAAGTCAATCTGAGAAGGGGTTAAGATTTTTGTGGTCAACTTTTCGGTGCTGTGGGCCGAGGATAGGAACGCCGGTAGGCTTACACTAGAAATTTTGCGGACGGCGAGCCAACCAAAACGAATGGTTAGTTTGGCTTGCAGCCAAGCGCGGTCGTCCAATGCCACATTTAAAATGGATCGTGAATATTTAAACTGTACACGTTGAATAATAATGAATGGTATATTCGTTCGTAAGTTGTAAGTTTCCATTATTATAATATACATATCCATACTTAGAAAAAACATTCCAACACAGACCTGCATAATGCAACACAATGTTATTGACAGTTTAACGCGACTTTATCGTAACCCAACATCTTTACTACCCACACCATCCAAGTTACAAGTACACTACAAAAATACAGCAAGCCTTAAGCAATACAATATGCCTACATATAGCCATCTCACATTACTAGGGAGCTATGGCTCGCATACATATACAATCACCACGCCGCATATGCAATTACTCGCGAATTTATTGTCAGTAATAGTTTTTGCATTTTATCGCCGCATCTGGCTGTCAGTGAGAAGCAAGTCCCATGATCTCATCCATCCCTTTCTCTCTATACAATTTGGCGTAGGAATGAAAGAGATAGATGAGATTTACGTCGTGAGATGTTCGATATGTAAGTGTGATACAGTAAATAGTTCGCCATAATCCAAATGATCTTTGGGAATATGGAACTATTTGAGGTTATCAAGGCAGAAACGATGAACTAGTATCTAGTAGCGAGTCTTACAATCTTGTCTTGTTACTGTTGAAGGCCTCAGTATTTTATGCTTATTATCATCTCGGTCAGGGAATCGAGATGCCAATAAATCTGGCGTTAATCTAGCGTATGTTTGCATACATTATTATGGATCTGCTTGGTATTTTTTCTATGTATCTTCGAATATTTTGTAATCATTAATGTTCTTTTAAAAATTCTTAAAACAAAAGAAAGAAAAAAGTTAGTAGAGTGCGATAATTTAGTAGAAATAAGAATATTAGATTAGGCAGTTTAGTTTTAGGAAGTGCGAAAGTTTGACGATATAGTCCTCCAGACCGTATTTCGGCCATGGCGGTCAATCTCAAACGGAGACCAGCCTTCGACGCGAGAGATGTTATAGTGCACAACTGTGTGCGCAGACGCAGGTGCACTCTCTCTTCCCTCACTCTCATAGTCCGATGGGACGGTACGCAATCCGAAGGGATTGCGTACCGTCCCATCGGACTATGCGCAACTGGAGAGAGATCTAGCGCGGGACCAACGGCTTAACGTGCTTCCCGAGGCACGGGGCATTAAACTACCAACTTTCAAACTCCAGGCTGTTACTAAGAAATCCCTAATGGTAAAATCCAATAACACTCTGCCTGACTTGGAAATCGAACCCAGGACCCCCACGCTCAGCAGTCGCGCTTGCGACCACGAGACCAACGGGGCAGTCACTTGAAGATATCTCCGTACTGTGAACCGCCTTTCGACGACAATCTCAGACAATCCAACATACAGTTCTCTTAACTTTAATCTCTGTGTCCGGATAAAAGTGGCATCAGATTGGACCGCTTTCAATTATACAATTTGTTACGTGACACGCGGCCGGCGCAAGCGCAGCCGCCGGCTTTTTGTTCACAATCGATTATGCTCAGTTCATTATATTCCAGTATCGATTTCGCGCCCGACATTTATTGAATTAGTGTCGTTTTATTTATTTTTAATGTTAATCTTTTGTGGTGTGCTTACTTTGAGTGTAAGTTATGTAGCGTGTGGTATTATTCTCAGTTAAAATAAACACTTTTTTTTTTTTTTGAGGGTGGGAAATCATCACATAACTTCTCCCGCTCTGGGCGGAGCGGGAGGGTGTGTCAGACTCTTACTGACTAAAACCCACCCGTATTCCTTCCTGTTGCCTGTGTTGCCAGGGGCCTCGGTGACCCATAAGTACCTTCCCGCGACCCCGGCAGGCATCGGCCCTAGTGGACCCCTACTTTTGTGCTGACGACATCTCTTTGAGGCGCGCGTGGAATACGACGCGCCGTCGACCCGGGCCTGGTCCTTACCGGACGGTGAGCTACCCATTGCTCACCGTCAAAATAAACACTTGAGAACGGTATAACATAATTGCAAAGATATCCACTTACTACATTATTGCCGAGCCTTACGTCCACAAGTGCACTCTGTAAACATTCACACCAAGTCAACTTTAAACCGACCTGTCAGTCTATACCTAGCAACTTGCCGACCTGCACGTTTTTTTTTTTTTTTTTGAAAGGGAAATCATCCAATAACTTTTCCCGCTCTGGGCGGAGCGGGAGGGTGTGTCAGACTCTTACTGACTAAAACCCACCCGTATTCCTTCCTGTTGCCTGTGTTGCCAGGGGCCTCGGTGACCCTTTAGTACCTTCCCGCGACCCCGGCAGACCTGCACCGTAATTGCGTAACACACTCAATCACAATCTGAATGATTTTGAAGGATTTTGCTAATCCATTGCGTCCTATGTTCGAAAAATTTGTCCGCTCAACGACGTAAATAACGCAATGAATGTTGTTGAACTGTCAACATGAAACCCATTGCTACTGATAGTTTTTTTTTTTTTTTTTAAACGTTGCCCCACACTTGGAATTTCTTCCTGTATCGTGGGTGCGTTTACAAACATAGAAATTCACAAACACAAACACAGTATGGTACACAACTACCCGCAGATCGTGCATACTAAACTGCTTTTGGACTAGGCAGGTATCTTCCTGCAATAATTTCCCAGCCTCTTACAATCAACCCTTCCCAAGTTCATTAACCTACATAAAAACAATAGTCTGTCCACACCACATTCCACATATATTCAATCAACAAGTAAAATCTCCTCGTTATCGAAGGCTGTGTATCATATAAGCCAGTAATTTGTGAGAAAAAAGGGCGGCGATACACTTGCGGTACTGCTAACACAATGGGTGGGAACCCAGTGATAGCTGCTATAAGTATAACTTGTACGGCTGTAAATATAGACACGCATCTAAGGAAGTTAGTGCACTGTGCGGGGTGAATAATCACTTGGACATAATGTTCGACGTACGAGTATGTCTAATTATCACGTGGACATAATGTTCGACGTACGAGTGTCTAATAATCATCATAGTGACAGGACGGAAATGATTTGAAGCCGGAAATATTTGTGGTACCAAAATGCATGCGTAGCGTTGGGCAGTTAGCCCCACAAGACCACCTGTTGTTAATTGATTAAGTGGCTAGTACCTTCTTACTTGTTATAAGAGCATGAGCTATTCTAATAAAGTTCATAACGACACGGGAGAAGAAGAAGGTTCACAGCTTGAAGCTTAGAACGAATGTTAATAACGGAGGCCAATTTGCTTATCTTCCAACTCTTTAAAATGTTTCGCAGTGGATAAGCTTAGTTAGAAACTTTGAATACAACACTGTGTCCACTTGTTCTTAACTCCATATTGTTGCTTACTCTTCCTATGTACTATCACGGGTGCGTAAATCGAACCATCATAAGGACTATTCCTGCTTGCAGCGTTCGGCAGATATAGTAACGCTTACTACGCTCATAAATGAATAACATCATCACATCAGATTTTTGCTGAAACCCTTGTTTCTAAAAAAAAAGTAAAAACAGAACGGGTAAAGGGTGGTCAGACACCTGTGATCATTGTAACATAGCCTAAGATATTTATTTAAACATAATTAATTATTTTTATTGGTCGACGCAAAAAGGGGCGGTAAACAGATATGGTCATCGTGAGCACGGGACTTTGTTTTCAAAGTGATCCGACATTTCATAGTGGTCCACCCGCAATAGTACGCAGTCCCTGACTTTAATCGGTGCGAGATCATTCTGCGCATGCGTGGCCATAAACCCGCAGATGCGCTAATCGCACGCGTGATCTGCGCACATTCCCACAAGTAGATAATCTCGCGCATCTCATTGCTATTATAAGTAGTTGTAATTACAACCTCCCGTACGGATCTAATGCTAACTAAGGGCTTGTTGTTACATCGCACACAATGTTGCGATGTACTCGTAGCAACGCACGAAACGACGTACCAAATAGGTCGCGACGTAAGTAAGTCTAAATGGTCACATGTTTATCTACAATGTCGTAAGTACTTATACATCGCTTGATAATAGGACTAAGCCATAATGGAAATATTAATTTAAATAAATAACTATAGTAAATAAACTGTAATACTTAAATATATTCCGACATAAAAACACTCTCACCGATGAATTCTGAATAGTTAAAATGACTGTCGAATCACTTCTTGTAATCACATACATACATTGAAAATTTATTTTACATGTGAATGTGAAGACAGTATGGGTTATTGTTTTTTTTTCGTTCTCTGTCTTAATCTTGGTCTGGCAGTTTAAGTAATTTATGTGGCCCACCCAAATGTCCTTTCTTTAGTATTATTTTTCGTGTCATTGAGCTCCTTAAGTTCTGAGTTGAGCTGCACGATTACTGACAAATGCGTGCACTGACTGGATAGGTACACTCAGTCTGTGTAGTTGTTTCCTCAAAATACAATTTCAGACATCTATCTACATGGTCTTCACATAATCTGACCAAGTTTATGTCTGGACTTTAAAAGAGACTAGGACCTCTGAGTTTGTTTCGGCCTTTCTTCTCAGAGTAGTCAGGTAGGAAACGCCGACCTCATCTAGTTTTTAAAACATGAAATGAAATGAAATGAAATGAAATTGTTTATTCTGTAAATAGGATATGAGAATCACTTTTACACGTCATATTAAAAAATAAGCTAGATGGAGTCGACATTTCCTATCTGACTACCCCTGAGAGGAAATGGCGAAACAAACTCAAGGGTCAAAGTCTCTTTTAAAGTCCAGACATAATCTTGGTCAGATCATGTGAGGACCATGTAGATCCATGTCTGAAATGGTCTTTTGAGGAAAGAACCACACAAATTTGAGTGGACCTGTCCAGTCAGTGCAAGCATTTGTCAGTAATCGTGTAGCTCAACTCAAAACTTAAGGAGCTCCACGACTCGACGAACAATACCAAGGAAAGGACAATTGGGTTGGCTGCATAAAGTACTCAAAATGCCAGACCATCATTAAAACTAAGAGAAAAAAAAACAACAAGAAATAAATGTGAGCACTATGTGGGCCATTTTTGGCCCACATAGTGCTCACATTCACAATAATTAAAGTAATATAATACTTTTCAAGGTACATAAATATTCACTTAATTTTGCTTATAGAATATTATAAGCAAAATTAAGTGATCAATGTCAATATGTATATTTAGTTGTACATAATGATGATTTTGCATAATTTAAATGTCAAGTTTTATGGTTTTAGCACAAGGCTTATCAGAGCGAGCAGCTCAATCCCAAGCTTTTTTGTCTTCTAAATAATCTGAAATTTTATAGTACCCTTTTTTACAAAGTTTGGTTTTAATATAGCTTTTAAATCGTTTAATGGGTAAATTTCGAATAGCAATAGGAAGTTTGTTGTAAAAGCGTATACATTGACCCATGAACGAGTTGCCTACTCTGTGGAGGCGAGTGTGAAGTACAGCAAGATTATGTTTATTCCTGGTATTTAAACTGTGGATATCGGACATTTTCTTAAAATTTGATATATTTTTGTGTACATACATAAGATTATCAAATATATATTGAGAGGCTACAGTCAGAATATCTATTTCTTTGAATTTTTCTCGAAGGGAATCTCTTGGACCTAGGTTGTAAATGGCTCGAACAGCCCTTTTTTGTAAAACAAAGACGGTATTAATGTCCACACAGGTTCCCCAGAGAATAATCCCATATGACATAAGACTATGAAAATAACTAAAATAAACAATTCTGGCCGTATCTACATCGGTTATCTGTCGAATTTTTTTAACAGCATAGGCGGCCGAACTTGCCTTCCTGAATTTTTTTCTGTGTGGGCGCCATTGTAATTTAGCGTCAATAGTGATTCCAAGAAAAACTGTCGACTCAACAGGGTCCAACTCTATTCCATTAAGTTGAACATTGGTAGTTAGCTGCCTGACATTTGTCGTTGAAAATTTAATGAGTTTAGTCTTTTTTTCGTTCAGGAGAAGATTATTTACATTAAACCAATGGACAACTTTAGAGAGTGCATCGTTAACATGTTCAAAGTTGACCAGCAGTCGTTTGATTTTAAAAATGAGGGAAGTGTCATCTGCGAACAATACAATCTAGTGATTATCCCTTATGTGATAAGGTAAGTCATTTATATAAATTAGAAACAAGAATGGACCTAGAATTGAACCCTGCAGAACGTCCATAGTGACCGCAGATCCTGCAGATCTCTTGCCATTTATATCAACCCTCTGAATTCTATTATTAAGATAGGAAGTCAGAAGGTCGAGAGCCCTGTCCCTCATACCATAGTGGTGCAGTTTCCTGATGAGAGTATCATGATGAACGCAATCGAAGGCCTTAGACAAGTCGCAGAAAATGCTAAGAGCATCCTAATCATGATTGACATGTAATAGTTATTTATGCAACTGTTGTATAATAAGGGGTTTTAATAGGCATTACAACCCCTTATTATACAACAGTTGCATAAATAACTATTACACACCATAATTAATTAATTTATTAATTAGGTAATTATATGTATACAGTTGCATATAAGACTTTATGTACCTACACACGTGTGTAAATTCATGGAAAGTTTAATTGCTGAGTATCTAATACAAACAAACTATGTATAGGTAATAAGATAATTATTTATTGTAATAATTATTTACATTTTGGATCGTACAATATTATTGAAATGGACTTGAATATTTTTTTTTTTTCTTTATTTATTTAAAGAGGGTTTTAATCTAGACAGATTATGCCACCCTCATCGTTGACTTGAATATTTGCAGCTTGTTGAATGGTTGGCAGATCCTGGTGTACTCGGAATATTTATATTCACGACTTCATTCTTTTTATTTTTTATCGAATTTGAAATTTGATTCGACACGTGGATTTTGCTGCCTATAGAATCATTAATGTAGCTATTTTACCCGACTGCCCCAGAAAGAGGGTAATGTTTTTCGAGAGTATGTATGTATGTCTATTTCATTGGCACGCTCTGTAGCCTAAACGGCTTGATGGATTTTAACATATGAGGTGTCCTTAGATTCGTCTTAATTGTGGAAGTGATATAGGCTATATAATATTTATATATTGCATCTGCAAATACAAAAATAGGGTAATATAAACCTTCCCTAGGTTTAAAAAATAAATATAACAATATTGGTATCAAATAAAAGCTAGTAATGAGTCATTTTCAAATATGTTATAAAAACTAAAAAGCCTGAAATAAAACAAATTATTAAAAAAACCAAAAAACCTGACTGCATAACTGAAAAGGGAAAAACAAGCATTATAACCTACAGTTATGTGATTTTGCAGTCGGGTTTTTTGTTTTTTTTAAATATTTTATTTTATTTGCAATACTAATATCGGAAAAAATGGCGGGATACGACGTGAATTCGAATAGCGTATAAGTTTTTTTTTTATTACGGTTCTGTAGTAAAGAAACGCGCGTGCATGACAATGTTCTTTTTTTTAAATGGAGTTGCATAATGAAGTTTACTACAACATTATAAAAATCGTTTGGATGATATTATGGTTACTATGACACTAGTTGTTTTAATGTTGGCAATAAGCTAATTGTTTCAGAAACTTTTAGGGATTTATTTATTTATTTATTTATTTATTTAACAGTTTATGTACACACATATAAACAGACAAAAAAGAAAGGAACAGAAAAATACGTACAAAGGTGATGCTTATTTCTAATGAAATCTCTTCCAGCATACCTGCAATAGGACAGTAGACATAGAGATGTAGACAACGTGTGTAAGGTAAAAGAGAAAACAAAAAACATAAAAACAAAATAAAACTATTCACTAATTTTATAGCATGGGTGTAGATAAAAGTGTTTATACAAATAAAAATACACACACACACAGAATTTTCGTACAGAAATAAAATCTTTTTCTTTTTCATAAAAGAAA
Source organism: Atethmia centrago (assembly GCA_905333075.3). Lineage (NCBI taxonomy): Eukaryota > Metazoa > Arthropoda > Insecta > Lepidoptera > Noctuidae > Atethmia > Atethmia centrago. Next base: position 30,539,939 of record HG995378.1, on the reverse strand, counting down.
ATGTTAAGTAGCTACCTTTATTAATAATGTCAAACTAAGAGAGCAGTTAATTAATAATTAAAATTAGCAATTGCTTTTTAATCTCAGCCATACTATGTTTAAGCAGCTGTAGGTGCTTACTTATATATATGAACTTGCTTAGTAATAAAACTATACCTGCTCCTACTCTACTTGGAAAATAATCTAATACCCATTATCAGTTTAAATTGAACCGTCAAGTATAGTCTTTGTTTGTCTGTTTACTTGAAGCAAGCTCCGCCGTGTGGAACGAAGCATGCGCCGGCGCAGGAAGTCGCGCAAACAAACGACTTCAACGCGCAACTTCATAGTACCCACATAAAAGTTTTATTAATACGAGTATAAGAAAACTTTACGAGAAAACTTGTAAAGCTACAAGATAACTAAAATATTAATTAAGTATGTTGGAACGGCTTAATATCCCTGCCTGTCCACTAAACATTAAAATGATCTCTATCTTTCCTTTTAATTTTGAAATTAATGGTATAACATACCATTACTAACGTTATATGAATGTTTGTTAATATTTAACATACAAATAGCTGTGTGTTTAATTTATTATCAAAGTAAAAGATCTGGAACGGTCAGGTTGCCATTATAGCAGGCAACGACTAAGGAAGCTAATTTAACAAATATGCTACGAAGAGCTTAAATTACAGCGAGATGTTTTTGATCTTTTTATTACTGATTCCCCAAAACTGATTTCGAAAATAAATAAGCTTAAGACTCTGAATAAGAAACCTCTCAATAGATGTACGACTTCCAACTGAAGCATAACTTAGACATTCAACTCAAACATAACTTAGCAAGTCCCTTAATTAAGTTAGTAAAGCCGAATGACGTGAAGCAAGAACATAAAGTGTAAAGTGAATGACTGAATGAATGACCGAATGGCAATATACATCCGAGAGACATTGGTTTGGCTTCAAGGTGTACCTTCGAGTTATGGCTTTTGAGAAACATGGAAGTTTTATGGTACAGGAAGACTTCGGATGCATAGTTTGAGGATAGACGTGTTCATAGTCAGAAAATAACTGTTTGCGATCCTTACTCGTTTTTATGATTTAACACATTTAAACATTCGCTAAAATGTCGTCAACTACCTGCGAAACCAACATAAATAATTTAAGATTCTTTCCAACACACTTGCTTGTAAAGTGATTCTTATGGCAACGCATTTAGGTTCATAACTAAGCTTATTATACACTTTGTGTTTTTTTTTTTATTTACATTACCACACTAGTATTTTTTACTTTACATTTTTTTTTCAATCTCCGCATAGAGTTTTTTATCTAAAACAATGAACATTTTTGTGAACTAATAAACTATTTTAGGTTACATACAATAAATCAATTTTCAAAATTATCACCATTTGACCAAATTATAAAGTATTCACTACATATTAACCTTAATTTGCGTATTCAAAACATTATTTTGTGTTTATTATATTTTATATAGGCTGTTAAGCGGTTTTGCCTTTATGCGCCTGCGCGCCTGCGTGCCTGCGCGCACATCACTAGCGCGGCGCGCGGAAAAAACAAAACCAACTCGCCATTTTCCATAAATATTTGTTAAAGTTTTCGATGTGTGGTTAATTATTATCAAAAATGTCGACTTCACGTAGGGAAGAACAGCAATACGTAGATTTGACCCCGCCGGAAATACTAATCGATGCACGAAACGCAAGTGATCATTACACGACATAGCACACTTGTATCATAATGTACTATGCACTGACACCAACTGTAAAAATAGCTGAAAAAAGACCTTCCTTTTTTACGGCAGCAATTTGTTTCTCTACGTTGATTAATAACGAAGTAATTAAATTTTTAACACAGATGGCGAGTATCGAGGTGTCTCTGGCTGGTTCCCGGAGACGCAGCGCGGGCGCACGTGACGTCACTCGCGAACTAGATGCGCTGCGCACTGCACTCACCGATAAAGACACCCTTATACAAAGGTATTATTGTATTCATGCTGCCAGTCTTCTGGGCACGTTTCCGGATGACAGAGATGCTGACGAGTACTTGGACGCAAAGGTGTCCTTTTGTTTTATTGTATTTATATTATATTTAGTTAGTTAGCTTTTACCAATTACTCCCTTATCAGACCGTATTTTCTCCTAATCAGAAATATAACCTCCTCTTTTCTCCAACAGTCTAAAAAAGCAACTTAGTGCGTCTCTAAGCGCAGCCCGGCTGGCTTCCCCCACGGCTTCCCGTGCCAGCTCCCACGAAGACCACGCCGCAGTCCTATCTGCAGACGAGAGACGAGCCTTGGAAGAACGAGCCAATGCTGTGAGAAATGACCTGGACACGAGGAAGGCCAACATACAGGAGCTGAGGAGACGGCTTGAGAAGACGCATGTTACTGAGTAAGTTCATTACTTTTCCTTACGAATTAGCAGTGATAGAGGGGCTATGGATAGACTATCTCGTGCCTCTGAAAATGTAGTGCCGTTATTCTAAATATTAGAAATAGCTGTAGAGGTGAACAGAGTAAAGCTCTTGAAAAGTCTTGGATTTGCCAAATGCCATTAGCCATTATGACATAGTAAAGCACTATCTATGTCTAATTTGCCTACAGTGTACATCTTGCCCTGTTCTAATTGTTTAGATGCACTTTATTGCTGGATGTGCTAGTGTATGCAATTGCCGTTACCACAGAGGTCGGATTCGCCGCTCCAATAGATGCCGCTGAGGCGCCTCCGTGCTCTATGGTTGTTACACTTGTCAATTTTAGATGTCCTTATTTCTAAACCACCATCTTTCCTCCCAGTAACATCGACACGCGGATCCAGCAAGCCGAGCTGCAGTACAAGCTGGGCCGCGAGGAGTTGGAGCTGCTGACGTTGAGCGAGCAGGCGCGCGCACTGGCGCAGCTCATCGAGCAAGCCGACGCCGCCGCCAGCAGGAGCCATCGCGCCACCGTGTACAGGTACCTATACCTCCAGCAGCATCTTGCCTATTCCTATGCGCTTAAGCGTTGGTTCAGCGACCCATAATATACCTAGACGTTTAATATAAATCCTTATATTAAACGTCTAGGAAAATTTTGGGATGGTTTTTTGTCAACATACTTCAGCTACCTTGTCCTTTTAATACCTGGCAATTATAGCAATTACTGTGTTTTATAAGCACTTGCCTTTTATATAGGAAACGCAGGTGGAGTTAAATTTCACGACCATCAACCCCACTGTCCACTTAGCGTTAGTAATAAAATAACGTTCCGGTTCACGAGGTTCATGTTAGGTAAGTAATATCCAAATGATGGTGGTTTTTTCATCAAATGAATTCTGGTAAAAGCTAAATGTGTTCGCTGAAAACCATTAATCACTCGTAAAAAGAAAGCCCGGGAACCTTTATGTTTGTTATCTCATTGCTGTATAGCGTTATGATGACACTATATTGTCAGTAGGAACGCGATCATTTAAACTACGCCTGCTTTTTACTCCCTTTCTAGATGGTGTACAGAGAAAATTAATCAATAAAATAAAAGTAGTCAGTTATAGTCATAGTTCATCATCATCATCTATCTGCCTGCCTTTTCCCAACTACGTTGGGGTCGAGTTTACCCGGATGCAGCTGAATACCAGTATTTTACATGGAGCGACTGCCTCTCTGACCTCCACAACCCAGTTACTAGTTAATACGATACCACTTAAGACTTTCGGCCTTCTGACGACCCGTAACGACTGTCAAAGATCCACAAATGACAGCCGGGACCAACGGCTTAACGTGCTTTCCGAGGCACAGAGGGATCTTGGTATGTACAGATGGTCACCCATCTACGGACCAACCGCGGCAAGCGTAGCTTAACCTGATCGATTGACCCGTGCAGCTGTTATTATTTAGCCACAGCCCCATAGAGTCATAGTTATAGTAGTATATTGGTTCTGAGCTATGGTGGAAGCTTTCAAAATCACTGACTGACTGGGAATTTAGTAAGTTATAGGAAATCACAACAGAAACAAAACAGAAAATTTGTTTTTATTTCAAGTCCAATTTTTCCTACAAACTTTCTGCCATTATCGATAGGAATTTAGTATACAAAAGTGATGATGATCACGTTTTTACGAGTCCATTGAAAACTGTCAGTATGTCCCCGACCGTCGTGTGTCGCTCAGCGGATCAGGCACGTGTAAATTGTGTCGCACGCAACCAAACGGAAGAAGACGGGTGTAACATACCGTGGTGACAAGCTTAGAACAGACACGAGAAAAAAAGAAAAGCATCTATTTTTATGCTCGTAGCCAGAATTATTAGGGGTTGGGCAGGATTTGGCTGCAAACGGATAAATACAGCTTTTGATCTTACACAAATTACAATTATTGCCAGAAACCTAAGCTCTTACAATTAAACTAGTCCGTCGTCGTCCACTCTTAAAGAATGCAAATGTTAACGACTTTAATTTCAAAGAATGCTAATCCGCATTAAGTTAATTTACACGTAATAGGGTGAAGTAATTGCAAGCACTAAGCACTCACACACAGATAGGATCTATTCAAATGAACTATCCAACGCGCCTGCGTAGACCAGCGCTTCCTGTTTCCACACTAAACGGAAAATTTGCCATCAGATCTGACTGTTACGATCATTACGCCATCCATTGTTCGTCGGGGCGTGTCTTAACAGCATACTTTCTATACTCAGCATTCAATGTACCGCAATCGGTGGGAACTATCGCCTAATGTGGCCGTCAATAGGGAAAGTTCTGGACGCTCTGATTTAGTTATTTGCATGTAGTAATTAGAGAGGCGTTATAACGCGTGCGAACTTGTTGAATTAAGAGGTGATAGAATTCACTGGACGATGAGAGGTGGGCTGGTTTTGCAGTTACTTATAGATTTCTTATCTAAATGAAATAGTAGGTAAACAAAAAGGCCGGCTATCCGCCACGGATCTTAATAGACACAAATCTGATGCATGGAAGCGAAAATTACAACTGGAAACGAAACAGGACACAAAAACCAAGTATTTCTTTTTTCAGTTTATATCTGCCGAACAACGACAATCAATTCGGAAGGTAAATTGTAGAATGAACACTATTTCAAAACCACTCTCGAAGAGAAATTCAGTCGCAAAAAGACTCAAAAACGGCATCTGATGCAAAGGCTCGCAATCAAAATCAATAAATCAATTGAGTCACATACAATGTTATCTATAAGATAGAATCACATTAACATAAAACAATTAGCCAACAAATTGCACCTACTCAACACCTTCGCCTCTTGCTGTAGCAATCTCGATTGTATTGCCGACGGCAGGCAGTACCCACAAGTACTACACAAGTACAGTCAACTAGAGAAGAAATACACATCTTTCCAATAAGCCGTCAAATATTCATTGTTATGTGACAGTATAATTGCCACGTTAGACTAGTGGTCGCAAGCGCTACTCATGAGCATGAGATCCTGGGTTCAATTCCCGGGTTTGGCAAAGTGTTGTTATTAGGTCTGTTATTAGGTTTTTCCATCCGGAATTTTCAATAGCTGCCCGGGGTCTGGATTTGTCTATTTCATGTGACTTAAACATAGCTGGCGAAATGTGGATGTAGTAAGGAACACAGCTCTACCTAACCCTTTGGGGATAACAGGCGTGATGTTATGTGTATAATTAACTTTGAATTAAACCGTCTGTTCCTAAAAAGCCGCGCTGACAGAGATTTTTTTTTTAATTAGTGTGGTATCTGGTTAGGTTAGGTTCGGCTTCCTCTTGGCGGAGAGGTGTCTCACCTATACGGGACGTGATGGCGGAAACCAGCGCCGCGTGTCATACGATGTTCCACAGGGCTCGATCGTGAGCTCACTTCTGTGGAACATCAGGTACGACTGGGTGCTGCGGGGCGAGCTCCAGCCGGGCGTGGACTTGACGTGTATTGCGGATGGGCACAGGTGGTGAGCTGCATACGGCGCTTAGGCCTGGAGGTGGCCCTCAACGAGTCAGAGGTCATGGTATTTCATAGCCCCCGGCGGGCGCCGCCGCCCGAATCACACATCGTAGTCGAGGGGGCTCGAATCGCTGTCGAGTCTACCATGAAGTACCTGGGATCTCAATCAATCAGCCCCCACTTTCGGTGGCTGGCGTCCAAGCTGTTGGGCGTGGCTGGGGCGCTATCAACGCTGCTTCCCAATCGGGGGGGCTCGAGCGCCGCCTGTAAGCGGCTCTACGTGGGGATCGTGTGATCCCCACGTAGCCCTGTATGGGGTCCCGATCTGGGTGGCTGACCTGTCGGCCGGTAGCATCGCTGTCCTACGAAATCCGCAGAGAGCGATGACCGTCATAGTCATTAGAGGATATCGCACGATCTCCTACGAGACGGCTTGAGTACTGGTCGGATCCCCGCCCAGGGACCTTGAGGCGAAAGTACTTGCGTCACTGTATCGGTGGTGCGAGGAAGCGAGGACGCGAGGCGAGTTGCTGATGCAGCGACAAATGGAGTTGCGTCGGTCGCAGCTTCGCGCAGCCTTGGTGGTGGATTGGCGGGACAGGCTTTCACGCCGTACCGGCCTTGTCACCATTGAGGTGGTCTAGCCAGTACTCGAGCGCTGGTTCGAGAGGAGGCACGACTCCCTGTCGTTTCGGGTGACGCAGGTGCTTTCGGGGCATGCAGGTTGTTTCAGGAAGTACCTGTGTTGCACAAACATGGAGCCAGACGCTCGGTGACAACCGCTGCGTTGACTGCCGGGAGGACACGGCGCGGCATACGCTGACAGAGTGTGCCGCTTGGGAGGGGCCGCGCCGTACCCTGATCTCAGGAGTAGGCAACGACCTGTCGCTTACAGCCGTGGTCGACTTGATGGTCGGCAGCGAGGAGTCCTAGGATGCGGTGGTATCCTTCTGCGAAACAGTCATGTTGCAGAAGGACGCTGCGGAAAGGGAGCGGGAGTTCTCTTCCACTCACCCTGTCCGCAGCAGGCGCACCGGGCGTTTTCCGCCGGAGGGCGGACAATGCCCTATTCCAGCCCTCCTAAATGGGTTCAGGGGCAACGAACTCGGAGACATCCGTCGCCCCCCACCGTGCCGAGGTGGCGGCACGTAGTGTTCCACGCGCGCCCTTATTGGACGTCGCGGGGGGAGTCTTACAACTCACTCGAAGACTGATATCTTAGGCCCGTATTATAGAACGTCACTCAATACTCAAGCACTACTTAAAACTAGATTCAAGCCATTTGATTGGTTAAAACTAGTTTTAAGTAATGCTTGAGAATTGAGTGACGTTCTGTAATACGGACCTAAGACTTCAGTATTCGGCACACGCACAACATAGACTAAAAGTAGCAGCCTGTCTGACACTTATGTCTTTTATCGACTGTACAACCGACTCCCACGACCAGTCGAACGCGCACAAACAAGGGTATTGTTTGTGCGCGGGTACTTAGGGTACAATCATACGTGAAATATTATCGGTATTGGTTTCCCACGGACGCGTTACAGTGTAGTAGCGAACTGGCAAGACTTGCGGTCGATGTCTGAGGTTCAATCTCCTGGAAAAAGTATTATTAGGTACACTAGGTTTACTGGTTTACTGTATCGGATCACGGATGCCAATATTTTTCGTTTGGCTAAGAATATGGTAGACATACGTTTGTTTCGTGTGTCAGGGCTTGATACAAATAATAAAAAACTGCTCATGTATTTTTTTTAAGATGAATCAGTCAGCAAGATTGCTATTGCACAACTGGGTGCAGTAGCCTCTACATGAAGAACAATGTTATGACCGAGTCAAATATTTTAAAAGTTAAGCGTTTCGATATTTCTGTTTTCTTCTTTCTTGCTACAAAAGCCCATTTGCGTTCCCTCCATTATACATATGGCCTGAAACTATGTGAAAAGTCTCCAACTACTCGTGCATAACTTTTTACACCTTTAAATCTTCTGTAAGCAAACTATCCTCGTAACAAGCGAGCCGTGACGGTAATATAACGTTTCCCACGGCTGTAATGACTGCGGTGTGACGTGTCGGTGCCATGGAGGCTGCGGTCAGCTCTCTGCGTCCTGGTCGCTGAGACACTGACCCAAATAAGGCTTCGAGTCGAGTTACACGGGTAAAACAAGCTTCTAGGGTGTGTACGAATATGGATTTTGTATACTTTGCCTGATAGTCATTGTGGGATGAGGAGTTATTCCAATAGATGTACACATTATTTCCTTTAAATAGACACGTCCTCAGCGATCCTTTTAGTTAAATACCTAATAAAGATTATTCGATCTATCTATCTATAAATAAAAGCGCGCTGTTGGATTTTCACCACTCGACTCCGGCGTCAATAGTTGAAAGTCCAACAGTGCGCTTTTATTTAGGCTTTGATTTAGGTGTCGCAGAGTGTTAGTGAAAACGGGCATAGGTCTTCTAAGTGAAAAATTAAGTTCATCTGTAGATCTTTTCGACGTCATCCTCCGCTAGGTTACCGACCGCAGGCAGGCCAAACTGTAACCTCGTTATAACATCTTTTCAGACGACCGAGCCGTATTTAATCTAGGTCACAACATCTTAATATTAATCATATCCCTGCATTTCATATATTCATCTATTCCTGAATGATAAAGCCAACTTGATAAAAGGCGTCGTTTCATCCTATAGCTTATGTATCTCTACAAGAAACTTGTACATATAAGAAAACTGATAAATAAATAATCGAGTAATAAACCTCCGCATCGTTTATGTACCTACACTATTTAATATGGCACACACGTAATGGCACATACAACAACTTCCTTCTACAGTCGGGCGACTTTTTGTAAATAAAAATCAAGTTAATATCCTGGGCGACACGCATCGTAGAAATAAAGAGAGATGTGTTTTTATTACAAATGCGAGCTTGCAATAAAAACGAGCGTCTTAAATACTAACTGTCGCTTGCCTACTGGGCAAAAGTTTCCTCCCTCGGTTCCTAAACCACATCTGCGTTTTTCACTAATGTAGTTTTCTGCATCAAATCCTTAGAACCTGACTCCTGACCCAGCCTGCAGTCAAGGCATAATAACTAATGCAGCTGAGTTAAACCGCCCTCTTCCCGTATGTGCCCTTAAAAATTAGAACCATTAAGATGGTGCTTGCTCCAGAGGCTGGGGTGATATTCATATTTAATTGAGTCGCAGTTGCACCGCTCTTCAATAATTCGCCATGTGGTTATTCGAATCGTAATCATACGATGCTTACCTTGTTTGCTACTAGTCTGGTCCGCTACCGGAAAATGAGGTGGTGCCACCGAGTGTCACCTAGTGCCACCCTGGGAAATACGACAGTACGGCAGCACGCTTTAATTGCTCAATCGTGTCTATAAACGGCAATAAAATGGCGCTTTTATACGAATCACTGTAGTATGAATTGATCAGTACTGATAAGATGGATCGTTAGCCTTTTATGCGAGTCAGTAATAAGTATTTTTGCAACTAACCGCAATTTCCATATAAAATGAAACCGTTTTAATATTACAGAATACAATTAATATGTAACATTCATGTTATACCTCATAGCTACTGGCTTACCTGATGACAATTATATCTCCTATGTTTATTAATAAATTCTAATAATACAAGTCGTATACTTTCAGTAATTCTGTTATGCTCGCTTCCATCCTTTGCTTAGGTTCGTGGAGTTAAACGGTACAGAAAATCAAAATACACGATCCATAAACACACGCTATGTTCTCCAGACTTTGCTCGCAAACCTTTCCAAACAATCAAAGGTCTGCATTTAATAATATACAATTTGAGATACTTGAAATTACGCAAATTGCTCGGACCTAAGTTTAAAAGCGGCAATTAAGGCACCCTAATACGTTTCCTGGAAAGTGAGTGGAACTGTGACTGTAAAGACATCTTGTGTATATCTCTTGGTTAAGCAGAAGAGAACAAGACAAATAGGACAAAGTTGGAAATGTCAGATAGAAGCGAAGTCGCTATTCTAGCATTAAATCTTTCATATGTTTCTGTGGCTATATACTTACTTAGTCTTCTTTGTAACAGATAAAAATATTATGAATATTAAATCCAGTCACAAGGATAAACCTTTGCCCAGCAGTGGGATGACACAGGCTAGGTAGCAGTAAACCCAACGGATTGTAAAACGTTGCTGACGCTTTACAAACGCGATGACTTGTGAACACAGTTTGAGCAACATACACGACTAAATAAGCGCTCTATCTCATACATACCCAGAGGCATAATGAGCGCTCTATCTCATATATATCCAGAGTCATAATGAGAGCATTTTGACGGATCACACATCATCCGAACCATGTTATGTCCCGTTCGTGTGATGAACGCAAGAACTAACACACATACCCTACAGGCACCCGTAAACGTCATCTCCTGAACAAAAACTACGCGCGCGGCTAATTGGTTCACACCTTTGTCAGACGTCACACGGTGTATGGCTGTAATTTCGCGAACGATAAGTACTGTAACTGTCTGCTCATATGTGGTAGATGGTAATCATGATGGCGCCCTTTTTATTCATGGAAATAAGTAGCATTTTTCTGAAGGTTTCACAGTTTGGTGCAAGTTGTATGTGATTTTACCTGCTACGCTACGTTTACATTCTGTTGACAATAAAATAAGTACTGGTAATTACGAACAAAACGTGAATACCTACTAAAAATATATCCAGACAACCTAAAATCTCAGAGGAGCTGGGACGATATTTATTGCGATTTAACATACAAATCGATTCTGAGCCGCAGTTCAGGTCCGGATCGCGCAAGACTTTTGGCGGTCGGAACCAGAGAGGCCGGTCATTGGCTACATGCCCATCCTTCTCCATATACCGGTACCTTCCTGGATCCGACCTCGCTTCGTCTGGCGACTGGTCTGCGGCTTGGGGTCACGGTATGCACTCCACACACATGCCCTTGTGGCACGGACGTGGACCGACTGGGTCACCACGGACTTTGTTGTCAAAAAAGTGCAGGCCGCTTTTCAAGACATGCGACACTTAATGACATAATCCGCCGGTCTCTTGCCAGCATCAATGTGCCTGCTCTTCTTGAGCCGACTGGCATTGTCAGAGATGATGGCAAAAGACCTGATGGTGTGTCTTTGGTCCCGTGGAGTTTGGGACGGATGCTTGTGTGGGACGCTACCTGTGTAGACACACTGGCACCGTCCCACCTCCAACGGACTACTTCTAAAGCGGGTGCAGCGGCAGAAAATGCCGAAAATCTGAAAGTTATTAAATATGGAGGCCTTGGCAGAGAGTACAACTTTGTGCCCTTTGGCGTCGAGACCCTCGGTCCGTGGGGTCCCAGTGCGCATAAGTTATTTGCGGAAATCGCGAAACGTCTAGTTGATGTAACTGGTGACCGAAAAGCTGGCGGCTTTCTCGCGCAACGCATCAGCATTGCAATTCAGCGAGGAAATGCCGCCAGCATCCTCGGTACAATGCCCCGAGGGCCTTTTTTAAGCCTAACTTAGTTTTAATTTAATTTAGTTAATGTTAATAATCATCTTGTAATTTGGTTATGTAAATAAATGATATTACAAAATTAAATTACGATGTCAGATGACGCGGTAGCAAACCAAAACAAACGAACTCTCTATTTCTACGAAAGCTCATAAGCTCACAATGAAGTATGTAATCCACAGCTTACCACGTGTAATCATAATTATTATACATAATGACTATATTAAATTCACAAAACGAAAGTAATTACCACAATGCCTAATAAAGGCCACGGATCTTACCTTATCTTGTAAGAAATCATGCAAGTACGATGACTTCATGAAAAACACATAATACAACAAAGAAATAAACGTAATCATATATCATACATAACAAGGCTGTATTTAAGATAATTTAATTTTACATTACTTGTGATTTCTCTCGTGTGACTCACAGTGTTCGAAATTTCGACTGATTTATGAGTGTGAATATGAATTTGAGTGAAAGTGTTCATAAAAGTGGTTTGCGGACGAGACCTAGATTAGACCAGAGAGCACATTAGTGCTTAGAAATACACATAAAGATAAAGAGCTGCAGTAGCATATTAGATGTAAATGCAGTCGTCAAATCAAGAAAAACAAAACACAATCTAAATAGAATAGAATCATAAAACTAGGACCACAGAGCAAGTTCAAATTAGGCTAGATTGTGTTTTTGTGATCAATGATCATTAAGGATTCCATAGACTAAGTAAAGAGGTTCAGACGCTGTCACTTCCTTGATAAACCCAGGAAGAACTAGCAATTAACTTGCTAATGATTATCGAGAATAAGACATCTTTACCTATCCACACTCGAAGTATTATGAAACAAAGCAACAAACACAATGCAACTCGTATTGTTTATGTAGAGTTCTGCTCTGATTTCCTGCAGAGGAAGACTGCATGACGATCATGTAACCGAATTGTTGTAAAACTATCCTGCGATTAATGTGACACATTCTCATACATTATGTGCATACATGTTAGCTTCTTCATAAGCGCATAAACCGGCATTGTCGCCACGCCTAGGTAAGGATAATATCGGCCACTAGCGGGTCTCATAAATACATTTTTTTTTACAGCAGTAGGAGACTTTACACATATCACCATTAATGTTATACTTCTATCAAAATGAAAAGTAATTTATTCAAACTATGCTGAGAATCAGCACTTTTCGAACGTCAAATTTACATAAGACAGTCCCCCAAAACGCCCGCCCTTCACCACTTGCTTTGGCTGGCAAGAAAACATGGCGCTGCAACAACGCTCTCGAGCAGCACAGGCTCTTTGTTCATTTAGAAAAACTTAATTCTGTACAATCGTATGCAAAGTAATTAATATTAAACACAAAACATTAAATTGATGAAATATTTGCCATATGTCAGCTAACACACGCCAATATACCAACAAAAACATTGACCACTGTACTCAAGCAGAAATAAAAAATAAAAACGTAAAAAGAATACCTAAATAATAGCTTCCAGACATAAAGGGCGTGCCCGCTTATATGGGCAATGCTGACTCGAAGTCACAAATGATAAACTAGGACCATCGACCTAATATGAATAAATAAGCAGTTAATTACTAATAACATAAACAAACCATGTTCAGCAAGGCAACCAGTCACCACAAGCGGCCATTACCCCTCTCGCCATAATTGAGAGAAGGCGGCAACCCGACCCCCGACGCTACCGCAAGCAGTGACATCTAAGGGAGCAAGACGAACGAACTGCCGGTTGCTCACGCAAGACTAATACGATCAATTGTCGAAGTCACTAGCTAACCACAAATTACAATAAAATGCAATAAAAAAATATGGTAATGAGTCTATTATGGCAATACTAAATGAAAATAAAATAAAAATAAACTGACTTATCCTGTCAAAAATAAATAATTATATAACGGCCGGAGACTTAAGAGTTGTAGTTCGTGGGTTCAAACCCACACAGACACTTTACTTAAATAATTTCATCACCATTGCTCTCAAAACGGTTAAGGAAAACATCGTGAGGAAACCAGCATGTCCTAGAACCAAATATTCGAAGACATGTGACATCTAGCAACTCGCACAGGGCCGCGTGGTGGATTACAGTCCACTCGCTCTCGAAGAGAGGAGGCCTGTTTCCCAGCAGTGGGAATATTATAGGCTGATTATGCTATGATAAGCTTATATGTATAACCTGTTAGTTGGTAGGTATGCTAATTCTGGAGAAAGAACATAAACATTGTCTTGAGTTTAATCACAGATCGTTTAAGTAGTCGTTGATAGAATAGTATGCCTTTGGACAAAGGTTGAATTTTAATTTAGCTTTAAACGCATTAAAAGGCAAATCTAGCAAAGAAGATGGTAGCATGTTATAAAAAGTTACACGAAGCCTAACAAATGAGTTATGAACCTTATAAAGCCGGCGAAAGGGAACACGTAGTTTGTTCTTATTTCTAGTGTTAATATTGTGAATATCACATGTGTATATTTTGCCTAATATATAAGATGTTGACGAAGATGAATTGTGATGCCACCGTAAGAATACCAAAACATAACGCTATGAAAATAACTAAAATAGACTAACCGGTGAAATTGTCTTACTTGCCTGGCCGAACTGAGCCATCTAAGACGATGTTGGGTTCTAGATTTCTACATTCGGTAAGGCAAACTTTATACATTTCGTTTTCTTGGCATTGAGAACTAAGTTATTTGTCGTAAAAAACACTTAGCGGTAGTAATAAACTATGTCCGGTAAAGCACGTGCTACGCTTTCAAGAAAACTTTCCGTGTTTACGAGACGTGTTGAAAGCTAAGTGACAAACCAAATCTCACAGGTATTTACGTTACAGGTACGTTACAGGTACGTTACAGGTACGTTACAGGTACGTTACAGGTACATAATCACCTAATAGCTGTCATTTTCTTTTATACATGATAGTTATCATGAAAACAGTAGATAAACTGTGGGACATAGATAGTGTCTTGCCGTGCGTGCGTACTAATTCGATAAACTGTGGGACATAGATAGTGTCTTGCCGTGCGTGCGTACTAATTCGATAAACTGTGGGACATAGATAGTGTCTTGCCGTGCGTGCGTACTAATTCGATAAACTGTGGGACATAGATAGTGTCTTGCCGTGCGTGCGTACTAATTCGATAAACTGTGGGACATAGATAGTGTCTTGCCGTGCGTGCGTACTAATTCGATAAACTGTGGGACATAGATAGTGTCTTGCCGTGCGTGCGTACTAATTCGATAAACTGTGGGACATAGATAGTGTCTTGCCGTGCGTGCGTACTAATTCGATAAACTGTGGGACATAGATAGTGTCTTGCCGTGCGTGCGTACTAATTCGATAAACTGTGGGACATAGATAGTGTCTTGCCGTGCGTGCGTACTAATTCGATAAACTGTGGGACATAGATAGTGTCTTGCCGTGCGTGCGTACTAATTCGATAAACTGTGGGACATAGATAGTGTCTTGCCGTGCGTGCGTACTAATTCGATAAACTGTGGGACATAGATAGTGTCTTGCCGTGCGTGCGTACTAATTCGATAAACTGTGGGACATAGATAGTGTCTTGCCGTGCGTGCGTACTAATTCGATAAACTGTGGGACATAGATAGTGTCTTGCCGTGCGTGCGTACTAATTCGATAAACTGTGGGACATAGATAGTGTCTTGCCGTGCGTGCGTACTAATTCGATAAACTGTGGGACATAGATAGTGTCTTGCCGTGCGTGCGTACTAATTCGATAAACTGTGGGACATAGATAGTGTCTTGCCGTGCGTGCGTACTAATTCGATAAACTGTGGGACATAGATAGTGTCTTGCCGTGCGTGCGTACTAATTCGATAAACTGTGGGACATAGATAGTGTCTTGCCGTGCGTGCGTACTAATTCGATAAACTGTGGGACATAGATAGTGTCTTGCCGTGCGTGCGTACTAATGCACGCGGCGACGAACGAACGGCCCGTAATGTGGTCATGATTGCCGGACGCCCGGCGCTCACGCAAACTAATTGTTAGTTTGTAGCTAGAATCATTTTGGTGCACGATAAAGTCGTTAGGAAATTTGGTTTTTTGTTTTTGTAAGGCGTTTTTGTTTATATTTCGTTAAAAGTTAAAAAGTAATTGTGAATTTGCATTCGATTGAATTAAGTACGGAAACAGCAAAAAAGTTCAAATAAAATTGTTGACAAAAAATCTATCATATTCTCATAAGTGGGATGTTCTCGTCATTGAAAACGCAGCATGCACCGTTGTAATCCATACTTTGTGATACACCTAAATATTGGAAGAATTAAACTGTCGCATGTCGTATTCCTTTTAATGAAAAGTCAGGATCCAGGCGGATAGTTTTCCTGACGATGTCTTTTATTAATCTTCGACTGTATGTAACTATAAGTACCCACTAGCCCTGTTTATTAGAACAATGAAGACGGGGCGTAGTCATATTTAACAATAGGTAATAAAACGTAATAGTTAAAATGAAGACATTTACTTCAATTAGTAATTAACATGGTTCATCAAATTGCGAATTAAACGAGTCATTTCACTCGGCGTGTGGGAATCGACTCTGACTTTTATTTTTAGAATGTAACAAAATAAAGTAATTAATAATGTATTAAGAGTGGGAGCATCTTCCACCGAATGACAAGCATCATCATCAGAATAATGATATTGCTGTTTAATGGTGCATTAGGAAGTTAAAGAAATCATCATCTGACCTGCCTTTTGCCAACTATGTTGGGGTCAGCTTACAATCTAACTGGATGCAGCTGAATACCAGTATTTTAAATGGAGCGACTGCCTATCTGACCTCCACAACCCAGTTACTGGGTAACACGATACTCCTTTTGGCAAGACTGATTATCGGCTTCTGACGTCTGACTACCCGAACCTAAAACTGACAAAGATCTACGAATGACAGCCGGGACCAACAGCTTAAAGTGCTTTCCGATGCACGGAAGAGTCTCGGTATGTAATTAATGGTTACCCATCCACGGACTGACCGCGGCAAGCGTCTATGTGCCTGTTTTAAAATAGGTATAGTAGTTTAATATTTTTCATTTCTCATACTCGGAAAGTAGTGTTTGTTTGATCCGAGTAGCGGGTGGAAGGCGCTGCTCCCCACCTTTGTGCGGGAAAGACTCATAGTAATTCCTTTCCCCTTAGGGCGGTAATAAATTAAAAAATAGAACAAAATTTGGTTAGGTAGTCGGTACGAAAAATTTTACATAAGTAATTAAGAAAAATATTGATTAAAAAATAAAATGATGCGGTCTTGTGAATGTTTAAAAACAGCCAGTGTGAATTAAAAAAAATACCTACCAAAGCGGGATGGCCCGCGGCGGTGACGCGGTGTGTTCCATATTTTAAATTGAAAATAGACTATATAATATGGCGGGATACAAACTCTGTAAGCTGTACAGAAATACAAAATCTCGGTTTTATCTAATATTTGATTAAAAATGAGTTCAAGCGATTCTGAAATGTTGACCAAACTACTTTATAATTTTTTACTTTCCATATATTCGAAATGAAAAGTAGAGTGTTTAACACGGGTGAAAGTCACCAATTCTTTTCGGCCCTTGTATAACAATCTACTATATGTACATCAATTGCAATTTTATGAAAGGAATTAAAAATGAACAGTAGCCGTAACAAACATTAGTGACGCGCGTGTCAGACGCACATTAGCTGAGCGTATCAACGTCCGTTGTCAGTCGGGCGGTGCACGAGTGCCGTGGGATGCATGCGCTGGCGCCGCTGTTTTAGTACACTTTTCTATGAGTTAATAAACTTATAATCGCTAGGTCCTTGCAGTAAAAAATTGAACCGCCGGCGCCGCGCCGCATGCCATTATGAATTTGAATAGTAGTAGCCATGTATGTATATGTAAATAATGTCTTTGGTCAAACCAAACTAACAGGTTTTATTTTCTAGCTGTTATTTTTTTGAGATGCTTTTTGAAAGCTGATAGCTTTTTATTTTCTTCTTTATCAGCTTTTTATTTTCTTCTTTGTATCAGCCCTTCTAATGTTGACAACAAAGTTCCACGAGGAGGGCCTCAATTTTATGTCTCGTATGAGATACTCGCTTGATCCCTAAGTGGAGACAACACGCTATAAATCTACTACTTTCTATTCAAATAAGTACCTCGTGCTAAATAAAAGTCGCATTCTTCGCTCGTATGCTCGTCTTATAGTTTGTGTGGTAACCTGCGCTGTTACTACAATGTAAAGCGACTTTGTGATGGTCTCCATAAATATTGATCGGACTGGCTTTTATTAGTTTGTGTCTAACGTATCGGAGCTAAGCGCTTTAGGGCAGGTTTAATACGCTGTTACAAGTACCTAATAAGTCTTTGTTATTTCACAGCTGTGTTTAACTTTAAGAAGATTTTGAAAGAGTTTATTGACCTAGTCGTGTCAATGTGTTCCTTTAAAAAGTGCGACAGAGACGGGATTTCATTTATAACAAATTGAAACTACTGTGTGAGGTTGTTCGTCGTAATACACATCAGAGTCACCAACTACTAAAGGGTTACCGAGGCCCCTGGCTACACAGGCAACGGAAGGAATACGAGTGAGTTTTAGTCAGTAAGAGTCACACACCCTCCCGCCCCACCCAGAGCGGGAGAAGTTAATTGATGACTTCCCACCCAAAGAAAAAAAAAAGAGTCACCAATCAAGCGACAAGACTCTTGTGTAGGTAGTCGTAAAAAACTAACCCATAATTTCTATAAGGCTTCCATTTTCTTTGATCACTTCTACGGTAATGGCCGCACCATTAACGCAGAATTCCTATAACTCCATTATAGGCTAAAACAGAGTCTCTAATAAATCGGCTGCCATACGAGCGGCTCACGTGCTGCCCGGGAGTGCCCGGGCGATAACAGGCGATATTTTATTTATTTGTGCCCTACATGGCGCGCAATCTTACGCTGCGCGGTTCTGAGCGGATTGATTCCAATCGCCTTTTATATAGCCGTCCGTCATATGGCGAGGGGAGTAATGTCTGATCTTTGCGTTATGCTCGTGAACGGGTGCTACTTTTGGTGACTGGTCGTCTTGCAGACCATGGTTTTGTTATTGTTATTAACTGTTAATTAATTTTACTTCGATGGTCCAAGTTTATCATTTGTGACTGAGTTACACCTATAGCTATATAATGTAAACGGGCACGCCCTTTATGCCTGGAGGCTTTTATTTAGGTATTAATTTCTGTTTAAGTTTTTATTTCTGTTTGAGTATAGTTTTCGATGTTTTTTTTTTATGGTATGGTGGTGTGCTAGCTGACATATAGCTAATAATTTAATGTTTTGTGTTGCGTGTAGTGTAAATTATTTTGCAAACTATTGTATAGAATCCAATTATTTTTCTAATTAAACAGACCGCAGTGCTACTGGGGAGTTTGTTGCGCCACTTCTTCTTTCCAGCTAAAGCACTAGGAAGTTGTGAAGAGTGGGCGTTTTGGGGGACTGTCTTATGTAATTTTGGCGTTCGAAAAGTGCTGATTTCTCAACCTTGTTTGAATAAATTACTTTTGATTTTTATTGATTTATTAGGAATAGGTAAAACGTGGCTAGAAACTATACACTAGAAGTTTCAAACTTATGAACCTCTTGAGATAAACATTGGGGTAGGCGAAACGTCAATCTTATTGCGATAAGGATTCGGTTCCTGCGCGGTATTGAGCGGATTGATAGCATTCCCCTTTCATACTTATTGCTCCCACGCAACCTACCTAACGTCAAGTCATCAACGTGGGCTTCTGCGAACATTGAGATGCACTGCAGAAGCGTGGGAGCCCCAACAGCATCCTAAAACCATTATTGTATTGTATACGCAGGACATTGTGTCTCTCTGCGTATAGTTCACCCACAGGCTGCACGAGCAGAAGGTTTGGAAATTTGCCTTGGAGAGGATAATTATAGGAGGATATGGCGAGAGCAAAACTAGGATGTCAACAAACGTTGAGCGACTTAATAATCATCAGAGAATCATCTCTACTACATTTATATTTAATTTTCCGGTTGTTCCAAAGTAGGTTCAAGTATTGCATTTTGGTTTACCTAAGTGCATTTTATCTGTTTGCAATCTCGAATGACTAAGTGACCAGAGTATTGTATGACAACAAGGCAAACCTATCAGGAACTATTCGTATCATAACTGGACTCGAATATTTTAATATTGATGAGATATATTTATGATATCCATACAACGCTGTATTTGTGCTATAACACGTCGTTGAGCACACTTAAGAGTTTCGTAGATACTTCCTAGAATAATGAAACATGAAAGTCCCATAAGTGTCTATTTTCACTCAGGACTACTCTAAAACTTATGATACTTATGACTCTCAGAGATTTAGAGATCTCGTTAACTTATGTACTCGTATATGCAGCAAAGATAATTTGTGAGCGACGAATGTGAAATTCTGTGAAAATTGCGACAGAAGACAACAAAACACACACCCAAACTAAATAGGTAACCTTTTTAGTAATTCAATAACACTGACTTAACTCCAAATAGCAATAGGGTATTTTACATTTTACTATATACGAGAAAAATCTATAAATAGTAGTTATAAGTAATAGTTTTAGTTCATAAAATAACAAAATAAATTTTAAAATTCAATTCAACGTTTTCAGTTTTTCTAATCTGTTAAAAAACACCATGAAATAATAGCCGCCATGTTATTACGTCATACGGCTGTGTAAACTAAAGCGAGTCAACTGTAAACTGATAGTTAGATAATAGATCAGCGCATTAGTTTACATAGCCAAGTGACGTCATGACCACAGAGCAACATGGCGTCCACTGCGTCCAGCGTTTTCGTCAAACTACGCGCGAAAGGTGAACGGCAGATTTCGTACAGCTTACTTTTTTTGTCGTTTTGTTATAGAATTTGTACCACATATTAAGGCAACTAAGTCATCTATTTTCATGTAAGTGTACTATTTTTGGAAGTTCGGATTGATTAATTATATTTAAAAAAAGATTTTAATAACTACACGTAATTTAGTCGTAAACTAAACGCAGTTATGTTGGTATTTAAGCTATGCTCGCCATGAGGATACCCTCATAGGGGGCAGGTCGGGTAATACTACCCGACCTGCCCCCTTCTTAGATGAAGTAATATTAAGAACTAATTAATTATAAATAATGTACTTAAAAAAAACTATTAACTGTATTGTTTTATTTACCTACACTCAAAACCCCATCAGGACTTCATCATTATCAAACTGTTGCAGTCAGCTGCTGGACATAGGTATCTCCTAATGCACTCCGCTGAGTAGGTACGATCCTCATCTCAATTTACCTACTTGATAGTAAGTAAAACACTACAAAAATAGCGACAAGCAAACTAGAACATATATTTTATTACCGAAACAATGTTTATGTGCCTATAAGTAACAATCTACTTTGGTACACTAGTACTTAACCTTAAAAAATAAAACTGGTTATAACTTTTACGTCCCAAGTTCTAAAAATCCAAGAATTTAAAAAAAGCTTGTCTATCGTATTAACTACCAATTAATACAAAAAATATCCCAAAACACGAAATTTTATTAGCTGTACGAAAGTCCCATACAAGCCTGCCGTTCGCCTTTGAAAATGTAAAATTTAAATGCATTTTTATGGCACTTATCGATTGAATAAAATTTTTGTGATTTTTTTAGGGCATATTAGCACTATAGAATTTAATTAAGACACTTTTCAAAAATGGGTGTAAGACCCTATTATTGCAACGACTTTGGTAGGTAGCTATACTCAAACTTCGGGTTTTCTAGCAACCATCTAATACGGAAATGAGACTGACACAGCGATAAATAAATACGTAGGTAATTGAATATTGTGTGCATTACCCACGAGCACATTGTTGCACGCACTATCACATGACGTGCCCACAATTGTCTCCATGTGGTGACATGACACATTTAGATGATCAAACAAACATATATTATAGAGAATATCAGGTACTTACGTTGTATGTGGATGGTTTTTATCGAGTAATAGTCGACCAACTTAAATTTGCAGTTGAAGAATTGACCGTGGCGATGTATGGGAGAACATGTTTTTCAACTACAATGTTAAGTTTGTTTTTGGAATAAATTCATTCCAACTTCCCAACTACGGAACCCTTCATTGTGCGTTGTCCGACACGCACTTAGCCGTTTTTATGATTAGAATTTCTATTCTATTCATAAAAACGGCTAAGTGCGTGTTTATTATGTACACCATAAAAATTACAGATACAAATGTTGACATTTTACAAGGGGTGATGATGGGCGGCAATGGGCGGTCTTGTTGCTAATAGCGATCTTTTACAGACAACCTTTGGATGGATTAAAGGGAATAGGAGAGACAATACTGCAGGTAATCAGTGGTGTACCAGTTACATATAATATACAATAAATACATACCAGGCCATTCAGAAAGTATTGTGAAAAATAGTTTTTATGTATGAGAGACTGGCCAGTTATAATACATTTTGAAAATATGATTATTTGTAAGTAAAAATGGTAAAAAAGGTACGTATCAATTTCAAAATTTCCCTACACATTGTTTGCGAGCTAATTTAAATTATCGTGTCTCATTAAAAAATGGATCTGCGCCGGGAACATTTTTGCGCTACAATATTTTACGATTTCAAGTGTCGCCTGAAACCGGACGAATCGTACGCTAGACTTCAAATGGCATTCATGGATGAAGGCCCTGCTAAGGCAACCGGGTATAACGAATTCAAGCGCGGTCGACCAACTTGGGGGGATGAAGAAAGAAGTAGTCGCCTTTTGACGGCTGTTACGGAAGAAAACGTGCTAGCAGTGAAAAATTGAATCCATGACAATAGGAGAGTTGCGTATCAAGAGATTCAGCACATACTGCAGGTTGGATCGGGAAGCCTTCACGAAATACTACAGGTGCATCTTCGCGTGAGGAGGATAGTTTCACGCTGGGTCCCGCACTACCTCACCGATGCTCAGAAACAGGTCCGGTGGAATGGTGCCATGATATGATAAACAAATTTGAAGCACGCTCGTCTCGGCGTGTTTATGACATCATTACATCCAGATACGACCCAGAAACGAAGCGCCAGTCGACGGTTCGGGTGTTTCAAAACGAATCAACGCCCACCAAAGTGAAGCGATTTAGAAGCGGGGGGAAAATTTTGATCGCGAGCTTTTTCAATTTGACTGGCTACTTGGTGTCAATTCGTTTACGGAACCAAAGAAGCATCAACACTGAATAGTATACTACCAAATGTTTCGCAGAAGTTTTCTCTGTTGTGAGCAACAAGCGACCAAACACAGGGCTTCGCGGGCTACTGCTCCACCACGACAACGCGCCTTCACACATCGCGCTCAAAACGAGGGACTTCCTGGATAGCACGCCGGTCAAACTGTGTGACTTCTTTTTATTCACGAAAATAAAAAATCAGCTCAAAGGGATACAATTGTCGTCGCCGGAAGATGCGCTGTCAGCGTTCGAGTAGGCGTAAACGAGGTGTCTGCGGCGGACTGGAAAAAGTGTTTCGAAAACTGGTTCAGACGCATGAAACTTAGTATAGAGGCTAGTGGAGAGTACTTTGAATAGATTTAATAAAAACAAATTACCTATAGAACATTCTTTTTAATTTTCGCAAAACTTTCTGAGTGTCCCACGTAATACACAAAGTGCCAATGACAACAAAAAATATAATGCGTTTTTCTTTCACCTCTGCCTAACGCCTCGGGATTTACAGGCGTGGTTTTGTTTTGTGTTTTATTTAAGTTCCTGGATAAGTCTACTATTTTGTACTCGACTGACGGCACCCTTTCTCGAACATGACGCTTGGATCAGCACCATTCAGATCAACCATTTTGAAGAAAGCTACATGATCCAACAAACGCGTTACCATCAGCGAGACATCTCAGTGAACATGACATAATCTCAGCCGCCAGGGCACATTCAAGTCACTGAAAGACATATTACCCTGTAATGGTAGTTCTATTGTACATAGAACTCACACCTGCTATGCAATTATATAATACAAAGGAGATTGAGTTAAATACAATGCTAATGGGTGCTTGTCATTCGGAAAAATAGCAAGATTTAAAAAGATTTGAGTTGTACCTGGTAAGGTATCAGGTTTGTTTTCCATTTGAAACTCATTAAAACCCATAAGAATGAATAGGTTCAAAGATACGAACAAAAAACGTCAAAATTCAGGTAAAGTTGCAGCATTTTATGGTATTGGTATTTCCACTTGTCTGCCGGCCTGTACCCTCGGACAAGCTCGACGCTCGTGAGCGTTCGACTGTTAGTTTTTTTACATCCAGTCCAACCGGGAATTTTATGGGTTTCATATTTCACGTCCGCGCTAGTAGGTGTACCGCGTACCGCGAGACTATAAACAAGTAGAAAGGGAGGCCTAATATACTATGAAAGTGTTTTTGTGTACACCAGCAGCAGTTGCGAAAGCGAAAAATGAAAAACGAGGAAGGGCTTTTGCTCAGCAGTGGTATTTTGCAGGACTTACCATATAACAGTAACAGTAAAGAAAAACGAAGGTTCCCTGCCTATAATTCCAATTACAAATAAGTATGAAATAAAAAGCATACAATAAACGTCGTACGCGCAGCGACTACTTTCTGACGCTGACCTCTGCAACCTCTAAAGAAACCAGACTCTACATTTACTTTCTGGAGTTCAATATATTGTGTGGAATTTATTGTTATTTACTTGTAAGTATTATGTATGTTGTTTTCAATTATTGTGAATGTGAAGCCTATGTGGGTTGCTTTTTTTTCCTCATTTATATTAGGTAATCATGGTCTGGCAGTTTGAGTAATTTATGCGGCCTACACAAATATTCTTTCTTTGGTATTGTTCGTCGAATCGTTGAGCTCCTTAAGTTCTGAGTTGAGCTGCACGATTACTGACAAATGCGTGCACTGACTGGGCAGGTCCACTCAATCTGTGTGGTTGTTTCCTCATAAGGACCATTTCAGACACCAATCTATATGGCCTTCACATGATCTGACCAAGATTATGTCTAGACTTTAAAGGAGACTGTGGCCTCTGAGTTTGTTTTGACCTTTCTTCTGTAGTACCTGTACCCAGAGTAGTCAGATGATAGGAAACGCCGACCTCATCTAGCTTTATTTTAAAAATATGATTGACGTGTAAAAGTGTTGTTTCAAACCTACTTACAGAAAATAAATCATTTATCATTTACAGTATCAATATACGTTGTCCACATATTATTGTACCTATAGGTATTATGGTTTGGCACACACAGGAATATCGTACAGACAAATCCCACAGTAAGAAATCTCTAACGATATCTTCATTTTAAAATACATGTTAGATTGACAAAACAATTCGTTGCATTTCTCCATAACAATAATGTATCACAAAAACTTGATGTACCGTGAACTCGAGCGAGATTTCTATCTCTTTATAATGTCGATCTTTTAATTATAAGTAAGTCTTTTGTCGACAGATCCATGTCTCGTGTCGTACTGTGAAATATAGCTTGTAATTAAAACTTTTTGTCAAACTGTGTTCCTTATTGCAATTTCCATACGGATCTTGGTTTGGCAGAAAAACTTCCAAGTGATGTACGAATAGCCGAGTTTGTTCGAGGAGAAACTGCTACAAATTCGATCTTGCTTGCTTGAAATTGTAAGTTCGCAATACTCCAATATTTTAAATTGCGTCAGGAAGACTCACAGGAGTCCTTGTGCATCAGCAGCCTAAGGATCTTCGTGGTGTACGGTGAATAGCCTTCCTGTGCTTTGGAGTTGGAACCAGCTGAAGTAAATTGTTACATAACATAATATCACGCCCGTTTTTCCCGAAGGGCTATCCCTATCCTATAAACTTTGTTTGTAATTAATGTAGGGTTCACCTGTGCCTATGCACAGGTGAACCCTACATTAATTACAAACAAAGTTACTTCCCTAATAATCAAATGTTTCCTAGTATTATTAGGTACGCGATGACCTCCTCCACTAGGTATTTTTAATACCCAAAATCATAACAGAATCTGTTGTCCTCAGTGCGGTGCGGGAATACGGCGGGTGCGCGTCGCTGGTGACGGCGGAGGCGCGCGAGGGCACATGGGGCGCAGTTCCTCGTGGCGCCGGCATGCTGGTGGACTGGCCCGGGGACAACACAGGGCTTAAGGCTGGAGACAGGTACGTATATCAAGGCTTCAAGTTTTTTTAATTCACTGAGTAACTATCACATTTTTGTAAATATGTGTACCCAGTGGTCCACATAATTATTTACAGGTTAGACGGGCCCACCACTAAATTATATCCTGTTGAGGAAGAAAGTTTATTGTTGTTGTTTAGGCCGTATAGCCTAAGTGGTCCACAATTCCACATTAGATATAATTTTCAGAAATTGTTACAAATCTATGTAGACGTTCCGTTCGGACAATTTGCTTTCAAATCCGCCTTAGAAATTCCAAAGAAATCACAGGAAAAAGATGTCACAGAAACACGTAAACTGTAGCCGTCCGTCGCTACATGAAACCATTGAACTCGGAGAAATAGTCATAACATCCATTCACAAAACACCAAAACTCGCATAAAATGCGTTTACGACGCAATCTCCGCACTCACCACTTTATAGCGCGCAATAACTACGCAAATGCGCGCGCGCATCTGCACAGAATGCGCAGACGCAGCACCGTGGGTCAGCGGCCCGAAATCACGACCATCGCGATGCTATCTATGCCCATAGATGGGCAACGATGGGCCTCGGACTGTGGGCATACACTGTCGAAGTAATTTACATTAGTGCATGGAATTTCTTGGCAGTTGTGACGGCCACACACCGCGCCAAATAACTGGTTGCTTCGCTAGATATGCGATCTCTGGTTTCACTTTATATCTTTATTTTGTTTTGGCATAATAGAATATTTGAATAACTTCCATACTTTTACATATTTCTAAGAGAATACGTCCTTGTAAGGCTAAATAATGAACTACTAAGCTACTTGACATAAAGCCGAAGTCGGACTAGACTCTAAGTTATTTATATATCTATAGGTTTATGACAAGCCATGAAACTGAACAACAACAGAGTTCGCAACTTTAAAATAAACATGTAACAAAACAAAAAGAAATACCTGTGACTGATGACTAGTTATGACGCTAAAGGTGTGTGCACAAGTAGGAGTACCATGCGCCCGCGTCGACACGGCTTCAGGTCATCAATAGACGTCCGTTTAGAATGCTCACCGATAAAATTGCCGCCACACCACTTTGAGAATTTTCAAATTTTTAAAGCTTAACTAACTTACTTTTTAATACTTACGCTTATAAACTTTAATTTAATTTCATTTATTTATTCAATAACAATTAACATTGTGTTGAACATTACATATTAAATAATTTAATATGTAATATAATTATCACATGCAGAAATTTATTAAAATTATCACATTTAAAGCCTTAAAATTGATTCTAGAGTCAATTAATTTAAAATATGTCAACAATAAATATAATGTCAAATTAATAGCAAGTAGCAGTCAAATTCAGTGTCAAAATATTGAGAGTACAACTTCATCAAAGTCCTAGTGATAAGCACAGTGTGTAAGTCAAAAGACAATTTAATTTAAAGCTTGTTTGCTAGTGTTACTTCATACATACCACAGACTAAATAGTACTCTACATAGCTTTGTACCTTCACTCGCACGGCTTCACTCGCATAGACAGACCATAGACGAGACCATTGGGAGGATTATAATATGTTTTTGTTAATTTTAACTGAATGTAGGTAAATGCAATGATGCTGCAATGATGATGATTATTTGAATCTTGCTCGCCCCAATACTTATTTTCTAGGAAGAGTAAACGACACAATAACTTTGAAAGTGTCATTTAAGTTATGTATTAATTTACGTATTAACATAGTTTTGAGCTAAGTTTGAGAGCCTGATAAATGGTCCGTCAACCTTGTCCGCCAGTGTAGCTAAAATACTGTAGGGCTAGCCCTGAATCGCCGCAACATCGAGTCTCTTAAAAGTTTACTCTTCTGGCTTTTTCTGGAGGCAATATGTCAGTAATATGGTCTACATCAATACTTTTTAGGGTTCCATACCTGGGTGGTGAAGGGTGACAAACGAAACCTTATTACTAAGCCTCCGCTGTCCGTCCGTCTGTCAGCAGTCTGTACTCGTATCTCATGAAGCGTATAGGTAGACAGTTGAAATTTTCACAGATTGCGTATTTCTATTGCCGCTTTAAAAAAAATGTTAATAATTAAAGGGAGCCATGTAAGAAATATGTTTTTTGGCGTTCTTCGGCGATCTTAACTTATGAAGCGTACCGGTCCCACGTACAGGTCCCATATGGTGCCAAACAATGGAAAATACCATCTTAGGGTCTAGAAAATATTTTCATTTAACTATTCATACAGAAATAGGAGTTGTCTTTAGAGTTATGAAACCAATAATAACATCATAATTTATATTATTATTAATAAATATCAAGATCATTCAAACAGAATATAGTAGGTATTTTTTTTGTCCAGTTACGCAGATAAACTTAAGAATTGTGAGAATTAATAATGCAAGAACGAGCGAAGCAAGCTCGATAATTATATTATTACACCATCTCGGATAGGTTTGGTTTTCTTTTGGCCATTCATGCAGAATAGGGGCAGGCTGTAGGTCTGCAATGTGTGCTCTCCTAAAGGTCGGGAAGTCCTCAAAGGAGTTCTGTTCTAAGGAATCTGCTGTTCCTACGTTAAACTCTCTTGGAATTTATAAATGATGATAAACTCTTGGTAATGAGCGCAATACTAGTTCCTTTGAGACGAAAAAAGCAGAGAAAACCTGAATGAATCACTTATCGATCTAATCGCAGATCTGTTAATCATTATCATCTTACTGTGTCGAGTAGTTGCTCCTCCTACTATGCTAATCAGTCGAGAGTCAAGAGGGTTGTAATTGACGTGTTGTCGATAACTAGTTCGGTTTGGATATTCATTATTATCAGATATTCTATGTAATGTAGTAATGTAATGACATGATAATTAGATCAATAATTAAAGGCAACAAGCACGCAGCGTTGAGATACGAGGGTCGCCAGAATTCCGTCTTTGCCATACATGCCTGCAATACCTACCTGCGCCCATTTAATAGGTTATTCTTCTTAATTACACCCGAGATCAATATAATCAATCACGTTTTACTTCTCAGCATCTAACAGCATTTTCAATCCTAGGAAAGCCCTCAGAGAATATACCCTGGGGCAATAATAATAAATATTTATATATGTGAATTGCTCTGACGTGACGTAAAAGGACTCGAACGATTAATTCTACACGATTTATCGATCCTAACAACCGTCCACTCTTGCGCATTTGTCAATCGAACATTATTCTTGTTTATGCTATAATAGATCTTATTAATGTTTCGCATAATGGCTTTAATAGTTTCATATTGATAGATACGTTGTCTAAGAGCATAACAATTATTCAGGAACGTTGCGATTAGTTGTGACAACGAGCAGGAATTGAGGGACGTGCTGAATTCCGATTTAGCAAATATGTAGGTACCGATGCGAAGTTAGATATGTACTTGTGTTACGTGTGTTACTTTGTAAGCTCTTTGCTCACAAACATTGTAGGAGAAAAGTATGACTTTATCATGAACACTTTCCTGCACATCCCACAAGTAGATACACAGTTAGGAACATAAGAAAAAAAGTCGGCGTCTTTGGTTTTGTGTTTTTTTGCCACCGACTTCCGAAATAAAGTTATTTTTCACTTTGTAGTGTTTTTTTGTAAAAGGTTTTTATTTTTCACTTTTTAGTTGTGGTATGTACCTACCTACCTACCTACCTACTCCACACAAATTTGAATACCAGCTATGTAAATAACAGCGATAGGAAGTTATTATAACATCATCCATATATACCTACTAAGTGGCAAAAATACGTATTATTGAAGCTAACTCAAAAACTACGCAAGTAAACTTAATAAAATTTATATGGGACCACGGCACCAGCTTCCTCTGCCTAATGAAAACCGGCAAAGTGCATGTCGGACCACGCACAATGAAGGGTTCCGTAGTTGGGATGAATTTATTCCAAAAACAAACTCGACATTGTAATTGAAAAACATGTTCTCCCATACATCGATATACTTCACGGTCAATTCTCCAACTACAAATTTAAGTTGGTCGACTATTACTCCTTAACTTGTAAAGCGTACTTAGCTGTGATAGTTTTCCTTTAAATTTTATTTTATGTACCATTTCATTATATGCCATGAATATTTTCACACCTCCCTCCATAAACAACCATTTAGCTGGCAGGGGGGAGGGGGGCGTCGCGGAAAGGTACTAATGGGTCACCGAGGCCCCCCGCAATACAGGCAATGGAAGGAATACGGGTGGGTTTTAGTCAGTAAGAGTCTGACACACCCTCCCGCTCCGCCCAGAGCGGGAGAAGTTATTTGATGATTTCCCATACAAATACAAAAAGAAAAGGGGGGGGGCACTAAACTCTAAAAAAATTTAGCACTTTAATGCTTAATATTACGCATCCTCGAATCGAAAAGTGGTGTTCACAGACCCGCAATATTTTTTAACTGCCTATTCAACGATACTCCACACCATGGGGTAAACAAGAAAAAAAAATATTATCCCCACATTAACTACCTACGTGCAAGGGAGGTACAATAAAAAAAAATCAAGATTTTATTTTAGCACTTTGTCGGTGTGATTAATATGTATAGCTTTGCCAAATTACAGCTTTCTAGTACCAAAGCGTCTTTCAGCTACAGCGGGGACAGACAGACGGACATGGCAAAACTGTGGAACCCTAAAAATGTCTACAAATATATTCACCTAAGAACGGTGAAATTGGCGACAGTTTGCAACATAAGTACACAATTAACCAATTATAACGAATCAAATGTGTAAATTCGGTGGATACACGCTACTGAGTAGGTAATGTGCGGCTTACAGTTACCGGGAAAGTAGTTTTCATGGAAATAGAATGTGCGTGTTTCAACAGCAGTGAGGACATTAATTTTCTAGCAATTAGCAATACTTTCTGATGGCAAGATCTACGTTCAATATAGGTACCTATATCGTGCGTGCCGCTAAAATCCTAACCCATTCGAGGTGACGCAATTATTGCAGGAATGGATTTGAAACTAATCCATTATCTCGCAGTGACTCAAAACTCATCCCATTTATTTTAATTAAACCAATTACAGGCACTTTTGAATCGTCAAGGATTTGCTAGTTGCCCATTCCAAAGCGCAGCAAAGGGCCCTATGGAGATGAACAGGAGGGGGAAGAAACTCCATGGGACACTCTTTTAAATCAAAATATTGTTACAAAAACTGACCCAGTAGCATCATAACACAATTACAATAACATTACATACTGATTGAATTGTATTTTGTAAGACAAAATGTTTGGTCAACAGACTAATAGAAGTGAACGGCACATCAGTACTAGCGAGCCGGAGCAAGGAGGACCTGCAGCGCGCTACGAGTCTCGCCAACCCCGCGCGCCTCGTACTCCTGCGCGGCGCCGGACCCGCGCAGGCGCCGCAACCACCCAACGGCTTCACACAGGTGCGTATTAACGATGGGTATAATTTGTGAGAAAAATACAAGTTTGGATTGCGCTTCCACTAGTTTGAAAGGGGCATCTCAAACAGTCAGTTCCGCTATTTGTCGTTTTCGCTGTAACAAAATGGGAGGGATGACAGGCCCGCTAACTGTTACCTACCTACACTTTGCAATAGGCACTTCCAGCCTCTGGTGAAATGTTATTGAGGTCTAGGTTCTTGTTAGATTGTGCGGCCACTTTGATCAAATGTATACCTTCTTGTTTATTATTTTAGAACGAAGCTGCATCATTACGAGCGGAGTTGGGCGCCCTGAGGTCTGCAGCAGACGATGCCGAGAAGGCGAAGGAAGGGCTACGCTCCGACAACACTAGGCTAACGCACCGCATCTCCTACCTCGAAGAACAAGTCGCCGAACTGCTCAGCAGACATCCGCAGGTAACTATGGAGACCTCATTGTTATTTTTGTAAGAAGACATTTTTAATCATTGGTCCCTATAAAATGCTTAACTTCAATCCATAACACATTTTTTGTTTCCTCTTTTCAGCTACATTCAGTGAGCAGTAACGACAGTTGCATAAAAGTGAACCAGACCAAGAAGAACGTCACCAACATCAACATCACGACGGAACCGCTTTTGAAGCTCAATCCCAAGTCTGAGGTGCAGGTGTTCCAGAAAGGACCAGATATCACCGCCATCGTCGCCAAACTACCGGGACTGGACGGCGTCGAGAACAACCTACCAATTATAAGACCGAGATCTAACGCTTCAGGAGCATCTTCAAGAGCGGCTGTCTCCCCCAGAGCATCACCACCCCTGAACCACAGATCGCACAGCTCCCACAGCCTCGAGCACAAAGCCGAACGAATGCGTCACTCTCTCTCCCATCACTGCATTCATGGAGGGATCGACTACAGCGCCGAGACCGACGCAGCGATACGCATGATTGAGAGAAACCAAAGACACATAGAGAAACAACGAATGAAGAATGAGAGACTTTGCAGGTCCAAGTGTGAGGACTACTTCCGGTCAGACAGCGACTTGGACATCCGGGATACGCACTCCACCGCCAGCGTCGATCCAAGACATTACGAGATAAAGAAAGCAGCAGACAGAATAGAAGAAAGTATCAAGAAGACCAACTGGGCTGAGAGAAAAACTCTTTCAATCATTGAGCAACTGAAGCGGTCCCAACGTCTAAGAAAAATGAAGAAGAATGACAGCTCAGAAGATATTCAGCTGGAATCTGAAAGACATTACATGTATCACAGAATAGACGGAAAAGTCTTAGAGAACGCTCACAAATCCAGCAGAAGAACATCCAAACTACACTCTCGAAGTGCCAAGTCTTCAGAATTTGAATCAGAGTCAGACTTTCCAAACGGCGACATGTACAGCAGCTCGCCGAGGATAGACTACGGCTCCGAGACTTGTTCCCGGATGAGTCATTATAAGAAGAATGAAGACAGAAAAGAGAGCGATTTGAAGTCAAGACCAACGCCTCCGCGAAAACCTTTGCGACTGTCTCTTCACAAAGCAAGGAGCGCACATTCTTTGATAAATGGCAGTGAATCAGAGACGCCAAGTCGGCCTGCTTCGGAGGTGAAGCACACCGACACTGAGTGTAGCAAGAGGCCGGTGAAGAGGACACATGCGACCGACAAGTGGGCGCGGGAGAGGATCCGCGATGCTGGCCGAGCCACGCCACGGCCGCAGAGGAAGCACCTGAATGGACTGACTGCCTGTGAGGCCCCGGCTGCTGATGACTTGTACCCTGAGAACACGCACATGCCTGTTAGGATAAACGGTAGAACTGGCAAATGGTGCTAGCACCTATCCCGTGGAAGGATAAAAATAGGTTAACGATTAGAATAAATGGCAAAAACGAGGCTGAAAATAAAATAACCTATAGTCTACATTTTCATTAATCAAACTTGAAATACTTTAGATATTTTTATTTGTTCTACCGAGTTACAAATTGTTCTATTTTAAGTAAAAGTTGCCACAAATGAGACCTTAACAGAACTTTGTCAGCAGTGTACAGAATATGATTAAAGTAGAGGATAATGTAAATACACCGTATGTAAGCACCCACCGCGCAATACTCACCTAATGTAACGTATTTATTTAAGACATAGATGTTAGCAGGCTACGATGTGTACATGACAATAAACGTATTATGCCTTTACTTTTCTGAGCTCATTGAAACAGCAACAGTATAATTGAATTGATAAGTCCCAAATAATTAAGTTTTAAAAACACAAACTCAAGAATGAATGAACTCAATAAAAAAGTTCAAATATCATTGCAACCTAAATATTTTTGAACCTTTTTATCGTCAAATCAAAAACCAAAGTACTTAATGATATTTATTTACATAACCAAATTACAAGATGATTATTAACATTAACTAAATTAAATTAAAACTAAGTTAAGCCTAAAAAAAGCCCTCGGGGCATTGTACCTAGAATGCTGGCGGCATTTCCTCGCTGAATTGCAATGCTGATGCGTTGCGCGAGAAAGCCGCCAGCTTTTCGATCACCAGTTACATCAAGTACTTAATTACTTTTTTTACCGATATCTCTGGGTTTTTTATTAGGTTATGGAGCTTGGTGATAACTTCGCAGTTTTCTGATTCCCATCAGTTGAATCTGTCCAGAAGAGTTGGGACGCTATATCTCCTTAATTATTTAGAGCAAGTTCATTTTGATGTTTTGAGCGTCGCTTCTGGTATTTGCCGCTGTCTTGGGTAATCTCTTATTTGATATTTTTATAGAACTTTTGTTAGGTTGTGGTCTAGGTTCTATAGTGTGATGAAATTAAATGTAAATTCAGTATTACACAATGAATTTAATAATAAAGTTACTAAAACTACATAAACACGGTTTATAAACAATAACTAAGATTAGAATGATTATAAAATGACTCGAGCAACGGCTAGCGACCGACCAGTCGTCGTCGATTACTGTATTCGAACTGATAGACGTGCGACGTCATAGGTACATGAGCTCACAAGTTTGTGTGCATGTGTGTGTTACATACTTGAAAATGTAGTGGACATTTTCAAGTCTTGATATATTATTTGTAGCTAATATATTGAGGTATGTTAAAGATAACTCTAGTATCTTCGACTGGAACCTTTCCAATATCTCAATATTACTTTGGCTGGCCGTACCGCAAAGCTGGTTACTGTAGGTCCAGATTGGTTTGAGAATTGCTTTGTAGGCTGTTAGCTTGCTTTATGTGCTCATTGGCAAGTGCTGTTCTATTAACCAGTACATATCTTAGCGTGGCGTCCAGCTGCTTTATCTTAGTCCATACGTGTTTTAGAACAATATACATAATCTCATCTGAGTGAAAAGGTAACATGTGTGGACTTGGTTTAGTTTGCTCTGATTCTCCAAACTCAACAAGCCATTCCTCGAGGTTGTTCATATGGAGCTGTAGATATTCGGATGCAGTAGCTGAATTTGTGTGTGTTGTAAGTAGGGCTATGTCATCTGCGTACGTTATAACTGTAGATTTTCCGTAGTAGGCAAGTCAGCAGTGTAAATAATGTACAGTACTAACTGGCCCAAGTATGCTACCTTGTGGTACACCTGATTTTATTTCATATAGGTCCGTCAGTTCGTTTTTGTGTTTAACTTCAAAACATCGTTTCTCAAGGTATGACTTCAATATGAGGGAGAACGAGTATGGTAGCGACTTTTTAATTTTATAAAGTAGGCTCTCATGCCACACTTTGTCGAAGGCTTGACTTACATCTACAAATACTGCAGGTATTGTTTCTCCTCTAGTGATCTTGCTTATAACATCTACAATATGATAAACTTGTTCAATTGTGCCATGGTTCTCCCTAAAGTCGAATTAGTGATTTGGTATTACGTAATTTAGGTTTGCCTTCATTATTTTTATTCAGTGTCTTCTTAGTTTTCTTATATGTAATAGACAAAAGACTTATTGGTATATAGGAGACGACTTCATGTGGTGGTTTACCGGGTTTAGGAAGGATAACTACTTGTGCTATTTTCCACTGCCCCGGGAAGTGGGATAGTCCCAAACAAGCGTTGAAGATCTGAACTATAGCTACAATACCCTTTATCTTATCTTTTATTTTTTAGCTTTATCAGAAGTGTGCTATAACAATAAGGTCGTATCCTGGTGATTTTCCTTCCTATAAATGTTTTATTTCTAGAATAATTTCTCTGGGGTTTGTGGATTCAAATGGCAGACACATCTGTTGGGAACTTTCTAGGTATCCTTCGGACTCCAGAAATGACTGCAAAACCGTGCTAAGATGTTCGGTAAAGCCTTTTCTAAGTTTGATCTAGCACACTCCCCCGTCCTTTTTTTTAAAAGGCGGTATTAGCTAGTTCGGGCGTTTTAATTTACTTGTGGCTTTCCAGAGGGAGTGGTTTTTGTGGAAGGCGATAAACATTTAGAAGATTGGTATCAATTTTTTTATTTCAGACGAGTCCATACTAACACTATGGACGAGTCCAATAAAAAAATGAAAAAATTGATACCAATCTATCAACAAAATAACTTAATAACTAGTGTTCGTAATAAGGTGATAATACTTCAAATATCTGCTGGTATGGATTCTTACCCAGTGGCGCAGCAGAGGGGAGTCCCAACAAAATCAAAATCAAAAGACAATTTATTCAAACTAGGCTGAGAATCAGCACTTTTCGAACGTCAAAGTTACATAAGACAGTTCCCCAAAAACGCCCGACCTTCACCACTTCCTAGGGCTTTAGCTGGGAAAAAGAAATGGCGCAACAAACTCCCCAGCAGCACACCTGTCTGTTTAGTTACATAGACTTGATTCTATACACATCGTATGCAAAGTAATTAACATTACGAAACACACATTAAGTTAAATACTTGCCATATGTTAGCTAGCACACGCTAATATACCAACAAAACAATGAAAACTGTACTCAAGCAGATAAAAATTACAACATAAAAACGTAAACAGAACTTAATACCTAAATAAAAGCCTCCAGGCATAAAGGGCGTGCCCGGTTACATAAGGCTATTGATGTAACTCGAAGTGAGAAATGACAAACTAGCACCATCGAAGTAAAATAAATAAACAGTAAATTACTAATAGCAATAATAAAACCATGGTCAGCAAGACGACCAATCACCACAAGCAGCACCCGTTCACGAGCATAACGCAAAGATCAGCCATCACCCCCCTCGCCATATTGAAGGAAAGGAGGCAACCCGAACCCCGACGCTACCGCAGGCAGTGACATCTAAGGATGACGAACTTGCTACCGGTTGCTCAGACAAGAAAAGTATAATCAATTGTCGAGGTCGCTAACTAACCGCTTATTGCAATACAACTCATAAAAAAACACATTATGTAATGAGTAGATTACGTCACTAATAAATTAAAATTTAATTAATTAAAGTACATTGACTTATACAGTCAAATAAAAAATAAACAATTATATGAACTCATATAACCTGTCAGTAGGTAAGCTAATTCTGGAGAAAGAACATAAACATTGTCTTGAGTTAATCACAGCGACCAACTATGCTTATCGTTTAAGTAGTCATTGATACAATAGTATGCCTTTGATCAAAGGGTGGATTTTACTTTAGTTTTAAACGCATTAAAAGGCTAATCTAGCAAAGAAGAGGGTAGCATGTTATAAAAAGTTATACCATGCCCAACAAATGAGTTATGAAGCCGGTGAAATGGAACTCGTAATTTGTCCTTATTTCTGGTGTTAATATTGTGAATATCACTGTTTTAGTGTATAAGTGTATATTTTGCCTAATATATAAGATGTTGGCGAAGATGAATGCCACCGGGAGAATACCAATATATTTAAAAAATCTCTCAGAGGAACTCTGGCTCCAAGCTGGTAAACTGCTCGAAAAGCTCGTTTTTGAAAAATAAATATATTTTGAATGTCAGCGGCTTTGCCCTACAGCAGAATACCGTAGGACATAACGCTATGAAAATAACTAAAATAAACTAATCGAGCTGTATCAACGTCAGTGTATTGTCTTACTTTTCTGACGGCGTAAGCGGCCGAAATGAGCCTGCCCGCTAGGCTTCATATATGTGGGCTCCACTGAAGTTTGGCATCTACTGTTATAACAAGAAAAACTGCCGAGTCTACAGTTTCAAGCACCCCATTATCTAAGATGATGTTAGGACCTAGATTCGTAACATTCTGTAAGGCGAACTTTATACATTTCGTTTTCTTGGCATTGAGAACTAGGTTATTTGTCGTAAACCAATCCGTAACCATTGAGAGTGCACTGTTTACGTCGTCAAAATGTTGTCTATTCCTGTTTTCTTAAAAAAGAAGTGAGGTGTCATCGGCAAACAATACAACGACACAGATACCCATTAAATAAAATGGTAAGTCATTAATATACACTAAGAATAAGAATGGACCCAGTATTGAGCCTTGTGGTACACCTTACTGAACTGGTAACCCGGAACATTTCACACCATTTACATCTACACATTGGAACCTATTATGTAAATAAGAATTTATAACTTTGAGAGCTTCATTTTGGACACTATAATGACGTAGTTTACGCAAAAGCGTGCCATGGTGCACGCAATCAAAGGCTTTGAAGAGATCACAGAAAACTCCAATAACATTTTACGAGTTCTCTCATGCATCAAATATGTGTTTCAGCAGTGCAACACCCGCATCTGTAGTCGGACGACCTTTTGTAAAGCCATATTGTTCGTTATAAAGGAGGTTGTTTAAATTAAAATGTCACAGCAATTGCTTGAGTATTAACTTTTCAAATATTTTGCTAAATGCAGGTAAGATACAAATAGGTCTGAAATTTCCAACGTCATTTTTATTACCTGATTTAAATAAAGGATTTAATTTACTGATTTAACTTACTTTACTACTCTTCATGAGGCCAGGAAAAGAGCCGAAATCAACACATTTATTCAAAATCAAATCAAAAGTAAAATAAATAAACAGTTAATTACTAATAACAAAACAAAACAATGGTCAGCAAGACGACCAGTCACCACAAGCAGCACCCGTTCACGAGCATAACGCAAAACTCAGCCATTACCCCCCTCGCCATATTTGAGGGAAGGAGGCAACCCGACCCCCGACGCTACGGTGGAGGTCTGCCCGGCTTGGGCAGAGCACCGCCGTGTCCTCGTGGAGGCGATCGGCGGCAGAGACCTCTCGCGTCCGGCCCTGGTTCAGGCCATGGTACGGAGCGAGAGGGCATGGGCAGCCGTCACCTCCTTCTGCGAAGCAGTAATGCTCGCGAAGGAGGAGGCGGGACGGTTGAGGGAAAGGCACGTTTCGCGCCCTCTCGCCCCTAGCCGCCGCAGGAGACGCCCTGGGCGTCGGGAATCTCGGGCGGATTTCCAGCCACCGTAGGCGCGGGCTTGCGGACGGTGAGCAATGGGTAGCTCACCGTCCGGTAAGGACCAGGCCCGGGTCGACGGCGCGTCGTATTCCACGCGCGCCTCAAAGAGATGTCGTCAGCACAAAGTAGGGGTCCACTAGGGCCGATGCCTGCCGGGGTCGCGGGAAGGTACTTATGGGTCACCGAGGCCCCCGCAACACAGGCAACAGGAAGGAATACGGGTGGGTTTTAGTCAGTAAGAGTCTGACACACCCTCCCGCTCCGCCCAGAGCGGGAGAAGTTATTTGATGATTTCCCACCGTCAAAAAAAAAAAAAAAAAACCCCGATGCTACCGCAAGCAGTGACATCTAAGGGAGCATGACGAACTTGCTGCCGGTTGTAAGAATAATATAATCAGTTATCGAGGTCGCTAGCTAACCACATCTTGCAATACAACTCAACAAAATAACATTGTAATTAGAAGATTATGTCAATAATAAACGCAATTAAAATTAAAAATAAATTGACTTATACAGTCAAATAAAATAAACAATTAAGTATATGAACTAGAACCTGTCACTAGGTAAGCTAATTCGAAAGAACATAAACATTGTCTTGAGTTAATAACAGCGACCAACAATTCTTATCGTTTAAGTAGTCGTTGATAGAATAGTATGCCCTTGAACAAAGTTTGGATTTTATTTTAGTTTTAAACGCATTAAAAGGCAAATCTAGCAATGAAGAGGGTAGCTTGTTATAAAAAGTAATACCAAGCCCAACAAACGAGTTAAGAACCTTGTGAAGCCGGTGAAATGGAGCACGTAATTTGTCCTTATTTCTGGTGTTAATATTGTGAATATCACTGTTTTTAATGTATAAGTGTATAGTTTGCCTCATATATAAGATGTTGGCGAAGATGATTTGTGATGCCACCGTGAGAATACCAATATCTTTAAAAAAATCCCTCAGAGAAACTCTGGCACCTAGCTGATAAATTGCTCGAACAGCTCGTTTTTGAAGAACAAATATATTTTGAATGTCAGCGGCTTTGCCCCACAGCAGAATACCGTAGAACATAACGCTATGAAAATAACTAAAATATACTAACCAAGCTGTATCAACGTCAGTGTATTGTCTTACTTTCCTGACGGCGTAAGCGGCCGAACTGAGCCTTTCCGCTAGGCTTGATATATGAGGGCCCCACTGAAGTTTAGCATCTACTGTTATGCCCAGAAAAATTGCCGAGTCTACAGTATCAAGAACCTCTTTATCCAAGACGATGTTGGGTCCTAGATTTCTAACATTCGGTAAAGCGAACTTTATACATTTCGTTTTCTTAGCATTGAGAACTAAGTTATTTGTCGTAAACCAATCCATAACAATTGAGAGTGCACTGTTTACGTAGTCAAAATCTTGTCTATTCCTTGCTACTTTAAAAATAAGAAAGGTATCATCTGCAAACAGTACAACGTCACAGATACCCTTTAAATAGAAAGGTAAGTCATTAATATACACTAAGAATAAGAGTGGACCCAGTATTGAGCCTTGTGGTACACCTAACTGTACTAGAAGCCCGGAAGATTTCACACCATTAACATCACACATTGCAACCTATTATGTAAATATGAACTTTATTCAAAGTAACATCTAGATATAGGACTACGATTTCTATTATATTATTAATAGTTTAATGGAGATACCCCAGATATCATCAGTGTTTTTAGACTAAGTGTGTTAGAAACATTAACTACATCACGAAGTGTTACATGTTCGAAGCTAAATAATAAGCGACTACAATTAGGCACACTACTATGCAAAAGGTTTTCAGCTTTAGACGGGGACGAATTTAAGGATCACACCGATCTGAAAACACGCTAAGGAAAACCGTTGGTGGTGGCACGTATCGTGGTCCTTTTTCTTATTATGGCGTTAAAATCGTTTTTGCGCGCTTCCGCAAACATTGTGGACGCACTACAACGCCACAACAGCCCCAACCGTATCCTAAACGCGTTATTATATTGGACACGCAGTCCAGGACACGTGTGTATTGAATACTTAAACTTAGTCACCCAGTGCCACAGAGCGAGACGGCGGAAATACCCGAATAGTTTATGGTACTCGTTTTAAACATAATAAGTTCGCTCTTCTTAACATTGTACTTCAGCCCATGGGACACTGCATAGGACTCACAAATACCCACCAGTTTCCTCAAAGCGCCAATCGATGGGCTTAGCTTATATTGTATTGTTTAAGTATTTATTACGTTATCTATGTATGTATTTATTGAAAGTTGTGTGTGGATTTATATGTGGATTTTATATCTGGAAATAAAGATTTCATTTCATTTCATTTCATTTAGCAGCAACATGTCATCCGCATAACTAATATTATTCAAAAAAACGTTGTCAATATGACATCTAAGTTTGGTGCTGCTAAGCTCACCGATTAGCCGGTTTATGTACAAATTCAAGAGGCGTGATGAACTCCCCCTGCCTCACCCCGCACTCCAGCTCGTACACAACCGACTGAGCCTCCGCCCATCTGACAATATTCCTCTGGTGGTAGTACCAGTAATGAAACAAGGATGTAATTTCATTCGGTAGGGTTGTATCACTCCGCAACTTATCTCACAGTACCTCGTACGACACTAGGTCGAACGCCTTTGAGAGGTCCAAAAAACAAGCAAAAATAGATGGTATCGTTTTGATGAGGTTTTTTAGTTCATCGGAAGAACTGTTGAATGCGGTTTTATCTCTTGGTTAACGAGTTCTGTGCCATTATCCTCTTAGGTTACAGCGTTCATTGATTTTATCCTTGATAAGTTTAGAATATTCGTGCGAAAAAAGTCGCCTCTAGTGTATAGGAGGAGAGTTTTTCGCAACCTTGTGCCGTAGCAGCCTTATACGAGTAGTCTAGTTTCAAGGTCCTCTGATATTCTATCCCGGTATAATTCCCAGTTTGTGGTCTTATTATATATTCTTTTCGCAGGTGGATATACAGGGTTACAGGGAAAGTCGTACTGAATATTAAAGGAGGTTATTATTCAGGTCATTTCTGATGATTTTCATTCTGAAATAAAATGTCCGAAACTTAACCGTTATGGAGATATTAAATTTTAAAAATTATTTTTAAAAAATCTTTATTTTTTGGCTTTTAGTCGTTTTCTTTGGGATTAGAGCTCCTAGAGTCGGTTTTTTTGATGTATCTAGTTAGAAGACATGTCCATTAATAAAAATGATCAATAGAAACTGAACCTACTACTAACAGCTTAAAAAACTGCTTGACAACGGTTAGCATTATGAATTTTCTAATAGAGTGTTCTTAACTTTGATGGGCTTTAAAAAAAAAAAATGTATGGAACTTATTCTGCGAATAACTTTACAAAATTCTACGTCTCTTTAGCTATTCAAAAAGGTATATCATCTACTAGGTTTGTTCATAAAATCTTAAAATAATGTTATTAGAATAGGCCCATCTGGTAGTACAACATAACAGAATTTCGATACAAAAGAATCCGGCTTACTACCTGGCACTTTTAAACAATGAAAAAAGGTTTGGGTAGACATTGTTTGTGCCCGGGAGACGTGCGGTGACAGGTATTTATGTCATTTTAAATGTCTGATTTGTCAAATCGTGGATAGTGGTGTTTGTTTAGTCTGCTCATGCGAATCTTCCATGGTAGATGTGTTATCCGTGCCTTCCGATTTTTTTTTGTAAAAACGCGACTTGGCTTGGATTTTTGGACTGTTTCATCTTCTAACTGTGTGACGTGGCTTGTAACTGGACTTTGATTTGTGTTGTGAACATGGCAACATTTACCAACGAGGAATATGCTGACATCCTAATGTGTTATGGATTTTGCGAAGGAGTGTCGTTGCGTGCACGCAATGAATACATGCTAAGGTATCCTACTCGCCGAGTACCTGATATTGGCGTATTTGACAGAGTTTATCGAAGACTACGAGAAACTGGTTCTGTGCTAGTACGTCGGACTGACATGGGACGACCTAGTGTTCTTGATGACGACGACGAAGATAATGAAATACGACGTCTCTTTGAAGCCGACCCAACCACATCAACAAACGTTGTCGCTCGACGGCTTGGTATTTCCCAGTGGAAAGTCTGGTTCGTAATGCACAGTTCTGGGCAATACCCTTACCATTACACGCCAGTGCAAGTAATTGAAGAAGGGGATCCATTGAGACGACTAGACTTCTGCAGATTTATGCTCAATGCCGTTAATGAAGATCCGGATTTTTTAAAGAAAATCATGTGGACAGATGAGTCGAAATTTGACAAAGACGGCATCACAAACTATTATAACACCCATTATTGGGCTCCCAAAGCGCAAGGTAACCCCAAGAAAAAAAGACCAAAAGGGTCACAAAGGAGATTCAGTCTTAATGTGTGGATGGGTATAATATCAAATAACTTAATAGGGCCATACTTCCTGCCCGATAACTTGAATGGCGAGACATATGAAAACTTTTTGAGGGAGGAGTTACCCTCTTGAATGCAAGACTTGCCTATTGCATTGAGACGAGACATGTTCTTTCAACATGATGGCTGCCCAGCGCACTACAGAAGAAGTGTTCGAGCATGGTTGGACGAGAATTACCCAAACCAATGGATTGGAAGAGGCGGACCCATAGCATGGCGGTGTTGCCATATACCTTCGTCCACATATTCCTTTTTCTATTGTCGATGTGTCTGCACAACCTCCACCACAGAACGCGGGTGAGCATCTCTTTTTGGAATTAAACCTGAATCACGTGAAAGTCCTTCTAGGTGTTTATTATAGCCCTTCCTCACGTATAAATTTCTTTTCCTCTTTTGAAAAGATCCTTGAAAACCTAACACCCTCTTACAGTCATACAATCATCATGGGGGATTTCAATACTTGTTTATTAAAATTCGATTCCCGGTCTTCTTCTATTCGATCAATAGCTCAGTCGTCGAATTTATCAATTCTTCCTTTAAGTGCCACACACCATTTTCCCAACTGTAATCCCTCACTTTTGGACCTTGTCATTGTTTCCTCTTCTCAACATGTTAGCAAGCATGGTCAATGCCCAGCTGACATGTTTTCTTACCATGACCTATTATTCCTCTCCTACAAAATTCGCCCACCTAAGGCTAAACCTAAAATTCTCCTGCAGCGCAACTTTAGTGGCATGATTACAGATGATCTCAGAAGAGATGCTAACAGCATTGAATGGTCTCCTCTAATCAATGCTGAGTCGATTGACGATAAAGTCAACCTGCTGACGGACAAACTTGTGCAACTGTATGATGTCCACGCTCCTATTCGTGCTGTAAAAATTAAACATCTTCCGGCACCATGGCTTACAGACGATATTAGAAGTATTATGCACAGGAAGGCTGTAACCAAAACTAAATTTAAGTGTCGGCCCTCTCCGTCGAACCGGGAGATCCTTGTGGATGCTCGAAATCGCTGCAATAAGGTGTGTAGAAATGCCCAACGCCGCCATATCCACACCTCAGTTGAAAACGGAGATCCAGCTAAAGTCTGGAAATTTCTTAAATCCTTGGGAGTTGGAAAAACGCGCCAAGAATCGATTCCTAAAAACTTAGATATTGATCTACTGAATCAACACTTCTCATCTTCGTCCCACTGTAACGGGACCATGAAGGCAGCTACAATAAACTATCTTTCAAATCTTCCAACTCCGGACCATCTCCCATTTATTTTTAGTCAATTTTCTGATTGTGATGTTAAGAAGAGCGTGGTTTCAATCACATCTAACGCAGTTGGTAGTGATTGTGTAAGTCGGAAAATGATACTCCCTGTCCTCGACGAAATCCTTCCTATCCTATGTTATATCCTAAACTACTCTATATCCTACGGTGTTTTTCCATCGATGTGGAAAGAGGCAAAAATCACTCCTTTACCCAAAAAATCTAATCCTACTTCCTTTTCCGAATACCGTCCTATCTCCATCCTGCCTTTCCTCTCCAAAGTCCTAGAACGACTTGTCCACAATCAGCTTAGTGATTTTCTTTGTAAGAATAGCCTGCTGAATCCTTTCCAATCCGGTTTTCGTCCTGGTCATAGCACCACTACAGCCTTAGTTAGCGTCACTGATGACATACGGTTAGGCATGGAAGGAGGAAATCTGACGGTTCTTTGCTTGCTGGATTTTAGTAACGCATTTAATACTGTCGATTTCGATATCCTGCTTGGCATGCTTCGCTCGCTTAATATATCTCCAATGGTGATTGACTGGTTTCGTAGTTACCTGTATGGCCGCCGGCAACGTATATGCATAGAAGAGTCTTGCTCTTCTTGGTGTT
This sequence comes from Atethmia centrago, assembly GCA_905333075.3. Lineage (NCBI taxonomy): Eukaryota > Metazoa > Arthropoda > Insecta > Lepidoptera > Noctuidae > Atethmia > Atethmia centrago. Next base: position 30,495,228 of record HG995378.1, on the reverse strand, counting down.
ATACTTCTGCCGGTGTACCCCAGGGTGGCGTTTTATCTCCTTTACTCTTCGCAATATTTATAAACTCAATTTCTAAAAAACTTCTTTCTTCCTACCACCTTTATGCAGATGATTTACAAATATATAAACAAGCTACCCCTGCAGATTTGGTTGATGCAATTAATATTGTAAACAAGGATTTGGGTTCAATTTGCGAATGGAGTGAGGCACATGGGTTGCAGGTTAATCCATCGAAGACTCAGGTCATTGTTGTTGGCAGCTCAAGGTTGACCCCCAAGATAAACTGGTCACAACTTCCCCAAGTTCAATTTAACGGAACTGCTATTCCAGTAAGCGAAAAGGTAAGTAAGCGAAAACATCTTTCTTGGGGTCCCCAGCTACAGGACGTAAGTCGCAAAATTTTTGCATCTGGTAAGTCCCTGAGACGATTGCGGAACTTTCTTCCAACTGCCACTAAAACTGCGCTTGCACAATCCCTTTTACTTCCCATCCTTGACTACGCTGATGTCAGTTATCTCGATCTCACTGAGGCACAACTAGATAAACTTGAGCGACTTCAAAACTTTTGCATAAGATTTATATTTGGCTTGCGCAAGTATGATCATATTTCTGAATATCGCACAAAACTCAAGTGGCTTCCCATACGTCTTCGCCGGAATGCTCATATCTTATTTCAGCTATACAGTATTCTGTTCAATCCTACAACCCCCTCTTATCTTAAAGAACGTTTCAAGTTCCTTCATGACACACATAATAGATACCGGAGGTCATCGGAAAACTTAAAACTAGAGATGCCGATGCATTCCACCAGCTTTTATGACAAAACTTTTACAGTTCAAGCAGTACGGTTATGGAATGCCTTACCCGTGTCGATAAGGCGTGCACAAACTTTGTCCACTTTTAAAATTCAGGTAAAAAAACACTTTCTCTCTCCCTAAATATCATCATTACTTATAGTTATATAGTTCTTGATTTTGTTTCATGTTTATGGCATATATATATAGATATATATGTATGTATGTATGTATGTATGATATATGTTATGTATAGTATATGCTTTATGTATTTATTGTATATGTAACTGGTACACCACTGACTACCTGCAGTATTGTCTCTCCTCCCCCTTTAATCCATCCAAAGGTTGTCTGTAAAAGATCGCTTTTAGCGATAAGACCGCCCATTGTGTCACCCCTTGTAAAATTTCAACATTTGTATCTGTAATTTTTTGGTGTACATAATAAAGAGTATTCTATCTATCTATCTATCATGGCCGGCGAGGAGCCCCGATTTAACGCCCATGGATTTTTATGTGTGGGGTCATATGAAAAGCCTAGTATACGACCAAATGACACCGATCGCAAATGTCGATATTCTAAGACAAAAAATTATTGATGCGGCTGAGGAAATGAGGCGGAACCTACGAACTTCTGTCGTGAAAAGTAATTTAAGAAAAAGAATGAGACTTTGTGTAAGAAATAGCGGCGGCCATGTAGAACATGAATTATAAAAATATTGCTAAAATTTTTGTCTTTTTTTACGTATTTTAGCTACTTTTACCTCAAACTAAAAATGTACCCTCTCCCAACTTAACTGTTATTTGGGCAATGATTTGCCTATTTAATAGCAAGTGTTATACCTTTTTGAATAGCTAAAGAGACGTAGAACTTTATAAAATTATTTGCAGAATAAGTTCCATACAATTTTCTTTATTAAAAGCCTGTTAAAGTTAAGAACATTCTATTAGAAAATTCATAATGCTAACCGTTGTCGAGCAGTTTTTTAAGCTGTTAGTAGTAGATTCAGTTTCTGTTGATCATTTTTATTAATGGACATGTCCTCTAACTAGATACATCAATAAAACCGACTCTAGGAGCCCTAACCCCAAAGAAAACGACTAAAAGCCAAAAAATAAAGGATTTTTAAAAATAATCTTTAAAATTTAATATCTCCTTAGCGGTTAAGTTTCGGACATTTTATTTCAGAATGAAAATCATCAGAAATGACCTGAATAATAACCTCCTTTAATATTCAGTACGACTTTCCCTGTAACCCTGTATAATTAAGACTTGTTCCCAGTAAGGAAGAAATACAGAAGGTCCGGAATCTTAGATACGTCGGCCAGTAGGTTGGTACGCAGGGGGTCATGCAGTCAAGTGCTCGCCTCTGAGCTACTGTAGTTGCTTCCCTCTATGGGTGATTAGTCGTGAACCCCAATAAGTGTTTGGCGTTCCAGTCACCACCACATATAAATCTGGGGCCGAATGAACAAAGATAGGTGTTGAAATCGTTTTCGGTAATTGTCTAGGAGGGACCGCAGCAGATAGTGTGGTCTCGACTTTCTCGTTTAACTAAGATTTTAATTGATGTTGCTTGGATTTTATCTGTGCGGTATTCCTCAAGTGCTTAGTGCTTGATATTATTTTTAATAATTAAATATATTTTTTTACTATCACAAATAAAGGGAATCTTAAATCAAATTACAACTACGAAATAAAAAACGCACATCATAATAAAATCATTATAATTAATATTACTAGCAACAAAAACAAAAGACATTATTATGTACACCAAATTAATATCATATAAACATTTATCATAACTTCCCCAAAGCTGGGAACACACTCTACTGGTGATACAGTTTTATTTAAAACATCCTACGATACCTCTATTTCATACTTATAACGACGATATTTAGATAGCATACTGAGATTTTGCTTTAAAAATGTAACTATAACAGTGGAGTGTGCACCCAGCCTAAGTCGATATAAATAATCAACTTTGGTTGAACATGACGCTTAATTTATTTAATAGAGAATTTCATAACTTGCCGATATCAAAAGATTAATCAAGAACTCAACATAAATATCAAAACCACTCTATATTGGCAATCCCCAGCAAACAATCAAATTAATGTGGTCAATAGGATTCAATCAAAGCACCTGTTATGCCTGTGGAGCGTTATTAATACCTACTGTGATAAAAATAAATTAATCATGCCAAAAGAAACATAGCTATAAATATTATTATAAATTCAAATTATACTCATTTTAGAAGATCTGTTTTGCACTAGGTACTATACATATTGACAAATAAATTATTATTGAATTAACACAATTCATTTTCAGATAATAACATTACTACAGATAATAGCGTTTATGAGTTCCATACACGCGCGTTCATTGCACAGAAACGTTGTCTCAGAGCAATTTTCAACCTACAAAAAACTGAATCCTGTGAACAATATATTTTTGAGGTCGCAGTTTTTGTTAAAAATAATTTGGATGTAAGTATTTAAATATCGAACGCTTAAACGGCATCAGGACAAGCTAGACATAATGGCTAGTAAGACGTATTTCCTACACCAAAGTGTTTTCTGCTCGGCTCCGCGTATTGTCAATAACATTCAAAAGCCTGTAAGAGCAATTACTGAAATAAAATCATTTAAAAAGAATCTCCATGAACTGTTAGTAAACAAATGTTATTACTCTGTGAAAGACTTCTATGCCAACAAATCACTGTTAGAATACAATCTGCCTAGGTCATGATGCGTTTTGTGGGTTTTGTTTTTATATTTAACGGTCTAAAATTTGTTATGTATTGTTATAATATTATTGTTGACATGCATGTAAACTCCCTGTATGTACCTTTATTTATTGTACGCCTTAAGGGCAGGATATAGCTGTTCGCAAAGCACTAAATTAACACCAGTTGTATTATGTACACTTTCCTATGATCCACAATAAAGATGAATTGAATTGAACACTTTATGAAAGTTATTATGACTACAGTCCGGCCGTCTAGAGAATGAGTTCTTGCCATCTGTCAGTTTCGTAATGACAAATATGTGTTTTGCGAATATGATTATTATTACAACTAGAAATAGTCAACTGACAAGTTTCAGGGACGCATTCTGTCGACGGCCGGACTGTAGCAGCCATTGCTTGCTGATCTGCCTGCACGTCATGTTAATGTGTCAATGAGGACTTGATGAAAATCAATTATTGTTCAAAGAGGGTTTCATGAAAAAACACGCCGCCTGTTGGCGCCACTTTGTCAAGAGGTCTTCCATTTCGACTATGAATATAAAATATATGATGTCGTTCATCATTCAGTCACGACTAAAGAAATTATAGGCCCTTTGACACTTTTAACAGGTGCCCGGACCTGACGTCTCAGTGCTGCCACCTAGTGAACGTCATTTTAGAAAACCCTCAATTCATTAATTACAACTTTTATACGAAGAAATATTTACAAAGATACGTCGAAACACCTAAAATGAACCTTCTGGACATGAAAACAATAACCAACAAACACCATTATCTGTAAAATAATTTGAGACCTTAACAGCGCAGTATCTGACCAAAGTTGAAGTATTTACTATGACACAATATATTATGCGCTGCGTTCAAATGGTATCGCCGCGGCAATGAGACGAAGGTACTAAAAACTGACTAGGTTCGACATGTCGGGTGAAATCACACCAGACAAAATCGTCGTTATAACAAAATAAACATAGTCTTACGAGTTGGTATCCCTATTTGGTATGTTCGTGCATCTAACACCACTCCAATAAATATTTAAGGACCCTTCCTGAGGAGAACGTGAACTACTGGACCAGTTACAGAAGCGTGCACGCAGTGGCTGCGCAAACGCAGTAGATACGAGAATGCAGTCGATGCGCAAACGCAGTGGATGCGCAAAACGCAAAAGATGCGCGAAGCTCAGTAGGTAAGCAAAAGAAATAGACGCGCGAATCAAAATAAATGCACAAAAGGTAAATAATAATATAAGGGTAACGTGCGCATAATGTTTAGTTGAAAGAAATGAGCCTCAGATGAGACAAGTTCGCGCAGTTCTCTGTGGCGTTCTCCGACCATTTGAACGACAGCGCACCGACAGTCTTACTTAATAATAAACTAATCTACGATAACTGCAGTACTCGCCAAGGAGCGGCGTAGAAAATGTTGATAAAGTCTATTTTTCATTGCACTCGGCAGAGACTACTATGTGCATACAACTTGCAACTTTACTCGCCAGAAGTTTTCTTAGATTACATAATTACTTAAAACAAATTTAATTTCCAAAAGCATTGTAAACTGAGTTGTTTGTTGTATGGTGATTTTCTTTACAGCAAAAATCTCATACAACATAAAAGATGGTCAGTCTTGGCGAATCACCTTTACTTGAGAAAGAGATGGTGGGAAGTAAGAGCTGTTTTGCTTGTAACAGCGTGATTAGATGTGATCGTCAATCGACCTCCAGTCTCGGCCGCGTACAACAAAATGGCGGCTCATTTTGAATTTCAAAACTGACATTACACCCAGAACTATAGATGTGGCCGAATTTAGCCCACCTTAAAGTTATTTACATTTAAAAAGGTTACACTCTTTTTAATATTAGTCATGCTCCTGTTTAGCCACCTTTATATTGAACGATGGTAACACTATGTTGTACAGTCAGTGTGATTATTGTTGTCTATGGCTTAGGGAAACTTACGTGTATACAAATTAATGAGAGACAAAACTAATATAACTCTGTATATGGCTCTAAAACATTTATGACTTTATAGATAGATTGATAAGATACGGCATACATGGGAAATTCAATGACTGCCTAACATCTGTACGTGACCCAGGTTACTGAACCGGTTGATAACTTGAAACATGAAACGGTTCCTCTTGGTATAGCGTAAACGTAGAAAATTATCATTCTGTAGATAGAATCTAATTATTTTCATTATTTTCTTGTTCGAAGTACGTCACATGACTTTTCTGAATACGGTTTTAAGGGTGTTGATACAGATGGCCAATTATTAAAGTTAAATCTAATACAATTATGCACGACTGTACAGTTAACACATCCAGATATTCTTGTGTAGCTACTTATTTAAGATTGAAAAGAACTGCGTGAATCTACTTTAAAATGCACCGCGTAGTCGCGTAGTCGCCGTCGGTGATGGCTCATAATTTATCCGAATCACTTTAGCGTGGCAATAGCGGTCATTGACCCACCTACATTAACTAGTATTCTTTATTTCAAAAACTGAAATAAAGTCCGTTAACGTCCTGAATCAATTACGTCGTGATCTTTGACATGTTCTAATAACGAAAAATATATAACATACAAAGTTTATTGTTTGGGTTCCTACGGAGAGATATTAGGGAAAGGGCAATGATCGCTATTGCGACGCTAAAGCGATTCGGGTATAGGTGTGCTATTTACTATTAAATCGACAAATATAATATACGCAGGTTTTTCAAAATAAATGTTAGCCATCCGATTCTGTTGACTTTTAAGTCGTGTTGGAAGCCATGACAGGAGAGAGTAGTTGTGTGCAAGACGAACACACAGGCAATAATAGTGCTTGCATATTATTCGCTCCAAATATTTTTCCATGACAATCTATAATAAACCTAAACAATGTGTGTATAAAAGTTAGATTCCAATCAATCAGTACTCTGCCATTCGTTCAATTCATTCTTGAAATTCAAGTTTTATGAACACAATTATAGAGAAAATTATAATTTCTCACAAGAAAACGGTTGGTTTTGATTACGGGCCTTCTGTTCTAGCTGGGCAGTGCGTTGCATTAAGACATCGACAGCGCCCGGTTGAATAAGACAGCGAGGCGCTGCTCAGCTAAGACATCTCTATCGACCTAGAACTCGAAGCAGCGCCCGAGGTTGACGTACTTCTTTAGCGCGTATGGCAACGGCAGCTCCTAAAAGAAATTAAGTAATATTGATTGTTTCTTAAGTGTGTCGTATTTGTGCAGCATATGCACAAATACGACACACTTAAGAAACAATATTACAATATCGGGTGTAAAAAGGCGCTTAGCGAGAGAGTCACGTACTACTACTACCCATCATTCTGATTATTTTATGTATTGGACCATTCCTGGGAACCTTCTGGTTGCGGGGACATTGAAGGCCAAACTTCCAACTTTTTTTCATGAGTACAAGTTTTAAATGTTATAACTTAAATCTTTGTTTATATTCGATGCGAATGCGTAGATAACAGCTGTGTGATGGATCTTAAGCGTGTAAATTTACACTCTGTATAGCCAAAAGCCCAGTATTCAAAAATATTAAAAGTGCTGGCACCTTGACGCCGCGCTTCATGAGGATGGAGAGGCGCACGCGCCGGAAGTCGGCGCCGCGGCGCGGGCGCTGCTCGTGCGCGCGCCGCTCCTGCGCGCGCCGCTTGCAGCGCCGCCGCCCCGCCGGCGACGCCTCGCTGGCCGAGCCCTCCGACGACGACTCCGCGCGCGCGCGCCGCCGCTTCTGCATGTACCGACCTGCCCCACGCACGCTTCTATTACTCATCGAAACCCAAATTAAATTTATAATGGGTAGCATAGCTATCTCAAGGATAGCCATGAGACTTTGTTGAATATCTAAAGGTGAGCACAAAAAAGTACAACAGTCACATCCAAAATATGTTCGAAGGGCTGTTTTTATTTACTTATTGAACAATAGAATCTGCTTTACCGACTCAGCACTATATATTGCATCATAGTGTCAATACCGAATGAAATGCAGCCATTTTATTTACATGTCAGAATTAAAAATGTGATACTAACAATTAATAAATAATACATACAGGGTGGATTTTTGAGACGCAGGGCAGTAAGGGCAGCTACCTTAACCGTTGTAGCTACAGGAAAACGGTCTTAGGAGACCACCCACATTTTGAAAAAATTGTACAGTCAGCAAGAAAATGGGCAGCTGTCACAAAAACCTTTTTGGTGCCAATCGATCCTGTTTCTTACAGGGATCAAAACACTCTATTAGGCCAACAGAGGTTCGAGGACTAGAAAAGTCAGAAATCGCAAAAAAAAAATTCATACTTTTCGTAGAAAATGAACTCAAACTTACCCTGTTATGATGGCCCAGACAGATTAGCCGAAAATAAACAAAAAATTTAAACTTCGAACGAATACGCGATATACATTTATATTTGCTTTAAGAACAAAATAGTTTGTTGTTTGTAGTTTCCGAGAAGAAAATGACTTCAAATAATTTAGAGCTTTCAGACTTGTTTGGGAAACGTTAAAAATGCCTGTCCAGTACAAAAGTCAGATATCGCAAAAAACCTTTGTATAGGAAAAGTTTTGCCAAAATCAACAAACTATGTAAATATTGTTCTCAAACCAAATTAAATAAACGCATATTCGTTTGAAATTTGAAGTTCATCTTTTTTTGTTTATTTTCGGCCATCCATCGTAAAAAAGTAAGTTGGATTCTCATTTATCATTTCAAAATATATGTCCTGACTTGACAAAGGAAAGAATTTGAAAACTGACAAAGACTTGACTTTACTCTTCAACGTCAACGACCATAACTATACGGAGCGAGTCTTACCTCCAACTAGATTGGGGTCGTTCTCCAGGTCACTTAGCGTGATGACGTCGGGCTCGGACACCGCGGACTCGGACTTGGCCGGCGACGAGCTGCTCGACGTGGTGGTGCCTTCGCCAATGCCGCTATCCAGCTTCTTCCTCTTCTGCTCCTTCGACGTCTCCGTGGTCTCCTCCTCGCTGGAAGACTCCTTCGTCGCGATCACCGTGCCCTCCCAGTCCATGTCGCGGGACGTGCCCGGTACCTCTTTGCCCAGATATATTTCCACTTCGGCCGGCACCTTGAGAGGGTCCGACTGGACGCTGTCGTCCGTCTTGGAGGAGTCGTCGGAGGTGCCGGAGATGCTGGACGTGCCGGGCGCCGAGGACGCGGCGGGTGCGGGGGGCGCGGGGGCGCGCGCGGCGTTGCGCGGCAAGTTGCGGTGGTCGTCCTGGAACTCGAACGTGAGCAGGCCGCGACAAGCGCGCGTGGGCTTCATGCTGGGGTCGGGCTCCGGCAGGTGCTCCGTCACGTTGCCGTTAGGGTTGGCGAAGGCCGCGGCGCGCTCCATCCGGATGACCCGCTCGGCGCGCGCGGGCCGCTCCACGCGGAGCGTCCGCACGTAGGGCCGCTCCGCGCGCGGGGGGCGGGGCGGGCGCGCGGGCCTGTCGCCTCCGCCGTCACCACCGTCACTACCACCACCTCCACCTCCGTCTCCGTCCCCGCCCCCGTCTCCGCTTCCGCCTCCGCCTCCACCTCCACCTCCGCCCCCGCCTCCGCCTCCACCGCCATCTTCGCCGCCTCCATCGTTGTCGTCGTCGTCTTCTTCGGAGTCTGAGGGCGAGTCAAGCGAGTCAAATCGCAGCGCCCCGGCGACGCGGTTCTGTCCCATGCTGAGCACGAGGCTCAACAGCGCGTTCATCTCGTTAGCGCCGTTCACGTGGTCGAGGTCGTGCAGCGCGTTCAGCCCCTCTGTAAGTATATGTAACCCCTCTGTCATTAGGCGGGAGGAGCATTTTTAGCATGTAACAAATATGAGATGCGTACCGTATTAGTTACGTATTTCGCGCTGGCCATTCCCATATTGTCAACCAAAAGACATATTCGTTTCGATGCACATTTCTCATCTCGTACGTACCCACGTCGCTGTCGTCCTCGATGGGGATGCAGATGCGGCGCGGGCAGGCGCCGGCGGGCGGCGCGCGGCGCGGCGGCGGCTCGCGCAGGTGCGGGTGGCGCGCCAGCAGCGCCGCGCGCATGCGGCGCCGCACCACGGCGCGCGCCAGCACCTGCAGGCGCGCCGGGCACTGCTCGTCCAGGTTGACTGCGGGGACGTACGAGTCGAGTCGGAGACAAATGGTTATAGGACAGTTAAGCCAAGCGCACCTTACAACCGCCGCAACGGGCCTGCCAAAAAGTGCGGCGCGGCGCCTGTAGTGTTGGTTTAAAAAAAAATACGAAAGTGATGATAAAGAATTTTAGCAATGCCCGAGTCTGCGCTAGCCTTTATGGCAAAGTAGTAACTGTAAGCTCAAAGCAAGGTTCGTGTGAGCTGGTCAATTCATAAGTAAATCGTATTATGATATATCCTAACACCCAAAAACAGAAGACTGTTTCAATCTTACCAACAACATAAACCAACTTAAGAAATATACTCATAATTTCAACATTTCAAACCAACTCGGCCTGTTGCAGTTTCTTGCGAAAACATCTCCCGTTGTATAAAGCGACATAAGTAAGCTAAGTGAAAACAAAGAATTGAACAACTCCTCGATTAAAGTCAACTCCTCACTTGGTCTGGAGAATTCTTTGGGATCCTCCTTGGTAGGCACCCTGAGGGTCGCGAAAGACACGTTGAGAAGACTGCGGCAGTTCCAGGTGTCCACAGAGGTGCGCTTGATCTGCACCAGGTTGTCGTTGAGTGGCATCACCAGGACACCGCCCACCTTAAGCAGAACATATCACCTCGATAACCTATGTCTTCGTATCTTTTTTATTAATACCTAGCTGCTGCCCGCGGTCTCAGTCCGGCCGTTTCGGTTTAACCAGAACAAAGAGACAGACAGAAAGAAAAAAAATGTTGATTAGTAAGTACCATATATATTTACATATGTATAAAGCTGTTATTTTTACATTACAAACAGACATCAATTTAATTTATTTGTATAAATAGCTAAAAATAAATACGAGATGTTTGAAAAATATGGTGCCAGTTTCAAAACATTAATTTCAATCTTCTACCCTGGGGGTGGTATTACATCCTTGATGAGTCGATATTATAATAATATATTTATGCAAACAGAACAGAATAAAATAGTTCTTCTAACGTAAGATTCATCCCAATACAAATTCAGTTGTTTTTTTTTAATAACATGCCCATCACTCGTTCCACGGAAGCGATAATGAACCTTAAAGTTATTGTGTAACCGCTCATTCTGTATTACTAACAGAACATACACTAATACGCTCGGTTGTGGCGGGAGCCCGTGTCCCACCTGCAGGACCCGCAGTGTCCTTACCTAGGCCGAGGAGACAGCCCTGCTAACATGAATAAAACCAAATTTAATTTAATAAGAACTCAAATTAAATATAAGTTTTGTTCACTTTTTGTGAGAAAGGGAAAAATAATTTTAACAAAATTGTGATTTGAAAAGTCGAGTTCTTATTTTTGCATGTGGCTGGAAGAGCTTTTCAAATAATTTAAGTATTAATGGAAAATCAGTAATATTCGCAACAAGTTTTCTTAAAAATGACGCGAGACTGACGTTTGATCATCTTTTTGCAAGAAACTACTTATGATTTTGAACATAAAATAATACTATCAGTATCATTATATGGTCCACTTGCACATGCCTGGACCACTTTTTTCAACTTCGATACAATATACACAATAATAATAAACTTATTTTTTTTTATAAAAGCCTTGTTTAGTGTTTTTTTTTTCCTATTATTTAGCAAAACTTTCAAGAAATTTAAAATCACACTTTAGTCTTCAGCTAGCCTTGAAATAAAATCAAATTTTATTTTATGAAAATACAATATCTTCAAAATTAAAAGCGAAAATCAAAGGCGAAAATGTTGACTGACCCAAATGGTTTCGCGCTTTTTTTTTTGACATAGCATCTCGTAGTTGACCTTGAGAGGTCGTCACTACTCAACCGGACTATCCTGTGGCTGCCTTAACCGAACTCAAAGCCTCCAGCCAGGGACGAATTTCTTACATTATTAAACGGACTGCACTGCTGTTTCAATTATTTCAAGCTTTCTCACAATTATAATATAAGAAATTGACAAAAACGGTTTTTTTCGAGCACGGAACCTAATGCCATATTTATTTTGTAGACGTGTAGTCATGTTTCTATGGCGATAGAGCGAAAGTGCGAAATGAAAGAGAAAAGATTGATTTGAAAAAAATATACGTAAACAGAAACATACTCCCTTCCCCTTTCTATAAACAACCAAAACATACAATGTTCATGTTAGCAGGTACTAGAGTTGCAATGGCTGGGGCCTACCTTGATGAGTTGTTTGAAATAGTTCTGATACTGCTCGGGGCAGCCGGCGCCGCAGTACAGGCGGTCGTACGGCGTCGTCAGCGGGGGGATGCTCAGTCCATTGCCTCAAATAGAAACATAGCATTTTACATCCAACGGCCAGTGGCCGCAATGTTCAAGTAGAGTACGTATGTAGAAGAGTAAGTTTTTGTTTTTATGCGTCACGTAAATGTATTTTCGCGTGCGCAAATAAATGTATTTTTTTTTTCTTTTCTTATTTTTTCCATAATGTTAACCGGTCGGACGACGTGCCGTCCGACTAATTTCGGCCAAACTTTATGTACTTTATTATGAACGTCCGCTATTTGGTCGGAGCTTCTACGTCCACAAGCACGACTAAATGATTTTATGCAACTTTATCGGTACGTTTGTCCTTCTGGTCTTAACAGACACGGCTGAAATATCTGGATTCTACACCTTTACGTCTGCCCTTTGCAGCTCAACCTCTAAGGGTACGGGTCGGAACGGTTGTCATTTGTGTGACATTGACGGACTACTATGTCTGCAACAGCCTGAATCTTTGAAGTACAGTAAAACTGAAAGAGTTACTAATTTTCAAGTGGCCTATTTTTAGTTTCAGAGTCCAAACTACAACGAGCAGCGACTCTCTAGAATAGGCCAATTTCATTCGGAAATGAAAGTGTACAAGTATACATTTCCTCACTTACCACCATAATATCTAGGTTCACAGAATTCAAACTCGTCCAAAGTGGGAGAGTTCTCTATGAACTGTCCGAGTTTCTTGACGGCGTACTCCAGGACATAGGGGTGTACCTCGATGCCATGGTTGACGCCGGCGGGCCCGATGATCAGTCCCACCAGCGTGCTGAAGTAGCCCGTGCCGGAGCCAATGTTCAGGAACGAGAGCCCCGGCCGTAGCTCTAGTCCTTCTAACACTTCACTGTAACAAACATGTCGTTTTAACATTGGCAACTTATACCTTATCCGCCCGGGATTCCCGACGCCCAGGGCGTCTCCTGCGGCGGCTAGGGGCGAGAGGGCGTGAAATTTGCCTTTCCCTCAACCGTCCCGCCTCCTCCTTCGCGAGCATTACTGCTTCGCAGGAGGTAACGGCTGCCCATGCCCTCTCGCTCCGTAGGTACCATGGCCTGAACCAGGGCCGGACGCGAAAGATCTCTGCCGCCGATCGCCTCCACGAGGACACGGCGGTGCTCTGCCCAAACCGGGCAGACTTCCACCGTAAGCTCCACCGTGTCCTCCGGGCGATCCACACAGTGGTGACACCCGGGCGTTTCCTCCCGCCTTATCCGACACAGGAACCTCCCGAAGCTGCCGTGTCCGGTGAGGACCTGCGTCAGGCAGAAGGTAAGGACGCCGTGGCGCCTCTCTAGCCACTCCTCAAAGAGGGGACTTATCGCCGCAATCGTGGCGTGCCCAATGCCATTACACTTGGCTTTTTATTTTTTTTATTTGGCTTTATATCAGGTTTGTTTTGTTGATATACGGGCAAAAAATAAATTACTTGTTTATCTACAAATTGTAAATAAAAAACATAATTTGTATAAATACACTAAGTGTAGAGCTGCCTTTAGAGTCAAAGCAACATGAACAATCTGAAACTTTTAGCACACATATTTAATAAATAATGCCTTTCTCGCTAGCTGATAAGTGAAAATTCTATGGTTTTTATGAAATCCAGTTTTGTATGTACATATATCCCCTACACCCTTGAAAAAGTTATTTATAGTGCATACTATGTGAGACATAAACTTCTAAAGAATTGCGTGGTTCAGTATTCAATGTGAACAGGTCTTCAAATCCAAATTCACCTTTGTTAGTATGAGAGCACACAATAGGAATGAAAATTTGTTTGGCTCTGTCACTAGATAAATGGTGAAGAAGATAGACTAAACTCAAATACACGTGTTTCGCCCCTCTACAGGATATTTTCAGTAGATGCTGTTTCATCGAGCGCTCGGACATGAGTGAGTCAGCTGCGTCAAGTTGAATTATTAATTCACTGGAGTAATCTCAGTGGTCATATATATTGTAATAGTGATCATTTAGTATAATTGATTTACTATTTCATTTAGTATAAATCTATAATGTCCTATTTATTGTATTCTAGACTTTTACACATGTAAAAGTCTAGAATACAATAAATAGGACCAATAGTTATTACACAAAGTGACCGCTAGTTAATCTCTACATATATCATTAAAAAAACCACAATAGGACAGCTAAGATATCAGAATAGTCATTACAGTTTAATACATGATAATAGTACATCTGGGTATGTTACCTACCTTTGGATGTTAGACTTTTTGAAAATACGGAGATCTTTGTATGGACCACACCCCATTGAAGCTGCAGCACCACCTTAGGATGCCTTTTTGTCCCAGTTTAGTATGTATGCTGCTAGTTTTACAAGACTCAATGTCAACTGTTAATTAAACCAATGATGTAGGTAGGTAGGATACAGAAAGGATAGATAAGGGTAGATTTTTTCACATCTACCCTCATTGCTCGAGCAGTGGAGCCACCCACCTATAAATACACGGTGCGGACATGTGTAGCGGCCCATTCCGCCAGGCCAGGTCCTTATACGCCTGGTCCCGCGACTCGGGCGTCATGTAGTCGGCGCGGTCGAGCGAGCGGAACACCCGCTCCACCGGCCGAGTACGGATGTAGTTGCCGCCCATTAGGTTGTCTATCAGCTCGTTGTTGTCGCGCCCCGAGCTCACCGCACCACCCATCTTGTTTGTTTTGCTGAACCTGTCGTCTTCAACCCTCCCTCTCCACCACCTCAGCTGATTGGAAATGTGACGTCACAATTGTTTTTCAACATATTTTACGACCAGCACTTGCAGTTGGTGATTCCAATTAATCACAATTAACGCAAAACCACTAAGAATTCGTAATATAATACGCACATACGCGAATCAATGCCAATGAAAAAATATTCACACATTATTCGGTTCACACAGGGTAAAATCTTGACATTTGTTTTCCTTGTGCAAGTTTATCGACTGCGTAAAATATCAAATAACGATCAACGATAATCAGACAAAGAACAGCCAATCACAAACCAGTAACGAGGCGGAAGAAATGTAAAAGAGAACATAGATAAGAGTTGTTTATAAACAAATGAAATCGTTAATACTTGTTGTAATATAATGCAGTAACTTTGAGGCTTTGATTAAGATTTGAATGATTTCCCTGATAAATAAAGTAAAGTTTAATAGATACCGGGATTATAAAGAGATTGTCGAACACTCGAAAGTTTTTTTTTGCCACGTCTTTGGTAAGTCATAAACTATAGATGTAGTGACAGTTTTCTCTACAGTCTATGTCAAAAAAATGACAGATCATCAAACCACGGGATTGGGGATGTGATTTATTTATTTTTATAATTTTCTGTGTGAATAAGCTGGGTAATATTTCAAATTTAACAGTGCCAGGTGATTTCCTTGTTAATGTGCTTAATAAAATATGTCTCGATTAGTATAAAGGAAATCCCATGAAGTTTTGTCGTGTCACAGTGGGAACGTCATTGGTGGTGATAGGGTTTTATGATAAATATGTATGTATAAATATTTGACGTGATCAGTTGTGGAGTGTTTTGTCGGACAGGAGCGATGGCAGAGACGAGTGAAGCGAGGGCGAGTGCCTCGGCGCCGGGCGGCGACGCTGGTGGAGAGGAGGACAAACCTGACGAGCGTATGTTGGAGTGCAACATCTGCCTGGACACGGCTCGCGACGCCGTCGTCAGCATGTGCGGACACCTGTTCTGGTAAGACCCCCTCTATATATTGTAGAAAACGTATAAATTAAAAAAAATTATAATTAATGTATGATAATTATACATTCATAAAAGTAAATGGAATATGTTTTGTGTTCAATCACTTCAATGTATCTGAATTGTATTCAAAACAATAGTTAATTCACCTCTGATTTATCATTGCAAGTTCATTATTACCTTGGTTAAAGTAATTGAAATGCTTAATGAAAAATGTCAAATAACATGAAATTAATCCACAGTGGATTCATTTAAAATAGAAATTTTAAATTAATTTTGTGTCTAGTTGAATATCTAAAGATGCATGCAGCAGTCTGTCTATACTTATGCTCAAGGCACAGACATGGATATGTGTTGTCTGATATTCAACTAGTCTTGCTTGCAATAACCCTTAATTATTAATGCCTCACTAAAACACGTAACATGATCATAAAAGTTTACCCGAATGGACCTAAATATTAACATTCAATTAAAAATTTTCAGCATAAAAACCATTCTATTTTAAATAAAAGTGTACTAACCTTATTTAAAAAACATAAATATGTAAAAGCAACTAAGTACAGAACATGAATGTATAAATAAGCCACACTTAAAAAGAAGAATAATTTAAAACAAGGAACTTGTTTATTAAATTGTGCAATATAATCAAAAAGATGATGAAATAGTTAAAATCCTGCTTGAAGGTTGACTTTGTGTATAGCATATAACTGTTTTTAACTGTTCTATAGGTTCTAGATTTTTAAGATAAAAGAATCAACACCACATAAGTCGAATATTTAAATATTGTTTATGTTAATTGACCTGAATTACTCCTTCGGTGAAGTCCACAACTACTTAATATTCAAATTTTGTAAACCTAGTACAATAAAAGATTATTGTTCTCTCTTTGGATAATAAAGGCATCAGGTGTGACTTTTGTATGTTATATTCCATAAATATGTCTCACAACACTATTTGTCTAGTTTATTTAGATTTGCATGAGTCGCTTTATCAAGTCTGTGGAATGTGAATCTACCCTTTTCAAGCCAAAATATTTTCGAATATAGGTTATCCTCTGATCAAGAGATCAAATAAACAACTGATTACCATTACATAAATAACCTTTGTATTGTGCTGACTTCCATCTACACTTCAAATAAATTGATGAAGATAGTCAAATATTAATAATGAAATCACCACTATGTCCTCAGTTGGCCATGTTTGCACCAATGGCTAGAGACGCGGCCGAGCCGGCAAGTGTGTCCCGTGTGCAAGGCGGCCATCAGCCGAGACAAAGTTATCCCACTGTACGGCAGGGGCAACACCAAACAAGAGGATCCTAGGAATAAGGTATGGCACACAAAAGCCTCAATATGTAGAAGAATCCAGAGTTCCAGAATAGGATACATATTCATGAGTCCACTGCCAACCACTTACCAACCTTTGTAATATGGAGACAAACTTGATGAACAAGTCATCAGCCAACTGCACTTGCTGCAGTTAGTAAGACAACAAAAACGGCTTCCTACCAAGCAACCCCGATTTTAATACAAATCACCATGTTTTTAGGTGCCACCGAGGCCGGCGGGGCAGCGCACGGAGCCCGAGAACACTAGTGGCTTCCCCGGCTTCGGTTTCGGTGAGGGCTTCCACATGTCCTTCGGGATTGGCGCCTTCCCCTTCGGGGTGTTTACATCCACATTCAACTTTGGAGATCCGAGACCTAGTGCCGGTATGTATTCGGTAGCTTCGACAAAGTATTCTTGGACTAGGTTCTGCCCGCGACTTTGTCCGCGTGTTTTAACATAAAACATATCCTATGGCATTCGGCAATAGCGTAGTTTTCTACACTCCCGCACACCTGAATCGAGCCATCCTGCATATTTATGTTTAAAGGCTACTATCTTTTTAAATAATGGTAGTACAAAGAAAAAAAATGGGTTTGAAGCCAGTCACTCATTCTTATTTCCGTTTGTCATTGTTCCAGAAATCGGAATACAAATAGCAATAAGTCGTCATTTTGCGTTTCGCAGGGGCAAAATTCGCGTGGATTTTTTGAAGAAACCAGTGATTTACATAGAGAAAATGTTTATTTAGTAACTTGTGTTACCTCCAAGAGCATTAACGACGGCAGTCATGCGGTTCGGCATGGAATTAAATAATGCCACGAGCTGTGAAATGTTCTCCCACGTTTCCAAGTTTTCAGCTCCTGCAAAATTTCTGAAGCTGGTTGATTAGCTCGAACACGGTTCTTCAGCTCATCCCATAAGTGCTCTATTGGATTCATATCAGGGCTTCTTGCTATCCATTCCATTACTGAGATACTAACGTCATGCAGGTATCCTCGAACAATTCTTGCAGTGTGGCGTCCTTGCATTATCATGCTTAAAAATAAAATCCTGGCCCACAAACTCAGCATATGGCATCACATGAGACTCTAAGCATTGGCGAACGTATAGGTCGCTATTTAGCGGTGGCAACCGTATTCCCTTCACAAACAAGCCAGTTTTGCCTTCAATGGAAATTTCGCCCCAGACTGTCATGAGCCACCTCCATAACTCATCTCTTCAATGCAACATTGCTGAAAACGTTCTCCCTGTCTTCGGTAGACTACTATTCTATTCCTACGTCCATAATAGGGTCGTACACCCATTTTTGAAGTGTCTTAATTAAATTCAATAGTGCTAATATACCCAAAAAAAATCACAAAATTTTTATTCAATCGCTATGTGCCATAAAAATACATTTAAATTTTACATTATCAAATTTCGCGCGTTGTTTGACGAACCCGCTGGACGCAGTGGACGCCATGTTGCTCAGTGGTCATGACGTCACTTGGCTATGTTAACAAATGCGCTGATTTATCTAACTATCAGTTGACAGTTGACACGTTTTAGTTTACACAGCGGTATGACGTAATAACATGGCAGCTACTACTTCATGGTGTATTTTAACAGATTAGAAAAATTTAAAACGTTGAATTGAATTTTAAAATTTATTTTGTTATTTTATGAAGTAAAAGTAACATTTACCGACTCCTTTTTGCCTAAACTATCTCAATAATCTATTTATAGATTTTTTCTCGTATATAGTAAAATACCCTATTGCCATACAGCATAATCTTGGATTCATTAAAAAGAACCTGGCTCCATTGACGTTGAGACCAATACAAAAATCCGCGTGCAAACTGTAGGGGCGCCATTCTGTGAGCTCATGTCAGTTTCAGGTTTCAGACCACGTTCTTTGAGTCTCCTTCTACAAGTTCGAGCGCAAACAGTCAGGCCATAAAAGTCTCGAAGCTGGTGTTAGACCTGTATTGAGTTCAGGTAGCGATTACGCAGGCTGGTGGTAAAGATAACCGGACTAGTCGTGCTGTAGTGACCCGGTTTCGTGGCCTTCCTGGACGGCGCACGAAACCGCCAGTCTCTAGTTATCGATGGTAAATTTGCAGAACGGCTTACATGAAGTTGTGCACTTATTTTTCGCTGACTAAGCCCAGACTGAAGAAGTATAGCTTGCGCGGCTACTTCAGGTGCAGTATCCATAATTTGAACGTCAAAATGGATTAAAAATTAAGTAAAAACAATTTCGATACTTACTCTTTTAACGAAATAACTATTGACTCGTAGATGCTCATATCAAAGCTGGTAGTTTCTATAAGAGTGACCAAAACTCCGATTTTCTTCTCTATTTCAAATTCGTGAATTCAAATTTGGAACAATGCTGATATCGATATGATGGCCGGTA
Source organism: Atethmia centrago (assembly GCA_905333075.3). Lineage (NCBI taxonomy): Eukaryota > Metazoa > Arthropoda > Insecta > Lepidoptera > Noctuidae > Atethmia > Atethmia centrago. The sequence continues at coordinate 30,475,846 of HG995378.1, read as the reverse complement.
TTGTAGCTTCAAAACTGCATAAAAACTTTTTTCTGACTTATCATGACATTATCTTGATGTTTTAAGCCTATAAACATAAAAATGCCCAGTGGCTCGATTTAGGAATCGGAGAGTGAACTAGAGAAAGAATTTTCGGAATCCGACCAGTACCGAAGATTACCCTCTAAATACAAACTCACAAATTTTACCTCTTTATAATATTAGTATAGAAGATGAAGATCAAGTTAGACAAATTACGAATTTATTATCTTAAAGATTATATGGAGAATAGGGCTAGATAGTGGGTGAAATGATGAGAATGACGAAGTGACCACGCACAATGAAGGGTTCCGTAATTGGGATGAATTTATCTCGAACAAACTTAACATTGTAGTTGAAAAATATGTTCCGCCATATATTCCAACTGTATATGTAAGTTTGTATGCACAATGTTGAGTGATTTACCATGTTATTTTAAGACCATAGACTTCTTATATGTTTTCTTGTAATTTAGAAGTATAAACCTATTTTCTGTATTTTTACAAAATTTTAGGCTCAGCAGTTTCGGAGATAAGGGGGCATGGTAAATTCTCATCTATTTTCTTTAACAACAAATTATTTTAAAATTATAAAAAAAAATATGTATTTGAAATCTTCATCAATTCCTTTCATTTGATGTGTACGGTACTGTTTCAAAAACTTTTTTTTTTAATTTTACCCCCAAAAGTAAACCCCGTATTCAAAATTAATTTTTATACGTTACACGTTCATGTTTGGGTCACAAAAATACATATTTGTATCAAATTTAACTTAATCGGCCCAGTAGATTCGGAGCAAATCGGCTATGACAGACGGACAGACAGATACACTAGTGATCCTATACCGGTTCCGTTTTTTCCTTTTGAGGTACGGAATCCTAAAAACTATCTGCGCGGATGATAAATAAATTGGGATATGGGCAGAAATGATGATGTCATCAAGTTAAATAATCAGCAAGCAGATCAGGTCTTTGGCCTTTCTTCTTCTTCTTCTGGATTCTAGCCTTTCACTACCTTTCGTACTAGTCCCTATTTATAATTAGTCAATTCATTGTTCACACAAACAAACTTAATCATAAGCCTAGCGTGCCCCTGTGCGTTGACGGTGTGAGTGATGCGCAGGGAGTAGCTGAACTGTTTAAAGCTAAATTTTAGGTAAAGTCGTGGTTAGGACCGTTGCAGGCGGTGATCGATGTTGAACCCAAAGGGGAATTAGGAGTCAGGGTCACTGCCAGAGACATTGCTTCTATCATACAGTCAATGTCAAGTGGGAAGTCTCCTGGCCATGATGGGCTCAGCATCGAGCATCTTCGGTATGCGGGCCCTCATTTGACGCGTGTTTTGGCTTTATTATACAATCTTTGTCTGGGTCTACCCTCGGATATGTTGAGAACAGTTGTAGTGCCCGTAGCAAAAAATAATACTGGACTATTGACTGATAGGAATAACTATAGACCTATTTCACTGGCTACGGTTGTGTCTAAGGTATTGGCCAGCGTGCTTAATGCGCAATTAAATAAACATGTTCTATTGCATGACAATGCAGTTTGGGTTTCGACCTGGGTTGTCTACCGACAGTGCTATATTGGGCTTTAAGCATGCTGTGAAGTACTACACATGCCGTAGCACTGTGATGTACGCTTGTTTCCTCGACCTGTCGAGTGCTTTTGATCTGGTTTCGTATGACATTCTTTGGAAAAAACTTAATGATGCGAAGCTACCACCTGAAATCATAAATATTTTTAAGTTTTGGTACGGAAACTAGGTCAACTGTATAAGGTAGGACGGGGCTTACTCGAGTCCATGTGGTCTTGAGTCAGGTGTGAGGCAGGGGGGTCTGAGTTCTCCTACACTCTTCAACCTGTACATGGACCAGTTGATTGGGGAGCTGAGTAGCACCAGAGTCGGATGTTATATTGATGGCATATGTGTCAACAATATTAGCTATGCAGATGACATGGTGCTGCTCAGTGCCTCCGTCTGTGGCCTGAGGAAACTGGTGAGTGTGTGTGAGAGATAGTGCTCATGACCTGTTGTATAATGTAAAAAAGTGTGTCGTGATGGTGTTTGGGGCTGGTGGGAAGTGTCCAGAAACGGTACCTCCAGTAATGATGAATGGTGTACCGTTATCAAGAGTGCACTCATTCAAGTACCTTGGGCATGTTTTGACCGCTAGCCATAGGGACGATGACGATATTGAGAGGGAGCGGAGGGCGCTGTCGGTCAGAGCGAATATGACTGCCCGCAGGTTTAAGCGTGCGTCTACGGAGGTTAAAAAAACACTTTTTAGAGCCTTCTGTTCCTCATTTTACACCTGTAGCCTGTGGGTACATTTTACGCAGAGATCATACAGTGCCCTTCGCGTGCAATACAATAATGCTGAGGGATGTTTGCGGAATTGCGTGTTGATTGCTTTTATGCATTAATGCGTAAAAGATGTGCGTCCTTGGTGCGCAGGGTGCGAGCCAGTTCCAACAGCATCCTGGGAATTATTGCTGACAGGCTGGACTACTGTATTGTGAGTCGTTGCTCCAGTATCTCAGCTGGAATGCTGAAGCAATGATTATTTAGTATTTTGTAGTGCGTGTTTGTAATACTAACATATTTGTAAGTTTATTTTATTGTCACTAACACTATATGAGCAATAAATAATTTATTATTATTATTTATTATTGTATGTGCAGCTCCTCGCGGCACAGCGCAGTATGAGGAGGAGCAGTTCCTGTCGAAGATATTCCTGTGGGTAGCCATCTTGTTTGTGTTGTGGCTTATCTTCGCATGACCGCCGGAAACGACCCCGCAGCTCATGGGCCGCTTCCTGCAGCCTTACTGACTTGCCTGCGACACGCTGTGCTTCGGTATGTTTACACTTTGGTCGCGACCCTTACCAAATTCTCCCCACTTCCTTTCAGTATAGTTTTAAGAATTTTTGGTGGATAGGTTTCCACCCTGGAAAGGTGCGAATGTATAAAAATTGCAAGTATTGTGAGGGATCTGGGATTTATGTGGTTGTTTCATTTAAGATGTTGTGTTCTTAAAGTGTACCTTACGACATTGTTGCTTTTCGTTCTTTCATGTCCTGTAGTACAATGTGCGAGTGATTAAAGTAGTAAGGAACACTTGATATTGTGCGATACAATCTTAACTGACACATCGGTATATGTAGGTGTAGGTCGAGGTTGATAACCAACGATCAAATCCGTTAGATTTATTAATCTGATATTGTAAACCGACAGTCACTGGCCACTCATAAGATATTGTAGTAAAGGACTGGTGAACTGAGGTGAATACCGCGCGGGGTTTCGGCGCGCGGCGATTGTTTCAATGGTAGGACATCACGCGACTATTCGCGCCAGTTTGAACACCTCAGTACAAGTTAGTTGACACAATTGGCGCAAGCGAATTTCGTCTCACATCCCGCACGGGATGCGCCTCAGTTTGACCATAGCTTAAATCTTTGTTTAACCAACTTAGCAAAAATCATGGGATTCTAGGATAATTTTACTTTTACCATTCCGCGATAGCAATGAATAATATTCGATCAATCTTCAGATTTACTGGAATATTTTAGGATTTGCCACGACTTGTTGTATAGTGCTCGAATTAACCAAGTCTATAATTTCGAAGATGCCTACATGATTTTAAACTTTAAACAAGATTGATGTCCTAAAATCCTTATCCTTAATCCTTAAAATATTTATTAATGTTTTGCCCTTGTATGACTAATTGAGGGTAGTTATTAAAACATACTTGAATATTGCAAAGGTTTACTAAAAATTTACCAACAAGCCGCAAATCCCCCTAAAAATCAGGCAAAACAATTGCAATATAAAACACGAACGGTATTTTAAATAACAAAACACGCAAAAGAAAAAACAGTAAACTGCTCTCCCTACCACAGAATTAAAAAAATAAACTTACAAAATCGTGTTAGAATAATAACTTAATTTTGTAAGATCTGCGGACTCGTTTAGATGGCTCTAGTCTTTAGTAAAGTGCGAATTTTATGTTGTAGTCTATTTTACTGGAGTTCTTAATGGTTTGAGTCACTAAACTCTTGAACCTACAGTCTACTTAAAACTGGAAACATTTGATTGACCCTTTAGACCTCTTTGTAGAGTATACAGTATGTTAATTAACGAAAGGCGTTCTCATTAACCCGCAACAGTATAGCGTCCATACATACTAAAAACGAACTATCATTCAAAAACAAAATGTATTTTTTTATAATAAAATATTTAAAAAAAAAAAATGATTCGTAAAAGAAACACTAGTCAACACAAGTCTTTCAATGTGGAAGTATGGCAATGTCTCAATTAACTTATGAATGGCGGACCTCATGTGTGGCGATCTAATATTAATAAGATCTAGATCGCCATTCCATTCGACATTGGGGGGCTAGGCGCTAATGCGCCTAGCCCCCCAATGTCCGCCTAATTTTATTCGGAACTAATCTCGAGTCGCGCGCCGTTCGGATGTGCATTTATTTTCGCATTGCAACATCTTGTGTTCTTTCGTGTGTCAAAAATGCCGCGATATCAGATCAGTACTCAGCAGTACAACATTGTCCTCGTTTATGCTGAATGTAATTATGATGGTGCACGTGCTGTTAGGATCTGTGCTGAGAGGTACCCCAATGCAATCTCTGTGCGGCAGGAAGAGAACGTGCTTAGGCATTTTGAGGAGGAGCCCGGTTCAAGCACTATTATGGCCGGCCGCTTGTTGAACGTGGAAACGTGGATTAGATAGGTACATGCATTTATTTATGTGTTTATTATGTTTGCGAATAGGTCCTTTCAAGTCCGAGGAGCTCAGTGACGCGTTCCTTTGTCGACCGGGCATTTGAGACAGGTTGTTAATGTTAAGGTTTAGCGGTAACACCTAACAACTCGACGTGTTTTTCACTGGCTTTTAAATTTATTTTGCCGCCTTTACCAAAGTCGCCGCTCGCCACCTTTCTCAGCGCCGCCGTCGACCGCCAGCTCGCCGCTCGCCGCTCGGTGAAACGCTCGGCATCGAGCGAGACAAAAATTGCGATGTTGCCAGTTTGGGCAACGCCAATACGCTAGGTACTATTCCGCGCTACTATTTTGGTTTTAAACCGGATGTTTCGAATTTATTGTCATTTAATTAATTTTTGTTATTCAGATTTATTGATGCTTATTTTTCTATGCTGATATTTTTATCTGTTAATGATATTGATTAACGAGTTTAATGGAACGCCCTCTGTTATTTAGCATACTGTATTTTATTTGTAAAGATGTTACGAAAAGCGAGCCCACACAACATCCAAAATTAAGTTGACAATCAAATCGTTACAAAACTTTTAAATTGTTCGCAAGTGTAAACATATCGTCACTATAGTACTTCATAATTATATCTTGGCACCAGTTACAACACCACACTGCCCATTATGTCGGTCGATCAAAATTTGTACTGGGGTTGTATGGGACTGGATTAAAGTAATCATTGATCTAGTGCGAAAAATGGCGTTAAAAATAGCGCTATTCGTCTTCTATAGCTCGTCTCTTTTTTACAGTAAAGCAATTGTGGTAACCCTTCTCTATACAGACCCTGATGTACTCATCGGCATGACGTTTATGACATCGAGTGCGTTTCCACCAGAGATGTGCCATGCAGTTACGAAACTATGTGACCGTTTCCACTGATGCTAAGCTGTGTAGCGGAGCGAGTAAGATGTGCTATCAAGATGCGCCGTCGCGACGTAGCTGTGCGGGGATGATGCGCAGCTCGGGCTTTGCGACAGTAGGGAAGACAGACATTCTTCGACAGTAGGGAAGGCACAGGGAGCGGCTGCGGCGCGGTGAGGGGAGAAACGCATCCGTAGCACGCATCCTTAGTATGCATCCATAGAACGCATCTTTCCAAATAAAAAACATAGCTTAGTTGAACCCGTTTCCACCAGTGCTACGCTATGTGGACCAATATCAAACGCATCCATAGCAACGCAGTCTAGCACATCTCTGGTGGAGAGGCAGCCTTACCCAATAAGCAAGCAATAACTTCAACAAGCTTACTGCACTACTTATTTATGAATCTTGGTGTTTACCGAATGTCGATATTATTATTAGGAGATCGAAATAACATAGAAACAGTTAAGTTATACATATTCTAGTAAATATTCTCTCAACAAAATGTATCATTGTATACGGTTGTACTGTGAAACGAATGATGGAATATTGCGCACTAAAATATCGATATCGATAGCACATTCGATAAATGGTTTGATGAAAAGTATTTTAGCTGACACATGTAGTTGTTTGGGTGTTAGGTCTAGCCATCATTCCCTTCGTCAAACAAATCAGATAATAGGTAGTACCAATTTCCATGGTGTGTATCATCGAGTTGTTATGTCGACTTAATGTGCTCTTATAATATCGATACTTTAATTTAACTTCTACGTCGATATAACTACTCGATACTATGTTTTTTGTCGATAATCAAATTTATCGAAGTCATTTTATGGATGGACCCAATATATCGTGTTTTGTAGCAGTAAATTAGAATGTCCAATGTTGCTATAAAAAGATTTTGATAAATAGAAGTAATAATCTTAGACAATATTCATAGTTTTTAAACCAATCGATGTGTTGCGATTAGTGTCCGACCGAAGGTTCGGTTTCGGCCAGTTTTGGCCAAAAAATCAGGTTTCGGTCGCAGTTTCGGTCAAAACGTGGCCGAATCTTCGACCTAACCGAAACTAGCGTGTGGCGTTTGTGAGCTGTCGGTTTTGATAGAATACAAACGACTGTCAGATAGACAGCCTAGACTTAATAATGTGCTCCCGTTTTTACCCTTTTTGTACAAAATCCAAAAGAATAAGTGTTTACTTATAAATAGAAATAATTTAGGTTCTTAGCAGAGATACTGCTTTTAGTATCAACTAGTTAGGATTCATTCGCTTTCGGGATCATTGATACAAGCTCTAAGAGCAACAGTAGATGCATTTTGACGACTGTGCATGCGGTCACAATAACCAAATCACACGTTTCAGCGATTACTTCAACGGTGCATCGCATTTTAGCGACTCGTTCCGTTTGAGTACGCTTTAAAATGTTCATTTTTTAACGATGCTGAATTGTTTGGCGGACAGATAAAGCCTTGCTACTAGGTATTCCAAAAAGTGATTAAATCACTAATTGCGAAATTTCGTTTTCTTCCGCTGCTGAATTGATACAACGATGATACTATTTGGCGTCGAGATTAAGCATTGATGCTAGGTATATCGAGCTTCCAAAAAGTGATTAAATCACTGATTGTTAGTGCTAAAATTATGCGGTGTTACAGAGATGCTCGAAGCATCTGACAAATTACCAAATCGCTAATCGTAAAAGCTATAACAGTACCATATCTGCTAAGGCCTTAATTAAGTTAGGTCAGGTCAATTTTCAATCGTCATTTTGAAATTTTGACAGTTTTTCGCACAAAATCTGGCAATAAAATATTTTTCTTTGGATAAAAGTAATCTGCAGCCCTTGATCAAAAGATTTGTAACAAATTACGAAAATCGACGGGCCTCAGAAAATTGTCATTTAAATAACTTACTTTTTCTTATCTTCATAAGTTTCGGTTTCGGCCGACACTAGAAGAGGAGCCGAAGGTTCGGTTACGGTTTCGGCTGAAAATCCTGTTTCGGTCGGACACTAATTGCGACGTGCGGTTGGATTATTTAACGAATATCTCTTATAGTAATAGCACAGTGTAACTACTTACAGTGGTTCAATGGAGCGTTTTAGCTCGGGACATAAGTATGCAGTCTCGCGGATGCTTGTGTGCTGTCGTCACCGGAATATAACATACGGAATACTCAATTATGAATAATTTTAAAACCCGCGTGGCTGCGTGGAACATACGCGCACGCTTGTACATATGTCACATGGAATTACATATTGCACGCTATTTTCAACTCTATTTCAGCAATAAAGAAACTGCTCAAGCATCTTGTTGCTCTCTAAGCGCTGACCCAAATGTACTAAGATATTGAGAAGTGCGGACATTTTTGACATTTCCCAGGCGATGAACCACTGTAAGTAGTAACACAGTTATATAGTGAGTGCTACGTAAGCTACTGTGTATATAAACCCATGTTAACGTTACAAGGGCTTTCATTTTTACTCCGTTCGCTCGTAGGTTAGTTAAAGCTAGTCTCGTGCTATATTCAGTGCTGTATGCAAAGATACTTGTGTACAAGGTACATAGACGGCCCGAGGCCGCGTTCACGCGACAGAGGCGCGGGCAGTGCTCGGTACGGAGTCGTATGAGACTGGCAACACAAGGCGCCGCGTCATACTCTTACAGGTTGACTGTCACTCTGCCTTGATAAGATTAACTCACTTTGTCGTAGCTTCGAAAACAATAGTTAAATATAGCTACATGAAAACAACAAGAATTCACAAACCATTGAAATTTCATGTTGCACAAGTTTGCCATAATTCGCCACGTGCCAGTAACATTTATGATCTGTGTAGTTTGTACACAGCCTCAAACTTATTATTATATTCGTACTATGACTGTTGACTGTACACAAACGAAACCCTAGGTTTTGATTGTCTTAAAGAATTTAAATTTTATTTTATTTTAGTATGGAGGTGTGACTACATTTGTATAGTTGTTTGCGTAGGCGTTGCGGATACTTGGAAGACGTATATTATATGAATTGGTAGATTTTATGTTAATATTCCTGTAATGATAAGTGTATATATAATTATTATTGTATCAAACTAATTATGTTGTGATGGGAGGGTTTGTTTTAATTGTAAATTTGAAAATAAAGATACAAGATGCTGAAAGGAGTGTTCATTTGTGAAAACCCCCCCTTGGACAGGTGCAACGAAAGTAGGTACATAGGAATAAATAAAATATCTTATAAAATTCATTCCCTTTATTCATAAAGAAATGAAATACTTCCACAGTTCTTTAGGTCTTCTCAAGTTCTTAAAAAACAATAACCACTCTCTTTTAGGAATATACTTACAATCAGATTTATCAGCTAAAACTTAACCTAATATAAACTTAAATCAAGGAAAACATACTCTTCAAAATTATTTGTATTTATGATATTAATCAACATAGTAGCTGCGACACAGTTTCGTAACTAATGTGGCTATTTACGTACGCAATCAATTTGTAAAATGTGTTTTTGTTCCAATAAAGATTTATTATTTTATTATAGACGCTGGTCAAATATTTTTTGTCGAAAATAAAATGTCACACAGTATCAGTTATGTATACCATTTTTTAAATAAATGTCTATTTTGGCGCGGCTAAACAGGCCGACATAAAATCTGGCTAGCTATGGACTTAAGTTAATTTTAAAGTTTACCTGGGTGCTTGATGCCACGTGGGACTTATCACACCAGTTAGTTTCATATAACCACCTCTTGTTTTTTTTTTATAAGGTGGATGATAGCTCTACAACGTATGTGGCTTACACATCGCAATATGCAATGTAACCGGTGTTGCACAACTTATCAATTCACCCTTAGGCCCGTTGTACGGTTTCATTACGTTACGGAGCGCTAGCCGCACCGCAGAATAATCGTGTGAGCTTGTATATGACACGGTTCTATGGTATACGGCGACGGCGACGGCGACGGTGCCGTGCCGTAGTGCCGCCGTGTCTCAACGGTAGTTTTCCCGGCAAAAAAACGTGTGTACAACGGGTATTACAATACACTTTAATGTTTGTGTAAATTTTCTTCTAATACAGGCACTATCTGCCTAAAAGGAGGATGCAATCAAAACATTTTCTTTTTTTTTGTTTTCTCTAATAAAAATATTACGAGCGATTATAATATGACTTATATTGGATACACCAATTAACAATTAATTGGAGTTTTCAATCTGTACCTGATCATGTTCGGGCTTAAGGTAGCAAAATAAAATGGAAGATGAATCAACATTGCGATTAACTAAACAAAACAAGTAATTTAAAAATAATAATGGCACTACACAAAGGATAATTGACGCCGTGTTGTCATTAAACCGGTTGAATGCTGAAATTATAGACAATACAATATTAGTCTCGCGTCGATCATCGTTGTGAGTTGGGAATCATAAATGTAGCAGTAATACACAACCAAAACTATCATCTTCATTTTCGTCAATAATGCTACCTTTGAACCGCGCAGTGTTCCAGTCACTCATCGTTATCTAGTAATACCAAACATAATAACATGAACTAGTGCTACCCTCCTACCCTGCCTACTCTAACCCGTACAGTTTGAGCGTCCTGTCCATACTCGTGGAGGCGATGTACTGCGCGTTCTTACCGAAGCGCACGCCCGTGGCGGACGCCGTGTGGTCGTTGAACACCTTCAGCTCCTGCCACTGTCGGCACAAGTACACCCGCACGTCCGTACCAGCGATAGCCAGATATGTACCGCTCTGGTCGAAGCACAGCTCCTTGATGGCATAACCTTCCTCAAGCTGGATAGTCTTGAAGTTCTTAAGCTTCCTCAAATCCCATAGCTTAACGCACGAGTCTTCAGCTGCCGTGGCAAGATAATAACCGTTTTCAGAGAAGGAGATGGATGTGACTGGTCCCACATGCCCAGGGAAGTTGGCCACATTGCTCTGCTCCTTCAGATCCCAGATCTTAACTTGGGAGTTCTCCGTGCCGGTACCGAAGATAAGGCCGTCAGGATGGAACTGCGCGGTGGTGAGACTGACGCCGGAGAAGTCGCTGACTTTGGTGAGCAGCGTGCCGGTGCGGATGTCGGAGAACGCCCAGTGCTGGTCGGTGGACGTGGACAGCACGTAGTCGCCGGTCGGGTGCAGCGACAGGCCAGTTACTGGACCGTCGTGAGAGCGCAGTATCACTGTCGTCTGAGACCTGCCAACAAGAGATTATTTAATGATCATGGTCTACTGATATTTTATAAGGTAAATCAGTTATAGATAACACTTTTACACCTCAATTTAGTCTTCTAAACAACATTCTGTAATTGATTTAAAACACGATGACTTAAAAAAGAAAATCCGAGGCACTTTCATCAACTGCTAGATTTAACTACAGTATACTCACGTGGGCACATTCCATACACGAATAGTGTGATCCGGAGAAGCAGTGATGACGGTATCCTCATCCGGATGGTAGATGACGCGGGTGACCTTCTTGCTGTGACCCTTGAGGATGGCCACCACCTGTTCCGTGTCCTTGTTGAAGACCGTCGCGTTGCGGTCGTTGCCGCCCGTCAGCAGCTTGCTGTGGTCTGATGGGTTGATGTCCAGAGCCAGGATGCCAGGTACACTGGCTGAGTGGAGGCCCTGGGGGATAACAATAGGTATTGTAGGTCCAGATCCATACCACTAAATGAGACATGAATGTAGATGGTAAATCATTTTAAATAAAAATTCATCACAATACCACCACCACCATCTTCTTTTTTAACATTAATAAAATTCTATAATAACAGGACTTCAAAAAACCTTATTCGGTTCCGGCAGAACCAGACGTTCTATAAACGCATCGAAAGCAGAATCATAAGAGGTTCTGCTTTCAAAATCGAAATTGAGCACATGATTCCTTGACCCCTTTTTTCGTTGTTTCGATTTTCACCGTAAACAAATTATCTTGTATACTCCAATATTAATTAATATTTCAATAGTCGGTAACGGAAAAGTCTCAACATAAGAATGTTATACTTACGGGATGCGAAGCCAAGGTGAGGAAGGATCGAATCTGGTCCGGCGCGAGTAGCCCCTCGGGCACGGTGCGTCCGCGGCGCTTGCGCTCCTGGGTGAGCGCGGTGGCACGCTCCTGCAGGCGCGACACCACCTCGCTCGACATGCCCACTGGGGCTGCACCACCACCCGCTGCACCGGCCTCCGCCTGTGGGACAAATAATTACAGTTAATTACAAGAACAATAAAATTAAGAATTTTGTGCACCTGTAACGTTGAACAGCATTGAAAACTGTATGGTCTGATCCAAAAGTATCTGATGAAAATGTGAACAAATGGATCAGAAAACGTACCTGTGCAGTTTGTAAGTCTACATTAACGCAAAATTCTAATTTTTTATTTAAAATTGAGGTTATTTTTTTAACCTCAATTTTCGTCGACGATTTTTCAATTACAGTTTAATAATGTTACTTATTCGAAAAAAAATGTTGGATAAAGTGATGAGATATAAAGTTTAAACCTAAACAGAGATAATTGTGTTATTAATTTTCTTTAGGTGTTAACAGGGTTTGTTCTATGATATAAAATCAGGCGTACCACAAGGTAGCATACTAGGACCAGTACTGTACATTATTTACACTGCTGACTTGCCTACTACGGAAAATACTACAGTTGTAACGTATGCAGATGACACAACCCTACTTGCAACACACACATCCAGCTACCGCAACTGAATATCTACAGCTCCACATTAACAAACTAATGACTAATGGAAAAAGGAATGTAGTTGGTTTTAGCCAAATTAAGTGACAGAAGGTTATTCTGCAGCCACTTCACAACTGTATGAAGCGATTGTTCTGCATGATATTTTTTTTATTTATTTATTTATTTATTAAAACTTTATGCACAAGTATAAAAAAAAATAATACCGTACAAAGGCGGACTTAATGCCTGAGGCATTTTCTACCAGTCAACCTTAGGGTGATGCAGAGAAGACACATGGCAGGTGCAACTTAAGGGATAGATAACACGAAAATAACTTAACAATACAAGAATACATACGTAGATACATACATATAAACAGAATAAACTTTGTCAGGAGAAATAACGATCGGTAGTGGGGAAATATCGATCAGTAGAGGAGAAAACGAATCCAGCAAAATATCAGCGCTGGGATGTTTCTGCCAACTTCTTACGTATATGTTCTCGTGCCTTCAGTTTAAAAGACAACCGACAGGTCACCGTTCTGATGTTCAGAGGAAGCGCATTCCAAAGAAAGACAGCCTGGACAAAGAAAGAAGAGCGAATGAAACCAGAGCGGTGAGAAGGACATCGAAGAAGACGATTGTTGGTGGAACGAAGATTTTTACTATGGGCAGAGCACAAGTATTGAATATGGGAAGTCAAGTAAGAAGGAGAAGTGGGTTTGTTGAGAATAGAGAACAACATAGACAGAGCCCTCACCTCTCTGCGCTGACGAATGGGTAACCATTTTAGAAGCACACGGTGTGCGGATACATGGTCATACTTACGAATATTGAAAACGAATCGAATGCAATTATTGAGAAGTCGGTCAAGTTTATTGAGGAGATCTGCATTCAGGTCATAGTAACACACATCACCATAGTCGATTATGGGAAAGATTAAGGACTGTACAAGCATTGCCTTTATGTGTGATGGGAGAAGATTTCTCAACCGATAGAGCGACCGCAACGTTCCGGTGACTTTCTTACTAACAGTCGTCACCTGCTTTTGCCAGTCAAGACAAATGTCGACATGCAGACCAAGATCTTTAACATCGGAGCTAAACGGAATGACTAAGTTGTCAAAGATTACAGGTGGCAAAGATAAGCCATTCAGCTTCCTTATGCTGTGGGGGCTCCCTATTAAAATAGCCTGACACTTGGTAGGGTTAACCGCCACTCCAAATCGATCAGACCAGTTTTTGACCACACCTAAATCCCGGTTTAGCTCCTCAATCGCATCAGAAATGTTATCAACACTTGCATGGCAGTAAAGTTGCAAATCGTCGGCATAGAGATGATACGCAGCCCGAAGCTCGGTGGTAATGAGATTAATAAAAATGGAGAACAAAAGAGGAGATAATATACCGCCTTGAGGGACGCCAGCTGCAAGATCACACCAACTCGACGAAGAGTCACCAGCATGAACAGACTGCTGACGCCCCCGAAGATAAGAGGAAAACCATTCCAATACCTCTGGAGAGACCATATGATAAGAAAGGATGGATAAAAGGACTTCGTGACTGACGGCATTAAAAGCATTGGAGAAGTCAATTAACACTAAGACTGTAACTTTGGTGTCTTCCATTCCCCGCCTTATATCGTCAGTCACTTTCAGGAGAGCTGAAACGGTACTATGCCCGGGCCTGAAACCGGACTGAAAGGGACTGATGAGGGAGTTGTGGTGGACAAAGTGGGAGAATTGTTTATGAACACTGGCCTCCAGCACTTTAGACAGAAAGGGCAGGATGGAAATTGGGCGAAAGTGACTAGGAAGAGAGGGGTTGGGTATCTTAGGCAGTGGCCGAACAAGGGCTTTACGCCAAAGGAAGGGGAAAACACCGGTGTACAGGGAGAAGTTTAAGATGTGGGAGATTGCAGGAAGGAGTTGATCAAGAGCCGTAACGATCATATGGCGGCTGATATTATCGCAGCCCACAGCTTTGGATTTAATAGAAAGGATAATCTTTCTGATCTCTCCCGGGTCAACTGGGGTGAAGACAAAGGGATTAATATTAGGGCGCGTCAGACCAGCAAGGTAGTCAAGGGTTTGACATTTGGTTAGACTATCTAGCGTGGGAACAGTGGAGAAATGGTGATTTAGATCGTCTAAGCCAATTGTGTTAGGAAGGTCTGAGTGCCGCGATTTGCCGATGCCTAAAGTTCCAAGGAACTTCCAAATATCGGCAGGAGAAGAAGAAGTGATATTATTTAGGATATGTCGGCGTTTAGCGTTGCGTATCATCTGGTTACACCGATTCCTAGCAGCCTTAAAGCAGGTCCAATTGTCCTCCGAGCGATCCTTTTTGAATTTCCGAAACGCGCGGTCTCTCCGTCGCATTGCCATCCGAACTCCCATGTTCATCCAAGGCGCAGGCGGACGCTTCAACTTGATTTTTCTGATAGGAGCATGTGTGTCATATAGCTTGACCACAACATTGTTGAACAAACTAACTTTTTCGTCAACTGAAGCAGCTGCTTCCAGGGGTGACCAGTCAATATTGGATGCATCTTGTAGAAGCTTCTCGCTATTCATACGTGCAAAGGCACGCCTGTACTGGAATTTTGGTTTAGATTTAGGGGGTTTAAGGACATAGGATAGGAATATAAGATCGTGATGGGAAAAGCCAGGAGCAGCATATTGACCATGTGAGGAAACTAGGGAAGGATTAGAGGTGAGGATCAGGTCAAGCCAAGTATCATCACCGACTATATTTTGGTGAGTGGCTTGGAGAGGTAATACATGCAAACTGGCTGACTCGATTAGATGCAGGAGTTTACGGGACCGAGGGGCGTTGTGGGCAAGGAGGTTGGTATTAAAATCCCCCATAACAATGTGATGTACATACTCCGAACCCAAAGATTCAAGTACCGATTCGAATTCAGTGAAGTAATCAATAGAAGGGGGGCAATAGACGACACCAAAGACAGTTTTAGCTCCTTTGACACAAACCTCGAGGAAAAGAAACTCTGCGGATTCATTGGAAGAAGAAGAAGAAGCTAGAATTTTAAAAGGGAAATCACCACGAAGGTAAATCGCTACACCACCCCCTCTCCTACCGATCCGGTCATTCCGAAGAAGAACGAAACCGGGGAGCGGGTAAGTGGTTGAGAGCAGGTTAGGTTTGAGCCAAGACTCGGAAATCAGGACGGCGTGAACGTTGCTGTCAGCAAACGTGTCGTACAGTTCGTTGTAGTGACTAGGAATGCTCTGAGCATTGAGGTGGCATACGTTAAATAGCCGGCTATAATTTTGACTGAAATTTTGGCGTAAAAGAACACCTAAGGTGTCAGTAAGAGAAATAAAACTTTCATCGCTGGAAGAGGTACTAAATTCGTTAGCAGAATAAAATGATTCGTTATCAGATGTCATAAATACTATTACAATAAATAAGATAAATATATAATATATAATCGCAAAAAATAAACTACACGAATAGCTGGTACGACGTTTGTATCTCTGCACCACCCGCCAGCTCACAACATCATCAAATTCTGAGCAAATTAAACATTAGTTCAACGAATTATGTGATTAAGAGCACTTTCTAAAACTAAACAGAACCATCATACACAATAAAATAGTAACAATAACAAGATAAAAAGTAAAAACTATGTGTACACAAATGAATTAAATTAAATAAATAAAAAAATTACGGTAAGGCGAGAATAATTCTAAATATTCTAAGTAATTCTAAATTTTGAGTGCGTATCCGATTATGAATATGCCAACCTTCGAATCTACCCTAATATCTTAGATAGTCTGTGGACTTTGTTGACATATTTGACATTTTTCATTACGTACAAAAGATATAAAAATTGAAAGGTCTTATTCTAAAACATGTTGAGGGTAAAATATTATCTAAAGCATGCAATATTTCACGTCAGTCCATGTATCCCCATATACCACGATCGCAGTATCGTCAGAATATGTGAATATCTTGGTATTGGGACTCCCCAATACCAAGATATTCACTAGTGCACTAGCACTCGCTAGTGTGCAAAGGTCATTTATATATATATTAGGAAGAGCGTAGGCCCTAACACACTGCCTTGCGGAACTCCGTACGTGATGATTTCTTCAAAGTCATATTGGTTGTGCGCTAAGACTTGATGTTTGTGTAGAAAGTTAAGTAGACGACCATTTATCAACCTTACCATAACCTTAGATATTGCCGAAAGAACCGAGATCGGTCTGTAATTATTCAGTCTCTGCTCCCGCCCATATGTACCGGATGGACCAAGGCTTTCTTAAAGGGTTCCGGAAAAATTCCAGACGCTATTGATATATTTATTATTTGTTGTGTTAGAACGGGAACAAAAGATTTACGACATATTTTGAGGAGAAATGAAGTTATTCCGGCCCACCCAGTGGCACTACCATGTCTAAAATTCATGATGGTAGACTCAACCTCAGAATAGTGAACGTCAAGAATGACAAAAGAACCAGGGGAGGAAGTTTTTGGTGGAAAAAATGGCTGTGAGGGGGCCGCAATTTTAGAGGCTTATGTCTGAGCCTATGTTGGCAAAGAACTTACGTAATTGATTGACTGCAATATACGGGTCCGTACGTGTTAATACGGACAGTAAAATAGCTGATTGTTGTTGACGTGTGCGTACGCGCAGCGGAATGTTGTTGAATTTAAAGATTTTAATTATGCAGATATTTAGTGTATGACGTCGTATAATTGTGTATGGTAAAAAAAAAATTGTGCACGCAACCATTGTGGAGAAATTCACCAAAAACTGATTCCGCTGGGCGAACGTTGTCCTGGCGAAACTTTTTTTAATCCATAGACTTTAGAAGAAAAGAGATGTGTCCAAAAATTAGTGTGTATTTGTGTGTAATTGTGTATGTATGAATAAAACTAGTGCATGCATAAACTTCGGAGAAATTCAAGTTTCCGCTACGCGAACGTTTGGCCATTAGCTAGTTTTCATATAAAGCGCTTACATAGAGAGCTGTAGATTTTTACATACGTTGTTTTGAATTTGTTTATATTTGTTTAAAAAACAGATTTAGAAAAAATCGTAGGGCTTAAAAGATAAAAATATAAACGTAAAATACGCTTATTAGGTCTTAGTTCTTAAAGTATGCACTTTGGGGTCTAGATTTTCACGTTTATACAAACCTTGTAAGTGTCTGCAACATGTTGCCAAGTATCAATGATGTTCCGTTAGTAATTAAAGAGTTATAGGACAAATTTACCATGAATAGATCACTGTTTACAAAGCAGTTAAATATCACGACGTTCTACATTTAGAACGTCGCACACCGAAATTTCATGTCATTAAATTTTACCATGCAATTCATTAATTGCATGGTAAAATTTAATGACATGAAATTTTGCATAAGAATAGTTGAATGAATACACTAATTATTGACATACATATTACCATGCAATTCCTTCAGAACGTCGTGATATTTGACTGCTTTGTAAACAGTGATCTGTTCATGGTAAATTTGTCCTATAACTCTTTAGTTACTAACGGAACATCATTGATACTTGGCAACATGTTGCAGACACTTACAAGGTTTGTATAAACGTGAAAATCTAGACCCCAAAGTGCATACTTTAAGAACTAAGACCTAATAAGCGTATTTTACGTTTATATTTTTATCTTTTAAGCCCTACGATTTTTTCTAAATCTGTTTTTTAAACAAATATAAACAAATTCAAAACAACGTATGTAAAAATCTACAGCTCTCTATGTAAGCGCTTTATATGAAAACTAGCTAATGGCCAAACGTTCGCGTAGCGGAAACTTGAATTTCTCCGAAGTTTATGCATGCACTAGTTTTATTCATACATACACAATTACACACAAATACACACTAATTTTTGGACACATCTCTTTTCTTCTAAAGTCTATGGATTAAAAAAAGTTCCGCCAGGACAACGTTCGCCCAGCGGAATCAGTTTTTGGTGAATTTCTCCACAATGGTTGCGTGCACAATTTTTTTTTTACCGTACACAATTATACGACGTCATACACTAAATATCTGCATAATTCAAATCTTTAAATTCAACAACATTCCGCTGCGCGTACGCACACGTTGTTGACGACGGATTGCTGCGAAGCAAAAAAATGAAGCAGAAAAAAAAAAGCGTTTGTTTTCGCTTTCATCAGATACTTTAGTAACAGACTTATAGTTGTTGTTGTTCCTAGGACATCCCACTCGTGCATAGGGCGGACCTTCACGAACCCATCCTACGCCGTCTGTATTGTGAATACTCTGATAATCCTATTTAAAACTAAAGTAAAAGTTAGCTACGTATGAAGCACGTACCTGGTGCGTCGGCTGTGGTGCGACGATGCCGGCTTGTGGCTTGAGCGTGGCGAGGGCCTCTCTGGCGGCCGTCACCTCTTTGGTGAGGCGAGCAATCACACGACACGCCGCATCGTGTTGGTAGAGAGCGTGACTTAGTTCCTGTAGGACGATGTTTAATAGTGGAATTTAGATTTGGTTGACCTCATAAAAAAGACATCATCATCCTCCTGCCCGTAACCAAAATTATAAATAAAAAATGTCTGCCATGTAAATAAAAAAACTAGCCCGGCCGAAACCGTGGCGGAATCTTCGGCTCCTCTTCTAATTTCGGTCTAAACCGAAACTTATGAAGTTAATAAAAAGTTAGTTAAATTGACATTATTTTCAAATGGAGTCAATTTAACTAACTTTTCTTAATTATACTAAACTTCCGTCCCGTCCCGTCCCGTCCCGTCGTTTTTCGTAATTTGTTACAAATAATTTGACGAAGGGCTACTTTTGTAATTATCAGATTTCTTTTTTCCAAAGATAAAAATACTTTTGCCAGATGTTGAGTGAAAAACTGAGATGCTCGAACCAAGTCTAAACACCGCCTAATATAGCATCAATAATCAGTGATTTAATCGCTTTCCGGAAGCTCGATATACCTAGCGACAATGTCTCGACGCCAAATAGCATCATCGTTATATCAATTCAGCATAGCGTCGCCTTAGAGTGAAAACCTCGGGAATGTTATTTGGTCATTTGTATTTTATTACAATTGGAAAGCAAAACCTCGCAACGCACGCCTAGTTTCCCACAAAAAAAGTTTAGTCAGCTGTAGCGCCATCTATGGTGAGTTCGAAATTCTCGCAAAAGAACAGACGGTTTTCAATTTACCAACAATTAGAATTTAAGAATTATTCCAGTAAAGTTGCCTTTTTCGCATATACGAGGTTTTCACTCTAAGGCGACGATAGGTAGAAAACGCAATTTAAACCGTACTCAAACTGCACCCCAATTGCGTAACACAGTTTGATTCACAATCTGAATGATTTTCAAGTATATTGCTAATCCATGTTCAAATAATTTAATGCTCACCAACGTCAATTAAATAACGCAATGAATGATGTTGAACTGTCAAAATTAAACCCATTGCTACTGACAGCGTGTTACAGAATGAGTCTCCAAAATCTGATGCAGCATCAAGTAATCGCTGAAAGGTGTGATTTTGCGATTGTGACCAAACACAGAGTTGCTAGGATGCATCGGGGTTAGTTAATAGACTAGATCTTTTGTAGACCGTTTTCTTGTCTCTTTTTTTTGTTAAGTACTTCTTGACAGGCCTACACTGTCCTCCCATACCTAATTTGTGTAATTTAAAAACATTGTAAAAGCCAATTATTTTTAAAAGAGTAACCGAGGAGTTTCTTGCCGGCTCTTCTCCATAGGAAACGACAAACTGGAACCGTGCACCTAGCTTCTGACGTTTCATAAGTGCCCATGTAGGTTTATGTGAAATAAAAATATTTTGATTTTGATTTTTTGATTTTATCTGCTATTGCCCTTAGAGCTTGTATCAATCTTCCGAAAAGCGAATAAGTCCACAATGATGGATACTACAACCAGCATGTCTGCTAAGAACCTAAATGACTTGTATGTAAACACTTATTTTTATCTGTTATCTGTCCGTCATTCATATTCTATCAAAACCAACAGCTTATGAACAACAGATGTGGTTGAGGTAAAAGCAACGGTGCTATTGGAGTACATAACATACTTTTCAGTGGCTAGAAGTTAAAAGCTAAGAAGATATGTAAGCTCTTCTTGTATGAATAGCCTGCTACACTATTTGCTTTGTTGCAACTGCCTCGTTTTTGCAGTGCCTCAGAAATGTTCGCAGTAGGTAACTCATACCGATGGATTTCATGCCATTATCTGCAAAAAAATGGCCTCACTCCTGAGCAGAATATGAGACAGTCATAAGTCATACGCATTCTGAAGGCTGTGGCAGCAGATACGTCCTCCACCATTATAAGTCAATTTGTAAGACTTATACCATAGTTTTCCATTTCTCGTTGTGTCTAGTTGTTGGGTGGTTTCTCACTAATTTGTCTTTAAGTTACTAACAATAGTATTTTAAGTGCAAACCTGTTACTAATATTTTATGGATCTTTTAGTTTTCCAAATTAAAATGATTTTATTTATTTATTTTATTTTATTCCAAACCCACCAACTGCAACTCCTATCACAATAGTTTAGCTGCATATAAAAACAAGCAATAAGCTAGCAACTGACCTGTCGAGCAGTCTGCAGCTGCTGGCGCTGCGTGAAGGCATGCAGCATGAGAGCGTCCCACTCATCCTGCATGCTCTTCAGAGTAGCCGGGATGGATGTGGCACTCGGC
This sequence comes from Atethmia centrago, assembly GCA_905333075.3. Lineage (NCBI taxonomy): Eukaryota > Metazoa > Arthropoda > Insecta > Lepidoptera > Noctuidae > Atethmia > Atethmia centrago. The sequence continues at coordinate 30,454,783 of HG995378.1, read as the reverse complement.
GGCTTTGGCTTCACTATCGGTGGAGCTGTGGGACAAAGTGATATAAACAACTAGGTACATAAGATGTCAGGTTAGAGAAACAGATCCACAAGAAACTAATAAAAATAACTTATGCATATGCTGTATATGAAAAGCAAACATCACAGACAGGTTTTAGTATGAGTTTTATTTATCTAATTTAGAATCAAACTCAAACCAGGAATTATTGTTTATCACAAGATGCTCCTACTTAGCATTGATTAGAATAAGTAGTAAATTGTACCATTTATTTCATATTTAGACTGATCACAACAACAGTAACTGGTAAGGTGTAAGACCACAACTGTTGCAAAGGGTTAGCCTGGACTTACAGGGTAAGCTTAAAAAATTAGTTTTTGTTTGTGGTGACCTAAATATTGATCTATTAGTTAATTCAATGGACAAAAGTAAGCTTATATCATTGTTTAAATCATTAATTTGAAGTGTATATTTAAAGAAGCAACTAGAATAACAGCAACCTCAGCTTCTGGCATAGACAATGTATTTACTAATGGTAAAATAAAAGACTCTTCCTTAATTAGAGGCTGACGCCTCTAATTAAGGAAGAGTCTTTTATTAGTTGACCTAGATAAAAAGTTGCACATAGATAAAACTATTCAATTAAGACCTCTCACTATAAATAAATTGAAAATGTTTAATAATAATCTTCTTAGCAATCTTTCAACAGCTAGTTTTGATTCACAAGACCCCAATATAAACTACGGTACATTATTTTCTACAGTTTGCCAAGAATTCAATAAAGCATGTCCTGTGAAAAAAGATGCTACCAATACTAAACCAAAATTTAATAAATGGGCCACTGCTGGCATTAGAAAAAGCAGAGATATATTATATAATTTGTACTACGAGAAATCATTGACTTCTGATGAAGCTCTTCATAACTATGTCAGAAATTATTCTAAGATATTCAAAAGAGTCTGCACTCAAGCTAAATATATAAATTAATAAGTAACAAAATTAGTATTTCTAACAATAAAATAAAAGCTGTGTGGCAGGTAATTAACAAAGAAACTGGAAACACAAAACAGCCAGATCAGAATGAATTGAATTGAATTTAAAAATTAATAATGAAACCATTACAGATAAGTTAAAAGTTGCTGAGAGACTAGAAAATTTCTTTACCAACATCCCAATAGAGGTTACGAAAGCCCTCCCCTCATCACCTATATTAGCTGAATCTCTTCTCAAAAAACACTTCTCTAAGGACATTCCAAGTTTTGAATTCAAGCCCATTTCTATTGTCACTATTAAGAAAAGTCTTAACATAAAGAAAACTGAAGACTTATGGGGGATTTCCGTTAGGGTTCTTGGAGATATCATTGACACAATAGCCCCTGTCCTAACAGGCATATTTAATCAATGTTTAGACAGCAGTATGTTTCCTGATTTAATGAAACATAGTAAAGTAGTACCAATTTTCAAATCGGGTAGTAAGAGTGATCCCTCTAATTATAGACCTATATCTGTGCTACCAGCATTGAGTAAAATATATTGAAAATCATGCTAGACCAGATGCTGTCACATTTCAATTCTAATGGCATTTTACATAGTCGCCAGTTTGGTTTCACGAAAGGTAGGTCGACGACTGACGCAGGAGTAAAACTCATCAGTCACATTTTGGAATCCTGGGAGAAATCCCAGGATGCCATTGGCATTTTCTGTGACCTCTCAAAAGCGTTTGACTGCGTTGATCACAATACACTGACCTGTAAACTACACCACTACGGAATTCGTGGACAAGCTGTTGATCTTGTTCTGTCCTATCTATCAAACAGGCAGCTAAAAGTAAACGTTAACGGGGCGACGTCCTCGGGGTCTCTAGTAAAGATGGGCGTGCCCCAAGGTTCAATTCTTGGCCCTTTCCTATTTCTAGTTTATATTAACTTCCTTACATGACGGCAAACTTATCGGATATAATTCTATTCGCTGACGACACTTCTCTTATTTTTTAAATAGATAGAAAAGATCCGGATGTCTTACACATCAACGATAGTCTGGCTGTTCTTTCGAAATGGTTCGCAGCTAATAATCTCTTACTTAATGCGAACAAAACAAAATGTCTTAAGTTCTCACTACCAAAGATACCCCAAGTGGCTCTAAATTTAAAACTTGATGGCAATAGACTAGATGCTATTACGGAAACTGTATTTCTAGGAATTACTCTAGATTCGAAGTTGCAATGGGGAGCCCACATTAGATCTCTTTCAGGTAGATTAAGTTCAGCTGCATATGCAGTAAGAAAAATTAGACAGTTGACTGATATAGCCACAGCTAGGTTAGTATATTTTGCTTATTTCCACAGTATTATGTCTTATGGCATTCTGCTGTGGGGATCGGCAGCTGATGTAGATTCAATTTTTATTTTACAAAAGAGGGCAATCTGCGCAGTCTATAGAATGGGTCCTCATGAGTCCCTTAGAAACAAATTCAAAGATGTACTAACTCTGCCTTCTCTTTATATCTAAGAAAGTATTTTGTATGTTCGCAAAAACTTATGTCTTTTCAAAACAAGAAGTGATTTCCATAATATAAATACACGTAGTAAACATGAAATTGTGATACCCAAATTTAGATTAACAAAAACAAGCAAATCATTTGTTATCAACAGTATCCACTTTTATAACAAGTTGCCAAAGTCAGTTACAGAACTTAGCTATGGAAAGTTCAAAACCCACATCAAACGTGTCCTTACCAAAAACGCATATTACAAGATTAAAGACTACGTTGAAGACAAGGAAGTTTGGCAATAACTCCTTCTGCACATGTGGCTTCCCTGGTACCTCATAACCGGCATAACTATGTAAATGTCTATTAACTGCTCCCAAATTACGATGTTTATTATTATTATTTTTTATAAAAATTTTCTTTTTGACATATTATTTTCACTGTTTGACATTATATACCTAAAATTTTGATTTCAGACTTGTAATGGCAAATTTCATTTGGTTTAAATGGGGTTTTATTTTTATTATTTTATTAATATTTTACACAGATTTGTGTGTACCTTGTGAATGTGAGAACGTTGTAGGCTTAATAGACTAGATATTTTGTAGACCTTTTTCTTTTTTTTGTTAAGTACCTGGTACATCTCGACAGGCATACACTGTCCTCCCATACCTATTAACACTGTAATTTGAAAACATTGTAAAAGCCAATTATTTTTAAAAGAGGCTTTTTGCCGGCTCTTCTCCATAGGAAATGACCCATTGGAACTGTGCACCTGGCTTCTGACATTTCATAAGTGCCCATGTAGGTTTATGTGAATTAAAAATATTTTGATTTGATTTGATTTGAAGCAATTTTCTGCTGTTACACTTTAATCACTAGCCAAACTGATGTTCAACTTTGTAAGTAAATTTTAAAATACTCACTTTTTATCTCAATGAGATCATCAACTCTCAACTCCTTGCCATTGATAGGGTCCACTCCATTCTCTATGATATATTTCTCGATAACGCGCTTCTCAAATACGGCGCCCGACGAGGGGGATACCACAGGCAACTCAGGGACCTCATTAGATACTACAATCACAAAGTTAGGTTATAAATACAAATTATTGTGTATATTTTGTAGATATCACGAAGATAGGTTTGAAACTAACAAGTTAACAATAAACTGGCTTAGATAGACAGTTTCAACGTTGTGAAATTATTGTTAAATCAATGTTGCATTGGTTTCGCCCACCGGTAGACAGAGGATACGCGTCTTTCGAAAATGTACGATTCCAGAATAACTTGTGATGTTACGGTGGAATAGATACTTACTTGCACAATATAGAGCCATTTTAGAAAGATATTTCAGCCAATATTCCCAGAAAACGCATGAAAATCGGCAGCCAAACAAAATTTTTGCACAGATCTATATACAAAAAAGCTGTGGCCTGTCCCTTTTTATGGTATTTAAGTTCTGTGTTTTTATTTTTTACTATGGCCTGGCTGCTAGGACCTTTTAGCCAAATTCACAGATAACTAAACTAGTCAGAGATAATATAGCCAAATTATGTTCAGTGTCTGTAATAAGTCCATGGTCTGTTGCACAGATGACAGATAACTACATACTGGCACAGATATTAAAGAAAAACCATAGTACCATAGACCATACCATACCAATACGATACCATCATTGAAATAGGAATATATTATGTCAATGGATACCATACGTTCCTTGACGTCACATTGTTTTCATAATCAATAAAAATCATTGAGATAGGAAAAACATGGAGGCGCCGCGTTATTCTATAGATACATTTGCTTACACAAATATGAATGAAATACGATACAGAATGTGAAATATCGTTTTGTCTCATTCTTTCTAATAAAATAATCGTATTTGATTAAAGAGACAACAATATTTATGTTGTTGCTCATTATGGTAACTTTTGTCGTGGCGTAGTGACTATTGTAGGTAGGTGGCATAACAGCCATTTTATGCGCCAAGTTACGTGGTAGCTTTGCTGTCAAATGGTTGTTTACTTTTTGTATTATTTAGATTTGCGAGAAAATTACGAGGAGTTTACCTTTAAAACTGCATGTGAATGTTGTAATACAGCAATTAACATGCCTGTGTGTTGATTTGTGAAGTGTAGTGCAAGAAAGAATGAAAATCAACGTCGATTAACTTTATTGTTCATGAATTTATTGCTAAAGTATTGATATTTGGGTTCATTTCCCTATACCAGACCTTTTTTAATATTTATTATTTCATTCGTTTGTTTACAATATGTCATAGTGGAATAGTGTTGTACCGATGCGAGGCGACGCCGTACCATAATACTTTCCGAAACTAGTTCCTCCGCTGAAACGATATCGGTTATAATCTGCGTGTCTTAATCGGTCCGAGTGACTTTCTTAAGTCTGGCCCATGGTTTACGATCTGAGAGACCGTCCCACAGAGCTCTTCTCTCAGACGTCTTGTTTTAGGATCACTTATTCCTAAAACAAGACGTCAGCGTTTTGTTATTTGTTTAGTTCCGCAGCTCTAACCAAAATTAATGATTGATAAAAAAACTTGCCTTTTTTATAGCTTTCCTAAAATTAAAGGGTTAAAGAAAAAGTGGCTAGAGCCTGTTGGTGAAGAAAATATTAATTCCCGAAATGAAGAATCGTACCTACCTAATCAAAGTGAAGTGAACACAACTTCACTTTGAAGAAAGCTGTTTCAATAGAACACTTGGTGTAATGAGATTACATAATAACTCTGTTCCCACAGTATTTTCGCCAAGTGTGTATTAAAATGATTGATGTGAAATAAATGTGATTATCATAATATTAGTAGGTAGCAATTTTTTTCAGGTGTCCGACAAAATACGATATCAAGAGTCATATGTTTTGTGTGAAACAAGCAACATTAAAAATCTGATGTTTCTGGTACATCTACTGTAATGCCTCTATTGCAGTTACCCTATCGAATTGTGGACACGGTGCATATTTCACATTTCCATGCATTGATCATTACCTTGTATTGATCATTACACACTTGTATCATAATGTACTAGTGTAAGCCTACTTTTCTAATCAAACGTTATACTATAATCATTACCACACCGATAAACAAAGGTATAAAAACAATTCTTATTTAATTTTGAATCTCTCGCGGCTTTCATTATCTTCTCCCTGGTGAAATGTGAATGAAAAACAAGATAATCACTAGATTTTTATTTCTGTGCAGAAATAAACACGACATAAACTTTATTCTCAGGTAACAGAACGTAAGTTAACCTACTCATGTTTTTCTGTTACAACGGACTATAAGTATGTAATTAAGATCCAAACGTGATATCTAGTAAGACTAGTATCGATACTAGTTGTAGTAACACCCATGTTCCTTGATTGACACAACCCTAGCAACGGCAGCCATTTTATGCGCCAATATCGAGTTGTAGGTATGCACCTTTTTTTGTAGGTATTTCCAGTCCATATATTTATATGTCAATGATATAAATCGACCAAGTATGCAGACTGTGCAGTACGGGGCACATTTGTGTGCTGGGTTGGTGAAGAATAAAGCTTTTCCTTGTAGATCTTCTTTACTTCAGAGTGTTCTTCTTACTGCTATTTCCCGCCGACTGTGTCGAAACACTTTTTTTTTTTTTCTGATATGGCATCTCGTAGTTGACCTTGAGAGGTCGTGACTACTTAACCGGACTTTCCTGTGGCTGCCTTAAGCGAACTCAAAGCCTCCAGCCAGGGGCGAAGTTCTTATAATACTAAGCGACTGCACGCTAAGGGCACCCCCTTTTTTTTTTTTTTTTTGGGTGGGAAATCATCAAATAACTTCTCCCGCTCTGGGCGGAGCGGGAGGGTGTGTCAGACTCTTACTGACTAAAACCCACCCGTATTCCTTCTTGTTGCCTGTGTTGCGGGGGCCTCGGTGACCCATAAGTACCTTCCCGCGACCCCGGCAGGCATCGGCCCTAGTGGACCCCTACTATGTGCTGACGACATCTCTTTGAGGCGCGCGTGGAATACAACGCGCCGTCGACCCGGGCCTGGTCCTTACCGGACGGTGAGCTACCCATTGCTCACCGTCCGCAAGCCCGCGCCTACGGTGGCCGGAAATCCGCCCGGGATTCCCGACGCCCTGGGCGTCTCCTGCGGCGGCTAGGGGCGAGAGGGCGCGAAACTTGCCTTTCCCTCAACCGTCCCGCCTCCTCCTTCGCGAGCATTACTGCTTCGCAGAAGGAGGTGACGGCTGCCAATGCCCTCTCGCTCCGTACCATGGCCTGAACCAGGGCCGGACGCGAGAGGTCTCTGCCGCCGATCGCCTCCAAGAGGACACGGCGGTGCTCTGCCCAAGCCGGGCAGACCTCCACCGTATGCTCCACCGTGTCCTCCGGGCGATCCACACAGTGGTGACACCCGGACGTTTCCTCCCGCCTTATCCGACACAGGAACCTCCCGAAGCTGCCGTGTCCGGTGAGGACCTGCGTCAGGCGGAAGGTGAGGACGCCGTGGCGCCTCTCCAGCCACTCCTCAAAGAGGGGACTTATCGCCGCAATCGTGGCGTGCCCAAAGGGCACCCCCTGTGGGGTACGGACCTCGGCTTAGGGCGTCGCTGGGGGGACGACAGCAAGGTGGGACAGGCTGGATCTGATCAGTATTATTATTTTTAATCGGGGAATTTAAAACTACAGGCTCAGCTGCGGCGCGGGCTGGCGCTTCGTCGATCAAGGGTCGGGGGGGACAATTACGTCGGGGTTTACGCGAGGGACCTCGGCAGCGAGGTCGGAACGTAGGTCGGTGTGTTTTGTGCACTGTACTCGTGGCCCTACTGCTTTCCTGGAGAAGGGTAATGGGGTCATCGGGGTCGATACGTCGACACCCAGAAAGTCCACGGAATTTATTCAGAAAAAATGTGGGTCCTGTGATTGGTTAGCCAATTAGATCGCAGGACTTTTAGCCAATGAGCGCGAAGTGGATGTCGGCGCAGTAAGCTTAAGTATGAAAAAACTTTACCGTATCGAGAGCCAACAATTAAGTTTAAGTATTACAAAACTTTACCGTAACGAGAACCATGTGACAATTAGGCTTAAATATAACAAAACTTTACCGTAATGAGAGCCATATGACAATTTTCTCGTTTTTCCTTATGTTTTCTTATGGTAACATACTATAATTTTATATTTTTAGTTTCTACAACTAATAAACTTTACAAGAAAAATATAAAACAAGATATAAAACATAATCAAATAGGCAATCTGATACTATGAATTACTTAGTAAAGTATAATTAAAACTATAAAACAATGATAACGTAAACCTTAAATACTATTATGTACTGTCCTATCAGTTCGTGTTATCACTATACACTTTTTTCATTGTTTATTCACTTGTCCCGCACACAGACCACAGTTTAAAAATACCTAAATAAAGGACTATAGGCATTGGTGCCGATTCCCTTGTTCACAAACTTAACTAAATTTAAGTTCAGTGCATCTCTTTCTTTCTATTTCATTAAGAAGAGGACAGAAGATAAATTTTAGTTTAGTCCTGTCAAATTAATCAGCGCCTGTCATTACTCCATACAAGTTTAGACGTGATTAAAAACTTGCCTACTAAAATTACGTCAAGTTACGTCAAGCGGTGATTAATTTGACAGGACTAAACTATAATTTATCTTCTGTCCTTTTCTTAATGAAATAGAAAGAAAAAGATGCAATGAACTTAAATTTAGGTTATTTTGGAAACAAGGGAATCGGCACCATTGTTTTTGTCACACTTTTATTTTCTGTTCGCTGTTTTGCATCCTCCAGCTCCGCACGTTATTCCCAAAGTTATGCTAAAATAGAAACACACGCAGCTTAGAGTATATAATACTGGAGAAGCTTACTAACACTTCCCCTCTTTATAAGTACAGCATGAAGTACAGTCGCCAGCACATCAAGTTACCACAAACTGTCAAATTTCTCCAAATGATTTTAAAATGTTGGATGTTAAGCTAAAAATCGAATGAGAAAATTTAGCAGTTTGTAGTAACTTGATGTGCTGGCGACTGTACAAGAACTAAATTTAATGTTCTAGTGCGTTCATAAAAACTACTTTCAAATTGATTCTAGCGCACTTCGTAAATCGTTTTCAAGGTCCACCAAAGAGTAAAGTAGAGGTCCACGAAGCTTCGTGAAAATGCCTGGCTGTGCTGTTAAATCCTGTAAAAAGTTTTCAAATACGATTTCATAAGTAATAATTCAAAATGCTAACCTCATAAAGTCATAATACATTTTTATTTTTCATTCGATTCGACCATGATTCAACATGGCGGACGGCATTAATCGAGTTTTCCTATTGACATATAAAATATCATCATTCTAAAAACACGATACTCTGCCTCAACACTAGTGGCACACTCTGCATTAACTGACCATGATACAGTACTATTATGTCTTGCTAAAAAAACTTATAAACAATGTGCAAAAAAAACAGTAGCACGCATTAATCATGACCAGTTAAATACAGACTTAAGGCTAGTTGACTTTAGTCATGTTTACAACACACACGATCCCGACGAAGCGGCTGAAACCATGGTCAATTCGATTTAAACATTGATTGAAAGTTACCTAAATCTGTCAAAGTACCCAACAGTAAAAATATTGTAAAGCCATGGATAACTCCAAGTTTTCTTCGTTTCATTCGACACAGAGAACCTTCATAAAAAAATAAAAAGTCACCAAACAATGAAACACTAAAGGTAACTTTCACTAGGTACAGAAACTTCTGTAACAAACTGCTAAAGAAGTTAAAAAGGGAATATGAGAAAAGCGAACTAACAAAGGCTGGTAATAATCCTAGGCAACTCTGGTCAGCAATAAATACATTAACAAATAGGGCAACTCACAAATAAACTTCCAAACCTCTCCTAAAGTTGTCAAACACCCCAAAGCTCTCGGTTAACAGTGTAAATGACTTCTTTGCTACTGTTGGTGAACGTCTTGCTGAGAAAATAGTAAGTTATCCATCGGACTCGTTTACTGATGCCAGCGATAAAGTTTCCCAATTCATGGTACTCTTACCTACCAACGACGTCGAAATAGGAAATTTATTAATGAATCTTTGCAGTAACAGTGCAGTAGGGTGGGATAGGATATCCAGTGACCTCCTAAAACGACGTCGAGTCTTGATTACTCCACCTCTAACATATATCTGTAATCTTGCACTCGCCACAGGCAAATTCCCAAAAGTTAAAAAAAAATCTATTATACACCCGATCTTTAAGAATGGGGACAAAAACCGAGTTTATAATTACAGGCCTATAGCGGTGCTCCCCTCCCTGTCGAATGTACTAGAAAGATTAAGTCCATAAGTAAGGTCTCATCATAACTATCAAAACGAGCCCAAACTCGGCACACCTAGTTCTATTCGTCGACGAGTTTCAGTAGCAGTCACCGATGTACACCTTCATGTCACACCATCAAGTCTGGAGGTAAGGTCTCATCATAACTATCAAAACGAGCCCAAACTCGGCACCCCTAGTTCTACTGGTCGACGACTTCCAGTAGCAGTCACCGAAGTACACCTGGTCACACCATCAAGTCCGGAGGTAAGGTCTCATCATAACTATCAAAACGAGCCCAATCTCGGCACACCTAGTTCCATTCGTCGACGAGTTCCAGTAGCAGTCACCAAAGTACACCTTCTGGTCACTCCATCAAGTCTGGAGGTAAGGTCTCATCATAACTATCAAAATGAGCCCAAACTCGGCACACCTAGTTCTATTCGTCGACGAGTTCCAGTAGCAGTAACTGAAGTATACCTTCAGGTCACTCCATCAAGTCCGTAGGTAATATAATATAAATATATTTATAGATTTTTTCTCGTGTATAGTAAAATACCCTATTGCGTATCTTCGACTTGTTTTTTTATATAGTTGTTCATAATAGAAAATATCATGTACATGAATCTCTTCGATTCTTGAAAGAGCGACGGCAGCGTTATTGAGCTCGCCCTGAACGTACTCAATTTTGTTGCAAAACTGAGAAATAAAATCCAATTGACGAAGACGTCTTGGTGGATCAGATTGCGATTCTTTCTTCTATAAAGCAAATATTAACGGCTTGTGATCGGTTAACACTGTGAGATCACGCCCTTCAAACATATACCGAAAGTGTTTTATAGCCATGTACATAGCCAATAATTCTCTGTCGTAGGTACTGTATTTTGTCTGGGCGCTACTTAGTTTTTTTGAATAAAATGCTAGTGGTTCTAACCGTTTGTTGACTAGTTGATGGAGTGCTGCGCCGACGTAAGTATTCGCTGCGTCGGTCATCAAGATTAGTTTCGATGACGAGTCTGGATGCGCGAGAGTGACGGCTTCACTGATATGATGTTTGCATTGATTAAATGCGTTGATTGCTTCTTCGGTCAAAGCGATTTTTGTTTTGTCTTTTTCCTTAGCATTGTGCAAATATTTGTCTAAAATAGTTTGTGTGTGCTTTAGGAATGCTTATTCGGAAAAAAATTATAAGACCGAGGAAGCGCCTCAGTTCTTCTATGGTTTCGGGTTGTGGATAATTTATGATGGATTTGAACTTTTCTTCGTCCGGCCGTATAACAGCTAACACCAGGGCCAGATTTACAGGTGTGGAGGCCCTGGGGCAAACAAGAAGTGGAGGCCCCGAAAAATTTGTGGAACAGATGAAAAATAAAACAATTTAAAAAAAGGTACCTATCTTGCGACTGTGAACTTCTTTTTCTTTGATGATTGTGAACTTTTTTTCTTTGAAGTACCTACACAAAGGATATATTTTTATCCTATCTTAAAAAAAAAAAAACAATTGTGGAGGCCCCTTCTTTGTGGAGGCCCGGGGCCAGTGCCCCTGTTGCCCTGCCCTAAATCCGGCCCTGGCTAACACGATAACCGAGAAATGTAAGTTTGGATTTTCCGAATTCGCATTTAGACAAGTTGATTGTGATTCCAAATTCACTAAGTCGCTTGAACACCTCTTTGAGATCGTGAATGTGATTCTTCTGATTCTGAAGCTATAAGTACATCATCTAAGTATCTGAATGTATTGCGAGTATTTTTCAAAACTTCATTGATAAATCTTTGAAACGTTTGCGCAGCGTTTCGCAGACCGAAGCTCATTTTTGTAAACTCAAACAGACCGGAAGAAGTTATTATTGCGGTTTTCGGTATGTCCTCAGGTGCAACGCTTATATTGTGGTATGCACGTCGAATATCAATTTTAGATAGTACTTTTTTATTTTTGAGAATGTATGTGAAATCCGTTAAACGAGGAATCGGGTAGCGGTTGGGCTCAGTGATTGCGTTTAAACGACGATAATCTCCGCACGGGCGTAATTCGCCGTTTTTCTTTCGAACGACGTGTAAAGCATTTGCCCATGGGCTGAATGACGGCCTGCATATTCCTAGATCTACCTTGCGTTCGAATTCATCCTTTGCCGCTTTGTATTTTGCAGCGTTAGGCGGACGTGCTTTTTCGTAAACAGGTGGGCCACGGGTACAAATATAATGCATTACATTGTGTTTAGGCGGATCCTTGAAACACTCGCTCATAGTGATATGTGGGAACTCTGTTAAAATGCGGTGATATTTATTATCCGTGTCAATGACCTTAATTGTAGGAATATTTGAGGCATCTTCTACGTTGGTGTTCCTAGAGATTAGAGTGAATTTGTCTATCAACTTTTTTGAGTGAAGATCAACAAGCAATTGATGTTTGGCCAGAAAATCTGCTCCAATAATGCATCGCTGTACATCGGCCAGGACAAATTCCCAGGTAAAAGCTCGACGTAGGCCAAGGTCCAAAGCCATTTTCTGAGACCCAGATGTTTTGATTGTTGTACCATTGGCAGCAAATAATGTAAAATCAGCGAGTTGACGATTCGCATTTTTGTAGGCAATAACTGAAATATCGGCGCCGGTGTCAATAAGAAAATGCGTACCACTTTTCCAGTCGGTGACGCTCAAGCGATATGTTCCTTCGACACCTACGCTCGCCAAAGCAGGTGTCGGCTTTAGTTTAACGCCTTTTTGATGCATTGTTCGTCGCAGCACTTCTTGGCGTTATCCCCAAAAATATAGTGATAGAAACATTTGAAATATTTGTCTCCCGGTAACGCTGTTTGACGCCTATATTTGTTTTGATTTTCAAAATACCGGGAGCGCGATCGTGACCGTGATCGTGACTGGTAATTGCCACGACATCTTCTGTTACTCTGGCGCATGTTTTGTAAATCACTCATTTTAGTGTTTAAGGTGGCAATGGTGCCGATTCCCTTGTTCACAAACTAAACTAAATTTAAGTTCAGACCATCTTTTTCTTTCTATTTCTTTAAGAAAAGGACAGAAGATAAATTTTGGTTTAGTCCTGTCAAATTAATCAGCGCCTGTCACTACTCCATACAAGTTTAGACCTGATTAAAAACTTGCATAATAAAATTACGTCAATTTACGTCAAGCACTGATTAATTTGACAGGACTGAACTAAAATTTATCTTCTGTCCTTTTCTTAATGAAATAGAAAGAAAAAGATGCACTGAACTTAAATTTAGTTTAGTTTGTGAACAAGGGAATCGGCACCAATTTCTCTATATAAATTACTAAAATGTTGATCCATTGATTGAATGGGGATGGCGACAGGATTTATTGAACAGACTTCGGATGGCCGGGAAGATTCCATAATCTTATCAGCAATTGCTGCGACATTGTCCAACGTAACATCACAGGCAGTGACTACTGCGCGGACTGTTTGAGGCAAGCGACCTAACCACAAAATTTTGATAGTGTCCTCGGAATTTTGTTCCTCCCGAGTCCTCGCATTTTACGAAGGAGTTGAGTGGGTCGTTGATCCCCTAGCTCAACTTTCGTAAGCAACGTATGTAGTTGTTTGGACTCGGACTATTCATATGACGAAATTAAACTGTCTTTTAGAGCTTGATATTTACCGTTTACAGGCGGGTTCTCGAGAATGTCGCTAATTTGACCTAATTCATCTCGACCTAACATATCTATAACTAGTTGGTATTTATCTAAGTCACCTGCTTTTTGTGCACCGATTATGGCCTCGAACTGGTGGAACCATAGTCGCGGGCGTGCTGACCAGAAGTCGGCGATGCGGGAGTTGATGGTGATCGCCCCCGTCTCTGGTGGCTGGTGCTGATCTAGGGTATAACTCGGACCAGCTTGCTGAGGTACGTTGGCGGTACCTGGTGCGGCGCCAGCCGTGACGGCTGTGTGCTCAGGGTCGACGGTAACTTTATAGTTAGTGGCAGCAGCAGTGTTAGGGTTGGCCATCTCGAAATTTCGTAAAATAGTTCACAGTAACAAGATTAAAGAGAGTCTAAGTCTGTATAAAATGTAATCGCACTCGCGGGTCACAAGTATGGAACCGTATTTTTTACAACACGTCGGGGTAACCAATATAGAATTTTGTTAGGTTGTGACACTGGTGCAAACTTTGCACCAGTGTCAATTAAAAATGACAGAAGTGAGTTTCTGTCGGTTATGAATAGGCGGTATGATGTGTTGTTTTCGCCGGTTCCCGCCTCGTCCAACGCAGGTTTTAGTTTCCCGAGTGAGTTTTTTCGTCTTCGAAATTACATGGACGCGTGCATCGTTGTGCTTCCTTTTCGAACTTGCGATGATAATAACAGTTTCCTGTTTGTTCGGTTCGTCGCGGCGTATTGCTGCGCTGTGCGCGATGTTGATTATGCCTGCTCGACGAACGTGACCTTGAGCGGTATCTGCTGTATGGTCGGCGTCGCTCATGGTTAGATTGACTTGCCTTGAGTTCAGCGATTTCCCTGGTGAGCATGTCAATCTTCTCTTCGATGGATGAAGGTACATGGGCAGAAGATGTGGCTACTGCAGCGATCGCGCCGTGTGGTTGCGCTTGTTCGAGGATTTTGTCTGCCATTATTGCCAGCTCGTTGATGTCGGAGCGTTTCGTGATGTTATCGCTGACAGCGAGGACTGCTCGTACGGATTGCGGTTTGTCCACATAATACGCAGCGTTGAGTTTTTTATGTTGTCGGCGGCGAGACTCTTCATACGTCGTAACAGCTGCGATGGTTTCAAGTCCATTTCGGAGAGTAATCGCTGTACTTGGCGTTACTCGGATTCTTCGTAAGCATCTAGCAAGCGGCTTTTTAGTGCTTCGTAGCAACTTTTGTCTTGAGAATGATGTCGGATATTTCGTCGAGATCCTGCCTTTCAAGTTGCCCAATGACGAGCTCAAACATGGTTTGGTCCCCTTTCTTCTGCGGAGACATGATAGCTTCAAACTGCGCGAACCACAGGCGTATCCTGTCGCGCCAGATGGGTGGGATGCGCAGCGACGTCGATAAAACAGAGAGTTCCTGGACTTGGTCGTTGTTTGAGACAGCCATGATTTGGAACAGCTGGTTGAAGGCTTCAATTAAATTTTCTGATCTGGAGTTCCTTGTGGAGAATCACGTCGGGGTCACCGCTGTAGCGCTTGGTAGGTATTGAAAGTAAAACTTCAGATCATAGTAAATTGTATATTTGTCATAATTATTCTGTACAGACTTAAAGCTACAATTCCTAACAGATAGTGTATGTTGTGCATATTACTTACATAAGCGAACCAATAGGAGATCAGTATTAAATAGTAAAATTAGTTCATAATCTATCCGTGTGGTGTCACTGGGACTCAGCGGTCGCACGATGTGGCTTTAGTATAAATATCCCGCAGCGCCACGCGGAATCGTACTACACTCCGTCTTAAATGCGCGCAGCAAATTGTCCCTTAAGGGCAAATTGCGTATTTACACAGCGTGCATCCGTCCCATCATGACATATGCCTGTGCAGTCTTCGCAAATGCTAGGCCCCACCACATCCACAGGATGCAGTGCCTCCAAAACCGTTTCCTCCGAAAGGCAACGGGAGCCCCCTGGTTCGTCCGAAACGAGATCCTCCATCTCGATCTTAAAATCCCCACCATCAAGCAGTTCATGAAGCGCATCACGAAGCGTTTCTTCGACTCCGCCGCCACCCACCGCAACCCTCTGGTTGTGCAGGCCGCCAGTTATAGGCCCTCCACCATTAGCTCTATTCGCCGTCCAAAGCATACTCTCACCGACCCCGATGACCCCATTACCCTTCTCCAGGAAACCAGTAGGGCCACGAGTACAGTGCACAAAACACACCGACCTACGTTCCGACCTCGCCGCCGAGGTCCTTCGCGTAAACCCCGACGTAATTGTCCCCCCGACCCTTGCTCGACGAAGCGCCAGCCCGCGCCGCAGCTGAGACTGTAGTTTTAAATTCCCCGATTAATAATAATAATAATACTGATCAGATCCAGCCTGTCCCACCTTGCTGTCCTCCCCCCAGCGACGCCCTAAGCCGAGGTCCGTACCCCACAGGGGGTGCCCTTAGCGTGCAGTCGCTTAGTATTATAAGAAATTTGCCCCTGGCTGGAGGCTTTGAGTTCGCTTAAGGCAGCCACAGGAAAGTCCGGTTAAGTAGTCACGACCTCTCAAGGTCAACTACGAGATGCCATACCAAAAAAAAAAAAACAAACGCGGAATCGTCAGTGAACCTTTGGCTGTGGCGGCGTACGGATGTCTTGATGAGTTGCAGCTAGACCGCTCACTAAAAATAAATTGAAAATCTTTAATAATAATGTTCTTAGCAATTTTTCAACAGCTAGTTTTGATTCACAAGACCCCAATATAAACTACGGTACATTATTTTCTACAGTTTGCCAAGAATTCAATAAAGCATGTCCTGTGAAAAGTTGCAATCAATAATAAACCAAAATTTAATTAATAGCATTAGCAGAGATATTTTATATAATTTGTACTACGTGAAATCATTGACTTCTGATCAAGCCCTTCATAATTATGTCAGAAATTATTCTAAGATATTAGACATAACATAACAGAGTCTGCGCTCAAGCTAAATCTAAATTAATAAGTAACAAAATTAGTATTTCTAACAATAAAATAAAAGCTGTGTGGCAGGTAATTAACAAAGAAACTGGAAACACAACACAGCGAGATCAAATAGAATTTTCTTTGAAAATTAATAATGAAACCATTACAGATAAGTTAAAAGTTGCTGAGACACTAGAAATTTCTTTACCAACATCCCAATAGAAGTTACGAAATCTCTCCCCTAATCACCTATATTAGCTGAATCTCTTCTCAAAAACACTTCTCTAAGGATATTCCAAGTTTTGAATTCAAGCCCATTTCTATTGTCACTATTAAAAAGGCAATCAAAAGTCTTAACATAAAGAAAACTGAAGACTTATGGGGGATTTCTGTTAAGGTTCTTGGAGATATCATTGGCACAATAGCCCCTGTCCTAACAGGCATATTTAATCAATGTTTAGACAGCGGTACGTTTCTTGATTTAATGAAACATGGTAAAGTAGTACCAATTTTCAAATCGGGTAGTAAGAGTGATCCCTCTAATTAGACCTATATCTGTGCTACCAGCATTGAGTAAAATATACGAAAAAATCATGCTAGACCAGATGCTGTCACATTTCAATTCTAATGGCATTTTACATAGTCGCCAGTTTGGTTTCACGAAAGGTAGGTCGACGACTGACGCAGGACCTGGAGTAAAACTCATCAGTCACATTTTGGAATCCTGGGAGAAATCCCAGGATGCCATTGGCATTTTCTGTGACCTCTCAAAAGCGTTTGACTGCGTTGACCTCAATACACTGACCTGTAAATTACACCACTACGGAATTCGTGAACAAGCTGTTGATCTTGTTCTGTCCTATCTATCAAACAGACAGCAAAAGTAAACGTTAACAGGGCGACGTCCTCGGGGTCTCTAGTAAAGATGGGCGTGCCCCAAGGTTCAATTCTTGGCCCTTTCCTATTTCTAGTTTATATTAACTTCCTTACATGATGGCAAACTTATCGGATATAATTATATTCGCTGAAGACACTTCTCTTATTTTTAAAATATATAGAAAAGATCCGGATGTCTTACACGTCAACGATTGTCTGGATGTTCTTTCGAAATGGTTCGCAGCTAATAATCTCTTACTTAATGCGAACAAAACAAAATGTCTTAAGTTCTCACTACCAAATGTACCCCAAGTGGCTCTAAATTTAAAACTTGATGGCAAGATACTAGATGCTATTACGGAAACTATATTTCTAGGAATGACTCTAGATTCGAAGTTGCAATGGGGAGCCCACATTAGAGCTCTTTCAGGTAGATTAAGTTCAGCTGCATATGCAGTAAGAAAAATTAGACAGTTGACTGATATAGCCACAGCTAGGTTAGTATACTTTGCTTATTTCCACAGTATTATGTCTTATGGCGTTCTGCTGTGGGGATCGGCAGCTGATGTAGATTCAATTTTTATTTTACAAAAGAGGGCAATCCGCGCAGTGTATAGAATGGTTCCTCGTGAGTCCCTTAGAAACAAATTCAAAGAAATTAATGTACTAACTCTGCCTTCTCTTTTTATCTTAGAAAGTATTTTGTATGTTCGCAAAAACTTATGTCTTTTCAAAACAAGAAGTGATTTCCATAATATAAATACACGTAGTAAACATGAAATTGTGATACCCAAATTTAGATTAACAAAAACAAGCAAATCATTTGTTATCAACAGTATCCGCTTTTATAACTAGTTGCCAAAGTCAGTTACAGAACTTAGCGATGGAAAGTTCAAAACCCACATCAAACGTGTCCTTATCAAAAACGCATATTATAAGATTAAAGACTACGTTGAAGACAAGGAAGTTTGTCAATAATTCCTTCTGCACATGTGGCTTCCCTGGTACATCAGAAATGGCATAACTATGTAAATGTCTATTAACTGCTCCCATATTACGATATTTATTATTATTATTTTTTAGACATACTTTTTTGACATTATATTTTCATTATTTGACATTATATACAATGGAAAACATGTCATTTGATTTAAATAGGTTTTTATTTTTATTATTTTAATATTATTTTACATGGATTTCTTGTCTACGTTGTGAATGTGAGAACGTTGTAGGCTTAATAGACTAGATCTTTTGTAGACCTTTTTCTTTTCTTTTTTTTTTTTTTGTTAAGTACTTATCGACAGGCCTACACTGTCCTCCCATACCTATTAACACTGTTATTTGAGAACATTGTAAAAGCCAATTATTTTTAAAAGAGTAACCGTGGAATTTCTTGCCGGCTCTTCTCCACAGGAAACGACCAATTAGAACCGTGCACCTAGCTTCTGACGTTTCATAAGTGCCCATGTAGGTTTATGTGAAATAAAAATATTTTGATTTTGGTTCGGTCCCAATAGATTTTCTGATTCCTGTTTTCTAAAATGGTTTGTACTTATAATATGGAATCACCTCACCTATAAGTTTATATTTGTGTGCGAAGTGTTGGTGTATGATTGCGGCAACTTGGTCATGTCGATATTTATAATTTATTATTATGTCGTTTATTCATTTTTTTTACATATAATATATATTTTTAAATATTTCTTAAAAAGGTATAAAAAAACATTTAAAAATATAAAAAATAGTGGTCCGCCGGTAGGTGGTTAGGGCTCCAGAGATAGGAACCTCCTCACAATGCAAGCCGTATCGAGGAGTACTGCCTTCTGAATCAGACCCTTGATCCAGCCGCCTAACGAGAGCCTCGAGAAATGTTGGTTGAGGCTTTCGGCCATCAGGTCATTGGCCTTTACGACAATCGGCACAATGATAGCCGTGTTCACATTCCACATGTCAACAACCTCGTGTGCTAAGTCGAGATATTTTATTTGTTTCTCTTTCTCAGCTTTCACGAGGTTTTCGTCATGTGGAATGGTAACATCGACTATCATTGCGCGGCGCGCTAATCGATCTATCACCACTATATCAGGCTTATTGGCGACAATAGTCCCGTCAGTAATGATAGACCGATCCCAGTACAACGTGACGTGACGGTCATTTTCGAGAACTGGGTCGGGCATATACTTGTAATACGGTACCTCAGAGTTCACAAGTTTATATTTTAAAACAAGTTGCTGGTGAATAATCCTAGCCACTTGGTTATGTCTGTGCAAGTACTCGCCGTTAGCCAAACGAGAACAACCAGAGATAGTATGTCTGATAGACTCACCCGGACGGTGGCATGCCCGACATACGTCAACCATCCCGTCCTTCATAATATGTCTCCGCTAGTTATTCGTCATGATAACTTCGTCCATAATTGCACAGACAAAACCTTCAGTTTCCCTGAAAAGGTCCCCAAAACGTAGCCTGGATACGGACGCTAAGAAATCTACATCGGGCTCATGAAGAGCCCAATAGAAGCGCCCGTGTAGCTCCTTGCTTTGCCATATCTCCTTGCGGTCATCCGTGGTAAGTACCACAGGTTTGCGCCAGATCTCTTTAGCCATGGAAAGTGGGGTGAGCCCCTTGTCCACTGCGACCACATCACGGTGCATACCCACTTCGGTTTTCAAAAACTATTCCCTGAGACTGCATATCTCGCGGTTGTGGCCCTCCACAACCGCGAGATATGCAGTCTTTGCATTTAAAAAGCCTCGACCTCCGCACTTCCGCGGGATGTACAGTCTCATCACCGATGACCATGGGTGAGGCATCCGGTTTGCGGCCAACAGTGTACGGACCCTCCTATCCAGGGCGTCGAGTTCGGTCTGAGTCCATTTGAGTATGCCGAAAGAGTACATCAAAACCGGCATGACCCAACCGTTGAAGGCGCGCACCTTGTTTCCGCCTGAAAGAATACTAACTACTACCTTCTTCAGGCGACCAAAAAAGCGCTCCTTCAACGATAGCTTCATGTCAGTAACGTTGATACCTAACACTTCCAACATACCCAAATACTTATAGCTTTCGGATGAGGAGAGGGATCTAAGGTGTATGGAATCCGAAAGTTGAATTCCCTCGGATTCCATAATTTCCCCTCGCTTCACATGCATGATTGCACATTTGTCCACACCAAATTTCATTCTGATGGCGCCACTAAAAGTTTCAGTTACCTTCAGTAGCTCCATTAGTTGCAATTTGTTGGGGGCAAAGATTTTCAAGTCATCCATGTAGAGGAGGTGAGATATGACCTGACCACCTCTCCTCAACCGATAGCTTAGACCTGAATCCTCCAGCAATGCGCTTAGAGGGTTAAGGGCTAAGCAGAACCAAAGTGGACTCAAACTGTCACCCTGAAATATTCCCCTTTTAATCCACACAGGCTCATCATTTCCCTGGATCTGTCGACATTCTGGATAGCGAAGGACCGTCCTCCCTTGCCCCATACATGACTCAAGGAAGGTGCGTAGAATTGCATCTATCTTGTACAACTCCAGCACCCTCACGAGCCATGTATGTGGCACCGAGTCGTAGGCCTTCTTGTAATCTATCCAGCAAGTCAACAGATCCTTGCGGGATCTACGAACCTGTTGGCTAATGGCCGTGTCGATAAGGAGTTGCTCCTTAGTACCGCGGGACCCGTTCCTATAACCATTTTGAGAGGCAGACATAATTGAATTATTGTCAATGTGAGTATTAATTTTCGCTCTCAAAACGGATGTAAGAAGTTTATAGACCGTCGACAAATATGTGATCGGTCTATAATTCTTGGGTGCCGCGGGACTACCTGACTTATGGAGCAGGTGGGTAACGCCTGTTGTTAGAAATTGTGGTAGCGACCCAGATTCTAAGGATGACTGGAACTGAGATGCCAGGCAATTGTGTGAACTAGTTAGCCATTTCAGCCAAAAGTTGTGCAGTCCGTCCGGTCCCGGTGATTTCCAATTCGGTAACGGACGGACCGCACTGGCTATGTTTGATGGCGTAATGACTATAAATTCCATTTCTGGTATAGTGCTACACACTCGCTCGACATCGCGCATCCAGTCAGCCTCAGCGTGACAGACAGGCACCGACCAGATGCTGCGCCAAAATGCACTCGTGTCGGCATCATCCGGACGGCACATGTCTGTCACATTTTGCTCAGGTCGCTCTTTATTATTATTATTATTATTATTATATAATTGTATTGATTTTGAATGTATTTGAAAAGTGGCCTCACTTACCCGCCGCCGACCAGCTCTGCGACAAGGATGTTGGTATTGCTCCGATTTGTCCCGGGACGGGCTGATAGTTTTACGGGTTTCACAAGGTTTAGGCCGTATTTGTGGGAAGTTATATGGTTCAGACACTCAGGTTTTGTTAGAATTTTAGAGCGCATGCAACGACGGCGTGCACGCTCCGTCTCGTTCGGTGTTGCGACTGACTTTGGCACCACGGTTGCGGGCGTGTGCACGTCGGGTAACTTTTCAACTCGCGCGTTGATTGGCGCCGAGATGAGCCGTTGACAGATTGGCGGGATTTATAGTGAAAGCCAAAACAAAACCCAACATTCCCCCCACCGAAATCCGCCAGGATTTCCCGGTTATAAGGTCATTTGACAGGGTTGTCATATTGTTAGTGTTGAATAACTAGGCGAGTGTTGAAAACATGTGATAGTGTGTGATAGATAATTGTGCGAGTAGTGGACTGTATAAACTTAAATAACTACGATAAACTATAGTTTACTTAACTAAATAGCAGACTCATTCTCTGTTCGAATGAGTGCCTTATAAAATACAAATAAATATTTAAGATGATTCCTGCTCCAAAGGGAGCGGACTAAGCTTGACCACGGGTCGAGTAATGAAATTGTTCTTGGTACGAAGACCGACCACGCGTACGATGCCATCAGGCCCCGGGTATAGTTTAATAACTCGACCTAATGCCCATTGAAGAGGAGGGCCGTCAGAGTTTATGAGTACTAAATCTCCTTCTTTTAGATTGCGACAACCATCCAACCACTTCTGGCGTTGTTGGAGCGTGTGGAGGTAGTCTTTTCGCCAGAGTCGCCAGAATTGCTGCGACATCTGCTGTACGGCTTGCCAACGATTCAGCTTCGATATAGGAGAATCCGTCAAGTCGTATTCGGGGGCTTCTAGAAGGTCTCTACCGATCAGGAAATGCGCCGGTGTGAGCACTTCAAACTCACTGGGATCCGAAGATAATGCACACAGCGGTCGTGAGTTTAGCACTGCTTCGACGCGTGCAAAAAGGGTGGTAAGCTCTTCGAATGTAAGGGCTCTTTCTCCGACAGTTCTTTGAGTCTTTGCGGATTTGATTGCTGCCTCGTATATGCCTCCAAAATGGCTGCCTGTGGGTGGATTATGCTTCCACGTCACTCTGCGTGTCGTAAAGCTGCAAGAAATCTCATCAGCATTAGCATCGAAGAACTGAGAGATATCTGCTAGTTGTTTACCAGCTGCGACGAAGTTTGTGCCGTTATCAGATATTACAGCACTACACAATCCACGCCTGGCGGTGAATCGATCGAATGACGCAAAGAAACATTCTGTGCTCAAAGACGAGAGTGTCTCCAAGTGCACTGCACGAGTTGCGCAACAAACGAATACGCATAGATATGATTTTACGGTACGAGTATTCCTACGAGTTGACTCCTTTGTATAGAAAGGGCCCCCGATATCAACACCGACCGTGTGAAAGGTATGTATATCTTGAGTTCTAAATCTGGGCAGTTGGCCCATAATGGGTTGCCAGGACTGAGGCCTGACTTTAAAGCACGCAATACATTTACTAGTTCGCGATCTTATTACACTCCTGGCTGATACTATCCAATATTTTTGACTTAATATACCTTGCAGAGATCGCGGTCCTGAATGTAAGTAAAGAATATGGTAATAATCGATAAGACTATACGTGAATTTAGAATTTTTAGGAAGAAGCACTGGATGCTTCTTATCATACGTTATCCTAGATTGCGAAAGTCTGCCCCCCACCCTGAGGAGTTCATTCGCGTCCAAGAAGGGGCTTAGTTTTCGCAAATTCTGATGAGGTTTCAAGCCTTTTGACAGCGCTATGATATCCTCAGCAAAGTGATGTTGCTGTACCGATTTTATCAAACTGTAGTGTGCCTTGCGCAGATCGGCTATCTTGAGCCCTGTACGTTTGTCTCTGGGTAGTCGACAGCTACGGATGAACTGGTGGATACGTGCGACCACGTGCAACAGTTTGTTGAAATTAGAATAACGCTCGGTTAATCCGTATATTACGTCTGTTGGAAATTCAGTGGAAACCAAGCTCTTTGACTCGATAGAAGGCTTAAGCTCCAGTGGATGTTCGTCCCTGAACTCTTCGATGGAACGAATTGGCCAGTTGTCTTCAGATAACCACTGTGGACCATTGAGCCACTCTGGCATTGTGAGAAGGGTCGACGGTAACGCGCCACGAGAACACACATCGGCTGGATTACTCACTCCACTGACGTGGAACCAACAGGTACTGGGAACTGTGTCCAGTATCTTGGTCACGCGGGTCGCAACAAATATTTTCAATTTATAGGCAGGAGTGTTTAGCCATGCTAGAACAACTGACGAGTCTGTGAATAACAGAATCTCGTCAATTGTTAGCTTGCGTTCTGTTAATATGTTTTTGACGTATTTAACTAATTTAGACAATAAATGTGCCGCCATCAACTCTAGGCGGGGTATCGATAGGGTTTTTAAGGGCGCGACCTTAGATTTAGCTATAAGAAGGCTGACCTTTTGTTCATTATCTTTATTTGTGGTTTGTAAGTATATTACAGCAGCATAACCAAGGGTTGATGCATCGCAAAATCCTAGCATCCGACAGAAAGTATTTTGCCTGACCATGGCGTGTCTATCATGTGTAAATTTTACAAGGAGAGGCAGTTCCCGCACGTATGCAAGCCACTCTGCTTCAAGATTTGCAGACAAACGTTGGTCCCAGTTAAGCTGTAGAGCCCAAAGTTTCTGCATGAAGCACTTGGCATAGAACACACAAGGGGCTACGAATCCTAATGGGTCGAACAAGCGTCCTATCTGCGATAGAATAGATCGCTTTGTGACCTCTTGATCTAATGGCGCAGTCCGAAACGAGAAACAGTCGGTAGCCGGCTGCCACTGGAGGCCAAGTACTTTAAGTGACAGATTCTCCTCATCATCAAATTCGATAGGTGTCTCACGGTGGTCTTCTGGTACAGCTGCTAATATTTGAGGGCAATTACTCGACCATTTTCGAAGTATGAATCCTGCACGTTCCAGTATAGCACGAAGATCCGTCTGCAGCTGTAGTGCAGCGTCAACGTTAGGCTCTGACCATAACAAATCATCCATGAAGAATGCTGTCTTCAAGACACGCGCGGCTGCCGGATACGTTTCCGCTTCAGCATCAGCTAACGTGTGCAAAACTTTGATGGCCAGGTACGGACTGCTAGCTACACCGTATGTGACTGTGTTGAGCTCGTAAACCTGCATGGGTTGATCTGTTGAGACTCGCCACAAAATGTGCTGATACGGTCGCTGCTCTGGGTGAATGAGGATCTGTCTATACATTTTACAGATGTCTGCTGATAGACATACTTCGCAAAGTCGAAAATTGATTAAAATGTTATTAATGTCAGCTTGAAGTTTTGGGCCCGCCATTACTACGTCGTTAAGAGATTTTTGATTGGTGGTTTTACATGACGCGTCAAACACCGTTCTCAATTTTGTTGTGGTGCTGGATGGCTTGTGGATACAAAAATGCGGGATCAAATATTTGGAATCTACGTCTTGTATCTCTCCTAAGCATGTCATGTGCCCTAAAGCCTCGTATTCAGCCATGAACTTGTGATACTCGGACTTGAGCTGAGGTTCCCGATTCAGTCTTGCCTCTAAGTTGACAAGGCGACGCACTGCGGCTTGCCTGGATTCGCCGAGATCATGGTCGGGTCGGAGCGGGTATTTCACCACGAACCTACCGGTCTCGTCGCGACTACAATCCTTGGCGAACAGCGCTTCTGCTAAGGCGTCTTCCGGTTTCATGGGTTTTTCTGACGGTATGTTCTCAGTATCCCAGAACGCGTTCATGATCTGATCGAGGTTGGTTGAACTAGTGAGACCGCAGAAGGAATTGTCCAAGTTGGCAGTGGTAGCTGACGTCATCATTTGCCGCGGATTCCGTTGGTCGAGAACAACTTGACCGGTAATTACGTATCCGAAGATGGATTCGATAGCGACAGGCATCCCAGGTTGGGAAGGTAAAATTTTGTCACCGCCATAAATATATGGGAAAAGATCACTAGCAATCAGCATTTCGACTGGTGCCGGTTTGTTAAAGGCTGGATCTGCCAAGGCAAGATGTTGGTATTGATTAAATATCTTGTCTGGCATAGGTACTGTTGGCAAGTTGCCAGCAATATTGGCCACAACAACAGCATCAGTGGCAAGTACTGGAACACTGGTGCCACGTGGCTTGATGGTACAAGTTGTCAACCCGAAATGCTGAACCCTATTTCCGCCTAAACCTATAGGTTCGAAATCGCACTTACGACGGGATAGGCCCAATTTCCTAACACAATCCTTAGTAATGTAACTTGACATAGCGCCACTGTCAATCAGAACGCGTACGGGGTGATACTGTGACCACGCATCTGCGACGTGTATGACAGCGGTGCCAAGCAACACGGTCTCTTCAGTTGAGCACGTAAGAGCTACCACTTTCTCCTCGGACTTAGTCAAATCTAGGTGGAGAGTGACGTGGTGTCTCTTTTTGCATACCGTACAACAATGTTTGGACGTACAATCCTCCGTGGCGTGATTGTTCCGCAAACAGTTAGCACACAGCTTGAGTTCCGCAACTTTAGCATTGCGTTGTTCAGGTGAGAGGTCGTTGTACTCGGTGCATCGATATATGGAATGTTGTGGCTTTTGACAATACAAACACGAGATGGAAGATTTTGACTCACTCTTATCAGTACTGGCCACACCAGACGCCAATGTATGCGCTTGAGTACGTGAGCTATTTGAGTTCGAGGCTTTTGACGCCGCGGGAGGGAGCGACTTAAATGGGTTTTGCTTGCCTGGTGCAGACGGTTTGACGGGCACCGGTTTGCACTCCGACATCTCAAGTACGCGAGCCTGTCTCTCAACAAACGCCAATAATTCCGTAACGGTAGGGATATGCCCCGGGGCCACGGTTTGCTCGAACTCACGCCTCGTAACCGCATCCAAATTACGCAGCGATACGTAAAATAATATGAAACTGGCCAAATCTGGTATTTTAAGAAGCTCTAGTGCACTAATATTCTCTTGATAGGTATTCATAAATATATTTAAGTTAGATGCAGATTCGCTGGCAATCGATTTGAAACCAAACAGCTTATCTAAATATGCTGTCGCTAGGATGCGCTTATTTTCGTAGCGTTTCTCTAGCGATTTCCATACAATCGCGTAATTATCCGCGCTGACCGGCATCGACTTCACGATTTGTAATGCTGGACCACTAACGCACGACAGCAAATAATAATATTTCTCAATTTTAGATATACGGGAATTGTTATGAATGAGACTTATAAATGTATCACGAAAAGTGGGCCAGTTCTCTATTTTGCCATCGAATTTCAAAAGTTGCAATTCGGGTAACTTAACCCGCCGGACGTCACCGTCACTCATCTCGTTCGTATTTTGTTCGATTTTAATCGAAACGTTCTTTGACGTGAGTGTATCCGCGACAGTACGAATCCTGTAATAAATATCATCGAATGCCTCGATTTCCTTATAAGTTGGCTTAAATTTCGGATCGTATTGTCTATTCAATGAGTTAATTCCCGCGACATTCCTATCGAATTCGTCTCGAATCTTAGACAAATCTTGCACTCTGGCGATAAACAACCCTTCATGAGAAGGGTCTGTTGATAGAGTTTTCGACATTTCGAATAAATTCTGCAAGCGAATAAAACACATCTCCTTTGAGGTCAGAAGTAGTTGCATTAATCTATCGAATTCCGCGTCCTCCATTTTAATTGAGTACTAAAATGTATAACACGCAATGAAATTAACAAACCCACTTGACTAATAAAATTGACCCCGCTAAATTAAAATCAAACGAAATAACACTACATATAAAGTACCTACGTAACTTTTACGCATGTGTTACGAATGTTACGACGCGTTGACGCGAACTATAGGTACATGCCCGGTTTCGCGCCAAAAAACAATGTTTTTACGAACGTGAAACACAACACTTAAAAGCACTCAAACACTGTTTAACACTATTAAACATTAATAACCACAGATTTGCCTGTAAATACAACACAATTATGCATAAAAGCATCGATAAACTGACTTTTCTAGAAACAAACGTCAATGACCCTAAATAATACCTACTGCAGAAATTATTTGCTACAAACCAATTCAAATCACTTTATTTGACTTATTTACGTAATGAATTAGGTTACTAAATAGTTTACTAGTAGATAGTAATTAAATAAAGTGATTTCTTTGTAGAACACAGATAAACAACGGTTTATGACTAAAATGTTGAATTCCTAGAAATTGTACTGTACTAATGGCGGCTAAGAAAAATGTGTTAATGTTATGAGTTTACTGAGTTTATATGACCATATAACTGGGTTATCCCGGCTCGATATGACCAAAATGTATTGATTTTGAATGTATTTGAAAAGTGGCCTCACTTACCCGCCGCCGACCAGCTCTGCGACCAGGATGTTGGTATTGCTCCGATTTGTCCCGGGACGGGCTGATAGTTTTACGGGTTTCACAAGGTTTAGGCCGTATTTGTGGGAAGTTATATGGTTCAGACACTCAGGTTTTGTTAGAATTTTAGAGCGCATGCAACGACGGCGTGCACGCTCCGTCTCGTTCGGTGTTGCGACTGACTTTGGCGCCACGGTTGCGGGCGTGTGCGCGTCGGGTAACTTTTCAACTCGCGCGTTGATTGGCGCCGAGATGAGCCGTTGACAGATTGGCGGGATTTATAGTGAAAGCCAAAACAAAACCCAACAATAATCGCCGGCGATTCGCTGCTGTTTGCGATTTCGAAATCTCACTCCATGCACATATTTTTTTTTGGCCTTCTGTCAACTGGAATTGCAAAGAGTGGGAACGAACTTGCGAGGCATGTCAACGCGCCAAATTATCATATTCTTGCCCCTAGCGGTACTTTCAAATTTCTATCTGGTCGCTTCAAACATGTCCGTATTGACATCATCGCCCCCCTGCCGATTTACAACGACTGTCGACTACAGATATTGTTTGACAGCAATTGACAGAACTACAGATGGCCTGAGGTCTGGCCATTGCGGACTATCACTGCGGAGGAGGCAGCAGAAACCTTTATACGAGAATAGTGTGGCTTTTTCGGTGTACCATAAGTAATTACGACATATCAATGCACTCAGTTTCAGTCCGATCTGTTCTGCCGAATGACGACACACTTCGCCACCAAGCGAATTAGAACAACGGCATACCATATCTGCTCCAACGGCATACTTGAGCGTGTCCATCGCCAACTCAAGCCCGGTTTCAGGTGCCACCATGATTCTTGGGTACGTGCACTGTCTTGCTTCCTTCTTGGCATGCGATCCGCTTTCAAAGAGGACCTGAAGGCTACAGCTGCTAAATTTGTTTACGGAGAAACACTTCGGTTGCCCGGCGAAATGCTTATTCCAGTTTCGTAGTATTCAACTTCGACGCAAAATGTCGACTGTAAGACCAATCCCTGCATCTCGTCATCATCTCATCATCTTCTAGATTGATCATCATCTTTTATCTTCAAAGATCTCTCGTCAGCAACTCATGTTTTTCTTCGTGACGGTACAATCAGACGCCCCGCACAACCCTTACACAGGTCCATACCAAGTCGTTGATCGTGCCAACAATGGCCAAACAGTGACTGGTCATTAAGGGTAAAAACGTCACTGTAAGCATTAATCGCGTCAAGCCGGCTCACGCGGAACACGCCAGTCCTACAGCCCGTGATCCTCAGAGGAAACCAACAGAGCTCACTCACACATCCATGTCAAAACCAAAACAGCCCGATCCATCTCCAAACGCAGACGTCAATCCAACAACAACCACTACAAAACCGCCATATACCACTAGGTCTGGCAGACTAGTCGAATTCAAGGATTTCTCTACGGATTTAGTGCTTAGGGAGGAGGCCCCCAGGTACGCACCCTAGTTAAGTGGCAACATTGAGCGACGATCCGGGGCGCTACCCGCTACCTGTTACGCCCCGCGCGACACCGGTTCGGAATCAAACAATAGAAAAACAATTGTGTCTCATTAGCTGCCCTTGACCAATTAAACTTTATCGTGTGTGACAATTTTAATAATAGATACCTATTAATTGCAAGTTGGAGTTTCATTTCCACTCTTCGATCACAATACGCGTAAGAGAAGAGGAGACAGGTAGAAAACCTTCCACCTATGTTTCCAAAGGGTCAACAGAATCCATATTCCCTAATAATCTGTGATTGAGTTTGCAAATTCATCTACTAATATTTGGCTAAAAGGTCCTAGCAACCAGGCAATATAAAATAAAATAACAAAGTTCTAGTAAAACCGGCCAAATGCGTGTTGGTCCACGTAGGGTTCCGTAGTTGGGATAAATTTATCCCAAGAAATCAAAATCAAATCAAAAGTCATTTATTCAAACTAGGCTGAGAATCAGCACTTTTCGAACGTCAAAATTACATAAGACAGTCCCCCAAAACGCCCACCCTTCACCACTTCCTAGTGCTTTAGCTGGGAAGAAGAAGTGGTCAACAAACTCCCCAGCAGCACACTGTCTGTTCAGTTAGAGGGAAAAAAATGGATTCTATACAACAGTATGCAAAACAATTTACATTACGTGCAACATAAAACATTAAATTATTAGCCATATGTCAGCTAGCACACCACTATACCAACAAAAAAAAAGAAAAGGAAAACACCGAAAACTATTAATTCTCAAGCAGAGATAAAAACGTAAACAGAACTTAATGCCCAAATAAAAGCCTCCAAGCATAAAAGGCGTGCCCGCTTACATATAGCTATAGCTGTAACAGTCACAAATGATGAACTAGGACCATCAAAGTAAAATAAATAAACAATTAATTACTAATAACAAAACAAAACAAAACAATGGTCAGCAAGACGACCAGTCACCACAAGCAGCACCCGTTCACGAGCATAACGCAAAAATCAGCCATTACCCCCCTCGCCATATTAGACGGAAGGAGGTAACCCGACCCCCGACGCTACCGCAAGCAGTGACAACTAAGGGAGCATGACGAACTAAGGGAGCATGTAAGGAAAACTACCGCCTTTCTTGAAAGTTCGCCCTTTCCTTTGTAATGAGGTTATACCCCGCCTGCCTGTTTGTCTTTCCGGCCAATAATAGTCCTCCAAACCTCTCTTACGGTGACCGGTGCGGTGTGTTCCCGCTGTCCCCACCGCCCGTGTCCCCATTAATAGGGACAGTGGGACTTGAATAAAATAATTAAAACTTGTTCCCGTTGTCCCCATTTTAATGCGGTTGAATTTTTTTTTTAGAATTATTTCGTTGTCTCTTTTCATGACAGTGTATACATACAACACCATACATTTTAAGTAAACCACCGTAAACTTGGCCCTCCTGATGGTTCGCGGGAATCGGGGCGAGAGTTTTTTTTTTGTTTCAAATTACTAAACTGAATTCAAATTCTTTATTGTGAACTTATAAGTGTACAGAATTTTGAAGATGTTAACAATAGGTAGGTTCTTAGAACTTAGTTGATTGTTATGGCATGGTTATAAAAATGTATAAGAAAAAAAGAAAAATGTACATAGTCAATATTACCGTTATACAGTTTACATTATAATTGCCTATCTCACCTATATGTACTACATACATACTTACATAACATCACGCCTTGTTTCCCCGAAGGGTAGCGCAGAGGTGTACCTGGAGTACACCCACATTTCGCCAGTTATGTTTAAGTCCCATGTAATAGGGGGCGAGCCTATTGTATCAACCGGTCAGCTACTGAGAAATTTCAGATAGAAAAACCCAATAACACTCTGCCCGACCCGGGAATCAAACCCAGGTCCTCATGCTCAGCAGTAGGGCTTGCAAACACTAGCTAGACCAACGAGGCAGACGATGTACTGCACTGCTTAAGACACTGACAATACCTAAACCGCGGTCCCTGCCAGATTGCATAGAAAAGCAAGAGAAGCGCGATGACAAAACGCTTGTGATTTATTGCAAAATATGAAGCAATTAGCTATTCACTCAAAATTGAGTTGACTAATCGAAAATATTAAACAACCAAGTTCTGCATTCAAATAAGACGTATTTGTTATTTAATAAATACGTAACGTATGTTGATATTTAATAAATACGTAATGTATGTTGATATATAATACAGATATTTTAGATTAGAACTCAAGGTAAGAGGTTAGTTTAACGTTACTTTTGCAAATTTGTTGCACTTACAGTTTTTTAGTAATTTCACAAAAACATTTCCTGCTGGGGTAACGTCTCTATCGTTACCGCAGCCAAACATTTTTTTTTATGGGAGTATTGAAACAAATATTAGCTATATAATTAGTTGTCTAGACGAGGTAAATGTTGCACCTTATTTTGTATTTTTGTTCTTTCTTCGGCTGCGAAGTTATTCGAGATCCTGCTGGAGTGACGTTTGTGGTTTTGCTAGATCTCTGAAACGGTTAAGCGGATTCTTATCACCTTTTTTACATAACTTCTTAGGAATTAGTTGTGCAATTAAAAAACCAAAATAATGCACCATTTAAAGGTTATTTAATTAAATATAAAAACACTTCAACAGGTCCTAACACTAAATAAGAGCTCTAAAAACTTACTTTAAACGTTATTTTGTAGCTTGTAACTGCCTTCAAATGTACCTATGTGAAGTTTCATTATAGTATCCTGTAAGTAACTAACAAATTATGATGATATTCAGTTCTCCAGGTTCACGGTCACACTGCGCGCGGAGTTATTTGGCCACCGATAAACCTTTATGTGGATATATAAACTGAATTTTATATCAATAATTAGTTGTTCAGTTCAGTTTTATACCTACAAAATGTCAGCGTAGTACATACAATAATTAACGAGATAATAAAATAAAAGTCTTTAGGAAGCGCAAGACTGTGGTAACCCAATCAAGTTTAGGTGGTTACAAAAAGCCACCGTGTAGTACATTAGAATATACAAAAATATATAAAAACATTTAAAAATATAAAAAAATGGTAGCCCACCGGTATCGGGAACAGGGTCCAAGCTCAGGGTCCAAGCGCAGGGTCAGGGCTCCAGAGAGAGGAACCTTCTAACAATGCGAGCCGTGTCCAGAAGTACCGCTTTCTGAATCAAGCCCTTAATCCAGCCGTCCAACGAGAGCCTCCTTAGGTGTTGGTCGAGGCTCTTGGCAATTAAGCCATTGGCTGATACGACTATCGGCACAATGATTGCTGAATCCACATCCCACATGTCGACAACCTCGCGAGATAAGTCAAGATACTTGATCTGTGTATCTTTCTCGGCTTTCATGAGATTCCCGTCATGAGGGACTGTTATGTCAACAATCATTGCGCGCCGCTCTGTTCGATCCACCACCACTATATCAAGCTTATTGGCAACAATAGTCCTATCAGTGATGATGGATCGATCCTAGTACAATGTGATATTTCCATTGTCGAGAACTGGGTCGGGCACATACCTGTAGTACGGCACTTCAGATTCTACAAGGCTGTATTTCAGAGCAAGTTGCTGATGGATAATCCTGGCTACAAGGTTGTGTCTATGCAAATACTCTTCGTTAGCTAAACGAGAACACCCGGAGATAATGTGTCGGATTGATTCTCCCCGACGGTGGCACGCCCGACACACGTCAACCGTGCCGTCCTTCACAATAAATCTCTGGTAATTCTTCGTCATGATAACTTCGTCCATAATTGCACAGACAAAACCTTCGGTTTCCCCAAAGAGGTCACCGAAACGTAGCCAGGCTACGGACGCTGAGAAATCTACATCGGGTTCATGTAGGGCCCGGAAAAAGCGTCCGTGAAGCTCCTTACTCTGCTCGGGGCAAGCTGGATCGCCTCAACGCAAATGTACACGCAACCGGGCACCGGCCTGCCCACCCGGGCAGGTTGCGGATAGCCCAACTCCGACTGCGGGACCGACTGTTAATGTCGATCCCGCACCCGGAGCATCTCGAAAGAGATCCCGGACAAGAGAAGCTCCCGAAGGCCAAATCCCAGGCTCAGGGAAACGTATGTTACCTTGTCCTATGCACCTATCACCAAACCAACCATCCCTCCGTATCCATAGATCCCATCGGTCCCCAAATCCCTAGGCCAAATCCCAGGCGTAGGGTGACCCCAAAACCACACCACTTCACCTAACCATGCCTTCCTTCCTATCCCTATATCCCGTCGGTCCTCGAGGAGGGGTAACCTAGATTTCTTAAAAGCACAACCCCCATAACAAAAAAAAAATCGGGGAATCCCACAACGCTTCGGCGGTCAGCCCCCATCGTATTCTGGGGGGGGGGGGGGGGCATACGACTGCTCTTTGGCGCCGCGCTCTTCAGCGCGGCCGGCTGCTGACTCAGCGCCCACAAGACAGGCTGCGACTTACGCGCCATCCCACCCTACCGCGGCTGCGACTAGCGCGCCAACGAACTCAATTTCGGCTGCATCTCACGCGCCAACACCCACTACGACGTGTATGCCTACTACAAGTCTCTGGCAACAGAGTCTTGTGCGTAACAGCATTACCAACCCGGACAAGGACCAACAAGAACACAGACAGAGAGTGACGCGGATGGAAGACGGACCTGGCAGCTCTAACACTTTCCCGGCCGATGGAGTACGCATGCTGTACAAGCGCGGAAAAATCATGGCTCGGGGGAAGAAAGTAGGCGACCGAAAGCGCAACACTCGCGAAGGCTCTAGCCAGCGCGAAGAGCGATCGAACGCCGAAGAGGCAGTACGCGACCAGCCACGAGTACGCGAAGGGGCAACCCAGCGCGGAAAACGACCGGACGGGGAATCACGTGACCTGCCGCAAGTACGCGAAGGGGAAACCCAGCGCGAAAAGCGGCCGGACGCGGAACTATGTGGGCGAGGGCAAGTGTGGTGAGTAGTCACGTATGTGTTTACATCAGCATGTCACGTATTGCCCAGGGTTAAGTTAAGGTAGATATACTGTTTTACATAAGCTTAGTATCAGCACGTAGTCACGTACTACCTAGGTATATTTAAACCATCTAATAAAGGAGAGAGCACAGTTGAGGAACACAGTTGAGTCTCTGTTCACGATTGACTCTCAAAGTAATACACGTCATGTAGTTTACTTAACCCCTCCTCATCCCCACATCGCACAAGTACGCGAAGGGAAAACCCAGCGCGAAAAACCTCCGCACGCGACTGAGCCTGCCGGGGCCGCCAGCCGACCCTAGGACACCGAATTGACCCACGACCGACCTCGACCCCAAAGGAAAAGGGGTAAGCGCGCTGGATCCTGACGCCAACCGCTACCGGCGAGAAGCACCCAGACGGGTACCTCCGATCCGCAGCCTGGAGCAAGCGGTACAGGGCTGGTGAAGAGGGAGCGCCCCGACGACTCGGCCTCACCGAGCACGCTTCAGGGGGACGCCAAACTCGTGAGGGTTCACTCCGCCCAGGGAGTGCAGATGACCTACGCGCGAACCACAAAGGACATTCCTGCGCGGCTGGCCGTAGTATTTTGCTTCCCTACCCCCTCTAGAGACCTGACTAAGGAAGAAGCCGTACACATCAAGACCGAACTTGAGGGCCTTATGCTAGACACGGACTGCCTTCACACAACACAACTCCCTGCCTTCCGCGGCTACCCTCGGGTAGCGGAAGGCACCGTGCAGTTGTGGTGTGAGGACGACCATGCTCTGACCTGGCTGACTCAGAACGTGCCCCGTATACAACTCCCAGACACCGACCTTACCCTAACGGTAATGAAACAGACCGACGTGACGTGCCGACCCGTGCCCGAGCCTCACTCTTCGTCCCACGCTACAAGGGGGACATTGCCCGGCTCCAAAGTATTCTGATTCGTCAGAATACTTGGTACGACGTAGGCAAGTGGTCGCTGCAAAGGGCAACTACCGTCGGTGGCGACAACTATGGGACATATTTGACCCTAGGTGTACCACCGGAGGAAGTTGAGAAGGTCCTAGCCCGGGAGCGTCGGATATCGTACCTGCTGGGGTCGATATACGTACGTTTCTGGCCCACGACCCAACCCCCTGACACCGCGACCCAATCCCCCGCCACCCTGACCGAAACCACAACGGACCTGACTGTGACGGTACCGACGTCGACAGACACATTGGACATGGACATGGACAGGTTGGACGAGGTCATGGCCCGAGCGGCAATGGCCGACGAAGACGAAGCCATACCGCCAGCATCGCCCGGCTGGAACGAGCAACTGTTAGCCTCGTCACCGGGCGATCAACACGACGACCAACATAGGGCGGAGGGAGCAGAGGGATTGTCTGATGGATCCATCTCCGACTAACTCCACCCCACCGTCGCCATCGCCCCCGCTCAACATCATACAGGCAAACCTCCAGCATAGCCAGACTGCCACGGCTTGCTTACGCAGGGCGCTGGAGGTAACACCCCGAACCATCGCACTGATCCAAGAGCCTTGGATCAGGAATAATAAAATATGTGGCCTCGGTAACATCGGAGGTAAGCTGATCCTGAACACACACAGCGCAGACAAGCCAAGAACCTGCGTCTATATACCCAAAGGAATTCCTATCACACCACTTACTCAATAATGATCCAGAGACTTAACAGCTGTCAAGCTCCACAGCGCTGTGTGTAGCGCTCCAGATGTTGTACTAGC
The DNA here is from genome assembly GCA_905333075.3 of Atethmia centrago. Lineage (NCBI taxonomy): Eukaryota > Metazoa > Arthropoda > Insecta > Lepidoptera > Noctuidae > Atethmia > Atethmia centrago. The sequence goes on along the minus strand of HG995378.1, from coordinate 30,418,571 downwards.
CTCGGTGTACATGCCAGGCGAGGACGTAAACTGTCCTCCAAAGGAGATGGCCGACCTAGTGCAGCACTGTGAGCGCGCCAAACTGGAGCTGATAATCTGCACCGACTCGAACTCCCACCACCCTCTATGGGGCAGCGATGCACCGAACCCCAGAGGATAGGTATTATCCACCTATTTATTCTCTACTAATCTTAACATCATTAACTGCGGCTCTGAACCCACTTGGGTCACAGTCCGAGGACAAACGATCATAGACTTAACACTCGCTACAGAAAACGCGACTAACCTCATTATGAACTGACACGTATCGGACGAGCCATTTTGCTCGGATCATAGGAGGATACGCTTCACTATAACTACCAATACAAAGACACCAACACGAAGGCGAAACCCGCGGCGCACCGATGTACCCGGGTTTAAACGCCTACTAGCCTCTCTATTAGATAGGCACCTATCAAAGGTAACTCTAAGAGACCAAACGCAACTGGAATACACCGTGACAAAGTTATCAGAATATATAACCGAAGCATACCATGCATGCTGCAAACTAAGAGCGCCAAAAACCAAGGGCGACAGGAACCCCTGGTGGAACGCAGAACTTAGTAAACTTAGAGATGCATTGCGTAAACAATTCAACAGAGCCAAAAACACCAGACTCCCGGACGACTGGGAACTATACAAAGAAACCCAATATGACACTACCAGGGTCATAGTCGTCCTCTCGCCACTTTTATGGAACCTGGTTGTCGACAATCTTATTAAAACACTCAACGATAAAGGTTACTTCACCGTAGGCTACGCGGATGACTTAACCATAATAATAAACGGCACCCACGAGAATACCCTGTGCAACCATATGCGCCAAGCCTTAAAAATAGTAGAGGTTTGGTGCAATAAGCACCAACTATCAGTAAACCCTACAAAAACCGAATTTGTTCTTTTCACAAAGAAAAGTAAATTGCCACTACTACAGCCCCCTACTTTGTGCTGACGACATCTCTTTGAGGCGCGCGTGGAATACGATGCGCCGTCGACCCGGGCCTGGTCCTTACCGGACGGTGAGCTACCCATTGCTCACCGTCCGCAAGCCCGCGCCTACGGTGGCCGGAAATCCGCCCGGGATTCCCGACGCCCTGGGCGTCTCCTGCGGCGGCTAGGGGCGAGAGGGCGCAAAACGTGCCTTTCCCTCAACCGTCCCGCCTCCTCCTTCGCGAGCATTACTGCTTCGCAGAAGGAGGTGACGGCTGCCCATGCCCTCTCGCTCCGTACCATGGCCTGAACCAGGGCCGGACGCGAGAGGTCTCTGCCGCCGATCGCCTCCACGAGGACACGGCGGTGCTCTGCCCAAGCCGGGCAGACCTCCACCGTATGCTCCACCGTGTCCTCCGGGCGATCCACACAGTGGTGACACCCGGACGTTTCCTCCCGCCTTATCCGACACAGGAACCTCCCGAAGCTGCCGTGTCCGGTGAGGACCTGCGTCAGGCGGAAGGTGAGGACGCCGTGGCGCCTCTCCAGCCACTCCTCAGAGAGGGGACTTATCGCCGCAATCGTGGCGTGCCCAGCACTGGGTTGCGACAACCGTATTGGAACCACCCTAAGCCTATTAACTGAAACCAAATACTTGGGCATTTTGTTGGACAAACAGTTGAATTGGGCAAAACACACCAACTACATCATTACAAAAGCCAGCATATCGCTGTGGCAGTGCAAAAGACTGCTCGGCAGGAACTGGGGAATTAACCCCAAGATTACCCACTGGCTATTCACCACGGTCATCCGGCCAACTATCACATACGGCTCACTAGTCTGGTGGCCCAGGACAGACCTGAGCACAGCCCAAAAAGATCTCGAAAAACTGCAACGGTTTGCTTGTGTAGCAATCACAGGCTGTATGAGAACTACGCCCACCGCCGCCCTACAGGCGATGCTTGGATTGCCGCCTCTGCACCTTATCGTGCGAGAGGAGGTGGCCCTGGCCGCCTTTAGGCTTAACATAACAGGAACCCTGAGCTAAGACTCTAGAGTCAAGCACATACGCATAAGGGAGGATGCGATCAAACAAAGACCGATGCTGGCATCACCCTGCGACAGAGCCCCAAAACTACACTGTTTCCAAAAGCACTACAACATAATACTCACAGAAGAACGGTGCGACTATTCAGGCCCGTATGAGGTAAGAGTATACACCGATGGATCAAAGACCAACTCCGGAACCGGAGCTGGCGTTTTCTCACACGATCTTAACATAAACATATCCTGCCCGCTGCGAATGTTCAACACCGTCTACCAGGCGGAGTGTGTGGGCATTATACAAGCGGCGTATGCCATAGAAGCCAGGAGAGTCACGGACACTCATGTACGTATACTATCCGACAGCGCCTCAGTTCTCCAATCCCTAGGGAAGAAACACAGTACTTCGAGATTAACACAAGAATGTCACAATGCGCTAGAACGTATAACGGTATTTAACCGCAACACAGTGACACTGCAATGGATAAAAGGACACAGCGGATCGCTGGGCAATGACGCAGCTGACGAACTAGCCGGAGAGCATCCGGCACGTCAGTCTGCGGACCGGAGCCGATCGTGCCCATCCCCTTCAACCAACTACGCAGGTGGCTACAGGACCTCACCCACACACAAGCGGAGAGCTGGTGTTCCTCGGCACAGGGGTGCAGACAGTCCAAGGAGGCTATGCCATCCTTGGATAGTAAGTTAACCAGGCGCTTGTTACGCCTGGACAGGACCGGCCTGCGCCTGCTGACGGGGACCATCACGGGCCACTTCTCGCTAAACAAACACTTCCACACAATAGGCATAACGGACAGCCCTCTGTGCAGGGCTTGCATGGAGGCAGAGGAAACCTTTGCGCATGTGCTCTTCGAATGCACAGGCGTCACCCACATTAGAACAGAAACCCTCGAGGCACTCAGATCCTACACAGAAATTCTAAACAGACCAGAAGATGTTATCAACTTCTGGAGGGAGGTGGGCTTGGAATAACCACCAAAAACGGCCGCCATGGCTCACGCACAATGGTCCACCTAAAGGACTAAGTGCGGAAACCAAACCCTCTAACATAGGTCCTTACTCTGCCATACCTCCCTGCGATCGTTAGTGTCAAGCACTACAAGCTTGCGCCAGTTCTCTTTAGCCACGGAGAGTGGGGTGAGGCCTTTGTCCACCGCGACCACATCTCGATGCATCCCCACGTCGGTTTCTAGGAAATTTTCCCTGAGACTGCATACCTCGCGATTGTGGACGGTCATAGCTTTTAAAAAGGCTCGACCTCCATACTTTCGCGGGACATAGTCTTATTACCGATGACCGTTGGTGATGCATTCGATATGCAGTCAGCAGCGTACGGACCCGCCTATCCAGGGCGTCGAGTTCGGTCTGAGTCCATTTGAATATGCCGAAAGAGTACATCAAAACGGACATGGCCCAACCCTTGAAGGCGCGCGCCTTGTTTCCGCCTGATAGAAGACTATTAAATACTTTCTTCAGGCGGCCAAAAAAGCGCTCCTTCAACGATTGCTTCATGTCATTAACGGGGCGACGTCCTCGGGGTCTCTAGTAAAGATGGGCGTTGCGATGCCCCAAGGTTCAATTCTTGGCCCTTTCCTATTTCTAGTTTATATTAATGAAGGAAGATCATTAATATAAACTAGAAATAGGATACATGATGGCAAACTTATCGGATATAATTATATTCGCTGACGATATTTCTCTCATTTTTAAAATAGATAGAAAAAATCCGGATGTCTTACACGTCAACGATAGTCTGGATATTCTTTCGAAATGGTTCGCAGCTAATAATCTCTTACTTAATGCGAACAAAACAAAATGTATTAAGTTCTCACTACCAAATGTACCCCAAGTGGCTCTAAATTTAAAACTTGATGGCAAGAGACTAGATGCTATTACAGAAACTATATTTCTAGGAATTACTCTAGATTCAAAATTGCAATGGGGAGCCCACATTAGAGCTCTTTCCGGTAGATTAAGTTCAGCTGCATATGCAGTAAGAAAAATTAGACAGTTGACTGATATAGCCACAGCTAGGTTAGTATACTTTGCTTATTTCCACAGTATTATGTCTTATGGCGTTCTGCTGTGGGGATCGGCAGCTGATGTAGATTCAATTTTTATCTTACAAAAGAGGGCAATCCGCGCAGTCTATAGAATGGGTCCTCGTGAGTCCCTTAGAAATAAATTCAAAGAAATGAATGTACTAACTCTGCCTTCTCTTTATATCTTAGAAAGTATTTTGTATGTTCGCAAGAACTTATGTCTTTTCAAAACAAAAAGTGATTTCCATAATATAAATACACGTAGTAAACATGAAATTGTGATACCCAAATTTAGATTAACAAAAACAAGCAAATCATTTGTTATCAACAGTATCCGCTTTTATAACAAGTTGCCAAAGTCAGTTACAGAACTTAGCGATGGAAAGTTCAAAACCCACATCAAACGTGTCCTTATCAAAAACGCATATTACAAGATTAAAGACTACGTTGAAGACAAGGAAGTTTGGCAATAATTCCTTCTGCACATGTGGCTTCCCTGGTAGATCAGTAACGGCATAACTATGGAAATATCTATTAATGCTCCCAAATTACGATGTTTATTATTATTATTTTTTAGACATACTTTTTTGACATTATATTTTCACTATTTTGACATTATATACCTACAATTTATATTTCAGACTTAATATTATTTTACATGGATTCTTGTGTACGTTGTGAATGTGAGAACGTTGTAGGCTTAATAGACTAGATCATTTTTCTTTAGACCGTTTCCTTTCTCTTTTTTTGTTAAGTACTTCTCGACAGGCCTACACTGTTCTCCCATACCTAATTTGTGTAATTTGAAAACATTGTAAAAGCCAGTTATTTTTAAAAAGAGTAACCGTGGAGTTTCTTGCCGGCTCTTCTCCATAGGAAACGACCAATTGGAACCGTGCACCTAGCTTCTGACGTTTCATAAGTGCCCATGAAATAAAAATATTTTGATTTTGATTTTGGAACATTGATGCCTAACGCTTCCGACATACCCAAATACTTGTAGGTTTCGGATGGGGAGCGGGCTCTAAGGTTTATCCTCGTAAGGCCCAACCGGTCGATATATATTTTTATGATTAGATATATAATTTAATGATTTTAAATAGTGTCTCCGGGCCGGAGTGTCAAAATTTTTTTGTCATTAAATTAGGTCGTTGGGCCTTACGAGGTTAAGGTATCCGAGAGTTGGGTTCCCACGGATTCCACAATCTCCCCTCGCTTTACATGCATGACCGCACATTTATCCACTCCAAATTCCATCCTGATGGCGCTACTGAAAATTTCAGTTATTTTCAGTAGCTCCATCAGTTGCAAATTATTGGAGGCAAAGAGTTTTAGGTCATCCATGTAGAGGAGGTGAGATATAACCTGACCACCTCTCCTCAACCGATAGCCTAGACCTGTATCCTCCAGCAGTGTGCTTAGAGGATTCAAGGCTAAGCAGAAACAAAGCGGACCCAAACTATCGCCCTGAAATATGCCTCGCTCGATCCTTATCGGTTCGCTATTCCTCTGGATATTTCGACATCTTGGATAGCGAAGGACCGTCCTCCATTGCCCCATACGCGACATCAGGAAGGTGCGCAGAGTTGCATCTACTTTATACAACTCCAGCACCCTCATGAGCCATGTATGTGGCACCGAGTCATAGGCCTTCTTATAATCTATCCAACATGTTGGCTAATGGTCATATTAATGAGTAACTCCTTAGTACCGCGGGACCCGTTCTTACATACATTTTGAGAGGCAGACATGGAGTTGGTGTCTATATGTTTGTTAATTTTAGCTCTCAAAATGGATTGTAAGAACTTTATAGACCGTCGGTAAACACGTAATCGGCCTATAATTTTTGGGTTCCGCGGTGCTACCTGATTTATGGAGCAGGTGGGTAACTCCTGTCGTTAGGAATTGGGGTAGCGATCCAGACTCCAAAGTAGTCTGGTACTGAGCTGCCAAGCGAGCGTGCGACCTTAAAAACCATTTGAACCAGAAGTTGTGCAGTCCGTCCGGCCCTGGGGACTTCCAGTTAGGTAACGGATTATTATTATTGTTATTATGTCCTTACATATCTCGGGACCATGGGGTCCCGGACCTTTGGAATGCGTACGAGGGGCCGAAACCAACTCGCAGAGGCCCCTTGGACAATTGTAATGGAATGAGGCACCAACCGACGATTATCCCTGTTTGCTCTATGAAGGTGCACCTAAGGATAACCCCCGGTTGATGCAAGACTATTGCAGAACATGGGAACAAAAAATATTGGGCTATGGGTTTGGGAGGCTATAGTGGATCGGTTTCCTAAGACTATAGAAAGTCTATGGCCCCTACCTGACCAATACTTTATATAAAATACACCGACAAAATGGCAGGGGGTGACTTGCACACTCAATAATGGGCCCCCGAAAACGGCCGCTAGCACATAGTGACGTAGTGACAAGGGGGCAACACTTCGAGGTGCTTGAGGAGTGGAGAGGTATTCCATGGCTATCAGGACAATCCCGGAAGTTCGGTCAAGATCCCTACCAGCATCTTACTGGAATATTTCCTTCTTCCGAGCACGTTTGCTCTTGCGAATCAACACTCAAGCCGGCCAATAAAGGCAAGAATGAGGTGGGAGCTCTGTTCCTCGTCAGTGTTCATTCCAGCCGGCCAATAAAGGCAAGCCAGAGATGAGGAACAAGACTTATCCCAGGAGATAGGGTCCGTGGGGTCGCTACTGCCCAACAGCTCGCCACATGCTGCCCTGCGGGTTTCTGTATCTCTCTTAGTTTGAATCCTTATCCAAGACCTGTTCCGGTAAAGTAAACTCTACCGGCACAGACCTGGAGTATGGAGCGCACAAGCCCCACCACGACGTCAACGTAGAGATACGGCAGTGGGGTTATTATTATTATTAGAGATCCAGCAAACCACAAACGTTACTCCAGCAGGATCTTGAATAACTTCGCAGCCGAAGAAAAAACAGATACAAAACAAGGTGCAACATTTACCTCGTCTAGATAACTAATTATGAAGCTAATATTCGTTTCAATACTCCCATAAAAAAAAAAAAATGTCTGGCTGCGGTAACGTTATAGACGTTAACCCAGCAGGAAATGTTTTTGTGAAATAAATAAAAAACTATAAGTGCAACTTTAAAAAATGTACGCAACAATTACAACTGGGCAACTAATTATCTATAAGATTTAAATGACTCTTCAACATTATTTTGTTGGGGTAACTGTCGCCCGCGGCTCGTCGTTGTCGCTCGTTGACGCACCAATAAACTGTACATATTAATTTACCTCAAATGTTATATTTTGCAGGAATAATACAAAAACAAATTTCGAGTTTCACGATTTTTATTAAATTACAGAGTAACAATAAAATATTTGGTGCCAATCGAAATGGCACTGTAATCCTAACTAGTCGTCGTGTAAAACTTACATCGTACATAGCGCTATGTACAGACGTGGCCGCTACAATAGTCCAGCAGCCTATTACCATATATTTACAGTCACAAATAAGTAATAAAATATTAATTTATGATTTTCATTGAAACATTCTTAGTGAAAAATATAAACTTATTCCAACAAAATCAAATTTCTTTCCTTAATTTTAAAATATAATGGAGCTTCAAAATATTTTCAACATTTCTAGTGTTTACACATTTCCATTTTGTAAATATTTTACATTATTTCTTTGTGATAGATCATCCAAAAGTGGATTTTATTTTCAACTAAATTTATGATTACCTAAGTAGTAACCCAATATCATTGTTGCTTAACTCATCATATTTTGTTTTTCTGGTTTAGACACAAATAACTCATAAACATAACTATTACACAAAATAAAATTCCATTCTTACCTTAAAACTAATTAAAGAAAAAGTAAACTTCGAGAAAATTTCATAAATTAAGATGCTAACAATTGCCACTCGACTGTTAAACCAATTAAATAAAAATAATTTTAACTCAAAACATTAAAAAATGTATGGGCATTACAAAATAAAAGTGACAAGTATTAGTTATATTACTTAACTATTATAGATTGCACAAAATCTTGATATTTACAATTACAACATGTGTCCTTTTAAGTTAGTCTCAATACTTTGAGACTAAAGAATAATTTATATAAATTCTTAGGCATGTGTTAGTCCATTAGCACTTACAAGCACAGATCAACAAACTATTGATATGTGGACTAAGGGCACAATTAAGGGTAATCCAATGTCACCATGGTACAATGCCTGTTGTTTGTTCAATTCTAGGAGCCATACACAGTTGTTACTAACGTAACACTTACAATACTTCTGTGAGTTTCGATAGAGAAATTGACACCAAACATGCAAGCATGAGTATCTTATCCAATCATAATACAGAATCTTAGGTTTTGATTCGTTTTTGGCTTTTAATATCCCGGTAAACAGTCTGCTCTATCACCATGCATCAATATAATCATTATATTTAAATCGTTATTTATTTGAAGACAAATTTATAAATGAATACACAAAAGATATGAAATCACATTATTATTTGTAAAAGGCCTACAATATAAAACCTGATCTATGATTTTCAATAAACCAAAATTTTCGATTGGCAAAAAGTTCAGATGACTTTATTATTTTTGGTTCCCTAAATATTTCCTATTTAGTCACGACACTAAGATTGCATAGAATCACAACCGCCTCATTTAAAGCCTTATTTAAATCTTAGTGTGTTTTGTGCTTACAAATATTGCTTGATGCAAACAATAATTACTAGCTTAGTGTATATATTGCCTGATTTCATAATCTTGGTGGATTTATTATTTCGTTGAGAACAGTTTACAAATAACCAACTAAAACTCAATTCAACTAAAACTCAAAATATTACAACAGTCACAAAAATATACTAACATCAAGCAGTAACTAATACACAATCTAATTTGGCAGATATAGTCAACATGTCTGATTGTCAATCAAGTAAAAATCCATATTTTTTGCAGTCTCTAAACAAAACACACAAGTCAATCCTCAATTTTATTAAATGAGATGAAAGTTCATAATATTTAGCACATTGAAATAATCCCAATTCACTACCGGTAACGAAAATAATACCCATGACGTAAAGATATCAATCCAAATACATACACAATTCTGATCTGGAAAATAAATTTCTGAATGCACTACACTGTAATTTCATAAAAAACCATGTAATATCTCTGCGGAGGTCTGTTTCCACTCGATATTTACACTGTATAAATACAATGAGCGTGAGTTTGGCTTTGGAAACACATTAGAACACAGTAGTTTAGTATGCAGTTGATGGCACGTCACTAGAGTTCTTCAGTTCATATGAGCATGAGGATGGCTCTAGCGATGGCGCGCGATCACGTGTAGTTGTCGCGCAGCTGGCGCACGGCGCTGTACAGCTTGACGGCCGGGCCCAGGCGCAGGCGCACGGCCTGCACCAGCTCGTCGCGCGACGCCATGAGCAGCTCGGCGCCCGACAGGCGCGCCGCCGCCGCCGCCGCGCCCGCCGCCGCGCCCGCCACGCGCGCCACGAGCGCTGCGACGTCGCCCTGCAATTGTTTCATTGGTTATTAACATACATGATCTTGTAAGGCATTGTTCAAAGTTGCGCGCCCTTCCATTGCATGTTATATGCACTCAACATATGACAATGGACAATAGTGATAAAACCTGAACTTTTTATGCACCATTTCAACGCGAGTACATAATTCTTTCTTTCTTCAAATTACAGCCCTCTTAGCGACGCCATTTTAAAATCCATCACATCTGTAGGTATAGATAACCGACTTCTTTGAGCACTCCGCGCTGGAGTGTAAATGAGGTGCTGTTCCACAAACAATGGGCCACTTAATATCGTGTCCAGGGTGTCCTGCTGGAACTGATGGACATTACTTAAGGCACGGCTCTCGATGGCAATCTAAATAGTCAGCCCAGAATTTGGCTACGTGTTTTGTCAAGCACGTAGCAAAAATTCTGGGCTGACTCTATTTAGATTGCCATCGACACGATAAGATAACTGACCTGTGACCAAGCCGTAGGGTCATGCGGCAACTGTAAGGCAGCGAGGTGCGCGGCGAGGTGCGTGGCGAGGTGGTCGCGCAGGGGCGCGGGCGCGGGCGCGGCGGGCGAGGCGCGCGAGTACGTGCGCAGCGTGCGCGAGGCGGAGCGGGCAGAGCGCCAGCGCTTGCCGCCGCCGCTCGACACTGAGTCGTCGTCTGATGCCTGTGATGAAAACATCTACTTAATAAAAATCTTATTCATTCATTCACCCACTAACTGACAGAAAACGCACAGCTTATGGGCGCGTTTGCAAATCATACAATATTGTGCTGTTTTTCGGTACATATTGTGACAAAATTAAACCAAATCAAATATAACTAATCACTACCACATATAAATTGGTTCTTCATCTTCAAATAATAGTAACCATTTTGTTGAAAATTATAGATTTTTATAATGTAAAAACGATTTTCTGTTCCTATTTTTCATAAAATTAACGATACCGGGTTGAGTTTAGGTACATTTTTTGTTTTATTATCAACATATTTTAAGGTTTCTAAAAATACTAGAAGTAGGCAGACATATTCAATTCCAAAAACTAGTAAAAAAAAATATCAAAATGTCACACAGTCGCAGAAAAAATTAAAAACTGAACTTATTTTTTCACATATTTTGCTATTACGGATAATCTTAATAGGTTGCATTAGGGGTTATTTTATTCGTCTTGCTATATTGCGCAAACGTTTCGAATGCGACGAGTTCCAGTAGCAGTCACCGAAGTACACCTTCAGGTCACACTATCAAGTCCAGAGGTAAGGTCTCATCATAACTATCAAAACGAGCCTAAACTCGGCACACCTAGTCCTACTCGTCGACCAGTTCTAGTACCAGCTAGTAGAAGGCTTCCAGTGGATGTGTCCTGAGCATAACATTGATAACCAACTTGTACCTACCATATCCGACGAATAAATGTCTTTGTCTTTGCCTAGGAGTCACTGAAGTATTTGTATCTAAGAATTATTTAGTAAAATTATAAAGAGCAATACGAAATATTTTTTGTAAGTACCTACGAATTATAACGAAATAAGAAAAAAAAACGAACTCAAAGTATCAAAATTAGTTCACTTGACTACTATTCCCGCAGCTAACAGTACGTACACTTGTGTGTGCGACCCGCGTCAATGTAGTAATTGGATTCTATACATATCAATTTTGCAAACGCGTCCTTAAACCGCTGGATCTAGAAGCATGACATTTTGCACAACAGTTTCTTATATAACGAAAGTGGCATTAAGAAAGGATTTTTGAAAATTCATCCCTTAAAGGGGTTAAATAGGGGATGAAAGTCTGTATGGAAGTTTTTAATTTCTTTGAAACTAAGAAATTTGCATTTGTCTCTTTCTACGTAACAGTTAGGACGTAGTTATGCAAAAACGTTCCAACCCATAAGTTTATCAAAATTGAGTTAACAGCACTAGGCTGCTTTTTTAAACACTCTTCTCATCTTATTGTAAAAACGTGTCAGTCCTTAGGTTATTATTGTTTGATTTCAAATGTTTCAACCACACAACGCATAACACATTTGTAGCTAAAAATAATTAAAAACGCGTCAATGGTGCCGATTCCCTTGTTCACAAACTAAACTAAATTTAAAGTTCAGTGCATCTTTTTCTTTCTATTTCATTAAGAAAAGGACAGAAAATAAATTTTAGTTGTGCAAAATTTCAATCTTTGAAACGATTTTATTTTAATCTTTTTAATAAGAATCATTGCGCTGTAATGATTCACATAACCTTGAAACGTTTTCATGAAATGTAAATTGTCTCATAGGTTTTGGGACGTTTTAACGAAACAAAATACGTTAAACAAAGACGATGAAAATGTGTGGAACATTTTAGTACTTATTATGAAAATTGTTTTTTGTTATTCTCAATGCCTATCAAAATATTTTATTGAGACATTTTAATCTTACTAAATGTATCCCGCGTAGATTTCATTCACAAATCCCGACAATAATTATATATGCTAAAACCATCATCAGTTGACTGCTAAAAACGTTCCAAGCTTGTTTTTACGAAATATCTAGCATATAAATAAAAATAAAATAAAACTAAGCCAATGATAAAATCGTTTTTATACACCTCTTTAAAATGGCACACATCACATAGCCATAACTGTTTACATAAAAAAGAAAACAACCCGAATACTAAATTGTCATTATCTCAATTTGAACTTCCTGTGGGTTGGAACGTTTTTGCATTACAAGGTTCCTAAAGAAGAGAAGTTGTCGATGAGAAATCCCACCGGGCAGAGCTTGTTGTGCTAATAAAATAGGGTAATGTAATGTGCATAACGGAGACTATCGATGTTTGCAATTTGCAGACAACCGCACCTCAATGGTATCAGTTCGACGTTGACAACGTCTTAATTTCGTAAGCAGTAAGGGCGATTTTTATTAGTGTAACTACAGACAAGCTACAGAGTGTAACTGCAGACTGTACAAAAAGATACCATTATATTTACAGATATACATACCGGGTCATTCTTGACGACTTCTTCGACTCGCTTGTGTTTAGGCGGCCTGCCTCGTGGTCTGCAAAACATCAACAAACAAATGGTGTAACATTTTAAAGTGGTCAGTCGAACGACTAACGATGCGATGTCGACAACTATTTCTTGATGTTAATGTCCTAATAAAATCCTTATAGGTATAAGTTAACAAGTGAATAAATCTCACCTCTCCTTAGTCTCGCTAGTAGGCGTACTCGTGTGTATTGAGTTCGTCTTGGGCTGTTTGGTGAGCACTCTGAAATAGAACATATCAAAGTTTATTGGAGATAAAACATTCTAAGTTATAGGATTGACTAGGTGCTGCCCGCGGAGCCCGCGTGGCTTTTTCAAAAATAAAAGTTGCCTAAGTTACTCTTTATAATATTAGCTATCTAACAGTCAAAGTCCCGATGAAATCGGTTCAGCCGTTTCGGAGATTAGCCGGAACAGACAGACAATAACATAAAAAAAATGTTTTTTTTGTTATATGTACCGTATAAACTTTCATATGCATGTAGTAAAAAGCTGTTATTTTGACATTACAAACAGACACTTCACGTTTATTTCTATATAATTATATGATCAGCTTATAATGTTCCCACTATTGGGACACAGGCCTCCTCTGGGTGAGAGGGATTTATTTGTATAGATATGATTTATTGCAGCATTTTTATTATATACTAGGTGACCCGACAGGCGTTGTCCTCCGAATTTCAACAATTCTTACAAAAACCCCATAAACAAAATCACTTTCAGTTTTTCAAGAATTTTCCGAGTAACTTTCCCAATGTTTCTTTCCCTAAAAACCTTATTCGGTCTATAATGAGAAAAATTAAAAAGAACTCAGTCCAGCCATTCTCAAGTGATGTGATTACCAACAAACAATATTTCATTTTTATTTATTTATGTACATTTGATGTAAATTACAAAACACATTTTGTGACACATATGAATAGTGACAGTTAACAGCGGAGAAAAGGAGAAAATATTTTGCGTGGACCCTGTAACATGGGACACGGGCAGGCCGAAGAAGTGACCCTTTGATATTTGGGCGGTTAAACCAAAACATCACCCTTATTTTCTTGCGTTGTCTGTTAATAAGAGATATCAGTTCTCTCATTTCAGCCTGTGAACCAAGAGTAGCAACGTAGTAGCAACATAGTCGTTTTGTGTTCGTACCTAGCCTGGTCTTCTTGTAACAGTGACGAGGTGCAGCTGCCGACTATTTCTGTTCTGTGCTCGTGATATTCTGTATGTGTTTCTGTGACAAAAATATCAATTTTTCTTTGTTACCTGCGCTCCCTGGGCAGCACCTGGTCGGCGTCCCTGGGCGGCGCCAGGCGGTCGGGCGCGCGCGGCGGCAGCGCGCGGTAGGGGCACGCCGAGGCCGCCGAGTGGTGCTTGTGCGCCCCGCCGCGTACGGAGCCCAGTCCTCGACATCCACCCACGCCGCACGGACCCACCACTCGAAGTTCTTCTGCTGCTGTAGATACAAAATAAGTTTAGGTTCGTGAAGAAGGCTAATCAATAACAGGCATTGTTGAGAACAAGCCGTGTGCCCGATGAGATTTTCCATAGAACAAAATTCTTCCATTTACCTCCTTTAAAGGATGAATTTTAAAAAATCCTTTGTTAGTGCTAACTTTTGAAATAAACTATTAACTCCAACGTTCATCTAAAGTTACTTACTAAGTGGCGGCTCCAGCGGATGTCCTGTCTTCAGACACCAGCCGACGGGGTGTAGATCAGGGGAATCGTCGTCGAACCAACAGGCCAAATCCTCCGGCCAGCCGTCGAACGACACCTGCACTTGGTGACCCTTCACCGCGATTATTGTCCCCACACGGATCAGGAATGGCACCTGACACGAAATGAGTGTGAGTTATATGGTCTGAGTTTGCAGAAATGGGTAAGAAAATATAAAAATAGTGCAGGGATTATTTGTTGAAAGGGGTTGTTTACTGTGATAAAGTTCCCTGAAATTAAACACGTGGAAATTATGCTCATACTTTTGATTAAAGCCACATTGAACTTATCAGTCATTTCTAATCTCGAAAATGCTCTTTTTTTCAAAAGGTTTAACTAACCCTTTTATCAACAACCTCCAGCTTCATGCCAGGCTTGAATCCATTCGGCGGGCGCGGCTTGAAAGCGCGTGGCGGCACCGACGACGCTCCCGTCTCAGCCAGGTAGTTCTCCCACGAAAACGTATCAGGGTCTTTGTAAACTGCGAACAAATATAAATACTTATATACAATCAACTTAACATTGATAGTAAAGGCGCTATCAATGTACATACGTATAAGTTGACTGTACATACGTACGTCGTAGCAGTAAGGGCGGCTTTTTGAGAGCAAGTGACCTCTGTCATGCAGTTACAAGCGTTGCAACAGAGTCCGTAAAGTTGCTGGCTTCACACCTAGCTTGGTGGCGAGTCAAAGGATTCGCGCACCTACTGACACGGTAATTTGCACTATTTAATTATAAAATACCCTGTGCCGCTATCTGAATATGCAACGAAAGAACCCCGGGTTCCGCAAGAATAGAAATTGCGCTGTACTATTTCAAGCCTATACTGTAACAGCTTGAATGTATTAAAACAAAACCGTTGGCGTCTCATGCCGATACACTGGTAGAGCTTTAAGAGCATAGGTAATCGAGCTACGGCGGCCCTGGGTATAAAGGCTCCTACATACTGGCGCGACTTGTCGCGCGACGCGACGCGACACAAAGACACCGCGTGTAGCGCTACAAGCGGTACCTTTGTGTCGCGTAGCGTCGCGCGACAAGTCGCGCCAGTATGTAGGAGCCTTAATAGTCAGCCACGCTGCCAATCTTGCTTGTTCGTGCAGCCACGAGAGGACATTTTGAAAACTTGTGGAAACGCGACGAAATCTATGATAATTTTGGAACAAACATTCGCACAACTTACAGATGTCAGATTTGTGCCTGGATGTGTTTGTATTGGCACCAAGGACATCGAGTGGTGCTCTGAAGCGTTCACACTTACGTTGGTCTGGGGATTAACAAACACACGAGTTTTTAAGTTGCCTCGTACCCAGGTAATGACCATCACCATTACGAGTTAGTATTTTGAAGGCAGAAAAAGTAATGAGTATGTAGGTATGTTGGTAGTTCGAAGATATAGAGACAGGGTATCAATCAGCCCTTGGGCAATGGATGGCGCATCATAAGGATATGGTAAAGACGGTGCATTATAAAAATCGTATGATAAAAAGCTTATACATGTCATAGTAAGATAATGTGAATAGATAAGTTGCTTATCGACTAGACGACAAGACTGTCAGAAGAGTGTTTGTTATTGAGAATGAAATGAACTGAAAATATTAGTAACTTGACTTACCGAAACTTGTCAATAACACTTATCAGAGGTTTTTGGGCTTCCCTAATTAACGCTAAATGTTGAGCGACAGTCGACGAGTAAATATGTGACTTTGATAAGAGGTATGCATTTCAATGATATAGCATTCAATGCAGTACCAATTGACTGCCAAGTGAGATCCATTTTGGAATGAGTATGTCTTGACACAACATTTTCACTTTTATTGTTTTTTAGGGTTCCGTACCTCGGAAGAAAAAAAACGGAACCCTTATGGCTTATAGGATACATCGTGTGTCTGTCTGTCCGTCTGTCACAGTCGATTTGCTCCGAATCTACCAGACCGATTAAGTTGAAATTTGGTACACGTATGAATTTCCGTAACCCAAATGCGAACGTGTAACATAAATAAATGATTTTTTAATATGACGGTCACTTTTGGGAAGAAAACTAGAAAATGAAAAAAAAAAAAGTTTCACTGTACCATGTAACATAATTATCAAATGAAAGGGCTTATTCTGTGAATGTTCTGGAATGTGAGTTTTATAATTTAAAAATAAATAGTTTTAATATTAAGTAAGGAAATTGATTCCGAAACTAGTGATTAAAATATCCCTAATATTGAGAGATTTACCATGTTATTTTTAACACCATAGAGTTCATATAGCTTTATCTTTTGGTAAAAAAAAATAATAGATAGCATATTCATTGTACGGAATCCTCACCACGTGAGTTCAACTCGCACTTGCCCGGTGTTTTTTTTTTTTGAGATAACAATAGAATTTGTAAAAACATCTTCTTTAGTCAGGTAGATACGCGAAACTCGTTACTAAATAATGAAGGTTTTTCCTGAATAATAAATCTCAATTAATTTACAATATTGCATAGGAACACTTAATCGCGCAAAATTGTCCGTGAAATTAGTTTTAGTTCTACTGAATAACAAACATTAACACTGTATAGAACGTAAATATTACATACAAAAAAAAACTTACTCTTTTTTCCTAAGGCACAGTTCGAACTATTTGACATTTGTATGTGAACTAAAGTGAGTAAATAAGCAATTTGTCGGTGATATATTTGAAAGAGAACAATAGACACGACATTCACACACAAACTACGTAATATGACTAATTCGTGTGGTTATAAGAGAGAAGAGATAACGACGTAACCAAAGTACCGGTTATCCTTGTTGCTCAAGTCTGTACTACATTTGAATTTTTAATTAATACTATTAAGAATAATGGCAGAATTCATTTGTGATGTTCAGATATTAATATCTTAATAGCCTATTTATTTTGTTATGTTTTTAAGCATCTTAAATCTAATCACATTATAAAATATATTTTTTTTCAATTATTATCTTAAAATGCAATGAATTAATTGAACTGTAGAGGAAACTTTGCAAATACTTTTAATGTTAAATACAGGACAAATAATTGGTTATCTTGAGTTCTAATCTATTTTGTTGATAGTAAAAAATCACGTTACAATGTTATTGCAGAGTGATCGACATGGTCTTTAGTTACCATCCAATAAAAATAAGGTTGGCAAGTAAATATTGTCAGTTTTATTTTGCTTTCCTAACACAAATATACTCTTCTTTAGATTTCAAATTCATTAAGAGGCTCCATGCTGCTGTTTAGACTCTTAACATAGTTAAGCTGGTATTTATATCACGCATTGTATTGTTTGTTACCTGAACACCTAGCTACTAAAGTATCTGTTGGGAATCAGAGACCATTTTAAATTTTTGATGCCCAATGAGCTCTTCCCCTTTTTTAAGGTTTCGTAGTCAACAAGGAACCCTAATAGTTTCACCGTGTCCGTCTGTCTGTCTGTTTAGCTCAGAGATGCTTAGTACTAGAAAGCTGTAATTTGACATGGGTATACATATTAATCACGTGTCATCAATCATTCATTTTTTTTTAGTTTTTGTTAGTCTAGTGTCGGGGTCGCTCCTGCTAGCTAAATGGTTGTTTTTGGATTGTGAAAAAATTCAGTGCAGTAGTACATATAACGAAATTAAAAGGAAAACTATCACAGCTAAGTAGGCTTCACAAATTAACGAGTAATAGTCGACCGACTTACATTTGCAGTAGATAATTGACCGTGACGTAAGTATATAGATGAATGGGAGAATATATTTTGCAATACAATGTTATTTGTTTTTGGGATAAAGTCATCCCAACTGCGAAACCCTTAATAGTGCGTGTTCCGACATGCACTTGGCTGAATTTTTAAAATGTTGTGTTGTGTAACTAGTGTGCTACCTATGTAATTATTATCATTATTTTGTTAGTCAAAATTATTTGAATATGTTTATTTCTAACTTTTATCTTATCAATTTCTATCAGCAAGAGGTGTCAAAGACTCTTTGTTCTTGATACAACCAGGTTTATGACAAAAAGTGAAATAAATTTGAAATCAATTTTGACCCATTATACTACAAGGAGTTTTCAAGGGCAGCAGAATGATGGTACTTACAAGGAGTTTTCTAAGATGTTGTACCACACAATAACATTTTGACAAAATAAATACTTAGTTTTTTTATCATTTCTTACACTGGTATTAAAATACTAATATTCAGCTTCATCTGGTTGGACTGGAAGCCAACCCCGACATAGTTTGAAAAGGCTAGGCAGATTGATTTTTATCATTTCTTATAATTCTTTCTGTCGACGTGCTCTGAAACTACATATTTCACCAACTTTGTTTTTTCAGTTTTGTTTCCAGTCAATTACAACTACAACTTTCCCCTTCACTGATGAAATGGAATAATATGGGTAATGGTATAATTAAGGAGTACTCACAGTTAGGCGGAGTTAAAGGAACTCCATTTTCTTCAGCCCAGCCGACAGGGTGTATGTATGGGGAGGTGGGGTCCACCCAGAAGTCATACATCTCGTCCCAGGAGTCGAAGTTGATCAGCATCCTGTTGTCCAGGACGTCGGATATCGAAGCCACGCACACCAAGTCATTCTTCCGATCTTCAGCTTCTAACTTCATGCCAGTGCGGAAACAGCTTGGTTTGAAGATCTATGCATAATGTCATTGAAATCCATTGTAAAATTTTAGGGGTAATACGGTGTGTGTGTGTACAAGGGGTGTAAGTTATGTCAATCTGATGAGTTTTGTGGCTAATATTTGTATCTTTTGATTTTTTTTCTTTGTGGCTTTAATGTCGCCTTATGTACCAAGCATTGTACATGAAGTAAAAATAAATAAGAAACATTTTTCGAATAGCAACTTTCCATCAGCAAGCAATGGGCGCTACTTCGATAAACGATACGAAAATTCAAGTTTGCTGTACTGCAAGCTAGATAATGTAGGTACCTAAACAAAAGAAATCAGGAATAATTTGGTGGCATAACGGGATTCTCCCTATAAAACAATCTAGAAGAATTGTATTCTCTTTTTAAGATCATTAAAAAAAAAAAAAAATTACCATTATTATTTAGAAACTTACCGCAGCAGTTACATGTGCGAACAAGTTCCTGGGCGCGGCGACAGCTCTCATTTGCTTCAAATACAGCGGCCACGAGAAGCTCGACGAGGACATAGTGCCGGGCGGCTTGAGGGAGCGGCCGTTCTTCTCGCACCAGCCCGGCGGGAAGACGTCGCCCGAGTCCGCGTTCACCCAGTAGTCATACACGTCTGGGTACTCGTCAAAGTGCAGCCGCATCCGATAGCCCTGCACCTCGGCCACGGACACCACGCAGAATATCGAAGGATGCTGAGGATCTATCGCCTCCAAACGCATCCCAACTTTGAACCCATTCCTGTTGTAAGGAAAGGGATTCTTAAAAAGCTTAACAGGCGCGTCCTTCGCTTTACAAATGTCAAGGTACCGCATCCATGAAAATCCATTCTTCCCACACATCCAAGGGTATTTTTCATTCTCTATTAAATCTTCGTTGATTTTCAATAAAGCTGCCTCTGATAATTGGTCAGATGGCAATGAATCATAATGCTTGAGCAGAACTTTGTCTTTTCCTTCAGATGTAATATCAGAATCGGACAGTTGTTTCCTCATCAACAACTTCTTTATCTTATTTTTTTTCTTAAGCAAATCCACACGTTCCCTGTCCTTCTTCTTTTGTAAAGCTTTCTGAACTTCACTCTGACACGCGGCGCTACAGAAGTTGGGTGTTATGAACTCGGCCGCCATGCCGTGGCAGCCGCAACATTCGCACCGATACATGTCTTCTGGAGAATTGGGTTTCTTATTTCTGTCGATACGTTGCTTCATAGGCGTGTGGTACTTCGCATTATTCATAGATTCTTCCTGATCACTGCCATCTAGCACATCTATGAGACCAAACTCGTTGGTCTGGAATTGCAAGGAGCTACCTTGTAATCTAGCAACCCCATTATGCCATATTAACCCTGGAGGGTCTTCTTCTAAGACACCTTCCTTGATATCGTTTTTACTGAAATCTTCTATTTTGGTAAAATATATCTCATTAGGACTCCTCTCGTTGAGTGTATCAGACTTGGTATCCTTATAATCATCAGGATCTGAATCCAAGTGTTTAGCCTCTAAATCTTTGTCCAGCTTCTCGTCACAGAACAGCGAGGGCACGCGATGGTCGTCATTGTTGTCGGCCCCAGGCGGATCATCAATTTTCTCGATCTTATGCGGCAGTGCAAGCCTCGCGTTCCTGTTTGATAAGTTTTCTGCACATAAAGAAATGCGCCTCTTCATACTGGCGTTCGCTATCTTTCTGTCACTGTTGTCGGAGTTGGAACGTCTCAAAATCGCGGGCGCAGCGATGGTAACTGTTCCCACATCGTGTCTTTCTATCATATTCCTGTTCAGTAAACTTTTTCCTTTCTCTGGTATAGCGAGGGTGAAGGACTTCTCCCTATGAGCGCCATCCTCGTCTGCTATCGATACAGTGTAAATGTCGTCATTCATGGCCGCGTTAGTTTCAGGTATCGAGAGCGTATATTCACCTTGCTCGCCGGTTGGTTCTGCTCGCGACCCCGGTATGGATAACGTAAAGGCTTTCTCGCCTTTAGGGCTTTGCGGTTGATCTCTACCATTTAATAGTTTTCCAAACGGCTGTAAAGGTGGCATATCTTGGGATTCCAACATAGTGTCTCTCATGACTGTAATATTTCCTTGAGGATCATTTTGTATTTGTCCATTAGCTATTTGTAGATTGATGATGGGGCCCTTGGAAGCCATAGTTGCAGGCAAAGTTACAGGTAAAATAAACTTTGTATTTTGAATTTTAGGCATGTTCATTGGAGTTATAAATAGCTTCTGATTGTTGGTGTTCACATTGGATTGATTGTTTGATATTAGGATAGATTGGTTCTCAGATAAGTTCTTCTGGTTGGGCTTCTTCACTGGTCCGAGGTATGCTATAGCCTGTTTGTTGGGGTTGCCTGGTGCAATGCTGACGGGGACTATCATCTTGTCATTAGACTTTGGTTTCTGTATGACTATTGGCTGACTAGAGTTGACTGGAGCGAGGATGGAAGACTTGTTCTGAGCAGACACCTTTGGAGCTATGTTGGGTTTGGTGTTTACATTTGATATCAAATGTAAGTTTGAATTGCTAGTTACCTGCAAGGAGTAGAAATAAACTTATGAAATAACTGCAGTTGTGGTGTATCTAATAGAAATTATATTTGTAGATTGTGTTTGGTGGTTTTATACAAAGTCTAAACTGTTCAAGAAAATAGATAGCATTATTTATCAATGATAATAACCAATTCAATTTATTCTAGTACCAAAAACTCAGGAATTATTTTGACCTATATTTATACTTTTAATATCGATACCTTTGGGTAGAAAGGTCGTATAAACCATTTTGGCCAAATTGAGTTATTTATACCATTTTTCTCAGAATTTTTTTCTCTATCGATCTGTATATACGAAATTCAGAAATTCGCACAAAAAAGGTAAATTTTCCATGTAAAAGCCGAATGTTTTTTTTTTGTAATTTTGTTATGATGTAATGACCATAATTTATATTAACTCAGGGCGTAAAAATAGTCGTTCATTGTAAATGGTTTATACGCCCTAACGTGTTAAATGCATTACCTAAACATAGTTTAA
Organism: Atethmia centrago; assembly: GCA_905333075.3. Lineage (NCBI taxonomy): Eukaryota > Metazoa > Arthropoda > Insecta > Lepidoptera > Noctuidae > Atethmia > Atethmia centrago. Next base: position 30,396,543 of record HG995378.1, on the reverse strand, counting down.
ATTCGACGTCGTAAATCCAAAGGCAGTTCACGACGTTGGTGTATAAACCATGTTCATTGCAAGAAGCACTTTACGACCAACACACAAGGCTCGCATTTGGCGCGCAGCGACAAGCAGAAGAGCGAGCGGGATAGACAGATACCGGCGCCTATTTTGTTTACTTGGATGCGAGTTCGCGCACTGAGCGTTTCGTCACAAGTTTCGTTTACAAGTTTTATTGTTATTACAACAAATGAATAATAAGTAGTGACTAAATAATTCTGTAAAATGGAGGGAGACACTAAAAATGGAACCCTGGATGCTTTACTTCGACGGAGGCAAGTGCTTAGTGCAATGTACGAAAGTCGACGGTTAAAACCTGTGAAAACGTGAGTACCTACACACTTAATTTAACACTGTTAGCTTATTTGGTAACAATTATTGTAGATGAATTCGTGTTATCAATAGGTAAATAATGAATTATGACTTAGTATAGATTTCAAATGTAAACTTACAGTACCTAATTGATAATTTACCTCTGCTATTGATACCTATTATTTATACTGGACTAAGATATACGACCTAGTATTGATTTAAAAAGGCCTTGATCGTTTGCAGTTTGTTTACACTTCCTTGCGTTTAAAATAATAATTTTCTTTCATTCCTTCAATTTGACATGTAACGTTTGCTGGATCCGCATTAACGACTCAACAATTTTATAGGAAATGATTTATACACCCTTCAAGCTATGATACTTTATAATAGTCTAGCAAGTATGAAGTAACAAAAATGATAAACAATCTTCGTCATCTTGAGGAAATGGTTTTTACGACCTTCTTCGCTTAAAATATTTTCTTTTATTCCCTCAAACGACACGCTACTAATATTAGACCTGCATTTACAACTCACGTTTTTTTAAGGGATGGCTTAAAAACCCTTTAATCGCAAAATAAAGTCGTGGCCCGAGCACATAGTAAAACAACGCGTATTGTTATAAAAATAAGGTTCAATATTGTATGGCATAAAATTTTGGTTCTGCGGTGATGATAACGAAAAGAATTTTAAAATGTAGCCAGATATATATAATTTTACTTAAGCTTAATTTAAAATAATACCATAAATATTTTAAAGGACTCGACACGAAAAATTGTATTGCAAAATGATTTAAACCTATAAAGTAACCGTAACTTTTATCTAAGCTATTTTCCTATACCTATTGTCTGTGACTTTATTTCTTATTTTCAGTTCAACCCAACAAGTAGAGCCCCCAGTTAATATGCCACACAATATATCACAACATTCAGAACAGAGTTTATTATCGGATAGTGACGTTATAGAAGACAGTGACTCTGAACGACCTGCAAAACTTGCCAAGAAACCACAAATAATAATTATGGATTCAACCACCAGTAATAGTGACACTACTTTTAGCACGTCTATGAATACGTCTTCACTATCCCATGCTTATTATGACAACGATGCTATACCGATTAATAGTCCTGTAAAAGCTGACACAAATAAAAAAATTAACATAATTTCAAACATAATTATTAAAAAGTCAAGTACAAAACGTAACAAAGAAAATGTATTATCTTCATCTTCTATAACTATTGTAAATAATTCCCCGGATAAAAATGTCACCTTATCCACGAGCAATATGAATGAAAACAATGCCTCAGTGGATGTCGATACTGACCTTAATGCCATTATACCTTTGATGGACGTTGTCAGTGACACAGAACCAAATACACTAGCTCCAGTAATTGTATCTGACCATAATGTTGCGACACCTCACTAGCTCCAGTAATTGTATCTGACCATAATGTTGCGACACCTTTGACATACTATGTTGATGCTGCAAGTTCAGACTTATCTCCTACAGTTGACATTAATACTGACCTAAGTTCGATGAACAAAACTAATCCCCTTTTACCCGCTCTTGATGCACACGTCCTTAACGTTGCAAGTACTTCAGGTTACAATGCCGCTGCAGACCCTGTTTCACCATCTGCAGATAATAATATACAAACTAACCTGTATACTGATACTTTTTCGATAAAGAACGCTAACGCTGCAAGTCCATGTTTGTCTGCTAAAAAAGCTAAAAAGCGTCCAGTACGTGCCATGCATAAAAATATTTTAGATTTCTTGTCTGATGACGATACTGGTGACTATTCTGCAGGGAGTTCAGACGACTGGGCTCAAGAAAATACCAGTGGATCAAGTGATGAAGACACATCTAAGACTAAAAAAAAAAAGTTGAAGAAATTTAAAAAACAAGAAACAGATTTAATTAAAAGAAAAAAAATATTAAAAGTCAACAAAAGAAAGTTAGGAAAAATTAAAAAGGAAAAGGGAAAAGAATATGAAACTGAAAAAGGAAAGGTTGTACAGGAGAAGAAGATGCAAAGTAACCCTTGTAATCCCGACAAATGCAAAAGAGGTTGCTACAATATAACGGAGGAGAGACGAGCTACTTTATTCAATTTCTACTGGAATTTGGACTCGCAACGTCGAAAGGATTGGTTGGTACGAAGTTCACACGTTGTGCCTTGTGCAAGAAAAAGAACTGAGTCAATTTTAAGCAGAAGAACCCTTACTTATGAGTATTACGTCAATAACGGTGATGACCACCAAAAAGTATGCCAAAAGTTTCTGATCAGCACCTTAGATATAACTCAAAAGTTTTTGTTGTATACTCTAAATAACTCTGCGAATGAAGTGGCTCAAAAAGACCGTCGCCAACGGAACACTTCTAATAAGTATTCCGACTTTGCAAAGACGCAAGTTAAACAGTTTATTGAAAAATTGCCTGCCGTCCCATCTCACTATAATAGAAAGAGAACAAACAGAGTTTACCTTCCACAAGAATTAAAAAACGTATCTAATCTTTATAGACTGTATTTAAAAGAATGTCAAAGTTCAAATATTGAAATTGTAAGTGAATCTCTATTCAGAGGTATATTTCAAAATGAGTATAATATATCATTCCATGTTCCTAAAAAGGATAAGTGTACACTATGTGTCAAAGCAGAAAATAACAAAGATCTTAGTGAAAGTGACAAAAATTCTCTTCAGGAACATTTAAACGAAAAACAGGCTAGTTATAAAAGATTTGAACTGCATCAAAGGTTGCCATCATTAAAAAGTGACACTATAGTATGCACTTTTGATTTACAAAAAGTCTTAAATACTCCTTATGGTGATAGTGTAGTATTGTATTACTCTAGAAAGTATGCATTATTCAATTTTACTTTATACGAAAGTATCACACAAGAAGTATTTTGCTATTTGTGGGGGGAGTGCGATGCAAAGCGTGGAGCTAATGAAATAGCTACATGCCTATATTTATATTTAAAGTCTGTAGATGAAAGAGGCATTAAAAATATTTTATTTTATTGTGACTCTTGTCCGGGTCAGAATAAAAATAAGACTATCTTATCTGTTCTGAACTACTTCTTAATGAAATCAACGCATTTAGAAGTGATTCAGATAAATTATCTTTTACCAGGGCACACTTACATGCCTGTGGACTCTGTTCATGCAACTATCGAACGTGAAGTTAAAAAAATTACTGTCTGGAGTCCAACACAATGGCCATCATACATTGAGGCTGCGAGAAAAAATCCTAGGCCTTATAATGTTAATGTAATGGAGTATTCTAATTTTCTCAATTGGAGTGAAATAACTGCTGAGACAATTACAAATGAAACTTCTAAAACCCTGAAAATGCGAAACATCCGAATTATTACGTTGAAGAAAAAGAATCCAAATGAAATGTATATTAAATATTCTATGAAAGAAGACACGTCACCTGATAAAGTAATATTATTTAAAAAATCTGGCAATAAAGAAAAAGGTAAAGGTAGAGGTAAAGGAAGATCGAAAAGCCGTGTGATATTACCCGAACAAGGTGTAAGCAATGATACACACGAAAAGGTGATGATTATGTCCCCACCTGCACTTTATAAAAACAAATTGCAAATATCGGATCTAAAGTATAGAGATTTAAAACGTCTATGTGATAATGGCATTATACCAAAAAGGTACCACTATGATTATTTTAACTTACCCCATGGAAATGTGGCTGACTCTCTTACGCTAACCGACGAAGAAGACGAGGAAGTGCTAATTGAATAATACAATTATTATTATAAAAGAATAATAACTTTTAGTATTTACATAATTTCACATTTCGTTCGTTAGCAAAATATTATTTAGGAAAAAAACAAGACTATGTTAAATGATTGTATTCTTTGTCACCCAAATTTATTTTTTGAAAATGTGTTTCTCAATTCATAATTCGTTTTAAAATAATTTATCACAATAATTAAAATAATTTATAGTAACAATTCATAAATAATTTTAAACTAATTATGAATATAAATTTATATTATCATAAATAAGTTACTTTTTAGTACATAAGTTAGTTACGTTTAGTGCTTGATCGTTTTTTATTTTTTTTATTTAGTTGCAATTTACTATATTACTTAGTAAGTAAGCCTTAGTACAAAGGCTTAATTCAATAATTTATTGAATTAAGTACATTTAAATATGTACAAAAATTAAAAAAAAACGATCAAGTCATAATTTTATAAATGATTAAAATGTCTGATTACTTTAATTTGGAAGAAGTTTGAATAATTTTTGTTTTTTTTATGACTAAGTAGATTTTTTTATTTCACTTTTCAGTTTAAGTTGTTATAATTAATTTTTCAATTTAAAAATGTTAAACCTGTTAGGTATGTTGTACCATTATTAAAATAATAGTAAATGTTGATTAGAAGGTATTAAATTTCACACAAGTACTTAATAAATGTTGATTTCGTATTTCAGGTAGTTTTATTTTACTTGAATCGACCATTATTGGGTATTAGAATAATAATAATAATTGAGTTCCTACTAATTCTGAGAGTAACAAGATTGTTTATTAGTCAGAATTCAATTGATCTATGATTGTATATGGTTAGTAATAAAAAACAAAAACTACATATATGGGTTTGTACGACAGTAAATGTGACCATAAGCTTACCAAAAATGGATATACGACCTATACAGTTTTTTAAAGTACATTTTAATGGGGTGTATAAACCAAGAATAGATTTTTTCTTAGACGTAAATCCAAGCTAACTTTAAAACTAAAGAACATAGATAGGTTTGATGATTTAACCTTTTTCATTTGCAAATTGTAAGAACCTCTCTCATAGATCATTTTTTTATAACTTTAAAAACAAAAAAGTTATGAATTTTTATGTAAAAAAAAAATAGTTTTTCTGCTCTCCTGAAAAGTCGGGTTTTGGTTTATACGACCTTTCTACCCAAAGGTATCGATATGTTTTAATGAATTGTGTTTTAAGTGATTGTGCAGGCTTACAATAGATGAATGTTTCTCTAGCTTAGACTAATAGGTTTGCGACTTTTTATTGGTACAATAGGATATTTTATTTTAAGAATTGATACCCAACTAATATGTAGCTCTAAGCAATCATTCCACATATTTGAATTTTTCTACAAGATTATTTTCAGTAAGATTTCTGTTACAACCTTACAAAATTATGTAAGAATATATTTTACACTGATAACTACTTATATTTTAAATTAATATGCTTAACTCCTGTCATACTAATTAATTATCTTTTTATGTGGTATTTGGCCTTGCTAATAATCACAATGAAGGCTGTCCTTGAAGAAACAAGTCATCTAACATTACATAATAATTTTAAACCAAAACATGCTATATATAAAGAATGATTTGTGATTAAACCACCACCATTATGTATGTTTTTGTGTGAGTGAAAGTGCATTCATTGAGTGTATTGACATTAATTGATTACTTTTATCTTTTGAGCAAATGAATTTTGATTACTAAACTTGGTAAGCCAATTCATAATTACATTGATATTTTTTCACAATATATTTGATTCACTATTAACTTTTATTTCACAACTTGGTAGCTGAAAGTAGTAATTTTTTTTAATATAAAAAAAGTCTCACTGTTCCAATTCGACATGAATGCATGTTAATGGTGATGATTCACTTACTGGTCTCCTTACTATGATTTGTGGTGGGTTTCCACTTGTACTTGCTTGGGTGATGACCTCGGTGCTTGTGACAGGCTTCAGTCCCGTTGGAGTTTGTATGTAGACCACGTGCGGTACATGGGGCACCTGCCTTGGAGCTCCTCGTATTTGAATAGAATTAGCAGCATTCTGCATTTGTAGCATAGCATTGTTATGAGCAACTTGGTGGACTTGCGGAAGAGGATTGTTAACCTTAACTTGTGATATTGATGTATCGGACATCTGCAGGTGAGATGAACTCGACACTGTCATGTCAGAGTTGCAGTCCATGCTGTTTGGCCTTGCATTTGAACCCATGTGAACTTGAATAATCGAACTGTGGATGGACTGATTATGGTTTTGTAAGACTGGCATGGAGGGCAATGTGGGTAGTTGATGATTGGCAGCTGGGATTTGCAGAGGAACATTTATAGTCTCACCAGCTGGTAATTGAACTGGTATGCTGGTTGTCCCGGAGACTTGAAGGGGCAGACTAACAGGTGTAATCTGCAGTGGCATAGTGTTAGTAGGCCCTGATATTTGAACAGGGACATTAATATTAGAGTTGGAGCCCGGTATCTGTACTGGCACATGCACAGTGGACAGTTGCAAGGGGTATGGAGAGTTGTTTGAATGTATTTTTACAGGCGCAATTGAATGGGTAACTAAATTGTGTGTGATAGGCAAGGAGCTCTGTGAGGCCTGCATCGAGGACACGATCATGCTGCTCGATATTGGCGCCTGAAATTTGACAAATGTGTGTCACTGATGTCAAAGTGTAACACAACATCACAATAAAAAAATAAGCAACTCATAAGAAACTCACGCGTAACGTATTCAGTAGCACATTCTGCTGTGGATTATTTTGTGTTATATTAGGGCAGACTGACGTGTTCGCTGATTTTAATAATCTTTTTTTCAATATTTCTGTTTTAGGTTCGTCAAAGTTTTGAAGTGAATTACACTGCTGTCTCTCCATTTCTCAGTGCCGAAAACGCGAGTGAGTTCATTACAGACCCTCGGTTATCTTTTACAATCCATTATTGATGACCTGCAATGCATTCAAAAATAAAATATCGCGAAATGAAATATCATTCCGACGCACCACTCTCGTTTATTGTTGCTTGTTTGGTGGTAAAGTTTTAGTTTCGAAATTAAAAAATAAACACGTAAAAGTACAATACAACACATTATTTATTTAATTAATACAAAATACGTTACATACACTTTTCTTTTGCGAGTATCGCACTCTATCAAATTGTGCAGCTACTTTTACAGAACCACAACCTTCTACAAAAAAGTTCACGAAACAGTGAAATAGAAACTTATTACTTACATTTCTATGTTTCAACAAAGAGATGAGTTCTTCATGTATCTTTCCAACTATTACAACATCGTTATCGTGTTGAAAACCATTAAAGAAAAATAAAATATACTCAATAAAGCGACGATATTTACCTGCCCAGCACAACTGGTAATAAATCTGACAACATTGCCAAAATGTTATAAGTGTTCGTTACGTTGGTATAGACAAAATTTTCCACCAATCGCAGCCACGTAATTTCATGACGAAGCTTTCGCGCCCGATTATTCAGCCAAAAAAAGTCAACAGATAAGTTTATATTTATACAGTTTGGTATGTAAGAATATGCGATGATTATGTGATTTATTAGGGGCTTTAATATTTTGTAAGGTCCAATATTGTCTGTTGATGTTGTGTTAACAATATAGAGTTCCTTAGATTTTGTTTTATATAAGCTATTTATAGTTTATCTTTGACATTGTTGTTGCTACGCAAGCATGTGTACATATAGTATGTACATCAGTCATCTGTGCAGTCAACTTAGCTGAACTTCATTCAAATAGAGTACATTATTCAATGTTATGGATGACCTGGAAAGTAGTGTTAGGTACTTTTGAATGTTACCTAAAAATAAGCATTAGTTTTTCACGAAAAATATGTTTTTCTATCTTTTGTCTTTTTTGACAAGCACTAGGTTCGTTTTTTATTTTACAATTTTTTGGGAAATTTTGCGTTTACTGGAAGCGCAAAAAGAATGTTTATTTCCGTTTTCAAAAAAATAAAACAAGAGAAAGAGAAAGAAGTATATCATGGGCACAGGTCTCCGCTAGGAGTAATAGTATTCTGCGGCACAGGTAGAAATGGGTGCACTTTCAGGTACAGATTACTTTGCAATTCAGCTGACTGAATAATCCTGAGAATGAGGGAAGGTTGATAAAATTATGTCATGGCCTGTTTAGTTTTGCTTTGCGGAGTCGACTTTTTTTTTGTATATTATAATAATTTCAATGTGGTGTGTTCAAATTTCAAGGTGAGGCGGTAAAATAATAACTGCACAGCTATTAAAGTATTATAAATCGTTCGCCTATGTACTGTGTATCTCAAAGTTCAACAATAATCTAGTTCCCTCAGTTGACCCTATTATGAATGTATATAATAAATTGCATTCAGCGCATGTGAATGCCAATGCCACGAAATATTTAGTCAGATTTACGCAAAATATTCACTTAAATAAATAGAAATGATCCTAAGTGCAAAATATTTCTATAACATATATCAATTTTGTACCCCAAAATGTATCAAAAGGCTCAGATCCGAAAAAGTTGATTGTGTAGTTCAGTACTACATAATCTGTGCGTAGCTCATTGCCTATAACTTCATGCTCATTGCGTAAAAAAGAACGATTGCGAATGAATGTTGTGCGAGTACTACATGACTAACATGAGTACACATAAGATTGTGGTTGTTTGTGTGTGTAGTTGTTTTTTGATGTCAAAATATTGTCAAAATACATTTTCACTTTGCGGATTTCGCAATTATTCATGAAAATAACCTTTTCAAGACTAAACTATTGATAATATTTGTAAACGGGGATTATCTTTTAATGCGTATGTATAAACGAACTTATTTAAAAACATACCTATATTTATTTATAACTTAATTACGTATTAGCTCCTAAGTTTTTAATTAAGATAATTTAAAAAATAAGTAATCTTTATTGTGTAGAGTGGATGCCATAATTTTTAGTGAAACCTGTGTGTATAAGTTATACATAAGTTCTAGCTAAATCATGGTTTTGTTATTTCTCGTATTATTTAGAAACTCAAGTTTCCTGAAATATGTTGGAAAGATAAATACAAAAAGTTGTATGATAAACTTGGAGAATAATCAAACATTCAATGGTTTAGGAGTAAATTAATTGATGATGCAAGTGCAGTGTTGTTTTGGTTTGTAATCTAAACAATGCAGCTGTCAATTTTTTTAAAAATTTATACAATGTATGCGGTGAGTTACTTTTTGTTAAGGGGACTCCCATAAAAACAAGCACCACTTTATAACAGCAGTAGGTACTACAATATTGTATTTATATATGAAATTCTGATAAGATACTCGGAAACCACAATTGAAAGTGGTAATCTTTGAGATGCCTTAAAGTATATTTACACACTTTTAATACACAAAAATTAAAGGTAATGTTTTATTTGTTAAAGATTAATTTAAGATTAACAATTATCACTAATCTAAATGAACTACATAAAGCATTGGATAGACCAAGGTATGTATGATATATGTGTATAATATCTAACTAAAAGTCCAAGCAAGCTTGATACAGGTGATTTTATAGATTCTAAACTTAACACAATATGTAAGTCCCCTACTTCTGATCAGAGCAACTCATGTTAGCTGAATATTGTGTTGAAAAGCTTCTGTAGTATTGCAAGGTCATACAAAAATTACAGAGGTTCATTTTATGTTATTTGCATGTTCTCATTTTACATAAGGAATGAATGGTTTTTCGGGTACTGCCCCACTATTTTATTGGTAGGATAATGAATATAGTTAGGTGCCAATTAAAGATGACAAGTTTATGAAAAATGGGTCTAGAATAATAATTGGAATGTGGTTTCATCGGTCACCTGTACCTATATCATTGAAAACATTTATGACTTAATTTGTATTTATATAATCGTAAGACGGTAGTTTAACACTTTGAAGGAGACTAAATGCATATACAGACACAGGTATAAATCTTCTAATGTGTCTTGTATAATGTACTGCAAAGTGTTAAACAATTAAAAGTTTAGTGCTATTATTTGAATAGCACTAAACTTTTAATTGTTTAACAGAAAAACCTCATAATACACATTGGTATAAACTAGTGTACAGCTTATATTGTAAATTTACAGCAGACTTGATGCAAACCCGGGACAATGAGTAGCCAGCACCAGTACATGAGCCTCAACAACACACCAAGTGCACGCATTGGCGATATTGAACACATTAGTAAGATCAATTACTTATTATTTTTAGATTTTAAGATTTCTGGAAAAATAGGATACCAGTTTGCCATCATAATAGTACCTGTTTTCATATCCATATATCGGTCGGGAGATGTGGCGCGACATCCTCAGACTTCGCACGACATGTCTTTCTTGTTCATATAATGAGAAATGTCGTGCGAAGACTGTCGCGCGACTATGCCCGACCCTCTCTTGCGATATCGTCTGACGTCTTCATGTCGACGAGACACATTTGTCCTCCAGAACTCCAGTGAATATGCGGCTTAGCATTATTTTGCTTGGCAAACCCAACATAGCGCAGTGAAGTCTGGACATTAGATATGTTGAATGTATCAGGAGCGGATATGTGTCGCAATAGAACCTTTGTACAGAATTGGAGTGATGGAAGTAAATACCTAGATGTTTGCCAACCAATGCACCTGTAGCTGTAGCAATAGGTACAGTGAATATAAATAGTATGAATTGCTACCATCCGGCAGGCCAGAACGCGTAATAACGTTAAACTACATACGTTATTACGCACCTGCTCATTATTCAGAGTCGAAGAAAACTTAATATGAAATGTGCAGTACGGGGCACATTTGTGTGCTGGGTTGGTGAAGAATACAGCGTTTTCCTTGTAGATCTTCTTTATTTCAGAGTGTTCTTCTTACTGCTAATTCCCGCCGACTGTGTCGGTCGACACAGTGTGGGGATGTCGCTGCGTCCCCGTAAGGGGGCGCGGCTAGCGGAACCAGGGCGTCGCCCCTCGGCCGCGGAGTCTATACGTTGGCCCGTAAATACGGGCCCCTCGTTGTTTATGTCATTTTAAAATATGACGCCTAGATGATTGGGCGCGTTAACTAATAACGCGCCCATGTGAGTGGTTGCTATTGTGTTACTGTAGGCGCATCACGACGCTAATACTGTTAGCGCCGCTTTCTTCACGACACCACGGCGGTCAACCCCCGCCAGGTGAGACCCCCGGTTACCCGGGGGAGGCCCAGTGAAGGCGACCAGCAACGTAGGTGTCGACTCGACGCTCCTACAGTATTGGTGTATAGCTCCCGCCCGTCCCGCTTTCAGATCGGTCGACACCCAAAAAGGCTACGGAATTTATACAAAAAAATGTAGGCCCTGTGATTGGTCAGCCAATCAGATCACAGGACTTTTAGCCAATGAGCGCGAAGTGGATGTCGGCGCAGTAAGCTTAAGTATGACAAAACTTTACCGTAGTGAGAGCCAACAATTAATTTTAAGTATAACAAAACTTTACTGTAACGAGAACCATGCGATAATTAGGCTTAAGTATAACAAAACTTTACCGTAACGAGAGCCGTATGACAATTTTCTCGTTTTTCCTTATATTCTCTTACGGTAACATACTATAATTTTATATTTTAAGTCTCTACAACTAATAAACTTTACAAGAAAAATATAAAACAAGATATAAAACATAATCAAATAGGCAATCTAATACTATGAATTACTTAATAAAGTATAATTAAAACTATAAAACAATGATAACGTAAACCTTATATACTATTATGTACTGTCCTATCAGTTCGTGTTATCACTATACACTTTCACTGTCTGTTCACTTGTCCCGCACATCACTCCCGCCGTGCGACTGTGTCGCATTAAGTTTCGGTGCGGGCACGTCGTCCGTAGTCAGGGGCAGGATCACCAGCTTCCTTACTGGCCGGCGCAGGACACCTCCCTTGGTCTGCACGTCCACCGTCCGCACGATGTTGTCTGGACCAGGATACACCGCGATGACTCGTCCTCTTATCCACACGTTGCGGGGTAGGTTCGGGTCGACGATCTGCACGAGGTCATTTACTTGTACTGCTTGGCCTCGTCCGTGGGGCTCCCGCCGGTGTTGGAGCTCGCGAAGGTACTCCTTCACCCAGCGGAGCCAAAATATGTCTGCGAGCCTCTGTGCAGCTCGCCAGCTGGACCTGGAGATGGTGTTTTGTTCGGTGAATGTGCCCGGCTGTGGCACACGTCCAGGACCTCCCAGCAGAAAATGATTGGGGGTCAGGGCTTCGGGATCTTCTACGCTTACGGAGACGTGCGTCAGCGGACGGTTGTTTACTGTATACTCTACTTCGTTTACTACTACCTAATACTCAATCTACAATAATTTATATAGCATTTGAAAAAGGGGCAAGTTTTTTGCTTACATATCTAGCTTCTCTGGAAAAGGTTCAGTAGACCGCGTGTCGGTGGTAACACTGACCTTCAGCTGGCCTAGCGTGGTACGCAGTTTCAATAGAATAGTCCAGTGCAGTGCGGCCTACTGTACAGAAATATTATCTTCACTTACGCGCGGTTTATGCTCACCGAACTCAGGATTATGATTTCTATTACCGTAACCATAACAGTTTTATTTCCACCAGGCCACCTGTCGGAACACATCGGCTCCCTGTGCCTGTCCTCCGAGTACTCCGATGTGACGCTGGTGGTGGAAGGGCAGCGGATACCGGCGCATAAGGTCATCCTGGCTGCCAGCAGTGACTACTTTAGAGCGCTGCTGTATGGCGGCATGAGGGAGACTAACCAGGTGAGCTGCGCTTAATTAATAAACAAGCAACTTAATAACAATTTAGAACTTTCAGACTTGTACGAGAAACATTAAAAAAATACTGTCCGCTACAAAAGTCAGTTTATAGCAAAAAAAAAACCTTTGTATGGAAAAAGATTTTTCAAAGCAACAAAGTAGGTAACTATCAAAATTTTTTTCTGAAAACAAATGAAATTATAACGCGGTATCGAATCTGCCTCAAACTCTCAACAGTGATAAAACTTATGCCATGTGAAAGCTTTTGGGGTATTATTAAAATTATACTATGGCAGCCAAGTCGAAATCGAGCGCGAACATGGTGTTTTGGAACATCCAGGAATATATTGGCAGTAGTAGGTACTAATATTGTGTTCTATTAATTTAAATAAAAAAACAACATGTTTATATGTCCATACATTGGTTAACATTTATTTATGTCTAATTAGATTTTTAACGACACTTTTTAAATACAAATATACAAGGTGTCGTTTTGCATCCTCGTCAAATTTCAGGAGACCACTATGAAAGACATATATAATCAAACAAAATTACGATACCTGCTCAATAATTAATACATACTTGTTTTTTTAGTTAATACACCACTTTCACAGAACATAATCACCCCGTAGCGTATGCGGTAGTGTGTGTGTAAAAGGGCAGTTACAGTGCGGTATCACACGGGCCGCGTTTTAATATGCGTGTCCCACACATCTCCGAAAAATATAAAAAAAAGAGACTTATTATTTTATTATTGATTCGTGTCGAGAATCATTAGCATAGTTACCTCCTTGAATTTGACGAGGATGCAAAACGACACCTTGTATTTTTGAGTACCTAATAATACCTACAGACAATAATCAAGGTTCTGATTATGGAGCCAAGAGGTGGCCAGTAACTCTTCAGTGGCTATTAGTTAACCCTTCGAGGTTCGGGTCATATGATTCGTTTCGATGAGTCAATATAAATTGCGCTTGGTGTTGAGGGTCTGATGATGGGGCCAGGAAGTGGATAGTGGAATTCTTCAGTGGCTACTAGTAAAACCTTCGAGTTTGGGCTCATATGATTCGTTTTGATGAGTCCAAAAAATTGCACTTAGTGTCGAGGGTCTCATGATGGAGCCAAGACGTGGATAGTGAAACTCTTCAGTGGCTACTAGTAGGCAAACCCTTCGAGTTTCGGGTCGAGTGATTAGTTTTATGAATCTCACTAATAAGCTGATATCGGAGTTAAATAACGAGCCGGGGTCAGTAAGTAGCAAAAAAACAAGTAACGTAAACAACGTGCGAGCAACGACTGTTTACCATTGACCAACATTCCTATTCTCTATGTTAAAAGCGGGAGGGGAAGGGGCAGGGAATAGGCGATGAAGACCTCATCGCTTTTCCCTGCCCCTTCCCCTCCTCCGATAGCTACCTGCGTGCACGGCGCACACGCATGTACGCAAAATTAACAAGAAAAAATATTTTGTTTACTATGAATTTTATGGTTTCTCAATATTGAATATGTACCAAAACACCATGATCGCGCTCGATTTATTTATTTATTTATTTAATACTTTAAGCACACAAATGTACAGAGGCGGACTTAATACCTTAGGCGTTTTCTACCAGTCAACCTTTGGATGATGCAGAGAGAAACAGTGGTAGGTGCAATAGCGAAAACTGGAATAAATATTTATTTAAAATAAGGATATACATACATATACTCGTATCTATTAAAAACTTTAAATATATATACCTAATTATAAATAAATATAAGACCTAATAAATACACGAATATACTAAAACAGATAAGACAAACAATGGGAAAACATTACCACTGTGATGATACTGCCAGCTTCTTACGAATATGCTCGCGAACTTTAAAGGATAATCGGTTGGTTGCCAACCTGATTTCCTGGGGGAGCGCATTCCACAGAGAGATAGACTGAACGAAGAAGGAAGAGTGAATGAAGTCAGTGCGGTGAGTGGGACATTGAAGAAGACGATTGTGTGATGAACTTAGGTTTCTACTGTGGTTCGCGCAAATGTACTGAAAGTGGGGGGCGAGATAACTAGGGGAAGAGGGCGAGTCAAGAAATGAAAACAAGGTGGTCAGCGCCCTTTGCTCTCTGCGCTGGCGTATGGGCAACCACTTTAGAAGCGACCGATGCGCAGAGACATGATCATATTTACGCAGATTGAAAATGAATCGAATGCAGTTTTTGAGAAGACGGTCAAGTTTGTCGAGAAGATCCGCATTCAGGTCGTAGTAGCACACATCACCATACTCGATAATAGGGAAAATTAAAGACTGCACAAGCATTGTCTTGATATTTGATGGTAATAAATGTTTTAGTCGGTATAGAGCCCGCAACGTTCCAGTAACCCTCTGGCTCACCCTAGTGACTTGCGTACGTCAGTTCAGGATACAATCGATGTGCAAACCTAGGTCCTTTACGTCTGTGCTAAATGGAACTATCATACCATTAAAGAGAACTGGTGGCAAGGTTGAACCATCCACCCTACAAATACTACGATGACTCCCAATGATGATCGCCTGACACTTATTAGGGTTTACTGCAACACCAAATTTATCAGACCAGGTTTTAATGGCTGTCAAGTCCCTATTTAACTTGTCGATAGCGTCAGGTATTTCATCAACCCTCCCTTGATAGTACAACTGCAAGTCATCTGCATACAGATGATACGCACACTGAAGCTCAGAAGTTATAAGATTAATAAAAATAGAAAACAGAAGAGGAGAAAGAATACCGCCTTGAGGAACGCCAGTCTCCAAATCACACCAACATGACGAAGAATCCCCAACATGAACGGCCTGTTGACGTTCCTGAAGGTAAGAGGAGAACCATTCCAGTGCTTCAGGAGAGACCATAACATAGAAAAGAATAGCTAACAGGATGTCGTGACTGACGGTATTAAAGGCATTCGAGAAATCGACCAACACTAGAATAGTGACTTTGGTGTCTTCCAGTCCTGCCCTTATATCGCCAGTCACTTTAAGTAGGGCGGCAACAGTACTATGCCCAGGCCTGAACCCAGATTGAAGAGGGCTAATT
This sequence comes from Atethmia centrago, assembly GCA_905333075.3. Taxonomy (NCBI): domain Eukaryota; kingdom Metazoa; phylum Arthropoda; class Insecta; order Lepidoptera; family Noctuidae; genus Atethmia; species Atethmia centrago. Next base: position 30,380,579 of record HG995378.1, on the reverse strand, counting down.
AGTAAATTACGATGAACAAAATTGGAGAATTGTTTGTGGACGCAGGCCTCGAGCACTTTCGATAGGAAGAGAAGTATAGAAATTGGACGGAAGTCGGTAGGAAGAGAGGGATTAGATTAGGTAGTGGACGAACATAGGCTTTGCGCCCCAGGGAAGGGAATACTCCGTTGTACAGGGAAAAATTTACAATGTAGGTAATCGCGGGTAGGAGATGATCCAGAATAGTTACGACCATACCACGGGTGACATTGTCACATCTCACCGCTTACGATTTAATGGAGAGAATGATCTTTCTGATCTCTACCGGTTCAACTGGAATGAAACTTAATAAGGAAAGGATTAATACGAGGACGCGTTAGACCAGATATTAAAGACAGAGTTTGTTGCTTGGTTAGACGATCTATGGTAGAAACAGTGGAGAAATGACGGTTCAGATCGTCTAAATCAATTAAACTAGGAAGGTCTAAGTGTCGCGGTTTACGGATACCAAGAAATCCAAGAAATTTCCAAATATCAGCAGAAGAGGAAGAAGTGATAGTATCCAGAATATGGCGGCGTTTAGCATTGCGTATCATCTGATGGCATATATTTCTTGCAGCCTTGAATAATGTCTAGTTCTCATCAGTACAATCCCTCTTAAATTTAAGAAACGCGCGTCCCTACGTCGCATTGCCATCTGTATCCCTCTTGTCATCGTCGTTGGCGAAGGGTGGGCGTTTTGGGGGACTGTCTTATGTAATTTTGACGTTCGAAAAGTGCTGATCCTCAGCCTAGTTTGAATAAATGATTTTTGATTTTGATTTTGATTTCATCCATGGCGCAAGTGGGCGTTTCAACTTTACTTTTCTGCCAGGAGCATGGATGTTATAAAGGTTTACTACAATATCATTGAAGATGGCAACTTTGTCGTCAACTGATGCGGCTTCCATCATAGGCTCCCAATCGACCACAGATGTATCCCCCTTGAGCTTCTTGACATTCATCCGCGCAAGACAACGCCTGTATAGAACCTTGGGTTTAGGTTTGGAAGGTTTCAGGATATATGAAAGGAAAATCATGTCGTGATGAGAAACGCCAGGAGCGTCATGTTGACCATGATTGGAAACGAGGGAAGGATTCGAGGTAAGGATCAGATCGAGCCAGGTATCATCACCGACAGTGTTATGATGAGTAGGCTGGAGCGGCAAGACGTGCAGACTAGCTGACTCAATAAGATGGACGAGCTTACGGGATCGAGGGGAGTTGTGGGCAAGGAGATTTTTGTTGAAATCACCCATGATGATGTGATGTGCATACTCCGAACCCAAAGATTCAGTGAAATAATCAACAGTAGGAGGACAATAGACAACACCAATAATGGTTTTAGCTCCTTTGACACACACTTCAAGGAAAATAAACTCGGCAGAAGCAGAATAATGTGAAGAGGAAGTAGCAAGTATTCTATAAGAACAGTCACTGCGAAGGTATATGGCCACACCGCCCCCACCTTTGCCAATCCGATCATTCCGTATAAGAACGAAACCAGTAAGAGGGTAAGTGGTGGACAGTGCGGTTTTTTTTTTTTTTGAGGGTGGGAAATTACTAAATAACTTCTCCCGCTCTGGGCGGAGCGGGAGGGTGTGTCAGACTCTTACTGACTAAAACCCACCCGTATTCCTTCCTGTTGCCTGTGTTGCCAGGGGACTCGGTGACCCATAAGTACCTTCCCGCGACCCCGGCAGGCATCGGCCCTAGTGGACCCCTACATTTGTGCTGACATCTCTTTGAGGCGCGCGTGGAATACGACGCGCCGTTGACCCGGGCCTGGTCCTTACCGGACGGTGAGCTACCCATTGCTCACCGTCCGCAAGCCCGCGCCTACGGTGGCTGGAAATCCGCCCGAGATCCGCCCAGGGCGTCTCCTGCGGCGGCTAGGGGCGAGAGGGCGCGAAACGTGCCTTTACCTCAACCGTCCCGCCTCCTCCTTCGCGAGCATTACTGCTTCGCAGAAGTAGGTGACGGCTGCCCATGCCCTCTCGCTCCGTACCATGGCCTGTACCAGGGCCGGACGCGAGAGGTCTCTGCCGCCGATCGCCTCCACGAGGACACGGCGGTGCTCTGCCCAAGCCGGGCAGACCTCCACCGTGTCCTCCGGGCGATCCACACAGTGGTGACACCCGGACGTTTCTTCCCGCCTTATCCGACACAGGAACCTCCCGAAGCTGCCGTGTCCGGTGAGGACCAGGACAGTGCGGTTTGAGCCAAGTTTCAGAGATCAGGATAGCGTGAACGTTGCTGTTATTAAACGCGTCGTACAGCTCGCTGTAGTGGCTTGGAACACTTTGAGCGTTAAGGCGCTGACAAGACCCAATTGACCAAAATAGGCTTCTCTTAAGAAAGAAAATTGCCAAATCTGTATAGTTTGTGGTAGCGGAAAAAATATATGTTAATTTTGAACATATTTCCCAGAACTTGGTTGTCACCAAAACACGTTTTGCAAAAAAAATCTCGATACAAACTAACGTTAAACTAACCTCTTACCTTGAGTTCTAATCCAAAATATCTGTATTAAATATCAACATAAATTACGTATTTAATTAATAACAAGTACGTCTTATTCTAATGCAGAACTTGGTTGTTTTTTATTTTCGATTACTCAACTCAATTCTGAGTAAATAGATAATTACTTCATATTTTGCAATAAATTACAAGCGTTTTGTCGTCGCGCTTCTCTTTCTTTTCTATGCAATCTGACAGTGACCGCGGTTTAGGTGTTGTCAGCGTCTTAATGTGACACACATTCACCAACCGATTAGACTTATCCATGAAATTGTGTTGTAAAAAGTCACCATGGGTGTCGCTGAATTAACAAAAGCTTTCATCACTTGAAGAGGCAGTAGATTCGTTAGGAGAAGAATAAGACTCATTGTCTGCCATAAATGTAAGTACGTAGTAAATATATTGAAATAAATATATAATTAATTATACTATTTATAAACACAGAGCAACCAACAGGTGCAAGACACTGCACCACCCGCCAGCTAACACTAACACTAATAGCAATTAAACAAACGGACAAAATTACATACACATACAATAGCCTGACATACACTTATTTTTGCCCACTTTACTGGAAACAAAGCGAAAACCGTAATTACCAATAATATAAGAGAACAAAAAATTTAAATCAAAAATGGCACACCCAACTGCAGATTGAGCGAATGAAGCGCATCATGAAACGTAACGTTAGTAATACTATTTGTGTGAGCGAAAAGCACTGCCGAGATCATAGAATGTTTAGCATTTGAGAACGTATTCTTGAAACGTCAACATCAATTAATATTACCAACGTCAACGTCAATTTGACAAGCTGACTAGCTGACATTCACTACTAATACATTTTTTACTCGAACTAGATAAATAAACACTGTTGAGGGTATCGAAAAACCGATACACCTCGATAGAAATTAAAACAGAATATGTAAACAGTTGGGCACAAAACAAAAGAATGATAACTAAGACGGGACAACTACAAAACGGTAAGTAAAGATTACAAGTCTATGAAACTACAAATTAGAAAGAATAAACAAACCATCAAAAATTCACCTTTAATTTAGTTATTGTCTATTTCAGGCTCCCGACTGCGTCGCTACTTCTTCATCTTGATGATATCGCGCCTGGCGCCTTCAGGTACTTCGCTATTAAGGGCTTCAGCTCGTCTATGGAAGTAACCCTATGCCGACTTCATCAGAGACCTTTATGAAAATGACGCCGTCTTGAGTCCAACACGACCGCATACTAAAATTCTCGCGCGCCTTTCCGAAGACAGCTTGCCTGGTCCTGGTCAAGAACTCCTTCACTGCTATTTTGGACCTTTTTAAGTCTGTCTTTGCCTTCCAAACCACGGCCTTGATGTCCACACTGGCGAACTTTACCAGAATTGGTCTCAGACGCTCCTTGCTCCAAGTCTGTGACAGGACACTGAGAGATCCTGGAGGGCAAGCTTGGTAAGGATGACCTGCAGAATTGCTGCTGCACTGTCTTCATTCTCCACTTCAGCAAGACCTTGGAAAACCAATGCTTTCTGCCGGTGCCTGGTCTCTAAACCATCAACTTGTTTGGCACACTCACTGATCTGGCTTCGGAACAGACCAAGCATAGAAAATATGAGCTCTCTGAAACTGCAGAACTCTTCAACAATCTTTGCCACTGTGTCCTTGGCAGGACCGGCGCACTGGATCTGTGCTTCTAGCTCACCCATCTTCCTCAAAAAGTTGTCCTCAAGGGTTTTCTGTGCAGCTAGGACTTCAGCAAATTGAGACATTCTGTGATGTGTAGTGCTGACAAATGTGTTATTATATAGTGCAGTTGATTAGCTGGCAGGTGGTGATTATAACATATGTCTATGTCACATAAATGTGCCACAAAAGTGAGTACTTGTTGTAGAACTATTTTAGACTATGTTCTGATGTAAACTTAATCAGTATTTGTTATAACTAATATTTTAAATAAAATTCCGAATTTGAAAAACGTCTATACTTTTTTAACATCTACCCCCGAAAAAGGTTTCGACTTGGCTGCCATGGTATGTATTTAATAAACTTCCGTATCGAAAAGTCCTAAACGCAAACGGTCATATTAGCAAAGCAACCCATAATTAAAACGACACTTTAGCAAAATGTCCTGTATACCACAAAAACTTTCACATGGCATAAGTTCCATCACTGTTGAGAGTTTGGTCCAAAATGACTCATGGTCCTTTGAAGTAAATTTACTTTTGTTTATTTTGGCCAGTTCCATCGTAAAAAAGTAGTTTGGGAGTCTCATTTCCTTCGTAGGAAATGAGACTCCCAAACTACTTTTTTGTGTGTATGAGAAAAGTTTTTATGAAAACTGACCATTTTAATGCTGACTGTACATTTTTTCAAAATCTGTGAATGCAGGTCTAAATATCTCAAAAAGTTAATGACAGTCTCCTAAGACCGTTTTCCTGAAGCTACACCGGTTAAGGTTCCTGCCCTTACCGTCTCAAAAATCCATCCTGTATACTACTGCCATGAATTTTTCACATATTCAAACACAACCATTGAGCAGGGCAGGGGGGGCGGACTTTACTCTAACAAAAATAAGCACTAGCACTAGCTAAATATACGCAAACAGGCTCCTGAATCGAAAAATAGTTTTCACAGACCCGCAACATTTTTGAATGGCCTATCCAACGATATCCCACACTATGGGATAGACGAAAAAGAATATCATATCCACAAGTAGTAATACAAGAGACGTCAAAATTGTTCAAGTTTTTTTTACCACTTCGTCGGCGTGATTTGCATGTATACCCTTGCTAAATTACAGCTTGCTAGTATACCCTTGCTAAATTACAGCTTGCTAGTATACCCTTGCTAAATTACAGCTTGCTAGTACTAAGAGTCTCTGAGCTAAGCCGGAGCTACAAACGGACATGGCGAAACTATAAGGGTTCCTACTGAGATGACTACTAATAGTGAAGTATGGGACAAAGACATGTTGTGCCGACCCCATATAAATTGGGACTTTCCCTAAACTACGAATTATCCAGTATCGTCACAGACCTTACATGCATAAAATGCAATCTGATAATCATGAGAAAAATCTGTTTTTGGAAAAACTTACTTTCGTCAACATTCATTTTGTTTTGTAGAATATCAAAATTAAAATATTTTTCACATAAACCTACATGGGCACTTATGCAACGTCAGAAGCTAGGTGCACGGTTCCAATTGGTTGTTTCCTATGGAGAAGAGCCAACAAGAAACTCCACGGTTACTCTTTTAAAAATAATTGGCTTTAACAATGTTTTGAAATTACAGTGTCAATAGGTAAGGGAGGACAGTGGGGGCCTGTCAAGAAGTACCATGTACTTAACAAAAAATAAATGGTCTACAAATCCAGTCTATTAAGCCTACAACGTTCTCACATTCAAAATAAAAACCTATTTAAACAAAATGACATGTTTGCCATTACAACTGTAACAAGTCTGAATTAACCTATTGACCATCACGTCAAAAAAGCAAAGGCGTGCCCACGGCGCCAAGGTACGAATTATTCCTTAAAATCTGTCATGTAGTCGTGACCGTGGCGTGCTGGGCACATTTTGCTCTGTCATCTATACATGACTGTGGCGGTCAAAAGGTTAATATCTTGTCCACACACTGTCCTTTGATATTTCAACATTATGTGATGGCAAAATGACGATGCATCCTCATGAGTGTATGGATATAATCTGCTGGCTACTTCTGAGGTGTCCAAGTCTTGATGAGGGTTTAAGACACTTCCCCTCTACTTAAATATCATATAGTTCTTTGCTGTTGTTTCATGATAATTTTTATTAATAGATAAGTAGGTATATGCTTTATTTTAATACATACGTATTTGTTGTACATGTGAATGGTACACTTGTATTATTGTCTTACCTCCTCCCCTTAAATCCATTCTAAGGTTTGCTTTACAAGATCGCTTTTAGCGATAAGACCGCCATTGTGTCACTGTATGTAACATTTCTACATTTGTATTTGTAATCTGTATGATTCTAATCTAAGACGTCATTACATTAACTAATTAACACTATTTATTAATTCACTCGTGTTTTGCAGGCGGAAGTGGAGTTGCAAGCGCCGCTACAAGCCTTCAAGGCGCTTCTGCGATATGTGTACTCAGGTAATTATCGAAGTAATAGCTAATACTGATTCGATATCATAGCTACGGATTGAGCTACTCGTCTTTATGTCTTCTAATTTAAGCCCTATTTTGGCTTTGTTACTAAACAACTATTGTTTGTTAATAAAATATTCCTCGACATGGCTCCTATTGACTCAATAGCAGTAAGCGTCAGGACCCCTGGACCAAGAGAGATATTTGATGTTTAGAAAATACCAAAATTTACTACCTTTTTGCTACTATTTGATACCTAACTTCAAATATTTAGTACCTCGACTGACAGCGAAAAAACACGTAAAGAAAGTGTTCAGCCATTCTGACATCAGGACGTCTGGACCATTTTTTTTTTCATAGTTCGAGACAACATAACTAATTTATCTCTTTGTAAATATTTACTACCTTTTTAGTACCTCAACATATTTTTTTTTTAATAATAATTAATAAGTAATATTATTGCTTATTCTGTAATGTTTGTTTGTGTGTCTGTGTTGTTGTGTGTGTGTGTGTGTGTGTGTGTGAGGGAGAATATACATAACTAACAAAGTTTCTTGCGTAGCATTTTTCTGGAATGCCAAAAATATTTGAAAAAAATATATGTTGAGGTACTAAAAAGGTAGTAAATATTTACAAAGAGATAAATTAGTTATGTTGCCTCGAACTATGAAAAAAAAAATGGTCCAGACGTCCTGATGTCAGAATGGCTGACCACTTTCTTTACGTGTTTTTTCGCTGTCAGTCGAGGTACTAAATATTTGAAGTTAGGTATCAAATAGTAGCAAAAAGGTAGTAAATTTTGGTATTTTCTAAACATCAAATATCTCTATTGGTGCAATGTTTCATGCGTAGCATTTTTCTGGACTGCCAAAAAAATTTGAAAAAAATATATGTTGAGGTACTAAAAAGGTAGTAAATATTTACAAAGAGATAAATTAGGTGTGTTGTCTCGACCTATAAAAAAAAAAAATGGTCCAGACATCCTGACGTCAGAATGGCTGACCACTTTCTTTACGTGTTTTTTCGCTATCAGTTGAGGTACTAAATATTTGAAGTTAGGTATCAAATAGTAGCAAAAAGGTAGTAAATTTTGGTATTTTCTAAACATCAAATATCTCTCTTGGTCCAGGGGTCCTGACGCTTACCAATAGCAGACATGTCGAGTTATGTACTATTATTATTAATCTTATTATACTCAATAGCATGAAGTAATTAGGGCTAAACTATCTGGTAACCAGCACGCTAATTGCGTAAAAACTTTCAATCACAACCTGTAAGATTTTGGAGGAAATTGCTAGTCCACTGCCTCTTATGTTTGAAAAAATCGTCTGCTCAACAAAGTAAATAACACAATGAATGTTGTCCAACTGTCACTGGTTGGTATCGTACGTGTTACGCTATTGCCTAGTTTTCTATAATGATTTGCTTCATCCCAGGTCACATGGGTCTCTCCCTACTGCGCGAAGACACAGTGCTGGACATGCTGGGTCTGGCGCACCAGTTCAACTTCCAGGAGCTAGAGACAGCCATATCTGACTACCTCAGGCAGGTGCTCGCGCTCAGGAATGTGTGTTCTGTGCTCGATGCCGCCAGGTATGGAATAATGTCTAACGTTCTAAAGTAACTGCTTCATTGGTCTAGTGTTCGCAAACCCTTCTGCTGAGCATGAAGTCCTGGGTACTAGTCCCAAGTCGGACAAAGTTTTATTGGGTTTATCCATCTGAGATTTGTAAGTAGCAGCCAAGAGTCTGGATTTTTGCCCCGTTGATGGCAAAAGGCTCGCCCCCTAATACTTGGGACTTAAACGTAACTGTCGAAATGTGGGTGTACTATAGGTACACTTTTGGCTAACCCTTCGGGGAATACAGGCCGACAGGCGTGATGTAATCTTATGTTTCTTTCTAAAGTCTTTAAAGTCTCCGATTTTACAAATAGACGACTTTGTATACTCGCAATCTTAAATAATTTACACTCCATCTTAAAAATCAAGTTAGAAGTAAGCTGAAGTAGATAGTTGAGTTAATGGTCACTCAACTGTCTACTTCAGCGTTATATATACTAAGTGTGACATTGTTGATTTTTTTATATATACAATGACATTCATATTTACTTTTTGAAGTATTATATATTTTTTAAATTATTGTGAATGTGAAGACTATGTGGATTATTGTTTTTATTATTTCTCTCAGTTAGTTTTCATCTTGGTCTGGCAGATTGAGTCATTTAAGCGGCCTATCCAAATATCCTTTCTTTGGTATTGTTCATCGAATCGTTGAGCTCCTTAAGTTCTGAGTTGAGCTGCACGGTTACTGACAAATGCGTGCACTGACTGGATTGAAGACCATTTCAGACACCAATCTACATGGTCTTCACATGATCTGGCCAAGATTATGTCTGGACTTTAAAACAGACTGTGACCTCTGAGTTTGTTACGGCCTTTCTTCTCAGAGTAGTCAGATAGGAAACGCCGACCTCATCTAGTTTTTTTTTCCCTAAATATGATTGACGTGTAAAAGTGTTTGTACAAACCTACTTACAGAAATAAAAATCATTTCATTTCATTTTATCATTATTGTAAGTTGATTTTTGAGACACCACTTGAAAGAATAAAAAGATCCATTTTTTATTGCAATGTAATTTGCCAGGGTTTTTTTTATTATACGGGTTCAGATTGGTGAAACGTAACATGAAATGTAACACACCTTGAAACAAATACGCCTTGTTGTTGTGTTACATTTCATGTTTCATTACATTCAATTGGACAGCTCCTTTGTGTTACATTTCATGTTACGTTTCATCAATCTGTAACCTGCATAACATTGAGGTTGCTGTTCCAAACTTGATTATTATCTGAGATTCTGAATTATATTTATAAAGTTTTTAGTCCCAAGCGCGAATAGTCGTAGGAACCCCGAATCAATAGTTCTCCCACTAATGCCTGGGACTTGAACTAGACTGGTGACATGTGGGTGACCTACCACTTTGTTGTTGCAGGCTGTACGGCCTGAAGGCGCTCATGGACTACTGCTACAACTTCCTGGACAGGAACGCTATCGACGTGCTGCAGCATGACACTTTCCTGCAACTGTCCGTGGTAAGTTCACTCCCACTTTTTTTCACGGTAAATATGAGAGAAAATACATTTATATTTATTTTTATAGAGAATGCGTTCCTGAACCCTGTCAGTTGGAAAATTTCTAGTTATAATAAGAATCAAATTCGCAAAACGCATATTCGTTAGTATGAGACTGACAGTTGTCAAGAACGCATTCTCTCGACAGCTGGACTGTAGATCCAACTTATAGGCACACAACATACTCTGTTAAATAAAACAAAGTGTATTCAGTTGTATGAAAAAATACAGGTACGTGTGGCTGCGCTAAATAGGCCCAGTTCAGCGAAGATGCCACACAACTGGTGCCTGATGCTGATTTCCAACTGGACCTGATCTGTATATATGTAATATGTATGGTTACGTAAATGGGTAATGGTTCTTAGGATAGGGTGCTCTTCAGATACAGGCAGACCGTGTTTCTGGGTTTTTGCTGCGCCGCATCTTAGCAGACATAACTCGGAAGACGTGCAGAATGTTTTGGGGTAGTCTTTTCAAACTCAGAATTCAATCTCGAAGCATTTATTTCAATTAAACCATTTACTGGCACTGAAAGACTTGAATTGTCAAAGAAAATGTCATTCGAAAGATGAAGCTAGTTGCCGATACCAAAGCGTAGTTGAGCCCCATGGAGAAGAACGAGCAAGAAACTCCACGGACACTCTTTTAAATTATAGTGTTATAAAATATTAGTCCAAAAAGTGCTGATTCTCATCCTAATATGAATGAAATAAGATTGTTGATGAGTCTATTTTGGTTGTAGGAAGCGCTGCAAGGTCTCCTGGAACGCGACTCGTTCTTCGCGCCCGAAGCAGACATATTCAAGGCAGTATGTAACTGGTTCAACGGGAACCAGATGTGGGTCAAAACCGAGGCGGGGCAGGCGCAAGTGGTAAGTAAAAGCAACAAAATAAAAGTTTGTTTGACCTAGATTAAGGCACACACAAAAACAGAAAACTTAGTTATTATAACAGTAAACATAGTTACAAAATAATATACAGAAGCTCACGAACACAGATTTCATCATCATGCGAATGTCGAGGCGATCCAACTCCTTGACGTCACTGAATTAGTGCGCAGACTATGAGTTAGTTTAGTGCAGTGTGAGTCAACTGGGTCAAATAAAGAACACGTAAATTAAGTGTCTTCCCCTTAACATAAAGTGAAAAAGAAAGACGTCACTGGACAATGGCGCCGATTCCCTTGTTCACAAACTAATCTAAATTTAAGTTCAGTGCATCTTTTTCTTTCTATTACATTAAGAAAAGGACAGAAGATAAATTTTAGTTTAGTCCTGTCAAATTAATCAGCGCTTGACGTAAATTGACGTAATTTTAGTAGGCAAATTTTTAATCACGTCTAAACTTGTATGGAGTAGTGACAGGCGCTGATTAATTTGACAGGACTAAACTAAAATTTATCTTCTGTCCTTTTCTTAATGAAATAGAAAGAAAAAGATGCACTGAACTTAAATTTAGTTTAGTTTGTGAACAAGGGAATCGGCACCATTCTCTCAATTTTATAGTTACTTAGCAGTTTAAGTTATATTTAAATTACTTATTAGCTAATAGGCTAGGTTGTAATGTGAATAAGGTATCAATCACCAACTGTGATATTTTATAAAAGGACAAAATAAAAAAAAAATATAACAGTATTGTTAAGGTTTGTTTTCGAGGTGGCGTGGAGAAAGAGCGCCTGGAAGGACTGGAGGCCTTTGTTCAGAGGTAGGATAGTATAAGTTAGAGAAAATTGGATTAGTACTTTAATTGGTCAAGGACAGCTAATGAGACACAATTGATTTTCTATTGTTTGACTCCGAATCGGTGTCGCGCGGGGCTTAACAGGTTAACCATTCGTATCGAACTTGGATCCACGCGAGACAATGGCTTTTTATTATTTCTGTAATTACCCATACGACCACTAATACAGAAGTATGGTAGAAAAAGACATGCTTCGCTGACCTAAATAGGAAGATAATGATGACTTTAATAGCAAAACTATTTAAACTATTTTTTGATGGTGTTTTAAATATATTTGATGGTGAACTGGTTATAGCACTCAATAGTTTAGAACAAAAAATAAGTAACGTAATATTTTTAAACATTGAAAATATTACACAATTTAATTCATAAGAATGGTCACAACTTTGTGAGCCAAATACTACGACCATTGGACACAATATTCAGTTAATTTTGTAGAAGATTTTGTGCGCGGTCAGTGCGGTCACTGAAACCTTCACCACCATAAAGAACTTCTTCCGGGCACGCTCGTTCCGTCGTAGACCTCAACATCGATTTCCATCAGGCGAGATCGAGGTCAAGAGTAAGCCCTTACAGCAATCAAAATACATAAAAAAATCATGTGTTTCTTTTTCTTTTCGTTCACCAGGAAAAAATATTGAAATGCGTGCGTCTAACGCTGATGACGCTCGACGAGCTGCTGACGGTGGTGCGGCCGTTCTCCCTGGTCACGCCCGACATGCTGCTCGACGCCATTCAGGAGAAGACGCAGACCAAGAGCACCGAGCTCAGGCATAGAGGCTTGCTATGTAAGTTCTACTTTATTTTAGGCATGTATTTAATAGAACCTCAAATAATTTCCATTTTGCTTTCCTAAAAATATTATTGAACAGGTCTCTAATGATTGTGCCTCTTTTTGTAAATCCTAAATATACTAAATAGCCAAGTAACTGAAATGAAATGAAATTGTTTATTCTGTAAATAGGATATGAGAATCACTTTTACACGTCATATTAAAAAATAAGCTAGATGGAGTCGACATTTCCTATCTGACTACCCCTGAGAAGAAATGGCGAAACAAACTCAAGGGTCAAAGTCTCTTTTAAAGTCCAGACATAATCTTGGTCAGATCATGTGAGGACCCTGTAGATACATGTCTGAAATGGTCTTTTGAGGAAAGAACCACACAAATTTGAGTGGACCTGTCCAGTCAGTGCAAGCATTTGTCAGTAATCGTGTAGCTCAACTCAAAACTTAAGGAGCTCAACGACTCGACGAACAATACCAAGGAAAGGACAATTGGGTTGGCCGCATAAAGAACTCAAAATGCCACACCATCATTAAAACTAAGAGAAAAAAAAAAAAACAAGAAATAAATAAAAATGACCCACATAGTGCTCACATTCCCAATAATTAAAGTAATATAATACTGCAACCAACTTGGATGTACTCGTAGCGCTCGCCGGCACCGCTCGCTTCGCTTTTCACAGTTCTAATCTAACTTAACCCATTTGCTCAGCGTGCCCTAGCTTAGTTACTGTGAGTAAAGGCCAAAGTTAAAAAGAGGGTAATTTAAAAAAAAAAAAATGTGCATCATTAGAAGCCGAAAAAGTTTCATTAATTTAAAAAAGAGACATCATTAGAAGGTATGTCATTTTTAGAGGATCGGTAAATATATTTAACTTAAAGTGGCAGTTCCCGGCCGTTAATGGCTCACATGTGTTTGGAAAGTTCCGCTTTAGAGCGATATGCTATAACGTCCCGGTCTCCCGGACGTTATAGGGGTTATATCGGGTTCAGTTCTGTAACATGGAGAAAGAAAATATCGTGAATTCGTGAGGAAACCGGCATGTCTTGAGATCCAAAATTTAAAGACGTGTGTGTCGTCTACCAGAACGCACTGAGCCCGCGTGGTCTCACAGAGAATAGAATAAACGTTTATTGTTTCCAGTATGATCATAGGACGGTACGAGGGCGGCACTGAAAATTTCGGGAATCAAGGAAGTGACACAACATTACTATTTAAAAATGTATTTATTGCTTTTCGAAGTATTCTCCGCGAAATTTGACTCATTTTTCCATAATATGGAACCAATCATTGAAGCAACCATTCCATTCGGAAGTTGGGGTCTCCAAAATGGCCGTTTTGTAGGCGTCCACAGCTTCTTCAGGTGATGAAAATCTATGTCCACGCAATTTATTCTTTATTTTAGGGAAAGTATAGAAATCATTAGGGCTTAGGTCGGGGATGTACGGCGGATGGTCAAATAATTCTATGTTTTCTTGCTCTAAAAACTCTTTTGTTCTGTGCGCGGTGTGAGAACTCGCATTGTCGTGATGGAGGATGATGCGGCGGTTGCAGTTCTCTTTACGGAGTTCAGAAACGACCTGTGGCAAAAATGCTAGCATACCATTCTGCATTAACCGTTCTTTGTCCCTCAAGTGGAATAGTCGTAACATAGCCGGCTTTGGAGACAAACTTAGCCCCATTTTTTTTCAACACTCCGTGAACGAACAATTTTTGTTGGCTTTAACTCATTTTCGAACACCCAAACTCGTGACTGGTTTTTTGTTTCGGGTTCGTACGCGTATATCCAGGATTCGTCACCTGATACGATGTTGTATACAGCATTTGAGGAACCTGCGTGGAATCTTTCGAGAGTTCTGACGCACCAAGTAACGCGAGCCGCGTTTTGCTCTTCACAGAGCGAATGCGGTATCCATCGGGAAAACAACTTTTTTATACCTAATTGTTCATGCAAGATTATTTGTATTTGACTCATGTCAATGTCTAAAGTTGCCTGAATTTCGCGGTATGTCACATGTCGATCTTCCTCAATCAGCTTACGCACAGCATCAACGAATTTTCTCGAGTCAATTCCATTTTCTCAACGACTAAACAGGTTTGACAAAACCTTGTGACAAGACCGAGAATCTTTTTTTAAATAAATAAATGGTATTCGATTTTTAAAACCAAAGAGTTTTCAATTAAAAAGATTTTAATATGACAGGAACAGTGGAAATATTCCATTCCCGATACTTTTAGTGCAGCCCCCGTAGGAGGGGTTCACATCGGCGTCGAGTCGACGATGAAGTACCTGGGACTCGTCCTCGACAGCCGGTGGAACTTCGTGGAGCATTTCCGACGTTTGGCTCCCAAACTGTAGCGGGCGGGGCTGCCTTGAAGCGGCTCCTGCCAAATCAAGGGGGTCCAATCGCCTCCTGCCGGAGGCTCTACGCGGGGTCGTGCGGTTCATGGCCCTCTACGGGGCTCCTGTGTGGGTGCGTTCCGTGGCGCTGCGGCCAGCCCGCCGGTTGAGCGCGGCCCAAAGGGTCATGGCCATCCGGCTGGTCCGGGGATACCGCACGGTCTCCTGTGAGGCAGCGAACCTCCTTGCCGGATTGCCACCATGGGATCTGGAGGCAAAAGTCCTCGCGCACGTATGGGAGTGGCGCGAGGAGACGTAACGCCGGGGCGTAACTCCGCTGCCGCGAGAAATCGCGGCACAGCGGACGAGCTCCGGCGAGATCTCATGGCGACATGGAGAGTACGGTTGTCGCAACCCAGTGCTGGGCACGCCACAATTGCGGCGATAAGTCCCTTCTTTGAGGAGTGGGTAAGGCGCCACGGCGTCCTCACCTTCTGCCTGACGCAGATCCTCACCGGACATGTCAGCTTCGGGAGGTTCCTGTGTCTGTTAAGGCGGGAGGAAACGCCCGGGTGTCACCACTGTGTGGATCGCCCGGAGGACATGGTGGAGCATACGGTGGAGGTCTGCCCGGCTTGGGCAGAGCACCGCCGTGTCCTCGTGGAGACGATCGGCGGCAGAGATCTCTCGCGTCCGGCCCTGGTTCAGGCCATGGTATGGAGCGAGAGGGCATGGGCAGCCGTCACCTCCTTCTGCGAAGCAGTAATGCTCGCGAAGGAGGAGGCGGGACGGTTGAAATGCAAATTTCGCGCCCTCTCGCCCCTAGCCGCCGCAGGAGACGCCCTGGTCGTCGGGAACCCCGGGCGGATTCCCGGCCACCGTAGGCGCGGGCTTGCGGATGGTGAACAATGGGTAGGTCACCTTCCTGTAAAGACCTCGCGCCTCAAAGAGATGTCGTCAGCACGTGCAAAGCAAGTGTAGGGGTCCACTAGGGCCGATGCCTGCCGGGGTCGCGTGGCAGTCCAAAAGGGTTACCGAGGCCCATGGCAACACAGGCAACGGAAGGAATACGGGTGGGTTTTAGTCAGTAAGAGCCTGACACACCCTCCCGCTCCGCCCAGAGCGGGAGAAGTTATTTGATGATTTCTCCACCCATGAAAAAGAAAAACTCATCATGTTGCTTAAGATTTTGGCACAATTTTACAGTCGGCTACCAGCCTGACAACAACCCTCCTTGGGAATGCGATTGTTGATGGTTTACCCGCCATCGTACGGATGACCCAATGTGCTTTATGGTATGCACTGGGTTTTGAGCTCCCTTAGTCGCCTCCTACGACACCCACGGGAGGAGATGGGGTGGTACACACACGCATAGATACACGGAATACCCATACAAACACACCGTCAAAATACTTATTCAATACTAATTGTCTATATATCTAAATACATTTTAATATAACGAAGTCAAAACTGAACATTGAATGTTTTTAGGGTTCCATACCTCAAAAGTAAAAACGGAACCCTTATAGGCTCACTTCGTTATCCGTCTGTCTATCTGTCAAGACCGTTTTGCTCAGTAACACGTGGAGGTATTAAATTGAAATTAATATCAAATACGTAGATCTACGGTCCCTTGGAGAGCCCCATCAATCAGTCTTCTAAGTAAACGCAATAAAAAAATACGGCCCTACATGCGATATGATATATTTTGATACTCGCAAATAAATCAAAACCTATAGGTTGATTCTAGGTCAACAGAAGTACCGTTGACCTAGAATCATGTTTGGCAAGAAGCAACGTCTCATAGCACAAATCAAATCAAATCTTTTTATTGTGGGCATAGGTTATACAGACAGATGTTAGGTGAATTACAGATCCATTGTCCTGCCTAGTAGGCATACAATAATAAATTATGTCAACGAGCAGTATAAAAAATG
Organism: Atethmia centrago; assembly: GCA_905333075.3. Taxonomy (NCBI): domain Eukaryota; kingdom Metazoa; phylum Arthropoda; class Insecta; order Lepidoptera; family Noctuidae; genus Atethmia; species Atethmia centrago. The sequence continues at coordinate 30,363,973 of HG995378.1, read as the reverse complement.
TAGGTATCACTTATAAAGCAAATCTTACAAAATAAGAATTAGGTGTATGGTGACAGATTGTAGTAGGCATTAATTATTAATAAAATCTTCACAAGTAAAGGAAGAAGTCAGAAAATCGTAAATTTGTAGTTTTATATCGATTACAAACTTACATTTGCGGTTGGAGAATTGACCGTGACGTATATCGATATATGGGAGAGCATTTTCCCAACTACGGAACCCTTCATTGTGTGTGGTGCGACACGCAATTGGTCAGTAAAAAAAAGTAATTGCTGCGAGGTGTGGGAACGATTCTGATGTCGACTTTTTGTCCGTTAGTCTGTTTGTCTGGATGTGTAGGTATGTTCCGGATTGGCGCCCATACCCATCTTTTATTGAAACAACACTGATGTGACTAGGCTAAGTTTTTTTGGTAAATAAATGACTATTTACTTACTTATTCGTCGAATAGTACCGGAAGAGAACGTGGCAACTCCGAAGCGCGGCGCGCGCGTCACGTCCGGCGACATGCGCTCGGCGCTGCTGGACGGCGACACGGACACGTACGACATGGAGCGCGGCTACACGCGCCACACCATCAACGACGCGCCCGACAACCCCGGCATCGGCGTGCGCCTGGCCACGCCCTCCATCATCAACCATATACGACTGCTGCTGTGGGACAGAGACAACAGGTTCGTACAGAAGCTGCGTACATTATGTGGCAGTGATTGTCGCTAATCGAAACTAGCGTTCACGAGTGTAGCGCAAAGCGTCTTTTTAGGAAATAAAATTTTCTCCCTCGTGCAAACTCGACGTTATTGTAGTAAAAAAATGCGAATTAATAAAGCAATTCGCGATTGAATTACTTTATTAACCAAATTCCAAAAAAGATGAGTTTATGTTATGTTCGTCTGTATGTTTTTTTTTTTATTTGATTCTCATGCGAAATAATGAATTCAAATTTTCTTTTTCTTTCTTTTAACTACCGATTTTTTTCAAGTTAAATCTTTAGGCGCGTTGAGCGGTTATTGGTAGGGGAAAATTTTATGGGTTCTCGTCACCGACATGCTAATTTAAACAGCTGATATATGAGTATGACGTGTTGCGCTTGGTCAGCAGTGAAAGCTTATACATTTTAATTATTAATTTTAATTTGGACAAACTGTGGGCCAAAATAGCACAGAATTGGTGCCCTGAGACAGTTAGATGGGGTCACGGCAGACCACGTAGGAGATGGCGGGATGAACTGGATAAGTTCCGCCAAAACCGGAAGGAGGGCTCGCGAAAGATGGAAGGAGTGGAGGGAGGCCTTTGCCCAGGAGTGGGACAGCGTAGGCTAATAAAAAAAATTACACTTGAGAGCAATACAATCGCACACCTTGACTTTTTTTTGTTAAGGCAGTTTTTTTCATGAATGTGAATAAATATTGAAATTAAATATTTGCACACCACATGTAATGGTAGAATGTAAACGGGCCACATTTATAATAACATCATACTACTTTGTACACCTACATTTTGGCAAATAAAGTTTTATTATTATTAACGTTTTACAAAAAAAAACAACCGACTTCCAAAAAAACATTACAAAGAGAAAAAAAAAAATAACTTTAATTTCGGAAGTCGGTGTCTTTGGATCTGTATTTTAGTTTTTTTGCCACCGACTGTAAGTTACAATACTGCTCATCACCTTTTACAAAATGTTGCTTTTCCTGATGCATGGACGTTAATTGTTGAGGATTTCGTCTGGTAAAATCCAGGAGAACTGTCACTCACCATATGCATTGTGAAGAGCATAAATGGCTTAGCAACCATATTAAAGTACCTAATTAAATCGCAAGTAATCGCAACTCGTTATTTAAATACTTCTTATTAAGTAGTTCCGGTGGCCATCTGTGGTCTTCATCATCAATTCCACTCCACCAAACGGTGCTTTCCGAGAGCAAATGCACAAGTTACTATAAAAAAATACCTAAATCGCTATAGGTGTACCTTGAAAATTTAAGGAATTCTCGATTCCCATGGGATCCCCTCATCAGATTATGACTTGGTGACAATGGGACCACCTCGGGAGTATACCCTTTCGAACGAAAAAAGAATTTTTAAAATCAGTCCACAATTGACGGAGAAATCGGCGAACATACATAAAAAAACAAAAACAAATAATCATATCGAATTGATAACCTCCTCCTTTTGGAAGTCGGTTAAAAAGTACATACACTAATTGAAAGTTTACTTCAGTACCTTTCTAATGATATAAAAAACAGAGTGAAAAAATACCCTTTGGTGGTTTTAGGGTACAAAACCTACCAGGAGGGTAAAATCACCCAACTTCGCTTAAGAAAGAATGAAAATCAAACTCAAAATTCTTGATCAAATTGTTTATTAATAAGGTGTCTTCCCTCCCCTTGCTCTAATTACAGCTCTTATACGGTTTTTCATGGACCGTATTAATTTTACCATGAAAACTTGTAGTATGGCGTTCCACTCCTCTTCAATGGAAAGTTGAAGCTCTTGGAGGCGCGTAGGAGCAGAGCTCCTTGCTCGAACTCTTCTTTTTAGCTCATCCCAGACATGCTCAATCGGATTGAGATCAGGACGAGCTGGCCACTCCATCGCGGTGATTCCAAGGTCTTCCATGTAGTGGCAAACTGTTCTAGCGACATGCGGTCTGGCGTTATCGTGCATTAAGACAAAATTTTCTCGAGAAATTTTTTCTTTCTTCGAGCACTTCTTCGACGTATCGTGCAGCCGTCAACCCTCTCGATCTCGGCCCGGTATTCACCCCAGTGATGAATACAATATCAGTTTTAGTGTCCAACATTATGCCACCCCAAAATATATACGATCCACCTCCAAAAGCCACACGTTCGAGCATTGTGAAAATCGCTCTGATGACCTTCTGTAGACCAATTTAGGTGTTCCCTGGCAAATTGTAGCCGGGCTTGTCGGTGAGCTGGTCAATTTGGGACCATTTGCTGGGCGATGTGAAGTCAGTCCTGCTTCACCCAGTCTTCTTCTAACTATTCACCGACTTATAATGACATTGCGAACTTCTCGAAGCTGGTGTTCCAGTTGAACCGCGTTCAGTTGCCGATGTCTTAAAGACCTTGTCACAAGAAAGCGGTCATTTCGCTCTGAAGTTCTACGTCGCCGGCCACATCCTGGTCGCCGAAAGTAGCCACCGGTCTCTTGGAACCTCTGATATACATGACGAACAGAGTAGCGGCTTAAATTTAGCTGTCGAGCAACTTCACTTTGATGATGTCCTGCTTCGAGCAAGGTAATAACTTGAGCGGCTTCTGCGGGCGTGGTATTCATATTTTTCTAGTAAATCCGTATGCTTCCAGTAGAGATATTATCAAGTTGACCTTTGGTATGCAACTGATAAAAAAAAAAACATTGGGAAGTCGCTACGCCCCCGTCAGGGGGCGCGGCTAGCGGAACCGGGGCGTCGCCCCTCGGCCGCGGGAGCAATCGTTGGCCCGTAACTACGGGCCCCTCATTGTGTTTGTCACTATGTGACGCCTAGATGATTGGGCGCGTTATTTGCTGTAACGCGCCCATGTGAGTGATTGCTATTTTGTTACTGTAGGCGCATCACGACGCTAATACTGTTAGCGCCGCTTTCTTCACGACACCCCGGCGGTCAACCCCCGCCAGGTGAGACCCCCGGTTACCCGGGGGAGGCCCAGTGAAGGCGACCAGCGACGTAGGTGCCGACTCGACGCTCCTACAGTATAGGTGTATAGTCCCCGCCCGTCCCGCTTTCAGATCGAGCCGATTACGGTCCGGGCTAAGGAACTGTCGTGTGTGTGTGGGCGGCATTGTAATTGCGTAACACCGCCCAGTGTCTACACATATCGCACAGCCCGCGCTGTACGTATGTGTGTGAGTTTAACTGCCTGTTTAGTGGTGGATGTCTGTGTTTATTACGTGACGCGCCTATATTAACTTAGCACACGCCACGCAATAGATGTATGTTATCTGTAGAGTACTATTGAAACGAGTAAGCCGCGTGTAACCTGGATGCAGCTTACTCGTGGCGTCCAGTCCGGTGCGATGGGGTCAGTCGTCCGCTACCAGGTCGCGGGGCAGGGGTCTCGCGTCAGGGGGGCGCGTATGCCATGGCGCTATCTGCTTGATGTGAGGCCAAGCAGATGCGTCGGCACGCGCGAACATCCTTTTCGCGAGACGCCGCACATACTCATCCAGGCTCTCAATCCCGAGGTCCCTCTGGATGATGTCGTTCCTCACGAAGTGAGGGGCGGCAACTATGGTCCGCAGCGCCAGACTCTGTTGCGCGCGGAGCAGCCTGCGGTTCGACTCACTCGTGAGGGCGAACCATGCCGGGGCGGCGTACGTCAGAATGGGGCGTACGTACAGCTTGTACACGCCCAGCTTGACGCGCGCCGGTATGCGGGATGAGAGCACCGGCCTGAGTAGGTTGCGGGCTACCCTACCTTGTGCGGCGACCTTGCGGACGTGTGTCCCCATCGAGAGCCGACGGTCGATAGTGACTCCCAGGTACTTTACCCGGGGCGACCATTCGACGTCGGCTCCTTGAAGCTTCAAGGGTGGTGGGAGGGGCGCGGATCCAGTGACCAGCGCCTGCGTCTTACCCACGTTAACCGACAGCCGCCACTTTGACAGCCACTCGGGAAGTAGGTCGAGGGCGCGCTGCATCTTGACGGCCGCGTACTTTGCATTCAGCGAGGTGGTAATGTACGCGGCGTCGTCAGCGTACAGCGCGAGCGTCGAGTCTGTCGTGGTGGGGATGTCGTCGGTGTAACGTGAGTAGCACGCCGGCGATATGCAGCTGCCCTGCGGCACGCCGGCCAGCACCGGGCGGGCGCTAGATAGCGCCCCATCGACCACCACCCTAAATGTCCTATGGGAAAGAAAAGTAGAGACCACTTGTACAACGCGACGGGGCGCATCGGACGTGGCCAGTTTATAAATTAGGCCCTCGTGCCATACACGGTCGAAGGCCTTCTCCATGTCGAGGAATACTGCCACCGAGTACTCCTTCTTGTTCAACGCGGCTGTGAGGTGGTGCAGTACCCTCGACAGCTGGAGCGTCGTGCTATGCTCCGCCCGGAACCCAAACTGCTCAGGACGCGGCGCTATGTGGGGCTGGAGATGTCGCAGCAGGAGTGCTTCGAACACCTTGGAGACTGTCGGCAGCAGCGTGATCGGCCGATAGCTCTCCGGCTTCAGGATGTTCTTCCCCGCCTTGGGCAGCATTATGACGCGCCCTTCCTTCCACGAAGCGGGGAAGGCCCCCGTGCGCAGTATCACCGTAAACAGGCGCGCCAGCGCCGCGACCATACGGTGCGGCAAGTGGCGCAGCGCTGTATTGGTGATACCGTCAGCACCGGGGGCCTTCCTAGGCTTCGTTCTTAGGATGGCGCGTCTGACTGCGCCAGGCGAGAAGAAGATCGGGTCCTCATCGGGAGCTATCGGCGTTGCGAAATAGTCCCCTAGGTGTTGCTCGACTGCTGCGACATGTTCGATGTCAGCAGTCGGGTTGGGGCGGAACTGACGCTCCAGGTGTTCGGCGAAGACCTCCGCCCGGTCCTCCGCTACAAACTTAAGCGCCCCGTCGCTGTTGAGTATAGGGCGCACCGGGGCTGAGGTATTCGTCAATTGGCGGCACAGCTTGTGAATCGACGGCCAACTGTCCGTAGTGGCGTCGATTCGGTCCTCCCAGCCCGCGGCGGTGTGCGCCTGTAGTTCGGCCTTCACCTTCTCCGCGAGACGGTTGAGCTGCGTTTTTAGAGTGGGGCATCTCAGCTGTTGCCACTGCTTGCGTAGGCGCCTCTTCGCGGCGATCATTGCACTGATGCGGGCCGGCAGGGGCGGCAATAGCCCTCTCCCCTGCGGCTGCATGATACTAGTCGCCGCTTCCAGGGCGCTTTGAATGCAAGCAGTGACATCGTTCGCCGTCTGGTCAACGTCCGCGGCGGTGGCAATAGGCCGAGTCGGCGCGGTGGTCTCTACTTTTTCCCGGAAGGAGTCCCAGTCCGTGGATCGACGTGGCGCTAGGGGCTTCAGTCGGGTCGGCATACCCGATAGGACGACGAGTACAGGTTGGTGGTCCGACTGTAACTCGTCGTCTATGACTTGCTGTGTGGCCTGGCAGTGTAGCCCTCGGTGGACTACGATGTCCAGCACATCCGGCATGTACCGGGAGGCCTCGGGGTAGTGAGTGGGCGTCTCCGGGCCGGACACCGTGTAGCCGAAGGCTTCCGCATCCGCAAAGAGTCGTCTCCCCTCGGTATTCATCAAGAACGAATTCCACGCTGGGTGTTTACAATTAAAATCCCCGGCGAGGAGTGTGGCGTGTTGCGTCTTGTTTAACAAGGCCCGCAGCTCTGATAGGTCCAGTTTGGCCGCGGGCGGCTTGTAGCACGCGTAAATGTTCAAGTCCTCGCCGGCTATGTGTAGCTGGACACCCAGCGCGTAAAATGAGCTGAGTGACGGCAAGGGGACTTCTTGATGGACGACCCTTCGCTTTACTAGTACCGCCAGACCACGGTATCTAATATGGAGAGCCGACCGTTCATCTTTCCTGTAAACGAGATATCCCGGGAACCTAATCCTGTCCTCGGGTCCCAGGAGTGTCTCGCTTATTAGCGCCACGTCGATATCTTGTTCCCGAAGGAGATGGCGGAGGGGGGCGACCTTATCCCTAAGGCCGCGGGCGTTCCAGTGGATCACCCTTAACGACCTAGCCATGATAAAGTGACAACAGTGTGGCCAGGCCGTCAAGGATGACCGTCTCGATGTCCTGGCCCTGCTTGATGGCCTTTATAAGGTCCATCAACAGTTGTATGGCACAGGCTGTAAACTCTTTTCTTTCCTTAGCGGGTAGCGATGCGCCGGTAGCGCCGCCACCCGTCTTTTTGGGGAACTTTTTTAGTTCCATCCGTTGCCGCTGCGCTGTGTTGGCGCTAGCGTCAACAGATGGTTCATTGTTTCCCCGCGGCGCTATGCCGGCGCCAGCGGTAGTCCCTCCGCTAATCTTGGTAGCCTGTGCCCTCTCCGTAGCAGGGCCAGCCTTAGGGATTACTTCTTCTTCCTTCGCCTGGGGGGGGGGGTGCTTCTTGCGCTTTCCCTTCCCCCCGCGTTTGGTCTTCCTCCGCCCTGAGGAGGCAGCTTGTCTGTCCGTGGGCCCGTTGGCCGCCGCCATCAGCGTCGTGCCTTGATGAATGTGTGACAATGGGACCACCTCGGGAGTATACCCTTTCGAACGAAAAAAGAATTTTTAAAATCAGTCCACAATTGACGGAGAAATCGGCGAACATACATAAAAAAACAAAAACAAATAATCATATCGAATTGATAACCTCCTCCTTTTGGAAGTCGGTTAAAAAGTACATACACTAATTGAAAGTTTACTTCAGTACCTTTCTAATGATATAAAAAACAGAGTGAAAAAATACCCTTTGGTGGTTTTAGGGTACAAAACCTACCAGGAGGGTAAAATCACCCAACTTCGCTTAAGAAAGAATGAAAATCAAACTCAAAATTCTTGATCAAATTGTTTATTAATAAGGTGTCTTCCCTCCCCTTGCTCTAATTACAGCTCTTATACGGTTTTTCATGGACCGTATTAATTTTACCATGAAAACTTGTAGTATGGCGTTCCACTCCTCTTCAATGGAAAGTTGAAGCTCTTGGAGGCGCGTAGGAGCAGAGCTCCTTGCTCGAACTCTTCTTTTTAGCTCATCCCAGACATGCTCAATCGGATTGAGATCAGGACGAGCTGGCCACTCCATCGCGGTGATTCCAAGGTCTTCCATGTAGTGGCAAACTGTTCTAGCGACATGCGGTCTGGCGTTATCGTGCATTAAGACAAAATTTTCTCGAGAAATTTTTTCTTTCTTCGAGCACTTCTTCGACGTATCGTGCAGCCGTCAACCCTCTCGATCTCGGCCCGGTATTCACCCCAGTGATGAATACAATATCAGTTTTAGTGTCCAACATTATGCCACCCCAAAATATATACGATCCACCTCCAAAAGCCACACGTTCGAGCATTGTGAAAATCGCTCTGATGACCTTCTGTAGACCAATTTAGGTGTTCCCTGGCAAATTGTAGCCGGGCTTGTCGGTGAGCTGGTCAATTTGGGACCATTTGCTGGGCGATGTGAAGTCAGTCCTGCTTCACCCAGTCTTCTTCTAACTATTCACCGACTTATAATGACATTGCGAACTTCTCGAAGCTGGTGTTCCAGTTGAACCGCGTTCAGTTGCCGATGTCTTAAAGACCTTGTCACAAGAAAGCGGTCATTTCGCTCTGAAGTTCTACGTCGCCGGCCACATCCTGGTCGCCGAAAGTAGCCACCGGTCTCTTGGAACCTCTGATATACATGACGAACAGAGTAGCGGCTTAAATTTAGCTGTCGAGCAACTTCACTTTGATGATGTCCTGCTTCGAGCAAGGTAATAACTTGAGCGGCTTCTGCGGGCGTGGTATTCATATTTTTCTAGTAAATCCGTATGCTTCCAGTAGAGATATTATCAAGTTGACCTTTGGTATGCAACTGATAAAAAAAAATTAAAATACCGACCTTTTTATACCTGCGGGTAAGGGTGCAAGGAGTGACAACGCAAACGGGTGAATTTGGGGACTGGTGTACGTTTGGTTTTTGTAAGTTACGTGAAGGTCTGTGTCTTTGTCAAGCTAAGCTTTTATGCTTTAATTTTGCCTTATGATTGTATTTAATATCTTTAGATTTAAGAAAAAATCAGTTATAAACCGAATTACAAGGGGTGTGCGATTTTATTGCTCTCAAGTGTATGTTCTCTCCTGTCCGCGGTCCCCGTGACTGCCTGTTTTTTTTAGAGGCTTTCTAGACCGTCGTCTCGTCCACACTTACGAGTACCTATGAAAGTCTCTTACTAAAGCTCGGTGTGTCTTATGAACCTCCAATTTCTGTAACAGGGACATTGTAATCTTTGCTCGCTGACGATAGTATCTTGTCCGCAGATCATACGCGTACTACATCGAGGTTTCAGTGGACCAGAAGGACTGGGTGCGCGTGATCGACCACAGCAACTACTTCTGCCGCTCTTGGCAGAACCTGTACTTCGAGCCCAGGGTCGTGCAGTACATCAAGTTGGTCGGCACCAGTAATACTGTCAATAAGGTGCTGTTTCGCAAACTAAAACAGGAGTTAAAGTTTAATTACGCAACGGTCATGGCAGTCGCGGTCATAAAACGTGGAACACAGACGACAACGAGACTCAGTGTAGTCTTTACAAATCCAGTAGTAAATATTCTCCGTCCAATTCAAATGTATTATGACCGCGACTGCCATGAGTCTTGGTACACGCAGGAAGAAAAAAAACCGGCCAAGTGCGTGTCGTACCACTACGGAACCCTTCATAGGGTCCCGTAGTTGGGATCACTTGGGACGAATTTATTCTAAAAACAAACTTAACATTGTATTAGAAAAACCTGTTCTCCCATACATTGATATATGCCACGGTCAATTCTCCAACTGCAAATTTAAGTTGGTCGACTATAACTCGTTAACTTGTGAAGCCTACTTAGTTGTGATAGTTTTCCTTTTAATTTCATTATATGTATTTGCCATGAAGTTTTTCACATCTCCATAAACAACCATTTAGCTGGCAGAGGGGGGGACACTTGACTCTAACAAAAATTAGCACTTTAATGCTTAATATTACGCAAGTGGATCCTTGAATCGAAAAGTGGTGTTCACATACCTGCAATATTTTTGAACGGCCTATTTAATGATACCCCACACCGTGCGGTAGACGAAAAAAAAAAATATCCCCACATTACGTGCAAGGGAGGTACGCTAAAAAATGTTTTTCAAGATTTTATTTTAGCACTTTTTCGGCGTGATTAATATGTATACCTATGCCAAATTACAGAGGGGATAAGACAGACAGACAGACGGACATGGCGAAACTATAAGGGTTCCTTGTTTACTACGGAACCCTAAAAAAGATTTAAGTCAGATGAGAGTTTATTGGTGTTTTGTGATATTTGGGATGTATTTGTAAGAGAACCCACGATAATAAAATCTCCTGAAGTCCAATAACACTTCCTCATATATTACGCACTGAGTTTCGCTCTTGTCTCGTCATGTTCGGGCATGAACGGGCCACGTTAGTATTTCTTAGCTGTCACGGCTTATTTTAATTTAATTAAATTTTCGAATTGTTTCTTTTTTTCCTTTTATTATCGACGCGTTAAATGTTCTGTATCGTTCTCACGCAATGAGCAAGGGCTAGCTTCATCTTTCTGACCAACTGACCCCTTGACAATAAAAAATTGCCTGTAATTGGTTTATTTGAAATAAATGCTTTGAGTTTGAGTTCTTTCAAACTGGCATCATAGTTGACGTGTTAATTACTGTAGGTGTTCCACGCGGTCGCCCTGGAGGCGCGCCACACGAGCCGTGTGCCGCCGCTGCGGGACGGGCTCGTGGAGCCCGTGCACAACGTGGCCACCGTGGACCTGTCCGCTGTCGTCATCGAAGGCATCAGGTCAGGAACCCATGCATGAGAAACTGAAATGGAGGTGGTGGAAAGAGCTCTTCTATTTGTAAATGTGGAGGTCCCTTATCATCACCATCATACAGTTGAAAGATGACACGTCCATAGCTATACATAGGGCCTGTGCTTCTCCCATTCAGTAGGTTCCCGCGACCTTCGCCAGATCATCGGTCCACCTTTAAGACGCTGACAACACCTAAACCGCGGTCACTGTCAGACTGCATAGAAAAGAAAGAGAAGCGAGATGACACAACGCTTGTAGTTTATTGCAAAATATGAAGCAATTATCTATTTACACAAAATTGAGTTGAGTAATCAAAAATAAAAAAACAACCAAGTTCTGCATTTAAATAAGACGTTCTTGTTATTAATTAAATACGTAACGTATGTTGATATTTACTACAGACATTTTGGTTTGGAACTCAAGGTAAGAGGTTAGTTTAACGTTAGTTTGTATCGAGATTTTTTATCAAAACGTGTTTTGGTAACAACCAAGTTCTGAGAAATATGTTCAAAATTAACATATATTTTTTCCGCTACCACAAACTATACAGATATGGCAATTTTGTTTCTTAAGACAAGCCTATTTTGGTCATGTGCCTCTTGTCAGCGCCTTAAGCCCACGACGATGATTTTTACACGAGCGTTCCAGGCGCGTCAATAGCGCGCTGTCAGCCGGCTAAACATGAAAAAGCTGCACCTAACGGCATCAGTAGCGTTTGCAGCGCGTTTTACGCGCGTCGACGGCTCGGTGTGTCTATAAATGCCGTGTGCAATGTGCATAGGCGGTGACTGTATCGCCATAATTATACTGCAGTCGCTCCCGCAACGCGCTGATCAACGGCGACACGGAGCACTACGACTGGGACCAGGGCTACACGTGCCACCAGCTGGGCTCGGGCGCCATCGTGGTGCAGCTGGCGCAGCCCTACCTGCTGGCGTCCATCCGCCTGCTGCTGTGGGACTGCGACTACCGCCACTACTCCTACTACGTCGAGACCTCGCTCAACTACTGGGACTGGGAGATGGTGTGCGACCGGACCAGGGAGTCGTGCAGGTAACTAATCGAGAATTTCATGTCGAAAATTTAGTTTTTGGTATGGGATTGTTAGGTGAATACAGAACGTTTAAATAAAAGTAAATAAAACGGCATGGAGCCATGGGCTCTATTTCGGAGTGTTTTCATTCAAGCTTACTGTCTTTTTTATTTGTTGAAAAAAAGCCCACCCCTTTATTTATATGTTTTCAATAACAACGTCTAGCGCCTATATGTGATCACATTTCTCTAATAAGATAATTTTTCTAGGTCATGGCAAGTGATATACTTCAAGCCGCGGCCGGTGTCGATCATTCGCATCGTCGGCACCAATAATTCTGTTAATGAGGTACAGTATACACACTTTTTTGACATAGTAAAAGTTTTTGGTCATAATTTCAACCCCAATACATTCACTCAGAGTTTATCTAGAAATATCTTTGTTTGGTATCTACAATCATCCTACTTAGTTTTAATAAATTAGTACCTGTTAATGTCAAAATTAAATGGCTTATTAATCTCTTAGGCTCCTTTAGTACTTATTAATACAGGAAAAAAAGAATGTCAGCTATCATATGCTAAAATAGCAACAAAAAAATGCGTCGTTTACCTCTACCATCTCTTATAATTTATGAAGGTGTTTCCTAAATGTCGTGCGGTCTAAATGTGCAGGTGTTCCACCTGGTGCACCTGGAGTGCCCGGCGCAGGTGGACGAGCCGCGCGACGACCCGGCCGCCAAGAAGCTGCGCCCCGCGCACGACAACGTGCTCAACCCGGCTGGGGGCGGTACGCGAGTTTTATTACCTATCTTTTACAGGGTGTCATCACGAAGCCGTTGTCTACGCGTTCTGTACATCAAACTAAGTTATTTTGTGTAAAAATAACTGCTGGGAAATTATTTTTATTGCTGGTGTGAAAATTCGCTGTTTACGGGTAGGGGGCCATTCAAGTATTACGTAAGCAGAATTTTAGTATTTCTTAACCCCCCTCCCCCTTGTCAGCAAACATAGGTATATATAATTTCTTTATCTGTTCAGGTTTCTTAATTATTATTCATGAGTCTAGAAATAAGGAATTTATAGACTATACAAAAACTTTATGCCCAAATGGGCATAAAGTTTTTGTAAATTCTTTATTTCTAAACTTAAAATTTGAAATTACTAGACTAGACTAGACTTGAAATTACTTATCGGGAAATCCCGATAAGTAATTTCCCGATTTCGGTGCTTTATAAATTATCCATAAATCACCGCGTGAGAGCGAGTTAGCAATATCAATTATTTTGAGGAATACCTGAACATGCTTTTCGCTTTCGAACATAGCCAGTAGGTCATATTTATTCAAAACAGAATCTTCTAAATGTTGCAGAAAAATCAGAAAAAGTAAATAAACATTGATGACATAATCACCATCCAGACCCCCTGAGGTCTGGATAGTCATCAAAAATAAGCAAAGCAAAGACCTCTCGACCCCCCTTTTGTGCTTACTACTTGTGCTTACTTGAGTGGCCCCAAGTGCTCAGTTTAACACACGCAAAACATTGTGCTTATGGGTGTATGCAACGTTAGAGGGATCGTGCGAGTCAGTGGCGTAGCGCGGGGGGGGGGGGCTGAGGGGGCCCCGCGCGTCGCTAATATAGGGGGCGGCGGCGTCAGGTCATCCTAACTGTATTGTCATCAGAGGACTACATAGGTACAGTCGCCAGCACATCGTGTACTAAATGTCAAATTTCTCTAAATGATTAAACCTTCAAATGTTGATGTTTAATTTCATAACAGAATGAGAAAATGTACTTATTTACGAAGAATTTCAAGACATTGGGACAAATGGAAGTTGTTCGAAATAGATTTGACGTAAAAAAATAGGAAGGTATACCTACATTAGTATGTATTCCATATTATTTGACGTTAACTATGCTATAATATAAATATACTATATATAGTTAACGTCATACCGGTGTAAAATACCCTTAACGAAGACGAGTCTCTTGTTCTTCCCATTCTTATGATTATTTTTTTATACTGGCTACGGAGACATTGAAGGTCAAAGTTCCAACTTTTTGTTTTGGACGATTTTACGAAAAGGCGTTTCGAATGTTATAACTTAATTAAGTTATAACATTTAAAACTTGTTTAAAGGTAGGTCGGTATCATTCGAGTATTTTATGTTTTAAATACTCGCACCAGTGGCGTAGCATGTATTTCTGCGCCCGGGGCAAATCCTAAATTTGCCACCCCTCCCCCCCATTTTCGATTCGAAATTCAAGTCTGAATCATTTTATTTGTGAGCAATATTCAACCTAGACTGGTTGAATATTGCTCACAAATAAAATGATTCAGACTCGAGATGGTTCCTTGACACAAGAATGTTCCCATGCGGCCAGGCTCCCCGGCGGAGTCCCCGTCGCCGGCCAACGCCACCACGGGCAGCAGCGCCGCGTCCGACACGTCGTCGCGGCCGCGCTCGCTGCCGCCCGCCGAGACCGCCACGGAGGCCGAGGAGCGCTACGAGGACTGAGCGGCTGGCGGCTGCAGGCACAGGCCCCTTACGGAAACTTTGATGGCTTTGGACTTTGTCACATTAAACTCGTTACTTGTCAATGGTAATTACGACTTGTATTACGTCGTTGACCCTTATGTTTTTATATTAAGATGCTGACAACACCAAAACCGCGGTCACTCTCAGATTGCATAGAAAAGAAAGAGACGCGCGATGACACAACGCTTGTAATTTATTGCAAAATATGAAGCAATTATCTATTTACTCAAAATTGAGTTGAGTAATCGAAAATAAAAAACAACCAAGTTCTGCATTCAAATAAGACGTTTTTGTTATTAATTAAATACGTAACGTATCTTGATATTTAATACAGATATTTTGGATTAGAACTCAAGGTAGGAGGTTAGTTTAACGTTAGTTTGTTTCGAGATTTTTTTCAAAACGTGTTATGGTAACAACCAAGTTCTGGGAAATATGTTCAAAATTAACATATATTTTTTCCGTTACCACAAACTATACAGATTTGGCAATTTGTTTTCTTAAGAGAAGCCTATTTTGGTCAATTGGGTCTTGTCAGCGCCTTAAATAGGGTTCTTAGTATGGCTAAGGTTTTCGTAAGTCGACTTTACACGCGTACAGACGACAAATAAGCTAAGCTGTTCAATACTTTACAAAACGGCAAGAACGCAGTCGCGGTCATAAAATGCATGAGTAGGACGGAAACTTTTTAGTTCGGGGTTTCTAAATAAATTCTTGTGTCATCTCGCTCCCACGCCTTATGACCGCGACTGCCACGAACGTCGGCTTATTACTACCTACACTACTTTGTATTTTGTAACTTATGTTGTGTAAATCCTAAAATAGTCAAGTTTGTGACACATTATTATACACAGTACTACATGCTCAAAATAATATTGTGAGAATCATCCAGAAAAAGTTGCAGCTTTAAAGAACGTGTTTACAATGAGGATTGCCCCGATATGTTAATACATATCATGCCCTATAGGCAAACAACGTTATTGGCATGATATGTAATCATGCCCCATAGGCAAACATAACGTGATTGGATGGGCAGTTTAAGTATATATCCTAAACTTTGCCATTTCGGAATTGTGATGTATCCATTTTAATCAATTTTTCACGATTAAATTGACCGTTTGTATGGACTACACGCAATTTTTGCAATAAAACAGTTTTTCGTATTGTACTGTACACGATTATTTTACGATTACTTTCTTTGTTCAACGAATTAATTAACTGAAATTAGTTTGATTTGGGGATTTCCTTACAACGATTCTTTGTGTTGTACTCCATCCATCAATAATAATATTATTGTGTAATCAAATTATAACAAATTACAAAAAGGTTTCGGATATGTAGTTCTTAAAGATTGTGTTGCTGATTTTCAGATATTATATTTAAGACATAAAATCAGGCAACTTTTCTCTAAAATAGAACTTAGATTCGGTCTATCTTTGTTGCTGGTTACTAACGTATTAAGAATTACCTTGAATGCATGCTCTTTTTATAATAATACGTATACTGGTATGTCTTTGTATTACAAACGTAATTAATAAGTGTCAGTGCTGACCAAGTCGGAGTGTAGACCAAGCGGGTTATGCGATTTAATAAAACCAAGAGCTAGCAGCACTCTTGGTTAACTCACTAACTAGTCACGCTGTCTCAGAAACTATAAAGTCTACAAACGTGCAAATTGGCAAGAAGGTTCTTTCTAGTATGTAAGCAACCATACAAAAAGAATTTTATTAAAATCTTCAACTAAAGGGGTGAAATGCGGCTTGGCAGTTTGTATGAAGTCATAAGTTTTAAAAGTTAAAGACATTAAAATCGGTATTTAGGTAATACATTTAATTGTCATTATTGATTTTTTCAAATAAATTGGGATATTGGCGGAAGGATGGTGATATAATTTTTCGAAACTATTCTTTTAAGTTTGTGGAGGAAAAACCTATAGCGCGGCTTGTAGCTCGCAACTCCGTGTTCAAATATATATTTTTTAAATGAAGAGTTGTTTCTTCTAGTGTTTTAAAAATTAATAACCCCTTATGTGAGTTAAAAGAGGTGATAAAGTTTGTAGTTAAGGATTTTACTGCGTGGCTTAATTAGATCGATATTTGGCAAAAATTATATAGGTATAAGTCAAATAACTCTAATATCGAGACATGCAATTTAAGATTCTACCAAAATTATACACAAATAGGGTTTGATGGGGTCGGAATGTTAATGGGAGAAATTTACTATTTAGCATAAGGGGCGGAAATTGAGGTTAGTAGTTTGTATGGAGTTCCCATTTTTTCAAGTGGTACATGATTTGATATGACTGTGACTGATATTAGTGTGTGCAAAGTGCCTGTTTATCAAAGGTATCGAATTATTCGCTTCGATATCACTCCGATGGTCTGCGTTGACCCTTTAGCAGCATATTTAAACTTAAAACCTTCATAATAGGAACCTGTTTAGTTATTTAGTGTGTAAGCTTATGTTTCTAGTCTGTTCTCTATCATCGCCCTTTTGGCTACGGTTGATGCAAACATTACAAATTATATTAGAAAAATTATAGGCTCTTAAATACATTTTGCATGAATACATTTGGCGTATTTAATCATTATAGGGACAAAATCGCACGATTGTGTATGTGTTTTAAGAGCACTTTTTCATACAGCATGGTTACTTTTGAATCACGCTCATTTCGCTTGTTTTTGTGCCTTATGGCGTATTGCCAATAAATAATACGCATATCAAACATGGGAGTAACAATTAGAATTCAGGCTTGGACTAATACTAGAACTTCTCTTTAGAATCTCTAGTAGCTAACATGTTTGATGTTATCTTAAGTATTTCAAGAATATGTATGGGATTACTTTACCTAACTTCACGCGTAAAAAGTATATTATATGCTAGATTAGTCTCTATTCTCTAGCTGTGTCGTCGGCGAAGTGTTAAAATCGACTGTTTGCATCTTCCTTGCCATGTTTTTAACGTTCTTACATATTTTATTTTGTATAACTTGTATTGTAAGGCGTCTTCATTTTCACAAAGTTAGATAAGTTGAATCGTAAGTTTTGTGACTAGAATAGATTGGGAATAAGCAAAAATGTAATTAATCCAAATTATATTGACAGAAAGTATAGCGGTAATTCTCTTCATTTTATAAGTATTGTTGATGTCATTTCCTTTGGCTTCCTGAAACATTGTAAAAATTTTAATCATGTGTTCTGCGGTCACGACGTATCATTATATCGTTGTATGTACATGTAGACAGTAAAGGAATAAGTCCGTAACAGCTACACTTGGTGAAAATATTTGCCAGTAGGCAAGGCGGTAGCGCGGCTGAATGCCCAGGTTACGCTGAGGTAGGTACAATTAAGTATAGTATCGCGTACACGGATGCAATTTTGAAATTTACTAATAATGATTCAGTTCTTGCGTATCGTGGCCGCAGTGGTATCTGTTACGCTTAATCGTGACACTGTTACCGTGTTAACCCATCTTGTTTCTGTCCACGCCTCAACTCATGGCAGTCGCGGTCATGAAACGTGCGAGGACGGTGAATAGATATACTGAGCCTCGTGTATTCTCACTCTCACGTTTTATGACCGTGCCTGCCACCAACGCTGGCGTTTAGAATAAAATAATGCCTACAAATTAATATTTTGTGTACTTTTTGTAACAATTTCAGCCACATCTAAGGAGTTGGATAATGTTTTATTCTGTAAATTATTAAACTAAATGGTTTATTGTATTTTATATCTAGGAGTAGGTAATGTCAGTGTTATATAACACTATGATATGGTTTGGATGTTGTTACTGGCTAACAAAGTGGGGATGAGAATTATGTACCTGATAGTGATGTGAACCTGTATGACGTCCTGCTAGCCGCAGGACCAATTGTTCTTGCTTATTAACTAAGTAATATTGTGACGTCACCTTTGTTGTGAGCAAGTGGCCCTAAGCAACTCTCATAATTGCATTATTTTCCCAAACAGGCAATGAACATTGAAGCAACATAATAATTTGAAGTAACAAAAAAATGTTTCAAATTCTATCCCTAGTTTGGTAGTTACAGTAACTTGTGAATCACTGTGATAAAGGTTTGAACCAATTGGTTTGAAAGTGTCTAGGCTAAGGCGGGTTGGCAAGTTAGTTTAGTAATAACTTTTGATAATGATTGTAGTTTGTAAGGCAGAGAACACTTACAGAGCTTATAATATGTTTAATAAAAAAATCAAATATATTTGGGTTTTATTCTTTTTATCCAACACTAGCAATGTATTAATTTAAGGCTGTTTACAATAAAGTGAGACAACAAATTATATCACAGAATTGTTTATTATTCAATTACACTTATTAAGTAACTTTGGATCCTCTTTCCTTTACAATAGATTTTGACTGACTCAATAATTTACTTGGGTGCACTATGTTTGGGTCGGTCTCATCTGCTAGGTCATCCAGTCTCTTCCTCAACAGCTGCTTCAAGTCTTCTATACCCTGACCTCTTCTGAGTGCAGATATACCAATTATATCATCAAAGCATATTACATTTTCTGGTCTGACTTCTTCTGGCATTGTGTCAAGTACTGAAGTAATATCCCTATATGCTTCTTTAATACTTTCTAGTGTATCTTCAGTGCCTGGCAAATCCATCTTATTTACTGCCAGTATGGCAGGTTTTTGCAGCAGTTCAGGATTATAGAGTTCTAACTCCTTGTTAAGTAACAACACTGTCTCTAGACACGACCTCATTGGATGTTTAGGGCTGAGCTGGAAACCTTGCACATCAGCTATGAAAAGTAGTATCTTTGTCCTCTCCACATGTTTCAAGAAGCTATGTCCAAGTCCAACATTAATATGAGCACCTTCAATAAGTCCAGGCAAGTCAGCTATAGATATCTGCCGGAGATCTTTGTAAGCAATGATGCCTTTGTTAGGCTTGATTGTAGTAAATGGGTAGTTTGCAATTTTAGGCTGGGCTCTTGAAATGGCTTTCAATAATGAGCTTTTGCCAGCATTCGGGAAACCAACAAGTCCAATATCAGCAATCAATTTTAAGTCCAATCTTATGTGATGAATTTGCCCAAAGTGACCCAGAAAATTAGTTTCTGGAGTGCCCCCAGGCCCACCCCTTGCTAATATCACTGTTTCGTCTTCTTTGTCAATAGATCCCAGAACTTTTCCATCTTCTCTATACACAGTAACACCAAGAGGAACTTCAAGTCTTACGTCTGAGCCTGGATTACCGACTATTTTTGTTTTTCGACTGTCTTCTCCGTGTCCTGCACCGACTGTCTTGCCGCGATGTTTGCCCATAATGCTCCTGAGGTTTGCATTCTCTTTCCCGATACAGTAAACACACCCACCCTGGCCTCCCAAGCCGCCAAACTTTGGGAGTCCAGTCCCACCTGTACCACCTTTTACATGAAGCCTGACGGAATCCAGGAATTTACTGCGAAGGTAATTCCGCGGTTTCTTTAGTTCTCTTGCAGCAAACAAAGTTCTGAATATGAACACCATTTTTTGCTAACACTGTTCAGTTCTTGTTATTATTGAATATCATATCAACATTTTTAGGTTATGCCTGCTTGTTTTCGTTTCGACTGACAGCTATCTATGCACACAGATTAGTTTCATTTTACTGTACGTCATTTTAGTCAAAAAATATAATTGAGATAGGTATATACCTATCTCAATTATTTCAATATTTGGAAGGCAAATACAACAATTAAAAACATAATTTCGGATATAACTAAATGTTTAGCTGAAATTCAAAGTTATATTTTTGGGAATGTAAATAAAACGTGATCTTTCATCTTAGAAACAGTGATACGTAGTATAGGTAAGTATGTAATGTCAAATTATTAATTTATTGGAGTAATCTGACATGTGCTTTCTGTCACTTTGTGTAATAATATGGTAATGTTTATTGTATTCTAGACTTTTACACATATTATTATACATTTATTTTATATAGATCGATATTATTATACATTTATTTTATATAGATCGATTAATCTTGTATTATCTATTTTGTTACACAATGTAACAGCTAGCACATGCCAGTGAATTAATAATTCGACTAGTCTGTGGTGTATAGTGATGAGTCCCTCACTCATGAGGTCCCTCGTTTGAGGTCCTCGTGATCGCAAATTGAAAGAGTTACTCGATTTTCAACAATGAACCACCTCATTACCTCACCTCACCTCATTCGTTCACGCGTCCTCAAAAATTGACATTGACAATATGAAATTGTGGCGAGGGGTGAGGCGAGCGAGGTGAGGCGTGAGGCGTGACTCGCGAGTGAGTATTGAGTGGTTGAGTGATGAGCTCCTCAACGAGTGAGCGAATGAACCGATTTAAAAAATGGTATAGAATTAAAGAATGAGTGAGGTGAGGTCTGGTCTCGAAATTTTGGCAGCATAATAAACATTAACATTATGATTTTGGTATGTACCTAAGTATGTAATGATGTTAGTTGTGTCATGTGTGTGTGGTGAGTGTGATACTGATGTTTGGTAGGATATTAATTATTTAGATTAAAGTACGAACACAAACAAAACAAAAGTCTACGTAATTGTTACAAGAAAATCACGTGCACCTCCAAGGTCAACATTACGTAAACTGTTAAAATTAGTATGTAACATTATTAGTCAAAACGAATTTTAAAGAAAATATTTTTATTTCAGCTATGGTTAATTATTATGAACTCTAAAAGCATCAGCATTAGATTGATAATCAAGTGTCATTGATTCGTTTATTTTGGCGGTCTAAAATTTATGAGCGAAAGAAAATGATATGTGTGAGAGGTGAGAGAGATTTGCTTAATCGGACGGAGAGTCGTGAGTACTCGTGAATGTCGTCGCGCCCGCCCGCCTCGCTCCCTCGCACGTTCGGCTGAGTTCAGCTCGGGCTCACGATTCGTGAGGTGAATACGCCGTTGAGAATTCCTCAAATCCTCACCTCAAATGAGGGGTACCTCGTGAGGACCTCACGAGGCAAAATGAGGTGCTCCCTCATCCTCAAATAAAATTGATGAGTTACCCATCACTAGTGGTGTAATGTAAATTGTCAAACAACATACAAATGACGTCTTGTTTTGAAACCTCCCTTTTATCAGCCGAGAGATCGAAATCGATTTGTTTTTACTTTAGTTCAGGTAGAATTGAATAGACACGGCGCGAGATGTAAGGCCAATAATGCCCTAGTATTGCCGTTTTATTTATCCCTTTAGGTAGTAAACAAATAAATCCTCTAAGTAGACTGTTTAAGTAATAAACAAAGGTCCAAAAGATGCAACTAGCTTTTATCGCAGTCACACTGCTGTGTGGAATACTTACTCCCGCATCATGCAGCCTTGGAGACAGCTCCGGAGTATATGCGGACTGCTTGAATAAAATTGAAAGAGAAAATTGTATCAACAGTGAGTGTTCATATTTCCTTGTTTAGCCCCACTATTTTTGACTATAGAATACATTAGCTAGAATAGGTTCTGGGCTGCAATATGCACCACAAGTAGATTAATGTAAGGCCCCCAGAAACAGTTCTCAGGTCCATAAAAATAAAAATGCCAACAAGTATCTAATCAATAATTAAAAACCACTTACAGATGGTGAATCATTTAAACCTGAAGCTGCACTGCAGCAGGACTTCTGGAGCAGCCTTTTACGATGGTCCTGCAGGGAAGAGTGTCGTTACCACTGCATGTGGATTACCGTGAGAAGGTTCCATAAAGCTGACAGAGAAACCCCCAAGTTCCATGGCAGGGTAGGTAGGCCACTTCATTGTGCGTTTCTTATGTGCCCATGTAGGTTTATCTGAAATAAAATATATTGAATTGAATTGTATAGGTTTTAAAAGTTGCAATTTGATTGTGGTTAATCAACATGAACATTTCAATATTTTTTGCTGCAAAACACAATACATAACCTTTGTGATAAGAGACTGAACATAATCACCCCCCACAGTGGCCATTTGTACGAGTCCTGGGAATGCAAGAACCCGCATCAGCCTTTGCATCCGTGCTAAACTTTGCGGCCAATGCTTACATGTTCAAGCAGATACGACGGATCCCAGTGTCAAAAGGCCCTGCCACACCATTTATTAAATTCTGGTGTGGTTTTGCTATGGTAAGTTAGATAAATTTTTCAGTTCAGTATGTTACGAATGTTCACGTTAACAGAGACTATAGTAAGTAGGTAGTATGTTTGCTTCATGTTCATGCTAGAAGTAAAATGTGACAATAAATTGTCTACAGTAGCCAGCCAGCTGCTACTATCTTGCTGACTGGCAAATATTTTTAACATTGTGGCATCTCGTATTGGCGCGAAATACTCAGGTCGAGTCCTAACCCAAAGCGATTGTCGCGCGAGCGTATGACTAAGGACGCGTCCTATTCAAAAGCGATCGCTTTTAATAGGATGCGGGGATACACGGGCGATCAATCAAGTCGCGCCTACGCGACTTGATTCCATTGCCACGTATTCACGCGACAGTCGCTTTCGGTTGGGACACAGGAACAGGGAATAAATGTTTTGTCGTGTAACCAGCCAGAGAAGTATCATCATTATATTTCGCCCCCTAGGTATGCATGAATGCGTGGGTGTGGTCCACCATATTCCACATGCGGGACACGTGGTTCACCGAGTTCATGGACTATGCGTGTGCGCTATCCATGGTGATGGGATTGTTCGTCGCTGCTATCGTCAGGTACACTTCATCATCATCATCATCATTATCATTATCATTATCATTATCGTTTCAGCCCGGAATCCCCCACTGCTGGGTATAGGCCTCCCCTTTTTGCCACCATACTTCTCGGTTCTGTGCATCCCTCATCCAGGTGTTTCACGCGACTTTGACGATATCATCAACCCTACGCGCTTTTGGGCACACTTGTAGGTACACCTAAGAAATGCAATAATGCTGTTCTCTTAAATTATCTCTTTTATCTATTCTCATTAAGACGTACCCTGAAGCCTTTCGGAACTTCGGACTCAGGAACCCATCATATCAAGGATGGTTAACAAAGTCCAGTCCACGTCCTCAGCATTCTAGAGCACTCTTTGATATTTGATCTACATGAACACTGAACCTAGACGGTCTTAATCGCCTGGGATCTACTCGCTAAGCATGAAGCCCGTAGTTTCGACCGAAGTTTCGGGAATTTCCTACTTCGTATCACTTACGGATATATGATTAATTCGAAGGCCGAACTAAGAATGAATGATAACACGATTTGACAATGTCCCTACCTCGGAATAGAAAAAACAGTGGAAGTGCCACGCAGCTATCGCGCGTGTGTCACAATTATGCGGAGCACCGCAACACTGGCCCAGTCGCGGTTAGCTACTTGCTCTGATACGACGTCTCGAACGTAACGAAAAATATTACAAACATGCCTTATTGTGCAATTTTTACATGCAAAAATGATAGCAGGACAAAAAATATATCTTGCGGAGGTGTATGAGTGTATCGTATCACCGGTTTGTATAAAACTATGATATATTTCAATAAAATTGTTTTTATTGACTAAACCATATTTATTACTTTGTTGCGAACTAATAACTACCTTATGTCCATTGTTCAAAGTCTCAAATCAACTTGCTCGCTGTCTTAAATATCATCGTATACATTCTAGACACTTCGACGCTACTCGATTAGGGATGGGACACATTCAAATAATTCGGTATCGACAAAATAATAAAATATGTATTTTTAAACTAACTTTACTGAACTGAAATAAATTAAATTACTAGAAATTAGTATCAAAAGTCCAAAGTCAAATATAGTGAAACCTTATACCTTTCCATGACATATTATGTACTCGTCGTCGTTCTTCTCGATTAATTGAAATAAATGGTTTGAGTTTGAGTACTTATATTCTAACAAACCAAACATTCATTCATTCGCGGCTGGACGTAGGCCTCAAAAATAAGTACCTAATACTAATAAAGTATGTAAATTTTTCAGTTTTCCCAAAGATCCTTTTACCAAAGAGAAATTGATAAAAGCTACGGGAAGACAGAACTGGATGCCGTAAAAATCAAGTACAATCTGTTCAGAGCATTTTGATGAAAACAACTTACAAACTTCAAAAAAAGGCTACAGATTTTTAAATGATCGCGCAATTCATAAAATTTGGTCCATTACATAAGATAAAGGATTTGAATATTACATTGTACAAACATCGACATTAAATTATCGATATCTGGTCCTCATCCATAGCTGAGTAGAAAAATAGGTAACAGGAGCTTACGAATATGACATCTATTTCAATGGCATTAGCGTGCTAAATAGAGTAAATTGGTTACAGCGCCCTCTAGCGTTGAATAGCTGAACTCGTTGATTGCTCGAATTTGATTGTTAGATGGAAAAATGGTCTTCATTGATTTTGACATGTAAAATAAAAACAACGTTCATGAGTTGTAATAAGACTTAATTTTGAACAACAATAAATAAACTTTTCGCCAAAGTTGCATTTATAATTCTTAGCCAATAATATCATCGTTTTCTGTGTATTGTAATGTACATTTTAATTTGCAACTGTGTGAGTTTGGCGACACTGGTTCCCGTACTAAGGAAGTCTAAGGGCACTTTCACTGTTTTTTCTATTCCGTGGTCCGTACACGCAATATGAATTTGCCTGTCCGAAAAATTTAGTTTGCTAGGTATTTGTTTTGACGGATCAACTACTTTCGGACGGGCCCGTATCTTAGTTGACGGACTTAGAGAGTCTTCGGCTTTGGGGGTCTCCCCTGAGCCGAAACTGTGCGAAGTCACAGTTTTTTACGATTTTAAAACGAGCCAAATCAATTCGCCCGATCATATTAGGATCTGGCGACTATTGAACTGTTTATAATAGTTTATCCTTGTTACTTGCAGAGTATTTTACAAGAAGGCGAAGCTGATGACGTTCGTCCTGCTGTCAGTGCCGCTGTTCTACTTCGTGACACACGTGCGGTACCTGTACTCCGGCGTCATTAACTATGACTACAATATGAAGGTCAACGTTTTCTTCGGTAAGTTAGGGCGAGTAAAGGTATTTGAATGTTGTAGCCTAAAGTACAGGTACAGGTCGTGCGTAATTTTCGCCTCGTATACTTGTGGGCCTAGTGCTTACGTGTGGAGTAAACGTAAGTTCCCTAAAGAAATTAAAAATACTCGTTACGCACATAATATTCACTTAGTTTTAAGACTTCATTTATATACAATATGTAACAAAAACCTTGTTGTTCCTTCTACCTAAGTTTTAAGAATCGGTTTACTAAGCGATAAAGCAACTCATTTATAAAAAACAGTTCAATAAAAAAAATTTAAATAAATATTTAATTATTAATATTTGTAATGTTTAATCGATTTGTTACCTCTGCAATTCTGCATGAAGCGATGACGCGAAACCAGAAGTAGATAGAACGTTCCCGCTCTCTCTTTGATCGGCGCCGGCGCGCCGCCGATTATCTACCTATTTTTCTACACAAGTTCGTGACCTTGTCAGCTGTTGTTTATCAGTATCACTTTAACTAATTAATCTTTGAAAATCTTGGTTTACACAGCATTTTTAAAGCACAATTGATATTTGTTAAAACTACATTTAACACTTCACTACGTTAAAAAAACAAATTCGCCACGTCTGTCACATAAAACCTGATGTACCTATTTACATTCTAATGCATTAATTTATTATGATATCTACTTGACGGCCACGGAGTTGCTGTTCGATATGACCACCTTGTACCTCTACACTTCTTGGCTCATAGTCGGAGGGAAGTAGTGATTGGACACGACAATAGTGAAATGGGTGCTGCTCATCTTCTTTGAGTACTCTCTTACCGCGCATATGATTTACTCCGAGTTCGTGTCCCACTGAGCGTGTACTTCGCGTTGGATCGTGCTCAAACAAGTCCAAGACTTCGTTTGACGTCTCAAAATGACAGCTTTGAAGTTTCAATTTGATCATTGTGCAGTTTCGGTTACGCACAACTTAAGTTCCTCAATATTTACTTTTGCTGGCATCAAATTGTATTTTCTGTGAATGTAAGTGTTTAAAATTAAATATTGTATGTTTATATAGTAAGACATATCAACTAGGTACAAGTCGTTTTCAATTAAATTCTAAATGATTTTTTAACCTTTTTAGTGAACATGAGTTTCCAACTGGGATTGAGGATTTTATCCCTTGCTGCCGAAATAGACGACCGAGAACGTCGCCAAGCTTTCGGACCAAGAATTCCAGAAAACCTATCGTCTGAGCAAAACCTTGACTCGGCAAATAATAAACACAATAGCAACATACATTCCGGAGGAGAGAAGGAAAGATGGTTTCAGTGTACAGGCAAAGGTTAGTCAAATCTGTTTATCTATAGTAATTTAACGAAGCTGAATAGTTTGTTTGAATTCGCTAATCTTTGGAACTACCAGCGAATTCAAAATTCTTCAAAAATTGGGTTATAATATTGTGATAGCCCAATTCTTTAGTAAGGTTAAAGGCTATTTAACATGCTATGACTCTTAGGAGCCAAGCCCAGGTGAAACCATGCGGCACAGCTAGTATTAGAATTAAATCATGCAAAATACATTAGATTTGACAGTAGATATTCTATAAATAATTGGGTGACTTTCAGGTTCTCATAACACTAGGTTTCTTGGCGAGCGGGTCTTATCAGACTCTGGTGGGTCAAAGCAGGTGCCATGGAGCCCTCAACGTGAGAAACTTATTTAGCAATTATGTTAAGTTTCCCATGACAAGAGAAGCCCGTGACGAAATTAAAAGATGGTAAAATTTATATATCATCTTACTTATGAGTATAATAATTATTTTAATATTGTATAATTATTTTAATCTATGAGCAAAATATCTGTATTTTTTCAGTTTTTATATAAAGTTCAAGATGCCAGGGGTAATTGGCTGTATTGATAGCACCCATGTTGCCATGAAAGCTCGATTTAGGTATGTATTATGAGTACAACTAGTATTCTCTAAGTTTCCTCTTTATAATTATACTCTTATTTACTTTACCTGAGAAGTCAAACCAATTGAATATACTGAGGCCCAACTTTTGATTATTGTATTGTTATGTATTGTTTCAGGTGTTTGTTGGCTGCACGCATGCTTCACTATGATCTTGTTTTTGCAGGCCAAATAGTGAATGCCTGTACTGTATTGCACATTAGCTAACAAGGCACGATTACCAGTGCCCCAACTGACATCAAGAACGTGAGCAAGAAGAGAGAATGCGTGTACAGCGTAGAACATTTGAAGAGGATGTGCGTGCGGAGAGCCTGAGTATTCTTGCTTAAGGCAATAGGCGGCCAAACAGAGACTAGTTGGAAGGTCGGGCGGTCCAACAGGCTCTTATTAATCGCCTGTGGCTACATAGGGAATAAGGAGTCGAAATTAAATTAAATTATTTATTTTTGTATTTAAATTGGTGATAATATTGTAATTATTTTTTAACATACACATCTTTTTTTACATTGTTCTCACATAGGTAATGTAGAATCTGCTTATTTTATTCATCATGTGAAGACCGCCTCCGCTGGCTTCCCTAAAA
This sequence comes from Atethmia centrago, assembly GCA_905333075.3. Lineage (NCBI taxonomy): Eukaryota > Metazoa > Arthropoda > Insecta > Lepidoptera > Noctuidae > Atethmia > Atethmia centrago. The sequence goes on along the minus strand of HG995378.1, from coordinate 30,336,351 downwards.
AGAAAATGTAAATGTATGTAGTTTAGTTTCTATTAGGATTATAAACAAAATATACCACAATATCAGTGTAAAGTCGAGTGTGTGCAAAATCGAAAAATGTTGTTATTACCAAGGAATTATTTATATTTTCCAATGCTTCTGCTATGCGGCACCATGCATCAGCCGATTTGGTTGCTGCATCAGCCATTCTGTTCAAGGCATCGGCCATCTTATTGTAGCCTTCAGCCACAAGCCTTTCGACCTCTATTCTTGATTTTTCTATATTGGCCAGCGTATTTTGAGACTCCTCCAGCTCTGAGGATGGAGAAGGCACTGCAAAAAATAAGATATTTAAAATGTTACTATAAAAATCAGTTAATAGGTAAAAATTAACCTAATAACAGATCTATTTTTTTATATTCCATTAGATTCTAATGAATGATGAATAATGTACATTGTCTACGACGGCGACGTGGATTATAGCTGCGACGCTGTCTGGCTGCAGTAGCCTCTTGCTCACTGTAACAAAATAAAAATATGTTATGTTTTTTAGACTGTTATTTATTTCCTAAATATGACAAGTAAATATAATTACCTTTCAGTAAAACGTGTGATGTTTTGTGTTGTTGCGGGTGTAACATCAACTTCAATAATAATATCTTCATTTCTAAAAAAAAAATAACATTTATGACTAGTTGGTTAGTAACTAAATACATTATCAAAATTAAAATAGAATGTTACGCATAGCTTCTCCTATCGTGTTGGCACGACATCTCACACGAGAACTGCCTATTTCTAATAGTTAATGCACAGCTAGAATGATAGGTAAGTAAGTACTTGACTAACATTTAAACTTACGTATTAGGTAATGAGGAAAATGTGGGAAGTGCAGGCAATGGAGAAATGGCATGTGCAAAATACCACTGTCACTATGACCGAGCATAATAAATACAATAAAGATAAAAAAAGGGATTCCATAACTTACCGACAAGGGATTTATTTGCTCCTCATTTTGGGGCGTGCCACTCCTCCCCACAACCTCACTGCCTGCACCAAGCAGAGCAGCGATTCTTTCTTCTAAAGGGGATAAAGAAGTAGGTACACCTGGCCCTCCACCTGTACCCTGTTGATTATGCCGAATCTGCTTGATTCTGTTGAGCAAGCGGCACTAAAAATATTACAAATCTAGTTATTTAGCTAAGTATAATGTACCGATACACATAGGTACAATATTGATAGAATCTAACAGACCTTGGTCCACTGTTTGGGAGTTCTTTGATCCCCATCTGCCTCAGCATTTAATATGTTGGCGCACTCTGACCAAAGGCGTGATGTGAGGGCACTCCCCTCTCTAGATTTCAGTCTGCCACGGGCAAGGTCCCTGTGGCCCTCCAAATACTCTACCAGTAGTTCTATTTGCCGCACAGAAACGCGTTTCCGTGAAGTCATACCTACTGAAGAATCAGGATGAAACTTAAATGAAAGGAATTTAAACTGCTACTTCTTCGTAAACTTCACTGTACCTACATCCTTAAATATAATTTTATTGTAATAGAATACATGCTTACCATCAAAGTTTAAATCGTTTAAGTAGGTACAAGTTTTGTAATTGCACTGAGTCTCAAATAGAGGTGGGTAACTCCGGTGGTACTGATCCAAAGGTGCCGGTTCCGAACGCGGATCCAGAAACCTTATTGACTCCTCACAATCCTTATCGGCACCGCGGTACCAAATGAATCCGGTCCCGAGAGACGGAGCGGCGGAGCGCAGGTTCGGACTCGTTCACTTAATAAACTTATCACTACTCGCTCACTCGCTCACTCAGTGACTCGGTGCGTCGTGAGTCGTGTCGATGCCTATCGCCTACTAGTTTGGTTGGTAGACAGACAAGACACGGACACGAAACAACATGATAAGCGTCCTTGGTACTATGAAGTTAGAGTTCAAAATTGTCCAAGAGCTGACGATTTATTTTTTTATGAAAAAAAGATTATGCGTGGCTGCAACGTTAGTTCCATGCGAACGATTATTATCTAAAGCGGGTCTAATTATCAATGAAAAAAAATCAAGAATAACTTCTTCAAAAGTTAGAAAGCTTCTATTTTTAAATCATAACATGTAAAGTAAAGTAACCAAAACATTTTTTTTATTATAAGAAAGATATAGAGAGAAAAAAAGAACTGATTAAAAAGTAGTACTCATAATAAAGACTTATTTTAAAATTATTTTTATTTAATTTCTTTCTTTCCTAACAATTTACGCTGTCCGAAATATCGTATGAATAAAATAAAATAAAATGTCCTACTGTAAGTTCTGTAATGTAAACTGTTCAATTCAAAATGTGCCAAATGATCCAAAGTATTCCAAAGATCCGAATGAATAAAATGTTCTGGTCGAACCGCGGAACCAAAATAACCGAGTGAGTCCCGGTGCCAAACGGAACCGAAGGAGCCGATGGCATACGCCATAAGTATGTCGGCGGGTCGGTACCACGTGCCGATAGGCACGTGGTACCGACCCGCCGACATACGCGGCGGAACTTTTTGGCGGCACCTTTTGTCGCATTCAAAGAAAGCTGCCGGCAGCTAGTAGGCTATTTAGCGAAATAAAGATGTACTTGTAACATCAGATACTATAAACATTTTTTTGAATGTGTCGATTTTAATAGTTATTTGATTTTGACCTCTCGACTAGCCAATGCTTAATTTTTTTAAATTATAATTTCATCAATGTTCTGCTTATAGGTAATGTATACGTTCCTAAAAGGAACAACAGGGTTTTTGTTACATATTGTAGATTTAGGTATGGGTGATAATAAATTGTTGGTCGCAAAAAAATAAACTAAATTGGTACCGTCAACAGTGGCATCTTCACTTTCCATAGGCAACTTTACCCATGAGTATTGTACTTAAATATCTCTCGATTACTAAAAATTTTACAAATTGTCGATTTTTCTACTTTTGTATCTCTTTGATATTAAATGGCGGAAACCGACTTTTTGTAATCGAGATATTTATTTTTATTTATTCATTTATTCATCAACAAATTTATATTTGTATCGAACAGTCGGTTTAACAATAGAGATGTAATACAAAAATTAAATCATCATCTTAAAAAAAAAACAAGGACTGCTTTGCACATAGGTCCATTATGAGTCTTATTATATAATAATTTAACTTAATATTAATTAAAAATAAATATAAATTCAATTCAAAGAAATGTAATAGAATTAATTCATTAAGATGCAATGTCATGATAGAATGTTGGATATATTACTTATAGTCATTAAAATCTGATCACATATTAGTTCGAACTACTATTATATTTGAGCAACTTCTATGCTGTAATAACATTTCTTCAATAACAATGACTTCAATTTTCTTTTGAATTCATTTGGATTCATAGTGTTCTTAAATTGTACAGGCAATGTATTGTACATATTTATTGATTGCACTCTTGAGGCATGTTTAACGTAAGCTTAGGCTGTATGAAATTAGGAAGATCCTTTCTTCGCGTTTTTATTCTGATATGTCTCTGTTCTTCTGTCTCAAACTCATGGATATTTTCTGCATAACGAAAGCAGCATTAATATTGTATTGGTAGCTGTTGCCCCAGAACTTTATGCTATATCTAAGTCTAGACGCTATGAATGCAAAATATACCATTCTGAGGTGAGCAATGGTTAATTCATCTATAAGACTCCTGAGAGCATAGCAAGCACTACTCATAGTGTTAGTGACCACTTCTAATTCCTTCTTCCAATTTAAAACTGCATCTATTTGTACCCCCAAAAATTTTACATTGTCTATAATATCTACTTTATTCCCTAATAAATGTACTTTGACAGTATGTTGTTCTTCACGGTTGATTTAAATAATAAACATTGCTTCTTTTTAGATTTAGTTTTAGATCATTCATAGTGAACCACTTCTCAAGAGCACATAGGTTAAAATTAATCTTCTTTTCTAAAGTGTCTATAATGTCGCTAGCTATAATAGCGCTGGTGTCATCGGCAAAAACTACAAGTTTAGTATCATCTGAAATACTTTTCATATAAGCTATCAGATCATTTATAAATATTATAAAGAAGACAGGGCCTAGAACTGATCCTTGTGGTACGCCTTTATTTATTTTGACTGTCTGATTTGTGTAGTTTTTCATGCCCATCCCCTTGAACTGTTTTAATTTCTACATGCTGCGTTCTATTATGTAAATAGGATCTGAATAAATTCAATACATTTTCCCTAATACCATAGAAATCCAACTTATTCAGAAGAATACAATGTTCCACTGTATCGATATATTTAAGTACAGTAGGTACTCATTGGTAAAATTGCTCATGGATAATAAAGATGCCACTGCTGACCGGTGGTCGTATTTTCCGTTCAAATATAATTCGAATTTACGTTACGTTTACACGTAAAAACAGCACTTGTCAAGTTGTCACCGTTTTGTTGCCGCGAAAAACTACGGTCGATTCGCCGGGTGGAGGCACGGTCGTCAGTGTTGTATGGATCACCAGGATAACTATGGAAGGACTACGACTCGTCGCCGTCGCCGTATGCGCTGTGTCTGCCCCTGGGCACGCTAAGTCTGTGCACGGCGGGATGCACATTAGTGTTGTATCGCAGTCTATGGGGGTCTGTCGAAGACTCCGGATATTTTCGCAGCAGCAATTATTTTCGTGACAGCTTATGGACGCTGATTTGGTTTTAAAATGGAGATAAATCAAGAATTATTAATTACATTGATTCACGAAAGACCTGTAATATGGTTTATGACGATCAGATAACTCCAAAACCTTCTTTTCTTTTTTTGGGGTCCCGTACCCCAAAAGGAAAAAATGGAACTCTTACGGGATCACTCGTGTGTCTGTCTGGCCGGCTGTCTGTCTGTCCGTCCGTCTGTCACAAACGATTTGCTCTGAATCTACTGGACGGATTAAGTTGAAAGGACATCATCGGGATTTCGTACATTTTTGGTCCAAATATGAAAGTGCCGGCCAAAAAAAAAATATGCTGTATTCCGTTAGAACTTGTCCCCCTGAGTATTTATTATTATGACACCAAAGCTGTAGGGTCATTGTCCTTGGTTTTATTGGAGTTCAAAAATTCAACATCTTCATACATTTTCAGTGAATTTAATAAACAAAAACAAATGATTTGTTCTACCATATTTTTATTTTGAACATCGTTTAGTAAGATATATTGGTTCTTGACCTATTTTGGACATGTTGATCTTGTTTTGTGTTGCTAATATTTTTAAATGTAACGAAACAGCGTTTCATACGTGGTTAAAAATCGGACTAAACGCTCTGTTAGAAGATTTTGTGCCCTTAAATGTTGGGTTTGACCATATTTCCCGTGAGGATGTAGCACACAGGAACCTTTTTCTACCCAACAGTCTGTTTGGGAACCCATCGAGCCCAGAAGATGAAAGGAAAGCGATCACGATTTGTGATGGCACGTACATCTATCTGCAAAAAAGTGGAAATTATTTTTTCCAACGCAAGTCTTACAGCCATCACAAATACAGAAACCTCCTAAAACCGTTCCTCTTGGTTTCTTGTGATGGACACATTATCGAAGTTAACGGACCATATGCTGCCACCACGTCTGACGCAGATATAATGAATGACATGCTTAATAATGCTGACAGTGCCTTCCACTGGTTTTATAGGAGTGGAGATGTTTTTATTCTGGACCGTGGTTTTCGAGACTCAGCAAGAAATCTGGAATCTTGCGGATACGTACAACATAGGCCTGAAACAAAGTAGCCAAATGAGACACAGCTAACCACGGATCAGGCCAATAAGTCCAGACTGATAACAATCTGTCGTTGGGTGGTTGAAGTGGTCTTCGGCAGGTTCAAAAGAGATTTTCGCCTGTTGCGAAATGTATATAATAACAGAGCCCTTCCCAGCATGTTCGACTAAGTATTTCAAGATAGCAGCGGCGATCATAAATCGTTTTCATGTTTTGATTGAAGATAATCCAAATGCTGCTGCGATTTTAGAGATTATCCACCAAAGAATTAATAGGTATGCCAAATAGATTGGCAGATCTTGTAATACGCCATAACTACAATCGCAGACGTGCTCAGTTTACTTTAATGACTGCAGATATGCCAGAGTTCGTAGATTTTCCAAGAAAGGATGAGAACGAATTATTTTTATTCGCTCTGGGCGTTTATCAACTAAAACAGGCCAAAAGCTATTACGGTGAGCACGTCCTTTACAATGGAGCATTCACAATCGAGCTCAGCAATGAGTTATCAAATGAAGACTTGGCGGAATTGCAGAGCAATGATTTATGGATAATAAGAGGCCGACTGCAATCGCGGCATGTTAGAGCAAGACAGTATTATGTCTACATTATAATCGATAGGTCGTTATCAGGCCGACAAGCAATCGCTGACTATTATTGTTTGTGCATTATAGGAAAGTGAACAATTGGATGCTGCTCCCATATTATGTGCATTATATGGTACATGAGCCATGCACGACATTTGCCAGCAATAACCCCTTTAATTAAACAAAATAACCCCTGTATATATATTTTATTTATAATCCTCAAAAACACAAAACAAGATCAACATGTCCAAAATAGGTCAAGAACCAATATATCTTACTAAACGATGTTTAAAATAAAAATATGGTAGAACAAATCTTTTGTTTTTGTTTATTAAATTCACTGAAAATGTATGTTGAATTTATGAACTCCAATAAAACCAAGGACAATGACCCTACAGCTTTGGTGTCATAATAATAAATACTCAGGGGCACAAGTTCTAACGGAATACAGCATATTTTTTTATTGGCACTTTCATATTTGGACCAAAAAAGATGATGATGTCCTTTGATACACATATGAATTTCTGTGACTATATATTTTTTATAATTTTAAAATAAATAGTTTTAAAGTTATATACGAGGTCTGTCCCAAAAGTATCCGACCTGCATTTTTATATCTTCGCGCCGCAGCGCTCAGGCGACCTCTGTAGGGTACAAACATCACTAGTAACTCCTCACGAACTCACCAGTTGCTCGCAGTTCTAAATAGGACGGTTAATTCATGCTCAGCGTGTATTTGTTTACAGTGGTGCCGATTCCCTTGTTCACAAACTAAACTAAATTTAAGTTCAGTGCATCTTTTTCTTTCTATTTCATTATGAAAAGGACAGAAGATAAATTTTAGTTTAGTCCTGTCAAATTAATTAGCGCTTGACGTAAATTGACGTAATTTTAGTAGGCAAGTTTTTAATCACGTCTAAACTGATATGGAGTAGTGACAGGCGCTGTTTAATTTGACAGGACTAAACTAAAACTTATCTTCTGTCCTCTTCTTAATGAAATACTAAGAAAAAGATGCACTGAACTTAAATTTAGTTTAGTTTGTGAACAAGGAAATCGGTACCATTGTCTTTTTCACGTTCGTCGAATTTGTTCATTGTTAAAAATGACGGAAAGGACCGAAAAGCGAATTTCCATAAAATTTTGTTTTAATCTTGAAAAAAGTTGCGCAGAAACTATTGAAATATTGCAAAAGGCCTTTGGAGACAAGTGTAAGGGCAAAACACAAATAAATATAAGAGTGGTATATGCGGTTTAAAAATTGCCGCACATCTGTTGACAGTGATTATCGTTCTGGTCGACCTGCGACGGGAAAAATATCGAGTGGCTGTTGAACAAGTTCGTCGTTTGACTGTGAGGGAACTAGAAGATAACCTTGAAATACCAAAAAGTACTATTTACCGAATTTTAAGCGAGAATTTGGGCAAGACTCGTGTGTGTGCTAAATTCATCCCAAAACTGCTCTCAGAACAGCAAAAAATCTTTCGATTAGAATACGCTCAGGACAACCTGGACAGCTTCGCCAGCCTCCATACAGTCCCATACAGCTCCTTGCGACTTTTGGCTATTTCGTCGATTGAAAATGCCGCATAAGAGCGCGCATTCAATTTAGCGCAAGTCAAAATCTGCGCGATCTATCAATTGGCACACACTGCAACACACTACAATGGTTTCTCTGTGTGCGTGAGCGCGTAACCGTTTACACGAATCATTTTGATACTTTTATTTATTTATGATTTAATTTTGTTTATCTAATTGTTGAAATAAATTTTAACAAGCGAAGTTTAAAGTAAGTATTTAATTTTAAAATAGCACATCTGATTGGCATTGAGCGACTTTTTCTTGGGTCGATCATCTCTGGCAACCAAGGATCCAGGATTTATTTCTGCCCTTGTGGGGCACAGGCCCCACAAGGGGCAGACGGGCAAAAGTAATAATATCTGTTAAAAATAAACTAGTATTTATATAAAGATTTATTAAAATATGAAAATAATAAAAAAAATACATGATTAATACAGGCAGTTTTATTTTGTTTCCTGCTAAAGATGTCCAGCACTTCATTAGCGTTCATTTTGGTCGCAGTCTTAATGGATATGCATTAAAGCCAGTACATTCAAATGCTTTTCTGTCATCCTGCTGCGAAGATATGACTTGAATCGGCGTAAGGTGGAGAAAGATTACTCGGCAGTGCTAGTAGTCATAGAATAGCATATACGTGCAGAGCAATTGACAAAGAGTTCTAATATTCGGCAGCACAGATGCCGTCTGTTGCAATTTTTAGCTCTCCCTTTAAAGCCAAAAAACAAAGGTCTTGATTATATACTTCAGCGCTTTGCAAAACATCCTCTATATCTTCAAACATTTTTAAATATTGAAAATAAATTTGATTTTATCTGAAATAATAAATGCCAAAATTAAAATCTACCTAATAAGCATGGTCAACCAAAACGTCAGTTACGTGACCTGTATCATCGTATTCATCATAGTTTAATGCATCATTGGATTTACTCGACTGTTCTTCAATTTAATTATATTTTGGTCTGACAAAACCTACTCGTAAATTTGCTTTTAAATAGTCGAAAGTTCAAGTACATTTCACGCGGGCGAAAGCCGCGAGTGGAAGTTCATATAACATAAATATCCCAACCTTTTAGCCCTTGCCTAAGCCATATTTTCAATTTGTTTTGCGTTTTTCTTTCCTAAAAATCCCTTCGTTTTGTTTCCCATTCCGTCTGTAACATAAAGGCGAACGGCAGGCTTGTATGGAAATTTCGTACCGCTACTAAAATTTCGTGTTTTGGGATATTTTTTGTTTTAATTTGTAGTTAATGTGATAGACAAGCTCTTTTTAAATTCTTGGATTTTTAGAACTTGGGACGTAAAAGTTATAACCAGTTTTATTTTTTAAGGTTATGTACCAGTGTACCAATGTAGATTGTTACATAAAGGCTCTTAAACATTGTTTCGGTAATAAAGTATATGTTCTAGATTGCTTGTCGCTATTTTCGTAGTGTTTTATTTACTATCAAGTAGGTAAATTGAGATGAGGATCGTACCTACTCGGCGGAGTGCATTAGGAGATACCTATGTCCAGCAGCTGACTGCAACAGTTTGATAATGATGAAGTCCTGTTGGGGTTTTGAGTGTATGTAAATAAAACAATACACTTTATAGTTTTTTTTTTGTACATTTTCTTTATTTATAATTAATTAATTCTTAATATTACTTCATCTAAGAAAGGGGCAGGTCGGGTAATACCCTCATGGCAATCATAGCTTAAATACCAACATAACTGCGTTTACTTTACGACTAAATTACGTGTGGTTATTAAAATCTTTTTTTTTATATTATTAATGAATCCGAACTTCTAAAAATAGTACACTTACATGAAAATAAAAGGCTTAGTTGCCTTAATATGTGGTACAAATTATATAACAAAACAACAAAAAAGTAAGCGGTACGAAATCTACCGTTCACCTTTGTTACTATTAAAATACGAGGTGCATTCAATAAGTACCTAGCCTCATCGCAAGAGGGCGCTGTAGTTTCAAAAGAGTTTTACCACAGTGTAGCACATTCTTTTTTAATTCTTTTTTCAAATTTTCATTCCAATCCCTTCATTTGTTTTAATTTGACAACTTATGGAAGCGAACGTGTCGATCGGTTTTACAAAAATGGAAAAAGAGCAATATCGTTCGGTGATTCGATTCCTATTTTTGGAAGGGAAAACGCGCATCGAAATCAAAGAGCGCTTGGATGCTGTGTACGGTGACTCTTCTCCATCGATGGCCACCGTCAAGAATTGGTTCAACGAGTTTGCACGTGGCCGTACGTCGGTTTTTGATGAACCACGTCCAGGTGCACCGAAAACCGCTGCTACGGAGGAAAACATTAAAAAAATCCATGATTTCGTATTGGCAGATCGCCGATTGAAGGTTCGGGAGCTAGCTGAGACTGTAGGCATTTCAGAAGGAACAGTGCATCATATTCTTCACGAGGAACTCGGCATGAGAAAGCTGTCGGCGCGATGGGTGCCGCGTTTACTCACACCAGAAAACAAGCGCAACCGTGAGACCACATCGGAGACGTGTTTGGCGCTGTTTAAGCGGAATCCAGCGGAGTTTTTGCGTCGTTTTGTGACCGTCGATGAAACCTGGATCCACTGGTACACACCAGAGACCATGGAGCAATCAAAACAATGGATCCAGACCGGGGAACGTGCTCCAAAGAAGGCGAAAACTGTAAAATCGGGCGGAAAAGTTATGGCCACCGTTTTCTGGGATTCACAACGTGTGATCTACATCGATTACCTTGAGAAGGGTAAAACAATTACAGGGCTTTACTATGCCGATTTATTGGGCCGATTCGACGCCGAATTAAAGAAAAAACGACCCCATCTGGCGAAGAAAAAAGTGCTGTTTCACCACGACAACGCACCGTTCACACGTCTGCCGTTGCCATGGCCAAATTGGTCGAATTACGCTACGAATTGTTGCCCCATCCACCGTATTCTCCAGATTTGGCCCCTTGTGACCTCTTTCTGTTTCCTAATCTGAAAAAATCACTCGCCGGGAATAGATATGGATCGAATGAGGAGGTCATCGCCGCCACGGAGGCCTATTTTGCAGTTTGACAAAAACTATTTTTCGGATGGGTTAAAAAAGTTGGAGCATCGCTGGGCTATGTGTATCGAACTAAAAGGAGACTTTGTTGAAAAATGAATTGCCACTTTTCCAAAATTTTCGTTTACTTTTTGTAGGCTAAGTATTTATTGAATGACCCTCGTAAGGTCGTTCTCCAAAAAAAATATAGGCCATCAATAACCATGAAAACGATACCCATAATGAAAAATTTGAACATTTTCGCAGCGCTGCTGCCATCTTGGATTTTCATTTTGAACTCACTATCGGCTTTAGCACCTTCGAAAACTATGAAAACGATACCCATGACGAATAATGTGAATATTTTCGCAGCCGCCATCTTGGATTGTCATTTTGACCAAATTAAATGATAATAAAATCAAATTATCCAAATTAAAACTTCAATTAATCCTACGACAGCATGTCGGCAGGGCATGTCGGTGACATGAACCCATAAGTTATTCCCCTACCAAAAATTGTTCAACGCGCCTAAAGAAGTTTTCACTTCCGAAAATACTTACCAGAGTACTTACGATCACACTATAAAATATTATCGGTCATCAAAAATAAAATATTTTACTTTCCAAAGTATTAAGATTTGACGATCACACTATAAGCTTATCCTTGTATACGCATGGCAAAGGTCAACAAGGGTCAGGCAAAGCGCTCAGCTACGTGTCCTCTCGCACCCAGAGTTTTATAGTAGTTTTAAAATATTTATAGAAAAATAATAGAGATAATTTAGTTAAAATTTTAAAGTGTATATTATAAAGAAGAAGTTCCTCTATTATAGTAAATATTAAATATATTCAATTAAGTAAGATATATTGGTAAAAATAATCATTTTCTAGACTGTAATTTCTGAAAAAAATCACATTGTTTGGATTTTAATTTCATAAGTATGTAGTCGAAAACAAAAAATCTGTTTAACTAACTATTTTCCTAAGGATCTTTGCAGTTAGTTAAAATGTTTTTTTGCGAAATTTTTCAGGAATTTTAGATATTTTTAGCTTCGAAATTGACACTGAAAGTGAAATCAAGAAAACCCCTGTTCAGTTATCTTGATGGCATTCCCAAACACTTTATTAATCGAAAAAAGTGTCTAACTAACAAACTAGACAACAATATTTCCAAAAAATACCAGTAATTGGTATCTTTGTAAGATAACTAGTCGTTGGACAATCTGGTTTGAAAAATCACGTTTCTGAGCCAAACAGCGCTCGGACCGCGTGTACGCTCTTAAAGGACACCGATTCGACGACAAGAAGACTGTTGCAACCAATGCGACGAATGCACTAAAGGCTGACTTTCAAGACTGCTTTAGGAAGTGAAAACATCGATATGAGCGTGTTGTTCAATCAAATGGGGACAACTTTGAAGGATGCCACTAACCGGATGATGAAGAATAAGTCAAGCACCGAAAAAACGAGTTAGGTCGGATACTTTTGGGACCGACCTCGTATATCTCACGTTAAACGCCTCCTCTGTTAACCTTATCTAGTTAAAAAAAAATCATATTGACATGTAAAAGTGTTTGTAACCCTACTCACAGAAATAAAATCATGTAACATTTATCTGTTTCCCCAGGTGTGTTAGGCTCGTTGATCTGGCTGGGAGTATCCTGGTTCCAGTGGATGCTAGGCCGGCGCTACGCATGGCGCATGCTGGCCTTTACTCTGCTGTCGGGTGTGGCGCTCACGTTCGAGCTGTTCGACTTCCCGCCGAAACTCGACATCTTGGACGCGCACGCGCTCTGGCATTTTAGCACTGCGCCTTTGCCTCTATTGTTTTATAAGTGAGTGTATGTATTACTGCACAGGGATCTATTGGCGCGTGGCCAAAATAGAAGCTAACGCCGCCATCTTGTTGTTTCTCTACATTTCACAAAACAATTGCACAAACACCAAATGCTTACGGACAGCGTCAACGTCATTCGAGCGCCCAGAGATAGGTGTACCCTTGTATGGGTTACACTCATATTCATGGTAAACAAAAGTGATGCTACATTGGACACAGGAGGTATATTTCTACAACTTGTTTCCAGCAACACTAAATCATGTTGCTGCAAACAACTTTTGTTTCCCATGAGTACGGGGCGGGATTTAAGCCCGTTTCCAACTATCGGGCAGCCTCGTTGGTGTAGTGGTCGCAAGTGCTACTGCTGAGCATGAGGTCCTGGGTTTGATACCTGGGTCGGGCAAAGTGTTATTGGGTTTTTCTATGTGGAATTTCTCACTAGCAGCCCGAAGTCTGGATTTGTGCCCGGTTGATGGCTCGCCCCCTATTACATTGGGCTTAGACACAACTGGAGAAATGTGGGTGTACTGCAAGTATACCTCTGCCCAACCCTTCCGGGAAACAAGGCATGATGTTATGTATGTATTTAGCAGTTCCCTAGTATTAGTAAAAGCGTAAATTATTTTTTTTTGGGTCCGACATTGTGAGTTATTCTTGCTCTAATTACCAGTTATTTATTGTTCCAGGTACGTAATAGATGATCTGCGCTACTTAGGGTCCCGGGAAATGGAGAAATTCGCACTCAAGTTGACTTGAGTTGAAAAAACTGTACGAGTGTCGATCATAAAGGGCTGCAACGACAATTCTACTGTCTATTCGTGGATGGACCCGAGATGGGAGTAACTGACTCCGCGGAAGTCAGCACAAGTTTTTTAAACTTTACTCTTGATTAAAAACGTTAAAATTATTTATTTACTTTAATTTAAGGTGCTTATTGCTCAGTGAAAGAACTTAAATGAAAGTGAAAGAAAAGATGAAGACAAAGAGTTGATGCGTACAGCAGTGCGTTCCATGCTGTCAAAAACAGACTATTTTGTCATAAGATTTAGATAAGCACCTTTTGCCTGAACAATACACTGTTCAGAAAAAGTACAAAAAAAATCTAAAATATATTGACATTCCGACTACACCGTTTATATCTTTCCAAAGTTAAGATGTGACTGGCATGTTGTATTCTAAGAATACTTTTAGGTAGGTACTTAATAGTATTTCATATGCAATTTACTAGCTTTTTCGCTCTATCACAACTACGACTGAAATTGAAAAAGAATTTCTTATAAATCTACAATATTGTTATTTTTCTATACTATTGTTAAATGGAGTGTCCTCGCAACGAATCGTGAGCTTTCGTGTCAGTGTTCTACACTATATAATAGCTATTCTTGGTTGCCCACGCGCTGTCCAAATCGACGTGTACAATATTTCTACCAATCAGATCGAATCTTGGCGGCATGGAGGCGGGAACTAGCAGGAGTAGTGTTTTTTTTTTTTAACACTTATGAGTTTACCAAACCGCGCTATAGTAATATGTTGCTTCGATCGGCGCTCACGCGCATGCTTGCATGACTCACGTGTCGTTGCGAAGACACTGATTTTATTGTTTTGTTCTCTTCCTTTACTAAAGGGGTGACTTGTAATTTGACGTATTCCTTACGGGACGTGATGGTGTTACCCCTTTGCTACATTTCAGCACCCCATATAGCCTAGGAAATTTTCAGGGGTTGGATCTAGTATCGTTTGGCAGGAGTTGGGGAGTTGGGTAAAGGGGCTATAGTTGGTAGGGGCTGGGTCCTCGATTATACCTTTACCACTCTTATTAAAAGGTAATGCATATTTTTCGAGAAATTAATAAAAAATATTTCTAACCTCAAATCCGATAAGAAGCGAAAACGAAACGTTTAAAATTGGCGATTGACAACCAAATCTGCCCCAGTATCTGTAGTCAGTATCCAGTATCAGTATTTGTAGTCAGTCCGTGGTATAAAATGTCGGGCAAATTCGATAACATGGAACGTAAACAAAAAATCAGGTTATATGCCATTTGCGTCATGTCATTCGTTTTCGATCGTTCCGTTTCTCCTCGAGTTGCGTGAATTTTTTCTCTGTTTGTACTTCCACATGTGTGTACAAAAGGCAATGTTACTACTGTTACTAGGAGAACTTAGGATGCAAGAGCGAGCCAAGCAAGTTCTGGACTTGGGGCACCCTGACTCGGACAGGTTAGGTTCGAAGGGGATGGCGGGGTCTAGTGAGCGAGCGGAGCGAGCGAACTCAGACCCCGCCATCCTCTTCGAGGTTATTTTTTTTTAAATCCTAGAGGCCCGCGAGGCGGGCCTCATACTACGCCTTTTAATCGACTTTAAGTGTTTTGAGGTTAGGTTACAATAATTTGTTTTTCTCAAGAACGGTGCGTTACCTTTTCATGTAAGTGGTGCCAGGGGGCAGGGAGCACCCCCCCCCCCCAATCTCCCCCGCGAAGCTGGGCTCATACTACGGCTTTTTAAGCGCCTAAGAGTTTTAAGGTTAGGTTACAATAATTTGTTTTTCTCAAGAACGGTGCGTTACCTTTTCATGGGAGTGGTGCCAGGGCGCAAGGGGCATCACCACCCAATCTCACCCCCCACTCCCACCCCCCTTCTCCTGCCAAACGATACTAGATTTTACCATTTTCGAATCGCGCAAATCTTGAATTTTCTCAAATCCTATGGATATCCACTTAAATGTTGCAAAAAGGTCACAACTGTCACGTTCCTGGAAGGAATACGTCAACTTACAATTGAACCTGTATATACAATATGTAACAAAACCCTGTTGTTCCTTCTACCTACGTTTTAAGAATCGGTTTACTAAGCGATAAAGCAACTCATTTATAAAAAACTGTTCAATAAAAAAAATTAAAATAAATATTTAATTATTAATATTTGTAATGTTTAATCGATTTGTTACCTCTGCAATTCTGCATGAAGCGATGACGCGAAACCAGAAGTAGATAGAACGTTCCCGCTCTCTCTTTGATCGGCGCCGCCGCGCCGCCGATTATCTACCTATTTTTCTACACAAGTTCGTGACCTTGTCAGCTGTTGTTTATCAGTATCACTTTAACGAATTAATCTTTGAAAATCTTGGTTTCCACAGCATTTTTAAGCACAATTGATATTTGTTAAAACTACATTTAACACTTCACTACGTTAAAAAAACAAATTCGCCACGTCTGTCACATAAAATTTCATTCATGAATTTATTTACATTTTAATGCATTAATTTATTATGATATCTACTTGAACGGCCACGGAGTTGCTGTTCGATATGACCACCTTGTTTGTACCTCTACACTTCTTGGCTCATAGTCGGAGGGAAGTAGTGATTGGACACGACAATAGTGAAATGGGTGCTGCCCATCTTTTTTGAGTACTCTCTTAACGCGCATATGATTTACTCCGAGTTCGTGTCCCACTGAGCGTGTATTTCGCGTTGGATCGTGCTCAAACAAGTCCAAGACTTCTGTCTCGAGTCCTCCGTCTGCCTGCGTCAGCTCGATGTCAGGTCTCGCCCGTGCACATTGACGGTATTGTACGTACGTATGTGCAAACTTTGGAATGCCATCGCCGACGGTAATTATCGCAAAACGTTCTTGGTAGAGTCTGCGTACTTCTGCATAATTGCAGTCACATTTCCGAAGACATATCAACATATTAAAATATTCTACGTTAGAATAAGACATTGTCAACGTTTACGTAAACAAAACACAATTCACTCACTACGTAGGTCAACAATAACATCCATCCTGAAGTAAATTGCGCGGGAGACTAAAGGAAGTTATTCGCAGGCAGACGTGTGGCGGGGCGGCGGTGTAGGTAGGCACGTGGTACCGACCCGCCGACATACGCGGCGGAACTTTTTGGCGGCACCTTTTGTCGCATTCAAAGAAAGCCGGCCGGCAGCTAGTAGGCTATTTAGCGAAATAAAGATGTACTTGTAACATCAGATACTGTAAACATTTTTTTGAATGTGTCGATTTTAATAGTTATTTGATTTTGACCTCTCGACTAGCCAATGCTTAATCTTTTTTAATTATAATTTCATCAATGTTCTGCTTATAGGTAAATGTATACGTTCCTAAAAGGAACAACAGGGTTTTTGTTACATATTTTAGATTGTAAGCTTAGCCAGTTTTGCTACTGCCATATCACAATATAGGCACACGATGTACAGAACGCGGCAGCGTTAGACAAACTGTCACACATGTTACAGTGACATCTGTCACTATAAAACTGGCTTTATATGTTCCAATAAAAAGATGTAACACTAAGACTGAAATTTTTATTAGACATTTTTCACACAAGGCTTGCACACTCACAAAGACAGATCACAAAGAACCACAAAACGACACTTATTGTTCCAGTATCTAATAAGTTAACTTTCAAGTACAAACTTCTTCCATTGCTCGCCACAATGGATGCCCATCTTATGTTTCTTGAGCCATGCGATCCCCTTGGATGCAGACTTCACGTTAACGTCTTTCTTATTACCGCTTTCTCTGCTTATACTCTGTTCATTTTTTGGAACTTGCGCTTTAGGTTGGACGAGCGCAGTTCTAGCCTCGTAGGTTCGGTAGTAAGCAGACTTCGGAGGAGTTAACCTTTCGGAGGACTGCCTCTCTGAGGAGTATCGCGGCCTATTGTTGTGGAACATGAGCTTTTCGTCCCAGTACCTCCGGTACTCTTGCTCCATGTAGGGTGACCTCTTTTTCTCGGGGCTTCTGTCTCTCTGATAAGTTTTATTGTAGGATATCTTCGAATGAGTCTTACGTCTCGGCAGGTTGTGCAGCCGACTTCTGTGCCTCGGATTTTTCTCTATTTTCTGGCTGTATACAGTCTGATAATCATCGGAGTCGCTGGTGGTTTCATCCTCGCTCTCAGTTTCTTCAGCCCTTTTGTTTGGTTTCTCCTTCGTCTTAAACAGCTTTACGGATTTTAACATCTTGGTAAACAAGCCTGCCTTTCCTTTTTTCTGTAACTTAATTAAAATATATGTAGTTAAAATCACAAAAATAAGACTGATTTAGTAGTAGTGTGTGCGAACGCTTACATGTTTAAGTTCCGAGACGTCCTTCTGCACCTGCTCTACGACAGTGGTACTAGTATCAGGCTCGCTGCTCGATGTCTCGGTCTCGGTGATGCTGTTGGCGTTCTGTACCATCGCTTCACGAAACGTTTTTTTCTCGACTTCAGGCACTACGGGCTGCTTATTCTTAGCGCGGAAATATTTCTCACGCCTATCCATCCGCACCCTAAACTCTGTGTCAGTACTGGTCACTGCGTGAGATCGCATACTTGCTTCATGCGATGGTAATTTGCTTTCAACCGTTGAGTTAAAGGTATCTGACGTTTCGATCATGTCTTTCTTCATGAATAATTCCGATACAGCCTGCACTACGTTCCTAATTGTTTTTGATTGTTTTTTTGGCTCAGTTTTCAAAATGATTGGTGTTGTGAAACCGTGCGGAGATTTTACCATTTCATCATATTCGCTTAGCGAAGTGTCTTTGTTTGGAAAATTCATGGTTAGAGCCATGGACTTGTAGATTTCCTTTATTAATTTCTCAGTTTCCTTACTGTGTTCTTCTTTAATTTGTTCAGTGTTGGTAGCAGTCGTTGTTGCTTGCTTCAAGCCACCAGGTTTTATCTGAGAGCTGCGGTAGCAACTGGAGCAGACATGTCGCCCCCCTGGGTTTTGTATAAAAACAGGAAAGTTGTGGAAACATTTCATTCCTCCATGTGGGCAACAGTACTGGCGGGGGCTCATCTGTTGCGAGCACGACGTAACGTAGGGAGAGGGGTTCATAGTGTAAGGGCTGTATGTAATACTATTCATGAAAGTAGATGCCTGCATGTTGTTACATGATGGTCCTTTTTGAACGACTGCATCTTTCTTTGGTTTATTCTGAATAACCAGTCCTTTTGTTTGACTGGAGACTTTAACTTCTGCTAGAACAGATTGAAGTATACTTTTGATTTGATTTAACGTTGCTTCTGTTTTATTATCGGCTGAGGTTACCTCGATGGTGCTCATTTCTGTTTGACACTCACTATTATTTATAACAGTGGTCAAACATTCGGCGTTTTTTTTGGGCACCGGAGTCGGTGGTATACTTTGTAGTTTCTTGGGTTTCTTGCAAGTTTTTTTAGGATAAACATTTCCAAAGTCAATAGAACAGCTTTTCGATGTCTCAACGTTTATTGACCGCTCTCTTCTATAAATTTCCTTTCTCCGCTTTGCCAATATTCTTGTAACTGGTTCTGTTCTATTGTATGTGACGGGCATTTTTCTGCGATAACTATCTAGTTTGTCTCTGACAGTATAATCAGGTCGTGGTCGCGCATTGTGGTAGTTGGTCGTGGGGAGAGGGTATAATGAATGGTAACGATACTTTGTGCGGACGTTTTCTGGCCAACATTTCATGTCAATGTGAGGCTTTAGTTCTTTTTTTCTTGGCTTCTCTAAATCTTTTCGTATCTTTACCGGCTTTTCCTTTACCGGTACTAAGTCGTATTGATTGGTGTCATAGAAAGCGCTACCCTGGTTCATCTGGTGAAGCATGTAAGTCTGAAGATTAATCTGTTTATTGACGTGCTCGTCGATGTTGTGAAACGGACCGTGGCAACACGAGCACATGTCAGATTCGCCAAGGCAGGTGCCCTCGTTGTGTTGCTGCACATCTCTGCAGATAGGCGACGAGAACTGACTCTGTAGGGATATGTTATCTCCTAACACTTCAGGTTTATATTGCCTGCTGACCATTGCTGCCAAATACGAACGAGTCATAACGTCATTTCTCTCGTATTTTGGTACCTCTTCACTTAAATTAGGTTTAATGAAAGGAGAACTATAAGTATGTGCGTAGTACACACATGGCGAGGTCCCTTTTTTATTTTTAAGGAGTTTTTTCTTCTTTTTAAGTGAAGTTAGTCGTTGGTTGTTTGTTTTTGGTTCGCACATCTTAGGTGCAGTGTAGTACTGATCCAAGTTATTAGGCTTGACTTCCTGGGCGTAGTAATGATCCCTGTTAGGCGTAACTTCCTGGGAGTAGTAATCGTCCCTATTGTTAGGCGTAACTTCCTGGGAGTAGTAATGATCCCTGTTGTTACGCGTAACTTCTTGGGAGTAGTAATGATCCCTATTGTTAGGTGTTACTTCCTGGGAGTAGTATTGATCCCTATTATTAGGTGTTACTTCCTGGGAGTAGTAATGATCCCTATTGTTAGGTGTTACTTCCTGGGAGTAGTAATGATCCCTGTTGTTAGGCGATACTTCCTGGGAGTAGTAATGATCCCCGTTGTTAGGCGTTACTGCCTGGGAGTAGTAATGATCTCTGTTCTTAGACGTTACTTCCTGGGTGTTATAATGATCCCTGTTGTTAGGTGTTACTTCCTGGCTACAGTAATAATCCATATTGTTAGGGTTTGCTGCCTGGTCGGCGCCTTGGAATATTTCAGAGTTATCTTTCGAGAGTACAACAGGTGCCGTATTCGTGTTAAAAGCGGTTAATACGAACGAGACGTTAGACTTCCTTTTGTTTTCCAAACATGCTGGACTTGTACATCGATCACAGTCTAATGATTTACAAGAAATCGCTTCACTTGTAAAGGTAGGAAAGTTAGATTCTACGATCGCTGTGTTGATGGACTGCTTGCCCGATTTGTTAAGTTTCAGAAATTTGTTGGGTTTGCTAGATTTGAAATATTTTTCTGGGCGCGCCGATGGTGACGATTGTAAAGCGAGGTTGGCGTCTTCCAGTTGCTTTTCTAAATGGATTATCTTTTGTTGCAAGTCTGTGACGTCTATCGGTATACAGGATATAATTTTTACTTCAGTTTGCGATTGTGTGTTGCCTAAAAAAGTAAAAAATGTAGTTATTGTGATTTGTGACTTATTATACGATCTTCTGCTATGAGATCAAATAGTACTAGCTCATCATATGATTGTTCTATATCCTATTCCAGGCACCACGTCACCACCATCAGGCAAAGATCATCTAAACATCTTGCAAGTTTGACAGTTTATTTGTGAATCGTAGCAAAGACTAAGGAAGTACAGACCGACACATTATAGCTGCGTTTATGGTATCAGTGTGGACTTGACCCTAGTTAAAGGCAATTGTATGTTAACCCCACGTCCGTTGGGGGCGTGTTATGTGAAAGTAGATACATACTTTACCTAAATTAAAAGCGACTCTTTTCAGGAAGTTCTCGATGCCCTTGAAGCGTTTCTTACACACTGCGGCGCCACACAATTCTTCTGTGCTCATGTTGTCAGTACACTGCAAATTGTTTTGTCTTCATGAAAACAACTTTAAGATATAGATACACTGCGAACATTCGTAAGCGAGCTTGCACATGGTTATGAAAATTGCTTTGCGAGCTAATCATTCAAAAGGGCGGAAGACATATAGTGCTCGTGCTCGTAGCAGTACGTTATTACCGTAGCACCGTCACCGAAAGTGACTTCCGACACAGCAAATAACTTGTCCATCAAGTTTCGATTTGAAATCAAATGCATTAATTAAAGTCTATTTTACGATGAATATACAAAATAGGGGACAGCTTGCGGGCAGTGAGCTGCTCGCGAACCGACACACGTCGCGCGGACCGCGCGCTTCAAACGAGTAGCACGCTCCCCGGCGAAGAAACGCCTGCAAGCGGTATGCATGCTGGCGCCTCGCCGTCCGTGCGGTGACCCCTAGTACCATCCACCCAACTAGTATACAGCGCGTGAACAACAAGCTGTCACCTCACCAGTGGCGGGCCAGCAGCGAGCTATCGTCTTGCTAACGGCGCGTTGGCGACAAGCGCTTGAGGCGGTGCCGGGCCGTTACTGCGCTGGAGCGGTGCGGTTACAGTGAGTGATGACGTTAGTGATGAGTGAGTGGTTACAGTGCGAGTAATGTTAGTTAGCAATCAAACTAAAAACCGGCCAAGTGCGTGTCCGCCCACGCACAATAAGGGTTCCGTAGTTGGGATGAAATTACCCCAAGAACAAACTAAAACATTATAGTTGAAAAACACGTTT
Source organism: Atethmia centrago (assembly GCA_905333075.3). Classification (NCBI taxonomy): domain Eukaryota; kingdom Metazoa; phylum Arthropoda; class Insecta; order Lepidoptera; family Noctuidae; genus Atethmia; species Atethmia centrago. The sequence goes on along the minus strand of HG995378.1, from coordinate 30,314,514 downwards.
CCCCATACATTCCAACTGGAAATGAAAGTTTGTACGCACAATATTGGTGCCGATTCCGTTATTCACAAACTAAACTAAATTTAAGTTCAGTGCATCTTTTTCTTTCTATTTAATTAAGAAAAGGACAGACGATAAATTCTTGTTTAGTCCTGTCAAATTAATCAGCGCTTGACGTAAATTGACGTAATTTTAGTAGGCAAGTTTTTCACGTCACGTCTAAACTTGTATGGAGTAGTGACAGGCGCTGATTAATTTGACAGGACTAAACTAAAATGTATCTTCTGTCCTCTTCTTAATGAAATAGAAAGAAAAAGATGCACGGAACTTAAATTTAGTTTAGTTTGTGAACAAGGGAATCGGCACCATTGAGTGATTAACCATGTTATTTTAACGCCATAGACTCTCTCCGCGGGAAAGTCCGAAAGGTTCACTGAAGCCCCTGGCAACACAGGAAACGGAAAGAACACGGGTGGGTTTTAGTCAGTAAGAGTCTGACACACCCTCCCGCTCCGCCCAGAGCGGGAGAAGTTATTTGATAATTTCCCACCCAAAAAAAAAACTTATCCTCTGTATTTTTTTAAACATTTTATTGTGTGCCATGTAACTAGTATACTTTATGATTTGCTATTCATGACAACTTGATGATCAAGGAATGCACGAATAGCTACTTGAAGTTATCGTATCGTTTAATCTCACCGCATGCCACCTGTCCACGTGCTAGTAGTAACTCGCGCGACTACGCCTTATATTAGCTTCGCTGTCTAAACCACACTCTGTTCAGATAGTTCGTAATAACACATTGTACGATTATTAGCAATTCAGAAGCAGGACTGCTTTTGAACTGACTGGACATTGAACGTTTTTTTAAAAGCTCATAGTAAGCCCCCAGTGCTAGACTCTGTACTGTACTGCATATATCTGACAAACCTGCCTGATACTGCTGATGTAGTAACAGCGACCTATGCAGACGACACTGCGTGTCTCGCAAGCGATACCGACCCCGTAAAGGCATCCACTAAACTGCAGGCACAGTTGGATAAGATCGACGTGTGGCTTCAAAAATGGAATCAAGGCCAGCGTTAACAAAGTCCACGTACTTATGTCATTTCATCTCACTCAGAAAGGGGGATTGTGCATGTTTGTATGGAACGACGCACCCTGCCAACCAGCACCACGGTGAAATAGTAATATCTAGGTGCAAGCCTAGATAGCTTGCACCTAGATAAACCATTACCTAACATGGGCACACCAAATTCAAGCCATTTAAGAACTTCTCATGGCTATTAGGCCGAAAATCACAACTCTCTCTCAGCAATAAATTGCTTGTATACAAGGCCATCATAAAACCAATTTGGACCCATGGAGTAGAACTCTGGGGATCTGCTAGCAATTCCAACTTAGAGATACTTCAACGATTCCAAAACATTGCACTAAAAATGGTCTCCAGCGCACACTGGTTTGTAAGAAAATCTAAAATACACGAATACCTAGAAATGCCGACCATAAGGGAGGAAGTAAACAGCTACAACAAAAAGTAAACAGCACCGGCAACCCGCTAGCTAAGAGCCTGTCCAGATGAGGCGATCTGCGCGAGTCCACTCGCGCGCTTCAATTTATATTGCGTCCAGATACCGCGTTTCTACGCTAGGAGCCCCTGCCGCACTACTTCGTCAATAAAAAGTTCGGTATCGAAGTTTTCACGCTCCATTTCGAACCAAAAAACGTCCACTCGCCACCACGGACTCGCGCGTAGTACTGGACGCAGCAATGCAGTGTTGCCAGACGCCGAAGGCGTGTCCTCGTACAGATATGGTCTGAAATCTCGTATTTTGTCAACACAACCTCGTACATACCATTTATTTAATAAATTGCTTAAAATCAATTGATTTTCTTGTCAACTATCTGATAACCAACCACTCTACAAAGCAGTTTCGTCATAAAGTGTCCAGGTGGTCGCAGGTGGCAGGTCGTACAACCGGAATTTTGCTTTGGATACTGTATGTAGTATCCGAACTGTACCTACTATAGTGGACGTGGAGTAGAGTGGAATTAACATAGACATATTTTCTACGTTAACTTAATATCTTAGAGAAACAATACAAGTAAAATGAATGAAATGAAACCTTTCGTACGTTAACACCATTCATTAATTTCGTATAGTCAGAGGCGCGTTCCAAAATATGACTTGTAACAACGAATCTCGTACAAAATCGTACGAGGATGGATGTAAGCTCGTACCTCGTACCAGGACCACTAAATCTTGTACATGTACGAGAAACCTCGTATGGATGGCAACACTGCAGCAATGGCACCCGAGTATCTCAAGTAATCTCAATTCGCGCGGCGCTCGCGCGCTCATTGTAAGCGATTTACGCGCGAGTGAGGAAACGCGCGGCAGCATGTGGACGGGATTATAAAGCTCCAGTATCTCGGGAACGCGCGAGTGTCTACGCGCGAATGGACTCGCGCGCAGATCGCCTCATCTGGATAGGCTTTAAAGATCTATTTCAAGACAAAGACCATATAAAACGCCTTAAAAAATGGCACACACTTGAAACTCCATCAAAGGAACTTAAGTGTTCCATGTAATGGCAATAAAAAAAAACCACTCCAGACCACATCTAATTATATGGCTAAACAGCCGATTGTAAAAAAACAGTCAGTCACTTGACGACAGAAGTAAAAACTTAAAACTTTGATATGTATACATATGCGTACATGTATATGTACAGTCGCCAGCACATCAAGTTACCACAAACTGTAAAATTTTCTCATTCGATTTTTAACTTAACCGTCAACATTCTAAGGTAAAATCATTTGGAGAAATTTGAAAGTTAGGTATAACCTGATGTGTTGGCGACTGTACACAGGCCGGTGCGTGTTGCCAGTCTGGCGCGACACGTCACATTAGCATGTTGCGGTTAGTATGAGCTAGTTAGCGTGAAGGGCGGGCGGGTATTTTTTGGGGGACTGTCTTATGTAACTTTGACGTTCGCAAAGTGCTGATTCTCAGCCTAGTTTGAATAAATGACTTGATTTGATTTGATTGATTTGCCTACCAAAGATCGCTCAACGCGGCAAAAGAAGCTTTCAATAAAAAAAATATATATATATACCTACATGATTTTGGTTTCAACACTTCAGTAGGACCAACAGAAACAACTTACCCTCGTTGACTTGGACCAACAGAAATAACATACCATTTTGGATAGGTCCCGAGGGTATCTATGTTATTTCTATTGGTCTGGACTGGGAGGACAAAAAAGTCCATGAGAAAATACCTCTCAAAATCCATGATCTTGTCCAAATATAATTTTCCTTTTCTTGCAACAAATGCCTTAATTCTTTTGCTACGAGTGGTTAAGCATTTTCGTACAATTTTTAATTATCTTTAACTGGCTTGCAGATTGGCACCGAATCAGTAAGTCAGTTCATAAAAATTGCGGGAAACAGTAGTGTATTGCGAGCGACGTGAGTGTACCGACTACCGAGTGACGAGTATGCATCGAGTGCATGTTTATACCTGCCGAGTCGACAAGCGAGTCAGTGCGGGGAAGCGCGGGGGTGGGCACTGGGTCTAGTAAATAGAACAGGTTCCGAGTTACTGTCTCGCCCTTAGAAATATAAAATCTATGGTCTCGCCCTTTTTAACTCGGCTGAGCGTTCAGCCGAGCACTTGGTGCTGGGTTTACACGTACCGAGCGTGCAGCCGGTACGTGTGATCAAGGCATAATAGCTGAGATCTGCTGGGGTCTAAGAAAAAAGTTAAAGTCGACTTACCTCCGGAAAAGGGCAGATTCAATCCACCTGTTACCTGAAAAAGGGTACTCTCCCAACAAATAATTTCATTTTGACCCGTTTCGGATGTAATTAAACAATAAAACTTAACCTAAGTTACAAGGACCAGCAACCTTGGCCGCTCACATTTGGCTCTGCCTCTGACATTTGTTACATCTTTCAATCAGTGGGCGTTGAACATGAACATTCCAATAAGTAAAATGTTTGAATTCAACAAGAATATTACGGCCAGTTTGAGTGCCATAAATATTTTTTGACTTTTCTTTAGATAGATAGATAGAATACTCTTTATTATGTACACCATAAAAATTACAGCTTTATATGTAAAAATTTTACATAGGGTGACACAATGGGCTTTAAGTATTGGATTGGTCGTGACAAGTGTTCCATTAAGCTGGGTCCAGACCAGCGCTGTCACCTTGCGTAGCAAAATCTTCGGGTCTCATCGCTAAGTGTATGAGGCAGGGAAGGCGGGCAGCCCAGGTGCAGGGCGTATCCCGGATTAGGGAGAGGCCTGTGTGGTTTCGAGTAATTAATAAACAGCATTGTGTGAACTGATCACAATTTAAAAAAATATTAAAAATGTTGATGTGGTGGCGCTCTCTACGACTCTTATTTAAAAAATCTATACTGTACTTATTTGGATGTTATCAAAAGTGGAATTTTGCAAACTCTACACACTCTTTGGGTTGGTCCACGTGTGGTATTCCACATTCATCGTTAATCAAATCACAGAGCACGGCATTAGCCGCGCCGTCGAGCGTCTCCGTGCTCTGTGTCGTTAATAAAAATAAAACACAAAATCCTTTTTTATCAACTTCTTAAAACAAAGGAAAACGCAATAATTTTCACTGACTTCACACACAATTACAAAAACATCCGTGGTCTAAGACCAGCCATTTGTGGTTCACCGTAACTCGACTTGTCTTTCCCTAACAACGTTCGTACTATGAGGTTCCTCGGAGAGAAAGGATTCCTTTTGTAAAACAATTTCTTTAGCATCGCATTTCTTATCTTTAGATCACCAGCGGCTAATTCCCGCTCAGTCTTCAAAGAGAACTTCATTGGATCAGTGTTCAGCTTACCATGTTCCGCCATGGCTTTAGCTTGCAATTTCTTCCAGTTAAACAATGGTTTCATTAGTGGGCGTCGTGGAAGGGCAGGTGTCGCCTGCGTTTGCGTGGAGCAAGTGTTCTGGTGTTCGACTTCGACATCAGCTGGTGCTTGCATCTTCTTTTTGATCTTACGGAAAATTGACAGCTTTCTTACGCTCTGTGTGCCAATACTTTTCACTTCTATTTCCCTCAAACAGAGAGGAACTTGTGGCTGTTGCATAGACTTGTAGGGGTTATCATAGGCGGTGTGAAACGGTGGAGCTGAAGGCCGCTGTTTAGAAGGGTAGGGAGGTGCAGTGGTTTGTTCTCGCATCCTCGAATGCTGCGCTCTCGGCGCGTACATGTCGTGGATAGGCGGTGGTTGCGCGTAGTCCGGTAAGCCTGGGTTGTATGGTGGATTATAATCTGGTTGATATTCATTTGGTCTTCGATAATTTGGTGGCATAGGTGGTGGCTGGTAGTACTCCTGTTCATGCATCATATAATTCGTTATCTCTTGTCGGTATGGTCCGTCTCTGTATGATGCTCCTAGTGACCTTGGTTTTACTTCTACATCTATAACACTTTCACTTTCGCTAAGTTCTTCAATAACATCTTTTTTCTTCTTCTTTAAAAAACCAATAGACCGCAGAACATTTGATAACGTTTTCCGTTTAGACTGAAAAATAAAAAGGGGAATTATTTTATATTCTTTATAAGATATGTAATCTACAGCGAGACTTTTACCTAACGAGTGAGGTTAAACTAGGTGTAAAATAGTCAGTTCTCACCTTATCCTCAGTAGTTGTTGTTTCCATTTCAGTTTCAGATGTGGACTGCGTTACTTGTAAACTTAGTTTTTCTAAAATAGTATCTGAATAACTTGCATTCGTTGTGCTGATATATGGTTCGGAACTTATTCTTGATCCTATCGCTTCACAACTCTTAGAATAGCACTTGAGCGGGGGTGTTCCAACTTTTGCATCATGTTTAGAATTAGTGAGTTTAGAACTTTCCCCGACGCTTCTTGACGTTAAAAGGTTGGCTGCGGCTTTTCTAGCTTCATGTCTATCAATACTGCTGTCATGATCTTTTTTTCGAACTGGTCCTTGGGCTACGAATTTGTAAATTTCCTTAATAAGATTTTCGGTTTCTGTGTGGCACGTTTCAGTATGACAAGCTGTGGTGGTGTTCTTATTACAGCAATGTTCGTTATGAGCAGGTTCCTGAGCAACATTGACGCAGTTTGTACATGTGTAACTTGGGCTGGGCATCATATAGCCGTTCTGCATGGGCATAGGGTAGCTCATGGGACAAACTGGCATCACGGGATAGCAACAAGGATTTTGAAACGACGACATATACGGAGAAGTACTGTATCCTACACCAAAATTGTTAATACTATGATGCCTACTGTTGGGCATTGCGCTGCCATTTATTTTAGTACTATTTTCGTTTGTCAAATGCATTCCATTGTCTACGTTTTTTGAGGAAACATCAGATTTGTCGCATTGTGACGCAGTTGTTTCTTTCTTTATTTCGTGTAGAAAACTTTGCAGGATATCCTTTATTTCGCATAGTGCTTTGTCTGTTTTATCAACAAGTATTTCTTCCCCTTTGATTTCTTCGGTTTTATTAAATGTTGTATCAACAGTAACATTTACTTGGTCGTTTGCATACGGTAGACATTGTAAACTGCTCATAGTGGCGTTGTCTTGCTGACAAAGTCCTTGTTTTTCGACCTGACATGTCATGCGTTTGCGTGTTTTGCGTGGTTGCTGTTTAATATAATGTGGAACTTGTACTGAGGTTACATCACTCTCCAGCTGCACGCGCTCGCGTTGACACCTTCGTCTGTACGGTGAACCCTTTTTGAATGTATGCTTTACGTGAGCCATGTAATCTTCGAAGTCTGAGTTATATTGTGATTTCAGATTAAGCCGGGGTCTTAATGTCCTAGGTGACGGTGGAACTTCCTTGTAATATTCATATGGTAACATATTATCCTCATAGAATTTCCGTCGAGTCTTTGGGCTAGACTTCTCTTTGACGGGAATAAGGTCGTAAACATCAGAATTATTAAACATGTCTACGTGAGCCCTGCGATGCTTTCCTCGGGTTTGTTTCTTAGAGCTGTAGAGGCGAGTGTCGCAAATACTTCTCATTTCACTGACGTCACTGTGTCTTCTTCTATGCGTTTGTCCATCGCAGCAACATGAACATAAGTCGGTACCCTCCTGTATATCTTCACGAAGTGAATACTCTTGATCCCGGCAAACAGGTGCTGAGATCTGGCTGAGGTCAGATTGTCTCCTTCCAAACATTTTTACCGGCTTATATTGTCTTCTTATAATATCAGCGATAAAATCTTGATCAAGTTCTCGATTGTGATGTTTCTGCTTACGAATTTTGTTTGGTTTCTGTTCGTAAGATTCTTTATACACATCATTCTTACTCCTTTTCGCACGCTCTTTGTATTTCTTCTCTTTATGATAATGCGGAGGCACAAGTTCCGCGTATTCTTGTTTTAGGTACTTCGTGTCATGAGGATGGCCTGAATATCCGGGGTTTGAATGATGCATTCGAGGGTTTATGAGTGAACGAAAACTACTGCTAGAGTTAGCAGAAGCGAAGTTCTCGTAAACAGATCTCGTTCTATATTTATGTAATTTTGCGCCATAATCAGATAACCCTTGCAGTTTGCTCTTTTTAGTTTTTGCTTTAGAAAAATGTTCTCCGTAATCGTATTGCATCCCCTGAGTTTGGGTTGTACCGATTACATCTTGGGTTTTCAAATTGTTTTCGCTCGCTTCAGATTTTGCGTTTAGACCGTTTGATGATTTGTATAGAAATTTTGTCTCGGAGCTATTTAACTTTCTCGCAGTAGACGACTCAGTTTGTTCTATGATCGTCTCTATCTCGTGGTTCACGTCCGTTGGCATGCAGCAATTGGACTCTTCGTGCCTCGCGTCCGCCTCGAGACAGCTTTCGGACTCCCTCCTGGTGCAGTCAAGACTAGCGATGTTCTGACAGTGCTTATTAACTTCGTCTAACTGTTGTTCGAGACCAACTATTTTGCGTTTTAGATCAGTAACATTAACAGCTATACTGGAACTTATCTTAATATCCCGTTGTGATGAGCTACCTGTAAGGTGAGCAGGTGTTTAGCGTCTGAGGTGATTCATATGACTGGATGCTTGTTATGATTAGTTGGTTACCTAGCGCCCGCCGGAAGAACTCCCGTATGGCCCGGTACCTGCGCCTGGTGCGGGGCGAGATGCGACGTCGAGGGGTGCGCAAGTTCATCACCGACTCTCACACCGGCGACGTCTGCGAACAAACGGCTTAATTACCTTAGTGAACTATTAAATTAGAACATGTCCATATATTGTAATGAGGTTGGATATTGAATAAATATTAGCCTGAAAATTACTAGAACGTTACTTTTGTACCATGAAAACTGCTCGAAGATAACCAAAACAAAGAAGTTGAATGGATTATCCATACCTGTTCTCTGACGCGATAATTTATGAATCTTGCAATTGTAGTCCATTGCACAAAAAATCCATATTTGCATGAAAATATATAACGAAGTGACGACTATTACTCTTATTAATAAATTTTATTTTGTTATATTTAAATATACGTTTGACTTTTGAATTTCATCTGACTTTTACGTCAATATATTTTTATTCATCGATATTACATTTACGGCCAGTGATGGTGATATATAAAAAATGAATCCGACAGTAATGATGCAGTGTTGCAGAGTATTGCAAACATTTTTTTAAGTTCGAGCTGTCCAGAGTACACGAGCTTCACGCCGAAATCTATAAACGTGTGGACAGTGCTGGCTGAATCTTCTAGTAAGGATCATCTTACTTAGAACTCAGCACTAGCTCCAGCTTCTACGTGTTCAATTATCTGCAATGTATCAGCATTGCAGATTATTGAACACGTAGAAGCCCGTGAGCATCAATATGACGCGGACGGGATCAATCCCCAATTCAAAATGTATCACAATAAAGTGTTCATACTACATACCTACATATATGTATTATTTGTATACAAAACAAGACATTTGTACCTCTAAAGGTAATGGAAGTATGTCAAGACTTCCCTGGTCTTCTCTGGACTTTGACGTCATAGTGGCGGCACCTTCTGGAAGCGCTACTCAGAGGCAGGTAATTCGCACCGGAAGACTTAGTACTGCATATGTACTGCATGTCGATTCTGTAAAAATCTCACCGTGAAAGCTCGCGTAGAGTGAGCTGTCAGTGTCATCTTACTGATGCTAGGGAGTGACCAAACATTACATTTATAATCATAATCGATATTTTAATGATATTTTTATGCTAATTCTATTGATCATTTTATATTATTTCAAAACTAGTATTTAAGTGTTGAAACGTTACTATTTAGGGTTTTTTAAAAATAAAATAGCAAAACAAAAATTCAGTCAGAAACTCAATTTGGTTTTTTTTATTCCAAAAGGTTTAGTAATTTTCGCAGACGCCATCTTGCTTTTTAGATTTGACCTCACTATCGGCTTTAACACCCCCGAAAACCATGAACACGACACCCATAATGAAAAATCTGAACATTTTCGCAGCCGCCATCTTGCTTTTTAATTTTGACCTCACTATCGGATTTAACACCCCCGAAAACCATGAAAACGATACCCATGATGAAAAATCTGAAATTTTTTGGAGCCGCCACACAGTGGGCCCATACTGAAAATTAGTGGACTTAGGCAACAAAGTTCCTATATCGATGCGATTTTTTTTTATATGACGTGTTATATTATTCCTGACAACTTTTATTCATATAAAATTTCTTCTAAAGTTGATAGTTTGTCTTGAAAAAAATTAATTAGATTTTTTTGTATGGAGCGAATCACGTTTAATTTTTTTTCTTCAATTGTACTAATATGTTGAGTGTGTGGCGTGAGTATATGATAGCTAGGGTCATTCTCTATCCATGAAAAAAAAATCAGCGCCGGCCATCTGCGGCAGCGCGAGTAATCATTCGGTAAAAAAAAAAATGATTTGGAAGAATTTTTTTGTCATTTAAAATAAATTCAAAGCATATTTTTTGTCTCATTTGGCTGTTTTCACCTTCTTTTTAGTTAAATAAATAGTTTTAATAGCGCATACGTACTTATAACTAGTAATTCTGGTAGAGATTTAGTTAATATTGCATGTTATCGGTAGCACCTGCATTGTGATTGATGACTCATTTGTTTGTGCACTCGGCTAAGCGCATAACTAATGAGTCATCGAAAAATGCTCGTCTCTGATTGGCTGAATAATTTTCACTCACTGTTATGTGCACTACTTGAGTAATTAACACTAACTATAAATATAAAGACATTCATTAAGTCCATCTAGTTTCGCTCTTGTCGCTTGTTTGTGAACACAGTGAAATACTTGTATTTTTATATTTACATTAGAACTATGGCTGGATTTTGTACTAACCTAGATCTTTTTGTGAAATTAAGAAGTGGCGGTGATCTGAAAAATCATATGTTTCTGTATGAAAGTATCATTTCTGTCTTGACTACCGAAGTTTCTGAAGAAGACAAGAACCGAATCAAGGAGTTCTGTCGACTTTTTTGTGTAAATTTAAATAAAAAGTGGATAGACTCAAGTAGAAATCAAAAACTTTTATGAATCGTGTAATTAATCGCAAGTGGTTGGAAAAAACATCAACTGGCCTGTTTGTGACAGTGTTGATCTGAGAAGTGTGATGGGCTTTTCGGACGCAGCCTTATCTGAGCTTGTGGATATAGATTGCCATGTTAGGAACATGGCAATCTATATCCACAAGCTCTTGCAGTATGTACTGCGGAAGCGGGAACATCTACAGAAAAGGAGCACAGAAAACCGTTCGAAGAGTTAAGTAATAAGCAAAAGAAAAGACGTTCTACTTCCATAGTAGAAGAAAATTCCGAGGAAGAGTTGCAGCACTGGTACATAACAAAATTGAAAGACAACGGCAAAACAAATCTGGCAAAAGTGGTCGAATACCTTTCCAGTAATCCAGATGTGCTATCCGAAGTAGAAGAGAGACTATTCAAAAAGCAGAGCTTAAGTACTGTCTCTGAAGATAAGTGTTTAGCTCTTTATACATCAGTTGCGCTCTCGAAATGGTACTTCCATTTCGAGAGTGCAACTGATGTTGACTTAGCTCTTCGACAATTTCTGAAAGAAGAAAACTGTGCTGCCTTTCCATCTTATCCAAAGCTTGTAAATGCCAAGAAAAGATGTTACCCACCACAAGAGAGTATGGAGATTACCGAAAACGGAGCTCACATTAAATTGCAAGCGCTATTGGACCACACTGTGGAGAGGATATTACTTGATATAAATACTGTTGATAGGTCTCAAAATGAAGAACTCAAGTTGACCTGGAAATGGGGACTTGATGGTTCTTCGTCGCAGAGTAACTATAAACAGAAAACGTCAAACACAGCTACAGAGTTCGATGATTCATCAGTAGTCATGATAAGCATCGTCCCTCTTCGGCTAGTGTCTACTAGGCCATCATCTGGGAATGAAAATCTAGTTTGGGAGAACCCCACACCTTGCTCAACTCTGTACTGTCGACCAGTGAAGTTCACTTTCACTTCGGAGACAGCTGACTTTATAAAGTCTGAAGAGTCTGAGATGAAAAAACAAATTGATGAACGAATATCTACACAGTGTGGAAATATTATTGTATCACATGAATTGCATATGACCATGATTGATGGAAAAGTGGCCAATATTATTGCTGGAGTACCATCATATGCAACGTGTCCCATTTGCTTGGCAAAACCGAGTGAGATGAATAATTTAGACGCTTTGACTTCTAAACCACTTCGTGAAGAAATTTACAAACAAGGAATTTCTTCACTGCATATGAAGATTCGGTGTATGGAATGTCTTCTCCATATATCTTATAATCTGGATTTTCAACGATGGACTGCTCGCGGCGAACATAAGGCTTTGAAACAAGCTAAAAAAAATACCAAACAGCAAGAGTTTCGTGAGCAAACTGGAATGCTGTTTGATATAGTCAAACAGGTATGTATTTAATTTTCGCTCTCTTTATGTTGTTTGTGAATTATATCTCTATGTATTGTATATTACAGTATTGTTTTCCCATTTTTGGGTTTTGGAACTACAAACGACGGGAATACAGCGAGGCGCTTTTTCCAAGATTACAAAAGATCTTCCAGAATAACGGGAATTGACGAAAATCTGATTTTCAGATTTTCCGTTATTCTACAAGCCATATCATCAGGCAAAAACATTGACTGTGAAAAATTTAGAAGATACTGTTGAGAAACAGCTGATGTGTACGTGCAACACTATTCGTGGTACTACATGCCAGTTAGTGTACATAAACTTCTAATGCACGGTGCAGACATCTGTAACCACTTTGGTGTTTTGCCAATCGGTAAGTAAAAAATAAATATAGTTTGATGTATTATTTGACTCGATTGCGTTTTGTAATTAAAATGTATGTACTTATTCGTTTTAGGTATCTTATCTGAAGAAGCTTCGGAAGCCCGTAATAAGGACTTCAGAAACGTCAGGGAGAGGCACACTCGGAAAACGGGGAGAATAGCAACAAACGAAGACATCCTCCATGGACTTCTAATAAGCTCTGATCCCCACATATCCTACATAAGGCCTAAAATAATGAAACAGGTTCATAATGAGTTGTTGCCTGAAGCAACTCAGTTGTTACAGACTACTGAGCCTCCCTGTGACAGTGAAATTATGGAGGAAGAAGAATGCCTCATAGCAGAGTCCGAAAATTTGCCGGACCCACTAGCACTTCTGGAACAAGAAATAATGTGATCCGGCTCTAAATTATTCCCACAAAAGCCCATCAGGGTTAGGAATATGACAAACAGCCCTTTTCAGGGTTACAATTACTTCACAGTTTCATATTGATCATACGTACGATAACTTATACTATAATAATATACATACAGTTGATTATGTAGATAATTATCAACGACTTGCCCGTACAAATATAAATTATTTCACCTATCATTAACAAAATTAGTATAACCTGAAACATTACGATATATTTATTCAACAATAGATAACGTGCAGTTAAAAAATAACACAGCCAATCAGAGACGAGCATTTTTCGATGACTCATTAGTTATGCGCGCACAAACAAATGAGTCATCAATCACAATGCAGAGCACCTGCATTGTGATTGATGACTCATTTGTACCGATAACATGCAATAATAACTAAATCTCTACCAGAATTACTAGTTCTAAGTACGTATGCGCTATTAAAACTATTTATTTAACTAAAAAGAAGGTGAAAACAGCCAAATGAGACAAAAAATATGCTTTGAATTTATTTTAAATGACAAAAAAAATCTTCCAAATTATTATTTTTTTACCGAATGATTACTCGCGCTGCCGCAGATGGCCGGCGCTGATTTTTTTTTCGTGGATAGAGAATGACCCTAGCTATCATATACTCACGCCACACACCCAACATATTAGTACAATTGAAGAAAAAAAATTAAACGTGATTCGCTCCATACAAAAAAATCAAATAAACTTTTTTCAAGACAAACTATCAAGTTTAGAAGAAATTTTATAAGAATAAAAGTTGTCAGGAATATTATAACACGTCATATAAAAAAAAATCGCATCGATATGGTAACTTTGTTGCCTAAGTCCACTAATTTTCAGTATGGGCCCACTGTGCGCCATCTTGCTTTTAAGATTTGACCTCTTTATCGGATTTAACACCCCCGAAAACCATGAAAACGACACACATGATGAAAAATGTTTGTAGCCGCCATTTTGGATTTTGATATAAAGGTGGTAACACCAAATTTTTGTTTGTCGCGCATTTAAAAATAAAAAAAAGGGAAATTTGAAAAAAACTCAACTTGATGTTAATAACAACGCCACACTGAATTGATAAGATCACGCCGCGCTTGCGCAAGCGCGGCGTGATCTTATCAATTCACCCGATTCTCGTTGCCATGGCAACATCACTTCACTTGGGCTGGATGAAGTGAGCCTAGCCGCCCGCCGGCCGGTGACACTCGCGCTCTGCGCGAGTGTCAGTTGAACAGTTGAATTTTGTTATAGTATTGATGACGGTGATTTTATGAATATTATTTTATTATTAAGAGCAGCGGTGGCCCAGTGGTAACGGCCGCGACTTACGAGTTGTAAGTCGTAGGTTCGAACCCATTGACATTGCACAAAAAATCCATATTTGCATGAAAATATATAACGAAGTGACGACTATTACTCTTATTAATAAATTTTATTTTGTTATATTTAAATATACGTTTGACTTTTGAATTTCATCTGACTTTTACGTCAATATATTTTTATTCATCGATATTACATTTACGGCCAGTGATGGTGACATATAAAAAATGAATCCGACAGTAATGATGCAGTGTTGCAGAGTATTGCAAACATTTTTTTAAGTTCGAGCTGTCCAGAGTACACGAGCTTCACGCCGAAATCTATAAACGTGTGGACAGTGCTGGCTGAATCTTCTAGTAAGGATCATCTTACTTAGAACTCAGCACTAGCTCCAGCTTCTACGTGTTCAATTATCTGCAATGTATCAGCATTGCAGATTATTGAACACGTAGAAGCCCGTGAGCATCACTATGACGCGGACGGGATCAATCCCCAATTCAAAATGTATCACAATAAAGTGTTCATACTACATACCTACATATATGTATTATTTGTATACAAAACAAGACATTTGTACCTCTAAAGGTAATGGAAGTATGTCAAGACTTCCCTGGTCTTCTCTGGACTTTGACGTCATAGTGGCGGCACCTTCTGGAAGCGCTACTCAGAGGCAGGTAATTCGCACCGGAAGACTTAGTACTGCATATGTACTGCATGTCGATTCTGTAAAAATCTCACCGTGAAAGCTCGCGTAGAGTGAGCTGTCAGTGTCATCTTACTGATGCTAGGGAGTGACCAAACATTACATTTATAATCATAATCGATATTTTAATGATATTTTTATGCTAATTCTATTGATCATTTTATATTATTTCAAAACTAGTATTTAAGTGTTGAAACGTTACTATTTAGGGTTTTTTAAAAATAAAATAGCAAAACAAAAATTCAGTCAGAAACTCAATTTGGTTTTTTTTATTCCAAAAGGTTTAGTAATTTTCGCAGACGCCATCTTGCTTTTTAGATTTGACCTCACTATCGGCTTTAACACCCCCGAAAATCATGAACACGACACCCATAATGAAAAATCTGAACATTTTCGCAGCCGCCATCTTGCTTTTTAATTTTGACCTCACTATCGGATTTAACACCCCCGAAAACCATGAAAACGATACCCATGATGAAAAATCTGAAATTTTTTGGAGCCGCCACACAGTGGGCCCATACTGAAAATTAGTGGACTTAGGCAACAAAGTTCCTATATCGATGCGATTTTTTTTTATATGACGTGTTATATTATTCCTGACAACTTTTATTCATATAAAATTTCTTCTAAAGTTGATAGTTTGTCTTGAAAAAAATTAATTAGATTTTTTTGTATGGAGCGAATCACGTTTAATTTTTTTTCTTCAATTGTACTAATATGTTGAGTGTGTGGCGTGAGTATATGATAGCTAGGGTCATTCTCTATCCATGAAAAAAAAATCAGCGCCGGCCATCTGCGGCAGCGCGAGTAATCATTCGGTAAAAAAAAAAATGATTTGGAAGAATTCTTTTGTCATTTAAAATAAATTCAAAGCATATTTTTTGTCTCATTTGGCTGTTTTCACCTTCTTTTTAGTTAAATAAATAGTTTTAATAGCGCATACGTACTTATAACTAGTAATTCTGGTAGAGATTTAGTTAATATTGCATGTTATCGGTAGCACCTGCATTGTGATTGATGACTCATTTGTTTGTGCACTCGGCTAAGCGCATAACTAATGAGTCATCGAAAAATGCTCGTCTCTGATTGGCTGAATAATTTTCACTCACTGTTATGTGCACTACTTGAGTAACAAACAAATGAGTCATCAATCACAATGCAGAGCACCTGCATTGTGATTGATGACTCATTTGTACCGATAACATGCAATAATAACTAAATCTCTACCAGAATTACTAGTTCTAAGTACGTATGCGCTATTAAAACTATTTATTTAACTAAAAAGAAGGTGAAAACAGCCAAATGAGACAAAAAATATGCTTTGAATTTATTTTAAATGACAAAAAAAATCTTCCAAATTATTATTTTTTTACCGAATGATTACTCGCGCTGCCGCAGATGGCCGGCGCTGATTTTTTTTTCGTGGATAGAGAATGACCCTAGCTATCATATACTCACGCCACACACCCAACATATTAGTACAATTGAAGAAAAAAAATTAAACGTGATTCGCTCCATACAAAAAAATCAAATAAACTTTTTTCAAGACAAACTATCAAGTTTAGAAGAAATTTTATAAGAATAAAAGTTGTCAGGAATATTATAACACGTCATATAAAAAAAAATCGCATCGATATGGTAACTTTGTTGCCTAAGTCCACTAATTTTCAGTATGGGCCCACTGTGCGCCATCTTGCTTTTAAGATTTGACCTCTTTATCGGATTTAACACCCCCGAAAACCATGAAAACGACACACATGATGAAAAATGTTTGTAGCCGCCATTTTGGATTTTGATATAAAGGTGGTAACACCAAATTTTTGTTTGTCGCGCATTTAAAAATAAAAAAAGGGAAATTTGAAAAAAACTCAACTTGATGTTAATAACAACGCCACACTGAATTGATAAGATCACGCCGCGCTTGCGCAAGCGCGGCGTGATCTTATCAATTCACCCGATTCTCGTTGCCATGGCAACATCACTTCACTTGGGCTGGATGAAGTGAGCCTAGCCGCCCGCCGGCCGGTGACACTCGCGCTCTGCGCGAGTGTCAGTTGAACAGTTGAATTTTGTTATAGTATTGATGACGGTGATTTTATGAATATTATTTTATTATTAAGAGCAGCGGTGGCCCAGTGGTAACGGCCGCGACTTACGAGTTGTAAGTCGTAGGTTCGAACCCATACAGGCGCTTTACTTTGTGTAAATTATTACATCACCACTGCTCTCAAAACGGTGAAGGAAAACATCGTGAGGAAACCGGCATGTCATAGAACCAAAAAATTCGAAGATATGTGACATCTACCAACCCGCACTGGGCCCGCGTGGTGTATTACGGCCCACTACCTCTCACTGAGAGGAGGCCTGTGTCCCAGCAGTGGGAACATTATAGGCTGACTATGTATTTTATTATAGGATGTAATAGCGGCCTTTTTTTTGATGAAGACTTTCAGTAAGAACATTCAAGACATGATTCTACATACTTTTTCACAAAACGCCTCATTTTAGCAAACCAATAAGTTTCTCTAACTTTACTCAAAGTCTTATCAAATGCAAAATGGCCCAAGTAATCATGGCACTGTTTGTGTATTTGCCAACGTACGCCCTTAGGCACTACCCATCTATCGCCCTCAGATGTTTTCCTATATAATTCACTATTACGTGTCATATAATTATTTTTAACCTCAACGACATCATCTGCTTGGGGGTCATTTAGAATCGAAAGTTTTCTTTGGATCTTCGAGTCTGCTAGTTGAACGGTACTCCACCAGTCTGACTCACCAATTGCCATTACAAAACGGTCACCACAGTCACTATCAGCTTGAATGTCGTTAGGCGGTGGATTCCGACTCAACGCGTCTACGTGGGCCATGGAGACCCCAGGCTTATAATCGACACAAAAATTAAACTCTTGCATAGCAATCCACCACCTAGCGACGCGGGGTATTAAATTGTGTTTGAGGAAGGTTGCTCTTAATGAATTGCAGTCGGTTATTACTCTAAACTCTATGCCAATAAGATATACGTGGAACCGTTGAAGCGATGCAACAACAGCGAGAGTTTCGAGTTCATATGCTGTTCCTCGGACGTTGTTTGGCGGCAAAAATATGCAATAGGTTTCATTTTTTTTTCGTCACGCTGGGTAAGCATACCGGCTGTTCCTACTTTACACGCGTCTGTATGCAACTCCGTTAACGCCTTGGGGTCATATAAAACGGGCTTTTTCATTAATTGAGATTTTAAGTCTAGAAAGGCTTTAGTTTGTTCTGGGCCCCAAGCCCACACGGCTGTTTTCTTTAAAAGAATTGTAAGCGGTTTAGCTATCATTGCGAAATTTTTAACAAAACGACGAAAGAATATACATAATCCTATAAATTGCCTAACAGTGTGCTGGTTAATAGGTTGGGGAAAATCTCTAAGCAATATAATTGTTCGTGTTCCCGGTCGAATACCCTCTGCACTTAATTCAAAACCTAAATAATCTACAGTTTTCTTAAAGAAACAACACTTCGACAGTTTAAGAGAGTTAGCCTGTTTGATCAAACCCAATACTTTTCCAAACGGTCAAAGCCCTCGTCAAGCGTTACTGAAGGCACGATTATATCATCCATATAAGCAGATGCAATTCTCTTAGCATTGCCGTTTTGTTCTTCTCGCGATGGGAAACCTCAGTTATTATTTAGAACCAAGTTTATTGTACGCATAAAGGTAGATGGTGCATTTGCCAACCCAAAGGGCATTCTGTTAAACTCATATTGCCCTTCCGGCGTAACAAATGAAGTTTTCTGACTATCAGTTTCAGTAATCGAAATCTGATAATACCCAGACGCGAGGTCCAGAGTAGTATAAAAGTTATACCCCGCAAGGTCATCGAGTTGGTCATCTATTCTAGGCAACGGGTAATTCTCTTTAATGGTCTTACGGTTCAACGCTCTAAAGTCAATGCATAATTGAATTTCACCAGTCTTCTTTTTAACTAGTACTATAGGACTCGCATAGCAAGAAGTTGATGGACGAATAATACCGCACTCAAGTAACTCCTGTATCATTTCTCGTACTTTAGTTCGTTCAGTTATTGGAAGTCTCTATAGACTTCCAATAACTGAACGAACTAAAGTACCTAGTAGTAAGTAGTAGTAGTACGATGAACATAAAAAAGTTCATCATCTTTCAAGTTTATTGACATTTCTGTAAGCTCGGTTTTTTCTAACTCTTTTAAACTAAACGCGAAACATTCTATATATTTATTTAATAATTGTAAAAGATGTTTCAGTTTATCTTGGTCAAGATCCGTATCGTTAATTATATCGTTTTCCTTTATCGGGCGTAAAGATTCACTAAGCTCTACTCTAGACACGTTAGCTATATTATTTGTTAAATCTTCCTCTTCTGCTTTTAAACCTCTAGCTATTACGACATCGTTTTTTAATAGAAAGGGTTGGCCGGACTTGCCTTTAATTAACCCAACTCCTATTCCATCTACAAAAGAGAATAGCCACAGCGCGTTTGCTTTCGATACCACATCGGTTTAGTAACACAACTTTCTCATATTCTCGTTAGAGTCCAGTGTCCTCCCCCCCCCCCCCTGCCAGCTAAATGGTTATTTATGGAGATGTGAAAAATTCATGGCTGTAGTAAATTAAAAGGAAAACTATCACAGCTAAGTGGACTTTACAAGTTAACGAGTAATAGTCGACCAACTTAAATTTGCAGTTGGAGAATTAACCGTGGCATATCGATGTATGAGAGAACATGTTAAGTTTGTTTGTTTATGTGGATAAATTCATCCCAATTTCCCAACTAGGGAACCCTTCATTGTGCGTGGTCTGACACGCACTTGGCCGGTTTTCCAAATTAGTCAATCAAAACACGGATGAAATCGAAAGATGACGCGCGATGATCTCTGGACCTGCCAGTCGGATTTGAAAGATTCTTTTTGCATTTTATAGCCCAATTCTTAAGAAAGGCTATTTACTATCACGCTACGACTCTTGGGAGCCGAGAAAAAAGAAAAAAATCGGAAACAACGCTAAGCGAAAAAGAAGTTATCAGCGGGCGGGAGATGCAATGCGACGCGGTGGGTCGGGGCCCGAAATGTCGCGCGGACGAAGTCGCGGGCTGAAGCTAGTGCGCGCGGAACTAGTTGGCCGCGCCTTAGGTGGCGACAGGGGCGAGCGGGTGGGTTGCCTACTGCTCGCAACGCACATGAGATTAGACGATGACCAATCTCGAGATATCGTGAACAATAATTGTTCAATTATTGAAAAGAATAAATATAAAACAATTGAACTTTTAGAAGTTTATATTGTACCTATCTAATTATACTCACCTCGCTATTGCAATCTCATGTGCGTTTTGTCTGAACTAGCCGGAACTTACAACGCGTGTTGCCGTCGCGAAGTACGGCGCCGCACTGAGTAATGACACTTGACAGCAAGCGCCCCCGCCTCTCCGTCCCACCGCTCACATACTTAAGGCGCGGCCAACTAGTTCCGCGCGCACTATAGTATACATATATACATAATTTATTATCAAAACCATTTTGAGTTGTTTCATTTCTGCATAGGTGTGTCCATTTCAAAGATAAATAATGGATAACTTTTGATGTACTTCCGTTATGAATATGAAAATTACACACGATCATGTACTTAGGACGTACTAAGTTTCCGCAGTTGATTGTGTACGAGCTTTAACGATTGTCATATGAACTGTTATCACTTAGTCTCAAGCCCCTCAGCCCATTCAGCGATAACATGAATCACCAAATTGGCGGGACCAATGGTTTAATCACATAACTTTAATTTGGCACTTACAATTGTATTGAAAATTGAATATATACCTGCAGTGCTATTCTGTAACCTTCTCACCGTGAAAACTTAAGTGAAGTGAACGTGGAGTGAACTGTCAGCGTCATCCCACCTGATACTAGGGATGGACCAAGGATTACATTTACAATCATAATCGAGATTTTAATAATATTTTTATGCTTATTCTATTGATCATAATCAGTTAACTGATTAAATAAACGCAATCCCATGACCCAATCGCGATGTGTTTTGAAGAAGCGATAGTGAATTGAGTCGACTAAAGACTGTGCGACGTTATTCAGCGTTGTTATTAACCCAAATCTATTCAATAAGAAGAGTTAGCCGAGTGTATCAAGTGATCGAGTGCTAAAAGTATGCCTGGCTGACGGACCATAGAATTTATCCCCTCACAAACTATGTGGAAACCTAACTAAACGATATGTGTGTCTGTGTACATGACCCATTCGAATAAAAAACGTGCGGATTATTTAATAAGTACCTTTCTAATACTTTATTTTAGGTAGGTAAATTTATTCTCTTTTACTACTTACTTTAGTTCGTTCAGTTATTAGAAGTCTCTATAGACTTCCAATAACTGAACGAACTAAAGTACCTAGTAGTAAGTAGTAGTAGTATGATGAACCTGTAGTGTATAGACCCTATGATCTATACACTACAGGTTCATCATCTTTCAAGTTTATTGACATTTCTGTAAGCTCGGTTTTTCCTAACTCTTTTAAACTAAACGCGAAACATTCTATATATTTATTTAATAATTGTAAAAGATGTTTCAGTTTATCTTGGTCAAGATCCGTATCGTTAATTATATCGTTTTAATCGGAAACAACGCTAAGCGAAAAAGAAGTTATCAGCGGGCGGGAGATGCAATGCGACGCGGTGGGTCGGGGCCCGTAATGTCGCGCGGACGAAGTCGCGGGCTGAAGCTAGTGCGCGCGGAACTAGTTGGCCGCGCCTTAGGTGGCGACAGGGGCGAGCGGGTGGGTTGCCTACTGCTCGCAACGCACATGAGATTAGACGATGACCAATCTCGAGATATCGTGAACAATAATTGTTCAATTATTGAAAAGAATAAATATAAAACAATTGAACTTTTCGAAGTTTATATTGTACCTATCTAATTATACTCACCTCGCTATTGCAATATCATGTGCGTTTTGTCTGAACTAGCCGGAACTTACAACGCGTGTTGCCGTCGCGAAGTACGGCGCCGCACTAAGTAATGACACTTGACAGCAAGCTCCCCCGCCTCTCCGTCCCACCGCTCACATACTTAAGGCGCGGCCAACTAGTTCCGCGCGCACTATAGTATACATATATACATAATTTATTATCAAAACCATTTTGAGTTGTTTCATTTCTGCATAGATGTGTCCATTTCAAAGATAAATAATGGATAACTTTTGATGTACTTCCGTTATGAATATGAAAATTACACACGTTCATGTACTTAGGACGTACTAAGTTTCCGCAGTTGATTTTGCACGAGCTTTAACGATTGTCATATGAATTCAGCGATAACATCATCTGCCTAGCCTTTTCCCAACTATGTTGGGGTCGGCTTCCAGTCTTACCGGATACAGCTGAATACCAGAATTTTACATGGAGCGACTGCCTATCTGACCTCCACAACCCAGTTACTGGGTAACACGATACCCCTTGGTGAGACTGGTTGTCAGACTTTCGGGCTTCTGACGACCCGTAACGACTGTCAAAGATCTACAAATGACAGCCGGGACCAACGGCTAAACGGCTTAACGTGCTTTCAGAGGCACGGAGGGGTATTGGTATGTAAAGATGGTCACCCATCCACGGACTAACTGCGGCAAGCGTAGCTTAACCTGATCGATGAACCCGTGTGGCTGTTATCACTTAGTCACAAGCCCCTCAGC
Organism: Atethmia centrago; assembly: GCA_905333075.3. Classification (NCBI taxonomy): domain Eukaryota; kingdom Metazoa; phylum Arthropoda; class Insecta; order Lepidoptera; family Noctuidae; genus Atethmia; species Atethmia centrago. The sequence continues at coordinate 30,292,012 of HG995378.1, read as the reverse complement.
CCATTCAGCGATAACATGAATCACCAAATTGGCGGGACCAATGGTTTAATCACATAACTTTAATTTGGCACTTACAATTGTATTGAAAATTGAATATATACCTGCAGTGCTATTCTGTAACCTTCTCACCGTGAAAACTTAAGTGAAGTGAACGTGGAGTGAACTGTCAGCGTCATCCCACCTGATACTAGGGATGGACCAAGGATTACATTTACAATCATAATCGAGATTTTAATAATATTTTTATGCTTATTCTATTGATCATAATCAGTTAACTGATTAAATAAACGCAATCCCATGACCCAATTGCGATGTGTTTTAAGTGATTAAATAAACGCAATCCCGTGACCCAACTGCGATGTGTTTTGAAGAATCGATAGTGAATTGAGTCGACTAAAGACTGTACGACGTTATTCAGCGTTGTTATTAACCCAAATCTATTCAATAAGAAGAGATAACCGAGTGTATCAAGTGATCGAGTGCTAAAAGTATGCCTGGCTGACGGACCATAGAATTTATCCCCTCACAAACTATGTGGAAACCTAACTAAACGCCACGGCGTGTGTCTGTGTACATGACCCATTCGAATAAAAAACGTGCGGATTATTTAATAAGTACCTTTCTAATATTTTATTTTAGGTAGGTAAATTTATACCGACCAACGCGTTGCCAATAATAAAATACATAGAGTCTGTCAAGCGAGTCGAGTCCACAACCATTTTACTGATTTCTTATAATGGCAATACTATTATCTGTCAAACAGATTGTCACAATTTCTGTTCTAACCTCGAGCATTCCGGTTTTTGTTGAATTTTTTAATGTTATAATGCCAAAACCTATTAAAAGTAGTGTCAGGAGCCTGCTGTTTACAATGATTAATAAATATAATCATGTAAAGATTGAATCTGATGACGTGTTAACAGAAAAACGACGACTTTTGGATGAAATTGTTTCAACAACAGGTAGGTTGGCTACAAAATGTTGATACTTTTAGCACAATTGTCTAATTTTGTTTATTTTACTATGATGTGATCACGATTTCGGTTTTGGTTTAGATTCAGACGTCGTATACATGACATTGAATCTCAATGGGGCACCTATAAGTGAAAAGTATTATAAGAGATTGTTGTCATCTTTTTTCAGCCACCTTGGATGATGAATTAATAAAAAGCACAATTGATAATTTAGTTAAGAAAGTCATAGCCATAGATGAGAATAAAAAAATGAAATCTGAAACAGACTATTTGACAAAAATTGCTGCTATGACAGGTTAGTACAGATTTATTTGTTTACATTGTTTGCATTTTCTACAAATATTATCATAAAATTTGTGCGTTTGATACTGAACTGACATATTGAACTTTCAGATTTAAGTGTGAAAACACTGCGAAGAATTAAAAAAGAAGGTGCTATTAACCAAGGCGAGTGGAACACACCGGGGAAAAAACGTCCACGACAGCCAACTGTAGCCAATCTGGATAATTTTGACTTATCAGCCATACGCAATAAAATTAATGAATTTTACTGTGTGAAAAAGCAAGTTCCAACTCTACGAAGTTTGCTTGCAGATTTAAGAGAGTCAATTGGATTTACTGGATGTCATGAAACATTGAGACAATTATTACTCAAAAATGGATTTGAATTAAAAAAAAATAAAAATGAGAGATCTCTTCTTATTGAAAAGTATGAACTAGCTGCATGGCGACATAGGTATCTCAGAGCTATTGATGAAAAGCGGAAACAAGGAAAATTAACAGTTTATCTTGATGAGACCTATGTCCACCAAAATTATAAAGTTAAAAAATCATGGCAAGGGCCATCAACAAGCGGTGTAATTGACAAAATATCGTCAGGCAAAAGACATATTGTTGTTCATGCTGGATCCGAAAAAGGTTTTGTTCCCAATGCATTATTGGTATTCAGTACTAAATCAAAAATGGCAGATTATCATGATGATATGAACAGAAATAATTTTATGAAATGGTTACGTGAAAAATTAATACCCAATTTAAGTCAGCCCAGTGTCATTGTTATGGACAACGCTAGCTACCATGTAACACAAATAAATAAGCCACCATCTATGAATGATTTAAAGGCTGACATTCAGAAATGGCTAACTGAAAATGGAATTCATTATGAAGAATTCTTTACAAAGGCTGAGCTTATGTGCCTTGTGAATGAACATAAAACAACTCCAATGTATGAAGCTGAAGAATTTTTGAAACAACATGGCCATGAGGTTTTGAAACTTCCGCCATATCATTGTGACCTGAACGCAATTGAACTCATATGGAGTTTGGCTAAAAGAAAAATAGCCAGCAAAAACTTAGGGATTCCAGGTAAAGAAATGGAGAACCTTATAAAAGAATGCTTTAATAGTGTCACAGCCAATGATTGGAAAAAATGCACAGATCACACTATTAGTGTCGAAAATAAGTATAAAGTAAGAGACAGGATATCCGAAACCGAGTTGGAACCCTTCATCATTTCTGTGCGTAATGATTCTACTGACAGTGATTTCTCATTTGAAGGCATTGAATTTCTTGATTCTGATTTTAGTTCTGATGAATAAATACGTACATTGAAATGCTTTTTTTTTAATTTATCCCAAGTAATTTTTTTATCAAAATTCAAGTATCAACAAGTTTTCAGCGTGCTATATCAGTGTTGACACCTGAAAGATTTTTGAATTTGCCGCCTTTTTCATGGGACTAGAATCGCTTGACGGACTCTAGTCAGCCTATAATGTTCCCACTGCTGGGACACAGGCCTCCTCTCAGTGAGAGGTAGTGGGCCGTAATCCACCACGCGGGCCCAGTGCGGGTTGGTAGATGTCACATATCTTCGAATTTTTTGGTTCTATGACATGCCGGTTTCCTCACGATGTTTTCCTTCACCGTTTTGAGAGCAGTGGTGATGTAATAATTTACACAAAGTAAAGCGCCTGTCTGGGTTCGAACCTACGACTTACAACTCGTAAGTCGCGGCCGTTACCACTGGGCCACCGCTGCTCTTAATAATAAAATAATATTCATAAAATCACCGTCATCAATACTATAACAAAATTCAACTGTTCAACTGACGCTCGCGCAGAGCGCGAGTGTCACCGGCCGGCGGGCGGCTAGGCTCACTTCATCCAGCCCAAGTGAAGTGATGTTGCCATGGCAACGAGAATCGGGTGAATTGATAAGATCACGCCGCGCTTGCGCAAGCGCGGCGTGATCTTATCAATTCAGTGTGGCGTTGTTATTAACATCAAGTTGAGTTTTTTTCAAATTTCCCTTTTTTTTATTTTTAAATGCGCGACAAACAAAAATTTGGTGTTACCACCTTTATATCAAAATCCAAAATGGCGGCTACAAACATTTTTCATCATGTGTGTCGTTTTCATGGTTTTCGGGGGTGTTAAATCCGATAAAGAGGTCAAATCTTAAAAGCAAGATGGCGCACAGTGGGCCCATACTGAAAATTAGTGGACTTAGGCAACAAAGTTACCATATCGATGCGATTTTTTTTTATATGACGTGTTATAATATTCCTGACAACTTTTATTCTTATGAAATTTCTTCTAAACTTGATAGTTTGTCTTGAAAAAAGTTTATTTGATTTTTTTGTATGGAGCGAATCACGTTTAATTTTTTTTCTTCAATTGTACTAATATTTTGGGTGTGTGGCGTGAGTATATGATAGCTAGGGTCATTCTCTATCCACGAAAAAAAAATCAGCGCCGGCCATCTGCGGCAGCGCGAGTAATCATTCGGTAAAAAAATAATAATTTGGAAGAATTTTTTTGTCATTTAAAATAAATTCAAAGCATATTTTTTGTCTCATTTGGCTGTTTTCACCTTCTTTTTAGTTAAATAAATAGTTTTAATAGCGCATACGTACTTAGAACTAGTAATTCTGGTAGAGATTTAGTTATTATTGCATGTTATCGGTACAAATGAGTCATCAATCACAATGCAGGTGCTCTGCGCTGATTTTTTTTTCGTGGATAGAGAATGACCCTAGCTATCATATACTCACGCCACACACCCAACATATTAGTACAATTGAAGAAAAAAAATTAAACGTGATTCGCTCCATACAAAAAAATCAAATAAACTTTTTTCAAGACAAACTATCAAGTTTAGAAGAAATTTTATAAGAATAAAAGTTGTCAGGAATATTATAACACGTCATATAAAAAAAAATCGCATCGATATGGTAACTTTGTTGCCTAAGTCCACTAATTTTCAGTATGGGCCCACTGTGCGCCATCTTGCTTTTAAGATTTGACCTCTTTATCAGATTTAACACCCCCGAAAACCATGAAAACGACACACATGATGAAAAATGTTTGTAGCCGCCATTTTGGATTTTGATATAAAGGTGGTAACACCAAATTTTTGTTTGTCGCGCATTTAAAAATAAAAAAAAGGGAAATTTGAAAAAAACTCAACTTGATGTTAATAGCAACGCCACACTGAATTGATAAGATCACGCCGCGCTTGCGCAAGCGCGGCGTGATCTTATCAATTCACCCGATTCTCGTTGCCATGGCAACATCACTTCACTTGGGCTGGATGAAGTGAGCCTAGCCGCCCGCCGGCCGGTGACACTCGAGCTCTGCGCGAGTGTCAGTTGAACAGTTGAATTTTGTTATAGTATTGATGACGGTGATTTTATGAATATTATTTTATTATTAAGAGCAGCGGTGGCCCAGTGGTAACGGCCGCGACTTACGAGTTGTAAGTCGTAGGTTCGAACCCAGACAGGCGCTTTACTTTGTGTAAATTATTACATCACCACTGCTCTCAAAACGGTGAAGGAAAACATCGTGAGGAAACCGGCATGTCATTGAACCAAAAAATTCGAAGATATGTGACATCTACCAACCCGCACTGGGCCCGCGTGGTGGATTACGGCCCACTACCTCTCACTGAGAGGAGGCCTGTGTCCCAGCAGTGGGGACATTATAGGCTGACTATGTATTTTATTATTGGCAACGCGTTGGTCGGTATAAATTTACCTACCTAAAATAAAATATTAGAAAGGTACTTATTAAATAATCCGCACGTTTTTTATTCGAATGGGTCATGTACACAGACACACGCCGTGGCGTTTAGTTAGGTTTCCACATAGTTTGTGAGGGGATAAATTCTATGGTCCGTCAGCCAGGCATACTTTTAGCACTCGATCACTTGATACACTCGGTTATCTCTTCTTATTGAATAGATTTGGGTTAATAACAACGCTGAATAACGTCGTACAGTCTTTAGTCGACTCAATTCACTATCGCTTCTTCAAAACACATCGCAGTTGGGTCACGGGATTGCGTTTATTTAATCACTTAAAACACATCGCAATTGGGTCATGGGATTGCGTTTACTTAATCAGTTAACTGATTATGATCAATAGAATAAGCATAAAAATATTATTAAAATCTCGATTATGATTGTAAATGTAATCCTTGGTCCATCCCTAGTATCAGGTGGGATGACGCTGACAGTTCACTCCACGTTCACTTCACTTAAGTTTTCACGGTGAGAAGGTTACAGAATAGCACTGCAGGTATATATTCAATTTTCAATACAATTGTAAGTGCCAAATTAAAGTTATGTGATTAAACCATTGGTCCCGCCAATTTGGTGATTCATGTTATCGCTGAATGGGCTGAGGGGCTTGTGACTAAGTGATAACAGCCACACGGGTTCATCGATCAGGTTAAGCTACGCTTGCCGCAGTTAGTCCGTGGATGGGTGACCATCTTTACATACCAATACCCCTCCGTGCCTCTGAAAGCACGTTAAGCCGTTTAGCCGTTGGTCCCGGCTGTCATTTGTAGATCTTTGACAGTCGTTACGGGTCGTCAGAAGCCCGAAAGTCTGACAACCAGTCTCACCAAGGGGTATCGTGTTACCCAGTAACTGGGTTGTGGAGGTCAGATAGGCAGTCGCTCCATGTAAAATTCTGGTATTCAGCTGTATCCGGTAAGACTGGAAGCCGACCCCAACATAGTTGGGAAAAGGCTAGGCAGATGATGTTATCGCTGAATTCATATGACAATCGTTAAAGCTCGTGCAAAATCAACTGCGGAAACTTAGTACGTCCTAAGTACATGAACGTGTGTAATTTTCATATTCATAACGGAAATACATCAAAAGTTATCCATTATTTATCTTTGAAATGGACACATCTATGCAGAAATGAAACAACTCAAAATGGTTTTGATAATAAATTATGTATATACAGCGTGGCGATTAGGTTATCACATTAAATAGTACAGCGGTTATTACAAGTTGTTATCAGTCTATTAAAATAATAAAAACAAAAATAGACCTAAAAATAGAAAACTGATTTTTTCTAACAAACTAAATAGCGTAAAAATTGGCAATAAATAATCCACCCTTGATACTATTAGTTTACTGACCTGTAAAAGCGGCAACGCCGCGGCGCGCGGCGCGGGCGGCTTGGCGGCGGGCGGCGCACACGCCAAACGACAGTGAGACTAGCGGAGGGTAGGTACTTGCACTCACGCGCGGGGCGTTGGTAATAGTTGATATCAACAATGCAACACAAACTTTATGGTATTGTTACCAAGTAATCACAAATTAAGTTTTAAAACCTCCACTTAGTTCACTTTATGCAATTTAAATTTTAAAATTTTCGAAATGTCCGCCGCGCACCCGAATGCATAATCGACACCGTCGTATGATATTATTACGGACATTTCTTAAGAGCCATTTCACGTTTTCGCGCGAATATCGCAGATTTCAGTCGCCTAATTTACCATCTTAGGTAATACTCTGACATTGGTGGATACATGTAAAAAATAGACTAATCCTTCTTTTTGACACTTCATGTAACACATTTACAAAAACTTATTTGTTTACTTTGTGGTGATTAATCTCCCACAACCAGTTTACTGAAATATCATCGCCGAGTCAATTTCAAACTCCTATATCTATCATTAATATTTATAAATTTAACTGAAAAAAATACATAAAGCATCAGAAATATAATTTGATCGACACATACAGTACTAGAATATCGATTCTTAATAACATTAATTAGTAAAAAAATAAAGTCTTATGCCAATTTTTAGGTTTTGTATCGCTAATAAATCGTGATTTTTTGGTTTAAATAAAGCGTAATTACATTTTTTTTTATTGGCGAAATAAACTATGGTTTTTAACAAACCGAATTCTAAAGTTTTATTAAAATCCCTTCATTTAATTAGACATAATATCGTTATTAAAATCACTCTAAATTAGAATAAATTCCGATGCTAAGCGGGCAACCGTTTAGTACGGCGTGAGTGCCGGTCGAGGTAGGACCTGCGCCAAATTTTCCCGCGTCTCGATTTTCGAGCGCACGTATTGTGAACGAATTATTATACTACGACTACAACATTTTGATTCACTTCGTATTTATTTTGCATAAGGTAAGAGTTTAATTTATTATCAAGTTAAGTATTAGTTTAGTAGTTTGAGAATAATTACATATTTTTGTTTTATTAGTTTTAGCAATGGAGCGAAAGGGTTGTGTATACCATTGTGTCAAAAAAAGGAAAAATAAAAATTCTGCAGCCTTAAAGAAAGCAACAGAAGCGAGATATATATAATTTGCGATTCGATTGCGATATTATGTACACAGTAATCGATCAAATAAGTACATATCGACATGAACTATAAAACCGTAATTACAATTTTAAGGATTTGTATACACTGACACTTCGACATATAAAAATATTGATGTTTTTGATAATCATTTATTGATAAAAAAAAATATTTATTCGTAGATATTGAAACTTGACAGCTATTTTGTTTTCATTTCAGAATGAGAAATCGCATGAATCGAGTAGAGGAGGATAGTACCTTTAGAAGACACGCCACCACCGTACCGGGTACAAGTGGAACGTCAGATTCGATAACAGAAATTGTATGTTTGTAACTTGCTACTTCAAAAAGATACAGCTATACCTCTAAACGAACGTAAACTTTTAAATATCGACCGACTGAAAAGGTTTCACCAAAGTTTTACCAAGATTGTGTATTGCTAGAATTTTTTTTTTTTAGGGTGGGAAGTCATCAAATAACTTCTCCCGCTCTGGGTGGAGCGGGAGGGTGTGTCAGACTCTTACTGACTAAAACCCACCCGTATTCCTTCCTGTTGCCTGTGTTGCGGGGGCTTCGGTGACCCATAAGTACCTTCCCGCGACCCCGGCAGGCATCGGCCCTAGTGGACCCCTACTTTGTGCTGACGACATCTGTTTGAGGCGCGCGTGGAATACGACGCGCCGTCGACCCGGGCCTGGTCCTTACCGGACGGTGAGCTACCCATTGCTCACCGTCCGCAAGCCCGCGCCTACGGTGGCCGGAAATCCGCCCGGGATTCCCGACGCCCTGGGCGTCTCCTGCGGCGGCTAGGGGCGAGAGGGCGCGAAACTTGCCTTCCCCTCAACCGTCCCGCCTCCTCCTTCGCGAGCATTACTGCTTCGCAGAAGGAGGTGACGGCTGCCCATGCCCTCTCGCTCCGTACCATGGCCTGAACCAGGGCCGGACGCGAGAGGTCTCTGCCGCCGAAATCATAGACCCTAGAAAGGCAAAATCAATGCTTTTACGAATTCATATAATGTAAATGATATGTGATTTTTCCCAGTTCATTTTTATTACATACTTTACATAACATATATTTGTGTTTGTTTTATTAGTCTAGAAAGCTTTAGTAGACTGAATAAATAAAACAACTTTTTTCATAAATCTCTAACCATGGTGCATTACGATTATAAAGGCTCAAGACCGTTTAGTCCATCTCAACACTCGCGCTACACTGCTTGCATTGTGTATGTGTGGATAGCTGCGCACACATACACAATACTGCCGTCTTTTACCTAAACTCGAGCGCAATAATTTTGTGAAATGGCTCTTAATAGATCACCATTCGCGGCTAAATTATTTAAGTTGTGGAAAGCCTGAATTATTCTTATTTTTAAATCTTCCACTGTCGTCACTTCAGTAGCGTACACTTCATTTTTTACATGTCCCCATAAAAAAAAATCCAGTGGTGTTAGGTCCGGTGACCGTGCTGGCCACCGAGTAGGTCCGTATCGGCCAATCCACTGCTCTCCGAACATTTCAGTGAGGCGCTGCCTGGCAGCCACTACTGAATGAGCAGGTGCTCCGTCAAGCTGGTACCATACCTGGCCATTGCCACCCAACGGTAGTTCATCAATGTACTCCGACACTGTGCCGTCAAGTAGTTCCACAAACTTAGGCCCATTGAGGTTGCCATTGATAAACACCGGACCGATTATGTGGTCTCCATGTATTGCAGCCCAAACATTCACGGCAAATCGGTATTGGTGTGCGGACTCTCGGATCAGGTGCGGATTTTCTCGACTCCAGTATCGTAGGTTCTGTCGATTCCATATCCCGTTGCGCGTGAATGTACTCTCGTCTGTCCACATTATGTTGTACAAAAAGTTAGAGTCATTTTCTATTTTGCTCAGTAGCCACTGGAAGTAGGCTTCCCGGACTGGCTTATCTCTTCCTAATAAAGCCTGCACCTTTTGGTATTTGAATGGCTGTTGCTTATCTCTTTTTAAAATGTTGTGTACAGTCCTGTGGTGTACTCGAAATAGGCGAGCTGCTCTACGAAGACTTGCAGTTGGATTACGAGCGAAATAATTAAGGATTTGCTCTTCCCGACCCACGGTTACTCGCAGAGGAATTTCAACCTGATGTGGAACCAAAGATTGGTTATCACGTAATCTTTGGACTGCCCGTGTAAAAATCCGTAAATCTGAAGGACATACACGTGTGGTATTATACCTCTCTCGGTATGTTCGTAACGCCAGCGCTGCGTTTTGATAACATTCTCCATAAATCAATATCATATCGGTGTACTCCGATGACGTGAAATTGACACGAGGCATCTTGAGAACACAACACAAAAAGGAACAATAAAAGCGTCTGAATTCGCATAAACTGTCACACCACTTTCAAAAAGTTACCTACAACTAATTTTACTATTGTAATTACGTGTCCTATCACAAAAATAGGAACCGCACGAACTGTCACAATACTTAACTAATCTACAACTAATAATAACGTACCTATCCTATTTCTATTACAAATAAAACAAGAATCTTAACAAAACGTCCTCAATACAAACACCAAAAAAATGCAAATAGGCAACTGCTGTCGTGAACGAACTATCCTCAAGGACAACGGCGCGGGCACTGGAGTGAGTCACACACACACAAAACACAAACAATCGCACACGCCGCCCGCCGAAAAAATACGAAATTTGACGACACACACCGGGGTTCCCCGTCCATTTCGCGCGTAGAGATTTATGCCGTAGACCGTTAGCAGTAAGAACATTTATCGCAGATGCTTTTTATTCCCCGCTGAGGTCCTTTATTTTTTAATTTTGCGCATAGCGAACGCCTTAAACTATTAGCCGTAAGGACATTTTTCGCTTGATTTGTTTACGTCTTTTGTAATTGTTAGTAATTCCAAGTAATTCGGAATGGCATCGTCTTACATCGTTTGATTGAACTATCTACGCCGGCCACGGGTCTTTGACCTACTAGTATTGGTCAGGTGATTTTCTTTATGCAATACATGATGTTGTTAAATACTAAAAGGGAAAAAAAGGTCTCACGGGTAGAATGTTAACTTTTATTAATTATTTTATTTATGTATGCTTAAAATACGTAATGAAGAATACGTGGTTTGAATTAATGTGATAGCTTATTCGCCACGCTGTATGTATACTATAGCAGGCCCAGTCAACTTTGTATGGAGCACAGAACATTACCTAATGGGGATATTGATGTGTTGCCAGCAATTGTAAAGTATGATTAAAAATTTAAGTCTATCATCATACTTAACAGTTGTATGGCAACACTGGACTGTGTTTGCCAAATTGTATTTACAAATGGCCGCTGTTTGTTTTTATCGACAGACGTTCTGTTTGTAGTTTTGTTGAAAACAAAACGTTTTGCGATTTACCATTTTTCTTTTTTCCGAGTTTACGTCGAGTTGAGCACGTTCTCCTCCGTAAATGTGGTTGAATTAAAAGTGGTGTTGTCGTGGTTATTTAATTTGAGATAGAGACACTTTGTGGGTGAATTTGCAATCATGGGAGATAACTTGAGACGTAAATGTTTCAAATGTGGGAGCTCACCTCGTGCAGGCCCTCACATCAAATTGTTTCGATTCCCTAAACCTGGGCTAACAAATGCACAACGGTAAGAGCAGTTAATCAATCTTAACATAACCTAACAACCTAGATAAGGGACCAATAATTTCTATAAAAAGTTTTCATTTATTTTCAGTTGCGAATTGTGGGCTAAATTCTGTTTCCCTGACGGATCATGGTCTTCTGTAGACTTTCAGCAGAAGTTGTATTCTGAACACAGAATGTTGTGTAGCTTACATTTTCAAACAACATCATTTACCGATTTTGTTGAGAAGAAGCTGAACAAATATGCCGTTCCTGACGCTCAAGAGGTGGAGGTAATTTTAATGTTATCTTCATAAATTTAGTTTGTATAGTCTGTCGGTGTAGGTAGTAAAGGTAAACAAGTTAATAAAATACTTTAACATTTTTCTATTTTTGGTAATACATATTTATTTACATTCATTAGTAGATTTGAAAATTGTATAGTAGCTCTGTATGTTTGTTTGTATGTTGATAAAAATGTGATACACAACGGCAATGATATTATACTTACTGAACCATAATGATATAAATCATCATCATCAATACCTACATTTGATTTAACATATAATCATATTTTTTCAGAAACAATCAACTCACGTAATTGATCATTCTTATGCCCAATCTGGACCATCACACCATCCCACAAATCCCATTCCTGGGCCATCGCGAAAATTAATGGATATCACAAATATTTAGCAGGTAATTTTTTGTTAATATAAACCTAAACATTAATGACAATACAACCCAATTTTGATGGATTTGGCTTTAATAGGGACTGGCGGTCAAGGGTAAGAAACAGTGATTATCAGAAGAGTACTTTAGGTGTTTGATATTCAGTCTTATAAATAAGAAAAATATTTATTTATTCATTTGCATAATGTACACTGTTACAGGCTAGGCTAAAACATATGAGTACATGACCCTGTTAGGGCGCAGCAAGTATTACATTTAACTTATAGCTAGGTTAAATATTTAGTAGTTAACATTACATTGCATACCTACTAGATAGTAATAGCACAACATTAATTATTATTACTAATATATAAGCACTTACTCTCTTATTTATTTATATTAATTAAAGTTATTTGAAAATAATGTTATATGTAGATACACACACACACACATTTATACTTTATTGCTTTATTTTAGCTTCGTATCTTCCATGAACTTGTTAATACTATAATAACTTTTTTCTAATGGTAATGACTTAAGTCATCTTATTTGTTCGGGTAACTTATTATATATTTGGATGCTTCGGTATTCTGTGCTATTCTTGTACATCTCTAGTCTAGGTGCTGGTAGAATTAATTTAGTTTTGCGGCGCTCATTCTTATCAAATTTAAAGAGTTGTATATTCTATTTAACAAATGTGGCTATTTCCAGAATATAAATTGTATCTTCATGTACTACTAGCCAATACTATATTTAATAATAAATGTGTCAATTCAATTTTTAGTTAACATGAAAACATGTGGTAATTCAGCTGTAGTAGTCTTAATTTAACCCTTTTTAATACATTTCTCATTATTTTATAGGCATTGCCAAATGGAAATATATAGAAGATTTTTACGAAGTGGACAACAGTGATGGGAATTTTGTGTTTGCTCCAAAGTTAAGAAAGGACCATCTGGATCCTAATAATAAGCAAATAATGCGAGTGAATCTTGCTGCTCAAGTTCTGAGTCACTCGGTAGCTGCAGGAATGTTCGCCAGAATATCCCAAGGTATTAATCTTAATCATAATTTTAACTTTACTTGGTTTTATTTAATTTGATGCTGTAGTTTGTTGTTTTAACTTAATGCTGTGTCCACATGAACTTGTAATTTGTCTTTCTTCATTTAAAATTCCAAGACCAAGTTCCTATAAGGTAAAGCCTTAGCCAGAAGCATTGTTTCGGCTGATAAACTGAATTCCATATAGGGAAAGCCATGATGGCTAACTTATTATAAACGTATTTAAAGACCGAATTTATCAAAATAGTTGTACTACAAATAAATATAGTACTATAATATTACATTCTGTTAATTTCCAGGGCTGCTACCTACAGAAGCAACAGTAACTGCAGAAGTTTTATCCAATATGGACAAATTGTTCGACTGCGTGAACAGCGACTCGGCAGATTTTAAAAAAGGAAAACCACATTCCACAAATTTAACAGATGTGTCTCCACATTTAAAACATTTTGAAAAAATGAAAAAGTTCTTTGAAACTTCCGAATTTGTGGGGTGTCTAAGCTCGCCGCCATCAAAGCAAGGTTGGATATGGACACTTAATGGAATCAAAAAGATTTTTAATAATTAAAAAAATAAACACGCTATTAAAGCCCTTTCAACTCGCCGTCTTCAGCAGGACCCTCTTGAAAATTTGTTTGGCACCATAAGAGGAAACTGTGGTGCCAATTATAATCCAACAACTGGACAATTTATCGCTGGATTGAAGATGGCTATCCTGTCCAACCTTGCTCACTTGGGGTCAGGAAATTGCAAAGAAGATGACTGTAGTACAATGACAAATTTCAAACAAATTTTGACCAAAACCACTGCCACAAACATATGCAAAGAAAGTGACACGGAAGGTCCAATTGTTTCAGACATTTGACTTTCTTTGATTGAGAATTCTTTTGAAGAAAGTGTGTCTGATTCTGAAGAACTACAGGCTTGTGCATATGTTTGTAGCTTTTTATTGAAAAGTCTTAAAAACAAATGTAAAAACTGTGACTCAATTTTGAAAGCATAGGATGCCGATGAGTTGTTGTACACTTTCGTAGCGTTCAATGAATATGATGACCTGAAAAAGAGATTGAACTATGCATCTCAAGAATTAGTTAGATGTTTTGAAAATTGCGCCACTATCTGCAACAGTTTATTTTCAACGTCATCATATTCTTTGAATTTAAAACAAAATACGATTAATAAACTTTCAGAACAAGCCAATTTTAGATTTCTAATGAAGTGTGAAGAACATTTTAAAATAAATATTGATTTTATTATGAATAGTATATTCTATATCACTGTCAAACGATTTTGTGTGCTTAAAAATCGCCAATTTTCAGAAGCACACACAAACAAAGCATTAAAAAGGAAAATTTATATATTACAACATCAATAATGCAAATATTACGTGATGTATGTTGTAATATATAAATTTTCGTGGTTAGTGTGTTCGGAAGAGTGGCAAATTTTAATTTATTTAAAAAATTAAGAAAGATGAACAAATAGCAACAAGTTGTATGTCATCGGAAAGCTCATTATACCCGACTGCCCAAGGAGGGTATTTTTTGTGACTGTATGTATTTCTTTGGCACGCTTTGTAGCCTAAACGGCATAATGGATTTAAACATAAATAAGAGGTGTCTTTAGATTCGTCTTCATTGTACTGTATCACTGTATCACTCGCACAATGAAAACGAATTTACATATTTCGCAGTCGGGTTTTAGTTTGTTTTTCAAACAGTTTTGTTTATCTTGTTATATTTATATTAATTGTTACTACATGGCAGCTAGTCTCAAATACTGAGAAAAAAATTATAGAGATCATAATAATGTGTTCATTGATTTATTTAAGGGATTTACGAAGATGTAGCTACTTTTTTCAAACCTTTTTTTAAACATGTGACTATAAACCCACCTAATGTAAAATACAGGAATCTTATCTTACCTTAATTAAATCAATGAACACACTTATTTCTGAAACCTACAACACACGATTTCAAACTTACTGCCATAGTACCAATAAAGCTAGCGTACCTACATAAAAAGAGTTTACTTAGTTTGAAAAATCAACATGCTTATGCATAAAGTGCAGTTGGTAAAAGTGAATTATTGTTTTGTTATGAAATATTGTTCAAAATCTAAAATGACTTGTCCTGAAAGATGTTTTAATAATCAACCATCCTGCTATTCAAATGTATGAAACTTCAGATGTTTTTGCTGTCAAAAATGAATTACAATAACAAAACAGTAATTTTCTGAGCATTAATTTTATAATTCCAAGCATAACATATTATATTAACAAACATTTTGAAGAATTACAAGTATTCTAAGTTGATATGCGATTTTTTCTCAGTTGTAAAATGGATTTGTATCATACAATTTGCTAAAATAATAAAACTATTAAAAAAATTACCTTTCTTTTAACCCTCCTCAGATCTTGAAGAAATTGGGGACTAGAAACAATTCTGTCATTTCCAGGTTACTTTGGGAGGGCCTTTATATTTTAAAAGTACTCTGTGGCCTTTCTGAAGTAATTTGGAAGTGCCAGAATTGTTTCTAGTCTCCCAAATACATTGTATATCACATAATTTGGTTCAAATTTTCCGCCTCAATTGTTGCACTGGGGCCATTCAGAGATGGCGGTAGAGTCGAATTACGTTTCAGTTTTCTTTCTATGAAGTTAACATTCTTCCCGGTATATATGTTCTGTGTACTATAGTGCGCGCGGAACTAGTTGGCCGCGCCTTAAGTATGTGAGCGGTGGGACGGAGAGGCGGGGGAGCTTGCTGTCAAGTGTCATTACTTAGTGCGGCGCCGTACTTCGCGACGGCAACAAGCGTTGTAAGTTCCGGCTAGTTCAGACAAAACGCACATGATATTGCAATAGCGAGGTGAGTATAATTAGATAGGTACAATATAAACTTCGAAAAGTTCAATTGTTTTATATTTATTCTTTTCAATAATTGAACAATTATTGTTCACGATATCTCGAGATTGGTCATCGTCTAATCTCATGTGCGTTGCGAGCAGTAGGCAACCCACCCGCTCGCCCCTGTCGCCACCTAAGGCGCGGCCAACTAGTTCCGCGCGCACTAGCTTCAGCCCGCGACTTCGTCCGCGCGACATTACGGGCCCCGACCCACCGCGTCGCATTGCATCTCCCGCCCGCTGATAACTTCTTTTTCGCTTAGCGTTGTTTCCGATTTTTTTCTTTTTTCTCGGCTCCCAAGAGTCGTAGCGTGATAGTAAATAGCCTTTCTTAAGAATTGGGCTATAAAATGCAAAAAGAATCTTTCAAATCCGACTGGCAGGTCCAGAGATCATCGCGCGTCATCCTTCGATTTCATCCGTGTTTTGATTGACTAATTTGGAAAACCGGCCAAGTGCGTGTCAGACCACGCACAATGAAGGGTTCCCTAGTTGGGAAATTGGGATGAATTTATCCACACAAACAAACAAACTTAACATGTTCTCTCATACATCGATATGCCACGGTTAATTCTCCAACTGCAAATTTAAGTTGGTCGACTATTACTCTTCAACTTGTATAGTCCACTTAGCTGTGATAGTTTTCCTTTTAATTTACTACAGCCATGAATTTTTCACATCTCCATAAATAACCATTTAGCTGGCAGGGGGGGGGGGGGGGGGGGACACTGGACTCTAACAAAAATATGAGAAAGTTGTGTTACTAAACCGATGTGTTATCGAAAGCAAACGCGCTGTGGATTGCATTGTTCACGGGATTGACGACCGTAGTGTCAGACTAGGAGCTGAAGCCGCTCGTTTTAACACTCCGGATCAGATTTTACCATATTTAAAAGCGGTTAAAACTAACTTTCATCCGAGCGATAAAAAGAAAACTAGGACTTTTGACAATAAAACTGACAGCTTTATTATTTTATGCTATAATTGTTTACAAGATGGACAATGGTGCCGATTACCTTGTTCAAAAACTAAATTAAATTTAAGTTCAGTGCATCTTTTTCTTTCTATTTCATTAAGAAAAGGACAGAAGATAAATTTTAGTTTAGTCCTGTCAAATTAATCAGCGCTTGACGTAAATTGACGTAATTTTAGTAGGCAAGTTTTTAATCACGTCTAAACTTGTATGGAGTAGTGACAGGCGCTGATTAATTTGACAGGACTAAACTAAAATGTATCTTCTGTCCTTTTCTTAATGAAATAGAAAGAAAAAGATGCAGTGAACTTAAATTTAGTTTAGTTTGTGAACAAGGGAATCGGCACCACTATAAGTTACAATGCACTAAGCCCCCGGTAAAGTGCACACGTTGTCTCAAGTTTGGTCATACCTTAGAAAAATGCACTCTACCCATAACGTTTGCTTCAACAGATGGCAAACCAGTAAAAACTGTAATGTGTGTAGTCAGTCTGTGTGTCAGTCATATATTTGTAGAGAAAGATAGTGCCAACTTAAGTTTTTTTACTAGCGGTAGTGAATCGGTTTTCAATAAAACCAAACTTTTTTGTACAATAGATAATAAGATAGATGAATTGACCCCTGTACACATTCACACTGAACCGGTTTATAGTGGAGATGTGTACATTCCCGGAAATAATCGCTATCAATTAGGGCGCAAACATTATCTGGTGCAAGGGCTATTCTCTTTTGTAGATGGAATAGGAGTTGGGTTAATTAAAGGCAAGTCCGGCCAACCCTTTCTATTAAAAACGATGTCGTAATAGCTAGAGGTTTAAAAGCAGAAGAGGAAGATTTAACAAATAATATAGCTAACGTGTCTAGAGTAGAGCTTAGTGAATCTTTACGCCCGATAAAGGAAAACGATATAATTAACGATACGGATCTTGACCAAGATAAACTGAAACATCTTTTACAATTATTAAATAAATATATAGAATGTTTCGCGTTTAGTTTAAAAGAGTTAGGAAAAACCGAGCTTACAGAAATGTCAATAAACTTGAAAGATGATGAACCTGTAGTGTATAGATCATAGGGTCTATACACTACAGGTTCATCATACTACTACTACTTACTACTAGGTACTTTAGTTCGTTCAGTTATTGGAAGTCTATAGAGACTTCTAATAACTGAACGAACTAAAGTAAGTAGTAAAAGAGAATAAATTTACCTACCTAAAATAAAGTATTAGAAAGGTACTTATTAAATAATCCGCACGTTTTTTATTCGAATGGGTCATGTACACAGACACACATATCGTTTAGTTAGGTTTCCACATAGTTTGTGAGGGGATAAATTCTATGGTCCGTCAGCCAGGCATACTTTTAGCACTCGATCACTTGATACACTCGGCTAACTCTTCTTATTGAATAGATTTGGGTTAATAACAACGCTGAATAACGTCGCACAGTCTTTAGTCGACTCAATTCACTATCGCTTCTTCAAAACACATCGCAGTTGGGTCACGGGATTGCGTTTATTTAATCAGTTAAAACACATCGCGATTGGGTCATGGGCTTGCGTTTATTTAATCAGTTAACTGATTATGATCAATAGAATAAGCATAAAAATATTATTAAAATCTCGATTATGATTGTAAATGTAATCCTTGGTCTATCCCTAGTATCAGGTGGGATGACGCTGACAAATCACTCCACGTTCACTTCACTTAAGTTTTCACGGTGAGAAGGTTACAGAATAGCACTGCAGGTATATATTCAATTTTCAATACAATTGTAAGTGCCAAATTAAAGTTATGTGATTAAACCATTGGTCCCGCCAATTTGGTGATTCATGTTATCGCTGAATGGGCTGAGGGGCTTGTGACTAAGTGATAACAGCCACACGGGTTCATCGATCAGGTTAAGCTACGCTTGCCGCAGTTAGTCCGTGGATGGGTGACCATCTTTACATACCAATACCCCTCCGTGCCTCTGAAAGCACGTTAAGCCGTTTAGCCGTTGGTCCCGGCTGTCATTTGTAGATCTTTGACAGTCGTTACGGGTCGTCAGAAGCCCGAAAGTCTGACAAGCAGTCTCACCAAGGGGTATCGTGTTACCCAGTAACTGGGTTGTGGAGGTCAGATAGGCAGTCGCTCCATGTAAAATTCTGGTATTCAGCTGTATCCGGTAAGACTGGAAGCCGACCCCAACATAGTTGGGAAAAGGCTAGGCAGATGATGTTATCGCTGAATTCATATGACGATCGTTAAAGCTCGTGCACAATCAACTGCGGAAACTTAGTACGTCCTAAGTACATGATCGTGTGTAATTTTCATATTCATAACGGAAGTACATCAAAAGTTATCCATTATTTATCTTTGAAATGGACACACCTATGCAGAAATGAAACAACTCAAAATGGTTTTGATAATAAATTATGTATATATGTATACTATAGTGCGCGCGGAACTAGTTGGCCGCGCCTTAAGTATGTGAGCGGTGGGACGGAGAGGCGGGGGCGCTTGCTGTCAAGTGTCATTACTCAGTGCGGCGCCGTACTTCGCGACGGCAACACGCGTTGTAAGTTCCGGCTAGTTCAGACAAAACGCACATGAGATTGCAATAGCGAGGTGAGTATAATTAGATAGGTACAATATAAACTTCTAAAAGTTCAATTGTTTTATATTTATTCTTTTCAATAATTGAACAATTATTGTTCACGATATCTCGAGATTGGTCATCGTCTAATCTCATGTGCGTTGCGAGCAGTAGGCAACCCACCCGCTCGCCCCTGTCGCCACCTAAGGCGCGGCCAACTAGTTCCGCGCGCACTAGCTTCAGCCCGCGACTTCGTCCGCGCGACATTTCGGGCCCCGACCCACCGCGTCGCATTGCATCTCCCGCCCGCTGATAACTTCTTTTTCGCTTAGCGTTGTTTCCGATTTTTTTCTTTTTTCTCGGCTCCCAAGAGTCGTAGCGTGATAGTAAATAGCCTTTCTTAAGAATTGGGCTATAAAATGCAAAAAGAATCTTTCAAATCCGACTGGCAGGTCCAGAGATCATCGCGCGTCATCTTTCGATTTCATCCGTGTTTTGATTGACTAATTTGGAAAACCGGCCAAGTGCGTGTCAGACCACGCACAATGAAGGGTTCCCTAGTTGGGAAATTGGGATGAATTTATCCACATAAACAAACAAACTTAACATGTTCTCTCATACATCGATATGCCACGGTTAATTCTCCAACTGCAAATTTAAGTTGGTCGACTATTACTCGTTAACTTGTAAAGTCCACTTAGCTGTGATAGTTTTCCTTTTAATTTACTACAGCCATGAATTTTTCACATCTCCATAAATAACCATTTAGCTGGCAGGGGGGGGGGGGGAGGACACTGGACTCTAACGAGAATATGAGAAAGTTGTGTTACTAAACCGATGTGGTATCGAAAGCAAACGCGCTGTGGCTATTCTCTTTTGTAGATGGAATAGGAGTTGGGTTAATTAAAGGCAAGTCCGGCCAACCCTTTCTATTAAAAAACGATGTCGTAATAGCTAGAGGTTTAAAAGCAGAAGAGGAAGATTTAACAAATAATATAGCTAACGTGTCTAGAGTAGAGCTTAGTGAATCTTTACGCCCGATAAAGGAAAACGATATAATTAACGATACGGATCTTGACCAAGATAAACTGAAACATCTTTTACAATTATTAAATAAATATATAGAATGTTTCGCGTTTAGTTTAAAAGAGTTAGAAAAAACCGAGCTTACAGAAATGTCAATAAACTTGAAAGATGATGAACTTTTTTATGTTCATCGTACTACTACTACTTACTACTAGGTACTTTAGTTCGTTCAGTTATTGGAAGTCTATAGAGACTTCCAATAACTGAACGAACTAAAGTACGAGAAATGATACAGGAGTTACTTGAGTGCGGTATTATTCGTCCATCAACTTCTTGCTATGCGAGTCCTATAGTACTAGTTAAAAAGAAGACTGGTGAAATTCAATTATGCATTGACTTTAGAGCGTTGAACCGTAAGACCATTAAAGAGAATTACCCGTTGCCTAGAATAGATGACCAACTCGATGACCTTGCGGGGTATAACTTTTATACTACTCTGGACCTCGCGTCTGGGTATTATCAGATTTCGATTACTGAAACTGATAGTCAGAAAACTTCATTTGTTACGCCGGAAGGGCAATATGAGTTTAACAGAATGCCCTTTGGGTTGGCAAATGCACCATCTACCTTTATGCGTACAATAAACTTGGTTCTAAATAATAACTGAGGTTTCCCATCGCGAGAAGAACAAAACGGCAATGCTAAGAGAATTGCATCTGCTTATATGGATGATATAATCGTGCCTTCAGTAACGCTTGACGAGGGCTTTGACCGTTTGGAAAAGTATTGGGTTTGATCAAACAGGCTAACTCTCTTAAACTGTCGAAGTGTTGTTTCTTTAAGAAAACTGTAGATTATTTAGGTTTTGAATTAAGTGCAGAGGGTATTCGACCGGGAACACGAACAATTATATTGCTTAGAGATTTTCCCCAACCTATTAACCAGCACACTGTTAGGCAATTTATAGGATTATGTATATTCTTTCGTCGTTTTGTTAAAAATTTCGCAATGATAGCTAAACCGCTTACAATTCTTTTAAAGAAAACAGCCGTGTGGGCTTGGGGCCCAGAACAAACTAAAGCCTTTCTAGACTTAAAATCTCAATTAATGAAAAAGCCCGTTTTATATGACCCCAAGGCGTTAACGGAGTTGCATACAGACGCGTGTAAAGTAGGAACAGCCGGTATGCTTACCCAGCGTGACGAAAAAAAAATGAAACCTATTGCATATTTTTGCCGCCAAACAACGTCCGAGGAACAGCATATGAACTCGAAACTCTCGCTGTTGTTGCATCGCTTCAACGGTTCCACGTATATCTTATTGGCATAGAGTTTAGAGTAATAACCGACTGCAATTCATTAAGAGCAACCTTCCTCAAACGCAATTTAATACCCCGCGTCGCTAGGTGGTGGATTGCTATGCAAGAGTTTAATTTTTGTGTCGATTATAAGCCTGGGGTCTCCATGGCCCACGTAGACGCGTTGAGTCGGAATCCACCGCCTAACGACATTCAAGCTGATAGTGACTGTGGTGACCGTTTTGTAATGGCAATTGGTGAGTCAGACTGGTGGAGTACCGTTCAACTAGCAGACTCGAAGATCCAAAGAAAACTTTCGATTCTAAATGACCCCCAAGCAGATGATGTCGTTGAGGTT
The DNA here is from genome assembly GCA_905333075.3 of Atethmia centrago. Lineage (NCBI taxonomy): Eukaryota > Metazoa > Arthropoda > Insecta > Lepidoptera > Noctuidae > Atethmia > Atethmia centrago. Next base: position 30,269,921 of record HG995378.1, on the reverse strand, counting down.
AAAAATAATTATATGACACGTAATAGTGAATTATATAGGAAAACATCTGAGGGCGATAGATGGGTAGTGCCTAAGGGCGTACGTTGGCAAATACACAAACAGTGCCATGATTACTTGGGCCATTTTGCATTTGATAAGACTTTGAGTAAAGTTAGAGAAACTTATTGGTTTGCTAAAATGAGGCGTTTTGTGAAAAAGTATGTAGAATCATGTCTTGAATGTTCTTACTGAAAGTATTCATCAAAAAAAAGGCCGCCATTACATCCTATACCGAAAGATGAGAAACCATTTGTTACTGTTCACATCGATCACCTCGGGCCGTTTGTGAAAAGTTCAAAGGGGAACACTCATTTGCTAGTCATTACAGATGCATACACAAAGTTCATCGTCTTAAAACCGGTTCGCAGTACTAAGTCTTCAATAGTTGTCGAGAAAATGCGAGATTATTGTAGTATATTTGGACTACCAAAAATAATTATATCTGACCGTGGCTCTTGTTTCACAAGTAGTAAATTTACCGGTTTTCTAGAAATTCTAGGCGTAAAGCACATTTTAAACGCGGTAGCAACCCCACGCGCCAACGGTCAAGTCGAACGGTACAATCGTACCTTAGTAGAGGCGCTGACCGCGACATGTGTAGGTTTGGACGAAATAAAATGTGATGTTAAAGTGCCCGAGATTCAGTTGGGCCTAAATAACACATTTAACAAAACACCAGCCCAACTTCTTTTTAGTACTAACTTAACCGGAATGTCAGAAGGTTGGGTTCTTAGAATATAGAAAGAACCAGAATCCGCGTTCAACTGTCATTGCAAGCGGCATGCGTTGTCCAAAATCAAGACAAGCATCCCGCGCCCGCCTCACTTCCCACCCGCGTAATCTTGCTAGCTCAGACATTATGAACCCGTTTTGGGGTAAACGTTGAGAGTATTGGTAAGATAATATGAATAATAAAATCACAATTGGTCTTTTCATACTGTAAAAAACTGAAATTACAGCTACCGAACAGGACTCGAGCACGCGGAACGCACACCAGAATACGGGTAAAGCAGGTAAGTGACTATTGAAACTAAGATAAACAAAATTTGCAATAAAAATTAAGAGATAAAATTTTTTGTATGTAATATATAGTGTTCGTGAAGAAATGTATGAACGAAAAAAATTTTTCGCGTCTATGTCAATTTGTATTAGTCAAAACCTAGGACGGAGCCCAAAAAAGATCAAAATTGTTGAAAACAGCTTCAAAATGCGTCACCTGGATGCAAAGTTATAACGATTTGCTGCAACGACTGTCTCTCTAAGGTGGATTTCGAAGGTTTGTGAATTTAATTGATATGAAATCTTTGAAGTTCTGTATTCGCTAGACGCACGTGGGAGTTGTCAAATGACGCGTCTCTGCGCGGGCCAGCGACGTACGGAGCGAATGAAATTTATGCGGAACTAAAATTTTGACATAATTTCATACACCCGCCCCCTCTAGAAATCCTAATAGTCTAACATAGTACCTATTATGAATGTTATGCAATTCTAACAAAATATACATACGGGTGCATTGATAAACTTTCTTTTTCAAGTCGGGTTTTTTTTTTAAGTTGTTATTAATTTAACACTACAACGAATAAAGTCTAAGTAGGTAATAAAAAGAAGGGAAAATCAAAACTCTTATACTGGCTCTTATACTCAAATTGTTCAGTTTGTAATTGTCATAGAGAATGATGCATCCATCTTGTTAGTGTTACAAGATGGATGCATCATTCTCTATGACAATTACAAACTGAACAATTTATTCAGTAATTAAATAAGACGATATTTTAATGCGCTATTTACACGTGAAATGTGATCCCATCCTGTTTATTTTTTAGCCCAGCTGCATTTTTACAGGTACGAACGACACAAGACGGCATAATTAAATAAAATTGCACACCGGTAAAACACGTTACGCGATACGACGTTCACAGAGTAACTGATCGGCTGAGTTTTTTTTTTATGAATGGCATCTCGTAGTTGACTCTTCGCATCTTGAGAGGTCGTGACTACTCAACCGGACTATTCTGTGGCTGCCTTAAGCGGACTCAAAGCTTCCAGCCAGGGGCGAATATCTTACATTACTAAGCGACTGTACGCTAAGGGCACCCCCTGTGGGGTACGGACCTCGGCTTAGGGCATCGCTGGGGGGAGGACAGCAAGGTGGGACAGGCTAGATCTGATCAGAAAATCGGTTGCGCGTCAAACTACTCTATTTAGGAGTAGTTTTTGACGCTTCAGTATTAGGCGAGTTCGCGGCTTCTGGTTCTTTCTATACTCTAAGGCAGGGTTGTGTTTTGGGGAATCATTTTAAAATAGACCATTTGGGGTAGAGGTACGTTGGCAACCTCAACCTTTGAATAAATTCTGGCGGTTTCAAGGTAGTAGCGACTTGTGCCACTTGAATATAAATATTTCGTTTAATTACAGTTGTAATTATTATAGTTGGTTTAGTTGTTAGAAAATTACCTGTATGCTTGTAATTGTTGTTTTGTACATAAAACCATCCATATACATACGCGAGGACGCGTAAATTATGCGGATGGCCGAATGTTAGAATATAGTTAATAATAAGATAGGCTATTGATTTTAGAAGTGTATTAATTATTGTTGTTTGCTAATTTTGTTCTATTCATGTTATTGTTGTTAGTATGATGACAGTCATTTTTACGTTGGATATGACTGTCATCTTATACTACTAGATGGCGTTACTTGTGGTCTGTTTAATATCCGTTTTGCTAAACATTGATTTTACATTTAAAGTTATGCATTAATTAATTTCTGTATGTTACGTATAAAAAATATAAAATTTGTAATAATTGTAGAATTGTTTCCGATCGTAATTAAGATGTAAATTAAGAATACTGTTTTACCAAACGAGGTGGCGCGCTACATCCGGTTCCCCCTCTTGTTGGTTGCCGACGTAGCGCGTTAGATCTTTTTTTTTTTTTTGAGGCTGGGATATCGTCAAATAACATCTCCCGCTCTGGGCGGAGCGGGAGGGTGTGTCAGACTCTTACTGACTAAAACCCACCCGTATTCCTTCCTGTTGCCTGTGTTGCCAGGGGACTCGGTGACCCATAAGTACCTTTCCACGACCCCGGCAGGCATCGGCCCTAGTGGACCCCTACATTACTGACATCTCTTTGAGGCGCGCGTGGAATACGACGCGCCGTCGACCCGGGCCTGGTCCTTGCCGGATAGTGAGCTACCCATTGCTCACCGTCCGCAAGCTCGCGCCTACGGTGGCCGGAAATCCGCCCGGGATTCCCGATGCCCAAGGCGTCTCCTGCGGCAGCTAGGGGCGAGAGGGCGCGAAACATGCCTTTCCCTCAACCGTCCCGCCTCCTCCTTCGCGAGCATTACTGCTTCGCAGAAGGAAGTGACGGCTGCCCATGCCCTCTCGCTCTGTACCATGGCCAGAACCAGGGCCGGACGCGAGAGATCTCTGCCGCCAATCGCCTCCACGAGGACACGGCGGTGCTCTGCCCAGGCCGGGCAGACCTCCACCGTATGCTCCACCGTGTTCTCCGGGCGATCCACGCAGTGGTGACACCCGGACGTTTCCTCCCGCCTTATCCGACACAGGAACCTCCCGAAACTGCCGTGTCCGGTGAGGACCTTCGTCAGGCGGAAGGTGAGGACGCCGTGGCGCCTCTCTAGCCACTCCTCAAAGAGGGGATTTATCGCCGCAATCATGAAGTGCCCAGCACTGGGTTGCGATAACCGTACTTTCCATGACGCCATGAGATCCCGCCGGAGCTCCGTCCGCTGTGCCGCGATTTCTCGCGGCAACGGACTTACGCCCCGGCGCACGGTGGATCGAACATCGGCTGTAGAAGACATAGGATCTCGATTTCTTAAATGTTATTTTTTTTGCTGGAAATGACTTCTGCTGATCATTACTGTTCTATAAAATGTCATATGAAGTACAGATATTCTATTTCACGAAGTCCGTTCGGCTTTGATTGTAGTAGTGACGTATCCCGACAAGCGCGCTTGTGTGTGTAGGTAACGTTAGCAAAAAAATCTGATATATATTCAAGTCGAGATTTAATAATCTTAATAAAATTTTGGTTTTAAAAGTATATACATTTTGTAAATAAATTAGATTAGGTTGCAATAAATACAAAATATTAAGAATATGTAGGCATTTAATTAAGCATTGGTGTTACAGAATGGAAACGAAACAAGTAGGACTATTCAGTATTTTCAATCACTATCAGATAAATTTTCGATTTCCGATTCCGTTTTGCTGTCGATTATAAATTCAAAATCGAGATCAAAATATTTCAAGTAGTCTTTTTCAATTTTTTCAACATGAGCACAAGTTTTTTGCCACGTTTCACTGCTAACTTGGCCCAAACTTTCTTTGATCAGTCTTTCCGTATTCGTCATGTTTTGCTCGATATTTTTAGATGCGACATAATTTTTAACGATCCCCCAAATATTTTCAATCGCATTTAATTCTGGGTGATAAGAGGGAAGGCGTAAGACATCAAAACCCTTGCTTTTTATAAAATCGTCAATCTTGTAGATTACGTGTTGGGCTTTGTACTTCTTTATTGTATCGTACAATTCCAATTTAAGAAGAGATTCATCAAATGCTATACCCTTATCCCTGAGCCATTGCTGCATATCGGTTTTCTTTGTAGATTGCGTCGGTAGTCGTTCAGCCCGTGTGTTGTGATAAGATGCATTGTCTAAGACAATGACAGAGCGCGGAAGTAAATTGGGTAGCAACTTTTCATTTAGCCATTTTACATAGTTATCATATTCATATTCATATCTTTATTTGCATTCCATAATGTTAATTTTACAGATCTTATATTAGGCTTAAAGCTAGGTACAATTATGGACCCTGTAGGGCACAGCAAAAAGTATAAAAAATTAAATTAAATTTAACATAAGTGTGAACTAATAAAGAATGTTGAAAATCTTATTCATAATAATTATTTTCTTGAATTAAACATATTTAAGAACAAATTTATTTAATGAAGGGTTTCAAAAACATAGGTAGGTATCCTTTTATAAATACAATAATCAAATTTAAATTTTGACCAACTTTGGGTATGTACGGGTATTCTAGTGTCAGTTCTTCTGAGTTAAATAATTGTTTTGTCATGTATGTATTCGTCAATGGTGTAATAAGCCTTTTTAATTAATATTTCCTTTAGTTTGTTAGTAAATGTTTTATTGCAAGTTTCATCCTTTAACGCATCAGGTAGTTTATTGAATATCTTTATGGACATTACGTAGGGACTATTAGAGTGTAATTTCATGCGCGATGACGGTAACATTAGCATATTTTTATACCTAACAGATCGATCATTATGTTTATCACCGCGAGTTGTAAAAAAGTTCATGTATTTCCTGACAAATTTACATATTTCCATTATATAGATTGATGGCAAAGTGAGTATTTTGTGCTTTATAAAATATGGCTTACAGCTATCGGTTTGGTCAATGTTAACAATGATACGAATTAGTTTCTTTTGGAGGATAAGAAGTGTTCGCGCGTCTGTGCTATTTCCCCACATAATAATGCCATAGCTGAGCCATGAATGTGCGTAGGCGTAATAGGTCGTAATTGCAGTTTGCAAATCGGTTGTTTTTTTGACTTCTCGAAGTGCGTAAGTGAATTTCGAAAGTTTAGCTCGTACTCGTTTTATGTGAGGTTTCCAAGATATGTGTGAGTCTATTGTAATTCCAAATAATGTAAAGTCGTTAACTACTTCTAATTTTGTGCCGTTTGTTGTAAAGTTGATAGGTAAAGGGGATTTTTGATGTGGGTAGAAAGTAATTAGTTTGGCCTTTTAATAATTAATCTCAAGGTTGTGGTCAGCCATCCATTTTGTTGTTTTATTTAGTAAAGTGTTTAGTTGATCTTTAATTTGACTATTTGCTTGGCATGTGGTAAGCAGAGATATATCATCTGCAAAAAGCACACAAGGTTCATCCATAATTTTAGGAAGGTCATTGATGTAGATGATGAATAGAAGACATCCAATGACACTGCCCTGGGGAATTGATGCATTTTTAATTTTCTTATCGGATCTTACTTGCAGTATTTGTTTTTGGTCGTGATTGAAATGCTCTATTTGCACATATTGCTCCCTATCTTTTAAGTATGATACAAACAAATTAAAAGTGTTACCACGAATTCCTATACCGTAAAGTTTATTTAGTAGGATTTTGAATTGGACCTTATCATAAGCCTTGGTCATATCTAGAAGAATACCAACTGCATATTTTTTATTATTTATAACATTAATAACCTCTTGCATGTATTTATAGACAGCTAGGGTAGTTGACCGCTGTTTCCTAAATCCATTTTGCCCTTCATCAAAGATTTTAAATTTTTCGCAAAAATTATACACTCGGTCGCACATAGCCTTTTCGAAAATTTTTGATGCCGTAGGTAAAAGGGCTATGGGTCGGTAATTACTTGGGTCAATTTTAGAGTTTTTCTTATACAATGGTTTTATAATTGCTTTTTTAAGTTGGTCAGGAAAAATACCTTCATCAAATGACTGGTTTATTAAAACACAAAAGGGACCAGCAAGTTCATCTGCACATTGTTTTATAAGAGATGGCGGTAGTTCGTCTATTCCGTGGCTTTTTTTGTTTTTAAGTTCTGTATAATTCGGTGCGTCTCTCGGAAGTCTAAAGGTCTAAGAAAGAGGGTATTTTCAGACGGGTTGACTACAGGCTGGCCTTTTGCCTCAGTTCCTACGGGGCGGGAGGTCTCGTCGCCAATCGATGCAAAAAAGTAATTGAATTTGTTGACAACTTGTTTTGGATCTGAAATTAAAGTATTGTTTATTTGTAATTGGATGTTCTGTTTGTTTGAAGCTGTTTTTTTGTTAGTACGTTCGTTCACTATATTCCACACAGCTTTAATTTTGTTTTGCGACATTTTAATTTTCTTAATGAAATGCTGTTTTTTTGATGTTATGACCGACCGTTTTAGTATTTTTTCGTAATTTCTGTAGTGTTTTTTGATGATTGGATTGTTAGACTTTATACTCAAAATTTTTAATAACCTTTTGTTTGCACACGAGATCTTTATTCCTTTAGTTAACCAATATTTTTTATAGTGCGATTTTATTTTGGTTTTTATTTTTGGAATAGTTTTGTTTAATATTTTGGTTAATAAGTCGTTAAAAGTATTATAATTTTGATTTGCATTATTACTTTCTATAATTATATCTCTCCAGTTAATTGATTTTAATTCTAATTTAAAACTTGCAATGTTACTTTCAGTATATAATCGTTTTTCATAGCTCATATTTGAATGATAATCACCAGCTGTTGAGTTGGCCTTATAAACCAAGGAAGCATTTTCAATAAAACCATCCTTGGTTCCCGCGTGCACTAAAATAAAGCGAGTGCCTGTGCTAATTTTTTTTTAAAACGGAGTTCTTTCCTTTTTTTTGCCCAGGTGTTGTTTCGCACGTGTGTCGAAAGGACGTAGCTCTCATCGGTGTAGACAATGGGCCGACTTTGAGAGCGGTACTCTGTTATTTTTTTTAAATATTTTAAACGCCACATTTGTATATCATGACGCTCCGTCAAGACTTTACGGTTGTTCTCTGTTTTGCGCCACTTGTAACCTAATTTCAACAGTAACTTGCGAACAGTTTCTAAACAACCTTCGAATCCGATTTTTTCATTCAATGCTGTTCTTAACTTAGCTAATGTTGGAAATTCTTTATGGACAATATGGAAATCTTGTACAGTACTGCGAACCACATCGGCTGTAAAATTATCTATATCCACTTTATTATCTCGCTTTCTCCTTTTCTTCATAGGTGAAGTGAATTTTGATGAAGTGGATGGCAATTCCTTCTCTTCTTTTAATATTCTTTGAACTGTTTTTTGGCTCACACCCGTAGCTTCAGCTGTACGGCGTGTAATGTCTCGTAAATGAGACAAATCACAGTTGAGTTCTATTAATGATTTTGTAAATTCATATTCTTCTCGCAGAAAATGATAAACACTAGCTATCATGTTTCGACCCTAAAACAAAATGTAATCAAAATAATTAAGTAATATAAACATTTTATAACACAAAAAAACATTCATTTTATAAATACTTCTATTGCTATATTAAGTATCTTTGTATAACATTTTAATTGAAAACGTATAAATAAATATTACCTCACTATGGACAACTCTTCTTCGTTTTGTTGCCATGCTGACCTTACTCCGTGAAACAATTTGGCGCGAACTAAAAACCACTACTGATCCGGACCGTGTCCCGAGCGACACTGAGCGCTCTCGAGGTTACGCACACAAAAACAATGTGCATGTGCACGCTTGACAACATTCATAGCCAAACGGACTTCGTGACATAGAACATCTGTAATTGTGTGCACAAATGGAAGAGTTATAATTTTTATAAGAAAAAAATGTATGGAGCTGACATGAAAAATGAGGATATCTCTGGAATCGCAAGGTTGGCCGTTATATCTTTGCACACTGTTATAGTACTATTTATTTGTGAATTTTTGACATACTTAATATCGCGGCATCATTGCGATTTTTTTTTTTAAATCTTCAAAATTAAAAAAAAAAATAAAGTATACGATACATTTTAATGCTTAAATATGGCTATACCAAGTGTAATTTACAATATTTTTTATGCTTAGACCAAAACATTCTAAGAAATCACAAAGTCGTATTACCTACTTATTTGAAATGACATGGTAATTATGAATTACGTAATACGTAATCTTGTCTAATGCCTCAAGTCCACATTAGCTAATGATTAATAAAACTTAATACCTATATACCTAGTTAAAAGGATACGTACCAAAATAATTTGGGGTACTCGCTAATTTAGCAATTAGTGCAGGCTTAACTTAATGAAAGTAATTAGATAAATGTGATACCATCATTAGTCAATAACAATAAATAGTCAAACATTGGATTCACAACTTCAGTTCATTTAGAGCATTTCTAATACTAACATCTATCCTACCGTGTCTTTTTACTCAGTGATCGTGAATAATGGAAAGCATTATTACAAATTTGGATTTGTTTGTTATTCTGAGCAATCAGGATGCTTCGTCTTTCGATCATGAAATATTGTTCAACACACTTGTTATTCGACTGGGCTCTAGCCTTTCAGATGAAGACAGTGTTACCGTGAAAGAATTTTGTCGAAGATTTACATGGGCAGTTCAAAAGAGATGGTTACGATCCCAGGAAAAGTGAAGTTTTTAGACGTGATTACAGTAATTGGCTTGAGGCAAATATTGACTGGCCAAACTGCGTGCAAACCAATTTGCTAATTCAAGAATCAACAAGTGAAAATATTTCTACTGAACCTGTACCTGAACCTGTACCATCAACTTCAACAATGAAAACAACTTCAACGATGACAAAAAGATTTCGAAAGCCGTTTGAAGATCTAAGTAACAAGCAGAAGAAGAGACGATCTGATGAACATATAGGCGATGACCCTAATGAAGTAGCTTATTCAGCTGCAGCACTTTTGAAAGGAGATGGTCGTGAGGATATTGCATCTGTTATTGAACATATGCTCCAAAATCCAGAAGCAGCAGCAAAAATCAAGGAAATGTTGAACAAACCAGCTCCTTCAATAATATTTTCACCAGAAAAAGCACTGAGTTTGCTACTTTCATTAAAACTATCGAAATGGCAATAAGGGAAACGACTATTCGAGAAGGTTCAAAGGAGATATATCCGTCTTACTATAAAGTGCAAAAAGCTAAGCTACAGTGCTACCCTCCGAAGACATTTGTGACTGTAACGGATTCATCTGCTAAGATTGCACTACAAGCGTTACTAGATTTAACAGTGAACAGAATTTTTGAAACTATTCGTAGTCCTGATGCGATACAAGATAAACAATTGATATTAATATCAAAGTGGGGATTTGACGGTGCATCTAACCAAAGTAGATATAAGCAAAACATAGAGAGTGGTCAAGATGATTCCAGCATATTTATGACCTCTTTGGTTCCATTAAAGTTGACAGCTGACAGTGATGCCGTATGGGTGAATCCAAAACCCTGCTCACCTAGGTATTGCCGTCCAGTCCAGTTTAGTTTTGTGAAAGAAACCAAAGACGTTGTCATAAATGAAAAAACTGCAATGGATAACGAAATTGAAGCTCTCGTTCCCTCAAAATGTCAAGGACATGAAATTAGTCACAAATTAATGATGACGATGATTGACGGCAAAATTTGTACATATCTGTCTGAAGCTAAGTCAAATGCGGCCTGCTACCTGTTTGGCTAAGCCTACAGAAATGAATAAGTTAGATGTCATTGCGTCAAAAACCATTTCTTCTGGTGTGTATGAGTTCGGATTAACATCACTTCATGCCCGCATTAATGTGATGGAATGTCTTCTACACATAGCGTATCGTCTCGACTTCAAAAAGTGGTCTGCAAGAGGAGAAGGTCATCAAGAGTTATTGCATTCACGAAAAAAACTCATTCAAGATCGATTCAAAGATGATCTCAACCTTTTGATTGACATCGTTAAGCAAGGATCAGGCACAACTAACGACGGGAACACAGCAAGGCGGTTTTTTTAATTTCCTGATAAAACTGCAGCGATCACTGGATTAGATGAAGACCTAATACGCAGATTTGCTGTGATTCTGCAAGCTATCATATCTGGAGAGATTGTAGACGTGCCGAAATTTAAAGAAAACGCTAGAACAACCGCTGAAAAATACGTGGAACTGTACGATTGGTACTACATGTCATCAACCGTCCACAAATTGTTGATTCACGGAGGGGACATAATTGCAGAAAATGCTATTGTACCAATTGGAAGTCTTTCGGAAGAAGCTTCAGAGGCCCGAAACAAAGACTTTAGGAGGTTCAGAGAACACCATTCGAGGAAAAAGAGTAGACAAGCATCAAACGAGGATATCCTCAATATGCTTATCGTCTCTTCTGATCCTCTAATTTCTTCCACAAGACCAAAATTAAATGCCCACAAGAGGCAGACATACTTTAAGGAGACAGTAGAACTACTGAAACTTCAGGATCAGGAAGCTCCGACAGAGTTCTTAGAAGTTATATCTATTGTAGAGCCTGATTCTGAAGTGGATTCTGATGGTAACGAAGTATAAAATAAGTTAACTTTTATTGTTTAAGTTAGGTTAGGTTACGTTAATATTTTTTTTTTAATAATTTGCTTTTATTTTTATATCATACAATAGTTTACCATTTATTGTTATTGACTAATGATCACGTTTATCTAATTACCCTCATTATGGTACGTATCCTTTTAACAGGTATATAGGTATTAAGTTTTATTAATCATTAGCTAATGTGGACTTGAGGCATTAGACAAGATTACATATTATGTAATTCATAATTACTATGTCATTTCAAATAAGTAGGTAATACGACTTTGTGATTTCTTAGAATGTTTTGGTCTAAGCATAAAAAATATTGTAAATTACACTTGGTATAGCCATATTTAAGCATTAAAATGTATCATATACTTTTTTTTTTTTTTTTAATTTCGAAGATTTAAAAAAAAAATCGCAAGTGATGCCGCGATATTAAGTATGTCAAAAATTCACAAATAAATAGTACTATAACAGTGTGCAAGGATATAACGGCCAACCTTGCGATTCCAGAGATATCCTCATTTTTCATGTCAGCTCCATACATTTTTTTCTTATAAAAATTATAACTCTTCCATTTGTGCTCACAATCACTTCATATGACATTTTATAGAACAGTAATGATCAGCAGAAGTCATTTCCAGCAAAAAAAATAACACTTAAGAAATCGAGATCCTATGTCTTCTACAGCCGATTTTCGATCCACTGTGCGGCGTTTCGCCTCCTCGCGCCACTCCCATACGTGCGCGAGGACTTTTGCCTCCAGATCCCATGGCGGCTAGCGAGTTAGCTCTTGGAGTCAGTCTGTTGCTAATCGTGTTACGAGGAAGTTGATTAAAAAAGTGATAAGCAAGTGTATCTAAGTGAGTTTTATTTGAGTAGCTCCTACATATGTTACTTCCTGATAATTTAACTTTCTAGTAGTGAAAAAATCGTTAAAATCGGTCCAGTAGTTTCGGAGCTTATTCGGTACAAACAAACAAAAAAATCTTTCTTCTTTATAATATTAGTATAGTTTGATCCAACTCCAAATAACTGTTGCATTTTGTTTTCTAATGATAAAAGTTACTTATATAATAAAAACAAAGTTTGATATTAATATTCATATTTCAAAAAAACATCGTCTTTGTATTAGCCAGAACGCCCCTGCTCTAAATTTAGACCCAGTTTGTTTACCGCACCTGTTTCCGACGGTCCAAATTCTACCCCATTCCATGTGTACCTTAGTTACCTAAAAAATAATGTGCCTGTTATCAAACGAGTCCCGCGCGGCGCCAGGATCTCAGACGAAAAAATGTGTGGAGAGCAACCAAATTGTGGACTGGCATAATCTCTTCCTTTTTTCCTATACTACTTTGCACGTCAAAAAAGATGAGGCTATTTCTCTAACCCAAAAAATCAAAAATAACTGTTTGACAAATACATTTTCATCTTTTGATTCTCCCAAGAGGGGAACATTATCTAGAATTAAATTAATTGAAGGCAAAATTGCCGACGGGGATCTCAAAGGCGCCGCACGTCTTCTTTTTACTAACGACGCGCGACGTGTTGTCGCCTGATACTCTTGATACCCTTTCGGCTTTGCATTCGAAACATCCCCCGGCTCCCGTGATCCCGTATTTTTTCGACTCTCCTACAGCAGACCAGGCCTGCCTCAAAATTGAAGGCAAAGACGCAATAATTTCTTTTAAAACCGGTTCAGCGGCCGGTCTAGACGGAATCTCACCCCAACATTTAAAGTATTTAACTTCTTATTCTGTGGGTGATGCAGGTGAGCAGCTTATTTGCTCTATTACAAAATTAATAAATTTTATGTTTTCAGGCAAAATCAACGCTGATACTGCCTCACTTTTATTTGGTGCTAATTTGATCGCCCTAACTAAAAAGGACGGAGGGGTGAGATCCATTGCTGTGAGGTCAACTTTAAGACGTTTGGCATCCAAAATTGCGGTGAGACTTAACAAATCTAAATTACAGTCTGTTTTCGAATCTATACAATTAGGATTTGGCACGAAAGGTGGGTGTGAGACAGCCGTCCATGCCTTAAGACCCTACCATTCGTATGATGATTGCGAAATTGTAGTCAAATTTGACGTCAAAAATGCTTTCAATTCAGTAAACAGGGATGCCATGCTGACAGAAGTTAAGAACAAAATTCCGGAACTGTATCAGTACCTGCTTACCTGCTACGCATCACCTTCAAAATTAATTTATCGTTCCCATGAACTTTCTTCGGAGGTCGGCTGTCAGCAGGGCGGATCCCCTCGGGCCAGCAATTTTTAGCTTGGCTATAAATCCGATTATTCAAAATTTTAAATCGAAATTTAACATTTGGTTTTTGGTTGACGGAACCCTGGGAGGCGATGCAGCGATGATGACACTGTGTTATCTGACTTATCAGATATTAAAACAAATTTCGAAAATATTGGTTTAGAATTACATTTTAGCAAATATGAACTCTTTGTTCAAAAAACTTCTTACGGTTTGGATAATTTAAAATCCAAATTAAATTTTCTGGCACCCAATATAAAAATAGTAGACAGAAAGTCACTTTGCCTCCCATCTTTGAAGAATCTTTTCCTGATTATATTACTCACACTATTTCTAAATTCCAAAGTCACGCAAATTGTTTACTTGAAATCAGTCCTCATTATGCTCTTATATTTAATTCTAAAGTTTTGCCTTTTTGTCCCTAATTTTACTTATACAGTGCTTCGCTGTAACCCTTTTTGGAAACATCCAAATTTGCTTTCACCAATAGACGATTTAGTCAAAACTAGTTTAGAAATGATTTTAAATATTCAGCTCAATGAACCATCTTGGTTACAAGCGTCCATACCTATTCGGTTTGGCGGCTTAGGAATCCGCAAAATTTCGATGTGCTTCCCCAGCCTTTTTGTCGTCCACCCATAGCACGTCACGTCTCATAGGTAATGTCCTAAGGGATTTGCCCACAAACTATGGGACTGCGGGCTTGGAGGATGCCAAGAATGCTTTTCAAATTTCTTGCCCGGGTAAAGGATTTCCAGACAACCTAAAATCTCAAAGGAGCTGGGACGATATTTATTGCGATTTAACATACAAATCGATTCTGAGCCGCAGTTCAGGTCCGGATCGCGCAAGACTTTTGGCGGTTGGAGCCAGAGAGGCCGGTCATTGGCTACATGCACATCCTTCTCCTTATACCGGTACCTTCCTGGATCCGACCTCGCTCCGTCTAGCGACTGGTCTGCGGCTTGGGGTCACGGTATGCACTCCACACTCATGCCCTTGTGGCACGGACGTGGACTGACCGTCGGTCCAGCATGCATGATGAGCCCAATGTTACACACTAGTACCATAATGTACTATTATTTACATAATTAAATTACAAGATGATTATTAACATTAACTAAATTAAATTAAAACTAAGTTAAGCCTAAAAAAGGCCCTCGGGGCATTGTGCCGAGAATGCTGGCGGCATTTCCTCGCTGAATTGCAATGCTGATGCGTTGCGCGAGAAAGCCGTCAGCTTTTCAGTCACTAGTTACATCAGCTAGACGTTTCGCGATTTCCGCAAATAACTTATGCGCCCTGGGACCCCAAGGACTGAGGGTCTCGACGCCAAAGGGCACAAAGTTGTACTCTCTGCCAAGGCCTACATATAACTTTCAGATTTTTGGCATTTTCTGCCGCTGCAGAAGTAGTCCGTTGGAGGTGGGACGGTGCCAGTGCGTCTACAAAGGTAGCGTCCCACACAAGCATCCGTCTCAAACTCCACGGGACCAAAGACACACCATCAGGTCTCTTGCCATCATCTCTGACAATGCCAGTCGGCTCAAGAAGACCAGGCACATTGATGATGGCAAGAGAACGGCGGATTATGTCATTAAATGTCGCATGTCTTGAAAAGCGGCCTGCACTTTTATGACAAAGTCCGTGGTCCGTGGTGGACCGTCCCAAGTTCTAAAAATCCAAGAATTTAAAAAGGGCTTGTCTATCGTATTAACTACCAATTAAAACAAAAAAATATCCCAAAACACGAAATTTTATTAGCTGTACGAAAGTCCCATACAAGGCTGCCGTTCGCCTTTTCATACTTCTTAACAATTTCATAGAATAGACCGTGTATGGTGAATGACCTCGGTATTTTATTTTTCGTGATAGGTATCTTCACTAAAAGCAGGCCATGGTTCTCTATGTTTTTTACGGTTATTATTGTTAATTCTTGTATCGTACAGGCACCAGTTACACCAAATATTAAAGCAACCTGAAAAAAAAAGAAACAATAATTAAGTTCAACACACAACACAGGCTGAAGTCGCGTAGATATTTATAATTAATTTAACTAACCTTAGTAGCCAGATATTGGTTATCTGGAGCATCTTTTATAAATTTTTCAATATGGTCAGACGATAAAACCTTTGATTTCTTAATTCTAAATCCATCGGATAGTCTCTTTAGATAAGCTGACAAATTAGAGTATGTTTTTAAGTCCACTCCATTCTTTGTTCGGACTGTACTTTTTAACATTGAGTATAAACACCACAAAGCGCTAGGTTTGTACTTAGAAGATAATTTTATTCTTTAAAGTACGCCATGAACACATTTTCTGAAAAAGACGCGTATTCTTGTTGTTTTGCCATTTTATGAAATTTTGGTACGCTAATAGATATTTTTCCTTGGAGTTTTCAGGTATTAAACTTTCCATAACGTTAAGGGCTTCACATCTTATATCGGGCGGTGTACAACATAAATCATTTTCTTCGTAACTAGTACTTGTAGACATTTTAATTAATAAATAACTATAATTTCAACAGTGAAAACGAGTTGTGAAAAATGTTTCGCTATGGCGGGAAAAATTAATCAGTTTTCGTATGCGCGCGCATTGCGATCAACCATAGACTAAAGAGATGAGTTTTTTTTTTATTTTCCGCGCATTGGGTTTGCTCCTATTTTGCCACGTACAAAATGGGGAATTTAAAGTTTTCTTTTATTACCGAGAAAACAAAAGTTATATTTGAGTGAAAGTTTTATTTATCAAACACGTACGAGTTAAAATTATCTATTTAAATAAGAAGTTGCACGAAATGAGCAAGCAATAGGAACATTAATTTATTGGCTGTGCCTCCGCTGCCAGTACCGGTTCCTAATTTATTTGTTCTATTGAACACGATCTTCTTTTTGAATAAAAACTTTTATAAGAACAAAGCAACTCAACCAATAAAATAAAAAAAAATCTATAACTCACTAGTGAGTTATAGCAATGAAAAAGTCATAGTTTGATTATGGGTGTCATTCTGTGCCTAATTGCGGTGACCATAGAGCCACTTTATGAGCAAGTGTGTTGAAAATTATATATTATATTAGTTTGATAAGACTTTTTTTTTGGTAAAAATATAACCTCAAACTCAAAGCATTTATTTCAAATAAACCAATTACAGGCACTTTTGAACTGCCATGGGTTGGTCAGTCAGAAAGATGAAGCTAGTTGCCCATTCCAAAGCGTAGTAGGTTCCTATGGAGAAGAACGGGTAAGGAACACTCATTTAAATCAACGTATTATGGTTACAAGATATTGTTTACATCATTCATTTTGAAATTATACATGTGAGAACGATGCAAAACGTAAAAGCGTCCGTAACAAAAATATTAACAAAACAAAAAAAAAAGCAATTCAAAAATTAAAATAAGCCGTGGCAGCTAAGAGATGACCAGTCTCTACTGACGGCGCCTGTTCACGAACATGACGCGTGGATTAGCACCCTTCAGCTCAACAATTTTGAAGGGAGCTAAATGATCCAAAACACGCGCCACCATCAGCGAGACATTAGAGTGAACACGACATACTCCCAGCCGCCAGGGCACATTCAAGTCAATGAAAGACGTATCCAGTAAATGGCAGCTTTATAGTAGGTATCAAGTGCAAACACATCATCATTCTACTGCCCTTATCCCAATTTATTTGTGGTCGGCGCAACATGTCGCTTTCTTCCATACTTCTCTATTAGTTGTCATCTCGGTAGTCACCCCCTTTCTAGCCATATCATCTTTCACACAGTCCATCCAAAGTTTCTTTGGTCTTCCACTACTCTTATAGCCATCGCCATTCATACTTAAGACTTTCCTCGCGACATTTTCCTCATTCCTCCGCATCACATGCCCATACCATGACAACCGATTTCCGCAAAACTTTTCAGTCACAGGTGCCACTTTCAGACTTCCTCTTATGTACTCATTTCTTATTCTATCCATTCGTGTCACACCACACATCGCTCTTAGCATTCTCATCTCAGCTGATGACCTTTCATTCATCCCTTTTGTGGCCCAACATTCTGATCCATACAAGACAGCAGGTCAGCAGGTCAGGGGGAGTCGCAGATTGTTCCCGTGACCTGCTGCCATTTCATCCATCCAGTGTTAACTCTATGCACCGAGATACCGAAAGTCAGAACAGACTGCGAGAAGCGCGCCATCAAGCGCTACGGCTCCAGAACTGGAGAGACCGCTGAAATCGCAGAACATTATATTCAGTTTTGGTTCTGCTGATTTTCAAGCCAACATTCTCCAGCTTCTGTTGCCATTTCTCCAATCTGCTCTGGATCTCAGGTCCATCTTCACTGACAAGAACAATGACATTGGCGAACATCATGCACCAGGGTTCTTCTTTCTGTATGTCCGACGTCAAGGCGTCCGTAATCAACAGGAAGAGGTAAAGACTTAAGTCCTTACCTCTTCTTCTTCGGCGTTAACGCCGACCCTTGGCCTACAATCACACTGAACCCGTCGGTATTGCCAGCAGCCGACCGGACGTAGGTACAAGATTATTTTTAACGTTTTTTCATTTGTACATAGCACGAATTAACTCCTCATACTTCCTGGGCAAATCTTTCTCTTTCAAAGCCCACCACAACAGATCCCGAGATACCCTATCATACGCTTTCTCCAGATCAATGAACACCATGTGCAAATTCTTGTGTGCACGTCTGTACTTCTCGCACAATTGGCGGAGTGCAAAAGTGGCGTCCACTGTTCCTCGACCTGGTATAAACCCAAACTGGTTCTGGGTAATCTCATTCTCCTCTCGCAGTCTTTTCTCTATTACTTTCTCCCATAGCTTCATACTATGTGACATGAGCATTATCCCTCTATAGTTGTTGCAGTCCTGAACATCACCTTTACTCTTGAAGATGGGCACTAGCGAACTATTGCACCATTCTTGTGGGATCCCTCCTTAAGCAACAACTTATTGAAGAATAAAGTCAGCCACATACATCCATCTTCTTTTAAACACTTCCATACTTCTACTGGTATATCATCTGGGCCCATGGCCTTTCCATTTTTCATACTTCGAACTGCCTTCCATACTTCATCCATGCTAATTTCCCTCACTAAACCCATATTTACCTGTACCTCTTTGAGCACACCATTCCATTTATTCTCTTTATTCATTAGTTTTTCAAAATAAACCTTCCATCGTTCTTTTATTTCGTCATCTTTGGAAAGAACCTTACCGGCGTCGTCTTTCATACATTTAATGTGAATTCTATCTCTCATTCTCCTTTCTCTTGCTTTTGTAATCCGATAGAGCACCTTCTGACCTCTAGGGCTGTCCAGTAAGTCAACTTTTCCTGCGCCTTAGCCCTCGAAACTGCTATCACTTTTTTTGCTTTTTTATTCCAGTCTTTATAAACATTTTCTTATCAGCTTTCAAACTATCATTCCCGTTTTCTACACCCTGCCATTCTTTAAACGCAATTTTCTTTTCTTTAAGCATCTTTTGCACGTCTTCATTCCACCACCCTGTATCCCTTTCTATTATACCTTTCCCTTTCGATTCTCCAAACACATCTTTTGCTAATCTCCTTATACAATCCGCCATCTCTTTCCAACATTCATTCACAGATTTTCTTACCAAATCCTTTATTTCAATCATTTTATCTACCACTTGACTCTTAAACATACTGGCACATTCGTCTTCTTCTATCATACGCCATCTGGTTTTGGGTGGGGGCCGTTCCTTGTTCCTACTGGACGAGACACTGACTTTTACTTCCATTATTAGGAGTGTATGCTGTGAGACTAAATCTTCACCTGGGAGCACTTTACAGTCTTTGACTTTATTAAGGCTGTTCCGTCTTATCAGCAAGTAGTCAATTTGTGTTGCGTGGCGACCACTTTTGTAGGTTTTAAGATGCTCATTTTGTTTTTCGAACCACGTATTTATTATTGTCCGGTCGAAGGCCGAAGCAGCTTGCAGGAATGTCTCGCCATCAGTGTTACGGTCTCCGTATCTCCAACCACCATGCACTCTCTCATAACCATCCTTCTGTTTTCCTACATGCCCGTTAAAATCACCCCCCACATACACTTCTTCACTATCTTGCACAACCAGCATCACCCGATCAAAGTCCTTCCAAAACTTCTCTTTTGCAGTATAATCACACCCAGACTGGGGTGCATCATCAAGTGCTCACACATGTGCCATGCAATTATACGAGGATGAATTTATGCAATGCAAATATAGTTTTCTATGATCTTCAGCAGCTCCACCAGATTGTCGAATGCTAATTAATTAATACTAATTAATTAGAATTCGACAATATTTGGTGGGCGCATACGCGCCCTTGTGGAGCAGGACCAGCGTTGAGCCAAACATTTTTGTCAGCGATGTAATCCCCCAACTTTTAATATGCTTGGCTGCATAGTGTGCGTTTAATACAAGATTTAAATTTCGTTTCATTTAGTTGGAGTATGTGGGGAGGTATTTTATTGTAACACAGTGAAGGATGAGTCTACTTTAGCTAGTCTGAAACCTGGTTGAACTAATTGGCACCTATTCATAGTCCTATACTGTGTCTTTCACCTCTTTTACATAAAAGACTTAGATTTTTCCTTACGTACACCTTAAATAATTGCGCCTGCGGAGGCCATATAATGCTCTGATGGGTCTTTTCTGCAGAATAATAATAGACTCAATATCTGCAGCTCGTCCCCACAGTAAAATACCGTAAGACATGATACCATAACAGTAACTGAAATAGACTACCCTCGCGGTATCTACATTAGTAAATTGACGGATTTTTCTCACAGCATATGCTGCTGAACTTAGCCGTCCTGCAGAGGACCCCATTGCAGCTTTGAATCGAGCGTGATCCCCAGGAAAACAGTTTTATTGACGAATCAAGTTTCTCCCTGTTCAATAATACGTCAGAATCACTACTTTTTATATTCGGTAAATCACATCTTATGCATTTCGTTTTTTTTTCCATTTAATACTAAATTATTAGCAGTGAACCAATTACCGACCTGCAGTAGGGCGTTATTTCCGTCGTCATGATTTGATGCACGTCTATTTATCTTAAAGATTAAGCAAGTGTCGTCAGCAAATAACGCCATGTGTGATTGGTTTTTTAATAAATGGGGTAGATCATTTATATATACTAAAAAGACGAAAGGACCCAATGTCGAGTCTTGTGAAACACCGATTTTTACTTTTAAACCGAGTGACACCATTTACTTGACGTCTATCATTTAAATAAGATTTAACTAAACTGAGCGCAAGTTTACTTAGTCCGTAATGTTCAAGTTTCAAGAGCTAGGTTTTGTGATTTACGCAATATTTGATTGCGTAAATCGCGCCTTGGAAAGGTCACAAAAGATTCCTATGGCTTTTTGGGCCTCCTCCCACACTGTAAATATGTGTTTTAATAAGGTGAAACTGGCGTCAGTCGTACTACGTCTTTTGGTGAAACTATATTGCCGATCGTGTAAGATTTGGTTGGTGTTAAAATGATTAAGCAATTGAATGAGCAATACTTTTTCGAACACCTTGCTGAATACCGGCAACACGATGTCCCCAGATAAAAAAAGTGGTACAACCTTACTATATTTCATTAAATCCGGACTCCTTGATTCACACACAAATTAAATATTAAAGCTAAGATTATGATGAGATTGGATTATGGGTGTACAAACTTTGATAAACATTTCCCATAGATCTTCGGTCAGTTTGATTTTAATTTGCCGAAAAGCTTTAATTAGATCTACTTCTAAGTTAGAGCTTATGGCACCACGTGCAGTCTCCAATGTGTAATCAGTGTTTCGTATTTATTTCCTATAAATTTCATTATTTCTAACTTTCCAAACTGCTTTTATTTTATTTTCTGCTGATTTGATATTGTTCCTAGTATACAGGGCTTTAGCTATCTTGCAGGTATTTCTAAAAAAATTGGAATATTTAGCAACATACTTACTGAAAGTTTCAGTGTTAATGCAAGGCTTAAGGCCATACAGCTCGAACAGTCTTGTTCTATCTAGTTGCCCAGTCACTAAATATAAAATTAGGACAAGTATTTTTTGTTTTCTTTTCAAAAGTTTTATTGAATTCACTATGTGCGCTACTGAAAAGAAATCCTCATACAATTTATTGGCGTCGTTAATATTATGGCCAGAACATTTAACTTATTATTTAGGGAACTATTAAATCTATTCAATTTGTCAGTTGTTATTTGTCTAAATTGTATTTGGACTTTTTGCAAAGGAGTTTTAAACTTAAAAATTACCTTTTGTCCACTATGATCAGACGGCAAATAATTGACGATGGCTTTATCTAAATAATCACAATGCAGAAGAGATTATCGATACAATTAGCAGAAGTTAGTCACTCTAGTTGGTTCTGTAAAAACATTAGATAAATTAAATGATTTAGAAAGACTTAATAATCTACTGATATTTGAATTATTTTCCAGAATATTGTTTATTCATATTTATCACTAGATGCAAGTTTCGCTAGGACATCTTCCATTATTGACTCAAATTAAGAAAAATTCTGATAATTGGGGGGTCAGTTAACGCACACTACAACTAAGTTATGAGTTTAAAAACATGTTAGAGATAGGTATATGTAGGCCGTCCAAATCAGCTTGGGCAAGTCCCTTACAACTAGTCCCAAAAAAAAAGACGGACAAATACGTCCATGTGGCGACTACAGAGCATTAAATGCAATAACAAAACCAGATAGGTATCCTATACCCCGTGTACAAGACTTCACGTATTTACTAACTGGAAAAACAATATTCTCAAAAATTGACATTAGGAAAGCCTACCATAAACCCAGAAGATATCGGCGATAACAACACCGTTTGGTCTATACGAATTCTTCTTAATCCGAAGGTCATGCGCTCAAATGAGCGCATGACCTTCGGATTAAGAAATGCAGCGCAAACATTCCAGCGGTTTATGACGAACACCGTCTTAGCAGGTCTAGACTTCTTATACTGTTACTCTGATGACATTTTAACTAGCTCAGAAAATACCGTGAGCATTTAGAACAGGGTCTTCCAACGATTAAATGAATTCGGTATATCCATAAACCTAGAAAAATGTACTTTTCAAGCCACTACAGTAGAATTCCTAGGATATGAAGTTACGACTACTGGTATTAAACCGATAGGAAACAAAATACAAGCCATCGTAGAATACTCAAAGCCCCAAAATGTATCTCAGCTAAGAACATTTTTGGGCATGGTTAATTTTTATAGAAATCATCTACCAAGAGCAATTGCATATTTAGATACGTTGAATAAATTTATTCACAAGGCTAAAAAGAATGACAAAACACCTATACAATGGTCACCGGATGCTGAGCAAGCATTCTCAAAATGTAAAGCGAGTCTCATGAATGCAGTCACGTTATCGTTTCCTGCAGTGCTATTCTGTAACCTTCTCACCGTGAAAACTTAAGTGCAAGGAACATATTTACTCTAGGGAGAAGAATGACAACTACGAACAAATAAAATGGTACGGTTTTTGGCGCCTCCTGGTGGATGCCCCCGAAAACTCGCGAAAGCGGGATATTCAAAATCGCATTTCTTTGAGATACTTAATATAAGCCTGTCCACGAAAGCAGAACTGGGAAACTGTAACCGAAGTTAAATTATTGTGCAATTGCACAGGTTACAATTTTCCAGTTCCGCTTTGGTGGTCAAGTAGCCTTACTGATGAAATTAACATAAAAAGGTAAATACAAGAAAATTTATTCTTGCTTGTAGAAAACTTTGAACAACAAAATCATAAGTTAGTGGTTGATTTTTGAAAGTCAAAGACTACTCAACGTCGTTAATGGTGAGGATAACACTTAACGTTGCAAAAAGAGAATTCACAAGAAATAACATCTAAAGTAATAGGAGAAAATGTATTCTTGCTTGTAGAAAACTTTGAACAACAAAATCATAAGTTAGTGGTTGATTTGTAAAAGTCAAAGACTACTAAACATCGTTAATGGTGAGGATAACACTTAACGTTGCAAAAAGAGAATTCACAAGAAATAACATCTAAAGTAAATAATTACGTTCATATATTATCATGCGCTCACGCCGGCAGACATTTTTCTTGTGAACTGGGGCTGCCAGGTGTATTTAACAAAATCTTACCCACTAAGTTTTATTAAATTAATTTTAGAAAATAAGTAGCCTCCGCGCTCTGCCCGATGCGTTGCAGTAAATTAAATTAATTATTTATTTCTGTATTGGCTTGATTGGATAACTTTTTTGTCTATTTATAAGTACAAACTTAGGCTATACGAGCGTATATCTATTATATTATACGTACATTATATTTTTATTTATCCAATTTTAATAATATTAACATTGATTACATAAAACGAAATAATAAATCGGCTAACTTGTTGGTTAACAAAAATGTTGATAAAACTACCAAATGGTAGCTTTTTAACATTTATGAACCTTTTTAGTTTATGTTATGTTGCCATCCTTGAAATCGTCATTATTGAAGACCGAAGTTTTTAGGTCTCACATAATAGAGGAGAACATGGCAACATAGGTCTAGCCCCCGTAGGCATTCCTAAGTTTACCCAATGAGACGACCCCGCCTGCTTAAGTGAAGTGAACGTGGAGTGAACTGTCAGTGTCATCCCACCTGATACTAGGGATGGACCAAGGATTACATTTACAATCATAATCGAGTTTTTAATAATATTTTTATGCTTATTCTATTGATCATAATCAGTTAACTGATTAAATAAACGCAATCCCGTGACCCAACCGCGATGTGTTTTGAAGAAGCGATAGTGGATTAAGTCGACTAAAGACTGTGCGACGTTATTCAGCGTTGTTATTAACCCAAATCTATTCAATAACAAGAGATAACCGAGTGTATCAAGTGATCGAGTGCTAAAAGTATGCCTGGCTGACGGACCATAGAATTTATCCCCTCACAAACTATGTGGAAACCTAACTAAACGATGTGTGTGTCTGTGTACATGAGCCATTTGAATAAAAATCGTGCGGATTATTTAATAAGTACCTTTGTAATATTTTATTTTAGGTAGGTAAATTTATCCCGACCAACACGTTGCCAATAATGAAATAATTTTCCTAAAATCACCGTCATCAATACTATAACAAAATTCAACAGTTCAACAGACACTCGCGCAGCGCGCGCACCGGCCGGCAGCTAAGCTCACTTCATCCAGCCCAAGTGAAGTGATGTTGCTATGGCAACGCGATCGAGTGAAGTGATAAGATCACGACACTTGCGCGTCGCGCTTACAGACTCACTTCACCTAGCCGATTTACTTTGGCGCGGGTGGTTACTATGGTTACGAGAATCGGGTGAAGTGATAAGATCACGCCGCGCTTGCGCGTAAGGCGCTGTTATTAACATCAAGTTGAGTTTTGTTTTTTTAATTTCCCGTTTTTTATTTTTAAATGCGCGACAAACAAAAATTTGGTTTTACCACCTTTATATCAAAATCCAAAATGGCGGCTACAAACATTTTTCATCATGTGTGTCGTTTTCATGGTTTTCGGGGGTGTTAAAGCCGATAATGTGGTCAAATCTAAAAAACAAGATGGCGGCTGCAAAAAAATTCAGATTTTTCATCATGGGTATCGTTTTCGTGGTTTTCGGGGGTGTTAAATCCGATAATGAGGTCAAAATTAAAAAGCAAGATGGCGGCTGCGAAAATCTTCAGATTTTTCATCATGGGTGTCGTCTTCATGGTTTTCGGGGGTGTTAAAGCCGATAATGACGTCAAATCTAAAAAGCAAGATGGCGGCTGCAAAAAATTTCATATTTTTCATTATGGGTGTCGTGTTCATGGTTTTCGGGGTGTTAAAGCCGATAGTGAGGTCAAATATAAAAAAAAACAAGATGGCGGCTGCGAAAATATTCAGATTTTTCATCATGAGTATCGTTTTCATGGTTTTCGGGGGTGTTAAATCCGATAGTGAGGTCAAAATTAAAAAACAAGATAGCGGCTGCAAAAAATTTCAGATTTTTCATCATGGGTGTCGTTTTCACACCCCCGGTGTTAAGGCCGATAGTTACGTAAAAATAGTAAAAAGAAAGTCCAAGACGTATTAGGCAGTTACTCTTCATAAGCGAATTTACGACAGACATACGCCATGTGAGTGGGCAGTGATCTCCTGACTTCGAGTATATGAAAGTTAAATCTCCTAAAACGCGGCTTCCTCTCTCCTACCCTCTTGCTGTGCCCTACAGGGTCCATAATGATCTCAATTATATAGTTACCACCTAAGTACACATTATGGTAAAGCAATAAAGATATTGAGTATTGAGTATTGAGGATAATGTTGTCGCAGACGCATTATCGCGTATAGAAAGCATAGAATGTACAGCAAGCGTAATTGATTATAAAAAACTAGCAACAGAGCAAAAGAAAGATCTAGAAATTAAAAAATATATAAACGATTCTAGATACCAGTTTATAAAAATACTAGCACCAAATACCAATCAATACATATTCTGTGAAATAACAAAAGAAAACGCAAGACCTTATTTAACCGAAAGTTTTAGGAAAGATATATTTTACACGATACACAATCTTAGTCATCCCGGCGTACGACGCGCCAGATGATTAAAGAAAAATAATTTTGGTGGCCAAATATGAACCGATATATTGGCCTATGGGCAAAACAATGTATCAACTGTCAAAAGTCAAAAGTAAATAGACATACTAATTCAGAATATGGAAAATATCCTCCGGTAGACAGATTTGATCATATACACATTGATATAATAGGACCACTATATATATATATATCAGCAGAAACGGTAGCGAAAATAGTGTATACAGAATGGGTAGGTAGATTTGGCTGTCCGGTCCAACTCACGAGTGACCAGGGCAGGCAATTTGAAAGCAAACTATTTAAAAAATTAATGTCATATTTAGGTGTACAAAAGATAAGGACAACCACGTACCATCCGCAAAGCAACGGAGCAATTGAGCGGTGGCATAGAAGTGTAAAGGCATCGTTAATGGCTAGGTTAGAAAACAATAAAAATTGGACTCACGAACTCCCTATTGCAATGTTAGGACTTCGTGCAGCCATCAAATCTGATAGAGGTGTAAGCGCCGCACAAATGGTTTACGGCCGAGCTTTACGATTGCCAGGAGAATTTTTCGTAGAATTAAGTAACCAGAATTATGAACCACATACTATTGTGCAGAACATAAGTGATACCATAAAACAATATAAGCCGAGTAATGTGAAAACTAATGAATCTGAAGTATTTTTTGTCCATCCCGATCTTAAAGAATGTTCTTACGTATTTCTAAGAACTGACAAGGTAAAGAAATCATTAACATGTCCATATGAAGGCCCATACAAAGTGTTAGAAAGGACAGAAAAAGTGTATAAAATTCAATTACCAGGTAGAATACTAACAGTCTCAATAGATAGGTTGAAACCAACCTGTTTATTAAAAGATAATGAAAATGGACCAAATAATGAACAAAGTGTCAGAAAAACTAAAAGTGGTAGACTAGTTAGAACACCAGTCAGATTCTTATAAATATGTAATTAATTAAGATATGTCAATAAGCGGAATTCGAAAATAAGTGTAAGCAAACATGGGTAATATAACTAGTATATAAAAAGTGTCGACTAGACTTAGCAGTGTATGAATTAATATTGTGTACTGTGGATATCAAGTGTTTTGTTGAGCCAACGGAAACGTCATTGGAATGCCACTGTATAACTTACAAAATAGCATTCAATATTACAGTGTAACATTTACAGCAAACATATTAGTGAATAATTCAGTATTCATTACTTATAAAAATGGGAAAAAACATATAGTATCGAGAGAAAGACAGAAGAAGTAATCATCGCCCAAAACGGAGAGAACAGTGCGACCAATTCGCATTTCGAGCAAACAATTGAAAGATATGGCATAGTGATAAAGTGCGTAAAAAATGTGTGTTAAAAATAAAGGTGTAGTGAAATAAAAAACAGCTGATAACTAGTATAATAAAAAACTTTATTCCAGTGAACTATAACATCAAGAAAAGAAAGGCTAAATAATACATAGTGTAATCTGATTAAGAAATAAGAACATCCTGTTATTAAAATGTAACAAAATGTATTGATTGTAAGAGTATGTACCTATTCTAGATAAGCACAATGTAACATAGAAACAATATTATGATGTAATGTACACTTAGAACAAAAACATAGAGACCCAGTAAAAATTGTATTATATAAATTTTCTAAAAAAGGGGAGGAATACTGTAGGGACACACACACACACACACACCTGCACACGCCCACGTACACACCATATAGAATGTATAAACGTAAGTAAGTCAGAAATATAACCAATTGGCAGTTGACTCTCGCGCTTTTCATTGCTCTCCCAGTAGGCAACCCTATATTGTGTATACACCAACACAACAGATACAACGGATGCTTAAACTTTGTCAAAATTAATATTTTTCACAAATTTTTCTCCAGGACAAACATTAAACCTCTCATTTTACTCTGGGCGACAAGACTACCTCTTTGCTATCCCACCTCCCCAACAATCTCAACATAGCACACATCAATGCCCAGAGTGTTCCTGGCCATTACTCTGATCTTCTGGCTTCCTTTAACTGTGCACAAATGTGCACAGTTAAAGGAAGCCAGAAGATCAGAGCCAGGAAGGGCATAATGAGCACATAAAAGAGAGGGTTTGAGGAAGGACTCAGAAATGAGCAAAGCTTAGAGTTTAGATGCATTGCTCATTTCTGAGTCCTTCCTCAAACCCTCTCTTTTATCTGCTCATTATGCCCTTCCTGGCATTGTCCTTATCCGTAATGATACTGGGAAGGGTGGTGGCGGTGTTGCCATTTACTTGCGTAATGATATTCCCTACAAGATCATAAGCACATCACCATCTTCCTACTCGGGGTGAGCGGAGCATCTATTTCTAGAAATTTCCTTGCATCACGCTAAAATGTTACTTGGTGTCGTTTACAGTCCTAACGTTAGTATCGATTACTTTGACGCTTTTGATTCTCTTTTAAATGGTTTCTGTCCTTCGTATGACCACGTAGTCTTGATTTTAATACTTGCCTTCTTAGAAACGACAGTCGTACTCAAAAACTTCAGTCTCTCTTATCTTCTTTTAACCTTAGTATTCTGCCTCTTTCTGCTACTCATCATTTCCCTAATTGCACCCCTTCTCTGCTGGAACTGATGATTGTCTCTAACTCTAATAATGTATCTGTCCACGGACAGCTCACTGCTTGTTTTTCTTACCGTGACCTCATCTTTATGTCCTACAGGATTCGCCCTCCCAAGCGTAAGCCACAATATGTTTTCCTTCGGAACTACAAGGGAACTACAACTACCTGGAGGCATTGCTCCGTGATGCTGTCAGCATCGAGTGGACGGACATCTTGGAGAGCTCTTGTATCAACGATATGGGTTCATAATTTTAACAGCACGATACTCAACTTATACGATCGTCATGCCCCTATCCGTCGAGTCAAAGTCAAATATGTTCCAGCTCCTTGGCTTACTCCTGCCATTAAAGATGCGATGGCAGCTAGGGACAGAGCCAAAAGAAGGTTAAAACGCTGTCCTTCCGAGCGCAACCTGTATGCGTATAAGGTACTGCGTAATCGCTGCAGACGTATATGTAGAGATGCAAAGAGACGCTACTTCCACAATTCTCTTGACAACTACGGTTGTCAAGAGAATTGTGAATCCTGTCACTACTCCATACAAGTTTAGACGTGATTAAAAACTTGCCTACTAAAATTACGTCAATTTACGTCAAGCGCTGATTAATTTGACAGGACTAAACTACAATTTATCTTCTGTCCTTTTCTTAATGAAATAGAAAGAAAAAGATGCACTGAACTTAAATTTAGTTTAGATTGTGAACAAGGGAATCGGCACCATTGGCAAGTCTTCAGTCGTTTCCAGTAATGACTCTGACGTGTGTGCTCTTAACAAACATTTCTCACTACCCCCTGTTACTTTAGATTCGCACGTCAAATCAGCTACGTTAAATAAACTTTCCTGTTTGCCAGTGCCGCAGTGTTCTTCTTTCGAATTAAGTCCAGTGAGTGAAATTGAGCTCAAAAAGTCTATTTGTGCTATCTCCTCTACTGCAGTTGGTAATGATAATATTTGCTCAAGAATGATTTCTCCTAACCTCCCCGCGTTACTTCCCGTCTTAACCCACATTTTTAATTTCTCCTTGTTTTCTTGTACTGTTCCTGAGGCCTGGAAATAAGCTCATATCATCCCCTTACCCAAAATTCTTAAGCCGGTCTCACCCACTGATTTCCATCCCATTTCTATCCTCCAATATCTCTCTAAAGTTCTTGAGCACATTGTTCATCAGCAACTTTCTGCCTTTCTATCTACAAATGACCTACTTAGTCCTCTTCAATCTGGCTTTCGACCTGGTCATAGCACAGTAACGGCTCTATTGAAGGTTACGGATGACATCGACTGGGCGATGGACTACAAATCTCTTACTTTACTTGTGCTTCTCGACTTTAGCAGTGCCTTTAATGCTGTTGATTTCGATATCCTTTTAGGGATCCTTAATTCTTTAAATTTCTCCACATCCGCTATTGGTTGGTTTGACTCCTATCTTAAAGGCCACTCGCAGCGGGTTCGTCTCAACGAGTTGTCTTCTGATTGGTGCTCTCTTACCGCAGGTGTGCCTCAGGGTGGCGTTTTCTCTCCTCTTCTTTTTTCTATTTTCATTAACTCTGTCACCAGTCATCTCTTCCTACTTCCATCTCTATGCCGACGATCTGCAGCTTTACAATAATTTCTTAAGGGAAAATGCGGTAGCCGCCGTGTCTGCCATGAACAAGGACCTAGATTCGATTAGCGGGTGGTCGCGGTCCTTTGGACTGCAAATCAACCCTACGAAATCCCAAGCTATTTTTATTGGTGCAGGTATATGCGGAACAGGCTCGATGATGCGTCGCTGTCTCCACTCTGTTTGAATGGAGTTCAGATTGAATACGCAAATACGGTTAAAAACCTGGGGGTGATCATGGATTCCTACTTATCGTGGACTGCCCATGTTGCTCAAGTCAGTCGCAAAGTGCACTACACATTCCATTCGTTGAAATGTCTCCAGAGCTTCTTGCCCTTGAACACCAAAATCTCCCTTGCTCAAACTCTCATTCAGCCTATTATTGATTACGCCGATGCCTGTTATTTAGACGCCACCGAGGAGCTTTTAAACAAACTTGATCGTTTGCAAAATATCTGTATTCGTTTTATTTTTAACCTTAAAAAGTATGATCACGTTTCTAATTTTCGCAAGATACTCAAGTGGCTCCCTATTCGACTTTGCAGGAACTCTCCGATATTGTGTCTGCTATTTAACCTCCTGCACAATCCTAAAACGCCATCCTATTTGCGTGAGCGTTTTTCCTTCGCTCGTCCTGCAGATGCGCCTTGCAGGTCGCATCTTAGAAATTTTCTTAAGGTCCCTCCCCACTCCACCGATTTCTACTCCTACTCCTTCACTGTTCACGCGGTCCGGTTGTGGAATTCACTTCCACCGGACATTAGGAACTGCCATAATATTGCAGTATTTAAAAGAAGAGTGAAAGAACACTATCTTTCCACTTCGATATAGTTGCGTATGTATCTATTGCTTTAAATTACACTGTAGTTTTTTTTTTATATTCTAGTAATATTTATTTTAGATGTATGTATGTATGTATGTATATATGTATGTATGTATGTATGTATGTAAGTATATTCCCATATTATTTGTTTTGTAAATTGTTTCGATTTTATGTATTCTGTTTCTTTTCTACTCTTACACATGGTGTCTACATCCCGTTATCTACTTTCCTATCGCAGGTATGCTGGAAGAGATTTCTTTAGAAATAAGCATCACCTTTGTACGTATTTTTCTGATCTGTTCTTCTTTTCTGTTTTTATATGTAAATGGTTAAATAAAAAACCGTGTAATAGTACTGTAGTCTTTTTAAATTATTGCTTGTCTATCAGCTCTGTTACCTTAAATTACTATAACAATAAAAAACCGATAGAATTCTTTAATCTGTGGTAGTGGAGTATAAAAATGTAAAATAAAGTATCAAAAAACACCGATTGTTGTTAAAAAAATCATATCCTTGGTACTACTTATTTTTTTTGGATTTTGTTTTCTAAGCGGCCATTTGTTTTACCATGGCACATTTAAAGTTATCTATCCATTAATTACCGGACACCTTGTATACATACTTAATTATCAAAACCATTTTGGGTTGTTTAGATAACTTTTGATGTACTTCCGTTATGAATATGAAAATTACACACGTTCATGTACTTAGGACGTACTAAGTTTCCGCAGTTGATTTTGCACGAGCTTTAACGATTGTCATATGAATTCATTGAAAGGGGCTTGTGGCTAAAATAATAACCACACGGGTCCATCGATCAGGTTAAGCGACGCTTGCCGCGGTTGTTCCGTGGATGGGAGACCATCTTTACATATCATGACCCCTCCGTGCCTCGGACAGCACGTTAAGCCGTTGGTCCCGGCTGTCATTCCTGGATCTTTGACAGTCGTTACGGGTCGTCAGAAGCCCGAAAGTCTGACAACCAGTCTTACCAAGGGGTATCGTGTTACCCAGTAACTGGGTTGTGGAGGTCAGATAGGCAGTCGCTCCATGTAAAATACTGGTATTCAGCTGTATCCGGTTAGACTAGAAGCTGACCCCAACGTAGTTGGGAAAAGGCAGGCAGATGATGATGATAGAGTCCGTCAAGCGATTCTAGTCCCATGAAAAAGGCGGCAAATTCAAAAATCTTTCAGGTGTCAACACTGATATAGCACGCTGAAAACTTGTTGATACTTGAATTTTGATAAAAAAATTACTTGGGATAAATTAAAAAAAAAGCATTTCAATGTACGTATTTATTCATCAGAACTAAAATCAGAATCAAGAAATTCAATGCCTTCAAATGAGAAATCACTGTCAGTAGAATCATTACGCACAGAAATGATGAAGGGTTCCAACTCGGTTTCGGATATCCTGTCTCTTACTTTATACTTATTTTCGACACTAATAGTGTGATCTGTGCATTTTTTCCAATCATTGGCTGTGACACTATTAAAGCATTCTTTTATAAGGTTCTCCATTTCTTTACCTGGAATCCCTAAGTTTTTGCTGGCTATTTTTCTTTTAGCCAAACTCCATATGAGTTCAATTGCGTTCAGGTCACAATGATATGGCGGAAGTTTCAAAACCTCATGGCCATGTTGTTTCAAAAATTCTTCAGCTTCATACATTGGAGTTGTTTTATGTTCATTCACAAGGCACATAAGCTCAGCCTTTGTAAAGAATTCTTCATAATGAATTCCATTTTCAGTTAGCCATTTCTGAATGTCAGCCTTTAAATCATTCATAGATGGTGGCTTATTTATTTGTGTTACATGGTAGCTAGCGTTGTCC
The DNA here is from genome assembly GCA_905333075.3 of Atethmia centrago. NCBI lineage: Eukaryota > Metazoa > Arthropoda > Insecta > Lepidoptera > Noctuidae > Atethmia > Atethmia centrago. The sequence continues at coordinate 30,237,039 of HG995378.1, read as the reverse complement.
ATAACAATGACACTGGGCTGACTTAAATTGGGTATTAATTTTTCACGTAACCATTTCATAAAATTATTTCTGTTCATATCATCATGATAATCTGCCATTTTTGATTTAGTACTGAATACCAATAATGCATTGGGAACAAAACCTTTTTCGGATCCAGCATGAACAACAATATGTCTTTTGCCTGACGATATTTTGTCAATTACACCGCTTGTTGATGGCCCTTGCCATGATTTTTTAACTTTATAATTTTGGTGGACATAGGTCTCATCAAGATAAACTATTAATTTTCCTTGTTTCCGCTTTTCATCAATAGCTCTGAGATACCTATGTCGCCATGCAGCTAGTTCATACTTTTCAATAAGAAGAGATCTCTCATTTTTATTTTTTTTGAATTCAAATCCATTTTTGAGTAATAATTGTCTCAATGTTTCATGACATCCAGTAAATCCAATTGACTCTCTTAAATCTGCAAGCAAACTTCGTAGAGTTGGAACTTGCTTTTTCACACAGTAAAATTCATTAATTTTATTGCGTATGGCTGATAAGTCAAAATTATCCAGATTGGCTACAGTTGGCTGTCGTGGACGTTTTTTCCCCGGTGTGTTCCACTCGCCTTGGTTAATAGCACCTTCTTTTTTAATTCTTCGCAGTGTTTTCACACTTAAATCTGAAAGTTCAATATGTCAGTTCAGTATCAAACGCACAAATTTTATGATAATATTTGTAGAAAATGCAAACAATGTAAACAAATAAATCTGTACTAACCTGTCATAGCAGCAATTTTTGTCAAATAGTCTGTTTCAGATTTCATTTTTTTATTCTCATCTATGGCTATGACTTTCTTAACTAAATTATCAATTGTGCTTTTTATTAATTCATCATCCAAGGTGGCTGAAAAAAGATGACAACAATCTCTTATAATACTTTTCACTTATAGGTGCCCCATTGAGATTCAATGTCATGTATACGACGTCTGAATCTAAACCAAAACCGAAATCGTGATCACATCATAGTAAAATAAACAAAATTAGACAATTGTGCTAAAAGTATCAACATTTTGTAGCCAACCTACCTGTTGTTGAAACAATTTCATCCAAAAGTCGTCGTTTTTCTGTTAACACGTCATCAGATTCAATCTTTACATGATTATATTTATTAATCATTGTAAACAGCAGGCTCCTGACACTACTTTTAATAGGTTTTGGCATTATAACATTAAAAAATTCAACAAAAACCGGAATGCTCGAGGTTAGAACAGAAATTGTGACAATCTGTTTGACAGATAATAGTATTGCCATTATAAGAAATCAGTAAAATGGTTGTGGACTCGACTCGCTTGACAGACTTTATGAATTCAGCGATTACATGAATCATCAAATTGGCCGGATCAATTTTGTAATCACATAACTTTAATTTAGCACTTACAATTGTATTGATAATGGATTATATACCTGTGTTTATGTACCTGTAGTACTAAGTCTTCGGTTGTGAATTGCCTGCATCTGATAGCGCTTTCAGAAGGTCCCGCCACCATGAAGTCAAAGTGGCGGGACCAAGGAGGTATTGACATACTTCCTTTAGAGGTACAAATGTCCTGTTTAGGGTACAAATAGTACATATATAGTACGAATACTTTAATATGATACATTTTAAATTGGGGACTTGATTCCGTCATCTTGATGCTCACTAGAAGCCCAGACTACTGAAGATATACCTAAAGACACAGGAACACCGGCGACCGCGGCAGTTGGCTGATTTAGAAAAGTATATAGTGTCAGATCTCTTTGGACATTACGAACTCTTTACTACCTTCTCTATTACTGTTTGATTATAGAATGTTTTGACGTTGTCAATTACGTCATTTACATTTTGTATATATTAGGAAAATAAATAATTGAAGTTAATGCTTCAATTTCCATTAAAATGCTTTCAAAATTCTTACGAAGTACGTATAGATCTCGTGCTGAACTGCTTCTGACGAGAAAAGTTACTCCAAAAATAAATAATGTGCGATACGGAGACATGATACCAGCCACGCAATACGATGTACCGTTCCCAAGAAAGATGAAATTAGGGTACACCCTTAAAACATATTGGGAAATTATTCCGCTATTCCTTACCACATGTACAGCTTTATCCTTAATGTTCGGTATGATTATGTGGGCATGTAAAAGTAGGGTATGTCATTTATTTTATGATCAGTTTATTATAATAATAATAATAAATTTATTTCAGACTTCAGTCCATAGTTTTGTTAGTATTTTAGTGTTAGTAACAATAGTGCTTAAATACATAGGTTAGTATTGTTAGTTTTTAAAATTTTATTTTCAGATGTAATACTGTTCCCACCCAGTGTCTCTGAAAGGGGCAGTCTGGTCTGGCAGCAATCATTTTACAAAATGCTGTTGTCACTACCATGCAGGCGCTGTAGTATGGAGGCTGCTTTCTTTCGCATGATGGCGTGGAAACCATCTGTCCGAGCCTCCGCGAACATTCCCGACGCACTACAGCGCCATGGCAGTCCCGACAGCATCCTGAAGGCAATATTAAATTGAACAGCAGGACATTGTAGGCTCGCTGCGTGTATGACACCCACAGGCCGCTGGTGTAAAACGATTGACAGAATGCCTTAAAAAGGGTTACTTTGGCGTTAGTAGTACAACGAGCGAACCTGCGGGCGAGCATATTGCTCCTTACAGACAACGCCCTGCGCTCCCTTTCTATATCTCCGTCGTCCCTTAAGTCGCTTGTGATAATGTGGCCGAGGGTACCTAAAACTATTGACAATATTTAGTGCTACGCCGTTGAGACTTATGGGAGGAACACTGCGCAGCTGCTGCTTTGGCGCTTTAAATACAAGGAGCTCACTCTTCTTCGAGTTGTTTATCAAGTCAAATTATATTAGCCGTACAGTTGTCAACCGTGGAAGTTGAACCCTTTCATTCCTTCACCTCTGTCGAGAGTTGTGAGAGGTGACTAGTGGAACGGGTGAAAGTAAAATTCTCAGAATGTCGTGACTTCTTAGCGATCGACCCGCAGTTGCGACGTCTAGTAATATAAAAGCACTGTTTAGTTTAATAGAAACGTTGCAGCATCAGCTGTGAGGAAGGAGTTTGACGTGATAACGTCTTATCAATCTATGAACGCTGGTTGCACGCACGAAAAAGTGTCACGTTCCACCTGAGCCGAGCGTGCAAGCAAGAGCGCGGAACTAGCGATAGAGAGGCACGATCGGTTTAAGAGTTCGGCTTGTGACGCATCTCTCTCTTGTAAAATTATCGCCCGTAAACCGACTTTACAGACAACCTATTTTTTAAAATATGTCCGTTAACATTATTATTTAACAAAGATCTCGTTAGGCGCCATCTCCACGAACGAGAGCATCGCGGAGATAGTCACGCCTTCAAATTATCGCTGCGATGATATCGCCGTGTGGTAATTTGATTTTATATTGAATTTGATGGCACGGCAAGACTATCGCCGCGATTTTTCCCGCCCATGGAGATGGCGCGTAACATATTGGTCAATTAGCCGAACGCCTATGTTTTAATGTTAAATCTAAAGATAAATCAGGTAATCGAAAATGTGTAATTTTCTACACGACAGCCTGTTCAATGGTTGTGAATAGCTATGCTGCTCAGGGGAGTCTACTCTCTCCAGTTTGTTAATGAAGATACGGGCCCGACAGAAAGTAGTTGGTTCGTCAAAACAAGTGACAAATTACATTAATTTTCGGACAAGCAAAAATTAATCGGTATTAGGGTCGATTCACACCGGAAAACAGCGGCCGGCAGCGGCGCGGTGCGGCGAGCACTTTCGGTATGAAATAATTTAAAAAATTATCTACATAATTAATTAATTATTAAACCAGTAGCGCTTGAAAAGCACGAAAAAACCGAGCGGCCACCCGCGGTGCCGCGAGGCCGCTTGCGGCACCGCGGGCAGCCTCGCATGTCAGTGGTACTGCCCGCGTCGCGTCGCTGCCAGCCGCTGCCGTTACGGTGTGAATCGCTCCTTAGGGACCACTGTCAAATCGTCTATAATTCTTAGTTCGGGCCTCGAACTAATCGTATGTCTGTACGTGTTAGAAGTAGGAAACGCCCCTACGGTTTTCGTGCTTAAGAGTTAGGGGCCCAGGTGTGAAATTCGAGAAAATCTACGTTTTAAATTGTACCTTCCTTATCTTAATTTAAAACTTTAAGAAAAGTTGTTTTGAATATACATATGTATTTGTTTGTTAAAGGTCGACGTTGTATTTTCATCGCGCAGCCGCGAAAACATATCTCGTACGATGGACCTGCGGAACCCTACAGTCCACAAGCTGATCCTCATCAACCAAAGATACGAACCCTGGTGCGAGATGGCAGATATTCTTGATAAGTTGAAAGATGCGGAGAAACGGGCTCTGATGCGTGCACAGTCCTGCGCTCACCCATAGTATGCACAAAACAAGTTTAGTAACTTAGACGCTGGCTGCAACGCCTGGTCCAGGTATGTAAAGATCAGACGCAACGGTAAAACAAACAGGCATGCTCCGTTATTGTGGCAGTCTAGCACATACCTCATAGTTATTGCTCTTGGTTGGCGAAAACTTGGAAACGGTATTAAGATAAATTAGAGATTGTATAACTTTTTGAGCTTGCCTAAAATTGACAGAAACTGAAAAAACGATAGAGGTAAATTTTTAGAGATTGCCTAAAATTTACAGAAACTGAAAAAACGATAGAGGTAAATTTTTAAGAAGTATTTTCTGAGAAGGTAGTTTCAGTCGTCGTCATACACATGTAAACTGGATTTTTAAATAAATGTTTGTGTGCATGTTATACGTTTTGAATATACATTGTTTTATAAAGTATTCGAACTTCTTTTATTTTCCATGTAATAAATAGGGCCATGTCTGAACAACGTCGAGCTGTTGCTATTTCTTTCTAATACAAACCAAACCCCCCTGCCTACTCAGAAGTACCTATCTAGACAATCCTATCTTAGGCACTTATCACAGCGCTGACGAGGAAGCGACTAGGTACCGACTAATTTCTCGCTCAAAAACGTACACAAAATTGAAGGTCCTGTGTAAGTTAAAGATACATATATTAATAGTTGATGGCTGACTGTTCACACTGCCATAAAGTACTCGTTTGTCTCAGCGACAAGAGCTATCAAAGGGGATACTCGCCAAGGAACATATTTACTCTAGGGAGGTACTCGATCTGCGACGCTCGCTTCAATCACTTGTACGCATAACCTCCTATGCTAAAAAACAAACGTGGAGTGGAGTCCACAGGTAAGTCTTCGGATATGAATTAACATGATGCAGAGAAGTACCTATCGATCCTAAGTAGAAGCGAGAGTGTTTGCAATGCATAGAATGCATACCTATGGTAGAATATGGAAAGGGTGGTTATTGTAAAAGAAGTAACCTGCTAACTACCATAGAACGAAACATTAAATGTAACCTACAAACGATACAGAAACTTCTGTACAAAAGTTCTTAAAAAGGCGAAGAGGCTCTTCGATGCGGAAGAAAAAAGCAAACAATAACCCAAAATCACTCTGGGATACCTTAAAACGAATAACACACCACAAAAACTACACACTCATCCAACATCATCATCACCCACACCCACACAGTCATGTAACAATGTGAATTCCTATTTTGTCAATATAGGGCAGAAACTTGCAGATGACGTTATAAAAACAAGCCCCTCACAACAACCACCTATTCCACAAAACAGTTCTTTAGCAACCTTGTCCTTTGTCTTGGAGAAAACTGACCCAGAAGAAATTATATCTACTATAAATTCACTGCGGCCAAACGCTGCTACTGGCTGGGATGGTGTATCACCTACATATTAAAGAAATTTTCAATCACTCTGGCGCTTATTTTATGCCATGCATTCAATATTTGTTTTGAAACAGCTGTTTTTCCAACTTCTTTTAAAAACACAATAATTTATCCAATCTTCAAGGGGGTGACGGAGCATTGCTGAAGAACTATCAACCTGTACAGTAGCTGTTCTAAGTGCTTTTTCCAAGAACGCTTGATAAACAAAATATTGGTTAGTAACATGGAGCATTGTAAGATAATCTCACAGTAACAATATGGCTTTTGCAAAATAAGTCGTCAACCTGCGACGCAGTTCATGACCTATCCAGTTTTGTCATAGATCATATAAATTGTTATATAATTATTTTTGTTCCCCCTAGCGGCAAACTAACATAAGCCCAGAGGCCAGGTGGTTGGGTATAGAAATGTAAAGAAACAACAAACTATCTTGTACAGTACAACAACACAGTATAATTATAAAATTAGTTCTTCACAACATAACACACGATAGCCGATACAGGTCTACCGTCTTAAAAATAAGGTAGGTTACTGTGAAAGCCTACTATTGCCAACCAGCTAATATTTCAGTATTTAAAGCTACGGTCGTGGGGAGTTGGAGATTAACCAATTAACCCTGTTCCGTTTTAAAATTTCTAATTTAATATTATTAATGTAAATAATAATAATAATAAGCCTGATGGCCAGAAGCCTCAACCATCATCTCTCGAGGCTCTCGTTAGACGGCTGGATTAAGGGCAGGCCCTTAATCCAGCCGTCTAACGAGAGCCGTTACGCCGTACTGCCTTCTGAATCAGGATTCAGAAGGCAGTACTCCTCGATACGGCTCGCATCGTGAGGAGGTTCCTGTCTCTGGAGCCCTAACCACCGGTAGCTTGGACCCTGCTCCCGATACCGGCGGACCACTATTTTATATATTTTTAAATGTTTTTTTTTAATAATTTGTTCTAAGAAATATTTAAAAATGTATTTTATAAGGCAAAAAGCTTAATAAACGAAATAATAATAATAATTTTTATATTTTTAAATGTTTTTATATATTTTTGTATATTCTAATATTTAAAAATATAATTATATTGTGTAAATAATGAAATAAAAGAAAATAATAATAATAATTCTTTATTTCGCAAAAAAGTGAACAATAACACTAGTAACTGTGATACGCTAAGAGCTGTGCTATTTTCAAGACTAGCGTAATTTGAACTCTGAAAATAAAGTAAAGTGGACAATGTAAGTGTGTGAGGGTGAGTGAAAAACATTCACTCACCCTCACACACGTGGGGGATGTGAAATGTATGTATATGTAATTTATGTATGTGTAGTGTATGTATGTGTAATGTCGTAAGTTTAAAATAATTAGACTTGAATGAGAAATTGTGTATAAGTTACAGTGAGTGACTAAGTGGATATCTTAAGCAGATGTTCGGTGTCTTCGTAATTATGTTTTTGTAGCCATCCTTGAACACTTTTCTTACATTCGAACCTATTCATTGGATAAATGTTGCAGTTTTTGTTTACGATATTGTACAGGTGGTTGCTTATAATAATGTAGTGACGTTGAGCAAGAGCTGTTCTGGAATATTGGGTGGTGCAGATTTGATATTTCCTACGGTTTAGTGTGTAGTTTGCAAGGAATGGGAGAGTAAAGTGTTTTCGTAGCACTATTTCTTGGATGAAAAGTTGGCGCACTGTAGGTACTTGACAATTTTCGTAGAGTTGTGTAGTAGAGTATCTGTAGGGCTTGAAGGTCATAACCTTTAAGACGGCTCTTCGTGCTCGTTCTAGCTGCAAAAGATGAGTTTTGGCCGCTCCACCCCAGGCAGTTATGCAATATTTTACGATTGAGTGACCAAGTGCACAGTAAACATTTTGTAGTGTCTCAATGACAGCAGAAAGTCTGAGTTTTTTCATTATAGAGACAAGTCTACGTACTCGCACAGTCAATGTCCTAAGGTGTAGTTTCCAGGTCAGTTGATTGTCGATTTGTACCCCAAGATATTTAACATTATCCGTCCGGATAATGTGAGGACATAAGCAAGGAAGGCGAGGGGCAGTTACCGGACAGTTGTGGACTTTAAGATTAAGAGAATCCTGGTCTGGTTGGGAGGAGGACTTTATAGAAAATGTCAAGTACAAGGTCTTGTTAGGATTCAAGGTGAGAAGGTTGCTAGTTAGCCAGTTCATGACTGTCCTAAGACCCTGTTCAGCGCATTCAAATGCGTGTGTCCAGCTGTCCCCATGACCAAGCAATGCAGTGTCATCGGCGTAGGTAAAAATATTATTGTTTAACCTTCCAGTTATTATGAATGTTAATACTTATTAAATGGGCGCCAGGGACTTTGAGAGTCCCGGATCTTGGAGCCGACGAAGGTGTCCAATATACTTCTGGATGAATATAATGTCGAACCCAAGATCCTCAATTTAAATTTAGTTGCAAGACCAGTTTCCACTATTGAAAACCGGACTGCGGTAAACAATTGGTTCCTACGGAAACCGTATTATTGAGTAAGAAATATATTAAGGTATTAAAAAAAAACCGTCCCGCCTGCGCTATCGTTAGACGGGCTCTGCCGCACAGTCGTCTCCGCAAGAGGCTTCGAGCTGACTCGAGGAACGGGTCTCGCGTTCAGGCCCCAGACTCTTCTCTAGATTCTGGCGGCGAGACGAATCTCTCGCGTGCCTCTCCTGGAATTGACAATACAGAGACCTAATAATATAAGGGAAGCTAATTAACCTTCCTGGAGGTGACTGAGCTTGGAAATCTAAAAGGCTAACACACTAGCCGGTTAACATGGCCTTGTTTCAAATACAACATAATGAGTTACGACTTCTGTTTGCCTGATCCTGAGTGGTGGGACAATAGGAATGAGGATTACCACAAAAAGGACTAACTCCACAACAAGGACTTGTTGCTTTCCCCTGAACAAGAATCTAGTACCATTGTTAACACTGAGGAATATCCTATGGCATATCTATGGCAAATAGTCAGCAGGTGAAATACTCACGGTTGACTTAGGGAAAAAGCACTTGACTGTAAGATCCTCGACTGGCTGGACAGGGGTCTGCGTATGCGCAATTTGGAATCCTGTAATAAATATCTATAGATCACGAGAATATCCTTTTAACAACCAGGGAAGACCAGAGAACAGACCACTTCTAAGCACTATTACCACAAAAATGCCTTTTAAAAACCTTTTAAAACATGGAATAAGTTTTTAAGTATCACTCAAGCGTGTTCAAGGGCAAATAGACGCCACCGCTCTTTAATAATCCTGTCACGGATAACAAACCGGAAATAGACTATCTCAGAAATCTCCTAAGGTACTACTAATGTTTTCAGGTAAATGCTACTTTACTTATTAGTAATGCAGCTGTGTAATACCAACCCTTGGTAGGTACTCAAATTTACATCGTAACAAAATAATAATAAAAAAGTCCTTACAATATTCCTTGATCTCGCGAAAGCATTCGACACTGTTCCCGTTTCTACACTCTTAATCAAGGTCAGCTTGGCTTTAACGTTGTGTTAAATTGGCTTAATTCCCACACTTTCACCCTAAATACCTCCAAAACCCTGACTTATTATAACAGCTCGGTCTCTCAACCACAGACTGCGATTTTAATCAAAGCTCACACTTGTCATCCACAAATACAGGGTTCAAATTGTCAATGTACTCTTTTAACCTCTGTTGAAAGCATCAAATACCTGGGAATAGTCTTAGTCATGCCTGCCGGGGTCGCGGGAAGGTACTAAAGGGTCACCGAGGCCCCTGGCAACACAGGCAACAGGAAGGAATACGGGTGGGTTTTAGTCAGTAAGAGTCTGACACACCCTCTCGCTCCGCCCAAAGCGGGAGAAGTTATTTGATGATTTCCCATCCAAAAAAAAAAGACAGGAATCTCAATTTCAAATGTCATATTGGTCTGCTAACTGGACGAGTTCGCAAACTGATATACATCTTTAAAACTCTTCGGGACACTGCCAATCCATTTATTATACGCAATGTATATTTCGCACTTTGCCTACCCATCGTAACTATTAGTATTAGTATTTCCTGTTGGGACGGCGCAGCAAAAGCCCACCCTCAACCCGCTAGTACACACACACACTACTTTCGAACTTTCACACGACCCCGGCAGGCATCGGCCCTAGTGGACCCCTACACTTGTGCTGACGACATCTCTTTGAGGCGCGCGTGGAATACAACGCGCCGTTTACCCGTGCCTGGTCCTTACCGGACGGTGAGCTACCCATTGCTCACCGTCCGCAAGCCCGCGCCTACGGTGGCCGGAAATCCGCCCGGGATTCCCGACGCCCAGGGCGTCTCCTGCGGCGGCTAGGGGCGAGAGGGCGCGAAATTTTCCTTTCCCTCAACCGTCCCGCCTCCTCCTTCACAAGCATTACTGCTTCGCAGAACGCAGGTAACGGCTGCCCATGCCCTCTCGCTCCGTACCATGGCCTAAACCAGGGCTGGACGCGAGAGATTTCTGCCACCGATCACCTCAACGAGGACACGGCGGTGTTCTGCCCAAGCCGGACAGACCTCTACCGTATGCTCCACCGTGTCCTCCGGGCGATCCACACAGTGGTGACACCCGGGCGTTTCCTCCCGCCTTTTCCGACACAGGAACCTCCCGAAGCTGCCGCATCCGGTGAAGACCTGTGTTAGGCGAAAGGTGAGGACACCGTGGCGCCTCTCTAGCCACTCCTCACCCTGCTCTCGGCAGGGTGAGGAGTGGCTAGAGAGGCGCTGGCTAGAGTACGCTCAACTTTTGTAAAGAGATTTTTTAATTTTCTTGCTCCGTTCCTATATAATAAAATAAACGAAGAGTGAATCTACGGACTACCGTATTACTTATGCAAAAATATTGTGCAATCGTACCTGCAAAATAATTCATATGACGAAACAAAAAAAAATGTATAAACAACATGGACAAGCAAATACGTACACACGCACACATCCCCACGCGCACAATCAGCGCTCGGACTTCGATTGCTCATTGCTCGTTTTGGATTTTTAAAATTCAAAAACTCTATTCCTGTTTTGAAGCGAGTTCCCCGTGGCGCTAGACCTCTAGTGGCACAACACCTAGCAGGTTGCGTTCGTCTTGGAAGAACTCGCAAAGTGCTTGGGAACAGCTGCTTACCTTCCCTTACAGAATCCTACATATACAAAAGAATTTGGCAACCAAAAAGACTTTGACTGCACAAATTAAAGAAAACTGTAATGTTTCGGCTCATAATTTGGATTCAAAATTACCGACACAGAAATATACCTCTTCAAGAGGTATATCCCATCTTGTAGAATCAAAGTTAGGGGAAGGTGACATTAGCGGAGCAGCCAGGATTATTTTTAGTAGTGATGTGGTGGCACCGTGTTCTCCAGATACGGTTGCAGCTTTGGAGAGCAAACACCCTGCCCCAGCGGTTGGCCTTTCTTTTCCCGACCCCCCCGATCCGGATGATCACTTCCTACCATTACAGGTCGACAGTTGATCACAGCCGTTTCTTCCTTCCAGAGCGGCTCCGCTGGCGGCCTCGACGGTCTGAGTCCAGCACCTTAAGGACCTCATCTTCAGGCGCCGGGGAAGCTGGTGAGTTGCTCTTGAAGGAACTTACGGCTCTGATTAATCTTATGCTCTCCGGCAGGGTGAATAAAGCCATCATCGACGTTCTTTACGGGGCCAATCTATGCGCCTTGCGTAAGAGAGATGGCGGCATTCGCCCGATCGCCGTGGGAACTACCTATCGTCGTATGGCAGCCAAAATCTGTTGTAAATTTTGTGGAGAAGCGGTTTCGGAAAAAAATCAGCCCCTGCAGCTAGGTTACGGCTCCAAAGGTGGCTGTGAGGCTGCCGTACACGCCTTGTCGACTTACCTAAATTCTGGAAAGGAGAGGTCATCCTGAAGGTTGACATAAAGAATGCCTTCAATTCTGTTAATAGGGACACCTTGCTGGCAGAAATTAGAAATGTAATACCCCAAATTTATAGCTTCGTTTGGCAATGTTACAGACACCCATCTAAATTACTGTACCGGGACAACCTTTTGGAATCTGCTGTTGGCTGTCAACAAGGTGACCCTCTCGGGCCAGTGATTTTTAGTTTAGCCATACACCCCATTATTCGGCAGCTGAATTCAAAATTTAATGTTTGGTATCTTGATGATGGAACTTTGGGACGCGATGTAGAATCTGTTTTAAATGACCTACATTTCCTAAAAAATGAACTTCATTCCATTGGCCTTAATCTCAACCTTTCGAAATTTATTTTATTTATTTTATTTTACAGTTTTAGGAAAACTTAAAGCTAAACATTTTTACACGATTGAGAGTAACAAAATAAGGCCAATTAAAAGTTTTCACAGATAGAAGAGAGCTTACATACAAACAAAAATATTTGAGAAGGTAGACAGTGTTTAAGTGAAAACAGTTACATAAGTGAAAAGGTGGCTCAAGCGTAAATTGTAACCAATTAGTTTACGTTATCAAAAAAGAAATTAAAAAGGGTCTTTTTCAATTTCGAAATGCTACTAGCATCTGAAAACATCGATGTCGATGCCGCATTATACGTATGACTCGCTCTGATTAAGTATGAATTTCGTCTGTAATTCGTTCCTACCACAGGAGTATGCAATAGATAAGGATTGCGCAGAAAAGCAGAAAGAACCCGCAGTCCAATTTTGTTCAGCAATTCGAGGAGCTCGGTTGAACCGTTAGCAATTCTAAATAAAAACGCCAAATCTGCAATTTTTCTACGTTCAGAAAGAGGAAGTAGGTGGAATCTTTTACAGCGTAGGAGATAAATGGGAGAATAAGTTTAAGACCGGAATTGAATATACCTTAAAAAATTTCTTTGAATGCCTTCCAATCGATTGATGTATATGCTATAATTGGGATTCCAAACCTGAGGCGTACTCGAGATGACTACGAACAAAAGTACAGTAGAGAATTTTAATGGTTTTGTTGCTCCTGAACTCCGACGAGACTCTCAAAATGAACCCTAGTGATTTTGATGCCTTGTTGATGATTTTATCTACGTGTTGATCAAATAATAACTTTGAATCAAATACAACTCCCAAATCTTTGACTGTGTTAACCCTAGCTAGGGATCTGTCTAAAAGCTTATAGTCACATGTGATAGGTACAGGCTTCCTAATGAAGGAGCACACGTAACCCTTGGAGACATTTAAATGGAGCTTATTGGTGAAGCAGTAGTACTGAAACCTATCTAAATCCTCCTGTAATGATAGAGCTAGTGGTGTTCAAAGTTGCTTTATGGCAATCACTTGCTTAATGCTATATGCGTTTTATTTTATACATACTGTTTTATATGCTTTATTTCAAGCATGCTTTTTTATATGTGTAGGTACTTGTTACTACCAAACGGGCGGGCGCGAATAAAACCAGCGCGGTGTTGTCAGAGCGGAATATTACATCGCGTTTATGAATTTATTACGGAACAGTAAAAAAAAACAATGAACTTTCCTTTCCAGGCTTAGGACTGTCTATTTGATTAAGTGTTATTAAGAAATAAAGTATGTTAGTATTTAAAACCGTTATAGGCGTATTTAAAAGTTCAATGTTCCTTTTAAACATTTTCGTCCGTTAAATACCTACACACAAAACAACAACACGATACCTCACTCAGTCAACCGTCCTTACTTACACAATTAGTTTTTATTTACATAATAAATATTGCGTATCCTATCACTGTTTATTTACACTAAAAACGCACGAAGCAAAACAATATTGCTTATAATATTACGTTACGTACGTGAGCCGCCTGAGATCGCGATAACGCACGCGGTACCTAAAAAGATTACACACGCGACCGAAAGCAAACGCTAGCATGCAACGACTAGCCACCCGGCGGCCGGCACCCGCCGCTTTGCTATGCCTGGTTGCTTATTACTACATGCGCTTGCGATGTGCGACGGACTGAGCCAGAGAGTGCGACGTAAAGCAAAAAGCAAATAGCAACAAGTGCGAGCTACGATAGCATTTGCTTTATGTTATGTATGATAAGCAAGATGCTTTATTATGCTATATGCTTTATTAACCACCACTAGATAGAGCATCTGATATGGAGGATATCTTTGACATAATTTTCATATCATCCGCATATAGAAGTATTTTAGAGTGAAGGAAGCAGGAATCAATGTCATTAATGAATAAGTTGAATAAGAGCGGCCCTAATAAACATCCTTGAGGAACTCCAGATGGGATACGCATTGACCTTAATGAATACCCATTTAGCACAACAATCTGACACCTGTCCTCCACATACGACTTAAACCAACGGAACAGGTTACCCCTAATGCCCATCGATAGGAGTTTACGCATGAGAACGACCGACGTGATCAATTCTGTCGAAACATTTGGCATAGTCAGTATAAATGACATCGATTTGGGACCGGTTACACATAGCCTCTGACAAGAAGTCACTACAGAGAACGAGGTTTGTAGTTGTTGACCGACCACCCAAGAATCCATGCTGGTGTTCGCTGAAACTGAGCCTGAGAGCAGAGTAAACTTGTCTTTACACTATTTTTTCTAATATTTTAGCAAACAGGCATAATTTGGATATCGGTCTGTAGTTTTCAACGCAGTTTCTCGGCCCCTTTTTGTGAATATAGGTTATATAAGCTGACTTCCATATAGCAGGCATAACACCGGTATTAAGAGATCGACTGAATAATATTGTAAGAGGAACCGAGAGGCTTGTAGCACAGTTTACTATACTTATAAATGTGAACTATACTTAGCGGACAGTACTGACAGACAACTGACACTTCCCAAATTTAACACAATAGCTCCAGAAATCAAAATTATAGAAAAAAAGCTCTCTTCGTCTCCTGGGGTCTCCAATCTTTGAGAATTCCTTTCCCGTTTTTATTGAGGATAAAATACTAAATATCAACGACGTTTCGGAAAGATTGTTCCAAATTAATATGCATTCGGCCATCACATTAATTCGCTACTGCTGTTTCGGGCCTAAAATAACATATTTCCTTCGCGCTTCCCATTTATGGAAGCACACTCACCTTTTAGACAAAATTAACCAAATTATCCGGCACACATTAACTTTAGTTTTAAATATGGCCATGGACGACCGAGCTTGGGCATAAGCTACTCTTCCCATTCGTATGGGAGGCCTCGGCGTCCGCAAAATTTCTAGTATTAGTTTACCGGCTTTCATATCCTCGGTCCACGGTACTGAGAAATGAATCAGGAAAATCCTAGCTTCTACACTGATTAATTTTGATGCATCGTATTTCACCAAGGCTATGGATGCCTGGAGACTCGCTTGCCCGAACTCAGAGCTACCTGACAATCCATCTTCCCAGAGACGGTGGGACGAGCCGCTCTGCAGAGTAGTACAGAACGATTTACTTAACACCTCTACTACTACTGCGGAGCGTGCGCGCCTGCTGGCTGTGGGTAAGTGGGAGTCGGGTCTGTGGCTTCATGCCGTCGAACATTGGTACTCTGTTCGACGACACTACTTTCCGCCTCGCTGCTTCCCTAAGACTAGGAGCTCCATGTTGTTCTCCTTATCGCTGTCACTGTGGCGAAGTTGTCAACAGCCTCGGACACCACGGCCTGTCTTGCAGCCGAAGTGCGGGTCGCTTAGCGCGGCACGCGAACATTAATGACATCATCCGACGAGCTCTTGTCACCGTCGGCGTTCCAGCTGTATTAGAACCCAATGGCCTGGCACGCGACGATGGCAACAGACGGCATGTCACTATTTCCATGGAAGGTGGGTAGGCCTTTAGCGTGGGATGCAACGTGTGTCGATACTCTTGCGCCATCCCATCTTCCTGGCACGGCGTGCTATGCTGGCGCTGCTGCTGCGGCTGCAGAGATCCTCAAGCGGCGTAAGTATAATAACCTAGTTGGTAATTATATTTTCGAGCCGTTTGGGATAGAAACCCTCGGGCCGTGGGGTCCGAGAGCTCATGGCCTTTTTAAGGATATCTCCAGACGGCTGGTTGACACTTCCCGTGACCCAAGGGCTGGGTTTTACCTTGGCCAGAGGCTAAGCATTGCCATACAACGTGGCAATGCCGCCAGTCTCTTGGTTACATTACCAGTCGACAGCGATGTGGATGAATTTTTCGACGCCCTATTTTAGTTTGTGAAAGGGGCGTGCGTGGAACACTACGCGCCGCCACCTCGGGTCCAGTGTGATGGGGGGCGGCGGACGTCCCCAAGTCCACCGTCCCTGGACCCGTTCTAACCTAACCTAACCCAATTATCCTTCGCTATATGAAAGGTTCTGTCGGCGAATCGTTCGCCGTTGAAACGTTCTATCGGTGAAAAAATGAAAAGTGAATCGTTCTGTCGGTGAACCGTTCAACGGCAAAACGAATGTCGGAGAAATGTTTCTGAATCAGAATTTCGGGCCAATCTGTAATTTCTGCTGTGTGAATATATTTTACGTGAAGTAAGTAGATACGGTAAAGTAAGTAGGTACGGTAAAGTTAATTCCTGTAATTAAAAACGTTCAAAATCTAGTCCCAATCACATCTCAAAGACAATCAATATTAAAAACTTGTAAACAATTTTGGTTATAGACCGAGCAGCGAGCGAAGCGTCTCTGCTTCAAGTCTGACAAATTACTAATACAACGAATACACGATACCTTTACAAGGACCCTACACTATATATATTAAATTCATTCGACTCTGTAATTTACATAATTTTAAACTTACCTTCGAAAATACAGCAGCGTAGGACACTCACATTTCACTTTAAAATAGCAACTGAACTTTGAAGACGGTTTTACCCATTTTTATAGCGACTAACGCCATCTAGGGAATTTTATTTGAAGTTAAAAGTAATGCTGTTTTTTTTCAAGTAGACGGTTACGCCCCATAGACGGAATATGCCACCCTTTTGTTGCAAAAAAAATTGTGCTCGCGAAGTCGTTTTTTTTTTGGGTGGGAAATTATCAAATAACTTCTCCCGCTCTGGGCGGAGCGGGACGGTGTGTCAGACTCTTACTGACTAAAACTCACCCGTGTTCCTTCCGTTGCCTGTGTTGCCAGGGGCCTCGGTAACCCTTTTGAACTTTCCCACGACCCCGGCAGGCATCAGCCCTAGTGGACCCCTACACTTGTGCTGACGACATCTCTTTGAGGCGCGCGTGGAACACAACACGCCGTCGACCCGGGCCTGGTCCTTACCGGACGGTGAGGTACCCATTGCTCACTGTCCGCAAGCCCGCGCCTACGGTGGCCGGAAATCCACCCGGAATTCCCGACGCCCAGGGCGTCTCGTGCGGCGGCTAGTGGAGTGAGGGCGTGAAATTTTCCTTTCCCTCAACCGTCCCGCCTCCTCCTTCGCGAGGATTACTGCTTCGCAGAAGGAGGTGACGGCTGCCCATGACCTCTCGCTCCGTACCATGGCCTGAACCAGGGCCGGACGCGAGAGATCTCTGCCACCGGTCGCCTCCACGAGGACACGGCGGTGCTCTGCCCAAGCCGGGCAGACCTCCACCGTATGCTCCACCGTGTCCTCCAGGCGATCCACACAGTGGTGACACCCGGGCGTTTCCTCCCGCCTTTTCCGACACAGGAACTTCCTGAAGCTGCCGTGTCCGGTGAGGACCTTCGTCAGGCGGAAGATGAGGACGCCGTGGCGCCTCTCTAGCAACTCCTCAAAGAGGGGACTTATCGCCGCAATTGTGGCGTGCCCAGCACTGGGTTGCGACAATCGCACTCTCCATGTCGCCATGAAATCCCGCCGGAGCTCTGTCCGCTGTGCCACGATTTCTCGCAGCAGCGGAGTTACGCCTCGGCGCCGGCGTTTCGCCTCCTCGCGCCACTCCCATACGTGCGCGAGGACGAGGCTCGCGAGGTCTACCTGCTAGATAAGGTATATATATAAATTATGGGTGCTAGATAAATTAGAGGTATTTTTGATATATTGAAATAAAAGGTTCTTAAAAATACGGGAATTAGTCCTGTCACTCTGGTCCAAAGCAGTTAAAAAAATAACACAGCTGTTCGTTTCCAATATTTTTATTTTTAAATTAGTGGCAGTGAAGTTTTTGGGTAATAATCGAGTGTTTAACAGAAGCCGGTGTCTGTCTCACGTTCGTTGAGTGAATACAAAAATAAATGTTCTCGGTTTACGTATGATACGAGTAGACGATGCGATTACGTGTTACATTCGGGGTTGGCTACTATATTTTGAAGTATGAGAACTTAGTTTTTAGAAAATTGAGCTTTTAATAAAGATGCAACTTTCATTAGGAGTGCATCATAAGGATGGTACTTAATTCTGTTTCTTCAGTAGAAACGACCTGTACTTTGTAAAAAAGCTGTTTATTTACCAATAGGTAGGTCTGATAAATAAAAAGGTTTTTTCGGTCGTTTCGTATTATTTCTTGCCTCCGCCATTTTACACCGTATAACGCAACGCAATTATGCTTATTTAATCTTTGCTAATAAAGTACCCATACATCAAAATACAGTTATAAATGTGTTTAAAAAAGGTTAGTACGTGCCATATCTAACTTAACTAATATTACTTACAACTCATAAATTGGCACTTAAGTCTTGTAAAACAACAATTCTTATGGCACATTCTAGGGCACCAGTCCTTAGTAGCCTATTACGAAATTCGCTACATTATGTTTTATTCGACATTTTATATAAAACTCTACAACGTATCTCCGTCGTCACACTGTAGAATATAACGTTACAATAATTACGTTACGTTAATTATCTAGTCTTAAGAGAAAGCAGTTATTCAGCAACGTTATTTTCTACAATCTAACGTCGAAGTTAGAGTTCTACAATGGGTTTGTAAAATAAGAACGATTTGGCACGTAACTTTAAAACGAGTCCCCTAAGTGCTATATAGTGTATGAATAACTAACATTCAATATTTTACGTATTTGTATTTGCACGACTGCTCACTGCATGTTAAGTTGTGTACTGAATTGTAACAGTTGCTCGGATCCGGGGAACAGACTAAAGCTTTCACTTCTATATATCAATTCCACGTTTTGGATTTCACAGGTTCAATATGCGAGGAATAATCATTTTAAAATTTGACGTTAAATAGTATAATTTGCAACGCCATTGCGTACAACGTTGACATTCTACAATGATCCTAAAAGATCATTTTTTATTTATATTTCTTAATGTCCGTACAAATTGGATTACAAGTAAATGCTACAAATCAATACCCATCTTAAAGACTGACTTTAAAAAAACTTTGACGTTACTATTTATTCGCCTATAAAAACGAGGTTCGAAAACGAAAGTGTTTTTCGAAAATTCTGTTACCGTTTATATATTATTAGTTATCTAATCATTATTTAGGTATGTATATTTCGAATGAAATACAATTTGGAAGGTATTACTGAGGACAAGAGGGCTGATCTTGTTTTACAGTATATTCTTGCTTTATTTAAATTAACAACATCAATATTATTTACTTAATTCGTTTTGATAGGGATTTAAATTCTTTATTTGTTCTACGAAATGTAGTTTTTGTTCCAAATGCGCAAGAATCGCCCTGTCAGTCCCCAGCTACAATATTGTTACACGCGAGTCCAACAGTTAGAGATGATATACTTAATATTATTTCAGTCATGGAACTATTATCTGCACCACGAGGCAACGAGTGCTCTACAGGCATGGAAGTCTATAATTCAATTACTATCAATATTTTGTCAAAAAACTTACTACTAGTGACACAATAACAATTGTTCGATGACTAAAATACCATTTTGCCTCTCAAAATTATTTGTATCAGTGCTCCTTTCGTAGAAGAAATAATATTGAATTGTATGTTTTCTTCACACCAATTATTATTCAATTGCTTCATTAAAGTTAATGGAGCATTTGTCATCAAATGATGACAATTATTACATTTCATTGGTTTTTACCAAATCTATAGAATTAATTCCATGTCAGATAGCTCACGAATATAATGTTTCTCACCCACAATACGATAGTAATTGAATTATAATGATTTAAATGCCACTGTTGAATAGACAATGCAACAATATCATTGTACACAACATTGGAAGTTTTAAGCAATGCAACAGATGTCCAAATATCCTCTCTTTTAAAAACCTCTCCTTCGTAAATTCAAAAGCTGTCCTCAATAGGAAGATACACAGTTGCATTGCTTGACCCTCGCCTCCCAAATTACAACCGCGGATCATACGCGTCACAAACCAATTTTTACAATTAATCATTACTCCTATACACATAAAAATATTAAAACGGAACCTTTTTATCTAGATATAATATCGTGTGCGTAACGAACCGTAACTCCATAGACTCACCATTAGCTGTACAAACGAATGTAGAAATTATTTAAACAATTATTTAGGATGCGCATGCGCGACTGTCACAGTTTTAGGCAGACGACACGCTGAGCTACTTACTTTTCAGCATACTTCAAATCTGGCAAAGGTTTAAGAGTACGCCTTCCTGAGAGTCTTGCAACTGGTCTTATAAAACAATTCGTCTCTCAGCCTGTTATGAATGTACCGACAGTCATCTTCGGACAGAACCAACATAAAAATCACAGTCATTCATTGAAGATCGAACTCTCAGTATTACCTTATAAAATTTCAAGAGATTTTCCATCGAAATCAGTTCTCGACATCACAGTGTCGAATATACACGACGTCAAAATGTATAACATTTGACGTCATATCCACAACATGACGTTGAGAGCATGCAGAAAATTGCAGAATACCTCTCGTGTTTTTCTCTGTCGTTCGTACATACAAAATGTAAGTGTGACAGAGACACGGGTCGGAATACCTTGACACCTCAAATCAAAACCCGGCAACTTATTTTATGAAATCTTTTTTAACGACACTTACAGCTCCCCCTAAACTTTAATAGCGATAGTAAATTGAAAATTAAGTAACTTTAGGACAAGCCACAATATCAAATCATCCAATAATGTATCAAAACAACAAAAAAAAAAATATTTTCGGTCCACGAAAATAGGTTTATATAAATATAATTATATCGAATATATAAATATATTGATGGCTGAGAAATAGTTAAATTAGGAATAAATCTCAAACAGGGTCTTAATGAACCGTTCAGAAAAAAGACAATGATAAATAATATACATAAGTATTACATTCGGACAGTGGGCCCACGAGCGATTTGGGACACGATGAGAGTACTATTATCTAATTCGACATTTATGTAAAATACTGTATCAATCACAGTTTGTTCATTTATTCTTCCATACGATACAGATTCGTTTAGTTCCAAAAAGCTCGCGCATCCGCGATCCCGCCACTCGCCAACTCAAACATAGTCACGCGAAACAAACACGCCACGCCCTGACGCCAGTCGCTACGACGTCAACTAAACGGAACCTCATCACAAACAATGTATTCACGTACTCCTTCAATAATATCCAATAATAATCGTTAATATTACCTTAAATAACTATACATTATGAGAGCCTCCCGGCTGTAAAACTTATGAAACCACATTGTTTTGTTATATGTTACATTAATTCACCTCCATACTATACAAAAATTAAAAACATTATACAGTAACACTACGATACCATATAGCTAATAAATACAAGAATCAACTTACCGACTACCAATACCCATTTAGCAAGATGACTGATGCTTGACGGTATATTCGTATTTTAGATACAACCATTTTTATTTTTAACATTCAATTTTATTAATTATAATAATTTTTATATATTATCTATTAATGTTATGACTCTCTCTGAAACATCGTCATAGCTATTGCAACTGTCGTTCTGAGGCGAGCCCCCGACGCGCCTAGGTGTTCGACCGACGAGGTGGTGTGTCGCCACGGTCTGTCCGCGAGCGCCAGTGGGTGCCACTGTCTGTGCCCTACAACGACTCCTCAACACAATAACATATTTAACTGAATACATGAGCAAGTTATTTCCTCCGTGTGCGAGTGACATACAGCGGTCTCTACCCGCTCTCACACGCTAAGTCACAACGTTTTCATTTATTGTTTTTGAGTCTCACACTCTGGTGTTTTTATTTTTAGACTTCGTCGACTACGGGATGCATCGATGATGAGGATGATGATGAGTTTATACAGAAACTTATTCCCCAATATTAGGCCAACTTTGAGTGAATTCGCGCGGAAGCCGCGCGGCGGACGAATCGAACGGAAGATACGGGGAGCGGCGCGGCGGCGCGAGCGCACGCCTACTATTTATTATTTACCTAAGAACATTGACAATAACCTCGATGATAAATATTTGTGCGGATGTTGTGTTCCGGTGACGCATAATATAATACACAGTACGCTATGCGAGCGAGGCAGCGGCCCTCGCCACACGACCGGCTACACTTAAGTAATCACCTTAGAAATCGATAGGAAGTCAGTTTTACTTACAATAATTCCGCTATTTATTAACTAGGGTACGACCCCGCACCGCCAACTGACACGACCGGGTCATGGCGCGAGGCGGGGCCGCGACAAATTTCATATATAAGTCTCTAATTATTCACTTCGGCGGGCGATCCGTCCGAGCATCGCCGGCGCGGTGCCGCGGTCACCGGGCGACGCGCTCCTGCCGCGCCTCCTGCGCCCGCGGCTCGGCCGGGACTGCGCCCTGGTCATCCTGAGCGGGCCGATCCTGTTGTTTCGCCCGGATCGACGACGAAACCTTAGTAACAAATATTGCTTTCACGCTTTTCGCGTTCGGCTCTGGCGTGTTGTGGGAGTGCGGCGGGCCGGCCGGTCAGCGCGCGGCGATGCGGCACAGCGCGGTGCGCACGGCGGCGGCGGCGGCGGGCACGGCGGCGCCGCACAGGCCCGATCAGAGCCTATCTTCCTCCTCTTCCTCCTCACCCTCGTCTCCGGCCTCCTCGTTTTCCTCCCGATAGCCCGGGTGTTCGCTGATCGCATAGTAGTTTCCATTGTAAATGACGCCCAGTTCCCGCAACGCATCCCCTCTGATCGTCGCCTTGATCGTCCAGTTGTAGCAGTCGTCCGACTCTGACTCGCGATCCAGTCGCTCCACGTCCAGGATTTTGGAGCTGAGACGCTCGAGGATGATACCTATGTCCTTGATGGTGAGGTGCCGTTTCTGGTCGACACTGAGCTGGTCGATCAGAAGGAGAAACTTCTCGGACGTAACGGCCTCGTCCTCGACGAGGGTGTTCTCTGTTTCGCTCTCGGAGGAGTCTCGGTCGCCGCGGCGCGCAGACTCCGCGTCGAGGAAGCGCACGTGTCCCTTGGGCCGGCCCTGCGGCGAAGCGCGCGGCTGCGCGTCCTGGATGGGCGAGGTGGCGACGCTCTTGTGCACGGCGATACGGCGGCCCTCCTCGTGCAGCGCGCAGCAGTGGAAGTCGCACTCGTCGGGCGGGGGGCGCGTCAGCGGCGCGGGGGAGGCGGCGGCGCGGCAGTCGGCCGTGTGCACGTGCACGCCGCCCGGCTGCTCCAGCGAGCCTGGCGCGCGCGACAGCCTGCGCGGCGCCGGGCCCGGCTCGTCGTGGTTCACGACTGTGATGTGCGGCGGCGCGGGCGCCGGCCGGTCGAGAGACGTCTGGATGACGAGGGAGGGTCGCCGGTCGGGCTTGGGCTGTCTTGAGGGAGAACGCGCTGCCGGGGACGCCTGCGGTCGCTGGTCCCAGTGGAGAACCACCGTGACGCGACCCTTGTTGTCCATAATCTTCCATGAAGGTGTCTCATCGTGCAGCTCTAGTGCGTGAATAGTTTCGCATACTATTTTTGGTATCGCCGATATTGCTGGAACAGACAAAGGTGATAATTTGAACACCAACTTTATCTGCCTAGACCAGTAGCGTAGCGTGGGGGAGGCAGGGGGGGGCCCATGGCCCCGGGTGGCATACGAAAGGGGCGGCGGATAAGGAATATAACGAAAATATTTTATTGCATGTTTGAGAAAAAAAATACTTATTCGGCTGAGATTTAAATTGCCTCGACATCTGACAGATTTAGTAATTATAAATCTTTGCGTCACGAGTTATTAAATTAACCTCATAATTGCATGGCGCCCCATAATCGTACAGTTGACTTATGTTAGAATAATTTAAATTTCTTCTTTTTTGTGATGGGAGTCGGTAAAATCTATCGATTTAAAACGTTAAAATAGACGTAACAATTGTCTAATAGATAAATAACAAAAACTACGGTGGAAGTAATTTTCTCGGAATTTGTTACTTGCTTGTGTATTTTTAATAAAAAAAAAATAGGTAACGTGTCCGTGTCGCAGTTGTAATAAAACACTGATTGAACAAAAAAATGCTATCTTTTGAGAATTGTCAAAAAAAGGTTTCGTGTTTTTAGACCATTTTCATTAAATTATTATAGAATCTTAATAAAGAGGAGTAAATAAAAACTAAAATACATTTTCAAACCTAAGAATATATTATAGGGCCAGTTAATAATAATAAAAAATGATTTTTATCTTTTAAAGCTTATCTCTAACTAAAAATTAAAAGAGCAAAAGAAAGTGGAGTATATTATCGGAATAAGAATAAAGCAAAGGAGGAGAATAACAGGAAGTCATTCAACACATGAATACAAATTTATCTGAAGGGTCAACAGTATCACGCACGGCTCAGTAAGACATGGACTCTACAAAATCAAAAGTAGTATCGACACGGCTGACTAACTTTGGTTTTATTAGGATATTGCCAAACGGCGAAAAAGTTTTACGCTCTTGGATGGCATATTCTCCTTCGAAAGCTTCATTGTTTTGCTTCTGTTGTCGTTTATTTGAAAACCCTGAATCGGGGTTTTCAAATAAAAAATATATAAATTTCAATTGCATCGAAATTTTGCTCTTCCGACGGATATTTAATACTTGGTGGAAATTGAATCCCAAGGTAGCCAATCGTTTCCCTGGTGCTGCGGCCAGCCCGCCGGTTGAGCGCGGCCCAAAGGGTCATGGCCATCCGGCCGGTCCGGGGATACCGCAGCGAGCCTCCTTGCTGGATTGCCGCCATGGGATTTGGAGGCAAAAGTCTTCGCGCACGTATGGGAGTGGCGCGAGGAGGCGAAACGCCGGGGCGTAACTCCGCTGCCAAGAGAAATCACGGCACAGCGGACGGAGCTCCGGCGGGATCTCATGGTGACATGGAGAGTACGGTTGTCGCAACCCAGTACTGGGCACGCCACAATTGCGGCGATAAGTCCCCTCTTTGAGGAGTGGCTAGAGAGGCGCCACGGCGTCCTCACCTTCCGCCTGACGCAAGTCCTTACCGGACACGGCAGCTTCGGGAGGTTCCTGTGTCGGATAAGGCGGGAGGAAACGCCCGGGTATCACCACTGTGTGGATCGCCTGGAGGACACGGTGGAGCATACGGTGGAGGTCTGCCCGGCTTGGGCAGAGCGTGGAAGCGATCGCCGGCAGAGATATCTCGCGTCCGGCCCTGGTTCAGGCCATGGTACGGAGCGAGAGGGCATGGGCAGCCGTCACCTCCTTCTGCGAAGCAGTAATATTTGCGAAGGAGGAGGCGGGACGGTTGAGGAAAAAGGAAATTTCGCGCCCTCTCGCCCCTAGCCACCGCAAGAGACGCCCTGGGCGTTGGGAATCCCGGGCGGATTTCCGGCCACTGTAGGCGCGGGCTTGCGGACGGTGAGCAATGGGCAGCTCACCGTCCGGTAAGGACCAGGCCCCAGTCGACGGCGCGTTGTATTCCACGCGCGCCTCAAAGTGATGTCGTCAGCACAAGTGTAGGGGTCCACTAGGGCCGATGCCTGCCGGGGTCGCGGGAAGGTACTGAAGGGTTACCGAAGCCCCTGGCAACACAGGCGACGGAAGGAATACGGGTGGGTTTTAGTCAGTAAGAGACTGAGACACCTTCCCGCTCCGCCCAGAGCGGGAGAATTTATTTGATGATTAAAAAAAAAAAGAAAATGGTAGCCAATCATGAATCAAGTGCATAACATAACGAAAATGTTTTGCAAATGGAAGGAGTTAGAAAATAGGCTTGGAAAAGAATAAACTATCGATAAAAAGAACAAACGGATTTAGTACTCGTTATTTATTGTTGTGTATACCTAGCGTTAACTTAATAAAGTTTAGACATTTAAAAAAATTAAAATTCCTGTGGGTGTCTTGCGCCATTGCTTCTCATAGATGTATTTTCCTTCTGAAGCAGTGGTAATTTATCTTGACTTACAATAAGTTGTACGATATACATTAGATCCGTTGAATAAATTATTTAAACTTTAAATAATCAATAATTAAAACAGGGGGCGGCAAATTTCCGGTCGGCCCCGGGCGGCGAAAACCCACGCTACGCCACTGGCCTAGACATTGCATTTATAAGATGGATTAAGCTTTTCCTATTGTATAATGTGCTGTTATCCCACCATCACACTACAGAGTAAGTATATAATGCTCTTTTAACTCACCAGCCTTGATGACGTCAACTCCCGTGGGGTACCACCGCTCGCCCGGCCGCAGCAACAGCAGCACAGTGTTAGGCGGGAGCGTGCGCCAGTACTCGCCGTCTTCTACCTGCGTGCCGTCACTCTCTAGCACCAGCCGCACCGGCTCGCTCGCCGCTACCGATAGCTTCTCCTTACCTGGACCGGGGAAAATTATAATCAAAAATCATGGCCGAAAATAAGCACTTTTTGAACTGGTGAATATTTTGTACGTCAAAATGATACAAAGACAGCCATAGAACGCCCGCCTGTCACCACTTCCGTGTGCTTTAGCTGGGAAGAAAAAGTGGTGCAACATACCAGCATAGCATGCATACGAGTAGCATGACCTCGGTAGAAAAGGAAAAAACGAAAGACAAAATGACTGTGGAAAGATTTCTACGGCATGATGTGAAAAATGAAGAAAAAAATTCACTTTGTCTTCGTAGAGTTGGTAGAGATAGAAGTGGTCATGGTACGCGTGTAACTACATTTATCGCGGTTTTAACCATGATGAAAACTAACTGAACTTTGAAAAACAACTGAAAAACCTTGTTTCAGACCGTGTTTGTAAAACACCCGACTGTGTAAAAAGTGAACATTTAAAAAGATGGAAACAATATGACCTGCTTCTATATATACGAGTATATAAACAATCTCCTGCGGCCGACCGCAGAAAAAAATAAGAAGAATTTAAGAAGAATCCTCCGAAGGATTCTTCTTAAATTTAACAATAAAGACCTATTTAATTTTACATTTTTTAATAATTATTTTTTACATTAATATGACCGATACGATTATTTATGAACTTTATCACTGCTTTATTATAAGTTGTGAAAATTTAAGTGAATGGTTGCTAACCAACTTTAAATCGTTATAGATCCTAAATGGTCATTCAAAATGAAAAATGATTTAAGAAACCTTAAGATTATTTTCAAATACCTATTCAATGATAACCCACTTGACCTAGTTCATCGCCTTATTTTTTTTCTTTTCACAATACGGCGTCTGGTTGTCGCTATTTTGAATTTTGATTACTCTCATGTCTTAAGTGACACTCACAAGATTATGACAAATCGATTGACGTCTCGAGAATCGTCAAGAACAACCCACGCGTTTGGTCTCTAGAGCGCCACAAAGGAACAAACATACATACATATATAAGCTGATAAACACATTACCCTCCTTTATGTCGCGCGGTCTGGTAAAATCGACCAGCATAGATAAAATAAAAATGTGTTTGCATCTTTCTGATCGCACTTCACAAAACTGTATCTTATAAATATACAGTTTTGGAAGTACGATCAGAAAGCCATAAGTAGGTCAGTAGGCCAATGTAATATTCCTAGATAAACGGCATCAGAACGCTTTAAAAAAACGTATAAATAATCCAGTTTAGTTGTACGACTACCTTATGACAAAAGATGTCCATTCCTACGATAGCAAATCAGTACTGATCTATGTTCTTATAAAAGAATGTCCTTCACGAATGGAGTTTCTTGCCCGTTTGTCTCCATAGAAACATAGGGACCTATAACGCTTTAGAATGGGCATAGTTTCGTCTTTCTGACTGACCGACTCCTTGACAATTCCAAAGTGCCTGTAATTAGTTTAATTGAAAGAAATGCTTTGAGTTTGAGTTTAAAGCCCTAAACAACTTTATCACCTGGGGTAGTACCACTAACTCCTGAAGCGTATTTATTCAATACTACTCGTTTGTAAAAAAGATTGACCGGCCAAGCAATAAAATAGGATAGCGGCGTACGCAAGTCTTTATTCTACAAATAATCGCACTACTTAAGTCCTCAACTGCATCAGAGTATTACAGCAGCTACATTTTTGTTATCCAATAATACAATCTGTACTTCAAAGCCAAGTTGGAAAACCATACATCAAAACGTCTTAAAACCGAGATAACGGAGATATGATAACTTTTAGAAATTCACTCAACTCGATTTAAACAACAACAGTTCAGTGTATGCATACACTGCCAGATACAAGCAGAAAAAAGGCCAACACATAATCCAAAAACTTAGAAAGGTTAAATCTAAATAAAAACCTACGTGAAAGCAGGTGTGTTCACAATCTAAGGCACTTGGTCGAAAGGTTGTTAAAATCATAAATCTAAACCCAAAATGAATATATCCGGACAGAGGCACAACACACACCGTACAACAGTCAGTCCAGACTGACGCTAATCGCTAGGGTGGGTAGGGCGGGCAGAAAACAGGTCAGTCGGGTGCAGTCGGCCGGCTAACGCGGGTGACCTGCACCGACCGGACTGCTGCGCTCAGCTGCTAATTGACGATCAAACCAGATCACTCGATTTCATTACGACAGCGGAATATTGTATCTTTGTTTTTTGGTTCAAATTGGAACTTCCCGAGAGTATTAGTAAGTGATTGGGAAATAAATAGATCATTTATTTTCGAACGAAATGTGACTAACTAATGATTCTATGAATTTCTTATTAAATTGCTTTTTCGTTGTGTATGATACGAGCTAAAGAAACGAGTAGATTTAGATCTACGGTAACACGTTAACGGGTGAACTGAGACTATAACCGAGCTCCATCAAAAACTCAAGATGGTGCTTAATAAAAAATATATGTTCAACCTTTTAGTGTGTTATTTGTTTTAAATCGTCTCTCTCATCAAGCCCTTTCTTTTGATACCCCATAGTTATGGGACTAAAAATGTTTAAAGACATTATTATTATTAATTTATTTAATACTTTAAGCACACAAATGTCCTGCCGGGGTCGCCGGAAAGTCCGAAAGGGTTACCGGTTACGGTTTCTTAAGCGTAATTTTTAGGCGGCGCGGCTGAAAATCATATCTTAAACCAAACGTACAACAATGTTTCTTTTTTAAAGAAAGTAGACGTTCATAATTGAGAAAACATTTTTTATTATATACTTGTACATACTATACATATTTTAGTGTTAAAGTAAGTGTAAACGATTATTTAAGAGATAAATCCTTAATTATAACTTATACAAGATACACAAAAAGTTATTTTTTTCTTTTCTTTAGAGTAAATTAGTTATAAGATAAACGATAAGTCCTCATCTCTACCTACTATCTTCCTTTGGCTGCGCCCAGCAGGGTCCACGATTGTTCTAATGCCAATGTTTACCACCTAAGCATATACATTGTGGAATGCAATAAAGTATTGAGTGTTAGCTTGTGTATTTTAATTATGGTTTACACATAATCAGCCTATAATGTTCCCACTGCTGGGACACAGGCCTCCTCTCTGTGAGAGGGAAGTGGGCCGTAATCCACCACGCGGGCCCAGTGCGGGTTGGTAGATGTCACATGTATTCATTTTTTTGGTTCTAGGACATGCCAATTATGGTTTATAACTGAGTAAATAAATAAGCTTTTTGGTATTATCTGACCAAGACTATGTCTGGACTTTAAAAGAGACTGTGACCTTTGCGTTTGTTTCGGCCTTTCTTCTCAGAGTAGTCAGATAGGAAACGCCGACCTCATCTAGTTTAAATGAATATGTTTGACGTGTGAAAGTGTTTGTACAAACCTACTTACAGAAATAAAATCATTTATCATTTCACGTAGTTAGAAAAAATAGTCATTAGTAGAAATGTTAGTTTCGTGTCCACCAAACTTAGAATAATGCTAAATAACATAATATTTTCCACGTCCGCAATCCGTTTTTTCTGGGAATTCCCACAGCTTAAATTAAACTACCCCAGTTGAATAGAAATTACTAATTTTATTTGAAAACAGCATTAGTTTTTCTATCTGATGACAGTTTTATTCTTACGAGTATATGCAATACTCAATAATCCTAGAGAAAATCGAAAAGAACTGCCCGCGCAAAATTTTAGATGCTGGTAGATGACAGACGCGAACGCTCACGCGCAGCAGTGACAGACGTGTGCCATCTTGTTGTAATTTCCCGGTAAAAACGTAAGTAAGTTTTTTCGTAGTAATAAGACGAAAACCTGCTATTTTGGTGTTAATCTTTTAGAACGTATTATAACGTTTTATAACTAAGTCGGTGTTGTAATATGTATTAACAATAAAAAGGTTAGGTATGTTTTCAAAAATGTACAAATATTGTTATTATTATATTAGTATTTTTACAAATAAACATATTAAACAAGATTCTAATTTTGGTGGTATTTTAGTAATCACCAAAATTGCTTAGTTACACCAAAATTAGTTTTTAGAATTACTTACTTCAAGGAAAAACGAAAAAGGAACCGTAATAAGATTACTCGGTTTGGAAGTAGAGTATATTATACAAGAACCTTGAGTGTGATGAAGAAACAAGAAATTTTATAATTCTGTATTATATACTAGTATTTCGTCTAACACGTGTACTGTACGCCTGTATGAAAAACGCTATAATAAAGAACCTTTATCGGGCGTTCGTACAATAATTCCCAAAGTTTCATGAAAACGGATAAATGGTATGATCCTGTCAAACTAGAAGAATTGCGAAGAAAAGAAAGAGAAATATATAAAAAAAAAACGTTGATTTCATTTTTTTTATTTGATCTCAATGTTATTTTAATTTTGGTGTCAAGACTTTCTAATTTTTGTAATAGAAAAAATTCTTGTGTCAATATTTCTAATTTTGGTGTCAGATATCAATCTTGGTGTCCAATTCTGGTGTCAATAATTATATATATTAGATGATTTCAGGATTAAATATTTTTTTCTTACATGTTACGTAACTGAATACGCGTTTCTTGCATATCAACATTTTATGACATTAAAGAAATCACAAACAAAAATTTCCACCAAAATTAGGTAATAAATCATAGTTGTTGAAATTCACTCTAGCATGTAGGCGGCTCTCACTCACTCTTAAGGCGCTGACTAGACCCAATTGACCAAAATAGGCTTCTCTTAAGAAAAAAAAATTGCCAAATCTGAATAGTTTGTGGTAGCGGAAAAAATATATGTTAATTTTGAACATATTTCCCAGAACTTGGTTGTTACCAAAACACGTTTTGAAAAAAAAAACTCGATACAAAGTAATGTTAAACTAACCTCCTACCTTGAGTTCTAATCCAAAATATCTACATTAAATATCGACATAAGTTACGTATTTAATTGATAACAAGAACGTCTTATTTGAATGCAGAACTTGGTTGTTTTTATTTTCGATTACTCAACTCAATTTTAAGCAAATCGATAATTGCTTCATATTTTGCAATAAATTACAAACGTTGTGTTATCGCGCTTCTCTTTCTTTTCTATGCAATCTGACAGTGACCGCGGTTTAGGTGTTGTCAGCGTCTTAAGGATACAAGTTTAAGTTTATCGGATGCAAGCATGCTGTAGACAAGTTATCAACCCCTCGAATCGGAACAGCAGAATGAATACATACATTCAATGTTTGATTATACGGTACGGTCAACAACAATAACACTGCTACTTTTACCCAAGTCTTTTAAATATCTTATAAATTGACACAACATAATTACGTGCATTGCATCTCAGTATTTGATACAGAGTCTAAAAATAACGCATTATTTACTTAAAACTAAGCTACGTTGAGCAAACATTCTTGCTGAGAAACGACTTGCTTCTTGGTGTGAAAAGTCGCTGTGTCCGGCAGTTTGTAGTAGTAGTTTTTTTAGTAGTTTAGTTTTTTTTTGCGTAGCGCACGCAAAACATTGTACTTATGGGTGCATCCAACGGCCCAGGAGTTGTGGGGTTATTTAAAGTTAAGTTATAACATATAAAATTCCTTCTTTTCGTTTGGAAAAATTTGGAACGAACTCCGTAACTGGTTACGGAGATATTGAAAGTCAAAGTTCCAAATATTTTTAAGATTTTTTTTAATCAATAAATATCCCAATGACGCCCCGTCATTGGGATATTTGTTTATTAAAAAAGGTCTTACAATAAGTGAGTCTTGGCTTCGTTAAAACGCTGACAACACGTAAACCAGATTGCATAGAAAAGAAAGAGAAGCGCGATGACACAAAGCTTGTAATTGATTGCAAAATATGAAGCAATTATCTATTTACTCAAAATTGAGTTGAATAATCGAAAATAAAAACAACCAAGTTCTGCATTCAAATAAGACGTACTTGATATTAATTAAATACGTAACGTATGTTGATATTTAATGCAGATATTTTGGATTAGAACTCAAGGTAAGAGGTTAGTTTAACGTTAGTTTGTATCGAGATTTTTTTTCAAAACGTGTTTTAGTAACAACCAAGTTCTAGGAAATATGTTCAAAATTAACATATATTTTTTCCGCTACCAAAACTATACAGATTTGGCAATTTTTTTTCTTAAGAGAAGCCTATTTTGGTCAATTGGGTCTTGTCAGCGCCTTAAGCGTCTTTTACACCCGTTATAACTGCTAAGGGTTAATATTCTTTTAATATTACTTGTGTTCGGATTTAAATTAAATATTTAGCTCAATTAAAAAACTTAATTGTTCATCGACTTATATATGTGCTGGCTGACATATTTTGTTAAAAATAAAACACAAATCGTAATTGTTTATTGCTTATGAATCGAAATTAACGTCATACCCGGTCATAGCATAGGAATAACAAGTCATTGCCATTGTAAAATATGAATTTACTAGTCAAAGTAAGTCAAGAAAACACTATATGCACAGCCTGTATGTATGTATGTATGTATGTTGGGGTCAGCATTCAGTCTTACCAGATGTAGCTGAACACCAGTATTTTACATAGAGTCTATCTGTTCTAGGTACGTCTAAATAATTAAACATTGACTAAAGTATCGAAATGTCTACCAAGAGGCATTCAATTATGAGTCCATGTGTACTGGGAGAACTCCCTTCTGCGACTTAGGTGGGTAAATATTTGAAGCGATATTACGGCTGCCTCATATCAAAACCTACTGGGTTTTGATATGAGGCAGGCATATAAGAACATAAAAAACCCGTTTTTCACATGATCGTTACTCAATAAAGACCCATCAAATTGTAAAGACACCTGTGTTAAAATCTTAGCAAATAACCGAGATATAAATATCGCTATACATAATAGGTGTTCCACAACTATCGCAAAACCATTAAAAAAGCTAGTAGTCAATTTTACCATTAAAATTTCAACTTTTTATTACAACTTACTAGAATAGAATAGAATATATTACTCTTTATTATGTACACCATAAAAATTACAGATACAAATGTTGAAATTTTACATAGAGTGACACAATTGCTAGGTTTTGAAATGTTTAATTATGTGTATGTGGGTTGCAAGGTTTTTAAATCGCGAACGGATATCGAGAAAGGTTTAATATTTATTATATTAGTAAGATCACACCCCAGTTGCTTAGTACTCTAACAAGTTATTGTTATTTTCTTAAATTAACACACGAACTTTCCAAAAGCTGCATTAATTTATGTTTTTGCGCTGTTCTGGAAAATTTAGTTTGAAACACTTCCTACTGAGTTTTGATATGGGGCAGCAGAGTTAGGAGTGGCGGGCTGTCAAACGATACACCTTGCAGTCAATACATTACCCGTACACATAAAAAATTACGATAAAATGACGTATACGAAGTAAACGTATTTCATTTATACCCGTTGAAATTGAAATACGAGTAGCATTGGCAAAAAACTACTTCTAGGTCACACTTCGCAAAACCTTATATTTTTTTTCATAACTGTTCAAAATTAAGAATTCAAGTATTTAAAACTCAAAATATGAACCTATCAACTCAAATAAATAAAGAGAAGAATAAAAACAATTAGAAACTGCCTAGGTATCAAAAACGGCAATGAATCTAGTCGGGAAAACTCAAACTAAAAACGTGAGTTCTAACCGTAAAACAATAAATTGGATATTGTGTGAGAAAGCAAAATCATTTGAAGATCATTTTCAAAGGTGACCAGAAGCTTTAAAAAGGTGATTTCTGCAAAACATCCTAATCAAACAATTTTAAAACTACAACATAACATCTTATCTAATTTAATACAAGTATAAAGTAGGCGAGGTTCTTCCCCCGGCCCCTGTACGTCCCCTGTAGGTCACTAGGGTGAACCAGAGCGCAGAGTACAAGGACTACAAGGAGTACACAGGGGACAGGGTGAACCCGCGCCAGGCTACTGACCTCTGTGAATCAACTCCTCGAAGCTAGTGACCACCAGTCCTTTCCTCACGTTCCTTGAACTGTCCCATATCTTGAAAGGCCTCTTTCCTCTGACCTCCTGAAAATTAGGAAATGCTCTATGAAAATCTGGACACGGTAAATCTGTAAAGGTATGGAAAATCTATAACTTGGGATCAAATTTTCAAAATATATTGGACATTGGTTTAAAAGTTTGTAGAGAATGAGGATGATTTTATTCAATTCATTTTTGTGTTTGAGTAGTCACGAGTTTTCTATACATACCATTCCATTATTTTAGTTTAACCCATAGTTTATTTGTCATGAGCCCATAATGTACCATTGATTCATAAGCAATTCTAGAAATTGAATATAAATTTCATAAATCAATCGATTTAATCCAATTCATCGATATTTTTTACATCATAATGTCCATGTAATAATTGGAAACAGCACTAAACTCGTCATCCGTTACATATGTACTTATTTAATAGCATCATACAGTCAAATAGTAAACGCTATGCTACGCCCCAGGGGCTACGGCGTAGTCCGTCTACGTCTTCGTAGTGCGTAGCGGTCGTCCGTAGCGCCTGCACTGGCTGCAGCGGTGCAACGCCCGAGCGACCTCCGTCCCTCCCCCCCCCGTGCCCCCGGGCCCCGAGCACCCCCGCGGGCCCCGCTGACACGCCCCGCGCACCCCGCGTCCCGCACGCACTGTGCGTTGACCCACTGACATCACCGCCCTGCACGATCTTTAATCTAGACTGGGACTTGTAAAGTTCTGAGCCATTAAAAAAGTTTCGTGTTAAGTATTCGCACGATATTACCATCTAATACTTTGCTCGGTAACTATTCAACAAATTGTTCGAATTATTTTTCGGTTATTATCAAATTGTTGCGATAAATTCTGTGGCAGTAAACGACTGCTGCGGCCGGTGCAACGTACTATCTACATGTTTGTGCTCGTAAAGAATCCATTCCAGCGTGTGGGGGCGCGCGCCGGTGCCGTCCTGTTACGATACGAACACGAGCCTCGATAGCTTCAGCGACTCCGAGAAACATACCTCCTGTATTTCGACTATCATTTTTCCTTCACTCACTCACTGGTACGTAAAAAATACACGCGTCACCGTCACAAATATGGTTATTAAAAATAAAGAGTATGTAAAGGTAATGATCACTTGAGTCTTGAATTTAGGATATCGTATGGTGCAAATAGAGGTTATATTAGTTCTGAAAGGTGGCGGGCGGCGCGGTGCGCGCCGGCGGAGCGCCGCGGCCGCACTGGGCGACGTGACCGGGTCGCGTGGCCCCGCCCCCCGCGCCCCGCGCCCCCTGGCACGCGCCCCCGGGCCCCCACGCCCCCGCGCCCCGTGCCCGGGCCCCGCACTGCAGCGCTCACCCGTAATCTTTTGATGCCGTAAGATCTTGAAATTAGCGATGCCGATGATGCACTTTTGGAAGGCATATACCGTACGAAAGCCTTTTTCAAACGTACAATTTATTGTGAAGGCTAAACTAGGTTACGTGTTATGTGTATTGGAAGTGGTGTCACGGTGTGGGGGCCGCCACTCGCGGAATTGGATGTTCGAAAGTAGTACATACAAGCTGGTCATAAATGGATACGTGACACATTAAAATATAGGTGCGAGTAACATCGATGGAAACTGATCATATTATGGTCTTTTCAATTAATAAATAATGGGAGAGATACGTACTCATCTCTCAGTTTATCGCACACAAGTGAGCAAAACCAGTGGCATAAGTTAGGTTACGTTCCATTCTCCGCAAGACATTACCTTTTTCAAGATTAGAGGAATACGGGAAACAGACATAAACAGACGCAAAATTAACAAAATAGAAAAAAAAAACAAATGATTTGCTGCGAGTCATTTAAACAAAAGTCGTGTTGCTGCTACGGTGCTACGAAAACCGTAGCATCCGTGCTACGCTTTTCGTAGTAAACTTGGAAATAAATCCCTATCGGTACGCGTTCGACAACTCGATCTTGTAGCAAAGCTCTAATAATGAGAACGGGATCTTGGCAATTTGGCAATATTGCATTCTAAAATCTAGCATCTTCCTGATGGAAATAATTATTATTACCTACTCATCACGTAGATTCAATGTAAAAGGACGTCATTACCCATCATATTACCCAATTTATTTTGTTCAGCGCAACATGTCTTTTTTCTTTTTAATAACGACGCAACATGTTTAAAAGGACGTTTGTATAACGAAGGTTATTTTTTTAATTGCAGTATTTTTCACATTTGTATTTTGACATAACAACATCAAGCCTTCCTGAAGGTTATTTAGACTAGTAGTAGAGTTGAATTAAAGTCCCATGTTTTATGGTGAGAGCTGCTGTCTCTAATAGGGTACGAATCTATCAGGGCTGCTGCTAAGAATCTGAAAAAAAAACCATTAACACTTCACCCTGGGATCGAATCTATGACCATACGACGAACAAGGCATTATGTATACTATTTTATATTTGGTTATAACCTGCCGAGCTTCGTTCAAATGGCACAAATAATAATTGAAAGATGTCTGGAATTGTAAATATTGTCATGTTTATAATTGATATATTAATATATTATTATTTTTAATTTGGCTCTCATTTTATTCTGGGTAGACATGTGACTTGTAACATCGCCTTGGATGAGTCAGTACAGGTGTTATAATTGTGATTTAAATAAATATGTATTTTACATTTGATTAATTTTCCGTCTAGAAAAAAATGGGCAGCAGTTTAACAAACGAAAAGATTGCCATCTGCCTCTATAACCTAACTAGCTGAAATATCGATAACCTAACGTTACCTTACCCGATAGGAATCTCAAGCAACTGACCAATATCACATGTTTTCGAGAGTGCTACGCCGCTACGGTGCTAGATGGCTACGCGCCTACGGTGCTACGGTGCTACAGTGCTACGTAGCATACTCGTAGCGTAATTGTTATGGAGTGTGTTTTTGAATTATTGTGATAATTAACTGACGATACTAATCTAAATCTATCAAAAATACCTCTAATTTTCAATGTATTGAAAAGTTTTTGATATTGAGTGTCGCTGAGATGAGATTGCGATTAGATTATGGACGTTTTTAACTTATGAAGTCTAACGTACCCCATGTGATACGGTGAGCAATGGGTAGCTCACCGTCCGGTAAGGACCAGGCCCGGGTCGACGGCGCGTTGTATTCCACGCGTGCCTCAAAGAGATGTCGTCAGCACATAGTAGGGGTCCACTAGGGCCGATGCCTGCCGGGGTCGCGGGAAGGTACTTATGGGTCACCGAGGCCCCCGCAACACAGGCAACAAGAAGGAATACGGGTGGGTTTTAGTCAGTAAGAGTCTGACACACCCTCCCGCTCCGCCCAGAGCGGGAGAAGTTATTTGATGATTTCCCACCCAAAAAAAAAAAAAAAACCCCATGTGATGCCAAAAAATGGAAAATCAATTGTGTCTCATTAGCTGACCAATTAATTACGAGAATTGGCCTTCTGGTAATTGTTAGACGTAACTATGAAATATTGGTTAAACCTAAAAACATTGCGCTTGCATTTTTCGAAGGAGTAAGTAGAGGTGTATTTTGCATTTTGCCAATTATGTTAAAATCCCGAGCAATAGTCGTGTTTTCTTCAACCATTACTTATTTTTTTTATATATGTTTATATTCCGTGATCTTATTAGAATAACAACAAGGGAATACAATGTCACTAACTTATGATTTTTGGGAAAAATCATATAGAAACATGACTTTTTTACGACTTGCCCTAGGTGGGTACCTAAGGGTTTTTTATTTATTTTTTACCTTTTTTCTATCTAAGGGTTTAGATAACTCCACCATTTTTCCTCACATTCAGCCAGAATTTATCGTTTTTTAATACTTCTTTAATATAACGAAGGCGTTACAATAACGTGACGTGCACGCGTTACACATGTTAATAACGGCGGATTAACCGTAATTACGCCGGAGTTACGGCGTTACGGGCCACGTGAACTGTCACGTTAACATGAATGTCATATCGTGACTTTGCGCCTTCTCATTTTTGAAGCTTATGGGTTCTTCTCCTTATGGTATGTTTTTAGGATGGTTGAGTAGATTTTATGGAAAAATGTTACTTTTGTTAATAAAATTGATTTAAGTTAAATAAAAACTACATTTACAGATTTTAAATTAATTAACCACTAATTTATTACATAATCCGCCTTTAATGTTCCCACTGCTGGGACACAGGCCTCCTCTCTGTGAGAGGGAGTGGACCGTAATCCATCACGCGGGCCCAGTGCGGGTTGGTAGATGTCACATGTCTTCGAATTTTTGGTTCGAGAACATGCCGGTTTCCTCACGATGTTTTACCTTTACCGTTTTTGAGAGCAGTGGTGATGAAATAATTTACATAAAGTAAAGCACCTGTGCGGGTTCGAACCTACGACCTACAACTCGTAAGTCGCGGCTGATACCACTGGGCCGCCACTGCTCTCTTTTAATTACTTGCTCTTAATTTATTGTTTAATATTAATTGATTTCCGAGTTGTGTAAGATCTTTTTTTAGGGTTTCGTGGTAAACAAGGAACCCTTACTCGTATAGTATCGCCATGTCCTTCAACCTGTCTGTCCCCGTTGTAGCTCACAGACGCTTAGTACTAGAAAGCTGTAATTTGGCATAGGTATACATATTGATCACGCCGACAAAGAATCATGAAAAAATGTTTTTTTGGTACCTCCCTTGCACGTAATGTGAGATGTGGGCATGATATTTTTTTTCTCGTCTATCCTATGGTGTGGGGTATTGTGGAACAGGTCGTTCAAAAATATTGCGGGTCTGTGAACAGCATTTTTGGATTCAAGGATCCGTTTGCGTAATATTAAACTTTATTATTATTATTTATTTCTTTCTTTCTTTTTATAATATTCCTCACATGATCTGACCAAGATTATGTCTCAACTTTAAAAGAGACTGTGACCTCTGAATTTGTTTCGATGTTTCTTATGCGAAAAGTCGGATAGGAAACACCAATCTTATCTAGTTTTAAATATATGTTATATAGTTTAAAAATATCATTGACGTGTAAAAGTATTTGTATTAATCTACCTAAAGAAATAAGCATAATTTATCATCAATAATGTATTTTATAAAATATTCAAATGCCTACGATACTCTTAAATTGGTCCGAACATGTTTTAGCGACAGAAAGAGACCAAGGCCGCGCTTTTAAAATAGAATGCTTCTTAGTTGAGACCACTTCAGTTAGTGCAAGGGTTACTTTCATGTTTGTTGTATTTTGTCGACTGATCGAGCTGTCACTTTGTGTGTGTGTTTAATTTAATTGAACTTAATTTATGTTCTCAGTAGGAGCTTGTAACATGCAATTTTTAATTTGATATTATATTTTATTAATAATAAAAAAAATGTGTTTAAGGGGCGTACGAAAGGCCGAAGCCAACTCGCAGAGGTAAGGTGCTTTTAATGAAATAAGGCACCAACCGACGATCATCCCTTATTAATATTATTATTCTCCGTAATTCATTGAAACACATATAAATTACATTTTAAATATAAGATTATAAAAAATATAAAAACATTGATTCGTTTTTAGGGTTCCGTACCTCAAAAGAAAAAAATGGAACCCTTATACTACCTGTGTGTCTGTCAGTCTGTCCGTCTGTCTGTCTATCTGTCTGTCTGTCCGTCAGTCACAGTCGATTTGCTCCGAATCTACAGGACCGATTGAGTTGAAATTTGGTACGCATATAAATTTCTGTGGCCTTAATACGGACGTGTAACTTAAATAAATAAATTATGATCACGAGGGTCACTTTTGAGACGCAAATTAGAAAATAAAAAGTTTAGCAAAACTGTACCGTATGACATATAAAATCAAAGGGCTTATTATGAGGGTCTACATTTTTTTTATTATTTCAAAATAAACGGTTTTGACGTTACTTAAGAAAATTGATGAAAATTGACCTTTCCCTTATTTCCGAAATTACTGAGCCTAAACTTTTGAAAGAAATATAGAAAATTGTTTTTTACTTATAGATTACAGGAAAACCTATGAGAACTCTGTGGTGTTAAAATAACATGGTAAATCTTGATATTGAGCGTACAAACTTATATTTACAGTTGGAATGTATGGGAGAACATGTTTTTAGACTACAATGTTAAGTTTATTCTTTGACGTTCGAAAAGTGCTGATTTCAGCCTAGTTTGAATAAATGACTTTTGATTTGATTTGATTTGATTTGATTTGATTATCTTGGGACAAAAACATAGTAGGTAACTTAATCATTGTACGGAACCCTCACCACGCGAGTTCTACTCGCACGCGAGGTTTTTCATCTTAGATAGTGGGGAGAACGGAGGGTTATGTCAGACTTCTATCGACTTAATACCCACGATGTTCCTTCCGTTACAATAAGTGCCTGTACGACTGAACCCTATACCTTAACATTATACTTATGTTTTTTTTTTAATGACAAACAAATATAATAAAAAGACCTTTACCTAAGCACGGTTTCTTTTGGCAAGGACGGCTCAATCTCTCACTAGAGATCGAAAAAAAGAGAAAAGATTGCAACAGCAAGGCACGTCGTCCATCAAGCTTCTCAAATGTAACCAGATATGTTACAAACTCCAATCAATGAATTGCCCGAGTTGCAGCACTAGTACGTATTTCAATGGCAGTCCGTATACGACGCAACCAACCACAAACTAGTTAATAACGCATTAGTACTATTAGTAGCATTCTGGCTACTCATTGGAGATTAAAGTTTGTTGGTATATTGGCGCGTGCTAACTGACGTTATATGGAAAATAATTTAATTTAATGTTTTGTGTTTCTTTGTTTTGTAGTGATAATATTTAATATATTTATTTACATAACCAAATTACAAGATGATTATTAACATTAACTAAATTAAATTAAAACTAAGTTAAGCTTAAAAAAGGCCCTCGGGGCATTGTACCGAGGATGCTGGCGGCTTTTCCTCGCTGAATTGCAATGCTGATGCGTTGCGCGAGAAAGCCGCCAGCTTTTCGGTCACCAGTTACATCAACTAGACGTTTCGCGATTTCCGCAAATAACTAGTGATAATTACTTTGCTTAAAATTGAATATTATGAAGTTCTTCTTATATTAACAGATAGCTGTGCTCCTGGGAAGTTTGTTGCGACACTTCTTCCCAGCTAAAGCACTAGGAAGTGGTGAAGGGGGACGGTCTAATCTAATTTTGACGTTCAAAGTGCTGATTTTCAGCCTAATTTGAATAAATTACTTTGTAACACGTTACTTATGAGTAGCATCGTGGACGAAGTGCCTTATATTTATATTTCATATTTACACCTTGTTTTTGTGTAAAATAAATAGTTGATAGGTGAAAGTGCCTTGATTTGATAACCTGGATAATATAAATCCCGTGACAGCTCTATATTGACCTTTGAATCTCTTTCGAAGGTCAATATAGAGCTTTCACGGGACATAAGATTATTATTTTGTTTGGATAGGAACAATTTTTTACGTTTTGAAGTTATAGGACATTTTTCTACGGTTCTGCCGACATATGTACATTGTCATCGTAAGATAAAATTACGTTCTGTGTTCGAAATTATGAATACATAATAATATTTGTAAATATTAAGATATTGACAATACTTTACTAGAATTAATGTTATTTTTAACCAAGAGTGACAATTTTATCCTTATTGAATTAATGTGAAATCTTTATAGCTTCACATGTTTCAGCATTAACTAGTAATCAAATATTATTACTAGTTAATGCTGAAACATGTAAACCTATTCTTAGATGGATGTACATCCTATGTACCATGTTTCTGACAAATAAATTACTTTGACTACATTTAACTGAAATAAAATTAAAGTAACAAACACCTAAGATTTTTAGAAAATCCAAAATAATTTCTGAAAACACTCCTATTATGCTAAATCAGCTACCGAGCAACCACTTACAACAGAGACTAGCTAACTCACATATAACTAAGTTTTGCCCGTAGCTTCGCCCGCGTGATGGTCGGAAATGATCCCACGGGAACATACTACCGAGATAAAAAGTATCCTATGTCGTAACCTAGGTCATGGTCTACCCATCTGTCAATTTTTATCCAAATCCGTTCAGCCGTTTTAGCGTGAAAGCGTAACAAACAAACAAACTCACCTTTGCATTTATAATCTAAGTGACGATTTTTTAAAGTTTAGTATCACTTGAAGACTAAGTTTCCAACACAACGTAGGTTTATTACGTTTTATTTTTTTACGTTTAGTTCAAGGTTTTTTTTTTGACTATGGATTA
Organism: Atethmia centrago; assembly: GCA_905333075.3. Classification (NCBI taxonomy): domain Eukaryota; kingdom Metazoa; phylum Arthropoda; class Insecta; order Lepidoptera; family Noctuidae; genus Atethmia; species Atethmia centrago. Next base: position 30,194,383 of record HG995378.1, on the reverse strand, counting down.
CGCTATTTTGTATAAAACACCGTGTTATATTAGCGCCTACTGCCTACCGACTGACTGATCGCTCAAGTTGCCATAACATTTGTTACTTTTGACTTTACATGTGTTACATAATTGACATTTACCAATATAACAATAACAATCTGTACATACTCGTAGATATGCGTCATCGTCAATAATTCCTTCAGCACATGTGGCTTCCCTGGTACCTCATAAACGGCATAATTATGTAGATGTCTATTAACTGCTCCCAAATTACTATGTTTATTTACTGTTTTTTTTTATACATACTTCCTTGACATAATATTTTCATTATTTGACATTATATACCTACAATTTTGATATCAAATTATTTATTAGTGGCTTTTGTGGACAAGATACTAATAAAGACTTGTTACAGTCGTAATGGCAAACATGTCATTTGGTTTGAATAGGTTTTTATTATTTTATTAATATTTTACATAGATTATTTTATATTTTGTGAATGTGAGAACGTTGTAGACTTGATAGATTAGAAATCTAGTAAAAAAACTAAAAATAAATGGTCTACAAATGTAGACCATTTATTTTTCGTTAAGTGCCTGGTACTTCTTGACAGGCCTACACTGTCCTCCCATACCTATTAACACTGTAATTTTAAAACATTGTAAAAGCTAATTATTTTTAAAAGAGTAGGTAACCGTGGAGTTTCTTGCCGGCTCTTCTCCATAGGAAACGACCAATTGGAACCGTGCACCTAGCTTCTGACGTTTCATAAGTGCCCATGTAGGTTTATGTGAAATAAAATATTTTTATTTTGATTTTAAAAGAAAAAGAATAAGACAGAGTTTTATAAAGAGAAGTTCACACCCACTGGTATGAGTGGCAGAGGCGACGCTCTACTAAGTCAAAATTTCCTAAAACATGATGTGCCATATTAACAAGATACTTAAGATTCATCTTCATTCTTAAGATAAAATACCTAGGCTGAAATAAACGAATTTTATTTATTAACAAACGACCGTAGATTATAAAAAAATCGCAATCGCTTCAAGATTGGTTTCAGACAGAACAGACAACTTTTATGGCTGGTAAATCATTAGTTGGGATGTGTTAAGTCAACGCGTAAACTCGGTGATTCAAAAGTTTATCTTATTAGCACGAATATTATAAAAAAAATGCATCAGGTAACACGAATATTATAAAAAAAAAGTATAATGTTGTTGTTGAATGAATTAAAGAGATAAAGAAAACAAGACGTACAGCTGAAACATTAATTTCCACGTATTCTATAATTGTTCAATGAATTATGGTAAAAAAACACTATCTCTCTCCTTAAACATATTTTCTTTGTTCTTTGCACCAGTTTTGATTCGTAGCGCTAGTTGTATGATTAATTATTATTAAATATATTATATAGATAATGTTAATATATTTTATGTATGTATGTATTTATTGTATATATGTGAATGGTACACCACAGACTACCTGCAGTATTGTCTCTCCTTTCCCCCTAATCCATCCAAAGGTTGTCTTTAAAAGATCGCTTTTAGCGATAAGACCGCCCATTGTGTCACTGCAATTGTTATGGTGTACATAATAAAGAGTATTCTATCTTCTATCTATCTATCTATTGTATTGAAACGGCCGATCGTCCGTGAACTTCAGCAGTTTTAATTAAAATAAAACCGACCAAGCGCGTGTCGGACCACGCACAGCACAATGCAGGGTTCCGTAGGTGGGCTGAATTTCTCTCAAGAACATATTCAACATTACAGTTGAAAAACATGTTTTCCCATACATTCCAATTGAAAATGTAAGTTGGTCGACTATTACTCGTTAACTTGTAAAGCCAACTTAGCTGTGATAGTTTTTCTTTTAACTTCGTTATATTGTATATTACTGCCGTGATTTTTTTACATATCCAAAAACAATCATTTAGCTGTCATGGGGGGACGGGACACTTTACTCTAACAGAATTAGCACTTTAAAGCTTAATATTACGCAAATGGATCCCTGAATCAAAAACTGATTTCACAAACCCGCAATATTTTTTAACGGTCAATCCAACGATACCGCTCACCATGACATGACTGTTCCTAGTTGACTATGGAAACCTAAAAGTAAAAGCATCGGTTTTTTAAAGTAAAAGGGAAATATATACGTACATAGGAAATATCGTATAAATTCAGAAATGAAGGTAATATCAGCCGTGAACTTATTGAATGGATCTGTGTTGTTTTATTTTAAAATAACGGAGATCGTAATAGTTTTTATGCAGCTCGCATTCGAAGAGAGGAGTCAAATTACGAATTCTTGCTGTATTATTGAACTTCCATATAAAAGGCGGATTGTACTTGAACTTTATTTTCCCCTATAAGTAAAAGATATAAAATCATTACACAAGAGAATTAAAAATATTGGTTATTTGGTGTGCTACGTACGGGCGAGAGTAGCTCGGAACAACGCGACAGCGCTGATTATTGAAAACAATTACTACTCTATGATACAATAACCTTATACATAAAACTTTATGGGATCTTTAATAGTTGTCTCATATTTAAATGCGAATAGGCCAATATTTAATAGTAATTAAATTATCCGGTTTAGTAGGCCCGATTCTAGAATTTGTAGTAAAAACTCTTTTAAGGGCTTAGGAACTCGAAAAATAGCCGATGGATACTTTTGATATGATTTACAATTCGTAAATACCATCACCCAATATAAACACTTTACTCTGATTTCTTTTGTAATTAGACAAATTAGGGCGGCGGGGGGTGGGTGACATAAACTGCAACAGTTTATGACTCCCCCCTTCCCCCCAAGGCCCCATAGAGGAGGGGGTATAAATGAGCAGCGGCAATGGGTAACGACAGTCGCGTGTGAAACGTTTATTTTTACAAGATTTACTCTTATTGGACTGCGAATGGCTGTGAGGTATCCAGGCAGGTATGCGGACTTGTAGGTAGAAAAGTAGTGGATTTAAAAGTAACTTAGAAGCTACGTTCATAGGTATTTATTATAGGTTTGGAGATTCTTCACAAGATGTTTTGTAAATTGTATTAAACTCTACACGTAATATTCTAAAAAATATTACACATAAGAAACTCGTTAACTATTCATGAAACGGCTTTGATCTACACGTACCTACTCTTAAAATCTCTAGAATCAAGATATAGCTTAGCGACGTTTTTTTCATAACTTTATCATAGACAACCTAGACAATGAAAGCGCAACAAATTAGACTAGAATTAGAATAATAAAATCGCCTCCCGACAGACTGCTAGAGAATATAACAGTCAGGTCTGCGCTAAATTCAGCAGTCAAATAGTATCGGCCCAGTATCGATCAGATTGTAAATTGGGACAACTGTGATTAAATTATACTTCTAAGCTTCGTGGAAATGGGTTAGGTGCAGTTTTAGACAGACCCACCTGATACCCAACTTATACATAAATAATGAGACTAGTCGGAAATACACTTTTAATTGGACGAATTAACAAAAGCTAAAATATAAAATTAACGATACGAGTAGGTACAAACCGAGGCAGGCAATTTACTTTAATTTCATCACCACTGCTCTCAAAACGGTCAAGGAAAATATCGTGAGGAAACCGGCATGTCCTAGAACCAATCATTTAAAGACATGTGACATCTACCAACCCGCAACAACTTGGTCCGCGTGGTGGATTACGGTCCACTCCCTCTCACAGAGAGGAGCCCTGTGTCCCAGCAGTGGGAACAATATATGCTGATATGCTATACAACATAAACAGGTACAAAAGTGGACATCATCATAACTTGATGTGGGATTAAATGATTGTAGAATTATTTGTATGGGCCATCAGAGACTCAGGATTAGGAGTATAGAAATTGTAAACAAACACAGGTTTCAAAGAAGATAAAAACGTAAATTTAAGAAGAACCCTGAAATGAATTACACAAATTGAGTATATAGGTTTCTACAATACGAAAAGTTCTTGATGCCCCCTGATGCCTTAATATCGAGGTGTTGACTGTTGATTGTTGGCATAACAATATTTCCTCTCACATATCACAGCAATAAAACGGGTTTTTACCATTTTACCTATTTCACTAAGGTCTAACCCTTCTGGAACATTTATAATATTTTTTTATCATTCAATGTTACATGAACCAGCTCAACTTTTGCTACCCAGACAAATATCTCAAGAAAGACAGCACCGACAGATCACATCTCAAATTAAAATACTTCCACAAGTCCCTTTAATAACGGCGCGCGATCAGCCGCTGACATAAAACTGATAATAATCATCGATTTCCCATCATTTTAATTTAAGCAATGTTGGTTGCTCTGCCCTCCTCAAAAATCCTCGGGGAGAGGACTTTATGAGGAGATTAATGCTTAAACGAAGGAATTAAAAGGATCTCCACTGAGCTTCGCCGCTTTGTAATCGATATTTAGAGGATTTTCGAAATGCCTATGTTAGTTATACATATTTGAATTTGAAGATTATTGTGTTCTTCGAAATGGAATTGACATTAATTATATTGAAGAGAAAGTATCAATAATTTCCTAACGACTCTATCACTTTCTAGGTTTCTTATTTCGAAGGGTTACCGCCAGCGTACTACTTTATGCGGCGTAAGAACATATGTACTTTATATGAGCAAAATTATGTATTAGAAAATTGTCGTTAAGCATTAAAAGATCGTATGTCTGATACTAGGATAGACAAAGCGTGATAAACACACTTTAATCATAAGAATGTATCTATCTCGCAACCTACATGATAATCATAGACTACAGAAATGGTTAAAGGTAGAAGAAGATACCAGCTATGATTAGACCTGCAGTTTTCAAAGCAGGAAAGACCATCTTCTTTCACTCTCTTTGGATCTAAAGTAGATACACAACTTCAAAATAACAAAAGTAATTCACATAGTCACACGCCTGTAATCCCGAAAGGGTAAGGCAAAGGTGTACTTATATTACACCTTGCTTGCCCGAGCCTATTGCTATCAACCGGGCGCAAATCCAGACTCCAAGCTGCCACTAAGAAATTCTTAATAATAGAAGAACCCCATAACACTTTCCCCGACCTGGGAATCGAACCCAGGACCTCATGCTCAGCAGTAGCACTTGCGACCTCTAGACCATCGAGGCAGTCATAAGTATATATCAATGTAAGTATATATCAATACATGAAAATATCCGAAAACGAATTACCAGCTAAAAATAACAATATTCTTACGGACAAATTTTCCAACGAATAACGAGCGATAAAACATTATTTAGCAAAGATCCTGATAAGAAAAATTAAATCCGTCCTGCGGCCGACTTTAAATGAAGATGAACGGAGATTGTTCTTATCTTTCTGCCGTGCTTTGTGCTCTAAATATAGCGATGTGATTTTTTTCTCCTTTAAACCTTAAAGTGAGAATAGTTTTCAAAATTGGAATAAACCCATCGGGATGAACCATGATAGTGTGAGTATATAAGAATCATCGCCTCTTTTTAAGGTCCGGTACACAAAAGGTGCAATTGGAACTCAATTGCTAAACCTTTACTACACCGACTGTCTGTCTTTCCGTCTGTCTGTCACAGCAAACGTATTCGGTAGCCAGTTCAAACTAAGGAATGTGAACTACAGTAGTTTTTGCCGGTGTTTTACAAACACAGTAACTTTTTATACTCTTTGAAAATTAGATACTTCTCGTAGGACAGAAATGTATCACAGTTTCATCTCTGTTACAAACACATTGGCAACTGTGCCGGTAGCCAGGGACATTCACATTAGTAAAAAATAAGATTTCAAATTAATAAAGAATCTGATTAACTAATCGCAAAGCGAGATAATTTTGCATGGACTTACCGATTTTCTGAAGACTTCCTGCAAAGAAGAGACTACGGCTTCTCTTCAAGCAGATGTTTTAATAGATACAAACCATTATAAACCATGGTAGGAGGCATAGAGCTACGAGTACGTCAACAACGTAGGTCTATGCCTATGGGTTCCGTTGATTTCGTTTTAGTATCTTAACAATAAGTCGGAAAACTTGAGGAAGAAGTTGAGAACAATTCTCATGTGTAAACATGAGAATTGTTCTCATTTCTTCCTTTCTTCTTCTTGTTACTTGTAAAAGTAGCAATTAATAAGGACTACTTCATTGGTCTAGTGGTCACAAGCGCTACTGCTGAGCATGAGGTCCTGGGTTCCATTAGTTTCTCAGTAGCAACTCGGAGCCTGGTTGATGGCAATGGGGCTCGGAATTAAACATAAATGGCGAAATTTGGGTGAACTATTTAGGTACCGAACTAGGCAGGGTTAGGCCCCAACCCTTCGGAGAAAACAGCTGTTGTGTTAACTACCGAGAGTACCCAATATGATTGTTGTACTTTTTCTTCTCCATTCAATCACCAGAAAGAGGTAACTATTTTTTATTTCTTATAGGACTTCATGAAGTGCTAATTTGGCTAAAGCTTAGAATCAGTAAAAATGTGCTTTTTAAAATCCTTTTTTATTTTTATGACAAATTTGGGCTTAGCGTATCATATAAAATAATATTTTCTATAAATAGCAAAACCCTGAAGTTAAAAACTTATTACAAGTTCAAACTGAACAAAAGGTACTTATATTTTATTTCTGTAAGTGGGTTTGTACAAACACTTTTACACGTCAAACATATTTTAAAAACTAGATGAGGTCAGCGTTCCTGTCTGACTACTCTGAGAAAAAAGGCCGAAACAAACTCAAAGATCGCAGTCTCTTTTAAAGTTCAGGCATAATCTTGGTCAGATCATGTGAAGTCCATGTATGTCTTTTGAGGTAATAACTCAACTCAACTTAAAGAGCTCAACGATTCGACGAACCCAAGATCGTAAGTTCGAATATCATGACAGTTAAAATTATAATAGATTTTTTCATTACAAAATTCTTAGTAGCAAGGAGTCTGGATTTGTGTCCGGTTAATTAATAACAATAGATTATCCCCTATTAACACTACATAGAGTTAATAACTGTAGAAATGTAATATATTAATAGGTATATAAGTACTAGAAATATAAAAATATACCATACCCCATTACATGGTGTATGGTATATGTCTGTTTATAAAATGTGTATGCCATACTCTAATGTATAAAATCGCAGTGAAAGGGATCGCCTTGACAACCATTTAATTTTAATTGAGTTCACAGAAGTCTCCGCTCGCCGTAACATGGTCACCCCTACAGCCACCTACGACACCGTGCGATTTGCCGTTGAATTGATAACATGAGATAAAGTTAAACTGTCTCTTAGGTGCCTGTATTTTTGATTAGAACTAAAAAAACTACCAAGTAATGGGTTTCACAGTAATGGTTCATTCGTCCTGCCCACGACTTCGCCCGCGTGAAATTTCTTGTACCGCGACTCACTGCGTCGTATTGCATCGCCCGCCCGTGCTATTACTTAGTTTTCGCTGAATTTTCTTTATGAATTTTATCTTTTTGCTCGGCTCATAAGGGTGGTAACGTGATGTTGAATAGCCTATAACCTTCCTCAAGAATTCGGCTATCATGTACAAAACATATTTTTCAAATCCGACTGGTAGTTCCATAGATTACCCCCTACATACAAACTTACAAACAAACAAATATTACCCTCTTTATAGTACATATTATTAGTATAAATAAATGAAAATGAGCTCAATATCACAAATTGTCTTATTTGTTGTTAAGTACGTGGAATAGAGTAGGTATGCTGGGGGATACTCACGTACCAGGCTTTTTTTGGTTTCAAGGGATACCCTGTGTAATGTTTATGTGTGTGTAACATAGGTCAATGTACGATTAATTGTAGATTCACAAGTTTAATTAAGGTATGCATGGGCGAAAACGTTAAGTGGAAATTACATAGGTATAAATACACCTATGAGGTAAGTATATAATAATATGACCTGCATCATAATATATATTTATATATACCTACTTGTAGAATACTTAGTACCTCTTGCTTCGATAAGTCATAAGTACAAATCAAAACGTTTCTTTACACAAAATTTCTCATAATGTATGTATGTATTAATGTACCCACTAATTAATATAATCATTTTAAAATTATTGTATCATTGTAGTATGTAAGTAACTTTATTGCAAAATTTATTTGAACGGCTCGCTGCTCACGGATAAACCCTGAGAGGTCTTCGTTGTGAGGCTAAAACCAAAATGTAGAATAGATTAAGTGTTTTAGAAATAAATAAATAAATAAAATAAGAATTGAAGAAAAAACGTTTTTTCTACCATACATCTATAAACAACACCACTAGCTACGGTCTACGCAATGCTAGAGTAGTATGCTACGGAGTCGCTACGTCCTGCTACGAGAGTGCTACGCATGTGCTACACCAATAGTCCCGTCATTATTGGTACGAATGACTACTTATTATACACTTTTAATACAAAATCCATCTACCATATCCCTGTAGGTATGAGCACTGTGTATGTAGGCTATAGATCACATAGGTTACAGGCATGTAGCTGGTATTACAGGAATATATTGATTTCATGTAATGTTCGTGTTAAGGGTTCCTCGAACAGGACACTGTAAGTTGGCACAGATTGTGAATAATGCAGGCTGCATGTGCAGTACTGCTGTACGGCAGAGCGAGCGAGACGGACGCATGGCCAGCGCACGCGAGCGAGGAGGACGCCGGCTGCGGCACTGCCGTACGCTGACGTGCCCCTGCCGACATCGGGGCAGATCCCCCGCCATACATAACTATATACAACACACAGTTTTCACCAATAAGTACCACTGCGATGCACTGGGACGAAGGCTCTATTCTATGATCTCTAGGGGGACGGCGACGGCTTCGGTAACGGTATCTAGGAGGCCGAGCCGAGGGAACGGTATCGTGGGGTCAAGCGTGGCATGATGCGGCTTGTTATGCGGGTCAGAGAGCGCGGGGCGTGCGGCGAGCGGTGATAGTCACCATGTCTCCGGGCGTGTCAGCGATCACCGGTTACATAAGAGGGCGGAGGCGGCGGAGGACGCCGATCGCGTCGCGGTTACCTCTCTGGCCATCGCGGCATGTCCGCCGGAGGCCGCGGGCGGCGCGCGCTCACGCCGCCATCGTTGAGGGCCAAGCCCGGGACTCGCGTCGCGACTCGCGGAGCACTTGAGCGGCGCTGCGCCGCGTGGGCGGCGATCGATGAGGGCCGCGCGCATGCGTCGCCGGAGCCGCCCGAGCAGCGCCGAGCGGGGCCGAGCGCGGCCGCGGTGGTGCATCCGCCCTGACCTACTTGCCGCGCACACTGACCCGTTTCCTCGCTTCCCTCGCGCCGCCGACGGAGCGAGTTAGCGATCGCTCGGATGCGAGCTGCCGAGCCCGCCTGCCCTGGTGCTCTCCACATACGTGCACTGATTGCACTATTTAGATAACATGCACAGATAACGTGCTATATTTATTGTAGTGTACTACACTAGGATGTTGTAACGAACCGTAAAGGCAAACATCTTCCGAGAAATGTTGCTGTTTTATGGACTGAGTTTGCTTTCTTAATTTCACTGTACCTATGTACCTCCAAATTATTATTTTTATCTCTGCATAATAATGTAATTAAGTTAATTCAATTCAAAGACTGCAACCCAGTCATTTTAATTTCCCTCAATCCTTCTATCAATCAAATTACCTTCGTGTCTCAAGTTAATTCATTCAATCATGATCTAGAGCTAGAAAGAAGGCTGCACCTATCTCCCCTCGTTAAGAGTCTAAAAATACTACCTACATATTCTGTAAACTAAATAAAAAATATCGTGCGCCTATCACGATACTTCCGCATCTAGATCGTGTGCGCTGGCAACCAATCAAGGAATAGGTAGGTGGTTGTCACGCGACCACGGTAATCCGATTAGTCGCATCTAGTCGGAGGAGCGAAATCGTATTAGGGATAAACCCATTTGCGGCCAGAAGCCGTATTAGTCCCGAAGTTCGGCTGCCATGAAATCGTGTCAAAAGTCGAGCGCCTGACTTTAATACAGTTAAGCATGATACGTGATTTTGTTTCAGTTTCCATTGAATTAGAGATATAAGTTCGCTATGTCTATTGTATGCTGGAATTGGAAACTCATTATAGATCGGTTTGTGTTCATGGGAGCTTATGTTGAATATTCGAATAATTAATTAGTTGCATTCTGTTTTGCGGTTAATTTATTTGGGAACTTTTTTGTTACAGATCTCCCTCTGCAAGATGGTCGGCAAATGTAAGCCATCGTGTGAGGAATGTCGACCATCTTCCAACTTAGTATTAAGAGCTATTATCAAAATAAAGTGTGTAATTTATTGATGAAACTCTCAAGTAAGGCACATACTCGTACTTATAAACACGATAGATTTAATTTTATACACGCTGGCCATAATCGCGGCAATATGTACCTACTTATTTAGTACTCGCCATACTGGCCGACTATTAGTTGGTCAAGATTTGGACCAAGTTTTAAGTAGAAATCATAAATAACAATGAACTCTTCGTTTCGAATATTTCTTACCAGCAATTAAAATGTGACCCATAAATTACAAAGTGACAGAATATTTTAGTAAGAGTGAAGCATAGGATCTGAGTGGATCATGTAAAATGTGTGTGCTCACCATAGTTGGACTGGTTCAACTATTGAAAAATTAGTTTTTTATCGAAAGCTACAAATACAACTTTTGACGGAAGAGCACAAACATAAAACGAAACGTGTGTGTAACGAAACGTACCTGTGGTATTCTCGTATTATTCGCGATAAACTTTTTTACCTGTAAAGAATAAGCTGCAATTTTTTTTTGGTTTTTTATACTTTAGCAATACTATAGTTAAATTGTTTGCACCAAGCCCCATAAGCATATAAAACTGCTAAACCAATCCAAAGTAAAGTGTTTCTGAACTGTCCGATAAATATTGTCAGCTGTCAAAAACTAACTGTCAAAAGTCAGCTGCAATTGGAGGCGAGCCGTGTGTAGACCGTGGTTCGGCCGATTTAATTCTCAAAATAATCATTCCAGTGTAAATAAATAGAAAAGTTATATTTACTTGTAAACCTCGAATTCCACACCGATATTATTTGTGATGTGACAGTCCATATGAGAAGTATCCGTGTGATTCACTTCACGTATCTAAAGAACGGATGGAATGTTACTGCTGTGTACAGAGTAAGTATTTGTATAACAATACTCTTTACTTATGTATGTAGACCACATGATAATGCATCATGGAGTGAAAAATATGTGTAGTAGAACCTTTTTATTTGTCTTGTTGTTGAAAGTATTTTGCATATGAATTTATAACGCCCACGCGAATTCCGGAGCGTAGGGTCGCTAAGTACTTCGAAGTTATATTTAGCTGCTTGTTTGGTGTCTTCGTTTTGCAAATCTTTGATTTTTGCTTTATTTTTCATGCCGTATTCGCGCATGTACAATACTCTATGCAGTTTAAAGAACATTATACCTGTGTTTGAAGAAATAAGTTGATTTAAATAGTCGTTTTATTTATACAACATAAATATTAGAAACGTTTACACAGTTACTGTGATAGAAGTGACATCATCAGTCTCATTAAAGATTGTTTTTATAAGTTTATGGTTATCTTACTTACAAGTTTATAGTGTTATTAATAAACAAAACAAGATTAAAATACTTGTTGCAATTTATTTAGTACAGGCAACTAATTCTACATCAGCTACATATTGTTAAAATAAAAAATACCATGTTAGATATCTAATAATAGTTTGTAGATAAAACTTACCTAATCTTAAAAACATTTACATGTTGTGGGATCTCTTCCTCACTTTTTTACGGTTCCGTATCTCGAAAGGAAAAAATGGAACCCTTTTAGGATCACTTGGTTGTCTGTCTATTCGTCTGTCACAGCCAATTTTGTCTGAATCTACTGGACTGATTAAGTTGAAATTTGGTACACATGTGAATTTCTGTGACCCAAACATGGATGTGTAACTATAAATGAATTTTGAATATGCAGGTCACTGTTGGTGGGCAAATTAGAAAATTAATAAAGAAAATTTTGCAAACTGTGACTACGGAGCCTAAACTTTTGAAATAAATAGTTCTTTACTTACAGATTAGAGGAAAACCTATAAGAGGTCTATGGTTTTAAAATAACATGGTAAATCTCTCAATATTGTGCATACAGACTTACATTTGCAGTTGGAATGTATGAGGGAGCATGATTTTCAATTAAGTTTGATCTTGGGATAAATTCATCCCAACTACGGAACCTACGGTCCTTGCTTTTGCTCTTGACATCAATCGCACTAGACAAAACGAGATTGATGAGTGCATCACAACTGCACAAAGTCAGTTATTTTTCAATTTGCACATTACAAGTAGTTGTGCTTGTGCTTATGTTTGTGCTGAAAGTGAGTTCAAGTCAATAGCAACATTGTCAAACTTGCAACCTCTCATTCCCTATCTATAACTTTTAACCATTGGGCTAATGCTAAAATATTCAATTGATGTTTTACCTTGTCTTTGTAAGATGTTAGATGAACTGGTCGTGAACAGGCAACGTCAGTGGGGACTGGTCATCTCTTAGTTGCCACGGCTTATTTAATTAAACTAAATTTATTTGGTGTTTTTTGGCATTTTACTACAGACGCTTTTATCATTCTCACATGTATAGTTACAACATGAATGATGTAACCAACTTAGTTTACCTGCATTTTGCTTTAAAAGAGTGTCTGTGGAGTTTCTTACACATTCCCCTTCCAAAGCGTAGTAGGTATACTATGCTTTGGTATAGGCAACTAGCTTCATCTTTCTGACTGACCCCTTGAAAATTTAAAGGTGCCTGTCATTCATTTATTTGAAATAAATGCTTTGAGTTTTAAGTTTTATGGGCTGGGTTGCATTAATGCTAGGTGGCAATGCGGCAGACCAAGCCCGCAATGGCAGAGGACAGACGTGTGTGGGAAAGAGAAATGGAAGCTTTTGTCCAGCAGGCTTAGCGTGAGGCTTCATATTTATACTCTACTATGGAATAGAAAGCGCTTGTCTACATTTCTCGGTAGAAAACTGTCAACTGTCTAAACGGAAACGTTTTTGTCTACTCTTCCGACGACAAAACGGTTCTCTACTGTTCTCGTACTAAGCCTGCAGTGGGACATTACGGGCTTAACTAAGCCCGGGGCGTCTCCTATTCGGTGTCAAACAATAGAAAATCAATTGTGTCTCATTAGCTGTCCTTGACCGATTACTAGACAGATAGATAGACTTATTAAGATAACAATCTTTCCCGCAGGTGGGCGGAATGATGCTGGTGCGGATGAACATGCGCGTGGCACTGGGCGCGCTGTGTGCCTCCGTGCTCGTATTCACGCTGTTCTGGGGACACTGCGGGGAGCTCTCGCGCAGACCCAGTAAGATTCTGACATAATGTATCGGGAAATGTTTCTTTTTACACACATTCTCATGCTACGGCTACATTGTTGCGATAACGCAAACTTCACTTCGCGCGCTCTCTGTTGTACAGCGAGACGTCGACCGGTGTGCGAGAGAGAACGCGCGAAGTGTAGTTCGCATTGTCGCGACAGTGTAGCCGTACCATTATGAGATGAAGATTCATTGATTTTGATCATTCAGTTTTGTGGGGAAAAAAAAGTTAAACATCACACAGAACGAATGTTCTGTCAACTATTCTAGTTCTACTATTATAACTGTTGTAGTCCATTAATACATTATCATTTTAATACAGTGCATATTTACCTAAAGTTGAGGTGTAGCCAACAGCTTATTATGGAATGCACCTTTGTATCGAAAATCCCCCGATTCCGGGATCGACGAATTTACTGTTCTGATTATAGAATCGGATGTATATTTATTTACGTTCATGTGTTGGATAATGTGGAATGCACTTTTGTATCGATCGTAATAGTCTCGCGATTCCGGAATCGACAAAATTTGAGTTTTTTCTGACTATAGGTATAATCGGATGCATATCTACCTACCTAATATTTTATAGGAGGTTGTTACATAGCTGGCATAGCAAACAATCCTGACATTGTTTTTGTTAAGTTAACCGACTATATTTAGGATCATTCATGTATACTGTTTCATCGCCGTACATTTTTCTGCTAACTCTGTAACCTACGGCCAACGATGCGCGTCATAATTTAGCATAATCAAACCTCAAACTAAACATGCGTTTTCAAATCGATTTTATGTATTTTTAGGACCTTTTCTATATAATAGACTCAACAAGGTACTAAGCCTCTATAGTGTAAGCTATAAAAAATGTAATACGATGTTATCAGAATATTTAGCGATACTCAATTACACAGACACAGAAAAACTTCTAGAAATTTTGTCATGATGATAATTTATTCCCTCGTAAGTATATACTTTTATATATTTATATAGGCTAGATTTAGGTATTAATGTAACAATATGCTTTTTCTCATAGTTGTTAATAGATTATTTTTATATCAGTTTTACATAAAATCTTAATGTTCCTATATAAGTGAAATGTAAAGTGATGGCCTGAAACACAGGTTTCAATAAACCTAGTACGGGCGGGTCGCTACCTAACATTCTAATTCCAAACCATCATTACTTGCACCTAGCTTTGCCAGGCGTCCGGATAAAGCCGGACACAGTCAGGATTTTTGGTTGCTTGTGCGGCCAAATAAGACGTCGTCCGGCCTGTCCGGCTTTTGTTAGGCTTATTAAATTTGACCATTATTGTACCGTGACCATTGTGTTTTCATTTGTTATCCATTGCAAATTGCAATAGTACTTTAGTGTTAACTACTATTGCAATTATTGATAATATTGTAATAAATATTGAGTGATTCATAATAAAGAAGACTGATTCATTCAATTTTATTTTTGATACAATATACAAGATATTTATTTTGTAAAACATGAGTGCAGAATTATACAGGTCTTAAAAATAATAAGAGGTAGCTACATGTTTTGCCAATCATGGCGTACAAAATTAGTCGCATTAAGACAACTATTACAAATGATAATTATAAAATCGTTAATAATAAATTAAAACAATGACTCACATAGTCGCCTGCCACTCTAGTACTGTTATTTCCTCTTAACTTAAATATAATAGATTAACTATTTAGTGCATCTTCGTGGAACGTGTTTCTCTATACTAAATGAACTTACAAACCTTCACGACAAATCGGTGTACGGAGTTAACTACTACAACCCGTACATTTATAGTCCTTCGAGCCTTCGTGTATCTTAGTGTAAATAAGAAGTCTCTCTCGAAAGAAGAGGTAAAACTGCTAGATTACTAACTGCGCTTAAATGAGCATCATCAAAAAATACATGGCTTAAGTATTTGCCATCTACATTTAAAACCTCAGGCTTATTGTCTTAAATAAGATTGTTTTTATAAAACCCGCTTTACTTTTGAATAATAGAATATAAGGATAAGCTGTCTACCTGGTGGGTGCAGACGTGTATAAAACAAACATCCTTTTGGAAATTCCCTGTGATTCGCCAAACTTATTTGTGGGCTTGACTGCTCTTACGCACGTTGCGTATTTCAAATTATTTGTTAGATAAACGGTCGACCGGAAATGTCAAACAAACAACAATTGAAACAAACTATTAAAAAATATTGTGCTTAGTATTGTAACACTGCAGGCATTTTGCCCTGTAATGGGACAACACAGGCTAGTTATATTAGATAACATTGTGCTTAGTAATATTTTGTTAATTTTCTTTTGTCTCTCCACATAGCGCAAAATTCATTTTATAGGTATGTAAATATGCATTGAAATAGTTTACCCCGGTTTTTTTTATTAAATAATTTTAAGAAGCCGCTTCCATAATTTCATAGCCTAAAATTAACTTTATGTAAATATGCATCCGAATATCCGATCTCTAATGATCAATGAATTTGATCTGAATTCCATGTTAAAGAATGTTGAATAATAATTATAAACAAGCTACAAGCAGGTCACTAGCCCAGATATTCTCGATTTTTTTAAATAATTCTGCATACTTATTTTACAATAATTTATGCATAACAACATTCCTAAAAACCTGATTTACACGGTGAGGATTAATTGCCTTTGGCATACCATAAGTTGAAGCAAAAACTAAAGTTACACCGTCTAAACAGTGTTTCGACGATGCAAGTCATTTGTTGCTTGAATTTTATTGTACGGCACAGGCAAGAAATTTACATCGTGTAAGCCCTCGCACACACGGGCGATTTTTTAATGCGATGATTATATTATCCCGTACTGTATTTTCAACTCTCGGTATTGAGCCGAGCATTGATAATCCAACGGAGTGCATCCCAGTGTGTAAAAAAAACACACTGTTGGAATTTCAACTCTCGGCGCAAGTGCGTTGAAGTTCCAGTGCGGGATCAAAAATCGTCCGTGGTTACGAAGGCTAAATGGGGCTTCACATTGCTATTCCAGTCGGCTCGGTGTTGTCAAACGCGCTGTTGGAGCGCGGCGGTGGCGCGGACGACATCGAGTGCGTCATCAACGGAGAGTACTCTGTCTCCTGCCGCCGAGACCGCGGCAGAGACGAGGTGTACGTACCCTTCTCGCTGGTACACAAGTACTTCGAGGTAGGTGGCAATAAGGCATAGTGTACTGACAATCAGTAACTCGATGTTAATATGGCACTTCGATTTTCCCAAAGAGACTGTCTTACAGGTACCTATGACTGACAAAATAACATAAAAAAAAAAACCAAAATATTTTGTTTCATAGAAACCGACTTTGAAAAGTCAGATTTCAGAAGCTAGCTGCGTGATTCAGATTCTGCTTCAGATTCATTTATTTACAAAAACACTTGTGGTGTGTACACTACACATGGTGTTACAAGGTAGTTTTTGGCTCAACATGTTTGACCATGGCTGGTGTACAAATTAGGTCGAAAGACAATAAAGTTTAAACATATAAAAAATACAAAGAATAATAATATAAATAAATCAACAATTAACATTAATAGCAAGTTTAAAAATTAGGTCAATAGTCATGCGTTTCAAAATAAATATAATAGATTCAGTAAGTATCTTCAGAGCGATTTATCGTTAAAAAATCCATTAACATTATAATTTTAAGGCTTTTTCTGTCAGTATTTTCTTATGTCTGTATTTAATTTCTTAACACAGTTAGGGATATTATTATAAATTATTGGCGCTCTGCATATAACGCTTTTATACAGTAGCGCTGTCTTAGCTGGCTGAACAAGTGGTTCAGCCGTGGTTTCAGTAAGTCGTTTCCTGTGGAGAAGATGGCAAAAAACTCCACGTTTACTCTTTTACTTCAAAGCTCTACAGAGACGAACTTGATCCAAAACTCGATGTGCTCTATAAACGGCCGCTTACTGAATTTAGTTTTTGGATACTAAGTGTCTTGATTAAATAACTAAATTGTAAAAAGAAAGCAGAAATAGTTTCGCGAGACCCTCGTGAGAAATAGTATTTAAAAAGAAAATATGTACTTATTATTACCACTTACATTTGTTTTTACAGGTAGGAAGGAACCCAATACAACAATGTAGTTCCAATTTAATTTAATTTAAAATAGATTAGATATAATATATAATACTTGCCAAAAAATAACGCCTTCAATATACACAAGCATATAGCTAGCTATAGGATTAGATTCTAGGAATTTCAAAAATTTTAAAATTCTGAAGTAGGTACCTAGGTCAACAAAACCATATTTCCAACAACGGGTTCGTTAACCCAAAATCTTCCTATAGGCCAGACTTTGCAAATAATCCTTATCGATTAGCACGCATTTCGGGGCCACAGATAAGTTACGCACAAACGCGTACCTATCTATCTAATTATTACTAACTATTTTACATTTCCTCTTTAAACTTTAAAACACCAGTTACTCCTGTATGTATATTCTTTATTAAGATAAAAAGTAGCCTATGTCACTCGCCTTTGCTGTGTGGAAGGACACTTAACTTAAAAAACTTAAACACTTTCGAATTTATAAGACGGCGGACAATCAGTTTCAAAATACACAAAAATCAACTAAGTAACTAAAATTCCACAGATCTACGGAAAAATATCAGTAGCGGACGGCATAGAAAAATTCGAATGGTCACACAGTTACGGTAAGATCTACCACCCAAAGAAGAAGTATGACCCTCGAGGCACTTTCACTACGTTTGAAAATTACAATGTAGAAGTCAGAGACAGGGTCAAATGCATCAGCGGCATCGAAGGAGTCCCTGTCAGCACGCAATGGGAGCCCCGAGGGTTTTTTTACCCAACCCAGATCGCACAATATGGACTAGCTCACTACAGCAAGCACATAACAGAAAATGAGCCAAAGAGACGAATAATAGACGACGGAGAAAAACATTTAGAAAATTGGATCATAAGTAAAGATGCGTATATGGCCAGAGAATTCGACACCACTGTCCAATCAAACGTGCTCAGATTTTCGACGTCAGACCATGCGTCGAGTCAGGTGTGGTTGAAAGTGAACCTGACTCAAGACTTTGTGTTGAGCGTGGACCTCCAGATGAAGGCTAACTCCTCGATGACTGTGGTGTTACAGAATAAGGATAAGAAGGAGACGGTGTATCTGCATTATGTTACGACTACGCAGTTGATTTCGGCTCAGGTGAGTCAAGGAACATACCCTTCCTTATTCATATGCTTTCACATAGGAAATTCTATGTTTTGTTCTTTCAAGAACAATGTTGACAGCACACCAACTTGTTTTCTATTTCTAACCACATTTAGGTGTTTCCAGCAAAAACCTGAATGTCGTAGCGAATATGATGATATCCGCCTACGACATTCAAGTTTTAGCTGGGTTGCAACAGGATGAAGAACTCCAACACCATACTGCAATCAAATTTCTGGGAATAATTTATATCTCTCTCACATAGTTTTAAAAATCTAACTTGAAGTCTCGCGGTTCACAATGCTTCCTGTATTCTGAACATGAGTACTCATTTTGACTTTCGAATATTTTATCTGATATATCTATGAGGAAAGTCTTGAGTATAAATGTCGATGGCTATAAGAGTAGAGGAAGACCAAAGAAACGATGGATGGACTGTGTGAAAGATGATATGGCTAGAAATGGGGTGACTACCGAGATGACAACTAATAGAGAAGTATGGAAGAAAGCGACATGTTGCGCCGACCCCAAATAAATTGGGATAAAGCAGGAGAATGATAATGATATATAAAGGCACACACATACACCCGGTATTACGTGGGGCATAAATATAACTGGCGAAATGTGGGTGTAATAAGACCTCTGCTTAACCCGTTCGGGAATTATGTTATGTTACATACAAAGGTTTTCTAGGAGGACCACATATACTACGGCATAGGAGTGGAACAGCCTTGGAGACGCATCACCAGGGACCTGATCATTGACATGCAGAAAGGCTGGGCGCTTCAGGACAAGCCCAAGAGAAGATCTCCTAGGAATAAGTTCAAGGTAACTTTTTAGGTTTTACAAGATTTAGATGATTTTGATTTTGTATGTTTTCGAAGAGGCTATTACAATAGCCTCCTACAGCTTACAGCGTGGTTGTTCTTCATATAAAATCTACCTATAGACATAGGATTTTTATTTCGAGTGACCTAAAAGTTATGTTCACACTTATTCGCTTTCATCATCATCTTGCCCTTCAAACTAGTTTTTAGTATGCCAAGTCCGCGCATAAAATCTTACGTTTAATCTAAATCATTCAGTTGTGTTAGCAGTAATGATCTTTAGGTTTCTGAGTTCTTTACTTGTATCGCCGTCTTTATCCAGATATCGAGCATCATTCTAAGCGGCAGTGGTTCCCTGGACAACGTGACGGTGTCGCCCAGCGAGCACATGCGGCAGTTCTACGCGGCGGCGCGCTGGCTGGTGCGCGCGCAGCGCGTGCGCAGCGGCGGCTGGCCCATCCCCGTGCGCAGGCGCATGGCCGCGGGCGTGGCCGAGCTCAAGCCGGGCTGGTGAGCGAGCTAGAAACTAGAAAGATTAAGTATTTGTTTTCGAATTGCACAGGAAATTAACAAAATATAAATACGAACCGGCAACCGTAACCAGCGTGCGCGTATGACCAGATGTACGAATGTAAACGAAGTATGTAAGGATCTTGTCTGCCTACCCCATGAAAGGAAGGCGTGAGTTTATGTATGTATGTATGTATATATAACTCAACATAACTGGTGAAATGTGGGTGTACTATAGGTAGGTACACCTCTGCCTAACCCTCGGGGGAAATAAAGGCGAGATGCGTATGCTATGAATAAAAACAATAATTTTATACACAAAGTGTACGAAGCCAAGAAAGGCTCCTATCGCCCGTTGGCGAGAGACCGAGAGACCCTTCGACAAACATGGACAGCCCTTTCGATCAGTATTTCACCCTTCGAAGAAATTCCGAACATAGTAACGCTTCATAGTGAGTTAAACCTTAAATGTTAACTTGTCTTCTTGGTCGAACTTTACCTTTTAAAGTTTCTAAGATATTTGTGTTGCTGTTGAGTATGTAAGGATCGTAACAGGTGGCGTTCTGTAGGTATTTTCTCCCTAGGAAAAAAAGCGTGTGTTTATGTATGTATGTAGGTTGTTTTTGTACTGAATTGAACTCATTTTTATCTGCAGGCACTCAGCAATGAGTCAAGGTCACGCCATATCGCTGCTGTCCCGCGCGTACGAGCACAGCGGCGACGTGACGTACCTGCAGGCCGCCAGGCGCGCGCTGTACCTGCTGGACGTGCCCAGCCACGCCGGCGGGGTGAAGGCCATGTGGATGGACAAGTATGTGTGGTGAGTACAACTAACATTCCAAGGGTTTCATCATCATCATCATCATCATCTCTTCCCCTTATCCCAATTTTTTGTTGGTCGTCGCAACATGTCTTTTCATACTTCTCAATTAGTTGTCATCGCGGTAGTCACTCGCCTTCTGGCTATATCGTCTTTCACACAGTTCATACAACATTTCTCTGGTCTTACCCTACTCGTATAGCCATCCACATTCATACTCAAAACTTTCCTGGCGACATTTCCCTCATTCCTCCGCATCACATCCCCATACCATGACAACTTTTTTCCACACAACTTTTCAGTCACCGGTGTCACTTTCAGACTTCCTCTTATGTACTCATTTCTTATTCTATCCATTCAGGTAACGCCACACATCCCTCTCATCAATATGTGTTTCATTTCAGACAGTGACATGTCAGACATGTCACTGTCTTAAAGTTGGTATATTCTTATCCGGTTTCTGAATTGAGAATTTGATGTTATGAACTTGCCAAACTATGCTTTAGCATTATTAATGTATTGGTGATTCCTTCAATGTAGCACGCGAAATTACTTTTTTTTAGTTTTTGCAAGAAAACGTTTGAAATCGCGGGCTTTCCAGGTTATGCTAAAGAAGACAAATTCTCAAATTAGAAAGGTTGATGTCACGTGAAGATTTTAAAAGTCTTTCTGGCGGTGTGAGTTCGGGCACTAGAAACCATACTGTAATCAGTAGTGTCTAGTTTCGAGTTTACTCCCATATCCTGGGAGTAAACTCGAAACTAGACACTAATATTTCCGGATTACAGTATGGTTTTTTTATTGGTGTCATTTATCACTGCAATAATTTGAAGCCCATTGCAATCACTTTCAATAACACTTTCTCTAATTCTCATTACAGGTACGAAGAATACCCAACCAAACCGCCCCTCTTCGTACTTAACGGTTTCATCTACACTCTACTAGGCCTCTACGACCTCCACATCATCGAGGGCGAAAACTCAATATCTCTAGCGAAGAAAATGTTCGATGACGGTATGACATCCTTGAAAAACCTCCTACCACTATTTGATACTGGCAGCGGAAGTTTTTACGACCTAAGACATTTTACCTTAGGGGTTAGCCCCAACATAGCTCGATGGGACTACCACGCTACTCATGTAAACCAGCTATATCTTCTTGCAGGGTTAGACAACGATCCTATACTTATGAATACGGCTAAAAGATGGGAGGGGTACATGCAAGGGAAGAGGGCAGCGCATAATTGAGATCAAATCACGGCAGGGGACACCTGCGTTGTTATTCTTCTACTCTATTGAGATTCGGAGTAAAGTCGCGTTTTTATGTAGTGGTTTAAACAAAAATAATGAAAAAAGAAACGTTGATTGATCAGTTTTGAGCTAGTATTTACTCGTTCGCACGGTGAGTGAGCGAATGTCCGTTCGTTCTGTGTGTCGATCGCATTCAGCGAACGAATGGTCGCTCGCATTCAATTAAAATGGAGCCATCAGTGCGCAGTTACTTGACATACACAGAATCTGAACAAATTATTTTTGTTTAGCCGAACTTAGTAACAGTCAAATATTCTCTCTGATCTTACTGGCGTGTGAAGAAACCGCGGCTTGAAGATATAACGGTAAAACGTTATTGGAGTCTTGTAATTCGAATTTTGAAGTGTATTCGGTTTGTACCGGAGTGTTGTTATTGATTCGAATTTTGAATCGGAAACGGTTTTCATTTCAAACTCTGTTCGTTCAACGGTAATGAATGTACCGAAGTTTGTCGAAAATTTACGAATCGAGTGGTCTCCGAAATTGAATTGAAAAGATTGGGTTCGTGGTTACGAATTTAGCCGAAGGTTTGCCGAATGTTACTTTTCAAATGTAGAACTGTAACTGACTGAATGGGTTTTCGTGAAATTGAGCTAAAATGCTCCTTGACTGTGACTATAAGGTATGTAAAAAGATGTGGGTTGGTTTAGGAGACCGATACAAATTGGTGTAAAAAATGTCTCTGAGGAAATAAAAAATATTTTTCTACGGCAAAAAGACAAAGATCTAAGTATCTCCAAAAAAAATCTTCTTGAAAAACATTGTACAGGTTACTTAAATTACTATTTAAGTTTCAATTAGACAAGCAATAACCTCGTTTAGATACGTTTTCCATTTATTACATGAGTTTATTTAAAATCTTAGGTACTTAGCAGGTAGTTGGTAATACTGCATATCGTTACTTAAAAAGCTTTATTGTATATACCTACTAATTAACAATGTAATCAAAACGAATGGTAAGGAACCCTTTTAAAATACTTTCACTTTTGGGCTTCGGACACCAGGCCATTTCACAAGTCAGATCAGAGGACTGGGGGGCAACCACGGCCTCTTAAAGCGGTATTATTTTAATATTACAACAGTCTGAGAATGAAATGAAGCTATACAGAGGGTATAGCACTATCTCTTTCCCACTGTGAAGCATTATTAAAATAATACTGCTATATGAGGCGGTGGTTGCCCCCCTGTTCAGTCACTGGCCTTTCATTGAGTAGGAATACTTTTGAAGACAGTAAAAAGTCTTCGAGACTCACTAAACTGACCCAAAACCTGGACTCTCTATTCTGTTCATCAGTGCAGATCAATAAATCCCAAAAATGTATTTCTAAATGAAACTAATGGCCTTCATAGAACTAATATAAAGTGAAGTTTAGATTAGCAACAAAACTTCCAGAAGTTTCCCTTCTCAAGCAATTCTTACTTAGAAAACTTGCGGTAGTGAGCTTGCCGGGATTGTTTAGAATAGAAGAAGAAGAATAGAGAACAACAACAATTGGTAAGAATTGCTTGCGGAAGAGCTGACTTCCGTCTTGTTGCTAATCTAAACTTTGCTTTATAACAAGCATAACGAACTTGAAATCAGGTCTGTCTGATCGGGAAAAAAAAAATAATCAGTGCGCAAATTTTGATAATAAACATGTATTTTTTATTTTTATATGTCTTAGTACAAAAAAAGATGTTTACTTTGAGTTTTATAATTTGAAATTTTGATGATGACTTGCCGGCCAGCGCGGCGCGCTGTAGCGGAAGGCGCAGAGGTACCTAAACAGCTGTGCGCTCGTTCAATTCGCCAGCGTAGAGTTTTTAGGTATTTTATTAGGATTTCAAGTCGGGAAAAAAAAGTATTGAACTAATAATGGAAACGTGTTCTATAACTAACACTGTTCAAAAAAATAAAAAATGCGCACCGGTTAGATCTTTTCCTGTATAACATTTTAAAGTTATAGGTATTATTATTTCATAAGTTCCTTAAAAGTTAGTCTCGACAGTTATTGCTCGACTTTAAATCCAAAGACAATTTTTATTTATGTCGCGATTTGATCAAATTCAAAGATATACCGCTGAAGACTGATGACAAAAACAATTTGTAATATTTACAAATATAAACGTACTGATGCAAGAAGTAGGCTATGATATTTTTAGTTCTTGCATTTTTCTAAGATCGAGTAATTCAAAATTGTATGTAATTCATCATTCTCTTCCTTATTTATTTTTATTCCATTCAACATAATGTATCTGTCAGTAATCATCGCATTGTTCACCTTTTTTCTACTCATATCATCTTTTACACAATGTAATTTTCATTTCTGTGTTTTTATAATGCTTTTCACTTTTGTAAGGACTAATTCGTACTTTACAGTAGGCTATAGTACCTAACAACTTTACTAGAATTAGATGTAATAAAACTCATATCAAACTGTACATAGATTGACACTGTTATAGATTTTATGTGTATTTTATATAATCTTGAAGCACGATGCCCACTAGCACTTGTTTGGCGTGCACCGTGTACACTCATACAGCAAGTCGACTTACTGTGAGGGTTTCCATGGTGCAACTAGAAATGATAAGTTGCAAGTGATTAACATGTGAAGTTGTTCTCTTAATTATACGATTGCAATGTATAGTCGACCTCGTTATCGTTTCATCACCCTTTTTTTTACCGTGGGGATCCATGGATACCCTCCGTCTGGGAAGAACGGAGGGTTATGTCGGACTCCTACCGACTAAAACCCCACTGTTTTTTCTAGTATCGTGAGTTGGGGGTCCGGGAGATACTTGTACATTCGCCGCTCCCCGACTGGTACCAACCCGCCATGACTAGCGGGTCACATCACCGAGTGCTGCCGATCGCACGACCACACGTCCTTCAATTTAGGCACGCAAATAATAATGCGTGCCACCTCTTTGAGCCTGACTGCTCGAGCGACGATACAGCCCCTATTTCGCGCCCGCAGACCACTCCCTATTCGGGTGTCACCACTATGTGGATCGCCCGGAGGACACGGTGGAGCATACGGTGGAGGTCTGCCCGGCTTGGGCAGAGCACCGCCGTGTCCTCGTGGAGGCGATCGGGGGCAGAGATCTCTCGCGTCCGGCCCTGGTTCAGGCCATGGTACGGAGCGAGAGGGCATGGGCAGCCGTCACCTCCTTCTGCGAAGCAGTAATATTCGCGAAGGAGGAGGCGGGACGGTTGAGGAAAAAGGAAATTTCGCGCTCTCTCGCACCTAGCCGCCGCAGGAGACGCCCTGGGCGTCGGGAATCCCGGGCGGATTCCCGGCCACCGTAGGCGCGGGCTTGCGGACGGTGAGTAATGGGTAGCTCACCGTCCGGTAAGGACCAGGCCCGGGTCGACGGCGCGTTGTGTTCCACGCGTGTCTCAAAGAGATGTCGTCAGCACAAGTGTAGGGGTCCACTAGGGCCGATGCTTGCCGGGGTCGCGGGAAGGTACTAAAGGGTTACCGAGGCCCCTGGCTACACAGGCAACGGAAGGAATACGGGAGGGTTTTAGTCAGACAACCCTCCCGCTCCACCCAGAGCGGGAGAAGTTATTTAATGATTTCCCACCCAAAAAAAAGACGCCTCCCTATGGTGGCCGGAGATCATTAAGTGTCTTTCGACGCCCAGCTGCTCTTCTAGTGCGGGTAGAATGACAGGTATGCTCTATTTCCCTCTCCGCCGCCTCCTTTGCATGCATCACCTCCTCGCAAAAAGAGGTGACACAATCCCACGCGTTCTCGCTAGCGACCGTGGACCGAACTACGGCCGGAAGCGAGAAACCCCGCACCAATCGTTTCATCACCCTAAGGTTCAATGTCACTTGCCAAAAGACTAAGTCTATTTGTCTATGTGAAAGATAGTTATAGTGCGTTCACTATAACTTGATGCGTGATGTGATTGGTAACACTGAATTTTGCAGTCATGTGATTGGTAGCTCTGTTCGTCAGACGCCATTCTGAACTCCATTAAAACGAAAAAAATTCAGTGCTACCAATAGCGTCTAGTTATAGTGAACGCACTTTCGTTTTGGTACTTTAGTGACGTTTCAATTTACTGGTAACTGTTGTAAAAAGTGCTAAAGCAGGTACGAGGCCGGCTATACTTGCCTAACAGTTTTTGTTGTTATTTAGCGGCAATTTAATTTATATGTTATCTGTACAAATATTCTGATATTGTTATTTAGCCAAATCTATGACTTAAGTTTGACAGCTGGTCTTAATATCTTCCGTCTCTTTCGTTTTTTGTCTGTTACAAGGATATAGCAATACTTTGTATTTAGTTAAGTTGATGCCAAACAGTTTCAGCACCTTAATTTTCTCATTTTAGTGATTTTCCAACGTCTTGCCATAAAGATTTTATTTTCAAATTATTTATTTCTATTTACAGTCATTTTTTAGATATAATATTTTATACCTTGATCGCAAACGCGCCTCAAATTTAGAATAAATTGTTACAAACACTGGGACACATCACAAAGAATGTAAAACTT
Organism: Atethmia centrago; assembly: GCA_905333075.3. Taxonomy (NCBI): domain Eukaryota; kingdom Metazoa; phylum Arthropoda; class Insecta; order Lepidoptera; family Noctuidae; genus Atethmia; species Atethmia centrago. The sequence goes on along the minus strand of HG995378.1, from coordinate 30,167,852 downwards.
TTCTACTTTTATCTTTTTCAGTATTATGTAATTTCTTAGGCGATATGTGCCAGTGTGCGGTAACGCTTCTAATCCAAAATGTCTTATTATAAACGACAAATAACTAAGTATAATCCTTACATTTTAGATTGTATAAAATATATATTGTATATACATAATATATTATTTAGAGCTAATTACGTATTTAGAAACTTAGAGGTAGAATTTCGGCTTCGGCGATAGAATTCGATTTTGTGGAGGTATGTATACGTAATGTCTTGCCGCGTTTCTTGTGTAAAATAGTATAATTTCAGTTGACTCTGTATTTATTATTCGAGCTAGTATCCACTAGGCAAGTAGACATCTTTTTTATGTTGCACAACATCATATTGTTTGTAATGTCAACAACAAAAGACATACTTACGCAAGTAACCAGGCAGCTAACTGTTCCATATTCAAATACTTGCTTCCAATTGATTTTACATATATTCAAAGAAATATCAATTGATTTGATTTATTGTTCTTTAAGTTGACTAAAGTTATTTTTCCAAAAACACATTTATTTGTTTACATGTTTGGAAACTAAATTACGAACGCAGTATACATTATTTTTTTATAGGATTGCGTACCCGAAGGGTGCCAACAGGACTTGTTGGTTACTCGTCTCTTTTTTTTGCCTCTACCTAGACAGACACTGTCCAACGGTTTTCACAAGCTTGAAGTCTGACAAGTAAATCTGCTGAATGCAAACTTTAAGCTGCAGTGATTGGTTGACTGAAATAGCAGCCAATCCATTCACTTTGTACACTGCTACAAGAACTGTGATTTTAGCCACGCGCCAAAACCTAAGTTGATTGCAAGTTTAAAATAGACTATTTACATTTTCAAAGGATTCAAAGTAGCTAGTTATTATTACAAACGATTTTGTAGGTTCTTAAAGAATATAGTGCTTTCATTTGTTTGGGAATTAGAATAAAATATTCTTAGAAACCTACATATCAAACCAATATTGTAAATAATGTCTGAATTGTGAAGCAACTATCCTTCTTAGAGACAATACGATCCAAAGTAGTTATTACATAGTACTGTTTCATAATATAAGTATAACAGTGTCGGCCGGCTGTGAATCGAAGCACAAATTTTATATGCAATGCAAATTTTTGGAAGTCAATTGGATAATGGAAACAAAATTTATTTAAAAAAAGACAAATGTACCTTTTCGTAATTTCTATATTTAGGTATCAAGTTTTGAATCTTAAAAGCCTCCGTATCTGTCTCGTAATATGCAAAAATATAAAAAACAACAACGTTAAATAATCAAGCGTGGTACGTAACAATGTTTGTAGAAGTTTTACCGATTGTAATTATAACATTGCTTATTTGTATTTTAATATTGTTTAAGCATTTAGAATGACACATTGTTATTACCTTATGAAATATAATAATCTTGTGAGAATTTTGGGAAAGGTTTTAACAATTATTTGTAAACTAACTCATTATGACTTTAATTTGAACTAATCAATATTCCTACTGTTTTTGTATGTATGGGGAAAGATGCGTGGTGCTAAACTTTACCCGCTTTGTGTTTTCAAAAGTCAAAATTAAACATTCCATTAAAAAAGAGCTTAAAATCTAGTAGTACCTAATAATGTAAATACTGTTTGTAGATCTACGTGTTTTTGTTAACCTTACTGAATTAAATTTTAGAGTAAAAGTTTTTGAGTAATGGTGATATACGAATTTCGTTTTAGATAACAGTTTCTTCTATAGTTTTAAGTTATTTATTTAACCGACAAAATCATATTTATTGCTTTATATTTTAAACATGTTTTTACCAGTTAAAATTAAGTTCTTTTGCCTTTTGGTTCCTATAACATCATTAAATTAATAAATGTTACTTACATTAAAAATAACTTATTCTGCATTTGTATCGACATTAGATTGTAGTGAGATAGTGAATGCACTTGTGAATGACAATAAAGCGTCTCAAATTATATTTGTGTTTTATTAATGAAGTTTTTACTATCTATCTTCTATCCATAAGTCGGAAATACGTTAGTCACTCGTTTGATTAATCGGGATGCCATCGCGCCAGCGCCACCAAGCGGCGCTCGACAGAGTCTACAACGTAACGCTCGACCAGAGTTAAGTGCAGTTTGTCGGAAGCGGTCAGGGTGTGAACACGTTTAGAAACTCGCGCGTACGTATAGTTGTGTCATGTACCTACAGTGTGTGAATAGCTAGTGTGATTATTTTATCGTAAATTATAATTAATTTGATTTAAACTGTGTACGGTTTTTTTATTGTGCAATAACCAACACTTCCCATTGTACGCCCACATTAGTTAAAATATGGCAGATGATAACGAGTGAGACGTACCTTCTCCGTCACATATATAAGTATATACAAATCCTTTATTGTTCAGGCCGCTCGTTTGTAGAGATTTCTTTAGAAATAAGCATCACCTTTGTACGTATTTTTCTGTTCTGGTCTTCTTTTCTGTTTTTGTATGTGTATACATAAATTGTTAAATAAATAAATACATTGCCAGTTCAAATAAAATTCCCGCAGTCGTTACTCGTGTTTAAAAGACTCGTAAAGGAACATTACTTGTCGCTGTGAATTTGTTCTCGTAACTGTAATAAATAATTACAGTTACGAGAACAAATTCACAGCGAAAAGTAATGTAATATGTATGTATTTCGACTGGCTGTTAATAATGGAGTGCTGGTGCCTACGCTTATGTATGGAAGTGAATGTTGGGTGTGGCAAAAGAAACATGAAAGTAGAGTAAATGCTGTGGAAATGCGTTCCTTGAGAAGCATGTGTGGTGTGACTATAAATGATAGGCTGAAAAATTATATGGTAAGGCAATGGTAAGGTTTAAAGGAAGATTAGTGACAAAAATTTAAAAGTGTATGCTTAGATGGATTGGTCATGTTGAGAGGATGAATGAAAGGTGACTAACAAAATGTATTTACAAGGCAGATGTGAGTGGAAATGCCGGGAGGGGACGCCCCAGAAAGACGTATATTGACCTCATTGGTGACGTTCTTCAAAAAGGTCAGGTGCGTAGTACTCGCAACCGGCGCGGCGTGCGTGTAAGCCGAAATTTCGACCTGTGGACACCTGTAGAGGAGTACCAACAAAATGACAGAGGAAAGCAAATTTTGCTAGACTTGAAGCAGGGACGCTTCGCTCGGTCGGTCAATAAATTCGAAAGTAACTCTGTCTGTTTGTCCGTTTGATACGTTTTCACTAAACCACGGGATGGTGTTTGATTAAATTAGGCAAGGAGATAGATGGCATCCTGGGGAAGGACATATGCTACTTTTGTCTCAGAAATAATCCTAAAGGGGTGATATAGGGGATGCAAGTTTGTATGGGAAACCCAGCATTTCTTAAGTTAGAGATGGAAATTCAAATTAATGCTGTCGGTAAGAAATAAAGAATCACCAGAGAATATAATACAAGTTAATGTTGATTGTTATTATGTTTAAGTAAGACGTTTAAAATCCTAAAAACCATTTTCATTTATCAAAAATAAAAAACCGGTGAAGTTATTTTTTTTTTTTATCAGGAACAATTTACATTGTATTTGATTTATGATACATTAATACTAATTTATAAATTAATCATGCAATGACAATAATAACAAAAAAATAATAATAATTATAATCATACATAAAAACATAAAAGAACACATAAAAAGAATACCAAAATAAAAAAAAAATAAAACACGTCTTGTCCTGATAATAATACAAAATTAAAAAATTCTACATTCAAATATAATAATGATAAACATGTCTTCAAAAAAGTCACAATAGTCATAAACTCATAATGGGATTATTAAATTACAATTCGTCAATTGAGTATAAGTTCCTATCCAACAAAAATGCTCGGAGCTTCGCCTTAAAAGAGCTAGTGTATAACAAAATTTTTAAATCCGCTGGCAGTCTATTAAAAATATGTGCAGCTTGGTAATGAGGGCTATGCTTGACAATGTTAAAATTAGGTACAACTCTATTTTTAAAGTCATTTCTCCGAGTGTTTTCCCTGACTATTCTTTCTTCCCCAGACTCATATTCATGGATATATTTTTTAAAATTAACTAACAACACAAGTATGTATAAGCTGGGCAATGTTAGAATATTTAAGCGCTGAAAATGAGTACGACATCTTTCTCTCTGAGTGATTCTGACAATTGTACGTATTGCTCTTTTTTGGAGGATGAAGGCTCGCTGAAAATTGTAACCGTAGCTTTTCCCCCAGAACTGTATACTGTATCGAAGTCTGGATTCAACAAGAGCATAATACACCATTTTTAATTGTTCCGTATTTATTTCGTCCCTCAATGTCCTCAACGCATAACACGCAGATGATATAGTGGAGTCAATGTGTGCTAGTTCCTTTTTCCAGTTCAGCAAATCATCCAACTGGATACCTAGAAATTTTACGTCTCTAACTAATTCTACCTTTTCATTGTTAAGGGTTATATCCATATCGTCTTTATTGCCGGAAGTGGTTCGGAATAGGTAGGTAATAGGTAATAGGTAAAACGGGCCGGTGTCCGCAACTCCACGTCAATGCGCGTATTTTGCGTACGGGTGGGAAATCGATTATTCGATCCACCCCAGCTCCTCAAGGAAGGCCAGCAACGCCTTGGTGTTACTGACCATCTCACAGAGGGTACCTGGGTTACCGAAGTACTTTGCCCTGTATGTGGCGACGACCGGGCAGTTTAGTAGCACATGAGCTGCTGTCTCGTCGTCCTTCATGCAGGCCCTGCACAGCGGACTGTCTGTGACTCCTATGATAAAAAGGTGTTTGTTAAATGACCCGTGGCCTGTTATAGCTGCTGTAACAGTGCGCAGCTGTAGTTTAGTTAGTCGGAGAACCCGTTTCGTGAGGCGACCATCAATTGTAGGGAGAGCTTCCTTGGCCTGCCTGCACTCACCTTGGTCCGACCATAGTTTGAGATGTTTATCTCTGGTGCGTTTCCTTACCAGAGTGCGTAGGTACCCGAAGGGAAGTGGCACGATGGGCTCAGGTCCCACTGGTGCCATGCTCGACCCCCTTCTGGCAAGTTCATCGGCTGCATCGTTGCCTAGCGAACCGCTGTGTCCTTTAATCCATTGAATGGTTATGTTGTTGAGGCTACCCACCTGGTTGAGGCGCTGGTGGCACTCGTATATTAGCCCAGAGTCAACTGTGTGACTGTTTAGCGCTTGCAGGACAGCCATGCTGTCTGAGAGAATGCGGATTGAGTGGTCCTTAACTTCCCTGGCCATGATGGCTGAGGCGGCCAGAGAAATACCTAAGCACTCAGCCTGGAACACTGTGTTATGGACCCCCAATGGTGTGGCTATGCGTATGTTGAAGTCCTCCGAGAAGATTCCAGCACCTGTGCCACTACCTGTTTTGGATCCATCTGTGAAGATGCGCAGCTCTGCGGGGCGCAACCCCTCGCATCGGCGATCCTCGTGGAGTTGGATCTTGTATTTCTTATCAAATATAAATTGTTTGGGTACCTGGTCATTTATTGCTTTCGTGATGGGGAACTCTTTATGGAGTCCCTCAAGCAGCGCAGTGTGTAGTGTGTCTCTCTTGCCCCAGAGATTCAGTGCATTTAGGCGTACTGCCGCCATCGTCGCTTCCTGCTGTATGAACAGGTGGAGCGGCGGCAGTCCCAGCATGGCTTCGATTGCTGCAGTTGGAGTTGTCCTCATGCAGCCCGTGGTCGCCATGCAGGCAAGTCTTTGCATGCGTTGTAGTTTATTGGAGGCTGTGACTAGCTGGGTGCGGGGCCACCAGACCACGGCCCCGTAGGAGATCATGGGGCGGATTACCGCCGTGTACAGCCATAGTATAATTTTGGGGGATAGGCCCCACTTCTTACCTATCATTTTCTTGCACTGCCAAAAGGTGATGCAAGCCCTGTTTATTTTGTTGTCTAAGTGACTACTCCAGTTTAACTTACTGTCTAGAATGACCCCGAGGTACTTGACTTCGTTGGCTAACTGAAGTTCTGTATCGAACAGTATTGGTAGGCGGAAAGGGCCTAATGCTCGTTTATGGGTAAACATAACTAGTTCAGTTTTGGTGGGGTTCACCGATAGGTCGAAATCCCTACACCATTTTTCTACGATACGTAGTGCCTGCTGAGTGAGGTTGCAGATTGTTCCCGTTACTTTCCCCGAAACAAGGATTGCAAGGTCGTCTGCATAACCTATTGTGTAATAGTGGTTCGCGTTGAGTTTGGTGATGAGATCGTTTATCACCAGATTCCATAAAAGGGGGGACAGCACCCCTCCCTGGGGGCAGCCTCTGGCTATCATGGCCAGCTGTCGCTCATCCTCAAGGCGAACCACACGTTTGCTTAACATGTTTGTAATCCAGTCCGTTAGTACCTGTTCTACTCCATGTCTAGAGAGGGCGCTGCTGATGCTGGAGAAGTTTGTTTTATCGAAGGCTCCTTCAATGTCTATGAAAGTGCCCAGGCAGGTGCCTTTCTGATGAATCGCCTCCTCTATCTGTCTAACCACTAGATGAAGAGCGGATTCGGTCGACTTACCCGAGCTGTATGCATGTTGGTTACCGTGCAGCGGTATGGTTTTTAGAGCGCCGTCCCTCAACTCCCTATCACACAGCCTTTCCAGAGTCTTTAGTAGAAAGGAGGTCAGGCTGATTGGTCGATGGGATTTGGCGTTTGTGTAGTCCCCCTTACCTGGCTTAGGGATGAATGTGACTTTCACTTCCCTCCATCCTTTGGGAACGTATCTAAAGGCCAGACACGCTCTCATTAATGGCACCAGTCTTATTGCGACAGAGGTTCCGCCCCATTGTAGTAAGGCGGGGAACACTCCATCAGGACCAGCTGCCCTAAAAGGATGGAAGCTCCGGATGGCCCATTGGAGTTTCTCCAACGTGATCACCCTGCGTGCGTAATGCCAATCGTTGTCTGATGGCGTTTGAATTACATCTTGCCAGTCGATTACCTGCGTGAAGATACATCCAGGGAAGTGAGTCTCGATAAGGACGCGTCTCATTTCTTCTGGCGAGGAAGTGAGTGTGTTATCAGGTTTGCGGAGGGTAGTGGGCCCAGGAGATTTCTGTTGCGCCAGTACCTTCCTTACCCTGTTAGCTTGCTGGCAAGATTCAATGCTACCACAGAATTTGCGCCATCCCGCGGTACTCCTGAATCTAATGCATTTTTTGTAACTGGACTTGGCTGCGTAGTAATTATCCCAGTCCTCATCCGCACATGTGTTCATGGCTCTGTTCAGAGCTGCCCTTACCTTGCCGCGCTTGCGCTCTAGATCAGCGCCCCACCATGGTTGTTTGCCCGGTGTGCTGCGTGGGGTGGTCTCTGGACAGGCAGTTTGGTAGCTATCTATCATTGTTTTGGTAAGATAGCTCACTTGTACCTCAATCTGTGTCGTGTCCGCCAACGTCGCCGGATCGCTTATTGTCGCAAACTTGGATTCAAGGTTGCGTGTGTAAGTGGCACGATCCGTGTTTCGCGGATTGCGCCGTGGTAGGGCTGGAGAAACACAGACCTGGATGTCGAAGCGGATCCACCTGTGATCAGAGCAGGAGGCCTCGTTGGAGACCTGCCACCCAGCAGTGATTTCCGCCGCGCCCTCTGTTGCCAGAGTGAGATCTATGATTGTTCGGCTACGCCTGGTTACGAATGTTGGTTCGGAGCCAGTGTTTAGTAGGGATAGGTTAGTCGAGAACAAGTATTCAACCAAGGCCTTACCCCTCTCGTTTTGCGTGTCCATACCCCACAGTTGATGGTGAGCGTTGGCGTCGGCCCCTACTACGACCTCAAACCCACATCCCTCGCAATGGCTCAAGAGGCGGGCGAGGTCGTGCGGAGGCGGCGCCTCCGCCTCGGGCATGTAGGCCGAGGCGAAAACGATCGCCATCTTCGTGGTGTCGTCACGCTGTATTACCAGCTTTGCTGCAGAGACATCTCTGCAACAGAAGTCAGTTAAAAGATGTGTTTTAAGGTTACCTGTGACATAGATGCACGCTCTGGGGTGATCGTGCTCTGTGGTGACCAGGAGCTTACCGCCAAGATTGGAAAGTCCTTGTATGCGGCCCGCCCTAATCCACGGCTCTTGGATCAAGGCAATGGCCGTGTGTTGCGCCTCCAGCCACTTGCGAAGCTGAGCCGTCGCAGTCTGACTGTGGTGGAGGTTTGCCTGCAGGACTTTACATATTGACGAAAGGGACGCCATCGCTGGTCGAACCCTCTTCGTCCCCCCCAAGTCTGAGCCCGGCAAACAAGTCGCCCTCGTCGAAGCCGTCCCCCCCCGGGCCCGAAGCCGGTGACAGGAGTATGTCGTCCAGCTCCTCTCCCGTTGGAGGGACAGCGCCCACGGAGGCGGTGGCACAGTCGGCCGACCCTGCTACAGCAGGTTCAGCCGCGGATGCGTCCGGGTTGTTTAGTGGGGGAGTGGTCTCCCCTGCTGGTGTTTGGGGCAGCTGCTTCGGTGCCTCGCAGATGGTCCCAGTGGCAGGGTCCCATCCCTGAGGGACGTCGGTGAACCTGCCGTTCCGACCCTGGAACTTCACGTATACCGTCCCCAATCCAATTGAGAGACGGCGTCCGGCTTCCATCAGGATCGGGATTTGGTCCACAGGGACACCGACCACCACAAACCATGCTGCGGCCTGTTTGTCGGCATGCAGAAGTACCCACCTCTTTATGTCGACCCAGGGGTTCTGGTAACTGAGAGCGCGCCCAATATTGGTCGGCTCTCCGAAGACTCCCTGCTCGTCTGGGATCACGACGCCACATCGTGCTCGCTTCAGGATTTCCGACTGGCTCTTGACAACTAGCGGGATGCTAGATGGGAGAGACAAGTCGGAGACTGTTTTCCTTAGCCAGGCTAAGGTGTGGTCGTTACCGCACCACAGTTTAAGAACACCTCCGGCGAACAGCGGCTTGGCGTTGAAGGTCGGTCCTGGAGTGTCTTGCTTGGGGGAGCAGGCCTCAAGAATGATCTGCTTCTGGATAGCAGCGAGTACCTGTTCCGATACGTCCTTGCTGAGGATTCCCGTGCGGTCGCAGGTGATCGCGACGTCCAGGGTTGAGCTGGCAGCTTGGGCGTAGCTTCGTTGGTCGATCCGTTTGGATTGGTCAAGACGCGGCCGCTTATGCTCCCCCCGAGGTGTCAAAGACTCGTTGAGAGCTCGCTTGGCCGCGGCCTGATCCTTCCAATCGGATCGCTGTTTATTTTTATTGCCAGCACCCGGAACACTGGTTTGCGGTTGACTGGGCGTTGGTCTGCTTGTGCCGGCCTCTGTCTGTGACCTCTTACCCGCGGAGAAGCTCAGTTGGCCGCTCGTCGGTTTGTCCGTGCTAGTGGCAGTGGCCTGTTTGGTGCGGAAGCCCTTACCTGGTCTCCAGCGGGCTTGGCGTCGCTCCTTCCTCGTCACTCCGTCCCTCTGCTTGCCTTTAGCTGCAGCAGGTGATGGACCTGAAGGGTCAGTGCGAGGGCAACGGGCTTGTTGAGTGCGTTTACCCTTGCCCTTGCGTTTCTTCACTTGCCAGGCATGCGAAAACGCATCCTGTGTGCAGCTGGCCGTCTCCGTTTGACCGGTGACGGCCATCTGGTGGGAGGAGGCTAGAGGAGCCTCAGGAGGAGGAGGGTGTTTGGCTGGAACCCTGGTGCCGGTGTTACCCAGCACCGGGGTCGTCGCCTTGGTATGGGAAGGGTCGGTACTGGTCCCAATCAGCGCCGACGTCCTTTGTATGTTTTGGGACTGTTTTGTTTTGGTCTTGGCTGTGGTTCTCGCCACAGCCGGACCTACGCCCGCGCTGGTACCCGCAGCGTTAGCTGCAAGGCCACCAGGGGCGAGGGAAGTGCTAGCACCTCCCTTGGGAGTCTCATTGGCTTTCGCCTCCACTCCTGTGTTTATTTTTTTAACAGGCCTATTTTGATCCATGTTAAATTGGTTTTTGGATTCATCTCTCTGGCTCCCACCCTCCATGGAGCCCGCACCTGGGAACGTCTCACTATGAAAAAGCTCGAACGTTAGGACTACCAGAGAGATATAGGGGCGCAAGGCTGGCTTACAGTGCGACATCGGGTGCTCGATCGGGTTGGCGTAGGGGGTCGAAAGGCCCACCCCCAACGAACTGATCAACCCTCACTTACACCGTCAGCATGACCTTTACCTACCGCTTCAGCCGTCCGAGGACGACCTCAGCGGACCTCACGCACCTCGCCTGTGGCCCTCTGACGGGACACTATGACCATTTCCCTACCCCTGGCTATTGGGTAGGGCCACCGTTTTGCTTGAAATTCGGACCAAAGAGGGCGTGTTGCCTTACGGGCACATTACCGCCAGAGCCGCTCGGCTCAACCCCCCAGGACTCCTTCATCCCCGCTCACGGCGCTCAACTGCGCAGGTCCTAGCGCAGGTGACTTCTTACTCCTACTCGCCATCAGCTGAATTTAGTGACAGTCGAGCCCGCAACCACCCAATCACAAAGGGGTCACGGTTCGGAGTGGAAATTGGACTGGTGAAGGAAAGGAGATAAGGATGTGGGTAGGATGGGGTAAGGAGGGATTGGGAGATTTAGGGCAGGAGGGTGAAAGACGGGAGAGAATGGGGGGAATTGGGCAAAGGAAGTGATGACGCCTGGTGGTTTTTGTTACGTCTATTTCTTATGGAACTAGACCAAGAAACGGGGTGGCAAGCTCGGGAAGGTGTATCCGCCAGACTTGCCTTGAGGATCTACACGACTGTAGCGCTCTCCCTCAAGACCCCGCCATCCTACCACCTCTGAAGGAGGCGGCAGGATAGGCCTGTATCTATACTACCAAGCAAGCAAAGCATGTCGTTGTGCAACCGCAAAAGCATAAATCCAGACCCTCCCCGTGATTCGGAATAACATAATGTTCGTTTTTTTAATATTTATTATTAATCTATTTGTATTGAACCAAAATTGAAAAGCTGCCAACGTAGTATTGACCTTGTCTGTCAGTTCACTAATACTTTTCGCCCCTACTACAGCGTTTGTGTCATCTGCAAATACCACAAGATTAATGTCTGGAGTGATCTTTTTAATAGAATTAATCACATCGTTTGTGAAAATAATAAACAGGATGGGACCTAATATGGAGCCCTGCGGTACGCCAGTGGTAATATTAATCATGGATGATTTGTGAGTTCTACGTTGTCCATCATGTTCTATTGTGCTGGTTTCTACATACATTTTCCTGTTTCTTAAATACGATGTAAATAATTTAAGGCCTCTGACGCCATAATACTTTAGTTTAGTAATAAGTAGATTGTGATCAATAGTATCAAATGCAGACGATAAATCTAGAAAAATACCTGCCACCTTTAACTTCTGATTTAATTTACTAGTAATGTCATCTAAAAGTTTATAGATGGCATCTCCAGTGCCAATGCCTTTCTGGTAACCAAACTGTCTGTCATGTAGTGTAAGTAGGTCTCGCGCCCTGAGGGTTCCGTCTCAAAGCCGTGCTCGCTCGGTTGTCCGAATTTCCAAATGCGGATTGAAGGTAAAACTTAACTTTTCAGTTGAACAAGAACTTTACAGAGTGGAGAGCGGTCCTCTCCTTTTGAAGGAACAGTGGCAGCGCAAGACCTAAACTTAATGTGGGCAAGGTACATTTCGCGAGGCCCTCTGATGGTGCAAGAAGGGTATATAAAATAAAAATCACTAAGTTTTTTATTCATTAAGAATCACACCTAAATTTTTACTGATACTTCTTTGGAAAATTAAAAAAATGAAGAAAAAAATTAAGAAACAGAAATTTTCTAATTTTGGTTTTACTGAACTCCTTAGGGATTGGTTCGTAATTTATTTTAGATGCTATATCTGCTTCAATAGATAAAACTGCCAAAGCTGAAAGGCTTTCTTGACCCATAGTATTTCTTAAATAATTTTTAATTAGTTTCAATTTTGAAAAGCCCGTTTCAGCAGAAGCAGTACTTACAGGTATTCTTAAATTCTAATAACAATGGATTTGGGTAAATTTATACCAAATCGTTCTCTATGATATATTGGAGCAGATGTTTCACGTCTATATTAGAGTTCGGTAAATTTAGGATCATATTTTGTAACTCCTCATACAACTCATAAGGTTGGAAGTCACTGCTCCTATCAGAAATATCGATTATTTCATTCACATTCATTTCGTGCGCCGAAGAGTGGAATATATTTAAGTTGAGAACGAGTTCTAATGTATTTAATAAAAGAAAAACAAAACCTTTTAGCGTGTGCTTTTGGATTTTCCATCCTTTTTCAAATTTATTTTCGGCTGTGAGGCGCGAGGCCTTTTGCACCGCGAGGCCGTGGGCGGTGGCCCACACCGCCCACGCCTTACGCCGCCTCTGTGAAGGAAATACAGAATAATAGTACTTCAAGACAAAGCCGATTTTCCAATCCCAGATTGATGAACAAACTTAACTTTGCCGTAACAGCTGAACAGATTTAGATGAAAGGCCTTTCATCTGAATCCAGATAGGTCATAGGATACTTTAAATCCCGGTGGAGCACAGTCCTGTTGTATAATTTCCGACCTTTACGTGGACGAAACCGCCGGCAAAAGCTAGTAATCTATACTTAAGTTCTATAACTTTGCAGGTAGGTACATACTAGGTACTACAAATACGCCCCGCCCTTAAAGCTAAGGTATAAAGTAGCTGTCAATGTTTAACTGTTCACATTTGTTCCGATCCAGCCTGTCCCTTGCTGTCCTCCAGCGAGCTCTAAGCTGAGGTCCGTACCCCACCTGGGGCGCCCTTAGCGTGTAGTCGCTTAGTTTTTAAGTTTTATGCCCTGGTTGGAGGATTTAATTTGTTAAGGCATCCACAGGAAAGCCCGGTGAAGCACCCGCCAACATTTAAGGTTGACCTGCAAGATGAAATTCACAAATAAAAATAAAAACAGCATGGGCCTGTGCATGGGCGTCCAGTTAAAATCACGTTGCAAAGCAGAAAAATTTATAAAGTACTCTGAGGCAGAAAAGCGATGTATCGAATAATTTTGTGTTAAAAGTAGCAGCTAACCAACTTTCTTTGTTAACCGTACCCCTTTTTTTTGTGTGGGAAATCATCAAATAATTTCTCCCGCTCTGGGCGGAGCGGGAGGGTGTGTCAGACTCTTACTGACCAAAACCCACCCGTATTCCTTCCGTTGTCTGTGTTGCCAGGGACCTCGGTGACCCTTTAGTACCTTCCCGCGACCCCGGCAGGCATCGGCCCTTGTGGACCCCTACATTTGTGCTGACATCTCTTTGAAGCGCGCGTGTAATACAACGCGCCGTCGACCCGGGCTTGGTCCTTACCGGACGGTGAGCTACCCATTGCTCACCGTCTGCGTATCCGCCCGGGATTCCCGACGCCCTAGGGGTCTCCTGCGGCGGCTAGGGGCGAGAGGGCGCGAAATTTGCCTTTCCCTCAACCGTCCCGCCTCCTCCTTCGCGAGCATTACTGCTTCGCAGAAGGAGGTGACGGCTGCCCATGCCCTCTCGCTCCGTACCATGGCCTGAACCAGGGCCGGACGCGAGAGATCTCTGCCGCCGATCGCCTCCACGAGGACACGGCGGTGCTCTGCCCAAGCCGGGCAGACCTCCACCGTGTCGTCCGGGCGATCCACACATTGGTGACACCCGGGCGTTTCCTCCCGCCTTATCAGACACAGATCCGGTGAGGACCTGCGTCAGGCGGAAGGACTCCGTGGCGCCTCTCTAGCCACTCCTCAAAGAGGGGACATATATCGGCGCAATCGTGGCGTGCCCGTAACCGTACCCCTAAGGCCCGTTGTATGCGGCACGGTTTCTAGAATAGGAGGTAGAATAATCGTGTAAGCTTGTATAGCACAAACCATAAGCAACAAATGAAGCATACGGCGACGGCGCCGTCCGTAGTGTTGCTGTGTCTGTCAGCAAGCTTCTTGATCCATACAACAATGCGTGTCTACACACGGCGAATCAACCGTAGTTTTTCATTGCAAAACTGTAGTTTTCTACGGCAAGAAAACAGTGTATGTACAATGGGCCTAATCGAACTAAGACGAGTTCTTCAATAAAGGGTCCTGTTGATTGACAATTTGACACATAGGCGCAAGGAAGGTGTTTACTTTAGGGAGCATAGGCGGAAGCAAGCTTAAAAAATCGGCCAACTACGCGTCGGATCTCGCATAGTGAATCAATGATAATGAAGGGTTCCGTACAGTGATGCCAACTTAGCTATTTTATAGCTAGATCTAGCTATTTTTGCACCCCTGTCAGCAACAATTTCTAAAAAATTGTAGCTAAAAGATTTAGCTACTTTTTTTAGCAATTTTTCAACATAGCGACTTCATCTACACACTATCATTGGTGCTTGTGTGATTTTCAGTTTTATTTGTTTATCTGTGGAAGCATTTTGTAGAGTCGTCAGCATTTTGAGTCATTATGTAAAAGAAAGACCATAGCGTTATAGAGCACAAAGGGCGCGCTATACGGAACACGCCCAAGAGAGGGGATTACGCCGTTAATGTCGCTTGCTGGAACATTGTGATTGTTTATCGTCTCACTCTAATAATATAATTAGCTTCGTCTACATTTCAACGTTTCGTTAGTTTTGTCTGTTGTCGTAGGTGGTTTACTGATATTCCGAGTAATTATTATTATATACCTATAACCGTTTGCGTTCGTAAAACTTGGTCATCAATTTGTGTCGTAATTATTGTAATGAAAAATGGATCTACTCAAGAAACCTAAGACTTATTCCCAAAAATACAGAACTGAGTGGGAGAACACTGAGGAATTTAAAGGGTGGTTAATTAAAGGCAGCAAGTGGAAACTCGTCCAAAGTATTTTGCAGTTATTGTTGTGTGGAAATTCTGGCCAAACTATTTGACATTAAGGATGAAGGAGGTTGTGTAAATTTTAATCCTTCGAAAAGGATGTTAAAATATAACTAACATTTATTGTGAATAAGAATAAAGAAAACGTGTTAAGATAATCAGTATTTTTATTGGTATATTTCAGTATATTTTTGAGGTGCCTCGGTATTTTCGTAAAATTTAATCTGGTCACACTGCTCATCACTTTCATGACTCCTGTTTGTGAAATCGCGATTTAGTGTATAGGAGTCATTATTTGTGTCAGTCTTGCCAACAGTGCCCCAACATAACAAAAATTGCACAACAACATATTTTTTGTCTGTTGAAGTCTGTTCTCCTTTCTATTGTGTGCGTGATGTGTTTTGTCATTTTTTAATTTACTAATTTGCAGAATTCAAGGAAAATATACTAAAAAATACACTGTATTTAGTTTGAGTGCACTTTTCAGGCGAAATGAACGTTTGTTAAATAATAATTTGTCATAAAAATGGTAGACGACACTGATATTATACAGTCTTTACCATTGTCATGTCTTCCATTAAAAACTCGGGAATTGTTATCATGTTTGTTGGATACGCCAAAAATTATTCCAAACGATGGACCTGATAAGCTTCCCAGGTAATTATTTGTTCGTTTAAATAACTTAGATTTAGATAATCAGTGTAAATACTAACAACTGCTCTATACAACTCGGTAGTAAAACCTGTCTATATTTTTTTTGTATGTAAACATGAATAAATAACAGTCAATAATTCTATTTTAGACTTAATCATATACATTATAACAGATTTATAACTTTGGACAAAGATTTCAAACATCTTCGAACATAAAGAAAACTTTTCCTGATAATGTTAATTGCACTGTTTCTCAAGATTTTTGACTGATATTGATGTGATGAATAATGATAATTACTTTTCAAAGTACACTACATATCCATAGCAAGCCTAAGACCTATGTAAAAAATTACAGCATGAATACTAAGAAAGATCCAAATTCGAGCAATGATAACAGTGACTCATTGACCTGTAAACAGTTCATGCCTATTATTATGAACACAGAGTGTAGTATTTTGCTGTTGTCATTGGTTTAAGTCATTGTCTTATCACCAGCTGCAAACAAGGTTGAGGTCATTGATCAATCTGTTGATTTAAAGATATTGGGTACAATACTCAGATTGCTAAATTATATAAAACTTGTAGGTCAGAAAATAAAATCAAGTCAGAATTTAATTGATAAACCTGAACACTGGACCACTTCATCAAGTGATATGAACTTTTTGACAACAGTAAATATTGTGCTGAGCGAGAATGCAAACTGATATTTCTAGTTTTATCAACCTTTCTTGCCCCACTGCTGGGCCAAGGTTCCCCCAATATTCCCTTGGCGACGACGCCCTTCCTCTGACAACCACTGCGTGACAACTCTGGCATATCTTCCTCGATGCATCCTACATGCATGGCCCACACAAGCCCATTTCAGCCTAGCAGATCTATTGCCTTTTAATACTGAAAACATACACACAATTTAATTTTTAAATTATCACTTCAGAGACTGGCGGGGCCTGGCATACTTAGTCAATGTGTCATCAGAAAAGGCCGCATACTTCCAACTACGTCCTCACAAGACTACCGCAGTGTTGGAAATATGGCAACAAGACCAGACTGCAACAGTTGGTCAGCTGCTAAACCATTTGGAGCGCTTAGATCGTTACGATGTTTATGACGATCTGTACGATGATCTCAGAGAAGCAATAAAGAGAAGAGAACTTTTAGGTAAGTTACTTTTAGTCTGATCCACTATCTGATACTAACAACTTGTGTCAGCTGATGACAGTGGCGTGCCTAGGGTTTCAAAATAACGCAAGCCCAATAAAATTTTAACCGATTTAAAAAAAAGAAAGTTCAGTTTTCGACTGAGTATGTAGGTACCTACGTATCTACGTATGTATCATCGCAATTTTCTCATAAACTACTGGTTAGGTACAATAAATTCTCTATCGAGCATTTTAGTAAGGCAGGCAAGGCCGGGCTTTTGGGCTTATATGAAGGTACCGCCACTGGCTGATGAGACTTGTTGGAGGTAAAACAAATAATTATAGTAACATATTATTTGTTGACAACAATTATTTATTTGAAAAATATGACTGATTTTGAACACAACAATCAGTATTTCTGTGTTCAGTGATTAATTGATTATAGTAAATGAAAATAAAAAAAACTTTTAAGTCATCATTTAACCTGGCAGCACTCGCTACTGGGTAAAAAATACCACAGAGTACCTATATATGATAAATATTAATTTTGTGAGTGTGGTGACACGGGATTCTAGGTATAGTATGCGTCAAACTTAATGACGGCTCTGAAGAAGTGCTACTTGCTATACAATGCCACCTCACCCCCCACCACCATGAAAAGGCTTGATTTTTAGGGTTCCATACTTCAAAAGGAAAAAAATGGAACTCTTTTAGGATCACATGTGTATACGTCCGTCTGTCACAGCCTATTTTCTCTGAATCTACTGGACCAATTAAGTTGAAATTTGGTGCACATATGAACTTCTGTGAGCGAAACACACACATTTATTTACGTTACATGTCCTGTAACGTAAATAAATGAATTTTAAATATGGGGGTTACTTTGGATGGCAAATTAGAAAAAAAGAAAAAGACAATCTGTACCATGTGACATAATCAAATGAAAGTGCTTGTTGTAAGGATTTCAGATGTATATTTTTTATAATTTTAAAATAATACTTTTGGATGAAAATTGACCATTCGGGGCCCTTATCTCCGAAACTACTGAGCCTAAAATTTTAAAATAAATACAGAAAATAGTTCTATACTTACAGATTAGAAGGAAACCGATAAGAAGTCTATGATCTTAAAATAACATGGTAAATCTCTTAATATCGTGTGTACAAACTTACTTAATTTGCAGTTGGAATGTATGAATGTGAATATTGTTGTGAATATTTTGTGTCTTAATATTGTGTGTTTTTCAACTGCAATGTGAAGTTTGTCCTTAGGATAAATTCATCCTAACCACAGAATCCTTAATTGTGCATGGTCCGACACGCACTTGGCCGGTTTTTTAATAAATAAGCACTAGAACTTGAATTTGCTATTTTATATACTTAACCATAAAAATAAATAAAATTGAGGTGTCTGTTTGTAATGTCAAAATAACAGCTTTTTACTTTTTATGGTTTGGTCATGTTGAGAGGATGAATGAAAGGCGACTAACAAAAGGTATTTACAAGGCAGATGTGAGTGGAAATGCCGGGAGGGGACGCCCCAGAAAGACATAATTATAGTGACCTCATTGATGATGTTCTTCAAAAAGGTCAGGTGCGTACTACTCGCAACCGGCGTGCGTGTATGACCAGATGTATGAACGTAAACGAAGCAAAAGGAGTACGTAAGGAGCGTAGCAGGTGGTGTTCTATAGTTTATGCCTACCCCCATGGGAAGAAAGCGTGAGTTTATGTATGTATGTACGGCACTTTTAGCAAAAAAAACTATTTAAAAATGTCTGTCTGTCTGGTAGTTCCAGTTAATCTCCGAAATGGCTGGACGACTTTCACTGGCAGATAGCTGATGATATAAGGAGTAACTTAAGACGCTGACAACATCTAAACCGCGGTCACTGTCAAATTCCATAGAAAAGAAAGAGAAGCGCGATGACACAACGCTTGTAATTTATTGCAAAATATGAATTAATTATCTATTTACTCAAAATTGAGTTGAGTAATCGAAAATAAAAAACAACCAAGTTCCGCATTCAAATAAGACGTTCTTGTTATTAATTAAATACGTAACGTATGTTGATATTTGATACAGATATTTTGGATTAGAACTCAAAGTAAGAGGTTAGTTTAACGTTAGTTTGTATCGAGATTTTGTTTTCAAAACGTATTTTGGTAACAACCAGGTTCTGGGAAATATGTTCAAAATTGACATATATTTTTTCCGCTACCACAAACTGTACAGATTTGGCAATATTTTTTCTTAAGCGAAGCCTATTTTGGTCAATTGGGTCTTGTCAGCGCCTTAAGCTACTTTTATTTTGTAAAATGCCACGCGGGCGATGCCGCGGGCAGCAGCTATTTGTAAATAAATATGTACTTAATATAAATAAAAAACAATATTAATACGGTAAAAACCCGACAGTAATTTATTGTAAAATGTGTGATGTGCACGAGAGCAAATAAATAAATAAATTCTGTGGTATTTTTATCTGGTAGTGAGTATTCGTTTTTGTAAATACCTAGCGAGTGTTGCGTGGTTTATTCAACTAGCATTATTCTCTTTCAGTGAATAGACAAAACCAAATAGCAATAAACAACAACAACAATAACATCAGTCAGAGCAGTGATGAGCAACAAGTGTTCAGTCCGATCACATATGATGATGTACCAGGATACGAGCAGCACTATGATGCCTTCGTGTTGTATGCTAAAGAAGACCAGAAATTCGTTGATGAGCTACTGGCAAAAATGAGTGCTGCAGGATTTCAGGTATAAGGATATTACTATAAATTGATAATGAAATAAATTTTAGTCATAATGAAATTAGGAGTTTTGTTAAATTTGTATGAAATTATAAAAAGATTGCTGTAGAAATTATTTATACACATCAGGGGGGTAACCATCACCTCTTATAGCAGTATTATTATAATATTACTTTACAGTGGGAAAGTGATGGATCTATACAGGACTTATAGCTCCATCTCTTTCTCACGCGGAAGTAATATTGAAATAATACTGATTTATGAGGTGATGGTTACCCCCCTGCAGTTTTAGCACGAGAACCGTAGAGAAGCGTTTTGTCGACGGAAGAGTAGACAAAAATTACGTTTCTGTGTAGACAGTTGACAGTTTTCTAAAGAGAAATGTAGTCAAGCGATTTCTATTCTACAGCAGGGTAGAAATAAGAAGCGTCATGCTAAGCCTGCTGCAGGCTTAACATGACGCTTTGTATTTCTTTGAAGAATAGACACGGCTCTTTCTATACAAAGTGATACTTCGTTTCTCCTTTTTTGACATCTCACCGTAGAAATCAATCTGTCATCTTTTCTTTCGTTTCTAACGATCTTTGTCTAGGTCCTTTTTTATGTAGAAGGATCTCTACGGTGGGATGTCAAAAAAGGAGAAACGAAATGTCACTTTGTGTAGAAAGAGCCGTGTCTATTCTTCGAAGATATAGAAAGCGTCATGCTAAGCCTGCTGGACGTTATAGCAAAAAAGCTAGATTTAAATAATGTTCTGTTGTGAAGTGTTAAGAATACATCTTTATTAAAACGAGTTTTGCAGTAAAAAAAATGCCAATTCATATCTTTGTATTGCACTGCATGCATCCCACACAAATTTTATATTTATACCACCAAACAAGAGAAGTGAATCACAGAATTATCTTATTCTATTATCTAACTCTCCTGATAAAACCGAAAAATTGTTATTATTTTGTTTTTATCAAAGAGAACCCAGAATGTGTAGGCGATTGAGCTGTGGAGTAAGTAGGTCGTAGGTTCGGACCCGGACAGGCGCTTTACTTTGTGTAAATTATTTCATCACCACTGTTGCTTTACCATGAGTTTACACAACCAAAACTCGCTAGCGTCTTCGGAAATGATATGTATGAAATATTGTACAGCATCTCTAGCGGTCACAGAAATAATTAAAACTCGTACCATGAGCACTATAGATTTCGATAGGTAAGAAACATAACGTAATTTATTCGATAGTCACTAACGTTTTTCAGCTGTAACCATACAAAACGGGCACCATGAGACACTAATTTGACAGAAGCTATCGAAAAATACGCTTGCGATACTAGTTATGTAACTCACTAGCATTTTAAGGTGTGAAACTGGTTTTGAGTTTATTAAAGTCAAAATAATGTCTGGAAAAGCTTATTTAGCATGAAATATATTAGTGAAAATGTGTGCTTATTATTGAATAATGTTACCGATTTGAAATCAACACAGAGTTTCATTAGAACTAAAAAAAACATTTTTATTTCTCTATACACTATACTAAATTGTAACCCGCTGGTTCTCATTGTATTTTATATTATGATTTTGTAAACTTGATCCACTTTAAATTTAAGTCAAAAACGCTGCGTACCACACATCGTCAACATTGAACCCACGACAGACAGTGATATTATAGGGAATAAAAAATCAACAACCGTTAAGTTAACAACCATAAGTAGTCCACTAACCGCCAACCTTTAGATTTAGTCGGATTATTTCGTGATATTGGCGCCGATTCCCTTGTTCACAAACTAAACAAAATTTAAGTTCAGTGCATCTTTTTCTTTCTATTTCATTTAGAAAAGGACAGAAGATAAATTTTAGTTTAGTCCTGTCAAATTAATCAGCTCCTGTCACTACTCTATACAAGTTTAGACGTGATTAAAAACTTGCCTACTAAAATTACGTCAATTTACGTCAAGCGCTGATTAATTTGACAGGACTAAACTAAAATGTATCTTCTGTCCTTTTCTTAATGAAATAGAAAGAAAAAGATGCACTGAACTTAAATTTACTTTAGCTTGTGAACAAGGGAATCGGCGCCATTGGTGCTGATTCCCTTGTTCACAAACTAAACTACCATGATAGTTACCATGATAACATAAGCTTAACATACCTACTTAATATGAAATATTATGTTAATTATATTTAAAACAACCTTTGTTAAGCTGTAACGTGTTCAATCAAGGTATTTAGCAATCAAATAGCCTTGATTTGATTTGTATATGTTCAGATTAATTTATTTATGTACAATATATTAAATGTTATCTTGAGACTGATATGACACAAAACATAGATTACAATACACACGGCAAAAAAGTCATTAGAATTTACCGTCAAGGGCAAAAATATGTAGAAATTAGTGATTTTTAAGATATAAAAAATACAGTAATACCAACAATGTTTAAATAATAACAGTAACAACTTTGTGGACAAAAATATCGCTTTTGAATTTAGCCAATTGTATGTGTGTGTAACATATTCTTGCATTTCACTTGAGCCAAGTACACACTTGGCTCAAGTGTGTGTGTGTGTGTGTGTGTGTGTGTAACATATTCAAGCACTTCAGTTTAGCCAAGTGTGTGTATGTAACATATTCTGGCACTTGAGTTTAACCAAGTGTATCTGTGTGTAACATATTCTTGCACTTCACTTTAGCCAAGTGTGTGTAACATATTCTTGCACTTGATTTTTTTTGTAGCCTTTACTGTCTCTGCTTAAGAAAGCTTTGTACCTATAAAAATCTTGGGAGAGCCCCAAGTTTTTTCAGATATCTTCCTCGCCATCTCGTCTCACCGTCTCGTCGCCCGTTACTTAATACACGTAATCTAATGGTGTACATAATAAAGACGATTCTATCTATTTAATTTATGGATGATTTCCATAGATGAGTTTGACCCTTGAACCTCTGTCCCCAGCTATGCACAGAGGACAGGTTGCAAGCAGGTCACATGACGCCGTACGCTCCAGTAGCCCAGCTAATCGCCGAGCGATGCAAGCGCATCATCCTTGTCTACTCGCCCGAGTTCCTCAGCAGCCCAGCTAACACCTACTACAGGGATACCGCTCAAGCCGTCAGCATTGGTAAATAAGTTTTTATTTTTCATATCTTTTTTTATTTTTCAAATCTTTTTTGTTTGAAAGGTTATGCTACCGAGGTGGTCCCATTGTCACCAAGTCATAATCTGATGAGGGGATTCCATGGAAATCGAAGGAAATCCTCAAATTTTAAAGGCACAGATATAGCGATTTAGGTATTTTTATAACAACTTGTGTATTTGCTCTCGGAAAGCACCATTTGGTGGAGTGGAATTAATTAAATAAACCTTATTGCATAAATGGTGCTGTAGTAGAATACAATAAACAGTTATACATAAACAAATTATCACTGGAACACTACACTAAATGGTTGAGGTGCTGTCCTCTTAGATAATATATTATGATAATTGATGATGAAGACCACAAATGGCCACCGGAACTACTTAATAAGATGTATTTAACGAGTTGCGATTCGATTTTCTACGGGCAGTTATACTCAACGTGGACGGCGAAACCAGCGGGGCATAGTGAAGATGACCATCGAGCCGAATTAACGCGCCACTACACGGAAAACATCCCGGATGACGACCAGTGCGAGATTAGGGCGGTTCTCGAGCAGCTTAAGAACAACAAGGCACCTGGTGATGGCTAAATAACGACAGAGCTTCTTAAAGCGGAGCTCCAGTCCTGAAAAAGCTAGCGAGTCTCTTCAACTCCGTCATCCAAGAAGGCAGAACGAAGGTGGTTCTGTACTTCAAAAAAGGTGACAAAACCTTGCTGTAGAACTATAGACTCATCTCACTTCTGAACCTCGTTTATAAGCTGTTCTCGAGGGTCGTCACGAACCGTCTCGCCAGGAGACTTGACGAGTTCCAGCCACCAGAAGAAGCCGGTTTTCGAAAAGGCTTCAGTACCGTGGACCACATCCATACTGTTCGGCAGTTTGTACAGAAGACCGAAGAGTACAACTAGCCGCTGTGTATGGCATTTGTGGACTACGAGAAAGAGCCTTCGACTCCGTTGAAATATGGGCAGTTCTGGCCTCTCTGCAACGATGTCTGGCGTTACATAGAAGTGTTGAGGTGTTTGTATGACGCTGCAACGATGACTGTCCAAATCCAGGATGAAAAAACCAGCCCTATCCAACTGCTCAGGGGGGTGAGACAAGGGGATGTGATATTCCCGAAATTTTTCACCAATGCGTTGCAGGACGTGTTTAAGACGCTGGACTGGACTGGACAGGGTATCAATGTAAACGGCGAGTACATCTCACACCTTCGTTTTTCCGATGACATCGCCATGATGGCAGAGACACTGGAACAGTTAGACCAGATGCTGCACACCTTAAATGGAGCCTCTCGGCGGGTTGGTCTCGGAATGAATTTGGACCAGGTGAAAGTCATGTACAATTCGCACGCCTTGCCGAGTCCAATCCACATCGAAGGGTCGCTTCTCGAAGTTGTGAAGGAGTACGTCTACCTAGGACAAGTTATCCAGCTCGGTAGACACAACTTTGAGAAAGAAGCCGACAGGAGGATCCGATTGGGTTGGGCAGCTTTTGGAAAACTTCGTCAAGTCTTCTCGTCGCTAATCCCGTGTTTGAAGACTAAGGTCTTCAACCAGTGCGTCCTGCCCGTTATTACATACGGTGCCAAAACGTGGACACTGACAGTCGGGCTGGTCCACAAATTCAAGTTCGCTCAGCGCGCCATGGAGCGGGCTATGCTCGGAGTTTCTTTGAAGGATAAGATCAGAAATGAAGTTATTCGGAAGAGAACCGGAGTTACCGAAATAGCTTGCAGAGCAGCTGCAGTGGGCTGGCCATGTGTGTCGAAGGACCGATGGCCGGTGAAGCAGACGAGTCCTGGAGAGACCGCGTATCGGCAAGCGTAGTGTGGGATGCCCCCCAGCTAGATGGACCGACGACCTTAAAAAGGTGGCTGGGACAGACTGGATGCGGAAGGCGGAGGACAGGGTGTTGTGGCGCAGCCTGGGAGAGTCCTATGTCCAGCAGTGGACTGTTATAGGCTGAGTTGATTGATTCGATTAGGTACTTTAATATGGTTGCTAAGCCAAGGTGGAAAAAAACTATAACACAGATCCAAAGACACCGACTTCCGAAATTAAACATTTTTTTTTCACTTTGTAGTGTTTTGGAAGTCGGTTGTTTATTTTTGTAAAACGTTTTTTATTTTTCACTTTTTTAGGGTTCCCGTACCTTAAAAGGAAATAACGGAACCCTTATAGGATCTCCGAAAATGCTGACCCTAACATTTAGAAAAAAATACAGCAAATAGTTCTTTGATTATAGAAAGAAAAATAGATTTATTTGTCACAAAAACACGTGCACATAAAAGCTATGGTAATTCTCGTAAATGATAAAACAAAACAGATTTATGCTTATGAACACAGAACATATTTATATAGTGAGTGTAGAGTAGTGTAGTCTGTAAAGATAACAGGAAACCCTATAAGAAGATCTGTGGTGTTAAAATAACTTGGTTAATCTCTACATATTGTGCGGACAAACTTACACTTCTATTTGGATTGTATGGGAAAACATGTTTTGCGACTACAGAACTAACTTAACGTTGTAGTTGAAAAGCATGTTCTCGGGACATGCTTTTCAACTACAATCTTAAGTTAGTTTTGTAGTCGAAAAACATGTTCTCCCTACGGAACCCTTTATTGTGCGTGGTCCGACACGCACTTGGCCAGTTTTTTTATTTGGATAACCTAAATAAAGAGTTGGACTAACGTACAATACCAGGCCGTCAGTATGACTCATAGTATTTAAAAAATAAATTTTCACATGGATAGATGTTACATATGGATTGAAAAACGTCGTTATTGCTACGCAAGAAAGACGCCAAAAAGTCTTTGTAATCCTGTTTCAGAGTCGAGCTACCAGAAAATAATCCCTATCATGTACCGCGACTGCCAGCTGCCCTCGCACCTCGCGTTCTACCACAAACTGTACTACAACGAGGAAGCACGCGCCATGTACGACTTCTGGATGAAACTCAAGCAGTCGCTCGAGCTCGCTCGGCACACTCCGAGACCGCAGTACAACAACAGGTTACAACCACGGTTTTAATCCTTGAGTATCCGTATTCACAAACAACAGTGTGCAAATAGACATTTATTATAGACAATAGACAAATAGACATAAAAGGCTAGTCATAAGTCATTTATTAATTTTTTTAACAAAGGAACAATAATAATGGTATTTAGAGATAATAAAGAGTGCCCTATGTTATGCCAGAGGGCGTATAATTGTTTCGAATTGAGTAATCAGCGAGCCAACTCTCAGTAATTAAATAAAGTAAATCTGCCCAAAAAACAGTTATAACGAATCACACATTTCTTAGTACAAAATAATTAATAATAAATGTCAATAGAAATCAATTTCAATAAAAAGAGAAAAAAATAAACTTAAATAAAAAAAATATTGTTTTTTTTTTATTTAAGTTTATTTTTTTTCTCTTTTCAAGTACATGTCAACACACAGACTGAAAACAAATAATAAAACTATGTCAATTAACATTACTAATGTCAATATCCGAAACTGATGTCAATATACAATACTGATGTAAACAATATAATATACAAAAAGTATGTCAAGGAAAACAATTGTATTTTATTAGCATGTCAACTTTCTGTCATTAGATTTTTTCTGATATAAATTCCGAAATACTGTAAATATGGTTTGTTCACCAATAAGGATTTTAGCCGTTTCTTACCTAAGCACACGTTCAATTCTTTTATTGATCGTGGTGTGGTTAAATATGACTGGCGCCATGCAAAATACACTTTTATACATTAACGCTGTGTGAGATCTTCCTACGCATAAGCTATTATTATGCCGTCGACTTCGGTTGTTAATGTCTGACATTTTTTGAAACAACTTTGGATTGGTCTTAACAAATACAGCAAACTCAAAAGTATATAAGGATGGAAGAGTCAATATTTTAAATTGAATAGATAATGATTTACATGTATCTATTTAATCCAAACATTGTCCTGATACACTTTTTCTGTTAAAGCACAGAAAAAGTGTATCAGGACAATGTTGTTCTTTTTTTTCTCCCTATTGGATGAATTCCCCGAAAAATAATACCATATCTCATAACTGAACCCACCAAGCCATGATAAACTAAAGCGTCCATACTCATCACTGAGGTAAGTATATAGGGCATACGCAGACTTACTAATTTGTTTGGTTAGCGCCTCCGTGTGTGTTTTCCAATCTAATTTATTGTCTACTGTTAAACCTAGGAATTTAGATGTGTTCGTTTGCTGTCATTTGGCTACACATCGTACGAATTCGTAACATCGTCGTAATTTCGTCTTCATTTATTTTTAGATTATTATTATCTAACCATTGTACTACGGAGGTACGTACACCCTTGGCTAAAGTATTGAGCACCTTACAAACTTCGCTCGTTCACGGTAAGTATGGGAGAAAACCAAATCTACTGTTGAAATATTCTTTTGTCGGTCATCTACAAAGATTTAAAAACAATGACCCACGCCGCAGCCAGCAATAAAACACCTGGGTGCAATAAAATGTGTCTTTTACAATTTTTGTATTTATTTATCAGTTTGCTACCATCGCTCCCCTTGGCCAAAAGTATTGAGCACCTTACAAACTTCGCTCGTTCACGGTAAGTATGGGAGAAAACCAAATCTACTGTTGAAATATTCTTTTGTCGGTCATCTACAAAGATTTAAAAACAATGACCCACGCCGCAGCTAGCAATAAAACACCTGGGTGCAATAAAATGTGTCTTTTACAATTTTTGTATTTATTTATCAGTTCGCTACCATCGCTCGTTGTGAACACATCCAGTGATCTAGTGCGCCTTTGTTATTTTATTTCAAAATTTTTAATTGTTATCGTTGCAATATGCCAAAACGAAACGAACTTTCTTTAGAAAAACGTGTGCAGATACAGCTTCTGCACGAGCAAGGGAAATCACAAGTAGAGATTTCCAAAACTGTGAAATGTTCGCGCCGATCCGTGCAATATGCTATTAAGCGATTCTCTGCTACCGGATCACATCAAAATAGACCGAGAACCGGGCGCAAACGCATCACCACAGACCGTCAGGATCGTCAGTAACTGAGAGAGTCGTTAAGAAATAGGAAAAAAACATCTTCAGAGCTCGCTGCTGAGTTGTCAGAACAAATTAAGAAATCAATTTCTCGAACTATTCGTAGATGACTTCAGGAAGCTGGTCTGAAAGGCTGTAAAGCTAGGAAGAAGCCATGGCTCTCCAACAACAACAAAAAGCTCGTTATAAATGGGCCTTAAAACACCGAACTTTCACCGCTGAAGAGTGGTCAAATGTTGTGTGGTCAGACGAATCAAACTTTGAGGTGAATAAGTCAATTTAATGCCCTAATAAAATTATATAAAATGGTTTAAAAACCAAACGCCAGATTTTTTGTACACCTGGTGTGACCTTTGTGCGTCGCCGGGTGGGCGAAGAATTTAAGTCAGAGTGTGTAATCCCAACCGTAAAACACGGCGGCGGCAGCATAATGGTCTAGGGTTGCATGACCGATTCTGGAGTTGGCGAATTGTTCGTATGTGAGGGCCGCATGGACTCCACTAAGTACATAAATGTACTAGAAACTGCGTTGCTGCCTTCATTCACGAAACTTTACGGCGACACGAACATGGATGGTGTTACATTCCAGCAGGATAACGCGCCATGCCACAAATCTGCCCGCACTATGACATGGTTTCGGGAAAATAACACAGAGCTTCTTGACTGGCCTGCCCAGTCACCAGATCTGAACCCCATAGAACATTTATGGGGTTTATTAAAGCGTAGAGTTAGGCGCCACACAATTAACAACAGAGAAGATTTGAAACGCTACCTGCGCCTAGAATGGAACGCGATTACTGCTGAAGACTGTAAAAATCTTGTTAGCTCTTTACCAAAAATAATTTCTGCCGTAATTAAGGCAAAGGGTGGACTCACAAAATATTAATTTTCAATTAATAAATAGTAAAATAAACCTATATATAACGTTTTGTTTTATTTCTATATGATACTCCTCATAAAACTGAAAGATGTCATGGGTGCTCAATACTTTTGGCCAAGGCTGTATAGGTATTGTCTTAGTAATTTCGTCTTTATAGTTTTGAGCATTCGTGCTATTAATAGTCACAGTGCTGTCATCGGCAAATAGTGACACAGGGGGAATTGTATCTTTCGGCATATAATTTATATAGATTATAAATAGAGGAGGCCCTAAAACACTGCCCTGGGGTACGCTATACGTAATTGTTCGAAGATCAGACTTGTTGACATTTAGTTTTAAAATCTATTTCAAGTACTTCAAACTTTCTTTTTCCTGTTCTTTAAATAAGATTACCTCTAATGCCGTATGCTTAGTTAACTCAGCAAAATATGATGGTCCACATAGTCAAATGCTTGAGTCATGTCACGATATATTGAGCACACAGGTGTTCTTTTGTCAAAATTCGTATAAACATTATTTAAAAAGTCGTAGATTTATAGTTTTACTTTTTCCGAAAGCCTTTTTGTTCTTCAGTCAAAATGTTTTATTTATAAATATGTGCATAAATTTATTTTTCAAATACCTTGGATATTATTGGAACAAGCGCAATGGGCTTATAAAACTTCACGCATTCTTTGTTATGTTTTACTAATGTAGTCTTTTTTTTTGGGTGGGAAATTCTCAAATCAAATAAGTTCTCCCGCTTTGGGCGGAGCGGGAGGGTGTGTCAGACTCTTACTGACTAAAACTCACCCGTATTCCTTCCGTTGCCTGTGTAGCCAGGGGCCTCGGTAACCCTTTAGTATCTTCCCGCGACCCCGGCAGGCATCGGCCCTAGTGGACCCCTACACTTGTGCTGACATCTCTGCTTTACTAATGTAGTTTGCGACGTACTTAGTTTGGTAGAAATTCCATCATTATCTACACTACCGTTATTTTTTAATTATGGCTTAATTATGGCTTTGATGTCATTTTCATTATTTGGTGCCATAAACATCGAATTACTTGATTTTGAGATATTTGATGTCACCTGTACGCTTCTATTTCTGATTGGTGTTATCTTGTCAACAAAAAAGGCTTTCGCTATCTCGTTCGGGGTGAGTTACTTTTTTATTTTCGTTTTTAATGTTTCCAATTGAGTTTTTATTAGGCATATTCATCTTTGCTCGATTAATGAGTTCCCATTTCGCTTTCGGGTTGTTAGATGATGATTCGATTTTATAGCTCTTCTGAACACGTTGTGTTAATTTAATATTTTTTTTTATATATTGCTGTATATTTTTAATATTCTTGTTGGTTTTCTTCCAGTCGGTAACGCCACAGACGTGTTCTTTTATTTGTACTGCATGTTCGAATTCCCCACGATAGCCATTGTGGTCTCTTGTGTAAGCTTAATTTTTTACGTTTTAATGGAAAACATAAATTTAGAGTAAATTTCTCCAGAAATAGATTATAGGCTGTATTCGTATCGTCAAGTTTATATATTTCCGATAAAGAAAAATTTTGTAAATATTCCCTGAACCTATTTATATTTACATCACATATCCTTTTCACCGGACACTTTAGAATTTGACAGGTGTGGCCAGGTAAAGCAAAATCGAATACGTCATATTTACATTTTTTTACCTAGATTATGCACAAAATTATCAATGCATGTTTTACTGGATAATCTCGTTGGCTGAATAATTACTAATTTAAAATTGAAGTTGAGCAAAGTACATTCCAGATCTAGTGTTGTATTATTACGCTTCAAAGTCAATGTTAAAGTCACTGCAAATTACAATATTTCGTTTATTTTTCTTTGTTATATTCTGGTATAATTTCTACAGTTGCTCAAAAAAAGTTGTTAAATTATTTGCATTTGGGACTCTATAAATGCAGATTACAATGGTGTCAGTATGGATTATTGCTAAGTTCCTTTTTTTATCAAGATACATATATATAGTACCTCTTTTAAAGTCTCTTCTGCTGAAACATGTAGCTAGATCGTAGTTAGAGATTGTCAGATACTGTTCATAACCAGCCATCATGAAATGCTCGGTTATGCAAATTACGTCAATATTAATATTCTTCACCATGAGTTTTTCTAGGCATACGGAAAGTGCGTCAGATTTATTTAGCAATCCTGTTATGTTTTGATATAATATATTTATATAGTTATAATAGAAAAACTGAGTGTCCAATTGTTCATCATTAGGTGTTGTATCGATGTCTATTATATTTTGGTCAGTGGGTCGTCTTAGGGGCGGAATTGTAGGAGTTGGAGTATACGCTTACAGGCACTATGAGCAGAAAAAAAAAACAAAAACAAATAATAATTGGCAAACATTTTTAGGGACATGAATTGTTTTTTTTTTTCTGAAATCTACCAATTTTATTGCAGTATCGGGTGAACCTTGTCTATAGAAACGATTTCGGTTCTGAGACGCATGGTCCTATGACGCACCGTTTCCGAGATATGGGCTTTCGTATTTTATTTTATTTTATATGTATAAAGCGATCTATATTTCCAAAATGGACACCCGTCCATTTTGGAAATATAGATCGCTTTATACAACAACATTTTTTTAACAATTTCTTTCCAGAAAAGATTTTCGTCCGATAGGGTGATCGGACGAAAATCTTTTCTGGAAATAAATTGTTGCTTGTCTTATCACTATTAATTTTATTTTGTATGTCATTGGGTGTTATCGTAACTGCTTTCTGGTTAGGTATAAACGAAGGCTCTGTTTGTTTGTTGTTTTTCGGAGATTCCTTAAACCCTACAAGTATGATTGCACAAGTTGGTTTGCTGCAAGCTTGCTGAGTATGCAGTGATAGTACTTAATTGGACTTGACTTTTTTTATGGAGCTATGTGTAAGTTCTTTAAGGAGGTCGTACTTGCTTTGTAAATCAATATGTATTTGCTTAACCTATTGACCGCCACGTCAAAAAAGCAAAACCGTGCCCTCGGCGCCAAGCTACGAATTATTCCTTAAAACCTGTCTGTAGTCGTGGCCGTGGCGTGCTGGACACATTTCGGTCTGTCATCTATACATACAGTGACCGTCAAAAGGTTAAGTTGTTCTCCAAAGACTAAGTAATTTCCTGACGTTTAAATTCTGCATTGTTTAAGTTCTAACACAAGCTTGTCTTATTTGTTGTTGTGCATCATTAATATCATCACTTGGATAATTTGGGGACTGTTTACGGTATCGGCGCGAATGTGGCATTTTTTTTATGGTATTTGAATCCGATTTAGTACGTTTACGACGCATAGTGATATGATATGTTTTCGAAGAAATACATTTTCAGATTTTATTGCTGAAGATTGATTTATAATCTCGTATCACTCTAGCTGAGCAAATTCGATGGAATAAGATGAAGACAATTATCAATATTTAGAAAAAGACTATGTACGTCGTCGGTGAGATTCGAACCAGCGTCCATTCGAAATAAGTCTGTTCGTCTACCTATAGAGCCATTTGGCATCTAGTCTCATGTCTTAAAATTATGTATCAATCAATCAATCAATCAATCAATCAGTTTATTTGCATAATATGGGTTTAGAAAGATGTTACACAGGTACGGTTTCACCATATTCAGCTTGTTAGCATGCAAATTATAATATAGTGTCTTAATATGTAAACAATTAGATCATATCCTTAAAAATATAAATTATACGTTGATAGTCAATCCATTACAAATAGTCATAATGATATTAAAATAAAAGGTCAAATTTAGTAAGAGTAAAATTACTTAGATTAATTTGGGAATTATGCTGGGTATATTACAATTATTTCAAGCGACAATTAAATTTTGGATTACTATTGATTAATATTAACAATGATTACATTACATTTTATCTTCTAAGTATTCCTTAACTGAATAATAAGCCTTATCTATAAGTAAAGCTTGAAGTTTCTTTTTAAATAGATTTACATTTCTTGAACTGCGTATAATTAAGGGTAGTTTATTATATATTTTAGGGCCCATGCAAACAAAGCTTTTAGAAAGGAGGGCGGTTTTCCCTGGTGGAACGCAAAGTTTATCTGCGTGACGCGCTCTTGTGCGATACTCAAACAGTTCTAGATTGCAATGAATAAATAGTGCTGTCTCATAGATGTAGATGCTGGGCAGTGTCAATATTTTTAATCCTTTGAAATGAGGCTCACATGAGTCCGTTTGGGTTAAGTTACATATAGCTCTTAAGCATCTTTTTTGCGCCCTGAACGCACTTTCCATATCAGTGGAATTGCCCCAAAAAATGACACCGTAACGAAGAGTAGACGATACATAACCATGGTAAGCAGTTATTGAGGTTGTAATATCAACGATTTTGCTGAGATTGCGTATCGGTTTCTTGTGTTACGGAATTTATAAAACTTCGATATGATGACTCGTAAGATTTAATAATTCATAAGATTGACAGAATTTTTAAGATTACTAAAACACTGAATTCGCGTAGTTTTGACAGGGTTCAGTGTTCAATTGAAGCATTACAAACGAGAGTCCTAATTTTAACCTTTCTCACTCACAGAATCAACAACACCACAATGAATACCTCGCTGCCACAAATCAAGATCGTGGAGCTTCCATCGAGCAAGAACATCCAAGATTACATAAGCGACGAAAATCATCTCTTCCTCCCATCCGAACCTAAAAGCATCTCGATGAATGGTCTGGACTCCCTCACTGTACACTCGCGGCCTGCTGACTGTAACTCCTTGAGCAGCATTAGCCAGAAAAGCGTCTCCAGCGGCAAAAAGAAGAAGAAACTTAAAATAATAAGGCGTCTCATGAAATATTTTAAGACCACAAAATCCGAAGAAGCTATCATGGTCGCGCATTAGCGGTTTTGGAAAAGATTTTAAGTGTGTTATTTTTAAATAGGAATTTAAAAGTAATTACCGTCATAAGCACATTTTTAAACGAAACTGTCTTTATGTAATATTTTTAGTAAGTACACGAAATAAGTGATAAACAATAATGAGTAGGCGTAATTGAAAAAAAAAATTGTCACGAGAGCACAAAAAAGTATTGTTTTGTTTTCATTGTTCAGAGTCTACAATAGTAAAATGTTATCTATGGCTTTTAATTTCTTTGCATTGAAGTTTAGAGAATTTAAAGATTAGGCCTAATGTCGGACTAGCATCTATTCTGTACCATTGCTGCAAAACTTTTATGTCTTCGGGTAGAACTCATCAAAATAACTAAGCTCAGGCACAGATTTGCATGCCCAATCATGTAACGATTCTGATTGGTATTTTATAAGTGAAATAATAATAAGTTTAATTAATTTAATTTAATGATATATTTACGTAAGATATATATTACGTTCGTATTGATATATTATTACGTTACGTATTGATATATGTACGTTCTCAGATTAGCGTAACTGCTGAATAACTCAATTATATATCTCTCATGTTACATAGAAAATAACATTAACTCTACGTATGCTAAATGTAAGTAAACTAGAAATATGTATGATTTACATATGGATGGAGATATTTTAAAATCGTAAAAGCATATTTTTGTAACATTGTTATTACTAAATGATTTATATTTTTAGAATATTATTATATCAAGATTTTTTATTATAAGTACCGAGAGTCCACGACCAAAACCACGCGTTTTACGGCCAAAATCAAATCGTTAGTTTAGATGATTTTGAACGTTTTGCACGTCGCAGTTTCAAGGGAGCCATTTCTGCTAAGTCAGAAAAAAAAAAAAGACTGTTTTATAACAAAATGTCTGACATGAAAAATGTACATAGGTTTAGTCATTTTATTACGAAAAAGTTTGTTTTTCATATATTTTGCGAATTTAAAAAAAAAACAAAAAAATTAAACCGACCTGTTTCAGACCTGGTTCATTTATTTTTTAAATCTTTTGTATGGCTGCCGGGGTTACCAAAAACCTGTTTTCAGACATTTTAAATGTCACCTATAATAATTCCAAAAACGTAAAGAATGTTTCGGAGTCCCTCGGCAAACGCGCGGTGCTTGATAAACTCCTATCCCTCACGACAACGATGACGAGTCCGACAATGATTAAAAATTGTATTTTTTTACAAGCTTTTAACTTGCGAAGTTTTTTTTTTTTTTCAATTAACAGCGTTTTTGAAATGTCACCCCTGTTCCCTTTTGTCCAATTTGTTGAAAAGTTCTTTAATATCAGTTCGATTGTTTCGGGTAAGCTTTATAGTAATCGTACGTAAATACGATTTTTTTATAATTTCGAAAAGTTGAAGTGAAAAGTTGTCTCATCAGTACTGTAATACAGTCTGATATAATTTTTTTCTACATCTGGGCAGCTTTTTATCATGTCCAGCAGTTTTCAGCCGGAATGCTATGTTTTCGATCGGTAAAATTTTTCAACACGATCTTAATTGATTCAACACGTGAGATGCTCACACACTTTCTTCTGAAAAATGTTACTCGAAAACAAGATTTTCAGACGCTTTGCTATGGTTTTTTTTTTGTCTCATTTATAATTTTCTTAAATGGTCTACTGGGTACGTGCGTCACTACTGGTGTCTGAACATTGTGTTTTCGGTATCTAAAATCTATCGTTTAACTACATTCTGAAAATCACAGTTTACTATGAAATAGTTCGGTTTTTTGACATATTCAAAAATGCGGTCATTTCAGACGTAAAAAATTGGTTTTTTAGATTACCACGAGGCAAATATTTTGGTCATGGGCTCTCAGAAAAACAACACGGTCACACGAAAAAACGACTGCATTATAATATCTGTATACCGGAGGTATACTATCCTAAGTCCATTTATTTGGACATTCACTTTGTAATGTCCTTAAAACAAACATTTATAGATCTACTTAGTGGTACTATTTTAAGTCCAATAAAAACAACAAATAAAATTTTACTTAGAAGTTCACACAATTATGTAGTCAAATGACTTAAATGAGTAGTGTTCAAATTGAGACTTAAAACATGTGCACTGAATAATTAGCTTAATGTGACTTATGATTGTTTGCTTCCGGTATACAGATATGTAATAGATAATAAACATATCGTAGTTTTAATTGATTATTTCAACTCGCAAGCATAGTGCTGCGATCGCTGTTAGCCATAGACAGCTGTAAATATAAAATAAACATCTCGTTTGTCGATCTCTGTTATAATTCGAGTGACCATTTTGTTTGTCCAGAACAAACAATTTCATCATAATTACCTTAAACATCAGCGTCAGCTATCTGTTCAGTGTATCAGTTTTATATATTTTTTTATAATATTACCCAATATGTATAACTAAAACGTTTTGATAGTCGTGAATGCTGTTTACAAATATTTTTGTAGATAATAAATTGTAAGTCTTGTTTATTCATTAAAAGGCAGTTGTTAAAAATCTTGTTCCAATTAACAATCAAATGTTGTGGTTTTATACAAATTTTAATACGTGTTCGCCTTTGTGTAAATTTTACTGATGAATCATTTTGTGAAATTCTTTGTAAATATATTAATACGTTAAGTTATATTGGTATTTTATTTCTGACATTTTTTTCGATTTATTAATAGTCCCTGATAAAGTATTTAAAATTGATTAATTATATGGATGAAAGGAAAAAGGGCAATTAGATAAAATTAATTTATTACGAAGTCATATCAACACTGTATGTTCTCACAAGATGGTCGTTCCCGCAACTTGCCAATAACATTTCATTACTCTCAGAAGGCTTGAACGTCAACCTTTTCACAGCCAAATGATGGGCGGCGCTGAAAATAGACAAAAATAAAATAAAAAAGTACAAAAAGATTTGGGCTCGTCCGGGATTTGAACCCGGGACCTCTCGCACCCTAAGCGAAAATCATACCCCTAGACCAACGAGCCGCTTGAAATACAAGCCGAAATTATACGTTACATTGTCCTTTCGTTTCGTCGCATAAGAAGTGCTGAAGAACTTAAAGTGCAGCGTTGTAGAGAAAATTGTAGTGTAGAAAATCGGAAATATGGATAGTAACGTAACTTTTGATGTTTTCCATCCCTGTTCCAATATTTACAAGAATACCAACTTAGTTCAAAGGGTTAGAAGGCCAAATTATAAGCCCAAAACACTTATTAGACTTACCTATTGTCTAGTTCCCGCAGTAAATTCCATCCATCAATTCCAAAGTGGTATATCCTGATGACTCCTGTCTCGAATCCAGTGGCTAGCACTATGCCGTCCCCACTATAAGGCGCAAAGTCTAGAGCTGTGACCGAAGCACTGGGCACCTCTAGCGCTTTGCCAAGCGGACCGTAGTCACCGAGGGACGAATTAGAAGGACCGGTTTCTGACCAGATGCACACCTGAAATGGTTAAAATAAAAAAAATGATTTCAAATACCTAGGCCATAAAACAAAGGAAATATATTTAAAAAAAAAAACAATGTAAAACATTTTAGAGTAACTATGGAGTTTCTTGCCCATTCTTCTCCATACATATGAACTACCTTTTGGAAGGGGCATCTAGAATCAATTCTATTTTCTTGTACATTTTGACCGTCAAAAGTACCATTTATGTGCCTAATTAATAAATGATTTTACTTTGCCTTTTGACAGTTTAATAAGTATGATATATGCATAAGAGTCAGCAAGAACCTACAAATATTTTCAGTGGCTCAGTGACTAAGCAGGTTACGAGTGGCGCGAGTTCAATCCTAGCACTAAACAAATATTCACTTGACCTCCTGATTTATTTCGGGTCTGGCGAGCCCGCCCGATACTCGAGAAATTCCTAGTCTTTTTTTTTATAAACCTGATATCGAATATTAATAATAAAATGTATTTATTCAGATAACTTTGATCCATGAACTGACAAAAATGAGACATAAATTAATACAAAATAGTAAGCAGGGACTTGGTCCGCTGCACTAACATCCATATCATATTGAAAAGAATTGGACATTTAAGGTTGCACTAGTCGATATTTTCTAACATACTTTCGGGAAGGTATTACTCCACCGTTTGACATTGTACATCCAAAGTTTTAACTTTGCATGATATCGTTTTGTCTCATTAGTAATTTTGTTTGCGAGGAAACAAAATAGCCATTAAATAGTTACTAGTTTTAACGCAACTTTGGGCGTAAATAAGTAATAAAAGAAGTGTAAAATCTCCAAAACAAAGTCGACACCGACAAAGCTCAATTATAGTAGAATAAATTTTATTTGTAAGTAATTAATTGTTTTATGCAGTGGTTTTTACCTGACTGCCTCAGGAGGGTAATGTTTTTCGAGAGTATGTATGTATGTATGTATGTATGTATGTATGTCTATTTCTTTGGCACGCTCTGTAGCCTAAACGGCTTGATGGATTTTAACATATGAGGTGTCCTTAGATTTGTCTTAATTGTAGGAGTGACATAGGCTATATTAAATTGCATCTGCAAGTACAAAAAAAAGGAGGGGAATGTTTTTTTTCAAATTAATTGCAACAATATTGGTATCAAATAAAAGCTAGTAATAAGTAATTTTCAAATATATATATATATAAATAATACTAAAAAGCTTGAAATAAAATAAATTATTTAAAAAGCAA
This sequence comes from Atethmia centrago, assembly GCA_905333075.3. Lineage (NCBI taxonomy): Eukaryota > Metazoa > Arthropoda > Insecta > Lepidoptera > Noctuidae > Atethmia > Atethmia centrago. The sequence goes on along the minus strand of HG995378.1, from coordinate 30,129,855 downwards.
AAAACCCGACTGCTAAAACACATAACTGAAAAGGGAAAAACAAGCGTTATAATCTATAGAATTTTGGTACCGCAGGTGGGGACAATCAAAAGTAGTCGGGTTTTTTTTTAATAATTTATTTTTTTATAAAACTTTTTTTGATGATTTTTCAAAGGTTTTTCGTATTTTTACACGTTCGTTTCACTATAAATTATTATCGTGTATTTCACTCAATAATGTCCCCCCGGTGCGGTGCGGAGGAAAGACGCTCACGCACACATGCACAATATGTTACAGATATTCTATTTCACGAAGTCCGTTCGGCTTTGATTGTAGTAGTGACGTATCCCGACAAGCGCGCTTGTGTGTGTAAAAGTAGGTAACGTTACCAAAAAAATCTGATATATATTCAAGTCGAGATTTAATAATCTAAATAAAATTTTGGTTTTAAAAGTATATACATTTTGTAAATAAATTAGATTAGGTTGCAATAAATACAAAAATATTAAGAATATGTAGGCATTTAATTAAGCATTGGTGTTACAGAATGGAAACGAAACAAGTAGGACTATTCAGTATTTTCAATCACTATCAGATAAATTTTCGATTTCCGATTCCGTTTTGCTGTCGTCAGAATCATCTTGTACATTGATTATAAATTCAAAATCGAGATCAAAATATTTCAAGTAGTCTTTTTCAATTTTTTCAACATGAGCACAAGTTTTTTGCCACGTTTCACTGCTAACTTGGCCCAAACTTTCATTGATCAGTCTTTCCGTATTCGTCATGTTTTGCTCGATATTTTTAGATGCGACATAATTTTTAACGATCCCCCAAATATTTTCAATCGCATTTAATTCTGGGTGATAAGGGGGAAGGCGTAAGACATCAAAACCCTTGCTTTTAATAAAATCGTCAATCTTGTAGATTACGTGTTGGGCTTTGTACTTCTTTATTGTATCGTACAATTCCAATTTAAGAAGAGATTCATCAAATGCTATACCCTTATCCCTGAGCCGTTGCTGCATATCGGCTTTCTTTGTAGATTGCGTCGGTAGTCGTTCAGCCCGTGTGTTGTGATAAGATGCATTGTCTAAGACAATGACAGAGCGCGGAAGTAAATTGGGTAGCAACTTTTCATTTAGCCATTTTACATAGTTATCATAGCTCATATTTGAATGATAATCACCAGCTGTTGAGTTGGCCTTATAAACCAAGGAAGCATTTTCAATAAAACCATCCTTGGTTCCCGCGTGCACTAAAATAAAGCGAGTGCCTGTGCTAATTTTTTTAAAAAACGGAGTATCTTTCCTTTTTTTTTGCCCAGGTGTTGTTTCGCACGTGTGTCGAAAGGAAGCTAGGCTAGGTAGCTCTCATCGGTGTAGACAATGGGCCGACTTTGAGAGCGGTACTCTGTTATTTTTTTTTAATATTTTAAACGCCACATTTGTATATCATGACGCTCCGTCAAGACTTTACGGTTGTTCTCTGTTTTGCGCCACTTGTAACCTAATTTCAACAGTAACTTGCGAACAGTTTCTAAACAACCTTCGAATCCGTTTTTTTTCATTCAATGCTGTTCTTAACTTAGCTAATGTTGGAATTTCTTTATGGACACACATCGGCTGTAAAATTATCTATATCCACTTTATTATCTCGCTTTTTCCTTTTCTTCATAGGTGAAGTGAATTTTGATGAAGTGGATGGCAATTCCTTCTCTTCTTTTAATATTCTTTGAACTGTGTTTTGGCTCACACCCGTAGCTTCAGCTGTACGGCGTGTAATGTCTCGTAAATGAGACAAATCACAGTTGAGTTCCATTAATGATTTTGTAAATTCATATTCTTCTCGCAGAAAACGATAAACACTAGCTATCATGTTTCGACCCTAAAACAAAATGTAATCAAAATAATTAAGTAATATAAACATTTTATAACACAAAAAAACATTCATTTTATAAATACTTCTATTGCTATATTAAGTATCTTTGTATAACATTTTAATTGAAAACGTATAAATAAATATTACCTCACTATGGACAACTCTTCTTCGTTTTGTTGCCATGCTGACCTTACTCCGTGAAACAATTTGGCGCGAACTAAAAACCATTACTGATCCGGACCGTGTCCCGATCGACACTGAGCGCTCTCGAGGTTACGCACACAAAAACAATGTGCATGTGCACACTTGACAACATTCATAGCCAAACGGACTTCGTGACATAGAACATCTGTACACGCACTTTCGTTCGATTCGTCGCTCGTATGTATGTAGACTACTCCCTGCGCCATAACTTATTATCATTCGCACGTAAACACTACATTGACCCCTTTTTTTTTTTTTTTTGAGGGTGGGAAATCATCAAATATCTTCTCCCGCTCTGGGCGGAGCGGGAGGGTGTGTCAGACTCTTACTGACTAAAACCCACCCGTATTCCTTCCTGTTGCCTGTGTTGCGGGGGCCTCGGTGACCCATAAGTACCTTCCCGCGACCGGCAGGTACATTGACCCCTGACTTTGGATTTCGATACTAGCTACTTTATCTGTTTGACTTCGCTTCGAAATTGACTCGATATATTTGTTTGAAATTGGAATTGTTGGTTTGAGTGGACTCTGTGTCAGTGAAGTTGTGTTTGATGATTGAAGAACAGGTGCGAACAACTACAAATAAAGAGTGGGTAAGTCGTACAACTTGTTATACCTAATCTATTTAGATAGGTATCTCCTCGCATATCTTATAGCCAATACATTTTCTGGCTTACCGCTCGGCCACGACTTGGGGCTGAGCGACCGGCGCGGCGTTGTGTAGGTATAGGGTTGCCAGGTCTCAAAACCGAAAACCTGGACAGACCAGCCAGCTTAGCCGGACATTTGGGTATAACTTGGTTTATTTTATTTGCTTGTGAAATCATTTCTTTAATTTGACAACCCCAATTTTGCATAGGTAGGTACACGAGCTATGTACATACATGATGTACGGAGTCGACGAAATTTGTGAAATATTTTATTTATTTGGTAGGTACTTTTGACATTGTAGTTTTTATTTGAAATTTAATTAATTGTCAGCGGAATATTATATTGATTTATCCAACACTAGCTCTTTCTATAATTGTTATTTGATATTGTGAAATGAATAATGAAATAATTGTAAACTAACATTTGGACGCCTAATGGCAAAGCATAGAGAACTCACAAAAATGTAACGTCTCACACACCTGTGTATCTGCAACCTATGTTTACAAATAATACTCTGACTCTGACGACTTTTGCGGCGGACGAAGTAGGTATTATGTGGGATTATCACAGTTTACCCAGTAGAATATTATCTGTATTCTGCCTAGTAGGTACATACTGTTATAATTACCTAAGTACCTACCGAACTTATGCGTACGTCCGTGAGTAACTACCCACGTAGGTAGGTACTAATTCGTCTGCTGCAAACCTATACTTAGGTACTGAACTATAAGAAAACAATGGTGATGTGTCACTTGTCTTGAAATTAATAAAACATTAGAACTTACTGAAATTATGATAATTTATTTGTAAAAACACTAGATTTTTTAACTGTATATTTAGATTAAAAAATGTGCCAAGATTGTTTACATTTAGTTAGGTACTTAAAAATATTGGGCATTGATAAAACATAATAAGAAGATACGTAATTTAGATAACAATTTATCGGTAAAATAACATTACATCACGCCTTGTTTCCCCGAAGTGTTGGGCATATGTTTACCTGTAGTAGTAGTACATCCACATTTCGCCAGTTATGTTTTTTAAGTACCATGTAATGGGGCGAGCTTATTGCCATCAACCGGCCACAAATCCAGACTCCGGGCTGCTACTGAGAAATTCCAGATGGAAAAATCCAATAACACTTTTGCCACCACTAGACCAACGAGGCAGTTAATAGGTAGTCAACCTTAATAATAATAATTACAATTATTATCTAATACGGACATAAACAGTACCTAATATAAATGCAATGACTGTACAAGTACTAAACATTAAAAAAGAAAACGAGCGAGCTTTACAGTAGTCGCATAAGATATGTAATATCTGACATCTCACCTTGGTAAAAAACAACAGAGCAACGACAGAAATGAACCTCAGAATTTAATAAATTATTTAAAAAACAAAAAAACCCGACTGCAAAAACACATAACTGAAAAGGGAAAAACAAGCATTATAATCTATATAATTTTGGTATCGCAGGCGGGGACAATCAAAAGTTACACCATATTTCAGGTTATTCGACTGTCCCCGCCTGCAAGACCAAAATTATATAGATTATAATGCTTGTTTTTCCCTTTTCAGTTATGTGTTTTTGCAGTCGGGTTTTTTGTTTTTTAAATAATTTATTTTATTTCAAGCTTTTTAGTTTTATTAATATATATATTTGTAAATTACTCATTACTAGCTTTTATTTGATACCATATTGTTGCAATTAATTTAAAAAAAAACCCTTCCCCTCCTTTTTTTGTATTTGCAGATGCAATTTATAAATATTATATAGCCTATGTCACTCCCACAATTAAGACGAATCTAACGATACCTCATATGTTAAAATCCATCAAGCCGTTTAGGCTACAGAACGTGCCAAAGAAATAGACATACATACATACATACATACTCTCGAAAAACATTACCCTCCTGAGGCAGTCGGGTAAAAAAGCTTAATACTGAAATATTTATTCGAATAATGATTCATAACTAAAGGTCGTCCTCCTCTGGTCGATATTCGATCCCCTCTACTTACAATCTACACAGTACTTACTAATTCCATGCTATTAGAAAGTATTTACTAATTCCATGCTCAGGCTGTCACTTCCTGTCTACACACTTCCGTCCCTTTTCACGAAATCACTCCCACAGAAAGCGAGAGCAAAAATGTTACAAATAAGTAAGAAATCTATATACGGGTATACACGCTAACAGTGCCAACTGCTTTAGTACGAGTTTGTAGGTACTAGCTGACTTCCCGGCGAGCGGCGGTGCAGGCGTGCATCGTCTAACGTCGTTTCAGATCGGACCGGTGTTTGCGTGCGTGCGAACTAGACGTTGTGCGTATAGACTAGCGTCTAACTACTCATCACTGATGCTATCTCTGTCGGACACGATTCTAAGAGAGACAGCGTGCTTTTTAGCCACGCCCACCAGTTAGTTCGGGCCCGCGACTAGTTCTACCTTAAAGCTAACGTGAAATCCTACAAACCAGCTAAAGAACTAGGAAGGGCGGCCGTTTTGGGGTGTCTTATGTAACGTTTGACGTTCGAAAAGTGCTGATTTAGATTCGAATTTCAGTATTCAAAGGGTAGTTGTCAAACCACATCTAGTATTATATTTACCTTTCCATCTCTCGATCCCGTACCAAACGCCTTACTATCATGCGTCCACGCACAACACCATATAATCCTCGAATGCACTCCATTAGTCTTGTCCGTACTAGCGACCATGTCAAACGAGTCTGAACCTTGTCGCCTTCGGTGTAACGTCCACCTTCGGTCACGAGACACTGAGAGGAGATGTTGACTATCTGGTGAGAAGGCTAGTTGGGTGACTGTTAGTTGGTGAGAGACCAGCTTTTGTGTTTGTTGCCAGGTCGAGGTGTCCCTGAGAAGAGAAACATGTTCAAATATAAGAAACGTAAAAATATAAAATTAAAAAATCGGCCAAGTGCGTGTCGGACCACGCTCAATGACTGGGATGAATTTATCCCGAGAACAAACTTAACATTGTACTTGAAAAACATGTTCCTCCATACATCCTAACTACAAATGTAAGTTTGTACGCACAATATTGAATGATTTACCATATGTTATTTTAAGACCATAAACTTCTTATAGGTTTTCCTGTAATTAATAAGTATAGAACTATTATCTGTATTTTTTTCAAAATTAATATAGAAAGGTCAGTTTTCGTCAATTTTCCTTAATAACTGTAAGACCTATTATTTTAAAATTAATAAAAAATATATATGAAATCCTCATAACAAGTCCTGTCATTTGATATGTCACACGGTACAGTGAGCAATTTCTTTTTCTTTTTCTTGTTTTTCCCCCAAAAGTGAATCCCATATTAAAATTCATTTATTCACGTTACACGTTCGTGTTTGGGTCACATAAATTCATACATGTGTACTAAATTTCAACTTAATCGGTGCAGGAGATTCGGAGCAAATCGGCTGTGACAGACAGACACACGAGTGATCCTATAAGTATTCCGTTTTTTTCCTTTTGAGGTACGGAACCATAAAAAATATTAAAACTGTGTTCTGACCCAGGTCCCAGATAGCGGGTATTTGCATAAGGAAATATAATTGGGTAAGTTTGTGCTACAATGATAAGCATTTCATTCGCCTTCGTAGCCTAGAGGTTTTCGTAAATATATTTTAGTGGACCAGTAACACTGAACAGTAAGGGTGCGTTTCCACTGACGCGGAGTTGGGCGGAGTGGAGAGGAGCGGACCGTGAATTGACCAATCACAGTGCTCGAAATCTGCGGGGTGGAGATTTCAAGCACTGTGATTGGCCAATTCACGGTCCGCTCCTCTCCACTCCGCCCAGCTCCGCGTCAGTGGAAACGCACCCTAAAAGAATTGTCTTTCCGATCCAACTCCTCCGTAGGTACTTTCTGGCCACTGAAAACAGTATCATCGGAAACACTGCCACGCCCTTTATTTGTTAAACCACAGAGCTAAACGTACAATTAAATTATCACAATCGCTGTAAATGTTTGATACTGAGCAAACTGCTTTAGGCACCTGCTGACCGTCACCGCTGACCTCGTGCCACCGCCGACGAGGGAGCGACTAGCGATGGACTGTTTTCTCGCCGAGTGCTCGCCAGCAGTGTGAACAGTCAACTATTCATATACTTATGTATCTTTTTTATTCAAACGGGCCCAATTTTTTTGTCCTTTTCTTGAGCGAGAAAATAATTGAGGAGTGGGAGAGCTGTCTCTGGCGCTGTAATGGACTTCTACAATTTCAGGAACCCTCTAGGGACTGTTTTGGTGATTATCTCACCATATAAGCACGGCCGCATGTTCAGCAGTGGTGGCTTTACACGCAGAGGCGAGTAGCTTGCCGTCAGCACTGGCGGCCAGTGCGAACACCTCGTACCCGTGGCCGTACAGCTTCTGCACTTCGGGCCATAGTGTGTTCTGCATTAGAGTCTCTTCTGTCGGTGGCTCTGGAATTATATATATTATCTATGTTAGAATTATATTATTGTAATGTTATAATTGTATAGTGTTTAATCAATTTTTTCAAATGTAAGGAGCACTTGAAAAAAAATGCCCCAAAACAAATAAAGAACTTGCACGCCGAGAACACACAAAATGAAGGAAAACATCGTGAAACCTGGACTTATGATTAATACAAGTCTGAACGCCAACCTGTCTTACGCAAGCGTTATAATCAAAGCTCGTGCCTTCTCTGCGTAGCGTCGGGGGCCGGGTTGCCTCCTTCCCTCTCATATGGCGAGGGGGGTGATGGCTGATTTTTGCGTTATGCTCGTGAACGGGTGCTGCTTGTGGTGACTGGTCGTCTTGCAGACTATGGTTTGGTTTTGTTATTAGTAATTAACTGTTTATTTATTTTACTTCGATGGTCCTAGTTTATCATTTATGACTGAGTTACAGCTATAGCTATATGCAAGTGGGCGCGCCCTTTATGCCTGGAGGCTTTTATTTAGGTATTAAGTCCTGTTTACGTTTTTATTTCTGCTTGAGTATAGTTTTCGACGTTTTTTCTTTTTGTTGGTATAGTGGTGTGCTAGCTGACATATGGCTTATAATTTAATGTTTTGTGTTGCGTGTAGTGTACATTATTTTGCATACTATACATGCATATATGCATATGCCTATGTAAAGAATCCATTTTTTTTTCTCTAACTGAACAGACAGCTGTTCTGTTAGGGAGTTTGTTGCGCTACTTCTTCTTCCCAGCTAAAGCACTAGGAAGTGGTGAAGGGCGGGCGTTTTGGGGGACTGTCTTATGTAATTTTGACGTTTGAAAAGGGCTGATTCTCAGCCTAGTTTGAATAAATGACTTTTGATTTTTGATGTTTGGTTATTATGTACCCGTCATATCAATCGGTACGAAGTACCCGTCGTTGTCCTCATCGCCGTCCAGCTGCTCGTCTTCTCCGATGAACACGGCTTTGTTTGACAACCCGAGAGAAGGAACCGCTGCGCCCTCAGGACCTGAAAAATATAATATGTATTTTATTTAGGCACAGCCTTTAAGATATTTGGTAGAACATGAGAGATTTACAAAGTATACAATGTGTAACTGAATGAATGCTCATTATTTAAGTAGTTTGTTTAGAATCGTTACCGAATCGATGTCTGAATCGCTGTCAGTTTTAATATAGGATTTTATTTTATCCCAAAAATAATTAAGACTACTTAAATTACAGTCACACAACTGCTGTACAGTAAAAAAAAAAAAACAAAATGACGAAGTACGCTAGTCTCCTACGTGTGCGACTGTGTGCGTGCGTAGAACTGTAATGTGACCACAATTTTCTAAATACAAATTTAATAAATAAACAATGTTTCATACATATTAGTAAAACATTCAGTGTATGTTCTATAATATACCTCTAAAGGAAGTATGTCAATACCTCCTTGGTCCCGCCACTTTGACTTCATGGTGGCGGGACCTTCTGAAAGCGCTACTCAGATGCAGGCAATTCACAACCGAAGACTTAGTACTACAGGTACATAAACACAGGTATATAATCCATTATCAATACAATTGTAAGTGCTAAATTAAAGTTATGTGATTACAAAATTGATCCGGCCAATTTGATGATTCATGTAATCGCTGAATTCATATCATCATCATCATCATCATCATCATCTGCCTGCCTTTTCCCAACTACGTTGGGGTCAGCTTCCAGTCTAACCGGATACAGCTGAATACCAGTATTTTACATGGAGCGACTGCCTATCTGACCACCACAACACAGTTACTGGGTAACACGAATCCTCTTGGTAAGACTGGTTGTCCGACTTTCGGGCTTCTGACTACCCGAAACGACTGTAAAGATCTAAAAATGTCAGCCGGGACCAACGGCTTAACGTGCTTTCCGAGGCACGGAGAGGTCTTGGTATGTAAATACGGTCACTCATCCACGGACCAACCGCGGCAAGTGTAGCTTAACCTGATCGATCGACCCGTGCGCCTGTTATTGCTTAGCCACAAGCCCCTCTGAATTTAGTATTTGGTGATGTGCGTTAATTCCGGGACATGTTGTAAATATGATAAAACACTGCAAGTTAAATAAAAGCTTGTAATAAAAGAACATGATTTACAGACGAATTGTTGGGTGAAGCGCTGCTGTCCTAGCTAGCTCACTGAGTAATCTGTAAAGTTTTTTTTAGTTATACTAGATATGGCATGGTGAGCGAGGCGAATGGTGGCTGAAGCCCAGCAGTGGACTGCAGTAGGCTGACGATGATGGTGAGTGAGGCGACAGTCATTTTTCATTTTATTTGTGATACAGATTTTTGGACTTTTCAATATTTTTTAAACGAAATTGTTTATAAAATATTGAAAAGTTCAAAAACCTGACTGCAACTAAACAGTTAAAAACAAAATCACTTTTCAAGCAGTCTGGTGCAGTTGGTAGTAGTTATTTTAGTTCAAACTTAGATTTGATGCCACCACCCATATAGCCATTTTTGGGAACATTCCGTGTTAAGAGTAGTCGCTGCAACTAAAATTGGGGAAGAGTCGACACAGTAACATTCGGTATCTAATTTACGTCGCCGTGTCGTAACATTACCATACTTTACTTTAACATATTTTAACCAGAGTTCCCATCAATCATTCATTCAATGGCTCATCCGCGCATTCGTTGACATTGGCGCCGATTCCCTTGTTCACAAAGATAAGATAAGATAAGATAAGATATATTTATTTGCTCAAACATGTGTTTACATACAATAACATAAAAATGCATGTAAGATGATATTATATAATAATAATTGTTCTGACATGTTTGCCACATACTATGGCGTGCAAATGTTTTGCATTACAAAATTGCAATTTTTGCATTACAAACTAAACTAAATTTAAGTTCAGTGCATCTTTTTCTTTCTATTTCATTAATAAGAGGACGGAAGATAAATTTTAGTTTAGTCCTGTCAAATTAATCAGCGCCTGTCACTACTCCATACAAGTTTAGACGTGATTAAAAACTTGCCTACTAAAATTACGTCAATTTATGTCAAGCGCTGATTAATTTGACAGGACTAAACTAAAATTTATCTTCTGTCCTTTTCTTAATGAAATAGAAAGAAAAAGATGCACTGAACTTAAATTTAGTTTAGTTTGTGAACAAGGGAATCGGCACCATTCACTCGTTAAGTGACGTGAATTATTAATAAAATAAGAAACCATCTTATCACCGAGGTAAGTAAACAAAGATTTTGTTTTAATTGATTATTATGGTTTTCGATACTCAAATCTTAACATGGGAAATTAAATTCATCGTGTAATTTAGTGTGCTAGGTTGAAATTTATCAACGCGCCACATCATAATTTAACCATTCCGACGAAAATACACATAGCTTTTATTTTCATGATATTTTTATTTTCTATTCTCAAAAGCTTCTATTTGAATGCAATAATAAAGTTGAATATATAATAACAAACTATTTTAGCAGTAATAAACCTTACTGTCGATAAAATTGTTAAGTGAAAAATATTCGCGTCACAACAAGTTACAAAGTTACGATAATGTGTCGACATTGTGTGGACATGTTACGTAAAGTCGTCACAAAGTAACTGATTTTTTAAAATGGTCTCTCCTTGATTTTTTGTTCACAGTTTCCCAAAGTTAGTTAGTTTGCCAGACAAAATGCCATATTGCATTGTTTTAACTAAAGAAGGCTCTTCACAATTAATATCCCTTGTACCAAGTACTTGGGTGAAAGACAACGTCCTTTATTGGCCGCGTACACACGTGCACACGCACACAACACAGACACAAAGTATGGTATGGAGAGCCAATGCTTTGCTAACTTTTTAGAGGAGACAATAAAGTTCTTTATTCAAACGAAATTAATACATTATATTGTTTAACTTATATTAATTATTCTTTTGCAGACGACGATACGCCAAACACAAAAAAATATTCCAACAAAGCATCGAAAATAGTGACTGTACTCTTTGACGAGAAAATAAAAAACGAGATTTTGGATTTAAACCATGAGACCAAAATTATTAATATCAGTTCTGGTAACTTACTTAATGTACTGTGCAGCAAAAGTACAAACAGTGATACAAACATACAAGATGCTGACAAATTATCTTCATGATTGATAGATGATGGAGACGACAGTGAATAGGATGTTAAATTATAAAATTTTGTTGTTATTATTGCTCTATTTAGGTTTACTAACCAATACTCAATACGTACAAATATACAATTTTTGATACCACTTTATATGACTGCATATTAAACTGATTAGGTAGACTTATTATTAAGTAGCTCTTTTAGATTGATGCAGATCTTTAAAATGATCTGTAGATTATTAGTGGCAAGTAGCTAATGCTAGTAAAGTTACACTTGCACTATGCAAGTGTCAGTGATGATTTTGTGATTTAGAAATAAAAATCGTTTCTTCTTATGTTTTCATTACCCCTAACGTTGTAACTACAGGAATAAATACCATTTGGGAGTTGCAAAGCATACATAAAAGCTTACATTTCACACAGTTAACACAAGACAAGTTTGAGAATGACTGGATCTGGTGATTTTCATTTATCAAAGTTAGTGTGTATTCCGGAACATTGACGTAACGTTACTACACATGTTACCACTCAGTTACTACACATTGTTACCAATATTGTACACTAGTTACATACAATACTCAAAATGTGTAAAACGTGTGTACACATTTTTTTCTGTAACAAGTCGACACAGCTAAAACACAAATTTACTAAAACTACTTTCTTTCACTTTGTTACTAAACGGTTACGACACATAGAAGCGAACCCCCATACTGTCACAAGGTGTCGTATCAGTTACAAAACTGATGGGACTTGTTACACCTTTTACAAATCTGCGACCAAAAATGGCTATATGGGCAACGGCATCGGACTGCTTGAAAAGCGATCTTGTTTTGAACTTTGCTGTCGGGTAAAAAATATCGAACTCTTGCATGTGCTTTAAATACTTGAAATTCCATATGAAGAATTTTCTTTCCAATTCACGTAAATGTTTTTCGTTATCACATATTATGTTTCTTTTTACAAGTTTTGGCACGGGAAAGTAAAGTGATACAGAACGCGGATATTCCTTTTAAGTCCATTCCTCGTTTTTTTTACCTCGTTTATTTTGGGGCGGTTCAAGATACTTTTAACAGTAAATACTAATCAGGCCTTCACACACTGACTTATTACATGTTAAGAGCGTACACGCGGTCCGAACGCTGTTTGGCTCAAAAACGTGATTTTTCAAACCAGATTGTCCAACGACTACTTATCTTACAAACATACCAATTACTGGTAATTTTAGGAAATATTGTTGTCTAGTTTGTTAGTTAGACACTTTTTCGATTAATAAAGTGTTTGGGAATGCCATCAAGATAACTGAACAGGGGTTTTCTTGATTTCACTTTCAGTGTCAATTTCGAAGCTAAAAATATCTGAAATTCCTGACAAATTTCGAAAAAAAAAAATTTTAACTAACTGCAAAGATCCTTAGGATCCTTAGAAATAGTTAGTTAAACAGATTTTTTGTTTTCGACTACATACTTATGAAATTAAAATCCAAACAATGTGATTTTTTTTTCTGAAATTACAGTCTAGAAAATGATTATTTTTACCAATATATCTTACTTAATTGAATATAGTTAATATTTACTATAATAGCCTCGTAAGGCCCAACGACCTAATTTAATGACAAAAAAATTTTGACACTCCGGCCCGAGACACTATTTAAAATCATTTAAATTATATATCTAATCATAAAAATATATATCGACCTAAATTTGGGTTGGGCCTTACGAGGATAGAAGAACTTCTTCTTTATAATATACACTTTAAAATTTTAACTAAATTATCTCTTTTATTTTTCTATAGATATTTTAAAACTACTATAAAACTCTGCGTGCGAATCGATTCAAATCAGTCGGCCGCGAGCTCTTCCAGAGAGAGGACACGTCGCTGAGCGCTCTGTGTTGACCTTTGTCGTGCGTATACAAGGACAGTGCAAGCTTATAGTGTGATCGTCAAATCTTAATACTTTCTCCTGTATTTTTCTCTGTATTAATCATGTATTTTTTTTATTGTTTTCATATTTTAATAAATCTTTATATAAATACTATAAGTTTATTTTTAACAGATATGATTATTTTTGCCAGTCTGCCCCTTGTGGGGCACAGGGGCAGAAATAAATCCTGGATCCACCCTTGGTTGCCAGAGATGATCGACCCAAGAAAAAGTCGCTCAATGCCAATGTGCGATTTTAAAATTAAGACGCTGACAACACCTAAACCGCGGTCACTGTCAGATTGCATAGAAAAGAAAGAGAAGCGCGATGACACAACGCTTCTAATTTATTGCAAAATATGAAGCAATTATCTATTTACTCAAAATTGAGTTGAGTAATCGAAAATAAAAAACAACCAAGTTCTGCATTCAAATAAGACGTTCTTGTTATTAATTGAATACGTAACGTATATTGATATTTAATACAGATATTTTGGATTAGAACTCAAGGTAAGAGGTTAGTTTAACGTTAGTTTATATCGGGATTTTTTTTCAAAACGTGTTTTGGTAACAACCAAGTTCTGGGAAATATGTTTAAAATTAACATATATTTTTTCCGGTACCACAAACTATACAGATTTGGCAATTTTTTTTTCTAAAGAGAAGCCTATTTTGGTCAATTGGGTCTTGTCAGCGCCTTAAATACTTACTTTAAACTTCGCTTATTAAAATTTATTTCAACAATTAGAAAAAAATTAAATCATAAATAAATAAAAGTATCAAAACGATTCGTGCAAACGGTTAAGCGCTCACGCACACAGAGAAACCATTGTAGTGTGTCGCCGTGTGTGCCATTTGATAGATCGCGCAGATTTTGACTTGCGCTAAATTGAACGCGCGCTCTTAACATTTTATGAAAATCGTCTACTTTTACGACGTTTGTAAATATTATGTGAGCACCATGTATCTCTCTTCTGTTCTTTTTACCTAATGTGATGTATTTTATTTTACATTTTATTGTAGGTGCATCGTCTTCACATATAATTATATAATTTATTATACAAAATATTGTAAAAAAAATTAAAGCGGTGGAGTTTCTTGTCCATTCTTCTCCATACGAAACTACCTTTTGGAAGGGGAGGGCGACTAGAACTACTTCTATTTTTCTGTAAATTTTGACGTTCAAAAGTGCCTTAAAAATATGCCAATTTGAAATAAATGATTCGACTTTGACAGGAAATAACATATGTTTTGAATAATATATGAAAGTTCAAATTCTTCTTACCTTTACCGTCTTCTTCAATAACGTCTCCGCTAATATTCTTAAAGTTGTGCACAAAGTTGTGCGGCGCTCTGAACACTCTAATAACTTTCTCCTCTGCTGCTGATGCGAAGGTAGTGCTGTTGATCAGCGCAAGGGACGATAAGTCGTACCCGTGGACTTGCGGGCGAGCTATCTCGTGCCACTCGCTACCTGGAGATAGGTATGGATGAGAAAATATAATTGAATCGATGTAGAGAGGGGCTTAGCTTGTTTACGCGATTTAATGACTCATTATAATACATTGGTCTAGAAGCAAACTTTGAAGCTATCGGTGCTTATTCTGATGCATTTGGAAATGTGAATTACTGCAAGCCGTTTGTGACCGGATTCGAAATCAGACGATCAGATAGTACGGCGCGCGCCACCGCTATTATACACGAAAAAAAAGGGTCTCTTCAGCGAAGAATATCAATATTCTCAGAAAAATTGTTTTAATCCAAGTAAATATTTTCTTAACGTAAGTAAATGTACTCGGTCCAAGAAAACCTGTTTACTCAAATTAAGAATAATAAATACTTGGTTTTTATTCTTGACCTTAGCAAATATTTTTGATTCAAGACTATAATAATCTTAATTGAAGAACATATTCTAAGAGAAAAATAATATTCTTAAAATTAAACTTATAATTCTTCATTTAAGTATAATGTCTTCGAAGAAGACAATAAAACTAAGACAAAATTTTACTTCATTCAAGAATATATTGTTATCCCCTTAAATGAATCAATATTTTTCTTGACCAAAAGGATATTGTCTTCATTTAAGACATCCTTTTTTTCCGTGTAGGATGTTCCACTGCTATGTACAAATCGTTTCGGTAATAAATGTGCGTGCTGGAGTCTAATCTGGGAGTATTTAAGTCACCAATGAATAGTTAACCTAGGCAAGCAGGCCATGACTCGGGGACGTCCATCGTCTCCCATCCAGCAGGACCCGAGGCGGCGGCGCGTATTGTTCCATGCGCTCCCCGCGTGGACGTCGCGGGCCTGAGGTGGCCAGCAAAGGCGGGCCGGCACCAGCCGGGTATCGTTGAAATCGCACAAGATCCCATGATCCCCAGTCCAAGTGTTCGAAGGGAACACCGGGATGGTTTTTAGCCAGTAAGCGTTTGACAGACCTCTCCACCGAACCCAGGGAGGAGGAAATTAATGAGGATTCCCACCCCGGACCAATAAGAATAAAATAAAAAAAAGCCAAGCAGGCCATCCTCGAGGGCACATTTAACATCGGATGAAATATATTTATAAATATATAAATACCGTGGCTGGTCTTCCATGGTGCATGGACTCTGGTGCTCTGGTCAGCGGACACACTCATGAGGTATCTTCCCTCTCGCTCCCACCTCACGTCTTCGACTGCACTGAAGTGGCCGCCGCATACCACTGATGACTGCCACTGTCCTGTCTCCTGGATATAAATAAGGTTTCTTGTATGACTCATCATAAGTGAAGGTCATAATAATTACCTACATATGTATATAAGGGAAAAAGTACATAAGAGACAGAGCCTCAATTTAGGTAGAAGGAAACATGTTGATCAGTTTATATTCATTATCGACCGACTTGTATAAAATGGCTAAGTGCGAGTCGGACCTCTCAAAATGAAGGGTTCCGTAGTTGGGATGAATTTGTCTCAAAAACATGGTATCCCATACATCGATATACGTCACGGTCAATTCTCCAACTGCAAATTTAAGTTGGTCGACTATTACTCGTTGGGGGGGGGGGGGGGGGGAGACTTGACTAAAAATAATATATATTTTTTTTGTTAAGGACTTTAAAGCTTAATATTACGCAAACGGATCCTTAAATCAAAAAATGGTGTTCACAGACCCGCAATTAAAACCGTATTTTTAAACGGCCTATCCAACGATACCCCACACCATGGGATAGACGAAGAAAAAAAATATCATCCCCACATGACGTGCAAGGACCTCCCTTGTACGTAATGAGGAAATTATATTTTTTACCTAAACACTTTTTTTCAAGGTTTTACCACTGTCGGCGTGATTAAGATGTATACCTAGGTAGGTAGCATAGGTATGCTATTACATCTTTCTAGTACTACGCGTCTCTGAGCTACAGCGGGGACAGACAGACAGACAGACGACCATGGCGAAACTATAAGGGTTCCTTGTTACTACGGAACTCTAAAAAGGAAATTGATAAATTTATCCACTTCATCTTACTAGATTATTCTTCGGTATCTTCAATCTTTAAGTGAGGTAGATAAAATGCCCTAAGGACTGGACTCTAATACAAGAAATCTATTTACGTTATTTCAATAACACAATTATTTATTTATTTACCGAAGCCCAATAAAACATGATTGCTTTGACTAACCTTACACTGGTTCCAAATATGAAAGGATCCATTATACCCATGTCCTAGAAACGAGTCCCCATTAGGTCCAAACTTACTCCCATAGAACCCCAGGCCGTTTCCCCCCACTTCCCCCACTCTTACTCGTTCTACCCACGCGCCTTCTCCCTCACCCTGCTCGGGGGATGATTCTGGCTCCCAGATGATGACTGTCTTGTCTAAGGAGGATGACAGAAGACGGTAGATCGGCTTCTTATTAGTTGCTGAAAAAAAAAAAATTTAGTCTCACTTGCAGTACAAACGAGCGATGTGTCGTACCACCTCCGTGCGATTTTATTTCCGTTACCAGATGAAATTATGAAATAGTACCGATTCCCTTGTTCACAAACTAAACTAAATTTAAGTTCAGTGCATCCTTTTCTTTCTATTTCATTAAGAAAAGGACAGATGATCAATTTTAGTTTAGTCCTTTCAAATTAATCAGCGCTTGACGTAAATTGACGTAATTTTAGTAGGCAAGTTTTTAATCACGTCTAAACTTGTATGGAGTATTGACTGGCACCATTGGCGCCGATTCCCTTGTTCACAAACTAAACTAAATTTAAGTTCAATGCATCTTTTTCTTTCTATTTCATTAAGATAAGGACAGAAGATCAATTTTGGTTTAGTCCTGTCAAATTAATCAGCGTTTGACGAAAATTGACGTAATTTTAGTAGGCAAGTTTCTAATCACGTCTAAACTTGTATAGAGTAGTGACAGGCGCTGATTAATATGACAGGACTAAACTAAAATTTATCTTCTGTCCTCTTCTTAATGAAATAGAAAGAAAAAGATGCACTGAACTTAAATTTAGTTTAGTTTGTCAACAAGGGAATCGGCACCAATATCGATCTGTAGTTCACTAAAAGTACCTATTAGTGCTATAATATTATTGTTAAATAATTCTAGTCTCTGTGATAATATGGACTGTACAGTCGCCAGCACATCAGGTTATACGAAACTGTCACTCAAAATGATCTAAAAACCTTAAAATGTTGTTGGTTCAAAATCGAATGAGAAAGTTTGACAGTTCGTGGTAACTTGATATGCTGGCGACAGTACATTGTAATGTGTAACTGTCTGAAATAAAGATTGATGTGTTTTTTTATTATGAATTGCAATAATTACTTAATATCGTACCTAACACTGAATCTTTTTATGGTTCTAAGTGTAAAAAAGCATTTGAACACATTTGTGGCAGCTAAGAGATGACCAGTCCCTTCTGACGCGCCCGTTCACGATCATGACGTATGGATCATCCATCACCATTCAGCTCAACCATTTTGAAGGGAACTTAATAATCTAACACTCATGCCACCATCAGCAAGACATTTGAATGAACATGAATGAAACTAAATAATAGCTTTATATTACCTACTCACTCATGTGCTATGCAATTATACAATACGATTTTATTATATGTATAGATTATTAGCCATATAAGTTATTATTAACTATAGTAGACTATAGTTAATAATAACTTAAACTAGTTATTTACTTCTACAGAATATAAGTATTCTGTAGAAGTAAATAAAGTCAAGTTTAGTTCAAATAATAACTTAAATGGCTAAATGATAACCCTTAGGATATCAACTTAATTTGCTGCTATCAACTGCTGTAATGAAGTTTGACAGTAGATGGACTGAAAAGCAACTTACAGAAACTGATAAATAAATTACAATTTACAGTATGCGGCTGTAAATGTAGCACATAATCATCTTCCTGCTCTTCCATGTTATCTTGGGTGGTCGCAACACATTTTTTTCTTCCATTCTCCTCCTGTCAACCGTTATATGGAGAGATCGGATATTCGGATGCATATTCACCTAAAGTTGAGATGTTGGCGAATGTGGAACGCTCTTTTGTATCGAAAAAATCCCGCGGTTCCGGGATCAATAAGGTTTCTGATTATTGAATCAGATTAGTATTATAATCAGTACTACATATAACTTACTTTCAAATGTCGGCTTATATGGAATGCACTATAGTAAAAAAAAAAACCCGCGATTCCGGAATCGACAAATTTTGTGTTTTTTCTGACTATGTAAGCGGATGCATATCTACCTACATAGTATTGTAAAGTAGGTAGGTAAATACCAAACTGCCATAGCAAATAACGTTATAAGATAACGGACTATATATATTTAGAATAATTGATGTAGCTACCTATTGAAAAAAATAGTTAAAAATTATTGTGCTTAGTGAAATTCTGTTAAATTCCTTTCCTCTCCACATACTTAGCGAAAAAAACAGTATATGTTAGCACCATTATATTAATAGAAAACGACGATTGGCATTTTGCGAGTTTGTGAGTGGGACGGCAAATTATACCTGCTTATGCGCAAGTAGCTACCCCGACCAATAGTTCTCTTAGTTTATTTAATTACAATAATTAATTGCATTCGTCGCAGTGCTTGCCATGCGTTCGGGTGTTTTTTTTTTGTTTCAAATAACACACACCACCCCTCCTCTTACACACTACATATACATATTTTAGAAGTCGCTACTTTATTATACACCCGACTAGCTATGCATTCCCAGTGTTCTTGGCATCCCGTGTTTTTGTTTTTACAAATAAAAATATTTTAAGAAGCCGCTTCCATACATTCACAGCTAAAATTTAACTTTAGGTATGTATAAATATGCATCCGAATATCCGATCTCTGGTTATATGCTATCATTCACTCCTTTTCTTTCATATTATTCCTCATAAAATCCATCCGTTTTTCTGTGGGCATATATGTATGGCACATCCACTTTTAGAAATAGTCTGGCTTGGCATAGTGTCACCTCGGAGAACTGTATTATCCTTTTACATGACCTACCTCCAACTCTTCCCGGCTGCCACTGCACCCCATACACCCATCCTTCATGTCCTGCCAGCACCGCTTCTAGCTTGACAGACCAGTCCTCTCCGTATGCTGGGAACACTTTCTGTTCCACCTTGATGCCTTTAGTGACCTGCTGGTCTAGGTGTTTCTGTATGCGCCACAGACGAATGTATGTATCTTGGGAGGCTGATGCAAGCAGTATCGTTGAGTTGTCTGTGGAATTAGAGAGAAAATTGTTTGAAAGTTATTTTGAGCCCAAATTGTCTTGGTACTTTTGAAAGTAACAACTTTCTAGGTTTTGAACATCTATACTGTTCTATTATTTTGTTGTGGAACAAACCTTCAGCTTTAATAATGACACTCATTACCATTAATCGCAGTTTGTTTCTCCATACTCTTTTCAAATGTTGGCACTACATCTTCTTTTAAACCGCACCATTGCCTTAGCACATCATTTTTCAGCCTATCATTTATAGTCACACCACACATGCTACGCAGTGAACGCATTTCCACAGCATTTACTCTACTTTCATGCTACTTTTGCCACACCACACTGACGTGCGTGTATGACCAGATGTATGAACGTAAACAAAGCAATAGGAGTATGTAAGGATCGTAGCAGGTGGCGTTCTATAGTTTCTGCCTACGCCATGGGAAGAAGGCTTGAGTTTATATATGTATGTTTCTTCATACCTTGTACTTGTGTGAGCTATTTTAGCTGAGTTTACTGTGATGACTTAACAAATACAAACATTGTGTTGAAAATAGCAGAAGCAACTCGGTAGCTGAGGTCTTATCAACCACAACTGTAGTCTTTGTTTACTTTGAGTAAAAAAATAAAATACTAATTAATAAAGTCTGAAAATGTTATAGAAAACATATAAGTATCCAACTCACCCACATCTTGAACATCCAACCCCCTCACCCAGTCTTCGTGTCCAGTCAGGGTATGAACCCTGTGGTACTCCTCACCAACAAACACGTGTATCTTATGATCATCTAGTGCACAGAACAGTATGGGCTTCTGTGATGTTGGTAAGATGTGTGCGTGCATCGTCAGGCAGAGACCTGAGTTCAGACTGATTGTTTGTTGATGGGCTGTTACACCTGAAATGATTTTGAGTTTGTAATTTTGATTTATGCCTAAGAAAACTTAACAGAATTTAAATTGGTTTTCAGTTGATGTCAACAGTAAAGCAGTGAATTTGGGTAACATTTTGGCCATTTTGGTAATGCAGTCAGTCACATAACTGACATTGAAAAATTTGTTTACAAATTAAGTGTTTACATCTAATATTTACCATCTTTCCTATTCCAAACTCGAACAGTAGAATCAATGGACCCGGTATAAACCAGCAGCTCATCTCCATTATAAGTCCCATGAATACACGTAACACCATCCGTATGTCCTGTAAGACTGTTTGTTACTTTCCAAACTCCGTCTACCAATGACCATATTGCTGCAGTCTTGTCTGCTGAACCAGAGATCAGTTCAGTACAGGTACCATCTGGTTTGCGGAGCCATTTTACTGTGTTTACTTGTGAGCGATGGTGGCTGAGTACTGTAAGAGGGTCTTTGCCTTTGAGATTCTGAAATATAATAATAAGTATGCAAAGTTATAGTATCTGACATTGTAGTCTATTTTCTTCTGTGTTTACGATACCAGTGGTTTCCTGAACACATTAGAATCCAGCTTTAATGCATTAAAATACCATAGAAACTTAAAAAACAAATATTCTCACCGTATCATAAATAACAACAGAGTTGGTCGCACCAAAACAAATGAGTCCCTGTCCATTCCAGTCAATTATCTCCGGAGTGCGATTACACCCTACGGAGGTATACACTTGCTCCACACTAACTTTCATGGTTTTATCATTTATTGCAGTAAACAAACAATGAAAAACGATTATAACTGAACAACACAATAATTGAGGTTATAATAAACATATGGTTGACTGACACAAAGTCGATGTGTATTGTGTTCGTAGTGTCAATAATGAGACTTAAAATTGGATTTGATTTTTTATTTAAAAATATTCGGTTTCCTGGCTTACAATAAACATTAACAAGTAAGTATGTCATATAACATTCAGGATCATCAAATAAATATTTAGTTTCAAACTATTAATTTTTTGAGAGACATTTGAATCTATGAGTAAATATTTTGATTTCGAACGCTCCCATAACATAGTTGGCGGCAAAACTGACATCCAACTCGATGGCAAGATGTCAAAAGAAGTAAAAAAAACAAGAACAAGAATCCCTCGGATTTGTTTACTTTATTTAGTTTTAATTAAAGAGAGTAAATACAATCAACAATGCCAGAAGTCATGATATGTGGTATACCGGTCATCTTTCCATTTGAGCCGTATGAAGTTCAGAAGGTCTACATGGAGCGAGTGATTGAAAGCCTGCAGAACAATACCAATGCTTTGTTGGAGTCCCCCACAGGCACCGGGAAGACTTTAAGCTTACTATGTTCGTCATTAGCTTGGTTACTAGTTAAAAAGGCCCAGTTGCAAATGAATGCACAAGTAGGCAATTTTTCTGAACACAGCAATTTCAGTGGAGCTCTAAAAGACACTTTAAAGTCAGGAGCTGGGAAATCAAAAGATAGCACGTCGTGGGGAATGCCGAAAATAATTTATTCGTCAAGGACTCACTCACAGTTGACACAGGCTATGCAAGAGTTGAAGAGGTCCAGTTACAGGCATGTAAAAGCTACTGTTCTGGGTTCAAGAGACCAGATGTGTATCCACCCAGAAGTGTCCAAAGAAACCAATAATATGAACAAAGTCCACATGTGCCAGTTAAGAGTGAAATCAAGAACTTGTCACTTTTATAACAATGTTGAATCAAAGAAAGAAGATAGAGCTGTGAAAGGCGATGAAATATTAGACATAGAAGATTTAGTAACAGTAGGAAAAAAGCTAAAGTGTTGTCCATATTATTTATCAAAGGAATTAAAACAGGAAGCTGATATAATATTTATGCCTTACAATTATATACTAGATCCTAAATCAAGGAGAGCTAATGGAGTAGAACTCCTGAATAATATTATTATTTTAGATGAAGCACATAATGTTGAGAAGATGTGTGAAGAGTCAGCATCCTTGCAGATTCGGACAACAGATGTTGCTTTATGTATTGATGAGATCACACATGTAATGAGGTCTTTTGGTGAGACAGCAGGTAATGAAGATCAAATGGATATGACAGTGGACAATCAGCCAAAAGATTTTACCTGTGATGATTTGTGTGTTTTAAAAGAAATGATGCTGGCTTTAGAAAAAGTCATTGATGAGATATCTGTTGGCAATGAAGGTAGCACTTACCCTGGTGGTTATATATTTGAGTTGCTTTCAAAGGCAGAGATCAGAGATAATAATCAAATGGCAGTCATCACTATGATTGAGAATCTCATACAATACTTGTCAACAGCCAGTGCTTCACCTTTTCAGCGCAAAGGTGTTGGTTTGCAGAAGATAGTAGATTTATTAAATGTTGTTTTCAGTGGAACAACACATGCTTATAAAGAGAGGGTTAAAATGTGCTACAAAGTTCATATTCAAATAGAAGATAAGAAGAATAAAAAGGCTGATAGTTGGGGAGCTCTAAAAACTGCCAACACTAAAACTGCTGAAAGAGTTTTAAGCTATTGGTGCTTCAGTCCAGGTTTTGGAATGAAGCAACTAATGGAGCAGAATGTTAGAAGTATCATATTGACCAGTGGAACACTAGCCCCACTAAAACCTTTAACGTCTGAATTGGGCATCCCAATAGGAGTCCAGTTGGAAAATCCCCACATAGTGAAGTCCAACCAAATATGTGTTAAAATAATGAGTCAAGGTCCTGATGGTGTGCTGTTAAATTCTAATTATCAGAACAGAGATAATCCTAAATATCTGTCATCCTTAGGTAGAACAATACTTAGTTTCTGCCGTGTAGTTCCAGATGGTCTGCTAGTATTTTTCCCATCTTACCCTATAATGGCCAAGTGTCAAGAGGCATGGCAAAATGAAGGCATCTGGTCAAGTATAAATAATATAAAGCCAATATTTGTTGAGCCTCAGCGCAAGGACACTTTCAATGCAATAATAAGTGACTATTACAGCAAAATAAGTGATCCTAGTACAAGAGGAGCATGCTTTATGGCTGTGTGCAGAGGAAAAGTGTCTGAAGGTCTAGACTTTGCTGACATGAATGGGAGAGCAGTTATCATAACAGGATTACCATTTCCACCGTTAAAAGACCCAAGAATCATTTTGAAGAAGAAATATTTGGAAGAGCTGAGAATCAAGGATAAACAATTCTTATCAGGGGATGAATGGTACTCTTTAGAAGCAACAAGAGCTGTGAACCAAGCTATTGGCAGAGTCATAAGACATCAAAATGATTATGGTGCAATTTTACTTTGTGACAGTAGGTTCAATAGCCCTAAATTGAAAAACCAGTTATCTGCATGGCTGAGAGACCATATCAGTGTCTCAAATAAGTTTGGAGAAACAGTAAGTGAAATCTGCAGGTTTTTCAAAAATGCTGAATCAACTTTACCTCCTCCCAGACTGAAACCTCTGCTTCCAAATGAGTCTGGAGGTCGAGAGAGAGATTCTGGACCAATCTATGTTAGTGGTGTTGCATTTCCAGTTTCAAATACCAGAGTAGTATCAAAAACTTCAAATAAAAAGTCAGTAAGCCAATATCCTAACTCAAATGAGGTTTATGCAGATTTTTCAATGGATTTCTACAAAAATGCTAAAGCTTCTGCTTATGTCAATGAATTTAAACCAAATACTACAAAGGATCTCTTCAGTGCTATAGATCAAGATGAGACTCAGCAGGCCCAGTCACCATCTTTAGTAACAATCCACAAGAGAGCTGCAGATGTCAGCGTAGCAAATAATATAGTAAAGAAGAAAAAGTTGAAGATAAAACCTTTTGGGTTTGAAGAACACTTGAATGGTGCAAAATCAAGCGAAGATCAGTCAAGAACAGTTGAGAAAGTACCTCCTGCATCATTAATAGATTTTGTAAAAGAAATAAAAGTGCTTTTACAAGCCAATCAATATAAGGAGTTCCAATTATCCATTTCAGCATACAAGAAAAGTGGTGAATATGAAGACTTTTTAAAGATTTTATCTAATTTATTTGAAAATAACAAAATGTTGTATTTATTCAAAGGCATGAAAAGGTTTCTGAAAGAGGAACATAAGGGTATATTTCAAGAGTATTGTGATAATGTTAAATTAAGTAGTTTATAACTTGATTGTGTAATAATAATACAATTAATCATTATTTATATGGACTATTAAACTAGAAATAAAATTATAGATTTTAAAAATGTCTTTGATTGTTTTATAGTTTTTAAACTGATAGTTTTTAGAATAAATACCACTTTCATATACTCTAACATTTATTATCTACTTAAACATAAAACTAGAACACATTCTTAGGTGCTTCATTGATCTTACTGGCAATCTCCACAGAGTTTATTCTCAAAATGGTTTGTGGTGCTCTTTGGAAATTGATTCTCATATACTGCTTCCTCCTCTTCTTTTTGAAATGCGTTCTGGTGTGGGATAGGCCCTTAGAAATGATTGTTGCTGTCACATCCACTAGACCAGGCTGTACTATAGGTCGGCCAATGAGGGAAAAGTCTTTTGTACCAGCTAGTAAGACTTTCTCGAGTTTGATCTTGTCCCCGATGGTGGGAGGCCAGAACCCTTCAATGACGAGAAGGTCCCCGTCAGATACGCGCCATTGTTTACCCAATAGGTGGACGATAGCAAAGTTTCTTGATGTATTCTGTGCGATCAGGTTGTTGCATTCTGCTATCACGTCTTTTGTCGTTTCTGGGACAGTTTTGGATTCTATAGGAGTTAGGTTGGTTATGAATCTTGACAGCACACCCGCTGTAACGTAGAAACACTTTATATAATAAAAATAACACTGAAGCTGAGATTGTATTTTAATAAAAGTGCTTGCTTTCATACCTTGTCCTCCACTGAATACATTGGCGAGTCTTTGCAAGCCTGCTCTTATGAGAGCCATAATCGCAGTGTTTCTCGTTTCTTTAAGTTCGTTAATAAAATCAGCTGAATTTTTCTAACAAAACATACCTGACATAACCTAAAAATCGTGCACCACAGATTATAAGACAGCTGAATTTGTTTGACAGTGACAGATGACAATATATATTTCGTTCGGAAATATGTTAGCAGTAAGCGTCTTTACAAAACGTTCGCTTTAGTTCGCCAGAAACTGGCTAGAAAATTGAGCTCAATTTAGTTTAAGTTAAGTTATAGAAAAAAAACTAACACTTTAAATATGAGGAATATAACATAATTTCAATTCAATGCATGTGCTCAAGGTTAATCTCCTTGAGAATAGAAAGATGGCGTTACTAATTTGCACATACTGGTACCATGTTGCAGTACTTAGAAGAAACTCGATCAGAAATCGGGAGATGGCAGATATTGTTAAAATGATTGATATCGTTCAGCTTCGGAGTTTGATCTAGTATCGTTTGGCAGGAATTGGGGGGTAAAAGGGGCTAAAGTTGGTAGGGGTTGGGTCCCACGCTACCACTACCCACGCTACCCACGCTACCACGCTTATTAAAAGGTAATGCACATTTTTCGAGAAATTAATAAAAAATGTTTCTAACTCAAATCCGATAAGAAGCGAAAACGAAACGTTTAAAATGGGTGATTGACAACCAAATCTGCCCCAGTATCTGTAATCAGTATCAAGTATCAGTATTTGTAGTCAGTCCGTGGTATAAAATGTCGGGCAAAATCGATAACACGGAGCGTAAACAATAAAACCATGCCGTTTGCGTCATGTGTCACTGTCATTCGTTTTCGGTCGTTCCGTTTCTCCTTGAGTTGCGTGATTTTGTTCTCTGTGTTTGTACTTCCACTGATCGTATGTGTGTACAAAAGGCAATAATACTACTGTTACTAGGAGAACTTAGGATGCAAGAGCGAGCGAAGCGAGCTCGGGACTTGGGGCACCCCGACTCGGACAGGTTAGGTTCGAAGGGGATGGCTGGCTCTAGTGAGCGAGCGGAGCGAGCGAACTTAGACCCCGCCATCCCCTTCGAGGTTATTTTTTTTTAAACCGCTGAGGCCCGCGAAGCGGGCCTCATACTACGCCTTTTAAACGACTTCAAGTGTTTTGAAGTTAGTTTACAATATTTTTTTTTCTCAAGAACGGTGTGTTACCTTTTCATGGGAGTGATGCCAGGGGGCAGGGGGCACCCCCCCTAACCTCCCCCATGAAGCGGGGCTCATACTACGGCTTTTTAAGCGACTAAGTGTTTTGAGGTTAGGTTACAATAATTTGTTTTTCTCAAGAACGGTGCGTTACCTTTTCATGGGAGTGGTGCCAGAGGGCAGGGGACACCACCCCCCAAAATTCCCCCCCAGTTCCACCTCCCTTCTCCTGCCAAACGATACTAGATTTTTACGCAGCTTCTTCTCGAGTATGTACCTATGTATGGGAATCGCTAACCGGCGCGTCGAACAGACTGTCAAACAGTCCAGCTTCAAAATATTATATGGCATTTCATACACTTTTTAGGGTTCCGTAGTAAACAAGGAACCCTTATAGTTTCGCCATGTCATGTCTGTCAGTCTGACCCTACTTTAGCTCAGAGACGCTTAGTACTAGAAAGCTGTAATTTGGCATATTAATCACGCCGACAAAGTGGTAAAATAAAACCTTGAAAAAAAAAAAGTGTGGGGGACACTTGACTCTTTTTTTTTTGCCCCCCTGCCAGCTAAATGGTTGTTTATGGAGATGTGAAAAATATCATGGCAGTAGTAGGTACATATAATGAAATTAAAAAGTTAAGTAGGCTTTACGTGTTAACGAGTAATACTCGACCAACTTAAATTTGCAGTCATAATTGACCGTCGCATATATCGATGTATGGGAGAACAGGTTTTTCAACTACAATGTTAAGTTTGTTTGCTCTTTAATATATTTATTTACATAACAAAATTACAAGATGATTATTAACATTAACTAAATTAAATTAAAACTAAGTTAAGCTTAAAAAAGGCCCTCGGGGCATTGTACCGAGGATGCTGGCGGCATTTCCTCGCTGAATTGCAATGCTGTTGCGTTGCGCGAGAAAGTTGTTTTTGAGTTTTAGTAGTTTTAGGGATAAATTCATCCCAACTTCCCAACTACGAACCCTTCATTGTGCGTGGTCCGACACGCACTTGGCCGGTTTTATTTGTAATTATAACCGCAGATTGTTCACTATCAGACAGCAGAAAATTGCTGCCTGTCCTACTAACCTTCCAACAAAATCATCATAATCCTTATAACTCTTTGTGTTCAGAATCTCACAAATGTTTTGTTTTATTTGAACTCTTATTTCTTGTCCTGTTAAGCGCGCGCGACACCGATTCGGAGTCAAACAATAGAAAATCAATTGTGTCTCATTAGCCGTCCTTGACCAATTAAAAACAAAAACATTCTCAAACAAGAAGGTAACTATTACGAGGTGCATTCAATAAGTACCTAGCCTCATCGCCAGAGGGCGCTGTAGTTTCAAAAGAGTTTTACCACAGTGTAGCACATTCTTTTTTAATTCTTTTTTCAAATTTTCATTCCAATCCCTTCATTTGTTTTAATTTGACAACTTATGGAAGCGAACGTGTCGATCGGTTTTACAAAAATGGAAAAAGAGCAATATCGTTCGGCGATTCGATTCCTATTTTTGGAAGGGAAAACGCGCATCGAAATCAAAGAGCGCTTGGATGCTGTGTACGGTGACTCTTCTCCATCGATGGCCACCGTCAAGAATTGGCTCAACGAGTTTGCACGTGGCCGTACGTCGGTTTTTGATGAACCACGTCCAGGTGCACCGAAAACAGCTGCTACGGAGGAAAACATTAAAAAAATCCATGATTTCGTATTGGCAGATCGCCGATTGAAGGTTCGGGAGCTAGCTGAGACTGTAGGCATTTCAGAAGGAACAGTGCATCATATTCTTCTCGAGGAACTCGGCATGAGAAAGCTGTCGGCGCGATGGGTGCCGCGTTTACTCACACCAGAAAACAAGCGCAACCGTGAGACCACATCGGAGACGTGTTTGGCGCTGTTTAAGCGGAATCCAGCAGAGTTTTTGCGTCGTTTTGTGACCGTCGATGAAACCTGGATCTACTGGTACACACCAGAGACCAAGGAGCAATCAAAACAATGGATCCAGACCGGGGAACGTGCTCCAAAGAAGGCGAATACTGTAAAATCGGCCGGAAAAGTTATGGCCACCGTTTTCTGGGATTCACAAGGTGTGATCTACATCGATTACCTCGAGAAGGGTAAAACAATTACAGGGCTTTACTATGCCGATTTATTGGGCCGATTCGACGCCGAATTAAAGAAAAAACGACCCCATCTGGCGATGAAAAAAGTGCTGTTTCACCACGACAACGCACCGGTTCACACGTCTGCCGTTGCCATGGCCAAATTGGTCGAATTACGCTACGAATTGTTGCCCCATCCACCGTATTCTCCAGATTTGGCCCCTTGTGACTTTTTTCTGTTTCCTAATCTGAAAAAATCACTCGCCGGGAATAGATATGGATCGAATGATGAGGTCATCGCTGCCACGGAGGCCTATTTTGCAGAGTTTGACAAAAACTATTTTTCGGACGGGTTAAAAAAGTTGGAGCATCGCTGGGCTAAGTGTATCGAACTAAAAGGAGACTTTGTTGAAAAATAAATTGCCACTTTTCCAAAATTTTCGTTTACTTTTTGTAGGCTAAGTATTTATTGAATGACCCTCGTAGGTATATCTATGTTAAATTCCCACTCCTGAGCCACAAGATACAAGCGACGCATAGTTTATGGCTCACCGAACATGTCACGTTGTATTCTTACTCTTTAACCGACTTCCAACAAGGAGGAGGTTATTATATTCGTCTTTAAGTATGTTCATCCATTTTTCCGGCAATAGTGAACCGATTATGAAAATTCTTTTTTGTTTGAAAGGATATGTTTTCGAACAAAAAGGTGGTCCCACTGTCACCAACTCAGAATCTGATAAGGGGAACTACTTAATCATAAGTATTGCACGGGTTGCGATTCGACTAGGTACTTTAATATGGTTGCTACGCAATGTATTCTCGTCACAATGCATATGGTGAAGAGGAGCGGATGGTGACTTCACCATCATCTCCAGTTCCCCTGGTTCTTACCAGGAGAACTTCTCAACAATTAACGTCCCTGCATCAGGAAAACCAATATTTTGTAAAAGGTGATGAGCAGTTGCCATTAGGCTATTTAACTTAGATAAATTACATACCTACTTATCTAATAAAAAGTAAAAAATATAAATAAGATAAATAAACGTTATTATTATTTTTCATGTTTGCTATACCTACCCAAGGGTGGAGTTAAGAGGCGATGGTGTATTTTACTGGTAACTTTACTTTGCACTGCAAGGTAAGTTACTATGCAGTGAGGTGGGTGTCCACCCGCCACTCAGACTATACTTACCTACCTATTTTGAACTGACTTTATAACCCGGCACAAGTGCACGTGGTTCTGTTACGTGCCCCGGGTGAGTGACCATTTAATCTTTTAAACGAAATATGGTTAAACATTCAGATAATACGTGTTAAAAGTAATGTTCATTCGGTACGTGCGACGAGCACGAAAGTGTATTGAAGCTGTCAGTGCAAAGTTCGTGGTAATGCGCTCAACGACATCCTCGGCTTAGCCTTATCCCTCAGCAGAACACTTTATTTATTATTCTAAGTTCAGACTCCCCACAGCCGTCCTCTGATGGATTACACTAAAGTCTCAGTAAATTCACGTCGGTCCACATTCAAAAATCCAGCTCTATTCGTACGCCAGTTATTTGATACTTCAGCTCTGCGTTCGTGTCGTTCCGCCGCGCTTCGGGTGGTTTCAGCGGCGTCTGGGGTGCGTTGTCATGGCAACGGGCGGGCACGCGGCGCTCTCGGCACAGCGGCCGTAGGTAGCTGAAAATAAACACGAGAGCAACGCCTCGCGGACTTGTTGTGGAGCAAGGGGACACGCCACTGGGGCGCTACGGGGGTGTGCGTCGGGTGACGTATGTAATTATCGTTTCAGGTTTCACCGGAGACGTATTGGATTATGCCGATGGGCTTTTTGTATTCTTTTATGGACGTATTTTGGCGTTTGGATCGTATAGCGATGTCGCAGCTCTAATGCAGGTTTTCAGAATGAGGGCAAAGTTCTGTAAGTTCGCTAACAGGCGAAGGTGGTTAGGTATGAACCACGGAGTTGTTTGCTTTAGGTACACGGAATCAGTTATAAGCGGGTTCTAACGCGGGATTTTCCAAGAAGTGTATAAAGTTGCCGGGGAAGGCTCGCCCGCTCGCACAGAGCGCGGCCTGGGGCGGGGGTGTGCGAGGCACGGGCGGGCAGAGGCCGGTGCGCGCGCACGGCTCCCGCGTCAGTCGCTGGGCGGCGCGCGGCCGGCTCGCGGTCGATAGCTGCACGCTGGCACGGGCACGGCCATGTTGCGCGACGCGTGCACGCGCGAGCGGGCTCGACGCGCTGCCGTGTGAGTGAAGTGTTGTGGTGTGGACACCGGCCCCCTTCTCCCCCGCGCCGCCACGCGCGGCGCTGCCGCCTCGAGCTTTCGGTCAGTATCTGAGACCAGTGATAGCGAGTCGCCACCGATAGTGAGCTGATCACGCCGGCCGGGCAGGACACCAGCACCACCTGCGGCAGCCAGGCATGCGCTGCCGACAACCGGTTGAAAACAGATCGTTTACACGGTGCGACCCGATTCGTGATTATTTACGGATGAATGCGCGTGACGTTTAGGTACGGTGTACAGACGTCCTCAATTTGAGCTGGGTTTCGTCGCTCACAGCTAGGATATACATAATACAGTCGCAGATAGAAATGTTAGGTTAGGTTGGAAGGTAGTGATTACGCGCGAAGGAATCCAATATCGTCGAAAGGTACAATATGAAAGTGAGGGGGCAAGGTGTGTGCTCTGGAATATAAAGCAAACAGTTTCTAATTAATTTTGAGATAGCATCTTGAATTAAAGGCGATATTGGTAAAGTTTCGAGCAGATAGAAGCGTTAGTGAGCGTGGGGAGCCTGATATCTTAATTTACATTTATGGAACTATGTAGGGAATAAGTACGTAGCACTTCGTAGCCTTTTGTAGCGCTTCGTAGCACTGTAGACTAGCTTTATTTCGCTCGTAGTAGTCGCAGCTAATTGAAGCTGTCGGTAACATTCCGGATGCGGATGTCCAGAAAATTAACTGCTGTTATCACGTGTCACTAACTATAGGATGTTGTTTTAGACAGAAATATGCTATCTAGCTTCTAAAATCTTTGCCAACATTTCAATCTCGTATAGACACAAAACGGAAAATCTTATGAATTGTATATTTCTTCAAACACGTGTCCAATTTGTCTGCTGTATTTATTTATAACCACGTATGTATATTTTAACGTAAATTTAAAATACCGTAAGGTTATGACTTAGCTCCATAGGAAACCGAGGGTTATATTTTAAAGAACGTTCTCATTCTAATCTGTCTCAATCTGTCAAAAATCTCTCATTTTTAGGGTTCCGTAGTAAACAAGGAACCCTTTTAGTTTCGCCATGTCCGTCTGTCTGTCTCTCTGTCTGTCCCTGCTGTAGCTCAGAGACGCTTAGTACTAGAAAGCTGTAATTAGGCATAGGTACACATATTACTTGAAAAAAAAATTTTTTTTAGCGTACTTCCCTTGATCGTAATGTGGGGATGATGTTTTTTTTTCTCGTCTACCCCATGGTACCCCATGGTGATGGGGTATCGTTGGATAGGCCATTTAATAATTGCAGGTCTGTGAACACCACTTTTCGATTCAAGGATCTACTTGTGTAAAATTAAGCATTAAAGTGCAAATTTTTGTTAGAGTTAAGTGTCCCCCTCTGCCAGCTAAATGGTGGTTTATGGAGATGTGAAAACATTCATGGCAGTAGTACATATAATGAAATTAAAAGGAAAACTATCACGGCTAAGTAGGCTTTACAAGTTAACGAGTTATAGTTGACCAAGATACATTTGCAGTTGGAGAATTGACCGTGGCATATATCGATGTATGGGAGAACAGGTTTTTCAACTACAATGTTAAGTTTGTTTTTGGAATAAATTCGTCCCAAGTAATCCCAAGTACGGAACCCTTCATTGTGCGTGGTCCGACACGCACTTGGCCGGTTTTTTTACCGATATTTTTGCCAAGCTTTTGACATTGATTGTTGCCGAGATGAGTTTGCGACTCGAATCTCTCGTACTTAAAAAACGGTCAACGTTTTATAAGTACGAGAATTGGCCTGGTCTTGAATTTTTCTAGATCTATAAATTGATATAAGGATCTGTGTAGGTCACTCTAAAAATTTATACCTATATAGTTATTATGCAAGTATCAGAGTGAGCTGGGAAAAAGTAATTTACGCCAAGCAGTTGACTATAGGCCCATCATTTTATCTTATTATCCTAGATGAGCCCTTTACCTTATAAATAACATAAAACGAATAAAAACCCCGGTTCACGGATGAACTTAATAATTCACTATTAATTATTAATATTAGTCCTGACGGCAATCCATAGAGTCGCTTCGGTAATTGACATGGGTAAAGATTCGTTCAATTATTGATATTTATTCTTTGTAATGTTAATGATGGCAAATGAATTTCAATAAAAAGGGGATTTACTCAATTCTCTTCATTTAAAAACATGATGTTATTGAAGTCCAAATCTGGAGGGATGTTGTAGGTATTTTTTTATAGGAAAATTGGTTTAACTGGGCTAAGGTTTCAAGGCTCTTAGTTAAAATGAAAAAGCGATTTTGAAACACGTCATGCATTGTAGTATCTGAAAATGGGTAACTAATAAATTCAGGGGCTGTAGTATCATGCTAACAGAGTTTGTCGCTGTATTCGATATCGTGTGATAAGTGGCACTTACAGTGATGATATAATGCAGCCGTCAATTTGATCCTGTTACTTGTTAAGTTTCTTTTCGGCCATTATTAGTGTAGATGGAAAAGTAACAGACAATGTACTCGTAAATAAGTGATGCCCGTTAACGATCACTACTATCCCCTTCGAGACTGCTGTAATTAAAGTAAATTGAGGAATTTTGACCAAGTTTACGCTACTTGGCAGAAGGATTGGTGGATCCACTATTTTTCTCTTCAATCAATCTGCCTAGACTCTCTTCCCAACTATGTCGGTCGGCTTCCAGTCTCATCGAATGCAGCTACGACTTTTACTAGTTTTACCAAGGGCTATCGTGTTAAGAATGCCCTTGCTAAGACTGGTTGCCAGACTTTTGGGCTTCTGACTACTCTTAAGACGCTGACAACACCTAAACCGCGGTCACTGTCAGATTGCATAGAAAAGAAAGAGAAGCGCGATGACACAAAGCTTGTAATTTATTGCAAAATATGAAGCAATTATCTATTTACTCAAAATTGAGCCGAGTAATCGAAAATAAAAAACAACCAGTTTCTGCATTTAAATAAGACGTTCTTGTTATTAATTAAATACGTAACGTATGTTGATATTTAATACAGATATTTTGGATTAGAACCCAAGGTAAGAGGTTAGTTTAACGTTAGTTTGTATCGAGATTTTTTTTTAAACGGGTTTGGTAACAACCAAGTTTTGGGAAATATGTTCAAAATTAACATATATTTTTTCAGCTATCACAAACTATACAGATTTGGCAATTTTTTTACTTAAGAGAAGCCTATTTTGGTCAATTAGGTCTTGTCAGCGCCTTAACGACTGACAAAGATCTACGAATGACAGCTGGGATCGATATGTAATGGATGGTCACCCATCCACGAACATATAAAGCAATATATTCCACATAATATATAAAGTCACCGTCAATCAGGTCACCTTTGCCTAACCCTTCGGGGAATATAGGCGTGATGTTATGTGTGTTTCATAAAGTAATATATTACACATAATATCAAATAACTCTTAAACTACATCTGGATGCAAACGCACAAAGCAGTATTGTATAGGAGGAATTATTAAACGTATCATTTTGACATTACGCTTGGAGTATTTCTCGTAGCACGCTACGTGTTATTGCCGCTACGAAGCTACGACAACCTACGAAATATTAGCTACGCCGAGCGTTATTTGAAATAAATATTGTTATTACTCCCTTGGGATTTAGAGTTGTCATACATTGGAGATTTATTTCTGTGGGTAGTAAAATGAACTCTAGAGGTTGAAATAAATCTTTTCCATAGTAAAACCGTTCAAAATATGAAGAAATAGATTCCATTAAAAATATTTTGAGATAAAACGCCAAATTGCAATTTTTATATTGCCTTCGTGTGTAACATGATAGCCATCGAGGCTGGATTTTATTTATTCATCGCTTTTATGTGGAGAATTGAAACTAAAACGAATTCAGTTTTTAACAATACGAATTCGTCTGAAATATATTTCCCGTAAAATTCTATGACGTTGCTACCATTGGTTGTCATTTCATATGCCTTTATTTTCGAAGTACATACAAGTTTTTTGTAACACAATTTTGTGATAACTCAACTAACAGCGTATAAAAAAAAACTGCTTTACCAATATTTTCTGAGTTAAAAAAGTCGAGGAGTAAATATCCAATTTAAAGCTATATCAATACAGGGTGACATTTAAAACATGCGACAAATCGAAATGGGAGATTGTACTCATCATTATGAACAACTTTTACTAAGGGACCAAAGCTACAATCCCAAAAAAAAACTGCTGTCCCCTACATTTATGTTCGCAATACCTCATCAAAATGTAGGAAAAGCAGATTTTTTTTTTGGGATTACAGCTTTGCTCCCTTAGTAAAAGTTGTTAATAATGATGTATACAATGTCCCATTTCAGTTTGACGCAAGTTTTCAATTTCAAACTGTATATATATTATTCTACAAAGTCATTTTGAGTCAATAAAACTTTTGTTCTGGCTTGGTCACTCACCTGGCGTAGGTACGTTTATAAAGACCCTTATATTCTTGATTGAACTTGTATGTTAAACTTGAAATGCTGATTTTTAACTTAATTAAACTACAAAATAGAATTTTGTTTGACTGACAGACAATGCCCAAGGATTTTCGGAGCACCCCTGAGTGGGTCAAACAGGGGTTTGAAGTTTGTATGCGAACGTCTGGGGCAACTGCTAGATAAGCAATTATGACATTTATAGCAATTTAAACAGCTAGTTACAGTATTCTTAGTTAGATTACTTCTATTGTGAATGTTTTTTTGTTTCCGTCAACTCCGAAAAACACTGCAGTTACTAGTCAAAAGGTACCCAAAACATTTTAGCTTGTATCATAAAGAAAAACCGGCCAAGTGCGTGTGTGGACCACGCAAAATGAAAGTTTCCTATGAAGTTGGGATGAATTTATCCCAAAATCAAACTTAACTTTGTAGTTGAACAACATGTTCTCCCATACATCGATATAATATGCTACGGTCAATTCTCCAACTGCAAATGTAAGTCGGTCGAATATTACACGTTAACTTGTAAAGCCTACTTAGCTGTGATAGTTTTCCTTTTAACTACTGCCATGAATTTTTCGCATATCCAGAAACAACAATAAGCTTAATATGTATTACTGAAAAGGATCTCTAAAACGAAAAATTTTGACAGACCCGCAGTATTTGAATGGCCTCTCTAACGATACGTCAGACCATGGGATAGGAAAGAAAAATCATCCCTAGTCTACGTGCAAGGGGGTACCACAAACAAAAAAAAAAAATCAAGATTTTTTCCCACTTTCTCGGCGTGATTAATATGTATACCCGTGCCAAATTACAGCTTTCTAGTACTAAGAGTCTCTGAGCTAAGCCGCGGACAGACAGACGGGCAGACGGAAGACGGCGAAACTATAAGGGTTCCTTGTTTACTACGGAACCCTAAAAACTTACCATGATTCTGAGCGTATCATAACTTTATGAAGCTGTAGGGTCATTTTTTATCAGCCTATAATATTCCCGTTGCTGGGACACGGGCTTCCTCTGTGAGTGGGAGTGGGCCATAATCCATCAAGCGGGCCCAGTGCTGGTTGGTGGATGTCACATGTATTCCAATTTCTAATGTTTAGTTCTAGGATATCATATCACCGTTTTGAGAACAGTGGTGATAATATAAATTACACAAATTAAAATGCCTGCTTGGGTTCGTACATACGATCTACAATTCGTAAGTCGGGGCCGATACCATTGGTGGCCCATTGGTGCTACTTATTCGCTTCCCACGAAATATATTTTTTTATCCTTGAATCGAGCCTTAGGTATGCAAATATGCGACACATTGACACTCAGCATCGAACCCATAAAACATATCCCCGACACCGCACTATAAAGTGTGAGTGAGTTGTAAAAATTGTCACTCTCACCCCACAACAGCCCAGTCTGCCCAGTGCTTGTGATTTATTGGCTGATAATGTGGAACGGTGAATTGACGAAACAGCTCGGTAATTTGCCGTCATATGTTTAATATTTTATTTTTAATGTGTAACCTGTTTATTTTGCTGCGTCGGAGATGAAATGAGCTGATTTATCGGTTTCCATGTTGTGTAATTTTAATTATTTTTGATGAAAACTTTTGTGATCTATAAATATTATTAGTTGTGTTTTTTACAACAAATCGTGGTTAAAACATACTGTTTTTGTATCCATCTCTTTAGCATTACAATGGTAAGTACATTTGACAACATATATTTTCACTACACAAAAAATACTATTACTAAGATGTACCTTATTTCCACATGAGTGGAAGGTTGCTAAAGTTCCTATTCACAAATTTAAAAACGATACTGTGTTTGAGTAACTTTAGACCAATCTCTACATTACAAAATTGTCATCTTCTGGCAAAGTTTTGAGTCCTTAGTGTGCTCTTACACATAAAACCACCTTGAGGAAATATGTCAGTGAGAGCCAACGCGGATTTGTCAAACCAAGATAAAATTGTACCAACCTGGTTGCTTTCACTAAACTTGTCACTTGAACTCCGGCAGACAATTCAAAGTTATCTAATGTGACTTAAATCTTACCTCGAAGAACGTACTTTCTTTGTTGTGGTAAAAAGCTTTAAATCTAGTGCTCGAAATATTACGTCTGGTGTGCCGCAGGGCTCCCATGCCTCGACGGCGGTGATCTCTTGCGTCCGGCCCTGGTTCAGGCCATGGTACGGAGCAAGAGGGCATGGGCAGCCGTCACCTC
Source organism: Atethmia centrago (assembly GCA_905333075.3). NCBI lineage: Eukaryota > Metazoa > Arthropoda > Insecta > Lepidoptera > Noctuidae > Atethmia > Atethmia centrago. The sequence goes on along the minus strand of HG995378.1, from coordinate 30,091,867 downwards.
CTTTTGCGTAGCAGTAATGCTCGCGAAGAAGGAGGCGGAACGGGTGAAGGAGAGGCAAATTTCGCGCCCTCACGTCCCTAGTCGCCGCAGGAGACGCCCTGGGCGTCGCGAATCCCAGGCCGTTTACCGGCCACCGTTTGCGGACGTTGAGCAATGGGTAGCTCACCGTCCGATAAGGACCAGGCCCGGGTCGACGGCGCGTTGTGTTTCACTCGCACCTCCAAGAGATGTCAGCACAACTGACGTGGTCCGCTAGGGCCGATGCCTGCCGGGGACACGAGAAACTCCGAAGGGATACCGTGGCAACACACAGACAACGGAAGGAACACGGGTGGGTTTTAGTCAGTAAGAATCTGACACACTCTCCCGCACCGCCCAGAGCGGGAGAAGTTATTTGATAATTTCCCACCCGAAAAAAAAGGGTGCCCGGTGCTTTTTAATATTTTTAATAACGATTTGCCAACTTAATTTCGATGCTCTGTAAGTTTCATGTACGCAGAAGACTTGAAGTTTTGAAGAGTGATAGACTCAATTAATGATACCGTGTATCTGCAAAGCGATCATGCAGCTTGATTGAGTGGTGTAGATACGGCATGTAAGCATGCACTTAAATGGCAAAAAATGCTTTCATCAAATTCTCAAGAAGGATTCACCTAATTGAAGGTGTATACCGTATTGGCAATGATTGAAACAGTAGCACCTTGAGAGTACCATTAAAAAGCCTCTAAAAAGTCGGGCTTTGTCATTTGGAACGGAAAAATCCTTCGCGAAAGACTTTTCCAGACCCAAATAGTTTCATGAACGAGTGCAGGGATCTAGTCAATGTACAAATAGACTCACTCGGTCAAAGTCAAGTCAAAGTCAAAGATTTATTTGCAGATATCGGTCGGTTCCGATCTAAACTGCTTGATCATTTGTCTTGCAGGTTATAATATAATTGTTCATATAATTCATATAATTGTTTATTTTATTTGACTGTATAAGTCAATTTATTTTAATTTTTATTTTCGTTTATTATTGACATAATCTTCTCATTACAATGTTTTTGTTGAGTTGTATTGCAATATGTGGTTAGCTAGCGACCTCGATAACTGATTATATTATTCTTACAACCGGCAGCAAGTTCGTCATGCTCCCTTAGATGTCACTGCTTGCGGTAGCGTCGGGGGTCGGGTTGCCTCCTTCCCTCAAATATGGCGAGGGGGGTAATGGCTGATTTTTGCGTTATGCTCGTGAACGGGTGCTGCTTGTGGTGACTGGTCGTCTTGCTGACCATTGTTTTGTTTTGTTATTAGTAATTAACTGTTTATTTATTTTAATTTGATGGTCCTAGTTCATCATTTGTGACTGTTACGGCTGTAGATATATGTAAGCGGGCACGCCCTTTATACTTGAAGGCTTTTACTTAGGTTTTAAGTTCTGTTTACGTTTTTATCTCTGCTTGAGAATAGTTTTCGGTCTTTTTTTTTTTTTTTTTTGTTGTTGTTGTAGTGGTGTGCTAGCTGACATATGGCTAATAATTTAATGTTTTGTGTTTCACGTGGTGTAAATTGTTTTGCATACTATTGTATAGAATCCATTATTTTCTCTAACTGAACAGACAGCTGTGCTGCTGGGGAGTTTGTTGGCCACTTCTTCTTCCCAGCTAAAGCACTAGGAAGTGGCGAAGGTTGGGCGTTTTGGGGGACTGTCTTATGTAATTTTGACGTTCGAAAAGTGCTGATCCTCAGCCTAGTTTGAATAAATGACTTTTGATTTTGATTTTGATTTTGAATAATTTTAGTGCGTAAATTTGTTTTTCTCTACTTTTTGTTAATTATCAAGATATGAGACGGCTGTATCTCTTTTTTTGTTTTATACAAATAATATTTAGATGCTCTATTTTATGATTGTTCACCTAGTAGGTGATAATAACAAAATGCTGTATTTATCTATAATTGTTTGTTACATTTATTTCTTTATTTTCTGTTGCTTCCTGAAGTGTATTGGAACGTTGGTAAATCTAAATACCCTTTTGTTAGTCTACTATCTTTTTGCAATTTTATATATCTATATATATTTTATGTAACATTATGAAGTGTTAAATAAAATCTATTTGGTTTAGGCATATAAGAGACCGGACATTAAAAATTAAGTGGAAACGATTATAACTCAAATATATCGTACATTCAACCATTATTCTACTTAAGTAGTATATGGAGATCGACCCGAGGGCTGTAGCTGGCAAATCTATGCGGATTTCTTTCCAAGCGGAATAGCTATTCTTCGCTGACCTGACTGATATTCAGTTAGGGGTCAATTCGGACACACTTGAAATAAAACGCGCTTATATTCCTTATAGAGGTATAGGCAGGTATATTCTCGTCAGTTGAACATAGTTGGCGAGCCTTAAACTACGAATCCTTTTGGTTTATTAATGCCCTACACCATTGATTGAAATCATTACCTACTACAGTCCTGCTTGTTTTGGCTAATAACATAATAAAATAACATGACGCCTGTTTTACCCAAAAGGATAATCTTAGCGTATAAACAATTTAAAAAGCATTAAACAAAAAACATAAAATAAGAGTAAAGTGACGTATAACACGGACACGCCATGTTATACGTCACTATAGGTACTCTGATTTATTTTTGACATTTGGTGTCGAAATAAAAATAACCTAGCTACCGAGTGAGTCTTAGCAAGGACCACTGAACCATTATCTTCAGGAGTAACGTTGTCGTGTTGTCTCTGTAATATTCATTATTTTTCGAGTTATTTAAAAAAAAGGTCTATCGCAACTGTCATTTTGGATTAAAAATCAGAGTTTAATTGGTTTACTAGGTCCGATTTTTAAATCGTCAGAAAAGTTCTTAAATCTGGTGTTTTGACATATTTTCTTTACAAAAGCTGTCAATCCGCAATTTTTATTCCTCAGATAAAAGTTATATGATGAATAAAAAATCGCCCCTTAATAAAAAGTAAAACAATCACCAAAACCCACAATAGTCGTTAATTTAAACATCGGCGCAAATCGACACACATCGGCTACCTTCGGGCCTTTAACTATACTATTTGCGATGTAAAGCGATCTTTTATGTAAGCTTTTATGTTTAGTTAATTTGTTTATAGGGATAACGTTTCTCGCGGCGCACGTGCTATGGCTGTCCGTATCAAGGGACTAGGCTAAATACTGTTAATGATAATTAACATTTGGCTTTACAAACTGCAGGTGGCCAAAAACAATTATATACTTGTTTGTATTTTAGATTGGGGTATGTTTCTGTGGGGTTTAAAGTACCCTTGTGTATTGTTTTGACCCTTATGTCGGTTGGCTGTGCGTAAATGAAAATGGTCTTAGCAGTATACGATTTTCCTTGCATGTTGTTTTTTACTTTTACTGTTATTCAAGTCAAATCAAAATGAAAAGTCTTATTCAAATTAGGCTGAGAATCAGCACTTTTCAAACGTCAAAATTACATAAGAGAGTCCCTCAAAACGCCCGCTCTACGCCACTTCCTAGTGCTTTAGCTGGGAAGAAAAAGTGGCGCAACAAACTTCCCAGCAACACAGCTATCTGTTCAGTTAGAAAACTTGATTTTATACAATAGTAGGTGTGCAAAGTAATTAAAATTGCGAGATACAGAACATTAAATTAAATTATTTGCCATATGTCAGCTATCACACGCCAATATACCAACAGATACAATGAAAACTATACTCAAGCAGAAAAATAAAAATGTAAACAAAATATAATACCTAAAAAAAATCTCCAGACATAAAGAGCGTGCCCGCTTACATAATTATGCAATGCTGGATAATATTTTTATAGCTTAACACAAATGATAATCTAGGACCATCGAAGTAAAATAAATAAACAGTTAAATACTAATAACAATAACGAAACCATGGTCAGCAAGACGACCAGTCACCACAAGCAGCACCTGTTCACGAGCGAAACGCAAAGCCAGCCATTACTTCCCTCGCTGTATCCTACTCGATTATCCTTCGAGATCTTTATGAAGGAAGATTTTAGCAGAATGATATTTTAAAACAGTATTTTTAGATAGATCTTATTGCCTGCAAATTATTTTTGCCGGCAAGCAGCATCACTGTCGGCAAAAATAATTTGCAGGCAAACAATTTCCAGGGACCGGGAGCTCCTCCTGGAAGCCTCGATTGTGCAGGCCTGGGTGTCACCACCGGACAGGCCTGCCGACATCAACGTCGAGGCGGAGTGGTTCCGGGAGGCCATGTCCGACATATGTGACGTGGCAATGCCCCGGGTCCAGCCTAGACGTGCCTCGCGCCAGGTGTACTGGTGGTCGCAGGAGCTGACGGCTCTGCGCACTGCGTGCGTGGCTGCGCGACGCCGGTACACCAGGCACCGCAGGCTCCGTATCAAACCTCCGGATACGGAAGCCATTCAGGCGGAGCTGTACGAGGGGTACAGAGCGGCGAAGACCGCCCTCCAAGCGGAGATCCTGCGGGCCAGGGGTTTGGCCCGCGAGGAGTCGCTGGGGACTCTGGACAGGGACCCGTGGGGACGCCCGTACAAGGTGGTGCGGGATAAACTCCGCCCATGGGCTCCCCCGCTAACGCAGTCTCCGGCCCCAGCTTGTGGAGGACGTGGTGAGCGCTCTGTTCCCTTCGCGAGGGGAACACTCCTCCCCACCTATGGCTCCGCCTACTGCGGTGCCTGATGCGGACCACACCGCCGACGACGACGACGATGCTCCGGAGGTGACCGAGGGAGAAATGAGAGCGGCGGTACGCAGGCTTAATGCCAAAAATACCGCCCCAGGACCCGACGGCTTACCTGGGAAGGCCTGGGTCCTGGCCTTGGAGGCTCTCGGGCCTCGACTTAGGGGGCTCCTAAGCGCATGCATGGAGAGGGGCCAGTTCCCGCTTCGCTGGAAGACGGGGAAACTGGTCCTCATAAAGAAGGCAGGGCGCCCTGCGGACTCTCCGTCCGCTTATCGGCCCATCGTGCTGCTCGACGAGGTGGGCAAGCTCTTTGAAAGAGTCATTGCAGACCGCCTCGTCGGCCAGCTGGTGCGGGTGGGGCCGGATTTGGCGGAGAGCCAGTTTGGTTTCCGCAGAGGGCGCTCTACGGTGGACGCCATCATGCGTGTGCGAGCCCTGACGACGGGGAATGCTGTTGCCCAGGGTGGGGTCGTCTTGGCGGTGTCCCTAGACATCGCCAATGCCTTCAATACCCTACCCTGGAGTTGCATCAGGGAGGCACTCCGGTATCACCGGATGCCGACCTACCTCTGTCGTGTGGTCGAGGCCTATTTGACGGACAGGGCCGTCATCTACCCCGGTCACCAGGGAGTGTGGAACCGGCAAGAGATGTCGTGCGGTGTCCCACAGGGATCGGTCCTGGGGCCGCATCTGTGGGACATCGGATACGACTGGGTGCTGCGCGCCGACCTCCCTAGCGGCGTCAGCGTAGTGTGCTACGCTGACGACACGTTGGTCCTGGCGCAGGGGAGGTCGCACCAGGCGGCGGCCGAATTAGCGGCACGCGGGGTTGCGACAATCGTCGAAAGGATCCGGCAATTGGGACTCGAGGTGGTCCTGCACAAGTCCGAGGCCATGTGTTTTCATGGTCCACGGAACGCGCCACCGTTGGGGTCCCAAATAACGGTAGGAGGGGTTTCTATCGGCGTCGAGTCGACGATGAAGTACCTGGGACTCGTCCTCGACAGCCGGTGGAACTTCGTGGAGCATTTCCGACGTTTGGCTCCCAAACTGGAGCGGGCGGGCGCTGCATTGAAGCGGCTCCTGCCCAATCTAGGGGGTCCAAACGCCTCCTGCCGGAGGCTCTACGCGGGGGTCGTGCGGTCCATGGCCCTCTACGGGGCACCTGTATGGGCGCGCTCTCTGGCGCTGCGGCCAGCCCGCCGGTTGAGCGCGGCCCAAAGGGTCATGGCCATCCGGATGGTCCGAGGATACCGCACGGTCTCCTGTGAGGCAGCGAGCCTCCTTGCCGGATTGCCGCCATGGGATCTGGAGGCAAAAGTCCTCGCGCACGTATGGGAGTGGCGCGAGAAGGCGAAACGCCGGGGCGTAAGTCCGCTGCCGCGAGAAATCGTGGCACAGCGGACGGAGCTCCGGCGGGATCTCATGGCGTCATGGAAAGTACGGTTGTCGCAACCCAGTGCTGGGCACGCCACGATTGCGGCGATAAGTCCCCTCTTTGAGGAGTGGCTGGAGAGGCGCCACGGCGTACTCACCTTCCGCGTGACGCAGGTCCTCACCGGACACGGCAGCTTCGGGAGGTTCCTGTGTCGGATAAGGCGGGAGGAAACGTCCGGGTGTCACCACTGTGTGGATCGCCTGGAGGACACGGTGGAGCATACGGTGGAGGTCTGCCCGGCTTGGGCAGAGCACCGCCGTGTCCTCGTGGAGGCGATCGGCGGCATTGACCTCTCGCGTCCGGCCCTGGTTCAGGCCATGGTACGGAGCGAGAGGGCATGGGCAGCCGTCACCTCCTTCTGCGAAGCAGTAATGCTCGCAAAGGAGGAGGCGGGACGGTTGAGGGAAAGGCAAGTTTCACGCCCTCTCGCCCCTAGCCGCCGTAGGAGACGCCCAGGGCGTCGGGAATCCCGGGCGGATTTCCGGCCACCGTAGGCGTGGGCTTGCGGACGGTGAGCAATGGGTAGCTCACCGTCCGGTAAGGACCAGGCCCGGGTCGACGGCGCGTCGTATTCCACGCGCGCCTCAAAGAGATGTCGTCAGCACAAAAGTAGGGGTCCACTAGGGCCGATGCCTGCCGGGGTCGCGGGAAGGTACTTATGGGTCACCGAGGCCCCCGCAACACAAGCAACAGGAAGGAATACGGGTGGGTTTTAGTCAGTAAGAGTCTGACACACCCTCCCGCTCCGCCCAGAGCGGGAGAAGTTATTTGATGATTTCCCACCCTAAAAAAAAAAAAAAAAGCAGCATCACTGTGTTTCAGTAAGAGTATGGGTGAAATTGTAGGCACACGAGACTTTTAACTTTGTTTATGAGCGACAGACGTAATGCAGTAATGCATAGGCTTTGATGAAGTGGACACACAAATTACTGTAACTATAATAGGCAACTGTAAGAGAGCAGTGGTGGTCCAGTCGTAACGGCCGCAACTTACGAGTTGTAGATCGTAGGTTCGAACCCAGACAGGCGCTTGGTTTTGTGTAAATTATTTCATCACCACTGCTGCACTGCTCTCAAAACGGCGAAGAAAAACATCGTGAGGAAACCGGCATGTCCTAGAACAAACGACATGTGACATCTACCAAACCGCACTGGGTCCGCGTGGTGGATTACGGCCCACTCCCTCTCACAGAGAGGAGGCCTGTGTCCCAGCAGTGGGCTGATTATGTTGTGTGTGTTGTATGTGTTGTATATGTATTCTATCTATCTATCTATCTATAATAGGCAAATCTTGCATTAGGTGAACCATTAATGCTGTTCTCATCTCTCACTTGAATAGCAATGAAAGTAAATCTTCTAATTGTTATTAAGTCACCTGTAATTATTTTTTCATTTATTTATTTAATACTATAACACAAATGTACAGAGACACCTTTGGGAGACACAGAGACAAACAGTGGTAGGTGCAATAACGTAAATTGGAGGAATAAATATTAATTTAAATATAAAGTTATACCTACCTATTAAAACTATAAATATAATTTATATTTCAAAAATAAAGGTAAGTATTTATGAAATCTCGGGTAGAAACAGTTAGTAGTTACATTAAATACACTGATGACATCTATATCACTTAACCTCAAAAAGAAAAAAAAACCGGCCAAGTGCGTGTCGGACCACGCAAAATGAAGGGTTCCGTAGTTGGGATGAATTTACCCCAAAAACAAACAACATTGTAGTTGAAAAACATTTTCACCCATAAATCGATATAAGTCACGGTCAATTCTCCAACTGCAAATGTAAGTTAGTCGACTATTACTAAAACGTTCACGTGAACATATCAATATCGTAGCTCTATGCGATATTGCACATATTTTTTTCATACAAACAGGGGCGGCGTCTAATGACGTTGTGCAAATAGCTGATGATATCAGTATTAGTATGATAATAAGCTCTGACGTCCTGGGACGTCGACGTTCATATACACTATGCTTCAATTTATGTATAAACCCCCGCGACACACACAGGTCGACTGATGTAACACTTCTTAAGCGAAGCGACGTATAGTGACGTTGTGCGCTGACAAAGTAGGTACTTAGCATCAAGACGGAATGCCATCGAAGAAAGCAGAAAAAAATCGGTGCGGTGTAGCACTAGAATATTGAGAGTTCTATATGTTGTGGCAAAATAATGGCCAAACACCGTACTATGACGTCGTGCTCAATAAATCGAGTTTTTGATGGACGTGATAATACGTTGTGGCACATTATATCTACCAATATGTGACGTACGCATACGTTGTTCGCATGAACGTGTTAATTTGTAAAGTCTACTTGTGATAGTTTTCCTTTTAACATCGTTATATATATACCACTGCCATGATTTTTTTCACATATCCAATAACAACCATTTAACTGGCAGAACATTGACTCTAACAAAAATTAGCACTTTAAAGATTAATATTACGCAAACGCATCGAAAAATGGTTTTCACAGACGGCAATAATACGGCAAACGGAAAATATTGCGGATATTTTTGAACGGCCAATTCAACGATAACACCATGGGAGAGACGACAAAAAAAAAATCATCGCCACTTTACGTGCAAGGGAGGTACCCTACATTTATTTTTACAATTTTATTTTATCACTTTGTTCGCGTGATTTATATGTATTATACCCATGCTAAATTACAGGATTCTAGTACTAAGAGTCTGAGCTAAACCGCGGTCAGACAGACAGACAGATGGACATGGTGAAACTGTAAGGGTGCCTTGTTGAGTACGGAACCCTAAAAACGGCGATAATCTTAACTCCAAGTACATAACCAATATATCAGGGCTTCATTAGCAACTAAGAGCAGTTTCTTACAAATGCAATAGACAGTAAGCTATCTAGAATAGGCCTCCGAGCGAAGGCCTGAGTGCTCTCCGCCATAGCCACGCCCCTGGTAAGGTAAAACGGTTATTTTTGTATACCTAATGGGTTATTTCGACTATGGATGTTTATATGGACTTATGTATGCGAGAGAATAAATAGCCTTTTTTGGGAGTAATGGTCGACCTTTGAAGGAATTGCACGATTACTTATACTTACGTACCTGGAACATTTGGGGGTTGTTAGTGAGGGGTTATCCTTTGTAACTCTTGTGTTTTGATAGAGAACGCTTTGTCAACTGCCAGATGAGTATTTAACTTCATTATCTTGCAATGTATCAACCGCGTATAACTTCATGAGATCCTAGGTATTGCGTTTTTAGAAGCCAATTTTCTTCCAAAATATATACTGTAGTTATAGAATATCTCAATACACGAAAACAGATTTTAGGTGTTTATAATTATTTTTCAAATCTTTCATTTAGAAGAAAACTGCAGCTGAATTTCGTCTCCTTTATACTAGTGGCACCATTTCTAATCAGACTAATACTAGTGAGTTTATTCCGTGAAGCTAGAAGCCACCGTCCCATAAATAAATGAAACTGTTTGTGTGCTTGCAAATGAATGGATAAACCGTTATTTTAATCAAAAACTACCTGCAATTGTACAAGGAAAATTACAAAATACAAGAAGCAAACATCTCCATTTGTTTGCGGGTCAGATTTGTACGATACCAGTGTCTTTTACATTCTTTATCAATACTTTAATATTTTGGAGTGCATTTAAAGAGTCTACGTGTAGATCTGCAAACCATATGCTACCCTAAATTACTTTTTATCACAACGTAGCTCATGCCGAAACAAAAGAAATATAAAAAACAAAATTCTAACAAAACTTTGAACTTTCTTACACCACGTCAAAAAAATAGAAAACATTTCATCAAAACTTATCAAAGTAGCAAACTATCAAGTGAAACGTCAAGCGATGTAGGTTACGTATCGGTACGAACCTTACGACCGCATCACCGCACGCCAATGCCAGACGCGTTGGAAAAAAAAAAATTAAAAAGTTTCAGCTGGCTTGCGTCACAGGGGGTGTGGAGGTGACGTCATGGCCGGAAATAGACCGCGGCGGGCTGTGCACGCCCTGCGCTCCTATTTCAGTTTGAGTTACGTGGTCAGGGTTTGACATCGGATTGTAATACGTCATGTTGGATTGCGTAATTAGTAGTTTGAAGTAGTGGGAGGTGAAGTTTTTGATATACGAGTGGGTGTGCTGGGAATTTCTAGTGTATGGTGGGGGTGTGCTTACAAACTCACACCACCTCGCATTATCAAATCTCGCTTACGCAATTGTTTAGTTAAAAAGTTTACTGCCAAGTGTTCTACACGTGCAGCCAGTGGACTAATTATCCCCAGCGGGCCACCAGCGCCCTACGAGTGCAATATAATAATAGTTTCAGGATGCTATTGGGGTTGCCCCGTTTCTGCAGTGCATCTGCTGTATTCGCGCAGAGTCACGTTGATGGCTTTTATGCCATCATTAGACAGAAATCTGCCTCATTGCTCTGCAGAGTGCGGGCGAGACCCAACTCCATCCTGAAAATCATAGCTGGGAGATGCGACTCATCGATAATACACAGCATTATTAGGAGATGTATCTCTCAGAATAATCTTGTCCCAAAGTAATAATATTAAGCTTTACTAACATAGTCATAAGATTTCTGCTTACTGATCCGCTATGGATGTTACTTGTCTTTTTTTTTTTTTTTTTTTAGGGTGGGAAATCATCAAATAACTTCTCCCGCTCTGGGCGGAGCGGGAGGGTGTGTCAGACTCTTACTGACTAAAACCCACCCGTATTCCTTCTTGTTGCCTGTGTTGCGGGGGCCTCGGTGACCCATAAGTACCTTCCCGCGACCCCGGCAGGCATCGGCCCTAGTGGACCCCTACTATGTGCTGACGACATCTCTTTGAGGCGCGCGTGGAATACGACGCGCCGTCGACCCGGGCCTGGTCCTTACCGGACGGTGAGCTACCCATTGCTCACCGTCCGCAAGCCCGCGCCTACGGTGGCTGGAAATCCGCCCGGGATTCCCGACGCCCTGGGCGTCTCCTGCGGCGGCTAGGGGCGAGAGGGCGCGAAACTTGCCTTTCCCTCAACCGTCCCGCCTCCTCCTTCGCGAGCATTACTGCTTCGCAGAAGGAGGTGACGGCTGCCCATGCCCTCTCGCTCCGTACCATGGCCTGAACCAGGGCTGGACGCGAGAGGTCTCTGCCGCCGATCGCCTCCACATGTTACTTGGCTGAAACAAAGGTTATTTTATATTATTTCTCTACATACTATAAGTATTAATGTATCTTGTGGGATTAAGACCTGTCAATTAGATCAAATAAAATAATAATAATAATAAATCCATAACATTCACAATTGCAATTACAATAACGGTAATTCTTGTATACAACAGTACGTTATTGTATAGATAATTAATATGTAATGCTTATATGCAACAGTAAATTATTAAACAACTATCTATTTAAAGTTGGTACTAAACGAAATAACTAACTAAAAACACAAATTATGAAATTAGATTTTTTTGACACCGAGGTCATGACATAAGGCTTAAAGCCTAAAATATAAAAGATGTTACATAAGGCTTAAAGCTATGCTAAACAGTTATGGACCCTGTTAGGGCACAGCAATATAGGAAAAACTTAAAATTAAAAATTTAAAAAATACAATTCTTATAGTATTCTTATTCTTATGTGAACTTATAATATACGTATTAATAGTTATAGTTATTTAGATAAAGTTAATGTTAGTGTTATTAATATTATTAAATTTAAATTAGCTAAAAATAAAGGTAAAAAATACAAGAGATAAAGTTAAAAACTAAAGTGGTAAAACTAAGAATAATGTTAATCAAAATCAGTCATGTATAGATATTATTTCATGTAATGATATTATTATTTTATAATCATAGTTTATCATTTAAATAATCATTTATATTAAAGTAGTTTTTGCTTAATAGAAATAGTTTTAATGAATTTATGAAACTATTATATTTATTTGTGTTCCTAGTTTGTTTCGGGAGCTTATTAAATAATTTTATTGATATTATATAAGTGCTAGAGGAATGCATTTTTAGTCGTGATGTTGGAATGTTTGGTCTGTTTTTGTGTCTTAGTATAATTTTAGTTTGTATGTCTTCCCTTTTTGTATAGAATTCTGGGTATCTTCGTACAAATTTACAAGTTTCAAAAATATAAAGGCAGGGTAAGGTTAAAGCTCCCAGTTCTTAGAAGTGGGGTTTACAACTATCAGTAACATCTACGTTAACTAAAATCCTTATAAGTTTTTTCTGTAGGGTAAACACGTGACGCGTAATACGTGACTAATGCAGTTTTTAGGTCTGTTGTTTTTTTTATTTCGCGGAGGGCATACGAAAATTTAGACAGCTTCGTTCTTAATTTTTGGATATGTGACTTCCAATTAACATGCGAGTCTATGTCTAGGCTTAACAAGGTGAACTTACTAACTACTTCTAGTTTGGAGTCTTTGAAGCTAAAATGTAATAATTGGTGTTTTTTGGCGGGGTGAAATGTCATTATTTTGGTCTTAGTAAAGTTTATTTCAAGATTATGTTCTGTCATCCAGTTTGTTGTAGCGTTAAGTGTGGAGTCCTATCTATTATTTATGTCAAGGTTAGAATCACATGAAGTAATTATTGATATATCATCCGCAAACAAGACACAAGGTTCATTTATATCATTAGGAAGGTCGTTTGTGTACAAGGAATAAAAAACAGCCTGCCAGTCAACTCCTGAAAACATGAACATTATAAACTAGTTCATAACTAAAAATACAACTTGAAACTTTAAGGCGGCTCGAATGTTTATAAATGACTCTGTTTGGTTTTATAAATAGCCAGCAGTTCTCGGCTACTTTCACTGAAAGCCGACGGATTTAGTCTACATTGCCGATTTTAGTCTACCTTCACCTAGGAGCCGTTGTTACGGCCAGGGTCGGTCATGTTTGAAAATACTGGAGGCTTTGTATTCGCCTGTAAACGGTGGAAAGTTCTATGTGACACCGACTTTTACCATGCATTCAGTACATGATCTAGACTCCTCAAAGCAGACAGTTTTCGTTGGCTTAAGTAAAAACCAACAGCAGTTTTTTTTAAATCCTCGATGAATCATGTAGATCCATGGTTTGTTACACGATTCCCACCGTGTATTTTGCCGATGACTTCAATCAAATAATCACCACTGTCATAGTAATCTGCATGACACATTGCCAGTCCGTTGCATAATTCTTATTTTATTTATACATTATGATTACTGTTATGTTGTTAGTTTAATTGAATGCAAAACTTCCGGCTCATCTGGTGGATAGCGAGTACACGATCAACATAAAAGTTAAGAAAGTCTGCATGTAGTTAACTTCAATTAGATACTAAACTAATAACTAATGTTGTGTATGTGGTGCATGTATAACTGGTATTTGACATTAGTCTGAGGGCTTCTTGCGTTTATTTAGTAATTAATAACGCATAGAATGGCAATTAATGTTGTAAAAGTGTTTATTTTTTGCCTGAATAACATGCTTCCTTGTTAGTTGAATATAAAACACGTGAATAACTTTATGTATAGCCTGCAGCCCTTGCAGGTCATGGCTTCACCTTCTCCTCTAAATATACAATGTGTAACTGAATTAATGCATATTATGAAAGTAGCTTGTTCAGAATCGTTTACTGAATCGATTTCTGTAATTTTTAATATACGTAGGTAATTAATTATCCCAAAAATAATTAAAACTGTGTAAATTACAGTCACGCTTCCGCTGTACAGTCAAAACAAACCAAATCGACAAAGTACGCTAGACTTTGATACGTGTCCGACTGTGTGCGTGCGTAGATTTGTGACCTCAATTTTCTCACACAATCAGTATAACAAAATAAATAAACAATGTTTTATACATAATAGTAAAAAAATCAGTGTATGTCTAATGATTCATCATTCTCCTGCCCTGACCTCAATTTATTTGTGTCGGCGCAACATGGCTCTTTCTTCCATACTTCTCTATTAGTTGTCATCTCGGTAGTCTCTCCTTTTCTAGCTATATCATCTTTCACACAGTCCATCCATCGTTTCTTTGGTCTTCCCCTACTCGTATAGCCATCCACATTCATACTCAAAGCTTTCCTGGTGACATTTGCCTCATTCCTCCGCCTCATGCCCATACCATGACAACCTTTTTCACACAACGTGTCAGTCACTGGTGTCACATTCAGACTTCCTCTTATATACTCATTTGTTATTCTATACATTCGGGTAACACCACACATCCTTCTTAGAATTCATATCTCAGCTGCGTGCAATTGCCTTTCATTCACCCCTTATATGTATAACGATTATAAGATAATATTCTAATCGGGGTGTTTGGTGGTGTGCATTAATTCCGGGACATGTTGTAGATAATATTGAACTAACTAATTATAGAAGTTCGGCTTCAAAGGCTAGACTTATAAATACCAACGATGTAGTACTTGCCTGAAAAAAAATCACGAAAGCCCTTTAGAAATGCGACGTTGCCAGCTCGCGCGGAATGAACGCTCTTAAGTAGCGTGTATCAATCTCAGCCTTTATTTATTTTAGAGTTATTTTTCTCTCATATTGGCACAAACTGTGTTACCCAACAACTGGGTTGTGAAGGATGTGTGAGATAGGCAGTCGCTCCGAGTAAAATACTGGTATTAAGCTGCTTCCAGTTAGATCGGAAGTCAACTCCAACAAAATTGGGAAAAAACTAGCTGGATGAGGGAGCAGTGGTGGCGCAGTGGTAACGGCCGTGACTGACGAGTTGTATGTCGTAGGTTTGAACCCAGACAGGCACTTTACTTTACTTTACTTTACGCTCCCTCTTACAGAGAGGAGGCCTGTGTTCCAGCAGAGGGAAGATTATAGGCTCATTAAACTATATGAGACTACCAGAAGGCGTAGTAAAAATATTATCCAGTCAGTGGAAGCGGGGCTGACTTAACACTTTATATTTTGCATCGGCCGCACATTTAAGTATTGTCACTAGTATAGGCTATTTTAAACCCCAGAGTTTAAGGTTGCGGTTCTAAAGTCAATGGACAATCGATTTTCACACCGAGGCTAATACTGTTTTATTACGTTAGAACTGTTTCTGTGAGTATTTTTGGTAGGTCACGGATTGTTTACACACCGGGCGAGTAGCTATATCGATTATAAAGTACCTCTTTTGGTATTGGGTTTGAAGTCTTCTTTTGTGTTGGTATGAATTTAACGAGAATAACTTATTGTGAGACGATTAGCCATTTTGACGTACAAAAAAAGTGTTTGTATAAACTTGCTTACAGAAATAAATATCACTCAAGGTATGTAGCGGGCTGCGGTTAAAGACATCAACTTTCAAAAATTAACATTTGTGGAGAGCCTATGTCCATGTATTATATCCAATATATATCCTATGTATTGGATATAAGTAGTAGTTTTAATAATTTAGGAGAAATATTTTCCTCTATAAATAGTATAAAAAGTATATAGCAAAGAAATATCGATATTTAGACATGTCGCCATTGCACCCGTAAGACGCAGAGGCGACTCGTTAGTTAAAACTTAAAATGAACTCTTCAGTAAATCGCATTTTCACCTTTAAGAAGGGTAACCATCTTGACTAAAACCTCATACAGACATGGTGTGCTAGTAACAATTAATTAGACAATAATAACGTAAATATATGAATGAGTTCGCATCCAAGGCCACGCTACGAATGTCGTAGCACGCGTAGCTATTAAACCGATTATTTCGTAGCGAGCATGTAGCACGCTACGAAATGCCTACGAAGCTACGACAAGCTGCGACAAATCCCTTGGGTTGAAAAAGTGAGTGTCAAGCGTTGTTTATTGGTTACTGACATGCGAACTTGTGTGGGAAAAATTGAAATAAAGTGATTGTGATTTCAATTAAATTGTTTCTTTTATGCTTAGTGTCACGCGATTTTTACAGCGGTTATGTTAAATAGATTATGTGCCATGCAAAAAGTGTTGCCATTTTAGAGGTATTTATTATAATAGCTGGTTTCGACGCTAGGTAAAAAAAATAGATATGAATTTTCTTTTAATTATTTTTAACAAGTGGCCCACGGGAGCCTACATAAAACATTGAGATTTCTGTGTTATGTCTAAGTTAAATATGAATTTATTGTACATATAAATTTTCCGGAATAAATTCTCTAAATTGTGGTGAAAACAACATCAAAAGAGAGTTTTGAGTTTGAGTTTGACCCCGACAGGCATCGGCCCTAGTGGACTCTTACATTTGTGCTTAAGAAGCTAAGCCAGAACAGTTAAGATTAACAAGTCTCAAATATCACTAACTGTAAACGTTATCTTACCAAGCAACTTTCACCACTTCCCCACACCAAGACTATATCCGAATCAGCCAAAACCCCAGTAAAATCCTATTTTATACGAATAACAAGTCTAACAAACATTCATAGCAGCTTAAACAAATTAAGATATGGCTTAATTAACGCGAATAGCCGGTTTTACGATGTCCCTAACCCCGACTGAAATATAGCCTTTCGAGGAATATTTTATAGTTAAATATCATTATTTATTGCATTAAATTGTGGTATTTAGTTTCGTTAATTTGAATAATTATTATTCATCGTTTAATTTACGCGTTTAATAAGGAAACGGGGACGAAGTGAGGAGAATCCGAATCAGGATAGAATGAGGACAGGGTTATGTTAAGGTTATTATTGTGTGAGAGAGATATTTACGTGAGGTTTATTGAGTAGAGGTATTGAGTGATTTATAGTGTATTGTTGTATATGAAGTTCATCCTATTGTGATAACGGTGATGTAACACTCAAAAATGTATGTATGATGTATCTAATTTATATAACTAAACAGACAGGTGTGCTGCTGAGGAGTTTGTTCCGCCACTTCTTCTTCAAAAGCACTAGGAAGTGGTGAATGGCGAGCATTTTTGGAGGACTGTCTTATGTAACTTTGACGTTTGAAAAGTTTTATGGAACTGACATAACCTACCGAAAAACTTATGTCAAACTTGTTGAAAGTCGTTGTAGACATACGAAACCGTTTGAAAGCGATGACCACTGTTCTATGCCTTCTGGTCCAAGGTGAAATTAAAACTTTATTAAGCTTTATAGTGCACAAAATCATGTGGGGTAATTAAACAAACACAAATTTGTTGTACCTACAACAAGGCTCAAGAAAATAGGTGGCTCATTCAGATGTCAATGTATACGTTTTTATAATAAACTTCCAAGCCACGTTCAAGATCTAAGCCTTAATAAATTCAAATCATTTATTAAAAGTAGGTTGTGCCAGAAAGCCTTTTATACTATTAAAGATTATATTGAGGACAAAAAGGCTTGGGATTAAGCTGCTCCAATTATTGCATACTGAAACTTTTATTTTATTTATACCATTTTGACATATTTACTTTGTGGAGTTCAATATACTGTTTGGAACTTAATATTTACTTGTAAAGTATTATATTGTTTCCAATTATTGTGAATGTGAAGCCTATGTGGGTCATTATTGTTTTTTTTTTTTTTTCTCATTTAGTATTAATCATGGTCTGGCAGTTTGAGTAATTTATGCGGCCTACCCAAATGTTCTTTCTTTGGTATTGTTCGTCGAATCGTTGAGTTCCTTAAGTTCTGAGTTGAGCAGCACGATTACTGACAAATGCGTGCACTGACTGGACAGGTCCACTCAATCTGTGTGGTTCTTTCCTCAAAAGGACCATTTCAGACACCAATCTACATGGCCTTCACATGATCTGACCAAGATTATGTCTGGACTTTAAAAGAGACTGTGACCTCTGAGTTTGTTTCGGCCTTTCTTCTCAGAGTAGTCAGATAGGAAACGCCGACCTCATCTAGCTTTATTTAAAAAATATGATTGACGTTTAAAAGTGTTTGTACAAACCTGCTTACAGAAAATAAATCATTTATCATTTATCATAAAATAATGAAGCCCAGCCAGGGAGTTATCTAATTCCCATGGGACTTTGATTTGGTGTCAATGTCCGGGAGACTCGCTCGGAAGCTAGTAGGTTTATTTATTTGTTCATAATTTATGTTATTCTAACTTTTGCCCGAGGCTTCGCCTTTTTTTTTTGGATGGCATATTATCAAAAACCTTCTCCCGCTCTGAACGGAGCGGGAGAGTGTGTCAGACTGTTACTGACTAAAACCCACCCGAGTCCCTTCCGTTGCCTGTGTTGCCAGGGGCCTCGGTAACCCCTTTGTACCTTCCCGCGATCCCGGCAGGCATCGGCCCTAGTGGACCCCTACACTTGTGCTGACGACAGCTCTTTGAGGCGCGCGTGGAACACAACGCGCCGTCGACCCGGGCCTGGTCCTTACCCCGGACGGTGAACTACCCATTGCTCACCGTCCGCAAGCCCGCGCCTACGGTGGCCGGAATACCGACGCCCAGGGCGTCTCCTGCGGCGGCTAGGGGCGAGAGGGCGCGAAATTTGCCTTTCTCTCAACCGTCCCGCCTCCTCCTTTGCGAGCATTACTGCTTCGCAGAAGGAGGTGACGGCTGCCCATGCCCTCTCGCTTCGTACCATGGCCTGAACCAGGGCCGCACGCGAGACATCTCTGCCGCCGATCGCCTCCACGAGGACACGGCGGTGCTATGGCCAAGCCGGGCAGACCTCCACCGTATGCTCCACCGTATCCTCCGGGCGTTCCACACAGGGTCACCACTGTGTGGATCGCCCGGGCGTTTCCTCCCGCCTTATCCGACACAGGAATTCGCCTGCGTCGGGAAATACCCTACCGGAACTTATACTATGTCCTTACCCAGTTCATGGTCAATCCGTGTGCCCATCGACATCCGTTCAGCCGTTAAGGCGTGAAAAGGTTCCAGACAGACATACAGAGTTACTTTCTCATTTATATTATTAATTAGTATAACTGGTATGTATGAGCATGGTGTTCCATGTATCATGAAAATATAAACAGTTCAATAACAGCAAATGTTAAAAAACAAAGCCAAGTAGTAATACCTACGGATGCGGAGGTTTGTACTCGTATCTTTAGATATCACAACGTTACTTTACTTTTATAAACCCTAAAATCCAGCATTAAAGTCTTCATCAAAATCGTAACAGACTTTATACTTTAAAGTATTTCTCTATAAAGTATTTGTAAAATTTCCCACGATAGTTCTAAAAGTGTTTCGTAATGGGTCGTGAATCTGAGTCGTAGCGGTATCAGCAGTAATAGCGGTCATGAATTTAGAATGGCAATCGTAGGGATTGCGGGTTTGAGGTGTAAGGGCGTTAGTAATGGCACATTTGAGCAGGCAATGCTTTAAGATTTCACTGTAGACCGAATTTATTGAAAAAGTTAGGTAATAAAAGGCTCAATTAAAAAGTAATAAAGTTTTTTTTTTGTGTCAACGAGGTATAAAAACTGGAATTATATGACACTTGTTTTAATACAACTATGACTTAAATAAATAACATCACGCTATTTCTTCCCTTTTACGTGCGTTTTTAGGCACAAACCTCACATGCGGCCAAGCGCACACATTT
This sequence comes from Atethmia centrago, assembly GCA_905333075.3. Lineage (NCBI taxonomy): Eukaryota > Metazoa > Arthropoda > Insecta > Lepidoptera > Noctuidae > Atethmia > Atethmia centrago. The sequence continues at coordinate 30,072,250 of HG995378.1, read as the reverse complement.
TACTAAAATTCTTTTTAGTCATAAAAATAATTGTTACCTACTTATGGGAATCAAATATTTGACCCAAGGGATAGTTACAGTTCAGCGCTATTATTTAGCCACTGCGTTGATAAAGCCTAAAAATAATCTTTTTCTCAGCTTCACAAAGGTTTCCAACAACTCGCGACACACAAAGTTCTTGCCCTTAAAACTTAAGTAATTAATCATTATACTAACAATATTAAGGCGCAGTTCGATCGCAAGTAAAGCACTAGTTAATAAACAGTTACGTTTGGTAGTTTCGGAAACGAATAATTCATAGTAACTGGTAATTGCTACTCAATTGGCAAACGGTTTAACCTGCGATTGCTATCATTATGGCATCGAAATGGTTAAATTAGTGATGACGTGAAATTGGGTAAACTTCATTAATTAATTTTAATTGAGACAGGTGATTAATTGATTTTTAGAATAAGTTCGTTTTATTTACTTATATAATTATATACTCAGAAAAAGCTTTTTTCAAAGTACCTATAGATGACTACAATGAACCTTTAAGAGGTTTTCAGTTATTTAAATTACATCGTCTGTACTCGTAGTATAAAGGTAAGGTCTGGGTGTGGAAGAAGAGGATCCTATCCAAGGACTGACTTCAGTAAACGTACTAGATTTATCAATTTTTGTAACCCTAATTATATTTTCCTTTTGAATTGACACTGTTCACACATTTGGCCCAAAATCAGAACAATATAATACTACATTATAATCTATATTCCTTCTCTCTGCATTATCAAATCTTAGTTTTAATAATAACTAGCAACACGCCTACCGCTGCTTCGCACGGGTGCTATCTACTAATGTGGCGACGTGTCAAAACATCGAGATTTATGTGCTATATCTATTCGTAAGTTAAATATTAATCCTACTAATATTATAAACGCGAAAGTTTGTGAGTATGTATGCATGGATGTTTGTTACTCTTTCACGCTAAAACGGCTGAACGGATTTGGATAAAATTTAGCACATAGGTAGATCATGACCTGGATTAGGACATAGGATACTTTTTATCCCGATATACCCACGAGATCGAACCTTACGCTGGTTCGAAAACGCGGGGCGCAGCTAGTGTATTATAATGTGTGCATCTGTCTCCTGAGATACAGGTTATCTACCTAATTCGGGAGGCAGAGCTTTCATGTAACGCCGACCACATCTAGTTTAAAAAATATGTTTGACGTGTAAAAGTGTTTGTAAAAACCTACTTACAGAAATAAAATCATTTATCATTTAGTGACACTTATGTTTGCAAATAAACGAATTTGTTATTATTATTTATTATACACATAAATCTTCCGGAATAAATTCTGTAAATGATGGTGTAACACGCAACAAAATCCTTCGTGTAGATCACGACAACAGACACGAAAAGCAACTTTCTTTTATATTTTTGTACTTTTTATATATATATATATCAACTATATCATTTAAAAGGAAAATCGTAAAACTTGAATTTTTTTTAAGAAGACCCGATACATGCTTTGCTCTGAAATATACCCATATAATACAATATTTGTATGCGTGCTGTCCGTGATTGAAAGCAGTGTGTCAGGTTAGCAGGCGTTGCATTCATCTGCTTATTCTATAATGTTTGGTATCGAGATATCCAGCTAAAGATGCTGCTATTCATACTGTGGTTTCTTTTATATTGTGGGTGCGGTTTTAGACACAAATCCCGTAAGCCAACATTGTGACCCCGGACATGTTATGGGTCATAAAATACGTTTTTAGTGCGGGAGTTCAACTCATGATTCAATAGAGCAGGGGCTAATTAAAAGCTGGTGTTAATTTAATGGTTTCACAAAATTAATTACAGATCATCAAATTACACTAAGTTAATATGCGATGTAAGTGGTTAAAAGCGTTATTTCTTAACAAAAAAACATGAGAATTAATTAACAACTAAGCGGTATTAGGCTACATACAATAGAGTTACAAAATAGAAACATGACTTCCTGCTATTTCTGTCTCAAATGATTCCCGATAGGACTGTGGCACATAAGAACATATGAAGGGCTAAGGGGAAGAATCAGCTCACATTTTTTTCAAATTGATTTTCTATTGTTTACAGTCACAAAAATTCACATTTTACCATTCGCGTATCTAAAACAAGGCAAGAACTCGCTGGGTCACTTATAAAATTGAGCTGCATTTTGGATTTAATAGGGAATAACTAGCTTAGTCCATGACTAAGCCACTTCTTCCCTGCCAAAGCGAATGTGAAACAAACAGTTTTATTTAGAGTTGGGTAATTTGTATGGAGATGACGATCTCGATATCGATAGCATACCATATTTCCTTTTAAAATCAATTATTTATGTATGAGAAATATCTTTAAGTTAGCTATAAAATGATATATAAACTTTAAATGTCAATACTGATAAATTTGGTGAATGTGACTAAGCCAGTTCTTCCCATTAGCACTTCGTATATATATTGTTATGTTTATTTAACAAATACATACCGACCAGCCAGGTACCTCACTCTCTAACAAACTGCCCTTCATCTCAAAAAAACAGCGGCCATTTTTTCTAAACTCCAAACTTGATAAGGGCCGAACGAGTGGCCGCGTGGCCCAGCACCACCGTTCTGCCTTTTACACGACAATTTCTTTTCAATCCGTCGCCCGGGATAGGACCGCGGCGAAGAATCCACTTCACAACCCACCAATTTAGACTGGCCTTCGAAAAACCGCGATCCCCCTCTGTCATCTTACATTTCATCTGTGTAACGGGGGAAGGGGAAGCTCCATTGACTCTGGCTTCGTGGAAGAGGTTGTCTGATAAGGCGGCCCTCCAACGATGCTCGCCTTGAAGTAGTAACGTACTGTCTTTGATAATGGATCTGAAAGGTTGCGGTACAATCGAGTTAGGCGGTGTGCACACTGGAGGCTGTCTACTACGATATCTGTGTCTGGATATAAAATGGCGGCGTACGTATTATGGATGATATTGATGTTGAGATTTGTTACTCGTCAAGATATTTTATGGGAAAGATTTCACTGCGCACTGGGCTCGCACGGCGGATAACAGCTCATTTCCGCTTACAGAGAAGAGGTTTGAGTGCCAGCAGTGGAACATTGTACGTTGATTATGTAAGATATTTCCTCGATAGCTTCTCAACGGGGATGTTTTAAATCTAACGTCACAACGATGTTTGCATCTCCTATTATTTAAACTGCCTCGTCATTCTATTTAACACTCTAACGGTCAAGAAATAAAGCCGCCATTTATTTGTTGTTATCAGAAGTCGCATCGCGTTTTACTATAGTCGTAATCGTTAAAGACGAGTGATATAAAAGACGTTTCTCGTTCAGATTTGAGATGCTCCGTGAAGTTATTGGGAGACACTATGGAAGTCTATTAGATTTATAACGGTTGAAAGTACTAAATTATTGTAAAAGATCGGTTCATCAAAAGGTAAACTGATTTCAGTAGATATAGACCTCCTAGTAAAAGATTTCGGCAGCGAAAGTACTAACCCTATAGTAAATCTGGCTTTTGCTTTGATAGGTGCCAGAAAAATTGGAAGCACTTATTACTTTAAAACTGAAGACTTTTCATAAGGGTCATGTTAAGCTCTATCTCAATTATTGTCGAAATTCTAGAAACGTTTATCGGTCTGCTTACGGGAGTCTGGTAGAAATCGCTGATTGCGATAAGACCACCTATTGTACCGCCATTTTCTGCATTTTATTATAATTATAACATACCATAACATTACGCATGTATTCTCCGAAGGGTTAGGCAGAGATGCACCTATAGTACACCCACATTTCGCCAGTTATATTTAAGTCCCGTGCAATTGCAGGCGAGCTTATTGCCATCAACCGGGTACAAATCCACACTCCAGGCTACTACTGAGAAATTCCAGAAGGATAACACTTTGCCTGACCCGGGAATCTAACCCAGGACCTTATCCAATAAAGAGTATTTTATCCATCTACCATCCAACAAACTAAAACTACACAATATTTAATGTCAAACAAGCCAACTAATAGCTCTAAACCTCGGTGATACATCCATTAAATATGCAACACCGCACAGAGCCATTCAATTTATAATTAATCGAATTCCTGCACGGAATCTCGATTCTCGATGTCTCGCTTTGATTGTCGACTATCGAATGCTATGTGCTACTGAAGAGTTTAAGGATGTTCGAAGCTGTTCTACACGGTGTAAGTACCATGAGCATTCAAAACTTGTTTTTTTCTGGTACGAACATAATGTACTGATTCTTAGGCTTAGCGTTGTATGAAATGAAATGTTAGCGGCATCGTCCACTGCGACCCAGGCCACGCTACGCACGAATGCTTGGCTAGCAAACAAATGAACCGCGCAGTTAAGGTGGCAAACCGCTCCGTTCACATCCTACGTAGCCGTGGACGGTCGACGGTCAGTGTAGTTCGGTTCGGAACCCTAACGTTGCAAGCCCGACTCGCCCTTGGCCGGTTATTTTTTTCTCAACGTCATTTTTATGGTTGTTCATTTTTTGTGTATTTGTCTACGTTGAAACAATGACGACGAACAGCACAGTTATTTTAGTACACTGTATGATGAAACTAACTTCTACCTGCGACCAAGAAGTCGCAGGCACCGAAGTTAGTTTCATCATAATTTGGTTCCGAAAAACTATGTTCGTGACACCATACATTTTCATCAATATAATATTTTTTTATAAAAAAATAATTTAGGAGGAAATTGCTTTCGTGACTGTACCTAATTGTCCCTAATTGGTGTGAGTGTTAGCAGATATCGAACTCGAGACTCGTAACTCAGGACAATCACTCAGGCCAATGCTTCAATGGAGCCATCGAATCGATAATATATTTACATTAAACAAGTCACCATCTGCCATCTCTCTCTTATCTACCAATAACGTTCATATTTCATTCACAATCACATTTCTGTTCATTCAATACGTAATAATTTCTCCCGACAGTTATCGCTCAACGATTTGACTGCGATTCTAAATCGTGCAATGAATCGTTGAAGATCGCGATTGATCGCAGCGATTGTCGGGGGTCCTGAGACGGCTTTACATAAAATTCGCTCGCCCTCACTCGGGGAGGATACAATTTTGTAGGAAAAATTGATTCAATTTGCGTATATGCAAAACGATTTTAGTTTCGTTCGCTCTTCGTGATATTGTCCCCTGCATCTATTTTGTTTTGTGAATTTCCTTTCGAAGGTGTTTTAGTTTGGATTTTTTGGTTTGCCCTGTTCATTTTTGGAAAGAAGGGATCGATGGATAAATAGGTTGTCAAGTTTCCATTATATTTTCTTTGGATGATAGAGGGTGTCCATGCAAGTCATTATTTTAAACCCAATGTACTGCTATGCCACTTATTTCATTATATTACCCAAAGGACGCACAAGTGGCTGAAAATAGGAAAACAGACTTAATTTGTATTCGCGATTGCAGACTGAAAGGTGAATTATTAAAAGTGCGAGGTGGACTCGTACATCAAGGGTTCTGTACCACCGTACAATATTTAACATTACTGTATATTTTTTGGAATACTTAAAGTTATGTATGGCAACCTCGTTAATTTTTAACTTTATTTTTTTACGTTCGTCTAGTTCGTTGGTCACTAGACCAACGAACTAGACGAACGTAAAAAAATAAAGCTAAAAAAAAAATAACCACTAGGTTACAAGCGCTACTGCTGAGCATTAGGTCTTGGGTTCAATTCCCGGGTCGGGCAAAGTGTTATTGGGTTTTCTATCTGGAATTTCTCAGTAGCAGCCCGGTGTCTAGATTTGTGCCCGGTTGATGGCAATACGCTCGCCCCCTGTTACATGGGACTTGATTAAAACTGGTGAAATGTGGGTGTACTATAGGTACACCTCTGCCCAACCCTTCGGGGAAAAAAAGCGTGATGTTATGTGTAGGTTTATTTTATTTTTATTATTTGTGGTGATAGCGGCTATACATGTACACCCTCTGTGAACATTTCAAGTGTCTACCTATTACGGTTCAAAAGATACAGCTCTGTGACAGACGGACGGACAGCGGAGCCTTAGTAATATGGTCCCGTTGACACCCTTTGGGTACGGAACCCTAAAAAGTTAACGCAAATCAAAATAACGGAAGCAGTAGCATTAATATGTAAAAGATAAAAAAAACAAGTGCGAGTTGAACTCGCGTGGTGAGGGTTCCGTACAATGAATGTGTTATCTATCGTGTTTTTATGCCAAGATAATTTATTCCAAAACAAACTTAATATTGTACTTGAAAAACATTTTCTCCCATACATTCCAACTGCAAATGTGAGTTTGTATATACGCACAATATTAAGAGAATTACCATATTATTTTAACACCATAGACTTATTATATTAGAACTATTTTCTGTATTATTTTCAAAATTTTAGGCGGTTGGTTAATTTTAATTGGTGAATTTTCATAAATTTTCTTAAATGACTTTCAACTATTTATTTAAAAATTATAAAGTGACCCTCATATTCAAAATTTATTTATTTACGTTATACGTCTGTGTTTAGGTCACAGAAATGCATATGTGTACCAAATTTCAACTTAATCGGTCCAGTAGATTCGGAGCAAATCGGCTGTGACAGACAGACAGACAGACACACGAGTGATCCTATAAGGGTTCCGTTTTTACCTTTGAGGTACGGAACCCTAAACAAGAAATATTAAATTAAGAAGTTGAGTAGTTAAAGAACGGGGCGTGGTTTGGACTGAAAGAATAAATATTACTTAAATTTTTATTCATGTAAATGTAGCAAATGAATTATTTATGGACGCTTTATTGGGTGACGAGTGACGTTGTTTACCTTTGCGTTTCGTTGTGGTTTGCGCCAATTCTTTATATATTTTAAAGAAAAGGGGGTAAAATAATCTCATATTTTCATAAAATTACGACTGTGGTAGATTTTAATCCTGTCAAGCTTTAGGTCCTGACCTAGTATCTTGCAAAAAGCTAGGTAAAAAGACATCCCACCCATATCACGGAAAGTACTACTGGAAAGTAAATACGAAGATATAAGAAGCGAAGTGAAGCATAAAATGCATGGATACTTGAGCCGTAATCGCTTTCACGTTTAGTAAGCTACAGATAGAAAAATAATAACATTAGATTGCTGTATATTAGCTACGGCTATATAGCTGTAGCAACATACAAATGTACAACATTTCAACCTTCATCGCGTTTAAAAAAATAAAAAGAGCTCTTAACACAATCCCAGAACACACGACAAAGGGGACGTTCCAACAAAAAAAGTGCAGCATTTTCCCAAAATTAGACAGTCTCCGACTAAATCCAAATAACTACCTTTCACAGTACGGATAACTCTAAAGCTGTTTCAGCAAGCCCGCAAACCCGGGCGTTGACGCCTAAAGGCGTAAAAAAACGTCAAAAAACTTTCCAAAATGCCCCAATGCTCCTTCGTTTGTTCATAACAGGCGGGCTTGTACCGAACACTGACTTTTTACAGTACCCTTACCCGTCACTCTGGCTTTTTTTTTGCGTCTGTAGTATTAGCGTTGTTCTCTTTGTACCAGAATGTCCCGTGTACGCCATATTTGGTACTTATTTGTTAGCCGAAAATTCTGGAACATGGCAAGATAGGGTTTTTCCGTTTGATGTTCGAGAGATTGTGTTTCGTTTCCTGGTAGTTGTTAAAATGGGATATTTTTGTTGAAATGCATGGTAGTTTGAATTTCTGGCTCTGTTGAAATGACTAAATTCGAATGATTAATTCATTGGAGCAATTTGACATGTGCCAGCTTTCACTTTGTGTAATAAAATGGTCATATTTATTTTAATGGTGATGGTGTTGTTTAATCTATTTACATAAGTGTAAAATAAATGTGCAATAATAAGTGTAAAAGTCTAGAATACAATAAATACTATAAATCATAATCAGCCTATAATGATCCCCCGCTGGGACACAAGCCTTCTCTCTTCGAGAGTGAGTGGGCTGTAATCTACCACGCGGGCCCAGTGCGGGTTGGTAGACGTCAAATTTCGTCTTCGAATTTTTAGTTCTAGACATGCCGGTTTCATCACGATGCTTTCCTTCACCGTTATGAGCGCAGGGGTGGTGCAAAATTGCGGCGATAAGTCCCCTCTTTGAGGAGTGACTAGAGAGGCGCCACGGCGTCCTCACCTTCCACCTGACGCAGGTCCTCACCGGACACGGCAGCTTCGGGAGGTTCCTGTTTCATATAAGGCGGAAGGAAACGCCCAGGTGTCAGCACTGTGTGGATCGCCTGGTGGACACGGTGGAGCATACGGTGGAGGTCTGCCCGGCTTGGGTAGTGCACCGCCGTGTCCTCGAGGAGGCGATTGGCGGCAGAGATCTCTCGCGTCCGGTCCTGGTTCAGGTCATGGTACGGAGCGAGAGGGCATGGGCAGCCGTCACTTCCTTCTGTGAAGCAGTAATGCTCGCGAAGGAGGAGGCGGGACGATTGAGGGAAAGGCAAACTTCGGGCCCTCTCGCCCCTAGCCGTCGTCCGGTAAGGTCCAGGCTCGGGTCGACGGTGCGTTGTATTCCACGCGCGCCTCATAGAGATGTCGTCAGCACAAGTGTAGGGGACCACTAGGGCAGATGTCTGCCGGGGTCGCGGGAAGGTACTAAAGGGTTACCGAGGCCCCTGGCTACACAGGCAACAGAAGGAATACGGGTGGTATTTGTCAGTAAGAGTCTGACATACCCTCCCGCTCCGCTCAGAGCGGGAGAAGTTATTCGATGATTTCCCACCCAAAAAAAAAAACAAAGTTGTGGTGCAATAATTTACACAATATAAAGCGTTCGGGTTCGAACCCACGGCACACATCTCCTAAGTCGTGGCCGTTACCACTGGGCCACCAGTGCTCTCAAAATACAATAAAAATAACCATTTTATTACACAAAGTGACAGTTAGCATAATGGCATGGCAGATTACTCCAGTGAATCAATAATTCGACTTTATAGTTTCCATTTTTAGTTGTTTGTGAAATCAAATTCGATGGTTTTAATTTTTTACCGATTTCATAAAAAGGAGGATTTTGTGCATTTGGTTAGTTTTTTTTAGAGGACATTCTTATTTGCAGACACACGATATTCAATATCAAATTCCTCATCTGACACAAACAGTCACAGTTTGTCCCTGACCTTCAATAATTTGAAAAACGCAATTAATCTTGTCCTTATCAATTAGATTCACGTGAGGGTTGCACAGTGTTGTGTTTGTAAAGGAGCCGCGTGTCCTCGGGACGGATCAATAGACTGCTGGGTCGGTGGCATGTGCTGTACATAAACAGAGGATGCCACTGAGGCGCCTGCCTTCTTGTGGGGTGATGTGGGAAGCGTGGAGGTGACATACCTATTTGTATAATTTCGATTTTACAGTGATATAACTTTGTATTTGCAGTGGAAGATACTAAAGTCGATTAAGATTGCACTATTAGTATTATATGATCTGTGGCACTATTTATAAAATTGAACAGTTTGATATTGGCAACCAAAAAAAAAAAGGGTAGTCGTATTATAATGGCGGAAGCACAGATGTGTCAAAAAAAAAGAAAAATGAGTGAGCCTTACAGTAGTCGCATATGATGTGTAACATCTGACATCTCACCTGGGTAATAAGCAACTGAGCAGCGACAGAAATTAACCTCAAAATTTAAAAAGCTAAAAACTGAAATATTTGTTCGAATAATTATTCATTACTAGCCCACCGGTCAAAATTCGACTCCCTTTATTTATAATCTATATATGTAGTACTTACTAATTCCATGAGTACACTAATTCCATGCTATTCAAAAGTACTTACTCATTCCATGCTCAAGTTGTCACTTGCTGTCTACATACTTCCGTCCCTTTTCACGAAATCATTTCCACAGAAAACGGGAGGAACGATGTTACATATCAAAAAGGCTACCTGAATAGCGCGGAACCACGCGGCATTAGTACGCATTATTGTTACATTTTCACACGTTTTATGAGAAATCTACGGGACCTTAAGACGCTGACAACACCTAAACCGCGGTCACTGTCAAATTCCATAGAAAAGAAAGAGAAGCGCGATGACACAACGCTTGTAATTTATTGCAAAATATGAAGTAATTATCTATTTACTCAAAACTGAGTTGAGTAATCGAAAATAAGAAACAACCAAGTTCTGCATTCAAATAAGACGTTCTTGTCATTAATTAAATACGTAACGTATGTTGATATTTGATACAGATATTTTGGATTAGAACTCAAAGTAAGAGGTTAGTTTAACGTTAGTTTGTATCGAGATTTTGTTTTCAAAACGTGTTTTGGTAACAACCAAATTCTGGGAAATATGTTTAAAATTAACATATATTTTTTCCGCTACCCCAAACTATACAGATTTGGCAGTTTTTTTCTTAAGCGAAACCTATTTTGGTCAATTGGGTCTTGTCAGTGCCTTAAACAAAACCAGATGCATACTGGCTCGGTCAAATGTCCAATCAGCAGTTTGTGATTAATTAAGATTCAATGGAATAGTTAATAATAAATAAATAAAATGTATTTAATTTAGACTATTTTTGTCCATATTTTGTTAGTACCAATTGCATTCTCTTAAAACTAAATCAATTAATGTATTTAAGTAACAAAAAAACTAAATAAATCATTAATAATAAATTAAAATTTAAATAAATTAAAACTAAACAATTTTTTTAATAAAAAACACTGATGTATATAACTGAAAGTAAAATTAAACTAAATAATTGAAAATAAATTAAAATACTAAATTTCTTCAGGCAACATGCAGCCTCATGAGCGTTCCCACAGCTGCCGATACTGGTCTGTCAGCAATCATCCTTAGGATTCCGTTACCACTCCCTCGAATTCGACGAATTAGTGAGGCTGACTTTTTGCGCATTATAGCGTAAATGTCTTTCATCCACTCCCACGTAAGCAAACATACCTAGGCACTGCAAAATCGAGGCAGTCGCACCAGAATCCTTAAGGCGTTGTTATACAGTACTCTGAGAGCATTTTAGGCCCGCTGTGTGTAGTTGGTCCATAGGACGCTGGTGTAAAAGCTTTGCAGTAGGCTCTGAACGAAGTTATCTTTAACTGTGCTCTACACTTCGTTTAATAGTAGAAGGTTATTACTATCAGAACTTCACCGCATAATTAAATCGCCGCATCCTTCTCTCATTGCTCCATGTTTCGCGGCACGGAACCGATCAATCAAACAAGCAGCCACAGCTGAAAACAATATAGGACCTCGCTCTACAACCGATACGGTGTTTGTTTTATATACCCTGCCTGTGGTTGTGATTGTCTACCTATAGGTATCTATTTGGCCTTAGAATTTAAAAATTATAGGAAGTAAAGACCAGTCTTGGGATAATTTTCGCAAAGCAAGACAAAATTAGAGCAGTGGTGGCCCAGTGGTAACGGTCGCGACTAACGACTTGTAGGCCGTATATGTAGGTTCGAACCCTGACAGGCGTGTAATTTTTTGTAAATTATTTCATCGCCACTGCTTTCAAAACGGTGAACGAAAACATCGTGAGGAAACCGGCATGTCCTAGAACCAAAAATTCGAAGACATGTGACTTCTACCAACCCGCACTGGGCCCGCGTGGTGGATTACGGCCCACCCCCTCTCACCGAGAGGAGGCCTGTGTCCCAGCAGTGGGAACATTATAGGCTGATTATGTTAAGGCGCTGACAAGACCCAATTGACCAAAATAGGCTTCTCTTAAGAAAAAAAATTGCCAAATCTGTATAGTTTATGATAGCGGAAAAAATATATGTTAATTTTGAACATATTTCCCAGAACTTGGTTGTTACCAAAACACGTTTTGAAAAAAAAAATCTCGATATAAACTTATGTTAAACAAACCTCTTACCTTGAGTTCTAATCCAAAATATCTGCATTAAATATCAACTTACGATACGTATTTAATTAATAACAAGAACGTCTTATTTGAATGCAGAGCTTGGTTGTTTTTTATTTTCGATTACTCAACTCAATTTTTAGTAAATATATAATTGCTTCATATTTTTTTCAATAAATTATAAGCGTTGTGTCATCGCGCTTCGCTTTCTTTTCTATGCAATGTGACAGTGACCACGGTTTAGGTGTTGTCAGCGTCTTAAGTGAAAATTAACCGTTAACATGACATAACATCACGCCTGTAATCCCGAAGAGTTATGCAGAGGTGCACCTATAGTACAACCACATTTCACCAGTTAGGTTTAAGTCCCATGTAATAGGGGGCGAGCCTATTACCTTCAATCAACCAAGCACTAATCTAGACTTCGGGATGCTATTGAGAAATTCCCGATAGAAAAACCCAATAACACTTTGTCCGACTCGGGAATCGTATTTAGGGCCCCATGTTCAGCAATAGCGCTTGCGATCACGAGAACAACGAGGCAGTCTAGGGACAGAAACGTAGGCTTTAATTTGTGATACATAGGCGGTTACAAGATCTTCAGTATAAATATAGTGCTCTATGCTCAGCCATACAAAGGCATACAAAACAATTAAAAATGTAAAATTAAGTCATATGATAAAAAAATCATTAGGTAATTATAATTGAAATTTACAAAATATCCAAATATTAAATTAAAATAGTCATCATCATCATCAGCATTATAATAAAATGGAAAAAAAATCATAAACTGATAAAATTTTGTAAAATTATAAATATAATACAATCAAATTAAATGATGTAGCCAAGTTAATAAATAGTATTATGAATAATTACGATGTACTATAGTCAAATAATTAGGTAGGCAATGGCAATGTATTTAATAAAGAATTATAATAATAGTAATATCATTAAATAATTTAATTACAGAATTTTATCATTCAGGAAGTCTGAAACAATATAATAGCATTTTTCATTCAAAAGCCTCTTTAAGTTAGTTTTAAATAGGTTAATGTTTAATTCTTTTAAGTTTCTTGGCAATTTATTATACATTACTAGGGCCATATGAAAAATGCTCTTATACAGTAATGCAGTATTAGTTTGCCGTATACAAAGTCTACTCATATCTCTTTGCCTACGATTAAACGCGTCTGATGCTATCACAAAAAGATTAGCATTGAGTTTTACAAAAATTGCTACTTTAATTATATGAAGGGCGGGCAAAGTTAAGATATTATGCTTCTGAAAAAGAAGCATACAGCTATCAGTGGACTTTATACCGAACATTGCTCTGATGCATCAATTTTGCGCTTTAAATAAATATTCCATAACATTTTTTTTTTTAAATGATGAATGACGAGTAATATCCGTTTGCTATAATTTAACGATAACAATAAACAAAATTCTCTCCTAAATAAATGCAACGAAGTTTATAATGTAATTCGATTGTCAATAAAAAATTGCACACAGTGAAAACATACGGACGAATAAGACGTCCGGGCTTGAATCATGTAAGGCAAAAAATTAGATACATTCGATGTCGTTGATCAATAAAGCTGTGCTCTATTTAGTTTTATATTTATTCAAATATATTATACATTCCGACTAAAGGCTCCTACATACTGGCGCGACTTGTCGCGCGACGCGTCGCGACACAAAGACACCGCGTGTAGCGCTACACGCGGTGTCTTTGTGTCGCGTCGCGTCGCGCGACAAGTCGCGCCAGTATGTAGGAGCTTTAATAATATGATGTAATTAATAAACAGCTCCAAAAATACAAACAGGAGTGATTACCGATTTCTAGGAAGTCGTTATTCCCTGTAATATACGAGTATATATATATAAGTAAGGATGAATTGTGGTGGCCTAGTGGTAACGGTCGCGACTTACAAGTTGTAGGCCGTAGGTTCGAACCCAGATAGGCACTTTACTTTGTGTAAATTATTTCGTCAACACTGCTCTCAAAACTGTGAAGGAACACATCACATCATCATCAGCGACCATGTCCTAGAACCAATCATTTGAAGACATGTGCCATCTACCAACCCACACTGGGCCCACGTGGTGGATTACGGTCCACTCCCTCTCACAGAGAGGAGGCCCGTGTCCCAGTAGTGGGAACATTATATGCTGATATGCAAGTAAGGATGAGTTAATAACGTAGCATCTCAGTAGCTACTCGTAATTGATGTTGTAGTTTTATGATTGAGGGAAAGTAGAGGCGATAAGAATGGGATGATAGGGTTAAAAAGTTTATGTTAAGAATAATATTATAGTAAAGTAAAAGTCTTCCTTGAATACTAAACGAATTATAAAATAGTAAATCACACAAAATAACATTAGTCTCTGTAGCGGGGATAGTAAACGATGGAAAATAATAACACAAAAATAATTATTCTCCATAATCTGTACTTGTCATTGTCAAACTTTTCAAGTTTTAATATTCGCAGAAATTGTCTCATTCAATGTATTCATTTTAATTACAAACAAACTAAAATATTCATAATTATTAGATACTACCTAATATTAGAATTGTATAAAAAGAAAAATATAAACTATGAATAAAAAGAAACTACACGTAACGTAATTTTGTATAATTATGAAAGTACTTATTATTCTATCCGGCATTCCAAAAAATGGCATTTAAAAAATAACCCTGTTATCTTTCATAAAAAACGCTGTTATCTTTCATGAAAAAACCCTGTTATCTTTCATAAAAAAAACGCTGTTATATTTAATTAAAAAAATACTTCGACAACTAGGGATATAAAGGAGCAAACTCTCCTAAACAACAGGAGGCAACTGCTACCATCATAATAATGATCACCTTTCTTAAATTTAATAGTCTCATTCCTTCTTTTTAATGCTAAAGTAAGGAGCGAAAAACCTTACTATTGCGTCTCCTACTCAACCGTTCAAAGTGTACGTTTCTTGAAAACTGAATTGCTGACGACATCGTAAAATGCAGCGATGATATGCACTCTTCCACGATGTTTTAGTACGTCATAAAATTATGGAGGATCATGTGTCTAGTGGCTTTCTAAGAGACGCATTGTATAGGTACTCGTACTACTTTATACGGTGGTTTTAGAAATTCGTGCAAGTTGTTGTTTATTTACTACTAGCTGCGCCCCGCGGTTTCACCCGCATTAGTCTCGATTGTGTAGAAATATCGGGATAAAAAGTATCCTGTGTCCTAATTCAGGTCATGGTCTATCTATGTGCCGAATAACATCCAAATCTGTTCAGCCATTTTAGCGTTAAAGCGTAACAAACAAACTCACTTTCGCATTAATAATATTAGTTAGAATTAGGATTGTTTAACACTTTTTTTCAACACATGTGCTCGAAAAGTGGCGCGCAAAATGTCCTAAAAATAAAATTTTATGTTTATGAAATATGTATTATTTATTTTTCTGTGCAACTGTGTTGGAAATCGTCGTTTAATACACATGAGCATTCGTCACTGCAATCTCGCCTCAAGTTCAATGAAAAACTTTGCACGCTTGCATCAAAATGTACTATTTCTTCTGGTGCTTCTCTAATGTCTCGTCACTTTGAGTCAAGAGTCAGCTGTTTCACACAGCTGACTCTTGACTCAAAGTGACGATATAATCAACCTAATTGGTAGTGACGGCCAACCTTCACTGGTTGGCCGTCACTACCAATTATTTCTTCTTGTCCCTTGCACGGTGGAACAGCTGACTCTTGACTCAAAGTGACGACATAATCAACCTAATTGGTAGTGACGGCCAACCTTCACTGGTTGGCCGTCACTACCAATTATTTCTTCTTGTCCCTTGCACGGTGGAACAGCTGACTCTTGACTCAAAGTGACGACATAATCAACCTAATTGGTAGTGACGGCCAACCTTCACTGGTTGGCCGTCACTACCAATTATTTCTTCTTGTCCCTTGCACGGTGGAACAGCTGACTCTTGACTCAAAGTGACGACATAATCAACCTAATTGGTAGTGACGGCCAACCTTCACTGGTTGGCCGTCACTACCAATTATTTCTTCTTGTCCCTTGCTCGGTAGAACAGCTGACTCTTGACTCAAAGAAACATAATCAACCTATACTTCACGTTCCCACTGCTAGGCCACAGGCATTTCTGTAACAGGGAGTGCCGGGGCGTAATCCACCACGCGGACCCAGTGCGGGTTCATGGATGTCACAAATCTTCGATTTTTTGGTGCTAGGACATGCTGGTTCATGATCTTTTCCTCCACCGTTTTGTGAACAGGGGTGATAAAATAAATGCCAAAAAATAGTTATTACTAGAAAACTAGCAGTTAGTCTTAGTTATTTTCATAGTGCTTCAGGGACACTTATTTACAACAGTGTTCTTTCTATCAATCTGCCTGCTTTTTCCCAACTTCGTTGGGGTCAGCTTCCAGTCTAACCGGATGTAGCTGAGTACTCAACTCAGAACTTAAGGAGCTCAACGATTCGACGAACGCCGCTTAAGTGACTCAAACTGCCAGACCAAGATTGAAACTTACCGAGAGAAAAAACAAAAACAATAACTCACTATCACTATATACTCAATAGTCTTCACATTCACAATAATTATAAATATGTAATAAAAAAATCGTATAAATAAAAAAAATCATCAATGTCAATGAGTATATAAGAATCCATAAATAAATAATTTTGGTTAGATAATTTGAGGACCATGTAAATTGAAATAGAGCTGTTAAATATTCTTTATTACTACAAATAATTTGAATTTCACTCGTTCTTCGACCATTTTCGTATCACCTCTGTGCCATCTTCTTTTCAACATAAAAATATTTATTTTATGAGCCATTTACCAGCCACGTATTTTATTTAGTTTAAGTTCGACGCTCAATACAAAATGCATCGCTGTTACTAGAAGTCGAGTCTAACACTAAAATGCTGAGTTTAAAGGTCGTAAGTTGTCATAAATGGCGGCAGGTGGTCATCGTCGCTTCAGTGTGCTACCATTTTATTATTTCTTGTGTAAGAGAGCTGATGAATATTAAGTCGTTCTCATATTACAGCGCAGTGGAGAGCTGATGAATATTAAGTTGTTCTCATATTACTGGGCAGTGGATAAAATGGTATTGAGGTTTTAAAAATATAGGCACTTTACGAATTTATTGGGTTCGAAGCAAGAGTGGTTATCAATGCTTGTTCGTTCACTTTATGTGAGTCCTTTGTCCAGCAGTGGTGCAAAACAGGCTGATACATTTTTGGTAAACACAAGTATCACCACTTACAACGATCTTTTAGCTCCAGTATGACATTGACAGGGGGGCGTTGTTGGTCAACATTTGTGAAAATGTCACAGAAATTGTGTTGACAAAACAAGGTGGAGGTGTTAGTTCCGGTGTTGGGCCACGCGCCAGAAGAACACACAGTTTGTTTTAAAAAGTTTACATTTATATTAAAAACTAAGCTTTACACGGCCCGGATTCACAGGGGTAGCACTGAGTATCTATAATAACCTACCCTACTTACCTACCGTACCCTAACTACCTTACCCTACCTACCCACCCTCCCTAACTACTTACCCTACCTACCCTACCTACCTACCTACCCTACCCTACCATACCTACCCTACCCTACCTACCTACCTACCCTATTTAATACTATCGTGAATTCATGCAACCCTAATAATTTTTCATAGGTTCATAGTTACTACTTTTTTACTACTTTCATTGCAATTTATTTATATTTTCTCACCTTTTAGGAAGGAAGGAAGGTTTTCCTTGGACTTCTACAAATATTTCAAAACCAAAATTAGGCAATTCGTTTCAGCCGTTCTCGAGTTTTTGTGAGACTAACAAACGTCAATTAATTTTTATATAATTATATAGATGGATAGATAAGAATAGAATTATGCCATTAAAAATCGACAAAACTTCATTCAGTCAACTGATGTTCTGCACTGGGAAAATTTTCTACTACAAACGTAAAATAGGTACTCTTCTACAAGTAAAACATAAATAAGCACACAACATTTTATGACATACACGTACGAAAACATGCAGAAATTGTTCGTACAACCCACACTTGGGGCTCTCGTGACGATGACGATAGAACTAAATTTTTTACGTCCAGTAAAACGGCCGTGAAACGAATTGAATGTTGACTGCTGCTTACGTGAAGACTGTCGTAAAAGTAGTGTAGTTGTTCATAATGTGTTCATACTGCACCTGTTTACGAAATTTGTCGCGATGTTTTTTCACTGGTTTACATAGTTCCGGGACTTCGATTACGGAAATAAATGAAATTAAGTTACAGAAAAATAATGTTGTATCTTGTAACTAATCATAAACATCATCCCACTTACACATTGGTTTGATCTATGGTAGACCATTGATCAAACCGGATTTAAGAAAAGGCCATCGCACAATAATGAGAAAAAAGATCAAAAAAGCAGTTAGAAAGAATCTTCGTAAAATAAAACAATCATACGCTAAATGATTTGATATGATATATTTGATTTGATATTTTATATTATTTATTGATTTGAGAATAATAAATCAATAAATAAAATAAAATATTCTAACATTTTAAATCTGTTCTTCGCCTGGAAAGAAACACCAGTCAAAGTGCAGTGATTTTATTCGCGTGTAAAAAACATTGCCGTAAACTTGTATTTTTCTACGTTTATTATGTTTTAACTAAAATGTTTTAAATAATATTTGGTTATTGTTCTAGCAAGACAAATGTCACATCGCTCCTAACGGAACGTATCGACATAACCTGAATTCACTATGATATATTTATTTACACACTGATTAAATCTTTTTTCACAATCTGTTGTGTCCTTACATCGAAATGATCCTAACAAAACTAAATCGGAATTTACATTTGATTGTACAGTTAATTTGTCGTTAATTTACTTACAGCTAACGTCACTTGTTTTGAGGAGACCTATTTCTTCGTTTGCGCTGCATTTAAAAAAAAAAAAAACATTCACACATAGTTTTTGGCAATTAAAAAAAGAAATAATAACGTTTATTTGTACGCATTTCGAGAAACAAAAAATACAAATAACAAAATAAAAATCCAGCCAAGTGCGCGTCGGAGTCGTACACGAAGGATTCCGTATCTTATTAAACAATACATATATTTTTAAATACTAGTTATAAAACGTTTCTTGTTTGGGTCCCTTTAGTTTTTACCTTTATTTAATTTGTATTATTTATTATTATAGCGGCAATAGAAATACATAATCTGTGAAAATTTTAACTGTCTACCTATTACGGTTCATGAGATACAGCCCGCTGACAGACAGATGGACGGACAGAAATCGGAGGCTTAGTAATAGGGTTTCGTTTGGCACCCTTCTAATACTGTGTACTTCACGGCTGCGCCAATAAGGTTCGTTTCAGCATTCATGCCAGACAGATGCTGTCTGACGCTGGTTTTCTAATGAACCTTTAGGAACAAGTGATGGGAAGTACTAACCGTTTCAATGCATAATGCTAATCCATATTTTTATACTGATAAATAAATAAACAAGTAATCAAACAAATATAACAAAAAACAAAACAACAAGAACCGTCTCAGAAAAACCTGTTTAAGGCTGCATTTACACGGTGCAAGTCTAATGCCTGTGGCATACTATAAAATTGAAGGGCAACTACCTGGTACCATTTAAACACGTACACGATACGTTGTTGCACGATACGGGCAAGTTAGTTGCCGTTCAAAATTGGTATAGGAACAGCTGCTACGTACAATAACATTGCATTCAACTCTACAAGTACGAACGAATGAAACAAGTTAAAAAATCTTAAGACGACGTTCAATAAAATGTTAAAGAAATATTTGGCAGCGCAAATACGGGCAATACTTGAATCAAGGGCGAAGTACAAGGACGTGCGAATCTGTATTAGGACGAGGCAAAACTTGCATGCAATAATCGCCTTGCAATAAAATTGCCTGTGTAAGTCGCATGCCATTTTATCGACCCGCAAAACTTGCATTCAAATATTGTATGTAATTTTATGGAATACGCACCCGTGTAAACACTTGCATGCAATTCATGAATGGCAATCAAATTGAACGTGCTTTATGGCATGCGATTATTGCTCTTGAACGTTCCAGAAACTTGCACCGTGTAAATGGAGCTTTTACGATTTGCTAGATTTATCCGTGCTCGGTGCACTTACAAAGCGCTACTGGCCTTCGAGCGCGGCGGACAATACTCCGACAGTTATTTACTTTTAAGAAAAGAGAAAAATACTGTGGGTTATTTGAATAAAAAAATTAATAGGTATAATAATAATAATAAAAACTAAGATAAAAATAAAATATAAAGCTAATTTAACACAAAATAAAAATGTTCATGGTTAAATACAGTATACAGGGCGTCCCACGGATATGCAACATGGAGGGAAAGTACCTTGAATATTGTATATAGAACATTTTACTGAAATAAGACATTATTTGAATTTAAACTGCATTCATAGATATTTAAATAATTACATGGTTGAACTGGAAATCGAACCCGTTACACGAGAAAAATAATCAGCCTGTAGCTTTATCATACCGATCGAAAGGTTTCATCATATGGATTATTTTTTTGCTAAAATAACATAGTGTCACAAATAAAATGAAGACCATGAATTTTAACATTTGATGTGAAATTTTGTTCAGAAAAATGAAAAGTTGACATTTAAAAAATATTATATTATTATACGTTAAGTAAAAAAAAATAGTTTACAATAACCAGTATGAAAGTGTCCACGAGCTACAAGTAGAACTTAGACGTATTATTCTAAATATCCACCACAACAAGATAAAAAAAGCGACAGGGAGCGAAATAATCAAAAGAGTGCGACTTTGTATTCAATAGGATGGTACTCATTTTGAGCATTTGATAAATTGATTAATATTGTATTCAAAATGTTAAAATTCACATGCCTCCATCACAGAGCCGGTCGAAGTGAAGATGCTTGGGAGAGGCGTATGTCCAGCAGTGTCATGTTCGTGAACGGGCGCCGTCAGTTGGGACTGGTCGTCTCTTAGCTGCCTCGGCTTATTTTACTTTGAAATTGCTTTTTGTTTATTTTGCTACGTTTTTTTTACATCGCCCTCACATTTAGTTATAAATTTAACATTATTTATACTAATCTTTATGTAACAATATAATTTAAAATAGTGTCCCATGGACACTCTTTTAAATTATATGCATCTATGGAGAAGAACGGGCCAGAAACTCCATAGTTTCTTGCCCGTTCTTCGCCATAGGTACCTACTACGTTTTGCAATGGACAACTAGCTTCATATTTCTAACTGACCGTCTCCTTGACGTTCAAAAGTACCTGTAAATGGTTTAATTGAAATAAATGCTTTGAGTTTGAGTTTGAGTGGACGCATTTCGATGATGATAAGTAAAAATAAAGGAATTTCAAAATCAAATCGATCAATCAAATAGGTACAGGCAAGCAGCGTTGTAGTGTTTTTATTTGGCGAGGTGACCGGAGGTGGAGTTTTGACAGGCACATGTAGCATTACTTTCAGCTTTATCTCTGTAAATAAATACAGTTTTTATCTATGCTTCAGTTTACATAAAGGGGTTATTGTTTGGAGCCTCCTTTTAATCAAACAATGCCCGTGTAAGAAGACTCCGCTCTTCCGTAGTACAGCATTAATCTAATAACAAAACAGGACTTAAAATCCTAACAAGTACGAGTATTATACTCGTAAATGCGAAAGTGAGTTTGTTTGTTTGTTACGCTTTCACGCTAAAACTGCTGAATGGATTTGGATGAAATTTGGCAGATGGACCATGGTAGACCATGACCTGGATTAGGAAGTAGAATAATTTTTATTCCGATATTCCCACGGGATCGAGACTTATGCGGATAAAACCGGGGGGCGCAGCTAGTATCCAATAAAATTATGTATGTTGGTGAGAGTATGATTCGAGTGTGAATACCCGTGCGTAGTGTGTCTGTATGTGACAGTGAGTGAGTGTATGTGTGTAATCGCATAGAACCTACGATGGTTTTGATATATACGGTTAACATGGACCACGGGTACCGGGCCGGACCAGACCGTGACCGTGGTGATAATCACTCACCATTAGAGAGGCCGCCTGTTAGGTTT
The DNA here is from genome assembly GCA_905333075.3 of Atethmia centrago. Lineage (NCBI taxonomy): Eukaryota > Metazoa > Arthropoda > Insecta > Lepidoptera > Noctuidae > Atethmia > Atethmia centrago. The sequence continues at coordinate 30,050,246 of HG995378.1, read as the reverse complement.
GCAAATAATTGAAAAAAAATAAAAAATGCGTGTGCCTTACATTAGTCGCATATGATGGAACACCTGACATCTCACCTGGTAATAAGAAACTGAGCAGTGACAGAAATTAACCTGAGAATTTAAAAAAGCGAAATACTGAAATATTTATTCGAATAATTATTCATTACTAGTGGTCGCCCACTGTTCGAAATTTGACCCCCTCTACTTACAATGTATATAGTACTTACTAATTCTATGAGTACACTAATTCCATGCTATTAAAAGTATTTACTTATTCCATGCTCAAGCTGTCACTTCCCGTCTACACACTTCCTTCCTAAATAATAACAGCCACACGGGTCGATCGACCCATCCGGCTGGTCCGGGGATACCGCACGGTCTCCGGTGAGGTGAAGAGCCTCCTTGGCGGATCTGGAGGTAAAAGTCCTCGCGCACGTATGGGAGTTGCGCGAGGAGGCAAAACGCCGAAGCGAAACTCCGCTGCCGTGAGAAATCACGACACAGCGGACAGAGCTCCGGCGGGATCCATGTCGACATGGAGAGTGCGATTGTCGCAACCCAGTGCTGGATACGTCACAATTGCGATGATAAGTCCCCTCTTTGAGGAGTGGCTAGAGAGGCGCCACAGCGTCCTCACCTTCCGCCTGACGTAGGTCCTCACTGACACGGCAGCTTCGGGAGGTTCCTGTGTGTCGGATAAGGCGGGAGGAAACGCCCGGGTGTCACCACTGTATGGATCGCCCGGAGGTCACGGTGGAGCATACGATGGAAGTCTGCCCGGCTTGGGCAGAGCACCGCCGTGTCCTCGTGGAGGCGATCGGCGGTGGAGATCTCTCACGACCGGCTCTGCTCCAGGCCATGGTACGGAGCGAGAGGGCATGGGCAGACGTCACCTCCTTCTGCGAAGCAGTGATGCTCGCGAAGGAGGGGGTGGGATGGTTGAGGGAAAAGTAAACTTCGCGCCCTCTCGCCCCTAGCTGCCGCAGAAGACGCCCTGGGCGTCGGGAATCCCACGCGGATTTCCGGCCACCGTAAGCACGGGCTTGCTGACGGTGAGCAATGGGTAGCTCGCCGTCCGGTAAGGAGCAGGCCTGGGTCGACGGCGCCTTGTGTTCCACGCGCGCCTCAAAGAGATGTCAGCACAAGTGTAGGGGTCCACTAGGGCCGATGCCTGCCGGGGTCGCGGGAAAGTCCGAAAGCGATACCGTGAACCCTGGCCACACAAACAACGGAAAGAACACGGGTGGGTTTTAGTCAGTAAGATTCTGACACACCGCTCCGCCCACAGCGGGAGAAGTTATTTGATAATTTCCCACACAAAAAAAGGGGTCGATCGAAGGTTAAGCTAGGCTTGCTGAGGTCGGTCCTCGGATGAGTGACGAAACGTTACATACCGAGACACATTTAGAGCATAGTACACTGTTGTCGAACGGAGGGGCTGTGCCTCGAAATCTACGTTTACCCGTTGGTCTCAGCATTCATACATAGATCTTTGGCATTCCTTCTTGGTAGTCAGAAGCCCGAAAGTCTGACAGTCATACCATGGGGTATCGCGTTACCCAGTAACTGGGTTGTACCTCAGATGGCGGTCACTCCATGTGAAATACTGGTATTCAGCTGAATCTAGCTAAGTTAGACTGGAAGCCGACCCCAACGTAGTTGGGAAAAGGCCAGGCAGATGATGATGACAAAATTTGTGTGAGATTTTTTATCAAATACAAAAGATTTATTTACAAAGATTTTTTTTATATTTTGGATCATTTTTTAATTTGGATCTTTTTTTATTTGGATCTTTTTTATTTAGTTCTTTATTTTTGATTATTACTAGGAGTAAGTGGAGGACATTTTCATCAGCATAGGTCAATAAACATCCCCATATAATTATCAACATTTTCCGCGTCACGGCTTTCAATCGACCTACCTATACTACCCACCTATGACGTCACATGCTTAATGAGCTTTGACGCCCCGCAATGTTATCTATCCGTTGTATAGATTGTATTCGCAATCGGCTTAACTGTAGCATCTATGTAAAGCTCAATCCTCTGCCAGTCAAGATGCTTATTACGTTAGGTATTCGTAGGGTATGTATTTATAGTGGGATTTGTTCAATTGAATGGTGACAGTCCTTCCTAGAATTGATGGAGAACGATGCTTGGTGATGAATCTCGGAGTATTAATCTCGTGAAACTCACTTCAGATTTTCAAGTGATGTATTCTAAACCCATAGAGACTATGCGTTGTTTATTTACTGATGATGGGCACGACAAAACTGCTAAATGATGCTGTGGTACAACATGCATTTTAAAGAACTTGTGTTGGCAACACCAAGTGAAGCTACTTCGAGCATTGGCAATGAGGTTTTTGAACGAAGGATCATCCCGCCATTATTTTTCTCAAGTCGCGAAACGCGTTTGATTTTGTGATTGATAATATTTTCGGAATGTAAACAGCTAATACTCGTACGTGTTTTCAACAACCTCCGTGTAGAAATAATTAACACTTGTACTATTGATCTTCCTATAAAGGTGTAATAACGTTTTGGAAATAAAAACGTTAAAGATTACTTATTTGTAGAACAATAGATGAGGTTCAAACTTCCGTCTTTTTATTCGACATTTCACGCTTTTTCGGCTATAAAGCCATTTTATGCAGTAGGACATACCTATGCACAGTGCTTCTATTTTCGGCAAACTTACTGTTTTAGAAAATAAAAGCACTGTACTTACATTATAGGTAGACCACCACCAGAATTTGCTTTTTCTTTGCCAAGCATGTACAGATATTCAATCAGCTTAAGAACCTAACCGGCTTAGGCGCTAAATGATTTAGAGCACGTCTGCTTTTAAGTCTTTGCCAAAATGGTTCACTCTTTAGGATGAGGTGTCTCAATTAAGCGTTAACGATATAGTTAAAAACCGGCCAAGTTCATGTCTGACATGCACGCACGCACAATGAAGGGTTCTGTAGTTGGAATGAATTTATCCCAAAAACAAAGTTAACATTGTAGTTCAAAAACAAGTTCTCCCATACATTGATAGACGTCACGGTTAATTCTCCAACATCAAATTTTAGTTGGTCGACTATTACTCATTAACTTGTAAAGCCTACTGAGCTGTGATAGTTCTTCTTTTTAATTTCATTATATTATGTACTACTGCCATGAATTTTTTCACATCTCCAACATTTAGCGGGCAAGGGGGTAGGGGGACACTTGACTCTAACAAAAATTAGCACTTTAAAGCTTAATATAACGCAAACGGATCCCTGAATCGAAACATTGTGTTCTGTTCACAGATCCGCAAATATTTTTGAACGGCCTATCCAACGGTACCCCACACCATGGGATAGACGAGAAAAAAAATATATCATCCCCATATTACGTGCAAAGGAGGTACCCTAAAGCAATATTTTTCAAGATTTTATTTTACCACTTTGTCGGCGAGATTAATATGTATAATACAATGTATGTACCTTTGCCAAATTACAGCTTGTACTAAACGTCTCTGAGCTACAGCGGGGACAGACAGGCAGACGGACATGGCGAAACTATAAGGGTTCCTTGTTTACTACGGAACTCTAAAAACGACTTGAATGCACTAAGGTAGCCCGCAATTTCACAATTTGCTGGTCAGTCTGGTATTAGAATTATAATCATAACAATCGACTCTCCAAGTTCGAAATGTCATCATTCTCTCAAATAGTCGTTCAATAGGGTAATCTGAACGTAGACAGTGGTCATACATGTCGATTACGGTCACGAATCATATTTTGATTAGTATACAACCCGATATCATCCGACTGCCTATCTGACTTCCACAACCCATTAACTGGGTAACACGATACTCCTTGGTAAGACTGGTTGTTAGACTTTCGGACTTCTGACGACCCGTAACATCTGTCAAAGATCTACAAATGACAGCCAACGGCTTAACGTGTTTCCCGAGGCACGAAGAGGTCTGGGTACATACTAAGACCTCTCCGTGCCTCGTGTGGTTGGTCCGTGGATGGATGACCATCTTTACATAAAGATGGTCACCCATCCACGGACCAATCGCGGCAAGCGTAGCTTAACCTGATCGATCGACCCGTGCGGCTATTATTACTTGGCCACAAGCCCCTATAGGATACTGATTTGCAAATTGCAAAAAACGTAAGAATATTTGAATTTCGCGGTTACTCTGGCGCATTCGCCTTAAGCTGCACTTTTCTCGATCAGTCCAAGGGCCAAGTATCCAAAATTTATACGCACGACCTGTTGTAGAACAAAAAAATAGTCGGTCTGGTTGAAATAAATAAATAAAACATTTATTTTCGAGTAACATGGATCCATCACGTTAGTAGCAATTTACTTACAAACGTTGTTAGTAGTATTTACAAAACATTTATACAAAAACAAATTACGACTTACAGTTAAAGCTTTGGCAGGTGATATCTTAAGGTTGTTGTGACTGGTAATTAATGAGCGGTATTTTTTAATCAATGTAAAATAAAAAAACTGCGTTGTCGTGCAAACATTTGCACCTGTCATACAATATGATAGGCACCTTTTTCTTCTTAATGTGTGGAGGGGTCTGTCAGACTCTTACTGAATAAAATCACACGGTGTTGTGCTGTTACCTTAACCGGGGTTCTGAAGTGCTTGCGCATTTCGTCACGCTACTACGGCTAGGTGTTGGCCCTAATGAATTCATTCAGACCCCGTCACCCTCAGCGGCCGCATACGGCCGCAATTCCTCTAGAGAGAGGCGCATGTGGAACACGGCGCGCCACTGTCTCGGGCCTTTCACTGTTCAGGCAACAAACTCCTCAAGTCTGTTGCCTGCAGGCCTCACCCCAAGCCGGAGATCGTTCCGCGCCCTCCGGCGCCCGGTGAATCTGCATCGGATTGGAAGGGAGGTTGTATCCTCCCTCTCCCTTTCCACCGCCTCCTTCGCAACCATCACTTCCTCGCAGAAGGAAGCGACACCGTTCCACGCGCTTTCACTTCCGACTATGGACTGGAACATGTTCAGAAACGAGAGTGTATTCGAAGCACCAACCGCCGGGACGAGGCCACGGCGCTGCACTGCCCAAGCAGGGCATTCCTCAAGGGTGTGCTGTGCCAGTTGCAATGGTGGCAACCGGGTGGCGGTTCCCGGCCTACACGGCACAAGTACTTTCCAAAGCACCCATGTCCGGACAATACCTGTGTCAGCCAGAAAGTAAGGGTACCTTGCCGTTTCTCCAAACACTCCCTCATAACGAGTCTTACCGGCTCTATAGTGGTATGCCCTGCGCTGGGTTGCGCAAGTCGCTGTTCGTACTCCACCAATGATAGGCATCTACCTAGCCACTAGGCTATACAGATATACATCGCGCTGCCCACCAGCCTCTGTTTGAAGTTCACCGCCTTTTTAATTTTGGGTAGGAAATCATCAAATAACTTCTCCGGCTCTGGGCGGAGCGGGAGGGTGAGTCAGACTCTTACTGACTAAAACCCACCCGTATTCCTTCCGTTGCCTGTGTTGCCTCGGTGACCCTTTAGTACCTCCCGCGACCTCAGCAGGGATCGGCCCTAGTAGACCCCTACATTTGTGCTGCTCATTGCTCACCGTCCGCAAGCCCGGGATTCCCGACGCCCAGGGCGTCTCCTGCGGCGGCTAGGGGCAAGAGGGCGCGAAATTTGCCTTTCCCTCAACCGTCCCTCCGAAACCGAACCTCCTTCGCGAGCATTACTGCTTCGCAGAAGGAGGTGACGGCTGCCCATGCCCTCTCGCTCCGTACCATGGCCTGAACCAGGGCCGGACTCGAGAGATCTCTGCCGCCGATCGCCTCCACGAGGACATGTCGGTACTGTGCCCAAGCCGGGCAGACCTCCACCGTATGCTCCACCGGGTCCTCCGGGCGATCCACACAGTGGTGACACCCGGGCGTTTCCTCCCGCCGTATCCGACACAGGAACCTCCCGAAGCTGCCGTGTCCGGTGAGGACCTGCGTCAGGCGGAAGGTGAGGACGTCGACGTATCGCCAGCACTGGGTTGCGACAACCGTAAAGTTCGCCGCCTTAGCACTAGTTCCCACCTCGATTCAATTAGTGATGTAACGTATATCTCTGTGTAACCCAATATCTTTTAGTTGTCATTTAAATGATACAACTTTCACGTGAACGTGCATCTGATATTTTATAAAGATTTATACCTGGAAAACCTAATAATGTGACCTTGTTTTCTGAGCCTATCAGGGCTATGCTGGACTTAGGTTTCTCTCAAGAGGACGGTCAAAGTCGGTCTTGATTTGAACTTGGATCAGTGACGTTGATTTTCCAAAACAGGGTCTCCAAAGTGAACATTTGACAGTTTTCATACTGAGATAATCCAACACTGCCTTGATCAGCTGATCATCCTGAGCTATTAGGTATTCACATCGCCATACTTGACCAAAACGTCGATCGACGTTGATCACTATAAAATCTTGTGTGTATGTGTGGTATTAAAAATGTCATACCTCATTGGGCATTAGGCATTGTTCCCGTACGAAAAAACCGCGCTTCGACGTGAAATCACGTACTACACCAGACCCTAATACAAGACATTGGGCTGTATTCTTTAGATTTTAAATTATCTCATTTTTTGCTACTTCATGGACGAACCTTGAATTTGTGTTGACATTATTATCTATGGTAAGTCAGTCTGGCTGGTGCTACATTAGTCGAAAAAAAAAATTGAAAACGACAAATAAATGTCACTAATGAATATTTTCTATTGTTTCAGGATTTTTTTTTCTATAATGCGGCTGTCTAATGGAGTCTAGCTTAGGCATCACGGAAGCCGGTAAGTCAGTTTTTGTATATATTTCTCTTGAACGGCGCTGTCCTGTACCGACGAAAAAGAAGGAGTGTTATAAACTTGTACTGTGTATCTGTGTACCTGTCTGTGGCATCATAGCTCCTGAATTGATGAACCGATGTTGTTTTTTTAAAGGTGTCTTAATCGAGAGTGTTTTTAACTATGTTTCAAGAAAATCTGCTCAGTCGTTTGAAGATCATAACCTCTTTTCTAGTTGATGAAGAGATATAAACAACTTCCACAGGTCTGATCGATTCGAAATTTTAAATGCTGTCAATGGGACAGGTTGTCAATAATATAACAAAACCGTGACCTGAGCCGCAGGCATCACCAGGATCCTGCAGGATAGTAAATCCGCCAGAACGGTGTACAGCATCTACCTTGTATTTGGGCTCATATGATGCGTCTTGACGAGCACATGCTAATACAAGCTAAGCGGTTAGGGTCATAATAATCTACAAGTCTCTAAATGTAAACATTTTTATTATATATTGAAGTTTAACAATAGATATCTAGTTTGTCTAACTAGATAAAAAATAGATTCTATGTTTGTTTCGGCCTTTCTTCTCAGAGTAGTCAGATAGGAAACGCTGACCTCATTTAGTTTTTTAAATATGATTGACGTGTAAAAGTGTTTGTACAAATCTACATACAGAAATAAAATCATGTATCATTTCATTATCATTTGATAACATTCGACCGCATTTTCGATTGTGTACTAGGAATAGGTAAAGTTTAAAAACGACAGGAAATAAAATTTAAATTAAAGATTTAAAAACCCCCGACAGAACCAAAAACCCATAAAAAGTAAAAAAATAATATGTTTTGGCCATATAAGTTTATTTATTTAACAAAAACGACAAACAGACGAGGATTATTACCAGGAATAATGAATGTATGCTATTGTAGAAAGAATAGCTGTTTTAACTTCCTATTTTCATTAGCTGTCCCCCGCCGCGACGACGACGCTTGGATCAAAATATTACACAACGTACAACTTATATAAAACTTAAGGGTCGGGTAATCGCCGTTGACCTTGGCCATACAAATTTGGGTCGCGCTAACGCTGCGCGCCGCGCCGCCGCGCGCCATTCGGTTTCACAGGGAATATTTACTTTTAGTAGCAAAAATATGAGTATTTGAAAAAAGTCACAGAGAGAATTATAGAATATTTATTAAAAAAACATGAAAATATCTTAAGTAGTTTGAAAGTAAAATCGTTTTTTATGCTTAGGGTAGACCTTATTTTATGAATTTATTTCATTAAGTATTTTATACTAGAATACCTAAATATTCACACATAGAATTGATGTGTACGCGTTCTAGTTTAAAATATTTTTTTTGCATAACTTACTTCCATTATATGAAGGCGTAATAACAGATTTAAAAGTCACTAAAATTATATACATACATAATCAGCCTATAATGTTCCCACTGCTGGGACACAGGCCTCCACTCAGTAAGAGGGAGTGGGCCGTAATCCACCACGCGGGCCCAGTGCGGGTTGGACATACCGGTTTCCTCACGATGTTTTCCTTCACCGTTTTGAGCAGTGGCGATGAAATAATTTACACAAAGTAAAGCGCCTCCCAGGGGTTTAATTATATATCTGTGCCTTAAAGGGCCAGTACATATTATTTTTTTACTTTTTAGGGGTTTTTTAATCTTAAAAGTAAGGATCACACGTCAACATCCCACTGTAAATACTGTTGGAGGCCACATAGATTTGATACTGGCATATTAATCTGTTCCATATGTTTTTGAATTAGACTTATGTCTATGATCACTGATTGTGTTGTGTCACTGTAGAAATATATTATGTCCTTGCATCCACCTGGAATTGTGTTTTAATCGATTTCCATTAAATACGTTTAAAAGTAAGGATCACACGTCAACATCCCACTGTTAATACATTTAAAAGTAAGGATCACACGTCAACATCCCACTGTTAATACGTTTATTAAAAGTAAGGATCACACATTAATACGTTTATTAAAAGTAAGGATCACACATCAACATCCCACTGTTAATACGTTTAAAAGTAAGGATCACACGTCAACATCCCACTGTTAATACGTTTAAAAGTAAGGATCACACATCAACATCCCACTGTTAATACGTTTAAAAGTAAGGATCACACGTCAACATCCCACTGTTAATACGTTTATTAAAAGTAAGGATCACACGTCAACATCCCACTGTTAATACGTTTAAAAGTAAGGATCACACATCAACATCCCACTGTTAATACGTTTAAAAGTAAGGATCACACGTCAACATCCCACTGTTAATACGTTTATTAAAAGTAAGGATCACACGTCAACATCCCACTGTTAATACATTTAAAAGTAAGGATCACACGTCAACATCCCACTGTTAATACGTTTATTAAAAGTAAGGATCACACATCAACATCCCACTGTTAATACGTTTAAAAGTAAGGATCACACGTCAACATCCCACTGTTAATACGTTTAAAAGTAAGGATCACACATCAACATCCCACTGTTAATACGTTTAAAAGTAAGGATCACACGTCAACATCCCACTGTTAATACGTTTAAAAGTAAGGATCACACATCAACATCCCACTGTTAATACGTTTAAAAGTAAGGATCACACGTCAACATCCCACTGTTAATACGTTTAAAAGTAAGGATCACACATCAACATCCCACTGTTAATACGTTTAAAAGTAAGGATCACACGTCAACATCCCACTGTTAATACGTTTATTAAAAGTAAGGATCACACGACAACATCCCACTGTTAATACGTTTAAAAGTAAGGATCACACATCAACATCCCACTGTTAATATGTTTAAAAGTAAGGATCACACGTCAACATCCCACTGTTAATACGTTTAAAAGTAAGGATCACACATCAACATCCCACTGTTAATACGTTTAAAAGTAAGGATCACACGTCAACATCCCACTGTTAATACGTTTAAAAGTAAGGATCACACGTCAACATCCCACTGTTAATACTTTTAAAAACAAATGCAGTAGGTATGAAACTGCCGTGTGATCCCATATTATACTAAAATATCGTACTGATCAACACCTTGTGAACGGGCTCTAGCATTATGTACGAGTATAAGGTTCTCTCTTCAACTGTGTTCGGCGAGTTTTTTACAAAATTATCCTTGAACAGTGATCATGTTTTCGTAGCTGATTTATTAATGTTTCGAATTACTTATGTATATGATTATTTTCACGGAAGAAAATACAAATATGCCTTATTTTGCCTATACAAGGCAGGGACATCGACGTGCAATTTGTTACCATGGATACTATATATGACGAAATATGTGTACTATACTCGTAGGTGTACCTATAGTACAGTCGAGTTCATTAATATATTGGCCCTTTCAGGCTTCAAAAATATATGAACGTCAATAAACTTCATTTTATTGTAACACCTATAAGCATCATTAAATTGTGGTCAAGATTTAGATTCATTAATATGTGACTGCTTTTTTTCAGTAACATGTATACAGCCAAAGGCACATTATTATATGAACCACTTTAAGATCATATTATCTGAACAATGTAGGATTCACAATTATGTATGCACACATGAATACAATAATATCTGAGCAAGTTAATGTAATTCAAATTCAACCATATTACTACGTCATAAAGATGATTTTAATAGCAATCTTAAAATTGCATGGTCAAGGAATTTGCAACATTATTTATCACTGACTAGATAACTTCAAATGACGTTATGTTTTTCTAATTAAATTATAACTGACGCACATGTCATTCAACGATTTAATAAAATCTTACGATTTACGATACAATATTAATTCAATTGAAATTTATCTACCCATTAAAAATAAAAATGTATAGAATTGATGAGCGTACGAAACATAAAATTTTTTATATGTGTGAGGAAGGTGTTTCTAAATCAGCCATTGCAGAAAAATTAGGCATATCGGTAAGCAAAGTAATTTTAGGTATTCGTACAAGTTTTTATCTAATCTCTAATGACGTGGTAATTTAATAAAATCGTTCTTTGACAGAGAAATACTGTTACATTATGGTGGAAAAGGTGGTAAGAAGAAGGAAATCTTACAAAACATGTATCTTTTGGCCGACCTAGGAAAACAACACATGATCAAGATATGCAACTGGTTGAAAGTGTTCGAAATGCAAGATTTATCAGAACATCTACATTTGCAGCTGATCTAGCTGTATCCAATTTAACTATACGACGAAGGCTTAATGAAGCGGGAATTCATTACCGAATTCCAGCTAAAAAAATGTTATTAACGGAAAGGCATAAAATGTTACGTTTACAATTTGCTAACAGATAATTAAATTATGATTTTGAACATGTCGCTTTCATGGACGAGAAAGTTTTTGTTTCTTCGGCGGACCGTTGGATCTCTTTGTATCGTGCAGCCTATACACGTTATGATGAAGAGAATGTATTGCCAAATAGACGTAGTGGACGCATTACGATCGGGTTTTGGGGGTGGATAAATTCGGGTGGACCCATAGAATTGTGCGAAATATCTGGCCGAATGAGGAGTGATGCCTTTTTAGATATTTTGAAAGACGTGTTTTTACCAAGTGCAAAAAATGTCTATCCTGATAATCATCGAATTACTTTTATACAAGATAATAGTTCCGTTCACAATGCCAGACGAGTTCAAAATTGGATAGCTGAGCAAGTAGACTTGGAATTATTAAAAATATCACCGAAAAGCCCGGACCGTAACCCCATAGAGAATCTATGGGGGTTAATGGTACAGAATTGGGACCGTAATGAGGCTCGCATGGAAGAGAATTTAAGGGCTCATGTATATGACATCTGGAATAGTTTTAGAAATAGTGATTGTTGCCACAATATGGTTCAGTCAATGAGAGCTCGACTACAAGCAGTGATTGATGCAAACGGATCATACACAAGATATTAAGTAACTATCACTTCTAATTGGGCCACTAATTAGATATCTATTTAAATTTACTTATTTGATATACGCCTTTTTTGTAAAGTTAATAACTAAGATTAATTTTAGTTTAAGATAAAATACTGTTTGTTTTTTTAACCTAAGTCAAGTGCTATTTGGTTGCATATTATTTTATTTTTTTCCTAAGTATATTTGTCAATTAATACAGTTTATACTATAATTGAATGGTATTCTTTTCTTTCCTGTGACGTGAAACTCAATTCACAGCTATGACTTCTTTAGTCCTGTAAAAGTTGTGGCAAAATTATCAAACCATCATGACAGACAAACCATCATGGCAGATAAATGACAGGTGGCGCCCTCAATATTTTTACAATATTCTTAAATGGCCAAGCTGTATGAAAACATATCATTGAAAGACAGTCATTTTAAAAACTTAAAAAGCAAACGCGAGGAAAACAATGGCAACTACTGTCATTTCTGTAACAATATAAACTAGATCTTATTTGTTCGAGCAAATAATTGACTTTACCATGCATGTAGAGATAATTAAGAAGCTTAGCCTGCTCAGATATTTTTGAAGCCAATACAGTTTAGATATATTTTTGAAAAGAGTGATCACATATTATTGCCTATTGCACAGCATATATTATTGAACCGTTCACGTAAGGACATAGTTTTGATCTATAGGTTCTATAGAATTTATTGAGCTTTCCAACGCTCACAATATTTTGAATCCTTGACGGTGCCAATATATTAATGAACTCGACTGTACACATATTTCGTCATATATTGTGTACTAGAGGTGTAACTATGCCTAACCCCTCGGGGATTACAGGCGTGATGTTGTTATGATATGTTATGAAATATGGTCAACACAAAAAAAATGCTGTTCCATACATTTTGACACACTTTTCTATGAAACAAGATTTTTTTTGATAACCAACGAAAAGTTTCTGCCCCAGTCTAGAATCATGTGCTGAATGCTCATGGTTTGCGCGTCGATGTAACTGCCACCCTGTACGAGTATAAGAAACGATTTCTTCATCTCACGGTGACACGAGCTTTACAAGAACTGGGGAACAGGTCATGTCGAGATGCAAAATATTTGATTGTCAACAAGATCTGTCTTTTGCGGACCCTGGACGTTGGTATGTACTTGACCTTCATTAACAAAAAAATGTTGTTTAACAAAGGGAAACACAATTTTTTCGAGTCTGAAGTCATTTATTTTGTAAATCACCAACACATTCAAAATCAAAATCAAAATATTTTATTTCACATAAACCTACATGGGCAATTATGAAACGTCAGAAGCTAGGTGCACGGTTCCAATTGGTCGTTTCCTATGGAGAAGAGCCGGCAAGAAACTCCACGGGTACTTTTTTAAAAATAATTGACTTTTAGAATGTTTGCAAATTACAGTGTTAATAAGTATGGGAGGACAGTGTAGGCCTGTCAAGAAGTACCAGGTACTTAACAAAACATCGGTCAAAGTTAATTGAAGAGCTGGCATTTCTCCTTGATTTTCCTACAAAATACTACAAATAAAGATACTATTACAAATATTTCGCGGCTATTTTTTCTCGTGAAGCACGGTATGGCGGCAGGGGGGCTGGCAGGGAACCAGCTATCAATACAATGGCTTCCCGACGTTGATCGATGGCTCTATTGTGGGTGCATGTAAGCCCACTAATGTGTTCCCAGCATTATTTTCCTTTCATTGGTATTATTTGATGTGTAATCACTATTGATTTTTGGTTTGATTGTACTGCTTTTTTAATTTATGGTTTGCTATGAAAAGATTTGCTAATCTTGTGATGAGGATCGCTCTTATTTTCGTGTAATTATTTAGGCGAAAAAAATGTAACAGAAAATCTACTTGGTGTCTTAGTCCAGCTTAATCATAATAGAAAATGTAAAAAACAAATTTTTATAATAGCTAGTATACATTGAGTAGTAGCAGTATACATTGAGGCTTAATAAACAATCTGAATTCCATACCGAACTGAACATTTATTTCTTTACTGACTAATATCTCCACCCTGATGAAAGGTCTAAAACATTATATTTTTTATTAAATTGCATACGAATGCCATCTTGTGTTCGAACTTGCAACTCTTAGCACGATAACCCAACTCCGAATACCAGTATTTTGCATGGAGCGAATGCCTATCTGACCTCCACAACCCAGTTACTGAGTAATACGATACCCCTTGGTAAGACTGGTTCTTAGACTTTAGAGCTTCTGACAACGACTGCGAAGCTAGCCGGATATATTTCTTCCAAATATCTTTTTACTAACGGGCAGAGGTCCAAGTCTTACAAAATACAGCCTTCGCAGGAACACGCCCCCTCTTTAGACTGACCAGTGCTGCCAACATTCAGTGAATTACTATTATTATCAATCGTTCCACTTGCACTGGAAGTCCTATTGAAGTTTTGGACATATAGGAAATGTACCTAATACTAGGTTTTGATACTACCTTAGTGACTGACTAATGCAGAAAGAAGATTACGTTTTGATGTCCGTGACTCACTGCACTTCTGTTGGGGTAGCATTCGACGTTTATTTTCTTTATAAGTAACAAGAAGTATTTGCATACAAGGCGTGTGCCCGGCAAAAATGTCGAAATTACATACAGACATTTATCCCCTTAATAACGGCTGAATTTTCAGATATCCTTCCTTAGCTCACCTTCGTTGCATAAGGAACTCTTATGCTAAATTTCATGCTTCTAGACACAGCGGTATAGACTGCGTTGTGTGTTAGTGAGTGAAAGAATGAATGAATGAATTTAAGATTTGTTATCACATTTTTAAGTTTTATAATATTTGAAATCAATTTGATATTTATTTAAACTTCTTACACACAAAAAGGTATAAAGGCGAACTTAATGCCTTAGGCATTCACTACGGGCTTGCGGACGGTGAGGAATGGGTAGCTCACCGTCCGGTAAGGACCAGGCCCGGGTCGACGGCGCGTTGTGTCCGCGCGCCTCAAAGAGATGTCGTCAGCACAAGTTTAGGGGTCCACTATATTCTATACACACCGATGCCTGCCGAGGTTGCGGGAAGATACAAAAGGGTTACCGAGGCCCCTGGTAACACAGGCAACGGAAGGGCCATGGGTGGGTTTTAGTCAGTAAGAGTCTGACACACCCTTCCGCTCCGCCCAGAGCGGGAGAAGTTACTTGATAATATCCCACCCAAAAAAAAAAGGCATTCACTACCAGTCAACCAAGGGTGGTGAAGAGATTTGATGGCAGGTGTTCTGTTGATAGGAACATTGAGAATTCTTTATTAAAATTATATCATAATGAATTATAAATAAAATAGGTACTTATAATACACATACATACACATTTACTATAACATGTAACTATATTTTAAGTATACATTTATACACATTCAAGGGAGAGAGGTATTGAGATGATGCAGTTTTTTTCTGTGTCAAAGGCGTTGTCCTGGTATCCCGTATATTTTGTTGTGCTTTACATACATGCTAGCGTCAAAGGCCACAATTCAAAGAGATCGGGGCTTTCAACTTTCAAACAAACCCATGTTTATCAAGCACTAATCCAGACCACCGGAACAATAGACGACAGCACATCAACCGTCATGTCACAGCGTAGGTTAGTTGCAACCAATGATAAACTATTAATTCAGTTAGCTAATGTTGTCCACAGCGACATTGTGCTGTTAAGCCTGCTCTGTGTATATCATAGAGGACAATGGGGCCGGATTAGTGGTATATGCAGCGTGGTGATAAAACTCGTGAATTAATTGTGTAGAGGAGTAGACGAGGTCCATTGTGAAGCGGGTGCGTTGCCTCAAATGTTTTGACACTAGATTTCGATGTGGTGCACGTTGACGTTATATTTGTTACGAATAAAAACTAAGGTTTGTTTCGGATGCATGCTAACTGCAGCAATCTAAAATTTGCAGTTTGGACGCACCCATTCAACGTTAGGTTTAACTTACTATCCACCTTCTCATAACATGATAAAACAATACAGGGTGGCAGGGACATCGACGCGCAACCTGTTACCATAGATTCAGTAGGTTACATGATTTCGAAATACCCTGTGATGTCATTTTTCGCAGGTTATTAAAAAAAACGAGCGAGCCTTACAGTCGCTTAGGATGTGTAACATCTGACATCTCACCTTGGTAATAAGCAACTGAGCAAAAGTTAAATACTAAAATATTTATTATTATTCATTACTAGTATTCAATGGTCAATATTCGACCCCCTCTAATTACTATCTACATAGTAGTCACTAATTCCATGCTATTATAAATACTTGTCGCGGGAAGGTACTTATGGGTCACCGAGGCCCCTGGCAACACAGGCAACAGGAAGGAATACGGGTGGGTTTTAGTCAGTAAGAGTCTGACACACCCTCCCGCTCCGCCCAGAGCGGGAGAAGTTATTTGATGAATTCCCAGACAAAAAAAAAATATAAATACTTACTAATTCCATCCTATTATAAAGTACTTACTAGTTCCATGCTGTTATAAAGTACTTACAAATTCCATGCTATTATAAAGTACTTTCTAATTTCATGCTCAAGCTGTCATTTCCGTCACTCTTCACGAAATCACTCCCACAGAATGCGACAGGAAAGATGTTATACTTAAAAATCTTGTCTAGAATCATGTGCTGAATTTATGGTTACGGTTTGCGCGTCGATGGTGCCATCCTGTATATGTAAATTGCTGTTTTGTTCTCATTTAAATATAAAATAGACAAAATGTAATTTAAAAAATAGTTTGAACATACCTTGTAATGCCAAATATTATTGTTAGACTCTCCAAATGAACTGCTTGCACTAGAAACGCGAACCTCCTAAACAATAAAATTGCAACGATAGTAATTTAGTTACATTAACACGCCTCCACTTTCAGTCAAAATTAGGCATTTTTTGGAAGGTGTGCTCGAGTAACTAACTTATGCAGCCCCACGTCCGCCTGGCTGAAGTGTAAGCACCGAACAAACTTTATCTTCACTATATTTTAATTTTGCAGGTCAAGGTAAAAACAGTTGTTATATATTTTTAGTTGGATAAAAGCTATGACAATCACAATTTATTTGGGGTGGGTCAGCGCCCTAAAGGGTTCCTCCCTTAAAGTTTCGTCATGTCCGTCTGTTTGTCTGTCTATCCCCACTGTAGCTCAGAGACGCTTAGTACAAGAAAGCTGTAATTTGGCATATGTATACATATTAATCCCGCCGACAGTGCTAAAATCTTAAAAAAAAAATTGGGTTACCTGCCTTGCACGTATTGTGGGTATTATATTTTTTTTTCTCGTCTACCCGATGGTGTGGGGTATTGTTTGATAGGCCGTTCAAATGCAGGTCTGTGAACACCACTTTTCGATTCAAGGATCCACTTGCGTAATATTAAGCATTAAAGTGCTAATTTTTGTTAGAGTCAAGTGTCTCCCGCCCCCTGCCAGCTAAATGGCTGTTTATGGAGATGTGAAAAAAATCATGGCAGTAGTACATATAATGAAATTAAACGGAAATCTATCACGGCTGAGTAGGATTTACAAGTTAACGGGCTATAGTCGACCAACTTAAATTTGCAGTTGGAGAATTGACCGTGGCATGTATCGATGTATGGGAGAACATGTTTTTTAACTACAATGTTAAGTTTTTTTTTGGGATAAATTCATCTCAACTTCCCAACTACGGAACCCTCCATTGTGCGTGGTCCGACACGCACTTTACCGGTTTTTATTCCAATTCTCCGTGTTTGGAGAATAAGACTTTTAAAAAAATATATGCCCTGTTCAAATCTACTAAACAAACTAAAATGACAATCGACATAACAATATTTTTTCAACAACAAAATCCTGTTTCTTCATCAATTAATCAACTCGGCCTATCGTGGTCCACTGCTGGACATGAGCCTCTCAAGTTGTGCCATAATACCTAGTTCTTCGCCTTCCGCATCCAGTCTATTCCAGCCGCTTTTTAAAGCCGTTATTCCATTCCATTCCACTTGGCGGTGTCCCACATTATGCTTGTTGTTTCTTCATCGATGATCAACCAAAATGGCCGACCATGTTTGCCTTCACAGAACATTGATGCAAGCTTCATTTGTCCGTAAAATCAATCGTACGCGATGGCATCTTGCCGAGCGAACATTGCTGACTCACTGTTCAGATATCCATGTATAGATTAATATTTGTATGTAGCTAATAGTGTGAGTTGTTTATCTACATCTACGACATGTGTCGACAGAGAGGCAGCACATGCTTGATCATTATGTAAACGGTTTAGCACGTTTCTTAGAAACCAGTTTCGATTAAACAGTTCGGTGGTACTCGTATTACTAATATCTGCGGATATAGCCTTTACTGGCAGTCCTGAACCTTGTGTCATTGGACTGCGCACAATACTGGGTCATCGTCATTTCAAACGGCCTTCCCCAAGAATCGCCACTTCGACCAGTTCTGTGCTTCTCGCAACCAGCGGATTCCAAAAAAATGGACAATTGTCATGGGCTGCCCAAATAGGAACACATCAATAGTGCCTAAAGGTATACATAAATAGATTTGGTTATAATTTTCAGGATACACTCTTTACTTACTAATCTAGTATGGGACTTTTACCTAAAGAACATCATTCTTAAAAGCAGCCAGCTTGTCAGATAAATGAAGAAGTTCTGAATGTGCAACATCTAAACTATGTGCAGAGGTGGTCTAAATTTAGTTAGACCACCTCTGCATATAATTCAAGTCTACTCCAGCATTCTCGTTCAAAGCGATCGTTGCTAAGTTGGTACCTACACCTACCTACATGGGAGAACCGTTAATCAGACAAAGGGTCGCTGTTCAAGCATAAAGCACTTCAAGCTGCTGGAATCACTGCAGTTTCTAGTACTGGGTTTAATGTACTGAAATGGAAATTGTAGAAATGTGTCTGAAGCGTTGCATGTGTTCCACACTGTTTTCTATACTTTTGGTTTTGCAATAAAAACAATCATGTTTTTGGAAACTGAAATTTTAAATTCGTTTGATTCGAGGTTTATTGTGAGAATTCATTATTTATCATCATAATTTCAGCCGAAAAACGTCCACTACTGGACATAGGCCTCCCCCAAGCACCGCCACTTCAACCATTTCAGTGTTTCCCACATCCAGCGGATTCTTACGGCTTTCACAAGGTCATCGGGCCACCTTGCGAATTCGCCATGTTGTAATACTATGACAGGTAGAGAGATACGTCTGAATTGGATTAGGTTTAGCTGTAATATTACAGAAACTTTTCAAGACAAGGTGCAGTAGGCATATAAGTAAGGATTTATGAGAATCCCTAGTGAAGGGCAAAGTTTAAAAAAAAATAGATAATCCGCTGAGAACAACATGGCGGATACCAGTTCAACTGCTAGGACAAACTGATAAATTATAAATCACCAACTAAACCGCACAGAAACTCATCCCCGATACATTGCCGAAAAGCCAACCAGTTGAGATTTAAATTTCACAACAAACATTTCAGTTGGCGAGATCGTAAGCATCTCCCCGCTAACTTGTTTCAACCGCGGGAATGAGGTGTTAAATAGCGCCCCGGGCCGGCCCGTACCGGATGGAACCGGATAAATCTGGCGTAAACTGGAACTGTGCACCTTTAATGTACATAAATTCGGTTGCTTGACGAACTGGCTTGCGTTGTTGCAGTATGGTTTAAAGCGGAGTTAATATATTTTGGATGTAATTATTCCTTTAGGTCAGGCAAGTATTTGGTTTAGAGCAGGGATGTTTTGAGTCAGGTATACTACAGTGTACATCCATCCTAGTATCATCAGTACACAATATTTTCTTCTCTGTTTATTTTATTGATGTTAATACTGTAGTATTAACAGAATAGGAATACGTAATGACGTCTTGCTCGAGAACAGTATGTAGGAATTCAGTAACCAGTTCTAAAGTCAAAAATGAGTTCGGCTGTGAAACTAGTTTATAATGTTTCAGTGGCTTTCAATAGTAACAAAAACTTAGTAATCCTTTATAACATCGTTTAATCTCAATCCCGAATGTCCACTCCTATAATATACTCGTATGTCTTACATAAGATGCTTTTAAAAAGCTCAATGTCAGCTAAAAGATGACCAGCACTCCTTTTGGCAGCGTGCCTTTTATGCCATTGTGCCGCTGGAGTTCAAAATGTAACTTATAGCATTTTAGTTTCTGCGTTCAACGGGCACCTTTGTGTAATTTAAGAAAATTTATTGTGATAATAATACTTGGGTCAATTTGAATTTGACCCTCTCGTTGAATTATTTTTGCGGGGTTCTTAGAATGTTTGAGAGGAGTTTTAAAAACTAATCTCTTAAAAAAGATAAGGGGATAAGTCATTGCACACATGTATGTATGAACTCAGCAGTGGTGGCCTAGTGGTAACGGCCGCGACTTACGAGTTGTAGGTCATAGGTTCGAACATATACAGGTGCTTTACTTTGTGTAAATTATTTCGTCACCACTGCTTTCAAAACGGTGAAGGAAAACATCATGAGGAAACCGGCATGTCCTAGAACCAAAAACCTCTACGACATGTGAAATGAAACGAAATGAGATTGTTTATTCTGTAAATAGGATATCAGAATCACTTTTACAAATCATATAAAAAAAAAAATAAACTTGATGGAGTCGACATTACCATACCATTATCTGACTACCCCCGAGAAGAAATGGCGAAACAAACTCAAGAGTCAAAGTCTATTTTAAAGTCCAGACATAATCTTGGTCAGATCATGTGAGGACCATGTAGATCCATGTCTGAAATGGTCTTTTGAGGAAAGAACCACACAAATTTGAGTGGACCTGTCCAGTCAGTGCAAGCATTTATCAGTAATCGTGTAGCTAATTGTCAGTAATGTGACATCTACCAACCCACACTGGGCCCGCTCACTCTCAAAGAATGGAGGCCTATGTCCCAGCAGCGGTAACATTGTGGGCTGATTATGATGTTTTAACTTCAATAACTGTCTGGAAATTGTGATTCATGTATAAATATTTCTTTCTATAAAAAAATATCACATAATCTTAAAAACCCAGTTTCTCAAACTCAGATTATGGATGCCATGAATTCACTCGAACTATGATCAATCGTGAGCCGTTGAGAGAGGCATAGGGAGGGAGAAAGGGGGTGGTGGAAGTAAGGCATAAAACTTGGAAAATCGGACGGCATCCGATCCGTGTACTGTCAATAATTGATAATGGATGACGTCATTATGTCAGCTAGTGATTGATTGGCTGTTCCGGCCCCGCTTCGAGATGCCACAGTGCAAAACAGTAGGTCAAGTTTATTTAGGTTAGATTAATAAGTTATTTTTCTCATTGTCATAGTTTATCTTGTGTTCGTCGGGATGGAGTTGTGAGAACAAACCATTAATGCACTAGCTGGTTCGTATTTTTAGGTTTTCATCAATCTTTTATAACATCAAATATGACAACTAGGATATGCTCGTGCTCACGTGCTGGGGAGTTTGTTGCGCAACTTCTTTCCAGCTAAAGCGCTTATGTAATTTTGATGTTCAAAAAGTGCTGGTTCTCAGCCTAGTTTGAATAAATGACTTTTGATTTTGTCCATTGCTGAGTCTGCAAGGGACAATCAATCAATCCCAATATTTCTAATTAAATATAAATTTTTCTGATAATATCAAGTTTTCATCATCCTACAAAACTTCAACAACTTTATTCATCATTTTAATATAACAGCCCTTTCAATGACTCGTTCAAATTAACCTTCTGCCCACACTTCACTATGTAAAACACGATCTAATACATGATGTCTTCAGAGCTCTTTTAACTTGCATTGTTCACCATGCGATATTGACTACATAAATTTCACCATGGCAGAGTATTTCGCCATAATGGATGGCCACCATGAACTATAATGGCTCAATGGTTAAAAGGAAGTGCTTTAAAAAGGGCGATTGATCGAATGTTATTGATGGTGTTTGCTTTATAAAAAATCTTTATTCATTGTAACTGATGCCCTTTTAGCCAGCCAAGGTCATGTTTCATGCTTTTTGATTTATGCTTTGATTTAGTCGTCTTGAAAATCTCTCAGATAAAATACTTTGGATGATAGAAGTTATTGAAATCAGGAATATAGCTCCTACTCGTGTTAAAGTAGATATTATAACATTTAGTCCTTAAACTAACACCTTAAATGCTAATAACATGTATACTTTGGTGTATAGTAAGCATTTGCTTTTTATTTGTAACTGGGTTCTGCCCATGACTTGGCCCATGTGGAAAAAGCATATCCTATGGCTCACGACAATACTGTAGTTATCTATAAGTGAAATAGTTTTTTTAATCGGATCAGGACCTTGAGAGCACCTACAAACAAACAAACAGTTTTACGTGTTTATAATATTAGTTTATAAAATAATAACCTTAATTCTTCAGTCACATTCGTATATGTGCTGTCTTGTCTTTGTTCGCAAAAGTGCTTTGCTTTCTTCTGGGGTAACATATTATTGTTATATACAGTAATAATGATGGGGACTGGCAGAACTATTTTTTGGAACATAGAATATAATCAGTAGTTAGATACTCTTGTCTTTTAAAATATATCTTCCGACGATTACCCTTCCAAATACTGACATTCTAATTGAAAATTGTTTGGTTTAGAAAATGTATTATTGATATTGCAGTATTTACAAAAATAATTTGTAATAACTAATAAACCAATTGAAAAGTAAACTAGATAGATAGATAGAAGATAGAATACTCTTTATTATGTACACCATAAAAATTACAGCTATAAATGTAGAAATTTTACATAGGGTGACACAATGGGCGGTCTTATCGCTAAAAGCGATCTTTTAAAGACAACCTAAACAGACAGGTGTGCTGCTAGGGAGTTTGTTGCGCCACTTCTTCTTCCCAGCTAAAGCACTAGGAAGTGGTGAAGGGCGGGCGTTTTTGGGGGACTGTCTTATGTAACTTTGACGTTCACAAAGTGCTGAATTGCTGATTCTCAGCCTAGTTTGAATAAATGACTTTTGATTTTGATTTTGAGACATAATAGAGCTTTGTCGATACCAAAATAAATTAGGGGCTTTTTCGTAACCATTTATTTCACTATTACAGCATGTATGGAATTATTTTTTGGATATATGTTTTTTGACTATTTGGTTAATACTCTGACTGAAGGAAAACGATAAATTTCGTCGATAGAATTTTGTTGCGAAAAGACCTTTTTTATATATTTTTCTGTAATTCTAAAATCCTAAGTAATTTTATTGCAAAATTGCATTCAAAATGTGCGTTAGGTAATTAAAAAATGGCTGAAAATATTTTTAGCTTTTTTAGGGTTCCGTACCCAAAGGGTAAAACGGGACCCTATTACAAAGACTCCGCTGTCCGTCTGTCTGTCTGTCCGTCTGTCACCAACCTGTATCTCATGAACCGTGATAGTTAGACAGTTGAAATTTTCACAGTTGATGTATTACTGTTGCCTTTATAACAAAAAATACTAAAAAACAGAATAAAATATACATTTAAGGGGGCTCCCATACAACAGACATGATTTTATTTGCTGTTTTTATATATAATGGTACGGAACCCTTTGTTGTTTCCGAGTCGAGCCTTGGCCTGTTTTTTTCCAATTTATGTTTGGTTTGGCGCTCTTACGTTGTTTTACTTTGGTTCCAATGCATTGTAGCGCTGTCGTTTTTCGCATGTGATATTGACTCTGTCACTTTCTTATGGGCCCAGTTCGCTATGATTTATGTTTACGTGTCAACTTTACAAAGAAAGCCGGAATGTGGCGCGAGCAACCTTGTACAACCTTTATGAAACTCAAATGGGGATTACTGGTCCCTCACGTAGTACCTCGTTCTTTTATCTCGAGATTCTGACGTAAATAAATACACTTGAAATCTCCCGATAACGGGGGTAAGGCGAGGCGCCACTGAAATATGAGCTGACGATTTTTGATGAGGTTTTGTAAGAGTTTTCCAAAGCTTTGGTATTTTTAGCGGAATGGCGTTAATGTACGTATGTTCTTTAAAATCACGTGATTGAAATATTCAGGATTTGGCTTTTAGTTCAAACTAGCGTTTTGTTTTTTGTATTATGTTTCAGTCAAACACTCTAATATTCTTTTTCTTCTTCAAAATAATTTTCCGAATCCCATATCCCAATGCGACTTCCTACAAAATTCTACGAAATCCTACTGGGACATGGATTACTTCCCGATCTCTCATGCATTGTAGCTTATAGTTACGTGTCCACAACAGTCCACAAAGGGAATTCCCGACCAAAATTATCGTAAATGGATACGTGATACTCAAACGCCTCCGTCAAAGCCTTTCGTATTAATTAAGTAAGGTCCTCTACAAAGGATTGCATACTAACAGCCGACGGGGATGACTTAATACTAGCGCGAACCTGTTACATAATCACAAAGCGTTGCTTTACACTGTATTTTTGACGTCATTGCTTTATTTTTAGTACCTATCTTCATCACCACCAACAGTTTCAAGGCCATTTCACATCAATTTGAACTAATAATTTGTACACGAGATACCAGTGTTAACTTTCTAGTAACGTTTTAAAAAAATAAGTAAGATGGATGTAAAAAGCAAGCAATAAGCATTTTTTTTTTGTTTTGAAAGTTCGTTACATTAAAACTTAATAATATATTAAGGAAAACCACGTTTTTTTTAAATAACATGTGTTTAATCTTGAAAAAAATGCCATTTCCAAACAGTGTATCATAAAATGACTTATCTAATCACAATAAAAATCCTTACTTATCTACGACAATCTTGAACTGATACCAAAGAGCCCGCTAACCTCGCTCATCTCTCACTAAGACTTAGCCTAACCTCACATAAATAATTCAGACAGATTGATTAAATATGCTTTTTTACAAATAGTTGTCTTAATTCCCTTACTCCACTTATATCATTTATTCCCTGTATGACTGTATTGCTGCTGGAAAGGGATGACAGCTTCGACATGCTGGATATATCCCTAAGGGCTATCTTGTCAGAATTACTTTGATGTTCATGGAAAAATGGTCCTCTTTGTCTTTGGCTGTCTTTTGACCTGTTCCATTTTTGTTTGTATAGGAGTGATGACAGCAGTGGTGGCCCAGTGCTAGGGGCCGCGACTTATGAGTTGTAGGTCGTAGGTTCAAACCCGGACATGCACTTTACTTTGTGTAAATTATTTAATCACCACTGCTCTCAAAACGGTGAAGGAAAACATCGTGAGGAAACCGGCATGTCCTAGAAACAAAAATTCGAAGACATGTGACATGTACCAACCCGCTCTGGGCCCGCGTGGTGGATTACGGCCCACTCCGTCTCACAGAGAGGAGGCCTGTGTCCCAGCAGTGGGAACATAATTATAGGCTATGTATAGGAGTGATGGAGAAATCGGTGAAAATGGGAGTATTTTTCTTGAATTTTTTAAATATTGAAGCTTATTTTAAACACTGCTAAACGCTGCTTAATATGACGATTTAATTAATTTTTTACTTAATCTGCGCTTCTCCTAAACATATAAACTTTGTTACTGGAACGTAAAATCCACCAAACTGTGTTAAAACAACTGGTTTTAGCAAAGTTGGTAACTGGGCTAAGTGCTCATAGTGCGGTGGGTGTAGCTACTGAAATATCATCACTGGTGTAGACATAACAGATGCGGGCAGGGTCTTCATGTCATGTTTATGCTGATGAATACCTACACACTTGCCAAATTCAGTACATAGGCATAGATTTCGATGTCACCTATCGCTATAACCACTAAGATATCACAAGTGTTCGACTAACCGCAGAACATAATGTTGTGTGCACTAAACTGCCTCCTAATTTATAGGCAGGCAGTTTAGCTGAGACAATCGGCAGTACCCTTAGCCAGATCATATGTATCTCTGTAACGTTATAGTAATGTGTATCTTGCTGGCTATTTTAGTAATTTGTTATGATAACTCCGTCAGATAGGCAGTCGCTCTATGTATGTAAAATACTAGTATTCAGCTGCATCCAGTTATACTGGAAGCTTACCTATATTTGGGAAAAGGCAGATGATGAATTGCATGTTGGTTGGTTCATAATATGGTGCTATTTTAGTTTCTATTTACTTTGACTAAAAGGTGTCTATTTTATTTCGCTTTAAGTTTGCATGGTTCACGCTGATTTGGGGGAAAACTATCTGTAAATCTCAACATGAAAACTAATCTACTGTTATGCAGTAGAATTAATTTTCATGTTGAGATCATTTCACTGAAAATGCCACCATTTTTCAGTAATTACTAAAGTTAGGTGTCACGTACTAACTCAAAAGGCGAGTCTCTGTCTCACACATTTGCAACAATACCCGGGAAACCTCGTTACAGGCCCAATGACTCTCAGTTTTAGCCGATAGCCGCCTCCATTAAAAGTTGGCCCTTTATTTAGCCGACAGCGGCAAAAAAAATGAAGATTCCGACTAGTGAGGGTACGTGTGCTTGTAATCGCGGGATTAGTGGCTACAGACGTCGTAAACGCGGGATGTGTTAGGTTTTGTGTAACGGGATGTGTTGCTGTTTATTTATTTCTTAGAAAATGATTGATACACTCATCAGTTGGAAAACTATTTCAATATAAAGTGCATCATGAGTTATTCATAACCACATTTATTTTTCTATTACGTCTGCCAATCGTTTTATTCGTGCACCCTGTGGCTCAGCTGTACTCAGCGGACACTCAGTGCCCTTCGTGTACTATATAAAAATGCTTTTAGGATGCTGCCGAGATGCTGTAGTGCGTCTGGCATGTTTATGTAGGCTCAGATTGATGGCTTTTATGCCATCATAAGAAAAGGAGTGGCATTCATATTGCACCATATCTAAGCAAGCTCCAACAGCATTCTAAAAGCAATAGGGGACTGGTTAGACGGTCTTTTTCTTAGACAGTGGACGCATTCCATGTGTCTATGTTTTATTTTTATTTTTGTAGTTTACTAGCATCGTTCTTAAGTACTTACTAACACAAATATTGATGTTCTATAATGAATACTCAAAAACAATGTTAATATTATAAAATTTTCTTAAATACTTCTGATATCGCACATTTTGTTTTCACGAGACAAACTGAAGCTTCAATGGTTTTAATGGCATGCGCTATTGCGAAAATTGACAGTAATTACGTATAATGAATTCGTTCATTTTTAATTAATTATTGCTCGAAAATTCAAAAACGCAGTAACACACCATGAGCCCATGACATTGTTTAATCTACTCTCATCACGTAACCAAAAGTCCCGCACTTTTTAAATCCCGGCCCCGGGATTTATATGATCGTCCCAACACTAATTCCAACGAACAAGTTTAAGCCACCGCAGTGGAAACTTGCCGTCGCGACGAACGACTGCTTTTTGTTGAAATTTGCGTTTTTATATATTCTGTGAATAGGCCGGGATATTGTGAGGCGAACTGGCGACGTTTTGTACTAGTGTTGTATTTAATAGTACGGGACGGGGCGAGATTGAATGTTTTGTTCGGATGTAAGAAATAGTAAGAATGTTGTGTCGTGAATCCAAAATCTTTCTTACTTATTAAGTCGAACGGCTTAACGTGCTTTCCGAGTCACGTTAAGCCGAGGGGTATTGGTATGTAAAGATGGTCACCCATCCACGGACCAACTGCGGCAAGTGTAGCTTAATCTGATCGATCGACCAGTGAGGCTGTTATTACTTAGCCACTAGCCCCTTACACCTGGATAAGTGGGATCTCAAGGGACTACTTATGTGATGCCAAACAATGGAAAATCAATTGTGTCTCATTAGCTGTCCTTGACCGATAAAGGTAAAGACACTAATACTTTGTCTTATAATTAATAATAATAATTACCCCACCGCCGTATCTCAACGTTGACGTCGTTGTGGGGCTTGCGCGCTCCGAACTCTAGGTCTGTGCCGTAGGTAGGTAGAGTTTACTTTGCCAGAACATGTCTAGGGTAAGAAATCAAACCCTCTTGGTTTGGCTTAGATACAGAAACCCGCAGGGCAGCATGTGGTGAGCTGTTGGGCAGTAGTGACCCCGCGGACCCTATCTCTTGAGAGAAGTCTTGTTCCTCACGTCTGGCTTGCCTTTATTGGACGGCTAGAGTGAACACTGACGAGGTACAGAGCTCCCACCTCATTCTCGCTTTTATTAGCCGGCTTGAGTGGAGATTCGCAAGAGCAAACGGGCTTGGATGAAGGAAGTGTTCCAGTAAGTGCTCGTAGGGATCTTGACCACCTTCCGGGCTCTGGGATTGTTCTGAAAGGCGTGGAACACATCTCCACTCCTCAAGCACCTCAGGACATATTGCCCCTTGTCGTAACGTCACTATGTGCTAGTTTCCGAGGGCCCCTTAATGAGTGTGCAAGTCATCTCCTGCTATTTTATCCGTGTATTACACAACATTGATCAGGCAGGGGACATAGTGCTTCCATAGTTTTAGGTTACCAGTCCACTATAGCCACCCAAACTCATAGTCCATTATGTTTTGCCCATTGTGTCCATTTTCTGCAACCGGGGATTTTCCTTGGGTGGATTTGCATAGTGCATACAGGGATTGTCGTCGTCGGTTGGTGCATCAACACTTAAAATTGTCTAATGGGCCTCTGCGAGTTGGCTTCGGCCCCTCGTACGCCTTCCAAAGGTCCGGGTCCCCAGGGCTCCGAGATATGTTAAGACATTTAAAATAATAATAAATAATACATCCATTTATTTTCCGGGAACACCGGCCCATAGATAGACTTTAAGCTAAACATACATATTTTTATTGTAAACAAAACTTGTGTTAACAAAAAAGACTTAAGACTATGTTAGTAGCACTTCACTTTGCACTAGCTTGACTATGTGCTGCCCTGTAGAACTTGGTCGCGGAAGCGATGGAACACCACGTCTTGCGGCCAAAAGTCTTCTTCCATGACGAGGGGCAGATAACATTACAGCACGCGCACCACGAACGCCTTAAAGTTGACGTTGCGGCGCGACTCCAGTAACACCCTCGGTGTGTTCCTTGTCTTCTGAGGCATGTACTTCACAATGTCCTCCGCCTTAGTGGTGTAGTGCAAGCGGGAGATGTACACCGGTATTAAAGAGTAACAGGTTTTTTAAGACGAGAATATCTTAGCGTAAATGATTCTCTGGTCTCCCAAATGTTTGCCAACACTCTTTGAGACCAGCTGCATATTTACTAACAAATAAAATACATATCCTACGAGCCGCAAACGTTCCATGAACGTGGTGTTGTGCCCGGCCAAACTGCATACAGCTCTTGGTTTGGACTGCATTATTGAGTGTTGCCCCACTGCATTATCACCTGCTCTGGCGTCGTCTACATATTTATTTTTCAATATACGGCATACAGGATGTTTTATTTAATAGGCTGGGGCTGTGTGTTACACGGTCACGTAATGCCGCGGCAATATATATAGGGTGTTCGTTGCTCGTTGGGAGTTTTAAATTTTCTAGTAAATTTTTCAACTTTTTTATGGAATTTAAAAGTAGTATTGGTGTCGTGCCATTTTGTATGCACTCGTAAAATGTTACGTTAACGTACGTGTTACGTGTCATTTCATTACAAAACTTTACGTTAGTAGTGATAAAGAAATTGGATATTTGGACTGGAGTAATGGAAACAATGTTAAGAACTAATGAGTTTTGTACAATGACATGATCATACAGTAAGGCACCAATGCACTTAATAAGTTGGCTAAAATGTCTTGCAATGAAAAAATAATGAAAAAGTCTTGAGGTGCCGTGGAACACCCAGTTAGACCGAAGTTCCTTTCGCTATATATATATTATGTATTGAATAACAGGCAAAGAATGAGAGTAAATAAATGAAAAAGAAAAACAACCTTTTTCTCTCTTTTCCTCAAATCCCCATTATGAACTCAATAAGACCTTAATGGGGATTTGTGGAAGAAAAGTCAATGGGGATTAGTGGAATAACCCGTTTTTGGGTGCCACTGATTTCCAAAATTAAAGTTGTTTTACACTTTGTAGTGTTTTTTGTTTTTGTTTGTAAAATTATTTAAATTCGAATACGGTTATGTAATTACCAGTGACAGAAAGTTCTTATAACATCATCCATATAGACTAAGTGGGCAAAATACGTATTGTTTAAGCTAACTCAAAAACTACGAAAGCAAAGTTAATAAAATTTATATGGGACCACCGCGCAAGCTTCTTCTACCAAATGAAAAATGAAAAAAAAAAATACAAAATTGTCCACAATTGACGAAAACATCGATTAACATACAGACGAACATAGGGAACACCTCCTTTTTTGAAGTCGGTTAAAAAAATGTGTAAAATGTACCCTTTTTTCGGTTTAGTTCGCATTCGCCAAGTATGCAGAGTTTAACGTGCGGAATAAGGAACTTCGTTCCAAAATAATTTTTAATACATCATGTGTAGGTATACGGTATATGGGGAGGTCAGATTAACAAAGCTGCAGTCTGACTGACAGTGAACGCACGTCAGATCATGCCAGCTGCATTAAGTAAAATAAAATGCGAGAAGCACTGGCATTTTGCAGATTCCAAGATGTTACTGTATGTTTATGTATGGTTTTAAGATTAATGCTACACACTTCTCTTAAAAGCTTTGTTTTGAATATCGAGACTTTTCAGTATATTTAAGTGGTTTCTATAAAAGGCGATACAGGGAAAAGGTTAACCAGTGCGCAAATTTTGACAAATTAAACTTAAGGCGCTGACAAGAGGCAAATGACCAAAATAGGCTTGTTTTAAGAAAAAAAATTGCCAAATCTGTATAGTTTGTGGTAGCGGAAAAAATATATATTAATTTTGAACATATTTCTAAGAACTTGGTTGTTACCAAAACACGATTTGAAAAAAAAAAAACTTGATACAAACTAAAGTTAAACTAACCTCTTACCTTGAGTTTCAAACCAAAATATCTGTATGAAATATATATGAATATACGTTACATTTTTAATTAATAACAAGAACGTCTTATTTGAAAGCAAAGTTGGTTGTTTTTTATTTTAGATTACTCAACTCAATTTTGAGTAAATAGATATTTGCTTTATATTTTGCAATAAATTACAAGCTTTATGTCATCGCGTTTCTCTTTCTTTTCAGTCTGACAGTGACCACGGTTTAGGAATTGTCAGCGTCTTAAGCGAGTTTTATTGACCATATATTTTTTTTATGTTGATATGTCCTATTACAAAAAAATACAGTGATCGTTATGATGTTTACTTTGAAATATTAAAATATTTCTGGTTGTTTGCTGACCACCGCGGCGTGGGCGCGTGGTGTAGGCGAACTTGCGAAGGTACCTAAATAGCTGTGCGCTCGCTCGATTTGGCGGCGTAGGTTTTTGAGGTTTTTCATTAGGATTTCAAGTCGGGAAAAAAAAGTTTTGAACAAATAATGGAAATGTGTTCTGTTACTGCCGAACCACAAAAAAAAAAAGTTTGCGCACTCTTAAATTTTTATTCCTGTATATTTTACTCACTGCGACTGAAAATTTACAACTATTTGTGTCATTAGTAACCTTACGTAGATCTCACAATGTTTTCATCTACGATCAACGTTTTTTAGAGATACTCGAATGGTGACCAGGACCGGTTGATTTACTTTCTCTCTAAGGCTTAGAGAGGTTCATATCAAGACTGGACTAGCCCATTGACACACTGCCGCGTTATCTAGGCATGAGTTAGTTCCTGTCTCGCACTCACCTATACAGTGTAAGAAACAGACGTGTCGCTGGGGAGTCTTTTGCGCCACTTCTTCTTCACAACTAAAACAGTACGAAGTGGCGTTTCAACCCACGCACAATGGTCCACCTGAAGGACTAAGTGCGGAAACCAAACCCTTTAACAAAGAACATAGTGGCGTTTCGGGAGCTGTCTTATCTTTTTTTTGACGTAACGTATTTAGATTTTGAACAACTCTATAGACTTACCTAAATCCACACGACGCAAGACAAATACCATCTCTTTTTTTCTCTCCTTCTCCCTCCATCTCTGTCTTCTCCAAAAAATTCACAGTTGACAAACTGTCTTCACTTCGGCCCAACAACAAGATATATCCGCCAGTGCTCAGAGCAAAAGTCTCGGCTATAAAGCTCTATGATACAATAAATCTTCATGAATTATCTATAAGAAATAGTCCGCAGTAAAAAACATATTCTTTGGTACTTTTACTTGCTGAAACAAAGGGTACCTAATGTTTTTGTATAGTATTTATGTTGTTATCAACGTATTAAGAAATTGGTTCGTTTTATCTTTTTCTGGGAAGTAGGATTTTGGTTTTAGTTATGCCGAATTAACAGAAATTGAGATATTCCAGATTTTTATAGGATGGAAATGGATCCTTATACATAGTCTTAATTTAAAAACCTAGCATGAGATATGTGTCATGCTAGGTTGTTAAATCTCCTTCAGTTGTCTCTCAGGTCTTTCATCTACTCAGTTCTACTCGTATCATCCGGTTATCGGACTCTGGTTTTTGATTAGGACGATGCAAATTGTTCACAAGAACGTCTATTACTTATAAGGTATGATCCATGATAGTAGATTCTCATTAATCTAGGCCTAGGAGGAAGGAAGGACGGAAGGTATACCTAGTTGTCAAGCATTAAATCCAAGTCCGATTCAGAAGACAGTTTCATCATGTATTTTGTTAAACAGTTCCAGATGTGCTTGACTGCGTTAATTTGACTGAATGTTTCAAAATAAGCTTATCTAGGTTCGGATCTGATTCTGTACACAACTAACATAGTGAGCCTATAATGTTCCCACTGCTGGGACACAGGCTTCCTCTCTGTGAGAGAGAGTGGGCCGTAATCCACCACACGGGCCCAGTGCGAATTAGTAGATGTCACATGTCTTCGAATTTTTGGTCATAGGACATGCCGGTTTCCTCACGATGTTTTCCTTCACTGTTTTGCGAGCATTGGTGATGAAATAATTTACACAAAGTAAAGCACCTGTCTGGGTTCGAACCTACGACCTACAACTCGTAAATCGCAACCATTACCACTGGGCCAGCAGTGCTCTTCTAATTCTGTATTAGAGTATAATTTATGTTGATTCTCATCACTACACCTTTGTCTTACCCATCAATAAAACCAATACAGGACATAAGCATGATTTATCGCGTAGCTAGTCGACAAGTAGCCAATTAGAGAGTGCTGTCAATATCTCCAACCTACTTCATCCTTCAGGGTACCTATACAATGTAGCGTTGTCAAATTACTAGTGCGATTTAACACGCTAGTCGCACCGCCTAATTGCACTAGTAAGTCGGCCATGTGTAACCGGCCTAAAGCCTTGATGAAATTGTCGGTTATCGTGCGACGATGCGAATGGACGCCACATATGGGCACGTCAAAATAATTGGGCTGTTGACAAACAAGTTTGGTAAAACTTTGCATGCACAAGGAATTTTATTAAAGTCATACACTTTATTTTATATATTATTATAGTGCCTTTGACCACTTAGCTCTACTACCCATAGTTTCGGATGTATCCCTGATGTGCCACATTATTTTGTTAGTAATATAATAATGTACTTACCAAATTTTAAAGTTTCATTAAATGGCCGCCAATAAAAAAATATCTTTTCACCATTTTCAACATGTTTGTAACATCCAAACCGTTCTAACATAAAGTAACTCTATCTGTTTGTCTGTTACCTTTTTATGCATTAATGGTTGGACGCATTTGGGTGAAATTTGGCTCAGGGATAGACCATGGCCTCGGTTAGGACATAGGGTACATTTTGTTATC
This sequence comes from Atethmia centrago, assembly GCA_905333075.3. Taxonomy (NCBI): domain Eukaryota; kingdom Metazoa; phylum Arthropoda; class Insecta; order Lepidoptera; family Noctuidae; genus Atethmia; species Atethmia centrago. Next base: position 30,016,712 of record HG995378.1, on the reverse strand, counting down.
CCGGAAGTACGTTCTCCTGGAATAATTTCCAACCTCCACGTGGGAGGAGTGGCGAACAACAGCTTGTCTCTCTATACGCCGAAATTGTTTGATCGTAGGTACGTCTTTGGTAACTTATCTGATGTTGGAGATAAAATACTATATCTACAGATTTGGACTCAAGATAAATATTATATCGCACTGTTGAAATCGCTAGCCAAATGCAGAAACTAGAAGCGATAACTATTTAATACGCATCGTATACTGTTTTACGCGCATATCGATAGTTTTGTAAAGATAACACTTGAGATAGGTAACTATTGCTGACTTAGTTATATGTTTTATGATAATAGTTATAGAGCTATTGTGATAAGGCTATGATTTTATAATTGTAGGAGATTTTATTAATGTCCTACAATTATATAATCAACATCAGTTTATATTATATATAAACTGATGTTGTAAGATACAGCGGAAATCGTAACATTCCTCAAACACACATCTTGCTTATCATGAGTAAAATATTTAGTTTAAAAGTAAGGTTTTGGTCGAAGAGAGAGAACCGAGAACGTGGTATCTTTTATAAAACTGGATACTAGGTACTGGAATAACTTGTAACTAGGGGGCTTTGTCCAACTTGGCCAACAATGGTAAAATAGGCACGGGCTTGCGGACGGCGAGCAATGGGCAGCTCACCGTCCGGTAGGTAAGGACCAGGCCCGGGTCGACGGCGCGTTGTGTTCCACGCGCACCTCAAAGAGATGTCGTCAGCACAAGTGTAGGGGTCCACTACGAGTCGATGCCTGCCGGGGTCGCGGGAAGGTACTAAAGGGTTACCGAGTCCCCTGGCAACACAGGCAACGGAAGGAATACGGGTGGGTTTTAGTCAGTAAGAGTCTGACACACCCTCCCGCTCCGCCCAGAGCGGGAGAAGTTATTTGATGTTTCCAACACAAAAAAAAGGTGGTCGCACATATGACGGAAGATGCGTCAGGCGTAATATAGTTAACGTCCAGTTAGTACGATCGATGTACGAACGCATCATCGGTCGAGTGGGTAAGGTTGAATGTTTTAATATCTCCTTGTCCGTTCTGGCGTTACGCGACCGACGATACGCGACGTATTCTCCGTTAGACGTGTGACCACCCTTAATCACTAGCTTAGAAGAAAAATCATTTTCATTTCTTTTTTACTCGACTGGCCAAAAAAGAAGTGTGTGAGTTTCAGGGTTCATGTGTCTGTATGAATCTATGTGAGTTTCTTTAGTCTGCCATAACTTTTAAATGCCTGAATAGATTTAGATGTATGCATAATGGATACTGGCTATAACGTTTTTTGAAAAAAAAAAAAAAAACAATATGGCGGCAGTATGGCTCCATTTTCAAATAAAACAATAAAAAGCATTACACGATATGACTTTATAATCTACTCCAGTCTACTGCTAGTCAAGTCTAGGTGCAGCCATTATCACTATCTGCTCAGAAGAAGATCCATATATATTAATACGACCAAAACTAGGCCCAACAAAGCAATGGTCACACAAACGACCCAAGTTTTTCTATTACGACTCCAACCTTCTGACGTATCACGTATTGTGATGGCCAACGAATTGCCATACGTCATCATTAAGTGTTTGAGTTGCGAACACTTTCGCATAGTTTGTTGGCACAGATTCCTTTTTGTTTGCTCCCTATTCAGTTACGGAATTTATGACGTTCAGGCGTTGAAATTTTATGGTTCCTAGGAATGTTATTGCGTCGGTGTTCCGTTTGGATGAGAAATAAAGGAAGAGTAGAGTGTGCGAATTGTTGGGCGATGTATTATGGTGTTAACTGTCATTTTGTGAAGATGATCTTAGTAAAAGGCTGCAGCTGACCCACTGCAGATCATACGCCACACCGGTCAAACCAAAACATTGGGATGTACAACTTAGTTGAGTTAAATGTAAGTTTACTGTCTATCTCATTATTATCTCTTATTACCTCTTCTTTCTTGCCAGTAAAGCTTATTGTTTTGTAATATGTACTTCTTGCAGGCACAAGATTTAAAACAAGTCAGAACCAGTGTTTTAGATAACTTGTCGGGCTTACCCAATATGAGACTACCCTTGTTTTGGCGTCGGGAATCCCGGGCGGATTTCCGGCCACCGTAGGCGCGGGCTTGCGGACGGTGAGCAATGGGTAGCTCACCGTCCGGTAAGGACCAGGCCCGGGTCGACGGCGCGTCGTATTCCACGCGCGCCTCAAAGAGATGTCAGCACAATGTAGGGGTCCGCTAGGGCCGATGCCTGCCGGGGTCGCGGGTAGGTACTAATGGGTCACCGAGGCCCCTGGCAACACTGGCAACAAGAAGGAATACGGGTGGGTTTTAATCAGTAAAAGTCTGACACACCCTCCCGCTCCGCCCAGAGCGGGAGAAGTTATTTGATGATTTCCCATCCACAAAAAAAAAAAGCCCTTGTTTTGGGCATAGCCACATTCGGGCATTATGTTAGTACTTATAATAAAAGCTTTTCTTTTTTTGTTAATCATAAAATTAACACGCAGGTAGGTACATAATTTGTCAAAGAATACGCAAATCAAATCTCATTAAAAACTTTCATAACGAAATTAAAACTTTTTTAATCAAACAAATAACAAATTCAATTCGAAATTATAAACTTTATTTGACTTGCATTTACAATTAATTGCTATTCCATTTATTAAATGCGTGATGATGGAGATTACATCTGTCAAATTCAACAACACCTATTAGCATATGTAATGAGATGCTGTTATCAGAATTAAATGCTTTCTAATTGGTACATTTTGTGATAATCATTAATTAATGAATTTCGTGAATGCCTCTCATGCGCCAGGTTGTAGGTTCAAATCCGGGCAAGTACCAATGTGATTTTTCAATGCACATGCACTTTCTGAGGTTATCTTGGACATAACATCGATGCTTTGTTGCGCCACTTCTTCTTCCCAGATAAAGCACTAGGAAGTGGTGAAGGGAGACGTTTTTGGGGGACTGTCTTATGTAATTTTGACGTTCGAAAAGGGCTGATTCTCAGCCTAGTTTGAATAAATGACTTTTGATTTTGATTTTTTGATTTGATGAAGGAAAAACATCTAGTCAACATAAGTCTGAAATCGGCAAACCATCTTGAGCAAGCGTGGTAATCTATGTTCGTGCCGTCTCTGTATGAGACGAGGCCTTTAGCCTGCAGTGGGACAATCATAGCATAATCAGCCTATGATGTTCCCACTGCTGGGACACAGGCCTCCTCTCTGTGAGAGGCAGTGGGCCGTAATCCACCACGCGGGCCCAGTGTGGGTTGGTAGATGTCACATGTCTTTGAATTTTTGGTTCTAGGACATGCCGGTTTCCTCACGATGTTTTCCTTCACCGTTTTAAGAGCAGTAGTGATGAAATTTTTTCCGCAAAGTTAAGCGCCTGTCTGGGTTCGAACCTACGACCTACAACTCGTAAGTCGCGCCACTGGGCTACCACTGCTCGAATCCTATAATCTACATATAATGGGACAATCATAGGCTAGTATTCTTATTATTATTTATTCATTAAAATAATTGGTCAGCTTATTCGTACTAACAACGATTAACATCAACAATTTGCTGCAAAAAAACCACCATCACCAACCTTGCGTAGGTTGGTGATGGTGGTTTTTTTGGTGATTGATCATTGGGAAGCATACTGTTGACCATATTGCTTGATATTTGCTGGCAAAATTATGATCTTCTAACGAGAATGTTACTACATTAAGGCTCTGACAAGACCCAATTGACCGAAATAGGCTTCTCTTAAGAAATTAAAAATGCCAAATCTGTATAGTATGTGGTAGCGGAAAAAATATATGTTAATTTTGAACATATTTCCCAGAACTTGGTTGTTACCAAAACACGTTTTGAAAAAAAATCTCGATACGAACTAACGTTAAACTAACCTCTTACCTTGAGTTCTAATCCAAAATATCTGCATTAAAAATCAACATACGTTACGTATTTAATTAATAACAGGAACGTCTTATTTGAATGCAGAACTTGGTTGTTTTTTATTTATTTTCGATTACTCAACTCAATTTTGAGTAAATAGAGAATTGCTTCATATTTTGCAATAAATTACAAGCGTTGTGTCATCGCGCTTCTCTTTCTTTTCTATGCAATCTGACAGTGACTGCGGTTTAGGTGTTGTCAGTGTCTTAAATAAGAAAAAGAGAATGTGTGTGGAGGAGAGAGTATTTTACCGAAAAACTGTTATTTTTTTCAAAACATAAAATCAAACCAAAAGGCTCCTATCTCAGCACTTACCTACCTATGAGAAATATCTCATAGGTAGGTAAGTGCTGAGATAGGAGCCTTTTGGCCTCGTACAGGACATTTTGTTTTATTTTAATTTTATTTTGTTTTTTTTTTCATGTTTCTATGAGTGTTTTTTAGTTTAATTTGTGATCTCCTGTGCGAGTCCCAATAAATACTTTTCTTTCTATCTTTCTTTCTTTCTTATTTCGGAATTTTCACGTTTCTACCAATTATTATCAGTTAATGAGATGTGGAACAAATTCTAATTCACTTTTCCTTCCATTTAAGCCACATGATCGCCCAATGCACTCACTCGGAGTAGGCCTTAGGAAATATACGCCTCCCGTGTACCATTTCGCAAACATACCGATCAAAATGCACAGTGCACTTCTGTGCAACCCAGGAGAGAGCATTGCGCCATCGAATGAATTCTGCATGAACTGACATCACTTTGTTTTGGACATGGAATTTTTTAGCTCCTACGGCAATCTAGGATTGGCTGAGGCTTTTTTGAGGCTAGCTGGTGGTGTTCATTATTTGTTTTTGGTGAAGTCAGGTCATGGCCTATTTTAAAGGCTCAGAATAAACGAGGGATATATGATTGACAGGGTGTATCTGTGTCACATTATAAACACATAAGGAATCTTCGATGGTTCGATTGTCATCCATTCGTCAGTTGTCGCAAGCCAAAAGATGTAAGAAGTTGATAAATTATGACTAGCTTTAGAATATCGTATTAACTAGTTAAGTTATAAAGTATAAGGGGTCAATTTATGTCTAGTCCCTAGGTAATACCACGATAATTATTGATTTTACTATCACAGATACATTACTCAGAACTCCCCACAACGTCCGCATTCCCAGATAATAATGAAAACACCCAATCTATATACTTTAATGAACTTATTAACAAGTTTCAACTTGTCCGAAAATTTATTGTTGTTTGTCATTCTCCAACAAACTGCGAAGAGATTACAGTTGTGAAGTTTTCAGACTTTTCAGCTGTATGTAATTAAAATTAAAGAGTTTGTTAAAAAGCTGTTCGATGGGTTTTGACGAGGTGAGTTTTAATAAGGGAGTTAATTGCTTTTTGTACATTGTTTGGTAACAGGTATAGTTTTTTTTAACGGTTAATGTAGCGTGTAAGTCTGTCTTGAGTGGGTAATACAAGAACTGTATGCCTGTAGGCTTTCAATTTGTGGGTGGAAAAGGGAGGCCTTTGCCCAACAGTGGGACATAATGGGCTAAATAGATAGATAGAATGGCACCATTTTTGAGTGTTTTTGGGATGATCATCATCCCGGCTTCATGGCCAGACACAGGTCTCTCTATACCAGTTCTTCTAATACCAGTCTCCATGAGAAATGATTTCGATGATAGGTTGATCATTCAATAGACCATCACCGTATTCACAATCGAAATACGGCATCTAAATTTTTAATATGTTTAACGTCAACAGTATATTAAATATTAAAAAAACCGGCCAAGTGCGTGCAAGGAATTCATTTACCCTGTGAACAAAGTCAACGTTGTAATTGAAAAACATGTTTCCTTATCGTTAATCATCGCGGTGTCCTCGTCCTCAGGGGTCGGTGGACGCCCGTGGACGACACCGGGATCTGAAACGTATACATTCCAACAAAACAACAACAATACAATACAGGCAAATGTAAGTTTGTATGCATAATATTGAGAGATTTACCATGTTATTTTAAGACTTCTTATAGGTTTTCCTGTAATCTATAAGTAAATAACTATTTACTGTTTTAAATAAAAAAAAATACGCTCAGTAGTTTCAGAGATAATGGGAGAAAGGAATGGTCAATTTTCTAAAATAATGTTAAAAGTTTTTATTTTAAAATTATAAAAAAAATATATCTGAAATCCTTACAACAAGCCCTTTCATTTTATCAAATGAAAGGGCTTGTTGGTAAACGGTACAGTTTGCAATTATTTTTTAAAATTTTATAATTTGCCCCCCAAAAGTGACCCCCATATTTAAAATTCATTTATTTATTTATACGTCCGTATTTGCGTCACAGAAGTTTATATATGTACCAAATTTCCACATAATCGGTTTAGTAGATTCGGAGCAAATGGACAGACAGACAGACAGATACACGAGTGATCCTTAATCCTAGATAAACACCTTAACTTCAAAGCATATCACCCACCTTACTGCTCGAGATCGAAAACTCATATATATTTTTAAGACGCTCAGACACATTGCCAATACTTATGTAATACGCACCGTGTATCTCGCCATGTGTCAGTCCGTTGTCTCGTACTGTATTAATAGTTGGGGTGGAGCTGCGAAACACACTCAAGCCTCTGGAAGTAGCTCAGAGAGCCATTCTAAAGGTTGCGACTTTCCGGCCAACGCTCTACCCAATTTTTTATCTATATAAAAAGTACGAAGTCCTCACGGTCCGGCAGACATTCATTCTCAACACTTTTTTACAACAACACACAAAAACTCCTTTTACACAAACTCAATCCTCACTTAGGTGGTGCTTCACACGCTTTGCTTTTACTAAACGTTTCTTTTACTACCTTGGGCCATTTTTATATAACAGAATAAACAAAACTGTCTCTGTACATCAATCCTCTTACGAAATGTGTAAAAAACAGATAACATACTCGTACCTTCTCTCCAGTTTAAACTACGACGACTCTGAATATCTGCTTGTAATGCCCCACTGCTGGGCAAAAGACTATTTTAAATTACAAATAAGAAAAAAATATGTTGCAAAAATGTTAATTGTTAAAAAAAGACTGCATCCTCGTTAGTAGTCTTCCAACTTAGATACCAATTACTTCTACCGTGAACAAAATCGCCTGACTAAGCAAAAAGTGAGTCTGAAACTTCAATCAATTAACTCATCAGAGAAAAAGTTGAGAAAGTCTCACGGATCGCTTTGGATACAATCACTTATCTGAACTAGTTCGTGTACTTTATTTATTAAACTATTTTCTAGTACTTATTAATGAAATGTCGTTCGTATTTTTTCTAGACGTGGGGCAGCAGCATCTTGTTTGAATGATGACATTTTCAGTCATTAATCCTAACTTTCTAAATAATATTATGAATGCGAAAGTGAATTTGTTTGTTTGTTACGCTTTCACGCTAAAACGGCTGAAGGGATTTGGATGAAATTCGGCACATGGGTAGACCATGACCTGAATTAGGACATAGTATACTTTTTATCCCGATATTCCTTCGGGATCGAGACTTATGGGGTGAAATCGCTGGGCGCAGCTAGTTTCGAATAAAGTAATTATAAAATCTGTTGGTGGTTATAAATTATAAATTATGATATTTATTTCTGAAGTAGGATTAAACTAACAGTTCTACGCGTCAAAACTATTTAAAAAACTAGACAAGGTCATTGGCCTTATCATTCGTGTGTCTGTGTGTCTGGCTGACTGTCTGGCTGTCTGTCTGCCTGTCTGTATGTCCGCCTGTCACAGCCGCTTAAGTTGAAATGTATACATATGAATGTTTGTGAACTAAACACGAAAGTGTAACGTAATTTATTTATGAGGGAATAATATGAAAATTCTAACTAACTTTTGCAACTTTTTTTAACTAATTACGAGCAAGAGCTTGTTCTGAGAATTACAAAACCATATTTTTTATAATTTTTAAATAATTGATTTTAAAGTTTTTAAAGAATAACGTTTGCCCGCGTGGATGTCGGAAAATATCCCACGGGCACGTACTACCGGGATTAAAAGTAATGAATCCTATGTGTTAATCCACAAAAAATAACATGTGTAGGTAACTAATAGACTAAGCGTAGAGCTGTTCGCTCACACCGCGGCATTCTTCTTACTTTTAGCATTTTCATACCCGTCGTAACTTCTAAACGAAACGTCGGATTCGAATAATTTAAAACAGGTCAAGTGCGTGTCGGACCACGCACAATGAAGAGTTCCGTGGTTGGGAAATTGGGATGAATTTATCCCAAATACAAACTTAACATTGTAGTTGAAAAACTTGTTCTCCCATACATCGATATATGCCACGGTCGATCCACCAAATGCAAATTTAAGTTGGTCGACTATAACTCGTTAACTTGTAAAGCCTACTTAGCCGTGACAGTTTTACTTTTAATTTCATTCTCGTATGTACTAATGCCATGAATTTTTTCACATCTCCATAAACAACTATTTAGCTGCCAGGGGGGGGGGGGCAAAAAATAGCACTTTAATGCTTAATATTACGCAAGTGGATCCTTGAATCGATAAGTGTTCACAGACCATGTCAAATTTCAGTTTTCTAGTACTAAGCGTCTCTCAGCTACAGTGGGGACAGACAGACAGACGGACATGCCAAAACTATAAGGGTTCCTTGTTTACTACGGAACCCGTCTTCCTCGTTCACGTTTGCCAACCGGTTCCATCCAAGAACTCATCTTTTTGGCATCTATTGTCACAAGGCCTGCCCATTTCCACTTAAGTTTAATTGGGTGTGCAAGGGCATCGATTGCTTTGGAATTAGAAAGAAAAGCAGCTAGTGTCTTTAAAAAAACATCCTCTCCAAAACTGACAACATTATAACCACTCATTTAATTTTCAAACAAACATTAATTTCCAATCCGGATTTTCGTTTGCGAGGTAGCTTACCGGGCGTAGTGGCGTTGTCGCCTTCAACGCCGCGTAGTCGCGTGTTGCTGACGCGTCATTACTGCCTTTGTGAATAACGCCGCCTTGTCGCCAGGCTATTGTTGTTGTCATATTAAGAAACATTTTGCCTTTTCACTTTGTAATAAGATTAAAACAGTTTTGGGGTTTTGTGTTTATAATTGCTTTTTTTTCCGAGATTTCATTTGCCTTTGGTGTAATCACTAAGACTGTTGTGAATCGTGATCCTATGTTTTTCAATGTCGAACGGAAAGGCGATGAGTCGGGCATAAAGCCTGATTTACACGGTGCGATTGAATCGCCTATCTATGGAATCGCGGCACAGCGGACGGAGCTTCGGCGGGATCTCATGGCGACATGGAGAGTACGGTTGTCGCAACCCAGTGCTGGGCACGCCACGATTGCGGCGATAAGTCCCCTCTTTGAGGAGTGGCTAGAGAGGCGCCACGGCGACGTCACCTTCCGCCTGACGCAGGTTCTCACCGGACATGGCAGTTTCGGGAGGTTCCTGTGTCGGATAAGGCGGGAGGAATCGCCCAGGTGTCACCACTGTGTGGATCGCCCGGAGGACACGGCGGAGCATACGGTGGAGGTCTGCTTGGGCAGAGCACCGCCGTGTCCTCGTGGAGGCGATCGGCGGCAGAGATCTCTCGCGTCCGGCCCTGGTTCAGGCCATGGTACGGGGTGAGAGGGCATAGGCAGCCGTCACCTCCTTCTGCGAAGCAGTAATGCCGCCCGCGAAGGAGGATGCGGGACGGTTGAGGGAAAGGCAAACTTCGCGCCCTCTCGCCCCTAGCCAGCTCACCGTCCGGTAAGGACCAGGCCCGGGTCGACGGCGCGTTGTATTCCACGCGCGCCTCAAAGAGATGTCGTCAGCACAAATGTAGGCGTCCACTAGGGCCGATGCCTGCCGGGGTCGCGGGAAGGTACTAAAGGGTCACCAAGGCCCCTGGCAACACAGGCAACAGGAAGGAATACGGCCGGGTTTTAGTCAGTAAGAGTCTGACACACCCTCCCGCTCCGCCCAGAGCGGGAGAAGTTATTTGATGATTTCCCATCCAAAAAATATAAAAAAATGCATACCATAAGTTTAAGCAAATATAAATATTGCCCCGTTTAAACAGTGCAAGTAATTTGTTGCTTCAATTTTATTGTATGCCACAGGAAAGAAACTTGCGTCGTATAAATGGGGCTTAACTCGTAATCACGTGCATGAGCACGTTGCGGGTTTGTGATCGATTCTCTTGTTTTTAAAGTATCGATAACCCTACGGCTACATTGTCGCTATAACGTGAACTACGCTTCACGCGCTCTCTCTTGCACACCGGTCGACGTCTCGCTGTACAACAGAGAGCGCGCGAAATGTAGTTCGCGCTATCGCGACAGTGTAGCCGTAGCATTAGAAATACAAAACTCTGCAACTTTCAGTATCTAGAAACTGATAACTAAAATGCTTCTTAGCTAACAATATGAGTACATGAACCTCATAAATTAATTATGTTTCATCAAAAATGTATAAAACAAAATTCAAATTCAATGACATCGTTACCAAGGATAGTAGATAGGTAATAATAAAACTTATGCTCAGTTTATAAAGGAACTTTAAAAGCAACTAAATAAAAAATCTTCAGTGTACAAACAAAATCCAAACTTAATATTATAAATGCGAAAGCAAGTCTGTCTGTCTGTTACCTTTCTAGCCTTCACGGCAGGACGGATGGAATTCAGCACACAGGTAGACCGTGACCTGGGTAAGGACATTGAACATTTCATTTTGCAAAGGTCAGCTGCGTGTATGACCAAAAGTATGAACGTAAACGAGACAAAAGGAGTATGACATGAAATGAAATGAAATTGTTTATTCTGTAAATAGGATATGAGAATCACTTTTACACGTCATATTAAAAAAAAATAAATAATAATCTGGATGGAGTCGACATTTCCTAACTGACTCCCTGAGAAGAAATGGCGAAACAAACTCAAGGGTCAAAGTCTCTTTTAAAGTCCAGACATAATCTTGGTCAGATCATGTGAGGACCATGTAGATCCATGTCTGAAATGGTCTTTTGAGGAAAGAATCACACAAATTTGAGTGGACATGTCCAGTCAGTGCAAGCATTTGTCAGTAATCGTGTAGCTGAACTCAAAACTTAAGAAGCTCAACGAATCGACGAACAATACCAAGGAAAGAACATTTGGGTTGGCCGCATAAAGTACTCAAAATGCCAGACCATCATTAAAACTAAGAGAAAAAACAACAAGAAATAAAAATGACCCACATACTCGTAGTGCTCACATTCACAATAATTAAATTAATTTATGTTTAGACCATAGCAGGTGGCGTTCTGTAGTTTCTGCCGACCCCCATGTGAAGAAGACGTGAGTTTATGTAGGTATGTATATTCCGGTGGGATTATGGCCGGCCTACACGCGGGCGAAGCCATGAGCAAAAGTTAGTCGGAAATATAACTTCACTAAAGTAGAGATGTCTTTTAATTGCAATTTCAACATTTATCCTAAGAAACGTAATTCTTGACGAAATTTCCCTAATTAAAAGAAGGTACTATTGTGTCCACAACAGGAATTGTTTATTAAGGAAACAATTATCTTTCTTATCTTGTTGGTGCCTACAGTTTCCTTTTCAGTGATTTCTTTACTTACAAAAGAAATAGAATCTTGTTAAGTTTTAGTGAGTTTGCCTAATGAGGCTAAAATTCAGGTGTAGATAGTAGGTGTCGAATTAGCCAAGTGGCAACAGTGTCCGAGTCTGTAGCCGTCACTGTAACGGATGTGTATGTGTTTTTTGGTACAGTCAATAAACGTGGTTTTACAATTAATTTTCAGTGTATTCATTCATTACATTTGAAGATTACAGTAGGTTTCAAAGAATTAAACAAACAGTGTGTCAAACATTCAATTGGAATTTGTCTGAAGTGACGTACGAGTATCATTTCAGAAAAATTACAATTGATTTTTTCAGTTGCCCTTTGTTCATCTAGTGGATATGAGATTTCAAGAGAAATGCTATGTATACGGGAAATCGCACGTTCACTTTTTGCAACATGAATTCGCAGCAGGACAAGCTTTAAATTAACTTTCATTTAAATGAACTCCCAAAGAACAGCATAACCCAGGTATAGCGAATTAAAGACACAACTTAAGAGAAGAAATAATCTAATCCGCTCATTTAATTGAAAGTCATAGAGAAGCGTGCCATTCTAAAAACATCCTTAATACCTCGGATTAAGGTCCTGGCATTAGAAAGCTACGACATTTAGCGACAATCTGCACTTCTACGAAACGATCAGCGAAATTACCTTCGTAGATAGTAAAAAGTGATTTTACGAGAGCTTAGGTACCTCAGTATCCTTCGATCTACAATGGAATGGGCATCGCACTATACATTGACGTGTATCTACTGTTAATGCCACAATAAACACGTGGACGACGCGCAATGAATGTTGAACATACACTAGTAGTTGAAACTCAATGAGAATTTGGCACAGTTTTGGTGCGGAGATTATTTTTGACAGGCGCTTTATATTGTCACTGTTGAAGAGGGGCACAAGATAGACTGCAGTTGTAAACGATGGATTTGGATGTGAATATTACATTACATAACATCACGCTTGTATTCCCTGAAAGGGGTTAGGCAGAGGTGTACCCATAGTACACCCACATTTTGCCAGTTACGTTTAGTCTCTTGTAATAGGAGGCGAGCCTATTGCCATCAGCCGGGCACAAATTCAGACTCCGGTCCGCTACTGAGAAATTATTGATTTGATTAAAGAATTTTATTTTTTGTGATGTGAATATCTTAAGAAAAAACATACATGATATACGTATACGTATTGTAGTGTATGAAGGGAAAGATACCAAACACACTACGTCAGATGGTTATAATCTTGTGTTAAGATATTGTGACAGATTACTCGAGAGCCCCAAATAATGGATAGAGTTTGACATCACCACAAACAAGGTTATTTTGGTACATTTTTTTTATAAAGTAATAAAATGTAACGGGCTAATGTTTATTTAGGATTAGGTCCTACTGAACATGTATAAAAAGGTAAATGTAGAGGATCTTGTAAAAACAGTAAGTAGTTGAATTGTTTAAATACCACTTCAAAGTAAAGACAGAACTATTTTAAATAACAAGACAAATAGTCGGGCCGATTATTTTAAAATCAAATATAAACTTCACCAACATTTTGTTGATACTAGAAAATAGAAAATCACTAAACGTACACATAGGTGATTAATACTAATAGTTAATGTACACATTTACTTAAAGTCCAAAACACTTACACCCCCACTTTATCAACCGAGAATCGAACCCCTAGCCTCACTATTGAAGCTGCTGCATTCCAACTTCATAGTCGAAGCAGAATTAATTAAATTAACATGAAATTAAAATATTCTCATGATTGAATTAAAATCCAATATAAAAGTATTCATAAAATTTAATAAATATATTTGCAGTACATTACGATATTTATGGAGTAGAATACTTCAGCTTTCACTTCGGCAAAGTTTTATCCGATCAAATTGTAATATTCAATATGGAAACAGTTTATGGGAAATAATTGAATACAGACTAAGTAAGTAGTTCCAATTATTGATTATCAGTAAATATTGCATTTTAAACAACATTTTGTAATGAATTTATGACTGATGAAGTTACTGCTAGGTAAATGTTTAATAAAGGGGAAGAGCTCTTTATTAAAGGAAAAGGAGCTAACAAAAACAACAGAACATTTGTATCAGTGTTAAGTTCTATCTTACGATACGATAAGAATATAATTAGTTTTAGCACTTTCTACTTTTTAGAACTTTCAGTTTTCACAAATATTTTGGGTTGATACATTTTCACACTTTCGGTAAAGATACAATAATTTTAAAAACAATCTCTTATTTATTTAACAAATTAGCACTATTATTCAACATTCGTAGTTGTGATAGACATAATCGTAACTCTGCTATAGTCATTGTTATGGCCACCATAAACACTATTAGCACTAATCATTATTACACACCAGTCACTAATTATTATTCTTAAATTAACACTCATTCACACAGTTGTAACCTCCACATAAGGGTCAGAGTTCCACTCAATCACAGAATAGTTGCTCCAAACAAAATTACCTTTTAATGACAGAGGCGCTTCAAAAGCCAAGTACAGTATCGCTTTAGCTCCTTCTTCATACATTTTGGCTGTCTTCCTTCCTTCTCTGCTGCTAAGGTTTCCAGGGTTCACACAGTTAATCATTACTCCTTTATCTGCCCATTCTCTGTGTTGCAAGAATGTAACAGCGTTCAAAGCGACCTTGCTCACAGAATGGACACTCATTCCCCAACCTTCGGTTTTTTCGGTCCCTCGTCTCGCAGCCTGTTCGTACTCCTGCATAATAGCTACTAGTTCATCTTCAGTTAAGTTAGAATCACTTATTCTTTTTCTTATCTCATCGTTCTCTATTGTTGCTAGTAAGCCGGCTGGACCAGAGACGTTGATAACTCTTGCATTCTCATTCAGAATAGGATACACGAGTTTGCCAAAATTAATGTATCCATAGAAATTGACACTCAGTGTTCTTCTCACTATTTCGGCGTGTGATATCTTATTTTCTTGTACGTAGTCTGTTGCATTAATTATTAAGCCTATTCTCTCATCCAAATCTTGAATATAGTGTCTCACTTTTATAATGCTCTTCGTATAGGTCACATCCATGTGCAGGAAGTTCAGATCTAAGTTTTCTCTCTCCAGGTTTTTGAGGATGTTGAATCCTGTAGATTCGTCTTCTGCGGTGAAGTAAATTTTTCCATTGTAGGTTTCTGTGAGTTTCTTGAGGACTTGGTAGCCAAGGTTACTGGCGGCGCCGACGACTAGAGCCACGTCATACATGGCGCGCGATACTATATAATGTGAGTTTATCACTTTATCGCGCGATCAGTTATGTGCGTTATCACCTCTTACAACGTAATGTTCAGAGATAAAGTTTCAGCTCTAGATAAGAGTGACACAGTTTTAGATGCAGATGCTGTATATTATGTACTAGAGTGTTAGCGATATTGAGAGATATTTTTGGGAAAATTTTGTGGTGTACGATCCTTGTTCTTGATATATAAAAGAATAATGGAAGAAGGAAAAAATATTTCTTCTGAGGTAGTTTTCATGAGGAAAGTTTTGATGTTAGGTACATCTTTTATCTACGTATTTTTATGAGTTCCCCTGATCAAAACAAAAGGTAGAATGAGTTCATAATGTTAGTAATCAGTAGGATAATTGAGTATTATTTTACAAGGAAATACAATTAATATTATTCATAAAGGTTTTTAACGGAAAATTATGATTTCCCGGAAGCCTGATTGAGTTTAAGAGGGGAATCATAATGTAATCTCGGAAATTATACTTTAATTAAGTGTAGGTATGTGTCGTACACGTGCAAAATTCTGGACCATAAAATTGATTTTGGAGCTAATCTAGCAAGGTAAAAACCGGAAAAACGCGAGTTGAACTGCGTTGTGAGGGTATAATGAATACATACTACCATGTTTTTTATCCCAAGATAATTTATGCCAAGAACAAACATAACATTGTAGTTGAAAAACATGTTCTCCCATACATTCGAACTGCAAATGTAAGTTTGTACGCACAATATTGAGAAATTTACCACGTTATTTTAACACCATAGACTTCTTATAGGTTTTCCTGAAATAAATAAACAACTATTTTCTGTATGTTTTTCAAAATTATAGGCTCAGTAGTATTTGAGATGAGACTCTTATCTAAATGCAATGGCCAATTTTTGGCCATGGGCAATGGTCAATTTTCTTCAATAACTTTAAAACTGTTTTATTTAATATTATAAAAAACAAATATTTGAGATCCTCACAGCATGTTCTTTCATTTAATATGACACGGTACATTCTGCAAAACTTTTATTTTTTTTATTTTCTAATTGTTCCCCCAAAAGTGATCTTCGTATTCAAAATTCATTTATTTACGTTACACGTCTGTGTGTGGGTGACAGACATTAATATGTGTACCAAATTTCAACTTAAGACGCTGACAACACGTAAACCGCGGTCACTGTGATATTTCATAGAAAAGAAAGAGAAGCGTGATGACACAACGCTTGTAATTTATTGCAAAATAAGAAGCAATTATCTATTTACTCAAAATTGAGTTAAGTAATCGAAAATAAAAAACAACCAAGTTCTGCATTCGAATAAGACGTTCTTGTTATTAATTAAATATGTAAAGTATGTTGATATTTAATACAGATATTTTGTATTAGAACTCAAGGCAAGAGGTTAGTTTAACGTTAGTTTGTATCGAGATCTTTTTCAAAACGTGTTTTGGTAACAACCAAGTTCTGAGAAATATGTTCAAAATAAATAAATATACTTTTTCCGCTACCACAAACTATACAGATTTGGCATTTTTTTTTTCTTAAGCAAAGCCAATTTTGGTCAATTGGGTCTTGTCAGCGCCTTAATCGATCCAGTAGATTCGAAAGAAATCGGCTGTGACAGTAGGATAGACAGACAGATAGACAGACAGTCAGCCAGACAGGCAGAAAGTCAGACACACGAGTGATCCTATAAAGGTTCCGTTTTACCTTTTGAGGTACGGAACCCTAAACATTATTCAAATTGTACAGTGTAAAAATGTTTTTAGGTACTTACATATATGTATAGTACATAATTTAAAAAAAAATCATGATCCAATTCCATCATCATCGGCACCTTGTTCCACGCACTGCTGAGTACAGGCCTCCTCCCTTTTGTGCCATGCTTCCCTGGTCTGTGCGAGTCTCAACCAGGTCTTACCCGGAATATTCTGAATCCAATTTTGTTGTTGCCAATAAATCCAAATGTTATGAATATCTCCACAGTTTGTCAGACCAGTTGTGTCGGACCAGCTTGTCAGATATGCTTGTCCTAGCCTAGTGTGTGTTAAACCGGAGTCAATGGCTTTACATCGTCTTCAACAGTCAATATTGTGTAAAGAATGATCTCGGTTACACATACGAGTCATCATCTGCCTAGCCTTTTCCCAACTATGTTGGCGCAAGTCTAACCGGATGCAGCTGAATACCAGTATTTTACATGGAGCGTATGCCTATCTGACCTCCACAACCCAGTAACTGGGTAACACGATACCCCTTGGTAAGACTGGTTGTCAGACTTTCGGGCTTCTGACGACCCGTAACGACTGTCAAAGATCTACAAATGACAGCCGGGACCAACGGCTTAACGTGCTTTCCGAGGCACGGAGGGGTTTTGGTATGTAAAGACATACGAGTATATTCCAATAAATTAGCGACGGTCATAGGAATTCACTGGATGAAGGTAGTGCAGGAGGCCTTTGCTTTCGGTAGTAACAGTTTTAGGAAATGTTGATAATATTCCCCAATATTAGCAACATTTCATAAAACTGTCACCAAGATAAAGGCTGTGCTTAGTTTGGGACCCGCTGTTAAATCTAAGTTTTCTGTTGGTTAAAATTTCATGCATGTTAATTGTTTATTTGTGAACTATGTGTAGTTTAATCATTTGAATTTGATTTAACCCATCAACTAAATGCCCACGGCAGGTGCGGTTCCTCTTATCTTTTATCCACAAGCTCGTCTTTTTTGTTTACATAATTACGCTAATAACGATGTCGTTAAAATCCGTGTTTATCGTCCAAGACCAAAGCGTATTAGATAACAAGATAAATATACAACAATCAAATTCCTAATTAATGTGTAAATAAATTATTGCGTGATTTTGATACCTTTTTTGGATGTCAAGTGATAATGTCGTAAAAATAAAATAACTAATCTTTGACGTGATGGCCCAGTGGTTCTAATCTGGACAAGTACCATTGTGAGTTTTTCAATTCATATGTACTTTCTGAGTTAATCTTGGACATTACTGACATCGGTGAAGGAAGCCATCGTGAGGAAACCTGGACTTTTAGTTAATATTAGTCTGAAATCGCCACCCCGTCTTGAGCAAGCGTGGTGATCAATGTCGTAGTGCGTCCACAATGTTTGCGGAGGCGCGCACAGACGATTTTTACGCCTCCATAGCCGGCGGACTACGCGCCACCACCAACGGTCTCCAGAGCGTGTTCTCAGATCGGTGGGACTCCCCTCTACTGCGCCACTGGGTGAGAATCTATACCAGTTGATATTGAATGTATTATCTCCTTGTTATTAACACTAGTTATTAAGTTATTTTGTTGTCACTAACACTATGGTCTCATTGTCTGAAATAAAGAATTTGAATGCTCGTGCATTCTCTGTATAAGAAAAGACCTTTGGCCTGCACTGGGACGGTAATAGGCTGGTCTTATGTGGCGGTATTGGTGTTGGGCTATCCTAATGCTAGTAGGTCATATTGGTTGGGCGTGAAATTTATTGTGGACTTGTTCGATTCCTGTTCGGTACACTATTGACGTGAACCCATTCCAAGGTCAATGATATTAGCTTGGTTGAATGGGTTAATAGGGATTGTAGTAATGGACAACCCAAATCTACATAAAAATCTTAAATTCATTCACTCATTCACTCAATGATAGACATCGTACAGCCTAAATCCACTGAATATCAGCGCTGTGATGAGGGTCCCCCATAGCATAGCATCATGCTGAGTGGAAGCCTTCTTGTCACAGTCTGCTCGTGATTATATGTAGATTATAGGATTCCAGCAGTGGTGGCACAGTGGAAACGACCGTGACTTACGAGTCGTAGGTCGTAGGTTCGCACCCAGACAGGCACTTTACTTTGTGTAAATTATTTCATCACCACTGCTCTCAAAACGGTGAAGAAAAAATCGTGAGGAAACCGGTCCTAGAACAAAAAAATCGAAGAGATGTGACATCTACCTACGCACTGGGCCCACGTGGTGGATTACGGCCCATTCCCTCTCATAGAGAGGAGGCCTGTGTCCCAGCAGTGGGAACATTATAGGCTGATTATGCTGCTATTTTGTTTTATTTTTCTATTTACGAGTACTTACTCGAGATCTTTTTGTATGCACGTGTTTCTGTGACAAATAACCTTTTTTCTTTCTTTATTTCCTTTCTTTTTAAACCGCTGGGTTTTTTTTTATTCATTCCCTAAACGGGTTAAAAAGAGG
This sequence comes from Atethmia centrago, assembly GCA_905333075.3. NCBI lineage: Eukaryota > Metazoa > Arthropoda > Insecta > Lepidoptera > Noctuidae > Atethmia > Atethmia centrago. The sequence continues at coordinate 29,997,654 of HG995378.1, read as the reverse complement.
ATGAAATTTGTATGAAAGTTCGTTATTTTTTCCGATGGGAAATCCGGTCGAATCAGGTTCGTCCTAACTTAATATTATAAATGCGAAAGTGAGTTTGTTTGTTACGCTTTCACGCTAAAACAGCTGAACGGATTTATATGAAATTTGTCACATGGGTAGACCATAACCTTGGTTAGGACATAGAATACTTTTTATCCCGATATTCTCACGGGATCGAGATTTATGCGGGTGAAACCGTGGGGCGCAGCTAGTTAAAAATAATCCTAAGAAAAACAATAAAACTATCATTATTAGGTTTGCCTGTCCAGTGGTAAACCATTTAGCAAAGGTAGTCTTATGTCAACGCCGGCTGTCGTTGAAAACCAACGCTGGGACTGAGTCTCACATAGGGTCGCAGCATTATGCTGAGCGATGGCCGTTTTGCGTAGATGTGACGCATATTTTCTCCAACTTGTTACTTCGTGTTGGTGTTCTTTTTTGCGTTATGTTTACCGCAAATAAATATATTTTCTTCCTTTATATTTTTTTATGATCAACATGCCAGATACAGTAGATGTAGTAGTTTGTAGTATTTTATGTGAAATAGGTGCTAAAATGAGAGCAAACGTCACACGGCCTTGAGTGCGCGAAAACACCTGTCTGTATGTATGCATCCGTACTATTCCACAGTAAGTCTGTCTCTAACCTTTTCATGCATTTACGGTTGAACGGATTTCAAAGAAATTAGGCACATATGTAGACCATACCCTGGGTTAGTCTACTGGATACTTTTTATCCCGGTGTACTTTTCCCTAGGTTATTTTCCGACCTTCACGCGAGTGAAGCTGCGGGCAAATGTCCTTGTTGTTGATGGATGGATTGCTGTTTTGCGGACGCGATGAACTGAGATTGAAAAAACGTGGTTTGCGGTGAGACGAAATGCTTCCGTTCGGCGCCGGTGCACTATGACGTCTGACAGCCATCATTAGCTGTCACTAGCCGCAGGATTCTCTAAATCCCGCGACACACAATATCCGCGGCTGCAATATAAGCCTAAGACAGACTACAGACACCTTATAAACCGTCCACAATCAAAAAAATGTAAGGGGCAATAACTTGCCACACAGGTGGTTTTGTTGTTATTAGGAGACCTCTTGAAATAAACATTTATCACCTTCGCGTGAAGCACAGCGCCATAGATAAAATAACCTACCATAACATGTTGTTTTTTTTTATTTTTCCTAGTCCTGTTTTAAACTTTGGGAACATATTTAGGTAAATTGAGTAGCGTGAAAACTTAAGACTGATCGCGTGACCAAGCATGCGAACTAAGTAGTAACACATAACATAACGACTTTATTCCCCGAAGGGTTAGGCAGAGGCGTACCTATGGTACACCCACATTTCGCCAGTGATATTTAAGTAAAGAGAGGGGTGAGCGTATTGTAGTATAAATTCCTAATTGAAAAAACTCAATGATACGATATTGCTCGACTTGGGAATCGAACCCGGGACTTAATGCTCAGCAGCAGCGCTTGTGACCACTAGACCAACGAGGCAGTCAGTTAGTGCTACAAATAGTTTAAAAAACAGTAGTTTAATTACACACTTTATCGTGATTATTGATACCTATTCGATTCGTGAATTACTGACGGAAATCGAGCAGAAATTGAAAGTGATAACGAGATATTATGATAAGTAAATCATGAAGTACTATTATTGCGAAGGCGAACGATTGAAAGGCGAATTCTTATATACCAGTTATATTAAAAAATATTAATAAATTTAGATACCTTCAATCGTAAAATGCAATGGTACATGTATGAAAATCTTTTAATTTAATGGCTTGATGTGTCCTAATTATTTATTTTTATTCAGAGAGTAATGTAACCGTTATCTTTTATGAGTATTTTATTTGAATCAAACTTTTTTAACACAAAATATAACAATTTCACCCCTTTAACGACCCCGTGCGATCCTCAAGTAATACTTGGAACTACAAATAAAATTTTAAAATTCCGCAACTTCATAATACAATGCATTGGTTCGTTCTCATTCATACGAATCCAGTTTCATCCCCTTACATCCCCCTTTCATCCCGTTTCATCCCCGCTCGGGATGTGGTTCAAAGACTTCAATAAATATTTATTGGCTCTCATAAATTTATCTTTGGCCACCTACAACTAGTTTTGTGTTATTTTTCAATCACTTTTTACATGGAAAATATTGTTTTTAGAATATACGATAAATTGTTTGGTTTTGATGCTGTGTTAGTTCAATTATATGGTTAAAAGGAGTGATTCTGGGGCAGTATTTCTGGGGTTGGTGTGTGGACAACAACAGTCACTTCACTAGCGTTCATCAGTTCATGTTTAATTAAACACGAACTGATGAACGCTAGTGAAGTCGCCGAACTCGTAGACGAATTACGGGCTGACTTAATTTAGATTAGATAAGATAAAATAAAATAAATAATAATTTTATTGTACAAAGAGAAACACATAAACTTGATTATACAAGTGGTGGTCAAAATTAGGTTGAACAGCTGGCTCCTAAAAAAAAAGATACTCGTACTTGTATCTCAAGATTGGCATCGAAACGCTAAGAAGAAGAATTAAGACGCTGACAACACCTTAACCGCGGTCACTGTCAGACTGCATAGAAAAGAAAGAGACGCGATGACGCTTGTAATTTATTGCAAAATATGAAGCAATTATCTATTTACTCAACATTGAGTTGAGTAATCGAAAATAAAAAACAACCAAGTTCTGCATTCAAATAAGACGTTCTTGTTATTAATTAAATAAGGCCCGTACATTGATATTTAATACAGATATTTTTGTTTGGAACTCAAGGTAAAGGGTTAGTTTACAGTTAATCTGTATCAAGATATTGTTTTCAAAACGTGTTTTGGTAACAATCAAGCTCTGAGAAATATGTTCAAAATTAACATATATTTATTCCACTTGGTACCACAAACTATACAGATTCGGCAAAAAAATGTGTTAAGACAAGCCTACTTTGGTCATTTGCCTCTTATCAGCGCCTTAACATGAAAATAGTGGTAATATCATTGCGCTGGCAAAAGAGTCTCTTTCTAGAGGGTCACATTAAATTAGCTAGCACAACTCCGTAGACGTCATGAATCGATATCTAAACATAATCAAACAATAATCTGACAAGGTTTTTTGTGATCATCAACCACATGTAGTATCGTCACTTGAAATATCAGTTTTGTTTGTGCAAACTTCACAGACGTTATGAGTATAGCTAGATAGATAGATAGAATACTCTTTATTATGTACACCATAAAAATTACAGCTATAAATGTAGAAATTTTACATAGGGTGACGCAATGGGCGGTCTTATCGCTAAAAGCGATCTTTTAAAGACAACCTTTGGATTGAATAGGGGGGAAAGGAGAGACAATACTGCAGGTAGGCTGTGGTGTATCATTCACATATATACAATACATACATACATAAAATATATTAAAATTATCTATATAATATATTCCATAAAAATTAATCATAAAACTAGCGCTAAGAATCAAAACAGGTGCAAAGATCAAAGAAAATAAAAAATATGTTTAAGGAGAGAGATAGTGTTTTTTTACCATAATTATCAATTATTTATTATTATTTATTTATTATTTGAATATTGATATCTAAACACAATAAAATAAAAATAAAAGATTTTCTCAACTCATTCTTCAAGTATAAACGCCAACGGTCGTTGATCCCAAAGAAAAATCATCATTTTTTTTGTCCTGTTTAGATATATACCCATCACGTCTGAAGAGTTTTTCTAGCTAATTCAATTTGACCCTGTATACAGGATGGATTATTGAGAAGGGCCCGTAAAGGCAAGTACGGAAAACGTTCTTAGGAGACTGTCCTTACTGTTTTGAGTGTGGAAAAGTATTTTCCGATTTGTGACTTTTTATAGTACTACTCTCCCATGTTGTTTTAGAAATGTATTTTAATCCTTATAAGAAACTAAATTCATTGGCGGTTTTTTTAACTGACTGTACAGATAATTACAAAAGAAAAAAAATATATTTTTAAAAAATTCTTCCAAACTCTGGAAATGCAGTTAGCAATTACTCAACAAGTTAAATATAGTCTTCTTAGAACGTTCTTCTGTCGCTACAATGGTTAAGGTCCGTGCCCTAATTGTCTCGTCTCAAAATCCACTATTTTCCAATGCGTGATGGTGATTGTAGCGAAACCGTCGGAGGATCGTCTTTGCAGAGGTTTATGAGAAAATTAAAGTTATCGTGTGGAGCTTTAGTATAGTGTCCGAAAATGAGCACTAAAACTAAATTAAATCCTTGTGTGAGCTGTAGGTTTATTACCATTGCATATTCCCATAAAGACCACTAAGGGAAACATTCGGTTTTACATGTCAAATTATCTTTTGATTTGTATTAAATACCATCGCTGCTATAGTTCGATTGAATGACATACATATATTACATATAATTATAGAATAAGGTAACGCGATTGCGTTACTAATTATGCATATTGCCGCCAATTATAGATAATTATGATTAGCAGACCTAATTAGTGACCAATGGCTACCAAATGATATAATGCTATATAAATCTATATTTAGAATTTAGGGAAATTCATTCATCTACCTCAATATAAGAGGGGAAATATGGAAAATATTGAACTGGAACAGCCGCACGGGTCGATCGAAGGTTAAGCTACGCTTGCCGAGGTCGGTCCGTGGATGGGTGTACATACATTACATATGGAGACCCCTCCGTGCCTCAGAAAACACGTTAAGCCAGGTTCTGACTGTCTTTCGTAGATCTTAGACAGTCGTTACGGGTAGTCAGAAGAAGAAGAAGTGACAACCAGTCTTACCAAGCGATATCGTGTTACCGAGACACAGGGTTGTAGAGGTCAGATAAGCAGTCGCTCAATGCAAAATACTAGTATTCAGCTGCATCCAGTTAGATTGTAAGCTGACCCCAACTTGGTTGGGAAAAGGGTAGACAGATAATGATGTTGACCTGTAACTGTTTATTGCAGGGCAATGCATAAACAAGAACTGATCACCACAACAGGGGTGATGCCTGGGTAAAAAAAAGAAATTCTATTTAGTCCGTCAGTCAGATACTACAAAAATATTAGACACGTATTTATTGCTTTGTCGTATATAAAAAATAACTTAGATAAAATGCATTAAAGTTGGAGAGTGGGGGCTTGGTACGTCACAATTCATAGCAAGATATAAAACCTAGCAAGGCGCGACGTCATTACAAATTTTAACTCAATGTATCGCCGTAATCTTTTGATTACGTAAAAAAGCAAAAATACGTGTCCAATATTTTTTAATAATCTATCCGACGGACAAAAAAAAATTACGTCACCATCCCTATTGCTCCCTAGGTGTTGGTGATTTCAGTCTAGACCTTTTTTTCTTATATTATCTTCACCATTAGTTGGTGGACGACCAACTTAAAAAGTAGGTACTTTTCAAATTGACAAAGTCACATTGGGACTGACTACTTCAAATCTGTGTTTTGGATTAATAATTCTACAAAAGGTCATGAACTCCCCATCCCTGAACATAGAGACTCAACAAAGATGACAACGTAGAGACGTTTTCAGTGTTTATTATACAATAAAGCACTTTGCAATGAACACTAGAGTCCAAGTAAACTCGTAAACACTTCGATAGAGCGGGTTGAGACATCAGATTTACTGCCAGAGGTCATAGCTCTACTAGGGGGCGTATGTTTAAGGCGAATTAAGGATAGATTCTTGAAAAATGTAAAAGGTTTCTTTACTTACATATTGTTGCCTATTGCTTGTTTAGTTTTGTTTTACTTAGTGTTCGTAATATTGTTATACGTATATTACATCATCAATCATTTGATGCGTAGTTTACATGTGAAGATATTTGTAGAGGGTTCCCTCTATCTGGCAGAATTTTGATGCTCCGAAATTTAATTGGCATAACACACTAGGCATAATTTTCTTTAAACGAATATTATTAAGGCATAACGATTATTTAATATAATTATACTCTCGCTTGCAAGCTGCATGCTTGCTGCATGCATGGTATATGCTTGTTTAAAAATATATCCCCTGACCTTTTAACGGACGTTTAAATGTATACCAAAAGACGATTCTGACTGTGAACTTTCTGCGGTATGATGGTTCTACTTTTTAATTAATATAAATGCGTCTACTCGGATCTAACTATGAGGTACAGTAATATCCTGAAAATGTGTGTTTTTTGGTTGCACATCAGGGTGAAGTAAGTTCCGTGCAAGGCGGTAGCTGTTCACTTTTATTTTCGGTTTTAACACTGTTCAGGTTGGGGAAAAAGTTTCTTCGCATTTTTTAAGAAAATTCAAAACATTTTTTAATATAGTTTATTTACTTTTAACTAAAGTATGTAGGTACCATTTTGTTCGATAACTTTTTCCATCTTGTAGGTAGGGACATGATCCCATTGCTATAGAAATTTTGGGACTTCTGATCAAAATACCGCGACAAGTGGTTTTGGCAGTCCTCTCGTGATGTTAACGTGACACTGCCTAAAGAATTCTGAAGAGACCGAAACAGGTGGAAATCTGAAGGTTGCACCTTCAGATTTCCACCTGTTTCGGTCTCTTCAGGACAGGACGGGTCAGGACAGGACGGGTCAGGACTATACGGCGGATGCATTAACACCTCCCAGCCAAACTCTCTTAATTTTTGCTGAGTGGCTAAAGATGTGTGAGGTCTAGCGTTATCATGATGAAAAACCACACCCCTTCTGTTGATTAATTCCGGCCGCTTTCTCTCAACTTCTTGCTTTAATCTCATAAGTTGTTCGCAGTAGAGTTCAAAATCGATGGTCCTGCCTGGTGGTAACAGCTAATAATGAATCCAATCCCACCACACACACAGCATCACCTTGTTGCAAGTTAACCCGGGTTTCGCCACAGTCTGTGAAGCCTGACCGGCCTTTGATCACGACATTTTTTGCACGTTCTTGTCGTACGTGATCCACTTTTCATCACAAGTTATCAGCTTCTTAAAAATTGGTTCGGTTTCATTACGTCGTAATAAAGAATCACAAATGAGTACACGCTTCATTAGGTTTCTTTCAGTGAGCTCGTGAGGTACCCAAATATCGAGCTTTTTTGTGTACCCAGTTTTTTTCAAATGCGCCAAAACTGTTTTGTGGTCAATTCCCAGTTCTTCAGCTACGTCGTAACTACTGATATCCGATCTTGCTCCACTTTTTCAAAAATGGCATCCCCTTTTATCCGTAATAGGGCGACCAAAGCGACGTGCATCTTTGACATCAAAATTTCCGGATTGAAAACGCTTAAACCAAATTTGTGCTACTCTCACAGACACTGCACTAGGTCCATAAACATCGCAATTTTTTTTCGCGGCTTGCGTTGCATTTTTACCTTTTTTGTAGTAATATTTTACAATGTATCGGATTTCTTCATTAAATTCACTCATCTTGACGGTACGAAAAACAAATGAAAATCACATATTTTCCTAATTTGAAGTTGGAATTACGAGTATGTTCTTTAAAATTTAAACTTTCAATGATACCAAAACCAGCCAGATACAAATAGTATACCCAAAGAGATTTTATTATAAGTTCATACATACTATAATGCGAAAAGACTTTTTCCCGAACCTAATATTCAAGATAGTTCTAACTTACAAACTTATGAGTTTTGAATGTTCATACATTCTGTTCATTCATTCAAATGAGTGTCTGCCAAACGATTTTCTGCGAAATGATGTTTATGCTGTCCGCTGTTCAGCAAAATAATATTATGGCAAAAAAAGTTTTGCCGTAAAGGGTAGACCCTTATTATTATTATAAACACTACGCCAATAACGAAGTCCACAGAAAAATAAGTATGGCAGAGATTGACATAATTATTAATATTTAAGTATATTGTATGCGTGCGTAAACACGTACGCACACACTATACTTAAATATTAATAATTATGTCAATCAATAATAATAATTATGTGTAATTATGTCTGTACAGGTGTAGGTGTCTGTGAATGTGTATGATTTTGTGTGTATGTCTATGTACCTATGTATGACTAAACTGCCACTACTGAGTTAGCTGAGTATCCGGCGTTTGATTGAGGATTTGGATTATCTCTTTATTAAGTCTGTTCTATGTCGTATTAAAGGGGTCCAATGTTGGGAAGTTATCAATATATAATTATAATTATAGATATAAGGTCTAAATATCTTTACGTACCTTCTCTGGAATTTAAATACTAGTGGTGTATAGTGTATTAAGTTCATTTAATTTCTCATAATGTTTTACCTGCGTTCCTATATAAATGACACACGGAACTTTTAACTAGACAATTCAAAACTCTAGTGAACCCGCAGGCTTTGCTAATGCTAATTCAAAGCTAGTTATCTAAAACATGCAATTATCCTTAAACTTCTAACAACAAGGTGCCCCTACTCACTTCTTATAATAAAGTTTTATTGTTTTTTAGTTGCGTTCTAATTTGTCATGTTATACGTGGGTATGCAGTTTATTTCACAAACAAAAGCTATATATGCTTTATTTATTTAACCATTTATGTACACACATGTTTATACAGAAAAGAACAGAAAAATACATACAAAGGTGATGCTTATTTCTAAGGAAGTCTCTTCCAGCCTAGCTGCGATAGGAAAGTAGATAACGAGATTTATGTGTTTTTTTGTGATTTTTGTGTGTGGTTTTTGTTGGTTTTTTTAGTGGTGTTCTTTAAAGGAAATGTTCTTAAACTTAAAATATTTCAAATGCAGCTCAATAAGTAAATAAAAATGACGGCACTGTATGATGGTTTGTGACATTTGCGCGTTTTTATGGCGTTAATATTAACTGCTAAATGTGAGGAAACAGATGCATTGTTGTACGGGCCGCATTAATGATGTAACTACCTATGTACCGTACCGTATTTTTTCTACCTATAACGTTTCACATGAATAAGATTTACTTTTTTATTTTGTAAGCTATCACAGGCACCATCATAGAATAACACTTACATACATATCAATACAACAAAAAATAAATGGAAACTGAATATTTTCCCAAATTTTTTTTTTTTACATATATCCTGTTCCAGTATTTTTTTTACAGTACTTAAAAGAACTATTTGAGCCTGTTGTATTGGCGTTTCTTTTCTGGGTAGTCAGACAGAATATGCAGCCACAGGGTAGGAGAAATAAATATATTTATTTCAATCCTCTTTGTTTAACATTCTTTGGAGGCTTGTTTTTGAGAACGAAGATCTGGCAATTCAAAGTTCTAGGTAAAATCTTTGACATCCTAGCTGCCAAGGACAAATCAAATCAAAATATTTTACTTCACATACCTACATGGGCACTTATGAAACGTCAGAAGCTAGGTGCACGGTTCCAATTGGTCGTTTCCTATGGAGAAGAGCCGGCAAGAAACTCTACGGTTACAATGTAGGCCTGTCAACAAGTGGGCACGCCACAATTGCGGCGATAAATCCTCTCTTTGAGGAGTGGCTAGAGAGGCGCCACGGCGTCCTCACCTTCTGCCTGACGCAGGTCCTCACCGGACACGGCACCTTCGAGAGGTTCCCTTGTCGGATAAGGTGGGAGGAAATGCCCGGGTGTCACCATTGTGTGGATCGCCTGGAGGACACTCCTGGAGCATACGGTGGAGGTCTGCCCGGCTTGGGCAGAGCACCGCAGTGTCTTCGAAGAGGCGATCGGCGGCGGAGATCTCTGTCGTCCGGCCCTGGTTCAGGCCATGGTACTGAGCGAAAGGGCATGGGCAGTCGTCACCTCCTTCTGCAAAGCTGTAATGCTCGCGAAGGAGGAGGTGGGACGGTTGAGGGAAAGGCAAATTTCTTTTCAGGCTTGCGCTCGGTGAGCAATGGTTAGCTCGACGTCCGAAAAGGTCCAGGCCCGGGTCGACGGCGCGTTGTGTTCCACGCGCGCCTCAAAGAGATGTCAGCACAAGTGTAGGGCTCCACTAGGGCCGATGCCTGCCGGGGTTGCGTGGAAGTCCAAAAGGGTTAGCAAGGCCACTGGCAACACAGGCAACAGAAGGAATACGGATGGGTTTTAGTCAGTAAGAATCTGACACACCCTACCGCTCCGCCCAGAGCGGGAGAAGTTATTTCATAATTTCTACCCAAAAAAAGGCCCGTCAACAAGTACCTGGTACTTAACAAAAATAAATGGTCTACAAATCTACAGTCTATTCAGTCTAGCCTACAACGTTCGCACATTCACAAAAAGACAACATTGTGAGGAAACGCTGTGTTGCCGAAAGGTTCTGCAGTGGCGATCGCGCACTGGAAGATGTAGCGTTGGATGTACCGATGATCTTGTGACGACCGCAGGAATCCGCTGGTTGCGAGAAGCACAGAACCCGTCGAAGCGGCGGTGCTAGGCTCCCCTAGCACCGCCGCTTCGACCGCCTCCGCCTAGGTCCGATAGGCCTCCGCCTATGTCCAGCAGTGGACGTCTTTCGGCTGAAGTGATGATGATGACCCATCTCACCCGTTAAGTTTCAACAATACATTTAATTTGACCCTGTATTATTATTGTTGACTTCCAACCCTCCAAAGGCACAGAATTCCGGTTACATAAATTCAATTAATACTCATGTACAAGAGTACGTTCCGTAAAGTACTCATACGTTTTGAGTACTAGTTAATTAAATTAATATTGCTGGAGTAATTATTTCAGAGAACCCATAACGTTTTTTGTTTAATTAAGCCATATTAACCTGTGAAAATATTCGTTACTAGCTGCTGCCCGCTGCTTCGTACGCGTGGTTTTTTCTAAAATAAAGTTACTCCTACAACATCAGTTATATGCCAGTGAAAGTCCTGTCAAAATCGGTTCAGCCGTTTCGGAGATTAGTCGGAACAAACAGACAGACAGACAAAAATTTTAAATATTGTTTTTTTTTGTAACCTTATATACTTTCATATGCATTTAGAAAAGAGCTGTTATTTTGAAATTACAAACAGACACTTCAGTTATATTTATCTCTGTAGATAATTTTCGAAGGATTCAATTTCAAGGTACGGATTTTGATGTCCGTCCATCTGTCTGTTAGTTTGTCAAGACCCTTTTTCTCATGAACGCGTGGAGGTAGCAAGTTGAAATTAAAAAAGCAGCTTATAAGTCAACGCAATAAAAAAATACGGCCTTTTATACGACATACTCGCAAATAAATCAAAACCTATAGGGTACTTTCCGTGGACCTGGAATCAAGTTTGGCAAGAAGCAAGGTCCACATAGCACAAGTAAAGGCAAAAGTCCGAAAATCATTAATTTGTGGTTTTATCACATAAACAAATATTTTTTTGCGATTACAACCTTGAATTTGCAGTTAGAGAATTGACCGTGGCGTATATCGAAATATGGGAACATGTTTTTGAACTACAATGTTAAGTTTGTTTTTGGGATAAATTCCTCCCAACTACGGAACCCTCATTGTGCGTGGTTCGACTCGCACTAGGGCGGTTTTTAAATTTTTTTTTTTTTTTATGTTTTTAAAAAAATCGTAAAAATAAAATACTGATAGTTCGTTTTAAAAGACTTAATTTTCATGTTAGTGGGTGTAGCTTGCATGCTTCATTGCATTGCTTGTATGCTTCATTTTCATGTACGGCTAAGGGCTTACGTCAAGAGGATGTGCAGTAGCGTCCGTCTGTCCGCTAAAAATTACTAAATAGGATCACTAATCTATCTGATTCTGCCAAGGGTAGTTTATGACAATTTCTTCATGTGACCTACTCATACATATAATGGGCCATTTGCTCAGTAGCGGACGTTTTTGGCCTGAAATAAAGAAAAGAGACGGTATGAAAGATTTCAGGCAGTTTTCGTAAATAAATAAATATATAACAAGTATGATGGTTGTCGGTGACGGCATGCAGTACGCGTAGAATATTAACCCAACAACGGCAGCTCTAGTTGTTGACGCGATGTTGTTGTTGGATTGTTTTTGTTAGCTTTAGGTAGTAGATGAGTTTTTTTTTTTTGGATGGCAAATCATCAAATAACTTCTCCCGCTCTGGGCGGAGCGGGAGGGTGTGTCAGACTCTTACTGACTAAAACCCACTCGTATTCCTTCCGTTGCCTGTGTTGCCAGGGGCCTCAATGACCCTTTAGTACCTTCCCGCGACCCCGGCAGGCATCGGCCCTAGTGGACACCTACATTTGTGTTGACGACATCTCTTTGAGGCGTGCGTGGAAAACGACGCGTCGTCGACCCGGACCTGGTCCTTACCGGACGGTGAGCTACCCATTTCTCACCATCCGCAAGCCCGCGCCTACGGTGGCCGGAAATCGTCCCGGGATTCCCGACGCCCAGGGCGGTTCCTGCGGCGGCTAGGGGCGAGAGGGCGCGAAATTTGCCTTTCCCTCAACTCTCCCGCCTCCTCCTTCGCGAGCATTACTGCTTCACAGAAGGAGGTGTCGGCTGCCCATGCCCTCTCGCTCCGTACCATGGCCTGAACCAGGGCCGGACGCGAGAGATCTCTGCCGCCGATCGCCTCAGGTAGTAGATGGGTAAGATTTATTTTGATAAGGTGAAAAAGGGTGGTTTTTGTAAGCACAAATGAGTCTCTCATATTATTGTATTATGTGTAATTTTGAGTAAAAACAAATGGTTCGTTTAATATTGTTGTTGTATTGCTTTGCTATCTTTATTTAAAAATACAGAGCCAAATACAACTTTAAATATATAACAATATGGTAATCATAAAAAAGCACTCCTTTTACATTTTATGCACACATAAAATTCAGACAACTCTATCGAACCTCAACAAACATACAAATAATTAATATTCAAACATTCTACGAGTAAACCAACGAAATTACTAACGGTTCGGAAACGTGCGTTCATAAACCGAAGATTACGTCCAAAGCAAACAGGTAGCACTCAATACAACTTTATCCGGTATAAAAAAAACGGAGGGAAAATATTGAAAAGGTAGAAAAATAACGTGTCATCTAAATATAAAAATTGATTTGGGATCGTTCCTCTATTGGCTGATGTTGTTGTGCTTGAAAGAGTGAGCGTTTCCCGAATATTGCAGTTTATGGATCATCTTTGACTGATTCCTTGATATTATGGCTGTCGCAAGGGGTTATTTTTTACAGATTTGGGTCTATTATTTTTGACAAAGGCTTAGGATTTTTTTCCATTATTGCTCCTAATCTATATTATACATATTATAAATTAAAGTCTCTTTTCGTGTTCTGCCAGTTCTCAGTAAGCTGTTTGAAAAATTGATGCTCAAACAAATGGTAAAAACTTTGATAAATTTTCCATCTTTCATGAAAAACAATACGGTTTCACCAAAGGGCGCGTACTACTGAAGTCGGTGTCACCCTAATAAAGAACATTTTTAACGCCTGGGAAGAAGCACAATATGTCATTGGAATCTTTTGCGACCGTTTTGGCGTTCGCTGAAACTAGAGCACTATAATATGGGTTTTTTTTTGTCCCGTTCTGGGCGGAGCGGGAGGGTGTGTCAGACTCTTACTGACTAAAACCCACCCGTGTTCCTTCCGTTGCCTGTTTTGCCAGGGGCCTCGGTATCTATTTCGGACTTTCCCACGACCACGGCAGGCATCGGCCCTCGTGGACCCCTACACTTGTGCTGACGACATTTTTTTGAGGCGCGCGTGGAACACAACGCGGCGTCGACCCGGGCCTGGACCTTATCGGACGGCGAGCTACCCATTGCTCACCGTCCGCATGCTCGCGCCTACGGTGGTTGGAAATCCGACCGGGATTCCCGACGCCCAGGGCGTCTCATGTGGCGGCTAGGGTCGAAAGGGCGCGAAATTTGCCAAAAACTGGAATGTATTAATCAAATGGTTTTCCTAGGAATCGCTCTAGACGAGAAACTACAATTGGGACCACATATAACATCTCTTGCGGGGCGAATAAGCTCAGCCGCTTATGCTGTTAGAAAGATAAGACAGTTAACAGATGTAGAAACCGCGCGTTTAGTCTATTTTAGCTACGTCCACAGCATTATGTCGTATGGCATTATACTGTGGGGTCGGGCTGCTGACATTGAATCCATCTTTATTTTGCAAAAGAGAGCTGTCAGAGCCATTTATAATCTACGTCGCCGCGAATCACTTTGGGAACTATTTAAAAACATTAATATTATGACCGTATCTTGCCAATTCATTTATGAAAATATTATGTATGTAAGAAGAAATCTACATCTTTTTAATAAAATAAGATATAGGTATAATTTTTAATACTAGAAACAAAAATAAAATAGATCAACCATTTTTTTCAGATTATTCAAAGTACATCTTTTTATAAACAACACTCCCAAACCCTACATACCTAATAAAAAGTTGATAATCTCAAAACCCTGTCCATTTAAAAGTCATTCACACAAAATTCATTCACTTTTACAAAAACACTCTGCCCTAATTCCTATGACAGCTACAACATGTAACAGCGTCCGTTACATTTTAAAACAAGCATGCCTGCATCCAAGTATTACGGTGGAGTGGCTGTATTTATTGATTTATGTAAATACACTGCTCAACGCGATGCCGATGGAAGGAAAACATACGAGCATCGCTGCGAGGCGCTTATTGTATGTAAGCTAACTAGGGCTGCAGTTGGGTGTTAATGCTTGTCAATATTGGTGTACACTCTTGTGATCTTTGTATTTATTTGTCGATACATTGTTGTGGTTGTTTTGTTTTTATGTACATTGTTCTAGGTTCCGTGCTGAAATATTTCTTTGATAAAATGTGGTTTCCTTACATGCATTGGTGCTACTGGTATAGAACATTGTCGTATTTCCTATTCCAGAAGGCCAATTTCTTTCTCGCACTTAAAAACGTTCAAAATATAATTACAATTTCATTTCAGCGACGATCAATGTGAAAAGCTAGTAAAAAATGTAGATAAATTAGAGGTATTTTTGACAGACTGAGATAAGAATGCGAATTTCTGAAAAACACGGAAATTGTTTCTCTGGCGTTTTCTCATACATTTTAGTATTTAGAGGTGACCATTAGCAGATGCCTTAACAGTTCATTGGGTCGTAAAAGTTGACGTGGAAATTTGGTACTTAGTTAAGCTCAAAACATGCCAGTTGCCTCCTTCCCTCAAATATGGCGAGGGGGATGATGGCTGATCCCTGCGTTATTTTTTTTTTTTATTTCTACTTGAGTATAGTTTGCGATGATTTTTTGTTGGTACAGTGGCGTGCACTAGCTGACATATGGCAAATAATTTAATTTATTGTTTTGTGTCGTGTTGCATTATGTAAATTATTTTGCATAATATTGTATAAAATTAAGAATTTCCACCTAACAAAAAGCTGTGCTGCTGGGGAGTTTGTTGCGCCACTTCCTCTCAGCTAAAGCATTGGCAATCGATGAAGGCTGGGCGTTTTTGGGGGACTGTCTTATGTAATTTTGACGTTTGAAAAGTGCTGATTCTCAGCCTAGTTTGAATAAATGACTTTTTCATTTTGATTATCATGGTTTATATTAACAGTGTTTGTCTTGATCGCCTGCCAATTATGTTTATTAATGGGTATCGTATAACTAAAAACACTATTAATAATTACAAAGTTTTTCAATATACAGCATAATAATTATTATGTCAATGTTCTTATCACAAATTGATTAGTAACTGAATAAAAAAGCTCTTCGTTGAGGAAAAGCGTGTAGATAAATAAGTCATGGTGGTTGCCATAGAACAAAAAAGTACAGAATCGAAAGTCATTTAGGGACCTATTTTCTTTGGTGCATACTTACAAATGTAGATGCTGCTGAATTAATCCACCTACCACGCCCCACCACCACGTGAAGACCCGCTGTCCAAATGCTAAAACGGGGTTGTCGAATTTGTTGATGATCGAGCGCGGATGGCGTAGCATACGCCTCAAGGGACGTCTGAACATTTCATTTCAACAATCTTGACTGAAAATTTCTTACGTCCCGAAACTGTAGGCATTTAAGGTCTGTCCACACATATCAGGGCCATGCCCGGGACTTGGACGGACCGTACTCCGTCCGAAATATCTGTGTGTACACTTTATATGAACTCGTTCACAAACGTCCGTGTCGGGCCGGCGACGGAGCTTCGGTGACTGTCTTGTGTCCGTCACGTCCCGGGCATAACCCTGATATATGTGGATAGACCTTTATAAAGCAGCGCACGATTATTTTTGAATGACATATCACCATTAGTAAGTCATTGAAATTCAACTTTTATCTCTCATTATTTTAAAGAATAAATTAGAATGATTGTCGTAATTTTGATAAAACTTTCGGCAATCATTCTAATTAATATCTTACCGAGATAAGAGTTTTATTGCAATTACTTACTAATAATGGTTTTACATCGATCGTGAATAGTCCACCTAATGCGATCGGAGCGGGAGTTGCATCTATAAATTCCTATTTTATACCCCAGCCTCGGCATTTGTGTTTTATCGATTTTACAGGAGATGCGCCCTGTAGTACACTCAATCCGAAGGATTCATTTTAATTAGCTAATAACCCTCTTTTTTTTTTGGGTGCGAAATCATCAAATAACTTCTCCCGCTCTGGGCGGAGCGGGAGGGTGTGTCAGACTCTTACTGACTAAAACCCACCCGTATTCCATCCGTTGCCTGTGTTGCCAGGGGCCTCGGTAACCCTTTAGTACCTTCCCGCGACCCCGACAGGAAATAACCCTAATAATATGCAATAAGCAGCTAATAACCCTCTGGAATATTTGTGTTTCTGGGATTGTCTTGTTATTGTTGAAGTTGTTTGCCAGTCGGTTGGTTTTCTTTGTTTCATAAGGGAAGAGCCATCGTTTTCATATATTTTTTTGGCGAGACAGAGATTACTTACTTGTTAACATTATAATTACATTTATTCTCATTTAGTAAAACTTGAAAATGATCTTGAAGATAACCCTACAATCCCGATCATAAAGTTCTAGTTTTAGATTGTAATTTCCAAGACATCAGAAATAAAAACAAAATAACACAACAATATTTCAAGTAACAGCCTGATATAACTCGACAACCAATTCAGAAATGGCTGTACACAACCAATTACGGTATAAAATAATAGTTGCGTATATTTTCAATAGCTCAGCAGAAACTGCTATTTCCTCGAATGTCGTATTAAAACTACACAGGCTACGAACGAATATTTGATTTCCTGTTAGAATTTTTTTTTCAAACAATACTGAAGGAAGTTGACCCAGTTCGGGTTCAGCAATTTTTCGCGTAGGCACAAAAATGATATGTGTTCCGTTCGTAGTTGTATTGAGTCCAGTGCAGTGGTATTACTTTTTTAAGGTTCCGTACCTCAAAAATAAAAATCAGAACCCTTGTAGGATCACTCATGTGTCTGCATATCTGTCTGTCTGTCTGTCTGTCTGTCCGTCTCTCATAGCCAATTTGTTCCGAATCTACTGGAACGATTATTTGGTGACCCAAACACGGACGTGTAACGTAAATAAATGAATTTTACGTATGAGGGTCACTTTTGGAAGCAAATTAGAAAATTTAAAAACATGTTTTTCAAACTGTACCTGTGTGTGTTTTTTTTTGGGTGGGAAATTATCAAACAAGTTCACCTGATCTGGGCGGAGCGGGAGGGTGTGTCAGACTCTTACTGACTAAAACCCAACCGTGTTCCTTCCGTTGCCTGTGTTGCCAGGGGCCTCGGTAACCCTTTCGAACTTTCCCGCGACCCCAGCAGTAACTATACCGTGTGATATATCAAATAAAAGGACTTGTTTTAAGGATTTCTGATATATTTTTTATAATTTTAAAATAAATACTTTTAAACTTATTTAAGAAAATAGATGAAAATCGACCATTACCCCTAATCTCCGAAACTAGTAACCCTAACATTTGGAAAAAAATACAGAATATAGTTCTTTACTTAAAGATTACAGGAAAATATATAAGAAGTATATGGTCTTAAAACAACATGGTGACTCAATATTGTGCGTACAAACTTACATTTGCTATTGGAATGTATCAGGGCACATGTTTTTCAACTACAATGTTAAGTTTGTTCTTGGTATAAATTCATCCCAATTACGGAACCCTTCATTGTGAGTGGTCCGACATGCACTTGGCCGGTTTTTATTGTGCATTGAAGAACTGTGACTATTTTCCAATGGGGTAAGGAGTATTGCAGTTTCGTGTTCTGTACCTTACCTACGGGAATGATATGCAACATACACAATATACTTATAACATCACGCCTTGTTCCCCGAAGGGTGGGCAAAGGTGTACCTGTAGTACACCCACATTTCGCCAGTTATGTTTAAGTCCCATGTAATAGGGGGCGATATGTATAGAATAGAATAAAATATAATTCTCTTTATTATGTACACCTTTCCAATTACAGATATAAAAGTCATTATTTTACATAGGGTGACACAATGGACGGTCTTATCGTTAGATATTCTACACGATTAAAGGCAGAAATGTATATAATATTGTCTTAATATTGACCCAAACATTGACGGGTAAGTTTCTTAAAATACTTACAGAAATAAATCGTATTTCATGGTTTGTTAGTTGGTTGGTTTGTTAGGTATTAAGGTCTCAAACGTGAAACCTTACCCTAACAGGAAAAGTAGGCCCCTTTGCTCCTGGATCGCTTTCCTTTGCTTCCTTTAAATTACGATATTTTATTTTTTTACATACTTCCTTGACATAATCTTTCTATTAATTGACTTTATACAAGGTGTCGAAATTTGACGAGGATGCAAAACATCCTCGTCAAATTTCAGGAGGCTGCTATGAAAGACATATATAATCAAATAAAATTACGATACAAGCTCAATAATTAATACATAATTGCTTTTTAGTTATTTAAGTTTGACAGTATTTTAGAATACACCACTATCAAAGAACAGAATTACTCCGTTGCGTATGCGGTAGTGTGTGTGTAAAAGGGCAGTTACAGTGCGGTATCACACGGGCCGCGTTTTAACATGCGTGTCCCACACATGCTGACTACCGAAAATTAGAAAAAAAAGACCTACTTATTTTATTATTGATTCGTGTCGAGAATCATTAGCATAGTTACCTCCTTGAATTTGACGAAGATGCAAAACGACACCTTGTATACCTACAATTTTAATTTCAACTATTTATTAGTGGCTTTTGTGTATAGCATATTAATTCAGATTTGTTACAGTTGTAATGTTTCAATGGCAATCAAGTCATTTGGTTTAAATAAGTATTTATTTTTATTTTTTTAATAATATTTTATACCTATAGATTATTTTATATTTTATGAATGTGAGAACGTTGTAGATCATTTAGTTTTGTTAAGTACCTGGTACTTGTTGACAGGCCTGCACTGTCCTCCCATACCTATTAAAACTGTAATTCGAAAACATTGTAAAAGCCAATTATTTTTAAGAGAGTAACCGTGGAGTTTCTTACCGGCTCTTCTTCATAAGTAACGACCATTTGGAACCGTGCACGTAGCTTCTGACGTTTCAAAAGTGGCAATGTAGGTTTATGTGAAATATAATATTTTGATTATATTTGATTAGATTTAGTAACGTTTTCCCCATCCAAAAGATCCAATATAATGTACGTGTATTATGTATGTGTATAAGTCCCAGATCACGTGGGGTCAGACCTTACAAATGATTGCACCAGCAAACATTCGCTCACTACCCTCTTTTTGCCTCAATTTGTACATTATAGGTATTTGTACAAATCGTGCCTTCCTGGTATGTACTTTTATTTTCTGGCTTCCTTCCTTATCTTACTTATCTTCTTATTAAAATGTAGGTGAAACGTGATAGGCTTAAAAGCGCACTTTTGTATAAATTGCTTGCGTATCGTCTATCTATACTTCTATACTAATATTATAAAGAGGAAAGATTTTTTTGTTTGTTTGTACTAAATAAGCTCCGAAACTACTAAACCGATTTTATCCATTTTTTCACTTTATTCTTTCGCTAAATTATCGGGAAGTAACATAGACCATATTTTATTAAAAAAAAATAGAGATCCTTACGACAAATTACAATAACGTAACCCAAGATATCAAAAAATTGCCGATAAAGGTCACTATTTAGCGTACGCTGTGAAAACTATTAATGATACATAAAAATAATGTACTACATGTTTATAGTACTCATCATTACCCACAAAAAAGTTTGCGGGGTATATGTCTAACTATCATAGTTAAGTCACAATAACCGGTTTTGTTCAAATTAGTCAATCAAAACACGGGTGAAATCGAAAGATGATGCGCGATGATCTCTGGAACTGCCAAACGGATTTGAAAGATTCTTTTTGCATTTTGTAGCCCAATTTTTGAGAAATGTTAAAGGCTAATTAACATCACGCTACGACTCTTGGGAGCCGAGCAAAAAGAAAAAAGTGAGAAAGAACGCTAAACGAAAACTAAGTAATACCTCGGGCGGGCGATGCGATGCGACGCGGTGGATCGGGGGCCGAAATTTCGCGCGAACGAAGTCGCGGGCTGAAGCTAGTATTATACATTTTTATACTTTGAACTTCAGACGGGATGAAGGGTATTTTGTCCTATAAAAATAATTACGAAGGATCTTTATTTTCAATCGACATGTGTCAATTAACCTTTCTGATGTTCTACAGTCCGGCCCGTCGAGAGTATGACACCTGACATTTGGACAATTTCTCGTTGAAATAAGGATCAAATTCGTAAAACACATAGAATAGAATAGAATAACGCTTATTGTTTCCAGTATTACAGCTAGTAGTAGTGACTCATACAAAAAATAAAATACTGGAACCAAAAGCTTTTAGCGTCAGCATTATGCTAGCGGATTGCTAAGCGCTGGTTTTCAGCTGAAACCCTTGACTCTTGTTTACAATAAAAAAAGGGGTACACTTAGCAACAACGGATTATTATACTAAATGATAAATCAAAATCAAAAGTCATTTATTCAAACTAGGCTGAAAATCAGCACTTTTCGAACGTCAAAGTTACATAAGACAGTCCCCCAAAAATGCCCGCCCGTCACCACTTCCTAGTGCTTTAGCTGGGAAGAAGAAGTGGTGGAACAAACTCCCCAGCAGCACGTCTGTCTGTTTAGTTATATAAACTTGATTCTATACAAATCGTATGCAAAGTAATTAACATTACGAAACACAAAACATTGGATTAAATTACACACTTGCCATACGTTAGCTAGCACGCGCCAGTATACCAACAAAACAATGAACAAACTGTACTCAAGCAGATAAAAATTTCAACATAAAAAAAAACGTAAATAGAACTTAATACCTAAATAAAAGCCTCCAGGCATAAAGGGCGTGCCCGCTTACATAAGGCAATTGCTGTAGCTCGAAGTGAGAAATGATAAACTAGCCCCATCGAAGTAAAATAAGTAAACAATTACTAATAACAATTAAAACCATGATCAGCAAGACGACCAGTCACCACAAGCAGCACCCGTTCACGAGCATAACGCAAAGATCAGCCATCACCCCCCTCGCCATATTGGTGGGAAGGAGGCAACCCGACCCCCGACGCTACCGCAGGCAGTGACATCTAAGGGAGCATGACGAGCTTGCTGCCGGTTGCTCAGGCAAGAATAGTATAATCAATAGTCGAGGACGCTAGCTAACCACTTATTGCAATACAACTCATAAAACACACATTGTAATGAGTAGATTATGTCACTAATAAATTAAAATTTAACTAAATTAAATTACATTGACTTACATATACAGTCAAATAAAAAAATAATTAATTATATGAACTCATATAACCTGTCAGTAGGAAAGCTAATTCTGGAGAAAGAACATAAACATTGTCTTGAGTTAATCACAGCGACCAACTATTCTTATCGTTTAAGTAGTCATTGATACAATAGTATGCCTTTGAACAAAGGGTGGATTTTACTTTAGTTTTAAACGCATTAAAGGCCAAATCTAGCAAAGAAGAGGGCAGCATGTTATAAAAAGTTATACCAAGCCCAACAAATGAGTTATGTACCTTATGAAGCCGGTGAAATGGAGCTCGTAATTTGTCCTTATTTCTGGTGTTAATATTGTGAATATCACTATTTTTAGTGTATAAGTGTATTTTGCCTAATATATAAGATGTTGGCGAAGATGAATTGTGATGCCACCGTGAGAATACCAACATCTTTAAAAAAGTCTCTTAGAGAAACTCTGATCTCTTAGTGGAACTCAGATAATTATAAGTCGGATGATCATTCATCAATATTAGAAAAAAAAGAATATTTTTAACAGTTTGTGAACACGTTTTGTTATTTTATATATATAAACAAAAAGAAAAGAAAAAAAATATAGATAGAACCACCCAATGAACGAAGATGGGCATCTTTTATAATAACTTGGTGCTATTATTTTTAATTTTTATAGTCGTTAGTATGAATCTGACCGGTGTCAAGAACGCATTCTCTCGGCGGCCGGACTGTAGTATTTTTTTAATGTACCTTTCTTTTTTTAATGTATCTTTTTTCAATGTACCTACTTATATACAGGGTGACATTGAAAACATGCGACAAATCGAAATGGGAGATTGTACTCATCATTATGAACAACTTTTACTAAGGGACCAAAGCTACAATCCCAAAAAAAAAAAACTGCTGTCCCCTACATTTACGAGATCAAAATGTAGGAAAAGCAGATTTTTTTTTTTGGGATTACAGCTTTGGTCCCTTAGTAAAAGTTGTTAATAATGATGTATACAATGTCCCATTTCAGTTTGTCGCAAGTTTTCAATTTCAACCTGTATAGGTTAGTATGAAACTGACCGGTGTCAAGAACACATTCTCTCGACGGCCGGACTATAGTATTTTTTTAATGTACCTTTCTTTTTTGAATGTATCTTTCTCAATGTACCTACATATAATATGTAGGTGCATTGAAAGATACTAGAACATCTATACATATTATAAATTAAAGTCACTTTTCGTGTCTGACCGCGTTGTTCTTCTAAACTATGCAACAGATTTTGATGTGGTTTCACCATCAGTTAGCGAATTTAATAGGTATATGGTGTATGCTTTAAAAATAAGTATATGTAGGTATGTAATTGAGTGCCCTAATTAAATGGCTCCGTTATTTAGGTTATAAAGCAACTGAGAAGTTACTGACTCATCCAAAATAGTCCATCCCGCTAATTTCCCCACTCATAATATTTCTCGCATTTTTCAACTTCTCTTTTATTGTGTTTTATAGTTTTTCACTTTGATTTAGTTTTTAGGTTTTTATTATTATTTAAATTTGATTTATTTTGTTATGCGCAGCTCCTTCATTTTTACTGTATAATTTGAATATAATCATGTTTAAACTCCGTCTGGTGGGACCCTGGTGATCTGCTATACAGGTTTTCCTAGTGCAGACACCAGTCTCTCACAAACTTTATCACGTAGTTTTTAAGCATTTTTATATATTTAATATGTCATTGTTTATGAAGAGAAAATAAATTATTGGAATTTGAATTTGTATGTGTATCCATATATTTAAATAAATATTTATTCCACAATTTTCGTTATTGCACCTACCACTGTTTGTCTCTGCATCACCCAAAGGTTGACTGGTAGAAAATGCCTATGGCATTAAGTCCGCCTCTGTACATTTTTTTTTTATTATTAAATAAATAAATAAATAAATTTATTCCGTTTTTTTAAATGTGTATAGTACATTTATATGAAACTTACATATAATAAAGAAATCACGATTTTTAATTAAGTCGTAAAAAGCGTAAACTTACGTAAGAGTGGGTAGATAGTCCTAACTATCCTCTCAAACTAATGTGTGTTATAACTAAGCACTAGGTGTGCTAGCTGACATATTCCTAATAATTTAATGTTTTAGCGTTGGGTTAATTTATTTTTGCTTACTATTGTATAGATTTTTTTTTTCTAATTGAACAGACAGCTGTGTTGCCGGAGAGTTTGTTGCGCTACTTCTTCTTCCCAGCTAAAGCACTAGGATCTGGTGAAGGGTGGGCGTTTTGGGGGACTGTTTCATGTAATTTTGACGTTCGAAAAGTGCTGATTCTCAGCCTAATTTGGATAAATGACTTTTGATTTTGATTCGATTTTGATTTTGATTTTAATATTATAAAAGCGAAAGGGAGTTTATAGTTTGTTATTTAATCACGCTAAAACGGCTAAACGGATTTGGATAAAATTTGACACATGGGTAGACCATGATAGGACATAGGAGACTTTTTATCCCGATATTCCCACGGGATCGAGACTTATGCGGGTAAAACCTCGGGGCGCAGCTAGTAAAACATACATACAAGTGAAGACTTAAACTAACAGGAGTAGCAACCAGTGAGTGCAGTTTTGAAGACCATAAATAAATAAATTATAATAATTCTTAGTCCACTAAACCTTGTAAAGAAATGTCCTCAATTTTTATGAAGCATATTTTAACGGGGATAGCCTCCAGTCTCATCAGCAGTAGCAGTGTATTAGTATAAATATCTATCTATACAATTACATATTTTAAGGTCAAAGAATCAGCTTTGCCATCCAATGTCGCAATACTGCCAGCATTTTGGACACTTTTCCCATTGACAGCGATGCGGACGAATTTTTTGCTACCCAATGAGCTCTTCGGGCCCTATCAGAATACCAGTGCTGCGGTATTTATTTTTAAATATAATAGAAGAGAGGAGCCTTTTTGGCGTCGCACAAGTCGTTTTTATTTATTTTCTTTGTTGTTCTTTGTTTATTGGAACAAATATTATTATATTTATATAATTTTGTTATTTTTAAAAGCTCTTTTTTACTTTTTGTATTTCTTGTGCGTGTCCCAAATAAAATAATTTTCTTTCTTTCTTTCTCTTACTCTTCCCTTTGATCTATACATGAACATTATATATTTTGGTGTTAGCTTGTATATTGTATTTGAGATGACCAGCTATTGATCGAAATAATGTTATTTAAACAATATTCCTATATTGCTCACAACTAGGGGCCCAAGTTTGATTCGCTGGCAGAACAAGTTTGACGACTTGTCAAAGTTTAGACAGTGTCCGCAACATCCCGCGACATTAAAGGGTTAAACTTCAAAGTTGTTTTTCAAATTAGGGACTTGACATTTTGACTTGAAAATTAATAATTTATTGAATACATGAATATATACTCGCTTGTGTCCGCGACTTCGTCTGCGATCCGGGTAGAAAAGTAGCCTATGTCTTTGTCCAGGTCCCAGGTTATAGCTATCTGTTGAATTTCATAACGATCAGGTCAGTGGTTTCGGTTTGAAAAGGTCAATTATAAAAGATTTTATTTGTGTAAGTAGGTTTGTTTAACACATTTTACAAATCGTCAATCATATATTTAAATCTGGATGAGGTTTCCTATCCGACTACTCTGAAACACCGAGACAAACTCAGAGATCACAGTCTCTTTTAAAGTCCAGACTAATAATTGTAGTAGAGTAATTTTGGTCGGATCATGTAAGGACTTTTGAGGAAACAGACAGACTAGGAAGTGGCGAAGGGTGGGCGTTTTGTGGGACTGTCTTATGTAATTTTGACGTTCGAAAAGTGCTGATTCTCAGCCTAGTTTAAATAAATGACTTGATTTGATTTGATTTGACAGAGTAACTTTCGCATTTATAATTATTAGTATGGATGTACCTTAATAACAAAATGGACAATACTCGTAATACTGCATGGAGCAAGCATGATATGCCGTCATCGAATGCTATGCCATCATCGGATATTATGCCATCATCGAATGATATTATCATATTAGATTATATTTATTATTTTATCTTCTTTTTCGTGTGGTTAGTGACTAATCTGGTGTCAGAGTTTTATGTCGCCCATGGGCCTCTGACTTGGCTTCACATGCCGTCATGAAATATATCTCAGGCATGCCGGTTTCCGTCTCACAGAGAGGAGGCCCGTGTCCCAGCAGTGGGAACATTATAGGCTGATTATGTTATGCCGGTTTCCTCACAATGTTTTCCCTCACAGTTTTTTAAGTAAGTGATGTCACAGCAGCAGCCGACAGCAGTGATAGCTAAGTGGTGTGACCGTCGGACTGCCAAGTCACAGGTCTCAAGTTCAAGCCCAAGGCACGCAGCTATGGGTTTGAACTCGAGACCTCGTGATGTCTGACTTTTCGGATTCATGTGCGTATTGTATTCTATTTATTGAATTATTTAAACAATTGTGCCGGAATACTCGTAATAACTAAAGCGCCCTTACGGCGAGGAATGTTGTTGCCCAGGGTGGGGTCATCTTGGCGGTGTCTCTAGACATCGCCAATGCCTTCATCCCCCATGCCCCATCAGGGAGGCACTCCGGTACCACCGGATGCCAACCTACCGTGGTCGAGGCCTATCTGACGGACAGGGCCGTCATTTATCCCGGTCACCAGGGAGTGTTGTGGAACCTGCAAGAGATGTCGTGCGGTGTCCCACAGGGATCCGTCCTGGGGCCGCATCTGTGTGACATCGGATACGACTGAGTACTGCGCGCCGACCTCTGGTGCCACCTCCCTGGTGCAAGGGAGGTGGCACCAGGCGGCGGCCGAAGTAGCGGTACGCGGGGTTGCGACAATCGTAGAAAGGATCCTGCAATTGGGACTTGAGGTGGCCCTGCACAAGTCCGACGCCATGTGTTTTCATGGCCCTCGGGACCTCATGACCGTCGGGAACCCAAATAACGGTAGGAGGGGTTTACATCGGCGTCGAGTCGCCGATGAAGTACCTGCAACTCGTCCTCGACAGCCGGTGGAACTTCGTAGAGCATTTCCGACGTTTGGCTCCCAAACTGGAGCGGGCAGGGGCTGCCTTAAAGAGGCAAACGCCTCCTGCCGGAGGCTCTACGCGGGAGTCGTGTGGTCCATGGCCCTTCACGGGGCTCCTGTGTGGGCGCGTTCCCTGGCGCTGCGGCCAGCCCGCCGATTGAGCGCAGCCCAAAGGGTCATGGCCATCCGGAATCCGCGAAAGTCCTCGCGCACGTATGGGAGTGGCGTGAGGAGGCAAAACCGGGGCGTAACTCCACTGCCGCGAGAAATCAATGCACAGCGGAAGGAGCTCCGGCGGGATCTAATGGTGACATGGAGAGTACGGTTGTCGCAACCCAGTGCTGGGCACGCCACAATTGCGGCAATAAGTCCCAGTTAAGGAGTGGCTAGAGAGGCGCCACGGCGTCCTCTCCTTCCGCCTGACGCAGGTCCTCACCGGACACGGCAGCTTCGGGAGGTTCCTGTGTCGGATAAGGCGGGAGGAAACGCCCGGGTGTCACCATTGTGTGGATCGCCCGGAGGACACGGTGGAGCATGCGGTGGAGGTCTGCCCGGCTTGGGCAGAGCACCGCCGTGTCCTTGTGGAGGCGATCGGCAGCAGAGATCTCTCGCGTCCAGCCCTGGTTCAGGCTATGGTACGGAGCGAGAGGGCATGGGCAGCCGTCACCTCCTTCTGCGAAGCAGTAATGCTCGCGAAGGAGGAGGCGGGACGGTTGATGGAAAGGCAAATTTCGCGCCCTCGCGCCCCTAGCCGCCGCAGGAGACGCCCTGGGCGTCGGGAATCCCGGGCGGATTTCCGGCCACCGTAGGCGCGGGCTTGCGGACGTTGAGCAATGGGTAGCTTGCCGTCCGGTAAGGACCAGGCCCAAGTCGACGGCGCGTTGTATTCCACGCGCGCCTCAAAGAGATGTCGTCAGCACAAGTGTAGGGTCCGATGGCTGCTGGGGTCGCGGGAAGGTACTGAAGGGTTACCGAGGCCCCTGGCAACAGGAAGGAATACGGGTGGGTTTTAGCCAGTAATAGTCTAACACACCCTCCCGCTCCGCCGAGAGCGGGAGAAGTTATTTGATGATTTTCCACCTTAAAAAAAAAAGCGTTACCTCTTACATCGTAAGACAAGTTTTTCTTCCAGAAACATAGATGTAAGGTACCTACGTAAAGTCAGGAATATTCAACTATCTTCATGTGGCAACTAGCTTCATATTTATAACTGACTCACCCCTTGGCAATTCAAAAGTTCCTATAAATGGTTTAATTGAAAATTACTTTGAGAGGGAATATTGCACCGATCGCTCCTTTCGCTGGGTTTCTGGGAATCAGTTGATTCGTCGAACTTAAGTACTTGCGCAGACCGAAATGTTACGACCTTCGATAAAGAAGGGTTAAATTGATGACGTATATTTTGATATTACGCCGTATTTAAAAATAACCTGCAGATTTATTTAAACTTTAAACACAACATTACGCCTGTTTTTCCTGAATGGATAGGCACAAGTTTATGTGACAAATAAGTTTCGTCGGTTATGTCCGTCTAGGCCCGACGTCCATGATGCTACTCACAAGTAACGTGTTCCAAACTCAATTCACCAATGAGTAGCCATAATCTCACAACACTAGTGTTTCAATGACGGTCTGTACACGACGCAACCAATCACAAACTAGTTAATAACGCGTTAGTAAGTCATACCGCTAGTATTTCTATAAATGCTAGGGATGAGACCTTATGGCTACCGATTGTCACAACACTAGTGTTTCAATGACGGTCCGTACACGACGCAACCAATCACAAACTAGATAATAACGCGTTAGTAAGTCATACCACTAGTATTTATATAAATGCTAGTGATGTGACCTTATGGCTACAGATTGGTGATTAATTTTGGTAACACGTAACTTTTGAGT
Source organism: Atethmia centrago (assembly GCA_905333075.3). Lineage (NCBI taxonomy): Eukaryota > Metazoa > Arthropoda > Insecta > Lepidoptera > Noctuidae > Atethmia > Atethmia centrago. Next base: position 29,969,006 of record HG995378.1, on the reverse strand, counting down.
AGCGTTGAACGATGATCCTTAGTTCCAAGATAAATAAAAACAAAATGGCTGTCAATCTTGAAAAGTTAGGTTAATACCTAATGTCTCAATATCTAAGAAAGATATGTTTAAAATTAATCGATTTACATCTAAATAAATGCGCAAAGTTTCTAGCCATTTCCAAGTCGACTTAATAAACAAAATAATAAGCTTTTGAAAACAGAAAGTTCCATTATAGAACTAAATCTAGACATCTTTCAAGCACAATATCTCTCTCCCTCGTGCAACGGCCAATCTAATAGAGATTTTATTGCACAGACGAGTGACGTCACGGACAAACGGTTTAAATAACTGCTTCAGTGGAACTTGTAGCTGTTAACTTTAGGTACAGTCGCAGAATGAAAACGTTGAGCAGCTTAGGATTTTAACTTGTATCGTGTACGAGTCTTTTTATTTTTGTGAATGTACCGTACCGAATTAAAATGTGCTCGCTAGGTATTCTAGGAAAAGTAGCTCTTGTAAAAAGTCGAAACGTCTCCTATGGTATGCTATAATTTTTCTAATTGTCCTATGTTCTATCGGGATAAAATGGGTATGTGTTAAATCCAGGTTATAAACTATCGGTGCCAAATTTCATCTAAATATATTAGTACTAGTGATTGAAATACTATCGTGAATTCATGCAAGTTACTGCCCAAAATTGTGCACAACGTATCGTGAAAAGAATACTGTATTGTATGCAACGTACTACCGAGATAAAAACATCCTATGTCCTACCCAGGTCATGGTCTAGCCATATGCTAAATTTCATCTAAATCCTTTCAGCCGCTTTAACGAGAAAGTGTAGCAAATAAACAAACTCATTTTCGCATTTAAAATATAATATTAGCTTTTGCCCGCGGTTTTATTAACTTATTCTAATTATTTTAATTTACTCTATGTGATAATCCAGGTATACAAGGCATACAAGTGCCAAATATCACCCAAATCGGTTCAGCCGTTTTTAGGATTCCGTAGTAAACAAGGAACCCTTATATGTAGTTTCGCCATGTCCGTCTGTCCGTCCTCGGCTTAGCTCAGACACTCTTAGTACTAGAAAGCTGTAATTTGGCATGGATCTCCATATTAATCACGCTGAAAAAGCGGTATAAAAATGTTGAAAAAAAAAATTGGGGTACCTCCCTTGCACGTACAATGTGGATGATATATTTTTTGTCGTGTGTCCCATGATGTGGGATACATATAGTTGGATAGGCCGTTCAAAAATATTGCAGGTCGGTTAAAACCATTTTTCGATTCAGGAATCGGTTTGTGTAATATTAAAAAACTAATTGATCAGGTATTGAAAATAGTGTTGGAGCTGCTGAAGATTTTAAAAACTCTCTTTGCATTGTATAAATTCAATCTCTTAGTATTGTATAGCTGCACAGGACATTGTTATGTGAGTACTATGTACTATAAAGCTGCCAGTTAGTGGATACGTCTTTCATTGACTTGAATGTGCCCTGGCGGCTGGGAGTATGTCATGCTCACTCTAATGTCTCGCTGATGGTGGCGCATGTGTTGGATCATTTAGCTCCCTTCAAAATGGTTGAGCTGAATGGTGCTGATCCACGCGTCATGTTCGTGAACGGGCGCCATCAGTAGAGACTGGTCATCTCTTAGCTGCCACGGCTTATTTTAATTTTAATTTTTGAATTGCTTTTTTTTTGTTGTATTTTTTTTTTATTACGGACGCTTTTGCATCGTTCTCACATGTATAATTTCAAAATGAATGATGTAAACAATATTTTGTAACCATAATACGTTGATTTAAAAGAGTGTCCGTGGAGTTTCTTGCCCGTTCTTCTCCATAGGTACCTACTACGCTTTGGATTGGGCAACTAGCTTCATCTTTCTGACTGACTGACCGAACCCTTGACAATTCAAAAGTGCCTGTAATTGGTTTATTTGAAATAAATGCTTTGAGTTTGAGTTTGATTATGCTTTAAAGTACTTTTTTTAGAGTAGTGGGACACTTTACACTAAAAAAAATAAGAAATAATAATGAAAATAATCATGCCATATATACAGGGTGTTAGGCAGACGGTTGAACATACAAAAATGGCGGATCCATGGGGCCAGCTGCTACGTGTTTAGACAATTTTTTATTTGAAATTCGTCGTTGCCCAAACTTCAAACGTTAATAATTAATTTTAAAAATAACAAAACTGACAACATTTTTTATTTGACGCAGATGGTTACTAGAAAGTTAAATACGAGCCCTCAAGGACGACCTTCACCTCGACCTCAACCTGGACCTCGAGCTGTCAAGGACAGCTAATGAGACACAATTGATTTTCTATTGTTTTACACCGAATCGGTGTCGCACGGGGCTTAACGAACAAATAAAAAAAAAATACCGCAAGGCCGACTTTGAACTGCGTTTAACTAAAAACCTAAGTGTGTTAGAGCACTTCTAATTCTAGGAAAACATCTTTGGTTCATGCCCGTTCTAACGGTATGCAATATGCACAAATATATTTTTAAACTGGCGTAATTCGTCTACTGTAACTGCCCGGGGCCTTTTTCACGGAACTCTGCATTTGCGAAAAGTGAAATAAATTACATGCAAATTTGTCAAAATGGTTTAAGGAGTATGAGGTGTGACAGAATTCTACTACTGCGTAAAGAACATATCCAAATAAGTTTTTTTTTTTTATTATAAAAACGTTGCCCCACACTAGGAATTTCTTCCTGTATCGTGGGTGCGTTTACACACATAGAACTCACAAACACAAACACCCAGACCCGTAACAATTATTTGCAGATCATACAAATATTTGTTCCGTGCGGGGATCGAACCCGCGACACGCTGCGCAGCAGTCGATTGCTCAGCCATTACGCCAACCGTGTCGTCAAAATAAGTACACGTAAAGTTATTAAAAGTAATTCACTCAAAGAAAACTTAAGATGATAATCAATTTTCATAATTTATTTATAAAATGTTTTCAAATTGTTGCCCTTGATTTGCTATGCATGCTCGGCACCGGTTTCGTATTTCAACCGTTGTAGTTCGTAGAAGCATCTCCGCCTTTATTGTTAATAATGCTGCATTTATTCGATTTATCAACCCTTCTCGACTAGGAACCACGGTTGTGTGTATACTAGGTCTTTGGCCCTACCGCACACGTAGAAGCCTATCGGGGTGAGGTCTGGTGACCGTGGAGGCTAGGGAATCGGACCACCCCGACCAATCCAGGAGTTAAGCGTTATCCAAATGGTCCCTCACAATTATGCTGCAATGTGCTGGGCAACCGTCGTGTTGGAACACAATGGAAAACTTCTTCCCTAGTGGAAGTAGTTTTCCATGAAAACAGGCCCATTGTGTGTGTGTATCGGGTAAATCATTTTGTAGAAACTCCAAATAATTGTTCCCATTTATATTATCTGGTAAATAATGGGATCCGGTCAACTTGTTTCCAATAACACCAGCCCAAACGTTCACACTAAATTAACGCTCGTGGTAAATTCTATGTGCTTCAAACCCATTGAAATTAGCGGCTCCATACGCCAACAATATATCCGCATATTCTTCATTGGTAAACGCGGTCATTTTAATAATGTATATACATATATAATATAATATACCGCAAAACGTGCCACTAACACAATAGTACTTATTTCAAAAACGCGCGGAAAATCAAACTAACTAAATTAATTATAAATTCCAAAATCAATGACGAACAATGATCATTTTTCACGCGCCAATATTTACGTTTTTTTTTTTCTTTCAACAGCTCTATTTGTAAGCCAGTTCGAAATTTAAATAAACTCTTTGATAAGTTACCTCCTTGGTTGCTATGTTTCAAGTAAAAAGTTCGTTCCATTTTTAAATTACACGATAGATATGAATATTCATAATAATTTATTCGGCCTAACACAACAGATATGGATTTACATGCATGCATTTGACCAGTACAGCATTTTCGATTTATCTCGAAGAAAGTTGTCAAAGTAATGCCAGTAATTAAGTAAAGTATTTTTTTTAAATTAAGTAATTTCCAACCAAAAAGAAAAATCTTAACAAAACGAAGCGATAACGACAAAACAAAACTAGTGAACAAAAACAAGCAACAAATAACATTTTTTTGCTACAAACAATTGTTATTCACCTGCACCTGCATTTTAATTAAAGTAGCCCCCAATCTTTTTGGCCGGGTTGAACATAGGCGCAAGCCGCTGCGCAGAATGCAAAATTAAGGTTTCAATTGGGAAAATACCATGGCGCAGGATGGCGGTCGCGCTCACTTCAGCCCGGCCAAAAAGATTGGGGATTACTGTACTAATGCACAACAAAGGTAAGAATATTAAATTGTGTGACCATTCATGGAAAAACATAATGATTAACATCTCGATGAATCTTGAAATATGAGAAAAATATTATTAACTAATAAAATTTTATCTGCGAACAGCTTTAGAGAAACCTGAAAAGTCCATCCAAATGAAAACATTAAGTTACAAGAAACAATATTTTCCATACATACCAAAACCCTTAAATCAAACAAAAAAATATATTTCATGCATAATTAATCTGGGGCACGGCCAAGCGAAGCGCAAGGGCACTACCTCCCTTTTCTCAAAGAGCTTCGTCGTTATTTTGAACCCTCATAACTTGGGTTTAGATTATACCAGATAAATAACATTCTCGGGATATGATGTCAATAGTAGACTTATTAAACATATAAAGTTTCAATTGCATAGCTCTTATACTTTAGATTTTATTGATTTCCCTTTTCGCAAATGCAGTTCCGTGAAAAAAAGCACGGGTAGTTAAAATTGATGAATTAATCTAGTTGCTTTAAAATAAATTGTGCAAATTGCATACCGTTAGAACGGGCATGAGCCAAAGATGTTTTCCTAGAATTAAAACTCTATCACTCGTTTTTTTTTTTTAATACAGTTCAAGGTCGGGCATGCGGTATATTTTTTTAAATTTGATCGTAGTTTAAGGGTTCGTATTTAACTTTCTAGTAACCATCTGCATCAAATATGAATTTAATAAGATTCTATAATTATCCTAGATGAAAAAATAAATGTCGCCAGTTATTTTTAAAATAAATTATTGACGTTTGAAGTTTGAGCAACGACGCGTTTCGATCAAACAAAAAAAAATAGTGTGCCTCTTGTTATTGGGCCTAAACACGTAGCAGACGGCCCCACGGATCCCCCATTTCCGTATGTTCAACCGTCTGCCTAATTTGTCCTAAGTAATCCTTACATATATATACTGGGTGTTAACCCAGTATATAGGGTGACTGGCAATTAGTGTACGATACTTAAACACGTGATTGTGCTCATGATAACAAACAATTTTTATTATGGGAGCAAAGCCGAAATCGCGAAAAAAATATCAGCTGTTCAGTACATTAGGCAAACATAAATGTACTGAACAGCTGATTTTTTTTCGCGGTTTCAGGTTTGTTCCCATAGAAAAAGTTGTTGGTTATCATGAGCACAATCACGTGTTTAAGTATCGTACACTAATTACTAGTCACCCTATATATATATGTAAGGATTACTTAGGACAAATTAGTGTTTTTTTAGCATTGAAATCGAATTATTTAGTAGGACCGATGGGACTTAAAAATAAAATTACTAAATTAAATTTGTCCCACTAAAAAAATCTGTGAGATGAACGGGACCAAATTTAATATAATTTTAAGGTTGACTGGTAGAAAATGCCTATGGCATTAAGTCTGCCTCTGTACATTTGTGTGCTTATAGTATTAAATAAATAAAATGATTAAATTCTTGTTCGTACCACCCGCGGGATGTCGGCAGCGAACGGGAATTCACGCAAAAACATTATAAAGTGAAAAATAACTTAATCATTTTGGAAGTCGGTGTCTGTATTTTAGTTTTTTGGCAACGACTTCTGAAAATAAAATAATTTTTCACTATGTAGTGTTTTTTTGGAGGTCGGTCGTTTTTATTTTCAAAATCGATTTTTATTTATGGTACCTACCCCACACCAATTCGTATGTAAACAACAGCGGCAGGAAGTTTTATAAAATTATCAAGATACACAAGTGGAATAAATAGGTAGGTATTATCGAAACTACTCAAAACTACCCAAGAAATGTTAACAAAATTATGTGGGACCACCGCGCAAGCTTCAAATGAAAATGTTCAAAATCGGTTCACAATTGACGAAAATATTCAAAAATTACATATAAAAAAAAATACAGACGAACATATAACCTTTTTTTGAAGTTGGTTAAAAAGTAATGACTTACCTTGTCACTTGTTACCTTGTACCAAAACACCGACAGCTAAGTAAAATTTTAACTTAGCCGTCATAATTTAAACGGGCCGTTAACTTAACGTGAGTTCGTAACTGGCTGCAAGATTGTCACTTTAATTAACTAATAAATAACTGAAGCCGCGTACAGAATTTAGTACCAAACCTTAGACAATAATTAATAAATTCCGGTTTAGGTACGGCTCACACGCACTGAAGCAGCGAAGCGACGATATTTTGGAGAGAAAAAAAAATTTGTTACTTGTGGCAGCTGGCCAGACAATGTAATCATGCTTATGAAGCACAAAACTGAGGTTTGGGTACATGGTTAGATTTTTCTTTTGTCTAGAGACAAAGTCATGATAAACATTGATATCAACTAGAGAATGTCCTTAGACCTTATGATTTTCTTCGATCAAGGGTGGGTCAAGGTCCGTGTTCTATACATATTTGAGGGTAACTAATACGAAATGAACACACCACGATAAATTAAAACAACGATCACTCTTAAATTAATAATTCATCATTTTTGTACAAACATATAGAATATTACGAATATTATAGCTTCTCTAAAATAATCACTCATAAATATGAATGAGTATCCCAAAAATATGCATTACTAACGTTATGAATTTAGACAGAGTAAAAATATTTGTTCAAAAACTAAAATAATATTCTGACTGTATTATTTATGTGTGTATAAATTCTGCCTTTGATGGGGACTAGACAAATATGTTAATTTAACACATCAAAAAAGGGGGTTAAAATAATTTAGGTTAAATGGATGTTGTCACAGGCCGGTTTTATTCGTTAAAATGAAAACTCTACAATTTTTTTTTTTAGGTACGATGAATAACATTGGAAATACAGGACTCAAAAGCTAATTATAACGACTGAAAGCGATATAAGAGCGAAAAAATAAAGAAACATGACGAAACGTAGCTGATAGTGTAGACACGCCCTAACAAACTTGACGATAAACCCTTGCTTAAGAAACACTTAGGAACTTTTGTACTTGGATGAATGAATTATGTACCTTTGCTTTAAGTTCGCGCTCTGATTAATTTGTATTGAATATTATGTAAAAAAGAATATGTACAGTATGACAATAGCTTTACCTAAGTATTAAAGATACAGAGGGAAGTGATCGATGTGTTTGACCTGATGGAACATAGTGTAAAACGAAAATGTAACTTAATTTCTAGGATAACTTTTAAACTCAAAAACGTTTGTTACGTCTTGGTGTGAATGTTTATTTTTATTTTATTTATTTGGCTCACCAACAATTAAATACACTGATACAAAATTATGAGATATATCCAATAGACTTATAGACTAGTGTACCAATTTCTTACAGGTAACTTGGTAAGCATATCATGGATTACTTATATGTCGATTGATAGTGAGCGTCTACTTTAAATAAGATTAGTTCTTATATTCACCAGTCACCGAGCATAATTATATTTTCGACAAAAAATCTAAATTAAAATCAAAATACAATTAAAATTAAAATAAAATCAAAATGAAAATTAAAATCATTATCAAAATCATCATCAAAATTAATATCAAAATCATTATTTAAATTAAAATCAAAATCCACACTTAAATTAAAATCAAAATCCACACTTTAATTTTTGATTAAAATCAAAATTAAATTAAATTTACACTAAAATCATTTGATTTACAAGTTTTTGTACACAATACTTCGGTACTTACCAAGTGAGTTACTGCAGCTGTTTAATAATTTACATTGGCGGGGGATTGGAGAATTAGCACCAAAGACAGTTCTGCGAAGAGGAGGACATAAGGGGGTTATAGGAGCTCGTAGGCTTTTCGCGGGTACACGGATTTTGATCCTGCTCAACAATTGGGGACAGTCAGTTTATATCTCAAAATTTTAAATATAAATAACGAATCCAGTAAATCTCTCCTCTTCTGTAGGGATACCATCTTGAAATGCAAGAGTCTCTCTTTATATGATCGTTTCTTTTTAGCTATTCCGGAAGAGTATGCTAAATGCCACAGAAATCGTTTTTGAACCCTTTCCAATCTTAGTGTGTGGGTGGCATAGTAGGGTCTCCATACAATGCTGCAATATTCTAACGAGCTGTGGACCAAACAATTATAAAGCAGAATCTTGGTCTTATTGCGACGAGAACAGGTAACATTTCTTATGACAAACCCAAACATTCTAGAGGCTTTTTTAACTACATTTTCAATTTAGGGTACAAATGTTAATTGCCTATCGAACAAAACTCCTAAGTCTCTTATCCGTTCCACTTCCTGGATTAAGCTTCCACTAATGTAATAAGCAGATCGTGTCAATTTAATTTTTCTAGTGAATTTCACATGGTAGCAATTGCTGACATTTAAGCTCATATCATTATCATCACACCACTTTACTAACATGTCTATATCTCTCTGTAGCAACCCAACATCAAGGTCTGATTCAATTATTCTGCAAAATTTTAAATCGTCAGCATACATGTAACACTCAGAAAATGTCAACTCATTGGCGAGATTATTACCAAATAAATTAAACAAAACTGGGCCAACATGTCATCCCTGTGGGACGCCAGATGTGACCTTGTAGGAGTTTTATTGGTAGAGGGCATTGAGGGCAAAAAAGAAGGAACGACCATCGAGACAGGATTTAAACCAATTAAGAAGGGAGCCATTGATGCCGTAGGCAATTAATTTATGCAGGACTATAATATGGGGGACGCGATCAAAGGCCCTGCTAAATTCAGTTTATATCACGTCAACTTGTTTCCCAGCGTCAATGGCACTCGTTAGTCTCCATGAATGTCACTAGGTTTGTGCATGTAGATCTGGAACTCACAAAAACAGTTTACAGGCAACTTATTACCTTACTCATTCAGCCGATTTGATTTGACGTCATTCTATGGCCTATGATAAGTAGGTATAGTAGGTACCTAGGTACAAAATGAAATATTTTTTTGAAGTTCCAAATCCACACTAGTAAATAAAACAAAATACTAAATTAATTTATATACTACAGTAATTTAGTCAAAATACAAACGACATTCTTTATTTAAATCCAATAAGGCAAATGTAATAAACATAAAAATTATATTTGTTCAGAGAAAACGTATTAAAACTTGAAAGGGAATCAAGAAAAACACGTTAAATTAACGTATTCAGAATTAGAGGTTCTTAGTTTGGGAATTCTAAATTGTAATTTTAGGAATGACATTAAAAACTAATTAGAAAGTAAATTAGAGTTTCAACATGAATTCTGTGTTACAAAGAAAACATTTTAATAAAAATACTTTTTAGTAGTAGCCTGCTTACGTATTTATTTCACTGAGTATACATTAAACATTGTCCTTTTTGGGGTTCCGTACCTCAAAGGAATAAAATTAACTCGTGTGTCTGTCTGTCTATCATGATTAAGTTAAAATTTGGTACACATATGCATTTCTGTGACCCAAACACCGACGTGTAACGTAAATAAATGAAATTTGAATATAAGGGTCACTTTGGGGGAAAATGAGAAAAAAAATGGAAACTGTACCGTGTGACATATTAAATGAAAGGGTTTTTTGTGACGGTCTCAAATATATATTTTTTATAATTTCGAAATGGATAATTTAAAAGTTATCTAAGAAAATAGATGAAAATTGACCGCCCCCATCCACCCCTTATCTCCGAAACGTCAACCCTAGAATTTTGAAAAAATACAGGAAATAGTTGTTTACTTACAGATTACCGGAAAACCTTTAAGAAGTCTATGGTCTTAAAGCAACATTATAATTCACTCAAAACTATGCGTACAAACTTACATTTGCAGTTGGAATGCATGGGGGAACATATTTACAATGTTAAGTTTGTTCTTGGGATAAACTCATCCCACCTACGGAACCATTTATTGTGCGTGGTCCGATACGCACTTGGCAGGTTTTTTATGGTCTCTGTGGGGTCGCGATGAGTGTGATAATTGATCTTGTTTTTTTGAAGAGTCCTATCAGGGATTTGCGCCTGGGCAAAGGCAAAGGCCGGGGGGTAAAGGGTTAGGGCTGGCTGGGGTCTAACTGGTTAAACCGGTCCTCATGGTGGTTACCACGAGGACCGGTTTCAAGATATGAGAAGCAGCTTTAGGATCTTCACTGGAACGCAACTTATTATTGTGTTACGCCAAGAAAGCTTGTCACGAGGGAAAAACAGTTAGACTCCTGTCTAACCCTGCATAGGTTAAAGCATCAAGACTACCAAGATAATGAAACTTGAAAAAACGTGTTTTTTTTATAACAGATTTATTTATTTGGTCATTTCCTTTAAAAGATTTTACCATTACTCAGCACTAATAGGAATAACACAAACGAATACTAAAATGTATCCAATCACAATAAGTCTAAGCAGTGGAATCTTTAGATCCTCCACAGACTCGCTTTCCGCAAACAACCGGTTATAATCCGGATAATATCCGTTCCGGATGACAAGTCCCCTTTTCCAAACTGATTTGTCTTTAAGACAGCTTGGATTGGTCGAATTAATTGTCTATTTAGGGAGACGTACCTTTGTGCTAGTTGAAGACATTAGTTAATTACGGTATTCATTAAGTCCCATGTAGAGGGTGAAGACTTGGGCTGTTGCATAGGTTGGTGGTTTTTAGCATAATTATTACGTTGGTTAATTAAGGTATTCATTAAGTCCCATGTAGAGGGTGAAGATTTGGGTTGTTGCAAAGGTTGTTGTTTTTAACATTAAGTATGCATTTATGCTTATTGGATACTCTCTCGTTTGAAAACCAACTTTCTTGATTTGAACCGATAATATGGTGAACGGTGGTGTATGCATGTCTAGAAGTAATCTATTCACGTGTGACTTGGAATCACCCTGAGCATCAGTTTTGCTATTATTTATCTACGGCAGTGGTGGCCCAGCGGTAACGGCCCTGACTTAATTTGGTCGTGGATTCGAACCCAGCCAGGCACATTACTTTGTGTAATTTATTTCATCACCACTGCTCTCAAAATGGTGAAGGAAAACATGTAACATTAACTTATTTTAATAATTGCAACTTTGTGTGTTTTTCACAGAAAAATACCTACCAAAGTACTACCTGCTTGTGCTTGGACCATGTTAAAATACAGTGCTTGGCCGCAATGTGAAATGGTTTACGATTGCCAGTCAATAAAATCTGAGTTTTAATCAAAACGTACAACCAGCCACAAAAGTTTGCCGATAGTATTGAAAATGGGCGATAAAACGATAGTTTACGACTGAATTGTATCATTGTAGTTTAAAATCCTATAAAATTTACCATCCCTGCTGATGTTTTATTGAGCCCACAGTTCATACAATCAGACTGCAGACACTCATAAAATATTATAACATTTTCATGATTTTTATTGTACACCCATTAATATTAAAATCGTTAACGTCACTAATTAGAATTAAAACAATAGAAGATCTCAATGTGGCAACTCTAAGTGGTTTTTCTCAAAAAACGAAGGAACAGAACCATAATAAGAAGAATGTCATTTCTTTTCAAAAAAATCCAGTAGCGTTCAAGAAAACTAGAACAAAATATATCCATATGTCGGAAATACGTTAGTCACTCGTTTGACTAATCGGGACGTCAGCGCCACCAAGCGGCGCTCGCCAGAGTCTACAACATAACTCTTGACCGGAGATAAGTTCAGTATTATCGGAGGCGGTCAAGGAGTCAACACGTTTAGAAACTGTCGCGCGTTCCATATAGGTGTGTCGTGTACCTACAGTGTGTGAATAGCTAGTGTGATTATTTGATCGTAAATTATAATTTGATTTAAACTGCAAACGGTTTTCTATTGCGCAATAACTAACACTTCCCATTGTACGCCCACAGTAGTTAAAATATCGCCTGATGATAACGAGAGAGACCTACCTTCTCCGTCACATATATATTTTTACACAGATTATATAATTTTAGAATGGCAATGTGTTTGTCTAGGATCGTGGAGGTCAGATAGGCAGTCGATCCATGTAAAATATACTGGTATTCAGCTGCATCCGTTCAAACTGGAAGCTGACAACAACGTAGTTGGGAAAAGGCTAGGCAGATGATGATGATGTGTTTGTCTAGGGACATAAATCTGAGCCAATCTATTGCCATTCGATGGCACACGGCATGAAGTAAATGCTGGAAATCTTGATGTATCCACGGCATATTATCTCCTTCCCTTTTACACGACACATTATGTTATGAACGTGAGAGATTCTTCACGATTTTCATTCTTCATTTAAGAGGACTACAGGACCTAAACGCAATTTTTTGTAAGTTTTATAATGCCAAGTATATGCACAATCCACTACAGTAAACAAAATCAGAAAAATATATGATATTCTTAAGGATCTAAGCTGGGTAAATAGTGTGTTGAAAACATAATATAACTAATTTGATACGATAGAAAAAAATTCAAATTCAAATTCAAATAATTTATTTTCTCTTCACAAACAATGACGTAACATATATATAAAACAAGCTTAAAAACTACGTGATAAAGTTTGTGAGAGACTGGTGTCTGCACTAGGAAAACCTGTATAGCAGATCACCAGGGTCCCACCAGACGGAGTTTAAATATGATTATACAAAAAAAAAAATATATATATATATAAACAGTAAAAGTGAAGGAGCTGTGTGCATAACAAAATAAATCAAATGTACATAATAATAAAAACCTAAAAACTAAATCAAAGTGAAAAACTATACAACACAATAAAAGAGATATGGAAAAATGTGAGAAATATTATGAGTAAATTAGAGTAAATTAGAGGGACGGACTATTTCGGATGAGTCAGTAACTCCTCAGTTGCTTTATAATCTAAGTTAAGGAGCCATTCAATTAGAGCACTCTTACATGACTTTTTTGATAGGTGATATATCGTGGTAATGCGATTAATTTTATTGTATAGATGGGAACCTTGGAATGTATAAAATCTTTGAGAGAAGCACGTTCTTAGACCCTTAACTGTATTGCAAACAGAGTATTTTCTGCGTTTTCCTGAGATAGAGACGGGATCAAATATGATGGAGGTGTGTTTCTTGAGTACAGTGTACAGAATAAAAAGTTGCCTCACTGACAAGACTTTAAAGTGTTTGAAGAGATCAACAGTAGGATAGAAATGTGGCAGAAAACAGGCCACCTTTAGTACCACCCGCTGGGCTCTTTCCAATTTCAAAATGTTAGATTTAGGAGCACCCCCCCATGATGTTATACAGTAAGTAAGAAGACACTGACACATCGCAAAATATACCCACCTTATAACCTCAGTGTCCGCTGCGTGACGAAGACTTTTAAACAGAAAGATTAATTTGCGAATTCTAGAAGTTAGACTGTCTATTTGTGGCTGGAAGTTTAAATTATTATCTATTATAATTCCAAGGTACTTAATAGAGGTAGTCTTTTGGAGAACGGGACAGGAGCAAGTGTTAGAATTTGAGTTTATGCAAGAGTGCGCTTTAATCTGGAAATGGGATAACAGTTCATTGCGTTTGTTAGTGAGGGAGAAAGCTAAATACTTGGTTTTATCGACATTAAGGGTAAGGACATTATTTTTTAACCAAGCTAGAACCGTATCAAAACCCTTCTGTGCATAATCGTAGACACCAGCCCATGAGTCTGCTGTAAAAAGTAGTGCCGTATCATCAGCAAAAGATATGATTTTACCATGGGGTAGCTGTAGGTTACAGAGATCATTAATGTAGGCAAGGAAGAGGGAGGGTCCGATCACGCTTCCCTGTGGTATACCAAAAGTAACAGGATGGTCATCACTGATATAGTTACCTATTTTAACCCTCTGGAACCGATCAGATAGGTAGTCCCGGAAGAGTTGAAGTGGGAGACCCCTGATTCCCATGTTTTCCAGCTTGTTTAGTAGGTTGGGTACAGATACCGTGTCAAACGCTTTGGCCAGGTCAAGGAATATGACAAGCGCCTTATTTTTACCATCAAGACTGGTAACAAGATGATCTGTCAGCTCATGAACAGCGTCGGCACAAGATTTTCCAGCCCTGAATCCAAATTGACCTTGTGATAAGAGGTTATTGCGTTCAAGGTATTTGGTAAGTCTGCAGTTCATGAGCCGTTCCAATAATTTGGAAAGAGTGGGTAGAATAGAGATTGGCCTATAATTGTTGACACGGCCTCTGTCCCCAGCCTTGTGGATAGGATGTACAAGTGATTTTTTTAAGGGTAAGGGAAAGGTGCCTGTGTAAAGTGCAAGATTAAATAACTGGGTAAGTGTGGGAACCAAGTAGTTCTTGTAATGCTTAAGAAACCGAGCAGAAATGGGGTCAACACTTTCAGAGCAGGTGTTTTTTAGGCTACAAATGAGGGAGTCTACCTCCTTCTCATCAGTGGGAAGAAAAGCCATTGAATGTGGATGAGTGACGGGAACACTGGTAGGGATAGGAACTTGATGACTTAATATCTTTTCGGCGAGGGATTTACCAATATTAGAAAAGAAGTAATTTACCTCATTGACAGACTCTTGAGGGTTTTCAACATTTATGAGTTCCTGGGCGGGCGGTTTAGGTTTGACTGTGTCAGTAATTTTCCTAATGACCTTCCAAAGCTCTTTGCTATTATGTTTTGCATTACGAATCTCCTCTTTCTCGTATTCTTGTCTGACTCTTTTCAATAGGTCATTACAAAAGTTGCGGTATCTTTTGTATGTGATTAGCAATGCTTCATCATTCGGATACTTTTTCACCTTCATATGCAGGTTGTCCCTATTAATAGAGCATCTCAAAAGTCCTGGAGTGATCCAAGGCTTAATGATACGGCGGCGGTTACTGACAGGGACAACCCTGGTATGAATAGAAATGACATTGGTTAATGTATCAATAAGATATGTAGCTGCTAGGTTGGCGTCAGTCATGGAGTACAATAAGGAAAGATCGAGTCCCTTCATAGCATCATCTAAGCCAGTATAGTCAATAACTTTTATGAATTTCTTGGGATGGGTAGGTCGCGTTGACAAATTTACAAAAAGGGAGGTAGTGTCATGGTCAGTCACTGATGAATGCATCAGTGACTGACTCTTGGTTTTTAGAATTACATGGTCAAGGCAGGTACGTCCATGTGTGGGAAAGTTGTGGGCTGGTAGTAGGCCATGAGACGCCAATAAGTTAAGGTAATTATGAGAGCGAGAGTCAGAATTAAGTTCTGTAATATCAATATTGATGTCACCGGCCAAAACAATATTTTTTGTAGATGAATATTTTGAGAGGAGTTCGTTCAGAGAGTTCAAAAAACCAGAGATATTTTTCTGCGCAGGAGGACGGTAAACTGCTATTATGACAGTGTCTATATCAATTTTGACTAAAAGACAGTTTGCATCAGTCAGTAGAGGTTCTTCAACAGATAATTTCAAGCTGCAATTATGATAAATCACCACACCTTCGTTTTGAGTAGTGTTATTAGAGGTAGAGTGTGACGTATAGTTTTTAAGAGTAGGAATGACCTGGGTGTATGGCAGCCAACATTCTGTCAAGATTATGAGATCCCAATTTATATTACTTCTGCTGAGTAATGTTTGGAATGCGGGGAGGTTGCGTCTAATGCTTCTAATGTTTTGGTGAATAAGTGAGAGATACTGTTTCGGTTTAGGTATGTAGGTAGAAATGTCTTCAACGACACTTAAATGAGGTTTTGCAACCGAAACCGCATCCAAAATGGAGTTTATTTCGTCTACATTATCGAATATAAATTATGGGTTTCTGGTAGATTGCTCTGAAGGTGTTGGGGGGAGGACAAAGTTAGGGAGTACAAGTGAAACAAATTAAGAATGTGTGTTTTAGTAAATAAGGGAGTTAACTTACTTGACAATTTAGGGAGTCGAATATCTGAGAATAACATTATGTGTAAGTGAGTATAGAGGTGGAAAAATTTGTCTACAACAATTAACAACTTGAATTTAAGAGTAAGTTTTTACATTAAATAAGATTCAGGTGACCATAAAACAGTTTTAAAGAAGCGAGATAGCATCGAGACACTTAATATGCTTTGCCGGCATTTTTTCTTCCTTCCGGACCAGGATACGCCCATCACAAACCCAAACAAATTTGTACGCCTTTTCTTTGGCGACCTTCCGAACAGCAGCATAGATTTTCTTATTTGAAGGAGATAAGTGCTCCGATACAAATACTGGACATTTTTCGCCCCCATAACCAAGATGATGAGAGTTCAGCTTGCTATCGCTGTGAGCTTTATTGAAATTAGTTACTGAAGTCAAGAGATCATCACGGATGCCTGTATTCTTAAAACGGACAATAATTGATCTAGGTCGATTATTTTTCGTATCCATTTTTCGAACTCTGTTTGCAGAAAGCACATCTTGTTCTTGGATGGTATTCGAGACAGTGTTGGATAGTTGCACAATCGTTTTTACGAGGTTTTCATTATTATTTTCGGGAACACCGTTTATCTCAATATTCTCCTGTCGGGTAAATTGCTCCAGAGAATTTAGTCTGGACGTTAGATCCTGAACTGATTTCCGTAGGATATTGTTTTCCTTTTCCAGATCCTTAACTTTATCCTTGTTGACGGTAAACTCAGCGCTAATACGGTCGAACTCGTCACTCATAAATTGAACTGATTTAGCCAGACCTGGCAGTGAAGATAGATGTTCATTAATTTTGGAAAGTTCGGTGGTAACGCAGTTTTTGATGGTAGCGGCCATTTCATCAGTTAAGGCTCTGTGTATCTCGACTCGGATAGTTTCAATGATTTCCGCTGTAAAGGAGGCCTCGGAGTGGACGAACTGCTCAGTAGATTGTTGCTCCTGGGGTGAGTCAGTTGGGCGCGGACGTTTGACCCTTGAAGAAATTAATATCTCCGAATCTTGGTCACGAGAGAGCGGGTTTTCTACCATATCTACTTCCGACTCGATAACAACAGCTTTTGGGGTACTTAGGTTTGGTGGAGTGCGTACGACTTTAGGCATATTTACCCGAATGAAACAAAAAAAAAAAGAATTAAATAAAAAAAAAAATGCAAAAAGTGAAAATGTCGTGACTTGGATGCGAACCGACTCTGTCTATGCGCAAGTTTTTAGTCTCGAGCGCTCCGACCTCGAGACCAAATACACATTTCTTGGAACGTTGAAAAGTAGACTGTATTGTACAACACTGAGCGTCTGCAGGGGGCGTACTTAACTAATGAGTCCAAAGATCACTTGTTTTGTTTGTCACCAACACAAATTGCAAGAATGAATCCACGTTTGTGTTTTAAAAACTGTTTATTGGTATTATAAAATGAGTATTTCGCAATAATTTTAACACAGATTGTTCACAGAGTTATGAACTTTGATTTGCACGGAGTAAAGAAAGTTTGGATTCACTTTTTACTAGTTTTATTAATTAAAATTGCAGAGAACAACAAAAGTACGTCAGTTCACTCAACTACCGTCGGCGGAATGGGAATCACGAAGATACCTCTAAACATTTCTTTTAACGATTAAAAACCATACTAATATACATGCAATCATTCTGATTTTTTGTCAGATTATTCTACAAGCCACATATTAGCATAAATAGTGTTTTATTTTTTTATACAATCTATAGCTTTTTTGTAAATCAATAATTGCTTCATATTTTACAATAGATTACCGCCGTTGTCATCGCGCTTCTCATTCTTTTCTATGCAGTCCGACAGTGACCGCGCTTTAGGTGTTGTCGGCCTCTTAAAAGCGAAAATATGAAACTGGTATGAAGTCATATACGTTCGAGAGAATAACAGGAGTAGTTCTGGGCTTTTGGGCTACAGAAAAGAGGAATATTCATAATTATTATGCAATGGTTCATACGTTTTAGTACGAGTAGTTGATTGTAGGTACCGCCAGGTAAATTAATTATTATGCAAATTGACATCCTACGTCAATTTGCTGTGTTATAGCTATTTAGAACAACTTTTAAATAATAACTGTTGTGATTTAAATATACGGACAATTCTTTCAAATTTAAGTTGGTTGTCAATTTGCTTGATGAATGAATGAATGAATGAATGAATGATACATTTATTTCCAAGAATATAGGTCGCTAACAAAAGTTCTTAAGATCTATGGGTTTCACTATATTCAGCCGTGCAAATATTTAGATTTTACATCTTGGTTGTACTTATAGCATGCAGTACACATTTAGTCATTATTAGCAATAACATAAAAATTCTAATAATAATTTAATAATTTAGGTTTCGATTACAATGCAATTAATAAAATTCAAATTAATACAATTCTATTCATTTGAAGTAATAATTTTAAATATGAAAAATTGCGATCAATAATAATGATGTCATGTGAATAAAAAAAAAGTTGATAATTAACAGTATAGTTGATGTACCTTACTGTTGGACTGCACACATAAAATTGCTTACAAGTATTTTTGTGTAGGAGTATACCTACAGTAATTTGCCACTACACACAATATATAGGGATGTGTGGGTCATTTTTTTTCTCATTTAGTATTAATCATGGTCTGGCAGTTTGAGTAATTTATGCGGCTTACCCAAATGTTCTTTCTTTGGTATTGTTCGTCGCATCGTTGAGCTCCTTAAGTTCTGAGTTGAGCTGCACGATTACTGACAAATGCGTGCACTGACTGGACAGATCCACTCAATCTGTGTGGGTCTTTCCTCAAAAGGACCATTTCAGACACCAATCGACATGGCCTTCACATGATCTGACCAAGATTATGTCTGGACTTTAAAAGAGACTGTGACCCCTGAGTTTGTTTCGGCCTTTCTTCTCAGAGTAGTCAGATAGGAAACGCCGACCTCATCTAGCTCTATTTTAAAAATGTGATTCATGTGTAAAAGTGTTTGTACAAACAGAAAATAAATCATTTATCATTTATCATTATCATTTATAGATTATTTATACCTTTAGCAAAAAAGGTACCTTCCATCGCAGCAAAATAGTTGCGGCAGTCATCACATAATTAATATAACCTCAAACATCTTTTATTTTTCAAATAATACCACCACAAGCCGTTCTCTTATTAAGTGCTGGCGCACCAGATAAGCTTAAGAACCTCCAGGCGGTTATAACCGGGTATCCGCTTTGTAATATTCGATTTAAATGCATGCTGCGACAGCCACCTGGCGGCATGTGTATACTAAATACTGCTACACACGTAGGTACGTACATACAGGTCAATCGAGTTACCCTCCTGGTAGATATTCCGTCTTGTCGGCGGAAACCTTTGGTTGAATGAAAATTCTGAAGCGATTTTGTTGGGTTAAGGTGTTTTACGTATAGTTTTTAATGTTACGGAATTTGGTAACTAGAATGAGTATTTTTTTATTGGGAGTATTTTAAGAGGCAAACAAATAGGCGTGTATAATTACCCTGCTTGTATAGTGTTACTTGTATGTTTGTTACTGGCGAAGTGTACTACAGGTACACATCTGCCGAACCCTTCGGGGAAACAAGGCGTCATGTTATGTTATGTATCACCGTTTTGTTATTGTAACACAGTCGTGTAAATGTGGATTTGTAGTTATACCTACGCAGGTAATTACTCAGACTATAAATGCGCAATTATAGCTTCAAAAAGCAAGGCACGTGGCATTAGCCGGAGATGAAATGGAAAACCATACGAAACTGCACAAAACTCTTTAACAATCCTTTGACTGTTCAGCTATATACACCTCTTTACATCCGCCATTCTACTCACTGACTTTCATTCACCAACAAAACATAAAATGGCGGACACACATACACATTCCCATTTCCTTAGTCCTCTTAAACGTCAAACTCAGAAAGAAATCATGGTCCATGCTTCAGACTCCATTGAGCATCGACCGCTATGAAACAAGCAACCGTTTTATAACCTTTAACTTATTTGAAAGGGTCACTGATGTGTCATGATCGATTACTCTCTGTGATAAACTATATAGGGATTATGTTAACACTTTTTCTGGTGGTTTTGTTAAGTTTTAAGGGTGCTGGGAGCGGTGTAACTGTCTTTGGATCGTTTGTAGTTTGGCTGTGTTGTTGGTCAAACGTATAACCATAAAATCCCATGTTTTTAAAGGAATGTGCGGCGTGAGTGTATGACCGTTTATGAACGTAAACGATGCAAAAGGAGTATGTAAGGATAGTAGCAGGTGGCGTTCTGTAGTTTTTGGCTACCTGTGTAAAGAAGGCTTGAGTTTTGTATGAATCGAGAAACTTTTTTGTTTTAGCGAACACACACCATGTACAATAATAAGGTACTTACATAGTTAATGTTTTTTTAGGAATACTTTGTTATATGCTCAGCAAGAACATGCGGTTCTTGGTTCGATTCCCAGGTAGGATAAAGTGTTATTGGGTTTATCCATCAGAAATTTCTCAGTAGCAGCCCGAGGTTGGATTTGTGCCCAGTTGTGGCACAGACGGAAATATGGGTGCAGGTACTATAGGTACACCTCTCACCTTGACTTTATCCCTAGGGTAGACAGAGGCGAGACCAAGTGACAGTACTAATCGGAACGTATTTGCTACAAAGATGGCGAAATGTGGGTGTACTATAGGTACACCTCTGCCTAATCTCTAGGGAAAATAAAGGCGTGATGTAATGTGGGCATCAATTGGCCATGTCTTGTTCCAACTTTCGTGTAATGTGTTTTTTTTATTTAAGGTCAAATCATTTATTCCAAATAGGCACATAAAAGGCATTGTTGAACGTCAAAATTTACAGAAATATTT
This sequence comes from Atethmia centrago, assembly GCA_905333075.3. Taxonomy (NCBI): domain Eukaryota; kingdom Metazoa; phylum Arthropoda; class Insecta; order Lepidoptera; family Noctuidae; genus Atethmia; species Atethmia centrago. Next base: position 29,948,044 of record HG995378.1, on the reverse strand, counting down.
AATTGACTTATTCGCCCCTTCCAAAAGATAGTTCCGTATGGAGAAAAGTGGCCAAGAAACTCCACCGTTATTCTTTTAAAAATGTTTTACAATATTTTGTATACATTAAATAGATAATTTTATATGAAGAAGATGCACCTAGAATAACATTACTATATCACAATAAGTAAAAATAATTAAAAATGAATTAACGACGGATAAATTAATTATGTGGTAGATACATGGTCCTCACATATTTTATTTGTAAACATTGTAAAAGTAGACAATTTTCATAAAATTTTAGTAAGTCGTAACTCAACATCAAAATATAATTATTGGACTATCTTAGTTACATGTAATTCCACTCAATAAATATTTAACATAATTATGTTGACATATATCATGACTCCGAAAACATCTTTAAAGCTCAAGTTTTAAGGTGTGGCGGCATCTACAGCGCCACATACGAACTACGCATCACACTGACGTCACGCAAAATCCTACATCGCGCAAGCAGAGTTTACCACGCAACTAGCATATATACAACATCCCGACATCAACCGTCGGGCAGTTGCCCACCAGACACGACACCCGTCTGGTCGGAGGATCCTCCCTTTTCTATGGAGGATGAGTGAACTTTACACCCTGTTCCTCATGCCTCTATACTTTCCTCATGCCTCTATAAAGGTTCCAAAGCACGGAACCCACTCAATCTAAGTTTAATTGTGATAGTATCTAGGTGATTCTTGCAACCTCTGTAGCTTATATCTTATGTAATTTTATATTTTTCTGTTTGTATAGTTTGTTACCACCTATTTTTTTACATTTCGTCTTTACCTTAGGTTATCACCGTATTTGAGAATGTTGATTCACATGTTATCGGCAACTGTATAAGCCCATGGCTGTTACATAATCAGCCTATAATGTTCCCACTGCTAGGACACAGGCCTCCTCTCTGTGAGTGGGAGTGGGCCGTAATCCACCACACAGGCCCAGTGCGGGTTAGTAGATGTCACATGTCTTCGAATTTTTGGTTCTAGGACATTTTCCTCATGATGTTTTCCTTCACCGTTTTGAGAGCAGTGGTGATGTAATAATTTACACAAAGTAAAGCGCCTGTCTGGATTCAAACCTACGACATACAACTCGTAAGTCGCGGCCGTTACCACTGGGCCACCACTGCTCATGGCTTTAAGGTACCAATTATTATTTCATATGTTGTATACAGAAGCTATTGGTGTACCTTTATAAATAAATAAATAAACACAGATGTCAGTTCTATTTGCCACAAAAGAGAAAGACCCACCACAAAATAAATGTTGTTTTACGAAAACAAGAAATAATTCAAAATGGTCGTATAGTCAGTTCTCTTTGAAAAGCTTCCAGTATAATAGTTTTAATTTAGCATCCTCGCTTACGACTGAGTTGCGAATACTTTTGTATTATTTAGTTCCCTGAGGAGACATGTCTGGGATAAACTCTTTCAGACTAAATGTGATCTGGGTAACTGAAAACTTGGATACGTCAACAAAGAGCGTGTATTTTTATATTTATGTACCTACATTTTAGAAGAACTGCTATTTTAATCTTCTTCATCCTCTCTATTATCTGCACGAATTGTGTAAATGAGAATAGTTCATTCAAATAAATAAACCGTGTTTGAATTATGAATGAACTATTTGCTACGTTGCGCTGCTGCATTTGCTACGCTAGGCGCTGTGCTACGCCGTAGCTCGCACTTCGCTGAGTGCCATGATCTGCCTTCGCTTCGGCGATTTCTAGAAAACTTCCTTTTTTGGTAAAAGCAAATATTGTTATTGTTAATATTTAACGTCAATAACACTTCTGTACCTTATCGGTAGTTCAGCATATGATTCTCACATGATTCTCACAAGCCTGCTTAGTGATTTTTATAGGCCTGAAGCCTGACATTTTCAAAAACATTTCTACATATTTTGTACAGCTATACAACATACTCGTACGTACACGAAAAAGGTTCAAGAGATTCGTTCGTTGTATCGTTAATAATGTTAAACTAAAAGTGATTGCCAATAGCCCGGTCCCCAGAGTACTTACGTCTACTTTGAGTACGAGTAACATATAAAAAAATGGAGGTATGAAAGTTTCTCTTTGAATTCCGACTGTGGCAAGCCACCCGAAAAATGAATATGGGGTCACTCAATGGTACTACAAATTTGGTTTCTTGCATTGATGTTTTGTGTGTGACTGTGCTTTTATTTTGTGATGGTAACACAAGTCACGCGGAACTGTTTCTATGTGCTGTTTTAATATTTACTTTGTATCGATTATCTATACATTTTATAAAACGAAGTCACTTTTCGTGTCTCTGTGTGCCCGCTTAGATCTTCTTAATTGCACAATAGATTTTTATGCTGTTGTCACTGCTATTCCGAGAATTTATTCGCCGATGTATTTGTTTAATATTTTCTTATTAAACTTGAATACAAGATAGACTTTTCGATGATTTTTTAAATCATAAAAACTGTGTGACGCAGAGGCGTGTCATTAGCTGTTCTAAATAAAATCAAACTACAGCTGACTAGCAGCTGGCAATGCCTGCTGACAGCCTGTCAGTTGCCTCGCAAGTATTTTAAAATGCAGGCATTATTTTTACAGGAACCAGAAACGAATATGACGAGATGTCACTTATGAAACGTCCGAAGCTAGGTGCATGGTTCCAATTGGTCGTTTCCAATGGGCCGACGAGGTGGATTATGGCAATTGTTGGGACACAGGCCTCATCTCTGTGAAAGGAAATCAAACAGAGAGAAGGCCTGTGTCCCAGCGGTGGGAACATTATAGGCTGATCATTTATACCATCTAACTCGATTTGTGGTCTCTCTCATCCAAGGTACTCGTCTTGACTTGCACTCAAACTGCCCTATAATGATTATTCCAGTTATATAAACGGTATTCGTAATGATTCATACAGGGAGTACATAGCGGTGCTAACTGCAAACTGGTCAGCGTTATTACGGGCTGCGTCCAACTTTCACCGCACCCGATAATCTGCAAGTTTTTCTCTGCAGCCCAATGTGGGTCAAGAGAAACTCGGAAGGGGCGTTTTAGGCTTGCTGCATACTTGCGGATGTGTTATGACGTTGCAACAAATTTACTTGTGCAGAAGGTTATCGTAGTAGTCGAAGATTATCGTATTTTAAAAACGTTCAATATCTAGACTCATCAGTGTCGCCATACAACGTGGTAATTCTGCCAGCCTTTTGGCCACTTTTCCTGTTGACAGCACTGCACCGTATGGTTCTTTTCCCGCTTTTTTTTATAAACATGTACCTAAATATTATTATTATTACTCGTATTTTAAGTCTGTTAGCATATATTATGTAAATATTATCTTGTTTGGAAATAAAAAACTTGTCAAAAATGTAGGTAGGTTAGAGGTATTTTTGACAGTATCAGACAGAGACTAGAAAGCGATGTTGATGTTGTTAAATTATGATGTTTTGGGTTACAGTGAATTTGAGACAGCTTTTTTAATTTGATGTATCATATTTTGTTTGTGTGTTAACAGGATTGTACGTGGCATTTCTGGGATGCTGTGAAATTAAAATACTAATCGTGTTTCAAATATTTTTTATTTTGGAAAAATAATAAATTGCTGAACTATTTCAATTTCATCGCAAACAAAATAACAGTTTTTAAACATCAGCTATTTAGCATAATCAGCCTATAATGTCCACTGCTGGGACACAGGCCTCTTCTCGGTGAGAGGGATGCTGTAATGCTCCATTTAATTAACGTCAATTAAGCTAGAAATGTTTCATGAAACAAATATGGTTTATATCAATAAGCGTAGTTCTCGACTCGAGGGAAATTAAGCAACAATTAAATTACAACTACAGAAATAAACGTCCAGTACTCATTAAGCTTGCATATTAACACCTCAATTAGCATTTCCACAATTATTTAATTATACGTTCAAATGCAGAATCTGGCATTTGTAACCACCTTTATGACACACACATTTGTATTCCAACTGAGTATTGTGTTGGGTCTGTGTGCTCCGTTGAGATGCAATGTGTGTCGATACGCCCACTGTGTGTGTGAGTGTGTTCCCTACATTTTTGAGTGTACGTTTTCCTCATGTGGTGAATATGCGCCTGTAGTGTATGTGTGTTTTTTCATGTCGTGTGGGTATGTGTGCATGCTCTGCGGTGTATGGAGTACCGTTTGAGGGACCCAACAACTGATGGATTGTTTTTCCCTCCAGAGACGTGATTCGCTTTATGTATGGACTGTTGTGTGAATCTGGCGACGGTGGCTCCCCCGTTTTATTAATTATTTAGTGTTTGTCTGTGTGGGTGGTACATTTTTTGTGGAGTGATTAAAATTTTTCGTGTGTCGAAAGTGCGATGAAGTGTGCTCGGTGTTTAGCGTATTTTTTTATTTATTGGGAGTTTCGAGATTAAATAGGACATATTTCAGTGCTGATGTCGTAGATATGTCTGCTTGAAATTTTCGTGATTAATTACTAGTAGTTTTGCGACCAGTAGAACTCGCAAACACATACTTTTTTGTAGCAATTAATATACCACTAAAGTTATTTAAAACGGGATATTTACCATGTTTATTGTTTTTAAAAACAGGGTTTGAAAGCAGCCGGAGGGCTGTAGTAGACAGCACGCTGACTTCAAGCAAGCATGATGGTTTGGAGAGATCTCTTCAAAGCTCTAGCTCAAACTCGCACGGTCCAAAGTGGTCCAAAGTTCGGGACAAAAAACCGGCCCTGGCGTTGCACCTATGACAGACCAAAATAAAATACAACCCTAGCTAAGGAACTGGAGTCTCAGTCTCAATAATGAGAGGAAAACTAGGAGAAATTTCAGTTAAGAGAAAAATAAGGGATTATACTATGTGTACCAATCGGTGAAAACTCAACACCTAATTAATATTTCAGTGTCAGGAACAAACCATTAACGATAACTTGTATTATTGTAACTCGCTATTTTAGCGTTTGGGTCCGAAAATATTTAATTCTACCACCGCTCTTCTATGACTTGACTGTGAATGATCTACTTTTTTTCTTATCAAAAAAACATAACAATGTTCAATAAGTCAAATACGAATTTAAAAACCAGAAAAATTACGAGTAAAAATTTGTAGGCCAGCTAGGAAAATTAACTAAAACTAACTAAACTAAGTTTGTCAGAAGTCACGCTGCAGCCTAGTTTTGTGATGAGAAGGTGGTCCCAGGTGCTCAAACAATCTCTACTTAGTAGTTAAAGGGCCGATTCCACTGGTAGAAATCTAAAAGTGAGCAATTTTCTGCATTTTGATGAGCTATTCTGCTCATCGCGCCGAAGATCCTCATCAAATCGTCACCAAATTTATATGAGACCAACATAAAGTACCTTTCAAATAAAAAGAATCATTGAACTCGGATTTCATAAGGAGGAGATATCCAGTATCCCTCTTTTTGCTCCTTTGTGGAGGAAGTACCTCTCCAATCAAAAGTCACTGACGACAAAAAATCAGTAAAGTCGTAAAACCTGTATACCAAGTTTCATCCAGATCGGTTGTAAAATACGACCTGTAGAGGAGTACCAACAAACTGACAGAGGCAAGCAAATTCTGCGAGACTTGAACCTTCGAGAGAGAGTAGAGACGCTTCGCTCGCAAGGTCAAATATTCTCAAGCTTAACTTCAAGCCATTTTCTGTGTTCATTCTTTATTTTCGTTTAAACTTTTTATTTTCACGGGTTTGAACATCACCCGTTGCATTATGTATCACGTAGTTTGGTTGGAGGTATGACTTGCCTAGGAGGCAGATTCATCTACTTCTACTGTTTAAACACATGTCTATCTATTTCTTATGTACTAAGCATTTTTTCTTCTTTTCAGATTCATGTCTGCTTACACCAAGATCATCAATGCTATCACAGTCAAGTGAGTCAATCTATTCATTAAAATTAGAATAATTACTAGTATTTTACGTGATAGCCTGCGAAACTAACATTTATTTATAACATCACAGGTATAGGCTAAACACTTTCTTCTTATTTTCTGGAGACTCTTCGAAGTAAGGAGAGGTGAACGTATAAAAAAAAACATATCCCATATTTAATCGGATTGTGATAGGTGCAGTTAACCTTCACTGAATGGTCGATCAGCTTGGGAGTTACGAAACCACAAGCCATTCAGAATAATTTCATAATATTAACACTGAAAAAAAGTCATTGGTAGGTACCGCCAAACTGAAGGGGCTAATGTGAGCTAGGTATTAAAACCTTATAATTCATCAAGCTTTTGACTCCAAACTTATAAAATAAAACCTTTGCTTATAACACATTGAAGCAAAACCAACATTGAAAATAATTTGAAAAGTATATACCAAAGAAAAACACAAAGTTTTCAAAGAGTCTATACATAGGTGTGACGTTTAACTGAAGCTTTGGCCTAAGTTGTATGTGCAGAGGTATATAAGAAATGACATAAGAGTGGTTTCAAGCGTGAAGCTTTAGTAGTGATTCTTTTGAGACTGTAATAACAACCTTGTTTTATAGTGTTGTATCAACAAACATGTAAATTCCACACTAAACTGATCATCTTATACGGCTCATGCCGTTTTTTCTGGCTTTCATCGTTGACCCGTATGCCTACTCTCTAGATCTCCATTCGATCTGGAAACTACTAAGCATGCCATCGTTACTCCCTCACTTCTGCACATCTGCTTCTCTCGTGTGTTCAAGAGGTATACAATAAGCTTATAAATAAAAACGAGCGGGCCTTAAAGTAGTCGCATATAATGTGTAACATCTGACATCTCACCTTGGTAATAAGCAACTGAGCAGTGACAGAAATTACCATCAGAATTTAAAAGTCTAAATACTGAAATATTGATTTGACTGAAATCGACCCCCACTATTTACAATCGATATAGTATTTACTAATTCCATGCTATTATAAAATACTAACTAGTTCCATGCTATTAAAAATTACTTAATTATTCCATGCTCAAGCTGCCACTTCCTGTCTACACACTTCCATCCCTTTTCACGAAAACTCTCCCACGAGTGATTTCGTGAAAAGGGATGGAAGTGTGCGCTTTCTGTGGAGAAAGCGAGAGGAAAGATGTGACACATAAATAATCGTCATTCCAGCTAATTGTTGTTCCACTGTTGGGTAAAGGCCTCTTCTCGTACAAAGAAGGCATGAGCATTGATCCCCACACTTGCTCAAGACGGGTTGGCTATTTCAGACTTCCTAGTCCAGGTTTCGTCACCGTGTTTTCCTTTACCAGATGTCAGTTATGTCCTAGATAAACTTACAAAAGTACATATGAATTGCAAAAGTCACATTTGTGCTTCCCCGAATCGAACCAACAACCTCGTGCATGTCAGGCGAGGCCTAACTACTGGCCCCACTCAGCCATCATGACATTAATATAATTGTTGCTGTTGAATTGCACTACAATATGAGTGTACAAACACCGATATAATATTTTCCTGGATACCCAAAACTCATGCTTGAACGTTTACGCCTAATCACGTAATCAATCAGGCATCACAACTACATCCCTCCCGAGCTTCGATTAACCGCCACATAATTTATTCAGGAATATCCATCATCAGGCCCGGGTTATCTGTCCGCCGGGAGAGATCTACTTATACTTGCGTGAAACGATTAGCGAAACAACTTGCCGAGAAGTAGTTTAAATTAACTATACACAACTACAAGCATAGAATATTGGGTTTTGTTGGTCAAGTTCGACTCAATTGCAACGCCTTTATTTCAATTAAACCATTTACAGGCACTTTTGAATTATCAAGGAGTCGGTCAGTCAGAAATATGAAGGTAGTTACCCATTCCGAAGCGTAGTACCTATGGAGAAGAATGGGCAAGAAACTTCATGAACACTCTTTTAAATTATATTGTTACAAAATATTAGTTGTGAGAACGAAGTAAAAACGACGCATTATTTGTATGTTTTATGTGATTTCCTTTCCTTTTGTTGCCGATAAAGCTAAGTCATTACTTGCCCATTCAAAGGCGTTGCGAAAGGCGTAGTTCATAGGAACTCAATCATCATTTGTCTTAACCAACAAGGGTAGTAACAGTGTGGCCAGCTAACCAGTACACTTGACCCTTCAAATTATGATTAGATAAGATTCTATTATTTTGTTATGAAGTCGGCAAACTTTGTGATGGTAACTGAATTTGGTAAAGTAACGTGGTTATGATAATTTTATGTGTCCCCATTTTTCCATAACAAGTCCAAGACACGTAACAAATACTGAACTTTTGTAAATATTATACTAAACCTGTTCAAATTAAATCAAAATATTTTAATTCACATAAACCTACATAGGCAGACCGGCTGTGACAGACGGACAGATAGACAGACAGACACACAAGTGATCCTATAAGGGTTCAGTTTTATCCTTTTGAGGTACGGAACTCTAAAAGTATAAAAATAAGTATTAGAAAATCGAACTGGCAGCCACGAGAAGAACACAAATAAAAGAAAGATAGAACACAAAATAAAAAAATCCATCAAGCCGTTTAGGCTACAGAGCGTGCCAAAGAAATAGACATACATACATACATACATACATACATACATACATACATACATACATACATACATACATACATACATACTCTCGAAAAACATTACCCTCCTTCTGGGGCAGTCGGGTAAAAAAAGGCGCGATTACTGCAAATTGCTTGCTGCTTATCAACAAATAAAACTACAAATTCTCACAAAAATGTTGATTGACGATAGTGATTTGACTTCGGAGTACACTAAATCTGAAGCCATTGGCATTACCAACAATCTACTCCCAGAAAAGTCCAAGGAATCGAACATGAAAGCCTACAAAGAATTTTACAAATGTAAAACTATGAAACGTCTCTGACAGTTTATGAAACGTCAAAAGCTAAGTGCACGGATCCAATTAGTCGTATCCTAACGAGAAGAGCTGGCAAGAAACTATAGTAAGTATTACTTATACCTAACTCTGCAGTAACTCTCTCCATATTATAATATGGAGAGAGTTACTGCGGAGTTATATGTATATATACATAATCAGCCTATATTGTTCCCACTGCTGGGACACAGGCCTCCTCTCTGTGAGAGATATATCTGTATCTACATATTATTAAAAATTAAAGTCACTATGTTTTTTTCTAAACTACGCAATGAATGCGGATTTCATCATAAATCAGAGAATTTATTCCATAAGGTTTGTGTGTATAATAATTAATAATAAACTCAACATAAATAAATTAGTGCTCGTGACTACGTAAATATAAACGCTCCCTAACGCAATCCTAGAAACTCGGCCATTTCTATTCCTGGTTCCATAACACCCCCTCAGAGCACAGCAGGCTGTAAAAACACAAAGAGAATCATAATACACAGGGTGATATGAAAAATATGAATATTGCGAGAAATACTCGGCTGAGCGAGGAATTTAATATATTCCACCGAGCTAATAAGTATCGGAGGAAACAAGTTTTTTATTGAACGATATGAGACCGGTTGGGAGATGACACGTGGTGGATCTAGGATTGATCCTTTGTGATGGAACATTATTTGAACAAGTTTCTTGTGGAAAAAACAAAGAAAGAAAAGTAACATTATTTGACTAAGGTTAACGCACACAAAATTCACAAAAAAATACCAGAAAAAACTTACTTATAACAGTTGCAGTATTGTGTGGTATGTTTAGACGCTAGCTTTGCTGTTTTCTTCCGCCTAGATTAAAAAATAATCCATTCTGTATCGCGGGTGTGTGTAAAGTTATACATAGTAAATGTCACTCAAATATCCAAGTGATGGCGTTAACTGTTCAGGAATTACTTATGTATATTTTAAGTACAATTTAAGGACCATTAATAGAAATAAAGCTCCTTCATAAAGGGCTAAAGCTCTTTCAGAAAATTCTAATAAAGCTCTTCCAGAAAATTCTACCACCGTCATAAATCCTTCCTGCTTTTGCTAGTGAAATTACAAAGCACACACTTCGACTTTGCCATAATGTCAAGCCAATTTCTGTTGTAGACAGTGACCGCTCTTTGGTATCCCGTCATCCATCAGTTTGCCAACTTATTACATAAAAATCTCTCAAGACTACCGTCACCTGTAAACACCACCTAATCAAATTACCCACTCCTTCAAACATTTAAAAAATATTCCTTCCAAAAAATCTAGCAAAAAAATAAAGCGAGCAATATTACCCATAATGGCTTTGAATTCAGTTAAATATTGCCTGAAAGACGGTACATTTTTATTAGGAGGACAAACACCTAATGAGGGTATGTAGGCAAGTTTGAACGTTCACGGATCGTCGCGTTTCAAGCGGGGATTTCGTGGAACGACCGAATTCCAACTGATTGCTGCATGGACCGGAATTTTTCGTATTTACTCTGTATGTATCGAGTAGGTGTAGAAGGTGGAAGAGCGGCATAGTTCCAGGTTCGTAGATGGCTTAAATTGTTTCATTGGTTTGATGTTATGTCTGATAGTGGTTTTGTATTTAACTACGTCTCTCGATAGGTTTTAGTCTTGACAAAATTGTATCTTCACGCTTGTATTCTAATTTAACTGCATGGTAATTCTAGCTATAGTTTGTAACTGTAAATGAAAAACTATTCTGACATTAAACCCGTTCTACGCCGCGAATCCGCGAAACCCCCTTCCATTGCCTCGAGCGAGCTTCTCTTTTGTAGCACAGTGCGAGCTACGCCGTAGCCGTGCTACGAATGTCTCTCGCTTGATCTCAACACTAGTTTCTCAAAACTATCAGTGAGTACGGTTAAAGAAAAAAATATTAACAAGTCAGAATAATGCCGTCATGCGATTTTGAAACGCACAACGTATTACAACATCCCATACTTAATAAAATACAAGTAAAAAACATAAAATACATTCCACACTTCACATAAAGTATAGATTCAAATAAAATGCATTGTGTCCGTGTATTAAATGTGCCACTAGTGTCCCTGGACATTTATCAGTAACATCGGCTGTCAGCCATTCATCACTACGCGTAACATGTTAAATAACTCGACGGGTGCCGCAACGCCTGTGAATTGGCATAAATAGCACAAAATTAACGCTCGATGCACCTATACATCATTCCGTCTATTGTCATCATCGTCATCATTAATAGAGGGCGATATTATCAACATTCTTTACAAACCGATTGGTAACTGTAGTATCATGTGAATCCTGTGATATAGCTTTGGCATTTATTGTGAACAGGTGCAAAATTACAGCGTTTAAAAGTAGCATTAAACTTATTTTAATGGGTAAATTATACCAAGACAATATAGGCGGTTATATTTACTAAAATAAAATGAAAATAAAAAATTCAATTTACTAAAATAAAATGAAAGCAGAAAATTCAATTTACTAAAATAAAATGAAAGCAGGAAATTCAATTTACTAAAATAAAATGAAAGCAGAAAATCAATAATTTACCAGAGCAGTGGTGGCCCAGTGGAGAGCAGTGGTGGCCCAGTGGAGAGCAGTGGTGGCCCAGTATTAACGGCCGCGACACACGAGTTGTACGTCGTAGGTTCGAACCTAGACAGGCGCTTTACTTTCTGTAAATATTTCATCACCACTGCTGCCTAAATGGTGAAGGAAAACATCGTGAGGAAACCAGCATGTCCTAGAACACAAAATTCGAAAACATATGACATCTACCAACCCGCACTTGGCCTGCGTGATCGATTATGGCCACCCTCTCACCGAGAGGAGGTCTGTATCCCAGCAGTGGGAACATCATAGGCTGATTATGAAAGATTTCCATACTGCTGTCAGTTGTCATCTTGTTAGTCACCTCCTTTCTAGCCATATCATCTGTGTGGATCGCCCGGAGGACACGGTAGAACATACGGTGGAGGTCTGCCCGGCTTGGGCAGAGCACCGCCGTGTCCTCGTGCAGGCGATCGGTGGCAGAGATCTCTCGCATCCGGCGCTGGTTCAGGCCATGGTATGGAGCGAGAGGTCATGGGCAGCCGTCACCTCCTTCTGCGAAGCAGTAATGCTCGCGAAGGAGGAGGCGGGACGGTTGAGAGAAAGGCAAATTTCGCGGGAAGGTACTAAAGGGTCACCGAGGCCCCTGGCAATACAGGCAATGGAATGAATACGGGTGGGTTTTAGTCAGTAAGAGTCTGACACACCCTGCCGCTCCACTCAGAGCGGGAGAAGTTATTTGATGATTTCCCACCCAAAAAAAAGCCATATCATCTATCACACAGTTCATCCATCGTTTATTTTGTCTTCCCCTACTCTTATAGCCATTCACATTCATATTCAAAACTTTTCTCACATCAAAGAGTATTCAAACGAGAGCATGTGTATTAATACAATGTTTTAGAAGGCTTATTAATTGAAATAAACGGAGGGGTTTCGGCCTGGTTTTAAAACTTATCTTTTTATCAGAGCATTTTCCATTGTTCAAATTAAATTCCCCGTTATTTAAATATTATTTTCATTGTGAATTGTAAAGGTGCGAGATGCATACCGTTTTTACAATCCGCAGTTCAGGTTCGTCCATTTTAATTTTACATTTCAATTCAGGAAATGAACGGACAATTTAACATACGTTATACAAAATATTGCATGATATCGGTAATTGTATTTAATAATTATTAAATAAAATAAGTATTGACACAAAATACTTTTGTATACAATACCAATACATTTCACATATGTACTCTAGATTTGGGGAAAAGGCTGCACAAATTGTGAAAAACCATACCTCCTAAACTAGGGGAACCCTGTGATCTAGGAGTCAGTGTTCTACTGTTACTTCATATTCAAAAGAAACCATTATTTATTTTAAGTGTGTATTATTTCCTTACTATTATGAACATGTTGCCACTACCAACCTGTCCACGTCTTCCATCCGCGTGGAAGTCAACTATACCAAACAATATATTTTTAATTGCATACTCCTCACACCAACACTCTCACTTACACACCCCCAACTCAACTTTTACTCAATTTGTTTTACTTTGTCCTCAAATTGATTATACTTTTACTTTTAAATTTTTGTTTTACTTTTACTCTTGTTTTATATTATTTTTTGTCTTATGACTAATAGTTTTTAATCGTGTTGTACTGTACAATAAGCCATACGTTATTTTCCGATGGAGGTTAAACCTGGTGATCTGTAATACAGGTTTTACCTACAACAGACACCAGTATCTATGAAATGTAATTTATCGTGATTATGCACTTTACTGTGATTTTGAGAAAATAAATTAAGAATGATATTATTATATTATATATATATACATATCATCACGCCTTGTTTACACGAAGGGTTGGGCAAAAGTGTACCTGTAGTACACCCACATTTCGCCATTTATGTTTAAGTCCCATGTAATAGGGGGCGAGCCTATTGCCATCAACCGGGCACAGATCTAAACTCCGGGCTGCTACTGAGAAATTCCAGATAGAAAATCCCTATAACCCTTTGCCCGACCCGGAAATCGAACCCAGGATCTCTCAGGCTGAGCACTAGCGCTTGTGACCACTAGACCAACGATATATATAATATACCACTCGGCAATAGGGCTTTCTATCAGTAAAGTATCTTTTGTAATCAGATCAGTAACTTCCTGAGATTACGTCTTACAATTTAACGTTTTTTTTTAATATACAGGGTGACATTGAAAACATGCGACAAATCGAAATGGGAGATTGTACTCATCATTATGAACAACTTTTACTAAGGGACCAAAGCTACAATCCCAAAAAAAAAACTGCTGTCCCCTACATTTATGTTCGCAATACCTCATCAAAATGTAGGAAAAGCAGATTTTTTTTTTGGGATTACAGCTTTGGTCCCTTAGTAAAAGTTATTAATAATGATGTATACAATGTCCCATTTCAGTTTGTCGCAAGTTTTCAATTTCAACCTGTATGTTTAGATTAAGTCCACTACATATGTGATCGTGAAGATAACTACACATAGTTTTACCGAGGAATGTTCTTTTCACAGAAGCTATATTCTTTTAAAGAATTATTTAACACTCTTCTTTCTCCTAGTGTTGTGTGTCTACGAGCTTCAATATAATACCATGGCAATAAGATTAGCAGGTTATTATTAGATTATTTTTACTTGTTCATAAAGTTTAAGTTAGTAAAAATTATTAACTGTCTTTGCTGCGGCGCAGTCGGGTAACAAACTAGCTAGTCAGCACATAACATATATACCCTGACAGGCTAGTTAACAGCCTGCTACTGGACTGATCGCCCTAGTTGTGCGATACGATCATTTATATATCGTCACTCGCGGAGACTCTTCAAATGCACTCTGTCTGAAACACGACTGTAAAACATTAGTGTTCCACTTCTGATACTAATCCGCAGTCCGATTTCATGCCGAAACTATGTACAATTTGTTGAGCAACATGTATTCCATCAGTGAAAAAAGTCAAGAATGATGTGAACTTTTTTCTATATGAAAGTCAGGCAAACTTAAATTGCCCGTGAATCCACATCACTACTGTCATTCTTGACATTTGTTTGAAATGATTATTACACAATAAATTGAAGTAGGTTGTCGATCTGTTTAACAATTAATTTCCCTGAAATGAAATGAAATGAAATTGAAATGAAATTGTTTATTCTGTAAATAAGATATGAAAATCACTTTTACACGTCATATTGAAAATAAAAACAAAAAAATAAGCTAGATCGAGTCGACATTTCCTATCTGACTACCCCTGAGAAGAAATGATGAAACAAACTCAAGGGTCAAAGTCTCTTTTAAAGTCCAGACATAATCTTGGTTAGATCATGTGAGGACCATGTATATCCATGACTGAAATGGTCTTTTGATGAAAGAACCACACGAATTTGAGTGGACCTGTCCAGTCAGTGCAAGCATTTGTCAGTAATCGTGTAGTTCAACTCATAACTTAAGGAGCTCAACGACTAGACGAACAATACCAAGGAAAGTACATTTGGGTAGGCCGCATAAAGTACTCAAAATGCCAGACTGTCATTAAAACTACGAGAAAAAAAAAACAAAAAAAATAGAAATGACCCACATAGTGCTCACATTCACAATAATTAAAGTAATATAATACTTTTCAAGGTACAAATATATTCACGTAATTTTGTTTATAATACATGCCTGTACATACATAAACGTACACCCTTTTCCTGATGGAGGTAGGCAGAAAATATAGAACACCAAAAGCTACGATCCTAACAATCCCATCCAATTTTATTAGGCGCCGTTCTTTATAATCTATACGCTGGCTATAGGTATATATCTCCGGGCTAAGAGGCCATACTTCAGGCGGCTATTGTTGCTTATTTCCCGAACATTGTCAGCGGCCACTTGATCTGAGTTGCCTTTCTTGTGTAGCCGAAATAGCCCGCTTTTGTGTGTCGAGGTGTCATGGCGCAGGTATATTATAGACCTTTTGATACACCGCCGGTTTGTTGCTAGCAATTTTTGGGAGGGTTATTAAATTGGCTGAAGAAAAAGTGCATAACTAGGTACATACCTACTTGTGGCATCAATCACGACGTGATGTACCTTGTGATGCAAAAGGCTAATTATTTTCCAGGCGACTAACAACTTAAATGGCGACTAACTATTTGCTACTAAAAAAATAAAATGGGTAGCAAAAATAATAGGTTGGCAGCTACAATGAAGTAGGATTTTAAGTAACAATCATTTGGGTTAGGTTAGGTTAGAACAGTGACCACTAACGCGTCAGTTACCCTCGGTTGTTGGTGACTCTCAGTTACCAAAACAAAAACTCGATGCTAGTTTAAATTAAAACAGAGCTAACAATTGATTATTAAAATGCTATTTCACTGTCGCTGCCAACCTATTATTTTTGCTACCCATTTGAATTATTTTTATAACCCTAAGTCAGATTAGTTTGTCGCTGCGTTAAATACATGCCCATGCAAAATATTTTGAAATAAATGTTCAAATTAGTTTATTTTGCCACTCGTTCGCAGTTCCTGATCATAACATGTTAGTTTTGTCCATGGTAGCTTTATTTGTTGCCTCTTGACATAATTTTAGTGTTCGATTTTTATAATATGACGCACGTACTCAGTAATATCCAAAACGCAGCATTTATTAACTACGCTACTAGTTTTAAAGAGTTTTTAATGTAATAGTGCGGTTCTTAACGACATCGCTTACGCTTGGTACGTAATAGAAACAGGGTTTAAAAAAGATAAAAACTTCCGATATCCACAATATATTGTCTCAATATAAACCTGCAGGCAGCCGATAATTTTTCTATTAAATTACCTGCCCAATAACATGCCCTAGCCGCCCATAAATGGTGGGGTGTTAAAATTTTAAATTAAACCCCATTTGATATCGCAATAAAGCTTGTCGTAAACTGGAGGGTTCCAACTGTGGGGTGACTTTACACGATAAATTCACTTCATCTTAAAAGTCGGGGCAGCTTTGTGGTTAGAAGTACTGAAGAATGTTTGGTTTATTCAATTTTTATTTATTGTTTTCTGAGAATTAAAAAAAAATGTAGCGTCTCCTTCATAAAGCGTGTCGCGTGATCGGCATCAAATGGTTCTGAAATCGTGCTACAATATGTAGTCTGTATCGTAGTTTCGTTGAAACTTCATAGCCAGCATGTCGATTCTGTAAAAATCTCACCGTGAAAACTTGCGTGGAGTGAGCTGTCAGTGTCATCCCACTGATGCTAGGGATTGACCAAGCATTATATTTATAATCATAATCGAGATTTAGAAAAAACAACATTGATTTTCTGACTGAATTTCTGTTTTTCTATTTCATTAAAAAACACCCCCTAAATAGCCTTATTATTTACAACACTTAAATACAAGCTTTGAAATAATATAAAATGATCAATATAATAAGTTTAAAAATATTATTAAAATCTCGATTAAGATTGTAAAAATGAGAGGCTTGGTCAATCCCTAGCATCAGTGTCCCTTTGACACTGACAGCTCACTCCACGCTCACTTCACTTAAGTTTTCACGGTGAGACTGTTACAGATTAGCACTACTGATAAAGGTTGTTGTCCATCAGTCGAAATTTAAATAATTATTAGACTGAATTGAAGGTAGATGTAATTTTTCTCTCTGCTACATCATCATCTGCCTAGTTTTATCAGCAGGTAGGCCCCATTTTAACCGGGAGCAGCAGAATACTAGTATTTTACTTGGAGCGACTGTCTATCTGACCTCCACAACTCAGTAAATGGGTAATACGATACCCCTTGGCAAGACTGGTTGTTAGATTCGTGCTTCTGACAACCCGTAACGACTGTCAAAGATCCACGAATGACAGCCGGGACCAACGGCTTGACGTGCTTTCCGAGGCACGGAGTCTCGGTATGTAAAGATAGATGGTCATCCATCCACGGACTAACCCCGGCAAGCGTAGCTTAACCTGATGGATCGACCCGTGCGGATGTTATTACTTAGCCACGAGCCTCTAATTTTTTCTCTTTTACATTCATAGGATAATCGATTTGTGTCGTGTTTGACCACTATCTCGCTAGATATAAAGCGATGATTCGGTCATTGATTGTCCCTCAGATGTCTTGCTAATGGTGGTGCGTATGTTAGACTATTTAGCTCCCTTCAAAATGGTTGAGCTTCAGATCCATGCGTCATGTTCGTGAACGGGCGCCGTTAGTTGGGACTGGTCATCTCTTAGCTGCCTCGGCTTATTTTTGATTATTTTATTTTTAAATTGCTTTTTCTTTTTTATTTATTTTGCCGTATTATGGACGCGTTTTTTTACATAGTCGACGCATTTAGTTATAAATTCAACATTATTTATACTAAGTGGTGTGGCAAGTTATTGCCCCTTACATTTTTTTGATTGTGGACGGTTTATAAGGTGTCTGTAGTCTGTTTTAGGCTTATATTGCAGCCGCGGATATTGTGTGTCGCGGGGTTTAGAGAATCCTGCGGCTAGTGACAGCTAATGATGGCTGTCAGACGTCATAGTGCACCGCCGCTGAACGGAGGCATTTCGTCTCACCGCAAACCACGTTTTTTTCAATCTCAATTCATCGCGCCCGCAAAACCGCAAACTTTATTACGTTATCCCGTAATACTGTGTCAAGTTTTCTAAATTAAAAATAATAACCCGCGTCCGATTAAATCCAAATATATAGACTATCAAGTGACCAGTGTACGGGCAAGCATGGTGGCCACCTGCCCAGAAGGATTCTTCAAGACTTTCGCCAGGAGAAGCACAGGTACCGCCTTTGCATTATTTGCTGGAGTTAGGCTACAAACGCCACCTGACCGTCACCAATTCCTCTTTGAAAGTTTGCTCAAAAAAGGCAAATTGAATTATTATGCATTCCAGATAATAATTTTTCTGTCGTCCTCGACCCGCAAGGATACACGGCTATTTACACGCCTGTCCCTCCATACTTATGGTCCATTCGAGCCTGGATAGGTATCAGTTAAATAAGTACAAGTCATTGCAAGTACTTACGATAATTTACAGCAATTAATATTAGATAGTGCCTTATAATGGCTACTAATAAACAAGAGAAAAAATTAGATCAGCTAATTGCTAAAAAACAAATGATATTTGAGCGAGTTAATCGCTTGTATGATACATCTAAACATATCTCCAATTTAGATTCACGCTCAAATGAGTTATTTCTAGCGCAGTCTGAATCTATTAGTGAACAATACAGCAAGTTTGAAGCAATTATCGACCAGATTAATGAGTTGCGGTTTGAAATTGATGACACACCACCAGATTATACGAGTCTATGTTCTATTGAAGACTTATATTCCAGTATTAAATACAAACGTAATCTCATACTTTCAAACAATAAAACATTAACATCAGATCAGAAGAGAGGTAGTGGCATAAAATTACCACCAATCGAATTACCATCATTTGACGGTAGAACTGAAAACTGGCCCATTTTTTATGAAATGTTCCGTACTAATGTTCATTTAAATACTGATCTGACGGATTCGCAGCGTGTGCAGTATTTAATAAGTAAATTAACTCATGATGCCTTAAAACTAACTGCAGGCATTGTTCCCACAGGAGATACATACAGTGTTATGTGGAACAGTCTTGTCAAAAGGTATCAAGATAAACGTAGTTTAGGTATTCATTATCTTAATAATATACTGGACATTAAAGGATGCGCCGGCAATGCTGCTAGTCTGAATGCATTTGTAGAACGATATTCAGCGTCTGTCGCTGCATTGAAGCAGTTAGACATTCCAGACTTATTCGATTTCGCAATATTACACTGTGGTTTAAGAAAGGTTGACGCACAAACTGTTCAACAATTTGAAAGCCGTGTGAGTGGGAAAGAATTACCTTCCTATACGGAGTTTATATCATTTTTGCAAGACCATGTTAAGGTACTCCAGCGCTCACACGTTAATAATCCACAGACGGAACCACGTGCTAAGTCTAGTTTAGCTCACAATCGAATAAATAATACGCAAAGTACCGCCAAGTCGTTCGTGTCATGCAAACCAGTTCCGAATAACCGTTGCCCGCTATGTGATAACGATGACGTCGATCATCGACTGTTCAATTGTTCACAATTTAAAAATATAAATTCACCGCAAGCTCGTTTCGAATTTATTAAAAAGAAACGCGGCTGTGTTAATTGTTTAAGTATATCCCACTCTTTGATTAAATGCAAGTCACGGAGCGTTTGTAAAATTTGTAAAAAAACACATCATTCCTTGTTACATTTTTCCGAAGTAAAAGATGATTCACCGCGCGAGCCTGCCGCTACGTCTGTCTCGCTTAGTGCCGCCGCTAAAATATGTTTACCGACAGAGACAACTATTTTGTTAGCTACCGCACAGATATACGTATATGATAGCAGCGGCCGAGATAAGCTTGTTGTCAGGTGTTTAATAGACAATGGATCGCAAAATAATTTAATTACTGTGGACTGTTGTAAACGTTTGAACTTACCCATAATTAAATTACGCAATTCGTCTTTACAAGGTGCTGGTATGACCTCACGACCTGTACACGGCTTTATTTATCTCAATATAGAATCTCGGATTAATCCTCACAATAAGTATTATATACACGCATTAGTTGTTGATTGCATTACAGATAGACTTCCCGCTAGTTTTATCAGATTAAATGACGATATGTCATATTTAAATAATTTACCGCTTGCTGACTCAACCTGGAATGTACCTGGTGGAATCGATGTTGTGCTTGGAGCACAGCTGTTCCCTTTTATTTATTTAGGTGATAGGGTTGACTCAGGCACCCGCGCACCCCCAGCTATACTGACTAGTTTCGGATATGTACTGATGGGTGATATTGATTGTCATAGTAGTGACGTAACACACATGACATCTTCGTTTACCGCGCTTGCTAGCATTGACGTCGAGTCAAGTTTGCAGAAGTTTTTTGAGCTAGAGGAAATTCCATCTCAGCGTTTTATTAGTCCGGACGAATTAGAGTGTGAAAATAATTTTAATTCTTCAGTTTTATTTAAAGACGGTAGATATTTTGTCGATTTACCTTTCGCGCGCAATCCCTCCGAATTAGGCAATTCACGCGGTGTCGCTCATCGGCGGCTACTTGCGCTCGAGCGTAAATTCACGTGCGTGCCAACCCTACGCGAGGATTACAATAAAACTATCACCGATTATATAACTCAGGGGTATTTATCGGAGGTACCCGACTCTGAATTAACAGAAGAGGGTTACTACATACCGCATCACGCCGTTATTAGACCGGACAAAGACAGCATTCGAGTGGTTTTGGACGCTAGTGCCAAAACACACTCGGGGTTGTCACTCAATGACATTCTGCATGTCGGACCTAATTTACAGGCCGACTTGTTTTTATTATTACTCGATTTTCGTACCCTCCCTGTCGCAATGACAGCGGATATAAAACAAATGTTCCTACGGATCGGTGTAAATGAGCACCACCGCAATTTTTTACGAATTTTATATCGATTCAACAAAAATGAACCTATACGTACTTTTCACTTTAACCGCGTTCCCTTTGGATTAAAGCCTAGTCCTTATTTAGCGATGCGCACAATACGCAATTTAGCGTGTGAGCATGGCGACCGCTATCCTGAGGCTTCTAAATTAGTAGAAACTCGTTTTTTTATGGATGATTATGTCTATTCTGTTCCTGATGAACAGATTGCTATACAATTATCCCGCGATTTAATTGAGTTATTTAAGTTAGGATCCTTTGACCTGGTCAAATGGGCTACTAACTCACCCGCTTTGTTGGAGATTCTCCCAGAGTCTCACCGCTTACCAGTTAATTTTTCGCGCATTTTCTAATGTCCAGTCCACTTAAGCATTTGCCTTGTTCTGAATTGACAGAAGAAAACATAAATTTAACAAACCGCAAAGGGCTTTTGGATCAGCTTGTGTTATCCTACTGGAATAAATGGCGAGTTGAGTACTTGCACGCGTTGCAAGTTCGCCAGAAATGGTGCACTCCCGATCGCCCTATAGAGATCGGTACTGTCATTCTCTTGGGTCAAGATAACGTACCACCATTGACTTGGCCATTGGGCATCATAGTGGAAGTTTTTCCGGGATCGGATGGTGTAATTCGAGTAGCTTCAGTAAAAACCGCGTCAGGTACATATAAACGTCCTGTCACCAAGTTATATCCTTTGCCAACCCAATAGAACTATATTATTTCGTAGTTTAATTTAGTTTATAATTTACAATAGTATATTTTCTCAATGGTACGCCATTACATAGTTATAATTTAGCTTAGTAATTCAACTTTGTCTTAATTTAATCAAACTGCAATTTCATTCTTTGGAATCTGATAATTAATTTCGAACGCCGTTTCCTAGTAATGGTGTTTTGAACTGCTGCTTGGGATTCTCTTGATGCTTTCAGACTGCCAGATATATAAACATCATCTCATCCTCCCAACCGCACCAGCTTTTCAGCGTATAGATTATCATCTTTGAAAGCTCGGGACCTTTCAAGGCGGGGAGTATGGTGTGGCAAGTTATTGCCCCTTACATTTTTTTGATTGTGGACGGTTTATAAGGTGTCTGTAGTCTGTCTTAGGCTTATATTGCAGCCGCGGATATTGTGTGTCGCGGGGTTTAGAGAATCCTGCGGCTAGTGACAGCTAATGATGGCTGTCAGACGTCATAGTGCACCGCCGCTGAACGGAGGCATTTCGTCTCACCGCAAACCACGTTTTTTTCAATCTCAATTCATCGCGCCCGCAAAACCGCAAACTTTATTACGTTATCCCGTAATCCTTGGGGATATACTGTGTTAAGTTTTCTAAATTAAAAATAATAACCCGCGTCCGATTAAATCCAAATATATAGACTTTCAAGTGACCAGTGTACGGGCAAGCAAGGTGGCCACCTGCCCAGAAGGATTCTTCAAGACTTTCGCCAGGAGAAGCACAGGTACCGCCTTTGCATTATTTGCTGGAGTTAGGCTACAAACGCCACCTGACCGTCACCAATTCCTCTTTGAAAGTTTGCTCAAAAAAGGCAAATTGAATTATTATGCATTCCAGATAATAATTTTTCTGTCGTCCTCGACCCGCAAGGATACACGGCTATTTACACGCCTGTCCCTCCACTAAGCTTTATGTAACAATATAATTTAAAAGAGTGTCCATGGAGTTTCTTGCCTGTTCTTCTCCATAGGTACCTACTACGCTTTGGAATGAGTAACTAGTAGCTTCATATTTCTAACTGATCGACTCCTTGACAATTTAAAAGTGCCTGTAAATGGTTTAATTGAGATAAATGCTTTGAGTTTGAGTTTGCACACTTACTAAGTAATATTTCGTCTATATATAAACTTAGAAACAGGCCTGTCCAAAGACAGCAACACTCAACAATTTCCACACACCTAGACCGCATTATAAAACTTTAGCCTTTCGTTTCAAAGTCCCGTCTCAAAGACTGGTAACACTTCCTAACTTGTGAAGATAAATTTACTTCGTTTAAAATCAGGAGCGCCTCGAGGCTACAGTTACCTCCACCATGTGGCCGGGTGGCCGGGACTGCGTTAATATTAACTCCCATGGAACTTCCATGGGAAGCGGCGTTTTAAAAGAAATATGGCTTTTACCTACTTATTTTTATCTTTAATAACGGAGACTTGGAATAATAAGATAAGGTAAGGTATCTTGTGTGTGTTGGAAATTTCTTAAGTCAAAGTCAAAGTCAAATTATTTATTTCAAATAGGCACATAAAAGGCACTTTTGAACGTCGAAATTAACAAAAAAAAAATAGAATTGATTCTAGTTGCCCCTTCCAAAAGGTAGTTTCGTATGGAGAAGAATGGGCAAGAAACTCCACCGTTACTCTTTTAAAATGTTTTACAAAATTTTGTATAGGTACATTTTAAAATTATATGTGAAGACGATGCACCTAGAATAAAATTACTATACCAAAATAGGTAAAAAAAGAATTACTTAAATATCACACGTGTATTAATCTACATGGGTTGGTAGCGGTTAATGTACTGCACCGTCATTTTGGTAGTTTAACTTAACTAGCGAAATGTTAACAATTACAATATTCTTATGTCATTCGTACCAGAAATATTTGCGGATGACAGTAAGACCGACAGTTTCCTAGTTTTTACACGACTGCCCAAAAAGTAGTGTAATGTGTTTAGGGTTTATGTATGTATGTACCCATTTTTGCGCCACCATAACTTTTAAATGCCTGAACAGATTTTGATGTATGGGGTATCGTTAGAATTCTTGCGTCATCCCGAGTGACATAGTTACATTAAATATTTTTATGGCGACAGTAAGGATCCATTTACAAAAGTGAAAAAAAAAATATTGTTCCTACTTTTCAACTTAAACTTCAATGTTTCTGTTGTGGATCATAGGTAGGTATATAATTTAATTATTTAAGACTTGTACTTTAATAATTAAATTGTGCCCTTAGGGCATACAATAATTACATAGGAATATTACTATTCTATTATCTTTATTATTATTGGCTGAATATAATATTATTTTAGAGAAGAGCTTAAATTTGTAATTTTAATTGTGTTTTAATATATATACATTGTACATGTATTTATATTGTATATTGTAGTAAATATATATGTATTTGTATTATAAGTTTGTAACCTATTTATGTATTTCTGTACCTATTCTATTTAATCTATTAAGTTATCTTTAATATTTTTCATTATTTTTATTTCCTCTCAGAGCAGCTGCCATCTTACCTCTTCACCACCCTTAGTAGACTGGTAGAGAATGCCTAAGACATTAAGTCCGCCTTTGTACCTTATTGTGTGCGAGAAGTTTAAATAAATAAATAAGAGTTGTGCAGGTAGACTTATGTCTAGAGATTTTTATACAGAAAAAAAACATGGCTATTTGGTGATCTATTATAATGGCTGCCATTGAGAGTTCCTATCATTATTATACTGACTCTTATGCTAGAAGTTTTCGTCAAATTAGAGCCAAAGAAGGAAAACGCCCACTTTTATTGAATACTGCAAAGGCTTTACTGTAGTACTTGGTTTCAAGTTATACATTCAGTATTATACTTTACAACTAACTACAAAAGCATAAAACAGCGGAAACTACATCTTTATTCCCTTAGTTGTTGCGCGATACGGTGAATAAACAGATAATTAAATCAAAAAGGCTTAAAAATCTAATTTTGCAAGCTGTCAGAATGCGCGGAATTTTCTAGTTTTATAACATTAATTCTGGACTGGACTATATTTTTTTTTAAAAGATGATGTCTTTTATAATTAATATTGTAACGGATTAAAACAAAATAAAACATATAAAATTTATGTGAAGCAATATAATGATAGGAAGTACCTTTAAAATAAAAAAAAAGCTTGTATTAGGTACTTCCGCTCTAACGGTTTACATAAACAATACATAAGTGACAACTTTGAACAATATTCTTTATAATTCAATTTAATTTCAAAATCAATACCAAAATTAAAGTCAAAATCAATATCAAAATTAAAATTACAAACATTACACAATTACTTAACATTGTGAATATATATTGTATATATTAACCTTCACACATTGTGAATATATATAAAACAATAGGGTTCGGGGCGAAGATAAAGATTTTCGTAAATCGTATGAAAGATTTCCTTCTTTGGTGCGCAGCCTAGTTAACGGACGTCAGACATCTAATGTCAAAAAAGAACGTTGCGAGTCTTTCATTTTTAAGTAAGCTTCTAGAGTGTTCTAGAAGCTTCGACTCGCCCGTATTGGCCGAGCGGGTAAGAAAAGCCGCCTGAAGCCCGCCTCCGCGTCCGCCTGAAGTGAGCGGATTGTGGCGGGAGCGGTTGGAAATACTTTCGTGTTATAATGTCTGGTTCGGAAACGTTTTTGTTATCTGTATTTTAATATTAAGGAAGGAAGGAGATGAATAAAGAATATTTTTGTTAATATTGAAGCTCTATAAAAGAAAAAGAAATATTGAAGATCGAAAAAAATTACTTGTATTTTGGTAATTGTATTGTTTTTACATGCCGCTGTAACAAATTATATATGTCACCTTACTTTTTAGGCTAAAGTAAGCACCTTATGACCTATAAACTTACGACAGACAATATTGTCATAGGTAAGAAAGAAACTAATTTATTTAGCACAGACAAAAGGCACACAATATAACGATACAGTGGATAAAAAATAAAAACGAGCGAGCCTTACAGTATTCGCATACGATGTGTAACTTCTGACATCTCACCTGGTAATAAGCAACTGAGCAGCGACAGAAATGAACCCGAGAATATAAAAAAAAAAGCTAAATTCTGAAATATTTATTGTAATAAGTATTCATTACTAGTGGTTGCACTTAAAAAAGCTAAATACTGAAACATTTATTGTAATAATTATTCATTACTAGTGCTACTCTCTACTTACAATCTATATAGTAGTTACTAATGCCATGTTATTAAAATGCTATTTTGCATGCTATTTTTGACGTTCGAAAAGTGCTGATTCTCAGCCTAGTTTGAATAAATGACTTTTATTTTGATTTTGATTTTGAAAAAGTACACTTACTTATTCCATACTCAAGCTGTTTGAGAGATTTCGTTTTCACAAAATCACTACCACGGAAGGCGAGAGAGGAGATATTTCACATCAATAATAAAAATCAAATAAAATGAATGATCTGGTGATGTCAAACTCAAAGCATTTGTTTCAATTAAACCATTTACAGGCACTATTGAACTGTCAAGGAGTCGGTCAGTTAGAAATATGAAGGTACTCGTAGTTGCCCATTCCAAAGCGTAGTAGGTACTGTGGCGTAATGTAAATTAAAATCGCTATTACGTAACTTGCGAAACCTATAATTTAAAAAATATAAAAATGGTGAGAAAAAAAAATGAAAAATTAGGAATTAAATATGCGATCTAAAAACGGTACACCAGATGCTGTTATATAAAAAAGTATGTTTTAAGGTGGGTGGTAAACGTCCTAACAGTGTGATTGCAATCAGACTACCAGGTATGTTTAAAACGCCCACGTTACCAAAACACAGCGCTCGCATTCGTCTCGTAAAAAAAATAATCCAAGAAATTTCTAGTTATGAGTTAGCAGCTATCCATTTAGAAGTAATAAAGAAGGTTAAAACGGTATATGGAAGTGAATCCGAAATGAATGACAAAAGCGCGAATTACATACCACTACGTCGTGGGACTTATCTTTATCAGGACAGGGCTTTTTTTTTTTTTTTTGAGGGTGGGAAATCATCAAATAACTTCTCCCGCTCTAGGCGGAGCGGGAGGGTGTGTCAGACTCTTACTGACTAAAACCCACCCGTATTCCTTCCTGTTGCCTGTGTTGCGGGGGCCTCGGTGACCCATAAGTACCTTCCCGCGACCCCGGCAGGCATCAGCCCTAGTGGACCCCTACTATATGTGCTGACGACATCTCTTTGAGGCGCGCGTGGAATACAACGCGCCGTCGACCCGGGCCTGGTCCTTACCGGACGGTGAGCTACCCATTGCTCACCGTCCGCAAGCCCGCGCCTACGGTGGCCGGAAATCCGCCCGGGATTCCCGATGCCCTGGGCGTCTCCTGCGGCGGCTAGGGGCGAGAGGGCTCGAAACTTGCCTTTCCCTCAACCGTCCCGCCTCCTCCTTCGCGAGCATTACTGCTTCGCAGAAGGTGACTGCTGCCCATGCCCTCTCGCTCCATACCATGGCCTGAACCAGGGCCGGACGCGAGAGGTCTCTGCCGCCGATCGCCTCCACGAGGACACGGCGGTGCTCTGCCCAGGCCGGGCAGACCTCCACCGTATGCTCCACCGTGTCCTCCGGGCGATCCACACAGTGGTGACACCCGGACGTTTCTTCCCGCCTTATCCGACACAGGAACCTCCCGAAGCTGCCGTGTCCGGTGAGGACCTGCGTCAGGCGGAAGGTGAGGACGCCGTGGCGCCTCTCCAGCCACTCCTCAAAGAGGGGACTTATCGCCGCAATCGTGGCGTGCCATCAGGACAGGGCTGAGATTTGATCCTTGCGATCGTAGTTTCTACGTCTAAAAGACAAACAGTATCGTGAGAAATGCTAAAAAGCAAATGTTATTCGAAATTAGGTAAGAGGGAATACGAACCCTTGGTATAAATTGGGTTATAATAATAATAATATAATAATAAATCCATTTATTTCAGGTCCATAAATTACACCCATAGAAACTAAACACAAACACATAATATTATAACTATTAACTCAAATAAAATAGATGCATGCGATATGGCATTAACAAAAAAAATTGATGGATGATAGATTATCCGGCTCGAAGGACCAAAATGTACGGGTTGTGTGACCACGATACAAGAAAATGTCAATACTGAGATGAGATAGATGTCAGCTAGTCAGAGGTGGATGTTGTCAAGAGAAAAACGACCTTTACTAGCGAGTGTCTTTAATTCACTGATCATACACAATTTACATGAAATGATGAAATATTAAATGTAGGTCGCGCATGAACTATGTAATGCTATGTCATCAAAGATTAATTATGTATATAAAATAAATGTACGTTTGTCCGTACAACTTGAAAAATAAAATAGTGATGTTGAAGTTCAAGAAATTCACACAGCTGATGGAGACAGCGATCTGGCATGACGCACAGCCAATAAAAAAAAAATCGTTTAACAATTGCGTCAACATTGAAGAGTTTTTCTATTAATATTCAAACGATAGAAAGATATGTGCCAGTAGAGATCTACAAATGAGCATGAATGTGTTAGAACAAAACATAAATCCCAAAAAAAAAATGTATAACTAGTAATTCTAAAGTGCCTATGGACAAGAACGGGCAAGAAAATTCATGGACACTCTTTTAAATTATGTTGTTACATAAAGATTAGTATAAATAATGTTGAATTTATAACTAAATGTGAGGACGATGTAAAAAAAACGCGTCCATAGTACGGCAAAATAAACAAAAAAGAAAAACAATTTTAAAATAAAATAATTAAAAACAAGCTGAGGCAGCTAAGAGATGACCAGTCCCAACTGACGGCGCCCGTTCATGAACATGACGCATGGATCTGGAGCTCAATCAAAATAAAAAAAAAACAGTACAGCGAAAAAACATAAAAAAAACTTTCCTGTCGTAGATACCTACTATAGGTAATATCTCTCCAGCTAGCGCGCGAGGGCGAGCGATAGAGGGCGCGAGTGGCGCACAGTTAACATCGACTCCGTATTCGATAAATGTAATAAAATAGTAATAGTGCATCAATTAAGTAATTATTAGTATAAGTGGATCCAGAAAGTGACTATTGACCCTAAATAACGTTATCTTTGCAAAACTTAAGTGTTATGTGACAAAACAAACAACATACGTCCAGTGTTTACAAAACAAATAAATCAGTGCCAAAGGAGTAAAAAAAGCGATCAAACGGATTTTACGACGTAATAACACCAAAGACAACAGGTACATTAACTTATTTCTATTAAAAACTCATTAATCTCACGAAGAGCGAATAAAGATCGTTAATTTTCAACATTTTGAATTTGTAGTCTACATAATGACTCATAAATATTGAGCGAAGTGACATCTAGTTTCAAAACAAGTGATACTGTGTAATAGACATCTAGCGATCAATATCGGTACTACATACACAACCATGGACGAAATCAATAACATCACTGTCCGACGCGCACGAGCGCACTCGAACTCCGATAACTTGGATGAAACGTTTGTCAATCACACACTAGATGGCACTGTATGTAGTATGCCAGATATATCAGATGATGATGATATTGATTTAATAACCCAGTTAAAGAAAATAATCGTAGACCTCACCAGTAAACTTAGTAGCGCAAATAGAGAAATTGACTCATTAAGCCTAGACATTGGAAAGCTTAAAAAGGAAAATGAAAACCTAGTTCGGAAAAACTCATTGTACAAACAAATAGCTGCTAGTCCATTAAAAGCTTCCACCACACCAAAAAAGCAAGGAATTAAATGCTCAAAACCTACAAGATGTATAAATAAAGAAACACAGACTGATAATATACCAATAAAATATGCAGCTTGCACACGAGAACCAAGATCTGAGCAACTTACTCCGACAACCAGTAAGATATGCATTCTTAGCAATAACAAAGACAACAAAATACTTTCAATATCTAATACAACACTGCAACTCCAGTCAGAAATATGTCACTACATAATGCCACACCGTACGATGGACCAAATATTGCTCAATATAGAAACCAAAGTGAAGTCATTTACTATGAACGACTTCTGTATTGTATTAATAGGAGAAGAAGACGTCAACTCAAATGACTACCCTAATTTGTTATTTAATATTAGAGCATCGATAAATAAAATTCAACACACAAATATTATTATCTGCGCACCGACATATAAATGTGGCAGCTATACGAACATTTTTAATGGGAAGGTGGAATATTTCAATAGCCTACTGTGCCATGACATTTTCACCCATGAACACGCTTACTTTCTCGACTCAAACTTGAACCTATCCTATGACTGTAAAATGTTCAATAGACGTAGCGGAAAGCTTAATAACGCTGGCATGAGAACAATTATTCACGACCTAAACGACCTCGTACTCGATATCAAACGTTTCTACGCAGACCCAAAAGAATCAAATAATACGACACTAAATAATGAAAATAACCGGACTCGACAATCTGTTAATCAAGATGACATGGCAGGGAACCAGGAGAAAATAACAGACTTTTTTCGTGACTAAAAATGTCTGTGTTTTGCATCAGAATATTGCCGGACTACTAAATAAATCCGACAATGTCACAATATGCCTAGATGAGCTATTATCGGAAAAGGGTGTTAGTGTAGATATATTGTGCGTAACTGAACACTTTATTATGGCAGGATACGAATCATATTTAACCATACCAAATTATCAACTAGCGGCTTCGTATTGCAGAAAAGAAAGCAAGAGAGGTGGTGCATGCATCCTGGTAAAGAACGGACATCGCTTCATCGAATTAAAGAGGATAGCCAACATATCAGAACCTGGAGTATTTGAATGCTGCGCGATAGAGTTACCTAGTTATAACATTGTCCTGGCATGTGTGTACAGGGTTCCCAAGTTAACAAACTTCAACGTATGTATGGACAAATTACAATTCCTCCTGCAAGAGTTAACGAAGAAATGCCATCATAATATTGTCATAGCAGGGGATTTCAATATCGACATCTTAAAAAAGAGCGTACAGGCAATGGAATTTGAATGCATATTACTGAATTACAATTTAAAGTTAGCCTTAAATCAACCTACACGCTTAAAGAGTAAAACTTGTATTGATAATATTGCTCATAACTTTCGCAAAGCAGGCAAGGTTAAAGTCCTAGAACTTGCTCTATCGGACCATACGGCACAACTAATGTCATTTCCAGTGCAAAAGAAATGTAATATTAAATATTGGCAGGTTACAAGACGCGACTACTGTAACGAAAATATGACAATATTTAAAAATTGCTTAGATAAACTATCTTTTTCTGATATTTACAAAACCGATGACCCTAATGTAGCGTACAATTCCTTTTTTGACATGTTTTCGTTATTCTACAAACTGTGCTTTCCAGAAATTAATGTTAGAATCAGCACGATGAAAAAACCAAAATGGGTTTCACGTGGTGTAAAACTATGTAGTAAAAAGAAAAGGCAATTATTATGGCAATATAGACTAAAACCAAATTCGATTAATAAAAGAAAACTAACTTGCTATTTAAAAATATTCAAAAAAATTGTAAAACTTACTCAAAAGGCACAGAATAACTATGCAATAAAGACGTCAGATAACAAATCAAAAGCTACTTGGAAAATTATAAATGACTCGAAATTCAACATTCCAAAAAACTGTATTGATAAAATTTGTGTAAAAAATGACGTCATTACAGATCCAAAGGCTATTTCAGATGCATTTAATAATTACTTCATTGACAAAATTAACCCTATAGCAGGGTCTGGTAAAAATGCTGCATCACTGATACCAAAAAGAAGAGATTCTTTTTTTCTCGCCCCTTGTCTGCCAATCGAAGTATTTAAAATTATAAATCAATTGAAAAATACAAATAGTGTAGGCCATGATGGCCTATCAACAAAAGTTGTAAAATCTGTAGCGGGAGAAATAGCACCGCATCTAAGCTATATAATTAACCTGTGCATCGTGACAGGTGTTTTTCCCGATGCTTTAAAAGTATCTGTCATAAAGCCGTTATTTAAAAAGGAAAATAAAGAGCTAATGCAATTCTATAGGCCAATATCTCTTATTAGCATAATCTCCAAAATATTTGAGAAGTATTTATGTAAACAGTTGAATACGTACCTTGAAAGAGAAAACATACTCACTAATGAACAGAAAGGGTTTAGAACTGGTAAAACAATAAACTTGGCAATATACGATTTTTTACATTATGTCATGCAAAAAGTAGATTTAAATATACCTGTATGTACGATTTTCTGTGACATGACACAGGCTTTCGACTATGTCCGGCACGACATACTTATTGAAAAATTAGAAGCATATGGCATTAGAGGTAATGTCTCAAACCTCATTAGATCTTATTTAAGCAATAGAACTCAATTTACAGAAATCTCAGCAGTAAATAAAAGTAATAAAAAGGAATTTGTGTATAAGTCCAAAGAACGTATAGTTAAATTTGGCGTTCCGCAAGGAACTGTCGTTGGCCCGCTGTTTTTTATACTGTACATTAATGACCTACCCAAAAGCATCGACCACCCGATGACACTTTTTGCCGACGACAGTACTATTACAGTTGCTTTTAAAAACAGAGACACATACGAATCTGATATTAACAATTCCTTAGAATCAATGGTACAGTGGCTGGAAAACAATAATCTTAAGATAAACCTTGAGAAAACTAATATTCTGCATTTTGATCAAAGATCATCCATACCAAATGTAAATATCCATTATTGTAATAACAAAATAGATAAGGTAAACACAACCAAATTTCTTGGTGTAACTATTGACAGCAAACTAGATTGGAAAGCTCATACGGAAGAATTAAGCAAAAAAATTAGTAATGCCACATATGCCCTATATAAATTGGCCCCTATCTTAAATGTTGATGCACTGCTAACTGCTTATCATGGCTTGGTGTCCTCTAACTTGAGATATGGACTAATTTTTTGGGGAAACTCAACAAATAAAGATGTGATATTTAAAACACAGAAGAGGTGCCTGAGGGCTATGTCTGGCCTCCATGTTACAGTAAGTTGCAAGCCGTTATTTAAAACCTATAAAATATTAACCCTTCCGTCAATGTACATTTTAGAGATCGTCATGTTCGTCAAATCGAATCCACACCTATTCCCCTTAGAGTCAGATAAAGTAGTTAGAAATAGACGCGACAATAGTAAGCTATGTATTCCGAGATCCAGAAAAGCTCTAATGCGTAAAAGTGTATTCTGTATGGCGCCAATTCTCTATAATAAGTTGCCAAAACATTGGAGGGAATTACCTATTGAAAAATTAAGAAATAGATTAAAAAACCTTTTGTTAGAGAAAATCTATTACAGCACTGACGAATTCTTAACCGACAAATTAATTTGACTTGCATATTTACATTCAATTTATTAACAGTTGCTTTGACATGTGTATGTATTCCTTTAGATGTATTTGTATATTGACATGATTGTATAATTATTATAAACTTATTTATTTAGCTTTTAATATGCTCTAAATTGGATTGTTTAATGGGTATATCTGCAATTTAATTAACGATTATAAAAATAATTGATGCTGTGTAACTTCGACATCTCATATTTGTACGCCGTCCAGGAAAAACATGACTGAATCTATAATTGGGTTTAACATCTTGCATGCTATGTGTGTATACTCATGTTTTGAACAAATAAAAAATTATCTTATCTTATCTTATCTTATCTAGCCTCACAATGTCGTTTTACCAACGGCTTTTGCTCTTCACGTCTTTCCTGAAGTCTTGGTTAGCCTTGTAGAATTACGATATTTTTTGTTCGATATATTGATATTTTTTGGCGATATCTATTATTTCGATATACATAATCAGCCTATAATGTTCCCACTGCTGGGACACAGGCCTTCTCTCTGTGAGAGGGAGTGGGCCGTAATCCACCAAGCGGGCCCAGTGCGGGTTGGTAGTGCGGGTTGGCTTTTTTACGGCTCTGAACTGACTAAAACCGCTTTTAGTTTTAGACATTGGGGAAAACGGTGTTACCATAGGAACTATATCGTATTTGATACGAATAAACATATCGAAATAATTAAAAAAACTATATATACTTAATTAAAAAAAACGGTGAAAGAAAACAAAGTGAGGAAACCAGCATGTCCTAGAACAAACAATTCGAAGACATGTGACATCTACGAGTACCAACCCACCCTAGGCCCGCATGGTAGATTATGGCCCACTTCCTCTCACCGAGAGTCACCTGTCACCTGTGTGGAGGCCAGTGGGAACATTATAGGCTGATTATGCATATACTTAGGATAGATAATATACTTTTCGGCAGTTTTTCATCCCTAGTCTTTATGACCATGAAATAATTGACTCGCCTAGTAATGGTTAGTTGCAAATACGTTCGGCTTAGTATCGTCACAACGAATCGTCGTGCACGAGAAGCACAAAACCGGACAAAGTGGCGGTGCTTGTGGGAGGCCTATATCCAGCAGTGGACGTATTTCGGCTGAACGAGTATCGTCACTAGGTGACGCTGCCCACTCTAATTATAAATTGAAGGTTGATAATATCCATGCTAAAGTACATAGACTCACAAATGGATACGTTTAAACTCTTACCTTAAAACGTGTGATCGTTCTTGTTATAGCTAAACTATCCCTGAAGGCGTTAAAATATGTATGGAAATAATAAAGGATCAGAAGCGTTGCCAGGGGATCATGCATGTGTACCAACTATTCAAATATACAAGGCTATTTATGTTTATTTAGTAACACGTGTAGCTACGAGTAGTAAGGTTCTAAAATGGGATTGTCATGGGGGATTATTGTAAAGGAACATCTGTAAATATAGCCTTAAGTGGGATCCGTCAATGTAGCCCGCGTATTTGCTTGATAAAATTAAATCATGTTATGTTGGTTTATTGTTGTTTGTTTTTTGTTTATGTTTGTGTTTTATCACTGAGTATGATAAGTTATTTCCGATCTGTAAAATTATACCCATAGACAAAAAAGTTAATTATTTAGTAGGACTTTTTTTTTTGGGTGGGAATATATCAAATAACTACTCCCGCTCTGACCGGAGCGGGAGGGTGTGTCAGACTCTTACTGCCTAAAAGCCACCCGTGTTCCTTCCGTTGCCTGTGTTGCCTCATGTAACCTCGTGTGGGGGCCTCGGTAACCCTTTCGTACTTTCCCGCGACCCCGGCAGGCGTCGGCCCTAGTGAACCCCTACACTTGTGCTGAGATCTCTTTGAGGCGCGCGTGGAACACAACGTGCCGTCAACCGTCCAGCATCCTCCTACACGAGCATTACTGCTTCGCAAAAGGAGGTGACGGCTGCCCATGCCCTCTCGCTCCGTACCATGGCCTGGAGCAAGCCGGATGCGAGAGATCTCCTCCGCCGATCGCCTCCACGAGGACGCGGCGGTGCTCTGCCCAGGAATATTATTATAATGATGAATAAAAAGTTAACATTAAAAACAAGTACAACACACTTAGGGTTAGAGAAAACAAACTGGTTCAACCACAGATAACAAATTATTATGGTAAGAGAACATCTAAGTATTTGGTACCTAAAGTGTTTAACAAAATAGATTTATTAAGAGAAAAGTAAAAGCTGGTAAAGGATTACTTGAGACAAAATTTAAAAAAAAACATTATACAGGATGGCAAACAGAACTAAATACATTTGTACATTGTATAAGATTAAACCATAACAATATAATATATAAGTAGTAAGGGTCCGCATCGCTGCCAATGCGGGGAAGGTGTCGACTGCCTCGGACACCATGGCCTATCCTGCAGTAAAAGCGAAGGGCGGATAGCACGGCACGGCAGCATCAACGACATCATCCTTCGGGCTCTTGTCACCGTCGGGGTGCCCGCTGTTTTAGAACCCAACGGCTTGGCACGCGATGATGGGAAGAGACCAGACGGATTGACCATAATGCCTTGGAAGGTAGGTAGGCCTTTGGTGTGGGATGCAACTTGTGTCGACAACCTTACGCCATTCCATATTCCTAGCACGGCGGGCTTAAGTCTCGATTCCGTGGGAATATCGGGATGAAAAGTATCCTACCTTGACGAGACTGTTCCCCTTAAGATAAATGTGAGTTTTGTGAATCCAAAGAAATGCCCCTTATAAATTGCTTCTCATGCTGAGAAGGAATGAAATTAATGACCATGGATTGCCACTACATACTGGTTGGCAATTTCAGACAGTTTTTATGTTCAGGTTTTCTAAGTATTTGTTCACCTTATAATATGTCAGAATTAACCATGAATATATTGGTTTACATTATAATCATTGCATTCTAATACTTACAAATATAAAACATACCTCTTCTACGTAAACCATCCCAGTTCATAAAATTTGAATGAAAATAATAACGTGTGTACGGAGCGTCGCGGGGGGATAGTGCTCGTTCAGGAACTACCCACATATGCAGGAGATACACTGGGGGATGACTGAGCCGTACACATAAGTTTAAACACAACTGAGTATGGGGTAGAAGTGGGGTATATGTGAATTTTCGGGGAACTAATGGGGTATTCGGAAATATCATTGGAAACTTTGAAACTTAAAAAATTATATTGAAATTGATTTTTTGTGTAATTTTTGATAGAGATAATGATAATAGTGGTAAATATGTAAAAAGTTAAAATGTGTCACAGCCTGAAGATATCGTAAAATAATGGTTGCTACAATTTAATTAATCGTCATCGTTGGAAATTGTCTAATTAATTGATGGTACTACTGAAAGCTCATTCGGAAATTAAAGCTGGGTATTTTTTGTTTTGTCTATAACATTATTCCCAACCAATCAAAATCCTAATCCGTATTATTTCGCAGTAAGTAGGGGGTATCTGCTATAGTAATTACTATAGCAGATACCCCCTACTTACTGCTATAGTAACTGGCCACTATTAACAAAAAAGGTAGAAATAAGGTAATGCAAGCAAGTCCATGAATGAAAAGGACAGAAATATTCTTGTATCTATTGTATTTTCGTTTTAGTTCACATTACCTGGTTTCTACCTTTTTTGTTACGAGTGGCCAGTTACTATATCGTGGCCAATTACTATAGCAGTTACAATATTTATACTATACATACTACTCTCTATGTATAAATACATAAACAAGTGTGTACATGTATGTATACGTGGGGGATTGCAGTTTGCGCGCTCCAACACCTGCGTGAAATCGCGAGCAAAATCAAAATCAAAAGCCATTTATTCAAACTGGGCTGAAAATCAGCACTTTTCGAACGTCAATATTACATACCTGCACAGCAGTCTGTTCAGTTAGAAAAACTTGATTTTATACAATAGTATGCATAATAATTCACATTACGCAACACAAATGATTAAATTAAATTATTTGCCATAATGTCAGCTAGTACACGCCACTATATCAACAAAAACCGGCCAAGTGCGAGTCGGACTCGCGCACAAAGGGTTCCGTATCTATAAAAACGACAAAAAATCATGTTTGTTGTAAGGGAGCCTCTTAAAAATTTATTCTAGTCTGTTTTTAATATTTGTTGTTATAGGGGCAACAGAAATACATCATCTGTGAAAATTTCAACGGTCTAACTATCACGGTCCATGAGATACAGCCTGGTGACAGGCGGACAGACGGACAGCGGAGTCTTAGTAATAGGGTCCCGTTTTACCCTTTGGGTGCGGAACCCTAAAAAAGAGCTGTTAGGTTAAGGGCACAACGAGGGTTAATATGGGAAAATTATGTGTTATGTGTTGTATGTTATGTGTAAACTAAACTTTTGATTGTGGGTGGGTATTTATCAGGTGAATAAAAAAACAACTATAAGGGCTAAGCGGTAGAAAATGCTTGTGGCATTAAGCCTGCCTCTGTACATTTGTATTCTTGAAGTGTTAAATATATTAATAAAAAATGTTTTTGATAATCTAAGTGTGGGATGAATGAAGAAAATATACATAATCTTGAATATAATATTTCATACTATAGGTATATCGCATCGTAAGGAAAGACCAACAGTGTCAAATCCATGTTTGTGGAGTGAACTCGATTTTATGAAAATATCGATAGGTAATTATTGGATATACCGCGACAAATGAATGATAAATGATAAATGAATTATTTTCTGTAAGTAGGTTTGTACAAACACTTTTACACGTCAATCATATTTTGAAAATAAAGCTAGATGCGGTCGGCGTTTCCTATCTGACTACTCTCAGAAGAAAGGCTGAAACAAACTCAGAGGTCAGTCTCCTTTAAAGTCCGACATAATCTTGGTCAGATCATGTGAAGACCATGTAGATTGG
Organism: Atethmia centrago; assembly: GCA_905333075.3. Lineage (NCBI taxonomy): Eukaryota > Metazoa > Arthropoda > Insecta > Lepidoptera > Noctuidae > Atethmia > Atethmia centrago. The sequence continues at coordinate 29,910,091 of HG995378.1, read as the reverse complement.
GGTCTGAAATAGTCGTTTTGAGGAAAGAACCACATTGAGTGGACCTGTCCAGTCAGTGTATGCATTTGTCAGTAATCGTGCAGCTCAACTCAGAACTTAAGGAGCTCAACGATGCGACGAATAATACCAAAGAAAGAACATTTGGGTAGGCCGCATAAATTACTCAAACTGCCAGACCATGATTAATACTAAATGAGAAAAAAGAACAACAATGACCCACTTAGTCTTCACATTCACAATAATTGAAAACAATATAATACTTTACAAGTAAATATTAAATTCCACACAATATATTGAACTCCACAAAGTAAATATGTCATTGTGTTTTTAATAATCATTAAATGTCAAAAGTGTAACATAAAATAAAAGTATGCAATATTTGGAGCAGCTTAATCCCAAGCCTTTTTGTCCTCAATATAATCTTTAACAGTATAAAAGGCTTTCTGGCACAACTTACTTTTAATAAATGATTTGAATTTATTAAGGCTTAGATCTTGAACGTGGCTTGAAGTTGTGTGTTTTACTTACTGTCAAGTAGGTACATTGAGATGAGGATCGTACCTACTCAGCGGAGTGCATTATAAAATACTTATGTCCAGCAGCTGACTGCAACAGTTTAATAATGATGAAGTCCTGATGGGGTTTTGAGTGTAGTTAAATAAAGCTTACCATAATAACGAGCACAACTATTATTTTTCAGAATATAATTTTATCGGTTTATTATTTTAACTGAAATTATGACCTATTGTCATCGAGGATTTCAGCAAAATGAGTACAGAAATCATAAGGAAACCTGTTGTTGTTATTAATTAAATACGTAATCAACATAATATTAAAATGTTTATAATAAAATAACATAGATAAAATGGTTAACGGTTAAGAAAATTAAATAGACAGGTGGCATGTATTTAAAAATCTAAGTAGCCTTTTATCTACTATGTTGGGGTCAGCCTCCAGTCTAACCAGACGCAGCTGAATACCAGTGTTTAGCATGGAGCGACTGCCTGTATGACCTCGACAAATCAGCTACTGGATTACACGATACCCCTTGGTAAAACTGGTTGTAAAACTCTTGGACTTCTGTGACTTTCAAAGATCTACGAATACGAGGTGGCATATATTTACGAAGCTTTAAAAGAAGTGGTTATCTTTTTGTAAAATAAAAACACACTTCTCTGTTTCAGAACTTGATATCCTCATGTATGTTTAGTTATGGGACAACATCAAAAGACGAACCCTTAAAACAAATGCCCACAAGAAGCATAGGGGAGTATGTCACAGGGGCGTGTTGCCTGTCAGTTCAATATTCAAATACACCTCCGCATAAAATTTTGTGGGCTATAAGATATTTTCCACGTGCTTACTAAAAAGAAAAACAAGTATATGCCTTGTATTTTTAGGAACGAAAGTACGGAAAAGAGAAACCATTATATGCCTTGTATTTATAGGGTTCCGTACCTCAAAAGGAAAAAATGGAATCCTTATAGGATCATTCGTGTGTCTGCCTGTCTGTCTAGTCTAGACAGACAGACAGGCAGGCGCATGAGTGATCCACAGATCGGACAGGCAGACGTCTGTTCATCTGTCACAGTCAATTTGCTCGGTATCTACTGGACCGATTAAGTTGGAACTTGGTACACATATGAGTTATATACCCAATATAAGTTATAGTACCCAAACACGTGTGTAATAAATAAATAAATTGTGAATATGCGGGTCACTTTTGGGGGGCAAATTAGAAATTTAAAATAAAAAGTTTTTTTAAATTATGCCGTGTGACATATGCAATTTAAGAGCTTATTGCGATGGTCTCAATTCTTTATAATTTTAAAATACACAGATTAAAGTTATTTAAGAAACTTGATAGAAATTGACCATTCCCCCTTTATCTCCGAAACTACTGACCAACAAATTTTGAAATAAATACAGAAAATAGTTCTTTACTTATAAATTACAGGAAAACCTATAAGAAGTTTATGGTGTTAAAATAACATAGTAAATCTCTCAATATTGTGCGTACAAAATTACATTTGCAGTTAGCATAATAATATATGGGAGAATATGTTTTCAACTACAATATTAAGTTTGTTCTTGGGATAAATAATTTTGGTATAAAAACATGGTAGATAACATATTCATTGTACGAAACCCTCACCACGCGAGTTCAACTCGTACTTTTCCGGTTTTTTTTTTATAAAACATTCCTTGTTACATTATTTCTAAATTCGTTGGCAACTCAAATTAGGTTAAATTAATTATTTGCTCACAGTTATGTATTCACAGCTAGAAGGCGTCGCGGTAGACCCCGTAGAAGATGGCGGGACGAACTTGACAAAACACACGACCAGTGGTCCACATTAGCACTGGATCGGATATACTGGAATTCATGGGGAGAGGCCTTTGCTAAGCAGAGGAATGATACAGGCTAACAGTGACCGTATAAATATGAGTTCATTTTATATAAATTGATTTATTTTATTTATTTATTTAACATTTTATGTACACACATATGAACAGACAAGAAGAAAAGAACAGAAAAATACCTACAAAGGTGATGCTTATTTCTAAAGAAATCTCTCCCAGCATACCTGCGATAGGGCAGTAGACAAAGAGATGTAGACACGTGTGCAAGAGTAGGAGAGAAAACAAAATACATGAAAACAAAAAACTATTCACTAATTTAAATATAAACGTACAATAAGAGAATATACTTACATACATACATACTTCTAAAATAAATATCACTGAAATACTTATATATAAGTAATTAATAGTATAAAATAATAAATACATAATATGAAACTATGGCAAAGTGGAAAGATAGTGCTCATTCACTCTTCTTTTAAAAACAGCAACAGTTTGGCAGTCCCTAATGTCAGGCGGAAGTGAATTCCTCAACCGAACCGCGTTCACAGAACTTGTGGTATAAGAATGGCTTTATTTCATATTTGCGATCAACATGTTACACAATTTGTGTATTATTACACAACTCACACAAATACAAAATCAAAAGGACACTTAACACGTCGAAGTACTCGTCCGCATCGCTGTCATCCGGAAACGTACCCAAGACTGGCAGCATAAGTAATTACTTAATACTTACATGAAACGCGTGTCCCATAATGTACTCAATAGCTCACTAATGTATAATTATGTATCTACTTATAGTTTCACGCTTTAAATATCACTCTCAAAACTCAACCAACCAAACCCGACTAAACTACACACAACAGACATGTACTAAATGTAAATAAAAGCGTTCACATCCGAGTGTGCCTCCGCCTTTACATCGGACGGGTGGTCTGTCGGACGTGCGGAAATTGCTGGGTCTTAAATTATACACACGTACGTACAGCGACACGGTTCACTCATATATAACACCTTCCAAAATGTTCAGAATATTCGGCAAAAATTCCGAGAATGAGAAAAATTCCGGGTTTGCACGAAACGTTTTGGCTATTTAAATTTTGTATGTACAATGCAGTTTGAGACAGGGTTTGGTGTGCCGGAAGGTTAAATACGGTTTTGACGTATGAAGACCGGTAGGATAGGTATGACGGAAGTACGAGTTCTGAAAAGAGATCGGTTTTTGTAAATAATTAATATCTAAGATTAAGAAGGCATTAACCAAATTCAACGTGTTTTCTATGCGTGAAAGTCGTTGGATAATGTTCATGGATAATCAGTTTTACGTACGGATGAAGAGTTTCTCAAGCTCTTGTAAGTGTAAGTTAATTTGATTTGTGAAAATAATGACATTTGGTTAAAAAGGGTTTGATCAAAAGGTATGACTAACATATAACATTACCTACCTACCTATTTATGTATTTCTGTACTTATTTTATTTATAATCTATTATCTTTAATATTTTTCGTTATTTTTATTTCCTCTCAGAGCACCTGCCATCTTATCTCTTCACCACCCTTGGTTGACTGGTAGAGAATGCCAAGGCATTAAGTCTGCCTTTGTACTTCATTGTGTGCGAGAAGTTTAAATAAATAAATAACATAAGCAATCGAGTTAAGAAGTTGAGATTATATTGAATTTAGCGTAAGCCCATCTGTCCATGTATGACGCAATCAATCAAAAAACTAGTTTTGGGTCACAAGATACGAGCGACTAATTAATCGTATAGTTACTTTCTATATATAAATTGACGTTATTATTATCTCTTTATTCAATCAATGTAGAAATAAATTACATTTATAAATATTTACATTAAAAAAATCTAAAAGCGTTTAAAAATAAAAATAACGGGCTAGAAAGTCGCGTCGTGTACCGACCACCATTGAAATATTAGTGCCGTGGCATTCTAGCAACTTAATGGGGATTTGAGTTTGTAACACGTTATTTTTGGGAAGCATCGTGGACGATGGGCCTTATAGCAATAAAGGTGGTTTTCCCATTCCTCCAAACAGAGATTAGCAAAAAAACGAAAAGTTCAACTCTGACATTTCAATCCCCAATTCGGCCAACCTTCTGTTTCAATTCCCAAATCACTATACATACTACTAATTACATTTAAGGCGAGCTCCACACTGTCGGACAAAAGATATAGCCTCGGAGCAACGACCCGCCGACAAGTAAGCAGGCAATAAAAAAACAATTATCCGAACTTAACGATCGGTTAGCGTGAGTTTCAGTTACAGGATTAAACGACGGTTAGAGATGTGTGAGTGTTTTAGTTAATATGCATGTAATTATCTGCCGTGTGGATTAAGAGGGATACCTTTTTTCCGGCTGTTTAATATTGCTCCTGGGATCACCATACGCGTCATGAGTCCAGCTAACCGGCTTCCCGCCTAACCTGATGCAGCTGAATACCAATATTTTAAATAGAGCGACTGCCTATCTGACCTCCATAACCCAGTTACTGGGTAATACGATCCCTCTTGGTAAGACTGGTTGTCAGACTTTCGGGCTTCTGAATACCGGTAAAGATTGTCAAAGATCTACAAATAACAGTAGGGACTAACGTCCGTAACTACTAGGGGGTACGTGCTTTCCGAGTCACGGAGCGAGCCCCTCACTATCCGAACATCCTTGGAAGGGTAGCCAAACGTTTACATGACACCCACATTCCACCAGTTATGTTTAACTCTATGATAATGGTCCTGGGTAATATGTGCGAGCTTAATCTCTCCTTTTAAACTAAACATTCTTGTACAGGAATTATGGTTACCTACCATTTCGGTTTTTTTTCTGTAAAAAGCCGAATATTTGAAAAAAAGTCTTTCATTTTTCAGTAATCATTCTTTTTTTTATTTTCTTATCGAAATTCCCTTAAGGCGACAAATAAAAAAAAAACCAGACAAGTGCGAGATTAACTCGCGTGGTGAGGGTTCCGTACAATGAATATATTATCTACCATGTTTTTTATCCCAAGAACAAACTTAACATTTTTGTTGAAAATATGTTCTCCAATACATTCCCACTGTAAATATTTTAGGCTCACTAGTTTCGGAGATAAGGGGAATGGTTAATTCTATTTTCTTAAATAACTTTAAAATTATAAAAAAAATGTATATTGAGACCCACGCAACAAGTACTTTCATTTGATATGTCACACGGTATCTACAGCCTGCAAAACTATTTTTTAATTTCTTATTTTGCCCCCCAAAGGAACACTCATATTCAAAATTAATTTATTTACGTTACATGTCCGTATTTGTTGGGTCACAGAAATTCATATGTGTACCAAATGTCAGCTTAATCGGTTCAGTATATTCGGAGCAATTCGCCGGTGACAGACGGATAGACAGTCAGACAGATCCTGTAAGGGTTCCGTTGTTTTATTCGAACATATGGGACCCTAAAAAGACTGGACTAAGTCCGGATGGGTGGACAAAAATCTGGACATGTTCAGACAAATCCGGATGGAACTGGAATCAGGTTCATCTCAAAAGGGTAGGGATTGAATTGAAGACCTCTCGCTTGCCTGTCTACACTTTGTAACTGTCGGGCTAGTACCGCTTAATGACATCTATGATAAAACTTTGCACTAAGAAGTCCCACGTTTAATATAACACCAGATGAGAATAATCAAATGACGCACAATGGGGACAAATACGCACACACTCACACACACCACACACACATGCCTAAACATACCAGATATACCATACAAGACCCGAAATCACCTCTCTAGTCTCCACTCTGGAATTCGTACCCCGAGTCTGAACTGTCTAGTTTTGCGCTTACTGGTAAATAATACTTTGAAACCTAAATAGGCAATATTTATAAGCTACTCATATCGTCTCAATTTGGTGTTCAGCTGTAAACCTGATTACTATAATACCTGGACAATAAACTATTTTCTATATCTGCATAGATAACAAAAGCAATTAATACGGAACCTCATAATGATCTCCCATAAGCTACATGTGAGCTATAGGGTGTTATCAGAGTATATTGTTGTTAATTATTAGAGCAAACACCATCTACATGGCACGGTAAACAAATATCGTGCAGTGTAATTAGTTTCGTGTAATTCGGTGCTTAGAACATTGTCAGTTTATAAGTTAATTTTGATGATATACTACCGAGGTTACGTGTTAAAAATATATTTTAAGAAATATGTTGTGTTTATTCTGTTTTTCCACAAAAGAAAGATGTGTTACTAAGATTTTTTATTTTTTCAAATATCATGCGGAAGTGATAATCTTTCATGTGTTATTGCCTGATTACATGGTCCTCATATGATCTGACCAAGATTATGTCTGGACTTTAAAAGAGACTTTGACCCTTGAGTTTGTTTCGCCATTTTTTTCAGGGGTCACATACGCCGTCACCTCCTTCTGCGAAGCAGTAGGTAATGCTCGCGAAGGAGAAGGCGGGACGGTTGAGGGAAAGGCAAGTTTCGCGCCCTCTCGCCCCTAGCCGCCGCAGGAGACGCCCAGGGTGTCGGGAATCCCGGGCGGATTTCCGGCCACCGTAGGCGCGGGCTTGCGGACGGTGAGCAATGGGTAGCTCACCGTCCGGTAAGGACCAGGCCCGGGTCGACGGCGCGTTGTATTCCACGCGCGCCTCAAAGAGATGTCGTCAGCACATATAGTAGGGGTCCACTAGGGCCGATGCCTGCCGGGGTCGCGGGAAGGTACTTATGGGTCACCGAGGCCCCCGCAACACAGGCAACATGAAGGAATACGGGTGGGTTTTAGTCAGTAAGAGTCTGACACACCCTCCCGCTCCGCCCAGAACGGGAGAAGTTATTTGATATAATATCCCACCCTCAAAAAAAAAAAAAAAGGGGTCACATACAGATAGGAAATGTCGACTCCATATAGCAGATTTTTTATTTTTTTTAAATATGACGTGTAAAAGTGATTCTGATATCCTATTAACAGAATACACAACTTCATTTTATTTCATTTCATTAGTTTCGAAGTCGACCGGAGCTATTTTTGATTACTTTATCACGCGGCTAAGGCGGGAGTCGAGAATTATAAATACGAGTATGTGTGTACTTTAATTATTCTTTTTCCTAAAACAAGAACTCATTTAGAACTAAATGAAATAACTCCTAATTACTCCTGAAAATATAATTTCCTGAAACGACGAAAGTTAAATAAGTAGGTAACAAGATTCGTATCTAAATTCCGTGAATAACATAAGGTCGTTACTACCAACGTTTGACCTTTCAGTATTTGACAGGTCCCGGACCTAACGTCTCAGTGGTGCCACCTAGTGAATGTCGTTTCAGAAAACCTTCATTTGAACAAGCTTTACATCTTTGAAAGTAGATGTATCTATGTAGATGAAGTTATAATAGGTTATTGGTTATTTTTGCTACTGTCTCTGGTGTTTAAAGGTCATTTAAAGTTTTGTTATTTATTTATTTATTTAACAGTTTATGTACACACATATAAACAGACAAGAAAAAAGTAACAGAAAATACGTAAAATGGTGATGCTTATTTGTCGTATTTAAGGATAGGTACATTAGGAAACTTTAAAGAGTATCCGTACTAGGCAGTTATTATTTATATTCGAGCTATTAATACCTAAACATGTAACTTTTGCAGATGCATTTGCGTTACCCAAACAGTGAAAGGGAAACCCTGTTATTAGTACCTAATCTGTTTGTCTGTCTGTCTGTCACCAGGACTGACATCTTCAACTTTTTGAACAAAATACTTAGCCAGTTCACAATATATTAGGTATGTGATACAAAGGACTTTATCAAGAAAAATATAAAAAAATAATAGAGCTGGGTACAGTTAGAGCGATAGAGCAGGAACAAAAAACGTGAAAAGATGCATTTTCATACTCTATCTTATGGGGCGGAACGACTGCCACTTGAGCCGGTTTTTATAATATTTTGCGTTAACGATACATACACCCCTAAATTGGCCAATCATTAATTGTGTTCCCTCACCATTCATGTGCGTCCAACATTATATAAAAAGTATTAAAACACACAGATTTGAAACCTTTTATCGGTAAAAATTAGGATCTTTACAACGGCGTCACACAAAACTGGCCTTTAAAGATCCCTATTTTTATTTCTAATCGCTCCCAATTTCCCATTTATGAATGTTCAGTGGCCTCTGAGCTAGTTGGCTGTTCCACCATATGCCACGTCGCAGGTACAATGGGGCTGACGGGGGCAGTCGCCGGTCGCCACACGGGTGATTTGGTCGCAAGTCAGCTGGAAATCAAGCAGGCAGCTATATCAGGGGGCTAATTGTTAGGGCCAGTTTTTAATGTAGTTTTTTTCAATAGATAGGGGTATTCTGAAGGGCGTTGTTGAAACAAGTGTTAATTTGCACTAAATGTTAAATGATGCAGTTTTTAATTTAATTTGGTATATAAACATACATATATGGATCACTGTTTGTACAAAGTAAATAATTGATTATTCCTTTTATTCATTGTTTTACATATCAGTAACATTTTAAAATATTTGGATAAAAATATAAAATATTAAAAAAAAACCTGACAAAGTGCGTGTCAGACTACGCACAGTGAAGGGTTCCGTAGTTGGGATGAATTTATCCCAAGAACAAACTTAACATTGTAGTTGAAAAACATGTTCTCCAATACATCGATATACGTCACGGTCAATTCTCCAAGTGCAAATGTAAATTGGTAATCGCGAAAAAACAATGTATGAGATAAAACTACGAATTAACGATTTTCTGATTTTTTTGAGCATCAAGCGGCCGGAGCCCTATGTATTTGATACTAATGTCAACTTCATACTTCCACGCGTTCCTGTGAAAAAGGGTCTTGACAAACAGACAGAAAGGCAGGCGGACAACGAAGTGATCCTATAAGGGTTCCGTTTTTCCTTTTGAAGTACGAAACCTTAAAGATATTATTATTAAACGCAATAATTAGAAGGTCTGTATTATTTTAAAAGTCGTCTTATCGTTTCAGCTTCTATTGACAGGCCTTTTTCTTTCTTTTTCTGGGTGGGAAATAATCAAATATTCTCCCCTTCTGGTCAGAGCGGGAGGGTGCGTCAGACCCTTCCCTTTCGGACTTTCGCGCTACTGGGCAGGCTTTGGCCCTAGCGGACCCCTACTGTTGTGCTGATATCTCTTTGATGCGCGCGTGGAACATAACGCGCTGTCGACAAGGGCCTGGTCCTTATCGGACGGTGAGCTACACATTGCTCACCGTCCACAAGCCAGCGCCTGCGGTGGCCGGGAATCGACCTGGGATTCCCAATGCCTCTATTGGTAGGCCTGTCTTATAAAACGTAAATGTACAGCTATATTGTATACCTATCACAATTTAATTAATAAAAGTTATTTTTTATCCACAATTTAATATCTAGTGCAATAATGATACATTGGAACAGCTTTAAAAACTAACGATCTTCATTCCAAAATCTTACGCACACTCGTTGTCACTCCAACACACATAACTTTTAATCACAACAAAACATACATACCTATACGTCACTCTATTTATTGGTGGAACGAGAATTTGCGTCTCGCGCAGGTGTCCACCTGGTAGCGGATTCGATTTCCGTCTGTACCAATGCCCCCCGGTCGTGTCGAGGCACAATCAATTTGTGCCTCTGCTCGCAAAATATTGCTTCGGTACCTTTTGGTGATTTGAGATTGGAAGTAAATGTGTCTGGCTGTGAATTAGTGACAGATTCGTGTATAGACGTGTGGGCGGGGTTGTAGGTAGGTTGGGAGTGTGTAGTGTTGCCTACACTACACACTCCCAACCTACCGTTAGGCTTCTAGAGGTGAAATAAGATTAGGGACCTATGAGGAGAGTTGATTTTGATGTTCATATTGGGAAATTAATTTTGATAAGTTTCATCATCTTGTCAGCGATTGTCATTAGATCCGTATCGTTAAAATTAAATCTTCATAGCATAGCTAGCTTACAATGTTCCCACTGCTGGGACACAGGCCTCCTCTCTGTGAGAGGGAGTGGGCCGTAATCTACCACGCGGGTCATAAACCTAACTAATATGTCGTACATTTGCGAGAAGCTTGACATAATTCAAAAAGACTAGTTTTTGAGTAAGTATGATGAATTAAAAGTTTTAAAGCAGCGCGAGCGGTAAGAATGCGACGAAGTATAAAGTCACACCTCCGAGCTCCCTCAGTTTTAGTGTTCATCTCAAACATACCAATGGTAGAGGCGTCGACTCGTCGATGGCAGAGGCAACTGTAGCCAACTTAAAATTGTTGATATTTTTGTTATGTCACGCTTCTTGCAAATGAGCGATGCAAAAGTGAGTTTGTTTGTTTATTTGTTTGTTACGCTCTCACGCTAAAACGGCTGAACAGATTCCGGTGAAATTGACACATTGGTCGACCATGACCTGGGCTAGGATATAGGGTACTTTTTAAATCTCGGTGGTACGTTTCTCTGGGATAATTTCCGACCTCCACACGGCCCACGGTTTTCCGCGGGAAAAAGTTACTATAATTAATATAATGTTAACATAACATAACATCACGCATGTTTTCCCCGGGGGGTTAGGCAGAGCTGTACGTACCTATAGTACATCCACACTAATTTCGCCAGTACAATGTATAATATTTATGTTAATAATTTGACGTTGCCTGTGGACACACCACAGGCAAAGTCAAATGGTAAGCTGCAGTATGATTATCATGATGATACGTGTATGTAGTTCTTTCATTATCAACATTTTACTTTAGTGTTTGTTTAAAAAAATTGGTACACTGACAACGTTTTTTCTCATGATTCATGTTTCTCTCATAAGAGAATAGAGCTAAAATGTTTCTTTGAAACTTGTGATTTACGAGTATTTCCCTATTATTGTGTTTTATTTTGCAAAACGGGAACAAACTTTGTACAAAACACAGTTTTTAGACATAAAAACAGATTTATTAGGTTGAACTTTAAAGCCTAAGCAACACCATGTAACCAACTGCAAGGCAAATATCAGAATAGAGTGGTATTTTACTGTTTCCAGTATTAAGTATAAAGTACAAAGTCAAGTATCTACAACAGATAAAAAATGAACGAAGATGATCATATTACTTTATAATCTCTGGTGACCCATGCATTATTTCTGATCCATATGACCATAAACATATAACTTTCTTTCTTTTCTTACAATTGTTATGCGTTGTTAAAGTCGGCAAGACATCAATTTATAAAAAGTCACACAACCATGTGTAAACTCTTCATATGTACACCACCATCCTGTTTAATTTTGTTTTATTCTCAGTTAGTTTTTAACATGGTCTGGCAGTATGAGTATTTTTTGCGGCCTAGCCAAATGTAAAGGACATTTGGTATTGTTCGTTGAACCGTTGAGCTCCTTAAGTTCTGAGTGGAGCTGCATAACTACTGACAAATTTGTGCACTGGACAGGTCCACTCATTCTGTGTGGTTCTTTCATCAAAAGACCATTTCTGACACCAATCTTCTTGGTCTTCACATGATCTGACAAAGATTATGTCTGGACTTTAAAAGAGACTGTGACCTCTGAGTTTGTTTAAGCCTTTCTTCTCAGAGTAATCAGATAGGAAACGCCGACCTCATCTAGTTTTAAAAAAATTGTTTGACGTGTAAAAGTATTTGTACAAACCTACTTACAGAAATAATATCATTTATCATTATCATTTATCACCATGACTTCAAACTTCACTACGCGAAATAAAAAAAGTAAATTACAATCACAATTCCACCCCGTCCTTACTCCGCGAATCATTCATAACAATCCCGAACGTGTTCCAAATGGTTCGCATCTCACGTTTTTTGTGCCTCAATCAGAGAGCTATCATTAAAACATTTGGCGCTAGATATTCGGATCGCGTATGAATCCCCTTTAACCCAGAGAGAAGGGAGAGGAATTCAGCGTTACACACGATTTTAAGTACATTTTTATTGGTAGTTCTTGATGTTATGATTTGTGGGTTAAAGTATTTTATTAGGATTTAGATTTTACTGATTTTTGTTATTACTTGCTCTCGCAAGCAATACAGGTGACCCAGTAGCAACTGTCCTGATTAAGGTCGTAAGTGGGAACGTTATAGGCGAATTATGGTTATGTCGTGTTCGAACCGGGGCAGGCATGCAAAATTTACTTTGTGCGAACTTTTTCATCACCACTGCATGAAGAAAAACTTCGTGAGTAAACCAGCATGTCCTAGCATCAAACATTCGAAGTCATGCGCCACCCAACAACCGGTAATGTGCCCGCATGGTGCATTATGGATCACTCCCTCTCACAAATAGGCCTGTGTTCCGGCAGTAAGCGGTCACTGCGGTCAGTAACATTTATTTATTGATTTAAGGATTACCAACGAGATACATTACAATTTCCTTTTACAATAATTAAAACTTGTATAATATACATTATGCATTATTATTGGTAACCACAGCTCACACATTATCGAGTAAACATGCTCTGAATACATAATTAAAATTAAGAATACATTCAGAAAAAAAAAAAACAATATACATGTTATTATAAAAGTTGTAGATGCTATTATAAAAGTTTAAATGTACAATAATACAATACAGTAACTAAACATCAACTTGAAACCTAGCTTGAAACCTTTTGTTTGCGTTTGGTATCATCATCATCATTTCAGCCGAAAGACGTCCACTGCTGGACATAGGCCTCCCCCAAGCACCGCCACTTCGACCGGTTTTGTGCTTCCCACATCCAGCGGATTCCTGCGGCCTTCACAAGGTCATCGGTCCACCTTACAGGAGGCCTTCCAACGCTACGTCTTCCGGTACGCGGTCGCCATTCCAGAACCTTTCGGCCCCATCGGCCATCTGTTCTGCGAGCAATGTGCCCTGCCCACTGCCACTTAAGTTTGGCAATTCTTCGGGCTATGTCGGTGACCTTGGTTCGCCTACGGATCTCTTCATTTCTGATTCGATCGCGTAGGGAAACTCCAAGCATAGCTCTCTCCATTGCCCCTTGAGTGACTTTAAGCTTTTTTATAAGGCCCATTGTAAGCGACCACGTTTCAGTGCCATAGGTCATCACTGGGAACACGCACTGGTCAAAGACTTTCGTCTTGAGACACTGTGGTATGTGGGACGAGAAGATATTGCGTAGCTTCCCGAACGCTGCCCAGCCGAGTCGGATTCGACGATTGACCTCTTTCTCGAAGTTGGACCTACCTAACTGGACAGTTTGTCCTAGATAAACATACTCGTCCACAACTTCGAGCGTAACGTCTCCGATTTTCATGAGAGTGGGTGTAACATGGGCATTTGACATGATCTTTGTCTTGTCCATGTTCATTTTAAGACCCACTCTTTCGGAAGCTCTACTAAGATCATCAAGAATTATACTGAGTTCCTCTATAGTCTCAGCCATGACAACTATATCGTCGGCAAACCGAAGGTGATTGATGTACTCGCCATTGATGTTGATGCCTGGCCCTTTCCAGTCCAGAACCTTGAAGACATCTTCCAGTGCAGCGGTGAACAGTTTCGGAGAGATAACGTCTCCCTGTCTCACACCTCGCTGCAGAAGGATAGGTTTCGAGGTCTGATCCTGGAGTCGGACTGACATAGTGGCGTTTTCGTACAGACACTTAAGCACCTCGATGTACCGATGGTCGATCTGGCACCGTTAAAGAGACTGCAGTACAGCCCATGTCTCGATCGAATCGAAGGCTTTTTCATAGTCCACAAACGCTAAGCAGAGAGGCAGGTTATACTCCTCGGTCTTCTGTATAACCTGCCGCAGCGTATGTATGTGATCTACAGTGCTAAAGCCTTTACGGAATCCGGCTTGTTCGGGAGGCTGGAAGTCGTCAAACCTGCGCGCGAGACGGTTCGTGATGACTCTTGTAAACAGCTTGTAGACATGGCTCAGAAGTGAGATGGGCCTATAATTCTTAAGGAGGGTATTTTCGCCCTTCTTAAAGAACAGTATCACCATACCTCTGTTCCAAGCCTGTGGCGTTTTGCCCTCGAGTATGACGGAACCAAATAGCTTTTGGAGGGCCTTGAGAATGGGTTTTCCACCGGCCCTCAGAAGTTCAGCCGTAATTCCGTCATCACCCGGCGCCTTGTTGTTTTTGAGCTGCTTCAGAGCCATCCTAATCTCGTACAAGCTGACGTCCGGGATGTCTTCGGTGTAGTGTCGGGTCAATCTAGCTCTTGGGTCGTTTGCCAGATTCATACCAGGGTTGCCTGTTGACGTGTATAATTGTCCATAGAAACTCTCGATCTCTCTCAACAGCTCATGTTTGGCGGATACGATCCTGCCATCATTGATCTTCAGTTTCACAAGCTGGCTCTGCCCAATAGACAGATCTCTTGTAAAGACCTTGGAGCCTTTATTCCGCTCTATCGCGTCCTTAATGCGCTCTGTATTAAAGCGGCGAAGGTCGCTTTTTAAGGACTTAAAGATCCGTCTATTGAGCTGGCGGTACTTGAGCGCATCAACTGAAGACTGGTATCATCTTCATCGTTTGGTATCATCTTATCTATATTCATTGGTCATTGCCTTGGTCATTGTCTTGCCCGAAATATAATAGATATTTTGTATTAAAAACAGTTTTGTTGCAACAAAATTTTATATGTAAGTAAATATTTTTGCTAATTTAAGCTCTTCCTATTTTCTTTGAAAAGAAAGAAAGAAAGAAAAATATTTTATTTGGGACACGCACAAGAAACACAAAAAGTAAAAAAGGAGCATTTAAAACTAACAAAATGTACATATTTGCACCACTTCGCTAATCTATCTAAGTCAGCCTGTAGCGTCGCAGGAAGTTACTAATGGGTCACCGAGGCCCCGCAACAAAGGCGACAGATGGAATATGGGTGGGTTTTAGTCAGTAAGAGTACACACCCTCCCGCTCCGCCCAGAGCGGGAGAAGTTATTTGATGACTTCTCATCCAAAAAAAAAAAAGTCTGCTTGTAGCAAATGAGGATCGTCTATAGATTTTATAGGCAGGGTTAACTTGAGATCATCTGCAAACAAGATTCTGCGTGAAAAATATTGAAAAGCAAATGTCCTAAGTGGGAGCCTTGTGGTACCCCAGACGTCACATAAAAATACTCAGAACAGACTCCATTCAAAACAACGAACGACAAACGATCACTAAAGTATGATTGAAACCATTGCAGTAGTGGATCGTAGATTCCGCAGGTCTTAAGACGCTGACAACACCTAAACCGCGGTCACTGTCAGATGGCATAGAAAAGAAAGAGAACCGCGATGACACAACGCTTGTAATTTATTGCAAAATATGAAGCAATTATCTATTTACTCAAAATTGAGTTGAGTAATCGAAAATAAAAAACAACCAAGTTCTGCATTCAAATAAGACGTTCTTGTTATTAATTAAATACATAACGTATGTTGATATTTAGATATTTTGGATTAGAACTCAAAGTAATAAGTTAGTTTAACATTAGTTTGTATCGAGATTTTTTTTCAAAACCTGTTTTAGTAACAACCAAGTTCTGGGAAACATGTTCAAAATTAACATATATTTTTTCCACTACCACAAACCAATTTTGGTCAATTGGGTCTAGTTAGCGCCTTAAGTCTCTGTTTGGTGGTCTACTTTGTCGAACGCTTTACTAAAATCGATATAAACTGCAGCAACCTGAATTCGTTGGTCCACAAACTCTGTAATATTTTCTGAAAAAGCTGAGATTGATTTGATTCTGAGATTTTTTAGTTGAACCATCTGCAATACTAGAGGCATTGCAAATGTCATCCCAGAAACAAAGACGAAGTCATCATCTGCCTAGTCTTCTACCAACTACGTTCGGGTCGGCTTCCAGTCTTACCGGATGCAGCTAAATACCAGTATTTTACATGGAGCGATTTGCTATCTGACCTCCACAACCCAGTTACTGGGTAATACGATACCCCTTGGTAAGACTGGTTGTCTGAAATTCGGGCTTCTGACGACCTGTAACGACTGTCAAAGATCCACGAATGACAGCAGGGACCAATGGCTTAACGTGCTTTCCGAGGCACGGAGGGGTCCTGGTATGTAAAGATGGTCACCCACCTACGGAATAACCGCGGTAAGCGTAGCTTAACCTAATCGATTGACCCGTGCGGCTGTTATTTACTTAGCCACAAGCCCCTCCAGACAGATAAAGACGAAGTGGAGATGTTTTTTACACATGGGCCCTATACCACAAAACTTTAAAATTACAATTTATAAGTTACAAATATGTAAATTTTACAAGTGTTTGTAATTGTACCATAAAACTCTAAGCTTTGTAACTAATTATACATCATTATTTGTAATTTCTGTGTTACGATATAATTTTTCTACAATTTTGTAGAATTGTAGACTTGTAAAGTTTTGTGGTATAGGGCCCTGGCTTGTCATAACACCAGCTCCTATACCTTCTTACTTACATTCTAATTTGTGTGATTTATAAAGTAAACTAACATAACACTTCTGTCTTCTTTATATATTTAGTACTAGTACTCCTGCTAATTCCATGTAAGCTTAATTTGCTTAAGACAGTAGTAGGTAAATATCATTAACGCAACCGCTGTATTTCCGGGAAACTGAAGCATAATGGAATCCGGTGAAATAAGAGGAACATGGCAGTTACCTTCAGTGACAGTAGTAATGCATTTAAATTAACAAAATAGTTTAATACTATCCAAACAGCAGGGATTTGTTACAAAAACCAGAGGTATTTTCTCATATTATGAATAGTAATATTTTCGTTATATGTTTCAAATAATTGTAATTCTTGATCATGATTGTTGACTTGTGGCGTTGAATAAATCCTACTTATATAGATAGTACATATATGCTGCCAGGTTACTAGAGCTATGGAAGGACTATGGCCCCTGTCTTATCAATGTTTTATTGTTGTATATAACACGGAAAAAATGCCACGGAGTGACTTGCACACTTAATAAGGGGCCCCCGGAAACTGTCACTAGCAACAAGGGTATAACATATACTGGGGTGCTTGAGGACTGGAGAGGAATTCCATGGCTATTTGAACAATCCCAGAGCCCGAAAGGTGGTCAAGATCCCTACCAGCACTTAGTGGAATACTTCTTTCCTCCGAGTACGTTTGCTCTTGCGAATCTCCACTTAAGCCGGCCAATAAAGGCCAGCCAGAGATGAGGAACAAGACTTCTCCCGGGAGATAGGGTCCATGGGTACGCTGCTGCCCAATAGTTCACCACATGCTGCCCTGCGGGTTTCTGTATCTCTCTTGGCCTGGCTCCTTACCCTAGACTTGTTTCAACAAAGCAAACTCTACTGGCACAGACCTAGAGTTCGGATTGCGCAAGCCCCACAACGACGTCAACGAGAAATACGGCGGTGGGGTCTTTATATTTATTATTTAAAAAAGATTAAAAAAAAAAACGAATCAAATCAATTTATTTATATAAATGTTGGTCCAATTCGGTGCAGATTTTGATTATACAGATCAATTTAGTCATAATAATGTGACAT
Source organism: Atethmia centrago (assembly GCA_905333075.3). NCBI lineage: Eukaryota > Metazoa > Arthropoda > Insecta > Lepidoptera > Noctuidae > Atethmia > Atethmia centrago. Next base: position 29,892,212 of record HG995378.1, on the reverse strand, counting down.
GCAATCATTTGGTTTTATACTTAGTCATACGTAATTATATTTATAGTTATAATTCAATAAAAAATAAAATTGAGTAGCAATATTGTTATATTATTTGATCATTTAAACAAATACTATTAATATCAGAGGGTGATTATGATTGTTATTTATTTTTTCAATCTCTTATTAAATAAGTCGCTTACTGAGTAGACATTCTTTTCCCTTAACCATACTTTAAGACACCTTGCAAATTTAATAGCAGGTAAGATTTTAACGGCCGTTTGTTGGTCGTAGGTTTGAACCCAGACAGGCGCTTTACTTTGTGTAAATTATTTCTTTACCACTGCTCTCAAAACGGTGAAGGAAAACATCGTGGGGAAACCGGCATGTCTTAGAACCAAAAAATCGAAGACATATGACATCTACCAACCTGCACTGGGCCCGCATGGTAGATTACGGCCCACTCCTTCTCACAGAGAGAAGGCCTGTGTCCCAGCAGTGGGAACATTTTAGGCTGATTATGTATGTTATGTAAGATTTTAATAATATTAATAAAAATATAACTATGTTCTTAAGTTGGAACATAGTTTGAGATATAGCTCCATGGCCACTCCCTTCCTCCTTATTTTCGTGTCAGCCCCACTTTACGAATATTTTATATTATTAAATAATGATTGGTAAATAAAAATAATTGGTCTCAACGTCGGCTAACACTGCACACTGGATCTAATAATATATTAGGCTGGCCAAGTGTATTGGACACAAACCGATAAACATTACCAAAAAAATAGAACCCCAGCTAAAAATATCCGCTATCCGAAGATAGTAGTTTCAAAAATAATTATAGGGGTACATATTTCGCCATGGGATCTGGAGGCAAAAGTCCTCGCGCACGTATGGGAGTGGCGGGAGGAGGCGAAACGCCGCTGCCGCGAGAAATCGCGGCAGAGCGGACGGGGCTCCGGCGGGATCTCATGGCGTCATGGAGAGTACGGTTGTCGCAACCCAGTGCTGGGCACGCCACGATTGCGGTGATAAGTCCCCTCTTTGAGGAGTGGCTAGAGAGGCGCCACGGCGTCCTCACCTTCCGCCTGATGCAGGTCCTCACCGGACACGGCAGCTTCGGGAGGTTCCTGTGTCGGATAAGGCGGGAGGAAACGCCCGGGTGTCACCACTGTGTGGATCGCCCGGAGGACACGGTGGAGCATACGGTTGCCCGGCTTGGGCAGAGCACCGCCGTGTCCTCGTGGAGGCGATCGGTGACAGAGATCTCTCGCGTCCGGCCCTGAGAGAGAGGAGAGAGAGGGCATGGGTAGCCGTTACCTCCTTCTGCGAAGCAGTAATGCTCGTGAAAGAGGAGGCGGGATGGTTGAGGGAAAGGCAAATTTCGCGCCCTCTCGCCCTTAGCCGCCGCAGGAGACGCCCTGGGCGTCGGGAATCCCGGGTGGATTTCCGGCCACCGTAGGCGCGGGCTTGCGGACGGTGAGCAATGGGTAGCTCACCGTCCGGTAAGGACCAGGCCCGGGTCGACGGCGCGTTGTATTCCACGCGCGCCTCAAAGAGATGTCGTCAGCACATAGGTAGGGGTCCACTAGGGCCGATGCCTGCCGGGGTCGCGGGAAGGTACTTATGGGTCACCGAGGCCCCCGCAACACAGGCAACAGGAAGGAATACGGGTGGGTTTTAGTCAGTAAGAGTCTGACACACCCTCCCGCTCCGCCCAGAGCGGGAGAAGTTATTTGATGATATCCCACCCTCAAAAAAAAAAGGGGGTACATATTTATATACTGAGAAAGCTAACAGACTTTTATTATTCACAAGCTAGCAGAATCAAGTAAAACAACGGCTGTTGACAATATTTGAAGACGTTGCTTACAGTATTATTTATATCAAGCACACTAATGGTATTCTAATTTACTTAGACAAATATTTGTTGAATACCGATCGAGTTTCGAACAAGATAGTATTAACGTTCATTTTCGTACGAGGATGGTAAGAGATGGAATAATTCAACCGTATTTTTCTATTTCGTAATTTACCTAAATGATAACATAATATGACGCCTATATTCCCCGAAAGGTTAGGCAGAGGTGTACCTATGGTACACCCACATTTCGCCAGTTATGTTTTAATCTCATATAATAAGGGCCGAGCCTATTGCCAACAACAGGCCATACATCTGGATATACACCCTGTTGATGGTAGTAGGCTCACCCCTCAGGAGGCTGGACTACTGAGGGTTGCTACTGAGAAACTCCAGATGGAAACATTCAATAAAACTTTTCCCGACACAGGAATCGAACCCAGGACAAAATAACATAATTTACTAACTTCTATCAATCACCCTTAATATATTTTGGTATAAAGGATATAAGCCCCGGACAAATCACATGTATACAGTCACGTTTTTTACTGGCTTTCTATAAGGAAAATATTTAACTTAATATTTTTTTAGTGCGCTACCTTGCATATGCTTGCGTAATATGGGGATGATATTTTTTTTTCGTCTATCCCATGGTGTGAGGTATCGTTGGATAGGCCGTTCAAATATTGCGGGTCTGTGAACACCATTTTTCGATTCAGGGATCCGTTTGCGTAATATTAAGCTTTAAAGTGCATTTGTTTGTTAGAGTCAAGTGTGTCGTCGTCCCCGCCGGCTAAATGGTGGTTTATGGAGATGTGAAAAAAATCATTGCAGTAGTACATATAATTAAATTAAAAGAAAAACTATCACAGCTAGTTTTTTGAGTACAATGTTAAGTTTGTTTTTCGGATAACTTCATCCGAACTACGAAACCCCTTCAATGTGTGTGGTCCGACACGCACTTGTTATTTTAGTTATTTTAGTATTTTTCGGACCCCAAAATTGGAATTATTTGAGGTTCACAAAAAGAGGCAATCATTATATTAGAGTGAATCAATCTGCCTAGCCTTTTCCCAACTATGTTGGTGTGAACTTCTAATCTAGCCGGATGCTGCTGAATATCAATATTTTATATGCGACTGCCTATCTGACCTCCACAACCCAGTTACTGGGTAACACGATACCCCTTGGTAAGACGGGTTGTAAGAGTTTCGGGCTTCTGACGATCCGTAACGACTGTCGAAGATCCAAGATTGACAGCCGGGACCAACGGATTAACGTGCTTTCCGAGGCACGGAGGGGGGTCTCGGTATTTTAAGATGGTCACCCATCCACGGACTGACCGCGGCAAGCGTAGCTTAACCTGATCGATCGACCCGTGCGGCTGTTGTTACTTAGCTACGTCATTATATTAGAGCGTTCAATAATATTTTTAGGAGCGCGAAATGGGAATTATTAGAGGTTCGATTAAATACATATTGAGAAAACTCTTGAAACAGACAAAATTTAATAATGGCGCCGATTCCCTTGTTCACAAACTAAATTAAATTTAAGTTCAGTGCATCTTTTTCTTTCTATTTCATTAAGAAAAGGACAGAAGATAAATTTTAGTTCAGTCCTGTCAAATTAATCATCGCTTGACGTAAATTGACGTAATTTTAGTAGGCAAGTTTTTAATCACGTCTAAACTTGTATGGAGTAGTGACAGGCGCTGATTAATTTGACAAGACTAAACTAAAATTTATCTTCTGTCCTTTTCTTAATGAAATAGAAGGAAAAAGATGCACTGAACTTAAATTTAGTTTAGTTTGTGAACAAGGGAATCGGCACCATTGTAGTCTCAAACTCAAAGTCAAAGCAATTATTTCAAATAAACCAATTACAGCCACTTTTGAATTGTCAAGGGGTCGGTCAGTCAGAAAGATGAAGCTTGATGCGCATTCCAAAGCGTAGTAGGTACCTATGGAGAAGAACGGGCAAGAAAATCCGCGGACATAAATCAACAAATGGTTACAACATTCATTTTGAAATTATACATGTGAGAACGATGCAAAACGTCATAAAACCTACGTAATAAAAATAAATAAAAAACACAATTCTAAATGGAAATTAAATTAAAATAAAACAAAATCTTAAAACATAAAATAGACCCACCTTCCACAATGATTTGAAATACTGTGAAATCGGTATAAACAATTCATAAGTAACTGTACTGTACCCCTTTAGAGATATTAACCGTAATGGATATATTATGTCTATGAAACTCAACAGAGTTTTTCAAAAGTTTAGTGATAGCGTACCTACTAAGCCGAGAAGTACTTCTCCCGTACTAAAGCTTCAAGTTTTCGGTACATAATACCTCTTCCCAAAGTTTGGTATACATTATATAGTTTCTGTGACGTCACAGGAATTGTAAGGTGCATCTCTGGCAGTACGCTCTAATAATTTTAGTACGATTTGGTAGACAAATTGTAGAACTGTAGAATTGTTGGTTGTTTGAGATTTTATATTTTAGATGCTTCTTTTCGTGTCAATAACTCAAAATAAAAGAAACAAGCAATAAAAGTTCTCAGAATCATCTGATTGTAAAATATAATTAATTTTTAAAATGTGCTTTGTTGTTAAAAATTGCAATTAAAAAACTCAGAACTCATATTCATTTCGAAAGATTTTTAAGTTACTGAGCATAATACTTTTAAAACAGTTAATACTCTTACTTTCCAATTCCAATTCCGCTTTTAAAACCGTAAAAGCATTAAAACGTCATCCACGTCAAAACGGTACGTCCAAACAAACAGCATCATAAAGCTTCGTCACTGTGACGTCACAGTGCGCTACCGGGTAACTGAACCGGCGACCAACTCGACTTGCCGGCGAAAGTTGTTGCGATACGTAAGCCCGGGCAGGGCGGGGCTCCGCCACGCATGCGTACCGCTCACAATGTATTACCCACTGAAATACGATTTCCCCATAATTCCGGGAACAATAATTACTTGTTGAGAATTTAATTTTAAAGTACTTGGCAAATGTATTTGAACGTTGAGTACCTTTGAGAATGAAGTAATGATATGATTAGGTATTTTTTCTTGTTTGTTTGCGATGTTTTTATTACATTTGATAATGTATTTACTTTTAATGTAAAAAAAAATATAGAACATTCAGTTATTTTTTAAATAGTTATCTCATGAATACATTTCGTCAATTAATTGTGAAAGACAATTTTCTTGTTTATCACATTTTAACAACATAAAACAAAAATTCTACTAAACCAATAAAAAAATGGTAGAAATTGCCTAGTAGCATTGACTGATGGATAGGGGCAACACAGGCAGTCCGCGGCAGTCGGCGGCCGACTACGGCGCGAGAGGGACGCGTCATGCTCGGCCGGTTATGACGAGAACTGACTCTCGCGCGAAATGACTGTGCCCACGAGTACGTGATGTTTGGATAGAACGAAATACAGTGGAAGTGTGTGTCGCCATTTCTAATTAATTGTTTCAAATTTCAAAAGTAGTTTTGTGAACGAAAAAATGTATTATAATGACGGTTCTGTGGTTTTATAGTGATCATCGGTGAGTAATGTGGTTTATTTTTTGTATTTGGTAAATGAAGTAGGCGTAAGTTAATTCCTTTTAGTTATTTATTGATTGTATCAATTTTCAAAAGACAAATTATGGGAATAAAATATTATACATTTTGAAAATAAATTCTAAAGTTGGATAGAAAGCAGTTAGCAAAGTGTTAAGGAACATTCTGACGTTTAAAATGTTAACTTGAAATTTTATTAGATAATGAGATAATTTAGTCATTTTTTTTACTATTCTTAAATTAATTTAAGGATAAACTTTAGTAAAAATTGCTTAATCATTTTATAAAAGAAGTAAAACTGGAATTTTTATTTTATAAATACTTAAATACAAAAAAAAATTGTCCACAGATAAAAATGTGCAGAAATTCTTGAAATTTTCACTGAAATTTTGCCTAGTTTGCCTTATACTGAATATTATCGCCAACCGCACAGGGTTGAGCAGAAAAGCGGCGTAGCAATTAACCTACGCTCTTTAGCGTAACCGTAGCAGTCTATGAGTTGCGTAGCAATTAGTGCTACGCCGTAGCAACATAGACGCTACGTTACGTAATTATGGGCGTTTAGAACGATGGTCGGAAGATGAGGAAAAAATTGTTCAAATACTTTCAAAGTTAAGATTTTAAAGATTTTTTTTCTCCTGTTTTTGTGTAATATTATGAGCGTTTCCTAAGATTTCTTGTTTGACTAACGCATTGGTTTCACAAGACCGACGAATAAAAAATGTTTTCAAAAGACGTGGTATTTTTGCTCGATAAAACCGACTACTATTTTTACATAGAACTAAATCTATCTACATCTCGATGCAAAAATATACTCAAACTTCAATGTTACTGAAATCTTCCATAAGAAAATTAATTGCTGCAAACATTTCTGACGTCAACAGATTCAGAAAAGGAAATTAACTCATTACACTTAATACCGAATAATTAGTTCGCAGAAAGTGAAATTTCAGCTGAAAATCTTTGCCACGAAATACATACGGACAAAACAATCCGTGCCTCCCCAGGAACTAATCTCCGTAGCGATTAGTGCTACGGTACTACGGCGCTACGGTGCTACGGCGTAGCGCGCTACGTTAATCGCATACAGTGTAATTGCGATAGATTTTACCGTGTTAGCGAAATTGTTACATGCCGTTTAGTTATTTTGTTCTTGAGGCTTTATTTTACTTTGAGTACTAGTGAGAATTTGATGGTTTTCTACTTAATAGTTTTGCAATTGCAATAATAGTTTTCGCCATCGTCTTATTCTCTTTAACAGGATTGCTCGGTCTTAATTTCCTTATAATTACAATTCGATTATTAATTGTAGAGGATTTTTGAGATACTAAAATGCGTAATAGACTGTCTTTTTCTTCCCGCACTTAAAAAAATCCATTTTAAATTAAGACGACGAAACGTTATAATTTAAAATGGATTTTTGATTTTTGTCTTTTTTTTTCTATTTCGAAAATTAGTCAAAAATTAAAAATCCTCATAATTATTGACACCGACACACTTTTATAAAAAGTCCTCCCGTTTTAAGTATCTGATCTCTTTTTTTATGACACCCTCTTCTAACGAAACCCCAAAAGCATTTAACAGCAGGTACATGTGACCATCATTTCATTACCTTAACGACTATTTCCACAAACTTATGGGCAGGTCCTAACTTAACGATAGCATTAACCACGTCCTGACGCAGTTAGGTTCAACATTAGGCATGGCCTAGGCAGGTACTTCAGTGCAGAAGCACTTAGAATACAATTGACGATAAAAGAATTGTGTTTGGAAGGCTTAGGTTAGGTTTTATGGGTGTGTAAGTTGGTTTTATTTTGTTTTGTTTGACACTTTAATGTTGGAATGGAAAATTGAGGTTTTAGTCTGTTGGTTTTTTTGTAAAGGGTTTTAGAATAACGTAAGGTTTGTTTGTAAAAATCTTAACTGTTTTTATGATGTTTAATTATATCCTGTAAGCCTTAATTTGGAGGTTTTCAAAGTGTGAAATTTTCTTACTTATTTTTACTTAATTTCATTTTACATAAAAAACAAATATACCTAATTAATTAATGAAAATAACTAATACTATACACAAACTAAAATAGGGCGTCGAAAAATTCATCCACATCGCTGTCGACTGGTAATGTACCAAAGAGACTGGCGGCATTGCCACATGTTGTATGGCAATGCTTAACCTCTGGCCATGGTACAGCACTTGGGTCACGAGAAGTGTCAACCAGCTGTCCGGAGATTTCCTTCACTGAACAATTTCATATGAAATTGTTCAGTTTTTGGTGCTATATAATTAGGCTTTCCTGTAAATATGAAATACCCCTATTATAATAACCCTATTTCCAAAATATTCCTAACGTGCAAAATTGTAAGACACCTTACTTCATTCCAGTATCTTCATTACTGAACAATATCGCATATTCCACACAAAAATGCCTTAAAAATCTTGCTTAAATTTTGATCCCACGCAAAAACCATGTGAAAAATTCCTGCTTTCGTCTCTGCCAGCTAAAGTATTCAAAAATCCCGCAACCAAGAGAATCTGCCGTATTTTCATAACAGCATTACGCTGGTAATAAAATTTTGGGGTTGCCAATGTCAGGGGCACATAAATTGTCATTCGATAGCACTGAAATTCTCCACCTTGATGTTGTAAAAATAAATAAGTGAATTTATCACGTCATGCCCTTTTTGGTGAAAACCTTGTGTGAGATATTCTTTACTTGCTTATAGTTCAATTGGATTACAATTTATATTGAGAGCAGATAATCCGCGACGTCTTTTTCTGTATAAATATCTCTTTCTCTCTGATAATTTTGTGTCTTGTCATCTTTTTATTCGCTAAAGGTCGTATCTTGTTTGTTATGTCTTTATGCATTGGCCTGTCTATTGCCTTCATGTTGTTTTATTTTGGGGGCAGTATGCCACTCATCAAATATCTACCTCAAATATTTTTGTCTATGATTAAATCATTAATTGTTGTTAAATTTGATAATATCATTAAATGCCATCCAATTTTTTTCGTCAAAGTCACATTGGCCAGTGGAATACCACCAAGTAAAGACAAGAGGTTGTAACTAGAGAATATCTTAAACGCTCTTAATAATAAAATAATAAAAAAATTGCAATGAAAGAATACAGTCGAAGTTAGTATTGATTTGTTAGATGTGATACCACTGTAGTGACACACATCCGCAGAACAGAACAGAATAGAATACTTCTTATTATACACCATAAAAATTACAGATATAAATGTTGAAATTTCACATAGGGTGACACAATGGGCGGTCTTATCGCTAATTGCGATCCTTTACAGACAACCTTTAACCAGATTAAAGGGAGAAGGAGAGGCAATACTGCAGATCACTAATAGATATATATATCGAAAAATTAGTTTTCTAAAACACGTTGATTTGCTTCTGCCTTGCGTATTTAGTATTTATTGATTATTTCTAGTATCAGACAAAGTTTCGAATATAATCAGAAACCTTAGATAATCCAATGAGCCTGCCTACATCTTTATGCTTAGATGGTGTCGATTCTTTCAATGTTGGCTCTAATATATAATGTCTGCAACACATAATTTACAACACGTAAAAGGTTTAAATCGAATCTTCAAGAAATATGAAATAATAACCCACATATCTTACCTGAGCCATGAATATGATTCATAATTTAAATAACATAAATGTTACAGAGTAGGGTTCGCAAAAACATTGAGATGTGTTGGCCCGTCAAGTTAGAATTTACGACGTGATTTTACTGCGCACGGTACATAATACTGCAGACCTATAGAAGTCTTATTACTTCTTCGTCTGACATTGTGACATTGACAATATTTTTATGTCTTATTTGTGAAGACAAATAGACCATACTGTAGTTTCGAGAGTAAAGTGGGTGTGAATTATTTTTAGGGTTCCGTACCTCAAAAGAAAAAACGAAACCCTTATAGGATCACTCGTAGGTCTATTTGTCTGTCTGTCTGTCTGTCTGTCCGTCTGTCACAGCCGATTTGCTCCGAATTTACTGGACCGATTAAGTTGAAATTTGGTACACATATGAATTACTGTGACCCCAACACGGACGCGTAACGTAAATAAATGAATTTTGAAAATGGGGGTCACTTTTGAGGGGCAAATTTGAAAAGTAAAAAAAAGTTTAGCAAACTGTACCGTATGACATACCAATTTTTAATTTTTTTTAATTTTAAAATAAATACTTTTAAAGTTAGTTAAGAAAATATATGAATATTGTCTCTATTCTCAACAAACCCACTTCTCCTTCTTACCTGACTTCCCATATTCAATACTTGTGCTCTGCCCATAGTAAAAATCTTCGTTCCACCAACAATCGTCTTCTTCGATGTCCTTCTCACCGCTCTGGTTTCATTCGCTCTTCTTTCTTTGTCCAGGCTGTCTTTCTTTGGAATGCGCTTCCTCTGAACATCAGAACGGTGACCTGCCGGTTGTCTTTTAAACTGAAGGCACGTGAACATATACGTAAGAAGTTGGCAGAAACATCCCAGCGCTGATATTTTGCTGGATTAGTTTTCTCCTCTACTGATCGATATTTCCCCACTACGGATCGTTATTTCTCCTGACAAAGTTTATTCTGTTTATATGTATGTATCTACGTATGTATTCTTGTATTGTAAAGTTATTTTCGTGTTATCTATCCCTTAAGTTGCACCTGCCATGTGTCTTCTCTGCATCACCCTAAGGTTGACTGGTAGAAAATGCCTCAGGCATTAAGTCCGCCTTTGTACGGTATTATTTTTTTTATACTTGTGCATAAAGTTTTAATAAATAAATAAATAAATATTGATTCCCTCACCCTTATCTCCGAACAGAACCTAAAGAACCTTACCTTACAGAACCTAAAATAAAAAAAAATACAGACAAAAGTTCATTACTTATAGATTACGGGAAAATCTATATGAAGTTTATGGTGTTAAAATAACATGGTAAATCTCTCAATATTGTGCGTACAAACTTACATTTGCAGTTGGAATGTGTGGCAGAACAGGTTTCTCAACTACAATGTTAAGTTTATTCTTGAGATAAAAAACATGGTATTGCATATTTAGTGTACGGAACCCTCACCACACGAGTTCAAATCGCACCGGTTTTTTTTTGTAGTGTGATTTATATTTATGTCCTGTGTTATTAAATGACTAACACACGGCGTGTATATAATATAAAAACTATTTTGGAAGAAGTGCTATTTTACTGTGGAAGAAAAATAAGTTTTGGAGTGTTGCCCGTAAATGGTATTTAGCTTAATCTCATGAAACTTAATACCGTCACTTGTAAAATGTGTCTGCTTAACAGTTTATCTCTGATTGTTACATTGCCTACAGGCGTTCCATGTATAAAATTATTTTTAACCGTAGCTAATGGAATGTTGCTTCTGTGTCCATGTTAGTAATTACTTACAAATCTTCTCCCAAAGAGGAGGTAATATGTTTTTTAGTTTTTCATGCCAGCCAGAGCCGCTCGATCTTCTCTACCTTTCCGTCTTTGATCTTTACCCTAACAACAGAAGGGCACCCTGTCCCAAGAAAGCAACTATACGTGCGCTAATGAGAACAAGACTCCTGTAGCTTTGTCAAAGCCAACACTATCCCAGCATTGTCCACCAGAACCACCTTACACCCAATAAAATATTTTAACAAGTCCTCCCCAATCGTGTGGGAAGGCTGTGTGTAATAAAAGGGCGAGGGTAATGCCTTTGGCCTCAGAGGGCCGTAAATTACCTCAGAACATGGCCCTCTGGCCCTCTGTCATGATTGTCTTACAGTATATCGGTTTCTATTTTTTTGTGCTTCGTAAGCTGCAGTTTTGATAGAATACATTGGCCTGTGACTTGGGAGATGAAAATAATTATGAAGGTATGTTTTTGTTGTTTGAGTATCTTTTTGGACGAAATGTGATTAGATTTGTTGTTAACAGTAAGTACTTGCAATGATCACAACAGTATCTAGACGTTAAATGGGTCTTGGACTATATTGTTGATGATTATATCAAATTTACCGAAATTGTCTTTTGATTACGCAATAAATCAGAGCAAGAAAACTAAAGTGGAGTCACTTACTCTAGACACTAGGGTGTCTCAAGTATTAAGATGTAAAATGTCTTTGTAGCAATCTCAGCAGAAGAAGTAATAATGAAGCTTAACGTTATCTAAGCAACAGAATTAAGGCTATGTGCTTAATAAATATCTTTTAAGGCGCTGACAAGACCTAATTGACCAAAATAGGCTTCCCTTAAGAAAAAAAATTGCCAAATCTGTATAGTTTGTGGTAGCGGAAAAAATATATATTAATTTTGAACATATTTCCCAGAACTTGGTTGTTACCAAAACACGTTTTGAAAACAACATCTCGATACAAACTAAAGTTAAACTAACCTCTTACTTTGAGTTCTAATCCAAAATATCTGTATCAAATTTCAACATACGTTACGTATTTAATTAATAACAAGCACGTCTTATTTGAATGCAGAACTTGGTTGTTTTATATTTTCGATTAATCAACTCAATTTTGAGTAAATAGATAATCACTTCATATTTTGCAATCAATTACAAGCTTTGTGTCATCACGCTTCTCTTTCTTTTCTATGGAATTTGACAGTGACCGCGGTTTAGGTGTTGTCAGCGTCTTAAGTAAAATTTTATCAATGTTTCTAAAACAGTATTGTAATAGTCTCCACGCTTGGCAGAGGGATAACATCCAGATGTAGCAAAAACAAAATCCCAAAAACAAAACCACGAAAAATTCGAACTGAAAAATGTGAAAATTTTGCTTTACGATCCTGTCAGTTTCGTACCCATTTTGGCTTTGTTTTAGTGCTATTCTCTAAGTCTTATTTTGAAGCACGAAAGGTGAATTTTCAAATTCGATTGCGTTGCAAGCGCTACGTACAATGTGCGTCGTTCGAAAGAATTTTCACCAGAGATGTGCTAAGCGATAGATGTGTATGAAATCTACCATTAGGATCGTTTGATTTTCACAACGTAGACTTTTTTTTTACGCGAGAAATTATATACTCTGTGCGGAGTGGGAGGGCGTGTCAGACTCTTACTGACTAAAACCCACCCGTGTTCCTTCCGTTGCCTGTGCGTTGCCAGAGGCCACGGCATCCCTTTCGGAATTTCCCGCGACTCTGGCATTCATACCGTAGCCTGGCTTAGTTCTTGGGGAAAGGTTTCAACGAAGCAAAGTTTTTACGTACGCGCAAAGCGCATAAGTCTTTTTACCCGCTTCGCTACATAACTTGCATATTTACGGAATAACAGCAATATACTCCAGAATCAAAGTGAGTTCGTCTAAAACTGACATTAAAGTATGCTAAGTTAGACAAGGCGCCTGACATAATCGTTATTCAATATGAGCAATTTAATAAATTAAACATAATATAATACGAGTAAAATGCGATGTTTGACTAGATAGCTGAACTGTTGCCTTCGTGTCGCACGCTATGCGGTGACCTTCGGGAAATAGAATGCATTCACATACCTGAGCTGTTTTTGGGCCGCAAATGTCATAAGGGGAAGCTTTTTTACGTTTGATAGACTCGCGTTTGACAAATATGACACGATCTGATCAAATGTGTAAATTCTGTAATTTTTGGCAAATATGTCACATTGTCAGTTAAATAGGGCTCTGACGGTAAGCAATGACGCGATCGGCGATGATGCACACTTGTCTAGAAGACGCTTGCACTGCACGGAATCCGGCAGGGCCTTCCACTCCTTAGCGGTTGTCTAAATAAACAAGTTATTGTAAGGTATAATGTAATAGCCCTCATAATGTCAGACTGTGATAGTCGTTCAGATTTGAAGCCAGTACAAGGAGGTACAGAATATTGATCACCAAGCTTGTTCTGTCTATGTTTGGCGTTTTCGTGTTTACGAACAGTATTTCCTATATTATTATTTTTAGATAGACGTTCATTTATGAGATAGTGCAACGAGTGTGGTTCGTACGCATGACCTCTCCATCGCCGGAGCGATGTCCTACTAATATTATATTGCCGGCCTATTTATTGCCCATATTGTATAAGGAAAGACAAATATTAAAGCGTTATTAAAAGATATTATGATTTCTTTTAAAGCCCCATTTACACGATGCAAGTTTCTTATCTGTGCCATACAATAAAATTGAAGCAGCAAACTACTTGCATCGTTTAAACACTGTTTACGTGGTGCAACTTTTATTATTGCTTCAACTTATTATGGGAAGCCCCTGGCAATTAAATCATATCGTTTAAATCAAACCAGCGGTGACCCAGTGCTAATAGTCGTGACTTACGAGATATAGGCTTGAACCCGGACAGGCGCTTTAATTTGTGTAAATTATTTTCATCATCACTGCTCTCAAAACGGTGAAGGAAAACATCGTGATAGAACCGGCATGTCCTAGAACCAAAAGTTCGAAGACATGTGACATCTACCAACCTACACTGGACCAGCGTGTTGGATTACGGCCCACTCTCTCTCACAGAGAGGAGGCCTGTGTCCTAACAGTGTAAATCAGGCTTTTGTCTAGGGAATATAGAGAACTCAATAAAGTTAAAACATTACATAATTAATCTAAACGAGGTATTGTAGTCACATACAATACGCGAATCAACACATCTATAATCCAAGCATAACGTTCTTCTACAAAATTATTACCGACCAATCACAGCGTAGCTCATATTTTACATAACAACCCGACAGCGAGACACGTCGGTACTACCTACATAATATATAATAAAATGATCCAGAATCTTCCATAATAAAAACGGGTCTTGTCGCAAGCGAATGGCAGCGTATGGAATTGAATTACTGTCACAAGTCCTTTTACCTGTGAGTATAATATTAAATTAAATTGGTATATAAAGGCTCCTGGGAGAGTAATGTATGTACATTGTATAGTCATTGATTTTAATGAGTTAGTAACAGTTATTGAAGCTGTGGCAATGCGGTTTGGTTAGATATTGAGTTATTGAATGAGGGAAAGTATGTATTTAGGAGAGTAAGTGTTATGGAATCTATATCTATACTATAATATATTAACAATATTATAAAGGGAAAAGATGTTTTGTTTGTAATGGATAAACTCAAAAAATACTGAAGTGATTTAAAAATTAATTTCACCTATGATGTTGTGTTATTGAATGAGGGAAGTATGTATTTAGGAAAGTCAGTGTTATGGAATCTATATCTATACTATAATATATTAATAATATTATAAAGTGAAAAGATGTTTTGTTAGTAATGGATAAACTCAAAAATTACTTAAGTGATTTAAAAATTAATTTCACCTATGATGTTGTGTTATTGAATGAGGGAAGTATGTATTTAGGAAAGTCAGTGTTATGGAATCTATATCTATACTATAATATATTAATAATATTATAAAGTGAAAAGATGTTTTGTTAGTAATGGATAAACTCAAAAATTACTTAAGTGATTTAAAAAATAATTTCACTTATAAAAACTACATTATCAGCGAGTAACATGGGGTGTATTTTATTTAATAAAAAAATAGGGATCCCTATGAAAATTACAATAATGTAACTCAAGGAATCACAAAATTGCCTATAAAATTCATTATTTAGCGTGAGCTGTGAAAACTATTGACGATACATAAAAACATGTACTACATGTTTATAGTACTCATTAACCCACAAAAAAATGCATAAGGCTATATGACTAACTATTAAAGCTAAGTCACAATAACCGTTTTTTGTTCAAATTAGTCAACCAAAACACGGGTCGAATCGAAAGATGATGACATTCGTATCATAATATTAATCCTAATCCAACAAAATAGTTTCTTATTTAAGGTTGATTATGTAAATGTAAACATGTAAATTCCTCTCCAAATTATCCGAATCGGACCTTTCGTTTAGAAATTACGACGGGTATAAAAATTCTAAAAGTAAGAAAAATGCCGCGGTGTGAGCGAACAGCTCTACGCTTAGTCTATTAGTTACCTACACGTGTTATTTTTTGTGGATTAACACATAGGATTTACTGCTTTTAATCCCGGTAGAACTATCCTCCAAGAGACTCCGATCATTGAAGACCTTAGTATTCAAACATCTATACATAATTTATTATACCTCCTTATTCATAAAAAAACTAAAACGCTTTACAAACCTATTTTAGTTAAAATAGTGTTTTGTCAATTTCTTTTGAATTATGATTTGAGTTTGAAAGAAGAAGACAAAGCACTATTTTAACTAAAGTAGGTTTGTAGAGCGTTTTAGTTTTTTATGAATAAGGGGGTTAAAGTATAGTCGCTTTTTGTGTCTGTCTGTGTCACCGTTGTTCTTCAAAACTGCGCATCGGATAAAAATAAAATAATGCATGTAAAGTGTGATTTATTTCTGGTTTTATCGTACAAAAAAATAGTGTTTCAACCACGAATTGGTACCGTATTGTTTTATACTGTTTTTTTAAAAGGAACGCATTACTAGCGTAAATAAGCCCTTTGTTTATTTGTCTTATTCGCAACAAAAACCGTTATGTCGCCGTGACTAGCGCCGTGTCAGACACTTTGGATACTTTCCAAATGTAGCCACCATCCATTTTATATTGAGCTCGCCGATCGTGTTGATTATCGAAATCGTTGAACAAATTGTACTGATTAAGATATGGGTGGAGTTCAAGTTATATTGGGCGGTATTTAGATGCGTAAGGCGTGACGCATTTCTCGTTTCCTTTTTCGTAAATAAGGGTTGCATGATGTCGAGATAAGAGCTTTTGTTTGTTAGTATCGAATTTTGCTTTTCCTTCGCTGTAATTAAAGTAAAAATAGCAGTCATTTTTTGCGAGTAAAGATGTCTGTGGGATAACTGTGTCGGCATTAAGTCAATCTTCCTGAAATACTTTTGTCTATGAAGGAGTTGAGTTAAAAATAAATAATCTTAGGTTCTTAATTGATTGTAATTTATTTCAAACGAAACTCACTTTGTTTGCCTTCAAGTAGAGCTTAGGTTTTCGCACGTAATGTTGTCTATTCCACGTTTCGTGAATAGACAACATTACGTCTACATTTGTATTAGATATTTATCTAATACTCCTTGACATTCTTCAAACACAAACAATCTCCCCACATAGAATAGAACATAATCAACAAACATCTGACACAGTCTGCTCAAAGAGACAAATACTTAGAAACATGATTAAATAAACCCACTACAAAAGATTTAATATTGAGAATCTTCCAGCTTTTAAATGTAAAAATGTATAATATTTGTCTAAGGGTCGCAATACAATACAAAGTGAAGTAGTGGAGCAACTAAGTCTATCTTTGATACAATGGGGAAAAACTTGTTTACATAACGTACTGCAACTGATGGCCGACGGACGGACGCTGTTAAGGAATGAGTTGAGTGATAAGCGGAGGCGGGAGCGGGTTATTACAAAACTGGTTTTGTCGGTAGTGAAGTTGTCGAATCTCAATAGCTGTAGCTTATTGTTATATCAATTATAGTAATCTATTGCAAAATATTTACTTAAAATCATTTGTTATCATCGCAAAATTAGATTGGCTTTTTTTTTTAGTAAAATTTGGCCACCTACGTGGCATATTAGTTAACTAGACGAATGTATCATTGATTCGAAGAGAAGGGCATCATCAGGAAAAGTACTACCACCACACCTATTTCGGTGACCGAGCAGCATTGATATGTTTCAGGTTAAGAGGCTTCAGGCCTTTTTCCTGCAGTGGCACAATACAGGCTAATTATTTATTATTTTTATGAGGTTAATGAAAGTGCCCAAGGAGTTTGAATTGCTAAAAAGTCAGGCTGTCAATTATTAGTGGCTATTACTTCCTAGTTCAAGAAACTGCTTCAATCTAATAATTATTTACATATAGTTATAGTAGTTCTATGCACCGTATTCGGCCACAGCGACCCAGACTAACTGTCTTTCCTTTCGTAAGATCTCTGATGACCACCTACTACGTGGACCTTTCCACGCAGTAGGTGGTCATCAGATACGATAAATTCTTGTTTTTTTTTATTTATTAAAAAAATCGCTTTCTCTTTCTTCTTGCCGTCTGTGGTTAAGCGAGTCAGCGGTTGATTGCATTTGTTGTAGAATTTTAAGACGAACACGTTGGCGTCGTGTCGTTGATAGATGCATTTGCATTTCAGTAGCTTGATTAATTGTTCTGTGGAG
The DNA here is from genome assembly GCA_905333075.3 of Atethmia centrago. Classification (NCBI taxonomy): domain Eukaryota; kingdom Metazoa; phylum Arthropoda; class Insecta; order Lepidoptera; family Noctuidae; genus Atethmia; species Atethmia centrago. The sequence continues at coordinate 29,874,610 of HG995378.1, read as the reverse complement.
CACAATCTCATTTGAATAATAAAATACACTGAGTGCTAACGAGACTCTCTTAAGTAATTAGGAGAGTTTCGTAATATCTAATTATATTTTCTTGGAGTGTGTTATTTGTTGCGAGATGGTTTTAAAGTTATGGGTAGGAGAGCAATGCTTTTAGATAATGTTGATAAGGTTTGAAAATAATTTTGGGAGTTGCTAATACACGTAAGTCAAGGTGTCAAGGAGATATATATTTTTGATGTAGTTGCTTGGGTAACTGGTAATATGACCGATTTTACCCCATAAATTTCGTTCTTGCGTCCCACACCTATACGTACGTACCTATCTGTTACGCAATTATTTTAATTTCCCGTACGCCCCTTGCACTGTCAGATGAAAACTTGCTTACCAATCTTTTACTATAGATATTTTGTCAAGTACAGACAATTCAAGTTGAAATCATGTCCCAGAGAACCTCAAACCCAGACAGCCATCCCCTGTCATCAACCCACAGCTTTCATCCCCACGCTCGGCGGCACACACCCGAAAATATCGGATGTTACCGAATGTTTATTATTCATTCACCGGCAAGATAATCAAAGGAGTCAATCAGCGGTGTACTGCCGTCATTGGAGCATGCCCGCGGGGAAACAAACGAATTGATTAATCGCATAGGGTCGGCACGTAATCACAGCGTATTTGTGCTTCTGCACCGATGGTGGGCCACGGCTGATTGAAATACGAGGAGCTTCTTGGGTATTAAGCTTTCCATACTTGTGTACAGTTGTAAGTTGGTTGTTTGTTGTCACCAGTTTCTGGGAACATTGTTATTTAATTGTTGTTTGTTTTTCATTTGTTCTTATGCGGTGTAGACAAGATTCTTTTTATCGTTTACATTTTAAGGCTTCTGTAGTCAACAAGGAACTACATATTCTAGTTAAGCCATATCTAAAAAGCTGTAATTTGGCATGGGTATACATACATAATTATTAATCACGCCGACAGTGGTAAAATAAAACCATGTTTTTTTGTGTGTAAAAAAATATCAGCCCCACTTTACGTGCAAGCGAAGGTACCTTGCTCGTAAAGTGGGGATGATTTTTTTTCTCGTATATTCCATGGTGTAGGGTATCTTTGGATAGGTTGTTCAAAAATAGTGCGGGTCTCTGAAAACCATTTTTTGATTCAGGGATCTGTTTGCCTAATATTAAGATTTAAATTGCTAATTTTTGTTAGAGTCAAGTGTTCCCCGCCATCTAAATGGATTTGGGTATGTGAAAACATTCATGGCAGTAGTATATAATAACGAAATGAATAGGAAAATGATCACAGCTAAGTAGGCTTTACAAGTTAAAGAGTAATAGTCGACCAACTTGCATTTGCAGTTGGAGAATTGACCGTAACGAACATCGTTGTAAGGGAGAACTTTTTTCAAATACAGTGTTAAGTTTGTTTTTCGGATAAATTCATCCCAACTACGGAACTCTTCATTATGCTTGGTCCGACTCGCACTTGACCGGTTTTATTATTTATACGAGTACGTACTATCTAAATAGTTTCAAAACTTAATTTCGCTCTTAAAGATAAAGACTTAAAATCCTAATTTTGAACAAAATCTTCTCAAGTATTACCTATAACCCTAACTTCGTTACATCAAAACTGTTTGATCAAACCTTTTGTTCAATAAAAAAGGCTTCCACAGTTAACCTAGACGGGTTTCTGAAACCTTTTAAATTGCCTCGAGGGCTCTACTGAAGTCTTTGAGTGGAGGTCGAAAATCTATTTTTTTGAACTGTCTCTGGGCGATCGTCTGACAACCTTGATCCTTGGCATAATAAGAGGGTAATCATTTGAGGATAAAATTAATATTCAGAGGGTAGACTACGTTTTTTGATGTTGATTTTAACTTACACTTTTTTTAGTACACTTTGCAAATTATTTGGCTCGTGCAGAATTAATCTATGTCTTTTTGCTAACTCATCTTAGTAGGCTGGAAGTTAATGTACAAACCTTGTGCAAATATTTTTATAGTTTGTTTATTTTTAAACCTAATGAATTTACACAAGGTATGTTGGTACACGGCGAAGTACGAAAGCGTTACCCCTGGCAACACAGATAACGGGAGGAACACGGGTGGGATTTAGTCAGTAAGAGTCTTACATACGTTCCCGCTCCGCCCAGGCGGGATAAGTTATTTGATAATTTCCTGTCCAAAAAAAAAGTTATATTGGTAACATGCACTGATTAGCAAATCAATGCAGGTTTCCGTACGATGTCTGATGCTGCATCTGGACAGTCGTCTACAAATAAAAAAATGTATTAGTTTTTTGTTACTAGAAATATCCAGAATTTTATTCAGAAGATACTTTAAATCCTTAATCAAAAATAATGTAGCTGTTTAATATAATGTTGGTACCTTAACGGTCGTTCTCGGTTCGTCTTATCGGTCGTGGTTTTGGCAATGCTGAGAGCCACACGCAGTGATAACGTCGTCACCACACAATAATGCTAACAGGTGGCTGTATCTATCGCATAAGTACCTACATACCGTATTATAAGTATTGTATTATTACATTTCTTACCTAATACGCATCAGTTAATACTTACATGTACTCAGATAATCAGAGAGACGGGTAAACAACGTTTTGTATTTACAATGTCTTCCAGAAAGCTAAGAAATTCAGTATTTTATCTTTGTGTGGGTCTCAAAAAAGGGTAGGCCTGTCAGTCACCATTAGACCGAAAAGTGACCCTAAAGCTAAATCTTGAATAAAATAAACTGAAGGACTATAGGATGAGGCATACAGAATGACTTTTCTTTAGTGAGAGATATGGGTGTACAAAATAGTCTACAGCTTTTTTAAACCTCTCCAACACGATTCTCTTGCAATAACTCCCTAATATTACGGCAAATCTGCCATACCCAAAGGGACAGGCAGAGGTCTATTGTACACCATGCTGCGTCATTGGTCTAATGGTAGCAAGCGCTACTGCTGATCATGAGGTCCTGGGTTCGATTCTCAAGTCGGGTAAAAAGTACCTGGGACTCGTCCTCGACAGCCGGTGGAACTTCGTGGAGCATTTCCGACGTTTGGCTCCCAAACTGGAGCGGGCGGGCGCTGCATTAAAGCGGCTCCTGCCCAATCTAGGGGGTCCAAACGCCTCCTGCCGGAGGCTCTACGCGGGGGTCGTGCGGTCCATGGCCCTCTACGGGGCACCTGTATGGGCGCGCTCTCTGGCGCTGCGGCCAGCCCGCCGGTTGAGCGCGGCCCAAAGGGTCATGGCCATCCGGATGGTCCGAGGATACCGCACGGTCTCCTGTGAGGCAGCGAGCCTCCTTGCCGGATTGCCGCCATGGGATCTGGAGGCAAAAGTCCTCGCGCACGTATGGGAGTGGCGCGAGGAGGCTAAACGCCGGGGCGTAAGTCCGCTGCCGCGAGAAATCGCGGCACAGCGGACGGAGCTCCGGCGGGATCTCATGGCGTCATGGAAAGTACGGTTGTTGCAACCCAGTGCTGGGCACGCCACGATTGCGGCGATAAGCGATCCCCTCTTTGAGGAGTGGCTGGAGAGGCGCCACGGCGTCCTCACCTTCCGCGTGACGCAGGTCCTCACCGGACACGGCAGCTTCGGGAGGTTCCTGTGTCGGATAAGGCGGGAGGAAACGTCCGGGTGTCACCACTGTGTGGATCGCCTGGAGGACACGGTGGAGCATACGGTGGAGGTCTGCCCGGCTTGGGCAGAGCACCGCCGTGTCCTCGTGGAGGCGATCGGCGGCAGAGACCTCTCGCGTCCGGCCCTGGTTCAGGCCATGGTACGGAGCGAGAGGGCATGGGCAGCCGTCACCTCCTTCTGCGAAGCAGTAATGCTCGCAAAGGAGGAGGCGGGACGGTTGAGGGAAAGGCAAGTTTCGCGCCCTCTCGCCCCTAGCCGCCGCAGGAGACGCCCAGGGCGTCGGGAATCCCGGGCGGATTTCCGGCCACCGTAGGCGCGGGCTTGCGGACGGTGAGCAATGGGTAGCTCACCGTCCGGTAAGGACCAGGCCCGGGTCGACGGCGCGTCGTATTCCACGCGCGCCTCAAAGAGATGTCGTCAGCTCAAAAGTAGGGGTCCACTAGGGCCGATGCCTGCCGGGGTCGCGGGAAGGTACTTATGGGTCACCGAGGCCCCCGCAACACAGGCAACAAGAAGGAATACGGGTGGGTTTTAGTCAGTAAGAGTCTGACACACCCTCCCGCTCCGCCCAGAGCGGGAGAAGTTATTTGATGATTTCCCACCCTAAAAAAAAAAAAAAAAAAAGTCGGGTAAAAGTGTAATTTTGTATATATCTATATATACTTTATTGTACACCAGATTGTTAGTATTGTTGGGTTTTCTATCACGAATTTCTCAGTAGCCCACCGGAAACTGGATTTTTTCCCGGTTATGGCAATAGGATCGCTCGCCATTACATGGGACTGACCCGTGACTGGCGAAACGTGGGTGCACTAATATAGGTTCTCGTCTGCCTAACCCTATGGGGAAAACAGGCGTAATGTTATGTGATGTAGCTCTTACATAAAATATCAATCTCTTACAAAACCAAGCTAATAGAAAATCCAAACTTTACCAAGTAAGTAGATAGACTCAGTCGCACACACACAGTCGCAGTGCAGAGCAATGCTACTGATAATCTAGACCGGTTCTAGTACTGATTACTGACTGAATCGGTCGCGGGGTCTGTGGGGGTCGCAGGGAGGCGGGAAACGGGGGGTCGTCCTACAAACACGGATTGAGATGACTGGGCCTGACGCCCGCGGCGCGGACGTGGGTCCAAGATAAGAGTGATGGGCGGTAGAAGGAAAATATGGGTTATTAGTGAATTAGGTGAAAAGAAATGTATAAGTCAGACTTCTTTTTTTCTTGTTTAAATACCAACTAATTAACGAAATGACGAGTAGTTTATGTTATGGTAAAAATAGCAAGTCAGAAAATTAGGAAGGGCTGACTTTTCAAGTAGCCATTTATCTGCACAAAATGTTCGCGTGGCCATCCACGCGAACATTTTGTGCGGATAAATGGCTGAAAGTATCCATATACTTAAGAATGGGCACCGTGGTACAATTAACTGCCAAGATATTGAATTGTTGCTGGTCATTAGTTAAGTCTGAGTTTATTTCGGCCTTTCTGCTCAGGGTAGTCAGATGGGAAACGCCGACCTCATCTAGTTTTTAAAATATGTTTGACGTGTACAAGGTTTTGTACAAATCTACCCACAGAAATAAAATCATTTTTATTGTGGACAGAACATTAATTCAGATTTGTTACAATTGTAATGGCAATCATGTAATTTGATTTAAATCGTATTTTTATTATTTTATAAATATTATACGTATAGATTTTATTATATTTTGTGAATGTGAGCACTTTGTAGGCTTAATAGACTGTAGATTTGTAGACCATTTATTTTTTGTTAAGTAACTGGTACTTGTTGACAGGCTTACAATGTCCTCCAATACATATTAACACTGTTATCTGTAATTCGAAAACATTGTAAAAGCCAATTATTATTAAAAGCGCACCTTCTCCATAGAAAATGACCAATGGAACCGTGCACCTAGCTTCTGACGTTCCTTAAGTGCCCATGTAAATAAAATATTTTGATTTGATTTTATTAAATCATTTATTATTATTATCATTGTCAGCCGAAAGTCTTTCACTGTTGGATACTGGACTACTGATGTTACTTGACGTTTTTTTAATAAATTACCATTTTTCGTATATCTTCGCCAAGTTTAGGGTCCTTCTGTGTTTAGGAGGAAAACTAAAAAAAATAGTGAATGTAAATCAACCAATGATTCAAGTCAAGTCTTTTATCAGATTATAATTTAGCCCTTTATCCTCATATCCTAATCATAAAACAATATAAACTTCCAGACTGGTTTATTTTCACTTACCCCAAGTTATAATCTTCGATCGTATCGCACGTGACCGCTCCACGTGATTCTGTAGGGCCTACAGGCGCCTACAGAGTCACGTGGAAAATATTACATAAATACTGACATTTACCTACTTGGAGCGTCTGTAAACATAATTCGGTAATTTGCTTAGTTACGTTACTAGGTAGTTACAATAGAAAATGGTATTTAAGAGGCACCCAAATTTATTAGTAAGTATATATGTTACTGTTCTGTTCTTTCTAGGATGAAGAGTTTAAAAGTCAAAAAATGAACAGTCTTTCTCAGTGAATTTTCATAAAAAATAGGGATTAGTTTTTCAAGAAGTTCTTCTCGGCATGTTTATTGATTCTCACATAGATCATTGATAGATTCAAATGATTTCGTAAAATTATCTCCGAATATGATTGGCGAAAAGAGATGCCAAAAGAAATATATTCGTATAACGTATTGTTAAGAATTTGGCTCCTTTATATTTATTGAAATGTTCCGTAATACTCAAAAGTTTGGAATGGTATTCCTTTAAAAGTTTTAATTGTTTGCCAGTAAACAAGTAATATCTGACCTTACCTTTCCTTGCCTCTGCAATAAGTACGTAAAAGTATAATTGTAACTATCGATTACACGATAAGAATAACGCTTTCTTCGCTCATCGCTGATCGCTTGCGCCGCTAAGCGGAGCGGTCTGCTCTCACTTGAGACGGCTTGATTATGTGGGGTCACGTGCGCCCGGATCACTGTGTGCGCTGATTATTATTACTATTTTATATACACACTGTTCTATGTACTCTCAAGATGTTTCGGAAGATATTGTTATATTTTCAAATGCCTTTATTTACCATTCCGAGTGCTTTTTCTAAAATAAAAGTAGCGTTAGTTACTCCTTATAACAGCAGCTATCTGCCAGTGAACGTCCCGTCAAAGTCGGTCTAGCCGTTTTGGAGATTAGCCGGAACAAACGGAGAGACAGACAAAAAAAAAATTATAAGTGCCGTATATTAAATACCGAATTTTGTAAAAAGCTGTTATTTTATTAATTTGTTTAATCAATACTAATTTATATCTTTATTGCTTTATCATAACGTGTACTTAGGCGGTAACTATATAACTGAGGTCATTATGGACCCTGTAGGGCACAGCAAAAGGGTAGGAGAGAGGAAACCCTGTTTTAGGAGATCATTAAGTTGTTATTCTGGGAACAAGTTTTAACTTAAGACGCTGACAAGAGGCAAATGACCAAAATAGGCTTGTCTTAAGACAAAAAATTGCCAAATTTGTATAGTTTGTGGTAGCGGAAAAAATATATGTTAATTTTGAAAATATTACTCAGAACTTGGTTGTTACCAAAACACGTTTTGAAAAAAAAATCTCAATACAAACTAACGTTAAACTAACCTCTTACCTTGAGTTCCAAACCAAAATATCTGTATTAAATATCAACATACGTTACGTATTTAATTAATAACAAGAACGTCTTATTTGAATGCAGAACTTGGTTTTCGATTACTCAACTCAATTTTGAGTAAATTGATAATTGCTTCATATTTTGCTTCCATTTCTTTTCTATGCAGTCTGACAGTGACCGCAGTTGAGGTGTTGTCAGCTTCTTAATGTTCACCATAACAACAATTAACTAAATGCACTTATCTTAAGCTACATTCATTTTAATTTATGAGGCTAGCGATTCGCCTTTCAAAGTTAATGAGAGATAGTACCATCTTTTACATAATTTTGTTTGAAAACCTGTGGGCCTAAACAAGTAGAAATCTATTTCAAAGTGATTCTTATACCCACAACGACATTCAGCGTGAAAAGCGTATGACGATTATACGCTTTTAGGAAGCTGTTGTCATCGTTATCGCTGATATAATGTCACTTTGTCGAGGCCTTCTGGTGTTGAACGCTATTTGTAAAATTAACAGCGAAAATGACAGCGCCATGTTGAAATCGATGCTTTTGACGCTTCATTCCGAGTATTTGTTTGGTAGATTGTTTTACAGAAGACTCATTTTCACATCAGCTATCAGAAGAATATTAATTCAGTGTCTAGCTAGAGTGGCATGCATTTCTTAAATTTAACAGCTTTTGTGGACACCAAAAATCTGCGCCTTGCATAGTTCATGTATGGTTAATCTCAGAAATCTCGCCATTGAAATAAAAAAAACCGGCCAAGTGCGACTTGGACTTGCGCACGATGGGTTCCGTACTATTGTCTATAAAAACGGCAAAAAATTCATGTATGTTGTATGGGAGCCCCCTTAAATATTTATTTTATTGATTTTTAGTATTTGTTGTTATAGCGGCAACAGGTATACATCATCTGTGAAAATTTCAACTGTCTAACTACCACGGTTCATGAGATACAGCCTGGTGACAGATGGACAGACAGACAGACAGACGGACAGCGGAGTCTTAGTAATAGGGTCCCGTTTTACCCTTTGGGTACGGAACCCTTAAAATGGTACTTTTCTTTTTACTCCTCCGCGTCGAGTTTGCTTCGTTTTATATACAGCAGAGTTGCAAGAAATTCAAGCTAAGATATTTATCCTGAATCTAGGTATTTCAAGAACAGAATGGCGCCATTGCGAATTTTCTGTTTATAGAAATCTTTCCTCGCGTCAACGTTTATTTGTTAGTTGAGACTTTAGATTCCCCGTCTTTCATCTTTTCTACTAAAAAAACTACTAGTTCTTCGTGATTAAGGTCGTGGGGCAAAGTACTACTTGCCTTTTTTATGTTGTTAAGAATTATTGTTGCCAGTAAAATTATAGACGAGAATTACAAACGAGAAAACGCATAATTATTTTTGTTGCAGTTACCTTTTAGCAGCTGATTATCTAAGTCGTGTGATACATACATACTCGTAAACTCCTAGTACAAGAGCCAGGGCTACACGTTTGTGTCTTGAAGTGTAACTAAAGAAATCATTTTATAATACCTACTTGCTTATTTGTTTTTTTTAAACTGAAAGAAAAAACCGTTATGACATATGGCGCCGAAACGTGGACACTGACAGTCGGGGTGGTTCACAAATTCAAAGTCACTTAGCGCGCTATGGAGCGGGCTATGCTCCGAGTTTCCTTGAAGGATAAGATCAGAAATGAAGTTATCCGGAAGAGAACCGGAGTTACCAACATAGCCTACAGAGTAAGTAAGCTGAAGTGGCAGTGGGCTGGCCATGTTTGTTGAAGGACCGATGGCTGGTGACCACGTATCCTGGAGAGACGAGTCCTGGAGTGGAGACCACGTATCGGCAAGCGTAGTGTGGGACGCCCCACAGTTCGATGGACCGGTGACCTTAAAAAGGTGGCTGGGACAGACTGGATGCGGAAGGCGGAGGACAGGGTGTTGTGGCGCAGCCTGGGAGAGGCCTATGACCAGCAGTGGACTGTTATTTTTCATTTCCATTGCAGTCATTCACTGCAATGAAAATGATGAAAAATAAAAACCGGCCAAGTGCGTGTCGGACCACGCACAATTAAGGTTTCCCTAGTTGGGATGATATTATCCCAAAAACAAACTTAATCGGGCAAGGACAGCTAATGAGACGCAATTGTTTTTCCATTGTTTGGCACCACATGGGGTACGTGCCGGCTTCATGAGTTAATATTGTAGTTGAAAAACATGTTCTCCCATACAACGATATACGTCACGGTCAAACCTTTTTTTTTCTCAAGATTTTTTTGTCTACGTGATTAATAATTATGTATACCCATGCCCAATTACAGGTATCTAGTACTAAGAGTGAGCTAGTCTGTCTAGTGCTAAGAGCTATGCCGCGGACAGACAGACAAACTGTAAGGGTTCCTTGTTGACAACGGAACCCTAAAAAGGAGAGAATTAAAGATTAACACGCAGCACGTACGCAGGCATGCGAGTGTGTGAGTGACAGTGAGGGTGTGTGAATGTGATGCCGTGTGAGTGTGTGTGAATGTGAACACGAATTAATCAGAGTGTATGTGTGAGGTTAAGAATGGTATAGGCAATTTTATTCCAGCAGCGCCTCTGTGTCGTAATAGCTTTTATCCAATTAGTAACAATTTTTTAAAATCTATTTTGTTTCATATTATATATGAAAATCTCTTTGTTATATCTATTTCATAGCGAAGTGAATTATGTATTATTTTGGTAATTCGATAGTGCCAAAAACGAATTCGAAACTTCGAATTTCGAAACAAATTCGAATTTCGACGAAATTCTGTGATAAAAAAACTTGAATAAGCTTAAGCATAATTTTAGCCTATTATGTTCCTACTGCTGGGACACGTGCCTCCTCCCTGTATGAGGGAGTGTGCCGCCACCACGCGGGCCCAGAGATAAAAAAATATCAATGTGTATTTCATTATTGGAATGGCACCACCTAGAAATATCCAGTGTAGGTACTGTACAGTGTACACGTCCACAAAGCATCACTTATATTTATTTATGGACGAGTTTCTGTCCGTTTTCTACGTTTCTTGTCTTTTACGACTGTACCTTTAGCCATCTTCCACGACCCCCACGAGAAATTATAAGGTCTTCTATTAACCATAACACAAAGGTTTTGGAAATTGTAGTAAAATTATTATTGGTTTTGTGGTCCAAACATTTTTTTACTATGTAGCGGTTGCAAGCTGACCCCTGGGTTCCATTTCCTAGCCACGCAAATTGCTGTTGTTTTTCCATTAGGAAATTCTCGTAAATTCTTGAGACGAGGTATCATTGTACATTGATTCAGAAAATCTAGTAATATAAGAGTAGAGATGATGCTATGTTACCTTAATTAAATTGCTGAAAGTTAAAGCCTTTTAGTTTGTGCTAAATATATATATATATTTTTCTTTTCCTTAAAACTTTGTAAAAGTAATAATTGAAAGGTTACTTTTCGCTAAAAATATCAAAATTCTCTATCTATTCTTACAAAAATACAATTTCTTCCCCACAAGTTATTCATAAGTTATTCTTTCTACAATAGGAGAAGCCTGTGACTAAGGAACCCATGTCAACGGACAGATGGGTCAGGTACCAATATTGGGTTGAAATGGGTACTTCTCCGTATTGATTCAATTGTGTGGAACGGCTTGATTGATTATATTATTAAACTAATTGGGTTCCAATTCAGTGGGTTCGTGTGGATTTGTATTGTGTTTGATATTTCTGACGTCAGGTGAGTTTATCTGGGATAATGTGTGTCGGGAATTACGTCGGAACATAGGTATTATGTGTGATGTTGCTGGGTTTTAAAGTATTAATAGAAAGGACCGACAGCAAATCGACAGTTTGTTTGATTGTCTTTTGTCATTGCCAGTGACGCAATACAGAGTAATAACACAATGTGTATTGTGTTTAGGCTTGGTGTGACCAAGACCATTAAACTGTGCTCTGCCCTGACATCAAGCAATGGACAAAATGGTCATACTTAAACTTTTAATTGTTGAATACGAAGCTTTTGGCTACTTTGTGTGTGTATTTTTACTGTAATGTACATTTTGTTTGTGCAGTATTTATGCGAACGGCAGGCTTGTATGGGAATTTCGTACCGCTAATAAAATTTCGTGTTTTGGGATATTTTTGTTTTAATTGGTAGTTAATGTCTACCACATTAACTACCAATTAAAACAAGCCCTTTTTAAATTCTTGGATTTTGAGAACTTGGGACGTAAAAGTTATAACCATTTTTTTTTTTTTAAGGTTATGTACTAGTGTACCAAGGTAGATTGTTACTTATAGGCACATAAACATTGATCCGGTAATAAAGTATATGTTCTAGATTGCTTGTCGCTATTTTTGTAGTGTTTCACTTACTATCAAGTAGGTAAATTGAGATGAGGATCATACCTACTCAGCGGAGTGCATTAGAAGATACCTATGTCCAGCAGCTGACTGCAACAGTTTGATAATGATGAAGTCCTGATGGGGTTTTGAGTGTAGGTAAATAAAACAATACCGTTAATACTTTTTTTTAAGTACATTTATTTTATTTATAATCAATGAATTCTTAATATTACTTCATCTAAGAAGGGGCAGGTCGGGTAATACCCTCATGGCGAGCATAGCTTAAATACCAACATAACTGCATTTAGTTTACGACTAATTATTTTTTTTAATATTTATATTTTTTTTATTATTATTTAATCCAAACTTATAAATATAGTACACTCACATGAAAATAAATGGCTTAGGTGCCTTAATATGTGGTACAAATTATATAACAAAACAACAAAAAAGTAAGCGGTACGAAATCACCTTTCTTTCTTTTTCAAATTAACTGGAGTATCCGTATGTATATGTGCGTCAACTGCAGTGTGCATTCATTAGATTGTTTCTTATTTCTTCTACTACTGCGGCTAAGATACGCAACAGCCTTTGAAATTTTTAATTTAGTGTTTTTGTCAGTCTTTGCATGTTTTGTTCCCATACAACATATAACTTACCTATTTTTATTTCTACGCCGTTAAGGCATGTTTGTGATATAATTTAATGTAACATCTTGCGTGCTATGTGTCTGTATAACTTATGTTTTGGTCAAATTAATTATATTATCTTATACATCAGTGCCAGATTAGGAGAGTGATACACGTTTAACCCTAAAGCCACCAAGATCATTGATATCAAAACTTTTGACTATCAAATTGATATTGTAGTTTTCACCAAAATTTCTCCAATTAGTTGTTATTCAAATGGTACATAATAGGAATTGTTTCCAGAACCTAGGTTCCTATTTATCCTTTAAACCCACAGAAACTTTCATCCATCAAACCAGGGTACAACAACGGATCTATGTCAGAGTTCCACGTAACCCTGCCACTGCGGTACAAATATTCACCTGGCATTTAGTGAAGGCTTTGTAACGCCAAATAGTTGGGTCCGGCGTACGTATTAATCCAACGGATAAAGCGATGGAATTTCACCAACTGCCTACCGACAATCGATCGCGTTTGAGGGTTAAAATATAACTTTGTGGACGAAAAAGTATTTATTATTTTGGTTGGTTTTGGTCAAAGCTAGGTGTGAATTATTGGTTGTGTTATTTTGGATATAGTTTTGTTTTGGGTCATAATCATCCATCTGTCTTCAACCCGTATCGATCCTTTGTTGGGTATTAACCCCAGAACCCTCTTTCCCTTGTGCCAACTCTTATATTATCGAATCTGTACACATGTCCTACCGGTGATCGCTTTTACGGTGAATGACTTTCAACTCAACTTATAAATTCATTCGTCTTTAGGTATGTTTGTCTTTTGAAATCTTGGTATTTTAATTGTGTAGTTAAATATCAAAACCCGGTATGTCCACTGTAAGTGAAAAATGGGAAATTAAAGAAATATGTTTTTGGGTATATCGATCACTCGTGTAGGAGATTAAGATCCATTAGGTTAAGCTACGCGTGCCTGGATTGGTCCATGGTAGAGTGACCATCTTTACACACAAAGATTCCTCCGTGCCTCAGAAAGCACGTTAAGCTTGTCCCGGCCGTCGTTCGTGGATCTTTGACAGTCGTTAGTGGTCGTCAGAAGCCCGAAAGTCTGACAACCAGTCTTACCAAGGGGTACCGTATTACTCAGTTACTGAGTTGTGGAGGACAGATAGGCAGTCGCTCCATGTAAGATACTGGTATTCAGCTGTATTACATAGTTGGGAAAAGGATTGACTGACTCGTGTGGCACATTGTTTATTAGAATATAAATAAGAATAATATATAAATAACGGATTAAGGCGCTGACAAGAGGCAAATGACCAAAATAGGCTTGTCTTAAGACAAAAAATTGCCAAATCTGTATAGTTTGTGGTAGCGGAAAAAATATATGTTAATATTGAACATATTTCTCAGAACTTGGTTGTTACCAAAACACGTTTTGAAAAAAAAAACTCGATACAAACTAACGTTAAACTAACCTCTTACCTTGAGTTCCAATCCAAAATATATGTATTAAATATCAACATACGTTACGTAGTTAATTTTAATAACAAAAATGTCTTATTTGAATGCAGAACTTAGTTGTCTTTTATTTTCGATTACTCATCTCAATTTTGAGTAAATTGATAATTGCTACATATTTTGCAATAAATTATAAGCGTTGTATCACCGCGCTTCCCTTTCTTTTCTATGCACTCCGACAGTGACCGCGGTTTAGGTGTTGTCAGCGCCTTAAGCTAAAAAATCAGGTTAATATATGGACATACCGATTATTGATATAAACTAGAAAAACGAAAAAAACCCGTTAAAAAAAATCTAATGATTCTCAGCCTAGTTTGAATAAATGATTATTCAAACGTCAAAATTACATAAGACAGTCCCCCGAAAACGCCCACCTTTTACCACTTTCTGGATAACTTATGGAAATGGCAGCCATCATGAAGCCGCGTTTCCACTAGGCAACAATTGAGGCGCCACATGTTGCACAACAAGTTGCCCAACATGTTGAAAGTCAGCGCGGAACTTTTGTTGAACAACGTTGTCTGTCTACGCATCTACTACTTTACGTCAGTCGTCGACAACATCTCGTTCGTTACACCACACTACGGACATTGTTGCGCGTCATGTCTCCACTCGACAACTATTGATGCTCAACTAACGATGCTCCTCAAACAAACAACAAGCCGCGCGTCATGTTGCGTGCCAGCTGGCAACGTCGCGCGCTGTTGTGCAGCGTTGCCGTACATGTTGAGCGTCACGTGTTGCGCGCCAAATGTTGCCTAGTGGAAACGCGGCTTTAGACCTCATAGTTTACTCTGATTGGTCGTCAGGGACGTGGACGCGGACGGGTCGTGCTTGACTTTGATAAATACATTCATTTTAATGGACATACGGGATATGAAAGAAATCTTCGATTTTAACCGTTATATTAGTAGTGTTTTTAGTGACTTAACTTGCTTTGGAAAAAACATACATGCGTTTTAAAATTTAAAATTTGACCCCATTCCCAGTTCAATTTCAAGTAGGGGTGTTACTTAACGGGTTTTGATATTTAACTACCCAATTGTGCCTGTTTTGTTATTGTGTAAGCATAAATAAAATGCACTGAGCTTCCCATATCGGAATAAGTGATAAAATAAAAGAAAGGTAGATCTGAATATTGAGGTGACTTCATGTTATAACCGAACCGAACCGAACCGTTGTTGTTGTTCGTGTTGTGTGGTGTTGTTGTTGTTGTTGTTATGTTTTTGTACGAGTAATGTGCGTTTTGTTTGTCCAGAATAAACAATTTTACTTTCTTTCTTTTTCTTTTTATAGGCCTGACTTTTATTTTCTGCCGAGGTAACGAAGCCTATAAGCTTTTTGAGCCAGTACGCTGAACAACTTTGACTTTGACCTGGAAGTCCTGACCTGCAATTAACATAAAACACACACAGCACAGGTCGGGACAGGAATAAACAAGTTATTAAAAATTACGTCTTTTACAAGCCTGGACGTGTTCCAAGGCAAATAAAAGTTTATGGGTGACGGAAAATAAATTCCGTGAAGGATTATAACCCCATTACTCAAATGAAGCGGTAATCCCATTGTTGTCGCGGGTATTCTTTTTTAAAATAATTCGTTTTGTCTTTTGACGTTTTTGTTTTGATGAAAATTTTATGTCGGGGGCTTTAAATGTGTTTCAATTATTATTTTTGAGGTGACGGTTGTAATTCATGTTTAAATTCGAAAACGAATTGAATGTAATGGGGAACATGCCGCTATAAAATTTACATGGTATTTACTAGTACTTATATGAACTAAAACATCACAAGATTGATAAAGTCTTTAATGAACTCAAGTTAAAAAAATGCAATCCTGTATCAAAATATCAATGTTGCTTTAGTAAAACTTAAAGAAAAACTTTCGCAAAAACTAATTTTTAAAAATTTGAATACCTATCAGTTTATTAAAACAACAAGTTCCAATGTCACTGTAGTCAAATCTTAAGCAACAGTGGGTGCACCATTATTACAATGTAAATTAGAACAGAATTATGATTAGCTATCAACTCAATAGCTGAAATTACAGGCATACCGAACTTAACGAGGACACAAAGCCGAAAGTGGAAATTCCTAATCCAATATACGGAATTCAATACAAGAAATTCCTGCTGGGTAACAAGACGTAGGGGTTAATTTTACCCGGTTCATTACGAGTTTGGCAACACCGCGAATTTTGTACATACGTTGACACATCACTGTGTTTGAAGTAAGGTGGTGTTTTAAAGGAAGTTTAAAACAGAGATTTTGACACTGTGATTTGTAAGTTGTTATAACAGCAAAGGACATTGCTCTGCGTCCATACATTGTTGGCCCTGGAGCCAAGAGCATCGGATAATTATGTATTGTATTCTCTATCATTAGTAGATTCTTAAAATATCTTGTATTTGTAGCGGACTAGCTGCAAAAAAGGTATATTTCAAAACAAGTATCAGATTTTGAGGTTATAATCTAACCATAACAACGAATATTAAATGTAGGTACCTACGATTTTTCATAGCTCTGAGTGATTTTTAAGAAACTGAAAGGTAGGTAATATATATACCTACCTATATAATTAGGTACCTATGCAGTTGTTTTTCTAAAAAGTGGATGCAAGTGCAAAATTAAAATGCATTTAAACTAATTAACATAGGTAGGTAACTGAATTCTTAGCATTCGTTTTGGAATGAGATGAGTAGAAACAGCGTACCTATACGCCTGAACGGTGTGCATAGGGTATCCTATTTTTAGCTTTAGCTTTACCAATTTTAGATGGTAATAAGTGATTTTTTAAAACCTACAGTCCTACAATATTTATAATTGAAATTGAATAAGAAATAAAACACAGATTTTAATTTTACGTTTATTGTTCTTCGTCTAAATTACGAATTAAAATAGTGTCTAAAAACTGTGCAGGGGGGTTGACATTATTTTGATACCTCGCATAACTTAGGTACCAAATAATGGTCATAACATGGGCGCAGCAACCTATAGTTCTGCGCCCAACGATACAATTACAGCAATATTCAACTATTGCTTGTCGACCTACTTGTGATGAGTCAACTAAAATATATACAAAATACACTTTGCTACTTATATGACGGCTGTGAATTTTCCCTCGTAATAACCATACGGTTTCAGAATTTAGCCCTAATTCTGTGATCAATTGTTGATTAACCTCCCTGCACACCTCAACAACATAGGATCCATCTTGCCTAATATGTTCACCGTAGTATGAGCGGGCTTGTTTAAGTTGATACACACCCAACGGTATTAAAATCAAATCATTTAACTCCATCTGTGGAAAATCATGGAGAATTTCACTATTAATCGTTATACTTTCAAACTGGGCCCGCCTTCTATTTAAATTGTTTCGTTCTACAAAATCCGCCAATAAATTATTTCTAAACATATTTTCTAGCCAAGTCGTAAAAAAGTCCCGAAAGTCACCAAAACACCGAACACAAGAAAAGAACACAGGAAAAGCACAGCACAGGAACTGTAACTTTGCCAAAGTGACAATAACGGACGACGCGACGTGACGTTCACAGCAAAACTAGGGTTGTAGTACGACACCACACCAATAATCGATTTTTTCGATTAAGATTTACTGTGGTCTTAAATTATTTCAAACTGTCTGTTACATCACCTTTGTCATATAAACATTACAAGTATGTGTGACAATGGTTTATTTTACGCCGAAAAAGAAATGTTATTTTTGTATTAATTGTCGTAAAGAATGAATTAGATAATCAAAATAAAAAGTTTTGATTACTGTATAATATTATTCTTACTACCTATTTAAAAATTGGAGTATGACTGCATACATAAAGTATTCTTATTAGGTTTTTAAAAATACACTTTAGAAAAGAAAACACAATCGATCGATTAATAATTCAATCAATCGATTATAATTGATTGGACATCCCTATTTCACTTCTGACACGACATGACATTATGCGAAGATGGCGATCTAATGTTATTAGTCGCGTTAAATTCTATTAAAAGTACATTTTGGAATACAGCTAGTCCGTGATACAGAAGTATTTGCAACTTAAATAATAAAATAGGCGATTAATTATCGTTTAATCTGATACTCTTTATTGCACAGGGCCAATTTGGACATTGTCTTTTAAACAAAAAAATAATCAAGCTTAGGTAACAATAGGTTTTTATAAACTTTTATTTATTTCAATTCCATGATCATATTTACATCATTAGAGCAGTGGTGGCCCAGTGGTAACGGCCCCGACTTTCAAGTTGTAGGTCGTGGTTTCAAAACCCAGACAAGCTCTTGAATTTGTGTAAATAATTTCTTTACCACTTGCTCTCATAACGGTGAAGGAAAACATCATGAGGAATCCGGTATGATCATGTTCATATTGGGCCACGTCTTTTTTATTGTTTTAATTTGTAAAAAATTACTAACATAGTTTTTAAGTCATTGTTACTAATACTATATGGATTGTGTGAACTTGAATGTGTAGTCCGAATTAAAGAATATATATGTATATATTAAAATAATATATTACATAACGGTTCCACAATAACAGTGATCTCAAAACCGCTATAAATAACAGTGATATCAGTAACAGTTCCATTTCTATCCCAGCCCATGGATGTAACGGAATATATTATACGGTACACATTAACATTTGACTGGTTCTAATCTATGTCATGCTCATTCGTTGCGGTTGAGTAAAGCATATGAGTTTTAATTAAACCGACATTTGAGTATCGAGGCTTTGTTTGCGTTGTTGTTAATGATACTAGGAGTACATGCTGATATTGGAGTTTGCTAGTAGGAGGGATGGGGAGGTGGTATCAGTGATATTCTGTTTTGGAGAAAGTGCGGTAACCTAACATAAGTGTGGTGCGGTGCGTTGTGCGCAGCGAGTTAAGATGTCGTGTGGGCAAATAAAATTGCGCATTCTTGGCAGTTGCTGTGTTGAACTATGACGTCGTGAGATACCACCACCGTATGAACTGATATAGAGCTTAAAACTACGAATTACCGTTGTATATTTGCAATTTATTATGGCGACATTATAATACGAGTATAAGGCAATATTATCAAAAAAATTTAAGCAATTAAAAAATATTGCTCCACTTCTCCTACCTCCGGCATTTAGGTATATAATGAACTGAAAATTGCCCATGTGAGTGCAGCTTTAGGAGAGTTACCTTTTCGCCGTGTATTTCCACTATGGTAGATAACGTTGCATTTTTATTTGCGGGTCTGATAAAGGAAATGTGTCTTGAGTCGGAGGAAATTTCCAATTTAATGACTTCCGCCAGTTCTACAAAATAGTTTTGCACACCATAGGCACGTTGTAGGGTACAAGAACAATGTAAATGAACTATTGAGAGGTTTTAAAGGTTAACAGTAACAGTACTGAGTGCTTCTAAGTACTTACCTATTGCATGCTGTGGCGTAACTTGGGAGACTGGGATACTTAGGTACATAATACATCCTACTAATATTGATAAACATAATAATAAACTAATATCTACTAATAATACTCGTACCAGCAGCGGTATTAGAACCAATTGGTACGTGACGATGGGAAGAGACCAGATGGTATGACATATGCCTTGGAAGGTGGGCAGGTATCTGGTGTGGGACGCAACCTGTGTCGACACCCCTGCGCCATCCCAACCACGGCTGGCTGTGCTGGCGCCGCTGCTGCAGCTGCTGAGACCCTGAAGCGATGCAAATACCTTTTACTACAGTTTTGAGCCGTTTGGGGTCGAAACGCTCGGGTCATGAGGCCCGAGTACGCGTCTCCTTTTTAAGGCAATTTCTCGCCGATTGATCGACACTTCTCGTGACCAGAGGGCTGGCTCGTTCTTTGGCCAAAGAATTAGCATTGCCATTAAACGTGGCAATGCTGCCAGTGTTCTGGGCACGTTTCCGGATGATAGCGATGTGGACGAGTACTTTGACGCATAAGTGTCCTTTTGTTTTTTGTATTTATTTCTTATATTTAGTTAGTAATTTAATTCAGTACCTACCTAGTGTAAATAGTTAGTAGCATCAATTTTTCGTTGGGTATGACACTCTGTGGTCGGACCACTATCCTCTCATTGTGGAATGCAACTTAAATGTATTAACGCCCAAGATGATTAAAAGTACGGTCTGTGATGGAAATAGGGATATTATATGAGGGGAAAGAAATGAGAAACAGGTCTTACTGTATAAACAAGAGTGTCATAGGAGATTAAAATTAATTGATTTTCCCTCTGAATGTGCACAATGTGCGGACTATTTGTGTGGTAACCATGACCATGAGCGTGTCCTAGATAAGCTGTACTCTGACATTGTGTCTGCCCTTCAGGGCGCAGCAATGGTGAATGAGGGAAGCGCGCGGAAGTGTGGGCGTGGTGCACGTTTGGCGGGATGGAATAGGCATGTGGGTGGGGCTCACAGGGTGGCCAGGCTGAGGCTTAACGAGTGGGTACTGTGTGGCAGACCTAAGTACGGCTGTGTATATGAGGCGATGCGAGAGACTAGGAAAGTGTTTAAGTCTAGGTTAAAGTGGTGCCAGAACAATTAGGACCAGATTCGGATGGCTGCCCTAGCTGAACAACACTCGAAAGGTGACTTCCGTGGCTTTTGGCGAAAAACGAGGAAAGTAAACTCGCGGCCTGGCCTTCCTGGGAGCGTTGACGGCCTATGTGATCCTTGTAAACGTTTTCAGAGAACAGTTTTCGGTTCGGTCGTCGCTCGGTCCGGCGGGTGGGGTGCTGAATGCTGACCAGAACAATAAGATGGTAGGAATAAGTTTCCTCGCGAAAGATATTTCGAATGCCATAAGTCAGATTAAGCAGGGAAAGTCCCCTGGCCACGATGTATTCAGCATTGAGCACCTGCAGCACGCCGGGTCGCACTTGGCGAGAGTTCTTGCAATGTTCTTCTCGCTGTGTGTGTGCCACTCCTACCTACCTGCGGACTTCATGAGGACAGTGGTAGTGCCAGTGGTAAAAAATAAAACGGGCGATATGGCGGACAAAAATAACTACAGGCCTATATCCCTGGCAACTGTAGTGGCGAAGGTTTTTAAAAAACCTTCGCCACTACACACAGTTAAATAGACACGTAACACTTCACGACAACTAGTTTGGTTTTCGATCTAAACTGTCCACAGAGAGTGCAATACTGTGTTTAAAGCACACCGTTAACTACTACACGAAGAGGAAGACCCCGGGATACGTGTGCTTCCTCGATTTATCCAAGGCCTTTGACCTCGTTTCGTACGACATCCTCTGGAGGAAGCTGGAGAGCACGGACTTACCGTCGGAGCTCATCAGTTTGATCTGGTACTGGTACGGGCACCAGGTCAATAGTGTCCGATGGGCGCGAGCGATGTCGGACCCTTATACAAGCGAATATGGCGAAAGGCAGTGCGGTTTGACCTCTCCTACATTGTTCAACATATATATGAATGAACTGATCGTCTCGCTCAGCAGTCAACATGTCGGATGTGTCAACAATATGAGTTACGCGGATGACATGGTGCTGCTGAGCGCGTCGATCTGTGGGTTGAAGAGACTACTCCGTACGTGTACGGAATACGCGCATGGACATGGGTTAAAATACAATGGGAAGAAAAGCCAATACATGGTTTTTCAGGCCATCGGTGTGTCGAGCCCTATGAACATACCAAATGTTATTCTAGATGGAGTTCCAATAGACCGAGTGGACCAATTTAAATACCTAGGGCATCTACTCACCGAGGACCGTAAAGACCATGCTGACAAGTATAAAGTCGATGCGAGCCAACATGATAGCCCGTAGGTTTTCACGTTGTACTGGGGATGTGAAGGTCACGCTTTTTAGGGCGTACTGCACATCCCTATACACGTGCGCCCTGTGGGTTGACTATACTGAAAGGGCGTACAGTGTCCTACGTGTCCAGTACAACAACCCGTTCCGGGCGGTGTTGGGGCTGCCCCGTTTCTGTAGCGCATCCGGGATGTTCACGATGGCACGCACTGATTGTTTTCACGCTTCCATGCGCAAGCGGTATGCGCCTCTGGTGTGGCGGGTGCGGACCAGCCCCAATGCTATCCTGGCGATGATCGCCAGCAGGCTGGACTGCCCTTATGACCGGCATTGCTGTGGCAGGCATGTTGCTCCTCCAAGTTTAGGAAATTGCGGTTAGGAAATTGTAATTATTGTGTTTAATAACTAATTTTATTGATTTACCTATTTCAAAAAGCAATTTTAATGTAATGTAACCTAATTTTAATTTGACTTTGTTTTTAATGTTAATTTTGATTGTGATATTGATTTTAATTTTGACTTTAATTCTGATTTTAAATTTTGACTTTAATTCTGATTTTAATTTTGATTTTAATTATGTTTTTGATTTTAATTTGTATTTTAATTTTAGATTTTAATGGTGCATTGGATTTAAATGTTTAATAATGTAATGGAATGTGATTTAATTTTTAATGCAATCTATGTAATAATTATGTAAACTGAGTTATATGGGTTAGTGCCTGAAATAAACGATTAATAATAATAAATAATAATATCAATATTGTAAATTATTTAATAACATGTCAAATATGAAATAAATGCAAAAAAAAACTAATATTACAAACGCGAAAGTTTGTGAGGATGGATGAATGTTTGTTACTCTTTCACGCAAAAATGGCAGAACGGATCTGGATTAAATTTGGCAGACAGATAGTTTATAACCTTTGTTTTTTTTTTTTGAGGGTGGGAAATCATCAAATAACTTCTCCCGCTCTGGGCGGAGCGGGAGGGTGTGTCAGACTCTTACTGACTAAAACCCACCCGTATTCCTTCCTGTTGCCTGTGTTGCGGGGGCCTCGGTGAACCATAAGTACCTTCCCGCGACCCCGGCAGGCATCGGCCCTAGTGGACCCCTACTTTTGTGCTGACGACATCTCTTTGAGGCGCGCGTGGAATACGACGCGCCGTTAGTTTATAACCTGGTTTAAAATTTAATATACTTTTTTATCCCGGTAGTACGCTGCATGCATACAAGACAGTATTCTGTTCCCGGCACGATGTGCACAATTACTGAGCAGTAACCTAACAAAAAGTACTAGGCTTGCATGAATTCAAAATAGTATTTCGATCATTAGTATTATGCAACTAATAGGATTTTAATGAAATTTGGCACAGATAGTTTATATTAAATATATATTATTTGAAAGTAGAGTAAATGCTGTGGAAATGCGTTCCTTGAGAAGCATGGAATCTGCAACCTTTCTCCGACAGTCATTTCTCCTTTGGACTGATCACCGACAGGACGTTTCGTTTTTGAGAGATTCGTCGATAGAACGTTTCACTTATGGACATTTCGCCAACAGAACCTTTCATATACGTCACTTTCGATGACAGTAATAGAGGGGATCCGGCGCTCGGCGGTCGCTACCGCGACACGTTCGCTTCGCTCGCTCGCCTTCGCGCGTTAATGGTCACTGTTCTAACCTAACCTAACCCAACATTATCCTTCACTGCAGCTGCCAACCTACTATATTTGCTACCAAGGGCTGTCGTCGAAGGTGACGCATATGAAAGGTTCTGTCGGTGAAACGTCCATAGGTGACACGTTCTATCGACGAATCTCTCAAAAACGATACGTCCTGTCGGTGATCGGTCCAAAGGAGAAATGTCTGTCGGAGAAAGGTTGCAGATTCCATGCTTCTCAAGGAACGCATTTCCACAGCATTTACTCTACTTTCAAATAATATATATTTAATATAAACTATCTGTGCCAAATTTCATTTTCACCCGAAGCATGTGTGGAGTGACTATAAATGATAGGCTGAAAAATGATGTGATAAGGCAAGGGTGCGGTTTAAAGGAAATGTAGTGACAAAAATTGAAAAGAGTATGCTTAGATGGTTTGGTCATGTTGAGAGGATGAATGAGAGGCGACTAACAAAAGGTATTTACAAGGCAGATGTGAGTGGAAATGCCGGGAGGGGATGCCCCAGAAAGACATATAGTGACATTATTAATGATGTTCTTCAAAAAGGTCAGGTGCGTAGTACTCGCAACCGGCGTGCGTGTATATGTATGGACGTAAACAAAGCAAAAGGAGTATGTAAGGAGCGTAGCAGGTGGCGTTCTATAGTTTCTGCCTACCCCCATGGGAAGAAGGCGAGAGTTTATGTATGTATGTGGTTTATATTATGGGTCTGGATTAACACATAGGATACTTTTTATCTCGATAGTACGTTCTCGTGAGATAACTTCCCAAGTACACGCTATGTATTTATATAGCTAGGTTATAAAAGGCGAAAGGCTTCGTTGGTTGACTCATCGATGCTTTATAACAGAGTGTTTCTCGCCTTCATTATGACCGAAAATATTTATTTATTTATTTATTTAAATGCCTTAAAACTATCATTACAGGTCTTAACCTAATGCGATAGCCAAGTCACACACACAAGTCGTGGGAAGGTACCAAAGGGTTACCGAGGCCTCTGGACACACGGGCAACTGAAGGAATACGGGTGGGTTTTAGTCAGTAAGAGTCTGACATACCCTCCCGCTTTGCCCAGAGCGGGAGAAGTTATATGAAGATTTTCCACCCAAAAAAAAAATCACATATACAAAATTAAAATTAAAGCACAGGGGGGTAACCATGACCTCCCTAGCGGCGTCAGCGTAGTGTGCTACGCTGATGACACGTTGGTCCTGGCGCAGGGGAGGTCGCACCAGGCGGCGGCCGAATTAGCGGCACGCGGGGTTGCGACAATCGTCGAAAGGATCCGGCAATTGGGACTCGAGGTGGCCCTGCACAAGTCCGAGGCCATGTGTTTTCATGGTCCTCGGAACGCGCCACCGTTGGGGTCCCAAATAACGGTAGGAGGGGTTTCTATCGGCGTCGAGTCGACGATGAAGTACCTGGGACTCGTCCTCGACAGCCGGTGGAACTTCGTGGAGCATTTCCGACGTTTGGCTCCCAAACTGGAGCGGGCGGGCGCTGCATTAAAGCGGCTCCTGCCCAATCTAGGGGGTCCAAACGCCTCCTGCCGGAGGCTCTACGCGGGGGTCGTGCGGTCCATGGCCCTCTACGGGGCACCTGTATGGGCGCGCTCTCTGGCGCTGCGGCCAGCCCACCGGTTGAGCGCGGCCCAAAGGGTCATGGCCATCCGGATGGTCCGAGGATACCGCACGGTCTCCTGTGAGGCAGCGAGCCTCCTTGCCGGATTGCCGCCATGGGATCTGGAGGCAAAAGTCCTCGCGCACGTATGGGAGTGGCGCGAGGAGGCGAAACGCCGGGGCGGAGAAATCGCGGCACAGCGGACGGAGCTCCGGCGGGATCTCATGGCGTCATGGAAAGTACGGTTGTTGCAACCCAGTGCTGGGCACGCCACGATTGCGGCGATAAGTCCCCTCTTTGAGGAGTGGCTGGAGAGGCGCCACGGCGTCCTCACCTTCCGCGTGACGCAGGTCCTCACCGGACACGGCAGCTTCGGGAGGTTCCTGTGTCGGATAAGGCGGGAGGAAACGTCCGGGTGTCACCACTGTGTGGATCGCCTGGAGGACACGGTGGAGCATACGGTGGAGGTCTGCCCGGCTTGGGCAGAGCACCGCCGTGTCCTCGTGGAGGCGATCGGCGGCAGAGACCTCTCGCGTCCGGCCCTGGTTCAGGCCATGGTACGGAGCGAGATGGCATGGGCAGCCGTCACCTCCTTCTGCGAAGCAGTAATGCTCGCAAAGGAGGAGGCGGGACGGTTGAGGGAAAGGCAAGTTTCGCGCCCTCTCGCCCCTAGCCGCCGCAGGAGACGCCCAGGGCGTCGGGAATCCCGGGCGGATTTCCGGCCACCGTAGGCGCGGGCTTGCGGACGGTGAGCAATGGGTAGCTCACCGTCCGGTAAGGACCAGGCCCGGGTCGACGGCGCGTCGTATTCCACGCGCGCCTCAAAGAGATGTCGTCAGCACAAAAGTAGGGGTCCACTAGGGCCGATGCCTGCCGGGGTCGCGGGAAGGTACTTATGGGTCACCGAGGCCCCCGCAACACAGGCAACAAGAAGGAATACGGGTGGGTTTTAGTCAGTAAGAGTCTGACACACCCTCCCGCTCCGCCCAGAGCGGGAGAAGTTATTTGATGATTTCCCACCCTAAAAAAAAAAAAAAAAAAAGTGGGGTAACCATCACCTCTTATAGCAGTATTATCTCAATATTACTTTAGCGTGAGAAAGAGATGAAGCTATAAGTCCTGTATAGCTACATCACTTTCCCACTGTGAAGTAATATTATAATAATACTGCTATAAGAGGTGATGGTTACCCTCCAGAATACATGTCAAGATCATAAATATCATTATTTGTAGCATATTGTAAACAATAGTACTTTTGCGAATTCACCCCAGTGACACGTAAATATATCAATTTCGACCTGAATATAATTGATGGTGCGAATTGCTCGAGTCAGAGGGGTATTCGCCAGCAAGCCAATATCTGAATCTGTTTATGATTGACCAACATACTTAATCATAAGCTTATAGCAGTTCGTAACTGGACATAGGCATCTTCGATGGCAGCTCCATCCTCAGGCCACTCATCCAATCCGATTATTAATATTTATTCTACTTAATTCCACCAAAATCAAGCAAGCATATCTGCATAATAAATTCCATAAAACCGCCATACTTATACGGAACGGTGTCAGTAATGGTTGCAAGGCAGTAAATCGTATAATTACCGACATCTAATTATTTGAGATCAAAGAATGTGTGTTATGGCAGAGGGTAACTGAAGACGCCAGTAATATAACTCCGAAGACCGAATTATGTGGCGATGGTAATGAGAAATGTGTGTTTGAAATGGCGAATCTAATTTGGATGAGTGATTTGTGTTTTTTGTTGTGGTAATACATAAAAAGTCTTTTGGTATAATTTTTCTTTCAAAATAAAAAGTAATTTGTTCAAACTAGGCTGAGAATCAGCACTTTTCGACCGTGAAAATTACATGAGACAGTCCACAAAAACGCCCCACTCTTTACCACTTTCTAGTGTTTTAGCTTGGAAGATGTGGCGCAACTAACTCCCCAGCAGCACAGCTGTCTGTTCAGTTAGAAAAAAAAATGGATTCTTAATTATGTCAGCTAGCACACCAATAAACCAAAATCAAATAAAAAACTTTGTTAGGTATAGTACGTGTCAAACTTTATGGCGGCTCTGAAGTGCGCTACTCGCTGCGCAGTACCTACCCCACCCGTCACCCTCGTCGACACATGAATTCGTAACTGCGCAGCGACTCGCCTCATTTTCCGAGCCGCGTTCAGTTTGAATCAGGCTGTAATATTTGCGATACTACAGACTTACATGAATGGAGATTTTTATTCATCAATATTGTTTTAAACCACCACGATTGTGGCAGAATTTTCAATGTAACTTGTAAAATTCTAAACCCAACTAAAAAAATAAAAAAACCGAAGCATACCAAAAAGTTCCATCAAAATCTTATAATGAATTAAAACAACATAACTCAAGCACTTACAACAATTCCACACGCCCGTTCCCCAGACGATAACAGAAAAATACAAAATCAAAACTCTTGGAAAAGCAAGTACGAGCAAGCAAGACAAAATAACAAAACTGCGCAAGAAAAATATGACTTCGTCGGATAAAACAACCTTGTTATTATCTTTGAGCAGGAATGTTACACACGTGTGGGTAATTAGTAAAACATACAAGAAATGTCGACGGATGAGGAAATAAGGTGTTCCTTTGATGAAAATGGAAGATGAGATACGTTTTTGGGGGAAGTGTTGAGCAATGGTGATGTGTGGAATATTTTGGGTAGGTTTAACATATCTTGGTTATTTTTAGAATGGAACGTGCTTTGTGTTTACGCTTCCTTATTTAGTCAATGCAATGAGAAAATAAGAAAACAAATCGTGACTCAGATACGATGTTTAACCATATTTAAATTCTGCTCCAGTCAAGTCCATACAAAAATACATCCACAATAAAAATACATCATTTCATAAACTCAATGTATAACGTTATCATTACACGTGTTCATAATGGGAGTGTCGTTAAAAAAACATCTGGTATGGAATAAAATAAGGTTTTACCATTAGAAAATGTCGCGTCGTGAAATTCAAACGCATATTTAATTTAAATGTGTTAGGGTGGGAGCTTAGTTGCCGAAGCGATGAGCGGAGCGATTTTTTACTTCCTTACATTCAGCTTATTGTTGGGGTCGGGTTTTAGTCTAACTGGATCCAGCTGAATACCAGTATTTTACATGGCGCGACTGCCTATCCGACCTCCGCAACCCAGTAACTGGGAAATGCGATACGCCTTGGTAAGACTCGTTGTCAGACTTTCGGGTTTCTGACGACCGACTGTCAAAGATCCACGAATGGACCAACGGCTTAACGTACTTTCCGAGGCAAGGAGGAGTCTCAGTATGTAAAGACGGTCACCCATCCACGGACCAACTCCGACAAGCGTAGCTTAACCTGAAGGATCGACATGTGCGGGTGTTATTACTTAGCCACGACCTCTTCTCTCAACTTCTATTTTTAGATGTTTTGTGAAATTATATCTATTTCGCTATTTACTGCAGGCTTATTTGTCTTCCTGGGTCATTTTGGTTTTAGTGGTCCTTATAACCGCACTAGGCCCAATATTGTTATCTTAATGTTAAATTATTAGAGGACTTTCCAATTTGAATGAAATTAGTATCAATCATTACGGATAAGCACCCCACCGATGACATCAACTTCAAAAGCCACATCCGCTCCTCCTGCACCAAACTTCCACTCGTAATCACACACCAGTAAATCAACACTGCACCTAGCAAACGTGAGTCGCGAGAAATTCGGGCTCTACTTAATTAGAATGCAGCTCGCTATTTTAACTCCATACACTTGGAATAAAACAAGTTTTATACTTTTACATCTCGCGTGCAAGAAGGTGGAAATGTTTTGTTTAGTATAAAAGTAAAAACATTCTTAAAGCGGTGTATTTCAACTAGGTTCTGTTTGGAGTTTGTTTTTTGTTTCAGGTGTTGCGTTTTTGTGATAACCTGTTTCGTTTAGTCTGTGTCTCTCTTTGGTCTTTGTGCTTGAGTTATATGCTTTTGTGCTGCAATTTGTTTTCACGTATAGAGCTTTTTGAAAAGCGTAGAGTGGAATTTTGGCTATTAAACGCAAGTCTAGTCTCAATGAAATGTTTATTACACATTTTTATACTGGCCTGTGTGGAACAGTAATTACGGGATTCTACAAAATTGTTATTTGGCTTTTACACCTAGCAACCAATTTTCAAAAATATAAAATGAACAGAATTTTAACGTCAAAACCTGCCTGGTTTTACAAAAAAGTAAAACCTAACAGATTGATAGATACCCGTATTTATTTAGAAGTTCTATCGTGTTCTTTCTGAGCACCTGAGCACTGTAATTAATGCGCCCTCCGACATTTATTGATGGTGGATGGAAAGTTACTCCTAGCTTGAGCTATGAGTTATCAAATAGGGGTAAATAGGGGTACGAATGGGTAAATAAACGATAATGGTGCGGTTTGGCGCTGAGGGATGTTTAAGGGTATCTTGTAAACTATGCAGCGATCGGTTAATAAGTCATTATAGGTTTGTAGTTATTGGTTTTTTGATGTCGCCGTCAATTTGATGAATACTTTGGGAATATTTTTAGGTCGTTTGGAGCCAATCTCGAAAAACTAGGGGCTCGTAGTTAAATGATAACAGCTGCATGGGTGGATCGAGGGTTAAGGTGCCGCTTGCCGTGGTAGTTTCGTGGATGGGTGTCCATCCATTACATATCGAGCCCTCGTGCCTCGGCAAGTACGTTAAGCCGTTGGTCCCAGCTGTCATTTGTGGATCTTTGACAGTCGTTACGGGTAGTCAGAAGCCCGAAAGTGGCAACCAAGTCTTACCAAGGGGTACCGTGTTACCCTGTAACTGGGTTGTGGAGATTAGATAGGCAGTTGCTCCATGTAAAATGCTGGTATTCTTAGTATAATTGTGCCTGTGCAGCTCAAAGGCGTTTTACCAATCAGATAAAGTTTTTATTGCATTGAATACCAAACTTGTAAATTCAGACTACTACCACCAAAATTATTTACAAAACACTTGTAAACTAAAAATATTACATGATTTTATAGAAACGATGAATGGACTGTTTGAAACATCTTTCACACAGTCCATCCATCGTTTCTTTGGCTATATGGATAGAAAGGGGGTGACTACTGAGATGACGGCTAATATGAAAGTATGAAAGGAGTATGAAAGAAAAAACATGTTGTGCCGACCACAAATAAATTGGGATGAGGGCAGGAGAATGTTGATGACAGGAGTATATTCATTTTGTAACCCTTGTATGTTTCCAAGGTGATTAAAAATATTAACGCTGTTTCTTTGATCTAAAACGTATTTGATGTTCCTTATTATACATTTATGACTCACGCGTGAATATATTAGCCTTGGTCTTATCACGGCGCTATTAAAGTTATGGGATACTGTAAAGTCTTGGGCCTATTGTTGCTACACGAGATTGTCTGATAAATACTGTTGTAATAGTAAGTGTTGTTATGAGTACTCTGGTATAAATTTTGAGCATTGTAACACAAAATAACATCACGTTTTTAAACCAAATAACATGTTTGCCATTATGCCAGTCTGAAATCAAAATTGTAGGTATATAATGTCAAATAATGAAAATATTATGTCAAAAAAATAATAGAAATAAACATCGTAATTTATGAGCAGTTAATAGATATTTACATAGTTATGCCGTTTTTGAGGTACCAGGGAAGCCACATGTGCAGAAGGAATGATTGCCAAACTTCCTTGTCTTCAACGTCTTCAACCTGGCACAAATCCAGACTCCAGGCTGCTACTGAGAAATTCCAGTTGGAAAAACTCAGAGACACTCTTCCCGACCTGGGTATCGATTCTCAGCAGTAACGCTTGTGATCACTAGACCAACCTGCTGTGGGTAAAGGAATGTGACTCCATACTATGAATGTTGTGTGATGCTTTAAATAGTGGACTGAGAGTTGACACTGACACCACCGCTACTTTCACGTGGAGCGACTCACTTACATAATCTATACTTGATAGGTGACACTGACACCACCGCTACTTTCACGTGGAGCGACTTTCTTACATAATCTATACTTGATAGTTGACACTGACACCACCGCTACTTTCACGTGGAGCGACTTTCTTACATAATCTATACTTGATAGTTGACACTGACACCACCGCTACTTTCACGTGGAGCGACTTTCTTACATAATCTATACTTGATAGGTGACACTGACACCACCGCTACTTTCACGTGGAGCGACTTTCTTACATAATCTATACTTGATAGTTGACACTGACACCACCGCTACTTTCACGTGGAGCGACTTTCTTACATAATCTATACTTGATAGTTGACACTGACATCACCGCTACTTTCACGTGGAGCGACTTTCTTACATAATCTATACTTGATAGTTGACACTGACACCACCGCTACTTTCACGTGGAGCGACTCACTTACATAATCTATACTTGATAGTTGACACTGACACCACCGCTACTTTCACGTGGAGCGACTCACTTACATAATCTATACTTGATAGTTGACACTGACACCACCGCTACTTTCACGTGGAGCGACTTTCTTACATAATCTATACTTGATAGTTGACACTGACACCACCGCTACTTTCACGTGGAGCGACTTTCTTACATAATCTATACTTGATAGGTGACACTGACACCACCGCTACTTTCACGTGGAGCGACTTTCTTACATAATCTATACTTGATAGTTGACACTGACACCACCGCTACTTTCACGTGGAGCGACTTTCTTACATAATCTATACTTGATAGTTGACACTGACATCACCGCTACTTTCACGTGGAGCGACTTTCTTACATAATCTATACTTGATAGTTGACACTGACACCACCGCTACTTTCACGTGGAGCGACTCACTTACATAATCTATACTTGATAGTTGACACTGACACCACCGCTACTTTCACGTGGAGCGACTCACTTACATAATCTATACTTGATAGTTGACACTGACACCACCGCTACTTTCACGTGGAGCGACTCACTTACATAATCTATACTTGATAGGTGACACTGACACCACCGCTACTTTCACGTGGAGCGACTCACTTACATAATCTATACTTGATAGTTGACACTGACACCACCGCTACTTTCACGTGGAGCGGCTCACTTACATAATCTATACTTGATAGGTGACACTGACACCACCGCTACTTTCACGTGGAGCGACTTTCTTACATAATCTATACTTGATAGTTGACACTGACACCACCGCTACTTTCACGTGGAGCGACTTTCTTACATAATCTATACTTGATAGTTGACACTGACATCACCGCTACTTTCACGTGGAGCGACTTTCTTACATAATCTATACTTGATAGTTGACACTGACACCACCGCTACTTTCACGTGGAGCGACTTTCTTACATAATCTATACTTGATAGTTGACACTGACACCACCGCTACTTTCACGTGGAGCGACTCACTTACATAATCTATACTTGATAGGTGACACTGACACCACCGCTACTTTCACGTGGAGCGACTCACTTACATAATCTATACTTGATAGTTGACACTGACACCACCGCTACTTTCACGTGGAGCGACTCACTTACATAATCTATACTTGATAGGTGACACTGACACCACCGCTACTTTCACGTGGAGCGACTCACTTACATAATCTATACTTGATAGGTGACACTGACACCACCGCTACTTTCACGTGGAGCGACTCACTTACATAATCTATACTTGATAGGTGACACTGACACCACCGCTACTTTCACGTGGAGCGACTCACTTACATAATCTATACTTGATAGGTGACACTGACACCACCGCTACTTTCACGTGGAGCGACTCACTTACATAATCTATACTTGATAGGTGACACTGACACCACCGCTACTTTCACGTGGAGCGACTCTCTTACATAATCTATACTTGATAGGTGACACTGACACCACCGCTACTTTCACGTGGAGCGACTCACTTACATAATCTATACTTGATAGGTGACACTGACACCACCGCTATTTTCACGTGGAGCGACTCACTTACATAATCTATACTTGATAGTTGACACTGACACCACCGCTACTTTCACGTGGAGCGACTCACTTACATAATCTATACTTGATAGGTGACACTGACACCACCGCTACTTTCACGTGGAGCGACTCACTTACATAATCTATACTTGATAGTTGACACTGACACCACCGCTACTTTCACGTGGAGCGACTCACTTACATAATCTATACTTGATAGGTGACACTGACACCACCGCTACTTTCACGTGGAGCGACTCACTTACATAATCTATACTTGATAGTTGACACTGACACCACCGCTACTTTCACGTGGAGCGACTCACTTACATAATCTATACTTGATAGGTGACACTGACACCACCGCTACTTTCACGTGGAGCGACTCACTTACATAATCTATACTTGATAGTTGACACTGACACCACCGCTACTTTCACGTGGAGCGACTCACTTACATAATCTATACTTGATAGGTGACACTGACACCACCGCTACTTTCACGTGGAGCGACTCACTTACATAATCTATACTTGATAGGTGACACTGACACCACCGCTACTTTCACGTGGAGCGACTCACTTACATAATCTATACTTGATAGGTGACACTGACACCACCGCTACTTTCACGTGGAGCGACTCACTTACATAATCTATACTTGATAGGTGACACTGACACCACCGCTACTTTCACGTGGAGCGACTCACTTACATAATCTATACTTGATAGGTGACACTGACACCACCGCTATTTTCACGTGGAGCGACTCACTTACATAATCTATACTTGATAGTTGACACTGACACCACCGCTACTTTCACGTGGAGCGACTCACTTACATAATCTATACTTGATAGGTGACACTGACACCACCGCTACTTTCACGTGGAGCGACTCACTTACATAATCTATACTTGATAGTTGACACTGACACCACCGCTACTTTCACGTGGAGCGACTCACTTACATAATCTATACTTGATAGGTGACACTGACACCACCGCTACTTTCACGTGGAGCGACTCACTTACATAATCTATACTTGATAGTTGACACTGACACCACCGCTACTTTCACGTGGAGCGACTCACTTACATAATCTATACTTGATAGTTGACACTGACACCACCGCTACTTTCATGTGGAGCGACTCACTTACATAATCTATACTTGATAGGTGACACTGACACCACCGCTACTTTCACGTGGAGCGACTCACTTACATAATCTATACTTGATAGTTGACACTGACACCACCGCTACTTTCACGTGGAGCGACTCTCTTACATAATCTATACTTGATAGTTGACACTGACACCACCGCTACTTTCACGTGGAGCGACTCACTTACATAATCTATACTTGATAGGTGACACTGACACCACCGCTACTTTCACGTGGAGCGACTCACTTACATAATCTATACTTGATAGGTGACACTGACACCACCGCTACTTTCACGTGGAGCGACTCACTTACATAATCTATACTTGATAGGTGACACTGACACCACCGCTACTTTCACGTGGAGCGACTCACTTACATAATCTATACTTGATAGTTGACACTGACACCACCGCTACTTTCACGTGGAGCGACTCACTTACATAATATATACTTGATAGTTGACACTGACACCACCGCTACTTTCACGTGGAGCGACTCACTTACATAATCTATACTTGATAGGTGACACTGACACCACCGCTACTTTCACGTGGAGCGACTCTCTTACATAATCTATACTTGATAGTTGACACTGACACCACCGCTACTTTCACGTGGAGCGACTCTCTTACATAATCTATACTTGATAGTTGACACTGACACCACCGCTACTTTCACGTGGAGCGACTCACTTACATAATCTATACTTGATAGTTGACACTGACATCACCGCTACTTTCACGTGGAGCGACTCACTTACATAATCTATACTTGATAGTTGACACTGACACCACCGCTACTTTCACGTGGAGCGACTCACTTACATAATCTATACTTGATAGTTGACACTGACACCACCGCTACTTTCACGTGGAGCGACTCACTTACATAATCTATACTTGATAGGTGACACTGACACCACCGCTACTTTCACGTGGAGCGACTCACTTACATAATCTATACTTGATAGTTGACACTGACACCACCGCTACTTTCACGTGGAGCGACTCACTTACATAATCTATACTTGATAGGTGACACT
Organism: Atethmia centrago; assembly: GCA_905333075.3. NCBI lineage: Eukaryota > Metazoa > Arthropoda > Insecta > Lepidoptera > Noctuidae > Atethmia > Atethmia centrago. The sequence goes on along the minus strand of HG995378.1, from coordinate 29,839,459 downwards.
GACACCACCGCTACTTTCACGTGGAGCGACTTTCTTACATAATCTATACTTGATAGTTGACACTGACACCACCGCTACTTTCACGTGGAGCGACTTTCTTACATAATCTATACTTGATAGTTGACACTGACATCACCGCTACTTTCACGTGGAGCGACTTTCTTACATAATCTATACTTGATAGTTGACACTGACACCACCGCTACTTTCACGTGGAGCGACTTTCTTACATAATCTATACTTGATAGTTGACACTGACACCACCGCTACTTTCACGTGGAGCGACTCACTTACATAATCTATACTTGATAGGTGACACTGACACCACCGCTACTTTCACGTGGAGCGACTCACTTACATAATCTATACTTGATAGTTGACACTGACACCACCGCTACTTTCACGTGGAGCGACTCACTTACATAATCTATACTTGATAGGTGACTTTGACACCACCGCTACTTTCACGTGGAGCGACTCACTTACATAATCTATACTTGATAGGTGACACTGACACCACCGCTACTTTCACGTGGAGCGACTCACTTACATAATCTATACTTGATAGGTGACACTGACACCACCGCTACTTTCACGTGGAGCGACTCACTTACATAATCTATACTTGATAGGTGACACTGACACCACCGCTACTTTCACGTGGAGCGACTCACTTACATAATCTATACTTGATAGGTGACACTGACACCACCGCTACTTTCACGTGGAGCGACTCACTTACATAATCTATACTTGATAGGTGACACTGACACCACCGCTACTTTCACGTGGAGCGACTCACTTACATAATCTATACTTGATAGGTGACACTGACACCACCGCTACTTTCACGTGGAGCGACTCACTTACATAATCTATACTTGATAGTTGACACTGACACCACCGCTACTTTCACGTGGAGCGACTCACTTACATAATCTATACTTGATAGTTGACACTGACACCACCGCTACTTTCACGTGGAGCGACTCACTTACATAATCTATACTTGATAGTTGACACTGACACCACCGCTACTTTCACGTGGAGCGACTCACTTACATAATCTATACTTGATAGGTGACACTGACACCACCGCTACTTTCACGTGGAGCGACTCACTTACATAATCTATACTTGATAGGTGACACTGACACCACCGCTACTTTCACGTGGAGCGACTCACTTACATAATCTATACTTGATAGTTGACACTGACACCACCGCTACTTTCACGTGGAGCGACTCACTTACATAATCTATACTTGATAGGTGACTTTGACACCACCGCTACTTTCACGTGGAGCGACTCACTTACATAATCTATACTTGATAGTTGACACTGACACCACCGCTACTTTCACGTGGAGCTACTCACTTACATAATCTATACTTGATAGGTGACACTGACACCATCGCTACTTTCACGTGGAGCGACTCACTTACATAATCTATACTTGATAGGTGACACTGACACCACCGCTACTTTCACGTGGAGCGACTCACTTACATAATCTATACTTGATAGTTGACACTGACACCACCGCTACTTTCACGTGGAGCGACTCACTTACATAATCTATACTTGATAGGTGACACTGACACCACCGCTACTTTCACGTGGAGCGACTCACTTACATAATCTATACTTGATAGTTGACACTGACACCACCGCTACTTTCACGTGGAGCGACTCACTTACATAATCTATACTTGATAGGTGACACTGACACCACCGCTACTTTCACGTGGAGCGACTCACTTACATAATCTATACTTGATAGTTGACACTGACACCACCGCTACTTTCACGTGGAGCGACTCACTTACATAATCTATACTTGATAGTTGACACTGACACCACCGCTACTTTCATGTGGAGCGACTCACTTACATAATCTATACTTGATAGGTGACACTGACACCACCGCTACTTTCACGTGGAGCGACTCACTTACATAATCTATACTTGATAGTTGACACTGACACCACCGCTACTTTCACGTGGAGCGACTCTCTTACATAATCTATACTTGATAGTTGACACTGACACCACCGCTACTTTCACGTGGAGCTACTCACTTACATAATCTATACTTGATAGGTGACACTGACACCACCGCTACTTTCACGTGGAGCGACTCACTTACATAATCTATACTTGATAGGTGACACTGACACCACCGCTACTTTCACGTGGAGCGACTCACTTACATAATCTATACTTGATAGGTGACACTGACACCACCGCTACTTTCACGTGGAGCGACTCACTTACATAATCTATACTTGATAGTTGACACTGACACCACCGCTACTTTCACGTGGAGCGACTCACTTACATAATATATACTTGATAGTTGACACTGACACCACCGCTACTTTCACGTGGAGCGACTCACTTACATAATCTATACTTGATAGGTGACACTGACACCACCGCTACTTTCACGTGGAGCGACTCACTTACATAATCTATACTTGATAGGTGACACTGACACCACCGCTACTTTCACGTGGAGCGACTCACTTACATAATCTATACTTGATAGTTGACACTGACACCACCGCTACTTTCACGTGGAGCGACTCACTTACATAATCTATACTTGATAGGTGACACTGACACCACCGCTACTTTCACGTGGAGCGACTCACTTACATAATCTATACTTGATAGTTGACACTGACACCACCGCTACTTTCACGTGGAGCGACTCTCTTACATAATCAATACTTAATATTATAAAGAGCTACAATTTGTGTGTTTGTATGTTTGTTTGAATCTTCAGGGGGGTAGGTTGTCTGTAAAAGATCGCTCACAGCGATAAGACCGACCATTGATTCACCCCTTGTGTTGTTTTTTGGAGTACTTACATAATAAAGAATACCTATTCTATTCTAGACTTTTAAAATTCTTATCATAGTTAATTTATATAGGTACCTACTTGTAGATCACTACAAACTACAACTTGTAGTTTGTTATTGCAAACTATAAGAAAATAATGATGAACAAATAACATCTTTATTGTCATAAACTAAACCAGACTTCAGAGCTTGGTTAGAAAACCTGTATTTCAGGAGCCAGTGACTTCTTCCAGTGAGTTAAAAATAATTATGCAAAAAAGTTACTAAAATGATATCACCTAAAATTAAGTTTATTAGAATAAATTAAGGCATTAAGTCTGCCTCTGTACAAATGTGTGCTTAAAGTATTAAATAAATAAATAAATAAAAAAGAAATAAGCAATAAATTAAGCAATATTAAAAACAATACCTACATTAAAAAACAAAACTAGAATAAAATCAGGATTAAAACAAACAAAAAAAAAACTGCAATTAAATTAATAAATAGGAAACAATGAATATATTTTTAACTTCGTGCGATACCCAACATCGCAAGTAATGAAAATCCATGCTAGATTGATCAACATGTTCTTTTACCGTAGACATAGTTCCATAGGAGTTAATAGGTGTCATGCTGTGATAAAAATATAAGCCAGTCAGCAAGAAGCTAGCGGGACCAACAGTTAAACATTTGCGAGACGTACATACCTATAATTTTTTTTTTTGGTCGCCCTTTTTGTGTCCCACTGCTGGGCAAAGTCTGTCTTGTGCGATATTCGACCATGTAGGCCCTATTAAAAATTAATCTCTTTTCGTGTCTGTCAATGTGATCGCAGAGTTCTTTCAAACTTCTCAACAGATTTTTATGCGGTTTCCACCATCATTTCAGCAATTTATTCCGGAAAGTTTATACGTATTACATATTAATATTACCTTATATATAATAAAGAAATCTCGATGTTTTGTCAAGTCGTAAAAACCGTGTAAAGCATGGGCTATTTTATTGCAATAAAATGGTAACCCGTTTTCTGGTGGTTATCTCCAATCTTCACAGAATCGACACCAACTGACTAGTCCTCGGCATCGTTTAGCTACCAAACAGCACAGAGGAATAATAATGGGCTCGTTTGTTGAATTAAGACAGTCTTTGTGGAGATATCTTTAATAAGCTTACGGTTCTCGAGGGATGTGGGGCTGCGAAACGAGCGGGAATTGCTAGTTATTGAAGTGTAACATCTTTTCTCTCGCTTTCTGTGGGAGTAATTTCATCAAAAAAGACGGAAGTGTGTAACAGGAAGTGACAGTTTTTTATTTTTTGGATGGGAAATCATCAAATAACTTCTCCCGCTCTGGGCGGAGCGGGAGGGTGTGTCAGACTCTTACTGAATAAAACCCACCCGTATTCCTTCCTGTTGCCTGTGTTGCCAGGGGCCTCGGTGACCCTTTAGTACCTTCCCGCGACCCCGGCAGGCATCGGCCCTAGTGGACCCCTACACTTGTGCTGACGACATCTCTTTGAGGCGCGCGTGGAATACAACGCGTCGTCGACCCGGGCCTGGTCCTTACCGGACGGTAAGCTACCCATTGCTTACCGTCCGCAAGCCCGTGCCTACGGTGGCCGGAAATCCTGCGGCGGCTAGGGGCGAGAGGGCGCGAAACTTGCCTCTTGAGCATGAAATAAATAAGTACTTTATAATATCATGGAATTAGTAAGTACTATATGGATTGTAAGTAGTAGGTCGAATTTTGACCAGTGGGCGACCAGTGGGCGACTAGTAATGAATAATTATTCGAATATATATTTCAGTATTTAACTTTTAAATTTTGAGGTTAATTTCTGTCGCTGCTCAGTTGCCAAGGTGACATGTCATATGTTACGCATCAAATGCGACTACTGTAAGACTTTTTATCTTTTTTGTTTTTTTTTTTTTTGTAAGTCAAATAGGTCATTGCAAAGGTGGTGATTGGTGTAATAATAGAATGGATTTTATTATTATTTTTTAATTTGTGCTCAAACCACAAATCACTCAAAGCGTTAAGCGCTAAACATTCGTTAAAATAAGACCTAAAAGATCAGAAAATACAACAAACATCAACACCCTCCAAAACATAATTCTGTCTCTTTCATCTACAAACGAACGATAGAAACAGAACGATAGAGAAGAGATACGTTTAGTGGTAAACAGATTTAGTCATTAGTGGTGCAAGCGTCGTGTATTTTCGTATAACCGTTGTATGATAATATTACATATTAGCATGTGATTGCAGTTTTAAGCGCGACTTTTTGCAATCGAGATACTTTTCTCCTCATAGACGTTTAGCTATTTTGTGGACGTGCCCACATCTTTTAAACCGCTATTCTCGTGGCCACTTAATAATTATGCCATCAAAAGGACTATTTAAATCGCATTAATAAGACAAATACGAAGAGAAGTGGTTGTGAATTGAACATTATGGCCTGAATAATTTTGTACACGCTATCTTAAACAAATACTGTTTTATTTTAAACCTCTTGAAGATATCGAGTAAATCTGCAGATTTTTTTCTGCGTATGGAAACGCAAATTGTTTGTGCTTTGAACAGTTTCGTTATTAATTCGCTAAGTTTGAAAAAAATGATCTTATCCTCATATACATATGTCTATCTATAAAAATGAGATGCTGTTCGTTGGTAAGCGCATCACTTGAAAACGGCTGGATCTACGAGTATGAGGTTATATATTATTTTAAAATGTTCATTATCCGAATTAGGTTCTTCTGGAAAGAAAATTTGGATTTTTTTTCGGTTGTTTGTTTCATGAGCTCTGAACACCACGCTTGCTCGAGATGGGGTGGCGATTTCAGACTTATATTAACTAAAAGTCCATGTTTCCTCACGATGTCTTCCTTCACCGATGTCAGTGTTGTCCAAGGTGAACCCAGAAAGTACATATTGAAAAAGTCACATTGGCGCTTGCCCGGATTTGAACCTCGTGCATGAGAAGTCAGGCATTAACCACTGTGGCGGCGATCTCTCGCGTCCGGCCATGGTACGGAGCGAGAGGGCATGGGCAGCCGTCACCTGCTCGCGAAGGACGGCGGTGGGTGGGACGGTTGAGGGAAAGGCAAATTTTACGCTCTCTCGCCGCTACCCGCCGCAGGAGACGCCCTGGACGTTGGGAAGCCCAGGCGGATTTCCGGCCACCGTAGGTGCGGGCTTGCGGACGGTGAGCAATGGGTAGCTCGACCAGGCCCGGGTCGACGGCGCGTTGTGTTCCACGCGCGCCTCAAAGAGATGTCGTCAGCACAAGTTTAGGGGTCCACTAGGGCCGAAACCTGCTGGGGTCGTGAGAAAGTCCGACAGGGATACCGAGGCCCCTGGCAAAACAGGCAACACAAAGACCACGGGTGGGTTTTGGTCAGTAAGAGACTGACACCCTCCCGGTCCGCCCAGAGCGGGAGAAGTTATTTGATAACTTCCAACCCAAAAAAAAAGGCCTTAACCACTGAGCCATCATTATGGCACTATCACGGCATAATTATGGCATCATCACGGTATAATTGTGGCATCATTCACTTTATACACTTTAAAAGTAATTTTACATTTGTGTCAAATCTTAAACCTACTAAATAAAATTTCAACCAGACAACATCAACTAAACACTAACAAGTCTTCCACCCAAAATCTCGAACTTCCCAAGACGAAACAAAACTTCCGAAGCCACATTTCTTCCACAACAGTTGTTTCATACCCGCAAAATTTGCGTAATTCTTCGTTCAGACTCTGAAGGTTACAACAGACACGTTACAGCCTGAAACTGTAACTAGGTTACAGTGTTACAACGCTTGCTATGTTACAAATAAGATTTGTACTTGTTACAACAAGTTTTAGAAGTTATTGTAATGTTTTATTTATACATTCTTGTTGCTTTGACAAGTTGTATAGTGTTTGGGGTTGATTGTGTTTCAGTTCATTTGCTGTAGTTGACAGCTTTTTAGGCTCGTAAAGAAAATAAAAAAAATCTGTTTCTGTAAGTGAATGGTAGCAGTTCCTTGACCCGAATGTTTAAAGACTGATACGTTTTCTGATAGTAAATCTGGTTTAACATCTCTTTTGATTGGAAGACCAAAATTATTAACTAAGAAATCTCCATCTAATATGAATATATTTTAACATAAATCTACATGGGTACTTATGGTCAGAAGCTAGGTGCACGGTTCCAATTGGTCGTTTCCTATGGAGAAGAGTCATGATACTCGACGGTTACTCTTTTAAAAATAATTGGCATTTACAATATTTTCAAATCACAATGTTAATAGGTATGGGAGGATAGTGTAGGCCTGTCAAGAAGTATTAGTACTTAACAAAAAATAAATGGTCTACAAATCTAGTCTATTAAGCATACAACGTTATCTAATTCACAAAATACAAAAAAAAAATCTATGTAATATATTAATAAAATAATAAAAATAAAAACCTATGTAAACCAAATGACATGTTTGCCATTAAAACTGTAACAAGTCTGAATTAATATCCTGTCCACAAAAGCCACTAATAAATAGGGATATCAAAATTGTAGGTATAAAAAAAATACGTCCCATACGCTTTCCCAAAATAGGCCTCCTTAAAGTTCATAATTGACTACAAAACGAAATTAGGGACACAATTTGACTAATTTATTTATTAATAATCGCATAATTATTTATATTAATACCTCCAACCATCTCTCGCTCCCACAATCCCCAGTAGGTACAGGTAGTGGCTACAGTAGAGCGGTGCCGCTCTCAATCCACTAATGGTCGGCTGTCTGTCGGCTCCTGAATAATACCCTCTTTGTGAAGAGCTACGGACTTCTAATTTGTATTGTATATTTGTAGATACGTCATTTGAATATAGGGATGATAACATGATGATATGGTGGTTGTACTTGATACATACATATACATACATAGTGGTGTTCTGTAGTTTCTATATTCTAACATACTACTTATGTTTTGTTTACGTTCATCTTATTGGAATACTTAAGATAACCCACCACCAAAAACTGCTCAAAGTTCCTGCCACATTGCTTTGACATAATATCTTAATTTCCCTTTACACGACACCCACTGCGAAAAAGTTACTCGTGAAACAAGAATACATAACTTTGAAAACTCTCCGGTAGACAACGGTACCGAAGGACCGAAAAAGGTTAAAAACAACTTCACGAAAAAAAGCGTATCATTTAAAATATCAGGTACATTTCCGAACGACAAAAATGTTGCGAGTCCCACTTTTTGTTGAAAACCAACCTAAATGTTATTGAGATGTCCGCAGCCACAAGTTTCTTTGTTGGCAGAATTATGAAAGAAATCTTTTATTTTCACTAAAATATTGAAAATTTTCTTTCAGAGGACGGTAGCAGATGCTTTTCGTGTTATTTCGTCTGTGAATTTTAAGGCATTTTTAATAACAATAAGTATCATTTTAGTACTTGACTGGTTGCTGTGGGCAGGTCGTTGTTTCATTTTAGTACTTGACTGGTTGCTGTGGGCAGGTCGTTGTTTCATTTTAGTACTTGACTGGTTGCTGTGGGCAGGTCGTTGTTTCATTCGTGTGGGTGTGAGTAATGATAAATTACACTCGTTTATTTTAAGTTCTTTGTCAAATGATGTTCTTTTGTTTGTGTTGAAAGTGTCAGCGCCATACCAAGTTTCGCCTCCAAGCAGCATTACTTTATTTCGAATCTTAACGTGTGCGAAATTTTCGGCCAGTTCTATTCAGTACCATAAGGAAACCAGTAGAAGAAGGTTATATATTTGATATTTGCTATGAGTCTTATGAGAAATAAAAGGTATAAAAGTTTAGTTGATGTAGTGACAAAAATTTAAAAGAGTATGCTTAGATGGTTTGGTCATGTTTAGAGAATGAATGAAAGGCGTAGTCGCCTTTCATTCATTCTCTCAACATGACCACTCCACACACATCTGTCTTGTAACACCTTTTGTTAGTACAAAATGTGTTACAAGACAGATGTGAGTGGAAACGGCGTGAGGGGATACCCTAGAAAGACATAGTGACCTATTGGTGATGTTCTTCAGAAAGGCCAGGTGCGTAGTACTCGTAACCGGCCTGTGTGTATGTCCTGATGTATGAACGTTAACGAAGCAAAGGGAGTACGTAAGGATAGTAGCAGGTGGCGTTCTGTAGTTTCTGCTTACCACCATGGGAAGAAGGCGTGAGTTTATGTATGGGTAAGTTCAGTAGAATTATGAAATTTTAGTTTCAACATTGCCAACTACTCATAGTCAAAATCAAAGTCAAAGCATTTATTTCAATTAAAACATTTACAGGCACTTTTGAATTGTCAAGGAGTTAATATGAAGCTAGTTGGTCATTCCAAAGCGTAGTAGGTCTGCGAGGATACGGGACGGTTGAGGGAAAAGCAAATTTCGTGCCCTCTCGCCCCTAGCCGCCGCAGGAGACGCCCTGGGCGTCGGGAATCCCGGGTGGATTTCCGGCCACCGTAGGCGCGGGCTTGCGAACGGTGAGCAATGGGTAGCTCACCGTCCGGTAAGGACCAGGCCCGGATCGACGGCGCGTTGTATTCCACGCGCGCCTCAAAGAGATGTCGTCAGCACATATAGTAGGGCCACTAGGGCCGATGCCTGCCGGGGTCGCGGGAAGGTACTTATGGGTCACCGAGGCCCCCGCAACACAGGCAACAGGAAGAAATACGGGTGGGTTTTAGTCAGTAAGAGTCTGACACACCCTCCCGCTCCGCCCAGAGCGGGAGAAGTTATTTGATGATTTCCCACCCTCAAAAAAAAAAAAAAGTAGGTACCTATGGAGAAGAATGGGCAAGAAACTCCATGGACACTTTTACATTGTATTGTTACATAAAGATTAGTATAAATAATGTTAAATTTAGGACGATGTAAAAAAACGCGTCCATAGAGCGCAAATGCGTGCAAAATAAACAAAAAAACAATTTAAAAATAAAATAATTAAAAATAAGCCGAGGCAGCTAATAGAAGAACAGTTCCAGCTGACACGGCGCCCGTTCGCGAACATGACGCATGGATCAGCACCATTCAGCTCAACCGTTTTGAAGGGAGCGAAATGATCCAAAACACGCGCCCCCATCAGCGAGACATCTCAGTGAGCATGACATATGACATATTCAAGTCAATGAAAGACATATTCACCGGTAAATAGTAGGTCTATTATACATAGTACTCACACTTGTGTTATGCAATTATATAATACAAAGGAGATTGAATTTATACAACGCAAATATAGTCTTACAATGTTCAGCAGCTCAAACAGTATTTTCAAATGCTAATCACTTGGTTGTGGAGCAGGACCAGCATTGAGCCAAGCATTTTTATCAGCGACGTAATCCCCCAACTTATAATATGCCTGCCTGTACTTCATACACTTACCATTATAATCTCTAAAACCAAGAATATACCAGAACGTGTGAATGAACACTTTAGAGTAGTTCAAGAGTTCCGTTTCGCCACAGCAGCATTACCATAAGCACACTTCGAACAATTTCAATTAAACCAACTTGGAGGCATCAGTGTAATGTATTTGCGATTACATTAGACTCGGGTCCAAGACCAACATGAGATCTGGTGCTCGCACCTGACTTGTGTTTGAGTTGTGGAGCGGATGCGGATGCTGATGTAACCTCTTTGGTAATTGAGATTTTATTTTTGTTTTGTTTTGAGTTCCAAATGTGTGTTAATGAAGGAGGTTTTGTAATTATGGTTTCTTGACATGTGTGGAAGTTTGAAGTCAAAAATGTGTGTGTTTTATTGAAATTGTTCGAAGATGTTTATTTTGTCATTAAGCGGACTAAAATACTTAAAAGCATAAAGAAGTCAGAGATTATAATTTTGTTGGTATTTCAGTTAAGATAACTAATTCGATTCGTGACAAAAATCATTTTTAAAAGAATTAGAGCTTTGTATTAGCCTTTATTCCTATAAAGGCTAATACAAAGCTCTATGATTACATATACATATATTTCTTCAGTATCCCATGGTGATAATGGCCATATTTCTTTCTGACAAGCATTTATTTTACGGTCTAAGCAATTTTATCAGAATTGGACTTGTATGTAAATATGTATTGCTCATCCTTCATAAATCAAAGATAATGTATGCATGATCACGCGGCCCCACTCACGAGGTAAATAAAACACCGTTATAATAAGAAGATGAAGTGCCCGATAGTGGTCAGCCTCGTTTATCAAAAGAAAGAATATCTATGTTCCTGTTAGTTTGAAGATTGGTATATTTTGACGCACACTGCCAAATTAACTGAACTGAATTGAATTTCTCAGTAGCAGCCCGGAGTCTGGATTTGTTCCCGGCTGATAGCAATAGGCTCGCCCCTTATCACATGGGACTTAAACATAACTTGCCAAATGTTGGTGTACTACAGGTGCATCTCCTAATACTTTGGGTAGTACAGGCGTGCTGCTTTTTATGTTATTATACTACCGAATTATTTAATGAATATCGATGCTCTGACCTCAAAAATAAAAGTATCGGAACTCAAACTCAAAGCATTTATTTCAATTAAACCATTTATTTTTCACCGAGAAGTAGTGGTCCAGTGGTGAGCAGTGGTGGCCCAGTGGTGAGCAGTGGTAGCCCAGCGGTGAGCAATGGTGGCCCAGTGGTAAGCAGTGGTGGCCCAGTGGTGAGCAGTGGTGGCCCAGTGGTAACGGCCGCGACTTACGAGTTGTAGGTCGTAGGTTCGAACCCAGACAGGTGCTTGATTTTGTGTAAATTATTTCATCACCACTGCTCTCAAAACGGTGAAGGAAAACATCGTGAGGAAACCGGCATGTCCTAGAACCAAAAATTCGAAGACATGTGACATCTACCAACACGCACTGGGCCCGCGTGGTGGATTACGGCCCACTCCCTCTGTGAGTGGTGAGGTGTTTAAACCTCCCCCGCGACGTCTGAAAGGGGCGCGCGTGGAACACTACGCGCCGCCACCTCGGGTCCAGTGTGATGGGGGGCGGCGGGCGTCCCCAAGTCCGCCGTCCCTGGACCCAAGATAAAAGATGATCTGTCCCAACTGACGGCGCTATTTCTCGAACATAACGCATGGATTAGCACCATTCAGCTCAACCATTTTGAAGGAAGCAAATGATCCAACCTACGCGCCACCATCAGCGAGACATCTCAGTGAGCATGACATATGACATATTCAAGTCAATGAAAGACATATTACCCGGTAAATGGTCGCTCCATAGTACACAGTACTCACACCTGTGCTATGCAATTATATGATACAAAAGAGATTCAGTTTATACAATGCAAAGATATTCTTACCATCTCCAACAGTATTTTCAAATGTTAATAAATTTTTGTGGTTGTGGAGCAGGACCAGCATTGAGCGCAAGCATTTTTATTAGCGATGCAATCCCCAAGTTATAATATGCCTGCCTGCATAGTGCGCGTTTTATACAAGATTTGAATTTCGTTTTGAGTTGTAGTATGAGGAGAAGAATTTTATTGCAACATTTTGAAAGATGAGTCTACTTTAGCGAGTCTGAAACCTGGTCGAGTTAATAGGTAAAAATATGTAATTATTTTCCTAAGTACATGTTTTTTTCGTAGATATATTGACAAGGTACCGTCATGATGTTAATATCCCTAAACAGTTCCCTTAGAGAATCGCGCCTGCGGATATTATCAATAGCTCTGATGTCTCTATTCTGCAGATTAAAACTACGAGATATAAAGACTCGATGTGTGACCCAAAAAAAAAAATAGACTAACCTCGTGGAATATAATAGTAGCAGATCAGTAAATTGACGGGTTTTTCTGACAGCATATGCTGTTGAACTTAGCCGTCCTGCAAGAGATGTTAAATGTAGACCCCATTGTAGCCTTGAGACGAGCATGATCCCCAGGAAAACAGTTTTATCGAAGAATTCTAGTTTCTCGTGATTCAATGCTATCTCACAATCACTACTTCTGACATTTGGTAAGGAAAATCTTATGCGCTTAGTTTTCTTTCCATTTAATACTAAATTATTAGCAGTGAACCAATTTTGGACCTGCAGTAGTGCGTTAGTTACGACGTCAAAATTTGTAGAACGTCTATCTAACTTAAAAATTAAGAAATTATCGTCAGCAAATAACACAATTTATGGTTGATTTTTTAATAAATGGAGTAGATCATTAATATACCCTAAAAAGAGGAAAGGACCCAACATTAAGCCTTGTGGAACACGCATTTTTACTTTTAAACTGAGTAAATTGATACCGTTTATTTAAACGTGCTGTTATCTATTATTTAAATCATATTTTACTTAGCTGAGCGAAAGTTTTTTAAGTGCGTAATGCACACGTTTCAAGAGTAAGGTTTCTTGATCGACGCAATCAAATGCCTTGGAGAGGTCAGAAAAGATTCATATGGCGTCATGGGCCTCTTCCCACGCGTTAAAATGTATCTTAATAAGGTTAGACCGGCGTCGGTCGTACAACATCTTTTGGTGAAACCATACTGTTGGTCGTGAAGGATTTTATTCACGCTAAAAGGATTGAGCATTTGAGTAAGCATTACCTTTTCAAACACCTTTCTGCAAACCGGCAACTCGGATACGGGTCTATAATTATTGGTATCTTTACTGTACTGAACCATTATGTTATTATGAGTAAATGGAATCGATTGAATACTTTTTGATTTACACTATAATAAAACAATATGAACATTTGACTAACGGTGGATCACTCGTACGCCACTAACATTCAAATCGTTTTTTTAAGATTTGTTTTAACGTGACGCATACTACACTGGACAAAACGACGACTTAAAATTAAGTTACGTTTTAGTATTCGGACGTTAATTTCTCGATGCACGCTAATTTTAGGTTATTTTAAGACTGTAACGGTTTTCTCATCGATTGACTCCATCATAAATTATTTGATAGCCAGCAATAACTTTCAAAACGAACAGGAGTGTTGTGACAGCTTTCTGGCAGTTCAAAACTTAGCAGCAGTGAACTCATTTCTGAGATCAAGTGGTAATTAAGTCGGACTCTGGCACCTTGCCATGTGCGAGTTGAAAAGATGAACGTTGGTCCGGAAAAGTATTTAGGTGAAAAGAAATGAAAAATATGGCACGGATAGTTTTGTAACCGTAGCCGAAATGTATATGAGGACCAAATTATAGAAGGTTTTTATGTTTTGATTAATCAAATCATCATTTCAGCTGAAAGACGTCCTCTGCTGGACATAGGCCTCCACAAGTCACCACGCCCAATTTAACATATTAGAAAAAAAACATAAGAAATTGCAATTGACATAAAAAAATATATAATTTAATGAGCCCATGCACTCTGCTTTTTTATGATATATTAACTTGAATTTATTTTACTTTCCTGCGAAAGTAATCCAAATCTATCTTTCTTTACTAGAACAAAATAACAAGCTTAGCGCAATGTCAATCGCTACTCCAACAACACTAAACGCCAAAAAAGGCCAAAAATATGACAAATAGTAAGTACGAGTATGTCAAACATAAGATCGCCGAAAAATCTAAGAATCACCCCTTCACCTCGTAACTAGACTGGGAAAAACTCAAGTGCCAGACAATATGGCGGGCCGAACTTAGCAAAAAGTTGTAGGCAAGCACTCAGGATCAAATGAGAGGTGATAAAATGGCTACATTGACACCAAATCTGTAGGCGAGCCTATCTTTTCGACTGATATCTTTAATCTTGTTATACAAAATTGATTCTTTCTCTTTGATTGACTTTTGATTGACTTTTATTTTTTAGATAAAAGGTGCGATTGAAACGTGGTTTCATTTTTGGAGTAATGATGAAAATAACCTTTAATTTTTTTTTTCTGGTGATCGTCATCGGCAAAATGTAGTTTCACAACTGCACATTAACTGTTCAAATCTTAAACAAAAAAAACGCATACAGTTATAGTAACTTACATAGTTTCCATTCCTTAAAAACTGTGTCTTCCTTCTGAGGCAGTCGGGTAAAAAGGTCAGGTGCGTAGTACCCCAACCGGCGCGCGATGTATATGGGCAAAAAGAGTGTGTATAGGTCACGTCTGCCTAACCATTCGGGGAAAAAGGCGTGATGTTGTGTATTCTTATGTATCCAAATATGAAAATTATTCAAAAATAAATAATACTCTTAAGCAACTTGTATTAGTCACATAATATTACACACTCGCTAGGTGTTATTAGCCAACTTCTGTCCTTTGTTCCACTGTAATGGCAATAAAGTGTTTTGACTATACAAAAAGTCTTTAATGTTCAAATTTTATTGTTGTTTTTATTACTTTATAGTTCACCTGATGAAATATTACTGTATTATGACGTTTCAGTTGGCTTGAGATCGAGCTGATTTGAAATCGAGCGTCTTAATGACTGTGAAGAATTTACTCAGTAACGATGCAGAAAAAGTGTCTGTATTTATAAAATATTCTATGTTCAAATTCTCTCCTCCCTCTCAATAATTAGTATTTTTTAAGTGGCAACTGGAACTATGTTGAGTAAGTACAACTATGTCGGGATAGCAAAACTTGATGTTTAAAAGCATTTACGAACTGTCAGTGATTTGATTGAATAACCAAAACAAACTTGTCCTAAAACTGTCAGCAACTGTAGCTGTTTATATCATTCATTTGGGATCATTTTCATAGCCTACCAAATTAAATTAAAACCTTCGCAATTTAAATCAATACCCTGACAGACTCATCAAAATTCCTCAATCAAACAAAAGAAATATCGCTGACGGTCCCGAAAATCGTTGGGCCTTTGATACGTCGCGTCATCACGTCATACGTTTGGTCCTTCAAGAATCTTTCCTTCATTTCCACATAGATGGAGGCTGCGGCCGAATATGATTAATTCATCAGCCATACATCAGGACTGGAGTCGAGTCAGCTTCGACTAGTAAGAGGTGATTTGCCTAATAACGTGTGGAGATTTAGTCTTTTCTTTATTATATGAGAAGAATTCGACCGTTTGTATGCAGTTTGGGTTTAAGTCGGATTTTCCTTTATGATCCGGTTTTGTTTTTGGAAAAGTATATTCTTTTGTTTTATGTAGTATTTTAGGCATACGTTACTGTTTTATTGAGCTCGCTTCGCTCGCTTTGAGAGCAGTGGTGGCCCAGTGGATTACGGCCCACTCCCTCTCACAGAGAGGAGGCCTATGTCCCAGCAGTGGGAACATTATGGGCTGATTAAGTGTTACTGATTATCAGATTTTTCTACGATTTTCGACAGTTCGTATTTTTTTAGTCATAGAATATTTTCCTTTCCAATAAACGAAACACGCTACGTCCTATTAAATAAGTAATTGCTTTCTACTCTACATTTTCCAAGATTTATTTAATATAATATTTTTTCTTGTTTGTTCTATTATTGATATCTAGTTTTTCATAGAATCCATAAAACGGATGTGGGCAGTGCGCTTGCGTTGGTATACGTTCAAGTACACAGTACTAACCTTTATCAAAACGTATGTGGGTTAACCGGAAACCGATATTTTCATTTAATTCTTAGTCAGATAGAAAAATATTACTCCAACATTATTATTTGCTGAACCAATTCCACAGACATAACATTTCTCTTCATAATAAATTGTCTTAAAACAATTTCTTTTTATATTAGTTTATTTGGATGAAAGACATTTAGCGTCATTATTCATATTAGTCATAAAAGTCAGTTGTAATGAAGATTGATGGCATTTTTCATAACTTTTCATAGTTCTACTTTACAAGTTATTTTCTTAACTTTTATAATTAGATGAGAGTACCGAAAAAGATTCAGTGTCGACGCTGATTTTTTTTCTTTTGAAGGCTGTGATTAAATCATAGGACATTTAGGTGCCAATTTGTTTTAGAAGGATCAAACATAGAATTTTGCCTTAAAAGATGTGCTCAGAACACAGACACTCTTACCGTAGCAGTACTGTCAAAATATTACAGTACATTTGGTCTACAGCTTTTATATTATTATAACTATTCGTTAGTTATAGTTATTTATTTAGTCCAGTTCGTCCTATTTTCAACAAAAGAAAAGGACACAACCGAAGATTTTATCAAAACAATTTTTCCGTTTTCAGCCAACAAGTATCTAGCCATTGATTCACTGTTTGACAAAATATTATGGAAATATTTTTGGTAGGGTCGCTCGGAAAGTGTGTTAAACATTTATACAACAATGTCTTAGAGCCCCTAGGAGCGGGACCTTTTTACAGAATCTCTTTTTTTATCTGTAGGTGATTTTCGCCAAAGGGTCGCGTGTCGGGGCAAGCTTTGAGAGGTTGCGAGTTTGATTTGAAATTGAAGACGCTTGGAGTTTGGACATTGATTTTTCTAGGGTAGTATTATAATGATGATTGTATTTAAAGGAGCTTAGCTGACGGTGGTACATCTCACGTAGGTACATAACATGTATAAATTGGAAGTTAACTTATTTTTTAAATTTGCTAAGGGTGTTAGGACCACAGTTCCTTGATCAACCTGTAAATACAGGTCGGCAATTTTGGTTTGAACTTACGACCTGATTAATTGCGATATACAAAGTGGTAGGGAACATCGACGCGCAAATTGTAACCATGAATTCAGCACATGTTCCTAGACCCCTAGCGTTGAAATTTTTCGTCGGTTATCAAAAAGGAGATCAGCTGTTTCCTACAAAAGTGCAATACCTACGCGGTCAAAATCTATGGAACAGCAATACTTTTTTTTAATAACCGACGAAATTTTCCAACGCAGAGGGTACAGAATCATGTACTGGATCCATGGTAATACGCTGCGCGTCCATGTTCCTGCCACCTTGAAACTATATTGCAATTAACCAGGTCATAGGATGAAACCACCGATTTGTTTCTTTTACGTCAAAAATACTATCATATACCTATTTTTCCTAAACTCCATACAACAAACAAGTTGATATCAAAAAGTTTCACGAAACTACCCGCTGCCGCTCTTCCCTCAACTCCTGAAGTCCGATCTCCGTCCAGGGTCCAATAAACTGACAATTCAATTACAAACAACAGGCAACTCCACTGTCCGATATTGAGCCCAGCCGATTGATTCAGACAATGTACCACTTCTGTACCGAGCTTTTTTCTTTCTATCTGCTACCAACTCGATTTGACGTTCTATATAGCATTTGATTTGGACAAACATGTTTGGGTTTATCTTGATAAAAAGAAAATATGGGGTGTGTGAGTTTTGAAGGGGGCCCTATCTGTGTTGTTGCAGAGTCGAATTGATTTGTTTTTAAATTTATTTGGGCATGATATTTTTGGAAAATGCGCTGTGATTTCAGGGTGGCACGACCAGGAACTGTGGACTTTGAAAGAGTTGCCATTGTTATAAAATATCGATTTAAAGAAAAAATTTTGAATCACAGGGATCATCGAAATATGAAGATTTATGGACCAATGGTTATAAAGAGTAAATATTATTATACAGTGAAAAGGTTGTTTGTTAGTCTTCGTTTCGTTCATAAAAACTTAGCATTTTACGTCTCTGCAAACTGTATTCATAGTATCACATGTTTCTACTTACTCTAATGAAAAACAGTCATAAGGAGAATTCTTAGAATCTTATTAGATACAAATATCTTGGTATAAAAATAGCTGACTGACCTACATAATAAATGACGGCAGAAATCTTGATAGCGGAAATACTTACCTATTTAATAATATGTCAGTCTATTATGTTATTAGTATATTTTATATATTGAACTCCGAAATAGATAAAATTACCGAACTTTTAAAGGTAAGGAGAGCTAATGAGACACAATTGATTTTCTATTGTTTGACTCCGAATCGGTATCGCGCGGGGCTTTACTTTACTTTATATGAATACCGCTGTAGCGAGAAACGTTTATAAGTATAACTACCTTCTGCGCTGACTTCATTCGGGTGAAATTTCTTGTTTTAACATAAAACATATTCTATAGCTGTGCCTCTTTACTTTGTTTTCGCTTAACTTTCATTCTGGTTTTTTTAATTTTTGTTCGGCTCCTAAATGGCTTAGCGTGATGTTAAAAGCCTATAATAGTCGTAAATTGCTTTTTAACTATATGGGATAAGATGTTACTTACATAATCAGCCTATAGTGTTCCCACTGTTGGGTCACAGGCCTCCTCACTGTGAGAGGGAGTGGGCCGTAATCCAAAATGCGGGCCCAATGCGGGCTGGTAGATGTCACATGTCTTCGAATTTTTGGTTCTAGGACATGCCGGTTTCCTCACGATGTTTTCCTTCACCGTTTTGAGAGCAGTTGTGATGAAATAATTTACACAAAATAAATCGCCTGTCTGCGTTTGAACCTACGACCTACAACTCGTAAGTCGCAGCCGTTACTACTGGGCCACCACTGCTCTCGATATTACTTAATTAAGTCCAAAAAGTGATTAAGAGAATACCCGATAAAAATCGTTGAACCTTTCAAATATAATATATATATATGAAACAATTGTGTAATAATACTAAGACATGCAAATCGCTCTCGTCTCCGCTTATAGCGAAGCCACACCCAAACTGATTGAGACCGAACAGGATATTTCAGAAATTCTTTTCCCGGAACCCTTGGCAAAAATATTTAATGAAATTTCATCAATTTTCCAATCTAAAGTAATACATACCTACCTTGAAAGAATGAGCAGATTTTTCCATGTGAATAGTACTGAACAATGATATATTGTAATGATTTTTTTTGTGGGTTCCTTGTTGTGTAAGTAATGGATTCATTTGGTATTGTCTCATTTTTTATGTTGTTCCTTAATAAAAGGTATCATGATTATGATTACTAAGTGTGTACTTTTGATATAGTCATATTTTTTTTTTTCTTGAATAGCGAGTTTATTGTTGAGCCAAAGCATATATATCGGAGTGCTCGAATGAAACTACTAGGTTTTTTTTTTAATTATCAACCTTCAAATCCTTTGTTATAGATAGATAGAATACTCTTTATTACTCGTATGTACACCATAAAAATTACAGCTATAAATGTAGAAATTTTACATAGGGTGACACAATGGGCAGTCTTATCGCTAAAAGCGATCTTTTAAAGACAACCTTTGGATGGATTAGGGGGGATAGGAGAGACAATACTGCAGGTAGTCTGTGGTGTACCATTCACATATATACAACAAATACATACAAACATACATACATACATAAAATATATTAAAATTATCTATATAATATATTCAATAATAATTAATCATAAAACTAGCGATAAGAATCAAAACAGGTGCAAAGAACAGAGAAAAAAAAAATATGTTATAGTACATTACTAACCCTTATTTCTCGTTCTTTCCCAGGTGAGGGCGACCGCGGGGGCGAGCGGCGACGCGGCGCGGGCGCAGCGGTGTCGCGCGGCATGCGGCGCCGCCCGCTTCTGCCGCTGCTGCTGCTGGCGCTACTGCGCGCGCACGGCCTGCTCGCCGCATCCGGAGGTAAGTCACATACTAATAATACCAGCCTGTTATAGTCCCATTGCTGGGCAAAGAACTCTTCTCATACAGACAAGGCACGAGCATTGATCACCACGCGAAGAGTTTTTTTTTTTTTTTAATTTAATTCACAAAACTGTTGTACTATCACAAAAATCGAAATGAATACCTAGATACTGAAAAATTGAGGGGCTTGTGGCTAATTAATAACAGCCGCACGGGTCGATCGATCAGTTGGTCGGTTGGTCCGTGGATGGGTGACCATCTTTACATACCAAGACCCCTCCGTACCTCGGAAAGCACGTTAAGCCGTTGGTCCCGGCTGTCAATTGTAGATCTTTGACAGTCGTTACGGGTCGTCAGAAGCTCGAAGGGTGACAAAAAGTCTTACCAAGGGGTATCGTGTTACCCAGTAACTGGGTTGTGGAGGTCAGATAGGCAGTCGCTCCATATAAAATACTGGTATTCAGCTGTATCCGGTAAGATTGGAAGCCGACCCCAACATAGTTGGGAAAAAGGCAGGCAGATGATGATGATACTGAAAAATTGAGAAAAGAAACCGGATGAAAACTATTTCATCCGGTTTCTTTTCTCAATTTTCAACGCCACCTACTAAGGTGGCGTTCGTGATATTGTATTTCCTATGTATCATCTCAAAATGTTTTGATGTTGCTCGTAACATGTGCGAGTTCAGCCTGGCAACTTAAGTAAGTAGGTTATACGTGTTGCAAAAACGTGCCCTTTGTATAACCCGTTCTCTTACAAATATCAAGTAGTTATATAAATCACAGCCTCTTTATTACCGCAGACCGTATTGTGACGCGGTGGTGTGCAAACTATAATCATTTCGAATTGTTTTACAACTTTCCTGACCTCTGCTACTCTTCTAGATCTATTTACCGGTAAGTTATCATTCCTCTATTTCTAGACCACGCTACCTAGATCCCCTATCCCTTTCACCCCAACTATACTCTCCCATAGTTAGACGGTGATAAATGATACTCGTACAACGGCAGCACATCATGGTGACTGGCTTCTTCTGCTGCATTAACGTAATTCTCTGCATGACACAGCTACAGATTGTAGATAAAATAATAGATTAGTCTGAGATCCAATCCGATTATTGCGTTATAACTTAAGGTACGGTTTGTTGGTGGCATTGTCGATTCTAATAAGCACATACAAAATAAGTGAAACTAAAAATGGTGGGTCTGATTCTCTTACATAACATACATAATCAGCCTATAATGTTCCCACTGCTGGGACACAGGCCTCCTCTCTGTAAGAGGGAGTGGGCCGTAATCCACCACGCGGACCCAGTGCGGGTTGGTAGATGTCACATGTCTTCGAATTTTTGGTTCTAGGACATGCCGGTTTCCTCACGATGTTTTCCTTCACCGTTTTGAGAGCAGTGGTGAAGAAATTATTTACACAAAGTAAAGCCGCCTGTCTGGGTTCGAACCTACGACCTACAACTCGTAAGTCGCGGCCGTTACCACTGGGCCACCACTGCTTCCTACCTTCCTTGATTCTCTTGTTCATCAACTATCTCATCGGCTCAGACAAAGTGACATTTGATCAGCGATTATGATGGTGGAAAAGACATAAATGTATAGGATTGACATAAGCTATCGAAAAATAAGTTTTTCGATAGCTTATGTCAATCCTATAAAAATCCGTCAGTCCTCTTAAAAGTCGTTGTAAAACATGAAACGCTTTTAAAGCGAATGCCACTCTAGGCCGGTTATGATAGTTAAGACTGACGCAAACTAGATTTAACTAGGACAGCTGTCTGTGCGGCTTTAGACGTGAACGACTTTAATACTGTAAACTCTCACGGTCTTTTTCAGGTTTTTTGGGTTTTCCATCAAAATTTTAGGCAAAAGACTCTGCTGGACATAGACCTTCCCCAAGCATCACCACTTCGACCGGTTCTGTTCTTCTTGCATCTAGCGGATTCTTGCGGCCTTCACCAGGTCATCAGTCTACCTTTTCGGTTCATGAAAATAGCAAAACTCTTGTTTACTCAACATAAACAGAGTAGCCATGTTGCCTTTAAAATTAACACACACACACATAAGCAGCCTATAATGTCCCCACTGCTGGGACACAGGCCTCCTCTCTGTGAGAGGGAGTGGGCCGTAATCCACGGAATCCACCGGATCCAGTGCGGGTTGGTAGATGTCACATGTCTTCGAATTTTTGGTTCTAGGACATGCCGTTAAAATTAACGTTTATCTATAAATATCTGTATATTTGTTACTGGGTTTTTCTATCTGGAATTTCTCAGTAGCAGCCCGGAGTCTGGATTACCTTCAATATTGCTCTGTGGGCCGTTTCTAGCTGTTTCACCGTCGTCTTAGCGGCGCCACCCCAACATGCAATACTATACGTCACAATAGATTGGCATAAAGCATAGTAGACAGTACGTATAACAGCCGACGCGGCAACGTATCTTAGATTCTTAAAAACATAAATCTTCGGGGAAACAAGGCGTGATGTTATGTTTATGTATGTTTATCTATATACATAAATGAATCTCTATTTCCCTTGGTCACGGCATCATGCGTGAACGGCTGGACCGATTTAGCTAATTATTTTTTTGTTGGGTTTGTTATTGTCAAGAGAAGGTTCTTATGTAAAAAAAAAAAAAACCGTAACTCTTGCCGTGGGTAAAAGCTAGACAATAAAGCTGCTTTTCGTTTCTGTCTCTGTGACCGCTTAAATCTTCTAAATAATACAATTGATTTTGATACAGTTTTCATCATCATTTAGAGAATTTATTCTGAAGGGTTTATGTGTATAATATCCCATCGTCATCATTCTCCAGCCCATAGATTGGCATAAAGCATAGTAGACAGTACGTATAACAGCCGACGCGGCAACGTATCTTAGATTCTTAAAAACATAAATGAGTTTTCTAACCCTGCTTGTAAGAAGATTGATATGGGTTTTGAAGTTAAGAAATTGATCTAATGCTATGCCCAGATATTTTATATTGTCAACGCGTGTAATTAGGGGACACACACAGGGTAGACTTGCCTGGTAATGTGTGTGGCATGGCAGGAGTGAGCTTTTATGACAATTGGAATTTTGGGCTGCGACTTAGATGAAGTAGAAAATATTATAAGCTTTGTCTTTGATGTATTTAATGTGAGAGTGTGAGAAAGTAGCCATTCAGTTGCAGAATTGAAGCCATTTTGTGCTGCGGTCTGAAGCTCTGACCATGAGCTGGCTGAGAAAGTAAGTGCAGTATCGTCTGCGAATGACACAATGTTAGCATTAGTGATGTGTAAATTACAAAGGTCATTAATAAAAGCAAGAAACAGATTCGGCCCAAGGATACTGCCTTGTGGCACACCGTAACAAATTGGAAGATTATCAATTGTGTGATCACCTATTTTGACCGACTGTGTCCGATTTAAAAGAACTGTAACTGTAGGCCCCTGATACCTAGTTTTTCGAGTTTATTTAGAAGTGTTGACGTCGGAATGGTATCAAAGGCTTTAGCCAGATCAAGAAATATTGTGAGAACTTTTTTGTGGGCGTTAACCCTTTGACCGCCACGTCAAAAATGCAAAAACGTGCCCTCGGCGCCGAGCTACGTATTATTCCTTATAAATTTGTCATGTAGTCGTGACCGTGGCGTGCTGGGCACATTTTGGTTTGTCATCTATACATGACTGTGGTGGTCAAAAGGTTAAGTTTATTCACAATGTACCCCGTTAACTCATGTACCGCGTCAGTAGCACTTTTGTTCTTTCTAAAGCCAAATTGCTGGGGAGAGATCAAGTTAAATTTTTCAAGGTAGTGCACTAGTCTCTTGTTGATCAGACGCTTGAGAACCTTTGATAAGGTGGTTAGAACCGCGTTGGGTCGGTAATTATTTACGGACTTTTTGTCCCCACCCTTGAAGATTGGATGTATGATCGCCTTTTTTAATGAAGTTGGAAAAGTCGCAGTCTGGAAACAGAGGATAATTTAGTACAGGTGCTAAAGTGGATGAATATCTTTTTAATATGAAAGATGAGATGCCATCACATCCAGTGGCTGCATTAGTCCTGAGAGAGTTAATCACACATATAATCTCGACCGGGTGTAATCCGGACCGGATATAATCTCGGTGGGTGTACTACAGGTACACCTCTGCCCAACCCTTCGGGGAAACAAGGCGTGATGTTATGTCTATGTATTTTTATCTATGTATATATAAATGAATCTCTATTTCCCTTGGTCACGGCATCATGCGTGAACGGCTGGACCGATTTCGCTAATAATTTTTTTTGTTGGGTTTGTTATTGTCAAGAGAAGGTTCTTATGTAAAAAAAAAATACCGTAACTTTTGCCGTGGGCAAAAGCTAGACAATAAAGCTGCTTTTCGTTTCTGTCTCTGTGACCGCTTAAATCTTCTAAATAATACAATTGATTTTGATACAGTTTTCATCATCATTTAGAGAATTTATTCTGAAGAGTTTATGTGTATAATATCCCATCGTCATCATTCTCCAGCCCCGTATCCCAATTTATTTGTGGTCGGCGCAACATGTCTTTTCTTCCATACTTCTCTATTAGTTGTCATCGCGGTAGTCACTCCCTTTCATATATATATCATCTTTCACACAGTCCATCCATTCTTTGGTCTTCGCCCACTCGTATAACCATCCACATTCATACTCAAACTTCGTGACGACATTTCCCTCATTCCTCGGCATCACGTCATACAACGACAACCTATTTCCACACAACTTTTCAGTCACCGGTGTCACTTTCAGACATCCTCGAATAATCAATCATTACTAGTGGTCGCCTACTGGTCAAAATTCGACCCCCTCTACATACAATCTATATAGGACTTACTAATCCCATGAGTACACTAATTCCACGCTATTATAAAGAAATTACTAATACCATGCTATTAAAAAGTACTTACCTACTTATTCCATGCTCAAGCTGTCACTTCTTGATAAAGATAAAGATAAAGATAATTTTATTTTGCAAACATGGGTAACATTAAATGGTGACAAAAAAACATATTGAAAGTTCAGCCATATTTTACCACGTAGGCATGCAAAAGATATAGAACATCAACTTATAACTAGAGAGTAGGTAGAATTAAAAAACATTACACGAAAAAGTAGGTACACAAAATAAACATTATTCTAACTTAAAAAATCTTTCTCAGTAAGGTATTCACTTAAATTATAATAAGCTTTCACCACTAAAAAGCTACGAAGTCTTTTTTTAAATAATTGGACTGGAAGCCCTTTCCAACTCTTAGGCAAGTGATTATAAATAACTGGAGCCATGCAGTAGACACTTTTGCGCATGAGTGCTGTCTTAGCTGGCTCGTGAGCCAGCTAAGACAGCACTCATGCGCAAAAGTCCGCCCGCAATAGACGCGACAATAGCTTGCTTTGTCAGGACAAAGCAAGCTATTGTTGCGTCTATTGCGGGGAAACACGTCAGCTATACGTCTGAAACGACTCGGGTTTGCCTTCACAAACACAGCTACTTCTAGTATGTATAGAAAAGGTAATGTTAAAATCTTATAACTTTTAAAGTATGGTTCACAACTATCAGTGGGTTTAATTTTAAACATCGATCGAATGCATCTTTTTTGCGCCTTGAAGGCGGTTTCTTTTTCAGTAGAGTTTCCCCAAAATATGATCCCATACCGTAAATGTCTCGCGCACGTATGGGAGTGGCGCGAGGAGGCGAAACGCCGGGGCGAAAGCCCGCTGCCGCGAGAAATCGCGGCACAGCGGACGGAGCTCCGGCGGGATCTCATGGCGTCATGGAAAGTACGGTTGTCGCAACCCAGTGCTGGGCACGCCACGATTTCGGCGATAAGTCCCCTCTTTGAGGAGTGGCTGGAGAGGCGCCACGGCGTCCTCACCTTCCGCCTGACGCAGGTCCTCACCGGACACGGCAGCTTCGGGAGGTTCCTGTGTCGGATAAGGCGGGAGGAAACGTCCGGGTGTCACCACTGTGTGGATCGCCCGGAGGACACGGTGGAGCATACGGTGGAGGTCTGCCCGGCTTGGGCAGAGCACCGCCGTGTCCTCGTGGAGGCGATCGGCGGCAGAGACCTCTCGCGTCCAGCCCTGGTTCAGGCCATGGTACGGAGCGAGAGGGCATGGGCAGCCGTCACCTCCTTCTGCGAAGCAGTAATGCTCGCTAAGGAGGAGGCGGGACGGTTGAGGGAAAGGCAAGTTTCGCGCCCTCTCGCCCCTAGCCGCCGCAGGAGACGCCCAGGGCGTCGGGAATCCCGGGCGGATTTCCGGCCACCGTAGGCGCGGGCTTGCGGACGGTGAGCAATGGGTAGCTCACCGTCCGGTAAGGACCAGGCCCGGGTCGACGGCGCGTCGTATTCCACGCGCGCCTCAAAGAGATGTCGTCAGCACAAAGTAGGGGTCCACTAGGGCCGATGCCTGCCGGGGTCGCGGGAAGGTACTTATGGGTCACCGAGGCCCCCGCAACACAGGCAACAGGAAGGAATACGGGTGGGTTTTAGTCAGTAAGAGTCTGACACACCCTCCCGCTCCACCCAGAGCGGGAGAAGTTATTTGATGATTTCCCACCCTAAAAAAAAAAAAAATAAAATACCGTAAATGTGATTCTACTACTATGCCATAATAAGCAGTAAGAAGAGCATCTGTGTTAATTATAGGTGATAATGTATATAGAGCGTATGCAGACTTACTCAGCTTCTTACATAAAGTATCAATGTGTGATTTCCAATTTAATTTGCTATCTATTTTGAGACCCAAGAATTTTGTACTTTCAACTTCTTCTATGATATCATTATTGTAGTGTATATTTGAATTAATAGTAGAGGTCTGTTGTCTAAAATGGATAATTTTAGTTTTACTCAAATTTATTTTTAAATTATTCGCGTCTAGCCAGGTTACCATCTGTTGTAAACTATTATTAATGTCATTCTCATAATTACCTATCCTTCTACAAGGTAATGTAATCGTACTGTCATCCGCAAATAGTGTTACTGGTCGATCAATAGATTTCGGTAGGTCATTTATGTATAGTATAAATTTAAAGGGTCCCAGAACGCTGCCTTGCGGTACCCCAAATAATAATTCACGCTCTGAAGACCGAAATATGTCTTCACGTTTATTAACTGTATTCACTTTATTAATTTCAGTAATTTGTTTTCTATTTTGTAGGTAAGAATTAAGCAAATTAAGGACATTGCCTCTCATCCCGTAGGCTTCGAGTTTCTTTAAAAGAGTAGTATAGTGTACATAGTCGAACGCCTGGGTCATGTCGCAAAATACACTACATACAGGATTCCGGACATCAACGTTTTTTTATGACATTGTATAAAAAATCATATATAGCCATATTGATAGTCCTATGTACACGAAATCCTTTCTGTTCCTCGCACAGAATGTTATTTTTTTCTACGAATTTAGTTCCCTATAAATATATTTTTCAAATATTTTGAAATAACGGGAATTAATGATATTGGTCGGTAATTTTCCATCCGTTCTCTATTTTCTTTTTTAAATAATGGCTTTATAATCGATATTTTTAATGCGTCAGGGAAAACGCCTGCGCTAATACTTAAGTTAATTATGTGACTTAAATGGCCACTTATTTCCTTGGACACATGTTTCAATATTTTTGTAGCAATATCGTCATACCCTACACTATTTGTATTGTTTAATGATTTGATGATTATCTCAATATCTTGTGGTAAACCCAAGGAGCCATAAACATTGTTTTATTACAAATGTCAATTCTGTTACATTTAGGTTTGCTAGTCACATCAAGTTTCCCTTGTACTTGTCGATAAAATAATTGTTAAATGCTTCGGCAATATCGTTGGGATTAGATAGAACGCTGTTATTATTTATAATTTTAGTAATATTAGACTTAGGTAGGTTAAATTTTGCACGATTTATAATTTGTCACGTGGTTTTAGACTTATTTTTAGATGTTGTTATATTATGATTGTTCTGGGCTTTTTGTGTTAGGTGTATAATTTTTTTGTGTAAGCGAGAGTAGTTCTTGAAAGTATATTTATTATATTTGTTTGGGTTTAATCTGAATTGCCACAAAAGTTTTCTTTTTTTTTTGACTGCCTAGTTTAATACCTTTTGACAACCATTTAGGTATTTTTGTGACATCTACTTTGATCAGTTTAGTTGGAAAACACAAGTAAATTAATTTAAATAGATCGAGAAATTTATTATAGGCTTCATTCGGATCGATTGTGTCGTAAATCTCACCAAAAGAGAGATTTTTAATGTGGTTTTTAAAATACAAAATATTGTCTACACTGTAGTCTCTTTTGACGGTATACCAATACTTTATGAGACACTTTGTTTGTACTGGACAGTGAAGCAGCTGTGCCGTATGATCGGACAAAGCCAGTTCGATTACTTCGGTTTTACATACTGAACTAAAATTATGAGCAAAGTTGTCTATACACGTCATACTGGCCATGCGAGTCGGCTGTCTTAATTCTAGTTTTAAGTTAAAGCTCATTAACAGACATTCGAAATCATTTGAGTGGCTATTAGGTTTAAGCATGTCTATATTAAAATCACCTGCTATTACAATGTTGTTATATCGTGTGCGTGATATTTCTTTCAAAAGCGTTTCCATTTTATCAAAGCAGTAACTGAGATTATTTATATTTGGTACTCTGTAGATACATACAATAATTATTTTAAAATGGGTGAGCTCAATCGCACAACATTCAAATATGCCTGATGTCGATAATTTTGAAATTTTAGGTATTTCCTTATATTGAACATCGTTTTTCACAAGAATACGAGCCCCTCCTCTTTTTCTGCCTTCCCTGCCTTCTTTTTCTGCCTTGTTACACACTTCCATCCCTTTTCATGAAATCACTCCCACAGAAAGCGAGAGGAAAGATGTTACACTTCAAAAAGATATTACACATCAAAAAAATGTTACACATCAAAAAGATGTTACAGTTCAAAAAGATGTTACACATCAAAAAAGTGTTACACATCAAAAATATGTTACACATCAAAAAGATGTTACACATCAAAAAGATGTTACACATCAAAAAGCCGTCACTAAGCAGGTATTGTTCTTCTCTTAATACGGTTATATTTAACTGACATAATATTATAATAAATAAATGTTTAGTCAAGTCGTAAAAACCGCGTGAAGCAGGGAGCAAATATATACTAGCGACCCATCGCTAGTATATATTTAAATAAATTAATGTTCAGTGTAGATTGATTGCTTGCTTATGAAATGAAAACGCCTTGTCAGTACGAATATTTCTGTATTTATTTTCTTGCACACTTACAAACCTGGTATTTAGCAATATTTAACAAGCTACTTAATTAGGTACTCAATATAATATCAGTATAGACTTTAGACTTCTTGAAGACAACTTATAGATTCTGAGGCTCGAAGAGAACTAACTTCGCAACTACGTGGCACACCAAATATATCATGATTTCCATTCGGTTGTGTTAAAAAAACCAGTACTTTTACGGTAACTGTCAAATCAGATACTTTTAAACTTCATGACTCTGATACAAAAATCATTTGAAGCAAGTCACATACTTTTAATTTTATATTAACTGTTTAAAATCATTACAAATCTTAATAATATTGACATGAAAAAATACAATCACTTTTTAGTTGTTAAAGATTTTATTATTTAAAAATTATTAAAAGGAGAATCGACATAAGTGTACTAAAATACTTTAAATCTCGTTTTATAAGATATTTCTTTCATTTCAGAAGCAACACATTTGTGTTTAATTATTACACCTATTAACATAAGAAATATCTTATAAATTTGGAAATCATGACATTTAGTTACTTAATTAAGCACATAAAGTGATGAAATTATTTAAGAGCTTTTTAACAAGTTAACAAGCAGGTTTAGACAGCATCTCGGAAAGTCTATCTTAACGTTGACATGTTAAGCTAGACTTTTCGAAAGCTTTACTTGAAATTTAATTACAAATCTTATTACTATTTGGAAATCATGACCCTTACTTACTAAATGAAGCACATAAAGTGACAAAATAATTTAAGAGCTTTTTAACAAGTTAACAAGCAGGTTTAGACAGCATCTCGAAAAGCCTATCTTATCTTTGACATGTTAAGCTAGACTTTTCGCAAGCTTTTGAAATTTAATTTCACATCTATAATTTTCCATAAAGTCTTGAAAACTTACTTTACTAAGTTATATCTTATTGCGATAGACAAAATTGATTATCGAAATCAATCATAGTTGACGTAAATGTATTTGCTTACAGCAATTATTGATAATTTATTACATCAGTTCATTATTGATATGAATCAGAGCTCATGTAGAATTAGCACTAATAATATCTAATTTAACATTGCCATATCAGGTTATGCGTATTATATGGTTCTGAGTATTGTCAATATAATTTGAACCTGTAATTATCTCACTTTGGGGTCGTCCATTAATACGTGAGGCTCGAAAGAGGCAGGAAGAGGGTTTGGAAAAAATCTCGAAATATCACAAGGGGGGATGTTACCCTTTTAGAGCAAAGTCCTCGCCGTCCGATAAGGACCAGGCCCGGGAAAACCCTCCCGTATTCCTTAATACGGGTGGGTTTTAGTCAGTAAGAGTCTAACAAACCCTCCCGCTCCACCCAGAGCGGGAAAAGTTATTTGATAATTTCCCACACAAAAAAAAAATCTTAAGGCCTCACACTGGTAAGACAGGAACACTGTGAGTACTATGCCTGCTCGACAAGTGTAGGTATGTAATGCCTTGATTACATTTACCGAGTATAGGTGCCGAGACACAGCGGCTCGGTAGGTATAGGTATGCCTACTGAGCTCGTACTGGGTACGTGCAATCAAGGTATTAGCTATTTCTGATGATGAAGTTCAAGTATCGTTATGATGTTTGCCTTTAACAATAGCAAAGTCAGTCAAATCTCTCTCTCTGGAATGAGCTTCATATTTTCAACTGACCGACTCCTTGACAATTCAAAAGTGCCTGTAAATGGTTTAATTAAAATAAATGCTTTGAGTTTGAGTGGCTTAAAATATGCCTTAGATTAACTTATTTCTTATTTAACTTAGTCCTTAGTCCTTCCACGTTTACGCACTATCAAGAACAAAAATCTCACTCCTAAAATGCCGCATAGCTATAAACTAATTGTCGATCCCAAATAAAGAATTCACCGAATTTGTATAACACAAACAGTGGTGTCCCAATCAAACAAATGGCCGATGTCGGTGCAGCGCTAGCTAAACTGCGGCGCTTCACCGCGTGCGCTGTAAATGCTTTGCGGTACGAGTCGGTGACAAATTGAGTGCACGATGGTGCACGGCTAAGCTTCAGTCTTGGTGAATAGGTAGTGAAACACGGCATTTTAGGGCTCCGCTGGGGTGAAAGATGTGTGTTGGTATTTGAATTGAATATGCCTGTCTTGTTTTGCAGCTTGTAGACCGAATATATATCTATTCAACCGATGAATAGATGATGATGATGTATCTATTCTGGAGTGGAAATTGTGTTTTGGTCAGTTTATGAGATAGCTAAGGCAGCGTCAATTTAGGCAGCTATCTGAACCCGGGGGGGGGGAGGGTTCAGATAGCTCCCCTGCTCCTGCAGTTTTGAATGAATCATTTTCCAACAATGGGATTTGCTACATTTTTTAGGCGTTTGTTACCCCTAAAAATGGCTTTGGCCCGAAATGATGCCTTACCCACTCATTTCATCTCAAATTGAGATCATTTGTGTGTCTAGATCTCTTTGAAAATCTACAGTAAAACAATACTCTTACCGATCAATATACTAACATGTTCAGAGAACTACCGACAATTCTCCCTTTACTTACCGTCGCTATAACATCACCAGTCGGCTGCTAAGTCACGTCGACTGACATTGACAAATGAAGCGAGAGCTTGCCAGTCTCGGCGCTGGTCAGAAACAAAACAAAGAGGTTACATATCGATTCGTACATTGAACGTACCTACCATTACTTTATTTTGCTGTTACTGGTTTGTTATAGGAGCTAACAAGTTATAGTGATAAGTCTTAAAGTACGTTAAAAAGGGTTAGGAATCATTTACTTGCATCGATTCGCTAGCTCGCTAGGATAATTGAGTGGTAATAGGTAATACGGGCTGGTGCCGCAACTCCACGTCAATGCGCGTATTTTGCGTACGGGTGGGAAATTGATTATTCGATCCACCCCAGCTCCTCAAGGAAGGCCAGCAACGCCTTGGTGTTACTGACAATCTCACAGAAGCTACCTGGGTTACCGAAGTACTTTGCTCTGTATGTGGCGACCATCGGGCTGTTTAGTAGCACATGTGCTGCTGTCTCGTCGTCCTCCGTGCAGGCCCTGAACAGCGGACTGTCTGTGACTCCTATGACAAAGAGGTGTTTGAATTGAGTGATAAAAATATGAATGTTGAAAGGTACTTCGTGATTTCTGCCTAATCCCTTGAGACGAAGCCATGATATTAACGGAGGTATACAAAACACATCACTGCATTTTTTATGAATGAATTTGAATTCTTCTTATCAACGGGGTTAGCATTGGTCGCATCTAATATTTATAATTATATGTACTAGTTGGTCGCCCACTGGTCGAAATTCGACCATAAGTTATTTAGATTTTAAGTTTTAATGTTATTATGAAAAATCTTCTACTTACAATGTATATAGTACTGACTAATTCCATGGGTACACTAATTCCATGCTCAAGCTGTCACTTCTGCCACCTATCTATGTTCAAGTCATGAGGCCCTGGTACTGTGTGTGTGTCAACCGCATGGTAGAGTGTGTTACATAACACAATTACAAGATTATTATTAACATTAACTAAATTATATTAAAACCTAAACCTATAAAAGGCGCTCGAGGATGCTGGCGGCATTTCCTCGCTGAATTGGAATGCTGATGCGTTGCGTGAGAAAACTAGACGTTCCGCGATTTCCGCAAATAATTTATGCGCAATGGGACCCCACGGACTGAGGGTGTCGACGCTAAAGGGCACATAGTTGTACTGTCTGCCATGGCCATTTTATAAAACTATTAGCTTTTTGCCCTCCTCCACCATATAAACATTAATTGTGCCAACTTTCATACTCCTCCGTCCGCGTAATTTTGGTAAAAACGGTTACAAAGTTTTTGCTTGACGTATTAATATAATGATATATGTTGCTCCTCAATGAATACTAACTTATTGTTAAACGTGATCGATCGATTTACATTTTACTTGCAACTAAATATATTTAGTAGGTATTTAGTTTGGTTTGATTGTCGTTTTTTCTCCGGCAGATTAATGTTCTTCCAAATAAGTTTAAAACCCCTCTGCCGAGCCAAATTTTTAGCCCAATTTTTCCGACACCCCCAGGTGATTCTCAGGTCCAATTTTTCAGGCAATACCACCAACCAGAGTCATCAATATCAAGAGTAAATTGTGGCGGTTCGACGTTCACGCCGTCACGCCGTATAAATGCGGTGGCGTGACAAATGGAGCGTCACGCCAGTGCGGAGTCTTAGCGTATTGGATGTGGGAGTTGTGTACGCGTCTTTGTTTTTGTGGGACTGGTAGGAGTTATGGGTGTGTAGGAATGATTTTAATGAGTAGCAGAAAGGTTTAGTCTTTGATTATTTAAAAAAAAATGATTTTAATATAGTTGCCATGGAGTTTCACACACAGTCAGTTCTTTTCATCAGGAAATGGCTTTGGAAATGGAACAAATTTGTTTTATTAAAAGAGTGGTTTAAGTTTATTCTATTTTTAACAAATAGCTTCTCAATTTTATTTCAATGTAAGTACAGTGTCTTTTTAAAAGTATAAAAAGACAATACTGACTGGGATTTTTCTAATAGAAGATCCATTACAGACCATATACTTCTCACGCGATCATCTTAATCACATCACCTCTCAAACCATTAACCACCATTCTCCTCCATCTTACACATTTCCTCTGACCAAGTTAACGCTCCACTACATCCTTGAAGGTCATTTCTATAAAGTTAACGCCCCACACTAGGTTATCAAGCGTCAGAGCGTGCAGTGTATAAATCTTGGTGGAGGCTGCACTGATAAATGGGGTGCAAGAGTTAAGTGGTTGATAACGAGAGCTCCCAGTCTTGGCGCATCGACACGCTATCAATTATGGTGGATGGATTTGTAGTGGGTTAAATTGGTTTGGAACAAAAATCATTATTCGGAGCACTGTTTCATTTATTATATTAAAAGTCTTAAAATAACAACCGTAGAATTTCTTAAAGTGTGTTCAAGTGGATTGGCTTAGCTCAGAAAAGTGAAATAATTATAAAGAGAAACATCTGCGTAGACGCAGTAGCTAGATTCAGGTTGAGGGTATTAATGTCAAAGTCAAAAGTCAAATAATTTATTCCAAGTAGGCCATTAAAAGGCACTTTTGAACGGCAAAATGTACAAGAAAATATAATTAATTGGGCAAGAATAGACAAGAAACTCCATAGTTACTTTTAAAATGTTTTACAATATTTTGTTAACATTAATTATATGTGAATACGACGTACCGAGAATGACGGAATTAATGACTTAAACCACTTTCTTTACATTTATAAAACGCGACAGTTAATAGTTCAAGCTTTAATCGCTGGCCTAGTCGGAAAAGCGGCTTTAAATATTACCATCACAAAATGTAGCGCGTTTCGTAGCTCAAACAACCATCATTGAAACCAAACAATTGGACAAAATTAGAATCGATCGAACAAACTCCGATCGTACGCGTTCAATTAATACTCAACGCAACACAATATGCTAAGGTGTATTTACAACTTAAATTTCTCAGAGGAGTTTGTAAAGATCGTAGCAGGTGGCGTTCAGTAGTTTCTGCCAACCCCCATGTGAAAAAGGCTTGAGTTTATGTAAGTGGTACGGCTCAAATATGACGCCTTTATAATATACTACAGTTAGTTATTATTAGAGTTGCTGGAGATACCGCCACGCCATATTGAGCTCCTTAATAAACTAGACTATACATTAATTAGGAATATATGTAGAATAATACCTATATAGGATAGAGTTATGGAAGGCAATATAAGGCCGTACCAAGTAAAGCAATTTTTGGGAATTCAACAAGATTGCACTTTCTCCGTCGACTGTTGCCGGTCAATAATTGCCCGTGTAAGCGCAGCTTTAGTGAACTCAACACGCCAAAATACGCAATACGTTCGAACACGCGTTGGTTAGTACTCGAACAAATGTTCTATTACACGAGTGATTGGAATTAATTTACGCAAATCGCGTGTAAGCTGACGCGATTAAGTAAAACTACCTCAATTTGCTGTTATGACATCTGCCGAGTTGACGTATTGTTGGGGAAGTCTGGCTGTTCGCGGAATGGAGTATGGTTTTCCTTTAGTGGTTATGTTTGTTGGTTGCAATTACTTGCAGTGTGGTTGTTTGATTAAGATCATCGTTTATTGAAACACATATTCTTTGTGCTGTTGGGTTGGTGTTTGCTGCTGGGGAGTTAGTTGCGCCACTTCTTCTTCTCAGCTAAAGCACTAGGAAGTGGTGAAGGGTGGGCGTTTTGAGGGACTGTCTTATGTAATTTTGACGCTCGAAAAGTGCTGGTTCTTAGCCTAGTTTGAATAAATGACTTTTGATTTTGAATTTGATTAAAAAAATGGAATGGATGAAAAGAAAATTTTATAGATTTTCATGATATAAGCGTATGAGACCTTGCTGCCCGTAGCTTGTGGTAGAAACTACTTGGAAAGAAACAAAGTAGGGTCAGTTTATGACTAAAGGCCTGTTTACGTTAAAAAACAATAAAAAAATCCCCCAAAAGATCAACAGTGATCCAAGTTCATCCTTGTGAGTAGGCCTTAACCCAAAACCTCGCAGATTTTCGCTTACCCCTAGCCCTGCTCACTCAATAACTCACAAGTCTGCTCACCATATACAAAGTCACGACTTTACGTAAAGATTTAATAAAGAACCTTACAAAAGAGCTCATTCAATCCCTAAATCTTAGTCATCGAAACTTTTACTGCTACAGATGAAAAAAAAATACGATCCAGGATTATTCCCATAGTGAGGGGTTATAAAAAAACGAAAAAGGGATGATTTAATGTTATTGTCTTTGATATCCGTTATTACTTAGGCTTGAACAAAAGATTTTTCGGATTTATACCATGTCATTATTATATATGGGAATTTTTGCATGCCAATGTGTAACGGAAAGCATAGATTTGCTGGCAACGGGATTTATGAGTTGGTTCGGCTTTCGGATGGAAATGTTCATTGTTGAACGTGGAGTTTTTCTGCTGAGTTTACAATAAACGATTGTAGATGGATATTTTTGTAATGTCACGTTTTAAAACGTATTGACAAGATTGGCTTGCAGTTTAGTACGAGAGTTGGTGCTATTTGTCTCTGTTTTTTAACAATACGTATTTGGTCTTCCATTTTTGTCATACATTTTCTTGTCCCACACTCAACCTATTCTGAATCAAAAAATAGGACTTTATAAAACTCCTTACTATATATTTCTTAAGAGATTGCGATTTTCATTTTAAGTTAAGGTAAAATAATATTCAAATTTGTTAAATACTAGTTAGTTATTTGTAATGTTTCTCGTTCGATCCATTTCGTTTAAAGCATCAACATTGCAAGGTTTCTCCGAAGTCAACTTGGCCCAGTCTTATTTATTTTAATATATATAATAGTCGACTAACTTAATCATACCAGAACCAGAACCTGGTTCATGAACCAGAGTACGAATCAAACGAGCCCAAACTCGATGGCGTTGCGTCATTTTATTACAGAGGTAACTTCCAGGGTCTGATGATGGCTCCATCACTGATGATGATTCGTCTTGACAAGGGTTCTGGTCCTAGATGATATCAAGGGTCTGAACCCTGGATATCATCTAGGACCAGAACCCTTGTCAAGACGAATTAAACGAGCCTAAACTCGATGGTGTTGCGTCGTTTTATTACAGAAGTCCTATGGCCGGCATTCCGGCTCTATCATCAAATCAGCTCCATGTCATAATAGTATTGCATTGTCATCCGATTTACATATGCATGCAAAATTTCAGTTCAATTGGAAACCGGGAACTGGGTCATATTTTACTTGCAAGATTTGATTACAGGCAGACAGACACCAGAATAGGTGAAACTAAGCAAAAGCTTGAAAATGATAGAAAGGGCTAGAACACCAAAACACGATACGATGGCACACAACTGACAGTAGTGAATAACATACAGACAGTCCTCTCTGTCAGCAATCATTTTCAGAGCCCTGTTAGGGCCGGCCATGACTCGAGCCACCATCGATGCTGTGCGCTTGCGTATTATTGTGTAATGCCATGGCAATCCCATCAGTTTTCTGAACGCGTTATTAAATTGGACTCGAAGGGCTCCACACATTGCCCGCCAATACTTCTCCCATAAGCTGCATATGTAGAAGGTAGTACAGAATGTTCTAAAGAGCGTCACCATTACTTTTGCATTACAACGTGCAAACCTGGGGAGTATCTATGTTTTATGTTCTATGGTAGAGGGTTTGGTTTCCGAACTTAGTCCTTCAGGTGGACCATTGTGCGTGGGCCATGGCGGCCGTTTGGTGGTTATTTCAACCAGCCCACCTCCCTCCAGAAGTTAATCACATCTCCTGGTCTATTTAGAACCCTTGTGGAGGATCTTGGTGCCCCGAGGGTTTCTGTTCTAATGTGGGTGACGCCTTTGCATTCAAAGAGCACATGCGTTATGGTTTCCTCTGCCTCCATGCAAGCCCTGCACAGAGGGCTGTCCGTTATGCCTATTGTGTGGAAGTGTTTGTTTAGCGAGCAGTGGCCCGTGATGGTCCCCGTCAACAGGCGCAGGCCGGTCCTGTCCAGCAGGGCTAACATGACACACGCGACAAATACTCACGCGAGAGTGAGTAATTTTTGTCCATTTCTGTCAATTTTCTCGTTTTCTGACAGCGCTGCCATACAAAATACTCGACTCGTTCTGTCAAACTCGATATTTTCTCGACAAACCCTAACATGGCACCTAAGTTATCTCGAAGTTTGACAATTCAACACGAGATAATCTTCGATTCTGCTGACATTTAGTCGTCCTCGATTTTGACGACGAGAAGAGTAGACAAAATTATAATACAAAAAAATATGGCATTCATGGGGACTGGTGACAGAAATGAAAACTTTGGAATAACATATATAAGTACATATATGCGTATACATGTACGTACACAGGCCGCTGCGCGACGCCAGTCTGATGCACACGTTACATTAGCATGTCGATGACTTAGGTAGCATGTTGGTGCCGTGGTTAGGATGTCGGTGACGCGGTGTGCATGTTGGTGACGCAAATTGCATGTCAACAAGTTCTTTCAGAATGTCGGTGACGCGGTTATTACGGCGTAAGCGTATTGGCATTTCGTAAATCTGCTAGCATTTCGGTGACGCTGCTAGCAGGTCGGGCTCGCTG
The DNA here is from genome assembly GCA_905333075.3 of Atethmia centrago. Taxonomy (NCBI): domain Eukaryota; kingdom Metazoa; phylum Arthropoda; class Insecta; order Lepidoptera; family Noctuidae; genus Atethmia; species Atethmia centrago. The sequence continues at coordinate 29,800,714 of HG995378.1, read as the reverse complement.
TTAGCATGTCGGCGACGCTGCCAGCACGTCGGGCACGGTGCTAGCAGGTCGGGCACGCTGTTAGCATGTCGGTAACTCGGTTAGCGTGTTGGTGACGCATTAAGCATGTTAATGACGTATTGAGCATGTCGGTGACTCGGTTAGCATGTTGGTGACGCATATTGCATATTCAAGGGATGCTGTTCATATGTCGGTGACGCGGCTAGTATGTCGGTGACGTGGTTAGTATGTCGGTGACGCGGTTAACATATTGGTGACGCGAACCCACAGGTTTTTCCCCTAACAAAAATGGCTCACTCATTTTCATTTCCATCATTTTGTATTTTAATTTCGGCATGCCATAGAAAAATATTAAATTTTTAACCAAAAAAGTCGGTTACACAAAAAATTACAACATAAATGAATAGAGGTGGATGTAAAATCATTATAGTACATAGATACTAATTCCATGCGTAAAATTTAATGAATGAGCCGATGTTGCTAAAATAAAAATGATTTGTTTTTAATAATTTGCTACATCAGTCTCTCGTCGCGAGATAAAGAACTGTCAAAGTGCCTTTCTCGAGATTACTCGAGCATTCGGATGACGTCAGAATCGTAGACAAATTTCGACAAATCGAGAAAGAGAGCGATCTCGCGCTTGTCATGTTAGCCCTGCTGGCGTAATAAGCGTCTGGTTAACTTACTATCCAAGGTTGGCATAGCCTCCGTGGACTATTTGTACCCCGATGCCGAGGACCATCAGCTTTCCGCTTGTGTGTGGGTGTGCTCCTGCAGCCACCTGCGTAGTTGGTTGAAGGGGATGGGTACGATTGGTTCCGGTCCGCAAACTGCCGTGCCGGATGCTCTCCTGGGGGGTATCATATTCGCATGTACGGAAAGAGTCCTTCATTCCCTTTCAATCTCAGCATTGTCTTTAAGGCCAGTAAGACCAAGTGAACTAGGTATTTAAATAGTTTCACTCGTTCAAGAGGAACACCATTTAGCCAAAACTAATAATAATAATAGGTAATTGTGCAAAACTTAGTTTCTCTGTAGCTTCACAAAGCAGACTACTTAAATCCTTTATTTCAACTTGAATGAGCTAGTAATTTTCACAGCCTTTGCTCAACCATGCATATACCGAACTATTTAATAATAAACCGTTTCATTAAAAGTCCATATTAAAAGTACGAAACAAGTTTATTACAAAACTCTAATTAAATTCCATCGAACCCGCTATTATATTGGAACGGCCATTTTAACGGGTATCCTTTGTCCGCGTATACGTCCACATGAACGGAATTTAAACGGACAACTAGTGATGTGCGCAATTTGTCGGACACCGATGGACCGACAATTATGACATACGCAGTGTGACGGTCGAGGAAAATCAGAATTGTTTTAGTTAAGTCTATTAATGTTACTGTCGTGACCGGCGTGCGTGTACAAAATTGTGCGTGAACATAAACGAAGCAAAATTGTTGTAGTTTCTGCCTACCCTCATGGGAAGAAGGCGTGGTGACTGCCAGTATACTATAGTAGTCTTTGGTTTATGTATATGTGTAATGAAATCGTAACTATCATTTCATTGATTTGAATTTACCCGCGCTCATTGACGCGCGAGTGATTATTGGAATGACAGATAAGATGGAATGACCGACTGACATGAGATGTCAGTGGGTTGTCATGTTGTGCTTGTCATTGTGGTATTTAGAGGTTATAAACTATTGTGTTAGATATTCGTGAAATCATAAGCTTTGAATGTTGTTTCTTTATTACCTATTTACTTTATAAAATAACCTTTTGTAATACAATAAAAAAGATTTTATTACGAACGTCGGTTACCTTAAATAAGATATCTTCCATATGTATGTAAATATAACAATTAGCTTGAATTGCTCTTGAAAATACTATGATAAGAAACATACCCCAAATGAACCTTTCTACTTCGTCCACTAAGTTTTCAGTCAAAGTAGCGCCGGTCACCTGACCTCTCAGGTCAAACGACGGGCTTCCTGTGAAACTAGAACCTAGTGACGTCATAGATAAAAGAATTACTAGTCTATTTACCTAATGAGGAGCAGCTAGTCATTTTAAGTTTGACAAGCGAGTTGGAAAGTTTACGGTGAAGAAAAGTAGGGAGGGGCTTAGAGTTTACATCTGTTTAATAGTTTATTTATTTATTTCTCACTTATAATTATCGTTACAGGTTCATCACCTAATGCAATAGTGCGGTCTCTTATAATTATACTGTCTTCTTCTGTCTGTCTTCTGTCTTCGTAGTTGCAACCGGCGTGCGTGTATGACCAGGTGTATGAACGTAAACGAATCAAATGAGTATGTAAGGAGCGTAGCAGGTGGCGTTCTATAGTTTCTGCTTACCCCCATGGGAAGAAGGCGTGAGTTTATGTATGTATGTGTGTGTGTCATACAATAAATTATTTACTATTTAAAACCATTAGGAATATTAACTTACATATAAGTTTTTGTTTTTCAAAGTCATGTTAGGTATAATAAATATATGTATGAGAAATGAACAATATAAAAACCGGCCGAGTGCGTGTCGGACCACGCACAATGAAGGGTTCCGTAATTGGCATTACTTGGGACGAATTTATTCCAAAAACCAACTTAGCATTGTAGTCGAAAAACCTGTTCTCCCATACATCGATATAAGCCTCGGTCTATTCTCCAACTGCAAATTTAAGTTGGTCGACAATGACTCGTTAACTTGTAAAGTCTACTTAGCCGTGATAGTTTTAATTTCATTATACGAGTATGTACTACTGCCATGAATTTTTTTGCGTCTCCATAAACAACCATTTGACTGGCGGAGGGGGGGGGGGGGAGGGACTACTTTAACAAAAATTATTACGAAAGTGGATCTTTGAATCTCAAAACTGGTGTTCACAGACCTGCAATATTTCCGAACGGCCCATCCAACGATACCCAACACCATGGACTAGACGAGAAAATATATCATCCCCACATTACGTGCAAGGGAGGTATGCAAAAAAATTGGTTTTCAAGATATTATTTTAGCACTTTGTGATGATTAATATACCTATGCCAAATAACAGCTTTCTAGTACTAAGCGTCTCTGAGCTACAGCGGGGTCAAAATCAAAATCAAAAGTCATTTATTCAAACTGGGCTGAAAATCAGCACTTTTCGAACGTCAAAGTTACATAAGACAGTCCCCCAAAAATGCCCGCCCTTCACCACTTCCTAGTGCTTTAGCTGGGAAGAAGAAGTGGTGGAACAAACTCCCCAGCAGCACGTCTGTCTGTTTAGTTATATAAACTTGATTCTATACAAATCGTATGCAAAGTAATTAACATTACGAAACACAAAACATTGGATTAAATTACACACTTGCCATACGTTAGCTAGCACGCGCCAGTATACCAACAAAACAATGAACAAACTGTACTCAAGCAGATAAAAATTTCAACATAAAAAAAAAACGTAAATAGAACTTAATACCTAAATAAAAGCCTCCAGGCATAAAGGGCGTGCCCAAACAGATATGTCAGACAGACAGACAGATGGACATGGCAAAACTATAAGGATTCCTTGTGGAACTACGGAACCATAAAAAACTAGGAAACTATCATTCAACAAGTATCTAATATTATACCTACAATAACATACCTGTGACGACACAATAATATAACTCTTAAAATACATCTGTCCCACAGTAAAATACTGCATTAATCTACATTAGGTGTAGCATAAAATAAATAACAATAACCATGCGAATTCACTCAAATTACACGTAAATAAATCAATTTTTATGGTAAGATCGTTAATGTCCCGAATTGCTCGGGTTAGTGGTGTTTTGGCGAGTAAGTTGGTCGGCATGGCCAGCGGTGGTGGGCGCCCGCCCCAGCGCCGCCTCCACACGTAGCGCTTTGGTTTTGTTGTTCAGGGTAGTAAGGGCATGTCTTACACCACGCCATCATTTTTTAACTATATATGTACCCATTTTTGAATCACAAGACTAGTCGTCCATTACAAACCATACCTACTTACTCGTCACTGTCACGAGCATAAAAAAACCTTGCACTTACGCAAGATTCAAAAGTGATTCACTCCAAAAATATTTAAAAAAAAATATGGTGTTAGGAACATTATATTGTCGAAATAATACTACTATGATATCGATCTTTTCTAATAGTTAAATATCTATGCTTGTTACTGTACCTACAGAGCTCGAGTTCGTTATGCTTGAAGCTTGATATAATATCGAATGAGAATCCCTTGCGTTGTGGCGGCATCTACATCGCCACATGCGAACTACGCAACAAACTGACGTCACGCAAAGTCCTGCATCACGCAAGCAGAGTTTACCACGCAACTAGCATATATACAACATCCCGACATCAACCGTCGGGCAGTTGCCCACCAGACACGACACCCTTCTGTTCGGAAGATCCTCCCTTTTCTATGGAGGATGAGTGAACTTTACACCCTGTTCCTCATACCTCTATAACGTCGTCAGAGGTTAAAACTTAATTGCACTATACTACAACATAGCGTTATAAACGAGGACTACACTAAACACCTTTTCAGAAAATACATTACATTTAAACCAACACCCCTCAACCCATATATCCAGCTTACGCAAAAAGAATAAACACCTGACACCACGTTTCCCTCCAAATCCGTATAGAAATTAATCACACCCTACAAACACCGTAAATTACATAAGAAACACTACATTACACAACAGCAAATTTATGTATCCCACCGGTGGGTTTCGGAATCGTCCCTGGTGCCTCACAGAGCCCCATAAATCCCTCCACATATTTTATATTTTCCTGGTACCGTAAACGTGCTATATTGATATTTACACGCCGCCTTATATCAATAAATATAATTTAATGCAGAAATTGTTAATAGAGGGGTGAAAAAAGCGGATAGAAGTGTTGGACATGCATTTTAGTGTAAAGTGTAACTTTAGCTAGCTTTGAAACTGCAGATGACTTAGTTTTAGGCACCTATTTCTCTATTGAGACTGACCAGAAAATAAAAAACATAATTGAAAGTTTTTATCAAGAATTTTCTATCCAGTTTACAAATTATCATTATTTCAGCTTCAAGTTCCTATGACTATACGTTTTTTTTTTTATTTAAAGCCTTTTTTATTTAATTTTTTGCAAGTTGCCAACGTATATTGTGATTGAAAGACAGCCTGATAGAAAGACGTACGTTGTGAAAATATAAAGCTTACATTACACTCTTTGAATACGGAACCCCAAAAAAATGGCACAACTAATGAAGCTTCATAGCCTTCTTTGGTTCCCCTCTCGCTTACTTCTAAACTCAACCTTAAGATGTCTGAGCAACTAATTAAAAGATAATGAAAAAATGTAAAGTATTAAAGTATGTAAATTACTTGCGGAGTGCTTGAGGCCGTACTAAGTTAAGAAGTTATTGTGGGCAGCTTTGAGCAGTTGAGCTGCCCAGTTCATTTGGATCATCGAGTGCTTTTTACTCTGTTGTTTTGTATCTGTAGGGAAGACTGTGGATTCCCAAATAATGTAGGTAAAAAAATGAGGTGTGAAAATAATGTTTTTTTCACCAACATTATTTAATAAGCATTACTGAAATGAAATGAAATGATGATGAAATGAAATGATTTTTATTTCTGTAAGTAGGTTTGTACAAACACAATCAATCATATTTAGGAAAAAGAAAAAAAAACTAGATGAGGTCGGCGTTTCCTATCTGACTACTCTGAGAAGAAAGGCCGAAACAAACTCAGTGGTCACAGTCTGTTTTAAGGTTCACATAATCTTGGTCAGATCATGTGAAGACCAAGATTATGTCTGGACTTTAAAAGAGAGCTCTGAGTTTGTTTCGGCCTTTCTTCTCAGAGTAGTCAGATAGGAAACGCCGACCTCATCTAGTTTTAAAAAATATGTTTGACGTGTAAAAGTGTGTGTAAAATCCTACTTACAGAAATAAAATCAATAACATTTATGTAACCATAAAAATTACAGATGTTGAAACACAAACACACAAACCTTTGGATGTATTAAAGGGAGAAGCAGAGACAATACTGCATGTAGTCAGTGGTGTACCAGTTACATATACAATAAATACATACATACACAAAGCATATACTTATCTAAATAAATATATAGACATATACAATAATAATCATGAAACAAGAGCAAGAACGACGATAAAAAAGAAGTAAGTATACGAAGTAAAGACGATATTTAAGGAGAGATGAAGTGTGTTTTTACCTGAATTAGAAGTAAAACTATAAGAAACTAGCTCAAGTTCCTAGCGGGCCACCAATTGCCATAACCCACCTGGAAATCTTTTAACTGACTAAAAAGCCAGGTGGGTCTCTGCAGGTTACGATACCTCATCTCTTATTGCGCTCTCTGTGCAATGACACCTGCACTATGGAAGACCTTCGTGAGGTCAACGGTTACGCTGTCAAAGTGGCCGTAAATTGTTCGAAGCTTTATTAAAATGAAGGTATAAATGGAATCATTGATGCCACGAAGAAGAAGCCCATGCCTAAAAATATTAGCCAGTCAACAAGATGGTAGCAGGCTCACTGCTATGTGTGTGGACATACATTCAAGTATCGCCCAATTGGACACTATTTTAATAACTATAATATAGATAAAGGTAATAATGTAAAATGCACCTATTTGTTTTAGCCTGTATGTGTTAATTAACGGCATGTTTTGTTGGGACGACATATCTCTATGTATGCAAATGAGAACATGAATTGTGAATTAGCCGAACGAGTTTTTAGAACATTAATCTCGGTTACATGAGCTTATTTTAAAGGTTTTGTTGAAATTTATTACAGGTAAAGTAATTATAATCTAAGCTTGAATACTATGACTATGGATTGATACAATGTGTCAATAAATACGTAACACTGTTATTTCAGAGTCCATAGTAACAGTTCTTGTTAATATCTAGTAGACACAGATTAACATAATATGTATATAAACAATTAAAATTCAGCGTGTAGCTGCATCCACCTCCGCAGCACGGGGGACTTCCACCGATTTGCAAACACACTGAGAATATTGTTGGTGCTGCCGCGAACACGTGTCATCAGGGATGCACATCTTTTTCTAATAATGGCGGTAAAACCATCAATATTATTATCCGGAATCGTCCCTGAGGCATTAAAGCGCCACCACGGCTGTCGCGTATCAATATTTGAAATTCGGACAATTTTTATGGCTGAAGAGTGCAAACGATGGTACTAAATATACGAGTACGCACCTTTTCGAATAACGTCACTATTGTTGTTTCACTTTTAAAGCATCGCATTTCAGCACACGCCATATTTTTTTTTTTTGGATGGGAAATTATTAAATAACTTCTTATTAAATAGGGGTGTGTTAGACGTCAGACTCATACTGAGGTTCTTCTTACGTTGCTGTGTTGTCAGGGGTCTCGGTAACCCATTCGTACCTTCCCGCGACCCCGGCAGGGATCAGCCCTAGTGGACCCCTATACTTGTGCTGACATCTCTTTAAGGCGCGCGTGGAACACTTATCGGACGGCGAGCTACCCATTGCTCACCGTTCGCAAGCCCGCGCCTACAGTGGCCGGAAATCCACCTGGGATTCCCGACGCCCAGGGCGTCTCCTGCGACGGCTAGGGGCGAGAGGGTGCGAAATTTGCCTTTCCCTCAATCGTCCGCCTCCTCCTTCGCGAGCATTACTGCTTCGCAGAAGGAGGTGGCGGTTGCCCATGCCCTCTCGTTCCGTACCATGGCCTGGACCAGGGTCGAACGCGAGAGATCTCTGCTGCCGATCGCTTCCACGAGGACACGGCGGTGCTCTGCCCAAGCCGGGCAGCCCTCCACGGAGGACATGGTGGGGCATACCTCCACCATGTCCTCCGGGTGATCGACACAGTGGTGACACCGGGGCGTTTCCTTCCGCCTTATCCGACACTGGAACCTCCCGAAGCTGCCGTGTCCGGTGAGGACCTGCGTCAGTTTCAGCTCACGCTACACTCCTTACCATGCAATTATAACTTAATATAACTAAGGAAAACTACAACTTATTCTATGTTACACCTTGTTTCTTTAATATTTTTATGTCTTTTCCAATTACAGTCCTCCCTTTTGTTACATCGTAATATATTTGAATGTCCTCTAAAACGCCCGTTTACCCAAAAAACAGAATGATTTACATATTTTATAAGAATAGGGGAAATAATTTGAGTAGCGTCCGCGGCGGAGTACGGCCTTCCGTCTGTCCGGATGCGTCGAGCCATGGCGCTAAGTGTGACTTAAGTTGTAAGATAGTAGCAAGTTTTACTGTTTACTTAGTAAATATGACCCTGCGATTCATAATAATATCTAGAAATCCTCCGAACACACACACACACACACACCTATACAAACACACAGACACAACAACACAAACCCATGTTTAAATTCAAGATGCACAAACAGTTTTTCATAGGCATACACACAACTATAGTAACACAAAGAGCTGCAAATTAGTTTATAAGTTATTTACTGTTATCATTCTTCCTAAATTTAATTTTTAAACAATCGTCTCAATATTGTTAATAATTAAGGGATAGAGCGAGGTAGCCCCAACACAAGTATTATCAGTTACTTACTGGGGATATCTCATATATAATTCAAGTAACTGATTTGGGAAAAAAAAACATTTTCATTTATTTTTTCATTTTCATAATAAATACATACGTTCTTCTAAAAGTCTCAGTAGCAGCCTCTAGTCGGGATGTGTGCCCAGTTAGTTGCAATAGGGTCACCATATAACCCAACCAGGGAAATGTCGTCTGACACACCTCTGTCTGTAGGTATTCTCCAAAGTGGCATTTTTGCTAATAAACGCGTCTTCTTTATTTTTTAGGCATTTTGTCTGCGGGGCAGGGCTTTCTTTGATCTATCAGAGTATGATGTTCCATATCAGGAAAAGGCCTTATCAAGGATCAAGCGGTGATTGTCGCATCATCAGCGGGCTAGCCTTTCCTCAACTATGGAAACCAACTCAAAGGTCAGCTTCTAGTCTAACCGGATGCTCTAATAGACTGCTGCATACGAGCGTTATACATGAAGCGACTGCCTGTCTGACCTCCACAACCCAGTAACTGGGTAACACGATACCCCTTGGTAAGACTGGTTGTCAGACTTTCGGGCTTCTAACGACCCGTAACAACTGTCAAAGATCTACAAATGACAACCGGGACCAACGGCTTAACTTGCTTTTCGCGGCACGGAGAGGTCTTTGTAGGTAAAGATGGTCACCTGTTCACGGACCAACTGCGGCAGAGTAGCGTAACCAGATCGATTGAGCTATTGTTATTACTTAGCAACAAGTCCCTCCCGCATATTTATTTATCAAAATAAAAACATAAACGAAGCAAAAATAGTATGTAAAGAGCGTAGCGGGTGGCGTTCTTTAGTTTCTGCCTACCCCCATGGTAAGAAGGCGTGAGTTTATGTATGTATGTAAAATAAAAACATATACAAGGTGTCGTTTTGCATCCTCGTCAAATTCAAAGAGGTAATTACGAGTATGCTAATGATTCTCGACACGAATAAATAATAAAATAAGTAGGTCATTTTTTGTTTGTTTTTTTCAATTTTCGGAAATCGGCATGTGTGGGACACGCATGTTAAAACGCGGCCCGTGTGATACCGCACTGTAACTGCTCTTTTACACACACACTACCGCATACGCAACGGGGTGATTATGTTCTGTGAAAGTGGTGTATTCTAAAATACTGGTGCCGATTCCCTTGTTCACAAACTAAACTAAATTTAAGTTCAGTGCATCTTTTTCTTTCTATTTCACTATGAAAAGGACAGAAGATACTGTCACTACTCCATACAAGTTTAGACGTGATTAAAAACTTGCCTACTAAAATTAAGTCAATTTACGTCAAGCGCTGATTAATTTGACAGGACTAAACTAAAATTTATCTTCTGTCCTTTTCTATTTCATTAAAAAAAATAATGAAATAGAAAGAAAAAGATGCACTGAACTTAAATTTAGTTTAGTTTGTGAACAAGGGAATCGGCGCCACTGTCAAACTTAAATAACTAAAAAAATAAGTATGTATTTAATTATTGAGCAGGTATCGTAATTGGATTTGATTATACGTGTCTTTCATAGCAGCCTCCTGAAATTTGACGAGGATGCAAAACGACACGTTGTATACTAAGACAGACCCTTCAAAAACATCATAATATACGCCACAGGCCCGCACTTTGCCCGCGGGGTAGATTACTGCCCACTCCCTCTCGAAAGCGGACACCTGTGTCCCAGCAGTGGGAACATTATTGGCTGATTAAGCTTATGCTATACGCCACAGATACATTACAGCCTCACTAACTTACCCTACAGATTAAACCTAAACTTAATATTCTATTTATTCCAACGCTACGCTCACACCTTGCGGCATACAGCCATACCTCCAAGACGTGCCTGGAGCATTGCCAACGAGGGAGTGCGAGCTTGCATGCCAAAATGGAATCCCAGGCATGTTTGCCATGATAACAAAAACTAAAAAAAAAGATCGATGCGAAAATTTTAAAATGTACGTTCGTTTTATTCAAATTTATGATTTTAACACTTCTTTTTTTGAGTTATGAATTCGTTTGGGGTGGAATTTATGGTTAAATTAGCTGGTATGGTTGGCTTTTCTTGTGATAAGTTTGTGTATGTTTTTAGGGAGCTAATTAATGTAGAAGACTTGTACAAATACCTATAATAAGTGACTGGCAAATTGTGAAAATCTTGAAAGAGCTTTTAATTAATATTCTAACAATTTAATCCTTTGACCTTATCAATAGCCAGATTTTTAATAATCGCTCTAATTAGGTTGTAAAGCTCAATGTTTAGAGAACTTAGAATTATGGCTTCTTGTCTTGTACCTATCCATCTTATTAGTACCTAGTATTGTTGTGTAGTATTTTTTCTCCTTGATTAGGTGCTATTGTCTTGCTTCTGCCAAGGTTACTTAATCAAATATGATACAATGAAGGTTCTCCTTGATTAGGTGCTATTGTCTTGCTTCTGCCAAGGTTACTGAATCAAATATGATTGAAGGTAAAATATAAACGCCTTAACCTTTGCCTATCCCGTAGCAAAAAATAAATTAAATGCCCAAATTCAACCAAATATAGAAAACCATTTGCCTCAGTATATCAGGTCATATCTAAATACGGCCTTTCGCTGACAGACCCCACGGGGAGTCTACAATGAGAAAAAATATGACCTCCTTACTGGCACTATTAATGAAGTTCGCACCAGCTCCGAAGATTTATCGCGAAGGGAGATCGGACTTGCGAATAATGTGCAAGGCCACGGAATGTTAATAGGCCTGGGGAGGACCGCATTATCTACGATGAAGTTCCTGGGAAGGCCGAAAAAAAGCCTTGTAAGTTGGATAGAAAAACAGGCGTATAAGGTACATGGGATGGGTAATTATTCAAGTTAGATGTATTGATAGATTGTTTGCTGTTAGGTAATGCATAATTTCGTCATATATGTCACAGATGACATTAACTTCATGAAAAATGGAAAATCTTATGAGTCGCAGCGTCTTCGTGAAATATTTTATTCCTTGAATCTTAATATTTTTGTATTTTAAATAGAAAAACTATTTTATGAGTTTCTGAATAAAAACCAATAGTAACCATAGTACTTCCAAAGTAACAAACACCAATTACAATTTTCGTCTAATTAGTTTACCTTTTAATTCCACGAGAGCTTTTAGAATTATATATACAATAACTAAAGAAATGAAAACCTACATCCAATTCACTAAAAAGGAACTAGATTAAGAAAATGTAGATTACTCAGCAAGTTCACCGCTGAGTTCACCCTACCCATATATCAGCTTCAACCGGAGCCAATCTGGAATTATCGTATCGATCGACAGCCCCGCTGCGATCCATTAATCAGCAGATGGGTTGTAGTGCGCAATGGAAAGCGCCCATTACTTTATTGTCTGCCAGGTGCACCCCGTATCACGTACATATACATTTATCAAAGTTTTAAGATAAGTAATGGCATTGAGAACTGTTATCACTTATCGTCATCTATTATGATAATACTTTTGAATAAAGAATCCTGTGACTGATCACTGGGATTTGAAGTGGAATTTAAATGTCATCGGTTTCTTTGTGAATGGGTAGATTTATCCTAGAAGATGCTTCTCTTTAATGGATATGACTATTTTTAATTTATTCTCATATTATTATGTTCTTCTCCATTGCTCGCTATTGGAGGATAGTTTATGCCGTAGTAAAAATCATTTCCATTTAGCAAAGTTGGTAGCGGGCGGCTTCTGTTTTGACGTCGGAAAAAATGCTCAAGCTTGTATTTATGACAAATGACCTTTCTAGAATCCCTCATCATGTGAGATTATGTCTAGAATAGACTGATTTCCAAGACTAAATATATCTTTATAAATATGTAATTATTCGTCATGTCCGCCTTTTTTGAAAGGTAGGGTATGAGGTGAAACTTTTGCAAAACTTTTCTCCTTTTTTATACCGGTTTTCAGTTCAGTAAAAGGAGTGAGCGTATTGCCCCAGATTGGACATAGTACAATACTTACCAAACTCAGGATTTTTTTTTGGGTGGGAAATTTTCAAATAACTTTTCGCGCTCTGGGCGGAGCAGGAGGGTGTGTCGGACTCTTACTGACTAAAACTCACTCGTGTTCCTTCCGATGCCTGTGTTGCCAGGGGCCTCAGTGACCCTTTCGGACTTTCCCACGACCCCGGCTGAAACTCAGGCTGCTTCTGAAAATTAAGTTTCAAAATTAAAAATCGTTTTTCTGACCCGAATCACATCCTGGGCTCCCGGAACCTGAAGCTCATCAGTCACCTATTTTTCCGTAAAAAACTTCAAAAAACCTGTCGTTAATTGGTATTTTTCGCCAATTTTTCACCTTTAAGTTCGTGTACATAAAATGTCGTTGCTAACTATACATTTTATTTTTAACACGTATACGGCGCATGTGTCTGACGTCAAACAACTCGTGACGACGAAACAAAGCTCGAAAGTTTTTGTCAAAAGGTGGGAAATTTAATTTCATATTAATACATTTTCAAGAGAATATGATTTACTTTTCTCTTTTAATGTTTTACTTAAATAAGTAAAACATTAAAAGAGAAAAGTACTTATTTACAGAGCTGGGATATTAAGAGAATATTTTGACGCACTTTTTTTTTTTGGATGGGAAATCATCAAATAACTTTTCCCGCTCTGGGTGGAGCGGGAGGGTGTGTCAGACTCTTACTGACTAAATCCCACCCGTATTCCTTCCGTAGCCTGTATTGCGGGGGCTTCGGTGACCCATTAGTACCTTTCCGCGACCCCGGCAGGCATCGGCCCTAGTGGACCCCTACATTGTGCTGCCGACATCTCTTTCAGACGCGCGTCGAATACGACGCGCCGTCGACCCGTGCCTGGTCCTTACCGGACGGTGAGCTACCCATTGCTCACCGTCAGCAAGCCCGCGCCTACGGTGGCCGGAAATCCGCCCGAGATTCCCGACGCCCAGGGCGTCTCCTGCGGCGGCTAGGGGCGAGAGGGCGCGAAACTTGCCTTTCCCTCAACCGTCCCGCCTCCTCCATCGCGAGCATTACTGCTTCGCAGAAGGAGGTGACGGCTGCCCATACCCTCTCGCCTGAACCAGGGCCGGACGCGAGAATCTCTTCCGCCAATCGCCTCCACGAGGACACGGCGGTGCTCTGCCCAAGCCGGGCAGACCTCCACCGTATGCTCCACCGTGTCCTCCGGGCGATCCACACAGTAGTGACACCCGGGCGGGTTTTTAAATGTCGATGTTGTTATTGCAGTAGGTTTTATTAGTGATTTTGAGGTGAGGTAGCCTCGCACGCTTTTTGGGAGCAGACGTGTTTTGCTAATTAACGCAAAAATATTAAATCTTAATACATTTCGTTCACTCAAAACCAATCTTTGGAATCACAGTGTTAAAGTCGTTATCCTTTTGGTTCTACTAAACATCGCACAGTGCGCGTGCCGTACCTGCGCAGCACGCCTTGAGGATAAAAAGAGATACAACTATCGGCACCGCACTCGCACCCGCTGGGACTGACGACGCAATGAACCTACAGAAAGCGTCGCCTGGTGGCATGTTAACAAGCGGAAGCGAAAGCGGCAGCGGATCAGTATCGAACTTATCCACATATAGTGACAATGAATACCAAACCAACATCTGCCTGAGAAAACGAAAAGAGCGCACTGATGAAATAGACTACAAATCAGACTTTGCAAACTTTCGCACAGACATTATGAAGTTTCTAGAGGATTTTGGACGATCTCAAAAAGAAAACCTGAACTTCACATGAGAACAAATCTGTGAGATTAAACAAGAAATTAAAACGATAAAATCGAGTACAGAAAACTTCAAAGAACATTTTGAAAAAATAAATACTGAAATCATAACCATGAAATCCAACAACAAAATAACTCAAGAGAAATTTAAACACATAGAAAGTGAAATTCTCCAAATACAAACCCAAAACACTATACCAATTACATCCGATCAATCGCCCCTCTTACATCACGAAAACCTCATACTAGAACTTAAGGACCGAAGTGAACGCGAGAAAAATATCATAATTGTGGGTATAGTGGAAAAGAGCGACAAGAACTATAACTCTCGACAGAAATACGATTACGAAGAAGTAAACAAGATATTAACCACACTGTATGAAGCCTGTCCGAAGCCAATTAAAACCACAAGACTGGGAAAATACATCACAGATAAGAAACGACCCGTCAAAACCTATTTTACCAATACAGAAACACCAAAATACCTGCTCCGGAACAAAAGTAAATTACCCGAGAATATACAAGTTTACTCAGATTTAACCCCAACTCAAAAGCAATATTTACAATCTATAAAGGGAGAACTCGAAAACCGTAAGCAAGACGGAGAAAAGATCTCGTTATTAAATATATAAAAGGAAAACCTACAATTATTACATTTATTACCAACCAAAAAAACTTCAAAGGGGTTCACAACACAACAGAAAACACACAGGTAAACTAAGCCATCAAATCATCAAAAAATATAAAGACATACCCTTTACACCCATCATCACTTATATTATTTTATGCTAATTTGCGAAAACTGGCAAGCTCGATAAAATAAAGTGTATAATAAAAGCGATAACGAAGACTACCCACCTTAGTATTCACCGAAACCTGGATTACTTCCGATGATGATGCAAAATTATATCAGTTGCCAAACTACAAGCATGTTTACAACTACAGGAAAAGACGTAAAGGTGGAGGGGTGGGCGTTAGTCCGCTGCAGCGAGAAATCGCGGCACAGCGGACGGAGCTCCGGCGGGATCTCATGGCGTCATGGAAAGTACGGTTGTCGCACGCCACGATTGCGGCGATAAGTCCCCTCTTTGAGGAGTGGCTGGAGAGGCGCCACGGCGTCCTCACCTTCCGCCTGACGCAGGTCCTCACCGGACACGGCAGCTTCGGGAGGTTCCTGTGTCGGATAAGGCGGGAGGAAACGCGGCAGATACCTCTCGCGTCCGGCCCTGGTTCAGGCCATGGTACGGAGCGAGAGGGCATGGGCAGCCGTCACCTCCTTCTGCGAAGCAGTAATGCTCGCGAAGGAGGAGGCGGGACGGTTGAGGGAAAGGCAAGTTTCGCGCCCTCTCGCCCCTAGCCGCCGCAGGAGACGCCCAGGGCGTCGGGAATCCCGGGCGGATTTCCGGCCACCGTAGGCGCGGGCTTGCGGACGGTGAGCAATGGGTAGCTCAGGCCCGGGTCGACGGCGCGTTGTATTCCACGCGCGCCTCAAAGAGATGTCGTCAGCACATATAGTAGGGGTCCACTAGGGCCGATGCCTGCCGGAGTCGCGGGAAGGTACTTATGGGTCACCGAGGCCCCCGCAACACAGGAAGGAATACGGGTGGGTTTTAGTCAGTAAGAGTCTGACACACCCTCCCGCTCCGCCCAGAGCGGGAGAAGTTAAAAAAGGTGGAGGGGTATCGATTTATATACCCGATAGCATACAATATGACATAACAGAAGAATTTTGCGAAAATGGAAATCACTACTTATGGATATATATAAACAAACTATCCCTAAACATCGGAGCAATTTATAAACCTGGTGATTCAAACAACAACGATTTCTTAGCGACGTATTCACTGCAGCTGGAGCAGAGAAGAAGAGCAATTGTGTTTGGCGACTTTAATATTGACCTCCTCAATGCGGACAACCACGTCACTAAATACCTGAATGAAATCAAGAGAAACGGATATAAAATACTGAACAAAATTAATGGTCTATACAGTACTCGTGAAACTTCGACTACAAAATCTATACTGGATCATGTTTGCACAAACATAACTAACCACTCATTTAATTTCTCCATAGTTGAGTCAAGTTTGTCGGACCATAAACAAATATATTTGGAAATAGGCAGCCTAGAGCCACAAGTAAACAAAACAAAACAATACAATACAAAGCAATAAACTATGAACAGTTATACAGCGACGCACTAGCAGATAATTATGTGAATGAAGAAAATGATTGCTACCACCTCGAGTGCTTTATCACAAAACATGTAAATAATAACAAAATCGATAAAACAAAAGTTCTAAATCTACCTCAAAACGACTGGATAAACCGCAGTATTCTTGATTCAATAAACCTACGTAACAACCTATGGCAACAGTCAAAGTCTCACCCAAAAGACGGAAACATACAAAAAACCTTTTCTAAACAACGAGACCACGTGACCAACCTGATCAAGACACACGAGAAAAAATACTATCACGATCTATTCTACAACAACAATCAACCGAAAAAGATGTGGGAACTTATTAATAACCTAGCACTAAATAAAATCAAAGAAAGCAATGCTCCTCCGAAACTAATGTCGAGGTCGGGACCTGTAACTGAAGGTAACTCCTAATATGTAACCTATTCAACTAATTTTTCTCATCAATAGGCCGGGAATTAGCTAACCAAATACTGGACTTGTATCACGCGAACGACGGCAACACTCTTATGTACGAACACAACCACTCACACGACGTAACCCTGAACAAACTCACTCCTCGCACTGAAGACGAAATCTCTAAAATAATTGACAGTCTTGATAGCAATACAAGTACAGGGTTAGATGGTATCAGCACCAAGATGATTAAATGCCTCAAAAATATAATTGTTCCGAAACTAACTAAGTGCATAAACGATTGCCTAATGCGCGGCATTTTTCCGAACACGCTTAAGGTTGCCAAAGTCAGCCCTATTTTCAAATCGGGTAGTAGAACTGATCCAGGTAACTATAAACCAGTGTCGGTTTTACCTGTATTATCAAAAATTTTTGAGCGTGTTTTGTACAGCCGTTTAAACACATACCTTCTTGAGAAAAAGTTCCTAATTGACGAGCAATATGGCTTTCGCTCAAAATCTAACACTCTTACTGCTACAGTAGACTTGATAACTAAAATCAAAACACACATAGATAAAACAAATGTTGTACTGGGGGTATTTATTGATTTAAAAAAAGCATTCGACACAGTATGCCACCATAAGCTTCTCCAAAAATTAAACAACATAGGAATCGTAGATACAGCCCTAGAAATGTTTACATCTTATTTACAGAATAGACAACAAGTAGTTAAAATAGATAAATTCACTAGTTCCATAAAAAAATGTACCATATGGCTGTCCTCAAGGCTCAATTTTAAGTCCGTTATTCTTCTTAATCTATACAGATTGAAAATGACACCTGAAATCGCGGAAAACAAAATCAGCTGTTCCCTACCTTTATGTCCGCATAACTCGACAAAATGTAGGAAACAGCTGATTTTATTTTCGCGAATGCAGCTTTGGTCCCTTAGTAAAAGTTGTTCATAATGATGAGTACAATCTCCCATTTCAGTTTGTCTCATGTTTTCAATTTCACCCTGTATAAATAACATAAATAGAATAGGTTAACGGGACACCTAACTTTATACGCAGACGACACATGCCTCTTGTATTTCGATAAATCTGTACATAATATTATAACCGATACTCAAAAAGATCTCGACATACTCAGTGAGTGGCTTAAATACAATTTACTTACAATAAATACCTCGAAAACAACATACATGATTTTTACCGCAAAAAATAAACCATTACCAGAATTCTCGCCTCTTACTATAAACAATGACAATATAATAAAAAGATCCAGTCACGAAAAATACCTTGGTCTGAGGGTAGATGACAAACTCACATGGAAACTGCACACTGCAGCACTGCAGTTTCCATGTGAGTAAAATCACATCTCGAGTAGGTACCTTATCGAAAAAAAAATTATTTATTTGCATAAATAAGGTACAGAAGGTTGGTAAAACGTGCAAAATTGTTCTCTTATTCTGCCTTTAATTTCGGCGTGCATTTCGAAATATGGGGATCTGCCGCGATAACTATCCTGATGCCTTTGCAAAGAACCCAAAATAAAATTATTAAAACCCTATACCATTATAGAACCCTATTACCTCACTCCAACTAAAATACTATTTGATAAAACTAAATTATTAAATCTCGCACAACGATACACATACGGCACCTGCATTCTAATTAAAAAAATCACCACAAACCGCATACAATCCAATTTACAATTACCCAAAAAAACAATATCACACAACCTAAGAAATAAAAATAAATTACAATGAAGACAAGCTCGTACTAACTATGGTAAAAAAAACATATTGTTCGAAGGAGCACAGCTGTATAATGACCTGCCAAATGACGTAAAAGATTGTAACAACATTAACTCATTCAAAATGAAACTAAAAAAGCATATTCATAAAATGTAGTCATACCTATCAATTAATGTTAGCAACTACTTACCTACCTAATATTTATTTGTATAAATTCACCAACACGCACCTCAGGTAAAATGTATTTCATTTAGATTTAAGAAATTACTTGTATCTCATTGTAAGTGAACCTATGTATTGTTCTTATGAGAATAAATTCTTTAAACCTAAACCTATTTTATTCTTATCTATGGATAATTTTTATTTAATCTTTTATGAAAAAAGTTGTGTGCACGTGATCGTATTCAAATTGATTGATATGTTATAAAAGTAGGAAATCAGGACGGTTTGGGACAAAAAAACGAGCTCCGTAACTTTATAACTTTTTATTCTACGCGGAACTAACTTTAAAATGCACTGACACGTACTTTTGTACCTGTCTACATCTTAAAACTGCAAATAGGTGGCGTGCACAGCAACTTCCGGAAATAAAATATTAAATATTATTTTAATCAGGTTTGCTGTCGACTTCCGTTCACAAACCGGAGACGGTATTTACAGCACCGGAAGCCAGTTGCGCAAAGTATCAAATAATTAAATAAAACATTTTCAAAATAATCTGGACGCATTAATCAACAAGATTTAGTTACATTAAAACCAAAAGCTAACATAAAAACATCGTTTTGTTCTAAATCTAGGCAATGTTTCACCTAATTTCGTAACTTTATGTGGTTGGCACATTACTAAAACTTGTCATGGCTTGACTTTAACATCAAAAAGCGAACATCTTATTAACATTCACCTATGTACTTGCACCATACTTCAACAGTAATGTCTTCACAAAAGCATAGAGATACAACATAATCTGTAATTACGTTTCTTGAGCACAGGATGTCTCATTAAACTGCCTAAGAGCGCGGAGCTTTGCGATAGGGGCTGGCACTTGTTAGTAATTATAATTAACATTAAAATCGTTCCGTGTAATTAAAGTGTTCAGTTACATATCGAGTAATAGGTAAATGTTGTGTGTGAACGAAATTGACTCAAATTTAATTAAAGTGCTTCGCTGATTTAATGTTGAATTTAATGAATTTTAAATACAAATTATTTCCTTTGATCATTTTGGGGTTCAAATATAAACGCTGTTTAATGTTATATAATGATTAGCGACTATTTAAACATTAAACAACGTTATTTATAGCTAAGAGACGTTTAAACATCAAAATTGTATGTTTAAGTAGTCGCTTATTTAAAAATACATTTTTGACGTTTAAACGTCTCTTAACTATAAGTAACATTTGTAAATAAAGAGGTCTATGTCTACTTTGAATGAATCCTAACAAATATGCATTTATTATTTTGGGGTGGACAGTGCAAAGTTTGAAATAAGTTAAGTAAGACGTGCCTAATAAGATGACGCGGCTGATGATGAGACAAATTGCTAACAGAACACAGAGAGGTTCCTGTGGAACTTTCGGCGAAACATACCTAAGTGTCTAGAAAAAAGTTGCTCTTTCTAACCCGACCAGAAACATGACGCACTATGAGTACCGTATCGAAGGCTATGTCAATTAAGTGGGTGAGTAGAACACTGGACTTTGGTGACATAATTGTGTGAAGAAATTACTTTCGTTATCCCTTTGGCAGGATAGCTATTACCTTAAAGGAAGAAGGGATATATATGTATGGGATGGCTGTATTAATGCTGAGTTAGTGTGTGTTTAATGGGATTGTAAGAGTCGGGACAATGTATTCTTATTAAGCAAGGAAATTGATTCTGTGTAAGTTTAAGATGGATTGTTTAACGATAATATCAATATGTTACATAATCGTTAAGACGCTGACAACACCTAAACCGCGGTCCCTGTCAGATTGCATAGAAAAGAAAGAGAAGCGCGATGACACAACGCTTGTAATTTATTGCAAAATATGAAGTAATTATCTATTTACTCAAAATTGAGTTGAGTAATCGAAAATAAAAAAACAACCAAGTTCTGTATTCAAATAAGACGTTCTTGTTATTAATTAAATACGTAACGTATGTTCATATTTGATACAGATATTTTGGATTAGAACTCAAAGTAAGAGGTTAGTTTAACGTTAGTTTGTATCGAGATTTTGTTTTCAAAACGTGTTTTGGTAACAACCAAGCTCTGGGAAATATGTTCAAAATTAACATATATCTTTTCCGCTACCACAAACTAAACAGATTTGGCAATTTTTTTTCTTAAGAGAAGCCTATTTTTGTCAATTGGGTCTTGTTAGCCCCTTAACGTAGATTTTCTTTCTACAGATTCTACATTTTTCCCTACTCGCTAGAACGAGTGCTATAAAGAAACAAAAATTGGTTTTTGACAAGATGTTGCAACGATGACATAATTTGTTAGGGTTCCGTACCCAAAGGGTGCCAAACGGAACCCTATTACTGAACCCCCGCTGTCCGTCCGTCCGTCAGCGGGCTGTATCTCGTGAATGATAATAGGTAGACAGTTCAAATTTACCCAGATTGTGTATTTCTATTAACAAGTAATAAAAGTTAAAGAAAGTTGATAATTAAAGGACGTCCCCCATACAAGAATCATGTTTTTTTCGGCGTTTTTTGAAATACGGTACGGAACCCTTCGTGTGCGAGTCCGACTTGCACTTGGCCGGTTTGGAGTACAAATTAATAATAATTGTGGCTGTGTTTCTGAACGATTGGTTGTTGCACATAATCTAGGTCGTAAATGACTATTGACTTTGGAATATTAGGTTCGTCAACGTTAAAGGCAAGGAAGGTATTATTAAATTAATGATTAAATTAATAATTATAATTTCATTAATTAATTAATTATTATTGCCAAAGAATGGGGATTAGAACGCCAATTCCCAAATTCTAGTCGCAATCTCATATCAGCGTATCAATGTCAAAAATTTTATTATAACAGGCTGTCAAGGTCTAGTTTAGACTTAGTTACAAAAAGTCTTTTATTCAATAACAAAGCGTATCCGTTGTTACGAAGTGACATCCGACCCATCAGGTTTTTCAGATGTTTCTATCTAGATAAATCCTTACGCCTACCAGTTACAACACCCACGGGAAATTGGGGGAATCCGGGGTATTTTGTATTCCCCGCCGGTCGGGAAGAGCGCAACAAATTGGTATTAATACTCTTTTGTTGAGAAACACACGAGTTTCTTTAAATTAAACGACTGTTTGTTAATATTAACATTAAATGGCAACTGCTGTCCTTAACCTTATGACAAAATCTTTTAGGCCGATATATATAAACGTTACTTAGCCCATGCTTTGAC
This sequence comes from Atethmia centrago, assembly GCA_905333075.3. Classification (NCBI taxonomy): domain Eukaryota; kingdom Metazoa; phylum Arthropoda; class Insecta; order Lepidoptera; family Noctuidae; genus Atethmia; species Atethmia centrago. Next base: position 29,778,634 of record HG995378.1, on the reverse strand, counting down.
TTAGACATGTTTGACAGTTGTGCTACAGTGACAGGAATAACGCTTAGCTAAAGTACGTGCTAAGCAACGTTTAGAGATCTCGCCTTAGTATCTTCTAACGTGGAGGCGATCGGCGGCAGAGATCTCTCGCGTCCGGCCCTGGTTCAGGCCATGATACGGAGTGAAAGGGCACGAGTAGCCGTCACCTCCTTCGCAGGGATGAGGCGGGACGGTTGAGGGAAAGGCAAATTTCGTGCCCTCTCGCCCTTAGCCGCCGCAGGAGACGCCCTGAGCTTCGGGAATCCCGGGCGAATTTCCGGCCACCGTTGGCGCGGGCTTGCGGATGGTGAGCAATGGGTAGCTCGGCGCGTTGTATTCCACGCGCACCTCAAAGAGATGTCAGCACAAGTGTAGGGGTCCACTAGGACCGATGTCTGCCGGGGTCGCGTGGAAGTTCGAAAGGGTTACCGAGGCCCCTGGCAACACAGGCAACGGAAGTAATACGGGTGGGTGGAACTTCTGCGGGAAAAGTGATTTGATAATTACCCACCCAAAAAAAAAAAAAAGGTTCTTCTAAGGATTTCTACATGGTACTAATATGACCCTATTTTTGAACCATCTTTGCAATACAGCCTCAAGTCAGAAAAAAACGTTAGGGCAAAGAACTATTCATAGCAATAAAAGCAGTACCAACGAAATAAAGTTGTTTTTTCCGCATATTGACAATATAAACGCGCATTATGTAAATAAATGTACTGCTTACGGTAACATATTTGATCATGACACTGTCATACATAAATTGCTATAGAGGCAGTAAAATTTACGACTTGTAAGTACGAAGTGAGCAATTTACTTGGCTATAGCAATTAACTAACGGGGTGAACTAAAACCTATGCAGTAGTACAAGTATCTAAATTTGTGTGGGTTATAGAGTTGACAATACACACTAATGTTTTGGAAACCAAATTTTAATAATAAAAATAGTAAATGTGCCGATAGTCATATCAGTCAAAGGCTTAATTGCCAAGAGCTTCGACCAACACCTAAGGAGGCTCTCGTTGGACGGCTGGATTAAGGGCTTGATTCAGAAAACGGTACTTCTGGACACGGATCGCATTTTTAGGAGGTTCCTCTCTCTGGAGCCCTGACCTGCTGGTAGCTTGGACCCTGTTCCCGATACCGGTGGGCTACCATTTTATTATATTTTTTTAATTTTTTATGTTCTAATATTTAAAAATATAATTTTATGTGTATATAATGAAATAAAAGAAAATAATACATTTATTTATTTCCAAAAATGTTAAAGAATTAACTTGGTTAACGAGGAGGTATTATTACTAGCTATTTGTAGGAGGTAAGTACATACGGAACAAATAATCTAGGCTGCAGAAATCTGCAAAACAATACTTGGTGAGCCCTGCCTCTTAAACTAGGATAACCTGTATCTGAAGAGACAGTCTTTGTTTTATTTCATCGTTCTGACACCCTGGTCTGTCTGTCCTGATAGGTCTCCCCACGATTTCAAGTTCAACAAACTGCCCGTCAAAAAATGACCTTAGGCAGACGCAGAACTTACTTTAGGAGTCTATAATACCTCAAATTGCTTAGTGTGATCCTTCGTTATATCGAAAATACATAGCAGCGTTCATTTTGAAATAAATATATGATAAAGTTGAGGTTTACTGTTAAGTATGACGAACCGACAGCTTGCAGAGTAAGCAAACTCAAGTGGCGGTGGGCTGGCCATTTTTGTCGAAGGACCGATGGCCGATGGAGCAGACGAGTCCTGGTGTGGAGACCGCGTATCGGCAAGCATAGTGTGGGATGCCCCCCAGCTAGATGGACCGACGACCTAAGAAGCGGAGGACAGGGCGTTCTGGAGCAGCCTGGGAGAAGCGTATCTCCATCAGTGGACTGCGATAGGCTGAGTTGATGATGAAAACAGGATTCTATAAAAATTCTCGACAGAAAAAAATTACAAACCGAACAATAAACCGCTAGTATTCAAAAAAAATCGTATTAGATCATGAAACTCTGCATAATAACTAAAATTACCATATTTTCACCGTAAAAAGAAATTACCTAAACTATCGGTGCCTTGGAGCCTTCTCCGCCGCCCTGTCTCGCTTCCTCACGAGACAGGTTGACAAGTAGTAGTGTGTGGGAGAGATAAAGAGTGAGGTAGCACTGAGGTATCTTAAGGTGGAGTCTTTCTTTATTGAAAAATAATTGATGGTACCCATTATTATTCCAAACATTTTACTTTATAACAAGCTAAAATACAGTTAAAACCTTTATAATAGAACGCAGTTATCTTACACCCCAACTTACCTCCGAATAAACAGTGCGATGACACTTGAAAATATCCTAATACCCTCTTCAAACACCTTAACGAGAACATTCCAATAATGTTTAATTAATTTCAAGTGCCCCATTTTCCCCAACACATCTTGTATTTTAATATTAGCATAGTAAAGTACAGTTTTGCCAAACAAGTTTCGTAGAACAGAAATTGAAATTTAATTGGTATTTGCCTTGTAATCTCTCCAAGGTTCTGTTAAGACGCAATGTTTAAAATATTAATTGAATCTGTTAATTTATGAAAATATTTACTTTGGTCATTTCGGAGAAAAAGATTTTATTTTGTGTCACGTCACGACATTCCTCATAATTATTGTCTTTTGAATGTGTTATTTACCAATCGCCAGTAAAAGACAATTATTTTTCTAATGTTAATTACAAATATCATAGGTATTACCTATAAGGTACTAAAATTTAGTTAAAATAAATAAAAATATGACGCTTCAAAGTAAACATTAAATACAATAGAGCTAACAAACAATATGACGAAAAACTGCGTCACATCATCAGCAAAATAGTTATCTCTCAGCATAATGCTACGGCTCATGTGCAAAACAGAGCCATAGCGGTGGTTTTTAGCGAGAAGTAAGAAGTAGCCTTTAGCGTACGTATATTTTTAAAATATTTATTCATTTATTTATTTATTTAACAGTTAATAAAAATAACTTAAACTATACACAAACTAAAATAGGGCGTCGAAAAATTCATCCACATCGCTGTCGACTGGTAAAGTGCCCAAGAGACTGGCGGCATTGCCACGTTGTATGGCAATGCTTAACCTCTGGCCAAGGTAAAAGCCAGCTTTTGGGTCACGGGAAGTGTCAACCAGCCGTTTGGAGATTTGCTTAAAAAGGCCGTGAGCACTCGGACCCCACGGCCCGAGGGTTACAACCCCAAACAGCTGCCTTTAGCTCAGCAATATGAAATGTGTCTTGCCTTTAATTATTTGGGACGAATTAGCCATCCATGTAAAGTACAGACATATTATAATACTTTGTAGAATTGTTACTCAGTTCAAAACTTACAGCACCTCAGTATTACTTTCAAACTAACACCTTAACTCCTGCAGCACAGTTTCGCAATCTAACAATCAAACTTGTACCGCAGATCAAATGGACGCAGATTGTTAAGGAAGCGGGCGCAGGGTTAACTGTAGATAAGGTTCTGAGACAAGCCGGCAGATAATTGTGAACTGTATCGATAGGGTTAAGAGATCTGATGATTTGGATGTTGAAGGGTTGAAACGGGGTGTTTGAATGAAATGAGGCTTAAACTCATTGCTCTATGGTCACATCATTTCATGGAACCAAATACATGTCATAAAAATATTACTCACAATAAGGTCTTACACCCATTTTTGAAAAGTGTCTTAATTCAATTCTATAGTGATAATATGCCCCAAAAAAAATCACAAAATTTGTATTTAATCGATAAGTGCCATAAAATGCATTTAAATTTTACATTTTCAAATTTCGCGCGTAGTTTGACGAAAACGCTGAACGCAGTGGACGCCATGTTGCTCTGTGATCATGACGTCACTTGGCTAATAAACAAATGCGCTGATCTATTATCTAACTATCAGTTGACAGTTGACACGTTTTAGTTTACTTACCGGTATGACGTAATAACATGGCGGCTACTATTTCATGGTGTTTTTAAACAGATTAGAAAAACTGAAAACGTTGAATTGAATTTTAAAATTTATTTTGTTATTTTATGAACTAAAAGTAACATTTTCCGACTCCTTTTTGCCTAAACCATCTCAATAATCTATTTATAGATTTTTTCTCGTATATAGTAAAATACCCTATTATTGTATTCACACTATCGTTCAATATTCCTCAACATTCACAAACCTTATTAAATTCCTAGCACGAAAATAGGATCACAAAAGAAACTAAAAGTGACTAACACTTAAAACCATTAAGTGCAAAGTAAAAACAAAATGTATCGCTAAAGAGGGCGAGAGAAAACAATTTTACTACATCATAAACAGGAGTTGTTCGCAAAAAGTGGACGTGAAGACTACTGTGGGTATCAGGTCGGAGTTTTTTCGTAGGATATTTCTTGTTATGTTTTTGATTTAAGTTTTTGGGAAGTTTGGTTTGGTATACTTTATTGTATGTAATTAGACTGATAGATAAATAATTATAATGTGCTTTATTATACACTATAACAAGTTATAAAGTAGTCGTATTAGTTTAATACTTTAAGGTTTTTTTTTTTTTTTGGTGGGATATTATCTAATAACTTCTCCCGCTCTGGGCGGAGCGGGAGGGTGTGTCAGACTCTTACTGTGTAAAACCCACGTTGCCTGTGTTGCCAGGGGCCTTGGTAACCCTTTCATACTTTCATAATTTTATCATAAGTTGTCGTTCAAATACTACCGCAGATAATTCCATAAGTATCAATTCGTTTTTTTTTTATTTATTTGGTCTTCTTCTTCGTCGTGTCCATGGCACAATAGTGAACTTTTTGCTGGCCCAAAGTTTGCCACTTCCACGGTATCGTCGGTGGCAGCACAGAGGTCACTATGACTGCATATTACGAGCACGAGTATTTGGTAAATAAGTTAATCCAACTGACTCGTTCCTGTATTTCGTTATTTGTGGTTATTTGGGGGAATAAATACTTGTATGACCTACATGTAAGTTTCGGGTTTAGATGTTTATAAGTGATGACTGATCACTTCATATTATGAAACAAGCCGGTCTATTCTGTAATAATCTCACCGTGAAATCTTAGGTGAAGTGAGGTTGAAGTCAGCTATCAATTGTGTCAATCCATAGCTCACTTCACTAAGATTTTTACAGAATAGACCGGCTGGTCCACCCGCCGCGTCTGTCTGTCTGTCTGAACACGATACACTCAAAAACGACCGAACGGATTTTCATACGGTTCTCACCAATAATAATGGGCGGAGTGATTCATGAGGAATGTTTTGGTGTATAATTCACTAAGGTTTAGTGTAAATTGGCTAAAATATGATAATGATTGATGAAGATGTCGGGAAAAATCATGCCGACTCCCGCTTTATTGGCGTGGGCCGCGTAAACCAGTAGGGTTATATGAAAACAATATTATGATAATATCTATCTATTCTTCACTTTTTCAAATATTTGCAAGATTCGAAATAAAATATATACATTAAAAATACTCCAAGTAGAATGAAAATCAGTTACATTTTAATCTAACCCTGCAACTAGCTGATACGACATTATGACAGAAAAATAAATGTAGGCATAAATTCTCTGCTACCTGTGTACATCCGAGGCGGGTTGCTAAATGTAAACTTCGTGATGTATGGCAAGAAAAAGAATAGATATTGAATATAAAATGTATGTAATTGGTAATAATAAATATTTATTATAAATAATCCTACTTATAATTAATATTATAAATGAGGAAGTTTGTAAGGATGGATGGATGGATGGATGTTTGTTACTCTTTCACGCTAAAAGTACTGAACGGATTTTGATGAAATTTGGCACACAGATAGTTTATAACTAGGAATAACATAGAATACTTTTTATCCCGATATACCCACGGGGTCAAAACTTATGCGGGAGAAACCGCGGGGCGCATCTAGTACGAAATAAAAGTAATACGTTGCTCGTTTTCTTGCAAATTAGAAGCATGATCAGCTTTTTAGTCAAATATCATTTTAAGTTTAAAACTGTGCAAGAAGTACCAAAACATTGACACATATGACGATACAAAATACCCTAGCCAAATTTATCCGTCACTTTAAAAATTTTCTCCATAATTTTACGTTACACAAAAATGGTCGACAGGAAACCATTCTGACTTACTTGTTTGCATTTTTGTTTGAACATGGCCTGTCAAAGACAAATTACCGGTACGAATTTTGACATGTTCTTTGATGTGTTTCCTTTTTATACAATATTGGTCTTTATGTTGATATGAAGTGGGTAAAATTAAATTTACTGGGAAAAGTGAAGGCTATTTATAAGTATTTGCAAAGTAATGTTTTTGAAGAGTGAAATGGCACATTTAAAAGTATTTTCTGTTCCGTTTTACACGATATTCATTTAATTAGACCTTTATTTTTTGTGTCAATAAAGGATTTGGCTGGATCCGTCCGTACTAATGAAAAACACTTCACTTTATGTACATCATAAAGATTAAAGTATATTATTAGAACTCGTGTGGTATTCAATGACCGTAAAGGGTACAGTCAAAGGATATTTTCACGCCTACACAATTCCCATACGAGCTATTCCGGAGGAGTTTGGTAATGTTTTCTCCCACTAAACAAGGGTCCCCCGCGTAATTGTATATACTTCTCTCTATATTACCTTTAATTACCGATTTCGTCCCTTAGTTCAACAACACGGCATAAGTCATTTTTACCAACTTTACAGGAGACGAAAATTCGTGTGGTGTTGAGAGGCCAACGTACTTGCGGCGCTGTCACTATTTTTGGAATTACGGCTTCTGGTTGGCTGAAATCTATGTCATGTGACCAATGGTTAGACGCGCAATGGCATTCAAATGTAAAAACCGCCAATTTTCGACTTGCGCGGTGTTATAAGGGACGATTTGTCAGTTTAGTAGGTATAGCGCTACAAGGTAGTTTTGGCGCGTGGCCAAAATTGGAACTAATGACACCATTTTGGTTTTTGAATGTGACATTTCACAAAACAGTTGCACAAATGTTTACTAACAGCGCCCCCATGTCAATGTTTCGAGCGCCAATTACAACTGCTCTGCAATGGTTTTCTCTTTTCAGTTTTGATGATTGATTTGGACATATTTTGAGACGCTGATTACGGGAAAAAAAAAAAATTCCATCACCTCAGGATTTTTAGTTATTTAGCATCGTTTGTTTTTTTTTGCCAAAATTACCCTGGCTTTCCTAGTTATTAATTAAAATTTTATTGTAATCGCTTCTCATTGAACAAAAAACACTCTGAATGGTTGCAGTAGACATTAATGAATGTTGTTATAAATATTAAAAAAAAAAACAAGATTAGTTAAATATAAGTGTATTACGTAACCTTATTATCAAAATATGGTGGATTTTTAAGTCATTTGCTAAAGACCTCATTTTTTATAGACTTCATGTATTTTTAAATAGAAATTAACTTAAATAGTTAGAAGAGGGTTATGAAGCTTGATTAATATTTTTTGTATAAACAGCACCATCATTGTTTTTACAAATCAGTTGGTCAGTACTTCTGTGCAATTCGTAACGCTCACTTGAAAAACGTCATCCCGAAAGTGTTTAAACTCTTCGGACAATTTTTACAACATTTTTGGGCAGTTTATGCTAACAAAACAGCAGCATAACATTATCGAATTCATAAGTAATGTTTATAATATGTATTTCGGCCTAGCAATCACCAATCCAGATAAACAGTGGGTCTCACATAAAGTTTGTACGACATGCGTACGTGAACTTCGAAAGTGGTCAAAAGAAAAGAACGTTTGATCTCATAAAAAAATAAAAGCCCAAAATTATAAGGAAATTGTGAAAAAAATGATTGAAAATTTCGGAAAAACGTGATGTTCAATGAGCATTAAACTTCACTTCCTTAATTCGCATTTGGACTAATTTCCTGATAACTTGGGGGCTGTAAGTGAAGAACAAGGCGAAAGATGTCACCACGATTTTAAAGAGATGGAACGTTATCAGGGAAAGTGGAATAAAATAATGATGGCAGACTAGTGTTGACTGTTACAGCGAGAGTATCCAAGTCGGATATTCAAGCGTATATCTCACAATTGGAGCTTCGGTGAAAAAAAGGAAGATACCACAAAAGTATTTAATATTTTTAATTTATTTAATACTGTCCCTTAAATGTATTTTTAATGTTTTATAGTCATGTAATAAAAAAAAAATACTTAAAAATTGGCTTTCTTTTTGTGAATTCACACAAAGGGGTTTTTCAAAAAAGGTGTTAGGAAAAATCCAAGTACATATAAATCAGCACACCAAAATACCCCAAGATCAGCATTCATGTCCAAAAGGAGAAAATAAAGGTTAAAATTTGCAGACCAGACAATAATTATTGTCACATACTATTTCATACATTTTTGCCAACACAGACCTTAGATCCTTACCATTTAACTTTTATAGTAACACAACTCAACAAACGTCCAGATCTGTCAAACACCCAATTTCTACGGGCGTTATTCGATATAGCCTGACCCGGACTGTCCCGACCGTAATAATGGTCACCCCACAATAGTTTGCGCTCGTTAACACGGTATTATTATGGTCCTTTGTTTTCTAGTAAGAATTGTTGTCACAGTAGTAAACACTGAATTATTCTGGAAACAGTTTTCCGGTAGCCTTTGTTTGTTGTTTTTTTTTTTTGTAGCTTGGGATTTTAGGCGCTTCTTGGAACGACGTTCTTTAACTTAGGTTTGAGGAGGAGTTGACTGATAGAAATCGTCACGTAATGAAAAAGCGTTACGCCCCCTAAATGCGACTTTCTCTCTCTCTGTCTCTTTCTATTATATTTATTAGTGTGAATTTAATACGCGTTTTTAATAGAGAAGTGTGTGATAACTTTATGAGAACCTCTAAAAACGTATACTAGATGGCTCTGTATTAAAAACGCGCCTGTGGGTGGATAAAACAGTGTATGCGAGCTAAAATCTTCGAAAAAAAGTCAGTTTTAAAGTCTCAAGTTAGTTTTTGTTGAAAGTTAGTTCCTGACGGAAGTCCCCCGACTGCAGAAGTTTTTTATTTATTTAGTGTTATCTCAAATCTACTATGAAGACAGTATTAAAAACTATACTGTTTATTCTCAAAATAAAAATAAATATTCTATTATGTGAATAGCTTATGATGTAGGTAGTACAAATACATGGGACTTTAAACATAACTGGCGAAATGTGGGTGTACACCTCTGCCCAACCCTCTGGGGAAACAGGAGTGATGTGATGTATTGTGGTACAAATATAAGCCAATCATAGTGGAATCGGGACTAACTTCTTAGCACGTATCTTCATCATGGTAACGTCATCAGTCGCCAGATTAAAACATACCAACTTTAGAAATTTGGTTTACTTTATCGTCGTTATTGGTTACAACCAATACTCTCACTTATTCCTCAATATCGAAACTCAGTCGTCATAGCCTAGCAAAGGAAGCCCTTTCATCCTTTAGGAGCGTTTAATGTTAAATTGCTTTCAGACTATTTTCAAAGGGCCAGTTAGGCATTTACCAAATATTACGATTGGTAAGCAAGTGGCTCTTCAGATGTAATGTAAATGTATCGGTTTATTTTTAGCCTATAATAGTCACAGGTAACAAAAAGCGTACATAAGACCAATATTACATAGAACAGAATATACATTTATTTTGAAAATATAATAATAATAGGTGTTATGATACATTTAAGCTCAGCCATATTTCACCATTCGGTATGCAAACATTTATATTATCATTCACTTAAGTTTAACCAAAATTCAGAGCAATTCAGAAAATTATTTTACACATCAATAACAATTAAGTTGATTGTCTACAATTTGTGTTCCATAATACTGTATCAATGTGTAGCTACAATTAAATACCCAATGTGTAATATGTTTTCAGGCTTATAAACTAGCATTCAAAATATTTTAATTTTAAACTCTAAAAATTGTTTTACCTTTAATCTAAGACGCTGACAACACCTAAACTGCGGTCACTGTCAGATTGCATAGAAAAGAAAGAAAAGCGCGATGACACAACGCTTGTAATTTATTGCAAAATATGAAGCAATTATCTATTTACTCAAACTTGAGTAGAGTTATCGAAAATAAAAACAACCAAGTTCTGCATTCAAATAGGACGTTCTTGATATTATTTAAATATGTAACGTATGTTGATATTTAATACAGATATTATGGATTAGAACTCAAGCTAAGAGCTTAGTTTGTATCGAGATTTTTTTTCAAAACGTGTTTTGGTAACAACCAAGTTCTGGGACATATGTTCAAAATTAACATATATTTTTTCCGCTACCATAAACTGTACAGATTTGGCAATTTTTTTTCTTCAGAGAAGCCAATTTTGGTCAATTGGGTCTTGTCTTGTCTTGTTCTTGGCCTTAAGTAACTTTTCAGCAGTTCTCGAATTGTGCCCGGTTAATTTTAATGGGCTCGCCCTTACATGGGGCTTGTAATATGACATAGTTGTACCAGACACCTCTGTTTACTTCAACGGGAAATACAGGCGTGAAGTTATGGGTAAGACTTGCTTTATTTTCTTTAATGTATTTTTAAATCGTTTTCAGACTCACAAACCAAGCATCTCTGTTCCCTTCCTTTTACCATAGTCGCCAACCATGATGGTCCCATCGGAAGGGTCAACACCAGTTTACGTTACTTAACTATATATTACTCTTTATTGCGACGTTAATGCGAAGGGTATAAGCAGTTTAGCAGATAGTTAGTTTTCGTCGATGTTTCTTTGTTAAAAGATTAATGATGTGATAAATTCTTTAGTAGGTTGTGTGGTTAAGTATCCTTTGTGTTGTTTTGTCTGTTTTGGGATGGTTGATCGGAAACATTTTTTTTTCTTGTAAATTAATTTTGTATTGTTTTTTGCATAGGTATTTAGCTATTAATATTATTGTCGACAAGCTGTTCGTTACAGGTGAATGTCTGCGATTTGAAAATCTCAATATCATGATATTCACCTGGGCACGAAGAGCTAGTAGCTAGCGGGCGCGGGCGGGTGCGGGCGCGGGCGGGTGCGGGGCGAGTGCGGGCGCTGCGGCTAGTGGGTAGCTGGTTTTATTTCAATTCGGCCTGGGCTAAAAGTCGGAAACTTGTATGATATTTTTGTATTCATACAAAAATATCATACAAATTTCCGACTTTTCCGGTGCATTTTCCATACAAACCTTATCCTGACAGTTAGGAACGCAACAAAAAAAAACACCATTTCGGTCGAGCCGTGCTCAAGATAACTTGAGAACGGATTGACCGATTTGATAGTTCTTTTCGTGGTAAAACAAAAAAAAAAATCATCTTCCGCATTTATTATTATTTATTTACATCTAATGATCTATTCATTAGATCTTTTACAAATGCAGTAATTGATTTTTATTTATATAGATTTGACTAACTGAATCAAAGACAAAAATAGTTATATGATTATAGTTATGTTGAAGGTATGTCCGAATTCATGAATAATAAAAATAAATGAAAATGTATTAACATTTATTTATTTATTGAAACTCTATTCATAAGCGAGGGGTTTAAAGTTAGTATGCGAACAATGTCGCGGAAAATAGCTAGTTATCTTGCGTCTAGAACAGAACTCAAGATATCTAAAACTAAGATAGAATTTACTGCGTCTCCAATATTATTTTATAGTGATGAGAACTGAACAAAATAGATTTGACCTTATTATTATTGCAAAGGGTAAGGTTCAAATATAAAGATATTTCATAAAATTATTAATAAATATTCATTTTATGGGGCGCATCTCCCAGTTGTCATCCATGCGTCATTCACATCTATTAAAACGTTAGGGTGAAAGACATTGGGTCTTTCACCCTAACGTTTGTTATTCTCGAAAACAATCTCAAGACCTATAAAACGTTCTTGATTAAAAATATTTGTCTTCTCAATCAACGTTGTAACACCGTTCATTAACTATAGCGTCAATCAACACAATTTATAAAGACAAAACGCTGCAATTGAAACGGGCAAAATAAACTGTAAGAAGAATCTCTCGTGGGACAAAAGAAACTGTTACATTCTACCCGACAAAACGGACCAGGGAGGTAGAGCTCCCGTTCTTTAAGCTTTTCTCATTGGTTGGTTGTAGGGGAGAGGTCTTTCTATAGTGGTAACAGTCAGAAATGTAGACAATGGGTACAGACATTAATAACTTTCTTTGTTTCCGTACTCCGTCCAAGTGATGAGTGTTCAAATTAGGGTACCGAGGGGTTTTTGTTAGAAATATTTTATGTTTTTCGTCATTATTTTTTGGATATATTTCCTAGCGTTGTTGGTATATCAGGTGCTTTGCGATTCATGATTAAGGGAAAGGGGGGTTGTAGCGATTTGTCGTTTGTTTGCGCTTTTGGCCGGCTTCGAGTGGATTCTTTGTTTGTTTTTGGAGTTACTGAAATATAAGTCGACATAACAATGTTACATGGCACTTATATTCCTAAAGGGTTCAGCAGAGTTACTATAAAAATAAAGTTCAAACAGAAATTGGCGCCTACTAAACTTTCGTTCTATTACTTGACTAAAAATGATCCTAAGAACTGTGTTTAGAAAAATGATGAAACAGGTAGGTAACCAAAATTCTGACAGTCTTGGACGAATCTATCATAGCCAGAAAAGGCTAGGCAGGCTGGTATTAATCACGTTTTTTACTTCCTACTGGCAAAATAGTGATAAATTATTACGTAACACAATGCAAACATCACGATCAAACATATCATATCATATCATATCATACAATTAGTATTATATTAGCCGCCGACCGCACGGCCAGTGAACTCGAAGCATAAATCCACCTCGCCGTGAAAGAAAGAATGCAGCAAAAAGGATGCATGCGAACAAATAAATACGCCATACACTCATTCATTTTTACCCAATGAATGAACGTATGAAGACAATGAACGAAAAAAGAATGGTTCAGCAAACAGGAGTCAGTCATTCAGTTACTCTTCCATAAATAAAATTAAAATTCGTTCCAGAGGGAAAATTGAATAAGCCTGCCTCGAAAGTTTTGCTTTGTGAGTATTGAGTTTGGGAGTAAGCAAAGACTGTAGGTTGAAGACCGCACAGTAGGCATGCGAGCTATGTATTCAGGTTAGTAGGAGCTGTTTCGTGAGATTTTTTGGGATTCATTGGAGTTTGGCGGGTTGTGTGGGTGTTTACCATATTTTTTTTCATTTTGCTGTGCTTTTGCAGAGGGGAATGAAATTAATATGTTGATCAGATTAGTTCAAAATCAGAATATTTTATTTCACATATACCTACATGGATAGGTACTTATGAAACTTCAGAAGCTAGGTGCACGGTTCTGATTGGTCGTTTACAATGGAGAAGAGGAAAGAAACTTCACGGTTAATCTTTTGAAAATAATTGGCTTTTACAATGTTTTCGAATTACAGTGTTAATAGGTATGGGCGGACAGTGTAGGGCTGTCAACAAGTACCAGGTACTTACACAAAATAGATTCCACAGGAGTACCCTCTGATGCATTAACATACCTACCGGAACATATCTATTGGTTTCGCCGTAGTCGGGTAAAAAAGTCCATAAAACTATTTTTTTTTACCCGACTACGGCGAAACCAAAAGGAAGGGTTTTTGGCAGTCTATGTATGTATATTTGTATTTACGTATGTTCCACGGTAGGGCCTAAACTACTCATCCGAAACTACTACTCTAACTTAATTAGAAACATTATAATTTTTATCAAATAATTCCTATTCATCATGCAAAATACTAGTACACATTTCTGTAGTTTCATCCAACCTTACAAATAAAAAATCACTCTAAATGTTCATTCTATACAAAAAATGCATCAAAGTTAAACAAGCCCCCTGTATATTATGTTATGTTTATTTGCCCCAACAATAAACCTTACGAATTCAGTAGAAATATACGCGAAGGGGAGTTTCTTAGTGCACGATTACATGAATAAGTAAGCAGGTATCATTGGGTAGCACTTAGGCTAAATAATATATTATTTTTTTATAGGGCAACCCCTTAATAGTGTGCTTGTTTGCTGAAGGATGGGAGAAGAGAATGTAAAGGTATAGAATAAGGAAATAATATATTTTTTAAAGTAATAATTTCTTGATTCTAATGCCTGTTTTAAAGTTAAACTAAAGATTAACTTTCGATAAGGAAAATGGCAGCCAAAAAGTATTGATTATTTTTGGCTTGAATGTTTTTATGCTCAGGAGAATTTACACGTAAGGAAAAAAGAGCCTTATTCAGCTAATCAATAATAGAGTAATATGATGTGGCATATTATGGTCATGTTATTAGGAAAGACTTCAAATAATTACAAAGGCTCTGGATAAAATTATTGTGGTCTATGAACCATTTAAACCCAGCGTAAACTGTGCTTGTTGTCGCTGCAACTAGACGCAGAGTTCAACGGACGTCATGTGGGAAGCGATCATTTTATTAGAGTATTCGACGCGTTTCGTTTCCGATTTAAAAACATCGATATCGAACGAATCCATGTTGAGATTCGCAATACACGGAACGCATCGCACTGTCCGCAGCGCTCACAGCAAGTCTGGCGTTGACTTGTCAACCGTGCGTCTTGTCGCTGCGAAAAGTAGCGAGAGCGTTCCATTCCCTAGCCTGTCGTTGCGACTCTGCAACTCAACGTCCTGTGGGCGGAACTTAAACAAAATGTGTGAAAATTTTCGGCCTCAGTCTGTCGTTGCATCTCGTCGGCGAGCTTTAAAAATTGGTCACTATAATTTTGAAATGTATGATGTACTAGATCAATTTTATAATGTTGTCACCAAAATCCCCGACTGTTTTGAGAACCTACTGCCCCAGTTACGTATAATAACCAGACCGAATTTTGGTCATGGCGGCTGATACAGAAGACTCCTTCTCTCAATCTTATAGTCCGATATGACGGCAATCCAACACGAATGAAGAGAGATCAGGCGCAGGACTAATGTGCTGTCCGAGGCACAGGGGTATCACACAGCCAACTTCCAAACCCCGGGCTGTTACTGAGACATTCATAATGAAAAACGCGATAACATTTTCCCCGATCTGGGAGTCGAACTCCAGGACTCCAAGCTAAGTAGTCGCGCTTGCGTTCACGAGACCAACAGGGTAGTTACGTATAATATCCATCTGATCCAGTAAATTGCTTTATCATTTACGACAACAACAGAGACAAAATAACTACCCTCTCTTTTTATTTTTTGCCACACGTTGCGTAAATGCGCCCGAACATGAGCGAAAAGAAAATAATGTAAGTAACAATATTTTAGGGCAAGGTAAACACACTCTGCAATAATACCCGCGGGTGTAATAAGAACTTACTTTAATGTACATTCTACCATTTTTAGGGTTCCGTATCTCAAAAGGAAAAATCTAGGTGTGGCTGTGTCGTGGACACGGCCGTGTGTTTTACGTGAATACGTGTACGTAACGGGTAATATTTGTAACGATTTCTTTGATCGTGACGTCATATTTTAAATGAGCTTGTAAGGATTTCAAATATATTTTTAAAACTATTTTTTTTTTAAGTTATGAAAATAGATTAAAGTTACCATTACTCCGAAACTACTGATCCTAAAATAAAAAAAAAAATACAGAGAATAGTTCTATACTGTCTTATAGATTACAGGAAAATCTACGTATGGTCTTATAATAATATGGTAAATTGATCACTCAATATAGTGCGTATAAACTTACATTTGCAGTTGGAATGTATGCGGGAACATGTTTTCCAATTTTCAACTACAACGTTAAGTTTTTTCTTGGGATTACTTCATCCCAACTACGGAACCCACAATTCGCGCGGTCCAACACGCCCTTGGCCGGTTTTTTTTTTCATGATAATTTTATGAGATGGAGAAAAAACATGAAATGATGCAGAATGAGGAATGGGGTTATCCTGAAGTGGGTAAGGTAGGTATGAAATAAAAAGGTGATAGAATTATTTTGTAATGTGGGCACTATGTTTGTAAAAATAATTATAGTAGGAATTATTAACACCCCCTCGTTGGTCTAGTGGTCGCTAGCGCTACTGCTGAGCATGAGATCCTGGGTTTGATTCCCGGTTCAGGCCAAAGTGTTATTGGGTTTTTCGATCTGGAATTTCTCTGTAGCAGCCCGGAATGGAGAGTACGGTTGTCGCAACCCAGTGCTGGACACGCCACAATCGCGGCGATAAGTCCCCTCTTTGAGGAGTGGCTAGAGACGCGCCACGGCATCCTCACCTTCCGCCTGTCGCAGGTCCTCAACGGACATGGCAGCTTCGCGAGGTTCCTGTGTTAGATAAGGCAGGAAGAAACGCCCGGGTGTCACCACTGTGTGGATCGCCCGGAGGACACGGTGGAGCATACGGTGATGGTCTGCCCGGCTTGGGCAGAGCACCGCCGTGTCCTCGTGGAGGCGATGGGCGGCAGAGATCTCTCGCGTCCGGCACTGGTTCAGGCCATGGTACGGAGCGAGAGGGCACGGGCAGCCGTCACCTCGTTCTGCGAGGATACGGGACGGTTGAGGGAAAAGTAAATTTCGTGCCCTCTCGCCCCTAGCCGCCACAGGAGACGCCCTGGGCGTCGGGAATCCCGGCTGGATTTCCGGCCACTGTAGGCGCGGGCTTGCGGACGGTGAGCAATGGGTAGCTCACTGTCCGGTAAGGACCAGGCCCGGGTCGACGGCGCGTCGTATTCCACGCGCGCCTCAAAAAGATGTCGTCAGCACAAGTGTAGGGGTCGCGGGAAGGTATTAAAGAAGAAAGAAGAAAGAAAGAAAGAAAATACATTTATTTGCGGTAAACATGACGCAAGGAAGGAACACAAATACAAAAAAGAAACAATTTGGGGGAGAATATGCGTCACGTCTACGCAAAATGGCCAACGCTCAGCATAATGCTGCGACCCTATGCGAGACAGAGCCCCAGCGCTGGTTTTCAGCGATAGCCGGCGTTGACGTTAAGACGTCGACCGGTGCAGCATACAGTGAGATTGTAATTTGAATAACATAAATACAAATATTAAAAAAAAAAGAATTACATAAATACAAATATTTAAAATGACAACATTTCGTACCGACGAGAACGACGTACGCGCCGCCGCACTGTGGAAAATAATGGTCTGTTTCTGATTAAAAATCAATAACTTCTTTATTTCTGAATATTATGTTCTAAAATTTTGCACAAATATAGAATAGTGTATATGGCTTCAAATAGAATGTAATTTATTATGATTAAATTTAAAATAATAAATTAAAAAATAAAACAAATTCAAAATTATAAAAAATCTCCAATGTTTATTTCTTAACAATGAATACTATTATTTTAATGTTTACAAAAACCAAATATCATATAGTACATCAAAATAAAATCAAATAAAATAAAAAAAACATTTTTTTAAAGATTAAAATCGAACACAGATTAATTAATTAATTGTACTGTTTACTAAATGTTATGTTATTTATACTTGATGAACTTCGGGATCTAAAATTAATTCGTTCACTTTCAAAAGATCTAAGGTGTCTTCATCAAGTTCCTTCACGTTTTTAGTATACGGTTTTCTAATGCTGGTAATGTAAGGATCAGAAGTATAAAGAAGAGTATGAAATACATCTTCGTTTGTAGCGGATCTTGAGCATTTTCTAGCATGATGAAGACGAATTTTTTTATAATCCTTATTGCAAGATTCTTGTGCATCTTCCGAAAGTTGACCAATAGGAAGTACTGCAAAATGCTTTATGACACTTTCTCCATGAATCAAAATTTTGTGAACTGAAGATGGAAAGAAAGAGCTTGCAGAATTATGTAAAGTCGTTTAATCAAATTTATATCCACTCCTGTAATTTCAGCAGAGCAGCTTGCATTGTGAAAAAATCTTCTGGCAGTATTACCGTCATTAGAATTACCACTTACTTGTCTTGGTTTGTCGATGATCAATACTAGCTCTTCACGGAAACGCCTTTGTACCAGGGTTTTCTTCTCTTGCTTTAGTCGTTTCTTTTCTTCACTTGTGGCTGACCATGTTTGGAAGGACAGATTATAGGAAATATGTAAAATCATTTCCATACAACGAATCCAGGCGTGCAAAGTAGACAGTCCGTATTGATAAGAATCTTCATTTTCAGGCCTAGCTGTCACTTTTGTCAAATCGTTCATTTGGCGTGGAGTAGCTCCACATATTGTACATGTGGAACCCGAAGGCGTATCTGTTAATACCTGAGCTACTTTACCATCTATCATTGTAAGGAAGAGATCATGCTTCACTTGCACTCCCTCACCTTCTTTGTTAATTAATGATGGACTCAAGGAATTTATTTGACCCTTTATTTCATCCACAACGGCTTTAGTTTTCTCGGGAGTTTCTTTACAAAATTCTATTAATATAGGCCGGCAAAAACGAACAGATGAACGGATTTTGCCAGACAACATCACCTGTTAGCTCGTTAATTAACTTAATAGGCACCAAAGAAGTGATAAATAAATTCGAATCAGAAATAAGTTCAGACTCTTCTGGCAGTTTCTGTTTGTACTGGCTTTGACCGGATGAGCCATCACAGCCCCATTTACTATACTGAAGTAAGTTATTCAATCCATTCCTATAGACTGAATCTATTGTCAATATTCTAGCTGCAGTGTGATCTAATAAATCTTGAAGTCTTACTATTTTTGCACTTGTGTCTGTAATTTGTATGGCTGAAGACGGTGGATAGCAAGTAGTTTTAACTTCTTGCACTTTGTAATATGGCGGAAGCACAAAACATTTTCGTTCGTTCGTTAAATTTCTCAAGTACAAATATTGTGCTTTCGTTAAATCCAAGTCAATAAATACGCTCAATGCTTCTTCATCCGTTAACATTTTGGTCTGCCTTGCGTCTTCTATGAGACTCGAAAATAAGGTCTTATTTTCACTGTCAGCAAACCTTAATGTTTCCACAAGTTTAGCTTCTGTTCCTTCTCCTATCGAACGTAACCCTTGAAGATATGCGTTATAGACGTGTTCAAATCCATATTCATTAAGTAACATTGTATTTTTTCTTCTTTTACTGGATTCTGACAAGTCTGGATAAGATACGCATGGTCTTCCACGTTTCCCAGAAGAAGTAGATGGTGTGGAGATGGTTGTAACGTCTTCAGAGTCCGGTAAAGTTATTGAATATTCTGATTCCAACCAATTACTGTTCTTCATTAAAAATGTATCCTTGTTCCGTGAAGTTTCGTTCCAGCGTTTATTAAAAGCGGGAATAATATGTCTTTGAAAATCACTGAGGATGAAACATAAGTTGTCTTCAGACACATGATATTTTTCTTGCAAAACTGTTGATAATGCTTCCAACGATTTTCCTCCTTCGATATACGAAAGTATTATTTCACATTTAGAACACTTGAAAGTAGACATTTTGAAGAGTCAACAAATGTAATTACACTTCTGTTAATTCACCACTATTTTGTTATTTACAATGGAATGAAACCACTGTTTATATACTATTTGAAATATGAGGGTAGTGTGCATTTTGTTGATTAATATTTTCACATGCAACATGAGTGCAAAAAAGATAAATGCCCTAATATCAATGATAAATTACAAAACTTACCGCAAACTATTGATGTAAACAGCAACGTTTCAAACCGCAATAGATAGCGAGCGGTTTTCCGTTTTCTGACTCTTATCACATTTTTATTAATTACTCCGAAACCCGCAAATATCCGCAGCTGTTATTATTTGATTATGTTTATGGATAGTTAGGCTACAAATCCACATTAAATTTAAAGCAGGGGTAAACGTGGGTAACTGTCAAAAGTCTCGTTGAACTTTAAAAAAACTTTTTCACCATATTTTATTTTGCAATTATTTTAAGGTGAACCTTAACATAACATTAAATACATATTAGCTGTTTCATATTCTTCAAAAGACGAGGTTTCCAGAAATATATAATATATAAAAAGGTATAATACATTATACCTTTTCCTGTAACGTATAACAATAAAATCAATTTAAAAGTGATGAAGTGAACGGGCCTGACATGGACGTCCGTCAAAACTATAAAGTTTGTGGTGTTGTAAAAAAATCATTTCATTTAATATTTATAATTTTTTGATATTATAGTCTAGTTTAGTCCTTAAACTATTGAGTAAAATAAAAAAAGCATGCCAGTAGCGACATTGACAAAAACCATTTTTAATCAGCAGTTGTTCTATGATTTTCCATAGTGCGCCGGCCTAAAAAAAATTGCTTGCGGCTTAATTCTAAAGGGTTACCGAGGCCCCTGGCAACACAGGCAACGGAAGGAATACGGGTGGGTTTTAGTCAGTAAGAGTCTGACACACCCTCCCGCTCCACCCAGAGCAGGAGAAGTTAATTGATGATTCCCCACCCATAAAAAAAGTAGCAGCCCGGAGTCTGGATTTGTGGCCGGTTGATGGCGATAATAGGCTCGCCCCCATTGCATGGGACTTAAACTTAACTGGCGAAATGTGGGTGTACTACAGGTACACCTCTGCCCAACCCTTCGGGGAAACAAGACGTGAATTTATGTTATGTTATTATAAACATACTTTTATATCAAAGTTATTTATTTATTTAATACTTTAAGCACACAAATGTACAGAGGCGGACTTAATGCCGTAGACATTTTCTACCAGTCAACCTTTGGGTGATACAGAGACAAATAGTGGTAGGTTGTAAATTTGTAATATATGTTAGAAAGTTACTTTAACAGAGCGAGTTGATGTAGGATTGTGTGTTTAGTTGATGTAGGATTGTGTGTTTAGTTGATGTAGGATTGTGTGTTTAGTTGATGTAGGATTGTGTGTTTAGTTTTTCTGTAAATATTTTGTTTATCGTAAATAATTATGTAAGTATGATCTAACTGAACATCTCAAAAATATAATAAAGTATTATCTAACTGAACATCTCAAAAATATAATAAAGTATTTTTTTTTACACCAATAGACAAATCACTTGATCTTAAGAAATCATGTATTTTAGGGCGGAGTACCATGAAGGAAGATCTTACCCATTCATCTAATGTAAGTTCAGTCCTAACGACAAACTAACAGCGACCACACACCGCTTGTTACCTGTTAGGGGTTGCAATAACCATTATGTTATGTCCCGGCTTCCAAATTAAGGTAATCAATGTGGTCGTTACAAAATTAGAAGTAATCATGTAATGGGCCATGTAATTATCACTGTTAGTAATACTTCAGGACCGTTTTCGATGAACTAGCTAAATTCTTTGGTATCAAGTTTGTTATTGATGATGAAAAAGTAAAAAAATATATAAATTAAGACAACACCAGAAGTCATGAACCAATTCTTCTCGTTCCTGTACTGTACTTTGTTATGCATAAAATGTTCCTAACGCGTGGAGATCCCGCGGTCCATTGCATCGTCGTAGCCATCTGCTACGGCGTAGCTCTCTGCTACGCCGTACCGGATGACTACGGCATAGCGTATGGCTACGGCATTGCTAGCACGGCTTTTACCTTCTATGAATTACACGAATAGGATAATCATAATTAAATAAGTCAAGTACATTGATGATTCCATGATTTCCTAATTACTATGGTTTCATTTATAAAGCCAAGAATATGAAATTGTTCCAAAAATACACCACTTATTCAGTAAACATTTAAAATCTGTTTGATATAATTATACATTACTTAAGTTTAATGCAATATAAATGACTGAATTGAGTCCGTAAAGCCGAGCAATTTTAATTTTTACATTATCACGATTTACATCAATCACTGGGTTGCAACGTAAATAAATATTAAAATGAGTCATGATCATCATTCATCATCATTTCAGCCGAAAGACGTCCACTGCTGGACATAGGCCTCCCCCAAGCACCGCCACTTCGACCGATTTTGTGCTTCCCGCATCCAGCGGATTCCTGCGGCCTTCACAAGGTCATCGGTCCACCTTGTAGGAGGCCTTCCAACGCTACGTCTTCCGGTACGCGGTCGCCATTCCAGAACCTTTCGGCCCCATCGGCCCTCTGTTCTGCGAGCAATGTGCCCTACCACTGCCATTTAAGTTTGGCAATTCTTCGGGCTATGTCGGTAACCTTGTTTCGCCTGCGGATCTCTTCATTTCTGATTCTGACATTAAAATGAGTTGTTAAATAAAATTATTGTAGTATGTAAGTATTGTATTAAGTTATCCTCTTTGCTTTATGTACTAAAAATCATGAAAATGAGAAAAAAGAAACCGGATCGGAAGTGCGAGTTGAACTCGCGTGGTGAGAGTGATCTTCCATGTTTTTGATCTCATGTAATTTATCCTAAAAACAAACTTAATATTGTAGTTGAAAAACAGGTTCTCCCATATATTCTAACTGCAAATGTAAGTTTGGACGCACAATATTGAGAGATTTACCATGTTATTTTAATACCATAGACTTCTTATAGGTTTTCCTGTAATCTATAAGTAAAGAACTATATTATGTATTTTTCAAAATTTTTAGCTCCTTAGTTTCACAGATAAGGAATGGTCAATTTTCATCTATTTTATTAAATTACTTTAAAACCACTTATTTAAAAATTATAAAAGTATATATATTTGAGACCCTCACAACAAAGGTTTGATAAGTCACATGGTACAATTTGCAATTGTTTTTTAATTTCCCCTCCAAAAGTGACCCTTATATTCAAAATTCATTTATTTCCGCTATACATTCGTGTTTGGGTCACAGAAATTCATTTATGTTTACAAAATTTTAACTTAATAGGTCCAGTAGATTCGGAGCAAATCGGCTGAGACAGATGGACAGCCAGATACCCGAGTGATCCTATAAGAGTGCCGTTATTTCCTTTTGAGGCACGGAACCCTAAACAGGAATATCTTCCTTAGCAACACAAAGTTCTCCGTTTATTTCGAATTCCCGGAAATTATTGGCAATACCGAGAGTATTGCCAATACCTTTCTCAGAATAATTTTGTTAACAAAATAATGCCTATCCCGTATTTATTGTTGTCTTGTAGAGGTATCATGGGTAATTGATAGACTAAGAAAGGAAGCCGAGTCAACGTATTATATCTTGTAAGTATTTTGAGAAAATTACTGTGAGATTTCTGAAAAGAATTGGTTCAAGTTCATCATTGTTCGACCATGACTTAGTTTTTAAGTACAGTCAGAGAAATTAATAGTCTCATTGTGAAAGTCACTTGACACTATTGGTCAATTTTTCGTGTTATAGCCATTTAATTTACCTAACTATCACAGAATGACCGTTCAGATTTGAATATGCGGACAATTTATGTTGGTAGTCAATTTGCTTAAATCAATTAATTTCCTTGACTTTATTTCGTGTAAAATAAATACTTCCACTTCCCAATTAACACTGGTATTTCATGTTCAAAGGAATAATTTGATAAATAAGTTATTGTTTGTCAACATTTAATTGCTTGCTTTTTGAAATAAACATTTTCTATAAAACTTAAGCCAAAACGTGTTTTAATGTAATAGAAGCTTCAGAGCGTTCGCAGACGGCATACAATCGGCGGCAGATTTTTTGTAGGAGGTAAATGAAACAGTAAAGATCAAATGAATCAACGCATTCTTTCCTACAAAACGTAGGTCAAAATAACGTACGGCTAAATTTGACCTTTTGTGGAACCTACAAAAAGTATGCCGTGTGTGAGCGCGCACACACACACGGCATACTTTTTGTTACAACACAAAATCAAGAAATAGAGGTTAAAATTCGCAAAAAAATCGAACAAAACTAAACCATAATGAAAACAAAACACGTCATTCGCAAAAACAAAGGGACTCGAGAGGAAAAAATGCAATTCACGTTCCTAATACCGGCCTCGTAAAAACATCTCCATAGGAACGTCGTTTATGTTTTAATTAAGAGGCCGTAAAAACGGACCTTGTAGGGATTATCAGAAAACAGTATGACCGAGCCGTTTGGACCTTTTATTTTCTGTTTACATTCGGGAAAGGAGGAAAATTAATATTTTTTGGAAAACATTTGGAAGAGTTTCAGTGATATTGTACTGTGGTTCTATTGGGGGGTCTTTGGTGAAGCTAAAAGTGAAAATAAATGAAGAAGAAATTGTTGACATTTGGGGTTTTCTAGGTTATATGTTGCATTGAAAGGTTGATTATAAAAGTGCCAGTTTACAAGTACCATTATAGGTAAGTATTTCTTTTAAATGTCTTTAAACTCGGAATTACGTTAAATAATTACTATGAGAGAAGACCCCAAGTAACATGGATCAAGGGCAGGAACATAATGAAGAGAAGAATATGCAAAACAGTAAATTGATGATTGATATGATTTCCTAGACATCGGACAAAAGAACGGAAATACATGTCTAGTGCTTCAACTTCAAAAACATTTTCTTTCCACTAAACATCGACCCCCATTTGAACCCATACAAAACGGAATAAAGTTCCGCCTCCCATATAACGTTTAAACGCGTTTTGAAATCCCACAAGTGCCGTGTAACGAATAAAAATTTCAAAAGCGACGCAACTGCGCGGCGGTGAAGGTCTTAGTACAAATCCCGGGTTACCGTCGCGGCCTGAAACTTCTGGCATAGCAAATGAGTTGCTGAAACGTCTTGGTAGATACTACGCTGTGATCTGTGTTTTAGATTGTTCGTTTGAGAAAGACCGAATTGGTAATTTTTGTTCGTTTGCTGTCTTTTTTAGAGTTCCTTGTTTATTATGGAACCCTTATAGTTTCCCCATGTACGTCTGTCTGTCTGTCTGTCTGACCCCACTGTAGCTCAGAGACGCTTAGTACTAGAAAGCTGTCATTTGGCATATGTATACATATTAATCACGCCGACAAAGTGCTAAAATAAAACATTTTCAACGTAACGTGGAGATGATATTTTTTTTTTTCGTCTACCCTATGGCGTAGGGTATCGTTGGATAGGCCGTTTAAATATAGCAAGTCTGTGAACACCACTTTTCGATTCAAGGATCCATTTGCGTAATGTTAAGCATTAAATGGCAAATTTTTATTAGAGTCAAGTGTCCCCCACCTGCCAGCTAAATGGTTTATTATGGCAGTAGTACATATAATAAAATTAAAAGGAAAACTATCACGGCTAAGTAGGCTTTACAAGTTAACGAGTTATAGTCGACCAACTTTAATTTGCAGTTGGAGAATTGACCGTGGCATATATCGATGTATGGGAGAACAGGTTTTTCAACTACAATGTTAAGTTTGTTTTTGGAATAAATTCGGTCCAAGTAATCCCAACTACGGAACCATTCATTGTGCGTGGTCCGACACGCACTTGCCCGGTTTGGTTTAGTATATCTATTGGTTTTAACAAAATAGGCAGACATAGAATTATTCATGAGAAACTAGTTTTTTGTAGTCCATTAAACTAGTTCGTTCGAAGTGGTGTTTTAAGGCCGAAAAATTTCGTATTAAAGACGTTAGGATCAATTAGGTTAGCATATGAAGGATCAGTAAAGCTAGACACACACATGTCAAGACTTCTTCTTTTCGCAAGTAAGAATTGGTAAATATAAAATAAGAGTATTAGAATTATCATATACCTATACTAATATTATAAATAGAAAAGATTTGATTTTTTTTATAAACTCAGAAACTACATACAGGATTTTCAAATTATTTCACCTATAGAAAGCTACTTTATCAGTGAGTTTTTATAAAATACGACCCATGTCGGTTGTATTTTATAAAAAAAAATACATTAATTTAATAAATAAAACTGCAAAAACTAGTGATGATACATAAAATAATGTACTATATGTTTATAGTACTCATTATTACCCACAAGAAAAACAGCGAGGCTATACTCGTATGTCTACCTATTGTTTTGTTCAAATTAGTTAATAAAAACACGGGTAGAATCGAAAGATGATGACATTCGTATCATAATATTTATCCTTACCCAACTAAATAGTTTTATAATCAAGGTTGATTATGTACATGTAAATTCCTCTTTAAATTATTCGAATTTGACCTTTCGTTTAGAAGTTACGACGGGTATAAAAATGCTAAAAGTAAGAAAAATGCCGAACAGTCCTACGCTTCAATAATTACCTACATACATTATTTTTGGTAAACTAGAAACAATGATATTGAGTAGTTAGTAATAAATAATATTTTTTTGTCGTAATAAATAAAAAGATAGCTGTCATAACTTTCCGGAAACTATCTTATTTATGGGAAGGAAAGAGTGTTTAATTTTGTAGGTGAAGATATGAAATCCACGCAGACGAAGCGCTAGTAGATAGATAAAATTATTATTGACCACAGTAAAACACTTTAAAAGCCAACAAAACTATCTGCTGTTACTATTATACGTATTTTCACCATTTATCTGTGAAATTCGAGAGGTTCGGCCGCAAGCTCTTACAGATAACCCCTTTATATGAAGGGTGCTTGTGCAAGTGGCTACTTGTGATATTTGCAGCTTGACTACGAATTTTATTGGCTAAGTTGTAATTTTTGAGGTAACATTTTTTTGTTTTAAAATGGTTCATCTTTTTTGAGCTTTATAGATCTACTAGCTGGCCCTACAGTGGTTGTCCTTGTGTCAGTTATTTTCCAAATTAGTTTTCTTGATAATTCGTATTTGGATAACAAAATGCCAGTCAACACGTTTATTGCTGCTGAAAGATGGCTTGACTAGCAGAGGCATATTCTACTATAGGAAGAATTTAGTCTATATAAATATCTACCATATCGACACACACATGTCATAAAGCATTTTGTTTCTTTTTAACTAATCAAGAACTGCGTATGAAAAAGAGAGACATCTAAATGTTTCGCATAATCAGCCTTTAATGTTCCCACTGCTGTGATAGGTTCCTCTCGGTGATAGGTAGTGGGCCGTAATCAGATTGATCAGGCATCATGCCGGACAAACGAAGGTAAACGTGCACCCCATCAGCGACTCACGCAAATATACAATGAACATTTCATGGATATTGATATATTTATGCTAAAAAAAAGGTTTTAGAAGTAAAGTTATTAATGTACTGAACAACGTGGATATATGTTGTGGTAGCTAACTGGTTTATTAATTTATAGCAATATAAAATGTTTCCTTGAATAATAATAACAAGCTTACCAATGAGTCCTAATCATAGCACACATCTTTGTTAATATGTGGAAAATGTTGTGGTTATTACATTGATTTTGTTTTATATACCTACCTTACTGATAAGTATTATATGTAATGTAATATCGTTTCTTTTCCCAAATAAAATAAAATAAAAAAAAGTAATCCACCACGCGAGCCCGGTGTGGGTTGGTAGATGTCACATGTCTTTGAATTTTTGGTTCGAAGACACGCCGGTTTCCTCACGATGTTTTCCTTCACCGTTTTGCGAGCAGTGGTGATGAATTAATTTACACAAAGTAAAGAGCCTGTCAGGGTTCGAACCTGCGACCTACAATCTCGTAAGTCGCGATCATTAACACTGAGCCACCACTGCTCTCTCTCTCGCTCTAATGTTTGTCAAAGACCAAATTTTGTAACACTTTTGTGTAACGTCAAAATCATGTCTATGCGTGATATTTGGTACGAAGTTTTGTGGTACAAAACTCGGCAATGTGCTGTCAAACGGTTGGTTGCTCTCTCTCTCTCTTGCATTCGCAGTTACAACCCTACGAAAGGCAGCAATTTTATAGGCATGCACGCTAATTTTGTAGGTATGGCAAGTCTTACCTGACCCCTCTTCCCCTCTTCTTCTTTGTAAGAGAGGTCTGGTAAAACTTGTATGGCACTGACTAAAGGTTGGGCTCTTTCAATGCAACCTATGTGAAATTAACATCAAACCTGCCAATCATCAAAATCGTTCGTTAAGTAGTTCCGATGTAAAAATGTTCGTGTACAGATGACACTTTTATCAGTGAACTGACATAACTCAGTATTGATAAAGCTATTGACTATTCAATTTATTCTCGTTCAGAATAAAACGTAGCCATTTTATTTCATCTGTTTTAAAAAATATACATATTGAACGGAAAACATAAATTCTCATTTATTTCCATTCATCCCGTCAGCATCGTTTGTTAAAATAAATTTATTTTTGACGAAAATCCTTTACATTTTCCTTAATTAGAAAGGCAATTTATTTATTTCCTCCCTTTTCGAATTTCTTGATTGATTTTGTTTAATTATTTATTAACTTTATGTTTACATTTTTTGTTGCAAGAAGATTTTAATTACAATTAAGTTTGATTGAGAAATCGAATTGTTTTAGGTTCGTTTATTTTAATTATGAAATCATTGTTTATTTAAATACCATTTCTTTTAGTTTTGGATTGCTTATTTAGTTCGGTAATATTTGACACAAGATTAGGTACTTCCTGATCGACAATCGTTAAAAAAAATACATAATAAAATACCTATTTGTAACACGCTTATTTTGCGAATATTTTTGTACACATCTATATTTTTTAATTATTTTTAACCGCAACTCTTTACCAAACAGGTGGCCGACCACTTAATCACTATAATTCATGCATAAACCATCCAGGATCCTAATTCCGGTGCGGTGCGGCGCGGTGATTAGTGGAATCGCCGATAATTTGCCGACCGGTATCAATTTACCTGTGCGACCAATTTGTGACTTTAAGTTTACACGTTGTAAAGTACTGGTTAACGCTAGAGTAGGTTTGCAAATAATTTTGTACCAGTACGGCAAAATTAGTTTTAAGGTTAATTTTTAAATGAGGCTGTTGTACAAATAGTTATCTGCGTTCGGGAAGCTACGCAATATCTTCTCGTCCCACGATAGTGTCTCAAGACGAAAGTTTTTGACCAGTGCGTGTTGCCAGTGATGACCTATGGCACTAAAACGTGGTCGCTTACAATGTGCCTTATTAAAAGGCTAAAAATCACTCAAAGGGTAATGGAGAGGGCTGTGCTTGGAGTTTCCCTACGTGATCGAATCAGAAATGAAGAGATCCGCAGGCGAACCAAGGTTACCAACGTAGCCCGAAAAATTGCCAAACTTAAGTGGCAGTGGGCAGGGCACATTGCTCGTAGAACAGATGGCCGATGGGGCTGAAAGGTTCTGGAGTGGCGACCACGTACCGGAAGACGTAGCGTTGGAAGGCCTCCTACAAGGTGGACCGATGACCTTGTGAAGGCCGCAGGAATCCACTGGATGCGGGAAGCACAAAACCAGTCGAAGTGGCGGTGCTTGGGGGAGGCCTATGTCCAGCAGTGGACGTCTTACGGCTGAAATGATGATGATCATGATGACATTATCTGCCTTAATACAAATCAGAACAAATCGTCTGTTCTAAAAGTACGCTAACTTATCCACGATATATTCTTTGCCCGTTTGATATCTGGTACAAGAGAATGGTGTCGGCCACTTAATCCTAGCCGTGTGGTGTTACATTATCATGATGCTGCGACGTGGACAAAGATGCGCGTTACATCCGAGATACCGCATTGAAGGCGAAAACTATCTGTGCTGTACGTAGGTCTGAATCTGACCTAGTATGTATGCTGTCCGTATTATGGGGTTCCTGGAAATATTGAGAATTTTGCTACGAAGATATCTGAATATTATTCCTCAATCACACATAAACGGCTGAATGCATTCAGTTCAGATTGTACATACCGATGCACCGTATCATATCGATTGGATTTTTTTTACAAGTTCACAGATAAAAGTAAAACTGTGGCAAACAGCTGGTAAAACATTTGTTAAATTCTAAACATGAATTAAGAAAGTGGTACTCTTCATAAGTCAAAAACCGGCCAAGTGCGAGTCGGCCTCGCGCACGAAGGGCTCCGTACCATTATCTATAAAAATGGCAAAAATGTCTGTTGTATGGGAGCCCCCTTAAATATTTATTTTATTTTTATTTTTAGTATTTGTTGTTATAGCGGCAACAGAAATACATTATCTGTGAAATTTCAACTGTCTAACTATCACGGTTGATGAGATACAGCTTGGTGACAGACAGACAGACAGATAGACGGACAGCGGAGTCTTAGTAATAGGGTTGCGTTTTACCTTTTGGGAACGGAACCCTAAAAATCATACTGAAAGCTGACGTAATAGTTGTATCTGTAGAGTGAGGATGAATGAAACGGTTCAAACATATTCATCCTCTCTATATTATCAGAATGCACCCGTGTATTCAGTAGAGATAAGCCGGTGTGAATAGCGCCTTCGATTCCCAGTTTACCAATACTGTGCTTCGCTGTAAGAGAACTTGAATTCTGTATATAAGGTATGGTTACAAATTATGATGTTCAAGGTTATATTTATGTTTATATATACTTTATTGTACAGTGGAGGGGCTTGTGGCTAAGTAATGACAGCCGCACGGGTCAATCGATCAGGTTAATCTACGCTTACCGCGGTTGGTCCGTAGATGGGTGACCATCTTTACATACCTAGACCCCTCCATGCCTCGGAAAGCACGTTAAGTCGTTAGTCCCGGCTGTCATTCTTGGATCTTTGACAGTCGTTACGCGTCGGCAGAAGTCCGAAAGTCTGACAACCAGTCTTACCAAGGGGTATCATATTACCCAGTAACTGGATTGTGGAGGTCTGATAGGCAGTCGCTCCATGTAAAATACTGGTATTCAGCTGCATCCGGTGAGACTGGAAGCTGACCCAACGTGGTTGGGAAAACGCTAGGCAGATGATGATTTACTTTATTGTACAGTCGCCAGCACATCGGGGCATCGCCGTGTCCTCGTGGAGGCCATCGGCGGCGTAGACCTCTCGCGTCCGGCCCTGGTCCAGGCCATGGTACGGAACGAGAGGGCATGGGCAGCCGTCACCTCCTTCTGCGAAGCAGTAATGCTCGCGAAGGAAGAGGCGGAACAGGTGAAGGAGAGGCAAACTTCGCGCCCTCACGCCCCTAGCTGTCGCAGGAGAAGCCCTGGGCGTCGGGAATCTCAGGCGGATTTCCGGCCACTTTAGGCGCGAGCTTGCAGACGGTGAGCAATGGGTAGTTCGCCGTCCAATAAGGACCAGGCCCGAGTCGACAGCGCGTTGTGTTCCACGCGCGCCTCAAAGAGATGTCAGCACAAGTGTAGGGGTCCACTAGGGCCGATGCCTGCCGGGGTCGCGGGATAGTCCGAAGGGGATACCGTGGACCCTGGCAACATAGGCAGTGAAAGGAACACGGGTGGGTTTTAGTTAGCAACAGTCTGACACACCCTCCCGCTCCGCCCAGAGTGGGAGAAGTTATTTGATAAATTTCCCCTAAAAAAAAAGCGCATCAAGTTACCACGAACTGTCAAATTTTCTCATTCGATTTCGAACATAACAGTCAACATTTTAAGATACATATCATATGAAGAAATTTGACAGTTTCATATAACCTGATGTGCTGTTGACTGTACACCAAAATAAACATTACAAAGAAAAAAAAATACTACAAAACATACAATGGGCAGCCTAATTTCTTAGTTTAAGTATGTAAATGGAAGTTGTTTTTGTAAATCCATTCCTACTAAACTAAGGATTTCACGCAAAAGCCTAGAACTGCTGTTTATTCGGCATACAAATATTAGTTCCATTTGGTTCAATCAATACCTAGTCAGTTGTTTGTGCATGTGAGAAATTATTACTGTGGGGCAACATTATGCTATCCGTACCGGAGAAGTTTTAAGAATTGCTGAGCCTCTGGAGATACCGTGCTTTCTGTTTAGGTGGTGATTTTTCTTTCGTGTCGGTATGAATCGTCCATTTGAAAGGCAATTTGTCTAGTTAACTAGTAAGGTATGTGATATCCAACATATCTGATAGAGGGCGAGGATGTTGCCATCAACTGGGCACAAATCCAGACTCCTGGTTGGTTGACTCTGAGAATGGATAGACAGAACATACTTTATTGTACACCAAATTTTTGACTCTTAAACAATATTGCTAATTCATGCAGTAATTTCTTAATTGTAACCCAATCACAGTTACCGAGGCCCCCGCAACACAGGCAACTGAAGGAACACGGGTGGGTTTTAGTCAGTAACAGTCTGACACACCCTCCCGCTCCGCCCAGAGCGGGAGGGTGTGTCAGACTGAAAATAACTTCTATTTGATAATTTCCTAACTAAAAAAAAATAAAAATAGAGGGATCGAACCGATCATTAAAATAGTCGCGTTTTAGGCTAGCAGACCAACAATAAGACAGAAAATAAACAACCTACATGATAAATCACGGTGTATCCGGGAACCTTCGTTTTTACAACGTTAGGTCGCTTCTTTAAGTAAAAGAAGCAATTATTTCCCCTACTTACGTAGCCAAGATAAGCAGTACCTACACATTTACCTGCTTGCTATCTCTGAGTTTACAAATTGTTCTCTTTCACGCGATTGTGCACTTAACTTGGAATCACAGTTTTTTTCTAAATGAGATACAGCCTGTCTTGAATCTAGGCAATTGGGTCAGTTAGTATTACGCCGTATAGTGATAATATTGATGTTATTTCCATCAAAATCGAACAGTATTAACTTTACAATAAATATTTCTACCGAAAACTGCAGAGTCAAGGCCATTCATATTTGGAATGATCCAGTATTTTCCGATAAAGATATTACTTAAAACGGTCTTGCATCAATCAAATATATGTATATAGCACTTGGAGCCCGTTAAAATGTATGACCGCCCATTTGACTTTTCTAATAACAATATTTTTTTTATAATCAGTTCCGATATTTCTTTGAAATAAATCATAAAACCGATACTAGTGTGGTATCGAAACAGTCTAACTAAATTTACAAGAACTGAACAGTTTCAGTACCAAAATGATTATCGATATCAATTCCCTGCCACTTCGTGCTATCATAACCGATTTTCCCAAACAACTTGGAAGAACAAGGGAGTATCTTCTCCTGTAGATAATTATTTTTAGAAAAGGTCAAAATATTCTGTTTACCTTTGATGTATATTATTAGTATTTCTTAGTAATCACTTATTCACCTTCCTTATAAGTCCTCGAAGTCCTTTCTTAATAGGAGCAGTGGTGGCCTAGTGGTAACGGCCGCTACTTACGATCTGTACGTCGTAGGTTTGAACCCAGACAGGCGCTTTACTTTGTGTAAATCGGTTCATCACCACTGCTCTCAAAACAGTGAAGGAAAACATCGTAAAGAAACCTACATGTCCTCATGAACCAAAACTTTGAAGACATACATACAGACATTGTGACATCGACCAACCCGCACAGGGCCCGCGTGGTGGATTACGGCCCACTCCCACTCACAGAGAGGAGGCCTGTGTCCCAGCAGTGGGAACTATTCACTTAATAAGCATATCGTTATCAACGGAAATAGATTATTATATTCCAGCCGCCGAGAGAATGGGTTCCTGTTGTTCCATACCTGTCATACAAACGAAAGTATTTTACGAATTTAAACTTTCAATCAACTCAGCCTATAACAGTCCACTGCTGGACATAAACTCTTTCCAGGGTGCGCCACAACACCCTGTCCTCCGCCCTCCGCATCCAGTCTGTCTCAGCCACCTTTAAAGGTCACAAGACACTACGCTTGCCGATACGCGGATAATTTCAACTCTATTAGTTCTTAATCCTGCACAACTGACAGGCGTCAGAAACGCATTATCTCGGTGGCTGAAATATAGCTTATTCAAGAATTAATAGATAATTATACGTAGGTTGTGTATTAATGTCACTTGTGTACATTCGACATTCATACGCATATATTATAATAACGTTTGATGTTCTAGTAAGCCGGGATTAACTGATTGATGGAAAAACATTGTTTACCTGTGTATTGGCTATCAATCAATTACTGATTGCATTGATGACATTATGTGTTTGGACATCTACATTAAAATAGGAGTGGTACTTTCGCGTACAAACTGATATTGGCGAAATTCAATAGCGATTTTTATTTTATTAATCTTGGAAGGTTTTTGGATACGTAACTATTATAGTTGACAGTTTTAATATTTTCAATTTTTTTTTACACGTTACTGTACCAGGTTTTGCCATTGTTTTGAATTTCCAAAAGTAAATATTAACAGTGTTTCTTTATCAATTCTAACGCGACTCCAATCAAATTCAATGAAACGAACAAAAACAGAATAGAATTTCTAATAATTTTTAAGAAGAAACATTGCAGACACATTGTATCGATCGTATGAGTAGCACATTTTGTTTCACTCAGCCAATACTGCACCGGATGTACAACTAGACAAAAAAAAATACCAATGTCGCATCGCAAAGCTATATTTAACACAGTCCTTCCCACAATCACGGTTTAAAAATTACAACAAAAAATACATTTATTTCAACCAAACTCAAAGTAACTGAAAGCTTATGCGAGGTGAAAAATTTTACCTTTTGTCTCCGCTTGTATAGTTTCAGGTTTGAATTTCAAAACATTTCTAAATGTGCCGTGCGTTGAAAGTCAGTGGAACAGAAAATCACATTGTGTCGGATCTCCATGTGGACACTGCTTTATAGAGATATGGACTAGAGTTCGCTACGTTTTGTGTTATTTCATTTTATTTTAAATTGGACTGAATGGAAATATGGGTTGGATTTGGAAAAGTGTGTAAGTTTGGTACCGGTGTGGCGGTGTGGTTTTTGAATGTATGTAGGCACTGGAAAATGGACTAGTTTTGTCGAAAATCATTTTTCTTGTTTTTGTGTTGGCCAGATGTGTGAATTTTCAATCATTTACCAAATAGTTTGCAAGATTTACCTCTGACATTGTTTAAAAAAATACTCTTCAAACTATTGCTATTTAAGAGATATTATACCATTAAGCAGTATTTAGAAGACAAATCAATAGAATCTGAAATGTTGACATTTGAATAATTGACATCTTTGACTTATGAATAGATTTGCGCGCCATATTATGGCAGGATATGCTGAAACAAAAATGACTGTAACACCCTATTTACCATATTCTAGCAAATAAATATTTTGATTTGATTTGATTTGAAACTTAGTATACTATAGTATTAGGTAAATCATATGAGGAGTAAGTAATTAATGTGGGTACTGTTTCACCTAATGCAATAAAATAGGTAGACATCATAAATAAGGATCTAAAATAAGAGACAACACTATTCACTGCCCCATTTTTGCAGCGCCTCGGAAATGTTTGCTGAGACCCACACAGATGGCTTTCACGCCATAATTCGCAAAAAAACCGCGTCGCTGCTGAGTGTGAGGTAGTCACAACTATATCCTGAGAGCTGTGGCGGAGAACTATTCTACGACTAGGTATCAAACATTTTATGAGGAGGTTGCTCAGGTAGGAAACATGTTTTTAGTCTGGTTGTCCTCTGCCTTTTTTTTTTTGGATGGGAAATCATCAAATAACTTCTCCCGCTCTGGGCGGAGCGGGAGGGTGTGTCAGACTCTTACTGACTAAAACCCACCCGTATTCCTTCCTGTTGCCTGTGTTGCCAGGGGCCTCGGTGACCTTTAGTACCTTCCCGCGACCCCGGCGTCGTCCTCTACCTGGAGTGTGCATTATTTTATTTTATTTTATATCAGTACCACTACTAACCCTAGAATATAAGTTGTTTTGTAAAACTAACATGGATTACTGTTGTCCGAAGATAAATTAATTTTATTTATTTTTCATTTTAATTCAAAACCAACCTAGCCAAAAAATACACTCCTGAATAAAAAGAAAAAGGCTTAAACATGTTCCATTAAAATAACAAAAACATACAAAATTCATTAATTTTACTGCTTGCGCGTTACATATATCGCTCATACTCTAAAGCCCATCAAAGTCTTCGAACACATAGATTTAAAACGAAATGTATTATAAATTCTCCTTTTCATCGTGAAGACAGCTAAAATCCTTCATGTGTGCTTTTGTATACGTCTATGAGACCTCGAGTACGTTCGCCATCTTGGAAAGACGATACGGGGTAGGATTAAATGTTCTGAAATTAAATTGATTTTTATATGTTACTAGCTGTTGCCCATGACTTTGTTTATGATCCAGGATAAAAGTAGCCTATGTCTTTTGCAGCTCATGTTCTACTCATGTGCGAAATTTCATCGAAATCCACTCAGTTCTCCACTCATTCAGCCACTTTAGCTCGAAAGCCTAATCTCATAGATTAAATACGTGTCGGTTGTTGACTGGATATATGTCATTCAATAAAATACTGTTATCACGAAATATTATGCTTTAATTCATGTTTGACGTCTGGCGACGATACCGTTCGATAGAAAGCAAAACGTTTGCGAGCCATCCTACGCGGTGTGCTAACGGAAACTAATAACGCATTTCAAGAAAAACAAATTGTATATACACAAGTAGAAATAGAAACACGATTACTGACACTCAAAATACTTACCAAGGACTGCAAAACAAACATTTACTGATAGAACAGGAGACCGAAGACGAATACATCGAAGCCGAAACCCATTACAGGGAAGAATGGGGGGATACTGCACAAGGTTCGAACAGTTAGAAGTCTCCTCCGGGCTACGACAGTCATCTCAGGCGACTCACCCTATATGCACATGTTTTGAAGAGAGGTAAGAACGAGATTGGCAGCCAAGATTAGAGCTCCACTAAAGACACTACACAGGGACAGAAGAGAAGGGGTGAGAGAGTTTTCAGTCGGAAGCAGAGTGCAAGCTCGCAACTACTCTGTATCAGGAAGGAAGTAGGAGTTTGGTACAGTGACCCGCCGACTGGGAAACCTCCACTATGAGATAGAGACTGACAGTGGAAGCACGTGGATGCGCCACCTCAACCAGCTACTCCCAGCGCCTCTGATCCTGGGAATCACGGCGGAGGCGTGTCATAGACTAAATACGTGATGCTGGGTTACGGTTGTTGACTGGATATATATCTGAAAATATTGCTATCACGAAATATTATGCTTGAATTCATATCTAACACGTAACAAACAAACAAACTCACTTTTGCATTTATAATACATACTAGTTAGGATTTCGTGTTTTAGAATAGGTATGTGGCGGCATCTACAGCGCCACATACGAACTACGCATCACACTGACGTCACGCAAAATCCTGCATCGCGCAAGCAGAGTTTACCGCGCAACTAGCATATATACAACATCCCGACATCAACCGTCGGGCAGTAGCCCACCAGACACGACACCCGTCTGGTCGGAGGATCCCCCCTTTTCTATGGAGGATGAGTGAACTTTACACCCTGTTCCTCATGCCTCTTTTTTTTCTGTTTTTTGGATGGGAAATGATCAAATAACTTCTCCCGCTCTGGACGGAGCGGGAGGGTGTGTCAGACTCTTACTGACTAAAACCCACCCGTGTTCCTTCCGTTGCCTGTGTTGCCAGGGGCCTCGGTACTAACGGCATGTTCTATCATCTGAAATCTTATCATAAGTTGTCGTTGAAATAGTACCGCAGATAATTCCATATCAATTCTCTTCGTTTTTTTTAAATGTATTTGGTCTTCTTCTTCGTCGTGTCCATGGCATGGCGTCGGTGGCAGCATAGAGGTCACTATGGCTGCATATTACGAGCACGAGTATTAATTTGGTAAATACGTTAAGCTATTCCGGAGACTAAAACTGACTCGTTCCTGTATTTTGAGATTTTTCCAGCTGAAAATCGCTTAATATAAATAATTTACTTTGTATACGTTTAAACATACAGACAATTTAATAAAACTCTCTGAAATATAACGTTGAAAATAATCCGAGAGGAAACCACAAAGGAAAATGAATGAAAACTAAGAAAAATCGCTCTGGTAATTTGTTTAATGTTTTTCAGGAAACTTGAAACTGATTTAAGAAAAAACGAAGCGGTTCATGTACTTGCTGTATTTGCCAGGTTATTAAAATGAAGGAAAATACGTAATTTTGCCATCCCCGGGAGTTTGGTTATGCAAAAATCAAATGTTTAAACTCAACACCATTTGAATGTGTTTACATGTTGATAAATGAATTCTTCTTTTTCAGATAGAAATATGCAGATTTGATAGATAATTACAATCATCCTAATTTAGATATACATACACACATAAACTCACGCCGTTGTCCTTTGGGGATAGGCAAAGACTACAAAACGCCAACTGCTACGATCATAAAAATGAAATGAAACCTTTTGTTAGCCGCTTTTCATTCATCCTAATTCGTCCAGCTCAAAAATGTTTTATCAACCAAGACATTAAATATGTTTGAAATTGCGCGACATAATAGCTCAGTAAATCTTTGTAACGATATAATTACGATAAATACCAATTGGTCTGCCCATTCTGTTTCCCTTAATTACTATTATGGATGAAAAAATGGCCGCTAGATTAGTAGAATGAAATATAATTCTGTGTTTCGTGTTCGTGGCAAAATAATGACAACCGCATTGGTCGATCAAAGTTTAAGCTACGCTTGCCGCGGTCGGTTCAACTATGGGTGACCATCCATAACATATTGAGAGATCTCAATATGTTATGGATGCCTTCGTGCCTCGGGACCCACGTTAAGCTGTTGATTTGGTCCAGGACAGTCGTTACGGTCAGAAGCCCAAAAGTCTGACGACCAGTCTTACCAAGGGGTATCGTGTTACCCAGGAACTGGGTTGTGGCAGTCAGATAAGCAATCGCTGAATGTAAAATATTCAGTTGCATCCGGTTAGGTAGAACTGCAATAAGTGATTATTTAAGTTACTAGCTGATCCGACAGACGTTGTCCTGTGCGAATTTCAATAATTCATACAAAAAAGGACGTTCAGATTTTCCCGAATTTGAAGATTTTCCGGGAAACTTTTTCAATTGTTCTTTCAGTAAAAAAACTGTTTCGCACTATTACGAACGTTTTAAAACAAAAAATAGCCAAAACGGTCTAGCCGTTTTCAATTCATGCGCTTACCAACGAACAGCATTTCATTTTTAAGGTTTCGTAGTAAACAAGGAGCCCTTATAGTTTCGCCATGTCCGTCCGTCTGTCTGTCTGTCTGTCCCCGCTGTAGCTCAGAGACGCTTAGTACTAAAAAGCTGTAATTTGACATAGGTAGACATATTAATCACGTCGTCAAAGTGCTAAAATTAAATCATGAAAATAATTTTTTTTAGTGTCCCAAGGGAGGTACGATAAAAAATGTTTTTAACGCGTAACATGGAGATGATGTGTTTTTTTTGTATATCCTATGATGTGGGATATCGTTGGATAGGCCGTTCAAAAATATTGCGGGTCTGTAAACACCACTTTTCGATTAAAGGATCTGTTTGCGTAATATTAAGCATTAAAGTGCTAATTTTTGTTAGTGTCAAGTGCCCCCCCCCAATTCCAACTAAATGGTTCTTTATGGAGATGTGAATAAATTCATGGCAGTAGTACATATAATGAAAATAAAATAAAAACTACCACAGCTAAATAGGCTTTAGAAGTTAACGAGTAATAGTCGACCAACTTAAATTTGCAGTTGGAGAATTGATTGTGACGTATATCGATGTATGGGAGAACATGTTTTTCTACTACAATGTTAAGTTTGTTTTTGGGATAAATGCATCCCAACTTCCCAACTACGGAACCCTTCATTGTACTTGGTCCGAAACGCACTTGGCCGATTTTCATTATGTAGGTAGATTGATTGATTTGATTGGTTTGATTGATTGGTATTCGTTATAAGATCTTCATGAAAATTATAGTTAATTCTGTGTTGTCTATTTATTTCTGTTTGTTGAAACTGTAACTGAACGTCGACAGCCGATAATGTGGACTTTTACGGGAATCCATTTAACAATACTCCTTTTCAATTTGTGCCGTGTCATTCGTAGTCAATTCAATCCGTCATTTTTAATAAAACCGTGCATTTAAAATAAGGTCCAGCACAATTTATATTTTACTTTTATATATTTAAATTGGACTGCAAATTAAACATTGCCTTAAATAGTATAAAACTAAATTGCATTTCGTATCTATCTGTATGATCGTTTAGATCTTCCAAACCACACATTGAATTTTGATGCGGTTTGCACCATAATTTAGAACATTCATCCCAGAATGTGTGGTTTATGTGTATTATAATAATATTTAACTTAAAAATACGATAGAATAATAGATAAATAGAAATATTGATATTTTGACATATCGTTATTGCAACTGTGCGAAGCAGGAGCGGGTCGATAGTTACTGTGGAGTTTGTTGCGC
Source organism: Atethmia centrago (assembly GCA_905333075.3). NCBI lineage: Eukaryota > Metazoa > Arthropoda > Insecta > Lepidoptera > Noctuidae > Atethmia > Atethmia centrago. Next base: position 29,738,551 of record HG995378.1, on the reverse strand, counting down.
CACTTCTTCTTCCCAGCTAAAGCACTGGGAAGTGGCGTCTTATGTAATTTTGACGTTCGAAAAGTGCTGATTCTCAGCCTAGTATGATGAAATGACTTTTGATTTTCATAAATAAATAGTGACCTAATTACTTAAGAAATATTATTCTCCCGATTTCTCTCATGATGGACGCCTACCATCCACGTTTTTATACCACGTAAATTTCAATAAGAAACACTATACATTTGATTAAGTCAAGGAAATGGATATTTGCCACGCACCGAAGTGGAAGAAACTGAGTTGGTATACCAGTATTATATCATTTGGTGAGTTCTGTATTCAATTAGAACTAATGACGAACTTTCTTGTTTCAGGTATGTTTGATCAGAAATTCCACTCTGTTTTTCGGTCGTCGGCTTCGGAAATATACGGTAAGTGTTTATTAAGAAAAGCTTTAAGATATCATGATTTGGACAAATTATAATTTTGACTCAATGTTGAAGGAAACAGTCAATCTATATAACGCTTAGATTTAATCACTCTTGGAATCTTAAGATCAGATTATTGTCCATGCAAGATGCTCATCGTTTTCAAATGATAGTTGACATTTGAAAACGATGAAATTCCCTTGAACGTTGAGTCAAATTTCTATAAATTTGATTCAATGTTCAAGGATATTTAATAATAACAATACTAACATATTTTAATAACAACATTGAACTACTATACTATTATAGTAGTTCAATTTTGTTGTTAAAATATTCATCATAAGATATAAATCATCTTAATCTAAAAACAGTAGTTTTTTAACAGAATAAATTAATAGAACGCACACCGTTCCCTAGCTTCACCATACCCAACTAAACCATAAACAATCACAGCACTTCGTGTAACGTGTATCCGAATGCATCACAAAAGGATACGGGTTTAAGTTTCTATTCTATTCCACTGGATGCAAGATAAATGGTCCGTCTAAGATGAAAGCACCCAATATCTCCGACTGGCAGCAGTTTGCCAATAAATTCAAAATCAATCTAAATGGTTCCCAGTCCTCAGAGGCCATGACTATTCTAACGTTTATAAATCACACAGCTACTGTCTATTTTCTTTTTAGAACATTTTTGAATTTGATATTTTGTACTGGCTCTGGACGTGTATCCGAATGCAACTCGATTTGATTTATTTCAATAGATTCGTGATACTTTCTGGTCGGTTTTTGTTAAAATTGTGACAATTTTCATTAAATTTTTGCTTCATGATGTATACGAAGATATCGTCATGTATCGAAATTATTTATTACTGATTTGGGTTTTGTATATGAACTCTTTAAAACAAAGGCGAACCCTCCAATTATTTTTGAAGCTAAGTGCTGTATTGTATTCAATCAATTACAAAAACAATACAGTAAAAATATTTATTTTATCGAGAGGATAGAACGATAGACTGTAGGTGACACCAAAAAAGCTTATTTTAATGTCAAACTCAAAGCATTTATTTCAATTAAGCCATTTACAGCTAGTTCCCATAAACCCATTCCAAAACGTAGATCTCTATGGAGAAGAATGGGCAAAAAACTCTAAGGACATTCATTTAAATCAGGATATTACAAAATCCTGGGTACATTATTGTGGTTTCCTCTATATGTGATAACAATCTAAACACTGAACAATTCGAAATATAAGATTTAAAATAAGGCTTGGCAGTTAAAAGATGACCAGTCTCAACCGTTGTGATGGCGCCCGTTCACGAACATGACGCGTGGATCAGCACCATCCAACTCAACCACTTTGTATAGGGAACCGAATGATCCAACACACGCGCCACCATCAGTGAGACATTTAAGTGAGCATGACATACTCTCAACTTCTACGCTCTTTCAAGTTAACATATACATCATAATAACATAATGAACGGCTCCATGGTGACCACACTTACAAAATTAAAAAAATGCTTCTAAATTATAAAAAACTATAGTTTGCAAGATAATTGGGAGATGAATAAAATGTTACTACCAAAAAGAAAGACAATCATTATTATCTATTGAAGTTTTCAACAATTAACTCAGTCATTAACAAAGACTCACTGTAACTCAATTTAAAAACAAAACAAAACAATTTTTTTTTAATCCAATTTGTTGAGGCGTCGTCGTTCCAAATATTATTATGTAAAAATATACAATTAGTTTTCGAAGATATCATTGTGAGCTGCAAAAACGAAGTGAGGCTAGCTCTTTAATTGTTTTTCTTAAATTGGACCGATGCCAGACCAGAGTCGAGGTCCATCGGTCCAAAGTAAAGAATAAAATTGTTTTCTCTTTCGCTTGTAATTATAATTATTTTGAAGAAAGCTGGTATTGACAACTCAAAGTTAGATCTGAAGAGCGATTTAAAATTGAGAGTTACCGGATTTGTTCCTTATTTATTCTTTCATTTTAAATTGGCTGATGCTCGATAAATTGAGATACAGATTTAAATCAAATGTGGAATGTTATTCATGAATGAATTAATCTGGTGTTTGTTTTTGACGCCAAACATTATCAAGTAAAACAATTGGTTCTATTTGGAGTTGATATAAAGGTAGAGATGAAAATTTTTATGATAAAAACAAAACTGACGCGCGATTTTAAGCCGAGTGTTTTGAGATTCGTCGAAAAGAATTTAACTAAAAAAATACACAGGATATGTGCCGATGTGTTATTCCTTTGTGCTGGTGTAGAAAAATAATGCTGTTGACTCAAATAAATGGGTTCATTAATCGACAATTCAGGATTTTTGCTTATAAAACTCTGGCTGTAAATAATTCAAAAAGTTATAGAAAAACAACCCTTTTTTTTTTTTTTGAGAGTGGGAAATCATCAAATAACTTCTCCCGCTCGCGGAGCGGGAGGGTGTATAAGAATAATTATTTGTTATGGGTACCTTCACCTTTTCTCTTTAAGAAGCCGACAACACCTAAAGCGCGGTCACTGTCGGACTGCATAGAAAAGAAAGAGAAGCGCGATGACACAACGCTGGTAATTTATTGCAAAATATGAAGCAATTATCGATTTACAAAAAAGCTATAGATTGTATAAAAAAAAAAACACTATCATGCTAACATGTTGCTTGTAGAATAATCTGACAAAAAATCAGAATTATTGCATGTATATTAGTATGGTTTTTATACGTTAAAATATTTTTTTAGAGGTATCTTCGTGATTTTTTTCTATTGTATCGAATTAGTTACAATAAGTTTTTAACACACTATCTACCTAGCATATACCCTTAAGAATATCATATATTTTTGTGATTTTATTTACTGCAATGGATCATATACTTTAAGGCATTATAAAACTTATAAAAGTTGCGTTTAGGTCATGTAGTCCCCTTAAGAGTAGCCAGAAAATACAGAGTGTACGATTCATGTACATGTGTTGGTGACATGCTACGATTAGGTACATACTCTTGCCTAGGTTAAACTTTTTTTAATGATATTGACTTTAATGTATCTTCTCGTCCCACATACCGCAGTGAATCAAGACGAAAGTCTTTGACCAGTCCGTGTTGCCAGTGATGACACTGAAACGTGGTCGCTCACAATGGGCCTTATTAAAAGGCTAAAAGACACTCAAAGGGCAATAGACAGGGCTATGCTTGGAGTTTCCCTACGTGATCGAATAAGAAATGAAGAGATTCGCAGGCGAACCAAGGTTACCGACATAGCCCGAAGAATTGGCAAACTTAAGCAGTAGGCAGGGCACATTGCTCGCAGAACAGATGGCAGATGGGGCCGAAACGTTCTAGAGTGCCGACCGCGTACCGGAAGACGTAGCGTTGGAAGACCTCCTACGAGGTGGACCCTTGTGAAGGCCGCAGCAATCTGCTGCATGCGGGAAGCACAGAACCGATCGAAGTGGCGGTGGTTGGGGGAGGCCTATGTCCAGCAGTAGACGTCTTTCGGCTGAAATAATGATGATTAAAAAAGGCATAATCAGCCTATAATGTTTCCACTGCTGGGATACAGGCCTCCTCACGTGAGAGGGAGTGGGCCCTAATCCACAGTGCGGGCCCATTGCGGGTTGGTAGATGTCACATATTTTCGAATTGTTGGTTCTAGGACATGCCGGTTTCCTCACGATGTTTCCCTTCACCGTTTTGAGAGCGGTGGTGATGAAATAATTTACACAAAGTAAAGTTTCTAAACAAAATCATTACTATAATAAAACGATAAACCATGTGTGGTGATGAAAGTATTTACACAAAGTAAAGCGCCTGTCTGGGTTCGAATCTGCGACCGTCCTGTAAGTCGCGGCCATTACCACTGGGCCAACATTGCTCCTATTAAAAAAGGACTTCAGAATATTACAACTCATTACTAAACAGACTAGCTGGACCCTGGCTTCGCAGACCCTTTAAGACCCTCTTTATCTTACATTACGGCTCTGGAAGCATATTTTTTGTACATAATGTTATATCCAACCCTTCCCTTGTTCAGGTTATCAATTACAGTAACCCTTTTCCCTCAAAACAATATAACGCACCGAGCCTTTTTATGCCAATTGGCATAAAAACTTGGCATAGAAATTATGTTATTATGCGAATTTTATACAAGTGTGCTGTTCGTGTTACAAATATTTTAAATATTTTTCTTTTATTTAACTTTGGGACGGTCGGTAATTGTAATGTCCTTTCTTATTTAGCATTTCTTTTAAACCTTTAAATCTGTCATGCTGGCTAATTCCAAAAACCTTTTATATTTTATTAACATTGTAGATTTTATTTCCATACCAGAAAGCTAACCTCTGATATGCTATCCCTACTTAGATAGAAGTAGATTACCCCTTTGATTACTCATAGCTTTTGCTCTTTCTAAATACGTTTAGTTTGTTCTGGCCCATAACGCCTACACATTGGCTGCGCAACCAACCGGGGTTGCGTTTGCATTTATTATTTTAAAATTACATAATAATTAATAATATTTTAGTGATATTTATTTTAGGAGTAGGTATGTATGTATGGTATGTAAGTATATTCTCATATTATTTGTTTTATTTCATTAAGTGAATAGTTTTTGATTTTATGTATTTTAGTTTCTCTCTACTCTACACACGGTGTCTACAGCTCTTTATCTACATTCCTATCGCAGGTACACTTTAATAGATTTCTTTAGAAATAAACAACACCTTTGTACCCACGTATTTTTCCGTTCTTTTCTTCTTGTTTATTTAAATATGTGTGTACATGAATGGTTAAATAAATTATAATAAGCCTCAATTTTAAGGACTCATTAAAGTACTTGTCAGTGTTCCCCGATCCATCTCAATTAAAATGACCTCATACTTAAATTATATCCTCAGCTACAAAATGTGGTCTTATTTAATATGTATTACGTCGGCTCGCTGCTCATCCCCCTGAGCCATGGTCGCCACGGTAAATCTAGTCCGCCGTCGCCGGCTACCGTTTTATCCCTTTGTAATCCACTTCTTGAATGTTTCCTAGAAAAATCTAGCTTCGCGACGTTACTTGAACTAGTGCTGGTAGGTTTTTTAATGGGTCGAGTATACAGATTGTATAGATAAATAAAAATTATTTTGCATACTATTGTATAGAGTCAAGTTTTTCTAACTGAGCACACAGCTGTACTGCTGGGAAGTTTGTTGCGCCACTTCTTCCCAGCTAAAGCACTGTGAAGTGATGAAGGGCGGGCGTTTTGGGGGACTGTATTGTGTAATTTTGACGTTCGAAAAGTGCTGATTCTCAGCCTAGTTTGAATAAATGAATTTTGACTTTGATTTTTGGAACATCTAGGAATCTATACGAGTATTGTGAATCTGAAAGTGTCTTTTATTTTTTGCTCTACTCTCTCTAAAATCTTTTGATGATATTTAATTTACATCAATACGATATATAACTCCGGCTCTTTAAACTTCTTAAATGTCCTACATCAAAATTATAAAGGAGAAACAGACAAACTGCTTATTTCGCGGAGCTCTTTGAATTTTCATGTTTTTATAATAATATTTATATAATTATATATTATATAATAATAAAACTTGTCTAATCAGGAACTCCACCAACAAAATGGACACTTTCGATCCTCCGCCACTTACTTATATTATAATAATTATTAAAAAAAATCACCAAATCGATAGTTCCGCGAGCGAAAGAGACAGCATGCATCACTCAGGCCACCCTTTAAACGATCTTGATCGCCCCCATTAAAGGGGCAGAGTTATCGTAAGTGACACTTCGTACATTAACGGGGCGAGTCGTAGTAAATGACACTTGGAACAAATTGGGTGGGAGAGGATCTTGAGGAACGCACGTGTCCAGAAATTTGGAGCAGTTTATTATGAGGAAATTATATTCGGGTATGTATTTTTTGTTTAATGTGTTGGTAATTCTTTATTTTCAGAGTTCCGTATCTAAAGGATACCAACGGGATGCTATTACGAAAGCTCCGCTGTCCGTCCGTCCGTCTATCACGGGGCTGTATCTTTAGAACCGTAATAAAACAAAATCACAGAGTGTGACTTTAATATTATTACCACTAGAACAACAAATAAAAATTGTTACACCCATCAATAACCCCATAAAATATTGCTACGTTGTATGAATGGTAAATGGTTAAGACGCTGACAACACCTAAACCGCGGTCCCTGTCTGATTGCATAGAAAAGAAAGAGAAGCGCGATGACACAACGCTTGTAATTTATTGCAAAATATGAAGTAATTATCTATTTACTCAAAATTGAGTTGAGTAATCGAAAATAAAAAACAACCAAGTTCTGTATTCAAATAAGACGTTCTTGTTATTAATTAAATACGTAACGTATGTTCATATTTGATACAGATATTTTGGATTAGAACTCAATGTAAGAGGTTAGTTTAACGTTAGTTTGTATCGAGATTTTGTTTTCAAAACGTGTTTTGGTAACAACCAAGTTCTGGGAAATATGTTCAAAATTAACATATATTTTTTCCGCTACCACAAACTATACAGATGTGGCAATTTTTTTTCTTAAGAGAAGCCTATTTTTGTCAATTGGGTCTTGTCAGCCCCTTAATGGAATATTTCTAAAAGTTATAAAAATACTGACCATCTTTTACCGCCCTCATTAAATTTTCCAACTTATAAGGATGATTCATTCGAGCTTAATGAGATAAAATTTTACCAAAGCATAATCCATAAATTATATTCATGAATATAAGTACTTAGGTACATAATCAACTACTTCTTAAGTAGATTCAAATTGGAGATACTTGACATTACCATTAAGTGCTTGCTTTGATAATAAATTATGGTAATATTATCATAACAGCTAATATTTGATTCCATATTCAGACACTAGATACTAATCTATGGTAGGCATCAATTTAGACTACACAAAGAAACCACAGTTCCACCGCCGACTAGGAAGCGACTAGCTATCAACTATTTTCTCGCTCAAGAAACGAGCAATGGATGTAAGTCCCGTGTCAGTAAAAGAGATACATATATTGATATATTATTATGATCGCTGACTTTTCACACTGCCGACGAGAACTCTCTCTCCACTAGTTTTTCGCAGCGAGCGCTACCAAAGAAAATACTTGCTCAGAGGCGTTTGCTTGGTAGGCAGAACAGTCACTGAGCGACTCGTTGAGAACATACGTATACCAGCAAGACATTCTTCTCGTCGAACTCGCGCACTCGCTCATAGCCCTGCGACAAAACTATAAGACCTACAGTCTCACTGCTCGTAGCTTACCAACTCGTTTCTAGTTGCTAGCTGAATTCGCTTCTCGCTAATCGTCGGCGATGGGACAGGTACGTTAGTCTAGTAAATCCCTGTGTAAAGTGCTACTATTAAATCATTATCTGCCTAGCCATTAGATATTCTCTGTTAATTTTGTGACGATTGACTAGCTACAGCATTACGCATAGTTGCCTCCTTATAAATTACTAGCTTCAGCCCGTAACTTCGTCTGCGTAAAATTTCGGCCCCCGACCCACCGCGTCGCATCGCATCGCCCGCCCGCGCTATTACTTCGTTTTCGCTTAGCATTCTATCTGACTTTTTCTTTTTGCTCGGCTCCCAAGGGTTGTAGCGTGATGCTAAATAGCCTTAAACCTTTCTCAAGAACTTGGCTATAAAATGAAAAAAAAAAGATTATTTGAAATCCAATTGGCAGTTCCAGAGATCATCGCGCATCATCTTTCGATTTACCCGTGTTTTGATTGACTAATTTGAACAAAAACGGTTATTGTGACTTAATTATAATAGTTAAACATATACTCCGCAGATTTTTTTGTGGGTCATGATGAGTACTATAAACATGTAGTACATTATTCTTATGTGTCATCAATAGTTTTCGCAGCGCACGCTAAATAGTGACTTACAGGCAAATTTTTGATACATTGGGTTACGTTATTGTAATTTTCGCAGCGATCTCTATTTTTTTTTTAATAAAATGCAGCCCATGTTACTTCCTTTTAATTTAGCTTTCTATTGGTGAAAAAAATGTTGTTAAAATCGGTCGAGTAGTAGTTTCGGAGCTTATTCGGTACAATCAAACAAACATAAAAATTTTTCCACTTTTTAATATTAGTTTGGATGTGAACGTTACCCACGCATAAAAAGCGTAAGAAACAAACGGACGGTTCAGTGTTTATGTACCTTAGGTAGTACATAAGGAGATTGTGGCTTAGTAATAACAGCGGCACGGGTCGTTCGATCAGGTTAAGCTTTGCTTGCCACGGTTAGTCCGTAGATGGGTGACCATCTTTACACACCAAGACCCCTCCATGCTTCGGAACGCACGTTAAGCTATCATTCATGGATCTTTGACAGTTGTTACGTGTCGTCAGAAACCCGAAAGTCTGACAATCATTCTTACCAAGGGGTATCGTAACTCAGTGACTGGATTGTGGAGGTCAAATAGGCAGTCGCTCTATGTAAAAAACTGGTATTCGACTGCATCATGGTTTGACTGGAAGCTAACCCCAACATAGGTAGTTGGGAAAAGGCAGGCAGATGATGATGCATTTAGGTACCTACTCCAAAAGCAAATATACCTATTTAATATATTAAAAACCAACTTTATAACAACCAAAACTTTTGTTAACTAGAACACTTACCCCAAAAATTCTAGCATACTCGTATTGTCAAAATTACTTCCAAAAAAACTTAGCCGGTTAACTTCCCCACTTAAAAAATAACTTCCAGATTCACTAAACCAAGAAGTTATAAAGTTAAACTTTATTTTTAAAACTGCCGTATTCTGTTGCGGAGTTTAGAGCAAAAGTTTGCCTGGATATAAACCTAACTGCAACAAAATTCACCTGCCTGGATTTAAGTGCATCTGAATTCTTAATGCCTGGACTTGGTCAACAACAAATTTATGGACATTGGTGCCGATTCCCTTGTTCACAAACTAAACTAAATTTAAGTTCAGTGCATCTTTTTCTTTCTATTTCATTAAGAAAAGGACAGAAGATAAATTTTAGTTTAGTCCTGTCAAATGAATCAGCGCTTGACGTAAATTGACGTAATTTTAGTAGGCAAGTTTTTAATCACGTCTAAACTTGTATAAAGTAGTGACAGGCGCTGATTATTTTGACAGGACTAAACTAAAAGTTATCTTCTGTCCTTTTCTTAATGAAATAGAAAGAAAAAGATGCACTGAACTTAAATTTAGTTTAGTTTGTGAACAAGGGAATCGGCACCAGTGAACGTTTTATTAGATTTAAAATGCGACTTTATATTGCCATGTTCTTGGATCTGTGTCAGTCTGATAAAAGGTATAAAAGTGTGGCGATTTAAATTAGTGGGCTAGTGGGAATGCCTTTATTTTCTTTGGCTTTGGTGTCGAAGTTGAGGGTCCAGATTATTTAAGTCTTGCTCATGGATTCGTCTGTATGGTATAATTGCTATTTTACACTTACCTCCTCGGAATTGAATCAACGCCACGTTTCCGACTAAAACAATCGAATCAAGTTCATTTCCTGCCACCTAAATAACAGCAGGTTAAAGAATTTGCTTGTTTGTTTGAACGCGTTATCTGAAAGTACCAGTTTCAATTTTTTTTTTACATAAAATAAAAATATAGTTTTTTTTTTTTGCATTTGATAGCCCTTTTATTGAGGCAGGTTATAGGTTATTTAACATAACGCCACGATCCTTAGGAGCCGAGCAAAAAGAAAAAAAGTCAGGAAGAATGATAAGCGAATACAAAGTAATAGCGCGGGGGGGGGGGGATAATTTTACGCGGAAATCGCGGGTCGTAACTAGTTAAATTATATACCACTGCATCTATGGAAAAACTGTTTATATCTTTCAAACTGGGTTTCTTTAAAAACCATAATTATTAATCTCAGATTTCTTAATCCAAAACCAAATGACGTTGCAAGAAAATCAAATTACCAATCTGTACGGTGTCTGTCAATATTACCATTTTCTCTTTTAGCGCCGGCGAAATTAGAGCAGGCTCTCGAACATTCTCCAATATACCAATTTTTATCAGTATAAAAGCTTGTGAAAATTCAATTATGGATCCAATAAAGTTGTCAAATATCAACACGAGGGGGCGCGGTACGTCACGATTAGGGTAGCCATCCGCTCTCCGTGTTTCTGATTTGTCGAGGGACGACGAAGGACGAATTATTTTTGGTTCGGTCAGTGGGAAACTTGGTGGTGACGGTTTTGATTGGACGAGACAGGTGAAGACATTTCGTGAGGCGATGTGCAATCTTGAGGTTGAATAGTGTCTACAAGGTTCTGTTTAAAATAGAGTTAGAGGTGGTGAGTATGTTTTAAAGTCGAATACAATAAACATGAGGTACATGTAAACTAGATCAGATAAAGAAAATGGAATTAAAGACTAAGCATTACACATTAACTTTTTTTCTACTTGAGATACTAAAGTTCACCACCTTGTTTCAAAAATGATAATTATTAAAATTAAAGCAATTTCCAAAAAATGTTTTCAACTTTGTGGATTTTCTTCTGATAAAATCTCCAGCATTCATAACCCAATCCTTAACAAAACATAATAATTATGCTACATTTCCCGACTTGTCTCAAATATTAATTACACATATCAACACCCTACTTATAGGCGGCGTGCGGGCATTTTTAAAAGGTTTTTTTTTTTCCTCAACTTCGGTAAAGTTCGGAACTTTCGTATTTTATCCACTGATTGCGTCGTCACTTGCCAATCATTTTGGTTTGAAACATTTTAATAAGTTGATGTATCGCCATTGAGGTCTTAACTTTTAAAGTCGGTTGATAGGTATTGGTGAAGTTGTAAAATTATTTTGGGAAAAAATCAAGTGTATAGAGTAAGTCTTATTTTCAAATTCATTTTTATATTATATTATTTTATACAAATCATACATTGAGCAAAGAGGTGTTCCCCAACCATAGATTGTGACTAAAGCACAAAATAAATCAATATAATTACTATTGCCTGGTTGGGATACGCAAAGGTAGCCCGCGAAATTTAACAAATTTCAAGTCGAACAAATCTCTTATGTAAGGGAAAGGAAAAGTTCTTGTGGAACAAATCTAACTTAGAGAGATGTATTAATGATTATAGTTCTGTAAATACATATTTATTATGGTCGCAAATCATATTATGATCAAGATACGACCTGACACTGACCTGCTAATTTCAAAAAACTTAAGAACTTTGAATTTCGCGGGCTATCACTGCGGATCCACCTTAAGAGGCTGACAACACCTAAAGCGCGGTCACTTTCGGATTGCATAGAAAAGAAAAAGAAGCGCGATGACACAACGTTGGTAATTTATTGCAAAATATGAAGCAATTATCGATTTACAAAAAAACTATAGATTGTATTGAAAAAATAAAACACTATTATGCTAATATGTTGCTTGTAGAATAATCTGACAAAAATCAGAATGATTGCATGTATGGTTTTTAATCGTTAAAAGAAATTGTTAGAGGTATCTTCGTGATTTTTTTCTATCGTATCAATTTAGTTATATTATGTTTTCAACATACTATCTACCTAGCATATATCCTTAAAAATATCATATATTTTTCTGATTTTGTTTACTGCAGTGGATCATATACTTTAAGGCATTATAAAACTTATAAAAGTTGCGTTTAGGTCCTGTAGTCCCCTTAAAAGAAAATGATTAAAGAGTGACGACATCTACCGCTTCCAACCTTGCAATTCTTGCAAACCAACAAACAAACAAACAAACAAACCATTTCTCCATAGAGAAGAAGGAGAGTAGTAAGACAACAGTAAGTAGGTACAAGACCCACCAAATATATTCTAAAACTACAATCACCCCTAAACTACCCTAAAACGAAACAATACATATTCCGATATCCAATGGTCACCCCATCCGCCTTCGTAAGTAAATTCGTCGCCGATCCCGTATATATGATGCCTCCCAAGCAACACCTGATTCAATAAAGCAAGACAGGTAGGACCCTTGTATAACAAGATTCCTGACATCTCCGTCCCTTTTCTCATAATAAAATTGGAAATCCCACTCAATAAGGTCCCGGAATTGGACGGACGGACTCAAAAACTTGGTCCAATTAGACAAACTGACGATAGAAAAAAAATTGTTTCAAACGTTAATTCCCTTTTGATGTATAAAGGATTTTTACTCGGCCTTTGAATTTTTTATTAGCTCTCAAGTATTCTTTGTTTTTTTTTTCGATTTGAAAAGGTCCGTATTAAAATTAATAATGCGATGGATCGAGTGGGTTCGCTTTGATTTGATGTCAGTCGAAGTTGAGTGGTGCTGGCTTGGCTGTTTTGGTGAGACTAGCCTTTGATAATAAGGAATTATTGTGAGTTCTAGTAGTCCTCGACTTAATGTAGAAATATGCCATGCCAATTGGTACTTGTGTGAAATATACGACCTTTTGTAACAGAGAAAAGTGCTACTTGTACCTGAAATTTTACCGAAAAACTTAAGAAATAATAATATCCTTTATTTCAGGCAACTAAGGCCCATAAATTCATAAAACATATATAAGTATAAAAAACAATAACTATGAACTAATACATATTGTCTACAACAAACTTAAAAAACTACTGCACACGAAGTGATGGCGTCGTGTTATACTGCGAGGTGTCACGTAGCCGACCGCGGAAACGCCGATACAGCACATCTTTCAGCCAAAACTGTTCCTTGAGGAAGGTCACTAAATGATAAGAAGGAACACGCACCACGAACAACTTGAAATTGGTGTTATGGCGCGCCTCCAGCTTCGCCACCTTCAAGGTCTAGTTGGTCTTCACCCGTATGGACTCTACGATGTCCTCAATCTTCGTAGAGTGGTGCAAACGGGACACGTACAGCTGCGTCGTCGGTACTGCGGGACGTAGCGACGTATAGCGATGTATAGCGTTAGTATCTGCAGGCGCTGTCCCACACTGGTAGCGATATGTAGGCTTCCTCTTCTTTCTCTCCACCTTGATGAAGCCGTCCTCATCGCATGTGATCTTCAATGGACCCTGCTGTTTATGACGATAATTATCCTTTCTTTGCCTACTCTCTTTTTAACAAATTATTCCACCTATTTCAACCAAGAAAGCCATATATTCCAAAATTTAAATTAAAATACCCACACTATATATAAAACTGCGAGCGATGTGAAAGAGTGCCAAAGTTTCAGGAGTGTATGAGAATTTCTGAAAATTCTCTATGAACGTTACCGAGGAGAAGTGAGTAACTTCGTGAATTGGCTAGCAGATGTTTTAGAGAATTTTTGATCGAACTTTCAATCTTGGTGTTCTGTGAGTTTGTAACAATATTTCGTTCGTGGATGATATTGTGGTAAGTTTTGAATGTTTTGCTTAGTTTTGTGGCGCCATCTAGTTTTCTTACGAAGTTACTAGGACTCACAGAAAAGGTCGGATAAGAGTGAAACAGATTACTGTCACTCTAGCGTCGCATCGATGGTTGCGTGGCGGCTGTCTTCTGATGACTGAGAAGATGTTAGGGGACCCGCTGACGAAACACGTCCACGACGAAATGGAAATACCCTACAATTCTGGCAAAATTCTGATGGTATTGAAGCTGCTGAACCACTAATACGACGATCAATTCTGGTAAACGCTATCCTGCGCCAGTATACTTCTGCCTAATTCCTATATCAGAAACGGTTTGATGCTAGTGCCAATCGCCTTGATCATTGCGTGTGATTTTCTTTGAATGCAAATAATATTGCTATAAATGATTCTCAGATACATATGGGTAGGGAGTCTTATATGTCATGCTGCAACGCTTTGATATTGGCGTGAAAATGTGGAATAATTACCTATATTAAAACAGTAATGGTAGGGTAATTCGGGTGCCAATTTGTAATGTGTAATAATAAATAGAGCAGTGGTGGCCCAGTGGTAACGGCCGCAACTTACGAGTTGTAGGTCGTAGGTTCGAACCCAGACAGGCGCTTTACTTTCTGTAAATTATTTCATCACCATTGCTCTCAAAACGGTCAAGGAAAACATCGTGAGGAAACCGGCATGTCCTAGAACCAAAAATTCGAAGACATGTGACATCTACCATCACGCACTGGGCCCGCGTGGTGGATTACGGCCCACTCCCTCTCACAGAGAGGAGGCCTGTGTCCCAGCAGTGGGAACAATATAGGCTGATTATGTAATAATAACTCTTATATGTACTTATGACACCTAAATTTATTATTAAAAATGGTCGCGGTTGACCCACCTTCACTCTGAGCCTTCACATCAGTGTTTAAGGTAGGAAAATCTCTAAATAGCAAAAGTCAAAGTGAGAAGTGTCAAAGGGACAGGTGTCAAAGTGACAGGTGTCAAACTATGAAATGTCGACTACGAGTGTTAAAAAAAATCCCGTGGTACTACTAGATCGCTTCGTAAGTGCTACGGGTTTTTTTTTACCCGTGGCACTACTGGTAGTAATACATAAAACTTAAACATAACTGACGAAATAAGGATTTTCTTTGAGTTGTTGGGGCGTTGTTATAAATATAAAGACACAATCAAGAAAAGAATAAGCCAGCAAATAATAAGTAGACAATTTATCGTAATAATTATAATAACGGTCGTGGTAAAATTACTGTAATGAACGAACGCGAATCGCGCCGGGTGCGTAATCACAGCTATAAATAATAATAATTAACTTATTTCCCAAAGCGTATGTAAGAATGAATCTGAAAGTGTATTATTTCTGCGTTATTAAGAATTATTGTTTCACTAATTATGGTTTGAT
Source organism: Atethmia centrago (assembly GCA_905333075.3). NCBI lineage: Eukaryota > Metazoa > Arthropoda > Insecta > Lepidoptera > Noctuidae > Atethmia > Atethmia centrago. The sequence goes on along the minus strand of HG995378.1, from coordinate 29,723,364 downwards.
AACTCCAACAGATTGTTTTTAACCAAAGCCCCAGTTTTATAGCATTTTCTGTAATAAACACGCAGGTTGGTAAAACACTATGTGTATTTTCACACGTCCTCACTTAGAACTATCAAATTTAATAAAAAAATTAGGATTTGACCTAACATCGAGATATCTTTATTATACAAGGTGTCGGTTTGCATCCTCGTCAATTATCAGGAGGCTGCTATTAAAGACATATATTATCAAATAAAATTACGATACCTGCTCAATAATGAACACATACTTGTTTTTTTAAGTTTCTAAGTTTGACAGTACTTTAGAATACATCACTTTCACAGAACAGAATCATCCCGTTGCGTATGCGGTAGTGTCGCACACCGGGTGCAATAACGTCATAAATGCTAAAATTGGTAAAATGAGTTTTTGATCACAAATTATGTCAAACATGCGTCTACATCCGGTGCAACAATATCATAAATGTAACTTTTAAAATGACCCACTGAGGGCGTAAATGTCGTTGTGGTTTTGGCGGATTTTTGAAAGCGCTAGTGCGAGAACGTTCTAATTGGTCAGTGGCGCGCGGCCCCTCGCAGGAAGTGTTTTTATGTAGGAGCAACGACGTCATAAAGGTAATTATGACAAATATTTCATACAATAAAAAAAAAGACAATTGTGGGGCTAGAATGTCACAAGTGAACAGTTCTGACTTTGTGGTTCTATTTTCTATAACAAGCAGCAAGTGTTACTGTCATTTGTTACAATTAAGTCAATATTATTCCAGAAATGTACTAAACCTGACCTATAAACCGTTGTCATTATTTGTTTTTAATGAAGTCCAGATTAAATTTTATTTCATTGTAATGATAAGTTATGGGTGTTACGGTACTTACGTATACGGTACTTACAAAATGTAATAATTTTATTCTTGTTTAGCTATAATAAAATTATGGAAGGACGACGAAAAAAATTAGTGCGATTGGTTCAATTAAACAAAAAAAGCCATGACGAAGGTGAAGTCGGTAGCATAGAGCCGAGTAAGTTTTTATGTATTTATACATCTAATATATCTATAAGTTATATAAAAAAACAAGATCTGTTAGAATTGGTTCAAAAAAATATTGTGCCTCGCTATTATGAACATTTTTAATACCAACTTTAGTTTGTTTATTCTGATTTTTAAGATTGTTTTTAATTACAACTGTGATTATTAAATGTAACATTAATTAGGTACTAAGTACCGTTGTACTTAGTACCTAATTAATCTAAAATTCTAGCATTCTTAAAGTTTTTGTCATTACAAAAACTTTAAGAATGCTAGAATTTTTATGAACAAGTAAAGCCTAACTGTACTAGTTTATAATAATTCTAGCTAAGGTTTTTTTTTAACATAACATGCATGCAGTAACTACATGCATGATATTATAGTAAAAAAGGCTTCGATTGTTTTTCTACAAATTTTATTTCTAGCCTGTTAGTTCCTCATACAAGTCTGAATACAGGTACTTAAATGTAAGAAATAATTAATTATGTTGTTAGATTGTCTAATTCCATTTATTTTAATAATAATTTTGTTTATTTTTACCCACTGAAAAAGTTAATTGTAAGTGCTATTTTATACATTTAGAGTGTTGATGTTTTGTTTAGTTCGGCCTTTATGACGTTTTTGCACAGACAAGATCTACGTTAATTTAACTTTCTGCGCATCAACGTCATAAATGTAAGTATCGTAATTGAAAGCAATAAAAATATGCCACTTACCTAACATTTTGATTTCTGATTCTACCTCAATTTTAAAATATAGAGTATACACAAACTTTTGGTGATCGATATATAATAGGATTTTATATACATTTCAATTTAATAAAGCAACAACTTTTAAATCGATCTCCTGAAAAAAAACGTAATTTGTTACTTATGACGTTGTTGCACCCGGTGTATGGTGTGTGTGTGTAAAGGGGCAGTTACAGTGCGGTATCACACGGGCTGCGTTTTAACATGCGTGTCCCACACACGCCGATTTCCGAAAATTAGACAAAAAAAGACCTACTTATTTTATTGATTCGTGTCGAGAATCATTAGTTAGGCAGAGGCATAGAAATATAAATTACGAGTATATCTATGGGCAGAGGTGTACCTGTAGTACACCACATTTTGCCAGTTATGTAATAGGGGGCGAGCCTATTGCCATCAACCGGGAACAAATCCAGACTTCGGGCTGCTACTGAGAAATGCCAAATAAAAAACCCAATTACACTTTTAATAGGGGGCGAGCCTATTGCTATCAACCGGGAACAAATCCAGACTCCGGGCTGCTACTCAGAAATGCCAAATAAAAAAACCCAATTACACTTTTCTCGACCCGGGAATCGAACCCAGGACCTCGTGCTCAGCAGTAGTGCTTGCGACCAACCAACTGAGAGACCAACGAGGCAGTCTTTATTATAAATAAGTTTAATATCTTCTTCTTTTTCGTGCGTTCTTTCTAAATTACGAATAATAATGTATTATACACTTATATGTATCATCATCCATCATTTCAGCCGAAAGACGTCCATTGCTGGACATAGGCCTCCCCTAAGCACTGCCACTTCGACTGGTTTTGTGCTTCCCGCATCCAGCGGATTCCTGCGGCTTCACAAGGTCATCGGCCTAAGTCGGCCTATGTTGTATATCGGGCTTATGTGTATCATCATCATCATTCCAGCCGAAAGACGTCCACTGCTAGACATAGGCCTCCCCCAATAGGGGGGGGGGGGGGTTGCCATAATTGGCAGGCGGGTTGGCGATCGCAGTATGGTGTTAAAATGCATAGAGAACGCTGCTGTCCATTCTCTAGTAAGTCCCTTAGTCGCCTTTTACGACACCCACGGGAAGAAATGGGATGGTGCTATTCTTTACGTCCGGCACCACACGGAAACACGGCTTATGTGTATAATACATTATTATTCGTAGTTTATACCTTCTGGAATAAATTCTCTAAATTATGAAAACCGATCAAAATCCGTTCCGTAGTAGAAAGACAACAGACAGACACGAAAAGCGACTTTAATTTATAATGTGTAAAGATAATGTTGACATACCGTCAGAGATATATTATGCTACATTTTCTAGTATAAAAGTTTTATATCTGTTTTATACAGAAACAATATATAATATTATTTGGAACGTCAACTTACGCCGTTTGTCGTACGTGTACCGAACTGTTATCTGCCCCTCGTCATGGAAGAAGACTTTGGCCGCAGGACGTGGTGTTCCATCGCTTCCGCGGACAAGTTCCACAGGGCAGCACAAAGGCTAACTAGTGCTAAGTGAAGTGCTACTAACATAGTCTTAAGCCTTTTTATTAACACAAGTTTTGTTTATATTAAAAAAAAAATATGTATGTTTAAGTTAAGGTATTTTTCTATGGGCCTGTGTCGCCTGAAATAAATGGTATTATTAGTATGTCTATAAAAAACCGATTCAGACAGAGTGTCGGACCAGTCTCCAGGACCGGTCTATAGTAGGGATGAATTTATCATAAAAACAAACTTACCACTGTAGTTGAACAACATGTTCTCATACATACATCGATATATGTTACGGTCAACTCTCCACCTGCAAATTAAAGTTGGTCGACTATTACTCATTAACTTGTAGCCTTCTTAGCTGTGATTCTTTTAATTTCGTTATACTACTGCCATATTTTTTTTCACATATTCAAAAACAATAATTTTGCTGGCAGGGGGACACTTGACTCTAACAATATAAACCACTTTTTTTTTTAATTCAGTAAAAAATGCACTTTAAAGCTTAATGTTACTTACACAAACGGAAAGAATCGAAAAGTAATTTTCACAGACCCGCAATATTTTTGAACGGCCAATCCAACAATTCCCCACACTCTGGGATAGACGAGAAAAAAATAACATCAGCCCCACTTTACGTGCAAGGGTAGCCTAAAATTTACTTATCAATATATGATACCACTTTGTTGATGTGATTAATATTTATACCCATACCAAATTACAGCTTTCTAGCACTAAGAGTCTCTGAGCTAAGCCGGGGACAGACAGACGGACACGGCGAAACTATAAGGGTTCCTTGTTGACTATGGAACTCTAAAAACGAATTAAATACACGTTTCTAAGCCCCATCATCATCTTCCACCTAGCCTGTTTGCAACTATGCTGGGGTCGGCTGCCAGTCTAACTGGATGTAGCTGAATACCAGTATTTTACATTATTACATTATGTTACATTTCTGAGCACTAAAACAAGAATTGATTTGAGAACTAGAACTAAATCGTACCACTGTGTAAAGTAGCATTGTGATAAATGTCAAGTTGGTCATGTAGGAGTTCTTTTACCCGACTGCCTCAGGAGGGTAATGTTTTTCGAGAGTATGTATATTGGCACGCTCTGTAGCCTAAACGGCTTGATGGATTTTAACATATGAGATGTCCTTAGATTCGTCTTGATTGTGGGAGTGACAAAGGCTATATAATATTAAAAATTGCATCTGCAAATATAAAAAAAGGAGAGGAAGGGTTTTTTTTTAATTTTTGCAACAATATTGGTATCAAACAAAAGCTAGTAATGAGTAATTTTGAAATATATATATTAATAAAACTAAAAAGCTTGAAATAAAATAAATTATTTAAAAAACAAAAAACCCGACTGCAAAAACACATAACTGAAAAGGGAAAAACAAGCATTATAATCTATATAATTTTGGTCTTGCAGGCGGGGACAGTCGAATAACGTGAAATATGGTGTTTGATTGTCCCCCGCCTGCGATACCAAAATTCTATACTGACTGCCCGACTGTGCCGAATTATGCCGAGCCGAACATGAGTGCATCACCCCTTACATAGCAACATCTGAAACTCAAAGCAAATTGGACAGATACTTAATTATTCCGAATCAATATTACCTATGTGAAATTAATTACGTATATTACAACTAATCCTTAACTTAGTCAATTCACGTGCCTTTAGTTATTGGCTTTTGGCTCATTGGCACTTTGGGATATAACATTAATCTTGGCATTATAATTGGGTCAACACCCAATTATAATGCCAAGATATGAAGAATTTGAGTTCTGTTAACCCTTATTAGTATACATTCAGATTGAAGTTAACGCAAACATAATTGTTTAAAAAATTGTGATGTCGGGTTCTGACACGCGGTGTATAATTACATGAATTTTATTTATTATATAACAATTTTATTTTTGTAGGTTATTTCACACGTTTATTTTATTTTTTATTTATATCTGTATCTATCCGTGGCATCACAGTGGGCCCTATCAGAATACCAGCGCTGCCACACTTATTTTTTAAGTACTGCAGCATTATGCTGACATATGAGCCTCCTCGTAGAGGACTTTTTGTTTTTATTTTAATTTTACTTTGTTTTTGTTTAGTTTTTTGTTTCTATGGGTGTTTTTTAGTTTAATTTGTGATCTCCTGTGCGAGTCCCTATAAATACTTTTTCTTTATTTTCTTCTTTCTATTCAATACTATTTTCAGCTATCACGGTTGACGATAATTATATTTACAAGTTTTTAGATTACATTTGGATTACATTGCCTGGGCCTAGGCCAAAAGTCCTATAAGGCCAAGTTTTCTACAGTTATACTAAACTTATTATTCAGGTAAAAGTTAATAAATCGGCCCATAAACGCGTTATTTCATTCTTTAAAAAAGGTTTTATTCTTAGGGATACCAATTTTTGTCCATGCGAGCCTTATGTCAGCAAAACATGCATAACATTATCAATTTACGGAAACGATATCTCAATAGTGTTCATAGAAAACATCATCTGCGTAGCCTTTTCCCTCTATGCTTCCTGTAAAACCGGATGCAACTGAATACCAGTATTTTACATGGGCGAATATCTATCTGATCCAGTTACTAGGGAACACCATACTCCTTGGTAAAGTACATAAAGTAATAAATTAACTCTAAATTACATCTTGTAACACGTCAAAGCGACACATACCTACAGAGTAAATCACGAGCTCGATATAATAAAATCTTTCGCAGAAGCACTTCACAGTAAATCAGACGTCAATTTTACAATTTTATGCTAGAAAGCGTCAAGAAAGTCAAGAAAATAAGAAAGTTTCTGCACCAGTAGCCGTAGGTACAATCGTGAAGAGAAGTTATAATGAAATAGAAGTTTTCATGATTGAATAGACACACATAAATATACGTTAATAATAAATGATAGTTTCTAGGCATAGCTGGTTTTGAATGACGGATAGTGTAACATCCATTTGGAACGATAATGTAACAAAAATGTTTCACGGTGGACTCAATACTAGTAATAACTCGTTTCTTATTGACACACAAATAGTGTTCTTTTAGATAATACGAGTACCTACAGCATTTAAATGTCGAGTAATTTAAGTTGGGAATTTGATTGTTTTTTTTTTTAATAGAACCTCATACACAGTCACAAAAGCTCGTAACACGGTAAAGTAACAATTTCACCCTCAAATACTGACCGGAACAAAAACACACCATTTCTGTCCACAAAGATACCGTGACTAAAGAAAACCCATCCAATGGAAGAAACTATTATAACAACCTATGAGTAACTCGGGTACAGTCGCGCACACAACCGCAGACGCGATAAAGGCGCCGCCGCGCCGCGGAAGCGCAGAGTGCGCGGTAAACGACAGCCGGTGTCCGCTTCCGTTACAGTGGGCGAGGTGATGCTGTATGCGACTGTACTTTTGTTAGGCTCCTGAGTTAGTTATGGTACGCGCGATTGTATGGGTGGTGGATGTTTATGGCTGTCTTTTTGTCGAGTGAGGGTTATTGTCCTCATGATGAACAAGGTTTATTTTTAGGGTTCCGTACCTCAAAAGGAAAAAACGGAATCCTTTTAGGATTACTCGTGTGTCACTGTCCGTCTGTCACAGCCTATTTTCTCAGAATCTACGGGACCGATTAAGTCGAAACTTGGTCCACATAGGAGTTTCTGTGACCCAAACACGGACTTTCAATGTAAATAAATGAATTTTGAATATGAGGGTTACTTTTGGGGGCAAATGAGAAATAATAAAAAAAAGTTTTGCAAACTGCTAAAACAACTGCAAAACTGTCAGGCTCAAATATATTTTATTATTTGATTATTTTTCTGCAAAAATAAATGATTTGATTTAAAATAGAGAGTTTTAAAGTTATTTAAGCAAATAGATAAAAATGGAACATTCCCCCCTTAACTCCGAAACTACTGAGCCGAAAATTTTGAAAAAAAAAATGAACTTAGTTGTTTACTTATAGATTACAGAAAAACCTATAAGAAGTTTATGGTGTTAAAATAACATGGTAAATCTTTCAATATTGTGCGTACAAACTTACATTTGCAGTTGGAATGTATGGAGAACATGTTTTTCAACTATATTGTTAAGTTTGTTCTTGGGATAAATTATCTTGGAATTAAAACACGATAGCTAACATATTCATTGTACGAACCTTCACCACGCAAAATCAACTCGCACTTGTTCGGTTTTTTAAAAAAGTCCCATAATGGAAGTGAGAAGAACGAGTATTTATCAATATCTACACAAAAGTGCAGGTTCGTCACATTGTAGCAAGTACCAATGTGACGTATTCAATGTCATATGCATTTCCAAAGTTAATTTGGGACACCAGTGTCGTGTCGTGGAGGAAACATCGTAGAGAAAAAATATGTACTCTATTGGTCTGAAGTCGTCACCAACTCACATTCTTTCAAGAAGACTTTACAACTCTATTAAAAGAGAAAATCAACATCATTCAATTATTACACCTCACTATCAAGCAAAAAAAGCGCTCTATAAAGCAGAACTGTTCAGCCACAGCATCTCATATCCAATTCTTAACAAAGCACATAACGTTTATTAGCAATACTAAGCGCTTTAACACGTAGACCGTATTTCGGGCGCCCGTCCGTATCAAGACTTAGATTTCCCCGAAGACGAGTTGCGAAGTTGTCTCGCTTACCCAACTACGAAGAGGTGCTATATGTATGTCTGTTTATGTGTGGAAAAGTGTAAAGTACTTAAAACTTTGGCCTCAGTTGATCTCGGACACGGATGGATGGTGGTGACGCTGTTGCACCAGGGAGGTGGGTTGTGTTTATGCATTTTAGATGGTTAATTGGCTTCTGGGGGTGTTAGGTCTTTGTTAGGTTAGCTAAAGTTAGATTGTTATACATACTATCCAATGGATAATCGGAATGTATTCAAAAGTGTGATTTTGTGTGGTCCCGGATTAAGAATATTGCCACCCCATCTCATCCCGTGGGTGTCGTACTAGATCTCAAGTCCCTTAGTCACCACTAAGGGATTTGAGACCTAGTGCATACCATTGTAGCACCTCGGGTCACCCGCGCGGTGGCAGGTAAACCACCAATAAAAGCATTCCCAAGGAGGGTTGGTGTCCGGTAGGCGTCCGACTGTAAAACTTTGCCAAAACCCTAAGCAACATGAGTGGCAATAATATGATGCTTTATAGGTCTAGGGCATACCCCATAGGCGACGCGCAGGGGTAGCACCTGGTTTCGACATAAGACGTAAGCTCGGAGAGCGAGAGAAGTTAGATTGAGGTGTGCGAGCTGAAATATAGGTACGATGACTGGAAGGGAACTAGCATACGTTTTAAAAAGGCGACGACTGAACATAGCATGTCTGCAAGAGATGAAGTGGAATGGTGCGAAGGCTAGAGATATAGGAGATATAAGTTTTATTACTGTGAAAGCGATGGCAAGCGAAATGGTGTGGGTATAGTTTTGGATAATCAGTTGAAGGAATCAGTGGTGGATATTAAAAGAGTAAGTGATAGAGTGATAGCTGTTAATGTGATGGTGGAGAATTTGGTGGTTAATGTAATCAGTGTGTATGAACCCCAGTTAGGGTGTGACGATGCTATCAAAGAGGAGCTTTGGAAGGACTTCGATGGGGTGATGATGGATGTGCTAGATAGTGAAGAAGTGTATGTGGAGGGTGATTTTAACGGGTATGTAGGAAGACTGCAGGATGGGTATGAGAGAGTGACTGATAGTTGGGTTACAGATACGGATACGGAGACCGTAACACTGCTGGCGAGACATTTCTGCAAGCTGCTTAGGCCTAAACCTGGCAATACGTGGTTCAAAAACGAAATGAGCATCTTATAACCCACAAAAGTGCTCGCTGCGTGACACAAATTGCTAGTAAAACGGAACATCCTTAAAAGAGTCAAAAACTGTAAAATGCTCCCAGGTGAAGACTTAGTCTCACAACATAGACTCATAATAATGGAGGTAAAAGTCAGTGTCTCATCCAGTAGGAACAAGGAACGGCTCCCACCCAAACCCAGATCGCGCATGATAGAAGAAGAGGAATGTGCCAGTATGTTTAAGAGTCAAGTGGTAGATAAAATTATTGAAATGAAGGATATGGAAAGAAAATTTGTGAATTAATGTTGGAAAGAGATGGCGGATTGTATAAGGAGAGTAGCAAAATATGTGTTTGGAAAGGCAAAGGTATGGTAGAAAAGGATGAATGATGATGAGTTGGAATGAAGACGTGCAAAATTGCGTTTAAAGAATGGCAGGATGTAGAAAACGGGAATGATAGTTTGATAGATGGTAAGATTGTAAAGAATGAAAGAAAAAGGCGGTAGCTGTTTCGAGGGCTAAGGCGCAGGAGAAGTTGTATGACTACCGAATTACAAAAGCAAGAGAACGGAAGATGAAACATATAATTCAAATTAAATGAATGAAAGACGACGCCGGTAAGGTTTTGTCCAAAGATGACGAAATAAAAGAACGACGGGAGGTTTATTTTGATAGTTAATGAACACAGATAATAAATGGAATAGTATACTCAAAGAGGTACATGCAAATAAAGGCAATGTACAGAACCACAATAACTATCAAGGGATGAAGCTCATGTAGTATGAAGCTATGGGAGACCGTAATAGACAAAAGACTGCGAGAGGAGAGTGAGATTACCCCGAACCAGTTTGGGTTTATGCCAGGCCGATGAACAATGGACGCGACTTATCCACTCCGCCAATTATGCGAGAAGTACAGACGTGCACCCAAGAACTTGCACATGGTGTACATTGGTCTGGAGAAAACGTATGATAGGGTAACTGGGATGTGTTTTGTAGCTAAGTCCGTTCGGCTGCTGGCAATACCGATGGGTTCAGTGTAGCTGTAGGCTTACACCAAGGGTCTGCTTTAATTCCTTACCTCTTTCTGTTGATTAAATGTATGCTCTGAAGTCGGACATACAGGAGGGAGGCATCCAGGTGCATGCTGTTTGCCGATGACATTGTTCTTGTCTGTGAAGATGGACCTGAGATCCAGAGCAGATTAGAGAAATGTCTACAGAAGCTGGAGAATGTTGGCTTGAAAATCAACAGAACGAAAACTGAATATATGTTCTGCGATTTTGGTGGTCTCTCTAGTTTTGAAGCCATAGCGCTTGATAGCGCGCTTCTGTTCTGATGTTCGGTATCTCGATTCTCTCGTGCAAAGCGATGGCGAAGTCGATCGGATGGTTAAGCACAGAGTTAACACTGGATGGATGAAATGGCAGCAGGTCACGGGAACAATCTGCGACTCCTGCATTCCCCTTAAACTTAAGGGGAAGATATATAAAACAATGGTTAGACCGCATGTCTTGTATAGATCTGAATGTTTAGCCACAATAGGGATGAATGAAAGGCACTTGCATGTAGCTGACATGAGAATGCTAAGAGGGATGTATGGTGTGACACGAATGGATAGAATTAGAAATAACTACATCAGAGGAAGTCTGAAAGTGGCACCGGTGACTGAAAAGTTGTGCGGAAATCGGTTGTCATGGTATGGTATGCGGAGAAATGAGGAAATTGTCGTGAGGAAAGTTTTGAATATGAATGTCGATGGCTATAAGAGTAGGGCAAAAACCAAAGAAACGATCAATGAACGATGTGAGAGATGATATGGCTAGAAAGGGGGTGACTACCGAGATGACAACTAAATAGAGGAGTATGGAAGAAACGGACATGTTACACCGACCCCAAATCAATTGCGATAAATGCAGGAGAATGGTGAAAATGATGAACGATCCAAAAATGTGAGACTATCAGTACGATATTAACTACGTTATCCGCGGTTTTCTATGGTTTCTCTACAAACGCTTGAAAGCTTATTATATCAGTTGCTGCAATGCCTTCAGTATGAAAAGTGGCCATTGATAGCCATAAAACAATTTAAGCCGAAAGTGTTTTATATTTGTATTAACCCATGTAACGGTTCCGAAATTACCCTAGGCTGATCTTTTTTTTCCTTTTTACTTTAATACTAGTCTTTAGGTCGACTTCCTCTTCAATATTGGATCAGCAGGAACAAATTATGAATCTTCATCACGCACAAAACCCACAAGATCCATCTCACTTAATACACTATAGAAAATATAACCACTCCTTACACTAACACAGTCGCACTAATCATCTTTAATCAAGCCGCCGTTTGATCCACAAATCCGGCTCACTACAGCAGTAATCATCCGTAATCCACAGCAATTATATCACAAAGACCAAGGATTTAATAGACAATCAAAGGGAATAATTTCGGACGGCGATTATTTCAAGTGAAGGCACTAGGGCAGCCCTTAAGGACGGAACGTCAAGCACCAGCGTTTAATTAATGAAACCCAGTGATGGTACGCCGGCAGATTTAATTGAAGTTAAGTTGGTTGAAACATGCGCGAGGCGTTGCCCGGGCGCTGCAAAAAGAGGGGTTTCGAATTTATTACGGCCCGTCTTAATCTTCATTTAAGATGTTTTCCTGGTGACGTTGTTAAAATGGAAGCTTGTAAGGTGACATTCAGTTTCGTGAACTACATTTGGGTGGTTACACAAAAATAAAATTCACGAAACTGAATGTCACCAAAAAATCGAAATTACAACACTTTATTAGGATAAAGTGTTTTAACTTGCTTTTTTTCCTTCAACTTGTTATTACGCTGGTTTGGTCCTACATATAATGCTTGTAAAATTTGTGACCAAAAATTTACGTCATCAACAAATTCGTTGACCCGCGGCGTAATTGCACACTTGCAATGACGATGCCTTGCATTTTGACAATTGAACCTTATTAATTGCGTGATTTACGTTATCGGGCAGACAAACTTTTCAAACTTATGCAGCAAATGGATTTGCAATTTCCCTCAAAATCTGACGGTTTGTGATTTAAACTGTGTTACGCATTTGGCGTTCTCCTTCATCATTATATCAAATCCGTTAGTAATATCGTACAATCACATCAACACGAATAAGATACATGGCAGTTATGCAAGAACGATAATGCACAAAAATAGTATCCACAGCATTACGCCAAACAAAATATACATTTTACAAGGAAATTTAACTGCCATTTCAAATCGAGAGCGGGCGTGCAAAAATATAAAATAAACTAAGTGATATATTGGTGTTTATTTCGCCAACCAAGTTTGGTATCTGGTGGTAGCCTCATAAATCGTTACCAGCTTAACACCGAGCCGTGTTAGCACGATTTAATATATTATATTTATACAGTTTAAAAAATGTGTCTGTAAATTATATTTGTTGGGTGCTGTGCGCGATTGTACTTATAACGTTTGTGAATTAACTTTTAATATTAATTGATCTTGCTTCTATTTTGCATTAAATTAAAATGTTAGTCTGTTTAAAAGCTGTTTAGTACATAATTTATTAAAACCTTGCATTAGTGTCATCAACCTGAGTGTCCAACGACATTAAACGTCACAAAAATAAACCGTCTGTATCTCTCTGTCTGCATGTGTGTGTGTGTATATAACTTTATTGACGTGATTTTAATAAATGCTATAGTGTCATGTTGTTACATTTCTAAGGCCGTTTGGCCACCGCCGCCGTCAACGGAAAGTCAACGAGAAACGAGATTATTCGAACCGAACGTGACGTTCCGGTGACGGTGATCGTTTGTCCACCGCGATCTAACTCAGCGGCCGGGATCCCGGCGCTTGGGTGAAGGACGTGCGGAGGACACGCGGCAATAGTAGATCGCTACTTTGGCAACGAGAACGAGACAACGGTGTCTCGTTCTCGTTGACGTCCCGTTGACGTTGGCGGTGGACAAATGGCCAAGGACACTAAACAAACCGGTTCGTAAGTAACAACTACGATATATGGGAAAAATAAATTCACTTCAGATTCATTAAGTTTATTAACATTTGTGTACCGTTCTCAAAAAAATATCTTATAAGTCGAGTCTCGAAATATATTTCGCATTCATGAATAATCTTGTTGAGCCGTTATTTTAGAGTTTTTAGAGCTTGCTCTGCCGATGACACAAAACATAATATTTTTACACCGGAGCTAAAATAACAGAGGAATATAAGAAAATCCTGTTTTTATGCGGTCTAATTTACGAGCGGGCGCGGTATAAAGTTATGTCGACACAAGTGGTGCCATAAAATACGTTTGTTTTAATTCGCTGTTAAATTTTTGCAAAACACGTTGAAGCGGATGTAAAATATATTAAGGTTTATAGTTGATAGGATTAAGATTAAAACAGTTGTTTACTATGGTATTCATTATTCAGTAAAAACGGAAAAAGGCGAATGGGTAAGCAGTGAGTTGATTTAATGACACCAAAAATAATAAATGTTGCCGTATATTTCTTTCTTCGGGACGAGTTATTCAATTGTAGTGAAACTGGCACTCATTTACTGACTGTCGACGCGTGACTTGATTGCTACGGCTACGACAGCTACGCTCAAGTAGCCAATTTCACTTCCCGAATTGTATTGCATCAAATGTTCAGACATTTGATGCAATACAATTCGGACATTTTCAAGAGTTTCACAGTAATTACAAACTATTTCTGGGTTCTGGTAAACAAAAGTGTATTCCTTTGTATTCCTTTACATCTCTTTTTATTTAAAGACTGCCTGTATAAAAATCACGCCACCACCAAAGGTCTCCTGAGCGTGTTCTCAGCTCGGTAAGACTCCCTTCTGCTGCGCCACTAGGCGAAAATCCATACCAGTTGATATTTGAAGTATTATCTCCTTATTACTAACACTAGTTATTCAGTTATTTTGTTGATACTAACACTATGGACTCATGTCTGAAATAAAGAATTTGAATTTAAACCGCTCCCTCCCATCCCTTGCGCTACCAGGTCAGCTGTGGACCTCAGACGCGGATTCAGCGCATTATGGCGTTGACACGGGTCCGCGCAGCTTACTCGACGTTATATAAATGTTGTCTCTTACTTCTCATTATTGTCACTTTTTGCTTGCAAGCCGAATATTTTTATGACGGCTGACGGTTTTTAAAACTTATTTGTTGATGAAGATTTTTTGTGAATATATTAGTTTGTTTGTCGTGGTGCAATTTAGGTTTAAATGAAATCTTTATTTTCTGGATAGTTATAAGAAATAGTTGTTGTCTGCATTATGGAAAAAAACAAAAGTAAATTAATTTCATGATTTCAAATAAAGTTTTTTTTAAATATTTTAGTAAGTTGTAACGTTGCATCGTAAATCCAGAAAAGTATCCAGTGTTGAAGTTTAGCTTAATACTGACAGATTTCTACTCGGTTCTAGTAACAAACAGTTTTTTTAATTCATTTACGATCAGTAAATGAATTAAAAAAAACTTTTTTTTTCTTTCTTTAAAAAAACCTTGGCTGCTGGTGCATAGTACCTAATTCATAAGTTACATCAAACTGTGTGTGTTTTGTGCTGCAAAAATGTGTAGCAATATTTTCTCCATTCTGACCTCAAACTAGCTTGACATGCAGCTGTCATTATAAAGATATGTCTCTTTTAGTTTAGTTTAACAGCTTCTCCTTAGCGTTTTATCTGTTGGTTTTTACGATGTTTTTACTACTTTAAATGTAAACTATTCACTTGGGACATACCATGTAGGTATATAAGCGCTTGCCACCGCTAGACCAACGAGGCAGAGATTTTATAACTTAACACTTAAGTTACCATAAGTTAAGTGTAAAATTAAAGTTAAGTAAAAAGTTATAAAATCTGTACTGCTAAGCATGAGATTCACTTTCTAGGTTCCGGGCAAAGTGGTATTGGGTTTTCTCATCAGTAACTTTTCAGTACCAATCCGTAGTCTGGATTTGTGTCCGGTTGACAGCAAAAGGCGCGCCCTATTACATGGGACTTAAACATAACTGGCTAAATGTAGGTGCACTATGTAGATACACCTCTACCTAGCTCTTCGGGGAAAACTGGCGTGATATTATGTGTGTTATGGATAACATTTATTCTGGATAACCTTTTGGGTCAGCTTCCAACCTAACCAAATGTAGCTGAATATAATATTTTATCCGGAGCTGCTGCACTCCAGCCTCCAAAATTCAATTATCCTCTATTTTTTAATCCCGTAGCCTAGTACTGACGTTAACATGGTTATTTTTGAGATTTTTTTTTATAAAACTTGTATGTAGTATTGATATTGTAGTGTTATATTTTGGTTTATTGTTGCAGAAGACTTATAGGCGCTGGTTTTAAATTTTGTTGTTAGTAAAAATACAAAAGAATATATTTATATTTATTTACATAACCAAATTACAAGATGTTTATGAACAAAACCTAAATTAAATTAAAACTAAGTTAAACTTAAAAAAGGCCCTCGGGGCATTGTACCGAGGATGCTGGCGGCATTTCCTCGCTGAATTGCAATGCTGATGCGTTGCGCGAGAAAGCCGCCAGCTTTTCGGTCACCAGTTACATCAACTAGACGTTTCGCGATTTCCGCAAATAACTTATGCGCACTGAGACCCCACGGTCCGAGGGTCTCGACGCCAAAGGGCACAAAGTTGTACTCTCTACCAAGGCCTCCATATGTAATAACTTTCAGATTTTCGGCATTTTCTGCCGCTGCACCCGCTTTAGAAGTAGTCCGTTGGAGGTGGAACGGTGCCAGTGTATTAATGAGAGGGAGTGGGCCGTAATCCAAAGCGCTGGCCCAGTGCGGGTTGGTAGATGTCTTCGAAGTAGATTTCTTCCCATGGATGTCGTAAAAGGCGACTAAGGGACTTACTAGAAATGGGCAGCAGCGTTCTATGCATTTTAACACCACACTGCGATCGCCAACCCTCCTGCCAGGCGTGGTGATTATGGCAACCCCCCCTTCCCCCTATTGGGGGAGGCCTATGCCCAACAGTGGACGTCTTTCGGCTGGAATGATGATGATGATGATTTCACTTTTAGGCCAATTGAATCCATCATAGATACTGGTAATTATTCAACCACGACCTTGACCTTGTCTAACTATTAACTACTTATTTATTTTAATTGAAACGGTAAAAAACCAATTACAATACTTAAGGACACATAGATGCATACCTAACGAAAAAAGAAAAACATCACATTGAGGTTAAAACACGTGCGGCAGTAATTGTTTGGGAAATAGAAGTGAGCCCGCACAGCATGTATATCAGTCGCGTCAATAGTGCTTCGGAGCGACTTATATGCCATGGTGAGCTGCAGTAGAAATTTAGTCAATTTAAGAAATACATGAAGATTTTAAGAAATACAAACCGTAGAAAAACAATATAAAACTGTATTTTAGAATAATTACAATTTGTCTATCGGCGGAAATACCTGACAGGTGATGAATCACAGTTTCCTAAAAGCTATTAGATATAAGCATAAATCTGTCTAGACTGATTTGTTAGAGTTGTCTGGAAAACAATACTAAATACTTAAATCTTTATAGAACTAACTACTCATACGTTAAAACGCCGTTCGCGTTCTTTAATTAATATTCCCAGAAAAACGTTTTTTTCTATATAGATTAATGGATTTTGTCGTGAAATCTTAGAAATTGCAATGCGTTCCATATCAAATATGTATGCAGGTCAGTCAGGGAGATAAATTGTTTATCAAATTGACACTAGGTAATTTGCCTTATTATAGTAATTTCATATAACTATCAAAGACTGATTATTGTGATTTGAATATACGGGCAAGACTTTGCTTAAATGTTGAAAAAAAACACTTACTTATGCAGCCTGTGGACTAAGTACACACAGCGTACATACGAGCTCTGCGAGTGCAATATAATAACGCGTTCGGGGTGCTGTTGGGGCTGCCGCGTCACTGCAGCGCTTCAGCAATGTTTGCGGTAAAAAACGTGGATGGCTTTCATGCCATCATGTGGAAGCGATGTGCATCTGTGATGAAGCTCATGCGGGCCAACTCCAGCAGCCTTCTAAACGTGTTCGTGGGCCGATGGGACTCGCCGATGTGGCGGCACTGGATGCGACTACACACTGCGAGTGGTCGCGTCCAGGGCTTGGCATAAACTGGCATTCCTGTACGGTGCCATTTTTGTGATTTTTATTTCTTTTGATATTTGTATGTACTAACAATAGCTTTATAAGATTTTTGTGTTACTAACAGTATATGGACTACCTACGTCTGAAATAATAAATGTCTTATTATTATTATTCTTTACATATCTCGGAACCATGGGGTCCCGGATCTTTGGAAGGCATACGAGGGGCCGAGGCCAACTCGCAGAGGCCCCTTGGACAATTGTAATGGAATGAGGCACCAACCGACGATTATCCCTGTTTGCTCTATGATGGTGCACCCAAGGACAACCCCCGGTTGATGCAGGACTATTGCAGAACATGGGAACAAAACATTGGGCTATGGGTTTGGGAGGCTATAGTGGATCGGTTTCCTAAGGCTATAGAAAGGCTATGGCCCCTACCTGACCAATGCTTTATATAAAATACACCGATAAAATGGCAGGGGGTGACTTGCACACTCAATAATGGGCCTCCGAAAACGGCCGCTAGTACATAATGACGTAGTGACAAGAGGGCAACACTTCCTGAGGTGCTTGATGAGTGGAGAGGTATTCCACGGCTATCAGGACAATCCCGGAAGAACGGTCAAGATCCCTACCAGCATCTTACTGGAATACTTCCTTCCTCCGGGCACGTTTGCTCTTGCAAATCTCCACTCAAGCCAGCCAATAAAGGCAAGAATGAGGTGAGAGCTCTGTTCCTCGTCAGTGTTCACTCCAGCCGGCCAATAAAGGCAAGCTAGAGATGAGGAACAAGACTTCTCCCAGGGGATAGGTTCCATGGGGTCGCTACTGCCCAACAGCTCGCCACATGCTGCCCTGCGGGTTTCTGTATCTCTCTTGGTTTGGCTCCTTACCCTAGACCCGTTCCGGCAAAGTAAACTCTACTGGCACAGACATAGAGTTCGGAGCGCGCAAGCCCCACCACGATGTCAACGTAGAGATAGGGCGGTGGGGTTAAGTTATTATTATTAAATTCTTCATTTATATTATAAGTTTAGGTCCAGAAATTACAGATAGAGCTAGCTATTAATACCGCTTGACTTCTCGCTGTAGAGTCACGGTAGAGCTGCATAGAGCTCACTGCGCTAACCCGCGTTATTGCCGCCTGACGTTACACAGAGTTGTCTTTGCTTTTATGTCGTTTACCAAAATGATTAGAAAATATTTTGTACCCATGGGACTGGGGTAGGTAATGGCCAAAATATGAACGCTGAGATTGAGTTTTGTTTAAAAAACAAGTTGCCCCGCCGTTGACGTGTTATCCGGTACTATTAATGCCAGAATTGGAACAAAATAATAAGTAATCATTATATAAGTGCCCGAACATTCAAATCACTATACGTAATGGGTATCACATGGGAAATCGGTGTAAATTTCCTTAACAATAATTTTCCTGACTGTGCATGCAGCACAGAACAGTCACACGAACAGACACATGAACAGGGATAGCAACATTTTTGTTGCACTCGAGAGAAAACAGCAATGCACTACAACCAATACTACCTAGGTTGGTACCCCAATTGACCACCCGCCACTATTCGTAAATTACGGTTAAACTTTGATCTTAACTTACACTGACAATTATGAGAACATTATCTCAATACGTACGTGGAGTACGTGCGCCAGAAGACAAGGTACACGCAAATTCGCGCCGCAACGTCAACTTTAAGACGTTCGGGGTGCGCGCACCGAATTGTTATCTGCCCGTCGTCATGGAAGAAGACTTTTGGCCGCAGGACGTGGTGTTCCATCGCTTCCTCGACCAAGTTCCACAGGGCAGTATAAAGTCAAGCTAGAGCAAAATGAAGTGCTACTAACATAATCTTAAATATTTCTTATTATTAACACAAGTTTTGTTTACAAGAAAAATATGTAGGTTTAGGTTAAGGCGCTGACAAGACCCAAATGACCAAAATTGGCTTCGCTTAAGAAAAAAAATTGCCAAATCTGTATAGTTTGTGGTAGCGGAAAAAATATATGTTAATTTTGAACATATTTCCCAGAACCTGGTTGTTACCAAAACACGTTTTGAAAACAAAATCTCGATACAAACTAACGTTAAACTAACCTCTTACTTTGAGTTTTAATCCAAAATATCTGTATCAAATATCAACATACGTTACGTATTTAATTAATAACAAGAACGGCTTATTTGAATGCAAAACTTGGTTGTTTTTTTATTTTCGATTACTCAACTCAATTTTGAGTAAATAGATAATTACTTCATATTTTGCAATAAATTACAAGCGTTGTGTCATTGCGCTTCTCTTTCTTTTCTATGGAATTTGACAGTGACCGCGGTTTAGGTATTATCAGCGTCTTAAGGTATTTTTACGGGGCTTGTGTTTCCTGAAAATAAATGGATTTATTATTATTATTAATGCTTTCTCGTACCGAGCTAAAAAAGTTGTATAAGTTTATACCATGTACAACCATAACAAGCTAACAAGTCACCAGTACCGAACCACATGTACCCAAACATAGCAATAATGAGAGTAACACAAGAAACACATAAAAAATCAACGCGCGTCCCATTCGTAACGAGTTTGACACGGGTCGGCCATGACAGCTAGCCGTGACGTCAGAAAAACCCTTAAGAACCTGGATTTGAGCCGACTTTTGGACGTGGAGTGACGGGTTGCCATGCTGGTAGTTGGAAAGTTAATGGCACTTAATGGAGTATTCCTGTTGTTGTTCACCGTTTTTCGGGAGTAAGATTAACACCTGTTTTTGGGGGTTTATTTTTCTAAGTGATCCACTGAATAGCTAGAACACCATTGTATATATTATAACAGGTTTGTAGATAAGAAAATAATTAATGCTCGGCTTAATTAATGATCGCTTTCTCTTTTTTTCGTGGGGTTATTGTTTAAGGCGCTGACAAGACCCAATTGACCAAAATTGGCTAATCTTAAGAAAAAAAAAAAAATGCCAAATCTGTATAGTTTGTGGTAGCGGAAAAAATATATGTTAATTTTGAACATATTTCCCAGAACTTGGTTGCTACCAAAAAACGTTTTGAAAAAAAATCTCGATACAAACTAACGTTAAACTAACCTCTTACCTTGAGTTCTAATCCAAAATATCTGTATTAAATATCAACATACGTTACGTATTTAATTAATAACAAGAACGTCTTATTTGAATGCAGAACTTGGTTGTTTTTTATTTTCGATTACTCAACTCAATTTTGAGTAAATAGATAATTGCTTCATATTTTGCAATAAATTACAAGCGTTGTGTCATCGCGCTTCTCTTTCTTTTCTATACAATCTGACAGTGACCGCGGTTTAGGTGTTGTCAGCGTCTTAACCTGGTGTCAGAGTTTTTGTGTTGTCCAAGCTGGCTACACATGCCGTCAAGAAATATCTCTTAGGCATGCCGGTTTCCTCACGGTGTTGTCTGAATGATGTAAATATTTCACTCAAAAATCAAAATCAAAATATTTTTATTTCACATAAGCCTACATGGGCACTTATGAAAAGTAACAAAACCCCAGATACTCGAATTTGTTAGCCAAACTTTCAAAGAATCTTGACAAAAAGCTTAAGAAACGAAGTATGAGACAGACTTGTAGACTTATTTACTCAATCTGGGTATCCATTAGCCATTTACGCAAGGGCTTCAAACCTCTAGAAAAGAAAGATCTGAAATATCAGGAAAGCAAGTAAGCCAAATGCAATAACTTAATTATTACCGAGACTTATTTTTCTCTTCCACCGCAAACGTCTGTTATTCACAAACTTTCACACCTTTAAATTTTAACGTTTCCCAAAATAGTCGAAAGAAAGGCCATTAAAGAAACAAACTAAACCATTACAGCGTTAGGGGTAGTACGTTTTCATTACCTCTGTTGAGAACGAAGGGAGGATTCGATTCTGCCTGTTATTGGCTCTTAATGGGTAATGAAGCTTTTAATATATGTGCAGTCTGCGTTAGGTTGGTGAAGGTTTATTTTGGTATTAAATATAAGAGTTTTTGGGGTATCTTGCTATCTCATCATTTCGTGTGTTTCTGTATCCCCCACTATATCTAGTTACATCTTTATTCTTTAATGATACCATAACTAACCAAACTAACTATACCATATTCCGCACTGCACTGCACTGTATTATAGGCTCTGCCCAACCCTTCAAGGGTAACAAGTCGTGATGTTATGTGTTATATGATAACTTAGAAAATATAGACGGAGAATTAATTAACCTATAAACGCCTACAGCTGAAATAATATGGACCTCCTCAAACACCGTTATATGGGTCTTAAAGAAATATTTGTCTAAACTATAGACATTGATCTGTTTGGTGTAGGTGTACTTACTTCTAATCTATTATTGTTTTCTTGATATATGACTAGGTACCGTCAGCCTAAAAAGATGTATCGAAAAGAATTGTATACAATCTTTGTTCCATAATATTATCATGATATCAATGTGTATCCACGTAAAATAATACGCTTTGAGTACTTAGTGGTAACGACATATTCATACAGTATTATGGTAAACAAATTGTAGTAAATCGAATGAATTTTGTCGTTGTATAAATCTTTTTGACCTTATTTTTTCTTTTTGATCTTTTTGAAACCTTCGGTCAGATTTTATACACAGAGAAATAAAGAACTGTCATTTACATTCTCAAGAACGCCTCAGAGCTTAGTCTATTCATAACCATCACATTTCCTGTACAAAATAACACATAATTGTAGCACACAAATATGCTAGATTGCCTTCAATTAGGGTGGCTATCAAAACAGGCGTTATTTAACAACAAACTCCTAATAACCAACGACATTTGTTTACGAAATTAGACCATAATATCGTGTGAAATATCATTGTTTGCGCACCTGGCCGCTATTTGGAGCAAATTGAGCATGAAGCATTGAGGATTAGCGCTGCAACTTACTGAGCTTGTTTTGGATAGTTTTGGGTAATATTGCGTGCCTTCCTACTAATATAATGAAGCCGAGCGTAAAATATACCTGGGGAATAGGCAGCCCGGTAGGCATATTACATATATTGCTACACTACCGGGCTGGGGCTGCAATTATTATTTATTTATTTCATTAACAATTTTAAATTGTATCGAAATGTATAGATAAAAAATAAAACAACATGAATATATTATATAACTAAAAAAATATATTGTGTAAGTGACAGGTTTCAAAATTGCAAATTCACTTCAATTTAGGTACATTAAGAGTCGAGACTAGAGACCTTTCAACATTGCTAGTTGACTATAATCTTTACATGATAATTAGGTGCGATTTAGGTTTTGAGGTATTTTATTTTATTACTTTTCTTACGTGAAACATAAATAAATACTGTTTTTGGAGGCGTTATTTTAGCCAGTGTTATTATCTTAGATTACGGTACCATAAGATATGGCATGACTTTTTATAAAGTTATGGCATACCTTGTGAGCTAAATCAGTATCAGTATCATGGGGCGAATGGTAAGTAATTTCCACCGGTCATTACATTGCGTAAATTATACAAAACACCATGTAATAAAGAAAAGCAAAATTCGCCATACAACGCCTCCTCTGTAAAACTTCACGAAATTTCCTTCATACTCGTAAAATACCCCACACTTTCCAAGTAGGTATATTAACGTATCATACGTCGCCTACCGTCCCACGCAAATAAAATTATCCTTCTACCCTCCAATATTCGGTGATAATGTGTAATTTTCAATAATACGAAAATCAATACGAGCTACGTAGGCTATTACGTCACTAATTGAGTCCCGTTCGGCCATTGGCTGGTTGCCAACAGTTCAGCTTTTCACTTCAACGGGATTATGTGGTTCTCTATATTGAATTCGATTGGTGTTTTGTTTCCCAGTTTTCAAGTTAGAAGTGAATTCTGTTGGCTCTTGTTGACTTTATCCGAATAGGCGTTTTAAGAGTTTTGCCACTGTGCTGATGTGCAGGTTTTGAATCTCTCAGATTGATTGTGATTGACTTTAGCTTTTGGGTTGTTTAGATTGGTGCATTTTTTATGATAATGGTCAGCCAAATTGATTCAAAGTATTGACAAATTCATTTTCAGCAAATTACACAAAAATAACAAAGTTTCTTACCAATAAAATCTGGGCACTTCAATTTGACGAATGATTCAAATAACTGTCAAAAACTAAAACTTCAATGACATTAAAAATCATACAACTTAATTTTCGTTTTTGACGCCACCGGATAAAAATATGCAAGACCAAATCCGTCAAACGACATTACCCAAGGATTTTGCGCACCAACCGTCCAAAGCGCAAAGTCAGCGCTTATAAAATTCACGGCCTACGTCGGATTAAGCTGAAGACGAGATATCTTCATTGTGTTTTATTGTAGCCTTCTCTGAGGTTTTGACGGTATATAATTTAAATTATTCCATTATGAAGACGACCATTCCTCTTTGGATGAGCTTCGGGTAATATCGTCGTTTGCTTTATCTGGTTGGCTTGTCTTTGACGTGGTTATGTATATAGGTACTTTTCGGAAAAAATGCCGACGTAAGCTGCAAAACTGAAATGAGGTAGGATTTATAATACTAACATACTCCATTTGCTTCGGTTAAGGTCATACATGTGGTCATACATGCGCGCCGAAGGAAGAGGCGGTAAGGATCGTACAAGGTTCTAGATATGTGTATGTTATAATACTTAGGTTTAGAAGAAATATCAAATTCAGCTCGTATCTCTAACTTGTTAGATGATCAGCTACAGCTGTCTAGCACACATTTTTTCCTAAGTATCATTATCATCCACAGCCCGACTTCACCCGCTGCTGCCCAGCATAAGAATAAATAAAATGTTTTTTAAAGAAGATTCTTTAGAAAAAAAATTGGTAAATAGAAAATCTGAAAACCTGTTTTCGTTACCGAATTAAAAAACCAAAAACCATTGTTTTTACCACGTAGTCCAAATATCAAATTTTCCGCTCTGCTAAAAGTATCCAACCAGATTTTGACAGCAATTATTTTCGCACGTTTAATTTTTATTAGACCAAAAGAACTTTCCGCTCCATAAATTGGGTTTAAGAATAAAACCTGAACTCTTGCTCTCATCGTGGATGACTTCGTGGTATAAAATGATAAATCTGGAACTTTGTTTGGGGAAATGAGTGGTGTACCATAGGGCACTATTTTAGGTTCAGTGTTATTTATGTCATTTATAAAGATCATTGCAAATTAACGAACTTGTTGGATATGAAAAATTTATATAACATTATTTACACACAGACAACTTCTGTAAATACTGACCAAGTAATACGAAGAAGAAATTGAGGCTTAAAACGAATGCATAAAAGACACATTCATATTTGCCAAACTATTAACCATGACATCACAAATTTATAGATCCATTGCAGCTTTAAAAGGAATATTATTTATGTGTTCACCAATTGGGAATGCAGCAATTTGTTCCAATCCTATTACGTTTCCCAAATCAAGTCAAGTGTCAACTTCAATTTTGAAACTGTGTTTATTATTCTCAGTTTTAACAATAACCGGTTTTGATTGGAGGCGTGTTGCGCTATCTTCGTTAATTGCCGTCGCGTCGGCTGGCATCGTGCCAGCTCCTGCATTATAACAGCGTGAAGATACCGAACAATATTTTTTTGTTTTCGGTTTTAAAATGCTGTTTTACTAATATGAGTGTGGCTGTGCCTGTCCGTATCTGTAGCCTCGCCATTATTTGGATTTTATTCGTTTGGCCTATGTCTTTGTGTATCTTTATTTTCTTTGTTATTACGTTTTTGTGGATCAGTAATGGCATCTGCTTAGAAAGGAATCAGTATATTCTTTCTCTCATAGCTTATTGATAGATTATTAGACGAACAAAAACAATAAAGTGTCTGCCTAACAGCAAATAATTATCTAGATGACGATGGAAATTTGCCAAAAAATCTGGTACTCACCCCATTCACAGCCTATTCACAATTGGAAATAACAAACTCCTAAACACCATTCATGTCAATATACCGTAATGTATGTTGGTCGCAATGATATCTTCTCAGAGTGGAACAAAACTCAACTCATTGTAATCAATGAGTATGATACAGTAATCTGTATGAGTAAAGTGAAACTGCTATAAGCCTGCTAATTGAATCTGTTATAGTCGATACTTAAACTTTTGTCATGAAAGCATTGATACGGGTAAAAGCTAATACAGTAAATCCAGATTTGGAGATAAAATATTATGATTATTAGTAGAATTGGATTATTACAAGTTATGAAATGAGATTGAACAGTGTCTCATGCATTTGTGAACGTGAGCAATGGGTAGCTCACCGTCCGGTAAGGACCAGGCACGGGTCAACGGCGCGTTGTATTCCACGCGCGCCTCAAAGAGATGTCGTCAGCGCAAGTGTAGGGGTCCACTGGGGCCGATGCCTGTCGGGGTCGCGGGAAAGTACAAAAGGGTTACCGAGGCCCCCGCAACACAGGTAACGGAAGGAGTACGGGTGGGTTTTAGTCAGTAAGAGTCTGACACATCCTCCCGCTCCACCCAGAGCGGGAGAAGTTGTTTGCTGATTTTCCACCCAAAAAAAATTAAAATTTAGGAAATTGGTTTCCTTTTACTCAGCTTATAATTTTCAGCTTAATCATTGATTTTTGTTTGCTTAAAAGTTAAACAATAGGGTGCTTTTACGCTTTTTTCTTCTCCTCTTTAATAAAGACAAAGAGACAGCTTCTTTGCGTTTATATCACACCATCATAAGGCAGCATAAAATTATCTCGACCATAAGCTCTCCCTGAACAAAAATAACAGCCAAACCAACCTTACTCCCTACCAAACGTCAAAATTACCCTCAATTTCAAGGCACGCATGCTTTACCCCTAATTCCTCACTTTAAGTCACCGTATCCCTACTATGAGTTTTATAGCTTCTCGTTGCTAACTTTTGATAGCGGTTATAAATGTTACGATAGCGCTTCACGTGGCACACTCAGCGTAACGATGCTGGATGAGCGCACCTTTTTATTTGGCAGTTTGTCTTAAAAACGTATTATTTTAGTATGGAGGTGTAATCATTTCTGGTATTTAATGATGATGGTCCGTGGTACAGCTTTATGGTGGTAACTTCGTCGATAATGTTTAGGTTTTTGTTTGGATCGTTAGTGCTTTTATGCTTGGGTTGTCCAGTGTTTTTTCCGCTATGTTGAGTTATTCTTGAAAATTGCATTTAGTATTGTTGATATAGGTATCTTGTTTTCTTTGTGTGTGGACAGGTTTGAAACAGATTACTTAAACATGTACTATTTTTTTACTGTTTAAATTCCAATTCCTTAGTGCAAAATTATTTTGGGTTCATTTTCAGTTAGCACCGAATTATAGAACACGCTAAAATCTCTTTAAAACCTAGGTTCTCATTCATATAAACAAGTCTTGTTAATTCAAAACTCGTTGGAACCGCCAGATCTGCTCACCTCACTTTTCTTTGTGAACAAAAGACCGCAATTTTAACACCAGCGGATATACTGAACTTCTGAAATTAATTTAGAAGTCATTTCAATGGCTTAATTATTTTCAGTAAACTTTCGTGAAATTATTTGTGGCTACCTGCTGCTCTCTGGTGGTGGAGTTGTGAAACAAGTCTGTAACTGAATTACGTAAAAAGCAAAGTATAAACAGTTGTTATTGATGGGGTGACCTAACTTCTGACCACAACGCTCACGTGGTGAAGTGAAGAAACATTTTAAATGGAATTCGAAAATGTTCTAGGCGTAAAACGAAATTGCTTTAGTTGAAAATTACTTAAGCTCTCCTTTGATAATAATTTATTTGTGTAATTACGAGTAATGTACCTATCTGTCATTGCTTCATTTTTAATTATTTTACCTACTATGGTATTGTAATATTATTCTAGGTCATCGTCTATACATCTATACATATAAATAAAATTGAAGTGTCTGTTTGTAATGTTAATAACAGCTTTATACTAAATGCATATGAAAGTATATACTTTATTTATGACAAAAAAAACTTTATTTTTAAATTTTGTCTGTTTGTTTGCTCCGGCTAATCTCCGAAACAACTGGACCATTTTTGATGGGACTTTAACTGGCAGATAGCTGATAGCTTTTATTTTAGAAAAAGCAACACGGGTGCAGCCGTGGGTAGCAGCTATTATAACACATATATACATAATAAAATTAATGTTTACAAAATATTGTAAAACATTTCAAAAGAGTAACTGTGGAGTTTCTTTCTCATACTTCTCCATACGAAACTACCTTTTGGAAAGGGCATCTAGAATCAATTCTATTTTCTTATAAATTTTGACGTTTATGTGCCTATTTGAAATAGATGATAAATGATATTATTTTGACTTTAGACTATTTTTTTTTTAATAACCATGTTATATTTACAGTTTGTCCCATACATACAAGTCATTGTGCATATGTTGTTATCATGGTTAGTTACTTATCAATACAATATTTTCTTTTCGTATTTTTTCCACAAAGGGAATTGTTCATTATTGGCTTAACGTGGACAAGTTGTTCTGTAAAAAGTATTTTTTACGAAAAAATATAATTAAAGCGAAAATTAATATTTTTTTGATTCTTGTTGCAGGAAGTTAAATGTAAAAACATGTCGTTTAATAAGTATTTAAGCTGATTAAGTTCAAAAAGCGTCGCCATTTTATGGTTTGAGGCTGTTTCTTTGTTGCCACATTAATAATAATTGTGATTTCAGTCTTATAGTAAAGATAATAATCGATTTCTAAATCTGAGTAAAAGTATGTATTTTCTTGAAAATCTGTAATCAAGTGATTTTCAAAACGTTTTATATTTATTTTCCTTTAATTACATTAAAAACAAACAAAACACTCATCGTTTTTGGCCATCAAATCATTTTACATCCGATTATAATATTAGTTCGGTTGTTGTCAAATCGATATTTTTTTTATTACCTGGCAACACTAACTGTCAATAATGACAAATCTAGACAACGAAATGAAATTAAAAACATTCGCTTTGCCTCCGTGTATTGTGAATGTTGTTTCGGTTACTTTTGTGAAGTTTTTGGTTTTTGTTATAATGGACTCCGATACCGCTTCAATTGAAGACCCGATGACCCTGGCGCTATTTTGTTAAACGTGGAACCGGCTTTAAATGACAACCTTGGCATGAACACTGACGCTCCTGTGCACGATCTGGTTGCCCCTAGTGGGAATGAGGAACCAATGCGATTCAAAGTAAGAGAATATCATTATTATAAAAGCAAATGATTTATTTTGGAAAATAAATACTCATAAATGTAACTTTTTCAGCGACAAGTTTTAGCATTAGACATGCTAAATATTAACCATTTTTATACTCTCCTGCAACCTTAATACTATAATTAATTTCTTTGAGGCATAAACTATTAAAAACCCTAGTCATTAAATATTATACTTAAGACGCTGACAACACCTAAACCGCGGTCACTGTCAGACTGCATAGAAAAGAAAGAAAAGCGCGATGACATAACGCTTGTAATTTATTGCAAAATATGAAGCAATTATCAATTTACTCAAATTTGAGTTAAGTAATCGAAAATAAAAAACAACCAAGTTCTGCATTCAAATAAGACGTACTTGTTAATAATTAAATACGAAACGTATATTAATACTTAATACAGATATTTTGGATTGGAAATCAAGGTAAGAGGTTAGTTTAACGTTAGTTTGTAACGAGATTTTTTTTTCAAAACGTGTTTTGGTAACAGCCAAGTTCTGAAAAATATGTTCAAAATTAACATATATTTTTACCGCTACCACAGACTATACAGATTTTACATTTTTTTTTCTTAAGACAAGCCTATTTTGGTCATTTGCCTCTTGTCAGCGCCTTAATGTTCACGCTAAGCCAAATTGCCCTATCAAACTGAGCAGTTCCCTTTCTCGTATATCTGACCAAACCCATGTCGTATTTAACAAAGACAGTCTATATGATACGCCAAACGTGATCATTCTCTTTTATCGATGCCTACTAGTAACAATAGTACTGTCATTTTCTCAAAGACTCCCGTAACATGACCTAGATCGTACAAAAACATCGTAGCGAGCCAAAATCACAACAACATCCAATCACTAACTACGGTTAATATCGCCAATCGATATGAGAACCGGATATAAAAGCACTTTCGGATAAATAAACAACGGATATTGGGTTTTATCAACTTTGCCCGGGTGGAGTGGGCAAAGATAAACAAGATACGGATAAATTTGAATCTCCAAATGTTTTGTATTGTCCTGTTTATAAAAAAAATTGGTGACGTTGGTGATCCGGAAGAGAAAGAAAAAACAATTCTTCAGGTGTATATGGTCCTACACAAAAAGAATGGATATGGTGATCCACATTATTAAGTCAGACAATGTTAGGCAAAATATTGTAACATAGTACTTAGTACGTACTACCGGGTTTCACTATTATCCCAAAAGGAATTGGTTTATACAATCGAATCAAAAGTACCTATTCTATTTGTTAATCCAGGGTCTGGTATAAGTGCGTGTCAACTATTCGATTCTGTTCAGTCGGTTTTAAACAAAAACATGAAAAACCTGCACATACGTAGTATTTGGTACTACTACTACAACTGAACCTGAAATCCTTTGCACTTGGGGAGACAGGACTCCCATTGACTCCAATAAGTCAATGGGAGTCCTGTCTCCTTAATTCAATTAATTAGTATTAAGATAATAATTTGATCGATGACAGAACTTGTCACGAGCAATTATTATATTATACGTCGCCAAAACGAATGAAAATATACACTGTATACAACAGAATAGATACAATATATCCCAAAATACATTTTAGTTAATTTCCTTGTATTTCTTAAAACGTGTATCCTAAAACACAGTTCAGAAGCCACGACTTTTAAACTTTTCAGCTGTCGGCCAGTAGATTAAATACACGTGTTAAAACAAAATTCAAATGTCACATTACATTAAACATGACATTTGACTTCACCTCTCAACTTCAAGCACGTGTCGGAATACATTACAAACAAACAACTCACGAACAACAGCGAACATGCAACGAACATAAATAAAAACATAATATTACGCGCGGAAATCCTCCGTGATTACTGAGCACATGTTTGCATACAACAATTGTAACATAAGTTGTGCAAACAAAGCTTGATCCCCATTTAAACTGTGTTTCGCGTGCAAATATCGAAAGTTCGAGATTTCATTTCCTCTTGAAACGATGAGCGCTTTTCATAACTCATTATATCGTCCGGTATTGTCCGTGCGTGTTCGGAAAACATCGGGGAAGTTCGCTGTTTTGCGTGGGATTAGGAAGTTGATGAGAAAAAGGTTGCTTTATTTAACTATAAACTAAAAAAAAAGTCTACTTTTCAATTGTGATGGGTGTCGTAAAAGTAATGATTGAAATATTTCAAAAATGGTATCCTCTTGTAAATTGTAGACTGTATTAAAAAAAACTGTCCTATGACGTTGATCTATTTGCTTGAAAAAAACCTGATAAATTATAGCAATTGTGCTACAATATACGGGCCTTGAAGTAATGTCCATCTCTATATCCCCATCTATCAATTACATTAAAAAATTCAACAAAAAACTCATCCGTAATAAATTAGTTTCCGTTTACTTTTCGATCAACATTAATTGAAGTAATAAAAGTGTTAAAAACCAATTAAATATTTTAATGAAACGATTCCATCGTCAAGTAAACGTTTTCTCTCTTATTACAATTGTTCGGTAAATTCCCGATTATGCCGCCCGCCCTGCCACACCGGAAACTGCCGAAGGGTGGGCGGGAAGTTATCATCTACAGAGTAACACCTCGACAGATGTATAATGTAAATTAATCGTTCAGTTTTTTCGTTGCTTTCATAATTTTAGGAGTCCATTTATCCTCTTCTTTATTGGTGTACCATTGAGGTAAATTGAATAGTATTAATTAAAAAACAAAACTATTTTGAATGTTAATTGGTTTACTTTTAAACTTATTTTATTGAAGAATACGTCGTAGCTAAGTGAGGCAATTGTTTGAGGACTTGGAAGGAAAACTTTATTTTGTACTTCATATTCACTATCGTTACTACTAGTTTAGACTAGTCTCACAATTTTAGGCTAATATTTAAAAAAAGTAAATATATATATATATATATATAAACCTCTACTACTTCAGTACGAACTACATTTTTGCGTTTTACTTCATTACGGAAAAGCAAATAAGACGCGACGTTCATTAGATTCTCCGAAAATCACACGTTCTAGTAAATGAATACGCATACTACTGCGAGACTTATTTACATTTAATGACCCATCGAAACTATATATACGGATACGATTAAGCAATATTACACCTCCCACGTCATTACCATAACACTCAGAAACGCACGCAAAAATATCCTTTATCTCTTTACTCTAAAGACCATTATCTTGTATATGGCCCCTTGGAAGTTTCTCAGAACCCAAGAACAGCCTAAGGCGAATAATCTGCGCTGTTGGTTTAACCCCTTTTACGTCAAAAATAAGTTTCCGTCAAAGATAGGAAGCTGACTTGGACCGTTATTTGTCAGATGCAAGGTACTAATTTCCTATTGTTCTGACGACCTTATTTCCGTAAGCTGTTTGCGTCGGACGAATAATAGATAATTTGTCGTAATTAGGTCATCCTGTATTATGTACCTTGTATTAAATGTTGAAAGGTATTGTAACATACATTTTTGTTTTCTATAACGTTATCCGTAAAAGTCGAAAGCTAGAAAGGATTTTTGAAACCATTCGGGATTCTTTTTTCGAAACTACTTGCCTTGGCAAGTTTATTTCGAAATAGCAGGACTATGATACCATTTGTAGAAGAATTCCGTTGCCTACATTCTCCAAACAATTACCTTCCCTGACCTACGTGAAGTAAAGGGTCAGTGCTAATTTTAAACGCACGTTAATGGAATACGGAGTTTCTGTTATTTTATAAGTTATAATTATGTTGAGCTTATTGCAGCCTTCATTTCCAATTCACTCTTAAACATAAATCCCGTCTTATTCACTAAAAATATTAACACTCAAAAGGAACACGTCACCACTATCTCAAATCGTGTCTATTTCTACGTCACTGGCTGTAACGACACGTATACGGAACGTGTACGACTCGTAATGTATTTTGGCGCGCCGCCAGGATTCCTGCAATGCCTATGCGATCGGCTTTCCATCCGATTTGCGGGCCGAATCAACCCGCCAGGTCTATTCCAAAAGCTCCTCGATTGGTTTCACTCTGTGTTAGACGTGACCTAAATCTATTTAGAGTTTAATTATAAAATGTCTCTTCCTGTATCGGAGAGGTTCTTAGGATTTATTTCTTAAATATCTTTCAAGACACTTTATATTTTATACGAGAAATCTTATAAGCCGATATTCTATGGCCGAGTCACTGTGTATCTCTCAGGTTTATAAATTATTTTACCCTTCTTGAAACGCATACTCAATGTCCCAAATTTATGTTAATTTAATTTTAAAACATGTTATTAAGTTTTTAACATCGACTAGTCCGACTTGCAAAATACACTTAGCCTTAATCAACTGTAGTAACTTATACAAGTTATGATCCTTTGAAGCAAAAACTTAAAGAGATGCACAAACAAGTAAATGTTGCCAAGAATTGCATTTAAAACTCTCTGCAATGTTTCGCTAATGACCATTTTCCAACTATGTTATCCAGATAGTTGAAAACTTATTTTTATAAAATGTCATACAAGAAGTCGGAGTAAAGTTGTAGTGGAGTCGTTTCGAAGCAATACGTGCCAAGGGAAATCATAAGAATCGACCTCCTGATATAAGGATCCATTTATAAGACGACATGCTTGCTTGCTTACATAAACAGCTAGTTGATGATATCCATAAGCCGTATCAAGGACTAAGTTTATATTCAGTAAAATATGCTATTGTTTCTGACACTAAACAATTCTGTTACGATGAAACGGTCACGATATGGAGATTACGAACGAATTTTGCGTAACTAAGAGATCCTATTTAGGACAAGATGGTTTTATTAAACGTATTGTTGAATGTAATATTAGCGAGTCTAATGTTGTTCGAAGGATTCGGAGTCTTTGATTGGAAAATATTTCTGGGAAATTCAATACAAACGAATTAGATTAACCAATTTATTTGTAATGCTCTTTTATAGTACAATACAATATAAATGCTGCTTAGTCGTTTGTGTTGGCAGGTCAAACAAAGCCATGAAATGGACATAACTAAGAACATAGCTTTCTTGCAAGTCGTAAACACCCGAAATATGGAAGGCATACAAAGTGATTTTTATGTTTAGGCGGGGAGCCATAGTCTTATGGTAAGTACCATGCATAGTCATCCAAATTGAGGGAGTTACGCAAGTGTTGGCAATCTTCTAAATAAACCCAGTACCCAAATACTGTAGTGCTATAAGCTATAATATTAGGCGACATATTTTAATAAGAGGGTTGCCAAAAAAAAAATCAATGTAGGGTTAGGACAAACAGAAACCTATTCAAACATATTTTTTTCACGATGTCCGATTTACAACAGGTCTTGGGTCTATTTTGAATTATGAGTTTGCTTATGACTATTAGGATTTGTAAGGGATATATTTACGAAAATAAACTGTGTGCTGAAAATAATAAACAAAATAAAACATTAAACGAAACAAAAAGTTTTTTTCGATCAAGGATTAGGAGAGCGCACTATCTAACGATTGGTAAAATCGGCCAAGAAAATAAAAAAAACCTTTTTCGTTACGTCTATTTTAATCAGGCTTTAATTTCAAGCCCGATTATAATGGACTTACCGAAAAATTTGAAATGCACAGTGACTTATATATGTAATAAAATGTTGGTTTTATATATTTCAATAATCCTAATCCTAACTAATATTGTAAATCCGGAAGTGAGTTTGTTAGTTTGTTTTTTGGTTTGTTACACAGTCACGCTAAACCTGCTAAACTGATTTGGATTCAATTTGGCACATGGGTACACCATTACCTGGATTAGGACAAAGGATACATTTTATCCCGATATTCCCACGGGATCGAGACTAATGTGGGTAAAACCGCGGCGCGTAGCTAGTAATGTTATAAATTCAAAAGCGAGTTAGTTTGTTTGTTACGATTTCACGCTAAAATAGCTGAACAAATTTAGATGAAATTTAGCACATGGATAGACCATGACCTGCGTTAGGATATACAATACTTTTTATTCCGATATTCCCACGGGCTCAAGACTTATACGGGTGAAACTGCGGGGTGCAGCTACTATAATTTTATATTATTATCTGTTTAGCTTTTTCTCCAAAGGAAACACTTATGTGTATCTCACAAAATAATCTGTGACTGTGGTAAAATATATAGCCACTTTCCGGGTCTATTTCTTCTACAATTTATAACTTATACATAAAAGCTAACGACGGCAGTTAAAATAATAAAGACACGATATTACTGAGATAAGCAGAGTAATGATAGAATCGGCTTTAGTACGAAGTTTATGGTCCTCTTAATTGAGCTCAAGAACCATTCCCGACCCGAACTCAAATTCTTAATACATTATAATGGAAGTTTCAATGTTAATGGTGAAAAAAGCCATACCGATCAAAATGGTAATTGTCGTAAAAACTGTCGGCAAAGCTGAGTGAATCATTCGCCACTCCACGGCAATTTAACAAAAAGCCGAAACAGATATGTAAGTGGATGATAAAAATTGGATGCGATTCACTTTCCGTAATCGTCGGCATGCTCCGGGGAAATCACAAAGTATAGCTTCAATGTATACTGCACAGCGTAAACTTTCAACTGATGTAAATGGTGAGGGATTCGAAGGCCTTAGTAGAATCCTTCTGAGTAGCTCCAATTGTATGAATAAATAGAAGCACGTCTTATTGAGTGCTATTGTCATGACGGCGAAAATCTTTTTCGTTTATCCGTAAGAAATTACTACCTATAATGTATTTATTCAGTTTTTCCTCTTAGGTGTGCTCAATAGACGGTGTATTAATATTTTATGATATAACACTTATCTTGCGCTCGTTTTCCTTATCTGACTCGAATACTCGTGTCTTATTTATTAGTCTAGCTTGACAAGTGTGGTATCAATGGCTTAAAGGTAAAGGTACGAATTAAATTCACAAAGCTACTAGTCATGACCAGGTACTCTTTAGCGTTTGTATCGGCAAAAGTGCTACTGCAATGTCACTGTGACAGCGCAGTTGCACTCACCTTTACTTATACCTATGTTAACATAGATAGAACTCTATGAAAACAAAAAGTCACTTGACCCACTGCTCCCGTCATTAATAATAATTAGTCAGTACAGTATCTGTGAGCGACTGAGTCGTTAGAAGCGTTTATTGGTGCATTAACTTCAAGAACCAATAAATCCATAGCTTCGATTGGTAACAAAAACTATTCATCACACATACATCTACTACATACTTCAGGGAACGAAAAAATCAATTACTTACAAACGTTGACAGTTAAATCTCTTTAATTTACACGACACTTTCCGCTCGGCTGCCAATTCTGGGTATTGTTGCCACGGTACGTCGACACTGTCATCTGACCGGCCGTAGATGGTTTTTAGCCGAGTAGACTCTTGAAAAATTAAAAAAATAATGCATTTCTGATAATAGAGAATCTATTTGCGATTTTATTTTTGAATATTTGTTGTTGCCTAGTAACGATTCGATGGTCTTCTTTCATAATTTTAATTTTCTCATGTTTTGGCCTATGGCAAAGGCTTATTCTATGGCTCATGAATTTGTCCTATGGACAGTTTTGGTAGCGATACTTGTTTGACTTTCAGTAAGTTTACAGGCTTCTCCAAAAACATTTTTCGAATAAAATGAGTTGGTATGCAATTAACTGCTGAAAGAAGGATTCGAGAATTCTCTTCTCGACTTCCATTTACCTATCTCGCAAGACATCTTCACAGAAACCAATTCAACAAACAATGCAACATTGTTTTGAGATCCGTTTATGTTGCAATAATAATTAAGTATCACTGTAGACTGTGGAGCCAGCACAAAAGAGAATAGAAGACGTTAATTGTGTACAAAGCTAAAGTTTAATTTGAAACCGGACGGCTAGTGTATTGGTTAGCACCTTGAGTAAGGCCGGGTTTCAGTTCTAGCGATGTTATAGTCTGTAGTCTAATTAGGGGCCCAGGTTGAGTTTTGAACAGAGGATCGTAAAGACAGTTATCCTGACCGTAATAGATAGGAAAATGTTTAATGATAGACGTCAATCTCATCATCATCATTCACAGCCCAACCTAACCCCTTGCTGGTCATAAGCCTCTTTTTTCTTTTGCCACCCATCTACTATTTTAAAATTCATTTCAAGATGAATTAAGGCGCTGACAAGACCCAATTGACCAAAATAGGCTTCGCTTAAGAAAAAAAAATGCCAAATCTGTATAGTTTGTGGTAGCGGAAAAAATATATGTTAATTTTGAACATATTTCCCTGAACCTGGTTGTTACCAAAACACGTTTTGAAAACAAAATGTCGATACAATCTAACGTTAAACTAACCTCTTACTTTGAGTTCTAATCCAAAATATCTGTATCAAATATCAACATACGTATTTAATTAATAGCAAGAACGTCTTATTTGAAAGCAGAACTTGGTTGTTTTTTATTTTCGATTACTCAACTCAATTTTGAGTAAGTAAATAGATAATTACTTCATATTTTGCAATAAATTACAAGCGTTGTGTCATCGCGCTTCTCTTTCTTTTCTATGGATTTTGACAGTGACCGCGGTTTAGGTGTTGTCAGCGTCTTAATGACAATTTTTGTGCTGTAATAATATATAATTCTGTTTATAAATCATCATTATATTAATACGTGAAGCAAAAACTTAGAACCCCTTTTTACGAAAATTACGCGAATGGAGGAGTATGAAATTTGGCACAGTTAAAGTTTATGTGAAATAAAAAAAAAAACATTTCACCCACTACCATAATATATGTTTGACATACACACACATAGTAAGTACCAGGGCCTCATGACGTGAAAATAGATAGGTGACAGAAGTGACAGCTTGAGCAATAAGTAAGTACTTTTGAATAGCATAGAATAAGTGTACTCATGGAATTAGTAAGTACTATATATATTGTAAGTAGAGGGTTTTCTTTTTAATAACGATCAAACTTAATTTTTTATTGAATTATGGTCGAATTTCGACCAGTGGGCGACCACTAGTAACAACAAAAATAGAGAAATACTGTGTACAGTTGTAACATATTGATGTAAATCACCATTTAATACTACACTTTACACATTTTAGCAATTATCAAATCACTACGAGCTATTAAAATCTCCTGCTCCACCTGCATTCGCCTCACAACTCGAACCATTATCCTTTGTATCTTCAACACCACCGCTCACAACCGCACCTCACCCATTCTGTTCGTTAGCGTGTATCAGTGCTCCCTCATTGAAAGCTACCGTCTTTGTTACAGCGCCAATTTTACCGGATATCCGGAAACTGATCGCAGCCTCCAGTTCTTTGAAGCTGGCGTTACCTAGAATTGACCTTTAGTCTCTGGAAGTAATAATGGAGCTGATGTTTGATTAAAGAGCTATAAATAGAAGATGGCGGCTTTGTAGGGCACTGTGTTCGTAGGTAACTATACGGCGCACGTGTATGGCGTTCTGTATGTTCCTATGCCCACAAAAAGATTTGATTTAATTTGTGGCTTCTATCTACTCCCATAGGAAAAGGACGAGAGTTTATTACCGTATATAGACGTTTATATGTAGAACATACTGGATATGTTATGAAAGTGTGATTTTTTTATTACGGAGTATATAGTGAGCAACATTTTGATTACTTATTATGACTAGAACGTTTGGACAAAGAAGAAATATCTGGAAATTATACAAATAAATATTAGTTCCGCAGATTCACACTTTTAACACTGAAAAGGCTTGCCATATTGCCACAATTTCATTTATATACTTTTTAATTATTATAGAAACCTCCAACACCAAATTATAGCACCCCAAATCTTCCCGCTTATTTTAAAACCTACTATCTCCTTTAACACCGCCACTCTTAGCAAAATATTTATTCTTAAAGAGAGTTAGCCAATCTCCCTTGATTATTTCATCCCCCCAAGCCGAGTAGATAAATTGTGGCGTCCTCAGCGCCCTGAGCACCCCTACGATTATACTCCTGTAACCTCTTAATATTGATGAGCCAAAATAACCATTACTGGGTTGGAATAACTGAGTTAATTTATTATTACGCTCGTTTCCAATTTGGATTATTTAAGATCTCTAATGCTGGTTAGAGATAAAGTAATATAATAAAGTCTCTTGGTGCGGATTGATTACGATGTGACTTTGCTGAACGAAATAATGTTGCCTTCCATTCCTCTGAGAATAATCCTCTAATTGCCATACCACCTGTAATCATCTTGATAAATAAGGTAAACAGTACCTACTACGTATACGTTTGTGTGTCCTTTGCTTGTGGATCATTCTAAAATATTAATAATAATAATGGAGGACCACCAAATTTCGGCATGGCGACCAATCTTAGCGAAGACCAGCCTTCAGACTGGGAGATATTATAGTGCACAACTGTGTGCTCAGACACAGGCTCACTCTCTCAGGTGTATTCTAAAAGGTATGACTTGACAATTTAGAGTCGGCTCATTAATACTCAACTTTATTTGTATCAGATTTAACCTGAACTCCTAATTCAGAAACCCAACTGGACCGTAGGGAAAATACTCCATTCCACGCTAGATTTGATAGCAATAATAATTTTAACCCTTAATTACGTTTAATTGCCTTTGCGTTGGGAACTTCATTATTTTCAGATCATCATAACTCAAACTTCACTCGACTATCTCAAACATGAATCTTTTGACCAGCATCTGTACACTTTTGGCCAACTATCTCTCCACGAAACTGACAAAGTTGGGTTTAACACTACAAATGACTTTCAGGCAAATAACTCAAGTCTGCGGTCACAAAACGGATAAGAGCTTGATAAACCGAACGGTGGACCAAAGTTAAGTGAAACTTCAGATGCAGTAGCTCGTTTTAATAGACTAATGATCTTTAAGAGAGAAGAGGAAATTTGTTTTGGTAATGTCAGTAACGATAGACGCAAAAGTTAAAGAAGTTAGCAATTAGAACCCCCTTGCGAACCCATGTATAAACCTGTTTTTGACACGAAATCGGTTCTAGTACCATATTTTATTTGAAAACAATGTTTACAGACAATACGTGGAATTATTTTTCTGCACAAAAATCATAGGAAGAAATAAAATTCGCATAGAAAACAAAAATACTCCCGCAAAACGTTGCTTAATTGAAAATACTCATTTATATCAAGCTTCCAGAAGTTGACAAATAGAAAGATCACTAGGTATTCACATGAAAATACAGATACTTACATATTCGTGTTTGAACCGGGCCTGTCACATCGAATAACACAGATCGTAAAGTTCACAATACTTTTTGACTAAAATCAGATCCAACTGACTCAAATGTCTACTAAGCGTAGCCTACTCCGTAACTTTAAACATGTCTGTTACGTTCAGCTATTGAATAATAAACGTAGTGCCAGCCAGGCTACGTGACGTACCCGACACAAGACGTGAGGAGCCTTCAGAGACCACCCTTCCCAAACACGACCCTCACACGTCACAATCGATCCCAAACGAAAATGCACTTTATCATCCAGAGAATTGAGCCCATTCTCATCCAAAACTAATTCGGACTTCCATCCTTTTGTTAGCGTTAAAAAAGTTTTTTCAAAGCCGTGGTTTTCCCAATTTTCTGGGTAATTTTCTGTATGCTACGTCCATTGTCATTTTGAAATGTGTGGTGGAAATAGTCAAATGGGAGTCGTAATGTCAATTTATTGAAATTTTAAAGACATACTTAGTTTGGTGTGGTAGGAAGTTTTGAAAAAATGGGGCGGATTTCCGTGCTGTTGAGTTTTGTCGTATATTGTAACGTTTTGTTTAGATTTACGATGTACTTACGTAAGTAGGTGAGACAGTGGACCATTGTCTCCGTAAAGTAACACTTCATAGTCGTGATTAGTATAACATAAGCATGCAAGCAAGTAATACCTATCTATACAAATAATAAAATTGAAGTGTCTGTTTGTAATGTTAAAATAACAGCTATTTTCTAAATGCTTATGAAAGTATATCCATACATCCCATGCCAATTTCGGCTAGGGTGTCTATTTTTGTTTCCGACTACTACAGGTTATGGGTGTGTGTGCTCTTATGTGGCTACTGTAACTTCTTGACTGTAAAAGCACAGTGTGGACACGTTAAAATGCCATTGTAGTAGTGGTATTGTATATTGGAGGGTGGTTTACTCTTAAGGTGAGCTCTCCTGCTGTCGAGATCTCTCTTCCACTGGTCATCAAAGTCATATACATTTTGTTTTACCAAACGCCTCCAAACAGGTCTATCTTTTGCCAACTCCTCCCAATGAGAGAGATCTGTTATGCATCTGTGTCTATGTCTTTTCTGAACATTGTATCTGAGGAACTGGCCGTCCTTGAGTTCAAAAAAGAAGATGCGCTTAGCTACCTCCTCGGAAGGCATCCTCGCAACGTGTCCAGATCAGCGCAGCTGACAACGCATTAGACAGACCTCAATTCCGCAGACGTTAGCCCTTCGCAGGGAATCCTTGTTTATAACATGGTCGGACCATTTGATGTTTAAGATATCACGGAGGCACTTAAGGTGGAATCGGTCCAATGCTCGTATGACGATGGCCATGTACACGTTGGTTTTCGTTTGTAGTTTGAGGTCGTGCGAGCGGAATACCTTTTCCCGTAGTCTGCCAAACACTGCTGAAGCAGTACGAATTCTGCGTTTAGTTTCCGGGTCCAGGTCACCTTTACTTGTTAAAGTATTTGAATCTATCCACCTGATTGAGGACGGCACCGTCGAGTCGTATATCAAGTGGGCCATTGTTAACTGTATGTAATGCCATAACTTCAGTCTTCGAGGTGCTAATTCTTGACCAAATATACGACATGATTTATCAAGCATTTCCATCAACTCTTACAGGTCTTCTGGGAATTCCGCCACAAAACACAGGTCATCAGCGTACATGACCTCGGTGATGAGGTCGTATGACACTTTAGTGTGAGCTTTTAATCGGGCCAGGTTAATTAGGTTG
Organism: Atethmia centrago; assembly: GCA_905333075.3. Lineage (NCBI taxonomy): Eukaryota > Metazoa > Arthropoda > Insecta > Lepidoptera > Noctuidae > Atethmia > Atethmia centrago. Next base: position 29,681,908 of record HG995378.1, on the reverse strand, counting down.
CCCTCAGTTCGGAAACGGATATGAATGCCCCTCACATAAATTAGTATATACGGTACATACAAGAAAAAAATTTTTTGCCTGTCTGTTTGTGTCTATCCGTCTATTTGTTCCGGTTGATCTCCGAAAAAGCTGGACCGATTTTGTCGGCTGATGGCTGATGTTATAAAATAAAAGTCGCTTTTTCTAAAATTAAAGTAGGATTAGTTACTCCAAGTAAGGCTACTTTTTTGTATAAAAAGTAGGCCTTAGTTGGAGTAACATCTATTAAATGTAGCTCATTTAAGAAAATAAAATAGTTTCCTATATTTATGCCATCCAATTATTTTCCACAAAGTTACTATTGACAACCCATAGTGGAGTCTGCAGTCAACTCAGCATGGACCGTTGTTAAAATATCATTCTCACCTAAAAAAGTAAGCCAATGTAATACTCATAATGGAAACTTCAGGCTCGTTTTACCTATCTGTAAGGACTGTGTTCAGAACTGGATACAGGCTCTACTATGGGCGGATATAATTATGTGAGGTTAAGGCTCCCACAGACAGGCGCGACGTGACTCTAGCAGCTTAATTTCTATGAACATTTCATGTAAATTGTTCTACCAGAATCGCGTCACACCGTCTCGTCGCGCCTGTCTGTGGGAGCCTTTAACGATCACGTGACCTTTCCTTTTTTACTGACCTTTGAACAAGACTACCTAAGAACCCAATAGGTCGGCTTAAAGCAGAGAAGACTTAATATTGAGTTCTGTTTTGATAATTACAATACCTTATAGAATTCTCCTTCTCTCACCTACTTCAAAATTATTCAAACCACACGCATACACTTCAAAATATAAATTAATATCTGTCAAACTTATTTAATTTCCGAACTCCTTTTGAAAACAATACCTGCCAATGTGTGAGAGTTTTAATTAATTTATTGAAGTAAATACTCGCTATTTAAGTTTCTGGTTTAATTAGATGCTCAAGTTATCATGAATATTAAACGATGGCTTTGATGCGTATATTTTTGGTAAAGGATTATCAGTAATTAATAGGGATTATCAAAATACACACACGTTATTAATTATTATATATTTATTTTATTATTATTAATTATTATTATATATATATTAAAAAGTAGGACTGCCACCTTATATGCTGTGATTCTCGTACCGCGGCCACCAAAGAATTGGCCGATCGATGTATGGCGGCACGTGCGGCATCCCACCGGCTCCACGGCTCATTATGCATTGAATTTGCCATCTGTGGGACATATTAGTTGGCAGATGCTGTAATTAGTTGGTTATTGTAATCATGTGTCAAATTGTATAGAGATTTTTCAAATGAAGAGCCGGCAGCGATTTTCTGTACCGTTCTGAATTGACATGCCATAAGTCATAGTTCTAGTGGTCGTATATAGTAAGTGTACTAGATTAGACCATATTTTATTTTATAAAGTGATATTTTTTATTATGTTTTTATTACGAACAACAAACACCTACAATGTCAAATATAAAAACAAGAAATACGCAACACTTACAGACGATATTGCAGCCCACGACGCTGACAACACAATCAAACAAAAAGCTTGAAAATAATAATACATTAGTATTTGTCGATCGCCGTTTGACGAAACCGTGCTGTTGGTGAGACAACATCATAGTTATGGAGTCCAGGATAAATATTGGTATGGACTAACCGTTCGAAGAGTTTCGACAACGTAGACAGGGCGGTAATGGGTATATAGGTTCGAAAAATGGTATATACTACGAACAAGCAGCTCATAATGTATTTCAAATTATAGGCCGAAGGGTTTATAAGGGTAAGGGTGTGTATGCATAGACTTAATCACCGGTATTGTAGCCAACAGACTTTACCTAGAATACAGAAAGAAAACAGAAAATACATTTATTTAACACAGTCTAAAAGTCAGTCAACTAATTCTGCAAAATAAAAAACAAAGAAAATTTTATTCCGTTCTAATAAAAACCGACCAAGTGCGTGTCGGACCACGCACAATGAAGGGTTCCGCAGTTGGGAAGTTGGGATGAATTTATCCCAAAAACAAACGTAACATTGTAGTAGAAAAATATGTTCTCCCATACATCGATATATGCCACGGTCAATTCTCCAACTGCAAATTTAAGGTGGTCGACTAGTACGCATAATAGTTTTCCTTTTAAGTTAGTTATATGTGCTACTGCCATGATTATTTTCGTATCTTCATTAATAACCATTTAGATGGCAGGGACACACACACACTTGACTCTAACCAAAATTAGCACTTTAATGCTTAATATTTGGCAAGCGGATCCTTGAATCGAAAAGTGATCTTCACGGACCCACAATATTTTTGAACGACCTATCCAACGATATCCCACACCATGGGATAGACGAGAAAAAAAATATCATCCCCATATTACGTGCAAGGTAAAAAGAAATGTTTTTATTTTAGCACTTTGTCGGCGTGATTAATATGTATACTATAGTGGGGACAGACAGACAGACAGACAGATGGACGGACATGGCGAAACTATAAGGGTTCCTTGTTTACTACGGAACCCTAAAAAGTTACATTATGTATATTTTCATAATAATAAATCAAAAAATATCTTCACAGTACCTAATGCCGTCCGTCATCTTCTTGACTTGATCCATTTTCGAGACCTAAAGAAAGATTGATTGGGTCCCATTACATACTAGGCGACATCGCGACAGACCAAGACGAAGATGGAGGGACGAACTTGAATCCTACCGAAAGGTCTGGCCCGCAATGGCAGTGGACAGACGTGTGTGGAAAAGGGAAAGAGATGCAAAGGCTTCTCTTTCCTTTTTCCACACACGTCAGGGCAAAGGCCCAGCTGTGGGATATTACGGGCTAAATAGATAGATACATAGATAGAAAGGAAGATGTCTGTGATTGGTATACATTCAGAGAAATAACAATGACATTTCGATAGCTAGTAATATCTACTTAATTTAAACAACTCTGAGCGGTTGAGCTTCTGATTTCCCTAAGGATTGCAGAGGTTAGACCACTCGAAGTGACTACACTCGGTAAAAAAGTTAACTAGCATTGATATAATAGAGGTGAAGCTAGATAGGAAAATGTTGTAAATGTATGAATATTGAAGAGTAACAAAACGTTGATTGTTTTTTTTCATTAGAATTAGCATGCATAGTCAAACTGTTATTAATAGTGAGCAGAGGTCGTGAGTTTTAACTGCACCCGGTGCACTTGTGACGTGACTTCACTTCTAATTCACTCATATTCAGCATAGCATGACTAACACAGTCTTGATATAATTTTATAATTACAATATATGGACAATAATATACTGAAATAAACGGTTTTGTTTTTATTTTGTGTATAGTTATCTATGCTGAATATGAGTGAGTTAGAAGTGAAGTCACAACTCATGACCTCGACGACGTGAGTTAGAAGTACGAGTACTGGCTTGCAGTGAATGTGTTATCCACCTTGTTCGTAAACTTTTATAACATAAAAGATACGTTTCTTAATAATACTCGTACTTCTTTCTATTACAATGAAATACCAATTTCCGAGGACTGAAGACTTATATTTCTATTGTAGACTTATATTATAGTATAACAACAATAACATGTTTTTAAGAAGAGATTTACTACCGGAGACTTATCTTCTTTAGACAAAGGATATAGTTTAATAGGAATTCCTAGACAGACCAGCTATAACAATAAAAAATAATCCATTGAAAAATAGTTCCTTTATTTATTCCGCTCCAGACATCAAAATCAGTTTGTTTTTCACAATAGATATAAAAACAAATGGATATATAAAAATATCAGTCATATCGTAATCTAGTTAAATGAGGCTGTTAAACTTGTTTACGTAGCCGACGACGTTTCATGGCTACTGTTGAGTATTTTACTACATAATCTCAGGTTTTTTGACGTCAAAATGTAGTTTTATGAGTCTATGAACGAAGAGTATTGATGTCGAGATAGTATGCTGTTAAGACGCTGACAACACCTAAGCCACGGTCACTGTCAGACTGCATAGAAAAGAAAGAGAAGCGCGATGACACAACGCTTGTAATTTATTGCAAAATATGATACAATTATCTATTTACTCAAAATTGAGTTGAGTAATCGAAAATAAAAATCAACCAAGTTCTGCATTCAAATAAGACGTTTTTGTTATTAATTAAATATGTAACGTATGTTGATATTTAATACAGATATTTTGGATTAGAACTCAAGGTAAGAGGTTAGTTTAACGTTAGTTTGTATCGAGATTGTTTTTCAAAACGTGTTTCGGTAACAACCAAGTTCTGGGAAATATGTTTAAAATTAACATATATTTTTTTCCGCTACCACAAACTATACAGATATGGCAATTTTTTTTCTTAAGAGAAACCGATTTTGGTCAATTGGGTCTTGTCAGCGCCCTAAGGACATGGGCTATCCTTTTTTTGTGGATATTCTGTTAGCAAGTAGTAGTGGTCTCATTTCATATATTTTCCTAATACATAGAAGATTGTTCGAATTATTTTATGTTTCATCATCATCATCATTCCAGCCGAAAGACGTCCACTGCTGGACCTAGGCCTCCCCCAATAGGGAGGGTTTGCCATAATCGTCACGCTTGGCAGGCGGGTTGGCGATCGCAGTATGGTGTTAAAATGCATAGAGAACGCTGCTGTCAATTCTCTAGTAGTCTAGTCCCTTAGTCGCCTTTTACGACACCCACGGGAAGAAATGGGAATTTTATATTTATTTATGTATAATTTATTGTTCACCAGAAAATAGATATCAAAAAATAAATTTAACACTACAAAACATACAATGGGTGGCCTTATCGCTTTCTACGATTTTTTCCGCGCTTACACAACCAACATAATATCACGCCTCCATTCCCTGAAGTGTTAGGCAGAGGTGTACCTAAGTACACCCACATTTCGCCAGTTATGTTTAAGTCCCATGTAATTAACAAGCCTATTGCCATCAACCGGACACAAATCCAGACTCCGGGTTGCTGTTGAGACGCTCCAGATGGAAAAAGCGGCCAAGTGCGAGTCACACTCGCCCATGAAGGGTTCCGTAGCAGTAAGTAACATAATATAAAAGTTCTTGTAGTTCGTTGTAACTTTGATCGATGTTTTAATAATAGTGTAAATTGCGGATTAGGACTTATGATGTATTAAAAAAAAACTGCTTACTAGATCTCGTTTAGGTGGAAGTTTACATGGTAATGTACATAATATATTTTTTTTAGTTTTATCATTCTCTTATTTTAGAAGTTACAGGGGGTCACACATTTTACCATTTTGGAAGTGTCTCTCGCGCAAACTATTCTATTTAGAAAACAATGATATTAAAAACCTCAATATTATTTTTGAAAACCTATCCATAGATACCTCACACGTATAGGTTTGATGAAAAATTTTTTTTCAGTTTCAGTTCTAAGTATGGGGAACCCCCAAAATTTATTGTATTTTTTTTTATTTTTGTGTGAAAATTTTAATGCGGTTCACAGAATACATCTACTTACCAAGTTTCAACAGCATAGCTCTTATAGTTTCGGAAAAAAGTGGCTGTGACATACGGACGGACAGACAGACAGACAGACATGACGAATCCATAAGGGTTCCGTTTTTGCCATTTGGCTACGCTAAAAACGTAATAAGTTAATAGCACTCTGCCCGACCTGTGAATCGAAACCAGGACCTCATGCTAACCATTACCGATTGCGACCACTTGACCAAAGAGTAAGAACACTTATAGATTATGTGTAAGAAAACACAAGTAGGACACGAAATTAGTGACATGACGCTTAAAATTCCAAACCCACAACTTTGAATTAATTGTACCCATAAATCTTTCGCCCATTACGTCTCTCCTTACAAGATCAAACACGTTTAAAGATAAAAACACCGCTCCTATTTACTCAAGAATCAAAAAACACCTCGCAGTCTAAGAGACACAACAAAGAATGCGATTTCAAAGCAAACGATAAAATAACGTCATAATAACGCGTTAAAACACAAACAATCCGGGAACATGATGGGCTTTCAGTTATACAAATATTTGCGCAAGTAATGGCTGCTACCCAAAAGAAAAATAAAATATAAATAAAACACGAGGATGTTTTCAAATATATATCTGTATACGCTAAACAAACATTGGGAATTGGGACCGGGATGAAATTATTTTGTTCTGTTTTAAATTGATACAGTATTGTTTTTGGGTATTGGTGATTACAAATCGAAGCTCAGCTGGAAAGTTAACACAACATACGGGCTAATTCCTCAAAGGGTTAGACAGAGGTGAACCTATATCACACCTACATTTCGCTAGTTATATATAAGTCCCGTATAACAGGGGGCCAGAAGGCTAATGGCCATACCTATAAATAACGTTCAATAAGTTAGTTGCGTTATACCAACTAAATTCCTTTAAAAAGGAGAGCAAGAAACTCTTTCGTTTCGAGATTAGAGCTATGCATAGGGTAGGACCACAACTTGTCACATTGATGTCTCCATGTGTCTATTGGCAAATTGTGTGTCTAACAGAATGCCTACAGCTTGAACCCGCACTTCGGGGATTATGGCCGAGAGCGAAACGCTAGATAAATAGTGAGGTGAAGACGTTAGGGATGGCTGAAGCTTTAGCCTAATGGATATGCGTTAGTGCTCCCGGGCTATGTTCTAACAGAAAATCATTTATTTTGACGCAATTGTTCTACATTGAAACTCATGAGCCTACCTACCTATGTTCGCCCTCATCTACTTGTAGAGTAATCTAATCTTATTTTTAATCGACTTCCAAACAGGAGGAGGTTCTTTGTTCGTCTGTATGTTTTTTTTTTTCATTTAGTAGAGGAAGTTTTCGCGGTGATCCAATATAAATTTTATTTACTTTGCTTGTGAAGTTTTTGAGTTAGCTTTAGTAATACGTATTTTTCCTACTTAGTCTATGTGGATGATATTATAAAATAGTCGTGGTGGTGGTATTCGAATTTGTGTGGGTTAGGCACCACAGCTAAAAAGTGCAAAATATTTTTTTTTTACAAAAATAAAAAACTACTTCCAAAAAATTTCTTTTTTGGAAGCAATTTTTTTTGTAGTGTTTTTATTGAGACGAGATACATAGAATATACTTTATTGTACACCAAAATTATACCACAGCTCTTTTATATTCCTAATTCAATGGGTACAATGGTGGTCTTATCGCTCTTAGCGATATCTAGCAGACAGTCGAGCCATACTGAAAATACAGCCGATATTATTATTACCATTTGAAATAAAGCTGCTTACTAAATAGCCAGGGTTCAACATATGTTAAGGTATCGTCATTCGTAGCCATATTTTGCCACCCATGCGTTTTTAACAACACGAGGGACAGGTCAACGAAAGGTCTGAAATAAGAAACTACTGAGCATCATAACGGTTAATAAAGAAAATAATAATAATAAACCATTTATTTCAACACACATATTTTAATTTAAACAAAACTTGAGTTAATAAATAAGACTAAAGAACAAGTTATTAGCACTTTACTTTGAACTAGCTTGACTGGTTTTGCTTGACTTTTAATTCAAACTTGAACCAAATAATTTAATTAAACCTTTTACGGGCACTTTTGAATTGTCAAAGCAGTCGGTCAGTTAGAAAGATGAAGCTCGTTGCCCATTCCAATACCTACATATTGTAGGTTCCTAAGGAGAAGCATGGGCAAGAAATTCCATTGACGCTCTTTTAAATTACATTGTTCCAAAATATTGGATGTGTCGTTCATGTTGAATTTATACTTGTATCTGAGAACGATGTGAAAATATGTGCACGTTAAAATCTTCCAGAGTAAAAACAAAAATAAAAACAGTCATACGAACTGCCGACAAAAGTGAAAACTTATCGCTCAACGCGCCTAAAGAAGTTCAATACTCGTAACATAATGATTATCTAAAACACAATTTAAACAATGCAGTATACACTTTATTATTAATCTTTTCACGTGGTCAATTTAACTACACATAACACATAATCAGCCTATAACGTTCCCACTACTGGGCCACAGGCCTCCTCTCTGTAAGAGGGAGTGGGCCGTAATCCACCACGCGGGCCCAGTGCGGGTTGGTAGATGTCTTCGAATTGTTGGTTCTAGGACATGCCGGTTTCCTCACGATGTTTACCTTCACCGTTTTGAGATCAGTGGTGCAGAAATAATTTACACAAAGTAATGCGCCTGTCTGTGTTCGAACCTACGCTCTACAACTCGTAACTCGTAATTTAACTTCACTTACTGCTAATACAGCATCTCGGCGCGGGCATGTCAGTGACGCGAACCTATAAGTTTTTCCTCTGCAAAAAATCACTCAATGCGCCTAAAGAATGGTTTCATTTATACATAGAAAGTACACGAGGTCTAGAGAACTAGGAGGAAAGGACTTCTCGTCAAAAGTATTTGTAAGTTGGCAATAAACTTAAAATAAAAATAACCTTAAATCTATTTATCTATTTGTTAGCTAGTAGTATCTTCAGGGATACTACTAGCTAACAAAATATTCAATAAATACGTCAGCAAGTTTCAAAGCGTGTTGTACTGAAGTAGATTTATGCTAACAGTAGATCTTAGGCTTACATTTTAGTAAGCCTCTTAGAGCGAGCGAGTCGGCCCATGCAAATGATTCACTTGCATTGTCAAATGCGTTCACAGTTGGCTCAATTTCATGTTTGCATTCTATTTGTGGTTGTTTTAAAAGTTTTATAGTATTATAGAATTTACCTAGTCATGTGTGTTGGAAGTGGAATATCTTGGTCGTAATTTTTTAGTTTGGGTACAACTTTTTGTCTTGGTTATTTTTTTATGAAAATTATACGGACAAAAGAATAATGTGATCCAAATAAAAGGGATTTGTAAATTAAATTGGATGGTTACATAAAATATCGTCGTCTATATTCAATTCACAGATTTGCGTTTTCTTACAAGTAAGTTCTAACAAAGTATGTCTAATTTAGCGCAAGAACAAGCTTGTATCCTAAGCATTTTGACCTAACATAAACGGCAATATGCGCAGAAATTGGACATTTAAAATATGTATGGGAAGGTCTTAATGCTGTAGTGGACATGCAAACTGTTATATATATTATAATCATTACGGCCGATGTAACACTTAAGTTATGGATCCCAGCAAAGAATGTGCCCCATACTGTTTCCAGCGGTATCTGATTGCTTTCTAAAAGAAGAACTAGCCAGAAGAAGAAACTATTTTGGTCTTATGTTCGTCCACATTATCTATCCGATTTTTCATGACTGTTATTTCTGACATGATAAAATGATCATTCTGTGCCATGCTTCCCTGGTCGGTGCGAGTTTCAAGCAGGTCTTACCCGTAATCTTTTAAATGTCACCTATTTGGCTGTTGGTCTACCAACACTCCTACCGTCCCTCGGAAACAATTCAGTAAGAGCTCTACTCCATCTGCCGTCACATCATATCGTCATATCTAGTCAAGTGTCTTGCCCAACTCCATACCAGAGAAAAAAAACGAGCGAGCCTTACAGTAGTAAGTTCAAATGATGTGTAACATCTGACATCTCACTTACAATCTATATAGTACTTACTGCTTCCATGAGTACACTAATTCCATGCTGTTAAAAAGTACTTACTTATTCCATGCTCAAGCTCTCACTTCCTGTTACACACTTCCGTCCCTTTTACGAAATCACTCTCATAAAAAGCGAGAGGAAAGATTACACATTAAAAAAAAAACTCCACCTGGCAATTTCTCCAGCATCTTGGGTGCGTAAACAAACAGAGATAAAAATGTCTGTAAGACCTAAGAATTAGCATGTACCAAAAATAAAACTTATTCTAAAAATCGCATCGGATTTAAGCAAACTAAAAATACATAAAAATACTCGTATCCGACCATTGCTAGTCTATTACGTTTGATACAGATGGTAAAGTTTACCTTCGAAAGTTCGTATTACAGTGAAAAGTTTTCAACTCTCTGGAATCTTCCGTGTGTGTAGAAAGTTGTTCTGTATTGAGTGGACAGACGATATATTAGCTAGCTTGCTGTTTAATTGATTAGAAACTCACTGCATTTCCTGGGAAATCAAAAACTTAGAGAACAATGTTTAAGTATCAAGAAAGTAGTTAGAAATTCTGGAACTGAATTGAAATCACATGATTATTTTTTCTCGTGTTTCATCTGTTTATGTCCATCAACTCTATTGTATGAAATACCTACTGACGCAAACCCTGTTTTCGTGTCAGTAATTTCATACAATAGAGTTTAAAAAAAATGCTATAGTTTTGACCAGACTATGAAAACCTTACTACTATTTTTATATAAAGGCGCTGTCGTTTTCAAATTGTTACTTTAGTTGACAATATAGGATAATTATTATGATGTTCATGATAATTATATGGATTACATTACCAAAATCTTACGCCTAATCTTTGAGATCCAAACCTCACACAAAACTCACATAACCACCCAAATACAGTCCAACATTAAAACCTAACAAGTCATTCAAACTACGTTTAGCTAGCCCAACAATGTTTTTAACAGCCATTCAAGAAATTACGTCGTAAACCGGCATGGCGGCATTACGGCGGCAAATTGAAATTTCGTGACAAGTACAGATACATCGCATGTTTGGGGGGTCGTAAAATACATAGTTGTTGTTAGTGCTGCGGAGGAGCTAAGGTGCTGGTTTTATTCATGTTGCTATACGGAACTTTTTAGATAAAAGCGTTGAATTTTTAAAAATGAAGTAGTCCTGTTACTTTTATTTATGACGTTTCTGATTTGTTTTAAAATTAGTCTAAAACTCACAACATTTTAATACATAAAAGCTTTTTTCGAACGAATGTACAATTGTAAATTAATAGTTTTGGGAAGGAAACATTTGGGAAAATCGTAAAAATCTGTAATTCAGGCAATCAAAATAATAATAATACAAGACTTACCTGTTGATTACATTTTACAAATAAACAAAATAAATCTGACATGAGACTGTATTATATATTAAAAAAAAGCCGGCCCAATGCGTGTCGGACCACACACAATGAAGGGTTCCGCAGTTGGGATGAAGTTATCTGAAAAACAAACTTAATATTGTAGTTGCAAAACATGTTCTTCCTTACATCGATATACGATATGCGTCACGATTTATTTTACCAATTCGTTGGCGTGATTAATATGTATCATAATCAGCCTATAATGTTCCCACTGCTGGGACACAGGCCTCCTCTCTGCGAGAGGGAGTGGGCCGTAATCCATGTATACCTATGCCAAATTACACTACACTTTCAATTACACTTTCTAGTACTAAGCGTCTTTGAGCTAAAGCGGGGACAGAAAGACAGACATGGCGAAACTATAAAGGTTCCTTGTTTACTACGAAACCCTAATTTCTGGCTGAAGCTTTCAAGGTTCATCAGGGAAACAATGATTTGGGTTAGCATTATTTTGCGCTTGAGTTATTTCTTTATGTTTATTGTGATTTGGGCTTGTATGTATGGAGTGTAGGTTCTTATACATTTCAATTATCCAATTGGTTATTCCTAATAATGTTTAATTAAGATGTCCTGAAACAGGTAAGTAACGAGGAATACATCGCACTCTTCTAGAAAAGAAAATAAGCATCCGTATTTTAAGACGCTGACAACACCTTAACCGCGGTCACTGTCAGATTGCATAGAAAAGAAAGAGAAGTTCGACGACAAAACGCTTGTAATTTATTGCAAAATATGAAGCAATTATCTATTTACTCAGAATTGAATTGAGTAATCGAAAATAAAAAACAACCAAGTTCTGCATTCAGATAAGACGTACTTGTTATTAATTAAATACGTAACGCATGTTAATATTTAATACAGATATTTTGGATTAGAACACAAGGTAAGAGGTTAGTTTAACGTTAGTTTGTATTGAGATTTTTTTTCAAAACGTGTTTTGGTAACAACCAAGTTCTGGAAAATATGTTCAAAATTAACATATATTTTTTCCGCTACCACAAACTATACAGATTTGGCAATTTTCTTTCTTAAGAGAAGCCTATTTTGGTCAATTGGGTCTTGTCAGCGCCTACTCGTGTCTGTCGTAGCTACGACAAATACATGGTACATTCCGAGGGTGATTAAATACTTTGTAGGGAAGTACGACTCGTCAGTTTAGGGTTAAGAGCTGATACAAGACTTAAGTGTTTCTGTTAAGTTTATGGTTACATTTTAGTATGGCGGAACTAAAGATTAAAATATAAATGGTAGACTTGCTATGAATGAAAAATGCAGTCAACGATATTTTTATAAAACTCAAAACAGTTAACTCCGCCATCTGCTTGTCCCAATTTGCTGTGGGGAGGCCCCCAGCGACGCCCTAACCTGAGGTACGTAACCCACAGGGGGTGCCCTTAGCGAGCAATCGCTTAGTAATTTAAGAAATTCGCCCCTGGCTGGAAGCTTTAAGTTAGCTTAAGGCAGCCACAGGATTGAACGACCTCTCAATGTTAACTACGAGATGACATACAAAAAAAGAAAACTCCGCCATCCCCATGCTGACTGGCTATACTTACTATGGCGTGTGTTATTTTTGTTAGTCAGGCTTGTCAATAAGTAATTTAAGACGCTGACAACACCTAAACCGAGGACACTCTCAGATTGCATGGAAAAGATGACAAAGAACGATGACACTACGCTTGTAATTTATTGCAAAATATGAAGCAATTATCTATTTACTCAAAATTGAGTTGAGTAATCGAAAAAAAAAACAACCAAGTTCTGCATTCAAATGAGACGTTCTTGTTATTAATTAATTAATTACGTAACGTATGTTGATATTTAATACAGATATTTTGGATTAGAACTCAAGGTAAGAGGTTAATTTAACGTTAGTTTGTATCGAGATTTTTTTTCAAAACCAGTTTTGGTAACAACCAAGTTCTGGGAAATATGTTCAAAATTAACATATCCTTTTTCCGCTACCACAAACTATACAGATTTGTCATTTTTTTTTCTTAAGAGATGCCTATTTTGGTCAATTGGGTATTGTCAGCGCCTTAAGTCATATCATCGTAGTATTACTAACACTTTGAAGGACAGTAAACGCTCATAAAAATAAAACTTCTATTGTCTCGTTTACTGTCCGTGAACGTGTTAATAAAGAATACAAAAAATCATTAAGAAACAGAAAACCAATAAATAGCCTGTAGAAGTTTCACAAAACCACACCCACAGATAACCTCACTGTGCCCAAAATAAACAACACCAAAACACAGAATTAATCTTATTGCCACCATAAAACAATAGTTAATTAATACAGTAACACCATTATAAAGGTAACTGTAGTCACAGCCGTTACAATTGGGTTCACATAACTGGGTATGGACGTGACTGCAATGCGAGATAGATCTCACGTTCGTGTCGCAGGATATGTCTCATGATCTCGCTCGTTTAACTAACGAGATGATTTCAACGGAATGTTATTGGATGCATTGTTAAGAATCATAATACAAAATTATACAAGTTATTTGGTGTATAATGGGTCGGAGATACGTGTATTTGAAGCGCAGTAGCACTGTGATTGCGCTTTGATTCCACATGAACTGTTATTTTTACAGGGCGGGAACGTCAACTGTAATACGCTCTCTCAAGGTAGCGCGAAATTCATAGAACATTGAAAGTCTAGTGTGATGTGGCCACCGGTGATACACGCTGCCATATCAGTGAGTACTCCGTGCTCCACCGGTGGTACACTCCGGCCTGAACGTGTTAATCTGTCTGAGGGGTATTAGTTTCAGTCTTCATGATACTTGTAAGTGAACGATGATAAACTCATTTATTTAAACTTTCCTGGTTGCAAAAGAGTTTTACTTCGGAGAATACTAACAATCCAAGACAGACAAATGGCTTTTTGGGGTCAATATGTTACTATGTAGGTATTACGATTCCCGAAATTCCTGATTAAGTCTTAGGTAATATATTTCATAAAATCCTTCGACCAATTAAGAACTTGTAGCCGGAATAGTTACAACAAGATACGCTAACTTTAACAGCTCGGGAAAGGCATCTTCGATTATTGATCGAAGATAACTTAATGTTAAAGTTATTAAAATAATTTTTCACTACAAAGTGAAAAATAACTTTTATTTCAGAAGTCGCTGTCTTTGGTTTTCATCATTTTCCTGCCCTTGTCCCATGTTATTTGGGGTCGCCGCAACACGTTATCTTCTTCCATCCTCCCCTGTCAGCCGTCATGCTATCATTCACTCCCTTCTCTTCCATATCATTCCTCACTCATTTCATATCAAGTCGCTGTCTTTGGTTTTATATTATCATTTTTGCCATCGACTTCCGAAATAAGTAATTTTTCGCTTTGTAGTGTTTTTTTTGGAGGGACTTGTGGCTAAGTAATAACAGCCGCACAGGTCGATCGATCAGAAAAAAACCGGCCAAGTGCGTGTCGGACCACGCACAATGATGGTCCTATGGTTGCCTGGAAGAGATCGCAGAAAGCGATAAGGCCGCCCATTGTATATTTTGTAGTGTTTGATTTATTTTTGTCATGTATTTTTATGGTGTACAATAAAGTATATATAAATAATATAAATAATGAAGTGTTCCGTAGTTGGGATTACTTGGGACGAACTTATTCCAAAAACAAACTTAACATTGTAGTTGAAAAACCTGTTCTCCCATACTTCGTTATATGCCACGGTCAATTCTCCAACTGCAAATTTAAGTTGGTCGACTATAACTCGTTAACTTGTAAAGTCTACTTAGCCGTGATAGATTTCCTTTTAATTTCATTATATGAACTACTGCCATGAATTTTTCACATCTCCATAAACAACCATTTAGCTGGCAGGGGGCTTGACTCTAACAAGAATACAAATGTCCTTGACTCGAAAAGTGGTGTTCACAGACCTGTCAGAATATTTTCCAACTATAGAGAAAAGTAAATATATCCCCACATTACGTGCAAGGGAGGTGGCCTAAATAGTTTTTTTATTAATATTTTATTTTAGCACTTTCTCGGCGTGAATCATATGTTTACGTCTCTGAGCTACAGCGGGGTCAGACAGACAGACAGACAGGCGGACATGGTGAAACTATAAGGGTTCCTTGTTTACAGAACTCTAAAAAATACATACAGATAAATACAAATTAATAATAATAATTCATATTTATACAAATAAATACATACAATAAGTACATAGAACCCTTTTTTGGAGTCTGCTTCACAAAATCATCATCCACGCTAGACCACGTTTCAACTTCACTATTGTCGTGCCACGGCAATCCACCGAACCAGAAAAAACAAAAAAAAAACTCACTCAAAAAATCGAAGGACCCAGAAAGACCATAAAAAATACCTCTAGAAGTCCAATTATAAGGCACATAAACTAGGGGTACATTAACAATACATTCAGAGGTATAACCGTAAGTTTATGAACTTACAAGAGGCCCGCATAACTGCGGTCCTACGTGCGCCTGTTACTAATGGCGGGCAATGTACCAATCTATGTGGTGCGTTTATGGCGAGCTACCTTAATTATTGCTTATGAGGTTGAGAGACGGTTTTTTAATGAAAGGTTTTATTGTGAACATAAATGTATAGATAAATTATCCAAATTAATATTAGAAATGCGAAAGTGAGTTTGTTCGTCTGTTTGTTTGTTATGCTTTCACGCTAAAACGGCTAAACGGATTTGGATGAAATTTGGCCCATGGGTAGAACATGGCCTGGATTAGGACATAGAATACTTTTTATCCTGATAATCTCATGGGAACGAAACTTATGCGGGTGAAACTGCGGGGCGCATCTAGTAGCTAATAAGTACATGGGACTTAAATATAACTGGCGAAATGTGTGTTCGTTACTTCCTATAACGAACACACATTTCGCCAGTGAAAAAATAGATATTTAAAGAAATGATTTTTAGATAAATATCTATGTTTTAAATGATTTAAGAATGATAAGATTAATGGGTGAAATAAGAGTTGAAAATTGCTGATATTTGATTTTTTATTTAGTAGCAATTCGTGACAAAATTCATAATAATAATAATTATGTGGCTTGCCTCGTCAAGGCGTTTAGAATACTGTTTTAATTTACTACTTTTTTAACAGGTAGGGTAACATTATAATATGTTTACTTACCAATTTGGTAGCCTAAACAGAAAAATTCCATCATTACCCATTAAACAATTTCCTCGACTCAGGATTTTATCCAGGATGCAAAAAAGATGTATACGAGCAATGTTTGGTCTAAGAACAACGGATAGTTGCGTAAATTACTTTAGACAATCAAAAATTCTAACTTTACCATTTTTGTACATTTTAGAAACAGCACTTTTCGTAAAAGCAAATCCGCATTTTTTTCAGATAATCTTCTGCAATAGAATTTGGAATTTGTACCTGTGTTATTATTTTTTCTAATCTGTAGTTTACTTGAATTTAAATTGTTGACATTTTAATTTAATCCTATGTTTTTTTTTTTTTTGTGAGTCATTGTTTTAATTTATTATTAACGATTTTATAATTATCATTTGTAATAGTTGTCTTAATGCGACTAATTTTGTACGCCATGATTGGCAAAACATGTAGCTACCTCTTATTATTTTTAAGACCTGTATAATTCTGCACTCATGTTTTACAAAATAAATATCTTGTATCTCGAACTCGCAAAACACTCAAAAAAATAATATCAACAAAATCATTAATATCAGGCACAAAGAGTGGTAATAAGGAAGGGTTCGCAAAAAATTGAGGATAAAAATTCACATCTTGGAACGTCTGCAAGCCTATCTTGAACTTTTCAAGCCCGAAGCGGTCCAGCGAGCGGAGGCAATTTGAGCGAGATTAAATCCCGAATCCTTCCGACCGTGGCCGAATGAGCAGAGCCCACCCGACCGATTTGCTTCTGTCTTTAAAGTCCACCACTTACCTTTATTCATAACGTGATATTGGTTCGGCTAGGAATTCGGTATCTGTTCGGGAATAATTTGAATTTGGAATAAGAATTTTTGAAATTGGTATCGGGGGAGGTTTTCGGTTTGGATTTTATGGCGTTTCGATTTTCTGGTTATAAGCAGGAGTTGTTTGATTGGATAAGAGCATGCAGATAAGTTTATTACTCAATTTACAGTTCTATCTGAAATTGTATGCGATTTCAGTGCACACAATCATACATACAGAATCAACGTAAACATGGTGGTTTCTATTAGAAACTGGATCTTAGTCAAGTGAAAACTGTAAGGAAAAAAGTTAACGTGAACACTGGCTTACACATTTAGATGCATGATTAATATCTAATAAGATAGGTTTATTTAATTTTGCCCAGAAAGTAAAACAACACATTGAACATTACCTAGCTATATCTCCACTCAAATTCAAATTCAAATCATTTATTTCAAATAGGCAAATAAAAGTCTCTTTTGTACGACAACATAAAATTTACAAAAAATAGAATTGATTCTAGTCGCCACTTCCAAAAGGTAATTTCTTATGGAGAAGAATGGGCAAGAAACTTCATCGATACTCTTTTTAAAAATAATATAATAGAATACTCTCTATTATGTACACCATAAAAATACCGACATAAATGTAGAAATTTTACATAGGGTGACACAATGGGCGGTCTTATCGAACGAAAAGAAAAATAAAAAGTCTACAAAGTTTAATAATATTTTGTAAACATTTATTAAATGTGACGGCGATGCACCTAGAATAAAACATACTTTTCACATATATCGTTAATCTTAACCAAGAAATTGTCTCATCAAAACTTCTTAAACCCTTAATAGTTCCTTTTCTCAACATTCAAATGGTGGTCATTTCTCTACGTAAAACCCAAGTTTCAAACTCTATCATCCTTTACTGTATCCTAGGACATTTATAATCCGCCTCAGTTTGGGCAGGGCTTTATTAAGACCCTCGTGGTATGTAGAGCGTGTACAAAGGAACCTTTGAGTAGCAACTCTACAACAATGTAGAGGTAGGCACTACATGTAGAGTGAAGTTTCTGTAAGAAGTTGTGTTGGTATGTGGTTTTAAAGTTGTGGTGTGAATTTATTATTGTGATTTTTTTGAGTTTCTTGGTATGGTGAGATATTATGTTTTAAGGGTGATATAACGGGTGTAAAAATACGCTTAACGAAACCGCGAGTCTCTTATTCTTCCTGTTATTGTGATTTTTTTTTTATTTGACCGTACCTTTCCCAGGTACGGTCCTTTATGGTAAATATCCTTTTGGTTACGGATAATTGAAAGTCAAAGTTCCAACTTTACTGACCTTTTTTATAGAATGTCGTAAAAGGAAAATTTTATAACGTTACTTTTACGACCTGTACTGCTGTATGCACCCTTAAGCACAATGTTTAGCATGCATTTCATTACCCCAACAATTAAAGTCGTTTTCCTGAATTATTTTGCTCAATGTTACTTAGTTTGTTTTTTTTTTTAGCATTTATTCGCAAATATGGGTAATACATAAGTAGATAGTAGTAGGTATAAATCAGTTCTGCCATATTTCACCATTCGGCATGCAAACATTTTCATTATACAAAATTATTAAAATTTAAATTCTAATTAAAACATTAAGTTAATTATTACATTCACTAACAAAAAATATTAAAATACAAATTGTCATTAATACATTAACTTAATTATAACAATATTCCTACATTTAATAAAATGGTTAAAATTTAAATTGTCATTAACAGTGTAATTATATAGGAATAAAAATCGTGGTCGAACATAAATAAACAAACAAACATTAAAATTCCAGGTCATAGATAATATGTAACATTCCTCAAGTAAATCACTAATTAATTAATTAAAACATTACAGGTTGTCAGAAAACGTTTTGTCCATTAAAAACTCAGTTACACTGTAGTACGTTTTATCTATTAGTAATTTTCGAAGTGTACTTTTGAAATGCACCGTTTTCAAATCTTTCCAAGCCCTTGACAATTTATTATAAACAATTGGGGCCATGTAATAAATACTTTTGCGCATCATAGTTATGTTTGACACGATACCTGATTTACTTTTTTATTTCTCGCCTATTTCTTGGGAATACATCGGCCAAACGTTCAAAACGATTTGGATTGTTCTTTACAAACACAGCTGCTTCGAGAATATAAATACAGGGAAGTGTCAAAATGTTGTACTGCTTAAAATATGGCTTGCAACTGTCGGTGGATTTAAGTTTGAACATTGACCGGAGACAACGTTTTTGAGCCTTAAATGCTATCTCTTTATCGGCGGAGTTTACCCAGAAAATGACACTGTAGCGCAAGTGAGATTCAGCTATGCCGTAGTAAGCCGCAAGAAGTGCTTTGGTATCGACTATAGATGATAACCTATATAAAGCATATGCCGACGAGCTCAATTTTTTACATAATACTCCTATATGTGTTTTCCAATTTAAACTGCAGTCTATTTGTAATCCCAAAAATTTGGTAACAGTTACTTCATCAATATCGTCAGATTTGTAATTTAAGGTAATGGTTTAAATATATATATATATACTATACTACTGCACGTTGTCGGCGTGATGAATATGTATACCTATCTAAGCTACAGCGGGGACAGACAGACAGACAGACAGACGGACATGGCGAAACTATAAGGGTTCCTTGTTTACTATGGAACCCTCAAATGTAAGAATTAAAAAAATAACTAATCAGTTCATACAGCTTTCTTATTTATAATTCACTATAAAACGACAGATTTCCAGTTTATATCATTACATCACACGTGTATTTCCCGAAGGGTGAGACAGAGGTGTACCTGTAGTACACCCACATTTCGCCAGTTATGTTTAAGTCACATGTAATAGGGGGCGAGCCTATTACCATCAACCGGGCACAAATCCGGACCCGGGCTGCTACTGAGAAATTCAAGATGAAAATCTCAATAACACATTGACCGACCCGGGAATCGAATCCAGCACCTCATGCTCAGTAGTAGCGCTGCGATTACATTGCCAAACCCAAAAAAGAAAATAAGAAATACGCACCTGTACGAAAATTTAAATTTACGAAGCCAGTGACTCAAGTCGCGATCTTATCAGCGTCCGCAATAAATACCTTTTTGTATAAAATTATAATTTTATTTAAAAGCAGCTTTGTAATTGGCGAGCTCAGTAAACGTTCCCTTTTTTATCTGTGCTACTGAATATTATCTGTGCACGTAAAACGTGACAGGATGGTATTGTCATTATGTTAAATTTTATTATTTTGTGACCATTTTAAGAGAAATGTTTTTAATTTTGAGGTTATTTTTTGTAAGAGGCTGTTTTATATTTTGAAGAGGTGGTGAAGTTGATGTTTTATGTCAAATCTGGTCATGTTGAGTAGTAATTCAAATTTTGTTATGATTTTTTGAAGGAAATAATAAAAAGAAGTATAACAGTCACTTGGAGTCAATTTTAAATGGTGTAAATACAATAAATATTATCTTGAAAACGAATTAAATATGCTGAACACCCCCATAACACCCAAACTTCTACGAACCGTCTTAACTAAACAAGTCTTAAACTCGATTAAAATCTATTATTGCTTTGTTTCAGGTAAGAGGGCATTGACCCCGACACAATCCAATATCCGAGAATTACCTTATTAAATGAATAAGAAGATAAAGATCAGAAGATGAAGAAGTGAGAAGAAAACCAGTCTTTGGGTTTTAGAATTCCTACGCTTTACCGTTGCCAAGTAGTTGGGCAAAGCGTTTGGATTCTAAAACCAAATAACTGGGCAGTCATCTGAAGATCCTACAGTGCTACGAGCTATGAGTTACGCGCTCCGTCGTGCTACGAAGTATGGATGTTGGTAAGCTCTTTAGATTTATAAGTTTGTAAATTATAGTGATAAAACACACGGTTTCTGAAAGGCTTAGGCACGCTTTGCCCAGCAGTGGGACGATACCGGTTGCACCACTAAATACCACCACTGTTAAATGCATTTAGCGTTATACGAATTTAAAATATCGTACTATTTTTGTCTATCGTTTGAAGATACCAGAGCCAGAATTATGTTTGAAATACCTTTAGCATGAAATGTATTTTGTGACTTGTGGTGCAAGTGGGCCTTAGCACCATTTTCACCCAACTCTGTTATAAAGTAAATGTCCTGAGAAGCATTTTACTTTGCATTACATAAATAATTATTTTAATGGTGTCATGTGATGAAATATAATATAATGTAATGTAATATGATATAATGGCACATGTATTTTTTTATCATGTTTTTTACGAAAGTTAACTGTGCACAGTAATTCGTACATCAGTTGTAACTGTTTGACATACACAATGCCTTTTTTTGCGCATCAATGTTGATATTTATATAAAAAATATATTTAAAAAAAATCGTATCGGATAAACTGTTCATTAACACTGTTGTCTATGGTCTGATACTGCAAATATTCCTATTTTTCGTTCGGAATAAAACCTATATACTGTTAAACTCACAGAAAAAAAACGCATAATAAAATCCTTTCCACTCCACTCAACAGAAAGGAATTTACATACAAAACCAAATAACAAAACAAACAGTAAATCTTTAGAACGCAGCTCATAAAATGGCGTATCGGTCTAACGATACTTAAACTCGCTCGCAGGCAAAGACGACGAAATAGTGAGGTTTACCGCAGAATAAAGCCATTGTACGGATAATAGAGTAGGATTAGAAAATGTGTAAGTACCCTTTCTTTTATTTCTTAGTATATCTTGGACATTACTGATATGGGTGAAGAAACACATCGTGAGAAAACCTGGACTCATAGTTGATATAAGTCTGAAACCGCCAACCCATCTTGAGCAAGCGTGGTCATCAATGCTAGGGCCTAATCTGTAAGAGAAGAAGCCTTTGACCTGCACTGGGACAACAGGCTGGTATTATTATTTTAGCACATTATTATGCGAGTACTATGTACGTACTATAAAGGTGCCATTTACTGGGTATGTCTTTCATTGACTTGAATGTGCCCTGGCGGCTGGGAGTATGTCGTGCTCACTCTAATGTCTCGCTGATGGTGGCGCGTATGTTGGATCATTTAGCTCCCTTCAAAATGGTTGAGCTGATTGGTGCTAATCCATGCGTCATGTTCGTGAACGGGCGCCGTCAGTAGAGACTGGTCATCTCTTAGCTGCCACGGCTTATTTTAATGTTTCTCACATGTATAATTTCAAAATGAACGATGTAAACGATATTTTGTAACGTATGTTGATTTTGGAGTTTCTTGCCCGTTCTTCTCCATAGGTACCTACTACGCTTTGGAATGGGCAACTAGCGTTATCTTTCTGACTGGCCGACCCCTTGACGATTCAAAAGTGCCTGTAATTGGTTTATTTGAAATAAATGCTCTGAGTTTAAGTTTAAATACCCTTGCTTTTAGAAAAACAGCTAAAGGTAGCTTTATGACCACTACATTCGATAAAGTGGAGTTGTGGTTATCACCAGGTTTGTCTATTGCTTTTGGCTGATAGGAGTATCTACTATTCTTCCTCTTGTGGCAATTTCTGAATAGTCTTCCTTTATACCCACCGGATGAGATTTTATGGCTTATTTATGCAGTCAATAGACAAGGTCATAGGTTTAGATGAGATGATAAGAATTCCCAGTTGGTTCGTCTTATATTCAACTGCCATCATCAAGACATGAATAGTCAGTGCACATCATCATTAACAACAGTCGACTGCTGAACTCGTGTCTCTCCAATAGCACAAATCTGAGCTCGGTCCTCGGTCAGTGCCCTTCTCTATAGTTAGAAGTTAGACGTACACGTCCCCAAAACGCGATAAAACAGCGAGAGTTCCCACGAATAATCGACTAGGTTTCAACTTAATGCATTTAAATTTCTCTTAGACTTCGCTTCGAACATTTTCGATAAAAAGTCTTTAGTCTAAAACGAGGTTGTTTATTTTGCTGTAGTGTTTTCGAGTGTTTTGAATGACTTCTATTCTGTTTTGTTATTGCGTCTCTGGTAATGGGCACATGGGTTTTTATGGGCATTTGAATAGGCTGTGGTTTGTAAACATTAGGTACATAACAACAAAGGTCACAACCTTTGTTGTTATGTACCTAATGTTTCAAAATGGTAGTGAGGGTTGAGATCTATTAGATTAGCTGGAAATGGATTTTTATAATGCTATATACGCACGTAAGGAAAGCAAGAGGTTTCCTGTTGAAATGCTATCCAGTTATTTTCACAGATTTGGTTTTGTGTTTTTTGGTTACTTTTCAACCGAGGGATTTTTTGAAAAACGGGTAGTTGTTGTTTTATTCAATCTATTGATATGAAAGAAGACATGTCTAATTTTCTTCTGACTTAGTTAAAAATAATACATGAATTATGTGCAAATCATTAATAACAATATATTTACAATGCAGCGCTACCAAATAAATAAATTGCACTATTTCTTAACTCGAAAAAAATGCGCAACAAAACCAGCAATTCCATAACTTAATTACAATCGTCGCAGTGCACTTAATTCATGAATACAAAAGAAATGTCGAAAACTTCCAGAAGGTTCCACAGAGTACTCATTAACGCCCACAAAATGGTTCTTCTACAGTATAATAATTCATTTAATTCCAGCTTGAAACACTGGCTCTTATCTCGGACGAAGGGATCGGATTTTGAGCGTCTGTGGCCGCTTTAAAATTTTATGTTTTTAGTTTAAGTTGTACTTTTGAATTTTGATGGATCGCTGTTTATCAAAATTCATGAGGTTTTCGGTTTATGGAGTGAAGAAAGTATTGTTTGTCATTTCAAGAAATTATAGAGTGTGGTTTATTATTGTGGTCGAGCAGTTTGAGTTGAACATATTGGTTATAAAATGGGTGATTTTTATCAGTGCTGAATTAAGTAAAACGTTTCCTTTTCCAAAGATCAAAAAACACTAAATATAAACCTATAAATGTTGACTAACGAGGCAGTCAAATATACCTTTGACTGCCTCGTTAGTCATTGGTCTAGTGGTCTCAAGCGCTATTGCTGAGCATAAGGTCCTGTATTCGATTCCCAGGTCAGTCAAAGTGTGATTGGGTTTTTCGATCTGGAATTTCTCAGTAGCAGCCCGGAGTCTGTATTAGTGTCCGGTTGATTGCAATAGGCTCGCCCCCTATTACATGAGACTTAAACATAATAAAATGTTTGTACTTGTCACCGTTAACCAAATAGTTAACCTCGCTAATCGCTAATCCGTTGGTAAAAAAGTTAACTTCGTTAAACGTTATGTTGTTACATTTCGGAACATTTAACGGATGTTTAACTTAATCGTTAACTCGTGATTTACTTATAAAAAAATGTTGGTATGGGCTACTTGTTTCATCTGTTGCAGCGTCTAGCCCGCGGCTCCGCGCGATGTCCACCGACCAGCGCGAACGTACTTGTCAAAAAGTGATTTTCGCGGCGCGGCGAGATCCGCGCGGTGTCCTTTTGGCAAATTGTAGGTACTTAATTAACGCTTAACGGACTTACGGAAAGTTAACGGAAGTTAATGAGTTCGTTAACAATTTTTAAAGTTAACTTAAAAGTTAATCCGCTACTCGAAATGATAACTTCGTTAATTAACGATTCATGGATTAACGGTATTTTTGCTTTGGGTGTACTAGAGGTACACCTCGGCGTGATATTATGTTATGTTGTATGTTAAATATATACCTAAATAGTGCAAAAAAAATAATTACCGTAAAACGGGGTGAATAGAAATGCAGGGGTGAATCGGGACGAAACTTTAAAATGCATTTTAACGTTGAAATAATACAGTTTGCTGCCAACAAGGACAGTTAGTCGTTAATTATTATACAATAAACACATTAGAGCCCTTTTTGGCAACAAATTATATTAAATCAACGTTAAAATCCATTTTAAAGTTTCGTCCCGATTCACCCCTGCATTTTTATTCACCCCGTTTTACCGTTACTTAATGTTTCGCTTCCCGAACAAGTTATATCAAACATATTTCCAGTACCGTCCAAAAAAAATCTGGATTTTTTTCTAATTTATTCAATCACAAACCCTCCACAGTAGATATTTATATTGTATTCGCTTTTTACTTCCTTATTTCAATAAGTTATTATCAAACAAAACTTGAACATCAAAATATTAATGTCTATAGGTACATAGAATTGAACAAAACCATCGCACTGTGATGTTCCAGCCACGGTCGGCTTATAACCCCTCCTGATTGAAGGATCACGAGGCTTATGCGGATAAAATCGGATGATAGCAGATAACGAATATAATTTTGAAAATGTTACTGTAGTGTTGTTTATTTTTATTGGTATGCTGGAGTTATTGTAGTCTATTTTTCTGTATGAAGTAAAAAAAAGGTTTTTCATTGGTCGGAAATAAGAATTTCCGACCAATGAAAAACCTTTTTTTAATATTGAATTACCTCTTATAACGTATGAATAGCAATGCAAATCGTTGGCTTGATTATTTTTTTGGCCATACTATCCCACTGTTGGGCGAAGGCCTCCCCCAAATCCCTCCAGGAACATTTTTCGCACGCCACCTTGAACCAGCCCTCGCGGTACGCGTTCACGCCATGTCGCCATCTTTTTCTGGGCCGGCCTCGGCGGCGCCGTCCATCTTCAAGCACAAAATGGGAGACTGAAGTTAGATTGCCTGAATTTTGAGATTAGTTGTACTGATTGGGTTTCAGTTGATGGAAATTTGGTGAGGTAGATTCTTGTATGATGGGGCTCGGTCTTGTGATGGGAGCTGAGAACATTGATATGGCCTTAATTTTTAATCAGCACTAAAGATAAAACGCTCTTAAAAATAAATAAATCATGGTATGGTGCCTGCATTGAACTAATCTTCGTATCATGCATGGTCAAAAGATACTTGTTTCAGATTTGAGCTAGTTGTATCAAAAACCCCTATGACTTCCATTTTGAACGCCACCAAATTCCCACTGTAAATTAAACTATAAAAAGAAAATACATCAACTGCTTCTGCCTTTAATTCCGCCATCATCAGGAAAATTGCATTTTAATCTTAATCATTTATCAATTTATTACATCGAAATGATGCTATAGCTAATAAAATGGCAAATAGCGTCTCATCTATCTCTCGATCGTAAAATTTAAAAAAAGATATTAGAGGGAGGAGAGTCAGTAAAGTTTATTTGATGTAACTTGGAGGGACCCTCTCAGGAGTATTTTTACGTTTGCCCATCATCAATGTTTATGGATTTTTATATTACATGTAGATAGTATGTTATTCAATCTAGAGTCGACTGCTCGTAAGCTTATAGATGCTACGATTTTTTTACTATTTTCTATTTTCTTAAGTACCTAGTACTTGTTGACAGGCCCGCACTGTCCGCCTATACCTATTAAGACTGTAATTTTCCATAAAAGCCAATTATTTTTAAAAGTGGATTTTCTTGCCGGCTCTTCTCCATAGGAAACAACCAATTGGAACCATGCACCGCACTTCTGATGTTTCATAAGTGTCAATGTAGATTTATGTGAAATAAAGTATTTTGAATTTGATTAATACATTTAAAAAACACTGCCTCGTGGTCGCCATCACGACTGCTGAGCATGAAGCCCTGGGTTCGATCCCCAGGTCGAGCAACGTGTTGTTAGGTTTTTCCGTAGAAATTTCTCAGAAGTAGTCTGGAGTCTGGATTTATGCCCGGTTGTACGTAACTGGCGTAACTGGCTTAATTTGGGTGTACTATAAGTACCCTTCCTAAGTCTAAATCACCTCTAATAAGTGCTTAACCCTTTTGAGAATGCAGCCGTGATATTATTGACCGAGTGAGCGAAGCGTCTCTGCTTCAAGTCTGGCAATATTTACTTGCCTCTGTCAGTTTGTCGGTACTCCTCTACAGGTCGTATTTTACAACCGATTTGGACAAAACTTGGTATACGGGTTTTACGACTTTAAAGACTTTTGTCGTCGGGGATTTTTGTTTACTGGATATCTCCGCCTTATGAGATCCGATTTCGATGATTATTTGAAAGATAGTAACTTTGAGCTCTTCGGCGTGAGGATTTTCAGCGTGATAAGCAGAATAGCTCTTCTAAATGCAGTAAAATACTCACTTTTACATTATATTAGTGGAATCGGCCATTTAGCTACTAGGTAGAAATTGATGGAGCGCCTGAGACTACCTTCTCATCACAAAACTAGGCTGCAGCCTAGTTTTGTGATGAGAAGGTAGTCTTTTTTACCTCTTTTCGTTACCTCTCTGCCAATTAGTATTTTTTCTAGCTGGCCTACAAAATTTTACTCACAATTTTCCTGGTTTTTAAATTTGAATTTGACTTATGGAACGTTGTTATGTTTTTTGGTAGAAAAAGATTGTATTCGCGAGGTCTACTGTTTGCAGAACTACTAGTAAACATAAAGAAAATTCTTAAATTAGATTTTTAGGGTTCCGTAGTAAACAAGGAACCCTTATAGTTTTACCATGTCCGTCTGTCTGTCTGTCCCCGCTGTAGCTCAGAGACGCTTAGTACTAGAAAGCTGTAATTTGGCATAGACCTACACATTAATCACGCCAATAATGTGGTAAAACAAAATCTTGAAAAAAATCTTTTTAGTGTACCTCCCTTGCACGTAATGTGGGGATCATATTTTTTTTTGGCGATGGTGTGGGGTATTGATGGATAGGCCGTTTAATATATTGCGGATCTCTGAACACTAGTGTTAATTTTTGTTAGAGACAAGTGCCTCCCCCCCTGCCAGCTAAATGGTTGTTTATGGAGATGTGTAAAAAATTCGTGGCAGTAGTTCATAATTATAATGAAATTAAAAAGAAAACTAAGTAGGCTTTACAAGTTAACGAGTAATAGTCGACCAACTTAAATTTGCAGTTGGAGAATGGATCGTGACGTATATCGATGTATGGGAGAACATGTTTTTCAACTACAATGTTACGTTTGTTTTTGGGATAAATTCATCCCAACATTCCCAACTACGGAACTCTTTATTGTGCGTGGTCTGACACGCACTTGGCCGGTTTGTTACCACATATTTATTTTGAATCCAAAAACTTTACCTTCCGTTAAGATACATTAGTTAAACGGTACAAAAACATTAACCGCCTCCCTCGAAGAGATAAAGAGAGCTTAGGCACTCCTTCCCTCACTGTCAGATTCATTGTCATGCACTTAGTGAGAATTTAGACATGAGAGGTGCGTTTTAGTGACGTAAAGTACCATTACGGCCTTGTTTTGGGGTAGGTAGGGGCTTGATTGGGTGTCAATAGATGGAAATTTTGAGGTTGGTGGATACTTATGTTGTGATATGTCTTGTGACGGTTACTGAGATGATAGATACGAGTAACTTAATTTTTTTGAACATCACAAAAGATAAACCTCTTTAAAAGTAGTAGTAGATAAAAAAACTTTGCCTTTTTTGACATACTTACCTTTTTTTAACTATGTAAGTATGAGTGCGATTGCTACAGTATTAAAATAAATTTAGACAAAACCCATATTAATGAAATGAAATAATATTGTTTATTACTTACATAAAATAAAATAAAATTTCACAATACTGCAACAAAATAAATCAGAATTGAATAAAATGTCAATGCAATTAAAATAAACGAATGAATAGGTACAAATTATAAAGGTAACAGAATAACAAAAAAAATGTCTCAATTAAATTAACAATACTATTTTTTATTCTGCCTTTGATGACCCACTGCTGGACAAAGTTCTTCGCCATACCTAGCATAGCATCTTCCGCTGTTCCTTGAGTGTTATTTTCTCAGGTCAATCTCCCAATTGGCCAATTTTTCTTAATACTTTTCTGTTCTATCGAACAGGTAGAAGGTCTGCGTATAGCCTTAAATTTGTTAACAAAGCATTGAATAGCAAGGAATACAAGAAACCATAAAATTATATAACCACGCAAATTAAGACTATATAAAAGAATTGAAAGTTAAGAATAGTGTACACGATTTAAGGCTATAACACAAAAATAACAAAGCCAGTTGGCACAGTCGTTTTGTTGCAAGCATTTGGCGCATATTAACTGGTGTTTACGACCGTGTTATTCGCTATTTTAATGCTTTTACGAGTTTCAACTCCGGTGGGGTGTACCGCCTTAATGACTTTCAGAGGTTTGTCCTATACTTTGCTGAATTTCGAGTTTTATTACTGATAGTATTTGGCAATAGAATGAAAAGTGAATTGGAAAATGAAAAGGGGTGATATTAATAGAAATACTTTTGTTTTATTGCGATTTGTTTGTACACAGATCGAAGCAACTTTGACACAGTTAGTGAAGTTCTCTCCACCGCATCCGGCGACAGCGACCAGACCAGACTAATTTTCATTCCTTTCGCTCACTGATGAATTGCAAAACTAAATTTGGTCACACCCTGTACAGAAGAGCGTATATGAAGGCTTTTTTTTTGGATGGGAAATCATCAAATAACTGAGAGGAGGGTGTGTCAGACTCTTACTAACTAAAACCCATCCGTATTCCTTCCGTTGCCTATGTGCGTTGTGTGTGTGTGTGTGTTGTGTGTATGTGTTGCGTTGCCTATGAAGGCTTTGGGTGACTTTTTTATATTTGGAGCTTCATATCTAGGTCTTCAAGACGATTCAGTTAACACGCAAATCCTCGCGCTTTGCTTTCAGTAGGTATGTTGTTTTCAGTTTACATTTTTTTGGGGATTTATCACTCAGTCTTAGTAAAACAAACAACTTATAATAATCCAGTATATTATTTTTTCACATAGTATACAGCAAGTCCTAAAACCCCGAAACGACTAGATCCGTAATAAAACACTGTGCCTCTCAATAAAAACTTTTTTAAGGCATAGATATGCATACATTCAGCCATCAATCTTGGCTGGCTCCACGCCAAACTTGTTCGTTGATATGTTAATGATCCTCATGTTTGTTATAGATCACCCTGATTTTTTTTAGTTATTTTCCTAAGAACACATTTGCATGAGAGTATGGTAAATTTTTTGTTATATATAATATGTGAAGATGAAGAATTTATGAGTGTTTTTTTTAGAATTGCATGTGGAATGCGTAAACGTTTATTGCATAATGATTTCATTTTGATAAGAGAATCAGATAGCGTTTGGTCCTTATAGGTATAGTAAAGACGTAAAATGCCTGTGTTTTTGGTCCTTCGGGAAGTGTTAAGGCTCCTACATACTGGCGCGACGTGTCGCGCGACGCGTCGCGACACAAAGGCCCCGCTTGTAGCGCTACACGCGGTGTCTTTGTGTCGCGTCGCGTCGCGCCAGTATGTAGTAGCCTTTAACACCGCACGCGCCTTAATCGATATGAGACTGTAGGTACTATTCTCTTTCATCAATGTATTTTCTTTACGTTATCTATAAAAAAATCAACCAATAGCCTTTTCTCAACTTTGTTGGGGTCGGCTGCCAGTCTAACCGGTCGCAGCTGAATTAGTGTATTTTACATGGAGCGACCTATGTATATGCCTATCTGACTACCACAACGGACAGTCAGACTTTTGGGCTTCTGACTATCCGTAATGACTGCCAAAGAATCTACGAATGACAGCCGGGTCTAAATTAGCGTGCTTGCGTGGCACGGAGAGATCTCGATATGTAATGGACTCATCCACGAACCGACCGTGGTAAGCTGAGCTTAACCTTCGATCGACCCGTGCTGTTATTAAATTTTTAGACACCATTTAATTTTAAACAAATATCACGATTAATTTATAAGTGTAAACGAAAAAAAAATGCATACCCTAATAAATAAATTCATCCCACAAAATCTTCTGACAATAGACTTTGTTCTCAGTTTCCGAACACATTTTAACACAGTTTACAGAAGTCAGTTGATTGGTGGGACCTGGCTGTGTGCCAACCCTCTTTGTCGTAGTGGATTGAAAGTTTTCACTAACCCAGCTACCGATGGTATCAGCTTGCTCTTTTTAGACTTAGGAGGTGTAAATGCTTGAAATATTATTCTTTTAATCTTTTGGAACGTTGGTACAAATATAGAGAAAACATTTTCCTTCGCGGTAGGTCTTTATATTTCGGAACAGGCCCGCCACACAATTCCCAACCATCGCTACTCTTAAAAGCTCCTTCTCGTCGTAAGATTTAGGTTAACTTAAAACATTGCGATTATATCCTATTCGTTTTAAGGGTTCCGTACAGACAGACGAAACTATAAGGGTTCCGTGTGTATCATAGGATAGGCCGTTCAAAAATATTACAGGTCTGTGAACACTACTTTTCGATTCAAGGACCCGCTTGCGTAATATTA
Organism: Atethmia centrago; assembly: GCA_905333075.3. NCBI lineage: Eukaryota > Metazoa > Arthropoda > Insecta > Lepidoptera > Noctuidae > Atethmia > Atethmia centrago. The sequence continues at coordinate 29,650,680 of HG995378.1, read as the reverse complement.
ACCATTATAATGCTATTTTTTTTTAGAGTCATGTGTCGTCGTCGTCGTCGTGTCCCCTCCCCCCCCCCTGCCAGCCAAATGGTTGTTTATGGAGATGTGAAAAAATTCATGGCAGTAGTACATACATATAATGATATTAAAAGGAAAACTATCACAGCTAGGTGGGCTTTACAAGTTAACGAGTAATAGTCGATCAACTTAAATTAGCAGTTGGAGAACTGATTGTGGCATATATCGATGTATGGGAGACCATGTTTTTCAACTACAATGATAGGTTTATTTTGGGATAAATTCATACCAACTTCCCAACTACGGAACCCTAACAACTAACAAAACATTAACCCAATCTATTGTACCTGTTACATGTTGGTATATATCAAGTATTTATGTACAATCATACACTCAAAAAAGGATACTTACATAATCTCAGGGCCATTGTAACAAAAAACACATAAACTTCATAATCGTAGGTAATAGAGGTAAAAATCTACTTTTAATTATATTAGAATAAAGAAAGAAGTACCATAAAAACCGATCTCCAGTTACATGGCTTATTAAAGCCTAAAAAGGGTATTGAGATATTTATATTTTGAAGGCTTCAAACATTTGATCATTATGGATCGTATTGCAAAGCCATAGAAAATGTATTTATATAACACAGTCATGCTTTTGTGTAGTTAAATTGTTTTGGATTTATTATAACGCTAAGAGGACATGGTGGAGCATACGGTGGAGGTCTGCCCGGCTTGGACAGAGTACCGCCGTCTCCTCGTGGAGGCGATCGGCGGCAGAGATCTCTCGCGTCCGGCCCTGGTTCAGGCCATGGTACGGAGCGAGAGGGCATGGGCAGCCGTCACCTCCTTCTGCGAAGCAGTAATGCTCGCGAAGGAGGAGGCAAATTTCACGCCCTCTCGCCCCTAGCCGCCGCAGGAGACGCCCTGCGCGTCGGGAATCCCGGGCGGATTTCGGGCCACCGTAGGCGCGGGCTTGCGGACGGTGAGCAATGGGTAGCACACCGTCCGGTAAGGACCAGGCCCGGGTCGACGGCGCGTTGTATTCCACGCGCGCCTCAAAGAGATGTCGTCAGCACAAGTGTAGGGGTCCACTAGGGCCGATGCCTGCCGAGGTCGCGGGTAGGTACTAAAGGGTCACTGAGGCAACAAAGGCAACAGAAAGGAATACGGGTGGGTTTTAGTCAGTAAGAGTCTGACACACCCTCCCGCTCCGCCCAGAGCGGGAGAAGTTATTTGATGATTTCCCACACTAAAAAATAAAAAATACTCCATGCTGCTACTGAGAAATTCCAGATAGAAAATCCAATAACACTTTTGCCTGACCTGGAAATTAAACCCAGGACCTCATGCTCAGCAGTAGCGCTTGCGACCGCTAGACCAATGAGGCAGTTACTGATTAACGAAACGAGACGATGAAGCGAGGCGGTCAGCGATAACTGTTAACAAACGAAATAATTGAATCTATCACAATTATGACACGATGCCTAGACACTATAGTTTAAATTACTTGCTCACATAAAAAATGTACTAAGGATAATAATGAAACAAATAAAATAGATCAAAACTTGTTTGTGTGCACATAAAACTTCTTGTATCGTGCACATAACCCTTCTTGTATCGTGCACATAAAACTTCTTGTATCGTGCATTCTGAGGCACGAAGGGTCTCGGTATGAAATGGATGGTTACCCATCCACGGACCTACCGCGACAAGCACAGTTTATCTTTATCGATCGACCCATGTCGCGTTTACATAATATAATAAAACGTTTATAACACTCACACACACACCTCTCACACACATCTCACACACTCACATTCATGTTTCCATCATTGTAATATTTTCCAAGTCGTAATATTTTTGGGTTATTCCCAAAGTACCATTCTTTTGTTCTAAAAAGATAAGAATTTCATACATTAATTCCCGAGTTGCTCCAAGGAATTATTATTATTTAAAAATGCTTATTATTTTGTTCTTATTCTGCTCCATAGGTATCTGGAATTATTCGATGCGAAGGGTGGCCGTTTTTGGGAGACTGTCTTATGTAACTTTGACGTTCGAAAAGTGCTGATTCTCAGCCTAGTTTGAATAAATGACTTTTGATTGATTTTGATTCTCAAAGTAGTCCACCGATTATTCGTTTTCAATTCTCAAACTGCTCCATCTACATAATTACCCATAAAATATATATATTTCATTACTGTCAGTCACAAAAACTCTTAAAATAAATATTGTGATTTGTCGTATTTTATGGTTTTTCTTTTTTCTTATTCGTGTGTGTTCTTATTATTAATTGGTTATGTAATTCATTTTGTTTCCTTTGTATGATTTTCGTGTTAAGTATTTTGATTTATTTTAATACTTTTACCTTGTCAAACTTACTGTACCTAGATTATATGTAAATGATGATAAGGTCTCCTATAATTGGAACGCACACTTGTGTCTCTCAATGTCTCTGTTCTATTTAAACTTGTGTAGCCTCTGTTAGAGATCCAATAAGTAAATAAATAACTGCTTAATACGTGGCAATTTACATACCAAGACTCCTCCGTGCCTCGGAAAGCACGTTAAGCCGTTGGTCCCGGCTGTCATTCGTGGATCTTTGACAGTCGTTACGGGTCGTCAGAAGCCCGACAGTCTGACAACTGGTCTTACAAAGGGGTATCGTGTTACTCAGTAACTGGTTTGTGGAGGTTAGATAGGCAGTGACTCCATGTAAAATACTGGTATTCAGCTACATCCTGTAAGACTGGAAGCCGACCTGCAGTTGGGAAAAGGCTAGGTAGATGGTGATGACGTGGCAATTTACAGTATTTACAGACGGGCTGGTTACCTATATACCTCTCTAAACTAACTAACTGCCAAAAACTCCTCAGCAGTACAAGTTGTAGGTCTTTATTAACACTTGGGGAGTATCTCGTTGACTCCCACATTTGTGCGAAGTACGGCATCTCAGTCGCCCACCGTTTAATTATGGTTTTTGATTTATCAAACACGGAAGCAATTTTTTACTGTCGTATAGTGACCTGTACATCTCAACCCCGATTCCATTCTTCTTCTAAGTAAGAGGGGTCCGGTATTGCAGAGTACTGACCGTACGTATACTTTTTGTTATGAAGTCTACATATTTATTGTGAACTATTTTCATCGTAACACAAAACTTTACTTAAAACTCATGGATCATTTGAACAGTGTTATTCTCAAGTTGACGTCAGTGTTCAGGATAGCCAGGTAATCAAAGAGAATAATAACGTTTGTGGCTGGTTGTCTAAAACTTTTTCGAGGCATGTTGACTAATATTGATAATCGTACATCAGGTGATTTTATAGAAAAAGTTAGCCTCTTTATTATCGCCATCAAAAGTTTTCGCGTTCAAAAATCAAAATCAACATATTTTATTTCTCACAAACCTAAATGGTCACTTATGAAACATCAGTAGCTAGGTGCACGGCTCTTCTGTATATAAAACAACCAGTTGGTCGTTTCATATGCAGAAGAGCCAGCAACAAACTCCGGTTACTCTTTCAGGAATTATATAACTGGCTTTTACAATTTATTTCTAAATTACAGGGTTAAAACGGCGGTAAAAGCGTTTGACATCAATTTTAAAACTTTAAATGTATTTTGACTTAAGATACGTGACGAAAATCAAAATAAAACAAGAAAATGAGTCTAAAAAAAGTTTGCTGAGGCATTGAATAATAATATTTTTTATTATTTATCCCTTCTCATGATTTCACACTTATTTAAGTACTTTTAACTTAATCACTGTCTCAGTCAATCTATCCCGGACATAAATAGTATAGGTGGACTAAGATTTCGCGTTCTAATACACAAATCCAGTAAATAAACAAAACTAGGTACGATGTTTTAGCCTAGCCTGTAATTGATTGTGTACATTATGCAAATGAATAAATAAATAAATAAATTATACTTAACTTATAAAGATAGATGTTGATTATTTTAAAAGTTGGTATGTAGCTATCTATGTAGGATTATAATTTTATTTTGAAAATATTTACAACAAATAAAAACTTAAAATAATAACAATTATATGTACAATTATATAAAAAACATTACCCTCCTGAGGCAGTCGGGTAAAAAGGAGGGACAATTATCACAGGGCATCAAAAAATTCTTCCGCATCGCTGTCAACAGGAAAAGTACCCAAAAGGCTGGCAGCATTACCACGTTGTGATTCTTTGGCCAAAAAATAGGCCAGCCCTCTGGTCACGCGAGTAGTCGACCAACCGCTTGGCGATGTCTCTAAAAACTAAGTGGACACTCGGACACCATGGCCCTAGTGTTTCAACCCCAAACGGCTCGAACATATAAGTCTCAATAAGATTTGAGTACTTGCGCCGATTGAGGTTTTCGCACCTGCAGCAGCCTCCCCAGGACATAAAAGCCGTGCTAGGAACATAAAAGTTTTTAAAAGTTTAATTGTGTCAGTAGGTACCAAACAATGTCGTTGACTTATGCGGCGGATTGCGGTGCTTTATTTAAAGTTCGTAGTGATGTAAGGCACAGGTAAATTGTTTTTCATGCTAAAAATTAAAGTAAGGCGCAATATGACTGTGACAATTTTAGTCACGATGACTCACAATTTGTAACGTAAAGTGTAGGGGTCCACTAAGGCCGATGCCTGCCGGAGTCGCGTGGAAGTTCGAAAGGGTTATCGAGGCCCCTGGCAACACAGGCAACCGAAGGAATACGGGTGGGTTTTAGTCAGTAAGATCAGTAAATGACACACCCTTCCACTCCGCCCAGAGCGGGAGAAGTTATTTGATAATTTTTCACACAAAAAAAAAGGGTCGTGCTATTTTAACTACTCAGAAAACAATGTGTAGAGAAAAAACTAACAATACTCAAAGAGTAACTTAAGTGACGTGTTGTTAACTTGTACTCGATTGGGCAAATACTATGCGAAAAGAGACTTACATCGATTTTTATACAAAATCAATGTGAAATGTTATGTACAACAATCTTTAATTAAACAATATCTCTAGGCCTACGGCAAATAAGGGAAATAAATAAATGTAAGGAACTTTTTCTTTTAGATATCAAGATTTTAAAGATACGTAGCAATCGATAGAGCAAGAAAGTCTGAGTCGAACGGTACCTACATGTAACGTAACGTAACTTTGTACGTATTTTTCTGTTCCTTTCTTCGTGTCTGTTTATATGTGTGTACATACTTACTGTTAATTAAAAATAAATAACTCATTTTCGATAAAAAGTCCCTTACGTTATTTCATATTTCTATATTTCCACTATCTTTATGTACGAATGTTTCGTAAACATTCCTGTAAAACTGAATCAAAACCTGACCATTCTTACTGGTCCTTCCATCCGCAAACTTCAAGTTAAAACTGCAATATCTTAACAAACAGCTTAAACCAACATTCTAGCTGCTTTACACCGTACTATGACAAAGCTAAAATCTCAAATGTGCACTGGAAACCAGTCACTTCAGCCAAGCGAAGATAGATTTTCTTATATCTCTGTCATTCTACAAATGCTGGATAAATATCGGATGCAGACAGAATTTGTAGCGCAGAATTTCAACAAATTAAGAATTGCTTCTTAACTTGCTGAAATGCTGCGTCATGGACATATTGTACCATCAATATAACATAAAATCAGACATGTTTCCCCAAAGCGTAAGGCACAACAAGTGTACAACATTTCGCCAGTTATGTTAAAGGTCCATGTACTGGGTGCTAGCCTAGCCATCAACTAAGCACAAATCCAAACTCCGAGCTACTACTGAGAAATTTCAAATGGAAAATCCCAGTAACACTTTGCCCGACCTAGGAATCAAATCCAGGACCTCATGCTCAGCAGTTACACTTGCGACCACTTACTGCACTTAATGGTGGATTTTTAAAAGTCAATTATCAATTATAAATAATTAACTTAGATGGTTTTGTTTTAAAACAACCATAAGCTGTATGGTTCCGAACACTTATTTAAATGAATGCACATTACAAGTCACCCCTTAAAAGTACAATATAAACCAACAGTAATTTATTCTACACGGAGCCGACCATTTCGTACGAAAAACAACATCAACCAACTGATTACGGCATTGGCTAAAACGCTTTTCACTTAAGAGGAAAAGGATACAATTTATCACTAACAATTTGTACCGTGGTATCGATCGCTTGACGAATAACGCCCTGGAGTATTCTACGGGTATGTTCCCACAAGAATTCTAAATAAGTTGTGTGAGACATATACTTGGGAGACTTTAGTGATGTTAACAGGTATGGGATAATAACGGGATTAAAAAGTCAAGAAATGACAGGTTAGATTCCGGGATTTTCGTATTAAATAGGTAAAAGCTTCTGACAAATGATTGCATTCATAAGTAAATGAATTAAATATTTCTAAACACAAACTATAACATGTATTACTTCAAGGAAGTATTTTAATGTTTATTTTATAATTTATTTATTTCGCACATCAACCTTGTATGTACCAAGTACCAAGGAATTAATAGAAAACAAATCAAAATAAAAACGTTTGTATGTATGCCTATTACAGGTATATTTATTTTCTGAAAACTGTAAGAGGCTCTCTTATAACTTTTATAAAGACTACGTTTATTTGTTAGTTGCTTAAAAGAAAAGCAAATCCAGCAACTATCTAAGACACTATTAACAGACACAAAGCTTGTCCCGCAGAACACTTTACTCCAAATTCCGGGACGTCCCGGGGAATGAACACAACACTAGTGACACACTTTATTCAGCCAATGCTTGTGTGAAATTTATTATGTTCGGTGTAAACAAGTTCCCTTGAATGTCCCGTTAATTTTATTTATATGCGACAACGAATTTAAGGCTGTCCGTGGTGTGGTTTGGTTTTTAAATGCGGTGCTGCGGTTGCTGATATTGCTATAGCTTAACTTAGCCCGGAAACTAATAAATCGCATTGGCTTGTGTTTTAAGACTGCAGAAACTAGATACCAAGTAGGTTTGTCTATGTGCAGAGGTGTCTTTTATCATAACAGATTCTTCAGGATACAACTTGTACAGTAAGCCGGAAATCAGGCATAATAAAACCTGTATAACCTGGTATCTTTTTCTATTGAAACGCCTTACTCCGCTCGATCAGTGAGTGACTTGACTGTCCTATGAGAATGTTTATTTGTCATTATTGTTTTCATAGAGCGATAGTCTGTCTATTAAATCAGTATTGACTTCGTATGCACATAGCCTTAAGTCGCTCTAGTAGTTTTAGCTATAACAGAGCAGCAATAGCATTGCATTTAATCTGTCTGTAATTTACGTGCTAAGTTTTCCTTCAGTATTTTTCCCATTTGAATTTGTAAGGAGAATTTTCTTCACTTCTAAATCGAGCCGAGCTTGAATTTTCTTTAAATTGTGAATGCCGCACATTCACAATTTAAAGAAAATTCAAGCTCGGCACTTTATAAATCACTATATCGCGGTCTGACACCTCAATCTCTCACTAACTCACTTAACAACTCGGAAGTCGGAATTCAACTTTTAACACTTGACCCAGCTAATGTAACAGCAGTGACTAGGCAGTAGCTCCATGTAAAATACTGGTATTCAGCTGAATCCGGTCAGACTGGAAGCTGACCTCAACGTAGTTAGGAAAAGGCTCTGCAGATGATGAGGTCCTGTCCCACTACTGGGCAAAAGCCAGAAAGAGACGAGTACCGTGAAGGTTTGTTTGAGCTGGCGCAGGAAAAGAGTTTCTGGAAGGACTTGGGGGAGGCCTTTCCCAGCAGTTGGACACTATAGGCTAATCCAATTGTCTTTTGTTATTTATTCCATAAAGTGATTATGCACATGGTAAATAATGATGGTTAGTAAATTCCTATTTACACTAGGTACTAAATTAAACAAGTAGCTACATACATTTACAAAAACAAAATGGACAGTTAGACTTCAAAGTACTCCTCTACATGGCTGTCATCCGGAAACGTGCCCAGAAGACGGGCAGCAATGCCAGTAGGTCTTTACATAATCACTAAAGAAAAATATATATTCTGTCTATACAGTCATTATGATAGACGGTGACCGTCTGGAGAGGCTTAGGCCCCGCAAAGGGTTGCTCAAGGCTGATGATACGTTTAAAATCTCACTTCTAAACATCAATAACATAATCATGCAACTTGCACGATTTAAAAGCAAAATAAACAAATCACTTCAACACGCTACAACACCTCAATCTCGGAACCTGGAATCCAGCATTCAACGCTACACGTATCGGACACAGTCAGCACAGTTTCTCAAAACAAACAACTATGCATGGGAAAATTTCAAATTGATACAAGAAAAGTGTTGCTGGCTCTCTGCCAGGCCCCGTTTCGGTTGGAGAGGGCTTTGTAGACCTACCCACAACGTGCTTGGCGCCTCAAGAACTGAAAACGCTGGTAAGCAGCCTGAAATAGTTGGGTGCCTTTATGCGGCTGACCGGGCTGTGAATGGCGTCTGCCTATAATATTTTATGAAATGTTTCGTTGATATTGTTTTAAGGTTGTTTATTTAAGATGTTTTGTATCATTGGGAATTTATGTCTGTGGGTTCTGGATGTAGTTTAAGCTCGTGAGAGTAGTTTTAAAGGACCGTAAAGGACGTTATTATAGTTAACAAAGTGGTGCTTCAAATTTGAAGGATACTTAAAAATATGAGAAGATAAAAGTGGTAGGGAAAGCAAGCAAATAAGGAAAATCTGGCTAGGAAGATCTAGTTATGCTCTCAATTCCATTTGTCTTATCATATCAATATCCATTTAAAAGCACTCTCTTCTAGTGACTCAGCATATGGTGGGATGCAGGAACAAAATCATGAAAACCCATTAAAAAATTGTAATAAGAACTTTCTCAGCACACACGTGAAACAACAAACCTTCTTTGTTCCACTAATTAGTTCATCACAAATTCACTAGATGACACATTTTTCAACAATGCAAATTGCAAATCATGGCGCGATATTATAACAATGCAGCAATTTGAACCTTACAATGTAGTAATAAGTTTTAAATTCCTAAGCATGTATTATGTAGTAAAAACTTTTTAGAACAAGTCAGGATTAGTGGTAAATGTTAACGAGTCTCATTACGCGAGGACACTGTTCGTTATAATGGCCAAATGTTTTTTGGTCTTTCGGTCCGCCATAATTGAAAAATGTTGGAAGTGTACAACGAATTGCCGTGCCTGGGGGTAAAAGCGGGAAATATTTTTTGAATAATAAAATGTCCGTTGGGATGGGAAACTATTAGGGCCAATTCACACTGGGAAAGCAGCGGCTGGTAGTGGCGCGGCGAGCACTTGCAGTGCTAAATAATTTTAAACTTTATCTACATAATTAAAAGACCAGTATCGCTTAAAAAAGCACGAAAAGGTCGAGCGGCTGGCCGCGGTGCTGCGAGACCGCTCGCGCCGACGCGACACCGTGGGCGGCTGCGCTTGTTGTCAGCGGTACAGCCCGCGTCGCGTCGCTGCCGGCCGCTGCCGGCCACTGCCGTTCCAGTGTGAATCGGCCCTTAAAGTCGGGGCCAGTGGGTTGTGTGATAGTTTTTCTAAGAACAAGAACTTTGGATAGACAGTGCTTCAAATTATTAGAAAAACTTGTGGTGTATTCAACTGTTTTGCATTGGTGTTCATTGAAAATGAAAATAAAATCAACGATTTCACATGTTGAATAAGTATTCACGTCCCTGTATAAAAACTATCTGTTCCTGGAAACGAAACAAATTCAGGTTGTATCAATAAGAAAGATTAAAGTCTACCCTGAAACAGAAGAACAAGCTGATTGAATAATAAATAACCTGCAACATATGAAGGATTCGAACCAGACCGCAAACACATGCAAATTTAATAACCAATACATAAATTAAGTTAAATAAGAGCTTTTATTTTTTACATCCCGTTCCGAAAATAATTTAAAAATGCAAAGGAGGCTTATAACACACCGAATCAATTTCCCATTACTTCCCATGGGTACCTAATGGATAAACCGACATACATATTACAGACGTTGTTCCACACAAAAAAAGGGGTTCATAGATTTTCCCTTACCATCTTTCGTTTATTTTATATTCAAAGGAAAATAGACCGTATACGTTACACACAATGAGTCCATTTTCTTTTGCTTGTACGATATATTTTTTACACAGTTAATGTGTTCGCAAATGAGAGATAGAGAGACATTAAATAGATGACGTCATTAGATGTTACGTCATAGTACATACGAAACAGTAATTCAACTCGATCGGGCGATTACTTTTAAAAATGTTGATTGCTTTTCTGTTGTAATTATCTGAAGCTGTTTTCATTTCGCGTGTTTCAAAGATTTTATTTACTGCATTTACCCATGTGAGCTTTATCATTCTACAAACTCTTTATTTTTTACATGTAGATTAAATATTGAGAATGAACAATATTGTTAGAAGTTTAAGTACAAGTAACTCAGGTTAGGAAAACGGCAATTTAAAAACTAAGTCTCAAGCAGTTTTCTAAGAACCGAAACAAAGATCCTTAAATGTCAAACAAGAGCACGCGTACTTAACTCTAAACCATATTGCATTAGGAGGGTCAACTACACAGAAATTATTCATCCAAGATCGACCCAAATATCCTGATTGATACCTCAGAGGTACTTGTTCCTCCCCCGTCGATACTGCCTCAAATTATTTCAAAGACGCAGCGAAATTGAGTTACTTCGCTCAATTTACTGTTGGGAGCGGAGACTATAGGCTTAACAAATATGGAGTAGGTATGTGATATAATATATGATGAATATTATGTAATACAGTCAGTTATAGATAGATTCTGTTGCTAAGGGGTAACTTGGTTATGTTTGAAGGTCATATTTGGTGTCGTAGTTAGCGATTCAGTTGTAGATTAAATTCATATGTCTCTGATTTCACTGGTTTGTTGTTATTAGATTAAACTAATACTGTCAGTATAAGTTCGGTAATATCAAAGTATGACAGTATGGTTGTCTATGTAAGTACATACATACCTACACAAACTCACGCCTTCTTACCATGGGGGTAGGCAGAAGCTATAGAACGCCACCTGCTACGCTCCTTACATACTCCTTTTGCTTCGTTTACGTTCATACATCTAGTCATACACGCACGCCGGTTGCGAGTACTACGCACCTGACCTTTTGAAGAACATCATTAATGAGGTCACTATATGTCTTTCTGGGGCGTCCTCTCCCGGCATTTCCACTCACTTCTGCCTTGTAAATACCTTTTGTTAGTCGCCTTTCATTCATCCTCTCAACATGGCCAAACCATCTAAGCATACTCTTTTCAATTTTTGTCACTACATCTTCCTTTAAGCCGCACCGTTGCCTTATCACATCATTTTCCAGGCTATTATTTAAAGTCACACCACACATGCTTCTCAAGGAACGCATTTCCACAGCAAATGCTGTGGAAATGCGTTCCTTGAGAAGCATTCACTCTACTTTCATGCTTCTTTTGCCACACCCAAATTTCACTTCCATACATAAGCGTAGGCACCAGCACACCATTACGAACAGCCAGTCGAGCCTCTTTGGGCATCGACTGGTTGTCTATGTAAGTATGACTTGTAATACAAATTCTATAAGAATAAGAAATTTTATTTGCTCAAACATTTGTGTATTAATACTACAGAATTAAAATAATACATGCATGCAAGATCTTTATAAGAGTGGCGACATGTCTGCCATTTCTCATGACGTGGAAATATCTTAGGTACAATTATTATTATTAATAATAATAATAAATCCATTTATTTCAGGTAAATTACACCCATAGAACACAAAACACCTAATGAATACAAAAGATGACAGATAAGCATTACAAATTACATATTACAATATATTTACATAAAATCATTGCACCGAAATCAATTAAAATAAAATTCAACTAATATTTCAAAATTTATAAATTAGAAAATACATAAATGAGTCAATTAGAAATTTAAAATAAATAAATCAATTTCAAATTACAAATTAGAATATATATAAAATCATAAAATCATTATTGAATCAATGATTTTTAAATTTTACACTTATACATTAAATATCAGTCACAGTTAAACAAATTTATTAGGTAAGGCACCACTAATCATTATTTTCTAATGCAAGGGACTTGCTATCTTTAAAAATATAGGTTTTATAATATTTGCCATTTTAACTTGAACGACTAAACAAATCTTAGAAACTTAGTCATAGACACTTTTTAAATAGAACTAAGACAAAAAGTTACGAAAAGGTTTGTAAAAAAAAAACTTTTTTGGCTCTCCAAACCCTATCAAACCTCTCCCTCATGTTTATTCAAATTTTCACAGTATATAATTTGATAAGAATAAGAACTATTCATACTCGCACGCCTTCTTCCCATAAGGGTTAGGCAGAAACTACAAAACGTATCCTGCTACGATCCTAACGTAATACTTTTGCTTCGTTTCGTTCCTAAATCTGGTCACACTTGCACGCCGGTTGCAAGTACTTACTACGCACACAACCTTTCTGAAGAACATCACTAATATGGTCACTATATGTCCTTCTAGGGCATGTCTTCCCGGCGATACCACTTACTTGTAGGAATCTTTTGCTGGTACTATTCATCCATAAAAGGCAACGTTTTTAAATCAGCACGGTCTGATATAAAGTGGTTTTAATATTTACATATTTTCCTACGTAATTTGTTTAAGTATAAGTACTTAAGTTGCTTCAGAATAAGATTAGAAACACATCTAGTGATTTTATGTCATGTAATACATAAAATATTAGTGAGAAATTATCTATTCTTAGACAATCACTACAACAACCACAAATACATAATCTCAGAACATTAAGATCATCTTTACTACAAAATAGTATCTCATGTGCCATAATGAAGAAACCGATGGGACGTACCACCATCATAACAAGATCTCTCGAACATAGTAGGAGAACTTCTCACCCACATAGAACTGCTGGGGCAGAAGGGGGTGAGGGAGCTCCAAGTCCGTGGTCATCAAACACAATACATTCAGTATAAAAGTACGCATGATATAATACATCCAGAGCAGTTGGTCAGCCTAACCATTTTTTCTCTTTTCCCTCAGAAAAATGTCCCCTATTAATACGAATGAGATATGATCCGACAAAATGGGATTTTTTTACCTCTCTCTTGGTAGTTTATTTTTAGTAGTTTTGTACCTTAGTGTGGGGATTGGAATAATGGTTGATAAGCGCATTCGTAGTCCTGCATTATTTTGTAAAATAATGCAAGTTATGTTGCTTAAAACAAGTTTATGTATCTACCGATAGTTCTCTGCAATCAAATACATTCACGCAACTGACTTTTTTTTTTTGGGTGTTAAATTATCAATTAACTTCTCCCGTTCTGGGTGGAGCGGGAGGGTGTGTCAGACTCTTACTGGCAAAAACCCACCCAACACGGGTGGGGTTTTGCCTTCCATTGCCTGGGTTGCCAGGGGCCTCGGTATCCCTTTCGGAGTTTCCCGCGACCCCGGCAGGCATCTGACTGTCTGAAGTCTTATCCATGAAATTATAAAGACACTAATTAACCTTTAAGTCCCTTAAGAAAAATTTTTTGGAGGATCTAGCTAGAGTTACATGAACTCACGGCTTTTTCCCATGAGGGTTAGGCAAAAACTACAGAAGACCACTTGCTACGATCATTACTTATACTTCTTCTGTTTCATTTACGATCATACATCTGGTTATACAACACACATCTAGTGCGGGTACTAAGAAGGTACTTTTGCAATTATATAAGCCCTAACAGTTATGTCCCCGGTGCAACGAGGGGTCATTAAACCGTTAAATTTTGTAGAAATTCCAACAAAACAAAATAACAGAAGCAGCTACTTTCGTACAGGTTAAACAAACAAAATCCCAATTTTATTGCTACAGTAAATCACGTATTCACCAGATTATATCAAATTATTGCCCTCTTCATGTAATCACTGTATATCGCGATTATGGTAATCGAAAAATTAAGTTAATTAGCAAAGCAAACCTGCCCATTGGTATTATTTTCACGGGAATGGGACCCTCGTCAAGGGTAACATGGGTAAGTATTTTAATGGTAAAATTATTTTTATTCCCTATTGGACGCGATGTTATCTGGATGTTAAATTTTATACTTTGGATAATGTGTCAAAAGTGGTTGATGCGTACTTGTTTAATTAGGCAGTTAAATAAGGCTATAAACTATTGCTAAGAATCTTAATTTTATTATAACAAGAGGTCGTCTCTCTGCCGGGGTTGCGTGAAAGTCCAAAATAGCTACCAAGGCCCCTGGCAACTAAGGCAACGGAAGGATTACGCGTGAGTTTTAGTCAGTAAGATTCTGACACCCTCCCGCTCCGCTCAGAGCGGGAGAAGTTATTCGATAATTTCCAACCCAAAAAAAAGGAGGTCGTCTCTACTTACAATCTATATAGATAGCCCTTACTAATTCCATGCTCAAGCTGTCACTTCTGTCACCTATCTATCTTCAAGTCATGTCATAAGGCCAGGTACTGACTACAAGTCTCTACTTACAATCTATGTATATAGCCCTCACTAGTTCCATGAGTACACTAATTCCATGCAATTAAAAAGTACTTACTTATTCCATGGTCAAGCTGTCACTTCTGTCACCTATCTATCTTCATGTCATGTCATGGGGCCAGGTACAGTCAGCGTCAATAATATCGGGACGAACAGACTGTTCAAAATGATCTAAACAACTATGAACAATAAAAATTAACTCAATGACACTAGAACTGTTTCAAAATGAAGAAAGTACACGACAATTGTCATTCTGACAAGAGTTTTATCAAATTGAGATAAAGTTTTTTTGAACAGTCGGTTCGTCCCGATATTTTTGACGCTGACTGTACTATGAGTTCAATGTAAATGCATAATAAAAATATTAGCTTTCAATACACCTCCTCGCGCCGCGTAATTTTCGTAAAATGGGGTACAAAGTTTTCGCTTCATGATTCGGTATTCGGCATTCGGTATTTCAAATTCAATCAATCAATTTGCCTAGCTTTTTTCTCAACTATGTTGGATGCGGGAAGCACAAAACCGGTCGAAGTGGCGGTGCTTGGGGGAGGCCTATGTCCAGCAGTGGACGTCTTTCGGCTGAAATGATGATGATGATGATGATGTTGTAGTCGGCTTCCAACAGCTACCAGTATTTTACTTGGAACGACTACCTCTCTGGCTTCCGCAGCCCAGTTACTGGGTAACACGACACCCCTTGGTAAGACTGGATGTCGACTTTTGGTACTACAAATTATGATTAATATTTATTGCAACGAAGTTCTTTAACGCGGCTTGCGGTAAGAATTGTCTGGTAGAAATCGTTACGTAAGGGAAAACGTTATGCCCTCCATGCGACTTTATTTCTCAGAAAGTGTTTATTTAATACGCTTTTAACTTACTTTATGAGAGCTTCTAAAAATGTATACTAGATGACTCTGTATTAAAAACGCGTCTGTGGATCGGTAAAACAGTCTATGCGTGCTAAAAGAAACTTCGATAAGTTGGATACAAAAAAAAGGTCTAGGTCTCCAGTTTCAAGTGTCAAAAGTTTTTTTTTTAAATCATACATTTTAAGGTATTTCGGTCCTGACTGCCCCCGAACGCACACGTTTTTTTTTTATTTACATCAAGCACGAAAATGTACAGAGCGGGCTTTATGCATATTAGGGCCATATTCCACCAGTTACCATAGGGTGATGCAGAGATAAAAAAAACTCGTCCTATAAGACTAGTCGACATAATTTTGCAATTTCTATCAGTTCCGACGAAATCCGACGACTGACGACACACGAAGTTTGCCGAGACTTATTAAGAAAATACATAATTATGTAATTCTATTTTTCAGGCATACCTACGTAAATTTTCAGCAAGATAAACAAATTAAGTTAATACATGGTTTTTCAAAAAATATCATCTCTTCATAGACAAGAATCAACCATAAAAAAGTAACCAAACGAATATCTAACTGCAAAATCTCAACACATGACATTTAGTATCGATATTTCCAACCCTACGAATGTCATACGCGGAGATGTGACGTCACAAGAACACGGATTTTATTATATATTCTCATACGTAAAGTCGCGCGTCGCTGATTCGATTTGTCGATCTCGAGTCACCCTATTCGTTTTTATAATCGATATGTTATCCAATATCGAGACATCGATCGTTTTTTTCGGCATACCGTGAATACGATAACTGAGGATGAAATAATTGGTTCGGATTTGTATTGTAGTTTTTTCATATGTCCGAGTTTGTTTTTTTGTCAGAGTCGTTTAAAATATAAGTGGGTATATTCAGAATGAGTGGGTTTATTATCTCTTTCTTTGGTTCTGAGAGATCTTACTTGTTTACACGTTATTTAACTACTATTCAAAATTATCAGAATCTGATCAACAAAGAAAGCGAACACAAAAAGGACTAAAGAATTTTACTTTTTACTTAAAGGAGGTACCTATTGGGCCTTCGATTCGGATTTCGAACATCGAAACATCAGTCTTTTGGTCCCAATTTGATCAGTCTCATTAATTGATTAAATAATAGGGCCGAAATTTTCAGGCAAGGGATCTGTCGTTGTTGAACTCTTAGATGTTATAAAACATTGTCCATATAAAATTCGGTGCCAAGAGTCCAAATGCAACTAAGATGAAGCTAGAGGGATAAACAGAGAGGGACAATACCCTACAGTTCTAAATGAAATCTGGCCGAGATTCTGTCCATTGTTTGAGCTTCAGGACGTAGCGACTTTATTGTGCCTGTAATGAGACGTCTGGCGGAATTGTGAGCTGTTTTCTACTATATCATTGCAGCTGTAGCTGGATTAGGGTAGGTAGGGATTTTGGTCCTTGCAGTTGGTTGGTTTGGTATTCAATTCGTGACAAACGTGTATCATGTGCATAGAATGTCGAGGTCTTTGGCTTTCAAATAGCAAATAAAGTGAAATAGACAAACGCTCAACTAGAAATCGATAAGCCTAGATTTCGAAATTTACTTGTTAGAGTGTATGTTACCAGAATAGTTTTAAGTATTTAGTTTAGCTAGAAGAGCTAAGAAATGAATACCACAAGTAACCAATAAAGACGTCTTAAGTTCAAATGTAAATCTGCTTAAACTTTAGTCCCTTGTGCTAAAACTTAGTGTGACAAATAATTCTCATATTCATCACAAGTAATGTTATATGTCTGACTGACTACCTAACATGCAAATTGTCCAAATAGTTCTAACTAAGCTGAGATAGTTTAGTCCTTTATAGTAAGGCTTTAAGCATGACCTCGAGACGGTCTGGTCTAGATTGTACAGTTGGCACTGCAAGGCTAACTAACAGTCGACATGATAAATGACGCCATATATATTCATTCTAAGAGGAGGGGCATCAACACTTGCACTTACTAGCATATCACGGTTTGAAGATGTGGTCTGCATATATTTAGAATTTATTATGTGAGCTGGTTTACCGGTTTGTTCAAGTAATGTTAATAAGATGCTAATATGTTTAGAAACTTTACTTTGTGTAAATTATTTCATCACCACTGCTCTTAAAACGGTGAAGAAAAACATCGTGAGGAAACCGGCATGTCCTAGAATTCGAAGACATGTGATATCTACCAACCCGCACTGGGCCCGCGTGGTGAATTACGGCCCACTCCCTCTCACAGAGAGGACGCCTGTGTCCCAGCAGTGGGAACATTATAGGCTGATTATGTGAGGTTTAGAAATAATTACAGTCTCTTATATTCGTTATAAGACAGTCAGAATGAATAATAAGTAGACAAAAACTATGAGGATTACTAGTTCCTATCGTAATGAATCAATGTGCGCTTTTATAATTCCTAACGTGACGATATTGTCCTGGACGTCCACGTCCATAAAATGTATGGAAATACGTGCACGTTATAACGTGACCGTGGACGGAAATTTTAAAGCGGCTTCATATATTTCCATACATTTTACTTCCTTGTGTTATGGTGATGCCGTGATGTTAACGTGGAGGTCCACGAAAATAACGACATCTTAGAAAGCTAGAGGTAGAGCCAGAGCCAGAAATACATTTTCTTTTTCTCTCTAAATACGAAACATTTATCCTTCACAAATATTAATTTGTTCCGTGCAAAAATTATATGAACTGAAAGCTCAAGCTGCACCAATAAAACTATCCTTACTGAAAACGTTTCACTCTGAGTATAAGACCAAAAGTTAAGTACCCATCCACAACGCATAAGCCAAGTTATCCTTAATAAAAGCTGATATACAGCATAAACTTGAAACCTCTAAAGTCTGCAGCGAACTATTTCAAACTACATCTCCTTTATTAATTTACCGCTAGCTATTACTAACTATGCTACCACTTCCAAACAATTTCTTAAAGACTGCACTATTATCAGACACTACCAACTTTTAATTTTAAAAACCTTTATAAACGCAGAAAATCCCGGGAAAGCGAAACTGTGTCCATATGCCGAGAATCGCGGGGTAAACACTTTTAAGAAAATAACATCCCGGAGTCTCGCTGTGTACATTTTTATATCGTCGAGGTACGGCGATGCGGACTGGGATGGGGTTCCGTATGTATTTTGATGGCAGTTTTAGATGTATTACTTTTTTGTGTGTTGGTTTTGGGTATTGTGGATGTGAGGATACGTTTTTTATACGGAAAAAGCGTGGAGATGTTTGTATGATTTTATAGCGATTGATGTAAGATGATTAAATTGTAAGATGACATTTTTAAATAATCATGATTATATCTTACATTCTTTACAATTTGCGGATGCTTTTACCATTACGATTTTTATGCAAAATAACGAAAGTAAAATCTTGTGCTAGTTTTATGAGCGTGACCTTTTTTTTTGGGTGGGAAATTGTCAAATAACTTCTCCTGCTCTGGGCGGAGCGGAACGGTGTGTCAGACTCTTACTGACTAAAATCCACCCGTGTACCTTCCGTAGCCTGTGTTGCCAGGGGCCTCGGTATCCCTTTCGGACTTTTTCACGGCCGATGCCTGCTGGCAGGCATCGGCCCTAGTGGACCCCTACTTTTGGCCTGATGACATCTCTTTAAGGCGAGCATGGAACATAACGCGCCGTCGATCCGGGCCTGGTCCTTATCGGACGGCAAGCTAACCATTGCTTACCGTCCGCAAGCCCGCGCCTACGTTGGCCGGAAATCCGCCTGGGATTCCCGATACCCAGGGCGTCTCTTGCGGCGGCTAGGGGTGAGAGGGTGCGATACTATGAGCGTGACCTAAGAACAAATCACTGCGTTATAAAACTTTTGTTCCGTTACTAAATTGGCAAAGAAAAGGCTACATAATTTTACATAAAAGAATTATTACTACCAATAAATTAAATGAATCTGCAACATACGGCATTTAATGGTGAAAGTTCTTTTATTTAAGCGGTTATTCTCTAAGGAAAAATATTATTTGATTTACTGTTCGCCAAAATTAATGTTACAGTACGTGTTTCAAACGTGTTTGACAACTCTCGTGTTGGTTTTGTTAAAAGTAGCTGTTTACAGAGTTTCTGATGCTGAGACTGTTGATAACATAGAATTAACTATTACTGATGAATTTTTCAAAATATTTGTTAGTCACGTAAACCAACATATTGATCAAAAATTAAAATGCTTTAATAATATGCAGTCGCCTTTAAAGAATGCGTCCTCTTATGGATCGATTAAAAAAATTAAGAATGCTCTGTGGAACTTAAACAATAATATCCATTATTCACGCTCACCAAGCGTATCAAATCCACAGTTGCGGATCCCTAAAAATCTACAGCGCTGTACAATGACAGAAAACAATCGGTAACAAACAAAGGGAACGTTCTGGGGCATATCGGCACTGTCTTCACTTCGCTAGCCCCTCATAATGTCTCAGCTCCCACTCTTATCCTAACCGCATAAGGTACAATTTGCAATAGATTTTCTTATAAAGTCCGTAATCGAAACTGAAGGTTTGTTTATTATGTTTTATCCTCATAAATATGTAGTTCTAGCCTGTGGGGTACTGTTTAGTTTACGATTTCGTTCGCGTAATGGCTCGGAAACTTTGGTTGCATATTTATATTGTACTCGTAGTTAGTGTTTGTTTTAAGGGGCTATCTTGGGTTGCTTAGGTTTCACTGTTGGTTTTGGGAAGAAAATAATTCTATTTGCTGTAGTTTCTGGGAATTGTAATAATTGCCTATTTTTCTTTAAATATGTTATTTGCTTATTGTTCTAAAGATATATATTAAAACCAGTGCCCAATAATAATTTGGAAAGAAGTAGCGCAGAATCGTGACCGATGGAAGGGATGGAGGGAGTTTTTTGCCCAGCTGTGGGACAGAACGAGCTTATAATAATAATAGAGTTTGTATTAATTTGCTCTTATATTTGTACTTTTAAATTTTAGTGCTCTGATCCAAATATTTTTTTTATTTATTAAGGTAAACTCTATAATTTGCAATTTTTTTCTAATTTTGACAAAGTAACATTTGAATTTAAAATAATTCAAAAGATTAATATTCCACCTTTTAGCTATCGTTAAATATAAAAATACAGATACCTATAGAAACTAGGTATGTTACTTATACTACATTTTGTTGGGCACATCAATTTGAATGGAATCTATCTGAATAGCGACCGCCACGCTTTCAAATGGACTTCCGAACCGAACGTATTTCACCATGTTATGTAACTATTAAATATTGTTGTAATAATAGGGCCTCTGTGTGAAAATATTTAAGAATTGCGGTTGTATTTGTACCTACTCCTATTATATGTATTATTATTTGTGGTACTGTCACATAAAATGTGATGCTTTGTGTTGACACTTAGATATGATATTGGGTTGCAATTTATGCGTTTATTTATTTATTTATTTATTAGAAATTATATCGATGCACTTAACGTTCGATCAACCCGTGCTAAATAATAACAGCCGCAGCCGGGTTGATAGAGGTCAGTCCGTGGATGGGTGACCATCCAATACATATCGAGGAAAAGCACGTTAAACCGTTGGTCCCAGCTGTCATTTGTAGATATTTGACAGTTGTTACGGGTAGTCAGAAGCCCCAATAGTCTGGCAACCATACCAAGGGATATCGTATTACCCAGTAACTGGGTTGTGGAGGTTAGATAAGCAGTCGCTTAATTTAAAATACTGGTTATTCAGCTGCCATCTGCTGGTTAGCTGGTTAGACTGGAAGCTGACCCCAATAGAGTTGGGAAAAGGCAGGCAGATGATGATATCGATGCACTTATGTTTTTGTGAATTTATTGTTTGTGTGTGTTTAGTCGGCTAAGGGTTATATTCTTCACATTTTAGGAACTGTGCACTTATCCGTCTGAAATACTATTGTAGATTCTATAAAAATGATTATAAACAACTTCAAAGTTCGGGAAATCAAAATCAAAATCAAAAGTCATTTATTCAAACTAGGCTGAAAATCAGCACTTTTCGAACGTAAAAGTTACATAAGACAGTCCCCCAAAAATGCCCGCCCTTCACCACTTCCTAGTGCTTTAGCTGGGAAGAAGAAGTGGTGGAACAAACTCCCCAGCAGCACGTCTTTCTGTTTAGTTATATAAACTTGATTCTATACAAATCGTATGCAAAGTAATTAACATTACGAAACACAAAACATTGGATTAAATTACACACAAGCCATATGTTAGCTAGCACACGCCAGTATACCAACAAAACAATGAACAAACTGTACTCAAGCAGATAAAAATTATTAGGACACTACTCATCCTATCAACTCAGCCTATAACAGTCCTCTGCAGGACATAGGCCTCTCCCAGGCTACGCCACAATACCCTGTCCTCCACCTTCAGCATCCAGTCTATCTCAGCCACCTTTTTAAGGTCACTCATCCATACAAAATCAAGAATGCCTTTTCAACGCCATTCCTAACATTTATCGAAACAAAACTCCGATACAACCCCAAATTCTTTCCTTACAAACGTCACCCGAAAACGCCCGATCTTTACGGAACTAAGCCGAACCCGTCAACTGCACTTGAACGATAAAAGTTTTCCCCAAATGCTTCGTCCCACGCGAGGAATGTTACAAATGTGATTTGAATTTGTCATACTCAAAGCGATATTTTTTATTGCTAGCACGCGTCTGATTCGCAAGCGTGTGTCGAATAGCTTTTTCGGATTGGAGAGTTTTATTTTTTGTAGTTGTCTTTGGTATTCTATTTTCATCGATAGTATTGCGATTTAACAGCCTTTATTTATTTATACTTCTCATACACAATAAGGTACAAATCTGGACTTAATACCTTAGGCTGGGTGCCTTTTGCCTAATCTTTGTATTTTACTGTGTAAAAATATAGCGTTTTTCTTATTTTAATTCCAAAAGAGTAGTTTTCTTTTAGAGAACTCAGTTCTACGTAATGAAAATGAAAGAAAAAATCTTTTCATTTCAGCCTGACTGCAGCGTGAAGCCCTTTAGTCCAAGTCTTTTCGATGTTTTTATTCACTACAAATTAATAGTGTCTTAGATTCAGTAGTTTGAACAATAATACACACCTACCTACTGACAAAACTCGACCAGTAATGTTTTCTTCCAGATACCAACCACAATCACAAAAGAATTATCTAAGCATCAGAAAATCTACCAAAAGATAGCAACAAAAAACCCTCATACAAATTACACCCGAAACTGCCCCCGTGCCAAAGTTTTAACATAAAAATTGATTCAACATAATTAGGTTACGTTCCCACAGTATAAAAAGGTACACTGACATTTAAAGCCCGGTTAAAACGCCTGGAAATTCGCCGGGGCGTAACCAGTCACCACCGGTGATCCGGGCGAAGCGGTCGAATTAAAAAGTTGGAGAAATAACCGGGTAACCGGGTATTACCAGCGACCCGTTATGCTGAAGGCTTAATGAGAGATTCGGTTCCTTGGACATATTATAAGGAAAATGATGGGTTTTTCTCTTGCAATATTTTGGGTAATTAAGGTAATTTAATTAAGGTCAATACTGGTTGCCCCTTTGTTGCATTTCCAAACTACTTGTTGTAATTAATGGGAAATATTGTTTTCTGTCTGTCTCGTATGGTTGCGGCTAAACTAATGAGTACGACCGACTCCACTTTGATTTGATAAACTACGATATTTGACAAGCTTCGTATATGAGAGCCCAAGAGGCATTCGAACTTATAATTATGCCTAATGTTAGAGTTAATGACTAATAACGCTTCTGAGTACAAAAGGCTCTGCAATCGTGCTCAGCGGCCCAATTTTCGAGAGGTCTCTATATCCAGTGATAAATGTATAAATGATTTAATTTCTGTAAGAACGAACTCAAAAAAAAAAAAAAAACTCAAAGCATTTATTTCAAATAAACCAATTACAGGCACTTTTGAATTGTCAAGGGTTCGGTCAGTCAGTCAGAAAGATGAAGCTAGTTGTAGAAGCTAGTTACCCATTCCAAAGCGCAGTAGATACCTATGGAGAAGAACGGGCAAGAAACTCCACGGACACTCTTTTAAATTAACGTATTATGGTTACAAAATATTGTTTACATCATTCATTTTGAAATTATACATGTGAGAACGATGCAAAACGTAAAAAAGCGTCCGTAATAAAAAGATTACAACAAAAAAGAGCAATTCAAAAATTAAAATTAAAGCTAAATGGTCCAACACACGCGCCACCATCAGCGAGACATTAGAGTGAGCACGACATACTCCCAGCCGCCAGGGCACATTCAAGTCAATGAAAGACGTATCCAGTAAATGGCAGCTTTATAGTACATAGTACTCACATAACAATGTGCTGTGCAGCTATACAATACTAAGAGATTGAATTTATACAATGCAAAGAGAGTTTTTAAAATCTTCAGCAGCTCCAACACTATTTTCAATACCTGATCAATTAGTTTTTGCGCCCTTGTGGAGCAGGACCAGCGTTGAGCCAAGCATTTTTATCAGCAATGTAATCCCCCAATTTATAATATGCTTGGCTGTTAAACAACTCGTATAAACGCTTTTACACGTTAATCATATTTTAAAAACTAGATGAGGTTGGTGGAGTGGTGATAGGCTGAGTTGATTGATTAGTTAAAGATATTAAAGAATAATCAAGAAACACTCTAGTCTGTTCGTTCATTAATCATTTGTAAGAGAAGGTACTCAGATGGTACTTTCCAAAATCAGTCCAGGTAATTAAGAAAAATGGCCTCCGATCCTCCCGATGACGATTTAATGGCCGTGATGGGATTAGGGACACAAAGTTCCATACAGCGTTTTTTTAAAGTTAATTATGAAAAACGGTGTCGTTTTGGCTGAGTTTTGTAATCATAGCGGTCGTTATACCTTTTAAGAGTTGCGGTTTCCATTAGGAGTGGGTAGGAGAGACAAGGTGCTTCAAATCGTGGTCAAAAAGATTTTACGTCATTTATTAATTTCTTAAAATCGTTGGATTTGGTATCAGAGCTAATGGATTTAATACATTGCATCAACCAATTTGGGGTTTACCAAAAGAGATATCTAACATGGTTGCTGATACTTATGCTCTTGCATTCGGTGGGATTATTCCATTTATCCACCCTAAAACAGCCACCCTGGAGTGGATACTCGGAAACGCGTGTTCATCTATCGACCCCAGACGGGGTGGACAAATAGGATTCGTATATTATTTTCTTCCGATTTTTTCCTTCGGCTGTGTACAGTCATTTAGAGAAACATGATAGAAAGTGGCCTAAGATACTTAGTAGACATTAGCATACGTATAAAAATACATACATAGAAATACATTTAGAAACGATTGCAAATGTACATTAAAAGAGACGAATTTATATAAAATACACAATTACGTCTAGATACTCAATAATGAAATTAGTGCTGGTCATTTACTGGACATATTGCAGAATTTTTTAATTGCATATTAATATTCTTTAAAAGGAGAAAGTTTGATTTGATTTAAATGCATTACCTAATATGATTTTTGTTTATGTTTCTGGTTATTAAAAAAATATTAATAATTTATTACAAGTGTATGATTTTATTTTACTGTTTTATTGTTGATGATGTAGGTGGGGTTAAAAGTCTGAAGAACAATCAAACGTGAATTTTGATTATCCACCCTGTCGGGGTAGATAGATGTACATGAGTATCCACCCCATAGGGTGGCTATTTTAGGGTGGATAAACGGAATAACCGATTCAGCGCACTACTGCTAGCCTTGCTTACTAGCTAGCATTGACACGGAAAAAGACGAAAACCTTAACAATAAAACAACCGAACTATCACAAAACTTCATATAAAAAACAAATCACGACAACTGTACGAACCGCCCCTGTGGTCTAGTGGTAAGACCACCCGTCTTAGACCCAGAACTAACAGCATTGTTGTGTTTCGATAGTAAGAGGTACGATAGCCAGTTCCTGTGTGGTAAAGGATTGCGTGTGAAGCTCGCTTCCACCTTCGATCTGATCATCACTTACCATCAGGTGAAATGAAGGTCAAGAGCTAACCCGTTGCCGTTAAAAAAAACACCTACCTTCGCTTCCCCAACTATAGTTTTCTAAATAAAGTTCCAGTTTTAGTTGTAAATATGGATCTACCGATAACAGTGACAAATGTAATACAAGAGAGAGTTGGAAAATTCTGTAAAACGATTGTGAAATGAAAAGCAATTATTATTGTCTTGCACCACTAGATCCAATTGAAAACAAGTATGGGGAACTTAAATCAGAGTGTTTTCATAAAAATGCCAACAATAACAAAACGATGAGAATGGCGCAATAAAACACACCCAGGGGAATGATTGCGTGAACAATACCATTCGTTCTTTCATTCATTTCATTCGTTCAACTTGTGTGCTCCGGCGTTTTATTTTTTTGTTAAGATGCTAAAGCTCTTAGAGTGGTGGGTTTTGATCGTTGTTTGTGTATCTGATTTGCGTTTTTAAGAGGTTCTTTTAAAAATTTGTTATCTGCTGACGTACTCGTATTTATAAACTGAATACATTGTTAGTAAATTTACTGTGTCCCTATTTTTGCCGTAGCTATATATATTTTTGGAAAGTCTGTCACTATAACTGTAGGGATTGATTGATTGTTTATTTTTTGTTTGTTTGTTTGTTTGTTTGGGATATTCAAAAAAAGTGAACACTGTGTACCTGTGCAGGACATTTTAAAGCAATGTTTAAATGCGTTTCCTACTGCCTTTTCTTGGTGATTTTAAACGCCTGCTTTGTTTCTCGTGTCTTCTAAAATATACTTATGGACCAAAAGGTATTAAAAGTAAACTCGTGTGGTTTCTTTCTTTCATTGTTATTCATAGAGTTATTCATGCAATGCAAATGCTCCTGCCAATACCTTGAAGCGTAAAAACGTGTCGTGCGTCATTCTAGTTAGCGCGCGTGCATCGTTATAGTGCGCGTCACGGCAGATCGCGTGTCGTGTTGTTTCATTAGTGTAAATAATTGAGTCTAACGCTCAACTAGCGTTTGTTTTTGTTATTTTGGGTTAAGTAGCTATAGATATTGATGGGAAGAGTCCAAGATTTGGATAGTTTTAAAAACTTTGTAGCCTAACATTCTTATTCCTGGCCACCGTAGACGCGGGCGTGCGGACGGTGAGCAATAGGTAGCTCGCCGTCCGATAAGGCCCAGGCCCGGGTCGACGGCGCGTTGTGTTCCACGCGCGCCTCAAAGAGATTTCGTCAGCACAAGTGTAGGGGTTCACTAGGGCCGATGCCTGCTGGGGTCGCGTGGCAGTCCAAAAGGGTTACCGAGGCCCCTGGCAACACAGGCAACACAGGCAACACGGGTGGGTTTTAGTCAGTAAGAGTTCTGACACACCCTCCCGCTCCCAGAGCGGGAGAAGTTATTCGATAATATCCAAAACAAAAAAAAAGAGGTCGTCTCTACTTACAATCTATATAGATAGCCCTTACTAATTCCATGCAATTAAAAAGTACTTACTTATTCCTTGCTCAAGGTGTCACTTCTGTCACCTATCTAACTTCAAGAGGCCAGGTACTGACTAAAAAGTCAGTAAGAGTCTGACACACCCGCTCCGTCCGAGAAGTTGTTTGAAGATTTCCCGTCCAAAAAAAAAGCCTAATATTCTTCTGTGAAAGTCGGTTTGTCTGCTAACGTTTAGTAATGACAGAGCTATATGCTTATAAAAGCACTACCATCCTACCTATTTCTGCTACCAAACAGCAAATAAATTATAATTTTAGTGGACCAATAAAATAAATCTGTATTTAAGTTTTTCTGAAACTAAATTGTATCATAACATCACGCGTTGTTTCCCCGAAGTGTTGGGCAGAGGTGTACCTGTAGTACACCCACATTTCGCCAGTTATTTTTTTAAGTCCCATGTAATAGGGGGCGAGTCTATTGCCATCAACCGGGCACAAATCCAGACTCCGGGCTGCTACTGAGAAATTCCAGATAGAAAAACCCAATAACACTTTGCCCGATTCGGGAATCGAACCCAGGACCTCATGCTCAGCAGTAGCGCTTGCAACCACTAGACCAATAAAGCAACTAAATTGTAAGCTAGCATTAAGTTGTAAGAGCAGGTTTAAACCAAGAGAACCAACCGAGTTTTCCTCAAGAGTCACTCCCACTTTACCTATGTAAACTGTGCTGCCAATCAACATTTATATTTTAGTTGATAGATACATAAGACGTGTTTAGGCCTTTTCTCTAGGCGTCTGATCCCTAGAGAACAGCTCAAAACTCGCTTTATTAATAACAATGACATTGATGGTTTATCCAAGGTAGTTCTAACTTCGAGATAACTTACGTCAGATGTTACATGAAATTCTTGACGCAGAGTTCTTCTGGTAGCGTCAGTCGAGTCATTTGCCAGTTCACTTGCTAGAATAAATACTAGGTATCTATTCTAGAAAAAAGAAGAACATAAAACTCATTAGCTAATTAAAGCTCGTACAAAAATTCCAGACATCTTCCATAAAGAAGTGACATAACTGCCTGAATTCAGCCATTCTGTCACCTTCAGTCCCTCGATAGTAATTCCACTAATTGAGCAAACTAATTAGGAGTTTCAATCGAGTTAATGTTAGAAAAATGTTGCTCTCTGCTTCATTACTTGATGTCATCTTAGGGAGCTAATTGTGTCTGTGTAATTGTAATCTATAAGATTAGATTCTGTGTATTTGAGACTTTAATACATATTAAATAATGATTTCTTTGTTTTTTCTTTTGTTTTGTTAAAACTGAATAGTTTTACGATAAACTCTTTTAACCCAGGGTTCAATGAATAATAATCTGATTCCAACTTTTTGCGTTTATTTATTATTTATTTAAACTTCTCGCAAACAGTTAGGTAAAAAGGCGGACTTAATGCCTTAGGCATTCTCTACCAGTCAACCAAGGGTGCTGAAGAGATAAGATGGCAGGTGCTCTGAGAGAAAATAAAAATAATGAAAAATATTAAAAGATAACATAATAGATTACAAATAGAATAGGTACAGAAGTACATAAATATGTTACAAACTTATAATACACATACATACATATTTTATTCTTATTTTTTACAAAAGATGGTCCCACAAGCTAATGCTACGATAGATATTTTACGAATGAGTGAGTTAACGTATGAAAGAACGTATGGACGAATGAACTATCACGGTGCAGGTTCGCCTGCTTACCTATGTATGTTTATACAGATGACATCTCACATCAATGCGATGCATAAACACTCATTTTTATTTAGAGACAAGTAGATTTTTTATTGCTTAGATGACTACAAAAAATGGTTCCAATAGGTTTAAACTATTTTGCTGCACTAGGAGTCTAGATCTCCATGTTGACATGAAGAAATTAATTATTCTAAATTAATAATTTCTCTTGTTTGAAATTGTGGGAGTATAAAAGCACCAAATTGTTGGTAAGACTGTCATGTTTTTTTTTCCGACATTTCAATAAGGCACTTAAAGAAGATCCTTTAAAACTGTCAAGCGTTTGCGGTGGACCCCACTTTTACATTAAATTACTCACTAAACTACAGTTAAATTTATAATTACCAACTAATAATTGCTGGGACCACATCACAGGGCCCGTTACACGATAAAGTCACAAGTTTTAATGAAACATCGCCTTTTGCCCCGGGTGCGTTTACCCTAACGAAATCCAATTTGGAAATTGCTTACGACCGGCCAAATCATCCTCTATACATACGATATTAAACCTGCAATCAGAAGCAAACTTTATGTGACGGAATATATGATTCAGTTTCGTTCAGCACGGCTGCGTGCTTGCTACCTGATTTAGTGGCCCTATTCTGAGAGCTATAACGATGATAATGGTGATAATTTCAAGATGCGAGCGTTCGATAGTAGAAGAATTTTGGTTAGCGTGAAGGAAAATGAACTAATTTGTGTGAAGGCGAGGTCGTAGACATAATTAGTGGAGACTCCTCATTAGTTGCGGTAATTTTAGCATTTTAAGTGGTTAATTACAAGATGTTTAATTTTGTCCTAAGGTCCGTTGGTGGGAAGAATAGCTATCTTTTCCATTTTTTCGTGTTTTGTTAAAGATGACTAGTATTA
Source organism: Atethmia centrago (assembly GCA_905333075.3). Taxonomy (NCBI): domain Eukaryota; kingdom Metazoa; phylum Arthropoda; class Insecta; order Lepidoptera; family Noctuidae; genus Atethmia; species Atethmia centrago. Next base: position 29,621,105 of record HG995378.1, on the reverse strand, counting down.
TAGATGACCACTAAATTACCTACGACACACAGCAAGTCTTCATACAAATATTAAAAGTGACTGTAACTCAAGTGCTAATATAAGATTTCTACCTAACTTAAGTTAGACAAAAGCATGAATATCCATAAAAGAAACTAAAAGTTAATCTCCAGATATTTAACTGACGTGGTCGATATTCAGAATATGTTCGTTTAAGGTCAGCGAATCCAAAATGGCGGTGAATGTAACCTCCAGCGATAATACCGAGATGTATAGAGATACAACATACCGATATTAGATTTAAGGAGGTTTAGGTCTTTATTACATTATCTGTTAGACTGCACAAGGTTGTTTTTTGTGGCGTTTATTCTCACTGTTATAAAGACAACTTAGTTGACGCAAAGAAGTGGTATTATTAGGCTTTCAGCAGGCTTTGCACGAGAAACGTAGAGAAGCGTTTTGTCGACAGGAGAATAGAAATAGAAAGCGTCATGCTAAGCCTACAGGACCCACAACTAAACCTATACAAATACTATAAAGAAGTTAGTAGAAAATGCAAAAATATAAACATTAGACCACGCCTTCTGAATGTAACTGCCATACTTACACACATTCGTTAATTTCCAATAGAAATATACAATTCCAAAAAGGTATTAAAAAGTGAAAACCGTCTCCAAAATTCTCCCTCAAAATTGATTTCCAAAAGCGACCTCGATAGATAACTTTCGGACCTCAAAAGTTTGATTAATTGTTATGTAAGCGTGCCAGCTAATTAGGGTCTACCTCGACTTCTGCTTACATTCTAACTTTTAACAACCACCGCCCAGAGTTTTTACGGTCCATTGAACAGTTCAAAACTTTTTCCGGTTAAGGATTTTTAGATTTGGGACTTGAAAGTAAGGGATGGCAACGTAAGTACCTAGGTGTCAACGGATTACCCAAAATTGTAGAGTTCTTTTTTTTAAGTATTCTACACACTATGATATTAAAGTTAAAACCGGCCAAGTGCGTGTCAGACCATGCACAATGAAGAGTTCCGTAGTTGAGATGAATTTATCTCAAAAACAAACTTAACATTGAGTTGAAAAACATGTTCTCACATACATCGATATACGTCACGTTCAATTCTCCCAATCCAAATGTAAGTTTGTCGACTATTACTCGTTAACTTGTAAAGCCTACTTAGCTGTGATAGTTTTCCTTTTAATTTCATTATAAATACTACTGCCATGGTTTTTTCACATATCCAAAAATAACTATTTAGCTGGCAGGGAGGGTGGGACACTTGATTCTGTCAAAAATTAGCACTTTAAAGCTTAATTTTATCACTTTGTCGGCGTGATTAGCACCATGTATACCCGTGTCAAATTACAGCTTTCTAGTACTAAGAATCTCTGAGCTATGCAGGGGACAGCCAGACAGATGGACATGGCGAAACGATATGGTACTCCTTGTTGACTACGGAACCCTAAAAACTAAATCATAATCAACCATGCATAAGCAACACAGCCAATTTTGGTCAGTCAAAAATGCAATACGTAGTTATTAGCAGACGGCAGGACGATGACAATATAATAATCCTACTAATATTATAATGCAAAAGTTTGTAAGAATGGATGGATGGAGGTTTGTTACTCTTTTACGCAAAAAGTACTGGACGGATTTGGATGAAATTTGGCACACACATAGTTTATAACCAGGAATAACACATAGAATACTTTTTATCCCAATATACCTACGGAGTCAAAACTTATGCGGGTGAAACCGCGGGGCGCATCTGGTATATAATAATAATTTGAACTTTGATATTTTTTGGGGATATAAGTCAGCGGAAACTATATTATAGCTACCATTTTTCCCATCTAGCAATCTTTAGAAGAGCTTTCATCACACTCATTCTCAGCCAAAGTCACTCAATTTCCAAATATGCCTTTTGGTACCTCACTTCTCAATTCAAGATCAAGAGAAGAAGCTGTGTGATAAAGATTTTATCAAAAGCTGACATTATATCCAATAACTCGTTAAAACAGATTGAAACTCAAGGGTATAAAGGATCCACTCAGGTCATAATTATCCGTCAGTTTGCCCACCTAACAATTATAGAAAGTTCTGAGGTCTGAGAAGTTAACCTGGATACCCCGTTTGTTAAATCCGTTTACAGGATGAGAAGTTTCATAAAAGGTGTTTTGAAACAGGACTGTAGATATATCTACGCTGTTTTGTGGCAATGCAATTTTAGTGCGAATTAGGAGTGTTATAAACTGTGTAGGAAATATTGTTATACTTTAGGTGCCAGATATAAAAGAGGCTATAAGAATAGGGGAAGACCCACCTTTCAGTATGAAAGATGATAATCATCTTTCACACAGTCCATCCATCGTTTCTTTGGCTATATGGATAGAAAGGGGGTGACTGCCGAGATAACGGCTATTAGAGAAGTATGGAAGAAAAGACATGTTGCGCCGACCACAAATAAATTTAGTACAGAGCAAGATAATGATGAGATAAATAAATTAGAACGACATTTTTTTTCGTAAAGTGGTATTCGCATCTGAATGCGCTAATTATTTTCAAAATCAATACTACTGCTATTTACCATACTGAGAATGAACAGAGAAAATTCTTGGATGTAACTTTTAGTCGAACGTAAAACTGTGGGCTCTGCTATCGGATATTTCTCTGTCTACGATACTGCACTAAAAACAACATCCATATTCAATAACCCTGCCGCTTCAACCAAAATTCGGAACCTAACAAATTCAAGCCCAGGCCTTCAATCCCAAAACCGTTTCCCAAAAACGAAGCAAAAACCAACCGATTTATCGTTTCGAACAAAAAATCCGGGGAAATATTGACACATCTCGTACGATAACGGAGAAAAACCGGTCGTAGTACCGGTATTCTATCACGGTGATATCCAATACGTCTTTTGTCATTTCATATCCGTCCCCCGTCCCCCTGTGACATAATTACGGACTTCGGGTTCCCTAAGGAATAACCGAATTTCGCATTTGAGGTATTTTTGGCTACAAACTTGGGCTACAGTTTATTCTAATAGCTCGCATCGAGTTCCGTTTGATAGAGTGATTCATTGGTCGATGCTCGTTAAGATTGTTTAGACAGGATTGTTGAGAGAGGGTAGTTCAGAAAATATATTTTACGGCGTGATGAAGTGCTTGCAATTTAAATACGGCGAAGGAAAATGTTTTCAGAGGAGCGAAATTTATTTTTGTTATAAAATCGAAGGAGGATGGTGGCGCCATCTGTCGTGTTGGGTATGTGTGAACTAGTTGAGTGGACATGGACGTCGAATGGCACTTCAGTTGAGTGATGGTCGGGCATCAAGCATTACAATATGTGTAGTCAATTAAGCAATTTCAGAATAGGTAACCGCTCTTGTACAGTATCCTAGCAATAAATGCTGCGTTACTGAATTTAAATTAAACAATTTCGAGAATAGACACTAAATAAATAAAATTCTCATAAACTTAAATTTATTTAATAACATTTATAACACGCTATTATTTAATATATAAATGATAAATGATTGTATTCCTGTAAGTAGGTTTGCACAAACACTTTTACACGTCAATTATATTTTAAAAACTGGATGAGGTTGGCGTTTCCTATCTGACTACTCTGAGACGAAAGGCTGAAACAAACTCAATGGTGGTTTCTTTTAAAGTCCAGACATAATCTTGATAAGATCTTTGGAGCACCGTGTATATTGGTGTTTGAAATGCACGCATTTGTCAGTAATCGTGGAATTCAACTCAGAACATAAGGAGCTCAACGACTCGACGAACACAATCAAAGAAAGGAAATTTGGGTCGGCTGCATAAAGTACTCAAACTGCCATATTATCATAAAACTAACGGAAAAAAAAAATATAATTATGGTCAACATTGTCCTCAAACATATTTCACGTAAATAAACAAAAATAAAATGTTAATTCTGACACTTAGTTTAAAATAGTTGGTTGCTTGGGGGCTTAAAAGCTCCCCACACATCCAAACACACAAAATATAAAATCGCCGTCCATTTTTATTTGCACTCCGGCTTTGAGTTCCTGCTTCATATTACTAAACTTTTCACAAGTAAAATAAGTGGTTTTAAAACAATCATAACTCAAGTCACACATGATAGCGACTGTAACAGAATCCAAACTCGTTTTAGTAATTATACAGCGGGTTTCGTGGACGTGATACGATTTTGAGCTAAATGAGTGGTGGTCGGGTTTGTGACGTAAGAGGGAAATGGAGAATGGGAAGGGGGGTCAGTCCAGTGATTTGTTACCTGATCCGCGTCGAGGCGTTGTGAATTGAGCGGATTTCGCGGGAAATGTATTGTTCGGTCTTTTTGACACCTAAGCGGCAGCGATAAGGTTAGGGTTTATCGGTTAGGTTTAAGGGATTGGATCGGCTGTTCTCGGATAAATTGAATGGCTTAGCGGCGCTCACACTTAGTGTTAATTGTTTTACAGTTGTGTTGGGTTAGAAATAGACGTCTGTATGTTGTGGACAAGGTAGGAATAGAACGAAGCAGAATATTAAGTGTCGGGGTTTACCTAATTGAATGTGTAAGTGTCGTAGGTAACTATTGGTACCTATATTTTAGAAACTTAAGGGCCGATACACACCGGAACGGCAGCGGCCGGTAGCGACGTGACGCTGCTGGCAGTACCGCTGACAACAAGCGCGCCGTCCGTGGTGCTGCGGCCGCTCTACCCTTTCGTGCATTTTAAGCGATACTGGTCTTTTGATTATGTAGATAAAGTTTAAAATTATTTCACACAGAAAGTGCTCGCCGCGCCGCTGCTTTCCCGGTGTGAATCGGCCCTAAGTCTTTACAAGTCTTCTATGGAGTATTTAGATTGATGTAAAATCTTAATTTTATCCATATTCTTATTCAGCTATTTCCTATTTTATTAGACAAACCAAAATACAGATTTTGTGACAATATTTAAGTAACACAAAGCTCGAGCAAAAATATAAAATAACAAGAAAAAGTGGTTTAAAATCAACAAAACATCCATATGTAATTATAAAATTAATCATGTTCCAAACTCTATTTACCCGTACTTGATATTTTAAGCCAACATAAAATTAAACACACTTTAAATCCGATCCGAATAAAATTTAATCATAGAAATTAAGTTGCAATTTCGTTGGGACACGTTGAAATAATTAAACGCAGACGTGCCGTACGAGGCGTAACCACAAGGGACGACCGTAGCTGGTAACTAGGTACCTATATAGGAACAGGACGTTTTCACGGTACGATTATGGTAATGTTAACTGGATATTTTTATTAATTTACCGAGATACCTAATTTAGCCTAATAACCCACGTCCTGGAAAACAAAAGGGTGTGGTGTGCCCAACGAATACTTAGTATTGTAACTCGTGGAAGCCAATCAACTCACAGTCCACAAATGGACTTAGGCCTCTTCCAAGCTGCGACACCCGGTTTTTCGCCTGCCACAACCAATTTGTCCCAGCCACCTTTTTAAGTTCCTCTGTCTAGAGAGACAAAGTAGTAGATAGTAGCGTGCACGCTACTCTTGTCAATATATTTTTTTAATCAAAATAACAATAACAAAACGTCCTAACATTGAAACCGTACCTTACCGTCCGCCATTTCGGTGACGTCAGTCGTCACTTGACGGCGCGCTCCGTTCAGAAATCGAGTTACGATGTCCAATATTGATACAATTGTGCCAACAAAACGAACTCGACATAACTACAGGATGGCCGGTTATTCAATTTATAGTGAATACTCCTTGATGCGGCGAAAGGAGATTCCGAATTTAGGGATTATTTTTAGTGCTTTTAAGAATTAACATAATATTTGACAATAATACTTTTAATAATAAGCTTTTAACACCATCATAATTTTATTTGGCGACTTATAAATGTTTTTGCTATAAAAGATAAAAAAAAAACGTGTAACATAATCAGTTAACTCAAACTCAAAGTATTTATTTCAATTATAATAAATACAGGTACTTTTGAATCGACAATGGGTTGGTTAGTCAGAAAAATGAAGCTAGTTGATGTTCCAAAGCGTAGTTGGTTCCTATGGAGAAGAAAGGGCAAGAAACGCCATGGTCACTCTTTTAACGCGTGTAATACATTGTTTTGTTCTTTTTATTTACATTCAGTGACAGGTAAGATTCAAGATATCAAGAGGTAGGTAATCTTCATCAAAGAATAAATAGATACTCACAAAAAAAAAATTACCAACCATCAAATTACTTTCGCAATAAGTGACGACATTTCTCAAAACATTCCCTACACAATATTTAATCAAGAAATGAAGAACGAAGGTATTATTCGAAATATCATTCTACCCTCAAAATCACGCTAAGATTCTCATTTTTATCCACAACATGGCGGAGCCAACAATTCTTTTTAGAATAATCTCCGTTTGGAGGGCGCGTCAAAATATATTATATTGCTTGGGACGCGCGAACCTGGAAAAGATCTGTTGCTCCCATCACGGGGATTGTTCCTAGTGTATTGTATTTTGTGGATTTAAATTCTTTATGTCTTGCTGCTTTGAGTGTGAACGGAGAGTGGAGCATATCAGGTGTTGTGACGTGAGGTACTGAATCAACAATGAAAATCGCAGTTCCAAGAAGGAAATGCTGTTTTTCTGGCTTGTGCAAAGTACTGATATATTTCGATGTCAAAACTAGGCCAAAAGTGGTGCGTGGCTGTCGAAATAGAGCGAGTCAATAGCAAAAAATATCAAAGGGTTGTGAGCCTTTGAATTTTTTGAAGTGCTCACGACTCTATGCGTGTTCATAAAGTAAAATATAGTCATCAAAAAGTCATACGTGTTGTCGAGTAGTGTTCGAAAGGTTTTTGGCACTGTTGGTGACACGAAAACAATATTGTTATCGTACTAAATAAAGTTGTTAACACTGAAGCAATTGTATTAGTGTCCCATTTCAAACGAACCCACAAACAGCACGTTTCAAATTAAACAACCGAATTACCATAACATTTAAAATACATTGACATCGAAAGTTATTCATAACAACAATACTTTAATTCGTAATCAACAGTCTCATTGTAAAATAACAATGTTTCCACTTAATTATTCGACAAACTGCAACAGATTAGCATTTCATGTGCTAAAATTTTGCATATTCAGCACGCGTAGACGTCCAACGGCATCATGACACCGAATTATGTACGTATTAGATTAGTAATTGCCGCGTAAACGCAAAACCTCATCTGTATTCAGAGCTGACGGCTCAAAATGTGGGATTTTGCAGTTGGCCCGCATTTTATAATCTAGTGTGTTGCGATGAGCTTAATGCAATTTTAGTTTAATACGGACATTCGTTTTAATTAGGGGAAATTAATATGCTTTCTTTATGTGAAGGTAATTAATTATTTTCAGGGGATGGGTTATAAAGGAGATTGGTTTGAGGTTGTGTAATAACAATGAGTGAATACCTATGAGGAGTTTTGTTTCAGCTATTACGAGCAACATAAATTGACGTGGTGCCTTTGCAAATAAAATACTCATGAACGTCATTTACATTTTATTGTTGCATTATCAATACTGAACACCAAAAACATTCACATGACAATAACCAATTGAATTACCCCATTCAAACCGTTAATCCCAACATTCTAAATAACTGTTTTACAATCAAACACGACCCTCCATTGAACCAAAATGAACAAATTAGATTCACGGACCGTATTGAGCTATACAAACACAGGTTTTCGAAATCCTTTGAAGTGCAATTTATCAGGTCACAATCTACCCCCCATTTCAGATTTATTAACTCGACGGTAGCATAACAAATTATAGGGTGAACTAACAAATAACAGTCTACTGCGTCTCCATTTGTTACTCAATTTATGTTCAAACGTTCATTCCCCGCTACAATTAACTTCTTCGAACGCAATTAATTTTAATCAGAAACACTTGGGGGGAGAAAAAAGAGAAAAAAAAAACAACCTGAAGGAAATGGGTACGCGTACCAAACTCTGGTTGAAACAATGTACAGGAAATTTTGTGATACATTTTTCGTTTAGGCAAAATTTTTGCATTGCGACGCAGGGTAGTTATGAATAAATGCTATTGTAAAGTGAGGATCTATTATTGATCGAGGGCTTGCGATAAGAAAAGCCTCTTGTTAATAGCAATTTATAACGCTTTGTTTATTGTTTGGCTCTCGCTTTTCTGAGAAATTAGCTTGGGAATTTATTATTTGGGAGGGGCCCACGCGGGCGCCAATAACAAAATTTCATTTTATTTTAACAGAGGTTTCATTAATGACTCTAAAAAAAATTTTAAATAGTTAAATAAATATCACTTTGTACGAAACACATCACCAACAATGCAACGAACCATAGATAAGGTCCCACGTTGGGCGACAACTCCACCTACTGCTCTAAATCACTTCCGGTGTCCTGCAATAATGGCCGCCGCACTTCCGCTCTGGTCCGATGTCTGGCCTGGGAATTATACGTGTATTAATTGAGTTTCAACCACCATTGACTATATTATTATGACATTAATAACGAGAGCAGTGTCTGTGGGTACTTAAGATGTGATAAGGCTTAACGATAGTTCTATATGGAATCTATAAATATTGGGATTGCCAACAAGTTTGCTAGGTCAGTGCTTTTGCGTCAATATTTTTGAAGCTCGTCAAAAAAAATCTTTTTTATGGTACAAAGGTCGGTCAGTCACTTTTATTTACGTATTCGTTTGTAGATTTGGGAACACAACAAAAAAAAAAAATGAAAAGCGAGTCAGTCAAGCTGGTCTTTTTGACGGGGTTTTAAAAATTTGGGTTTGTAAAAATAGTCACAAAGGTATTTTTAACCATTTCACAATTTTCAAAACTATAAAAGAACCAGAACCCGATTGCGACTAACTAGAAACTAGAGTCAAAAACGTATACCTATTACTAGCTGTTGCTGTTGTATTTCATCTTATTTAATACAAATAAATCTGGTGGATGCCAAGCTTCACAGTTTGGCCCATCGTCGCAAGGTTGCCTGCTTGTCGGTCTTCTATAGATTGTACTTCGGAGAATGTGCTCAGGAACTCCACGACCTCATTCCACCGGCCCCCTTCTATTATCGGTCATCTAGGCGCACTTCAGGTTACCATCCCTTCCTGGTGGCTATCCTACCAACTCGCACTAAGCGTTTCCAAACTTCTTTTATAATGCGCACAGCAAAGGAATGGAACTCTCTGCCTGCGTCTGTGTTTCCGAACGCATATAACCCTAATCTCTTCAAAGTGAGAGTGAACAGGCTTCTTCTGGGTAAGCTCGCTCCATCGTCGACTTTGTTTCTGTCGCCTCAGACATAGACTAAGGTCAAGAGCAAACCCATTATAAATAAAAAAAAAATATATATATTCACGATGAAAAGTAGGTCTCTCTCCAGGTCCCAGGCCACCTATCTCATAACGATCACTTCAGAGGCTCAGGCTTTAAAAGGTAACAGACACACAGATTGAGTTACTTTTGCATTAAAATATTAAGTAATATTAATATAAGCAAGATCCATACTTGGTATGGATTTTTTCACTTTCTTTGCAGTTTGTATCATTGTTAAGGCGCTGACAAGACCCAATTGTCCAAAATCGCTTCGCTTAAGAAAAAAAAATTGCCAAATCTGTATAGTTTGTGGTAGCGGAAAAAATATATTTTAATTTTGAACATATTACCCAGAACTTGGTTGTTACCAAAACACGTTTTGAAAACATAATCTCGATACAAACTAACGTTAAACTAACCTCTTACTTTGAGTTCTAATCCAAAATATCTGTATCAAATATCAACATACGTTACGTATTTAATGAATAACAAGCACGTCTTATTTGAATGCAGAACTTGGTTGTTTTTTATTTTCGATTACTCAACTCAATTTTGAGTAAATAGATAATTACTTCATATTTTGCAATACATTTCAAGTTTTGTGTCATCGCGCTTCTCTTTCTTTTCTATGGAATTTGACAGTGACCGCGGTTTAGGTGTTGTCAGCGTCTTAAACCTACGCATGTATCTATTCCAATCAGTCTGTTGTTTAAGGCTCCTACATACTGGCGCGACTTGTCGCGCGACGCGTCGCGACACAAAGGCACCGCTTGTAGCGCTACACGCGGTGTCTTTGTGTCGCGTCGCGTCGCGCGACAAGTCGCGCCAGTATGTAGGAGCCTTTATGGAACTATTTTATATGTATAAAAAGTGCTGCCTCCCAATTTGCTCAAACATTTAACTCTCTAGTACAATATTTCCACGTTCCAGGATTCTCCGAAGTATTCATAATATCTAGTGCAGTTAGTCCGCGATGTTTGTTGATGCATGCGCTTGTTGTTGAGTAAAAGTTTCAGAAATATATGCGTAACGAGATGTTGTTATCTTCAAAAGTGCAGCTTAGATGATATTTTTATGGATGTTATGCCTGTCTGCAGCTTTGTGGGGTGAAAAATGTGAGGAAGGAATAAGTCGTGTTTATTTTTGTTGCGTATCCGTCTGTAGTCTACCTCATACACGTGGGTTGGGGGTACGTTAAGCTGTCACACATTTGTATAAAGATCACATTATGTTAAAAAATAACATATTTCTTGTCTTGAAATTGAAAGCACTTTCTTACGAAGCGACTCGACTCGCTAAAACAACACAATATAAAATAATCACATTTCAACATTACACAAAAGCTAAACATTCAAACTTAATGCTCTTTACTTCGCGAACGATACAAAATTAGAAAAATGTTTTCATAACACAATTTCAAATTCAGAATATAATCTACTTACTGGGCTCCACACTATTTGTGGAACAAACTCCTCCTTTGCTCCCTCATAGTATCGTAAAAGCTAATGGTGGCATTCCCTGTATCATTGTTTAAGTCCCTTTATATTGCTAGCGACCATTACGTATGATAGCTCACTTATTTTGATGCTGTTTTTCTCCTAAATGGCCGTGAAGAATTTGGGTCATGGAATGTAGTAAAGTGCAACAGCTGTTTTTAAGTAGGTAGAAATGGTCGCTGTTTCGAAAATTTTGTCTTCTTGAAAAAACGTTTAAATAAAAACTAAAACTTCACCAAAAATCTACATGGGCATTAATGAAACGTCAGAAGCTAGGTGCATGCGACGATTGACCTCTTTCTCGAAGTTGGACCTACCTAACCGGACAGTTTGTCCTAGGTAAACATACTCGTCCACAACTTCGAGTGTACCAAGTGTCTCCGATCTTCATGGAAGTGGGTGTTATATGGGCATTTGACATGACCTTTGTCTTGTCCATGTTCATTTCAACGACCCACTCTTCATACTCTACATGGATAGATAGTTGTTATTTGTTTTTATTAAATGTTTTACTTGTGGTTTTTACGTCATTTTCTTCGTTTATTTTATAATACATTTCCAATTACAACTTAACGGTCTCAAGTTCTTATTAACAATCGATCAGACAGTATTGTTTTCAAAATCAATAGCTTCTACGCCTTTCACTTTGTTTACAATAAATAGTAGAACAATTTACACTGTATTTTAATACAAAACTCTAGGGTATCCACTACAAATTGAACTCCGGATTACTAATACTCCCACGCAGTACCTACTTTCTTTGTAAAGGGTTGCCAGACAACAAATTGTCAATAGACACTGTTTTTAATCATTATATCTTTGTAAAACAGATAAAGACATATCGAAATGAGCATAATCAACTTAATCGGTCAAGGGCAGCTAATGAGACACAATTGATTTTATATTGTTTGACACCGAATAGGAGTCGCACGGGGCTTTACAGGTTAAGGCGCTGACAAGACCCAATTGACCAAAATAGGCTTCGCTTAAGAAAAAAATTGCCAAATCTGTATAGTTTGTGGTAGCGGAAAAAATATATGTTAATTTTGAACATATTTCCCAGAACCTGGTTGTTACCAAAACACGTTTTGAAAACAAAATCTCGATACAAACTAACGTTAAACTAACCTCTTACTTTGAGTTCTAATCCAAAATATCTGTATCAAATATCAAAATACATTACGTATTTAATTAATAACTAGAACGTCTTATTTGAATGCAGAACTTGGTTGTTTTTTATTTTCGATTACTCAACTCAATTTTGAGTAAATAGATAATTACTTCATATTTTGCAATAAATTACAAGCGTTGTGTCATCGGACATCGCGCTTCTCTTTCTTTTCTATGGAATTTGACAGTGACCGCTGTTTAGGTGTTGTCAGCGTCTTAATAATGTTCCCACCTGCTGGGACACGGGCCTCTTCTCTGTAAGAGGGAATCATACCACAACCATAATTTTTATTGTTTCTAGTGTTCAAATTACAGTTAAAATTACCCTAAAGCCCGCTGTACACGGCATCGTTTCTCTACGTTACGCCGCGCTAGCCGCATTGTAAAATATCTATGGTATACGGCGACGGCGTGTCCCGTAGTGCCGCCGTGTCATCAACAAACTTCCATAGCGATCCATACAACACTGACGACCTGACGTACTCACGGCGAATAAACCGTAGTTCACAGCAAGTAAAACGTGTGTGTACAACGGGTCTTACAGTACCGTTTCCAATTTGAAACCTCGCAACCATAACATCATGTACATTTTTTTCAGTGTACCTTTTGTCTGAACTTCAGCCGCGAAAAACGAGTTAATTTCAATAACAATGGACGTATCCGCGATGAATGGGCGAAAAAACCAGCCCCTTGAAACAAGCCCATTGTATAATTTATTTTTGTGGCAATGTCACTACCGGTAATTATTTATTTTTGTGTTTGCATATTTTTTGCTGCTTCGTTTGATTTATGATGTTCGTTTCGGTTCTGATCTGTTAAAAGAAATGGCAGATGTTTTTCAGGTTGTGTTTTAAAGACCGTGACTGGCTATGTGGGTACTGCTTCTATTTTGCTCTTCTGTTCATATTTTATTTGAATACGTCCTGGACTCTTTCAACGAATTAGGCGTCACATTAATCCTATGTCTATGTTTGGTGCCACTCGAATAAATTTTAGGTTCTTAAATTCATTCAATGTAGCTTAAATGATTCTACCAAAAAATGAACAACGTCACCTCTTTTGTAGGATTCCGCACGTCCGAATGAAAAAATGGAACTCTTGTAGGATCACTCGTGTATCAGTCTGTATCTCCGTCTGTCACAGCTAATTTGCTTCGTATCTACTAAACCGATTATGTTGATATTTGGTACACATATGAATTTCTGTGACCCAAACACAGACGTGCAGGTAACGTAAATAAATAAATTTTTATTCAAAATTTATTTTACTTTTTGGCGGCAAATAAGAAAATAAAAAAACCGGTCAAGTGCTTATCATACCAGAAGGGTTCCGTAGTTGGGATGAAGTTATCCCAAGAACAAACTTAATAAATATTGTAGTTGAAAAACATGTTCTGCAATTCATTCGGTGGTCTAATGGTCAATTTTCTTAAATAACTGCAAAACTATTTATATTTAAATAATAATCCTTAAAAAATATAATCCTCACTTATCTCTGAAACTACTGGCCTAAAATTCCAAAAAAACACAGAAAACAGTTCTATACTTATAGATTACAGAAAAACTTATGAGAAGTCTATTGTCTTAAAATAACATGGTAAATATTTCAATGTTATGCGTACAAACTTACATTTGCAGTGAGAATGTATGGCAGAACATGTTTTTCAACTACAATGTTAAGTTTGTTCTTGGGATAAATTTATCCCAACTATATTTAGTAGTCAGATAGGAAACGCCGACCACATCTAGCTTTATTTTAAAAATATGATTGACGTGTAAAAGTGTTTGTACAAACCTGCTTACAGAAAATAAATCATTTATCATTTATGAAACTCTTCATTAAGCGTGGTCCAACATGCACTTGGCTGGTTTTTTTTTTCCTAAACTACTTATTTTATACCTATTTTTACGCACGGCATCACGCCAAAACCCATAATCCTTACATAATCATAACTTACACAAGCAATGATTTAACTTCAATAACGTCAATTCCAAAACGGGTAATCGCTTAGAGGCAGATTATTTCGCATCGAGCGCAAATTTGACAAGCTCCGTAACAAGGGCAGATAACGTTGAAACTTGTAAAATTATTACTTGGCGTATCACGCTAACACGCTGCCACCGGGAGGGAAACATTCGTTACACAAAACGCTCGTCGGCATTATAGATTTTTAATGTGAATATTCGCTAGTTTAGATAAGTAGCATGTCTTGTACAATTTCTGTAACGTTTTAGTGTTGTTTGTCACGCTGTCAGTGGTTAAACACGCTCTTGAATTCTATGTTTACTTTTCGTAAGTTTGTTGTTGATATTTCTATTATATTTGTTTATATGATAAAAATTGTGCCCTTTTTGGTGTTAATGAATTATTATAATTATGTCACGCTGCCAGAAGGATACCGTATTGTTAAATAATGTGGTTTCTTTCAAAATGATTCAATTCTTTAGTAACTACATTTATGTACATTCTTATTTGAGTATGTATAGGTGTATTGTGCTATGTTTGTCACCTGAAATATTGTTAAATGTCACCCCCAGTATCACCCGTGTCTTACGTGATGACGTTGCTACACATATAATTCAAATGCTACTAATATAATACACTGCTGTCATGGATCGTGACAGTTTTTGATATTTTTTCGATTATATACTCGTATTTGATAAAATATTTAAATAATTTTAAAATCTTTCAAGAGTTTGAATGTAATGAAACAACTCGTTCACTGTAACTTAGTGGAACAGTATTACGATTGTTTTAGTAAGTTAAGTGTAAGCAGTTGCTACATATAACGGACGCGTGACAATTGTTGCAATTCAAACCTTATGTCAATGACTTAAAAGTCATAAGACGCGCGCTCGTGATTTGCAACGACTATACCCAAAAAGATTTCATTCCAATAATTTCTTCACTCTGTTATTTTATACCCATTAATTTAACGGGTATTGTGTATTTTATCAATAATTTCTGCTGCAACATCATCCATCATCATTTTACTGTTAATCCAGCTGTTTAAATCATTATGAGTATTACTGAAATCCATTTGTTTGTTTGTTGCAGAAGCCGATTACACACTCGACGATTCGTTTTGGAATGAAGAAAGCCCAGTTGGTAAGTGATATAAAGAAATATTGTTATTTTATAACACCATTATTGTTTAAGAAAAAATAGTGTTTTCGGTATTTTTGCACATTTCCATTCAACAAAAATGCATTAAAAGTATAAACGTTTATACAAATCCAGATGAAGAATTGGTATAACATTTGAGGCTTTCTCACTTAAATACATATTAATTAAACTTAGACACGTGTTAGGGTAATTAGGACAGTTGCTTATCTTCTAAGCTTCATCAAAAATAATAGTTTGTTTTTGTTAAAATTTCGGGATATTGCGAATTAAGTTCGTGTGGGAAATTCAAAATGGCTACTAAAGTTATCAATTGTTTCTAACACAATCAGAGATATTATAAAACATCGCTTTCAAAATATTCTCATAACTTCTTTGCACAACATAACCTCATAAAACATCGACAAAACTAAACTCCATCGACATCGGTAGAAGCCAACTTTCGCCGCCATGTTTGTCACTAGCAGCGAGATGTAAAAACGCTCGTCAGCCGGATTTCCGGCGGCGGGCGTACATCACAGCCGTGCCGGGACCGGGCCATAACCATTCCAGTTTTTGACTTCAATGTTTTTGACAATTTTTTATGGTCATTTTGTGCGTATACTGTTGGTACCGGTTAAGTGATTTCTCTTTGTCGTTTATTAATTTGTGTAGAAATGTTTCAATTAAACAAAGAGCTTCGTTTGTGTGTTTTCCTTTTTGGTGCAAAGGTATTGATTTTTGCTTGTGTTTTTGTTGTTTACCATTGTATCAGTTCACTAGTCTAAATTTTTCTTTTTAATCTAGTAGGTATGAAGAAAATTGTTGTCGCAATAAAGTTAAAGGCAGAATCTCCACCCTGGGCATCGGGAATCCTGAGCGGATTTCCAGCCACCGTAGGCGCGGGCATCCGGTAAGGACCAGGCCCGGGTCGACGGCGAGTTGTGTTCCACGCGCGCCTCAAAGAGATGTCATCAGCACAAGTGTTGGGGTCCACTAGGACCGATGCCTGCCGGGGTCGGGGGAAGATACAAAAGGTTTACGGAGGCTCCTGGCAACACAGGCAACGGAAGGGACACGGGTGGGTTTTAGTCAGTAAGAGTCTGACACACCTTCCCGCTCCGTCCAGAGCGGGAGAAGTTATTTGGTAATTTAAAGAAGCAGTATCTCGTCTCGTCAAGACGTCTTAACTTGCATCGTAACGCAACCATGTCCAAAAACAGACTCCTGTAGCGGTATCTATATCGCCACATGTGATCTACGCAACACACTGACGTCACACAAAACCCTGCATCGCGCAAGCAGAGTTTACCCCGTAACTAGCATAATATACAAAATCCCGACATCAACCGTTGGGCAGTTGTCCTCCAGACACGACACCCGTCTGGTCGGAGGATCCTCTTCTATGGAGGATGAGTGAACTTTACACCCTCATGCCTCTGTACTCCTTCACTGAGTTTTCCAGTTTCTATTGCATTGCACACTCGTAATAAAATATTTATATGACATACCCGAGTCTGCTCTTTGATATTTAGATTTGAAATAGCGAAACAATTTTGTGCGCTTACTAAAATCCCAGTCACCAAGTCAACTGCCAGCACCCACAAATACAATCGCGAGCTTTTGTTTGTAAAATAGTGTGTTTGATCATTCTATTATTCATCTCTCACAAACGTAGCCAACAAAGGCATACCCAACATAGTTTAATAACTCATTCGTTACAAACTAAAATTTCTGTCACCACATCAAAGTGTATCGAAGCATTTCGGGAAACTAGTTCCAACTGGTTTGAAGCGGTAACGATTCCGGTTTTCTCCGGCTTCTCACGGTTAGAAACGTGTGGTTATATGTTGTGGGAGATTTTATTTCGTTTAGAAATTGTTTGTTTAGAGTTTCTCGGCGAGTTATGTAAAAGCTGTGGCTTCTGGGAGTAGTCTGGTTTCAAATACGCAGTTGTTTATCGTGGAATGTTCTCGACGTTTTATGCGTCTGTTGAAGGAAACCTTAGCATGTCAGTTGCCAAGAGAATTGATCCGAGTATCAGTTACTGTTTATGTTCAGTGCCTTGGAGGCAGTCCAAAGGTAAGCAAGTTATTGTGTAGTTTTAAAGTTTGATGCGTACCTATGTAATCCTGGATGGATTCTACTATAACATAGGTAAGCATAAACTTTATTTATTTTATAACTTTTATTCGTATCAGATCTTCTTTTTCGTGTGGTTAGTAACTAACCCGTTGTCAGAGTTTTCATGCCAGCTATGAACCTCTGACTTTAAAAATATCTAATATCAGATCATAATATTAAATAAAAATAGGTTTTGTTTACGTTATTAAAAAAACGATTGTTGCATGTTGCATTATGATTTTGGGATTGTAAGAAGTTAACATAATAAAAATCTAAAGATAGATTTACAAGATTCCCATCTTACAAATTCTATTATATCGAGATGAACCCAGTCATGTACGGAGAAAATCTATGAAACATGTATCGGGTGGACGTAGAACACATTCTATTCCGGTCATATTATGATAGAACAGCAGAGTAGATAAATTGCACCTAGTTCCATTGCGGGAAAATTGCATAGATACTCGTATATGGAATGTTATCAAATAATGAAGAGCAGGATCTGACCTTTGTACCGTACCACACTACGTTTACCTGGTTTCCATACAAATACGGAGATGTGACGTCACTCAGTTCACGATAAAGGATTGAATGCGTGCTTGCATGAGACGTACAGGTGCAATATCTGTTAAAAATAATATTTGAGCGAATTTAAAAAAAAAATAACATACATTTAGCTTCTCTTCATAATGGCGTGTGTTTAGTAATAAACATTAAATCTTGGACAAACACCACTAAAATAAAATTTTCAAGAAAAACGGTGAACACTGAATTTATGACGAACGGTATATTTTATAAAATAATGCTAGAATATACAAAAACATTAACTAAGTAGGTACCAAGTAAGAATCATTAGTTACTTGTTGATCAATGTAAAATCCATTTTCTAGACGCCAACGTACACGTCGCAGGTCATACAAAAAAGTGCTATTGATGGACAGGCAGACAGATGGACGGGCACTCAGATTTAAAAAAATGTTTTATTTTTCGCCACAGGGCCGGGTAACTACATGTTTTTTTTCCTCCCTCCTCTTGCATTCGATTAAAAACTTGCCAAATATTGGTTGAAAGTCGATGAAAGTCGCATGTGATTCCATTATATTCACGATAAAATCGAGCCTATGCAATGTTTCCCTCAGAGGAGTAGGCAGAGGTGTAAACTTAATATTAGATTATGATGATGCCACGTTTAAAAAAGATTACTAGTTGATCTCTAATGCAGCATGTGGGCTGTTTTGTCCCCTTTACTTTTGTGTTGTCATTAGAAGGCCTATGGTCAATTGTTTACGACTAAAAAATATAATACTCGTATTTTGAATTAAAACAAAATGTCGCACAACTTCATAAGTGAAATGAGATTCTATTGGGTGGCCGTGAGAGGTGAATCAAGTCGTTTGCATGCGCGCGACAGTTCCAAGATGGGACATTCCAATACACGGAGCAGCGTGAACACGGGACGAGCTTGGTACAAGTTAAAGGACCGAGAGGTTTCGTTTGTAGATACTTATTTAATAACAATATATTATTTACTTATTCAAGTTAAAATGACTTATACGAAATTCAGTGTCGGCCCAGTGGTAACGGCCGCGACTTACGAGTTGTAACTCATAGGTTCGAACCTAGACAGGCGCTTTACTTTGTGTAAATTATTTCATCACCACTGCTCTCAAAACGGTGAAGGAAAATATCGTGAGGAAACCGGCATGCCCTAGAACCAAAAATTCAAAGACATGTGACATCTACCAACCCGCACTGGGCCCGCGTGGTGGATTACGGTCCACTCCCTCCCACAGAGGAGGCCTGTGTCCCAGTAGTGGGAACATTATAGGCTGATTATGTGATACGAATATACACACAACCCTTACTTCCCAACTAATATAAAATATGGAAAAGTGAGTTTGTTTATTTATTTGTTTGTTTGTTACGCTTTCACGGTAAAACGGCTGAACGATTTGGATGAAATTTGGCTCATGGGTATATGACCTGGATTAGTACATAGAAAACTTTTGTCTCGATATTGCCAAGGGAGTGAGAATTATGTGGATGAAACCGCGGGTGCAGCTAGTATTTAATACATTACATATAACATAACATCACGCCTGTAATCTCCAAAGGGGCAGACAGAGGTGTACCTATAGTACACTCACATTTCGCCAGTTATGTTCGTCTCATGTCATAGGGGGCGAGCGTAGACATATATTATACATATAACAAACTATACATTAAGGTTCTGACAAGACCCAAATGGCCAAAATAGGCTTCTTTTAAGAAAAAAATTGCCAAATCTGTATAGTTTGTGGTAGTGGAAAAATATATGTTAATTTTGAACATATTTACAACGTTAAACACGTTTTGAAAAAAAATCTCGATACGAACTAACGTTAAACTAACCTCTTACCTCAAGGTAAGAGGTTAGTTTAACGTTAGTTTGTATCGAGATTTTTTGTAATAGAACTCAAGTTCTATTACAAAATATCTGTATTAAATATCAACATACGTTACGTATTTAACAAGAATGTCTTATTTGAATGCAGACCTTGGTTGTTTTTTATGTTCGATTACTCAACTCAATTTTGAGTAAATAGATAATTGCTTCATATTTTGCAATAAATTACACACGAATAGAAAGAGAAGCCTCTTTCTTTTCTATGAAATCTGACAGTGACAGCAGTTTAGGTGTTGTCAGCGTCTTAACATTACAATACAAAAAAAAAACAGAAAACACAGTAATTACCACATTTATAGCCGACGATTGTGATGGCGTTGCAAATTAGTTGTTTAATTAATTTCTTGCTAAAATAAAAAAGGCATAACACCAACACAAAACGCACAGTAAAAATCACTGTCATGTAACTATTAAATAAGGTAACCATGCATTTTTACCAACTTACTTACCAACATTAAAAGTTAGCACTTACAGCGTTTCTTTTATCACTAGGATTTTTTTGTTGTAAACTCGCTTTAGCCCTCGAAAGCGCTGAATGACGTTGTTACGATTGACAGTTGCCTAGCCGACATCAACTGTTCATCTAGTGCATGGAATTATTGAGTGAGGGATGACATGTTGATTATTTTGGATATTTATCAAATCTTAGTGCACACCGTTATTTTAATTTAATTACAGCCGAATATGGTCATATTTTATAACATAGAAAGTAATAAGACGGGGCTGTTGGTTCTTAGGATTACATTGGCTACACTATGTGAATAGAACAATGTCCTTTTATCATTTGTTCCTAAAACAATTGAAATGTTACATTAAGAAATAATAGTTCCATCTGTATCTCTAAATTGCGTTTACTGGTTCACCATACAATTTGGAGCCATGCATTACAACGGGAATAAAGCGGCTTCTGTTGCATTCCAAAATGTAATAGCATTTACCTCAAATACAAAATACCTTTCATTTAATTCAATTAGTATTCTAGCACGTAGCTTTGCAGATGCTACGAAATGCATTGTATCCGTGCTACGGCGTAGCGCGTAGGTGAGTTCAGCTACGCCGTAGAGGCTGCGTAGCACACGTAGTGCAGTATGCATTTATTGGAACATGCCTTCGCATCTTATTAATATATATTATCTTATTATTATTATCTTCGTATTGATTATCTTACATTTTTTAAAGTAATTATTGAATTGGTTTTAATGCTGAGAATCTATAAATAGTATAAAATAAAGTCTCTTTTCGTGTCTGTCTGTATGTACACTTAGATCGTCACCAAAGTAATTTTACATTATTTAGAAAATTTATTCCGGTAGGTTTATTAGTATAATACATTAACATTTAACTAAGATTTGGCCTAGTAATCTCGATGTTTTGATAAGTCACCATTGCATCCGAGCGATAGTTAAGTTATAAATGAATACAATAAAAAAATAAGCTTCTAAATCGCTTATTTCCTCAACTTAAGCCGCAAACAGTACATATTATGAAAACTGAAAACAGCACGACTTTATCGGAGCTATTACGTATCGCATTACCTACGAGATTGTCTCGGAATCGGATCTACTCTTCACATACATACAGAACGAAATTGTATATTGTTTAGAAATCTTGTTAAAATTCTACTGACTTTTCGGATGGTTGTTTTTCTTCGTGGTGTCGATGATTACGAAAGTTGTTAGGTACAATAAGAGTGAGGGTCCTATTTCTTTTCCTTGCAGAGTTTCGCATAATGATTTATAAGATTAGTAGAGTCCGACTAAACATAGGCTTTTTTTTACGGCTGAGAACGAAAACGAATATCGGCTTGATTTGCACTGAAAATGCAAATCAAGCCGATATTCGTTTTCGTTCTCGGCCAAGAATGTTTTTTGGTTTTCGATAGGTTTTTCATTCATCACGACAATCATTATATGTGTAACCTTATCGCACGAAACTCTGTACTTTTCTCAAAGACATACTCGTAATTATAAATAATCAAACAATCTGATACTATATGTTTTCAGTTATTGTGCTTTAAGTTGCTGTGAATATGATATTTTCTGAATCAATTAATTGAATGTATTGATTTGCCGACATATTTTTTTTCGTATTTTTATATGTTCTGCCGAAAACGAAAATGACCGAAAAAGGATATTTCGGCTGCATATACCGAAAACCGAAAACGAAATTCGGTTGGACTCTAAGCATTAGTTATAATTTATTTTATTTATTTTTTGAATTGTCCGTTAAGTTGGTAACGGGGTTAGCTGTCCAGTCCTTGAACATATTTAAGTTTTTCGATCGTGAAGACTTTATCAGCCCACTTCTATCACAACTAACGTCTATCCACGCACATTGCTATTGACCTTTTCTTAATCTTGATTGTACACATCAAATACAGAATGCAATTGAATCAATGTAAATTTAGTATATACTAGATGCGCCCCGCGGTTTCACCCGCATAAGTTTTGACCCCGTGGGTATAGTTATAAACTATCTGTGTGCCAAATTTCATCTAAATCCGTTCAGTACTTTTTGCGTGACATCCATCCATCCATCCATTCTTACAAACTTTCGCATTTATAATGTTAGAAGGATTATTAAAGCAAGCTTAGAGTAAAAAAAATATAGTTTTCTGACAGATTCAGACTCATTTTTTGTTAGCGATAGGGTTAGTTAACGTAAGTTACTTAACGTACTATGAGGACAGACATAAGTCGGTACAAAGAATAACCTATGTTAATACAAGGTGTCGTTTTGCACCCTCGTCAAATTGAAGGAGGTAACTATGCTAATGATTCTCGACACGAATCAAAAATAAAATAAGAAGGTATTTTTATTTTCTTTTATTTTCTAATTTTCGGAAATCGGCATGTGTGGGACACGCATGTTAAAACGCGGTCCGTGTGATACCGCACTGTAACTGCCCTTTTACACACACACTACCGCATACGCAGCGGGATGATTCTGTTCTGTGAAAGTGGTGTATTCTAAAATTCTGTCAAACTTAAATAACTTAAAAAATAAGTATGTATTAATTATTCAGCTTGTATCGTAATTTTATTTGATTATATAAGTCTCTCATAGCAGCCTCTTGAAATTTGGCGAGGATGCAATACGACACCTTGTATAAAAATGTCGTTATTCTCATAACATTAGGTTAGACACAATACCCACCCACTATTTATTTCTATTCCCAAGAACTCCTTACAACATAACCCTCCCGACCCTTCCCACACTAGATCAATGAAGCAACTTGTAACACAATTACAAAAAAAATCGCTTACACATAATACGTCCTTATTCCGTTCTATCCGATTCGAAATCGATTAGGGATCGGGTCACGTCCACCAGCGCGTGGCAGCGTGTATGAATGTTTGAATTTCCATGCGAAACGCATTGACATGTAAATTTTCGTTCAAGATGGCAAACGATGTCGCTAGGTGATGTCGTGCGTTCCGTTATAGAATACCGATGTTTTTTTTAAAATATGGAAGAGACTGGGATGCTGTTAATAATTGTAAATTTTTATTTAAAGCATGAATAAATTAATATGAAATTACTTTTTATGGGAGATAATTGAAGTAAGATGTATGAACGTAAACGATGCAAAACGAGTAGGTATGTAAGGATCGTAGTAGGAGGCATTCTGTAGTTTCTGCCTAGCCCCATGGGGAGAAGGCGTTAGTTGATATATGTATGGATGTAGGAGAAATTTAAGTACGAGAGTTCGTTGGCTGGTGTCAAACAAAAATTAATTTTGTTTCGGTTCTGGTAACCTGTATGAACTTTGGCCAACAATAAGCTAACAACATTTTCCTATTCACAAACAATTCCTAAAACTTTTTCAATGTTACAAAATAAACGTGATCGAAACTTGGTGATTTTGGATCAATAGAAAAATACATTTTGTTTTTTTTTAACAATTGTTGAAGTCTGGTTTTTCCTTCAGTGTAATAAATAAGTTCGGTTCTATGTCATCATCTGCCTAGCCTTTTCCCAACTACGTTAGGGTCGGCTTCCAGTATTTTACAAGAAGCGACTGCCTATCTGACCTCCACAACCCAGTTACTGGGTAATACCCCTTAGTAACATAAGCGATTCTAAGTAATAAAATTAAAGAAGTCAAGAACCTATTTACTTGTTGATAGCAAACGTAATTACTTAGTAAACAACATTCCTCATGTTGTTTACTAAGTAATTTACAGCTATATTTACTTCGTTAAACACAATATCCTTATCTTATCCAATCTCAAATTACCTTAAACTGTCGACAAACCTATTCGAAGACTTAATTCGTCCTTTTTGCTACACAGCCTGAAAATTACCGGAGACGTGGCAGCGCTGAGTGGCGGAAAATCTCGTAAAGCGACGTCCACGCTCGGCTGAGTTTCACGCATTTTGGTTCAGCTGTGTCTTTATACCACCCTGTATATGTGTATATAGGATGTTCGTTAAATGGGTGCTCGGAGCAAATATGTTATGTGTACGGAGCAGTGAGCAGCTTTTGTTGACGTTTTGGGTGTTTCTGCAGTAAAGGACTGTTTGTGAGAATGTTAGGATTTGGATCATTTAATCTATGTAGACTTGTGGTTTTCTAATTTATTTTGATACGCACACTATTCAAATAAATATTCATGTAAGTCTAGTACTTCTTGTGCCAAACTTCATGCAAATCCTATTATCAGTGGGATAATACTAATGATTGAAATACTATCTTCAATTCATGCAAGCCTAGTACTTTTTAGGCTACTGCTCAGAAATTGTGCACAACGTGTCGTCAACAGAATACCGTCTTTAGTAATTTAATTTATTTCTAATGCATATTATATAAAAATATTAGATTTCTGCACTCCTCCTTCTTTAGCTGTGCCAAATTTCATACTCCAACGTCCGCGTAATTTTCGTAAAAATGGGTACAAAGTTTTTGCTCTACGTAACTGTATTAGATACACTACGCATTTTTTTTTTGCATGTTAAATCATCAAATAACTGCTCCCGCTCTGGGCGGAGCGGGAGGGTGTGTCAGACTCTTACTGACTAAAACCCACCCGTATTCCTTCCTGTTGCCCGTGCTGCCAGGGGCCTCGGTGACCCTTTAGTACCTTCCCGCGACCCCGGCAGGCATCGGCCCTAGTGGACCCCTACACTTGTGCTGACTACATCTCTTTGAGGCGCGCGTGGAATACAATGCGCCGGGCCGCATGTCGAGCCTGGTCCTTACCGGACGGTGAGCTACCCATTGCTCACCGTCCGCAAGCCCGCGCCTACGGTGGCCGGAAATCCGCCCGGGATTCCCGACGCCCAGGGCGTCTCCTGCGGTGGCTAGGGGCCAGAGGGCGCGAAATTTGCTTTTTCCTTAACCGTCCCGCCTCCTCCTTCTCGAGCGTTACTGCTTCGCAGAAGGAGGTGACGGCTGCCCATGCCCTCTCGCTCCGTACCATGGCCTGAACCAGGGCCGGACGCCAGAGATCTCTGCCGCCGATCGCCTTCACGAGGACACGGCGGTGCTTTGCCCAAACCGGGCAGAGCCACCGTGTCCTCCGGGCGATCAACACAGTGGTGACACCTGGGCGTTTCCTTCCGCCTTATCCGACACAGGAACCTCCCGAAGCTGCCGTGTCCGGTGAGGACCTGCGTCAGGCGAAAGGTGAGGACGCCGTGGCGCCTCTCTAGCCACTCCTCAAAGAGGGGAGATACACTACGCTAAATTCTGAAAACATACAAAGTACAATATTTCTTTAATACATATATTCTATTCTAATATTGTAAAGGGAGTCAATCAAAACACGGGTAGAATTGAAAGACGATGACGTTCGTATCATTAAATCAACCGAGAGACAGATTCCTCTTTAAATTATTCGAATTAGACCTTTCATTTAGAAGTTACGACGGGTATAAAAATGCTAATAGTAAGAAAAATGCCGCGGTGTTGTTTGCTTACACCGCGGCCTTACGTCTATTAGGTCCCTACACATTTTATTTTTTGTGGATAAACACATACGATTTATAACTTTTAATCCCGGTAGTACGTGCCCGTGGGATATTTTCCGACATCCACGCAGACGAAGCCGCGTGCAAAAGCTACTTTTTACAGCAAATAACTAGTATCCCTGTTAACTAACTACTCTAACTGAGCGAACTTGTAAATAAGAAGCATAGGAACGTTAATGGTGTTAAGAATAAACTTCGAACTTTAATTACGAACTTCAGCACATCACATTTAAAATTTAGATCATGATCAGCCTATAATGTTCCCACTTCTTGGACACAGGCCTCCTCCCTGTGAGAGGGAGTGGGCTGACTGAAGCCCGGTGCGTCACCGATTCGGTGTCAAACAATAGAAAATCAATTGTGTCTCATTAGCTGTCCTTGACCGATTTAATCCACCACGCGGGCCCAATGCGGGTTGGTAGATGTCACGTGTCTTCGAATTTTTGGTTCTAGGCCATGCCGGTTTCCTGACGATGTTTTCCTTCACCGTTTTGAGAGCAGTGGTGATAAAATAATTTACACAAAGTAAAGCGCCAGTCAGGGTTCGAACCTACGACCTACAACTCGTAAGTCGCGGCCGTTACCACTGGGCCACCACTGCTCTTATACATTCTCAACGTTGATTTGAAATTTAGATTACTCCACTAAAATAGAGATAATAAAGAAAAATATAACGGTATTTCCGCCTCCCTAGGTATCTATTCTGCAGAAACAAGCCCTCCATCCATATCGAACCCAATCAGTAATAATTTTCCCACAATCTGCCGATTGGCCATCACGTGTCCAAAATGTTCAATAAAACCATTCACACTAAAATATACTCTATTCAACCAAAACAGGGAACACAGTCCTTCAGCATATAAATAGTTAACTAAAATATATGCTGAAGATATCAGTACAAACACATAATATATTACAGACCACACTACAGCTATACGGCCACAGTATGGCTATATGGCCACACCAAGGCTATACGGCTATGCCAATTTCTGGCTATCTATTTCCGAAAATGTAGATCCGATGGGCGAAGGTTTTAGGTGCTATTGATAGCGATAAATGGGTTTCGTCCGCGGTTCAGTGCTCGGTATCTTATCTGGGTCGAAAGAATTATGGTGGTGGTTTTAGGTAGATGAGAAGACTTTTGCCAATAGAACGAGATAGTGTAGGATTTGATGCATAAATCTGAATAAGAAAATCACCTGGTGAATTGATTAACCTAACTACTCTCAAAAGAACAATCTTGCGACCATGTAGCTTCTTTTCGAGACTTAATTACTACGTTTTACCACTTTGGCCCGACGGCCAATTCCTGTAATTAAAAACGTTCAAAATCAAGTCACAATTGTATCTAGGCGAAAATCAATATCAAAAACTTTTCATTTTTGACTGATTAAAACAAAAATAACAATGCGAACGATAAAAGATAAAGATAATTTAGTTTTCTATGATTAATGATTTTTTAATTTTGTTTACCTATTTTGGTATAGTCATTTTATTCTAGGTGCATCGTGTTCACATTTATTTATATATTTAATGTATCAATACAAAATATTTAAAAACATTTTAAAAGAGTAACGGTGGAGTTTCTTACCAATTCTTCTCCATACGAAACTACCTTTTGGAAGGGGCGACTAGAATCATTATATATGGACGTTTAAAAGTGCCTTATGTGCCTATTTCAAATAAATAATTTGACTTTGACTTTGAATATTCTTAAAAATACGGAAATAGCCCCTCTGATGGCAAGCAATGATATTTTTTATTAAAATAGATGTCAACTACCAATACCTACGACCACATCGGCCACCAGTTGCCAGTCTGTCGGCAGTCGCCTCATGTGCAGCGGTACATACCCCAAATGCCGGTTATAAGTCGTATTGGAACATATTTCACTTTGAAATGGCACATGTGTTGGATCATTCCGTTCCCTTCAAAATGATTGAGCTGAATGGTGCTGATCCATGCGTCATGTTCGTGAATAGGCGCCGTCACTTGGGATCTCTTAGCTGCCACGGCTTATTTTTTTTGTTTTCTTTTTTCTCTGAACGCTTTTAACGTGAACGTCTTTCTACATCGTTGTTACAACATATAACTAACAACATACATAATTTCAACATGATGTACCTACCCAATATTTCGTAACAATATTTTGTTTTAAAAGAGTTTCCATGGACTTTCTTGCCTGTTCTTCTCGATAGGAACCTACTACGCTTTGGAGTGGGCATTTAGTTTCATCGTTCAGACTGACCGACGACTTCTTGACCGTTCAAAAGTGCCTGTAAATGGTTCAATTCAAATAAATGCTTTGAGTTTGATAAGGGCTAGCCTAAATCCGCTAACAGTGCTACCACAAACTATTCACCGTTGAAATCACGAAGCGTTTGAATTTATTGATTTCGTGCGCCCCGCTATTAAGATGCTAAAACCCCGTCATGTACACACACACGATTAACGACCTTAGCTTCATTACAACAGGCTCTGAATTGATTTACACGCTACACTCGCTGTCGTTGTCGTGTTTGTTGAACACGACAGGGTGTTATTACAGTGGTTTTTAATCGTCAAAGTTGGTCGGGTGATTGGCATTTGAAAAATATAGGTTAAACTTAATAAGCTGCTGGGACTTTTGCTTAAAAATATACATTCATAGGGTTATGTATAGCCGTTGCTTAAAGACACACACACACACGGCACCAATCTACGACTAAGCAGACGTTAATTACTTGGATTAAATAAATAAAATAAAATAAAATAAAATTCATTTATTTCGGAATAGTTTTTTTTATAGAAGAAAATTTACAAAACAATTCACACTAATAATACCATAAAATAGAATAAAATAATAATAATAATAACATTCATAATAAATGTCACAAAAATTCAAAATAAAATTAAAATAAAAATAAAATTGGATAGCATTAAAATTAAAAATTAAATAAAATAAAATAAAAAAGTAATAATAAAGCAACGTTTATAAGTAAATCCCTAAAAGTCTTGTGCCTAAAAAATCTTGTTGTGAGTCAAAATGGAGGTGACATTTGGTATCTGGCAAAATGTGGGTGTACCTTCTATAAGTTAGGTCTCACCGCTGCCTAAGTGCCTCTCTGGGGAATACAGTTGTGACGTAATCTTAATTTGAGTCATGATGGCTCAAACGTTTTATTACCTGCTTTTTTCACACCATATGACGAGTCTACAACCTGGAAAGTTAATTTTCATGTTCAGTCTCAAATGGGTACAATTAATATTTAATACTAATAATTAAAACAATTAATACAACTTTGTGCCCTTTGGCGTCGAGACCCTCGGTCCGTGGGGTCCCAGTGCACATAAGTTATTTGCGGGAAATCGCGAAACATCTAGTTGATGTAACTGCGGGACACCTAACTTTATGTACGCAGACGACACATGCCTCTTTTATTTCGATAAAACTATACATAATATTATAACCAATACTCAAAAAGATCTCGACATACTCAGTGAGTGGCTTAAATACAATTTACTTACAATAAATACCTCGAAAACAACATACATGATTTTTACCGCAAAAAATAAACTATTACCAGAATTCTCGCCTCTTACTATAAACAATTACATATTAAAAAGATCCAGTCACGAAAAATACCTCGGTCTGAGGGTATATGACAAACTCACATGGAAACTGCACAACGAACATGTAAAAACAAAATTAATGTCATTACTAGCATCACTACACAAAATTGCAAATTGTATTCCAAGGAAAATACGTACTGTTATATACAAATCATTAGTAAAATAACATCTCGAGTACCATATCGAAATATGGGGATCTGCCGCGATAACTATCCTGATGCCTTTGCAAAGAACCCAAAATAAAATTATTAAAACCCTATACCATTATAAAACCCTATTACCTCACTCCAACTAAAATACTATTTGAAAAAACTAAATTATTAAATCTCGCACAACTATACACATACGGCACCTGCATTCTAATAAAAAAATCACCACAAACAGCATACAATCCAATTTACAATTACTAAAGAAAAACAATATCACACAACCTAAGAAATAAAAATAAATTACAACGAAGACAAGCTCGTACTAACTATGGTAAATAAACCATATTGTTCGAAGGAGCACAGCTGTATAATGACCTGCCAAATACGTAAAATATTGTAACAACATTAACTCATTCAAAATGAAACTAAAAAAGCATATTCATAAAAAGTAGTCATACCTATCAATTAATGTTAGCAACTACTTCCTACCTTCATTGTATAATTTATAATTTCACCAACACGCACCTGAGGCAAAATGTATTTCAATGTATTTCATTTAGATTTAAGAAATTACTTTGTATCTCATTGTAAGTGAACCAGTATTGTTCTTATGAGAATAAATTCTTTAAACCTAACTGGTCACCGAAAAGCTGGCGGCTTTCTCACGCAACGCGTGAGTAAGTTTTCACGCATTGCAGTTCAGCGAGGAAATGCCGCCAGCATCCTCGGTACAATGCCCCGAGGGCCTTTTTTAGGTTTGACTTAGTTTTAATTTAATTTAGTTAATGTTAATAACCATCTTCTAATTTGATTATGTAAATAAAGAATACTATTAATATTGGCTAGCACTCATGTACTTTCCAATAAAATCGCGAGGAAAACTGGTCCTCATGTTCTAAATCATCATCCATTTGATTTTATTCAACCAGGGAAAGAAAATGCCTACATATAA
Organism: Atethmia centrago; assembly: GCA_905333075.3. Lineage (NCBI taxonomy): Eukaryota > Metazoa > Arthropoda > Insecta > Lepidoptera > Noctuidae > Atethmia > Atethmia centrago. Next base: position 29,590,742 of record HG995378.1, on the reverse strand, counting down.
CACATTGTTTATGAAATAAATGAATGAATTCGGCGAAAAGACGTATTGGGAGACTCACATAGAGTCCGCAACATACTAACCACAATCAAAGCAACACTCAGAATTATTACATTCACCCCAAGGAGCTTAGTCGTTAAAATTTATTCGTAACATAACCGATTCCGACGTCGTAATTCGCAGCGCATCGCCTCTTCCCCGCATATAAATCGACGCTTAACGCGAACGCGCGCGTTACGCGCGGAACTCCACGCGATACGTTACGTAAACGTTTTCTTTGTTAAGCTCTAATTGGTATATTTCCATTGTTTCGTATGTGCATATGTTGGGGATTTATTTTTGCTGACGTATTGGGTAAATTGTCGGGCACTTATTTTTTTTTATACCTAGGTAAAATTTCAACCCAAGTAAAACCAAAATAAAAATGCAATGAAAATTTTTATTTACTCAGTGAAGGTCAGATAGGCTGTCACTCCATATAAATTACTGGTATTCAGCTGCTCCCGGTTAGATCAGAAGCCGACCCCAACGTACTCGTAGCTGGGAAATGGCAAGTCAGGCTGACTCTGTCATTTAGTACTGTTAAGCCAAAACTACAAGTATACTACATTATCACTAGCTTTATCTTCCCCTAAACAAACATTAACTGCGACAATTTACAGTATTTTTTTATGAGCACACACAAAAAGTCTTTAAATTACCCCAATTTAGATAAAGAAGAATGTAAATGAAAAAAAAACAAACTTGTAAAGAATCCACCCACTCAATATTGAGTGATTTTTAGAGAAAAAAAGGGTACTCCGCCATCCTCCACTAAAAAATGTTGTTCAAAATCTTCAAGCCCAAAAAAATCCCGTCCTTAAAAAGTGATACATATTAGAAAACCACTCAATTTGTCCCACATAACTTGGCAATACAAGTTGAGGGGCTTACAAAGGGTTGCAGAGAAAGCGAGGCCCTTGACCGATCACTTTGTTACAGCCCTGAAAGCGACTGAAACTCCTGAAGAGATCGTGGGTTGGAACGTACTTTTATTAAGGGTTTTATTAATGTATTGCTTATTTAATTAAGTTAGGAAATAATTTTAATATTTTGTTGTATTTCATGGATAGATAGAAATAAGATGGGGCGGTCTTATTGCATAAAATTATGTTCTGATTCCCAGATATACGTTATAACCTTTTTAGTTTTCCTTACAAAATAAGAAAAATGAAATGCTTTTGGAATCTCGTATCGTGTGTCAGTCACAGGCTATTTTCTCCAAAACTATTCGACAGCATAATTTAAATGCACAGATATAAAGTATCATGTCCCAATTTTAGATTACCAATCACATCCCTTGCAAAATCCTACAATTCAAATTTCTCAAAAATCAACACACACTTTGACAGTCACATTTCAATCATAAAACTAATCGAATCATCAAACATAATCTAAAGCCTGCCCAAACTAGGTTTACTTTTTATATCATAATATATCACGCCTGTAATCCCCGAGGGGTTGGGCAGAGGTGCACCTATAGTACACCCGCATTTTGCCAGATATGTTTAAGTCCCATGTAACAGGGGGCGAGCCTATTGCCATCAACCGGACACAAATTAAACTCCGGATTGCTACTGAGAAATTCCTAATGAATAAACCCAATAACACTTTGCCCGATCTGGGAATTGAACCCAGGATTTCATGCTCAGCATTAGCGCTCGCGCCCACTAGACCTACGAGGCAGTCATATGCTTTGTTATATGGTAACGCTTTGTGTATTTCAACAAAATCTATAACTATACAGGGTGGCAGGGACATTGATATGCAACCTTTACCATGGATTCAGTACACGATTCTGAACGCCCCTAGGTTGAAATTTTTCGTCAGTTATTAAAAAATGAATTGCTGCTCCATACATTGTGACCGCGTAGGTATTGCGCTTTTGTAGGAAAAGCAAATTTTTTGATATGTAACATCTTTCCTATCGCTTCCTGTGGGAGTGATTCCGAGAAAAGGGATGGAAATGTGTAACAGGAAGTGACAGCTTGAGCATAGAATAAGTAAGTACTTTTTAATAGCATGGATTTAGTTAGTACTTTATGCATAATCAGCGTATAATGTTCCCATTGCTGTGACATAGGCCTTCTCTCTTTGAGAGGGAGTGGGCCGTAATCCACCACGTGGGCCCAGTGCGGGTTGGTAGATGTCACATGTCTTCGAATTTTTGGTTCTAGGACATGCCGGTTTCCTCACGATGTTTTACTTCACCGTTTTGAGAGCAGTGGTGATGAAATAAATTACACAAAGTAAAGCGCCTGTCTAGGTTCGAACCTATGACCTACAACTCTTAAGTCGCGGCCGTTACCACTGGTCAACCACTGCTCTCTATAATAGCTTGTACTTTATAATAGCTTGGAACCAGTGTACTCATGGAATTAGTAAGTACTATATAGATTGTAAGTAGAGGGGGTCGAATTTCAACTAGTGGGCGACCGACTATTAATGAATAATAATTGGAATATATGTTTCAGGTATTTAGCTTTGTAAGTTTTGAGTTTAATTTCTGTCGCTGCTCTGTTGCTTATTACCAAGGTTAGATGTCAGATGTTGCGACTACTGCCGGTGCAGTAGTCGAAACATTTCAACGCAGGGAGGGCCAGAATCATGTACTGAATCCATGGTAACAGGTTGCATATCGATGTCCCTGCCACCCTGTATAATAGTATAAAACAAAGATGATTTTTGTATCTGACTCTGTGAGTGCTTAGTTCTACTGAATGGCACGATGGATTTTGATGAGGTTTACACCATCATTTAGAGGATTTATTCCGGAAGGTTTTATGCGTAAAACATTAAAATTTTACTCAGATTTAGCATATGAATCTCGATGTTATGACATGCCACCATATCAGTACATTGCATTCTTGTGAAGCAAAAGCAGGTTGCAATTCAATAATTCGCTACTGCATACGTAATATAGCAACATTATGTATGTCTGTTCATTTTGTTCAAAATATGAAGCAAACACACAAAGTAGTACTTGAACAGGGATTACATATTTCGCGAGAGGTCAGTCGAGTTTGACTTCTGAACCATATTGTCCAACTTTTAATCGCTGTGTCGGGATCAACACAATTTTTGGTAAACAAAACATTCATGGCCGCATTCTAGTTAGTTAAGAGTTTCTTATTTGTTATTTACGATCATGCCATAATAATTATACAAACAAGCTTCAAACATTTTTGAAAGGAAAAAGAAATGTTCCATATTATGGAGATCGTCGAATTTTCTAGAAGGGTATGCATTATTAGTTAAAATCGTTTTTCGTGTCTGTCTGCGTGACCACGTTATTCTTCTTAACTACACAACAGATTTTGATATGTTTGTCCATCATTTAGAGCATTTACTCCGAAAGGTTTATGGATAAAATACAATTTTACCCATAAACCTTTCGGAGCTTTCTATTAATATTAAACTTAGATTAGATTTTTCAAGTCGTAAAAACCGTGCAAAGCAGGGGCGGGTCGCTAGTTCATTATGAAGTCGATTTTGATAGCATAGGTTCACAATCCACAATAGCACTCTGCCTTTCATTGGCTTGTTCATTTTGAAAAACTATTCTATAATGCTCGAAAATGTATATTATTTACAATGAAAAACATATTTTTGCACGAATTCAAGCTTTAGCAGTAAAACAATAATATTTCAGTTTTTAAATTTAAAATCCGCACCAAAACACTTGTTAGTGTCATGGCGTCGCTTGTGACGTCACATTTGAGTAATCACAATGTAAACGCTAGACACTCATTGAGTAATTTAGTTATTTTGTGTTATTTAATATGAATTTGAAAGGGTGTGCGGTTCCTCACACCCTTTCAAATTCATATACCAATAGGTGGTGTGCGGTTCCTCAGTGTGGTAACACATCAATAAAACAACACGTCCAAATGAGCTATTTGTGTTCGTTCCAAAAAAGAAAACAATAAGAAATAAGTGGCTTCAACTTGCAAGGCGGGATTCAACAGCAATATTGCCTAGTATACTCACCTTTATTTTTGTGAATTTCACTTTAAAAAAAAAACAAGTACCCCTGCAAAAAATATACTTATGTAAAATTACCCATAGCTTTTGGGCCTAAATATCACAATGTAAGTTGCATTATAGACTGCTTAGAAATATAGGCACAGAAGCCTTCGAAAGCCTTAAACCAATCCCTCACATGGCCAGAGTACATAAAAGCTAACACCATCAAATATCTTGTGTCTTGTACAAAATGGTTTGGTGAATTACATTTCACCAGGTTATGGAGGAAACTGTAAAATTAAACATATTTATATAACCTACTTAAATGATTGTTTGTTAATTATTACCTTTTTAATGTACTTACATGGAAGTTTTGGCATTTCTAAATTTCGCTGAACAAAAGTCTTTATTTGAAGCCAAAAACTCTCCCAACATCAACAAATCCATTCTAGGCAAATTAGCGTTGTTTGCCTTAGTAAATCTTTGTTCCATGGCTCGCGTTATTTCACTTTTGTTTTAATAACACCAACTCAGTGTAAATATAATTGAATCGTAAATAAAATCATAGGATATCAACCAGTGTAACAACTGTGCTGATAACGAAGTTCGTTTGTTTACTCAAAAGTGACGTCAGTCGCTCGGATTGGTGTTCAACATATCATGGGGGATTGCCGTATTTTGTAGTTTTATTTTATCAAAATAATTATCGATCTCGCTCTTGATAAAAAAATAAATGCGCGTTTTGTATTCTATGACTCAAGTTTTATTAAAGAAATAGATAATGGTGCCGATTCCCTTGTTCACAAACTAAACTAAATTTAAGTTCAGTGCATCTTTTTCTTTCTATTTCATTAAGAAAAGGACAGAAGAAAAATTTTAGTTTAGTCCTGTCAAATTAATCGGCGCTTGACGTAAATTTACGTAATTTTAGTAGGCAAGTTTTTAATCACGTCTAAACTTGTATGGAGTAGTGACAGGCGCTGATTAATTTAACAGGACTAAACTAAAATTTATCTTCTGTCCTCTTCTTAATGAAATAGAAAGAAAAAGATGCACTGAACTTAAATTTAGTTTAGTTTGTGAACAAGGGAATCGGCACCGATATTAGTGATTTAGTAACTGTTATCATGCCTATTATCCTATTTGCAACATTCTCGTGAAGACCCACACAGAAATAATAGACATACAACTCCACAAGCTTTCTCAAATTCTCAACCATCACAACAGGAATTCAAATAGAAACATAATATTAATTTAACCCTGCACGGTCACGTCAATGTCACGCAACAATTTCAACTTTAAATAGTGTAGAAGCAAGTTCGAGACTCATTCAATGTCCCGTACGAACTTACACGAAGTCAAACGAACTTGAACGAACTTGAGCTAGGTTTTAATCTTGACGTTAGGAACAGACGTTCGCTTAGCATGTTTTATAAGTTAGTACAAAGGAGCTGAGGGTTGTGGTGATTGACTGTTCGTGGTGTTTAAAGAAGAATAAGTTTGACTTGATCGAGTCTATTTCTATTTCTAGAAATAGTACATTCACTAAATTTTTTTTTTAATTCTTTAAGACATTTCATTAAATGTGGCAACACTGCAACATATTTATTAAGTAAGTATTTAGTGGTATTTGTTGTTTGTTTTTAATAATTTGGTGTTTGAATGATTTTATAATTACTATATTTAGCTGTATTATAATGTATTTGATTATTTAATGTGACAGTGTATAAAAATGTTTAGATAAATGAGTATTATTATTATTAAATGGCCAGGTCATTGAAATCTTTTAGTTTGATGTGAACTCGATTGGTCAAAAGTGTATGCTACTTTATTACCAAGTACCTAATTAAAAGTTTTGTCTGCTCGTGCTCAGTAGAGCTTCAAACGGTATTATGTGTCACAAAAAATAATATTTTTGTTTCTTCACTGCTGGGCAAAGAACATAAAAATATTATCTTGTTTTGTTATAAAATAAAGACAATTCGAACATCTTTCACAGGAAACAATTTTTGAAACGAAAACGATATTACTTTTATATTTTTTTAACAGAATATTTATCATCAAACGCCAAATTCACTACTTCGCGTCTCTTTAGCGACATTTTAATTATAATTGTCAAGCAATATTCTAGAGTATCTGTATCCCAAACGTCACAGAAACCAGCTAACCCCATAACCCTATACAATTCACACCAAAAATAAGGTGCAATTCCAGCACAAAATTCCAGCACCTCGCATCTTGCAATTCTTCGAACGCAGCACGCTCACATGAATAACAATATACGTACATACATACATATGTAGGTAGGACCACAGGCCCTATCGCTAAATGCAGCCCCATGCATAATGCACGCGTCATCTGCGCGGTGCTTCGGGCGCTGCGGGGTGGAGTGCGCTTTAAAGCGGGCAGCGGGGTATGAGGGGAGCGAGGTCTTACTTGGATAGTAGGAATGTAATTTGGAAATAGGTACTGAAGGGCTTAGGACTTAGGGCTTTCATCGTTATGATCCTTCTGACCATACACAGAGAATCTCACGTCTGTATTCCCGAAAGCGAAGGCAGTTTATAAGATTCACGGAGGCGAGTCTATCACTATTGACTGGGCAGAATTCAGACTACAAGCTGCTATTGACCCTCGCGCACGTATGGGAGTGGCGCGAGGAGGCGAAACGCCGGGGCATAAGTCCGCTGCCGCGAGAAATCGCGGCACAGCGGACGGAGCTCCGGCGGGATCTCATGGCGTCATGGAAAGTACGGTTGTCGCAACCCAGTGTTGGGCACGCCACGATTTCGGCGATAAGTCCCCTCTTTGAGGAGTGGCTGGAGAGGCGCCACGGCGTCCTCACCTTCCACCTGACGCAGGTCCTCACCGGACACGGCAGCTTCGGGAGGTTCCTGTGTCGGATAAGGCGGGAGGAAACGTCCGGGTGTCACCACTGTGTGGATCGCCCGGAGGACACGGTGGAGCATACGGTGGAGGTCTGCCCGGCTCGGGCAGAGCACCGCCGTGTCCTCGTGGAGGCGATCGGCGGCAGAGACCTCTCGCGTCCGGCCCTGGTTCAGGCCATGGTACGGAGCGAGAGGGCATGGGCAGCCGTCACCTCCTTCTGCGAAGCAGTAATGCTCGCGAAGGAGGAGGCGGGACGGTTGAGGGAAAGGCAAGTTTCGCGCCCTCTCGCCCCTAGCCGCCGCAGGAGACGCCCAGGGCGTCGGGAATCCCGGGCGGATTTCCGGCCACCGTAGGCGCGGGCTTGCGGACGGTGAGCAATGGGTAGCTCACCGTCCGGTAAGGACCAGGCCCGGGTCGACGGCGCGTCGTATTCCACGCGCGCCTCAAAGAGATGTCGTCAGCACAAAGTAGGGGTCCACTAGGGCCGATGCCTGCCGGGGTCGCGGGAAGGTACTTATGGGTCACCGAGGCCCCCGCAACACAGGCAACAGGAAGGAATACGGGTGGGTTTTAGTCAGTAAGAGTCTGACACACCCTCCCGCTTCGCCCAGAGCGGGAGAAGTTATTTGATGATTTCCCACCCTCAAAAAAAAAAAAAAAGCTGCTATTGACAATTTTCTTGTTTGTTTAACGTCATACTTCCCGGTTCTGTGCCAAACTTGACAAGGTTTTTCAATGAAAATCTTTACAAGCATAGAATGATCCGTCTACCAGCCATAGGCGAATATACTATAGAATTCCAAGTCTTTGTAACATTGAACAAACTATTGCTGTTTTAAAGAAGAGTGAAAGAACACTATCTTTCCACTTTGCCATAGTTGCATATTATGTATTTATTCTACAAATTATATATAAGTATTTTAGTGATATTTGTTTTAGCAGTATGTATGTATGTAAGTATATTCTCTTATTGTATATTTATATTTATATTAGTGAATAGTTTTTTGTTTTTGTGTATTTTGTTTTCTCTTCTACTTTTACTTCTTTTGGAACCTATCAGAATACCAGCGCTGCGGTATTTATTTTTAAATATCGCAGCATTATGCTGAGATAGGAGCCTTTTTGGCGTCACACAAGTGGTTTTTATTTATGTTCTTTGTTGTTTTTTGTTTTTTATCGAACAAATATGTAAATTTTCTTAGTTTTAAATGCTCCTTTTTTACTTTTTGTATTTCTTGTGCGTGTCCCAACTAAAATATTTTTTTCTTTTACACACGGTGTCTACATCTCTTTGTTTACTTTCCTATCGCAGGTATGCTGGAAGAGATTTCTTTTGAAATAAGCATCACCTTCGTATTTTTCTGTTCCTTTCTTGTTGTCTGTTCATAAGTGTGTACATGTTTCAAACTGTTTAATAAATCAATAAACAAAAATAAAAATGCAATATTCATCGTCTCATAAATCCTAGCCCTTACTGAAATTCCATAATACTATTACATCACAGCACCCCAGTTGAACCATAAAATGTAACTGGCCAAAGATGCATTTGTTTTATAGGACTTAATAGCATTCCACTATCGACCATAAAAATGGATGCAACGTTTATGCCGCTTTAACTCAGACCAGACCTCGACGATTCATGCGCTCAGCTTTTGTGTGGAACGTTTGGTTCTATCTAGTGGTTTTACGGTTGCTTTACTGGTTTAATACCCCAGTAGATGTCGTCAAACTGTCCTGTAAATCTTAGTGATCAGGTTTACATGAATCTGTTGTGGTTTGGTTCTAAAATGGTCAGCAAGTAAGAGTTTTGAACTGTTTGTTGAGAACAATGAGTGAATAGGTAGTTTAAATATTTGTGTGTTCATTCAAATTGACTTGAAAACTGGAACCAGTTTGAACACCTTTTTGCCAAGAATAAAATAATCAAGAGAATCGAATCCAGTTGGTCGAAATGATACTGTCCGGACGATGTCAGCGTCGGATGTAGATCGTGGGAACATCGTCAATTGGTGGAAGGTGACTGCTCTATAAATATCGTTGCGTAGAGGAGTGATCTAGAGATCACTTATCGCAATACTAGCTGCGCCCCGCGGTTTAACCCACATAAGTCTGTATCTCGTTGAAATATCGGGATAAAAAGTCCTAATCTAGGGCTGACAGGACACCTAACGTTATACGCAGATGACACTTGCCTTTTTTACTTTGACAAATCTTTGCAAAACATTGTAAAATAAATGATGCTCAAAAAGACCTTGACCTACTCACATAATCAGCCTATAATGTTCCCACTGCTGGGACACAGGTTTCTTCTCTGTGAGAGGGACTTACTTAAAGACATAATTTATATATTTTCTCCGCGATAAATAAACCGTTACCGGAGTTATCCTCATCTCCTCTCCACCTCTTACGATCAACGGAGAAATGGTGAAACAAAAAAGAAATAGACAAACTTACTTGGAAGCTACGCATCGATCATGTCAAAACAAAATTAATTTCACTATGTGTATTCCGATAAAAACTACGACTAACTATAATTATATAACTGCCTACTAAAATCAAACTTTGAATATCTAATTGAGACATGGAGATCATCCGCTAAATCGAAATCTAAACTCACTACAAAGATTACAAAATAAAATTATCAAAGTATTATTTCAAAAACTTGCCTTCTAAATCTCACACAACTTTACACATATTACACCTGTATTCTCGTTAAAAAAACACTACGAATTCCATACAATCAAACATAGAACTACACAATAACATAAGTACAACACAAGTAAAAACAAGTTTCAACTAATTACTGCACGGGCACAAACTAATATTCGTCGGCAAAAAAATAATATTCGTTGAGGGAGAGGGAGAGGGGGGAGCACAGCTGTCATCATTAGCAGCTGCAATAATTTACTAGAGGATAAAAAGAAGCACGGTAGCATAAACATATTATTTAAAACAAAACTTTAGAAACATGTATCTACCCCGTAACGTCACCAACACATTAGTGGCCAATATGATAATTATAATTATCTAGATGATACCCCCCTTTTCAATCAGTTAATGAGATCTTCCTATGTATCTCATTAACTGACTTCCAAAAAGGGGGGGTTATCAATTCGGATGTTTAGTTATATTTTTTTTTTATGTATGTTCACCAATTTCTCCGTCAATTGTAGATCGATTCTGAAAATTATTTTTTTGTTTGAAAGGGTCCCGATGTGGTCCCATTGTGACCAACATATAATCTGATGAGGAGATCCCGTGGAAATTGAGGGAAATCCATAAATTTTAAAGGCACACCTATAGCCGTTTGGGTATTTTTTATAGTAACTTGTGCATTTGCTCTCGGAAAGCACCATTTAGTGAAGTGGAACTTATGTTGAAGACCACAGATGGCTAACGGAACTACTTAATAAGAAGTATTTAGGTACTTATGTACTTAATATGGTTATATGGTGAGTGGCAGTTCTCCTGGTTCCAGGAGAACTCCTCAACAATATTAACGTACCTGCATCGGGAAAAGCAATATTTTGTAAAAGGTTATGAGCAGTTGACATTAGGCTATTGTAACTTATATAAATTACAAACTGTCCCACTAAAAAGTGAAAAATATAAATCTTTTTACAAAAAACTAAATTACAGATCCAAAGAGACCGACTTCCGAAATTAAAGTTATTTTTCACTTTGTAGTGTTGTTTTTTAGTCTTGTTCTTTTTTTTTTTTTGTAAAAAGTTTTTTTAAGTGAACTGTCACCTAAGTTTTTATGAGAAATAAATTCTTTAACCTAATCCAGGTCATGGTCTACCCATATGCTAAATTTCACCCAAATCCGTTCTGCTGTTTTAGCGTGAAGCGTAAGAAACTAACAAATAAACAAACTCACTTTTGCATTTACAATATTAGTTAGGATTTTTACTTTAGGAATTACTTTAAACGGTCAAGGACAGCTAATGATACAGAATTGATTTTCCATTGTTTGGCTTCGAATAGGATAGGCTTCACAAGTTATACTCGTTTGTGTAACGCGTTGTACTAATGTCCATCTACATTCATAAGATCACATTATACTCATTGTTTAAGCGATTTCTGATCTCAGAAGGAAAATTACACTTACATTATTCTTCTTTTACATACAGTTTAGTATGAAAATCTTAACTTTCAAACAAACCATATACCTACGTATAATGTGCATATTTAAATTCATTACCCCATTTTGGATCCGCCATCGTCGCGTAAAACTCTTTGCCGTTGTCAAAAGCTGTGCGAGCGAGAGATGATAATGGAAACCCTTGAAAGTATGTCAGAAGTATGGTAACGCGTTCAGTTTGAAGCTGTCGTGCTATAGAATGTGGTTGTTAAAATATATTGCACTTCTATTTTTGTTATGAATATCTGCACGACCGCGGCAATTGTTTCTTTTGCGGGTGAATTGAAAAGTTTTAAGTTTTGTGTTTAATATTATTTGAATACGAAATTAATGATTTGTTATAAAGAAAAACGATACTTACTTAGTTTTTTATGTCAAAGTTCATATAATACTATATTAGAAGTTCTAAAATATTCTCAAGTAAGTGAAATCCTTGTAATTTATTATTGAGAAATAAATTTCTTTAACCATATTTTCCAAGGGTTTTTTATATAAAAAGTAGGTCTAATTCAATAGGTTAACTTTGGAGTTGTGAAGGAATAGTTGCTTTTTTACCAGTTTCAGCTCTTGTACTACTTAACGATGCTGGTAAGGATCTAATATGCGAAGTCTTTATCAAAAATCCTTTCATAAATTTACGCCGTGGAGATAGGCAGCATTTTACATATATGCCCTTTTTGTTTCATAATTATTTTTATTTGGCTATGTGGTAAATTAAAAAAAAATATTTTTGATTCCCATGTTTTTATATATTGAGGTAGTTTTTCTATTATGATTTCGAGGGGCTTGTGGCTAAGTAATAACAGCCGCTCGGTTCGATCGGTCAGGTTAAGTTACGTTTGCCGTTGTCGGTCCGTGGATGGGTGACCATCTTTACATACCAACCATATATATAATAATAAAACTAAAAAACTTGCAATAAAATAAATTATTTAAAAAACAAAAAACCCGACTGCCAAAACAGATAACTGAAAAGGGAAAAACAAGCATTATAATCTATAGAATTTTGGTATCACAGGCGGGGACAATCAAAAGTTACACCATATTTCGGGTTATTCGACTGTGGGGACAGTCGAATAACCCGAAATATGGTGTAACTTTTTTTAAATAATTTATTTTATTCGATATTAGTCTCGATCGTTACTCATAACCTATACACCTCCATTACCAACCAAAAACACAACCACACAAAAAGGTTCTGACTCGACAATTTCCCACAAACGAGGTCACCAGCGACTCATTATAATTAATTAAAATTACAGCAGCTAAGCCCTTCAGACAAAACAGTCGTTACATTGTTCAAGAGCGGTGATTATGTGACGTCATATAGCAGAGTAATTAAACGGTGACGGTGATGGTAAATGCTCTAAACTTGAATACTATTGTTACTGGTTAACAATTCGAGTTGGTAATAAGTATAGCTCGGTTCAGTTGGTGGTAGGACTTGTTCTAAGTCCTACCACAATCCGCGGTTAGCTACCACAATCTTATCTAAGTCTGTCGCCATAATAATCAGTCACTTGAACGTCCCAGTTTTGCACCTAACTACCCTCCGACGCGTCCCAACTCTCACGAGCGCGCACGCGCGGTTTCCGCGTCGGTCATCTCCAACATAAAGCGTAATAACTAGAAAACTACTGCAGCTATACCTTAATAAAAATCAAGTGTATAGCTGAAACTATGCAGAATCAATAGGTGTTAAAACTAAATTACAACTTCATAGCCCAAAGTACCGTAAAAAAATGTTAAACTTGAGAACGCGTGTTGAAATTTCCGTAAAATATTTGTTCTTGCAGAATTTTTGTTCAGAATTTTTTGGTTTGGGTAAGTAAAACCTATTTATAATTAAACTAGACTATCTAAGCTTTCTTTTCATACCCATATGTCTATACCCTGGTTTGTTCAGAGTAGCACAGTAAACCAAAACACACACCCCATTCCCTCACCAATTTAATACCGCCTATAACAAATGTCCTGCATAAAACGTAATAACTAGAAAACTACTGTAGCTATTCCATAATAAAAAATCATGTGTATAGCTGAAAGTATACTTAATCAATAGGTGTTAAAACTTAATTACGCCTTCATAGCCCAAAGTACCGTAAAAAAAAGTTAAACTTGAGAACGTGTGTGAATTTCCGTAAAATATTTGTTCTTGCAGAATTTTTGTTCAGAATTTTTTGGTTTGGGTCAGTAAGGTCCTATTTATAATTAAACTAGACTATCTAAGCATTTTTTGATACCCTTAAGCCCTTAATTGGTTTATTCAGAGTAACACAGTAAATCAAAACAATCCCCCATTCCCTCACAAATTTGATAAAAAAATGTCCGGCGGGACGAAGTAAATCAGGTTAATCGTAACTATTTTTGTAGTATTTTAACGGTGTGAACGTCTTTAAATACTAATTATGAACATATGTCCTTAAAATAAGCACTAATCTATTACATTATTTAGTAAAACTTACGTAATTAATACGAAAATGCCGAAGCACAGCGTGTCGCCATGCGCCAAATTTTTCCTGACGATTTTATCACAACACAACACATTCACAACCTTGGACACTTGTAGATATTCGTAAACCTTGTTTAAAGAGGTTTCTTATGGAATATAACACTCGTACACTGGATTATTCACTATATTCTAATTAAATAAGTTAAAAAAATAAAAATGAGCATGTTTTCATTATGTCAATGACAGCCAACTGAACGACGAAATCTTTTTTTTTCAATATGTTCTCTTTGGTCTGATACCGAGTGTTGCATACGTAAAGAGGCGGAATTTAATACAGCGCCATCTCGTAAAATCATTTAAAAGCCGTACAGTGTGATTGCGGCACGAAATCGCTTAGTTTGCAGTCAAGCGTCCAGGCTACCATGGTAGCCGGACGCGTCGTAAAAGTGTTTTTCTGGGCTACTATGGTAGCTGGGACGTTCAAGATAATTCTCAACCACTGAGGAACTGGCGTTCCTCAGTGGTTGAGAATTCCGAAAAAGAAGTTGGAGTTTTATTGCGAGATACGTGGAGACATGGCAGTAGGAAGGTGTTCTATGAGTGGTTGAATTAGTGTAGAAAATTGAATTATTTGTATTGTTAAGGGATGCGTAGATGACCGGTGATCGGACACAAGAGAGCGGTTATTTTTTTTAGGGTTCCGTAGTAAACAAGGAACCCTTACAATATCGCCATGTCCGTAGCTCAGAGACGCTTTGTACTAGAAAGCTGTAGTTTGGCATAGGTATACATATTAATTACGCCGACAAAGTTTTAAAATAAAACCTAGAATAAAATATTTTTTAGCGTTCCTCCCGTAATGTGAGGATGAAATTTTTTTTTCTGGTTATCCTACAGTGTGGTATCGTTGGATAGGCCGTTCAAAAATATTGCAGGTCTTTGAACACCACTTTTCGATTCAAGGATCCACTTGTGTAATATTAAACTTTAAAGTGCTAATTTTTGTTAGAGTCAAGTGTCCCCCTCTCCCTGCCAGCTAAATGGTTGTTTATGGAGATGTGAAAAACTTCATGGCAGTAGTACATATAATGAAATTAAAAGGAAAACTATCACGGCTAAGTAGGCTTTACAAGTTAACGAGTTATAGTCGACCAACTTAAATTTGCAGTTGGAGAATTGACCGTGGCATATATCGATGTATGGGAGAACAGGATTTTTAACTACAATTTTAAGTTTGTTTTTGGAATAAATTCGTCCCAAATAATCCCAACTACGCAACCCTTCATTGTGCGTGGTCCGACACGCACTTGGCCGGTTTTTTTACCATCAAGTGGCCCCAAACATTGTTCTACAATCAAAATATGTTAAAATACCTCAAACACATACAAATCAACAATATATGATGGTACAGCAAGTGGCGCCGCCCCGTTTTGTTACGAAGTTATTGGATTCACCGAAATGGTTGGATAAGAGTGACACTGAGTGCTGACAGTCACTCTAGCAGAGGGTCGCATCGATGGTTGCGTGGCGGCTATCTTTAGATGACGGAAGATGATGTCAGGGGAGCCGCTGTCGTACCACGTCCACCATGAACTGCTATATTCTAGCACAATCCTGTTATATTAAAGCTGCTGCACTTCTGGTAAAGGCTATCCTGCGCCGTTATATAGTTCTGTAAAGGATGAAGAAAATCGTCTTTGAATTTAGCTATTAATTTAAACACATCACTATTCGTAAATATGTAAGTAATATAGGTATAGTATAGGTATCGTGTTATCCAGTAACTGGGTTGTGGAGTTCAGATAGGCAGTCGCTCCATGTAAAATACTGGTATTCAGCTGCATTTAGTTAAGCAAGCCGACCCCAACGTAGTTGGGAAAAGGCTAGGTAGATGATGATTTTTGCAAATAACCGCGCCACAAAATTACGAACGTGTTTGATCTTGAATTCGTGTAGTGCGGCAGACGTCTCGCAACAAACTGCACCCGCTACAAATGTGTTCTCTGAGTACGTATTTGCCCGCAGACAATAGGGATGATGAAAACGTCAGGTACCAAGATTATTTATAAAATATTGGACAAGTGTTTTTTCTTTTTACCCGACTGCCTCAGGAGGGTAATGTTTTTCGAGAGTATGTATGTATGTATGTATATTTCTTTGGCACGCTCTGTAGCCTAAACGGCTTGATGGATTTTAACATATGAGGTGTCCTTAGATTCGTCTTATTTGTAGGAGTGACATAGGCTATATAATATTTATAAATTGCATCTGCAAGTACAAAAAAAAGGAGGGGAATGTTTTTTTTCTTTGCCATTAATTGCAACAATATTGGTATCAAATAAAAGCTAGTAAAAAGTAATTTTCAAATATATATATATAAATAACACTAAAAAGCTTGAAATAAAATAAATTATTTAAAAAAACAAAAAACCCGACTGCTAAAACACATACCTGAAAAGGGAAAAACAAGCGTTATAAATCTATATTATTTTGGTCTTGCAGGCGGGGACAGTCGAGTAACCTGAAATATGGTGTAACTTTTGATTGTCTCCGCCTGCAAGACCAAAATTCTATAGATTATAACGCTTGTTTCTCCCTTTTCAGTTATGTGGTTTAGCAGTCGGGTTTTTTGTTTTAAAATAATTTATTTTTTTACGTAATCAAAAGATTACGGCGATACATTCAGTTAAAATGTGAATTTATACTACGACATGCTAGAGACGAATTGTGACGTACCGAGCCCCACTTTAATGCGTTTTATCTAAGTAGTTTTTTGTTTTTGTGTATTTTGTTTTCTCTTCTACTTTTACTTCTTTTGGAACCTATCAGAATACCAGCGCTGCGGTATTTATTTTTAAATATCGCAGCATTATGCTGAGATAGGAGCCTTTTTGGCGTCACACAAGTGGTTTTTATTTATGTTCTTTGTTGTTTTTTGTTTTTTATCGAACAAATATGTAAATTTTCTTAGTTTTAAATGCTCCTTTTTTACTTTTTGTATTTCTTGTGCGTGTCCCAACTAAAATATTTTTTTCTTTTACACACGGTGTCTACATCTCTTTGTTTACTTTCCTATCGCAGGTATGCTGGAAGAGATTTCTTTTGAAATAAGCATCACCTTCGTATTTTTCTGTTCCTTTCTTGTTGTCTGTTCATAAGTGTGTACATGTTTCAAACTGTTTAATAAATCAATAAACAAAAATAAAAATGCAATATTCATCGTCTCATAAATCCTAGCCCTTACTGAAATTCCATAATACTATTACATCACAGCACCCCAGTTGAACCATAAAATGTAACTGGCCAAAGATGCATTTGTTTTATAGGACTTAATAGCATTCCACTATCGACCATAAAAATGGATGCAACGTTTATGCCGCTTTAACTCAGACCAGACCTCGACGATTCATGCGCTCAGCTTTTGTGTGGAACGTTTGGTTCTATCTAGTGGTTTTACGGTTGCTTTACTGGTTTAATACCCCAGTAGATGTCGTCAAACTGTCCTGTAAATCTTAGTGATCAGGTTTACATGAATCTGTTGTGGTTTGGTTCTAAAATGGTCAGCAAGTAAGAGTTTTGAACTGTTTGTTGAGAACAATGAGTGAATAGGTAGTTTAAATATTTGTGTGTTCATTCAAATTGACTTGAAAACTGGAACCAGTTTGAACACCTTTTTGCCAAGAATAAAATAATCAAGAGAATCGAATCCAGTTGGTCGAAATGATACTGTCCGGACGATGTCAGCGTCGGATGTAGATCGTGGGAACATCGTCAATTGGTGGAAGGTGACTGCTCTATAAATATCGTTGCGTAGAGGAGTGATCTAGAGATCACTTATCGCAATACTAGCTGCGCCCCGCGGTTTAACCCACATAAGTCTGTATCTCGTTGAAATATCGGGATAAAAAGTCCTAATCTAGGGCTGACAGGACACCTAACGTTATACGCAGATGACACTTGCCTTTTTTACTTTGACAAATCTTTGCAAAACATTGTAAAATAAATGATGCTCAAAAAGACCTTGACCTACTCACATAATCAGCCTATAATGTTCCCACTGCTGGGACACAGGTTTCTTCTCTGTGAGAGGGACTTACTTAAAGACATAATTTATATATTTTCTCCGCGATAAATAAACCGTTACCGGAGTTATCCTCATCTCCTCTCCACCTCTTACGATCAACGGAGAAATGGTGAAACAAAAAAGAAATAGACAAACTTACTTGGAAGCTACGCATCGATCATGTCAAAACAAAATTAATTTCACTATGTGTATTCCGATAAAAACTACGACTAACTATAATTATATAACTGCCTACTAAAATCAAACTTTGAATATCTAATTGAGACATGGAGATCATCCGCTAAATCGAAATCTAAACTCACTACAAAGATTACAAAATAAAATTATCAAAGTATTATTTCAAAAACTTGCCTTCTAAATCTCACACAACTTTACACATATTACACCTGTATTCTCGTTAAAAAAACACTACGAATTCCATACAATCAAACATAGAACTACACAATAACATAAGTACAACACAAGTAAAAACAAGTTTCAACTAATTACTGCACGGGCACAAACTAATATTCGTCGGCAAAAAAATAATATTCGTTGAGGGAGAGGGAGAGGGGGGAGCACAGCTGTCATCATTAGCAGCTGCAATAATTTACTAGAGGATAAAAAGAAGCACGGTAGCATAAACATATTATTTAAAACAAAACTTTAGAAACATGTATCTACCCCGTAACGTCACCAACACATTAGTGGCCAATATGATAATTATAATTATCTAGATGATACCCCCCTTTTCAATCAGTTAATGAGATCTTCCTATGTATCTCATTAACTGACTTCCAAAAAGGGGGGGTTATCAATTCGGATGTTTAGTTATATTTTTTTTTTATGTATGTTCACCAATTTCTCCGTCAATTGTAGATCGATTCTGAAAATTATTTTTTTGTTTGAAAGGGTCCCGATGTGGTCCCATTGTGACCAACATATAATCTGATGAGGAGATCCCGTGGAAATTGAGGGAAATCCATAAATTTTAAAGGCACACCTATAGCCGTTTGGGTATTTTTTATAGTAACTTGTGCATTTGCTCTCGGAAAGCACCATTTAGTGAAGTGGAACTTATGTTGAAGACCACAGATGGCTAACGGAACTACTTAATAAGAAGTATTTAGGTACTTATGTACTTAATATGGTTATATGGTGAGTGGCAGTTCTCCTGGTTCCAGGAGAACTCCTCAACAATATTAACGTACCTGCATCGGGAAAAGCAATATTTTGTAAAAGGTTATGAGCAGTTGACATTAGGCTATTGTAACTTATATAAATTACAAACTGTCCCACTAAAAAGTGAAAAATATAAATCTTTTTACAAAAAACTAAATTACAGATCCAAAGAGACCGACTTCCGAAATTAAAGTTATTTTTCACTTTGTAGTGTTGTTTTTTAGTCTTGTTCTTTTTTTTTTTTTGTAAAAAGTTTTTTTAAGTGAACTGTCACCTAAGTTTTTATGAGAAATAAATTCTTTAACCTAATCCAGGTCATGGTCTACCCATATGCTAAATTTCACCCAAATCCGTTCTGCTGTTTTAGCGTGAAGCGTAAGAAACTAACAAATAAACAAACTCACTTTTGCATTTACAATATTAGTTAGGATTTTTACTTTAGGAATTACTTTAAACGGTCAAGGACAGCTAATGATACAGAATTGATTTTCCATTGTTTGGCTTCGAATAGGATAGGCTTCACAAGTTATACTCGTTTGTGTAACGCGTTGTACTAATGTCCATCTACATTCATAAGATCACATTATACTCATTGTTTAAGCGATTTCTGATCTCAGAAGGAAAATTACACTTACATTATTCTTCTTTTACATACAGTTTAGTATGAAAATCTTAACTTTCAAACAAACCATATACCTACGTATAATGTGCATATTTAAATTCATTACCCCATTTTGGATCCGCCATCGTCGCGTAAAACTCTTTGCCGTTGTCAAAAGCTGTGCGAGCGAGAGATGATAATGGAAACCCTTGAAAGTATGTCAGAAGTATGGTAACGCGTTCAGTTTGAAGCTGTCGTGCTATAGAATGTGGTTGTTAAAATATATTGCACTTCTATTTTTGTTATGAATATCTGCACGACCGCGGCAATTGTTTCTTTTGCGGGTGAATTGAAAAGTTTTAAGTTTTGTGTTTAATATTATTTGAATACGAAATTAATGATTTGTTATAAAGAAAAACGATACTTACTTAGTTTTTTATGTCAAAGTTCATATAATACTATATTAGAAGTTCTAAAATATTCTCAAGTAAGTGAAATCCTTGTAATTTATTATTGAGAAATAAATTTCTTTAACCATATTTTCCAAGGGTTTTTTATATAAAAAGTAGGTCTAATTCAATAGGTTAACTTTGGAGTTGTGAAGGAATAGTTGCTTTTTTACCAGTTTCAGCTCTTGTACTACTTAACGATGCTGGTAAGGATCTAATATGCGAAGTCTTTATCAAAAATCCTTTCATAAATTTACGCCGTGGAGATAGGCAGCATTTTACATATATGCCCTTTTTGTTTCATAATTATTTTTATTTGGCTATGTGGTAAATTAAAAAAAAATATTTTTGATTCCCATGTTTTTATATATTGAGGTAGTTTTTCTATTATGATTTCGAGGGGCTTGTGGCTAAGTAATAACAGCCGCTCGGTTCGATCGGTCAGGTTAAGTTACGTTTGCCGTTGTCGGTCCGTGGATGGGTGACCATCTTTACATACCAACCATATATATAATAATAAAACTAAAAAACTTGCAATAAAATAAATTATTTAAAAAACAAAAAACCCGACTGCCAAAACAGATAACTGAAAAGGGAAAAACAAGCATTATAATCTATAGAATTTTGGTATCACAGGCGGGGACAATCAAAAGTTACACCATATTTCGGGTTATTCGACTGTGGGGACAGTCGAATAACCCGAAATATGGTGTAACTTTTTTTAAATAATTTATTTTATTCGATATTAGTCTCGATCGTTACTCATAACCTATACACCTCCATTACCAACCAAAAACACAACCACACAAAAAGGTTCTGACTCGACAATTTCCCACAAACGAGGTCACCAGCGACTCATTATAATTAATTAAAATTACAGCAGCTAAGCCCTTCAGACAAAACAGTCGTTACATTGTTCAAGAGCGGTGATTATGTGACGTCATATAGCAGAGTAATTAAACGGTGACGGTGATGGTAAATGCTCTAAACTTGAATACTATTGTTACTGGTTAACAATTCGAGTTGGTAATAAGTATAGCTCGGTTCAGTTGGTGGTAGGACTTGTTCTAAGTCCTACCACAATCCGCGGTTAGCTACCACAATCTTATCTAAGTCTGTCGCCATAATAATCAGTCACTTGAACGTCCCAGTTTTGCACCTAACTACCCTCCGACGCGTCCCAACTCTCACGAGCGCGCACGCGCGGTTTCCGCGTCGGTCATCTCCAACATAAAGCGTAATAACTAGAAAACTACTGCAGCTATACCTTAATAAAAATCAAGTGTATAGCTGAAACTATGCAGAATCAATAGGTGTTAAAACTAAATTACAACTTCATAGCCCAAAGTACCGTAAAAAAATGTTAAACTTGAGAACGCGTGTTGAAATTTCCGTAAAATATTTGTTCTTGCAGAATTTTTGTTCAGAATTTTTTGGTTTGGGTAAGTAAAACCTATTTATAATTAAACTAGACTATCTAAGCTTTCTTTTCATACCCATATGTCTATACCCTGGTTTGTTCAGAGTAGCACAGTAAACCAAAACACACACCCCATTCCCTCACCAATTTAATACCGCCTATAACAAATGTCCTGCATAAAACGTAATAACTAGAAAACTACTGTAGCTATTCCATAATAAAAAATCATGTGTATAGCTGAAAGTATACTTAATCAATAGGTGTTAAAACTTAATTACGCCTTCATAGCCCAAAGTACCGTAAAAAAAAGTTAAACTTGAGAACGTGTGTGAATTTCCGTAAAATATTTGTTCTTGCAGAATTTTTGTTCAGAATTTTTTGGTTTGGGTCAGTAAGGTCCTATTTATAATTAAACTAGACTATCTAAGCATTTTTTGATACCCTTAAGCCCTTAATTGGTTTATTCAGAGTAACACAGTAAATCAAAACAATCCCCCATTCCCTCACAAATTTGATAAAAAAATGTCCGGCGGGACGAAGTAAATCAGGTTAATCGTAACTATTTTTGTAGTATTTTAACGGTGTGAACGTCTTTAAATACTAATTATGAACATATGTCCTTAAAATAAGCACTAATCTATTACATTATTTAGTAAAACTTACGTAATTAATACGAAAATGCCGAAGCACAGCGTGTCGCCATGCGCCAAATTTTTCCTGACGATTTTATCACAACACAACACATTCACAACCTTGGACACTTGTAGATATTCGTAAACCTTGTTTAAAGAGGTTTCTTATGGAATATAACACTCGTACACTGGATTATTCACTATATTCTAATTAAATAAGTTAAAAAAATAAAAATGAGCATGTTTTCATTATGTCAATGACAGCCAACTGAACGACGAAATCTTTTTTTTTCAATATGTTCTCTTTGGTCTGATACCGAGTGTTGCATACGTAAAGAGGCGGAATTTAATACAGCGCCATCTCGTAAAATCATTTAAAAGCCGTACAGTGTGATTGCGGCACGAAATCGCTTAGTTTGCAGTCAAGCGTCCAGGCTACCATGGTAGCCGGACGCGTCGTAAAAGTGTTTTTCTGGGCTACTATGGTAGCTGGGACGTTCAAGATAATTCTCAACCACTGAGGAACTGGCGTTCCTCAGTGGTTGAGAATTCCGAAAAAGAAGTTGGAGTTTTATTGCGAGATACGTGGAGACATGGCAGTAGGAAGGTGTTCTATGAGTGGTTGAATTAGTGTAGAAAATTGAATTATTTGTATTGTTAAGGGATGCGTAGATGACCGGTGATCGGACACAAGAGAGCGGTTATTTTTTTTAGGGTTCCGTAGTAAACAAGGAACCCTTACAATATCGCCATGTCCGTAGCTCAGAGACGCTTTGTACTAGAAAGCTGTAGTTTGGCATAGGTATACATATTAATTACGCCGACAAAGTTTTAAAATAAAACCTAGAATAAAATATTTTTTAGCGTTCCTCCCGTAATGTGAGGATGAAATTTTTTTTTCTGGTTACCCTACAGTGTGGTATCGTTGGATAGGCCGTTCAAAAATATTGCAGGTCTTTGAACACCACTTTTCGATTCAAGGATCCACTTGTGTAATATTAAACTTTAAAGTGCTAATTTTTGTTAGAGTCAAGTGTCCCCCTCTCCCTGCCAGCTAAATGGTTGTTTATGGAGATGTGAAAAACTTCATGGCAGTAGTACATATAATGAAATTAAAAGGAAAACTATCACGGCTAAGTAGGCTTTACAAGTTAACGAGTTATAGTCGACCAACTTAAATTTGCAGTTGGAGAATTGACCGTGGCATATATCGATGTATGGGAGAACAGGATTTTTAACTACAATTTTAAGTTTGTTTTTGGAATAAATTCGTCCCAAATAATCCCAACTACGCAACCCTTCATTGTGCGTGGTCCGACACGCACTTGGCCGGTTTTTTTACCATCAAGTGGCCCCAAACATTGTTCTACAATCAAAATATGTTAAAATACCTCAAACACATACAAATCAACAATATATGATGGTACAGCAAGTGGCGCCGCCCCGTTTTGTTACGAAGTTATTGGATTCACCGAAATGGTTGGATAAGAGTGACACTGAGTGCTGACAGTCACTCTAGCAGAGGGTCGCATCGATGGTTGCGTGGCGGCTATCTTTAGATGACGGAAGATGATGTCAGGGGAGCCGCTGTCGTACCACGTCCACCATGAACTGCTATATTCTAGCACAATCCTGTTATATTAAAGCTGCTGCACTTCTGGTAAAGGCTATCCTGCGCCGTTATATAGTTCTGTAAAGGATGAAGAAAATCGTCTTTGAATTTAGCTATTAATTTAAACACATCACTATTCGTAAATATGTAAGTAATATAGGTATAGTATAGGTATCGTGTTATCCAGTAACTGGGTTGTGGAGTTCAGATAGGCAGTCGCTCCATGTAAAATACTGGTATTCAGCTGCATTTAGTTAAGCAAGCCGACCCCAACGTAGTTGGGAAAAGGCTAGGTAGATGATGATTTTTGCAAATAACCGCGCCACAAAATTACGAACGTGTTTGATCTTGAATTCGTGTAGTGCGGCAGACGTCTCGCAACAAACTGCACCCGCTACAAATGTGTTCTCTGAGTACGTATTTGCCCGCAGACAATAGGGATGATGAAAACGTCAGGTACCAAGATTATTTATAAAATATTGGACAAGTGTTTTTTCTTTTTACCCGACTGCCTCAGGAGGGTAATGTTTTTCGAGAGTATGTATGTATGTATGTATATTTCTTTGGCACGCTCTGTAGCCTAAACGGCTTGATGGATTTTAACATATGAGGTGTCCTTAGATTCGTCTTATTTGTAGGAGTGACATAGGCTATATAATATTTATAAATTGCATCTGCAAGTACAAAAAAAAGGAGGGGAATGTTTTTTTTCTTTGCCATTAATTGCAACAATATTGGTATCAAATAAAAGCTAGTAAAAAGTAATTTTCAAATATATATATATAAATAACACTAAAAAGCTTGAAATAAAATAAATTATTTAAAAAAACAAAAAACCCGACTGCTAAAACACATACCTGAAAAGGGAAAAACAAGCGTTATAAATCTATATTATTTTGGTCTTGCAGGCGGGGACAGTCGAGTAACCTGAAATATGGTGTAACTTTTGATTGTCTCCGCCTGCAAGACCAAAATTCTATAGATTATAACGCTTGTTTCTCCCTTTTCAGTTATGTGGTTTAGCAGTCGGGTTTTTTGTTTTAAAATAATTTATTTTTTTACGTAATCAAAAGATTACGGCGATACATTCAGTTAAAATGTGAATTTATACTACGACATGCTAGAGACGAATTGTGACGTACCGAGCCCCACTTTAATGCGTTTTATCTAAGTAATTTTTTATCAATATGATAAAGCAAAAAATACGTGTCTAATATTTTTTTATTATCTGACTGATGGATTAAAAGGATTTCTTTCTTTTTACCCAGACATCATCCCTATTAAACTGGGGCGTTAAATGTGTCGCGTGTCAAATGTGGCGCAACAATTGTCGTAATACAAATTTATGTCTAGTGTGCGGCCTGCCTAACTAAGACTTACGACACATTTCCCCATCAACGAACAAGAACTGATTAATCTACCAAAAAACCTTAACAAAGCACAAATTATTTTACCAATGCCATCAACATATTAACTTTCAAAATAAACTTCTAACACAATGTGATCACACAATGGCTTTAGAATCTATTCCGTCATGTGCGCTTGCTTTTCATTGGCGAATATTGTTGAACATGGCTGCCATTTTAATTAATATGTAAAAGGGCTATTGAAATGATTAATTATGGTTGTATGTAGGTGCAAAATTTATGTATGAGCTAGTCGCTGAGCACGTGAAGGTTTTTAAAAATATTGTATCACTGAAATTTTTCGTCAGTTTTCAGGTTTCGCTCAATCATCATCTGCCTAGCCTTTTCCCAACTATGTTGGGGTCGGCTTCTAGTCTTACCGGAAACAGCAGAATACCAGTATTTTATATGGAGCGACTGCCTATCTGACCTCCACAACCCAATTACTGGGTAACACGATACCCCTTCGTAAGACTGGTTGTCAGACTTTCGAGCTTCTGACGACCCGTAACGACTGTCAAAGATCTACAAATGACAGCCGGGACCAACGGCTTAACGTGCTTTCCGAGGCACGGAGGGGTCTTGGTATGTAAAGATGGTCACCCATCCACGGACCAACCGTGCGGCTGTTATCACTTAGCCACAAGCCCCTCGATCAATCACGAGACTAAAATGATGAATCATTTTAGTCTATATCTAGCGACAGCACAGTAGACAGCCTCTTCTCTATAATGTACTGTGTAATGCACTCTAAACTTCATGTTTCGTCTTGTTCCCTCCATGTTTAGAAACTAGCTTCACCATGTCATCTAAATTCAAATACAGAGTTATTTCATTAATTAAAATAGAAAGAAGTGTAATGTCCTTGAAAAGGCGAGCCCTGTGGACTCAAGACATGACAACCGGCAACCAAACCAACCGTATACAAGCAATACATCACCACTCTATCGACTCCTTAATCGGGACCTTTGTCACCACCTCAGCTCACCCTCAAAGCGCATCGATACCGCGCCGGCGCCGCAAGAACATTTTGTTCCACCGCTTATCTTTAATTAAGCAATACATCATAGCTAAGCAACACCCGTTTTAAGTTCCCAAACACACCAACAAATTAAGTTGACCTTCACCTCCCCCCTTACACATATACAAATCCTACGAAAATCAAGAACACACTGCGGTTCAAGAGGTCTCCGTAATCTGGCCGTGGTTACATGGCAAAGATTTAGGGTAAATGTACATGTTTTCGGCTCCATCTGTTTAAAGTTAATTAAGTCGCGTAAGGGGTTTTTGTTGTACGCTGACTTGTTAGTTTTTAGACACTTTTCTTGTTACGAGGGCTGTGTGAGATGTGGGTGAAAATTATGTTTTCCATTAACGTGTGTTATGTTTGAAAAAAATTGGCCGTTTGTTTGTAGAGGAGAGTCACGTTTTAGTCAGGCTTAATCAGCACCTGTAGTTTGTAGCAAAAGAAACCATTACTGGATACAATTTAGGGATGGCGGTCTGAGATCGATTAATCGTTGAATCGATTTCTTGGATCATAAAATTTTATTACGGAATCGATCCAGTGAATCGTTATTTCATCCTAGAAAATCGAGATTCGATTTTTCTGTTTTGATAAGACACGAACTTATTTACAATTAGTTGAATGTACTGTTCATTTAATTACTTAAAAACTCGCTAGATGACTGTGTACTTAGTTTCCTTCGTCGCTCGTAAATAGGTAGGTAAAAGAAATAAATAAAAAAATACGTTTGTACTACAAACGAATTTATTAACATTAGCAAAGAAAATACAAACTCGAAAAGCAAATCGAAATAAGATCGATTTCTGAAAAATCATTTTTGTATTCCTCGATTTTTTTGTATATCGATTTATCAGATTTCGATTCGTATCGATTTAAGAATCGATATTTTTCGGAAAGAATCGCCATCCCTAACACAATTCGTCATTGGTATTTACAAATCCTTATTTATCTGAATTTTTTGAAAACGCGTTCATAACTATCTACTTATACAAGAATCAATTTTGATCTAAGCTGAACTTCACCCACAGAATCTCCCAATCAATAGACGCACACATTTCCAATCAGCGCTTCCATTTAAAACTAATAAAGGCGAAGCTCACACCGCCTCGTTTTCGCTCCTCGCCTTCGCCTTTCTGACGCCTCGCGCCTCTACGCTGTCTTCACTAATTATTTCCATACGAGGCTAATTGACTCAGTTTAATTTCAATTATGATATTACTTCTTTAGCGATGAAGTTTGTACAGCTTCGGTGAGAATATCATTTAGTTTGGGCGCTTAATTTCATCTTTGCACGGATTATGAATATGTATTTGGATGGTTTAGTTTAGGATTTTCAGCTAGTTTCAGTAATGCTGAAAGTTTCTGTGTCTCGTTAACAAGCTTATTATGAATGAACAAAATTCGGTCTGGCGAATATTTGGGCACACTCTAGTTAATAACAATTTCAAAGGGCCGCCGATATTGAAATCGATAATGGGGATATAAATATTTATCTGTATTTCATAGACACAACCCTCCGATAATTCGATATTGCCTACTTCGTATCGAGTTTTTCATAAAATCTCTTAAAATATTTTGGGAATACTTTGCTTGTGTAGCGCCTACGCACTAGAGATCCGGTTTTGGGTCAATGGACGAGACAAAATTATTCCTTATATTATTTCTAGCTGATTCCCACGGCTTCGCCCTTGTGGAGGTCGGAAATTATCCCACGGGAACGTTCTTTTGAGATAAAAAAGTTTCGTATGCTCCTAAGCCCTATGTTCTAACCCAAGTCATGATCTATCCATTTGCTAAACTTTATCTAAATCCGTTCAGCCGGTTTAGCGTGAAAGATTAACAAACAAACAAACTCATTTTCGCATTTAGTTGGGTTTTTTTTGTCACAACCAAATTAAATCAACAAAATCCGTCATCCTTGTTACCAGACTAACCTACACAAAAACGACCATTCTTCTATTGTGTCGCTAAGACGCCGACGACACGTGTTTGAATACGCGCCGATGCGACGGAAACGCGTTCTCATCACAAAAGATTTAGCCGCCTGCTCGAGCATTCAACGTTTAATTGAATCCTATGAGAACTTAATTGAAGGCACGGCGGATATCCTTGACATTTAGAACTTAATGTTGAACTTACACGTGGAAGAGTGTTGATCTTTGAATTAAATACCCAGGCTCCGAATCGGAAATCCGATTTTTTTTGATAGTTGTACACAATGTTTACTCTTAAAGCCACTGTTTCTCCTTCGTACAGTCGACTACACGTTTATGACAACAATTTCACATTGACAGCGCCTTTATTTCCTAGCACCAAGGGTGATTTTTGTAGTACAAGTTTTGCGGTTGACCGCACTACTAGGACCGTTCGTATTGTATTTGCGAGGGAACAATAACTTATTAATTCGATGGTCCAGGAAAAAACGTCATATAACTACATTAATATGGATTGGTGCTGCTGTTTTTGTGGAAATGAAGTTATTCAAAGCTACCACTACTGGCCCATATAGGCAAAAATGTAAAATTTTTATATTCCAAATTAACATTAAAAATTGAAAAGAAAGTTGAAGAATTGAGGCAAGATAATCCCTCAGACCGATCAGCAATGAAAACTTATGTGTCCCTTCCGTGGTCCCTTAAAATAATTAGATACTGAAAAAATAAGGAGGGGCTTGTGGCTCCACAACAGCCACACGGATCGATCGATCAGGTTAAGCTACGCTTGCCGCGGTTAGTCCGTGGATGGGTGAGCATCTTTACATACCAAGACCCCTCCGTGCCTCGGAATGCACGTTAAGCCGTTGGTCCCGGCTGTTATTTGTAGATCTTCACAGTGGTTACGGGTCCCCCCCGAAAGCCCGAAGAAGCCCGAAAGTCTGACAACCAGTCTTACCAAGGGGTATCGTGTTACCCATTAACTGGGTTGTGGAGGTCAGATAGGCAGTCGCTCCATGTAAAATACTGGTATTCAGCTGCATCCAGTTGGGAAAAGGCTAGGCAGATGATGACTGAAAAAATAAAAGCATTCACATCAGATTAAAGACATTATAGATTAAGAAAATGTTAAAGTACGAACGTTGGCTCATGATTAGTGCGCAGAACCAATTTATTTCATAAATAACTTGCCCAATATCGGTATCATCTGCCACGCCCACATCAAACCATTCGATAACACAAACGCGTTACTAGGCACTCACTTTAACCACAGTTTGCTCCAAATTAAGTTACGGATTACCCGACTTTACTATTAGTTCGGACTTAATGTAAAAGGGTGTTGTGTTTACGAATTTCGTTTGCTTTACACCCCTTTAATTCTGGGACTGATTTCGTATTCGGGGTGGTCCAAATTGCGTATCAATATGCCGGCTTCGTTTTTAGGTCACATGGCTAAATTAGGAGGTGAGTTGCTTGAAATCTGTGGCGGAAATTGAGTAATTTTCGGGTGTCTGATCTATTTTGGATGTAGGAATTTTTCGTTTGTTCAAAACAAGACGTTCTGTTAAAAAAAAAACACTGTTTTAATCTTGTTTTGAAGACTGTATTCCTTATCTATTTCCAGAGATTCGAAGAACTAGATTGTAAGACGAAAAACAAAGTAGTTATATCTTTAAAATGGTTAATAACCATAATTTGTTAAAATCCTTTCAAGTTTCCTAGAAAAAAAAAATAGTAATACCGAACAAAACTTCGTAATTGCTAAACAAGATTCAAAATCGTGACACCACTTAACTCTACCTCTACGTTTTGAACGCCAACTATGAAACATGCTCATCCTCTTCACAATATGATACAGAACACAGATATAATCCCCACAATATGTAACATACTCCCATGCTCACATGAGTGCAACAGCCAGCGTCAATTTAATTACACATCAAAACATCAAGATGGCGTATTCTCGTAGTACGCCGCGTTTGCGTACGCCCCAATTCGCGTATGACAATGGCGGTGTATCCCAGTCACTACGAAATAGGGATACGAGAGGCTCACGCCCTGATTATTGCGGGCGTAACATGCTTTTTGTTTTGTTCTGTGATTCCGAGGTTTCGTGTTTTGAGTTTGACGGAGCTCAGGTGGGCCGGAATTGCGTTTTTGGTAATGAACCGTTTGGGTGGGTTAGTTTTGAAATTTTGCTTGGTGATGTGATATTACAATAGTGTTTATTTCGTCTCTTTTATCACAAGTAACTAAAATATTTAGTGCTAAACGAATTTAGAACATCGGTCTGTTTCTGCCGATAATTACAAGATGACAGAGACAAAATGATGTTTTGAATATGTTTATTGTTAAGTGCATTAGGTGATTTTTGGTGCAAGCGAGCCTATGTTTAGTTGCTAAGGTGTCCACTAAACAGAACTTATCAGAAGCGGTTTAAAAACTCTAAACATAATTAACTTATCGCTTTCAAAGCTGTACGCATTGATCGCTTAGTAATGATGGTTATAATTTCAACGTATAAGGAAAAATGTCGTGAAATTGTGTCTCATTAAGACTAAATTAATAACCGGAAAGCAAAATAAAGAAAATAAAAATAAAGAGAAGCAGGAGAAATATTAATAACCAGAAAATTTTCGCCGTTTATATCAGACGCGGTTTGCCTGTTGCTAGGTTAATTGGTCAAGGATAGCTAATGAGACACAATTGATTTTCTATTATTTGACTCCGAATCGGTGTCGCAGATTAAAGGGATTCTGAAAAATCAGTTACCTGAAAGAAACTACTCATACTTTTTTTTTTTTGAGCTTAGGAAATCTTCAAATAACTTCTCCCGCTCTGGGCGGAGCGGGAGGGTGTGTCAGACTCTTACTGAGTAAAACCCACCCGTATTCCTTCCTGTTGCCTGTGTTGCGGGGGCCTCGGTGACCCATAAGTACCTTCCCGCGACCCCGGCAGGCATCGGCCCTAGTGGACCCCTACCTAACTACTCATACTTTAATTTATTATTAGGTCAAGTTTCATGTGGATAAAGTTCTGTTTGGTACTACGAAGGTACTCGTATGCCATCATCAATCATTAGTATAGTTTTATATTAATGAAATCAAATCAAAATCAAAAGTCATTTATTCAAACTAGACTGAAAATCAGCACTTTTCGAACGTCAAAGTTACATAAGACAGTCCGCCTTGTTAATGAAACATAATATATGTTTTATGGACAGCAGGCTTAGCATGACGCTTTCTATTTCTTCGAAGAATAGACAAGGCTCTTTCTAAACAATATGACATTTCGTTTCTCCATTTTTGACATCTCACCTAAATGAAATGTCACTTTGTATAGAAAGAGCCGTGTCTTTACTTCGAAGAAATAGAAAGCGTCATGCTAAGCCTGCTGTTATTGGAGTTAAAACAGACTTATAATGAAAATTGGTTTGACAACAACGTCTGTCTTTAGAAAAGACAAGAAAGAAAGAAACAGTATTTATCTTAATTAATACTGTTTCTTTCTTTCTTGTCTTGACCCGCACAAGAAGAATACAAACAGAAAAATAAAAATAAACTCAATAGTATATAAAAAGAAAATAACGACGATTACGATGATTTGTGTGCTAGGCAATTATGAATATTTCCTTTTAACCATTGTCGAAGTCGATTTAAGCAAAATTATTATCAACAATGGATGTATACACACTCAAGCACTATAAACAAACCAACAGTAGTCTGTTGGTTTGTTTCCCCACAATCGATCCTTCATTGTAAGTGCCATACTCTGATTCATAACAATCAGACCCCAACTCAAACATTACACTATACATACACATAAATTATGCACACATATGTATATGTGAGCTCTCAATAGAACCAAATGAAAAGCCGGCCCAGTTCTGCCAATCATATATTAATAATTAATTATGGTGGATGCCGCGACATGTTATATTAATTAAGTTAATGATAGGTTATGTTCGGTAGATAAGAGTACTAGTAGGGTACGACAAAGTTCGAAGAGATCGAAAAAGACGAGAAGTATAATCAGATTGAAACAAAGACGAATAAGTTTGATAAGAAACTGAAGATTTTATGTGTCCATAAATAAGATGCACTGTGGAAATGAGTACAAGCTTAGCTTGTAATATGTCATTTGATTTAAATAGGTTTTTATTTTTATTATTTTATTAATATTTTACATACGTATATTATTTTGTATTTTGTGAATGTGAGAACGTTGTAGGCTTAATAGACTAGATTTGTAGACCATTTACTTTTTGTTAAGTACCTGGTACGTCTTGACAGGCCTACACTGTCCTCCCATACCTATTAACCCTTTGACCGCCACGTCAAAAATGCAAAAACGTGCCCTCGGCGCCAAGCTACGAATTATTCCTGCTGCACAAATGTGCTGGGCACATTTGTGCAGCAGGAATAATAAAGGCGCTGTCAATGTGAAATTGTTGTCATAAACGTGTAGTCGACTGTACGAAGGAGAAACAGTGGCTTTAAGAGTAAACATTGTGTACAACTATCAAAAAAAATCGGATTTCCGATTCGGAGCCTGGGTATTTAATTCAAAGATCAACACTCTTCCACGTGTAAGTTCAACATTAAGTTCTAAATGTCAAGGATATCCGCCGTGCCTTCAATTAAGTTCTCATAGGATTCAATTAAACGTTGAATGCTCGAGCAGGCGGCTAAATCTTTTGTGATGAGAACGCGTTTCCGTCGCATCGGCGCGTATTCAAACACGTGTCGTCGGCGTCTTAGCGACACAATAGAAGAATGGTCGTTTTTGTGTAGGTTAGTCTGGTAACAAGGATGACGGATTTTGTTGATTTAATTTGGTTGTGACAAAAAAAACCCAACTAAATGCGAAAATGAGTTTGTTTGTTTGTTAATCTTTCACGCTAAACCGGCTGAACGGATTTAGATAAAGTTTAGCAAATGGATAGATCATGACTTGGGTTAGAACATAGGGCTTAGGAGCATACGAAACTTTTTTATCTCAAAAGAACGTTCCCGTGGGATAATTTCCGACCTCCACAAGGGCGAAGCCGTGGGAATCAGCTAGAAATAATATAAGGAATAATTTTGTCTCGTCCATTGACCCAAAACCGGATCTCTAGTGCGTAGGCGCTACACAAGCAAAGTATTCCCAAAATATTTTAAGAGATTTTATGAAAAACTCGATACGAAGTAGGCAATATCGAATTATCGGAGGGTTGTGTCTATGAAATACAGATAAATATTTATATCCCCATTATCGATTTCAATATCGGCGGCCCTTTGAAATTGTTATTAACTAGAGTGTGCCCAAATATTCGCCAGACCGAATTTTGTTCATTCATAATAAGCTTGTTAACGAGACACAGAAACTTTCAGCATTACTGAAACTAGCTGAAAATCCTAAACTAAACCATCCAAATACATATTCATAATCCGTGCAAAGATGAAATTAAGCGCCCAAACTAAATGATATTCTCACCGAAGCTGTACAAACTTCATCGCTAAAGAAGTAATATCATAATTGAAATTAAACTGAGTCAATTAGCCTCGTATGGAAATAATTAGTGAAGACAGCGTAGAGGCGCGAGGCGTCAGAAAGGCGAAGGCGAGGAGCGAAAACGAGGCGGTGTGAGCTTCGCCTTTATTAGTTTTAAATGGAAGCGCTGATTGGAAATGTGTGCGTCTATTGATTGGGAGATTCTGTGGGTGAAGTTCAGCTTAGATCAAAATTGATTCTTGTATAAGTAGATAGTTATGAACGCGTTTTCAAAAAATTCAGATAAATAAGGATTTGTAAATACCAATGACGAATTGTGTTAGGGATGGCGATTCTTTCCGAAAAATATCGATTCTTAAATCGATACGAATCGAAATCTGATAAATCGATATACAAAAAAATCGAGGAATACAAAAATGATTTTTCAGAAATCGATCTTATTTCGATTTGCTTTTCGAGTTTGTATTTTCTTTGCTAATGTTAATAAATTCGTTTGTAGTACAAACGTATTTTTTTATTTATTTCTTTTACCTACCTATTTACGAGCGACGAAGGAAACTAAGTACACAGTCATCTAGCGAGTTTTTAAGTAATTAAATGAACAGTACATTCAACTAATTGTAAATAAGTTCGTGTCTTATCAAAACAGAAAAATCGAATCTCGATTTTCTAGGATGAAATAACGATTCACTGGATCGATTCCGTAATAAAATTTTATGATCCAAGAAATCGATTCAACGATTAATCGATCTCAGACCGCCATCCCTAAATTGTATCCAGTAATGGTTTCTTTTGCTACAAACTACAGGTGCTGATTAAGCCTGACTAAAACGTGACTCTCCTCTACAAACAAACGGCCAATTTTTTTCAAACATAACACACGTTAATGGAAAACATAATTTTCACCCACATCTCACACAGCCCTCGTAACAAGAAAAGTGTCTAAAAACTAACAAGTCAGCGTACAACAAAAACCCCTTACGCGACTTAATTAACTTTAAACAGATGGAGCCGAAAACATGTACATTTACCCTAAATCTTTGCCATGTAACCACGGCCAGATTACGGAGACCTCTTGAACCGCAGTGTGTTCTTGATTTTCGTAGGATTTGTATATGTGTAAGGGGGGAGGTGAAGGTCAACTTAATTTGTTGGTGTGTTTGGGAACTTAAAACGGGTGTTGCTTAGCTATGATGTATTGCTTAATTAAAGATAAGCGGTGGAACAAAATGTTCTTGCGGCGCCGGCGCGGTATCGATGCGCTTTGAGGGTGAGCTGAGGTGGTGACAAAGGTCCCGATTAAGGAGTCGATAGAGTGGTGATGTATTGCTTGTATACGGTTGGTTTGGTTGCCGGTTGTCATTTGGCCCAGTTCTGCCAATCATATATTAATAATTAATTATGGTGGATGCCGCGACATGTTATATTAATTAAGTTAATGATAGGTTATGTTCGGTAGATAAGAGTACTAGTAGGGTACGACAAAGTTCGAAGAGATCGAAAAAGACGAGAAGTATAATCAGATTGAAACAAAGACGAATAAGTTTGATAAGAAACTGAAGATTTTATGTGTCCATAAATAAGATGCACTGTGGAAATGAGTACAAGCTTAGCTTGTAATATGTCATTTGATTTAAATAGGTTTTTATTTTTATTATTTTATTAATATTTTACATACGTATATTATTTTGTATTTTGTGAATGTGAGAACGTTGTAGGCTTAATAGACTAGATTTGTAGACCATTTACTTTTTGTTAAGTACCTGGTACGTCTTGACAGGCCTACACTGTCCTCCCATACCTATTAACCCTTTGACCGCCACGTCAAAAATGCAAAAACGTGCCCTCGGCGCCAAGCTACGAATTATTCCTGCTGCACAAATGTGCTGGGCACATTTTGGTTTGTCATCTATACATGACTGTGGCGGTCAAAAGGTTAACACTATAATTTGAAAACATCGTAAAAGCCAATTCTTTTTAAAAGAGTAACCGTGGAGTTTCTTGCCGGCTCTTCTCCATAGGAAACGACCAATTGGAACCGTGCACCTAGCTTCTGACGTTTCATAAGTGCCCTACATGGGCACCATGTAGGTTTATGTGAAATAAAATATTTTGATTTGATTTGATTTGAGTCAGTCTTTGCTATCTAATTATAACATAGCATAATCAGCTATAATGTTCTCACTGCTGAGACACCACAGACCTCCTCTCTGTTTGTCCAGTGCCCAGTAAGGGTTGGTAGATGTCACATGTCTTCGAATTTTTGGTTCTAGGATATACCGGTTTTCTCACGATGTTTTCCTTCACAGTTTTGAAAACAGTGGTGATGAATTAATTTACACAAAGTATAAAGCGCCTGTGGGTTTGGGGTTCGAACCTACGACCTACAACTCGTAAGTAGCGGCCGTTACCACTGGACCACCACTGCTCTTATGTGGTTCGCACATGCTAGGTGTCATTGCTGCAAAATGATTTCACTTTTAGGCCAATTGATTCCATAATAGATACTGGTAGTTATTCAGCCACGATCTTTTAGTCTAACTATTAACTACTTATTTAAAAAAAAACACGTTTATTAGTAAGACCTTATAATTATTGACCTCCAATAAACCAGCTTGGTTTCGGGCCAAAGCTCTTTATTTCCGTAAAAGTACACATAAACATAACATCACGCCTTGTTTCCCCGAAGGGTTGGGCAGAGGAATACCTGTAGTACACCCACATTTCGCCAGTTATGTTTAAGTCCCATGTAATAGGGGGCGAGCCTATTGCCATCAACCGGACACAAACCCAGACTCCGGGCTGCTACTGAGAAATTCCAGATAGAAAACTCAATAACACTTTGCCCGACCCGGGAATCGAACCCAGGACCTCATGCTCAGCAGTAGTGCTTGCGACCACTAGACCAACAAGGCTGACCCAACAAACAACCAGACAAATAAAGAGATATTGTTCTTTAAATAGGGTATCCTGTTACCCAGTAACTGGGTTGTAGAGGTCAGAAAGGCAGTCGCTCCATGTAAAATACTGGTAGTCAGCCACATCCGGTCGGACTGGAAGCTGACCCCAACGTAGTTGGGAAAAGGCTAGGCAGATTATGATATTGTTCTTTAAAATTGTGATTCCATTACAGTATTAATTTCAAAAATAGCACAAAAATAGCAAACATATTCACAGTAACATTATAAAACGCAAACAAAAATTAAATAGAGTTCTAGAATCTAAAGTGAGTTCGAATATTTATACTAATATTCCGTAAAAATATCCTTCAAATAAATAAAATAACCTAAAATTGGTCCCTCAAAAGGTGGGACCATGACCAAGTCATTGAGCTATTCGTCCATTATCACCGAGCACATTATCCGTACTCTTTGAACCAAAAACATCTTTACAAAAGTGCCTGGAGGAGCATTCAGTGACTGTGCAAATGACAGCGAATACAAATGATGGATGGAGTTTGTTCCGTGGTGAAGTTCAGGAAACTAGGCTATATATATTTAAAAGTACGGGGTCAGTGACAGCTGGGACCGAGTCATCTCGCCCCGAATAATAAAATCAGATATTTCACTCCCGATTACGGTGATTTGTACGGTCAGATGGAAAATCGATATTTTAAAATAAATCATTACGATTTTTTTTTCTCCAGATTTTTGGTTTTTTACTTATATACAAAGCAGGAAAACATAATTAGCTATATTGCCTATTTCAATTACGATACGTATAGTCTAAGTTGATTCGTTTTTTTTTTATTTTCTGGACAGGCATTCCTTTGCTAAGAAAATTACAATAAAAAGGTTTCTATCTCACTCTTGCACATAGAATTTACAATAGTCTTAACTAGATCATAAACGACTTATTATTTATTATATATTTATAGTCTTATTTTATATTGTTTGACACTCAAATATTTATTTATTTTGAAATCCTTTTATGAATAATAATTAAGTATTCAAATAAATAAAAACAGTCTTTGTTCGATGTAATATGCTGGCTCGCAGGTTTGCACGCTGTCCAACACAAGTAAAGGTAACGCTTTTTAAGGCATACTGTCAATCCGTGCAACGTGCAGCCTGTGGGTTAGCTATTTGCAGAGGGCATACAGTGACCTGCGAGTGCAGTATAACAATGCGTTCAGGATGCTGATGGGGCTGCCGCGGTATTGCAGTGCCTCTGGCATGTTTGCCGAGGCCAACGTCGACAGTTTTGCGACAATCATGCGTAAACGTTGCACCGCGACCCTAACTCGCATGCGAGCTATTTGCAACAGCATCTTGAGCGTATTGAAGGACCGGTGGGATTCTCCGATGCTTGAGCGCTGGATGGGGCTGTACGCAGTGAAGTAGAATCTGGCGTTATGGTGTCGGATTGTGCTAAAATCAGTTTTATTTTTTAATATTTGTTTTACTACTAACATTAGCTCTTAAGTATTTTTGTGTTACTTACTAACAATTTATATGGAGAAATCTAAATAAATAATAATAATTATTATTACTGTCTTTTATTTCATTATATACACATTCAAATTTTATTTTTAAATATTAGAATATTTAAATTATATAAAAACATATAAAAATATAAAAAAATGGTAGCCCACCGGTATCGGGAACAGGGTCCAAGCTACCGGCAGTCAGGGCTCCAGAGAGAGGAACCTCCTAACAACGGAGCCATGTCCAGAAGTACCGCTTTCTGAATCAAGCCCTTAATCCAGCTGTCCAACGTGAGCCTCCTTAGGTGTTGGTCGAGGCTCTTGGCAATTAAGCCATTGGCTGATCCGACTATCGGCACAATGATTGCTGAATCCACATCCCACATGTCGCCAACCTCGCGAGCCAAGTCAATATACTTTTTTTTTTTTTTTGGATTGGAAATCATCAAATAACTTCTCCCGCTCTGGGCGGAACGGGAGGGTGTGTCAGACTCTTAGTGACTAAAACCCACCCGTATTCCTTCCGTTGCCTGTGTTGCGGGGGCCTCGGTGACCCATAAGTACCTTCCCGCGACACCGGTAGGCATCGGCCCTAGTGGACCCCTACCTTTGTGCTGACAACATCTCTTTGAGGCGCGCGTGGAATACAACGCGCAGTCAACCTGGGCCTGGTCCTTACCGGATGGTGAGCTACCCATTGCTCACCGTCCGCAAGCCCGCGTCTACGGTGGCCGGAAATCCGCCCGAGATTCCCGACGCCCAGGGCGTCTCCTGCGGCGAAGTCAAGATACTTGATCTGTTTATCTTTCTCGGCTTTCACGAGATTCCCGTCATGAGGGACTGTTATGTCAACAATCATTGCGCGCCGCTCTGTTCGATCCACCACCACTATATCAGGCTTATTGGCAACAATAGTCCTGTCAGTGATGATGGATCGATCCCAGTACAATGTGATATTTCCATTGTCGAAAAACTGGGTCGGGCACATACCTGTAGTACGGCACTTTAGATTCTACAAGGCTGTATTTCAGATCAAGTCGCTGATGTATAATCCTGGCTACAAGGTTGTGTCTATGTTAATACTCTTCGTTAGCTAGACGAGAACACCTGGAGATACTGTGTCGGATTGATTCTCCCGGACGGTGGCATGCCCGACACACGTCAACGTGCCGTCCTTAACAAAAGATCTCCGGTAATTCTTCGTCATGATTACTTCGTCCATAATTGCACAGACAAAACCATTTCCCCAAAGAGATCACCGAAACGTAGCCAGGCTACGGACGCTTGGAAATCTACATCGGGATCATGTAGGGCCCGGAAAAAGCGTCCGTGAAGCTCCTTACTCTGTCATACCTCCCTGCGATCGTTAGTGTTAAGCACTACAAGCTTGCGCCAGTTCTCTTTAGCCAAGGAGAGTGGGGTGAGGCCCTTGTCCACCGCGATCACATCTCGATGCATCCCCACGTCGGCTTCTAGGAAATATTCCCTGAGACTGCATACCTCGCGATTGTGGAGGGTCTTAGCGATTAAAAAGCCTCGACCTCCACCCTTTCACGGGATATACAGTCTCATTACCGATGACCGTGGGTGATGCATTCGATATGCAGTCAGCCGCGTACGGACCCTCCTATCCAGGGCGTCGAGTTCAGTCTGAATCCATTTGAGTATGCCGAAAGAGTACATCAAAACGAGCATGACCCAACCGTTGAAGGCGCGCACCTTGTCTCCGTCTGATAGAAGACTATTAAATACTTTCTTCAGGCGGCCAAAAAAGCATTCCTTCAACGATTGCTTTCATGCCAGTAACATTGATGCCCAACGCATCCGACATACCCAAATACTTAAGTTTCGGATGCGGAGAGGGCTCTAAGGTTTATGGAATCCGAGAGTTGGGTTCCCACGGATTCCACAATCTCCCCTCGCTTTACATGTATGACCGCACATTTATCCACTCCAAATTTCATCCTGATGGCGCTACTAAAATTTTAGTTATTATCTGTAGCTCCATCAGTTGCAAATTATTAG
Source organism: Atethmia centrago (assembly GCA_905333075.3). NCBI lineage: Eukaryota > Metazoa > Arthropoda > Insecta > Lepidoptera > Noctuidae > Atethmia > Atethmia centrago. The sequence goes on along the minus strand of HG995378.1, from coordinate 29,550,982 downwards.
GGGCAAAGACTTTTAGGTCATCCATGTAGAGGAGGTGAGATATAACCTGACCACCTCTCCACAACCGATAGCCTAGACCTGAATCTTCCAGCAGTGTGCTTAGAGGATTCAAGGCTAAGCAGAACCAAAGCGGACTCAAACTATCGCCCTGAAATATGCCTCGCTCGATCCTTAACGGTTCGCTATTCCTCTGGATATTTCGACATCCTGGATAGCGCAATACCGTCCTCCATTGCCCCATACATGACATCAGGAAGGTGCGCAGAGTTGCATCTACTTTATATAACTCCAGCACCCTCATGAACTATGTATGTGGCACCGAGTCATAGGCCTTCTTATAATCTATCCAACATGTCGACAGATTCTTTCGGGAACGACGAACCTGTTGACTAATGCCCATATCAATGAGGAGTAGCTCCTTTGTACCGCGGGACCCGTTCCTACATCCATTTTGAGAGGCAAACATGATGGAGTTGGTGTCTATATGTTTATGTTGTTTGTTGGTAATTTTAGCTCTCAAAATAGATGTAAGAACTTTATAGACCGTCGGTAAACACGTGATCGGCCTATAATTTTTGGGTTCCTACCTGATTTATGGAGCAGGTGGATAACTCCTGTCGTTAGAAATTGGGGTAGCTAACCAGACTCCAGTCTGGTGCTGAGCCGCCAAACGAACGTGCGACCTTAGAAACCATTTGAGCCACAAATTGTGCAGCCCGTCCGGCCCTGGGGACTTCCAGTTAGGTAACGGACGGACTGCACGCGCTACATCATGAGGGCAGATAGTAATAGCCCCCATTTCTGGTATTGGAGCGCAGGCTCGCTCGACTTCTCGAGCTCAATCACCTTCGGTGTGACTGACAGGCACCGACCAGATACTGCGCCAGAAAGAACACATATCATCATCCGGCAGGCGCGCGTCAGTCACACCTTGGTCCGGTCGCTCCCAACCCCAATAAACCCACCTTTCATCGCGCTGGAAGGTGCGATTCTGAGTGTATCGCTCTACTCGCCGCTTATACCTACGAATACGGTTCGCCCATGCATATACTTTCTGCTTCAGGAAGTCGATGCGCTCTGTGACACGGGAAATATAGTCCTGAGGGCTGATATCAGTCCCTGAGAACGCCCGCCTCACAAAGCGCATCACTCTAGGGCGATTATTGCCCTCCCTGAAGCAGATTAATTTGCCGATGAGCACTCTGGCCTCACCAATACGACGCTCAATTCTGCACTGCCAAACTGGTACGGTTGGTTTTGGTCGTGTAGCTCTAGAATCATTAGCAAATTTAACGTGAGCTACACGACACGCCGCTATAGCCGCGCAGTACAGAATCGATTGTGTATCAGTGAGGTCTTCGCAGTCATCAAAATAATTTGACAACTGCGAATTCAGAGCTGCCACCAGCGCTCTGTTTTTCTTATGCATGAGCAAACGAGGTAAGCGTGGTCTAAGTTCGGGCGACATAAACCGATATTCTCAAATCGCATCCTACAAAGCACTCCTCAATTCCTCATTGCACTGGGTACTTACGTTTGTAGCCCTGTCATCACTCCCCTCGTTAGCTTGATTTGGGTTGAACTGAGGTGAAATTACAACACTCTGTGACGGGGGGGCGATGACATGGCTACTCTGCATTTCACTTCGCAGGCGATCAAGTACAGTGTTATCTAGCATATGATTTCGCTGGATGACCCGCACCTGATCCGACAATCGTTGTGCCGAAACGTTGACAGTTGGCTCAAGCACCTGAAAAAGAGAGCATCTGAACACGGTACGCGGTCAGATTGTTTCCCCCCTCTGTAGCCCCATAGTATGAGCGCATGACGTTCTCATTGATGGATCGTGTCCATCGCATGCGCTGCACACTTCCGCCGGGAGCTGGGACCCTATCAGAGGCCAGTGGGTCTCGAGATCCTAAGCCATCCAGCGGCCGGTGTCCTCCCCGTCGTCGAACAGGTGGTGGCGTCGTGGGCGGAGAGAAATACTCGTTGCTCGAGCTCGACGCAACTACCGCGGCCGGTGTCATCACAGCATTCACCTGGTCCCCACCAGGTGAATGCTGTGATGACACCGGGTACCGGCGGGTACCGGTGGCGGCGAGGCGGAGCTGAGCGAAGAGTCCGGAGGTGGTGGGCGTGCTCTACGTGCAGCAGCAGATCTTGTCAACATTCTTCCAATTTTCCATATTTTCTGTCCAGGTTCACTGTGTCCAGTCTATTATTGTTTTGTCGGAGGTGACATCTGTCATGTCATCTCCGATTCGGCAGTTTTTAACTAAATTTTATTACATTTTGTTGTATATTGGTCTGTTTTTATTTTTTTTTGTGGTTTTCCGTTCTTGGTTTTGTATAAATTGAAAAACTATTGTAAAATGCGACTAAATTAATATCTATATTAAAATTTGGAAAACGAGACGTTCTGTTGACTTGGTGTTGCCAGCTATTATTATTTATTATTATTATTATTTATTGCAGAACAAGTTCATAGTTTCACATTATTCATAAAAATAAATAAATAAATTATATCAATAAATATAAAAAAATCTTCAATATTTTAAGAGGTCGATACTTTCATGCTGATGGTACACACCCCTTTTTTAGACGTTTTGACGACGTATTATCTGGTATTATTATTCGGGTCGGGCGGCCCAAAGTACGACATTTATTATTGATGAAGGTGGATTTAATAATAATATGGAGTTTGATAAGGTCGGTGGAAGAATGTATCCTACTACAACGCTATAAATGGCTGAAGGAATTTGGATGAAATTTGCTACACAGATAGTTTTTAACCTGGTTTTATCCCGGTAGTATGTTCTTGTGGGATCATTTCCAAAAAAAACTAGTCGCTAGCCGGGCAAAAGCAAGTTTTGAACAAGTTTAGTTTTCGGATATTGAATGAAGATTCTGAAGAGAATGTGTGGAAAAGAAATTGTTATAGATGTGTATATAATTTCGCTAAATTCTTCTCTTTACTTCCAAAGCAAATAGAAAGAAATACATGAAAGCAAAATGCGTTTATTAACATTGCAGCAAAAAAAAAAAAACAGAAAACAATGATTATAATGCCAAAAGGGCCTCAGCTCATAATAATTATGAAAGTCAGCGTCAGATGGTACCATCTGACGCTGACTTTCAGCTGCAACCCACGAGTGCCATGCGCTATAATAATAAACACAGGGAAGTGCGTGTCCGTTTTTGTTAGAAATACTATGGGACCAAACAAAGTGATTACCGTCGTGATACGTCCTTCTAGATATAAGCTAAGATCATTAATTTGCCCAAAACATGGCTATACACACACAATGGCTTGCAAGATACAGTCATGTTGAGTGTGGTACGTCATTATTTATTACAATAGTATATTTCTTTGCTCTCTTTCACTTATTTTGCTGACGTCAGCTATCCATGTACTTAAAACTTGATACACTATTCATATACTATCGCTTTCAAAGTATACAACCCAAAAAGCACACAGCTGACAACAAAAATCCCAAGCTCTATATAAAATGTCAAGTTGAACCAAGTTGGCAAGTAGCACTCTTGAGCTAAATGAGTTCCAATCTAGCCGCCGTTGTTGGGTTTAAGGCCGTCATAAAACGTGAGCCTTGCGCCGTTTATAGCCACCAATCTTAAACTTAGAATGCAGGTGGCCGTTCTTTTTATTTTTTGGCCGCAAATTGAGTTTTGTCGGTTAACGGTTGGAAATTGAGTTTAATTTTTACATTGTTTTCTTTTTGTTTGTTGTTTTTTGTAGATTTTTAAATTGTGATAAATTGGGGTGGCTTATGATTATGTTTAGTTAGCATTTTAACTAATGGTGAAATTCTAGTTTAAAGTTACTAAAGAAATCTAAATGTGAAATTTAAGTCATTTGACGAGAAGTTTACGCATTTAGCACCGTAATTTAGATCCTATTCTATATTGTTTGTCAACGACGAAACAGGAAATTAAAATATGATTGCTTTAGGTCTGTCTGTGTAAAATAATAAGAATTGTATTATTTCCAGAAATACTGTTAATGTACCAAAATAAAACTTATTTACTTAGTCATATAATATATAGCGAAATTTTGTTGAAGATTATAACCTCATATTGGGGCCACGAGATTGTATGCTGTCTGTTGACCACCCTTTTTTTTGGGTGGGAAATTATCAAATAACTTCTCACGCTCTGGTCGGAGCGGGAGGGTGTGTAATAACTCTTACTGACTAAAACCCATCCCTGTTCCTTCCGTTACCTGTGTTGCCAGGAGCCTCAGTATCCCTTTCGGACTTTCCCACGAACCCGGCAGGCATCGGCCCTAGTGTACCCCTACACTTGTGCTGACGACGTCTCTTTGAGGCGCACGTGGAATACAATGCGCCGTCGACCCGGGCCTGGTACTTATTGGACGGCGAGCTATCCATTGCTTACCGTCCGCAAGCCCGCGCTGACGCTGGCCGGAAATCCGCCTGGGTTTCCCAACGCCCAGGGCATCTACTGCGGCGGCTAGGGGCGAGATAGCGCGAAATTTGCCTTTCCCTCAACCGTCCTACCTCCTCCTTCGCGAGCATTACTACATGACCACCCTTGGCTGACTAGTAGAGAACAGTTATAATCCGCAACTACGCCTTTTTTGAGTTAAATAAATTATTAATATTATAATTTTATTTTGTCTCCAGGTGAAGTTGAGCGGCTGTTACGCGAGTACCGACAGAATCAGGAGCTGGTGCGGAACATCGGCGCGCACTACTACCAGATCATCTACCCGGTGCAGCTGCGACACCACGAGAAGATGGGCATCTCCACGCGCGAGGTCAACACTCCTAAGGTAAGGTTTGATATCAGAATATTTCTGACACTTTAAGGGTCGACAATAAAGTATTTTTGCGAAATTCTATTGGACTGTGCTTCTCAACAGCATCATAATAGCTTTTGAAAGTACCGAACTACCTTCCCTTTACACAGTCAAAAGAGCAGAATGCTATTTTTCCAGTTTTGATGTGAGCTTTGCATTATAAATGACAACTCTTAGGCCCCTTGTACACGGCATGGTTTTTTTACGGTACGGCGTATAAACCACGCCGTAGAAAAAACGTGTATACAACACTGACGACCGTGCCTACACACGGCAATAATTTATTAATTTTTCTTTCCAAGAAAAACGTGTGTGTAGGGCCTACATCCTTCTCTTAATTAAGTTATTGCAATCATCGGAATACAATCAAATATATTCATTTAGATTGCGAAATGTTTGCGCAGACAAAAAGCAATAATAATATGTCTCATAATTATAAGAGCTTGTTTCTTTCTAGTTTCCGAAATAATATTAAAACAATCTGATAGAAAAACAGTCCAAAAAACTGATTTTGTTTATACAATATATTGGAAAGCCTATTTGTTTGTTTACAAACTTAATTTCACTACCATCTACAATTCTGTCTACGCCATCTTTTCAATCAATCAGTTTTAAATTAACTACTAAATAGTTCTAGATTTTTTAGGGACTGGCCCAGAAGTCTAGACTTAGCTCCCGGATGATTTTATAAGAATTTTAATCCACTTACCAAGTTCAGGCTGGCTGTCCCGAATTCTTGCGCTGTAAACTTTGGTAGACCCAAAGTTATGTTATGTATTTAAAGTTATTCGGGATAATAAGTAATTTTCAGTGCATGTGTGTTTATCTTGTTGAGGATTTAGTGTTATATCTTTTTTGAGAAGTAAATGTACAGAAATCTGAAGGTGAGTGTGAGTGAGTGATTGGTCAAAAAGGCAATTCTTTTAGTAGAAATTAATGACTAATTGTTCTGTGAACAGTACACCTCGTGAGTACAAACTTTTTTGCAACAATTAATATACCACTTAAAGTTATTTAAAACAGGATATTTACCATGTTTTTTGTTTTATAAACATGGCAAATACTTATCCCGTTTTAAATAATTTTAGTAGTGAAAATAACCTTGTCAGTTTAAACTCCTATAATTAATATACATATCCAATATTAAAAACATGACCCTCCTTCTGGGGCAGTAGATTACTAAAAAGCAAAAATTAATTAAATTCAAATCAAATTGAGTCAATTTAGGGTACAGTCCCAAGAACATCTCCTAGATGGGGCGTCCCGTTTCAGCTGAGCCATGACGCTGCGAAGATTTAAAGTAGCCGGCGGGGCTGCAGTAGACAGCGCGCTGACTTCAAGCAAGCATGACTCTTCAAAGGTCGAGCTCAAACTCGCACGTTCCAAAGTGGTCCAAAGTCCGGGACGAAAAACCGGCTCTTCTACCTGGTGTTGCACCTATGACTAACAAAAATAAGGTACAACCCTAGCGGAAGCACCCGAATCTCAGTCTCATTTGAGAGGAAAAATAAGAGATATTTCATCATCATTCTCCTGCCCTTATCCCTTATTCAGTTAAAAGGAAAATAAGGCATTATACCATACGGTTGGCACCATTCAGTGAAAACTTAACACCTAATTATTCTTTTAGTATCAGGAACAACCCATGAACGATAAATAACTTGTAATTGTAACTTGTAATTGTAGCGTCTGGGTCCGAAAATATTTTGTTCTACCAACCATAGCGTTAATTCTATGATTTGACGGCGACTGCTACCTAATTTTTTCCTATCAAAAAACCGTGACAACGTTCAATAAGTCAAATTCACATTTAAAAAGCAGACAAATTATGAGTAAAAATTTGTAGGCCAGATAAAAAAATTAACTAATAGGTTTTAATTTTCAGAAGTAATGCTGCCTAGTTTTGTGATGAGAAGTTGGTACCAGGTGCTCCATCAATCCCTACCTAGTACTTAAAGGGCCAATTCCATTGATAGAAATCTAAAAGTGAGAAATTTTCTACTTTTTGAAGAGCTGTTCTGCTCATCACGCCGAAGATCCTCACCAGATATATACCAAATTTCTATAAGACCAATTTAAACCTTTCAAATAATAAATTAACCTTCGAAATCGGATTACATAAGGCGGAGAGATCCAGTAGCCCCCTTTTTGCCCCTTTTTAGAGAAAGTACTCCTCCACTTGTGTGGTTCTTTCCTCAAAATACCATTTCAGACATGGATCTACATGGTCCTCACATGATCTGACCAAGATTATGTCTGGACTTTAAAAGAGACTTTGACCCTTGAGTTTGTTCTGCCATTTCTTCTCAGGGGTAGTCAGATAGGAAATGTCGACTCCATCTAGCTTATTTTTTAATATGACGTGTAAAAGTGATTCTCATATCCTATTTACAGAATAAACAATTTCATTTCATTTCCAATTAAAAATCCCGGTCGACAAAATTTCTATAAAGTCGTAAATCCAAGTTTCGTCGAGATCGGTAATAAAATACAACCAGTAGAGGAGTACCTACAATCAGACAGAAGAAAGCAAATTAAACCAGAGTTGAAGCAGAGACGCTTCGCTCGCTCGATCAAAAAGTTAATGTTGTCAGTTTCGATTATGCAGTTGATTTCAATATTCATAGGTTCTCTCAAGGCACGCACCTTTGACTTTTCAGATTCATGTGCGTAATGTATAATTATCACTTGCTTAAAATATGGTGAAGGAAAACATTGTGAGGAAACCGGCTTGCCTGAGATATATTTCATGACGGCATGTGAGGCCAAGTCAGACCCATGGGTGGCCTAAAAACTCTGACACCAGGTTAGTCACTAACCACACGAAAAGGAAAGGAGAAGACCTCAATATTGGAAAAGCGAGCGTGATCGTTGATTTTTCAAATGAAAAAACTGATGTTTAAAAAATAATATCAACAGATAAGAAGGTAGTTCCAACCATTATCATCGATGTTACTTTTTATCATCAGCCACATTGGCGGGTAAACTAGAGTACTTTGAGCATCTTGAAGGCCTTCTATATCACAATACACTCCCCTTTAACGGCATCCCTCGTTCTTCGAGGTCTAAGGCGCGAAGGCCTAAAGTATCTCGGGTTCAATTACTCGCCTTTACGACGATATAAAGATCATCCGACGAACATTCCACCCCCATACGGTTGAGCACACAAAATATCCGTTCTGGAGCCAATTTAACTTCGCTTCGAACTTGTTTGAAGTTGTGAAAGATTGTTCGATCGATTCCTCTGCCTTTTAAAGGTCCCAAGTAATTATATAAACATTCTCTCTCCGCTATATTGAGATCCAAATTGGTGGGATTAATAAGGAAATTGAGGAGATTGGAAGTAATTATGCTTTGTTTACGACAGTTGCTTGATAGGAATTTCGGAGCATGTGATTTCAAAAGTAAAAATTGCCAAAGTTTTCTACGGCTGGTCTGGTTATAAATTTGAACTCAAGGATACCAACGCTGAAGTTTTTTGGTAATGGTTATATTAATTTTGAATCTATTTTTGACTTGTTAGCGCGTGTGGGCACAAAACTTTAAGGTTGTTTGTTAATTCTGATTGGGTTTTTTGATCGTTCAACGGTGTTTAGCTCACTTGGTGTATCATTAGAATCAGTTAGTACCCGGTAAGTACGTTGGTTTGTGTTTTCTTTGCTCTCTTGTCCCATTCACGACGTTGGTTATTTCACTTCTTGGATATTGAAATGGTAGTTATATTTTATATAAGCGTGGACATACAGCCCATTCAATAAACGTAATTTCTTCATTAATAACGTGGTACGCAAAGTAGGCAGAGAAAGAAAATTTTAATTGGTCGGAGATATTAAAATATTATTACAACATAATCAAATCTCAACACACAATATACGAGAGCGATCACCTATAGAATATTCAAGATATGGTACGAAATTGAACCACTACGTAGTGGTTCAATCGACAAATCGTTCTTTTCGACAAATGCTGACATTCATCCTAATAGTAAAATAGTCGAGGCAAGGAATATCTCAAGAATTCCCTCAAGTTGAAATGTAATCTACAGAATGAAGACGCTAAGGGCCCATTCACACGAACCACAACCACACCACATCGCAGCGATAAAATATGGGCAAGCAGTGGTTACATGTAAATAGTGTCGCTGCAACTTCATACAGTTGCGTTGTCGTTGCGTTATCGCCACTAGTTGCGATGTGGTTACGTTGTGGCTGGTGCTTGCAGATATACAGATCGTTGCGTTTGCGATGTGGCCGGTGTGCGGGCTAGTGCGCCGTCTCGCTGGTGGTTGCTTTGTGGCTGCGACGTGACCTTGATGTCGTCGGTATCGCCCACACGGTTGATTTTTACGGTCAAATGTAGTCCGTGTGAATAAACAATTCATTTTCATCAAATTAGCGCCCGTCCCCTTCTTGTCGTTGTGATGTGGTTGTGGTACGTGTGATCGGGCCCTAAAATTCGCTTTTAGATGTCAAATTTTGTTTATTTACATAATCAAATTACAAGATGGTTATTAACATTAACGAATTAAATTAAATCTAAGTTAAACCTAAAAAAGGCCCTCGAAGCATTGTACCGAGGATGCTGGCGGCATTTCCTCGCTGAATTGCAATGCTGATGCGTTGCGCGAGAAAACCAAGCCAAGCCTTTCGGTCACCAGTTACATCAACTAGATTTCAGATTAGAACATAGAAAAGATAAGTTAAAACTTTCCAGACCTTTTATTTATGAAAGGAAGTTGGTTTTGTCGCATGATGAAGAGATAATGAAGGTAAGGAGAGACTTTATAAAGGCACTTTTTTCTAAATTGTCACACAGAAATAAAATATGACTCATGAAATTAAAGTTTTTCCATTGCGACCATCATCATCATAGATAGATAGATAGAATACTCTTTATTATGTACACCATGAAAATTACAGCTATAAATGTAGAAATTTTACATAGGGTGACACAATGGGCGGTCTTATCGCTAAAAGCGATCTTTTAAAGACAACCTTTGGATGGATTAGGGGGATAGGAGAGACAATACTGCAGGTAGTCTGTGGTGTACCATTCACATATATACAACAAATACATACATACATAAAATATATTAAAATTATCTATATAATATATTCAATAATAATTAATCATAAAACTAGCGCTAAGAATCAAAACAGGTGCAGAGAACAGAGAAAAATAAAAAAAAATAAAAATATGTTTAAGGAGAGAGATAGTGTTTTTTTACCATAATTTTAAAAATGGACAGAGATTGAGCACGCCTTATCGACACGGGCAAGGCATTCCACAACCGTACTGCTTGAACCGTAAAAGATTTATCATAGAAACTGGTGGAATGCATCGGCATCTCCAATCTCAAGTTTTCCGATGACCTCAGATATCTAATAAGCGTGTCATTTAGGAACTTGAAACGTCCCTTAAGATAAGAGGGGGTTTTAGGATTGAACAGAATACTGTAGAGCTGAAACAAGATATGAGAATTCCGGCGAAGACGTATGGGAAGCCACTTGAGCTTTGTACGAAATTCGGAGACGTGATCATATTTGCGCAAGCCAAATATAAATCTTATGCAAAAGTTTTGAAGTCGCTCAAGTTTATCTAGCGGTGCCTCAGTGAGATCGATATAACTAACATCAGCGTAGTCAAGGATGGGAAGTAGAAGAGATTGTGCAAGCGCAGTTTTAGTGGCAGTTGGAAGAAAGTTCCGCAATCGTCTCAGGGACTTGGCAGATGCGAAAATTTTGCGACTTACGTCCTGCAGCTGGGGACCCCAAGAAAGATGTTTGTCGATCCAAATCCCAAGGTTTTTGACTTTGTCGCTTACCGGAATAGCAATTCCGTTAAATTTTATCTGGGGAAGCTGCGACCAATTTATCTTGGAGATCATCCTTGAGCTGCCAACAACAATGACTTGAGTCTTCGAGGGGTATAACCTGCAATCCGTGTGCCTCACTCCACTCGCAAATTGAAACCATATCCTTGTTGATCATATCAATTGCATCAAACAAATCTCATCATTCCAGCCGAAAGACGTCCACTGCTGGACATAGGCCTCCCCCCAATATTGGGGGGGTTTGCCATAATCGCCACGCTTGGCAGGCGGGTTGGCGATCGCAGTATGGTGTTAAAATGCATAGCGAACGCTGCTGCCCATTCTCTAGTAAGTCCCTTAGTCACCTTTTACGACACCCATGGGAAGAAATGGGATGGTGCTATTCTTTAAGTCCGACACCACACGGACAACTTGAGACCATGCTATTCAGTAAATATTTCTGCACTTTCTTGTTCGTTCTTTTAAGTTCTATCAAAATATGGAACAGACCATCTTTATAATCCTCCCGACCGATTTCGGTCATGATTTTGGCCAATCTCAACGTAGACTAGCCTGGTACGCAGGAAATATTATAGTGCACAAGTGTATGCGCAAACACAGGTGCACTTGCTGTTCCATTACTCATAGGCCGATGGGATAGCAATCCGTCACGACTGGAGAGAGATCAGGCGCAGGACCAATGGCTTTACGTGCTAACCGTGGCACGGGGGTATCAAACCACCAACTTCCAAACTCCGAGACGCAACTGAGAAATATCTAATGGAAAACCCAATATCACTTCGCCCGACCAGTGAATCGAATCCAGGATCCTACGCTCAGCATTCGCGTTTGTGACCACGACCAGCAGAGCAGAAAACAAACCATCTACCACCTAACAGATGTTTTATGTATTAGAGCTGTTAACCACATGCTTCTGCCACATGGCCACTGCCTAAAGATTCATGGAATAACCTGCGTTGTTATACCTAACTACAGTTATTTATTATTTATTTAAATATACTTTGTTGAAAACCAGAAAAATACATAACCAATATCCCTAAACCCAATAATAAAATCCAAAATATTAAGCACCAACTTTTTACAACATCAAATTCGTAAACTAAACAAATACAGCAGAATTGCTAACGGCAATCCACGAATATTTGACTATCAAAATTTTGACAACTTCCTAACTGCTCGAAGTTTTGGCTTCCAACTGAAGTATTTTCCGGATTATACTATACTAAAACTTTAATGTATTCGGCCAAACGGCCTGGATAATGGGCGATTTAATTTGTCTTTTTGTCATATAGCCCAGCCAGGGGACTCGAGCCCAAAACTTTTCTGGGCATTATAAGACCTAGAAATTTATGAGCATAATGTATTATGCTGAAACGGATTAGGTGTGGTGTTGATGCTGGTGGAATGCTGGTTTAGTTCTTTGGGAAATCAGGGTGATAGTAATCTATACTCTACCTATATTTAAATAAAAATGAAATGCTCTTCGTCGATAAGCGCAACACTCGAGAACGGCTGGACCGATTTGGCTATTTTTTGTTTTAAAATGTTTGTAATAGTCCGAATTAGGTTTTTATGGAAAGAAAATTTTAAAAAAAAAATCCAGAAAATGTTTAAATTCGCGAAAAACTGAACGTCCATTTTGTATTGAATTTTTGTAAGAATTATTGAAAATTGGACAGGACAACGTATGTTGAGACAGCTAGTAAAAGATAACTAACTTGCTGCGTGAGGCGCCGCTGACGAGCGCGCTCCGCACTATGAACCTCATTGCTGATGACGTCGACATATTCTGTTGCGCTTTGGGTGAATTTGAAAGAATAGCTACCTATAGAATTTATTATGGTACAAGCAGTGGAACTATTTAATTTTTAAGTGTACCACAATATCGCATTGGGTCTAGCCTGTAAGGATATTTGTATGTTTGGAGTGAATAAATAATAAAATAAATAGATAAGAAAAAAGTATTATTCAGAAGGTTTTGAAAAATAAATAACACTTCAGTGTTCGATTTCTACGCAATATTGCTTCTTACGCTTATAACACTAACGGTTTCAAGTATGAATCAATCAACAGCCTATAGCCGTCCACTGCTGGACATAGGCCTCTCCCAGGCTGCAGCACAATACCCTGTACTGCGCCTTCCGCATCCAGTTTGTCTTGGCCACCTTTTTAAGGTCGTCGGTCCATCTAGTTCCCAGCTAGATGGTCGACGTCTGCCGTTCGGACGTCCCACACTACGCTTGCCAATGCGCGGTCTCCACTCCAGGACTCGTCTGCTTCACCGGCCATCGGTCCTTCGACAAACATGGTCAGCCCACTGCCACCTCAACTTTGTTTACTTCTTTAGATTAGATGCAAATTTCAAGCTCTGGTAAAAGTCTACTATTCCTATAATCGGCCCTTATTGATACTTATATTGGGCTTTACGTATGGATGCCCTGTCAAGAAAGAGGCTTTCCTTCTCTTTCTTCTAATTATTTATTGTCCATTTAAGTAAATAATATAACGCTGTCCCAGCATTTTAGTTTGGCTTGCCAAGATTCCCAAATCAACATAATTATATATCTTTATTTCCTTCTGTCTCTACGTGTCAATCGTATATTTTCTGTTATGAGGACACTTGAAGCTTAGGCATAAGCTACATTTACAAGCTGTGTCCTTTCCTAAGACCCATCTTCTATTATGTACATGAGTACATAATAGAAGATGGGTCATGTACTGTAATATAATTCATCTATTTATTAATATTGTGGCTGCCATACGGAATTACTTACAAAAACAATCATGGCCAATATTGAAATAATAATATAGGTATCTGTTATTATATTGTTATTATTTATTGTTATATTGTTTATTAGAAAAACATAGGTCAGTAACCAAAGTATCAACCGAATACAAAATAAATATCACTTACACACAAGCATCATAAAATAACAGCGATACCACAGAATTTTCTAGAAGCACACTTATAAGGTAGGGCTTGACTTTAATTATTATTGTTCTCGATCACACGAAAGCAATATTGACAAGTAAAACTGAACCGTATTAAATTGTTATAAGGTTCGAAATAGTAATATTCTGACCCAATCACTGCTTATACCAATATTTTGCCCCATACATAATGCAGAAGCGTATCTCAAGTATTATGTTAAGGCGGGTATATATTAGGATCCTAACGATCGCATGACCAACAAGAATGTACTTATTGGAGGACATACAGATATAAAGAATATCAATAATATTAACGAAATTTATGGACGTTTGCGTCTTGAAAACAATCTGTATGCAGATGCTGAGCTTAGGGATTTTGCTGATTAGGAAAAACAGGAAAAGACTGTCCTTATAGAATATTAGTTGTACATATTATTCCCTTTCTTTTTCTCAAAGGTTTTAGTTAATATTGCCAAATTATCTAGCGTAGTTTGGTTACTTTATTATAAATTTCTTCTTTGAAAACTTCTCTTACAAGTTGGCAATGATGTTTCACCTATTTCTGTTTTGTGATGTCCTACAAGACTTTCTAGAAGTATGTTATCGTATCATTCATGCTGGAACGAGCACATTATACACATACACGTGATATTATGTTACGTGTGAAAACACACGTAACATAATATCACGCCTGTATTTCTCAAAGAGTTGGGCAGAGATGTACCAATAGTATACCCACATTTCGCCAGTTATGTTTAAGTCCCATGTAACAGGAGGCGAGCCTACTGCCATCAACCGGGCACAAATCCAGACTCAGGGCTGCTACTGAGAAATGCCAGATGGAACAACCTAATAACACTTTGCCCGACCGAAGAAATTTCATAGCATTTAAATGGTTAACATTCCCAAATTTCTCTTCTTTGGCCTTTTTGTGACTGCCAATATCATTGATGAGCACTCCATACCAAGATAAATAGGTATCATTATCAGAATTTAAGAAAAAATCAATCTGAACATGACTGTACGTATTTTTCCGTAGGTATAAACACATAAAAACCGATTCGTTTGTACAAAGCGTCGTTTGTACGAACTACATATATTTAAAGCAAATATCTTTTGGGTTGGATCGTTTGAGGCGAAACCATAACTGAACATGGAAAATAGTCTCCTTTTGATGTGCGGAATTGAACATGGTATGGGTAAACACGGTCTTTTTTATGAACGAAAAATATACCTACCTATATATTGTTGCTATGTGAGTGATATGGATACGGTACAGCCAAAAATCCCACCGTGATAAGTTAGGTGAAGTGAGCTTTAAGTGAGCAAACCAAAAAACAATAGCAAAAAGCAATTGTGTAAATCCCTTGAAATGACAGCTCAATTTGAGCTCACTTCACTTCACAGAAGGCCAGCTGTTATTTAGATACCTAGTGGTGAAAATCCAGTTTGAAGTTAAAATTTTTGTATAAGATAAATAGTTATTCACTTTGATGTGAACTTCGTTTGATTGTGGACAATTTTTTTTTTTGTATGAAATTAGTTACAAGTAGGTGGACACGGTTTTTTTTTAGATTATAAAAATGTCTGTACTTTATCATGGCCGTTATTGTGCCGCAACATTAGTAACTAGAACACGGGCGAATAGCATAAGCATTCTGAAAACAGTGACAGTGACAGAGAGTTTCTATTCCGCCATTTTAAGGCATTTTGTGTAGAGCATGGCCAGGTGAGAAACTTGTACCTCTTGGTCATCAAATGCTTAAAACTCAAATAATAATAATAATACCGTAGTTACTAACACTAACTATAAGATATTACTAACATTATGGATCGTTGTTGTCAAAATAAATACCATTTTGATTTGATTTATTTTGACAACATTATCTGTGCCACTATTGTGTATTTGGAATTAAATAAGTAGAAATTTAAACAATTATGTTTCTATAGATTCACACACCTACAGGGTGTAACAAGACCCGTCAACTACGCATTCTGTACATCATACTCAGTAACTTTGTGCAAAAATTATTGCTGGGAGACGACTTTTATTTTTGATGTGAAAATTCGCTGCTGACGATAGTACATAATGTAATACTGTGCTTATAGGTGCATGCAACGGTACAGGGATCGTGGGATTATTTAAAGTTAAGGTATAACATTTAACACATATTTTCGTTAAAAAGCTTCAAAAAAAGTTGAAACTTTTACCTTCTATATCTCAGAAACCGGAACGTTCCCGGTACGGCCCAGTACAAAGAAAAAAAACGGGAAGAAGTTATGTGACTTTCGGATTATTTAAGGGGATATTAACACCCGTTACATTTGTTAAAATAAACTAAACTAACTAAAAATTAAAGTATTACCTACTAGTCTTACAACGTTACATAGATCCAAATAACACACTGTTTCCACTGCTAGGACAGGCCTCCTCTCGCGAGGGAGTGGGCTGTAAGGTACCACGCGGGTCCAGTGCGGGTTGATAGATGTCACGTTTCTTCGTATTGTTGGTTCTAGGAGATGCGGTTTCCTCATGATGTTTTTCTTCACCGGTTTTGAGATCAGTGGTGATGAAATTATTTACACAATGTAAAGAGCCTGGCTGGGTTGGAACCCACGACATAAAACTCGTTAGCCGGGGCCGGTACCACTGGGCCACTACTGCTTTTAGTTTTATCTATCCATTTATACATTTTTACGATCCCGTTTACGATTTCTCATAGGAACGTAATCGCAGAAACCCGCGAACAAATAATTCTAGTTGACAGCAATAAAATGCTGGGAATAATATGAAACTTTGTTCATGGTTGCACTAATGGTGGTCCACTAAAAGATTTATGTGCATGTGCTAGCATTGGTTGCATTAGGAGATTTAGTAGATCACATAAAAGTTCCTTTAAAATTGGCTATTTCTCATGTTTATGGAATGGTCTTATGAGCCGCCGTGTGTCGGGAACAGATAGATAGATAGATATAATACTCTTTATTATGTACACCATAAAAAAAAACAGCTATAAATGTAGAAATTGTACATAGGGTGATACAATGGGCGGTCTTATCGCTAAAAGCGATCTTTTAAAGACAACCTTTGGATGGATTAGGGGAGAAAGTGGAAAGGAAAGTGTATCATTCACATATATACAATAAATACATACATAAAATATATTAAAATTATCTATACAATATATTCAATAATAATTAATCATAAAACTAGCGCTAAGAATCAAAACAGGTGCAAAGAACAAAGAAAATAAAAATATGTTTAAGGAGATAGTGTTTTTTTACCATAATTTTAAAAGATAACAATTAATACTCTTTAAAACTACTACAATTTTTATAGTCTTTCTAACACGTTCTGTCCGTCCCGTTTCGTATTTTTACATTTATATCTAAACTATCTAAAAGAGAGAAAGCTATTTTTTCCCTTTTAACAGTAAAGAAAACGAATGGTAAAATAACTCACGGAATCTGAAAGTCTTTTAATAAATCTGTAGTTAAATCCAATATGTCAACTCATAAATGATCGATAGTATTCATTTACATATACAACCGATCACAACATAATAACCTGATTTTAGTCTGTTTTTCTCCATTTCTCAACCAACTAAATATTAAAAGCGTACAAATAAAACGTACTACAGTGTGACTGATTTTATCAGATAAATTTTCTGAATTGCTCTGGCTTTTGGTTAAACTTAAGTGAATGGTAATGTAAATGTTTGCATGCCGAATGGTGAAATATGGCTGAGCTTTAATGTATCATAGCACCTATTATGTATTACTCATATTTGCAAAATAAATGCCTATTGTATTCTATCTGTATTATCCCACAGCTGGGAAAAGGTCTCCCCACAGCATTCCACTCTACTCTGTGAGTTAATTCTCCGGCCACTCTCCCATAAATCTTAATTCAAACTACGTAATACATGAAGACCTAGACAAAGATACATTCTGTCAGCGACATTGTTGACGGAAAGGTCAAAAATGTATGGGACTGACATGAGCTACCTAAAAACTTATGTCAATCCCGTTGAAAGTCGTTGTAGAAATACGAAACGCTTTGAAAGCAATTATTATCACTTGTCTTGCCCTCTGTACGTTTATCTACATCTAATGCGAAGTGCATCAGTTTTCCATCAGCTTAATTTATTCTAAACCGAGATGCTTCTCCGAACTGATGCACCTCTTTAAGGCCCGACTCCATGCATTACAGAGGCAAACAGAAATAAATAAATCCTACTAATATTATAAATGCGAAAGTTTGTAAGGATGGATGATGAATGGATTGATGTTTGTTACTCATTCACGCAAAAAGTACTGAACGGATTTGGATTAAATTTGGCACACAGATAGTTTATAACCAGGAATAACACATAGGATACTTTTCATCCCGATATACCCATGGGGTCAAAACTTATGCGGGTGAAACCACTGTGCGCATCTAGTATATACATATAAATATGTATGTATACAGAGTGGCAGGGACATCGACGCGCAACCTGTTACCATGGCTTTAGTACATGATCCTGGACCCACTAGCGTTACAATTCTTCGTAGGTATTAAAAAAAAAATGCTGTTCAACATTTTGACCACGTAGCCATAGGTATTTTCACTTTTCTATGAAACAGTTGTTTTTTTTTTTTGATAACCGTCGAAACATTTCTACGCTAGGGGTCTAGAATCATGTACTGATACGATTCATGGTTACAGTTTGCGCGTCGATCTCCCTGCCACCCTGTATACTATTCCATTTTCTCCTAAATCCCAGTTCAGAGGCTTCAGTAATTACACTGGCAAGATAAACAAGGCAAGGAGGGATTCGTTTACTGAAGACTAATTTTGTTTACCTAATGTCTGGATCACTAATGCGTCGATTTTTTCTTGGTTACCAAGTTAAGAGCGGAGGCGGTTTAGTGGAGTATTAAAGGTCAAGTGGCCAATGAGAAAAAGTGTAGTAATGTATTGATTTAAGGAGAAAAAAAAATATATCGTTTCTTCTAGCAATGTGCAACCAATCAATACCCAATTATTATACACAAAAAACTTGTAATAAAAGATGGAATACCCATTATGATAATATTAGGAAAAGTTACTCTCATATCTTTCTTACTTTATTTGATATTTAAGAGTAATAATTTAGTTCAGCACAATTATAATAAGAAGTATTTATTTTATCACCACAATAAACTTTGCAGACATTGTTACAATTACGGTACATGATATGGTTTAGTTAACTGTGGGAGACTGGTGACTAAGCTAGGCTTTAAGGGCCTGTGTTTCAGGTCACCAGGTCTTCAGCAGTTAGATACATTTCATATTAATTACAACAAAAATGATTTAACAATTTTGAATTAGGAGGTTGTATAACAATAACGTTTAAAGTCTGTAGCTCAACATAAAGTGTTTAAAAAAAAAAACTAAAACTGAGAAACAATAAAATTAAAAAAAAAAAACATGGTTTGGTGCAGTGTTAGTATTATTAGTAAACATTTGTAGTGAGAGCGTGAGTAAGTAGATGTGTTTCGTGTGTGTATGTCTGAGATTGCGTATGTGGGGGTGCGTCTGTGGGAGGGTGTGGGTGAGACTTTACTAAATAGCATTTGGTATACCTACATTAAGTCACGGTTGTAAGCAGTTTATCGGTGTCATCATAGTTGTGTCCTAGGAGCCACGTGATAAGCTTCTTTTTGCATTGTCTCTTTTTGAGGTTAAATGTAGGTTGAATTTTATTGATTTTGTTGTACAAAAATCGTCCCAGATAGCAAAAGAAGTGGTTAGAAAAAACTGTCAAATGAGTGCGACTTACGGGATTATATCGTCTCTTACCACGTGTCATTGAGGGGTGATAGGTGAGTAATGAATGTTGTTTTCGTAAAATGTTCAGGATAAATAGTCCGCGTTTGCTTGCTTGTATAGAAGGTCTGTAGGATAACGGATAACGGTATGGAAGAATGTTAATAGACACGATCATCAAACCCCTCGTAACTTTGCTACAATACTGTTGGGGGTCAGCTGTATTCAGTCAACAGTTTGGAACAACGGTACACTAGGACTACTAATATGGGTACTAATAGGTGGAGTAACAGTTATTTTGTAATTAAATCCTAACACCGCTCACGTTTTTAATTTGTACCACACTCTCCTCAGGGGAGGAATAAATTCCGCCACCAAAGACAATTTTCATGGATTTACAATCATTTCTTTTCCTAACACAAAGGACGACTTATTTGCTAATTTTTACATAAAAAGCGTAGAGACGTGTTTTTACAAGTCTCCCACAAATAGATTTGATCAAAGTTTTCTGAATATTTTTGTGTACATTTTTCTTTTAAATCGTTTTGTTACGAACGAGAATTTCTTTATGTCTAGAATAAGTTTCATTGTCAGTTTTGAAAATTAGTAAAGTAGTTTGCACGAAAGAAATTTAAATTATTGCTATACGAAAATTGATATGTTCAGCTGTTATCGACTATTTCCAAGAACGATGTACTGCGATGGCTTTTTGTCACAATAGTCAAAATATACCTAACAACTTCCTCACTTTCTCTTCATCGAAGTGAACTGTTTCGTTTAAAGGGTCGGGTACACACCGTTGACCTTGGCCATACAAATACGCATCGCGCTCACACCGAGCTGTCGTTCGGTTTCAAAGCGAATATTTATTTATAGTAATGGAAATATGAATATTTGAAAAAATCACAGATAGAATTATAGATAGTAAAACAGTCTGTTCCTACAAAAAAAAAAATCATGAAAATATCTTAAGTAGTTTGTAAGTATCGTTTTTTGGATAGACATTACTTCCTGAACTTATTTCATAAAGTATTTTGTTGCAATACTTAAATATTCACATATACAATTGATGTTTTTACGTTCTAGTTTAACATAATTTTTTTGCATAACTTACTTGCATTATATGAACACGTAATAACAGATTTAAAAGTCACAGTCAAAATCATACATAATATCTGCGCCTTAAACGTCTAAGTTACCGGTTTTTAAGATTTTGAAACAAAAAGGCAACAGTAAAAATACAGAATCAATTTAAAGTTTACAAAACACGTTAAGGCTTGTGGTGGGAGCCCCTGTTTATGGCTGAAGTTGCCGACTCCATGCAAATTGCATTAGGACACAGTTTGACAAGGACTGTTGCTTATATTATACAATTTAACCGGAGTTTTACGAAGTTTTTAACTGCGCAATCTTGGCTGTTAAGGGTAAGCAACTGTTATTGAGGTTCGTTGTCAGATGGGTTTTCGAAAGGGTTTTAATGTTTTAGTGATTAAAGGAAGAATAAGTTTGGCAATTACTTTTAATTTTCGGTCTTTTTTAACTCAATATTTTTCCGTTAATGTCGTAGGGAAATATCATTATTATACGCCTATAATCACTTGTTTGAATGAGTTATCGGTAAAAAAATACGGCAACGGTGACGAGAGAAGGTAGGAACCTTCTCTCGTCACCGTTGCCGTAATTTTATTTATATTTATTTGCTCTCTGAAAAAAAAAACTTTCGAATGAACCAATTCACTTTCCGTGTTGAATAGAAATCATTCACACTGTATGCAATGCCAGTAATATATTACTACAACCATGTTGTGAGATGAGCCCGTGAATCCATTTTTAACGCGGTTTTTTGGTCAAGGACAGCTAATGAGACACAATTGATTTTCTATTGTTTGACTCCGAATCGGTGTCGCGCGAGGCTTATCAGGTTAAAAGAATTATTGCCTCCAGTATATGCATAGTGAAGTCACTAGCTTCCAATATTAAAACTGAACACCTTTCACTCAGCTTATCCACTCACCAACAACAAGTCTGAAGACAAACAGATCTCAGATTGAAACACTACCATAGCCCGCGGTCACGCATCTCACTGGTAGGCTCGGAAACGGATTATCAGGCTTACACGAGTTACAAGTTTGTTAAGTGTTACCTTACCAAAGTAGGTAGGTACTTTGAGAGTTCCAATTATGTGTGTTTACGTGTGAACTGAGATTTAGCCGCGTAATAATTGTTTTAAGATTCTAAATGGTGTCGGGTTTCTGTTGTCTGAAATCAAAAGGTGTGTGTAAATCTTTGTTGGAAATTAAATTGTTTGTAATGGAATATTCTTGAAGACTAAGTGTGATAGTCTAAATAATGTTGAGTGTTGTATAATTATTTTGCGTCTGTAATGAAGCGATTTGTAGTAATACAATCTAGACAACTCTTAGATTTCTTGGAAAACAAAATCTATGTAAGCGAATCTATGTAAATTAGAAAAGTACTTGAATAATCGTAATCATAAATAACGAAACATCACACCTGTATTCTCCGAAAGGTTAGGCAGAGGTGTACAGTCGCCATCAGATATATTGTAGCAGACAAGGTGACCAAATACTTCTGAACAATTTAAAATGTCAATAAGTTCCATACACTACAAGTTACCATTAATATCTGAACATTTATTAGTTCATTAATATCTGAGCAGATGCTTGTCAATAATTTCTATACAAACAACTTACCAAAAATATCTGAATACTTACAACGTCAAGTGTATCTACGCAGACAAACACTGAGCTTACCTAATTCGTTACTGCGTGGTATAAAGGACGAACCAAAAACGACTATCGACTTGACTATCTGTGGTTAATCCAGTCATTTGGTAGTTTTACCTGGAAAGTTTTTAAACTGGTGATTTTATTGAGGTCGACGTGCTCTCTTCGAATTTTCACATTGTCCCCAGAGTTCTACCGCAAAGGCATAAATTACCATCCCATGAGATGGCAGAAATGAATATACAATGAGGGTGAATACTTTATAAAATAAATATATTTTACCTTAAAAAAATTGTGAAGACATAAATTGAAGGAATTTTTCTCTAGTAGATCATCATAGTATATAAATTAGCAAAAGATTTTCTATATATATATATTGTATTTATAGTAAAGTTGAAAGCACTTCCTACTGCAATTTTTCCTCAACTGCTCAGATGTCTAAATCTAAGACTACCCCATCTGCGCAGATACACTTTACGTTGTAAGTGTTCAGATATTTTTGGTTAGTTGTGTGTATAGAAATTATTGACAAGCATCTGCTCAGATATTAATGAACTAATAAATGTTCAGATATTAATGGTAACTTGTAGTGTATGGAACTTATTGACATTTTAAATTGTTCAGAAGTATTTGGTCACCTTGTCTGCTACAATATATCTGACGGCGACTGTACCTATCGTACACCCACATTTTGTCACTTCTATTTCAGTATCATGTAATAGGCTCGTGTATATAGAGAGCGAGCAGTGGTGGCCCAGTGGTATCAGCCCCGACTTATGAGTAGGTAGTAGGTTTGAACCCAGGCACCTCGCTTTAATTTGTGTAAATTTCATCATTACTGCTGTCAAAATGGTGAAGGAAAATATTGTGTGGAAACCGGCATGTCCTAGAACCAATAATTTGAAGTCATGTGACATCTATCAACCCGCACTGGGCCTGTGTGGTACATTACACAACACGCTCCCTTTCGAAGAGAGGAGGTTTGTGTCCCAGCAGTGGGCATACAATATGCCAGTTAAAGACATAAGAACCGGATTCATAAGGACGCAGATCAATTTATAGAATAGAATACTCTTTATAATGTACACCATAAAATTACAGATATAAATGTAGAAATTTTACATAGGGTGACACAATGGGCGGTCTTATCGCTAAAAGCGATCTTTTAAAGACAACCTTTGGATGGATTAGGGGGGAAAGGAGAGACAATACTCCAGGTAGTCTGTGGTGTACCATTTACATATATGTACTTATATGCAATCAATGTTAAAAGTTATGATACAGTAGTATTATGTTTCTTGTTACAGGGCAGGGGATACGACTACCAACAGGGCACGAGGTCACGCGCAAGGGTAAGTTATTTTCATTTTAACCTGATGTATAGACCGTCACAACTTATTTTCATTTTAACCTGATGTATAGACCGTCACAACTTATTTTAAATTTACTTTTTTCTCAACTACGACGATGACCAAAAGGAGGGATGTGATTGAGTTTAAAGACGCGTCTTATAGAAATGATATCGCGGTTAAGTTGATAATAACTAAAGTGTATGCACTTCCCTATTAACTAATAGGGAAATATTTAATTGATCTCCTAGAAACTTTTTGCGCTTGTTTTGAGCCCCATTTTAACTTTCTGGCCTTTTCTTACAGTTGGTCGCAGTAACTTAGCTAGGGCACCCTGGTCCAATGGGTTAGGTTAGGTTAGAACCGTAACCAACCGCGCGCGAGCCGAGTGAGCGAAGCGAGCGGTGCCACGGTA
This sequence comes from Atethmia centrago, assembly GCA_905333075.3. Taxonomy (NCBI): domain Eukaryota; kingdom Metazoa; phylum Arthropoda; class Insecta; order Lepidoptera; family Noctuidae; genus Atethmia; species Atethmia centrago. The sequence continues at coordinate 29,527,070 of HG995378.1, read as the reverse complement.
GCGGCCAGCGAGCGCTACTTCCAATTTGATCGCAGTTACTATGTTGTTTAGTATTTTTAGGACCAAAATTCCTATTTAAATATTTGAGTGTATATAATAAAAAGAGGCGCAATCATTATATTAAATTAATAATTTAATTATTTAATATCATTTATAGGAGTGCAAAATGAGAATTAGTAGGGGTTCCATTAAATGACGGATATCGAGATTAAATACATGCAATTACGAGTATAATATACCGTTTTATCACGATATTCTAAATTAATTGCACCTATCAAACTTCTAAATATTATGTTCCATAATAATATTGTAGACAAAACAACAAATATCGTAACATAATGGATGCGTGAAGCCAAATAAATAAGCCAAGACAAGACATTCATTCCCGAAGAATTTCCCTTAGGAGCAATTCGAAGTAATTACCAAGATCCACGTATTCTTGAAACATGCTTATAACTCGATATCATGAAGGAAAATACATTTATTATTATCATTAACTTCTCGTCTTAGCACTATTGTGAAATGAGTTACAAGTTTTGTCAAAATGCGACAGTAAGCGTGACACAATTAGGTATATCTTGTTGTTTTGAAGGTAGAGAATGTGTTGTGGTAAAATCTGGGTATTGCAAGTTATAGGTTCCTAAGACCAACTATAATACCTAATATATTTTTAGATTTCTTTCTTCACCAAAAATCCGATAGAAAAGTGAAACAAGCTAACTCCAATAGAGTGTTAATTTTTATTTCTTCAATATTGTCACTTATTTTTGTAGTAATTTGACCGAACTAAAAAAAGAACCAAAATATTCTTAACAAACCAGTATTTCAAGCCATGCCTTTAGAACGGAACGGAACTATAAAACGCGTAATTTTCAAAGAGAAGTCACTCTTCCCCTGTTTTAATGAAGAAACATACGTGGGCTCGTATTTTGCATGCTGTTCTTCACATTTTTAGGGATACTACACACTTGTTCGGCTCGGCATGCTTCGGCAAGTTGGGCGGCAGATTTATTTAACTTCTTACCAACATCTACTATTACAGGATAACTCAATGCGACAAATGCGCCTATCCTAACTTAATCGATAATAACATCTACAACTAATTAAAAACAATGCATTCACTCAGAAAACAATAAAATAAGTCCGTCTCACTCGCTATGAGATTAAGCGTGTGGAGTGCACAAAATGTTGGTGCTCGCACGCGGAACACTGCGTTATGCACCTTCCTTCTCAATAACTTAAATATATGAGGTGTTATATATATTGTAGATATATGTTCTCGGAAAACCGCTCGGCTCGGGAAAACCGCTCGAATTTTGCCGAGCTAACCCAAAAATTATTCAGCAAAGATAGATGCCGAATAAAATTTTCTGATCGGCACGAGCCGAATCAAAGCGGAGTATGGGTAGTACTTATATGGCTTGATTACGAGGCTTTTGGCTACTTTGTATGTGTGTATTTAACGTTAATTTTTGTAATGTGCGTTTTGTTTGCGCAGAAGAAACAATTTTTCGTTCTTTTTTTTTTCTTTTTAGGATTTGCTTCGGGTCGGCTTTGTTTTTCAATAAATACTGCCGAATCGAATGTATCGACCCGAACATGTGTGTAGTACCCCTGACAGCATTTGGTTCACAAATTAGCAGTGCCGCGGTGGACCAACGCCCTGAGGTCTCGAGATACGTCACCACACCCTTCCATCTCAGTTAAGCGGTAGGCCTGTGGTGATATCCAATCCGGAGCAGTAAGGATAAAAAAGGATGGCTTTAGGTTATATATCAATAATTAATTAACCGCAATAAATCGTTAACCCATCCACGTAGCCACTCAACATGGAATTATGACAGATATTCCATGTAATACCCGGTTAAAGTAATAAATTACACCTGTGACGTCAAAACGTGTATTTAGTTTCAACCTTATTATGATGGCACGGGTTTTGACAAATTAATTTCAACTTTGTGGTTATGCTGTTAGAGTGTACAATTGTAGTGGTATAGCTGATGTGGATAGGAGCGGGAAGCGATTATTTATACCGTTAAATTATTATTAAAGTTTTGGTTCAAAACATTGGTAGTCTACTCTCGTAGTTTACCTATCATCTATAAGTACATACAATTGATAAGGCGATTTGAAAAAGTCTAAATTAAATAGGTACACTATTTAATTTAGCTGGTAGCTGCAGTATTTTTTTTCCACATTTTAGTACGACTAATTCTCTGACATCATTGTCAGCTTTGTAGTTTAGCTGTGAAAGCGTTGCAAACAAATGGGCATAAGACTCCCAGGTTGTGTTGTGAACTAAATTTGTTTTGAATCTAATGATAAAATCCATCAAAATACTGTCCCCGTTCATCCTAGATTTTACCTTTTCACTTCATTCGGTATGCAGACCTCTCACAAAATCATTATAGACATACCACTTCCATATTTGTTGGAATTTCTTAAAGGCAGATTTTTGACAGATAAATTAGTTATGACAGCGACTTTTTCGTTTAATCAGTAAAAAATACAGTCCACAAGTCCACACAATACACATGTCTGACATACTACTTACTTAATAAAGTTTTAAAATAAAAAATACCCAACATTATCCTCCACGTATTGACTCAACGATCATCCTACAAACAAATTTCAACCATGGTTTCTAAGTTCTAGCCTTAAACAGAATTAATGTGCCTAGTTCCAGCCCGGTTTTCATTAGGCATGCAAGCCGCTACCCTAGGCACAGGCTTTCATTATACAAGTATACCTGTGGATAACACGCTTGGTATTCGCAAATAAATGGAATGCTGTAGTACAGGAGTTCGAGGATTTCAAAAATCAGCCTATAATGTTCCCACTGCTGGGACACAGGCCTCCTCTCAGCGAGAAGGAGTGGGCCGTCATCCACCAAGCGGGCACAGTGCGGGTTGGTAGATGCCACATGTCTTCAAATTTTTGGTTTTAGGACAAGCATGTTTCCTCACCGTGTTTTGCTTCATCGTCTTGAGAGCAGTGGTGATGTAATAATTTATAATTTACACAATGCGCCTGTCTTTTTCTTTTTTGATGGGAAATCATCAAATAACTTCTCCCGCTCTGGGCGGAGCGGCAGGGTGTGTCAGACTCTTACTGACTAAAACCCACCCGTATTCCTTCAGTTGCCCGTGTTGCGGGGGCCTCGGTGACCCATAAGTACCTTCCCGCGACCCCGGCAGGCATCGGCCCTAGTGGACCCCTACCTTTGTGCTAACGACATCTCTTTGAGGCGCGCGTGAAATACAACGCGCCGTCGACCCGGGCCTGGTCCTTACCGGACGGTGAGCTACCCATTGCTCACCGTCCGCAAGCCCGCGCCTACGGTGGCCGGAAATCCGTTCGGGATTCCCGACGCCCAGGGCGTCTCCTGCGGCGGCTAGGGGCGAGAGGGCGCGAAATTTGTCTTTCCCTCCACCGTCCCGCCTCCTCCTTCGCGAGCATTACTGCTTTGCAGAAGGAGGTGACGGCTGCCCATGCCCTCTCGCTCCGTACCATGGCCTGAACCAGGGCTGGACGCGAGAGATCTCTGCCGCCGATCGCCTCCACGAGGACACGGCGGTGCTCTGCCCAAGCCGGGCAGACCTCAACCGTATGCTCCACCATGTCCTCCGGGCGATCCACACAGTGGTGACACCCGGGCGCCTGTCTGGGTTCGAACTTACAACATACAAAGTCACGGCCATTACCACTGGGTCACCACTGCTGTGCTCTAAGTTATACTGGTTGTAACATTACTCCGCGTGTTTTAATAGGTAAGGGGTTTAGATTGGGAGGTAATAATCTACTACAAAGCAAAGCAAAGTAATGAAACTTTTGAGAATAAAATTGAAACAAGACCATTTATTTCTGTTATAGCACAGAAACAAATGGTCTCGGTTCAATTGTATTCACAGTGATAACGATGCTTGCTCACTGTGATACAGTGAGCAAGCGTCACTATCGAAGTTCATTCCTTCCATGCATAAAAAAATGACTTTCTTCTGCACTGAGGTAATTACAGAGCATTTGCTAATTACCTCTTCAGCACTTTAACGAATAAAACCAAAATATAACGCAACGTTCCGAAAATTGCTGTAGTAATTCTCTCCTCTATATCTCAGTATATTACTCTAGCTAATAACTCCTCTCCGACATACAAAGCAAATTCATCTGGTTCAACACAGCACCCTCCTTTTAGCTGTATAGTCGGGTGCGTACAATACAATACATATATCACTGGAGTAGTAGGAGTCCTTGTTTGTGGTTAGGGTTGCTAGATTGAAAATAAATAAGTAGGTTGCCAGATTGCAAAAAAAAAGCTTGAATTGTCAACTTGCGTTCAGAACGCAATGTAATTAGTAGTTCCTAGTATTTTGCGACTAGTAAGGCCTCTACTCGTTTGAACTAATACGCATTAAAATTTATCCAGGGAACATAACAAAATCGGACAATTGGACTCGCGTGGTAAGTGTTCCGTACAATGACGACATATGTTATCTACCATTTTTTTTATCCCAAGAACAAACTTAACATTGTACTTGAAAACCCATACATTCCAACTGCAAATTTGAGAGATTTAACATGTTATTTTAACACCACAGACGTCTTATAGACTTTCCTGTAATCTAAGAACTATTTTATGTATTTTTCAAAATTTTAAACTGAGTAGTTTTGGAGACAAGGGGGAGAATGGTCAATTTTCATATTTTTTCTTAAGTAACTTTAAAAAAAAATATTTTAATATTGTAAAAGAAAAATATTTGAGACCCTTTTAACAAGCCCTTTTATTTGAAATGTCACACGGTACAGTTAGCAAAACTTTTCTTGAACTATTGTGTATGTGTTATAAAATCTGTAAAATACCATATTTCAGGCAAATAAATGAATCTATCTATCTATCTATCTCCCAAAAGTGACCCTCCTACTCCTAATTAATTTATTTACGTTATACGTCCGTGTTTGTATATGTGTACCAAATTTCTACTTAATCGGTCCAGAAGTTTCGGAGCAAATCGACTGTGACAGACGGACGAATGATGTTATACGGGTTCCATTTTTTCCTTTTGAAGTACGGAACCCTAAAAAGCAAGATTATTGAATAAGTAGTTCTCTAGTTATTACCGCACTAAAAGACAGACAAACAGAGCGCCATTACTTTATAATTACGTTTTAAAATAATCGAATTAACTATATGATTTTAAATGATATAACTATGAACTATATGAGATTCATTTGAAACAACCAGCAGGCTTAGCATGACGCTCTCTATTTCTTCGAAGAATAGACACGGCTCTTTCCATACAAAGTGACATTTCGTTTCTCCTTTTTTGATATCCCACCGTAGAAATCTTTCTACATAAAAAAGGACCTAGACAAAGATCGTTAGAAACGAAAGACAAGATGACAGATTGTAGAAGTATTTCTACGGTGATATGTCAAAAACTGAGAAACGAAATGTCACTTTGTATAGAAAGAGCCGTGTCTATTCTTCGAAGAAATAGACAGTGTCATGCTAAGCCTGCTGTAAACTTATAGGTAAATCTGAAAAATACCTTTAGGAAACCTAACGTCTGCCAACCCTATTATTTTATAGAACATGGTTAGTATACGAGTATCTATTTTAAACGCTTAGTATTCCCCCACACGCTTCTGTAAGGCACGGAGCAATTTCTTCGTTCCTATTCAGGAATATTCATATTTATACATAAATAACTTTTCATTTATACTTTTTATACCAGCCTGTAGCTCTTTTGTTAGATTATTTAAAACTAGCTTTTGCCCGCAGCTTCACCCGTGAAGAGGGCGGGAAATATCCCACGGAAACGTACTACCGGGATGAAAAGTGTCCTATGTACCCAGGTCATGGTCTACCCGTGTCCCAAACATATCTAGGAAGGCGTTCCAGTCTTTTGCATTTATAATATTAATATGGATGAATGTTCATTTCTTCTGAATGAAGTATTTTGCTGCAATTGAAAATAAACTTTCCCGTTTGAAAAGTACATATACTATTTAGCGGCCGAATTCTCAAACGGAATTCAATTCAAGTCACTGTGAATTCTCATGCTGTTTCTGTCTCTACATCGTGTATCTGAAAGGTGAAAAATAATCAGCTGTCCCATACATTTGGGTCGAGTGATGTTTGATATGGGACCGTTTTTATTTTTTCGCAATTAGATGTTGGTCTTTTGGAGAAAGATGTTCATTTTGATGGTCTGTACCAAACTCTTAAATATGACGAAACCTCACTGATACATCCTGTAATGGTATTATAGCAACAGAAAGACTTGAGAATATCATAAAGTTGAATATCGTTTGTATAGCTATCTGGCAAAGCCTTACCGCACGTTCTAACCGGGGTGTATATTTCAACCTATTACATAAAATGTACCAACCTATGAGAGCAGTGGTGGCCCAGTCGTAACGGCCGCGACTTACAAGTTGTAGGTCGTAGGTTCGAACCAGGACGGGCGCTTTACTTTGTGTAAATTATTTCATCACCACTGCTCTCAAAACGGTGAAGGAAAACATCGTGAGGAAACCGGCATGTCCTAGAACCAAAAATTCGAAGACATGTGACATCTACCAACCCGCACTGGGCCCGCGTGGTGGATTACGGCCCACTCCCTCTCACAGAGAGGAGGCCTGTGTCCCAGCAGTGGGAACATTATAGGCTGATTCTGTCTGTGTGTGTACCAACCTATTTATTACAACCAATAATTAATGCTCTTATCGAAAACTCACCACACACACCCTCCCCTACATTAAGGCGTATCTACACAAGCCGAGGAACATTCTCAGCTATGTACACAAGGGTCGTAAGTCCCGCGTGTTGTCTGTACTCAACTTTACCTGGATCTTGGTCCAGACGGATTAGCTTACATGTTGGTTAGAGACGGGCGTATTTAGTATAGGTAAACATTTTAAATGAAATAATAATAAATATCGGGTAACGTAGTACCGGGATCAACAGCATCCTATGTGTTAAATCCAGGTTATAAACTATCTGTGTGCCAAATTTCATACAAGTCCCATTAGTAGGATAATACTAATGATAGAAATACTATCGTGAATTCATGCAAGCCTAGTACTTTTGTTAGGTTACTGCTCCGAAATTGTGCACAACGTGTCGTGAGCAGAATACCATTCAGTCGGTCCAGGTCACATGTGCCAAATTTTACATTTATAATAACTTTTACATTTATAATAATATGCTAATATGTAGTTAGGACAATTAAGTGTTTTTTTTAACATTGAACAACCAGACTCAAATTATTTGGTGAGAATTAAAATAAAATTAATTAATTATCCCCGTTCGGCCCACTTACAAAATCAGTGGGACGAACGGGAATAAGTTTAATATTATTTATTAAATTCCCGTTCAACCCACTAGTCGGACGACGGCAGTGGGACAAACGGGAATACACGGATTTTATAGGGAAACAAGAGTTGACAAATTATTATATTTTTAATATATACACTTATATACATATACTCACGCCTTCCTCCCATGGAGGTAGGCAGAAACTATAGAACGCCACCTGCTACGCTCCTTACATACTACTTATGTTTCGTTTACGTTCATAAATCTGGTCATACACGTACCTACGCCGATTGCGAGTACTACGCACTAGACCTTACAGATTATACAGATTTACTGTGGTATTTTACTAATACTGTCACTTTGCATCAGTCAACAGCTAGAGAAAACCAATTGCCCATTCATTTGCAGACCTTTATGCCCGTTTTCACTAACTGTAGGCGACACCTAAATTAATAATAAATAATAATAATACATTTATTTCAGACCATACGTCCATAAACAAACACACATTACAATTTTATACACAAAACATGCATACGTACATGAAAACACATACTACACAAAAAATACACTAAACAACTTATTTTAAATATGACTCACGATGACTGGTCATCCATTGCCACATCATTGGACTATCCATCCTGTCGGCTACTATAGCCACCAAGCTGTTGGAGCTGTCACGCACTCACCGCATCAGGGATGCTATCCGTGTCCGCATCAGTGCGTAAAAATCTGGCACGCCATTCTCCGCAAACATCCCCGATGCACTACAAAAGCGCGGCAGCCCCAACATAACTTTGAAAGCGTTATTGTATAATTGGACTCGCAGAGCATTGTACGAGCTTTTTGTATAGCTGACCCATAACACGTGTACATAGATCAATGCCTACTTAAAAGTGCGCTGTTGTATTTTTAACTCTCGACTTATTGCCGAAAGTTGAAAATACAGCCACGCGCTAAGAGCATAAAAAAGTGTCTAGATCTAATATGAGCCAAACGAAACGTCTTGTTGATGTAACTGGTGACTGAAAAGCTGGCGGCTTTTCACGCGCAACGCATCAGCATTGCAATTCAGAGAGGAAATGCCGCCAGCATCCTCGGTACAATGCCCCGAGGGCCTTTTTTTAGGCTTGACTTACTCGTAGTTTTAATTTAATTTAGTTAATGTTAATAATCATCTTATAATTTGGTTATGTAAATAAACTTCAGTTAAGTGTGATATCAACCATACATATTTTATCTAGGCCGTCCCACCATAATCAGTTACTCGGATTAAATTGTAAGGCCATATTTATAGTACATAACTGTGGGACGCATAAGAAGTATACCTTTTACAATTATACATTATATTTATTACCCCACATTAAAATAACGAGAAGCCAAACACAGCCTGAGGGAATAATTCATTAATATGAGCACACAGCAATATTAATGAAGTCTTTCTTAATTGTGGCCTCGCGAGGGTGTGAGGCCATATTAACATCACGTACTTTGGACTGGAAGTATATCGTATGTCCTTGAGGAGTTTTTGCAAAAGATATTCTTTTTCGTGCTTCTATTGCTACATTGATGAGATATGTATAAACAATATTCAAGTATACGAGTATCTTTGATATCAATTCATTTTTAGACTATTCCATACATTTTCGGTTCAATAAGCATCCATACCAAACTGGAGCGGAGAAGTATTTCTCCTCCTGATTTTTACTTACTTTTAAAGTATGGTTTTATACTTTGTTTTAAAATATATTCTTGTTCAAAAATATCATACATCAAAAATACAAAAACAGTGAAGTATCTCTCGCAAATCAATATCCAATTTCTGAAAAATATCTAGCAGGTAGAAACTGCATAGAACGGAATGCTGTCCAACTTTATAAATGACTTTAATAACCTCAAGTATTCATCATCACCATTATTTCAGCCGAAAGACGTCCACTGCTGGACATTGGTCTCCCCAAGCACCGCCACTTCGAGCGGGTCTGTACTTCCCTCATCCAGCGGATTCCTGCGGCCTCAAATATTATCTGACGAAAAATATTTTTTTCGTAAAATATCATTAATTTCCTTGTATAGCTGAAACCTTTTTAGTAAAACTTCCTGTACTGATATTAATTAGAATTTAATTTTCTTCGAGAAAGGTTTCTGTTCGTTCAAAGTAAAAGAGTTGTTTTTTTATTATTCATGTTGTTATTTTGTCTTTACTTACTATAGTAAAAGTTCTCGAAGTAAGTTTGTTTTTTATTACAAGGAATTTGGGAGCATTTAAACATAATAGATTGCCACAGTTATGACAGGACGTTACAGAGAGGATTTATTGTCTTTCTCAGACGAGGAAAATAAAAAAAAACTTGGAGTTTCGTCTTGTCAAAAAAGGGAAGAATTCCCTTGAGTCTAATATAGCTGTAGGTTTCTGACAAACCATAATTTGCATACAAATATAACTGTAGGTAATAAATCCTTACAAGAATAACGTGATGACAACATTTTGGAAAATTCAGCTCTGCTCTCATTTAATTTCATTCTAAACAACCTCCCAACATACACTCGAGACACAATAAACAAATTATGAACAAGATATTGAATGTCTAAATAAAATAATACAAAACTATTTTTAGATTTCTCTCCAAAAAAAGCACAACCAAAAACTCACAAAAACGAAGAGCAAAGGCGCAAACATTTTCGGTCTAGCATATTTTTAGCCAACACACAAGGCACAAAAGCACACCTAAGAGAAAATGATCCTGCGCCCCCCCTCCTTAATTACGTCCCCCCTGTGGGGTCAAAGCCCTTCGGCCGTAATTATTCCTACCCCCCATTTCTACCCCTTATTTCAACCCCCAGTAATTTTGCTCTGAGAGGGAAAAAAGACTTTCAATCATAAATGTCTTCATGAGTTGAATCATTGATGATTGTGTGAGCGAGACGTTCAAAGTGAGTATGTTCACGCTTTTTCCCTCGGGGGTTAAGCAGGGATTACTTAGGGGTGAATTTGTGGTGTATGGTTGAAACTCATTTATTCGGTGACCAGATAATCCAGGTATTATGGCTTAATATCACGCTTTAGTGGTGGCGATGATTGTGTTCTTACGCCTAATAACAATTTTTGCAGAGGAAAGATATTTGGAGCTTTTCCCTCATGATTGTTTTTGAAATAATGCTCCCGTCATATTAAAATCGATTGATGTTGCTGTTCAAAATTGTTTGTCATTATAATACTTAATAGTACTGTAATGTAACGATTAGAAATAAAATTAATATAAACTTTTTAAACTGTCACCAGGCCAGTACACGTTCTCAAGTCACGATTAAAATAATCGTCCCTTCTCTAAAAGACTCCTTAACCCTGAAAAATGGCATAGTAGATGTTCTCGCCAACTTCAGTAAAATTGTATTTAACCTTACAACATCTTCAAATGGTAACACACCGCTAAACAAATCTGCTGAATGTCCAAACTACCTTTTAACAAAAAATCGTCTACCGTAGGGTATTACACAAAAAAATCTGGCTAGAAGCGAGAACTCAACTCGCAGCTGATATAGTGCAGTGCTTCAACAATTTACTTAACATTTCTTGGCAAGATAGCGCATTTTACAGAAGTTTTAAAAGGAAGTTTAAATTATATCTCTCAACGGATTTTCTAACGATGTAAAGTCTTGTTTAAATACGAGTGAGTGGAGGTTTTATTGAGAAGGTTGCCAATTGAAGGTGATGGTGTATATTGTAAGTTTTGATTTTATAAAAAAAGAGTTAAAGAGTGATGAAATAAAGAGATACATACCAACATAACAGTGATGATGAGGTGCCATACATAACAGTGATGTTATGTATGGCACCCACATTTCGCCAGTTGTGTTTAAGTCCCATGTAATAGGGGGCGAGCTGATTGCCATCAACCGGGCACAAACCCAGACTCCGGGCTGCTCCTGAGAAATTCCAGATAGAAAAACCCAATAACACTTTTACCGCCCCGGGAATCAAACACAGGACCTCATGCTCAGCAGTAGCGCTTGCAACCGCTAGATCAACGAGGCAGACCCAACAAACCACCAGACAAATGAAGATATATTGTTCTTTAATTGGGGTATCCTGTTACCCAGTAACTGGGTTGTAGAGGTCAGATAGGCAGTCGCTCCATGTAAAATACTGGTATTCAGCTACATCCGGTCGGAATGGAAGCTGACCCCAACATAGTTGGGAAAAGGCTAGGCAGATTATGATATTGTTCTTTAAAATTGTGATTCCATTACAGTATTAATTTCTAATTAAAACAAAAATAGTCAAAGTAACATTATAAAAACGCAAACAAAAATGAAATAGAGTTGTAGAATCTAAAGTGAGTTCTTAATTTATACTAATGTTATAAATGTAAGAGTAACTCGGTCTGTCTATCTGTTAACCTTTTCACGCCTTAACGGGTGACCGGATTTCGATGATATTTGGCACATGGAATACTTTTTATCCCCGGTAGTTTGATCCGTGGGATAATTTCAGACCTCCACGTGGGAGAAGCCGCAAGCAAAAGCTAGTATACAGTGAAATTAAGTATCTACACGATTAAGAGTATAAAGTAGAATCATTTTCAATATTCTAACAACTATCCAGCAGTTTCATCTTATCTAATATTATAAATGCGAAAGTAAGATTTGTTTGTTACACTTTCACGCTGAAACGGCTGAACGGATTTAGATGAAAATTGGCCTATGGATGACCATGTCCTGGAGTAGGATATAAGCTACTATATAGCTAGATCCCATGATCCATGGTGCAAGTGTGGGAGGAACACCGGGGTGGTTTTTAGTCAGTAAGAGTCTGACAGACCCCATCCATGAGGATTTTCCACCACGGAAAAAAAAAGAATATAAGGATCGCAGAAGAAGTTGCGGGTAACAGCTAATATCTAAGTGATCTCCAGTCTATCTTCATAGCAAGACCATAATATAATAATAACCGAACAAATAGCAGACATATTATTATGGAAGCCGAAATAAAGATAATTACATGACAGATTGCCTTAGGGATTTGTCGACTCGCTCGGATGATACTACACACATTGTATCCAAGATAGTCAGTACAGTCGTTCAGGTAAAATATTTTGGCATATTTAGCAAGTACAAGAAAAGAGAAGGGGCTCGGTACTAAATAATAACAATCGCAAGGGTCGATCGAAGGTTAAGCTATGATTGCCGCGGTCGGTTTGCGGATGGACTATCCCTTACATATCAAGACCTCTCCGTGCCTCGAAAAGTGTGTTATTTGTACATCTTTGACAGTCGTTCGGGGTAGGCAGAAGCCCAAAAGTCTGGCAACCATTCTTACCAAGGCAAGGGAGTGGGTGTTACCCAGTAACTGGGTTGTGGAGATACAATAGGCAGTCGCTTCACATAAAATACTGGTTATAAATTCAGCGTAATTGGTTAGACTGGACCCCAACTTGTACTTGGCAAAAGGAATTTAGGAAGCACAGGTGGCAATGTGGGTGTTGTGGTGCAGGGTGTTGTGGCGCAGCCTGGGAGAGGCCTATGTCCAGCAGTGGACTGCTAAAGGCTGAGTTGAGGTGGCAATGTGGGTGGTACCTTATAACACTTATTTCTGATACTGTATTTAGAACCAGAGAAAAACAGACCCAAAAATGGTTTCATTCAAATTATCCCTCTTTTATTTTCCCGAAATTGACTCAATAAGATGTATACATACATAAAATCACGTCTTTTTCCTATGGGAGTAAGAAGAAACTATAGAACGCCACCTGCTACGATCTTTATATACTCCTTTTGCTTCGTTTACGTTCTTATATCTGGTCGTACACGCACGCCGGTTGCGAGTTCTACGCACCTGACCTTACTAAAGAATATGACGAAAAAGGTCAGTAATTATGACCTTCTAGGGTGTCCTACCAGAAGCTAATAAAATATTACAAAGCTATATTTTCTATTTGCAAAACTCAAGCGAACCGGGCGAGTAGTGAGTGTATCATATATTTTTCTTACACCGCGCACGAAAATCTTATATTACTGAGGTGTAGGACATAAATTTCAAGCATGACAAGCTAATTTATTGCCTTCTCCTATAAATTAGTGGGTTGTTATTTTACGTAATAATGTGGTAATAATAACGTTCTGTGGAGAAAGGGAGCTGTCGGCTACGACGGCTAAGGCGTAGCTGCCGCCTACGATAGCTACGAGGTTCGTAGCATATAGTTTTTACTTGATGTTATTCTTTGTTCTAGCAGTTTTAATTATACATGTTTCGTCTCCTTAGCGTTGTTTCGTCTAGATAAATAAAAAATAAAAACAATATTGGTATTGATTGTTCTTATTATTTATTTATACATATACTTAATTGTACACCAGATTATACATTACAAAAAGAAAAAAATATACACTACAAAAAATACAATCGCTTACTGCGATCTCTTCCAGGCTACCGTAACTAAGCAATTAAAAAATGCATAAATGAGCAGGTATCTGAATGTTGAAATTCTATTTATTTTAATCCCGGTCTCTTGCCAGCATCAATGTGCCTGCTCTTCTTGAGCCGACTGGCATTGTCAGAGATGATGGCAAAAGACCTGATGGTGTGTCTTTGGTCCCGTGGAGTTTGGGACGGATGCTTGTGTGGGACGCTACCTGTGTAGACACACTGGCACCGTCCCACCTCCAACGGACTACTTCTAAAGCGGGTGCAGCGGCAGAAAATGCCGAAAATCTGAAAGTTATTAAATATGGAGGCCTTGGCAAAGAGTACAACTTTGTGCCCTTTGGCGTCGAGACCCTCGGTCCGTGGGGTCCCAGTGCGCATAAGTTATTTGCGGAAATCGCGAAACGTCTAGTTGATGTAACTGGTGACCGAAAAGCTGGCGGCTTTCTCGCGCAACGCATCAGCATTGCAATTCAGCGAGGAAATGCCGCCAGCATCCTCGGTACAATGCCCCGAGGGCCTTTTTAAAGCTTACATAACATACACATAATCAGCCTATAATGTTCCCACTGCTGGGACACAGGCCTCCTTTCTGTGAGAGGGAGTGGGCCGTAATCCACCACGCGGGCCCAGTGCGGGTTGGTAGATGTCACATGTCTTCGAATTTTTGGTTCTAGGACATGCCGGTTTCCTCACGATGTTTTCCTTCACCGTTTTTGAGAGCAGTGGTGATGAAATCATTTACACAAAGTAAAGCAGAGCAGTGAGAGAGAGTTTTGTAGAGCAGTGGTGGCCCAGTGGTAACGGCCGCGACTTACGAGTTGTACGTCGTAGGTTCGAATCCGGACAGGCGCTTTACTTTGTGTAAATGATTTTAAAGCTTAACTTAGTTTTAATTTAATTTAGTTAATGTTAATAATCATGTTGTAATTTGGTTATGTAAATAAATATATTTATTTTAATCCCATAATTATAAATTCAGTTCGATAGAATTGACTACTAATTGGTGTTTCAACTATGCGTACTCTATTATAAGCCAAATGATTATGATTTCAATTAGTTTTAATTGAAGCGACCTGCAACCGCCAACAGGCCAATCAAACTAACAGTGATTGTGATTCGTTATCATTGTAAATAATTTACGGTATGGTTATTATTACTTAAGCATGTCTAATTATTAAGTCGGTAGTTATTAAGAGCAGTGGTGGCCCAGTGGTAACGGCCGCGACTTACGAGTTGTAGGTCGTAGGTTCGAACCCAGACAGGCGCTTTACTTTGTGTAAATTATTTCATCACCACTGCTCTCAAAACGGTGAAGGAAAACATCGTGAGGAAACCGGCATGTCCTAGAACCAAAAAAAAAAAATTTGAAGACATGCGACATTTGGCAACCCGCACTAGGCCCGCGTGGTGGATTACGGCCCACTCCTTCTCACAGAGAGGAGGCCTGTGTCCCAGCAGTGGGAACATTATAGGCTGATTATGTGTATTAAGTCGGACGAGATTAAACAAAAACAAATCAATATAAAAACACTTTGCATTTTTAACTTACTTTAATAATGAAAAGAGGTCATTAAGTTCAGAATCAGATTTTTTTATTCGTGACACATCGTCATCATCATGCCTACTTTTGCCCAATTACATCGGGGTCAGCTTCCAGTCAAACCGGATGCAGCTGAATATCAATATTTTGCACAACCCAGTTAATGGATAATACGATACCCCTTGGTAAGACTCAGTGGCGTGCCTAGGGTTTCAAAATAACGCAAGCCCAATAAAATTTTAACCGATTTCAAAAAAAGAAAGTTCAGTTTTCGACTGAGTATGTAGGTACCTACGTATCTACGTATGTGTCATCGCAATTTTCTCATAAACTACTGGTTAGGTACAATAAATTCTCTATCGAGCATTTTAGTAAGGCATGCCGGCTTGGGCTTATATGAAGGTACCGCCACTGGTAAGACTGGTGTCAGGCTTTCGGGCTTCTGGCGACCCGTAATGACTGTCAGAGCCCCTCGAATGACAGACAAATATATACCTAAATTAATATATTACAACTATTTATATATTATATTATAATTATATATTATTATACCTACCAACTACTACACTACCACCAACATACCATTTCAGTATCTAATTATAATGATAAAAATCGTTTCCACGTCTATACTTAATAATAAAAAGAGGTAAAATTGGTGAGTTTCTATGTAGCGGATAATCTTTGGAAATACTGATCTGATTCCGAAAGTTCTAAACTTGTACACGACACGGTTTCTTTACGGTACGGCGTCGTGTAAACCGCGCCGTAGAAAAAACATGTCCATCACCAACTTTCTATAGTGATCCATACAACACTGACGACCGTACCTATACACGGCGTATAAACCGCGCCGTAGAAGAAACGTGTACGTCAACAAACTTCCATAGTGAATTACACAAGACTGACGACCGTGCCTATACACGGCGTATAAACCGCGCCGTAGAAGAAACGTGTACGTCAACAAACTTCCATAGTGAATTATACAACACTGACGAACGTGCCTATATACAGCGTATAAACCGCGCCGTAGAAAAAACATGTCCATCACCAAGCTTCCATAGTGATCCATACAACACTGACGACCGTGCCTATACACAGCGTATAAACCGCGACGTAGAAAAAACGTGTCTGTCAACAAACTTCCATAGTAATTCCAAAATTACATACAACACTGACGACCGTGCCTACACGCGGCGAATAAGCCGTAGTTTTTCATGTCAAGAAAAACGTGTGTGTACAAAGGGCCTAATGAGCGTGCTTTTTTATTGAAATCCGTTGCGTTGCAGCTGTAAAAGTTCTTAAAAGCTTAAGAACTTTTTGAAATTTTACTGTGAGACCAACACAGAAATTGCAAAAAAAAAGAATCCGCTGCTCCATACATTTAAACTGTTCAACCTTAACGCACTTATCAAAATTTTGTTTCAGTGCGGTTAGTGGAATAGCTTAGGTGCCATTTGGTCAAGTGCCGTTGAAATCAGTGCTCTGGCGGTCTACTCCCTAAGCACTATACCCTCAGTTTCGGACGAAGTTACGGGCGTTTCCAACTCCTTATCACCCACAAACATAAGATTACTTCGGAGCCCGAACTGAGAATGAATTACAACACGATTTGACAGTTGTCCCTAATCGCAATGTGTTTGTGCCCGTTCGAAAAATTGAATTTGTCACTTGCTTTGACGGATCAACTACTTTTGGACGGGCCCGTATATTCGTTGGCGGACTTAGAGAGTAGTCGCGCCCTGAGTCGAATATCTCAAAAATTGTTTCACTAGTAGGCAATAGGCTCGCCCGATAGGATTTATGAAAAACATTAACATACCATTTTAACGTTCAAATATTCATTAAAGTAACGCAAACACCACTGAAAAATACCTTTTTTTTACATAGGACTTAAACATAACGGGCGATATGTGGCTGTACTACAGGTACACCTCTGCCCAACCCTTCAGGGTTTACAGGCGTTATGTTATGTTATGTTATGTGTTTCACTAATGGGAAGCTACAGTATTGGATATATTTTATGTCAAAACAAGAAATTTCACGCGGGTGAAGTCGCGCGCAGAAGTTAGTGTTAAATATAATAAGCAGAACCTTCACGACGTCTCCAGAGCAGATCTCCTATTCGTATGGATGCTGCAAACGTCTCGAAATCCCATGGAACACGTAGCGGTGATGCGTTGAATTTAAACATTAGTTTAGTGCAATACATTTCTATTGCAAGAATTCCTGCTGGTTTTGCTGGAAACGTTTTTGTTTAGGTAAATGTTGGAGATATCTTGCTTTGATTGTTAGGTGTTTGTGGGAAATGCTAAAAATATAACGATTCGAGCAGTTTGCATAAGAATTTATATTTTTGTTATATGTTTTGTCAGATTTCGGGTAAAATTTATTAGTTTTAGGACCGATATTTCAATCTTCAGATAATATTTATCTGAGGAATAAAAATTGTGGTTTGACAGCCTTTGTATAGAAAATATGTCAAACCGCCATATTTATTCTTCAGATAAAAGTTATCGGACTTTTGAAAATTAAGCCTTTAGTAGGATAGCCTTTCAAAAATCGACAGTTAGTGTGTCAGTCAATGCTTTCGTACAATTAGTATTATTTTATATTCGGAATTAATGCTGATAGGCTAATGATAAACTAACTATGAAGAAATGCTTGGAACACAATAAATATTATAAAAATCCCACGTGATTCGCATTAGGTATGGATTTATAAAAAACATTAACATACGACTTTAACGTTCAAATATTCATTTAAGTAAACACCACTGAAAGCAAAACATGTTTTTCCTCCATTCCTGAAATTTCTGATTGCCAATAATTGTCAAAGTCAAAGTCAAATTATTCATTTCAAATGGCACATGAAGGGCACTTTTGAACGTCAAAATTTACAAAAAAATAGAATTGGTTCTAGTCGCCCCTTCCAAAAGGTAGTATCGTATGGAGAAGAATGGGCAAGAAACTCCACCGTTACTCTTTTAAAATGTTTTACAATATTTTGAATAGGTACAGTGATTATACAATTTTTGAATCAAAACATCAGAATTTCGTCTCTTATCTCAACATTCATGATACTTGGGCTATCTTTGCTAGTTAAACTAAGGCTTTTTCCGCAAGAAAATAACTTAATGCGACTTTAACGTTCAAATATTCATTTAAGTAAACACCACTGAAAGCAAAACATGTTTTTCCTCCATTCCTGAAATTTCTGATTGCCAATAATTGTCAAAGTCAAAGTCAAATTATTCATTTCAAATGGCACATAAAGGGCACTTTTGAACGTCAAAATTTACAAAAAAATAGAATTGGTTCTAGTCGCCCCTTCCAAAAGGTAGTATCGTATGGAGAAGAATGGGCAAGAAACTCCACCGTTACTCTTTTAAAATGTTTTACAATATTTTGAATAGGTACAGTGATTATACAATTTTTGAATCAAAACATCAGAATTTCGTCTCTTATCCCAACATTCATGATACCACCCCATCTTTACTATTTCCTCGAAAATATTTTAAAAGGCAAAATATCAAACAAAAGACGAACGGTATCAGTTTTCAATATCCATTGTGTCGAGGGAATGAAGTCTCGACCTTATCTCAGATATCGGATCCCTGATTGAAATCGACTAGTTCGATGTTCACAGCCGTGTTTTTTCAATATTTCCCGAGATTGAAATTTGTTGGGCAACCAAAGGAATGCAAATATTGTATGTGCTCGTGAGATTTTTAGATAAGGTGCTGGATGGTTTAATTGCTTTTTTTTTCTTTATGTGTTATTAAACCGTATTTGATTGGTTGTTTAGTACCACTTTTTACCTTCAGGCACAGTATTGGTTTTTAGGGTTCCGTACCCAAAGGGTAAAACGGGACCTTATTACTAAGATTCCGCTGTCCATCTGTCTGTCTGTCTGTCCGTCTGTCACCAGGCTGTATCTCATGAACCGTGATAGTCAGACAGTTGAAATTTTCACAGATGATGTATTTCTGTTGCAGCTATAACAACAAATACTAAAAAACAGAATCAAATAAATATTTAAGAGGGCTGCAACGGACATGTTTTTTTTTTTTGCTGTTTTTGTAGATAATGGTACGGAACCCTAAGTGCGCGAGTCCGACTCGCACTTGGCCGGTTTTAACAATAATGCAATATATTTTTTTCGTTCATTTCTTTCTTATAAGTGTAAAGGTTCATTTTTGAAGATTAGCTAACTAGAACCTAAAAAAATACAGGTGTTCAGGTTGTAGGAGTGGTTATATTTCATACGATTGTAATAAATACATTAACGGGATTTTGAACGGGTCACCAATTAATAGGGTGTCAACTTTCAAATACTTAGGGCATTGTCTTGCCGCTGAGTTCAGGGACGATGTAGT
Organism: Atethmia centrago; assembly: GCA_905333075.3. NCBI lineage: Eukaryota > Metazoa > Arthropoda > Insecta > Lepidoptera > Noctuidae > Atethmia > Atethmia centrago. Next base: position 29,507,410 of record HG995378.1, on the reverse strand, counting down.
CATTGATAGGGAGCGCAGGGCTCTAGCGGTTCGGAGCAATTTGTTATCCCGTAGATTTGCGCGGTGTACAGAACAAGTACACTTTTCAAGGCTTATTGCCAGGGAAATGCCCATTTGATAAAGAAGTTTTGGCCAAGTGATGCCCATGAAAGAAACTAATTATAGCGATTAGGGCTGACATCATAGATAAAGAAGCAACCACTATTGTTTACATAGAACTCCGTTGGATCTTTATTTCATAAAAATTCAAGGTTATCAAAAAAAGTTATTCCGTTTTTTATTTTTTTTATTCGTTCTCATTTAAATAAATGACAAGCACGTCATCTAGTAATTGGGCTGGGGGATTTATATTTGACCGAAACCTTGCCCAGCCAAGGAACCACACAATTCACGTGACACACACACACGTGGCCACGTCACATCACATCGGCACAACACCCTACTGTCCTCCGGCCCGATATGCAACTAAATTGCAATATTGCTTCTAATCCAGTTTCGTCATTCTTAATAATTATATAAACGAAATACATTTTCCTACTTATATGTCGGCTTTTGATTCGCCCTCTAATTAAAATGCTGTTATTAGCCAAAGGAAATCCTTCTAGAACACTGTTATTCCTTTCTGGGCACACTTCAATATTATAAGAACCTTGCGCTCTCATAAATGCTCGCCATAATAAGGCTGGTTGCTTCGGTGTTGACAGCTTCATTATGGGATGATTCTGTAGGTAGTGGCTGAGTTGAAGTAGATGCATGTTTGAATTGAGGCTCATCTTGCTCGAGTCCAACAAGATGGCAAACCAGATCTGTTGAAGCTAACTGAAACTAAACAAAAAAATAAAAGAACAAAAACATTCTTAAAATAAAATAATTCTTGGTATTTTATACATATAATTCCACTGAGTGCTTGCATATAAAGAATCTAATATTTATTTAACTTTAAGGCAGGCCTTATATTTTTTAAGTAATAGTTATAATATTAGAAATCCTAGGATATCTCCTATGTTCAATCACAGATAACACGTAGCACTTAATAAGATAGACCTTAAAATGTTAATAACACTCACCTGCCGTGGTATAACACGTAGCACTTAATAAGATAGACCTTAAAATGTTAATAGCACTCACCTGCCGTGGTATAACACGTAGCACTTAATAAGATAGACCTTAAAATGTTAATAGCACTCACCTGCCGTGGTATAACACGTAGCACTTAATAAGATAGACCTTAAAATGTTAATAGCACTCACCTGTCGTGGTATAACACGTAGCACTTAATAAGATAGACCTTAAAATGTTAATAGCACTCACCTGCCGTGGTATAACACGTAGCACTTAATAAGATAGACCTTAAAATGTTAATAGCACTCACCTGCCGTGGTATAACACGTAGCACTTAATAAGATAGACCTTAAAATGTTAATAGCACTCACCTGCCGTGGTATAACACGTAGCACTTAATAAGATAGACCTTAAAATGTTAATAGCACTCACCTGCCGTGGTATAACACGTAGCACTTAATAAGATAGACCTTAAAATGTTAATAGCACTCACCTGCCGTGGTATAACACATTCTGCAAGTATAGTTCTTATTTTAATGTTATTTGTGCGTGTATTATTTTGGTATAGATGATGAAAGCGCCTTCTTAATACAGATTGACCACAATTTACACATATTTGACGATGCCCAATACTTCGTTCTTGTGGAGCAGAATGCTGTTGTGCATTCCTTGCCTGTTGGATGTCACCAATGTTGTTTCCAACATTGGTGACTATTATCTGAAACCTATTTGCATACTGTCATAAAAAGAATTTATACCTATTAACATGCTATAGCATTAAAAGGTATAAAAATCCTATGCCTCGAATAACACCGGTCTTGTGATACCATTTTAGATGATCATACAATTCATCACATAAGTCACTTATGTGACAATAGGTTGAGACAAAACAAACTATAATATTATCTCTATGGTTTCCTTGACACTAACCAACCGAATTATTCAATTCAAACCTATGTTACGTAGCTATGCAATATAAGTTACTGAGTATGTACCTTGTATGTTCTTATAGTAACTTACTTGTTGTGGTGCAATCCATTGCTGTAATATAGACTGGACTGACATTGCTTAAGATAAATCTCTTAAGTCATAATGTTTCCACGCCGCAGTTGACACAGAGATGGCTCCGTGATAAGCTGGTAAGTTCGCGTAAATCAGGTTCCATATTCGTGTCAGGTCCTTCGTGAGAAACGGGTACGGTATCCATTAAAAAGCCGGTGTCGTCGTGGGAGGCGGGTACAGAATCCCATGTAAAGCCAAGGTCGTCATCGGGAGCGGTTACAGGGTCCATAATCGTAATCAAAGTCGTCGGAAAATCAAATAGAAAAACGCAGGAGAAAAGAAAATCACGAGTCGCAAGAACACACACAGCACCAAACAAAACGTCAATGTCAGTCAGTTGTCAATAACGATTATTATTGACGTAAGGATGCGATATGAGATCAATTTATCGAAACATCTATAAATCTGTTAAAAAATAACTGGAAACACGGAATCGGTTCAATGAATCGTATTTTTTTAAGAAGCCCAGAAATGGACAAACTTCTTTTTTGTCTCTAAAGAAAATAAGTAACGCGAAACAACTAGGTACATAATAAAAAAATAATTCCCAAAAATCAATTACTGGCAATAAGTTTTAGTGTATCGATATTTTCAGTAAAGGTTGCCATCCCTACTTTGACAGGACCATCAACCGGAACTGTTAGATAAGATATTAAACGATTGAATATCTTGATTAAATAGGCTTTTAATTCCGGAGGTTTCATTACAAATAAGTAATAGCAATATTTTAGTTACTAAATGGGTATTTTTTTTATATTTACCACATTGCTGGGCAAATCATGGCCAAGAATGGGCGTTTCCGTACACGGGCAATCTGTGGGTCAATTGTACCAAGAGATCGCTGGATGCCCTGCGCATCCTATATAACAATGCTCTGAGGCTGCCTCGTTACTGTAGAGCGTCGGAAATGTTTGCGCAAGCCCGCACCGATGGCTTCAAAAAAACTGCGACGCTACTGAGGAGAGATAGGGGCAGTTGGAACAGCATCCTGAACACTGTAGCCGAGAGCTTCGGCTCTCTGATTGTACAGCAGTTTGTGCGGAGGTTGATTTTTACTAACACTAAGCAATAAGTTATTTTTTGTATGTATGTTACTAACACTATATGGATATTTGGTGTCCGAAATAAAGATATTCTATTCTATTCTGTTCTATTAACAAAAAAGATCTTCTTAAGTATTATTTTGATTGCTTTTCAGTGTTATCACGAGATCTCCAGTTTCTTTGTCACAGTATTTGCTTTCAGGTTTAAGTTTACGACCAATACCTGCACTTGATATGTAATTTATACAGATTTATAATAATCTTATACTGCACAATGCATCTACAGCCATTACACAATACATCAACTGCATCTAAACTACAGCACATACATACGTCCGTCCGTCACGTCAAAGATGTCAGATCACGTCAACGTCATTTTCTGCAAGATTACACTTGAGGACTTCGCGAGCGGTTGCTTAATGAAGCTCGGACGGTTCGCACTCGCTCCGCTAGTCCATGTAATTGGATGTGTTAACTCGCATGTGGACATGGCTTTAGAATTTTACGTGTAATGGCTTTGAAGATTTGTATCGGTTTTTATAGGGTGTTAAATGGCGCTTAATTTTAAATGTCAATTGTGCCACTAATTTCAGCTAAACAGAATTAATTTTAAATGGAAGTTAAATTTGTGCCAGACTGGGAATCATCTCCAAAGAAGGCGTTTTGATTTAGAACAGCACCGGTTATTAAATTAAATCTTAGTATAATTAGGTTTTTCCAAAACGTGCTCCCGATTACATGGAACTTATAAGATGGCAACATACACATTTACCCATCTGCCTAAGTCTTCGGGGAAACCCAAAGGTGATGTTAATATCATGTATTTATACATAGACGTCAATAATGTATTTTCTCTAAAACATTCCTCTAAAGAGAGAGTTTGTGTAGCAAACTGATAACTTTTATATTTTAGTCTCATATGAGGCACACGTAAAACTAATTAAATTTAACAGTAACCGCAATAAATTATAATTGAACATCAAAAAGCACAGCTTCATCTTTCAGTATAGTTCAGCGGCGCACTATGGGACCAACCGGTATTTTCCATCTCAAAAATCGATAACTCTGTTGTTTTGTGATTTATCTCCTTGATTTTTTTTTCACGTATTTGTGAATATCTAGGCAATAAAAGAAATCAAACATCATCATTCTAAAAAAAATATTTTTTCTGAAAAAAAATGACAAAGATAAAGTTATACGAAATTTCATACAAAAAATCATACAGTTATATTAAAATAGCAATAAAAGTTACACTTATGCTTAAAATAAGTTTAAAACTAAATTATTATTATTAAACAAACAGTTACATGACAAAAAAAAATTATTACTTAAACTTATCCTACTCATCACTTTCTATTTCCAACAATTCTTTAGCTTCGTCAAATAATTCTTTGGATATTAGAAAACTTGGTTTATTTAAGCTAGATATATAAGGATCAGATGTATATAACAAAATATGCAGAACGTCTTCGTTTGTTGCTGATCTGGAACACTTCCTAGCGTGATGTAACCTATATTTCTTATAATCTTTATTTCGAGCTTCCTGGGCATCTTCGGATAATTGTCCTATAGGCAAAACTGCATAATGCTCTATTATTTTAGCACCATGAATAAGTACTTTATGGACCGAAGATGGCATGTAGTACCAGTTATATTTGCTTACATATAATTGCGCGGTTACCAATGTATACTGACCAAATTTTTCTGCGTTTATAGGAAATCCCGATGACATAGTTTGAAGAATTACATATAGTCTCTTGATTCATTCTTCATCAATTCCGGTTATCTCTGCAGAACATTGGTAATTTTGGCAAAATCTCCTTGCCGTATTACCGTCATTGCTATTACCGGAACCTTGACGTGGTTTATCAATATGCAAGCCAAGCACTTCTCGGAAACGTTTTTGGACAAATTTTTTCTTGTCTTCTTTAAGTTGCTTGTTTTCTGGAGTTGTTGCAGACCACTTCTCAAAACCTAAATTGTAAGAAATATGGAGGATCATTTCCATAAATCTTATCCATGCGTGTAGCGTCGACAATCCGTATTTAAACGCATTTTCATTTTCAACTCTCGTTGTAACTTTTAAAAGATCATTCATTTGTCTGGGAGTTGCTCCACAAACAGTGCAGGTAGCACTGGATGATGTGTTTGTCAACACTTGAGCAACTTTCCCATCAATCATTGTCATAAACAGTTGATGTTTAACTTCGATGACTTTGTCTTCTATTGACACAAGAGTTGGAATCAATTGATTAATTTTGGCTTCAATTTCACTGACAACCGCTGTAGTTTTTTCGGGAGTTTCTTTTGCAAATTCTAATGAAATTGGTCTGCAATATCTAACAGATGAGCAAGTAGGATTTTTCCATATGACCGTAGAAGTTTCTTCGTCTACTAGTCGCAGTGGTACAAGGGACACTATAAACAAATTAGCGTCCGATATTTGTTCGTTTTCTTCCGGTAGAGTTTGTTTATACTCACTTTGCCCGGAGGATCCATCACATCCCCATTTAGTGAAAAGCTTGAGACGATTGTAAGTCGATCCTGACTTTATCCTTATAATACGGCAGACTGTATGGTCTAAGAGATCTTGCAGGTTGATTTTTGCGCTTATATTTGTCACCGTAATGCTGGATGCAGGCGGATAGCAAGCCTTTTTTGCTTCACTTAGTGTTTGATACGAAGGCAATACAGACCTTAAATTCTTATCAACGAGCCTTTTTCTTAGGTACGCATATTGTGCTTTGGTTAAATCAGTTTCAATGCATATACTCAATGCTTCCTCTTTTGTAAAGGAAAGTGCGTTATCTGGATTGAGTATGTTTTGTAGAATAACTTTTTTCTCTTCTTTTTCCTTATTTCTGATAATAGTCACAATCGACGCTTCGTCATTTTCCCCCATGGATCTTAAACCTTGCACATAAGCGTTACGGACATGTCCCATTCCATACTCCTGGACCAGCTCCATATTTTTTCGTTTCTTTGTGTTTTCCGAGCACTCGTCATATTGTTTTGTTGGTCTTCCACGTTCACCAGAAGTATTCAAACCAGAATTTACAGTGGTTGAGGTACTGCAAGAATTCAATGATACTTTCAACTCACCATTTAACCAATTTGAGTATAGGCTCTCGAACCGGTCCGGCTTTCTTTGAGCTTTGGTCCATTTCTGGTTGCAACTCGATGTTAGATTTTTTTGAATACTCTCTATTACAGTATTAACGTCAGTTTCCGATAGTTGAAAATTTTCCGATAAATATTTTTTGAGGTCTGAAGTACTTTTCCCTTTTATTATTTGATCACAAAGATCGCGTCGAACACAAACGAATTCACTCATTGTTAGATAATAATGTTTTTTATGCGTTAATTGTTATTGAAAAGAAGTATCTGAACACTTTGATGAATCGTATGCTGAACATACACGGGTATTTAAAGGACTAATATTTTAGTGCCTTGTGCAAAAACCATGGGACAATTGATTATAACAGTTCTCATCGAAATAGTGTAATCAGTACTGATTGTAATTATTTACCACAACAGATAAATAGAACTTCCGCAGCAATATAGTTTATCATACTTGTGGTTAAGGTGACCACCCCAAACAAAATTGCCATGGGAAGATTCTTTCAAATATAATAGCAGTTTTTTAATTTGCAAATGTATGTTTTTATCATAGAAATAGAAAAAAAACAATATAGACATCAAAGGATAATAACTAAATATAATATTTCATAATAAAAAAGAAGAACCGTAATTTTCGAGGATTTTTCCCCGATTGACATTATTGCTTCAAAATCACCTCTGGCGCAAAAAACGCGCAAGTTTTTTTTAAATCCTCATATTACTGAGTAGATAAGGTCTCTAATAGAGTAATTAACTTGACACCGGCTGCTTTCGGCAACAACGAAAACTCCAATTGAAATTAACAAAAACTAAATTTTCTTTACTTCACTAAAAAAATATTAAAAAATTAAATAAAAATATTTTTTTTACAAAAACTGAACGTGGTTGCAAAGTGTATATTCTAAGCTATCTAATGATGTATAACACTAATATGTTTCCTTGGAAAACTTCCGAATAATTATGTGTTGAACTCCCTTAACGGTAATTTAATTGGCATGAAAATATTTATGCCCAATGTTTGAGGTTCATTTTATAAACGTAAAACTTTATATTTTTTTATATTTTGTAATTTATTCGTAAGTTCCATCTTTTGAGAGTATAAAACCATAAAACAATCTATGGATTTACGACTTTCGACAAAACCATTTTTGAGATGGAAAATACTGTTTGGTCCCATAGTGCGGCGCCTCAAATGAGCCAGTGAGCGCCTCCAATTTATGTCTCTTTGTAATGCAGCGCCTAACCCTGCCATTGACGTTGCAAGACTTCTGTAATCTCCGAGAGAACCATCTCTTTATATTGCGTTGTAATAAAATAAGAGCTTGGAATAGGGGCTATCTTTGCTAGTTAAACTAAGGCTTTTTCCGCAAGAAAATAACTTAATACGAGGGGATGCAAAGTAAATCGAATCTTTATCCAGAATTAAACCCTACGGCAAAATTATTTTCTTTAAATACGCGCGAGTTCGTTAAACTTAGAAATTTGACTAACAAATAATTTTCTGCTGCTAAAACAGAGTAGATTTGAGTACCCTTTTTTTTTACGGCAAATTATCAAATAATTTCTCCCGCTCTGGGCGGAGCGGGACAGTGTGTCAGAGTCTTACTTACTACGGTACTCAAATCTACTGCTTTAGCAATACAAAATATATTGCTGTTTGTGAGGTACAAAAAACAATATTTTTATATAAATGGTCTAGAAATGTGTAAAATGAAATTATGTGAAAATGAGCGTACAAAAACAATTGTATTAGGAGTGTTTTAATTATATTATTATTACAGACATACGAAAACTTAAGACACACCAATCAAAAAATAGTTATACCAACAAAAAAACTAGACGATTAAAAATGATTTGAGTATATGACCCTATTATCGTGAACGTCCACGACCAGGACACGGCATAAGACAGGGAAATAAAATGTATGGAGTTAATATGAGGACGCTTTTAAATTTCCATCCACGTAAATTTAAAAGCGTCTTCGATAACGTTATAACGTGCACGTTTTTCCAAACGTTTTATGGACAAGGACGTGGACATCCACGATCATATCGTCGCGTTAGAAATTATAAAAGCGCACGTTGCCGAAAGCTGACGTAACTAAAAGCCTTTCCATAGTCATAAGTTACTAAATGATGATAAAAACTATACTAATGAAGCCAAAAACTAAATACACAAGCAAGTTTCTTTTTCTTTTTTTTTCCTTTACCTAGTCACATGAGCAATGTGTGATAGTGAGTGACTGAGCCGCGACTGACCTCATCACGTCATCGCGCGCTAGTATGATGAATGAGTATGGTTGGCAAAAACAGCTAACTAGATTAATTAGAAATAGGAGTAGAAATTACGCTTTTGTGCCTGGCTATGTGGTGTTATCGATGACTAAGAATTGTATGACTAGATAGGGCGTAAAACCTAGATAATATGATTAAATAGGGATTATAATTTCTTGTATCGTTTTATCGTATTTATAAAGCTTGCATTATTAATAATTATTATTAAGAATAATTAGGTAGGTACTAAGCTATAACAGTTATTTAAAATTGTAAGTTGAGAGAATGTGCTAATGGGACCTACTGGGCATTGTACCTTTTGCTAAACAAGCATACGAGCTGAAATAACTATAACAGCAGGTGAAACAAAAAACGATGATAACTGTAAGCTGTTTTTAGCACGAAATGTTTCGTTAAAATATAGTGATGCAAACACCCAAGGGACGCTAAAATACATACAAGCATAAGTCCATGTTTTTTCTCATGGAAGGCAGAAACTATGTTCCTTTCGCCTTATTATAAACAATCACGTTTATATCTTCCGAAACCATAGCCTGGTATGAGTGATAGAACTTCGAATACTTCGATTGATCCGCTGCGTCACCACCAAGTGATGAATGGATACAGCCAGCAAAAACGCGCTCACTATACAGCGTGTAACAGAAATGTCATCTATAAAAATCTCTAAACCTGACTTGGTTTCCGTACGTCGTGTTCGGGTGACCACTGATAATGAGCGCTCTGCTGTGGGTCCGCCATAGCACAGCATCATGCCGACTATTTATGTTCTGTGTTCATAAGTATAAATCTATTTTGTTTTATGTTTTTTATTTGAGTTATCATATTTTTTTGTATGCACGTGTTTCTGTGATAAATAAATCAATTTTTCATATGAGTGTGGTACAAACCATCAGACTGAACAAGTTTCTCCACGGGACCAACATCGCATTCGCGATTTAAAATTTATTAACTGTCCCATACAAAACTTAATACGCTGTATTTATTAATGAATGATTGAAATTAACGCTAGTAACGTTTATTGCTTTGTGTAGAACAGTTTCTGAGTTTTATACACTAGAAATGATTAATCTACATTCCAAGTAGAGTACAATGGTTACAAAAGAATCAATGTGTGTTTTGTAGTTTATTTTTTTGTGTTTAAAATTGGTTTGGTACGAAGGTTCTCTTTGTGAGGCACGCTGATAGTTGATTGACTACTTTTTTCCACGAATCGCGTGTTTTAGTAACGAATTTTTACTTTTATTCTCATATATCCATGAAAAAAAATATTAAGAAGTACTTCAAATAATACAGGGTGGATGTTTATTCATTTTTGGTCAGTCTTTATTGTAGCGACCAGTCTATCCATCATAAAAAAGTAAGTTGGAGTGTAATTCCTACGAAATGTATGCGAAAGGTTTTTTGTGATTTCTGACTTTTCTTATAGTACTCAAATCTCAGTTGGTCCCTTAAAGATTTTGATTGTCCCTAAAATAAACAGGACCGATTGGCATTCAAAAAAAAGTTTTTGTGATAATTGTCCATTTTCTAGCGTACCTATTTACTTTATTTTCAAAATCTGTTAATGCAGATTAAAATATCTCGAAAAGTTAATGACAGTTTGTAAATACTGTTTTCCAGTAGCTACAACAGTAATTAAGGTACCTGCCCTTAACATACACCCATCTCAAAAATCTACCCTATATATTCCGATGCACTTACACACATTGCTTAGGTAAAACTTATCCGCTGTAAGTTGCGAGTTTCCACAAAAAAAGGATAATGGACGACACCCGAATTAAAGCAAATTGCACCCATTACTTACAAACTGCATTCAACACTGCAGTGCAAAAGATTTATTAAACAGAAAGCTAGCACTGTTTTGCCGACCCTCCTTTTGTTTGAAGAATTCTGTTATCATTCGTCTTAATAATCATTATTATTTATCCTCATAGGTGCATGAAGGGATGTGATTGACGTAGCGACCATCCTCCGCCATCCTTTTAGCAATTATGATTAATACGGATGGGTCTTTCATAGATCTAATATAAATGAGATCATAGAGGGTAGTGGATAGCAGATGTTTTATTATCGTTTCTCTATTGGTTGGGGTGAATGACTGATAAGTAGGTATCTTAGCTTGGTTGAGACCGAACGAGCGAACGTTCATTCTATAGTTATTCTATAAAATTCTCTTTGTGTAAATAGAGAGCTTTCATTATAGAGAAATTATTGCTCTCACTGTGCAATAATGACATCCAGTTATAAAATTTCTGACAATTCTTAGGTAACAATTATTGATCTGACATTTAATTTTAATTTATTACATTCAATTTCTTTAATATTCTTTAAATAAATAAGTGCTGACAATTTTCATTTTATTACAATAACTGTTGACATTTTATACATTTTTTTTCCTCACTACAAATAATTTATTTAATTATCTAATTGACATTGTTCAGTGTGAGTGACAATTCTTAATGCGATAGATGATCTAATTTATTTACTTGTTTATTTGTGGTTCATATATCTATAATAATATTAATTTCTTGTGCATGGAATTACTACTTTTGTACGCCCTAGAGGCAAAACATAGCGCCCTCAATGTTTTACCAAATAAGAACTTATAATGTGCCTATGTTTTACAATTAATAAATGAATCTGAATCTGAATTAGAATCTGTGTTCTATGTTCGTTCTTTAGTGATTTACTATCGACCGAGCCTGCTCCGCACGGTTTTTACGGCTTAACAAATCATAGAGAATTCTTAATTATATGTAAATTTAATATTAAGGTGGATCCGCAGTGGTTGCCCGCGAAATTCAAATTTTCTTATATTTTTTTGCAATTAGCAGGTCAGTGTCAGTTAAATGGTTTGCGACCATAACAGATATTTATTTACAGAATAGGGATGATGCCTGGGTAAAAAAAAAATATGTTTAGTCCGTCAGTCAGATAATAAAAAAAATATTAGACACGTGTTTTTTGCTTTGTCATATTAATAGAAAAATACTTAGATAAAACGTATTAAAGTTGGAGAGTAGGGGCTCGCTACGTCAGTGTGAAATCTAGCAAGGCGTGATGTCATGAAAAATTTTAACTCAATGTATCGTCGTAATCTTTTGTTTACATACAAAAAGAAAAAATACATGTCCAATATTTTTTAATAATCTACCCTAAGTAGCCGACAGGAGGATCCGATTAGTTTGGGCAGCGTTTAGAAAACTTCGTCAATTCTTCTCGTCGCCAATCCCGCAGTGTTTGAAGACTAAGGTCTTCAACCAGTGCGTCCTACCCGTTATGACATACGGTGCCGAAACGTGGACACTGACAGTCGGGCTGGTCCACAAATTCAAGGTCGCTCAGCGCGCCATGGAGCGGGCTATGCTCGGAGTTTCTTTGAAGGATAAGATCAGAAATGAAGTTATCCGGAAGAAAACGGAGTTACCGACGTAGCCTGCAGAGTCAGCAAGCTGAAGTGGCAGTGGGCTGGCCATGTGTGTCGAAGGACCGATGGCCAGTGGAGCAGACGAGCCCTGGAGTGGAGGCCGCGTATCGGCAAGCGTGGTGTGGGACGCCCCCCAGCTAGATGGACCGACGACCTTAAAAAGGTCGCTGAGACAGACTGGATGCGGAAGGCGGAGGACAGGGTGTTGTGGCGCAGCCTGGGAGAGGCCTATGACCAGCAGTGGACTGTTATAGGCTGAGTTGATTGATTGACTGAATCTAAACGACGGACAAAAAAAAATTAAGTCATCATCCCTATTACCAACCGCAAGTGTAAGTTTGTACGCACAATATTGCGAGATTTACTATGTTTTTTAAGACCACAGACTTCTTTAAGGTTTTCCTGTAATCTAATCATCATCACCATTCTCCTGCCCTTATCCCAATTTATTTGGGGTCAGCGCAATATGTATTTGTCCAGAAGATTCAGAGCGACACAGGCTGGGACAGACAGACAAACACACGAGTGATCCTATAAAAGGTTTCCGTTTTTTCATTCAGACGTATCATCTGCCTGCCTTTTCCTAACTATTTTGGGGTCAGCTTCCAGTCTACACGGACGCAGCTGAATACCAGTATTTTACATGGAGTGACTGCCTATCTGACCTCCATAACCCATTTACTGGGTAACACGATACCCCTTGGTAAGACTGGTTGTCAGACTTTCGGGCTTCTGATGATCAGTAACAACTATCAAAGATCTACAAATGACAGTCGGGACCAACGGCTTAACGTGCTTTCCGAGGCACGGAGGGGTTTTGGTATGTAAAGATGGTCACCCATCCACGGACCAACCGCGGCAAGCGTAGCTTAACCTGATTGATCGACCCGTGCGGCTGTTATTACTTGGCCACAAGCGCTTCATTCAGACGTATGGAATCCTAAAAATAGCACTCTTATGAGTTAACGATGGAAGCAATTTATAGACAGACATTGGCCACAATTCCAGAGAAATCTATTACAATAAAAAAATAATAAAAACACCTAATTTTAATAAGCCTGTGATAAATATTCTCTCACATCATTTTTAACAAGACAAAAGGGACAATCACAACCTGTAATAACTCACATGGATTTTATTATAGGTCGGTAAACAAATATCAAATATAAGGAGCCGACCTTTGGATACTTACCCTAAAACGATACACTTGAAAATGTACCTTACAACTTAAAAATAAGGTCGATATTCCCGATTTTTTTTTTCGATAGTTCAGCCGGGCGGAGTTGTCAGCGTGATTTAGTATCGGCAGGGTGGATGAAAAATTGTCGGCAAAGCGCACAAATCATCCGCGCGCCTATACAGATAGACGGACAGACAATAATTTAGAGTTTGCCGATATTTCTCCTCTGTCCGCCGTTAGATTGGGAGGATAATTGGTGTTGCTACACTTTCGTTTAGGATCATACAGATTAGGAGGCTTTAGGATATTTATTAGGGTTTTTCTTTGTATTTATTTACTGGCAATTATTTTGTTTTATTCTGGCTAGACTGGGAGCTTCACCTTCTCCACTGTGAAGAGGGATAATTCTGGGAAGATATTAATCCTGGCTTATTTGTAACCGATATTATAAAGAAGAAGGCTGTTTAGAATTTGTGTCAATTTTTTTTTAATAGGACTTAATGCCTAAGGATTTTTAATAGGGATAATTGTCTTGTTTTCCTATTCTTACGTTTTAATAATCATCAATTGGTTTATTATTTTGAGCGGGCATTGTTCTTTATTTTTTTTTTTACTTATTTTAGAGTTTAAGTGCCTCTTTTCATTACGAAATTCTATTAATTACATAGAGCATGCAAAATTAACTTAAAAGGTAACAATTTTAAAATTAACCAACTTAACAAATAACCTGCATTCATCAACTTACATAGATACATAGATAGAATATGCTTTATTGCAGGTACACCTCTGCTTAACCCTTCAGGTAGTACAGGCGTAATGTTATGTGTTATGTTATTGAACACCAAAATACATTCACAAATACAGAAACACAAATAACATAAATATATAATCATTATATTAGTACGTGAAGCCAAAATTTTGTACCCCTGTTCACGAAAATTACGCGGACGGAGGAGTAAATTTGGCACAGTGAAAAGTTTATATGCAGGACGAGTGCAGAAAGCTAATATTTTTACATGAAAAATAAATAAAATAAAAAAATTACACATACTACCATGCGTTTGACACACACACACACATAGTACCAGGGCCTCATGACTTGGAGATAGATAGGTGACAGAAGTGACAGCTGGAGCATGGAATTATTGTACTCATGGAATTAGTAAGTACCATATAGATTGTAAGTAGAGGGGGTCGAATTTCGACCCGTGTGCGACCACTAGTATTATTGATTGTACACTGAACAAACAGACATAGTTGCACTGAGCAGCTACATCGCCTACCAGAATAACAGAACATGCTAATATAAACTAGACTATGTCCATTCAAGCCTAGTTTATATTACACACGTTCTCAGGTTGTTGCTGCAGACCAGCTGCCGAGTGCCCTGTGTTTTTATTATAAACACGAGAGTATGTCCCTTGTTCCAGACTGTAACCTTAGCCTAGCCTACCTCTAGCCTAGCTTGAGCATTGTATATTACTCGTACATAAAAAAACAAGTGTGAAAGACATTATGCAATTAGTAGTTGTAGAGTGTAGTTACGTTATTATATGCTTTGAAGAATTTTGTGTTTGAAATCTTCGAGAAACAATACGTATTATTATTTTTAGGTAGATTTTACAGTCTTAAATATATTTTTTTTTATGGAAGGTTTTGAAAAAATTGACAGAATTTCTAAATTTGTACGAGAATAAGACAAACACTAGGTAGTTTGGTCAAATTCGCCCAAAAGGAAGTTGCCAATGTGCCTGCTACCATACCAAGACCGAATAAATACTGAGATTACCTTAACATGAATACGGAATTATGTTTTTACTTAAATGGGAGTTTTCGCCAGGGCCTTATACCACAAAACTTTGCAGTTACAATTCACAAGTTACAATTTACAAATTTTTAAATCTTACAGGTTCGTGTACTACAAAACTCTAAGCCATACAATTGTAACGGGAAAACCTTACAAATATGTAAGTTATAGTGACAAGTCTACAATATTGTAACTCATACATATTTGTGATTTCTGTGATCCGCTACTTTTTCTACAATATAACATTTTTTTAGAATTGTAGACTTGTAAAGTTTACCGTTTTGCTTAGGTACATAACAATAAGAAAAAATGTACTACTTGCGAAATTTCTGGTTAATAGCAGACGCAGGAGAACACAACTGACCAATCTTTTGCCTACTACTTGTCAAGAGGTAAATCAAAAAGGCAACTCAACGTTAGTAAAACGATACCCAATACTTTCCACAGGCTATTAAAAACCGTTCTCCTTATTGCCCCCAAGTACGAGCAGTATGTTTGCAGTGTCCTGTGCAAACTGTGTGTCGTGTAAACAGGGCCTTATAGCCTGAAATGTGGCCCCAGTTACTTGTTTGAGAGAACTTTTTAGATGATTTCGGGTCGGTTAGGTGACACTTGTTTTCATGTCTTGAAAATAATTTTAAGGCTTTTTCTTGACTTGTTGTCTCCGGATAGTGACTATGGAACATTACCACAAAAGCCAGCATGTCGCTTGCAATGCAAGCGACTGCTCGGCAGGAATTGGAGTATTAGCCCCGTGATCAATTACTGCCTATTATACACCACAGCCATCCGCCCAACTATCACATACGGCTCACTAGTCTGGTGGCCCAGGAAAGACCTGAGCACAGCCCAAAGAGATCTTTAAAAACTGCAGCGGTTCGCTTGTGTAGCAATCACTAGCTGTATGAGAACTACGCCTTTATGTTCAATATAACAGGAACCCTGAGCAATAACTCTAGAGTCAAGTACATACGCATGAAGGAGGATGCGATCAAACGACAACCAATGATGACATCACCCTACAACAAAGCCCCGAAACTAACTAACAAAGAAGAACGCGGTGTGACTACTCAGGACTAATTGAGATGAGAGTATATACCGATGGATCAAAGACCGACTCCAGAACGCACTGTGAATATTCAACACCGTTTACCAGGCAAAGTGTGTGGGCATTACACAAGCGGATTGTGCTATAGAAACCAGGAGAGTTACGGACACCCGTATATGTACATAGACTCTCCGACAGCGCCTCAGTTCTCCTTAGGCAAAAAATCCACTACCGTCTCGAGACGAATGAAAATGAATGTCAAGAATGTCACAATACGTATGGGAGTGGCGCGAGGAGGCGAAACGCCGGGGCGTAAGCCCGCTGCCGCGAGAAATCGCGGCACAGCGGACGGAGCTCCGGCGGGATCTCATGGCGTCATGGAAAGTACGGTTGTTGCAACCCAGTGCTGGGCACGCCACGATTGCGGCGATAAGTCCCCTCTTTGAGGAGTGGCTGGAGAGGCGCCACGGCGTCCTGACCTTCCGCGTGACGCAGGTCCTCACCGGACACGGCAGCTTCGGGAGGTTCCTGTGTCGGATAAGGCGGGAGGAAACGTCCGGGTGTCACCACTGTGTGGATCGCCTGGAGGACACGGTGGAGCATACGGTGGAGGTCTGCCCGGCTTGGGCAGAGCACCGCCGTGTCCTCGTGGAGGCGATCGGCGGCAGAGACCTCTCGCGTCCGGCCCTGGTTCAGGCCATGGTACGGAGCGAGAGGGCATGGGCAGCCGTCACCTCCTTCTGCGAAGCAGTAATGCTCGCAAAGGAGGAGGCGGGACGGTTGAGGGAAAGGCAAGTTTCCCGCCCTCTCGCCCCTAGCCGCCGCAGGAGACGCCCAGGGCGTCGGGAATCCCGGGCGGATTTCCGGCCACCGTAGGCGCGGGCTTGCGGACGGTGAGCAATGGGTAGCTCACCGTCCGGTAAGGACCAGGCCCGGGTCGACGGCGCGTCGTATTCCACGCGCGCCTCAAAGAGATGTCGTCAGCACAAAAGTAGGGGTCCACTAGGGCCGATGCCTGCCGGGGTCGCGGGAAGGTACTTATGGGTCACCGAGGCCCCCGCAACACAGGCAACAGGAAGGAATACGGGTGGGTTTTAGTCAGTAAGAGTCTGACACACCCTCCCGCTCCGTCCAGAGCAGGAGAAGTTATTTGATGATTTCCCACCCTAAAAAAAATAAAAAAAAATAAAAAGAATGTCACAATGCATTATAACTTATAATGTTATCTAACCACAACACAGTGACACTGTAATGTATAAAAGAACACAGCGGGTCACTAGGTAACGATTGATGAACTAGCTAGGAGAGCATCCGGGACAGGCATCCTGCCAGTCCATGGATCCGAACCAATCGTAGCCATCCCCTTCAACCAGCTATGCAGGTGGCTACAGGAGTTCACCCACACACAAGCGGTGAGCTGGTGGTCCTCGACACCGGGGTGCAGGCAGTCCAAGGAGGCTATGCTATCCTTAGATAGCAGGCTAACCAAGCGTTTATTACGCCTTGGTAGGACCGGGCTGCGCTCAGTGACGGGGACCATCACGGGACCCTGCTCGCTAAACAAACACTTCCACACAATAGGCATGGACAGTTCTCTGTGCAGGGCTTGCATGGAGGCAGAGGAAACCGTTGCGCAGTTCTCTTTGAATGCACAGGCGTCACCCAGATTAGAACAGAAACCCTCGGGGCACCCAGATCCTTCACCGATGTTCTAACTAAAAAGACTAGGAGACATGATCAACTTCTGGAGGGAGGAGGAGGAGCAACCTGGGCTGGTTGGAATAACCACAGACGGCTGCCATGGCCCACGCACAATTATCCACATGAAGGACTGAGTGCGGAAATCAAACCTTCTAATAGTGACTATGGAACAAAATTGACGGGCAAATAAGTTAAACAGAACTTTTCTGGAGGTGTTATAATAGCATACTAGGCCATACTAACAGATTTTTGTTTATTCGTGATTCTAAACTTAGGAAATATTAGAGTCATAGGAGTTCTAAAGTTCGTCCGGGGAAGTTCAGCCACTATTACTGTGTTATTTCTTAAACACATGGTTCCGATGAAATTAGAAACACATGCGGTGCTCAATCCATTCTAAGGTTGTCTTTAAAATATTGCTTTTAGCCACAAGACCGCCCGTCGTGTATTATATACATGTATGTAATTTATACATTTATATTTGTAATCCAAATCAATTAATCTGCCTGACTTTCCCCAACCGTGTTGGGGTCGGCTTCCAGTGTCACCGGATGCAGCAACCAATATTTTACATGGAGCGACTATCTGACCTCCACAACCCAGTAACTGGGTAAAATGAAACCCCTTAGTAAGACTGGTTTGTCAGACTTTAGAGCTTCTGACGACCCCTAACGACTGTCAAAGTTCCACGAATGACTGCCGGGACCAATGGCTTAACGTGCTTTCCGAAGCACGGAGTTCATTATGCACACCATCTGTAATCCAAATGGTGTGCACAATAAAGAGTATTCTATTTAATAAATGGTTATGTGTCAAAAGGGTACAGACAGGTGCGTCAGCAAGCAGGTTCAGTTGCTCAGCTATTCCGCTCCAATTCACCAGATATTGAATATGCCTGTAAGGTGAAACGAACCCGTTCAGTAAAGCATGACATTTACTAATCGAGGTACTACTTGTAACTCGAGTGACATACTCGTATATGTTGTATTATAGTTTCTGTGACTACTATTTCGTAAGCTATTTAGCATTATTAATATTATTTATTTAAGGAGCTAAAATTATGGTAAAATAAAATGGGGAAGTTTCTTTTTAATACCTTTTGTGAAATCCTCATGAATGGAGATGCATAGATTACATTTGTGTTCTTATTAAAATAAACTCAAACCATTTATTTCAAATAAACCAATTACAAGCATTTTTTAATTGTCAAGGGATTGGTCAGTCAGAAAGATGAAGCTAGTTGTATTCATATTATTGATGGAAAAGTACCTATCTCTAATCTACATGGCCTTCACATGATCTGACCAAGATTATGTCTGGACTTTAAAAGAGACTGTGACCTCTGAGTTTGTTTCGGCCTTTCTTCTCAGAGTAGTCAGATAGGAAACGCCGACCTCATCTAGCTTTATTTAAAAAAATATGATTGACGTGTAAAAGTGTTTGTACAAACCTACTTACAGAAAATAAATCATTTATCATTTATCATTTATCATTTATGAAATAAAATATAAATTGTCTAAGGGAGCTACATCTGCCAACAAACTGCTTTGCAGTTTGGCAGAAGTTATTTTTTTTTTGTAAACGTGGGATTTTTACCACGAATAAACGCTTTTTCATTTTTTTTTCATCAACCATACCGTCGATGGTAAACACTTTGACAAACATGAGCCAAAATAATTCACTTGCTAAGCCTTCGCTTAGCAAGACAAGACATGACATTAATATGCTAAACCTGATAACAATAATTTACTTAATTGACAATAAACCACATAGGGTAACTGCTATAGCAATTAGCTATGCTATAGTAACTGGCCACTCATAATAAAAGAGGTAGAAACAAGGTAATGTGAACTAAAATTAAAAAACATTATATACTGGAATATTGTTTGTCCTTTTCATTCATGGGCTTGCTTGCAACCTTGTTTCTACCTCTTTTTTTCTGAGTGGCCAGTTACTATAGCGTGGCCAATTACTATAGCAGTTACCCTACTACCAAAAAAACGTCACCAATCCCAGTAACATTCTCAATTTTAGCAAAAAAAAAACCTAACGAAAACGTGCTTCTCCTAACTAAGTAAAGTCAAAAGTTTCAATATACTCAACGTGAAGTTTGCATACGGGAAGAACCCGTGAAATGTGAGACGGGGCTGCCTCCAATGCGTTCTTATTAAAACTTGATACTACCCTCCTGCGAGGTTCAATGTAGGAGGCACTAGATTATTAGTTTGATCATCTTTGTGTTCAAACTTCTCTCTGTTTCAGTCTCTGTTTCAAGACGTTTCCTGATACAGCTCGATTCAAACTTGATGGCGGGTCTGAAGTACGCTACTCACTGCGCAGTACCGCACCCCTCACCTCCGCTAACACGTGAATTTGTTACTGCACAGCGACTCGCCTCATGTTCCGAGCCGCCATAAAGTTTGAATCTGGCTGTATTAGGATAGGATTTGACTTACAGTATGTGTGCTGATAGATATTGTTCTAATTGTGCGCTTTTATAAATTATAACGTGGTGCTATTATCGTGGACCACGTTCATCGTCGCATCACGATAACGCAGGGAAGAAAAAAATACGGAAACATATGAAGACGCATTTAAATTTCCGTCCACGATAACGTTATAACGTGCACGTATTTCCATACATTTATGGACGTGGACGTCAACGACAATATCGTTTTTTTTTTTTTTTTTTTTTATTTGTGATGGGTTTGCTCTTGACCTTAGTCTATGTCAGAGGTGACAGAAACAAAGTCGACGATGGAGCGAGCTTACCCAGAAGAAGCCTGTTCACTCTCACTTTGAAGAGATTAGGGTTGTATGCGTTCGGAAACACAGACGCAAGCAGAGAGTTCCATTCCTTTGCTGTGCGCATTATAAAAGAAGTTTGGAAACGCTTAGTGCGAGCTGGTGGGATAGCCACCAGGAAGGGATGGTAACCTGAAGTGCGCCTAGATGACCGATAATAGAAGGGGGCCGGTGGAATGAGGTCGTGGAGTTCTTGGGCACACTCTCCGAAGTACAATCTATAGAAGACCGACAAGCAGGCAACCTTGCGACGATGGGCCAAACTGTGAAGCTTGGCATCCACCAGATTTTCACGTTAGACATTTTAAAAGCTTACATTAAAGGAGACCTTGCTTCTAATGTTTTACTAAAACACAAGCCGGAATAGAGACCAAAAGATAGAGAAAAAAGTCAGAATGTCAAATGCTCTAATTTCCCATACAAGAATGGATATTATAACACAATAATTATATTAATACTACTGACTGCCTCGATCGTCTAGTGGTTACAAGCGCTACTGATGAGCATGAGGTCCTGGGTTTGATTCCCAGGTCGGGCAGTGTTATTGGGTTTTCCATTAGGAATTTCTCAGGAGCAGTCTGGATTTGTGCCCGGTTGATGGTAATAGGCTCGCTCCCTACTACACAGGCGTGACATTTTAAACTAACTCACAACTTCAAAAATATCCTTACTACATTCGCATTCAACAGAAACTCACATTTAATGACGTCATACACAAAAATGGCGCGCCCTATTCCTGCGGACGACCCACGCGACCGCAGTAACCACTGGTTAATGAATTTAAAATTAAATACACATTAATTTGCGGCTGCCTGCCCACTGCATTGCTTTAAAACATCACTTCACTGAACGGTATATAGAATTATTTTATTCGGTAGAATTAACATTCTCTATCTCTCTCTCTCTCTGTTTAGCTTATGTAAGAGGGAACTGGACAGAGTCAGAATCATAATAATACTAGACTGTAATTCTCGCACTGCAGAGAAATTGCCTGTTCTCAGATAGCATCGGGCATTCATCAACCCGCTTTTTCCTTGTGTGTTCGTGATTTCACAAAAGACTTATTTATCGCATAGCGACCTATTTCGATTATAATGCTACGGCTACACTGTCACGATAACGCGAACTACTCTTCGCACGACCGACGTCGCCCGGTGTGCGAGAGAGAACGCGCGAAGTGGAGTTCGCGTTATCGCAAATATGTAGTCCCAGCATTAGGTACCTACGCTGTAAAATTACACCTGAAACATCGTAGTTTAATCTCAGATTTGTTTTGCTTTACAAATAGTACACTTTTAGTTAAAAGCTCTTACTATTATCTTTAACTAAAAGTAGCAATTTCATACGCAGCTAACAGCCACCAAAATATAAGAATATCTTCACACAAAATCTCCGAAACTGCTAAAGCTCTGTCAAACTCAACATTTCAGTATTTCTAAACGATGATTGATGAATATCCAATTATAAAAAGAAACAGTAATTAAAAAAAAATATATATATCGACTTCAAAAAGAAATTAACTCAAAATTATGAAATAATGTTTTTATATATATACATGAAATTAACCAACAAAACGAAATCAAAAGTAGGTACGAAACAAATTAGGGGCCTACAATGTTTTTTGAGGTCGGTGCCAGAACTTAAGAAACGTACCTATCAAATATATAAAAAAATGCCTTTGTTGGCACCGACCTACCCGTAGCTCGTATTAAGGCTCTTACAGACTGGGACGATGTCGCGGGCGCGACCGGCATATTGCTGCCTGTCGCGACAGCGATATCGCCTCAGTATGCCTTTAATAAGCCAGGCCGTCACACTATCTCCGCTGCCGCGAGAAATTGCGCACAACGGATGGAGCTCCGCTCCGGCGGGAACTCATGGCGACATGGAGAGTACGGTTGTCGCAACTCAGTGCTGGACACGCCACCATTGCAGCGATAAGTCCCCTCTTTGAGGAGTGGCTAGAGAGGCGCCACGGCGTCCTCTCCTCCGCCTGACGCAGTTCCTCTCCGGACACGGCAGCTTCAGGAGCTTCCTGTGTCGGATAAGGCGGGAGGAAACGCCCGGGTGTTACCACTGTGTGGATCGCCCGGAGGACACGGTGGAGTATACGTTGGAGGTCTGCTCGGCTTGGGCAGAGCACCGCCATGTCCTCGTGGAGGCGATCGGCGGCAGAGATCTCTCGCATCCAGCCCTGGTTCAGGCCATGGTACGGAGCGAGAAGGCATGGGCAGCCGTTACCTCCTTCTGCGAAGCAGTAATGCTCGCGAAGGAGGAGGCGGGACGGTTGAGGGAAAGGCAAATTTCGCGCCCTGTCGCCCCTAGCCGCCGCAGGAGAAGCCCTGGGCGTCGAGAATCCCGGGCGGATTTCCAGCCACCGTAGGCACGAGCTTGCGGACGGTGAGCATTGGGTAGCTCACCGTCCGGTAAAGACCAGGCCCGGGTCGACGGCGCGTTGAATTCCACGCGCCTCAAAGAGATATCGTCAGCACAAGTGTGTCCACTAGGGCCAATGCCTGACGGGGTCGCGGGAAAGGACTAATGGGTCACCAAGGCCTCTGGCAACACAGGCAACGAAAGGAACACGGGTGGGTTTTAGTCAGTAAGAGTCTGACACACCTTCCCGCTCCGCTCAGAGCGGGAGAAGTTATTTGATGATTTCCCACCCAAAAAAAAAAGGCCGTCACACTATGAAGTATTCATTATTTCATATCTTAAAAACTAGTGAACCGATTTTGATGAAACTCGCATTGTTCCCTAAGTTGAATTAAAAAACAAAAACCCGACTGAAAAACACGTAACTGAAAAGAGAAAAACAAGCATTATAATCTATAGAATTTTGGTATCGCAGGCGGGGACAAACATAAGTTTCAGGTTATTGGTTTCTCCCCGCCTGCGATACCAAAATTCTATAGATTATAATGCTTGTTTTTCTCTTTTCAGTTACGTGTTTTTGCAGTCGGGTTTTTTGTTTTTTAAATAATTTATTTTATTTCAAGCTTTTTAATTTTATTAATATATATATTTACAAATTACTCATTACTAGCTTTTATTTGATACCAATATTGTTGCAATTAATAAAAAAAAAAACTTCCCTCCTTTTTTATTGTATTTGCAGATGCAATTTATAAATATTATATAGCCTATGTCACTCCCACAATTAAGACGAATCTAACGACACCTCATATGTTAAAATCCATCAAGCCGTTTAGGCTACAGAACGTGCCAAAGAAATAGACATACATACATACATACATACATACATACATATATACATACATACATACATACATACATACATACATACATACATACATACATACATACATGATACATACATACATACATACTCTCGTAAATAAAACATTACCCTCCTGAGACAGTTGGGTAAAAAGAAGAAAAAATAAGAATGAAATGTGAATGAATGAGAAGAAGTAAATGTAAGCCAATAAGAGTCACAATTGGATTTATAGTTTTAGAGAAATGCGTGGACGAAACATACAAAAATACACACATACACCTATAATATTTTTGTATATTGGTTCGGAAGCACTAATAGATTATCATATGTGAATATATTGCAGTCCCAATAATATTACCCACATACATACGTATCGAATTGATAACTTCCTTTTTTTGAAGTCGGTAAAAATTGCCCTAACATTCGCCATTTTGTACAGCCAAACAAAAAATCAATAAGCGGCCGGTTAGCGATTTAAATTAAAAAGTTTTGTTAGTCAAGTAACTTGGAAGCTTGAGATTTGTTCTACGTCAATCAGTTCCCATTTTATAAGATCGTTATGTAAGTATTACTTTTAGGTATATAAATGTATTGTTATAACAATGGAAAGTTGTGAAAACGGGAACATTTTCTCTTGTTATTTTCTGTTAGAAAAATTTTGAAGACGATCAGTCATTTCATGTACCAATATTTCTGCAGAAAAGGGATCACTGCAGCATGATTTTCTGTAAACTGCACGAAAAGAAATTGCCTTCAATAATATTTATTTGCTACTATAATATTTACTACTTGCATTTCACACAGTCAATCAATCAACCAAAATATTTTTATTTCACATAAACCTACATGGGCACTTATGAAACGTCAGAAGCTAGGTGCACGGTTCCAATTGGTCGTTTCCTATGGAGAAGAGCCGGCAAGAAACTCCACGGTTACTCTTTTAAAGATAATTGGCTTTTAATAGGTATGGGAGGACAGTCTAGGCCTGTCGAGATGTACCAGGAACTTAGCAAAAAAAAAAGAAAACGGTCTACAAAATATCTAGTCTATTAAGCCTACAACGTTCTCACATTCACAAGGTACACAAGAATCTATGTAAAATATTAATAAAATAATAAAAATAAATACCCATTTCAACCAAATGACATGTTTACCATTACAAGAAGTCTGAAATCAAAATTGTAGGTATATAATGATGAACAACACACTGAGGTAGGTAATTTATTTGTATTATATAAAACGTTAAATCTATCTTTACAGATTGTCCTAATGCGGTAGTTAAGTATTAATATACTATTATAAAATAAATTCACAATATAATAATAAAACATAACACCCAAATTTAACATAATTATAACATAACCCAAATGTTGGTCGGCAGCAAAATAATTAGGTAGTTAAGTTTTACCCCTACAGCTTTCATCTCACACAACATTTCTTCCCAACCTTCATTCTCTAACGTTACACAAAATACATTTCCATGCCGTCCATGAAACGAAATGCATCGATAAACGTAACCGCATTCAGAAAGCGCATCCCTATTTGGTAAATGGGTAACAATATTCGATACGAACTATCGAATGGGTTCGACGCACCAATGATACTCGCTCGTACTAGCTGAATCGAAATCCCTGATTGGTATCGACATTCCTAGGATACAATCGTTTATTTTATTTTTAAGCTAATCTGGAGGGGAAGTATTTAGATCTCTTTATATGTATGGGGGTTATCTGTCTAGCCGTGATGTTGCTGGGTTAAGGATGGCACCCTCTCTTTGTGTCAGTCAATAAGCATATTTGATAATAAACGTGTGCTTCTCTCACGAAAGTTGAGATAGTAAACTCTAAACAGGGCGATTTCAGATTTCGTTTTCAATTTATATAAAATATTATGTATTTCATGAGGTAAAATGTACCTTGTATTTATGTAAATACTGGAAAAATATTGCCTGAAAGTGATTGTACAACCGCACAAATCGTTGGACCCTTTAAAAGTAGCCATTTTGTATAATATTAACTAATAAAGGTTACTATTTTGACTACGGAAACTCAAAAAATATAAGGCTATATTTTTTGATCATGCCCGCCAGTCAACGCCATCAAAGCGAAAAAAATGACTTCCATTGTTAGGGAACTGCGAGGACATGTAAGAAAAAACGAGCGAGCCTTACAGTATTCGCATATGATGTGTAACATCTGACATCTCACCTTGGTAATAAGCAACTGAGTAGCGACAGAAATTAACCTCAGAATTTGAAAAAGCTAAATACTGAAATATTTATTCGAATAATTATTAATTTAGTAATTAATAATTAGTCGCCCACTGGTCCAACTTCGACGCCCTCTATTTACAAACTATATAGTACTTAATAATTCCACGAGTACACTAATTCCGTGCTATTATAAACTACTTACTAAAAGCAAACTATTAAAAAGTACTTACTTATTCCATGCTTAAGCTGTCAATTTTTAGTGGACCCCTACACTTGTGCTGACGACATCTCTTTGAGGCGCGCGTGGAGTACAACGCGCCGTCAACTCGGGCCTGGTCCTTACCGGATGGTGAGCTACCCATTGCTCACCGTCCGCAAGCCCGCGCTTACGGTGGCCGGAAATCCGCCCGGGATTCCCGACGCCCAGGGCGTCTCCTGCGACGGCTAGGGGCGAGAGGGCGCGAAATTTGCCTTTCCCTCAACCATTCCTCTTCCTTCGCGAGCATTACTGCTTCGCAGAAGGAGGTGGCGGCTGCCCATGCCCTCTCGCCTCTCGGGCCGATGCCTGCCGCGGTCGCGGGAAGGTACTAAAGGGTTACCGAGGCCCCTGGCTACACAGGCAACGGAAGGAATACGGGTGGGTTTTAGTCAGTAAGAGTCTGACACACCCTCGACAAGTTATTACGTGATTTCCCACCCAAAAAAAAAAGCTGTCAATTCCTGTCTACACACTTCCATCCCTTTCACGAATTCACTCCTACAAAAAGCCAGAGGAAAGATATTAGAGACACATCAACAAATCCTGAATTTCTAGAGAACCTTATATCAGTCAGCTCATCCCGTAACCGTACTATCATATTTCAAGTCCAATTAATCTTCAGTTCTCGATACTAAAACCTCTATGCCAAAAACCTATTGTTTCCAACATAGGCATATCTACCGTTATCTACCAACTATTCGAACTTACCTTTTGCGTAAATATTAACTTGTTACCGATATTTTATTACGGTAACCGTCAGGGGTTACTTTGAAAAGCATAAAATTGGTTAATGGCTTGTTGTTTGGGAAATATAGTATCAGTATCAATAATATATGTTTTTTTTTTAAATTTAGATGAAAATATTTTTTTTTATTGAACAGGTTTTAGCAAAATATGACAAAGTTTAGTGGTACAAATCAAATCAAATCAAGTTATTTATTCAAATTAGGCTGAAAAACATTACTTTTTGAACGACTTTACATTAGACAGTCCCCCAAAACGCCCGCCCTTCACCACTTCCTAGTGCTTTAGCTGGGAAGAACTGGCGCAACAAACTCCCCAGCAACACAGCTGTTAGAAGAACTTGATTTTGTAATATAGGATGTAAAGTAATTAATATTACAAAACATTAAATTAAATTATTTGCCAAATGTCAACAAGCACACGCCAATATACCAATAAAAACGTTACTTAAGCATCGTGCGCGGCAAACTTGATGGCGACTCTGAAGTGCGCTACTCGCTGCGCAGTACCGCACCCCTCACCCCCGCTGACACCTTAATTTGTTATTGTGCAGCGACTCGCCTCATGTTCCGGCTCGCCATAAAGTATACATTAGGCTGTACTACCAATTTTTTTTTGTCGCGAGCATCTTTTTGTAGCATGTGGGTGGATCCTTCTGAAATTACAGGCATATTAAAGTACTACGTTGCCTCAACAGTCGGCAATGCATAAGCTATTACCTAGATAGGTGTTGATCACACATAGCCTATTTTCCCACTGACCAATGGCCTCTTCCCTTTTTTTTCTGTTCTTTGTATACAACATTATCAGCCTATAATGTTCCCACTGCTGGGACACATGCAGGCCTCCTCTCTCTGAGAGGGAGTTGGCCGTAATCCACCACGCGGGCCCAGTGCGGGTTGGTAAATGTCACATGTCTTCGAATTTTTGGTTCTAGGACACGCCGGTTTCCTCACGATGTTTTCCTTCACCGTTTTGAGAGCAGTAGTGATGAAATAAGTTACACAAAGTAAAGCGCCTGTCTGTGTTCGAACCTACAACTCGTGATTCGCCGCCGTTACCACGGGGCTTTTTTTTGGATGGGAAATCATCAAATAACTTCTCCCGCTCTGGGCGGAGCGGGAGGGTGTGTCAGACTCTTACTGGCTAAAACCCACCCGTATTCCTTCCTGTTGCCTGTGTTGCCTGGGGCCTCGGTGACCCATTAGTACCTTCCCGCGGCTGCCACTGCTTTCTTTGTATACTAGTTCATAACAATATAACATTTTAGTGCTAGATTTTATACATATTTTTGAAGTGTTATTTAAAGACATTAAATAACACAGATTACTTTAGCAAAATTAAAAGCGTAGTCTAGGTAAGAGCTTTCATACGTACATAATGCTCGTTCACACTAACACTGGTACCGAAACAAAGTAAGACTGAATATTATTGCAAGTTGGATTTTCAAGTCTCGGGGGTCCTTAGCGTTGGAAATCCAATAGCGTGCTTTTGTTTAGATATTACGTGTCGCCTAGTATTAGTGAAAACGGAAATTAATCTTCAACATAAGTTTCCATTACAGCTTATTATAATAATAATATTTATTGATCCAAAAACAGTGATTTTTCCACCAGTTATGGATAATCAGCGTGAGAAAGAGATGGAGCTATAAGTCCTGTATAGCTCCATCACTTTCCCACTGTGAAGTAATATTATAATAATACTGCTATAAGAGGTGATGGCTACCCCCCAGTACAGTACATAACTTTACTGAAAAAGATCACCTGTATCCGTTACTAGTTGAAAAACTGTATCACAGAGGACCTTCCGCTTATAATGAGACAGCACAGTGACAATATATGTATGTAAGGCGATGTTTTTTGGAAAAACCTAATTAATAGGTAATAAAAGAATACATGAACATATTTTTACAGATATTAAAACATCGTGCTAAATACATACACAGTAGTAACATTTTGAACCCCAGACCTCAAACGACACAACAATTAAATTGCACGAAGTTGATAGCAAATTATTGAAACTATTTGCGGGTAGTTGTGCTCCCATAAATAAGCCGTCACGGGATTACATTAAACCCAGTTTATATGGCGGATGAGTTTAATACTTTAAGTTACGCTGACAATCCAGGGTGTGTTATTCTGCAATGAGGTGTAATATTTTGTATTTATTTATTTATTTAGATTATGTTCCCTTGTGAAGCTTTTAGGCTTCAGCAAAGTTATTTTCTTTTAAATTTTTGTTAGTGGAACAACGAAAGGTTGGGCAGAGGCGTATTTATAGTACACCCACATTTCGCCAGTAAGTCCCATGTAATACGGGGCAAACCTATTGCCACCAACCGGGCACAAATCCAGGCTCCGGGATGCTACTGAGAAATTCCAACACCAATTGAATTTAATCAAAGAATAGAATGTTGCTTCAACTTCAGTACAGTTTTAACAATACTGTGCATTTGTAATTAATTAATTTAACGTCGTTTACGACTCTAAAATAAAAAAATGAAAACAAACACCCTAAAATATTTAATCAAGTTTTATCCTGCTGGGCCTGAAAATACCCAAATTCTGGCCGCAAAATTGGATAGGCACAGTAAAAAAATAAAAACACACTCCCCAAAGATGCATTATTCGGAAGGACCGGGGCCGAATCTCACCCAAGATGATCATTCAAACCATTTTGGGTAACAACACGTAAACTGTTTCGGGTTACACTTGAGGCCAGCGAAAAGGACCTACAGAGTAGGGGTGAATAAATGTTTCGGTCTCGGTATTTTTTTAATGAAATATTTGGTATGGCTTTAGTAAAATATCAGTAACATTTGAATAAACAAATATTTGAGTTAACAGTTTTTTGAGCTGTTAAAATAATTACATGTTACAAAAAAATACATTGTTTTAAATTAGCACCATGATCAAAAAATCCTTTACAATAAAAGGGAGCAAGTCTACGTTTCTCACTTTAATGCAGTCATACGTTACATTACACATCACAATGGCACATCTTAAACTAGAACGGAGGTACCAAATTCAGCACCGGTCTGGAAGTTCCTAAAATTGGTAGCACATTTCTGGTAACGTGACAACACTACGCGAGAACGTTTATTGTTTCAGTTCCCGCACGATATCTTGATGATTTATCGCTTGAAGATATTGCAATATAGTTGCAAAGTTGAGTTATTATGGCGACAACGGTGACAAATTATTAGTGCGTTATTTTTTTAGAAACAGTAATATGATTTGTGAGTTTTGGCTACGTTTTTTAGTGGGAGAAATGAATTTTAGTTTTTTGTTTAGTGTAGTTTTGGGAGCGAAATAAAAACGGATTTGTTTGTTGGTTGTCGTCTTTAGTATGTTTTGTCAATTAAGATTTTGTGCTTATAGTTAAAGGAGACTATAGTATTACAGTTTTTTTTTTATACAATATTAACACAACTTAATTCTGAAACGAAGCACAGATCTTGTTATTTATTTAATTGTAGGTTGGCTTACTAATTTATCTTTTGCCAAGAATATTTTTCAGATATTCAGGATCACAAACAAATACCTAAAAATATTTTTTATTCTTATCATTACTGCGACCGAATATTACGAAGATTCAGTGTTTATTTTTGTCATGTTACCGTAAAACTCACCGAGTAAGCTCACTTCGGTGAATTTTACGTAATCGTAACTCGGTAACTCCTACGCATTACGAAGGCTAGTCTTAAAATAATAATAAATCTTAGTAGGTACGCTTGATAAAGTTTTGCAAAAAAGTATATATACAACACAAAGTTCTATAAATATAAAGTTCCATAAAAAACATTTCTTATGGGTTCAAATACGAGGGGGTTACGAGGGGGGGGGGGGGGGGGACGTTTATACCTATAAACGATGATGATATGCGTCTGTTTAAACATACATTTATGACGTTTAAAACATCTCTTAACTTTAAGCAACGTTTATAAATAAAGGGGTACGTATACAGCCCTAAAGATTAGTAAGCTTTTTCGACTAGCTGTTTTTTTTTATCTTCTGTAATTTTAGGCAATTTTCTAAAAGGAAAATAACAGCCCCTCACAAAAACAACGTACAGATAAGTAAATTCTATCCCCAAACAAAGAGAGCAACATTATCTCGGCCGCCACTACACTATGCATTAGCACAGGCAATATATTATCGCTAAGTGTTTGCTACATTGCCGACTGTACTCTCGCAGGATTTCACTATTTACCGCCGGCTCGAACAACGCACGCAATGTATGCTTCTCATTCGGAAATTGTTTTTGTGCGCTTACGAAAGATTTATTTTCACGTACTTTTAGTTTATTTGCTCGCTTGAAAATGGTGATTAATTTCTCTTGAAACTGGGTATGATAATCACGGAAAAATGTTTGTGGGAGTTGGTAGCATACCATGTGGTATGAAGATTTAATACTAGTAGCTTAATTTAGCGTCGGTTATTCCCAGCTACTTCTTATCATTTTTAAACGTCATCGTTAAAAGGCCGGGCACAAATCCAGACTCCGGGCTGCTACTGAGAAATTCTAGATAGAAAAACCCAATAAGACTGCCCGACCCGGGAATTGAACCCAGGACCTCATGTTGAGCAGTAGCGCTTGCGACCACTAGACCATCGAGGCAGTCAACGATGCTTTAACATAACTGGCGAAATGTGGGTGTACTACAGGTACACCTCTGCCCAACCCTTTGGGGAAACAAGGCGTGATGTTATGTATGTATTAGTATTTATGTTATTCTTTCTTTTAAATATTTGTATTTATGTTATTCATATTACAATCTCACCGTGTGCTGTACCGGTCGACGTCATCATGTCAACGCCGGCTATCGCTGAAAACCAGCGCTGGGGCTCTGTCTCGCATAGGGTCGCAGCATTATGCTGAGTGTTGGCCATTTTGCGTGGATGTGACGCATATTCTCCCCCAAATTGTTTCTTTGTTTGTATTTGTGGTCCTTCTTTGCGTCATGTTTACCGCAAATAAACGTATTTTCTCTTTCTTTCTTTTTTGTTTATAAAAAAGGGTAATAACGGGGGGGGGGAGGGTAAGGGTAATTTCCTACAGAACATGCTTTGTTTGGTAATTTTTTTCAGTCTTAATTTAAATCAGCTTAAACCTGTTTTGAAAATGACGCCAAAACACAGCGTATTTCCAAATACCGTCTTAACAATCAAGACATATCTACAGCGCAATAAAACGCCACCAAGAAGTGCCTTCAAACAAACAACAGATAACTTTGAAGCCATACTTCACTGGAACAAAAATACCCTCAACACATAGCTGGAACAGAAGCAAGACTTGATACATAGGCTCTTTGCTAATTAAAAAGATCGTAGAGAGACCCTGCTTAAATCAGCATGGCTCCCGATTGTCCTGTCCCTAACTGATGCGTATGAAATGCTTCTTTATGGAATACATCGGATTCGAGGTGGAATATAGATTTTTGTGAAATGATGTGAAACTTTTTGTAAAGTTACCTTAGTGGAATTCAAACTATTTGCATTTGCGTATATGTGATATGCGTTTTTTATATATTCTCAATACGGTGTAGTGGGTTCTTAATCTATATAAATAAAAATCAATTGCTGTTCGTTTGTCTCGCTAAAACTCAAGAACGGCTGGGCCGATTTAGCTGATTTTGGTTTTGAAATGTTTGTCGTAGTCCAGGGAAGGTGAGATAATATAAAGAAAATGCAATGAAAGTAGCAAACTATGAACCTATGAAAAAGTTTTGAAATACTATCCACGATAGGATTTGGATGGAATAGGGTCGGCAGATAGGTAGGGTAGGTAGGTAGGTAGGTTATTATAGATACTGAGTGCTACCCGTGCGAAACCGGGCCGGGTAAAGCTAGTAATAATACAATAATAATCAAGGACACTAAATACTTACCAGCACTGTGTTATTAAAAAGTGATGCAATAGTGTTTTAACACTATTGTATCACTAAACCCGATCCTGCTACCTCTATTAATAACGTTAATAATTTATTTGTGAATATCGGTAAGAATCTTGCGACAAAATTCAGCTTTCACAGCTACAGCACCGCCCCTATCCCTTCCCCATCGCCACTGAACTCCTTGGTCATTCCCTTAGTTGATGAAGAACAGGTTATAAGTATAATTCAGAGTTTTCGCAGTGAATGTGCGGTTGGCTGGGACAACATATCTGCCAAAATACTTCGCCAATCCAGTAGGTCTCTCGCTCCTATAATAACTCATATGTGTAACTGTGCTATAAATTCTGCCATACCCATCGGTATTGAAACAACACTGGTGTTACCAAGGCTAAGCTTTTTGACAAATCTACATATGATACATTATATACAGAAACTGTTGGTAAAACTTTATTAAGACGCTGACAACACCTAAACCGCGGTCACTGTCAAATTGCATAGAAAAGAAAGAGAAGCGCGATGACACAATGCTTGTAATGTATTGCAAAATATGAAGCAATTATCTATTTACTCAAAATTAAGTTGCGTAATCGAAAATAAAAAAAACAACTAAGTTCTGCATTAAAATAAGACGTTCTTGTTATTAATTAAATACGTAGCGTATGTTTATATTTAGTACAGATATTTTAGATAAGAACTCAAGGTAAGAGGTTAGTTTAACGTTAGTTTGTATCGAGATTTTTTTTTTCAAAACGTGTTTTGGTAACCACCATGTTCTGGGAAATATGTTCAAAATTAACATATATTTTTCCGCTACCACAAACTATACAGATTTGGCAATTTTTTTTCTTAAGAGAAGTCTATTTTGGTCAATTGGGTATTTGTCAGCCTCATAATAAATTACAGTAATAAAATTACGTGATGTCGATGTCTTTGGTTTTGTATTTTCGTATTTTGCCACAGATTTACGACGAAATAAAAGTAAAAAAAAAATAACCGACAAAATTGAAAAGATTTTACTTTTCACTTTTTAGTTGTGGTACCTACCCCATACAAACTAGAATACCCAATAACAGTCACAGGAAGTTATTACAACATCATCCACGTAGACTAACTGAGAATCAGAATCAGAATTGTATTTGCTATGAGTGCAGGTACAGGTATAAGATGTTGTACTTAAATTAATGAGATCGGCTACAGTCTACCTTACGGCGTGCAAATTATTACATAAATTAAAACATTAAAACAATGTCAACAAAACAAAATAGATATTAAAGTGCAAACAAACAATATTATAGTCCATTACAAAGTATTCCATGGTCAAATTACAATTAATTATAACAATCACAATCTGGATAAACTCATATCATTTATAAAGTCTTTGACTGAGTAATAACATTTCCCTAAAAGTATTGCAGTTACCTTACATTTAAAAATGTTTACAGAACAATCCTTAAAACCATGAGGTATTTTATTATAAATGACAGGTCCCACTGTCATAATACTTTTCCTTAATAGTGCTGTGTGTATGTGTGTATTTATATGCGACCACTGCGCAAGCTTCTTCTATCAAATGAAAAAAGAATTTCCAAAATCGATCTACATATTGACAAAAATATCGATGAGCATATATTAAAAAAAAAAACAGACGGACATAGAACCTCCTCCGTTTTTGAAGTGGGTTAATAAATGATTAATCACTTACATTAACAGAGTTTGCTTGAAGTAACATTCCTAAATACGCCACGAGACCCAAAGTTCGAATAGATGCGGATATTTCATTACGTTTTGTATTAAATGTGCTTGCAAATTTTTTCGTTTAGGGTCGGGTCCGATTGGGGTTGACCGCTGAGATAAGGATGCGTTTAGAATTGGCCCATGTGAACTTATGTACGTGAATATGGAATACAAGAGACATACGTTATTCTATTTTAAGCATTTAATAGAATAGAAATAATTAATTTGCTTAAGATAGTTATACAGATCCGGGGTCGCGGGAAGGTACAAAAGGGTTACCGAGGCCCCTGGCAACACAGGTAACGGAAAGGACACGGGTAGGTTTTAGTCAGTAAGACACCCTCCCGCTCCGTCCAGAGCAGGAGAAGTTATTTGATGATTTCCCACTAAAAAAAAAAGATAGTTATACAGATAAGATGTAACTTAGACTATGAGGGAGTACCTATTCATTTTGTATTTATCTGTGGGGGCTTGTAATTAGCAACTTAGTTATACATTACTGTTATTATAATGTTATAAGTCTGTAACCCTTCCAAAAAAAAGAAAATAAAACATAATAATAAGATATTTATAAAAGCAGCCAAAGAGTTTAGTAAATTAATACAGAAACACAATTACAGAGAAACAGAGAAATTGGATATCTACTTGATAACCACACAGTCCCACATAAAGACTCCCAGAGATAGGAAGACGCGACTGTGCGACGCAACTCTGGTAGAACATTTCCAATGAAGTGTTCATAGATATTGTTCCATTAGAGTCGCGTCGCGCCAGCTGCGGGAGTTTAAATATAGACGGGAAAAAGCCCCGTTGGCAGCCCTGCAGCCGAACAAGAAAATTATTAGCCAAATCAAGACTAATTTAAATATGAATAATATCAAGAGACAACATAACGAATCCACATTATCTCCATCAATAATAATAAACTACAAAGCCAAAACATTAAAGTAAAAAAAAAGATTTGCGTAAAACGAGTAAACGAGCTCAAAGTAAAACTCTTAACCGAAGCAAAACTTAATTTCATGCCAGTATTAAGCAGAAATTTCTTTAAATGTACTACTAAGCTTATCCAAAGAACTTATTCACTGTGGATGTACTTGGTAGCGTTAGGTCCTCTGTACACGGTACGTTTTATTTACGATACGGCGTATATACCGTGTCGTAGAAAAAACGTGTCTGTCAACAAGCTTCCATAGTGAACCATACAACAGTGACGACCGTGCCTACACACGGCGTATAAACCGCGTTCTGGAAAAAACTTGTCTGACAACAAGCTTCCATAGTGATCCATACAACAGTGACGAACGTGCCTACACACGGCGTATAAACCGCGTCCCGGAAAAAACTTGTCTGACAACAAGCTTCCATAGTGAGCCATACAACAGTGACGACCGTGCCTACACACGGCGGCGGCGTATAAACCGCGTTCTAGAAAAAACTTGTCTGACAACAAGCTTCCATAGTGAGCCATACAACAGTGACGACCGTGCCTACACACGGCGTATAAACCGCGTCCTGGAAAAACCATGTCTGACAACAAGCTTCTATAGTGAGCCATACAACAGTGACGAACGTGCCTACACAGGGAGTATAAACAGCGCCGTAGAAAAAACGTTTCTGCCAAAAAGCTTCCATAGAACACAGACGAACGTGCCTACACACGGCCTATAAACCGTTTTTTTCACGGCAAGAAAAACGTGAGTGTACAAAGGGCCTAAAGCCGTATTTAATCCTTAGAAAAAGGTCCGGGACCCGGAATCAGTTTATAGCCTCTTGTTTCCCAAAGCCCGGATTCGGGTATTGATGCTATATTTGAAACTTTTGTGGTAGAATCGATTAGCGATTTTTTGGGGCTTACATTAAAATTAAATAGGGGTAAATGGATCTTTGATTTTAATTTAGATATTTTTGTAGGGACTATGGGTGTGATACTTTATGGACAAAGCATGTAAGACATGATAGTGGTCGTCTCTATTTTATTAAATATAAAATGCATATTACCCGCTCTTTCTTTTCTTATCTTTCTAGTATTGCTCTCAAAAATTCTCTTCCTGTTGCCAACACAATAATTTTCTCAAACCATGCACCTTCCCATGTTGTTACCCCAATAATGTCATCTCTTCCTGTGTACCTAACCCAAAGGTCGCTGATACACCACTTTCAAACAATCTCGCATACAAGCCCAGAAAGACCGAATCTCACACCTAACTTCTCGCTTCATCCTGATTCCCAACCAAAAGAGCCATTTAAAGGGGCATTTAAAGTAGGCGTACCTTCGTAAATAATGGCAGAGATTATACCCTTCAGACCCTTCGAGACGCAACCGATATCGACGCATACTGTTTTGGTACATCGAATCAAGTAATTCGATGTCTAACACTGACATATAATTGCTGAGAAACGATTTCTTTAAGCTGAGAAATATTTGAACTCGTTATAAATTCTTAATGAAAAAACAAAATTTAGACTTTGGTCTTCAAAATCTCAATGACCACTCGCTTCCCAGCTATGGTCCAGTACAAAGCAAATCACTGCAATAATGGGAAAAAAAAAAATCAAAAAAAACCCTATGACCCTATGTAAAATTTCTAAATTTATAGCTGTATTTTTTATGGTGTACATAATAAAGAGTATTCTATCTATCTAAGAATTACTTGTCATTTTGTTTGAGTATTTTACCTATTATATCAGAGAACGGCTAAACACCTAAGGCTGTCACAAGATCTAGCGAAGATATAAGTGATGTATAGTGAAATTATGGCAACGCAAACATTTTAACGTGAACTGTAATTGCGAAATTAATTAGTTTCTGTAATAACCTGTGCCTGGTCGTTTGTAGATGGTGGGTAGTTTGGTCATGCAATTAAGTGGAGTGTGACCTAAGGGCATAGCGTAGCCTAGTACACTCATCATCATCATCATCATCATCATCATCTGCCTGCCTTTTCCCAACTATGTTGGGGTCAGCTTCCAGTCTACCCGGATGCAGCTATTTATTTATTTATTTATTTTACATAGAACGACTGCCTATCTGACCTCCATTACTGCCGAGCCTACTGACTAGCCGTAACGACTGTAAAGATCTACAAATAACAGCCGAGATCAACGGCTTAACGTGCTTTCCGAGGCACGGAGGGGTCTTGGTATGTAAAGATGGTCACCCATCCAGTGACCAACCGCGGCAAGCGTAGCTTAACCTGACGATCGACCCGTGCGGCTGTTATTACTTAGCCACAAACCTAGTTCTACACTATATGTAGACCAAAAAAATGACCTCCCTGGAGTTTTTGTGACATTGAATCCAAGTTAGGAGTTTTCAATTGAGTTTCGTTTTTAACTTGTTAAGTTTGAGTTGTTTTGTATTTGACTTTTGTAAAATAGTTTCGCCTTTATGAAACTATACCTCACTTTAGTATCTCGAACTTAATATTACTTTAAAGTTCTACCGCTCATAAATGTTTAATATAACTTGTTTCTTGTTCTTATGTATTTTTATCATATCTTCAATTATTGTATTGACTTCTTTGTCCAAATTGCTCATTATTTCAAAATTACAGACCCATCAAATCACCCTCTCATAACCGTCATGAAATCTCATAACTACCCTACATTAAGCCAACTACATGGAAATCTGACTGATGACAGCACATTCTCATTAACCCTCACTAGCATAAGCATGCATAGCATAATCAGCCTATAATGTTCCCACTGCTGGGACATAAACATCCTCTCCGTATGAGGGAGTGGGCCGTAATCCACCACGCGAGTCCAGTGAGGGTTGGTAGATGTCACATGTCTTCAATTTTTTGGTTATAAGACATGCCGGTTTCCTCACGATGTTTATCTTCACCGTTTTGAGAGCAGTGGTGTTCGAACAGTGGGGTTCGAACCTATGGCCTACAACTCGTAAGTCGCGGCCGTTACCACTGGGCCACCACTTCTCTCTAATGGTTTATTAAACCCTCACTAATTGTTTATTAAACCGGGACCCTCTTCCCAATACCGTGTGACATACGCATTGACGGCCGGACTTAGGGCTGTAATAATGTTCAGGTTTTTATGGACCAATATTTGTTTGGGCGAATTTAAAACGATTTTCGGCAGCATTATAGGGTTAAATTGGGGATAGAATGGGTTTTGAAGTAGCTGTTCGTTTAAATATTGAGTGGAGTTGGAAGTATTAAATTAAACCACACGAGGAAAGGGTCAGCTAACACATTCTTCACATAATGCCTACATTATTGAGGTACCTACATAAAAAAAACAGATTTGTTCCCCATTCGCCTCACAAAGTTTGCCCCAAATTTGATATACCTTTTTCGCCCCACACTTAATTTCTTGTTGACCCCAAAAATCATTTGTTTCATTTATTAGATTTGAATAGATGAAACAAATTATTTTCATCATTTTTATCAATCCTTTCATTTTTAGTAATGAAACAAAGATTCAATCGACTTAACGGAATTTGTGATGCACGAATAGGCTGAATGAAATTCCAAGCCAGTTCAAATATCTTGTGTCTTCCCAAATACTGAAGCTTGGTCTTGTTTCAGCTTCAGTGTAGTAACTCGGGCTAATTATCTCTCGAAATCAGTCAAGATAATTCATCTTTGATACGCTTGCATTACTTGAGTATGTTAATTTTAACCTAAAAGAACCTGAAGATCTCATAGAACACATTCAAACACGTTCAAACTAACTTTATAACAAACAGTCATGTTCAAGTCAACGTATAAGCTATTTCCAGGAATTATTCATTATCTCCTGCAGAGTATATTTCAAAATCATGCTGATCTCGCTCTAACTCTCTTACACAATAATGCTACGGCTACATTGTCGCGATAAGGCGAACTACACTTCGCGCGCTCTCTGTTGTACACTTAGGCGTCGAGCGGTTTGCGGGAAGGTACTTATGGGTCACCGAGGCCCCTGGCAACACAGGCAACAGGAAGGAATACGGGTGGGTTTTAGTCAGTAAGAGTCTGACACACCCTCCCGCTCCGCCCAGAGCGGGAGAAGTTATTTGATGATTTCCCACCCAAAAAAAAAAACGTCGAGCGGTGTGTGAGAGTGAGCGCGCGAAAAGTAATCCGCTTTATCGCGACAATGTAGCCGTAGCGTTAGTGAAACACGGTTATCTCACTCTAACTTGTAGTATCAGGTGAATAAGTCTCAAGTTTGTGCAATTTGTTCAACTTTCACCATCTCTGTGTTATACACCGAGACGTCGAGCGGTGTGTGAGAGTGAGCGCGCGAAAAGTAATCCGCTTTATCGCGACAATGTAGCCGTAGCGTTAGTGAAACACGGTTATCTCACTCTAACTTGTAGTATCAGGTGAATAAGTCTCAAGTTTGTGCAATTTGTTCAACTTTCACCATCTCTGTGTTATACACCGAGACGTCGAGCGGTGTGTGAGAGAGAGCGCGCGAGTGTAGTTCGCTTTATCGCGACAATGTAGCCGTAGCGTTAGTAAAACACGGTTATCTCACTCTAACTTGAAGTATCAAGTGAATAAATCTAAAGTTTGTGCAATTTGTTCAACTTCTACCGTATCGACATCTTGTTAGTATATTTTGCCTTTGTGAGGATATATCAAGTTCTTTTACATGTTCAGGAAGGAGTTATTTTTGAGGTCCTTGTCATCTTGTATTGTAAAAACTGCTGCGCCCGTGGCTCCATTGGATATCGTAGTCATGTTTTGAATAAGTTCTGATATGAATAAAAGAAAGATTACTTAATTAGGTACTCTTGAGTACTTATTAAGAATAAGTACTCAAGAATACCTAATTAAGTAAGTAAGTAGTTTTTGAAAACCAATACGCTCTAAAAACACGTGTAACATTCAGTTAAGTAACAAAAGTGTCGTGACGGTCAAATGTTACACATGTTTC
Organism: Atethmia centrago; assembly: GCA_905333075.3. NCBI lineage: Eukaryota > Metazoa > Arthropoda > Insecta > Lepidoptera > Noctuidae > Atethmia > Atethmia centrago. The sequence goes on along the minus strand of HG995378.1, from coordinate 29,466,880 downwards.
GGTCTAGTTCTTATTCGCCAAGTGTGCAGAGTATAACGTGTTTTAAGGAAATTTGTTCCAAAATTTGTCGGCAAATAAAAAACGAGCGAGCCTTACAGTAGTCGCAAATAATGTGTAACATCTGACATCTCACCTTGGTAATAGGCAACAGAGCAGCGACAGAAATTAACCTCAAAAACTAAAAAGCTAAATATTTATTATAATAATTATTCATTACTAGTGGTCGCCCACTGGTAACAATTCGATCCCCTCTACTTACAATCTATATAGTACTTACTAATGCCATTCTATTCAAAAGTACTTACTTATTCCACACTCAAGCAGTCACTTCTTCGCGGGCTTGCGGACGGTGAGCAATGGGTAGCTCACCGTCTGGTAAGGACCAGGCCCGGGTCGACGGCGCGTTGTATTACACGCGCGCGTCAAAGAGTTGTCGTCGGCGCAAGTGTAGGGGTCCACTAGGGCCGATGCCTGCCGGGGTTGCTGGAAGGTACCAAAGGGTTACCGAGGCCCCTGGCAACACTGGCAATTGAAGGAATACGGATGGGTTTTAGTCAGTAAGAGTCTGACACACCCTCCCGCTCCGCCCAGAGCGGGAGAAGTTATTTGATGATTTCCCAACCAAAAAAAAAAAGCTGTCACGAAATCACTCCCACAGAAAGGGAGGCGGAAGATGTTACACATCAGTGATAAATGATAAATGATTTTATTTCTGTAAGTAGGTTTGTACAAACACTTTTACACGTCAATCATATTTTTTTAAACCAGATGAGGTCGGTTTCCTATCTGACTACTCTGAGAAGAAAGGCAGGAAACAAACTCAGAGGTCACAGTCTCTTTTAAAGTCCAGACATAATCTTGGTCAGATCATGTGAAGACCATGTAGATTGGTGTCTGAAATGGTCTTTTGATGAAAGAACCACACAGATTGAGTGGACCCGTCCAGTCAGTGCACGCATTTGGCAGTAGTTGTGCAGCTCAACTCAGAACTTAAGGAGCTCAACGATTCAACGAACAATACCAAAGAAAGGACATTTGACTATGCCGCAAAAAATACTCAAACTGCCAGACCATGTTAAAACTAACTGAGAATAAAACAACATTAAACAATGACCCAAATAGTCTTCACATTTATAAATTAAAATAATATAATACTTCACAGAGTAAATATTCATGTCATTGCATAAATAAATTTCATAAATGTCAATGTATATATCCGGACATAATCTTGGTCAGATCTTTGAGGACAATGTAGGTTGCTGTCCAAAATGGTCTTTTGAGATAAGAACCACACAGATTTGAGTGGATCTGTTCAGTCAGTGCACGCATAACAAAAACTCTTGTCTGCGATATTTTGTTGTACATGGTTTATTTTTGATAAAACTGACGCGTGAGTGCATCGCCCGAAGCGAAGGTTTATTAAATTTCTGTGATGGCTTGCAATAATCCGATGCATCGTTCACATACTCCCCCCCCTGCGAAGTTACCCCCAGTTACCCCACGTTACCCGCTACCAGGGTAATACATACATAAACTCACGGCTTCTTCTTTTTCCGGGATAATAGCTCGGTTAAAATCATATCAAACCATAAGGTTTGGGACAAAGATAAAGTTTCGTAAATCGTATTAAAGATTCTCTTTTTGGACGCAGCCGAGTTGACGGATGTCAGACAACTAATGTCAGAAAAAAGGCTATGCGTCGTCAATTTTTAAATAAGCTTCTACAGTGTTCTAGAAGGTTCGACTTGCCCTTATTGGTGGAGCGGGTACGAGAGGCGTTTCCGCCTGAAGCGAGCGGATTGTGGCGGGAGCGGTTGGAAATACTTTCGTGTTATAATGTTTTTGTTAGGTACTACGTGCGTTTTGTATGGCAGTAATAACATTTGCTTATTAGCAAAATATTGAAGCACATAGGTAACGTATAGTATCATATTTTATTTGAACCTATTGGTAGTAATAACATTGTGACATTATTATTGTTTGATGCGAGACTTTGTTGATTTTGATATTTATTTTGGAAAGTACTTTTCCTGTTTACTATGGACGCTTTTCACGTTCTCACGTGTATAATTTCAACTTGAATGATGTAACCAATATTTTTGATTTAAAAGCGTCCATGGAGTTTCTTGCCCATTCAGTTCGTTCAGCTTCATCTTTCTGACCGACTCTTAGACAATTCAAAATTGCCTGTAATTGGTATACTTGAAATAAATGCTTTGAGTTTGAGTTTGACATACAGGCAAAATGGTTAGTATTGTTTAATTATATTTGACTACCTCGTTGGTCTAGTGTGCGTAAACGCTACTACTGCAAAGTGTTATTGGGTTTGCCATCGGAAGTTTCTCAGTAGCAACCCGGGGTTTGGGTCTGAGCCCGGTTGATGGCAATAGGCTCGCCCCCTATTACATGGGACTTAAACATAACCTCAAATACGTAGTACCGATCAAAACTTTTTCAGGGTCTAACTCTCCAGTCCCAAGACTTTGCAGACACAAAAATTGCGATGAAGGGATTGCTATTTGTTGCACTTTACTTTAAAAAATTCAGGCGTCAGTGCACCAAAATGTTTAACGCAAGATTTTTCAGCTATTGCCAACTATTCGTGTTAAAATTGTGTAAAAATTATGTGTAATTTCTGTACTTATATCGTTTTTTTTTTGTATAATTTTCTTTTTGCATGCTGTGTCTTTCGCTTCATAATTGTGCTCTAGGCTTGTATGTTGCTTGTGTTAATTGGTTAAACAGTGTAACGATTGCAGATAGAACCATAAATAAATAAATAAATAAATACAACAACATAACAATATTGTGTAAAAATTATGTGTAATTTCTGTACTTATATTGTTTTTTTTATAATATTGTTTTTGTATGCTGTTTCTTTCGCTTCATAATTGTGCTCTAGGCTTGTATGTTGCTTGTGTTAATTTGTTGAACAGTGTAATGATTGTAGATAGACCAATAAACAAATAAATAAAAACCACAACAATACAATGAGTGCCTAAGTATGGTATTTCGATGATAACATAATTACCCTCATTTCACCGCATTCAGCTGATTGATGATAAATAACGGTAGTTATCATAAAACAATATGCTGCTTATTCTTTTGACATAAATAAATTAGTTAACAGCATTATAAAACTCAATAAAAAATATATTAAAATTATTGGATACAAGCCCGCAGGCCAAATATAGTCTCAACAAAAAGCCCCATTTTAATAATATATGTAATAATAAGACCAACAAAAATTCAATAATATCCCAACTTAATTAAATAATGTGAGGGAAAATATAAGGAAAAGCTTGGGCCACAACAATACATAAACATCTACAAAGCACTTCAGGAAAAAGTGAAGGAACGATTAGTGAGCTCACAGTGTTCCAACGTTGTTTTTTGCGCAGACAAATAAGTTTTGATCTTTTATTGCATGGAATGCCTTGTCCGTGTATTTATAGTTCTTGCTCTTGTTTCATGTTTATTATTGTATATGTAAATAAGTATATGCTTTATGTATGTATGTATTTATTGTATATATAAATGGTACACCACTGACTGCAGTGTTGTCTCTCCTTCTTCCTTTAATCTATCCAAAGGTGGTCTGTAAAAGATCGCTTTAAGCCATAAGACCACCCATTGTGTCACCCCTTGTTAAATTTTAACATTTATATCTGTATTTTTATGGTGTACATAATAAAGAGTGTTCTATTCTATTATATTCTAACGTAATATTTAATATCCAATTTGCCGAGGTCGCAGAAGCTGGTGGATGGAAGGCTGACCATTACATATCGAGAGCCTTCCGTGCCTCAAAAAACACGCTAAGCCGTTGGTCCCAGCTGTCATTTGTAGATCATTGACAGCCGTTACGGGTAGTCTTTTTTTTTTTTTAAAGGTGGGAAATCATCAAATAACTTCTCCCGCTCTGGGCGGAGCGGGAGGGTGTGTCAGACTCTTACTGACTAAAACCCACCCGTATTCCTTCCTGTTGCCTGTGTTGCGGGGGCCTCGGTGACCCATAAGTACCTTCCCGCGACCCCGGCAGGCATCGGCCCTAGTGGACCCCTACTATATGTGCTGACGACATCTCTTTGAGGCGCGCGTGGAAAACAACGCGCCGTCGACCCGGGCCTGGTCCTTACCGGACGATGAGCTACCCATTGCTCACCGCCCGCAAGCCCACGCCTACGGTGGCCGGAAATCCGCCCGGGATTCCCGACGCCCGGGATTCCCGACGTCCTGGGCGTCTCCTGCGGCGGCTAGGGGCGAGAGGGCGCGAAACTTGCCTTTCCCTCAACCGTCCCGCCTCCTCCTTCGCGAGCATTACTGCTTCGCAGAAGGAGGTGACGGCTGCCCATGCCCTCTCGCTCCGTACCATGGCCTGAACTAGGGCCGGACGCGAGAGGTCTCTGCCGCCGATCGCCTCCACGAGGACACGGCGGTGCTCTGCCCAAGCCGGGCAGACCTCCACCGTATGCTCCACCGTGTCCTCTGGGCGATCCACACAGTGGTGACACCCGGACGTTTCCTCCCGCCTTATCCGACACAAGAACCTCCCGAAGCTGCCGTGTCCGGTGAGGACCTGCGTCAGGCGGAAGGTGAGGACGCCGTGGCGCCTCTCCAGCCACTCCTCAAAGAGGGGACTTATCGCCGCAATCGTGGCGTGCCCAGTTACGGGTAGTCTGAAGCCCTTAAATAGCGCCTGTCACTACTACAAGTTTAGACGTGATTAAAAACTTGCCTACTAAAATTACGTCGATTTACGTCAAGCGCTGATTAATTTGACAGGACTAAACTAAAATTTATCTTCTGTCCTTTTCTTAATGAAATAGAAAGAAAAAGGTGCACTGAACTTAAATTTAGTTTAGTTTGTGAACAAGGGGATCGGCACCATTGTGTCCATAAAACTCTTGTTATGACCTACATATTTGATAATAAAGAGATGTTATCCTTTCCTTTGTGTTTTCGTAAGCGACCGTTGTTTCACTACAAAAGCTCCACAACACGTGTAAAATTCCCTCATTAGGACGCGTTTGTATAAAATTCTGTTTGTCACAGTTTCGTGTGTTCGTAATTGTTATTTGATTGTGAAAGATTCGGGTTACTTGGATAAATACGTCTCTGTCAGTCTTTGAGAGAAAAATAAATATTATGTCTAGAAAATGATCTGGGTTTTTCTAGATAGTATATAATGTAGTCTAAATATTGTGTTCACTTTGTTTCTTACTTTCATGTCTATAAAAATATTTGCCGCGTTTCAAGCTGAATTTCAAACGTGTATTTATTTTTTATATGATCAACAAACAGCAATAACTATGTTATCTATTTAATATACATACTCGTACGTTCCTTAATAAGTGTAACTACTGAGTTTATTTTTACATTTTATTTGTATTGTAAAGAACCTTTATTTAAAATAACTAGTGTAGTGGATACAAATAGTGAATGAATAATAGTTACAATGCTGTGCTATACATGTAACACAGAACAAGGGGTTTTTGATAATTATTAGACTAAGAAAGTGCTACGGAATTGTATAAAAGTGCAAATTGACACTATTCTTAGTTATCATGCAAAATAATAGAGTTTATAAGTATATTAGGCTTAAATTGCTTATTAGTAGGCATATTAGGCTAGATTGTTTTACATTATTAAGAATTTTAGTTCTTATAAATACATACATACATAAACTCACGCCTTATTCCCATAGGGGTAGGCAGAAACTATAGAACGCCACCTGCTACGCTCCTTACATACTCCTTTTGATTCGTTTACGTTCATACATCTGGTCCTTTGTATTTGCTCTGTAATCTGGTCATACACGGACGCCAATTGCAAGTACTACGCACCTGACCTTTCTGAAGAACATCACAAATTAGGTCACTATTGTCCTCCTAGGGCGTCTCCTCCCGGCGTTTGTACTCACATCTGTCATGTAAGTAGTCAAAAATATATTTTGTTAGTCGCCTTTCATTCATCCTCTCGACATGACCAAACCATACATGCATACTCTTTTCAATTTTGTGGATTAATAGTGATTATATTAAATTCAAATAATTAACAATACTGTGCTATGGAATTGTATAAAAGAGCAAACTGACACTATTCTTAGTTATAACATAATATATCATGTAAAAAATACTAGAGTTATATTGCTTATTAGTCTATTATGCTAGATTGTAATAAATTATTAAGAACTTTAGTTCTTACTAGGTTTGGCCCACGGCTTCGCCCCCGTGGACACCAGAAAATATCCCACGGGAACGTACTACCGGGAAATAGTTCTATGTGTTAAATCACAAAAAATAAAATGTGTAGGTAACTAATAGAGCGTTAACCTGTTTGCTTACACCGCGGTATTTATCTTACTTTTAGCATTTTTACACCCGTCATAACTTCAAAGCGTAAGGTCCGATTCTAATAATTTAAAGAAGAATTTACATATACATACAACCTTGATTATTAAACTATTTAAGGCTTAATATCATGATACAAATGTCATCATCTTTCAATTCTACCCGTGTTTTGATTGACTAATTTGATTACATTACATTTCTCAATTATTTTATGTATGTAATATAAAATAGTGCTTTATACATGTTGTATATTATTTTATGTACGCCAAATAATGACTTTTATTACCTTGGGTTACATTATTACAATTTTCGTAAGGTTCCCTATTAAAAAAACAAATAATATACAGTTTATGTTACTTGCTGACAATGTAGCTTTTTATGGATGAAAGATATTTTAAAATCGGTTTAGTAGTTTTTAAATTTTTCCATTAAAAAACGAACAAATTAAAAATCAATTCTTTTCACGTTATAAAATTAGTATAGATTTAGGATAATATAGATAAATACAGGTGAAAACAGGCTACCCAACACTTAATAACAAATAATACGAAATTCTTCGTTCTATTTTTAATCCTCACCATTCCTGAAAATACCTCCAAAAAATCCTAGTAGAGATAATAAAAAAGAAAATGGAAATCACGCCAATCGGACTGGCAAATTCAATCACGAAGTCAACCTTATATAATTATGTTTGCCTCCTTGCTTTTTCCGGCGGAATGGTGACGTCACAGCCAACTGATATAGCCGTGCGGTTCATTGACCCGTCACAACTTATTTTTCCTAAAGAATGACCCATTTGTTTCACCTCTTTGGCTGATCATCCTTTAAGGAAGTGTTGTATGAAACGTCAATGTAATCGTGTGCGGATTTTATGGAGTGTCTTTTTGTTTTCTAAACTTGTTATGGGGAATATGAAGACATCACTTTTAATAGTTTCTGAAATACTATTAACATTAATTATAATAATTAAACCCTTATTATCAGACTACAATGTATCCATACAGTAGTGTTAGTTAAGGAAACTTAAAACTTATGTTGGTATCTAAATAATAATCTTATCTATATAGATAGATAAAATTGGAGTGTATGTTTGTAATATTAAAATAACCGCTTTTTATTAAATGCATATGGATGTATACACGGTACATATACCAAAATAACATTTTTACCAAATTTTTTATTGTCTGTCTGTTTGTTCCGGCTAATCTCTGAAACGGCTGGACCGATTTTGAAGAGACTTTCATTGGCAGATAGCTGATGTAATAAGGAGTAACTTAGATTTAGTTTTATTTTAGAAATTTTATTTATTTTTGTTAATATATTAATATCTATACAAAAAAATAAAATTGAAGTGTCGGTTTGTAATGCCAAAATAACAACTATTTATTAGATGCATATGAAAGTATATACGGTACTTATAACAAAAACATTTTTTTTAATTTTTTGTCTGTCTGTCTGTTTTTTCTGGCTAATATCCGAAACGACTGACCGATTTTGACGGTAATTTCACTGGCAGATAGCTGATGTTATAAAGAGTAACGTAGGCTATTTTTAGAAAAAGCCACGCGGGCGAAGCCCCGGGCAACAGCTAGTAGCACTATCCACGTAGTTTATAGTAGGTACGTACTCGTAGACGTATGAAGTCCAACCCAGTGACGTAACATTGGACAATCCCACCTCCCACACAACGTGCTCAGGATGCCGTGGGAACTGGCACACATTCTGCGGAGGATCGAAGAACACGGCTTTAGAATGATGGTGTAAAACCATTAATCACCCAATTGTGTAGGTATGGTTACAAAAGAACCATACCTACACAATCACCCAACACTTCCTTTGTTATTTTATTAATTGCTTAATGGGCCATGACATAATTATTACGTAACCAATATGTCAAAACGTCAAACTAGTTTTACGAATATGACAGATTGCAATAAGCCAGCGGCGCGCGGCGCTTGAGTTCGTTGCCGACGGTACGTAATGTTGCCAGTTTAAATATTATATTTGAACTAAGAAATGTGTTTATTTTATTTTGTATCTCATTATATGCAGCACCGGTTGACGTCATCGCGTCAACGCGGGCTGTCGCTGAAAACCAGCGCTGAGGCTCTGTCTCGCTTATGGTCGCAGCTTACTACTTACTTACTAGTTATTTCGTGTTTGTGTTCTTTCTTTGCGTTATGTTAACCGCAAATAAACATATTTTTTTTATTTATATATACTTTATTGTACACCACAAAAATACATATCAAAAAATAAATCAAACACTACAAAATATACAATGGGCGGCCCTATCGCTTTTTGCTCTTGTACAGTGATTTGCCTGGACATAAAGTGGGGATGTCGTTGGTGTAAAAAATAAATAAATACAATATACTAAAATTTATACACAGATATATTACACATAGTTTCTTTCTTTCTTAATTTTTCTAATCCTCGCCTCAGCAAATATCTCCGAAGCGCTACAAAAACGCGGCAGACCCGTCAGCATCCTTAACAAGTTATACTGGACACACAGGGAGCGTTACTACGAATGATACCATCTCAAATCTAGAAACTAAACAAATATTGAGTGAGCAGTGATGGCTCAGTGATAGCGACCGCGACTTACGAGTTCTCAAAACGGTGAAGGAAAACATCGTGAGGAAACTGGCATGTCCTAGAACCAAAAAATTCGAAGACATTTGACATCTACCAAGCCGCAGTGGTGGATTACGGCCCACTCCCTCTCACCTAGAGGAGGCCTGTGTCCCAGCAGTGGGAACATTATAGGCTGATTATGCTAAACAAATATTAATCAAAATTCAAAGTACCGAAGTAAAACAATTTACCGAGCTTCAGTAAAGTTAAAAGGAAAAATGGGGACAAAGATTTGTCGGAGTTTTCAAATGTAGGTTGAAAAAGGATTATGAAAGATTCGAACTTATTTTATTGCTTTAAAACTGGAATTCAAAGTAAAAGGTAAATCTCTATGCCAAATCGATTGACTATGACTTTCAAAAAGTATGTATTTAGTTTTTTTTTTTTAGTAGCATTATTATGAACTTGTCTCCGGTTGATTAACTAGTTTTTTATTCACGGTATCTTAATGCAAGAAATCACCTAAATCTGCCATTTCTGTTATGTCTCATTATCATCCACAGCCCGGCTTCACCCACTGCTGTGAATAGGCCTCTATTGTCTTGTGCTAATCCCCACGCTCCTGTACCAACTTCATCCAGATTCTAGTCGCGATGATAACAATGTCCTCAACAAAAATAACAAAGACCCAAAATATTATAGTTTCATATTGGACTCGACAACAGAGTAGGTACCATAACCTCAAGTTACCACAAATTTGTCTAAATGAACTAACTTTAACTTTAAAATGTTGAGAGTTAAGTTTAAAATCGAATGAGAAAAGTTGACAGTCTATGGTAACTTGATATGCTGGCGACTGTAGGTACATTGAATAGGCGTCTAACCTGTACGCTTAGACAAAGTCACAAAAAACTTGAATTTGATCGCTCTGTAAACAGCAAGCATTAGGCATACAAGATCTACGTCTGAATCTCTAAACATTGTAACTTCTCTACATCAAAAGTCTTCTGAATTTGACACCACCTTCCACTTAAACAACATCTCGTGTGAGCATGAGCTTTATCTACGAAGCAGCAAACCATTTCCTGCAGTTTCCCAAAAGTTTCAAACCGTTAATAACGCAATTGGGTCCGCATGACACGTTATGACTAGTTCCGCCCTTTTATAAGACCCACTGGGGACATCATGGGGAACCATTAGCAGGTTGTCTTTGCTTTGACAGATTCCATGGTATGGATTGACGTGGCTCGGTTTTAATGGGATTTGTCAAAGGTGTGTTAGGTTTGTAGCAATGTGTGCGCGTAGTGGATAGAATGTTGGTATTAAATTGGACAAAAAATTGTGACGAGATCATTCCATTTGTTTGATTTAAATCACAGAAAATTATAATGTTCAATGGATATTTATGCTCCTTAAATCCTTGAACAAAATACATGAGTTGGTTTTTTTCAATTATTACCAATCTAATTTCTACAGAATTCTATTCTATTCTTAAAAATTGATAAGTCAAAACATTTTCTTTTCATTGACTTCTTCATACGGTCTGTTAGCTTTCAAAAGATGTCAAAATCAAAGAAAAAGAAAGATGAAATCAAAGAGAAAGATGTCAAATCTCTAAAACATTTGTATTCTAGAACAATAAGCTTAAATGTAAATTATTTCAAGCAGACATTTTAGTCGCAATGCGTGGTAGTCAAAAATATTTCATATGTCTGAAGTCTAAGTGATTATCAAGGCTTCAGAATCGCAATTTCAGGCCAAAATTTAGGCTTGATATATTCCTGTGATCGTTATTATTCTGAAGAGGTGACTTTAAAAATAATTCATGTGGTTAAAATGAAAATTCTTGCATTAGTGTGGTCTGTGACTGATGGATGATTTTTGTCTTTTTTTACCCGACTGCGAAGCAAAAAGAAGGATTATGATTTTGACCGGTATGTATGCGGGTATGTATGTTGATGTATGTTCATCTGCTCCCTTATAACTTCTAAACTACTTATCATAATTTGAAAAATGAGTTATCGTTGGAAGCGTCTTGATCGTCCACTGGTTATAGGCTATGCGAAGTCACATTAAATTGAATATGGCGCCCTCTCATAAAGTCATGAACTAAAAAATAAAACAAATTACACATAATATATTTAAATGTATTTAATACATATTCATAGCGATGTTCAGAGGATAGCCGTGGTCGTATTCACTTTGCCCTAAAGCTTATGATCGCTTATTACTATTAGAATGTATTATTTTGTTAGGGTAGGTGGCATACAATACATTAAATACATTCTAATATATTACGTGTAAGTGTTTTATTTATTAAACGATAAATATTGAATAGTTTGTACATAACAATTTCAGATGAGAATATTTTGTTGTTTCATACTTTTTAGAGCGTGGTTTTTCAGTGGTCGGATTTTATTAATAAAGTATTTCGTACAAACGAAAGTAAAATAACTGCGTAGCGATCTACTTTTATGATTAAACACAAGTCTGTGTTTAAGTTACCTCCTTACACTAATTAAAATAATCTTTTTCGCCGAACTCAGTCCTGTTTCTCGAAAATTGCTCATGTTAGCTAAATTAAGTACTATTCTATAAATACACTGTTTACCGAAGTATCTTCTTACCCTCTTACTTAGAACATTAGAACTTCGTGGAAAAGGAGCCTCTTGCTTTTTTAACGTATTGGTAATATTAATTTAAGGTAATCTAAGTACATAAATTCTATATTCTATATAAATAAAAATGCTGTTCGTTGGTAAGAACATCACTTGAGCTTGAATGGCTGGACCGATTTGGTTATTTATAGGTTCATAATAGACCGGATTCGATTTATAAAGAAAGAAAATTTGAAAATGTTTCCCGGAAAATATTCAAATTTTGGAAAACCTGTTAGTCCTTTTTACTATGAGATTTTTTTATGAATTCAAGCCACACCCACGTATTCACAAAACGGTCAGAAACAAATTCATTGTTAGGTCAGAACAACGTCTGTCGGGTCAGCTAGTAGAATTTAAAATACCTATGTTTACGTATATACCTATAGGTACATTTAAGCTCGTATTTGCTGTTAGGCTGCAACCTGGACATAAAAAATTTGAATATAAATCTTAAAATAGATTTTAATAATGTTATTTTCTTTGTTTCAGACTGGCAAACACTTTCATAGGACTTCACTTCTCATCAAAGCTTTCAACCACAAGTTCCGCCTGGATCTTGAGCTTAACACGTAAGTAATATCCATAAGATTTTTGTCTACAGCGAATTTTAATTCGTCACACTGTGCGGTTGATGTTACAGATATTCTATTTCACGAAGTCCGTTCGGCTTTGATTGTAGTAGTGAAGTATCCCGACAAGCGCGCTTGTGTGTGTAAAAGTAGGTAACGTTAGCAAAAAAATCTGATATATATTCAAGTCGAGATTTAATAATCTAAATAAAATTTTGGTTTTAAAAGTATATACATTTTGTAAATAAATTAGATTAGGTTGCAATAAATACAAAAATATTAAGAATATGTAGGCATTTAATTAAGCATTGGTGTTACAGAATGGAAACGAAACAAGTAGGACTATTCAGTATTTTCAATCACTATCAGATAAATTTTCGATTTCCGATTCCGTTTTGCTGTCGTCAGAATCATCTTGTACATTGATTATAAATTCAAAATCGAGATCAAAATATTTCAAGTAGTCTTTTTAAATTTTTTCAACATGAGCACAAGTTTTTTGCCACGTTTCACTGCTAACTTGGCCCAAACTTTCATTGATCAGTCTTTCCGTATTCGTCATGTTTTGCTCGATATTTTTAGATGCGACATAATTTTTAACGATCCCCCAAATATTTTCAATCGCATTTAATTCTGGGTGATAAGGGGGAAGGCGTAAGACATCAAAACCCTTGCTTTTTATAAAATCGTCAATCTTGTAGATTACGTGTTGGGCTTTGTACTTCTTTATTGTATCGTACAATTCCAATTTAAGAGATTCATCAAATGCTATACCCTTATCCCTGAGCCATTGCTGCATAACGGCTTTCTTTGTAGATTGCGTCGGTAGTCGTTCAGCCCGTGTGTTGTGATAAGATGCATTGTCTAAGACAATGACAGAGCGCGGAAGTAAATTGGGTAGCAACTTTTCATTTAGCCATTTTACATAGTTATCATAGCTCATATTTGAATGATAATCACCAGCTGTTGAGTTGGCCTTATAAACCAAGGAAGCATTTTCAATAAAACCATCCTTGGTTCCCGCGTGCACTAAAATAAAGCGAGTGCCTGTGCTAATTTGTTTTAAAAACGGAGTATCTTTCCTTTTTTTTTTGCCCAGGTGTTGTTTCGCACGTGTGTCGAAAGGACGTAGCTCTCATCGGTGTAGACAATGGGCCGACTTTGAGAGCGGTACTCTGTTATTTTTTTTAAATATTTTAAACGCCACATTTGTATATCATGACGCTCCGTCAAGACTTTACGGTTGTTCTCTGTTTTGCGCCACTTGTAACCTAATTTCAACAGTAACTTGCGAACAGTTTCTAAACAACCTTCGAATCCGATTTTTTCATTCAATGCTGTTCTTAACTTAGCTAATGTTGAAATTTCTTTATGGACAGTGGCGCCGATTCCCTTGTTCACAAACTAAACTAAATTTTAGTTCAGTGCATCTTTTTCTTTCTATTTCATTAAGAAAAGGACAGAAGACACATTTTAGTTTAGTCCTGTCAAATTAATCAGCGCTTGACGTAAATTGACGTAATTTTAGTAGGCAAGATTTTAATCACGTCTAAACTTGTATAGAGTAGTGACAGGCACTGGTTAATTTAACGGGACTAAACTAAAATTTATCTTCTGTCCTTTTCTTAATGAAATAGAAAGAAAAAGATGCACTGAACTTAAATTTAGTTAAGTTTGTGAACAAGGGAATCGGCACCAATATGGAAATCTTGTACAGTACTGCGAACCACATCGGCTGTAAAATTATCTATATCCACTTTATTATCTCGCTTTCTCCTTTTCTTATTAATGATTTTGTAAATTCATATTCTTCTCGCAGAAAATGATAAACACTAGCTATCATGTTTCGACCCTAAAACAAAATGTAATCAAAATAATTAAGTAATATAAACATTTTATAACACAAAAAAACATTCATTTTATAAATACTTCTATTGCTATATTAAGTATCTTTGTATAACATTTTAATTGAAAACGTATAAATAAATATTACCTCACTATGGACAACTCTTCTTCGTTTTGTTGCCATGCTGACCTTACTCCGTGAAACAATTTGGCGCGAACTAAAAACCACTACTGATCCGGACCGTGTCCCGATCGACACTGAGCGCTCTCGAGGTTACACACACAAAAACAATGTGCATGTGCACGCTTGACAACATTCATAGCCAAACGGACTTCGTGACATAGAACATCTGTAGGTGAGGCGTGTGTTCCTTCTAAACGATTTTAGGAAACTGTTATTTAGGAACGAAGGCATATCAAAATTGAGAAATACCAATTACTAGCTTTGCAGGATATATTCCGTATAATATTTTTTATTTAAAAAAAATATTTTTATTTATAACCTATTTTTATTTATAATAATTATTGTTATTTATAATAATTATTTTCTAGCAAACCATTAGTTATGCTCGTAATCTATCATCTAGAGTTTTATATTACTGGAAAAAATATCTACCTATCTACGTACACTCAATTTCTAATCGATAATAAAAATTCACAACCAGCAAACATTAACACAAAAATACAAATTATTAACCCAGGAACCATTGAACCGCACTCGTGTTTATACCAAAGCCCGAACTAAGAACCAAACAATGATGATTGAATGATTTTTTTATATACACTATAACTTTAATATTTACTTTTTGAAGTATTATATATTTTTTTTAATTATTGTGAATGTGAAAACTTTGTGGATTATTGTTTTTATTATTTCTCTCAGTTTTCATCTTGGTCTGGCAGTTTGAGTCATTTAAGCGGCCTACCCAAATTTCCTTTCTTTGGTATTGTTCGTCGAATCGTTGAGCTCCTTAAGTTCTGAGTTGAGCTGCACGACACTGACAAATGCGTGCACTGACTGGATAGGTCCACTCAATCTGTGTGGTTCTTTCCTCAAAAGAACATTTCAGACACCAATCTAAATGGTCTTCACATGATCTGACCAAGATTATGTCTGGACTTTAAAAGAGACTGTGACCTCTGAGTTTGTTTCGGCCTTTCTTCTCAGAGTAGTCAGATAGGAAACGCCGAGCTCATCTAGTTTTTTTTTTCTAAATATGATTGACGTGTAAAAGTGTTTGTACAAACCTACTTACAGAAAATAAAATCATTTCATTTCATTTCAACAAAGACATAAAAAATAACTTTCTAATTTGTTGAAAATAAATACACCAATCGACCCAACGAAACCTGAATGGTACAAAACGCTAACAAATTGAACCAAATCAAGAGACGACTTCAAAAACAGTTTGAACCAACACCATAGATGAAACAGAGACGTCCTGATGGGAACTCATGCAGGTAAGACAAACAGAGATAGACAAATACCAATCCCCTTTGTTAGAAAAAGAAGGAGAATCTGAAGTCGTTCAAAGAATCGCTATTACGAGGGAATCGCTGGATTTCTTTCGTAGAGCGTAAGCTGCTTGTAATTCTGTAAGAGTTCTCGTATTGCAAAATTCATATTATGGTTCGGGTTACATAAATTGGGTGTTGAGGGCAGGCGGGTGATTTGGGTTATGGAAATATTCTTACCTTGAAAGACTTGAAAATCATCTTTTACCTACAGGAATTTTGGTATGAAAAATCAAAAGTTTTGGAACTTTAAAAATAATTAAGGCTTGGTACCAGTCTTACGAGTACTAAGAGATATCGTGTTACCCAGTAACTGAGTTGAGGAACTCAAGCTGCATTCGGTTAGCCTGGAATCCGAACCTAACGTAGTTGGGACAAGGCTAGGCAAATTGATGTTATATGGCTTGGTACTGGTATATATTACGATATATACTCGTATTCAGTTATTTCAGCAATATAATAGTCACAAAGAATTCACAAAATCACTCTCTCAGTCCCTTGTTTCTTTCTTTGTCGAATAATAAACAACCATACCATGTATAAGCATAACCATAATCAGCCTATAATGTTCCCACTGCTGGGACACAGGCCTCCTCTCTGTGAGAGAGAGCGGGCCGTAATCCACTACGCGGGCCCAGTGCGGGTTGGTAGATGTCCCATGTCTTCGAGTTTTTGGTTCCAGGGCATATCGGTTTCCTCACGATGTTTTCCTTCATAGTTTTGAGAGCAGTGGTGATGAAATAATTTACACAAAGTAAAGCGCCTGTCTCGGTTCGAACCTACGACCTACAACTCGTAAGTTACAGCTGTTACCATTTGGTCACCACTGCTTTGCTTGTCAATAACATAGATTTGTGATTACCATAGAATTCCACTTCCATCGAATTTGCTTCGGAAATCAATATGGAAATATTATGTAAAATATTTACATACGGCCGGCCCTTAGGGATTTCGTTCGTGGGTATTTTATTTCAGCCTGTTCGTCTATTGACCCACTTTCCAATTGAGATGGATAGGTATCCTTGAGAGAAGAATGTGCCTAAATGGCTACCGAACCTAATTACTTATAGTAGCCACTGCTTCTTGACTACGCGAGGGTACAAAGTGACATTTTATCAGCGATCAAGATGATGGAAAAGTCAAAAATTAGCTGAAATAAATTTATGTCAATCCCTTTGAAAAGTACAGTTAAACGAAACGCTTCGAAAGCCACTACGTTTGTCTACATCCTCTGGTTACCCTAGTGGACGACAACGCCAATTGCGCTGCCGTCCACTTGAGTCTGGGACTCTGGTTCGATCACCAGGTCGGGCAAAATGTTATCGGGTTTGCCATTAGAAAATTCACAGCAGCAATCCGCTGTCTGAATTTGTGCCTGGTATATAAAAATAGGAACGCTCCCCATTACATGAGACTTATAACTTAAAACATAGGTAAATGGAAAACTGTGTGTAATATACACCTCTTTTTTTTTGCGGTTGTGTCAGACTCTTACTGACTAAAACCCACCCGTATTCCTTTCGTTGCCTGTGTTGCCAGGGGCCTCGGTAACCCTTTGGTACCTTCCCAAGACCCTGGCAGGCATCGGCCCTAGTGGACCCCTACGCTTGTGCTAACGACATCTCTTTGAGGCGCGCGTGGAACACAACGCGCCGTCGACCCGGGCCTGGTCCTTACCGGTCGCCGAGCTACCCATTACTCACTGTCCGCAAGCCCGCGCCTACGGTGGCCGGAAATCCGCCCGGGGTTCCCGACGCCCAGGGCATCTCCTGCGGCGGCTAGGGGTGAGAGGGTGCGAAATTTGCCTTTCCCTCAACCGTCCCGCCTCCTCCTTCGCGAGCATTACTGCTTCGCAGAAGGAAGTGACGGCTGCCCATGCCCTCTCGCTCCGTACCATGGCCTGAACCAGGGCCGCACTATACACCTGTGCAAACTCTTTCTTAGAATACAAGCGTCATGCTATGTTAAACAAATTACTATAAAAGGTCGCTATCCTCCGAATACTAGCTATCTCTTCAGTTCAACATTTAGCTTCATAATAGGGTTGCCTGTTCAAAAGTTCGCAAGATCGTTAGACGTTAAAATACACTGAATATTCTTCTTTGTAAGTAAAGAGAATTCTTCTCTGTACTGAAGAAAATGTTACCTTTAAGAATAAGAAGTGTGCCTTATTAAGCCAGCGGTCTAACTTTCCAGGTTGTGACATTCGATGCTAACTATGCTGAATTTGTTTTTCGTTGTAAATGTAGGTGGAAAAAAAAATGTTGTATTCTGAAATGTGAGCTTGATTTTCAATACGTATCGACACGACCTTGTTTTCATGGAATACTAAACTTTTCCTGTCTTCTTGGTCTAGTGGTCACAAGTGCTACTGTTGAACATGAGGTGTTGGGTTCAATTTTCAGGTCGGGCAGTGTTATAAGGGTTTTCTATCTGGAATTTCTCAGTAGTAGCCCGGTGTCTGGATTTATGCCCAGTTGATGGCAATAGGCTCGCCCCCTGTAACATGGGACTTAAACATAGCTGGCGAAATGTGAGTGTACTATAGGTAGCACCTCTGCCCAACCCTTCGGGGAAATAAGGCGTGATGTTATGTTATATGTAGTAACCTTTTTTTTTCATGCAAATTGTCATGCAATTTGACGTCATTAATTTGGTGAACTTAATTTGTACTGTATTGAGAAAAAGGAAGGACGATAATATTGCAGTCGTTGGTTCTAGAAAACTAGATACATATCCAGAAGTCTGCAACACCCCTGACTCCTCATAACACCCTACGTCCGCATGTCCTGGCGTCATTGTGTACAGTTTTCAATGTCCAGCTTTGTCCCGTTACTTCTGTTAGATATTCAACATGTCCAGCCAGTGATTAATGCGCACCCGCTTAAACATGTTCGTTTCCATTTTTAAATTTACATTTCGAAATGAAAATGTTTGCGGACATGTGGAGTGTTATTCCGTTGTTCGCGTGTTCACTTGTTTTTTTTTATTGTTTATTGATGTGTTGTTGCATAGTGTTCTGTGGTTTATGACCTGTCAGGGTGATCAAAGGTGGTATTTTTGGTTTAATTAATAGCTTTTAATTTCAAGTGTGCGTTTAAGCCACTTTGTATATTTTATAATTCACATCATTTGACAACAAATCAATGGACGAATATATTAATCCTTAGTTTCGCCAAACCGAGGGAGGGGCTTGTGGCCAAGTAATACCAGCCGCACGGGTCGGTCGATCAGATTAAGCTACGCTTACCGCGGTTGGTCCGTGGATGGGTGACCATCTTTACATACCAAGACCCCTCCGTGCCTCGGAAAGCACGTTAAGCCGTTGGTCTTAGCTGGAATTTGTAGATCTTTGACATTTGACAGTTGTTACGGGTCGTCAGAAGCCCGAAAGTATGACAACCAGTCCTACCAAGGGGTATCGTGTTATACCCAGTAAATGGGTTGTGGAGGTCAGATAGGCAGTCGCTCCATGTAAAATACTGGTATTCAGCTGTATTCGGTATGACTAGAAGCTGACCCCAACAAAGTTGGAAGGGTTGTGGAGGTCAGATAGGCAGTCGCTCCATGTAAAATACTGGTATTCAGCTGTAATCGGTATGACTGGAAGCTGACCCCAACAAAGTTGGGAAAAGGCAGGCAGATGATGAGTTTCGCCAAACCGAGTGATCTTGACCAAGGATTTTTATAAAGAAAACCTGCTTCTATCTAATCAGTATACCTCTGCATCTTCTGATAAATCAAAATATACTGAACCACGATAGCAAATTTTTGCAACACAGACCACACTCTAAACGAACTTTACCAAAGGCACAACACATCGTTACACTAAGATGAGCTCCACAAAGAACACACGATGCTTAGCACGCTGACAATCACAAAACAAATATTTCTACGTGTTTGCAACAAAAATGTTGATTGGCACACAAAGAGTGTCGCGGGTGTGTTGCAGCTGCGTTTTGTTTGCGCATCGCTTTTAATGAAGTTGTCGAGCGGAGCGACACGCAGACTTTTTACTAGCGGGACAAGTTACACGCTGTTAGAGAAAGTTGCTTGAGAAGCGTGCTCTAATGTGGTTCTTTTAATTAAATGGCAAAGAAAATTATATGTAGTTATAAGTCCATCTTGTTTTAAGTCTCATTTCAATGTTCGGAATAATAATTGATATCAAAATACTTAACAAAAAGTGTCACGCTGTAGTAGACATAAAAAAAATGAAGTTTAGTTTAATATTGAAGTTTTACAACCGGCCGCGCACAATCTTCGTCTGCTCGAATCTCGATACTGGCACGCACACACCCTCGTATATAATAGAAAGAGAAAGAAAGAGAGAAAGTTGCATGGAAGGAGCAAAACGATTTTTCCTTACGTGACGATTTCTACCAGTCAACTTCTACCGCAATCCGCGTTAAGAAACTTCGTTCCAAAGACTATTTCCATTTCGTTGGCGCCATCTTGAATTTTGATTTCGACCCTATAATCGTTGTCAGCACCCTCAAAAATCATGTAAACGACGCCCATGACGAAAATTTAGCAAATTTTTGCACTATTTTGAATTTGACCCCAGTTTTTTTTATCAGCGACCTCCAAAACCATGAAAATTACACCCATGTC
Source organism: Atethmia centrago (assembly GCA_905333075.3). NCBI lineage: Eukaryota > Metazoa > Arthropoda > Insecta > Lepidoptera > Noctuidae > Atethmia > Atethmia centrago. Next base: position 29,446,744 of record HG995378.1, on the reverse strand, counting down.
GAAAATAAATAAAAAGTAAAAGGAAGGTACAATAAGTACTCGCACCACACACACACACTCATGTATCAGTCAACTCCTACCGCATGCCGCGTTAAAGAACTTCATTCCAAAAATACGTGTCACGCTTTTTTTCTGTTTTTGTATCTGCTTGAAAGATTGTATGGTTTTGGGAATTTGCAAGTTTTATTTATTTAATTGACGTAGTTCAATAAAATAAAGTTGATTGGCACAAGCGTATTGCAGTTGCTTTTGCTTGCGCAGTGCTTTTAATTAAGTTGTCGAGCGGAGCGACGGGCGGCCGGTTCTCGAGCGGGACCAGTTACACCCTGCCAGAGAAGCTTAGTGTTATTTAAATAATGTGACTAATAATAGCATGGATTATGCAGCGTGACACTTATCACTATAACGAGATAATTTTATTGTCACGTTGCAGAATCTCTCAATCAGTGTCTGAAACACGCTCTTTGATCCCCAATGGTTACGTGATATTTATTTTGTAGTACATGAGCTAGTATGTTACTGCTAGGAGCTGCTTTATTAAAATATGTAACTTCTGTAACCAAAGTAACGCTGTGTATGAAGCCAAAATGTTGATTGACACACAAAGAGTTTTCCCAGTGAGCGCAACTCTCTGGGAAAACTCTCTGCCGTGACTTTCGCGCGTGGTTTTTAATAAAGTTGTCTCGACTTGCGAGACTATCTGGAAGTAGCAGGATATTTAATTATGTGTCACGCTCTGTATCATTAGCAACGTGAAGAAATTTTAAAATAAACTTGATACATAAATTGATGTAGCTATAAAGTGATGTATGTATACTGTAACTTCAAACAAAAGGCTTGTAGAATTTTAACAGCAGCACAGGTTAACTAATGCGTTGATAACAAAATAGACAGAAGACTCTCTACACAAAATAAAAATATTAACGAGGTCTTCCCCTGAAAGTGCACAGAAGATTTGTAAAACAAATAGCCACAAGCGTGTAACCTTACATTTTGTTTGTACCTTTTAATGAAGTTCAGACCAGAGAGGACAGGACAAGTAATAAGCGAAGAGCGTGTCGCACGGAATATACGAGAGAGTATTCAAAATGCTGTTGCACGAAAACCAAATAGTAATTACACAATATTTAAAGCATGCAAAACGTTGCACGACGCAGGCGTTGCAATTTATTTATAGGGCACTTTTAATGAAGTTGTCGTAAGCCGTTGGACGCGGTAGGTAGTGTGTTTGTGGTACAAGTTACTGGTGAGCAGCGCAAACATTATTATAGGGTTCTGTTAACATTTCTGACATTGTGTGGTGCAAAAACAGAAAGTAGTTAAATTTTAAAATTTTATGATGTAATCAAACATTTTTCATCTTCCCTTTTTAATGTGTAAATAACAAATAACGTTGGGGCACATTATAGGCACATTGGTAACACGATAACATTACTGTAAGGAATAATAATGAACTCTAATCGAATTCGAAGCTAGTCGCACTACCAAATATAAACTTATAAATATATACCATATACCCGCGAACGTAATCCCTAAGGCCGGCCGTATGTAAATATTTTACATATTTCCATATTGATCTCCGAAGCAAATTCAATGGAAGTGGGATTCTATGTTAATCAATTGACAAGCAGAGCAGTGGTGGCCCAGTTGAAACAGCCGCAACTTACGAGTCGTATGTAGGTCATAGGTTGGAACCCAGGCACTTTACCTTGTGTAAAATATTTCATAATTACTGCTCTCAAAACGGTGAAGGAAAACATCGTGTGGAAACCGACATGTACTAGAACAAATAAATCGAAGACATGTGACACCTATACAAACTCGCACTGGGCTCGCGTGGTGGATTACGGCCCACTCCCTCTCACAGAGACGATGCCTGTGTCCCAGCATCATTGTAGGCCAATGATAGGTACTAATAGGTAGGTACATTAGTAAGATAACACGACAACCTTACTATGAGGAATAACAATGAACTCTAATCGAATTTGGAGCTAGTCGCACTACCAAAATCAATATAAACGTATGAATAGACGTCACTCAAAAATTACACAAGATGTTTACGTCTGATAGTTTAGTTCATTTAAAAGTGTGTTCATGGATATTTTTTGCGCGTTCTTCTCCATATGAACCAACTACGCTTTGGAATGAGCGACAGCTTCATCTTTCTGAATGACCGACTCCTTTGACAATTCAAAAGTGCCTGTAAATGGTTTAATTGAAATAAATGCTAGTTATTTAAATGAATTCTATTTCTTGTGCGATTGTTTTTAAAATATATTCATGTCTGTACAATCAATTGTACTATTTATAGAAGTCGCTACGCTCATACCTTGGCCCTCAACTCAATCTAGACGAGTTCGCACCGCGTCTGCTGCAGAAAGCGAAGGGCTCAGAATTTGGGACTCAAATTGGAACACGGAGGCGACACAACCGGGTTGTGCGACACAGGAAACGGTTTTGATTAGGTTGTACACTACTGGGAATTACATTCTAATGAGTGCTAGAAGTAATTAAGTTTGCTTTTTTATTAGACTCAAATGCGGCGATGTACCGAGTGGATTTTTATTTAGTCGGATATTGTTTTTAGTACAATTTCGTTTTTTTACTGATACTCAAATGCTATTATAGGAAGTTTTCCGGCTTTTAAAATCTATTCTCCACTTTCTCTATCTCTTGAGGTTGAGCTGCTTTGTTTATTTATATATTTACAGCACAACATTCATAATATCTCTATGAAGTCAGACCTGGAATACCTACCTTTTTGTGAAAAGCGCAAGTCCCCACCCACAATCGTAGCGAAGTTAATCTTCTATTTAACTCAGTCAGTGGGTCATTGAGAGTCCTCTCTTACTGACATTTCATCGTAATAATGATAGAACTTGGGCCCCGCCTCAAAATGAATAATACTTCAAACGCTTTTGAGTTATATACAGCTAGACTATCGATTCGAGATTATAATAAAAAAAAAATTACCTATCTAAAAACAAGAAGAAAATAACGCTTCCAGAAAACCATTCAATCAGTTACAAAGTAAAAACTCCACAAAATACACAAAACTTAATCTCATTTAAAAAAAATAATAATGAAAAAAATATCGTTACGTCATCCTTCATTTTGGGTTAATCTCCGAAATGTTACCGTGTAAGCGTAATTCTGCGAAAACAGTCTCGGGTGGGCGCCATATTGTTTACGGTGACGTCATCTCTCCCTTGGAGACAAGGGGGCCGATTGAAAAACAATACAGTGGCGGTGGCGGCCATGTAAATAGCGAGAATGATTGGTTTACAAGATTTTATTATGTTTGTCAGTACAAAGTACGGCAAATGCTTGTCCTTTGTCGTTACTGTATTTATGGCTTACGGAGTTTTAAGTATTTAGTACCGCGTCGAAGTTTGATGGATTACTACTGTTTTTCTTCGTTCTAGTTATTCTTTGAGGGTTGTTTTGTTACTAAAGTATGTTCTTCTTCTTTGTATGGAAAGAAAAAAATCTTATTTATTGGTTAAGTTTTTTTTCTCTCATTAATTTTTAACACATCGTTGTTTCCTCATAATTTAATTACTATTACCATCCTAACAACCCCCATAGGCCTCTTAAATTCCCATTTCAACATCTAAAACCAAAATTCCAATAAAATTAATTACTAAAACGCAAACAAATTTTAATAGAAACCTTTTAACTAAAAGGAACGCACAAATTACTTAGGACCCGCAGGAAATTGAATTTGTCAGCCTCTACGACTGTCAGTTCTGTTTGATTTAATACTCTTTGGTCGTTAAGGGATGCTCCCAAAACTAAGACCTCGGCAAATGAACTTGATTAGTTAGTAGAAGTGTTATAGTGATTATCTTTAGGTCTATGATTGTTTTATATAAACTTATCCTACCTAAATTAGAAAAGTTTCGTGAATTTGAGTAGTTGTTATTGAAAACATGCTGTATATTTAGAAACTAATCTGTCTGTGGAATGTTATACTCTAAATTGGACGATAGCTTTAATTAAAAACACCGAAATTGGTTTACTTTTAATTAACAAAGATGATGTCTGTGTTATATTAGTCTGTATAAACAATGCTGCTGATCAAAGTCTCCCCCAAGTTAATGTTGCACATTTTTTTACATTTGTTTTAATTACGAAGCCAAGACCAGCATACCAATCTCATCTACACCACGCAAAAAATAACAAAAACGTGGAATCGCCAAAAGCACATACACGAAACACTTGAACGCAGTCTGTCTCTCTCACTCCTATACAAATCCCCAAAAAAGGAGCGAGAGGGAACGTTGGCAGGGATAATAAACCATTTTCGCGTGTCTTTCATAATTTATTCGGAACAAGTGGTCGACGGGAACACCGTAATGAGATGAATTCAAATTAATGCTCCTCCTTATCTTTAACAAGACGGGGATTATGCTTTGCTTAGAAATGAAATTTATTCAAAGGGAAATTTTCTGCGTCATTTTGTATATTTGTTAGTTACGGTTGCGAGAACTGAGCTAAATTGTAAAAATTAATTTAGATTGTAATGAGGTTGGACTAAATTTCGGACTGTTCTGGGGTTTAAATTAATAAGGAATTTGAGCTTTCTTCTTGTAAATTAGTGACCGTTTTTGGCTTAGTCTTATAATTAAATACTCATTCATTTACAGGTTTTTCTGTTTTATAGACAATGGCTAGACGATTAACAGAAGCGTTTGTGGATTCATTAATTTAATTTACAACAGACTTAAGTATTTTATTCTGAATCTGAAATATAAATTTTTCAGAAACCTTTATAAAGTCTTCAAAGAATCCTTCATTGTCATGAAAATTAAACAACAGGCAACAATTTCTAAAAAAAACGGTACTTAGTTGTTCCTCACAATTACATAGCAACGGTTTGCTGAAAAAAACCGTATAATAACCGGTTTCACGGTACTTTTATTTATTATTTCCGTAACTTGACAGAGTGGCCTGCTCTAGGGGGAAGTAAATACCCCACCCTACTCCACTGAACTGTTTAGGGGTACAGATGAATTACCCCGTTTCCTTTCGTGACATACAATCATGACGAAGGTGTTTATTATTTTCATTTAATTGTGAACTAAATAGAGAAGGTATTGTAGTATTTTTGTCGTTTTTATACCTAATATTTTTTTGGTCATTTACGAATAAGTTTGCTCCGTTGCGCATGAGGTTTGAAAGTATTTTACGTAAGTTTTCTAAGCCAGTTAGGTTAGTAGCAGTAGCGCGGGCGCCTTAAGGGGACTACAGGACCTAAACGCAAATTTTGTAAGTTTTATAATGCCTAAAAATATATGATTCACCGCAGTAAACAAAATCAGAAAAATATATGATATTCTTCAGGATACGAGTATATGCTAGGTAGATAGTGTGTTGAAAACATAATAAAACTAATTTGATACGATAGAAAAAAATCACAAAGATACCTCTAAAAAAATCTTTTATCGATTAAAAACCATACTAATATACATGCAGTCATTCTGATTTTTTGTCAGATTATTCTACAAGCAACATATTAGCATAATAGTTAAATTTTTTTATCAATATATTTTTTGTAAATAGGTAATTGCTTCATATTTTGAAATAAATTACCAGCGTTGTGTCATCGCGTTTCTATTTCTTTTCTATGCAGTCCGACAGTGACCGCACTTTAGCTATTGTCAGCCTCTTCAAATCTATAACTAAATCGGAAATAACAAAAATAAAAAAACATTCTCAAAATTAGGTACTTAACTGAATAGGTCTACTTCGAGTACGAAAAAAATAGTTGCTATTGTAATTAGGTTTCTCAAAGGCTGCTTTTATTATCAATTTAAAAGTAATTAAATTGTCTTTGAAACAGAAAACAGACGGAAGAAAATATTGAAGATTAAATTAACTTATTTCAGTTTATTCATTTCGTAGTTTAACCGCTCAGGCCCGTGGCTCAATAACGTCATCTCTCAATCTCAAAAAAAACATTTTTATTCGATAACTACTTTCAAATCGCGCGCCGCGAGGGCTCCTATTCGGAGCCATTGGGGCTTTACCGGTTAATTTAATTATGCCATCCATTTTTTTTACTACGGAAATGGGTAATAAAATACTATTTTTTTCGACTGCATTATGTTCTACATAGAAAACACGAAAAAATAATTACACTACGCAAAGTTTTTCTGTTTATCCCGTAAAGTCATTAACAGATATTTATCTCTGTACGAAACCGTTTTGACAGAAACGTTCTTAACATCGTACCGGGCGCATAAGGGTAGGTATACAAAGTGACTGTGACGAAAACGTCCGTATCAATAAATTTATCATTTCAATCCAATGAAGCTTGCCGACCGCGACATGGACGTTCCAAGGTAATTTAACGGTCATGCGCCCTGACATAAACCCATAAAGTATCTACGATTTTTTGGGATCGGTCATTGGACGTCAAAGTGTGTCAGTTGCACTTCACATGACTGTATATTTACGTAAAAATGCGAAGCTAAAGTGAATAAACGTTCTTGAATTAAATGATTGTCTCAAATGTAAGAAAGTTTATTTTTTTTTAATAATTTCCTAATTCTCAAATTTCGCAATTTGGAAATATGATGAAAATCTAAATATCAAAGTCACCGTCACTACTAGTTCAAAAAGTAACCAAAACGTATTAAAAAAAAGAACGCATTTATTATATTCAAAAACATAAAACGGAAATTTTATACGCGTTATAAAAACCACCAGCTTAACATTCAGTATTCTGTTTTATTCGTGGCAACATTCAATATTTTTTACTGCATTTTGTAATTGTTAGTGCGATAATTGAACGAATGAGTGAATGAATTAAATGAACGTGTGGACAAGAGGCGTTAGGGTTGGGTTTGGGTAACAAAGATAATCGCTTGAGCGATCTCTGAATGTTGAATTTGTGGTTATAGCAACCAAAGAGAAATAAAGCATCCTATGGTACTATTTGCTAACGACAGCACGCTAGCAGTAAAATGTGACGATCCTAATATATACAAATTAATTGATTAAATGTCAAAGCAAAGATAAATTTGACATTGAATAAAATAATTACCTACTAGGCTAAATATTAATAATTTTGTCATAAATCTAGAAAAGGGTAATAATTAACTTTTATAAAAGGATTCCTAACATAAACCTTAACATTAACTATTTGGATACTAAAATAGAGTCGGCAACGAGATTCCTAGGTCTAATTATAGATAATAACTTGTCCTGGAAAGCTCAAACGGACGATATGTATAAAAAAGTTAGTCATGTTGCAGATGACCTCTATAAACTGGCCAAAATTGTAAGCCTAGAATTTCTTTTAATGGCTTACCATGGCTATGTTGCATCCACATTAACATATGGCATAATACATGTACGAGTATATTGGGAAAATTCAGTAAATAATATGAAAAAGAGTATGTTTTCAAAGTCCAAAAAAATGCATCAGAGTTATGTTTGATTTATATAGTACTTACAGCTGTCAACCTCTATTTAAAAGCCTCAAATCTTAACCTTGCAATTACTGTATATTTATGAGGTCAGTATATTTGTTAAAACAAACATCACCCTATATGAAATAGTTTTTAAAAACCAATATAGGAAACTGCGTGGTAAAAATAAGTTAAAGCTTAAAGTACCGTATTTTTTTTTCTTATTGCCCAAAGAATATTTAATAAGTTACCTTGCTCAACAATAACATTACCCTTTTTTTTGGGTGGGAATTCATCAAATAACTTCTCCCGCTCTGGGCGGAGCGGGAGGGTGTGTCAGACTCTTACTGACTACAACCCACCCGTATTCCTTCCTGTTGCCTGTGTTGCCAGGGGCCTCGGTGACCCTTTAGTACCTTTCTGCGATATAACATTACCCTCCTGGGGCAGTCGGGTAAAAAGTCTAAATTTGGATAATTTCAAGCGTTACGTACTATATTGATACAGAAATGTTACTGTTGTCTCAGTGACTATTTTAATGACAGTTCCTTGACGTTTTTTTTTTCTGTTATTGTTCTTTGTACTCGTGTACTCGTAAAATAATTGGCAACAGTCTCCCATAAATGTAGGCATATTTATACGCAAAATGGCAAACATAAAGAAACTGTAATAAGAGAATTGTAACATCTTGCACACTGTTGTAACCTATGTTTATAAATAAAGACTATTGATTGATTGAACCATTATATTTGAGCACATCACAAAATATGGAAAATCTGGTAGAATAGAAATAAAATAAATCTGTATATCGTTACTGCTACATTGACTACTGTTGCTTCTTTTCTCGATTCAATCTTTAAGCCACGTCCGTAAAGTAATCTCTTTGTCAAGCGTCGCGATTATGGCAGTATCCTTTCAGATGGCTCAATACACCAGTAAATGGATCTTGTCCACCAGTGGACCCTAACCAGTTAAAGCGGTGTAAAAATCAGAAATATCCATAGGAAAGAAGCTTGAATATCCATAGCTTACTTAACCATGCGCCATCTTCCCTTAGCATAAGCATAATTAGCCTATAATGTTTCCACTGCTGCTAACACATGCTGATATCACATGTCTTCGAATTTTTGGTTTTAGGACATGCCGGTTTCCTCACGATGTTTCCTTTCACCGTTTTGAGAGCAGTGGTGATGAAATGATTTACACAAAGTGCCTGCCTGGGTTCGAACCTACGACCTACAACTCGTAAATTGCGGTCATTTCTACTTGATCACAATTGCTCCTACTATCTTCCGTTGTAGCCCTCAAAAGAGAAAAGATACATACAATTTCAATAATATACCCGCTCATCGCTCCGCTTATCACCGACACCTAAGCTTGCCACAATAAATCATTTTATTTACTACACATTAATGATTGAAACGTTATTTCCCATTCGCTACGTTGTGACGTCATTACTCAAAATGAGTAATTATTTTCCAATTTATTACGTCATCGGATTATAATAAATACGGCATTTCAAGTTTTGTGACGGCACGGAAATTGAAATGCAGTATGCAGGCTCGCCTTTTGAATTTTTAATTTCGCATTTTGTGAAAGACGTCGTGTGCCGAGCAAGTGGAACGTTGTGAATTTGTACCATAACTGTTATGCTATTTTTTCAAAGTCAATCACAATCAAAAGTCATTTATTGAAACTAGGCTGAGAATCAGCACTTTTCGAACGTCAAAATTACATTAGACTGTCCCCCAAAACGCCCGCCCTTCACCACTTGCTAATGCTTTAGCTGGAAAGGAGAAGTAGCGCAACAACTTCCCAGCAGAACAGCAGTCTGTTCAGTTAGAAAAACTTGATTCTATACAAAAGTATGCAAAATAATTTGCACTACATGCAACACAAAACATTAAATTAAATTATTTGCCATATGTCAGCTAGCACGTGCCACTATACCAACAAAACACATCGAAAAGTATGCTCAAGCTGAAATAAAAAATAAAAACGTAAACAGAACTTAATGCCTAAAGAAAAGCCTCCAGGCATAAAAGGCGTGCCCGCTTACATATAGCTATAGCTGTAACTCAGTCACCAATGATAAACAAGGACTAACGAAGTAAAATAAATAAACAGGTAATTACTAATAACAATAACAAAACCATGGTCAGCAAGACGACCAGTCACCACAAGCAGCACCCTTTCACGAGCATAACACAAAGATCAGCCATTACCCCCTCGCATATTTGAGGGAAGGAGGCAACCCGACCCCCGGCGAAAACCTAATATTAGATTTAGTTCAGAAGACTGATATTATGCTAAGTCTTTCAAAGCTTCCTGTCTCCTACAATTTTGCTATGCCCGACGGGATCCATAATGATCACGTATAATTTTAAGTTACCAACTAAATACACATTGTAGAATGCAAATAAACTATTGAGTACTCGATACGCAATAGTTGTATGTACAGGTAAATACTTAAAACTAAAGATATGTAAATGGATACGTTTTTCTTCGAACATTGCTACGAATGAAATTACTACTCTAAAAACTACAGTACCTACTAAGTTCTGATTTTGCTTTGATAACTATTTAACTTATAGGCTTATATATACTAAAATAACAACAGCTCTGGTCACGATAAGGTTGGTACATGCTAATTACAATAATTACCCAAACAATAAATTCAGACAATTAAATTCAAAACCAATAAAAAATGATTGCGAACTCATTACGTCGAATCGATACATCGTTACGATACGAATCGTAATAAGAATCGATTAACATAAATTTCGAGTCGGACCCGAATTTGAGTGGGACGTATATTACGATGCAGTAATTAAGTTACAAAATGTGATATTACAGGTTCGTATGAAATTGCTCATTAAACTGGGCGAGAGATCGATTCGGCCAATGCGGTGTATGATTTTGTTAAGCTCGGGAATGTTGAAATGTTCTGTGTAGGCATTTGAAATTCAGCTGGACCTTTAATGTTTTAAACAATAAAAAAAACAAGTAATTCCAAGTGTACTCTTTATCACTCTCCATCATCTTTATTATCTCTTATAGTTTCAATGACGAACGCCTCAAAGACTACCTCGTTGGTCTAGTGGACTCAAGCGTAAGCATGAGGTCCTGCGTTCGATTCCCAAATCGGGCTAAGTTTTATTGGGGTTTTACAAATACAAATACTAAATTTCCAAATTTTCCATCAGGAATTTCTCAGTAGCAGCCCGGAGTCCGGATTTATGCCGTTTGATAGCAATAGACTCCCCCCTATTAAATGGGGCTTAAATTTAACGCGCGTGAAATGTGGGTGTATTATAGGTACATCTCTGCCTAACCTTTCGGGGATTACTGCCGTGATGTTATGTGTGTCAATAAAGAAATATCAAGATAGTGTTGTGATGGTAACATTTTTAACAGTGTCTGTAGTCCTTACCGCGCAAGGTAAACATGTTCCTTCAAAACTTACCAAGGCACCTGTCAGTTACTAAAACAGTTTTAATACAAACAATCCTGCTTCTCAATACTAATGATAGAAGTGTTGTCACCGTATGTAAAATTTTACTTTTATATCTGTAATTCTTATGGTTTACGTAATAAAGAGTATTCTATTAAATTTTATGAAAGCAAATCGCAAGAACGATCATCAAAACAATGACCTACTTACCCATTTTAATAATCGATGTATTTTCACAACATCAAAGGAAACACCTGATAAAGGCAATAAAAGCACAAACAATTCATTCGCAATCGACTCTTTAAACTGAGCTACCAGTCTACCACAGAGATTAGCATAAAAACAATTTATAAAAATGTCGAAAACCGGAACTCCCATTGATCTACCAAAAATACCCGACTTGGACCCCATAATTCACCCCGAACATCCCCTCGAAACTACCCTTTAAATGTAAATGTGTCCATTAATATCATTTTGCGCTTTTACGACAATAAAATCGCGCGATTCGATCGCATGACACTGATACTATCTATTTTTACTGTTGAATATTTGCATAATTGCCATAATGTTCTATAATTTTTTCGATATGATGTTTTAAAGTGGTTTTGTGATGTATGAATGTAGAATGGGTCTTTTATTAGAGTTACAACATTATTAGGTAGGTATTTGCTCAAGTACTAAAGTTAACTTTATGTCGACTGCAGAGATCTCTGGAACGCAAGATAACAGATGTGGGTTGTAGGTATTACAAAACTGCAATAAAACTTTGATACCAAGGAAGCAAAGTGTCATGATTGGGTTAGAATTATTTGAATAAGTAATTGTGGAATGATATTCAATAGCTTACTTGTCTTACTGTTGCAACAAATTACTGAAAGACATTCCCAATTCTGTTATTGCGAAATAGTTATTTCACATACAAATAAATCGCTCTGTAACTAACAATAAAATATACAGCATTAAGAGTAATATTACAAAAACGTGACGTCCCACATTTATAACCATAAAACAATGTTATATGTATAGCATTTCAAATAGAATTTGAACAGGCAATTAAAACTTTTCATCAACTTCCTCCGACCTCGATGGAGAAAGATGACGCGTATGAGCTTTGGTATATGAGTGAGGGAGACAGCTATATGTGGTTTCCTCGCTCAGGTCAATGTGTTGAAGTCCTAATGGCAATTACCTACGTTGAAAATTGAATTAATAAATTGTATTAAAGCTGCGGTGCGGTTCGTGGACGTGTTAAGACATTATGAATTGCGTTGGTGGAACGTTTTCGTGATCCTGTGATATAACGATTGTCGTATGTAAGTTATATGTGATACGTGATCTATTATAAACTTCGGTCATCTAATGAACTGCTATATTGAGAGGATTATATGCATTGAATATAATCGTAATAAAATTACAATCAGGCAGTGGCGTGCCTAGGGTTTCAAAATAACGCAAGCCCAATAAAATTTTAACCGATTTCAAAAAAAGAAAGTTCAGTTTTCGACTGAGTATGTAGGTACCTACGTATCTACGTATGTATCATCGCAATTTTCTCATAAACTACTGGTTAGGTACAATACATTCTCTATCGAGCATTTTAGTAAGGCTTTTGGGCTTATATGAAGGTACCGCCACTGCAATCAGGTTGGAAAATCAATGTAATTCTGGGCCAGCTTGGTGGATTACGGCCCCTTCCCTGTAACCGGGAAGAGGCCTGTGTCCCAGCAGTGGGAACATTATAGGCTGATTATATAATGTAATATTGTTTTTAATGACTTGGTCTAATATGAATAGTAATTCTTTTCTACTGAGTAGACATAGCCTTCGTTATAGTCACAACGACAGTGACGATTGCCTACGTGTCTCTACTGCATAGATTACATTTGAGGTAAAACATCTTAAACGATCATTACTCTGCTAGCGCTGCTGTTGCGACTGCGGAGAATCTCAACCGGCGTAAGTACAATAACCTTGTTGGTAAATATATTTTCGATCCGTTTAAGGTTGAAACCCTCGGGCCGTAGCGTCGGAGTGCTCATGGTCTCTCACTGGGTCGATTTCATCCCGCCATCTCCTCATGGGCCTGCCGCGTTCCCGTTTTCTGCTGTTTGAGACCCACTGTGTGGTTAATTTCCTGTTGACAGCGATGTGGACCAATTTGTTTATGATTATTTGCCCTCCTTTTTTATATACATGTCGGATCCGGTCATTAGTACGGACTCAAAACGATTCGCAAGTGCGCTTCTACAGAGTCGTGATGTTTTAAGCCCACGGCGAGGAGGATATTTAGTGTCTGATCGCATCGGAGTTAAGACGTCGCGGAACTGTAATCAATTCGTTGTGCTCAGTTATATTAATTTTGTATTATTGTCTTAATTTGTGATATTAATAAACGCTGTGTACCGCACCCAGTGTGTTTTCATTGCATGAAACCCATCTTCTGCTTACATGATTCCTGAATCGGAGTCAATCCTGGCCATCCTACATACATATCAATCAAACTCAGCCTATAACAGTCCACTGCTGGAAATAGGCCTCTCCCAGGCTGTGCTAGACCACCCTGTCCTCCGCCTTCCGCATCCAGTCTGTTCCAGCCACCTTTGTAAGGTCATCGGTCCATCTACATACATTTAAATAATAATATTATTATTTTAAGTCATAACTTATTTATTGTGTAAATATCATCTTATTTGAAAATCAAAACCTTATTGAAATACAGATTAAAATAAATAAACGTAATAGTTATGTTTGTGTCTACGACTTGTGCCGTCATTAATATATGACCATAATCGGGCAGTTCTCTAATTCACTCAAAAAATGAAATCCATGCTCGAAAAATCTACCTAGACTTTTCCCAACTGTATTGAGGTCGGCTTCCAGTGGATGCAGCTGAATATCAGTATTTTACATGGAACGAGTGCCTGTCTGACCTCCACACCCCAGGTACTGGGTAACACGATACCCCCTTAAGACTGGTTGACTGACTTTTGGGCTTCTGAATACCCATAAATCCGTGTTCGAAATACCATGTTTATATTTTACAAAAATGAATACCCACTTTTCTTCTACAACTACTCCCGCAAAGTTTAAAAACTCCACCAAGAAGCCATAAATATAAAAACAAGGTGTAAAGTTGCTAATCAATGTTGTAGCGATTGAAACTGTGAACAGCGATCGATACGCGCCGGATCGTGTCAAAGGCACGATTCATGATTGTGTGGCCTGAGGGATGGACTGATGCGGTGTTTAAAAAAAATATATTTATTTCTTAACTAAATCAGGACTACAAGTTGATAAGTGGATACTCCTTTTAAGCATAAAATGCCTGCATTAGGAGACTCCGCTCTTCCATAGCAAGATAATTTTACATAACAGAACAGAATAGAATTACATTATTCACGTGATTGTGTATATGTGTATGGGGATGGGACGGGTTTGTGTGTGTTTTGTGCGTGTGAGTGTAGGTGAGTGTGTGTAGAGAGAAACGGGTTAGTTAAACTATGTTTGTATGGGGTAATTAGGGTTTTATTGAAACTTCACGCCAATTTGACACCTCTTGTCATGACATGTTTTGTCTTTCATTTCGACAATAAAAATAAAATATGTGACGACGTTCATCATTCAGTCACGACTAATGAAAATATAGGCACTTTGACCCTTTTGATAGGTGCCCGGACCAGACGTCTCAGTGCTGCCACCTAGAAAACGTCATTTCAGATTAATACCCTCATTAATAGTTTATTAGGATTGTAGTGTAATAATTACCTAGTAAAGGATTTATAAAATTAATCATTATACGAGTAATAACCATTAAAGAGTCATTATGTTCAGTAGTGGATCTACTGAACATAATGACTCTTTAATGCGCTCTAGTGAGTTCATTCCAAAGTCAGTTTCACCCATCCATTTCTAAAGTAAAAGTAAAGCTTACGAGATCAAAACATGGACCACAGTAACTAATAAATAAGACAATTGGTTATTTGGTTATTAGGTACAATGAAGAAAGGTGGAATAGATGGAGGACATATGCCCTAAAGCCCACAGTGTACAATAAAAAATCGATGGTAAATGCAAGAAAAGCTAATTTAATGTTAATGCACGAAAAACACGTACAAGATTGACTAAGATGCAGGCAAGAATGGTAATAAACCGCTGAAATCAATACTCATTCATTGCCAAGTATTAAAAAAAAACAAAATTCCACAGACGATTTTAAAGGAATGATGACGTCACGTAAGCATCAATATAATGTCATCGCCCGCTTTCTCTTACGTCTTACACCACTACCCATTACAAAATTAAATCCCGAGGTCGGATCCGATTTTGTGGGCCATCGGGACGCACCTGGCACACTTCACATCGGTCGGCAGAGGGCGCTGTGTGGTTAGACCTCTTTTGGTTGTGACGGAGGGCCTGAAAGCAATCAGCGTTAACCACGCGTCACAATTAAGTTTTAAGCCCAACATTATGTTGGTTCCAATGTTGGTTTTGTAGTTAAGTTGGTTGGTTTTTTTGGGCCGTTTTATGGTGTAATGTACGTATAACGAAGACTTTTTGCGGCATTTTAAGTAGATTACAAAGCCAACTATTAGTAAATAATCGTGTCCATCCGGATGGTAAAAAAATTCAATCTTAAAGCTCGTAATAATAACTTTTCCTCAGAAAACATAGTAACACTTTCAAGGTCGTGTTTGCCATCATAAAATGGCATTTTCCTATCTTATGTGACGACAACAAGTAGGATAAAATTCAACTGAGAATCATCGTAGAAACAGGTAGTGTAACATTCTTAAAAAACTTTAGTTTTGTCGTCAATATGTTCCACTGTTCCAACTATCACAAACCTAGATAAAAAAAAAACAGACGCACCATACGGGAGCACATCTAAATTTAGATTTTCATTAAAGCGCGCACATTGGGACGCACGGCGCGGCTAAGCCACACAAATTAGATTCGATCCCGCGGTTTGAACACAAAAGGAACTCTGTGCAAATGTTATTGCTTACGATTATTGCCGTAATGCCGGTTTTTTAGTTACTAAGCCCTGGCTGTGGCTTGGAAGTGTTTTTGTTTTGCTTGTGGAGGAAGCAAAGTAAATAGAAACAATTAGGTTTTAAGTGAAAAAGTTAGTTTTTGCAAAGAAATATTTCCATGTCTGCTAAGAAATAAATGATTTGATTTCTCGAAGTTCTGAATGATGTATGCAATGCAAAAAATCGGCCAAATGCGTGTCGGACCACGCACAATGAAGGGTTTCATTGTGCGTGGTCCGACACGCACTTGGCCGGTTTTTACTTTTTAATAAGCAGTTGGATATTGCTGTCATTGCTAACATCATTCAGAACTTCGGAAGTTCCGTAGTTAGGGAGTAGGGATCAATTTATCCCAAAAACAAACTTAACATTGTAGTTGAAAAACGTGTTCTCCCATACATCGATATATGCCACGGTCAACTCTCCAACTGCAAATTTAAGTTGATCGACTATTACTCGGTAACTTGTAAAGCCTACTTAGCTGTGATAGTTTTTCTTTTAATTTCATTATTATGTACTACTGCCATGAATTTTTTCACATCTCCATAAACAACTGTTTAGCTGCCAGGGGGGGAAATCGAAAAGTGGCTTTCACAGACCCACAATATTTTTGAACGGCCTATCCAACGATACCCCATACCACGGGGAAGACGAGAAGAAAAAGTATTATCCCCACATTACGTGCAAGGGACGTGCCCTAAAAAAATAACTTTATCAAATTTTTATTTTAGCACTTTGTCGGCGTGATTAATATGCTTTCTAGTACTAAGCGTCTCTGAGCTACAGTGGGGACAGACAGACAGACAGACAGATAGACATGGCGAAACTATAAGGGTTCCTTGTTTACTACGAAACCCTAAAAAGTATCCACGCTATCAAAATTATCCTACAATCGCTTTCACACTGAACTTTAACGACCAACTTGAACAGTGCACTTAGCTTCTGACGTTTCATAAGTACTCATGTTAGGTTTATCTGAAATAAAATATTTTGATTTAGATTTTTGATCTTATATTAGATAATTTGGAGTTGAACCTAAAAATAATCGTCTAATCTAAGACACTGATAAACTCTTCCTTTGCCCGAGTAGATTTTAAAAATTCCTGACCTAATCATAACTTACTCAAAAATACACATAAAACAAACTTGCTCTTAAAAAAGTAACGTAAATTAATGAAGTTATAATGAATAAACACAATCATAACAAACTGTTACTGCTCGTCATAAAAACTAGCGCTGAAAGGATAACGCTGTTCCTCCTAATAATCATCTTTAATCTCATTAAGTTCAGATTGTAAACAAGATAAGTGCTTTCAACTTCGTTATCGTTTTGTTTGTAACAGACTTTGAAAAAAGGAAGTTATATGTTCGTCTATACAAGCTGTTGTTTTGAACCTGCAAAACATTTCAGGAGGTTGTTATGAAACTCGTAAATAATCGTATAACAATACGATACCAAGTCAATAATCAATAATACTTTTATTTTAGATTTTTAAATTTTATGTTTTATTTTTTTTTTTTTTTTTTTATTCGGGTCGAGAATCACTAACATAATTACCTCCTAAAATGTTTTGCAGGTCCAAAACAACACCTTGTATATAGCTTTAGGTAACTCAAAACGAAAAAAACTGAAACCTTGTAAGATCAGTCGTATGTCAGTCTGTCCGTCTGTCGCAGCCGATTTGCTCCTAATCTACAGGACCGATTAAGTTGAAATTTGGTACTCATGTGAATTTTTCAACATCATTAAGGGGACTACAGGACCTAAACGCAAATTTTGTAAGTATTATAATGCCTAAAACTATATGATCCACTGCAGTAAAGAAAATCAGAAAAATATATGATATTCTTCAGGATATATGCTAGGCAGGTAGTGTGCTGAAAACATAATATGACTAATTTTATACGATAGAAAAAAATCACGAATATGCCTCCAAATGTTTCTTTTAACGATTAAAAACCATACTAATATACATGCAATCATTCTGATTTTTTGTCAGATTATTCTGCAAGCAACATAATATTAGCATAATATTGTTTTATTTTTTTTATACAATCCATAGCTTTTTTGTAAATCGATAATTACTTCATATTTTGCAATAAATTACCAGCGTTGTGTCATCGCGATTCTCTTTCTTTTCTATGCAGTCCGACAGTGACCTTGCTTTAGGTGTTGTCGGACTCTTAAATTAATTTTGAATATGAGGGTCTGTTTTGGAGGGCAAACGTGAAAATAAAAATTCAAGCTGTACCGTGTGACATATCAAATGAAAGAGTTTGTTGTGAGGGTCTCAAATTTATATATTTTTAAATTATTTAAGTAAATAGATGAAAATTGACAATTCTTACCTTCTCTGAAACTACTGAGGCTAACATATTGAAAAAAAAAAAAATACGAAAAGTCGTTTTTTACTTAAGGATTACAAAGAAAACCTCTAAGAAGTCTATGGTGTAAAAAAAACATGGTAAATCTCTCTATATCGTCCGTACAAACTTAAATTTGCAGTTGGAATGTATGAGGCAACATGTTTTTCAACTACAATGTTGAGTCTATTCTTAGGATAAATTAATCCCAACTACGGAACCCTTCATTGCGCGTGGTCCGACACGCACTTGGCCGGTTTTATTTTTATTTTTATATAAGTTCATCGACATTTGCGTCAATTATGTATTGATTTTGAAAAAACAAATCATTTGGTATAAGAAGCTTGCGCGGTAGTCCCATATAAATTAGTAACTTTGCTTGGGTAGTTTTTGAGTTAGCTTTCATAATTTCGGAAGTCACCGACTTCTGAAACTAAAATTATTTTTCAATTTGTAGTGGTTTCTTTAAAAATAATTGATAGGCAAGCGTTAGGCCACTCTCCAACCTGTTAGCGATGATGTGGGCAATGTAGTGTACTTGTAGCCTCCATCAATTACTTGTATTACTTATAACCTCCAGGTTACAAGTAATACAGGTAATCTATACTAATATTATAAAGAGAAAAGATTTGATTTTTTGTTGGTTTGTTTGTAATGGATAAACTCAGAAACTCCATCTGATTTTAAAGAAATATTTCACCTATAGAAAGTTACATTATCAAGTAACAGGTAACAGTGGTTGATTTTTTTTTTAAATAGCGATCCCTACTAAAATTACAATAATATAACCTAAGGTATCAAAAATTTGCCTATAAGTAATGACTTATAGGCAAATTTTTGATACCTTAGGTTATATTACCACGCAACGCACGCCAAATAATGATTTGGCGTGCGTTGCGAAAACTATTGATGATATATAAAAGAATGTACTACATTTTTATAGTATTCATTGTGACCCACAAAAAACCCATGAGGTTATGTGTCTAACTATTATAGTTAAGTCACAATAACTGTTTATTGTTCAAATTAGTAAATCAAAACACGGGTAGAATCGAAGGATGATGACATTCGTATCATGATATTAATCCTTATACTTCTTAATAGTTTCATAATCAAGCTTGTTTACATACATATGATTTACTTTTTAAATTATTCGAATCGGACCTTTCGTTTAGAAGTTACGACGGGTATAAAAATGCTAAAAGTAAGAAAAATGCCGTGGTGTGAGCGAACAGCTCTTCGCTTAGCCTACTGCTTAGTTACGTACACATTTTATTTTTTTATGGATTTTCACATAGGATTTACCGCTTTTAATCCTGGTAGTACGATCCCAAAAGCTAGTACAGTAATAAAGGTCAAAATCATTTTATTACTTAGTGATAGAATCAAAATGCAAATCCTGAGCTCATGGGCCTTACGTGTAAATAAATTACCATTTTATTAAATGGTAATTTATTTACACTAAAGATAATATAATAAGATAATAATAATTTAGATAATATTTTATCTATATTTTTAATATTTATCAAAAATGGCACAAAACATATATTATATATACTTTGAACATCAACTAAAACTTATTTAATTATCTTACACTCCAAAACTTCCAAAATAAACAAAAAAAAATGATTTCGTCGAGTGATTCCGAAATCATTTTTCATTCAAACATAACTTTTGTATTACATTAGGCAAAACTAAGTTTTTATCAAATTCATGTTTCATCTACTTTGACCCGTGTTTTCGCAAATGTATTGTGATTGATAATCTTGGGGTGGAAGTATTGAGAAGTATGATTATTTGTTTTATTTTGACTTGAAAAGAAAATAAGAAAAAGCGAAGAATAATATACGCGTCAAATGTGAACCGATTGTGAAAATTATTTTTAATTTGGCAGAGGAAGCTTGCCCGAAAAACTACCCAAGCAAAGTTAATAAAATTTATATGAGACCATATAAATTTTATTAACTTTGCTTATGTAGTATTTGAGTGAACTTCAATAATACGTATTTTTTCCATTTGGTATATATTGATGATGTTAAAATAATGTCTTGCTGTCACTGATATTTACATAGCAAGTAGTGGTATACTAATTTGGTACCACAAAAAAAAAAATAAAAATAAAAAGATTTTCTACAAAAAAAAGTTTTCACTCTGTGGTGTTTTTTTGGAAGTCGGTTATTTTTTTAAGGCTGGTCTGACTTCCAGGCTTCTGAATGTAGTGAATGTCAAAAATGTACGGATGACAGCCAGGGCCGAAGATTTAGACTCGCATAAATTCTGCAAACTGTGTGACGTCAATCATAAACTTACTGAATAGTTACGCTTTTCACTACTAGTGATTCCGGATTCGGTAAAACACTTGTATCACTCTATTTTTCCCCTCCTACTCGTATAATGTATTGAAATACTTCAATGGTACCTATCTAATTAATTCGGGCTATACCTACAACAGTACCTGCACTTCCAACTACCCTATTATGGAGTACAAACCCGTGTTCTCACAAATGACACATCACGGAATCCCACTCC
Source organism: Atethmia centrago (assembly GCA_905333075.3). Lineage (NCBI taxonomy): Eukaryota > Metazoa > Arthropoda > Insecta > Lepidoptera > Noctuidae > Atethmia > Atethmia centrago. The sequence continues at coordinate 29,425,946 of HG995378.1, read as the reverse complement.
CAACTCACAATGCTTAAAGGTTGTTCCAAATAAGGTGGGTACATTGAATAAAGGTTCGAATTGACAATGTTCATAATTTATATTCCTGGTCGACTTACCCATGGGCGCCATTTTTTCCATCTTACACCACGTGGCTTTATCGGCTTTTGAAATAAGCGATGATTACGGGTTGAACGTTTTTTCTTGTTTATATTTTGGGTATTGACTTTGATTGAAGTTTTAAATGATGGTTGACTTATGTTCGGTTCCTGTACACTGGTCATCAGTTAGTCTTTTAGAAAAAATAAAGGGTACTTTTTGATATTTATTAATAGTTATGGTTATAGAATATTTAAGATTGGAGTGATATTAAAACACTTCGATCGTTTCGATTCGATTCTTTGATCGAATATAAAAAGAATTAAATGTTAAAAAAAAGTTTAAATTATGTTTTAATCATCGTCAGAACAGCACGTGATTAAATAGGTACAGACACATTTTAATAGTGAACACGATTTTTCTCTAAAAATAAACGCTCTGCCTGCAAATACTACATACGGTTCGGCTTTCTTTTAAAAAAGCTTTTTTCAGAACACGACGTAGAATAGATCTGAGCATTGAGTACCGAATACCTGTAAGGTAAGTCGATTCAATTTGTCTCAAAGGGTTTACCAGTTTCACCCCTATCTCATGGAGGGAGAGGGGTAGGGAGGGATGTCAGATTGTGTTTAAGCAATATGGTTTTTCGGATAAGAAGGAATCAGTGGCACTGGGGACTTGGAAACTCAATTCGTGAAATACCTGGAATTGTTAATAATATTTAAAATACGTAAGAGCATCTGTTTATCAGTAGGTTTGTACTCTGTAATTTTCTGGCATGGTGCGGAATTAATTTTTGAGCCATTTCATAATAAAATAACTTATAAATCTTTAAAATTTTGCTTGTGTAAAATTCAAAACCTTTTGAATCGAATTGATTTACTCATTAATACCTTTTATGCACGCTGTAAAGTGTACAACTTATATTTACAAGCGGATTTACAAGTATATATTTAAAGTTATCCGTACTTAGGTGTCCGATGTCGCATGACAATCAAATAGAAATATTCTTATAACGGACGTTTTGACGTTTTGCATCATTCTCACATGTATAATTTCAAAATGAATGATGTAACCAATATTTTGTACCCATATGTTGACGTAAAAGAGTGTCCGCGGACTTTTTTTGCGCGTCCATAGATACTACGCGTACTACGTACGTTGTTATGGGCAGCTAGCTTCATCTTTCTGACTAACCGATCCATGGACAATTCAAGTACCTGTAATTGGTTTTTGCTTTGAGGTTTTTTTTTAGTTTTATTCGCCAACAAGTGCTTTATCTTGATGAAATCTTGCCAGTCTTGCAAAGTACAGGTGTGGCCAATTCGAAGGGAAACAACTTTCAATTAAGATTATTTTTATTACAAACAAAAATTACCAGATATTTTTCCATAATAATATAATACAGGCTTGGCAATTTTGTATGAAAAGTAACATACGCCATATAATCCCTCATTTTTACCTGTTTAAAATGCGATCGCTTTTCATCGTGTTTTTCATCAAATTGTCGCGTACTTTATAGAGTCATAAATATTATGCTTATAGTATTCAAAATTGACCATGACACGTCCCTTTAGATAACCCCGAAGAACAGTCAGGACCTATCGAATCTGGTGACCTTGGGAGGCCAATTAATGTCAACATTTCTTGGAATTTATGAAAACATTCCTTTCAAAGTTTCAATTATGTTTTGTGCTGCGTGGTTTCGGGCTTCATCTCATTGGAACCACGTGTTTTGTTTTGTCTAAGTGATGGATTTTATGAAATATAAAAAAAAACTTAACACTTGCCAGTCGTAGTAACAGCAGCACCTGTCCTGTACTCTTTTCAAGGAAAAAATATGTAATTACTCCACCTAACCAGTTAGACAAAAATAATTTAGGAGTTCCGCGTGGGTCAACAAAGATGGGTCTTTTCTATAATAGTGTATAATACGTCTTTCATTGACTTGAATGTGCCCTGGCGGCTGGGAGTAATTCGTGCTCACTCTAACGTCTCGCTGCTGGTGGCGTGTGTGTTGGATCATTTAGCTCCCTTCAAAATGGTTAAACTGAATGGTGCTAATTCACGCGTCATGTTCGTGAACGGGCGCCATCAGTAGAGACTGGTCATCTCTTAGCTGCCACGGCTTATTTTAATTTTTGAATTGTTTTTTTTTTTTTTTGTTAATCTTTTTATTCCGGACGCTTTTACGTTTTGCATCTTTCTCACATGTGTAATTTCAAAATTAATATTGTAAACAATATTTTATAACCATAATTTTATATGTTGATTTAAAAGAGTGTCCGTGAAGTTTCTTGCTCTTTCTCGTTCTCGTTCAAGTTTATCTCCATAGGTACCTACTACGCTTTGGAATTGGCAACTAGCTTCTTCTTTCAGACTGGGCGACCCCTTGAAAATTCAAAAGTGCCTGTAATTGGTTTATTTGAAATAAATGCTTTGAGTTTGAGTGAAAATATTGTTTATTAACAAATCCTCTGTGATCAAAATGGGATTAGTAGTCCTTAAGATTTGTTTAAAACCATGGGTCATTTTTCAATCTACTTAGGAACTTGAGGACAAAATGACGGAAGTTAATATGGTAGTCATTATAACTATATCCTAATCCTAACTAACATTATAAATACCAAGGTGAGTTTGTTACGTTTTCACGCTAAAACGACTGAACGGATTTGGATGAAATTTGGCACATTACACCATGGCATGGAGAAGGACATAGGCTACTTTTCATCCTGGATCACAGAAGAAGTCGCGGGCTACAGCTAGTAGTGTTATAAATAGTGCAAATCGCATTTGACATAATTTAAGTAAATCGATCAAGGAACCGTAAAATAAACCACCAAATGCACCAAATTCAAACGGTGGCCAAACAAAAAAGTAGGGTACATTCGGTTTAGCCACCTTACATATTGTGACGGCTAGTTCCACTTCTCTTCTCACAAATCAACTCGGAGAACTGTCAGCTGGGAAGTTACCTTTTACCAAATACTTTATATGCTGGCTAAACACAGCCAGCAACAAATATTACTGGCATTCTTTGGAGGAGGCTTTTACCCGAAGGGGATTCGCACAAACTACATAATATTTTATTTAACTTTGTACATATTTTTGACTTTCCATTTCTAAGCTATTCGATTGTAATTTGTAACGGAAATAAATAAACCTTTATTATTATTGTGTCTTTGATATATCTTGGGACTCTGGGGTCCCGGACCTTTGGAAGGCATACGAGGGACCAAAGTCAACTCGCAGAGGATCGTTAGACGTTTTTAATTATTATTATATGTATTTGTAGCTGTCATCTCTTTCGACTCTCACAAAACAGACAGATAGGATAAAATTTTATTGACTTTTCTTTCCTGAGAACTTACGCTAGATAAGTAGCAAGCTGCATTTTTGTTACCATCACCCAGCAAAATGTTCGCAAGTAATTACTTATTAAAACAAACATATTTTTAAACCAGCTTCTGATTACTCTCTTATCAACCCTGCACTACAAAGTCTGTACCACACAAACCACAGCAAATTGTCCATATGGAAAGGCTATATAGTAGGCTATATAGCCAGAATACTAGCTGTCATCACCCATTTCACCGAGTTGAAGGCTCACAGCTCAGTTGTTGTGGCCAGTTTCTGTTCAGTGGGGATTTTGATGTGAAAGCTGGTTAGTTGGCTAAGCTGTGACTGATCGTTAGTTCTTTGTTACTCAAATTTTATGCGAAACATTTTAATTTTATGCAAGGAAAAATTACACAGACATATGATCAAACATATTTTTTAAACCTGTTAAGCCCCGCGCGACACTGATTCGGAGTCAAACAATAGAAAATCAATTGTGTTTCATTAGCTGTCCTTGGCCAATTAATGTCGAATATTCGTTTTTTTTAAGTTACAGGTACTTACTTTTTTTGTGCTCTCATTTTCCTGTAAAAGTTAACATTATCATTGTGTGCCTGACTGCCGTGACTGGCTCGTCAAAGAAATATCGTCACGGAATAAGGAGTATTTTATTTTTTATTCCGTGACTTGTGGTTACAAAAAAGTACTTAAGCTCATGAAAATTGTAACATGGCAAATATTTGATATATATTTTTCTAAAGAAACATACAATCTTATTTACATTAAGAAACTTCGGTTTGGTTTCCAGAATGATCGATGGAGATGTTACTAAACTTCCAACTTAACTTTGAACATGAGATGTCTGATCATTTATTTCTCAGAAACTGCTCAACTACAAATGTAGTGCCTTTACTAACTTCTGTTATTAAGATATTAATATGAAATGAATATTAATATCAGTAGCAGTGTATATATTATACGAGTACACAGTATGATATTCGTTTTTGCAGTTATAGCATAATCAGCCTATACCATTCCCACTGCTGGGACACAGGCCTACTCTCGTCGAGAGGGAGTGGGCAACTGTAACTCACCACGCAGGCCCAGTGCGGGTTGGTAGATGTCAACATGTCCTCAAATTTTTGGCTCTAGGACATGCCGGTTTCCTCAAGATGTGTTCCTTCACCGTTTTGAGAGCAGTAGTAAAGCGTCTGCCTGGGTTCGAAACCACCTGGGTTCGTACTTAGCAAAATAGGTACAAACTCAGGTACCCTAAATAATCTAGTCGTAACTATATCTACGAGGAATTCAATAACAGGGATTCTTGCCAATTTATTAAAATTGAGATAGGCATGACAAATAACTTTAAACTCAATTAAGTTCTTGCTATAAATAGCTAACTCAATAACAATGTTTGTAAAGTTACTAGGACTCGGAATTCGCGGGGCTGAATTTTGGGCTCAACATAATATCTGAATTTTCACAACAAATTTATTATTTGTTGCATCAATTCGCTAAGAATAATAATAGTAACAAAATAAATTTTAACTTTTCTAATGATTTTTCTGTGTCTGCCCTTTATAGCAGAAGTTTTTAATGTCATAATATTATTTTGCATAACAGCGGATAGCATAATCTTTATTTCGCAGAAAATCGTTTGGGAAACACTCATTTACCATACATTCAAAACTCATAATTTTGTAAAAACTCAGTTTCATCTTCAGGCGGCATAAATTTCCATAATTTTATCCATAATAATTAAAAAGCAGAACCATAAGATTCGTCTTTCGGCATACGTCTCACATCGATAGTCATTAAAAGGCAGAACTATCATAATTATCTCAGAAAGTTTACAGTTAGAATCATCTTTTGGCATACATTTCATATCCATCATAATTGAAAGACTCATAACATCACAGAAAATTCATAATTAGAATAATTTTGTATTTCTCACCATAATGATAAAGTTGATTGAACACACCTTGAATAAACCATGCAAACAAGCATACACCATGCATGCAGTATGCAAGCAAGCATGCAGCGTGCAAGCGAGCATGCAACATGCAGCAGGCATGGTTTCTGACCCGGCTCCGGCGCTGCGGGGCTCCGGCGGTCCCACGCGAGCTTATCGTTGCAGATGGTTTTAACGCTCACCACCGCACTTGCGGGCCGCCTTGCCCCGCCGCGCCAACGCGGGCTTTAATTACACTCTAGGGACAGACAAGACTACGTGGAGTCAGTTTTGCAGCGATTCGTTTCTGTCATTAAATTTTGTAGCACAACATATTGAATTTTTAAGACAATATTTTAATTTAAGGTTAAAAATGCAATTTTATAGAAATGGCAATATGCCTAGTAAAATTATTCCAAATGAAATTCTGCCATCTTCATAGTATGGCAAGTGAAATTGTACCAAATAATCGTCGCTCTTAATAAACGTTATGCTAAACAAAATTAATTAACTTTGCCAAAGGTAATAAAATAAAATTCCAAAATTTGGCAGGTAGTATGCCAAATAAAGTTCTGCCATATTAAAAGTATGCCATTATAAATTCGGACATATAAACATTCGGCCAAACTATATTTATATTAAATATTTTTATATGCCTTAAAAATATTAATTTAAAGAAGCCAAGTTATGCCAAGTGCGTAATGCCAAATAAATTTCGGTGCATCATGATTCTGCCAGATAGAGGAAACCCGATTTTTCTTCCACCGCTTTGTACTTTTCTCTAAATTTTAATCAGTTACATACCAACAACAACACCATAATTAATTCCGTTAAACACATTGAAGCAAGCAAACGTGCATTTATTTAACGAAATTTATTATGCTCTAAGTTAAGAAACGTTTAAACGTTAATAAATATATGATTAACTTATATAGCCCGACACGTACCCCGTGTGGTGCCAAACAATGGAAAACAATTGTGTCTCATTAGTTGTCTTTGACCGATTAAGCAGACTTTTATCATTACTTAACTCAACGTTTAGAAATCAACCCCATTTCGGCACAGCTTTTTTTTTAGGTGGGAAATTATCATTTTTTTATAACTGCGGAGCGGGAGGGTGTGTCAGACTCTTACTGACTAAAAGCCACCCGTGTTCCTTCCGTTGCCTTTGTTGCCAGGGGCCTCGGTAACCTCTTCAGACTTTCCCACGACCCCGGCAGGCATCGGTCCTAGTGGACCCCTACACTTGTGCTGACATCTCTTTGAGGCGCGCGTGGAACACAACGCGCCGTCAACCTGGGCCTGAACCGTATCGGATGGCGACCTACCCATTGCTCGCCGTCCGCAAGCTCGCGCCTACGGTGGCCGGAAATCCACCTGGGATTCGCGACGCCCAGGGCGTCTCCTGCGGTGGCTGGGGGCGTGAGGGCGCGAGATTTACCCCCCCCCCCCCTCATCCCTCCCGCCTCCTCCTTAGCGAGCATTACTGCTTCGCAGAAGGAGGTTTGTCGCCATAGCTTGGTATTAACATCACTCATGTTTCGAGAAATAAATCGACGAACTCCTTTAAAAACTGTAATGTGATATTCAAAACTTAATCTATTGTGATTTCGAGATGTGTCAGTAGCTACATTCCTGTCGCTAATACTTACGGATCAATATACAAATACACATAAATCAATCTTCCAAACTATATTAGAGTCGGCTTACAGTCTAAACGGATGCAGATGAATACCAGTACTTTACATGGAGCGACTGCATCAGACCTCCACAATCTAGTTACTGGTTAACACTATATAACTTGGTAAGACTGGATGTGACTGACTTTTGGGCGTCTGACAACCCGTGACGACTGTCAAAGATCTAGGAATGACAGCCGGGACGGCCACGGATGGACGGACGGGTAGCAATATTATACCATGGTCGCCCACTGTCCCCGTCTACTTACAAATCATATAGTACGTACTAATTCCATGCTTGCAAGCTGTCACTTCTGTCACCTATCTATCTTAAAGTCTCTCTATCTATCTTAAAGGTCCTGGTACTATGTGTGTGTGTGTGTGTGTGAACGCGAATATATGTAATGTTTTTATTAATTTTATTTATTTCTGCATATTATATAAAACTATCAGCTTTCTGCTCTCCTTCTCCTTATAAACTTTAGCTGTGCCAAATTTCATACTCCTCCGACCGCGTTATTTTTTTTTTGTTGTGAAATTATCAGATAACTTTTCCCGCTCTGGGCGGAGCAGGAGGGTATGACTGACTTTTACTGACTAAAACCCACCCGTGTTCCTTCCGTTGCCTGTATTGCCAGGGGCCTCGGTAACCCTTTCGTACTTTACCGCGAATAATAATCCCCTGCTTTTGGCTTTGAAAATGTCTTATAGATAACGACTTAATAGTCGTTATCCATAAGACAATTTGAAAGCCAATCACGAAGCAAAGTTTGAGGAACCAAATTTCATAAACAGTTTTAAACTAAGGACGTGTTTAGACGCGATTAGCGCGCGGAGGTAAAGGAGTTTACTTGCCTGTGTTGTGTGGATAGTATCATACAGTTAGTAGAGCATTAGAGATTATAAAGATTAATATGTGTTGAGATAAGATCATTATAATAAGGATATTATATCGGTGTGGAGAAAATTAAGATCTTTTCGTGACCAGTTTTTAACGATTTCTGCACTCCAATTATGTAGGTAACTCATTTTCTTTCACAATACGAAAGATTTTGAACGAAATTCATAATCCATTGCTTCATATGTTTGAAAAATTTGTTTGTTTAAAAATCAAAGGCACTGCAACTTCATGAACCTATTCACAATAGTGACTGGCATTATTTTAAACATTGCCCGAATTTTATTTTATTTTTTTAAAGAATCTATTATTTTTATCTCTAGATTAAATTGTCAATCTTGTTTTTTTTTTCTTAGCCTTGTGTTTAGCTTCAATCTTTTTCACTTTTACTTCCTTCAAATCTCACCTACTAAATAACATACAGCAAACAAGCCTTCAAACACATGCAAACATCACACACAAAGCCAGTTCTCTCCTCACCTGAACCCGCCCTTACCTCTAACTAAAATAATTAGCCAAGTTGACAAGTTGGTGTCACAACGTTCCTACTGTAACAAGTTAATTTACGTTGAAACTGTACAAACGAAGCATCTTGTTTGAACAAGCATTTATTATGGAAGGTACACGCCGAACAAGTGTTTAGCGTGACATGTCGGGAATGTTTTAATAATGGAGGCTGATCAGAGATGAGTCTGGGTTTAGATTGGATAAGTTTGTGAGATAATTTACGGGGTGATGCTTAAAAATATGATGTGATGTGGCGCTGTACCTAGCGTAGGGGTTTGGTAATATTTCGTTCGAAACAAGTCGCAAGTTTTTGGAGGAGAAACGCATTAATCTGAGCAGGTATTCCTGTGTTTTTGAGAATGTACCCAATCTTATCTCAGTGTCAAACTGTCACCGTTTCATAGCGGTCACCTTCATTTTTGACATTAATTGTCACTGACATCAGATTGCGACTCGATTTTGAACGTTTTAATAACGGGAACTGGCCTCCTGAAGATGTCTTTAGATAAATACTATCATTTCTAGTGCTATGATTTTTTATGCACAGTCCTACTCCTTAACAGCCTTGCAGATTGGTAACACATTAAATAACATAACTGCACACCTGTTTACCCCGAAGAGTTAGGCAGAGATGTTAGAACCCATAGAACACTCACATTTCGCCTGTTATATTTAAGGCCCATGAAATATATGTAAAAGGGCGAGCCTATTGCCATCAACCGGGCACAAATATAGACTCCGGGCTGAACACTTCCTAATGGAAAAATCCTATAACACTTTGCCCTACCTGATAATCAAACCCAGGTCCTCATTCTCAGTAGTAGCGCTTGAAACCACTAGTCTATACATACATACTCACGCGTTTATTCAAAGGGTTGACACAGAAACTATAGAACGCTACCTGCTACAATCCTTACTCCTTATGCTTTGTTTACGTTCATACATCTGGCTAGACCAACACTCTATATTAAAGCCAACACAACACACTTGATAATTATTATCATGAACTAGTCGGGACTATCACACAATAACAGAAACAACACAAAAGAGATGAAGAAAAATAAGCGTAATGCAGTTATAGTTTTATTGATATCTATTTTTCTCAGAAAAAAAATTGGACACAAAGTTATTTAATATGTATCTAGTTTTAAAATAATATACCCGAATGGTTACTCTTTAAGTCATTGAAAATATTATGTCTTCTTTTTTAATTTCGCTTTTATAAATGAATGAAATGCATCGACCCCAGGGTGGTTAAACCAGACTCGATTGCTCAAAGGAATCCAAGGATTCGCACTAGTCTCTGGAGCCTCATGTTTCATGGGACTACAGAGACCATTGCGTATCAAAGAGTAGACTGGGGGGCGCGGTAATGGTCAGGAAGACGTGCCCTTAGGATAGGAGGGATTATTAGAGCCTACCAGATATGCACCCTTAAGTAAGCAAAAATTATTTTTAATTTCGCTTTTAATACATTTATTGTTGTCTTCTTTTTTTAAGGTGTGAGGTAAAATGATGCCCTGAAACACAGGTTTTCATAAACCTAGATCAAGCAGATCTATATTACATTTAGAATACAATTTTCCTCGGTTGTAAATGATGTAAATCATAATTTTACCTTATAACTGAATAAATTTTATTATTATATTAGTAGGAAAACAATATAAATAGCACGGTTTTTTCCACTATTCCCGTGATATTACGATAGCTGACACTAGCTCACTTCCCGCTTCTCATAAAATATTAAATCAAAAGCGAAGGACGTCTTGAGTGCACTTTCCTCATGTGAGTACATTAATACTTATCGATTTGTTGGTTTTATTACTTTTAAAATAAAAAGACGCAGTATGAATTTTAGGTCTACAGCTGAAGATGTTTGACATTACTAGCTGTGTCTATGGCTTTGCTCACATGACTGTGTATTTTTGGTATAAAACATTTATCCCATAAATGTTTTGAATTGACATGAACTTAACAAATAATTCACTGAAAGTTTTTCTCGTAAATAACCACTAAAACCACTCGTTCTTTGGTTTCAATACCTATATGTATAAACTCAACCCTAATACTACCAAAAGAATATTTTTTGAATACTCAATGTTTACATTGAGAGCAGTGGTGGCCCAGTGGTAACGGCCGCGCCTTCCGAGTTGTAGGTTGTAGGATCGGACCCAGACAAACGCTCTATACGCAAAGACGCTTGCTTTCAGGCAGAATACAATGACATTAAGGCTGTCAGATCTTCCCTTGTAAACTATGTGTTTTCTTGCAAATAAACATTTTAAATTTAAAATTTGAATTTAGTCTGTGTAAGTTATTTCAACACCACTGCTTCAAAATAGTAAAGGAAAAAAAACATCGTGAGTAAACCGGCATGTCCTAGAACCAAAAATTCGAAGACCTATGATATCTACCAACCCGCACTGGGCCCGCGTGTTGGATTACGCCCACTGCCTCTCACAGAGAGGAGGTCTGTGTGTCGCTGCGTGTATAGTTACTGTTGTTTCAATATTTTTAAAATTATAACAACCTTATATTCTAAGTACGCGACCTCACGAGTCACATTATTGCTATGAAGCTGAAAGTTTTATTCACAAAATAAGACCAGCATGTTGCTCGTCACATATTCAGACTTCCTTGTTCCATACACTTGCTCCCTTGTATCCGGGTTGTATTGAAATAATATATTCTTTAGTTCGGACTACACACACAAGTTGGTACTGACAATCCATATAGTATTAGTAACAATAACTTACAAAATATGGTAGTAATCTTTGACTAACTAAAACAATCATTAAAGTAGGAACTCTTATGAAATACTTGAGAGCTTTATCTTTTTAGAGCTCAAGATTATCAAATATTTAGGTATTGAAAAGAGAAAGGCAATCGACTCGCCCCCTTTTAAATGGAATTAAAAACATAACTGGTGAAATGTGGGTGTACTATAGATACATCTCTGCCTAACCCTTCGGGGTATACCGGCGTAATGCTATGCGCGTGTGTGTCTGTGGGAAAAAAGACCGTGTCCTATTTTTTCTAAAGCTGTATTAGCAAGCAAGAAAAAGTGATACATGGAAAAAAAATCCATTTCGCGTACGTAGCAGTGCTACGGCGTAGCAATGGAGCTACGACGTAGCACGCACTACTACAATATTCGAAATATTGTTCCTTCAATTAGCATCTGCCTAGCCTTTTCCCAACTACGTTGGGATCGGCTTCCAGTCTCACCAGATGTAGCTGAATACCAGTATTTTACATGGAGCGACTGCCTATCTGACCTCCACAACCCAGTTACTGGGTAACACGATACCCCTTGGTAAGACTGGTTGTCAGACTTTCGGGCTTTCGGCCCGTAACGACTGTCAAAGATCCACGAATGACAGCCGGGACCAACGGCTTAACGTGCTTTCCGAGGCACGAAGGGGTCTTGGTATGTAAAGATGGTCACCCATCCACGGGCCAACCGCGGCCAGCGTAGGTACCTAACCTGTTAAATTTCAATTTCATTCGTTCAAAATGATTTACAATATGTTCTTTGTAATTATAAGCTACATGAATTCATTGAAATTATTTCTGAAACACAAACCTCAATCTATCATTACTCTAAAGTCCACTTGAATGTATAAATTACTCTGCTTAAGTCTACATCAGTACATAAATGTTTTGACTGTAGGTATTGAGAATAAATTAAGCGTCACTGTTTATATTTGCGCTCAAGCGTATCAGACGGAGATTAATCTCTTAACTAGACCAGAGCTTTTGTATCTCAAAGGGACAAGTAGAAATAGAAATTCATCTTATAAAATAGCTTGTTTGGTATTGAAATAATTATATTGAAAAATACTGTTTTTGTAAAAAAAATAACAATGATTTTCTTTAATATTTAAGTTGTACCTTGTCAAGTTTGGCAGTCCAAAGGACCTGAATTATCTATGCTATTTTATCATATCAGTAATATTAAAAGATGTAATTAATAATAATAATAGTTGTTGTTGAAGTCAACAACAACTATTATTATTATTAATTAAAAAGGCTTGATTGCAAGACTTTTGGCTACTTTTTTATGTGTGCATTTTGTTATTGTGTACTGTGCGTTTTTTTTTTATCCAGAATAAACAATTTTTCTTTCTTCTTACCAATTAAAAAAAAAGTACGGATGTCGGAAAAGCGAAATACGAATATTCGTATTTTCCAGCTTCATTCAAGAGATAATACCTAGAACGTTGGCGTTCGCCTCAATTCTTTCTCCACATATTCCCCGATAAAAACAAAGTCAGCGCAAACAAAAACAAAGGCAGAGCAAAAAACCTACAAACATTCGTTTGAATTCAAACAAATTAAAAATAGATTAAATATGCTAACGGGTAAACTGCACCGCTAAACTCTTACTTATTTGCAAGTTCTAAATCCAAGCGATGGTTCTATTTTATATTCTTTTCTCGTTTTGCTTCGTGAATATAATAGGGTTAATACGTATTTTCTTACTAAAGAGATGGTAAATGAATGAGAAAATAAAAACCGGCCAAGTGCGTGTCAGACAACGCACAATAAAGGGTTCCATAGGTAGCAAGTTGGAATGAATTTATCCCAAAAACAAAATTAATATTGTAGTTGACAAACATGTTCTCCCATACATCGATTTATGCCACAGCCAATTCTCCAACTGCAAATTTTATAAAGCCCACTTAGCTGTGATAGTTTTCCTTTTAATTTAATTATATGTACTACTGCTTTGAATTTTTCACATCTCCATAAACAACCATTTAGCTGGCGGGGGGGGGGGGGACGACGACGACGACTACGACGATGACACGACTCAAACAAAGATAGCACTTTAATGCTTAATATTACGCAAACGGATTCGGGAATCGAAAAGTGGTGTTCTGTTCACAAACCCACAATATTTTTAAACGACCTATCCAAAGATACCCCACACTATGGGATAGACGACAAAAATATCTTCCGCACATTACGGGCAAGGGAGATAATTATTAATTTTATATTTATGATTTTTTTTTTCAAGATTTTATTTAAGCACTTTGTTGGCGTGACTAATATATATACCTATGCCAAATTACAGCTTTCTAGTACTAAGCGTCTCTGAGCTACAGCGAGGACAGACAGACAGACGGACATGGTGAAACTATAAGGGTTCCTTGTTTACTACGGAATCCTAAAAAAAAGGCGCATAGGCATACCCATGTACCTGCAAAGTCCGAAATGGATAGCGAGGCCCCTGGCAACACAGGCGAAGGCACGAACACGGGAGGGTTTTAGTCAGTAAGAGTCTGACACACCCTCCCGCTCCGCCCAGAGCGGGAGAAGTTATTTGATAATATCCCAAGCAAAAAAAAAAAACATACCCATGTCATATTACCATATTGTACACCCACATTTCGCCAGTTATGTTTAAATCCCATGCAATGGTGGACGAGCCTATTGCCATCAACCGGCCACAAATCCAGACACCGAGCTGCTACTGAAAATTCCTGGTGGAAAAATGCAATGACGCTTTGCCGACCCAGGAATCGAACCCAGGACCTTATGCTCAGCAGTAGAAATTAAGTTAAACTAAATATGTATCAATAGAATAGAATAGAATATTAATTTATTTGCTCAGAATGTAGATATTTACAATAAGCTGGTTACAATTACAATTATCGACATAATTATCGTTCAGCATAATGCTGCAGTACAGAGAAGTACTGAAGCGCTGATTTACAGTGAAAACTTGCTTCGACTCGTCAAATGGTACTATGAGTACCACCCAAAATCACAAAGTCGTTTGTTGTTCAGTCAGTGTGAAACAGTGGCATCCACACTTACAACCCACATCAACTGTGGTTCTGGTTGCGGCTTCGATTCCCGCACAAACCAAACATTTGTGTGTCCTATAAATAGTTGGTTCAGGTCCTCCGGAGCCTTATTCCGTTAAAATCAGTAAACAGGAAGGTTAGAGTACAACAATGTTGAGTTTATATCTGGGATAAATTCATCCCGACTACGGAACCATTCATTGTGTATGGTGCGACACGCACTTGACCGATTTTCAATCAGTAATTTTAATGTTCTAATTGCAGATTAGAGTTTATAAGAGGTGCTGAACCTCTTTAATGTAACAACTTTACATGAGAACAATAAACTATTTTATTTTAAATACACTTCTGGCAGACTACTTCCTAAAGAGCACGTAGGATACAATCCTAGTGGGTAGGTTGCTGCTTAATTAACAAGTCTCAGACCAAGTCCTAGACCTTGCTTTAGCGCTAGCTCCTGCTCTAAACCTACGTTAGAAATCCCAGCCAAATCCCAGAAAACCCAAAAAAAAAAAAGCCTCCGCATGGGCTAAATAGTCTTTAGTTTTGTTTAGTGGCATAAGTACTCATTTATTTATAATTCAGTGTGTGAAACACATGGGGGCCTAAATGTAAGGTTTTCTTAATGTTATCTGATCATTAATTTTTGTTATCTGATTGCTTTTCATGATGGAATGTCAAAAAACTGGTTGAATAGTTTTAGCTCCTCAAGACATTCTGTATTTGCTTTAGGAATTACTACCTAACCATCATATACACTGGAATTTTTAAGTTGTAATATTTTCGTCTCTTTAGACACGACCGAGTTTTTTAGAAAACAACAATGTGCTTCTAAAAAAAAAGTCGTTTATTTAAATTAGGCTGAGAATCAGCACTTTTCGAACGTCAAAATTACATAAGACAGTCCCCCAAAACGCCCACCCTTCACAACTTCCTAGTGCTTTAGCTGGCAAGAAGAAGTGGCGCAACAAACTCCCCAGCAGCACAACTGTCTGTTCAGTTAGAAAAAAAAAATCTATAAAACATTAAATTACGCATATGACAGCTTGCACACCACTATACCAACAACAACAAAAAAACATCGAAAACTACTCAAGCTGAAATTTAATAAAAAACGGAAACAGAAATTAATACCTAAATAAAAGCCTCCAGGTAAAAATTGCGTGCCCGCTTACATATAGCTATAGCTGTAACTCAGTCACAAATGATAAACTAGGACCTTCGAAGCAAAATAAAGAAACAGTAACTACCAATAACAATGACAAAACCATGATCAGCAAGACGACCAGTCACCACAAGCAGCGCCCTTTCACGAGCTCTGAAGTAGATACTAGCAAGAAGCAGGTTAGAAGTTTGTTGTCATTGTTTCTGAGTAAGGTTAGTAATATAATGTGGAAACTGTGTCATATTAAGAGATATTTAACACTTACTTGGCTACTCATTCAATTGTAAATAAATGCGTAGGTGCGTCTTACCGTTTCGATCTCTTTGCCCTGTTGTTCGGTGGCGGGAAAAAAGTGTTCCTCCAAGGATGAAGAGCGTTCTTCCCCACGACCGCACTTAGGAGAATTGCCGCTCAGGTTCGCTACAAACGGTTGCTCTCCGAAGGCACCGGCGATCACGTACATAATGTACGCTTTCGATATCCCTTTCGGCATTTCGCTGACTCACTATCAGTGTAACACTATATATCACTTACCACAAGCACTATTATTCACTTTCTATAAAGTATTACCAGAAACTATTAATTTTCTTAAGAAAATTCGCAAGAGAAAATTTATCCGTATGTTGGCGGCAAAATTTTTAGACGCTATCATTGACACTTGACAGTGACAGATCCAGCACGCTGTAACCATAAATCATCGCGAGTTCTTCATAGTGGAAGATCACAGGAAACGAAGAGGGAATGTAAGAACGTTTATTCAGGTAAACTCTAAGACTGCTTTCTTCAAAGAAATGCAGCTGTGTTTTGATGGGAACATAATACAACACATTGTTCCTGAAACAGATTTTCTCTCAATAATCCATTATTAAGTATCTAGGTTTTAAGGTGAGTCGATATTGGAATTACACTGCCATAAATACAACGAATTCGCAATTTACCACTCGCCAGCCTTGTGAAGCACTTGTTAGTTTCGCCTCTGTTGCGCCACAGAGCAAGAAAATTCAGAAACTCCACGGACATTCTTTAAACAAAATAGAGCAAAAATATGCCACTCATGATTAAAGCGCGAAGCTTAATTAAAAATAATAAAACAGGGATCACGTCAACATACATAGTTTAAAACAGGAACGCGCTTATTTCTCAATTAAACGCAAGACAAGTACCCTTAAGAGTGACCCTTCAATCATTCTAAGCAAACAAAACTGTTTATGCTTCAGGAGTGTATAGCATGAAACCAAACACTTAGTTACGCCACTTGTAAGTCTACGTTTAGCATTGAACTGAACTCAAATTCCCGTAATAAAATATATTCAAAATCTAGTCGAAATTTCATGTCAGAAACGACAATAAATGCCAAAAATATAGCTAAACAGTATTTATTGTTTTATGTAGTGAACAAGAAAGTGTTTAAGACGCTAACAACACCTAAACCGCGGTCACTGTCAGATTGCATAGAAAAGAAAGAGAAGGGCGATGACACAACGCTTGTAATTGATTGCAAAATATGAAGCAATTATCTATTTACTCAAAATTGCGTTGAGTAATCAAAAATAAAAAAACAACCAAGTTCTGCATTAAAATAAGACGTTCTTGTTATTAATTAAATACGTTACCTATGTTGATATTTATTTTGGATTAGAACTCAAGGTAAGAGATTAGTTTGTATCGAGATTTTTTTCAAAACGTGTTTTGGTAACAACCAAGTTCTGGGTAATATGTTCAAAATTAACATATATTTTTTCCGCTACCACAAACTATACTGATTTGGCAATTTTGTTTCTCAAGACAAGCCTATTTTGGTCAATTGGGTCTTGTCAGCGCCTTAATAAACGCTAAGTATATAATTTTTGACAGATTGGTGCTGAAATTAGATTGAGCACGTTAATGAAAATACGGGAATCCTCTGGCAGCTGCTGCTGTGATAAGTTTATTTTTCGTATAGTTATCAATTAATTAAAATGGTCCTTCTGTCCATTTACCGTATCCGTGCAGCAAACATTATTAAAAACAGACTGCGGTAATCGCGGGTTCTTGCTCTGAGCTCTGAGTACCGCACGTAGCAGTATTATGTATGAAGCGGTATTACGACGTACAGGGCTTCTGATTGCTATTTCAAATGTTAGCTTGTGTTTTGAGTTCTGAATATTTAATTTTACTTTCTTTTAGAACTGTGGTGGCCTTGAGGTTTAGTTAATTAATTCTTAAGGATTTAGAAGTTCAAAATTCGGTTAAGTCAGTTTTAATTTTCTTCTCTCGTGCTGGCACGAGAGCAGTGGTGGCCCAGTGGTAACAGCTGCGACTTACGAGTTGTAGATCGTAGGTTCCAACCCGGGCAGGCGCTTTACGTTGTGTAAATTATTTCATCACCTACTGCTCTCAAAACGGTGAAGGAAAACATCGTGAGGAAACCGGCGTGTCCGAGAACCAAAAAATCGAAGACATGTGACATCTACCAACCCGCACTCGGCCCGCGTGGTGGATTACGGCCCACTCCCTCTCACAGAGAGGAGGCATGTGTCCCAGCAGTGGGAACATTATAGGCTGATTGTTGTGTGTTATGTTGGCACGAGAATAATACGTGGACTCTTTTATTCTTTTTTATTGAGGGTCGTGGCTAAGTGATAACAGCCGCACGGGTCGATCGAAGGTTAAGCTACGCATGCCGCGGTCGGTTCGTGGATGGGTGACCACCCATTACATATCGAGACCCCTCCGTGCCTCGGAAAGCACCCAACTGTCATTCGTAGATCTTTGACAGTCGTTACAGGTACATAGTTACACGGAAAAAAAGGATGTCTTAAATTAAGACAATATCCTTTTGGTCAAGACAAATATTGATTCATATATGGGGAAAACAATATATTCTGGAATGAAGTAAAATTTTGTCCTAGTTTTATTGTCTTCTTCGAAGACATTATACTTAAATGAAGAATTATTAAGTTTAGTTTTAAGAATATTATTTCTAAAACTAGATAAAAACTAGATATTTTCTTCAATTAAGATTATTATAGTTTTGAATCAAAAATATTTGTTTAAGTCAAGAATAAAAATCAAGTATTTATTATTCTTTATTTGAGTAAACAGGTTTTCTTGGACTGTGTACATTTACTTACGTTAAGAAAATATTTACTTGGATTGAAACCATTTTTCTGAGAATATTGATATTCTTCGCTGCAGAGTTCTTTTTTTTTTCCGTGTAGAAGCCCAAAAATTTGACAATCAGTCTTACCAAAGGTTATCATTATTGCCACGCTTGGCAGGCGGGTTGGCGATCGCAGTATGGTGTTAAAATGCATAGAGAACGCTGCTGCCCATTCTCTAGTAAGTCCCTTAGTCGCCAATAATCAAACACTGTAAAACAATAATCAAACATACAATAGGTATAATCAATGTACAAATTAAAGTGTGTCGAACAAATAAAACCTCCCAATGTGTTTCATAATCAATTAAAAGCCTCCCCCTACCATTACGGGAACAAGTAATGCATACGTCACTGTGGCTCGTTATTGGCGCAGGCTCGCATCGCTTTCAATGTACTCGTGCGGTCTGACGTCATACAGCCGCGATGACGTAGCTCACAACCGCACCGCACTCTACTTGGTACGGTACGAGACTTAAGCGACAGCGGGTTAAAGAAAAGAAAAATGGCAAATGTTTATTCATTATTTTTTAAGTTTAGTTCGCTTTTGGTAAAGTTATTAGCAAGAGTCACAAAAGCTAAAAACAAAAGATTAAAATCTACTTGATTTCATCATAGTTCACAGGCCGACTTCACCTGCTACTAAGCCTGGCCCTCGTTTTGATTAATTTACTATCTTCAAATGCACGACAACTGCAGCTCTCCTCAAACAAAGGAACGAGTAATCTTGTGATCAAAATCTTATTGTGACACCGAAACATGCACAATTAGTATCACCCTTTTTTTTTTGATGTTGGGAAATCATCAAATAACTTCTCCCGCTCTGGGCGGAGCGGGAGGGTGTGTCAGACTCTTACTGACTAAAACCCACCCGTATTCCTTCCTGTTGCCTATGTTGCGGGGGCCTCGGTGACCCATATGTACCTTCCCGCGACCCCGGCAGGAGTATCACCCTGATAGACGCAAACAACAAAAAACTGTACATTTCCTACATAACGCACTTTATTGGTTGTACGGCTGTGGATGCTTCCAAAGAATGCACATGATTGTCTGCACGCTCGCTAACTCACACACACATATCCCCTAGGTGTAATATCTCACCGTTTCTAATGTAGGGTTGAGATATGACGTCAGCGATGTTGACGCTGCGGCCGCAACCGCACCGCACTCAGCGTGACTGGTGCGGTGCAAGTTATAAGCTGAAGCGATTTCCATGACTAAGGCCGAGATAGATAAAAGTGACCTAACATGAGCTTTGGCTTAGATTTCTTATGTTCTCGTCTCTTGGACTTTTAGTTTGAAAGGTTGTGCGACAGTGATCGATATAATGTATTAATCTCGGCTTAATTAAGACATACTTTGGGATGTATGCTCATCGAGCGTGCTCGGTGTAGGTACATAGTCATGTGTACCCTTTCTGTAAGTACAAATACGTAGTAATAATATTGTAGATAATACACATATATATATATATATATAGATATAGATAAGTTGTAATAAAGATGTTGAAGTTGGTTGTTGAATCGATTCCCACAAGGTAAAATTATTATTTGTATGACCTACGGATAGTTTTCTCTAAAGACATTTGTTTCTGTAAATTAATAATTTGCTACACAGGGGAATGCCTAAAGATTGGTTAGTGAAACTGAGCATACCGACTTAAGTAAAGTTGGGGTTTCTTTCACGTCATAAAACGACAAAGGTATATTTCTCTATGTAACAGTTAAATAGTTTCATCCTTAGTAAGCAATTAGGGGGTCGCATTACCTTGTCATACCATTGTCTGCTGACCTAAAATAGAATAATACCAGCCTAATTTCGATCAGCAGACAATGTGTATCCACTCCACCATAGCTACTTACAGCTTATAATCCGACCTCGCTACAATTTCTATTTCCATTCGACTCAAAATATATAATCACGAATCCCGAAGACGGGTACCGACTGCCCCGGGCCGACCTCACCTCGGGCCGAGTTATCCTCGGTCCGTTGGGCTCGAAAGAGGACTGTTGCTATGGTAACGGACTTTGATATCAAACCATGTGTGAGGAAGAACACTATTGAATTAGATGTATAGTGTATTGAATTCAGTCAGGTAGTGTGGTTGTTGACCAATGTTTACGCTACGCTATGCGAGGTTGTGCTGAAGTAAAGCCGGTCATTTTTATTGACAGTTTTTGAAACATTTTAAAAAGATATTTCCACATTTTTTTTTGTACACCTCTCTACCAAAAAAAAATGTGGAAGAATCTGTTGGCTAAATAATAACTTCCGCACGGATCGATCGTTCAGGTTAAGCTACGCTTGCTGCGGTTGATCCGTAGATGCGTGACGATCTTTAGATACCCCTCCGTGCCTCGTAAAGCACGTTAATCCGTTGGTCCTAGTTGTTATTTGTAAATCTTTGACAGTTTTTAAGTTGTTACGGGTCATCAGAAGCCCGAATGTCTGATAACCAGTCTTACCAAGGGGTATGGTGTTACCCAGTAACCGGGTTGTGGAGGTCAGATAGGTAGTCGCTCCGTGCAAAACACTGGTATTCAGCTGCATCCGGGTAGACTGGATCCCGACCCCAACATTGTTGGGAAAAAGCAGATGATGATGATTTCAGGTTTTCTGTGATTATAATCAGAATTATAAAGGCACAGCACTTTCTGCTTGCCTATATGCAATATCACTCATAAAAAGTAACTTCTCAAAATGTAATAGTAGTGTTACCAAAAGTCCTTCCTTACATAAGAGGAAATCAATAATACTAAAATCAAAACTGTTTAACAGCAGTTTCCGTCGCTTTGAAAATATCATTTGAAAACGTTGACTGTTTTTGGAGGAGCAAGACAAAGTTTCAGCAACGTTTACACCAGCTAAATAAAACTGTTACGTATGAAACTGTAAATAGCAAATCTAAGCGGATGGTTCTATGACTTATCTCGTAACGTGAAACATATTTTGCCCGCGGCTTCGCTCGCGTAGAAATCGGAAATTATCCCGTAAGGACGAAGTACCTGAATTAAAAGTGTTTTAAATTCTAACCCAGGTCATGGTTTACCTGTGTGCCAAATTTCATAGAAATCTGTTTTAGGCGCTTAGACATGAAAAGGTAAAAGACAGACAGAGTAACTATTATAATATAATAAATATAAAACGTTTATTTCGACCAACAAAGGATCACAGGCACGAAAGATTACGAAATTTATAAATAAGACATTTATAACAAATAAAAACACAAGTAAAAAGACCATACTTTATCAGCCTATAATGTTCCCACTGCTGGGACATAGGCCTCCTCTCTGTGAGAGGGAGTGGGCCGTAATCCACCACGCGGGCCCAGTGCGGGTTGGTAGATGTCACAAGTCTTTGAATTTTCGGTTCTAGGATATGCCGGTTTCCTCACGATATTTTCCTTCACGATTTTGAGAGCAGTGGTGATTAAATAATTTACACAAAGTAAAGCGGCTATCCGGGTTCGAACCTACGACCTACAACTTGTAAGTCGCTGCCGTTACCACTGGTCCACCACTGCTGTCCAAAAGACCACATAAACATATTACAAATTCAAATTAATTCATTCTATTGCATTTATAATGTTAATAATAATTTATATTATGGAAGTATGGATCTGTTTCCAATAACATAGTTTCACATAATATCTTCACCTCTGGATACCCAACCTAACAATCCGGTCATCACAGAACCGGTTAAACTTTTTATAGCTACCTTATTTCTCCGCTACTACGCGTTCAGCGATTTTTGACTCGAGTAAGCAGTATGTCAAAGGATATGCGTGCACGTGTCAATAGGTTCTTAACCGACTGCAAAGAAGGGTTATGTTTTTCACAAAAGGTTTATTTAGGGTTCGCGTGAATTGACTTATCCTGAAATAAGGCTGTTTTGTAAAAGGTAAAGGATCAGATTATTTATGGCTTAAGTTCGTAGGAACTTAAGCCATAAATAATCTGGTCCTTGTAGCTTAGCTGTGTTTGTGTGTTGTGACACTATTTTAGTACCTACTGAAGAATTGTAATAGTTTTGACGTGATTTAAAGTGAAAACTTTTTATGTAAATCATAATTTCAGCCGAAAGACGTCCACTGCTGGACATAGGCCTCCCCAAGCATCGCCTCTTCGACCGGTTCTGCGCTTTCCGCATCCAGCATATTCCTGCGGCCTTCACAAGGTCATTGTTCCACTTTGTAGGAGGCCTTCCAACGCTATCTTTTTCGGTACGCGCGTGTGTGCGGTAAAGTCTAATACAAAATACAAATAAAAATATTTTATTTTCAGACAACCGGGGCCCATAGTGCTAGTTACAAAAAATAACTTAAAAAATACTATGTTAAGGTGTAGGTACAGAGATAAAATACTATGTTAAGGTGTAGGTACAGAGATAAAATACTATGTTAAGGTGTAGGTACAGAGATAAAATACTATGTTAAGGTGTAGGTACAGAGATAAAATACTATGTTAAGGTGTAGGTACAGAGATAAAATACTATGTTAAGGTGTAGGTACAGAGATAAAATACTATGTTAAGGTGTAGGTACAGAGATAAAATACTATGTTAAGGTGTAGGTACAGAGATAAAATACTATGTTAAGGTGTAGGTACAGAGATAAAATACTATGTTAAGGTGTAGGTACAGAGATAAAATACTATGTTAAGGTGTAGGTACAGAGATAAAATACTATGTTAAGGTGTAGGTACAGAGATAAAATACTATGTTAAGGTGTAGGTACAGAGATAAAATACTATGTTAAGGTGTAGGTACAGAGATAAAATACTATGTTAAGGTGTAGGTACAGAGATAAAATACTATGTTAAGGTGTAGGTACAGAGATAAAATACTATGTTAAGGTGTAGGTACAGAGATAAAATACTATGTTAAGGTGTAGGTACAGAGATAAAATACTATGTTAAGGTGTAGGTACAGAGATAAAATACTATGTTAAGGTGTAGGTACAGAGATAAAATACTATGTTAAGGTGTAGGTACAGAGATAAAATACTATGTTAAGGTGTAGGTACAGAGATAAAATACTATGTTAAGGTGTAGGTACAGAGATAAAATACTATGTTAAGGTGTAGGTACAGAGATAAAATACTATGTTAAGGTGTAGGTACAGAGATAAAATACTATGTTAAGGTGTAGGTACAGAGATAAAATACTATGTTAAGGTGTAGGTACAGAGATAAAATACTATGTTAAGGTGTAGGTACAGAGATAAAATACTATGTTAAGGTGTAGGTACAGAGATAAAATACTATGTTAAGGTGTAGGTACAGAGATAAAATACTATGTTAAGGTGTAGGTACAGAGATAAAATACTATGTTAAGGTGTAGGTACAGAGATAAAATACTATGTTAAGGTGTAGGTACAGAGATAAAATACTATGTTAAGGTGTAGGTACAGAGATAAAATACTATGTTAAGGTGTAGGTACAGAGATAAAATACTATGTTAAGGTGTAGGTACAGAGATAAAATACTATGTTAAGGTGTAGGTACAGAGATAAAATACTATGTTAAGGTGTAGGTACAGAGATAAAATACTATGTTAAGGTGTAGGTACAGAGATAAAATACTATGTTAAGGTGTAGGTACAGAGATAAAATACTATGTTAAGGTGTAGGTACAGAGATAAAATACTATGTTAAGGTGTAGGTACAGAGATAAAATACTATGTTAAGGTGTAGGTACAGAGATAAAATACTATGTTAAGGTGTAGGTACAGAGATAAAATACTATGTTAAGGTGTAGGTACAGAGATAAAATACTATGTTAAGGTGTAGGTACAGAGATAAAATACTATGTTAAGGTGTAGGTACAGAGATAAAATACTATGTTAAGGTGTAGGTACAGAGATAAAATACTATGTTAAGGTGTAGGTACAGAGATAAAATACTATGTTAAGGTGTAGGTACAGAGATAAAATACTATGTTAAGGTGTAGGTACAGAGATAAAATACTATGTTAAGGTGTAGGTACAGAGATAAAATACTATGTTAAGGTGTAGGTACAGAGATAAAATACTATGTTAAGGTGTAGGTACAGAGATAAAATACTATGTTAAGGTGTAGGTACAGAGATAAAATACTATGTTAAGGTGTAGGTACAGAGATAAAATACTATGTTAAGGTGTAGGTACAGAGATAAAATACTATGTTAAGGTGTAGGTACAGAGATAAAATACTATGTTAAGGTGTAGGTACAGAGATAAAATACTATGTTAAGGTGTAGGTACAGAGATAAAATACTATGTTAAGGTGTAGGTACAGAGATAAAATACTATGTTAAGGTGTAGGTACAGAGATAAAATACTATGTTAAGGTGTAGGTACAGAGATAAAATACTATGTTAAGGTGTAGGTACAGAGATAAAATACTATGTTAAGGTGTAGGTACAGAGATAAAATACTATGTTAAGGTGTAGGTACAGAGATAAAATACTATGTTAAGGTGTAGGTACAGAGATAAAATACTATGTTAAGGTGTAGGTACAGAGATAAAATACTATGTTAAGGTGTAGGTACAGAGATAAAATACTATGTTAAGGTGTAGGTACAGAGATAAAATACTATGTTAAGGTGTAGGTACAGAGATAAAATACTATGTTAAGGTGTAGGTACAGAGATAAAATACTATGTTAAGGTGTAGGTACAGAGATAAAATACTATGTTAAGGTGTAGGTACAGAGATAAAATACTATGTTAAGGTGTAGGTACAGAGATAAAATACTATGTTAAGGTGTAGGTACAGAGATAAAATACTATGTTAAGGTGTAGGTACAGAGATAAAATACTATGTTAAGGTGTAGGTACAGAGATAAAATACTATGTTAAGGTGTAGGTACAGAGATAAAATACTATGTTAAGGTGTAGGTACAGAGATAAAATACTATGTTAAGGTGTAGGTACAGAGATAAAATACTATGTTAAGGTGTAGGTACAGAGATAAAATACTATGTTAAGGTGTAGGTACAGAGATAAAATACTATGTTAAGGTGTAGGTACAGAGATAAAATACTATGTTAAGGTGTAGGTACAGAGATAAAATACTATGTTAAGGTGTAGGTACAGAGATAAAATACTATGTTAAGGTGTAGGTACAGAGATAAAATACTATGTTAAGGTGTAGGTACAGAGATAAAATACTATGTTAAGGTGTAGGTACAGAGATAAAATACTATGTTAAGGTGTAGGTACAGAGATAAAATACTATGTTAAGGTGTAGGTACAGAGATAAAATACTATGTTAAGGTGTAGGTACAGAGATAAAATACTATGTTAAGGTGTAGGTACAGAGATAAAATACTATGTTAAGGTGTAGGTACAGAGATAAAATACTATGTTAAGGTGTAGGTACAGAGATAAAATACTATGTTAAGGTGTAGGTACAGAGATAAAATACTATGTTAAGGTGTAGGTACAGAGATAAAATACTATGTTAAGGTGTAGGTACAGAGATAAAATACTATGTTAAGGTGTAGGTACAGAGATAAAATACTATGTTAAGGTGTAGGTACAGAGATAAAATACTATGTTAAGGTGTAGGTACAGAGATAAAATACTATGTTAAGGTGTAGGTACAGAGATAAAATACTATGTTAAGGTGTAGGTACAGAGATAAAATACTATGTTAAGGTGTAGGTACAGAGATAAAATACTATGTTAAGGTGTAGGTACAGAGATAAAAGTGGAAAACAAATGTCGATTCGTCAACGCACACCTCTCACATGCTGAGATTGATGAAACTATTGAACACAGGCGTGTTCTATCTGCTAATACCTACAATTATGATCGAAGCATTTCTTCAATTTGGAACATTGTTATAATTATTATAGCAATAAACCTCCTGTATACATACGACTATAGGTATATTTAAGTTCTTCAAGAAGGAGAAGGTTCTATGTCCGTCTGTATATATTTTTTTCCACTTTTCTATGTGGATGATGTTATAATAACTTGCTGTCGCTGTTATTTATATAGCAGGTAGTATTCGAATTTGTTTGGGGTAGGTAACTAAAACGTGAAAAATATTCACTTTTTACAAAAAAAAAAATATTTAAAAAACAAAAAACCCGACTGCAAAAACACATAACTGAAAATGGAAAAACAAGCATTATAATCTACAGAATTTTGGTATCGCAGGCAGGGACAATCAAAAGTTACACCATATTTCGGTTATTCGACTGCAAGAACAAAATTATATACTTAGATTATAATGCTTGTTTTTCCCTTTTCAGTTATGTGTTTTTGCATTCGGGTTTTTTGTTTTTTAAATAATTTATTTTATTTCAAGCTTTTTAGTTAAATTACTCATTACTAGCTTTTATTTGATACCAATATTGTTGCAATTAATTAAAAAAAACCCTTCCGGAGGGGAAGGGTTTTTTTGTATTTACAGATGCAATTTATAAATATCATATAGCCTATGTCACTCCAACAATTAAGACGAATCTAAGGACACCTCATATGTTAAAATCCATCAAGCCGTTTAGGCTACAGAGCGTGCCAAAGAAATAGACATACATACATACATACATACATACTCTCGAAAAACATTACCCTCCTGAGGCAGTCGGGTAAATAACAAACGACTTCCAAAAAAGCACTACAAAGTGACAAATAACTATAATTTCCGGAGTCGGTGGCAAAAACGAAAATATAAAAGCAAAGACACCGAATTCAGAAATTAAAGTTATTTGTCACTTTGTAGTGTTCTTTTTTTGAAGTCGCTTTGTTTTTTATTTTTGTAAAATGTTTTTTTTTACAATTTCTTTTGCATTTCGAAAGTCTATTGTGATGTGAATGAGTGTGTGTGTGTGTTTAACACAATAATTTATCATCTTACAATCGCACAATAGTTTCATTATATGTAGTTTAGTTTAGTTTTATGAAAATACGCCCTCGGTATGTACTTGATATTTAAAGTAAATAGAAGATAGAACAACCTTTGTTTATCTAAAAATAGAAAGTCAAGTCTTAAGATACTATCTCTGCGTAAACAACAAAACGGGCTCACGGTAAGATTTTCCAAAAATAGACTCATCCCAGGAAAGCCGTTAAATGAATAAAGTCTAAAATAAAGGACACAAAACAAACGCCTTCAGGTAACTAAAAACTTTTTGCTGCTGAAAATTTCCGACAATCGTCACCTAACTCCTAACTAAGTATTTACTTAACTGATTACCTCGCCAAGTCCGCCAAGTTGCGCCAAGTCGCGCCAACTCGCGCCAAGTCGGGCCAAGTAGCGTCGAGATTCTCCCATACACATTTAAAGGTGTTTTGAACCAAGTTTTTTTTTTACTAAAGTTCTCTTTTTTTCTGCTTCCGCGGTGCCTAAGGAAAAGTTTTCAGTTGATCTGATTGGGACTCCACTTGGGAATTTTCGGTCGTGATTTTTTCACACCGTCATCTTTTAAGAAAAGTTTACGTTACGGTTACGGAATAAGTTTTTTTTTTGTGTTTTTTTCCTTCTTTTGATTTGTTTCTTTGAGTAATTCTTGCCTTGTGAGTCTAGGGGCGTGCGAGACAGGTGCCTTTGAGTATGAATGGGTACCTTTGTACTCTTTTGTTAAAAAGTTGCAAGTCATCGTTTTTCGAGATGTTGTTAAATACGAGTAAATACAAGGCTGTAAAAGAGCGAAAAACAATTAAATTACATTATGACTGTGTCGTGTCAATTTACTGGTTTTTTTTTTTCTTTTTGACTCCTGTACTACACTGGATATATTACAAACATACTTTTGTACAAAATAACGAGCGAGCCTTACAGTAGTTGCATATGATTTGTAACATCTGACATCTCACCATGGTAATAAGAATCTGAGCAGCGACAGAAATTAACCTCAAAATTTAAAAAGCTAAATACTGAAATGAGGTGGTTTGTGGCTAATTGTGGGGCTTGTGGCTAAGTAATAACAGCCGCACGGGTCGATCGATCAGGTTAAGCCAGGCTTGCCGCGGGTAGTCCGTGGATGGGTGACCATCTTTACATACCAAGACACCTCCGTGGCTCGGAAAGCACGTTAAACCGTTGGTCCCGGCTGTCATTTGTAGATCTTTGACAGTCGTTACGGGTCGTCAGAAGCTCGAAAGTCTGACAACCAGTCTTACCAAGGGGTATCGTGTTACCCAGTAACTGGGTTGTGGAGGTCAGATAGGCAGTCGCTCGATGTAAAATACTGGTATTCAGCTGTATCCGGTAAGACTAGAAGCCGACCCCAACTTAGTTGAGAAAAAGCTAGGCAGATGATGGCAGATGACTGACATATTTATTCGAACCATTATTCATTACGAGTGGTGGCCCACTGGTCGAAATTCGACCCCCTCTACTTACAATCGATATAACTTCATGCTATAATAAAGTACTTACTATTGCCGTGCTATTAAAATGTACATACTTATTCCATGCTCAAGCTGTCACTTCCTGTTCCACACTTCCGCCCCTTTTCACGTAATCACTCTCACATAAAGTGAGAGCGAGATGTTACACATCAATAATTTATCAATATTCCAGTGTACTACACCATGGTTATCATCATTTGCACATGTTATGACGCTACGCGCTTTGGCAACACTGACCGACAGTTCACTGACCTGCGCTGTGGTTGACTGTGGCACTGCGAGGCACGTCGCATCCTGTCATGTCATTACATTTGATCGTCAAACCTTTGCAACCTTTATCACTAACTATACGGTAGCTACGTAGCATTTAGTTTTTGTATGACAAAACCGATGGCAAAGCCTTGTCTTAAACGTAAATGATTTTGCCCAAAGTAACTCTTGCTATTGAAAGCATGATTTTAAAGTGGGCTGCACGTTATTAGTTCAATAAATACAAAATTATCGTTGTGAAGCCCGGCGCGGCGGCGCGTATCTTATTCGGAGCCAAACCATGGAAAATCAATTGTGTCTCATTATCTGTCCTTAACCGATTAACTAAATCATTTTTTACCTTATCCTCAGTACAAACCATTACTAAAATATATATCTATTCCAAACATAGTTTGGTCCTCCGGTCCGCACCCTCTTATCATTATTCAAAAGACCGCGAGCGCTTACGGTAGCAAAAATCTCTGGCAGCAGCCGCAGACGTACGTACTTCTCATCAAGGATACATGGGCGTCGCACTCACATTTACTGACACACGGAAGCTGGGAGACGGATAAACTTGGAGTTTGATTCATATGCTTTTTATATTAAGTTTTATAGAAACGCATCGTATATATCTTCCTTGTAATTTTGTAATCGTACCTGACCAATGCATGCCATAACTGTAATATTTAATTTTGGTTCATCGGGGTTCTATAAATTGATTACATTCCCTGTACATTGAGAGGTCTCTTATGATACAGGATCTCCTAGTACAAGCCAGGGCTCCACAGATGTTGGTGTTTTGTAGTGTAAATTTATAATTATTATTAAATTATGCTTCAGCTGATTCCTACCATTCCCTTTCACACCAACCTGGAGGATTCCTGTGTTCCAGCAGTGGGAACTTTATGGGCCGATTATGTATATGATTTCTACCAGAATATAATTTGGTGTTTTTTTCATTCGTTGATTGTGTCTTCTCAGTACAGAAACCTAACCAAATGGACTTACAGTCTGAAATAGAAGATTTTTAATTTTACCCGACCTTTAGCGTGAGCCTAAGCATCTAATATAAGCTGGCCTCTTATTCAGCTGAAACTCCGTACTACAGTAGGCCAGCTCAAGGTCAAAATGTTACCACCGCAGTGCGGTTGGCTGTCGTACCGTAAAGACGTGGCTTGAATGATGGTAGTTTAGTTAACCTCATATTTGCCGTACCACCTTAAGGTTTAAAATCACTTACACGTCATAGAACGACACGGTCTTTATGTCTTTAGGACAGTTTCAGCCTTAGTGAAGTTTCAGTTTAGTGGCAATTATTGTCAAAAGTGTAAAGCAATTACTAGATCGACTATACCTACAAGTATACGTATTGTGGCGTTATTAAACAAAAAATCATTATAACGTCACTTGTAATACGTATAATTAAAAAAAAATATATATGGAGAAAAAAAGAAAAATGAAGAATTAAATATGTGATCTAAATAGGCAACACCAGATGCTGTTAAAATCCATAAAACGAGTACGTTTTAAGGTGGATGGTAAAAATGAACGTCCAAACAATGTGATTGCAATCAGACTCATGTTTAAATCGACCATGTATCCTAAAACGCAGTTCTAGCATACGTTTTGTAAAAATGAACGTCCAAACAATGTGATTGCAATCAGACTCATGTTTAAATCGACCATGTATCCTAAAACGCAGTTCTAGCATACGTTTTGTAAAAAAATCTGGTTACGTGTTAGCAGCTATCAATTTAGAAATAAAAAAGTTCAAGGTTCGGAGTAGGTTAGGAAAAATCTAAGTCTTTTCAGTAAAAGAGGTGAAAGACACAATTATAGGACCAGAAATAGGCACCAATTAGTTCAACCAGGTCTTAGACTGGCTAAAATAGACTCATCCTTCATGGGGTACTGTTTAATATTCTATTTCACGAAGTCCGTTCGGCTTTGATTGTAGTAGTGACGTATCCCGACAAGCGCGCTTGTTTGTGTAAAAGTAGGTAACGTTAGCAAAAAAATCTGATATATATTCAAGTCGAGATTTAATAATCTAAATAAAATTTTGGTTTTAAAAGTATATACATTTTGTAAATAAATTAGATTAGGTTGCAATAAATACAAAAATATTAAGAATATGTAGGCATTTAATTAAGCATTGGTGTTACAGAATGGAAACGAAACAAGTAGGACTATTCAGTATTTTCAATCACTATCAGATAAATTTTCAGAGGTCAAAATGTTTCAAGTAGTCTTTTTCAATTTTTTCAACATGAGCACAAGTTTTTTGCCACGTTTCACTGCTAACTTGGCCCAAACTTTCATTGATCAGTCTTTCCGTATTCGTCATGTTTTGCTCGATATTTTTAGATGCGACATAATTTTTAACGATCCCCCAAATATTTTAAATCGCATTTAATTCTGGGTGATAAGGGGGAAGGCGTAAGACATCAAAACCCTTGCTTTTTATAAAATCGTCAATCTTGTAGATTACGTGTTGGGCTTTGTACTTCTTTATTGTATCGTACAATTCCAATTTAAGAAGAGATTCATCAAATGCTTATACCCTTATCCCTGAGCCATTGCTGCATATCGGCTTTCTTTGTAGATTGCGTCGGTAGTCGTTCAGCCCGTGTGTTGTGATAAGATGCATTATCTAAGACAATGACAGAGCGCGGAAGTAAATTGGGTAGCAACTTTTCATTTAGCCATTTTACATAGTTATCATAGCTCATATTTGAATGATAATCACCAGCTGTTGAGTTGGCCTTATAAACCAAGGAAGCATTTTCAATAAAACCATCCTTGGTTCCCGCGTGCACTAAAATAAAGCGAGTGCCTGTGCTAATTTTTTTTAAAAAACGGAGTTCTTTCCTTTTTTTTTGTTTTTTTTTGGTGTTGTTTCGCACGTGTGTCGAAAGGACGTAGCTCTCATCGGTGTAGACAATGGGCCGACTTTGAGAGCGGTACTCTGTTATTTTTTTTTAATATTTTAAACGCCACATTTGTATATCATGACGCTCCGTCAAGACTTTACGGTTGTTCTCTGTTTTGCGCCACTTGTAACCTAATTTCAACAGTAACTTGCGAACAGTTTCTAAACAACCTTCGAATCCGATTTTTTCATTCAATGCTGTTCTTAACTTAGCTAATGTTGGAATTTCTTTATGGATAATATGGAAATCTTGTACAGTACTGCGAACCACATCGGCTGTAAAATTATCTATATCCACTTTATTATCTCCCTTTCTCCTTTTCTTCATAGGTGAAGTGAATTTTGATGAAGTGGATGGCAATTCCTTCTCTTCTTTTAATATTCTTTGAACTGTTTTTTGACTCACACCCGTAGCTTCAGCTGTACGGCGTGTAATGTCTCGTAAATGAGACAAATCACAATTGAGTTCCATTAATGATTTTGTAAATTCATATTCTTCTCGCAGAAAATGATAAACACTAGCTATCATGTTTCGACCCTAAAACAAAATGTAATCAAAATAATTAGGTAATATAAACATTTTATAACACAAAAAACATTCATTTTATAAATACTTATATTGCTATATTAAGTATCTTTGTAAAACATTTTAATTGAAAACGTATAAATAAATATTACCTCACTATGGACAACTCTTCTTCGTTTTGTTGCCATGTTGACCTTACTCCGTGAAACAATTTGGCGCGAACTAAAAACCACTACTGATCCGGACCGTGTCCCGATCGACACTGAGCGCTCTCGAGGTTACGCACACAAAAACAATGTGCATGTGCACGCTTGACAACATTCATAGCCAAACGGACTTCGTGACATAGAACATCTTGTACAATAAAATACTTCCCCACATACTCAAACTGAATGAAACGAAATTTAAATCTTGTATTAAACACACACTATGCATCCAAGCATATTATAAGTTGGGGGATTACATCGCAACAAAAATGCTTGGCTCAACGCTGGTCCTGCTGCACAAGGGATAACCTCCCTTGTGGAGCAGGATTTGTGGGATTGGCGTTCGAAAATATTTGGTGGAGCTGCTGAAGATCACAAAAACTGTCTTTGCATTGTATAATTTAATTCTCTTAGTATTGTATAATTGCATGACACATAGATTGAGCACTTGGTACCTACTATAAAGCTACCATTTACTAGGTACGTCTTTAATTGACTTGAATGTGCCCTGGCGGCTGAGAGTATGTCATGCTTACGCAAATGTCTCGTTGGTGGTGGCGTGTGTGTTGGATCATTGAGTAACCTTCAAAATGGTTGAGCTGAATGGTGCTGATCCATGCGTCATGTTCGTGAACGGGCGCCGTCAGTAGGGAATGGTCATTTCTTAGCTGCTACAGCTTATTTTAATTTTTCAATTGTTTTTATCTTTTTATTAAGGACACTTTTAACATGCACGTCTTTCTACATGTATAATTTCAACATGATGTAACCAATATTTTTGTAACAATATTTTTTTTGTGTTTCTTGCCCGTTCTTCTCCATAGGAACCAACTACGCTTTGGAATGGGCAACTAGCTTCATCTTTCTGACTGACCGAACCCTTTTTTTTTAGGGTGGGAAATCATCAAATAACTTCTCCCGCTCTGGGCGGAGCGGGAGGGTGTGTCAGACTCTTACTGACTAAAACCCACCCGTATTCCTTCCTGTTGCCTGTGTTGCGGGGGCCTCGGTGACCCATAAGTACCTTCCCGCGACCCCGGCAGGCATCGGCCCTAGTGAACCCCTACCTTTGTGCTGACGACATCTCTTTGAGGCGCGCGTGGAATACAACGCGCCGTCGGCCCGGGCCTGGTCCTTACCGGACGGTGAGTTACCCATTGCTCACCGTCCGCAAGCCCGCGCCTACGGTGGCCGGAAATCCGCCCGGGATTCCCGACGCCCAGGGCGTCTCCTGCGGCGGCTAGGTGTGAGAGGGCGCGAAATTTGCCTTTCCCTCAACCGTCCCGCCTCCTCCTTCGCGAGCATTACTGCTTCGCAGACGGAGGTGACGGCTGCCCATGCCCTCTCGCTCCGTACTATGGCCTGAACCAGGGCCGGACGCGAGAGATCTCTGCCACCGATCGCCTCCACGAGGACACGGCGGTGCTCTGCCCAAGCCGGGCAGACCTCCACCGTATGCTCCACCGTGTCCTCCGGGTGACCAACCCCTTGACAAATCAAAAGTACCTGTATTTGGATTATTTGGAATAAATGCTTTGAGTTTGAGAGTAAAATAAAAGGTTATGCGGAAGCGATTCCGGTCGTGCACAGCTTGGGCAGGTCAAGAAAAGAAAAGCAAAGACGCGGGTAACTCCATGGACTGCTACGCTCCAATTTTGACTTTCACCAACCTGCTCTACTGGCAGGGTTGAAGCTAAAAATAATGCTGGCTGCGTAGTACGATGAACTTCCCTAAATAAAGGATAGTGGTTAAGATATCGAATTATCAGCCAGGACTTTAATATAATGAAAAAACGAGTGAACTACATACGTCGTGGGACTTAAATTAATGACGACAGGCCTGACACTTGATTCTTGCGTTCGTAATTTCTACGGCTAGAAGACAAAGATCGTGAGAAATAGTAAAATGCAAATGTTATAGCATTCGAAATTAGGTAAGAGGAATACGAACCAAAAAATAAATGGTACAGTTGAATATAAAATGTTGGTGTCGTGGTTCAATAGGTTCTCATCACTGATGGAGACAGCAATCTGGTATGATAGACAACCAAGAAAATTATTTTGACGTTCAATGATTGACGATAGACTGATATGTGCCAGTAGGGATCTACAAATTAGGATGAATGTGTGATGATAGAATGAAGGATAAATATCAAAAATATATTTTAGAATTAGTAATTCTACAGAACGTAGAAAAAAACACGCTTTAACAAATATAGTAAAAGGCACTACATTTCTCAAAAAATTACAGTTTAAGGAAATATTTATTTTTAGTAACGAAAATATGAATAATTAAAAAAAACACGGATATAATTATAGATAACCAATCTGTCTGTTCATACAAAAAAAAAAAAACATGAAAATATCATGAGTAGTTTGAAAGTAAGGATAGACATTACTTCCTCCTAATTTCATAAAGTATTTTACTACAATACTTAAATATTAACATATAGAATTGATGTGTATGCGTTCTAGTTTAACATACATTTTTTGCATAACTTACTTGCATTATATGAAGACATAATAGCAGATTTAAAAGTCACTAAAATCATATATCTGCGCCTTAAGCACTTACAATAACATCACGCCTGTAGAGTTAGGCAGAGGTGACCTAATTAGACACAGAATTCGCCAGAGTTAGGCAGAGGTGACCTATATTAAACACAGAATTCGCCAGAGTTAGGCAGAGGTGACCTATATTAGACACAGAATTCGCCAGAGTTAGGCAGAGGTTACCTATATTAGACACAGAATTCGCCAGAGTTAGGCAGAGGTGACCTATATTAGACACAGAATTCGCCAGAGTTAGCCAGAGGTGACCTATATTAGACACAGAATTCGCCAGTTATGTTTAAGTCCCATGATATAGAAGTGCCTGCCATCAGCCTATTGGCGAAATCAGACTCCGGGCTGCTGTTAAGAAATTCCTGATGGAAAACCCAATAAAATTTTGCCCGACCTTGGAATCGAACCCAGGACCTCATGCTCACCGGTAGAGCTGGCAACTGCTAGACCAACGGGGAAGTGACAGTTTAAAATTATCATAATGTCCGTTACCTCTAAAACCAGCTCAGTATTTTTTTCCGTTTGATATCCTACTTAGTCGTAAGTCACGCCACCGCCACGCCTCCCCAGTTTCTCATTAAAAGCCGTGTATTAGAACTGGTAATGTCTTGATTATCATATTAAGTGTCGCCCTCTGCACAGAATTAACATGGATTCTTGGACAGGTAGCGCCCTCTTACTTCATATACGGCTTAGGTATAATTTTGTTTTTGTGTAAAAACTTGGCTATGTTGCAATGTAATGTGTTCTGAGATAATTAGGTTATTTCGTATCTACCCTCCTATGATTATATTAAACCACTTTGACAATTAATCAAGAAACTCAACATTTTTTTTACCAAGCTGATAGCTTATCTTGTAGCTCGAATTTAATATACCTGTCTGACGGGGCTGACCGAAGGTCTGTTGAATGGTCAGTTCAAAATCAAAATCAAAATCAAAATATTTTTATTTCACATAAACCTACATGGGCACTTATGAAACGTCAGAAGCTAGGTGCACGGTTCCAATTGGTCGTTTCCTATGGAGAAGAGCCGGCAAGAAACTCCACGGTTACTCTTTTAAAAATAATTGGCTTTTACAATGTTTTCAAATTACACAAATTAGGTATGGGAGAACAGTGTAGGCCTGTCGAGAAGTACTTAACAAAAAAAAGAAAAAAAGAAACGGTCTAAAGAAAAAAAGATCTAGTCTATTAAGCCTACAACGTTCTCACATTCACAACGTACACAAGAATCCATGTAAAATAATATTAATAATATTAAGTCTGAAATATAAATTGCAGGTATATAATGTCAAATAGTGAAAATATAATGTCAAAAATGTATGTCTAAAAAAGAATAATAATAAACATCGTAATTTGGGAGCAGTTAATAGATATTTCCATAGTTATGCCGTTTCTGATGTACCAGGGAAGCCACGTGCGGAAGGAATTATTGCCAAACTTCCTTGTCTTCAACGTAGTCTTTAATCTTGTAATATGCGTTTTTGATAAGGACACGTTTAATGTGGGTTTTGAACTTTCCATCGCTAAGTTCTGTAACTGACTTTGGCAACTTGTTATAAAAGCGGATACTGTTGATAACAAATGTTAGGTTTTAAAGCCATTTAATACAACTGTCAAAGAGTGACAATCTTTTTTTAGCTTATATAATCAGGCTATAATGTTCCCACTTGCTGGGACACCGGCCTCCACTATCAGTTATTTCAAACAATTTCAGCAACTCAATTCGTGCCCAATATAAGAATTTGTTATGCCCTGTATGGGCATAACAAATTCTTATATTGGGAGGCCGGTGCAATACTGATTCATTGAAAAAGATTTTCTTTGGTATTGCTCCAAATATTTATAGTAAAATACCTGCTATTATTAAATGTATGCCTCTTAACAAAAATAAAAAGTCCCTTCAGGGATTATTACTAGAGAAGTGGTATTACAGCCTAGATGAATTCTCAACTTATATTTAAATGTTGAATTGATTTTCAACTTTGACTTAAATGTCGACATTATAAATATAATTTAAATTTAAATTTTGACATTGTAACTTCTTACTTTGTTTTTTTTTTGTTATTGTTTGTCTAGTGCGACTAATTTTACGCCATAAATGGCAAAACATGTGTGGTAAACATGCTACCTCATATTAATAATAAGACCTGTATACTGTACTCATGTTTTACAGATTAAAAATATCTTGTATATTTCTCGATGAGAGGGAATGGCGCGCCCAGTGCGGGTTGGTAGATGTCATCGAACTTTTGGTTCTAGGACATCCCGGTTTCTTCACGATGTTTTCCTTCACCGTTTTGAGAGCAGTGATGATGAAATAATTTACACAAAGTAAAGCACCTGTCTGGGTTCGAACCTACGACCTACAAGTCGTAAGTCGCGGCCGTTACCACTACATGGAGTCGGCCCAGAAGTCGACTGTTCTGTTTAATGTCTTGTCCTGTGTGTTCTGTTGTCTTAACATTGAAGATACTGATGGACGTACTGATGGTGCCAAACTCTTAGAGTGACAGTTGTGACGTGATTATACGGGGAACTTAACTTTGTAGTTAAAATGGTAAATCATTATTTTCTCTGACTTTTCATTCAGGTATCGCCACTCGTGAAACATTAAATGCACCTGAAAACGAAAAAATACAAGCCAAAACAAAAACATTACCGTAAAACGGGGTGAATTGAAATGCAGGGGTGAATCGGGACGAAACTTTAAAATGGATTTTAACGAAGAAATAATACAGTTTGCTGCCAACAAGGAAAGTTAATCGTTAATTATTATTCAATAAACACATTAGAGCCCTTTTTGGTAACAAATTATATTATTTCAACGTTAAAATCCATTTTAAAGTTTCGCCCCGATTCACCCCTGCATTTCTATTCACCCCGTTTTACTGTACCCACTTTTCGGGCTTCGCCGCAATCGGCTAATGAGATAAACGAGTTTACCGATCGAATTACAAACCTCTGTTAACCTGACAAACAAGACACACATGGGTGTCTCCCACTACCTGTAACCCCATAAAACTCACAGATTTATTCCTAACTAAAGACACATAACTCTTCGTTACAAGCACTCTTTATGATTTTCTTTATTGGCGTAGGTGCAAAAGGAAATACACCGAGTATTTTTCATTCCATCACATAAATAGCATTTATTTTATAAAGGAGGTTGGACTTAATTCTGATGTGTGTGCTGTTTTGAGGAAAGTGCATCAGCTTGAGTGCTTGTTTTAAGTTGATTGGGTTATAAGCTTCTGATGTATGCAAATTGTTTTCACAAAGGGGGAGAAGGAAATTGAAATGTTTTATGAGAGAAAGAAACAGTTTAGAATCTATTACCTAAATGAGGCTTCTCGTGTTTAGTCCTTTATTGAACAAACGCTGTGACAATTTTGACAAGTTTTTTTCTGACAGAAAAAAAACCAAAAAATAAATTCAACTTAAGCATTGTGTCACACATAAATCGAGGCAGCCCCAGTGAGTTACAACAGTACTTGTGTCGGAGCTGTCTCACTCTTCCCTTTAGTTGTTGCTTTACAATGATGAGGCCACTAAGTAAATAAAGAGTATAAAGAAAAAAATAAAATAAAATAAAACATTAATTTAGCAGCTATTGCTGTATGAGGTGCGCACATGTATGTATGTAAGTGTGTGTATGTATGTATATATGTATGTATGTAAGCGTGTATACAGCATTAAAATATGAACAAAGTTGAACTTTTTGCTTTAGTTCAAGCTGAAACAATTACTACAGTATGCTTACTTAAAGAATGGACTGAAAGTGTCTCTCAATATCTTTTACATTAAATCATTTTCTATGTCGCTAGTTGAACTTCATAAAACACAAGATCACTCAATCAAATCTCACGTTACACCTCGACCACCAATCCACGGATTCGTCTCACTACCCAATAAATTCAATCATACAAAGACCAATGAAATCTATCTGATAAAAACTGCGTTACCAACAAAATCGTCGTTCCCTGAACACAAATCGAAGACTAACGCGCGGATACGACGTCATAACTTTAAAAAAATCGCCCCAAACCGTTTACATTGGGCATCAATTTAGCGATTTCCGTACCTTATGCATCCCTCCGGCGACGGGGGTGGAATACGTGAAATATGTATGACAAGCAGAATGGTATAAGGTATACGTGGTAGCGGGTATGAAGTTCTGGAGCATCTCTTAAAGTTCAGCAGTAGGTAAACCTTCCTTTTTCTCATCTTAAAGTGGCATCAAGGAATAATGTTACAAGTCCTTCCATCCACGTGGTAATTATTTTACTTTCATCGTTCTCCATTAATTTAAGCTGGTATTAAAATGCCTAATTCGATGATTGCCTCGCAACCTACAGAGAGTAAGCAATGGTTTTACATTTCTTTCAAAGACTATCAGAATATCAAATTGACGAATTAATCACGGTTAGCAAAGCTTTAATTCTCAGTTCAATCAAACCGAGCTGCGACCTTCTAAAATGTCTTGATCCTTAACAATATATTCTAACCCTATTTTGTCTCTCATAACTTACACCACAATATCCGAAGCACCTATATTTTGTTATACACAAAAAATATGTTGTCGAAAATTGTTTACCGCGTCGCGTCGGTCGCGTCGCTCGCATGTGTCGTCTACTGGCTGCTTTATTACATTCTTGTTTTCGCACTGATTTGTGTGTCAAGTTTCTTCGCACCCGTTTAATGGGCTAAAATTATGGGATGTTAAAATGAGGATGTAATAAGCCGGGAAGAGTATAATAAAGTACGTACGAATTGTGCTCGGAAACTGGAGTGATGGATTATGAGTTGGGAAGAAGTTGCATGTTATGGTTGTTTTGTAATGCTTGTCATGGCGTAGGTATCATCAGCCCATTGTTATTTATAACCTATCATGATTCTCTCGAAAGTTGGTACAATAAAATGTGAAAGGATAAATTGCCATATTCAGCAAGTGCTACAGGAGAGGCTGCCTATCCTCGTGACGTAAACTTGCAGTCATCTAGGTTTAGCTCGATGGATATCACTTGTAGTCTTAGTATTAAAGTTTCTTGGCATTTATCCAAAAAAGCTAACACGGTAGAAAGAGGTGAGAGGATCACCCTTTTCTACCCTTTTCTTTGATTTTTGGACTATTGTCTGTTCCAAAAATATCTGAAACAAATGGATCAGAAAACGTACCCGTGGATGCCAATGTGTAGTGCCAGTTACAAATTGAGTGCTTTGATTTAATTATTAGAATATTACCGAAATTCCAATTTTAAATCAACGTAAAAGTGTTTTACATTTGAGAGTTGAGGTTTTTATTTTATAACCTTAATGTTTGTCGATGATTATTCAATTTCAATTTATTAATATTACTCAAACAATCATTGTTGAAAAGAGATAGAAAGTTGAAACCTAATCACAGATGAATGTGTGAGAATAGAATAGAATACTCTTTATAAAATACACCATAAAAGATGTAAATGTAGAAATTTTACATAGGGTGACACAATCGGCGGTCTTATCGCTAAAAGCGACCTTTTAAAGACAACCTTTGGATGGATTAGGGGGGAAAGGAGAGACAATACTGCTGCAGGCTTAGCATGATACTCTCTATTTCTTCGAAGAATAGACACGGTTCTTTCCATACAAAGTGACATTTCGTTTCTCCTTTTTTGACATCCCACCGTAGAAATCTTTCTACATAAAAAAGGACCTAGACAAAGTTCGTTAGAAACGAAAGACAAGATGACAGATTGTAGAAAGATTTCTACGGTGAGATGTCAAAAACTGAGAAACGAAATGTCACTTTGTATAGAAAGAGCCGTGTCTATTCTTCGAAGAAATAGAGAGTGTCATGCTAAGCCTGCAGGTAGTATGTGCTGTACCATTTACATATATACAATAAATACATACATACATACATACATACATACATAAAACATATTAAAAGTATCTGTACAATATATTCAATAATAATCATAAAACTAGCGCTAAGAACCAAACAGGTGCAAAGAACAAAAAAAAATAAAAAATATGTTTAAGGAGAGGTGGGTACAAACCAATATCCTGAAATATGGTGTAACTTTTGTTTGTCCCCCGCCTGCGATACCAAAATTCTATAGATTAAACTACTTGTTTTTCTCTTTTCAGTTATGTGTTTTAAAAATGGCAGTCGGGTTTTTTGTTTTTTAAATAATTTGTTTTTTTTAATATTCAGTTCAGCAACATGCCCTAGATCAGATAACTTAAAGTGCCCTAAAAGGAATAAAACACTACATTTCCTAATTCAAATGAGAGTTTATCATCCGCAAAGAGCTGGTATACAGGTAAACAGAACCTCACCACAGACTAACACAGAATGGTTCAATGCGCACTGCACCACAGTAGTGCTTCGTACGGATGCGTGCACCGAATGATGCACTGTCATTTGAAGCATCTATAGTTATGTGACGTCACTATTTTGTAGAGGACAACGAACTCGACTAAATAGAACCTCGTATTGTATAAAATACTTAGCATTGTTTGATATGGAATTTTATAGTGTATTACTGATATCGATATTCAACAGTAGGTCGATTTCCGATCACGATTCCGATTATGCATTGTATTCAATCAAAACGATAATACTTATGTTATGGGCGTTTTGTGAAAAGTTAATGGCTGTAATCGGATTATAGCAGTAACAGCCAGTAATTTAAAATGAATAAACAAAATCAAAATCAAAAGTCATTTATTTAAACTAGGCTGAGAATCAGCACTTTTCGAACGTCAAAATTACATAAGACAGTCAGACAAGTGCTTTTAGTGGTCAATTAAAAGAAAATTGACGGATAGATAAAACGGGTATACTCTCCCTACCAAATATAATGATCTTTTTGTGCTTGAATGTTATTGACAGGGGGGCGCTGTTCATAATTTGTGAAATTGTATTGAAATAACAAGATGGTGGCATTAGTTCCTATTGGCCACGCGCCAAAAGATCCTTGTACAACTGTATTAAAGCGACTACTGACACTCGGAGACTAGTGTACATTATGATACTAGTGTGCTATGTTGGACATTAAACTTGAGGCGGTATTATTCACTTTGCGATAAG
Organism: Atethmia centrago; assembly: GCA_905333075.3. Lineage (NCBI taxonomy): Eukaryota > Metazoa > Arthropoda > Insecta > Lepidoptera > Noctuidae > Atethmia > Atethmia centrago. The sequence continues at coordinate 29,383,467 of HG995378.1, read as the reverse complement.
GGAGCCGAGTGTGTAATGATCAATGCACAGTAAGCGTTTAATACAACGTTTTTCAACACGCTTGCGAGGAAAAAAACAGACTTGTATTGTTATTAGTTTCGTAGGCCGCTAGGTATTTCTTTCTACAATTTGGTGGCGACAAGCTATCTCTCTCATTTCGCGACTCAATTAGTGTTTCCGGCGGAGTAAAATCTACGTATTACTCTTTTTCCCTACGTGAAGTCGACATTTTTGATAATAATTAACCACAGAACGAAAACGTTAACAATTATTTATGGAAAATGGCGCGCTGGTTTTGTTTTTTCCGCGCGCCGCAGCCGCGCGCAAGTCTAAATAAAGGCACTGACAAAACCGCTAAATAGCCTATTAGCCGCTAAACAGCTTAAATAAAAAATAATAAACACAAAGTAATGTTTTTAATAGGCATATTAAGGTTAATATGTAGTGAAAAATAAATAAATTGATTAAATGATGATAATTTTGATGATTGATTTATCATATTTATGTAACCTAAAATAGTTTATAGATTCACAAAAATATTCATTATTTTTAGACACAAAACCTCTTTGCGGAGATTGAAAAAATAAAGTAAAGTAAAAAACACTAGTGTGATAATGTAAATTAAAAAACACGTTGCCATAAGACTCACTTTACAAGCAAGGGTGTTGAAAAATATATTATTGTCGACTATTACAAACACAAAAGCTTGGTCTTTGGTGCACATCTATGTGCACCAAAGACCAAGCAATTACCTAACATAGTGATGCCACACCGATTCCAGGTCCATGACACTAAATCTGCCTCATCAAACCTGTGACATACAAGGTGGGGATATATTAGAGAGACAAAATAAAATGATTCGATTTTGATAGCATCAAAATCGAATCGATCACCGTCTTTCTTTCATAGAATTCAAAGAATCGGTTTTGTAGTAGACGGTTGTGTTCGGTGTAGCTGACCTCGTAATTGATTTATCACCCTAAGGTTGAATGTCACTTGTCTCGCATCAAACATCAAGGTCTATTTGGTCCATGTGACAATTAGATGGTTCCAACCTTAGTTTTGTTGGTATATTGGCGTGTGCTAGCTGACGTTTGGCAAATAATTTAACTAATATCCGTGTCTCGTAATGTTAATTACTTTGCATACCTAGTATTGTATAGAAGCGTGCTGCTGGGGAGTTAGTTGCGCCACTTATTCTTTCCAGCTTAAGTACTAGGAAGTGGTGAAGGGTGGGCGTTTTGGGGGACTGTCTAATGTAATTTTGACTTGTCAAATTCAAGAAGATAACTATGCTAATGATTCTCGACACGAATTAATAATAAAATAAGTAGGACAATTTTTCTTTTTTTTTCAAAGAACAATGGCGAAATCATAGCTGATATTTATTGGAGCGTCTAAAAGTAATTAATATACGAAGGCATTTCTATTATTTTTCTACGTTTTTTCAAAGTATCACATTAACTAGTTAAATCCGGATAAAAAAGATATTTGAAATGAAAAGATTTTTTCTGCCAAGTGACAGCAAGTACATACAGCATTATTGTATTAAAATCAGTTTTTGTTTGTTATTATAATTAAATGGAGTAAATGAATTAACAATACTGTTTATTTCTAAGTGGAAGTGTTCTTTGCAGGGAAGTAAAAATATTGTAGTGTAAAAATAAAAATAAATTAATTACTTTTTTAAGACTATTATCCCAAAAAAAAAACTTGGTTTGACTTTGACAATAGTTTGGTTAATTACTCATGTCACAGACGCTTGCGCTTGTTCTTCGTGTGTATTTGTTCTCGATTGTTTTCTTTCCGTTTTCTTTAATTTTTACTTGACCCGGACTGGGGTCAATATTATGTGTATATTTTAATAGAAAATGATATTCCTGGTAGGACAGGAATCAGCGAGTATTGTTGTAATTGCTTAGTTGGTCGGCGCACAGTAGGATGTTGCGCTCATGTCATGACGCTAGTCTGGTATTTAGGATGGGCCAGACATCAGCAAAATATTTCAGCACCTGCAGAATTTCTGGATGAAATAATTATAAGAGAGGATGACGAAGAATAAACATTACTTAATATAACAATAAACTTGTTTGATTGATTGTTATGAACATACTCAACATATTCCAGACGCATTCTAGGATTTTATACATTCTTATTTATCTGAATGTTAGCAAGTATTTATAAAATCCCAGAATACTATTATAATCCTATTGCTTCAATACCTAAAAAAATGCTGACGGTGACTGGCAGCCTCAGTCAGTCAGTCCTATAATTGTACACAGTCATGTAGTAAGTATACCTAAGGTAAGGCCTACCAAAGAGTATTTATACCTTTTACAAGGCATTGCATGCTAAAATAACTGGGTAAGGGAAAAACTAATGTAATATTGCCCTTTTAACTTTCTCGAATTGAAATTACCATTGACATAACCTACAAAAGTTCACGACTGAATTTCTATTAATTCCGGCTTTCTCGAACAAACATTCTTGCACCAACTAATTCAGAAATTGACGCCGAGTTTAACAAGATATTTTTCATTTAAAGACGCAAGAGTTTAATCTCAGCTAAATTAATGTATGGGTGGCTGCCATTGTTCTTTCGGAAATCGGCATGTGTGAGACGAATACACGAATGTTAAAACGCGGCCCGTCTGATACCGCACTGTAACTGCCTTTTTACACACACACTACCGCATACGGGTATCAGGGTGATTCTGTTCTGTAAAAGTGGTGTATTCTAAAATACATTCAATCTTAAATAACTAAAAAACAGGTATGTTTTAATTATTGAACAGGTATCGTAATTTTATTTGATTATATATGTCTTTCATAGCAGCCTCCTGAAATTTGACGAGGATGCAAAACGACACCTTGTATTACAGCGTGAATCGAAGCTTGATATCTATCACATATGCCCAGTCATGTAACTACAAGGGTGCAATGACACAGAGGTGGTATTTGCCTTCGGACTCGTGCAGCGAGGCGCGTCGCACGGCTCATGGCGTGTATTGATAATCACGTTGGTAGTGTGATGTATTTGGTTCAGGGGTTCAGCTCTGTTTTGATATCGAGATGTAATAAATGATTTTATTTCTGTAAGGAAAAACATGTTAAAATAAACTTTTACAAAAAATAAAACGATTTTTAAACAAGATTACATCAGCGATTTTATTTGAATCGCTGATGTAATCTTGATCTCAGAAAAGACGCACATAGAAATTGTTGATAACGATGATCATGATATTATTAAACTCATTCGTTGTGTTCATAATTGTTTACAAGTTAAAAGTTTCATAATTTTTTACCCTAGCTGCAAGGGTAAAGTTTCAAATAAGCCGAATTCGAAAAACTATAAAAAAAACATTTTTGGAACGAAGTTCCATACCGCGGCTTGCGGTAGGAGTTGACAGCTAGAAATCGTCACGTAAGAAAAATTGCCCCCTCCATGCGACGTTCTCTCTTTCTCTGTCTCTTTCTATTATACGAGTTTGTGCGTGCGAGTATCGAGATACACCGTTCTCAATTTTATTCCTGACGGGGGTACCCCGACCACGTTTTTAGGGTCCCGTACTCAACAAAGAACCCTTATAGTCTCGCCATGTCCGTATGTCTGTCTGTCCCCGCTTTAGCTCAGAGACGCTTAACATTAGAAAGCTGTAATTTGGCATGGGTAAACATATCAATCACGCCAACAAAGCAAAAATAAACAAAATCTTGAAAAATAAAATGTTTTGTAAGGTGCCACCTTGCACGTAAAGTGGGGTTGATATTTTTTTTCTCGTCTATCCCATAGTGTGGGATATCGTTTGATAGGCCGTTCAAAAATATTGCGGGTCTTTGAACACCGTTTTCCGTTTGCGTAAACTTAAGCTTTAAAGTGTAATTTTTTGTTAGAGTCAAGTGTCGGGTCCCCCTGACAGCTAAATCGTTGTTTTTGGATTTGTGAAATTTCGTGGCAGTAGTACATATAACGAAATTAAAAGGAAAACCATCACAGCTAAGTAGGCTTTACAAGTGAACGAGTAATAGTCGACCAACTTATATTTACAGTTGGAGAATTGACCGTGACGTATATCGATGTATGGGAGAACATGTTTTTCAACTACAAAGTTAAGTTTTTTTTTTAAATAAATTCATCCTAACTACGGAACCCTTCATTGTGCGTGGTCTGACACGCACTTGGCTGGTTGTTTTTTTTACAGGTCTTCGTATTTGCGCTTCAAATATCTATTCGTAAAGTTGCTTTATTAATAAAATGCCACCTGCTATTCTAGGGAACAGTTTTAATAATCATTATAAGCTACTGCCTCGTTGGTCTAGTGGCCGCAAGCGCTACTGCTGAGCATGAGGTCCTGGGTTCAATTCCCGGGTCGGGCAAAGTGTTATTGGGTTTTTCTATCTGGAATTTCTCAGTAGCAGCCCGGAGATTTATGCCCGGTTGATGGCAATAGGCTCGTCCCCTATTAAATGGGACTTAAACATAACTGGCTATGTGTGGGTGTACTACAGGTACACCTCTGCCCTTTGGGAAAACAAGGCGTGATGTTATATTATGTGATAAAAAATATGAACCTCAGTTAGAAAACACAGAAAATCCTTTACAGTTTTTACAGACTCATACATATTTTAATGTACAAATAAAACATAAACTTTTTAATATGCCCACGTCGCTACATCATACATTTAATAAATATTAACTCCCAACCGAAAGCTGTTTACATGGACCAACTTTTTATTTATGTTTATGACGGCTAAATTAAAACATACAATGACTTTGTTCTTTTACACAAAGTTGGTCGCTCTCGTGGCGTGTATTCAAAGTTGATTATTACTGTAGGTACCTAGGTACTGCTTTGACGGAAATTACAGTTTTTAATTATGCTTTTGAGACTGCGCTGTTTCAATTTTTAAATGGTACTTTCACAATGTTTCGCTTGAAATGTTGTAACAGGAGTTTTGCAAATCTGAACGAACTTATTGTGCTTTCTCTGGGACTATGTAAATAATAATGCCACCAATTACTTACATAATCAGCCTATAATGTTCCCACTGCTGGGACAGAGGCCTTCTCTCTGAGAGAGTACAAAGTACTTAATATTTCCCATTTTCCCAGTTTTAAAATGGTAAATATTTAACTAATCCTCTTAAAACTTATTAACCTTCTAATGACGCACACTTTTTTAAATTAATAAACCTCTAAAAAGTTTTTGGGCTTTTAATGATGCACAAAGCGAGCGGAACCACGGCAGCGGCCGGAGAGCGCTACCCAAGTTGATCGCAGATACTTGGCTATTTAGAATTATTAGGACCTCAAAACAGGAATTACTTGAGGTTCACAAAAAGAGGCGCAATCATTATATTAGAGTGTTCAATAATATTTTTAGGAAAGCAAAATGGGAATTATTTGAGGTTCGATTAAATACATGCCTTTGAAAATTATGGAACCTGCGAAGTTACAAGCACTTCATCTGTTACATTGGCAACAAAATCCCTCGATGAACTCACACACTGACTTATTACTTTAAAATTTTAGAATAATCGTATACTTTTACTTTTGTAAATATGAGAACATCATGTATCTATCACTGCTGTTGCTGTTGTCTGTCATTGCTTCATTTTTATTATTTTTACCTATTGTGGAAAAGTAATTTTATTCAAAGTGCATCGACTTTACATATAATTAATGTATACAAAATATTGTCCAACATCTTAAAATATTAAAAATGTAGTTTCTTGCCCATTCCTCTCCATACGAAACTACCTTTTGGAAGGGGCGACTAGAATTAATTCTATATTTTTTGAAATGTTGACGTTCAAGAGTGCCTTTTATTTGCCTATATGAAATAAATGATTTGACTTTGACAAATAGTTTAAACTACTTACATGGGCACACCCTACATCATCAATAAATACCTTAATTAACCTTAACCCAATAATTTAAGCCATTTCAACACTAATTTAAACCATTACGTTCAACCAATAATGTGAAAAGACTTCAACACAATATTAAGCTGAAAAACCCATTAATGAGCTGAATAACGAGATTATTGCTCTGTTCCACGAATAAAATTTATAATTAGACTTAAGTAGCTTATTAAGTACGAAGTCATTAAATGTTTGCTGCTTTTCGATTCAAAATTATACAGAAATCCGAGGTTTTTGATGTACCTAATACGTAAGTACGTTTATATTTTGTTAGTGGCCCTTTCACAGTGGAGTTAAGAGATAGGTACCTATTTATATACCTGCTAAATAAATTAATAAATTAATTTTAAAAAAAGTTATATACCATTATCTTCTATATTTTCTGGTGAGTTCTCATCATAGCATCGAGTAGTATGGAAGAAATAAACATTTTGTGCCGACCCCAAGTGAATTGAGTTAAGGGCAAGAGAATGATGTTGATATTAGCATTTGCACCTTGATTTTCAAACTACAACAATTACACAACAATAAAAATTACTACAACAATTTTTCAATTTATCACTATACTCCTTATCTCTTCACAATACCTCCGCGTTCAGTTTGACTATTGATAGAGTAAACTACACGGAACGTCACAAATACGATCGCAAAACAGCGCCAGTCTGCGTGGTGCACAAAACGTCTAAATCCAACATGGCCACCATACACAATCATAGCTGATCGCAGCACGGAGCGAAAACAAAGGCGCGCAATAATCACATTTAAACTGAAGCGCTTCGAACTTCATTAATACTGTTTTCAATGAGGATTTTGAAATGTACCTATAGCTGTTTTAACTGTACCGAGTTACATTTTGTAATGTTGTATGAAGTTGAATTCAATTGATTCAAATGAATGATGACACTTTTGGTGATGTGATTATTTGATCGGTAAATTAACATTACCATGTTGACATGAACATGTCGGGGTAAACGAAAGCTTTTGACGGATAAAGTTTTATCAATACACACTTATATTTTATTTTTTAATATGAACGTAAATTAACATTTACTACGCGAAACTGATTGTCAAAAAAAAATTGTTTGTCATTCACATAATTATCGATGTGAAGGTAGCGGTCACTTCAAGTTAAAAACAAATTCATTGGCTTGCAGGCAAGTGCAAGTCATATTTTTGTATAAATGTGTGTGTGTGTGATTTTGGCACTGCATGCCTGAACCGGAAACCATGCAAGTAGCACACACCCTAAAGCTCCATTCACACGGTGCAATTTTATTACCTATGGCATACCATACCATACCATAGAATCGAAGCAACAATTGACTAGCACCATCTAAGCAACACGTGAAAATGTTGCCCAATACGGGCAAGTCACCGTTCAAAACTGGTATTTGTGTAAACAGCTCGTACGATAAAATCGCCAATGCAATTCATGTAGGAACATGAATAACCCATGTTAATTGAGTATACTAATTGCACCGAATACAAATTCCTTAAGAGGCTGACAAGAGCTTAAAGCGCGGTCACTGTCAGACTGCATAGAAAAGAAAGAGAAGCGCGATGACACAATGCGGGTGATTTATTGCAAAATAAGAACCAGTTATCTATTTACAAAAAAATTATTGATTGGATAAAAAAAATTAAAACACTATTATGCTAATAAGTTGCTTGTAAAATAATCGGACAAAAATCAGAATGATTGCATGTATATTAATAATTATGGTTATTAATCGTTAAAATAAATTTTAGAGGTACCTTCGTGATTGTTTTCTATCGTATCAAATTAGTTGTATTGTGTTTTGAACGCACTATCTACCTAGCATATATTATCCTGAAGAATATCATATATTACTGCAGTGGATCATATACTTTTTGGCATTATAAAACTTATAAAACTTGCGTTGAGCTCCTGTCTCCTTAATGCCCCACGAAACCCTACACAACCATTGAGATCTATGACCCCAAAAATCGAAACAAGCTTGCAAACAGTTAGGAGCGACCGTAAAACCGGTGTCGAAAACCGAAAACTTTTGCGTCGGCAAACAAATTATAACAAAAAGTGTTTGCCTACAAATTAAAGTAATCAGCTAACCGACTGTGCGAAGGGAGTATTTTTTGTGTGGTTTAAAACGTTTTTTGTGAATACTGTTTTGCTTTTGAGGTCGGTATTTCTAAAATTATCACGGCTGCAGAATTTGTGGCGATTGTTTTGATATTTATTGGTATGAATAAATGGGTAGAGAAGCTCGTGGCTAATTAATAACAGCCACAGGGATCGATCCACCAGGTTAAGTTTCACTTGCCGGGGTTGTTCCGTGGATGAGTGACCGTCTTTACATATCGAGACTCCTCCGTGCCTCGGAAAGCACATTAAGCCGTCGGAACCGGCTGTCATTCGTGGATCTTCGCCAGTCGTTACGAGTCATCAGAAGCCCGAAAGTCTGACAACCAGTCTCACCAAGGGGTACCGTATTTCCGGCCACTGTAGGCGCGGGCTTGCGGACGGTGAGCAATGGGTAGCTCACCGTCCGGTAAGGACCAGGCCCGGGTCGACGGCGCGTTGTATTCCACGCGCGCCTCAAAGAGATGTCGTCAGCACATGTAGTAGGGGTCCACTAGGGCCGATGCCTGCCGGGGTCGCGGGAAGGTACTTATGGGTCACCGAGGCCCCCGCAACACAGGCAACAGGAAGGAATACGGGTGGGTTTTAGTCAGTAAGAGTCTGACACACCCTCCCGCTCCGCCCAGAGCGGGAGAAGTTATTTGATGATTTCCCACCCTCAAAAAAAAAAAAAAAAAAGGGGTACCGTATTATCCAGTAACTAGGTTATGGAGTTCAGATAGGCAGTCGCTCCGCCGAACCCAACATAGTTGAAACAGGCTAGGCAGAATGATTGATTGATTTGAGGTATGTACATGGGTGCTGTTTTCAAGTAGTTTACGGTTCCGTAGTCTATAAGGAACCCTTATAATTTCGCCATATCCGTCTGTCTGTCTGTCTGCGGCTTAGCTTAAAGACTATACGTACTAAAAATCTGTTATTTGTATTCATATTAAGCTCTATTTACACGATGCAAGTTTATTAATTGAAGGGCAACTAACTGGTATCGTATAATCAACACGCACAATATTGTGGCACGATACGGGCAAGTTGAGGGGCTTGTGGCTAAGTAATAATAGCCGCACGGGTTGATCGATCAGGTTAAGCTACGCTTGCCGCGGTTGGTCTTTGGATGGGTGATGATCATTACATACCAAGACCCCTCCATGCCTCGGAAAGCACGTTAAGTCGTCAGAAGCTCGAAAGTCTGGCAACCAGTCTTACCAAGGGGTATCGTGCTACCCAGTAACTGGGTTGTGGATGTCAGATAGGCAGTCGCTCTATGTAAAATACTGGTATTCAACTGTATCCGGCAAGACTAGAAGCCGACCCCAACTTAGTTGGGAAAAGACTAGGCAGATGATGATGATGATACGGTCAAGTTAGTTGCCGTTCAAAACTGGTATAGGTGTAAAGAGCACGTACAATAAAATTGCACGTACAATAAAATTGCACGTGCAATAAAATCGCATCCAACGCTACGAGTACAAACGAATGAAACAATAAAAAAAGACTTGATTTTGGGCGACCACTATGTACACTACATAGCTAAATAGGAAAAAATAGGACATTTTCATAAAAATACAAATTAATTAATTTGAAGAAGAGCACAGTCGTAAGAAAATATTTGGGAAGATTTTTAATATGATAACCCTATTTTAGGGCAGCCATGACAGTTGTGTTTGTCATGACGTTTGATGACTTTGACAGTTTTAATAAAGTTAGAGAGATGATAGGAAAATGTATAAAATAAATCATAAGTCCCAACAAGTTGTTTTTTTTTATATACCTCTCATGACTGTGTTCTCATCCTCTTAATGTCGCTATATATATATATAATACTAGGAGCTAAATAACATAAAACTTGATCGAAAAATTGTTACTGCCTAGTTGGACTAAAATAGTTGGTTTCAACTGTTACTGTGTAATAAGAATAGTAGACTACTTTAACAATAACTTGCAGTTGTCAGGTACTGTACAGCTCACTGCTCTCCTATGAATTTTTCGAAGTCCAGAGCATATATTGATAGGCACAAAAGAATGAAGCCCCAGAAAATATTTATATTTTTTTTTTATAGACAAAATAAACGTTCACGCCTTCGTTTCTTGCTCCTCTTGACACCAATCTCTAGCTGCTTCAATAGGTAATATAATATGTGCTGCCACATTCAAGTAGAATATTCTGTGGTTCTATTTTATTATTATGACTAACGAAACCCAATTAGTTTCGGAATTCGTTTGTTGTTTTTGTAAATACACATCCATCAAATGTCATTGTCAAAATGACATTTCGTATATTTCTGATCCACCATATTTATGTTGTGTTACTCTGTTTGACCTAGTTAATTTGAATTTACATGAAAACGAAGTTAAATTATAGAAAATTACCATTAAAAAACGGTTACTATATTGTAAAGCGATATTTACATATTACGTAGTGTACATAGAGCTGGCCTAGGTTCCATACATTACAGGAACATCTCCTTTGAATGGAATATTTGGTAGCGCAAATACGGGCAATACTTAAATAAATTGTATAAGGACGTGCAGCTCCATATTAGGACGAGGCAAAACTTGCATAAAATAATCGCCTTGCAATCAAATTGCCTTGGTGTGAGTCGCATGCAATTTTATTGAATGGCAAAATTTTCATTCAAAATGCAGAGCTTTAATCACGCCCACAAAATGTCAAATAAAATCTTGCAAAAAAAAATTTGGGTACGTCCCTTGCACGTAAAGTGGGGACTTTTTTTTTTCATCTGTCGCATGGTGTATAGGCCGCCAAAATATTGCGGGTCTGTGAAAATCAATTTTCGATTCAAGGATCCGTTTGTCGTAATATCTTAATATTTCACAAACGGATCCTTGAATCGAAAATTACAAAAATTAGCACTTTGAAGCTTATTCAAAGTGCTAATTTTTGTTATTGTCAAGTGTCTGTCCCCCTTGCCAGCTAAATAGTTGTTTCTGGACATGTGAAAAAAATCATGGCAGTAGTATATATAACGAAATTAAAAGAAAAACTATCACAGCTAAGTAGGCTTTACAAGTTAATGAGTAATAGTGACGTATATCGATATATTGGACATGTTTTTCAACAACGAACCCTTCATTGTGTGTGGTCTGACACGCAGTTGGCCGTTTTTTTTTTTTAGCTAATGTCTCGCTTGAGTCAATACTTCACGCATTTATTTACTGTGACCATAATATCTAATAGATATCTATATTATTATTCGTGTAAATCTCTGTGTTAGAACTAGTATTTAGTCACCTAAATTTATAAGTCGTAATGCCCTGGCTGGAGGCCTTAATTTATTGAGGCATCCATAGGAAAGTCCGGTTGAGCAGCTGACAACCTCCTAGTTTGACATGCGAAATACAATTTCACAAAAACAAAAACTGTGTGTTAGAACGATTAGTTTTTATTTGTATTTTAATGTATTCTTTTCTCTTGTTCACAGGCAACTGCTAGCGCCAAATCTGAAACAAACACAATACTTAGCAAATGGCGCCGAGAGCGACATCAGAACCGTAAGTAGCTTTGATATAATTCATTTGTAATTAGGTAACAATGATCTGTCTGTATCCTTTAGTGATTTTAGTGATATAATCACAAAGCAAATTTGCTTTGTAGTATAAAAAAAACATCGCTGTTAATTTTACAATAAACGATTACGACAACATTTTCGTCATGTTACAACAATTTAAATAAAATTGTACTTTCATACATTCGAAACGATTAGGTCGACTAAACGATTATTTGCGAAAACTAAGCTAAATTTAGTTCTTCTCAAAACTGATGAATTTCAACAAACATTTCGTTATCTATATCATATTTTGCATAGGAATACCATCCGACATTGATGCACAGTTATTTTTAACAACCTACAAATATTTGACGATATTCCAATTTCAGTTCAGTTCAAAACAAAAAAACAAGATGGCTGTGCTAACGTAATATATATAGTTAGAAATGGGACATGTCAACATAGACTGATTTGAAAAACCGTTTATATTTTATGCTGAAATTGGGAATTCAGTATCCATAGTTTTACATGGGCAACAAGTCTAATGACCTTAGAACTTGTAGCATACCTTTAGGTCCTTACCATTTTCAGAAAAGATAACTAGAAAACATAGGTATGAACAATTTTATTACACGACCCACACCAACGTTCCGTGTTACACAAAAAATCTAGAATACAAACCTACATTTATTCCTCACACAGCTAAAATCTAGCTCAAAGGCATTTTACAGCAAAATCTAGAGACAAAGTTTGGTGAACGAATAAAGGTGTAAAAACAAAAAAAGTTTAGATTTCAATGCTGGGTGTCGACACTGTGAACGCTGCCAATCTCTCTTCAACCAGTGAAACTGAAGCGCGTCTATTTTTGACAGAACAAGCTATTTTTTTGCCACTGCTGTTGTTTGGAATGTAAAAAACATTGGTTAAATATCCGACGACAATTGGTTTGAAACACGTTTGAATCAAGTAACAATTAAACACCGATCCCTTTTAAGCTAGTCGAAGCAATTTTAACAAAGTCTTTGCAAAATACACTAAAATTAAATATGGTAACTTGAAAATTAATACTTTTAATTTATTTAGCCAATGATGTTACACAGTAGGTACTGGTAGGTACTTATGAAACTACCTACATTTCTTATTGTACTTATGCGCTATTCGAGGTACACTACACTACACTTACGGATATCTTCCCAACAATGTCACAACTCACCACATCACTACCGGACTCACCGCGATCTGCCACGGCGCCATCTCGCGGATTTATATCAAAACTTTTTAAACAGTGCCGGCGATTCGCAGACAGTTTCAACTTGGAGATTAAGTGGGCAGCGAATGAATTATTTCCTCTAGTAAACTTGCAAGAAAACTACACTTAAGATAAAATAGTGCAGTTTTCTGTAATTGCAAACTTACTACGTTGCAACCAAGTCGGATACAAAGTTGTAAGTGGGCGCTCAATCAAACGATGCTTCTCGGAACACCCTGTACCTATGTTTTAGCTTCGCGGAATTTGTAGTATACAGTGATATCTGTTTACTGCTAAACGAGATTTGCAGTTGAAGAGGACTTGATTACTGTTTACTCTATTTTTTACACTCGTGTCTACTGAGGTAAATCATTTTTCATTGACCTTGAAATAAATGTATTTAATTATCTCAAAAATTGTTGCCAATTCCTGAATATTCTTGCTATTAAGATCAGTAGTAAAAGTTTTTACCGAAAAACACACTACTAAACTAAAGTACGCAAAGACAATGAGTGTGCTGGGAGTGAACCAGCCTTTGGAGTGAAGACTTTCAACCCATGGGTTTATAACGTAGGTACGAGATTTCACTACCATCAGTCGGGTCGATTTAAAATTTAGGGCCAAAACGCATTATATTTGATGTAATTCTCGTGGAGTAGATGTTAACGTAACTTAAATTACTTAAATCGACTACTTCTTTGATACAACGACTTTCTTATCACGGAGATGGGCCTATAAAACTAACCCATTTCTCATTAATGACACTACTTTTAAGAACTTATTTTTTCTAGTTTCATCATCTGCCTGCCAATCAAAATCATATTTTTAAAATGAAGCTAGATGAGGTCGGCGTTTCCTATCTCTGAGAAGAAAGGCCAAAACAAGCTCAGAGGTCACAGTCTCCTTTAAAGTCCAGACATAATCTTGGTCAGATCATGTGAAGGCCGTGTAGATTTGTGTCTGAAATGGTCCTTTTGAGGAAAGAACCACACAGATTGAGTGGACCTGTCCAGTGAACTTAAGGAGCTCAATGATGCGACTACTATTACATCTTGCATCTAGGCAAGCAGAAAGTGCTGTGTCTTTATAATTCTTATTATAATTACAGAAAACTTGAAATCATCATCTGCCTAGCTTTTTCCCAACTGTGTTGGGGTCGGCTTCCAGTCTTACCGGATACAGCTGAATACCAGTATTTTACATGGAGCGACTGCCTATCTGACCTCCACAACCCAGTTACTGGGTAACACGATACCCCTTGGTAAGACTGGTGGTCAGACTTTCGAGCTTCTGACGACCCGTAACGACTGTCAAAGATCTACAAATGACAGCCGGGACCAACGGCTTAACGTGCTTTCCGAGGCACGGGGAGTCTTGGTATGTAAAGATGGTCACTCATCCACGCACCAACCGCGGCAAGCGTAGCTTAACCTGATCGATCGACCCGTGCGGCTGTTATTACTTAGCCACAAGCCCCTCATTTTTTCTTCCATATTTTTTCTAGATTGCTATATAAAAAAATAAACATGTACAGGAAACTGGAATTTTATTTTCACACTGTTAAATAATCATAATTTAAAAGGAAGGATAATTAATGGTTGAGACAATCTTGAGTAACAATAAAATAGCATTTAATAGCTTTTTAAAATAGTTTGTCTATGTAATCTTGTGGCGGCATCTACATCGCCACGTGCGAACTACGCAACACACTGACGTCACGCAAAATCCTGCATCGCGCAAGCAGAGTTTACCGCGCAACTAGCATTACATACACAACATCCCGACATCAACCGTCGGGCAGTTTCCCACCAGACACAACACCCGTCTGGTAGGAGGGTCCCCCTTTTTCTGTGGAGGATGAGTGAACTTTACACCCTTGTTCCTCATGCCTCTATAATCTCATTTGTGTAACTGTAATTAAATGTATCAATAAACACCTGGGATTAATACTATGCTATACCCTGCCTCTCACCCCGCGTGATCACTGATAGTCATGTGGTTTTTTAATTACTGAACGCACCTAAATACAAAAATATATGAAAATATCATACATTTTAATTATTGAGTACAGAAATAAAATCATTTATCATTTATTTAATGAAATTCCTACTTTTTTGGCCCTAAATTTGAAAACGACCCAGTCGACATTTACACGGCCCTTGCCTCTTTAGTCCCCACACTGCCATATATTAGGTACACAAAAGCCGATATTCAAAAACATTTCAACACAATAATACCATACAACTCAAGAACACAGAAATAAAATAAACATGTAAGCGAAAATTATACTATTTATTTTACAGCGATATAAAAACACCGTCTCACACAAAAGATAGGAATATATCGGAGAAATTCAACAAGATTTGTGCCACAGAAATGCTTGGCTGAATATTTTGCTCTTACTACCAACAAAATGTACGACAAAACGGAATCGAGAACTTTGGTGAACGATAACAGAATCGTCGGAATTTGTCCTACACTTTCTCCTCGCTCGCGACTTTGTCTGTATAAAAAGGGAGCTTTTTGCTTATCTTTTTGCTCGATTTCTCGTATTTAGTGAGTCAAAAATACAAGGTATCATGGAAAGCTGTTATGTTTTTGGATACTTGTATGTCATGATAGGTATATTATGAGACTATGTCTCTTTGAGGTATCATAATAACGTTAGTAGTGCCCGATAAATCACGGTTATATCACTTTCCATCAAGCGGGGCTCTGTCCTATATATATCAATATATATGTCCTATAGGATACACATAGAATAGGGACACACGAATAGATCAATACATACCAACACCAAACCAGTATAATGATTTATAATGATTTTTGACGTAATTGCACAACGGAAATCACGTTGTGATTTCCGTTGTGCAATTACGTCAAAAATTTGGTCCTGACCCATAGTGTTTTCCTAAGTTACCTACTTGCTAAGTATACTCACTTACTTAGTTATACTCTTTGCCAACGGCTATCATAATAAACAATACTTCTTAATAAATAAACATGTAAACATAAACAAACTGTTTAAACAATCCTGTTTTCCTACAATATAATGTTCTCTTGCTAAGAGACCGCGACCTTTTTCCGACTACAGATCTAAGCCCTCAGTCTCTTGTAGTTACACGTACAAAAAGACTAGGCAGCCTCTCCTATGCCTACGACTTACCTCAAGAATAATAAATAATGTCAACATTCTTCACACACATAAATCATGATACATAAAAAACTCTTTTAATATAGGGGAAGGCAAAATCTATACAGAACACCAAAAGCTACATCGTTACATGTGCTCGTTTTGATTCCTCCACGTACATAAATCTATTCATATACGCATTTTTGAAGGACTTCATAAACAACTAAAATATATAAAACCTCACAGCTATTTTCCCTCTCAACATCAGATTTAAAAAACAAACGTTTGGTATAAATAAAGAATACTCTTTATCCATCTTCAAAACGACTTTTCGGTTGAACAGACAGTAGTATTCTGTTATAATGTCAAACGTAAAGCCGCCTATAGAGGTGGACCAAACTGACAAATCCGTGCATCCTATTCAGAGGTCACGGAAAAATATTACAAAATCTTTCCCCCTACTTTATACATCTTTCTTATTGTGGGATCAACTCCCACCCCCGGAGGAAATGCGTGAAATTAGAATTTCGCGATATATTTGCAAAGGAGGGAGTGTTTTTGGAATTAAATCTTCGTTTTTATTTGCAGTAAAAGGTCTAATGTTGCGATATTGGTTCGGTTAAGTTCTGTTATTTAGAGTATGTTTGTCTAACACTATCCGCTATGTATTGAGTTTTTGCTACAAATAAAGTTTAGGTAGGTATTTTCCTGTTCGATTTTATTTGTTAAAAATTAATTTCATGTATGTTTTTTTTTTCCGATAAAATAATAAAATCGCGTTTTATATTATGAAAGCAAAAAGCTCCACAACATTGAAAACACGACTCAATTTCAAAGCAAAATGTCGAAAAATTATATCACCCAAGTGACTTTTACTAAACAGAATTTTAACAAAAACAAATGTTCCTTACAAAGTCGAGGCCCATCAAATTGTAACGGATTTTCAGCTGAAGAAGCACTAGCGGGACTCAAGGCTTCAGTCGAGGCCACGGCCTAAGGAAAAGCGAAGCGGCAGCGAAATAATAAGACAGACATTATTATTGTTGGTCAATTGAATTTTATTAACTTAATGGTGACGTTATTAGTATGTTTTCTGTTAGGATGTCAGGCCACGACTTATGAAATGAGGTTGAGTTGCCAAAATCTTACAATAGGACCGACAAAATGAGATTGCCAAAAAAATTAAATAAAGTCTCAAATGCTGTCTTAACGAAATTGGTTGTTTTGACGGTTTACTTAATAAAAGATAATTTACAGGAAACAAGAACCATGACCAGACACTAAATCAAGGTACAAGTTGCAGGTAATGCGTCATAAATTCAAAATTCATTGAACACAATGTAACCACGGTCCGCCATTGAGTCGGTAAGGTACATTACTCAGACGAGGAAGTTGCAGCGCGATTGCAAAATGACATAAAGGCATTAGTGACTCATAAATCCAAATTCCGATGTACGTAATAGAGAGAGCTTAATATAGTAACTTTGTAGGTTACGGGTTAGAACAAAGGGCGTAGGTATGGAGCGTTTCTTTTGGTTTCACCTGATAAAAAATCTAAAAAGCTAGATTAAGTCAGACAGCCTAATTGCGTAACACACTCATATTAACCAATTCATTTCGAATATTAAATCATATTATTGCATTACTACATTTTGCCCGCGTCTTCGCCCGCATGGATGTCGGAAAATATCCCACGGGAACGTACTACCGGATTAAAAGGAAACGAAAGTGATCGCATACCTCATAGCCGAGCGCTGCGTCAACCGCGTCAATCATAAAACGCCTGCTACACGGTCGCCAACCGCGTCCTGACAGAGGTGACCTTGGTGGTTTGTGTAGATTGGTTGGACGACCAAATTTCGTTCGACCTTCCAACAACCTTGGTTTAAAAAACTGCGCTAACCACCAAGGGCGAATAGGGAGGTTGGGTCGGCGGCCGACCGTATAGACGGCGGTCGCGAGTACGTCAGTCGCTCGCTGTCAATCGTCGCGAGCGGTACACATGTTAGGCGCGCAAGTTTTACAAGTTTATCTAAGTATTAAAAAGTGCAAAATGACGGAAGCAAAATAAATTGTTACTGAGTTGATTGAGTTGCACAGAGACCTACCCTGTCTGTGGGATCTCAGCTATGAACAGTACAAAGACAATAATCAAAAGCGCGTAGCCTGGGAGGTCTTGGTTTCTAAATGGAAAACGATTGATCCAAACGTCAATCAATGAAATCAACCAATCCATGATGATGATTGATGATGATCTGTCAAAAAGAAATTGACAATTTAAAAGCCTCGTACAAAATAGAGTTTAAAAAAAGTATTTATGGTGACTTGTTTTTCGTATTTAGGTCATTAAATTACATTTTTACCTCACAACCTCGGAAAGATTCTGTTTATCATTCGAAATCTGAGTGCAAAAGTGCATTTTATCCGCTAGCGTGGAAGTTTTGTTTTTTTTTAATTCTAACCCGTCTATTCAATAATTTTCTATACCGCCAGTTCACTGAAAAAGCATTAATACTTATTTCATGTCAGTACGCCAACCTCATTTTTATTACCAATGGTAGTAATTTTATTTTTAAATTTTAAATAAATAAACACTCATTTAGTATATGATTTAAGCTTTTTTTCTTGCATTTCCGTGATTATCCTGTGTTTCGCTCGGCAGCAAAGTTATTTTGCGAGTCGTACCTTTAAACACACGCTACGCTCAGGTTTCAATATAACTTACTCGCGCCAGAAAACAACTTTGCAGCCTTGCATAACCAATAGCTATTTCTTCGCTCGCACACCAAAGTGCCCAAGCACCCCCTACTCTTTCTAAATTTGATAAATTCATCATGACGTCTTTACTGCTCGAATGTCACGACAAAATAGCATGTAAGTGACCATGTAGTTGAAACAGCTCTGCTGGGAACTTCGGGCGCTCCTACAGTCACACTCCAGAAACACACTTCAGAACCGCTGAGGGGAGGTAAACCCCTCAGGGACTAGGTGTGCGATTGAGCTCTCCCATCCCCTCCTAAAGGAGAAGGTAGGGAAACCCCAATTTGTGGGGACTGAGAAAAAAATCCCTCGGGCAAGGGGCCAAAAAGCCCCAATACCGGTTCCTCGCGCCCTCGACGGCCACGAGCAACTGTGCCGGTCGCCAACCAAGGTCACCTCTGTCAGGAACGCGGTTGGCAACCGTCTAGCAGGCACTTAATTATTTTGTTACGCGTAATTTTAAATCTGTGATTTTTTTAAAGCATTAATTGAAATGATATGAAGGCATATTTTATTCTAAATTAAATGCCCAATTTAAATCACATATTTTATTGGATAAGGAAATATAAAACTGGTTAAAATAGCTTCGGATATAACAATTAAATTATTATCAAATTCTGAAACATAAAAATGGTTACTGTGTGTATTAGAAGATAGTCATATGCTGTCGCGGTTTTTTATTGAACTTTTTAAGATGTACAATCCTGTAGAACATCAATTTTATGGATTTCATGCGGTTTACGCGGCCAGTAAAGCTCCCAGCCGTCATGATTTTTTAGACATCTTCCATAATAATTGTCATATTTCAACCAATTTATACATAAACTTTCCTCATGAATCACTCCGTCCACTGGTGAAAACCGTTTGAAAAATCGTCCAGAAGTTTTTGAGTTTATCACGTTCAGACAGACAGACAGACGGCAGACTTCGTTTTTTTTGGATGGGAAATCATCAAATGACTTCCCGCTCTGGGCGGAGCGGGAGGGTGTGTCAGACTCTTACTGACTAAAACCCACCCGTATTCCTTCCTGTTGCCTGTGTTGCCAGGGGCCTTGGTGACCCTATAGTACCTTCCCGCGACACCGGCAGGCATCAGCCCTAGTGGACCCCTACATATGTGCTGACGACATCTCTTTGAGGCGCGCGTGGAATACAATGTGCCGTCGACCCGGGCCTGGTCCTTACCGGACGGTGAGCTGCCCATTGTTCACCGTCCGCAAGCCCGCGCCTACGGTGGCCGGAAATCCGCCCGGGATTCCCGACGCCCAGGACTTCTCCTGCGGCGGCTAGGGGCGAGAGGGCGCGAAACTTGCCTTTCCCTCAACCGTCCCGCCTCCTCCTTCGCGAGCATTACTGCTTCGCAGAAGGAGGTGACGGCTGCCCATGCCCTCTCGCTCCGTACCATGTAATTATTGACATACCTATGTAATAAACGATAAAAACTAGCTAATAGTGTCTAATTCGATTAAAAATCCCGAGTTTGACTGAAAACTGTTCGACTAAGTTCATGCAATCAGAGTCCACAGGCTTATGGACTAAATTTGGGACGATGATGACGGCGGTAACCCGATTTTATAAATCCGTGCATATCAATACATTTGTAGCTAAGTTTTGACCTATACCATGTTGTTGAGTTCCATCACTTCCCCAAGTAATTGCTTTGCGTTCGACTTTAAAACTAAAATGTCAACAGGCACTCTAAAATATTGTTGAAAACTGGACACAGCTGATATTTCCGGATACTGTAACAAATAAAATATCCTCGATGTCTATTTTTATTTCTAGCTCTTATATTATTTATTCTGAGCATTTCTTGGTATTGAAGGCCAGGTTCCTTCGTCCGATGTCCTCGATAACATGGCCTTAGAAATTATTCCTCACTGCCAGTTAGCAAAAACTTGGTAAGTTACTAGTAGGTAGATAAGAATTAAAGAATAAGATAGCTTTGTCACTGGGCAAGTCTGTCCAGAACTTTCATCTCTTAGCTATAAAATTTCCATCTCAAAGCACTGTATTTCTTGGCTTATGACCAGAACCAGCCAAAAACACTTTTGGACATTGTGTAACAGGCTATCAGATAAATTCAAAAGGGTAATAGAATTTGGCTAGATACGTTTACCGTAAGGGATCTGGCGGTCTGCGAAGCCACCATCAAGTCTAGTCGTATAATTGGCCACAATCTTGAAGAAAGTTTGGCCGCAACCGGTCGGAGGCTCTACGGCCAAGAATGCAGCTGGTCGTACGACAAGTCGTGGTCGTGGCCGAGTGGAAGCTCCCTTAATTTATCAGAAGGTGGTGCAACAGGCCCTTAATCTCCCATATTTACTTCAAAACCAAGATAGCCATATCTCTTAAAAAAAATATCAGTTTCTTGCAAGTTTGTAGTCGCTCACCGCTGACTCGCCGCCTGTGAGACCAGCGCTTTACCGTCGACTATCCGAGTTAAGTGCCAAGTTATATCCAAGTTGTAACAAGCTCTTTGTTTAACGATTCTAAGTTGAAACAGTGACTGTTTAATTTCAATTGCTCCACGCCTTTTAGAAGCTTAAGTGTCGATGTGAAAATTTTTAATTATCATGTTCCCGTCTGCTTGTTTGCTGGGAATGTTATTGTTTGCGCTACTAGTTTGTAGTTTTATTGTTTATGTAGGAAAGAAATTTGTTGTTTTTCGTTTTGTTCAGATATCTGCTTATCTGGGAATAAATAACAATGTTGAACGATGGAGTGCTAGAAAGTTGAAGTGAGTATCCATCCAAATTACAAGGAAAATTCATAGTAGGGTTTATCAAGTAGAAATAGTTACAAATACACATTTACAAATACCTAATTTTACAGACTAAAACTATTGTATCAGTTCTATTTTGACGTTCAAATGTGCCTTTTATATGCCTATTTGAAATAAATGATTTGACTTTGACTTTAACTATACTATCCAAAGTTCTATAAACTCTAACTACGTACAAGTAACTTCGCTTAATTCCACCAGAAATTCATGTGTGAATTAGAATACATAGTGTGTCGTTCCTAACACACATCTAAAAAATCCTCTAAACATAATTATTTTAACGGAAGAATAATATGAAAACACGTCACACATCCTAACTGGTTTGTGAAGTATCATTACTGCTGACCAATGTGTAAATTAAAATCAACAGTACGGCGTTTTCTGTGTAAACCTACGTAAGGCAGGTTTACACAGAAAACGCCGAAGTGTTTATTTTTAATTAGGTTTTTTTTTTAACAGGGTTATATTTATCTTTTCATTGAGGGGTCGAAGTGTACTAGTACCGACCCAATATTCTAAGCCCACACGATTATGAGGTTCCCAAGTCTTAAATGATTCTGGAATAAAAGTATATTTTGCTTTGCTCTGGAATCGAGTAAAATTGTGGCTGGTAGTACAGAGACTGTTTTTATTCTCTCTCTAGCCCTCGCTTTCCTTGTTTTACGAACAATTTTTTTTTAAGATTTTCTTACAGACGAAAATCACCCACTAAATCTAACTTCAAATAATCAAGCCCTACCATGGTCACCTTACACATGCAATTACCACAGTCGAAACAATAGAATCTCGAATGCAACACTGCGAAAAACAGCCATTATAAAATATTATTGAAAAACAATGTTGGCCGTCCAATCCCAATCCGCAGTGAGTCTTCTGAAAACTCAATTAAAAGCGATTCTCCAATATTTTAATTGTATTACTGATGAATGGACCAAGTTGGAACATCTAGACAGGTAGATGTCTGTCTAAGAATCGAAACTAAATTTTATTGATAAGATGGATCGCTGTAGTTATTTTGCAGCTTTAGGTAAAATTAAATTCAGAGTTTTATGTTGAGGTATATCTGTTGATTTTGAAAGCTTTAAGTTTTGAAGTAATTAATTATGGAACAGAGTACCTAATTTTGTGTTCGTAAGAATACCCACTGAATTTCCGAATCAAATGAAATGAATAACTGTGGAAAACTTAAAAAAATGCGACTAATTATGGGCAAAAAATTATCACCAACCAGCGAAGAGTTTCTTTCCCGGCTAACTACTAAAAATACGTCAAAATATTCTGTAATTAACTTTTTATATGCACACGGTATCTCTGTGGCAATTTTATTTCTTCCAACCAAACTAAACATCCATCTCAAACCCCACTACACGAAACAACACCGACCAACAAATCAAAAACAAAAGCGCAACGCTAATATCACATCGCTTAAAAAACAGAACGCAATCCGGTGTCGCAATTAAACGTAGGCAATGCTATCGCATCGACTTAGTACGGACTTTAATTAAACCCGGGACAAGCCGGGATCCCGGGTCCCGGGTCCCGGGTAAATAGCCCGCCGTGAGGACAAATCGATTGCATAACAGGAGGAGGATGGCGGATGAACCGAGATGCTCGCTTAGCAGTTTTTCAAAAGGTGGATGATAATGTTCGAGATTAATCAGCGCTTTCGCAAAAAGATAATCTTGGACTTCTCAATCTGAACGCAGATTGGATTCGATTTTATTTTGTTTTGTGCTTGAATGAATTAATGGGATTGGATCGTTATATTATTCCCAACTAAGATAGTTGAAAATGGTCGGTGGAAACATTACCCACCTTTTTTGGCAGTCGGATAAAATTTCAATTACTCTATTTCTGGTATTTTTTACTCGCCCAAATATGTCATCATAATCAATACAACTGACACGGAATATAAATCACACATAAGTACAAGAAAAAGTACTTACCCGTACAAAAAAAACCTGACACACTTTAAATAATCTTTCAATCCCAAGCAATGAAATCATTCGCAATAACGTATCATAACCCCTAATCTCCCACTTGGAGACATCACTTCAACCCTCAACCGCGCACAGCTCAGCAAATCACGAGTATCTTTGTAAACACTGAATATAAGAATCTTAAAAAAATCTCTATTCACAGCTATCGATCGGGGAACATCTGAGAGTACTAACCTTACATCTGCCGAGGGAAACGGCTCAGAAACTCGTACTTTTCTATGCAAACGTCGGTAGATAAGGTCCTCGTAAAACTGTATCGCTGGCTAGGCGAGGTCTATCGGCTGGAAGTTATCGCATGGCTGTGGTGGAGACTTTGGCAGTGTTAATAGGGTTTTGTATGGGAAAACGTAGGTTTTTAATGCTATTTAGGTATTGCAAGAGGGTTTATCGTTTTTAAATGAATGAAGTCAAGTATTTTGGCAGAAATAACAGAGGGAATTTTAACAATAATAAATACTACCTTAATAAAAACAGAACAACGGCATTCAAAACGCTGTCTAATTAAAATTTATAAAATAAAACAATACGCCCGCAGTAGTATCATACAATTCTAATTTTAAAAGCATTACGTAACTAAAATAATTAAGATCACACCTTTTATTAAAAACAAAAAACGCTTTAAAAGAAATAAAAATATTATTGGCCAGTCATAGCCCGCATAAATTGAGATTGAGCCAATGATAGCAGCGATATTTGCCTTAGTTTTTAAAATGAGGGGCATGTCAGCTTTTTTTTTTTTTGAGGGTGGGAAATCATCAAATAACTTCTCCCGCTCTGGGCGGAGCGGGAGGGTGTGTCAGACTCTTACTGACTAAAACCCACCCGTATTCCTTCCTGTTGCCTGTGTTGCGGGGGCCTCAGTGACCCATAAGTACCTTCCCGCGACCCCGGCAGGCATCGGCTCTAGTGGACCCCTACCTATGTGCTGACGACATCTCTTTGAGGATGTCAGCTTGGAAGGACACTAACTAAACTTTGAAATGAAATGAAATTTCGACGGTCAATTAAAAAATAAAAGTATTTTATTTCACATAAACCTACATGGGCACTTATAAAACGTCACAAGCTTGGTGCACGGTTCCAATTGGTCATTTCCCATGGAGAAGAGCTGGCATGAAAGTCCTTGGTTACTTTTTTAAAACTGTTTTACTATTAAAATGACTATTACAATGTTTTTAAATGACACTGTTAATAGAGAGGACAGTGTAGGGCTATCAACAAGTACTAGGTACTTAAAAAAAAATAGAAAATGGTCATCGTTTGAATTAGTTAACCCTATATTGCTTCGGTGCTTATGATTACGTCGAAAACTATTATATCTCTACAGATACTTAAAAATCAACAAAAAGTTTCCTTAGTAGATAATAAAACTAAGTTATACAATGTTCTTCTATTAAGCGCTGTTTATGTAGATACTCTGCCTGTTGCATCACTATTTTTTAACTGCGCGCTCCACAGTGCACATTAAAAAAAAAACTGTTTTAAGCATCGAATCTAAGATTAACTATAACATTTTATGTAACCTCTTTCCAATGTCTAGACAGACAAAAAGTTGTTCAAGGTTAAGAAACTGGGTAAAATTATCCGTTTATATATTTTTGGGTACCAATTCGCATATACCTACGTATAGTTTTAACCGCAAAACGGTTTGGTACCTACTTTATCTAGGTACAAAGCTATATTTAATACCAAAAATATGAACCCATTTGTTTTAAATCACAATGCCACAAAACCATTAATGACAACCATAAAAATATTTTCAATAAAAGAAAATATAATAATCGTAAAACTTAAATTGCTTTTCCGAGACTAGGGTTCAATAAATTATCTTGACAGACCACGACTAAAGTCGCCACTTTTCACAATACGGTACCCGGAATGCGTTAAACGCCTATATAATTTACGACCACGTAAAGAGACGTAACTGATAAATCACGAGGTTTGCCCGCGGGGATTGAACGCCATAGTAAAATAGGCTCACATGAGCTTCTGATGTGGATAAGAAAAGTATTGTTGATCAGGGTTTTTCTCGGAGACGCAGTCTTGAGAAGTTGCTGGAATCGAATTGTGCTGTGGAATGGAACGGCAGGCAGATATACAGGGTGGAGATATCAGTACGACAATAAATTAGAAAACAGAAATAGAAAATTGTTTGATAACCAGGTCATCTACTTCTATTTATCAAATATATAATCAAAATCAAAAGTCATTCAAACTAGGCTGAGAATCAGCACTTTTCGAACGTCAAAATTACATAAGACAGTCCCCCAAAAACGCCCGCCCTTCACCACTTGCTAGTGCTTTAGCTGGGAATAAGAAGTGGCGCAACAAACTCTCCAGCAGCACACCTGTCTGTTTTGTTCGATAAAGTTGATTCTACAAATGGTATGCAAGTAATTAACACTAAGAAAAACGAAAAAAATAATTATTTGCCATATTTTAGCTAGCACACGCCAATATACCAACAAAACAATAAAAACTTTACTCAAGCAGAAATAAAAATTACAACATAAAAACGTAAACAGAACTTAATACCTAAATAAAAGGCATAAGCCATAAGCAGGTACACAGGTTAAACTTAAATTAAAATGTCATAAGTGGCTTTAAAATATTATATACTCGTACCTACCTACGACACATTAGCGTCAGTTGCCAATGAACCCCAAACTAGACAGGCCCGTATTACAGAACCTGACTCAAGACTAGCATTACTTAAAACTAGTTTAAAGCCATAGATTGATTGAAACTAGTTTTTAAGTAATACAGAAAGCGGTAATTTGGCATAGGCCGTCAAAGTGCTAAAATAAAATCCAGTTATGATCCAGCCTGTCCCATCTTGCTGTCCTCCCCCCAGAGACGCCCTAATCCGAGGTTCGTAACCCACAGGGGGTTCCCTTAGCGTGCAGTTGGTTAGTAACGTAAGAAATTCGCCCCTGACTGGAGGCTTTGAGTCCGCTTAACACTTTTAGTGCCACGATAATTCGTTTGTGTGCCCACAACTCGCCTCCCGCGTCGTACATATATAAATAGCTGTAGGTGGCATATGACATGCCCAGCACCCACCTAATGGGTGCAAATCAAAACGTGGTACTAGGGTAAGGGCGAGTTGTGGGTACACAAACAAATTATCATTCTACCCGGTAGGCGGGTGTTTGGCACTAAAAGTGTTAAGGCAGCCACAGGATAGTCCAGTTAAGTAGTCGCGACCTCTCAAGATCAACTACGAGATGCCATACATTAAAAAAAAATCTTGAAATGTTTGTTTATTAGGATCCCTTGCACGTAATGTGGGGAGGATATCGTTGGATAGGCCGTTCAATAATATTGCAGGTCTGTGAACACCACTTTTCGATTCAAGGATCCGATAGCGTAATATTAAGCATTAAAGTGCTAATTTTTGTTAGAGTCAAGTGTTATTGTGCGTGTCGGACCACGCACAAAAAAGGGTTCCGTACTTGGGACGAATATATCCCAAGAACAAACCTAACTTTGTAGTTAAAAAAATGTTCTGCCATGTACGTTACGGTCACCGTGGGATCTGGAGGCCTCGCGCACGTATGGGAGTGGCGCGAGGAGGTGAAACACCGGGGCGTAACTCCGCCGGAGGTTCGGGAGGTTGCTGTGTCGGATAAGGCGGGAGGAAACGCCCGGGTGTCACCACTGTGCGGATCGATCGGAGGACACGTTGGAGCATACGGTGGAGGTCTGCCCGGCTTGGGCAGAGCACCGCCATATCCTCGTGGAGGCAATCAGCGGCAGAGATCTCTCGCGTCCGGCCCTGGTTCAGGCCATGGTACGGAGCGAGAGCGCATGGGCAGCCGTCACCTCCTTCTGCGAAGCAGTAATGCTCGTGAAGGAGGAGGCGGGACGGTTTATGGAAAGGCGAATTTCGCGCCCTCTCGTCCCTTGCCGCAGCAGGAGACGCCCTGGGCTTCAGGAATCCCGGGCGGATTTCCGGCCACCGTAGGCATGGGCTTGCGTACGGTGAGCAATGGGTAGCTCGCCGTCCGATAAGGACCAAGCCCAGGTTGACGGCGCCTTGTGATCCACGCGAGCCTCAAAGAGATGTCGGCACAAGTGTAAGGGTCCACTAGGGCCGATGCCTGCCGGGGCCGCGTGGAACTTCAAAAGGGTTACCGAGGCCCCTGGCAACACAGGCAACGGAAGGAATACGGGTGGGTTTTAGTCAGTAGGAGTCTGACACACCCTCCCGCTCCGCCCAGAGTGGGAGAAGTTATTTAATAATTTCCCACACAAAAAAAAAAATACGTCACGGTCAATTCTCCAACTGTAAAAAACGTAAGTTTGTAAACGAATAAATGGCCGTATTTTCTTATTGCGTTGACTTGAAAGCTTGATTTTTTTGAGCTCTAAGGGATCGTAGACCTCCATATTTGAATTAATTTTAACTTGATACCTCTACGCATTCCTAAGAAAAAGGATCTTGACAGACAGACAGAAAGAGAAACGGACGGACGGACGGACAACGAAGTGATCCTATAAGGGTTCCGTTTTTTCCTTTGAGGTACGGAACCCTAAATATCGTAACAAAGATACGCATGATACTGTATTTTCAATTCCAAGAACTCCAGAATATCTAGTGTAAATATACTATCATTAAAGCTGCAACCACACAGACACAGAATTACAAATAAACACTTATATCCACCATCCAGAATTGTGTTATTTATACATCCAATGACATCCCTCGAGAATTTCGATGTGAAACGACAAACTCCACACATTATTGCAGTATACCTTGACAGCATTACGAGTGATATAGCTCAACAAAATACTCGAGACTCATCATTTAGGTTTTATGAGTCGCGACAAAGACGCGGCGTCGACCGTAGTGATGTAACTAGTAGCTAATACGAGCTTGTTGGAGAATAAATAATATTTATATCGCACTTCTTTGAGACGAACATACAGTAACGTTGAGACTAAGATCTAAATTGTATTTACTGAAAATAACTAATGTTGTACTGGTTTTTCGTTCTTTGGTAATGGGGTCTTAAAAGATTTTTAAAAATTTTCGCATTGCTTTTTTAAATTTCGGATAATGCAACATTTCAGCAAAAATTTTTTGAATGAGTTTTTTTTTTACCTAATTGCCCTTATTGTCTAACTAAATCGACGACCGTTTAAGAAAACAAAAAAGTCAAAGACAAATTATTTATTTCAAATATACATATGAATCTAATAGTACCTACTAAGTAGTACTTACGAGTAATATCTTTGAAATACATGAACAACTCGTTCAGACAGAAAAAATCACTTTTGAACGTCATAATATACAATAAAATACAATTGATTCTAGTCGCCCCTTCCAAAAGGTAGTTTCGTATGAAGAAGAGTGGGTAGGAAATTCCACCGTTACTCTTTTAAAATATTTTACAATATTAATTATATAATTATATGTGAAGACGATGCACTTAGAGTAAAATTACTATACTACAATAGGTAAAAGAATTAAAAATGAAGCAATGACAGATAAATTAATTATGTGATATACATGCTGCTCACATATTGACAAACATTGTAAAAGTATACGCTTTCCTAAAAAAGAAAAAGAGATAAACATGCTTACACCTCCAGTGTTAGTATTAATTTTTGTAAAAATATATTTCCAGTTGTTCTGTAAATATATTTTCCACTCGATCTTGGAGGGGGGGCTGTCCAATGCAATTTCGACATTTGGAAAGTGCAATTACTCAGCTCAATTTGATTAAATGTGTTTTTATTCAATATTTTATACCTCTAAACCAGCTAACCCCATGGTGTCTAACTTAACTGATGCATAAAAAAATGGGTAAATACGTTTCAGTTTAATTTGAATTCAAATGATTTGCCTAAACCTCTTGTAAGTATCAACATCGCCACACAAAACACAATATCCATCCCGTAGTCACACCTCTACAATACAAATTTACACCTTTACACGACAGCACACAACAACAGCGATACGACATGCGACCGTCGACCGCATACTGTCGTATCTACATTATAATTCATGTACGTGATCCCGCAGCCAGCAGATACGTCTCTGTTCTCTCTGTACGTGTAATATTCTCCTGCACTATTGTGCTCAGTTAATGTACTGCATATCAGTAAACAAGAATACCTTTGATATATACTGAACGTGGATGATTTTTAAAAGAATATTTCGTTATTAAACTAGCTAGGATGACGGGCTACGCTCAGGTGATCAAATATCAAATGAATCTTGATAAATTCTGAAACGACCTGTCGTCTTTTTATTGTATTTTTTAAGTATTCTATTCTAAATATTTTCGAATTAAAATTAAGTACTGCCCATTTTACTGTCTAAACATAATTTTCGAATGCTAAGCAGTGAAAACTTCAGTTCTTCTCTCGTCTCAGCACGTATTTACCAAAACAGCTGACGCTGTGAAAAGGCCAACCAAGGAGAAAGTATATTAACTGAAGTAACTGCTCAAATTACTTCAGATGTATTATATTGTCACCAGTGGCGTGTAAATTAAATTTAGTCATAGCACCGACTCCATCTCTTTCACAGAATTCTGTGTATACCTACCGAACTGCTACCAGTTGGTACAAACAGAATATAATAGTTAGAAATAGTATGGAATCTTAAAGTCAGTGTACGAATTGACAGCAAGGACTTGGATAAATTACAAGGAGGACAATTCGAGGGGGGTGGTAAGGGAGGAGGTAAGGTGAGGAAATTCAAATTGGATTGAAGGAAGTTTAGATTAGATTGAATTTTCCCTACACCTTGTTTAATTTAGTATACGTGCGATACCCTCTGTTTCGAGAGTTTTTTCTTTACATTTTTTTTGTTGTAATTGTCAGCCCAATTGATGATGAAGGTAATTTTGGGAGACATTGTTGGAGTGTTTTCTTGTGTGGGTAATATTTTTTTTATAACCTTTGTACCGAAATAATGAAATTTAAATAAAATTAGATAAGATTAAACCACGTAGCGATAAACCTAAATGATTCAATTACTACTTAAATAGAGGTTAAAAGCTAGATACAGACAACTAGATTTTAAATCGAACGCGATCAAAATAACAACAACCAATCATATTGTTGACTGTCCACGTACACTGCGTTCGGAAACTTTTAACTTTTTACAAACAGTACTACACAATCATAGGTAGTCGTTAATATAACGCCAAATTAAATCTTCATCTACGACTTTACTTAGTTCGAACTTAGGACTTCAATTAGTTCAATAAATACCACCAAACACAAAAAACAACATAGGTAAACCAACGTTATATTTTCATTATATTTTCGAGCCATTTGGGATTGAAGCCCTCGGGCCGTGGGGTCCGAGTGCTCATGGACTTTTTAAGGAAATCTCCAGACCGCTGGTTGACACTTCCCGTGACCCAAGGGCTGGGTTTTACCTTAGCCAGAGGCTAAGCATTGCCATACAACGTGGCAATGCCGCCAGTCTCTTGGGTACATTACCAGTCGACAGCGATGTGGATGAATTATTCGACGCCCTATTTTAGTTTGTGTATAGTTTTAGTTATTTTTATTAATTAATTAGATTTATTTGTTTTTTTTTTTAAGTACCCATATTTGCAAAATAAATGTCTATTCATATGGTAAACCAACTTAAATTGTCCGTATGTTAAAATCACCACAGAACTGTCATTCTTTAATAATGGCTACTCGAGAAATTGACGTAGTGTTAATTTGACAAACAACTAATTTCCCAGAACGTACCAACCTCATGAACACCTCTACGAGAAAACTGAAACACCCTAGCCAAGGAAATTCACATCCGCTCACCCTATAACGGACAGCAAGGGGAAAGGGGGAGGGGTGATAATTACACCACAGTACTTACAAGATGAAAAATGGAAGCGGTCGCGTCGCAAAATGTTTTCCCAACTAGTCACACTGCGACAGCGTGAAATTATTTTTGATAAGTGGATGGTGAACGTGGTTTAAGTATCACCTTGTCTATATTATAAAAATGAAGTGCTGTTCGTTGGTAAGCTCTGGCTGGGGCCTTAATTTATCGAGCACCCACATGAAACTCCAGTTAAGACGCTGACAACACCTAAACCGGTCTCTGTCAGATTGCATAGAAAAGAAAGAGAAGCACGATGACACAACGCTTGTAATTTATTGCAAAATATGAAGCAATTACGTATTTAGTCAAAATTTAGTTGAGTAATCGAAATTAAAAAACAACCAAGTTCTGCATTCAAATAAGACGTTCGTACGTAACGTATGTTGATATTGAATGCAGATATTTTGGATTAGAACTCAAGGTAAGAGGTTAGTTTAACGTTAGTTTGTATCGAGATTTTTTTTCAAAACGTGTTTTGGTAAGGACCAAGTTCTGGGAAATATGTTCAAAATTAACATATATTTTTTCCGCTACCACAAACTATACAGATTGCATTTTTTTTTTCTTAAGAGAAGCCTATTTTGGTCAATTGGGTCTTGTCAGCGACTTAAGCAGCCGACAACCTCTTAGGTTGACCTGCAAGATGCCATTTCACAAGAAAAAACACTGTTCGTTAGTAAGCGCATCACTTGAGAACTGCTGGATTGATTTAGCTATTATTTGTTCTAATATTTTCGTAATAGTCCGAATTAGGTTTTAAAGGAAAAAAAAATTGAAAATTGGGCCATTTTCAATGGGAATTTTGTATTAATTATTGACATTTGGACAGGACAACGTCTGTCAACTAGTAGTTAATAATATTAGGTTGTTAAGTGATACACTGCAGGTCAAAAGCCTCTTTTCACTAGCAGGAGGAATAAGCATTGATCACAATACTTGCTTCCTATTGCTTACTCCCGCTGTTAACCTTCTATTCAAGAATTGGTTTGGAAACCGAGCGAACTCGACTCTAACTCACATCTTGTAGCTAATATGAAAGCAACAGTTGCTATACAGATTATTCGTAGACTCATTATTTAATAAATATAAAAAAACTAGCTGCGCCCCGCAGTTTCACCCGCATAAGTCTCGATCCCGTGAGAATATCGGGATAAAAATCCAATATCCTATGACCTAATCCCGCTCATAGTCTACCCATGAGCTCAATTTCATCTAAATATGCTAACAAGGAAGATAGTCCAGTAAAACATAAAAAATAAGTGAATTGCTACTAGCTTTTATGCGACCATTATTGAACATACTACAAAAAGTCTATAAATATGCCACAAGAACGCTACTTCTCATCATTCAAATAATTTAATCCTACTTACGGGAAAAAAAGGGTTGTCAAAAGTAACACAGCTCAACATAACCCTATATATTTCAGGCACCCTAGCCAGTACAATGACTACCCACTTTACCAATTGCTCCAAAGAAATATTTTTTACGTCTACTCGCGATATTGTGTTAAAAGAAAAACAAGGACCAAGTACTTCTGAAATGATTGATGATGCGCTGAAGGAGCAGGCGAAAGAATTTGATATAACTAGCCGTCCCAAGCGAGAAGCGCCTTATTAAAGTAAGATATGATGTTTTTAAAGGTATTATATACTTTTTTTTTTTTTTTTTTTTTTTTTTTTTTTTTTTTTTTTTTTTTTTTTTTTTTTTTTTTTTTTTTTGAAATGGTGGTGGAATTATGAAAATGTTCTTTCTTATTTCTTAGAAAATAGAATATAACATATATAACTTCCCGCCTAGTTTTCCTAAAGGGTTAGGCAAAAGACTTTAGAGGCCTATGGTACACCCAATATTTCGCCAGAAAAAAAAAAATAATATATTGGTTAGTAATGGCCACTAATAAATGATTTTTATTTCTGTAAATCATATTAAAAAAAATATTTTAACACGTAAATAAATAAAAATATGTTTTTAAATGAATACTAGATGAGGTCGCTATTTCCTATCCAGAGATAATTAGAGATGAGATTTAAAGTCCAGAGATAATCATAGTCAGGTCATATAAGGACCATGAAGTGTCTGATATCACGTCTGAGATGATCTTTGAATAAAAACAGTTACATGAAATATTCACAATCTGATATGTATTTGGAACTTCTGAGTTCTGATGAACGAGAACCATTGTTGTACTAAAATGGGATCAACTTTATTAAATTGCAGTTGATGGCTTTAAAGTATAAATAACATAACGAAATAACATGCATTAAAAAAAATGCTTTAAAAAATATAGGTAGGTACTCGAAACAATACTTTGGCATTAAGAAAAACCTAATCTAATTTATTTTATATTTTTTTGTTAGACTACGCTGTCCCACTCCTGGGCAAAGGCCTCTCTTGATAAAATTATAAAGATTTTATGACTCTGTGGATACTCTTCGTAAGCTAAAACGGAAATCCATTACGGTAGGGAATGTTGCCATTTTAAATATTTGTATTTATTTTATTCTCTATTTTTTTTGTTACAATCTCACTATGTGCTGCGCCAGTCAACGTCATCACGTCAACACCGGCTATCGCTGTAAACCAGCGCTGGGGCTGTCTCGCATAGGGTCGCAGCATTATGCTGAGCGTTAGCCGGTTTGAGTGGATGTGACGCAATTTCCCCCTCAAATTGTTTCTTTTTTGTATTTGTGTTCCTTCTTTGCGTCATGTTTACCGCAAATCAAAGTATTTCCTTTCTGTTCTTTCATTTCAATCTCGTATCTCTTTTTGTTGTCTTCGTTTTGAAACTCAAAAATAAACATAATTAATCACATAATAATAAAATGAACGAAGAATATGTCAAAACAACGTCACTCGAAGTGTACCATTCACATTGAATGAATGAAAACCTTTCCGATTTCTTGTGAGCGTGCGGTCCGGTCTTTCATTCGTTCCATTCGCCACTGAGCGAAAAAAAGAACGCGGTCTAATTGCGAGTGAGGCTTTTACGTGATGGCCATGAAATTAGAGGGTTGAGAGCTGTGGCGTTTTTGGATACATAGATTATCATACCCGAACGCTTCCGACCTAACCAATTCTTGCTGTGCGAAATGTTCAATAATACAACACTTAACACAAACTTTCGCCTGCTTCCCATGGGGGTAGGCAGAAACTATAGAACGCCTGCTACGACCCTTACAAACTCCTTTTGCTTCGTTTACGTTCGTTTCTTCCAATAATACGTCAAAGTTGTTTTCATCTACATAGGTGCCTATTAATTTTATCTTCTTCTTCTTCAACATCTTAATTTACTTTTAACTTTTGCCCAGTTTAAGTTGTAGTTTGTGGTAGAAAAAAAAATAAAAGGTCGACGAGCAATAGGTACAGTGAGGGAAATTAATTGTTAAGCAAATTGACTGTCCATATATTCAAATCACAATTGTCATTATTTGACAGTTGTTTGAAACGGCTATGACACGACAAATTGACATAGGATGTCACCTGCTTAACAATAAATTATCCTGACAAGCCAGAAAACTAGTTCTAAGTGTCGCCTGTAAAACACCATCATCCGTCCTAAGGGACGTGATAATGGTGTTTTACAAAAGAATACGATAAAGGACACAATAATGGTGTTTTACAGGCGACACCAGCGATTAGGACGGATAAGGCCGTCCTAATCGCTGGTTTCCCGGCCCCCACACTTACATAGCATCTTTTTTCCTTCCGTTAGAGGACGATACTCGTGAATGACAAATTAGGAGATCTCTCAGCGCACGAAATTGCTCCACAAGAATATTTTATTGAATTCCTACACTTTTTATATTGCGACCATATTCGATGCTATATTTAGAACGCTTTTATGGAAATCCCGGCTTTTGTGTACTGATCTCGTATTTTGGGGACTATGGTTTCACTTCACCTCGGTGACGCTCACAATGGGCCTTATTAGAAGGCTAAATGTCACTCAAAGGGCTATACTTAGAGTTTCCCTACGTGAGCATATCAAAAATGAAGAGATCCGCACGAGAACCTAGGTAACCGACATAGCCCAAAGAATTGCCAAACTTAAGTGGTAGTGGGCAGGGCACATTACTCGCAGAACAGATGGCCGATGGGGCCGAAAGGTTCTGGAGTGGTGGTCGCGTACCGGAAGAAGTAGCGTTGGAAGGCCTTCCATAAGGAGGACCGATGACCTTGTGAAGGCCGCAGAAATCCGTTGGATGCGAGAAACACAAAACCGGTCGAAGATGATGGTAATGAATGAATACCGCGATAATAAATCTTAGACTATTCCTATTAGGTACTCTCTACGCGAAATATACTTAAAAATAAAACCCGAAAATCTAGAAAAATATGCTGATTACGCAATCAAAGCATTCTCCCGAACGTCAGTGTAAATATGTAGAGCGTAGACCGAAGCGTTTGTTTGTGTGGTGATCACGGTTATATCGATATAGCAAAATTACCATTTGTTTATTCTTCGCGTTAACACGGCGTTCGATTTGGACTCCCTGTTGAAAACCATGATTAATAAGCTAGATTTTATTAAACCTAACTGTGAGTCAAATGTTACTACGTGCACATACGTGCGCATACATAATCTGCCTATAATGTTCCCACTGCTGGGACACAAGCCTCCTCTCTGTGAGAGTACCGAGTACTTAATATTTTCCATTTTCCCAGTTTTAAAATGGGAAATATTTAACTAATCCACTTAAAACTTATTGACCTTCTAATGACGCACACTTTTTTAAGGGAGTTGGCCGTAGTCCACCACGCGGGCCCAGTGCGGGTTGCTAGATGTCACATGTCTTCGAATTTTTAGCTCTCGGACATGCCGGTTTCCTCACGATGTTTCCCTTCACCGTTTTAAGATCAGTGGTGATCAATTAATTTATACAAAGTAAAGCGCCTGTCTGGGTTCGAACCTACGACCTACGACTCGTAAGTCGCGGCCGTTACCACTGGACCACCACTGCTCGTGCGCATGCGTGTATTTTTTTTATACATAAATAAAAAAATATTAACAAAGTTAACTCAGTTGATGTCTTATGGTGGATCCGCTGTGGTAGACCGCGAAATTCAAATTTTCTTTCGTTTTTTGCAATATGCAGGTTAGCTGTTAGATTTGTTCCACAAAAACTTTTCCATTAGATTTATTTGTTCTTATGAAACAAATCTAAATAAGAGAGATGTATTCATGGTTTTAATTATTATAATTATGTAACTACATATTTGTTACGGTCGCAAATCATATTTTGATTAAGACGCTAACAACACCTTAACCGCGGTCACTGTCAGATTGCATAGAAAAGAAAGAGAAGCGCGATGACAACGCTTGTAATTTATTGCAAAATATGAAGCAATTATCTATTTAATTAAAATTGAGTTAAGTAATCGAAAATAAAAACAACCAAGTTCAGCATTCAAATAAGACGTTTTTGTTATTAATTAAATACGTAACGTATTTTGATATTTGATACAGATTGAGTGTTTTGGTAACAACCAAGTTCTGGGAAATATGTTCAAAATTAACATATTATCCTTTTTCCGCTACCACAAACTATACAGGATTTGGCAATTTTTTTTCTTAAGAGAAGCCTATTTTGGTCAATTGGGTCTTGTCAGCGCCTTAAGATACAACCTGACACTGAAAACTTTTAAAAACATGTAAGAATATTTGAGGTTCTTGGGCTATCACTGCAGATCCACGTTAACAAAAGTTATACCACTTATTATTGACTTCTTTGACACCCGTTATTATTATTATTTATTTATTTATAAAGAGTTTGCAGTAGCAAACAGTGAAGGAGGATGAGCAATCATGATCGTGTGTATGAATGCCAAGACTCTTTATTGATTTGAGGATTGATTTATTTGAGGTCGCTTTTAGCGATAAGACCGCCCATTGTGTCACCCTATGTAAAATTTCTACATTTATATCTGTAATTTTTATGGTGTACAAAACAAAATAAAGAGTATTCTATTCTATTATTTTATCATTTGGAACAGTAATAAATAAAATATTTTCTTGTTCCCAGGAAATCGAGCACTGCTACTATCACGGCACGGTAAAGGACTACCCAGGGGCATCAGCAGCGTTCCACACGTGCAACGGAGTCTCGGGCGTCATCCACATCGGCAACGAGACCTTTGTCATTCACCCCTTCTACGGGGGTGATCTGTCGGTCAGTAGCGCTTGCTTTTTTACCAAACCTTATTTTTAAATTTAATTGATTTTATATAGGAAAATATTTCAGTGGCTCCAGACAGAAGTACGTAGTATTTAAAACTTGTACATTGCCAGTACAAGCTGGCCATTGTAGGTACGGAAAGCCAATGCGAGGTCAGCGATTGGAAATGTATAATTTATGTATATCGTCGTGAGTGCTTATAAAAAATTATGTTAAGTTTGCCTAATCGACAACAGAAAAAAAATCTTCCAAATATTATATTAAATATTTAAATTAATTAAAAGGGATGAATGTAAGGTAATTGCATGCAGCTGAGATGATAATGCTCAAAGGGATGTGTGGGAATAAGAAATGAGTACTTATATAAGAAGAAGTCTGAAAGTGGCACTGATAACTGAACAGTTGTGTGGAAATCGGTTGTCATGGTGTGGGCATGTGATGCGGAGGAATGTGGAAATTATCGTGAAGAAAGTTTTGAGTATGAATGTATATAAGGGTAGGGGAAGACGAAAGAAACGATGGATGAACTGTGTGAAATATGATAACGGCTAGAAAGGGGGGTGACTAAAGAGATGACGAAAAAAAAGAAGTATGGAAGAAAGGGACATGTTGCGCCGACCACAAATAAATTGGGATAAGAGGGAATCAGGAGAATGATGATGACACATCCGTGTTTGGGTCACAGAAATTCATATGTGGTGCCAAATGTCAAATAAGGAGAATGAAGATGATGAATTAAAGTATTAAAAAAAAACATGTTGCGTTACGAACGTCTACGCGAAAAGCGTAGACAGCGCGGCGCCGTAGACTGTCTACGTAGGGTCGCGTCGGGGTTGTTTTTTTTAAAGGGTATTAAATTAACCTCTATCTTGGACGGGCAAAAACACATCGGGAGTAGGGACAACTGTCAAATCGTGGTGTCATTCATTCTTAGGTAAGGCCGTAAACTAATCAAGGAATATTAGTTGAATGAGTTTAAACATTATGCTTTTCCTGTACCTACTACGTATCAATCTGGAGTTGTTGCCTTTTTGTTTGGAGCCACTGATTATTTAGTTGTAATAGTTTCTTAAACCTACACGTTTTCAGGTTTTCAAACATTTTATTTGTATGAAGAGTTTGTTAGACACGTCATATCTTACAAAGATTTTAAATATATGTGAATAATATTACCCAATCTTATTGGCATAAGTACTAGTTCAGGTGGTAATACTACGTGGAACATTAACTCGCTATATGTTTATTTATAACCTGTTTTCCCAGGCACATTATCAACTTTTTGTTAACAAACAGATATTTTCTCCGTCTTCTAATGAAAGCGGTTTTGCAAAGTAGCTTATCATCATGAGGTATAATAAATTTAAATAATCGTAACTTCGCATAACCACTAAGTTATTCTTGATATAGCTTATATTGAACTCAATTAAGGAGCGATTCTTCGAAAAAGATACTATTTGCGTATCTAAATGGGTAACATTAATTAACTGAAAAGAGCCTTAACTCGTATAATGAGCATTCATTTTGATATTAATTAAGGGCCGTATTACTCGAGACTCAAGCATTATTTAAAACTAGTTTTAACCAATCAAATGGCTCTAAACGAGTTTTAAGTGATGCTTCAGTTACTGTAATACGCTTTACAGTGTTCTTTAGTTCAATCAACTCAGCCTATCGCAGTCTACTACTGGACATAGGCGTCTTCTAGGCTGCGCCACTACCCTATCCTCCGCCATCCGCTTGCAGTCTATCCCAGCCAATTTTGTAAGGTGGTCGGTCCCTATAGCTGGGGGCGACCCACACTACGCTTGCCGATACGCGGTCTCCACTGGCCATCAGTCCTTCGACAAACATGGCCAGCCCACCGCTTCAGCTTGCTTACTCTGCAAGCTATGTCGGTAACTTTGGTGCTTTTCCAGATATTTTCATTTCTGATTTTATCCTTCAAAGAAACTCCGAGCATAGCACTCTCCATAGCAAATTTGCTCATATGCATTTGACAAAAACACACTTGTTAAGTGTAGCTATTTTGATACATCATTTAAATGTATGCTCTTAATTAAATTATTTCCCAAAATAAACTCGTCGTGGACTTTACGCCAATGCATACATTTTCTTCATTATTTATTCTTTTACAAGTTTATTAAATAATGAAGTTGTTGTTGTGTTGTTTTTGTATACACACATTTACCACAGTTCCATTCAGTAAAAATTGATAGCCAAACGGATTAATTATTAATTTCATCTCAACCAAACTGATTAAAATGTTAACCATCTCTTTCAGCATTCTTGTTACTTGACCAACTCATTTATTTTAAATGCAAGTATTGTTTTACCCAAATTGTAATTCAGTTTGGTAACGTAAAATATTTTATGGTAAAACACGTTAAAAACTTGCTATGATCGAAGTATTTTTTATGGCGAACTGAATGCAAATGGGTAAAGTTTATACTAACTGTATTGTAGCGTCTAAGTTTTGTTAAGGCTTCTGAAGTTGATGACCTTTATTAGATGAAGATGATTATTGTACATGGTATTTTTACGAATCATAGAACATAGCCATGCATTATTCCCTTCCAACCGTAACGATGGTTTTCACTGCCACCTCAAAAGCCCTACTTTTTTATTCGATTAATAACACAGTCATGCGCAAGCGGTGCACATCCCTGGCACGCAGGGTGCGGGCCAGCCGCAACAGTATCCTGAAGGCTTTTGCTGAACGCTTCGACTGTCAGTACGTGAACCAGTGTTGCATGGTACACGTACTGACTTATGTTAAGATATTGTTTTGATTGTATTGTTGATTTGATTCTAATTTGATTTAATTTTATAACAATTTTAATTTTTGTGTTTTAATTATTATTCTAATTTGTTTTAAATGTTATTATAATTTTCATTTTTGATCTTAATTTTAAACATTTATTTACATAACCAAATTACAAGATGATTATTAACATTAACTAAATTAAATTAAAACTAAGTTAAGCTTAAAAAAGGCCCTCGGGGCATTGTACCGAGGATGCTGGCGGCATTTCCTCGCTGAATTGCAATGCTGATGCGTTGCGCGAGAAAGCCGCCAGCTTTTCGGTCACCAGTTACATCAACTAGACGTTTCGCGATTTCCGCAAATAACTTATGCGCACTGGGACCCCACGGACCGAGGGTCTCGACGCCAAAGGGCACAAAGTTGTACTCTCTGCCAAGGCCTTCTCTCTTAATTTTAATTGTAATGTTGATTTTAATTGTGTTGTTGATTTTAATTGTATACTATGATCCTAAGTTGGTTGAAATAAATAAATAAATAATAATAATAATTTTTCATCGACGTAATTTAGAACTATTAATATATTCATACATACTTTCCCATGGAGGTAAGCAGACACTACAGAACACCACCTGGTACGATCCTTACATAATCATTTTGCTTCGCTTACGTTCATACATGATTCTGGTCATACACGTACGGGCGTGCGTGGTACTTGCATGCTACGCACCTGACTTTTCTGAAGAACATCACCAATTAGGTCCTTCTAGGGCTTCCCCTCCCGGCGTTTCCAGTCACATCTGCCTTGTAAAGAACTATTATTAGGCTGCCATTTTTCCAAAGAGCATAATTAAAAGATATTTTTATTGAAAGCCCAAAAATGAAAATGTCGTAAACTCGTGACCCCCGAATAATGAAACCCTTTGAACCAGTTTTAATAGCATCAAGTTTTAGCTTCACAACTTCCAAGAAACTTAATGTTATTTACTTCTACCCGAAATAGTAACTACGTTTAAGTCATTACACCCTATTTAACGCTATGATTAAAATCGAGCTTTAATTTGACCTAGCCTTAACTTGGCCTGGCCTCAAGTTGGCCTCAAATAAGCATAATTACGGCCCCACTTAGAAGAGCGAAATTAAAAATACTTTTTATTTGTAATCTCCTTCAGTAATAGTCCACTTAAAGAGTAATAGATTAGTTTTTTTTATTTAGCTAGCATTTTAATTGAAAAGTT
Source organism: Atethmia centrago (assembly GCA_905333075.3). Classification (NCBI taxonomy): domain Eukaryota; kingdom Metazoa; phylum Arthropoda; class Insecta; order Lepidoptera; family Noctuidae; genus Atethmia; species Atethmia centrago. The sequence goes on along the minus strand of HG995378.1, from coordinate 29,341,954 downwards.
CAAAGTTGAGGAGAGTTGGGCTAGATTTTTTTCCAATATGGCGGCTCCCTTGGTCTAGTTATCGCCAGTGCGAATGCTGAGCGTCTTGTTTTGTAGGTGCGATTCTTGGTTCCTGTAAACTGTAAAGTGTTATTGGATTATTTTATTAAAATCTTCTCAGCAGCAGCCCGGAGTCCAGATTTTTGTACAGTTAATGACAATGGGTTCGCGTGCTTTTGCATGGCACTTACTTAAAACGCAATTGGCGAAATGTGGGTGTTCTGTAAACCTCTGCCCAATTATTCGGAAACACAAGCGTGATGTTATGAGTTTATGACGTATTTTTAGGTCAGGTGTGTAGTACTCCCGGGGTCGCGGGAAGATACTAAAGGGTCACCGAGGCCCCAGCAACACAGGCAACAGGAAGGAATACGGGTGGGTTTTAGTCAGTAAGAGTCTGAGACACCCTCCCGCTCCGCCCAGAGCGGAAGAAGTTACTTGATGATTTCACACCCAAAAAAAAAAAAAAGGTGCGTAGTACTCGCAACCGGCGTGCGTGTATGACCAGATGTATGAACTTAAACGAAGCAAAAGGAGTATGTAAGGAGCGTAGCAGGTGGCGTGCTATAGTTTCTGCCTACCCCCATGGGAAGAAGGCGTGAGTTTGTTATGTTATGTTTACTATCTTTAGTGGCTAGGCAGAACATCACTACGATAAACCTTTGCCAATTTGGAACGCGACTATAGGTATTTATATTTCGGTAAACTGCCGCATTGGTCTAGTGGGCGCAAGTGCTACTGCTGAGCATGAGGTCTTGGGTTCAATTCCCGGGTCAGGCAAAGTGTTATTGCACTGAAAAAAAAATCGGTAAACCCAATCGAATTTTCGGTAATATTCACCGCTTTGGTCAGTAAAAAAAAAGAAGAAGAAAGAAGTAAAACTAACTGAAAAAAACAGTTGAGTTATAACAGTAGATCTCTTAAGCTCTAAATAAGCAATACTTAAAAGAAACTGTTTGTTTCAGTAATCTTTAATGTTCATCCAATTGAAATAACTGTTTAGCTCTTTACTATTTTTGCCCATTTCAGTGCACTGTCTGTAATCAATTATTTTAACATAAAAATAAGTTTCCTGAACCGTTTTTTTTACTGTAGAACAACAGTAAAAAGTATCGTTTCATTTTTTTCAGTGTGGGTTTTTCTATCTGAAATTTCACAGTAGCAGCCCGGAGTCTGGATTTGTGCCCGGTTAATGGCAATAGGCTCGCCCTCTATTACTTAAATATAACTGGCGAAATGGGTGTACTACAGGTACACCTCTGCCCAACCCTTCGGGGAAACAAGGTGTGATGTTATATTATGTATTTCGGTAAAACTGTGCATCAAAAACGTCTACCCTCAATATAAACTACCAAACTGATCTGAAGAGACGCAGATTCTAAAAAACCGATCTAGACCCAACAATGTACCGGTTTAGGTACATCAATCAGGGAAAATTGCGTAGAATCCACTCGGTGCTTAGTTTGTGTCTCAGTAGGTGATCAATCTTATCCTCAGCATTTTGTTTCGCCTTAAAAAGAAACTTCATCTAAGGGTTTTTTTCGAGCTTTATATGGTATTGGTTGGAACTTGGAATTTGGAACAAATGTTGGCTTTGGTGCTAAAGTTGTGAAGTTTTCACGTATGCGACCAAACAGGCTCTATTTCAGTGTCTTCAGTCACTCATAAACTCTACACAGAGCTCGAAAAAGATAACGAATAATTATATTGAATAGTATTTATGACAAGATGATTATTATCATTAACTAAATTAAATTACAACTAAGTTAACCCTAAAAAAGGCCCTCGGGGCATTGTACTGAGGATGCTGGCGGCATTTCCTCGCTGAATTGCAATGCTGATGCGTTGCGCGAGAAAGCCGCCAGCTTTTCGGTATAATTATATTAATATAATTTTGTCATTTTAATTTATTAATAGCACAAGCAACATCACGCTTGTTTTCCTGTAAAGGGTCGACAGCGTGTATAGTAGGCACACTCACATCTCGCCAGTTATGTTACAAGGCAAGCTTATAACCATTTCAAATTATTGATACATAATCCATCCTTGTTTCACAGTAGGTATTTTCAAAACGAAAATGTCGATAAAATTATTATTCATCCGCATTTGTGGGGTAATTGTGTACATACTTATAGTAGCAATGGGTTTCATTTTCAACAAAATTCATTGCGTTATTTTCGTTGCTAAGCAGACAAATTATTCGAACATATGAGGTAATGGGTTAGCAATGTCCTGCAAAATCATTCAGATGCTGGTTACAAAGCCGACCTCAGCATAACTGAAAATTATAGTAGATAATGAGTTCTTAAACCTACTTAAATTATTTTAATAAATCCGACATGTCACCAACTTCCATAACAAAATACGTTGGCAAAATATTCAGCAATATACGAGTACTTACACGAGTAAGTAAAAACGCGTCAAAAAGAGCTATTTATATTATTCACGACCATTTTCTTTAACGACTCGAATTCTTTTCATGTGCCTACTTTCGATAAAAAAATGGTTTACATTTGTAAGCTTCCAAGATTGTTTGGTGTGAATTATAAGAGGAAGCGGAAGCGGGGATCTCAATGTCTTTATTGGTTATATCTTTATACCTGCCGTGAAACTAATCTCTGCTCTGCCAATGACGATGCCGTGGAAGTAGCGAAGTTGTAGCATAGTCAGCCTATAATGTTCCCAATTCTGGGACACAGGCCTCCTCTCTGTGAGAGAGAGTGGACCGTTATCCACCATGCGGGCCCAGTGCGGGTTGGTAGATGTGACGTCTTTGAATTTTTGGTTCTAGGACATGCCTATTTCCTCACGATGTTTTCCTTCACCATTTTGAGAGCAGTGGTGACGAAATAATTTACACATAGTTAAACGCCTAACTGGGTTTGAACCTACGATCTCACAACTCTTAAGTCACGGCCACTGGGCCACCACTGCTCCGCGAAGTAGAAGCGAAGTACTGGGGGACTAAAATTTAACAGTACCCCCGAGAAGGTCGAGAAAGGAGATCGTCATACAGGAGGTAACATATATCACAATAACTTATATTTTGTTTATACCTAAAACCTGAAAACTTAAATTGGCTATATACAAATATAAATATAAAAAAAACTGAGAACATTATTGGAAAATCTTTTTAACCACTTTTTTTAGGCTTGAAACCCTTTTCCAATTGATATCAGAACTACTTTAGCCCGCCAATCGCTACGTTTATAACTTAACCCAAACAGAAATTTATTAAGGGCGCGCACAAATTTGTCGTTGACAAGTATAACACATTCACGCTCCACGGAACCCTGATTGCAGGGTAACACATAAACACGTCAGGGCACAGAGGTACAAGGAACAGGACATACAAGGGCACAGAAATTGACGAAACATTGCCTCAAATAAACCACATTATATGCCATATACTGCGACAGTAAATGGTTTCTTTTATATACTGGATTAACACTTCCTTACGTTCACTTAGTGAATCTCCGTTTCTGATACCAATACTAAGGCAGTAGACTGTTTAGTCTACTGCCTAAGGTACATGCAGTAGCAATACCATCTCTATTCTTCTAATGCCAGCTCAATTTATGCTCTGTGTCCTGTCTGGACATTGCATCATTACAATTTAATTCAAAGCGTCGTTGGTGACGTTATAAAAAAATATTATTATCCTACAATATATAGCAAAATACCTGACATAATAAAAGATAACACAATATGCAATTTTAAAAAGAAGATAACAGCATTATTGATTTAAAAATCGATTAACGATTTTCTAAATGACAATGACTTATATTTATCCTAATTTAAATGTCTAATTTAAGATAATTATAATTGTAAATATAATTCGTTTACTTCATTAATTAATGTTTGCATGCCTAATCTAAGGTAGATTGTACAAGGATCACAATTGTTTTTTTAATACCTTTTTCATGTACCTACAATCTATGCAAATAAATAAACTTTACTTTACTTTACTTTACTTTACTTTACTTTACTTTACTTTACTTTACTTTACTTTACTTTACTTTACTTTACTTAACGTTGTCTTACTGAAAGGCCAGTAGCACTAAAGTATTCCATTATACCTTCATCAACAGTTCGTAGAAGCCCTCCGATAGTCTTTTATTTCTCCAGCTTCTCGCCATTGTGCGGCCAGTATTTTGGATGGGCCGGCTCCACTCTTACTCATACATTTTATCAGCCAATACTGTTCCCACTGCTGGGACTGAAGCCTCCTCTCTGTAAGGAATGGGCTATAGTCCACCATGCAGGCCAATACGAAATAATAAATATCCTAGCGTAGTAATCAATGTTAATAAGTTACAAAGATTTACATCACATAATGCAAATTGATCTGACAAGTAATATGTCAGTAATATCGGACTACATAGGTAGACACAATTAAATATAATTGATACTTAATTACGCGAGCGGCCCGTTGCGTCGTACATAATTTTATTATAATTAAATTACAGAGCTGTTATTAATCGTATTATAATTACGGAGGTAGTTTAAGTGTGATTATTAATACTGATAAGCAATGTTTGAGTTCCCTTAATAATGTTTGAGGTTATTTTCAAGAAATCGATGCTCAAGTCAAAATGTTAGCTTTGTGTATTTTTTTATTAAAAGTTATATCTGAATGCCTGGTCTAGGCGCGAGACTGCTGAGCGCGACGCGAGGGACTGAGTTTGACTCCTGAGTCGGGCAAATATTTATCAAGAACAGCCCGGTGTCTTGAGGGGCTTGTGGCTAAGTAATAACAGCCGCACGGGTCGATCGATCAGGTTAAGCTGCGCTTGCTGCGGTTGGTCCGTGGATAAATGACTTTTGTTTTTTTTTTTTTTTGATTTTGGTGGGTGACCATCTTTACATACCAATACCCCCGTGCCTCGGAAAGCACGTTAAGCCGTTGGTCCCGGCTGTCATCTGTAGATCTTTGACAGTAGTTACGGGTCGTCAGAAGCTCGAAAGTCTGACAACCAGCCTTACCAAGGGGTATCGTGTTACCCAGTAACTGGGTTGTGGAGGTCAGATAGGCAGTCGCTTCATGTAAAATACTGGTATTCAGCTGTACTCGGTAAGATGGAAGACGGAAGCCAACATAGTTGGGAAAAGGCTAGGCAGATGATGAACAGCCCGATGTCTAGATTTGTCCCTAAAATGGCAATGGGCTCACGGGAGTATTGTATATTATTGGGAGTAAGGTAACCCATAACATAACATGGGGCTTATGAAATTGATTGGTAAAACGTGAATGTCAGGTGAAATGTCATGAATCATAACAAATCATGAAAGAATCAATGAAAAAACCAAATCCTTTAAAAGTTACTTAAAACGCAATTTCAATAGATAAATAATCCATCCACCACTCACACAAACAAAGCGTTGGATACACACATTGACAGCTATAGCTATAAGGCTTGGCGCAAACAATAGCGCCCTTATCTCCCATGACCCGCTAAACAAAAGCGCCAGAGGGGCAAGATTAATAGATCGCCGTTATTGTACCCGCGCCTTATGATCACCTGCCCGGGAAGCGTTGATGTTGAGTATCAAGCTGAATTTTGTATCAGTTCAAGGTTTCTGAGGACAAAATTCGGATAGGAAATGCATTTAGCAGAGCTTGTGATGTTGTATTGGCCTTTCGAGTTAATTAAAGGATCAACTGGGTTCAATACCGAAAAAGCATCTCGCTAATTGGACAACAAAAAACGTCCCTCCAGCCTCCACCTTTTCTTCAGCAACCTTTCATCCACTTTCATAACTCTGAAGAGCAAGGCAAATACACCTACGCATATTTTTTAATTGATGAGATCATTATGCACCCTTTACAGGCTTCTTTACCGTATTATGACCAAAACGCGTTTTAACACTTTCCGAAAAAATAATAATCGAAATAATCTCGATAAAAATTTCACTCCTCCATCTTAACTCAAGAAGAAAATCCACTGATTTATAGGTACCATCATTTTAAAGGCAGCGTTTACTTTCTGTCACTTTAGCCCGTAATAAGTACACATCAAATAAGTAGGTACTAAGGTTGCCTGTCCGTCCCACCGTCCCGCAGACCCGCTTGTCACGCGGGACGTGCAGAGGACGTGATAATCCGAACCCTTATCGTGCTAGTGCCATAAATTTGGCACGTTCGGGACGCCAGCGGACTGTGACACTTGGCTTGGAAGTGTAGTATTTTTTTTTATAAGCTCTGTAACGTCTAGCGATTTCGTCCAGGGAGGGACTTGTCTTTAAGAGGTCTGGTAGGGTTTTAGGTCTGACTTAGTGAGATAGCAACTATATGAGGGTTTGAAGTAGCTATCATTAACGCTTATATCACCATAATGCATAATATTGCTGTATTTCTATGATGCAACCGTTTCACAAGTTTCTACATATTTCGCTTCCTAAACAATGTTACAAACATTGTTAAACTAATAACTTAAAGCATTTCTATCAAAAATGAAGCTGTAAATGACAGCTTTATTGATATCATCGTCGGTCATACATACTTCAGTAAATTAAATATCTTTAGGTACACCTCTGCTTCACCCTTCAGGGAGTACATGTGTGATTGTTATCTGTGAAAAGTATCATAATATTTTCGTATTATATCAACATTTTTTTTTAATATTTAATTTCGCTACCTTAGAATAATATGCAGCCCTCGTTTTACCTGCCTATTTCCTGCCTGGTTCAAAGAAAAAGCGTTGTGATGTCCACGCTTTACATTATGGCAATAACAGTACATATACCTATAGCGGGAAAAATGATGTAGGTAATAATATAAACTAAGAAAGAAATGCAAAACAGCAGTACATAATTATACAAACAAAAAGTATTCATAAACTAGTTTTATGGGTACGAGTAGACAGGAATGTATCACGATTGTAATACACTGAGGAGAAGGCAGGTATTTCACATAGTTTCATATTTTGTATATCGTTTTCATTCTCAAAAAGCTACCAGCGTCAAATATTTCTTTAGTAAAGCCATAATTTTACAGTGGCATAAATGTGGCCAATGTCACGCTCCCTATACCTGTCACGCTGTCGGGAGAACACAGAATCACTCCGTTTATTGTGAAAATTACGGAAGCAAAGTCTAACAGACTCGCTTACTTTACTTTTATTGACGTGATCAATACTTGACACGTGACGATGTTTATCACGCTGGCTATAAATATTATTATTACAGTTATAGCTACATAGGAAATGCGCCTCCTTTTACGAACGTCAATAAAACCCTGTAAAATCAAATATTTGACGAGTACAGCAATAATTTTAGAGTGGCATATGACGTCATCAGCACTTGACCCGTCTACTCATCACGACGTTTGTCACGCCGGCTGTAATCCGCGATGTAATTGCCGTCACGCTCTCGCCCGCTCGCCGTAATATTCTAACAAATTGTTGGGATCAACCGTTTATTATTTATGACACACTGTCAACCCTGCTAGAGGGATCGTGGACGATTTTTTTTGTTTTTGTATTTTGTTGAAGTAGTTTCTAATTGGTGAAATAAATTACTAACTATTAATAACTACGTTGGGGTCGGCTTCTTCGGGCTAGGCAGCTGATGATTACTATGCCATGAATATAATTATTTGAGTCGTCTTTAGAGTAAGGCCTACTTGCAGCAAAACGATACAAATCTCGGTTTAATTAAATCTCGATTTTGCCCTAAACTCGACTTAACTTAAATCTTACTAAACATGTCTTGCACAGTCACATTTCACATTCGATTTAACTAAACTGAGATTAGGTCAATAACCCATTCGCTATTCATTCTTTGCGTTCCGTTTTCAAATAAAAAGTGATGGCAACTCAGTTCTGCGTATAGAGAAAAAGAATTTGATCTGTCAATAACGTCAATGTAAGTCAGTGTTGGTTGTGTTTGCAGTCTCGTGTTATTTTCCAGTTTTGTTTAGCGTCAGTCATACATATTGGTGCCGATTCCCTTGTTCACAAACTAAACTAAATTTAAGTTCAGTGCATCTTTTTCTTTCTATTTCATTAAGAAAAGGACAGAAGATAAATTTTAGTTTAGTCCTGTCAAATTAATCAGCCCCTGTCACTACTCCATACAAGTTTAGACGTGATTAAAAACTTGCCTACTAAAATTACGTCAATTTACGTCAAGCGCTGATTAATTTGACAGGACTAAACGAAAATTTATCTTCTGTCCTTTTCTTAATGAAATAGAAAGAAAAAGATGCACTGAACTTAAATTTAATTTAGTTTGTGAACAAGGGAATCGGCACCAATATACGAGTTAAAACATAAATTACAATGAAGAGATCTAGGGCTAATTATAACTGAAGAAAGCTTATCTGTTAAAATCACTTGGAAACTTATGAATAATTTTATAATAAAGGAGCTTTGTACTCGGAACCGTTTCAAAAATTCGTCATCTCGTAATATACTAAATAAATCACTTCTAATGTACACTCTACGAGAGAAAAACAGAGTGCCTAAATATTGTGTGTGAATTGTTAAGGTATTTATTGTAAATGTGCCCCTCTTATAAATAAACGATTTTATTATTATTATTATTTTATTATTATTGTACGATCTCCTCGTCATCATCAGATAACAAATCATCATGCATAAGCGAAAAGAAATCCATTTCCACGAATAAAAAGAGTAATTTAAAATAACACTGTATTGACGTCCGATAAAATCGAGAATTAACAACTTTAAACCGACTTACATGCCGGTTTAACTTTGACGTTTATTTTAATCGAGATTTAAGCTAAATCAATGACATGCAAACCGTTAAATTAAGTTTAAGCCTAGGCCGAGTTTAAATCGAGATTTAAGTAAAAGCTGCAAGTGGCCCTAAGTGTCGTCTTACAGTGTTTAAACCACATGACACGTCCTAGGTAGCATAATTATTTTCCTTTCAAATTAACATAGAAACCAACTTTGCTCTTCTTATTGTATAATATTAAATTACTTCACGATTACTGACAAATGCGTGCACTAACGGGATAGGTTCACTCATGCTACATGGTCATCACATGATCTGACCAAGATTATGTCTGGACTTTAAATGAGACTGTGACCTCTGAGTTTGTTTCGGCCTTTCTTCTCAGAGTAGTCAGTTAGGAAACGCCGAGCTCATCTAGTTTTTTTTTTCTAAATATGATTGACGTGTAAAAGTGTTTGTACAAACCTACTTACAGAAAATAAAATCATTTCATTCCATTTCATTTCAAACAGCATTCGTTACAGACCTATCTCTTCTGTGAATCTTTAAGTTGATATCTACTTGGCGCCACTTTTCCCTAAATCTGCTAAACACTCGTAGATCAGTTTTGTAGATAACACAGTATTTAATAAAGATTGATAAACGCATGTTAGTGGAGTCATGTGTCTCTTTAATATTCCCATTAAGCCGGCGCCATGAAAACATAATCTTTGTGCGCCATTACTTCAGAGTCACCCACAGGCTCGTTATTGCCTATTTATTTAGCCGTTTAAAACTCGTAAATTACAGTAAAGCCGGCACGCGAATTACAGTTAATTACAGAATGTGCCCAATTGTAATTTAGTCCGTGTTGGGGATTTTTTTTGTAATTTTTTCTTTATTTTTGGTTTTGGATTTGACTGATGAGAAAAAAAATATAGGATTTGCATTTGTGTTTTTTTGTGAGACTGGCATTCCGGTTTTTTTTACACTTGTTTAGTACTACTAGTTTGCCTTGTGTCTTGATTATTCAACAAATAGCTCTGTTTGTTACTCAATTAATAATCATACAGTGTGATGTAGAGACAAAAGTTTTAAAAAGCTCCTACGGCTCCTCCGTAGGAGCTTATTAAAACTGTTAGTCATTACAAATTAAATTTGCTTCCAAAAAAATGTCTTTGCCTTTGTGCCAGCATCTATTCTCCCAAAACAATAAAAGATGCAGTTAAAATAAAATTAGGACGATAATCACCCTCCCCGTAAAAGCAAGGGTCTCTCCACATTATCGTTGACCTCCAAAGCGTACGTGCCAGCATAATTGTCGAGATTACTCCTCATTAGGACTGAGCACAAAATATTTAAGTGTCAGCCCCTCTTCTGAAAAGTATTTATCTTCATGTACAAGACTAGTTGTACTTATCACTATGTAGAGGGGATTTGGTGGTACATGTTCTTAGTACGTCTATATATAGCCTATAGTATTCCCACTGCTGGGACAGACCTCCTTTCTTCGAGAGGGAGTGGGCTGTAATCTACCACGCGAGCCCAGTGCGGGTTGGTCGATGTCACATGTCTTCGAATTTTTCATGGTTCTAGGACATGCCACACATGGACAAATTTCCTCACGATGTTTTCGTTAATCGTTCTGAAAGCAGTGGTGATGCAATTATTTACACAAAGTAAAGCGCCTGCATGGGCTTAAACCCACGACCTGCAACACGTAAGTCGGAGTCGTTACCACTAGGCCACCATTGCTCTTCCTCTATATTATTCTTTTTTAAATAAGTAAACTTAGTATAACATCACTCCTGTTTCCCTGAAAGGATAGGCAGAGGAGTACTTATTGTACTTCATGCCGTTTTGCTAGTTATGATTATGACCCACGTTAACAAATAAACTACTGATAGGTACGTTATTTATGTTTAAACATGTGTTGATAATGCAGACACTGTATGATGATTACAAAATAAAAATTATAATAAGAATATAACTGTTACCAATCAAATTTGTATATAGGCCTATACAATTTTTATAACAACACAAAATTGTAATAAATGACTTTACCAAATCCCGCTTATACATTTGCCTATCCACCAGTTCATTAGGAAAAACGATTTACACGTAAGAACGATTTATTTTGTGAAAATTCGAATATTTGTTACAGTCGTTCCGCGGACGCCCTGTGATTAGCTTAGCGTACAGAAAAGTAATTACTGTGAACTGAAAACCGGCGCCATTGATGTATTTTTCGTCAAAATGTTTCACAGTTAAATGTTTTTACCATTTATTGGTGAAAGGAATAGGAAATTTCAATTTTTGTTTTTAATACAAAACGACAACTGTGATTCAAAAAAATCAATCTGCCTAGCCTTTCCTATGTTGGGGTCGGCTTCCAGTCTAACCTGATGAAGCTAAAATACCACAAAACAACAACTGTGATTATATAAAATGTTTTTGTAGTAAATTTAAATTAAAAATATTTCCAATTAACTCACTAGCAAAACAGTAGCTAATAGATAACTTAGGTCGTCAAATATTTCAAAATATGTTGACGTCAGATTACATAGTATATGACGGAATCCAAATTTCTGTTTACAAATAGCGAGTTCGGTAATAATTTACGCCGTGACGTGTCAAGTGCTGATCACGTCAAACGGCACTCTAAAATTATGGCTGCTATCGTCATTTTAGAACCCATCGGAATCATTCTGTGTTCTACCGACAGCGTGACAGTTACACGCGGCGCGACAAACGTCGTGTTGACATAATATGCCTTTATTAAATTATGTTTTTAATCGTATTGAATAGTGTGAATAAAATAATATCTACTAATCGTGATGAACTATCGATGTTATTTAAGAAACAAAAGCAGAATTATCACTATTGATATATATATATTTAAATGCAGTACGCATAGCGGAAGTTTTTATCTCATTTCATATCTTGTTAGACGAAAAAGAAAATATGCTTAATAAGCCATTAATGATTCTGACTTAAGGAGACTACAGGACCTAAACGCAAATTTTGTAAGTTTTATAATGCCTACAAGTATATGATCCAGTATATTGAAAACATAATACAACTAATTTGATACGAGTATGATAGAAAAAAATCACGAAGATACCTCTAAAAAATCTTTTAACGATTAAAAACCATACTAATATACATGCAATCATTTAGATTTTTTGTCAGATTATTCTACAAGCAACATATTAGCATAATAGAGTTTTATATTTTTAATCCAATCAATGGATTTTTGTTAATAGAGAATTGCTTCTTATTTTGCAATAAATTACCAGCGTTGTGTCATCGCGCTTTAGGTGTTGTCAGCCTCTTAACATACAGTAATGAGTGCACAAAACATAACTAGGTATATGTATCAGTACCAACCGCATTCAATACTACCCTCAATGATTAACATTATTCCTTAGCAACAGAATAGAACCGTTGGAACATTAATCACGGCGAAGAAACTGACGCCTTCAGTGACTAGCATTTTACCAACTTTTAGATGAGTCCTCGCCTCCCAGGCTTACTATTTGAGTACTTCGTGACTCGACGGATTGGCCCCCAAGTATCTGTACTTGAGATTTTGAAGGCGTTTTCGCTAAAAATGTTCTGCTAAAAATACGTTATGAGGTTGTATTTGGAGGGAAGCGTGCCTGGATTATGCCAAGGCCAAATTCTTTTTGTGTAAGGATTGTGAAGTTTTAACACGTTTTATATAGAGATACAATTAAACGTGTATAATATAGGAACGTATTTTATTTAACGGTGGAAGAATTATGAAAAAACAGCCAAGTACGTGTCGGCCTCGCACAATGAAGATTTCCGTAGTTGGGATTTTGGGTTAAATTTATCCCAAAGACAAACTTAACATTGTAGTTGAAAAGCATGTTCTCCCACACATCGATATACGTCACGGTCAATTCTCCAATTGCAAATTTAAGTTGGTCGACTATTACTCGTTCACTTGTAAAGCCTACTTGGCTGTGATAGTTTTCCTTTTAATTTCGTTATATGTACTACTACCATGAATTATTTCACATCTCCATAAACAACCATTTAGCTGGCAGGAGGGGGGGCACTTGACTCTAACAAAAATTAGCACTTTCATGCTTAATATTACGCAAGCGGATCTTTGAAAGTGGTGTTCACAGAAACGCAATATTTTTGAACGGCCTATCCAACGATACCCCAAGCCATGGGGTAAAAGAGAAAAAATATATCATCCCCACATTACGTGCAAGGGAGGTAAAAACCCTAAAAAAGAAATTGCCACTTTATCGGCGTGATTAATATGTACACCTATGCCAAATAACAGCCTTCTAGTACTAAGCGTCTCTGAGCGGACATGACGAAACTAATGGGATGTGGGATCCCATGGTATTTATATATAGATGCTCGTGCTTATGGCATCAACCAGCCAACCACATCAACCATTTAAATCTATTTTACGTGGCTTTTCCTCTACCACTTTATTTTTTTGTCAACTAGCAACATTGCTGGGTTCCTGTTTGGTGGAAAGCACTGTTCGTCAATCAGTTCGCCAACCTAAAGGTAATAATAATACCAGCCTGTTATAGTCCCACTGCTGGGCAAAGGCTTCTTCTCGTACAAAGAAGGCATGAGCATTGATCACCACGCTTGCTCAAGATGGGTCGGCGATTTCAGACTTATATTAACTAATAGTTGCCCACGACTTCGCGTGAAATTTCTTGTTATAAAAACATAAAATATATTTAATGACCAGTGATTGGAATAGGTATAGCTAAAATTAACTAGTCGTAATATTATAAATGCGAAAGTGAGTTTGGTTTGCTTATTTATTTGTTACGCTTTCACGCTAAAACGGCTGAACGGATTTGGATGAAATTTGGCACATGGGTAGACCATGTACTGGATTAGAACAGAGGATATCATTTTATCCCGATATTCCCACAGGATCGAGACTTACATACTTACATAACATCCCGCCTTGTTTCCCCGAAGGGTTGGGCAGAGGTGTACCAATGTGTAGTACACCCACATTTCGCCAGTTATGTTTAAGAGTAATAGGGGTCGAGCTTATTGCCATCAACCAGGCACCAATCCAGACTCCGGGCTGCTACTGAGAAATTCCAGATAGAAAAACCCAATAACACTTTGCCCGACCCGGGAATCGAACCCAGGACCTCATGCTCAGGAGTAGCGCTTGCGATCGAGACTTATGCGAGTGAAACCTCGGGGTCAGTAGGCAATAAATAATATTTAAAAATATTAAGATCAAACTCCACTCTCGTCCTCCTAAGCGCACTGACAGTACATCCAAGTCGTTCCCCGTTAGAATAATTACCTACGAGGCCCAACTATTTTAAACTCAGGCTTAACTTGGCTCATACTTACGCCACATGCTTAGGAGCGCATTCAGATGTTCTAGATAAAGTTAGGACATCTAGCTAAGTTCCTGCAAGTTGTACGAACACCCACCATATTAGGCGTTAACTCGATAATGTTGAAGCTTTTGTCGAGGTAAGCAGTTTGGGTAGTGTATATGGTTTTGAAAGGTTGAAAGTACTAGTATTGTATGTGAATATAAGTGGGATTGGGTTTGTAGAATCTATAATAATTATAATAATCTCATTTATTGCGGAACATAAAAATACATATATTCCATAAAGTATTAGTAACGATGTAAAACTGAAAAACTAACCCAACAATAACAAATAGCTACGTGGCTCAAGACATGTTGGCACGTGCCTCCGCACCCAGTGCCTAATGAAGGGGCTTTCCACCTTGTCATATAATGTTTTTAGGATGCTGTTGGAGCTATCGCGCAACCTACTCATAATTGTTCTAATAATTAATCTATAATACTCTGATATAATCAGCCGTCACATACACTTATGTCAAGTAGGTTCAGTTTCATGATCTGTGTAATCCCCGTAAAGACCTTCAACTTTTCGATTCATGCTGTAGAAATATAATGTCTCTTTTTTCGAAACCTATCTTACAATTCCAGAAGTATAGTGGAGCCAACTCCAACAAAATGGCGATACACAACAGCAGAGTTATTGACGCATTTATTAGAACATAAAATGTTGCCGTAATATTAGTACTAAATATATAAATCAACAGTTGGTAACATTAGTACATGCATTACAATTAAGTTAAACAATACAAGCCACTTAGTATACTTGTGAACAGCTCCGGGCATTCCATAACATTTACCGACTTAAGCATAAACTATATCGCTAAGCACTCTCTATTTACCTTTCACAAACACACAACTGTCAATCGGAATTCCTCAAAACGTAATCACAATCCTCGAAAACCCACTCGCAAAAGGAAAGCAATTGACAATACGGAAATACAGAGGAAAACTAATTTCACAAATAATATTCTGGGTCCGTCGTCCTGTCGTATGATCCTCTTACCGTAATCTCCTTGAGAACATTCCAATTGTGTACGGAACCATATCGTATTAGTGCTTTACTCTATACGGATTTAGGGAACCCTGCTCCTCTTAATGACTGCCATTTTTTAAGTCCTTCACAGATCCCAATTGAGTTTTGAAAAACAATTCGATTGTTTTTGGGGTACAGTCTGTTTTCCTTTTTGTAGCTTTCGCTTTTTGGAATGGAATTGGAAAAGGCAAGTGTGTTCTGTATAACAATTGTTCCTCTGATTTGGGTGGAAGAGAACAGATAGATATGAAACGTTTGGTGTCTGTTGTTGTTTTCAACTAAGTTAGGCGACATTTTATTCGTGTAACTCTCCTCACGATATCAAAGTTGCGTTTTTCCGGTATTCTCTTTTACTATATTAACTTGTCTTTATTGTCGCAGCGCTTCGTAACTGACTTTGCGCTTATAACGGGTGGCGCAAAAGTAATGTCATACTGTGAATAAGCCATAATATTTGCAGATGGCGCCAAATGTCACTGTGCTTTAACATTTATGTTGTAAACATATAGAAAATTAGTTTTCAATAACCCATGGAACGATACACAAGAACGTGGAATTAATGATAATGCTTATTTAACAAATGTTCAGTCTGTTGTTTTTACGCAGCGTGAATTTCGTCGTCGTTTTCCTCGTCGTCGTGTTCCATGTGCTCGAACAATTTAGCGTTTGGCTGAGCGCCTCGTGCAGAATAGCAGAATACCTCATTGTAATTATAGATATTTTGTGACACGTTTATAATCATTAATCTACATCATGGATATCAATCAGTCGAGTTTCTCTCTGCCTCGGCCACTTCTGTCAGTCTCAGTTTCAAAAGATACTTCATTTTTTGACAGCCCTCTCTCTGTGACTCCTGTCAGGTAAACATCGTTCTACTGTGCGTTAACTGCGATGCGTTAACTTGACGCGTGACGGGATTGGTAGTACTGAATTTTGCAGCCATGTGATTGGTAATTCTGCCCTGTCAGTTGAATTTTGAACTATTAGTATTAGTAAGTAAGTAAGTAAGTCTTTATTTGCCTTAAACATGGTATAAAAGGTGTTACAGTTTGGTAATATAATATAGTCCACATGTTTAGCTATACAACATCGTGTATCAATTGCATGCAAAATACTTAGAATTAATTAGTAAGTAGAAATAAAATGTCAAAGCTATAAAACATTCTCCACAATACAATCATCATAACATAATATTAATTAATGTCGAAATTAATCTCCACGAACAAAATCAAAAGTAACAATAAAAGAAAACATTATAAAAGTAAACATTATTCGCAACAGTTCCATAACATAATATAACATAACTTAAAGTAAAAAAAAAGGAAATCAATAAAACCAATAACTATAAAATTAAAAATGTCAATATTATAAACATTATCGACGATCCAGTATGTCATTATTTGTGAATTATAATTTAATGTCAAAAAAATCCTTAATGTCATAAAAATTATGTTCATTCAGCCATTTAAAGAGTCTGTTTTTAAAATAATTAATATTAAATAACAATTTCATTTCTTTTGGAATTTTATTATAAATGCGTACACACATCACCAGAAAACTTTTAGAGTACTTGGCTGATTTAGGAGTATCCTGCAATACAAGTCTACATGGATCCCTATTACGAGAGTATATTTGATCGACTTTCTTGAATAATTCCTTATTATTATATACAAAATTACATATCTCGTAGATGTACAATGAAGGAAGTGGTAATAAGCGAAGCCTTTTAAAATGCGGTTTACAGGACTCGTCAGTACGGATCCCACAAATGGCTCTGATGCATTTCTTTTGCGCGATAAACACTCTGTTTTTATCTGTACTGTTACCCCAAAAAATAAGTCCATATCGCAAAATCGATTCTATGTAAGCATTTTTTTTTTTTTTTTTTTGAGGGTGGGAAATCATCAAATAACTTCTCCCGCTCTGGGCGGAGCGGGAGGGTGTGTCAGACTCTTACTGACTAAAACCCACCCGTATTCCTTCTTGTTGCCTGTGTTGCGGGGGCCTCGGTGACCCATAAGTACCTTCCCGCGACCCCGGCAGGCATCGGCCCTAGTGGACCCCTACTATGTGCTGACGACATCTCTTTGAGGCGCGCGTGGAATACAACGCGCCGTATTCTATGTAAGCATGGTAGGTTATAATGGCGGTTTTTTTATTCGTCACATTCTTGACTTGCCTGAGAGCATAAACAAACTTATTAGACTTGTTGCACAAATTATCTACATGTATTTTCCAATTTAAATCTTGGTCTATGAGTATACCCAGAAATTTTGTATGTGAAACTTCTTTTAATCGATCAATATTAAGTTTGAAATTGTATTTGGCATGTTTAGATTTATTAAATTGTACGTACATAGATTTATCTAGATTGATTTTTAATTTATTTACCTGTAGCCATTCTAAAATGTTGTCAATCATTCTAAAATGTTGTCAATATATACAAAAGTATTATTTATGTCAATTTCGTGATCAAATTTTGATGTATACTTTTTATCAGATGTCACTATGATTGAAATGTCATCTGCAAATAATATACATTTATGATTGACCTGCTGTGGTAAATCATTTACGTATAATAGAAATAATAAAATTGAAACTATGACTGCAAAATTCAGTGCTACAAAAACAAATTAAAAACATATTTATTGAAGAAGGGCTATTACAGTATCGATGAGTTCATTGATGACAACCGACAGCCGCGATTAAATGATTTGTGAATTGTTATTTGTATTTATATAGTTTTCTTGTATTTTTTATATATTTTATATCGTATAATGAATTTTTAATTTATATGTAATGTTGGTGGTTATTTAATTATTGTTACTGAATTACTGGCATATTTTTTTTATTATTATTAATTATTAATACATTTTAAATGTGTAATGAATTTTAAAATATGAATGTAATGTTTCTACTTTTTATTATTATTTTATTATTGTTTCTATCATCACTAAAACAACACAATGTATTTTGTTAAGTAATAAATGACTTATGACCAATCAAATCACGCGTCAAGTTATAATGAACGCATTATAAAAATCCCCAAGCATAAAATTAAGCGTCAATCACTTCAAAGAAAATAACAACCCGAGACTGCTACCGCATCGCACGGTGACGTTAACCCTAAAACTGCTCGCGTAATAACAGCGTGACGTATTGTATAACACGTGTTCGTGTCACGCCTGGGGCCACATTTGTCACGCTGGTGATAATCTGCCCCACACAGCCCAACTCTGTTTTGCCCAACACATGTATCACAAAATTATGTGGTCACGCTATCTATAATTTTCTCGCCTTTCTCTATACCCTTTGTGTTTAAAATGAGATTTTTATCACTGTCTCTTTGTATGTAAATTTGTAGTGTTTTTCGATAAAAATTGTATCAGATATACGGTTTTTTGTGTTGACTATTTTTGTAAACGTATTTGTTTATTGGCGGTCGTTGATAATGAATATTTATTTTTTGTAGCAAAATTTCCACATTCCCTTAGGCAGCTGGGATCATACATATTGTAATATCACATGAATTGTAGAACGCTTCGAGGAACCGCATGTTTGGCATAATTTATTGTGCCCACCAAAAAAGATTATCTACGTATCAAGAGAAAATTAAAATTGAAATCAAATCCCTCAAACTAACTTTATTATAGGCGCTAATCAAAATAGATGCGGACATTCGGATTCAAGTCATTGACCATGTAAATTAACAATAGTATAGCTCTGCATAACTTTCGTGCGTAATTATACAAACGTGACTTGAATGTATGTATATTTATGTGAGAAAAAGCGTGAAAGTGCAAATCACGCTGTACAGAGCTCCCCTTATTCCCGTGATTAATATCAACGAAGCAACTCTGTCTTTGAGTGTACCGTATTTTTCAAGCCAAAGCATTTATAGTCGTGGAGTGTTCGTACTGTGCGCGTAGGTAGGTATTTTGTGTGCTGTTTTGAGTGTGTAGGTACTCGATATGGTTTTGTTGTACGTACTGGTGTTATATGTGGAGAAACTTTATGTCGATTAGGGGAGGATTTATAAGTATTCTTAATTTCCTTGAAGCTATATAAAATCGTGGTTTTAGAATTGTGGTTTTTGTCCTGGTTTTTGTCCCTATACATTTATACATAATTAAAGACACACAAAAGTATATTACGTTCATGGCTTGCTGAGACTGAGGCTGTATGGGTCATCTGAATCGTAGAAAAAAGGAACCATGCAATGTTTTTCCCGTAATGTTAAAGAAGAATTGCAAGCAAAATAATCATCAACACATAAATATAATTCAAATGGTACTTGAGCGGCAATTCCCGTATTTTTAAGACTGTTCGCGTTCTTATTTCAGTCTCAATCTGACAAAAATAGCTCTAATTTTATTTTTTATTTATTTATATAAAAGTTTACCAACTAAATACACACACCGCATTAACCCACAATGTCTGTCTTGAGTATACATCACACATGTATCTAAATTCCATAATTTAAATACATGTGTCCTATGAAATCATGGCGCACACACACATACAATCAAACTGATTGTCACTGAGATGAGATTGCAAGTAGATTTTGAACGTTTTTAACTAGGGGTTGACCTTCAGATGATGCTAACTTCTGACATCAAATCAATCACTAATTTATACTTACATCACTGACGTAATCCCATCAATGACACGTCACCGAGAATAATCCAAGATGGCGTGACCGCGTGACGTCACGGCCGGTGGACGGATTAATGATGCACTGAACCAGACACAGATAGCACCAAAGATTTAAATCGTTAGATTTGCCCACCTCTGTCAAACCCCTCGAGGATTACAGTCGTGATGTTATATATGTTATGTGCCCTCACCTTACTTAGGTCAAGCGAAAAGTGTTTATATTGAGAAGAGTGAGCTCGCCCATCCCGCATTGGACCATAGACCCGACTTTCAATATGAGTGAGCGAGACAATAATATTCAAATGTCAACGAAACAGAAACGTGTTGTGACATGGTATGGCGAATCTAACGACTTAAATCTTTGGATAACACCGTTTGTAATGCGAACATTGGTAGGACTGGGTTATAGATTTTCACAAATATATGACATACATAGCTATGTGCGTCTGTGAAAGTCAACATAGTTGTAGACTAATATTTTGTAACCAACCCCGCCTTCTAAAAGCAACACAAAAATTATTCACTGAAACATACTGTAGTTCTAGTTATAACCTAAAGAAAACGTGTGCGATCGGGAGACCCCTGCCAGGAACGACGTCTCACGTAAGATTTAAAACAAAACTTTTGACACTTGAAAAATGAGACCTTGAAACTGACTTTCTTTTTAGAAGTTTCTTTTACACAGACTGTTTTACCTACGTACAGACGCGTTTTTAATACAGAGCCATCTAGTATATTTTTATAGAAGCTCTCATAAGCCATAGCTCTCTATTTGTGTCATCATCTGCCTAGCCTTTTTCCAACTATGGTGGGGTCAGCTTCCAGTCTTACCGGATACAGCTGAATACCAGTATTTTACATGGAGCGACTGCCTATCTGACCTCCACAACCCAGTTACTGGGCAACACGATACCCCTTGGTAAAACTGATTGTTAGACTTTCGATTCTGACGACCCGTAACGACTGTCAAAAATCTACAAATGACATCCGGGACCAACGGCTTAACGTGCTTTCCGAGGCACGGAGGGGTCTTGGTATGTAAAAATGGTCACCCATCCACGGACCAACCGCGGCAAGCATAGCTTAACCTGATCGATCGACCCGTGCTGCTGTTATTACTTAGCCACAAGCCCCTCAAGCTCTCTACTTGTGTGTAGTAACTTTATAATAGGGACATATGATGAGAAATATTTTTTAGCCCTTCCGGTACCAAAATTATGAAAAAATATTGGACACGTGTTTTTTTCTTTCTTTACGTAATCAATAGATTACGGCGATACATTGAGTTAAAGTGTGACATGACGTCACGCCTTGCTAGATTTTATACTGAATTGTATCGAGCCCCCACTCTCCAACTTTAATGTGCTGTATCTAAGTATTTTTTTATTAATATGATGAAGCAAAATACGTGTCTAATATTTTATTATTATCTGACTGATAGATTATTAGAATTTCTTTTTTTTACCCAAACATCATCCCTATTCTTGTAATTCACAGTCTCTCTCTGTCTCTTTCTATTAATTTCTTTCTATTAAATTAAAGAGGCAGAGAGAGACAGAAAGTCACATGGAGAGGGCATACCGCCTTTTCCTCATGTGACGATGTCTACCAGTCAACTCTAAGCAAGCTGCGATAAATAACTCCTTAACTGCTTAGCAATGATGGCAGTCATGCGTCCAATATTAACAAAGCAGCCTCTTTTATTACATAAAAAACACTAATTAAAATAAAAAATTTACAACTTTATTTTCCATTGCTAGAAAGACAACCAATAGATACGACCGAAGTGTGCCATTCTACCGACCGACGCCAATGACGTCACACAGACATGAATTCCAATTCTCGACAAAGAAATAGAACCTTCACTGATTCCGGAGCACCGTCTATTGGTCTCGATAGAGGCACCCCATTCATTACGTAGCGTAGAGGGTTACGGTGCTACGAAAGTACTACGCTGCGCTACGCCGCTACGCCGCTACGAATATAGATGATACCATCCGGATAGATTGATTCTATCTGGATAGATGTAAAATTTATTGTACATTTTCGTTTCTAAGGAAATAATATTTTTGAATATTTTTGCTTAGATTGGCTTCTTTGTTTCGGGTGTTGAATAAAAGAAAGGGATTGGGTACGGTGTGGATCAATTTTCTGTAAGTACGTAATCGGTTTTTTCAAACTCACAATTTGTTTAAATATGGTTACATTTTATAAAAATGAATTAAAAATCAGTTTACACTACTGCCGATTTAGTTAGATTAGCATAAGAATATCTTGGCATCCTCATATAATTACATTACAGTACTTCACTAGTAAGATGGCAACCTGATTTTGTAGATAGTTTGTGAGCCTTGCTTGATTTCACAATCTTAATTTAATTTGTGTAATCTCTCTTTTGTCCTAATTAAACAACCGTCTCACAAACACGTTATCCTCCTACGACATAAATTATTCAACACCAAAAACAGTTGCGTCTACCAAAATCTAAAAGAACCTCTTTAAATCCAGTAACCAGCGATTCCATTGTGCAGAATCTAGTTGTTTGCTAAGCAAACTACATTACTCGGCGATGCCCGCATCCCGATGTCTTTAGGGTACTCCTATACCACAAAAGATACTGCATCATCAACCATTATTGTTGAACCATCTCGACTCACGAATACGTAAACATTGATTGCCGTGGATTGGTTGAAAATTGACGACGATATTAAAGGGGGTGTAAGTGTGTGTATCTTGGTGGGTCTGGTGTGGGTGAGTTGGGTTGAAAGTGTTACCTTGGAATGTGGTTTCCCCCCACATTACAATAGGGTCTTACACCCATTTTTAAAAAGTGTCCTAATTATATTCTATAGTGCCAACATGCCCAAAAAAAAAATCATAAAATTTTTGTTCAATCGATAAGTGCCATAAAAATGCATTTAAATTTTAAATTTTCAAATTTCGCGCGTAGTTTGATGAAAACGCTGGACGCAGTGGACGCCATGTTGCTCTGTGGTCATGACGTCACTTGGCTAGTAAACAAATGCGCTGATCTATTATCTAACTATCAGTTGACAGTTGACACGTTTTAGTTTACTTAGCGGTATGACGTAATAACATGGCGGCTACTATTTCATGATGTTTTTTAACAGATTAGTAAAACTGAAAACGTTGAATTGAATTTTAAAATTTATTTTGTTATTTTGTGAACCAAAAGTAACATTTTCCGACTCCTTTTTGCCTAAACTATCTCAATAATCTATTTATAGATTTTTTCTCGTATATAGTAAAAAACCCTTTTGTCTTTGTTTTGTTGTAAGATGGATTGAAAACGTAGGAATTAGTTAAAGAAATAATTTAAAAATAATAATAGATTAGTCTATATTCAGACTTATACATAAATAATGTAAAACTAATGTTTATGTGTGGTGACCGAAAAGCTGGCGGCTTTCTCGCGCAACGCATCAGCATTGTAATTCAGCGAGGAAATGCCATCGGCATCCTCGAGGGCCTTTTTTAGGTTTAACTTAGTTTTAATTTAATTTAGTTAATGTTAATCATCTTGTAATTTGGTTATGTATATAAAAATATAGTGTGTGGTATGCAATTTTTATGAATGCTGATGATTTCAATGATGCTGCTACATTCAAAATATTTTGTGGTTCTGTAATTTTCGCGTGTGAAATAATATGTGTGGGTTATAATTTCAACAGTAATTCTTGATCGCTACTACTACATCAGGTACCATTAACTGAAATGTGGCCGCCTGAAAATATTAAATATTATATTGCGGTCATAATTAAATATATCGTGGTTTTAAATATTTCAAAAGCAAGCTTTGAAACCACATTTGCGACAAATTTGAATAAAAATATGAATCCTATCAATGAAAAACTTAAAATATGTTTTGATACAAATTGCAAACTTTTTATTTCTTCTCAATGTTTTTGACATAAACATTAACGAGGCACCTCACAATAACAAACTCTGATAAAAAAAGTTTTAACATAAATCACACTGCAAAAAAACAAATTATTTATAAAACAAAAAACCCGACTGCTAAAACACATAACTGAAAAGAGAAAAACAAGCTTTATAATCTATAGAATTTTGGTATAGCAGTCCGGTTTTTTGTTTTTTAAATAATTTGTTTTATTTCAAGCTTTTTAGTTTTATTAATATATATATACATGGAATTGACTAATTACTAGCTATTATTTGATATCAATATTGTTGCAATTTAATTTAAAAAAAAACCTTTCCCTCCCTTTTTTTTGTATTTTTAGATGCAATATATAAATATTATATAGCCTATGTCACTCCCACAATTAAGACGAATCATACATACATACATACATACATACATACATACATAATTACATACATACTCTCCAAAATATTACCCTCCTTCTGGGGCAGTCGGGTAAAAACAGTGTTTAATCCAAAGCTACGCAAACACAACCCGTCCAACCATCCGAGATCTTCATCTATCAATTATCTAGATTCAACGATAGCACCTAACGCCCAACTATGTAGGAACCCACCCCCTCTCCCACTGAAGTGACACAGGGGGTGAAGTAACGAAGTATGAAAGACCAAGATACGCTGGTGATGTCGTATCCTTTCTTGAGCAACGAGTAGATTTTCTTTGTAAAGGTGGTCTTTTGTGTTATCTCTTTGTTTCTGAGCCGTGATTTGTGGATTTTGATAAGCCTCTCACAGACAGCGTGTTCGCAATTGTCAGTTGAAATTGATTTTAATTAGGATGATTTAAGTCTAGGCTTCGTTCGGCACTCTTTAGGTTCGTTTGAGAGAATTTATGAGGAGTGGCAGTTAATGAAGCGGCAACTGTTGGCGTGCGACTGCTGGGATTTATGATCGAGAGTTAATTTATCTAACTGGTGCCAATAATTTTCTAGAAGGCGTTTCTGTACACTTAGGTGAAGTGAGCTTGAAGTGACCTGTCAATAGCGTCAATCCGCTGGGGAACGCTATTGACAGGTCACTTCAAGGTCACTTCACCTAAGTGTTCACTTCATCGGGTGGAATGGCAGCTTACTTCAGCTTAGTTTTCACGGTGAGATTTGTACAGAATAAATCCGCTGGCGTCAAACAAGATAGTCAAATGTGAGCTGAAATATCAATTGATGTCGATAATTTTAGTTGAGAGCGAGAGAGAGAGAGAGAGAGTAGAATTAAAAAAGTAAGAAAAATATTTTATTTGAGACACACACAGGACATAAAAATAAAACATTAAAACTAACAAAATTCGTGTTCGGATTTCCATTGCATTATTAACGTGAATCTACTCCTATTACAAGTATGTTTAGCTTAATTGGTGTGGTTAACAGGATTACTGAGTAATAAAAGAAGCTAGAATAGGTATTTCTGGACTGCCTCGTTAGTCTAGTGGTCTCAAGCGCTACTATTGAGCATGAGGTCCTGGGTTCGATTCCCGAGTCGGGCAAAGTGTTATGGGGTTTTTCTATCTGGAATTTCTCAGTCTGGAGTTTGGATTTGTGCCCGGTTGATGGCAATAGGCTTGCCCCCTATTACGTGGGACTTAAACAGATAACTGGCGAAATGTAGGTGTACTACAGGTACACCTCTGCCCAACCCTTCGGGGAAACAATCTGGGAAACAATGACTAAGTAAATTGCTTATGAGTTATTAGTTGAATTGGACAGTACTATTTATGGTAGAAATGGCAGATTAAACCATTAGATACGAACAAAAATGGCCTTAGTACAAAACAAGGTTCTTTTTTAGGACCAGGTTTAAACCACACAGGACAAAGTTTGGACTGAAATTAGAACTCGTTCTGTAATTAGACGTTATTCATTTAAAGATAGCCAGCAGTATGATACAATACTGTAGGTATATGAGATTGAAAAAGACAAGAGGATAATCTCTACCAAAGGGTAAAAAAAACTCATCGGAAAATTAAGAATAAATCACAGTTCATCTCTTCCTCTCAACAAAAGGTGTGTAATTCTTTAAAGATACAATTACTAGACTCCAATTAATCGTAACAGCCTCTAGGCTTACAAGTTGTTTTGTTACGAGTACATTCGGCCATTTTGTTTTCTTAAAGCACCTGAGACCACAGGAGGTAGCTCTTGATACAAATAACTTAGGTACACAATAAGATCACATAAATATTAAGGGTCGTCAGAGCACTCCTACACTGTGACCTTAGACCTAACTTCGTTTGATTTATCTCTTTGATTACAATTTATTTATAGCCTTCTTTGAGATGGGCTCGAAGAATCAATAAATTTCTGTAATAAAGGTGTGTTTCTACGGATCGTTCGTTTCTTCTGTGCCTTAGAACAGGACGTGAAACCTTGAGTTTACTATTGAAGAACAACCTATAATAGTAAGTACCTGCAGTACCTAGTATACAGGGTGGAAACGACAATAGAAAGAAAGAAATAATATTTATTTGGGACACGCAAAGGAAATACAACAATAAAAAAAGGACATAAAACTAACAAAATCAAGAAAACATTACAAAAATAACATAATAGTGAAAACAAAAACAAAATAGAAGACCTGTGCGAGGCCAAAAAGGCTCCTATCTCAGCATGATGCTGCGATATTTAATAAAAAAACAAATACCGCAGCGCTGGCATTCTGATGGGCCCGCAATCACAATTAATATTACAACAATCCTAACTAATATTATAAATGCGAAAGTCAGTTTGTTTGTTTCGCTTTCGCTCTAAAACGGCTGAATGGATTTGGATGAAATTTAACACATGAGTAGACAATGAGCTGGAGAAGGACATAGGCTACTTTTTATCCTAGATTGCAGATAAAGTCGCGGGCAACAGCTAGTACGACAATAAACTGTGTAATTATATCTAATGCTATTCCCAGTCTGCATATGAAAATTCAATCAAAGATATCCAATAGTTTAGTCCCTACAGTTAGTAAAAATTGGCGAAATCCATAGTCGGTCCATCACTACTATTAGTTTGTTTGATAAAATTACTTTTTAAATTGCGAAGCTAGGATTTATTTGATACTTCCAAAATACTCCTATGCCAGTGTTTTCATCTATTGTCGTACTAAGTTTTGACCGCGGGAACGTACTACTGGAATAAACACTATCCTATATCTTAACCCAGGTCATGGTCATGTCCATGTCCAGCTGCCAAATTTCATTCAAATCCGTTCAGCCGTTTTAGCGTGAAAGCGTAACAAACAAACAAGCTCACTTCAGTATAGTTTATGATTAGGATTGTTGTCTTCACATTACACACACACTAGAAGATGAGTATGTAAATACAAATGTTAGTGCAAATCTCAGTGAAAAACGTTTTTGTTGACATCAACGATCTTAGATATGTAGTTTTTTACATTATCAAACTCAAGTCACGCGGCTAAATAACACGAAATCCCTATTTTTAGCCATCTTTGCCCAGATACGTCCATTAAGCATCGAAGCACCTTGCGATAAATTGGAAATGTAATGCGATTCCCCGAAATAATTCAATTTTTTTCCCGAAGTCACCGTTGGCTGATGTAATGAGCGATACGGCTGGCATCTTCAAAAAAAAACGAGGATTATCAACGGCCCACTGAAGATGTAATTGTTTCAAACGGATAATCTTTCCCACGAATTGAAATTCTTATTTTTCTTTCCCATTTTGTGTTGGAGTTTAAATGCTGATGTTATTTACGGCTGTATTGTTTTGTGATCAGAAATCGCCAGAAGAGTGCATTACTAAGGCTATTTTCCAAGTTACAGTAGCAGCTTAGATATTGGGATTTTTTGAGGCGATGCGAGCGTGCCCTTTTTATTCACAAATAAAACTTTTCAATACACCGAAAATGTTACCTTTAATTGAAAGGGTGTGAATACCAATTCCCTATACCAAAAGTGTTTTAATAAAAAAAAATATGCCAGAAAAAAGAAATTTCAGATTAGCTGAAATTTCTTTTTTCTGGCAAACATTTTACTCCAAAACGTTACCTAGCAAAATAATTTCATGTAAATAAGTAAATGCACCTGCAACTTTAATATACACACGAACGCAATTTCGTGGATGTACATTACATTCGTCTCCCATGGTCCCGCAGCAATTTTTGCAAATTCACTCAGTTGACTTTTCATTTTCGAAGTTGCCATTTTTTTCGTGATATTTTTTTTTTTGCTAAGCCCGAGTATTCCGAAGGGGCTTCGCTTAACGAACGACGTGATGGCCTGATGGGTTTTTTATTTTGTATTCGCCGTACGAATTAATTTTGACAATATTGTTGGTTGCTGCCGGAGTTTTCACGGTAAATTTTCGCCGCGAATTTTTGTAGAGTTCACGTTAGTAATTATTACCTATATCGTTGTTTTATTGTAGTTACATGATATGGTTCGGTTTTTGTTACTGTTTCACGTGAAAAAATCTTAATTAAATACTTTAGCCATTTAATAACAGTCTTTATTTAAGACTAACATAACTTAACATCCCGCCTTGTTTCCCCGAAGGGATGGGCAGAGGTGTACCTGTAGTAAACTCACATGTCGCCAGTTATGTTTTTAAGACCCATTTAATAGGGGACGAGCCTATTGCCATCAACCGGGCACAAATTCAGACTCTGGGCTGCTACTGAGAAATTCCAGATAAAAAAATCCAATAACACTTTGCCCGACCTGGGAATCGAACCCTCATGCGCAGCAGTAGCGCTTGCGACCTCTAGACCAACGATGGAGTCAAACTAAAAATAGACAAATGTTTGTCTATTTTTTTTTAGGAATCCTATGTAGGATACCTCATAATACAAGCCCTACGACTGAATCGACTTTTGAACCGGTTAAATGACGGAGCACGAGCAAAAAAATCAATACCCTATCAAAGATACCTACTACCTATAAAACTATTAGTACCTACCTTACCTTCTCCAAAAACGAACCGATATCTAATTAAACACCTTGTTCAAAGTCGCCTTGATCAAAGGACCAATTACAATCTATATCGGATCTCGCCATAATCCTGGAACCAGACATCCAGTTCAGCATGGATACCTCTGAAACTGCCATTCGAAGCATTAAACAAATTGATTTGGAACCAAAAAATGGCGGGTCGTAAGCTAGCACTTTGTGTAATGAAACGTTGACAGAGGTTGGAGGGATGCTATTGCATTTATATAGCATTAAAGTGTAGGTTTGTTTTTCTGAAGTAATATCTAGATTTAAAAAAAATATCAAAGGCATGTTCTCTAATTGGCATTTACAAAAAGTGATGATAACATTAAAAAAGTGATGATAACATTAAAAAACGAGGTAAGTGTGTGTCGGACCACAATGAAGGGTTCCGTAGTTGGGATGAATTTATCCCGAAAACAAACTTAACCCTGTAGTTGAAAAACATTTATGCCACGGTCAATTATCCAACTGCAAATGTAAGTTGGTCGACTATTACTCGTTAACTTGTAAAGCCTACTTAGCTGTGATAGTTTTCCTTTTAATTTCGTTATATGTACTACTGCCATGATTTTTTTCCCATAATATCCAAAAACAACCATTTAGCTGGCAAGGGGGGGACGGGTACACTTGACTCTAACAAAAAATTGTACTTTATAGCTTAATATTACGCAAACGGATACCTGGATTGAAAAATGGTTTTCACGGACCCGCAATATTATTGAACAACCTATCCAATGATACCTCACACCATGTAAAATATCATCCCCAATATACGTGTAAGTGAGGTACCCTATTTTTTTTTTATTTCAAAAGATTTTATTTTACCACTTTATCGGCGTGATTAATATGTATACCCATGCCAAATTACAGCTTTCTAGTACTAAGCGTCTCTGAACTAAGCCGGGGACAGACAGACTGACGGAAATGGCGCTACTGTTTACTTCGGAACCCTAAAAATGGTCGTAGTGGATTCGAGGTTCAAGTAGAAAAAATACAAAAATGCTTACTGGCAAAAAATAAAGAGTGATGACAGGCATTAACCTTACATTTAACACAATTGAGTTCGTACAACACGATGTTTTTTTTTTACCGCTGATCCCCAAACTAAGCAGGGCTTGTACCTTGGGGATTCTAATATGTACCTTAAAACGTTCCAAATTAGGCTCAAAACACATTTGACAGCAATTTTCGGTACTGATTAAATACTTCATCAGGCTTTTAAAAACAAAATAACAGCGCGCCAGTCTTCCCCGAAGGCTAGGCAGAGGTGTACGTATAGTCACCCACGCTTTTAAAAACTGGGAGTTAATTAATAAATTCACATAAATGCTTACTATAATTTTCCTTCATCCTCGTCATACAACTAGAAACACACCCTGTTTACATAGCAGTAGGGTAACCGCACCAAATGTTTGCAATAAAGTTAATCCGATCCAGCGAATCGCGACGCTATTTAATTCGAGTGGGAAATTAGATTCGGATCCATGCGGCATGTTTGATTTGAATTACTTGCGCGAGACGTGAACGACACGGCTCCAATTTGTGGTGTCGGTACGGTTTGATGTTGTGTTTATTTGCTTGTGTGTTTTTGTGTCAATGAGTGGTGTGTGTGTGTGATACAGAGAGTTTCATTTAGCCAGTGCTTTGACATGGTTGGGTTTTCTATCATTAATGTAAAAATTAAAAAAAAACTAACATACAGACCAACATAATATAACCTCCTCCCTTTTGGAAGTCGGTTAAAACAGTAAGGCTACGTACGCACTGATAGGCGGTTTGCTTGGCACCTAGATCCTAGCGAATCATCTGGCTAGTAGCGAAGTGAAACGAACGTCCTAGAAACCAGCCGCATTGCACGCTTGGCGCCTTCGGGTGTCGCCTAGCGTGTATCAAAGTAAACAAACGAGTTTGTTGTATGCCACCAGGCGCGAGGCATTTTTCATCCAAAAAAATAATGAAATATTATTTGCATCAGTTTTAAAAAGAGATGCATACGCAAATATTCATAAATCTAATCGTCGAAATTATGCAATTGTTTATATAGAACGTTAAACTTGTCATGAGTTGATCTTGATGTATTTATGTCATGAACCCGATGGATAAGGCCGTAAAATGGTATATTTATAAAATGATTTTTCTCTGAGTAAATATTTTTGAACTATTTTTTTTAAATGATATCTGGTCTACGTGCCAACAAGGAAATTACCGTAGGCTCCTAGCGACTCAACACGCAAACCATCTACTAGTCTAGCAACCATGTATCAAGTGCAAGTAACCAAATGTAAGTGACTAGGCTCTAGGCACTAAGAAAGCCGCCTAATAGTGCGCACGAAGCCCAAATCAAGTATCTGGGCTCATGTCAATAGTGCAATAACTGAGCTCGAATTCATAGCCTTTAAGTTACTAAACCTACACCTAGCTATTGGGCTACCGAAACCAACTTTCTAACTAATTAATTACTTGATAAAAATTCACAACTTCCCTGGAGTCTCCCGCAGACAGGTGCGACGCGACGGTGCGACGCGATTCTGATAGAACAGTTTTCATAGAGTTTTCATAAAAAAACTGTTCTAGAGTCGCGTCGCTCTGTCGTTTCGGGACCCTTAACACGCCATGTTAATTATTTTCCAAGTCCATAGATATAACATTAATACAAACCACAACATAATCCATTTTCCGCCTATTTATTTACAAAACACTGGCAACGCGTTGACAATTAATTTGATTTCAAATTGAAGCTTCAAAACAATCTTGTCGCGCGGCCCGGCCGGAGTAAAAATGTTTACGGCTCGTTACCCACTCACGTCCACGCGGACAACTTTTGGGCACTCCACCCTACGCTAAACGGGCGCTAATCACGAGTTTGTGGGGTGAGCGCACCAACTTTCGGACAGTGTTAAGACGTGATCGCGTGGCAGGTGGTGAATTAACATTCAGATTTAAATAATTTTACAGTTCGTTTTGTTTGATTTAGAATTTTGATTTTGTAATTAGGGGAGAATAGGCCGAGAATTGTTCGCGTTTTCCATTTGCATTTGAAAGTGTGGAATTAACAGGTTTAAAACTTTATCAGGTTTTGCTGAGCCGGGTAACTATTGTTATTTATCTCTCAAAGATAGAAAAATTAAATATCTTTTCAGATTAAAATAAAAAAATCTTTTAGCTAGTCAAGCTTATTTGAATTAGTTTACGTCGAAGATTCGGCCACTTTTCTTAGAGCTTTCCACACATTTTTTCGCCTTTTCTATGCCCTGACAATACACAAATCCAACCTACTTCTCTTCAAGCCATATAACTTACAACCCACATATCCATAGTATCAATAAATGAAAGAAAAAACGATACCATACCGTCACTCTAAAACGTATATTCAGTAATAAAAGCTGAGATACGGTGGCATTGGGCCTCGGTAGGGCACAGTCTACCGCTGGAGGCCCCATTAAGGGCCTCCGTACCGCTGTATGCTGATCATTGGGACCCACTTTATCCCATTTGAGCAATAAGTTAGGGATAACGAGTAATTGCTCAATGGTATTCGGTTATTTTCCAATTTTCGGGCCGTTAAGGGTTTATAGGGGATGGTACAAGGGTTATATGGTGTAGCGATGAAGAGGTAGCTAAATGTAGGTCGTAAAATTTGCACTCGATGGCAGAAAAAACAGCCACGATTGGTTTGACTTACTTTTTTCTTTAACAAAGTCGAGAGAAAAAACTGTTTGTGAAGCAAATGTAGATGAAAATCAGCATAAAACCTACAGAAGGCCGTCATTGATAGCATTGATCTTGAGCTGGCCTAGCGTGGTACGCAGTTTCAATAGAATAAGAGGCCAGCTTATACTGGTTTTGTTAAATCAAAATATTATCGCACAACATTGTTTTACATACATACGTAAACTCAAGCCTTTTCCCCATAGGGGTAGGCAGGAAATACAGAATGCCACCAGCTACGATCGTTACATACTCCTTTTGTTTCGTTGACATTCATAGTTTGAATAAAAAAATAATAAGGAAGTTATACAAATTCAAGTCCAAGCACTCTCTTTTTAGTATAATTTTAAACCAATGAAGATTGGCAGTTAAGTTTTACGCGAAAATCCGTCATCAGCTAGCTAAGAGCCACTTAGACTGATTCCTAGTTTTAAGCTTCCGTTTGACGTTAAGTTAGAGTGCTTAACTGGCTATTATTCGAAAACTTGCCATAAAAATGTAGATTTCGATATTGCATAGGATGTTACAGAAAATGGTTTGAAATCATGACTATTTTTTATAGTTTTTTGGAGTTAAATGAACAGTTCATGTAAATCAAATGTGACATCTACCAACCCGCACTGGGCCCGCGTGGTGGATTACGGCCCTCTCCCTCTCACACAGAGGAGGCCTGTGTCCCAGCAGTGGGAACATTATAGGCTGATTATGTATGCATGTAAATGTGAGAACGCAAGCCAATAGTCAAATTCCAAACACCATTTTTTCTGAAAACACATACACACCCCCGATTCAATAATACTATGCCTTTCTCGATAATAGAATTCTAAATCTCACGTTCAGCAACCGGGGTTGCAACCTAAAAAGAATGTAAATACACGGGAAAAATAACACAATAATTTATTTTAGAATAGAATTTACTAACATAAATATAACAAAGAAATCTTGATGTATTGTCGAGTCGTGAAAAAGTTGCGAAGCATTGGTTGGTCGATAGTGATTTGATAAAGATTAATAACAAACATAATATTTGAACTTTCTTAACAACTTTCTTATTTGTCAACGATATGGAAGAAGATAAAGCTTGAACTGACCGAAGAAGGCCTACAAAATAAAGCTAGTGACACACTCACGTCCAGTATGGCGACAGACAATAACAAATGGCCGCCTCGTGTAGTTCGATTGAAAAAGTTGAAGGGAAAAGTGTTGCGCTGTGATAGTTAATGATTGAAGTTGATATCGATGACCCACATATGGAACGAAGAAATAGACTTTTTTTGTAATGTCTTCGTACTTTGGTAGAAAGTTTTCTGGAGTAATTACTGCTGTGTTGAAGATATTTTGGTTAAGAATTAGGTCACGGTATGGTTGGTCGGACAGCCGCTTTACTTTGTGTACATTATTACATCACCACTGCTCTCAAAATTGAGAAGGAAAACATCGTGAGGAAACCGGCATGTCCTAGAACCAAAAAACATTCTAAGACATGTGACATCTACCAACCCGTACTGGGCCCGCGTGGTGAATTAAGGCCCTCTCCCTCTCACAGAGAGGAGGCCTGTGTCCCAGCGGTGGGAACATTATAGGCTGATTATGTATCTTATGTGATGGCTCATCAGACGTTTTTTACATAGAACGCTTCAATTACAATAGACAATTTCATATGCCTTATATTTACGTCAAGTCATTTGAATAATGAATAAAATATAACATTTTTTAAATTAGAATGTTAAAGTCAGTTCAAACCTATATTTAAACACTCAAAGACAGCGATTTTTTATTTATTTGGTGATTAAAACCGATTTAGATTTTTACCTCAAAAAGTTACTGTCATGTATTAATTATTAATATAACAATAATAATAATGAAATGAAATAATTATTCAAAGAAAAACAATTTATACCAAAAAATAAACAGCATTATAATACATATGTACAGGTATATAAAATTAGTTTAAAATATTTAAGTACTTTTTCAGATAAAATAATAAATAAATAGTAGATAGGTGAATTGTTAGTATCATATTTAGCAATCTCCTGACTTTGAGTATATGAAAGTTAAAACTCTCTATATGAAAGTTAAATCTCCTAAAACGCGGCTTCCTCTCTCCTACCCTCTTGCTGTGCCCTACAGGGTCCATAATGATCTCAATTATATAGTTACCACCTAAGTACACATTATGGTAAAGCAATAAAGATATTGAGTATTGAGTATGTTAATCAATTCCATTTACCACCCGGGCATTGCAAACACTATCCAAATTCACCACAGAACTAGGACTCCAGATAAACTGCAGCGAACTCTCAACATACCATTATTCCATGTATTGTTAACAACTGCTGGGCGAACAAAACTAATTTGCATTAACTCAGGCCGCTACCCGCTCCGACCGGTCAGTGTGCGAACTTGTTATGTATTATAGAAGCTGACGTAATTGCTGTTGACGTATAGTTCCCATAGTTAGAAGTGGACTCGTTAACGATCTCTTTCGTTTAGATAAACTTCCTGCCAATAAAATGGACCCCATTGTTTTGCGAGGATTCTAAAAAGGTGGGGATGGATGGCGGGTGAATAATTGGTAGAAGTATTTACTCAAGCACTGAAAGAATTATCCTGGTAGGTGTTTTTCGTGGCTTTGTCAAAACCAGTTGAAGCCTCGCTATAGATAATTATTATACACTTGCTCATAACTTGTCTTCTATATATTTCCCATGAAAAGTATGAGATACTAGCAGTATGGTAAATGATAAATGATTTTATTTCTGTAAGTAGGTTTTTACAAACACTTTTACACGTCAAACATTTTTTTTTTAAACTAGATGAGGTCGGCTTTTCTTATCTGACTACAATGAGAAGAAAGGCCGAAACAAACTCAGAGGTCACAGTCTCTTTTAAAGTCCAGACATAATCTTGGTCAGATCATGTGAAGACCATGTCGATTGGTATCTGAAATGGTCTTTTAATGAAAGAACCACACAGATTGAGTGGACCCGTCCAGTCAGTGCACGCATTTGTCAGTAGTTGTGCAGCTCAACTCAAGGAAGGAAAAAGGAGCTCAACAATTCAACGAACAATACCAAAGAAATTTGGCCGCAAAAATACTCAAACTGCCAGACCATGTTCAAAACTAACTGAGACAACAAAATTAAAAAATGACCCACATAGTCTTCACATTTACAATAATTAAAATAATATTATACTACACAGAGTAAATATTCATGCCATTGCATAAATTAAATTCATCAATGTCAATGTGTATATCCAGACATAATCTTGGTCAGATCATTTGAGGACCATGTAGGTTGGTAAAAATATTTAGGAAGAATTGCACCAATGAAGCTAGACGCGATCAGAGAGGTAATTGCGTAACACACTACCATAGAAATGGGTTTAATTTTGACAGTTCAACAACATTCATTGCGTTGTTGAGCAGACAATTTTTTCTAACATAAGAAGCAATGGATTAGCAAGATACTTCAAAATCATTCAGATTGTGATTACGCAATTAGGGTGCTGGTTATCTCAACCGCGTTCAAGAGCTGTCCGTGTCAATATTCCGTAACAATCACGGAATACCTGTGTACTATATACTCGTAGTAGTGACAATGTTGAAACTGACAGCTCATGAACGCAGTTTAGATTTACTGATCGCGTTCAGTTTTATTGGTGAAATTCGTCCTTAGCAAGATAGTAAAGAGGCTAGCTGCCCAGAATGCATAATAACAATGATTCCCGAACAATAACTGATTTTTGGAACCACCAGGGCACAAAAGAATCTTTGAACAAACAGTGTCCTTCTAACAAAGTCTCATTTAAAACCAGAATCGGTTCACAAACAGACTAACCTCACCTAGATTCAAAACTACGGTAACCCCATTACATGAGGGGGCAATAAACCCAACAGAATTTGAGACAAACAGCCCAAACTTGGAGTTTAGTCTTAAAAAGAGTAAAGTTTTGCAGTAAAATTTTATCCAAGTTCCTCCAGCGCGAGGCAATTTGTGAGACTCTCGTAAATACACCATGGCTCGTAAATAATGTTTAATTTTGACATATTTTTTTCGTGGTTCTTTTAGGCTTTCTGGTTACTGTAAAATGGTTTGAAGAAAACTGGTGCCTTGGGTGTACCTGAACTGGTATCTTGGGTGTATCTGAACTGGTACCTTGGGTGTATCTGAACTGGTACCTCGATTGTATCTGAACTGCTTAGTACCTTGGGTGTATTTGAACTCCAAATATTTCTTGTTTTCAATGTCATTTCCCGCAAGTGACATTCGATATAGATAGGTCGCATGTTATTCTGGTATCCCACAACCATCATATTAAC
The DNA here is from genome assembly GCA_905333075.3 of Atethmia centrago. Taxonomy (NCBI): domain Eukaryota; kingdom Metazoa; phylum Arthropoda; class Insecta; order Lepidoptera; family Noctuidae; genus Atethmia; species Atethmia centrago. The sequence continues at coordinate 29,305,194 of HG995378.1, read as the reverse complement.
CTATAAGTAACAGGTATAGTCCAATGAAAACAGGATTACCGCTAATTCCCCTGCAAAGAATCTTTTCAAGTTTTCGGGCCGTTCTTCCGAGTTGATTTTCTAGTCACCTTAATACCCTCAGAAAACCTACAACCCTGTTCTACACCACAAGTTTCATCCTAATCCCGACCCAATTGCACTGCTTTAAAATTCTTAATCGCGTACAATAAATTAAAAATATACCATCTACAATACATAGAGTCCATTATGTCCATAAATAAAGAAGTCTAAGTAATTAAAAGCGGCCGGTAGACTCGCTATCAGCTCGGCCGATCACATATTTTTTGCTCCAGCCTAGATAACGCAAAAAGACCTTTATTCCTGTGTTTATTTCCTACAATCGGTCTGGGTTATCTTTTCTGGGGGAATTATTGTCTTTTTTTCTTTGCTTCTTTTGTATCTAAATTATTTCGAAGAGCTGAAATATTGGATAACCTTACGTACCTAAGAGGTCACGGTCTACCTACACTGTTTGTTTTTCAAAATGCTTTGTACAATTTAAAACCTCCTAGTCGAGCGACCTTAAAACTTCTTCGTCATTAAGCAAGAACTGTGAAAGTATCAAGAATTTGCATAACGTACATTTCATACAATAAAATTAATCTTTCATGCAAGTTGATTCGCAGAAGAACTTCCATTGCTGAAATGGCCGTGTAATCTACATAAAAACTAAATTCGAAACCGAAAAAAATATGTGAAATACTTTTTCTGAACGTAAAGTAATTTACGTACAGCCACAAATTTTTACCCACCTAGAAAGAAAACTCAGTTATTGTCATCATATTTTCGGGATACCCCCCAAAGTACATAAGGTATCCTTCACGCCAATATCGATTTATCATTTGACCTAAAAATGATCTTTAGCGAGGGCCCTACATTAATTTAACCCGTTCACTGCTCTACCGGGTATTTATTGAGGAAATGAGTTCAGCGGGCTTCCCGTACCAGACGTTACGAAAATATGAACTTATGTTGTAAATAAATAACCGAGTATTTTTTGGAAAAAATACGCTGAGGTGGAATTTATGGTGGTCGGTCCGTGTTTGTGATTTGTATTGCGTGGCATGAAAAAGTTGTTAGCCCCTTTTTTTTCTATTGTAACGTTTTCTTGGATGAAAAAATATATTGTTGGCGAGGAAACTTAGAAGTTGGGGAACTTGTTATGCTTAATGGTTGACGGATACATATGAATCTAAGTATAGGTACATATAATTAAATCGTACCGAAGTCAAAACTGTTTATTGAACATTTTTGAAAAACAGTAATTGCTAGGAGGTTTGGTAACAATTCTAATGCCGATAATATAGTTTTTAGACTTTTTGTCTGTTTTTCTGAATGTTTGTTCCAACATCACGCAAATCGGGAAGGTACGAAAGGGTTTCCGAGGCCTCTGGCAGCACAGGCAACGGAAGGAACACGGGTAGGTTTTAGTCAGTAAGAGTCTGACACACCCTCCCGCTCCGCCCAGAACGCGAGAAATTATTTGATAATTTCCCATCCAAAAAAAAAGCATCACGCAAATACTACCGCATATGTTCCGTTTAAATTTTGCATAGATTTTCCCTGTAAATCAGTCAGTCTTGTAGGCTATAAATTATAACGCTATTTGCTATGGGGGATGAGAAATATTGCATTATGTTCGTATTCTTCTACAGTTTACCGCAAATTGTAAAAACACGAGAATTACACAAAGTTAACAATTACAAAAAGTTAGGATATTGCAGATAGTTATAGATTTAACCTTTTAAATGATTATCATCGCACGATACCTTTAAGGAGCTAAGCAGTCAATCATGACATATATAAGAACGCCTATTTTAGTCGACTTTGACTAAAGCAAATAATATTGTAAGTCCGATTTCAAACTATTGATCGTTTCTGTTTTTCTTTTTTTTGAAATTTTGGTATAGGCATTATATGATAGTTCGCAGAACGTACTCAGAAAAGTTTAGGCCTCTTCTGTCATCTATGGTTATATAATTTAAACTTACCAACTAAGTGGGTACACATTGTGGAATGCAAATAGAGTATTGAGTATTAAATATAAATATCTATGGTTAGGAGTCTGTTAATGAGAAATCCCGTGTATTTACAATCTACTGTTATTAACCGCCTTCAAAAAATGAGGAGGTTTCTCAATTCGACCATATATTTTTTGTTTTTATGCGTGTTCGCCGATTTCTTTGTAATAAGATAAGATGTATTTAACGAGTTGCGATTCGATTAGGTACTTTAACATGGTTGCTAAGGCATTTATGCTCTTCACAATGCATATGGTGAGTGGCAGTTCTCCTGGTTCTTACCAGGAGAACTCCTCAACAATTAACGTCTTTGCATCAAGAAAAGCAATATTGAGTAAAAGGTTATGAGCAGTTGACATTAGGCTATTGTAACTTAGATAAATTACATACTGACCCACTAAAAAGTGAAAAATAAAAATCTTTTTACAAAAAAAAATAACCGACTTCCAAAAAAACACTATAATTCAGTGGCAAAAAACTAAAATATAGATCTAAAGACACCGACTTCCGAAATTAAAGTTATTTTTCACTTTGTAGTGTTTTTTTGGAACTAGGTTGTTTTTTTTTTTTGTATTTTTTTTTATTATTATTCAGTGATAGCCGTTCCTCAGGAATAATCTGTAAGAATGCATAAGTTAGTGCATCAGTATTTTTCCATTAGGTAGTTTAGTATACAGGGAAGGTTAATAAAAATGTGGCTGTTATTTTAGTATATTGTGACGTGTTCTGACTTCCGCGCGAACGAAGTCGCGGGCAGAACATAGTAATTAATAATACACATAAATAGTACTACAGTGACTTTCTTTTTTATAAAAGTCTCTAACTGCGTAGCTCCCAAAAGCAAGTAATTTTAGTTGATGTTTTTCATTTTTTTACTTGGAAAATACAATAGGTAGGAACACATAACTCTTAAAAACAATATTTTAGAAATTAAAATACCAACTCAGAATCTATTTACTTCCTTGTTCAAACACAAAAATCCATCACCATAAACCTCCAAACGTTAACTTGTTACCATGAACTAAACTAAACAACTCGCAAGTCACAAGCGGACCTCAATCTCGAAAAAATATAAAACAAAAGGCAACGCGGCGAGAAAAATAAACGAAACTCAATTTGGAGTGGGACATTAACTCCGAAATATAATAGGGACATAATGTAACATGAAACATAAAGTAACTATAAAATGTAACAAGGCCATCCAATCATAGCTCGATAAATAACTAGATGGCGCCACGTGTGACTTACGGCTTACGGCCGGTACGGTCCGTGGCCTCATGTCCCGGTTTTTGCTAGCGGTCCGGCGAAATATTGCCGTGTTTGCGCCCTTTTATGAAGTGGGCCATAACTTGGGTATCGATGGCATCCGCGGGTTAGCGGACGAGGAGAGTAAATGGGTTTTTTTCGTTTGTGTAAAAGGGACATGTTTGTTGATTGTAATGATTTGGTATTGCTTTGTGAGCAACTGGTATTTGATACATGGGTATTTGATGCGTGGGTGAACTGAGACTGAATTTGATATCTTATAAGTCAACACCATGTCACACCCTATCTCTATGTGCCAATTCCATTCACAAAAACAATGAACATACCTAGTAATGTAATTATTTCAGACTGTGACATTATACTCACAGAATAATGACTGACCTATATGTACATTTTCAACACACACTACACGTCGAATGCCAATAAAGAGGATTAATTCAAAATGGCATTAGTTTGTTTGTTTGGAACAAATGGAGCTAGGTCAGCGTTTTGATAATTTAATTATGAAACTTACTGATGTATGCGATTGATTCTCTTGGGTTGTCATCGTTTTCGAACACCCAACACCCAACTTAAAGCTTAAAAATCATTTTTAACGTGATAACGTCTTATAAATCGATGAACGCCGGCTGCACGCACGAAAAAGTGTCACGTTCCATCTGAGCCGAGCGTGCAAGCGAGAGCGCGGAACTAGCGATAGAGAGGCACGATCGGCCTAAGCGTTCGGCTTGTGACGCAGCTCTCTCTCGTTATCACGTAAAATTATGGTCCGTAAACCGACTTTACAGACAACCATTTTTTTTTAGTTTGCCTACGCAAGGCAAAGACCTCCCCAATTTTTACAGGTATCCTAAGCCACCTCGAATATAGAATCTTAAATCGTAGAACAATAAACTAGTTAAAAACAAAGGAACTACGCACACACATGAAACTACACTGGAAATAATATTAGCCCCAAAAACTGCACTCAAACATTTGATCTTAACAAAAGATTGCTATCATTCTTGTGTAGCATCACATACCATCACAAAGAATTGTGAGAGCACTCCCACGGGATCAAGGAAATCACATTATTGTCGTAGTAAATGGTACTGTTTGTAAACTGTTGCTTTTATCACTCCTTCAGAAATGCCAGGCGAACTAGAAAATAGAACCTTTTTAACCGACTTCAAATAGGAAAAGGTTCTCAATTCGACTGAATGTTCTTATTTTGTACATATGTACTTTCAGTGATTTCTCCGTGATTACTGGGGCGACGTATGTGATTCTTTTTTTATTTGGTAGAGGAAGCTCGTGGGGTGGTCCCTTATAAATTGTATTAACTTAGCTTAAGTAGTTTTTGATTTAGTTTCAATCATACGTATTTAATCCACTTTTTGTTAGTTGACGATATTATTTTAAGTTCCGGTTACTGTTGTTTATATAGCAAGTTCCATTCAAATATGCGTGGGGTAGGTACGAGTACTCAGGCAACTGGGACCGCCGTCCCAGTTGCCTGAGCCATGTTTTATGATTTTTCTTCAGGCGACTCGGACTACTCACGACACGTTCTTTTTTACGATTTTTTTCACGCTCGTTTAATCCAAATGTGGTACAGTTACAAAGAGAAGTATTTGAAATAAACATCAAAATATATTTCGATTGGTTGTTTGTATAGATCGAGTCTACACAATTATTACTATAATATAGGTAGAGTTAAAGGCTCGTGCAAACTGGCGTGATATGTCGCGCGACGCGACAGCAGTGGAACAATTTGTATGAAAACTTCATGCGCTCGCCAGCCGGTACCGCGGCACCGGTCTCCTTGCTCGCTCGGCTCGCGTGCAGTTGCTCACAGTTCTAACCTAACCCATTTGGTCGGGTGCCCTAGCTTAGTTGAAAAATGGGCTAGGTTAGGTTAGAACTGTGACCGACGCGAGCCGAGCGAGCAAGGCGAGCGGTGCCGCGGTGCCGCGGTACCGGCTGGCGAGTGCTACATCCAAATTGGCTATTTAGTATTTTTAGGTCACCAAAATGGGATTTATTTGAGGATCAAAAAAAGAGGCACGTTCATTATATAAGTGTCCATTCATATTTTTAGGTAATCCAAATTGGAAATAAATTGGGTTCGATTAAATACACGCCAAAAAGAACGACTGCTGGAATACTGATCTTCTTGTTTTTACTTTTTTGTAGTAGATAGTATTTTTTAGTTAAGTTTTATTGAAGGTATTTTTTTTCATATCAAGTCTCAATTTTTCCAAATGATGACCAATACTAAGTTGACCCCATTTTAATTTTCTTAGATAAAACACAATCATTTACTTTTCCTTTAAAAAAGTGTTTGAATACAGTTTGACTTTTGAAAAAAATCTAATGTTATTTTTTTGTAAAAATTAACAGGCTTTGGAGGGGAATTACCTTATATATAAAGTAATTCCCCTCCAAAGCCCGCTTCAACCTTTTTATTAAACCGCAATGTTTATGTATTTGAAAAATTATACAGCCAGTGTCATTCGCGCCGAAGCACCATTCAGACGAACAGTCAACAGTACAGTTACTTACTTTTTAGCCGCATTTCTCTTTTCAACAGCTCTATTATTACATAAAATAACACCACACCCGTTTACTCTGATGGGTTAGGCAGAGGTATGCTATACCTACACCAACGTTAGCGCAATCCCTAATCTTCTCATCTCGAGGACGCATAAACTACACCAGAATGTCGAGTGTAAATGTGCTTTAAATTCTGTCAACGCTATACAGTCGCCTCAAACTACCATGAATTCCAAACTCGACACACCACAATTGTAAAACTCCGAACACATTATAAATAGAATAAACAATTCCGGTTCTCCCACTAAGGGCGCCGCTAAGAGGCCCATTCACTTGAAGTATTCGCCAATAAATAGTAGATGTCCCGAGCCAGTGGTTCGCATTTTTCAAGCAGCTAGTGAGCCCCAGCCTTTATATTTTAGCTCCAGTCGAGATAAAGATGCTCATGAGATAAACAGCACGTGTTACTTGTAAAATATTAGTTGTTAGTTCAAGTTGTGTTGATAGCAGCGTAGTTGTTACATGTTTCGTAGTTGTATTGCGGAAAAGTTGGGTTGTTATAAAAACAAACATCGAAATAAGTGAGCTTTTTGGTTTAGAGGTAGGATGCATCGTTGCAGGCAAGGTTGTTTGGTTCGTATATTGATGAAAACTGTAGTATCTATGTACAATTAAATTCAGACGTTCTTATTAAACGTAATTGCTTTTGTGTGCAATTTAGAAAACAAGACGCAACATCTTCTACTACTAGATTGTAATCCCAAACCGATTATGAATGCGCTGGTGTTCAGCGCAATCATAATCGGAGACTATCAAATCACATTATTCGATTATATGCAACCCCCGAATACGAATTCGATTGAGCATTGAATGGTTAAGCTGTATTCAAACCGCATTTGACATCGGAACGCTATCGGACGGCCGGAGACGTCAGCGTGACAGTTAGTTACGTGACACCGCGTCGCGCGCCGTGACAATGACAATATTTCAAGCTGTCTGCATTCGCTGCATACGATGCCACAGATGAAATATCTTAAACTGACATTGTTTAATTTTGGAGCGTGTTTCAAATCTGCCAGACACATGTGCATTCCTTTACGTCTAGGAATATTTAAACGAGCTGTTGTGGTAACAGTGTTGCTTAAATGGGTGTAATATTAAAGATGGTAGCTATTGTGCAGTCTTTGAAGGATGTGGGGTTATTTCTTTGTCTTGTTCAACATTGAAGATGGTATTCTATGAGAATATTCGCAGGTGTTGAAGTTCTTGAAAATGAAACAGGATTACTTTTATAATATTCAACTATGTAGACAATAGAAGATACTTTAGATATTCACGTTGTTGAAACACAGCTGACAGGGTTTCCCCAAAAACTCGCGTTGTCGTAGTTTCGTAAATGACATATAAGTCTTTATAAGTTGAAAGCATCCAAAGGATTTTCAGAAAAAAGGGGTCAAAATCCTAAGGACTTAAATCACGGTTGACAGCCAATATAACATGTTAGTAATATACTTTCCTATACTAGGCGCACCAATCAGTAGGCACTCAAATTACCGCGACTTAGTACACCAATCACTTCGCCCGCCATCCATCTTGGCACATCACGTGTCAAGTCAGCCTATCGGCCGAGTCCTATAACTCTCCCGAGTCACTTGCCTTGGCTTTGACGACGCGTTAGAACCACTTACGAAGCCAGTAATGCACTCGAACAATCTAACGACGATTCAACTGATTTGACTTGTAAAGGAATTTAGAATTCGCTTGCCGCTTTGCCGATTTGTCCGTATTCACTCTTTAAGGGTGGGTTCTAGAGGTGAAAGATGGGTTTTAAATAATAGAGTGGGAAGTTTTAAAATTATTATGAAATAGGGTATTTCGGCAAGTTATTAAATTTATTTAGTGTTTAATTTCCAAGATAATATTTACATAATTAGAAAGGTAAGTCTTAAAATAATAATGATATTACGTACAAGTACATAAAACAACCGCCCAAGTGCGTGTCGCGTCCACGTACAATGAAAGGTTCCGTAGTTGGAATGAATCTATCCCAAGAACAAACTTAATATTGTAGTTGAAAAATATGTTTATTTATTTATTTAATACTTTAAGCACACAAATGTACAGAGGCGGACTTAATGCCGTAGGCATTTTCTACCAGTCAACCTTTGGGTGATGCAGAGACAAACAGTGGTAGGTGCAATAGCGAAAACTGTGGAATAAATATTTATTTAAATATAAGTATATACATACATATACCTATTAAAAACTTTAAATATATACCTAATTATACATAAATATAAGACCTAATAAATACACATAAATCCCTCATACATTGCAACTGCAAATGTAAGTTTGTACGCACAATATTGAGATATTTACCATGTTCTTTTAAGATCATAGACTTCTTATAGGTTTTCCGGTAAACTATGTAAAGAACTATATTCTGTATTTTTTTCAAAATGTAAGCTCAGTAGTTTCGGAGATAAGGAGACGGAGATAAAATCATAGGCACATTAGAGAAATGATTTATGAATAATCAAAGTGGGCTGAGCTGTGAGTTTGAGTAAGTACACACATTGTGTTAAGTATTTCCATATATTAAAGATAATTTATTTATAAAAACACGAGAGGTGAAGTTCAAATTAGAACTCACAAAGTAAGGTTGCATAATGGCCCACAAGTTTACTAATACAGCTTTATACAAATATTTGCCACACGGTCTAAACTCCTGTACCAACTGAGCCCAAAGCGGGAGCACAAAAACAAGAAATCATACCTACTCGTACCTATACCTATAAAGCGTACCAGGAAAGATGAAACTCCAAGCAAATGTTTGTGTAAATTTTCATCGGGATTAGGAGTAGCATCGTTTGTCATAGCTTACCCTACCTTCCCTTAAGTTGGGTAAGACCTAGCTCTAACTGTATTTTAGACTTTGTTTTCAGATCGACGCGATTTATGTACGGCAAATTATTGTCTAGAATAATGTTTAAATGTGTTTGTACAAAAGTGTGTCTATTCGGCCAATTATTTTTTATTCGTTTTGTTTTATTATGATTATAAGCGCAGAGAGCAGTGGTGGCTCTGTGGTAACAGCCGCGATTTACGAAACTGGCATGCCCTAGAGCCAAAATACTCGAAGACATGGGACATCTACCGCGTGGTAGATTGCGTGGTAGATTGCGGCCCACTCCCTCACACCGAGAGGAGGCCTGTGTCCCAGCAGTGGGAACATTATAGACTGATTATGATATAAGCAACTTTTTTAAGATGGATAAATAATCATAATAAATTATGCTTGTTCGTCTATGTTATTTGACGTAAATGACAGGAACGTTAATACTTACTTTTGGCGAGAACCTCTTCACAAACCAAATTCAGACAATGGCAATAAAAAGGCTATACATAGAAATGTGGGTATTATAAAGTAAGTTAGTTAAATTAAGCTACAGATAGTTAAACTTTGTATACTCAAATCACAGTCCTTTACTTCTTTTGTTAATACGTAGACAATGGTATGGGTGACAAGTTTGACACCATAGTTATAAAATAAAATAAATAAAAAAATAAAATATTACTACTGAAAGCAAAGAAAGAAAGAATATTTATTTGGGACACGCACAGGAAATACAACAGTAAAAAAAGGACATAAAACTAACAAAAGCATGTAAACATTAAAAAAAAATAACATAATAGAGAAAACAAAAACAAAATAGAAGACCTGTGCGAGGCCAAAAAGGCTCCTATCTCAGCATGATGCTGCGATATTTAATACAAAAAAAAAACAAATACCGCACGCTGGTATTCTGCCTCGTTGGTGTAGTGGTTGCAAGCGCTATTGCTGAGCATGAGGTCCTGGGTTCGATTCCAGGGTAGGGCAAAGAGTTATTAGGTTTTTCTATCTGGAATTTTAGCAGCAGCCCGGAGTCTGGATTTGGGCCCGGTTGATGGCAGAAGGCTCGCCCCCTATTAAATGGGACTTTAAACATAACTGGCGACATGTGGGTGTACTACAGGTACACCTCTGTCCAACCCTTCGGGGAAACAAGGCGTGATGTTATATTATGTTATGATAAGTTATGCAATAAAATATTATTTTCGTACTATCCAATTACTAACTTCTTTTTCAGAAAAAAAAATCATCAATAAGCACTATATAACCGGAAAAAAAGCGTTGAATAACCCTCAAACATCATTAAAAACCCGCCGTTCTGTAAAGCTATTGGAACAACTTTGTCCCCGTCAATCGGGCGACGAAGGGTTAATCCCCTGACACAAGAGACATATTAAGACGCATTCATACGTCCGACGCAAATCTTTGACTATAAATCAAGTGTTATACAAATGTATACGTAGCCTTAAATATTTGCGGATATAGTACTGTCTATTATGGTTGGGTGGTTCGTTTATTGATGTAGCAGAAAGGTCTTATGCAATGGAGTATTAACGTTATTAAGAAGACAGAAAAACTATCAATTTGTTACTTTAATTAGTTGGAATTAAAAACAAAATGCTTTGCTATGGTTTTTCCCTAATCGTACATTTGATTCACATGCACTTGCATAGAACTGCAAGATACTTGTCCTGTTCTTCAAATAATCAAGAAAAACCCAAAGCATATGATAATTAATCTAAAAACCGCATATTCGTGTATGACCAAATTCAAAATCTCTCACACTCAGACACATGAAGTTAATAAAAAACTCATATTTTTCACAAAAATAAATACAAACAAAATAAAAAACGTCCGGTACATTATTGCAAAACCTTTTTCACCTCGACCATTATCAATCACGTTGTCAGCACTCTATCAACAACGTGACACCCACCGTGTGTTCAATGACGTGACTGCGGTGCACATATAAACGAAACACGCTAATTTTGCTCTGAAATAAATTTAGTTGTCACGGATTGCAGTCGCTTTAATCAAATGGGCGGTGATCGCCGTTCGGATACCGGCGCGTTTTAGGGTTGAATTTTATGTTGAGTTTAAAATCCATAGATTACTAGTGCGCCTTGACAAAACATCGAGATTTCTTTGTTATATTATGTAGGATTCATATTAATATTTTGTACACGTAAACCTTCGGGAAGAAATTCTTGAAATGGTGGTGAAAACTGCATCAAAATCCATTGCGAAGTTTAGAAGAACAATGCGATCACACAGACAGACACAAAAAACTACTTTATTTTTTTAATAATATGTTATAATTATGTTTCCTAATGACAGTAGATATTACATTTATTGTTTTCCAAATCATAGTAGGTCAACTGATTTATTTTTTGAATAAAGAATTGGATACCTAATTATTGACGTGTTAGCGCTCTTATAAATCGATGAACGCCGGCTGCACGCACGAAAAAGTGTCACGTTCCGCCTGAGCCGAGTGTGCAAGCGAGAGCGCGGAACTAGCGATAGAGAGGCATGATCGACCTAAGCGTTCGGCTTGTGACACATCTCTCTCTCGTTATCACGTTAAATTATCGTCCGTAAACCGACTTTACAGATAACCAATTTTTTTTTTCAAAATTTATCCTACTCACCTTTGATTTAGATATGAAAAAACAGTGTGGAAATGGCGGTGTTTACCGCTCTTTTATTTCTTAATATGACGTATTCGACAATCGATATTTAGATTTAAGCCGAAAAACCTTGAATTATTTTTCTCATAAAACGTTTGCTCGCTCTATAGGTTTTTAAATTGGGCCGATAGTAGGACATGATTAATTAATAATTAATAGAATGACTAAATTTGAACAACATTTCATTCAAATTACCGTTGAATAACAAAAGCTTGTCAAATATCATAATATTCAATAAATAATCAACAAAGTGTAATTAAATTACCGTAGAATAACGAAGGCTTGTCAAATAACATAATATTCAGTAAATAATAATCAACAAAATGTAATTAAACCAATATTTAATAAAATTTCTATCGAATGTTATTTCAATATCGGAAGTCCTTAAATCGTTTTACCGGGAATATTAATAATTACAGTAATGAAATCTGTACGTTGTGATTTTGCTGTGTTTGCTAACCTAACCTAAATGACACTTGCTGAACTAACATCCAGGAACACGTCACGCAATTTTTATAATTAATCATTCCTTTCGGGGAATTGAGGCGTGATATTATGTGTGTGTGGTGTCTCCCACCCACCCACTTTTCATATGTTACCTACGGTTAAGTTCCACGCTATAGGGGGCAAGCCAGTAACTGGGCACTAATAGAAAAACCGAAAGTAATTATTTAGCAATTTTAAACTATAAAATGTTCCTAATTCTCAAACAAAAACCTAACACTTAAAGCACAACTAAACTCAACAAATCCATTTCATCAATTGAATTGAACGAACATTTCCATTCCTTCGCGAATTAACATTTCTACAAAATTCGTTCATTCCTTTTGTCGAGTCTCACGTGCTTCTAACAAATCGAAGTCGGAACTATTCAGTTGTTCGAATTGTTGTTGTTGAATAGTTTCTGGTAGGCTTTTGTAGACAGCACTTCGTTTTTTTTTTAATATTTTAAAATGCTGTGTACCTTATCTATGTGAATAGGCGTAGATATATTTTCTTCTCTGAAAATAGCAATTGATCTTAAGACTGGCCATATGAGAGCAAAAGTACCTACCTAACTTACTTATGTCAATATTTATTTTAAAAAATCAAATGTATGATTGCTGTGTGTGTGCCAGGAGGCAGCACAGTATCAGATGGCCGAATGTCATGTTTTCTAAATATTAATAAGATTTGTAATGATTTTAAATACTAAAAATAAAATTAAAAGTATGTGATTTACTTCAAATGTATTGTATTTGTATCAGGGGTAGTCATGAAGTTCAAAACTATCTAATTTGACAGTTGCCATAAAAGTACTGGTTTTATTAACAGAACCGAATGAAAAACATGATATATTTGGTGTGCCGCGTAGTTGCTAAGTTAGTTATCTTCGAGCCTCAGAATCTAAATGTTGTCTTCAAGAAGTCTAAAGTCTATACTGATATTATATTTAGTAAATAATTAAATAGTTTGTTAAATATTGCTACAAACCAAGTTTGTATGTGTGCAAGAATATAAAATACAGATATATTCGTATTGACAAGGCGTTTTCATTTCACTTACGATCGACGTTCAATGGAAAAAAATCCGAATAAAATCATGGTCTGAAAGAACTTGCTGTAATCTTAATCAAGCCAGTTTCTCTTTCTGTGAATACCGTCCATCATCCACGTAGCCTTTAACAAAACGTTTGGGTTGAGTCCTTGACGAACCAGCAGCCTAATTGTGTAACACAGTTTGAATCACATATCTGAATGATTTTGAAGTATATTTCTAATTCATTGCTTCATATGTTCGAAAAATTTGTCTGCTCATGAACGTAAATAAGGCGATGAATGTTGTTGAACTGTCAAAATGAAACCCATTGCTATTGATACTATGTTACACCATCACCCGCTGATCCAGTAAAAAAACAATATTCAAAAATTGAATATTCTTTAGTTTCAGCACATTGACCCTTTTCCGTACAATGAGAGGTCAGTTTATACTGGAAATGTATAGTTTGATATGTAGCCGTGTGTATCAAGAAGTTACTCTATGAAGGAGAGCTAACTTACCAGAGGCGCGGCCGGCTTGATTTGGACAGATCGGATGCGACTAACGGAGGTCTGCTCCAAGGGCATTTTGATATCAAACTATTTACTAGTGGCTTTTGTGGACAAGATATTAATTCAGACTTGTTGTTATGGCAAACATGTCATTTGGTTTAAATAGGTTTTTATTTTTATTATTTTATTAATATTTTACATAGATTCTTGTGTACCTTGTGAATGTGAGAATGTTGTAGGCTTAATAGACTAGATATTTTGTAGACCTTTTTCTTTTTTTTTGTTAAGTACCTGATACTTCTCGACAGGCCTACACTGTCCTCCCATACCTATGAATACTGTAATTTGAAAACATTGTAAAAGCCAATTATTTTTAAAAGAGTAACCGTGGAGTTTCTTGCCGGCTCTTCTCCATAGGAAACGACCAATTGGAACCGTGCACCTAACTTCTGACGTTTCATAAGTGCCCCTGTAGGTTTATGTGAAATAAAAATATATTGATTTGATTTTGAAATGCCCTGAATGTTCAGAGAACCACCCGAGAAATGAGAATATCCCTTCATTGTTTAGCCTAAATAAAACGGAGTTGGTATCTTTAGTTTCCCAATTTCAGAATAAAAGCCGGAACTTACAGTATCTCACGTACAGTTAACAAAATGCTGCGCGAGGCTATTTACTTACTCAAATAGTTCTTGCATGCATTCCAGATTAACCATTCTCACTTAGCGGAACACAGAATAACGAATTGCAGTAGGTCTACTACATTTATGTTCGTAGGTAGGTAATTACTTCCGTACATAGAATTTCCTCTCACAAGCATTATTGCAATAATTAAACACAATTTGGGATTGATCGCAATAAAATTAATTTGATTTACTTCTATGGGTTTCCCCATCTAATAGCTGATATTTACTTATATATTTACAGGCCTGTCGCGTCTGTTTAGGTACTACTACTACAAAAAGTTACATTTTCAGATTACGCAAATCTACACTATTCTCATGGTACTGACCATTCGCGTCTGTACTCTTGCATTCTCCCCTACTCTGTGGCTTAATAGTGCTGCACCCTGGCGTTGATTACCGAGGCGGTTCACCCGACGAACTAAACTAATTTACGTGAACCGCCGGACACTGGCAGAATAAGTTCTGCACCCACGCTTATTCAGCTCACAATTGAATGCCGTGGTTTATGCTGACGTAACGTTGCAGAGGTTTTGTGGTCCAGATTTAGGTAGATAGGGTTTGTTTTGATGTGTAGGTGTCTTTGACATCGAGAGCCTTCTGTACCTGGAATCCCAGCACATAGTTGCGGAACACAATTGTAATTACAATAGCTTTCATTTTGTCATTCGGTTTACATTATTTTATTAATATTTTACATAGATTCTTTTACATTTTTTTTAATGTGAGAACGTTGTAGGCTTAATAGACTAGATTTGTAGATCATTTATTTTTTGTTAAGTACCTGGTACTTCTTGACAGGCCTACACTGTCCTCCCATACCTATTAACACTGTGATTTGAAAACATTGTAATAGCCAATTATTTTTAAAAGAGTAACCGTGAAGTTTCTTGTTGGCTCTTCTCCATATGAAACGACCAATTAGAACCGTGCACCTAGCTTCTGACGTTTCATAAGTGCCCATGTAGGTTTATGTGAAATCAAATATTTTGATATTGATTTTGATGATGACATAACTTTAGAAATGTTACGCAGTTATGGTATTTCTAGTTAATAATTACCTACGAGTACATCATATTAAACGATTGTATTGGTTTCTTACTTTCTAAATGTATACTATAAAAGTGAGACCACAAATGTATTATACATTCGTTTATTTTGGTGTCTACCAAATGAATACTGGCTGTAAATTTTAGTACGCTACCCTATGATATGAATATGGAATGACATCTGAAATTGCTGCTGAATCAGGCAGCTATTATTAATATTATTACGTAATTTATCCGCAACAGTTCCCCATTTTCGGATATATCCGAAACTTGTCCGCCACAGCCCATCCATACACGTCGTTCAGTCCAGCCCAGTCGAAGTCAAAAGTTAACAACAGTCAAGTATCGAAGTCATGGCCAAGATTTATAGCTCGAAGAGGAGTTACTTGGTGAAGCCATAAGTTTGGTATCCGATGTTATATGTACCTCCCTACTTGGTATAATCTATTGCTTGGTTCAGTTTGGATAATCTATACAGCGTGTATATTAACGGTGTGGTGCAAACCATCAAACTCAACAACTTTCTCCAAGAGACCAACTTCGTAATCGAGAAAAAGTAATCAGTTGTCGCATTCATTTGAGTTGAGTAGGTACTGAAGTTTTGTATGGGACAGTTGATAATTTTTAGGGTTCCGTAGTCAACAAGGAACCCTTATAGTTTCGCCATGTCCGTGTCTGTCTGTTCGCGGCTTAGCTCAGAGACTTTTAGTACTAGAAAGCTGTAATTTGGCACGGGTATACATATTATTCACGCCGACAAAGTGGGAGAATAAAATCTTGAAATAAAATTGCATGTAAAGTGGGGGTGATATTTTTTTCTCGTCTATCCCATGGTGTGGGGTACCGTTGGATTGGCCGCCAAAATATTGCGGGTCTGTAAAAACCATTTTTCGATTCAAGCATCAGTTTGCGTAATATTAACAGTGTTGACGAAATCTCGTACTTTACCCAAAGTAAAGCGCCTGTCCGGGTTCGAACCGACGACGACCCACAACTCGTAAGTCGCGGCCGTTACCACTGGACCACCACTCCTATCCCACCTAAAGAATTAACACCTACAGATAACAAAATATACAGGGCTTGACATCTCATGGTCAAAATAAAAAAAAATACTTTAAGTAGGCCATTGGCACTTTGAACGTTAAAATGTATCTTTTCTTTAAAAAGAACGGGTTACTAAAACTTTGTGCCAACTTTTTTCTTTTTTTTTTGTCACAAAATTTGTGGTCGGTTTCGCAATAAATTTTATTATAGGGGAATGATACAATCTGGACAAGTTAAGCATCACTTAAATTATTAAGCCCTTTAAACTTGCGATAAAAGTCTCGTAAATCTTCGGCCAGACTCGGCTATCTTCGGTGATAAAGCGGAATACTTGGAGCATGGACGGAACCATGACTTCATTGGGGTTCCTTCTGCTGGGGTAAAACGTGCTTGGTGAAGATAGTGGCGCCGATTCCCTTGTTCACAAACTAACTAAATTTAAGTTCAGTGCATCTTTTTCTTTCTATTTCAATAAGAAAAGGACAGAAAATACATTTTAGTTTCGTCCTGTCAGATTAATCAGCGCCTGTCACTACTCTATACAAGTTTAGACGCGATTAAAAACTAGCCTACTAAAATTACGTCAATTTACGTCAACCGCTGATTAATTTGACAGGACTAAACTAAAATTTATCTTCTGTCCTTTTCTTATTGAAATAGAAAGAAAAAGATGCACTGAACTTAAATTTAGTTTAGTTTGTGAACAAGGGAATCGGCACCAGTTTTTGGTTATTTGTGATATTTTTTTGTACAATTCGTAATGAATATCAGAACGTAATCAAAATGACAGATTTCATACTAATCTTAACTTAAATCTTGCCCCGCGCGACACCGATTCGGAGTCAAACAATAGAAAATCAATTGTGTGTCATTAGCTGTCCTTGACCAATTAAATTAGATTAATGCTAAATCATTGCAGAATACAAGATGATGGAATTTGTACAATTGAAATCAACATAAGTAGGTAGGGACTTGTGAGGGGCTAATTAATAAAGCCACACGGGTCGATCGAACAGGTTAAGCTACGCTTGCCGCGGTTGCTCCGTGGATGGGTGATCATCTTTACATACCAAGACCCCTCCGTGCCTCAAAAAGCACGTTAAGCCGTTGGTCCCGACTGTCATTCGTGGATCTTTGACAGTCGTTACAGGACATCAGAAGCCTGAAAGTCTGACAACCAGTCTTACCAAGGGGTATCGTGTTACCCAGTAACTGGGTTGTGGAGGTTAGATAGGCAGTCGCTCCATGTAAATATTGGTATTCAGCTGCATCCAGTTAATTTGGAAGGGGACTGGGGGGAAATGGGTAGGCAGATGTTGATTGCAGCACGTAGTAACATTTAACTTGCAGTTAGGTTTAGTAAAATCTAGCCATAGCCAGGGCCTGATTTACCCACAGGCTTGTTAGGCTAGAGCCTAGGGCGTAAGGACCGAGGGGCGCTGAGAATTAACGTTGATTTTCCCTTTTTTTTTTTTTGCATTTTTATTCATTTATTAATAGTTCTACATTCTTGACTTTTTTTTAATGCTTTTAAATTAATTTCAAAATAATTCCAAAATAATATTCCAGTGATACCTACCACTTTATATATTAAAACGACATTTTTAGGTAGGTAACCAAGGAATCCTTATAGTTTCGCCATGTCCATCTGTCTGTCCCCGCTGTAGCTCAGAGACGATTAGTGTACAATCTTGCGTTTAGATACTGTAAACGATCATTTAGTTCCTGATGTATCGATAGATGGCGTTGTACAATTATCACTATCCGCTGAATCGCGGTGTTAAGAGTCTCCGCAGAAATATGACCTCTTCGTTTATAGTAAAATAAATTGTCAATGATGTAATCATGCGGGACCTCGGGATCGAGAGCCTGGATGAGTTTGTGCGGCGCCTCGCGAAGGGGATGTACGCGCGTGCCGACGCATCTGATTGGCCACATGTCAAGCAGATAGCGCCCTGGCATACGCGTCCCCCTGACGCGAGACCCTTGCCCCGCGACCTGGTAGCGGACGAGTGACCCCATACACCGGACTGGACGCCTCGAGTAAGTCGCACCCAGGTTACACGCGGCTTACTCGACTCAATAGAACTCTACAGATGACATACATCTATTGCGTGGCGCGTGCTAAGTTAATATAGGCGCGTCACGTAATTAAACCAGACACCCACTACTAGACAAGCAGTCAACTCACACATGCGGGCGCGGTGCGGGCTGCGACGCATGTAGACACTGAACGGTGTTACACACAACACAATGCCGTTCACACATACACATCCGTCCCTTAGTCCGGACCGTAATCGGCTAGATCTGAGAGCGGGGCGGGCGGGGACTATACACCTAGTCTGTAGGAACGTCGAGTCGGCTCCACTGTCGCTGGTCGTCTTCGTTGGGCCTCCCCCGGGTAACCGGGGGTCTCACCTGGCGGGGACTGACCGCCGTGGAGTCGTGAAGAAAGCGGCGCTAATGTACTAGCGTCGTGGCGTGCCTACAGATTTACTCATAGCAACCAGTGACACGGACGCGTTAAAACGCGTCCGACGATTTTTAAATCGCCAATAGGCGCCCATAATGAGGGGCCCGTATTAACGGGCCAACGCAGACCCTCCGCGGCCAGGGAGCGATGCTCCGGCTCCGCATGCCGCGCCCCCTTGCGGGGGCGCAGCGACATCCTCGAGTAATAAATTGTCTTCGTCAAAATAAACATTGGTTTTTTTACATGGTCATTCGAACCGGATTATTTCGGATGCCGTGACTGATGCACCGTGAGTTTTGGACAGTACGACAGTGGCGCCCCCTATCGGCGAAATTTGGACTTATTAAGTGCAATTTAGTGAAAAGTGTTTGTAACAGTGCAAATCATTTGGACAAACTGTGAGTAGGTACTTTAAAACATTTAAAGTTAGTGATTCAATCAAGTTATTAAAGTGGAAAAGAACTTGAATAATTAGCTTGCATGAAGAGACTTGTAAAATTTCCATGCAAAAGTGTGATTAGACGGGGAATCCATGCCCAATTTTGGCAAAGTGTCTACAAACACTTAGAATTCACCAAGATTTTGAACTTATAAAATTTTTAAGAAGTTTTATTAACAATTCTGCAATTTGGGACTTGTAATTTAAATTAGTTCTGGAATATAAACAGATTATAAAAATGGATTCATTACTAAGATTGCAAGTAGATATTAATAAAAAGATGGAGAGAGGTTACATTAACTTCAAAAAGTCTCCTAAAGAAAGGGTTACCGTTAGCTACGTGGAAACAAGGTTGGAAAGTTTAGAGAAACAGTGGTCGATGTTTGAAGAGACTCATCGTAAAATAATATCCGAGGTTAAAAGAGAAGAATATGAAAAGTCAGAGTACAATTTAGGTGATATGTATAGTCAGTCGGAAGAGGTATACATGGATTACAAAGTCGAGTTAAAAGAACGTTTGAATAAGAAAACCACTTCTGATTGTGCGGAAGATAGCAACCAGATAACTCAGAATGGCGTGAAATTGCCTAGAATAGCGATACCTACATTTTCGGGTCACTATTCTCAGTGGACAACGTTTCGTGATCTTTTTCAAACATTAATACATAAAAACAAATCATTGGATAATGTACAAAAACTGCATTACTTAAAAACTTATCTCACCGGCGAAGCTGAACTACTGTTGCGACACCTACCTATTACCAGTGATAACTATTTACCTAGTTGGAACCTTTTAGAACATAGATTTAATAATAAGAAGTTTATAACGGATTGTATTTTAAAAAGATTCTTTAATCAAAAATGTATATCTACTGAATCATCAAATTCTTTGAAAGAACTTTTTGATACAACTAACGAATGTCTTAATGCTTTAAAAAACGAAGGTATTAATATTGAGAATTGGGATCTTATGGTTATTTACATATTGGGTTCTAAATTGGATAATGAGTCTCGCAAACAATGGGAAGCTAAAATTTGTAGTTCAATTAAGGAATTGCCTACATTAAAAGATTTTTAGATTTTATTGAGCACAGGTTTAGGTCGCTTGAATTTTTATGTACCAAAACACCAAAGAGCACTACCACAAAGTCACATCATGTTGTAAAAAATGCAAATGAGAATAAACCATCTTTATGTACCTTTTGTTCAAATAATAATCATAAGATAGGAAATTGTAAAGATTTTGCTAAGGAAGAATTGTCAGCACGTCGTAATTTTGTCCAAAATTCGGGTTTGTGTTTCAATTGCTTAGGTGCAAATCACATGGTAACTTCGTGTCGTTTGCCCACAAGATGTAGAATTTGCAAAAAGAAACACCATTCGTTGCTGCATTCAAATAATAATAGCCAATCAACTGATACCGGAGAACCAATCAAGCAATCAGTTGATAGTACCAATGTTGTTGAAACTGCAACAACATCTAAGGACGAGACCGAGGTAAGCAACATTACTAGTTGTTTTTCTAACACAAATTGTCAGGTTGTATTAGCAACAGCCTTGGTAAATGCAGAAACTAACTCAGGATCTAATATAACACTGAGGTCTCTAGTAGACCAGGGATCACAGGCATCCTTTATAACGGAGTCTGCAGTCCAATTACTTGGGCTTAACAGAATTAAATGCAACAGTGTTATATCAGGAGTGGGGGGTGAAGAGAACGCTTCACTCAATTGTAAACATGTAGTTTATGTTAAACTACAATCTCTCCAGGATCCTAACTTTACTGTAAAAGTCAAAACATACGTACTTCGGAAATTAACTTCATTTCTACCTGAAAGAAAAATTGTCGTTCAGCTGTGGCCCAACTTACCAGTTATGAAGTTAGCAGATCCGAAGTTTAACATGCCAAATAAAATTGATTTATTGCTTGGTGCAGAAGTCTATTGTCAAATTATAACTGAAGGATTGATAAGAGGTCCACCAGGAACACCGATAGCACAAAACACCAGGCTGGGTTGGGTTTTATCTGGCAAAGTGGGTGATGATAGTGCAACCAATACTTTGAGCTGCAATAGTACTATCATCACTATGCATACTAACATTTGCAATGAAGATTTTAATCTTAAACAATTTTGGGAGCTCGAATCTGATAACTTCAATCTGAGCAAAATTCAATTCACTCCAGAAGAAAAACGTTGCGAAGATATATTTGTGGAAACTACAAAACGCGATAGCTCTGGTAGGTACATTGTAAAGTTACCTTTTGAGGACACAGATCCGAGCTGTAAATATGGTAATTCACGCGATATTGCTATAAAGAGATTATTATCCTTAGAAAAACGTTTCTTAAAATCACCGGATTTAAAAGCGAAATACTCGGATGTTTTTTTAGAATATTTAAAACTCGGTCATATGCAAATAATACCTCCAAAAGAAATTCATAATCCAGAAGCAGTTTACTTACCTTATCATGAAGTAGTTAGAGACGATAAAACAACCACCAAATTCCGGATCGTATTTAATGCTTCTAGTCGCGATAACAATGGTGTTTCACTGAACAGTAATCTTATGGTAGGTCCAACTTTGCAAGATGATCTTAGGCACATTCTTATGAGGTGGAGGCTTCACCCTATTTGCTTGGTAGCTGACATCGTAAAGATGTATCGACAGGTGAAGGTGACTGACCAAGACACAGATTATCAACGTTTAGTGTGGAGATCTGACTCTGCAATGGATATACAACATCTACGTTTAGTACGAGTAACGTTTGGAACTGCTTCAGCTCCATACCTAGCGGTAAGAGCGCTTCACCAAGTCGCTTATGATGAAGGACACCAATTCCTACTAGCATCTGAAAGAGTATTACACGACTTCTACATGGATGATCTCATTACTGGGTGTAAAAGTGTATCAGAAGGAAAACAAATATTCTCAGAAATGACTAAACTACTAAGCAAAGGAGGTTTCGAACTGCAAAAATGGGCAAGCAATGATGATCAATTAAATAAGGAAATAAGCGAAGAAAGCAGAAGCAAACTAGAACTGAAAGAAAGTGAAACAATGAAAATATTGGGACTTACCTGGAATCGACGAACCGATAACTTCGAGTACTCTGTTCAGCTACCACTAATCTCGGAACCTGTAACAAAAAGGAAAGTAATATCTGATATTGCAAAGTTGTTTGACCCAATGGGTTGGATATCACCAGCAATCATAAAAGCTAAAATTATGATTCAAAAGCTTTGGCTTGCGGGAATAGATTGGGATGATAAACTACCACCTATACTATTAAATGAATGGATTACTTACCGTGCAGGACTTGTTGAACTTACCAAATGTCGACTCCCACGGTGGATTAATATCAAGGAAAACAGCACCATGGAACTTCATGGGTTCAGCGACGCATCTAGTGAGGCTTATGCTGCTGTGATCTATATACGTGTTGTTGATGATTCAGGAAACGTCTACGTTCATCTGGTAACTTCCAAAACCAAAGTAGCTCCAATTAAGCAAGTATCCATTCCAAGGCTTGAGTTGTGTGGAGCTGTCTTAGTAGCTAAATTGTTACAGGAAGTCTCAGTGGTGTTGAACGTACCAAAAGGTAACCTACGTGCTTGGACCGACTCAACCGTGGTACTGGCTTGGTTAAGCAGCCACCCAACTCGTTGGAAAACGTTTATAGCCAATCGGGTGTCAGAGATTCTAAACATATTAGACAGGAACCAATGGTCACATGTATCATCTCCTGATAACCCGGCAGATTGTGCGTCGCGGGGAATTAACCCGTCAGAGTTACCGATGTTTGAACTGTGGAAAACAGGACCAGTATGGTTGAAACATAGAACTGAAACTTATGATAAAAAACAAATACCAGATACTAATTTAGAAGAAAAGACAAAAAGGGTTTGTCATGTAACGCAGAATGAACAATTGCAGTTGTGGAACAAGTTTTCGTCTCTTCGTAAATTGGTTCGTGTTGTAGCATATTGCAAAAGATTTATCAAAAAGTTGAAAAAAGTACATAATCATAACTTACCTGTATGGTTAACTAGCGTAGAATTGAATGAAGCTCTTCATATATGTGTGAAACAGTGTCAAACAGTGAGTTTTCAGCAAGAGATAAAAGATATTAAAGAAGCAAAGATATTACAAAAGAAAAGCAAACTTACATCACTAAATCCATTCCTAGATGAATCGGGCATCTTGAGAGTTGGCGGTCGTCTGGAGAAAGCTGAAATAAGAACTGAAATAAAACACCCAATAATATTACCGTCAAAATCTCACCTCACTGATTTAGTCCTAGCTGAAACTCACCATAATACATTGCACGGCGGACCACAGCTCATGATTAATTATCTGCGAACTAACTACTGGGTCATTGATGCTAAGAACCAAACAAAAATGTTTGTCCGTAAATGCGTTGTTTGTGCTCGCCATGCTGCACAGACTCGGGTCCAACTGATGGGACAACTACCTTCAGCTCGAGTTACACCAATTAGAGCATTTTATCGAAGTGGTGTAGACTACGCAGGTCCTATACAGATTCGCACTTCCAAAGGTAGAGGCCACCGGGCCTATAAAGGTTACATATGCCTTTTTGTATGTATGGCTACAAGAGCCGTACACTTGGAAGCAGTGAGTGATCTATCATCACAAGGGTTTATTGCTGCTTTTAAACGATTTGTTGCCAGACGTGGCCATTGCGCTGACTTATTCAGCGATAATGGAACAAATTTTGTTGGTGCCGCTCGTGAACTCCGAAGCTTGTTCGCCCAAGAAAAGTCGACCTTGATGATAGAAATCGCCGAATGTTTAGCAAACAACGGCACTACATGGCACTTTATTCCACCACATGCCCCACATTTCGGCGGGCTATGGGAGGCTGGAATAAAGTCCACCAAACATCATCTACGACGCGTAATAGGTAGTGCGACTCTTACTTTTGAAGAGATTTCGACGCTGTTGTACCAAGTAGAAGCTCGTCTTAATTCTAGACCACTATCACAAATAAGCACAAATTCGCAAGACCCAACACCCCTCACTCCAGGGCACTTTTTAATAGGTGAATCTTTAATTCTCGTACCGGAGCATAATTATGAAACATCGTCTATTTCATCATTGAAACGTTGGCAATTAACACAAAAAATGCTGCAACATTTTTGGCGTAGATGGTCAAGTGAGTATTTGGGTCAATTTTTACATCGTTATAAGTGGGCAAATAAAACTCCTGAACCCGAGATCGGAGATTTAGTTTTAGTAAAGGAGGATGGTCTCCCTCCAGCCAAATGGCTTTTAGGTAAAATCACTGCGAAACACCCTGGTTTGGACAACATTACGAGGGTAGTCACTTTAAAATGTAAAGGTATAACATTTAAACGACCAGTAACTAAACTGTGTGTGTTACCTGTCACTCAGTGAATTGATATACATATTTGTTACCATTATTAATAATTTTGTTAATGGTTTGAAATGTTAACTGTTGTGATCTGTTTGTATTTTTTTTTGTTTATGTGTGTTTGTTCTTAGCCACCATGTCGTGCTGACTTAAAGCTTTGTTTTTATTTTTAAACTATATAATACAGTCCATTTTATTCGAATGTGGTTGGTTCATGGTGGGCTGGAACAATGAACATTCTGTCCATAGTGGGCGGAATGTACAATCTTGCGTTTAGATACTGTAAACGATCATTTAGTTCCTGATGTATCGATAGATGGCGTTGTACAATTATCACTATCCGCTGAATCGCGGTGTTAAGAGTCTCCGCAGAAATATGACCTCTTCGTTTATAGTAAAATAAATTGTCGCCAGCGCTACCTGACTGGCCTGGAGAAGGACAGCGGCGTCTCGTGGTTCGCCTATTCGCTGCCAGCGGAAAGAAGCTTAAAGATCGCCATAAGGGGACTACCGGCTGATACGGAACCCCAGGAGATCGAGGAGGAACTCCGGGCGCTGGGATACCAGCCGGAGTATGTGCGCCACATTAAGGGCGCACAGGGAAGACCCGGCTGCGTGTTTCACGCCATCTTAAAGAAGACCCCAGACGTCCGGGCTATCTTTGACACCACAGTGTTTATGTTTATGCGTGGTGTCAAGATAGAGGCATGGAGGGGGAAAAAAGGGCCCGCCCAGTGCCACCGGTGCCAGCGTTTTAGACACAGCTCGCACCAGTGTCACCGCCCGCTCGCCTGCGTGAGATGCGGAGGCGAACACGCGGCGCGCGACTGCCCGCGCCCACGCGAGGAGCCGGCCACCTGCATAAACTGTGGTGGCCCGCACCCCGCGTGTAATATAAAGTGCCCCGTCTTTCAAGCCGAACTTAAAAATAGGCGGGCGGGGACCGTCGCCATTACGGCCACGCGCCAGCCATACACGGCCGTAGAACAGCCACAGAACGTGGAACCAGAGGCCCAGGGCACGACGCTAATGGCGGCGGCCAATGGGCCCTCACAGAGAACAATTCCCCTTGCCACCTCCTCGGGGCGGAGGAAGCACAGACGCGGGGGGAAGGGTAAGGGTAGGAAACCCAAAACCCCCGCGACGACCCAGGAAGAGGGTCCCGAGGCCGACCCTGCCACAGAGCAGGCGCGGGCTGTGACTCAAAGTGGACAAGAGGTGTCCGCAGGCGCCGGCATAGCGCAGCGGCTACCTCTTCAAAATAAAAAGTTCGCCCGTCATCCGCGGGGCGACGCCACCGCTGCGACTGGCGCCACTGTACCTCAGCGGCAAGTCGCAGAACAAAAATCTAAGCGGCCAATCAAAACGCCGCTGACGTACAGTGGCGCCTCTAGCGCCGGAACGTCTGCAACTACAAAAAAGGATTTCACAGCCTGCGCGATCAAGCTTTTGATGGACCTGATAAAGGCCATCAGGCAGGGTCAAGACGTGGAAACTATCATCCTTGACGGCCTGGCCGCGTTACTAACATTGTACCATGGCTAGGTCGTTAAGGATGATACATTGGAATGCCCGCGGCCTCAAGGGAAAGGTCGCCCCCCTCCGCCATCTCCTGAGGGAACAAGACATAGACGTGGCGCTCATAAGCGAGACGCTCCTGGGACCCGAAGATAGGGTTAGGTTCCCAGGTTACCTCGTTTATAGGAAGGATGAAAGGTCGGCCCACAACATCCGCTATCGTGGTCTGGCGGTCATTGTGAGGCGAAGAGTCGTCCATCAAGAGCTCCCCTCGTCGACACTCAGCACTTTTTACGCGCTGGGTGTACAGCTGCATATAGCCGGCGAGGATATAAACGTGTATGCCGCTTATAAGCCGCCCATGGCTCATATTGACCTACGGGAGCTGAGGGCGCTTATAGGCGACGGACAGCAGGCGACCATCCTCGCCGGTGACTTCAATAGTAAGCACCCAGCGTGGAACAGTCTAGCTACGAACACCGAGGGGAGACGGCTCTTCGCGGACGCGGAAGCCTTCGGCTATACGGTGTCCGGTCCGGAGATGCCGACACACTACCCGGACGTGTCCCATCACATTCCCGATGTGCTGGACATCGTAGTCCACCGAGGGCTACACTGCCAGATCACACAAGAAGTGATAGACGACGAGTTACAGTCGGACCACCAACCGGTACTCGTCGTCCTATCGGGTGTGCCGACCCGATTGAAGCCCATAGCGCCACGTCGTGTCACGGATTGGACAAGGTTTGAGGAAGAGCTGGAGACCACCACGCCCACTCGGCCTATTGTTACCTCCGCAGACGTGGACCAGATGGCCTGTGACGTCACTGCTTGCATACAAAGCGCCTTGCAAGCGGCGACTACGACGCAGCCGCAGGGGAGAGTGTTATTGCCGCCCCTGCCGGCGCATCTACATGCGATGATCGCCGCGAAGAGGCGCCTTCGCAAGCAGTGGCAGCAACTAAGATGCCCTACTATAAAGAGGGAATTAAAACGTCTCGCGGAGAGGGTGAAGGCCGAGTTGCAGGCGCTCACCTCCGCGGGCTGGGAGGACCGTATCGACGCCGCTAGAGATAGCTGGCCGTCGATACACAAACTTTGTAGGCAACTTTCAAATACCCCAGCTCCGGTGCGACCTTTACTAAACAGCGACGGGGCGCTTAAGTATATAGCGGAGGACCGGGCGGAGGTCTTCGCCGAACACCTGGAGCGTCAGTTCCGCCCTAACCCGACCGACGACACCGAACATGTCGCAGCAGTCGAGAGACACCTCGGGGACTATTTCGGCACGCCGATAGCTCCCGATGAGGATCCTATCTTTTTCTCGCCGGGCGCAGTCAGACGCGCCATCCTGAGAACGAAACCGAGGAAGGCCCCCGGTGCTGACGGTATCACCAACGCAGTGCTGCGCCACTTGCCGTTCCGAATGGTAGCGGCACTGGCGCGCCTGTATACGGCGATACTGCGCACGGGGGCCTTTCCGGCCTCGTGGAAGGAAGGGCGCGTCATCATGCTGCCCAAGGCGGGAAAAAACATCCTGAAGCCGGAGAGCTATCGGCCCATTACACTGCTGCCGACTGTCTCCAAGGTGTTTGAAGCACTCCTGCTGCGACATCTCCAACCACATGTCGCCCCGCGCCCTGAGCAGTTTGGGTTCAGGGCGGAGCATAGCACGACGCTCCAGCTGTCGAGGGTACTGCACCACCTCGCAGCCGCGCTCAACAAGAAGGAATACTCGGTGGCAGTATTCCTCGACATGGAGAAGGCCTTCGACCGTGTGTGGCACGACGGCCTCATATACAAGATGGCCACTTCAGACGCGCCCCGTCGCGTTATTAAGGTGGTCTCCAGTTTTCTCTCCAATAGGACCTTTAGGGTGGTGGTCGACAGCGCGCTGTCTAGCGCGCGCCCGGTGTTGGCGGGCGTGCCGCAGGGCAGCTGTGTGTCGCCGACGTGTTACTCATGTTACACCGACGACATCCCCACCACTTCCGACGCGATGCTCGCGCTGTATGCCGACGACGCCGCGTACATAACTACATCGCTTAATGCGAAGTACGCGGCGGTCAAGATGCAGCGCGCGCTAGAGCTCCTACCCGAGTGGCTGTCGAAGTGGCGGCTGTCGGTGAACGTGGGTAAGACGCAGGCGATGGTCACAGGATCAGCGCGCCTCCCGCCACCCTTGAATCTACAAGGAGCCGACATCGATTGGTCGCCCCGGGTCAAATACCTGGGGGTCACCATCGACCGTCGGCTCACTATGGGGCCACATGTCCGCAAGGTCGCCGCGCAGGGCCGGGTCGCCCGCAACCTGCTCAAACCTGTGCTCTCGTCCCGCATCCCGGCGCGCGTCAAGCTGGGCGTGTACAAACTGTACGTGCGCCCAATCTTGACGTACGCCGCTCCCGCTTGGTTCGCCCTCACGAGCGAGTCGAGCCGGAAGTTGCTCCGCGCGCAACAGAGTATTGCGCTGCGGACCATAGTTGACGCTCCTCGCTTCGTGAGGAATGATGTCATCCAGCGGGACCTCGGGATCGAGAGCCTGGATGAGTTTGTGCGGCGCCTCGCGAAGGGGATGTACGCGCGTGCCGACGTGTCTGCTTGGCCCCATGTCAAGCAGATAGCGCCCTGGCATACGCGACCCCCTGACGCGAGACCCCTGCCCCGCGACCTGGTAGCGGACGAGTGACCCCATACACCGGACTGGACGCCTCGAGTAAGTCGCACCCAGGTTACACGCGGCTTACTCGATTCAACTGAACTCTACAGATGACATACATCTATTGCGTGGCGCGTGCTAAGTTAATATAGGCGCGTCACGTAATTAAACCAGACACCCACTACTAGACAAGCAGTCAACTCACACATGCGGGCGCGGTGCGGGCTGCGACGCATGTAGACACTGAACGGTGTTACACACAACACAATGCCGTTCACACATACACATCCGTCCCTTAGTCCGGACCGTAATCGGCTAGATCTGAGAGCGGGGCGGGCGGGGACTATACACCTAGTCTGTAGGAACGTCGAGTCGGCTCCACTGTCGCTGGTCGTCTTCGTTGGGCCTCCCCCGGGTAACCGGGGGTCTCACCTGGCGGGGACTGACCGCCGTGGAGTCGTGAAGAAAGCGGCGCTAATGTACTAGCGTCGTGGCGTGCCTACAGATTTACTCATAGCAATCAGTTACACGGACGCGTTAAAACGCGGCCGAAGCTTTTAAATCGCCGCATAGGCGCACAAAATGAGGGGTCCGTATTAACGGGCCACCGTACACCCTCCGCGGCCAGGGAGCGACGCTCCGGTTCCGCTGCCGCGCCCCCTTGCGGGGGCGCAGCGACATCCCCGATGAATAAATTGTCTTCGTCAAAATAAACATTGGTTTTTTTACAATTAGTACTAGAAAGCTGTAATTTGGCATAGGTATACACATTAATCAAAAAATAAAATCATGAAAAAAAGGGTTTCATATAAATATAGTAGATAAGTATATTCGTGGGTTGAACAGGCGCAGGCAGGACAGGCCGGGGGGGGGAGGGGAGTGGCATATTCATATTTAGCCTAGGGATGTCAGAAGTCTAAATCAGGCACTGGCCATAGCTAATCATGGTTTTCAATAAGGAGGCCTAGCCGTGTTAACGCGGAGAATCAAAAAATGCTAAACTTGCTATAGAATCAATATAACCGTGATCACAACGCTTCGGTCTACACTCTACATATTTGGGCTTGCCAAACAAAATAGTGATACCTTCCAAAATACCAGCGCTACGACATTTCATCATGCTGAGATAGGTGTCTTTTGGCCTCCTACAGGACTTTTTGTTTTTTTTTTTTAATACTTTTGTTTTTTATGTTTCTATGATTGTGATTAGTTAAGTTTGTGATCTTCCTGAGCAAGTCCCAATAAATATGTTTCTTTTTATTTTTCCAATCTCTTCGCCTTCATCTCACCTGATGGTAACTGATGATCAGATGGAAGGTGGAAGCGAGCTTCACCCAGAATCCTCAACCACGGAGGAACTGGCTATCTTACATCTAACTGCCGAAACACAACAATGCCGTTATGGCACATTGTTATTATGGCGACAGACTCAGATAAGATGGTGGTAGCTAGCCAGGTGGATATAGAACAAGCTCTACCACCAACCAAACCTAGCAGAAAACTTTGCCGCCGCTGGGAATCGAATCCCTGCGGCCCTGGGGGGTTCGACTCCCAGCGGTGGCAAAATTTTCTGAAACAGGTAGCGTTAAGCTTGGAAAAATACCTACTACACCCTGTCCATTTTCCGTTGAACAAACAGCTTACAACAAAAGTTAGCATCTACAAAACTATCGACTATCTTCACCCGATAACTGCGACCCTAACTTGTTAAAACAACTTAACTTTAAGTTAACCTCAACCGATAGTTTGTTGAGAGTTAGCAGGCTACCGTTATTCTAGCTTAGAACGGAGGTTCACGTAGCCACATAGTGTAATCTTACTTAACATAAACTGTTTGAAATAACTACATAGTGTTATAAATGTGAGAATTTTAACTGATAAAGTCGATATCAAACGTTTCACTTTTGCCTTTCACTTAAAGTGCAACGTTACAACATTACACAGAATGGATCAAAAGTGAAAAATGTATTCATTAGTGAACCGATCCAACAATATTGGATTTCGTTATTCGCATCTTTGACTCGCCTACAGAATGATCGAAAAATAAAATGATAGGAGTGGATGAACGATCATTCCTATATCATTTCGTCAGTGCCATGTGAAGGAGGAATGAAACAAACCTTCACTCGAATAAATCGTCTAATATCGGCTTAATTGGTCAGAGAATCTGCTAACAGCTTCGTTCAAGAAGGACATCATTTTCACGCCAAAAATATAAAACTTATCACGCGGATGAATAAGGCAGAAGAAACCTAGTAGTAAATAACGCTTAGCATAATCAGCCCATAATGTTCCCACTGCTGGGACACAGGCCTACTCTCTGTGAGCGTCTCTGTGTGCGCCGTAATCCACCCAGTGCGGGCCCAGTGCGGGTGGGTAGATGTCACATGTCTTCGAATTTTTGGTTCTAGGTCATGCCGGTTTTCGCATGATATTTTCCTTCACCGTTTTTGAGAGCAGTGGTGATGGTAATTTATACAAAGTAAAGCGCCTGTCTGCGTTCGAACCTACGACCTACAACTCGTAAGTCGCGGCCGTTACCACTGGACCACCACTCCTATCCCACCTACAGAAATAACACCTACAGATAACAAAAATACAGGGCTTGACATCTCAAAGTCGAAGTAAAAAAAAATATTTTAAGTAGGCCATTGGCACTTTGAACGTTAAAATGTACCTTTTCTTTAAAAAGAACGGGTTACTAAGACTTTGTGCAAACTTCTTACTCATATGGTGGTGCATATGACTGTGCAGTGTTCATGCATTTTGCAACATTACCTTGCTGCAAGGAGAAAACGTGCTGCGCCCAACCTAATTAAATTGGGGCAAGAGAATTAATGAATGAAGTGAAATGAAGAAGATGATGAATTATGATGATCTAGCAACTGCCTATACCTACGAGTAGGGTTGCCAGACCCAAATAAAGAAAAGCCGGACACTGATTCATTTTTAGCCGGACATTTTTGCCCTAAAGGTAGTTTTATTTGTGTATTTATTATACCTGATAATCACTTGAGACTTCCTCTACTCTTTAATTATATATTATGTCATTTTGTTCTTACAAAAGTAATTAATACTTTCGTTCGGCATGATTTGGCGGGGCGGGGTTGAGCAAAAGCCGGACAGGCCGAACTTGTATATATTGGCCGAACACGATTGTAAAAAGCCGGACATGTCCAGCTGAAACCAGACAACTAGCAACCCTGTATACGAGCTTCTGAAAATAGACGGGTATTATTTTTGTGTGATTAAACGGAACACTGTTGACATGTAACCTCTTAATCACACACATACCCCACTACTCAAGATGTCTTCAAGAAGCGATAACCAAGCCCATATTGTATTACACCGTCTCTAAACTCAAAACTCTATGCAAACTTCAAATTTACCCCCGTTTACACGTTCTATTAGATCATGATATATCTGTCCCCCGCACGTTTCCCCATAATTTTAATTCCCAATTTACATGACAAGCAAGCCTGCGCTCGGGTGGGCTCGGAAGCATTCGGGCAACTTCGGAAGCGAAACGATGCTAATTTGCATTCGCACAATCCGCGCTGTTGACCCGGGATTGTGCCCCACTTAGGCAGAGTTAACGGACTGCAGTTTGTTTAAGGTATACCTACCTTTAAATCTATACCTCTAGTGTTTATCCATATATCTTCAGTCTGCATCTACCTTTAAAAGCATCTCAAGTCGATGCAGTTTGTTTAGTGCTTCGCTTTCTTTTTAATTAAGTGAGAGCTCCAATGCGGAAAGCGTTAGAACTCTCTGGCAATCGACTCATTTTATGTACTGCAATATTCAATTAACATTATGTCAATTCGTTTTTATTGAGTCAATATTAGCAGAGAGGACGCTACGAAATACACGGTGCAAGGAAATTTTGTTTTGTATTTTTTTCGTAGAATGATGCTGAGCTAAAAATAACAAAGCTCAACTTAATTTTGTAAATGATTTTAGATAAATTACTATTTTACAGAAATAATTGTGTAAAAATAAAGCCATTGGTCACGCGATATTGAACGCGAAACATATCGCGCAATATGTGTTTCAAATTGTAAACTTTATGCGTCAGACATAAAGTTTATTTTAAGGAACAACACTGATTGGCAGTGCGTCCCTGTCGCAAAATGTGGCATTGTTCATTAACCTAATAAGTGAGTCAACTAATCTATTATAACATCGTTGCTTTACAGAAATACGGTCGTAGTTACTATTAACGCTTCGTTGAATTCAGAAACAAGGACTGACACTACTATCAACAGTATTTCCTAGAAATATATAAATCTACGTGTTAAATTAAATTAACTCTAATCTGTTTGAAGACTACTAGTTGTACGAAGAGGTTCAAGTTAAGTCCCTTTGATGTGTTATATATGAACATGATCTGACTTGCCATCAAAGGCTCGTTATCAACGCCACTATACATCTTAATTCTACTTCGATTAAGTATTATTCATACGTCCATTTTAATTTTAATTTTCCGCTGACAACAGCTAAGGCGTAGTCACCGTCGAACTGCATAGAAAAGAAAGAGAAGCGCGATGACACAACGCTTATAATTTATTGCAAAATATGAAGCAATTAAAGTTGCTTTTTTTTATTTTCGGTTACTCAGCTCATTTTTGAGTTCTGCATTCTTGTTATTAATTAAATACCAACGTACGTTGATATTTAATACAGATATTTTTGATTGGAACTCAAGGTAAAAGGTTAATTTACCGTTAATTTGTATCGAGATTTTTTTTCAAAACGTGTTTTGGTAACAACAAAGTTCTAAGAAATATGTTCAAGATTAATATATTAATTTTTCCCCGCTACCACAAACTATATAGATTTGGCAATATTTTTTTTAAGGCAAGCCTATATACTTTGATCCTTTGCCTCTTCACAGCACCTTAACGATATTAGATACAGGCGTACATATGTAAGGCTACAACATTTTAGTCAAACGTGTTTTTTTGTAACAAAGCTTTTATTTCGCTGAGCTCTCGTGTTGTCTAAAATCAAACACGGGTAAGGTATTGGTGCCGATTCCCTTGTTCACAGACTAAACTAAAATTTATCTTCTATCCTTTTCTTAATGAAATAGAAAGAAGAAGATTTACTGAACTTAAATTTAGTTTAGTTTGTGAACAAGGGAATCGGCGCCAGTGTCAGTTTTATTTAGTTGTGCATGACCAGCACCCTAATTCCGTAACACACTATGTATGCTATATGCGTATGCATTGCTAATCCATTGCTTCATATGTCCGAAGAATGTGTCTGCTCAACAACGTAATTAATGCAATGAATGTTGTTGAACTGTCTAAATGAAACCCATTGCTACTTTATAGTGTGTTACGAGATTACCAGGCAGCTCTGGTCAACAGAAATCTTTCAAAACAAACCGTATGCCCGATAGGATTTGCCATCAGTAAAAAATACGAACTTCCATAGAAATGTTTATGCCCTAATTAATATGTGAAGATTTTTTTTTTTTGGGTGCGAAACTATCAAATAACTTCTCCCGCTCTGGGCGAAGCGGGAGGGTGTGTCAGACTCTTACTGAGTAAAACCCACGCGTGTTCCTTCCGTTGCCTGTGTTGCCAGGGGCCTCAGTAACCCTTTCGGACTTTCCCACGACCCCGGCAGGAATATTTGCGGATGCTTCCATCGATCGCATCGATGATGACCAGGGTCCGCGGTAGCACCAACACTATACTCAGACCGTTAGCGTGCGAAATTGATAGTCCTTTTACTTTTTACTGGGCAAGTGTACACCTGCACAGAAATAGGAAATAGATTAGTCATTATTGTATAACTTTTTTTGTTTAGTAACAAATTACTAACTCCTTTTTATTTTATTTCTTATTTTTGTGTGTACTGCTAACAACCCTACTTACGCTTTAATTGTAAAAAATATAGATGTATGTCTGAAATAAAGTTAAATTATTATTTAACACCTTTAGGTGAGGAATTTTTAACAAATCCATCCTTGCTGCTCACTTTCGCTGTATAAGGAATTCTTGTGCTAAATTTCACGCTTCTGGACACAGCGGTTTAGGCTGTGTGTTGTGTGTCAGTGAATTAATGAATGTAAGATTAATATTAAGTAAATGACAACAGGCTCCAAACAAATTAAACGCCAAATCTACACCACCTGTCGTCATAAACCAAAAAAAAGAAACAATGGAGAATTGGCCATATACAAATTCTAACTCTACATCAAGCGTTATAAAATCAAAATTCCTTCGCCAAACACCTTTAGTGAGGTGATAATAACGTGTAAAATTCGGTTCCTAAAACGATAAATCGAGTGAATAGCTCAAACTATTCAGAATCAGTTCTCATCCTCTTAGAAATGGGGTGTAATAAATCTTAGAGAATCGTATAGAAATTATTAGCTTTCGGACCCGATTTTGTTCGATCAATTTTGTTTCAATGATTTTATGCTCCTGCGAAGGCCTTAGTAATTAATTATTCGACTAAATATGACATAACAGTATCCCTACCTACGGTCCGTTTACAGTTAGCAACCGATTACCGAACTTATTGACCTGGGTGTATTAGACCTAGATTTACAAAAACTATTATATTTCCCAATGATACAATTGTTATTGCAAAATTGAACCTTACATCTAAGGTCATTTCATCTACAAAAGTAACTCGCAAGCTTTTTATTTGGATAATTACAGTAGTTACCCATTAATAGCAAAAACCAACCTACATATACAATTTAATCCTACACGCACCCCATAAATTACCTCCACCTACACCCATTAATCCTACTTTTCCTTTTAGCAACACATAACCGAACCACTTATTTCCCGATACCTACAAAATACCTTCAACCAACCCAGTACCTTCTATCCTAAAGTACCTTAAAATCTAGGCCTTCGCTGTCCTAACAAATGAGCCTAATTCATCATTCTGACAATGATAAAAACGGGACTCGGGGATCGAAGGGCCCTCACTGGCCGAACGCACACATGAAAACGTATTAGTTACATACACTTGCAAAGTTACACTTATGGTTTTGTATATTTTGGGGTGGTAGTGATGTGATTAGCGTGTCGGGTTTTAATGTCGATGTTATATT
The DNA here is from genome assembly GCA_905333075.3 of Atethmia centrago. NCBI lineage: Eukaryota > Metazoa > Arthropoda > Insecta > Lepidoptera > Noctuidae > Atethmia > Atethmia centrago. The sequence goes on along the minus strand of HG995378.1, from coordinate 29,269,376 downwards.
GACTGGTTCGCTTATGGGTAGAATAACTTTAGAAATCGAACGATCCATAACATTGACGTGTATAAATAATATAAGATGCACGCACTGTAATTAAATCATCGTTTCATCGTTTTTGATTTCATTTGATACTCAAAGTAGTTCAAAGCATTAAAATTCTTTGGGCCATCCATAGAATGTTGTCCAGTGTCAAGCTTTAGCCAAAAAGGTCCAAAGTAAAACGACTTAACGTTAAAATAATTAACGTTAACAAGATTTTAACTAAACGGCTTAAAACAAAAACCATTTGGCTTAGCTAGTTTAACATTTTCTAATTTACATTAAACTGGAATTAACTTTTGTTGTACGTAATGACATCGTTTTATTTTAGACGTTTTGAAAAAAATATTTTTTTTTTTTTTATAAAAAGTCAATGCTTGGTGAAATCAAAAGATTCAATAGAATTCGCCAGATGGTTAACTCATGAAATAACATACCTGTGTTTAAGATTTAAAACTAGTCGGACAATACCAAGACACGCTTGTATGTAAAGCCAAACAAACTCAATTTGTTTTCTCGTAAAAAGAAAAACGGCATTCGAAAATTGAAAATTCAAACAGATTATTCTTAAACCGTCTCACAATGTAACATCACTACGAAGATTTTAACATAATCCTTGGTGTTGCAGGAGGCTCGCCAAATAGATGCCTTTGTCTCGGTATTGGTAGGTCGCGCACTTTGCATAATTGTCTCCGAAGGTCTCAGGCTGGTAACGTGGCCTTTAGCGTATGGTGCAAGGAAGAATTTTTTTTTTTTAACTTGTTGTTTATTTTCTGGGTGTAGAATCATTTTTGTAAGGATGTAAATGCATATTACTACAGAGAAAAGGTCATAGCGAAGAGAACTGCGCTTTTGTTCACGAGCCCAAGTTTTCTTACGACATTTTCCTTCATCGTAAGTCAGAGACATCCTGATACACCTAACATTAAAAATATATTTATTTATATTGCCATGTTTTAATTATCAAACGAAACAGGAAACCTTGACATCTTTTCAAACTGTCTTGATAGCCCACTTACCTGTTTTAGTGAAATTTCTAAAAGCACAACAATATTGTCTAGGATTAAATTAAATTACAGGAACTAAGAGTAGCTGTCTTACCATTTTTCTTAGAGTAACAAATATACAACTCGCTTTGGATAGAGTGCTCGATCTAGAAGGAGCATCTCGATTTATGTACCCCCAATATGTTACCGAGAAAAACTAGAAGAGACAATACCCAGAGAATCAAATCGATACCAGGGCCGAAATAAGACGGTAATACCGGTGCTAAAGGTGCGGAACAAAATAATTATATAACGCAAATTTTGCTCATTCATTCATGAATAACTAATGTTCTCATTCATTAATACTGACTCTCGTCAATAGTAATGTATTTGAAAGATTATCTGATGGAGATATTTAGCGATAAGACCATCCATTTCACATATGCACAGATCATTGCCATGCACATGTTTTAATAGTGCACAGTAAAATCTTATTTGTATTGTATAATCCAGTAACACTGAACAATTGTTTTCAATTCGCTTTTAATACTAACAACGCATTCAGGACAGCTTAAAACGAATATAAATTATTCATAACACATCGTTGGTATTGTTTAAAGATTAAAAACGAATGGCCTTAACATAAATTTAGTATAACACAAAACTGAATTGAAAAGCACTTAATAAGCTTTATGAGTTAAAAAGCAATTTTGATTTTAATTAAAACATAAATTCAGTATTGGAAGATGAAACATAGCTTATTTAAAATCGAAACGCAGTGCATTTTAATCATTTGAATATAGTTTACACGTTTACTTCTACAAATTGTTGCATTTCGTTTTAACCTTACAATAATGTCATTCGTAAACTACTTACTTTATTATTTGTTAAAAAAAAAACTCAACAATCATTGAATCACAATTTTTTCACACTAGAGTTGCACCCTGTTCCACCGTCACTGCCCATCCCAGTTCGTCTCTGCTTACACCAGCAGATGTAATTTAAAAAGGAGCTGTGGATTTAAGTGGTGCATTTGCTTCGACCCCACCTGTGACTTATTTATAGTCGAAGATACGGCTATATGGCTGAATAATGCAATCTCCAGCAAATATTCTTTGGTGCTGGTTACCGAAAACATTCTATTCATGTATATTATGTAAGTGTGCGGTGCGTTTCTTTTGTTGAATTGCTGTAAGGGGTGATAAAAGTTTGACGACTGGGTTTGAATGCATTTCTTTGGATATGGATGGATCCCATTAATGTGATGGGGTCAATGAAGATGCACAAACATTTTTGTGAAGATTCTCAATTAGTACTGAGCCTAAGCTGAATGAACCCATTGATATTCTAAGCCCAAAGATTGTTCAAATCGCGTACATAAAAGAACGATTTTAAGCAGAAATTAATAGTACTTAAATTCAGTTCAAGAATAAGTTTATTCCGGATTACCTAAAGTTAATGCCATCATTTTCGTTGCCACTATTATTAAAAATGCACTTACAATTACATAGTTTGCAAAATATATGAGCTCGTCTTATTTGAGAAACAAACTCAAAGATAAGTTACCATCGTATATTAAACATATTATATTCCAACTTGTCCTCAACTTACACCCGTATGCAAATTCAACATTAGTTTTACAACATTCACGAATTTTAAGACCCCAACACACGCGTCCTAATCTCTTAATGCCACTAAATCACACTTTTAGTGTCAGTAACTATAAAATTAGCATAGTTATCCAAAAGTTTTGGTTAAATTAACTTTCTATTATTCTAACAGCAGTTAGTTTCGAATTGCGCTTTGATTCGGCGCCATGTTGTGTGAAACTTCAAGTCAGAATGACGTCACGGGTTTTAGTGCAGCGTTAAATGCAGTAAGTTAGAACATGGATATACTCGTAATAAGCTGTGCTAAAATATAGCTAAGTGAATAGTTTCTGCCCGCGGCTTTGTCCGCGTGGAATTTCCCGTTTTAATGTAACATATGTCATCCTATGACACTCGAAAATACTGTAGCTTTCCATTAATGAAAGAATTTTCAGAATCGAATCAGTAGTTTCGAAGATTATTCCTTACATACAAATTCCCAAATTTTACCTCTATATAATATTACTCATCACCTGCCAAGCCTTTTCCTAACTATGATGGAGTCAGCTTCCAGTCTAAAAGAAAGCAGCTGAATACCAGTATTTTACATGGAGCGACTGCCTATCTGACCTCCACAACCCAGTTACTGGGTAATTGTTAGGGGTATCCCCTTGGTAAGACTGGTAGTCAGACTTTCGGGCTTCTGACCACCCGTAACGACTGTAAAAGATCCACGAATGACAGCCGAGACTAACTGCTTAACGTGGTTTCCGAGGCACAGAGGGGTCTCGATATGTAAAGATCCCCCTTCCACCTATTTATAACATTAGTGTAGATTGGATAAATATGAATTTAATATGGAAATGTTTGCTTGATTGTTAGTAAGATATTTCATATTTCGGTGTACTTAATCAGTAAACTTCAAAATCAAAGTCAAAACGTTTATTGCGAACTAAGTGTACAATGTTGGTGTTATGTTAAGATAGTACTGATGACTTAGCAGCCTTTTACCAGCATTGCAATTATCAAATGCCTCCCCTTATCATCCTAAATGAGCATGCATTATACATTATTATTACCTACTTCATTATTTTCTTTTGTATTAGTACAATTAGATTGAAAAATTATAGTTATGTCAAAATGAAATATCAATAATAATTAATTTAATACAATTATTCAGCAATATTAATGTCATCATTTTCAGGTAGTACATATTAAAATTGTAATATTATATTATTTGAAGTTAAATAGGATGGACTAAATGTTATTGTTTGTATAGGATAGATCGCTACTTTCGTAAGTAGGTACATAAGAGAAAATCGTTATTTTAAGCTGGACTCTTGATATTCTTTCACTGAGTAGAAACATTTTTGGATTAGGTATAGTTTTAGCCTTTTTTGGAATATTGTTACTGATTTTTCAGTTTTAAACTTGTTGGGCAACTTATTATATATTTTTATTGCCATATAATATGGGCTATCATTTAACATTTTAGTTCTTGAGGATGGAGCGCATAACCTCTTTTTATGGCGAGTGTTTTGTATCTTCTATGCACTTTAGTGAACTTGTCGATATTTTTAAAAACAAATACGAAAATGTCAAGTATGTAAACCAAACCCAAACCATACTTACCTGCAAACCATACTTTATAAAATATCAGATTCTAACTCTGCCGTCAATACGGCAGAGTTAGAATCTGATATTTTATAAAGTATGGTTTGCAGGTCTCTGTATTATCTACGAGTATTTGGGCTAGAATTCTTGTAGCCTTTTTTTGTATTATGAATAGCTCATCTACGTTAACTTTCAAGATGGTATTGACAAATATTTTTGTGATGCTACTAAATACTCGTAGCTAGTAATTTATTTAATTTTTGATGATACGTAGACCTTTCTTCTGTCTTTATTATTTCGCCAATATTGACCATCAGCTGTTGCCATCACATCTCTTAAACGTCCACTCCTAAACTCGTGCATCCCAGGACCTCACTTACCATTCCTCCATTTTATCCCGAGATGGCGCCACCATCAATTGTATCAAGCAGAGCCACTTCAACAAAGGTCAAAACATATTAGGTTTTACGTATTCTAGGGCCCTTTAAAAAATAATTTGCCAGCTCAAAGCAAAGTGGAAAGCTTTATTTTTATTTTAAACTTTTTCGCTGTAAACAGGCGAACAGGAATTCAGTACAAAAAGGTTTTCAGTCGGCTGGAAGGTTTTTAAATTGAATACTATATTTTTCAGTCCAGTTACTGGAAATTGCTTTGATTCTGCACTCGTTTTGTGAAGCTATGTTATTGGGATTTATCAATTATTAAGGCATCATTTACCGCCGTTGCACGTTGTGAACTGGTCGAGTTTCTGATATGAAGTAGATCTGTCGTCAAAACGAATGTAATGAATTCGTTCTGGTCATGGAGCAGAACCAGCATTGAGCCAAACATCAGCGAAGTAATCCTCCTGCTTATAATATGCCTATCTGCATAGTGTGCGTTTTATACAAGATGTAAATTTCGTCTCATTCAGTTGAAGTATGTGGGGAGGTATTCTATTGTAAAATTTTAAACAGTACACCATGAAAGATGAGTCTACTTTAGCCAGTCTGAAACCTGGTTGAACTAATAGGTCCCTATTTCTAGCTCTATAATTATTTACCACTACGGAATCCGAAACGCCTCTCTGGATCTTCTAACTTCATATTTGAGTGATAGGATTCAGAGAGTTGATGTTAACGGAAAAAGATCACCTGGATCTGTAGTAAGAATGGGGGTCCCCCAGGGCTCAATTCTCGGCCCATTTTTGTTTCTTATTTATATAAATGACTTGCCTTGCCTCATAAAGGATAATCATGATATAGTGCTGTTTGCAGACGACACTTCACTTTTATTTAAACTCAAACGTCAGCAGTTGGTTACTGACAATGTAAATAGTGCCCTCGAAAAAGTAGTTAACTGGTTTAATGTTAACAACCTACTTCTTAACGAGAAAAAAACCAAATCTATTAAGTTTACAATACCTAATGTTAGACAAGTAAAAACTAGTGTTCTCATAAAGGGTGAAGAGTTGAACCCCGAAGATACCACTGTGTTCTTAGGCATAACTTTGGATGCCAAGCTTCAATGGGGCCCCCATATAGATAAATTGTCAAAAAGGCTTAGCTCTGCAGCATACGCCGTTAGAAAAATTCGTGATTTAACGGATTTAGACACAGCCCGTTTAGTATACTTTAGTTATTTTCATAGCGTAATGTCGTACGGTATTCTGTTATGCGGAAATGGCGCCGATATTCAGACAATTTTTGTTTTACAAAAAAGGGCAATCCGTTCAATTTATAAATTAAGTCCCAGATACTCCCTCAGAGAAAAATTTAAGGAGATTAATATAATGACTGTAGCTTCTCAGTATATTTATGAAAATCTTTTGTACGCACATAAAAATATCAATTTGTTTAAAAAATACAGTGATATCCATAATGTAAATACTAGGAACAAACACAAATTTGTTGTTCCTACAACCAGGCTCAAAAAAATAGGCAGCTCGTTTAGATGCCAATGTATACGTTTTTATAATAAAATTCCTAGCCACATTCAAGAACTAAGCCTTAATAAATTCAAATGTTTTATAAAACAGAAACTGTGCCTAAAAGCCTTTTATACTGTTAAAGATTATATTGAGGACAAAAAGGCTTGGGATTGAGCTGCTCCAATAAACTTACAGTGAATGTTGTTTTTTTTACTCTTTTTATTTTGCTAGCTATTTATATTTTCTTATTCTATATAACATTCTATATAAACAATGACATGAATATTTACTTTGTATAGTATATTATATTATATTATTTTAATTATTAGGAATGTGAGGACTATGTGGGTCATTGTTTGTTTTTTTTTTTTTTTTTGTCTCTTACTTTTAATGATGGTCTGGCAGTTTGAGTACTTTATGCGGCCTACCCAAATGTCTTTTCTTTGGTATTGTTCGTCAAATCATTGAGCTCCTTAAGTTTTGAGTTGAGCTGCATGACAACTGACAAATGCGTGCACTGACTGGACAGGTCCACTCAAATCTGTGTGGTCTTTCCTCAAAAGACCATTTCGGACACAAACCTACATGGTCCTCAAATGATCTGACCAAGATTATGTCCGAATATACACATTGACATTGATGAATTTTATTTATGCAATGACATGAATATTTACTCTGTGTAGTATTATATTGTTTTAATTATTGTAAATGTGAAGACTATGTGGATCATTGTTTAATTTTGTTTTATTCTCAGTTAGTTTTTAATATGGTCTGGCAGTTTTGAGTATTTTTTGCGGCCTAGCCAAATGTCCTTTCTTTGGTATTGTTCGTTGAATCGTTGAGCTCCTTTAGTTATGAGTTGAGCTGCACAACGACTGACAAATGCGTGCACTGACTGGACAGGTCCACTCAATCTGTGTGGTTCTTTCATCAAAAGACCATTTCAGACACCAATCGACATGGTCTTCACATGATCTGACCAAGATTATGTCTGGACTTTAAAAGAGACGGTGACCTCTGAGTTTGTTTCGGCCTTTCTTCTCAGAGTAGTCAGATAGGAAACGCCGGCCTCATCTAGTTTAAAAAAAATATGTTTTGACGTGTAAAAGTGTTTGTAAAAACCTACTTACAGAAATAAAATCATTTATCATTTATCATTTATCATTTATCATTTCTTTAACCTCTTTTACTAAAAATATGTAGCTTACTAATATATTATTGTCTAGGTAGACCAGCCATAGCATCAGAACCACTTGTCCAAGGTGACGTCAGTCTGACCCACTCAGCTTCATTCCCTTTGGGAAACCAAGCATAAATTGCCTTACTTTCTAGGTAAGTCGAACAAAACGTAAACTGAAATGTCGTTAGGCTGGCACATAACAATTTATCAGCCAGTATCAAATTCGTTCCGATATCGAAGCTATAAATCGTAAAGTGTATAGCAAGCTTTAAAGCCGCATCCAATATTTTAAACCTAACGCAAAATATTTTAAAGACACCACACAACCCCGACACCTTGCAACGATTTATGAAGAAATAGCATTCGCTTTAATATTGTATTCCCCATAAAATGCGTTGCTAACCAAATATCCTGTGCACCTTTATCCAACCTTATACCGTAGCTATAAGATCCACATTGCCTTGGGTCGTATGAAAATTATATTTGCAATGGTTTCCGGCGATACAAATTTGACATGCGGTCGTGTTAGACATACGGCGTCGATATAAGGTTGGGTTTTGGTTGTTTTGTTTGAATATATGGGTTCATATTTTGCCGAGCTGGTAGAAATTTGTGAGTTCTGCAAGGGTGTGATTTATTCCAATCCATATTGCTAAGATTTGATTGAAGTGTTATCTACCATGCGCCGTTTAATATTAGACGGTGGCGATATATTTCGGGTCCGCTCAACTTTATATGCATGTGAATGGTAGATGTCTTGAATTTGACGCATAAGCATCATTAACCCAATGGGGGCGTTACTTTAAGAGTAAATTTTAAGTGCCTTGTATATTTTTCTTGGAGGTCTCGTCATTTGAATATACAAGCAAGAAAAGATAAGCATAATTATAATAAACAACAAATAAGCCCAAAAGTTATATGGAAGAGTCAATGTTGAACATTGAATATTTGCTACATATTATATTTCCAGACTCGAAATAAAGTATTCTTAAATACCTAACAACACATTTAATGTTAAGGCGCTGATATAAGATTTTATTTTGTGACTTTTGAATATGTTATTAACCCTTCATGTAATGCAAGTGAGTTTTGCAAAAAAATATGTTAAACTAGAACGCATACACATCAATTCTATACGTGAATATTTCAGTATTGTAGTAAAATACTTTATGAGATAAATTCCGGTAGTAATGTCTACTCAAAGCATAAAAAAGATATTACTTTCAAACTGCTTAAGATATTTTCATGTTTTTTTTTTTTGTATGAACAGACTTTTTACTATCTGTAATTCTATATGTAACTTTTTTCATATCTCATTTTCCTAACTAAAAATAAATATCCCCAAATATGAAACCAAACGGTGGCGCGGCCTGAGCGCGATGCACAATTGTATGGCCAAGGTCAATAGCGATTACCTGGCCCTTAAAAAGCAATGATAATGTTCGGGCAAAGCGTTATTAGGTTTTCCATCTGGACTTTCTCATTTGCAGCCCGGAGTCTGGTTTTTGCCCGGTTGGTGGGAATAGGCTCCCCCCTATACCTCTATTACATGGACTTAAAACATAACTGGCGAAATGTTGGTGTACTATAGCTACACTTCTGCCTAACTCTTTGGGGAATCAGGCGTGATGTTATATTTTATGTTAGCCTGAGAACACACAGTTTTCGTCTAGCTAGCATATTATTACCTAAAGAGACCACATTATTGCAAGACCAGTTCCATTCTAACGGGTCAACATCCGAATCATTATCAAACTACCTTCATAATATGACCGAATCTCCTTTGGATTTTTTACGTATAAAAACACTACACCTTCTGAGTTTGTTTCGGCATTTCTTCATCAGTTAGCTAGGAAATGCTGGCGCCATCTAGTTTTAAAATACATACCTACAATCATAAACTCACGCCTTCTTCGCATGAAGCGTTCTGTAGTTTCTGCCTAACCCAGGCAAAAACTACAGAACGCTACGTGCTACGATCCTTTGGCTTTGTTAACAATCATACATCTGGTCATACGAGTACATGCACACCGTAGTTTAAAAATATTGACCAAAATTGACTTGTAAAAGTGTCTTATAAGATCAACTTACAGAAATAAACATTTCATTTCACATTTTTAACCAATACCACGTCATTCGAACTTCCAAAAAGGTAATATCCCATCATTAAACCTTAAATATAAAAATAAAAAATCGAAACAGCCGTTAGAGCAAAAAAAAACTCATTAAAATCCAAACTGGCTGAACAGTCATGTAAAAAAAAAGAAATAATATGTTCTGGTCTCACTGGTGAAAGTTTTCTCGTTACTCGAAGTTTGACGGGTAGATATTAGGACTTCAGTAATTGCGTCAAACACCCAACTCTTAGTAAAGGCAATCAAATGGAGTATTTCTTATATCTGTAACTATTTATTTCAATCAATAGCTGGCCATCTTAAATACAATATACAAGCTAACTCTAAAATATAGTGTGTTATGTACAAGTATATAAAACAGTAAAGAGCTCATTGGGCATCAAAAACTTCGTCCGCATCGCTGTCGATGGGAAAAGTGCCCAAAAGGCTGGCAACATTGCCACGTTGGATGGCAATACTGATTCTTTGGCCTAAAACTAGGCTAGCCCACGGATTATGTTGTCGAGTGCTTTAAAGATACAGGTTGCAATTGAAATGTTAAACTACAAATAAATACTAACATTTATATCTGTATTTTTTATGCTGTACACAATAAAGAATATTCTATTCTATTTAAAACTAAAAATAAAGATTTTCCCGTTCTTATTTGATTGATGTCGTTAAATTATTGGTTTTATTTTTACTTTCGACTAATTACCCTCAATTATTCAATGACTCGTGTACAAAATATTAAGAATATTAAAAAAAAAAAACATTTATCTAGGGAAATCAGAGAAATTATTATACTTGGCGTAGAAAAATCTTTTGTCATCATTTGGAAATTATTTTAATCCCTGAAGTCTTAAATCTTTCGTAGACAATCTCTTATTTTAGTTTTTATCTCTTATTTTTTCTAACGATTTCTTTTTATCTGATCTACGCAAACTAAGCTCTCTCTTATAATAATTGCGTCGAGTCCTATTTAGAACTAAATCACAGACCCTTACTTTTTAGGTTTCCTAAATTACGTCTCATTTACGAGGCCCTGTAGACTTCGCAACACAATAACATCTAATACTCCTATATTTTGTGCCTTACAAGGCAATATTTCATTTCTCATGATGGATATTTATAGGGCTTCCAGTACACAAGAATACATTCACAAAATATATTACATACATACTTTTGTACAAAAGAACGAGCGAGCCTTTCAGTAGTCGCATTCATATAATGTGTAACATCTGACATCTCACCTTGGTAATAAGCAACTGAGTAGCGATAGAAATTAAGCTCAGAATTTAAAAGCTAAATACTGAAATATTTATTCGAATAATTATTCATTACTAGTGGTCGGACCCCCTCAACTTACAATCTATATTACTTAGTAATTTCATGAGTACACTAATTCCATGCTATTATAAAGTACTTACTTATTCCATGCTCAAGCTGTCACTTCCTGTCTACACACTTCCATCGGAAGGAGGAAAGATGTTACAAATATCCTTCAATTCTGGCCTTCAGTAATGCAGGGCACCTAAAAAAAGGAGTTTTCTCCAAGTTTCGTTTCAATTCAATTCAATTCATTATTTGCAAAAGACGTTGATGCTTTATTTTTTCCGCCTCATAGGCAACTTCAACTTCGAAAGTTAAAACTGACTATCAAACATTTATATTCGAACAATTTAACTGATCAAATACCACTAATAACCGAGGAAAATAATTATGGTGACACAGGAATTTATCGAACATACAACAACTTACTATAAAGGACATGGATAAAGTTTGGCCCCGCATAGACAAAGAGTTAATGGTGCCGATTCCCTTGTTCACAAACTAAACTAAATTTAAGTTCAGTGCATCTTTTTCTTTCTATTTCATTAAGAAAAGGACAGAAGATAAATTTTAGTTTAGTCCTGTCAAATTAATCAGCGCCTGTCACTACTTCATACAAGTTTAGACGTGATTAAAAACTTGCCTACTAAAATTACGTCAATTTACGTCAAGCGCTGATTAATTCGACAGGACTAAACTAAAATTTATCTTCTGTCCTTTTCTTAATGTAAATTTAGATTAGTTTGTGAACAAGGGAATCGGCGCCATTATCTGATAATATTGTAAAAATAACTATTAAAAATAAATATTGAAAAAATAACTGATAATATTTGAAATCCACTGCTTTCGTTTCTTCGTAAAACTTTGCAGGGAATATTTCAATTTAAAATAATTCTTTTGATTCATGTAATCGGGGACATATTTATGTTGCCAGTTTTGAAAATGGGATGGTTATGTGTAAATTTTAGGAATTGCTATGATTTCACCGGTATTTTTTTAATATAAAATATTAAAACTGTAATTAAAGCGTCTTGAATAATCTGTACTAAAAAGGACACGATATTTAATAATTCAATAGATTAATATATCAATTTAATTTTGACAGGACTAATATATTGATTTGTAATGGCAGCATGTTCTTTATCTTTCATAATCAATGCTTTGCACTGCTCTCAAAAACGGCGAAGGAAAACATCGTGAGGAAACCAAACATGCACTAGAACCAAACATTTGGTGACATGTGACATCTACCAACCCGCACTGGGTCCGCGTGGTGAATTACGGCCCCTCTCGAAGAGAGGAGGCCTGTGTCCCAGCAGTGGGACCAATATATGATTAACTATAATTTAGCAATCAGAAGCGGAGATCTTGAAAAAAGACAATACGGCACACGAAATCACAACTATAGTCAATTTGTGCACAATTTGGGTACGGATGTCCCCGAGTCCGTCGCCCCTGGACCCTTTTAGGGGGGGCAGAAAGAGGGCGTTGTCCGCGCGGTCACCACCTAACCTAACCTAACGACATGTCAAACATTCAAATGCATCCAGGCGTCTGGATGCCACTAGAACATAAATAATCATACATAGGGCATAACTACCATACAAAGACATGCGCTAAAAACATAACCGTTCTTATCAGTCGGGTAATAAGACGATTTGACGATTTCTATTTTATTTAGAACTCGATGGTGCTGCGTTTGACAGCATCATGAATGTTTTGTTGTGATTTCCTAAAAAATATTATTGGCTGTGTTTCTGGTTATCTTTTTTGCATTTCTGAGTGACTTCGCTTTTCTGGGACTTTTTTGGATCTTCGCTTTACAGTTTACCTGGACTATAATTATTGTAACTTGCATCTCAGACCAGTGTGTTATTGCCAGGTTTCCAACGGAGATCCAACGTTCAATAAACTGGGGCATATCAAATGAATCATTTGGGATACAGTCGTTAGATTTGAGTGAAATTCAATATTTTGGAAGACAATGGATTACTCCAAGATCGACAGGTTTAAATTTATTTTTTGAAGTTGAGACTTGGGAAGGGTCTTATGTACCTTCACAAAGTTTTACGATGAACAAAAATATACTGGGCTTTGAAATATTATTATAGCTTCATAATAAATACATTTTGTTATTTTTGTGTTCATTTTTAGGCCGGGTACGGGGGGTTCGTTATCCATCTCCTTCACTTAATGACTACATGCATAAACCTTAAATTCCAACATAAACCAATAAACCACGGATATATATTGAAACTAGAACTATTCAGCGTTGAATACTTCGCAAACCCTTGCACCCAAACCGAACAAGAAAACATTACACTGCCTAATAATTGTATGCGACTTGTAAATTCCAAGCGCACGGTATTAAATAAAACGTATTACACAGCGAAATACAATAGGTACCGAGAAAGCCCCAGCTGTATAAAAATTGGGACTCTTCCACTTAGCCGGGTTGGCAGGTGTGAAACGAATTAAGCATCCAATCACGTTCGGTATGTTTGATTTTAGAATTAGACAAAATAAACATTGAATGGATAAATCTGTGAAGATAATTAATTTGATAGTTAAATTTATTAATAGTACATTGTATTTGAATCGATTTTCGATATTGATAACACAACATAATGTACTTATGTTTTTCTATAGATCTCTATTGCTGATTTGTGACTGAACTTCATGTACCAACAAGCCATATCAGAATCACAAAAGTTACATGGGTAGGTAACATTCTTTAAGACCTTTTTATTTATTATTTTAAATGACCTCATAAACAAAAAGAATCAGCCTACAACACAAAAAGCCTAATTCTCTGAACAAACTAGCACAATTTTCTAAAACATTACTATTATTATTTGTTTAATATTTGAGTAGGAGCGCGGCCATCTCGCACGCCGCCACAACACAACATGGCGACCGGTCTAAATGAAAAATGGCGTCAATTTACAGAGCAAACGCAGCTAAATTGGATATTTCTCACGGCTGAAAATCTTGCTACTAAGAGTTTGCTGTTTTTACTCCAGTTTTCGTTGGAAATACCAAATGATCTTTCGAGGTAACAAACGTAAGAATAATGTTTGGAAGTTTTGCTTTATTATTGTGAAAGTTGTGACTTACTTTTGGTTTCTATGCAGATCTGTGAAAAGTTTTGGGACTGCACGGGATAAGATAGCTGACAAAAGAATAAACTTTTAATGACAAAGACAAAGTGAAACTTTTTTTTAAGTCGGCCGTGGCTATTTTACAAGACGGGATTCAATACAATCCCTTCCTGCGGGCTTAGCATGACGCTTTGTATTTCTTCGAAGAATAGACACGGCTCTTTCTATAGAAAGTGACATTTCGTTTCTTCTTTTTTGACATCCCACCGTAGAAATCCTTCTACATAAAAAAGGACCTAAACAAAGATCGTTAGAAACGGAAGACAAAATGACAGGTTGTAGAAGGATTTCTACGGTGAGATGTCAAAATGGAGAAACGAAATGTCACTTTGAAAGAGCCGTGTCCATTCTTTGAAGAAATACAAAGCGTCATGCTGAGCCTGCTGATCGTCATTATATGAAGCGAAAAATTAGTACCCATTTTTACGAAAATTACGCTGACGGATAATTTTGCACAGTTAAAGTTTATATGGAGGAGAAGTGCAGAAAGCGAATATTTTTATATAATATGCATTAGAAATAAATTAAATGAATAAAAAAACATTACACACACTCCCATGCGTTTGATCCACACACACATAGTACCAGGGCCTCATGATTTGAAGATAGATAAGTGACAGAAGTGACAGCTTGAGTATGGAATAAGTAAGTACTATATAGATTGTAAGTAGGTCGAATTTCGACCAGTGGTCGACCACTAGTTACAATAAATTAATGACTTGCATCAAAACTAATATGACAATTATCATGAACAAATCTTTAAAATACAAACAATTTAAGTTAAAATAAAAAATTATAAGTGATAATTATATCCAAACTTGTAATTTGCATTGGATTTTACTGAAAACTATCTAATTACTCCCCAACCAGTAAAAAAAGAATTGTAAAAATAAATAAACACAATACGGTCTCGATAAAACGATTTTCCAGATGCCCTCCATCAATATTGGCCGGGCGGCTACATCGATCAACTCTGCTCCTTCAAAATATGACTGTGTGAAACACAGATATAAAAGAGCTGGAAAAAACGTACCATAATGAATGAAAAGTCTCAAGGGATGTTTTTTTCCGAGAATGGTCGCCGATAATGCACTATAACAGACTTCAAAATTTGAGGAAGTTATCTTGAGAGCAGTCGTAGGCAAAATACAAGAAAGCATTTTATATAAGCTACGCGGTTGCTACGACATACGTAGGTGTCACTGCTACGCAAGCTACGCAGTCGTAGCGGATCTGCTACGAAGTGTGTTTTACTTCGAATTATTGGTAGAGTTCTCAATGCGTAATGTACGAGTATGTCGCAAACCGAATTGAATTATCTCAATATGTCTTAAGCCAAAGGCAAAGTTTACACGTGAAATAAAAAAAATGTATTTCAAGCATCACAACGTTTAAATACATCCAAAAAGCCTAATCGCTCAATTCAATTTTTTTACCACTGCACACTACAACCTCCACGATTTAAATTAACCACTCCAACACCTGCCAAGGCCGGCCGAGTGTCAGCCAAGTCGTGTCCCTCTATATCCGCGTACCACTTGGCTCTCGCCTCACGTACAGTGGACCAGTCGTATTTTATTAGATCATTAAGCTTGGCAACGTGTCTTGGCCCGCTTGGCCGGTCCATCACTACGGCATTCAATAGTCCTTTCTAAAGTATTGACGGGGAAATTAGATTACAGCCCGTGGTGAGGCTTTACGTATGTTTTGGTTACGACTGGATGTTGGTAAAGTGGTATTTTAAAGGGTATTTCTTAATGGAGTAGTCAGAATTTATTTTACGAATAGTTTTTAACTGCAATAAAATTGTTATAAAATAAAATTATGTTAAGCTACTTGGGTTTTTGTATGTTTATCAGTACATAATATAATATATTGTGGTCAATTTATTTGACGCTGACAACACCTAAACAGCGGTCATTCTCAGATTGCGTAGAAAAGAAAGAGACGCGCGATGACACAACGCTTGTAATTTATTGGAAAATATGAAGCAAATCTCTATTTACTCAAAATTGAGTTCAGTAATCGAAAATAAAAAACAACCAAGTTCTGCATTTAAATAAGACGTTCTTGTTATTAATTAAATATGTAACGTATGTTGATATTTAATGCAGATATTTTGGATTAGAACTCAAGCTTACCTTGAGGTTAGTTTAACGTTAGTTTGTATCGAGGTTTTTTTTCAAAACATGTTTTGGTAACAACCAAGTTCTGGGGAATATGTTCAAAATTAACATGTATTTTTTCCGCTACCACAAACTATACAGATTTGGCAATTTTGTTTCTTAAGAGAAGCCTATTTTGGTCAATTGGGTCTTGTCAGCGCCTTAATAATAATAATAATAGTGGACTTCGCACTCTTTGTACCGATAATCGTAGCGGTCAATGAATGGCCTCATAGCGGAGCGCCTCGATCAACACCTCAGGAGGCTCTCATTGCGCGGCTGGGTCTGGGGCTTAATTCAGAAAGCAGTACTCCTGGACACGGCACGCACCGTGAGGAGGTTCCTCTCTCTAGAGCCCTGACCACCGGCAGCTTGGACCTTGTTCCTGATGCCGATGGGCCACTATTTTTTATATTTTTCTATTTTTTTTATATAATTTATATGGATCAAAATGTAATAAAAGAAAAATAATAATTTATTAGTGTTTTTGTTTTTTTTTTAGGCATGATTTAGTCGCTTTTCTGTTTAAAAACCAAACACCACAGTAACTTGAAAATGTTGACATACCTGTTACCTGTCATCAATTTATAATTAAACGTTACTTCCCAATCATGACATAGGTCTATTGCTACCCGAAGCATTCAATATAACAATCAATTATTTTGATCCGTCGTCAAAATCGGTCCCTTTTTAAACTCAAAAGCACTCAAAACCCTTGTCTATCAAATTAATTCTACATTATTCTCAAATTTTAATTAAGTCTTCGAACCTACTTTAGGCTTTATCGAAATATGATTACACTGACTTCAGACAATCCCTTCAGAACCTAAGAACTGTCAAGGACGTCTAGGACACCCAAGGTTGGTTTGAGTCTAGACAGAGACCAATAAAATCCCAACTTAGGTCTTCAGCAGCAAAAATATTTTTGTTTGAAGATTTTTGTTGAATCTATTTAGTACTTTATAATTGTGGGACTAGAGTTTGTTTTGGGTAATTAAATGTTTTTTCTGTAATTTTAGATCTACAGTCTGTATTTTAATCTGGGAGACTAATTTGACAAGTGCAAATGTCAAACTCCATATTGAAAAACCAAACAACAATAATTTGAAATGTCAAATTAGTTTCTGGAAAAAACGAACTTTAAGCTTTTATACAGAAACTAGCTGCGCCCCGCGGTTTCACGCGCGTTAGTGTCGATCCCGAAATATTAGCGGTAAGAAATATACTTTACGACCTATTCTCATACCTACCAAATATACATTTTTTTTATAAAAATCGGTCGAGCTGTTTCGGAGAAGTGCGACCACAAACACCGTGACACGAGGTTTTATATATTAGAGAAGATAATAGATATAGATATTTAATTGGTTCAATTCTTTTTATTACTGAAATAGGTAGTATTATACATGTTAATACTGAAACAGTTTAGAAAACGTACCCAATTCTAGAAATGTTACCCTTTTTTATAACAAACTGATTATTAATTAAATTATTTTTTTATTCAAACTGAAAACCCGATTACCTAACTTGCTCAATCTAAAGAAATAAACATGTGTCAAGAAAACGTTTGACAACTATTGCAATTTTTTTTATTTTAAAACGTACACTGTGGGTGTACTACAGGTACTCCTCTGCCCAACCCTTCGGGGAAACAAGGCGTGATGTTATGTATAGATCACGCCTTGTTTCCCCGAAGGGTTGGGCAGAGGAGTACCTGTAGTACACCCACATTTCGCCAGTTATGTTTTTTAAGTCCCATGTAATATAGGGGGCGAAACTATTGCCATCAACCGGGCACAAATTCCGCCTTCGGGCTGCTACTGAGAAATTCTAGATAGAAAAACCCAATAACACTTTGCCCGACCCGGGAATCGAACCCAGGACCTCATGCTTAGCAGTAGCGCTTGCGACCACTAGACCAATCAGGCAGTTAGTGTTTATTTTAAAATGTTTGTAATAGTCCGAATCAGGAAAGAAAAAATTGAAGTTTCCCGGAAAACTTTCAAATTCGAGAAACACTGAACGTCCTTTTCTATGGAATATTTTGTATGAATTATTGAAAATTGTCAAGACAATGTCTGTTAGGTCAGTCAGTAAAATGAATACGTAAGGGTCAATTTATACTAGCGCAGAGTCAAAGCGCAGCGAAAAGTCAATCTAAAAGATGACATAGCAAATTGACCTTTATCTCTACAACACAATGCACATATTTATATCGAGATAAAATGGACGTCCGAATTCGCGCATATTCTACGAAATACGCGCGTCTACGAGCGACTAGCACTGATTGGTGCGCGCGAGTTACGTTGTAGAGTTAAGGATCAGTTATAAGGCTAGATTGTAATAATTATTAAGAAGCTTGGTGCTTATTGACACAGGAAAATACACTTATATGAAAACTAAAAAAAAATGCATTTCGCTGAAGACCAAAACAACTCTCATTTCGACTCTAAGCTTTTCTCACAAGGTAAATCACAAGGATCATTCCAAAAAACATTCCCCAGAAATCAATCATCAAATATCATTGCAAGTTCAAATGTCACAAAAGTGAAAACTCTCAATTCCAGATTAGCTTGACCCCCTTTTTATCTGACAGGACCTGTAATCAATAGAACCCGCCAGGACACCCATTGTTCGTTTCAATTCTAAACGAAGTTAATCTCATCCGAAGCTGATTGCGCCAAATTGTCAATAGGGGGTTGAGTTCATTCTACAATGAATTCTGTCCATTCTATCTGTTTAAGTGAAGTAATTGCTAAAAGGATCGTGGAAAGATTAGTAGTAGAATTTGAGGATGGTTACATGGTAGTGGTTCCGCCATTTTCATTTTGATATCCGATATCTGACTGAGCTTTTTACTCGTTATTATACTCACAAAATTACTCACAAAAAAAATTTGGTTTAACTTCAATAATATGATTTTAATTTTTCATCCAAGCAGATAGTTTTTAACAAAAAAAAGCGTATTTTTAACTTGTGTAGTATTGATTTTTTTTCATTATGGTTCCGTACCTCAAAAGGAAAAAAACTGAACCCTTATTCTCAGGAACGCGTGGAGGTGTCGAGTTGAAATTAATATAAAAAACGTAGGTAGGTCTACGATCTCTTGGAGTTCTAAAAAATAAAGCTTCTAAGTCAACGCAATAAAAAATACGGCCATTTAGGCTACATATTTTGATACTCACTAATAAATCAAAACCAAAAAGAAGCAGGGTCTCACAGCACAAGTAAAGGAAAAAGTCCGAAAATCGTTAATTTGTAGTTTAATCACATACTATATATAATAATATACATGATATATATGTTTTTGCAATTACAAACTTATTTGCAGTTGGAGAATTGTCAACTACAATGTTGAGTTGGTTTTTGGGATAAATTCATCCCAACTACAGAACCCTTTATTTTGCGAGGTCCAACACGCACTTGGCCGGTTTTATTTAACGTTAACCGCTAAACTAACCTAACACACATATTCACAAATTTGAAGCACGTCTTTTGCATTTTCCCTCAATCTTTTACAAACAAGGCCTTGTTACGTCAAGTGACATGATGACGGAGATCCCAAAAAACTCATACATTTATATAAGGGCCTCATATTAGCTGATATTATCACCTTATGGGAGAAGTGGCTACTCATAGACAACACAGAAACACTGACTTGAATGATGTCTAAGCAAATTATTTCATTGAGAATTTAATTTAAATTGTTTTATTTTTTTGAATTGTCTCTTACTCATTCTTACCCGCGGGTGTTGTAAAAGGGACGTTGGCTGGTTATGTTAGTGGATAAGCAAGTGCATCTATTTGTCTACTGTCAACTACGTACCAAGGAGGTCGACTGTCCCTCAGGGCCCGTATCACTTCGTAAAACTTAATAACTTTTTCTTCTTTTTATACTGTAGCTCATACATTGCTACATGGATCTTTTGACGCTCGAATGACGACGTCCAATTGGCGCCACTTTGACAAGAGATCTTCCATTTAACAATGAATATAAACGATGACGTTCATCATTCGTTCATCATTCAGTCACGAGTAAAGAAAATACAGGCGCTTTGACACTTTTGACAGGTGACCGGACCAGACATCTCCGTACTGTTTTGTAAAATATCACTTGAAATGTATTCAAAAAACAAGATGACGGGTCATTCGGATTTTGGCCACGCCATAACCTTGTAGCGCTGCTATCTTGGGAGAGACTTGTTCAGCTATAAGTTTGCTGAGTGATTAATAACTTTTTTGAGTATCTATCGATAAGTCAAAAATTATAACTAATACCTCTGACCAACTAAAAACCTCAGCAATCCAATTTTTTTTTCACATTTTGCATGATTCAACTGAAACGACAGACATCTGAAATGTGATTAATGAAACTAATTTTAGCGGGAAAAATGTCCCAAAATTTTGTTACGTAAGCCGGCGCCGTTTCCGTGTTGTTAGACGGGAAAACGTAATGCTTATTAGCTAGATATTACTGCTACTTATCTTTTAAGAGGTAGCGTTTCTTCCACTTCTGTGTTGTTGTGTTTTCTTGGACTTAAAGCCTTGCTCCAAGTGATAGTTGTTCGCAGACACGTACATATGTCGCTTACGTTTAAAATATCTTATAATTGTTGATAAAAAGCTCAAAATGTTTGCGTATTTTAACAACTGCGAAACCTCAAAATATCCGAATTGCCTGTTACTATTTTGCAACGTGAATGACGTGTCTATCAAACAGTTTAATTTTAAGTACTTACCTGAGTGCAAACTTTTTAAATAAATTATTTGCTATCATATAACTGGACCTGCAGTCTCGACATGGATACTGCGCTGTACGACCGAATTCGGTCGCAAAGTCCTAATTGTGTTCTTAGACAGTCAAAATTGCTTGACAAGGATATAAAAATCACAATCTTGTCAAGCAATATTGACCTCTAGGACCCCATTAGGACTTTGCGTTCGAATTCGGTCGTAAACCGATCGCTATCTATGTTAATACTGCAGCCCCTGGGCTCGCACTAATCGAAACAATATCGACGATTGCATTTTTTTACTTTTAAACATTGATATTAATAAGGCCTCTTCTAATCAGAACACGTTTTACCGATTCGTTTCAGCAGAAGCACCCACATGTGATCTTTGAGGCGCGTACGAAGGCCAACAAGGGATGTGCCAACAAGCTGGAGTTCAGGCCCAAGAACCGGCGCACCAAGCACGTGCCTTACGTCGAGGAGCCACTCGCTGATGACCCTGGCAACACGTGAGTTGAGACACTTATTATTTACTGAGAGCTGTGTGTCTATAAGGTACAGTTCAGGGCCAAGAGCCGTCGCACCAAGCTCGTTCCTTACGTTGAGGAGCTGCTCGCTTATGACCGTCGCAACACGTGAGTTGTTACACTTATTATTTACTAAGGGAAGTGTCTATAAGTTGGAGTTCAGGCCCAAGAGCCAGTGCACCAATCACGTGCCTTACGTCGAGAAGCCGCTTGCTGATGACCCCGGCAACACATGAGTACGGAGAAAATAATATAAACATCACGCTTGTATTCCCCGAAGGGTTAGGCAGATTTGCATCTATAGTACACCCACATTCCGCCAGTCTCATGTAACAGGGGGCGATCCTATTTTTATCAACCAGGCACAAATCCAGACTCCGAGTTATTTCTCATTAACTACTTGAAAAGCTGATCGTGGAATGTATTAAGATATCACTGAACTGGGAATTACACAAGAAAGACGAAGTTGACGGATTCAAATCACAATAAAATTACACAAATAGCATTTTATGAAAGGTCTCATTGGTGTTCGAAGGTAGCCAAAATGTTGATGATTACAATAACCGTCGCCATCTCAGGTAATGTTCGGGCTAAGTATCTAACAGATAATTTCATACAATGTGTGTTCCCTTTTTCACGTATCTATTAGATAGTGCCGATATGGACATTTTAAAGGGTATGTGAAAACAATAACTGGAAATCGCACATTGATGATCTCCGTAAGAAGATAGATAGATTTGTATTCGTTTTATATAGACAAACACGTGTGGCTAGTGTTAATGCGGCACTAAGTGCATACCATGGCTATGTCCCATCGATTTTGCGCTATGGCATTATAATATGGGGTAATTCGGTTGAAGTTAAAAGAGTGTTTCGAGCTCAGAAGAAATGCTTCCGCTCAGTTTGTGGAGCGCACCCACTGGACAGCTGTGTTCCACTATTAAAAAACATTAAATACTGCCACTTCCAGCACTATACATTTTTGAAATTTGTATCTTTGTACACCAAAACAGACATCAATTTGTTTTGTATAATGATGTTGTATCCAGACCCAGCCGCAAAGTGCATATGCTTAATGTTCCTAGGCGTAGATTTTTTTTTTTTTCTAATAATGTATAGGTACTGCATGTCCATCACTGTTTATAACAATTTACCTGATGGCTTCAATACTCTCAGCCTCGGAATATTTAAATGCACATTTTTTAACTTTCTTATAAGCAAATGTTATTATTCGACTGAAGATTTTATGAATGAAAAATTTACCTAAATATTAGACATTGGTGCCGATTCCCTTGTTCACAAACTAAACTAAATTTAAGTTCAGCGCATCTTTTTATTTCTATTTCTTTAAGAAAAGGACAGAAGATAAATTTTAGTTTAGTCCTGTCAAATTAATCAGCGCTTGACGTAAATTTACGTAATTTTAGTAGGCAAGTTTTTAATCACTAGACGTGATTAAAAACTTGTATGGAGTAGTGACAGGCGCTGATTATTTTGACAGGACTAAACTAAAATGTATCTTCTGTCCTTTTCTTAATAAAATATAATGAAAAAGATGCACTGAACTTAAATTTAGTTTAGTTTGTGAACAAGGGAATCGGCACCAATGTTGCCTATATTGCCTACAAATCATATATTATATCCTTGATCTTATTGAATGTTGACCTACAAATTAATCTCTTTTACAACTATTGTTATATGCTGCATACATATTTATCGCTGCTTATTTATCCGAAGAATAGTATTTAAATTTATTGGTAATATCTACATCATTTAAAAACTAACAAACTTAAAATAATAATAATTATATGTACAATTATAAAAAAGGGAGGGCAAAATATCAAAGGGCGTCAAAAAATTCGTCCGCATCGCTGTCAACAGGAAAAGTACCCAAAAGGCTGGCAGCATTACCACGTTGTATGGCAATGCTGATTCTTTGGCCAAAAAATAGACCAGCCCTCTGGTCACGTGAGGAGTCGACCAACCGCTTGGCGATGTCTCTAAAAACTAAGTGGGCACTCGGACCCCATGGCCCTAGTGTTTCAACCCCAAACGGCTCGAACATATATGTCCCAAAAAGATTTGAGTACTTGCGCCGTTTGAGGTTTTCCGCACCTGCAGCAGCCGCCCCAGCACAGCCCGCCGTGCTAGGAAGATGGGATGGCGCAAGGGTGTCGACACACGTGGCATCCCATACCAAAGGCCTACCTACCTTCCAAGGCATTATGGTCATTCCGTCTGGTCTCTTCCCAAATTGTTAAATTTATTTAAATTATCTATAATTAGAATAATAATTTAATTTTAATGTAATCATCATCTGCCTGCCTTTTTCCCAACTATGTTGGGGTCGGCTTCCAGTCTTACCGGATACAGCTGAATACCAGTATTTTACATGGAGCGGCTGCCTATCTGACTTCCACAACCCAGTTACTGGGTAACACGATACCCCTTGGTAAGACTGGTTGTCAGACTTTCGAGCTTCTGACCCGTAACGACTGTCAACGATCAACACAAACGACAGCCGGGACCAACGGCTTAACGTGCTTTCCGAGGCACGGAGCCGCACTATGGGACCAAACAGTATTTTCCATCTCAAAAATGGTTTTGTCGAAAGTCGTAAATCCATAGATTGTTTTATGGTTTTATACTCTCAAAAGATGGAACTTACGAATAAATTACAAAATATAAAAAAATATAAAGTTTTACGTTTATAAAATGAACCTCAAACATTGGGCATAAATATTTTCATGCCAATTAAATTACCGTTAAGGGAGTTCAACACATAATTATTCGGAAGTTTTCCAAGGAAACATATTAGTGTTATACATCATTAGATAGCTTAGAATATACACTTTGCAACCACGTTCAGTTTTTGTAAAAAAATATTTTTATTTAATTTTTTAATATTTTTTTAGTGAAGTAAAGAAAATTTAGTTTTTGTTAATTTCAATTGGAGTTTTCGTTGTTGCCGAAAGCAGCCGGTGTCAAGTTAATTACTCTATTAGAGACCTTATCTACTCAGTAATATGAGGATTTAAAAAAAACTTGCGCGTTTTTTGCGCCAGAGGTGATTTTGAAGCAATAATGTCAATCGGGGAAAAATCCTCGAAAATTACGGTTCTTCTTTTTTATTCTGAAATATTATATTTAGTTATTATCCTTTGATGTCTATATTGTTTTTTTCTATTTCTATGATAAAAACATACATTTGCAAATTAAAAAACTGCTATTATATTTGAAAGAATCTTCCCATGGCAATTTTGTTTGGGGTGGTCACCTTAACCACAAGTATGATAAACTATATTGCTGCGGAAGTTCTATTTATCTGTTGTGGTAAATAATTACAATCAGTACTGATTACACTATTTCGATGAGAACTGTTATAATCAATTGTCCCATGGTTTTTGCACAAGGCACTAAAATATTAGTCCTTTAAATACCCGTGTATGTTCAGCATACGATTCATCAAAGTGTTCAGATACTTCTTTTCAATAACAATTAACGCATAAAAAACATTATTATCTAACAATGAGTGAATTCGTTTGTGTTCGACGCGATCTTTGTGATCAAATAATAAAAGGGAAAAGTACTTCAGACCTCAAAAAATATTTATTGGAAAATTTTCAACTATCGGAAACTGATGTTAATACTGTAATAGAGAGTATTCAAAAAAATCTAACATCGAGTTGCAACCAGAAATGGACCAAAGCTCAAAGAAAGCCGGACCGGTTCGAGAGCCTATACTCAAATTGGTTAAATGGTGAGTTTAAAGTATCATTGAATTCTTGCAGTACCTCAACCACTGTAAATTCTGGTTTGAATACTTCTGGTGAACGTGGAAGACCAACAAAACAATATGACGAGTGCTCGGAAAACACAAAGAAACGAAAAAATATGGAGCTGGTCCAGGAGTATGGAATGGGACATGTCCGTAACGCTTATGTGCAAGGTTTAAGATCCATGGGGGAAAATGACGAAGCGTCGATTGTGACTATTATCAGAAATAAGGAAAAAGAAGAGAAAAAAGTTATTCTACAAAACATACTCAATCCAGATAACGCACCTTCCTTTACAAAAGAGGAAGCATTGAGTATATGCATTGAAACTGATTTAACCAAAGCACAATATGCGTACCTAAGAAAAAGGCTCGTTGATAAGAATTTAAGTTCTGTATTGCCTTCGTATCAAACACTAAGTGAAGCAAAAAAGGCTTGCTATCCGCCTGCATCCAGCATTACGGTGACAAATATAAGCGCAAAAATCTCTAACCTAACCTGCAAGATCTCTTAGACCATACAGTCTGCCGTATTATAAGGATAAAGTCAGGATCGACTTACAATCGTCTCAAGCTTTTCACTAAATGGGGATGTGATGGATCCTCCGGGCAAAGTGAGTATAAACAAACTCTACCGGAAGAAAACGAACAAATATCGGACGCTAATTTGTTTATAGTGTCCCTTGTACCACTGCGACTAGTAGACGAAGAAACTTCTACGGTCATATGGAAAAACCCTACTTGCTCATCTGTTAGATATTGCAGACCAATTTCATTAGAATTTGCAAAAGAAACTCCCAAAAAACTACAGCGGTTGTCAGTGAAATTGAAGCCAAAATTAATCAATTGATTCCAACTCTTGTGTCAATAGAAGACAAAGTCATCGAAGTTAAACATCAACTGTTTATGACAATGATTGATGGGAAAGTTGCTCAAGTGTTGACAAACACATCATCCAGTGCTACCTGCACTGTTTGTGGAGCAACTCCCAGACAAATGAATGATCTTTTAAAAGTTACAACGAGAGTTGAAAATGAAAATGCGTTTAAATACGGATTGTCGACGCTACACGCATGTATAAGATTTATGGAAATGATCCTCCATATTTCTTACAATTTAGGTTTTGAGAAGTGGTCTGCAACAACTCCAGAAAACAAGCAACTTAAAGAAGACAAGAAAAAATTTGTCCAAAAACGTTTCCGAGAAGTGCTTGGCTTGCATATTGATAAACCACGTCAAGGTTCCGGTAATAGCAATGACGGTAATACGGCAAGGAGATTTTTCCAAAATTACCAATGTTCTGCAGAGATAACCGGAATTGATGAAGAATTAATCAAGAGACTATATGTAATTCTTCAAACTATGTCATCGGGATTTCCTATAAACGCAGAAAAATTTGGTCAGTATACATTGGTAACCGCGCAATTATATGTAAGCAAATATAACTGGTACTACATGCCATCTTCGGTCCATAAAGTACTTATACATGGTGCTAAAATAATAGAGCATTATGCAGTTTTGCCTATAGGACAATTATCCGAAGATGCCCAGGAAGCTCGAAATAAAGATTATAAGAAATATAGGTTACATCACGCTAGGAAGTGTTCCAGATCAGCAACAAACGAAGACGTTCTGCATATTTTGTTATATACATCTGATCCTTATATATCTAGCTTAAATAAACCAAGTTTTCTAATATCCAAAGAATTATTTGACGAAGCTAAAGAATTGTTGGAAATAGAAAGTGATGAGTAGGATAAGTTTAAGTAATAATTTTTTTTTGTCATGTAACTGTTTGTTTAATAATAATAATTTAGTTTTAAACTTATTTTAAGCATAAGTGTAACTTTTATTGCTATTTTAATATAACTGTATGATTTTTTGTATGAAATTTCGTATAACTTTATCTTTGTCATTTTTTTTCGGAAACAATATTTTTTTTAGAATGATGATGTTTGATTTCTTTTATTGCCTAGATATTCACAAATACGTGAAAAAAAAATCAAGGAGATAAATCACAAAACAACAGAGTTATCGATTTTTGAGATGGAAAATACCGGTTGGTCCCATAGTGAGCCGGCGTAATTTTATTAATTTTTAATTAATAATTAATTTTAATGTAATGATAACCCGTGATCTAATAAACTATATTTGTACGCCGGAAACGGCAGAATATTCTGATCGTAATACACACAACAACTTTGTACAATATTCTGACAAATAAATGCATTCTATTCTATTCATTCTGACAATCATTTTGATGTCAATATATTTCGCACTACAAACTTATAGGCTCTCCTTGTTTTACTAAAGTCTGTCACGTAAGCTAGGTATAACATTCTGCACGTTAAACACACCTGATTGGCGAACGCACTGACATAAGCAGCTTATCAGCACAGCACATTATCTCCCTAATGAAGCGACTTCAAAACCGTTCCCAAAAATGTTAGCAGCAAATCTTACGTGACAAGTGCGAAGAATTAACTTGTAACAAGTACTTACTAAATCGATTTATTACCGGAAGGCAGAGGATTACACGCGGCTACTGACTTCGTCTAATTTAGGCATTTAATGAATGAACAAGTTATCAAAATCAATGTTTGCAGCTAACTTTGTTTTATGGGACTGAGGGAAAAAGTTATGTTGTTCATGTTTTGATTTATGGATAGGCTTGTGTATACGATTATAAACAAACAAGCCATGTGGCCGATAGAATTCCCCATAGACAAAAATGACGAATCTCGTTACAAAGTTTCATGTCTCATTAAGGGAATTCCCTTTAGGGGATGAACTTTCAAAAATCCTTCCTTAAAGTTGAATGATTAATTCACTGAAGTAATCTCACATGTGCTAGCTGTTGCAAAATATTTCAGGAGGTTGTTATGAAACTCGTAAATAATCATATAACAATACGATACCAAGTCAATAATCAATAATACTTTTTATTTTAGATTTTTTAATTTTATTGTTTTTCAGATTAACTCTCTTAATAACCCTATTTAAGATCTATGAAAGAAATATCGGTTGCGTTTGTTTGTGTGTGTGTGAAAGCGCAGTTTAAGGACACGTACAGACTGGCCACGTTTTAAAAAGGGGAGTTCACACTTACCGATTTCCGTAAATTAGAATAAAATGAAAAAAATACCTGCCCATTTTATTGTTGATTTGGGTCGAGAATCACTAACATAATTACCTCCTAAAATATTTGCAGATCCAAAGCAACACCTTGTATAAGTGCAAAATAAATGTATAAAGCATAATCAGCCTATAATGTTCCCACTGCTGGGACACAGACCTCTCATCGAGAGGGAGTGGGCTGTAATCTACCACGTGGGTGCAGGTTGGTAGATATCACATGTTTCGAATTTTTGGTTCTAGGACATGCCGTTTTCCTCACGATGTTTTTCCTTCACCGTTTTGAGAGCAGTGGTGATGAAATTGTTTACACAAAGAAATGTACCTGCTTGGGTTCGAACCCACGACAAACAACTCGTAAGTCGGGGCCTTTACCACTGGGCCACCACTGCTCTCAATAAGTGTAAAAGTCTAGAATATAATAAATATGACCATTTTATTACACAAAATGACAGCTAGCACATGTCAGATTACTCCATTGAATTAATCATTCAACTTTAGTGCTTGTTTTCGTTATAGAAGGAACTCGTTCGTAAGATGTCATGTTTGTAGAGTCAGCAGTTTTGGTTGTGTGTTATCAGTCAGTAAATTAATTAATTTAAGATTTTTATCTAGTTGATAAACTCAATTTTAAATAGCAAAAAACTAATACCTTATATTATAATAAGCCTTTCATGCAGTCATTAGCATGACAAACGCCTTTTCTCATAGTCATATTCGATAAAATTTATTTATTGTCTGTCACAGGTTAAAAGACAGTTCTTACAATTAACATTTTTTTTTTATAACTGTAACTTGTCGTTCGTATCGGGTGTACAGTATTTATATGTACGAGGGGTGACACTGAAAGTTCTTAGAAAATCAAAAACTGAACAAACTGGCAAGTTATTAGTTCCATTATATCGTTTACAAGTGGCCAGTGCTAACAACTTTCAGTGTCGCCCTCGTATTTTAATATAAATATTGCTAGGTGTATGGCTAGGTATATTAAAAATAATTAATAATAATAAAATTACACTCTTAATTCTTGATAGTTGTTATCCATTTCATTGGTTGTTTTAGTCAACCTCATTTTACATTCGTTCTCCTAAAATAAAACGAAACGAACCAAGCATTTTTCACATTTGTGGCAATCAATATTACATTGGTAATTCCCACGTTTTTTACGGAAGTGCAGTGTAGACATATCAGATTGAAAAAAAAATGAAATTTTGAACCTTCAACGATACTTTCAGGTAGGATCACATTCACTGATTACATTGTTATAAAGTTGTAATTTATTTTTTTTCCTCAGCAAAACACTTGTAAAAAATATTGACAAAATAATTGGCTGATTACATTTGAGTCACTCAAGTGTTAAGATGTCCGTCTCGGACCCTCGGGGGGTCGGGGCTCAAATCCCTGAATTATTGAAGCGTCAACACTGATAACTTCTTAAAACAATTATTTGTTTATGGACCTTTCGTCTATTTGTGACGTCTAAGATGTAAAATATACATAGATAACATTACACCAGTATCTGAAGGAGAAAGTAGATGTGTACGTACATTTTGTAGGTTTTGTGTTCTAGGACGCTAAGCTTATACCACTAACCGGGCGAAAATTCAAACTACGGACTGCGACTGATAATTTTCTAATAACAACAACATAATCAGCCTATAATGTCCCCACTACTGGGACACGTGCCTCCTCTCTGTGAGAGGGAGTGGACCGTAATCCACCACGCGGACCCAGTCTAGTTCTAGGAATTACTCTAATGGGGAGCCCACATTAGAGCTCTTTCAGGTAGATTAAGTTCAGCTGCATATGCAGTAACAAAAATTAGACAGTTGACTGATATAGCCACAGCTAAGTTAGTATATTTTGCTTATTTCCACAGTATTATGTCTTATGGCGTTCTGCTGTGGGGATCGACAGCTGATGTAGATTAAATTTTTATTTTACAAAAGAGGGCAATCCGCGCAGTCTATAGAATGGGTCCTCGTGAGTCCCTTAGAAACAAATTCAAAGAAATTAATGTACGAACTCTGCCTTCTCTTTATATCTTAGAAAGTATTTTGTATGTTCGCAAAAACTTATGTCTTTTCAAAACAAGAAGTGATTTTCATAATATAAATACACGTAGTAAACATGAAATTGTGATACCCAAATTTAGATTAACAAAAACAAGCAAATCATATGTTATCAACAGTAACCGCTTTTATAACAAGTTGCCAAAGTCAGTTACAGAACTTAGCGATGGAAAGTTCAAAACCCACATCAAACGTGTCCTTACCAAAAACGCATATTATAAGATTAAAGACTACGTTGAAGACAAGGAAGTTTGGCAATAATTCCTTCTGCACATGTGGCTTCCCTGGTACCTCATGAACGGCATAACTATGTAAATGTCTATTAACTGCCCCCAAATTACGATGTTTATTATTATTATTTTTTATACAAATTTTCTTTTTGACATATTATTTTCACTGTTTGACATTATATACCTAAAATTTTGATTTCAGACTTGGAATAGCAAACTTCATTCGGTTTAAATGGGTTTTTATTTTTATTATTTTATTAATATTTTACACAGATTTGTGTGTACCTTGTGAATGTGAGAACGTTGTAGGCTTAATAGACTAGATATTTTGTAGACCTTTTTCTTTCTTTTTTTTTTTTTGTTAAGTTCCTGGTACGTCTCGACAGGCCTACACTGTACTCCCATACCTATTAACACTGTAATTTGAAAACATTGTAAAAGCCAATTATTTTTAAAAGAGTAACCGTGGAGTTTCTTGCCGGCTCTTCTCCATAGGAAACGACCCATTGGAACCGTGCACCTAGCTTCTGACGTTTCATAAGTGCCCATGTAGGTTTATGTGAAATAAAAATATTTTGATTTGATTTGATTTGATCAGTGCGGGTTGGTAGTAGTAGGTCACATGTCTTCGATATTTTGGTTCTAGGACATGCCGGTTTCCTCACGAGGTTTTCCTTCACCGTTTTGAGAGCGGTGGTGATGTAATAATTTACACAAAGTAAAGCGCCTGTCAGGGTTCGAACCTACGACCTACAACTCGTAAGCCGCGGCCATTACCACTGGGTCACCACTGCTGCAATTTTCTAATAAAAACTCTAAAACACTTCGTCCCACCAAAGAGGCAGTCTATAACCAAATTCTGACTTTCCTTATCTTAATTTTTTAGGTCTTGATAGTGAATTTAGGTTTCGGGGCAATCCCTTTATAGAGTCCCATGGGAGTCGTTAAGTTTACTAAGCGATTATATTCCGAGGTTAGGAGGTAGAAATTATCCTGAAAATTGCTTTGGTTCCTTATCAGTTTGCTTAGCGTGACATTGAAGTATTTAATAGCTGTTATTATCCATACTAATATTATAAATTCGAAAATAGCTCTGTCTGTCTGTCTGTATGGATCACTACACCACTAAACGGATATCGATAAAATTTCGCTAGGAGATAGGGATAGATATCTTGGAGAAGGCTACTTTTTGTCACAAAAATAATCCTAAATGGGATAAAAGTTTGTATGGGGAACTTAGCATTTCTTAAGTTAGGGATATGAAAATTTAAATGTATGCTTTTGTTAAGAAAGAAAACAATTGGTGCTTCAGCGTTTTTCTAAAATCATCGCCCAAGGGTTTATATGGGATGGTTTAAGGAATTGGAAATATAGTCAGAGTCCGTATCTTGGGGTAATATTTATTTTAGTATTTATTTAATTAAAATCGGTCTACCCGCTTCAAAAATATTACAATTTAAAGTTGTAGCTAATATGTAGATATGACGTGGTCCAAGGCTGCGCTAAAGTAGGTACACTTGCGGACAAAGAATACGGGTCAGTACGAAAAAATAAAATTACTGTTAAAATAATAGAGCTAACGGCATAGCATTATGTTGTAGATAATTTACCAGTTAATAAAATAACACCAAATGTTGGAATCATTATAAGATTAATTGTCAAAATTACATAAAAAAAAAACAAAATATCTATAATTTAATTAAAAAATAATGACTCCACGGGCTCATCTCACAGCTTCCAGGAGATTGGGCATGCTGTTTATTAAGTTTCTTACGCGATGTTGCAGGATATTGGTCGTAACGTATTCTTGCCGATGTTCCATTCCAAGTTTTGGATCATTTGCGGGGTCCAGTGGGGTCAAATTAGTTTCAAGGGCCTCCGCCTTACAGTCCGTTCGCTTACGTTGTCTCTACGGGTGTCCCTAACAAATTTGTTACTTCAACTGTGAGGTTGTGATCTCGGAGCATGGTCGTAACAATAAATTGATCCTCTCGAACCGTAGTTTCTCGGCCTGCCGGTTCCTGGTCTTCTTATGTTCTGTCCAGTTTCTCGGAAACATTGGACGTCTCGCTGCACTGAAGAAAGTGCACGCCTATTGTTCTTGCTGTACTTCGCTGACATGTACATTCTTCTGGTGTAAGCGACATGATAGTAATTCTAATATAATGATAGTGAAAGACGACAATGACCGCCTTTTATCATTTTGATTTGACACATTGAAAACATAAGTGAGAAAACAAGCAAAAGTAAAACCGCGAAATGAATTTATCTCCAAATTCGAGGTTTTTAAAATTTAAACATTTTTGAATTATTTTGTAGATCATTTATTTTAAGGGTTTATTTAAAGCTAGTTTCATGCATGTACCTTTAATAATTTGGAATTTACAGTTACACATTTTCGTCATCGACCCGTATTATTTGATCGCGAATGTATTTAAAAAATTCAAATGAATGGTAATCATTTTAAAATAAATTATTATTATTTTTAAGTAAGACATTTAGAATCATAAAAACTCTTTTTAATTAAAAATATTAAGATTTTTTGCATTTATTATCTGTCTGTCTGTCTGTTACCCTTTCAGGCTTTAACGGCTGAATGTATTTGGATGATATGCCATGAGCTGGGTACAAAGGATACTATTTATCCCGGTAGCACGTTCCCGTGGAATAATTGCTGACACTCACGGGGGTGAAGCTTCGGGCAGGAGCTAGTACGTAATATATTAAAAGAATTCATCTTAGCAGACAAGCTCAAAATTAAAACATAATTAAAAGGCCGGTGATTGTTTTAATTAGAGTTGATTATTCAATAGTCAGATAATTTTTATCTTTTTAGTTTGATAATTATTTTCTGTACAAAAGTTGTTGAAACAGTCAAAACTGACACATAACATCATGCCTTGTTTCCCCGAAAGGTTAGACAGAGGTGTACCTTTAGTACAGCCACATTTCGCCAGTTATGTTTAAGCATATTGCCATCAACCGGGCACATATCCAAACTCCGGGCTGCTACTGAGAAATTCTAATGAAAAAACCCATTAACACTTTGCCCGACCAGGGAATCGAATCCAGTACCTCATGCTCAGCAGTAGCGCTTGTGACCACTAGACCGACGAGGCAGTCACTAGATCAGGGATGCACAGACTTGCAGAGAGAATAGGGGCCACTCGAGTACATTATGAGCTAAAGGCGGGCCCATAATTAAGTAAATCTTTTAAAAGAATTGAATTAGGTACCTTTTTTTGTAAAACTTAGAATATTTAGGTTGATGCATGGCAAGGTAATTCTAACTTCAAAAAGAATAAAGTTTCATCTATTAATCATAGGTTTGTCGGCCAAGCCAAGGCCAAATGAAAAGTGAATAATGCAGTGTGCCAAGTTGGCAGGGAGTTTTTTTCCCCGGTCGACTACACACTGCGAGTTTCCTTTCTGAATTCTATTTGAATTTGTTTGAGAAATAATTTAAACTTGGGCGACAAAGGGAAATACTTTGTTATGCAGCTCCCCATATTTTCATTTTGTGGAATATTATTTTGGATTTGTTTAACTGTGACTCTAGAAACTGTTAGGTGAATGCTTTTAATATCAGAATTTTAGCAGTATCAACTGTAGTGAAGTTTTTAGTCAAAGGGTTTTAGAACAAAAAAGATAGTCTTGACTTTGACTTTTTTATGAAAATCTTCTCCTTACCTCCTTTAGTCTTTACCTTTGTTTATTTCAATCACTAACCAAAGCTACAAAAGCGACAATAACTCTTCAAAATATATGCATCCTTATAATAAGACATGAACAAGCAAAAATTGATCATGCCGTTGGAGGATCGAAAAATCTCTCTCAATATCAGGATACAGATAGATACAAGAGAACTAATTTTTTACCCGCCTGTGCCTGAAGAGGGGTAAGGTTCTTGGTTAACGCCCATCATCGTCATTATCTTGCCTCTGTCCTTTAGGGTCGGCCTATTTATTTAGGATCGGCGCAGTGTCAGTCGTCATCTCAGTAGTCACCCCTTTTCTACCCATATCAGCTTGCACACACTCTTTCTTCTTCTTTCTTGTTCTTCGCCTTCATAAGAATCTCGTGAAGATTTTCAATCTGTTATAAAAATGAGTGCGCACGCGGTCACCTTCTCTATGGTCGGGTGTCACTCGTGGCGGCTACATCGCTCAAAAGGTTACTGCCCATCATAGAGTATAGATAGCTGTCCTTTGAGTGATGTAGCCTTTTATATTTTTCGAATGTTGATATATTCGATTGTCTAAACCAAATAAAACACGTTAGTCCTACTAGTTATTATCGGTGGTGATTTATGTTTGTTTTAGTAGTTATAACTCAGTTCCTTGTGTAAAAATAACGGTTGTAATAATTTGAAAACGTGTGTATTAAAACAAATTGACTATAGTTGTAATTTCGTGTGCCGGCCGTGTTGTCTTTTTTTAACATCTCCTCTTCTGATTGCTAAATTATAGTTCATGATAATCAGCCTATATTGGTGCCACTGCTGAGACACAGGCCTCGTCTCTTCGAGAGAGAGCGGGCCGTAATCCACCACGCGGGCCCAGTGCGGGTTGGTAGATGTTACATGTCTTCGAATGTTTGGTTCAAGGACATGCCGGTTTCCTCATGATGTTTACCTTCACCGTTTTGAGAGCAATGGTAATAAAATCATTTACACAAAGTAAAGCGCCTGGCTGGGTTCGAACCTACGACTTCCAACTGGTAAGTCGCAGCCGTTACCACTGGGCCACCACTGCTCTATAAAATAGTTAATATTTACAAAATATTGTACAACATTTCAAAAGAGTAACGGTGAAGTTTCTTGCCCATGCTTCTCCAAACGAAACTACCAGGAAGGGGCTACTTGACTATCCATTCCATATTTTTGCAAATATTGACGTTCAGATATGCCTTTTAGAAAAATATTGCGCAAGGTTGTTAGATTAATTTAGCAAGTAAAGAAAGATGCCTATTTGAAATAAATAATTTTCACTCTTATATATCCACATTCGTACTCAAAATGTTCCTCACTATATTTTCCTCATTCCTCCGCATCACAATAAAGACATAAACAGAATTTCCAATTTACTATCAACAAACACCTGCTGCCACGCACCACAACTTTCGCCCCATTTAATTTGCCATGACCGATTGTTGACAGACACGAAATCCAAAATGCCGGCGCCCTCATTGCCATCCATACGTAGGGCGCACGATAGTTGTCACCGCAGCGACCGGTTCGTTGATTCGAATTAATTATTGACACCCACGCATCGCATTATGATGACAGTACTTTTAGAACTGTGTTACAGGTATTGATATGAATATGGATTGTGAACTGACAAGTACATATAGGGTTGCACAATTTAAGAGTAGATTGCGGAAATTTCTGGTAGATAAAACGTACTACAGTGTAACTAAGTTCCTATCGGAGAAAAATATTTGTTAATTAGTGAAATCTTGATTTGGGAAATTTTGATGTATTACATTTTTGATTTTTGACATTTTGATCGTTGACATTTAGATTACTGACATTTTGATTTTGGAATAGTAATAATAATGATATTTTTAATCGTAATGACATGTTAATTGATGTAATGATAATGGTATGACATTTGTAATAGTAATGACATTATATATAATCTTATGATACTGATCTATATTTTCCTTTTAATACGAATATATATTTTTAATAGATGATTTAAGAATTTTATAACAGTAATTTATAAATTGATCTAAATAAGTGTAATAATAGTGATAAAAATAATTTTAAATGTTTGCATGCCGATTGGTAAAATGTGGTTGGGCTAAATGTAATCTTAAGAACTATTACGAGTATGTATTACCCATATTTGCAAAATAAGATTCTATTCTATTCTGTGACTTAACTTTGTTAGACACAGTGACTTGCTAGCCAGGAACTCTCAATTAAATGGCAGAGTTTTTGAGTTCTAAAAGCTAAATTATAATCGCTTACTGCAATTTGTAACTGAAAGTTTAATGAAAACGACATCCTAGCCAGAAATCGTGCGACGTTGCCAGACATCTTCCTGACGTTAGGGCCCGGGACAATTCAGACAAGATTACTTCTAATTAGCGCACTACTTATGATCAGTGTTCCTGACTACTTATCAAATCAAATCAAAATTTATTTATAAAGACAACAAAGATCCATAATACCTTATAGCTAGTGTTAGTAAGTAAAGTACATTATTATTATAAGAGTTTGAAGCACTTTGCACAGAACATGACCAAGCAAGGTACAATTTACTCACCTGGCCATCCTCTCCACAAAATGCCTCAAAATGGGAGAACAGAAACTCTCTGACACTGTTTTCAGAATGCTGTTGCTACTAGCCCGTATTCTAGTTACTAGCGATGCATTTTTTTTTCGAATGATCGCATGAAAGCCATCAGTTCGATTCTGTGCAAACATTTCCGACGCACTACAGAAACGGGGCAGTCTCAAGAGCATTTTGAAAATATTATTATATTGGACGCGCAAGACATCTAGCGACCTTTTGGTGTAGCTGGTCCATAGACCTCCCGTATACAGACCCTGACAATAAGCCTTGAATAATGTTATCTTAACTTGGTCGGTACAGCAGGAGAATGTACTTACAAATTGCTTCTTTTCATAGAACCAAATGATTAAGCATCACAATAAGTTGTCAGATGTTCCGGTTAATTGACCTCATCATCACAGCACACACAGTTCCACATAGACCCTTCAAAAATTACTAGAGAAACATTTCCTTATTGGAAAACAGTTATAATTACCACCAGTTTCCAGTATACAAGGTAAGTAATCCATATCCCGCGAGATATCGTGTGCTACCTTTCACCAGTCTCTGCAAATTGGGTCTTCCTGAATCATTTATTGAGTGTAAGTGCCGGTCTACACAATACGTGTCCTCACGAGGACATACGAGTATGTCTCGTAAATAACAGATTTGGATTACGATATTTTTATATCTTTTTTTATGGTTGTTTGTAAGACAAATTTTCAAATGACAAACAACTTATGTTTGGTGTGCTAGAGGAGAGTTTGTGTTCAAAATTTGTAGGTATATCTGAAGCCAATTAATAGAGGATATACATTCTTAGTCGGGAAGTGCTTTGTTCAACTACTTCTTTAGCACAAGACTGCATGCAGGTTTAACCCTACTTAGTAAAAAAATGATATCACAGATTTAGGTACTATTGTTACGGTCTTTTTTTTTTTGGTTGGTAAATTATCAAATAACTTTTCCCGCTCTGGGCGGAGCGGGAGGGTGTGTCAGACTCTTACTGACTAAAACCCACACGTATTCCTTCCTATTGCCTGTGTTGCCAGGGGCCTCGGTGACCCTTTAGTACCTTCCCGCGAATTGTTACGGTCTTAATTTCTAAAATCGTTAAATCAAAGTGGTGTTTTTTTTATTTTTCTCTGTATAAAAAGAGGATTTTCAGTTGGATATAAATATGTCTAGATAGAACCAAAACTGTGAACTCGTCGATAAGAATTACGTCCAACTGTTGGCCGCATAATACACGCACACCAGCATAACAAAGTTCGTCTGTTTGTTTTGTTCTTTTGCAGCGCGACACTATCTAGACATATAAATACTCAAAGTTAAAGACTGACGTTGCAATCATCATTATACGAGTTTACCTTTCAAAGATAACTAAAGAAAGTAGCTTATCGGCAAAGTACCTAAACTCCTACACAGATGACAAAACCAATTTTCTCAGAGGCTCTCCCCAGCACTCCTATTCATTCGTTCACTCACTTTGATGTCTCAGCAATATTTTAATGATAGCATAGACATTCAAAAAGTGTCGCTTACCGAATGATTTGATTTCAGAAGATAATGAACGAACGGAATGGACGAACGTTTTGAAGTTTTAATTAATTATGTGAAGGTTTTGTGTTCTATTTTCAAGAATTTGTTACAATGAACGTCTCCTTTGGAACGGAGTTTCAATTTCCATGGAAAAAAGTTTCTTCGAAGCCGGTTTTAATGAAAAGCTGGTTTTAATATTATCATTATTATCTTGGCTAATATCCCATCTATACAAGATAATACTGCTAATAGCAAATTTTACATTAAACGCGAAATTCATAATTACCAGGATTGGTAGAAGTGTTTTTTGATGATAATACTCTGGATGTAGCCATCTTAGTACCTAGCTTGTGGTAATTACAATTATTTTGTTGTTATTAATTTACAGAATTGATCCTTGCGAAGTAATCCCTTAGTTGCCCTAGTGGGGTAGGGAAGGCAAATTTTAGCTTAGTACCACATTCGGTTTGCTAATGACAAATCTCCTTGGTTCAGCCCCCTCTCTCTTCACTCCGCATCTACCCCTGGACTCATCCACCGTGAAAGCAATCCAAAAAGGAATTAATCTTGAACATTAAATTGTCTTCAATATATTTTAAGTGAATTTGTTTCGGTTTCCGGATTTTTGTTTCATGAGAATTTAAGGTAGAGTGTAAAGAAAATATTTTGAATTGTGTTCATTGTTACAATACGTTGATGAAAATATGGAAGAAAATGTGCTCAAACGAGAACCTCTGCTTGTTTACCAGATTTTTGGTTGAAAAGGTTGTTTTATCAAAAATAAAATCATTGTTGATTCTGCATCAACGACCCTTGGAAAAAATGATCACCCACAATACCTACACATCATAACAACTCCATTCAGGCAAACCCAACAAAAAACATCCGTTGAAAAATACGATTCACACATAAATACATCATATCACACATCCATCCTACATACTGCAAAGAAAACATTTTCTATTTACAATACTCCAATCGAAGACCCGGAAGCAATCTACCCGGGCGGCTCCGGGAAATTTCCCTAGTTCCCAATAATGGGGGCGTGAAGGGACTGATAAACTTGATTAAACACTCTCCCCATCCGAACGGGGGAAAAACTCCCCCATCCAACAACTTTCAAACCGATTTTTAAGGATACACACTTTATATCGGCTTTGGCTTGTCATTATCTGTGGTCCATCATAGAGTATGTTTGTTGTTTGGCTAAAAAGTCCCAGCAACGAGGCCATTAAAATATATTTGAAAAGTATATATGTTTGTAAGAGGTTTGGCGCGTTTTAACACGTACGTAAAAGTCAATTACTTTGCCGTGTTCAAAAATGGACACGCTTTGGTGTGATTTAACGAAATAAAAAAATATTGTGTGGTTTTATCAAATCACGATGCAAGTGAATCTTATTTTCGTCGGATATCTTCGTACTATTCTTGGTTTTTCCCTCGTTGACCGGTTTATTTGACTCACTAGCTGTATCGTTGTCCATCACGATCAAGTGAACAACAAAATACACTGATCAAAACACACAAATGCCGCGGAACACTTCATGAATGAGTGAGAATATAAATGCTACACGGTTAGCTGATGCGAGCCATGGGCGCCGCCATATTGGCCTTGGCTGCTCTGTCGAGCGCCTTTCACTTTACCCCTACTCCGTGGCCAGCTGTAATGCGACATGCGATAGATGGATGAAGAAATATGAAACGATGGAATAAAAGTTTCATTTTAAAAAATATCCATGTTGTGTTTCGTTTTCTATGTTGGAATGCAATATAACTATATTTGGTAAATTGTTTTTTTTTCAGTCATTAAGTCTCCGTTTATTTTATAAAATATACGTAGGTCACAGTAACTTTTCCTCGACCATTTCATTATTGTTATTGCACACATAGCTACCTGTTTTTCTCTCTCTAAAACTATAGGTAACTATATCTCTCATTGTGAAACTTCAATATCAACGACCCGCTTAAAGTGTATTTAATTCGTTTGAAACTAACTACCATCTTTCCTTCAGGGACTCGACAACAAGAACAAAAGAAGAGCGAGCTTGGCGCTGGTGGCAGGATGCAGGGCTCCGAGCCCTCAACCGACGAAGGCGTGACGTCAGAGAGACCACCAAGTATATCGAGACCGCCCTGGTCATAGACAAGGCGATGTTTGATAGGAGGAATGGGAGCACCAGGTCGGAGGTCGTCCATGATGCTATACAAGTGGCTAATATTGCTGATCTGGTGAGTTCTA
Organism: Atethmia centrago; assembly: GCA_905333075.3. NCBI lineage: Eukaryota > Metazoa > Arthropoda > Insecta > Lepidoptera > Noctuidae > Atethmia > Atethmia centrago. Next base: position 29,228,756 of record HG995378.1, on the reverse strand, counting down.
TAAAGAATGCTATAAATTTGTGTTGAATGTCACTATCAATTCATGGATGGGTGATCTTTCTTTACACACTAAAACAGCCCCCTACTACGGAGAAAACGATACACTGTCGATCCCGGTCAGTCATGGTTAAAACTAGAAACTAAAATGTTCCACCCATACTAAATCACTGTCACCACGCTACGAGTTAAGATTTTTCTTAGATCACCTAATTGTTATTATATCCATTTACATGGGCCATATAATATTAAAAAAACCATGACCAATTTCAATTGACACTCCACATTTTTTATATATACAAAACACAAATGAACAAACTTGATTCTCGTAAAGATTCACGTCGCGCTTTCGTAATTAGTACCTATACAAAATTCATTATCACACGGCCGAATTGCGGATGTCAGTGATGTCTGTCCCACATTTCTGACTGGAGAGCCATTTATTTTGTTCGCATTACCGCGGACCCTTAACTTGACCGTGTGAGGTAGTAAATGGTAAAACCTATTTATTAAATACTCTTTTGAGGCTTTTATTTATATTTTTGACGTTTCGAAAAACAATTTACGAGGTATATAATTTAGGTACTCATAGGCTAACTTTCAAGACAAATTCTTATTAGTAAAATACGACCTAAGCACTAAAAAAACTCCGCCCAACAGTCCATACTAGCATTTAATGCATACTTAAAAAAGTAACCAACATTTTACGACCCCCGAGTAACCATACCTACGTCCTTAGTAGTAAACTAACCCGAAATGACCACCCAAACCCAGTCTAGATAAAAATAAACTAAACAATATCCTTACAATAAAGTTTCGGAGCAATGGAACCTAATTACAGCAGCACCAGAACAATAAAAAGCGCGGGTCCCGACACATGTCATGAAGCGCGCGACTACGTGTGACACATGTCACAGAAGGGTAAAACAAATTATGATGAGCTCTCTAGTACATACTCTGGAGATGGACCTGACAGCTAACACTTGAGGATTAGATCCCTTTTTGGGTAAAGTGTACTTACTTTTTTATGAATATGTATTAATTTTTAGGATAGTGCCTGTTTTGGACCTATATTTCTTGTTGAAGTAATAATAAATTGTTTTTTGTAGTCTGTTTTTACGCTTTGTTTAAAAAAATATTAAACCTATAAAAACTTTATTTTATAGGTTTAGTATTGTTTTAGGTTATTGAAGTGAACCTCCTTAGACGGCGATTATGTAATTGGATGAGAATTGATAATGAAATTTCAAGCGGGCTTAGCATGTCTCTCTCTTTTTCTATTCTACTGTAGAGAAGAAATCTCCTGTCTACATTTCTCGGTAGAAAACTTTCAACTGTCTAAACAGAATCGTCATTTTTGTCTACTCTTCCGTCGACAAAATGCTCTCTACGGTTCTCGTGCTAAGCCTGAAGGACGCGTCACGTTCATATTTCGTTATTTTAATTAAAGAAAATTAATTTTATAACATTGTTGCAAGCATAATATTTATGAACCATCTATGAAATGTTTGTTCTGTTTTTTTTTATTAATAATTAACAATAAGAACAATCTGATATAATAATAACGGCTAACTAAGTTAAAATTGGATGTTATTCAACCATCTCTAGAAATATAATATCTGTTTAACTTCGGGCACTATAATAACCCTTTCCAATAAGCAACCTCTTAGAAATGATGTCATCAGTCTCTGATACAGCATGTTCCCTTTTATCTCGCCATTTAAATTAAGCGCAAACGACACAAGTGCTTAGAATTTACCCTATTTTCACTACGCGTAATTTAAGAGTAATTTCGACTAACCATTGCCTTCAGTAATCTTCCTCATCAATCAAATCAACAGATCTTCTTTATTTTTAAACACCATGTTGAAATTTAATTTGAAATAGATAACTCTGTATATCGTTTGATAATTATTCTTTAGAAGTCGGTGTTTTGTCTATATTTTATTGAATAATACTTTGGGTTATAAATTGTGGATATTAAATGGAGTTGAATTGAGTTTATCAGCCAAATTAAAATGTCAATTCATTCAAATTGTTTATTTTGTCTTCTACTCTTACACAGTGTCTACATCTCTTTCTCTCTATTCTCCTATCGCAGATATGCTTCAAAATATTTATTTAGTTATAAGCGTACTATTAATATTGTTAAAAAATCTACTCACTACAAGAAATATTGAAAGCTTTCTCGTAATTCTGTATATAACAGACGATTGGATATTAAAATGCCAATAATAAGAAAGTAGGTAGGTACAGACCATTTCATAAAAGCCGCCCCCACATAAAGCAACCCAGAATAAAAAACTCCTCGACGCGAACTTTGATAACTCTGTAACGAGAATTATTCACACTGTAAAACCGAGATGATAATAATATCCCAAAAACGTTGCGTAAAACTCGAAAAGTTTCAATCATATTCAGGGGGTCCCGTAACTAATCTCATTAAAACTTCCGTACCTTCAAAATAAGTAATGCCTGTCCAAAATTCAATGTTTGAGTTAATCAAAACGTTTTGCTAGGTTAACAGTGTGTGCCGTTTTAAAACAGAGCCGTTCAGCCAATTTTGTGCTAAACGAAGTTGTCCGTACATATGGAGACTATGGAAGCAGATAGTTTCCGAAAGAGGATCGCTCGCGGCACAGATGAACGATTTTTTTGTTTTAGTTTTGTTTTTATCAAATTTGTTTTTTTTGGAAATTATTGAACATTTATATACAGGGTGACATTTAAAACATGCGACAAATCGAAATGGGAGATTGTACTCATCATTATGAACAACTTTTACTAAGGGACCAAAGCTACAATCCCAAAAAAAAAACTGCTGTCCCCTACATTTATGTTCGCAATACCTCATCAAAATGTAGGAAAAGCAGATTTTTTTTTTTGGGATTACTGCTTTGGTCCCTTAGTAAAAGTTGTTAATAATGATGTATACAATGTCCCATTTCAGTTTGTCGCAAGTTTTCAATTTCAACCTGTATAGGGGCTATTTATTAGGGGTAAAAGGACTGACTTTACTAAGGAAACTACTTAAGACAATTCAATCAATCATTCAGTCAATTAACGTCATTATAAGCTTTTAAAAGTGGTGGGGCTTGTGGCTAAGTAATAACAGCCGCACGGGTCGATAGATCAATTAATTAAGATTAAGCTACGCTCGCCGCCGTTGGTCCATGTTGGTGACCATCTTTACATACCAAGACCCCTCCGTGCTTTGGAAATCACGTTAAGCAGTTAGTCCCGGCTGTCATTCGTGGATCTTTGACAGTTGTTACGGGTCGTCAGAAGCCTGAAAGTCTGACAAACCAGTCTTGACAATCGTATTACCAGTAAGGTTGTGGAGGTCAGATATGCAGTGACTTCATGTAAAAGACTTGTATTCCGCTGCATCCAATAAGATTGGAAGCAGACCCCAACATAGTTAGGAAAAGACTTATGAAGACGGAAACTTTTAAAAACTAGACGAGGTTTTTCTAGGAAATAAGAAAGACCGAAAGTAATATAATCTTCACAAATGAGCGCACTTTAAAAATGACTTAAAATTATACACAATATCTAATACTAAGAAGCCCCAAGCCTCAGACGACTTCTGATTTTGGTATCATTTAATTGTGCATTTGTGTGGTGCGTTTTCTGAATTGTGCACTAAATCAATGGTTTGTGTGTAATTAAAAACAAGAATACCGAACATGCTTTTTTTTTTGGGTGGGAAATCATCAAATAACTTCTCCCGCTCTGGGCGGAGCGGGAGGGTGTGTCAGACTCTTACTGACTAAAACCCACCCGTATTCCTTCCTGTTGCCTGTGTTGCGGGGCCTCGGTGACCCATTAGTACCTGCCCGCGACCCCGGCAGGCATCGTCCCTACCTTGTGCTGACGACTTCTCTTTGAAGCGCGCGTGGAATACGACGCGCCGTCGACCCGGGCCTGGTCCTTACCGGACGGTGAGCTACCCATTGCTCACCGTCCGCAAGCCCAACGAACATGCCTAGATCTTAAAACCCAGGTATCAAAATGAAAACCCGTTAGCACATAAATCAAAGCCAGCCGCTGCATGTTGTTCTAAGTCACATCCATTTCTCTTAATCTGTACCTCATTTCCAGTACTTCCGCACCCTGAACACCCGGGTGTCCCTGGTGTACATCGAGTCCTGGCAGAGCGCAGACCAGGCAGACATTGACAGGAAGCAGGATATAACGCGAGCCATCCACAAGTTCAGCGACTACACCGCCAGAAAACTCTTCAAGATTGAGAAGGATACCACGCAACTTCTCACGTAAGTTATTTTCAAAGTCTACTGTGCGATTTAATTAACGTGGCATACCATAACTTGAAGCAACAATAAGGGTGGCACAGTATAAATAGTCTTTAGATGATACAACGCATTAGTTGCTCCTGTTTAATTGTATACAACAAGCAAGAAACAAGCATCGTGTAAATGGAACTGAAGTAGAAGAATAATGTATAGAGGCATGAGGAACAGGGTGTAAAGTTCTCTCATCCTCCATAGAAAAGGGAGGATCCTCGGATTAGACGGGTGTCATGTCTGGTGGGCAACTGCCCGATGTGGGGATGTTGTATATGCTAGTTGCGCGGTAAACTCTGCTTGCGCGATGCAGGATTTTGCGTGACGTCAGTGTGATGCGTAGTACGCATGTGGCGATGTAGATGCTGCCACATATGTACTAAGTAATTTAGTAATAGGTATTGATGTTCAGTTACGTCTGGGTTTAAACGTAGTTGAGAAGAACCAACGATAACTAACAGGTAGATAACAAAGAGGAAGTGTTGAAGCCAACTGGTATTATTGATTAGCATAAACCTACAATAAATTGTGAAAAAGACTCCTGTTGATCTTAATTAGAATAATCCTCGTAAATCGAATAATAACAAAAACTACAGTTATGTATCTACTCTAATAAAATGCTCATTTAGTAACAACAACATTGCAGTTTTAATCCATAATTCACGAATAATCTCGTAAAATACACAGAACGATAATAACACTCCCTAAATTGCATTTTATTTAAGCGTAGCCTGCATTTTGTAAAGTAATACAAATATTTCGCAAGACACGTTTCGGCGGGCGAGGCTCACAAATCTGCTTACAAAACCCTTTTCACTTTGAACGAATGAAATTGCTAGATAGACAGTTACCAGTGCGCTAAACAGCTCGAAAATTAATCTCGAAAGCGAACCGAGGTCGAGAGTTAATTCGAGCGATAAACGAATTTGACGAAAAGCGTTACAGCGGTTATGTTTTCTCACTTTGAACTTTAATGTCCTAGTTTTTGGGATAACATTCGCGTGGTATTACGACACGCGAGATATCATCGGCTATTATCGCCCTAATTTTACAAATTACTACGTATTTGCGTTAATGTTTCCGACAGGCGGTATCCTGTCATAATTTAGGATGTCAGCTGCAGATATACGTCGATATCCTCGGAGGCGTCAGTGTCTCCAATTCGATTCGGGGGTGTATTCCTGGGTTTGAAGTGTGAATGATTGATGTCTATCAAATATTTACGATGTTGTAGCCTGAAATGGCTGGTTTCCTTCGGGAAAGAATGCCGCCAACGGATTGACTGTCGAACAAGGGGGTCTTGGCATTTATTGCCCGTTTTTTTTTTGATATAGCTGAATCTACATATTCATTTTGTGTCAATGTGAGCTTTCAGGAATCTCGCCAAGTACATCAATGACGTGGCAATGACGTAACACAACTATGAGTTTTGTATTGGTATTTTTATAATACTTTTGTATTTCTTTGTTCATTGAACCATTGAAACATATTTATGATATTCTGATATTAAGTGCTATTTTATGAATACTCATCATGTAGTTAGCAAAATGTACGAAATAATACCTATTATATCCGACCGAATGGTCCGTACAAATATTGTAAGAATTATTTCATGAAATAAAACATTGCTAAATGCTAGAAATTGTAGATAGTTCTATGCTAACATTTGTAGTTAGGTCTATGCTAACATTTGTAGTTAGGTGTATGCTAACATTTGTAGTTAGGTATATGCTAACATTTATAGTTAGGTCTATGCTTACATTTGTAGTTAGGTCTATGCTAACATTTGTAGTTAGGTCTATACTAACATTTGTAGTTAGGTCTATGCTAACATTTGTAGTTAGGTCTATGCTAACATTTGTCCAAATGATAATTTTTAAGTAAGTCTTAAATCAAATCAGCGTATTGCAAACATGTAGTACATAGATTGTACTGAATTAAAAGTTACAAACAGACCTTATAAGGGCACTGTAAAACAAAATAAATCACATTATAATACAATGCATTACCTAACATGGGACAATTTTACAAAACATACTTAATTCAAGTTGCTATCAAATTGTTTTAATTAAGACGCTGACAACACCTAAACCGCGGTCACTGTCAGATTGCATAGAAAAGAAAGAGAAGCGCGATGACACAACGCTTGTAATTTATTGCAAAATATGAAACAATTATCTATTTACTCAAAATTAGGTTGAGTAATCAAAAATAAATAACAACCAAGTTCTGCATTCAAGTAAGACGTTCTTGTTATTAATTAAATATGTAACGTATGTTGATATTACATACAGATATTTTGGATTAGAACTTAAGGTAAGAGGTTAGTTTAACGTTAGTTAGTATCGATATTTTTTTTCAAAACGAGTTTTGGTAACAACCAAGTTATGGGAATTATGTTCAAAATTAACATATATTTTTTCCGCTACCACAAACTGTACAGATTTGGCAATTTTTTTTCTTAAGAGAAGCCTATTTTGGTCAATTGGCTCTTGTCAGCGTCTTAATATAAGCTATAGCGTTTGTTTTTTTGCTATTCTACACATACGATTAAGAAACTCAAATCAAATCAATGTTATTAATTTATGTATTTCCCGGGTCCAACTCAAACACGACTAACGCAATCACAGTTTGCAGTGAAAGTAAATAGTCTGACCGCCGCCGAGCCTTTCGCCCCGGGGCATAGACAAACAGGAATTTTATCTAATTTCCAGCGTCTCTTTATGTACGGAGTCGGATGTTTCTATGTAAACTAATTGGGTTCTCTAAGGTTCCAAATGAAGAGATGTGTTCGAAAGAGGTTGCGTTGGTGGTGAACTTTATGGTTGTAAAGTCGCATTATTCATTCACAGGAGTAATCTGACTTATGCTAGCTGTCACTTGTGTAATAAAATGGTTATATTTATTGCAATGGATCACCATTGTTTCATTTAGTTTAATAGATTTATATAAGTGTAAAATAAATGTATAATAGTAAGTGTAAGTCTTTAATACAATAAATATGACCATTTTATTATACAAAGTGACATCTAGCACTTGTCAGATCACTCCAGTCAATTCTTAATTCGACTTTATACGACGATGTTTGTAGTTGTGCACTAATGTAACACAACCATTCATCATCATTATCATCTGCCTGCCTTTTCCTAACTATGTTAGGGTCGGCTTCCAGTCTCACCGTAAGCAGCTGAACACCATTATTTTACATGGAGCGACTGCTTACCTGACCTCCACAGCCTAGCTGGGCAACACGATAGCCCTTGGTAAGACTGTATGTCAGATTAATACCATCATTGTCTGTGAAATTTGTTAAGCTGAACAAACCCTTCTATAAAATTAAATTACCACGATGAATTGTCGTCAAAAACTAGAATTAGCACACACTTAGTATGAACTGGCTATTGTTATGTTTTCAGATGTTAAAATTATATCCTATTAGGTCATTCATCACCATGAAAAGTAAGGGTTTACTTACAGGGTCTGGCATCAATTTAGACTACCCCATTTTATGACCCAACATAAAGTCTTAGGCCGTGTCCTAACCGATAAGATTAGGGTTAGCCTCAACTGTACTCACCTAATTTCCTGAGTCAAAAGACCTTGAGGTGAATTTAACACAAGTATTACTAATGCACACCACATAACTAGACTCAAAAGTCTAAGTGATTGGTTTCGAAAGCTCTCTTCCCGACGTGCTTCGAATACCTGACACAATTGCCAAGGTTTTATGACTGGCACCCGGTATGGCACCCTCACAGGTTGATTAGATAGATATAAAAAGTAGGCAGTTTTATGCCTATGCGGTAGGCTGGATTTATGGCTATTTCTACAAAAGTTGGGTGAGGTTTTAGTGTCTTATTATGAGTTATGTTTCTTTAATTAGTCCTTGGCATTGTCGTTTCCTTTTTAGCACTCGCTTAATGATGATTTAGGGTATTTTACGATCTCTTATCAAGCTTATTAGGTATCCTGCGAGTACCTGGTATGCTACATAATAATACCAGCTTATTATTGGCCCCTCCAAGTCAAAGGCCATGCCGCAGCAGAGTACCATAGACCATATAATGATTTCTAAGCCATTGTAGCTGAAACCTTGGCCATGATTTACTGATTAATTTTATAGTCACATCTCAAAGAGTCGTCATTATAAACCTAATCACAACAAAACATTCCAATTTCAAAATCAATCAGATCAATCCACAAACAGAGTTCTTTTTTCTAATTATCTCTTTTAACGTCTGTTACAAAAGGATCCAAGATGGCGGCGGTGACGTCAGCGCTATCGCTTGTTGGCGAAGTAATTCAACTATAATTTCCGATATCCGAGTCGAATCGGTTCTCGTGGAAGCGTGCCCGCTCTTTGAGCATCGAGTGTACCTTTGAAAGTTGCGTCGCGAAGTACTCCACGAATTGGAAACATACAGAGAGAGAGGCGTGGCGTGCTCGAGTGAATGTTTCCAACTAGTGTTGTACTTTTTTATTATTTATCGTGTCACGTGTAACTTTGGATCTGCTAGTAGACGTTGTGAAGTAGATTGTAGGAGATGTGTTGTCATAAAGTTATCAATAGCTTTTCCGATTCAGTGTATTTATCCATGACTTTATAGCCTCTTACTTTATGAAGTGTGTAACTAAGCTCCATCATAAAAAAAAACAATATTTCAGTTTTCATTGAGCATTCAAGTTTAGACCTAAGGTGAGACAACAAGATATGGTATTAAAACTTGAACACATTTCAGCATACCTACCAAAAACTGCTTTGACATCAGGCACGCCCATTATCCTTGATCAGTATGTTTCAAAAAGTAATATTTCCACAAGTTCTGACGTTATCGCGTCTCGTTACCAAGTTTGTCAAATTCGCGTTCGATCACAAATTCGATAAGCGAATACGAATACTTCCAAATGATAACTTCTGTCTATTTTTCTCAGAAATTTCATTAGATATCGATGGATTAAACGATTTCTTAACACTCGTATTTCTATGTTCGGCCAAATGAACTCGAAAACCAAGAGTTTGACATTGTAAACCGCAGGTTAGCCAAAAATAAATGAATCATTCAGGAAAGCCGACTATAAATAAAATTGTTCTTATAATGTCAGACAAACAATACCAAACCAAAACTTCTTTTTTTTACATTGAAACTTTCGCAAAAGCTCAGATCAAATACAAGTTACAAGTTACAACGATTCTCTAGTCAAAGTGCGACTAACTCTACTATCATGTTTTATTTGTCTTTTTGAAAGGCAAAGCTTATGCAAAGCAAGTTGCAAGTTAAATAAGGGTTCACGTACTAGTTTAAATTTACATACTTTTATCTAGGAACTACGAGTACGTCGTTCCTGCAAAACATCTCTGTTCAAAGTAACTAGAATATTATAAAGTAAGGATCCACATACGCCTCTATACGTCGTTCATATTACACATACGCCAGTTTACGTAGCACATACTCCCGTATACGTAGCACATACGCTTGTATTCGTAGGACGCTTCAACTTTGTGTACTTGAATTTCAACTGCGATGAATCTTTGTATGAATAGTTGCACATGCGTCTTTACACAGCGCTCCCAAGTTCTTTGCATAAAACCTGTTTAATTTCATGTTTAAATTTGTTTGAGTTACATTTGTGCGAGTTTTCCTTTTACTGCAGATGATATATTGTAGGATTGAGCAAATTTTGTTAAGAAGTTCATTTGTTGCTACGTGTATCTAGGAAGCGAACAGCAATTGGATCTAATAATGCTATTATGCTTCATATAATATGCACTATGCTATGTATTTGGTGATGGTCTTCAGAAAGATCAGGTGCGTAGTACTCGTAACTGGCGTGCGTGTATCACAAGATGTATGTGTAAACGAAGCAAAAGAAGTATGTAAGAAACGCAGCATCCTGGCGTTCTGTAGTTTCTGTCTATCCCTATGGGAAACAAGGCGTGAGTTTCTGTAAGTTTGTGGAATATACACTACACACTAGACAGTCTGTTTCCGAACTTAATTAGATCATTATTTAGATGTTTAATTAAAAAATAAACGGTTTTCACACACAAAGGGATTATTGCCAAACTGGGGCCTCTAAAACAATTAGCTACGTATGTTAGGCCATAAAAATTATAATAATCAAGCGTTTCAGGCCATTATACCGTCATAAGGCGGATTAAGGCCATATGTGCGGTATATTGTCCTTTTAGTAAATAAATTATGAGGCCGTGAGGTTGAGAATGAGTTCAGATGTTTTGTTAATTGGCGAGTAATTAGTAATTATTAATGAATATGGCGGTATTTAAAGAAAATAAAACCAGTTGACAATAAAGATATTATAGTGTGGATTGTATGGATGAAGAGAGATTCTAGAATTTTTTATTGAATATGAGAGAAATCAATACTTTTATTTATTGTTATGATAATGTTTAAATTTCTAAGACTTTATAAAATATGTATTTGATTATTTCAATGGTGGGTCCTTAGGTACAATGTTACATAGGCTTGATTCTTGTTAATCTTAATCTAAACTTTGTAAAGTAGGGCTATTAACAAAGAGCTCATATTCCAGCTTTTTACCCAGACGCAACTGAATATAATTATTCATATTTAACATAACTATTATCTCTTCCACATTTTAAAAACACCATGTATACCAAAAAAAGTTTATCAGCCGCCATGTTAATTCTTGACATCACTTCCAGCGGTCTGTCGTTCCCCGGAGGCGAGTCGGGGATATCTGTCCCGGACACGCTGTGCACGCCCAAGTCCGTGGGCATATCAGTGGACACCAATACTTATGAGCCGCACCTACTCGCCGGGACCATGGCGCATATGATTGGACATAATATAGGTGAGTTTTGGCTAAACTAAATAGAGTTTTGTTTCACTTCGTGATACCCATCGGACGCCCGTTTGTCTCACTGCATGGGATCGGCATCTCCTCACCTTATCGGCTTGTCATCAACGGCAACGAATCGCCGTAAGCGGGTGGTCAGCCGCCGGGCTGACCACCCGCTTACGCCGGTAAGCGGGTGGTCGCCCCGCCGTAAGTGGGGCGCCGCCGCCGCTGCTGCTGAGTGCTGTTTAGTAGTTGATCCCAAGCCGAGGTGATTCCGTTTTGATGCTTATAAATGTGCGTGCGGATTAGATATTTTATAGAAAGAATCTTGAACGGCTCGAGTTGAGGTGATGCTGATCTAGTTCAATACATAAACGTGTGCGTTGACCTTTAGTATTGAATACACTGCCACTTGAACATAAATGTCAATATTGCTACAACCAATCAAGGAATTAAAGAGCATTTAGAAATGACCCGTAGCATTATGGACTGTCGTCAGGTCATAAGAGGCACATCAAGCTTTAGAAGAAGTTCGGCTATGTAGAGCGAGGTCTCTGTCTTTCACAATGAATTGTGTGATCGTGTCTTTTTAAAACACGATGGCCTATATTAATGCCTTGCTATGCATAAGTTCAAAGTGGTTTTACACAACGCGATTTTCGCAAACAGTAGGAAGCGTGTTTCAGTTTCGACTAGCGCTGCTGTGGCCCGGCTCTGTACCACAAATGCTGTTAAGGGCAATTAGCAAATGCTTCTAGTTGTTGTTAAGCCTGTTGCTTTGTAGTAACAGAACAATGCAACAAAGTAAGTGTAAATATTGGCTAGTTACGGCACAGTTCTGTGTGCAAATTCGATGCCTATCTTAGCGCTCTAGGTTCGCTACATTTAAAATGGTCATGTTTGAAACCACGCTAATGAAGAAAGAGTAATGTCTCATTTTGGCGAAAAAATCTGTTGTTTTCTGTAACAAATGCTGCTTCTTTATTGTGTTAAAAGTTTTAGAAAATGTTTACCAAAATCATATGTCTGGAAAATTTCAGTTGACATTGTTAGAAATGGTTTCCTTGTTCAGTGCAATATTTGTGTGACTGTAAGCAAAATCGATGACAACAAAACTTTTGCCACATGATATATTGTATTCTTGTGCATCGAAATAACCCTGTACCTAGGTATAATAACCCTGTACCTAGGTATAATAACCCTGTACCTAGGTATAATATCGACATCGACACGGATACCGATATTGTTATGTTTTGTGCTACCTACATTTCCCTGAATTTATTGACTTTATATTTTAATACTAAGTATTCGTGTCACAGAAATATAAATTTATTTTAGTATCTATACACGAGACAAGAAGTAGGTAGACAACTAATGCAATGAGATTCAAAATTGTCAACCTTGTGCAAAATTATGTTTCCTTCAGCAAGCGTACAAAACACTTTTCTTAGCTGTACCTTCCACCACATTTTTCACTAATAAAACCTTCTTCCCCAGGCATGGGCCACGACGATGGCCGAGAGCAATGCTTCTGCCGGGACTGGCACGGCTGCATCATGGCGCAGTCCATCGTGGGGTCCGACAACGTGCAACCCTACAAGTTCTCTGACTGCTCGAAAAACGACTACATCAATGAGCTCAGGGTCGGACAGGGACTGTGCTTGCTCAACAAACCTAATGAGGTACGTATTTCCCAAGAAAAGTATGCGCTTCGGGAAACATCATCTATCTTCGTAAACACGAGAAAATCTCATGTAGAACTGTTACAACCATAGAAGTACTTGCCTAGTTTGTGTCATGATTAAAAAAATAGGTTAAGAACTCTATGCAATTCCATAAAACTGTGGCGTCATGTTCGTGCTAATTCGGAAACACGAAGATTACCGAAGCGCATAACTTTCTGGTTTGACTGTATGTCGAGTCTAGCTTATCGCACGCTTAATAGAATACTGGCATAACTCAAAAAAAGTAGATTTCTGGGAAATTGGCGTTAAAAATGTTTTGCAATTGGAGTTCTAGTCGGCTTATTAGCCTATATAATGAATATGTAATTTACGGTTAAATACAATACCTACTTTCAAAAACCATTGATTACCTAAAGATGTGTAAAAAAATTGCAGAAATCTTAATTGTGACGAGTCACTGTTAAGATTTCTGCATTTTTTTTCTGCAAGCTTTAATTAAATAATAATTAATTAATTAATAATTTTTATTTTTTTTTGTTTTTTAGGTCCGTAGTCTATTAAGCGTGCGTTATGTTTAAGAAAATAATTACGATAAACGTTGAGCTGTAGTCACTTACATACCGACCTATAAGAAAATATTGTAAGATAAAATCTGCCAGGTCTTTAGACGTGTCTAAGAACGAGTGAGGCAGGGTTTAACTGTACCTAGTACGTTCATTCACTGCTTACCTATTAAAGACGACAATGTACAGACTATGTAGTTTCTGTATACAACATCACACCTGTAATCCCCGAAGGGTTAGACAGAGGTGTACCTATAGTACACCCACATTTCGCCAGGTTTGTTTTAAGACACATGTAATGGGGCGAGCATATTCCCATGGGAAAAAAACGTGAGTTGATGTATGTAGGTATCTATGTACAAGCTTTAGCAATGACTTTGTGTTGAGATTAAGCCATTTTGCCAGCTCAACAAACCGAACAGGTTTATTTGAGTCATTACTTATAGTAATGATATAATAACATTGCAACCCGTACAAACACGGATGTTCAATTTATTTATGTTTAAACAATAGTTCATGAACTATTCATATCATAATTGAAAATACTAACCCACAAATATATTTTACACTGAAATTATATTTATTTATCAAATGACCACAATAACAGCTGCTGTGGCGGTTTTATGCCATAGAATTTTCCACATTTAAGCTGAAATAAATTATTTTATATGGTAAATATTTGTTAAAATGAATACATTCTAACTATTAATCGTGTTCCACCAAACTTAAGTCTAAACCTTCAGTAACATTTAATCTGATTAAAAACTCATTTCACAATTCTATTTAAAATGAATCAGATTTAAGTCCTCAAAGTTACCTATTTAAACTTTAATTAACTCGGAATCGTAAAATCAAATCCAATCCAGTGAGATCTTCGAGTGAAATCACTTTAATTCTCGATTAAAAACGATGGGATTCATTGAAAGGGAAGTCGATGACTCGATGTCTGCTTGAGGGGATGAGAGAACCTCTAATTTAATAATTCTTAGGTACCTACATAGAAAGCAACGCGCCACTGATTCAACGGGGAAAGTTTAGTGTGGATGAGATCGTCACCGCCACACCACTTCCACGCAAAAGTTCATTCGAATTCAAAACAGATTTTCACGTTGAAAATTAATCAGAAGCTGTCGTATTGTTTGCCGTCACCCGCGCTAAGGCCCACTCCTTTAATAAAAGTTATGGTAATACAGGCTGCCCTCGCGCTCTGAATCATCTCTTCGTTTGCGAATATATAATAACAGGAGCGAACGCCAGCCAGGGTTTATTGGAATAAATTTGCATAGTCAGGAATGATAATACCGAGCCTTGCTTCTCCCCTTCGATTTCTCACGTTTACGTATTTATCGAGGGATGATTGTGAGGGAATGCCTTTATTTTCCTGTAGCAGTTCGCGGTTGCTCATAGTAACGCGTGATTTGTTGTCGATTGGTATTGGTTCTGATGTTGATCCTGTTATTTAGTTTAGGAATGATATCATATGATTCAATTCACATTGTACACAAACGTTTCACTTACAATATCCGTAGGGTACAGTTTACAAAGAAGGTAGACAGATTTATCGCCACGTTATCGCTTTTTACCATCCATCATCCATATTTCCCAGTCACCGTGTGATCACGGCGCTTGCAACAGCATGCAGCGTCGAAGCATCGAAAACTCGATAAAAATAAAAAAAATCTACCAAACTAAACTATCCATAGGGTTTTTTTTTTCGATACGCCTATAGCGTCTTCCAATTCAATAGTTTTAAAGCTGAATTCAATTAAATGGAAATATATAGCAAGTAAGTTTGTAGATATTATGTTTCGTGCCAGGTAGTTATATTTCCGCACAAATTAAGCTTGACATTAAAAAACGTATTTGAGCATTTCTCCTTATACATACAAATACTCGTACATAGGTCCTTTGAGCATTGCTAACTTCGATATTTTTCTTATATGGTTTTCATCTACCTTCCTGTATGTCATAGGTATTGCCTTTGATTATGTATACAGTACGAATCTCGATTCCCGATGTAAATTCAATTTGTGTGTATGCTCACCACACCCTTTGGGCATTCTGAAATGTTTCTCTTGTACGACTAATGCTTTTTTGACTGAGTTTGACATGACGATCGTGTGTAGATACGTGTGTTTTCTTTTTCGAGGGTTTCTCAACATATACGTTCCATTTTTGTGGAAAGTTATTGAGATTTGTAAAACATGAGGATTAAGGAGTTGTTAGTGAATAACCATTTGGTTTGTTGTAATAGCAGACCAATTTTAGATAATACGCCAAGCTTGCATAGTTGAAATGCAGTATAAGCCGTGTCATATTTGTCGATTTAATGTGAATTAAACGATGTGGGCGTAATAGAACCAGCCACAACATAAAAAACGCGGAACTTAACACAAACGAGTTTGTTGAGAGCCTGAAAAATACTGATTTTAGCTCCAATTGCGATGCTTACCGAGCACTCTCTCTCTCTCTTACTTGTCACTCTTTAAAAACTTAAACTCATAATTGGATTCGTTCTGTATACCTTCGTGGATGGAGATGACGACGTAGGTACATACTATGGAGGCATGAGGAACAGGGTGTAAAAGTTCACTCATACTCAATAGAAATGGGAGGATCCTTCGGCCAAATGGGTGTCGTGTCTGGTGGGCAACTGCCCGACGGTTGATGTCGGGATGTTGTATATATGCTAGTTGCGCGGTAAACTCTGCTTGCGCGATGCAGGATTTTGCATGACGTCAGTTTGTTGCGTAGTTCGCATGTGGCGATGTAGATGCCGCCACAGTACTGTTTAAAGCCTTTTTCATCAACAAACCTATGTAAATTATCTATCAAATATGAACAAATAAAATTACTACAAATTTCCACAGCTGGTGATCCACCACCAATGCGGCAACGGTCGCCTGGATGAGGGCGAGGAATGCGACTGTGGCACCATCACGGAATGTCAGAACACCAACCCGTGCTGCGACCCTTTCACGTGTCGACTCACCAAGGAGTCACAATGTGCTTCGGGAGAGTGCTGTGAGAGGTGCCAGGTAGGAGAAGACTTGATAACTAACACACAAACTGTACCTATTAGAAATATTTTCTATGCAGTGATGCCTAAACCCGTATTAAATAAACTTGTCTCGAAATAGTGACTTCAAGAATAATTTCTTACATATTAGGTATATTTGTTTTTATGTACATATATCTACATATATTTATCTTTTATCATATTTTTTTCATATATTTTTATCTTTTTTGTATGTATATATTTAAACGATTAGTTGATTCATTATTAAGTATAACATTTATTTTGACAATATTAAGTAATAACCACTCTACTAGTATCCTTAGTTAATAATGAAAGATCTCCTAATAATAATGATAGGGAGCTAATTTTGATTTGATGGAAATAGTGATGTCTTTTCATTTTAACTTACGACAGGCATTGCTTACGATACTAGAAATATATAGAGGACTAAGCCATATTTAAGGCAAATCCTGTCGTTGATGGGAATACGAATTAAGAGTTCCTTAGTTTTATTTATTCAATAAACTGAGCTTTCTAAACCTGTTGTATATTGAGAGGACTCGCTTCACGGGAGGCAGGAATAAATCATGCGTTAATTCCTTCCAAGTCCCTTCATTATAGATACCTCTTTGACTT
This sequence comes from Atethmia centrago, assembly GCA_905333075.3. Lineage (NCBI taxonomy): Eukaryota > Metazoa > Arthropoda > Insecta > Lepidoptera > Noctuidae > Atethmia > Atethmia centrago. The sequence continues at coordinate 29,211,728 of HG995378.1, read as the reverse complement.
TAACGAACTGTAGTCTTGGTCTTAAAGCATATACAGCTCAAAGTTTCCTCAAAACAACTGGCACTTAGCACATTTAAATACAAGTCTTACAGTCGAAATATATTTGCATTTTGTTCAGACAAATGTATTCTGACTAATTTACAATGCTACGTCTGAATTTCATCAGTTTTCAAAGTGATTAATGTTCCGCTGTGTGTCATAATGTTGAATAATACAAAGTTAATGCCACATAAAGTTTTGGACAACTATGCAAATGTGACGCTTAGAACCGCAAAAAGAGAGATTTAGTTGGAAATTAGGGATGGAGCATAATTATGTGTGTATGTTTCTGAAATGGTTTGGAATGGGGAAGAGAGATTTGAAAAGGTTCATTACTAAATTACTGTCCAGTTCTCTGCTTTTATCCTAACTAATATCATAAATGCGAAAGTGAGTTTGTTTGTTTGTTACGCATTCACGCTAAAGCGGCTGCTCGGATTTGGATGAATTTTGGAATATGGGTAATCATGACTGGATTAGGACACACGATACTTTTTATCCCGATATTGCCACGGGATCGAGACTTATGCGGGTGGAACCGCGGGGCGCAGCTAGTAGATTTATAAATCTCTTTGCTCGAGGATATTAATCATAAGTTGCCTTTGCATTTATCATTTATAATTTACCATCATTCTATTAATTTTGACATACCTACCAAATAATTTGTGTTTACCTCTCGCATGATTGATAATTCTTTATTTTTATTTTTTATTTCACATAAAACCTTATATTTGTACGCTTCTTGGCATAACATGGCGACCTATCTTCAATTTAAGAACTGTATTCACTACCTATGTTACACAAATAAAATTGATATGATTTTTTTTTTACCAATACATACATCCGATAAACGCCTACGCTAAAGACGAAGGGTGCCTTACATAATGATTACTGGAGCAAGTTTTATATTTAACCTAACCATGATTTATTTCCTAATCGCTAGAGGTAATAATCACTTTTTTTAGTGGTGTTAAGAATATGCCCTTTTACAACCAACTCATACAGCCTCGTCGGTCTTCAAGCAGTTAAGTTTAACCTCAAAAACAGCCAGGATTATAGCATCTTCTCTTTTCACCTCCCCAGCTAAAACCACGCGGCGTGACCTGCCGAGACGCCACAAACGAGTGTGACCTCGACGAGACGTGCACGGGAATGTCCGGTTCTTGTCCACCGGACGCGCACCGGAAGAACGGCGACCCTTGTGAGGAGGGCAAGGGGTACTGCTTCGCGGGACAGTGCCCCACACTGTCGCTGCAGTGTGAGAGTATCTGGGGACAGGGCACGGTGGGGGCTGATAAGGAATGCTTCGATCAGTTCAACTCGAAGGGAGCGGTGACGGGGCACTGCGGGAAAGATGGCGGCGGACATTTTATTAAGTGTGAAATTGAGTGAGTATTTTTATGGCATTTAATTTTTGACAGTTCCATAATATCATTTTATCTAAAAAACACAGCTCCGCCCCCTAATAACCGAATAAGTGCTGTTGCGGCGGTATTGATGTCAATCCATATTCGTAAAGTATAGGCCAAAATACATCACCTCAATTTTTCCAGATTTTTATATCAAGTATTTACGAAGTTACGAAAAGTTATTACTTTATTCTTTATTTATAACCAAAATAAAAAAATCTGCGATATATTATATGCGTACCATAATTATAGCCTTACATTGTGTAAAGTATATTACCATACTTATCAGGTGTAGCTCAGACTTCACTTTAACGGCGTTGTCCATTGCGCGTTTGTTCTAGTGCAGATTTTAATACTATAATTCCGCAACGTGCAATCGCAGATAACTTCAAGCACTTAATAATACGATAATATCCTTGACATTTCGTTCAAAACCCAGAACAAAAACTTAATCACTCCTTACATTATCAGAAACTTTTCGACTGCACCAGAAAAAACGCGTTATAGCCTATTAACGGTATCACTGTACTGCGAAACGCAAAGAAAATTCAAGCTATATTACATTGCAAAACAAAAAAACAATAGTTAACAAGAAAAAAAATCGCAAAGTAACATTAACGATTAAAAAAACTAAAATATTTCTTTAAAATGTTTTTTTTATCAATAGCTTTAAAAAGGTACCAGTGTACCTACAAAAAAAAAATCTAAACGACACAAAAAAAACAAACTTCTATTCGGTGTAGTCACAAAGTTATGGATGAATTTATGTTTTTTATTTTTCCTGTAAAATTTACTATTTACACTTGTGCTTTTATTCTGCGGGAGCGGCGACAGTATTGGATTCTTTTGTTCAGCGGCTAAAATGAAAAGCAAAGAATATGTTGATATCATTGTTATTTAGATTTCTCACATTATAATTGTCTAACTCGAGTCTTGATCAGGCCGAGGTCAGCGACTCCAATGAGCCATTATAATAATAATATCAATAAGTTCTTTATTTCTCCTCATAATGACAAGCTTATTCTAGGTTTCACATGTTATTATTTGTTTTTTTTTAGCAATGTGAGGAGCTGGTGTCTGAATTAGGCGTAAAATGCCTGTATTACCCCACGGAAAAACAGAAAGTTTTACTTAAAAGAAAAGAAAAGAAAAATATGACATTACAATCTACCGTTATAGATAAATAAGGAGATTTAATGAAATAATAATAATAAATAATGACACCGTGGAGATCGCCCCTGCGACACGCAGGTCATAAACACGTGACAACCACAGCCAATATGTAACAACTACTTTCTTCACCAGGAACGTTCGCTGCGGCTCTCTACAGTGTCAGCAGGGGAACCGCTACCCCATAGTGACTGGCATGGACGAGTACTACACCAGGACTGTCATCAGTATCAAGGGCAACGAATATGAATGCAAGTGAGTGCTGGTCCAATGTTGATGTTATCTTCGCAGCAGAGTTTCATATAGTGAGTCTGTCTTTAACTTACTATGAGGATTACTACGTGGTTTCAAGCCTTGTCTCTTGTTAGTAAATGTAATTTACCTGTTGTTGGTTTCCCAATAAACAGCCCATAAAATCTCTTAAGCTGTGATTTGACAACAGAGGAAATGCTTAGCAATATTTTTTGGAAAATGAATGTCACGTTTTTGTTCACCGTGGAATACGTGGTTTTTTATGACTTTTGATTAGGTATAACTTAGGTTTTATCTTGTCTAAAGCAAGATTGAGCTGTTTTGTTTTTGACAAACTTAGATTGCTGGTGTAAGATATACATATAAAGTATGCTTCACAAATGCTTCGAGGTCCATTTAATTCTCTGAGAGCAAATTTTTCCAAATCTGTCTACCATTCTATGAAAGTGTGCTTCTAACCCCACTTCGTCCCACCTCCAGAGCCACCACGGGGCTCCCCAAACACTCGGAGATCGCGCCGCTGGGGCTGGTGCGCGACGGCACGCCGTGCGGCGACAACCTGGTGTGCGTCAACCAGACCTGCACCTCCATCTTCCCCTACATCGACCACACCAAGTGCCCCACCGACCACAACAATAACGAGTGCTCTGGGAAAGGGGTGAGTGGAACTTTGTTCACAATATTTTATACTTTGTGGATTTTTGAAACAACAGGGCAACAGAATAATTGCTAACTGCATTCACAGATTTTGGAAAAACAAATACAGTCAGCCAGAAAAACCTCAATTAATTCGTTTTGTTTTTATGATATTAATCGAAGCAGTTTTGTATAAAGACTAAAAGACTCTTCTGAACCAGCTGAGGTAGAGTACTAAAAAAAAAAGCAACTTCCAAAAAATCTATACAAAGTGAAAAATCATTTTAATTTCGTAGATCAGTGTCTTTGGATCTGTATTTTAGTTTTTTGCCACCGACTTCCGAAATTAAAGTAATGTTTCAGTTTGTAGCGTTTTTTTTTTTTTTGAATGTTGGTTGTTTTTTTTTTTTGTATAAAAGCTTTTTATTTTTCTTTTTTACTTATGGTACTTACCCCACCAATTCGTATACCACTAGTTACTCTGTAAACAACAGTGAAAAGAAGTAACTATTATAACATCATCAAAATACACAAATTGGATTAAATACGTATTTAGTTAGGACAGTCTCTTATGAAAATTTTCCTGTAACTACAACGGTTAAGGTACCTGCCCTTACGGTGCCTTCTTAAAAATACAACCTGTATAGGTATTTAATTAGCATTGTAATGTGTGTGTGTGTGGAAAATAGGGAAATGTTTTCAATTAAACTCTGTACATAGGGAACGTTTTTGGGTAAAAATGTGACAGAAAGTACGAAAAAAACACAGTTCTTGTTTTTTAATGAAAATGTGTTTATTACTGTTGTTGTTGAAATAAATGACATTGGTGATTAGAATTATTTGGTTAGCTACTTTTGATATGCATGGAATTTGAGGTGATGAAAACGTGGGTGTGGTCTCAGCTGGTGCAAGAATAAAGCATTCTTATATAGATTTATGAGTGAAAATACTTGATTATGTAAATCATCCACTTGTACACTACAAAAAAAATGCATTTAAAGATGCGTTAGTGTCTCGTGCGATTAGTTTTTTTTATACGATTAAATAACCTCTTGAGAGAACTTTACATTTTTAAACTCTTTATGCAACAATCCATACTTTCGCATAAAAAAATTTAAAAACTAAGCAGGTACCCACCTACATACGAACATTTGTAAACGTGCACATGTCATAACTAAACGTATAAAATCTAACAGCGCCACGGCGAAGCAAAAATTTAATAACACGCCTCCCGAGGCACCACTCAAACTATTAAAAAGTAACTCCGTGAGCCCCACGTACAGATAAAAATATTATACACAACGAACTTACGATATGTAGGTGTGGTCTGTTACAAACATTATCTGATGAAAATGTAAAGAAATGGATCAGAAAACGTACCCGTGGATGCCAATTTGTAGTGCCATTTACAAATTCAGTGATTTGATATGATTATTTTAATATTTAAACCCGAAATCGTAACTTACCGTAACTTACTTTACGTAAAACCACCTTAACATGTTTTTCGTCTGACAATAGGGAATATACAAGTAATTCAAAACTTTTACATTATTTAAATACACATTGTGTAGGAGTCAAGAAACAAATTTCTATTTTTTACATTTTTTAATACATTTCTTATTTTACAATTCATTTATTTATGTTGCGTTTTATTGGTGGAACGGAACGCAAACTCAAAATGCGTTGTCTTCGACAATGCCGGAAGTGACGAAAGAAACTATGTTAATAAAATCTATTCCCAGCAAAGTGCTTGAAATCTCACTAAGGTAAGTAAGTGCGATTTCTGCTTGAATAAAGCACAACAAATAATTTAATTTATATGATTTGGGGCTACAAACAGATGTAAACAATGAAGTTTTGTGGCAAATGACGTCACATCATGCCCGCGACAGATACGGTCGTTTGAAATGTAGTAGAAAATTGTTAGTTTCATAATTTTTTTGAGCAACAAGCAGTAGTTGAATTTAACTTTTAATACCTTTCTTGAGTTTATATTCCTATCTATTATTGATATAGTGAAAAAAAAATTACATGCATATTCCCTATTACTAAGGTTTTAGTCGATGTTTTTTTAATTACAATTTAATATTATTATCAAAAAAATATTTATTGGAAAAAGTACCTAGTAAGATATAAAGTATTTAGAAGGTTTGTGTGTTATGTGTCGCTTTAGTGGGTGATTGCGTAAGAATTTTACCAGAACAGGGTTTGTTGACACTTTCGTCAGAGGCTTTGGAAACAGACTATACGTGTACATTTCAGAATAGACACGTATGTGTAGGCTAGCTTATTTTTATCTCGTATCGGCTCGAGTGACTTGAGAATAGTTCATGACAGCTTTACAGCAATGTCGTAGCAAGTGGGAACCGGGTGGAAAGCAAAAACTAGGTAAATAATTTTAAATCCAGGGCTAAATATTTATCAATATTGTTGTCTGTTATCCGCGAATCAAAAGGTTTTATTCAGAGTGAAGTTAATTTATCATCATCATAACCACTAACTAGGCTGTGGTCAGCTTCCTGGCTAACCAGATGCAAATCTATATTTTACCTAAAGGCAATTCTGTGCTACTTTAGAGGCGTTTAATAATATCAAATCGTATGGACAGAGTTAGTTTGCCCTGCTCGCAAACATTGGTTGTCACTTCAGCCTACTCATTCATACAGCTACTCCTTGGTTCTCCCACGTTTCTTCCATAAGATATAAGGTTCTCCATTTCTACATTTATACATGTAACTAGCTGCTGCGAGCGGCGTCGGCCGCGTGGCTTTTTCTATAATAAAAGTAGCCTTACTCCTTATAACATCAGCTAACTGCCAATGAAAGTCCCGTCAAGATTGGTGCCGCCGTTTCAGAGATTAGTTGAACAGACAGACAATAATTTAAAAAAAATGTTGTTATGTTGTGTGTTTTGTTTAGTAAAAAGCTGTTATTTTGACACTTCAATTTTATTTATTTATATAGATGTCAGATGAACTCGTAACTTACCTCTCGGAATTAAAAAATGTTGTTATGTTGTGTGTTTTGTTTAGTAAAAAGCTGTTATTTTGACACTTCAATTTTATTTATTTATATAGATGTCAGATGAACTCGTAACTTACCTCTCGGAATTCGAGTAATATTAATCCGAGAGGGATTAATAGATAAGTTCCGCGTCGTCGAGTTTTAATTCAATATCATTTAATTGGCCGCTCGCACTATAGTTTGGACATCGTTAATTATAAGTTGGACGATGTGCGCCTCCGTTTATGATGTGCGAGGTACGAGAGGAAGCGAAAAAAGTACTTATACCTACGTAATTTGATTTTTGTTTATTAAATACTCAGGTTGGTCTGAGCCAGACTGAAAATACTAAGCTGTATTTCTAAATGAACGCGTGTCCGTAATTTTCCATTACGTGTACCAAAAACTTGTTTGTGTGTTTCAATGTTTTGATGAAATTCAAAATTCGAAAAAAAAAATATGTAAATATAAAACAATATATAAAATATGCATTTAAGTTTTACAATTTCAACCTTGTTTTTCGGAACATTTATCTAAAACAAACCCAAGTCCGAGTTCTAGTAATACCGATTTTGACCCCTATAAAAATTATAAAACACTAATATAATGATTGCGCCTCTTTTGGTGAACCTCAAATAATTCCTATTTTGGGGTCTTAAAAGTATTGAATGGCCAAATAACTGCGACCAACTTGGATGTAGCGCTCGCCGGTCGCTACCGCGGCACTGTTCGCTTTGATCGCTCGGCTCGCGCGCGGTCGGTCACAGTTCTAAACTTAAGCTAGCCCTACCTTGTTTACTGCGACCAACTATGACAGAAGGCCAGAAAGTTAAAAGAGACTCATTTATTGAAAAAGGGTGCATCATGAGAAGCACAAAAAATTTTTAGAGGTTAATTCAAATATTTCCCTAAATCAAATGCCTGAAGTTCTTCATTCACAAAGACTGCTCCTGCAGAGATACACAATTACCTCCCGGTTTCCTATGACTTGCCCCACGCTAAGGTTACTTCAGACGCTTTGATAATTAGCAAGGCCCAGTGAATTCGTAAAATTGTAATTAGTGACTGGAGCGAAGCGTGCAAGTTGCTAGCCTTGTCAAAAACACATGAACTAAACTAAGGTTAACACATGAACTGAACTAAGGTTACCACATGGACTACAGTTCATTCACAAGTTTATTGTTAATTTCTATATCCTTGTGTTTTGCCGATTTTCAGTTTCGAAGTTTGTCGTGCAATCGAATTGTAGATTGTTATACAAGGGTCGAAAGGAATCAATTCCCACACGAGGTATTTAGACATAGTAGTCAGACATAGTAGACATAGTAGATAGTCCGAGTAGGAATTGTTGACTTTCACCCGTGTTAAACACTCTACTTTTCACTTCGAATATATTATGGAAAGTAAAAATAGTAGTTCAACATTTCAGAATCGCTTAAACTCATGTTTAATCAAATATTAGTCTATAAAACCGAGATTTTGAATTTCGGTACAGCTTACAGAGTTAGTATCCCGCCAAATGATATAGTCTTTTTTTTATTTTTAAATATGGAACACACCGCGTCACCGCTGCAGCCCGTCCCGCTTAATAGGTATTTTTTTTAATTCACACTGGCTGTTTATACACTCCTTGTGAGTGTATAAACAGCCCACGCTACCGCAGCATTTTTTATTTTATTTTAATCGATATTTATCTTTACTAAGTAAAAATGTTCATAACCGACTACCGAGTGGTCAAATTCGAAGTAATGCACCAGTAATTAAACACTAATTTAAATTATTTCGCCAGTTTTATTATGAGTCCCATATACCTAATAAGGGTTGACCCTATTGCCATTAAATATGTAGTTATTAAGATTGTGATGTAATGTAGTCGCACAAGCACAACAATGTTCTACTACAATTTCGACAAAGCGAGTTTTCGGCACGCGCGCCTTTGATATATATATATATATAAACTTAAGGTGTTTTAAAATTAACCCGATAAACTTTAAGGAGTGCTTTAGACCATTGAACTGAATAACTTTTACAATGGGACCGAATTTAAAATAGCGAAAAATATCTGCTGTTCCATATTAAAGGTACCTAACTGTATGGGACAGTTGTTTCTTTTTTCGGGATTTCGAAGTTGGTCTCATAGTAAAAATTATTCAGTTCGATGGTCTAAAGCACCTCTTAAAGTTTGTTAGGTTAATTTTGAAACACCTTAAATAATATAGTCTAAAATATATAGTCAATATATATATATATATTGTTACTTATATAGTGTTTATCAAATATCTCAAGTTATTAAAGGTATTAGAGGTTAGGTTGTCGAGCTATCGACTTCCCTTTTTCCGAAGGTAACCTGGAACCAAATACATCACATATTCGCGTCTGATTGCAAGACTGTGGTCTGCTTAATACAATAGCGCTATTTGCGATGTACAGTTGTGAGTTCTTGGATTTCGTATTTACAATGTAATAGGAATCTATCATTAACTTACTAGCGGAAAACATCGAGATTTTTATAATAAATGTTTAGTACCAATGAATTATATAAATAAACCTTCCGGAATTACATAACCAGCGTATAATGTTCCCACTGCTGGGACACAGGTCTTCCTCTATGAGAGAGAGTGGGCCGTAATCCACCACTCGGGACCCACCTGTGCGGATAGGTAGATGTCACATGTCTCCGAATGTTTGGTTCTCAGACATGCTGGTTTCCTCAAGATGTTTTCCTTCACCTTCCGGAATAAATTCTCCAAATTTTAGTGAAATCCGCATCAAAATCCGTTGCGTAGGTTTTAAGAACAACGCGGTCGCACGGACAGACACGCATAGCGATTTTAATAAATAATATAAGGCTAAATGAGCAAATTCTACTTCTGAATATAGGTTAATACATCAACAACGTTATTATCGGAAAGAGGTACTGCAATAAATCACCATACTTTGCTAAGGCAAACACTGAACGCATATGGCATGCAGATTATTCCGGGTAAGACCTGATTGAGACTCGCACAGACCAGGGAAGCATGGCACAAAAGGGAGGAGGCCTGTACTCAGCAGTGCGTGGAACAAGGTGCCGATGATGATGATGATAGATAGATAGTTAGAACATTTATTCAGTGCACATAAAAGACATAGCACAACACACAATAGCACAATTAATAGATAACAAACTACAAACAAAAATCAAACGAAAAAGATACTTAAAGAAATACAGTGACATTATGACATACTTTAAGTCAATAGGGTATTTTACTATATACGAGAAAAAATCTATAAATATATTATTGAGATAGTTTAGGCAAAAAGGAGTCGGAAAATGTTAGTTTTAGTTCATAAAATAACGAAATAAATTTTAAAATTCAATTCGTAACGTTTTCAATTTTTCTAATCTGTTAAAAAACACCATGAAATAGTAGCCGCCATGTGATTACGTCATACGGCTATGTTAACAAAAACGTGTCAATTATCATACAAAGATCAGCGCATTTGTTTTCATAGCCCAGTGACATCATGACCACAGAGCAACATGGCGTCCACAGCGTTCAGCGTTTTCGTCAACCTACGCTCGAAATTTGAAAATGTAAAAATTTTAATGCATTTTTATGGCACTTATCGTTTAATAAAAAAATTGTGATTTTTTTTGGGGCAAATTGGCACTATAGAATTTAATTAAGACACTTTTCAAAAATGGGTGTAAGACCCATGGGTGTATCGAATAGTGTGCGTCCCAAGGTTGCACCGAATGGGAGTTCAGTTCAGTATCTGTCAGGCAAATATACCTGACGCTGATATTCTGCTGGATCCCTGCAGTAACATACAGACGTCGAGCAGACGAGATAAATTGGTGTTTTGCGTGGAGTGACATTATATAAGTATACCCGCAACTGAAATGATGTATTCTATAGTAAAGTTTTGTATGGGGAAACTTTCTTGTTCATTGTGATGATAATCTTTACGTCATCTTTTACAACACCAGCACTTCTTTGCACTATTCTTAGGCTCTGTAGAATTTATACATTCACTCCTCTTCATTGCTCACATAACATTCACAACGTCATATTCCCCGAACGTCATTTCAACAGACCGAATTTCGTCTCAAAAATGTTGTAACATACGTATGGAAATTTCGCAGAGCCACCTTAACTAAATCTCGGTGTGACGGGTGCCCGGCCCCCCAGAAAATCGGATTGGTCGTACGAGCCGAGCCTCGAATTCTGCTTCGGCCCCGAATAGTTGGGCCTGACGGCCAGAGTTAGCACGTAAATAGTTTAAATAGTAACTCCGTACGGTTTTAGTTAAATATGTAGCTTCGCAGATGTGTTTGGAGCCAGATTTGTTCGTTACTTGTGTTACCAGTGTTTTTGCTTTGGCTGTTTAGAGAGATGTAATCGAAAACATTGATGAGGTATTAATGGAGTTTTGCAAATAATTAATAAATTCGTTTCAGCTAAATGTATTTCGAGGAAGACTTAATGATCATGAATGTTTTTATCTTTTCATGAAACTCCATGAAAAGATAAAACCACTTATTGACTCATGAAAGGAAAAGCAAAATCAAAAGTTTCCAACTGGTAGGTACGAGCGCTTAACGCCACTCAAATCCGCCTTCAATTCCAAATCGGTTTTAAATCTGAAATTATAAAAAGGAACAAAGTACTTAATAGGACTTTTTGTCATGAATAAATTTCGTATAAAGTTTAATAATTGTCCTCCAATCATTCCTTACCTCCGTTCGAGTGGCGAGGAGAGGAATTCAACACGATTCCGCACTGGCTGACGACGATTTGTGCCTAAACTCAATCCGCACGGAATCGAGTTACTGACGCAACTCGCTTCAAAGTCGCTTTTAATTCGTTCATTTGCATCCTTTGGAACTTACTAAAGTAATTTATTTATTATTTTTTCGGGGATAATTCAACAAACATACATTGTTATTTTGGTTGCATTATAACAAACTATTGAGACCAAATTTTTGAGTAGGTTTTTAGTGTGAATATGGATGATAATGCATGAATGCACAGGCAGATCAATGAAAAGAATGTTAATAAGATTAAACATATGAAAGACATGAACACTGAGACGATTCACGATCTGAAAGTGGAATAAAGACGGAATAAGGATTGAATGAAATCAAAATCAAAAGTCATTTATTCAAAATAGGCTGAGCATCAGCACTTTTCGAAAGTCAAAGTTACATAAGACAGTCCCCCAAAATGCCTGCCCTTCACCACTTCCTACTGCTTTAGCTGGGAAGAAGAAGTGGCGGAACAAACTCCCCAGCAGCAGTCTGTTTAGTTATATAAACTCGATTCTATACAAATCATACGCAAAGTAATTAAATTACGAAACTCAAAACATTAAATTAAATTACTTGCCATATGTTAGCTAGCACACGCCAATATACCAACAAAACAATAAAAACTGTACTCAAGCAGATAATAATTACAACATAAAAACGTGAACAGAACTAATACCTAAATAAAAGCCTCCAGGCATAAAGGGCGTGCCCGCTTACATAAGGCTATTGCTGTAACTCGAAGTGAAAAACGATAAACTAGCACCATCGAACTAAAATAAATAAACAATTACTAATAACAATTAAAACCATGATCAGCAAGACGACCAGTCACCACAAGCAGCACCCGTTCACGAGCATAACACAAAGATCAGCCATCACCTAGATGAGGACGAGATGCTGAAAGTACAACTAATACCAAAAGTATTTACCGCAAACGTTAGTCCAACATCACTTCATATACACACGAGTTACCGTTAGTAGAAACAACCGGACTCCAATTTGTGGCAGTTAGGTAATACGAATCGATTCCACGGCGAAATTAATTCCCTTAATATCATTGAAACTTGTTCTAAGTCTAGAATTGATTCGATGGTACTAAGTTTGACTGTTACAGAGCATGTTTGTGGAGCCAAATGGGATAAGTTTAGATTCGTTTTATTTTATGGCTTTAGAAATTGATGTGTAAGGCTTATATGGAGAGTTTTAAAACCAATTTATTACTGTCGTGGGTATTGCGAGATTTTCATGATGGGATTTATTGAATGCCACAGACGATCTCAATACGATGCCGATGGTTCAGTTATAGGCAATAAATAAATTTGTAGATTCGTCCAATGAAGCTTTTACAACTGAAAGACGTTTTTGCCTATCCGTTGCAGTTTTATTAGATCTAATGGTATATTTCTCAGTATAGTAACAAATGTCTATAAAATATGCTTGTGTTTATCATCATGCAAACTATATTACTCTCTGTCTGCCTCATAAAAAAAGATCCTCGTAGTTTTACTAACTTTGCCTTTACAGATTTTTCTGTATCACCTTTTTAATAGTTACCTTATCCTTTACTTTCAGGCATGTTCAAACATGAACAAGTGCGTATGCAACCGTGGCTGGACAGGCCCCGACTGTTCGCACCACGACGCGCTCCCCCCTTCCCCCACCCCTTACGTACCCGACAACAGCACTAAAGCTGCCTACAACATGACCAAGAAGGAAACACCGTATGGTGAGTCGATCCCAGTTATATACGCTTTAGTTAAGGCTAGATATAGATAAGGTAGAAATATTTTGTGTCCTATAGGGACGATTTTATCGAAGTTTTGATGAAAGGAAATATTTCAAAACGTTGTCTAAATAATAATTATGTTTATGACGTCAATCAGTTTCATATAAAAAAAATGTTTAAATGACAAAAATACAAAAAAAAGTCTTTCATTTTTCATAAAATATTAAAGTTATCGAAAGACGCCAGTTTATGACGATTATAGTTTTAGATTTAGATTAAGATCTTAGTTTTAAGCAAACCTAAAATTTTGTACATATAATTTGGCCCTTATTTATTTATTTATGTTTTCTACTGTTCTTTATTTAAAACTACTTCTCTACTTCTAATTTATCTATTGCAACCTTAACCTAACTTCTTTTGGCATTCAATAAGTGCTGATTCTCAGCCTAGTTTTAAAAATGATATATGATATCTGTTTTTTTTGCCTTAATCAATGGGTTATTTTCAAACACTGCTACCACAATGTTGAATGCTGATAAACCCAATTTTCATAATAAATCCATAATCAAACCAAGGAAAAAGTCGGAAAAAATCAAAAAGATTGAATATTTAATATTATCAAAAATATATAAACCAGCCTTCGCTGGTGCAAAAAAATATTAAATTAATCAATGGTCGAACGCGATTTTTTACAATATACTATAACACCGTAAGGATTTCTGTTTTTATCACTTTGGTACGGAACCCTAATAACATGAGAATTATTGACGCTGATGAAGATCCAAATGACCTGGTCAAAGTTAATTTGCCCCAAATACATAATAAGGAATAAAACCGTATACGTCAACTTTTTCACCTCTTTTCTTTTGATTTCAAAAACTATTACTACCTACTTCTAACACTTATATAATTTTACTATAATTCATGTTTATGTTTTCAGGTGTTTTGTACTGTATTCTATTAATATTCCCCCTACTTTAAACTAAATCAATTGGCCATTACATCCGAGCACTGCTTTTCAAAATTACGCTAAACCAAGCGTTTGTCGTCGGATCGAGTCGTGAATTGTTAACTTTTGGAAATTACGATGTTCATCAACAGTAAAAATGTAGAGTTTACCGAGTCTAATGTAAGATGATGAATCTACTTGTACATTGTTTTTAAATATTTTATGTAGATAGAACCCTTTTTGGAGTCATTTACTAAGTCATATTTGGGGTTATGTGTAAAACCATTTCAAGGTAATTTTTGAACCCATTTTGGGGTCACTTGCAAACCCATCTAGGGGTCATCTACAAACCCATTTTGGGGTTAATAACAAACCATTTAGAGGCATTTTGTTCTTGCCATTGGGTGTTCATCAATTTACGTAAGACCTGTGGTATCCGCGTCGGCGGCCGTGTAGCGCGAGTGCACACGCACACATCGTACACACGTGTACAAGGAGCATTGCTCGGAGGGCGCGACGCGGCGGGCGGCGCCGGCGCACTAACGCGCGGGACCCTCTCTTGCAGGTGAGCACGAGGGGAATAAGATGAGCACCATGAACATGGTGATTTTGTTGCTCGCGGTCGTGCTGTCTGTGTTCGTGGGGTTCGCCTGGATGGCGTACTGCTTCAGGTAACGGACGGTAACTCGGTGTTGTCGCACTGTGTGTGTCGCTCGTGCCTGTCGTGTCGTATCGTATCGTGTCGTGTCGTGTCGTGTCGTGTCGACGCCGACCGCGAGTACCCCGCGGCGCCGGCGCCGGCCGCCCGCCTCGCTGACGTCACGCAACTCGTGACGTCACCGACCGCGCCGGCCGTAACTCATTTCCGTTCTGTTTGGGCGCAGAGAACTACCACGGCTCGAACACGGTTTTCCTCGTGGCGGTGCTCATGTCTGTGGTAGGGGGGGTATTCATAGTATTTGCCCTGAGCGCTCTCTGCTACAGGTCAGTCGTAGTACACAAAAACTTCTCCCTGTGCCTAAGGTTAGTGAGCAGAAAACAGACCAAAGGTAGTCTTTAAGAAGAAATTTAAATCGTCACCTTCGTATACTTGTATGTTTATTTTAGACGTTAGCGTTGGTGTTTCTGTTCGTTTTTACGTCGGCGATTGGTTTTCATTTACTTTATTATTTTTCCTTTTGGACATACGTTCTTTATGTCGTTTACTTTGTGGTCGTAGAGTTAGAGTTGGCGGGTGGCGCGTCGGCCTGGCTGGCGCGCCACAACTGCATTTGATCTGTGGTTCTGTGTCCGCGAGCGGCTGGGCCGCGCGGCGCTCGGCGAGGCCCCGCCGTCCGGCCGCCTCGCTGCATGCCGACAAGGCTTTCCTCGTTGTACTCGAGACACCTCGACTCAAACCCTTAAGATTCTGGGCTCTTGGATGTATGCATTGGCTTATGTGAACTGTGACTCGTTTTCGTTTCCTTTCTTGGTCGGAGCTCGCGTCGCCGGGCGCTCTACTCGGCCCGGCGGCGCGCTCGCGTCTATATCTTCCGATGTGTCACTCATACGTTTGCGCGCGAGTTACAGATCAGAGACCGCTCCACACGGTACGTGGTGTTGTGCCACGCCGAGGTATGTACAGAACAGTTACTATGAAACCGGAGAAGATATAGATCGCTCGACTCTAACGTCACCAATCACTTACCACTACCACTAAATTCTATTAACTCTTGCACGAGAAGCGAATGTGCGATGCACGGATTCTTCTTTCAAGCAGCTGTCTATCTAGTTAGCAACGCCTAATGTTACATTTAAGACTTAAGGATCTTTCCAGCAAACAATGCTAACCTTTGCTAACCCAAGCAGAAATTCAATATTTTGCTTCTGGAAGTAAAAATGTTCCCTGATGTCCCCCGCTTTTATTTTACTGGAAGGAGCCTACAATCACTAAGCTAAGATCGATCTCTTGATAATAATTTCCATGTGACATCATTTCCCATGAGGAATGAAACGAAAAGTTGATTCTAAAGTCCAATTCAAAAATTTATAAGAGAACTTTGTTTTTGTAATATCCAAAAGCGCCAGTCTTTGCTGTCAAATCAAGTTTCAAATACTTTTGAGGAATAGAAGGTGACCCTCAAATCAAAATCTTTTTCTAAAATCAGTTATATTCTTTCACGTTTACCAGTAATCTTTGTCATAATTTTTGTGGTATCCAGATCTCTGGATACCTATCAAATGATATCGCATCATCTTCAATTCCTCGCCTTTGGTCCTCGGTGACGTCGGCACATGTTGTACGTCACCGACCTCCGATTTCGTAAACTTTATCGATTGATCTGAGTGTGCGTTCCCCCGCCACGCCTGCCTCAGGAAAAAGAGTACGTCACGGAAATATGACCCGCCTTACGTCAAGAAGCCGATTGCGAAGAGTTTCGCAGCAGGGTCCACGACCTCCAACAACTCACAGGAAGACATCTCCCTTGACGGAGGGAAGATGCACTCCTTCAATAATACGTTTAGGTAGGTTTGAATGGTTGAAGACGTTTGAGAAGAACTTAACGATGCCATTCAGAAAACTGCAAAGAAAAATATTATTGAAACATGAAATGGTTCGTTCACAAATTCAAATTATATGAATGTCAGCATTAAGTTCAAATCCAAACAGCTACTTTTAATTTAAGTTCCTTTTAATGTCTTGGTGTCGATAAACAAATGTTTTAATTCCTCGAAACATAATCTTAAACTGCAACTCTTTTATTTTTTGTAAACTAAACAACTAACTTTCATTTTTGTAAATTATAAGCCCCTTTTATTTCTCCGTCTACGTAGTTACCCATTTCGCAAATGTTTCAAGAAATTGTTGGTTCAACCAAATGTTTTTCTTTATTGCCAAACGTAATAAATACATGCAGTAAATGGGTGGCTGCGCGATATATGTCCTCAAATTAAAATTTTCTTTCCTCTTTTTAACGGATCTCGTCTACTCAAAGAAATCTTTTAAGGTATGTCGAAAGCTTCGCGTGGATTGGACTGCGCACCGCTGTTTATTTCCGCTCACACGATTTTCGCTTTTATTACACTGAGCTTAAGTTCCAAATGCTTTGGACTAGAGCAGACCTTTGAGCAATCTTTGCAATTTTTATTTGTGTGTTCACAACATGAGAGAGCACTCACACAAACACGCTTTTTCTTTATCCATTTTGGTTGATAGATAAAAGAGATTAGTCCATACTTAGCCACACTTTGCACCTCAATTTCTTCTTATTTTACATACCTAAGCATACAGATTTTCAGAACAATAGTAGGTACATAATATGTGAATAATTTGCTAAACTACATACCTCATTGCTGTCTCAATTAGAAAGGCAAAATCACATGAAAAGTACATGCTTTTTGGGTCACTCAAACCATTTTTATGATGTTTTTCGCGTTGGTATCATAACATAAGTTGATGTCTGACGCTGCATCATAGTTCTATTAAAAAGTATTAATTATACAGTATGGCTAAAGAATATTTTCTAAAAGCTATTTGTATGTACAGTCGTGGAGACTCGACGCGTGTGATCTTCCGGCATGGCAACCACATGTCAGGCTCTGGCAGTAGCAGTAGATATCCGTAAGTGCAATTTATATGTCCAAATGGAAATAATACTAACAGTACCTTCTTAGATTTCCAGGCAACTCCACGATCTAGTAGACGTGTAAGTCAGTGTAATAAAAGCGTGAAATTGCATGGAAACCTCTGAAAGATCAACCGATATAATCATTGTTTTAGTTCGTTTGTGTTTTTCTCAATTTAAATAAAATGATCATTTCCATTAATAGCCTTTGGTTGGATCCCTAAATCATGTGTTTTTCTATTATTTCAGAGATCATAAGCAAATGAAACGAGTTCATTCCGGCAGCGAAGACGAGCCTACACATTCAGGTGAGTGTATTTTAATTTTTGTGATGCTTGTAAGAAATATTATTTCAGTCTTAAAGTCTTCTCAGTTCGCAATGTTTAATAGATTTCTTAACAATGTTCTTCTTCGTGACTCCCGATGTGGTAGTTGGCCTACCTAAACCTACACTTGTTTTGCTTTCTGACTAAGACTTTGAACTACGTTCTTGTCAAGTACATATTTTAAACGCACTATCCTGAATTTCCAGGCGAAGAAGACATAGCGTTCATCGACGTGGCCGCCAACTCGATGGCGAAGCTACCAGAGAAGGGGATCCTCAAGAAGCACGGCTACGGCGCCGTGGACGGCAAGGACAAGTGGGGCGATGACTCGCAGTCGGAGCAGCTGGAGGCAGGCTCGCAGTCTGATGGACAGGAACCCGCCGGAGCCGTCGCCGATATGGAATATAAGTTTAAGGTGAGTTAGGCGAGCAATTGGCCTACTATAGGCTGATGATGAATGGGTTGGGAAAAATTGGGACTTACAGATTGGCTTTTAGTCTTGTTAAGATGATAAAAGAGAACGTAACTTGGATAACAGTAGAATTGAGTATCTTTAAGTGCCTATGTGCGTGTTAATTGACATTATAACTGCCGCGCTGTATAATAACATAACTCGGTACTAACTTCCACCTCTGCCACTTGCAGGACCTGAACGGTTACCACGAAAACATAATCGTGGCACTAAAGACTGCAGCAGCACAACGCGCCAGCGCCGGCGCGGCGGGCGGCTCGGGCGACCTGCGAGCGTTGCAGGAGTACGAGTATAAGAGAGAGCGCGCGCCCTCTGCTGAGAAGATACACGAAGCCGAGCTCCGCCGACAGAGAGCTGGTGACGATGAAGAAGATGAACCGCCACAGTGCGGGCCTATTAGGATCAGGAACCTTGAGGACCTCATCCGACAGCTGGAGCACCACTCGAGCAGGCACATGAGCCCCTCCGGCTCCGAAGACATCAGAATGTCGGAGACGGAGGCCGATAGACATTATAGAATTGAACCTGGAGATATGGCATCTTCGTAAGTACTTCATTTTTGAAGAGGTAAAACAGAATGTTGAGATTAGCATTGTCAAACTTACTTGGGCCCCTCGATGTGCCTCTGTTGCTTAATAATGCCTTGACCGTGTTTAACTATCACAATTCCTACACCCGTAAAACAGTACAAAGCAATCAGAATGGAACTGCTATTTTCAATAAACAAAGAGAAATTGATATATTGTATAAATATATATATATATATATATATATATATATAAATAAAGATTAAATATATATATATATATATAATTAATCTTTATTTTATAGGCTTTGGTCATACACAGATAACCATGTCAGTCCCATAGTGACACATACACAGGATAAAAAAAAACATTTTTCTGCTATAAAACTCCTACAGACTACTTTAGCTAACAGAGTACTTGTAGTACTTGTAAATTTTAATAGTTTCAATGCGACGTGGAATTGCTATGAGCCTTTGAAAAGGACCCACTTCTAACTTCTTGGTGTTTAATTCGGCCATCAACGCGTCTCTTTTTTTATAATTGCGGACACATTCCACCAACAAGTGATGCACATCCGCCACAGTCCTACACTGTTCACAATTTGGACTACTCACTTTTTTCATTAAAAAGACAAACTCGTTAAGTGGCATGGGTTCTTGGGGTCCCATGTGCGTGTATTTTCGACTGATTATCACATCGGCAAACCAGGGAATATGAGGAGGCTTCCATTTCACTATATTGTACTAAAGAACTTTTTCTTGACACTTTTTATCAACAAATTATTTCTACATGATAAAGATTCAGTAATAGGCCTACTAGCGGCCGGATGTGGTTAAGAGACACGGTCCCTAGCGTTCTTAGAATGACTACCAATTCAGTTTGAGGTACTTGGTGAAGCCTATCCCCACTCCCGGAAATGTGCGTCAACAAGCCTCACGCAGTGTTATGTGGTGAGACCCTCTTGGACACAGTATCATCTTTAACGTTTGGTTGATTTATAATGCAATACAGAGTGGCCTTATAGCCTAGTTTGATTTAAATGAACTGTGAGTATGTACGGTTCACCCTTCCATATGTGGTACGTCAGTTAAAGGTCAACAGTCGTCAAAAGTCATGAGTGTGTCAAGTGTATATAATATATAGCGGAAGGCCTTCTCCGTTTCCCTAAAACCAAACGCAAATGACAAATATTTGTTAAGGTACGGAGTAGGAGATGGACAACTAATCAAGAGACAATAACATTAATGATCAAATATGATAATATATAAAAGTAGTTTCGCCATGTTTTTTTTTTTATTATCTATGATTACACTATTATTAAATTTGACACTAACCAAATAACTCCTTAGAGAGAACAAGTTTACAATTCACTTAATACTGTATAAATTACCTGTTTCACCTCTAGCACAGCTTCTCACCGTTATCTAGCTTAGACTATGTCTATTGTTACCTGAAGTGGTCATAAACGCAGTATCAATTTAATAAATACTACTCGCTCCCTCATGACAGCCCACTGCAGTGGACATGGCTTCTTAGATTCACCAAGTCTCCTAAGTTATTAAGCTTAGGCTGACGTCCGTATCATATCATGGATCGAACCGACCTGCCCCGCATTCCAAAACTAACTCCGTCGCACAAACACACATACCGAGATTCACGTGTCTTACACTAGTTACATTAATAACATAGTTATGTTATTAATGTAACTAGTGTTACATTAATATAACCTAGTATAAAACTACACTTATTGTTTAACGTATTAAATTACACTCCCGCTATCACGATCTCTCCACAGAGACATAGTCTCGTTGCTATCGACTAAGTTCTAATTCTCCTAGCCTAGCCTAAATCGACTGCTTCCTCTTACGGGGCTTAAACCAACTCCCCTGACTTATCGCAGCAGTCCCCTAAATTCCTCCAAAAACACCAAACGAACGTGGGTTTTTCCCCATACCAAAAGAATACGCAGAATAGGTTTATTGACGTTTTTTGTACAATTTTTCTATTGTTTCAAGGACCCGCTTGGGTTTTCCCCGAGCTCAACCCATGGTAACCAGGTGTTGGCACTAGTGTCTTTAGACTTTGTTGAATTATTGCATTCGAACTGTCCGTTGTTATTTGTCCTTAGATTGTTTCCCTTTCCCATTAAATAGAGAATGTATGTTTTTGTAAGTGGCTCAAATCATGTGGCGGTTTTAAGTTAAATAAATATGCAAATAAATGATGAAAATATTATACTTCGAGACGATTCTTGTAATACACCAATCTTATTCTTGTCGGGATACCGTCGTTTAAAGAAATAAAATAATTTTGACGGGTCTAAAATTTACGTTCTTAAGAATAATATGATTTTATATTGGTACTTTAAAGTACCAATTTGTATAATGAGCATTGAAGTCGCAGCTATCACGTTTTTTTCCGAACTGAAGCTAAATAGATGACCCAGTTAAATTGGTTTGTGTGTATATTTGATGGGCAATAAATCGATATCATATTTTCCAAATTAGTGTACTAATTTGAAACAATTTCAGATGTAAAACTTCAATTCCTATATTAGTTATTCTAATTTCTAATTACAGACGACTATACGTTAAGTTACTTGTGTATTACAAAGACTACGCCACCATATCTTCCCTGTCTTTCCTATGCACACGGTCACTAACGCTAAGTTCTGTATCCATGTCCAGCCATGTTTCACTGACAATAGCTAAGTGGGTCTTTACTCACTGAATTCACTAGGCGCAATTGTATCTAATTAGACCCTTAACCAATCTATATAAGTTATACACTAGATTTATTTTAGACATAGTTTAACATTTTCTTAATAATATTAATATGTAACTTTGTAATGATGTAACTTCTAGGTAATTTCATATTCACATAGAAATTACCTAGAAGTTACATCATTACAAAGTAAAAAAAAACAATAATAATAATAATAAAAAAATAAAATATTATTATTATTATTCATGTTCAATTACCATCCTGCTTAAGATTAAGTGATGATGATGACTCTGTCTCCATCTGTTTCCAGTCGATGCCGCGGTCGTATCGGCGGCGGCGAGGAGGAGTCGCGGTTCGGCTACCCGCGCTTTCGCGGCTCGGGGCGCCACCACGGGCCGCTGTTCGCGGGCGCCGCGCCGGCCGTCGCCGCCGCGCTGCCGCCGCACGCGCCGCACGCGCAGCACGCGCCGCTGCCGCCGCACGCGCCGCACGCCGCGCACGCCGCGCACTCCCCGCACGCGGCGCACGCTGGCCTGCCGCCTCACGCGCGCGTGCCGCCCGACGACGATGCGCTGTACGAGACCGCTGACGCAGAACGTCTGCGGGACGCGCCCGACAGTGAGAGGTGAGCATCGCTTCTGTTTATAACCGGCTTTTTGACCGCACAAGTTTTTGTTTTCTAATTCTGTTAGGTTACTCACTGCACAAATATGATTTTAATAGACGTGGAAATGATACTTAAACATAGTAAAAGTCTGAGAATTGAACCATGAGGTACACCAATCTTTACTGACTATGCCTAAATTGTAAGGCAAAATTATAAAAATAAATTTTAGATTTTCTTACAAGAATACTAAAAGTTTTCTTGTAAGAAAATCTGGAATGATATGTTTATTACTGACTGATCAGTATAGCATTACTATGTGGTTAACACAGTCAAAAGCTATCAACAGATCATAAAAAATGATATGGACCTTAAAATTTAAAATGTTTGTATTGTTTAATTTTAAGCTTTATTTAAAATCATTTCCACGTCGTCACCGCTGTAACTACACTGACACACTGGCCGGCGCGCTGCGCGGGCTCGGGGCGCCCGGGGCCCAGGGGCGCTCGGGGCCTGGCGGGGCCGCGCCGCGCCTCGACTCTCCGTTCCTCTTCTCTATCATTTTCTAGTGATGAATTTATTCAAGCTCAACAACAGTTAGCCCGGTGGGCGAGTGAGGAGGCGGTGGCACCGACCCCGCCGGCAGGAGGCCCGCGCGGGTACCTGCCATCGCCCGACAGCTCAGCGTCGCCCGCGCCGCCAGCGCCGCCCGCTTCCTTCCCCGAGTACACGCACTGACGTCTGGGGGCCTCTCCGCGCGTCCTAGGCTACTAGATATCGATGTATCCGGCTCTGTCTGCACTGTTAGGGTAAGCACGTCGACTAGTTTAACCGTTAGTAAGAAACACGATAATTCTCTTCACGCGTAGTTATCTAATAAAGGTATAGTGATCGGACGTAGGGCCGGCGGCGTCGGCCGCGGCCGGCGCGCCGCCGCTTGTGAATACGTAGTTATCGTTAGCGAATCAGTGACTTGTAAATATTATTGACCTATGACGTACATATTAATTGCACATAAAAGATATGACTGAACTTGTAACGTACTCATAAACGATTTAGAGTTACAGTCGAATGTAAGTCTCGATTGGAAGTGTTTTGCCTGCCGCGCCGCCGGAGGGTGGCATCTGTTACGTTGACGTGTTTCATATTATATTCGTTCATTCAATCAATACGCTTTATAACTCACCACACCCTGGCGGTGGTGCGGCAGATTGTATGTCTAAAGTAACTTTAAGTACTCATCGGTGTATGAACGTAGCGTTAAGTGAAACTGTACGGTGCCGAGGTCCTCCGACGCGTCGAGCTCGATTTCGTTTCACTTCCGACATACGAAGCTCAAGTAGCTTGCAAATTAGATAGGCGATTAACAAATTGAGCTAATTCTTAAGCGAAGCTTTAATGTAACACAATGTTAGCGGAAGAGGCGAGGGCTGAGCTCGACGTCACGTTGTCCTAGTCTCTAGGCTCTAGTGTATCATTCGCTGGTGGTTGTAGTTAAGTTGTCTGAGTTCGTCTCATCATCATGTCAGGAGGTGGGCGACATGCAACCGTCCCCGGAGAGCAACAACTATCGCTTTCATACTGTTATCACCTCTCCGAATATACGCCCAACTTCGTGTTCCATTTGTTACGATCGCGATCTTGACACTATAATGAACACCATTGAGATCATAACCGCAACCTTGTGTTATAGTTGTCATATGTTGTTCGTTGTGTTCGCGTCAGTGAGTAGACCTGTAGACAGTTCAGCGATCTCGTATCACCGTGCACGACATAATGACATAATTTAATTAGCCATTAACGTACACATATTCTAAAACTTTAATGTGAATAAAAGTTATTTCGATTTTATCAGAATATCTATTATTATTGTATTGACTTAAAACGAATTTATGCCGATACCGATAGAAGAGGATGTATGTTAAAAAAAATATGTTATAGTTTTCAAGTTTATTTTATTGTGACAATTTAGGAAGTTATCGTTTGATTCGCGTTTACGCTAGGCTAGGTGGCCCGGCCACAGATATAAACTCATTATGTAGTTGACTTACAGTTAAATTATTGAATAATAAAATAAAGTGGAGCGGCCGTGTATGGTTGCATCACACTGGTACGATGTTCTCTGGCGACCAGAGTCGCCTGTTTTCGTAATTATTCTCCTAGATAATCGTTAAACCTTAAGTAAGTCTAAATAGGAACTATGAACACGTACAGGGTAGATGTTTTTGCAATACTCTGTGACTGGGTGCGGCACTCGCCGGCCGCAGTGCGGGGTCGGCCGCGACTCCCGAGGCCACTCGACATTGTAAGCGACGGCGGCGAGCCTCGCACTGCACCGTCCGTCACTCTCTTGCTCCGGCAGCACGTGTCGTGTCTGTCACTACCTGTCGTCCAGTGTGTCCCCCGGAGCAGGAGCAGCGCGAGTGCGGAGCACCCAGTAGGCGTCGCGTGCGCGCGTCTTGTGCGGCGCGCGGTGTGGGGCGCGCGGTCGCGTGCGGCGCGAGACGCACATGTCGCGCGTGTCGCGCTTGTCGCGTGTCGCGCTTGTCGCGTGTCGCACGGGTCACGTGAGTCGCGCGTGTCGCTCGAGCCGCGCCGCACACCGCCGCCTGCACGCGTAGGCCTAACACGTCAATTGCGACCGGCGACCGACGCCGCCATTGCTCACGGTAGTGCTCTGTTCTTTATACGAATTCTCGTAACTAATGTATCGAAGTTAGTTTACCGTGCTGTGCTATGACGTCATACCCGGCGTCGTCACACACAGCACTGTGAAATGATCAACTGTGGAACACTTGACTTTCCACAGGGCTGCTCTGTGAACTATGTCGTGGGTACTTAACTTGCGAGAGTGCTATAATACGTTAATTAGATCTAGATACTAACTATTCTTATTTGATAACGTGCATAGCACAGTCACGGGTAACCAGCAGTAAGCATTGTATGTATCGAACAGTAATTAATCGTGTACACTGAATATTGAATGTTTTGTACTTAAATAAGGCGGCGCACAAGCAACGAGGACTGGCTCAATAAAAATGAAGTTTCGTATCCTCAATCGCGAAGTTGCGACGATTCGTAGGAACCGTTCACCACTACCGAACTACTGATTTAGAAAATGTTAAACTTAAGTGATATTATATAATATAATAAAAATACGAATTTTAAACGAAAAAAAAAACGTTAAGACGTTGTAATTTTTTCCGTTTGATTTGTCTTGTAAATATATTTGCTATATGATTTACTAAATGAATGTAACATATTATTAATGAAAAAATAGATGACACATTTTGAGTGTTTGTTTTTTTACTTTTTATTTCCCCCTTTATAATAATAATATTATCATACTTCCAATCCACCAAAGACGATTAAGAAAAAGAATCAAGAAAAGGAATGAGTAATGGGATAAAAATAATACTAAAGGGCTATGAAATAACCGTATTGAACACAGGACCCGAGGAGGGTCCTGTGTTCAATCATGAATGCGGACACGAACACTATAGGCGAACTTACTTGTTGCCTGTTGGAACAATGGAGTTCCTTCTTAGTTTTGGAATGGTCTTAGCCCCGCAATGAGGACACTTACAGGCACACGTAATCTATGTAAGGCTTGAAACAACCAATGTTTTGCATGTTACAGCCAAGACTGTTGAACTACACAAAAATTCATACAATCAATAAATTTTGCGGGCTTTAAAAATGAAACGGTCTATTAACATTTTATTAGTAAGTAGGTACACATTTTATATATTATAAGAGTAAATTCAACAGTTGCTATTTAAAAACCAAACCAACATGTTCCCGAATACGTCAAGGGCGACAGCAGAAAAACATGTCTTTGAAAGTAAGTTACCAATATAAAATATGCTAAGAAGTAATCTAAAACGAAATAGTCGTATCAGTACTCTCACTCCTTCGTTTAATCAAAAACCTAGCAAAATCATCTTTCTCTGCATCAAACGTGGCGATTCTTTCGCACTGGGCTGCTGTGGCAGCCTGCTGGATTTGTTCACCATAAGCCTTTACATCCTCTCTCTTTTGTTCCACCAAATACTTCCTTGACTCCATGAGAACCACCGCGTCGTCACGCGCCATCGACCACACACTAGGCTTCACGCGAGGCAACATGTTATGACCCACAAACACTCCATGGAACAGACCCTGGAACTGCGGCTTATGAGGATAATGCTCCAATGCTGACAGAGACAAAAAGTGTACCTTCCCATAGTCCACATTTATGTAAGTATCACGATCTTCACGTAAAAGTAATGGAGCTTCAGGTCCGCTCTCGGATATCTTCGCATCTATCTGCGCTAGCACCACCATACCTAAATTCTTTTCTGTTTCCAAGTTCAAAGCGGCGGCGTCAAATTCTTGACGATTTTCTATTTCGTAAAGCATTCTCATTACATTTCTTTCCGCGATATCCGTTGCACGTTTATAATTGACACCGTGGGAGGATTTCAACATATTCGTATCTTCACAGTTGAGACCATACCCTATATATGGAGATGTTACTATGTCTCCTAGGTAACCCCTGTGGAGGTATCTGTCACCGCACTTATAAACACCTGCAGCAAGGCTCACATTTGGTCGACACACCTCTGTCTCAAGCCATGTAAAAGCCACACCGTGTTCACGAAAATGTTTGTATTCCGGGTAACAAATCTGGCTTCCAATTTCCTTCATCCTCATATGATAATCCCAGTCGTACACACCCATTCTGGAGTCGTATCTCATACCAAGACTATGTCTCACACGGTGTTCCCAGAGCTCGCAAGCGTTGAACTGATTAGTGTTACCAGTAGTCCAGAAATTCATGAGGTTTTCCATGTAATCGCGTTCGCGATACTTCATCTGCTCGATGGAGACGCTGGATAGCAGGCAGTTCATGTACTCAGGGTTAGTAACCATGCCGACTAACTGACGAGCTTTGGCAATCAAGTACCTTGACGTAGCAGGTCGCAACAACATGTTACCGTAGACTTCCAAATAGCGTCGGGTCTTCTCTAAGAGACCACATCGCGTTGTCTTCTCCAGCGCCAAAGACGTGAGAAGGAGTTGTCTCGCCACCAGCTCCGGACACCCATCGACCACAAACAAATTCATGTAGCGCCTGTTGTGTCGGTAAGCTTGCGCTAACGTTTTGAGGAGGTGTCTTCCATCGCAGCCCCCGATGACAAGGAAGTTAAGCTCATAGGCATTCTTATCGCCGTATTTTAAGAACTCTTCTTGCAAATCGATAGCAGGACTGATGCCCCAGAACATTTTGTGTCGTCGCCTCGGCTAACAGATATGGAATGAAAGTCATTGTCATGGCGACGTTCAATGGAGCGTGTTTACTTAGCGATCGGGGCGTTGCCATGGTTACGATCTATTTATGCACTCGTGGGGTTAATTGGCGCGCGAACGGCTGCCCACCGCAAAGGATGCATATATTATATCGCTAATTAATATTATAATATCGTGACGGTATAGGATAGTCGATCGAGTGGCAATAAGTTGAAGTATCGATTTATAGAGGAATGGTAGCATGTCTGTAAACCCACGCTAGGCAGTCTATTTTTAATAGTTAGGAGGCGAGAAGTTGTAAACAATCAATAAGGCCATAACAAAGACATTTAAATATACGGTTACAAACACGTTCAGTGTACGGGATAAATATTATCCAGTGTAAGTTAATCATCAACATCGTGATCATGATTAACTAACGATCTAGAAATCACAATATACTGAGCCTCTTCCTTTGAAGAGGCTTTGTGCTCATCAATCCTGATTGATGAGCACAAAGCCACAGACCGGCGCGTTCTGTTGAGCTATTCGTGCTGGAGCACCAGCGTAAATTCCTAATCAGAACCTGGTAAGTAGGTATAAGAGAAATATATTTGCTGTGTAGATAAGTGACATAATTGTTTTGTATTATAACACCAAGCGATATTTTTATGGTTTATTAATTTTTAAAAATAAGTAGTAATAACAAAAACATACCAACACAAACCATCGCAGGTTTAACAGCGGTACGTAACCACGATATAATTTATTTATTAACTCGTTACCACGATATAATTTATTTATTTACAATTGCAGGTAGGTATAGGTTTATTTTTACAGTCAAAAAGGTGTTTAGTACCTCTAACCAGTTCTTTTCATTCTTCGCATTACAGATTGGGATAGGTAGGTATATCATTGACAAAGAGATGTACTACCATATCTTATACACTGACGTGGGAACGTGCTGCTATGATGGCAGCATGCGTTCCCACGTCAGTGTCGTCTACGCGCAGTATACCAGTGTCTACGTGGTGTTTACGCGGCGTCTATATAGTGCATGAGAAAGACACCAACGTAGCCTCTGTGGAGCAACGTAGCTCTCGCACAATAAACACCTGTAGTGGTGCTCAACTACTTTTGTTAATCAGGATTGTTGAGCGCAAAGCCAAACGGCGTTTTGTTGAGCTATACGAGTACGAGCTAGTGCCCCAGCATTGTTCAGAGTCAGAACCTGGTAAATATAGCAGAAAACTGATAACAGAAAGATGATATGACCAGAAAGGGAGTGACTACCGAGATGGCGACGAAGTATGGAACAAAAAGACATGTTGCACCGACCCCAAATTAATCGGGCAAGAGAATGATGATGACAGAACACTGTGTCTCTGACAAAAATACCATTGTAATAAAAACACACGCGATATCTTAAAATAGTTTTATTAAATAATTTCATAGTATAGTAAATGCCTCTGTGGTTATAAATATTGAACTATCAAAAATAGTACCGTAATCCTGACCAGAACGAAAGTGCTATATAGTTGCAATAAAATAGCATTATTAATAAAGCTGTACCGGTGTGCGTTGCAATTTTTTATTTTTATTATTATAAAATATGTATAAGGCCGCGTCCTAGCCGAAAGCGACAGTCGCGCGACTACGCGATTGTCGTGCTATTTTAAATGAATATGACTTACTCGCGCGTTCAATGTTTGTATGTCATGATTCAAAATTGTTGTGAATTATTGTGAATGTGAAGACTATGTGGGTCATTGTTGTTTTTTTTTTCTCATTTAGTTTTAATGATGGACAGTTTGAGTAATATATGCGGCCTACCCAAATGTTCTTTCTTTAGTATAGTTCGTCGTTGAGCTCCTTAAGTTCTGAGTTGAGCTGCACGATTACTGACAAATACGTGCACTGACTGGATAGGTCCACTCATTCTGTGTGGTTCTTTCCTCAAAAGGACATTTCAGACACCAATAAACATGGCCTTCCCATGATCATATCAAGATTATGTCTGGACTTTAAAAAAGACCGGATCTCTGAGTTTGTTTCGGTCTTTCTTCTCGGAGTAGTCAGATAGGAAACGCCGACCTCATCTAGCTGTATTTTAAAAATATGATTGACGTGTAAAAGTGTGTGTACAAACCTAGGTACTTACAGAAATAAAATCATTTATCATTATCATTAAACAAAAGATGACGTCGATCGCGCGCGACGATCGCTTTCGGTTAGGACGTGGGGTAAGTCTCAACAAATTTGAATATGATCAGAATTTAGTCTTCTGGTCATTTCTCTTATCTATTTTGTTCTTTATATACAATCCACTAGTAATATTTACAGTTTTACAATACAGTAGGTATTACATTCTTTCAAACTACCTTTCTTAGTAAAGGCTTCTGCCCACTGAGGTGTATAAGGTCGTGAGAACTCGAGCGTGAAAGTCGATGTTTAAAAAAAGAACACTAACAATGTAGACGCCCATGGGGTGCCTCGATCACATATTTATATTTAAAAAGAAAACAAAAAAAAATGTTCATATTATTTTTCATATTCTGTCGTTGGGCTGATATATTTCATACACCTCATTAGACAGCTGCCTGTGTTAACTTTATTAAAACTATTCGTAGCATAGATTTTCTAAATACGAATAATTTTAACTTTATATTTGGTATCAACTTCTAAACTACAACGATTATATTATTTATTACTGAAATCATAGTTCTTTGTCCTTTAGCTTATTATATGCATGTAGAAGATAAATGGAATATGTTAAAAATGTCATTGTTTTAATAGTATTTTTAGTATAATTGACACCTGTTCTCACTAACACGCCGCTAGGTGACACCTAAACATGCACTGTTAGTTTTTCTACGCTAAGCTTAGAACCGAAAGTTGAAAATCGAACCGGGTGCTTTTGTTTAGTCATTCATTTAGGTGTAACGGTTTAGCGTTAGTGAAAACGGTCATTAGTCGTTATTACCACTTAAATTGTTTAATTATTAGTTATTAAATTATTATATATAAATTAAATAATTAATTTAGATATTTAATTTTTTGTGGTTTTTTGTGGCTTTTGTTAAAATCAATAACTACATTACATACTCGTAGCTTATACGTTACTCAGTACTAAATATCTAAACTCTAATACATTATTAGCTCGTCTACCCAAAATATCAAACTAGCATATACCTAGTTATAAATCAATTATTTGGTAACTATCTTTGATGCTTACCTTTGCGTTCCATTACAAGCTAAAAGCTATAGTTTACAAGTAATCAGTCATTTGACTGACTTTTATTTTTATTTAGGTAAGCGTGAAACAGAACGCATTTTTAGACACAGACTAGAAAGTGAATTTCATGAATCCTATCTTTTGCACACAATACTTATATCGTCTAATATAGGAAATATGAATCTAAAGGACCTAACGTTTAAAATCTGACGATTCATAAGGTCTGTTCGAAATTGCCACAGCCACAATTGCACCGCAACGACAAAATAATGGCCAGACAGACAGAATTCTCACGTAAGACACTATAGTATTTGCGGTCGTGTTCCACAAATGTTGCGAACTTGTGCTCAACAGTCGGCACGCCTTGACCACGAACGCAACTGGCCGCTCACACTTTGACCAAGAACGCAACCACAACCACTCACAACGGCCCACCACATTACGACCTAATTCAAATTTAGATTCAATTATTTTAAAATTAAAATACAGATGTTATTGTGCTTTTGTCGCTGTGGAATTTCTACGGTTATAGCATAAGTGAACAGACCCATAGCCTTGTGTGTGGCAAGCTTATAATTGGAACATATTTTAATAATACACATTCGTACCTAAGTTTTTTTGGCTAAGATAATCTTGATGATGAATGAGAAAATGAGTTCTGGGCCACAACTGATCAGGTGACCACATTTTGATCAAACCACACAATTTCAGATGAAAATTGATGAACGATTGTTTACATGATACTTAACAGGATACATCTTATTATACATATAATAAGGAAACATTTCAACAAGGAATAAATTTTACTAGAAAATACAATAAGTAAACATAGCTCTACCAACTGAAAATCGAATTATCTAAAATATTTAGAGACGATTAAATTACGTAATAGAATAGGATCTACTACAGTACAATCATACTTAATACTTGAAGAAGGTAACAGAAGTCTAATAATAAGAGTATAAAACAAATAAGAATCATACAAGAAATATCTCCTTTAAATTTAAAAATAATAGGCTGCTGCATATCACTCAAGGAATAACAACTTATATTTTTTATAACCCGGTATGTAAGTAGAAACATTAACAAGCAACTCTAAATGAACTATGTCGTCAAAGGATTTCAAGACGTCCACAATAATAATCAAAACTCCTGGAATGTAAATGCATTAATACTCTCAAAGGGTAAAAGAGATAACATATACAGTGCTTTGCAATTACTACTTATTATTTTGAGAAATGTCACTAGACCTTTTCCTCAAGCGGTCCGTTTTGGAGGACCTTGCTTGCTTTCGTCAAGAGAACCTCGAGTCGTCAGGAGTCGCTAAAGACCTGGGCTTTGAAACCTTCGCCTCCACTGAGTTCTGAGGTGCACCTCGGAAGCCAGGACCCGTACTCCTGTTAGTGTAGGTCGAAGAAGTCACTGGAATCTTGCGAGTCTGCTTGATCTTCAATTTGTTCAGCCAAAGATCTCGCGTCTTTTTGTTCCCAACTACAAAGAATATGAACAGCACAAACCCTTGGAAAGTAGCCGTCAAAGCGAATAGGTAAGCCAACACGATGTTGTAAGCAAACAAACCAAATATCCACGGAAGCCCAAACAAGAACACAAGTAAACAACTGACGGAGGCACAGCGGATGGCTTCGTTCGAGTCGCCGTGCCTCGTTATCCCTCTGTTAGAAGCAAACACGGAACGCACTATCAGAACGAATAGCGTCCAGTTTGCGAGTAGCATGACCGCGATGGGCGCATACACGGCCAGCCAGAGCCCGAGCCCTGAAGGATAGCAGAAAGCTCCCGTCGGGGTCTTCTCTTCGAAGCGTCCCGCGTAGGATTGCGGGGCGACTGAAAGGAGGATACCGACTATTGCACAGGGAACTCCCCAAGAGAACGCAGAGGCTCGCAACAGTTTGTGCGACGCGTCGCGAGTGAAAACCATCACTAGTCTCCTGTATGATATCACAGCGGCCACTAACATCCAGCAGAAGGATGCTAACACAGAGTAGTGTAACAACACTCCTACCAACATGCAGGTTATACCGTAGTGGTCGAATTTTACAAAAACTATTACTAAGAAACATACGATGAGCAGTAGTATAGAGATGCAGAGCTGCAGCCAGATTTTGTTGCTGAAGTCTCTTCGCCAAGACCTGAAGAGGGCGGCAGTGATACCTATAATGATCAGACCGAACATGGATAAGCAGCAGCCTATGATGGAGAGTATTTCGAGCGCTTGTTCGTTTCGTTCGGAGAACACGGCCCGGGGGACGAGTATTTCGGCGAAGTGTGTGAGATGGTTGCAGCGGCAGGTGTCGAGCAAACCTGGTCGCGTGGCGCGAATGAAGGTGCAGCCCTCCTGCGACCAGTAGCCCTGGCCGTCTTCTAAGAAATGCCAGAAGGCGCAGGCTCGACTCTGGTTCCGTTCGGGGCTACCGCCTATAGAACTGAAGTGGATGTCCACCGTCTGAAAATAATTTGGATTAAAATATTATAAAAATAAAGAATTGTGTCGTCTTTCATTCATTTATACTTCAAACTATATACAATGGACCGAAGAAGGTACTTTGCCTATTAAAAATGCAGTTGTATTTTTCTCCAATATAGAGCTCTAAAATAGGAACCACTTAAATACTTAGTTTTTTTTTAAACTCACCTCTCCCCCGTCAAATTCAGTGATATTCTCAACGTTGACGCTAAGCACGCGGCTGTTGACGAAGGAGTCATCAGAACTCTGGGTGTGGAAGGCGCGGTCATTACGGAATACTACGAAGCTAATGCGACGAGATGACGCGGCGACGGAGTCAGGCAACCTTACTACTGCCTCGCTGTTCTCTAATTGTAAATTGGCTGTGTCGAATTCGTCTGTGGAGTAATAGATTTCAAATGTTAGAAGAAGGAAAAAACCCACGCCTTTTTCCCATGGCAGAAACTATAGAACTCCATTTGCTACGATCCTTAATCCGTTGAAGGACATTCAACGAGACACAATAGAAGTGGTATTGTTATTTTGCCTGGGCGTTTAGTGTCCTTCAAAGTGTTAAAATGCGTAATAGAGACAATTTGGGTTAGGTTGATAACGGATAACTCTTTGGTCTGTTAAGTAATACTTATCATGGTATTGTTAACATGGTTCTCATTACTACGGATTAAGATCCATCTATATACATACCTAGTGACCTCTACAGACCTAGTGACGATAGCATAGTGTTTTAAGAACTCATTTTTTGGAAAAAATATTATATAATAAAAACGCGTTAATATGTCAATCTAACAAAGCTGCGAGATTTTTTTATGCTCGCAAAGATGCAGCATAAGAGACGCCATCAATGTTGCGTATCATGTTTATTTTATGAGTAGTATTTTTGTTTCTTAATATCCGGATGAAAATTGGACGATTTAAAAAAAAAACTCAAATACTAGACATGCTAGAGCATGGTGATACGAAGTCTTGCATTTAAATGATTATCTCTATCAGCATTTTTAATTTTAAAAAAACCACGTTCGAAAAATGGTTTTCTTAAAACACTGTGGACCGCATTATGTAGTTTGAGTGATTTACTTTGAAACAGAGGTTAAAGAATTAAGTATGTTATCGGATGCGGAAAAGAAGGACGTGTTCTATAAGACCGTTTTAGCAAAGGTGGGTGAGGTGGTGCGTCTTGAGGAGCTCGGTGCCGCTAATAGCCTCAAGATGAAAATAACGGCGCCTGAGGCCCGAATGGTGCAGGTCCCCGGTGCAGCCAGTGGCCCGGCCGCCGACGCTCTGGCCAAAAAGCTTAGGGCGTCCTTAAATGCGGATGAGGTCCGAGTGTCCAGGCCAACCAAGTGCATCATGGGCCTGGACGACTCCGTGACCGAAGAACATGTGGTCGCCGCAGTGGTTAAGACTGGGGGGTGCTCTGCCGAGCTGGTGAGGGCAGGCACCATCCGTCGGTTACGGTGAGCTGCCCCGTGTCTGCCGCCAAAAAATTGCCGGAGAGGGCCAAAGGTTATTGGTGAGCTGGGTGTCCGCGCAAGTGAAACTGCTGGAGCCCAGACGTCTGAGGTGCTTCCGCTGCCAGGTGGGCAACCACGTAGGAGCTAATTGCACCTTGGAGGTGGACCGCAGCGGTCTCTGCTACCGCTGTGGTCAGCCCGGGCACAAGGCCGCCATCCTACAACGTCACCCCATACTGTGCCGTATGTGCGGCGGTTGGCATGCCATCCGATCACCGAATGCGGGGCAAGGCCTGCGCCCCAACCGCCAAAGCCAAGGCCAGGGACAAGCCCTTCGCCACCGCCGCCACCGCCGTCACCGCCGCAGCCGCCGCCACTGCCGCCGCCAGTGCTGCCGCTTCCACCACCGCAGTCGTCGCCGCCATAGCCGCTGCGGCAGGACCCTCGGTTCAGGAGTGCCAATAATGGCCCCATTACGCCTCCTCCAGGCAAACATCAACCACTGCGCCACCGCTCAGGATGTGTTGCTCCAGAGCACGGCGCAGTGGTCGATTAACATCGCCGTGGTCGCTGAGCCTTCATGACTGGGTGGAGGACCTGAGCGGCTCTGTGACCCTAATTTCGTCAGCCGCCGCCGGTACTCCGTCCCTCGAGGCCATCAAGAGAGGACGGGGCTGCGTAGCAGCATGGTTCGGGGAGATTGTCGTGGTAGGGGTCTACTTCTCTCCGAACCGACCTCTTGCCGAGTTCCACAACTCCCTTGCGGAGTTGAGAGTCGTCGTCGTCGGGTTTGGTTCCCTCCCCGTGTTCGTACTCGGGGACTTCTCGTTCGCTAGCCCCGCTCTGTCGCAGCGTGTAGTTGACTGGCGCACATGGAGGGAATAGAGACCTATTCTGATCACCGGTATATCCGGTTTGACGTCTCCGCCCAGACCTCGAACGCGCCGGTCCGACGGGCCCCGAGTGGTCCGCGGTGGGCACTGAAGCAGCTGGACCGGGAGCTCCTCCTGGAAGCCTCGATCGTGCAGGCCTGAGTGTCACCACCGGACAGGCCTGCTGACATCAACGACGAGGTGGAGTGGTTCCGGGAAGCCATGTCCGAAATATGTGACGTGGCTATGCCCCGGGTCCAGTCTGGACGTGCCTCGCGCCAGGTGTACTGGTGGTCGCAGGAGCTAACGGCTCTGCGCACTGCGTGCGTGGCTGCGCGACGCTAATACACCAGGCACCGCAGGCTCCGTATCCGACCCCCGGATACGGAAGCCATTCAAGCGGAGCTGTACGAGGGGTACAGAGCGGCGAAGACCTCCCTCCAAGCGGAGATCCTGCGGGCCAGGGGATCGGCCCGCGAGGAGTCGCTGGGGACTCTGAACAGGGACCCGTGGGGACGCCCGTACAAAGCGATACGGGATAAACTCCGCCCATGGGCTCCCCCGCTGACGCAGAGTCTCCGGCCCCAGCTTGTGGAGGGCGTGGTGAATGCTCTGTTCCCTTCGCGAGGGGAACACATCGCCCCGCCCATGGCTCCGCCTACTGCGGTGCCCAATGGGGACCACGCCGCCGACGACGATGACGACGATGATGCTCCGGAGGTGACCGAGGTAGAGATGAGAGTGGCGGTACGTAGCCTGAATGGAGTTCCCGCTTTGTTGGAAGAGGGAAACTGGTTCTCATAAATGATAAATGATAAATGATAAATGATTTTATTTCTGTAAGTAGGTTTTTACAAACACTTTTACACGTCAAAACATATTTTTTTAAACTAGATGAGGCCGGCGTTTCCTATCTGACTACTCTGAGAAGAAAGGCCGAAACAAACTCAGAGGTCACAGTCTCTTTTAAAGTCCAGACATAATCTTGGTCAGATCATGTGAAGACCATGTCGATTGGTGTCTGAAATGGTCTTTTGATGAAAGAACCACACAGATTGAGTGGACCTGTCCAGTCAGTGCACGCATTTGTCAGTCGTTGTGCAGCTCAACTCATAACTAAAGGAGCTCAACGATTCAACGAACAATACCAAAGAAAGGACATTTGGCTAGGCCGCAAAAAATACTCAAAACTGCCAGACCATATTAAAAACTAACTGAGAATAAAACAAAATTAAACAATGATCCACATAGTCTTCACATTTACAATAATTAAAACAATATAATACTACACAGAGTAAATATTAATGTCATTGCAGAAATAAAATTCATCAATGTCAATGTGTATATTCGGACATAATCTTGGTCAGATCATTTGAGGACCATGTAGGTTTGTGTCCGAAATGGTCTTTTGAGGAAAGACCACACAGATTTGAGTGGACCTGTCCAGTCAGTGCACGCATTTGTCAGTTGTCATGCAGCTCAACTCAAAACTTAAGGAGCTCAATGATTTGACGAACAATACCAAAGAAAAGACATTTAGGTAGGCCGCATAAAGTACTCAAACTGCCAGACCATCATTAAAAGAAAGAGACAAAAAAAAAAAAAAAACAAACAATGACCCACATAGTCCTCACATTCCTAATAATTAAAATAATATAATATAATACTATATAAAGTAAATATTCATGTCATTGTTTATATAGAATGTTATATAGAATAAGAAAATATAAATAGCTAGCAAAATAAAAAGAGTAACTGCACTGTAAGCACTGTAAGTTTATTGGAGCAGCTCAATCTCAAGCCTTTTTGTCCTCAATATAATCTTTAACAGTATAAAAGGCTTTTAGGCACAGTTTCTGTTTTATAAAACATTTGAATTTATTAAGGCTTAGTTCTTGAATGTGGCTAGGAAGTTTATTATAAAAACGTATACATTGGCATCTAAACGAGCTGCCTATTTTTTTGAGCCTGGTTGTAGGAACAACAAATTTGTGTTTGTTCCTAGTATTTACATTATGGATATCACTGTACTTTTTAAACAAATTGATATTTTTATGTGCGTACAAAAGATTTTCATAAATATACTGAGAAGCTACAGTCATTATATATACTCTTTAAATTTTTCTCTGAGGGAGTATCTGGGACTTAATTTATAAATTGAACGGATTGCCCTTTTTTGTAAAACAAAAATTGTCTGAATATCGGCGGCATTTCCCCATAACAGAATACCGTACGACATTACACTATGAAAATAACTAAAGTATACTAAACGGGCTGTGTCTAAATCCGTTAAATCACGAATTTTTCTAACGGCGTATGCTGCAGAGCTAAGCTTTTTTGACAATTTATCTATATGGCAGGGCGCCCTGTGGACTCTCCGTCCGCCTATCGGCCCATCGTGCTGCTCGACGAGGTGAGCAAGCTCTTTGAAAGAGTCATTGCAGACCGCCTCGTCAGCCAGCTGGTGCGGGTGGGGCCAGATTTGACGAAGAGCTAGTTTGGTTTCCGCAGGGGACGTTCTACGGTGGACGCCATCATGCGCGTGCGAGCCCTCACGACGGGGCATGCTGTTGCCCCGGGTGGGGTCGTCTCGGCGGTGTCTCTAGACATCGCCATGCCTTCAATACCCTGCCCTGGAAATGCATCAGGGAGGCACTCCGGTACCACCGAATCGGCATCCGGTCTACCTCTGTCGTGTTGTCGAGGCCAATCTGACGGACAGGGCCGTCATCTACCCCGGTCACCAGGAAGTGTGAAACCGGAAAAAGATATCGTGCGGTGTCCCACAGGGATCGGTCCTGGGGCCGCATCTGTGGGACATCGGAGACGACTGGGTGCTGCGCGCCGACTTCCCTAGCGGCGTCAGCGTAGTGTGCTACGCTAGGGAAGTCGGCGCGCAGCACCATCGCAACATCGTCGAAAGGATCTGGCAATTTTGACTCGAGGTGGCCCTGCACAAGTCTGAGGCCATGTGTTTTCATGGCCCTCGGAACGCGCCACCGTCGGGATCCCAAATAACGGTAGGATGGGTCGACTCGTCCTCGTGAAGCGGCTGCTGCCCAATCTAGGGTGTCCAAACGCCTCCTGCCGGAGGCTCGTGCGGTTCACGTGCTCGAGGGGTTCGTGCGGTTCATGGCCCATTACGGGGCTCCTGTGTGGGCACGTTCCCTGGCGCTGCGGCCAGCCCACCGGTTAAGCGCGGCCCAAAGGGTCATGGCCATCCGGCTGGTCCGGGGATACCGCACGGTCTCCTGTGAGGCAGCGAGCCTCCTTGCTGGATTGCCGCCATGGGATCTGGAGGCAAAAGTCCTCGCGCACCGCCTCGCGCGAGGAGGCGAAACGCCGAGGCGTAACTCCGCTACTGCGAGAAACCGCGGCGCAGCGGACGGAGCTCCGGCGGGATCTCATGGCGACATGGAGAGTGCGGTTGTCGCAACCCAGTGCTGAGAACGCCACAATTAGGGCGATAAGTCCCCTCTTTGAGGAGTGGCTAGAGAGACGCCACGGCGTCCTCACCTTACGCCTGACGTAGGTCCTTACTCGGCACGGCAGCTTCGGGAGGTTCCTGTATCAGATAAGGCGGGAGGAAAAGCCCGGGTGTCACCACTGTGTGGATCGCCCGGAGGACACGGTGGAGCATACGGTGGGGGTCTGCCCGGCTTGGGCAAAGCACCGCCGTGTCCTCGTTGAGGCGATCGGTGGCAGAGATCTCTCGCGTCCGGCCCTGGTTCAGGCCATGGTACGGAGCGAGAGGGCATGGGCAGCCCTCACCTCCTTCTGCGAAGCACTAATGCTCGCGAAGGAGGAGGTGGGACGGTTGAGGGAAAGGCAAATTTCACGCCCTCTCACCCCTAGCCGCCGCAGGAGACGCCCTGGGCGTCGGGAATCCCTTGCGGATTTCCGGCCACCGTAGGCGCGGGCTGGCGGACGGTGAGCTATGGGTAGCTCACCGTCCGGTAAGAACCAGCCCCGGGTCGACGGCGCATTACATTCCACGCGCGGCTCAAAGAGATGTCGTCGGCACAAGTGTAGGGGCTGGGGTCGCGAGAAGGTACTAAAGGGTTACCGAGGCCCCTGGCTACACAGGCAACGGAAGGAATACGGGTTGGTTTTAATCAGTAAGAGTCTAACACACCCTCCCACTCCGCCCAGAGCGGGAGAAGTTATTTGATTTCCCACCCAAAAAAAAAAGTGTGTTATCCCAGTGATTTCAGTATTACTAGCTAGGAAAAGTATCTTAGTGGTTTAAAAAATAACCTACATATAAGCAAACTCATTTTGGAATAAGGAGGGAAAACTTCACATGGCCGCAGCGTACAGCGTGTTGAAACGTTATATAGCTTTAGAGATTACTTCCATAATCGTTCATTTTCTTGTAAAAAATATTTTCGCTGTGTTTTGGAACTATTGTACGTCTGGAGTCACGGTGGTGACTGGTGTATTGTGGCACGTCGTAATTTAACGCGAAAAGAAATGCTGAGGGCTATGGGTGTGCTGAAAGCAGGGCGCAATTAACATAAAACTACCGACACTGTCAACACGCAGCCAAGCGTAATTTGCCGATTATGGGCGCGTTACAGGAGATGTTGCTGAACCACACCGAGGAAGATACAGTGTCACTCAGGGATAAGACCGTTTTCTGCAAAATGCTGCAAGGAAGCATTCTCAAATTACGGCTCGCCGGTTGATAGAAACGCTCCAGTATCAGCACCAAGTGGTTATCAGTGACCAAAACTCCAGGAGAAGATTGCATGAAGTTAATCTTCACTCTCGTAGACCGCTTAGATTTCAGCTCTTCATCGCGGAAATCGAAGGCTGCGATTATTGTGGGCTAACGCACATTTGCACTGCACCGACACTCAGTGGGGGCGAATTCTTTTTTCTAAAGAGTTGCGCTTTGGATTTCATTCCGATTCAAGAAGATTGCACCCACCATAACCAAATATAGAGTGTTTATAGAGTTCCTGGTTGTCAGATTCGACTCTCGAACCCTTAGGAAGTTCATCCGTATCAGGGCGGAACGATTATGGTGTGGAAGAATGGACCTCGTTTTGTTACGAGGCAATTTAAATGCGGAACAATACTGTGACGAGATTGTGCAACCTATGGTGATACCTCACCGCCAGCAGTTTTATTACCGACCAAGATTTTATTTCCTTGCAAGATAATGCGTGTGTGCACACAGCCAGCCAGGCTGGTGAGTGCCCTACGAGAACAATATCACGCTATTATAGTGGCCTGCTTAGTCCGCTGATCTCAATCCGATAGAGCATGAGTGTGAGTTGCTCGGGAGAAGAGCGTTCAGTGACCTTCCCCAAAATTAAAACATGTAATAAGAACTTTTTGCACATCTTTCTAGAGTACGGAGTGACATTTCACAGGTGACAATAGACAACCTGATACACAGCATGCCACGCCGACGAAGAGCCGTCACTAATGCCTTGGGAGGTCCAACAGATTTATTAAAAACTTGTTAGGGAATGTCCTGGCGTTCGTTATTTTTTTAATCTGCAAAATCAGATTTTTTGTTATTGGTACCATTTTAGATTTTCCTAATATTATTTTATATTTTTTTCACTTAAAAGCCTTTTATTTAATCAAAAAAATTAAAATCTGTATTAAATTACGCTTCTATTGATGTAAAATAAATATTTAAATTAAAATAATACCCAACTAGGAATACCCCTTGTTCCCTAGACCTTGTTGAGTAGTTTAAGTATTTCGCATTTCCTTACAGTCTCTCGTTGCCACGTCCATTGCATTAAACTGCTTATTACTTTTCACATGTTCCAACTGATTCACATTAGTTCGGCGTTGCGTTCAATGCCAAATGCTTATTGAAAAACGTTAGGAATTTTGCGGGAAATAAGAGATTTTTCTTTTGAGGCAGACTAGTCAGAAGCCAGTAAACTTAAAAAGCGAACAAACTTCTGGCGTGATTACTCTTAAATTGATTAGCAAAACAGTGTTAGGTGTCCGAATCCAGCACCCTTATTGCGTACAACATTATTACTTAATCACAATCTGAATTATTTTGAAGGATATTGCTAATCCGTTGCTTCATATGCTCGAAAAATTTGTCTGCTCAACAGCGTAAAAAAGGCAATGAATGCTGTTGAACTGTCAAAATGAAACCCATCGCTACTGATATTGTGTACGCAATTACCCCGCAAGTAATGGCATTTGGGTACCCCTATGCCAAGAAAGTGTATAAACTATACCTTACAGTATGGGCATTTACAGTTACTCTATATATGCCATCTTACAGATCATCACAGCGTATATACATACCTCTAAGAATCTCAAAAGCCTCATCAGTGAAGGTGTCTTGCTCCCTAGCAGCGATCCTGAGGCCCTTGACGGGTAGGTTGGGATCAGCATCAGTCACCAAAAGCGCTATATTATCTCTGATAGTCGTCGCGTTCTCATACCCTTCCAAGTCCAATCGAGATCCGATCCCATCTAGGAGGTGAAGAAGTTCACCTGGGATGGACAAGTCCAAGTTTTCTGCTAGAAGTCCATCTACCTGGAAATAACAAGAATTTGGTTATGGTGGGTGCAATTTTAAGTCAGTACCGGGGTACGACTAACATGAGTGTTAAGAGGTAAGGGATCCTGGTCAACCCTATTTTCCTAACGATCTTAAAAAGCCCAGAAGCTAGCCAGTAGAATGATGATTGGTGTGGTCAAATGCATAGTAAAATTACAACACAACATAATAAGAATGTATTTAGTGCTGGATGATTTAGTATTAATCCTTATTCCGATCTCAATTATGATCAATATGGCGTAATTGAAAAGTTACCTGGTCAAATGCTGTACTGATATCTTCATTTAACACGGGCACTGAGTCATTATCGATCAGGTTCTGAAGATCATCCATTACTTGTTGGAGTTGTTCTGAAGGCTGAAAACATTTTATAGTTATGATAATTCTTTTAAAACAAACTATTTTATACTGAAATATTATTGGTGTATAGAGAAACATCACCAAATACTCGTAGATTTCTGTTACAAATTATTTTAATAAATAATCATTCCCATGCAAATGCAGCTCATGCCAATGATTCATGCAATGTTACGGTTAAATGATGAATATTAAAATTGACACCTACACATAACACCTCTGCTTGATTTTCACA
Organism: Atethmia centrago; assembly: GCA_905333075.3. Classification (NCBI taxonomy): domain Eukaryota; kingdom Metazoa; phylum Arthropoda; class Insecta; order Lepidoptera; family Noctuidae; genus Atethmia; species Atethmia centrago. Next base: position 29,169,035 of record HG995378.1, on the reverse strand, counting down.
TTCTAACATAAAATATGCCTAATTTCCTACAGCCTCTTCTTCTTCTTCTTCTTCTTTAAAACCCTTTCTTTGATCAGATCAGATCTTTTTGTAATTTTACAAAACTAGCTAGAGAACATCCACAAACAATTATATATATTACAACTTACTAGTGGCGGAGTCGGTGAAGGTTTCCATGGCGCAGGCGTAATACTAGTTGTAGTAGTCTGAGGAGTAGGAGGAGTAGTAACCCATTCTGGAGTTATTATTACCGGTATTTCAGTTCTAATTGTCTCAGAAGTAACAACAGCAGGAGTAGAAACAATAATAGGAGTAGTTTTAGTTGTTGTTGTTATTGTCGAAGTATAGCTAATATCTGGTGTTTCCTCCTCAGTAGTGTTAGTTACTGTAGAAATATTGTCTAGATCTGCTGTTGGAGAAGAATCTGTGGTAGGCGTCTCTGAGAAAGTTGAAGTTGACCCCTCTTCTGAACTGTCTGAACCTTGGACATCCATTTGAAGCTTGACGACCTAAAATGGTTAGTTCGTTAGTTAGTGCGGGACAGGATGAGTTCAGTGCAATTATTAGATATAATTATTACAAATAGAGCTATAATTATTGAGTGTAGTAGTAAGCACATGAATAAATAACCGAGAGTAAGTTCGACTTCACTTTCGCTTTCAAATAAATTGTTTATTATGTAAATTAATTATTGATTCGCTTATTATTTATTAATAGCATCATTATTTATTGTATCTTACTTCATTGGATCGGTATAATCATTCATAATTAAATCTTCAAGATGAACCATGCAATATTAATGTACCTACTATTGTACAAGATAAGGTAACTGTTTATCTGATTTTTTTTTTGTCAAGCATCCTAAGTCCTGCGTGTCCAGAGATAATGCACATATAGCTGTACAACGATCTTTTGGCGCGTGGCCAAAATCGGAACTAATGCCGCTATCTTGTTTTTCAACACCATTTCACAAAACAGTTGCACAAATGTTTACCAATAGTCATCAAATGTTTGACATTTCATTGTCATTCGAGCCCCAAAACATCCTTGTAGCAGTGTATATTCCTAATCTGTCGTTGTTCAGAAATCAGGGCTATTAGTTTTCTACCAAAATACATCTGGCTATTTGGGTACCTACCCAAATAGCCCACACAAAAAAAAGAAAGTACCTACTTTCTTTTTTTTTTTGTGTGGGAAATTATCAAATAACTTCTCCCGCTCTGGGCGGAGCGGAAGGGTGTGTCAAAATCTTACTAACTAAAACCCACCCGTGTTCCTTCCATTGACAGGCAGTTGCCAGAGCCTCGGTATCCCTTTCGGACTTTCCCACGACCCCAGCAATTGGGCAGGTACTTGATGAACCATTTTGTAATAAGTAAGTAATGATAATTTAATATTACTGATTGCGTGGGATAACGATAAGCTAGCTAGTTTAATTAACCGTTAAATTGTTTTTTTATTCATATGTGACGTTAAGTGTATATTTGTAAGTCTATTTCTGTATCTATCCGTGACATCACAGTGGGCCCTATCAGAATACCAGAGCGCTGCATCATGCTGAGATAGGAGCCTTTTGGCCTCGTACGGACTTTTTGTATTATTTTAATTTTACTTTGTTTATTTTTTTAAGTTTCTATGAGTGTTTTTTAGTTTAATTTGTGATCTCCAGTGCGAGTCCTCATAAATACTTTTTCTTTCTTTCTTTTTAAGTGTACCTGGCCATATGCCGGAAACAGGTATCAATTTTTTTGCCAGAATTTGACCGAGTTATTTACATTTGATGTTACTATGAAAACATGTTTAGTTAGTAGCAATATATTGCATTAGTTTGCAACTATGCACGTTAGTCAACAATTGCGAATTAGCAAAATCTTAAAATCTATCATCAGTTGTAATTTTGTAAGTTCTAACATGGTACAAAATATTCGATATAATATTATAGCTTTCTGCTTAGAATTAGAAACAATGACAATACTCCATTCCTCTTGAGTACGCGAGCAGAAATTATAATATAACAATTTGCTTTGCCCAGCTATATGGAGGCAGAACCATGATTAAAAAAAAACAATCCTGAAATCCCCAAAAACACTCGGACCCATACAAAGTGCTACAAGCATCTTTTGGCGCCTGACTGACATTGACATAGGGGCGTTGTTTGTGAACATTTGTGATATCATCACAAAAATTATATTATATAATAAAATTACTTATAGTAAGCAAATATACAACTATGTACACTTACAGGGTTCGCAGGTCTAACTCCACCAGTAGGTGTCAGCATAGTGACTTGGTTGTTGTACTGGGTCGGCAGCTCGGTGGACATAAAGCAGTTCTCATCGATGGTCGTCACCACCTGCACACCGTCGTTGAAGTTACCGACGCAGGAGTGGATCTGGCATTGCACTTTTATTGATTCCACTGGAAAAGATTATAATACCATGATAAATACAAACGTCTACAAACACCACCAACGGTGAAATGTAGGTACATTTCACCAGTAATGTTATAAGCGCCGACTTCTAAGGGGGCGAATAATGGAGGACATATATAGCTACGGAATCTAAGTTACTACTGGAATAACCCAAATATATTTTGCCCGATCATGGAGTTGACCCCGGCACCTACGCCTAGCAAACCTATCAAGCAGTCTGCATAGTGCTAACAAACTCATACATCATGTTAATTCTCTCTGGCACTATGCGGCTTTTAGAGATACCCTTTTCAGTCAGTCATCGAACTACTTACTCATCGACACAGTTACAGCCTTAAGTTAACCTTTTGATGAATTCTCTTGATCAGACCTTTTAATTATCCCGAGGTTTTATCTCGAGTACTTAAACAAGACAATGCAGACGTAAAAGAATTTTAATTTACAAGACCTGACCAACAATGAATGAGATTATCTTTAATTGATGATTGAATTCTCTGATCTGTAGTGACATTGAGACTAGATAAGATATATCTATAGAAACAAGGTAAAATAGTACAAAAAATATGGTATCTAATTGATTCATGTCCATTTCCTATAACTGACTAACCACGATTGTATAAAACTAAGCTACTAATACTTAGGTAGGTATCGTAGACGCAACAAAACCAAGAAGGTACCTACGCATGTTGTTCCTATCATTACAGACGGTGCGATCGTCTGTCGGACTATTTAACCTATGCACTTGGATATAATGAGACTAATCAGGACACATACAAATGTAGTTTAATGAGATATGATCCGGAGCAAGTTTTCACTTATAGGATACCGACAATTTGATATGAGAACGATAAAAAGGTCAAAAATAATTTTCATTGAAAATTGAATCCGGATACTGGAGTAGAATGAACGTAAGATATAATAGAATTTGAGTAGAATCAAACTACAGAATTAATGCAACTGAAATGAAACCAATACCTGCTTAGTAAATCAAAAAGAATCTACTCACCAAATTCATGGTTATCAGCTATACAGAAATACACAGGCTTCATATAAACGATTTCAATGTCATCCCAAGTTCCAGGTTGCACCGGTTTCATCCTAGGATTAAGATTTAGATGTAACATCACCGTCTTGCCATCCAAAAACAGTTTCTTCAACTTCAACCCGTACAGTATTTCTTTCTCTTTCGGATTCAAATCTGGGTGCAACGTTTTGAAGTCTTTCAATATACCTTCAAAGGCTTTCGGATCTTGAATCTGTTCTAATCCTCCATTAATATTGTAATAGTTCGTTGAATAGAAGATGTATTCTTTTAGCTTCTTCTCCCAAATCTTTTTCAGTCTTTCCACGCTTTCAAACCTGTATTCTTTCTTTAGGGCAAGTTTGACAGCGAAGTTGTATCGGAGGGATTGCTCCTCTCTAACCCAGAGAGCTCTATTAGATTCTGACACGAGAAAGCGCTTAGAATCTATATGAACACACCAATAGTAGCCATCACCAATGGGCTTAAGGACGTAGGTTAATAACTTGTTGTGAATAACATCGAAGCTAATCTTGACAGGAGTTGGGGAAAATGTCTCGGAATCAGTGAAGCAGTAGATGTTGTTTGCATCGACGTTATCTCCTACAGTCAATATCAGCTTGTTTTGTCTGTGAAAATAGACGATTTGGAGTTTAGATAAAACATAAAACAGTAACTTACTGGTAAACTTTGATCTGTAGTCTTTATTACTCATACAATTACAGGAGTCAAAAATCTTAAATGACTATAAAATATTTGTTTTAATACTAATATTTCAAGGAGGTACTCACTCGTCAGCGCTAACTACTAATTCCACTTTTCTTAATTCTACATTTTTCTCACAAATTACGTCGAAGAATATGTAGGAACTGTTCACCAAGTCCCATACACCGTTTCTTATAGCTCCGTATGAAGTTTCATTGCCACTCATCAATTCAATATTGTCTTCCAAGCCCCATTCCGCTGGTGGCGTCTATAAGGTGAATTATGCATATTAATCAATAGGATTAGTATTTGTTATTTTAATGAAGCGTACATAAACGACACGACACTAAATTTAGAAGAAATGATTAAAAGCTCAATTTTTGATTGGGCATTACTTTATGAAAGACAGTTATGAAACAGGATATCATTATATCGGTAGAATACGATTTCTCTGAAACTCCAAAAACTGAGCTTTAAAAATTAAACAAGCTCATGAGAAGCCTCACATTTATTTACGAATACATGATGTTAAAAACTAAGCAATGTATTTTTAAACACATATATGCTATTCCAAATTTCATTCATGCAGAATCATTAGTAACTATTGAATAAATGAAACAAAATTTGAAAAAGTTCGCACCAACACCCACACATCCCGGAATACGGGTTGCGCAACCCTTCGCGGCGGCAACCTGTGACTGCATGATTCTGGATTTCTGGTATCATACCTACAACAGCCCCATGTTTCGAGCTCAAAAGGGCTTTGTGTGATCGAAGGAGATACTAATGGAAACCAGCCACCACAGTCCAATAGCTATTAAAAACAAAACATTCTAAAACAACAAAAGCAATGTTTGGTTCGTCACTAACATTATTACCTAACTATTAAATACTCAACAACATGTTTGTGACTAGAACAAAGACTACACTCTACAGCTAAGATTACCATGGGAGTATCAAGTTTTAACATTACAGAAATATGAAATGAGATGTAATCTAATATAAAGGCGCTGACAAGACCCAATTGACCAAAATAGGCTTATATAATAACACCAAAACACGTTTTGAAAAAAAATCTCGTTACAAACTAACATTAAACTAACCTCTTATCTTGAGTTCTAATCCAAAATATCTGTATTAAATATCAAGTTCTGCATTAAAACAAGAACGTCATATTTTAATGCAGAACTTGGTTGTTTTTTTATTTTCGATTACTCAACTCAATTTTGAGTAAATAGATATTTGCGAATAGATATTTGTTTATAGATATTGCTTCATATTTTTATTTTGCAATAAATTACAAGCGTTGTGTCATCGCGCTTCTCTTTCTATTCTATGCAATCTGACAGTGACCGCGGTTTAGGTGTTGTCAGCGTCTTAAGGAAAACTATATTCCACTCTTCACAAAAATTATACACGTAGAAGATAGTACACATAGATAGAAAAACTATTCTTAGGAATACTTAGGAATGCTTTTATAGACGTTTTCAAGATCAAAGTCAAAGTAACATTGATGGACATGATCTAAACAAGATTGAAAGAAAACGTAACTCACCGTAGCATCTTCATTCACAATGTGACTGTGACGTTGAGGGTCGTACGTAATGCCCAGCGGATAAACAGGAAGCGATCCAGAGATATGTAACAGTGGATTATTTGAGTATCTCCACCCATTGTAGAGGACTGTACCTCCTCTCTTCTCACATATTTCCTTTGATTGAAACCAAGTTGCTCTTACTGCGCCACCTCCAACAGCAGTGGCAGGTGACAAGCAGGTCGCTTTAGGAGACCAAAACCTCCAAGAGCCTTTGAATTCATCACATCCAACGTTCAACATTGCGTCTTCATCAACATAAGGCTCTACCAGACAGTACCTGTAGAACTCGTCATCGCATCTGGTAGTTGTAAAATTACTTACTGGGTCTATCACCACACATAGTTCTTCTTCAATATCCTTTTGCGGGTTTTCTACTTCAAAGGTTGTTTCTAAAAGAGACCCTGTTGATTTTGTAAAGGAGTAATCAATGAAGGGTCCCCCAGGGTACAAAGATTTGTACTCCGTCCATAATACCAACTCAGACTTGGTCAGATTCAAACTGTTATACAGTTGGGATGTGTAAAGGTTACCGGTACACCCTACATATTTGTCTGTGAGTTTCTCTGGGCCTTTCAATCGGTAACATAATGGTTCTCCATTGATATTGGAGTAAGCTATTTGAAATCCTATCGGACATATTACTTTTCTTTTTGATTTCTTTGCTTCTAGTGCTGGTTGTAGTAATAACAGAAGTATTAGCGTGGCTACGGTGGGTATCCGATGAGGTTGGACCATCTGAAATGAGAATGAGGTAGTATAAAATTAAATCTAATTTATTTATAGATTTTGCTAGAGAATTTTGCTCAGACTGACTAACAAGTAATATGGTAGGAATCATTTTGCACAAACATGCGCAGTGTAACCTCTTTCTACCACTAGAATTAAATGACTTATACGGATGCTGATCAAACATGGGTTTTATTTATCAAAAGTAAACAAAAGAACGATATTTCTCTTAAAAAATATGTTTTTATTATTCATGATACAGCTTTTCCTGGTACACATACATTATTTAGGATTTCAGCATGGATCAGTTATCTATTACCAATCTTATCTCATTGTGAACCTATCTAAAGATAATTTTGACTATGAAGCACTCAACATTGTTACCGATGTATACGGACATTATCACAGCTGATTGCGTAAAATTATTTTCATTCACATGAATCATGAATCTTCTGGCTGACTATCTATTTTTATAACATTTTCATAGTAATAATCGTATTTTTTCAAATAAAGCTCTCAAAATCTTTTTGAAGACCTTCTCATACTATGCAAGCTTCTAGTTTTGTTCTAACTTTTTTAGTTCTTCTTAATACTTTTTTTTTAGTTTAAATCGATAACGTCTGCGAAGACGTAACCGATTAATCGTTTCAGCAAGCGACCAAAAACGGTCAAGTACCTCGGTAAGCTAAGGCGTCCAAAGATGTAAGGAAGCACAGTACTGTTTTGTTAGTGCAGAACCATGCCTTCTTTATGCGGACATTTCAAGGCTGACCAGAATTTTTTGTAGATCTACATATTAATCGAATATGCAAAATAGAGTCCAGGGAAACTACCTAATTTCGTACGTGGTATATGCAAGATGTCATTCACATTCTACATAGTCGATTACTTTGTGCCTCGCAACAACGACGAAAACAAGCAAAGTCCATAGCTACATGCTAAAGCACGAGCCGACCTACTGGTCCAAATTTCTATTGCTAAGTTTGCTAATAACCATGATTTCTGAGATCAATGCCCTGGCACTGTCAATGAAGCGACTGGACATTTATCCCACACTGCTGAATCTGCACTCTAATGCAAAACTGATATTTGTTGAGATATTGACGTTGAGTTTACCATTTTAAGCAGTGCAATTTAAATTGCACTGCTTTAAATTCTGTTTTTATTTTTACGATTCACTGATAATACATCATAAAACCTGCCTTATCGCTGTTATCAAGACATGTTTGACTAATCGATTATACATATATGTCTGGATTTTGACTTTCCACGCGTTTTTAAGAGCAGTGAAAGGCTACTTAGACGTCGTTTCTATGAGAAATAAAATCAATTGAAATAACAATATACAATTGGATAACTTTCCTTATCAGTTTATGCTGATATATTTATGATAAGATTATTGAAATATAACTATAACTATAAGAATGATTGAATAATTCTACTTAAGCAAGTTAATGCAATTAACTATTAATTTTGGTTTATTCACTATCACCGGATGAGATATTTAATTAATTTAATATTGTGAATATCGAAATCGATTGTGTTTAAGTAAGTATTTATCTTAATCATAATTGCTCATCAGCATAAGATGACATGGCGTCTTCAATATTTACGCGTATGTAATGATTAATAGGTTTAAATTTTAATCAATTGACATGACGCCAGGATCGACAGGGTCTACTCTCTGCATGCCCAATATTTTAGAAAGTCTCTACAGTACCTATGACTGTAGATACTTTAGCCTGCATGGCGTTTCCATGGAACCTCCGCAAGTATTTTATAAGATGATTGCACGCAAAATGAGATAAACACTATTTCGTATTTAGAAGATTAGAAACAATAGAGAATCAGCTTAGAGAGCTGACAGCTCGCGTCATCATGTGTAATGTTATTAATTGATTTGATTGAATTAATTACGCGACTCTTTTACTTATTCGATTTTATTTTATTTGCGCGCCCAGCGCTAACATTGTGGTAAAAATGGTTGGTCTATACGTAATTATGGTTATGATGTAAGTTTGCATTTCGCTGGTTCAAATATGAATCCAAAAATATTTCAGTGGTAATAATAGCCCAGTAAGTAGAGCCTTTTGTGGCTACATTATATATATATATATATATATATATATTAGCTGTAGAACAGTGTTACTAAATTCGCTTGCAAAGTATGGATGTCGATAAGAGGTTTACAAGCATCGTGCTTAAAAATAGTTATTAGTAATCACGAAATATCAGGTAGATAATCGGCCAAAGACTTACCACTTAATTAACAAAAGCAGATAACACTATTTTTGCGGCCCGGTATCGTAACACCTGATCGGACTGAAAGACGCCATTGATTGATTAAGGCGGAACTCATGTCTCACACAACATTATCTTTATGCTCTCATTTAATTGTATTACTGACTCATTTGTGTGTGTTCATTCAAATGTAAATAATTTATTGTGGATGATAAGTTCATAAGATGTTGTGTTAGTTACAGGTAGGTCTGCTATATCCCGCCATTGAGGCATACAAAATTCATATTATATGTTTGGTACATAGAGAGTTAAAATACAATACATCAAATTGTCATGCAATACATTAGGATTAAATTAGTATAATGTTTATGTCAAATTACAAATTATTCATGTTACAAAATAATATTATGATTTAATGTAATCTGCTTATTTTTTGCGTGCAGTGTTTATTTGATGTTTTTTTGTACAAAAACAAATTAGCTTTATAGGTCTAAAGGATTTTCTAATCGTTCTACTCAAAGATATTATTTATTTGGTTGTTACCTATAGGTACTGAGACCATGACATATTGATGTTATAAGGGGCGAGCCTAATAATTTATAACTTAAATATGACTGACGAAATGTAACCGGGTGCACAAGTCAGCCTACCCTTTCAGGCTTCGGGGAATATTGGCGTGATCATACGTTAATACCTTCGTATCTTTAATAGCAGATCAGTATAATGATCACCTGATGAATATCCTTAGAAAAGGGTGTCCTACTCTAGTGTGAAACTTGTTTATGTAATTGTGCTATATCTTATCCACCGAGAAAATAATTAAAACATGTACTTAGGTAATAACACACATGTAAATTATAAGACGCACAATATATTAAAGCAGTGCCATTCCCCCATTAACATAAACGTTAAAAATAAACCACTAAACATTCAGTCCAAGATTGAATTAAATTCACAGCGAAACAAAAAATGCCGACGTAATTGTGACGACCTTAATCATGAAAGCGAGGTCCATTTTATGTTACGATTGTGTTAAACCGTTTGTTTGTTTATTTTCTATCTGTTTAAATACTTTTTTTTAAGTTTTGCACATATTAAGATGTAAAAAGAACACTTTAGACTTTACTTTAGTACATTTTAGACTTTTCTTTCGGAGAACTGAACTTTACGTGTGTTTATGCCATGGGGCTCTGACTTGGCACACATGCCGTCGAGAAATATCTCTCAAAAATGCTGGTTTCCTCACAATGTGAAAACATTAAAACGGTGAAGGAAACTTCACCGTTTTTTAAGCAAATGATAATTATACAACAACATGCACATGGCCCGGAAAGTCAGAGGTGCGTGCCTTAGGTTCGAACTCGAGACCTATGACTTGGCTGTCCAACGATCACACCACAACGCAATCACTGCTTGTATATCTATCTATATATATATATAAAAATGAATCCCTGTTTCCCTTGGTCACGGCACCACGCTAAAGCGGCTAAACGGATTTGGATGAAATTTGGCACATGGGTAGACCTTGACCTGAATTATGAAATAGGATACTTTTTATCCCGATATTGCCACGGGATCGAGAATCAGGGCCGGATTTAGGGCAGGGCAACAGGGGCACTGGCCCCGGGCCTCCACAAAGAAGGGGCCTCCACAATTAGATTTTTCATTGATTTTTATATGAAAAAAATACTTCGTTTGTGTCCTTCAAAAAAAAAAGAGTCCACAATCATAACTTCGTAAGGTTACTTCTTTGAATTGTTTTTTTTTTATCTGTTTCACAAATTTTTCGGGGCCTCCACTTCTTGGTTGCCCCAGGGCCGCCACAACTTTAAATCCGTCCCTGTCGAGAAATATGCGTGTTAAACCGCGGGGCGCAGCTGGTGTGTTATAAAAGTGCTTATAATCGTGTTTTTTATCAATTTCAGCCTTTTCAACTACAACACATTACAATACAACTTCATCATACACATATGCCATCTCTAGGGAACCCTTTCTGTCTTCAATCATGACGTTGTTACAGATAACCGAAGCACCGCGCAGAAAGATTAACCCCACCTTATTAGGTAAAACGTAACCTAATTTGATTTACCAGTCAGTCGCTAAGGTGACTGACTGATTGTGATACACGGTCAGTCGACCACAAACAGCTGTTATCATGGTCCGATTTTGATTGGATATCCCGATTACAAGCTGAAAGCACGTAACAAAAATCATTTTTTTTTCCTTAAAGATACCTAATCGTTGTCTGCATAAGTACAAACACGAATAATCAGTAGTTTTAAATAAATTAACAAAAACAATGTTCCCTCACCTTCATTGCTTAAGTGATTTGAGTGTGAATGACGAACAGTCCTCTGCGCCAGCTCATCTTACAGTCCCATTTATGACCGTATCCTTTACGAACTACGGTCCAAACTTGCTTACACTGTATTTGTAGTTGTTCGATCCGCGGTTTCGTCTGAAAAGATTAAAGAGTGTCATTAATGCGATTGCTCAACCTTCTTGGGAGTCGCGTCAGATGTCAAGGGATCATGATTTAATTGGGGCCTTAACTTTTGCACGCATAAGTCAGCGGTGGGTGACATTATGCGTCTGATTAAGACAAGACAAGCAGACCTGCTGTACCTATATCCGGATTTTTTGCTACTGAAATGCAGAAGAGGTGGATCGCTGGTTTGTGCTTATGGCCGAGAATTCGATCAGCTCCACCACTAGAGAAAATAATACCTATAAGTAATTGCACGAATTAGCACCTCTTGGCAAAGCCTTGTGGTTTATTACTTTATTATTAATATGGTATAAAATATAGATGAATCTAGACTTCAAGCAATGTGGGATAGTTACGGAAATGGTATTTCACCGAATCTTTCCATAACCGCATTTGGTCATAAAGTACGTAACTACGAAAAGAAAGGAATTCAGTCATCAACACTTATTGTTTCCTGTGTCATATCAATGATTTAATCTTTATAACTAAAATGTATTAATTCATAGATAACTAAAATCATAACAATCAAAATACATTCAAAGAATTATCAACTTTAAACGTACGCATTAAAATTGCAATTTGAATATTCAAGCTTCATACCTAGTTAGCTTAGCAACTAGACCTGTTAATGTCAGTAGCGTGATAAGTATCAATTAATTGAAAGAAATGATCAGAACACGTCATCGGTTTCCATTAGGACGGTAGTTTTGGAAAAGAAATATTTTAACAGCAAAGGTCAAGATTAGTGTCTTATGATCTAATGGATCTAAATCTGTGTCAAGGGCGATTTTTTTTGGAAAATTCGAGTCCACCATTGTCTTTTTTGTGCGCGTGACTTTAATCATTGCGTTTTTTATTTATTTACATATATAAAATGTTAAATAAAAAACTAACACAGCAGGCGTATATGCTTGTTTAGACTATCATTCCAAAATGGATGTTCACTGAACGTGATTTATCATGTGAGATCTGAGACACAAAAATCGCGTTAGGTCACAAAATATTACACTGTATTGTTTTTTGGAATGTTGTTAGGATAGACACCAATAGTGTAAAACCAAGTTTACAGCTTTGAAAGACCTGTGCTAACTGCGAAGTGTTCGAATAACCACTGAATTTTCGGACCTCATTCAGTTTTTGACTTATAACCTCTAAAACGTGCATCCTACGTTTAAGTCACCCCATACATTTTTTAAAAAAACCAACTTAAACATATTTATTTACATAACCAAATTACAAGATGATTATTAACATTAACTAAATTAAATTAAACCTAAAAAAGGCCCTCGGGGCATTGTACCGAGTATGCTGGCGGCATTTCCTCGCTGAATTGCAATGCTGATGCGTTGCGCGAGAAAGCCGCCAGCTTTTCGGTCACCAGTTACATCAACCAGACGTTTCGCGATTTCCGCAAATAACTTATGCGCACTGGGACCCCACGGACCGAAAATTATTTTTTAAAGTATATAAAATTTGCAACTACATATTTCAGCGCAGCCGTAGCTCTGTAGGTCCAATAATTCCTGAGATACCGCACTTCAAAAAATGTTAATTTTTTCAAAAGTTCAAAATTCAGTTCTGTATTAACCGTCTTCCGATATCGGTTAAAATTCTCATTCTACGAGGAAATTTGTATACTCTAAAAATGTACTGGGTGACTTATGCGTAGAATGCAAGGTGCATTCTACGCATAAGTCACTTCACTTCACTGGTATCTATCCTAACAACATCCCAAAAACTCAGTGCAGTGTAATTCTTTGCGACCTACGATAAATTAAATGAGTTGCCTATTTGCTAATGCCTGGAAATCATTTTATTAATACTTTTTTTATTTATTGATTGATTTCGGATCTCCAACAAAAGATGTACACAATACATGACACATAAATAAAGGGCAACATCAGGTATTAAGTAGGTGTACTCCTTCACTTATAGGATGCCACAGCGTGCACAATACGGTTAACAACTAAGCTAACAAAGTTAAAATATTAATTATTAAAGGTAAAACACTTAATACATATTTAAAGGACATAAAAAAAGAAAGTACAACATTTAAAGATACTTAAATTAAATTTAATAAACAATTAGACACAGACTCGCGGATGTCTAAATTTGCAGCTTTGGCTAACATATTATATTGCCTACAAAGTCTTGGCACAGAGCGGCGTAATGACTTGAATAATATTTCTCTATCGACATCATAGCTTTCTATAATTGTCAATATCAATAGTGGCTTATTCCGAATTACTGCGCAGAATGGCAGAAAAAGATTTTTTGAAAGCAAAAGTAGCTAATTTAGATAGACTTACACTACAGATTTATGATCGCTTCATAAAGTTACGAGCCCACAGAAGATATTGTAGTTTGTTATGTGATCAAACTAAATATAATTCCATATATAACTGAGAACTCAAACTCTACACCAAATTTAACATCAACTAGCCATGATAAAAAAAAAAAGTCTCTTCAACTAAACCAACATAATTGAAGAATACATCTCCTGTTAACAACGTGCAAATGATAACAGAATCATAACGTGCTTTATCACCGCCTTCTATGAGTCACTTCGCTCTGAGAAATATTTACTCAAGAATATTATCTATGCCCAAGATAATAAATGACGACACAATCTCATCACCTCCGTTTGAGATGAAAGTATTTGCTACTAACACATTTCCACAAACTGTCATAACGTTTATCTAAAGATAAAGCGAAAATTTATAATTAATTTATTCTTAGCCTTTTCTTCTGATGTTTTTGAACGGAGCCCTGCGGTACCAGTTATCTATTTCCATATATACACAATTCTGTCGCACACATGCAAACTTGTATCAAAAATCTGAATAAACGTAATTAATGCTTTGGCTATGTGCCATCTAATTAATAATTTACAGACTGTGTGTGAAATTGAATTTCATCAGTCTCTGATTGCCACCTCCCATGAACCAAGACGGTTGAAAAAGAAAGTATTTGTTGAATCTGGTTGCAACTACATTTTAATAACAAACCGAGTAATAATTTAAAATTTGTATTGAGTACCTTTTAGCTTGCCCTTATTGTTATTATTAACAGTACCTATGCTAAGTATTTTATATGGTAATCTGTGGATAACGTCGTGAGTAGTGTATTTGTTAATTATATTATTTTAGTACCTACTCCAACCATGTGTAATATTTAATATACTGCTGTTTGTTGTCCCTAATAAAATAAAATAAAATAAAACTAGATGATTTTTGCTTTCTTCTGCGATACAAGCCTGGTCCACGTGAAGAGTGGCTTACATAATCTTCGGAACTACTCATCCGATTCCGAAAATTATTTCACCAATGTGAAGCTACAATATTGCCGAGTGTCATATGATATATTTTAAGTTAAAACAAGACATTTCACGAGAACGAAGTCGCGGGCAAAAGCTAGTGAATGATATTGCGGAATCACTCAAACAGGTCCAACAATTGCATGTTGTAAAGCTGAGCATCAAATTGGATGTCGATCTCGTGTAATAAGGGGAAAATTCATATATTCTACTTCTATAGTACCTATGTCTTTTTTTTTTTTTGGGTGGGAAATCGTCAAATAACTTCTCCCGCTCTGGCCGGAGCGGGAGGGTGTGTCAGACTCTTACTGACTAAAACCCACCCGTATTCCTTCCGTTGCCTGTGTTACCAGGGGCCTCGGTGACACTTTAGTACCTTCCCGCGACCCCGGCAGGCATCGGCCCTAATGGACCCCTACATTGGTGCTGACGACATCTCTTTGAGGCGCGCGTGGAATACAACGCGCCGTCGACCCGGGCCTGGTCCTTACCGGACGGTGAGCTACCCATTGCTCACCATCTTCTATAGTATGTCTGTAGTAAAAATTTACCTGTTAGTCAATCCTAACACCCGTTAATGCTAATTAATATAGATAACAATGACTGTCAATGAATACGCACATCCTTATAATGATGCAAATTAATTAATTAATTTCAACAACATTATGTACTGGGAAATACACGGTGGACTTTAGTACGTACAATAAACACTAACTCAAAGAATTATTTTCATTAAAACCAATTACAGGCACTTTTGAACCATTCCAAAAGGTAGATCTCTATGGAGAAGAACAGGCAAGAAACTCCAAGGACACTCTTAAAACAAGATATTACAAATATTACACTAAAACACATACTAACAGAAACATAAATAAGCCTTAGGATTTAATTACAGTAGCTACGTAGTACCTCTTTCTCCATATGGGTGCACAGGAAAAGCCCAATGGGGCATAATATTTAAAAGGCCTAAATTGATGACGTCATCTAAGTAGAAATTCCTTCCGTAACATTTCTAATGACTAACAGACATTCAGAGAAGAGAATAGAATTAGAAGTAATGGACAAGGATTTCCTTTGATCTAAATAACAAAGACGTCACATAAAAACCATGCGGAAGTAAGAACCTTAGACATAAAAACAAATAAAGATGAAAACAAGACAGTTTTGTAAACAGAAGAGTTTTGTTTCGTATCAAAGAAGTTGTTTCAGTACCTACTTTTTGTTTTTTTTTATAAATTAATAATATGTCTTTCGAAAAACAATGTTACAGCAATTTTTCCACCAGTTATGGATAAGCAAAAACTGTGCAATACAACATAGTACTTAACTTTAGTGGAAAAGATAACTTGTGTGGATCCGCACTAGTTGAAAAACTGTATCACGGGAGACAGGGGCCTTCCGTTTAAAATAAGAAAAACAAAACAAAAAACATCGGCTTACGTAGGTACATTGTCAAGACACTGTGTATTGATAATGTACCTACGTAAGCCGATGTTTTTTGGAAAAAGCTAATAAGTAAAAGGATACATGAAAAAGTAAGAATAAGTTGGTAACTAAAAGTAAGTAACTATTAAGGTATGAGTGTGTTATGTAGGTGTGTTGTGTCAATAAAAGAAGGAGATTATCAATTCGATACGTATGTATGTAATATTATTGGAACTGCAATATATTCACATAATTATGATAATCTATTAGGGCTTCCAAACAAATATAACATTTTTTATAGGTGTATGTATGTATGTTTTTCGACGTATTTCTCCGAAACTCTAAATCGGATTGTGATCATTTTTTTTTTATTGGCTTACATTTACTTCAACTTAGGGAACAGTGCAAGTTTCATCAAATCGGTTCGCTAGTTTTCAAGATATGGCCTGACTTACTGATACGATCTACGGCGTGTGGTGTCAAAGGAAAAGCATCTCAAAACCGCGGCCAAATTCAAGTGCATGTAAGAAAAATCAAAATATTAACTACTTATTACAAACAAATATTCCAGTTTTTACTTAAAACAAAAAATTACGTAAAGTACAATTTTAAAAAAAATTAACTTAACCCAGCAAAGCCTTGTTTTTTATTTGTAGGTACTTTTCTTAAGTGCTGGCACCGACCTCAAAAAAATTGTAGGCCCCTAATTTCTTTTGTACCTACGTTTGATTTCGTTTTGTTGGTTATTTTCGTTTCGTATAAACATATATAAAAATATTATTTCATAATTTAGAGTTAATTTCTTTTTGAAGCCAACATATTTTTTTAATTTACTTTTTGTTTTAACTACTAACTTGACTGCGAGACTATGGTTTGTTGCGAATGTGCGCGCCAACATGTATGTTTAAAGACAGTTTTAACACGGCTCTGCATAGTAGCTAAACGAAACTAACTGTATCACGTCTCTAGAACGTGACTGGTTAATAACCAAATTTTCATTAACATCAGGTAGATACAACTGCCTATATAGGTGTCCAATCTTCACATATCGTTGCTAATATGCTATACCAGGTGACATTTGATGGAATTCCCGTAAAGACGGTTCGAATTATATTATTCTATTTATTAGTTATTTAATTGTGCTAATAAAGAACCGTAAAGAGACATGTGGGATATTTTTAGTTGGTAACACTAAATATATCCCACAATCCTCTTTACGGTTCTAACAAAAATTTGATCAAGGTGTAAGCATCAGCAAGAAATTGATAGGTACATTATTATTGAAAAGAGGCAAAACCTTGCTGATATTATTCTAAAACATTCCCTCAGTCTAGATAATCATGCTATATATAGGAGAACCTATAAATTTGCTAGATTCCAATTGAATTTAGTAACATGGAGTAACAGGGAGGAACAAACATGGTGAATAAAAACACAAGGATAAAAACATTTGAACAAGGCCAAGCCAATGAGCTCTACTTAGGAGTACTTACAGGGGTGGAGCAAACAACCAATGGATAGATATATTTGCAGAAGAAGAAAGCCCAACTAGTTCATCAGAGGAAAAAGGCTTGCAATGACCAGAAAATTACTGAACAGCTGAAAAACCATACTAAGTATTATAAGTTACTGAAGTGGTTTAAAAATCGATCCCAAAGAGGTCACTAATACTGATTTTTTTTTAAGCCATATACTTAATATGAACGAAAACAAAAAATCAAGACACAGAATTACTACATCAGCCGCTGGCGAAGCTGCTTGACAAGTTATGCCTACTGTTTTATGACTTAATACCATTCATCTACCTATGCGGGTTCATGAAAACGACGTTGGTGAAGAACCGACGACCAAATAAAACTGAATGGACGGTATGAGGGATGATATGAATGAAAATTGAGTAAATGATAAGATGGCAGCTGACAAGGGCAATCGAAAAAGAATTGCGCTGACCCAACGTAACATGGGGCCACGGCAGGCAGAAAAAGAGATGGAGTGAAACACTACATTTTACTTGATAACTGACAATAGTGATAAACGACCATAAAGGCTCCTACATACTGGCGCGACTTGTCGCGCGACGCGACGCGGCACAAAGACACCGCGTGTAGCGCTACAAGCGGTGCCTTTGTGTCGCGACGCGTCGCGCGACAAGTCGCGCCAGTATGTAGGACCCTTAATAATTATAGTTCCACTATTTCCCCTATTAAATCATAAAGCCAACATACAAATTGGTGATCGTGGGAAAAAAATTGTAATTATTATAAAAGCCGATGTCAAGGCTGGTTTGATGTTTAGTGTTGTGTTATGTTAACTGTCATGAAATTAGTTGCATGGCTATAAACATAAACTTTCACATTTTTTTTTTTTCTGTAATTCCGTCGAACTAACTATTTGGTAGGTATACAGTTAAAAATATTCAAGTAGTTACAATTTAGCTGTCTGTATACCAAAAAACTAGATCGACAATACGTAGCTTCTCAGTTTTACATTTCTCCTTAATTCGAGCTATTCAGCAGGCTTAGCATGACACTCTCTATTTCTTCGAAGAATAGACAGGGCTCTTTCTATACAAAGTGACATTTCGTTTCTCAGTTTTTGACATCTCACCGTAGAAATCCTTCTACAATCTGTCATCTTGTCTTTCGTTTCTAACGATCTTTGTCTAGGTCCTGTTTTATGTAGAAAGATCTCTACGGTGGGATGTCAAAAAAGGAGAAACGAAATGTCACTTTGTATGGAAAGAGCGGTGTCTATTCTTCGAAGAAATAGAGAGTGTCATGCTAAGCCTGCTGTAATAGACAAGAGAGAAAAGGATGAGTGTTTATATCTTCGTCTCTTTGTTGTTGTAAGTGGGTTTTCTGCATAAATCTTCTTCATGCAGTAGGTGCAGCACATTTCTCGCTAGATTGACGTTTTTATAGCGTACTTGCGCTGAATAAATGTTTGGTACGTCACAGCGGGAATAAACAACATTTACCTATGATAATATTATGTATGAAGTACTTCTTAAAGTCGCACTTAGGTATTATCTCTTTGGGAAGTGCGTTTTTAAAACTACATTCGGCATTATTTTATTTATACATAACATCACGCTTTGTTCCCCGAAGGGTTGGGCATAGGTGAACCTGTAGTACATTACATTTCGCCTGTTATGTTTAAAGTCACGCCACTTTATGTCACACAATATGAAGTTAAAGAATCAAAAATTACATAACTTCATATTGTGTGACATAAAGTCAAATTGTGATGACAGAAAGTGCATTGTGAGATTATTGTTTTTCAAATTTACAATAGGTAGGTATAAGTACATAAGATTAGAGTACCATAAGATTGATTTGTGACTGCCTATGTACTGAAACTATTTGCCAAGAAATTATAACATTAATGTTCGCAATTTGTATTTTGTTGACCTTACGCAATTTGGTTTGGAGCCGCTGGGAACAATTTTAGTATTTTATTGGTGCCGATTCCCTTGTTCACAAACTAAACTAAACTTAAGTTCAGTGCATCTGTTTCTTTCTAATTCATTAAGAAAAGGACAGAAGACAAACTTTAGTTTAGTCCTGTCAAATTAATCAGCGCCTGTCACTACTCCATACAAGTTTAGCGTGATTAAAAACTTGCCTACTGAAATTACGTCAATTTACGTCAAGCGCTGATTAATTTGACAGGATTAAACTAAAATTTATCTTCTGTCCTTTTCTTAATGAAATAGAAAGAAAAAGATGCACTGAACTTAAATTTAGTTTAGTTTGTGAACAAGGGAATAGGCACCATTATTTAACTAATAAAATTATGGAGCTCTTGGCAATCAATATAAGGAGAGACATTGTTTGGAGAACAATAGATTTGGAGCTCCTGGGAATAAGCAGTGTCCCAGCAGTGGGAACATTGTAGGTTGATTATGCTACGCATATGCTATGCCTATTGATATTTATTTCTGGGGTTTTACGTCAACTTGTATCTACGGTATGCCTTAGATGTGATGCATAAGAGAAGGTTTTTAGTCTCATTTTGAACAAGAGATCCTGGCGCAAATATATGATTTTAGTGACTTTTAAAAATATTATTACACCTTCATATAATGCAAGTAAGTTTTGCAAAAAAATAATGTTAAACTAGAACGCATAGATATCAATTCTTTATGTGAATATTAATTTATTGTAGTAAAATACTTTATGAAAAAACTCAGGAAGTAATGTGTAGCCAAAGCATAACAAAACGATAGTACTTTCAAACTACTAAGATAATTTCAAGTTTTTTTTTTTATATAAACAGTCTATTTTATTATCTATCTGTGATTTTTTTCAAATATTCATATTTTCGTTACTATAAATAAATATTCACTTTGAAACCGAAAGGCAGCACGGCGTGAGTGCGACACGTATTTGTATGCCGAAGGTCAACGGCGTTTACTCGACCCTTATGCAGAACGCGCTGCTGGCAAAACATAGAGTCAAATGAATTGTTACTGAAGACCTGTATAATATATGTAATATAATGTACGTACCTGTGTTTAACCGATAAATGTTTTCATTAATTCAAGAAATTAGTATACAGTTACTTACATCATAATTGTCGACAACTACGTATACTAATGATTGCATTGATCAATCTATTATTAGTAAGTCAATAAAAACCCTGCCATGTGACTGCTCAATTATCTCATTCTACCAAGGTATAATTGTATAGAAAACTTGAACATTTACGTAAACGTTAAGGCGCTGACAAGACCCAATTGACCAAAATAGGCTTCGCTTAAGAAAAAAAATTGCCAAATCTGTATAGTTTGTGGTAGCGGAAAAAATATATGTTAATTTTGAACATATTTCCCAGAACTTGGTTGTAACAAAAACACGTTTTGAAAACAAAATCTCGATACAAACTAACGTTAAACTAACCTCTTACTTTGAGTTCTAATCCAAAATATCTGTATCAAATATCAACATACGTTACATATTTAATTAATAACAAGAACGTCTTATTTGAATGCAGAACTTGGTTGTTTTTTATTTTCGATTACTCGACTCAGTTTTGAATAAATAGATAATTACTTCTTATTTTGCAATAAATTACAAGCGTTGTGTCATCGCGCTTCTCTTTCTTTTCTATGCAATCTGACAGTGACCGCGGTTTAGGTGTTGTCAGCGTCTTAAGTAGCATGTGAAGATTATTTACAAATGGCTGTCGAAACGTCTCTTATGAAAATGGTGACTCAAGGGTTTTTGTCAAGAGATTGGACATTTGCATTCTCCTAGTAATCACGTCTGTGTCGTAGTTTTATTTTCCCAGTCTTCGTTTTCAGCTGAGTTGGCGACATGGAGTCTACTCAGATGCAACTGAACAGCAGTAAAATAATAGGTCTCGTCCCAGACTGGTCCCACTTTTCCCGACTTAGAAAGCTAGGGGACAAAAGGCAAGAGGGAATGCAAAGGTATATCATCATAATCAGCCTATAATGTTCCTACTACTGGGACACAGGCCTCCTCTCTGTGAGAGAGAGTGGGCCGTAATCCACCACGCGGGCCCAGTGCGGGTTGATAGATGTCACATGTCTTCGTTTTTTTGGTTCTAAGACATCGGTTTCTTCACGATGTTTCACCGTTTTGAGAGCAGTGGTGATGAAATTATTTACACAAAGTAAAGCGCCTGCTTGGGTTCGAACCCACGACCTATATAATAGCTCGTAAGTCGGGGCCGTTACCACTGGGCCACCACTGTTCCCAGTAGTAAAATAATAATAATAGAATAATGCATTTATTTAGTACAACACGATTCTAATGGGATTGTATGTCAGTGGTAAGGAACTCAGTTATACATACCTATAGTTAACTCAAATTACATTCCATGCCTTGTATTTCTGCAGTATAGGATGATTAGTTGTTATGATGAAACTTGGATTATGACATAACATCACCGCCTCTATGTTGGGGGCTTGTTGAGGGGCTTGTGGCTAAGTAATAACAGCCGCAACGGTCAATCGATCAGGTTAAGCTACGCTTGCCGCGGTTGGTCCGTAGATGGGTGACCATCTTTACATACCAAGCCCCATACGTACGAAAGCACGTTAAGCCGTTGGTCCCGGCTGTCATTTGTAGATCTTTGACAGTCGTTACGGGTCGTCAGAAGCTCGAAAGTCTGACAGCCAGTCTTACTAAGGGGTATCGTGTTACCCAGTAACTGGGTTGTGGAGGTCAGATAGGCAGTCGCTCCATGCAAAATACTGGTATTCATCTGTATCCGGTAAGACTGGAAGCCGACCCCAACATGTTGGGAAAAGGCAGGCAGATGATCACCGCCTGTATGTAAAAGGCTTAGGTGCACCTATAATAGTACACCTACATTTCGCCGGTTATGTTTAAGTCCCAGGTAACAGGGGGCGACCCTATTGCCATCAACCGTCATCAAGACTCCGGGCTGGTACTCAGAAATTCCAGATTGAAAAACCCAATAACACTTTGCCCGAACCATGAATCGAACCCAGGACCTCATGCTTAGCAGTAGTACTTGCAACCACTAAACCAACGATGCAATGGTTGGATTATACAGGCATTTATATTTGTTGCCGACATCAACCGTAGGGCTGTGCCCCCTCGCGGGAAGGTACTAATGGGTCACCGAGGCCCCCGCAACACAGGCAACGGAAGGAATACGGGTGGGTTTTAGTCAGTAAGAGTCTGACACACCCTCCCGCTCCGCCCAGAGCGGGAGAAGTTATTTGATGATTTCCCACCCAAAAAAAAAAAAAAGAGGTCTGTGCCCCCACCAAAGAACAACCCATCTGGCCAGAGGATGGAGGACAAATGGAGGGAAAAATAAAAATTATTATCGTGAAAGCGTTAGTGTGACAGACGTAATGGGCGTATAACAAATAGAAAGATTACACATAATGTAAATCAAAATAACATTATTATCACGATGCTAATCGATAACATTTTAGGTAAAAAAGATCTAATAAATCATCATTTATCAGATCTAAAGTAGATCTGATAAATCAGAAAACAATAACGTGACGAGAAGACCGGGACATTGAAAGGCGTATTGGGTGGTAATTTGTAACTATCGAACATTGAACTTTACATTCAGACGGCCGCTGACAGCTCCCCGAACTGTCACTCTATTTTTTTCTATTCTTCTATTATACTTATTATGCCAGTAACTTAAAATAATCGTAGAGCAATTTTTGACAGTTTATACAGTTTTATACTACATCAAATACGATAAGTACCCTTAACCTTCAACGATTGGTCATCAAACATTATAATATAAATGGCCATCAAGATAAAACACTCATACAAACACTAGATGAGCCTTTGACACAAAGTTACTTTCACTGTTCGAAATTGAAAACACTATTTCAAAAAATAGTCATAGGAAAATATAGGTCAGGTAAAAAGTTTTTTCGTATTTTATATACAAATTCAAGACATTTTTTTTCATACTTTATTAACATTTGATTATATAACGGCGCAGGATAGCCTTCACCAGAAGTGGCCATCGTATTAGTGGTTCAGCAGCTGCAATATCATCAGGTGCTATAAGATGCAGATGATGATTATGCTATAAGAGGTGATGGTTACCCCCCAGGATTGTGCCGGAATCTAGCAAGTTCGTCGTGGACGTGGTACGACAGCGGCTCCCTTGCATCATCTTCTGTCATTAGCAGACATCTGATACGTTACCATCAACGCGACGTTCTGCTAGAGTGACTGACACGGTTTTAACAAAACGGGGTGGCCCCACTTGCTTCACCGTCATATACAATGCCGCCCACGGGCATGTGACCGCCCTATTCGTAATCGTAATTTTTTTTAATGTCTTCACCTCCGTTTTTTTTTTCATAGTTGACAAATTTTAATTTTAAAAAATGTTAGTTAATCCGATAAAATAACTCATAAGCTTTTAGATGGCAAAAGATGTAAGGCAAGGTCACAAACGCTACTCCAAAAAAAAATGAATAACGTGAAAAATATTAAAGATAATTTCCGTTCTAAAGCTAATTTTCGATCATTTTTCATGAATATTCAGAAAAATACAGGCGGTCACATGCCAATGGCGGCAATGTATACGAGTATGTGCCATTTTGTTCGGTAACTTGATTTTATAGGTAGTGACATAATCCCATTGCTGTAGAAATTTTGGGACTTCTGATCAAAAAACTGCGACAAGTAGTTTTGACAGTCCTCTCTTGATGATGGTACTAATTCCCTTGTTCATAAACTAAACTAAATTTTAGTTCAGTGCATCTTTTTCTTTCTATTTCATTAAGAAGACGCCAGAAGATAAATTTTAGTTTAGTCCTGTCAAACTTAAATTTAGTTTAGTTTGTGAACAGGGGAATCGGCACCATTAACCTAACACTACCTAAAGGATTATGAAGAGACCAAAACAGGTGGAATTCCGAGGGTGCAGGGTCTGAGCTATATGGTGGATGCATTAAAACTTCCCAACCAAGCTCTCAAAAATTTTGCTGAGTGGCTAAAGATGTGCGTGGTCTAGCGTTATCACGATGAAAGACACACCTTTTCTGTTGATCAATTCCAGCCGCTCAATTTCTTGCTTGAGTCTCATCAGCAGTTGGCAGTAAAGATCCGAATCGATGGTTTTGCCCGGCAGCGGCGGTAAACGCTCATAATGAACGATGCCCTTCTTATCCTACCATACACACATCATCACCTTATTGCGTGGTAATCCGGGTTTCGCTGTAGTCTGAGGAGCTTTACTGCCCTTTGACCATAATCTTTTTCGCACGTTCTTGTAATCTACTTTTCATCACCAGTAATCAATCTTTTCAAAAATAGTTCGGTTTGTGGCTAAATAATAACAGCTGCACGAGTCAATCGATCAGGTTAAGCTACGCTTACCGCGGTTGGTCCGTAGTGACCAACTTTACATACCAAGACGCACCCGTGCCTCAGAAAGCACTTTAAGCCGTTGGTCCCGGCTGTTATTCGTGGATCTTTGACAGTCGTTACGGGTCGTCAGAAGCCCGAAAGTCTGACAACTTGTCTTACCAAGGGGTATCGTGTTAGCCAGTAAATGGGTTGTGGAGATCAGATAGGCAGTCGCTTCATTTAAAATACTGGTATTCAGGTGTATCTGAGTAGACTGGAAGCCGACCTTAACGTAGTTGGGAAAAGGCAGGCAGATGATGATGTTCGGTTTCATTACGTTTCAATAGAGAATCGCAAATGAGTACTCGATTCATTAGGTTGCTGCCAGTGAGCTCCTGTGGCACCCAAATATCGAGCTTTTTTGTATACCTTTTTTGTAGACTGGGTCAACCACTAAATATTCAGCTGTCGTAACTACTAATATGCGGCATCCTACTCCACTTGTTCAAAAATGGCATCAACTTTATCCGTAACAGAGCGACCAGAGCGAGCTGCATCTTAGTCATCAAAATTCCCGAACTGAAAACCGCTTGAACCAACTTTGTGCTACTCATAGTGAAAAGACACAATTTGCCAGCTAAATGGTCGTTTATGGAGATGTGAAAATATTCATGCCGGTCGTACATATAATGAAATTAAAAGGAAAACTATCACGGCTAAGTAGGCTTTACAAGTTAACGAGTTATAGTCGACCAACTTAAATTTGCAGTTGGAGAATTGACCGTGGCATATATCGATGTATGGGGGAACAGGTTTTTTACTACAATGTTAAGTTTGTTTTTGGAACAAATTCGTCCCAAATAACCCCAACTACGGAACCCTTCATTATGCGTGGTCCGACACGCACATGGCCGGTTTTTTAAAATGGTAACAAAACCAGCCAGAGACAAACAGTACAGCCAAAGAAATTTTGTTAAAACTTTATACCCATAAAATACTTGTTCCCCGACCTAATAGTTTTTCACATCTCTGAACACTATATGTATAAAGATACCTATGTATAAACACGCGCGATACGGTATTAGCATATGAACATGAATCTTGAACACTCATAAACATAAGGGCAGCGATAATTAACTGCAGTACCTACTGACGGCTAGTTTGATGCTTTTCCTGTTTTATTTTCATCATATGAGATAACATGACATTACACCTGTATTACCCGGTTAAGCAGGGTGTGACACCCACATTTCGCCAGTTATGTAGACCCATGAAATAGGGGGCGAGCCTATTGCCATCAACCGGGCACAAATCCAGGCTCTGGGCTGCTACTGAGAAAATCTCCGGATAGAAAAACCCAATAATATATTGCCTGACCCGCGAATCGAACCCAAGACCTCATGCCCAGCAGTAGCGCTTGCGAGCACTACACTAATGAGGCAGTGAAGTGAGATAAAAAAAAGTTGCTAAGTGTCATGATGGGTCACATGTAACCTGTATTTAAAGTCGAATTATTAATTGACTAATCTGACATGTGCTAGCTGTCACTTCGTGTAATAAAATTGACATATTTATTGTATTTTAGACTTTTTAAATCGATTAAACTCAACGATCACCAATACAACAAATGTGACCATTTTATTTCACAAAGTGACAGCTAACACTCGTTAGTCTTGACTGCAACAATGAGAGGCTTTAGTGAAAGGTTCGCTCAAAATGGTATTAGTCCAGCTCATTATCTTAGTTAAATTACTTAGTCACTTTTGCGACAGAATGAGAGGTACTTAGATATAACTTATTCTTTTGCAGAGACCGTATACTGCTTTTAGAATAACTAGGCACCTACTGTTTTTATTATAGATACTGTTTTCAATCTTCCGCTTTTGTAGCTATGATACTGAGACTCTCTAGGGGAAGTTTCTTCATATTGTTGAGCAATTGGTTATTCTCAATCAAATTGGTCATCTCCCGGCCTATCCGCCAGGCCCAGGCCATTTAAATCACATAATTTTACAGGAGACGGAACTACTTTATGCGCGAAGCATGACGTCAGCCCTCGTCGTTGCAAATAATTTATTGTAAGGTAACTAAGATTATGAAGTCACACTCAAAACGAAAACTGAGAATTAGTTCTTATAAATATTTGCACACCTTCGCAATCAGGGACTCTCATGCTAAATATTTAATTGCGCCAAAACCAACTGAGTATTTGGCACGAGACATTAGCGGGATGTTTTTCAGTTGTTTTCATCAATATCAAAGCGAATGTTCAGTGGGATTCGTTCAAGGTGTCCGCAAGTAAATGGGTCGTAAAGGTGAACCTCGAGTCAGTAGCGCGCCGCAAAGAGCCCTATTTTTAGCACTGAAATGGAACAACAAAACGTTAAATTCCCTCGAATTTCATTGTTTGTTTATTTAATTAGGGATCCTTTTGATCATTGTGTGTCGGAAAGAAAGTTCAAAGTCAAGCTTGACAAAGGTATAATTCGAGATCTTGATCATCAGTCGCGTAAGACACGAGTTTGTAAATTCTCGTAAGTTCCCACATTAATAACTACTGAATACTTAAAATTATAAGATCATAATCAGTAAACATATCATCATTATCACAAGAACAATACAAACTTTTTTCGCCATTCCTCCATAACACACTAGAACTCCATGTGAACGTCAGTTACATCGTACATAAGATCTTTAATTAGTGAAGAAAAAACCGCGTGCGAGACACATACCGACTTATTACCAAAGATAAGGCAATTACCGGTATTTTGTTCGACGACAGACAATAACTTACGAATACTTACCGCCTTTCACTTAATTACTGAGGAAGCGCAAGCGCAGAGCCGTACGATCACACAACCCATAATGCCGTGACATTTCTCACGAAAAATTCACTTCCCTGTGAAATACTAAGCATTGTACTGTAGACACGCTATTTTTATTGTGGAATTAGCATAGAAAGAGTTTAAGAAAACGGTAACGTGGCAGTTAAAAAGAAATGTGCTCGAGTTTATTGTGGCGTTTCGCAATAACGAGAGTGGATTAATTTATGTGTGCCTGAGTAGATTAAAACTGGAGATGGTTTGTTTATGCTTGGCGTGTGGAGATTAAATTGCTGTCAATTTTGTATATACGTATATGCCGCTAATAAATACCTAAATAAACAGCCACAAATATGTTTACAAACCGCGGAACTGCACATTAAGTTTGCTGATAACATTTTAAAAAAACATTACGACCGAAAAATGAATAATTAAAATAATAGCGTCATTTTGTCTGATCCTAGAGTTTTGTCAGTTCAATCAACCCATGTTTGAAAAACATTGAGATACAACATTCACCGGCTACCAGCGATAACAAGGTTTCATTTCAAAGTATAGGAAGTGCAAATTGTTTCTACATGGCAAGAAAGTTATGATTTGATTTGCGCATAGTTTGACGTGTAATAATTAATTAGTATTAAGAGAAAGCACAGACGTATTTAACACCGGAATCCCCTTGAGGCGTTATTTCAAGTTCTCATATGAACACTTTTGATTTTACTCACACCATAATTATACAGTGAAACCCGTACCTGATCTGCATTGCTTAATTAAATTAATGTCATAAGGTCATTATCTGTACGAGTAACATTTTTATTTAAGTAGTTATGTAAATCATAAACCGGTACCTTCCTATAATATCTTCACTCACGCGAAGGTCTAATTTGGCAGCTACCATCATCATATTTGCCTGTAAAGTGTAAATGAACGCTCCTAGATTTAGGCCTGGCTTAGAAACACTTTAATAAACAGCCCTGGTCTATGTTTTAACCCCCGACGAAAAAAAGGGGTGTTATATAGGTTGTAGGTAATATTTTGATCCAAGCGTCATCGTGTCGGGGGACGGCTAATGAAAACGACAAACAGACGAGGCTTATTACTAGCAATAATGAATGTATGCTATTGTAGAAAGGATAGCTGTTGTTATCGTCCTATTTTCATTAGCCGTCCCCCGCCGCGACGACGACGCTTGGTTCAAAATATTACCTACAATACATATTATTTAGAGGTTTTTGGTTATGTCGGGTTTTTTAAATTTTTCATTTAACTTTGCCTAATGGACATACAGTAGGCTGCAAGTTAGTGGTAACAAAACCAGTATAAGCTTGCATCTTATTCTATTGAACCTCCGTACTACGCTAGGCTAGCTCAAGGTGCGCGGGCTTGCGGACGCTGAGCAATGGGTAGCTCGCCGTCCGATAAGGACCAGGCCCGGGTCGATGGCGCAATGTGTCCCACGTGCGCCCCAAAGAGATGTCAGCACACGTGTAGGGGTCCACTAGGGCCGATGCCTGTTTCAGTCAGTAAGAGTCTGACACAGCCTCCCGCTCCGCCCAGAGCGGGAGAAGTTATTTGATAATTACGGACCAAAAAAAAAAATTTACTATTACGGCTGACATCACATTTGACAACTCATGGGGCTCGTAGCTAAATAATACCAGCGGTTGATCGAAGGAAAAGGCTAGCTCAAGGTCAAAGTGTTACCACAAACGTACAGTCGACTGTACGTACGTGTATGTAGTATAACATCAGGGACTAACGCACCACTTCAACATCCTAAAATAAAATGAATAATAAAATTAAAGTCAAGACTAGAAAATGCTATCGTATTGGCACGAACTACAAAATAGTAGCCAATTAGTAAGTAGTAGCGGGGCTGACTGCAGGGCGCGCCTGACTATCGCCACTCATGGAGGCTATTGTAGCGCACCTAAAAGATAAACACACATCGGCGAAGAAAACGCTTTGAAGAGTATACAGGGTGACATTGAAAACATGCGACAAATCGAAATGGAAGATTGTACTCATCATTATGAACAACTTTTACTAAGGGACCAAAGCTACAATCCCAAAAAAAAAACTGCTGTCCCCTACATTTATGTTCGCAATACCTCATCAAAATGTAGGAAAAGCAGATTTTTTTTTTGGGATTACAGCTTTGGTCCCTTAGTAAAAGTTGTTAATAATGATGTATACAATGTCCCATTTCAGTTTGTCGCAAGGTTTCAATTTCAACCTGTATTTTATGGTAGTACTACAACCTACAACGCATTTGAGAGTATATACTGCACAGTTACCAATACAAAATAATAAAGATCTCTGAAGGAGGAACGGCTTCCAAACACAATTAATAGAAAAAAAGGATAGACTTATTTCACATTATGTAAAGTAGGTACATACATCTTTTATGGGGTACTGTCTTAAATGTTACAACAAAATACCTTGTGATATATTACAATTAAATGAAAGAAAATTTAAAACTCAAGTACACTTTGCAAAGAGCATATTATAAATTAGAGGATTATGTCCAAGATAAGAATGCTTGGAAACATGCTGGTTCTGCTCCATAGGACAATCTAGAGTCGAGACAAAATCAAACTGGTTGGTAATTCAATATTATAATTTATTATTTTTATGACATTGGTTTTACATTCTATGACATATTTTCCTCACTTACTACTTGTTACTTGTTAAAATTTTATGAAAATCGTATACTTTTACAGTGTTTGTAAATCTGTGAGCAGCATGGATCTATCACATAATTAATTTATCTGTCATTGCTTCATTTTAAATTCTTTTGACCTATTGTGATGTAGTAATTTTATACTAGGTGCATCGTCTTCTCATATAATTAATGTATACAAAATATTCCAAAACATTTTAAAAGAGTTATGGTGGAGTGCTTGCCTATTCTTCTCCATACAAAACTACCTTTTTGAAGGGGCATCTAGAATCAGTTCTATTTTTCTATTAATGTTGACGTTCAAAAGTCCCTTATATGTGCCTATTTGAAATCAATTATTTGACTTCGACTTTTTCTTTGACATTTCTACAAGAAATCTGATTGAGAAGTTTTTGTAGCCCATAATAAAAAGCTCTACAATACCTACTCTTGTTTTTAAGCCTGTTTTTTGCGACATTTTATATTCAAACACGCAAAAAGCAGATGCATACAACATAATTGCTTGTAAAAATCGAACATCAAGCCGTTTTCCTAATTTGGGGGACATAAATCTCAGTTTAATTGGTTTGGCTTAGTCCCACAAAAGTTGCAACACAAGATATCTATGCGTCAGCAAAGCTGACTTCTTGATCAAAGAAAGGTATGTGAGAACTGAACACAAGACATAATTCAAGACAGGTAGCTAACAGATCACCTTCCACCTTACAAATGATAAACAAACGTAGAAGATAATGTTGTTTTGTAGGTTTACTTATCGATAATAATGAATGTCGTAGCGTGTCGTAAGAGCTCTGGGACCTTCCTTCAAACGGGACCACCGAAGTGCATTTTAGCTCCTGTAATACAGTGAACACTAGCGCAGGAGCTAGGGAATTCATAAAAATTTTTCCTCAATTTATATCAATAAAGATTATTATCATTATTATTATTTATCTTCACTAAATCATTATTTATATGATATAAACAACAGATCAAAGGATTAGATGCATTGCTGAAATCCATGCAATATGTGCGATGACTTGAACTTGTGCGTGTCGTGAAGATTCGTGTACAAAAATAAAATCGATTAGCCATCGCTTTTTAAATCGGAAGATTTAATTGGTAAATACGCGGAATATGAGTTCCTACATCCTGCAGCATTGCACTGACCGCTGCAAAATTACTGTTTTCTTAACTATACTATATTATCAGTAGATATTTACGGAACTCCTGCAGGCTTAGCATGACGCTTTCTATTTCTTCGAAGAAAAGACACGGCTCTTTCTACACAAAGTGACATCTCGTTTCTCCTTTTTTGACATCTCATCGTAGAAATCCTTCTACATTAAAAAGGAACTAGACAAAAATCGTTAGAAACGGAAGACAAAATGACAGATTGTAAAAGGATTTCTAAGGTGAGATGTCAAAAATTTAAAAACGAAATGTCACTTTGTATAGAAGGAGCCGTGTGTATTCTTCGAAGAAATATAAAGCTTCATGTTAAGCCTGCTGCAGCTGATTATCTTGGCATATCTAATCCTTCGATCGAGACATGTGTAGTTGTTTTTCTGTTTCGTAGATTTCCTATTTGAATTGAACAGTCAACAATTCCACATATTATGTTCCGAATTATGAACAGTTTGGACAACGTCGAAATGAGACAGGGCAGTCTCAATGTCAATAATAAGGTACGTATTGTCATCAGCCACGATATCCTCAATTAGCACATTAATAAAGAACGTCAAGTATATTTACGTGTTGAAAGTTGATAGAAAAATGTGTAACAGAAGGAAAGTGCATATTATTGTGACTGGCGCATCTGAACGCATGACTGCGCGCAGTGCGGAGCAACAACATGTCGCATCCGACTTATTACATGCCCGTGACTTTGCTTGTATGAAAAGTAACTGGTGATCATTATCGTTCTATTTCTTACAGGCTCGTTTTTCAGGCCATTTTTTTTTTTTTGCGTGGTAAATTATCAAATAAATTCTCCCGCTCTGGGCGGAGCGGGACGGTGTATCAGACTCTTGCTAACTAAAACCCACCCGTGTTCCTTCCATTGCCTACGTTGCCAGGGGCCTTTGTAACCCATTCGGACTTTCCCGCGACTCCGGCAGGCATCAGCCCTAGTGGAACCCTACACCTGTGCTGCACTCTTTGAGGCGCGCGTGGAACACGTTGCGCCGTCGACCCGGGCCTTGTCCTTATCGGACGGCGAGCTACCTATTGCTCACCGTCCGCAAGCCCGCGCCTACGGTGGCGGGAAATGTCGTTACACTGCCTGGCTTTACCACCAAATTAGGAATCAGCGGAGTAATTACGTAATACATAAAATGACAATTGATAGCAATGGATTTAATTCTGATAGTTCACCCGTTCATTGCGTTATTTACACACGAAGTTGTCAAATATATAAATCAATAGATTATAGCAATATCCTTCAAAACTCTCGTATTGTGATTGAAAGTGTGGTTACGTAATTAGGGTGCTGGTCTACTGTGTGACTTCCGATACCCAACCTTCAAATAGAGGAAGATAACGTAAAGAAAAAAAAATAAAGATTTATTGAACAAAAATAGTTGAACAATCAAACACTTACAAACAACACAATGCGTATACAATAATAGCGTATTAAAATGTATGTGACGGAGACGTCGCTCATGTTATCATCAGCCATATTTTAACTACTGTGGGCGTACAATGGGAAGTGTTGGTTATTGCACAATAGAAAAACCGTTTGCAGTTTAAGTCAAATTATAATTAACGATCAAACAATCACACTAGCTATTCACACACAGTAGGTACACGACACAACTATACGGAACGCGCGACAGTATCTAAACGTGTTCACCCCTTAACCGCCTCCGACAAACTCGAGCGTTATGTTGTAGACTCTGTCGAGCGCCACTTGGTGGCGCTGGCGTCCCGATTAGTCAAATGAGTGACTAACGTATTTCCGGCATATATAACCATTAGTGTTATCAGCAGTCTCTGTATGAGCTCTGGTATCCAAAGAAAGATTTAACTTGTGTTATGGATACCAGCATTCTCACATAAATGAAATACATATAATGTAGGTTACATTGGTTGCATCAGAAGACGATGTCGAGAGTGGCGCAGTTTACAGTTTACAAGCCTTTTTTAGTGTAATGTGTGTAAGTGTAGTGAAATGTGAAATTACAATACATGAGTGAGGAAAAATTGTGTGTTCGTATCTAAAAGTGAGCGTGTGTCTACATAAGTGATGCTTAAATAGTTGCAGAAGTAGCTGATTGTGGTATACAATAAAAACACACGATTTTAGACTGAAATGAAATATAAACTAAGAGGGCCAAGTCTGGACAATAACTAAGCAACTTTTACTGAAGAGGAATTCTTTCACAGTAAGTTACTTAGAACACTCCACAACATTAGTTACTAGGTAATTTATGACAATATTCTAGCAAACCACAATTAAAGGCACGTTTTGTCTCATTAGACCATAACATTCGATTTCATTAAAAGTATTCATAAAACGGTCATAAAACATTAATAGCGTGCAATAGAAGTCTCATGAACTAGTATGCATAATCACACGATGCAAATGAGACTCCCTACAATTCGTTATTCGTAACTTCTACGGATAACTGATCGTTAGTAGCGGCTTAACAATGCATCGCTGATCGTAGCAAAAAACCTCACCATGATTATGTGACCCTGAGAGTGTAACGAACGTGTAGGGGTGTCACTTCTTAAACAATTGTTAAATCGTGACATCGTTAATTGCTCTACATTGTCAAAAGTTCATAAAACATGCAACAACTAAGATTTTTATTGCAAACTGCGTGTCATTAGATATTTTTTTTGCAAATATAACATAACATAATTAATACCACGCTATATTTCCCCGAAGGGTTGGGCAGAGATGTACTCAGTATCACTTCCCTCCACTAGACCAACGAGGCAAAAAACCAAAATAAATAAATAAATAAATAATAAATATAAATATGAGTGCTATTATTAGTATCTATTTATATTAGAAGTATGTGTATAACAGAGAATGTTAATAAAGTTTTGCTAAATGTAAAGAAGTATTAGGTAAAGTGGCCAGCACATAAAGTTACCACAAACTGTCAAATTTTCTCATTCGATTTTGAACTTACCATCAACATTTTAAGGTTTTAAATAATTTGGAGAAATTTGACAGCAGTAACCTGATGTGCTGGCAACTGTACCTACGTTATTAACAGAAAATTACACAATACCTAGCTAGCATTTTTGTGTAATGATCAGTTTCTCAATTTTAATGATAATTGCGTTACTCAAAGGAAGTTAGATTAAAATCGGTTCGATGAAACTACCAGCTTTGTAATTTTTAAGGCTCCTAACTAGGTAACACTGTTTTTTTTTTTCACAAAAGAAAACAAAACAAAACAAAATACCTAAATGTATTATCATGTAAAATTTAACTCAAACATCATATAAAGCCCACTGTTTGTTGCAATAAAAAGGTAGAGATATAATCGAAGCATGAATCATCAACGTCAGTCTTGTATAGTTGACAGCCCTAGCTTCAAGACGAGTCGGGCAAAGGTTAAGTCAGAACAAGTGACTGAGAGCGAAGCACTTCGACCTCCGCACTCTGCATCAGTGGTGCATAAAGAATTATTATTATAAGCATTCGAAACTAATGCACTGTTTGTTGGTAATTATTAAAATAGTTACCTCATTTCTTGTACAAAAGATTGTCGATATAAAAACAAGGTGACAATTGGGGCAAAATTCGATCTTCTAAGATAATTTTATGCTACTCGTCGTACCTAGTTATGAGTACACGGAAAAAAAGGACGTCTTAAATTAAGACAATATCCTTTTGGTCAAGACAAATATTGATTCATAAATGGGGAAAACAATATATTCTTGAATAAAGTAAAATGTTGTCTTAGTTTTATTGTCTTCTTCGAAGACATTATAATTAGATGAAGAATTATTAAGTTTAATTTTCAGAATATTTTCTTCAATTAAGATTATGATAGTCTTGAATCAAAAATATTTGCTTAAGTCAAGAATAAAAACCAAGTATTTATTATTCTTAATTTGAGTAAACAGGTTTTCTTGGACTGAGTACATTCACTTACGTTAAGAAAATATTTACTTGGATTGAAACAATTTTTCTGAGAATATTGATATTCTTCGCTAAAGAGATCCTTTTTTTCCGTGTAGGTACTCCATTCTCTGTTTTACGACTTACACGCTGCTGATATATTCAAATTATATTTACCTACTCAAATTCACGTGAAAGCTAAATTCTCTCACTTTATTAATAGAATTCCCTCATTGGTCATCAATAATACGCACATAAATGATGCAGCAATATCTTAAAAGTACAGTGACTGATCAGAATAAAAACAAATGCGTGTCGGACCACGCTTAATGAAGGGTTCCGTTGTTGGGAAGGTGGGATGAATTATCCCAAAACCAAACATAACATTGTAGTTGAAAAACATGTTCTCCCATACATCGATATAAGCCACGGTCAATTCTCCAACTGCAAATTTTAGTTGGTAGACTATTACTCGTTAACTTATATAAAGTCTACTTAGCTGTGATAGTTTTCCTAATTTCATTATATGTACTACTGCCATGAATTTTTTCACATCTCCATAAACAACCGTTTAGCTGGCAGGAGAGGGGGATAATCAACTCTAACAAAAATTTGCATTATAGCGGTTAATATTACGCACCCTTGAATCTAAAAGTGATGTTCACAAACCCGCAATATTTTTGAACGGCCTATCCAACTATACCCCACACCATGGGGTAGACGAGAAAAAAAATATCATCCCTACATTACGTGCAAGGGAGGTACCCTAAAAAGATTTTATTTTAGCGTGATTAATATGTATACCTATGCCAAATTACAGCTTTCTAGTACTAAGCGTCTCTGAGCTACAGCGGGGATAGACAAACAGACAGACAGACAGACAGACAGACGGACATGGCGAAACAATAAGGGTTCCTTGTTTACTACGGAACTCTAAAAACGTGTGCGGTCGTGATACTCATATGCAAACACACACACACTCGTATATCGAAAGTGACACTTTTTCCTTACGTGACGATTTCTACCAGTCAACTCCTACGATCTTCGTTCGAAAAATCTGGATAAGCTAGCCTATAGAATATCGATAGACGAAACGATGCAATCCTGTCAAATAATATATTTAAGCAAGATATGGAAAGAATAAAGAAGATTATGTAATGATAGTCTCCGACGTGGCCTGGGCAGGCAGTCGTGCACCATTTTTCGATAACAATGTAAATGAGCTATTTATATTTTTATATTGACATTTATTTAATTCAAATAACTGCATGATTAAGATCAATAATATTTTTTTTTTGTAAAATATTATGTACTTAAATTTATATTATATTTGCACGCCGAAATTAAAGGCAGAATAAGAAAACAATTTTGCACGTTTTACCAAGCTTCTGTACCTTATTTATGCAAATAAATGATTTTGATTTGATTTTTATATTCTTGACACTATAAAATAAATTATAGTAAGTACCTATTCGATTTAAAAATGCTCCAAGAGCGGTAATGAACACGATAACCCACAAATGAGTTTCTATAACTTCGCTAGGGCCACCAACATTTTGTCTGAACGAAATCGAAGAAAGCTGAAACTAGTAGATAATTTTAGCCTTGGTTCACACGTGCATATAGAGCAATTTTTTATCGTCAATAGTAATGATAGCCATAAAAGACTCGCTATAGCCGGTGTACTAATAAAACACGTAAATAATCATACAGTAGGACTTACTCTTCTGCCCATATGTGGAGCGTAAACTATAGGGCAATAACAGCAGACATTAAAAACCTACGACGATAGACCAAGAAGGTTTACTAAATACAAACAAAAGTTATGTGAAACTGTAACAGACACACACAGAACAGGATAGTCCTGTTACAGCTTACCATAACTTTTGTGTGGAAAGTGCAATATTATTTAGGGTACTAACCCGGGGTCCAGGGCCCTGGGCCCACTTCAACTTTCCACCTTTCTTTACACCACTTCATATGACGACCAAATTATTTTGAAGCACCACCCACCTCTTTTCCATATTTTCGGCGATAGAAGTTTGATGCAATAAAAAGACTATATAAACTTCGTTGGTTTCGTATATTCGATGAGAAAACCAAAGTCGCCAAACCAAACACAGCTACTAAGTATGACTAGCTGACCATATTAGATATCACGGCCTTTCCACTTCCCATAATCGAATGTGAAAAGTCACAATTAGAAATACGAGAGTCAAATAACAACAACCCGAAGTAACCTTCTGCTTTTTCCATTTGTCTCCAAACATTACCATCAAGATGATTTATCAGCAGCTGACTGACTGACGTCATAATTTATATAGATACAATGACGTCATCATCGTAAATTCCACCGGAAGCTGCAGCTACGTTTACAGACGGAAATATAAGATTGTACGAAGACAAACTATTTACAAACACGCGTACTGACTTTGATGTCTGTGTGTAAATGTTACAAACACAATGTAGAGCTGACGTTAATCTTGTGATCTGATAATGTAACTATTATACAGCATTATTAATTAACTGAGTTAACATTACTGTGGAATTCTCAAATCATTAGCAAGTAATAGTAGGTACCTTTTTTAAAGCATCAAAAAATATTACCTAGGTTTATAAACCAGAAAAGGGAAAATCTTTTGACGTGAACATGAGATAATTAGGTGACACAGAATTTAAGTCATATCATCTTAACGTCGACGTGAAATTTCTTGTTCCTCCGACCCACGGCGTCGCATTGCATCGCCCGCCCACGCTATTACTTTGTTCTCACTTAGCGTTCTTTTCGACTCTTTTTCTTTTTACTCGGCTTCTAAAGGTTGTAGCGTAATGTTAAATAGTCTATAACCTTCCTCAAGAATTGGGCTATCAAATGCAAAAGATTTATCAAATCCGGCTGGTAATTCCATAGATTACCCCCTACATACATACAAACTTACAAACAAACAAGTTTTACCTCTTTCTAATAATAGTATAGATTAGCCTGTAATCATTTGCTTCGTATTCTTTTCAGACGCTTCGTAGCATATTTAATATAAATTCTAGCAACCCATCACAATAACCCAATATGGCCAAGATCTCCGTTAGAAAATAGATAAAGATCATAGTTCGTGATGCCATGCCCCTGCACCCCTTTTTTTTTTTTTTTTTAGAGGGTGGGAAATCATCAAATAACTTCGCCCGCTCTGGGCGGAGCGGGAGGGTGTGTCAGACTCTTACTGACTAAAACCCACCCGTATTCCTTCCTGTTGCCTGTATTGCCAGGGGCCTCGGTGACCCATAAGTACCTTCCCGCGACCCCGGCA
This sequence comes from Atethmia centrago, assembly GCA_905333075.3. Lineage (NCBI taxonomy): Eukaryota > Metazoa > Arthropoda > Insecta > Lepidoptera > Noctuidae > Atethmia > Atethmia centrago. The sequence goes on along the minus strand of HG995378.1, from coordinate 29,130,376 downwards.
AGCATCGGCCCTAGTGGACCCCTACTTTTGTGCTGACGACATCTCTTTGAGGCGCGCGTGGAATACGACGCGCCGTCGACCCGGGCCTGGTCCTTACCGGACGGTGAGCTACCCATTGCTCACCGTCCGCAAGCCCGCGCCTACGGTGGCTGGAAATCCGCCCGAGATTCCCGACGCCCAGGGCGTCTCCTGCGGCGGCTAGGGGCGAGAGGGCGCGAAACGTGCCTTTCCGTCAACCGTCCCGCCTCCTCCTTCGCGAGCATTACTGCTTCGCAGAAGGAGGTGACGGCTGCCCGTGCCCTCTCGCTCCGTACCATGGCCTGAACCAGGGCCGGACGCGAGAGGTCTCTGCCGCCGATCGCCTCCACGAGGACACGGCGGTGCTCTGCCCAAGCCGGGCAGACCTCCACCGTATGCTCCACCGTGTCCTCCGAGCGATCCACACAGTGGTGCACTGTGCCCTGCACCCTGAGAGTGCTATAGATATAGCCCGTGTTGACGTAGGCACCCAACTACGTGGGTAGTCGACGACACCCAACAAAAGTGGGGGTGGTATTATTGTTGAAATCCACGCAATTTCTGTAGGCGTACCTTTTAGAAATAACAATAAAACAATACACAAAGGAGAAACTGGCAATTGTAAGAATTAAAAACTATCACAGTATGCTTTTGTCATATCATATGTATAATATCTTTTACATGGAGCCACTGCCTATCTGACCACAATCCAGTTACTGGGTAACACAACCCAGTTACTGAGTAACATGATCATAGATCTGTTTTTTATATTTCTATGAACACGATAGTTACCCAGTAACTGAATTGACTAAGACTGGTTACCCCTTGGTAAGAATAGAATAGAATACTCTTTATTATGTACACCATAAAAATTACAGATATAAATGTAGAAATGTTACATAGGGTGACACAATGGGCGGTCTTATCGCTAAAAGCGATCTTTTAAATACAACATTTGGATGGATTAAGGGGGAAAGGAGAGACAATACTCCAGGTAGTCTGTGGTGTACCATTCACATATATACAATAAATATATACATACATAGAACATATATATACACAAAGAAAATAAAAAATATGTTTATAGAGAGATATAGTGTTTTTTACCATAATTTTAAAAATGGACAGAGATTGAGCCCGCCTTATCGACACGGGCAAGGCATTCCACAACCGGAAACTGGAAGAAACTGGTGGAATGCATGATCTCTAGTCTCAAGTATTCCGATGACATCAGGTATTTATTATGTGTGTCAATTAGGAACTTGAAACGTTCCTTAAGATAAGAGGGGGTTGTAGGACTGAACAAAATACTGTAGAGCTGAAACAAGATATGAGAATTTCAGCGTAAGACTGGTTATCAGACTTTTTGAGCTTCTGACTGCCCCCGTAACGACTGTCAAAGATCTACGAAAGACAGGCGAGACCAACGGTACGTGCTTTCCGAGGCATGGAGGGGTCTCGATGTGTAGTGGATAGTCATCTAACCATGAACTGACCGCGATAAGCGTAGTTTAACCTTCAATCAACCACAGTGTTATTATTTAGTTACGAGCTCCATCAAAATCAAAATCAAAATATTTTTATTTCACATAAACCTACATGGGCACTTATGAAACGTCAGAAGCTAGGTGCACGGTTCCAATGGGTCGTTTCCTATGGAGAAGAGCCGGCAAGAAACTCCACGGTTACTCTTTTAAAAATAATTGGCTTTTACAATGTTTTCAAATTAGTGTTTAATAGGTATGGGAGGACAGTGTAGGCCTGTCGAGACGTACCAGGTACTTAAAAAAAAAGAAAAAGGTCTACAAAATATCTAGTCTATTAAGCCTACAACGTTCTCACATTCACAAGGTACACACAAATCTGTGTAAAATATTAATAAAATAATAAAAATAAAAACCCATTTAAACCAAATGCAGTTTGCCATTACAACAAGTCTGAAATCAAAATTTTAGGTATATAATGTCAAACAGTGAAAATAATATGTCAAAAAGAAAATTTGTATAAAAAAAATAATAATAATAAACATCGTAATTTGGGAGCAGTTAATAGACATTTACATAGTTATGCCGTTTATGAGGTACCAGGGAAGCCACATGTGCAGAAGGAATTATTGCCAAACTTCCTTGTCTTCAACGTAGTCTTTAATCTTATAATATGCGTTTTTGGTAAGGACACGTTTGATGTGGGTTTTGAACTTTCCATCGCTAAGTTCTGTAACTGACTTTGGCAACTATATTGCTATAACTTGCAAACAAAATTGCTATAACTAGATTTGATTTATCAAATCTGATGTCAGCTATAATATTAAGGATAAGGACAAAATTCGACAGAAATGTTTTGAGCATTTACAAAAATGATACAATTAGAAACTTAAAAATTTGCGGCCATCCTAAAAGAAAAAATGTTATTATTCGATTAAAGTTTTTTTAATGGACAAAACTTTTTAATCAGCAAGGTGTATACTAAATATAATTAATATTATCTTGAACATATGGAAACTAATTTTATTCTAAAGTAACATTTTAATTTGTCATTTTTCAATATTAATTAAGACTATGTATAATTGTAATAATTGTAACTGTGACATTTTAATTTGTAATTTTATTTCTAGAAAGCTACTTAATATTTTTTTATATTTTTTGCATGCCTATTTCCAGGCAGAAGGTACATGGCTCAGTCCTATCTACTCCACCTGTATTTTAACGTAACCTACATTCGTTGCAAATAAATGATTGATTGATTGATTGAAAAACAAGTTTTTCAAAACTATAGGTTACAAAACAAGTAAAAACTTTACCGTAGTCGGAATAAAGTTCGATATTCAAATATTTCGCGTAGTTTAAACCTGGGTTTGAAAATAAATCTGTTTTTGCAATAGGCACACACGGCTACATATCTTGTTATAAATTAACAGTATAAGCTGACCTCTCATTGTACCATAAATCTTATACAATGCGAGATCAGCTTATACTGGAAATATATAGCTTGATATGTAGCTGTGTGTACCTAAAACGGTATATGTAGACCTAAATCTTACAGCAACGTTACTTACAACAGAAAATAATGTAATGACACATGATAAACAATCAAATATAGGTGGGTATTATATCTCATCTTATCACATTCTTTCCCACCGCTACGCTTTGCTAACAAACTGATATATTTGCTGTTATTCAAAAGTATTGTAGGTATTACATCCACCGGGAACCGTGTTTGCTATTTGCAATAACATCCCTTATTGCTGTTTATAATTCAGAAGTAGTAATGGTCCGGTATTTTTAATTCTAAGTAATTGTTAGCTCCGTCTAGAAGTCTAGACATTACAGCAACAGTTATTATTAATTACCATTTCTTTGCACAGGTGTAGTTAGTTACGACTAAATGTTACGACAAAAAATAAAAGAATATCTGCTCATCCTCAATAATGACGACACGACAGAATTACTCAAACCATATACAAATCGGCCCACTCACACATACCCACCCACACTCACTCACACATACACATCAACACTCACACATACACGACCCACTCACACAAACAACACACGCCCGGCACATATAAATAGTTACTCCCTTTTCCTTGTTATTAATTCATTTAATCCCTTTATACTTTCTTTCCCCTTTTCATTACCTCACAATTAATTGTATTAAGCTAGTTTTTTTTATTATTTTTTTACAAAAGTGCTCATTCTAAGTTATTATTATATCCATAATGGATGGATGGATGACTCCTGTGACACAGGTTTTCATTAGCATGTGGGACTTTATCCGCTTGGTTCCCCGTTGGTTTCGTGGTCGCAAACGCGACTGCTGGGCGTAGGGTCCTGAGTTCGATTCCCGGGTCGGGCAAAGTGCTATTGGGTTTTTCCATTACGAATTTAGTAGCAGCCCGGAGTTTGGAAGTTGGCAGTGTGATACCCCCAGGCCTCAGAAAACACGTTGAGCCGTTGGCCCTGCGCCTGATCTCTCTCCGGTCGTATCGGAGCGTCGTCCCATCGGACTATGAGAGTGAGGCAAGAGATGAGTTCACCTGTGTCTGCGCACACACTTGTGCGCAAAGGCATACAAGGCTAGGCTTACACTTGTAACATCACCCGCGCCAAAGGCTGGTCTCCGCTGAGGTTGGTCGCCATGGCCGAAATTCGGTCTAGCGGACTATTACAGGGCACGAAGTACTATCAAGCACGCTTTTGCTTATTAGAAGTGGGCTTGATCAAGTAACTTTAAATGTTCACTCAAGTAGGTAGGTACTAATTGTTATAGATAGAGCAGCTCCAACGAGCTTAAATAAAGGTTATAAATGACTTAGAATTTAGTAGGATTCGCGTCGTCTACTCTTTCGTCGAAGGGATTGTTAGAGATAAATTATACTCACTTTTCACCCAATATTTTCTAGAGAGTTAAGTTAAGTTCAACGGGCTGATAGGTACATCATGAATAGTTCTTTTATTTACCGTTTACTTTATATTATAATATCGCAAATTCTCAGACAAATGGCTAGCTCAAATATAGCTATCGTAAAATAGTTATTTATGCGCACGCGCTGCTCCTGTCGGATCAATTGGCACACTCGCCCCAATCGCGGTTATACCGCAAAATAAAAAATTATCTTCCTGACGCACGGGACGTTAATCATTATTATTATCAAGCTTATTATAAATACATCATAATTAAAAATTATATTGTGCTATGTGCCAAGACAAGATAAATGGGGAGTCTTTGACAGCAAAAACAAATTGAAACAAAAAACAGTTTAGAAATCTGCAATAGAGTGCAGAGGCATTTCTGATGTGATGCCGTTCCAGAGACAAAGCGGAAACATCTCAAGTGGCTTCTAGTAAATACCTTTTTACACCAGCACCCACACTCCGCAAACCACCCCATTCTGCTGCGGGTAAAATATTAGAACTATAAATGTGAGTATATAGGTATGTACCTACAGTGTTTCTATTTTCTTAATGTCTCTCGGCAATCGTCACATTTCCGAATATAAACGAAATGCTAATCTCCATGTCCATCAATTATTAGATTTATCGTGTTTTCCTTTCTTCTTTTTTTTTAAATCCGACGACTGACGAAATTCAAAGTTCGCCGAGAGACGAAGCACTTTATATATTTTATGTTTCTAGGAAAATATATTTAAGATAGATACTTTATTTCACACGCATGTCAAAAATGTAAAAAAGAAAACATTAATTAATTTTAGCAAACAAAAAGCAAACAAAATATAAAATACCTCAACATCAGCGAGTACTATTGCCGTATCTAAAAACACGTACACAAACTTTTTAATCAGCATAATGTAACATCGCTGGTCTCTAATGGGCGAGACGTGCCCACTGCGAGTGTAAACGACGATATGATTCTGATAAAGGCGTGTTTACCTGTACCTTCTGCGAATCTAATAGAAACTAGGAAGTATGAAATTGATTCTAGATATAATGTATCGCTCGAAATCTTATGATCAGTCAAAAATCTAAATCAAAAGTCATTTATCCAAAGTAGGCTGAAAATCAGCACTTTATAAACTTCAAAATTACATAAGACAGTTCCCCAAAACGCCCACCCTTCACCGATTCCTAGTGCTGGGAAGAAGAAGTGGCGCAAGAAACTCCCCAGCAGCACAGCTGTCTGTTTAGTTAGAAGAACTTGATTCTATACAATAGTATGCAAAGTATTTCAATTAACAATCATAAAAGAATACCTCTACAATCAGATCTGAATTTTCATCAAGTTACTTATAATAAAAAAACATTAGCCTAGCAGAAAAGTAAACTCTACTTACATCTAAAATCTATTCACTGACAGACAGCACAGCCTATAGCCGTATGTCCACCGCACCGTCAACAGAACGTCAACGAGAATGAGATGACTGCACCACGCCGAAGTAGCGACAGTATATTTACTATTGCCACAGCACGTCCGTCAACCTAGCACAGGGATCGGGCCCCGAATGTTTCTTGCCCGTTCTTCTCCATAGGTACCTACTACGCTATGGAATGAGCAACTAGCTTCATCTTTCTGACTGACTGACCGAACCCTTGACAATTCAAAAGTGCCTGTAATTGGATGCTTTGAGTTTGAGTTTGAGTTTGAATTTCAAGAAGGGAAATGGGGCGTCACCATGGCCGGCGGCACTGACGAGGTTCAACCTTGGCATCCTCCTAGTTTCATCTATTTTTCTAAGCAAACGCGCTTACCCCGCACGACAGCGAGATCAAACTGAGACGCCGAGTTCGGTCGCGGTGGACAAACGATCGCCGTCAACGTGACGTCACGTTCGGTTCAAATAATCTCGTTTCTCGTTGACGTCCCGTTCACGGTGCGGTGGACAAACAGTGTAAACCACTGGGTCTGAAAGTGTGAAGCACTAAATTTTGCAAAAGAGTTCATTTTATAACGTCATATTGCCGGTGTACACCCCTATACACGGCTTGTAAATTTATAAAACATTAATTTAAAAAGATGGTAAGAAATAAGAAAGTTAAATACAACCAACGTAACGGCAGTGTGGGAAATGCAATAACATTAATGTTGTTATTAACATAATCATAAGTGGACATTAATTCAATTGGATTTCTGATTGTTGCCACTACATGGTAAGAACTTTTGAGTTCAGTACAATATAGGTACCAACTACTACTCTTTGGGCCTGAGTGCGCGGCTCCTTTTTAAGGAAATTTCTCATCGGTTGTTCGTTACTTCACGAGACCAGAAGGCTTTTTTTTTTTTTTTGAGGGTGGGAAATCATCAAATAACTTCTCCCGCTCTGGGCGGAGCGGGAGGGTGTGTCAGACTCTTACTGACTAAAACCCACCCGTATTCCTTCCTGTTGCCTGTGTTGCGGGGGCCTCGGTGACCCATAAGTACCTTCCCGCGACCCCGGCAGGCATCGGCCCTAGTGGACCCCTACTTTGTGCTGACGACATCTCTTTGAGGCGCGCGTGGAATACGACGCGCCGTCGACCCGGGCCTGGTCCTTACCGGACGGTGAGCTACCCATTGCTCACCGTCCGCAAGCCCGCGCCTACGGTGGCTGGAAATCCGCCCGAGATTCCCGACGCCCAGGGCGTCTCCTGCGGCGGCTAGGGGCGAGAGGGCGCGAAACGTGCCTTTCCCTCAACCGTCCCGCCTCCTCCTTCGCGAGCATTACTGCTTCGCAGAAGGAGGTGACGGCTGCCCATGCCCTCTCGCTCCGTACCATGGCCTGAACCAGGGCCGGACGCGAGAGGTCTCTGCCGCCGATCGCCTCCACGAGGACACGGCGGTGCTCTGCCCAAGCCGGGCAGACCTCCACCGTATGCTCCACCGTGTCCTCCGGGCAGACCAGAAGGCTGGCTCGTTCTTTGGCCAAAGACTTAGCATTAACATTCAACGTAGCAATGCTGCCAGTCTTCTGGGCACGTTTCCAGATGACAGCGATGCGGACGAGTACTTCGACGCGCAAGTGTCCTTTTGTTTTTGTATTTATTTGCTGTGTAAGTGATTTTTGTTAGTACCTATTGTCAATAATTAGATGTGATGACTTTTATATCAATTCAGTATATATTTTCGACGAAACCCATCCGTAGTTAGTTAAATAGAAGAAAGAAAGAAAGAAAATATGTTTATTTGCGGTAAACATGACGCAAAGAAGGAACATAAACACAAAAAAGAAACAATTTGGGGGAAAATATGCGTCACATCCACGCAAAACGGCCAACACTCAGCATAATGCTGCGACCCTATGCGAGACAGAGCCCCAGCGCTGGTTTTCGGCGATAGCCGGCGTTGACGTGATGACGTCGACCGGTGCAGCACACGGTGTAAATCGACGAATTCTAACGAGTATTTGTCAAGAATTTGGGATCCCTTGTTAAGAAGTATATATGCGGGTGGATTGCCTCATTCTCTCGTTTATAAAGAACACAATGACAATTACCATAGCCAAGCAGACGAAACTAAAGGGAATTCCCACCACACAATTGATTGAAAAGTCCTATAAAGATAACAATGTTCCAATTTGTTTACAGTCATGCTTGGCGGAGCGAATGATCTCTTAAGGGGACTACAGGACCTAAACGCAACTTTTATAAGTTTTATAATGCCTTAAAGTATATGATCTACTGCAGTAAATAAAATCAGAAAAATATATGATATTCTTAAGGATATATACTAGGTAGATAGTGTGTTGAAAACATAATATAACTAATTTGTTACGATAGAACAAAATCACGAAGATACCTCTAAAAATTTCTTTTAACGATTAAAAACCATACTAATATAAATAGCTTTTTTGTAAATCGAAATTGCTTCATATTTTGCAATAAATTACCAGCGTTGTCATCGCGTTCATCGCGCTTCTCTTTCTTTTCTATGCAGTCCGACAGTGACCGCGCTTTAGGTGTTGTCAGCCTCTTAATCTACGCATTTTAAATGCATTGTTCGTGAAGATTAGATAACGTTAAAAAAAACATGTTTACATTTATGCTTAGACATGTCTGACATTTATTCGTGATTCTATAGAAAATATAATCGGTATAACAGTTCGTCTGAGTTGAATAATAGGATGAAACAATCAATAACATCAGGTAATTAAATTATCTAAGTGTAGAGACGCGAAGATTTGTTGTTGTAGTCACAACATATTTAATTTACACATGAAATGCAAGAAAAAACTGTTTATATCGTTCTGTCTCGGCTGCCATTCATGAATACTTTTTACAAACTCCTTTCGTCAGAAAATCTGACAGACATCTTCTCCAAATAGCAATCGTTTAAGTCTTATCCTAGCTTATGTAAGCAAAACGCACGCAGTATGTCTTCCTTCTTACATCTCCATCAGCCGTCATCTCGGTATTGACAGGTGAATCCTCTTTGGGAATGCTTTTATTAGTGGAGTGTCAGTTCGGTCATAAAACTTACGACAAATTCTTAGCAATATGTCTAGCAATTGCACTATGTAAAACACTAAGGGCGCTTTCAATTTAGACAGTTGGTGCCGGACTGTTGCAGTCCGGGTATCGTACTGCGCACGGGCGGTTATGGTTTTTCATACAAAATGTCTCGACGCAAGGTCGTGCTCGCGAGCAGTGCGGCGCACGTCCGTTGGCGGAACGGCAACAATTTATATACTACATTACTACCTGCCTCAGTCGTTGTTCGCTAGTGCGGGTGAATGCATCGTGTTTTCGATGGAAATAACTAAAATTCGATCGGACTGCAGCTGCGTATCTCTACAAATAAGACGATTCACGTCGTACTGCTGCCGGACGACAGCAGTACGGCTCACCGTCGTAATAATTCTGCAACAACCGTGTGGCAACAGTCCGGCACCAACCGTCAAAATTGAAAGCGCCCTAATAGTGCAGCTATTAGGGCGCCTTAATCAGACTAAAATCCTACCCCAACATATTTGTAAAAACAATGTTGTCAGTGAGACACCATTCCAACCGCAACACTTTAAATTAAAATCCAGCAGAACAATAATATGAATGGTTACTATGGTTAGCCTGGGAACGGCCAGCTGAATCATTCGATAAGCGGCATCTTTGAAGTATCCGACTGTGCAGTAAACTCACGGTCATCAGTTAAACATAGTAAGCCAATTATTAACGCCAGTTTACTGAGATTTACGGTACCTACTGTGACCGAAGGCAATTCAAATTGATGCGGAACCGTTTCACGAGTGATTTTACCATGGCGGACAATTTCCAATGAGCCATGAGAAACCCCATCATTTGACTTGGGTGATGGTGTTTTCAATTATAATTTGAAGGTTGATGTAACTGGTGACCGAAAAGCTGGCGGCTTTCTCGCGCATCGCATCATCATTGCAATTTAGCCATGAAATGCCGCCAGCATCCTCGGTACAATGCACCGAGGGCCTTATTTGGGCTTAACTTAGTTTTAATTTAATTTAGTTAATGTTAATAATTATCTTGTAATTTGATTATGTAAATAAATTCCTATTATTTAATAGGTTCTAAAATGCACAGCAAATAAAAATAATTGAAGGTGCTTCATCAGAATTGGGGGCGATTGAGATTGGTAGGTCTTTTCTTATAAATATATGTATATTTTGTCGGGTTCAGTCTGTATGTATGCAGTCGCTGAAAAAACAGATGTGTGCCTATTAGGGATTTTATCTCGTCTGTTGATGTGACATCATGGGGTACTTTTTAGTGAAATCAATAATAATACTAAGAAGAAGAAGAACTAGGAATAGATCATACGACAGTTCCGTTACTTACGAGTAGGTGTTGGTATCTATTGTAATAATATTATATATATATTGGTTCTATTGTATTATTTATTGTATAATAGACTGGATACTAAATACAACTAACTATCCTTACACATTTCCTTAGATAGACAAGCAAACAATTCATTTTAGGGTTCCGTCGTCGACAAGGAACCCTTATAGACAAAGACAAAGACATTTTTCGTCGGATATGGTAGGTACAAGTTGGTTATCAGTGTTATGCTCAGGACACATCCGCCGCTAAAAGCGGCATACGAATATCTAGCGTACAATGGGTATAAAACCTATACAAGGTGTTGTTTTGGACCTGCAAAACATTTTAGGAGGTAATTATGTTAGTGATTCTCGACCCGAATCAACAAAAAAAAAATTAAAAAAAATAAAAATAAAAAAAAGAAAAGATAAAATTTAAAAATCTAAAATAAAAGTATTATTGATTATTGACTTGGTATCGTATTGTTATACGATTATTTACGAGTTTCATAACAACCTCCTGAAATGTTTTGCAGGTTCAAAACAACACCTTGTATACACCTACAAAATTTATAAACTAGGTACTTTTACTCTAATAAACAATACAAAACACTTACACTATAGACATAAAGATACATTTAAAGTCAACTATACAAATAATTTCGCCATGTCCGTCTGTCTCTGTCTGTCCGCGGGATAGCTCAGAGACTCCTAGTTCAAGAACGCTATAATTTGGCGTGGGTACATATTAATCACGCCGACAAAAATCTAATCTTGAAAAAAAAGTCCTCCCTTGCACGTAAAGTATGGATGATATTTTTCTATCTCGTCCCATGGTCTGAGGTATCGTTGGATAGGCCGTTCAAAAATATTGCGTGCCTATGCAACCATATTTCGATTCAGGGATCCGTTTGTGTAATATCAGAGTCAAGTGTCGTCGTCCCCTGCCAGCTAAATGGTCGGTTTTGTATATGTAAAAAAATCATGGCAGTAGTTGAAGTAAGGAAAACTATCACAGCTAAGTAGGCTGTACAAGTTAACGAGTAATAGTCGACCAATTTGCAGTTGTAGAATTGACCGTGTCGTTTATCGATTTATGGAAGAACATGTTTTTTAACTACAATATTAGTTTGTTTTTGGGATATTTTTTTCCCAACTACGAAGGAACCCTTCATAGTGCGTGGTTCGACACGGACTTGGCCGGTTTTTATTTGAGATGGTGCTACTAATGTCTAGACAGAGCTAACACTTACTTAGAATTACAAATACCTACCGGACCAGTACTACTTCTGAATTATAAATATCAATAAGGGATGTTATTGTAATTGTATTATGGACTGCCTCGTTGATCTAGTTAGTGGTCGCAAGCGCTACTGCTGAGCATGAGGTGCTGGATTCGATTCCCGGGTCGGGCAGTGTTATTGGGTTTTTCTATCTGGAATTTCTCAGTAGCAGCCTAGAGTCTGGATTTGTGCCCGATTGATGGCAATAGGCTTATGGGCGAGCCTATTGCCATTAACCGGGCACAAATACATGGGACTTAAACATAACTGGCGAAATGTGGGTGTATTACAGGTACACCCCTGCCCAACCTTTAGGGGAAACAAGACGTGATTTATCTATGTAATAAGGGATGTTATTGCAAATAACCAACACGGTTCCCGGTGGATGTAATACCTACAATACTTTTGAATACATAATCAGCCTATAATGTTCCCACTGCTGGGACACAGGCCTCCTCTCCACACGCGGGCCCAGTGCGGGTTAATAGAAGGCACATGTCTTCGAATTTCTGGTTCTAGGACATGCCGGTTTCCTCACTATGTTTTCCTTCACCGTTTTGAGAGCAGTGGTGATGTAATAATTTACGCAAAGTATAGCGCCTCGTCTGGTTCGAGCCTACTGTGGCGGCATCTACATCGCCACATGCGAACAAAGCAGCACACTGACGTCACGCAAAATCCTGCATCGCGCAAGCAGAGTTTACCGCGCAACTAGCATATATACAACATCCCGACATCAACCGTCGGGCAGTTGCCCACCAGACATGACACCCGTCTGGTCGGAAGATCCTCCCTTTTCTATGGAGGATGAGTGAACTTTACACCCTGTTCCTCATGCCTCTATACTACGACATACAACTCGTAAGTCGCAGCCGTTACCACTGGGCCACCTCTGCTCCTGGGAGTGCCCTTACCGATAAAATGTTTATTGTCGTACTTTTGAATAACACAGCAAATATTTCAGTTTGTTAGCAAAGCGTAGCAGTGGAAAGGAATGTGATAAGATGAGATATACCCACCTTATATTTGATTGTTTATCATGTGTCATTAGATTATGTTCTGTTGTAAGTAGCGTTGCTGTAAGATTTAGAACTACACATACCGTATTAGGTACACACGGCTACATATCTAGCTACGAGTACCTATACATTTCCAGTATAAGCTGATATTGTATAGGATTTATGGAACAATGAGAGGTCAGCCGTGTGTCGTGCCTATTGCAAAATAAGGTGTATCTTCAAACCCAGGTTTAAACTACACAGACATTTTTGAATATCGAACTTTATTCCGACTGCGGTAAGGTTTTTCATACAAAAACTTGTTATGTAATAACAATAAGACCTATAGTTTTGAAAGACTTTGTTTTGTAAATGCTCAATAGATTTTCTGCCGAATTTTGGCCTTATCCGTACTATTAGCCGGGGTCGCGGGAAAGTCCAAAAGGGATACCGAGGCCTCTGGCAACACAGGCAACGGAAGGAACACGGGTGGGTTTTAGTCAGTAAGAGTCTGCCACACTCCTCCCTAAAAAACCTTACCTACTATTACCGCTGACATCAGATTTGACAACTCATGGGTCTCGTAGCTAAATAATAACAGCGGTTAATCGAAGCTACGTTTACAGCGGTCGGTTGGTGGTTGGGTGACCATCCACTACACATCGAGACCCCTCCGTGCCTCGGAAAGCACATACCGTTGGTCCCGGCTGTCATTCGTAGATCTTTGACAGTCGTTACGGGTTGTCAGAAGCACGAAACGTCTAAAAACCGGTCAACCGGCCAAGTGCGTGGTCCGACACGCACGTGGCCGGTTTTTTTTTACATTCCTATGAATATACCTCTAGACTCTAAAGATAAATAAACATTTTCTAAATGGGAGTGCCCTTACCGATAAAATATTTATTGTCGTATTGTAAGTAATGCTTAAGGGGCCGTGCGTCGAACAGTCGAGTTCGTTAAAGCGACTTTGGTTCATTGTTTCTGAGAAAGGGAAAAATAATTAAAACAAAATCATTTGTTACTTATAAAGTCAAGATTTTTGTTTTGCATGTGGCAGAAAAGAATTTTTCATATAAATGAAGTACTCAAGAAAAATCATACATTAGTCTTCAGCTATCCTTGAAATAAAATCAAAATTTTATTTTGTGATAGATAATACAATATCATTATTAAGTAAATCAATGGCGAAATAAACTATATTTTAGTGAGCGTAAAAGTGATGAAACTACTCGTGTCAGTAACCGGTACTGTGACTGACACGAACAGTTTAGCGCCAAAAACTATACTTTTATAGTCGCACAGACTTATTGTTTCAATTTTATCAAGCTTTCTCACAATTAGATAAGAAAGAAATTTACAAAAGTGGTTTTTTATCGTGCACGGACCCTTAAGTAGAGTCATCAAGGTATGGAGAGGCGAAACCAATCGAGAATTGTATAAATATGTATGGGAATAAATACATATAAAAATAGTCCCATATTCGTCTGAACAAAGCATTTATGGGCTAGTAAAGATATCGGTTTCAAACAAAGCGATATTATTGTGCTACTGGACGCTCTATTATTTACATGTTTTTTTTTCTTTATAATTTTTTTATAGTGGATCTATTTATCCTCTCATCTGGTTTATTAAGGTCATAAGGAAAGTTTTGCGTATAAATGTGGAGAGCTATAAGAGTAGGGGAAACGATGGATGGACTGTGTGAAAGATGATATGACCGGAAAATGGATTGTACGTATGGAATGTACTCAATTACAGATATATATTGAGTTTGGTTGCCCAAATTAGCGATGAGACCGCCCATTGTGTCACCCTATGTAAAATTTCTATTTTGCATAGGGTGACACAATGGGCGGTCTTATCGCTAATAGCGATTATTGGGCAATCAAGCGCGACAATAACACTGATCTGGACTTTAACGTTTAACAGAGATAACGAACCACAGGCTTAGGAATTTAGGATATAACCAGCATTGTGTCTCTCATATCGGCACAAGTATAAGAATAAGTCATATTGGCCACTTAGTAAGTGATATAGGGGATAACTGTCCAGATTACGCCGGAAGTACACTTAAGTTTAATCGCTTCTCGTGGAGGATATGTTTTAATTACCAGAACTGTAACTGATCGGATATGCAAATAGGTGACTAATACTGGTTTAATTTATTACCTAGATCTATTTCGACTGCTGGACCACCGGATGAAACCAATAGACGTACATGTATTTAAAACACTGTTCCAATATAAAACAGTCGAGAGACGAAGGCTAACTTGCATCGGCAGTATAATTTAGGGACGGCCCTACTTTGCATATAATAGAGGCTTACTTTTACAAAGGCGAACAGGCTTACAAACCCACCTGACAGTTAACAGATACTTGTATGCTACGGTTTATTACAGCAATACGAGTACTCAAACGCAGTAGACTTTTTATTGGAGTTCGAAATCGGTAACAAGCTGTTAAGGCCAGAGAAGCCTATTTTGGTCAGTTAGGTCTTGTCAGCACAAGACCTAACTGACCAAAATAGGCTTCTCTTAAGAAAAAAAATTGGCAAATCTGTATAGTTTGTGGTAGCGGAAAAAAGATATATTAATTTTGAACTTATTTCTAAGAACTTGGTTGTTACCAAAACAGGTTTTGAAAAAAAATCTCGATACAAACTAACGTTAAAGTAACCTCTTACCTTGAGTTCCAAACAAAAATATCTGTATTAAATATCAACATACGTTACGTATTTAATTAATAACAAGAACGTCTTATTTGAATGCAGAACTTGGTTGTTTTTTTATTTTCGATTACTCAACTCAATTTTGAGTAAATAGATAATTACTTCATATTTTGCAATAAATTACAAGCGTTGTGTGATCGCGCTTCTCTTTCTTTTATATGCAATCTGACAGGGACCGCGGTTTAGGTGTTGTCAGCGTCTTAAAGCTGTTCTCTTCTATATCCGTATCCATCTTAACATGTATCCTACCCAAACGTGTCATTAGATTAGGCCCAATAGTCAGAGCCAAATGAATAAATTGGGATAAATGGGCAAGAGGATAATGAGATGACTCACAGCCAAATTAAAGTGTTAAATGCCTGTAACCTGCAGCAACTATACAAAACGTAATTACCTATTGTCAAACTGCTTAGTGGCAACAACGAATATGGCATATTATCTTACGAAGCTCTTCCACAAAAACGTCCACAATTATCGTAAATTATATTGTATTAAAAATTATCGTCTTCCGTCCCGCTAATTTCCCCACTCATAATATTTCCCCCTTTTTTCCATTTCTCAATTGTTGTGTTTTATAGTATTTTCACTTTGATTTTTTAGGTTTTTATTATTGATTTACATTTGATTTATATTGTTATGCGCAGCTCCTTCACTTTTACTATATATTTTGAATATAATCATGTTTAAACTCCGTCTAGTGGGACCCTGGTGATCTGCTATACAGGTTTTTCTAGTCCAGACACCAGACTCTCACAAGCTTGTTTTAAATATTTATTATATCATTGTTTGTGAAGAGAAAATAAATTATTTGAATTTGTAAATACTTGCTCAGACATACTGAATATTTAAATTGTGCTTCTCTTCGTCTCAAGTGTCAAAAGGAAGGATGACCCATCCTTCTGCTATCAAAAATACATACCTACGTTTACCAAGCCCGTTCTTCAGTGTCATAAATGAGTAATGTCATATTTACTTGGTTTAGTAGGCGGTCAATCAATGTTGTTGGTTTACGATAAGCCTGGCATGATATCCAGCTGTCTGATGATACCTGCATTATTTGTCATACAAATTTCTTTGAAAGTATTGTAACCACTTCCAATGCGAATTCAAAATTATCCGAGTCACCTGTTAGTGTTACCGCACCTTTGGGAAACAATTCTAGGAACCTCAAGGTCAAGAATTGCAACATTCTGCCGACTCCAAACATGGATTCAATCTTAATTAAGTAATTATTTATTTTTCTTATTTAGATCGAGATGTGTTTCGAGTTCGGATTACTGTGAGAACGGAAAGTCGTTAAGCTTTCAAAAGTGAAGTCGAATTATTAATTCACTGAAGTTATATGCCATGTGCTAGCTGGCATTTTGTGTAATAAAATGGTCATATTCATTGTATTCATTATATTCTACACTTTTACACTTATTATACATTTATTTTACACTTATATCAATCGATAAAACTAAACGATCAACATTACATTAAATATGACCACACAAAGTGACAGTTAGCACATGTAAGATTATTCGACTTTAGGTAAAAAACAAACAAATCTTAATAACTAACGTCGACTAACGAAACACAATTAATTATTATATTGTTTCACGAGTCTCGCGGAAGTCTCCGGTCAATTTGTAAATGTATGATCAAACAAAAGTGAAATAAATAACATTCGAGTGAATTATGATTCTTGTTCGTCATGTATGACGTAGTAGTCACGTATTATTTGTTTCTGAGAATTTGCGAACACCGTTACCTAGTAAGAAACTAACAAATAACTAATTCTGTAGCTCCTGATAAGAAAACCCAAGATAAACTTTATTGGCCACGTCTACGCGCAATATTACACAGTTATTACAAACGTACCTTTCGTATTGAAGGTTACGTTGCGTTTACGTTAAGTTTTGAACTCCTGAAACGACTACATAATATGCAGTCGTTAGATATATTATATCTAACAGACTGTTTCTGCTAGACTAGACTAAAAGAAGTTGCTTTAAACAGTTTTCGTAGTTTATGTTGAACAGGTTTTCTTATGTTTTGTCCGACAAAAGACTGACGGCCACGAACAAAAGACTGACGGACAATAGTCTAACATTAGACAAACAGAACAAGCGTTAGGTTTTGTTTGGACTAAATATTTGTTTTTATTTTGTGTCTTTATTCAAATAAATCAGGACCAAGAATCAGTAGTGGTAGAGCCTACTTGTTTCTGCCGGTGTGATTACAGGCATATTCATTCTTCTGCCATTACATCCCAATAAATTTATTTGGGGTCGGCGCAACATGTCTTTTAATTCTATACTTCTCTATTGACGCTAATAATCGGTAAGTAGTCACCCCCTTTTTAGCCATATCATCTGTTACATAGTATATCCATCGTTTCTTTGGCCGGTTTACTAATTACAGACTCATGAGGCATTTCAGCTACGCTTTTGGGATAGCAACTCAATAGCAGACATTGCAGATGTCATAATATATATATGATATGATTAAAATACAATTGATTAAGGAAATACATA
Source organism: Atethmia centrago (assembly GCA_905333075.3). Taxonomy (NCBI): domain Eukaryota; kingdom Metazoa; phylum Arthropoda; class Insecta; order Lepidoptera; family Noctuidae; genus Atethmia; species Atethmia centrago. The sequence continues at coordinate 29,112,608 of HG995378.1, read as the reverse complement.
ATTAATATCAGGTGTGGATAACGCGTAAACTGTTTGTTGTTTAAATAGGTCATTTAAAACAATGACTATATTTATGGATTTCAGGTAATTTATTAAAAAAAATATGAATGCTCTTGGAAAATCAATTGGTGGCGAACGGGACAAGTAACCCATACCCAATCAATATAATGCGCTGACGCTGATTGACATAGTTTGGCAAAATTTGGTGCAAATAATTTATATTGATATGGTTATAAGGCAGGGGGAAACATTTTCACCTCATTACAGTTGAAACTAGTTTATAATAGGTAGGTAAATCAAATCTGAGTATGGCTACTAAAACATTTAGGTATTGCAAGAGAGGTTAATGTCCCTAATTGACAATCAGAATTAACAACGATTACAGATTATGATAAAGCTACTACTAGTTGTAGATAATTATTTAAACTAATAATAATTAACTGATTGATGTATTACGTCGCGCGTCGGTCGATACTACCGACAGCGAGATATCTTTTCTACCACTCTTTTCAGGGATAAAGCTTCCATGACGTTTTTGATGTTATTAATAACAAAATTGTCCCATTATCCTAATGTTGATGGTCAATAAATGAATCTTATAATTGATTGTGGTATAATAATTTATTTATTTGACATACCATCAGCAGTAGATACATACTAAACCGTGAATAGTAAACAATAATAAAATAACGGTGCTGGTATGTATGCCTAGTACAGGTATATGCAGCATTTACAATAAAGACAGCAACGTAATAGTCAAGAAAATATAAAAACATAATAAATTCCGATAACAATGTGAAGTAAAATCAAAAGATTTTACCGCACAAGTATGCTAAGCGTCTATTCTGTTAAAATGTCAACGTGAAAGCTTAGATGAAGTGAGTTTGAAGCTGTCATTCCACCTGATGATAGGGATTGACATTATTGACAGTGAGGTTTTTACAGAATAGATCAGACCAGCACCACAACATTCAATAGTTTCACGACAAATAAAGAAATTTAGTTTTATTTCGAGATTTTGGCTTTTTCCGCACTGTTGCAACTATTATATGATAAAATTTAAATGTGGATATAAAATCAAGTATACATATTTGGACAAAAATATATTGCAATTAAAAGAATCTGCTGGCTGTACCTATAATCTGTTAAATGAGGCGCCACTGACACGGGCGCTTCGCACCCTTAACCTTGTAGCAGAGGAGATAGACATTTTTGCGTATACACGAAGTGAATTCACAAGGATGACATTATAAGTTTTAGAAAGTAAGTTGTTATTATTAAGTTTGCTTCGCTATTGCATTGGGTTGTACCTGTAAAGTTAGTTGCGAGTGATTATACAAATAAAGAAAAACAATTAAAATAAATTTTAAAAAAATATTTCATTTTTTAAACACATTCAGAATCGCGCGCTCATAACTTGGCACCCTGGTTAACCCGTTACTGGTAATGACAGAAACCGCTAGTGGCGCCGATTCCCTTGTTCACAAACTAAGCTAAATTTAAGTTCAGTGCATCTTTTCTTTCTATTTCATTAAGAAAAAGACAGAAGATAAATTTTAGTTTAGTCCTGTCAAATTAATCAGCGCTTGACGTAAATTGACGTAATTTTAGTAGGCAAGTTTTTAATCACGTCTAAACTTGTATGGAGTAGTGACAGGCGCTGATTAATTTGACAGGACTAAACTAAAATGTATCTTCTGTCCTTTTCTTAATGTAATAGAAAGAAAAAGATGCACTGAACATAAATTTAGTTTAGTTTGTGAACAAGGGAATCGGCACCATTGTTCATTTAAATATTAAGCGTATGTATGACTCATTTTTATAACGTGTACTATAAAATCATTAATTTACTCATAATGATAATTTGTTTGATAACGGCCAATATTTTATCACTTTATGGCTTACTAGCGACGCACCCTTGCTTCGCACGGTTTTTACGACTCGATAAAACTCCGAGATTTCTTTATTATATATTAGGTATACACATAAACTTTCCGGAATAAATTCTCTAAATTATGGTGAAATCGTATCAAAATGCATTGTGCAGTTTTTAAGAACTAAGCGGTCACAAAGACAGACACGAAAACCTATCATTAAAAGCAGCTATATTTAAAATATTATCACGCATTCACAGTTTATTTAGCAGTGGTTGCCCAGTGGTAGGTCGTAGCTTCAAACCCTGAGAGGCGCTTTACTTTGTGTAAATTATTTCATCACCACTGCTCTCAAAACGGTGAAGGAAAACATCGTGAGGAAACCAGCATGTCCTAGTAACCAAATTCGAAGACATGTGACAGCTACCAACCCGCACTGGGCCCGCGCCCAGTGGCGCATGGCAGCCCGCTCCCTCTCACCGAGAGAAGGCCTGTGTCCCAGCAGTGGGAACATTACAGGCTGATATTCACAGTTTTTTGTCACACGTTAGATATGATGAAAAAGGCATTAAGAGAAAGGCAACAGGTAAACCGGTCACTGTCAGACTGCATAGAAAGGAAAGAGAAGCGCGATGACAAAACGCTTGCAATTTATTGCAAAATATGAAGCAATTATCTATTTACTCAAAATTGAGTTGAGTAATAAACAACCAAGTTCTGCATTCAAATAAGACGTCCTTGTTATTAATTAAATATGTAACGTACGTTGATATTTTAATACAGATTTTGATTGGAACTCAAGGTAAAGGGTTAGTTTACCATTAATTTCTATAGAGTTATTTTTTTTTCAAAACGTGTTTTGGTAACAACCAAGTTCTGAGAAACATTTTCAAAATTAACATACTTATATTTTTTCCGCTACCACAAACTATACAGATTTGGCAATTATTTTTCTTAAGACAAGCCTATTATGGTCATTTGCCTCTTGTCAGCGCCTTAAGAGCACTACAGGACACTAAAAGTATATGATCCACTGCAGTAAACAAACACAGAAAAATATATGATATTCTTCAGGATATATGCTAGGTAAATAGTGTGTTGAAAACATAATACAACTAATTTGATATGATAGAAAAAAAACACGAAGATACCTCTAAAAATTTATTTTATCAATTAAAAACCATACTAATATACATCCAATCATTCTGATTTTTTGTCAGATTATTCTACAAGCAACATATTAGCATAATAGTGTTTTATTTTTTTTATACGATCTATACCTTTTTTGTAAATCGATAATTGCTTCATATTTTGCAATAAATTACCAGCGTTGTGTCATCGCACTTCTCTTTCTTTTCTATGCAGTCCGACAGTGACCGCGCTTTAGGTGTTGTCGGCCTCTTAAAGAAAGCTCTTTAGCCTAAACGATATAGGTAGTACCAACCTAAAATGTCGTTGGTACTTATGTCCTGTAAATGGAAAATACCAGAACCGATCATATTTCCCAGAACTATTAACCAAATCCGAATATATCTAATCGTTTGAATCTAATCATTACGTGATCGTAAAAATACCTTAATCTAGTTAGTACGTGTTGTGTTTGTATTGCTAGGTACGTTATACGTACACAGAATAGGACGATAAATAAAAAAAACAATCAATCTGCCCAGCCTTTTCCCAACTATGTTAGGGTCAGCCTCCAGTCTAATCGGATGCAGTTGAATACCAGTGTTTTACATGGAGCGACTGCCTATCTGACCTCCACAACCCAGGGACTGGGGAACACGATACCCCTTGGTAAGACTGATTGTCAGACTTTTGGGCTTCTGAGTACCCGTAACGATTGTTCAAAGATCTACGAATAATAGCCGGGACCAACGGCTTAACGTGCTTTCCGAGAAACGGAAGATTTTCGGTATGTAATGGGACAACCATCCATCCACGGAGCGACCTCGGCAAGCGTTGCTTAACCTTGAAGATTGACCCGTGTGGCTGTTTTTATTTATTCACGAGAAATGAAATAAATAAATATATGTCATCAATGTTTCAAGTTAAAGAATTATTAGCTATTCATTCAGAGAGGTACAAGCTAGGTAGATAGCTGCCTGCGTCAATGTCTGAAAAGGAAAACCCTTATCAGTTTCTATGAATGCATTTTCTATTAGAAAAAAACAAATGAAGGCCAAGCAGTAAATTGTTTTCAAGAAACAGTGACGACAATGCGCTGACATTAAATTTAAATGCTAGGTTTTTTATTTGTTTTTATTATTCTTTCGGGTAATATAATAAGTATCTACCTATGTTAGTTACAATTTTACGTACGTAAATATATATCCGGCCTGTTTCCTTTTCATTTTAATAATAATGAAAAACAAAAGTTTTATACAAAAAACTTTTTACATAAAAAAAAACAACCGACTTCCAAAAAAACACTACAAAGTGATGAAATAACTTTAATTTCGTAAGTCGGTGTCTTTGGATTTGTATTTTAGTTTTTTTGCCACCTACTAAGTTAATTTTAAGACCGCGCTATCACATTAGGTATATACCTGTAATGATAGATGTAAGGGAGATTTTTTAAAATAAATAATTTTAAATAACAAAAATACAGTCGGTCCGTTAACTAGGTATTATTAGTATTAGTTATTAAAATTAAATTAACTCGTCCCGTTGGTTAACAACCCACTTTGTTATTATAGTAATTACATGAATTACTTTAATAAGAAAGTGGGTTGTTAACCAACGAGACGAGTTAATTTCATAACTTAGTAGTGTTACCGCGTGCCGGATTCATTAAACAAACACGTATAAATACTGTCATAAAATTTAAAAAAAAAGGTTGGTAAAATTATCTGCTGAAATTATTTACCTGTAATTTTTTATCAGCAAATTTTCACGCCACAAAAATCCAAGGAACACACTAAAATGCTTAAAATATTCTTTGGAAACACTTAAATATCACTGAATATTAGTAAACAGACACTCGCCAAGAGTAATAAGATCGAATAAAATTACGAATTGTTAATCAATTTCGCGCCACGCGTGCCGCGCAACGTGCGTTCAACAACAACACTTTCCATAGACTAATTTATTTTTCCCTCCGACTGTATATAATCCGGCCAAGACAAATACCTGTGAGGCGCGAACAAACTTTGTTGAATTTATTTACTTTTACAAATCGTTGCGTAACTACGCGTGTGATTACTTGATTTGTTAGCGAAGGCATTGCTTTTTTTTAATAGATTTTTTTCGTTGGAAAACAAATTAACGTGAGACCGGCGACATTTAGGTACATACCTACTCTGTTGAAGTCTGTTACGATCATGGAGATATCCTTACTGCGAATGAATGTATGACTACAAATTAACGTTCCTACCTAATCATATAAATAAGGGGCTAATTATATTTAAAAAAATGGGATTGAATGCCAACTCGTATTTTCACGCCAAATGTCAGGCAGCTAACTACTACCAATGTTCAACTTAATGGAATAGAGGTGGACCTTGTTGAGTCGACAGTTTTTATTGGCAAATTATTAATGGTACATTACAATGCGGCCCAAACATAGAAAAAATGTCAGGAAGGCTTGGTTCGGACCCCTATGCTGTAAACAAAAATCCACTGATAACTCATGTAGATACTACAACCAGAATTGATTATTTTAGTTATTTTCAGTCTTGTCATATGGAATTCTTCAGTACTACTTAGTCTATGGATTCTTCTCTATCCCTAGAGACAGTTTTAATGTCCGCACAGGTTCAGTGCGGATATTAATACTGTTAATATTAAAATTGTTTTACAGAAGAGGACTGTTCGAACTATTTACAACCTAGATTCAAGAGATTTTCTACTATACACAAAGATGTAACCAAACGAAATGTAGCTCGTAGAAATAAAAATAAATTTAAACATGAACTCTGTTTACCGCAATGCAGAATCAGCATCAGAATCAGAATGCTCAGAGATGTTACAGATAGGTAGATCTTCTATGTTTTGCCCAGAGGCGTACAAATATATTTAATTAACATTGTCAAATTTTTACTTTTTAACACACCTTTTACTTTTAAAATATCATAAAATGGTAGAATTACGTAACTTTCACATCGCTAGTAAAGTCAGTATTAATAGATACATGCACATCAATAAAAAATTAAAATACAATCAATTTCAATAAATGTCAAATAGATTAAGTTACATGTCATATTAATGTTAATATCAAACAAAATTAAGATAGTCAAAATAGGTGAGGTAATTAATAATTTTCTGAGGCAGTAACTATAGAATTGTCGTCCAAATATTCATTTACTGAGTAATAGCATTTATTTATCAAAAATTTTAAATAGTGCTCTTTTGAAATTGTCCAGGTTTAACGTTTTTATTTGTTCAGGTAATTTGTTAAATATTTTTTTGGCCATACAGAAGGTACTTTTATTCATTAGTGCAGTTTTGCCATAAGTCACTTCGAGTTCTGACTTATTATTATCGCGTAATTTTCTGTAGTAACTTTTAGCAGCTATTTTGTATAATGAGATGTTAGATTTGACAAACACATTTGTTTCGTATATGTGGCATGCATGTACAACGATGGCAAGGTCAGAATTTTTAAACGTTTAAAGAACGCTTGACAACTGTCCGTGCTTTTAAGGCTACACACAGCTCTGACAGATCTTTTTTGAGCTCTAAATACAAGTTCTCTATCTACTGAATTGCCCCAGTATATTACGCCATATCTGAGTGTTGATGCAACATAGCCGTGATAGGCTGTTAGTACGGATTCTAGGCTCACTATTTTTGATAGTTTATAGAGAACATAGGCAAATTTATGAAGTTTTTTACATATTTCGTCTGTCTGAGATCTCCAAGTCAAATTATTGTCTATATTAATACCAAGAAATTTAGTAGCAGTAGTTGGTTCTATTTTCGTCCCTAAATAGCTAATGTCAAGGATTTTTTGTGGGATCCTTTGATAAAAATGCATAATTTTAGTCTTTTCTAAGTTTATAATTAGATTATTGTTGTCAAACCATGATATTAACCTATTTAATGTCATATTTATTTCATTTTCATAAGTGTTGGGATCATCACACTTAATCACTACGGTGCTATCATCGGCGAATAGTACCATGGGGTGGTTTATTTGCCCCGGAAGGTCATTAATGTAGAGCAGGCTCGAATTGTATACGAGGATCTCGTACATAAATTCTCTAAAGATATATAACAAATTATTGGACGCCTTTAAAGATTTACCTTTCACCATGTTTAGAAAAAAGGTAACACAATGGTTAAAAAAAAATGTTTTTACAATCTAAATGAATACATGTCAGATCGCGGAGACGGGAACAGAAATCAATACCAATAGGGTAGAGCGTGGAACCTAAGATAGAGACACGCTTGTACGTTATGATACATCTCGGTACTCGTATGTACCGAGATGTCTACGAACAATGTTTTCTATCAACAAGGTTTTCGGCGAAACGTGCTGTCTAGGAATAGAGATTTCTATTAAGGCGCTGACAAGACGCAAATGACCAAAATAGGTTTGTCTTAAGAAAAAAAATTGCCAAATCTGTATAGTTTGTGGTAGCGAAAAAAATATATGGTAATTTTAAACATACTTCCCAGAACTTGGTTGTTACCAAAACACGTTTTGAAAAAAAAATCTCGATACAAACTAACGTTAAACTGACTTCTTACCTTAAGTTCTAATCCAAAATATATATATTAAATATCAACATACGTTACGTATCTAATTAATAACAAGAACGTCTTATTTGAATGCAGAACTTGGTTGTTTTTTATTTTTGATTACTCAACTCAATTTTGAGTAAATAGATAATTGCTTCATATTTTGCAATAAATTACGAGTGTTGTGTCATCGCCCTTCTTTTTCTTTTCTATGCAATCTGACAGTGACCGCGGTTTAGGTGTTATCAGCGTCTTAACTTTGCTTTCTGTATGTAGTCATATCGTACAAGCGTGTTTCTATCTTAGGTTCCACGCTGCTATTGTTATATACCTTATAATATTTAATTAATGTTCAAAGTTTACTGAATCTACACTTTGAAACTATAATAGTTAGGACACTATCAATTAGAACATTATTTATGTATTAGTAATCTGACATTTTTTTTTCTCTTGAGCTGACATAGGTATAGGAACTTTGACATCAATTAATTAATTTGTTCCATGAAAATCTTAATGCATGAGCTCATATTTGTTGTTGCTGTCTTTATTTATGTAATAATAACATTGCGCAGTACAAAATTAAATATTTGCAGACCATATAAAATGTTAGAATGTAAAGGGACCATTATCGATCATACATGATTGTAAACCTACATTCCGGCAAATAAATGGATTTAATTTTGATTCCCTCCGAGAAAATTCAAAGAAATGGATATTCTGACTGTAGCCTCTAAATTACCGAGGCCCCTGGCAACACAGGCAACGGAAGGAATACGGGTGGGTTTTAGTCAGTAAGAGTCTGACACACCCTCCCGCTCCGCTCAGAGCGGGAGAAGTTATTTGATGATTTCCCACCCAAAAAAAATAAAAAAGCCTCTAAATACATATTTCAAAATCTTAATTATGTAGAATTATTAATTCTACAATATCTTTTTTGCTATTGATCCTTTTTATAATCACCTCATGTTCAACCTTATTCGCTAGTTCGGACCTTTCATTACTTTTTTCTTCTTTTGGAATGTTTGGATTTTTATTTTAAAAATTCTTTTTGTTGGTCAATTTGTTTTGGGGCGAACTCATTCCTCTGCCGAGCTCCGAGATAGTTGGTTATGCTTATTACTTTGGTAAAAAAAAACATCAAAATTTGTATTATTTAAAATAGTGCTCAGTCTAACCTTAATGGTATGGCAAAGGCATGGGTATTTTTTTAACGTGTAATTTTTAATATTTAATCTGCGATTCATAATTTTGTTAATTTTTTTAGGATTCTTGTGTTTTTATATCATAGTTAGAGATCGGATATTCGGATACATTTTCACCTAAAGTTGAGATGTTGGCGAATGTGGAATGCGCTTTTGTATCAAAAAAATCCCGCGGTTCCGGCATCAACAAGGTTTCTGATTATTGAATCAGATCAGTATTATAATCAGTACTACATAATTTACTTTCAAATGTTGGCTTATATGGAACGCACTATAGTAAAAAAAAAACCCGCGATTCCGGAATCGACAAATTTTGTGTTTTTTCTGACTATGTAAGCGGATGCATATCTACCTACCTAATATTGTAAAGTAGGTAGGTAAATACCAAACTGCCATAGCAAATAACGTTAATATAAGATAACGGACTACATATATTTAGAATAATTGATGCAGCTACCTATTGAAACAAATAGTTAAAAATTATTGTGCTTAGTGAAATTCTGTTAAATTCCCTTCCTCTCCATATACTTAGCGAAAAAAACAGTATATGTTAGCACCATTATATTAATAGAAAACGACGATAGGCATTTTGCGAGTTTGTGAGTGGGACGGCAAATTATACCTGCTTATGCGCAAGTAGCTACCCCGACAAATAGTTCTCTTAGTTTATTTAATTACAATAATTGCTTTCGTCGCTGTGCTTGCTATGCGTTCGGGTGTTTTTTTTTTTGTTTTAACTAACACACACCACCCCTCCTCTTACACCCTACATATACATATTTTAGAAGTCGCTTCTTTATTATACACCCGACTAGCTATGCATTCCCGGTGTTCCTGGCATCCCGTGATTTTTTTTTTTACAAATAAAAATATTTTAAGAAGCCGCTTCCATACTTTCACACCTAAAATTTTTCTTTAGGTAAATATGCATCCGAATATCCGATCTCTGATTATAGTACACAAAAATATATCAAATTTTAAGAAAATGGCTGTTTTTCATAGTTTTAATACCAGGAATAAACATAATCTTGCTATACTTCACACTCGCCTCCACAGAGTAGGCAACTCGTTCATGGGTCAATGTATACGCTTATACAACGAACTTCCTATTGACATTTGTAACTTACTCATTAAATGATTTAAAACCTGTTAAAAAAAACTGGTAAACTTTGTAGAAAAGGGTATTATAAAATTTTTGATTATTTAGAAAACAAAAAGCTTGGGATCGAGCTATTCGCTCTGCTAAGCCTTGTGATAAAACCGAAAAACTTGACATTGTTATTATTATTCAAAATCATCATTACCTATATACAATTTCATACACATACATATAGATGGGGAGATAAATATACATCTTCAGTGCTGTGTCTGTTTACACACACAATATAAATTAAAAACAAACGTAGTGCCGCGCGACAGGTTGGTGCGTAACTAAGTGCGATGTGGCCAATTGGCTTCATTTCATGTTGTCATTTTAGAGTGCGGACAATGTATCTATAGTTTTAAATATCATTGTATTTTTTACCTTTATTTTTTTCTTTCTCAGTTAGTTTTAATGATGGTCTGGCATTTTGAGTACTTTCATCATCATCTGCCTAACCTTTTCCCAACTATGTTGAGGTCGGCTGCCAGTCTAACCGAATGTAGCTAAATACTAGTATTTTACATGGAGCGACTGCCTATCTGACCTCCACAACCCAGTTACTGGGTAACACGATACCCCTTGGTAAGACTGGTTGTCAGACTTTCCAACGGCTTAACGTGCTTTCCGAGGCATGGAGCTTGGTATGTAAAGATGGTCACCCATCCACGGATCAACCGCAGCAAGCGAGACCCAAATGACTACTACTAATACTTTATGAGGCCCAAATGTCCTTTCCTTGGTATTGTTCGTCGAGTCATTGAGCTCCTTAAGTTGAGCTTCACGATTGCTGATATTGCTTGCACTGACTGGACATGTCCACCCAAATTTGTGTGGTTCTTTCCTCAAAGAACCATTTCAGACATGGATCTACATGATCCTCACATAATCTGACCAAGAATATGTCTGGAGTTTACATGGTCCTCACATGATCTGACCAAGATTATGTCTGGACTTTAAAAGAGACTTGGACCCTTGAGTTTGTTTCGCCATTTCTTCTCAGGGGTAGTCAGATAGGAAATGTCACTCTATCTAGCTTTTGAAGCCCGGCGCGTACCCCATGCGGTGCCAAACAATGGAAAATCAATTGTGTCTCATTAGCTGTCCTTGACCGATTAAAACTTTTGAAGCGTACCTCTTGTACTGTACGAGGTGAAACTCTCACTACGCCTAACGGGCCGTTATCTATTTGATTGTAGATACGTTAACACTAACTAACAGAGTATTAATTATCTTAACTAGACGTTAAACTTAATCACTGCTCCGAAGGTCTGTTAATGCTTGGTTGCTTAATGTTGTAGTATAAAAACCTGTTCTCCCATACATCGATATATGCCACGGTCAATTCTCCAACTGCAAATTTAAGTTGGTCGACTATAACTCGTTAACTTGTAAAGCCTACTTAGCCGTGATAGTTTTCCTTTTAATTTCGTTATATGTACTACTTACTACCATGAATTATTTCACATCTCCATAAGCAACCATTTAGCTGGCAGGAGTCAACTGTCCCCCCCGGACAGTTGACTATAACAAAAATTAGGACTTTAACGCTTAATATTACGCAAGTGGATCCTTGAATCGATAAGTGGTGTTCACATACCTGCAATATTATTTCAACGGCCTATCCAACGATACCTGACACTATTGGGTACACGAGAAAAAAAAATATCATTCCCACTTTACGTGCAAGGGAGGAAGGTACACTAAAAAAAAAATTTTTTTTTTTGTACCTCCTACACTAAAACATTTTTTTTTTCAAGGTTTTATTTTAATTACAGATTTCTAGGACTAAGCGTCTCTGAGCTACAGTGGGGTCAGATAGAACGTTTCACCTATGGACGTTTCGCCGACAGAACCTTTCATATGCGTCACTTTCGACGAAACCCTTGGTAGCAAATATAGTAGGTTGGCAGCTACAGCGAAGGATAATGTTGGGTTAGGTTAGGTTAGAACAGTGACCATTAACACGCGAAGGCGAGCGAGCGATGCGAGCGTGTCGCGGCAGCGACCGTCGAGCGCCAGATCCCCTCTATTACTGTCGTCGAAAGTGACGTATATGAAAGGTTCTGTCGGGAAACGTCCATAGGTTCTAGCGACGAATCTCTCAAAAACGAAACGTCCTATCGGTGGTCAGTCCAAAGGAGAAATGACTGTCGGAGAAAGGTTGCACATTCACCGAAAACGTTAGACGTTTAAAAGAATTGATATTTAAATTATTATACAACTAATTCCAGTGAGGTATGTCTAGAGAACACTTTGTTTAGACGCCATGACATTTTGTTTTGGTGTCCTTTAAACGAGAGTGAATGACAAGTTAGACCTGTCGTTTTCCAGCCGTCACCTCCTTCTGCGAAGCAGTAATGCTCGCGAAGGAGGAGGCGGGACGGTTGAGGGAAAGGCATGTTTCGCGCCCTTTCGCCCCTAGCCGCCGCAGGAGACGCCCTGGGCGTCGGGAATCCCGGGCGAATTTCCGGCCACCGTAGGCGCGGGCTTGCGGACGGTGAGCAATGGGTAGCTCACCGTCCGGTAAGGACCAGGCCCGGGTCGACGGCGCGTTGTATTCCACGCGTGCCTCAAAGAGATGTCGTCAGCACAAATGTAGGGGTCCACTAGGGCCGATGCCTGCCGGGGTCGCGGGAAGGTACTAATGGGTCACCGAGGCCCCTGGCAACACAGGCAACAGGAAGGAATATGGGTGGGTTTTAGTCAGTAAGAGTCTGACACACACTCCCGCTAAGCCCAGAGCGGGAGAGGTTATTTGATGATTTCCCATCCAAAAAAAGACCTATCGTTTTTGTTCACTCGATCACAAATAATATCTACTTGATGTTTGATTTAGCAACGCCTTGATGAGATCTCTCCATAGAAAGTAAACTTTTTTGACGTCTACGTCAAATTTAACAGAAGATTTGTTAATGGTGCCGATTCCCTTGTTTACAAACTAAACTAAATTTAAGTTCAGTGCTTCTTTTTCTTTCTATTTCATTAAGAAAAGGACATAAAATAAATTTTAGTTTAGTCCTGTCAAATTAATCAGCGCCTGTCACTACTCCATACAAGTTTAGACGTGATTAAAAACTTGCCTACTAAAATTACGTCAATTTACGTCAAGCGCTGATTAATTTGACAGGACTAAACTAAAATGTATCTTCTGTCCTTTTCTTAATGAAATAGAAAGAAAAAGAAGCACTGAACTTAAATTTAGTTTAATATCATTTATTTACATAACCAAATTACAAGATGATTATTAACATTAACTAAATTAAATTAAAACTAAGTTAGGCTTAAAAAAGGCCCTCGGGGCATTGTACCGAGGATGCTGGCGGCATTTCCTCGCTGAATTGCAATGCTGATGCGTTGCGCGAGAAAGCCGCCAGCTTTTCGGTCACCAGTTACATCAACTAGACGTTTCGCGATTTCCGCAAATAACTTATGCGCATTGGGACCCCACGGACCGAGGGTCTCGACGCCAAAGGGCACAAAGTTGTACTCTCTGCCAAGGCCTCCATATTTAATAACTTTAGTTTAGTTTGTAAACAAGGGAATCGGCACCAATGTCTAATTAAGAACTGTCTGGTGAAATCGGGTCTACATAAATAATGCGCTTCTAGCTCCATTGCAAAATAGAGGATATCAGTGAACAAATCCACTTTACTGCTATTTCCTTGTTTATTTTCAAAGCCTGGTGACCAATCGCGCAGAAGCTAGTCGGTTTCAAAGACTCAGCTCGAGTTCAGTTCCCTACTACATGTTGGTTGAGTTCTAAAGAGAATGCATTTTTAGGGTTCCGTAGTCAACAGGTAAGCCTTATAGTTTCGCCATGTCCGTCTGTCTGTCTGTCTGTCTGCCCCCGGCTTAGCTCAGAGACTCTTAGTATTAGAAAGCTGTAATTTGGCATGGGTATACATGTTAGTTACGCCGACAAAGTGGTTATTTTTTTGGGTACGTAAAATGGGAATCATTTTTTTTCTCGTCTACATTATTGTGTGGGGTATCGCTGCATAGGCCGTTCAAAAACATTGCGAGTCTGTGAAAACTATTTTTTGATTCAGGGATCCGTTTGCGTAATATTAAGCTATAAAGGGCTAATTTTTGTTGTTGAGTCTAGTATCCCCCTGCCAGTTAAATGGTTGTTTTTGGATACGTGAAAAAATGTATGGCAGTAGTTTAAATAACGAAATTATAAAGGAAACTATCACAGCTAAGGAGGCTTTACTTTAACGAGTAGTAGTCGACCAACTTACATTTGCAGTTGTAGAAATATATCGATGTACTTATACAATATTAAGTTTGTTTTTCAGATAAATTCATCCCAACTTCGGAACACTTTTATTGTGCGTCACGCACTTGACCGGTTTTTATGACAGATTGACCCAGGATTGGCTCCAGACGAATAAACTCCTGAACGGTCAACAGTAAAATCACGAAATTTTATATTCCCATTAATTATAATTGTCCATTCTAATTTCCACCATGACTTTGCTGCTGCACTCGGATTGGCTCCAGACGAGGGAACTCCTCAAGGGTACACAGTACAGACACGAAATTTTAAATATGGTCTAATTATGATAGTCCGTTCTAAAGTCTACCATGACCTGGCTGCTGCACAAGGATTGGCTCCAGACGAAAGAACTCCTCAACAATTCACACTGCCCAGTACAGACACGAAATTTTATACACGATTTAATTATGATAGTTAGTCCGTTCTACAGCATAACCTAGCTGCTACACCCAGGGATGGCTGCACACGAGGGAACTCTTAAACGGTCAACAGCATAGAACAGTAAATTTTATTTACGCATTCATACACCATAACCTGTCTGATGCACCCAGGATTAACTCCATACGATAGATGTCCTCAGCGGTCTACAGCACAGGCACAAAATTTTCAAGTACACCAGATAGCACCGTCGTGATTGGTTTCCTACCATACGTATTGAGAAGTGCTATTATACTAGATGGTGTTCAAGGTCTGATGATGGAGCCGGAAGAACCATAGGAACTTCAAAAAATACCATCTAGTTTGGACTCGTTGGCTTTGTCTTCACAAGTACTATAGCCCAAAGTAGTATCCAGGATCTGATGATAGAGCCGGATGGTGACCATAGGAACTGCTCAACCAAACATGATAGTACCATTGTGTTTGGACTCATTGGATATGTATTCACCAGTGCTTTTGAACTAGGTGGTGTTCAGGGTCTGATGGTGGAGCCGGAAGGTGACCATAGAAACTCCTCAACCAAACAAGATAGCACCGCCGTGTTTGGACTCATTGGATATGTATTGGCACATACATTTACACTAGGTGGCCATAGGAATTCCTCAACTAAATAAGATAACCCTGTTGTGTTTGCGGTTGGTGGTTTTGTGTTACCAAGTACCCAAGGTATGCTCCAGGAACGGCGTCATGATGGATCCGGAAAGTCAAATCAAAAAAAATCAAATCCATTTATTTGCCGGAATGTAGGTTTACAATCATGTACGATCTTAAAAACTTTATTGGTCCCTTTACATTCTACCATTTTATATGGTGTGCAAATATTTAATTTTCTACTGCACAATGTTATTATTACATAAAAAGACAGCAACAACAAATATGAGCTCATGCATTAAGATTTTCATGGAACAAATTAATTAATTGATGTCAAAGTTACCTATTCCTATATCAGAACAAGAGAAACATAAAATAATAATAAAATGTCAGATTAATTTACATAACCAAATTACAAGATGATTAATTAAATTAAATTAAAACTAAGTTAAGCCTAAAAAAGGCCCTCGGGGCATTGTACCGAGGGCATGTCAGATTATGAATACATAAATAATATTGTAATTGATAATGTCATAACTATTATAGTTTCAAAGTGTTGGTTCAGTAAACTTTGAACATTAATTAAATATTATAAGGGTTTCCGTCTCCGCGATCTGACATGTATTCATTAAGATTGTAAAAACATTATTTTTTTTTAACCATTACGTTAACTTTTTTTTAAACATGGTGAAAGGTGAATCTTTAAAGGCGTCCAGTAATTTGTTACAGAATTTATGTACGAGTTCCTCTTAAGGCGCAGTTAGACGACTTCTAATGATTTTAAATTGTACTTCACGTCTAAATGACTAGTCTTATTACTTTGAAAAAAATATATTTTATACTAGACTATTGTC
This sequence comes from Atethmia centrago, assembly GCA_905333075.3. Lineage (NCBI taxonomy): Eukaryota > Metazoa > Arthropoda > Insecta > Lepidoptera > Noctuidae > Atethmia > Atethmia centrago. Next base: position 29,096,541 of record HG995378.1, on the reverse strand, counting down.
TTCGTAATTTGATATATAAATATTTGAAATAATATGTTTATATTACAGTGCAATTAATTTGTAAAGTAATGTCTAACGCGGACAAAAACACGACTATTACGCAAAAAATAACGGGCGTATTTTCATGAAACTTTCACCATCTAAAAGACAATTTAACTACTCAAATTTTAGTATACGTATTCTATTTGTTTTGAGTTTGATTAATCAAGTTGGGTTGTTTTTTCGAATAAACTTGGTGCGCGTTGGAGCGGGGGCTCTTGCGGGCGACGGGCGGCAGTGCATCGCTGACCACTGTCACGGGTAGACGCTAACGCTCGGCGCTCTGAGCCACCATAACACGATTTTATTCGTTTTTAAGGACGCATTTGTAAATAGGTAAACTACTACATTGACACGGGTCACACACACAAGTGTACGCACGGGTAGCTACGGGAATACTCGTAGTAGTCAAGTGAACTAATTTGGATCCTTTGAGTATTTTTTTTTTTATTTCGTTATAATTCGTAGGTACTTACAAAAAAAAATTCGTATTGCTCTTTATTATAATTTTTCTAAATAATTCTTCAGGCAGTTCAGGTCCGGATCGCGCAAGACTTTTGGCGGTCGGAACCAGAGATGCCCGTCATTGGCTACATTCCCATCCTTCTCCATATACCGGTTCCTTCCTGGATCCGACCTCGCTTCGTCTAGCGACTGGTCTGCGGCTTGGGGTCACGGTATGCACTCCACACACATACCTTTGTGGCACGGACGTGGGCCGACTGGGTCACCACGGACTTTGTTGTCAAAAAAGTGCAGGCCGCTTTTCAAGACATGCGACACTTAATGACATAATCCGCCGGTCTCTTGCCAGCATCAATGTGCCAGCTCTTCTTGAGCCGACTGGCATTGTCAGAGATAATGGCAAAAGACCTGATGGTGTGTCTTTGGTCCCGTGGAGTTTAGGACGGATGCTTGTGTGGGAAACTACCTGTGTAAAAACACTGGCACTGTCCCACCTCCAACGGACTACTTCTAAAGCGGGTGCAGCGGCAGAAAATGCCGAAAATCTGAAAGTTATTAAATATGGAGGCTTTGGCAGAGAGTACAACTTTGTGCCCTTTGGCGTCGAGACCCTCGGTCCGTGGGGTCCCAGTGCGCATAAGTTATTTGCGGAAATCGCGAAACGTCTAGTTGATGTAACTGGTGACCAAAAAGCTGGCGGCTTTCTCGCGCAACACATCAGCATTGCAATTCAGCGAGGAAATGCCGCCAGCATCCTCGGTACAATGCCCCGAGGGCCTTTTTTAAGCTTAACTTAGTTTTAATTTAATTTAGTTAATGTTAATAATCATCTTGTAATTTGGTTATGTAAATAAATATATCAATAATAATTCTTAGATACAAATACTTCAGTGACTCCTAGGCCCTGGAAGCCCTCTACTAGTAGAGAGATGTGGGCTGTGGACTTTAGGCAAGTTTTATTAGTTATGATGAGACCTTACCTCCGGACTTGATGATGTGACCTGAAGGTGTACTTCGGTGACTGGTACTGGAACTGGTCGACGAGTAGGACTAGGTGTGCCGAGTTTGGGCTCGTTTCGATAGTTATGATGAGACATTACCTTCGGACTTGATGGAGTGACCTGAAGGTGTACTTCAGTGTCTGCTACTGAAACTCGTGGACCAGTAGAACTAGGGGTGCCGAGTTTGGACTCGTTTTGATAGTTATGATGAGACCTTACCAACAGACTTGATGGAGTGACCTGAAGATGTACTTCGGTGTCTGCTACTGGAACTCGTGGACCAGTAGAACTAGGGGTGCCGAGTTTGGGCTCGTTTTGATAGTTATGATGAGACCTTACCAACGGACTTGATGGAGTGACCTGAAGATGTACTTCGGTGTCTGCTACTGGAACTCGTGGACCAGTAGAACTAGGGGTGCGGAGTTTGGGCTCATTTTGATAGTAATGATGAGACCTTACCTTCGGTCTTGATGGAGTGACCTTAGGGTGTACTTCGGTGTCTGCTATTGGAACTCGTGGACCAGTAGAACTAGGGGTGCCGAGTTTGGGCTCGTTTTGATAGTTATGATGAGACCTTACCAACGGACTTATTGAAGTGACCTGAAGGTGTACTTCGGTGACTGGTACTGGAACTGGTCGACGAGTAGGACTAGGTGTGCCGAGTTTGGGCTCATTTTGATAGCTGTGATGAGACCTTACCTTCGGACTTGATGGTGTGACCTGAAGGTGTACTTCGGTGACTGCTACTGGAACTCCTCGACAAATAGAACTAGGTGTGCCGAGTTTGGGGTCGTTTCGATAGTTATGATGAGACATTACCTTCGGACTTGATGAAGTGACCTGAAGGTGTACTTCGGTGTCTGCTACTGGAACTCGTGGACCAGTAGAACTAGGGGTGCCGAGTTTGGGCTCGTTTTGATAGTTATGATGAGACCTTACCAACGGACTTGATGGAGTGACCTGAAGATGTACTTCGGTGTCTGCTACTGGAACTCGTGGACCAGTAGAACTAGGGGAGCGGAGTTTGGGCTCATTTTGATAGTAATGATGAGACCTTACCAACGGACTTGATGGAGTGACCTGAAGATGTACTTCGGTGTCTGCTACTGGAACTCGTGGACCAGTAGAACTAGGGGTGCGGAGTTTGGGCTCATTATGATAGTAATGATGAGACCTTACCTTCGGTCTTGATGGAGTGACCTTAGGGTGTACTTCGGTGTCTGCTACTGGAACTCGTGGACCAGCAGAATTAGGGGTGCCGAGTTTGGGCTCGTTTTGATAGTTATGATGAGACCTTACCAACGGACTTGATGAAGTGACCTGAAGGTGTACTTCAGTGACTGCTACTGAAACTCGTGGACCAGTAGAACTAGGGGTGCCGAGTTTGGACTCGTTTTGATAGTTATGATGAGACCTTACCAACAGACTTGATGGAGTGACCTGAAGATGTACTTCGGTGTCTGCTACTGGAACTCGTGGACCAGTAGAACTAGGGGTGCCGAGTTTGGGCTCGTTTTGATAGTTATGATGAGACCTTACCAACGGACTTGATGGAGTGACCTGAAGATGTACTTCGGTGTCTGCTACTGGAACTCGTGGACCAGTAGAACTAGGGGTGCGGAGTTTGGGCTCATTTTGATAGTAATGATGAGACCTTACCTTCGGTCTTGATGGAGTGACCTTAGGGTGTACTTCGGTGTCTGCTACTGGAACTCGTGGACCAGTAGAACTAGGGGTGCCGAGTTTGGGCTCGTTTTGATAGTTATGATGAGACCTTACCAACGGACTTGATGAAGTGACCTGAAGGTGTACTTCGGTGACTGGTACTGGAACTGGTCGACGAGTAGGACTAGGTGTGCCGAGTTTGGGCTCATTTTGATAGCTGTGATGAGACCTTACCTTCGGACTTGATGGTGTGACCTGAAGGTGTACTTCGGTGACTGCTACTGGAACTCCTCGACAAATAGAACTAGGTGTGCCGAGTTTGGGGTCGTTTCGATAGTTATGATGAGACATTACCTTCGGACTTGATGAAGTGACCTGAAGGTGTACTTCGGTGTCTGCTACTGGAACTCGTGGACCAGTAGAACTAGGGGTGCCGAGTTTGGGCTCGTTTTGATAGTTATGATGAGACCTTACCAACGGACTTGATGGAGTGACCTGAAGATGTACTTCGGTGTCTGCTACTGGAACTCGTGGACCAGTAGAACTAGGGGTGCGGAGTTTGGGCTCATTTTGATAGTAATGATGAGACCTTACCTTCGGTCTTGATGGAGTGACCTTAGGGTGTACTTCGGTGTCTGCTACTGGAACTCGTGGACCAGCAGAACTAGGGGTGCCGAGTTTGGGCTCGTTTTGATAGTTATGATGAGACCTTACCAACGGACTTGATGAAGTGACCTGAAGGTGTACTTCAGTGACTGCTACTGAAACTCGTGGACCAGTAGAACTAGGGGTGCCGAGTTTGGACTCGTTTTGATAGTTATGATGAGACCTTACCAACGGACTTGATGGAGTGACCTGAAGATGTACTTCGGTGTCTGCTACTGGAACTCGTGGACCAGTAGAACTAGGGGTGCGGAGTTTGGGCTCATTTTGATAGTAATGATGAGACCTTACCTTCGGTCTTGATGGAGTGACCTTAGGGTGTACTTCGGTGTCTGCTACTGGAACTCGTGGACCAGTAGAACTAGGGGTGCCGAGTTTGGGCTCGTTTTGATAGTTATGATGAGACCTTACCAAAGGACTTGATGAAGTGACCTGAAGGTGTACTTCGGTGACTGGTACTGGAACTGGTCGACGAGTAAGACTAGGTGTGCCGAGTTTGGGCTCATTTTGATAGCTGTGATGAGACCTTACCTTCGGACTTGATGGTGTGACCTGAAGGTGTACTTCGGTGACTGCTACTGGAACTCCTCGACAAATAGAACTAGGTGTGCCGAGTTTGGGGTCGTTTCGATAGTTATGATGAGACATTACCTTCGGACTTGATGAAGTGACCTGAAGGTGTACTTCGGTGTCTGCTACTGGAACTCGTGGACCAGTAGAACTAGGGGTGCCGAGTTTGGGCTCGTTTTGATAGTTATGATGAGACCTTACCAACGGACTTGATGGAGTGACCTGAAGATGTACTTCGGTGTCTGCTACTGGAACTCGTGGACCAGTAGAACTAGGGGTGCGGAGTTTGGGCTCATTTTGATAGTAATGATGAGACCTTACCTTCGGTCTTGATGGAGTGACCTTAGGGTGTACTTCGGTGTCTGCTACTGGAACTCGTGGACCAGCAGAACTAGGGGTGCCGAGTTTGGGCTCGTTTTGATAGTTATGATGAGACCTTACCAACGGACTTGATGAAGTGACCTGAAGGTGTACTTCGGTGACTGCTAAATTATTTTTGCATACTATTGTATACATTTTTCTTTAAACAGACAGATAGGCAGTCGCTCCATGTAAAATACTGGTATTCAGCTGCTTCCCGTTAGACTGGAAGAAAACCCCAACGTAGTTGGAAAAAGGCTAGGCGATGATGACGATTTCAGGAAACTAAGGCCCATAAAAACATAATAGGTACATATAACCTCACCCTTACCCTCCATAGAACACACTGACGTCACGCCAAATCCTGCATCGCGCAAGCAGAGTTTACCGCACCACTAGCATATATTATACAACATCTTGACACCCACTGTCGGGTAGTAGCCCACCAGATACAAGACCCGTCTGGTCGGAGGATCCTCCCTTTTCTATGGAGGGTGAGTGAACTTCACACCCGGTTCCTCATGCCTCTATACTGGTTACCCCAAATATGAACGTCAGCACAGGCTTCGTGCAACTACTTCAAGAAACTCTACTCAAGCTCTCGAGCGGCGAGTCATACAGCCAGCCGTCACCCATGGCTTCAACGGCTTTCCTGACCACCAGCATGCAGCGACCGCGCATACCTGGCCATCACCCTCAGCCTCAACAGCTACCTTGGTACAGCTCACTACCCTGTCGGTCGGTCCACAAGCAGAGGAGGGGAGTGATGTGGCGGCATCTACATCGCCACATGCGAACTACGCAACACACCACCTTGTTGCAGTCAGTCCACGTCGTTTACGTTTACTGGGAATTCTGTGCCTTTCAGTTATCCAGTTGGTTTTCTTACATTTGTTTGTCATTTTAATTCTAAGTTTAACACTACACAACTATAAAACAACACATCAACTAACTAACTTATAAAACATCAGAATCAGTTCGTGTAAGGATTCATAAGCAGAATTAATGTTAATTTGGCTATAACCTTCTAAGGAAAGTTTAAACTAATTTTCCTTGAATTTAAGGATATTGTCCGTACTATAGTGAATACTGTCTCTTAAGATACAGGTGACCCTAGTTTAAGAGGCAGGGCTCACCAATTATTGTTTCCAGATTTCTGCAGCCTAGATTATTTGCTTTTACTTACCTCTTACAACTAGATATTAATAATACCTCCTTGTTACCCAGTTTATTAAGTCTGAAACATTTTTGGAAACAAATCAATTTAGTATATAATTATTACATAGTCTGTTTTAAAAAAAAAGTACTTTAAAGCACAAAATAACGTATAAAATACAAAACATTAATAATTTATTGAATTTTCCACTACAGCTACTTTTTCTACCAGTGGTAGACGCTTCCCGACCCTGCAGTTCTTGGCTCGTATTTTAATAGACATACACTCCAAGTCTCATACATATTTATCTAGTTTTCGTATATTTTGTGATCGACACAAAAGTAAACACAAACAAAACAATGGTGTTTTTTAGACTGTGCTGCCACCTTTTTTTTTTGGGTGGGAAATCATCAATTAACTTCTCCCGCTCTGGGCGGAGTGGAAGGGTGTGTCAGACTCTTACTGACTAAAACCCACCCGTATTCCTTCCGTTGCCTGTGTTGCCCGGGGCCTCGGTAACTGTGCTGCCACCTATGGTGAGCTTTCAGTTTTTAACCCCAATGGCTGCCCCAGTAAACCACGCTGCCTATGTGTACAGATCGGACCACTAAAACCACATGTCTAGGAGACACAGGGTCCGACATTTGTGTGTACCCACGTACAGCACTACAGCAGCGGCGCAACAAAACGACGTACCAGCTCTACACGGCCAACGGAACACATATCGTTTAGTCGAGCTCCATCTGAACCTAGGGCTCCTGAGTTACAAACTAAATGCTATGTGACCACAATGCTCCCATTTAGCCTGGCACCAGTACCACCTCTGGCGATTAACGAGATGCGAGTGGAGCTAAAAACTAAAAACTAGTTGGCGAGCAACGAGCAGAGAGTGTGTGGCAGCGACGAGCGATTACTCGCTGGTATGCGTATGTATCTAGCGTCGTTATCTCAGCGAGTGTTATGCCCAGCAAGCGAGCTTCGCTGAGCGAGGAGCGCAAACGATAACAACCAGCGATCAACTATTAATATATGTATCTCATATACTTACACGGGACCTTCAATCTTTTGCACGTTTCTTGAGCGAGAAAATTGTTAATAGCTAGTAGCTTCCTGAACAGAATTTCAATCAAAATAAGTCTTGGAATTCATCTAACGTTGAAATAGAAAAGGAACGCCCTTTTCTATTTCAACGTTAGATGAATTCCAATACTTATTTTGATTGAAATTCTGCGCCACATTTTAAATTATCTACTTCTGCAACAACGCTGTCATTGTTATCGCTTATACAGACCCATGAATCAACTGATGCCATTATCTGTAAGATAAAATTGTTATTTCGACGTCTGGAAGAGTAACTGTCAGATAATAGTGACGAGACAATTTTAAAGGAAATTCCGATGGCTTGCAAAATCCCTTGTTTCGAAAGTGGAGCTTCCATTTTGTTACCACACTGATGAAATTATAAATTCAAAGTCAAAGCCAAATTATTTATTTCAAATACGCACAGAAAAGGCACCTTTGAACGTCAAAATTTACAAAAAATATATAATTGATTCTAGTTGTTCCCCCTTCCAAAAAGTAGTTTCGTATGGAGACGAATGGGCAAGAAACTCCACCGTTACCCTTTTAAAATGTCTTACAAAATTTTGTATAGGTACATTATATAATTATATGTGAAGACGGGCAGTGGTGGCCCAGTGGTAACGGCCGCGACTTACGAGTTGTAGGTCGTAGGTTCGAACCCAGGCAGGCGCTTTACTTTGCGTAAATTATTTCATCACCACTGCTCTCAAAACGGTGAAGGAAAACATCGTGAGGAAATCAAATCAAATCAAATCAAAAGTCATTTATTCAAACTAGGCTGAGAATCAGCACTTTTCGAACGTCAAAATTACATAAGACAGTCCCCCAAAACGCCCACCCTTCACCACTTCCTAGTGCTTTAGCTGGGAAGAAGAAGTGGTCAACAAACTCCCCAGCAGCACAGCTGTCTGTTCAGTTAGAGGGGAAAAAAAATGGATTCTATACAACAGTATGCAAAACAATTTACATTATGTGCAACATAAAACATTAAATTATTAGCCATATGTCAGCTAGCACACCACTATACCAACAAAAAAAAGAAAAGCAAAACACCGAAAACTATTAATTCTCAAGCAGAGATAAAAACGTAAACAGAACTTAATGCCCAAATAAAAGCCTCCAAGCATAAAAGGCGTGCCCGCTTACATATAGCTATAGCTGTAACAGTCACAAATGATGAACTAGGACCATCAAAGTAAAATAAATAAACAATTAATTACTAATAACAAAACAAAACAATGGTCAGCAAGACGACCAGTCACCACAAGCAGCACCCGTTCACGAGCATAACGCAAAAATCAGCCATTACCCCCCTCGCCATATTAGAGGGAAGGAGGTAACCCGACCCCCGACGCTACCGCAAGCAGTGACAACTAAGGGAGCATGACGAACTTGCTGCCGGTTGTAAGAATAATATAATCAGTTATCGAGGTCGCTAGCTAACCACATATTGCAATACAACTCAACAAAAAACATTGTAATGAGAAGATTATGTCAATAATAAACGAAAATAAAATTTAAAATAAATTGACTTATACAGTCAAATAAAATAAACAATTATATGAACTCATATAACCTGTCACTAGGTAGGCTAATTCTGGAGAAAGAACATAAACATTGTCTTGAGTTAATCACAGCGACCAACAATTCTTATCATTTAAATAGTCGTTGATAGAATAGTATGCCCTTGAACAAAGTTTGGATTTTACTTTACTTTTAAACGCATTAAAAGGCAAATCTAGCAAAGAAGAGGGTAACTTGTTATAAAAAGTAATACCAAGCCCAACAAACGAATGTTGATGAACCTTGTGAAGCCGGTGAAATGGAGCACGTAATTTGTCCTTATTTCTGGTGTTAATATTGTGAATATCACTGTTTTTGATGTATAAGTGTATATTTTGCCTAATATATAAGATGTTGGCGAAGATGAATTGTGATGCCACCGTGAGAATACCAATATCTTTAAAAAAATCTCTCAGAGAAACTCTGGCACCTAGCTGGTAAATTGCTCGAACAGCTCGTTTTTGAAGAACAAATATATTTTGAATGTCAGCGGCTTTGCCCCACAGCAGAATACCATAGGACATAACGCTATGAAAATAACTAAAATATACTAACCGAGCTGTATTAACATCAGTGTATTGTCTTACTTTCCTGACGGCGTAGGCGGCCGAACTGAGCCTTCCCGCTAGGCTTGATATATGAGGGCCCCACTGAAGTTTGGCATCTACTGTTATGCCCAGAAAAACTGCCGAGTCTACAGTTCCAAGAACCTCTTTATCCAAGACGATGTTGGGTCCTAGATTTCTAACATTTGGTAAAGCGAACTTTATACATTTTGTTTTCTTAGCATTGAGAACTAAGTTATTTATCGTAAACCAATCCGTCACAATTGAGAGTGCACTGTTTACGTCGTCAAAATCTTGTCTATTCCTTTCTACTTTAAAAATAAGAGAGGTATCATCTGCAAACAGTACAACGTCACAGATACCCTTTAAATAGAATGGTAAGTCATTAATATATACTAAGAATAAGAATGGACCCAGTATTGAGCCTTGTGGTACACCTAACTGTACTAGAAGCTCGGAAGATTTCACACCATTAACATCTACACATTGCAACCTATTATGTAAATATGAACTTATTACTTTAAGAGCTTCATTTTGGACACCGTAATGATGTAGTTTACGCAAGAGCGTGTCATGTTGCACGCAATCAAAAGCTTTGGAGAGATCGCAGAAAACTCCAATAGCATTTTGCGAGTTCTCCCATGCGTTAAATACGTGTTTCAGCAGTGCAACACCTGCATCTGTAGTCGAACGACCTTTTGTAAAGCCATATTGTTCATTATGAAGGAGGCTGTTTAAATTAAAATGTCTTAGCAACTGCTTGAGTATTAACTTTTCAAATATTTTGCTAAATGCAGGTAAAATAGAAATAGGCCTGAAATTGCCAACGTCTTTTTTATTACCTGATTTAAATAATGGTATGACTTTACTACTCTTCATGAGGTCAGGAAAAGTTCCTAAATCAACACATTTATTAAAAGTAACAGCTAGATAGGGGGCTACAATGTTTATTATATTGTTTAATAGTTTAATAGAGATACCCCAGCGCTTGACGTAAATTGACGTAATTTTAGTAGGCAAGTTTTTAATCACGTCTAAACTTGTATGAAGTAGTGACAGGCGCTGATTAATTTGACAGGACTAAACTAAAATTTATCTTCTGTCCTTTTCTTAATGAAATAGAAAGAAAAAGATGCACTGAACTTAAATTTAGTTTAGTTTGTGAACAAGGGAATCGGCACCATTATCACGGTTTATGTACCATCTCTTCCAGCCAATTTGTACGCCACGATATGTGGCTGAACATGTTAGAACATCTGTATTTCTTTATTATCTTGCATGCAATGTATCATGTAAGTCCACCATGTTTAAATCTTTGATCGCAACAGGTTTCATTTTCACAGTTCTCCCACATTCATTGTGTTATTCACGTTGCTGGGCAAACGAATTTTTCAAACCTATTAAGCAATGGACTAGCAATGGTGCCGATTCCCTTGTTCACAAACTAAACTAAATTTGAGTTCACTGCATCTTTTTCTTTCATTAAGAAAAGGACAGAAGATCAATTTTAGTTTAGTCCTGTCAAGTTAATCAGCGCGTGACGTAAAGTGACCTAATTTTAGTAGGCAAGTTTTTAATCACGTCTAAACTTGTATGGAGTAGTGACAGGCGCTGATTAATTTGACAGGACTAAACTAAAATGTATCTTCTGTCCTTTTCTTAACGAAATAGAAAGAAAAAGATGCACTGAACTTAAATTTAGTTTAGTTTGAGAACAAGGGAATCGGCACCATTATTGTGATTCAAATTGTGTTACGAAATTAGGGTGCAGGTGAGCCGATGTCAGTAACTAAGGTCTGTAAGTATAGGTTCATAGGTGGGTGGTGCTGTAACATTAACATTGGAGGGCTGCCAGCTGCCCAAACACGCCTTTTTTCTTTTTTTTCTTTGGGTGGGAAATTATCAAATAATTTCTCCCGCTCTGGGCGGAGCGGGAGGGTGTGTCAGACTCTTACTGACTAAAACCCACCCGTGTTCCTTTCGTTGCCTGTGTTGCCAGGGGCCTCGGTAACCCTTTCGGACTTTCCCGCGACCCCGGCAGGCATCGGCCCTAGTGGACCCCTACACTTGTGCTGACATCTCTTTCTCAAATTCTCACAACGCGCCGTGCCCAAACACGCTGTGAACGTGTGCATGATGACGATTAGCGTCAGCACAAAACACACACACGTCCGACTTCGCCATTGTCTCGGACAGTATCGAGAGCTCCTGCGTTTACACGCACATTCACAGCGAGATTGTAAGTACACTTGGTAACCACGAGTGAAGCGCGCATCGAAATACCTTGATGCTGATAATCATTACGGCTAACCTTAGAGAAGAAGCCTTGGGTAACATTTTACACTAACACTAGGAAGCACCTAAATGAACGTATTTCAATATTATTATACTGTTGGATTTCGGTGCGCTTTTTTTAGTCATTTCTTTAACCCTTTGACCGCCACGTCAAAAATACAAAAACGTGCCCTTGGCACCAAGCTAAGAATTCAAATGGTCGGGACCGTGGCGTGCTGGGCACATTTTGGTCTGTCATCTATACATGACTGTGGCGGTCAAAAGGTTAAGTGTCACCTAGTGTTAGTGAAAACAGGGCATAAAGAGTCTGTCGTTAGGTAGTCGAATCAAGTGCTTAGTCAGCAAAACGATTCTTATGTTTACACAAGCGACGGTTCTTATGGTCATGATGCGTTTTGGTTAGATTCGAGATTCGATACTAGGTGTAGAACCAACGACGCCCCCGAAAACTTGAACCCCGATCCCAATGTCAGTGGACTATATTTTTCTTAGATACTATTTTGAATTTTTGGTTCTAGGACCTGCCGGTTTCCTCACGATGTTTTCGTTGGGTTAGAACCGGTATGACTACCTCTCGTTAAAACTACTCGTAAATAGCAGATATGATTAGTTCGCTATTGGACTTAATCTCGACATGACTACAGTTACAAGCATTGTTGATGAAATAAAATGCAGAAAATATTGTGCGAGTGACCGTTACCACTGGGCCATCACACCATGGCTCATCCGAAGATAACCGTTGCAAGCGAGAGGCACCGATTTGAAAATTTTGTCGTGAAATTCGTTCCCTAGAAACGCGTGTTTGCTGCCATTGTTGTCTTATTAAGATAACAGCGCAATTCACGACACTTCTTAGAAATCGCGTGCGTCAAATAGTACAATATATCCGCTAATATTGTGACATCAACGGTGTGCGTCCCAGCGGTAATTATGAAAAGCAAGTGCAGTTGAGAACAATCGAAAAAAATGAATTAAAATATGTAACAAGGCCCAACTTTTGTAAAAGTTTTAACTGGTTTAAGTTAGTAAGCGGCAGAGTAGGTATGAGGTTTTTTGTTTAATTCGCGCTTTATTTCTATTTTCAAATCCGGGACTCCGGGAAGTAAGTAGCCGTGGCAACAAAACTGCAATAAGTGGGATGTCTCATAAGAATCAGAATCATAAATCATTTATTTGCCATGAATGTGGGTACAAAATAGGATGTAAACATTATAAAAGCAGTTCCAACACACTCTACCTTACGGCATGCAAAAGTAAAAACATATTTATATCTTCATTTATATTCTCATACAGTCGTTTCAGAATAGAGAATAAATACATCTGACATGTATAATGAATACTATCACTTTAATGACTCGGGGATCGAACCCAGCAGCTGGGTCAAATCCCCGATGTTGCTGTTGCTGGGTTCGATTATTTCAGTCAGTGATCGAAAACACGACTGCTGCTGCAACATAATCAAAATATTTTATTTTAAATAAACCTACATGGCGTTTCATAAGTGCCCATGTAGGAACGAATTGGAACCAATTGGTTCCAATTGGTCGTTTTTTATGGAGAAGAGCCGGCAAGAAAGTCCACGGTTCCTCTTTTAAAAAAAATGTGCTTTTACAATGTTTCAGTAATAATAGGTATGGGAGGACAGTGTAGGCCTGTCAACAAGTAACAGGTACTTACCAAAATAGAAAATGGTCTACAAATAAGCCTACAACTTTTTCACATTCATAAAATATAAAAGAATCTATGTAAAGTATTAATATATAATATAGCAAAAATAAAAGCCTGTTTAATAAATAGTTGAAATTAAAATTGTAGGTATATAATGTCAAATAATGGGAGCAGCTATTAGACATTTACATAGTTATGCCGTTAATGAGGTAACAGGGAAGCCAAATTTGCAGAAGAAATTATTGCCAAACTTCCTTGTCTTCAACATAGTCATAGTCTTGTAATATGCTTTATAATAAGGACACGTTTGATGTGGGTTTTGAACTTTCCATCGCTAAGTTCTGAAGACTTTGGCAACTTGCAACTTCATATTTACTACGTGTATTTATATTATGGGAATCGCTTCTTATTTGGAAAAGTTCTAAGTTTTTGCGAACTTTCTAAGATATAAAGGCAAGGCAGAGTTAGTACATCAATTTCTTTGAAATGAAATGAAATGAAATGAAATGATTGAAATGATTTCATTTTCTGTAAGTAGGTTTGTACAAACACTTTTACACGTCAATCATATTTAGAAGAAAAAAAAACTAGATGAGCTCGGCGTTTCCTATATGACTACTCTGAGAAGAAAGGCCGAAACAAACTGAGAGGTCGCAGTCTCTTTTAAAGTCCACACATAATCTTGGTCAGATCATGTGAAGGCCATGTAGATTGGTGTCTGAAATGCTCTTTTGAGGAAAGAACCACACAGATTGAGTGGACCTATCCAGTCAGTGCACGCATTTGTCAGTAACCGTGCAGCTCAACTCAGAACTTAAGGAGCTCAACGATTCGACAAACAATACCAAAGAAAGGACATATGGGTAGGCCGCTTAAATGACTCAAACTGCCAGACCAAGATTAAAACTAACTGACAGAAAAAATAAAAACAATAACCCACATAGTCTTCACATTCACAATAATTTAAAAAAAAATAGTACTTCAAAAAGTAAATATCCATGTCATTGTATATATAAAAAAATCATCAATGTCAATGAAAAATAATCTTGATCAGATCATTTGAGGACCATGTAAATTAGTGTCTGAGATGGTCTTTTGAGGAAAAAACCATACAGATTTGAGTGGACCTGTCCAGTCAGTGCACGCACTTGTCAGTAACCGTGAAGCTCAACTCAGAACTTAAGGAGCTCAACGACTCGATGAACAAATCTAAAGAAAGGACATTTGGGTAGGCCACATAAAGTACTCAAACTGCCAGATTATCATTAAAACTAACTGAGAAAAAAAAATTGAATTTGTTTCTAAAGGACTCACGAGGACCTATTTTATAGATCGCGCAGATTTCCCTGCCCTCTTTTGTAAAATGAAAATTGAATCAATGTCAGCTGCCAATCCCCATAGCAGAACGCCTTATGACATAATACTTTGGAAATGAGTAAAGTATACTAACCTAGCTGTGGCTATATCAGTCAACTGCCTTATTTTTCTTACTGCATATGCAGCTGAACTTAATCTACTTGAATGAGCTCTACTGTGGGCGCCCCATTGCAATTTCGAATCTAAAGTAATTCCTAGAAATACAGTTTCCGTAATATTAGATTTTAAAATATTATATAAAAGTTTTGGTATTTTTTTTATTTCAGCTAATCAAAGTACTGGCATAAACAATTTTGTCATTTTGATGGCAGTTTGTTTATCCCTTTACTGTAGAAGTCTGCCGGACGGGATGAAGTCAGCGAAAGCGTTTTGTAGCTTCTCAGGTGTTGAATTTGTTCCCACTTAAAAAATTGTCTAAATTTTGAAAAATATCATTTATTTACATAACCAAATTACAAGATGATTATTAACATTAACTAAATTAAATTAAAACTAAGTTAAGCTTAAAAAGTAGAAATCAGTTGGAGCAAGGTCCGGTGAGTAAGGTGAGTGTTGGAGAGCTTCCAACCGTAACTCTTGTAGCTTTGTGATGGTCTGTCGTGAAGTGTGAGTTCGCGCGATGTCGTGAAGAAGCAAAGGGGAAGAGCGATTGACCAGTCTTGGTTGTTGAATTGCGAGCTTCTCCATCATTGTTTGCAATTCTTGGCAATAGACATCTGCCGTCACTGTTATGCCATTCGGTAAGAAGCTGTGATGTACAAGTCGGCACTAGTCCACCAGACAGTCACCATCATCTTCCTATGAGTAATCTTTATTTTAGCGCACTGATTAGGTGCTGTACCCGGGTCGACCCACTGAGACGAACGCTTACGGTTGTCATACAGGATCCACTTTTCATCGCAGGTAACAATTCGATTTAGAAATCCCTTGTTTCTTGCCGATTCAGTAGTGCTATGCATGCTTCGAAGCACATGTTGGTCGCTTAGTTCGTGTGACACCCACTTATCTAGTTTTTTTATCTTTCCGATTTGACGCAATTGCTTCATTGTTGTTTTAACACTAGCTCCATGGCCCGTAGCAAGCTCAGCCGTAGATTGAGTTGGATCCACTTCCACTATCGCCTTCAATTCGTCGTTGTCGACAATGGTCACCGGCCGACCGCAAGGCTCGTTCTTCAACTCAAAATTAACGGTTGAACCAAAAAATGGACCTTGTTTATGCAAGCAGTTTAGGCACGTACACGTCGTTAATGTTTTGTGTTGTTTGCGCAGCGGCATTTTCACGTAGGAACTCGTATATTTGAAAATTGTACGAATTTTCAGTTTATCCATGGCGCCTAAAACTACCCCAAATTCACAAAAACAAAAACTATCTAAAAACAAATAACTGAATTTGAAATTAAATTAACACGGCTTTCGAATAAAATTTTGATTTCGAATTGGGCGCCAATCCACAGATAATTAAATCTGTAAATGCTGGTTATATAATCTGCAATTACATAGGTAAAGCCGTACCTATTAATATCTAGTTTCTTGAGTAGCAGGACACTTGCGCGAAAGAAATTTCCGCAAAAGACACTTGCGCGAAAAGATAATTCCGTTGATGAACCTTTACGCGAACGGACTACAGATAGTACAATCCACGAAGGCGCGCCCCACTATTCCTCCTAACCGTTTATAGTATATGTGTGCAAGCTTCCGTCAATGTTTGAGTGTTATCGGTACACACTAATTACCTATGAGTGCACACGCACACTACAATGAATAGACTAATCAGGAGAGAGCGTCATGGTCAAAGTGAAAGATGCTCTACTTCAATTTTATATTTTTTACCCGACCGCAAGGAAAAGGTTATGTTAATTTAATTTTTAGGTGTGGATATTTTATGTGATTATTAATTAATATCGATAATATTACTATTTTTATAATAGGAGGTAATAATAGACATAAATGAAATACGGAAATAGTTTTATTGAACTTTATTGAGAAATGAAAATTGTCAATCACTCGTTTCAGAAATATCTGATTCAGAGTCTGATGTATCACCGACATTTACAATAAAACTAAAATCAAGATCACAATGTCTCATGTATTCGTCTTCTATTTTTTCCACGTGCTGACAAGTATTGAACCAGACATCTTTATTTACTCGATCAAATGCTTCATTTAAAATGGGCATAATCGAAGTGTAATTTTGATTGATATTGCGGCTAGCAACGTCGTTTTTTACAATATCCCAAATGTTTTCGATTGGGTTTAAATCTGGATGATAAGGTGGCAGCCGAAGCACTGTGAATCCATGTTCTTTCAATAATTCGTCAACTTTGTACTCGCTTCATTTTCAGACTCAATATCCACTTCCGTAGTTGGCTCTGTTGTACGCTCCGCACTTGGGGCTATAGGAACTATCGCATCCGTTTCCATAGTTATATTGGATTCCATAGCAGGTACTGTAGTTTGCTTCATTGTATTAGTATATTCCTTTCTTTCGCGTAGAATTCTAGTCACTGTGCTTTCAGATACTCCAACAGCCTGTGCGGTTCTCCATCGCGCATCAGTGAGTTTTGCTGCATAATTTTTACTTGCTTCTTTTTTCATAAAATCATAAACTTTAGAAATAATTTCTCTTGTCTAAAATAAAAAAAATATCAAATAGTTTTACTTATTTTTAAAAATGAAATGAACACTACTATTACTAAAATTTGCTATTTATTAAAATTAAATTACTTTCATTAGCTTATTTCATGTGTTTTAGTAACTGCAAACTTCTTTACATACCTGGCTTTTAAGAACAACACGCTGAGATTTTCTCGACATTTTAAAAATATATAAAGTAGAGCAACTTTCGTGACGAGTCTGGATTTTCGCAGCATAGAGTGTAGTATTCGTGTGCATCGAACCGCTGACGGTTCGCGACTGCCGCTCGGAGCAAACTCCCCGCACCCCGCGATCCCCTCAACCGAAAATTGGTGGGGCGCGTCTTCGTGAATTGCACTGTCTGTATTGCGCGTAGGGACACTTGCGCAAATAGACATTTCTGTAATTTGACTTTTGCGCGAATGGACTTTTGCGCGAAAGACACTTGCGCGAAAGACACTTGCACGAAGGACAGTTGCGCGAAACAATTGCGGAAATGAGATTTCTTCATAACATTAAAATCAAAATCAAAATATTTTTATTTCACATAAACCTACATGGTAAAATAAAAATTCAAGATGGCGCCACCAAAAATTTACTAATTATTCGTCATGGGTGTCGGTTTCATGGTTTTCGAGGGCGCCGACAACGACTATGAGGTCAACATCAAAATTCTAGATGGCGCCACCGAAAATTATCAAATTTTCGGTGGCGCCATCCTTTATTTTGATTTCGACCCCAATTTGAAGCCTAACTGGGCTGTTCTTGCAGTCTGTCTGTAACACAACTGGCAAATTTTGGGTATACTAATCACCCATGGCCAACCCTTTGAAAGTATCAGGCGTGATGTTATGATGAAATCTCATTTCCGCAACTTTTTCGCACAACTGTCCTGTCGCGCAAGTGTCCTTCGCACCAATGTCGTTTGCGCTTGTGTTTTACGCGCAAAAGTCCATTCGCGCAAAAGTCAAATTACAGAAATGTCTTTTCGCGCAAATGGGTTCGCGCAAGAGTCTTTCGCGTAAATGTCCCAGATCCGCCCGAGAGCTGCACCCTTCAGATCCAAAGCCAAGCTGTAGAGGCTGGAACTTGTTTGTCAGAGTTTCGCTGCACAATTTGCAGCATATTTTGGCTACCGTACGCCTGCGGACGGAGCTCCGGCGGGATCTCATGGCGACATGGAGAGTGCGGTTGTCGCAACCCAGTGCTGGGCACGCCACGATTGCGGCGATAAGTCCCCTCTTTGAGGAGTGGCTAGAGAGGCGCCACGGCGTCCTCACCTTCCACCTGACGCAGGTCCTCACCGAACACGGCAGCTTCGGGAGGTTCCTGTGTCGGATAAGGCGGGAGGAAACGCCCGGGTGTCACCACTGTGTGGATCGCCCGAAGGACACGGTGGAGCATACGGTGGAGGTCTGCCCGGCTTGGGCGGAGCACCGCCGTGTCCTCGTGGAGGCGATCGGCGGCAGAGATCAGCCCTGGTTCAGGCCATGGTACGGAGCGAGAGGGCATGTGCAGCCGTCACCTCCTTCTGCGAAGCAGTAATACTCGTGAAGGAGGAGGCGGGACGGTTGAGGGAAAGGCAAATTTCGCGCCCTCTCGCCCCTAGTCGCTGCAGGAGACGCTCTGGGCGTCGGGAATCCCGGGCGGATTTCCGGCTACCGAAGGCGCGGGCTTGCGGACTGTGAGCAATGGGTAGCTCACCGTCCGGAAAGGACCAGGCCCGGGTCGACGGCGCGTCGTATTCCACGCGCGCCTCAAAGAGATGTCGTCAGCACAATGTAGGGGTCCACTAGGGCCGATGCCTGCCGGGGTCGCGGGAAGGTACTAATGGGTCACCGAGGCCTCCGCAATACAGGCAACGGAAGGAATACGGGTGGGTTTTAGTCAGTAAGAGTCTGACACACCCTACCGCTCCACCCAGAGCGGGAGAAGTTATTTGATGATTTCCCATCCAAAAAAAAAGTGTCGATTTCTGAAATTCATCATAATATTAATTACTCGAGTATTGTATAATAAAAAATAAAAAAGTGGGATGAGCCCCAACATCAAAAAGTTCTCCAGATCAAAGTTTGTGGAAAACGTTCGTAAAAATCATAAATTCTACCCCAGTATTAAAGAGAGTTCCCCGGGGCGCGAGACGGTCTGCTACACTGAGTTTGGCACAATGTTGCGACCTAGTAGAACTAATAAAGTGACGGCGGTGCTCCGCCCAAGCAAGGGGCAGACCTCCACCGTATGCTTCACCGTGTCCTTCGGGCGATCCACACAGTGGTGACACCCGGGCGTTTCCTCCCGCCTTATCCGACACAGGAACCTCCCGAAGCTGCCGTGTTCGTTGAGGACCTGCGTCAGGCGGAAGGTGAGGACGCCGTGGCGCCTCTCTAGCCACTCCTCAAAGAGGGGACTTATCGCCGCAATCGTGGCGTGCCCAGCACTGGGTTGCGACAACCGCACTCTCCATGTCGCCATGAGATCCCGCCGGAGCTCCGTCCGCTGTGCCGCGATTTCTCGCAGCAGCGGAGTTACGCCCCGGCGTTTCGCCTCCCCGCGCCACTCACATACGAGCGCGAGGACTAGAAATCGACACTTGGAAATTGAAAGAAAATTGTTTTAAGCAGTAAATAAGCTTTGTTTATAATAATGCTTAATATTTTTCTAATGTAATTTTAATCGTCGGACATTATATTGAAACGGAGTCAAGAGACAGGACCATAGCTACCTATGGTCCTAGGTCCTGTCTGTCTGTCTGTAGAGGTAGGTATTTATTAAATTTCGCGCTAAATTGAGAATCAATTAATAAAACACACACGTTAAATGAATTGAAATTCGGAATGCGCTCACTGTTAATAATTATTTTAATTTAATGGACAATTATTTGTTGTGGATTTAATTTTTGATACTTTCTGATAGTTTACCACAGAATGCCTACTAAATTAATTCTATAAATGTATACAGTTAACGTAAAAGTGTTTGCGGAATACCCAATTCAATATTTTTTGTTAGTTGTATAAGTTTGGTAGTTTTTGTTTCTATTACTTTACTTGAATAATAGAAATTGTTTTATAGGGTTCTGTACCTCAAAAGAAAAAATCGTAACCCAGATATGATCACTCGTGTGTCTGTCTGGCTGTCTGTCTGTCTGTCCGTCTGCCACAGCCGATTTGCTCCAGATCTACGGCAACGATTAAGTTGAAATAAGGTACACATATGAATTTTCTGTGACCCAAACACGAACGTGTAACGTAAATAACTATATGAACTTTGAATACGGGATTCACTTTAGGAGGAATAATTAGATTTTTTTAATAAAAAGTTTTGCAAACTGTATCGTGTGACATATCAAATGAAAACACAAAAGTTGAAGTTTACCAAAGAACTAGTAGCACCTCCATTAGTTCATATAATTAACTTGTGCATAGTTGATGGCATTTTCCCAAACAAGCTCAAAAAAGTAATAATAAAACCCCTGTATAAATGAGATGATGAAACAAATTTTAAAAATTATAGACCCATTGAAAAAATTCCGATTATTTCAAAAAATTTCGACAAAGTAATCTATAACTCCTTATGTGCCTATTTCGAAAAGTATAAATTATTTTACACAGAACAAAAGGGTTTCCGTAAGAACACTACGATTATTAAGGCACTATTCGACTTGCTAGCTAACATCATGTCGTCTGTCGATAAAAGAAATCCAGTCTGTGCAATTTACACTGACATGACCAAGGCTTTTAACTATGTAGACCATAAGATTCTATTCCACAAATTAAATAGTTATGGTATAAGAAGTTCCTAATCATCCTAAAGTTAATAAAATCATACCTGAGTAAATAGGCTTCAATGCACGGAAACTTGTAGGATATGTCCTAAAACTAAAATAGAAACCATTGTATCAAAACCAAGACATGTAAAATATGGAGTTCCACAAGGTAGTGTATTGGGTCCGCCACTTTTTTTGTTTGATATATATTAATGATCTCCCGAAAGCAACAAGCTACAAAATGGTTCTTTTTGCAGATGACAGTACAGCTATAATAAAATGTACTAATTCAAATAATTATGAGAATGACATTAATACTTGCTTAAGTGACATTATAAATTGGTTAGACAATAATAATTTGGTTTAAACCTGAGCAAAACAAA
This sequence comes from Atethmia centrago, assembly GCA_905333075.3. Lineage (NCBI taxonomy): Eukaryota > Metazoa > Arthropoda > Insecta > Lepidoptera > Noctuidae > Atethmia > Atethmia centrago. Next base: position 29,075,288 of record HG995378.1, on the reverse strand, counting down.
AGTCATGCATTTTTATCAACGCCGTGAAAACTCAAACGTTAGCATTTCCTACGAGGGCTGTGATATTGAAGAAGCTAATAAAACTAAGTTCTTAGGCATTGTAATTGATAGCCAACTTACATGGAAACCTCATGTTGAAGAACTCTGTAAGAAACTTAGCAAATCCGCATATGCTGTTTTTCAACTCTCAAAAAAGTTAATAGTCAGACTCTTTTAATAGCGTACCATGTCATTATTTTCTGGGGGCAGTCTACTGATACGGAGCTGGTATTTAGACTGCAGAAGCGATGCATCAGGTCAATGTGCGGTCTTAAGACAACTGATAGCTGTGTTCCCTAATTTAAAAATTCTAACTTTGCCTTGTTTAAACATAATGGAAACGACTTTGTTTGTGAAATATAAACCACATCTATTTAAAAAAATATTAGAGGACAAGAAAAATCCAATACGGACTCAATACATCAATCAATTATGTCAAGTTAAATGCTAAACCGCAATAATGCAAAAATGTTTTTTGGTATTGCCCCACTTATATACATTTAAAAATAAAATAATTACAAATAAGCCGAGGAAGCTAAGAGGTGACCAGTCCCAACTGACGGCGCCCGTTCACGAGCATGACGCATGGATCAGCACCATTCAGCTCAACCATTCGGAAGGGAGCTAAATGATCCAATACACGTGCCACCATCAGCGCGACATCTGAGTGAGCATGACATACTCTCAGCTGCCAGTGCCCATTCAAGTCAATGACATATTAACCGGTAAATGGTAGCTCTATTATACAGATAGTACAATCCACGAAGGCGCGCCCCACTATTCCTCCTAACCGTTTATAGTATATGTGTGCAAGCTTCCGTCAATGTTTGAGTGTTATCGGTACACACAAATTACCTATGAGTGCACACGCACACTACAATGAATAGACTAATCAGGAGAGAGCGTCATGGTCAAAGTGAAAGATGCTCTACTTCAATTTTATATTTTTTACCCGACCGCAAGGAAAAGGTTATGTTAATTTAATTTTTAGGTGTGGATATTTTATGTGATTATTAATTAATATCGAGATTATTACTATTTTTATAATAGGAGGTAATAATAGCCATAAATGAAATACGGAAATAGTTTTATTGAACTTTATTGAGAAATGAAAATCGTCAATCACTCGTTTCAGAAATATCTGATTCAGAGTCTGATGTATCACCGACATTTACAATAAAACTAAAATCAAGATCACAATGTCTCATGTATTCGTCTTCTATATTTTCCACGTGCTGACAAGTATTGAACCAGACATCTTTATTTACTCGATCAAATGCTTCATTTAAAATGGGCATAATCGAAGTGTAATTTTGATTGATATTGCGGCTAGCAACGTCGTTTTTTACAATACCCCAAATGTTTTCGATTGGGTTTAAATCTGGATGATAAGGTGGCAGCCGAAGCACTGTGAATACATGTTCTTTCAATAATTCGTCAACTTTGTACTTGCGGAAGTTTTCTTTGTTTTTTAATATAAGGTCATAAAGTTCAGGTTTTTTGTAGCTTGGTTCAAAATGGATATTTTTTGCATTCAGCCAAGTCTGCATGACTAATTTGTTGGAGTTGGATGTTGGTATTTTTTCCGAACTAGTATTGTGATAGGCTGCATTATCCAAGACTACCACGGCATCATTTGGGAGATTTGGTATTAGTTTCTCCTTTAGCCACTTTAAGTAATTTTCTGTGTTCATGTTATCGTGGTAGTCTCCGGAATTAATCTCTGCTCTGTATGTCAACAACGCATTTGGTACGAAATCCTCTGCACTTCCGCCATGTACTATAATTATGCGCACTCCTTTTGTTAAGTTTTGTTTTATTGCTGTTTTAGAACTTTTTTCGGCCCAAGACTATTTTTGCACGTGGTTGGTATGAATATATGATTCATCTGTGTAGACTATAGGTCTACCTGCATTGCGAAAAGACTTTACCTGTTTTAAATATTTCAATCTTAGCATTTGAATATCATGTTTTTCGGTTAGCACCTTCCTGTTAATCTCAGTTTTTCTCCATTTATAACCAAGTTTAAGTAACAATGTTCTTAGAGTTGTTATACATCCATCAAATTGTATACGGTCTTTCAAAGCAATATTAAGTCGTGATAATGTTGGAAATTGACGATAGTGAGAGGAGGATTCAGAGAGTTGATGTTAACGGAAAAAGATCACCCGGATCTGTAGTAAGAATGGGGGTCCCCAGGGCTCCATTGTTGGCCCATTTTTGTTTCTTATTTATATAAATGAGTTGCCTTACATCATCAAGAATAATCATGATATAGTGCTGTTTGCAGACGACACTTCACTTTTATTTAAACTCAAACATCAGCAGTTGGTTACTGACAATGTAAATAGCGCCCTCGAAAAAGTAATTAACTGGTTTAATGTTAATAACCTACTTCTTAACGAAAAAAACAACCAAATGTATTAAGTTTACAATACCTCATGTTAGACAAGTAAAAACTAGTGTTATCATAAAGGGTGAAGAGTTGAACCCTGAATATACCACTGTGTTTATAGAGGCATGAGGAACAAGGTGTAAAGTTCACTCATCCTCCATAGAAAAGGGAGGATCCTCCAACCAGACGGGTGTCGGGATGTTGTATATATGCTAGTTGCGCGGTAAACTCTGCTTGCGCGATGAAGGATTTTTGCGTGACGTCAGTGTGATGCGTAGTTTGTATGTGGCGCTGTAGATGCCGCCACATGTTATTAGGCATAACTTTGGATGCCAAGCTTCAATGGGGCATATAGATAAATTGTCAAAAAAGCTCTGCAGCATACGCCCTTAGAATATAGAAAGAACTAGAATCCGCGTTCAACTGTCATTGCAAGCCGCACGCTGTGTCCAAAATCAAGACAAGCGTCCCGCGCCCGCCTCACTTCCCACCCGCGTAATGTTGCTAGCTCGGACATTATGAACCCGTTTTGGGGTAAAAGTTGAGAGTATTGGTAAGATAATATAAATAATAAAATCACAATTGGTCTTTTCATAGATACATAATTTCATACACCCGCCCCCTCTAGAAATTCTAATAGTCTAACATAGTACCTATTATGAATGTTATGCAATTCTAACAAAATCATATATACATACGGGTTGCATTGATAACCTTTCTTTTTCAAGTCGGGTTTTTTTTTAAGTTGTTTTTAATTTAACACTACAACGAATAAATGCCCGTAGTAGGTAATAAAAAGAAGGGAAAATCAAAAGTCTTAAACGGGCAACACTAACAAGATGGATGCATCATTCTCTATGACAATAACAAACTGAAGAATTTATTCAGTAATTAAATAAGACGATATTTGAATGCGCTATTTACAAGTGAAATGTGATCCCATCCTGTTTATTTTTTAGCCCCGTTGCATTTTTACAGGAATGAACGACACAAGACGGCATAATTAAGTAAAATTGCACACCGGTAAAGCACGTTACGCGATACGACGTTCACAGAGTAACTGATCGGCTGCGCGTCAAACTACTCTATTTAGGAGTAGTTTTTGACGCCTCAGTATTAGGCGTGTTCGCGGCTTCTGGTTCTTTCTATATTCTAAGCATACGCCATTAGAAAAAATCATGATTTCACTAATTTAGACACAGCCCGTTTAGTATACTTTAGTTATTTTCATAGCGTCATACGGTATTCTGTTTTGTGGAAATGCCGCCGATACAAAAAGGGCAATTCGTTCAATTTATAAATTAAGTCCCAGAAACTCCCTCACAGACAAATTTAAAGAGATTAATATAATGACTGTAGCTTTTCAGTATATTTATGAAAATATTTTGTATGCACATAAAAATATTAATTTGTTTAAAAAATACAGTGATATCCATAACGTAAATACTAGGAACAAACATAAATTTATTGTTCCTACAACCAGGCTCAAAAAAAATAGGCGGCTAGTTTAGATGCCAATGTATACGATTTTATGCCAATGTATACTTCCGAGCCACATTCAAGAACTCAGCCTTAATAAATTCAAATGTTTTATAAAACAGAAACTGTGCCTGAAAGCCTTTTATACTGTTAAAGATTATAATGAGGACAAAAAGGCTTGTGATTGAGCTGCTCCAATAAATTTACAATGAATGTTGTTTTTTACTATTTTTATTTTGCTAGTTATTTATATATTATAACATTTTATACAAACAATGACACGAATATTTACTTTGTAAAGTATTATATTATTTTAATTAATAGGAATGTGAGGACTATGTGGGTCATTGTTTTTTTTTTTGTCTCTTAGTTAGTTTTAATGATGGTCTGGCAGTTTGAGTACTTTATGCGGCCTACCCAAATGTCTTTTCTTTGGTATTGTTCGTTAAATCATTGAGCTCCTTAAGTTTTGATTTGAGATGCATGATAACTGACAAATGCGTGCATTGACTGGACAGGTCCACTCAAATTTGTGTGGTTCTTTCCTCAAATGACCATTTCGGACACCAACCTTCATGGTCCTCAAATGATCTGACCAAGATTATGTCCGGATATACATTGACATTGATGAATTTTATTTATGCAATGACATGAATATTTACTCTGTAAAGTATTATATTATTTTAATTATTGTAAATGTGAAGACTGTGTGGGTCAATGTTTAATTTTGTTTTATTCTCAGTTAGTTTTTAACATGGTCTGGCTGTTTGAGTATTTATTGCGGCCTAGCCAAATGTCCTTTGGTATTGTTCGTTGAACCGTTGAGCTCCTTTAGTTCTGAGTAGAGCTGCACAACTACTGACAAATGCATGCACTGACTGGACAAGTCCACTCAATCTGTGTGGTTCTTTCATCAAAAGACCATTTCAGACACCAATCTACATGGTCTTCACATGATCTGACCAAGATTATGTCTGGACTTTAAAAGAGAATGTGACCTCTGAGTTTGTTTCGGCCTTTCTTCTAGTAGTAGAGTAGAGTAGTCAGATAGGAAACGCCAACCTCATCGTTTAGTTTAAAAGTGTTTGTACAAACCTAATTATAGAAATAAAATCATTTATCATTTATAGTTGTAACCAAAAATATCCCATTAGTAACTCAAAAAAGCAAAGTCACTTAGTCATCTTTATCATTTTAATTAAATATTAGATGGACGCACCCTTATGGATCTTTGTGTTTTCGGGTAACCTACCACAAAAAAAAATTCTGTAAAAAATATTTGCTTTAAGTAGTCGAAATCTGAAATTTGTAAATCAACCTGCTGAAGCAGAAGTGGCAGTGGGCTGGCCATGTGTGTTGAAGGACCGATGGCCGGTGGAGCAGACGAGTCCTGGAGTGGAGACCGCGTATCGGCAAGCGACCTTAAAAGGGTGGCTGGGACAGACTGGATGCGGAAGGCGGAGGACAGGGTGTTGTGGCGCAGCCTGGGTGAGGCCTATGTCCAACAGTGGACTGTTATAGGCTGAGTTGATTGATTGATTGAAATCAACCTCTGCCGTTTAAAAGAAAGCAATTTTTAGATCATTTACATTCGAAATCAGAAAATGGACAACTCTTAAAATTATATCCCTAGCTGCAGAACGGCAGGTTGGCACCTACGTCGTCCCGCAACCCCTGCACGAATGCCCTGCTAAAACGCCCGCGTTGACCTTCTGTAAGGAAGGCTGAACTATGCAAATTGACCGACAGGAACATAGACACATACAGCCATGGCGAAATTATACGATAAAATCCCTTACGACTACGAAGACCCTAAAAACATCAATTCGGTTCATATTTGGTAGAGATACACATGTAATAGATGAATTATAGACCTCCTCCTTTTTAAAGTCGGTTATCTAAATAATTCTTCTCGCGTGGAGAGGGTTCCGAACGATGAATATTTTATATACCATTTAGATATATACATACCAATTTATCCCAAAGTTAACATTGTAGTTGAAAAATATGTTCTCCCGTACATTCCAACTACTACTGCAAATATAAGTTTGTACGCTGTGCGTAGGTACTGAGAGATTTACCATGTTATTTTAAGACCATAGACTTCCTATCTTAATCATTTTAATTCGGACAGCTAAAAGATACATAAATTGCTAGTAACAGGTTTGCACTTATAATACTATTTTTAGTAACTTTAACTAAAAAATCAAAGTCAAAAGTCATTTATTCAAACTAGGCTGAGAATCAGCACTTTTCGAACATCAAAATTACATAAGACAGTCCCCCAAAACGCCCGCCGTTCACCACTTCCTATTGCTTTAACTGGGAAGTAGTGGAACATAGTCGTCTGTTCAATTAGAAAAAAATGGATTCTATACAATAGTATTCAAAATAATGTACACTACACGCAACACAAAACATTCAATTATTAGCCATATGTCAGCTAGCACACCACCATACCAACAAAAAAAACATCGAAAACTATACTCATGCAGAAATAAAAAAAAATTGGTTGTCTGTAAAGTCGGTTTACGGACGATAATTTTATGTGATAACGAGAGTGAGATGCGACACAAACCGAACGCTTAGGCCGATCGTGCCTCTCTATCGCTAGTTCCGCGCTCTCGCTTGCGCGCTCGGCTCAGGCGGAACGTGACAATGAGTCATGTTTTTTCGTGCGTGCAGCCGGCGTTCATCGATTTAAGACGTTATCACGTCAAAAAAACGTAAACAGAAATAAATACCTAAATAAAAGCCTCCAGGCATAAAGGGCGTGCCCACTTGTATATAGCTATAGCTGTAACTCGGTCACAAATGATAAACTAGGACAAAGACCAAAGGACTAGTTAATGAGAAGACCATCCTACAACTAGACAACGAGAAATGGAAACTATGGTCTAAATCTTCACAAAAATTGCCTTATGCGGTGTACCTATCTGCCGCCACAGCCTTCAGAATGCTATTGTGGCTGCTTCTATGCTATAATGGCATGAAATCCATCGGTACCACGAACATTTCTCAGGCACTGCAAAAACGAGGGAGTCGCAACAGCACCCTATAAACTAATGTTTTTAGGGTGATGTGCGTACGCATGCAATATAATAATTTATATCGGATGCGTAGAACATCCGGTGAACATGTCGAGTAGTTGAAGTAAAGATATCGGTGTAAAAAATCTGACAATTAGCTTTAAAAGATTTCCTGGAATCTATAATCAAATAATTATTTTCTGTACTCTTTTCAAAATTTTAGTCTCAGTGCTTTTGGAGATAAGGGTCTATTCTTTTCTTTTTTAATTATAATATAAAAAAATGTGACGCTTACAACAAGCTCTTACATTTGATATCTCACACGGTCAATTTGCCAAAGATTTTTAAAATTTTTAAATGTGACCTCCAAAGTGACCCCATATTCAAAATTCATTTATTTACGTTACACGTCTGTGTTTGGGTCGCAGAAATTCATAAGTGTACCGAAATTCAACGTAATCGGTCTAGTAAATTTAAAGCAAATTGGCTAAGACAGACCGACAGACAGACACACGAGTGATCCTTCGAGGGTTCCGTTTTTTATACGGACATACGGAACCCTAAAAACTTACATCCATCCACATTGTACGTGTGTGTACCTATAATTAATAAAATGATTAATTTCAAAAATAAAATAATTCATGAATTATTAATACCTACCAATGAGTTTTTATTCAGTTTCTAAATGTTGTTTTTATTGCGAGTTTCGAATACGCTGAATGCAACTTTTGAATCGAAATTAGAAAATTGGGTGGACGGTCAGCACTAAGAAGTGTCACGTCGCAACATATGAAAACCAAAATAGAAGCTTGCATGAGTATGTTGCAAAATATTCTAAAAGCTAAAACTTTTAAAAGTGTGTGCAAAATAGCTAAAGCTCTTTATTAGCAATAAAATAAAATCTACTGATGATAAAATAAAAACTACCTGGCAAATAATAAATAATGAAACAGGTAGGAAAAAACGGTGTAATACTGAATTTAATTTAGAGACTGCACATGGGCCCATCACATCAGATGTAGAAATAACTCAAGAATATGAAAAAAATTTTGCTAATATTCCCCTTAAAACTACTGAAACTTTAAATTCCTCACCCACGCTATCTGCTGCCTTACTTAGAAATAATGTAAAGGCATGATGCCCTTTAGAGCTTAGGTTTCAGCATATAAACCCCCAAAGCTTTTAAAGATCTTAAAATTAAATCAACAGAAGATCTCTGGGGAATGGCTGTACCTAATAGTCTGTAGATCTATCATCGAAACCATTGCGCCCTATTTAGCTTTCATATTTAACTCGAGTGTTGACCAAGGAGTCTCTCCAGATCTCATGAAACACAGTAAAGTAGTTTCTTTGTTCAAACCCAGTGATAGTAAATTACCCAACAATTATAGACCTGTGTCGATTCTGCCAGTTCTCAGTAAGGTGTTTGAAAAGTTGATTCTCAATCAAATATTACGTCACTTTAATAAAAATTCCATCTTTTATGAACGACAGTACGGTTTCACCAAAGGGCGTTGTACCACTGACGCTGGTGTCACCCTAATAAAAAACATTTTTAACGCCTGGGAAGAAGCACAGGTTGCCATGGGATCTTTTGCGATATCTCTAAGGCGTAAACCATGAGACACTTCTGCTGAAACTAGAGCACTATGGGCTTAGAAATACAGCTCTTGATTTACTAAGATCATACCTAAAAGATAGAAATGTAAAGTTCAAGTAAACGGCGTAAACTCATTGGGGTCTGAAATGTCAATAGTCATTCCTCAAGATTCGATATTGGGTCCATTCCTCGTTTTATTTTACATTAATGATTTGCCCTAATTACTTCAAAATCAACCGAAGATGGTGTTATTTGCAGATGACAATCATTGATCTTTTAAATAGACCGACGATCACAAAATCTTGACGACGTGAATAACTCTGTTCTTCAGGTCCAAGATTGGTTTACGGTAAATAATTTGGTACTAAATGAAAAAAAAAAAACCAAATGCATTAGATTAAAATGATCAGAAAAAATAAATTATTATAGAAGTAGTGAATGTGATCTCATATTGAATGGAGAAAAACACATAGAGTATGAAGAACTGTAAAAATAAGAATGCAGAGAGAATTTATAGTCTATGTTTTTCATTTACTCGTAAGTAATAGTATTTTCGCCACACACAAGGGAGATTCAAAAGCAAAAGGAAGATGTCTCTGTCCAACTAGGGGACACAAACTTGCTAAACAATTTATTTTTACTACTACAATTACTTTACTATAAAATTGCGTTACGATACTTGTGCACACATTCATATGCCAAAATTACTAAATAATTTACTGGATGCGTAGACAGATAAATTCTCTGTCTACGATTGGATGGTAGTTTTTTCTACCATGTTGCGTCGATAACATAACCGAGAATATCAAATTCATCAGCTGGTCTATAGAGGTATATCAATCTACTCTATGGTCGGTGTGACATCATGCTCCATGGTGCTGTCCGTGCTGTCATCATATCATGTCATTTGTGAGTTTTGTTCGATTGGCCGTCATTGGGTTTTACGACGAATTTCGTCTTTTTGTGATGAACTAGAACATTCGCATTAAATTGATTTTTATTTATACAAACACAACACAGTAAATATGTATTAAATTATAAGAGTTCGAAAGTGGTACTGATTGTATCAATCACCCTCAAATCTCACTGAGAATAGTTCACTCTAATCACGTCGTATGTACTGAATAACATTGGCCTCAAGAACTGTGATGGAAACTTACTTCACCGCGACCTCTAGGCGGAAAGAATCAGCTGAGGAGGGCTACAAATGATACATCCAGCGGCGAAACTTTTTTGAATCACGGCGAAGAAGTAAGGTGATCGGCGACAGACGAGTTTTTAGTGCGCGTGACGGTGACATGAGCACAAACAACAAGCGGCGCGGAGCAAGCAGTTCCAGTTGTTCTGTCCCCGGGGTGCCTGCACTGGTGAACGCTCCGAACGCCATGTCTGCCGATCTTGCCTCGCTGTTCGAGTGCCCCGTGTGCTTCGACTATGTGCTGCCGCCGATCCTGCAGTGCCAGAGCGGGCACCTGGTGTGCTCCAGCTGCCGGCCCAAGCTGTCCTGCTGCCCCACGTGTCGCGGCCCACTCGGTAACATACGCAACCTCGCCATGGAGAAAGTCGCCAGCAATGTTATGTTCCCTTGTAAACACTCCAACACCGGCTGTACTGTCACTCTGGTGCACACAGAGAAGGCAGAGCATGAAGAAGCTTGTGAGTTCAGGCCTTACTCATGTCCCTGCCCCGGTGCATCGTGCAAGTGGCAAGGAGGCCTTGACCAAGTTATGCCGCACCTAATGATGTCACACAAAAGTATTACTACTCTCCAGGGTGAGGATATAGTGTTCCTAGCAACGGACATCAACCTCCCTGGCGCTGTAGATTGGGTAATGATGCAGTCATGTTTTAATCATCATTTTATGTTAGTACTTGAAAAACAAGAGAAGTTTGATGGACATCAACAATTCTTTGCCATTGTGCAACTTATAGGATCTCGAAAAGAAGCAGAGAACTTTGCTTACAGGTTAGAGCTGAATGGGCATCGCAGGAGACTCACATGGGAGGCCATGCCTCGATCCATCCATGAAGGAGTATCATCAGCCATCATGAATTCAGATTGTCTTGTGTTTGACACATCTCTTGCACAATTGTTTGCGGATAATGGAAACCTCGGAATAAATGTTACAATATCTATTGCCTAATCAGAACCACACTGTTATTATTTATAACACAGAAAGTAACCTGCGTGACTCATTGGCTGTTAATAATAATGTAATTATGTTTTCAAGTCAATGGAGTTTTAACCACAATGTAGTAGATATGATATACATAATAATAAAAAACATAGACGTTGCAATTATAGTGAATCCATATTTTTGTTACAGTTTGTGGTGTTTATGATGTAATTTTCACTTGACATGTTTTGTATTGAATTTATTGAATAATCAACATCAAAGTAAGCCAAAAAATAATGTTTTTTTTTTTAAATCTCATTACTTTGTAAATGTGTGTTCAACTTTAGAGTTTAAGTAGTGGAAAGTTTTAAATTCTCAGAGTGAATAATAAAATATTCACTTTAGAATTGCCTTGTCATCATAGTTGATAAAGAAATTATGACCTCTCGCATGAGAAAGTGATTATTTTATTCCAAACATTGAACAAATTTGTACTAACATAATATAATCATTTGTATATAGGAGCATAAACATATTTTATGTTAAGAAAGAGCGATGTTGCTTCACGGAGTGCTACACCTGATTTATAAGGTCACAACAAGTTGACCGACTCCCAAGGCACTTATCAGCTAAGCAATGCTATCTCAAATTGTGGCAGATAGCAAAAGAGATATTATCACATGAAGCTGCTCTGTAGGTGTGCAGCATTTCGTTGAGTTTGCGCAAACTATCAGTATCTCTGCCAGTGCTAACTAGATTTATCAAGTCAGTCAGCAAACATTTGCCAACATTGCCACACAATATTCTAAAGGATAGTGTTAATATGACCATTTTGAACTTACATACGCTTTATACCAAGGATGCTAGATGTAAAGTCTGAAATATGCAATAACAAACACACTTGACAATTATTTTGATTACCTACATTATGTTATGATACATACAATTTATAGAGTATGAAATAAACTGTCTTCATGCATGCATTTAATTCAGTTTGTTCCAAATAATAGGGTTCTGAATTCTTTTTCTGCCAGTACCTGACTGCCTGTCTTATGAAGTAGTTTTATACATTACCTAGTGCACTTGGGTTGAAATGTTTCATTATCTGTCGAGACACTCATCACACCATTATCTTTGATTTTATTAATAAGTTGTGTTTAGCATACTTCAAACAGTACTTACAGTGGCGAGCAAATAAATAGCACATCCTTGATAGTGTAAGTTTTTTAATAAAGTATTTATTTTTATAAATCTGCAACTTGATAAAGGATATTAAGGAGTATTGGATTAGTGTCGTTCAGTTTGCTATGCCGCATAAAGATTACATTCCAAAACTAAGGATGCTTTGGAATACTCTTTAAAAGACTTGCCAAGTTTCTGTAAAACCACAAGAAAAGCTTAGAAAATCGACGACTACTTAATTGCTCTCCAGTCTTAAGTTTGTTTTCTGAGAACAATAGCTCAAGATTAGCAGAAATATATTGTTTTCTACGTCGTGACTGTTATGGTTAATGTATATTATGGGTTCTGTAATTCGTTAGTGTTAGCTTCATTTATTTATACCAATCGTTACTTAATTGTGTAGTTTTAATTGTCTCATCTATATCACTTCGCATCTGTTACGCTGAGCGACGTAGGCCGTAACTTTATTATTTAAATCTCTTCTATATATATGTAAGAATAAACTGATAAAAGTTTTATGAGAAATTCTAGTTGAAATAAATTTTGTAATGTATGTTGTAGTTTTGTTTATGCACCTATCATAGCATCTGTATGACATTAGAATAGAACTAATGCATTTCATCTACATATTCACACAAATTCAAGAGGCGTGAGTTTATGTATGTACTAGCTGTGCCCGCGACTTCGTCCACACGGAATAGTATTTTTTTTATTATTTATTTATGTATACAGGTTGAAATTGAAAACTTGCGACAAACTGAAATGGGACATTGTATACATCATTATTAACAACTTTTACTAAGGGACCAAAGCTGTAATCCAAAAAAAAAAAAACTGCTTTTCCTACATTTTGATGAGGTATTGCGAACATAAATGTAGGGGACAGCAGTTTTTTTTTTTGGGATTGTAGCTTTGGTCCCTTAGTAAAAGTTGTTCATAATGATGAGTACAATCTCCCATTTCGATTTGTCGCATGTTTTCAATGTCACCCTGTATATTAATATTTTTTTTTTTAATAGAAGTAGCCTAAGTTACTCCTTATGAGTGTCATGTGTGTTATTTTCGTATATGTACCGTATATACATCCATATGCATATAGTAAAAAGCGGTTATTTTAATATTACAAACAGACACTCGTAATTTTATTTATCTGTATAGATGTATGTAAATTCAAAAGGGTTTGGTTAATTAATCAATAACGACGCAAACACTTCTGCCATGCCATTTATTACTTCGACTGGGACACATTAAACTATGTTTTAAATAAATAATTAATAAACAAGAACAAATCAATAGACTTTCAACTTTAGCACCAACCAATTTGGTTAATAGATCTATAATTCAACTTCAGTTGGAGACCAACTAAGTTGTATTCCCGCTGCTTTGTGGTTGCATCGGTGACGGTAGGAGGCAGCCAGATGTCGGCGAGTCATTGTCGTCTAAAATAGAAGTCGACTGTTTCTGTGGACTGAAAAAAGGGTCATTTGCTAGATCCACTGGGCTGAAAGGATCCTGACCTCTATGTATAACCTCAAACGGATCAGTTTCCTGCTTCCGTTGATCAACAAAACTGAATTCATCAAACGAGTCCAAAGCTGTTTCGTATCCCCTTGAAGTTTGTGGTGCGAACGGGTCGAAGGTTGGTTTCCTCAATGCTTCTGGACTGAATGGGTCCTTTGGGTCGGATTTGGGTGCGTCCTCGGCTATGCTGTTGTCTCCGCTGAAATCTGATAGGTCTATGTCGTAGTTTATGTTGCTCAACCCAGGAGGCAGTTGGTCTGCTCCAAAATCGTCTGGAGTCATCAATTCGTCGATGGATCGTGAGTCGAAAGGTGTGAATCCCAGAGGTGATGGAGTAAGCAGTTCCAAGGAGCTGGTTTGTTTTAAATCCCATGTTTGGTCAAGGTTTTGAGAAGATTTCGAAGGGGATTGTCTTTCAATGACTTCGAAGCCCAGGATGTTAAGTTTTGGCTCGTTATCTGAGGGTTGTATGGTGATGTTTGGTTCTGTGGACACTGTGGGTCCTAATTGAGGCTCTAACTTCGGCTCTGGCGGTGGCTGGGGCTCTCCATGGGCCAGACTGGTGCCCAGGTCGATGAGTGGAGCGGTACTTATTTCTTTGAACTTCCCAATGCGAGGCAGCTCTCGACGCGGTTTTATTTTTAACGGCGTCTTCGCTAGGACGTCTTGTACTTTTTTGGCGATTTGCTCCTGTAAATATATAAAATATTTTAATAATAATTTTATTTGGGTAGTATAAAAACTTTTTTGTCATGTTTATCCCCTTGATAACTCACTACTACATAACGTACTTTTGAAAGCGAAATGTAAGATTCAACTAGGGGAATTTTTTTGTCAATTTTCCTTATTGGTTTTCCTGGATAGAAACCAATTTAAAATTAATTACACATTATTTTATTCCCCATTATGACAAATAACCACAAAATTACGCAATTTCAGAGAGAAGAATGTGAAACAGTGTAACGCTCACGACCCTTATCGACAACCGGTCAGCGTCACAGATTAGTACTCATAGACCACAATTATTTTCGTATAATACGTGCGACTGATGTGACATACGGTCAACCTCACGTCAGTAGTAACATCAAGTGAATCACGACAACCGCAGCTAAGACCTATCGGCGCTTTCAAAGTCAAACTGCCATCAACATTAACGTACACAAAAATCGTAATATGTTATTGTTCCAATAAAATATTTGTTTTTGTATCATGTACCTAAGTGCGGTAGATCACGCGACCGACATCAGCGTCAGAGGAAATCAGTCTTTGTAACAATATTCGGGGCCTGTTTAATTAATTGGTGAGACTTTACAGACCTGGGACCTGGGTAATGGGAATCGGCATCTAACTGCGGCAACTGAAAAGTTCACAACAAGCTCACTTTTCAAGCAATCTGATGCAGTTGGTGGCAGTTAATTTAATTTATCTCAGATTTGAAGCCACCAACTGCATCAGCAACCTAGACGATTGTATGGACACCTCATGTATTAAAACAAGAAGGAAGGGAGGTGGCGAGAACAGTCTGCAGGACATCATCGACCTGCTGAAGAGGACACATCCAGACGTCATGCCAGATGTTGTGGCGAAGGAGCTGCACAAGCTGCCTCCCGTCACTTTCGACCACGTCGACGTCACCAGGCTGCTGAAGGACATCACGTTTCTGAAGGTGAGCCAGGCTGAGATGAAGTCCAAGTTGGAGTCATCGGATGTCACCATTGGTGAACTGTGAGCCGAAGTAGCATTGTTGCGCAACGCTGTTCCGACAAGTGGGTCACCGGAAGGCTCTAATGTAAACACACGTCGCGGGGCACAAAATGCTTCAATCTGCAATTTTCAGTCGGCGAGTAAATCTAAGTCACCGGCTGTCAAGCATGCAAGCCTTGCATCGTGTTCCGCTGATCGCGTCTCACCTGCCGGGGAAGTCACGCGTGTAATAGGTTCATCGAACCCCAAACGTGCCTATACTACAATAGGGTATTTTACGATATACGAGAAAAAACTATAAATATATTATTGAGATAGTTTAGGCAAAAGGGAGTCGGAAAATGTTAGTTTTAGTTCATAAAATAACAAAATAAATTTTAAAATTCAATTCAACGTTTTCAGTGTTTCTAATCTGCTAAAAAACACCATGAAATAGTAGAAGCCATGTTATTACGTCATACGGCTATGTTAACAAAAACGTGTCAATTATCATACAAAGATCAGCGCATTTGTTTTCATAGCCCAGTGACGTCATGACCACAGAGCAACATGGCGTCCACCACGTCCAGCGTTTTCGTCAACCTACACGCGAAATTTGAAAATGTAATATTTTAAATGCATTTTTATGGCACTTATCGATTGTGTATGGCACTTGTCGAATTATCGATATATTAGCACTATAGAATTTAATTAAAACACTTTTCAAAAATGGGTGTAAGACCCTATTGTCGCCAAGACGAAGCCTGCTGTGTCGCAAACGAAACGACAAACAGAAAAACCTAAAGGGGGAAAGCATAGTCGTTCAGTATCGAGCGCAACTAAAGGCGCTGTGATGGACCACAAACAGCAGGGTCCACCGAAGATCACATACGATGAGGGCGGCTTCATCAAGGTGGAGAGAAAGAAGAGGAAGCCTACTTAACGCAATCAGTGCGGGACAGCGCCTGCAGGTACTAACATGCTGCTATGTCCTGCAGTACCGACGACGCAGCTGTACGAGTCCCGTTTGCACCACCCTACGAAGACTGAGGACATCGTAGAGTACATACGGGTGAAGACCAACTGGACCTTGACGGTGGAGAAGTTGGAGGCGCGCCATAACACCAATTTCATGTCGTTCGTGGTGCGTGTTCCGACTCATCATTTGGAGACCTTCCTCAAGGAAGAGTTTTGTCCGAAAGATGTGCTGTATCGGCGTTTCCGCAGTCGGCTACGCGACACCTCGCAGCGTAACACGACGCCGTCACTTCGTGTGCAGTAGTTTTTAAGTTTGTTATAGAAAGTATGTATTAGTTTATAGTTTTATACTTATATATGTACTAGGGCGACACTGAATGTTTTTAGAACTGGCCACTTGTAAACGATATAATAAAAAAACAGTTCAAATTTTGAAAATGGAACTCTGCCAATATTATTGTATATGTCATTTGTCATTTGTTTACGATTTGGCGGCAAATTGAAAATTGTCTGTGTCACGTCAGCATGAATTTACCGCGAGAAAATTTTCGTACAATGATTTTTTATGACTTTCGATGTCTTTTAAGTCAACAAGAAAGTTATGATAGACTTTGATTGGCCTTTCACGATGAAGCCCCATCTCGTGCCTCTGTTTACAACTTAAAACGTGGTCATATTAATCTCACCGACGATCTGCGTGAGGGATGGCCTACGGCGACGACTGAAGATAACATCAGTGTTGTGCGGCGTATGATAGAGACTGACAAAAGAGTGACTTATCAGCAGATTCGGACAAGCTTAGGCATCGTTATGAGTCTAGTGCACAAAATCCTCCATGAACATTTAGCGGTCAGGAAGCTTTGTGCCCGGTGGATACCTCATAATTTGTCAGAGGCCCAAAAACTCCGTCGTGTTGATTGGTGTCGTGAAATGGTTCAAAGATTTATCGGATGTGACTCTAATGTTGTGTTCGACATACTTACGGGTGACGAAAGCTGGATTTATTGTTATGATCCTGAAACTAAGAGAGAGTCTGCTGTCTAGGTGTTTCCTTCCGAGGAGTTGCCAACTAAAGTGAGAGGTCGAAGCGTGGGAAAAAAGATGGAACGTTCTTCGGAAGCACAGGTCATTACGCAACAATATTTTACAGTGACTCAAAAAAAAAAGAAACAGTTACTGCAGAGTGGTACACTAACAATCGTTTGCCACATGTCTTGGAAAAAGCTCGGGAGAAACGACCTCGCATTAGGATCCTCCTTCACCACGACAACGCGACGAGGCGTTGTCGTGGTGAAGGCCAAGCAAAAAATCGACTACTTGGCGACGGCAAACGTGTAATTACTGGGTCTCCCGCCCTATAGGCCCGACCTCGCACCTTGCGATTTATTTCCGATAATAAAAGAAAAACTTCGAGGAAAACGTTTTATGGACGCCAAGGTGGCTGCGTTCCAATATGCCGTCGAAGAGACCCCTAAGGACGAGTGGGTGCTTTTCTCAGTGGTTCCATCGGATGCAGCGATGGATTGATGTAAATGGACACTATTTTGAAAAGATATAATAAAACTAATAACTTGCTAGTTTGTTCAGTTTTTGATTTTCTAAGAACTTTCAGTGTCACCCTCGTATTGTGTTTTTATGGGCCTTAGTTGCCTGAAATTAAGGCAACTAAGGCCCTTTTATTTCATTATATACGCATACATTATATTTTTAAATATTAGTATATAAAAAAAAATGACATACACATAATCAGCCTATGGGTTCGAATTTACAACTCATAAGTCACGGCCGTTACCACTGGGCCACCACTGCTCTAAAAAATATATAAAAAATGGTAGCCCATCGGTATCGGGAACAGGGTCCAAGCTACCGGCGGTCAGGGCTCCAGAGAGAGGAACCTCCTAACAATGCGAGCCGAGTCCAGAAGTACCGCTTTCTGAATCAAGCCCTTAAACCAGCTGCCCAACGAGAGCCTCCTTAGGTTTTGGTCTTGGCAATTAAGCCATTAGCTGATACGATTATTATTATTATTTATTTTTATGTCCTTACATATCTCGGGGCATGGGGTCCCGTTCCAAAGGGGAAGGCGTACGAGGGGCCGAAGCCAACTCGCAGAGGCCCCTTGGACAATTGTATTGGAATGAGGCACCAACTGACGATGATCCCTGTTTCTCTATGCAAGTTCATCCAAGGACAACCCGCGGTAAATGCAGCACTATTGCAGAACATGGGAACAAAACATATTGGGCTATGGGTTTGTGTAGCTATAGTGGATTGGTTTCCTAAGACTATGAGACCAATGTTTTATATAAAATACACCAATAAAATGGCAGGGGGTGACTTGCACACTCAATAATGGGCCCCCGAAAACAGTCGCTAGCATATAAAGACATAGCGACAAGGGGGCGACGCTTCTTGAGGTGCTTGAGGAGTGGAGAGGTATTCCACGGCTATCAGAACAATCCCAGAGCCCGGAAGATGGTCAAGATCCCTACCAGCACTTATTGGAATACTTTCTCCGAGCACGTTTGCTCTTGCGAATTTCCACTCAAGCCGTCCAAAAAGTTAAGATTGAGGTGGGAGCTCTGTTACTCGTCAGTGTTCACTCCAGCCGGCCAATAAAGGCAAGCCAGAGACGAGGAACAAGACTTCTCCCAGGAGATAAGGTCCGTGGGGTCGCTACTGCCCAACAACTCGCGACATGCTGCCCTGCGGGTTCTGTATCTCTCTTGGTCTGGCTCCTTACCCTGACCTGTTCCGGCAAAGTAACCTACCGGCACAGACCCAGAGTTCGGAGCGCGCTATTATTATTATTATTAAAACTCACCCAGCCGTTAGGATACTTCGATGGTATTAAGGCTAGGGTCTCTCTAAAACGTCAGACGTTACCGACAGCGTGCGGTGACGTCACGCCGGACGGCCGACACGCCGCCGTCGCAAGCGTGCGAGCGGGACAGCACGCATGTGTTTACGGAAATAGCATTCGGCCGACGTCGGTCGTGGTTGGCATGTGGTCAGATAGTCCGCAGCCTTTTTGTTTTTTTTTTGTGGATGGGAAATCATCAAATAACTTCTCCCGCTCTGGGGGTGAGCCGATGTCAGTAACTAAGGTCTGTAAGTATAGGTTCATAGGTGGGTGGTGCTGTAACATTAACATTGGAGGGCTGCCAGCTGCCCAAACACGCCTTTTTTCTTTTTTTTCTTTGGGTGGGAAATTATCAAATAATTTCTCCCGCTCTGGGCGGAGCGGGAGGGTGTGTCAGACTCTTACTGACTAAAACCCACCCGTATTCCTTCCGTTGCCAGAGGCCTCGGTAACCCTTTAGTACCTTCCCGCGACCCCGGCAGACATCGGCCCTAGTGGACCCCTAAATTTGTGCTGACGACATCTCTTTGAGGCGCGTGTGGAATACAACGCGCCGTCGACCCGGGCCTGGTCCTTACCGGACGGTGAGCTACACATTGCTCACCGTCCGCAAGCCCGCGCCTACGGTGGCCGGAAATCCGCCCGGGTAGTCCGCAGCCTAAGAATCCCACATACAAAGATACGCGTGAAAAACATAACCCTGTCTTTGTGTGTAGGATTCTTAAGCTGCGGTCTATCTGACCAGTCGGGTAAAAGGCCCTGTATTGACCGATTGGTTACCTCAAAGCGTTGGCAGCGAGTTGGTCTGCGCGCGAGTGTTCTACGTGTGTATGAGCTGCATGTGCGCGAGCGCTCGGTGTTCTTTTGCCTCGCGAGCCGCGCTGCCGCCTGCTGAATGTCTTACTAACTATTTGTATGTTGTTACCGCAAAGACAAGGGCGTTGGCAGCGAGTTGGACTGCACGAGAGTGTATGATCTGCGTGTGTGAGGAGCTCGTGCACTAGTGCTCGCAGTTCGTCTGCCTCGCGAGCCACGCCGCACAGCGATAGTGCTCCCGCCCGGTGCATGTCTCACTATTTTTATTTTGATGAGTTACCTCAAAGCTAAGAGCGTTAGCAGCGAGCTGATCTGCGCGCGAGTGTATGTTCTGCGTGTGCGTGAGGAGCTTGTGCGCCAGCGCTCGCTGCTCGTCTGCCTCGCGAGCCGCGCCGCACAGTGACAGTGCTGCCGCCTGGTGGATGAGAGAACATCTATGAATATAGTTGTAATATTGAACCATTACCCAAACATATATTTGGGAGAAACTTATGTCCAAGAGGAGCAGGTCTCTGTCGGCTGAAATAATGATTTTCATCAAGCAATATTGTGATGAACTCGAGGTTTTTATTTGTGTATTTATTTGCAAAAATTGAATGCTTTTCAGCTATACTTTCGCTCAGTGTAATAATACCGAGTAACACCACCTGATATTATTCCATAATAAGACCGGGTTCCAACTTGGTAAAAGTGAGACCTTTAAAAACAAAATGGCAGTCATGGGGACTGCTGACAGAAGTGAAAAATAAATGTTAAATTTTATGGTCTTCCTTTTATTTTAGATGCTAGGTTATTTAGAAGAAATAAATGTATATGATTGAGCCCTTCGATCGGTACAGTAAAATTACAGGTTTTTTTTTCACATTTAGCGGGTTTGATTCCCGGTTCAGACAGGCGATTATTTAAAATTGTTTGGATGCCGTTCGTTTTTTTTTTTAAATAAAAATGAAGTCATTGATTCAGTATTTTTTTCTATCTACAGTATTTAAGGTAATAGTCGTGGGACGCCCTGTATATAATGCGTATACATGTACACAGGCCGTTGGGCGTCGCCAGACTGTCGCAATACGTTCCATTACCATGTCGGTGACACGAACACATAAGGTTTTCCCCCACCAAAAATCGCTCAACGCGCCTAAAGAAGTTTTTAGTTCAAAAATCTTGAAATACAGATTTTGTTTTCTCCAAAATCGAGTTCATGGTTGTTTTGACCAGTTTGGTCTACTACTCATAATGTTCAATGACACCGTAAAGTTTCATCTCAATAACTTCATGTATTTACCCAAGCACTGCCACCAATGGTGGCCGGCATGGCCATGTAACAGTCGAACTCCGTCTTGTCCATGTTCAGAGACTCGGCCGTCAGGTTCTCGATGAAGGAGACTGCACAACACTGGAAATAAAACAGAAAATCGTCATTAGGTCTAGATGGTTTTTATCTCTAGTCAACATGCGCTACTAAAAAAAAAAATTACATATCTTGGAAGTTGAAACCCAGGAGTTCACGCTCGGCAGCCTCGGTTGTGTGCTAAACCAGACTGAACTGAAAAACTGTGAGTTTTCCAAAAGTAACAGTATGCCAGTTTTATGGGTGGAGTAGTACTCCTAGCAATACGTTATTATATTTAATAAATCATTAAAAAAAATCATTCGACAATTTTTAATTACCTACAGACCGAACCTTCGTTTTCGTTTTCGGCCACTTTCAGCCAAAACATAATTTTTCGGCCATAAACCAGCCGAAGTTTCGGCCAAGTCGAAAATCAGAAGTGAACTTCTGAGCTTTACGAACTTAGGTTCGTAAAGCTAGGCAGTATCAGTGACGTTCGGTTAACCTCGGGGTGAATCGGGACCGCTCGTGGTTTCACTCAGCCGCGATTTTGTTTTGAATTTGTGAAACGAGGTTATGTTGTATTTTTTCTTCACGCTCATAAATTAATGGCTAAGTAAATACTTATAATTGTTCTTGACTTTTGTTTTTATTTCCGACATGCATAATAATAATATATAAAGTCATTAGATATCAAATTCTCTAAATAAAAAAATCTAATACTCAGATAAAAACTCAAATTGACAAAGGTTTGTAAAATCTGTGACTATTGAATTATCATTGAATTATTGTTTTATTTCTTAAAGCCTATATTTGCTCTTTCTATCCCTAGGTGTTAAAAAAAACAAACAAGATTTCAGTGGACAGCTTAAATATTAATATTTTTTAATGTCTAAATCATTTTCGTTATCGGCGGAAAATACGACTAAAGCCGAAACTTCGTTTTCGTTTTCGGCTAAATATCCATTTTTGATCGGACAGTATTTTGGAAGAGAAAAAGAATTGTCTTAGAATAAAAGAGTTTTTTTTTCATCACCTGCCTGCCTTTTCCAAACTATGTTGGGGTCGGCCTCTGTCTAACCGGATACAGCGACTGCCTATCTGACCTCCATAACCCAGTTACTGGGCAACACGATACCCCTTGGTATAGTCTTAGAATAAGAGAGTAAATATTGTATTTACGAGATTAGTGAAGTAGTACCCTCCCTCGCCGGTCATGAGACGCTGCGCGTTACAGAAGCGCGTCACGAAGTTGATGTTGCTCACCAGGCGCGGCGGGTTGGCTTTCAGCACCTGGACACGGACACAATCATGTTTATTAAAATAATGTTGACAAAAAAAGCACAAAGTGACATTTCGTTTCTCCTTTTTTGACATCCCACCATAGAAATCCTTCTACATAAAAAAGGACCTATACAAAGATCGTTAGAAAAAGGATTTCTACGGTGAGATGTCAAAAACTGAGAAACGAAACGTCACTTTGTATAGAAAGAGCCGTGTCTATTCTTCGAAGAAATAGAGAGTGTCGTGCTAAGCCTGCTGGACTGACGGACGTCATCATCAGCCTTTACAGTTTCCACTGCTGGGACACAGGCCTCCTCTCGTGAGAGGTAGTGGGCCGTAATTCACCACGCCAGCCCAGTGCTAGTAGTTAGTCGATGTCACATGTCTTCGAATTTTTGGTTCTAGGACATGCCGGTTTCCTCGCGATGTTTTCCTTCACCGTTTTGAGAGCAGTGGTGATGAAACTGGCGGACGGAGATCCTGACGTTACGCGTAGCGCCCGTAGTGCAACACCGTCTTTGACCATGCCGACCAATAGAGTTATATGAAAACAATGTATTACGGAATTATTCCTCTTAAAAAGATCTATGAAACTGTTGCAACGCTATCTGTGTATCTGCATTTTTCTTTTCTCTCTGGACCCAATTCTGAAGCCCATTTAGACGAATTCGCGGGCTGAAGTTAATTACATATGTATATAAAGATATTACGGTTGGTGACACTTTCATTCACATTACAATCGAGCCTATTAGATAATAAGTAAGTAATTAACTGCTAAGTAACTATAAATTTAAGAAATCGTCCAGTAACGTCTTTATTAGTTACTTTATGTCAAGGGGAACTTGTCACTTGCTTCACGTGTCCTTTATATTACAATTAAAAGAGATACATTCTAGTTAAACGCGCATAATGCATGTATCAGAGAGTTGGTCATATTTAAGAGTGTGGTACAGACCATCAATTTAAAAACTTTCTCCAAGGGAACAACATTGTCTTATCGGGACGCCATCGTAATCGGGACAGTCGATAAAAAATTATCAACTGCCCCATACAAAACTTCAATACCAACTCGACCCGAATGTATAGGATGTCTGATTATTTTAAATACATGGTTAAATTTAATTAGCAGTTGAAACGTTTCAACATCTAATTAAATTCCCCCAGATTCTATGGGTTGTTCCCGTTCGTCCACCCCCCGTCGTCCACACTGCGGACGACTGGGAAAGATGCATTCTGTTCGTTCACAGTGTAGACGAACAGAACGCAACATTCCCAGTCGTTCGCACCTCGTTTCATGTCTAGTTTAAGAGTCTTTGTAAAGAAATTTTAAATTAAATAAATGATTTAACGGTTTAATTCATTTTCATTCCCGGAAGTGTCGTCAAAACTGATAAGCAAAGACTATCTTTTGTTGGAGGATCGACAGGGTGCAGGTATTAGTTGAGTATATCCAGGCGATTGTAACTTTAAAACGTTTTATATATTAATTGCATTTAAACTGATAATGATACAATACCCAATGTGTAAAATTAAAATGTGAAACATTCTTATGCTATACATTTAGTATAAAATACGCAAAAAGCTTTAGATTTACTAGGTATGTACTTTTAAAGTCTCTTTTAAAGCCTTACTAAAGTAATAAAGCTAAGTACATAATATTTTAAAAGTACCTATGTTTATTATATAAGGAAATACTATCTAACTCTTAGACTAGACGTGAGATGACGGGGTGTGGACGACTGGGAATAATGCGTTCTGTTCGTCCACAGTGTAGACGAACAGAACGCAACATTCCCAGTCGTCCGCAGTGTGGACGACGGGGTGTGGACGAGCGGGAATGACTCGATTCTATCGGAATCAATTTCTAATAATGAAAAATGAAGAAAAAAATGCTTGTAATCTTGTATGTATTTTAAGGACGACATCACTAAAATGCTGAACGCAATCAGCACAAATCTTAACCGCGTTGAGCGCTCAGTGTCATTATTGTTGTAGAATATTGACACTGAAAGCCCAAGCGCTCAGTTTCACTGGTGATATATGTAAGTATCTAAGTACGAGGGTGCGTTTTTAAGTTCGCGGAATGGGGGGGAGGGGATAACAATAGGTCATTATCGGGATGGCCACTCAATATTAATATAAATACCAGGTTTTATCTTAATTGGATCCCTCTCACCGACCCCGATGACCCCATTACCGTCCTCCAGGAGAGCAGTAGGGCCACGAGTACAGTGTACAAAACACACCGACCTACGTTCCGACCTCGCCGCCGAGGTCCCTCGCGTAAACCCCGACGTAATTGTCCCCCCCGACCCTTGCACGACGAAGCGCCAGTCCGCGCCGCAGCTGAGCCTGTAGTTTTAAATTCCCCGATTAATAATAATTCTGATCAGATCCAGCCTGTCCCACCTTGCTGTCCTCCCCCCAGCGACGCCCTAAGCCGAGGTCCGTACCCCACAGGGGGTGCCCTTAGCGTGCAGTCGCATAGTATTATAAGAAATTCGCCCCTGGCTGGAGGCTTTGAGTTCGCTTAAGGCAGCCACAGGAAAGTCCGGTTAAGTAGTCACGACCTCTCAAGGTCAACTACGAGATGCCATACATTAAAAATAAAAATAAAAAAATAATTGGATCCTTATTCTTTGAACTATCGTCAAGCAAACAACTCAATCGGGAAGAAAGTGTGAATTATGGAAAAAATCGAGTACCGCGCCGTAATAAAGTTCCTTACCAAGCAAGGAAAGTCAGTTCAAAATATACTGGAAGAGATGGAATCCGTTTACGGGGACTCTTGCCCGGGTAAAACCATGGTTTACAAGTGTCACAGTCTCTTTAAACAAGGCAGGACCTCACTTGAAGACGACCCACGGCCCGGACGGTCGATCGAGGTGACTACTCCGGAAATCATTAAAAAAGTCGAAAAAATAATATTGGAAGATGCCAGACTAAAGAAAAAACAGCTTGCAGAAATGGTTGGAGTATCGGATACGACAATTTTCAAAATTCTATACGATCATCTTGGCATGACAAAGGTCAGTGCAAGATGGGTGCCAAGAATGCTCACGCCGCCTCAAAAACAACACCGCGTGGAGTGTTCTCGCACGTTTTTGGACCTCTGTAACGAAGATAAGGATGGACTATTAAGTCGAATTGTTACTGGAGATGAAACTTGGGTTCATCATTATGAACCTGAGTCGAAACAGGACTCTATGCAGTGCCACAAAAAAGGCACACCACCACCCAAGAAGTTTAAAGTTTCACAATCGGCTGGAAAAATCATGGCAACAGTGTTTTGGGATTCAGAAGGGATCCTGTTGGCCGATTATAAAGATAAAGGCGTTTCTATAACCGGAGAGTTCTTCTATCTTCGAGAGGTTGAAAGAAAGCATTAAAGAAAAAAGGAGGGGTAAATTGGCCAAAGGTGTCCTTCTTCACGACAACGCGCCTGTTCACAAGGGCCGTGTTGCGTTGGTTGCCCTGCATAAGGTGAGCTTCGATATTTTAGAGACCATCCACCCTACTGGCTCCCAGTGATTATTACCTCTTCCCAAAACTAAAAAAGAACTTCGTGGGAAGAAATTTTCAACTGATGAAGAAGTGAAGGACGCGGTTTCAGCTTATTTTTCGGACAAAGACAAAACATTTTTTTTTTTTGAAGGTATACATAAGCTAATTGAAAGATCTGGAAAATGTATAAGGGTAGCAGGTGAATATATTGAAAAAGAAAAATAATTTAGTATTTTTATTTTCACTTCTCACCCTCCATTCCGAGAACTTAAAAACGCCCCCTCGTATAATATGAAGTGATGTATGTATTACAACCCTATGTGATCGAATCAGAAATGAAGAGATCCGCAGGCGAACTAAGGTAACCGACATAGCCCGAAAAATTGTCAAATTTAAGTGGCAGTGGGCAGGGCACATTGCTCACAGGACAGATGGCCGATGGGGCCGCAAGATTCTGGAGTGACGACCGCGTACCGGAAGACGTAGCGTTGGAAGGCTTCCTACAAGGTGGACCGATGACCTTGTGAATGCCGCAGGAATCCGCTGGATGCGGGAAGTACAGAACCTGTCAAAGTGGCGATGATTGGAGGAGGCCTATGTCCAGCAGTGGACGTCTTTCGGCTGAAATGATGATGATGATGTATTAGAATTTTTTTATTAAAGAGAAGAGGATATATCAGTGTGTAATGTGAAAATGAATGATAAGAGTGTAGAGCAAGTAAGTGAATTTGTATATTTGGGGAGTCTGTTTACAAGGGATGGAAAGATTGATGAAGATGTGGAAAGGAGAGTAAATGCGGGAAATAAAGTGAATGGTGCTATAAATGCGATGGTAACCAACCAGTCGATGCCCAAAGAGACTCGACTGGCTGTTCATAATGGTGTGCTGGTGCCTATACTTATGTATGGAAGTGAATGTTGGGTGTGGCAAAAGAAGCATGAAAGTAGAGTAAAAGCTGTGGAAATGCGTTCCTTGAGAAGAATGTGTGGTGTGACTATAAATGAGAGGCTGAAAATGATGTGATAAGGCAACGGTGCGGTTTAAAGGAAGATGTAGTGACAAAAATTGAAAAGAGTATGCTTAGAAGGTTTGGTCATGTTGAGAGGATGAATGAAAGCCGACTAACAAAAGGTAGGTAGTACAAGGCAGATGTGAGTGGAAATGCCGGGAGGGGACGCCCCAGAAAGACATATAGTGACCTCATTAATGATGTTCTTCAAAAAGGTCAGGTGCGTAGTACTCGCAACCGGCGTGCGTGTATGACCAGATGTATGAACGTGAGCGAAGTGGAAGGAGTATGTAAGGAGCGTAGCAGGTGGCGTTCTATAGTTTCTGCCTACCCCCATGGGAAGAAGGCGTGAGTTTATGTATGTGTATGTATTAAATGTTGATACAAAATTCTGGTCTCTCAAAACATAGTTGAGAAAAAGCTGCGCAGATTGAGTATATGAAGTGTTCTCACAGTGAATATAAGCGCCGGCAGCAGGTCGTCGGCCGAGGCGGGCGCGCCGCACAGGCGCAGCACGTGGCGGCAGCAGCGCCGCACGCGGCACAGCTTGTCGCCCGGGGACGCCGCGCTGTCCATGCCCAGCAGCTCTGGGGCGGGTGGGTTTAGTTATGCAGGAGATAACAAGAGAACAAATTTGCTAGATAAGGGTGCAACTGAAATCCTATTTATATTATAAATGCGAAAATTTGTAAAAATGGATGGATGTTTGTTACTCTTTCACGCAAAAAGTACTGAACGGATTTGGATGAAATTTGGCACACAGATAGTTTATAACCAGGAATAACACATAGGATACTTTTTATCCCGATATACCCACGGGGTCAAAACTTATGCGGGGAAACCGCGGGGCGCATCTAGTCATTCATCATTTCAGGTAGACGGATCTTTTGGCCCTTGAATGATAATGACATTGAAGGTGGCGTTGGTAAACATTTTGTGATATGCGTTAAGTTCCGGTTTTGGCGACGTGCTACATGATCCAAAGGTTCTGTCTCGTATAGGATCGCAGCAATAAGCTGAGCGACGGCCGTTCTGCTTAGATGTGCCGCATTCTTTTTGTATTTAATAATAATAATAATAATAATAATACATTTATTTCATAAAAAAGGGAGATTGTAGTACATGAGGCATACACAGAGTTATACATATAGGTTTGTACAATGTTAATCACAATCTGGTGGGTGAAGTTCTGCTATCCTAGCTAGGTTATAGAATAACCTGTATTAAGGATTAACAGTCCCTGTCCCTTACAAAAGTTACAAAAAAACTAGTACTAGTTTTTGTTTTTGTGTTTGTGTTCTGTCTTTGCGTCATGTTTACTGCAAATAAACGTATAACGTAGAGCATACGGTGGAGGTTTTCCCGGCTTGGGCAGATCGCCGCCGTGTCCTCGTGGAGGCGATCTACGACGGAGATCTCTCGCGTCCGGCCCTGGTCCAGGCCATGGTACGGAGCGAAAAGGCATGGGCAGCCGTCACCTCCTTCTGCGAAGCAATAACGCTCGCAAAGGAGGAGGCGGAACGTGTGAGGGCGAGTCGAAATTCGCGCCCAAAATTTACGACCCTAGTCGCCGCAGGAAATTAGCAATGGGTAGCTCGCCGTCCCATAAGGACCAGGCCCGGAGCGACGGCGCAACGTGCTCTCGCGCGCCTCAAAGAGATGTCAGCACAAGTGTAGGATTCCGCTAGGGCCGATGCCTGCCGTCTGACAATACAGGCAACGAAAGGAACACGGGTGAGTTTTAGTCAGTAAGAGTCTGACTAAAACTCAGAGAAGTTATTTGATAATTTCCCAACCAAAAAAAAGCGGGCTGAAAATACTTGACTGTCAAAAACTTTCACTATTGGACCTATTCTGAACTATCAAAATAAACCAAATATTTAATTTTTAATATTTTTGTTTCTGTAACAAAACACTTACCGCTGATGGCCTTGTAGAGCAGCTGTCGACACTCAGCATTGTTCCTGTCGAGCCTGCACTCCAGGTGTCGCTCGCCAACCCAGCTCAACTGCTGAATACGTTCTGACATGGCACGGTCTAAGCGCTCATCTTCGGTTCCACTCGGGGAGAAAACTATTGATGGCATCCTAAGAAAACCATCAATGTCGTTAGGAAAGCTTGTGGCTTTTTAAATATGAATTTATAAATTGAATTAACCATGTTTTTAAAAAGATGCATAACTCTTGACATCATTTCATGTCACCATGTTTTGACCGCTTGACCAAAATGTCAATAATAAGCCTCAAATTCCCAAATAGAGAATATACAAGTAATTCAAAACTTAGCCCTTATTTTTTAATGCATTACTTATTTTACAATTTATTCATTTATGTTGCGTCTTTTTGGTGGAACGGGACGCAAACTCAAAACGCGTCGTCTTCGACAATGTCGGAAGTGACGAAAGAAACTATGTTAATATAATCTATTCTTAGCAAAGTGCTTGAAATCTCACTAAAGTAAGTAAGTGCCATTTCTGCATGAATAAAGCACAACAAATAATTAAAGTTATATCATTTGGGGCTACAAACCATGAAACGGGGATGTAAACAAAGAAGTTTTGTGGCAAATGCCGTCACATCATGCCCGCGACAGAAACGGTCGTTTGAACTTTAGTAGAAAATTGTTGGGAGTCTCATATTTTTTGAGCAACAAGCAGTAGTTGAATTTAACTTTTAATACTTTTCTTGGGTTTATATTCCTGTCTATTATTGATATAGTGAAAAAAAAAAATACATGCATATTCCCTATTGTAAAGTGGGATTTAACCGCAACTTAAAATTAAGATGCGTTTGCTGGCGTAAATCATATAATATGTCAGTTCCTAAGGGTCGTAGCATGATTTTAAATAACCTTCTTCAGAAATAGGGCTATCAAATGTAAAAGAATTTTCCAACTCCAACTGGTAGTTACAGAGATTAGCACGTTGAAACAAATAACCAAACTCTTCAGCTTTATATGTATTTCGTGACTGTGTACGTATATGTTGGCAACAGGTTCTAAATTAAAAAAGTTGATTTTGTTCCATAGTAATGATTCTCATTTAAGCCAATTTTGTGGTACTTACTCATGCAAGTATGTCATGGCATGTTTCTCCACAAAGTCCATGAGTAGTTCCTTGGTGTCAGCGTCCACGTTCGTGAAGTGCGACGACGTATCCATGTGTTTCATGAAATACTGCAAAATGATAAATTATGTCGTTAGACTTTGAAGTGGCAGACTAGTCACAGAAAAAAGCATTAATCACTGTTAGTGCTTTTATCTTTGTTAAGAATCCGTCAAAAACAACCGCATTGCGATAAAGCCCTTAATGCACAGATTTATGGAACAAATAATAATTACATTGATAATGTTATTCATGCTAGTATTAAAAGTGACGCGATTTTTTTTCTGCCGGTTCCCTAGTGATCAAATGCTCATAGAGGATCTTAATCACCACACTGACAGATTTATAGGGATATTGATCGCTGTTTCTTATTTGTCAAACAGTACTGTTCTACGACACTGAACAATGGTGCCGATTCCCTTGTTCACAAACTAAACTAAATTTAAGTTCAGTGCATCTTTTTCCTTCTATTTCATTAAGAAAAGGACAGAAGATAAATTTTAGTTTAGTCCTGTCAAATTAGTCACCTGTCACTACTCCATACAAGTTTAGACGTGCTTTAAAACTTGCCTACTAAAATTACGTCAATTTACGGCAAGCGCTGATTAATTTGACAGGACTAAACTAAAATTTATCTTCTGTCCTTTTCTTAATGAAATAGAAAGAAAAAGATGCACTGAACTTAAATTTAGTTTAGTTTGTAAACAAAGGAATCGGCACCAATGTTAGAATTTGACATTTATTTTTAACCGATTACGGCTCAGGAAAGAAATGGCAACAAGGTTTCAGGCTGTTTCATATATCTTCGATCGTAGCACAGTGGAACGAATGTATGGGAGCGGTTGGACGTAGACATGTCCGAAAAATAAGAGTAAAATTATGACAAACTAATGATGCCATCTTATTCGATTACTTAATGCCTTCATAAATTGTGGTGATGAATTTCTTCATAACTCCCATATTTCGGGAGTAATTTGAGAAAATGTGAAATTTTACTATGAAAATGAGTGTATCGAGCTCTCTCCCTCCTGATTCCGGGCTTGTTTCAAGTAGCGGTCTCTAATATCGTAATGCTATTACTAAGAGCTATATTTAATACTAAGACACATAGTGCGCCAAATGTGCACTTTCTGGGATAAAAGGAAATGAAAATTTAAAAAAAAAAAGTTTTTTCCCCATTTGTATTTACTTTAAACCGCAGACAGACTTATTAAGAGGTCTATAAATATATTATATATATACAGAAATATATATTAACAAAAATATTCACAAGAACTGATGAGAGTATGACTTTTAAGTAAGTTGATAATAAATTACCTAGTTTCATTAAAAGTACAATAAATAATTAAGATGTAAGCTCTAATTTACTAAGTTACACATTTTAAAACAATAACATCATTTAATTATCTTCGTCATCATCATCATCATCAATTAATTCAAATTCAGAATCGATGTCCGCTAAATCATTTATGTTAACAAATTCGATATCACTTTTCTCAGAATCCGTAAGCTCATAAAATTCCTTAAAAGAAGATTTTTTTACAAACTTATTTCCTTTTGGACGGATACTTGTAACAAGTGGATCAGAAGACAGTAAAAGATTGTGCATAATATCTTCATTGCATGAGATACTGCTATGCTTTCGAGAATGCCCCTCTCTATATTTTCTAAAATCTTTATTTCTAGCCTCAGATGCCTCTTCGGATAGAAAACCAATGGGCACAATTGACATGTTCTGAACTATGTCTGGCCCATGCATTAAAATTTTATGAAGTGAAGAAGGCATATAATACCATGGGTATAACTCCACGTAAAGCTTAGCAGTATCAAAGCAGAACTCTCGGAATTTAGTTACGTTGATCTTCTCTCCTGATGAAATACACTGCAAGATCACACAGATTTTTCTTAAAAGCATAGCATCTATTCCGGTCAGTTCAGCAGATTTAGTGTAGTTTTCAAAAAATCTCCTTGCCGAGTTGCCATTGTTGGTGGATCCACTGCCTTGTTTCACAACATCGAGAAGTAAGCCCGTTTCTCTTCTTACAGCCTCTTGAACTCTTTTCTTCCTGTCATCAACTTGCCTTTTTGCTATATCACCCCTTACTTGCCATGATTTTATGTCTAATTTGTAGGAAATGTGTAATAAGCATTCCATTGAGCGAATCCAAGCGTGAAGGGTGCTTAAGCTATATTTATACATGTCCTCGTTTGCGTGTTTATCTTTGATTAACTCTAAATTATTCATTTCTTTAGGACAAGCCTTGCATATGTCACACACTGAAGCTGCTGTATTGGATATAATGGAATGAATTTTACCATCAATCATTGTCAACAGCAGTTGGTGTTTGACACTAATTCCATCAGTGATGGTGGATGGAGTTAAGGCTTCAATCTCTGCTTCGATTTCAGCCATCTCTCTCTGCACATTTTCTTTGGTTTCCTTTATAAACTTAAACAATATTGGCCGGCAAAATGAAGTGGAAGATGGTCGCTCGTTTTCCCAAATTGTTACACCTTTTGAGACGAGCCGCAGTGGTACAAGACTAATCATAAAATTACTAGCAAGATCGATTTGCTCATCTTCACTCGTCCTTTGATGATAAATGCTTTGGCTAGATGATCCGTCAAAACCCCATTTGCTGGTCAATACGAGCTGTTGATTGGGATCAACAGGGGTTTCTAACGACCTAATAAGTCTTCTTGAGGTTAAATCCATCAAGGCTTGTAATTTGATTTTTGCAGAGCTCTCTGTAACTGTGAGATCTTCTTTGGCCGGATAGCACTTAATTTTTTCTTTAACCAACATGTAGTAACTCGGGTATTGAAGAGCTCCTTCTTGAGTGTTGAAATCCCGAAGAGTGTTATAGCGCCATTTCGATAAGTTCATCGATACATAAAGAGCCAATGCCTTCAAAGGGGATATTTCCCGTACCTGAATTGATTTACCTTCAATAAAGGCTTTGATTTTTGAGGCCTCTTCTGGATTCTCCGTCAAGTATTTCATAACATAAGCTGTATCGCTTTGTCCTG
This sequence comes from Atethmia centrago, assembly GCA_905333075.3. Taxonomy (NCBI): domain Eukaryota; kingdom Metazoa; phylum Arthropoda; class Insecta; order Lepidoptera; family Noctuidae; genus Atethmia; species Atethmia centrago. The sequence goes on along the minus strand of HG995378.1, from coordinate 29,042,325 downwards.
CCTTTTGAAGCGCCCTTTCGGCCGAAAACATAATTTCAGCGCTGCTACTGCTGCATGAAAGACTATCTTCAGTGCGTCTTCTTTTTTGCCGGTTACTAAGGTCCTCAAAAGATTTACGAGGACTAGGATGTGTACAAGTTGAAGCATCAGATTTAGCAGGAGAAATTATGGGCTCGATGACGTCACTTATATTTTCTGTAGAAGGTTCCATATTTTCATTCTGTAATTCCGGCCATTGAATTGCAGCCTGTAGCCAAATCTCATGTTTCTTCCGAAACTTATCTGTGCTTCTTCCAGACTGTGTCCATTTTGCATAAATGCGGTAGCAAAATCGACGACACCAGTCTTTTAAACTTGTTTCAGCACTTTCACATAACTGAACACAACTGTTATCTTTTAAAACACTGAACAAATAGTTAAAGTCGCGTAAATCTTTATGTGCGCGTGCGCATAAAGCAACGTGAATATCAAGATTTGTATTAAAATTTGGAAAATACATTGCGAGATTAGCTTGGATACAACGAGGTGTAAATCAACACTGATTTTAAAGTTACTAATAGTGACCTATTTATATAAAATCCAGGTATCCCAGGTATCCTTTGTTAAATATTGCAAGGTAATTAGTTATTGTGATAATTAGTAAATGATGCATGCTAAATTAGTGTATTAAGAGCCATTTAGTAATTAAATAATAGCAATGTTCTTATCAGTAATCATTAGTGCATCAGTTTTATATGTAAACCTTAAGTCCCTAATTATATATCCTAATTAGCTTATATCTTCTCTAATTGGCTGCTCAGAAATGTTATTGTAATAAGGTAAACCTTTAGAAAAACGGTTTTAATCAACAAAATAAACAAAAAATAAAAAAATTGTGTTATAAAATAAACATCACTCTTTATCCCAGAAAGTGCACATTTGGCGCACTATGTGTCTTAGTATTAAATATAGCTCTTAGTATTAGCATTATGATATTAGAGACCGCTACTTGAAACAAGCCCGGAATCAGGAGGGAGAGAGCTCGATACACTCATTTTCATAGTAAAATTTCACATTTTCTCAAATTACTCCCGAAATATGGGAGTTATGAAGAAATTCATCACCACAAGTTATGAAGGCATTAAGTAATCGAATAAGATGGCATCATTAGTTTGGCATAATTTTACTCTTTTTTTTCGGACATGTCTACGTCCAACCGCTCCCATACATTCGTTCCACTGTGCGTAGCCCAAATAATAGTCCATTTGACTAGCAAGAGTAGGTTACTATTGTATTAAATTCGTATCGGGTAATGATGTAAGCCTGAAGAATCTATTCTTTAAACATAAAACATAACATAACGCCTTGTTTCCCCGAAGGGTTGGGCAGAGCTGTACCTGAAGTACACCCACATTTCGCCAGTTATGTTTTTAAGTCCCATGTAATAGGGGGCGAGTCTATTGCCATCAACCAGGCACAAATCCAGACTCCGGGCTGCAACTGAGAAATTCCAGATAGAAAACCCAATAACACTTTGCCCGACCTGGGAATCGAACCCAGGACCTCATGCTCAGCAGTAGCGCTTGCGACCACTAGACCAACGAGGCAGGTCTATTTTATATAGGGTCAAATATTAGTTCGCGAACTTCACACTGTGAAGTCTTCTAGATGGATTTATCTATATGTCGGAAATACGTTAATCACTCGTTTGACTAATCGGGACGCCAGCGCCACCAAGCGGCGCTCGACAGAGTCTACAACATCACGCTTGACCGGAGTTAAGTGCAGTTGGTACGAGGCGGTCAAGGAGTGAACACATTTAGAAACTGTCGCGCGTTCCGTATAGTTGTGTCGTGTACCTACAGTGTGTGAATAGCTAGTGTGATTATTTGATCGTAAATTATAATTTGATTTAAACTGCAAACGATTTTCCTATTGTGCAATAATCAACACTTCCCATTGTACGCCCACAGTAGTTAAAATATGGCTGATGATAACGAGAGAGACGTACCTTCTCCGTCACCGTTAAACCTCACCTGATACTGCCTCTGCACCCTCTCGGACAGCTCATCAACGCTCATGAGATTGGCGTACTTGATGACGTCCATGATAAAGCGGTGCGCAAACACGCGCGAGTCCCGGTCTACTAAAGAACCCAGCTGTGGGAAACGGACGCGGAAGTCTCGCTTCATGCCTTCGTTCACCAGACCTGGGATCTTGAACTCTGGGGGACGTTTCTCGGCAGCATGGTCGTGATCATCTGAGGAGTTTTACGAATCGGATGTTTAATAACAATATTTCACCTGTTATATTCAATTTAAAATTACTAGTATTGCAGTCCATCTATCATACCAGTCTAATCCATATCTGGAGATATGGACTAGAAATTCTATAAGAAATTCTAGTACCATTCAAGACTATTTTAGAGCCTCTACATACAAGCGTATTAAAACTGCAATGAAGGATTTAAATAAAAAATTGTCTATTATGAAAAAGTAACATCAAAAACTTTTTACAAAAAAAAAAAACAACCGACTTCCAAAATACACTTACAAGTGAAAAATAACTTTAATTTCGAATTTTAGTTTTTTGCCACACACTTCTGAAATTAAAGTTATTTTTCACTTTTTAGTGGAGCACTTTGTAATTTATCTAAGTTACAATAGCCTAATGTCAACTGCTCATCATTTAATTTCGAATTTTAGTTTTTTGCCACACACTTCCGAAATTAAAGTAATTTTTCACTTTTTAGTGGGTTAGTTTGTAATGTATCTAAGTTACAATAGCCTAATGTCAACTGCTCATCACCTTTTACCAAATATTGCTTTTCCCGATGCAGGGACGTTAACTGTTGAGGAGTTCTCTTGGTAAGAACCAGGAGAACTGCCACTCACCATATGCATTGTGACGAGCATAAATTGCTTAGCAACCATATTAAAGTACCTAATCAAATCGCAACCCGTTAAATACTTATTATGAAGTAGTTCCGGTAGCCATCTGTGGTCTTCATCATCAGTTCCACTTCAACAAATGGTGCTTTCCGAAGGCAAATGCACGAGTTACTATAAAAAAAAATACTCGAATCGCTTAGGTGTGCCTATAAAATTTGAGGATTTCGCTCGATTCCCATGGGATCCCCTCATCAGATTCTGACTTAGTGACAACGGGACCACCACGGGAGCATACCCTTTCAAACAAAAAAGAATTTTCAAAATCGGTCCATAATTGACGGAGAAATCGGTGAACATACATATAAAAAACATACAATATAACTTCCTCCTTTTTGGAAGTCGGTTAATAAAATTACGTGAAAATGTCTAAATACATTTTTTTTACCTATATCCAAAATCTTAAAACTTGATGTAAATGTCCAATGTATTCAAATTCTAGGCCTGTGTCCCAGCAGATAATCAGCCTATATTTGCTCCCACAAATATAGGCTGATTATGATGATTCAAAGTCTATAGCTAAAAAATATTTGAGACCCTCACAGTCAATCATTTGAGTGAGTCCCAAAATTGCCCCCTATATTCAAAATTTATTTATTTACGTTACACGTCCGTGTTTGGGTCACAGAAATGCATGTGTGCCAAATTTCAACTTAATAGGTCCATTAGATTCGGAGCAAATTGGCTGTGATAGACGGACAGACATACAGCACGGGATCCTATAGGGGTTCCGTTTTTTCATTCGGACGTACGGAACCCTAAAAATAGCCTTTAATAATCTATAAATCCTCCTTGTATAATCTAAATGTTTTTATGTTTTTTTTTTCGTGGTTTGCTGAATAATCCGCAACTACTATAATCTTTGTAAAAGTGAAACTATTACAATTAAAATTATAAACATTTTAAGAAGAAATTGTCAGCCTTATTAATTACAAAATGTTATCATTCGGTCTGCGAATTTCTAAATGACGATAATTTATTTTTTTGACTAATTATTTTGTAATATTATCAACGACATTAATTTGTATTATTATTTTTATTCTTTGACATATTTTTTTGTGATTGGACTGGAATGGTAAATAAGTGTAATCATATCACCAGTCCTTTGAATTCTAACTAAATAAAACTGTTTTGCATGCCTAATTTAAGGTAGTTAGTAAGGGATCCTTGTAGATTTTTTCTGAACACCTTTATTATGTACCTACTAACTGAGCAAATAAAAATTATTATTATTATTATTTGGGGTTGCTCGTTCAAAACAGTAGGCTACGGCAAGGACCGAGAGCGCGGGCAATAAAGGTACTCAACAGCGTCTATCTGCGATTGGATATCTTTACTTGCTCTTTGGCGGAATTCCAGAAGGTGACACTTAACTGTCCTCTGTATGACTTGTCTGTACTTAGAGTCGATTTAAAATTAAATTAAATTGGGACTACATTGTTGTATTGCGTACCCCCACCTGTAAAAACAAATTTTATTCTAAGTGCTAATAATACATAAATAAAATTACCTGTGTTACTCTTCTTAAACACGCTGAACTTCAGCAAGTTAGCCTTCTTAAGAGTCTCGCTCTGTCGATGGCGCTTCTCCTCAAACTTGGAGAACGAGGAATTGGAGGTGACCTTCAGCCCTCGCTCCGGTTTCTTTGTCTCTGGCTTGGGTAACGTCGCTGATAGTGATGATGCTTTCTCTGATCAAAAGCGAAGAGTTTTAAAAAATTGGTGGAATGGTGGGACAAGGTGGTAGAAATTCAAGGCTAATCGCCAGCCGGTTACTGAAAGATTATTTCTGTTGTCAATCTGCATGTTCCTCACATGATCTGACCTAGATAATGTCTGGATTTTAAAAAGAGTCAATAAAAAAAATCAAAATCGAAATATTTTATTTTACATAAACCTACATGGGCACTTATGAAACGTCAGAAGCTAGATGCACGGTTCCAATTGGTCGTTTCCTATGGAGAAGAGCCGGCAAGAAACTCCAAGGTTAATAAGTATGGGAGGACAGTAGGCCTCTCAAGAAGTACCAGGTACTTAACAAAGAATAAATGGTCTACAAATCTAGGCTATTAAGTCTACAACATTCTCATATTCACAAAATATAAAATAATCTATGTAAAATATTAATAAAATAATAAAAACCTATTTAAACCAAATGACATGTTTACAACTGTAACAAGTCTTAATTCCTGTTACAGTTGTTACAGAATCCACTAATAAATAGTTTGATATCACCAGTGAGTTTGTTTCGGTGTTTCTTCTCAGAGTGGTTGGCTAGGTAACACCAACCTCGTCTAGTTTTTATTTTATTTATTTGGTAAAATAAACCGTTACACATTACAGTATTACACAAAATTTGAGCTACAGAGTGAGTAAATGTATAACCCACTACAAAAATATTATTATTAATTAGTTTGTAAAATATTATTATTTCTATTTCATGTGAAAAGAGTTTTTCAACCAATTTACAGGAATAAAATAACATTTATAATGTTGGTGTTTTTGTATCATACAATTAATTAGTATATCTTAATTATGAAAATATATTTAAGAAACTCACATTGATTATGTGAGTAATTGTAAAAGTTGATATCCATAATAATTTATTTGAAATAGGTGTTGGTACAGTGTTGATCTTAAAGTCAGTAATGAAGTTCATAGTCATAGATGGTATATGTTATAATAAATATGTATGCTATAAACATAATGCATATGTATGCAGAGCATAAATAGGCTATAAACTTATAATACACATATGTAGTATAGTTTATAGCCTATTTATGTACTTGTGTACCTATTTTATTTAGAATACATTAACATATAATTTGAATAAAAAATTATCATTGTTCCTCTCAAACAGCACCCCCTTCTTATCTCTTTACCACCCTTGGTTGACTGGAAGAAAATGCCTAAGGCATTAAGTCCGCCTTTATACTTTTTTGCATACATAGACTGGTTCTGCATCTCAAGGGGTGTTAGACAGGGTTGTGTAGCCGTGGCTGTTCTACTTGCACATGGATAGTTGTCCGATAGATTTTACAGAGGGTGAGTGCAGATTGAGAATGAATGAGTTGCTTCTCAATGCCTTCTTTACGCAGATGATCAAGTTCTACATGCATCGTCAGCAGAACAGCTGCAAGACTGTGGCTCTGATGGATGAAGCATATAAGATGAAAGGGATGAATATAAATGTGAATAAGACAAAGGTCATGGTGTTTGAAAGAGAAGAGGATATATTGGTGTGTGATGTGAAAATAAATGATAATAGGGTGGAGCATGTAAGTGAATTTTTATATTTGGGGAGTCTGTTTACAGGGGATGGAAAGATTGATGAATATGTGGAAAGGAGAGTAAATGCGGGAAATAAAGTGAATGGTGCTATACATGCGATTGTGACCAACCAGTCGATGCCCACAGAGGCTCGACTGGCTGTTCGTAATGGTGTGCTGGTGCCTATACTTAAGGAAGTGAATGTTGGGTGTGGCAAATGCCAACGCATTTCCACAGCGTTTACTCTACTTGTATGCTGTTGTTGCTTGGGAAGCATATAAATGATGGCAGAAAAATGATGTGATAAGGCAACGGTGCGGTTTAAAAGTAGTGACAAAAATTTAAAAGAGTATGCTTAGATGGTTTGGTCATGTTGAGAGGATGAATGAAAGGCGGCTAACAAAAGGTAACAAGGCAGATGTGAGTGGAAACGCCGGGAGGGGACGCTCTAGGAAGACGTATAGTGACCTCATTGATAATGGTGTGCCAGTTCAAATAATTTATGCTTAATACAAATGACTAAAAACCACTATTTGCTAAACATAAATATGTAGAACAAAAGTGAGAGAGATAAGCACTAACAAACAGTATCATGAATTGCGTTTAAAAGAGATTAGTCACTATGCACACATTTATTCATAAAATGTCAATATTTCTAGAGTCAATGTACGGCGACACGTGGATACCTTATTTGGTTTATTGCATGTGCGCCGTAAGATGCTCTTAGTTTGAAATCTATAGATCAAACTTATACTCAAGCTCAGTAAAGTAACGTTTCATACGAAAATGAACCTTGTTCGTATGACAATAACGTGAATGTTTCTTTAAGCGACTGTGACCAAGCGTTTCATACGAATATGAACATTAACTTATATAAATAAGGATCATTTTGTATGAATCGCTACTGTACTTAGCTTGAGTAAAGACAAAGTTCGCTATATAGATTTCAGCCTTAGAGCTAATTCAACCATTATCATATTACTGGATTTACATTAGTAAATCCATACTTAGGAAATTATCTTTGGGTAGCGGTTAATACCTGAATAAGTCGTAGTTGTAATTCCGAAGGCTAGTATCTATTTATTTAACCATTTATGTACACACATATAAAAACAGAAAAGAAGAACAGAACAGAAAAATACGTACAAAGGTGATGCTTATTTCTAAAGAAATCTCTTCCAGCATACCTGCAATAGGAAAGTAGATAAAGAGTTGTAGACACCGTGTGCATTAATTGATATTTATATCAAGAGGGTAGCAGACAGCATCTTCAAATGCAGTCAGAATAACGTAAAAAAACCCTGTATTTTTTCTCTTTTTTTTTGTTAGATTTTTCTGTCCCACTTTCTATGTTATTACATTTTGAAATTTTAGTAGACTTGGCATTTAAAAGTTTGAAACATATTTAAAGCTTTTAAATGCCAAGTCTACTAAAGTTATATTTACATATAATTTATTAATTACTTATGTGTTAATCTAAACGCATCAGGTGTGTAGTAAAAACATTGAAAGGTCAATCGCATGTAAATGACCGGGTAGCGGACAAAACATGACGAAAAATAACAGGTGCAACAAAAACATAAAATCTTCAAAATATTCCAATAACAACACATAACATAACGCCTGTATTCCCCGAAGGGTTAGACAGAGGTGTATCTATCTATAGTACACCCACATTTCGGCAGTCCCATGTAGCCTAAGCCTATTGCCATTAACCATGCACAAATCCAAACTCTGGGAGTTACTGAGAAATTCCTTATGGAAAACCAATTCACACTTTGCCCGTCCTTGGAATCGAACCGAGGACCTCATGCTCAGCAGTAGCGCTTGCAACCACTAGACCAACGAGGCAGTCACTTCACTAACAAAATATCCTCAAATATCTCTATTTCATTTTTATGTTTAAGGTAAACGAAAACGAATCAATTGAAAAGTAATCAGCAAGATTTATTTATATTTATTTTATTTATTTGGGAAAATAAACGGTTACACATTACAGTATTACACAAAATTTGAGCTACAGAGTGAGTACATCATGTTTAACCCACGACATTCTCCACATATTATTAAGATTGGTTCATTTAGGTAGACTACATGAAGTATATAAAAAAAACCGGCCAAGTGGGATGAATTTATTCCAAAATATATAAATATAGTACACCCACATTTCGCCGGGTATGCCCGTCCCATGTAATGTTTTTTGTTTATTTTTACCACATCTGTGATGCCTTCATCTCGCCTGATGGTAAGTGATGATCAGGCCGAAGGTGGAAGCGAATTTCACCCGGAAGCCTCAACCACAAAAGAACTGGCCATCTTACCTCTAACTGCCGAAACACAACAATGCTGTTAACATTGTTGTTATGACGACAGACTTAGATAAGATGGTGGTAGCAAGGCAGGCGGACTTAGAACAAGCCTTACCACCAACCGGACTGAGCAGAAAATTTTGCCCTCGCTGGGAATCGAACCCGAGACCTCTGGGTCTAAGACAGGTGGTCTTTGTAATAATAAGAAACCAACCTTAGCCTCTTCGTGCTCAACTGTTTCAGGGTAGCGTGATTTATAAAGCTATGTTTGGGGCCATTTGTGTCGATGACAATCAATCTGCCTCCAACTGTTTACAACAGTATTTTACATGGAGTAACTGCCGATCTGACCCCCAGAAGCCAGTTACTGGGTAACATGATACCCCTTGGTAAGACTGGTTGTCAGACTTTTGAGCTTCTGACTACCCATAACAACTGTCAACGATCTACGAGTGACAGCTGGGCCCAACCGGACTTGACATGCTTACCAAGTCACGGACGGGTCTCGTTACGTAACGGACGGTCACCCATCCAAGAACCGACCGCGGCAAGCGCAGCTTAACCTTAAATCGACCCGTGCGGCTGTAATTAGCCACGAGCCCCTTTGTGTCAATGACATCACCACATTATTTTCTACGTTACATCACATAATATTGCAGCACACCCAACCAAATTACCTTGACGATTCAATCACTTATTATCTTACATGTTATGTGAAACCCTATGTTTATCGCTGAGATAACTGTCAGCAAGGTGAAGTTCACATTATGTAACAGTTAAAGTATCTATAGTTAATTTGATTTGATACTTATCACGTTACACAATAATTGTTGCGAAAGTATCCTGTTTGTCTAGTAAACAACTGTTTTCAATGATATTTCAAGGAGAAATTGTTCATGAAATTTTATGGATCAGTCAATCAGTTAACTTACGAAGAGCCCTTCATCTCTCATTAGGGTAATTCCTCAGGGAGACTTAGCGTAAAAACCCTACCTCATGGGAACATAGTGGAATTACCTATCATTGAAGCTTGGGGGAAACTAAGAACCCAATCTCATAGGGGACCCAGGGAAATAAATTATTTCCCTCATTGGTGCCGATTCTCTTGTTCACAAACTAAACTAAATTTAAATTCAGTGCATCTTTTTCTTTCTATTTCATTAATAAAAAGACAACAAGTCCTGTCAAATTAATCAGCGCTTGACGTTATTTTAGAGGCAAGTTTTTAATCACGTCTAAATTTGTATGGAGTAGTGACAGGCGCTGATTAATTTTACAGGACTAAACAAAAATGTATCTTCTGTACTCTTCTTAATGAAATACAAAGAAAAACATGCACTGATCTTAAATTTAGTTTAGTTTGTGAACAAGGGAATCGAGACTTAGGTTAACTAAAAATCCTATCTCATAGGAGCATAGAGTTATTTATTACTTTCCCTACTCGGGGACATCCTTACATATTATTAAAAAAAAAGTCCCCCGCCCCATGTGTCTGTGTGACTGAACGCGATTAACGATTAAACGAATTTTCACCAATGGACAGAGTGAGGTTGAGGAAGGTTTAGGTGTATAATCCAAGGTTTTTGTGTAAATTGGCTAAAATATGATGATTATTGTTGAAGATGTCGGAAGAATCATGCCGGCTGGGAGCTTTACTGGCGTTGGCCGCGTAAACAAAACATAAAATTGATGTTCTACTGGATTATTAATCATAAAAAGTTTAACAAAAAACTCCGCGATAGCATATCTTCAAAGGATAACCCACATTTTTAGTAACCATTTTTATCTTTCAGAATTATATAAATATTTCATTGTTATTTCCGAAGCTATTTTGACCGGTATAGGTATTATTAATCCATAGGTAACCAATAAAATATGTTATTTAAATTGGGCATTTCTGAAACTTATAAAATATAGAGTTAGGTATTTGCGGAAATCGCGAAACGTCTGGTTGATGTAACTGATGACCAAAAAGCTGGCGGCTTCCTCGCGCAACGCTTCAGCATTGCAATTCAGCAAGCAAATGCCGGCAGCATCCTCGTTACAATGCCTCGAGGGCCTTTTTTAGGTTTAACTTAGTTTTAATTTAATGTAGTTAATGTTAATAAAGGTTGCAATAAAGATGATTAAAATATGCCTTTACATCATACCATTTAAATGAATACTTTAAAAGATATCACAAAAATTAATTATGGTTGACGGCGGCGGCGGGCGCAAAGCGATCGCTTCGTTTATTTTTAATCCCGGTAGTACGTTCCCGTGAGATATTTTCCGACATCCACACGGGCGAAGCCGCGAACAAAAACTGGTACAGTAATAAAGGAATCAGCGTTTAACTCTTAAATGCAATATGACCTCACGTCTCTCCATTTATTAAACAGACAATTTAACCGCTCAGGCCCGTGGCTCAATAACGTCATCTCTCAATCTCAAAAAAAACATTTTTATTCGATAACTACTTTCAAATCGCGCGCCGCGAGGGCTCCTATTCGGAGCCATTGGGGCTTTATCGGTTAAGAGCAAGACCAGGTATACTAGACAAAGAACTAAATCGAACGAAAAATTCAAATAAGTTTAATCGAACAAAAAGTTCAAATAAATCTGAAACGTGAAGTACAGCTAATCAAAATAGGCCTTACAACAAACTTAAGTATGGCCAGTCCACAGTTTTAGTAGAACTAAAACTGGAAATCCATACTTAAGCTTAAGCTTACAAACTTGAAGTCAAACTGCCAGGGTTGTGGGAAAGTCCAAAAGTGGCACCAAACCAGATATGGGATGCAAAACCAGATGTATCATCGTAAATGAAACAGAAGAAGTATAAGTAATGATCGTAGCCGGTAACCTTCTGTAGTTTTTGCATACCCTCATGGCAAGAAGGCGTGAATTTATGTATGTCTAGCTAGATCCTCCAGGGACCTAAAGGTTAATTAGTGTCTTTATAATTTCATGGATAAGACTTCAGACAGTCATTTGCCTGCCGGGGTCGCGGGAAAGTCCGAAAGGGATACTAAGGCCCCTGGCAACACAGGCAATGGAAGGAAAATGGGTGGGTTTTATTCAGTAAGAGTCTGACACACCCTCCTGCTCTGCCCAGAGTGGGAGAAATTATTTGATCCAAAAAATAGATTACAAATTGCATTGTAAGTATCATATTGGTTTCTTATGTCATAATCTGTTGCTATTTCCTATTCCAAATAATCTTAATAACATCATTTCAAAGTGTTAGTTTTATGAGATGTGTGAATTATTTACGTTGTGGAATCTTTACTATGATCATTATTTAATTATATCACTTATTATAAGAACAAAAGCATTAATTAAATAAAAGCTTATAAAGTTGTTTACATATGGATTATTTCCTAAGTATTGCTTGTCTAGACATTTTATAATGAAACTATAATTATTATGAAGTAAAAAGAAGCAATAAGTAGAAGCAATTTCTTTTAGAATACCTTCTAGAGATAGATTTACTAATGGTGGTGGTCACGGGAAGGTCCAGAAGGGTTACCGAGGCCCCTGGCAACACAGGCAACGGAAGGAATATGGGTAGGTTTTAGTCAGTAAGAGTCTTGACACACCTTCCCGCTCCGCCCAGAGCAGAAGAAGTTATTTGATGATTTCCCAACCCAAAAAAAAAAGACCAACATTTCATTTAGATGATGATATGAAATCAAATTTTACATTTGAATACATCACAATGTATTGTTAGTAGGCTGTATGTAAATAAATAAATAAATTGACTCCCTGTTTCACACACATTGTGTTGTTAGTAGAAGCCTGATGCCATATCATGTCAGAAAACATTGTTTGCATATTATTGTTGAAAAACTGTGTTTTCAATGAATAAGGTGTGGTTTGAATTTGTTGTTTATTTGTAAGTGTAAATACTAAAACGCATGACTCACCGGCCTTCCTCTGCCGTTGCATCTGTTCCCGGTGACACTTGGAGCAGTACCCCTGCCATTGCGGGTTCCCAAAGTAATCACAGCCATTCTTGCACTTCAGGTCACTCTGGTCTATCCGTAGCGACGGCATCTTGGACGCAAACATCATATACTTGTAAGACCTCTGCAGATTTGGACCAAACCACATAGTCACAGTTACAATTTACAAAACAATATGACTTGGAGAGATACTAGACTATTTTGGGTCGAATTTATAAACCATCTATTTCCGAATCCCCGCTCGGTTCGTTCAACGACCGAACAATATTTAATCTACAATTTAGTCAACTTTTAGAGCTCTGCTCTCGATTAATCTCCCAATAATATCAACCACATTATATTCAGCCCATGTTTGGCAATTTACGAGAACGGAGAGCGGTTTTGCTCGAAAAACAGTATTCATTTCAATATGCAGCGTTAACGGTGGCCGTTCAACGACTTCCTCCGTTATATAGGCACCTCTTATCGTGAAAATGTACATACTCGAGTATCTGATAACCAAATGTAGATTTATGTTTACGTGGATGGTCTGATGTATAGTTATTGAATACTAGAAATAACAGACACTCACCTTCGATATTTTAACAACAACTGTATTTATTGTGTATTATTAATTTAAAACAAAAAGTATTGTAGCATCGGGACACAACAAATCATTTTATTTTGTCTGACAAATGACAATTGACTTGACATTTGTTTTTTAACGTCATCGACATTGACATAGATTATACACTACATTGACATAGGAACAATGGCATTCAGCATAAGAAAAAATACTTTGACCATTCAAATTCTGATTTAAATCTTCATTCCCGTTTGAGACGCATTTTTCTGAATGTTAAATTAATTCTTACTCCCGTCAACCTCTTACGTGTCGGTAAAGAATGATACCATATCTCATTAGTTGGCGGATTCATCAGTAAGATGCTGCCGTGCTCCAATTCAATTTTCACTGGAAAGAAATAGGAATACTTTAATAAATTAATGGATATAAAACACATTGCATTCATAGACAAAGATAAATTTATATAATAAAGCTTTGTATTTTATTATTAGGTATATTATGGATTTTAGCTATGTAAAACCTCTTTTTAGAGTTCGTAGTCAACAAGGCACCCTTATAGTTTCGCTACGTCCCCCTGTCTGTCTGTGACCCCGGAGAGAATCTTAGTACTAGAAAGCTGTAATTTGGCATTGGTACACTTAATCACGCTGACAAAGAGGTAAAATAAAATCTTGAAAAATAATAATTGTAGGTCCTCATAAATTGGGGATGATCAGATGATATTTTTCTCGTCTATCCCATGGTGTGGGGTATCGCGTAAATATTGCGGGTTTGTGGAACCCAGTTTTCGATTCAGCGATCCGTTTACGTAATATTGAGCTTTAAAGAGCAAATTTTTGTTAGAGTCGTCGAAATGTCGGGCCCTGCCAGCTAAATGGTTGTTTTGGATATCTGAACAAAATCATCATCAAGTAGAATATATAACGACCTAAAGGAAAACCCTCTGGCTGTTAAGGCCGCTAGTTATAGGCCCTCTAGAGTCAGCTCAGTCCGCCATCCGAGGCATGTTCACACCGACCCCGATGATCCTATTACCCTGCCCCAGGAAAGCAGTATGGCCACCAGTACAGTGCACAGATTACACAAACCGTCATTCCAACCTCATCGCCGAGGTCCCTCGCGAAGACCCCGACGTAATTGTCCCCCGCGACCGTTGTTCGACGAAGTGCCAGCCCACGCCGTAGCTGAGCCTGTACCTTTAACTTCCCCCGATAATAATAATTATCCAGTTTTGATCCAGCTTATCCCATCATGCTGTCCTCCCCGGGCGACGGCCTAAGCCGAGGTTCGTACCTCACAGGGGGTGCCCATAGCGTGCAATCGCTTAGTAATGTAAGAAATTCGTCCCTGGCTGGAGGCTTTGAGTTCGTTTAAGGCAGCCACAGGATTGACCGGTTAAGTAGTCACGATGGTCGCGGGAAGGTACTGGTCGCGGGAAGGTACTTATGGGTCACCGAGGCCCCCGCAACACAGGCAACAGAAAGGAATACGGGTGGGTTTTAGTCAGTAAGAGTCTGACACACCCTCCCGCTCCGCCCAAAGCGGGAGAAGTTATTTGATGATTTCCCACCATCAAAAAAAAAAAAAAGTAGTCACGATCTCTCAAGGTCAACTACGAGAGGCCATGCATAAAAAAACTATAACAGCTCTAAGTAGGATTTACAAGTTAACAAGTAATAGTCGACCAACTTACATTTGCAGCTGCAGAATGAACCGTGACGTATATCGATGTATAGGAGAACATATTTTTCAACTAGAATGTTAGTTTTTTTTTTAGATAAATTCATCCTTTCATTGTGGGTGGTCCGACATGCTTTATTATTATTGCCAGCCTTCAGAGATAAGTCGTCGTCAAAATGAAGCATGTAGTGCGGTTGCTATGGTAATGAAAACAATAAACAAGAGAACAATCTCAAGTAATATTTTCTCTTCGTATTTAAATAATATACAATTTATTGAATATGGATATGACAATGCAAATTAAAGATGGACAGTACACGAAAACTATTTATACTATGGTAAGAAACGAAATACTCGATCTTTTTATCCTCTTGCTGCACCGATCGACGTCTTCATGTCAACGCCGGCTGTCTCTGAAAACCAGCGCTGCGGCTCTGTCTGGCATCAGGTCGCAGCATTATGCTGAGCGATGGCTGTTTTGCGTTAATGTGAGGTGACGCATATTTTCCCCAACTTGTTCTTTTTTGTGTTTGTGTTCCCTTTGCGTCATGTTTACCGCAAATAAACGTATTTTCTTTCTTTTCTTTCTTTACTTGCACAGTTTCAATCATGACAATGACATGTTTCCTATCGTATAACTATGTTAGGTTCGGCGTTCAGGCTAACCATATGCAGCTGAATACTAGTATTTTTATTTTACATGGAGCGACTGCCTATCTGACCTCCACAATCCAGTTACTGGGTAATACCCTTGGTAAATCTGATTATAGTGTAGTTACTACCTAACGGAAAAGTACAGCACTGAAACACACTCGGCTCTTTGCCTTTCTCATTATGGCTAATATGGACGGCTATACGAGTAGACCTCATCTGACCCAGTAATATATTCGAATTTTGAAATTAATTCATAATAATCCGAGCAATATATATATGTAGGTAGCCTTAAAACACTTAAGTGTTAACCATTCGAGTGGAGTGGTCAAATAATAGGCATAGGTACTTCAGTTCAACTGATCACGTGATTAGCATGCCTGAAAGCATGAGAAAAAGGCATGCAGACATGAGTCCGTAAGATACATGGCTGAATTCTCTTGGAAATATAATTTTAAGTGATAATAGGTATAGTCAACCACGTCCTACATACAGAATAAGAGATCACATAGATATCCGGATCACTAAATCCAAGCACGAGTTAGATATTTAAAAAAGTCCCATCTTCGACCTTCGGAAGTAACGGAAGCAAGTCTTTTCCTCAATTAGAACGATAACACCAGGTTTCACACAAACAAAACATCATGTAACCCAACCCATCGATATAAACAAGGAAATGCCTATGTTCCAAGGCTAATTCGCGAAATAAAATAAATAGGAAAATTATTTCCAACACGCACCGATAGATAAGTCTATTGGATT
The DNA here is from genome assembly GCA_905333075.3 of Atethmia centrago. Taxonomy (NCBI): domain Eukaryota; kingdom Metazoa; phylum Arthropoda; class Insecta; order Lepidoptera; family Noctuidae; genus Atethmia; species Atethmia centrago. The sequence goes on along the minus strand of HG995378.1, from coordinate 29,026,215 downwards.
TAGCGCGCGGAAGTTCATTAGTATACGTATAACGACGGATTGATTAGATTAACGACAGTGAAAGATAATTTAATACCTACTTTCAACCAAAATCAATCTACTTTCTTCAATTCAACATGATTTTGTAGATACCTGTATATATAACACAATCGTTGAAGTATATTTCAATCAAGCAGAAAAAACTACGTTTTCAAAAAAAAACTAAAATTCTTATTACATAACTTCATCATTGTGCCAATTTCGTTACGAATTGATAAAGTCAAATCCCTTTATCTTTGAATATACATTATTGTGCTACTAAGCGGATAAGAATTATAGATCTAGTGACAAAGAGGAATTTCCAATGCGATGCAAAGTTTACATAAGAGTTTCCTACAGAGGAAACGCATTGATTATCTGCATACCTAATTGTAAAGAATGCACCTCAGTCGCGGCTTCAGCACAAGGTACATTTAATTAACTCCACATTATTATGTTATAATATCCTATTATTAATTATCATCTTACATAAAAAGGGAACAAACCTTGGATTGTGTACCTATTTCACAATTGATTCAATCAGTTCGATCGTATGATAACTCAAGTTCTAGACAAAGGCTTGCGCATGAATCTTGTCGATGAAACATACATCGCGAACAGCTAAGTTAAGGATTACGAACACTTAGATAACCTATTTTCAGATATATAAGGACATTCATGTGTTATCAAGGTATTTCAACCGATAAACGATGAAAAGGGACACTCGGTTGTAGCATGTCCTTTATGTTCCACTTATAATTTGAATAATCTAATGAGATAATCTTTGAAGAAGTCGTTATTGCGTTAGAGCACAGTTTATCGACTTGATTAAATGATTTTGAAAGAACGACCTTTGAACTGTTTCAGATAAAGGAAGCGAGGTACGATGAAGCAATCAAGGCTCTCAATGACGCGATCAACTTCAGCCCCAACCGCGCCGGACTTTCTCTCCTCGGGTACTGCTATTTCAGAACACAGTCTTTCATTGAAGCAGCTAATTGCTACGAACAGCTCGCAGCAATGCATCCTGATATACCTGAATATAAACTCTACTTTGCCCAAGCACTACATGAAGCTTGCATGTATGATGAATCTTACAAAGTCACAGTGCAAATAACCGCCCCTCTCCTTGAAAGAAAGGTCATTAAATTGCAATCTGCAATTAAATACGGCGAAGAAGACACGATTACTGCAAAAGGGCTCGTAGATTCATATCCTCAAGAAGATCCAGACAAAGACATAAATCTGGGGTGCTTGTTGTTCAAAGAAAATCAATATGAGGAGGCGTTACAAAAGTTTTCACGAAGTCTCAACGTCGTGGGATTCAACGCGCATCTTCATTACAACATCGCACTTTGTTACTTTAAGCTTAAAGAGTACCCTCAAGCATTAAAGCATATAACTCTAGTGATTGAAAGAGGGATCCGGGACCATCCCGAGCTTGCAGTAGGCATGCAAGCAGAAACTTCAGAAGTGAAATCTGTTGGAAATACATTGACTCTCCACGAAACTGCACTGACTGAAGTATTCAATCTGAAAGCTGCTATTGAGTTTCAGTTGAAGAACATAGAAGCGGCTCGTGAAGCCCTCAACGATATGCCACCCAGACATGAACACGAGCTGGACGCGGTAACCTTGCACAACCTAGCATTAACTTCTATAGATATAAAGCCAACAGACGGATTTGAAAAACTACATTTCTTGCTTCAACAAGACCCTTTTCCAGCAGAAACATTTGCTAACCTGCTGCTTCTATATTGCAAGTTTGAATATTTCGATCTAGCAGCTGACGTGTTGGCTGAAAATGCACAGTTCACATACAAGTATTTAACACCATATCTTTACGATTTTTTGGACGCCATAATAACTAGCCAGACATCCCCAGAGGAAGCATTCCAGAAGTATGAAGATATTGCCTCAAAGCACGCGGAACAGCTAAGGAAGCTCACAAAAGTAGTGCAGGAAAGTCGTTCTCAAGGGGATAACGATCAAGTGAAAAAAGCTGTCGTTGAATACGAGGAAGCTTTAGAAAGATACATCCCAGTGGTCATGGCTCAAGCTAAGATCTACTGGGATATGGAAAACTATGGACAAGTAGAAAAGATTTTCCGCAAATCGGTGGAGTTCTGCAACGAGTCAGACGTGTGGCGGCTGAACGTGGCACATGTGCTGTTCATGCAGGAAAATAAGTACAAGGAAGCCGCCAGTTTCTATGAGCCTATTGTAAAGAAACAGTACGATAATATTTTAGATGTAAGCGCAGTTGTTTTAGCTAACCTATGTGTATCTTACATAATGACGTCGCAGAACGAAGAGGCTGAGGACATTATGCGTAAAATAGAAAAGGAGGAAGAGCAGCAAATATTCGAGGACCCTCAAAAGAAATTTTATCACCTTTGCATCGTGAACTTAGTCATTGGTACGCTGTATTGTGCAAAGGGAAACTACGAATTTGGTATATCAAGAGTAATAAAATCTCTGGAACCTTTCAACAAACGTCTTGGTACTGACACTTGGTTTTACGCAAAGCGTTGCTTTTTATCCTTCCTGGAGAACTTAGCCAAGCACTTGATTGTTGTCAAAGATAACACTATAAAGGAGTGTCTGCAGTTTCTCGAAGGTTGCGAGACATACGGGCGACGCGTGAGTACTGTTATCGAGAACCCATTTCAAGAAGAAGACGCCCACACTAAGGCTAAGCAGACTGTGACGTATGAGGCGAGGCTATTACGGTACATGTTCTACAAGTTAAGGAATATCGATGATTCTGTGACTATAAATAAGTATGAAGATTTAAAATAAATGCTTACCTGGAGGTATTGGTTTTTTGTCCTTTCCTGGTTTTCTAGCATCTCGGTGTTTAAGCACAAACGTTCGTTCTTGTCCGAGAGATATGGAAGCTATAGGGCACGTAGGATCTAATTCTGGTTCATTGTCCCTGTGCTCGCCCATATGGTCATTTCCGTTTCTGTATCTATGAGAGGAATGTTCAAATAAAAAGACTGCGATTCGAAGACGTACAATGATATCTTAAACCTTGCCGAGTCTAGTATATATGCATATCATAATCAGCCTATAATGTTCCCACTGCCGGGACACAGGCCTCCTTCTGTGAGAGGAAGTGGGCCGTAATCCACCACGCGAGCCCAGTGCGGGTTGGTGCAAATGGTATATATGCATGTCAAAGCCTAATTCCCTGTGCCCTATGTGCGTACACACGTTTATTATCCTATTTCCTTGGCTGGTTGAATCTTTTATTGATAAATATTGCACAGAAACACTTAACTGTACTGATTAGGTACTTGATAATTTAATTAGATATTTAATCTGATGAAGACTCTGTCGAACACGTCAATTCAGGTCCATTGTTCTAGAAGATAGAGTCGTCACTATCCATAGATACTATCACTTTGCACTTCCTATTAAATAATTATCAAAACTATATACCTATGCCTTTCCATTATTATTCATTTCTTTGGAAAATGATGATGGCATAGAAGAAAATGGACTCATTAGGTTGTACCTCATTGAGAATGTTGAATTTATCTAGTGAACTGCTGTGAGGTGAGACATAGTTATAACTTAACGAGATAATCCGCGCTCGTGTTAAGTATAATTGGACTAATACTAGCACTAGCTAGGTACATTCTTGCTCTGCATTACCTGACCCATCTAACAAAAAAGAAGGGGTTATGCAGGTCACGGACTGTACTAGGTACACACTAAGGCTAATATAATATATATCAAGCTATACATTTCCAGTATAAGCTGTCCTCTCATTGTACGGAAATCCTATACGATGCGACATCAGCTTATACTGGAAATTGTATACCTACTTAGCTTGATATGTAGTGGTGTGTACCACCCAGCACCAACTATAAAGGTTGCTATAGTAGCGAAGGCCCCATTAGAAGTGACTTTACCTTCTGTAATATTTAAGGAGTTTGGCTTCGTTGTACACACACCGTCGTTGTACCTACGCTTGTACAAACACGGACATTGGTGCCGATTCCCTTGTTCACAAACTAAACTAAATTTAAGTTCAGTGCATCTTTTTCTTTCTATTTCATTAAGAAAAGGACAGAAAATAAATTTTAGTATAAACCTGTCAAATTAATCTATCAGTATCAGTATCAGTAATTAATGTATCTAGTGTTCAAGATTTCGGTTCAGAGAAATGTTAGTAATATAAATTCGTTCTAACGAAATAAAACTTACTTGTTCACTAAAACAAAGTCATATTTAATTCCTCTAAGTGCTACAAGAAAGTCTCGCAAAGCCAGGACGGGCGCCGGCCAAGGTAGGGCGGGAACTGTGCTTCCAGAATATGTATACGTTATACCAGGGTCGCCGTAAGCAACTTGCTGCCGTGGTAGTGGATATATCTTGCCGAATACTCTAAAATAAAAAGGTTTGTAGGTGTAAATATACATACATACATACATACATAAACAAACTCACGCTTTGCCACGGGTGTAGGCAGAAACTACAGAACGCCACTTGCTACTATCCTTACATACTCCTTTGGCTTTGTTTAGTTCTTACACTGGTTGTCTACTCCCACCGTTTCCACAGTAAATAAATCAAAATATATATATGTATGTTCAGCGCAAATGCAGCTAGATAGGTATTAGGTAGAATTGCACATAATAATTTTGTGGAATGTGGATATACTTGTAGATCCCCAACTATTATCAACCAAATAAATCAAAAGTCATTAATTTCAACTAGGTTGAGAATCAGCACTTTTCGAACTTCAAAATTACATAAGACAGTCCCCAACGTCCGCCCTTCACCACATCCTAATGCTTTAGCTGGGAAGATTTGGCGCAACAAACTCCCTAGCAGCACAGCTGACTTTTCAGTTAGAATAACTGGACCATCGAAGTAAAATAAATTAACAGTTAATTACAAATAACCATCCAACCAAAACTATGGTCAGCAAGACGACCAGTCACCACAAGCAGCACCCGTTCACAAGCATAACGCAAAGATCAGCCACTACCCCCCTCGCCATATTTGAGGGAAGGAGGCAACCTGACCACCGCCGCTACTTTTTCGAGGTTCAATTTTGTCTTACCTTTACTTTCGCGTTAATAAATAAATAAATAAAAGGTTTATTGCAGAAACTTGTACAACTTTTACAATAAATCTTACGTAGGGACCTCCTTTTAAGTAAAAGATATACCTGTGCTAGGAGAAATAACAAGGGGATACAAGTGTTTAGGGGTATTATTATACTATGTATTAATCGTAACAATTTTGTAATAATTAATGCATAATTTGTAATCTGATGTAAATTTTATATGGGTGTATTCCTGAATTAAAAATGATTTGATTAAATACACCTATGGCATTAAGTCCGCCTCTGTACCTACTTGTCATCATCTGCCTGCCTTTTCCCAACTATGTTGGGGTCGGCTTCCTGTCTTACCGGATACAGCTGAATACCAGTATTATACATGGAGCGACTGCCTATCTGACCTCCACAACCCAGTTGCTGGGTAACACGATACCCCTTGGTAAGACTGGTTGTCAGACTTTCGAGCTTCTGACGACCCGTAACGACTGTCAAAGATCTACAAATGACAGCCGGGACCAACGGCTTAACGTGCTTTCCGAGGCACGGAGGGGTCTTGGTATGTAAAGATGGTCACCCATCCACGGACCAACCGCGGCAAGCGTAGCTTAACCTGATCGATCGACCCGTACGGCTGTTATTACTTAGCCACAAGCCCCATGTGTGTGCTTGAAGTATTAAATAAGTAAATGAAATATTTGTGAAGATTTAATCTATCTTTAGCGCCACCAAATGGTGAACTACGGTCCTCAATACACGTAAAATAAAAATATGAAGGAAGGTTTCGTAGGTAACGTACGCCCGCAGCAACTTTTGTCAAAATCCACACAGATTTTGACTAAATCTGTGTGAAGATGAGAGATTTTGAAATCGCCAGCGAGTCGCCGGCGACTGAAGTCGCTGCGTGTGTACCTACCTAGCATAAGTATTTCGGTAGCTAGGTTTTATCCTCCCTATTTGGAAATGGTCTGTAGGTCGAGGCTTGGGTGCTTCACTTATAGTCTTCGATCAATAATAGTGATGATGATAGAAGCTTACAATGCTCCCAATATTTTGGGAGGGTTTTCATGAAAATTCACGCCACCAGTTGGCGCCACTTTGACAAGAGGACTACCATTTCGACAATGAATATAAAACATATAATGAAGTTCATCAGTCAGTCACGTAAAGAAAATTATAGGCACTTTCGAGACTTTGACAGAGGCACAGACCTGCAGGCTTAGCATGACACTCTCTATTTCTTCGAAGAATAGACACGGCTCTTTCCATACAAAGTGACATTTCGTTTCTCCTTTTTTGACATCCCGCCGTAGAAATCTTTCTACATTAAAAAGGACCTAGACAAAGATCGTTAGAAACGGAAGACAAGATGAAAGATTGTAGAGGGATTTCTACGGTGAGATGTCAAAAACTGAGAAACGAAATGTCACTTTGTATAGAAAGAGCCGCGTCTATTCTTCGAAGAAATAGAGAGTGTCATGCTAAGCCTGCTGACGTCTCAGTGCCGCCACAGCCACATAGTAAACGTCATTTCAGAAAACCCTCATTCGTCTGTAGTAGGTACCTATACAAATTGTAATTGAAACAATTAAAACCTCTTAAGGGGTCATTGTAGGTAGGTACTCAACATAATGAACAACTTTAACTACGGCAGAAACACTTCGCGAAAAATAATCTGCTGTTCGCTACATTTTGTCAAGATTGGCAAACATAAATGTATGAAGCAGCTGGCTGGGTCCCTTAGAAAAAGTTGCTCATAATGCAACATCGTTGACCTCATAATGACGGTTAAAGCTGGTTGAGGGAATAAGAGGTTTTTAGGTATTTCAATTAGCCTCACCCTGTTTTTTTGCGCAAACTGTTAAATATACATTGCTAATATACCTACCTCTTCCTATTGTAAGCTAATGGTAGGTAATCAAGCTTTTGTTTTTTTTTTTTTTATAATCTTTCTTTATTTGAGACAAATCCCCGGTAAAATATTCCAACGTGGTTTCTAGTTCTTGAAATATATTACTTGCAGTATCCTTTGGTATCGGAACAGCATACTCTATATCAAGTCCATCTTGTTTAATTGAGTTCCAACTCACTGTGTTCACGTTTATTTCTTTTAATTTTTCCATCCCTAAAAACGGTTATGCTAATGTAGAGATGGTAAGTACTTTTGAATGGCAACATTCTGCTATTAAAAAAACAACAATACATTGATGTTGTTGTTTCTTAATTGTTTACATTTACAATGGTACAGGTTCAGGTTCACATTTACAGCAGGAAGACAGACATGTATCTGCATTATGACTCATAATTAGCACTGCAGCTAATTACAAGGCATAATGTAGTAAAAATACTCACAGTGATTTCATCAATAAGATAGATCATTTTTTAACGAAATGACAGTAAGTGTCATTTTACTGCAGCTTATTCAAAAGTCCGACTATAATTACAATATTTCTTAGTTTTCACTTACCTACGTAAGTACACTGAAGTTTAATTTCTCAGGTACGAATCACTGAACGAGTTAGAACCAGTGATTACCAGTGGTGACATATAAACAAATTGAGGTTATAATTTTGCCAAGTTCCAATGTTGCCAAGGTCATAAAAAAATACCTTACGTTTTACAGCAAGTAATTACCGTAGAGATCGCATAAAAATAGACGAAATTAAAAAAAGAGAAAAACAATTTTATTCTAAAATAATATCTCTTCCAAATGCAAAACTTCTATAAAATCAACCTTTCAACAACTACGGTCCGGGCAACCTGGTTGTGGATTTTGATGTTATTACATTGTTATTTTTCATGAATTTTTGAAACGCCTGTGAACCCGTTAAGAACCTTTGAGTTGTTATTGGATAGTTCGTAGAATCACACCGACCACTGTACCGCCGTGGCGGTGCTGGTCTAGTTTCATTAATTTCATTACTGATTACCGTTCTCGAACTGAAAGGAATACAATACAAATATTGAATTTTGGATGAGTAGGCTACATACATATTTTACAAAAATATTTTATTTTTTTTAAAACATACTTTATGGAATCCAATAAACAGTCTTTGTCGAAATAAACAGAATACTGTCTGATTCTTCGAATCGTGTCTCCGTCATCTAAATCCGACGTAAAATCGTATTCATACAACTTTGCAATAAGACCATCTTTGTCTTTGACTGTCCAGACGAATTCCCCGGGAAGCCCCTTGAGTTTGGGTGCATCAGATAATAGAGGGACGAGAGTATCGTCTTGAATGATTTCAGCAAAGCACGGATTAGCACAAACCGGGCAGCTGGTGGTTGAGTTAACTTTGACATTTGGATGCTCGGTTACCCGCCAATTTGATGTGGTGGCTACAGGTGCTCGAGACTTGTCTAAAAATTTTTGAATTTCTGCACCTACGTCTGTTTTAAATAAATTATCCGCAGTCTTTACAATAAATCGACTGCAAAAAGCTTTCAGTTTATTGTTTTTGGACTTGTACACTTCGTTCATTATTTCTAACAGATTCTTCTCAGCTTCCTCTTTTTCGTTTGTGAGTTTCTGAATTCGAGATTTCAGGAACGAGTTTTCTTGGTGTGTTACTAAATATAACTGTTGAAAACTCACATAACTAGATCTATTTTCTTTAATTATCTTTTGCGTTGTTTCAATATGCCGAACGAGTCTATTTTTTGCCATATTCTCTAACTCATACTGCATTCTAATGTTTTTGTTTTCATGGATAGCTGCGATCAAGAGATGACCTAAATTTTTTCTCTCTTTGCCAATTTCCTGTAATTTCTTAAGTAGAATCATATTTATTCTTGGCTTTTGTAATTCTTTCTGCATTATTAAGATGTTAAATTGGTTCCATAGTTTGATTAGTGCATTGTTCATGTGTCCCAATATTTTTTTACTGTATTTTATGAAGGAATCACACGTCCGGTTGACGGTTATTTTAGAATACACTTGTAATCTTTCAACGGTATCGCTCGTGCAGATTTCACTCATTTTCCTTTTTGTAAACAACACAATTTGATTTTTCCTGTTATACAAAGACACAACAAGAGCTCCAGCGAGAAACATAGAAAGGGGCAAAAGGCTGTGGGGCTTGTCATTTATGTGCTTATAATATCTATCTCGCCGTAACTCCATCTTACGATTTACAATCGTTGTATTCCTGGTATTTTCTAACATCTTCTGGTTGAAACCTAAAACAATTTGTAATGCTTTACATATTATACTGAGTATTAAATGCCACTCTCCTGTGTACATCCAGAAATTCTACATACCCTCCTGTTTAATTTCAAGACTTCTTTTGACTATCACATCAATGCTGCACATTGATATCCACATGGCGAGGGTCAAGCCAAATAGCCATTTGAAAGCAATATACATTTTAATATTAAAAAGACGTTTTAATAACAAATTATTAAATTAATTTACTTGTACTATAGTATCATAGTCCCACTGATATCGAACCGTGAATTTATAGTTACCTATCGAAACCATATTTTGCAAATTACAAAACTTGTGACAAAGTAGATTATGACATCTTGTATGTTACGTTGTCAAATGTATTTTATTTATTAGCGACCAGTATGATTTTGGTTAATAGTTAAATAGATATTGAATATGGGCATTCAGTGGTTAATATATCACTAGCTCACTTGCATGTAAACCGCAGTTATTTTGTGATCGACGTTAGAATTTATAAGAAAAGATAAACTTAAATTATACGATTAATTTATAGAATTTATCTATACATACACTCGGCGCGTAGACAGATAATTTGTCTATGACTCGGCGTCACAAAAATCACACCTCTATAGATTCCCGTCAGTCATTTTAACCCTATTAATCAATGGTAGACATATGACTATAAGGTATCATTGGAAAGGCAATTTATTGAAAATTTCAGAATAAAGCAATCGATTTGGTTTTTGTTTATCTGAGAATAAAAAAGCAAGCTAATGCAAAGGATTAAAACGTGTCGTTTTTATTTTAACCTTAAAAACAACTTTTAAAGAAAATAGAAACAAAGGGTTTCTGGAATTTTGTTAATTTTCTAAAAATGGAGTGGGCGCGCAAAGAATACAGAGTCGCAGTAATTGCATTGCATCGTTGCGATCACGCGCCAACTGAGATTATCAAACAGCTGAAACATTACCGGTAACTCCCCATTGACTCCGAATAGGAGTCTTGGGCCACGCGGTTTGCAACTCTATTATAATGCAATAAGGTGCTCATCCGTTATAATAGAGTTGTAAACCGCGCGCCAGAGGTGGCTCACATGCGCGCCGGCGGGGCTTGAAGATAAACAAAGGAGTGGTCGACATCGTACTGTTCCGACTCCAGCGATCATCAAATTACCACTGTGTGGATCGCCCAAAGGACACGGTGGAGCATACGGTGGAGGTATGCCCGCCTTGGGCAGAGCACCACCGTGTCCTCGTGGAGGCGATCGGCGGCAGAGATCTCTCGCGTCCAGCCCTGGTTCAGGCCATGGTACGGAGCGAGAGGGCATGGGCAGCCGTCATTTCCTTCTGCGAAGCAGTAATGCTCGCGAAGGAGGAGGCGGGACCGTTGAGGGAAGGGAAAGGCAAATTTCGCGCCCTCTCGCCCCTAGCCGACGCAGGAGACGCCCTGGGCGTCGGGAATCCCGGGCGGATTTCCGGCCACCGTAGGCGCGGGCTTGCGGACGGTGAGCAATGGATAGCTCACTGTCCGGTAAAGACAAGGCCCGGGTCGACGGCGCGTTGTATTCCACGCGCGCCTCAAAGAGATGTCGTCAGCACAAGTGTAGGGATCCACTAGGGCCGATGCCTGCCGGGGTCGCGGGAAGGTACAAAAGGGTTACCGAGGCCCCTCGCAATCGCAACACAGGCAATAGAAGGAATACGGGTGGGTTTTAGTCAGTAAGAGTCTGACACACCCTCCCGCTCTGCCCAGAGCGGGAGAAGTTATTTGATGATTTCCCAACCAGAAAAAAAAACGGTATCAAAGCAGTGAAGACGCGAATCCAACGAAATCCTGTCCGCAAGCATAAAATGTTGGCTCTGCAGACTAAGGGACTAAGCAGAACTACTGATAAAAGGGGTGTTAAATGATGACCTAGGACTACGTGCTTATAGAAAGCACGCAGTCCTAGGTCTGTTACGCGGGAAAAAATCCCGCGAAATACTTTTTTGTCGCACGAAAAAATTTTTAGTGTTGAGGAGTGTTTCAACAAATAAAATGATAAAGTGTATGCACACTCTAGTGAAGAAGCGAGCAGACGTGTGCCACGTGTACAGCGTGGTCATCACCCTTCGGCATTCTTAGTATGGCTTGGGGTGTCCTATTTGGATCCAACGGAGGTGTTTTTTTGTAAGAAAGGAGTGAAAAACAGTGCCCTCGTCTATCAAAACATAGTCCTAACAAACATTGTGGAACCTCTTTCACAAACAATGTTCGAAAACAGACACTGGGTATTCCGGCTGGATTCTGCGCCGGCTCATAAGGCGAAAAGTAGGTACCCAAAACTGGCTCACGACCCGTTGAATCGACTTTATCAGGCATGAGGATTGGCCCTCATCCAGTCCAGACTTGAATCCCTTGGATTACAAAATATGTCAGCACTTAGAGGAGAAGGTCTGCGCTATACCCCATCGCAACTTGGAGTCACTAAAAGCATCCCTGATTTAAAGCAGTCGCCGATATTGACATGAACGTCGTGCGATTGATGCCTGGCCTTGCAGATTGAAAGCTTGTATCGAAGCAAGAGGAGGACATTTCGAATAATGTTAATGTGTTTTTTAATCTGTATTTTATACCCTTTCATTTGTTAATTATATGATTGTAGTGCGTAACTCATTGTGTCATTTATTTTACTTTCCATATGTGACAAAACTTATGACCAGACTACGTATTTCTTGACTTTTCTTTATTACAGTCAAGGGCAAATATGTACGCATGATACGCACACACTATTTTTATGAATTCTTATTATATATTAATTATTATTATTTTACTTATTAGACAATTATTTTACACAAGTCCGGTTCTTAGTTTCTGATATAATAATATAAACACTTTGTTCATGTGTTATTTTGTGTCATTTTCACTATTATGTCTACACTTTTATATTACACTAACTCAGAAACATCGATCACTAACCTCAGAAAGGTTTTATTCGTTTTAGTCTTCACACTATATTTTTTTGGTCTTTTTTTTTGGTGGGAAATCATCAAATAACTTCTCCTGCTCTGGGTGGAGCAGGAGGGTGTGTCAGACTCTTACTGACTAAAACCCACCCGTATTCCTTCTTGTTGCCTGTGTTGCGGGGGCCTCGGTGACCCATAAGTACCTTCCCGCGACCCCGGCAGGCATCGGCCCTAGTGGACCCCTACTATGTGCTGACGACATCTCTTTGAGGCGCGCGTGGAATACAACGCGCCGTCGACCCGGGCCTGGTCCTTACCGGACGGTGAGCTACCCATTGCTCACCGTCCGCAAGCCCGCGCCTACGGTGGCCGGAAATCCGCCCGGGATTCCCGACGCCCTGGGCGTCTCCTGCGGCGGCTAGGGGCGAGAGGGCGCAAAACTTGCCTTTCCCTCAACCGTCCCGCCTCCTCCTTCGCGAGCATTACTGCTTCGCAGAAGGAGGTGACGGCTGCCCATGCCCTCTCGCTCCGTACCATGGCCTGAACCAGGGCCGGACGCGAGAGGTCTCTGCCGCCGATCGCCTCCAAAAGGACACGGCGGTGCTCTGCCCAAGCCGGGCAGACCTCCACCGTATGCTCCACCGTGTCCTCCGGGCGATCCACGCAGTGGTGACACCCGGACGTTTCCTCCCGCCTTATCCGACACAGGAACCTCCCGAAGCTGCCGTGTCCGGTGAGGACCTGCGTCAGGCGGAAGGTGAGGACGCCGTGGCGCCTCTCCAGCCACTATTTGTTTGGTCTAACAGCTTTACTGCCTCGATGTTCACATGTCGGTGGTGTCGGTGTTCATGGGCCTCAGGAAATTTTTGAAATTTTGGATTATGTTGGTGACGGGTTCCGTTTTAAGGTCGTCATTTCTTATACACCAGGGCCATTAACAATACTCCTGAGTACCTTATTCTGGAATATTTGTATAATTTTGATGTTGACCGGTTTAGTACAGCCCCACAGTTGGGTGCCATATGTCCATATTGGCATAAGAATTTGCTTATTTATAACAAAATTTTGTTATGTATCGATAGGCAGGAATCCTGTCCAATCAACCAATACATGTTTTTAAAACGCATGTCTATTACTGTCTTTTCTTTTTAGCGTACGCCTTCCAGTGCAGTTTCGCATCAAGCGTTATGCCAAGGTATTTGGCTCTATTTCTCTAATTTGCTTATTATCAATTTTTCTGTGTAAAAATATTTCTAAAAACCAAAGCAAAGTTGGAGTAGGGATATTAGCTAAAAAAATACGTTTTAGTAATTATTTTTTTGAGGCAAGTGTTAGGCCTAAGAAAAAAATCCTGTTAAGACGCTGACAACACCTAAACCGCGGTCACTGTCAGATTGCATAGAAAAGAAAGAGAAGCGCGACGACAAAACGCTTGTAATTTATTGCAAAATATGAAGTAATTATCTATTTACTCAGAATCGAGTTGAGTAATCGAAAATAAAAAACAACCAAGTTCTGCATTAGAATAAGACGTATTTGTTATTAATTAAATACGTAATTTATGTTGATATTTAATACAGATATTTTGGATTAGAACTCAAGGTAAGAGGTTAGTTTAACGTTAGTTTGTATCGAGATTTTTTTTTCAAAACGTGTTTTGGTGACAACCAAGTTCTGGGAAATATGTTCAAAATTAACATATATTTTTTCCGCTACCACAAACTATACAGATTTGGCAATTTTCTTTCTTAAGAGAAGCCTATTTTGGTCAATTGGGTCTTGTCAGCGCCTTAAGGAAATGTTTTACATGAATCAAAAAAAAATTTTTTTTTTTTTCAAATCATTTACCCAATCCGTTAATGAGTAGACTTTATAAAGTGAACGTGTTACGGTACTAAACGAGACTAAGGGCCTTAATAGTCTACAATACGATACGATATCGAGAAAATACATTATGTTAAAGTTGAGTACTGTTTCACAAAACCACGGTTCCATAAAAAAATCTCGACGTAAAAAAAAATACAAAGTTACCTCCCAAACTGAACAATAAACCGCTAGTATTAAAATATACTGCAAATGATATCTTGTCACTTTGCATAATAACTAACTAAATATAAAGCAGATACTGTTTTTTTATTACCATTATTTTCACCGTAAAAAGAAATTACCTAAACTATCGGCGCCTCGGAGCCTTCTCCCTGCCGATGCCGCCCAGCACCCCTCTCAGTCTCGCTTGCTTGCGTGACCGCAAGCAGTAGTGTGCGAGCGAGAAAAAGAGTGAGGTGGCGCTGAGATATTATGAAGTCTATGAACGCTCGCTCGTTAAAACTCCCAGTAAATTGAAACTATAGTAGAATTATTCATTCACTGGAGTTATCTGACATGTGCTAGCTGTCACTTTGTGTAATAAAATGGTCATATTTATTGTATTCTAGACTTTTACACTTATTATAGTTATTATTATACATTTATTTTACACTTATATAAATCGATGAAACTAAGGAGGAGGAGGGGCTTGTGGCTAAGTAATAACAGCCGCACGGGCCGATCGATCAGGTTAAGCTACGCTTGCCGCGGTTGGTCCGTAGATGGGTGACCATCTTTACATACTAAGGCCCCTTCGTGCCTCGGAAAGCACGTTAAGCCGTTGATCCCGGCTGTCATTTGTAGATCTTTGACAGTCGTTACGGGTCGTCACAAGCCCGAAAGTCTGACAACCAGTCTTAGCAAGGGGTACCGTGTTGCCCAGTAACTGGGTTAAGGAGATCAGATAGGCAGTCGCTCCATGTAAAATACTGGTATTGAGCTGCATCCGGTTCGACTGGAATCCGACCCCAACATAGTTGGGAAAAGGTTAGGCAGATGATGATGATAAATCGATTAAACTAAACAATCACCATTAAAATAAATGTGACCATTTTATTACACATAGTGACAGCTAGCACATGTCAGATTACTCTAGTCCGGGGATTCCCAAACTATTTTGGGCAAGAGACCCCTTTTCCAAAATGAACTGATACATCAGACCCCCATAGCCAATTTTTTTCATCTTGTACGAACTTGTGCACGCTTATCGACTCGAGTTTTTTCAAAGTACGACAATGATACTTCCTACTTAAATATTAGTCATTCTTATAACAAGTTGATACACGTAACACAACTTATACAGTACTAGATGCGCCCCGCGGTTTCACCCGCATAAGTTTTAACCCCGTGGGTATATCGGGATAAAAAGTATCCTATGTGTTATTCCTGATTATAAACTATCTGTGTGCCAAATTTCATCCAAATCCGTTCAGGACCAAACTTTCGCATTTATAATGTCGATTTTAGACCTCGTCGACCCCCAAAATCAGTTTTCGTTTATGTCGACCCCTGGAAAACCGATTACGACCCCAAGGGGTCGATATCAACCACTTTGGGAATCCCTGCTCTAGTCAATTAAAAATTGTCACATCGCTCTTAAATCATTAATAGACAATGGTGCCGATTCCCTTGTTCACAAACTAAACTAAATTTAACGTCAGTGCATCTTTTTCTTTCTATTTCATTAAGAAAAGGACATAAGATACATTTTAGTTTAGTTCTGTCAAACTAATCAGCGCTTGACGTAAATTGACGTAATTTTATTATGCAACTTTTTAATCACGTCTAAACTTGTATGGAGTAGTGACAGGCGCTGATTAATTTGACAGGACTAAACTAAAATTTATCTTCTCTCCTTTTCATTTTTTCACCGATAGAACGTTTCAACGGCGAATGATTCGATTCGCCGACAGAACCTTGAACCCCGCCGGTGAAAAAATTAAAAGTGAATCGTTCTGTCGGTGAACCGTTCAACGGTGAAACGAATGTCGGAGAAATGTTTCAGAATCAACGAGAGGATAGCATATTCACAATTAATGTCATAAACCAACATAAACTATACCTACCGGCAAACGCAATTCAAACAAATCCCTGCTTGTTAAAAAATGAGGACTTTGTCTTAGATATGCTAAAATATCTGACATATTTAAAAGCTAAGTCAAACCACGCCGCCAAAACGTCTGAAACTCTGGACCTAATATAAAATCACCTTATCATATTGGTAGCACTATTGGTTTGTAGTAAAAAATCAAATACTTTAACTCTCTTTTAATCATTAAAAATAAACATTCTTAATTTCCAAACAATTGAACTATTTAGGTATAAAATCTGATAATAGGTCCTAATCTTTTATTCTAAGTAATTTCTTTACTTTCACTCTTAAAGCTAATCCTAATAGGGCAAGGTTTTTTTTGTACCATTCCTTGTTGTAGTTGAGGTGTAGTTTCCAGTTTTTATCCAGGAAAGCTTTGTAAAACACACTCATTTCATCCGCAGTGAGGTTCTGCTTATCTGCTGGTATATTATTCTTTACATATTCTTCTCTTTCCTGTATTTAAAAAAATAAGAACAATTTGATACAAAACATCATCAGACAAATATAACTACAAAGAAATCTAATTATGAACAATAATTTAGTACTTATCTAATTGAATCATCATAACTTAAGATAATAAGTTAATATTTTTCCAATGCTTCCTCAAATAACTTATGTAATCTTTACCATTATCAAAAAATATTTTGAAAAATAAATTGATATCAATAAACTTTTGACCTCAAAAATCGGCATGTGTAAGTTTAATGAAACAGATAGTAAAAGGCAGATTATATGGATATGTGTGGTGGTCAAATAAATGATATTTAAAGTCATTAAACATACCTACAAAGACAAGAATAAATTCTAATGAAATTTCTATTTTGGTACTGAGATATACCAATGTAAATTTATTGGTGTTCAGGCAAGGACTATAACAGTATCTATTCTCTATCGCCATCATAACTTCTACCAATATGTGTCCACTGCAGGGACAGACTTACTCCTGCTATTCCATAGACAAGTACTTCGGTAGCCCAGGTACCCTCTGTGAGATAGTCAGTAACACCAAGGCGTTGCTGGCCTTCCTTGAGGAGCTGGCATGGATCAAATAATCAGTTTCCCGCCCATACGCAAAATACGCGCATTGACGTGGAGTCGCGGACATCAGCCCGTATTACCTATTACCTACAGACAAATGGTGAAGTATCTATCTATCCTTTCTCTATGGATAATTAAATGGTGGTCAAAGCCCACTTAGTGTGGCTCTAGTTAACTAGTATATTATAGGTACTCCACATACTTATCCCATTATAAGCAAAACCAACATGGCAATGTGATTGGTTTTATTATAACAGTTATGTATGATCCCTTGTTAGATCATACATTACTTTTAGATAAGGGATGAATGGTATAAAAGAAGGTAACTACTACACTACTGTATTGTCGCAAAGGTACTTTAAAGGTAAAATGAGCTAAATAGACTGATGGTGTGGAAATGTGAATGACACAACCTTTAGCTGTAACGATGTGAACTTAACCAATTATTATGAATTGAAATGAATGTGTGCCGTAAACTGCTAAATTGCAGAATGTGCAATTGCACCATATAAGTTATATACTCTTAGTGAGACAGTAAATGGATCAGGACCAAATTTTTGACATAATTGCACAACAGAAATGTAGTGTACCCTAATAATTATATTGCGCTGTATTTATTTTCCAGTGTGATACATTTCCATTGTGATTTCTGTTGTGCAATTATGTCAAAAATTTGGTCCTGACCCAAATGTTATAATGCATATTATTTTAATGGCAGCATGACCAGTTGTTATCAGCATTCAGGCTAACCGCAGATAATTAGCAATTACAGTCAACTACATCAGTCAAAGAGGCAGCTGATAAAGGCGAGCTCTCGCATAGCTTATTATTAACAAAAGTTTATATTATAAACTACCTGATAAAATTCGGAATTATGTTTCTCCCAGAACTTCTGGTTCCATTCTTGTACTTCTGATCTCATTTCTCTATATTTTCTTTCCAATTCAGTTTCGTTGGGCGGTATTCTAAATATGACCTTCCTTAGATTCGACACTGGATCTGGGGGGCCCACCATGTCCGTACTAATTCTTTTAGGATTTGGAGGTTGAATCGACTTGCGTAGTACTTGCATTTCTTGCCACAAGTAAGTATGGTTTATGTCTATGCAGCTTTACAATTCTATTCGAGCGGGGTTCGCCGGCGGGGCTTGAAGATAAACAAAGGAGTGGTCGACCTCGTACTGTTCCAACTCCAGCGGTCATCAAATTACCACTGTGTGGATCGCCCAAAGGACACGGTGGAGCATACGGTGGATGCCCGCCTTTGGCAGAGCACCACCGTGTCCTCGTGGAGGCGATCGGCGGCAGAGATCTCTTGCGTCCAGCCCTGGTTCAGGCCATGGTACGGAGCGAGAGGGCATGGGCAGCCGTCATTTCCTTCTGCGAAGCAGTAATGCTCGCGAAGGAGGAGGCGGGACCGTTGAGGGAAAGGCAAATTTCGCGCCCTCTCGCCCCTAGCCGACGCAGGAGACGCCCTGGGCGTCGGGAATCCCGGGCGGATTTCCGGCCACCGTAGGCGCGGGCTTGCGGACGGTGAGCAATGGATAGCTCACTGTCCGGTAAGGACAAGGCCCGAGTCGACGGCGCGTTGTATTCCACGCGCGCCTCAAAGAGATGTCGTCAGCACAAGTGTAGGGATCCACTAGGGCCGATGCCTGCCGGGGTCGCGGGAAGGTACAAAAGGGTTACCGAGGCCCCTCGCAATCGCAACACAGGCAATAGAAGGAATACGGGTGGGTTTTAGTCAGTAAGAGTCTGACACACCCTCCCGCTCTGCCCAGAGCGGGAGAAGTTATTTGATGATTTCCCAACCAGAAAAAAAAACGGTATCAAAGCAGTGAAGACGCGAATCCAACGAAATCCTGTCCGCAAGCATAAAATGTTGGCTCTGCAGACTAAGGGACTAAGCAGAACTACTGATAAAAGGGGTGTTAAATGATGACCTAGGACTGCGTGCTTATAGAAAGCACGCAGTCCTAGGTCTGGTACGCGGGAAAAAATCCCGCGAAATACTTTTTTGTCGCGCGAAAAAATTTTTAGTGTTGAGGAGTGTTTCAACAAATAAAATGATAAAGTGTATGCACACTCTAGTGAAGAAGCGAGCAGACGTGTGCCACGTGTACAGCGTGGTCATCACCCTTCGGCATTCGTAGTTTGGCTTGGGGTGTCCTATTTGGATCCAACGGAGGTGTTTTTTTGTAAGAAAGGAGTGAAAAACAGTGCCCTCGTCTATCAAAACATAGTCCTAACAAACATTGTGGAACCTCTTTCACAAACAATGTTCGAAAACAGACACTGGGTATTCCGGCAGGATTCTGCGCCGGCTCATAAGGCGAAAAGTAGGTACCCAAAACTGGCTCACGACCCGTTGAATCGACTTTATCAGGCATGAGGATTGGCCCTCATCCAGTCCAGACTTGAATCCCTTGGATTACAAAATATGTCAGCACTTAGAGGAGAAGGTCTGCGCTATACCCCATCGCAACTTGGAGTCACTAAAAGCATCCCTGATTTAAAGCAGTCGCCGATATTGACATGAACGTCGTGCGATTGAAGCCTGGCCTTGCAGATTGAAAGCTTGTATCGAAGCAAGAGGAGGACATTTCGAATAATGTTAATGTGTTTTTTAATCTGTATTTTATACCCTTTCATTTGATATTTATATGATTGTAGTGCGTAACTCATTGTGTCATTTATTTTGCTTTCCATATGTGACAAAACTTATGACCAGACTACGTATTTCTTGACTTTTCTTTATTACAGTCAAGGGCAAATATGTACGCATGATACGCACACACTATTTTTATGAATTCTTATTATATATTAATTATTATTATTTTACTTATTAGACAATTATTTTATACAAGTCCGGTTCTTAGATTCTGATATAATAATATAAACACTTTGTTCATGTGTTATTTTGTGTCATTTTCACTATTATGTCTACACTTTTATATTACACTAACTCAGAAACATCGATCACTAACCTCAGAAAGGTTTTATTGGTTTTAGTCTTCACACTATATTTTTTTGGTCTTTTTTTTGGTGGGAAATCATCAAATAACTTCTCCCGCTCTGGGTGGAGCAGGAGGGTGTGTCAGACTCTTACTGACTAAAACCCACCCGTATTCCTTCTTGTTGCCTGTGTTGCGGGGGCCTCGGTGACCCATAAGTACCTTCCCGCAACCCCGGCAGGCATCGGCCCTAGTGGACCCCTACTATGTGCTGACGACATCTCTTTGAGGCGCGCGTGGAATACAACGCGCCGTCGACCCGGGCCTGGTCCTTACCGGACGGTGAGCTACCCATTGCTCACCGTCCGCAAGCCCGCGCCTACGGTGGCCGGAAATCCGCCCGGGATTCCCGACGCCCTGGGCGTCTCCTGCGGCGGCTAGGGGCGAGAGGGCGCGAAACTTGCCTTTCCCTCAACCGTCCCGCCTCCTCCTTCGCGAGCATTACTGCTTCGCAGAAGGAGGTGACGGCTGCCCATGCCCTCTCGCTCCGTACCATGGCCTGAACCAGGGCCGGACGCGAGAGGTCTCTGCCGCCGATCGCCTCCAAAAGGACACGGCGGTGCTCTGCCCAAGCCGGGCAGACCTCCACCGTATGCTCCACCGTGTCCTCCGGGCGATCCACACAGTGGTGACACCCGGACGTTTCCTCCCGCCTTATCCGACACAGGAACCTCCCGAAGCTGCCGTGTCCGGTGAGGACCTGCGTCAGGCGGAAGGTGAGGACGCCGTGGCGCCTCTCCAGCCACTATTTGTTTGGTCTAACAGCTTTACTGCCTCGATGTTCACATGTCGGTGGAGTCGGTGTTCATGGGCCTCAGCAAATTTTTGGATTATGTTGGTGACGGGTTCCGTTTTTAGGTCGTCATTTCTTATACACCAGGGCCATTAACAATACTCCTGAGTACTTTATTCTGGAATGTTTGTATAATTTTGATGTTGACCGGTTTAGTACAGCCCCACAGTTGGGTGCCATATGTCCATATTGGCATAAGAATTTGCTTATGTATAACAAAATTTTGTTATGTATCGATAGGCAGGAATCCTGTCCAATCAACCAATACATGTTTTTAAAACGCATGTCTATTACTGTCTTTTCTTTTTAGCGTACGCCTTCCAGCGCAGTTTCGCATCAAGCGTTATGCCAAGGTATTTGGCTCTATTTCTCTAATTTGCTTATTATCAATTTTTCTGTGTAAAAATATTTCTAAAAACCAAAGCAAAGTTGGAGTAGGGATATTAGCTAAAAAAATACGTTTTAGTAATTATTTTTTTGAGGCAAGTGTTAGGCCTAAGAAAAAAATCCTGTTAAGGAAATGTTTTACATGAATCTATAGCAAAAATATTTTTTTTTTCAAATCATTTACCCAATCCGTTAATGAGTAGACTTTATAAAGTGAACGTGTTACGGTACTAAACGAGACTAAGGGCCTTAATAGTCTACAATACGATACGATATCGAGAAAATACATTATGTTAAAGTTGAGTACTATGTTTCACAAAACCACGATTCCATAAAAAAATCTCGACGTAAAAAAAATACAAAGTTACCTCCCAAACTGAACAATAAACCGCTAGTATTAAAATATAAGTACTTCAAATGATATCTTGTCACTTTGCATAATAACTAACTAAATATAAAGCAGATACTGTTTTTTTATTACCATTATTTTCACCGTAAAAAGAAATTACCTAAACTATCGGCGCCTCGGAGCCTTCTCCCTGCCGATGCCGCCCAGCACCCCTCTCAGTCTCGCTTGCTTGCGTGACCGCAGGCAGTAGTGTGCGAGCGAGATAAAGAGTGAGGTGGCGCTGAGGTATTATGAAGTCTATGAACGCTCGCTCGTTAAAACTCCCAGTAAATTGAAACTATAGTAGAATTATTCATTCACTGGAGTTATCTGACATGTGCTAGCTGTCACGTTGTGTAATAAAATGGTCCTATTTATTGTATTCTAGACTTTTACACTTATTATAGTTATTATTATACATTTATTTTACACTAATATAAATCGATCAAACTAAGGAGGAGGAGGGGCTTGTGGCTAAGTAATAACAGCCGCACGGGCCGATCGATCAGGTTAAGCTACGCTTGCCGCGGTTGGTCCGTGGATGAGTGACCATCTTTACATACTAATGCCCCTTCGTGCCTCGGAAAGCACGTTAAGCTGTTGGTCCCGGCTGTCATTTGTAGATCTTTGACAGTCGTTACGGGTCGTCACAAGCCCGAAAGTCTGACAACCAGTCTTAGCAAGGGGTACCGTGTTGCCCAGTAACTGGGTTGAGGAGATCAGATAGGCAGTCGCTCCATGTAAAATACTGGTATTGAGCTGCATCCGGTTCGACTGGAATCCGACCCCAACATAGTTGGGAAAAGGTTAGGCAGATGATGATAATAAATCGATTAAACTAAACAATCACCATTACAATAAATATGACCATTTTATTACACACAGTGACAGCTAGCACATGTCAGATTACTCTAGTCCAGGGATTCCCAAACTATTTTGGGCAAGAGACCCCTTTTCCAAAATGAACTCAAAACTCAAAAAAAACTCAAAAAACTCAAAGCATTTATTTCAATTAAACCATTTACAGGCACTTTTGAATTGTCAAGGAGTCGGTCAGTTAGAAATATGAAGCTAGTTGCCCATTCCAAAGCGTAGTAGGTACCTATGGAGAAGAACGGGCAAGAAACTCCATGGACACTCTTTTAAATTAAATTGATACATAAAGATTAGTACAAAAATAATGTTGAAATTATAACCAAATGTGAGGACGATGTAAAATAAAAAAAAACGCGTCCATAGTAGAAAGAACAATTAGATAAAATAGAACAAAAACAATTTCTAAATAAAATAATTACAAATAAGCCGAGGACGCTAAGAGGTGACCAGTCCCAACTAACGGCGCCCGTTCACGAGCATGACGCATGGATTAGCACCATTCAGCTCAACCATTTTGAAGGGAGCTAAATGATCCAACACACGCGCCACCATCAGCGAGACATCTGAGTGAGCATGACATACTCTCAGCCGCCAGGGCCCATTCAAGTCAATTACATAACCGGTAAATGGTAGCTCTATTATACATGGTACTCACACCTGTGCAATGCAATTATACAATACAACGTAGGTTGAATTTATACAATGCAAAGTCTTACAATGTTCAGCTGCTCCAACAGTATTTTCAAATGTTAATTATTCAATTGGTTGTGGTTGTGGAGCAGGGCCAGCATTGAGCCAAGCATTTTTATCAGCGATATAATCACCCAACTTATAATATGCCTGCCTGCATAGTGTGCGTTTGATACAAGATTTGAATTTCATTTCATTCAGTTGAAGTACGTGGGGTGGAATTTTATTGTAACATTTTAAACAGTACCCCATGAAAGATGAGTCTACTTTAGCCAGTCTGAAACCTGGCTGAGATAATAGGTCCCTATTTCTAGTACTATAATTATGTCTTTCACCTCTTTTACTAAAATGATGTACATTTTTTCTTACGTACATGATGTTTTCGTAGATATATTGACAAGGTACCGTCATGATGTTAATGTTCTTAAACCGGTCCCTTAGAGAATCGCGCCTGCGGAGATTATAAATGGCTCTGATAGCTCTTTTCTGCAGAATAAAAATTGACTCGATGTCTGCAGCCCGTCCCCAAAGTAAAATACCGTAAGACATGATACTATGAAAGTAACTAAAATAGACTAGCCTCGCGGTATCTACATCAGTAAATTGACGGATTTTTCTGACAGCATATGCCGCTGAACTTAGCCGTCCTGCAAGAGATGTTAAATGAGGACCCCATTGTAGCCTTGAGTCGAGCGTGATCCCCAGGAAAACAGTTTTATCGACGAATTCTAGTTTCTCTTGATTCAATACTATCTCATAATCACCACTTTTGACATTTGGTAAAGAAAATCGAATGCACTTAGTTTTTTTCCCATTTAATACTAAATTATTGGCAGTGAACCAGTTCTGAACCTGCAATAGGGCGTTATTTACGTCGTCAACATTAGTAGCACGTCTATCTACTTTAAAAATTAAAGAAGTATCATCAGCAAATAACACCATTTGTGGTTGATTATTTAATAAATGGAGTAGATCGTTAATATACACTAAAAAGAGGAAAGGACCCAATATCGAGCCTTGTGGAACACCCATTTTTACTTTTAAACCGAGTGAATTGATACCATTAATTTGTACTTGCTGTTGTCTATCATTTAAATAAGATTTAACTAAGCTGAGCGCATGTTTTCCAAGTCCGTAATGCTCAAGTTTCAAGAGCAAGGTTTCGTGGTCGACGCAATCAAATGCCTTGGAGAGGTCACAAAAGATTCCTATGGCGTCTTGCGCTTCTTCCCACGCGTTAAAAATGTGTCTTAGTAAGGTTACACCAGCGTCGGTCGTACACCGTCCTTTAGTGAAACCATACTGTTGATCGTGAAGGATTTTATTCGAGTTAAAATGATTGAGCATTTGATTAAGCATTACCTTTTCAAACACCTTGCTGAAAACCGGCAACACGGATACGGGTCTATAATTGGACCCTGTTAAGCAGAAAAGATCCAACCAGCAATTTGTTGAAAATCGAGTTATATATATAGTTAGAATCTACGCATCGAACTTTATATACGCAAAAAATATCCAAGCAGTCTGATCACTTTCACCAAACAAACCTCTATGACACTACATGTACCAAAACACATTTAACGTTTTAAAAGAAAAAGAATCATGACTCTTGGATCTCAAAAAAATTTAATGTATAATTTTTTTAATCCAAGCGGGTTGGATCCTTTCGACAAAATATTTTTTCTCTTTCACTTTTAATGTAAAACAAAGATACCCGCAATAGATGTGATTACTATGAAAATAAAAAGAATACAACTACAAACATAGAAGAAAAGAACAAAATTATAAAAGAACATGAAACGCATCTCAAAACTGCAGAAGACCTACCAAAATATATGAAAAATGACATGCTTCTTGCCAAAAATAATACTAACTTAGAAACTATAACCTTTGACATGGAAAAAACACTGCCACTTCCGCGTATCCCAACAAACATAGTTTTTTACAAACGCCAGATATGGTTGTATAATTTAGGTATACATACAGGTTCCAATGTCAAGGTCACTGCAACGTCTGGGTGGAAGGCGAAGCAGGCAGAGGCGCACAGGAAGTTGGATCTTGTCTCATCAAACACCTGTCGGAGAGACTTAAAGAAGGAGTAACGCACCTTATTCTCTGGAGCGATTCCTGTGGTGGCCAAAACCGCAACATCAAGCTTACTCTTATGCTGAAAGCTTTCCTAGAAGACCACCCAACGTTGCAGCAAATATGCATGAAGTTTTTAGAATCGGGACATAGCTTTTTGCCGAACGATACAGATTTCGGTAAAGTGGAAAATGCGTTGAAGTACCAACAAAGACTGTATTCGCCTGAGGACTACATAAATGTCATGAGAACCTGCAAGAAACATAAGCCTCTTCAAGTTCACCGCATGGAATCAACAGATTTTCTTAGTTCACGTGCACTGGAGAATACTATAACTAACAGAAAAAAAAACAGTTTCGGGAGAAAAAGTATCGTGGCTAAAGACGAAAGAAATTTTGCTCAAAAAGGAGGCTATGTTTTCTTTGTTCATGCGGTACAGTCAAGATGATTCTTTTGTAGAAGTAGATTTGAAAAAAAAAATCCGCGGCAGAACACGCTTGTTATCAAAAAATCTTATGCAAATACTTTGGCCTCATGGTAAGATGATACCAGAAGCTAACTTGAACGACATCAGAAGCTTAATGCATTTGATCCCGAGCGATGCTCAGCCGTTCTACAAAAGTATGACTGGTGACAGTAATTTAGAAGATGATGTAGACGGATTTTCTGGGGCACCAGATTTTGAGCTCGAAGTTGAAGAAGATTGCGATCCGATTAGATCGAATGTGGATTAGAATGATGTGATTTGATTAACCCTTTTAAGATTTCAATAAAATTAAAACTTACGGATACTATCGCGTTTTATTTGCTTTCAAAATATCAATAATTATTTAAGCCGAAATTTCGAACATTATTTACGATCCTTTGTCACGGGGCAAGTGTCCGAAACGTCGGGCTACATAATAAAGTAAAAGTAACTAAAAAAAATGTGTTCCCTATAATAAAGATGTTTAAACCTTCATATATTTTTATTTTGATCCCCCGTGTTAAAATGTGACCGGCAATTTTCTTTTTTGCATAAAAGATCCACGGGTAGTTTTTTAAGAAAATCAGGAAAACTGTGTTCAACTTGGCTGTGGTGTTACATTTAAAATTATGCTAATTTACTGTGTTATCATTAGTAACTTTCCATTTTTGTATTCCTCTGCTAGTTAGTTTTATATTCACTCCTAAACTTCAAATCGTATTTACTCAAAAGTAACACAATGTTGGTTGGATCTTTTCTGCTTAACAGGGTCCAATTATTGGTGTCTTTACTGTCCCCGGATTTGAAAAGTGGTATTACCTTACTGTATTTCATTAAATCCGGGAAGACTCCTTGATCCACACACAAATTAAATATTAAGGCTAAGTAGGGCGCTATAGTCTCAATTATAGAGGTACAGACTTTAATGGACATTCCCCAAAGATCTTCAGACAATTTGATCTTGATTTGCTTAAAAGCTTTTATTACTATTATGGGATTAATATGCTTAAAGTTAAATTAGAACTGATACATCAGACCCCCATAGCCAATTATTTTCATCTTGTACGAACTTGTGCACATTTATCGACTTGTTGAGTTTTTTCAAAGTACGACAATGATACTTCCTACTTAAATATTAGTCATTCTTATAACAAGTTAATACACGTAACACAACTTATACAGTACTAGATGCGCCCCGCGGTTTCACCCGCATAAGTTTTGACCCCGTGGGTATATCGGGATAAAAAGTATCCTATGTGTTGTTCCTGGTTATAAACTATCTGTGTGCCAAATTTCATCCAAATCCGTCCAGTACTTTTTGCGTGAAAGAGTAACGAGCATCCATCCATCCATTCTTACAAACTTTCGCATCGATTTCGGGTCGATTTTAGACCTCGTCGACCCCCAAAATCAGTTTTCGTTTATGTCGACCCCCGGAAAACCGATTTCGACCCCGAGGGGTCGAAATCAACAACTTTGGGAATCCCTGCTCTAGTCAATTAAACATTGTTACATCGCTCTTAAATCATTAATAGACAATGGTGCCGATTCCCTTGTTCAAAAACTAAACTAAATTTAACGTCAGTGCATCTTTTTCTTTCTATTTTATTAAGAAAAGGACATAAGATACATTTTAGTTTAGTTCTGTCAAACTAATCAGCGCTTGACGTAAATTGACGTAATTTTAGTAGGCAAGTTTTTAATCACGTCTAAACTTGTATGGAGTAGTGACAGGCGCTGATTAATTTGGCAGGACTAAACTAAAATTTATCTTCTCTCCTTTTCATTTTTTCACCGATAGAACGTTTCAACGGCGAACGATTCGATTCGCCGATAGAACGTTTCAACGGCGAACGATTCGATACGCCGATAGAACCTTGAACCCCGCCGGTGAAAAAATGAAAAGTGAATCGTTCTGTCGGTGAACCGTTCAACGGCGAAACGAATGTCGGAGAAATGTTTCAGAATCAACGAGAGGATAGCATATTCACAATTAATGTCATAAACCAACATAAACTATACTGGCAAACGCAATTCAAACAAATCCCTGCTTGTTAAAAATGAGTACTTTGTCTTAGATATGCTAAAATATCTGACATATTTAAAAGCTAAGTCAAACCACGCCGCCAAATGTCTGAAACTCTGGACCTACTATAAAATCACCTTATCAGATTGGTAGCTCTATTTGTTTGTAGTAAAAAAACAAATATTTTAACTCTCTTTTAATCATTAAAAATAAACATTCTTAATTTCCGAACAATTGAACTATTTAGGTATAAAATCTGATAATAGGTCCTAATCTTTTATTCTAAGTAATTTCTTTACTTTCACTCTTACAGCTAATCCTAATAGGGCAAGGTTTTTTTTGTACCATTCCTTGTTGTAGTTGAGGTGTAGTTTCCAGTTTTTGTCCAGGAAAGCTTTGTAAAACACACTCATTTCATCCGCAGTGAGGTTCTGCTTATCTGCTGGTATATTATTCTTTACATATTCTTCTCTTTCCTGTATTTAAAACAAAAAGAAATATTTGATACAAAACATCATCAGACAAATATTGGGTACTAATAAGAAATCTAATTATGAATAATAACTTAGTATCTAATTGAACCATCATAACTTAAGGGGAGTACAAGACCTCAACGCAAATTTTGTAAGTTTTATAATGCCCAAAAGTATATGATCCACTGCAGTATAAATATATGATATTCTTCAGGGTCAATGCTAGGTAGATAGAGTGTTGAAAACATAATATAACTAATTTGATACAATAGAAAAAAATCACAAAGATTCCTCTAAAAAATTATTTTAACGATTAAAAACCATACTAATATACATGCAATCATTCTGATTTTTTGTCAGATTATTCTACAAGCAACATATTAGCATAATAGTGTTTTATTTTTTTTATACATTCTATAGCTTTTTTGTAAATCGATAATTGCTTCATATTTTGCAATAAATTACCAGCATTGTGTCGTCGAGCTTCTCTTTCTTTTCTATGCAGTCCGACAGTGGCCGCGCTTTAGGTGTTGTCGGCCTCTTAAGATAATAAGTTAATATTTTTCCAATGTTTACTCAAAAAATTATGTAATCTTTACCATTATCAAAAAACATTTTTAAAAATAATTTGATATCAATAAACTTTTGACCTCAAAAATGTGTAAGTTTAATAAAACAGATAGTAAAAGGCAGATTATATGGATATGTGTGGTGGTCAAATAAATGATATTTAAAGTCATTACACATACCTACAAAGACAAGAATATTATTCTAATGAAAATTCTATTTTGGTACTGAGATATACCAATGTAAATTTATTGGTGTTCAGGCAAGGACTATAACAGTATCTATTCTCTATCACCATCATAACTTCTACCAATATGTGTCCACTGCAGGGACAGACTTATTCCTGCTATTCCATAGACAAGTACTTCGGTAGCCCAGGTACCCTCTGTGAGATAGTCAGTAACACCAAGGCGTTGCTGGCCTTCCTTGAGGAGCTGGCATGGATCAAATAATCAGTTATATAAATAATCTGTAATACGCGCATTGACGTGGAGTCGCGCACATCAGCCCGTATTACCTATTACCTACAGACAAATGGTGAAGTATCTATCTATCCTTTCTCTTTGGATAATTAAATGGTTGTCAAAGCCCACTTAGTGTGGCTCTAGTTAACTAGTATATTATAGGTACTCCACATACTTACCCCATTATAAGCAAAACCAACATGGCAATGTTATTGGTTATATTATAACAGTTATGTATGATCCCTTGCTAGATCATACATTACTTTTAGATAAGGGATGAATGGAATAAAAGAAGGTAACTACTACACTACTGTATTGTCGCATAGGTACTTTAAAGGTAAAATGAGCTAAATAGACTGATGGTGTGGAAATGTGAGTGACACAACCTTTAGCTGTAACAATGTGAACTTAACCAATTATTATGAATTGAAATGAATGTGTGCC
This sequence comes from Atethmia centrago, assembly GCA_905333075.3. Taxonomy (NCBI): domain Eukaryota; kingdom Metazoa; phylum Arthropoda; class Insecta; order Lepidoptera; family Noctuidae; genus Atethmia; species Atethmia centrago. The sequence goes on along the minus strand of HG995378.1, from coordinate 28,996,330 downwards.
GTAAACTGCTAAATTGCAGAATGTGCAATTGCACCATATAACTTATATGGTGAGACAGTAAATACTCTTAGTGAGACAGTAAATGGATCAGGACCAAATTTTTGACATAATTGCACAACAGAAATGTAGTGCACCCTAATAATTATATTGCGCTGTATTTATTTTCCAGTGTGATACATTTCCATTGTGATTTCTGTTGTGCAATTATGTCAAAAATTTGGTCCTGACCCAAATGTTATAATGCATATTATTTTAATGGCAGCATGACCAGTTGTTATCAGCATTCAGGCTAACCGCAGATAATTAGCAATTACAGTCAACTACATCAGTCATAGAGGCAGCTGATAAAGGCGAGCTCTCGCATAGCTTTTTATTAACAAAAATTTATATTATAAACTACCTGATAAAATTCGGAATTATGTTTCTCCCAGAACTTCTGGTTCCATTCTTGTACTTCTGATCTCATTTCTCTATATTTTCTTTCCAAATCAGTTTCGTTGGGCGGTATTCTAAATATGACCTTCCTTAGATTCGACACAGGATCAGGGGGGCCCACCATGTCCGTACTAATCCTTTTAGGATTTGGAGGTTGAATCGACTTCGCTTCTTGCGTAGTACTTGCATTTCTGGCCACAAGTAAGTATGGTTTATGTCTATGCAGCTTTACAATTCTATTCGATATCATATTTATTTTATATTGAATAGTTAATTATCACATTTTTTGAAAACTCTTTCAGATAAACAAACTGCTACAGTAGAGGACCAGCAGCAGCAGCACAGCAGCAGATACCTAATAAATAGTGGACCTGCAATCCTATGGATGATAGCAGTAAAGTTACAGCAACCAAAGCATTCAACGAGCCGATCTGTCAAACGTCAAACTGTCAAAATCAGCTGTCACAGACACAGCTGTGCACATGCAGTTTTTTTTTTTTTTAATCTTTATTCATGACCATGGATACATGTCCTTCAGTCGTAATAACTAAACAGTGCCCATGCAGTTCAAGCCAGTGTTGCCAAGTGCTCAAGACCTAGGTACATATTTACTTCAATCAAGAAGATAATAATAATACGGGATACCACTACGGACCGGATGCCAAGGCGGCCGGCTACGGTGAGCACCTTTGACTATTTGTGAGAACAAACATGTAAATTGTATGCTTCGTCGCATAACATAGTTTATTATGTCTGTTAAAATGATGAGCATTGCGACTTATCTTTTTATGGATCCATAAAAATTATTAATATCTGTGTGAAAGATAATATGGCTAGAAAGGGAGTGACTACCGAGTCAGACCGAGATGACAATAGAGTAGAGAAGTATGAAAAAAGACATGTTGTGCCGACCCCAAATAAATTGGGATAAGGACAGAAGAATGGATTTACACTGATTTCAGCGGGGCAATTTCCGTATTTTTTAAGAACGTTCACATTCTAATCTCAGTCTCAAACTGTCAAAAAAATCTCTAACTTTTTTTACTAGTTTTGGACATTGATCAAATCAAATCAAATTAAAATCAATTTATTTTATTAGCCAAGTGTTGGTACAATTTAGCTCTTAACATAGGATACAGATCCATAACACTTAGCCATAATAATGTGACATGCAAACATTTGTGTTTATACATATTTAATGTTATAATTTTATAGTCATAGTCATAATTAAATTTAAGTAACAATTTTGTGAGAGTATTAGATACATAATCAAAAATTAAAAAAAAAAAACTATTAATGTCAGAGGGTAAATCATTATTAGGATTATTATTTATTGTTCAACCTCTTGTTAAATATGTCGCTTACTGTGTAGAAGTTCTTTTCTCTTAACCACACTTTAAGACACCTTGTAAATTTATTCGCTGGTAATATTTTAATACTGTCAGGTATGGCATTGAAAATGCGGCAGCACATTGCATAGCTATTCTTACTATACAATGCTGTCCTAGGAATTATGGGCAAGTAAGTATTCTAGAATTTGAACGTATTTTTGTACGAAAATTGGCCCAGGTAGCTCAACTCAGTGACCTACCTAACAAACAAAAACGTCATATAAGTCTTGACTTATACGACATAAAGTTGGATATCAGTCTTATAATGATAGTGAGATTGTGAAGTATCTATGGCAAACCAGTAGTTGCTAAGATACAGTTGTTTATACTTTGATGTTGTCACTTATAATAAAATAACTGTGTACTGAAAGAGTCTAAAATATTGTATTTCTATATTTTATATTTCACAATATTTAACATGGTAGCAGAGCGTGTACGAAATAAAAAGTTTTAAGTACCCGAAATGTCGAGCACTAAAATTGACCCTCTAACTAGAGAGAACTACGACACTTGGGTGATACAGGCTGAAGCTGTTCTCGTACGACACAAATTATGGAAATACATCGAGACGGATACTGCAGTGGTTGATAAAGAAGGCGATAGACAGGCGAGATCTGAACTCATACTTATAATCGCTCCTTCTGAGCTTAAACAAATAAAAAGTTGCACTACTGCTAAAGCATTATGGGAAAAATTGAAAGACACGTACGCCAGTAAGGGACCTGCACGAAAGGCATCCCTATTAAAGCAACTTATCCTAACGAAATTAGAAGGACACGATGTAAGAACTCATCTAAACAAGTTCATGGATATAGTTGACAAATTGGCAGACATGGACGTAGCTATTAATGAGGATCTGTTAACAATCATGATGTTGTACAGTCTCTCAAATGAATTTGAGAATTTCAGAGTCGCTATAGAATCGCGAGACACTCTTCCGAAGCCAGAGGAGCTTCAAACTAAAATAATAGAAGAATGTGAAGCACGTCATAGCCAAAACATGACCAATAACGACGAACCTGAATCCTCTTTTCAAGAAGAAGCCCTATACACGTCCTGTAAAATTTGCAAACGTACTGGTAACATCTTTAAACGCAAGAATCACAAAATTTGTACCTATTGCTGGAAGAAAAACAGTGAGAAGCCTAATAAACATACTAACTGTTCTCATAAGAACAATTTTGCTATACAGTGTCTTCTTACCCATAACGAAAAATCTGAAAACAACATTTGGGTTTTGGATAGCGGATGTACGTCTCACATGACTTATCAACGAGACTTATTTAGGACTATAGAGAAAACATCCGGAAAACTAAACTTTGCAACTAAGAAACAAACTGCAGAGATTAAAGGAAAAGGTACTGTCTCCTTTGTAACAAAAAATGGTAATGGTATAGCCCTTACACAGCTACAAAACACTCTATATGTACCTAGTCTGTGCACCAACTTGATGTCCGTCAGTAAGATGACAGATGCTGGCTGTTCTGTCCTCTTCACAGACACTAAAGCGACGGTCAACAATCCAAAAGATGGTATAACTCTCACCGCATTTAAACAAGGAGATGGTCTTTATTACATCAAACCAATTAAACACGAGCGCAACAATCTGGCTAATCATAATGATGACACTGTTCCGATTCCAATTGCTAAAAAGAAAGCGAACTCATCAAACATCTACGACTGGCACAGAAAGCTTGGTCACATGAACGCCAAAGATCTGAAACATGCACTCAAAAACAATAATTTGCTAGGCTTGAACTTTGATGCTTCTGAAACCTTGGCAGACTGTGAAACCTGTATCCAAGCAAAACTCCATCGTGTTCCTGCCCCCCGTGAGAAAACAACTCAACGAACAACAGAACGCTTAGAAATCGTTCATAGCGATGTATGTGGACCTATCAGAACGCCCACAATAAGCGGAAACAAATACTTTGTTACTTTTATAGATGACTATAGCAGATATAGTCGAATTTACATGATTAAAAGCAAGAACGAAGTATTAGAAAAGTTTAAAGAGTTCAAGGAGTTAGCGGAAACGCACACTGGGAACAAAATCAAATTCATACAATCAGATAATGGTACTGAGTATGTGAACAAAGAGTTCAACGCTTATCTGAAACGTTGCGGGATACAGAGACGTCTCACCGCACCCTACACCCCGAACCAAAACGGAGTTGCTGAAAGAAAGAATCGTACCCTTGTGGAGAAAGCGAGAGCAATGATGATTGACGCACAGGCACCATTAAAATTCTGGGGCGAAGCAGTATTCACTGCTAACTACCTATCAAACAGGAGTATAAACAGGGCCGTTCGGAACCAAACGCCATTCGAGCGATGGGTTGGGAGAAAGCCATGTATTAATCATTTATACGTGTTCGGTAGCAAGACTTACGTTCTGATGAAAGGCACTAACGGTCACAAATTTGCACCAAAGGCAATTCCTGGCATGTTCGCGGGATACTCTGAAACGTCTAAAGCTTTCAGGGTGTTCATACCCTCGAAGAACAGCATCATAACTTCAAAAGATGTTAGGGTATTGAAGACTATGTTCTATGATGAATCGAATAAAAATGCAATCTCCAGACTTCTCACCGATTTAGAGTTTTCACACGAACAACCTAATGAAACACGCAAGCGAGTGGATATTCAACTTGACAATAATGAAGGAGATGATCAGCAACATGATAGTGATAGTGACGCAGATGATCAAGATAAATCACTGCAACAAAGTTTGGTCGGTAGTACTGAAGACGTTCGACAAGTGGACCCAGCGAATAATGAAAGTGAATACGAATCTCTTTCCGGATCTTTTACCGCTGTCGATGATAATGAACCTGATGCTGATGCTGAAGAAAATGCGACCGTTCAAACTAGGGTTTTAAGAGACAGGTCAAAAATCACAGCTCCTAAGCGCTACGATGATTTTATTTTTGCAGCAGCTGAAGAAATCGAAAATCTTCACAAGCCTAAAGAGCCTGAGACTTTCAAAGAAGCGATGGAATCTCCCAACAAAACAAAATGGCTAGATGCCATGCACAATGAAATAAGTTCACTGCATGACAACCAAACCTGGGATCTGGTTGATTTACCCAAAGGACGAAAAGCCCTCCCTTGCAAATGGGTGTATAAAGTTAAAATGAATCCTGATGGTACCGTCGATAGGTATAAAGCCAGAATGGTTATCAAGGGTTACTCCCAACAACCTGGAGTTGATTATGATAAAACATTCAGTCCAGTGGTTCGTCTGAGCACCGTACGAGCATTGCTTGCTATAGCTGCTCGAGAAAATCTGAAACTACATCAGTTTGATGTTTCAACTGCCTTTCTAAACGGCACAATAAAGGAAGATATATATATGAAACAGCCTGATGGCTATCAGGATGGCACCAAACGAGTCTGCAAGCTGAAACGCAGCCTCTATGGTCTGAAACAAGCACCGCGCTGCTGGAACACCTGCATTGCCGAATTTTTAATAAATTCTGATTTCCAACAGAGTGAAGCGGATCCATGCTTATATGTTCGAATCAGAGGACAATCTAAAGTCTTTATTGGTCTTTATGTTGACGATGGACTTGTAGCATATAATACAACCAGAGCAGGAGACGAATTTATCAAGGAATTGAAAACAAGGTTTAAGATAACTACGAAACCTGCGACATACTTCCTTGGAATGGAAATCAATGTCCGTAAGGACAAGACCATTTCACTTTGTCAAAAGGCCTACACAAAGAAAGTGTTAGAAAAATATAGGATGTCCAATTGCAAACCAGCACCAACGCCAATCATCAAAGAAAATGAGACGGCAGAGGAAGAGGATGTCAACGCCAGCTTCCCATATAGACAAGCCGTGGGTGCTTTGGCATACTTATCAGTAGGCACAAGGCCTGATATTTCATATGCTCTGGGTGTCGCATCTCGAAACCTCGGAGCACCTAACAAAGATATCATGCTGGTAAAACGCATCTTCCGATACTTGAAAGGGACCCAACAGAATGGGCTAACCTATACGGAAAAGTCGCCTCCACGCTTAGTCTGCTACAGCGACGCAGATCATGCAGGAGACCAAACTACGGGAAAGTCGACATCTGGAATGGTGTGCTTATTCTCTGGAGCTGCTATTAGCTGGAGAAGCCAGAAACAAACGACAGTCTCCATCTCCTCGACTGAAGCGGAGATTATAGCAGCAAGCGAAGCGGCGCAAGAGATTTTATGGTTGAGTCGCCTTATTAATAACTTGATTAAAATTGAGAAACCAGTACTGAACCTGGACAATGAATCGGCTGTAAAACTTGCGCACAATCCAAAGTATGAATATCACAAGCGCACAAAACACATCAAGCTAAAACATTTTTTTGTAAGAGAATGTGTTAGCAACGGAGACTTCAACGTAACGCATGTTCCTTCGGAGCAGCAGTTGGCTGATATGTTAACCAAACCACTGTTTGGCCCCAGGCTGCATAATTTAAGTTCAGCATTGGGATTGAAGAATATATTACCATAATATTCTTCTAAAAAGTTCCGAGGATGTGAAGTATCTATGGCAAACCAGTAGTTGCTAAGATACAGTTGTTTATACTTTGATGTTGTCACTTATAATAAAATAACTGTGTACTGAAAGAGTCCAAAATATTGTATTTCTATATTTTATATTTCACAATATTTAACAGAGATAACTACTAGGTCCTTTAGACGTCTTTAATTTAACTTATTAGTGGTGCGAAGAATATGTCATAATAAGCTGGTCTTAGCAACGTTGATAAGACTAAACTAAACGACGTTATATTACAGTCTTAGCTAAAACGTTTGTACGACCATGCAATAGTCATACTAACGTTAGAGTCCATTAAACGTTTTGAACTGACCAAATTAGGTCTTTGAAAAACCTTTATATGACATTTATATAACGTAGCAGTTGTATAGACGTTTTCACAGTGACGTTTATATAACGATCACTATCCTCTTTTGCAGCGGTCAATTGGAGACTCATAAATGACTTGGTTGTTTATTTAATACTCAAATATAACCTATACAGGTTGAAATTGAAAACTTGCGACAAACTGAAATGGGACATTGTATACATCATTATTAACAACTTTTACTAAGGGACCAAAGCTGTAATCCCAAAAAAAAAATCTGCTTTTCCTACATTTTGATGAGGTATTGCGAACATAAATGTAGGGGACAGCAGTTTTTTTTTTGGGATTGTAGCTTTGGTCCCTTAGTAAAAGTTGTTCATAATGATGAGTACAATCTCCCATTTCGATTTGTCGCATGTTTTCAATGTCACCCTGTATATTACATTAATGTCATGCCCTGACTTTAATCAAACTTGTAGGCGCATTTAAGTCAGGTTTTGACTTTAAAACGTCTAGGCCGTCATATTTACGGAACGTTTGATTAAATTTACTACGAAAAATGGAAGCAAAAAATTCGTGGAAAAGACTTAAGCGTAGTGGAACTTTCAAAAGGAAAGTAAATCGAGATTTCCTTTTATTAAAAAGTACAACGCCAACAACCGTGGCATTAATAACAAATGTTGAAGAAGAAAAGTATACAACACATGAACAACAAAAAGGTTCAGTATCAATATTTATTTTATTTCTATAAAAATATTCTGTGATTTCTTCCAATATTGAATTCGTTATTTATGTGTTGATTGATTCGTTTTTAATCACTAAATTTTAAAATGATTATTCTATACATGTTGTAAAAAAGTTTGCCAGCAAAACTTATTAAAAGTTTTTTTTTTCATATTTCGACCCATGTTTCTTGGGGAAAGTTGTTCAGTTTCTTGGGTAGGTTCACCCCTGAAAGTTATGCCAGCAAATTTTTTTACATCCTATACAATTATGAAAATTAATTTAAAATTATGAGAATGATTTTTGTTTACAGTTGACGTTATTCAAAGTGTTCCTAGTGGGTCGGCTGTGGTAACAAATTGTTAGATTTTTTCCGTAACGTATTACCTACCAGTGTATTAAGCTTCAAGTATATAGGGTGTAATCTTATTAGTGTACGACCCGTCAAGGTGTGAAAGTACCCATCAAAACAATTAACTTTCCCTTAGAAAAATGGGTCAAAATAAAAAAAAAAAATATTGAATTTCCCATAATAAAGCGATCACAGAGAAGTATGGGAAGCCCAATTGTTTTTTTCATATTTCGACCCATGTTTCTTGGGAAAAGTTATTTGTTTTAATTCCATACCTTGACGGGTCGTGTACTGATAAAATTACACCCTATATTCATAGGTGTTTCGGAATATTTGTAAAACTATTTGTTTTGGTATTTTATTTATCATAATGATTATCTTTAAATTTATACTTAGTTTTTGATTTTCAGGCGACTATAATAGCGACCATTCAGAGTTGTCAAGCACAAGAGATCTGCACTGCACTTTTACTGTGACCTGCAATATGAAAAGGGTTTTAAATTTATAAGGAACCCTAATAGCTAGATGTCATGGCGTATTGCATGGTCTTGAAATAACCTTAATACGACTTTGTCTTTATAACGTCATAAAGAGATAAGTGTGTGACAAATGCAACATGTCCTACATTTTTAGAAATAAACATAGTTTTATTAATAAAAATATAATAATTTAAACACAATATTGCGAGGGGGCATGGAAATCTGAAATAAATACACATAGGTATATTATCATAAAACTTTAATACCCAGTCGAACTAAACGGCATAAGAGACAGATACAGTTATTAGCGAGATATATAAATATAAGTTAAATAACACTCACCTTTAATTTCTTTGTAATTATTTATTTTGCACTCAAATCTCGAAACAAAATCACAAACACGTGTCACTAACAAGAAAAATGAATACGTCTTACAGGTGTTGTTCCTTGACTCAAATAAAACGTTTTAGTCATTCAAAAACACCTGTATGACGACAATACAACAAACAAGTTTGTAAAGTTATGTTGCGACTTCTGCGCGACGAAAGTGGTAATTCCTTATCAGTCATACGACTTTTGTATGACGTTAACGAAGTCAGCTTGTGACTTTTGTGTGTCCATTATACGACAATGTTGGTTGTATAGCTGGGGCCATTTTCGCGTTTAGTAAACGTTATTATAACGTTAGTGTGACTTAGGTATTTATTTAGGCTAAACCTTTGAACGACGATAAATGGTTAGTTGGGTAGTAGTGACCCGCAGGTTCAGAATCTTTGGTTTGACACTTTTTTTAATGACAAGAAAGGATGGGATTTGCCCTGCAGTGGGACAACATAAGATAAAATAATGACGAGAGTTAGATAGAGAGCAGTGGTGGCCGCCACTTACGAGTTGTAGATCGTAGGTTCGAACCCAGACAGGCGCTTTACTTTGTGTAAATTATTTCATCACCAGTGCTCTCAAAACGGTTAAGGAAAACATCGTGAGGAAACCAGTAAGTCCTAGAACCAAAAGTTCGAAGATATGTGACATCTACCAACCCGCACTGGGCCCGCGTGGTGGATTACGGCCAATTCCCTCTCACTGAGACGAGGCCCGTGTTCAGTGCCGGATTAAGCAAGTGCGGGGCCCGTAGCTAATTCTATCGAAGGGTCCTTGATCTGCTTCTACCTATTCTTATATTCTAGAAAATAATTTTTGGTATAGACATTTCAACATTTTGAATCGAGCCATTTCAATTCTGCTACGCATCATTTCAGCATGCTACGAGTACAGAACAAACGTAAAGTAAGAAATAAAAAGGGAAATTTTAGTATTAATATGTCTGTCCCTTTCTATCTTTACTAATGCTATAGTATTGTGACAACTTCAAAACGAAGTCGATATTGACGATACAAATTATAGATGTTTCCTAATGGTAAAAAAGTAATATTACCTAATGTTTACATTTTAGACTTCCAAATATTCCGGAACTGAAAGAAAAGTGGATTCATGCAGTTCATAGGTAAAGTTAGTTGCCAAAAAAATATAACGTTATTTGTTCAAGGCATTTCACAGCTGATAATTTCTGTACTGTATAAACTCAGGGGACACTGTCTGTTAGACAGTGTCCCCTGAGTTTGTTTTTCCTTAACAGAGTAGGAAATGTCGACTCCAGCTAGCTTGTTATATATTGACGACTAAAAGTGATTTTTAAATCCTAATTGCACAATAATTTTTTTGAATTTCATTTATGAGAATTTAATGTTCTTAAGATGTAGAATTAATAGACGTCGACTTTATCGATATCGATATTATTGTTGCAAACTGACTTGTGCATCACTACGTTTGGAACATTCGTCCTGACATTGTTGGACCAATCACAACCGCTGTATTTTCTTCGTCCCCCGGCCCGCAGTGGTGAGTCGTGTGCCTAGACAAAATCGCTCTATCAGCTTTCAAGTGGTTTAATTCTCGTTGAGCTAGGCAAACCTCCCCACGCTCTAGATGACCGCTCGATTGCCCACGGCATGGCGGCAGTCCGCTTCGCCTGCAACGTATCGAACATGACTATTGAGTAAAACTTAAACGCCATGAGCGCATCAGCGCGGCGGCGCGAGTCATTACATAGACTAATATAATATTATACGCTGAGCATCAGTGTTTAACTCGTATTTTTTATTGTAAAACTATAAATAAACTCAGTTAATTGTTAGAGCTTTGTTTATTTTAAAAAGTTCCCAAAACCACCAATACACATCAGACTACACTACACGACCATCCAGTTTGGCCCACGGCTAGGCTACGCACAAATCCGTGGCTAGCAAACAAATGAACCGCACAGCGCGCAGCTAACATTCACCACTCCGTGCCTTCCTTCAATTTTCGTGCACATCTATCAGTGGATGGTCGACGTAAACGATACGCACCTCGAGATGAATGAACCTCTATGCATGGCTGCTATGAGATGAACAATGTCATAGATGATTGTCATGCATCGCCTATAAAGTCATTGAGATGGGAAGTACATACTAATTCCATAAACATTGCTTAAATAATAACAGTCAGCACTGAGCCCGCTAGGAGTAATAGTGTTCTGTGACTGAGCTACTGACATTATTTTATGGAAATCATTAAAATATAATTAAAAAATGTTTTAAAATACTACTGATCACGTCAAAAAGGCAATGATCCCAAGAATTCAATTTATTGGTGTTTGGTGAAGGTGGTGATAGAATTTTCTATTAATGTTTACCTTTGTGATTGCTATAAACGGAATATCAAATGGCAAAAGATTTCCCCTGGGACCCCGAGGACAGACGTATAGTAACCACATTGCGCATATGCTTTGGTGATGCCATAATGAAAGGAGGTAATTTTAAAGAAAATCACAATGTACTACTATGTAGGTACTTACCGCAACATTAACAAGGTCGCAGGCGTAAGCTGCGGTCCCACGGCCCGTTAACTGACAGGCCGCGACAGGTGCCCCCGCACTGCGCCTTTCCGCGCCTTTGAACTTACCGACTCCCGACGGATCGGACGGGCGACGATAGACCACCGGAATCCTCGTCAGATGCGACATATCCCACGGCCTGTCGGCCTGGCTCAGTGCGATCACCCTGGCCTGTGAGACACCCTCGCACCCCCCAATCCAAAATCCTTGGGGATTGGAGGGTGTTTGTTTGTATGGAAGAATTTTAACACGCGGTCCAATTAACTCGAAACTTAGTATTTATACATAAGGTGAATCTACAGTTGTACGAGTAGCTCGCGAAATTCAAATTTAATTCGCGATTATAACATAATTTTGTATTTACAGAATTATAATATAATGTTAATATTAATTTGCATAAAACATGGTAGTAAAGTTGTTTTAAGAAGAATAAAGAGCGTACATCGCTCATGGGCGACGGGCGACAAGAACGTCATATAACCTGGTTTCTCAGTAAATGCATTTGAAAGGGTAAAAATCTAGTATCGTTTGGTAGGAGAAGGGGGGTGGGAGTGGGGGGAGATTGGAGGGTGATGCCCCCTGCCCCCTGCACCACTCCCATGAAAAGGTAACGCACCGTTCTTGAGAAAAACAAATTATTGTAACCTCAAAACACATAGTCGTTTAAAAGGCATAGTAAGGGTTTAAAACCTTCGAACCTAACCTGTCCGAGTCGGGGTGCCCCAGGTCGTACAGCGAGACGTCGACCGGTGTGCGAGAGAGAGCGCGCGAAATGTAGTTCGCGTTATCGCGACAGTGTAGCCGTACCATTAAGGTAAGTGCTTTTCTAAGTAATATTGTTATGCTGGAGCTACATTGTCGCAATAACACACCGCTTGCAACACCGCTCGACGTCTCGCTGTACAACAGAGAGCACGCGAAGTGAAGTTCGCGTTATCGCGACAGTGTAGCCGTAGCATTACAACAAAACCGTGATGGATTGACGTTCTCTCGTTTTTGGTGTAACTACGCAGGACTTTTCTCCGCGAGGGGGGGATCAACATCGGTTCTCGTAGCTGTAGGGTTATCCCTTTTCTTTTTTTTTGAGGGTGGGAAATCATCAAATAACTTCTCCCGCTCTGGGTGGAGCGGGAGGGTGTGTCAGACTCTTACTGACTAAAACCCACCCGTATTCCTTCCTGTTGCCTGTGTTGCGGGGGCCTCGGTGACCCATAAGTACCTTCCCGCGACCCCGGCAGGCATCGGCCCTAGTGGACCCCTACTTTGTGCTGACGACATCTCTTTGAGGCGCGCGTGGAATACGACGCGCCGTCGACCCGGGCTATCCCGGGTTATCCCTACGGCTACACTGTCGCGATAACGCGACCTACATTTCGCGCGCTCTCTGTTGTACAGCGAGACGTCGAGCGGTGTGCGTGAGAGAGCGCGCGAAGTGAAGTTCGCGTTATCGCGATAATGTAGCCGTAGAGTCAGAGTCAGTGCTAAAATGGTACGCGCTGTCTCTTTCTTTCATATCTCGCTTATTATACTAACGCTACATTGTTGCGACAACGCGAACTCCACTTCTCGCGCTCACTCTTGCACACCGGTCGACATCTCGCTGTACAACAGAGAGCGCGCGAAGTATAGTTCGCGACAGTGTAGCCGTAACATTATGGGCACGCCACGATTGCGGCGATAAGTCCCCTGCAGCACGCCAGCGAGCAGCAACCCGAGCCTCCTTGCCGGATTGCCGCCATGGGATCTGGAGGCAAAAGTCCTCGCGCACGTTTGGGAGTGGCGCGAGGAGGCGAAACGCCGGGGCGTTAGTCCGTTGCCGCGAGAAATCGCGGCACAGCGGACGGAGCTCCGGCGGGATCTCATGGCGTCATGGAAAGTAAGGTTGTCGCAACCCAGTGCTGGGCACGCCACGATTGCGGCGATAAGTCCCCTCTTTGAGGAGTGGCTGGAGAGACGCCACGGCGTCCTCACCTTCCGCCTGACGCAGGTCCTCACCGGACACGGCAGCTTCGGGAGGTTCCTGTGTCGGATAAGGCAGGAGGAAACGTCCGGGTGTCACCACTGTGTGGATCGCCCGGAGGACACGGTGGAGCATACGGTGGAGGTCTGCCCGGCTTGGGCAGAGGAGGACGCGGGACGGCTGAGGGAAAGGCAAATTTCGCGCCCTCTCGCCCCTAGCTGCCGCAGGAGACGCCCTGGGCGTCGGGAATCCCAGGCGGATTTCCGGCCACCGTAGGCGCGGGCTTGCGGACGGTGAGCAATGGGTAGCTCACCGTCCGGTAAGGACCAGGCCCGGGTCGATGGCGCGTTGTATGCCACGCGCGCCTCAAATATCGTCAGCACAAGCGTAGGGGTCCACTAGGGCCGATGCCTGCCGGAGTCGCGGGAAGATACAAAAAGGGTTACCGAGGCCCCTGGCAACACAGGCAACGGAAGGAATACGGGTAGGTTTTAGTCAGTAAGAGTCTGACACACCCTTCCGCTCTGCCCAGAGCGGGAGAAGTTATTTGATGATTTCCCACGTAAAAAAAAAACCGTATCATTAACCGATAAAGCCCCAATGGCTCCGAATAGGAGCCCTCGCGGCGCGCGATTTGAAAGTAGTTATCGAATAAAAATGTTTTTTTTGAGATTGAGAGATGACGTTATTGAGCCACGGGCCTGAGCGGTTAAAGAGAAGTACATTTAAAAATATGACAGACACTAAAAGTCATTGTGACTCATACAATTTATGTACCTATTAAAAAGATCTGATCCTAACTCCCTAAATAGGTCTAGGCCTGTATTATGGGTAAAATTGATCTGATAAAACAAGACTATTAGCAAGCTATTTTTTAATTTCATTCAATGGAACAAATCTAACTTAGAATGATTATAATTCTGTAAATTATACATATCTGTTATAGTCGCGAATCATATTTTGATCAAGATACAACTTGACACTGACCTGCAAATTGCAAAAAACTTAAGAAAATTTGAATTTCGCGGGCTACAGTTGCGGATCCGCCATAAGACCGAAATTTTAAAAATAAGAAAAATAGTGTATCAGGGTTTTTTGAGAATCTATCCCTAACGAGGTGCTAAAGGGGTTGTCCATTTTACAGGGTTGATTAACTCGAAAATTGGTGCAAATAACCTTTTAGTCAAATAATAGAAACGTCACAAACGATTTTTCAAAACACAACTACTTTCGGGGTAAAAACGGTTACACGAAAAAAAAGGGTTATACAGTATGAAAAATAATTTTCCATTGATCAATAAACTTGAAAATTGACCTGAATACTTTTCATAATAAATAAAAAGATCGTAAGATAATCACATTAATCACACATTTTCGAAAACTACCATTTAAAAGAGGTGGAGAGGGTGTTAAATTTTGTAGGGGAAAGTACGAAATCTACGCGGACGAAGTGGTGACTGAAAAGTTTATATAAATAAGTATTACTTCTTGTTACAGGCACGGGCGCTCTAATAGGTACTTTAGCGTCTATGTTTCTGATGGGTCGGAGAAGGTGGCCCATCATAGTTGGGTTAGGCATCGGCATGGGATTTTCTTGGGCTAATTGCCAGTAAGCTAATAACTCTGTGTACACAGTAGATCCTGCTGTTGTTATAATCATTAGATTCTCATTGTATGTGTTATTGTAGTTAGTTCCACAATGGTGCCGATTCTCTTGTTCACTACCTAAACTAAATTTAAGTTCAGTGCATCTTTTTCTTTCTATTTCATTAAGAAAAGGACAGAAGATAAATTTTAGTTTAGTCCTGTCAAATTAATCACCGCTTGACGTAAATTGACGTAATTTTAGTAGGCAAGTTTTTAATCACGTCTAAACTTGTATGGAGTAGTGACAGGCGTTGATTAATTTGACAGGACTAAACTAAAATTTATCTTCTGTCCTTTTCTTAATGAAATAGAAAGAAAAAGATGCACTGAACTTAAATTTAGTTTAGGTAGTGAACAAGGGAATTGGCACCAATGTACCTATAGTTGGGTAGACTTTATTTGAATGAAGTTAGTTTTATTAATCTTCATTTATCCTATAAATCTTTCAACTTCCCAATTATTTTGTTAGGTGGCGTCTATTGCACGAGCAGGTTTTCTGTAAGTTTAGGATTCATCTAAACACCTCAGTCACGTGAACGATCAGTCACGTCAAAAAATATAGTTACGTAGAAGTTGTCGTACAACTTCTACGTAACTATATTTTTGTTGGCTACACACATCAGTCTAGACTAGTGGTGTTCAAAGTTGCTTTATGGCAATCACTTGCTTAATGCTATATGCTGTTTGTTTTAAGCATACTATTTTGTATGCTTTATTTTAAGCATAAGCTTAAAATAAAGCATTTTTATATGCGTGAGTACTTGTTACGACCAAACAGGCCGGCGCGAATAAAACCAGCGCGGTGTTGTCACAGCGGAATATTACATCGCGTTTATGAATTTATTACGGAACAGTAAAAAAAAAACAATGAACTTTCCTTCATACTTACCAGGCTTAGGACTGTCTATTTGATTAAGTGTTATTAAGAAATAAAGCATGTTAGTATTTAAAACTATTATAGGCGTATTTAAAAGTTCAATGTTCCTTCTAAACATTTTCGTCCGTTAAATACCTACACACAAAACAACAACATGATACCTCACTCAGTCAATCGTCCTTACTTACACAATTAGTTTTTATTTACATAATCAATATTGCGTATCCTATCACTGTTTATTTACACTAAAAACGCTCGGAGCAAAACAACATTGTTTATAATATTACGTTACGTACGTGAGCCGCCTGAGATCGCGATAACACACGCGGTGCCTAAAACGATTGCACACGCGACCGAAAGCAAACGCTAGCATGCGACGAATAGCCACTCGGGGCAGCCGGCACCCGCCGCTTTGCTATGCCTGGTTGCTTATTACTACATGCGCTTGAGGTGTGCGACGGACAGAGCCAGAGAGTGCGATGTGCGATGTAAACCAAAAAGCAAATAGCAAAAAGTGAGAGCCACGGTAGCATTTGCTTTATGTTATGTATGATAAGCAAGATGCTTTATTATGCTATATGCACTAGTCTAGACATGGGTCGATATGCGAATTCGTAATACCGAAACTATTTATTTTAATAACTATGTATTGGTGATACCGAGCACCGAGTTCGCATTCGATAGGTATTGGAATGGTTTTGAAACTACATATTTATTTTGATAATTGTGTCGCTGATACCAAGCACCGAGTTCGCTTTAGGTATTGGAATGGTTTTGAAACTATTTAAGTATTTTATTATGTAACCATGAACCATGAGATACTGATTTCGGGTTCAATATTTTAACGTTTGATCGGTATTAAAAATAAGTTAAAATAAACATTTTTGAGTAAATGAACTTTTCTTCATACTTCATCCAGGCTTAGGACTGCCTACAAATTAGTTTAGCCTTGAGTTCCAGTTCGTATTATTTCAGCAGCACTCGGCTCGGTCCGCCCGCGGACCTTATTGGGCATCAATCGGGTGTTGTTGCTAGCACTCGGTAATTCGTTATCGCGCATCAAGCCAATAGTTTCACGCAGTTACTTAATACACAGTTATATTGAAGGTTCGTGGGGATCACCCTGACTAGGATAGATTTATTGGTTGGAATCAAACACGGCAGATGACGGCTACATGGCGGGGCTTTTTATTATTGACAGATGTCACAGATAGACCACAGATTACACAGTTCATTTTGACACGGAGTACACTTCTGTTATATTTTAATGAATATGCCACAGGCTGATTTATATATACATTAGATGATTACAGAGCAAATATTATGTTCCTTTACATTCGGACTTCGGGGAGGGAAAATATTCCAGTGCGATTTTTTCTGATAATGATTCTATCTCAATACGTCTAGCGCCACACACTTTTCTGTGTCAAAAACAGGAACTAATGAATGTTGCCACTTAATTTTTAACAAGTTATTGTGGAAGCCAATACCATATTTGTGGTATTACGCCAATGCATAGTTATTGAAACTATTTAGGGTATATATCACCCATCTCTACATCAGTCACATCACTACCGACACATCTCAGTTGACGTCGCGTCACCGGCAAGTCAAAACTTGTATTGCTACGAATTAAATGAAACGTGACATTGTGACAGAGATAATTTTGCAACCGAGGCGTTGCTATGACTGACTGCCTATCTGTTCTCACACGTCCCTGAAATTAATGTGACTGTTCCGGCGGCTTAACGTTGACGTGACTGACGTGTGCTTGGCGGTGTGTGCATGAAACCTGTCGTGCTTGAGGCACGGAAAAATGGCAAAGCACCTGGCTTAGAATCACAAACCCTTCTACTCACTTTATGCGTACCTATAACTAGGTTCAGGTGGATCCGTGGATGCTTCTGTCTACCTGTTTTTAATACTTTTAAGTAGTTTCGAGTTGGTGGCAATTATGTGTGATGCGCATTATTTAGTTAAGAAATAGGTACTTACTTTTTATTTATAAGCCGTTTTAGTGAATTCTCAGATTAAAAACAAAATCAACAATAAAAAGTACTTAGGCCTGAACTGAATTTGAAATCGCCAACACGGAATGAGCAAGCATCGTGCGTGATCGGTCTCATTATTTTCATTCTCTGTATATTTGTTTAATTGGTTTTTGTCCTTGGTGAGTAACCACTAATACATTATTTTATTCAGAATAAATATTTTATCTTGACAGAACTTTAATTTTTATCATAGAATGTTATAATGTATGTACACACGGCTACGTGTTACATATCAAGCTATATATTTCCAGTATAAGCTGATCTCGCATTGGGATTATAGGATTTCCGTAAAATGAGAGGTGTGCTTATACTGGAAATGTATAGCTTGATATGTAGCCGTGTGTACCCCATATACATAACAGATTAGTTATGTAAAACTTTATTTATCATACCTATGTACCTAACCTGAAGATTTTCTGCGATTTATTGATAAAAATCTGACTTATTGCGATGTGGGTTTTGCAGGCTTGGCACCAGAAACATAGAGACGAGTTTTGTCGACGGAAGAGTAGATAAAAATTACGTTTCCGTGTAGATAGACAGTTTAAAGTAGGCAAGCGATTTCTATTCTACAGTAGACTAGAAATCGAAAGCGTCATACTAAGCCTGCAGAAGGATGTAGGCAATCTATCTGTATAATCTGAACTATTTTCCTGAAATAGTCTTGATACGACTTTTTTATGAAAATTAGTCACGCAAACGCGGTGCTGCAGTAGTGCGACGTAATGTAGTGTGCAGCTACTTTACTGCTGGTCTTTTCAAAATCCGACATCCACACAAATGGCAGCTGATTTGTCGCCAGCGAAGTTTGAATCTGTGTGTGATTTTGAAATCACCAGTGACTCACCGGTGAATAAAGTCGCTGCATGTTTATAACGACCAATTGAATTTTTGAGTTGAATAAAAAATTAGGTTTAGAGTCCGCACCATGAAAATCCCGTGGCTATACGGGACTTCTTTCATGGTGCAGACTCTAAACTTAATTTTTTTTTTTAAACTTTGTTGATTACAACACTGATTGAAATTGACGTCTGAGGATGATATTGACAGTTGACTGACACTAGAGACATACTATGGCTGCTTTCCGAATTATGCCATTATCGCTCACAGCGCTTACATAAATAATTTGCGTTCCGATTTAGATATCACGATTATGACAGCTGAGAGCTGTCTACAATTCGGAACGCTCGTGAACGCGCTCACAGTGCTCATTCACAACGTCAAACGGTCAAAACTTAGAACATAACCCCAAACCTTGAACAAGAAACACCGATTTGATATTTTAGCGAAAATGGAAGTTCAACGCATTGGCACTTCTGTTTTGTTGGTTAACTCTTCCGACTCTTATGACTCAGATTTTGCGTTTGAGAACGCCAATTCGTCCAGTGATGAAGAGGATGATGAAGTACTTATATTAGCGTATTTATATGCTCTCGGCAAAGATTTACCCCGAAGATTTGCATCAAAGTCATGCACCAATTGTTGTACATATTCAGTATCTGTAAACAGCAAGTACCAGTTTAGTAAACATTTATGATTGATCAAAAGAAAATACAGTGGTTGTATGCACTATAGAGATTATGGTAGCTTTTGCAAACAGACAGCTGAGCAGTTATGATGATTAAAACATTCGCATCACCATCGTTTGAGCAGTCAGTAGAACTGCAAGGGGGCTAAAATTTAGCACTTACCTCTCTGAGCCCTCTCGTATTGCTCTGATGTGAGCATGACAGAAATTTGTCGCCCGTTAGTCTCGTCGGCAATATTTACTTCAATACTCATGATGGTATATTTGTTAGTTTACCACAAATTTCTTCGTATAATATGGTGCTCTGTCTACGATATGGGTGCTACTCAAAACAAAACAAAACAACATAAACACAACTGTCATTTTTGACAGCGCTCACGGTGATATTAATTCTGGGCATGGTTGGCGTTATCGCAAGATGGCGCATGTCATGACGTCATGTATGACGATTCACGGGGCATCGATATCGCGCTCACGCCTATTCGGAACGAGTTTAAGCACGCTCAAATCGATTACAGCGCAATTCGGAATGCAGCCTATATCTAATGTCATTAGGCGTGGGTCGTCACGTTATTTTCGCGAAACGTCGACGTAAACGTGTTTTGAAAACGCGTGATTTTAGTAACTAGTATTTTTTTTCAAATTCGGTGGATCTATTCATTGATTCAACATGGTGATTCTATCGAAGTATTACAGTTATTTAGAAACGAAAATATTAAATGATGACCTACGTAATACGCTACTTTTTGGGACGAATAAGTTCATATTCATATTAATTTATTTGCATTGCATGTTTTTGTAGCTATGCAGTTACTTTACATCATAAGCAACACAAATGAACTTCCCTTCATACTTTATTCAGGATTAGGACTGACTGCTTGGATTAATATTGTCACCACTCTGGATTTCGGGAACTCTCGGCTCGCTCGCTTTGCCAGACAGTAGGCACAGGCAGTCACTACGCGCGAAAGAAACAACATGCGCTCGCAACGTAACTTTTGTTTCGTTCCTCTCTTTTCACTTGGTCACTGGCTTTAAATGTAGGTAACTCACTTACAAAATCACGTAGTTACTAAAATCACTAGTTTATCGTTTGACTCGAAACTAGTTATTTGGCTATAAGCCCCGTAGCCAGTTATTGTAAATAGTGACTTGAATGCCCGTACCTAAATGTCATTAATGTCAAAGTCACTAGGCCTTTAATTTTTGTGTCGTGCCGTCCTATCAGTTTTCATTACGAATTATGTAAAAGCCACAAATTGCGAAATATACTCAGTTTTCGGTGAACAATCCAAATAATAAATACGGGACAACTGAAATCTTTTTGGACGTTTGGATTTGTGGATAAAAAAAATACAAAGTAACAATGGCAAAAGAAAAAGTAGATCCTGAAGACATATACAGGAAGAAATTGGACATGTGCATCACTGATGCCATTGTAAAAGGAGGTAAATATAGAAATACAGATCATATGTTGTACTTGCCGTTTCGATCCGGTCCAGCATTGGTCGGCCGGGAGGCCGAAGGGTGTCAGGATATGCAGCGGCGCCCTTGTCTACTTATACTAGTGCCGGAATAACTATCATGCACCATGATAATTAACCCTTTCCCTGATAAATGTGTCTGATGTTCACCAGTGATCTTTAGGATGTGATGAGTCAAGTATGGTACACACTCTGTCTAGCTCCTTATTTAAAAGCCTTAGGTATCTCATGTGTGTGAGTAATTTTATTTTAATTCTTATGGGAGCACCTACTTGCTGAGATGCATAAATTTAATAATAATATGATGTTGTGTTTTTAATTTTTCTCAACTGACTACAACTTTTGTGTTACAGGTGGTGGTATTTTGCTCGGCACAGTCGCATCAATATTTATCTTTAAAAGGAGGTGGCCCATCACAACTGGTTTAGGCATAGGCATGGGTTTTTCTTTCGCCAATTGCCAGTATGAACTAAATCCTAGAAAGAATACTATTTAACATAATTAGCATGTAGGGTCTACAGTTGTCAGGTAGGCATCATTATAATAGAAATAAGTAACAATCATAGTCCTAGTAAGTAAATTGAAACTTAGAGTTACTAGTGATAGGTTGCAACCAGACCGCAGTCAATTACAACATCCCAACATATTTTGAGACAACACATTTTAAGGAATCGGTTCATGTTGTTCAACCGCAGTCTGGTTGCAACTGAATTTAATTAGTGTCATTATTAATTGCATGTAGCTACAGCTGTAATTACAGTAGCTCCTAGTTGGTTCTACTCTATATCTTATTCAGGGAAGCAGGAAACCATATCCCTGACAGCAGATTCACATACAAGCTGCTTAATGATGTCAAGCAGCTTGCTTGACTTGGTTAATTGGTCAAGGACAGCTAATGAGACACAATTGATTTTCTATTGTTTGACACCGTATCGGTGTCGCGTGGGGCTTAACAAGTTAAGCAGCCTTAGTGCCTTGGTAAAAGATTGGAGCCTTCTGAAATCTGGAGCAATGATTTTACCTCTTACTTAGTGCAATAAATGAATTACAGGTGGACGTGGTGTAACCGACACAAACCTGGGGCACATAAATAGAATATATTAAGGTATTTATCCCTTAAAATAGTGACTTTAGATTATTGTTAGTATGTAGTGACCCCTGCAGCCTAATAGCGTAACACTCAATCACAATCTGAATGACTGAAGGATATTGGTAAACCATTGCTACATGTCTGAAAAAAAAATCTGCTCATCAACGTAAATAATGCAACAAATGTTGTGGAAATGTCAAAATGAAAGTCATTGCTACTGTGTGTTATGCAATTACCCCGCTGTTCATACACCTGGGTTTATTACC
Source organism: Atethmia centrago (assembly GCA_905333075.3). Taxonomy (NCBI): domain Eukaryota; kingdom Metazoa; phylum Arthropoda; class Insecta; order Lepidoptera; family Noctuidae; genus Atethmia; species Atethmia centrago. The sequence continues at coordinate 28,974,256 of HG995378.1, read as the reverse complement.
ACTGTTCATCTCTGTTCTCTGGGTTTATACCCATCCTGTTTACAACAGGATTGTTGCAGACAGGATGGGTATATGAACAAGGGTCTTCACTAGGCAAGAGGAGTATATTTATGATGTTAGAAATCCATCCAAAGGTTTTAGAACTTATCAAAACTTCTTATTTTCTTTTCGTTCAGTTTAAAATCAATCTCTGATCGAATAATAATTCTGTATACTGAATGGAAATATAATGTCCATTATGTTTTTGAAGATATTTTTTTATGGTGAAGAAATTGTTAAAAATATGGCAAGAACCAATATAGCATAATATGGCAATTGTATTTTTTTTCTTTCAGCTTTGAAATGAATATCTAAGGCAGCAAAGAGGATGCACTGGGGAACACCTATTACAGCATTTATTTTGCAGCACAATCTGACAACTACATAGACCAATAATATTATGAAATAGATGCAGTTAATTTATTAAGCTGTTTTATTTAATTACCTACCCTATAAAAGTTCAATTTCAAACACACATTTTATGGATGGCAGGCTGGCTTATAGCAGGACCACTGTGAGGATCTCATCATCTACAGCACATAGCAGTCCACTGCAGGACGTGTGCTCTGTTTCAAAAGCATCTGATGTAAACAAATGGATTAGATAACTCACCTAAAAATTGAGGTTAATTTTATAACCTCAATCGTCGATGATTTTTTTATTAGGTACGATTTAATAATATTATTTAAACAATATTTATTGGATAAAGTGGCGCACCACTTTATCCAATAAATATTACACCTCGAATGTAAAGTTGAAACCTTTTAAAATGTACCTACAGATGAAAGTGTTACGTAATCCCCTTTAGTGAGTGTTTGCGTAAGAATTTAACCTGAACAGGTTTTGTTTACAATTTACTGATAATTTTGGAACAGACTATAGGCCTATCCATTCGCACGCCATTCAATTCGATCCATGGGAAATATCCAGCTGCTACCCTGCGAAGATCGTCGCTCCACTCGGCCTGAGGGCGTCCTACCTTACGTTTGCCGAGTTCCCGAGATAAAGGCTTACAAACTTGCTATTATAGACCTATAATCTTGCTGTTAAAATTAAAAAAATATTAATAAGCATACCTCTTATTAAATACATAGGTATAGGTAGCTAAAAAAAATCTGAGGCGGGTGGAATGCGTTAGAACATCAAAACGAATCATATGGCCCCAAACCCGAGTTGGTTTACTAGTAGCCACTGAAGAACTCCACTATCCACCTCCTGGCCCCCATCATCAGACTCTCAAGCCCAACCTATTGGACTCAAAACGAGTCATATGAGCCCAAACTCGAGGGGTTTATTAGTATCAACTGAAGAGTTCGACTATCCACCTCCTGACTCAATCATCAGATCAGCTCCATGGTACCAAATTATAGTAGGTATTGTCATCAGAACTACTTAAACATACAAATTATCATTTCGTTACAACAATTAAAAGTAGGTTAAAATTGACTTAAGATTTTATTAAATTGTTAGTTACAATTGTAACTAATAGAGGTGGGCAAAGTGTATCATTTTTGAGATTGGAACATTTGCATCTCGATCACTGAAATGATCGGAAACACTGATATGTTTCATTTGGCTCATTTGGATTATCGGCTCAAACATAAAACAGCATCAACGTAAAAGGATAACTTGTTAGTGCAAACATTAGCAAAAAACGACCGTATAGTATTTGATACGTAAGCCTCTTAGTGGTCCTTTCTTACGTGCATGGATAACGACAACAAAAATCTGTGAGAGTATGAGTGATACACATCTCATTTGGTGTCTCTTTCTGACTTGTATAGATTGCAATTATGTCGCCCGCTCATTCGCGACTCGTGAGTCAAATGAGTCAATAGTAACTCAGTGTGTCTCAGTCTCCCTCTCTCGTTCGCTCAATGCTCAGTTGCCTCGCGAGCGACGCGTCGCGCGGAATGAGCACAGAGCAAAGTTCAGATCCAAATGAAGCGTTTGAAACGTTGTTACTGAACCAATCTTTTGAATCACTTCAATGATCCGGATCAGTGAGTCGGTTCCGTAAAGAGTTACACACCCCTAGTAACTAACGTGTGGGCCGTAATCTAGCACGCGATCCTAGTGCGGGTTGGTGGATGTCACATGTCTCCGAATATTTCGTTCTAGGACATTCCTCACGATGTTTTCCTTCACCGTTTTGACAGAAGTAGTAATGAAATAATGTACATATGATAAAATAAAACCCAAAAATAAAGAATATTTAATCATTTATTGTACAAATCGATACTGGAATTAAGATAAAGGATAGATTTAGCGTATCTTAACAATAAAAATAATTTAAATACAACAATAATTATATTTTAGTATGAATAGACAAGCTTTACCAACAACCCATATACAGACACCCAACTTGGTGATAATTATAACTATAAAACATGGCAACACAGGTTATAAACAGCACATTTATACAGTTTCGTATTGAGGGAACGAGACGGCTGCATTCAGAGACAGTTAGCGCATTCGTATCTTAAACATAAAGAAGACTGGTATTGTATTAAATATCACCATTTCCTCAAACAGGATAATATGGCAACATAGAACTGTGACATTTAAAAGTAAACATTCAACAAGTGCAATCATAACAATAATAAATAAATACCGATTAATTAGTGGTAAGCTTGATTGACAAAGCTAATAGTTTACATCTATTGTGTCAACTATAACAATAACAAGAGATTAACTTTTGACCAATCAACATTCAGAATGGATGCGCATGCAACAAACATAAATTTAAATGTGTAAATTGTAACAATAAACAACATTGAACAAATACAATGAAAACATTCACATAATTATACATTTTTGTTAGGTTTATACAAATTTGTCTTTTTATTTATAAAACAGTTTCATTCTGTAATAAAATGCACTTTATTGCTACCATACATAAGGTCGAAAAATTGGTAAACAAAAAGGGTTCCTTAATATAATGTCATGCAGAACAGAAGAACAAAATTATATTTTGTTTATGTTATTTAAATATACGTGAACGAAATACTATAACTGTTCTATCATAGACACAATGCATCAATCACTAAACAAGACGAAATTAATGGCAAGAAAAATAAATAATTTCTCACAACTACTTAATTAAATAAATACCATATAACTTTTATTTAATTTTACATTTGAAAACCTGTGACACTCGATTAATTAAATAAATACCATATATTTTTTATTGACATTTGAAAACCTGTGACACTCAATTAATTAAATAAATACCATATAATTTTTATTGACACATTTGAAAACCTGTGACACTCGTTATATCATTCCGATTTGAACACAAGATTGTAAATATCTTATTAAATAAACATTTTGACCACCTGGGCCAACATGCGCATGCGCACGACGTCATGATCTCGCGCCGAAGCGAGACATGACTATACGTAAATAACGGGTGTAAAAGTACACCTAACAAAGCCGTTCTTCCCGTCATTGTGCTATTTTTTTTTTACAGAACCATATCTGGTTACGGAGATAGTGAAGGTCAAAGTTAACTTTATTTTATGTAACCAAAGTTTAAATGTTTAACTTTTAATACCCCCACAACTCTTTTCTGCACCCATAAACACAATGTATGCGTGCCTTACATTGCGCGCTGCCGTTAACAGCGATTTTTCACACCAAAAATAATAGTTTTTTTAGCAGAAATAATGTTTGCTTAGTGCTGCTTAATAAGGCCTGCGCAGACGAGGGACTTTTGTCCGCGGAGAATTTATTTATATTTATATATACTTTATTGTACACCACATAACAAAAAATAAATCAAACATATATGTCTATTTTGTAGATATACAATGGGTGGCCTTATCGCTTTTTGCGATCTCTTCCAGGCAACCATGGGATGGACAGTGATTTTGTTTTTTTTTTGAGTAATTTGTCCGCGACGATAAAACGTATGGAAATCCTGACAGTCTATTTTGTCCACGTGTGCGTTATTGCATAGATTTCCATGCGTTTTATCGTCGCGGACAAAAGTCCCCCGTCTGCGCAAGCTTTTAGTTTCATATACAGAATGCATACATAACGGCTATGTGATGGATCTTTTTACACCATGTATAGCCATGTCAGTCTAGCGTGATATAATGCAAGACTTTGTCGCAATGCGCATGTTAGTTTCTCATGACTGACGTTCAAACTTGCTGTGGCGATAACTATAATATTTAGCTAAATTATAAAATATAACATTTGGTAATACATTTGACTAGTACATCGTTCGGGACAACCGATTTAACTCACAGGAACAATAAACAAGAATTTGATTGAAAGAAACATTGTTAAAGCTACATTAACTATCTTAATACTAATAGAATTTAGCGATTTGTCTAGCAATCCGAGAAAATGGCGTCGATTCCCTTGTTCACAAACTAAAGTAAATTTAAGTTCAGTTCATCTTTTTCTTTCTATTTCATTAGGAAAAGGACAGAAGATACATTTTAGTTTAGTCCTGTCAAATTAGTCAGCGCTTGACGTAATTTTAGTAGGCAAGTTTTTAATCACGTCTAAACTTGTATAGAGTAGTGACAGGCGCTGATTAATTTGACAGGACTAAACTAAAATTTATCTTCTGTCCTTTTCTTAATGAAATAGAAAGAAAAAGATGCACTGAACTTAAATTTAGTTTAGTTTGTGAACAAGGGAATCGGCGCCAATGTTAGTCGTTACTTGGACCAAGTTTTGCATGCAAGTAAGAGTATTGAAATCCTATATCAGTGCGGATCACATGATCATTAGGTGACATTGGAAAGAGAATTTTATGTTCAGTGTCATAAAGTGCAAAGTAGAGCACACGAGGATGTCTGAATTCTATATCGTGGCTTTAATTCTACCAATATGTAAAACATTTCTTTACGATGTTTATAGCTCTCTAGGTCATGACAAAACTAGGTCCAAGAAACGACTGTAACATTTTTATTTTTAATCCATGCCTCTTTTTCCTTTATTATAATAATATTGTTCTCTAGCTTTCAACAGGCAATTACGAAGCTCAATCAAATGTTACTAGGTAGAATGTATAAAGATTTAAAAACGTGTAAAGTAGCAATTACATATCGTGATAGATACCGATTTCTATTGCTTATAAGTCAACTAGCTTCCGCCCGCGACTTCGTCCGCGTGAAATTTCGATTTGCATCCCCCCCCCCTCGCGCTATTACTTCGCTTATTATTTTCGCTTAGCGTTTTTTCAGACTTTTTTTTCTTTTTGCTCGTCTCCTAAGGGTCGTAGCGTGATGTTAAATAGTCTATAACCTTCCTCAAGAAATGCAAAAATATTTTTTCAGATCCGACTGGTAGTTCCAGAGATTACGCCCTACATACAAACTTACAAATTTTATAATATTAGAGTATAGATTGAAATCATGGCACAGTATGTTTGTTCTTTCTTTACTAAATTAAAAGTGAATTTGCTACGATGCTTGAGTGCTTTGGCACTGATTGTATTTCTGTTGATCCCAAGTTTCATTATGACGTAAGGGGTAAAAAAATATGGCCAAGATTTATTGGTTACTCATATGGGATTTTTCATTGGTTTTTCTTGACCAGTCTTGCCAAGGGCTATCGTGTTACCCAGCAACTGGGTTGTGGAGCTCAGATAAATTGGTCGCTCTATGTAAAATACTGGTATTCAGCTGGATCCGGGTAAGCCGCGTTGAAACAATCAAAGTACGCTTGGACAAATTAGATTTGACGACTACTTGGCCCTCCAAGATGTTGCCACGATCAACGAACCCTTTCTTTGATCGTGGCAACACAGATCAAAGCACACTTGGATGACGGCATCCAATCAAAGTGGACTAGGACCGCGTTCAACTTTTCATAGCCTGCTTTGTCAAATCTACTTTGTACAAGCGTACTTTGATTGTGTCAACGCGGCTTTAGACTGGCAATCGATCCAGACATATTTGAAAAAGGTTAGTCAGACATATGAGATTCTTATCAATGATAACACACCTTCGAGCGAAAACGACCAGCAAGCTGAGAATTAAGGCAAGTACGTTTAATCTACTTTATCTTACAATTCCTTCACTGACAGACAATGTACAGCCCAATCTTCTGGTTGTAGAAAAGTATGAAACTTAGCACAAGCGATAATTATATAACGAAGAATAAGTTCGTCATTTTTGCCGATTGGTAAACTCATCTGGCATGCGACTTCTTGTTGTATTCCTCTATTTATCCTTGTCATAGCAATAGACATCGGAGTCTATCACGTCATTTAATAGCGTAGTGTGTACCATCAATGAGGTGCAGTGCCGTAATACTGTCATTATGTTATCATAGGTACTCTATAAGTTATTGTGATATCGTGAAGACAAACTGCTAATTTACAGCTAGTTTTATTTATATAAAAGTGTGAATATTTTGTTTTTATTTTATTTTTTTAATCGATCAGGGCCGGTGTGAGCTCAGGTCAGGTTTTTATTAAGGTCATTAACGTTAATGACGCCATTTAATTTGAACCAACGTTTATTTTAGTAGGGGATGCAGAGGTGCACTCACCAAAATTTTGTCAGTTAACAGGTTTCAACATTTGTTGTTATATTACCATTTTTCCCACGTACAACGTTTAAGATATTTTTTTTTAATGATTTGACAACAAAGAGAACATATTACAAAATTTCTTCAAACAGAACTGCACCAATATAAATACTTACAGCTTTCCAAAGAAAAGTATGCGTTTCGGGAATCATCGTCTATCTTCGGAAATGCGATTATTATATTATTAGAGCAGTTACATCCATGGAAGTACTTGCATTAATAACTCCATGCAATTCAAAAAACTTTCCATAACTTTTGGGTGCAAATTACGTTCTGGCACCGAAGTAGGTAACCCGAAGGAGAGAAAACGTAGTACAAAAGTTACAAGCATTGCCTATGGGGTTACATTGCAGCGCGACGTTCGCGCAACTTCGGAACCACGAAGTTTACCAAAGCGCAATTTTTCTTTGGACAGCTGTAGGTACTTTTCTTATAAAGTTACAGACACCGGCCTCCGAACGTTAAATCTCACCATCCGAGCTACAATAAAGCTAATACCTACAGTAGGAGACTCAGTTCGCCTAACTATCCCACTTAGGCACTAATACAATTTGGCCTAGGACTCTGAACACACTTCTATTGACTGAGGGTGCTTGGACCATCGTGACGTACGATACATGACATATCATCGCGCCTGGACGAAGGGGCAGGCAAATTATCAAATTAAAATGATTTTATTTGGAGGATCGAGGTTATATTATAATTGTTTATGTTGTTTCTTTTTGTGTACCTACTGTGCAAATATTTCGACACAAATGTATTTTTGTTATGAAATAATTAACTTGAACTTTCACACACACATGGGCACTTATGAAACGTCAGAAGCTAGGTGCATATCACACCCACACATTTTTATACCACATCGTTACGATACAAGATCCATGAAGTATAAACCGCTACCTTATGTGCATGAACTTTCCTCAACGGAAAATCCAATAACACTACCCGACTTGGGGATCAAACTCAGGACCTTACGCTTTGCAGGCACGTTTGTGACCAAATATCAAGACGGTCAACTGAGTAGCACTACGTAACATTCGCTCCGTTTTTGGCGCAGCCGTGAGGCACACACTTTGTACGAGCATCGCCACATGATATTTATTGTTTTAGTTTTTACCTGATCAAGCAGTTGCTAAGTCACCGATTTATGTACATTCGCTGACTAAGCTATTACGCCCGCCACAAGCCACCTACTTTTGGCATTATATAATTCGTTGTTTTATTAAATAAATCCCGTTAGTAGCAGACGAACAGTACGAACTAACCGAAGTCATCCCAATCCGCAACATAAAGGGAACCTCCATGATTCACATAATACCAACAACCAAATACATAGCCGTTAACTTGAAGCTAGACATGATGATACCACTGGATCAACAACATCTTTCATCGTGCGAACAAGTAAACACAAATCAGCTGTTGCTATGCAACCTTGACCTACCTATATACAGTATAAAAACAGCCACAACAATGTGCGAAGCAGGCATAATAAACAATCGAGGAGTAACAACCTGCCGCACTAAGGTATCGAATTGCAGCAATGACTGGAAAAAACTGCACAGTAAGGGAGCTTGGTTGTTTACGTGTTGCGAGGAATGCACTATGCGCATTTTCTGTCCTGCGGGAATTACGTCACAGACACTACAAAATACAGGCATCATCACCTTAGCTACAGGTTGCATGATGCGCGGCGATAAACATCTGATTCATGCACATTACAAAATGCAAAGCACCATGGAATTAGGAAATGAGCAAGAGATCTACGTACCAGAGATAAATCTAAACGAACTATTAACAAGCAATAGTCAAATTACAAATATAACAAATATGGAACTTGAAACACATGAAGAACAACTAAAGAGTATTAAGAGAAAAATTGAGCTGGTTAAAGAACAACAGGACATACAAATGGTTAATTCCGTGGAGGCGGAGCAACATCACTACGTCCTGTACGGCTGTATGATAACCTGTGCAACAATATTCAGCATATGGGTATGCGTCCAAATTAAAGCACGCTGTCTCCGTACACCTCAAGGAAACAGAACAGGAAAGCAGGCGCACAAGGAAGAGATTGAGATGGCCCCAAGTCCTACTGAACGGCATCTCCCTACGGAAGGACAAGCAAAGGCAGACACCCCGGATCTAGAAGAGGTCCCCAGACATCTTCCTAACAGCAGCAAGGTGGATCGCGAAACGTCGCCAATGACAGTTAGCGACGGACATAGAACCTTCCAATAACTTTCTTTACATACTTTACTTACCCTTGGATAATGCATTTTACTGGACATTTGTACTTTTATAGTCGGCAGGATGTACGAGCATCGCCACATGATATTTATTGTTTTAGTTTTTACCTGATCAAGCAGTTGCTAAGTCACCGATTTATGTACATTCGCTGACTAAGCTATTACGCCCGCCACAAGCCACCTACTTTTGGCATTATATAATTCGTTGTTTTATTAAATAAATGGTCAATCATTATCGGACACAAAACAGTGATTTTATTTCCTGTACACATCCCGAGTGATTCATCCACCTACATCCTACATCTCAGTGTGCGGAGCTGCTGCCCGTACACACTTATTGTTAAAACATTTCACTTTTTCATTTGTATTTTGTGTTTTATGAACTGTTGTCAAATAAACGTTATTATTTTTTTGTATAGAATGTACTCAACCCATTCAACATTAAAGGGTAAATAAACAACAAAGGACACACAAGATATCACTACGCTAACTTCGATCTTACATTTGGCCCTTGTCAACAGAAATGTACCCAAAGCGATTGATCAGTATTACACTTGTCCACCCGACTGTGTCGATCGAATCTATTGTACAGCCACACAACGAAAGTACGACGTTACGAGAAAGCGCGATAACCCAATACTTAGGCCTATTTCAACACCTCCGAATAGGAAAATGATAATAAAAAACATTGGTTGTCTGTAAAGTCGGTTTACAGAGGATAATTTTACGAGATATCGAGAGAGAGATGCGTCACAAGCCGAACGCTTAGGCCGATGGTACCTCTCTATCGCTAGTTCCGCGCTCTCGCTTGCACGCTCGGCTCAGGCGGAACGTGACAATGAGTCATGCTTTTTCGTGCGTTCAGCCGGCGTTCATCGATTTATAAGACGTTATCACGTCAAAAAAAATTGCGCGTGCAGCACCGTATACGAGATAGAAGTGAAACTTCTTAAAAAATAAAGAATATGAGATATTTTGTGTGAGACAGACAGTTATATCTTTCTTCTCTCTCTCTCTCTCTCATGTAACGAAATGTGCCTTAACGTGACACTTCCTTGAAATTTTACTCTCAATTCTCGTCCAATTATCGAATCGCTGCTAAATACACTTCAATAATCAAAGGTCTCGTTTTTGCCATTAAGCAAATGGCAAAAACGAGACCTTTGATTATTGAAATGTATACTTTTAGAATTCTCTAAGCAAGAGAAATCTAAAAATGAAACCAAACTTGTATGTTCTTCAATCATCTGCCAGATAATTTAACCAGGATGTATCCGGAGGAGGCGAAACAGTCCCTTAGTTTTGCAACTGTCCGATTCGTACATCGAAAGGACTTACGAACTTAATTTTAACTTTAATCTACAATGTTCTTAATATCCTCCAGAATTACGATTCGGAAAAGTTGTCGAAACTCTTGCCTTGGGTATCAGCTCTAAGGCAAACCGTTACGAATAACTATCACACTTATTTATAATCTATGGTCGAATACGGCAATAACCGGGCAGTATATTTTCTTAACAACGACGAAAATAATACGAGAAATCATTTTATTAAATAAATCTTTCAACCACGTTGCGTTTTGGCGTAACTAGGAATATTTTATATTGATATATCTTTTTTTACAATAAAAACTGCGCACTGACTTAATATTATCGTCAATTCAAAGGAAGCCCGAAAGGATATTATAATATAATACTAACTAAAACTTCTTTAAACATGTTGAGTGAAATATCAGCAAACACCCGCTTAAAACTTGAATCAAACATCTCTTAAAAACGTCCACAAACAAACATGAAAATACAGGCACGCAAGACGTTCCAACTTCCTAAGGTTGGATACCCCCTCAACTGTCTGTCAAACTGGTCGGTACCGTAATGCCAACCTTACAACAAGAATACTATCTTCACTTCCCTCATTCCCAGTTACGCCAAAGCGTCAACGTGTACAGACTAAACAAAACTGAGTGGCTCACTGTGGCTCGTGGCTCACTGTGATTGGCTCGCAGTGGCTCGTGGCTCACTTGGTGGTCATGTCGGGCCAGTAGTTGATGTAGTAGCGGTGGGTACTGCCTTCGAATAGTCGGTCCAGCCAGTTCTCGAGCCCGTCTAGAAGATTCTCTGCAGACAAAGATAGAAAAACTGCTATCAGAAAAAAACTAAATAGGAATAATAATATGCTTTTCTTATACCTACAATTTAAAAAAAAAACCGGCCAAGTGCGTGGCGGACCATGCACAATGAAGTGTTCCGTAGTTGGGAAGAATTTATCCTAATAATAATAGAATATAAACCGTTTATTTTCTCTTCACAAGTTATGAACTTAATCCTAAAATTTTACAGTAGTGCACGAGGAGCTAACTTTGTGAGAGACTGGAGCCTGAGGTAGGTTTATAAAAACCTGTATTACAGGTCACCAGGGCCCTCCCGCGGCTAGAAGCCTGTTCTTTGCATACACGACATATTAACAATGCAGGATACTTGCGGAAAATAAATTAAGAATAATAGTATAAAATTTAGTAACAAATACAAAAAATACAAAAAGTTCCGGGGAAATACCAGATCCTAAAAATAAACTAAACATCATAGTTGAAAAACATTTTTTTTTGCTTTTTGTCGGTTTGATTAATATGTATACCTATGCCAAAATACAGCTTTCTAGTACTAAGCGTCTCTGAGCTACAACGGGGACAGACAGACAGACGGACATGGCAAAACTATAAGGGTTCCTTGTTTATTACGTAACCCTAAAAAGGACGTCTTGAACGTCGGACGTCGGTTAACGAAGCAGTCTCTCATACTCCTCGTCATTGTGATATTTTTTTGCTGGACCATACCTGGTTACCGAGATATTGAAGGTCAAAGTACCATCATTTTTTTTTCACGAATTCTAATTTATAAAATAATAAAATAATATATGAAACAAATAAATGTACCCATAAACACAATGTTTTGCGTGAGTTACATTGCCGTAAGCAACCATTTTTCCAGCAATAAATTTTGCTCCATATATCGGTCGAATGGTGCTGACAAGTAAACATTAGATGTGATTGTACTCGTAATTAAATAATTACTAAAAATAGTAAACCCGGTATTTAAACAGTGTATTATACATAAAAGTGAAGCTAGACTCGTTAACTAGCAGTGACAGTGTTATCATTGACCAAAAACACCGAGTTACTATTCAAACATTCATTCTCAAATATGTAAACATTGATTAAAAAACTTAGTGCTATAAGTTATACCAGTGTGCAGGTAAATATCAAAATTTCAAGACAAAACCCTACAAAAATTAATAATTTTTAACAATTTCTAGACAGTGGTGATAAAACAGTGGTAGGGGTTGATTTTTTGGTTACTTAGGGAAACTTCACAGATGTGATTGAGCCTGGTAAATCTGTGCAGTTTCAACTTAACCGAATTATGTGTAGTACTCACCTTGCATGAGCACGGGCGGGTCAGATCCCTCGTCGTTGGAGGAGGAGTCGGGCGACGTGTGGAAGCCGATGAAGGCGCCCGCTTCCGGGTCGAACGTGCCGCCCTCGCCCAGCGAGCGCGTCATGCGGCTCATGCGCTGGGGACACCACAACATAGGGTAAGGTAACTTTTAAGAATGTTGGTTAACCGCATTCTCAAAAGTACGGTAAAATAGATAAACATGATGGATAGTCAGGATGGTTCGAGCTACCATCAGCCATCAGGTGGGTTTATGTGGGTATCAGCAAATATCAATTTATCCTTCAATAACTCGTTACAATTAACTACTTTTATGCACAAAACGTAGGACAGTTCCGAAGCGTCTTCTTTGGTCGATTACCAGGGTAAGAATGCCTGACTTAGCGCGTTCTCTTCAATCTAGTAACCGATCGGAAACGCTCCGACTCTGTCGAAGCGCGCCAACTCTAGTTTTGATAGTTGCCGCTAGGTGGCGTGCTTTGTTTTGTTTTGTTTTGTAGTAAACATTAATTGTCGGATGCGAAGGGCTAGCTAGGGTTTTTAATACCAACAACCCAAAAATCAACAAATGAGTATCTCCATGTACGTCACGATTAGATCACGTTTTTCAGCTAAACATTAAACAATATGTAACAAAAACCCTGTTGTTACTTCTACCTACGTTTTAAGAATCGGTTTACTAAGCGATAAAGCAAGTCATTTATAAAAAACTGTTCAATAAAAAAAACATTAAAATAAATATTTAATTATTAATATTTGTAATGTTTAATCGATTTGTTACCTCTGCAATTCTGCATGAAGTGATGACGCGAAACCAGAAGTAGATAGAACGTTCCTGCCCTCTCTTTGATCGGTGCCGCCGCGCCGCCGATTATCTACCTAATTTTCTACACAAGTTCGTGACCTTGTCAGCTGTTGTTTATCAGTATCACTTTAACGAATTAATCTTTGAAAATCTTGGTTTACACAGTATTGTTAAGCACAATTGATAATTGTTAAAACTACATTTAACACTTCACTACGTTAAAAAAAACAAATTCGCCGCGTCTGTCACATAAAACCTGATGTACCTATTTACATTTTAATGCATTAATTTATTATGATATCTACTTGACGGCCACGGAGTTGCTGTTCGATATGACCACCTTGTACCTCTACACTTGTTGACTCATTCCAGTCACATTTCCGAAGACACATCAACATATTGAAATATTCTACGTTAGAATAAGACATTGTCAACGTTTACGTGTAAACAAAACACAAGTCACTAGGCACTAGTCACGTAGGTCAACAATAACGTCCACTCGGAAGAAAGCTGCGCGGGAGACTAAGAAAGTGCTTCGCAGGGAGACGGGTGGCGGGGCGGCGGGGTCGGTAGGCACGTGGTACCGACCCGCCGACATGCGCGGTGGATGTTTTTGGCGGCACCTTTTGTCGCATTCAAAGAAAGCCGCTAGTAGCTAGTAGGCTATTTAGCGAAATAAAGATGTACTTGTAAAATCAGATACTCTAAAAATGTTTTTGAATGTGTCGATTTTAATAGTTATTTGATTTTGACCTCTCGACTAGCCAATGCTTAATTTTTTTTAATTATAATTTCATCAATGTTCTGCTTATAGGTAAATGTATACGTTTCTAAAAGGAACAACGGGGTTTTTGTTACATATTGTATTGAATATGGATTTTGGGCTTTTATATTCGCTGTTCCCAAAAAGTACAGCGTCGATACTCACGCAGAAAACCTGCAAATATACAATGATCGTACCTTTTTTTTTTTGGATGGGAAATCATCAAATAACTTCTCCCGGTCTGGGCGGAGCGGGAGGGTGTGTCAGACTCTTACTGACTAAAACCCACCCGTATTCCTTTCTGTTGCCTGTGTTGCCAGGGGCCTCGGTGACCCTTTAGTACCATCCCGCGACCCCGGCAGGCACCAGCCCTAGTGGACCCCTACACTTGTGCTGACTACATCTCTATGAGGCGCGCGTGGAATACAACGCGCTGTCGCCCCTGGCCTGGTCCTTACCGGACAGTGAGCTACCCATTGCTCACCGTCCGCAAGCCCGCGCAATGATTGTCCCTTTTTTTTTTTTGAGGGTGGGAAATCATCAAATAACTTCTCCCGCTCTGGGCGGAGCGGGAGGGTGTGTCAGACTCTTACTGACTAAAACCCACCCGTATTCCTTCCTGTTGCCTGTGTTGCGGGGGCCTCGGTGTATAAGTAGCTTCCCGCGACCCCGGCAGGAATGATTGTCCCTTGAATTTGCGTACGCCATCAACCAAAGTACCTGCTGATCTATGCTGCAAGTGTAACTAATAGGCGTAGCGTACCTTGTGCGGCTTGGTGCACTCGGGGTGCTTGGCGTGGTAGATGCAGAAGTACTTGCGGTGCGGGTTGAGCGCCAGCACGGTGCCCACGCAGTTGCGCGCGTTGAGGCGCAGCTCGGCGCCGCCCAGCGACAGCTGCAGCACGCGCGCGAACCAGCCCGCGTGCCGCTCCACGCACAGGTACGCGAACACCAGCGTCTTGTTCCTGCGGTGCGGGGCTCGGTACAGGGACACCAGAAAAGTTTTGCGCTTCGATAATCTTTGTTTCCGAATCAATACGTACTACTAAGTTTTGTACTGCCGCGCTTTGTAGTAGTGTCACCTATCATTGCACACGTCGCGCCACAGAAGCCAAGCTTCTAAGTTTTGTACTGTCACGCTTTGTAGTAGTGTACCTACCATTGCGCGTTTCTCTATTTCAGGTTACCACCTACTTCGGTCGCGGATCGTTTTTGTCACTCAAAAGGTAAGTTTTTTGAACTTGCATATAGTTGTTAATCTATGATTTTGTAATCACGGTGATACAAAATAATCAAGTATTTCCATGGTTGTAACACCGGAAAATGGCCGCGACAGGGGAGGGTAGAGATCTCATTAGATAGGATAGACGATGATTCACGAAGCGCAAACTTTTAGGATATCAGTATGTTAGTTAGTTCCTTTAATAACTTTGCTCAGTGCAGTAGTTCTAAGTTTCACCATTGGCCCCGAAATTCAATCTCGAAAAATCATCCTGCATTCAAACTAATTGTGGTCAAACATTTAATTTTTTGCAAAAAATTCACGGGTGACTAAAAATTTAAATTGGTTAATCATAATTGTTTACATGATTTTTAAATAAAAATCAGCAGAAACTTAGGGTACAAGTCACCCGGTCTTCAAGTAAATAAAACATACTCATGCATGACAAAGAACAGTCTATTCTTTTATATCTTCATCAGTTTTCAAATTCATTCCTGATTCAAGTCAGGACACAATACCATTTGAAGCTACAGCTACTGCACTGAGCAGACTATTGGATACAAAACTATATTAAATGACTTGATAACAAAGATCAAAATAGCATACACCATTGACCATTATCAGATTGATATCAATCTAAAACTTTTTTAATGGCCTGGTTTTATAAAAAAACAATATTTTTTTTTTATTAAGTTAAGCCCCTGTTAAGCCCCGCGCGACACCGATTCGGAGTCAAACAATAGAAAATCAATCGTGTCTCATTAGCTGTCCTTGACCAATTAATTGTCAGTCAGCCTGTGTATAATTTTTTTTATTGTCTGGCATACAAAGAAGGTGGCCGAATGACATTCTGCGGTTTATAGTGCGTTCACTATAACTTGACGCGATTGCCAGCACTGAACTTTGCAGTCATGTGACTGGTAGTTCTGTTCTGTCAGTCACCATTTTGAACTCTATTAGTATTAAAACTAAGACTGCAATTATTCAGTGCTACCAATCGCGTCACGCGTTAAAGTTATAGTGAACGCACTATAAACCGCAGAATGTCATTCGGCCATCTTCTTTATATGTCAGACAATAAAAAAATGATACTCAGGCTATAGACATTACGACGCAATATATAATGCCGAGTCGGTAAAGCAGATTCTATCGTGCAATGTGCAGACAAAAATAAGTTGACGAAATTGTTTTGGATGTGACTGTACTTACTTGCGATAAGGCCACACAATCTTATGGAACTTGGACAGCAGTTGCACGCGACTCTGCACGTCAACCAGCAACACGATCGTTCGACACCCAGGCTTCAATAGTCTGCAAGAGGATCAAACTGAAGGAAACCTGGCTGGATGTAACTGTCACTTTAAAAAACATGGTATTACAATTTACTAGTTAATTTTATGAAGCGGGAACGACGAGTAAAAGTGATTCCGAAATCCTATTTACAGAACAGACAGTTTCATTTCATTTCAAATGTGGTTTTTAGGCCCCGATCAATTTAACTGTAATTCAATCCTACTAATATTATAAATGCGAAAGTTTGTAAGGATGGATGGATGGATGGATGGATGTTTGTTACTCTTTCACGCTAAAAGTACTGAACGGATTTGGATGAAATTTGGCACACAGATAGTTTATAACCAGGAATAACACATAGGATACTTTTTATCCCGATATACCTACGGGGTCAAAACTTATGCGGGTGAAACCGCGGGGCGCATCTAGTATTATCTAAGATCGAAGAATTTTTTAATTCCTATTCTCATATTTTTTTAATGAGACCGCCAAGAAACAACGTCACTTTGCGACTATTTCCGACAGATACATACCTAACCAGTCCATTATACTTCTCAGCTCGTAACTCATGCAGTCGTAGTTCAGAGCTCTGCTCATTGTTGTTCTTCTTTGTAGTGCTGTTCTGTTTCTTTCTCTCTTCCTTCTGACGCTGTACTGATTCTTCTTCTACGCGGCTGTGAAATAGGATAGGTAGGTTTAATAAACTTGGAGGTAGAGTTTTCTAGTAACGAAAACGAGGTTCACATTTTCTCTTACGACAATAGTTATGTGTTACTACGGTAATCAAATACGTTACTACGTTAAATGCTAATCCGTTACTAAAAAACTTAACTTCGCTAAATGTTAAAGCTTTACATTTGGAAGATTTAATGTTACTCGTTAACTAGTGATTTTATAAGTCGTTGCGCTAGTATTACGTTGGTATGAGCTATGGAACTTTTAGTTTAATAAAAGAAGGGTGTATCTATTAGAGCTTGTAATAATCATTATTTAAAGATCAAATACATGTCACAATACCAACGACAAGTCCGTGCGGTGTCCATAGTAGATACTTAATTTACGATTAACGGACTCGTGGAAAGTTAACGGAAGTTAATTAGTCCGTTAACAATTTTTAAAGTTAACCCGTTACTCGAAATTTTAACTTAGTTAATTAACGATTACCGGTCTTGTGCCAAAGCTGGTTTAGGCTTTATAGAGCGCCGTCTCTGTCAATTATTGATACTCGAAATGACATATTTGCGCCAGAGTGCTGTAAACTGCGCTTACAATTTAATTTCTTATTTATGTCATTTCGAAAAGCTACTTTAGTCCCTATACATACAGTTTAATTTCAGTTTTATGAATTTTTAATTCTTACAAATCATTTTGACAACTTAATTTACACACA
This sequence comes from Atethmia centrago, assembly GCA_905333075.3. Classification (NCBI taxonomy): domain Eukaryota; kingdom Metazoa; phylum Arthropoda; class Insecta; order Lepidoptera; family Noctuidae; genus Atethmia; species Atethmia centrago. The sequence continues at coordinate 28,956,491 of HG995378.1, read as the reverse complement.
AGTTGTGTTTAAGTGGAAGTGTACTTACATAAGGTAAGCCATGAGATACCCAGCGGCGAGCACTAGCGCGACAGTGGCGAGCACAGACAGAGCAGAGATGGCTCGCTGTGTGCGCATGGCCGCTGCCGCTCGTTCAGTCCACTCGCACACTTTGAGAACTGCGCGCCATACTGTGCCTAAAGCAGCCTCGTCTAACAGCTCCTGAACAAGAGTAAAAAATTAAGTTAGTGTATTACAAAATGCAATTTCAGTGTGTTTTAGTCGCATTTTCTAAGTTTTTTTTATTCCTTAAAACCTTTTCTGTCATAATTGATCTATATATCAGTCTTCCTACAGATGAATGGAATGGATATAAAATGAAATCGCTTTATAATTGCAACTTACTTAAATTAAAAACTTATTTATTCTTTGAAACCCTCAAACCACAGCTCTTTTTTAGCTTAAACTATGATGGTGTATTGCAGATTAACCTGATTATAAATAATCCTAGAACTACCAGTAATTTACTGAATTTATACATCTTTAGAAACAAAAAGTAATGAGTTTTAACCAATTTACTGAATTAATACATCTTTAGAAACAAAAAGTAATGAGTTTTAACCAATTTACTGAATTTATACATCTTTAGAAACAAAAAGTTATGAGTTTTAACCAATTTAATGAATTTATACATCTTTAGAAACAAAAAGTAATGAGTTTTAACCCATCACATTGGTGAAGTTTCGCAAAGTAAATCTAAGTAGTGTTCACACTAACCTGTACATGAGCTTCATACGCCATAACCTCAGTCGGTTTCAACAATCTCTTAATCAGCTGATCTAACGCTCGTTTAGTCTCATTTAACCGTTCATGGTACTTCAGTAGCTCATCCCTGACCGCCGGATCAGAAGGAAAGTGGTCGTTAGCGCAGTGGACGTGCGTGCAACTGGGCCAGGTCTCGTTGAGCCACTCGTATTGTATGCGCGTGGCCTCGCGACGCCAGATTATGACAATGCGATGCTCCATTGCTGATATGTCGCTGCCTGTTGGATGGAGGGCTTGATTAGGGAATGATTTTTCTGTGGGTGTAGGAAACACAAGTATGGTACTATATAAACAAGACTGAAACGAGATTTAAATCATAGTTAAATTATTCTTGGCGTAAGATATGCCTAGTCTAAATTCTATACGAATTAGTTAATATTTTTCTATGCCATGGTAAATGATAAATGATTTATTTTCTGTAACTTTTTAACACTTTTACACGTCAATCATAGTTTTAAAATAAAGCTAGATGAGGTCGGCGTTTCCTACTGACTACTCTGAGAAGAAAGGCCGAAACAAACTCAGAGGTCACAGTCTCCTTTAAAGTCCAGACATAATATTGGTCAGATCATGTGAAGGCCATGTAGATTGGTGTCTAAAATGGTCCTTTTGAGGAAAGAACCACACAGATTGAGTGGACCTGTCCAGTCAGTGCACGCATTTGTCAGTAATCGTGCAGCTCAACTCAGAACTTAAGGAGCTCAACGATTCGACGAACAATACCAAAGAAAAAACATTTGGGTAGGCGCATAAATTACTCAAACTGCCAGACCATGATTAATACTAAAATAAAAAAAAAAATAACTACAATGACCCACATAGGTTAATCAAGTTTAGGAAATTGAGATTTTATATGGTATTAATGGAAAAGGGACAGACTTTTTAAGCGAGGCTACAGCTGCACCATTAGCAATACGGGTGGGATAGTATGATACAAAGTTTACCTTGTCTGTGTCTACATAAACAAAATAAAATAACAACATTAAAGAAAAAGAAAATATTAATCATTCATAAATCATTTGTACAGAACATTTCAATCTGTGATTTTTATGGTGTAAATCATGAAGTGTATTCTATTCTATTGTATTTTACTTTGACACAAAGTGCTTGTGAACATCTGCATCGGTCTGTTGCAAGTCAAATAGGTATACACCTAACCGTAACCTATAAGTTCATTAGAAACAGAAATAGTCACCGTAGCCGAAATCGGCATGGAATTTATGTATTAACCTTTTGACCGCCACAGTCATGTATAGATGACAGACCAAAATGTGCCCAGCACGCCACGACTACATGACATGTTTTAAGGAATAATTCGTAGCTTGGCACCGAGGGCAGTCAAAAGGTTAAACCCCAGTCGAACCCCCACCTGAGCCGTTAGCCAGCGCATGTACGAAGGCAGGCTGCTTGTGCGCGTACACGTAGGCGTAGTGCAGGCGCTCGGGCGGCGCGCGGGCCAGCACACGCAGCGCACGCCGCGCCGCCGCGCCCGCGCCGCCGCCGCACACCAGCACGCAGCACAGGCGGCGCCGCGCCGCGCGCCACTCCACGGGGCACACGCTCTCCAGCACGCTCTGCCGGCGTAGCATAGCCATTGTCTCGGACTCTTATGGGAGACATCGAAACATCTCAAGGCGTTTAAGACGCTGACAACACCTAAACCGCGGTCACTGTCACATTGCATAGAAAAGAAAGAGAAGCGGGCTGACACAACGCTTGTATTTTATTGCAAAATATGAAGCAATTATCTATTTACTCAAAATTGAGTTAAGTAATCGAAAATAAAAAACAACCAAGTTCTGCATTCAAATAAGACGTTCTTGTTATTAATTAAATACGTAACGTATGTTGATATTTAATGCAGATATTTTGATTAAAACTCAAGGTAAGAGATTAGTTTAACGTTAGTTTGTATCGAGATTTTTTTCAAAACGTGTTTTGGTAACAACTAAGTTTTGGGAAATTTGTTCAAAATTAACATATCGCACACCTAGATCTAAACTGAGACAACTCAAAAATCGTTAATTTTCAGTTATGTTTGTATTCGAATGCTCGGTGATCATACGCAACTATCCAACATGACAGGTTCAATAAATGCTTATAAAATTAATCGCTAGATGACGTTAACTTTCTTTTGTTGAATCAACGTATGTCACCCTCTCCCACCTAAACAAGTCTATTGCAAGTTGACCTTCACTAGTCATAAGGAGTGCACGTATTAATAAGAACGAAAACGCGGATATTTCGAATTGTTACAGTTTTGACGTAACGTATATGTGAGGTTAATTAGAGTTGTTACGGTGTTGGTGAATTGTTCTGCCATATTACATAAGGATACTTTGACTTGTTCCAGTTTTGTTTGATAAGGTACGTAAATATTTAGTAACTATTTTGATTTGACTTTGTTTTGATGGATCAATATGTAAAATTCTAGTTATCCTACTATTGTTGAAACAAATTGATTTTAATGTTTTTTCAATACACAGTGTGATATTTTACATGTGTCGCAAATAAATCGTTCCCGGTTTTATAAATTTACTGTTTCAAATACACTGTTTTTAATAACACTATTTACTGCTTTGTATTTAATGATTTTTTTGAGTTAACTCACTGTTGCTGGATAGTTATACTTTACAATAACTGCTTTTTCTATTTCAGAGAAAAATCAAGCAAGGCCGTTTTCTTGTCAATATTATCAAGGAAATATATAAAGAGAACCCATTAACAGCTAATAAAGAAGACTTAACTACAACTGTAAATGTAGAGGTACAAAAAAAAAGATAATATTCCAATAAACACTAGTGTGATGACTAAACCAGTCCATAGCAGACAAATAGAAAGTGATTTTATTATATCGCCAAGTGAAGAAAGTTTCGTAGAAGACTCTGATAATGATCCAAGTTATGTGGACATAACTTGGAAAGTTTTCTCCTTTTGATGGATCAAAGAAGAAGACGTTTCCCATAAAGTAATTCCTTCTTCATCTTCTTCAAGTGACAATACGTCATCAAACTCTTCGAATCCTAGCGATAGTTCTAGTAGCATTAGTACTGATTATGAAACTGAAACCAGGGCAATGACTCACACTGTAGCACGGACTCGAAGCCAAGAAGTTTTTGAAATTACTGAAGTTTTTGAAATATTGAGCCTCAAACCCAAAACGTTGTTGACACTGAATACAGGGATGTTACTGATACTATTGCACAGCCTCAGAGTCATGTTGTCAATGAAGTTAGTAATGATCAACCAAATGAAGAAGTAAAAAGAGTCTGTGCGCAAACGCCGAACCAAAGCTGATCAGATTGTTTCTACGAAGCTTAAAAAAGCTTACAATCAAAAAATACCTCTCTCTCAAGCAAAGATAAAAGACATTAAGGATCTTGTAACAAAATACGCTATCCCACAGCTTTATGTAGATTCTTATTTTAAAAACGTAATTGGTGATAATATCTGATTGCTTCTGAAAATTTTGTGCTTATTAGAAAAAAGAACTAATGTGCCTTTTAAACTATTTTTGTCTGTTATTTAGTTAGGTAATAAGAGACAGATGTTTTGTTTTGAATAGGAAAAGTGATAATCTCCTGTTTTTAATTGTTGATCTGTAAGGTGCCATACCAAACGATGCCTATTAGTATTGTAAGAAGTTTTTACAAGAATTTAATTCCTATTACCATTTAATAATTTGTAAGATGTTTCTATATTTAATTAATATTAGGCTAAAATTCTTAAAATTTACATTTTATGATTTTGAGATTGGCATTTGAAAGTTTTATTTTTTTATTTATCTGTTTAAGATTAAAGCCTTTTTTGATGATGAGAGAAAAATATCTCAATTTTTTGTTCCCTTTTAATTTTGGAGATTCCTTTTTTCATTGGTAGTAACTGTACATTAATGTATAACTTTTAGTGTATGGTTTTTATTAATGTTTCATTATTAATTTATGTCGTACCACTCGTTTAGTACACTTTTGTTTGAATAATTGTTTACATAATTTCTGTACTAATATAAGTACAACTCAAAATTATTCAATAAAACTGTTTCAAGTCTAAATGGTGTATATTTTTTATACATAGTCACCACTCTAAAGTGTAACAACTCGAAAAACAGTGATTATCTATAAAAAGAATTGAATTTTAGCCCCAGTTTATATACAGTGACATTTTACAAGCTATTTATTATCTAGAATCAAATTAAATTGTATAACTTCCCTAACAAAAATTGCAGATATACGTTTTTATCGTCTCCTGAAAAATTACCTTTTTTGAGTTGTCTCAGTTTAGATCTAGGTGTGCGATATATTTTTTCCGCTACCACAAACTATACAGATTTGGCATTTTTTTTTTAAGAGTAGCCTGTTTTGGTCAATTGGGTCTTGTCAGCAACTTAAGCACTGCGTCCAATCTGAGTCCGAGAAAATGTGGTTTAGGAAAACTCGTATCAAAATCAAAAACCATTTATTCAAATTAGGTTGAGAATCAGTACTTTTTGAGCGTCAAAATTACATAAGACAGTCCCCAAAGCGCCCGCTCTTCACTACTTCCTAATGCTAGGATGTAGTGGCGCAACAAACTCCCCAGCAGCATGCAAACAATACAAATGACACAAATTTACCTACATTTCTCAGAGGTACAGTGCGTAAACGCTTAAAAAGATGCCTCAAGCCTCAAACAAGAGCAGCATTAATTTTCCCCAAACATAAATTCAATGAAAATCGGCAGAAAGACCATTCGGCTCGGAAACAAGGACAGTGCTCAACCAATTCAGAGGGGCCCAAGTGCATTTGCCGAATGCACCTTCAAAGTCGTAGCTAAAAATAGACTATCTTTGTCAAGTACCCTGGAAAAATTGGTAGCATGTAGGTGAACCTAGAGTCTGTTCCAAAACTATCTCATGAAAGTTTAAACAAACCCTGTTCAGGTTACATTCTTACACAATGATTCACTAAAGCAATATTATATTATCTGTGCTAAAGCGAATTAATAACACATTTATGTGTATTTAATATTGTATTTCAAGTTTACGTCTCACCACTTTTCCCAACAATTTTCTTTGAATAACATTATTAAATTGTTTGATCGTCAATGAAAATTGAGGTTATAAAATTAACCTCAATTGTCCAATGAACAACTAAGGCCAAGGGGTCAAGGATTTAAAATTAGAATTTGTATTCTTATAATCAAATCCAAGCACTCAATTTGTAAATAGCATCACAAATTCGAATCTATAGGTACGTTTTCTGAAACCAGCGTCAGACAGCATCTGTCTGTGTGTGTTCATTATTGCTGTAATTAACAAATTTTCACTCCACTTTTTTACTTGTATTTTGTTTCACGCACTGTTGCCAAATACATGTTGTTCTTTCTTTCATTTGTTTACATTTACATCAGATATTTTTGGAACAGACCATAGTTTTCGAGGTGACTCGGTCACAAACCTGCGAGGAAAGTCTCGGCAGCGTCAGCATCTGGTTGGCCTCGATGAGCTGGTGCAGCGTCTGTGTGGGGATCTCGGTGGTGCTGACGGTGGCCGCGGGCTCTATGCTGTCCTCCTTGAGGAGCACCATAGTGTCTATGTGGCGCTGAACCTTGTAGCGGGCGGTCACGTTTGTGGTGTCGTAGGAACGCATGTCTATGAAGCTGGAGAGATTGTTTTGTGTCACACAAGTATGCAAACTATCTGGTCGTTTCGGGAATTAACTAAGGGCCGATTTTTCAATCGTCAGATAACTTTTATCTGAAGCATAAATAATTACGTCGGTTTGACATATTTTCTATTTAAAAGCTGTCAAATCAATGCAACTTTTAATCCTCAGATAACAGTTATCTGATGATTGAAAAATCAGTCCTAAGCGATATTTTTTTGTCGCTCGAAAACAGGAACAATCTACTTGACACCAAATCACGTGCAGCGTCGTCGGTACCTAATGTGTGAAACCGTTTTCATGCATATTAAAGATTTTTTTTTACTGCTACAGACACTATCACACACCAAACAATATTTTATTAACAGTGACCCTGATCAGTTTACAATATATTTTGCATAACGAGTTTTTTGTTAAAATAAGTTTACTGAAAAGGTCAAAAAACTTCAAGTCACCTAGGATAGTTTGCCTAAAACTAAAAACTATCCTAAGTGACTTCAAGTGAACCATTTTGTGCTCGACAGTTCAAAATCATTCATTTACTTATTGTTTATCAGTATCCCTAAGTAAAGAAATATTTCTAAACGAAATCCAACCATTTCCATTGTTTAATTTTACGTGTAAAAATTGTAATTTGTTTTACTCCATCAAGCCCCGCGCGACACCGATTCGGAGTCAAACAATAGAAAATCAATTGTGTCTCATTAGCTGTCCTTGACCAAATTAACTCTCTTTTTCTGTGGCCTTCTTCCAAGACACAACTAGAATGTTTATTATCTACACCAATTGTCAATTGTTGGACAATGCCACGTGGAAGTTGCGGAGTCTCCAACTACAAGCAATTGCTTGCTTAAAAAGTGACTCCAAACTTGTTTTTTTTTTATACTGACTGAAGGCCATTCCAGCAGGCTTAGCACGGTTTCCCTGTAGACAGTTGACAGTTGTCCGAGAAATGTAGACAAGCGATTTCTATTGTACAGTGGAATAGAAATATAAAGCGTCGTGCTAAGCCTGCTGGCTGAGCAAAATATAATAAATACTTGGCAACACATTATGCACATGAAACATAAATAATTCTCTAAATTTATTAAAACGAACACACACCTCCCCGTGTTTATTATTCTACCGCATGGCACGTGTGAGTTGCAGCAGAAAATCGAGTCAGGTGGTACATCTTGTGTTGTCATCTGACATTATGCTGAGCTGAGGCCTTTTTGGCATTATAATCATTGTTCTCCGTTTTTTATAGCTTTTAAGTGTTTTTTTTTGCTGTGATGCTAATAAACGAATTTTCCTTTGTTTCTAATTGTTTATCAAAAGTAACTATAGCAACTTTCTACTAATACTTTCGAACAAAATCAACTCACCCAAAAGCGACTCTATCTCTATAGTGGAATGCAGTGATGAGGTATCTGAGGCGCATGGTCTGGCGCTCCTCGAAGATCAGCGCCTTCACCTTATTGTCCTCGAAGTCCGACACGAAGCCGTCCACGTTGGCGTCCGCGATCGCGCTTACTAGTTTGTACGGGAACTTCCAGCGCATGAACTCTGTATAAGGACAGAGGTTGAAAATCCATTAGCTTTTTTGGTCCGTTTGAGCAACTGCGCGCGTTAAGACGCTGACAACACCTAAACCGCGGTCACTGTCCGATTGCATAGAAAAGAAAGAGAAGCGCGATGACACAACGCTTGAAATTTATTGCAAAATATGAAGCAATTATCTATTTACTCAAAATTGAGTTGAGTAATCGAAAATAAAAAACAACCAAGTTCTGCATTCAAATAAGACGTTCTTGTTATTAATTAAATACGTAACGTATGTTGATATTTAATGCAGATATTTTGGATTAGAACTCAAGGTAAGAGGTTAGTTTAACGTTAGTTTGTATCGAGATTTTTTTTGCAAAACGTGTTTTGGTAACAACCAAGTTCTGGGAAATATGTTTAATTTTAACATATATTTTTTCCGCTATCACAAACTGTACAGATTTGGCATTTTTTTTTTCTTACGGGAAGCCTATTTTAGTCAATTGGGTCTTGTCAGCGCCTTAATTGGATAGCTATAAACATCTACTTTCTGAACGCATTAGGTGCGATACATAAGTAGTCTTGTTTAAGAGTGTAACAAAAAGAGACCATAGCTTTCGTAATCACTAGTCGCTTGGGCTTAATCATAACAAGCTAAATAATTTGCGTTATTGTCATCATGTACCCATGATTATTGTCTGTTCGGAGGCCTTAGTGTGAGTTTTTTTGACTCACGTTCGAACGCGTTCGATTGCGAGCGCGTTAGAATTTAGTATGGGAAATTAGGTTCTACGAGTGACCACCAGGTGGCACTATGACTAAATTCCCATACTAAATTCTAATGTGCTCGCAATCGAACGCGTTCGAACGTGAGTCAAAAAAACTCACACTAAGGCCTCAGTACTATGTTGTTTACAGTTTAAGAGCCTGTCCAGATGAGGTGATCTGATTCAATTTATACATATTGCGTCCAGATACCACGTTTTACGTGCGTTTCAGTTATACACATGGACTCGGATACAAATACTTTTACAACTTTGTCAATAAAAAGTTCCGTATCGAAGTTATCACGCTCTATTTCGAACCAAAAAATACGTCCACTCGCCACGGTCGCGCTTAGCGCAGCAATGGCGCCCGAGTATCTCTACTCGGGCGGCGTTCGCGTGTAAAACGCGCGAGTCGAGAGTCCCGCTCATTGCACGCGTTTTAGACGCGAGTGAGGAAACGCACGGCAGCATCTGGACGGGATATATGTAGCTCCAGTATCTCGGGAACGCGCGAGTGGACTCGCGCGCCGATCACCTCATCTGGACAGGCTCTAAAAATATCTAGACTATAAGCTTTGAAAGGTGAATTGCTAGCCTCATAAAGTGTCTTATTTATAATGAGTTAACGTAGCTTAGGATTAGTGCATTTTGTTCATTGTTCCCATGCTAAATAAAGATATTTGAAAATGAGTAGTTGCTGGCTTTATTATGCGTCTTAAAATCACACCACCTGAAAAAACAATAATTTTGTGCATAAAAAGCGCTCACCCAAAATCTTAGGCAGCGACGCCAGCCCCTCCTTATACAAATACACATGCTTATCCAACACGAAGGTCAGACAAGGAACTCCATGTACCCCCACTCGTCTCGCCAGACTGGCCTCGTGGCCCGCGTGCACGGTTGCCATGGTAACGCCGAGCGGCTGCAGAGCTTCCACCAGCCGCCGCCAGGAGGCCGCCGAGCGCACGCAGTCGAAGCACCAGTCGGTGTAGAACAGTACTAACGCTGGAGTATGTATGCTTTTTTCTACAATGTTGTTTTCGAAGTGGCTGGAAGGAAGAGTTCATTATCGAATGGGATTTGTAGACAGACATTTTTACTTTAGACTTTGTAAGAGAAATTTTAGTGTTCGTTAATGATAATGCCATGTTGAATTAGTACTAAATAAAATTTTCTGGGTTCTGGCTTTGAATCATAACTTACCGTGCGGTCACAGAAAGTTTGTGGAACAATGTTATATCTTGGTCTTGTGTTCGGAAATGTGTCCCAAAGAACTCTTCGAAGGGATCGTTACTGCAACAAATAAACTTAATATGTAAACACCTGCTAGGACCGTCAGCATTCAAACTTAGATAATAATATGATGTTTCTCAAGCACGGCTTCTTAGAAACTTCAGTTGCAGTTTCGAAAGGTTTTTCTTCTTCTATTGATATCGTGAAGGCTCCTACATACTGGCGCGACTTGTCGCGCGACGCGACGCGACACAAAGACACCGCGTGTAGCGGTACAAGCGGTGCCTTTGTGTCGCGACGCGTCGCGCGACTAGTCGCGCCAGTATGTAGGAGACTTTAGACGCTATAGCTCTTGCATTCGTACTGTGACTTAGCTTTGTCTGTACCTGGTGGTTACGAAAATAAATAATTTGTACTATGTACTGTATAGAAGAATGACATGCAACGACGATGCAAATTAAAATGTATTTATATATCTTGCTCATGATTTCCGAAAACTACGGAAGCAGTGGGATTCCGACTACATGCCTCAACGCGAAACCCTCAAATTCCAAATGTCTGACGACCTCATAATTTCTTATGTTGTGAATGTGTTTAAAAACAACAAATATTTATTAAGATTGAGATGAACAGAAATAAGCTGAGGCCCGAAAACTCATGCAGGGTTTACTTTCCGATACTTTTGATAAAAGGTTCGCGCGTAGGTGTACCTACGACTGCGACAGTTATATTGCATTCGCTCATCTCTTAGGACATCGCTAGAGACAATCGCGTGAATGACGAGGCGAGTGGCGATTGCATACAAATCGGGTTTCAGAATAACTTCCTTTCTGGCTAGCTGGTAAGGAAGGATCAAATAGAGGTGCACCTGCCAAAGCTCATCTCATTCTCGTTTCTAGCTCAAAGCGGGTTTGTGAAATTGGATAGAGCCTATTGCCTCAAAGGTTAAGAATAGGTACTCGACTTTATTTCAACAAACACAAAGTTGACTTTTTAGTAATAAAATCCGTGTGCGCTGCGCTTCGCCAGGTGCGAGCTGACCCTTGAAACTATTTCTAGATTCTACAATCCTTCAATAGCTACACAGATTTTATTTTACGCACCATTCAGCACATACCTACTACCATAAACATTAATCCCATGACTCATGAGTAAAGATCGTAAATCTCGTCAGGATTGCTCTTTGAATAACATTGTTGTGACTTCTGATTCATGCATAAGCATAATCAGCCTATAATGTTCCCTCCTCTCTTCGAGAGGGAGTGGGCTATAATCTACTACGCGGGCCCAGTACTGGTTGATAGACGTCACGTGTCTTCGAATTGTTGGTTCTAGGAGATGCCGGTTTCCTCACGATATTTTCCTTCACCGTTTTTGACAGCAGTGGTGATGAAATTATTTACACAACGTAAAGCGCCTGTTAGGGTTCGAACCCACGGCATACAACTCGTAAGTCGGGGCCGTTACCACTGGGCCACCACTGCAGTGCTTCATGGGTGTGTATTAATAAATTGATGTCAAAACATAATTTTGTAATTGTTTTGATAATAGAGCGCAGGGTGTTAAAAGCAAGCACATATTCTGCAACAAATCAAGTTTATTTACGTTTTTTTCTGATATGTGTTCTAAATATCCCAGCAGGCTTAGCATGACGATTCCTATTTCTTCGAAGAATAGAAACAGCTCGATAATAAGTTCGAAAGATAATAAGTTCGTTTTTGTTTGTGGTGACCTAAATATTGATCTATTAGTTAATTCAGTGGATAAAAGTAAGCTTATATCATTGTTTAAATCATTCAATTTAAAGTGTATATTTAAAGAAGCAACTAGAATAACAGCAACCTCAGCTTCGTGCATAGACAATGTATATACTAATTGTAAAATAAAAGACTCTTCCTTAATTAGTGGCGTCAGGTCTGACCATACTGGTCAACTTGTATCATTTGACCTAGATAAAAAGTTACACATAGATAAAACCATTCAGTTAAGACACCTCACTAAAAATAAATTGAAAATGTTTAATAATAATGTTCTTAGTAATCTTTCAACAGCTAGTTTTGATTCACAAGACCCCAATATAAACTATCGTACATTATTTTCTTCAGTTTGCCAAGAATTCAATAAAGCCTGTCCTGTGAAAAAAGTCGCAATCAATACTAAACCAAAATTTAATGAATGGGCCACTGCTGGCATTAGAAAAAGCAGAGATATTTTATATAATTTGTACTACGAGAAATCATTGACTTCTGATCAAGCCCTTCATAATTATGTCAGAAATTATTCTAAGATATTCAAAAGAGTCTGCGCTCAAGCTAAATCTAAATTAATAAGTAACAAAATTAGTATGTCTAACAATAAAATAAAAGCTGTGTGGCAGGTAATCAACAAAGAAACTGGAAACACAAAACAGCGAGATCAAAATGAATTGTCTTTAAAAATTAATAATGAAACCATTACAGATAAGTTAAAAGTTGCTGAGACACTAGAAAATTTCTTTACCGAAATCCCAATAGAGGTTACGAAATCTCTTCCCTCATCACCTATTTTAGCTGAATCTCTTCTCAAACAACACTTCTCTAAGGACATTCCAAGTTTTGAATTCAAGCCCATTTTTATTGTCACTATTAAGAGGGCATTTAAGTCTTAACATAAAGAAAACTGAAGACTTATGGGGGATTTCCGTTAAGGTTCTTGGAGATATCATTGACACAATAGCCCCTGTCCTAACAGGCATATTTAATCAATGTTTAGACAGCGGTACGTTTCCTGATTTAATGAAACATAGTAAAGTAGTACCAATTTTCAAATCGGGTAGTAAGAGTGATCCCTCTAATTATAGACCTATATCTGTGCTACCAGCATTGAGTAAAATATATGAAAAAATCATGCTAGACCAGATGCTGTCACATTTCAATTCTAATGGGATTTTACATAGTCGCCAGTTTGGTTTCACGAAAGGTAGGTCGACGACTGACGCAGGAGTAAAACTCATCAGTCACATTTTGGAATCCTGGGAGAAATCCCAGAATGCCATTGGCATTTTCTGTGACCTCTCAAAAGCGTTTGACTGCGTTGACCACAATACACTGACCTGTAAATTACACCACTACGGAATTCGTGGACAAGCTGCTGATCTTGTTCTGTCCTATCTATCAAACAGGCAGCAAAAAGTAAACGTTAACGGGGCGACGTCCTCGGGGTCTCTAGTAAAGATGGGCGTGCCCCAAGGTTCAATTCTTGGCCCTTTCCTATTTCTAGTTTATATTAATGATCTTCCTTACATGATGGCAAACTTATCGGATATAATTCTATTCGCTGACGATACTTCTCTTATTTTTAAAATAGATAGAAAAAATCCGGATGTCTTACACGTCAATGATAGTCTGGATATTCTTTCGAAATGGTTCGCAGCTAATAATCTCTTACTTAATGCGAACAAAACAAAATGTATTAAGTTCTCACTACCAAATGTACCCCAAGTGGCTCTAAATTTAAAACTTGATGGCAAGAGACTAGATGCTATTACAGAAACTATATTTCTAGGAATTACTCTAGATTCAAAATTACAATGGGGAGCCCACATTAGAGCTCTTTCAGGTAGATTAAGTTCAGCTGCATATGCAGTAAGAAAAATTAGACAGTTGACTGATATAGCCACAGCTAGGTTAGTATACTTTGCTTATTTCCACAGTATTATGTCTTATGGCATTCTGCTGTGGGGATCGGCAGCTGATGTAGATTCAATTTTTATCTTACAAAAGAGGGCAATCCGCGCAGTATATAGAATGGGTCCTCGTGAGTCCCTTAGAAACAAATTCAAAGAAATTAATGTACTTACTCTGCCTTCTCTTTATATCTTAGAAAGTATTTTGTATGTTCGCAAGAACTTATGTCTTTTCAAAACAAGAAGTGATTTCCATAATATAAATACACGTAGTAAACATGAAATTGTGATACCCAAATTTAGATTAACAAAAACAAGCAAATCATTTGTTATCAACAGTATCCGCTTTTATAACAAGTTGCCAAAGTCAGTTACAGAACTTAGCGATGGAAAGTTCAAAACCCACATCAAACGTGTCCTTATCAAAAACGCATATTACAAGATTAAAGACTACGTTGAAGACAAGGAAGTTTGGCAATAATTCCTTCTGCACATGTGGCTTCCCTGGTACACCAGAAACGGCATAACTATGGAAATATCTATTAACTGCTCCCAAATTACGATGTTTATTATTATTATTTTTTAGACATACATTTTTGACATTATATACCTACAATTTATATTTCAGACTTAATATTATTAATATTATTTTACATGGATTCTTGTGTACGTTGTGAATGTGAGAACGTTGTAGGCTTAATAGACTAGATCTTTTTTTCTTTAGACCGTTTCCTTTTCTCTTTTTTTTTTGTTAAGTACTTTTCGACAGGCCTACACTGTTCTCCCATACCTAATTTGTGTAATTTGAAAACATTGTAAAAGCCAATTATTTTTAAAAGAGTAACCGTGGAGTTTCTTGCCGGCTCTTCTCCATAGGAAACGACCAATTGGAACCGTGCACCTAGCTTCTGACGTTTCATAAGTGCCCATGTAGGTTTATGTGAAATAAAAATATTTTGATTTTGATTTTGATTTTTGCTCTTTCTATCTATAGAAAAGAGAGAGTTTCTCCATTTTTGACATCTCAATGTACAAATCCTTCTACATAAAAAAGGACCTAGACAAAGATCGTTAGAAACTAAAGACAAAATGACAGATTGTAGAAGGATTTCTATGGTGAGATGTCACAAATGGAGAAACGAAATGTCACTTTGTATAGAAAGAGTCATGTCTATTCTTCGGAGAAATAAGCGTCATGCTAAGCCTGCAGCACCTAACAGCATTTTCTTTTTTTCGCTTTTTTTAGGCTGCATTGTAAGCTGTTTGACAATGCCAGCTACATTAATATCATGAATATTAAAGAAATAGTTTTACACTATACCAAAATCAGTATTGGAATAATAAGTGCAATCAAATGTTATGACTTTATGAGCAATTTCATTGATGAAGATGCTATGGCATGCAGCAGTACAACCAAATATAGATTACAACACAACACTCAAATTGCACTTGAACAATGTTTTTTCTTTAGAATTCCTCAAAATCCAAAGAAAATCTTCGAAAATCCACATTTTAGTTAAACTCTAATGACTGCAATTTACAAAGTTTATTTTGTAGAACTCTTTATGATAAACAAATGTGTGGAATAGCAAGAGTTATTACTGCAGCTGCTACATTGATCTAGCTCATGAGTGATAAAAGCTTTGGATTGTACACAGCTGGTTTGTGTTATTGTCTAGATTTCAGGAATAAATGTCAGCTTATTTTTATATTAGTTTAGAGGAGTTAAAAATCAATATACTATTTATTTGTGGTTATTACTCAAGGCAGTAGTTCGAATATAATTTTGACGAAGTATCTCATGGGGGATTTTGATCTAAAAGCTCCATGGGCTGCATGCAAAAGAATTTGTGCTGATATTGCAATGTATGGAAATTACTGCTAAGTAGTATTTGCAGATTTTTTTGTTTGGATGGGAAATTATCAAATAACTTCTCCCACTCTGGGTGGAGTGGGAGGGTGTGTCAGACTCTTACTGACTAAAACCCACCCATGTTCCTTCCATTGCCTGTGTTGCCAGGGGCCTTGGTAACCCTTTCGTACTTTCCTGGGACCCCGGCAGGGTCTTTGTACACTTAGTTTGCAATAAATGTTGTACTTTTGACTTGGTTGTCTTACAGACTTTCTCAAGACAGACCTTTCATGCTGTGTGAACAATGTCTTTATTCATACAATTTATAATCATTGTTTTTTAGTAAATGTTGTAAAATGTATTTGATGAAACTTACCTAAATCTTGCATATTGGCTGTAGTCGTGTCTGGGTTTGTACAGGTGGTCGTCTTCGTTCGTAATGCCATACAAGTCATATGCTTGCCTACGTTCCGTGTCTGACAACAGTTCATATGCTTGTTTGATCTCCACAAATCGAGTTTCCGCATTTGGGTCTACATTTTTGTCAGGATGCCTGCAATATGACATTGTTTTAAATATTTATATAATTATAGTTGGTCTTGCAGAATTTTCTATAGAAGAGCAACAAATTTTTGAAGAATATAAATATCCTTTTTTTTATCAAAGCTTATTAATTAGCATTAGCTTAAAGTAGACTTTGGATTGCCATTGTGATGAAAGGATTAAACTCAATTTAGACTGGCCACACACACAGAATAAGCTTGAAAACATAGTATCTTTAAATAAGTTTAAAGGATGTTTTCATAACATATTATACACCTACAGCAATGTTATTTTATACATCATTTTCTCTTTTCACCCTGGTTATAGGCCAGGGTTTCTTACAATCATTAAACCATTACATGAAACAGTATTTATCTCCTTAACAACTGCACAATAAAAATATATGAATGGTTGAACTTCAGTGTAGTAAATACTATTATCATACACAGATACATAGTATTTACTACACGATAAATAGCAAGCTTGTGCTATAGAGAGCATGGATAAACACATACCATTCTTTAGCTAGTTGCCTGTAGGCTTTGCGTATTTCGGGCAGACCAGCCTTGCGGTGTATCCCTAATATTTTGTAAGGGTCACCGATCTTCTGAGCTAGCACCAGCGGACACAACGCGAGCATCAGTACCGCCCACAGCCATCGCCCTTTCCAACCCTTGTATTTCCATTGCATATTACCAAACAGTTTCTTTAGCAACCCTTCCGAATAAAACCTTCGTGTTCGTCAAGATAACTTTCATAGCAAAATCCCGCACTCGGCCATGGAACGCATGACTGTTGTATGTGAATTTAACATGGAAAACTCAAAAACTGTTATCAGTCATTTGTCTTAAAATAGAACGGCTGAAAATTCGTGAAATTCTAAAATCTCCTCACAAAAATTACAAAATGTCAATTGGGCTAAACCATAGTGAATTTTGTTGTTTTTCTGCGCAAATAGTAGCAAAGACAATAGTTAGAAAAGCATGGAATCAAATCAATAAATATTTTTTTAATATATGGCTTCAAATAATGTTTATTTGAAATTTTGTTACAGACTTTATTTTAAGTGCAGAAACAGGATATTGAAGGTTATCATGATTAAATTAGATATTATGAATTATTTTGATCAGAATATTTCATAGTTGCTGTCAAACATTTTTTACCATTAAAAAATCTATTAAAAATAACTATGTGTCTATGACGAAACCGATAGAGATGGCTTTGTACAGATGTTATCGATTCCAATCGATTTTTATCAGTCATTTTTTTGAAATACATCACCGTTTTTTTTTGGTTGGGTAATTATCAAATAACTTCTCTCGCTCTGGGCGGAGCGGAAGGGTGTGTCAGACTCTTACTGACTAAAGCCCACCCGTGTCCCTTCCTTTGCCTGTGTTGCCAGGGGCCTCGGTAACCCTGTACCTTCCCGCGACCCTGGAGTGGTGGAATATATCACCTACAGAATGGACTGAGCGTTAGCGCAACAAAAAGTGACCACTCTCTAGAAAGGGAAAGCGACTGTGCTGTCAATAACCAGTATCTTTTCTGCAAGCCTTAACAAAGGTGCAGTGTTCAAATTATAATTAATAGGAAAATCCTTGAAAATCACAGTGTACACTAATAGAAAAAGTAGTTATTTCTGTTTGTTATTAATTATTATTTTTAGACTTTACAGGCTTAGTTTCGAGACTGATTTCTTTTATCAATAAAATTAAAGTTAGGAATAATGAAAACATTTTTTTTTATAATATAAATCAAAATATCATTGAAACAATCAAAATTCTAGAAAGAGACAACTACTTACTGGCTGCAGGGGCGCATGCGCACATTCACTTTGTCTCCCTTGTACTTTTCGGTTTGTCTGTATTCACTGCGTAACTGAATACGGAACGCTCAGTTCTTTATCAATAACATTATCACTAACATAGACTCTATGTTATTGATAATGCCGTTTTCTAAACCTATACGAGCGTTTTGGTTTTCAGTATTCTAGCAAGAGATCGAACACTTTCACGAATTAGTACTTAACTCCTACGAAACTGAAACATCAAACATAATAATTAATTTAATTAATATGTTTTATATTAAAGTTATTAAATTGGGATGAGTTAAAATAAGAGTCTAATAAACTGGTCTATTTAAAATGCTTTTGGTTTTTCTTTTTTCTCTTTCTCTTAAGTTCAGTGCATCTTTTTCTTTCTATTTCAATAAGAAAAGGACAGAAGATAAATTTTAGTTTAGTCCTGTCAAATTAATCAGCGCCTGTCACTACTCTATACAAGTTTAGACGTGATTAAAAACTTGCCTACTAAAAATACGTCAATTTACGTCAAGCGCTGATTAATTTGACAGGACTGAACTAAAATGTATCTTCTGTCCTTTTCTTAATGAAATAGAAAGACAAAGATGCACTGAACTTAAATTTAGTTTAGTTTGTGAACAAGGGAATCGGCGCCATTATTAAATTGTTGACAGTGAAAAGTCGATAGTTTTTCACTTTTGGACTCACTACGTACGGCGAACAAGACACGTCACGCTCGCCGTTATTGCCGGCTGTCAAATGTCATGTCTGTCAATTTTCAGCTACCTATTCAATTTTAGTTCAGTATTTTTTTCCTTGTGTATAGCTGTGTTGTGAATTAGTTGCAAGCGGCAGAGTCGTACTTTTATCTAACTTCATTCAACTTATTCCGGCAAGTATTTGTTACTCTTATTTTTTATTTATTTATAGGTTATAATGATCATCTGATGTTGACTGTTCTAATGTAAATAAATGATATGATGTTTGCATTGTGTAATACGAACTTTTGTTTGCGCTATTCTTAATATTTTGAACGGAACTACTTATGTTACAATTTCTAAACGCTAATACCCACCTACCTATTCCCACCTTGTGGCTAAGTTTAATTTAGAACTATGATAAAAGCCCTAGTAGTTTAATTTTTTCCTAGAACGTTATATTAAGATTATTCTAATTAGCTCTACATCTAATGAATAATTCAAAAGGCTAATCCATAATCAGGTTTTATTGTTACTGCATTGTCTAGTTAGGCTAATAATAATAGTGTCCAATTAAAGGTTCGGTTTCAACCAAAAATCAGATTTCGGCCACTGGGTATTCCTGTAAGATTCTGCACTGGCTCATAAAGCCAAGAGTACACAAAACTGGTTAGACAACCATGAAATTGATTTCATCAGGCACATAGATTGGCCATCCTCCACTCTGGACCTTAATCACTTGGATTATAAAATATGGCAGTATTTCGAGGAAAAAGCCTGCACAAACGCTATAAAAATTTGGAAAAGTTTTGTCACTGAAGCTATCCCTCATCAAAGCAGTGGCTGAAATGGACCTCAATGTCGTGCGTGATTCTATAGAGCCTCGTAGATCAAGGCTTGTATCAAAAATCAAGAGTCATAAACTAATATACATGTAAAACTGTGTATTGTTACCTATCTTCCCATAAATAAGGCTCTCGGGGTTTTGGACATGGATTGGTGCTGGCTGGTCGTTGTAAAAGCACAAGTTAATTATACTAACATTTACTGGACTACTAAAGCTAAGGAAAATCTATTAATATTTATTTTTTCCATATTTTATGTGCAAATGCAATTTTATCTTTGGTTAAAAACAGGACAATATTGTATTTTTACCTCTAGTGTATATTAAATAATTGGTTTTTATAGAGGACAGGTTTTTATAATTATTGTAATTTATGTACCCACTTCAGGTTCAAATATTTTTTACTTTTTTTCCAATTTGTTGTGATTAGCTGCATTAAACTTTTCAGTGACTAAAATAAATAGGAAGAGTACCTAAACACTATTTGTTGACCAGCAAAGAGTTCTGGCTATAACTTGAAATAATAATTTATCTGCATACATTTATTGTTGTGTAAAATATTCAACATCAGACTTCTAAAAACTGTTTATAGTAATTTTTAGTTCTTGCTTCTCTAAGTATCTTTAATAGTAACTGCTAAAATACCTTTATTAGATAATAGATAAGTTAGTATAATGTGGTATAACACAAGGTGTGAGATTAGATAATTAGCCGTCCTTATCATTTAAGCCTACTTTACATTAATGTCATAATCCCTGTCTAGATAGGACTATTATTAATATATGGTTAAAATGTTAATGTCATGGAGTTTTACTTAATATTAATTTGATTATTAGCCGCTAGCTACGCCCCGCGCATTTGTAATATTAGTTAGGATCCTTACTATATATATATACCTTTTGTCCGCTGCTTCTCCCGCGTGGATGTCGGAAAATATCCCACGGGAACGCACTACCGGGATTAAAAGGAAACGAAAGCGATTGCATACCTCATAGCCGAGCGCTGCGCCCACCGCGTCAACCATATAATTATTTTGTTACTCGTAATTTTTAATCTGAGATTGTAACGTTACGATTGCCCGGAGGGCCAGTCGTAAGTCACGTTAAAAAAAGAAAACTAGAGTAATAGTACTTACTACTAAATATTAAAAAGATTAGATTAAATATTAAAAATAGAGTATTCTTGGCTTTCGGTCCGAGTGCACGGGACGCTTGGAATATGATTTCTTGTTTGAAGCAAGGAAAACAGTATAGGAATTATAGCAAAGGTAAATTTATAATTATTATAGCATAAAGATGTGGCTTTGTGTAGCAAAATATCACAAGATATCTTGTAAAGCATTCATTTAAATGATATGATGTAAAGTTTAATCTAAATTAAATGCCTAATTTAAATAACATATTTTATTGGATAAGGTTTCATGGAATACCGGTTAAAATAGCTTCTGAAATAACAATGAAATTTTTATTTAATCTGGGATTTTGTACAAAATACTAAAAATCTTACTAACTGAAAACTACTGAACTTTGGTAGACATTTGGTGGCTTAATTTGTTGCATTTTAACCCTACTATGACGTTCTGCATGGAATACGTCGAGTTACCAGTAACCCTGTATATTCATCCAGAATCCAGACACTATTCCACACCAAATTCAGCCGTTTACAGTACCTTAGTAATGAGAAACATACTGATTAACAAAACATAAATATATTTTGACAATAACTTTAGAAAAGAGTTACTGTTCTTTGGTTTACTATCACAACAATGGAAGTAATCGAGAGCAATAAAAATTGATTTGCTGCATGCAATACTGTGGTTAAACTACTTTGTATTGTATGTGTAGTTATTGCCAAGAACCACACACAATACAATAAATATCTACCGACTTCTTAGAAACAATAATACGTACTACCCGTGCGCGATAAGTTGGGACCTGAGCGCGGTGACGTCATATTGGCGTGTTTGTACCGCCCGCAAAAAAGCGAACATAACAAGCAGCCGCCCGCGGCTTAGTCTTTGTTTTTTTTAACCTAATTTATTATGTTACTCAGGGAGGACGCTGCTTTTTATCTACTCTCTTTTTACACTATTTGAATAAAATAGGACACTAGGTATTTAATTATGTATCACCGAAAGTGTTGACTATGGTTTGGTAATGAATAAAAATACAATTTTTAAGTTTATACATTTATTTTATCTATCTACTAAGTAGCGACGAAGATGAGATAATGTAAATAACATTATCTCATCTTCGTCACTACTTAGTGGATTTATGCCTTCTAGAGGTTGTTCTTCGTCCTCAGTCTCACTATAATCACTTGACGAAGAGGTATGCGATAAATTTACAATTAATTGCGATTCATTCATCTCTTGTAAGAGGTCATCATCCAGGTCATTCCAACTGCCGTAGAACTTGCAGAAGTACCTGGTGTCGGTGAAGTATTTTGTAAGCGCTTGGCCTCGTTTTTTATTCTCATCAACGTGGTTTTCGATATTCCCGTTGCCATGCATGTTCTTTTTACTGCCTGGTCAACAGGTAAACAAAATTGTTTGTTCCGTTTTTCGTTTTCAAAAAACTCTAACACTTTTAGCACGAGGTTTCATTCTCCGCTATGCAAAGGTTTACCCTTCATAATGATAACAAAAACACTTAACAAGAACTATAACAACAAGAACTACAATAACAAAACAATAACACAAACTATAACAACAAAAACTACAATAACAAAACAATAACACAAACGAAAACTAAAACAATTCCAGAGCGCGTCGTTACGTGACGTAGGCCAGTACGAGACTAAAAACCCTAGTAAAAAATAGTGATGCGAACGGTACAATACGGGCGCCATCGGGGAAATGCAGAGGAAGCGGGCGGAGAGTCGCATTCCTAGCAGGTCCCAACTTATCGCGCACGAGTAGTACCTACCTAAATAGCATAATGTTTATCTCGTCCACTTAAGAACAATGAAGCCTGAATCCTGTGATTAATCTGACTTAGACTCAGATCTGTGATGCCCAAACTATGGAATTATGGATGTCTTTTGCACAGTTTTTCACGCGAGTCTTTTTGCGCAAATGGCCTTCGCATAAGTGGATATGCACAAGTATCCTGCTAGCGCCCCGACTTTATGTGCATAGTGGCCCTCACTGCATATTACGTAATTATATGTTTATACCCAAGATATAGGAATATCGATCCATCGTCATTAATAGCTACGGCACCTAATTATGTTAATTATTTGTTGAGAACATGATGCTGGCAGGCAACCTTGAAACACGTTCGCAACTCCGTTCGTGACCTTTGTCCACTAAACTAGCAGATTTTTAAGAACACTATTATTAATATCTTTGCGTGGTCAAAATCACGTTGGCTGAATGTAAGGAAACTAAACAAAACAGAAATAAACAAGAACCAGCTAGATAGGTATTAGTGATTGGTGACGGGGCCTGTTGAAACTCTTCCCTCCCCTCTTCCATCCCTTGGAACTTATGATTAACGAGATTGTGGAGACCATGGTTCCACCTGTTAATGAGGTTTAAGTCTATAGGATTCCGATATACCTAAACCTTCATTCCCGAGACGGAGGTTTTTCGTGAGTTCCCTACGAATAAAATATTATAATTTCCATTCTATTCTTAGATCACAGCTGCCCTGTTTGAGGTCCTATGTTGTTTCAACTCTTGTTTAGGCCGCCTTTGAATTGCTTCACTTAAGGGTCGGGTAATTGCCGTTGAACTTGGCCATACAAAAGTGCGTCGCGCTTACGCCGCGCCGCGCCGGGCCGCCCGTGCCGCTCGGTTTCATATGAAATATTTATTTTTAGTAACGAAACATGAATATTTGAAAAAAATCACAGATAAAATTATAGACACACACTGACGACGGTACATAGACTGTTCATAACAAAAAAAAACATGAAAATATTTTAAGTAGTTTGAAAGTAATATCTTTTTTTGTGCTTTGGGTAGACACTACTTCCTGTATTTATTTCATAAAGTATTTTACCATAATACGTAAAATATTCACATATAGAATTGACGTGTATGCGTTCTAGTTTAACATACACTTTTTGCCTAACTTACTTGCATTTTATGAAGGCGTAATAACAGATTCAAAGGTCACTAAAATAATATATCTGCGCCTTAACAGACTCCGTAATGAAACAATTGGCTATGCTACTGGCTGACGTCACAGCACTCACAGCTACCGGTGGGTGTGCGCATGACGCTCGAGCAATTGAGAAGCAATTTGTTACAATATAGTAACTAGTGAGCTGTGATTGTTCGTTATTGAGCCTATTTGCGGGCTAGAAGACAGCAGGGTCATGGACGTAGTTGGGGTCGGTTGAGGCTATTTTCCGTTGGTGCAGTTACTGGCTTTATCCGATTTGAACAGAGATTATTACACTAGCTGCATGTTTCTCACCCTATTGTACTCACCCTTATTCTACCAGATCTTCATAAACTCGGACGAAAAAAAGGTGATATATTGGATGAAAGTTTGTATTGGAAACCAACCCTGCATTACTAAAGTTCATAAATGTAAAAAAAATACAAATTTATGCTTTTGGCAAGAAATAAAGAATTGTGTTTCGGCGTTTTAGCATTAATTTGAATTTTCATATCCCTAACTTTAGAAATGCAGGCTTTCCCACCCTGTATTTTTAAAGTTACGGATATGAAAATTCAAGTTAATGCTTTTGGCAAGAATTATGAATGATGTGTTTCGGCGTTTTTGGAAAATGATGGATTTTAAAATTCACATATAATATTGAATTTTTGGTGTACTTACCCTACCTCTTTTTAAGGGATCAGAAATATAATCATACCTATAGTCATAGTCCGTATCTTGAGGAACATATAGGTAGTTTATTTTATTAAAATCGGTCTACTCGGTCAAAAGTTATTACAATCTTTGCTAACGTGTATCTAGTGTGTATGACAAGAGTTGGACCGACATAATTTCAACTTTCGCCTGTTATATTAAAAAAAAAATATTATTGTAGCATGTGTGACTGTTCCTAAATTACCCTAGGCTGATAAAATTTTCGTTTTTCCTAATTCTGTTAATATGACTGTTTAGGTCGGTTCTTCCTTTGGAGAAAAAGCCGCACTCCGCCTCCGTACGGCTCTGTAGAGCTCGTCTCCAGACTGGACACTCCAACCGACAGAGATTAAATGAATTCCAAATATGAAGAAGTCCAACGCCTTGTCTCTTGCCTTGTTGTGTTAATAGAGCAAGGAAAGGATTGAAATAAATTGTAAATAAGATTTAGAAATTCATAGTAGTGAAGTTGGATGTGGTTTTAGAAAGACAATACATAATAGAGGGATGCTAAGTATATTATTATATAGATTTGTGAGTAACTCTTCGCTAGCGTAAGAGGTATTTGTTCAGGCATTACTCACACGATACTTTACATCTGTACTTGGAGTACTCAGAGCAACACTTCCATAAAGAGACGCAAGCGGCTTTTCAGCGGCATTGCGTCGGCACCATGCTCTTTTGGAGACATGGTCCCTAACAGTTCTTTCAAAGTGATAAGCGTGACGAAGCGGCTTTCCCTGCGGCAACCGTGCGAACCGTCCTTGTCTACAACGGGGCAGCTAGTTCTAGCGGCATTGCGTCGGCATCGTGCTCTTAAGGAGACATGGTCCCTATCAGTCCTTGGACTGGATATGAGATAGATGTGGTTTCCCGAACCCCTGGAAGTTCACCCTTTGCACAACAAGCATATCTGCAAGACACGTGTTCATATCAGTCTGACCGAATTATTGGTTTGTGATAAAGAATACAACATTCAAGAATTACTAGATAATAAGAGTTGAGAATCGAAACTCAAGAATTATTAATTAATAGAGCTGCGGGTCAACTCTCTTAAAGATCTATAGACATCCCCAAAGCGCACACCCATTATCACTTCCTAGTGTTTGAGCTGGGGAGAAGAAGTGACGCAACAAACTCCCCAGAAACACGTCTCTGTCTGTTCTTGTAACTAAACATAGTTACAAGAACTTTAATTACACTATCAGACTAGGATAAATATTATAATGAAAGACTCGCCCAGTCGTTGCAAAAAACACACACACTACAATGTACTAAATTAGTCTAATCAGGGCTTTAATCCAACTATAACTAACTCAGTAATTAATACTCGCTATCTTGCGACAGCTCACTCGGACATGGCCCTTGGTATTCACCAAGTTTCCTAACTTAACTTGCCTAGACTCGAACGTCCGTATCCTCTGTGGTCTTAAATCGCCTTGTCTCGTCTTGGATAGTTAGGATAAGGAGGGGTTACAAGTAAACAATGTCAATATAAAGTAAGGTTGGGAATTCATAGGTAAGAACATTAAGGAAAGGAAATCTAATTTATCTACTTTTCTTTTGATTATAATAGTTAGAATACATGTCAGGAATACAAAAGGGTAGGTATGTGACACGTAATGCTTGCGTTGGGGAATACAAGTATATTACTCTAAGTTACGTTAATGGATTTCTTTACAATAACTACAGACCCACCCCAAGTGACGTGGGACTGATTTATAGCAGCTGACAGCGTCATGCGTGTATTATTAGACCTGAACGTATAGGACCAATAAGGACACTGCTACGATTTTAACAAGCCACGTTCCCTAAGCTCTAGTCATGTCTTACTCAACCCTAAGGCAGAGTACTGCGAAGTTCAACTGTCATTGAGCGAGACACGTTCCAGTAATCACCGGGCGCGTACTAATGTAATGAACCCCTTATAACGGCCTAATCACCCGTTACAAAGACAATACAAAACTTGCACAAGCGTACCGCATCGTCAGTCGGTAGTAGAATTATTTACAATTGCTCCTGCTATACGCCGAAGTGGTTATTCCAAATCGTCACTTCTCACTCTCTTAATCTCCCCCATTTAGAGGATGCTTTCAATGTAATCGGCAACCGTGCGACTAAGTCAAGCATCGGAGCGTTTCTATCTGGGCATCCAAATGTCGTGTCTCGCTAATAATTTGTGAGAGGCCGATAGCCAGATGTGGTTTAACGAGACACAATTCCTAGCGTTCCTTAGAACGAACTATCAATCCAATTTAGGAAACTTTGCGGTGCCTACCCCTCTCCCGGAGAATGTGCAATTGTGCATACATCAAGGGCAATGTAAAATATCCTGCAGTTAGTCAGTCCATAGGGATAAGGTAACCATCACTAGCATTTGGTTTGTTGTGTTCGTAAACAATTACAAAGTAGCATTATAGCTCAAATTGGCCTTAATGAGTTGCGAGTATTAATTCGGTTCAGCCATCCATAAGCGGTGTGACTGCCGTAAGTGTCATGTCTTGGTTGTGGTTGTCTATAGTCTGTTGATAGAGTAGTCTACCGTCTCTTGGTAAATGTCACACCCAATGGAAGGCTTTCTCCGAGTCCCTAGAACCAAACGCTGGTGTAGGATACCTCGATCGTCATAGAAAGGAATAAGGAGGAATGGAATAGTAAACACTCACCCATTCGTTCACAGATACACTCACTGAGATTCGCGCGCCTTACACACAACTATTATACTTGATTAATATAACCTAGTCTAAATCTACAATCATTATTACAATTTAACGTATTAGACTGATAATACTCTCGCTACCGCGATCTCTCTAAAGAGACATTGTGTCATTACTATCGACCTAGTTCTAACTTTCCTAGTCAAGCCTAACTCGACCGCTCTTTGTCGTGGTCTTAAACGAACTCTCTGACTTAACTCGCGTAGGCCATCGCGTCCGTATCCTGCCGCGGCTCATCACCGACTCCCCTCAGCCCTACCCTTTCCGCTATTCCTTCCATCCCCTCAAAAGCCGCGCGCTCACGCGCAGCCAGGGCCCTAGTTTTTTGTTCTATCGTCTGAAAACGCTTTTTGTTTATTTCTTAATTGTTTCGCTATTGAATGTAAGGGTCGGGTCTGGGGCCACATTTACGATAACCAGATGTGGCTGTAAATGGCGGCAAATGTGCGTTGTTATTCCATGATTCTTAGAATTTGTAGAAAGTGCCCGAGTGTTTCCCATAAAATATAAATGGAATGTATTTCTAAGAGGTTTCACAATTCCAAAGAAATAGGAGGTTTTTAATTATCACGGTAATGTCGAGCTGTCAGGCCATAAAGTTGAGATTTAATGTGTTTGTAAGAGGCGTGTGACGAAGAATTTAGAATTAGATATTTCGTTATTAATTAGGAGACATGACAGACAGTCACACAAGTAAGTTTAGAGGCACTCTTTGCCTAGAATTCGTCGTGTTTTTGACAGAATAGTCCGATTGTACAGAAGGTTTTCAGAAAAAGCACTTGCGAGTGTCTGGTACGTGGTGCTCCACGAGCAGATTCTCCTGTATTCGCATCTAAAAAGACCTAAAATATAGCTGCAAAGTATAAAAGCATCATAGAATACTACCTTAAAAACAGATAGGTTATCGTAGCGGCCCTTAGGTTACAACACGAATTTATTCCATTCATACTATTCATATTTCTATTCTTTAACTGAGATTCATATTGACATTATATATGAAATAACTTTTCACGCCTTAACGGCTGAATGGATTTGGATGAAAGGCATACAGATAGACCAGACCTGGGTTAGGAGGACATAGGATTTTTTTTTATCCCGGTAATAATTTACCGTGGAATAATTTCTGACATGCACGCGGGCGAATCCGCGGGCAAAAGCTTTACACAATTTAAATGTATGATCTTTACGCCTATTTTCTTTGTAACCGAAAGATTTATTGTAGTCGCCATAAATACCAACGAAGCAGTTCGAAATCAGCTCAAATGCTGACAATCTAATCTGCTACTTATACAAAGTGTCGTTTTGCATCCTCGTCAAATTTCAGGAGGCTGCTATGAGAGACATATCAAATAAAATGGCGATATCTGCTCAATAATTAATACATACTTGTTTTTCTAGTTATTTAAGTTTGACAGAATTTTAGAATACTTCACTTTTACAGAACAGAATCACCCGGTTGCGTATGCGGTAGTGTGTGTGTAAAAGGGCAGTTAAAGTGCGGTATCACACGGGCCGCGTTTTAACATGCGTTTTAACCACACATGCCGATTTCCGAAAATTAGAAAATAAAAATAAAATACCTTCTTATTTCATTATTGATTCGTGTCGACAAGAATTAGCATAGGTAGTTACCACCTTATATATGTCATGGTTCGATCGTAGAAATGGCCATATCGTGATCTGCCTGGCCATTTCACGATACGCCGCCATTTCATGATTTGGCCTGTTATATCACGATGCACCTAATCGAAAGTCGGGGGGATCGACGAAAGCAACCTATCTATCGATATTCTCAGTTGATCACTGGGCATATCGCAAAGTAGTTGCATTTCATGCAGCTAGTGGTATCCCGACCGAATGGGTTAGGTTAGGTTAGAGCTGTGACAAAACACGCGCGAGCCGAGCGAGCGGTGCCTCGGCAGCGGCCGGCGAGCGCTACATTAAAGTTGGTCGCAATTACTTGGCTATTTAGTATTTTAGGACACTAGAAATTATTCGAGTAGGAAATAGGAATTATTACCCGACTGCGGAGCAGCAAAGACAGGTTTATGTTTTTACGCGTATCTGGGTCGATATGCGCAAGTATATCGTTCGCAAATCGTCGAACGCTGAGCGGTGAACGATATGGCGGATGTTAGATGGTCAAATCATGAAGTGGCGGCGTGGCGTATCCTGAAGTGGCCAGCCAGATCACGATGTGACCATTTCTACGATCGGTCGTCGAAATATCTATGCGATAACATCTAGAATACCTATACAATACAATACAATATAATGCAAGGCTACAAATAAATGTGTAATTTAAAGGAATCATGCCAGGTAGGTAGGTAATCTTGATTGAATACATGCTGACGAAACATGTATATGGAGTGACGTCAGCCATATTGTAATGAGTGCAATGACTTGGCATACGGTCCGCCAAAATGAACACGTGTTTATTGAAACAACAAAATAAATACGCAGTTTTACAAGAACGAGGTAATTATAAGATGGTCTGTCAAAAATCATTATATCTGTCTAGCTTTTTTCAAACTATGTGGGGATCGGCTTCAAGTCTTGTTAGATGCAGTTGAATACCAGTATTTCACACGATTCCACTTAACTGTCCTCCACAACCCAGTATCTGGGTAATACGATAATCTTTAAAAAATCAGAAATGAAATAAATAGTCTTAAGCACCTAATAGTTTCAAACAATAGCGATCTTAGGCTGATTGTTTTAGAGGAGAGCTTTAATCATAGTGAGGTCAGACCTACGGATGCAATCATAAGGCCTCGAGAGACTGATCAGCTGAATACTTTCGGACGCGGGAAATCTAGGCCATTAGAAATGGATCCATAGTCTGCCTTATTTATTATTTTAGCATGTTTGGAACACAGATGTCAAATTACTTTCTGTTACCGAGAGAGCCGTGACCATCAGATAGATACAATGTTTTCAGCAGTGTGGAGTTGGACTGCAATAAGTTATTGAAGTGGACGGACACAGCGAGGCGCGTCACGTCGCGTCGTTGTTTGTCAATAAAGTAGTATACGTACTCGTACTTTCGACCTTGTCGGAATGCTCCAGCTAGGAATTATAGAGTAGAGTATATCAAGAGATACACTTATTGTAATGTCGCTAGTGGTATGTTTCAATGAAAGTACCTACAAGCAAACGCGGTTATTAGTTACGCGGAAATTGTACCAACACGCTTAACCGTCGTCGGTAGGATGCACTAGGTTGTTATCGTAAGGATCATAAAATACAATTAAACTTCATAAAATATATTATAAATGCAGTTTAACCAGATAAAGGCAGATTGGAAGAATAACGACTAAATAATCTTATAGCAGTATTGTCAATTGTCCTACTTCTTTGAATAAACGATTTAAAGAAAAAAAGCTGATGCTATGACTGTTTTCTGATTCACGAGACAAAAATTGAAAATCTGAGTGAAATGCAATTAAATTCACTTGACCTGCAATACGATAATGCTCATTTACGTCACCGTCTCATAGGTCTACATTTATATCCATACTAATTCATACTTCCATACTAATATTATAAAATCGAAAGTAACTCCGTCTGTCTGTCTGTCTGTATGTTATCCTTTCACGTCTAAACTGCTGAACGGATTTCGATAAAATTTGGCAAGGAGATAGATAGCATCTTGGCGAAGGACATAGGCATACTTTTTGTTTTAAAAATAATCCTAAAGAGGTGATATGGAGAATTAAAGTTTGTATGGGCAACTTAGCATTTCTTAAGTTAGGGATATGAAAATTCAAATTTATGCTTTTGGTAAGAAAAAAATAAATCGTAGTTGAAAGTTTTCGTAAAATAATCCCCCAAAACAGGGGGGACGATTTAAAAAAACATGATTATTAAAAAAATTGTGTTTCTTTTTAAGAGATTTAATGATTTGGAAATATAGTCAGAGTCCGTGAGTCCAGTACCTTGAGGTAATATTTATTTTAATATTTCTATGAAAATCGGTCCACCCACTTAAAAGTTATTACAATTTAAAGTTAAAGCTAATAATTATGTAGATATTACGTGGTCCATGGCGGCGCTAGAATTTTTTGAAATTAATGGTGATTATATTAAAATTATTTTTATTTTTAAGTAAGACATTTAGAATCACAAAAACCTGTTTAATTTGAATGAAAAGAAGATTATTTGCATTTATTATCTGTCTGTTAAATTTTCACGCTTAACGGCTGAATGGATTTGGATGAAAGTTATACGGATACCCCATGACCTGGCATATGATTCTTTTTATCCCAGTAACACGTTCTCGTGGGATACTTTCCGACATTCACGAAGATAGTAATGCTATAAAACTAGTAAAACTCTATTCTATACCATCAAATAAAATTGAAGTGTCAGTTTGCAATGTCAAAATAACGGCTTTTTACTACATGCAATGCAAACAATTTTTATTTTTTTTGTCTGTCTGTTTGTCTGTCTGTCTGTTTGTTCCGGCTAATCTTCGAAACGGCTTGACCGATTTTGACGGGACTTTCACTGGCAGATAGCTGATACATAATAAGGAGTAACTTAGGCTTTTCACTTTTATTTTAGATAAAGCCACGCGGGTGAAGCCACGAGCAGCAGATATTCGTAAATAAAGATTCTATTTCGACTGGTTACATACATTTGCTTTCTCGTAAACATTGTTACCTAGCGAGAATTAGCATCAAATGTCATGATTTCATGAAATAGTTATTCAAGTATTTAGAACTTAGACAGTTGTTTTGATGACTATAATTCTGTAAAAACTACGAATGATATTTTGATTAAAATACAACTTATTACTGACCTGCAAATTACAAGAAATGAATTTCGCAAGCTACCTTAGCGATCAACTCCACCTAAATCAACTCTTCTCTCTTCCCTCCAGAACTCATCATGTTGGATCTCCTAGCCGATGTTCTGCAGCCCTACAAGGACATAGTAGGGACCACGGCCGCGGTTGTGACCGTGGGCCAGATGTTCTCTGGATCCTTCATCTGTTGGGACATCTACAAGCAGGGAGGCACCAGGGGCATTGGCATCATGCCTTTCCTTGGTGGTATTGTTATGTGAGTATAACTTTGGCAAAGGATTTAGGGGTGTAAGGTGTTAGAGCTAACATTGTTTCAGTGCGGGAAAAACATGGAACCATGGAGCCAAGACGAACAGAACCATACTTTTTTCTCAATGGAACAATGTTTGCGGTTCCATAAACAATATTATTATCAGCCTATTAATGTCCCAAATGGGATGAGTATTGATCACCATGCTTGTTGGTCCATGATCCTGCAATTAAAAATAATAATGGGGCAGATAACAAGCAAGAAATCGTACAAAATTGTTGTGGGTTAATGAAACATCAATACTTGGTCGTTATTAGTCAAAATCGGTCCCGAACGAGCTGCAGGCACTCCTCAATATTCTTTCTAAAAGTGTTATAGAACTTCCCAGACAGTTAAACAAATAAAACATTGTAATTTATTGGACTACCTAATCAAGATCTACACATAATCCGGACACAACATTTTCTGTAAACATGGCCTCTTACGTAGCTCTAAACTTTACCTTACAGGAGCATCCTCAACTTGAAATTCGGCTTCATCCTTCGCGACGACAAGATGATCCAGGTCAACTTCATCGGTTTAGCCATCAACATAGTCTACAGCATGATCTACTTCCACTATACTAATGAGAAGATGAAGGTCTGGGCGCAGATAGGTCTCTCTGGAGCCTTCTCTGCTGCACTGATTGGTTATGCCCAGATGGAAGACCCGACGTTGGTAGAGAATAGATTTGGAACTATCATTACTGCGTTCATGTTCTACTTGATCGCCTCGCCTCTGTTTGGATTGGTAAGTCTTTGTTTTATTTAGTCTTTCTTTTGTTTTTTCGGGTCCTCACCTGTTTTCATAGGATGTTTCATTGTTTCTTTCCATATTCACAGTCTAAAATGGGAAACTAAAATAAGATGAGGCTATACCGCTACGGCTATCAGCGTTACTTGATATTTCGCAATAATATATTTGAGAATGGCGCTTGCACTAAGACATAACTAAAGTAGTAGATATGCATTATGCACCGTGTATAGCTGGGAATACTGAGTTCGCGATTTAGTTTCCAAGCATGTAAACAAATATGTGTGTTTGGAAAAACCAATTTAAAACCCACACATAGAGTTCAGTTTCCGCTTGATTTTTTTCAGGAGTACGATCATTCTGAAATCATTTTTGTGTACTTTATAAAGTTGATATTCGTTTAAGTGGGAATAATATTAATTGGATACAAGAACTTGAATAGACTCTACATGATTTTGATGAAACCTTTTAAAAAGCAGAAACTACAGAGCGCCTCGATCTAATACAATACCCTTACATACCGTTGTAAACCTTGAATGCCAGATTATTATCATTTTGAGATTCACTATGACTTGTAACAATATGCATACCTGTTATTATTATTCTAATCAGCCTCTGATAGTGAACAATGAGTAACCGTCATTGATTACTTTCGTCATATTGATTTGTAGCGCTTTGCTTAGTAAGTAAACGTCTCATATGAATATGAACTTAAGTTGGTTTAATTATATTCATAGTCAAGTCTTTTATTTGTGTTTAAAACTAATATAACTTAGATAATGGCGCCGATTCCCTTGTTCACAAACTAAACTAAATTTAAGTTCAGTGCATCTTTTTCTTTCTATTTAATTAAGAAAAGGACAGAAGATCAATTTTAGTTTAGTCCTGTCAAATTAATCAGCGCTTGAGGTAAATTGACGTAATTTTAGTAGGCAAGTTTTTAATCACGTCTAAACGTGTATGGAGTAGTGACAGGCACTGATTCATTTGACAGGACTAAACTAAAATTTATCTTCTGTTCTTTTCTTAATGAAATAGAAAGAAAAAGATGGACGGAACTTAAATTTAGTTTAGTTTGTGAACAAGGGAATCGGCGCCAATATACAATATTCATGCTACGAACTATTTACACTAGGTACTAAATCAAATTACTAAGTAAATATACAAAAAATACACAAACAAAAGGACGCTTAGGCGTCAAAGTATTCGTCCGCATCGCTGTCATCCGGAAACATGCCCAGAAGACTGGCAGCATTACCACGTTGA
Source organism: Atethmia centrago (assembly GCA_905333075.3). Classification (NCBI taxonomy): domain Eukaryota; kingdom Metazoa; phylum Arthropoda; class Insecta; order Lepidoptera; family Noctuidae; genus Atethmia; species Atethmia centrago. Next base: position 28,922,455 of record HG995378.1, on the reverse strand, counting down.
ATGTCAATTCTAATTATTTGGCCAAAGAACGAGCCAGCCACGGTCACGTGAAGTATCGATCAATCGGCGAGAAATTTCCTTAAAAAGGAGACGCGCATTCGGGCCCCATGACCCGAGCGCTTGGTTTAATTATATTGTTCTTATTCGTATGAAATGCTTGCTCACATTCCCCTATACGAACATGATCATTATGAACATGTTTATGAATAAAATTCAAATCTATATGAATCGATTACTTAACTTAGCAAAGTCAAACGGAGTTCTGTGAATCTCACCCCTAATGTAGGTACCTATATGTAAATCATAGCAATTATTGGGCTTTTATTATTATAATTGAGTCTAATTGCTACAAAATATTACGCAACGATCATTAAGTGTATCACGTACAAATTCTTGTAGATATAATATTACTATGTTATCTCATAAATGTATAATTACAAACACTTATGAACTTGAGTTTATATAACAATTCAGATCGTATAATACAGTAGTACTGCATAATTTTTTTCCTTGTCCTTGTCCGTGTAGATCTCTCCAATTACATACAACTCAGTTCCATCCTCGAGGAGAGGCGTATGCCTATGCCTAGCTGTCATATTGATGAGACAAGTGCATAGAATAGAATACTCTTCATTATGTACACCATAAAAATTACAAATATAAATGTAGAAATTTTATATAGGGTGACACAATGGGCGGTCTTATCGCTAAAAGCGATCTTTTAAAGACTTCATCAACCTTTGGATGGGTTAGGGGGGAAGGAGAGACAATACTGGGGTAGTCTGTGGTGTACCATTTACATATATACGTATACAATAATTACAAACTATTATTATATTATATTAAACTAATCTATATATAATACATTCAATAATAATCATGAAACAAGTGTAAAGAACAAAAACAAGTGAAAAGAACAAAAAAATAAAAATATGTTTAAGGAGAGAAATAGTGTGTGTGCATGTATTTCATCAGAAGGCCTTTATTTAAAAACGTTCAAAATGCAGTTGCAATCACTTCTCAACGACAATCAATTTCAAAAACTTGTTAAAAATGTAGATACATTCGATTAGAATGCGACTGTTTATAAAATACGGGGAGGTTACCTCCCAGGTCTTAGGGGTCCCCGAAACGATCAATTGCAATTGATCAATTGTCATCATTTTGTTTTGTAGTAATATTGTCAGTCGCTTCAATTGCATTTGGTAGACGATCAACTTGCGCATCAATGTGTATCAATTACATAAAAATTTACAATGGCAATTAATCGTTTCGGAGAACCCTTTAGGATGGGCTCATCTTGAGGTAGAATCCTATCGCGCTTCTGCTATATCTCATACGCAGAACGTAATCTAAAGCTCACTATCACCGCGGTCTGCAAAAATAATCTTATCTGTAGTAGATCATTTATGAATGTAGTGATACAAATTACTTTTTTATCAAATTGACACACTTCGTCAATTTGCCGTGATACAGCCATTTTATTCAACTGTCAAAGAATGGCAGTTGTGAATTTGTGATTTGAATATTATGAACAATTTATGTTGGTAATTAATCAATTTGATAAAAGCAATGAATTTTCTCGCCTTCATTATGGTTGTTTCGTCAGGAGTTTGCAAACAGGTACCGACTGAGGCGGATCCCGCGCAGGATGTGGCCATGAAATTGCGATGAAATCAACCTTGCCATTGTTATCTGAACCTATTGTACTGGAAGTTCATACTGGTCATTTGATTAGAGGGTGTTAAATGACCATAGATTTGATACAGGCTCCAATGTTTGACAAACATTGTTAGCCAACGACCTCGATATCGGCGTAATGTGACCTCATAAATTAAATGGGGTCATCTGCAGTGAAATCTGATGTACTAAAAATACATAATAAAACCGGTATCTATTGTCGTGTTATGTAGAATTGTTTTCGATAAAATTGAGAGCTTTATCTAACTGCCTTACAGCCGATGGAAAAAAAATCTTAACTTTTTGTTCATTTTTTCCTTTTACCCGGCCATCTTTCGCTTAAAGTGAAACGTCTGAACAAAGTGGTGACTTCAAATGCGTATTTTCACATCCTTCAGCCAATCTCGATCCCAGTTTTTAATGTGTTCAAAAACAAAAGTGATGTTATTAAACCTGTCATTATGTGTTACAGAAGGAAATAATCAAGAACAAGAGCACGGAGGGCATGCCGTTCCCCATCATCCTGTCAGGGTCCGTGGTGACGTTCGCGTGGCTGCTGTACGGCATTATACTCAGGAATAAGTTCCTTGTTGTGAGTATTGTCAATAATTACATTATTTGAGTCTGTGTCGTTGGGGTTTAGCTTCTGAATAGGATCTCGAGTTACACGACAGATTTTTATGTATTCTGCGGTTACTATTTAGCATTTGAGCATGTGAACATTAATGATGTTACTAATGTTTTGTAAGAATATAATTTAAAAGAGTGTCCGTGGAGTTTCTTGCCCGTTCTTCTCCATATGTAACAACTACGCTTTGGAATGGGCAACTAGCTTTATATTTATAAGATTAAAACGTCACATAAACAGGAAACAAAATTAACCAGTGCGGACAAATTAAACAAGCGTTTTTTATTAAACGTATACACAATTTTTATTTTGATATGTCTTGGTACTTTGAATTTTTTATAGTGACTTGTCGGCCGGCGCAAGCGCATGGTGTAGCTCTGCATTGATTTGCCGGCGTAGGTTTTTTAGGCATTTTACTCCCTAGTAAAATTTCAAGTCGGGAAAAAAGTATAAACAAATAATGGAAATGTGTTCTATTACTGATTATGAACCACCAAAAAAAATTTGCACGATGGTTAATTTTTTTACCTACATACCTACATAAACTCACGCCTCCTTCCCATGGGAGTAGGCAGAAACTATAGAACGCCACCTGCTACGCTCCTTACATACTCCTTTTGCTTCGTTTACGTTCATACATCTGGTCATACATGCACGCCGGTTGCGAGTACTATGCACCTGGGGGTAACCATCACCTCTTATAGCAGTATTATTTCAATATTACTTCAGCGTGAGAAAGAGATGGAGCTATAAGTCCTGTATAGCTCCATCACTTTCCCACTGTGAACTAAAATATTATAATAATACTGCTTTATGAGGTTACCCTTCTGACCTTTTTGAAAAACATCATTAATGAGGTCACTATATGTCTTTCATTTTTTTACCTGTATAATGTCAATGGCGTGCTTTAATAACATTTCCAATGATTGGGTTACATTTTAACGTCAATCTTATTGAGACTGAGTACCTACATAACATATCAGATTGATTCGATAACGCTATCGGCGTATCTTACACCAAAACGCGATAAATGGCACTATTAGCTTATCTTAACTATTATAATCGTGTGTAATAATGATAACCAAGTAGGAAGTGGCTAGTCTTACTATCTTGTAATAACGTCACCGTGAAAAGCTAGGTGAAGTGATCTGTCAAGTGTAATGACAGCTCGGTACACCAGCTTAAGGCGCTGACAAGAGGAAAACTAACTAAGAAGGCTTGTCTTAAAATAAAATAAAACAAAACCGGCCAAGTACGTGTCGGACCACGCACAATAAAGGCTTTAGTAGTCGGCATGAGCTTATCCCCAGAAAAACATAACATTGGTGCCGATTCCCTTGTTCACAAACTAAATTAAATTTAAGTTCAGTGCATCTTTTTCTTTTATTTCACTAAGAAAAGGACAGAAGATAAATTTTAGTTTAGTCCTGTCAAATTAATCAGCGCTTGACGTAAACTGACGTAATTTTAGTAGGCAAATTTTTAATCACGTCTAAACTTGTATGGAGCAGTGACAGGCGCTGATTAATTTGACAGGACTAAACTAAAATTTATCTTCTTTCCTTTTTTCTTCTCATATTTGGGAAATTTCGCTTGGTTTGTGGGGAGTTAGGAAAATAAGTTTCGGCAACACAGTCCAGTGTGTCAGTGTTATCCGGCAAAATATGATAGTCCCTTTTGTGGAAGAACACGGTATGACAGTGATACAATTTTAATTGGTAGTGTTTGTTTCATATGACAGTGACACGTAATTTATATGTGATCTTGAATGTTTTGCTGTTTTAGATCTTATTAAGTTATAAGTAATTGGTTTTGAAACGTAAAGTAGTGTAAAGATTATGTGTTGTGTTATTATTTGTTTATTTACCTAAGAATGGTGTTCTGTTGTGAAGTTTGCGCCGATAATGTGTTGGTTAGGTTAGGTTAGTCGCACTTGTCGTTTAATGATAAGATTCAAGTTGTGTCTAAAGGTAGATGTGTGCCCGAATTACGAGAATTAATCCAAAAATATGATAATTCATGACTTCGGATATCTTGCAAGTGACGTGTTCTGTAATTATCACCCACCCACTTGGTTATGATATTTGAGGTGGCCGAATCTTTCTTCTGTTTGCATCGTTAGAAAATCGTTTTTTAAACCTTGAATAATGTGGTGAGTTCTTGTATGTAGAGCCGTGCTGTGATGTTGCGCGAATTAGTTTTTTTTTGGTGTCAGTATGCATGGCCTACCCTCTGTGGAGAACCACTGCAAGCCGATGCACAGTCCCATACTGGGGCATTGGATGCGCCTACATGCCATTGTGGCGCATAATAATTGTTTCGTTTTTTTCTTCGGGTAGATATAAGTACTAACACCAGTTTCTAAGTTGTGTGTTGTACTAACCAAATGGACTATGTCTGAATAAAAAGAATTTAATTTAATTTATTTTAATATCTTTTACAGGTACAAAATCTCGTCGCTGTAGTACTTTGCGGATCGCAACTGGCGCTGTTCGTGATCTACCCTTCCAAACCGAAGGGCAAAGAAAGGAAGCCGAAAGCCAAGAAAGCCGATTAAATCAAATAGTTAGGACGAAATACACTGTTGCCTCGCTAGCGAGTAGGCTTAGTCGGGTTTTTCTTAGTTGTGTCGTTATTTAAACATTTTTATATGAAAGAAAAATGCGCAAAAGAGTGTATTCGACAGAATTTAGTACACTTAGTGTACAGTCGCCAGCACATCAAATTACGACAAACTAAAATTTTCTCATTCGATTTTGAACTTAACCTTCACATTTTAAAGTTTAAAATCATTTGGAGAAATTTGACAGTTTTGTATGATCTGGTGTGCTGTTGACTATACGTCAACCTTTAGAACGTACACGCAATACATATTTTTGTATCATAAAAACTTAACTGAGAAAAATCAGACTTTAATGTTATAATTAGTTAAGAATAGAGAAATTGAATGGGGTATGAATTTATTATACAAGGGCTCCTTAACACTTTCAGGCATTTTCTAATATTAGTAATGTTCTGAAAAACCCCTTATTTTTGGCTCAAAGAAAATTCGCCATTTTGCGATTTCATGTGCCCTTTGTATATTTATTGTTTTTATATTATGTTGAAGGACCATGTATGGTAGATTTTTATATTGTTATTAATAAGTATAAATAATACAATGTACTGTAAAATCTAATATAAATATATTATTTACCTTGAATTTGTACTGTTGGTCATGAGCTTCCATTTTAAATAAGAATCAGTTTTTAAAATAAACCGTTTAGAATTTGTTTAAGATTGATTGATTATTTTAATATTTTCATCTTAAATGTTTTACCATTTATCATTTAATGATAACATTCCAAAGAGCTCTTAACACTACCGAATAGGAAATATGCATGTCATTTTTTTTTCAGTATATCAATAATATACACTAATATAAACCCAAGAATAGTTAAATTCAACTACTGCTTGTTGCTCAAAAAAATTATGTATGTAACTATTTTCTACTACAGTCCAAACGACCGATTCTGTCGCGGGCATGATGTGACGTCATTTACAACGAAACTTCTTTGTTTACATCTATTTGTAGCCCCAAATCATATAAATTAAATTATTTGTTGTGCTTTATTCAAGCAGAATCGCACTTACTTACCTTAGTGAGATTTCAAGCACTTTGCTAAGAATAGATTTTTATTTACATAGTTTCTTTCGTCAGTTCCGACATTGTCGAAGACGACGCGTTTTGAGTTTGCGTTCCGTTCCACCAAAAATACGCAACATAGATGAATGGATTGTAAAATAAGTAATGCATTAAAAATGTAAAAAGAATAGGAATTTGTTTCTTGACTCCTACACAATGTGTATTTAAATAATGGATAAGTTTTGAATTACTTGCATATTACCTATTGGGCCAGACATTATTAATTTACTTTTTGTTAAACTTACTGATCACATAAATAAATAGGTACATCTATTAATTGTGAAAATAACTCTTTTAATAATGCCGGTTTAACCGGAACCCGAGCCTAACATAGTTGGGTAACGTCAACACTTAAAATAACAACTCACTTAGGTGATACTATGGTTAAAATAAACACTCGTTTTATCCTTATTTTTAAATGTTCAACAACAAGTATTACTCTGCGGATTCACATACAGTCTCATTACAAAACGAATTTTCACCTTCGTTCCAGCTCAAATCTTTGAGCCAGTTATTGTATTTTGAACTTTATTCCGTTTAAGGTAAAGTTTTAATACGAAAACTCACTTTAGAACCTGGCTAAGTTGTCAATTTTGTATCAAGACCTTTACAGCAGTGGGAATAAAGTTCAAAATACAATACTTGCTCGATGGTTTGAACCAGCAAAAGGAAAATCTTGTTTTGTAATGAGACCGATATAGTTTTAACGGCTCAATTAATTTACAAAACTAGACAATGTAAAACAACTAACTTTCTCACTCCGGGTTTCTGAAAGCATATTCAATTTCATCAGTTACTACTGGTTTTCAAATCTCGTCAAGTAATTTGATTGGCCAATTGGTTGATGTTGTTTCCAACCAATCATGAGATTTGACAACATAATTGTGTTTATACAGGTACAAGTATCTTGTGGCGCCTGAATGACATTGACGTCGACATTGATTGAGATGTCAGCACAAGTGTAGGGCTCCGCTAAGGCCGATGCCTGCCTGGGTCGCGGGAAGGGTAGGGACGTACGAAGGGGGTACCGAGGCCCCTGGCAACACAGGCAACGGAAGGAACACGAGTGGGTTTTAGTCAGTAAGAGTCTGACACACACTCCCGCTCCGCCAGAGCGGCAGAAGTTATTTGATAATTTCCCACCCAAAAAACAAGGAGGCGCTGTTAGTAAAAAATATTGAATTAGTTCCAACTTTGACCACGCACCAGAAGAACCTTTTAGCGTTATTGTAAATTTTTGGGTTGATCGGGCTTTCAGAAACCGTGGATCGTTGACCATTTACCTCTTTTGCTGTATTTGTGCGTTATACTTAATTTGCTATGTATTTAATGAGTAACAGTTACAATAACAGTTGTGGTGTTTTAAAAACTCATCCCAATGTGATATCAAACCTGTGAGGATTGTGAATAAAAATGAAATAAACTTTTTAATAAAAAAATCAAACCTTTTTATTGAATATTTATATTTTTATAACATTTACGACACAACAATAACAACAACAAGACAATTGTTGTTTATTCCATAATAATATAAATATCTTCAAAATACCTCCACCAAGAACGACGTATTATTTTCAAGTCGTGATACGGTGACCGATATGCAGCACCAATGTGTTTTTTTTTTTATCTAACCTAATAGTGTACTCTTGCACGCACGGATCAACATCATCCAAACTCATTTGTATTGAAATCCTGTTGACATACGGAAAGGACTATAACGCCTCTAAGGGTGGTCGCCCATGGCGACCTTTTGCAGGATTCAGTAGCGCGTTTCGATCACGCGCGACTGTATCGCTACTATTGGCCGTTTGTCGCATTTGCAACGCGCGTTAGAAGCGATTCAGTGGCAATACAATCGTATAGTATCGAATCAGCATCGCTTCCTTCTGCATTGATGCAAACGCGCGACTCCATTGATTCAGCATCGGTACTAAGGCCCCTCGCCCACGGCGACTTTTTGTAGCGATGCTGTCGAACATATATATCGATACAGTCGCGAAGCGGTCGCTAGCTGTGTGCCCTCGCCCACAGGCCCAGATTCAGTCGCGATGCAAACGCGATACTGTCGCGCTTCTGTAGCGATGCAAACGCGATTCTGTCGTGCTTCTGTCGCGATGCAAACGCGATTCAGTAACGGCACAAAAATACCTGCGATCGCTACAGTTACAAGATGGACTCCGTTGAGGCAACATTAGTCACGTTGTCTTTGGTGCTGCTTTTACGTAAGCAGCCGAAGCCTAGGCAACGAAAGCAGCGTCAATATTGGATGCACCCATTTAATAAAGAGAGATTACTTTGTGGACATCACTGATGCTCGGTTCTTCACTCATGCGCCACCCTCCCTCTGTTCTCTCCCCGATGTCGTCCGACACGGTCGTGCGTTTGCATAGATACAGTCGCGATGCTGTAGCGCATTAGTAGCGCGTTGGCATCGCTTCTGTAGCGCGTTGCAAATGCGACTAACACGCGTTAGTAGCGATGCTGTCGGGCGTTTACGAAACGCGCGACAGCATCGCTACAAAAAGTCGCCGTGGGCGAGGGCCCTAACGCGTGACTATCAATGTTTTGACTCGACCGAGTCCATATTGCAACTACAACGTCCAGTAGTCACTACAGCATATTATGACTGTTTCGATACTGCATTGCGTCTGTATGAATTCTTCATCGCGACAGTAACGATGCTGAATCGCGGCTGTATCGCGATAGTAGCGATGCAGAATCGTGGTTATGGGCCAGTATACGTCCAGCGACAGCATTGAGCTAGTATAGCGGTCTTTTTGCGATTGTGTCGCTGCAAAAAGCCGTCGCTGACCGACCGCCCTGTGACCTAAGGAAATAGAGATATAAAAAAATGCCAATCCGTGCATTTCAAAGTGTGATTTTGCCATAAGTAAATAGGACTATCAGTTTTACGGCCTATTCCGATATAAGCGATATCGCTGCGCTTGTTGTGTCTAAGTAACTAACCAGAAGGCGAACTAGTATCGCTATACTAGTTCGCCTTCTGGTTAGTTACTTAGATCACTAGGTATCGAGCGCGACAGTGATAATAGTGCCGATTCCCTTGTTCACTAACTAAACTAAATTTAATTTCAGTGCATCTTTTTCTTTCTATTTCATTAAGAAAAGGACAGAAGATACATTTTAGTTTAGTCCTGTCAAATTAATCAGGACTTGACGTAAATTGACGTAATTTTAGTAGGCAAGTTTTTAATCACGTCTAAACTTGTATGGAGTAGTTACAGGCGCAGATTTATTTGACAGGACTAGCCTAAATTTTATCTTCTGTCCTTTTCTTAATGAAATAGAAAGAAAAAGATGCACTGAACTTAAATTTAGTTTAGTTTGTGAACAAGGGAATCGGCACCATTGCTTATATCTGAACAGGCCTTTCCTGTTGTCTTAATACATATTCCTACTGAAGGAACGTCATTGTATAGTCGATCTCGTAATTTAATTTTTACCACAAAAACTTCGAAAAGATTGAAACTATCTAATTGTGACATTGCCATGGTCTTAAAGTAAAATAGACCTTGACGTATTATGACGTACAAGTGACATTCAACCTTAGGGTGGTGAAGCAATTACGAGGTTGACTATACAAGTGATCCTATTTACCAGCTTATTCCCTCTAAGGCTTCTGCTTGAACGAAGCCACAACGTTGAACTTCAAGACTGGCTCCTTCGTGTCAGTGACGCTCAATGCGACCTCAACGCGACCCTTCTCAAAAGGGAACACGCTGGGAAAGTGCTCTGTCGGGGCTGTGATGTTCGGTATAGCGTGATAACCCTGGGGAGAGAGAGAGAGGTGCATATTTAAAAATATAAAAACACTCTTGAGGCCCCGTTCACGGCCTGACCTCGTGGCCAATTATTAATAGCGACATTCTCAAGCGACACGCGTCTTGTCTTGTAAAAGTACAAAACAAATGAATGAAGTCAGTCGCTAGTCGCATCGCTTGAGGCCCTGTTCACGGCCTCGCGAGTCACCAATCGCACGCGGGTCATGAGTGAGAATGTTAAAAAAAAATATTTTATCCAAAAAATGGCGTCTCGGTTAGAAACGCCTACAGAGGTTACTACCGTGCCACCGATTTAAGCCGCTAGTATTCACCGTTGTAGACTTTTCGGTTCTACAATTGTGGTATTGACGCGCAATTGTACTTTTTTAGATGTACACCAGCAATTCATATCTTCTTAAGATTCAACAGCACGGACTATTGATATTGTAACGGTTGTTCTATTTAGGGGTTCGTCGTCAGAATCTGAAAACCCCTGTTAATTGCTTGTGTATTGTTGGATAGGCCGTTCAAAAATATTGCGGGTCTGTGAACACCACTTAGAATTTAACTACACCTTAGTCAAATGTGGTTTGGCAATTTCACAACATTCACCAGGGGGGTAACCATCACCTCTTATAGCAGTATTATTTCAATATTACTTCAGCGTGAGAAAGAGATGGAGCTATAAGTCCTGTATAGCTCCATCACTTTCCCACTGTGAAGTAATATTATAATAATACTGCTATAAGAGGTGATGGTTACCCCCCTGGGCGTAAGATGAACAATTTATTCACTATTCATTACTTTCTGTTATACAATAGTTCTTGTAATAACGGAATGACCAAGCCACATATTTTGACTAAGGCGTAGACTTTGTGAAGTTAGGGCTTGTAGAGTTAAGGCGTGTAGAGTTAGAAGCTTAGCCCTACATGAGATTTGATAACTTATTGACAGTGGCGAGCCATGTGGTCTCGTCTTGGCAACATTTTACATGAACATGTTTTTGTAAGTTGAAGTATCGGTCGATGTTTATTTTACCATTATTTATAATAAGATTATATCAATGTTCAGCAGCAAAGAAGCTAATGACTCCATTCAAAAACTTGACTACCAAAGATCTCTTTATTACACCACAGTGCAGTGTTATAAAAGGTTTATAGGTAGGTATATAACTCTGCTTTTTATCACCTGCTCGTATAATAACTCTATGAAACGCCTTTGCATCTCCTTTGGGACTATATTTACCACTGTACGGCTATTGTAACACATGTCTGTTAAAAGCACTTTTAAATACGCTACTGAACAACATCAGTATTGTAGTAAATCCCTTGAACAACTATTACACAAAATTAGGATTATTCCGAACCTGACCCGAAATCCTAACCCGTTTGCGGGTTAGGTTAGGAATTTGAAAAAAAATATAATATTTGTTCCGAACGTAACCCTCTTCCTAACCTGACCCGATGTACCGTTCCTATCATAACCTGATTTGCGATATGGTAGGTTTCCCTCTCCTCTTTCTCAGAATAAAAGGTACCAATGTGTCAAATCAGAGTTTAATATTCACAATACGTTATCCATTTAACACCCTAACAATTAACGAACAATAATTATAATATCACAGAATCAACATGAATAATAAACCATATAATTTACTTGAACGTTAAAATTACTAGCCGTTCCCTACAGTAATCTTTCCTTTCTTAAAAACTCACCAACAACATACAAAATCCATAAATATCTGTTAATGGAATGTTCACTCCTTTTTTCATTTAAATATATATATTTTTTACAATGTTTAAGTCCGAATCACATTTCAGAGCATTTAAAACTGTTATTAAATTGCAGTTTCCTCCAATTTTTTTGTTAATCCTATTGTGCCACCATTCCATCATTTATTAATTTTCGGGGATATATGGATAACGTATTGTGAATATTAAACTCTGACTTGACACATTGGTACCTTTTATTTTGAGAAAGAGGAGAGGGAACCTACCATATCGCAAATCGGGTTATGATAGGAACGATACATCGGGTCAGGTTAGGAAGAGGGTTACGTTCGGAACAAATAGTATAATTTTTTCAAGTTCCTAACCTAACCCGCGACCGGGTTAGGATTTCGGATCAGGTTCGGAATAATCCCAAAATTCCACCGGAACTACATAATAATAAGTATTTAACGAGTGGCGATTCGATTAGATACATTAATATGGTTACTAAGCAATTTATGCTCTTCACAATGCATATTATGAATGGAAGTTCTCCTGGTTCCTACCAGGAGAACTCCTCAATAATTAACATTTCTGCATCGGAAAAAGCTATATTTTGTAGAAGGTGATCACAAGGTACCTATATCCTTCTGGGGTCGCGGGAATGTACCAAAGGGTTACCGAGGCCCCTGGCAACACAGGCAACGGAAGGAATTTTTTTCACTTTTTAGTTGTTGTACTTACCTGCCCCACACTAGTTCGTATAGGTACCAGCTATAACTATTTGTTATGTAAAGAACATTGAAAGGAAGTTTTTTAAGTCGCGGGCAGAAACTATGGACCTATTTATTATATTTAAAAGGTAACGAACGCAATACACGAGTAATTTCTAATACCAGACATAATTTTTTGACGCTACCCCTCACAAGGATTTCGCCAATACCTCTTTACAGAGTTGCAGACCGTACCATATTATTTGTTACTAACTTCAGCCCGCGACTTCGTTTGCATGAAATTTCGGCCACCGACCTACCGCGTGACCGCGTCGCATCGCATCGCCCGCCCGCACTATACTTCGTTTTCGCTTAGTGTTCCTACTGACTTTTTTTTCTTTTTGCTCGGTTCCCGTGGGTCGTAGTGTGATGTTAAATAGCCTTTAACCTTTCTCAAGAATTGGGCTGTAAAATGCAAAAATAATCTTTCAAATCTGTTTGGCAGTTCCAGAGATCATCGCGCATCATGTTTTGATTTTACCCGTGTTTGGATTGACTAATTTGAACAAAAACAGTTATTATAATAGTTACACATATACCCCGCGAAATTTATTGTTGGTAATGATGAGTAGGTACTATAAACATGTAGTACATTACTTTTATGTAGGTATCATTAATAGTTTTCGCAGCGCACGCTAAATAGTGACTTTTATAGGCAAATTTTTGATACCTTGGGTTACGTTATTGTAATTTTCGTAGGGATCTCTATTTTTTTGTAAATAAAATATGACCTATATTAATTACTTCATGATAAATTAGCTTTCTTTTGGTGAAGAAATGGTTATAATCCGTCCAGTAGTTTCGGAGCTTATTCGGTACAAACAAAAAAATCTTTTCTCTTTACAATATTGTTATTACACAATCAGCCTATAATGTTCCCACTACTGGGTCACAGGCCTTCTCTCTGTGAGAGGGAGTGGGCCGTAATCCACCACGTGGGCCCAGTGCGGGTTGGTAGGTGTCACATGTCTTCGAATTTTTGGTTCTAGGACATGCCGGGTTCCTCACGATGTTTTCCTTCACCGTTTTGAGAGCAGTGGCGATGAAATAATTTACACAAAATAAAGCGCCTGTCAGGGTTCGAACCTACGACCTACAACTCGTAAGTCGCGTAAGTTACCACTAGGCCACCACTGCTGTCCTATTATTATTATTTTTATTATATATACGATTCTCGCCACAGTGTGCTTTTGGGTAACACGTGTGTTCAGAATTTTGGCTGTTTTCCGGTGATAGTGGTGCCGATTCCCTTGTTCACAAACTAAACTAAATTTATGTTCAGTGCATCCTTCTCTTTCTATTACATTAAGAAAAGGACAAAAGATCAATTTTAGCTTAGTCCTGTCAAATTAATCAGCGCTTGACGTAATTTTAGTAGGCACGTTTTAATCACGTCTAAACTTGTATGGAGTAGTGATAGGCGGTGAATAATTTGACAGGACTAAACTAAAATTTATATTCTGTCCTCTTCTTAATGAAATAGTAAGAAAAATATGCACTGAACTTAAATTTAGTTTAGTTTGTGACGAGGGAATCGGCGCCATTGTGTTTATTGTGACTTTTTATTGTGTTTGTTTTACCTGCTGCCAGGTCTGTTTTGTGTTTGTTTTTAATTTGATATTGCTTATCATTATCCATATTCAATATGGATATGGATAAAAATAAACTCCCCGATCCTCCCTACAACCCCCTTAACCGGCTTTTCACAGTATAACCCAAGTCCCACACCCAACCCAATAAGGCGCAGATATACGACTTCTAATGATTTTAAATTGAACATCACGTCTAGACGACTCGTCTTATTAGTTTGAAAAAAATATATGTTATACTAGACTATTGTCTTCGTCATTAGATATAATCATGTTTGAAATAATATATTTATAATATAGTGCAATTAATTTGTAAAGTAATGTCTAACGCGGACAATAAAACGATAATTACGCAAAAACTAACAGGCGTATTTTCATGAAACTTTCACCATCTAAAAGACAATTTAACTACTCAAATTTTAGTATACGGCTTCTATTTGTTTTGAGTTTGATTAATAACGGTGGGTTGTTTTTTCGAATAAGCTTAGTGCGCGTTGAAGCGCGGGCTCTTGAGGGCAGGGCGGCAGTGCTTGGCTGACCACTGTCACGGGTAGACGCTAAAGCTCGGCGCTCGGAGGCATGTTACGCAACGGTGTAACGTAAGAATCGATGATACTACGATTCGGTATGACACACGGACTGTAGACAATTTGACATCAGTATTGCGCATCGCAACGACTTACACGTGCTGCCTACGAAGCATTTTCGTAACCGTGGGACCGGACATCGACAATGCCTTCCACGATTCCACGTTTCAGGCATTCTTGGTACATACATCGACCGATTATCACCTACGTAATTTTAAAAGTTATAAATTGTAATTTCTTTATTTTAATAAATTAATCTAAAATAAATTGTTTTTTTTTGCATCCTCCGGCTCCAGCAAACATATTTGGCGCAGCAGGTAGGATACTCGCGGGCCGGTTCGCGAGAGTAAATTCATAGGATCGATCTTAGGATCGCGACTCGCGAGTCACCCGGGTGACTATCAAGCACCGTACGAGTATCCGGATCTTCAGAAGCTGTCGTCGGGAGGAGTATCCAGACATCGATACCGCAGAGATACCAATTATGTTCATGTGAGTACTTTAGAATAGTTCTTGAGTTGCTTATCCTTATCCTTAAGTGTTAATCATAAAAAAAAATCCAAGATTTTCCATCCCAGGCAATCGAGGACCCCTAGGTTAGTTAGATCATCTCGATCATTATTATTAGATTCATTTAGGCAGTTAGAAAATAGAGAGATAACCATAGAAATGTCGGCTATAGACGAAATTTACAAGGCCTTACGCATAGTCCCCGAATTCGACGGAAACCCTAATGTCCTCACTAGATTCATAAAACTGTGTGACCAGTTAGTGCAAGCCTATGTATCAGCTGAACCAGGGCGCAAGTTAATAAATTTGACTCTTTTAAACGGGATTCTTAACAAGGTCACTGGACCCGCAGCTCGGTTAATTAACACTTACGGCGTACCAGAAACTTGGGATGGCATACGTAGTTCTCTAGTTAACAACTTCTCTGACCAACGCGATGAGACCTCACTTTATAACGACTTGGCTCTATTAACCCAAGGCAAACACCACAGGATTTCTACGAAAAGTGCCAAACTCTATTTGCCACTATAATGACCTATGTGTCACTACATGAAACCGTTCAAAGTACAATCGATTCGAAACGTTCCCTGTATAAAAAGTTAACTTTGCAATCTTACTTACGGGGCCTTCGTGACCCCTTAGGTTCACGCATTAGGTGCATGCGACCGGACACGGTCGAAAAAGCACTTGAGTTTGTTCATGAGGAAATTAACACTCTCTACCTACTACAGCGAAACGAGCATACATCGGCTAAAAGGCCGCAGCCTCAGGTACCGACTGATCAGACCAAACTATTCAATCCTGTTATGCCGCACATGCCCATGCCAATGCATAGGCCATTTAATTTTAATATGCCCGGTCCTTCTCGACCAAATATAGCTATGCCACATCCACTGCAACGTCTGCCGCAAATGTGGAGACCAGGCTTTAACCAACCTCAGCAATTCCAGCAGCAAGGTCCATCGCGTACGCAACAGATATTCGGGGCACGTCCTTCTAACTATAGCCCACAAAATAACTCATATGGTAATAACCAATCTAAAGGGCCGAACACAATTGATACACCAAAACCAATGAGCGGTGTATCTCATTTCGTACCGAGACCAATGCCATTCCGGGGTAACGATTGGTTTAGGCAAGGGAACCCACCGCCTTCTAATTATTTTAAGACAAGAGAAATGAATTTCAACGAATGCTTTGAATATCCTGTTTGAACCTTATTGTGACAATAACTTCGACGGTTATCTGTATAACTCCTTGGAACAGCCCGACTTTTCTTACTATGACGCCTTAAGTGCATATATGAACCAGCAATTATGCACATCCCCAGAGGTAAGTCAGGCGACATCTGAAGGGAAATCTACCGAGGAATCAGCGTCCTCTAACCAGGAAAATTTTCGGGGGCGTCGAACTACAAACGAATCAAAATAGAGGTCAATCTACAGACACAACGTTACCTACCATATATAGTAATTTCAGACCCGCCATTAAAATTATTAATCAACACAGGAGCAAACCAATCATTTATTAGCCCTGAAGCTGTTCAGAGATTTTATCCACAATTACCATGGAACTATGACCCCTTTGAGGTAACGAATGTGCATGCAACTAGTCGTAATGATTATTCCATTAAATTACCTTGGTTTCAGGAGATAAACGACAACAATGACTTAACACTCTACATTTACAGATTTCACGATTACTTTGACGGCCTTATCGGTTTAGATTTGTTAAATAAATGGGAGTCAAATATTGATCTTAAAAATAATAAACTAATTACAAAAGCTGCAGTTAAGCCAATAGTTATGTACATTTCATGCAATAGCAATTTATATGAAGATATTATCCCAGCGAATTCCTCAAAGTTAGTCAGAGTCCCAGTTAATATACAAGACGGGGATGCTTTAATTTCTGATCAAATTATTTCAAATTGCTGCATAAACGAGTGTATCATCAGTGTCAGAAATAATCGCGGTTATCTAGAAATTTTCAATCCAACTAGTAATGACTTAATTTTTTCCATGGACCAACCTATTAAAGCGGAAACATATAATTTGGAATGTACTCACCAATCACACCAATCCCGAGTAGAGGAAGTGTTATCTCGATTACGCACTGACCATCTAAATGAAGAAGAGAGCGCTAATCTGAAGTCCTTGGCTTCGCAATATGCCGATATATTTTATATAGAGGGTTAACCTCTTACCTTCACCAATAAAATAAAACACAGCATACATACTTCAGATGAGGTACCAGTCTATACTAAAACTTATAGATACCCATTTGTACACCGCGAAGAGGTACTCAATCAAATTTCAAAAATGTTAGAACAGGGAATCATCCAACCTTCAGAATCGGCTTGGAGCTCACCCATTTGGGTAGTCCCAAAAAAAACTGATGCATCCGGTAAAGCCAAATGGCGAATTGTAGTGGATTTCAGAAAACTGAACGAAAAAACCATCGATGATAAGTACCCTATTCCCAATATAACTAATATGTTAGATAAATTGAGCAATTGCCAATATCTCACAACTCTCGACCTCGCCAGTGGTTTTCACCAAGTCGAAATGAACCCAAATGATATCCCAAAAACGGCATTCAACGTAGAACATGACCATTTTGAGTTCCTACGCATGCCAATGGGACTTAAAAATTCACCATCTACTTTTCAAAGGACCATGGATAATGTGCTTAGGGACCTTCTGAATTCTATTTGCCTAGTATATTTAGATGACATTATCGTATTTAGCACTAGTTTACAGGAGCATATAATAAATTTGGAAAAGGTTTTTAAAAGGCTCAGAGACTCCAATTTTAAAATACAGATGGATAAGTCAGAATTTTTAAAATTGGAAACAGCATATCTCGGACATATAATCAGTAAAGATGGCATTAAACCGAACCCCGATAAAAATTCAGCTGTTCGGAAATTCCCTCTTCCTAAAACAGCCACGGAAATTAAGAGATTTCTAGGGCTACTAGGGTACTACAGGAAGTTCATTCCCGATTTCGCCAAAATCACGAAACCAATGACCCAATGTTTAAAGAAAGGCTCAAAAATAAACTGCGATGATACCAACTATGTAAATTGCTTCGAAAAATGTAAAACATTACTTACAAACGATCCGATCTTACAGTATCTCGATTTTAATACAGATTTTCTACTCACGACAGATGCATCAAACTTAGCCATAGGAGCCATACTCTCACAGGGACCAATAGCCAATACAGACAGACCAATAGCCTATGCTTCACGTACACTAAACACAAGTGAGATCAATTACAGTACAATAGAAAAGGAACTCTTAGCTATAGTTTGGGCAACCAAGTATTTTTGGCCATATCTGTTCGGACGTAAATTCAAAATTATAACAGATCATAAACCGCTTCAATGGATCATGAATATAAAAGAACCTAGCTCGAGAATAACTCGCTGGAGACTCAAGCTCAGTGAACATAACTATTATTTTAATTATATAAACGGGGCAAAGGAAACACAAATGCCGATGCTTTGTCGCGAATCGAAATTAATAACGAAGAAACAAGCTCCGTCATGGTTAACGTATCCGAAAAATCACCTTCCGTTGTGGGCTCATCCACTCTCACAGCTCACACTAGCGACGAAAACCCAATACTAGAAATACCAATTTCAGATTACCCCTTAAATAAATTCAACAGACAAATATGTTTTACGGTAGTAGGTGATATAAAGAAACGTCCAGCTGTTTCTAAGCCATTTGAGACTCATACCCGTACCTCCATCCAACTCTCTGAATCTAACTTAGAGGAGGATGTAATAAACGCAATTAAAGAATTCGCAAACCCGAAAGTTAAGACTGGCTTTATAATACACCCCCCATTAGCAATGTACAAAATAGTTCCAATAATTCAAGGAAAGTTCAAGAGCTCCGCTATGAATCTTGTTTTAACTAAAACCGAAGTAGAAAGTGTAAAAGAATATCTCAGACAGCAAGAGATCATTCAGAAATACCACGAAGGTAAAACTAATCATCGTGGTATAAGTGAATGCTACCTAGCCTTATCCCATAAATACTATTGGCCGAAAATGAAAAACGAAATCTCAAGGTATATAAATGATTGCAATATATGCGGGCAAGCCAAATACGATCGAAATCCTATAAAACAAAGATTCTGCATAGTACCACCACCGGCAAAACCGTTTGGTGTAGTTCACCTAGATTTGTTTACGGCCCAAAACGAGAAATATCTGACCATCATTGATGCTTTCTCTAAATACGCTCAGGCATACCATCTTAGAGACGGCACAGCAGTTAGTGTAGTTCAAGCCTCTTTAAAGTTTTGCTCTCATCATGGCGTTCCGGTATCAATAGTCACGGACCAGGGACCCGAATTTACTAATCAAATATTTACCGAATTCACGCGTATCCATAAAATTCAACATCATAAAACCTTGGCCCATACGCCCAACGATAATGGGATGGTAGAGCGCTTGCACTCCACGTTACTAGAACATTTGAGAATTCTAAAACTACAACACCGTAGTGAAGCGATTGTCAACCTTATGACATATATGCCTTATTAGCATACAACAGCAGCATACACAGCTTCACAAAATGTAGACCATTGGAAGTAGTTACCGGTCATACGGATCCTCGCGATCCCTTAGATATAGATTTATCTGTGCACTTGCTACAACAATACGTGCAAGAACACCGAAATAAAATGTCTAAGGTATACGAGGCTATTAATGAAACGTCCCTGCATAAACGCACAGAACTAATCGAAAATAGGAACAAAGATAGGGAATCTGAAAAGGAATACGAGCCAGACCAACAGGTATTTGTTAAGAATCCACTAGCTAGCAGACAGAAACTCGCACCTCGTTACACACACGACACAGTATTAGCTGATCTGCCCTGAATGGGCAGGTCAGCTAATACTGTGTCGTATTTACACAAAAAAGAAGCGCGGTCCCGTTGCCAAATCACGTCTTAAACGAACACCTAACACGAAACAATTGTTGCAGAATACCACTGATGATATTGCTACACCTGGTCCAAGCGGAGGACATATTACTTGAGCCCCTAGAAGACGGGCCCGGATTACTCCCTTTCAAACTGGGATCTACAAAAATCGTGTCTCATTATCATTCCTTCCTCTTGCACATTGATCTAGAGGATATTCAGTCCAAGGTTGATTTAATTAAATTACAGTTAAGTGAATTTAGGCCATTAATTAACAATAGAACACTTTCACTGTTTGAACCCCACATAAGTTATCTTGGGGACAAACTTGAAAAGATATCCATACAATTAGAAAGCTTTGAACCTAGTCGTGTTAAACGAGGACTCATTGACGGATTCGGATCAGTCATTAAAAGTATCTCAGGAAATTTAGACTACACAGATGCAATCAAATATAATAACGCCATCCAAGTTTTAGAAGGTAACGACATTAAACTGGAAACGGAACTTAACCGTCACATAAGCTTGATTAAATAATGGATGTTAGAACATTCTAATGTATTAAAAAATATAGTAGATAACCAGAACATAATTGCGAATAAACTTAACTAAATCATAAAACAAGACGCATCCAAACAGGCAGACCTAGTAACGTATGCCCATTTGGCACAGCACCTACTTATATTAAACGATAATATAGAGACATTAGCGGACGAGTTAAATAAAATAGAACTTATGGTAACTTTTACGCGTGCTTCCAGCACTACCCATTCTATGATTAGATTAGGTAATCTTAGAAATATTATAAGAAAATTAAGGTTATTATACTCAAAAGACGAAATCGTTGATATCGATCTTCGAGAGTACTATGATATTTTAAAAATAGGATCCTATTATATTGATAAGAAATTAGTTATAGTTATAAAGGTGCCGATTGCCTTACCAAGAACCTATAACCTATACAAGCTATCCATAATACCTAACAGAAATAATATGGCCCTTATCCCTACCTCACCTTTTATAGCAATTCATGAATTATATTCTATGTACATAGAGACAGAATGTCCGAAGCTTAACCCATGGTACCTCTGCGAAGAAAAAGTCGGATTCAACATTGTAAACAAGCCGGACTGCGTGCAGCAGCTCATCACCCAACAGCATCTCAACTCCTGTACACTAACGCCGGTCACTCTACACAAGCAAGCTATGGAACAACTTGACGAAAAACACTACACACTAAGTTTCCCGAAACCTACAAAAGTACAGATGTTATGTGGACAGGAACAATTCAGAACACTCCAAGGGAGTTGCTTAGCTACAATACCACAAGATTGCGTGATAAGAACTACCGAATTCACTATCGCCAACATTGACAACCGAATTAAGGGACATGTACTTAGAATACGAACACCACAGGACCAGAACACTACATCAAGAACTGAAGAATCATTGGTACAGCTTAATTCAATTAACCTCGAGAACCTCCACGAGAGTTACAAGAAAGTTTCAGTACAGCCTCCAGTAAGACTTAACAAGATATCAGATGGAAGCCTCTACCATACTACTGTACCTGTATACCTATTACTATTCAATGCAGGTGCACTTGCCGTTGCTCTTACATACCGGCATTGGAACGGAAATAAAGACAAGAAGATCGATACTACATCTACAAGAATAAACGAAGATCAAGAGATTTATGCTGAAGCGGAACCAAGAAGGAATATTCATCCAGCTGGAATCAAGATGGACCCTAGTCATCTTATAGCGACATTTTTAACAACAGTTAACAAATAGTTGCTGTTCTACGAGGGCAGATGTTACGCAACGGTGTAACGTAAGAATCGATGATACTACGATTCGGTATGACACACGGACTGTGGACAATTTGACACTAGTATTGCGCATCGCATCGACTTACACGTGCTGCCTACGAAGCATTTTCGTAACCGTGGAACCGGACATCGACAATGCCTTCCACGATTCCACGTTTTAGGCATTCTTGGTACATACATCGACCGATTATCACCTACGTAATTTTAAAAGTTTCAAATTGCAATTTCTTTATTTTAATAAATTAATCTAAAATAAATTGTTTTTTTTTTTGCATCCTCCGGCTCCAGCAAACATATTTGGCACCATAACACGATTTTATTTGTTTTTAATGACGCGTTTGCAAAATTTATAGGTATAGATTCCAACTACTACATTGACACGGGTCACACACACAAGTGTACGCACGGTTAGCTACGGGAATAGTAGTCTAAGTGTGAATGTGGACTCGTCAGTCCACAGAATGTTGCGGCGTTCTTCTCGCATCCAATTACAAAACGCGAGGCGAGCCGCGTAGTCATGTGGATGCAATTCCTGTACTCTTGTGAAGTGGTAAGGATGGAGCCCTTCCCGATTTAAAAGTCGCCACACGTAGCTATCGCTCACGTCGAAGACTCGAGCAGCATCCCTGCTGCTCGCAAGAGGATGACGCCGGAAGAAGTCCAACACTTCCTCTTCGAGTTCGGCAGAATATGGAGGCCTGCCTGCGTCTATCGGAGGCGGCCGCAGCAAAAGCAGCCGTGTTCACTAAATCTGTACACGGCATCCAGAATGGTATGATGACTCACTCGCACACCGAACCTCTGCTGGTACAAGTTTACTGCATGCGCAGTTATGGAGTTACACTCGCGGTAGCACAATACCATTTCAAGATATTCTTGATTGGAATACCGTCGTCTGGGAGGCATTTTTAAAGGAAGCACGAGCGATTTTCCCGTCGCTAACCGCTAAAACTTGTAGCGTAGCTACTTCTTCAATACCTATATTATTTATATATATATAAGGTATATTCAGTAAATTAAGCCAGTATTGTATAAACAAACTATCATAATGTAAGTAAGTATTTACACTAAATCTATACAACAGCATATTTATACGCTATACGTACTTAATTCTAATGTATATAAAGCTAAAAACTTAATTATAACCTAATATTATATAACTTTCTATATATCATAAATTAAAATTTAAGACATCAGTACAAACTGATTATTTTGTTATTAGATATTTTTATCTAGTCTTGTGGAATGCGAACCGGTTACCGGAACGGACGCCACGCCTTGTCTATCTATCTCTTTCAAACTCGCGGCGCTCGCTCGCAGGCACAAGTCGAGAACCGTCTCTGGTCGTATGCGCATGTCGATCTCGCTTGTACCCGGCAACGTTAGTGCATATAAACCCTTATCTAGTGCTTATAAAGACTTGTACCTAGACGTGCTATATAGTGCTGAACTATTGACTGTGCCTATCGCTTGTTTTCTGTTTCTCATTTTGCCTTCTATCGTGTTATCTATGTCTGTGAAACTTCGAACAATATATTTCTTCTTTTCCGTAAGCTGTTGTGTTTGCTTATTTACTGCAACCCTGTACCGCTTCATTGGTGACCCCGACGAACACGAAAAATGACGACCGAGCCGAAAGACACACAAAATGGCGGCGACAACGTGCCACCTAGCACATCGCATGACATCCAGAGAGTTGGCATACGAGTACCTCCTTTTTACCCGGAGAAACCGGCCTTGTGGTTTTATCAGCTGGAAAGCCAATTTTTTCTGGCCAACATAACTGCTGATACCACCAAATTCCATCATGCTATGGGGCAGTTGGATCCCATTTACGCATCGGAGGTGGAGGACATCATAGCTGCCCAGCACCAAATAAGTACGAGTGACTTAAGTCGGAACTCATACGGCGACTCTCTGCGTCCAAGGAGAAAAAGATCCTGCAGCTGGTCACGCGTGAGGAACTGGGCGACCGAAAGCCCTCCCAATTCTTGCGCCATATCCAGCATCTTGCAGGACCAGATGTCCCGGAGGACTTTCTGCGAACCATGTGGTCCAGCCGCCTGCCGATTAATATCCAGACCATTGTAGCTTCGCAGTCGAGGGCGACGCTGGACGAGGTCGCAGAGCTGGCTGACCGCATCCATGACATCGCAGCCCCCAGCCCGCACGTAGTGGCAGCCACAACATCAGGTGCTTCCCCAGAGTTAAGCTGTCGAGTAGCGGAACTCACACGCCAGGTGCAGAAGCTGACGACCAAGTTGGACAGGATGTCACGGCCGAAGTCACGGAGATTCAGATCTGAAAGTCGGGATCGCAGTTACTCCCGTTCGAGCCGCTCCCAGTCCAACTACCGAAAATACCCACTGTGTTGGTACCACGCAAAGTTCGGTGAGAAGGCAAGCAACTGTACAAAACCGTGCGATTATAAGCCTAAGGGAAAAGAATAGGGCAGTCCGTGATGGCGACCGACGCCTGCCCAAATCCTGGTCGCTTGTTTATAACCGACCAGCGGACAAAAGTGCAGTTTTTAATAGATACAGGTAGTGATATTTGTGTTTGCCCTCGAACATTAGCGAAAGGTAAACAAAGCCAAACGAACTATCAACTGTTTGCCGCTAATGGGTCAGTAATAAATACTTATGGATATGCTCATTTAGTTCTTAATATAAACTTACGCCGCGACTTCGCTTGGCGATTTATTATAGCAGACGTAGCGCGGGCCATAATAGGTGTAGATTTTTTATCTTATTATAATTTAATTGTTGATGTACGTAATAAATGTTTAATAGACAGTAATACTATGCTCACCACCGCGGCTTCGGTCGCGAGTTTTTCTGACGATGTATCTTCGGTGAAGGTAACGCTGTGTGACAAAAATGATTCTGTGTACCATGCTATACTAGCAAAATACCCTGACATCACTCGACCCTCAGGTATGCACTGTACACCAAAACATAACATAATGCACCACATACGAACTACACCAGGACCACCAGTATCTAAGTACACCACGCAGGTTAGCGCCAGATAGGTTAAAGGTTGCTAAAGCAGAATTTGAAGCCATGTTACAGATAGGTACATGCCGGCCATCAGAATCGCCATGGGCTTCTCCGCTTCATCTCGCACTTAAGCGGGACAACAGCTGGCGCCCGTGTGGTGATTTCCGGATGCTTAACGCCAAAACGGTCCCAGACAGGTACCCCATACGTCATATCCAGGACTTTTCCCACAACCTTACAGGATGCACCGTCTTCTCGACAATAGACCTGATGAAGGCGTATAACCAGATTCGTGTCAATCCCAGTGACATCGAGAAGACTGCCATAACAACGCCGTTCGGCTTATACGAATTTCCATTCATGACGTTTGGACTTCGACAGACGTTTCAACGATTCGTTGATGAAATGCTGCGCGGCCTAGATTTTGCCTATCCGTACGTCGATGACATTTTGGTCTTCTCAAAAGACCAGGCGGCCCACATAGACCACCTGCACCAAATTTTCACCAGATTAGCGGAGTATGGCATGGTCATTAATACAGCAAAGTGCGTGTTTGGAGCTTCGGAGGTTACATTTCTGGGTTACAGCATTTCGTTAAATGGCACCAAGCCCTTGCCAGACAAAGTACTGGCTATCAACAACTTCCCAGTCCCAAAAACGGTAAGAGAGCTGCGCAGGTTCCTCGGAATGATTAATTTTTACCGTAAGTTCATTCCTGATGCTGCCACATTCCAGACACCGTTGAACGCTCTTTTGACAGGTTCTGTGAAGGGTTCCCATCCCGTAAATTTCACGTCACGAGAACAGGAAGCCTTTGAGGCGTGCAAACGGGGTCTGTCTCAAGCTGCCATGCTCGCTCACCCCGAATGCGAATCAAAACTTGCTTTGGTTACAGACGCTTCGGACGTGGCTATGGGTGGCGTGCTCCAGCAGTTAAAGGACAACACGTGGCAACCTCTAGCGTTTTTCTCACGAAAGCTGACTCCCTCGCAGACCAAATATTCCCCATATGATCGCGAACTCTTGGCGATCTATGAGGCGGTCAAGCACTTCTGTCATATGATCGAGGCGCGTGACTTTGTGATATATACCGATCACAAGCCACTTACATTCGCATTTCATACCAGGAAAGAGAATTGCTCCCCCAGGCAGTTTCGCCACTTAGATTATATTTCACAGTTTTGTACAGACATTCGACATATTTCAGGGAAGGATAATGTGGTAGCTGATACTTTATCTCGTATCGATGAGATCGTTTTACCTCTCGATCAGCAAAAGCTAGCTACCGCACAAAACACCGACCCTGAACTGAAACGACTGTTGTATGGCAATAACTCTCTACACTTGGAGAAGGTTAAACTACCTGGCACACACTTAGAGCTATTTTGTGATGTAAGTGGTACTACGCCTCGACCATATGTGACGAAGGAATTACGTCGACAGGTTTTTGAGAGCCTTCACTCTCTCAGCCATCCCGGTGCCAACGCCAGTATCCAACTGATCACTGACCGCTATGTATGGCCTAGCATCAGGAAGGATTGTAGGGAATGGGCGCGTACTTGCCTAGCATGCCAACGGGCAAAGGTTCATAGACATGTATTAGCACCGTTGGGCACGTACAAGCTTCCACGCGCTAGGTTCAGGGACCTACATATTGACCTCGTCGGACCCCTACCACTATCGCAGGGATACCGGTATTGCCTCACAGCAATCGATCGTTTTACTCGATGGCCGAGACGGTAGCAAAAGCCCTCCTTAGCGGGTGGATATCCCGTTTCGGCTGCCCCGCGAACGTCGTTACAGACCGTGGGGGGCAATTTCAATCGGCCTTGTTTTGCCACTTATCGCAACATTGGGAAGTCGCTACGCCCCCGTCAGGGGGCGCGGCTAGCGGAACCGGGGCGTCGCCCCTCGGCCGCGGGAGCAATTCGTTGGCCCGTAACTACGGGCCCCTCATTGTGGTTGTCATATAATATGACGCCTAGTTGATTGGGCGCGTTATTTGCTGTAACGCGCCCATGTGAGTGATTGCTATTTTGTTACTGTAGGCGCATCACGACGCTAATACTGTTAGCGCCGCTTTCTTCACGACACCCCGGCGGTCAACCCCCGCCAGGTGAGACCCCCGGTTACCCGGGGGAGGCCCAGTGAAGGCGACCAGCGACGTAGGTGCCGACTCGACGCTCCTACAGTATAGGTGTTTAGTTCCCGCCCGCCCCGCTTTCAGATCAAGCCGATTACGGTCCGGGCTAAGGAACTGTCGTGTGTGTGTGGGCGGCATTGTAATTGCGTAACACCGCCCAGTGTCTACACATATCGCTTAGCCCGCGCTACGCGTATGTGTGTGAGTTAGATGTCTGTTTAGTGATGAATGTCTGTGTTAATTGCGTGACGCGCCTATATTAACTTAGCACACGCCACGCAATAGATGTATGTTATCTGTAGAGTGCTATTGAAACGAGTAAGCCGCGTGTAACCTAGATGCAGCTTACTCGTGGCGTCCAGTCCGGTGCGATGGGGTCAGTCGTCCGCTACCAGGTCGCGGGGCAGGGGTCTCGCGTCAGGGGGGCGCGTATGCCATGGCGCTATCTGCTTGATATGAGGCCAAGCAGACGCGTCGGCACGCGCGAACATCCCTTTCGCGAGACGCCGCACATACTCATCCAGGCTCTCAATCCCGAGGTCCCTCTGGATGATGTCGTTCCTCACGAAGTGAGGGGCGGCAACTATGGTCCGCAGCGCCAGACTCTGTTGCGCGCGGAGCAGCCTGCGGTTCGTCTCACTCGTGAGGGCGAACCATGCCGGGGCGGCGTACGTCAGAATGGGGCGTATGTACAGCTTGTACACGCCCAACTTGACGCGCGCCGGTATGCGGGATGAGAGCACCGGCCTGAGTAGGTTGCGGGCTACCCTACCTTGTGCGGCGACCTTGCGGACGTGTGTCCCCATCGAGAGCCGACGGTCGATAGTGACTCCCAGGTACTTTACCCGGGGCGACCATTCGACGTCGGCTCCTTGAAGCTTCAAGGGTGGTGGGAGGGGCGCGGATCCAGTGACCAGCGCCTGCGTCTTACCCACGTTAACCGACAGCCGCCACTTTGACAGCCACTCGGGAAGTAGGTCGAGGGCGCGCTGCATCTTGACGGCCGCGTACTTTGCGTTCAGCGAGGTGGTAATGTACGCGGCGTCGTCAGCATACAGCGCGAGCGTCGAGTCTGTCGTGGTGGGGATGTCGTCGGTGTAACGTGAGTAGCACGCCGGCGATATGCAGCTGCCCTGCGGCACGCCGGCCAGCACCGGGCGGGCGCTAGATAGCGCCCCATCGACCACCACCCTAAATGTCCTGTGGGAAAGAAAAGTAGAGACCACTTGTACAACGCGACGGGGCGCATCGGACGTGGCCAATTTATAAATTAGGCCCTCGTGCCATACACGGTCGAAGGCCTTCTCCATGTCGAGGAATACTGCCACCGAGTACTCCTTCTTATTCAGCGCGGCTGTGAGGTGGTGCAGTACCCTCGACAGCTGGAGCGTCGTGCTGTGCTCCGCCCGGAACCCGAACTGTTCAGGACGCGGCGCTATGTGGGGCTGGAGATGTCGCAGCAGGAGTGCTTCGAACACCTTGGAGACTGTCGGCAGCAGCGTGATCGGCCGATAGCTCTCCGGCTTCAGGATGTTCTTCCCCGCCTTGGGCAGCATTATGACGCGCCCTTCCTTCCACGAAGCGGGGAAGGCCCCCGTGCGCAGTATCGCCGTATACAGGCGCGCCAGCGCCGCGACCATACGGTGCGGCAAGTGGCGCAGCGCTGCGTTGGTGATACCGTCAGCACCGGGGGCCTTCCTAGGCTTCGTTCTTAGGATGGCGCGTCTGACTGCGCCAGGCGAGAAGAAGATCGGGTCCTCATCGGGAGCTATCGGCGTTGCAAAATAGTCCCCTAGGTGTTGCTCGACTGCTGCGACATGTTCGGTGTCAACAGTCGGGTTGGGGCGGAACTGACGCTCCAGGTGTTCGGCGAAGACCTCCGCCCGGTCCTCCGCTACAAACTTAAGCGCCCCGTCGCTGTTGAGTATAGGGCGCACCGGGGCTGGGGTATTCGTCAATTGGTGGCACAGCTTGTGAATCGACGGCCAACTGTCCGTAGTGGCGTCGATTCGGTCCTCCCAGCCCGCGGCGGTGTGCGCCTGTAGTTCGGCCTTCACCTTCTCCGCGAGACGGTTGAGCTGCGTCTTTAGTGTAGGGCATCTCAGCTGTTGCCACTGCTTGCGTAGGCGCCTCTTCGCGGCGATCATTGCACTGATGCGGGCCGGCAGGGGCGGCAATAGCCCTCTCCCCTGCGGCTGCATGATGCTAGTCGCCGCTTCCAGGGCGCTTTGGATGCAAGCAGTGACGTCATTCGCCGTCTGGTCAACGTCCGCGGCGGTGGCAATAGGCCGAGTCGGCGCGGTGGTCTCTACTTTTTCCCGGAAGGAGTCCCAGTCCGTGGATCGACGTGGCGCTAGGGGCTTCAGTCGGGTCGGCATACCCGATAGGACGACGAGTACAGGTTGGTGGTCCGACTGTAACTCGTCGTCTATAACTTGCTGTGTAGTCTGGCAGTGTAGCCCTCGGTGGACTACGATGTCCAGCACATCCGGCATGTACCGGGTGGCCTCAGGGTAGTGGGTAGGCGTCTCCGGGCCGGACACCGTATAGCCGAAGGCTTCCGCGTCCGCAAAGAGTCGTCTCCCCTCGGTATTCGTACCGTACGAGTTCCACGCTGGGTGTTTACAATTAAAATCACCGGCGAGGAGTGTAGCTTGCGTCGAGTTGTTTAACAAGGCCCGCAGCTCTGTCAGGTCCAGATGGGCCGCGGGCGGCTTGTAGCAGGCGTAGATGTTCATGTCCTCGCCGGCTACGTGTAGCTGAACACCCAGCGCGTAAAAAGAGCTGAGAGACGGCAAGGGGACTTCCTGATGGACGACCCTTCGCTTCACTAGTACCGCCAGACCACGGTATCTAATGTTAAGAGCCGACCGTTCATCCTTATCGCAAATAGCTGGTTTTCAACATAAAAGGACGACGGCCTATCATCCAGCCTCTAATGGGCTTGTGGAGAGGTTTCATCGTCAGCTTAAAGCCGCCATAACCTGTCACGCTGATAGCAGCTGGGTTGAGTCCCTTCCCCTAGTACTGTTAGGTGTACGTAGTACCTACAAAGAGGACATTAAGTCAACGCCAGCTGAACTGTTGTATGGTGAATCGCTACGATTACCAGGAGACCTCCTCAGCCCAGAGGACCAAGGAGACCCTGACGTCACCAGTTACATTGCGCGCATACGGAGCTTCGCAAATAACTTGCAACCTACTCCAGCATCACGTCATGGTGGACGTCGCTCACCCTTTGTTTATAAGGATTTGGCCACATCTACACACGTTTTCCTTCGTGATGACACTGTGGCCGGATCATTGAATCCTGCTTATACTGGCCCATATGAGGTTATACAACGAGGGGATA
Source organism: Atethmia centrago (assembly GCA_905333075.3). NCBI lineage: Eukaryota > Metazoa > Arthropoda > Insecta > Lepidoptera > Noctuidae > Atethmia > Atethmia centrago. The sequence goes on along the minus strand of HG995378.1, from coordinate 28,892,237 downwards.
AATCATTTAAAGTAATGGTGAAAGGTAAGTTGGTCACCGTATCGATCGACGGAATAAAACCTGCCTACATACTGCGTGATCCTGACACCACAACACTCTCAAGACAACCCCCTCTACCTCATACTTCTACTCACACGCACGCCCCAATCACTAACTCACCCCAAAATTACACTCACACTCCCACTCAGAATACAAGTGACGATGACTTGCCTGACGCCGGAGAGAGCACGGTCAGAACAACTCATTCGGGTCGCAGAGTGAGGTTCCCAGACTATTATCGCCCGTAGGACGGTCTCTGGAGGGGGGTGGTGTAGCGTAGCTACTTCTTCAATACCTATATTATTTATATATATATAAGGTATATTCAGTAAATTAAGCCAGTATTGTATAAACAAACTATCATAATGTAAGTAAGTATTTACACTAAATCTATACAACATCATATTTATACGCTATACGTACTTAATTCTAATGTATATAAAGCTAAAAACTTAATTATAACCTAATATTATATAACTTTCTATATATCATAAATTAAAATTTAAGACATCAGTACAAACTGATTATTTTGTTATTAGATATTTTTATCTAGTCTTGTGGAATGCGAACCGGTTACCGGAGCGGACGCCACGCCTTGTCTATCTATCTCTTTCAAACTCGCGGCGCTCGCTCGCAGGCACAAGTCGAGAACCGTCTCTGGTCGTATGCGCATGTCGATCTCGCTTGTACCCGGTAACGTTAGTGCATATAAACCCTTATCTAGTGCTTATAAAGACTTGTACCTAGACGTGCTATATAGTGCTGAACTATTGACTGTGCCTATCGCTTGTTTTCTGTGTTTCTCATTTCGCCTTCTATCGTGTTATCTATGTCTGTGAAACTTCGAACAATATATTTCTTCTTTTCCGTAAGCTGTTGTGTTTGCTTATTTACTGCAACCCTGTACCGCTTCAAACTTACTTCCGAGCGGGCGGGAGGCGACTGGCGAGCGGGCGGTCGACTGGCGCGTGCGACGAACGGGGTAGTGCGGGTGAGAGTGGGGGCGCGCAGGGCTGCGCGGGCTGCGCTTTTACGACCGACGAGTAGCCGGCGTGCTTCGGCATTGTTTGATAAGAATGGCAACAGTGTATGAATGACAACGCCGGCGTTTTGCGAAACGATTGAATTGTATTCAGTGCGGTTTGGCAACAGCTTATCGTGATGGTTTTATGCGAATAAATCAATTCAAATTTACACGTACAATTTTTTGTATGAAATAAAATATGACAAATTATCAATAATTTATCTTTACTATTGTAATCTATAAACACAATACTGTCTCCCATTGCAGCCGTGGCAGATATTTTTATAGCACCTTATATACAATGCCTTAATTCGGAGTGTTCTGGACTACGGATCTTTTCTTTTAATTCCCTGCAACAAAGGTGGTTTGACAAGGTTGGACAGAATTCAGGCCAAGTGTCTACGGATCATATCGGGTTGTATGAAGTCCTCACCAATTAACGCATTGCAGGTAGAGTGCGCAGAACCACCGTTGGCCTTGAGAAGACAGTATCTAGCATCAAGATTTTGGACTAGTCATTACCAAATCCTCTAACCCTCTTGTTCAGAAAGTGGATGACTTGGATGTTATATGCCGCAGTTCCAACTATTGAAACCATAAAGAAGTTCCTTTGTTTTTAAAAGCCTTTCGTTGTTATCAAATTTTAAATTCCCCCATTATCCAATTTCCGAAACTCCCTATTTTCAGTTTTGACTATGAAATAATATGTTTTAAATCTGATATTTTCTTCAATATTGGCATATCAAAAAAGTCTCCGTCGGCTAACTCTATTTTCAATGCGGCCGTTGGTGAGCGATGGTTCCATTTCGAAAGATTTTTCACAGACGCCTCTAAAGTATCAGATTTAAGTTGTACCTACTGGTGCTGCGGTATACTACCAAAACTCCAAAATCGTTTTAAAATTCATACCAGTGCCCTGTATCAGTGTTTACGGGTGAGTGTTTACGGGTGATATTAGAGGCGGTTCTATTTATAGAGGCTCATAGCATAAGATTTGGTGTCATCTTTACGGATTCGCTTAGTTGCTTGCAAGCCTTGGAGCAGAATCCTTTCAAGAGTAAATTGCATAGTCCAATCCTGCTTCAAATCAAAAAGTCTCATTTCTCTTGTGCCAAGAATCACAAAACCGTACACGGTGTTTGGATTCCGACTCATTGCGATAAGAGGAAACGAATATGTTGACGCTGTTGCTAAGGATGCTGTTACGTCCCAAGCCGTTGACCTTAAACATTTTCAATGCCAACGCTACGATTTGCTGAATCTTCCAAAAAAGAGCTTGCTAACCTCATGGCATGTGCAGTGGCAAAATTCAAGTAAACGGAAAGGTGCCTTTTATCATCCAACCCACACTCGCTCTGCGAATGTGGGTTGGATGAAGGTACTTTGGAGCACATTTTTTATAACTGCTCCAATAATAACCCAGCCCATGACTTGTATAGTCATCTACATCTCCTAAATTAAATATCCCTGTCCCAACAAATTTTCCATCCCTACTAACATACTCTTCCCCAAAGCTCTTCGGGGCTTTGATGTTTTTTATCCGCGTCAATGACCTCAAATTAAGAAGATTTTGTGTGGTTTGTGTTCACCTATGTACATATTAACCAACAATATTTTTATCAGTTCGTTTCAGTGTACTAATACTCGTCAACAAGTTTCACACTAAATCCAATAATTAATTACGAGTATTTTATCAACAAATTAATAGATATTCTTTTCTTTTCCTACACGTTTTCTCAACACATTGATATTGGCAGAATAGTCGACATTGGCACCATTGCTATAGAGAAAAATAGAATATATTACTCGTACTTTATTTACACTTGAGAGCAATAAAATCGCACACCCCTTGTAATTTGGTTTATTACTGATTATTTTCTAAAATCTAAAGATATTGAGTAAAAATCATTAGACAAAATTAAAGCATACAAGCTTAGCTTTACAAAAACATAAAATTAAAATCACCTTCACGTAACTTACAAAAACCGACCGGACACCGAATCCCCCAAATTCACGCGTTTGCGTTGTCACTACTTGCACCCTTAGCCGCAGGTATAAAAAGGTCGGTTTATTGGAATTTTTAATCAGTTACATACCGAAGGTCAACGTGATAACATCTCTACTGGAAGCATACGGATTTACTGGAAAAATATGGATACCACGCCCGCAGAAGCCGCTCAAGTTATTGCCTAGCTCGAAGCAGGCCATAACCAAAGTGAAGTTGCTCGACGGCTAAATTTGAGCCGCTACTCTGTTCGTAGTTTATACCAGAGGTTCCAAGAGACCGGTGGCTACATTCGGCGACCAGGATCTGGCCGGCGACGGACAACATCAGAGCGTGATGACCGCTTTCTCGTGACAAGCTCTTTGAGAAATCGGCAACTGAACGCGGTTCAACTGGGACAACAGCTTCGAGAAGTTCGCAATGTCAGTATAAGTCGGTGGACAGTTCGAAGAAGACTAGGTGAATCAAGAATGACTTCACATCGCCCAGCAAATGGTCCCAAATTGACCACAGCTCACCGACAAGTCCGGCTACAATTTGCTAGGGAACATTTAAATTGGACGTATGACCAATGGCGGGCTGTTATATTCTCTGATGAGTGCAGCATGACTTAACATGGTCATGATGGACGCTCTAGGGTCTACAGAAGGTCATCAGAGCAATTTTCACAATGCTGCATAAGCGAACGTGAGGCTTTTGGAGGTGGATCGTGTATGTTTTGGGGTGGCATAATGTAAAAAAACTGCTTAAACAACAAAAAGTCAACGTGTGCGATTTTATTGCTCTCAAGTGTATTTACATAACCAAATTACAAAATGATATTATTAACATTAACTAAATTAAATTAAAACTAAGTTAAGCCTAAAAAAGGCCCTCGGGGCATTGTACCGAGGATGCTGGCGGCATTTCCTCGCTGAATTCCAATGCTGATGCGTTGCGCGAGAAAGCCGCCAGCTTTTCGGTCACCAGTTACATCAACTAGACGTTTCGCGATTTCCGCAAACAATTTATGCGCACTGGGACCCCACGGACCGAAGGTCTCGACGCCAAAGGGCACAAAGTTGTACTCTCTGCCAAGGATTTTCTATATATATATATATATATAGAATATATTATATAATATATATAGTATAAACTAATGATAACTGGAATTCTGAAGTTCGCATCCCACCCCTACAAGCAGGGTTATACATCACTGGCTGAGCGAGCTGTCAGGAGCGTCACTTCCGGCGCTTTCGAATTACTACGATACTTCTTGCTTAGTTCACATTCCAGTTGTTATACTCACAGGAGGTAAAGGGCACACCAATCCGGCGTTCCTGATTGCGCCTCCTACGAAGGGCTCCTTATTGACCAGGTCACAGAACTTATGATTCAGCTCCACGAAAGAGGGTCGATACTCGTTATGTAACAGCTGACTGATGCCCACCGTGATCTGCAATTAAGTGCTGTTTTAGGCATAGTACGGTAGGCTGCACGCCTGTGATAAAAATACCAGTATAAGCTGGCCTCTTCTATTAAAACTGCGTACTACACTGGAACAGCTCAAGTTCAAAGGTAAATTGCTACCACTGACGTGCTGCTGTGCTTAAATGACCTACAAATTATGATAGTACAATCAAAAGCAAAAATAAAAGCATACACTTTGAAAAATCTTTCTCTGGCCTTGAATGTACGGAACCATAAAAATATTACACAATATTAATCTTAACAGTGCAACAAAAATATGGTAAAATGTTATTTTTATCTCTCAAACTTTTGTTAATCTTTGTGTAATCTCGAAACTGCTAGCTAACTCTTAGGTACACAGATAGTTGGTGTCTAGTGCCAAATATTTATAATACAGGTAATTATATAATTATAATAATATAGGTAATTGATTGGTTACTGATACGTGATCATTTAACTATTATATTATACCATGCCAGGCCTATGCCAGAGATGGCGAACCAACAGCACGCGTGCCTATGGTGGCAGGCAACAAAATGGGTTATTCGGTTTATCTACCCTAAAACAGCCACCCTTTTTTTTTTGGGTGGGAAATCATCAAATTACTTCTCCCGCTCTGGGCGGAGCGGGAGGGTGTGTCAGACTCTTACTGACTAAAACCCACCCGTATTCTTTCCGTTGCCTGCGTTGCCAGGGGCCTCGGTAACCCTTTGGTACCTTCCCGCGACCCCGGCAGGCATCGGCCCTAGTGGACCCCTACGCTTGTGCTGACGACATCTCTTTGAGGCGCGCGTGGAATATAACGCGCCGTCGACCCGGGTCTGGTCCTTACCGGACGGTGAGCTACCCATTGCTCACCGTCCGCAAGCCCGCGCCTACGGTGGCCGGAAATCCGCCCGGGATTCCCGACGCCCAGGGCGTCTCCTGCAGCGGCTAGGGGCGAGAGGGCGCAAAATTTGCCTTTCCTTCAACCGTCCCGCCTCCTTCTTCGCGAGCATTACTGCTTCGCAGCAGGAGGTGACGGCTGCCCACGCCCTCTCGCTCCGTACCAAGCCTGAACCAGGGCCGGACGCGAGAGATCTCTGCCGTCGATCGCCTCCACGAGGACACGGTGGTGCTCTGCCCAAGCCGGGCAGACCTCCACCGTGTCCTCAAGGCGATCCACACAGTGGTGACACCCGGGCGTTTCCTCCCGCCTTATCCGACACAGGAACCTCCTGAAACTGCCGTGTCCGGTGAGGACCTGCGTCAGGTGGAAGGTGAGGACACCGTGGCGCCTCTCTAGCCACTCCTCAAAGAGGGGACTTTTGTAGATGGGATGAGGGGATGTTTTGTGGGGTGCGTGCAGAAAACCTCTTCGTGTGCCTGTTTACTGCTGGTTCCCTGCGAATACGTTCGGGGGAAAGAGCAGTCGTCGGGCCGGTGCACCCTGGGCACGCCCAATAGTCTCTCCGTGTATCGGAGAGGGTTTTGACTGTGGCGAATTTCTGCGTTGCGGGGAGCTTAATGCTCAATCGTCGGTCGTCCACTCCCCTCTCTGCTTACAGAGGGCAGGTCGAGTGGGCACAGAGTGGCGGTGCTCACTGTGCACTCACCCTGCCAGCGAGAGAACCGTTTCCTCTGACTGCAACCGTCGAAATCGTAAAGAGACCATAGTCATGTGTTGTGGCTTGGAACTGGACGAGGATCTTGGCTTAGTCGCCCGGATCGCGAGGAAGATAACCCCTATAAAAAAACCTCTATTATGAAGTTTTGGTGCGCGGCGAGGATATGAATGGCTGAGGAGTAGTGTCATCTGCAACTTCGTAGTTGTAGGTGGCGCATCAGTCCTTAGCGCACCCCCAGCCAGGGTACCAGTGGACAGGGGTCATTGGGTTATAAATGTAGGCTTGCCTAGGGACAGGGGGTGAACCTTGGTATACTTTTTATATCCCCCATAAACAACAAAACCCCATAAACAAAACCAAAAACAACAAAACTCAAGGTGTGGAGAGTGATGCGGGGTCGGATTCCGACGCTGCATCTAGTACAAAGGGCTCAGGTCGGAGCTCGGAGAAAAAAGAGGTGGTCGGTAGGAACCGAGAGTTCTTTAGGACTCCCAAGCGCCCCAACTCGGGGTCGTCCTCCGACGAGTGGGTCTTGAGCCAGAAAGAGCGGCAAAAGATCCACTCCAGCTGGCGGGGAGGGGCCCGAGGAGGGAAAGGCGTTGATAGAGGGCCCACCACCAGGGAGGTTGGCAAGCCGAGCCAAGCCAGCCCAGCCAAGCCGGCCCAACGAGCCGAGAGGCACCACCTCTCAGAGGTCTCAGGTGGTGAGTCGGATGCCGCTGGCGGTTCCAATTCGGAGCCTGTGGACAGGTTTGCGGAGGTCGTGGCCGCGGCGACCAAGGCTGTATCCGTTAAGAGGCTCAGGTCCTCTAAATATTAGGCCATAGCCGCGGCCACGGCCTCTATTGTAGCAGCAGCGGAGGCCCTTCACGTCGGGCCTCCTCCGGACGGTATGTCGGAGATGCGGACGGAGGTCGCCCGCTTGACAGCTGCCATGGAGCTTCTCCGAAAGGAGAATGACAAGCTCTGAGCAGACCTGGCTGGGCTCCGAGGAGCCGGCCCCCGGATGGAGCCACGAGGGGGGCAGCAGCAGGGACAGGGACGGCCCGTGCCTGTAGAGGACTAGAGGGTTCTGACCCTGGTGCGGCAGGAAATGGCTTCCTTGCGGAGTCGTTTCTCCGCCCTGGAAGCCTCGCCCCCCGTTGGCGGCGAGCCAGCCGGCCTCAGGCCAGCTCAAGACCCCGTCATATTCTGCCACCACAGCTGCCACGGCCAAACCGGGCTCGTCGGGGCAGCCAAAGGGCGGGGCGAATGCGCGGGTCGCGAAGGCTCCAGCCCCAGCGGCGAGGGCTTTGGCCCCGGTGGCGAGGGCCCCAGCCTTGGCGGTGAGGGCATCAGCCCTGGTGGTGAGACGGCCGCTCCCGCCTCCTAAATCTCTTCCGGCCGATGCCGAATGGCAAGTAGCCGGGGAGAAGAGGAAGGCGGCTAAGGCAAAGAGGGCGGCCAAAAAGAGGGAGAGGCGGCAGCGGCGCAAGGAGCGAACCGCCGCGGCTAGGCTCCACGCCCCGAATTCCGCAGCTGTAGTGATCACACTACAGCCGGATGCGGAAAAGAAGGGCGTGTCCTATAGGACCGTTTTGGCGAAGGTGGGTGAGGTGGTGCGCCTCGAGAAGCTCGGCGCTGCCAATGGCCTAAAGATGAAGATCACGGCGACTGGGGCTCACATGGTGCAGGTCCCCGGTGTGGCTAGTGGCCCGCCCGCTGACGCTCTGGCCGAAAGTGGGAGCTTATTGCACCTCGGAGGTGGACCGCAGCGGTCTCTGCTACCGCTGTGGCAACGCCACGCCGCACTGTGCCGTATGTGCGGCGGCTGGCAAGCCGGCCGAGCACCGGATGGCGGGCAAGGCCTGCGCACCACCCAGCAAAGCCAAAACAGCCACCCTAGGGTGGAGACTCGGAAACGCGTGTTAATCTATCCAGCCCAGACGGGGTGGATAAATGGAATTTTCACTTCAGTAGCTCAAACATGTAGGTTTTGCTGCCTGAAATCAGTGAGCAAAATGCTATTTTGCTGATTTTTGTGAGACCAAGTAACTTTTTTTTTTTTTTCAGAAAGCCGCGTATATCTTATTCAGCCTTGTGTTAATCATACAATTCGAAACATTCACACTCTATCTCTTTCCCGCCATTAGAAAGAGAGAGAGAGACAAAGACCAGCCCTTTCGAAGTTTCGGGTGGAAGTCCAATACGGTTGCAGAAGGCTATATTGAAGACTCAATAGAAACTAAGTCGAAAATCTGTAAGCGTATAGTGAAAACAATAAGTCTGAATTCGACCTCGGATCCTTGGTCTCCACGCACGCCCATCCACTTCCAACGACGCACAGTGTACTTATAGAAAGCTGATCAGAGTCACCAACGTTCACCGTTGTTCCTTCTCAATCCGGCACAGAAACAAACCTTAACCCCAGGTAATCAAACTCAACTCAATGCAACTATAATATTGCCAAATAAATCTGTTACTTTAATTTGCAGAATTGCAGTAATTTTACTTTTGAACTTTTAAAATGTTCAATTTTATTGAATTGGTACCTCTACCTACGAGTACAATGTTAATTATTTTTATTCACAATAAGTAGTTATTTCAATCTATTCCTGTTTATTATTTTATATCCTAAAGTGTTCTCGCTGCTGAATTGAGCAAAGTTTTTTGTATCTCGTGTCTTTGAATCCCTCGCCACACTCAGGATTCAAAATCAGCACTCGCAGCAAAAAACGACTTTGCTCTCTTGTGCACAAATAACTATTTTCATCCGATTTTCACCCTCAGCTGTGTGCAGCCATTTAGAGAAACATGACAGAAACTGGCCCAAGATACTTAAGGACATTAGCATACCCATAAAATTACATACATACTCGTATAAAGAAATTTAGGAAACGATTGCAAACGTACATTAAAAGATAAGTATTTATCCAAGAAACACAACTACGTCTACTCAATAATGAAATTAGTGTTGGTTATTTCCTGGCCATATTGCAGAATTTATAAATTACATAATAATATTATATAAAACAAGGAAGTTTAATTTGATTTCAATGCAATACGTAACATGCTTTTAGTTTTAGTTTGTGGTTATTAAAAAATAATTAAAACAGTGAAGGAAAACATCGTGAGGAAAACCGGCATGACCTAGAACCAAAAAATTCGAAGACATGTGACATCTACCACTGGGCTCGCGTGGTGGATTAAGTCCCACTCCCTCTCACAGAGAGGAGGCTTGTGTCCCAGCAGTGGGAACATTATAGGCTGACTAAATATATTTTCACAATAATCATCTACTCTTTATTTGCAAACAGAAATAGACCTATACTATTATAGGTAGGGTAATCAACATCTCACCACATCATTTAAATGAAAGAACAAAATAAGTTCTGCTGTTGCAAACTAGATGTCCATTAATTATATCAGGTTCATATTTTCTTGGAATCATCTGACAAACGGTTTCTGAAAATAACGACTCACAGGCTATATATGAAAATATCGCGAGTTTGTGTGTTAATTTGGGCACGGCAGCGATTGAGGTACCCACCCAAATTCCTCAATCGCTGCCGTGCCCAAATCATTTAGTCCGTTTAATCAATAATTAGTTATTGCATCACAACATGGACAAGAGCATGCAAAACTAAAATGATAAAAAGAAGAGAAAGAGCCCAAAAGATGATATTAAAAGTGGGTTTATCCAAACTTCGTCTTTTCTCCACCTCAAAACTTTATGAGGAAACTCAAGTGCTAACTGTACGCTAGCTTTCCATATTGCTAACTGTACTTCTGCAACACTCCGACTTACCTACCTGAAGAAAGGAGAAAACGTATAGCCCTCTCCAGAAGAAACTACGCAATATGTGAGTCAACTGCTGTTACTACCGGGGTCGCGGGAAGGTACTTATGGGTCACCGAGGCCCCCGCAATACAGGCAACAGGAAGGAATATGGGTGGGTTTTAGTCTAACACACCCTCCCGCTCCGCCCAGAGCGGGAGAAGTTATTTGATGATTTCCCACCCTCAAAAGAAAAAAAAAAACTGCTGTTACTACCTCCTTTGTGCAAAGATTTTTTCTATTCCGAGGAGGCGAATTATTCAATATAATAAATAAAATCATAAATATAGCTAATTGTTGTAAACGTTAATGTAAAGAAAAATTAAAGAAATGGTTACTAAACGGAAAAAGTCCTTGAGATTGTAAAGTAACAAGGTATATTTTGTTGTAATTGTTTGTTTTATTTTATTTTTGCGGCTTGTTTCACAGTGGCAGGCTTCTACCAAAGGGAAGCTACTCGGAGATGGTGAGGCAAGTGCTTGGTAGTTTTCTATGTATAATATAATATTTATTTCGTGATACCTAAAGATATCTACCAGTGCACGGTGGTACCGCCTTAGGTCATAAATGCAAAATTTTCATCATCAATTACCCCCACTTTAATTACTTATAACGATTTACCGATAAACAAGCTACCAAAAAATATAAATATGTCACCCATTTTACCAAATTATCACACCAACCAATCACCTTAGTATCGGTCTATCTTCCCCCCGTTTCCACATCAGAGCTATCCCAACCCCTCTCTGACGACCTTTCCGCCCTACTTGGCCTGAGTGACTGCGTTATCATAGCGGGCGATCTCAACTCCAAACATCCTGCCTGGAACAGCACCAGGATCTCCACCTGTTTGACCCCTGCCCCATCCTAAATTTCGACGTCATCGCCCCGATGACTCCCACTCACTTTCCCCACGACCCTAACCACACCCCTGACGTACTTGACATAGCGCTTCTTAAGAATGTCAAAAAATGTCTTCTATAGAAGCGCTTAACGAACTCTCCTCTGACCACCGTCCAGTTGTCCTCAAACTGGCCTCCCGCCTAGGTCTCCACGACCCTGTCCGACCCCCTCTCACCAAGGTAGTTACATACTGGAGGAAAGGAAAGCGATTGCCTGAAATCCACCACGTTAGGCCCCGACTCCATTCCTGATCAGTTTACCTCTATCGCGGACACGACAGCCGCGATCGACTCATTCACGGTACACGTACAATCAGTCCTGAACGACTATTCAAGGGAGGTTCGACCATCGCTGGAAACTTCCGGACGACGTGCGTGAACTGCTGAAGAACGCGGCTGTCCATGCATAGAGCAACTTTCCCTGCCACGCGAACAAACTCCTTATGCGCTATTTACAGAGATCCTGTAAAGACACGATTATCGGAGCTGCGTAACGCCGGCTGGGACAAGATGCTGAGCGAGTTAGAGCCCACGCACTTAGCCTTCTGGGAACTTCAGAGGAAACTCAAATCCGTAGAAGGCGCCCCGACAATACCATCGCTCTCGATGACGTGGACAAGGCGGAATGCCTAGCCGATAGTCTTGAGGCTCAATGAACACCCAGCTCTCAACCAGTAGACCAAGCTTACCTGTCCCAGGTCGACGCGGAAGTCGAACGTAGAACCTCCCTCCAAAGCCTTCACTGCCTTATCAGACCAGAAGGAGGATCATCCTTATAAGTGCTGGTTACAGCATTTAACGGAGCAGCAATAGAACTCTACTATCCCTAATAAATTTACGATAGAGCACTTACTCTATCGTCAAGTACTACGTCCACATCGCAACATCATTACTACGTCCAACCGTCTGGGCGTCTGGCCATGAATGACCTGCTTGTTTTGTATTACTTATATAATAACAGAAGTTTAGAAATCTAACCGTAATATTGTTCCCCCAGGTCTGTTTATTAGTGCCCATCATATTGATGAAGTACCGTGACCTCCTGCTGTATCGCCGTACGTTCACGGTCCCGTTCAGGTACAGATATTTTGGGTTTATATAAGTCACATTTGCCCTCTCCGGGATCACCTCCATGCACTGAAATTGAGTGAAAGAGTTTTCGCCATTAGTTTCGAACTCAAACGAATGTCTTGCCACGCTTAATGTCGACTCGCGACATCGCTGTGAGATTCGCTAATGAGTAGGTAATTAAGAGACTTAGGAACAAGTCGAACTAATCCAATATCAAAGAATGAGGTGAGCGCACGCGTGTTTTTTCAAAACATGCGCCCTTTTCAAACAGTCTGGTGCAGTTCGTGGCAGTTGGTTTGGTTCAATCTCAGATTTGATTCCACCAACTGCTTCAGACTGCGTGAAAAATGAGCTTGTTTTGAACTTTTTAGTTGCAGTTGGGTTTTTTATTTTTCGTTTTATTTATTGTTTCAATATTTTATTGAAAGATATGATTTTTGGAATCGTATCCTCAAGCCCTTTATTTTGATACCCGACATGGCCATGACACAAAAATCTTGGGTTTCAAGACATTACTATAACTGGACATTTTATGGCCTGTTTAATGATGTCGGAAATCCTCAGTTTTGATTTAATAAGAATAAAAACTAGACGAGTTGATAGACACCATATATGTATTAAAATTTAAATCCATCCAGCTGTTAGGATGCTTCGAGGGAATAAATAATCCCACATACAAAGATACATAGATACGCGTGAAAAAAAAACATAACTCCGTCTTAGCTCACGCGCAGTAGGGTAAAAATAAAAATCATGAAGAAGATTTTATTATAAGTAACTAGCTTTACCGGCTTCGCACGGGTAGCACTAAGTATATACTTAGTGCTACCCGTCTCTTCCTATCTACCCTCACCTTTTAAACCTTTCCTCAACTACGACAAACATTTTAAAACCAAAATCAACTAAATCGCCCCAGCCGTTCTCGAGTTTTAGCGAAACAAACGAACAGCAATTGATTTTTATATATTTAGATAGATATATATGTAGGTAACCAAAGAATAATTGAGTAGGTCGGTATAGCCAAAGAAGATGCTCCTGGCGCTACAAAGTAGTTAGGTTGCCTTAATTGTATTTTCCTTACCGGTTTTCTCATACGAGTATACTTGGGAAACGTCGTGATTGGTTGAAAAACTGTAAGTACTGTTTAAACAAAAAAATCCTACTTACTTCCACGGTATTAATCCAACTCAAAACAGATAATAAAATAAAATATTTATGAAACATGATCATTTTCATAATAAACACTGACTGAACAGGAAAGTATTGTAACACATTTATTTTATGCGGTTTTTAAAAATAGGCGATGCTTAGTAACGATAAGATTATATTAGATACACTGATTATGATAAATTAAATAGTAAATAGGCAGGACAGGAGGTAAATATCTTCCAATTAAAAACTGCATGCCACTTAAATTTCTATACACACATTTAAAATGGGTTAGCGACAAGCAGTGGAGTGGCGTGCAATTTTAAATTAGACTCTAACTACTAGGTACACTCGCGGTCAAATAATACAGGTCGATGACAAAAATTAATAATGGTACATGCATGAAACTAATTTTATATTACAGAGAATTTTAATATGGTATGAAATAAAACCTTAAATGATCTACAACTTAATTTAAAAAGTAAACAATTTATAATGCTCAAATTTGGAAATAAAATCAATTTCAGGTTGTTTTTCTTTTGCTTCACTTTTGTTTTCAATCGTCAAATCAAAATGATAAGAGGCGGTCATTGGTACCGATTCCCTTGTTCACAAACTAAACTAAATTTAAGTTCAGTGCAGCTTTTTCTTTATATTTCATTAAGAAGAGGACAGAAGTTAAGTTTTAGTTTAGTCCTATCAAATTATTCAGCGCCTGTCACTACCTACTCCATACAAGTTTAGACGTGATTAAAAACTTGCCTACTAAAATTACGTCAATTTACGCCAAGCGCTGATTAATTTGACAGGAATAAACTAAAATGTATCTTCTGTCCTTTTCTTCATGAAATAGAAAAAAACGGTGCACTAAACTTAAATTTAGTTTAGTTTGTGTACAAGGGAATCGCCATTGGTGGTGGTGGTTCAATAATGATATTGAATTACTATCATGTCGCTAACACCAGAAGAATGTACACGTATCGTCACTATGTTAGAAGAAGGCAGAAGTCAGCGAAGTACGGCAAGAAGAATAGGCGTGCACTTTCTACTGTGTAGTCGTCGAACGTTTCCGAGAAACTGGACAGACCAAAAGAAGACTTGGAACCGGCAGACCAAGATATACTACGGCTCGAGAGGATTGATTTATTGTTACGAACATCATCATCTGCCTAGCCTTTTCCCAATATTTTACATGGAGCGACTTCCTGTCAGATAGGCAGTCGTCTCCACAACCCAGTTACAGGGTAATATATACGATATAAGGCTCCTACATACTGGCGCGACTTGTCGCGCGACGCGACGCGACACAAAGACACCGCGTGTAGCGCTACAAGCGGTGCCTTTGTGACGCGACGCGTCGCGCGACAAGTCGCGCCAGTATGTAGGACCCTATACGGTTGAGCTGAATGGTGCTGATCCACGCGTCATGTTCGTGAACGGGCGCCGTCAGTAGAGACTGGTCATCTCTTAGCTGCCACGGCTTATTTTAACTTTAATTTTTGAATTGCTTTTGTTTTTGTTGTAATCTTTTTATTACGGACGCTTTTACGTTTTGCATCGTTCTCACATGTATAATTTCAAAATGAATGATGTAAACAATATTTTGTAACCATAATACGTTGATTTAAAAGAGTGTCCTTGGAGTTTCTTGCCCGTTCTTCTCCATAGGTACCTACTACGCTTTGGAATGGGCAACTAGCTTCATCTTTCTGACTGACTGACCGAACCCTTGACAATTCAAAAGTGCCTGTAATTGGTTTATTTGAAATAAATGCTTTGAGTTTGAGTTTGATACGATACCCCTTGGTAAGACTGGTTGTCAGACTTTCGGGCTTCTGACGACCCGTAACGACTGTCAAAGATCCACGAATGGCAGCCGAGACCAACGGCTTAACGTGCTTTCCGAGGCACGGAGGGGTCTTGGTATGTAAAGATGGTCACCCATGTAGATGGGTGACCATCTTTACATATTCAAGTCGTCCGTCGGTCCATAGGGACCAACTACGGCAAGCATAGCTTAACCTGATCGCTTGACCCGTGCGGCTGTTATTACTTAGCCACAAGCCCCCTACCTTATTTGTTGTTACGACCATGTTCCGAAATCGGCACTTCACGGCAGTTGAAGTAACAAATCAACATCGGGAGACCCGTAGAGACGACGTAAGGGACTGTAAGGTGGCGGCTCCTTGAAGCTTATTAGACCCACAAATGATCCAAAACATGAAAGGGAACACCGGGTAGCAAGATAAAGTTACGCCCGCGAACACGCGCAATGGGAAGACGATGAATGGGCAAGAGAAATGTTTTCTGACGAATCCAGATTTATCCTGTATGCACATGATGGGCGGCGGAGAGTCTACCGACTGCCAGGGGAATGTTTTATTCCAGCTAGTTTTGAGGAAAAAGTGTCGTTCGGCGGTGAATCTGTTATGGGTTGGACTAGAATCTCTTCAGAGACTCGCACGGAGTTAGTGCTGATAGAAAATGGTACGCTAACTAGAGATCTTTTGTTAGGTTGTAGTATGGGTTCTATAGTGTTATGAAATTAAATGTTCATTTATTATTACACACTGAATTTAATAATAAAGTTACTACAACTAAACACGTTTATAAACAATAACTAAGATTAAAGTGATTATAAAGTGACGCGTAGTGACGCGAGCAATGGTTAGCGATAGACTGTGGTCGTCGTGTTGGATACTCTATTCGAACTCAGACATGGAACGTTGTATGAGTATTATGTACTAACAATCTTTATTTACATAACCAAATTACAAGATGATTATTAACATTAACTAAATTAAATTAAAACTAAGTTAAGCTTAAAAAAGGCCCTCGGGGCATTGTACCGAGGATGCTGGCGGCATTTCCTCGCTGAATTGCAATGCTGATGCGTTGCGCGAGAAAGCCGCCAGCTTTTCGGTCACCAGTTACATCAACTAGACGTTTCGCGATCTCCGCAAATAACTTATGCGCACTGGGACCCCACGGACCGAGGGTCTCGACGCCAAAGGGCACAAAGTTGTACTCTCTGCCAAGGCCTACATATTTAATAACTTTCAGATTTTCGGCATTTTCTGCCGCTGCACCCGCTTTAGAAGTAGTCCGTTGGAGGTGGGACGGTGCCAGTGTGTCTACACAGGTAGCGTCCCACACAAGCATCCGTCCCAAACTCCACGGGACCAAAGACACACCATCAGGTCTTTTGCCATCATCTCTGACAATGCCAGTCGGCTCAAGAAGAGCAGGCACATTGATGCTGGCAAGAGACCGGCGGATTATGTCATTAAGTGTTGCATGTCTTGAAAAGCGGCCTGCACTTTTTTGACAACAAAGTCCGTGGTGACCCAGTCGGTCCACGTCCGTGCCACAAGGGCATGTGTGTGGAGTGCATACCGTGACCCCAAGCCGCAGACCAGTCGCCAGACGAAGCGAGGTCGGATCCAGGAAGGTACCGGTATATGGAGAAGGATGGGCATGTAGCCAAAGACCGGCCTCTCTGGTTCCGACCGCCAAAAGTCTTGCGCGATCCGGACCTGAACTGCGGCTCAGAATCGATTTGTATGTTAAATCGCAATAAATATCGTCCCAGCTCCTCTGAGATTTTAGGTTGTCTGGAAATTCTTTACCCGGGCAAGCAATTTGAAAAGCATTCTTGGCATCGTCCAAGCCCGCAGTCTCATAGTTTGTGGGCAAAGCCCTTAGGACATTACCTATGAGACGTGACGTGCTATGGGTGGACGACAAAAAGGCTGGGGAAGCAACACTCGAAATTTTGCGGATTCCTAAACCGCCAAACCGAATAGGGAGGGATGCTTGTAACCAAGATGGTTCATTGAGCTGAATATTTAAAATCGTTTCTAAACTAGTTTTGACTAAATCGTCTATTGGTGAAAGCAAATTTGGATGTTTCCAAAAAGGGCTACAGCGAAGCACATAAGTAAATTTAGGGACAAAAAGGCAAAACTTTAGAATTATAAGCGCATAATGAGGACTGATTTCGAGTAAACAATTTGCGTGACTTTGGAATTTAGAAATAGTGTTAGTAATATAATATGTACTTGAGTGCACAGGTTTGTGTGCATGTGTGGGTTACATACCACTACAAGTCAAGATATGTGGATGAAATTCTTAATAACCTTGTCTGCCCATTTAATTAAATTCGTTATCATGCAAACCGCTTTTCGGCTGTGTTAGTGGCTGTTTATCGGCAGGCGTTCAAAAGGCCTTTTGTTTGACGCTTTCATACAACACCTAGGACTCGTCGCCGATGATGATCGACTCGAGGAAGCTCTTTCTTTGTGGGCGCAACAGCAGACTTTCATAAATACGTGTTAGCATTTGTGACTTTCACAAATGCTGACACGTCAATACGTGATAGCATTTGTGAAAGTCTGCTGTTGAGCATCAGTCAAACTTTGACTGATGCCGCCTCAAGCTTTGACTGTCTAAGCATGGGCTGTCCATATTGAAAAAACTTTACGGTAGCCCATGGATTCTTACATCTATGGTACTGTAGTGATATTTTAGAGTTTTCTCTAAATCCCTGGTGCTGGAATCCGAATGCAGCTCAAGCTCGCGCCGCAGCGCTTCTTCGTCAAAATTGACGGGTCGACCAATATGAAGAACATCTTTTAGGCTTGTGTCTCCTTCATATAGACATTGATGAATATTATAAGCAAAATTAAGTGAATATTTATGTACCTTGAAAAGTATTATATTAGTTTAATTATTGTGAATGTGAGCACTATGTGGGTCATTTTTATTTATTTCTTGTTGTTTTATTTTTTCTCTTATATTTAATGATGGTCTGGCATTTTGAGTTCTTTATGCGGCCAACCCAATTGTCCTTTCCTTGGTATTGTTCGTCGAGTCGTTGAGCTCCTTAAGTTTTGAGTTGAGCTACACGATTACTGACAAATGCTTGCACTGACTGGACAGGTCCACTCAAATTTGTGTGGTTCTTTCCTCAAAAGACCATTTCAGACATAGATCTACATGGTCCTCACATGATCTGACCAAGATTATGTCTGGACTTTAAAAGAGACTTTGACCCTTGAGTTTGTTTCGCCATTTCTTCTCAGGGGTAGTCAGATAGGAAATGTCGACTCCATCTAGCTTATTTTTTAATATGACGTGTAAAAGTGATTCTCATATCCTATTTACAGAATAAACAATTTCATTTCATTTCATTTCTTCATTAAAGCGTTGAAACCAATTTCGTACTGTGCGATCGGTGGTAGTGCTTGGGCCAAAAGCGATGTTGATCTTATTTGCCGGTTCCCCTCGAACTGGTTCCCAATTTGTGTTCGTATAAGTAAATTGCTAAAAGATGTTGTTGATCCATTTTGTCAACACTTAACTAAATCCCTGTAACAAGCCCACGCTTATATACTCTATGTGAAAGATACGAGAACATTCTATTATACTTGTATACTAGACTTATTCTAGAATGAAATATTCTAGAATAAGAAATTGATACAACTAGAAATATCATGGAAATTTAGAAGAGGGAAAAATCTTATGTAGCATGAAATTTCTAATTATTACGAAACGTCTCCAAAACAGTTACGTTCTCAGTCTTTTTTTTTTAAATACTAGTGTTGTAACCAATTAATTACTGAATTTCATCAGCTTCATTCGATTTTAATAGTAATTAAATATTGTGTGATCTTTACTGAAAAGAATGAGCTTGGCGCTCAAAGCCGTAAATAAAATTTTGAATTGGCAACACTGGTTTCTACGGAATGGCTTGTCTCTGACCAAGCGGCACGTGACTTAGCGTCCACGCGCGCATAAGAACGCCGCCGTACCATTGTCAGTACAATGCTATTAGGTTGATCTGGGCTCAAGTCAAAGGATACGCAGCTCGCCACAATACAAAGCCGCCATCCTCCACTAAGAATATTATGACATTGCTGAAAGAAGCTTGTGCCAAAATTACTAAAGAAGACTGGGCAAAAGTGGTAGAAAAAAATCGAAAAATAATAAAGGAAGATTTTGACAGAGACGTCAATATTGATAATAATATTAAAAATGAAATAATTATATTTACAGGTGACGATAGACTGACGATTTTGACTCATCATCCGAAGAAAATGATTGAATGACGATTCAATAACTTTCGCTTTTTCTTGATTTTTTTTTGATTGAGTGAACTAAAAATATTAAATTAGAGACAAATTGACCTTTCGTACCATTATATCATTTCAAAATACCTACAATATTAAGTTTAAGTTAAATTTTCTAATCAGAACTTTAATACAATGCACTTTACATAATCAAATGTATCAAATACTTATACGAGCTTGAATAGATTTATAGTGAGTATCGAGTACTGAGTCGTATGGTTACTTCACTAGTTACGTCGTGATGACAAATGTATTACGAGCCTTTTATTTTTTGACAACTTTAGTGTTAAGTGACTTAACGTCTTATCACTGTGGTTTATTAGCTTATAAGCCATTACATAATAAGCCGCATAAAATAGAATGCAGGCCTTATACAGCTAGTCATTGTAACAAGTTTAAAAATAATATAGCTCGTAGAATTACACCATCTATAGTAGAACACGAGAATCCTAATGAAATATATGAAGCCCTTTTTGATGTTGTGCAAAAAGAGTACCAATCTACTTGTAATACCAAAACTATTAACATTAATGGCACCTCCGTTGGCTTTAGCCAATGGGCTACTGCAGGTATTTATACAAGTAGAGCGAGACTTTACGAGTTATATGGTTTGAAAACTACAGGTTTGTTATTCCTTTCCTAGAGTCTGTCAAAAATTATTTCAAAAGATTTGTGTTTTGCTAGATCTAAATTTTTAAGCGATACAATTCAATCCATCAAATTCAAATAATAAAGTAAAAACTACTTGAAAAATCACTGACAATGAAACGGATAAGTCGGTTAAACAAGAAAAACAACTTGAGATAATGAGCGGCTGACGTAGCTGAGGCATTCAATGAGTTTATTGCCAACCAACATACGTATAACTCGCTCTTTAAATCCGTCCCCGTCTAAATCTGAAAACCTTTTGCATAGTAGTGTGCCTAAATGTAGTCGCTTATTTAGCTTCGAACGTGTCAGGGCCGATTCACACCGGAACGGCAGAAGCCGGCAGCGGCCAGCAGCGGCTGGCAGCGGCTGGCAGCGATGTGACGAGGCCGGTGGATCCGGTCGCGGCAGACTCGCGTCGCCACTGGCGGCCGCTGGCGGCCACGCGCGGCCTCCCGACATCACACGCCTAGCCTCCTCTTGACCAATTTAGTTTCTACATTCAGCAAGGAAACTCCGCCGCGGCGCGACCGCGAGTGGCCTCGTGTCGCCGCGAGCGGCCTCGCGTTGTCACGGGCAGCCGCCGTCAGTACCTCTGATAAGACGCGCGTGGCCGCGCGACCTTTTCGGGCTATTCATGCGATCGGTCTTTTAATTATATAGACAAAGTTTTAAATTATTTCACACCGAAAGTGCTCGCCGCGCCGCTGCCAGCCGCTGCTTTCCCGGTGTGAATCGGCGCTAACGCCTGGTGATGTAATTAATGTTTTTTTACACACTTACGTCTAAATACACTGTGATTATAGGGTATCTCCATTAAACTATTAAGTAATATAATAGACATCGTAGCCCCCTATCTAGCGGACGGTGAGCAATGGGTAGCTCACCGTCCGGTAATAAGGACCAAGCCCGAGTCGACGGCGCGTTGTATTCCACGCGTGCCTCAAAGAGATGTCGTCAGCACAAAGGTAGGGGTCCACTAGGGCCGATGCCTGCCGGGGTCGCGGGAAGGTACTTATGGGTCACCGAGGCCCCCGCAACACAGGCAACAGGAAGGAATACGGGTGGGTTTTAGTCAGTAAGAGTCTGACACACCCTCCCGCTCCACCCAGAGCGGGAGAAGTTATTTGATGATTTTGCCACCCTAAAAAAAAAGCCCCTATCTAACTGTTACTTTTAATAAATGTTTTGATTTAAGAACTTTTCTTGACCTCATGAAGAGTAGTAAAGTCATACCATTATTTAAAGCAGGTAATAAAAATGACGTTGGCAATTTTAGGCCTATTATGCAGGTGAGTTAAGCAAAATATTTGAAAATTTAGTACTCAAACAGTTGCTAAGACATTTTAATTTAAACAGTCTCCTTCATAATGAACAATTTGGCTTTACAAAAAGTCGTTCAACTACAGATGTGGGTGTTACACTGCTGAACTGCACCAGCATCATGAGAACTCACAACGTGCACGCATGAGAGAACTCACAAAATGCTATTAGAGTTTTCTGTGATCTTTCCAAAGCCTTTGATTGCGTGCACCATGACATGCTTTTGTGTAAACTACGTCATTAAGGTGAAAATTAAGAAACTCAAAGTAATACATTTTTGTTTTCATAAAAGGTTCCAAAGTGTAGAAGTTAATGGTGTGAGATCTTCTGGGCTACCAGTTCAGTTAGGCGTTCAAGGCTCAATACTGGGTCCATTCTTATTCTTACTGTATATTAATGACTTACCATTCTATTTAAAGGGTATCTGTGACTTTGTAGCGTTTGCAGATGATACTTCTCTTATTTTTAAAGTAGACAGGAAAAGACTTGATTTTGACGATGTAAATGAAATGATGATGAAATGATTTTATTTTCTGTAAGTAGGTTTGTACACTTTTACACGTCAATCATATTTAGAAAAAAAAAAACTAGATGAGCTCGGCGTTTCCTGTCTGACTACTCTGAGAAGAAAGGCCGAAACAAACTCAGAGGTCACAGGTTGGTGTCTGAAATGGTCTTTTGAGGAAAGAACCACACAGATTGAGTGGAGCTATCCAGTCAGTGCACGCATTTGTCAGTAATCGTGCAGCTCAACTCAGAACTTAAGGAGCTCAACGTTTCGACGAACAATACTAAAGAAAAGACATTTGGGTGAGCCGCTTAAATGACTCAAACTGCCAGACCAAGATTAAAACTAACTGAGAGAAAAAATAAAAACAATAACCCACATAGTCTTTACATTCACAATAATATAAAAGAAAAAAAATACTTCAAAAAGTAAATATTCGTGTCATTGTACGACTATATATAAAAAATCATCAATGTCAATGAGTAAATAATCTTGGTCAGATCATCTGAGGACCATGTAAATTAGTGTCTGAGATGGTATTTTGAGGAAAGAACCATACAGATTTGAGTGGACCTGTCCAGTCAGTGCACGCATTTGTCAGTAACCGTGAAGCTCAACTCAGAACTTAAGGAGCTCAACGACTCGACGAACAAAACCAAAGAAAGGACATTTGGGTAGGCCACATAAAGTACTCAAACTGCCAGATTATCATTAAAACTAACTAAGAAAAAGTAAAATTTAAAAATATATGATCCGCATAGTCCTCACTTACATGTCAATAAAAACAAAAATTAAAATGTCAATATTAATTCTAAGACACTTAGTATAAAAATAGTGTTAGTATAAAATTAGTTTGTTGCTTGAGGGTACAATGGAGTAGTTTAATGAATCCCAAGCCTTTTTGTCGTCCAAGTAATCTTTAAATTTATAGAAACCTTTTTGACAGAGTTTCTGTTTAATAAATGATTTAAATTTATTGAGGCTCAGTTCTTTAACATGGCTTGGGAGTTTGTTGTAATAACTTTGGCACTTAAATGGATTACTAATTTTTTAGTCTTGGGCGCAATAAGTAAGTCTTTGTTTCTAGTTTGATTGTACTAGTACCCGACTACTCGGGTACTAGTACTAGTGTAAATAAATAACGACTATATCGTCAGCAACTAAGCTGATATTTCTATTGAATAATAACAATTCACTAGACGCTAACCGAGAGTCGTAAAAGGGCAAGTTTGTTATCGTCGCGCGGCGGCTCACAGTGGAACGAATGTATGGGAGCGGTTGGACGTAGACATGTCCGAAAAATAAGAGTAAAATTATGCCAAACTAATGATGCCATCTTATTCGATTACTTAATGCCTTCATAAATTGTGGTGATGAATTTCTTCATAACTCCCATATTTCGGGAGTAATTTGAGAAAATGTGAAATTTTACTATGAAAATGAGTGTATCGAGCTCTCTCCCTCCTGATTCCGGGCTTGTTTCAAGTAGCGGTCTCTAATATCGTAATGCTATTACTAAGAGCTATATTTAATACTAAGACACATAGTGCGCCAAATGTGCACTTTCTGGGATAAAAGGAAATGAAAATTTAAAAAAAAAAACGTTTTTTCCCCATTTGTATTTACTTTAAACCGCAGACAGACTTATTAAGAGGTCTATAAATATATTATATATATACAGAAATATATATTAACAAAAATATTCACAAGAACTGATGAGAGTATGACTTTTAAGTAAGTTGATAATAAATTACCTAGTTTCATTAAAAGTACAATAAATAATTAAGATGTAAGCTCTAATTTACTAAGTTACACATTTTAAAACAATAACATCATTTAATTATCTTCGTCATCATCATCATCATCAATTAATTCAAATTCAGAATCGATGTCCGCTAAATCATTTATGTTAACAAATTCGATATCACTTTTCTCAGAATCCGTAAGCTCATAAAATTCCTTAAAAGAAGATTTTTTTACAAACTTATTTCCTTTTGGACGGATACTTGTAACAAGTGGATCAGAAGACAGTAAAAGATTGTGCATAATATCTTCATTGCATGAGATACTGCTATGCTTTCGAGAATGCCCCTCTCTATATTTTCTAAAATCTTTATTTCTAGCCTCAGATGCCTCTTCGGATAGAAAACCAATGGGCACAATTGACATGTTCTGAACTATGTCTGGCCCATGCATTAAAATTTTATGAAGTGAAGAAGGCATATAATACCATGGGTATAACTCCACGTAAAGCTTAGCAGTATCAAAGCAGAACTCTCGGAATTTAGTTACGTTGATCTTCTCTCCTGATGAAATACACTGCAAGATCACACAGATTTTTCTTAAAAGCATAGCATCTATTCCGGTCAGTTCAGCAGATTTAGTGTAGTTTTCAAAAAATCTCCTTGCCGAGTTGCCATTGTTGGTGGATCCACTGCCTTGTTTCACAACATCGAGAAGTAAGCCCGTTTCTCTTCTTACAGCCTCTTGAACTCTTTTCTTCCTGTCATCAACTTGCCTTTTTGCTATATCACCCCTTACTTGCCATGATTTTATGTCTAATTTGTAGGAAATGTGTAATAATCATTCCATTGAGCGAATCCAAGCGTGAAGGGTGCTTAAGCTATATTTATACATGTCCTCGTTTGCGTGTTTATCTTTGATTAACTCTAAATTATTCATTTCTTTAGGACAAGCCTTGCATATGTCACACACTGAAGCTGCTGTATTGGATATAATGGAATGAATTTTACCATCAATCATTGTCAACAGCAGTTGGTGTTTGACACTAATTCCATCAGTGATGGTGGATGGAGTTAAGGCTTCAATCTCTGCTTCGATTTCAGCCATCTCTCTCTGCACATTTTCTTTGGTTTCCTTTATAAACTTAAACAATATTGGCCGGCAAAATGAAGTGGAAGATGGTCGCTCGTTTTCCCAAATTGTTACACCTTTTGAGACGAGCCGCAGTGGTACAAGACTAATCATAAAATTACTAGCAAGATCGATTTGCTCATCTTCACTCGTCCTTTGATGATAAATGCTTTGGCTAGATGATCCGTCAAAACCCCATTTGCTGGTCAATACGAGCTGTTGATTGGGATCAACAGGGGTTTCTAACGACCTAATAAGTCTTCTTGAGGTTAAATCCATCAAGGCTTGTAATTTGATTTTTGCAGAGCTCTCTGTAACTGTGAGATCTTCTTTGGCCGGATAGCACTTAATTTTTTCTTTAACCAACATGTAGTAACTCGGGTATTGAAGAGCTCCTTCTTGAGTGTTGAAATCCCGAAGAGTGTTATAGCGCCATTTCGATAAGTTCATCGATACATAAAGAGCCAATGCCTTCAAAGGGGATATTTCCCGTACCTGAATTGATTTACCTTCAATGAAGGCTTTGATTTTTGAGGCCTCTTCTGGATTCTCCGTCAAGTATTTCATAACATAAGCTGTATCGCTTTGTCCTGCCTTTTGAAGCGCCCTTTCGGCCGAAAACATAATTTCAGCGCTGCTACTGCTGCATGAAAGACTATCTTCAGTGCGTCTTCTTTTTTGCCGGTTACTAAGGTCCTCAAAAGATTTACGAGGACTAGGATGTGTACAAGTTGAAGCATCAGATTTAGCAGGAGAAATTATGGGCTCGATGACGTCACTTATATTTTCTGTAGAAGGTTCCATATTTTCATTCTGTAATTCCGGCCATTGAATTGCAGCCTGTAGCCAAATCTCATGTTTCTTCCGAAACTTATCTGTGCTTCTTCCAGACTGTGTCCATTTTGCATAAATGCGGTAGCAAAATCGACGACACCAGTCTTTTAAACTTGTTTCAGCACTTTCACATAACTGAACACAACTGTTATCTTTTAAAACACTGAACAAATAGTTAAAGTCGCGTAAATCTTTATGTGCGCGTGCGCATAAAGCAACGTGAATATCAAGATTTGTATTAAAATTTGGAAAATACATTGCGAGATTAGCTTGGATACAACGAGGTGTAAATCAACACTGATTTTAAAGTTACTAATAGTGACCTATTTATATAAAATCCAGGTATCCCAGGTATCCTTTGTTAAATATTGCAAGGTAATTAGTTATTGTGATAATTAGTAAATGATGCATGCTAAATTAGTGTATTAAGAGCCATTTAGTAATTAAATAATAGCAATGTTCTTATCAGTAATCATTTGTGCATCAGTTTTATATGTAAACCTTAAGTCCCTAATTATATATCCTAATTAGCTTATATCTTCTCTAATTGGCTGCTCAGAAATGTTATTGTAATAAGGTAAACCTTTAGAAAAACGGTTTTAATCAACAAAATAAACAAAAAATAAAAAAATTGTGTTATAAAATAAACATCACTCTTTATCCCAGAAAGTGCACATTTGGCGCACTATGTGTCTTAGTATTAAATATAGCTCTTAGTATTAGCATTATGATATTAGAGACCTCTACTTGAAACAAGCCCGGAATCAGGAGGGAGAGAGCTCGATACACTCATTTTCATAGTAAAATTTCACATTTTCTCAAATTACTCCCGAAATATGGGAGTTATGAAGAAATTCATCACCACAAGTTATGAAGGCATTAAGTAATCGAATAAGATGGCATCATTAGTTTGGCATAATTTTACTCTTTTTTTTCGGACATGTCTACGTCCAACCGCTCCCATACATTCGTTCCACTGTGCGGCTTTTGTTATGCGAGTTCCCAGAATTTGATTGGTGTGCGTGCACCATAATTCTAAGAATGAACTAGTTATCAGTTCTAACAAAAAACAACAGTGCATTAGCAAAAATGTTGCATTATTTTGGTCTGTTTATAAATTAAATATTCGACCTCAATTTGCTTTGTACATCCTAATTCCAAGGGTTGATGAGACATCTGCAATAACCAAGCATGTTTTTAAAAAGGTTTGAACAACTGAGGCTATTTTTTTAATTTATTTATTATGACGTAAACAAAACCTTTTCTTGATTTTTAAAAGTTTCTTAAGCTTGAATATGGCGTAGCATGTTTCCCTGACGACACAGATGCTTGGGAATTATTTTAGAGTGCACGTTGCAGTTAATATATATATATATAAATGGTTACGGATTGGTTAACGACAAATAACTTAGTTCTCAATGCCAAGAAAACGAAATGTATAAAGTTCGCTTTACAGAATGTTAGAAATCTAGGACCCAACATCGTCTTAGATAAAAAGGTACTTGAAACTGTAGACTTGGCAATTTTTTTGGGCATAACAGTAGATGCCAAACTTCAGTGGAGCCCACATATATCAAGTCTAGCGGGTACGCTCAGTTTATCATGTATCTACATCATTATTTATAGTTTTGACAATCTTTAGTATTGTGATAGAATACCGCGGGTGCAGTTTCAGAACGCATCTTAAAAAAAATAGCGGGATTTGTGTTTTTATTCTCGCTAAAGTTGTATGCGTTACACGACGCGACACGACACAAAGACACCGCGTGTAGCGCTACAAGCGGTGCCTTTGTGTCACGACCGACGGGTCGCGCGACAAGTCGCGCCAGTATGTAGGAGCCTTTATTTGCATATCGTGTCTTTGAATCTCTTGCTGCGTTCAGGATTATATCCTAGAATCACTCGCAGCAAAAGCCAACTTTGATCTCTTGTTGCACAAATAACTATTCCAACATTTGGTGTTGTTTTATTAACTGGTAAATTATCTACGACATACAGTTTCATCCATGCCACTAACTCTATTAGTTCAAGAGTAATTTTTGTTTTTCTTACACCCGTATTCTTTGTCCGCGAGTGTATTTATAAAAAATCATGTTTTGTTACAAAAGTTGGTAGTTACATAAATTGTCCACTTTGCCAAAAGGTGTGCATTGATTGGAAACGAGTTTTATCTGACTTCCCGTTGATATAAATCTCTCTGAAATATTATATTTTTAAATGTTATAAATTGTTACCTACTCGTCGCATAACGAATTCGGTAATTATACCTAATGCAAATTCCTCAATTACATGCTCACGATCAATATCGATTGATGGTTATGATCAACCTCAGTCATAGACCGTTCAATGACGATCGTTTTAAGTTGCCGTGTTGCACCAAGTCAATCTGTTTTTAATGAGATCAATCCGTTGTTGAAGGCGCCTATATTTGCCAACAGATCGATGAAAACCATGGAAGTAATACTTATAAACACTGAGACCGCCTTTTTGGTCTACTGGTTGCAAGCGTTACTGCTTGGGAATGGGTTCGATTCCCCATTCCGCCAAAGTAGTTTTGGGTTTTTCCATCTGGAATTTCTCAGTAGCAGCCCGAAGTCTGGATTTGTGACAGATTGATGGCAATAACCTCGCGCCTTGTATATGGGTCTTTTATTTAGTTATTTTATTTTTATTTATACTTATTTAAAGCGATATAATACCGATTACATTAGTTAATATAGAAGAAAAAAGATTAATAATGGTGCCGATTCCCTTGTTCACAAACTAAACTAAATTTAAGTTCAGTGCATCTTTTTCTTTCTATTTCATTAAGAAAAGGACAGAAGATAAATTTTAGTTTAGTCCTGTCAAATTAATCAGCGCCTGTCACTACTCCATACAAGTTTAGACGTGATTAAAAACTTGCCTACTAAAATTACGTCAATTTACGTCAAGCGCTGATTAATTTGACAGGACTAAACTAAAATGTATCTTCTGTCCTTTTCTTAATGAAATAGAAAGAAAAAGATGCACTGAACTTAAATTTAGTTTAGTTTGTGAACAAGGGAATCGGCACCATTGACATATTATATCATTTTATTAAAACTAACATGGAACAGTGGACTCCCTTGCATACTTTCTTTCACAGAACACCGCATAATTTTACTCCATTTATGACGGTTGCGCAAATAGATGGTGCCGGCGGCTCGGATAGTGTCCGATGTACTCGTATTCGGAGCTCTGGGTAATCTATACGTCCCCGTAAGGTTTTACAGTCTACCATGAGCTGATCAAGGCCTCTTCTCACCTCCAACAAGGTAAAGCCCAACATCTCTAAAAGATAGTTGGTAGGGTACTATTAGGGTACATAGGGAAATAAATTGTATAACCTTTGGAAGAGGAATCTTAGGAATCTTTTGGAAGAAGAAGCTTTCTGGACCTTTTCAAGCAGAGTGGTTTACAAGAGCCCAAGAACACTTAGATTGCGGAAGTCACGAGCATTTTGCAAATACAAATCCCAGGCGCTTGAAAGATTCATTCGCAAGGGTAGAGACGTGATGTCTAAATGTAAAGCAGCGGTCGAAAGTCACCCCCAAGTCCTTTATGTTGGTGACACGAGTAATTACCGCACCACCCAACTACATATAGTGATAATGAATTGGTCGCAGCCTTCTACCGTTCGTCATAACGTAGCACTTATTAATATTGAAAAATTGTTTATTTACAATGCTCCACTCAAAGACGGCTTCAATATCCATTTGTAGGAGATTGCAATCTTCGTCTGTTCTGATATGTACGACAAACTTTAAGGTCATCGGCATATAGAAGGCATTTGGCAAACTTAGCATTTGCTATGAGATCATTGCAAATGCTAAGTTTGATCATGATCAGGAACAGTGGCGGCCCTAACACTGATCCCCGACTCTTGCCCGAGCGTGTGTTATAAGGCTTGGACTCGAAGCAGCCATGTCTGACAAACTGCTTGCAATCCCGTAGGTAGCCGGAAAAGCAGTGAAGAAGATGGGACGAGAAATCGATGGCCCCAGCTTTGTCAAGGGCACATAGTTGTCAACTCTGTCGAATGCTTTCCAGAAATCGAAATACATAGTATAAACCTGCGTACCGATGTCCAAGCTACAGTATCAGAAGATTCGAATTTACAGAGCGGCCGAAAACCGTGTTGGCATTAGATAGAGACATATTTACGCGTTTGTAAATGAAGGTATGGAGTACATGCTCGGAAACCTTGGCAATGGTGTGCAGGATAGCGATGGGTCTGTGCTCCTCTACAGATGGTTCTCACTGGTCTTAGGAATGGGAGTGACTCGCGAAGTTTTCCGTTGCTCAGGGTATATACCGGATTGGAGGGCTAGGTTAAAGACATGACATAGGGAAGCGGCCAAGATATCATGACACCCCTTAAGGATAAAGGCTGAAATGTTGTAAGGGCCAACCTAGCTACGGGGTTCGAGTTTAGCAATCCCCTTAACTACATCCGATGGGGTTAAAACGGGAAGAGAATTCTTATCTCCCTCACTACTCACACATAAGTCTCTTGGGTCCAATTTAGGTGTATCGGACAGAAACACCCTGGAAAAATACTGAGCAAATGCCTCGGCCGCTTTGACACCCGAAAAAGTCTCACCATGGGGTTACGTTAGACTCGAAATAACACGCAGAGGGCGATGGCCGTGAGTGTGATCAGAGGTTATCGCACGATCTCCTACGTGATGGCTTGCGCACTGGCCGGATCCCCACCGTGGGACCTGGAAGCGAGAGCCCTTGCGTCACTGCATCGATGGCATGAGGAGGTGCGGACGCGGGGCGTGGTACTGGTGCAGCAGCAGATATCACCGCGCCGAACCAAGCTCCGTCAGGTCGTGGTGGCGGAATGGCAGGACGGGCTTTCTGCACCCTACCACCGGCCCCGTCACCAGCCGGTGCTCGACGACTGGTTCGTGAAGAGGCACGGCTCCGTAGGTGTAGGGCGACGTAGGTGCTCGTGGGGCACGGCTGCTTCGGGAAGTTACTACATCGCATAGGCAGGCAGCCAGACGCTCGGTGTTATCACTGCGTCCACTCTCGGGAAGACACGGCGTGGCATACGCTTGGAGAGTGTGCAGCTTGGCGCCGTGCCCTCGTATCGTAAGTGGGACGCGGTGATCTCCTTCTGCGAAAATGTCATGTCGCAGAAGGAGGCAGCGGAAAGGGAGAAGGAGATTTCGAGAGCTCTCCCGGCCCGCAGCAGGCGCATCGGGTGTCGGCAGAGAGCAGATAACGCCCTCTTCCGGCCTTCCTAAATGGGTCCAGGGACGGCGGACTCGGAGACGTCTGCTGCCCCCTATCATATAAGATCCGAAGTGGTGCCGCGTAATGTACTACGCGCGCCCCTCTTAGACGTCGTGGGGGAGTCAAACACCTCACTCCCTCCGTTTGACCAGACGGAACCCGCAGAGGCACCAGTCGGGGGCTCCGTTGCAGAGTGCTTAAATGCCCCCGTAGCCTCCGGTGTAAGTGTGCGATGGAAGCACGGGGTGGTTTTAGTCAGTAGAAGTCTGACAGACCCCTTCGGCCGCCCCTGGGAGGAGGACATCCATTAGGATTTCCACCCCGTTACCAAAAGAACAAAAAGGCTTGAAACCCAGATGCAGGCTAGAAACATGCTGCCAGAACTGTTGCGGATTTTTGCTATGTTATCTTCTAAGTATTACAGTACAATCTATAGGCGTCCTGAGTTCTTGCTTTTAGATCCGATCGCAGAACACTAAACTCCGCATATGTGTTTCCATTTAGGTACTATGCTATTTAGTTATACGCTGAGTATCGTTTACTATATCTCTAGTAAACCAGACTGGATACCGCCTATTTCTAACGATCATTCACGGCTTTAACACTCCCGAAAACCATGAAAACGACACCCATGATGAAAAATCTGAACATTTTCGCAGCCACCATCTTGCTTTTTAATTTTGACCTCACTATCGGATTTAACACCCCCGAAAACCATGAAAACGACACCCCTGATGAAAAATTGGAATATTTCCGCAGCCGCCATCTTGCTTTTTAGATTTGACCTCACTATCGGCTATAACACCCCCAAAAAACCATAAAAACGACACCCATGATGAAAATACTGTACAAATTCGCAGCCGCCATCTTGCTTTTTAATTTTGACCACACTATCGGCTTTAACACCCCCGAAAACCATGAAAACGACACCCATGATGAAAAATCTGAACATTTTCGCAGCCACCATCTTGCTTTTTAATTTTGACCTCAGTATCGGATTTAACACCCCCGAAAACCATGAAAACCGACACCCCTGATGAAAAATCTGAATATTTCCGCAGCCGCCATCTTGCTTTTTAGATTTGACCTCTGTATCGGCTGTAACAACCCCCGAAAACCATGAAAACGACACCCATGATGAAAAATGATTGTAGCCGCCATTTTGGATTTTGATATAAAAGTGGTAAAACCAAATTTTTGTTTGTCGCGCATTTAAAAATAAAAAACAGCAAATTAAAAAAAAAGGAACTCAACTTGATATTAATAACAGCGCCTCACGCGCAAGCGTGGCGTGTTCCTATCACTTCACCCGATTCTCGTAACCATAGTAACCACCCGCGCCGAAGTGAATCGGCTAGGTGAAGTGAGTCGGTAAGCGCGACGCGCGAGTGTCGTGATCTTATCACTTCACTCGATTCTCGTTGCCATAGCAAGATCACTTAGGCTGGATGAAGTGAGCCTAGCCGCCTGCCGGCCGGTGCGCGAGCTGCGCGAGTGTCAGCTGAACTGTTGTTTTGTTATAGTATTGATGACGGTGATTTTATGAATATTATTTTATTATTACGCGTAGGTCGGTATAAATTTACCTACCTATAATAAAATATTAGAAAGGTACTTATTAAATAATCCGCACGTTTTTTATTCAAATGGTTTATGTACATGGATACAAACATCGTTTAGTTAGGTTTCCAAATAGTTTGTGAGGGGATAAATTCTATGGTCCGTCACCCAGGCACACTTTTAGCACTCGATCACTTGACACACTCGGATATCTCTTCTTATTGAATAGATTTGGGTTAATAACAATGCTGAATAACGTCGCACAGTATTTAGTCGAATCAATCCACTACGAGTATCGCTCCTTCAAAACACATTGCGGTTGGGTCATAGGATTGCGTTTATTTTTAATCTGTTAAAACACATCGCGATTGGCCCATGGGATTGCGTTTATTTAATCAGTTAACTGATTATGATGAATAGAATTAGCATACAAATATTATTAAAATCTCGATTATGATTGTAAATGTAGTCCATCCCTAGCATCAGGTGAGGTTCACTTAAGTTATCACGGTGAGAAGGTTACAGAATAGCACTGCTGTAGTCTTTTTTACATTTAAAGTGTGAAAGGTTTTAATTATATCTCTACAGGTAATATATTCAAAATAAAATTCCGAATCGCAAACATTAACATTTTCCTTGAAAAAAGACTCAGCAACAGAAGGTGATGAGTTTAGGGATTTAGTAGTTGAAAAGGGAATATCTGAAAAGAAATTTTCAAAGGCAGCGGCGACTTGCGAGTCTGATTTTATTATGTTGTCATTAATTGACAGGCTATAGTCAGTATTTCGGTTACTAGACCTTCCCGTTTCACTATTAATAATATATTTCCAAGTCGTTTTGATTACATTACTACTATGTTTAATCTTCGAACTCAAATGACGCGACTTGGCCATACAACAAACTTTATTAAATAATTTTGAAAAGTTTCTAACATATAAATTAAATTCAGCAGTGTTTATGTATGTCCTTTCATTGTTCAGCTCATAAGGCCGTGTTCTCACTGAAAGATGCGTTATTATTAACCGAGATAGTCTTGGAAATAAAAATGGAATGAAATTGTTTACAGTATATATTAAAGAAATCATCATATAGATGATAAGGATCAGCAGGAATAGACAAAACTGGTAATTTATTAATGAGTTTAACTTTAAAAGCTTACAAAACACACTTTGACATTATATACCTACAATTTTGATTTCAGCCTTTTTGTAAAGGCAAACATGTCATTTGGTTTAAATAGGTTTTTATTTTTATTATTTTATTAATATTTTACATAGATTCTTATGTACCTTGTGAATGTGAGAACGTTGTAGGCTTAATAGTCTAGATATTTTGTACACCTTTTTCTTTTTTTTTGTTAAGTACCTGATACATCTCTACAGGCCTACACTGTCCTCCCTTACCTATTAACACTGTAATTTGAAAACATTGTAAAAGACAATTATTTTTAAAAGGGTAACCGTGGAGTTTCTTGCCGGCGCTTCTGCATAGGAAACGACCAATTGGAACCGTGCACCTAGCTTCTGACGTTTCACAAGTGCCCATGTAGGTTTATGTGAAATAAAAATATTTTGATTTTGAATACCTATTTATCTTTAGAATTAAAACTTTTTGATGCATCAACTTTAATTAGATATCAATCTTCGACCACATTCTTGAGCGAAGATAGATCATGAATCAATTATCAAAATCAAAATCAAATGTCATTTATTCAAACCAGGCTCAGAATCAGCACTTTTCGAACGACAAAATTACATAAGACAGTCCCCTAAAAAGGCCAGCCCTTCAACACTTCCTTAGTGCTTTACCTGGGAAGAAGAAGTGGTGCAACAAACTCCCCAGCAGCACACCTGTCTGTTTAGTTAGATTAACTTGATTCTATACAAATCGTATGCAAAGTAATTAACACTACGAAACACAAAACATTAAATTAAATTAAATAAGATGTTGGTGAATATGAATTGTGATGCCACCGTGAGTATATAAATATACTTAATGAAATCTCTCAGAGAAACTCTGACACCAAGCTTGTAAATTGCCCGAACAGCCCATTTTCGAAGAACAAATATATTTTGAATGGCAGCGGCTTTGCCCCATAGCAGAATACCGTAGGACATAACGCTATGAAAATAACTGAAATAGACTAATCGAGCTGTATCAACGTCAGTGTATTGTCTTACTTTTCTGACGGCGTAGGCGGCCGAACTAAGCATGCCCGCTAGGCTTGATATATGTGGGCCCCATTGAAGTTTTGCATCTACTGTTATACCAAGAAAAACTGCCAACTCTACAGTTTCACCCTATTATATAAGACGATGTTGGGACCTAGCTTTCTAACATTAGGTAAGGCGAACTTTATGCATTTCGTTTTCTTGGCATAGAGAACTAAGTTATTTGTCGCGGCTTTTTTTTTCGCGGCTTGCGTTGCATTTTTACCTTTTTTGTAGTAAAATTTTAAAATGTATCGAATTTCTTCATTAGATTCACTCATCTTGACGGTACGAAAAACAAATAAAAATCACACATTTTCCTAATTTGAATTTAGAATTATGTTCTTTAAAATTTAAACTTTCAATGATACCAAAACCAGCCAGATACAAATAGTATACGCAAAGAGATTTTATTACAAGTTCATACATACTATAATGCGAAAAGACTTTTTCCCCAACCTAATATAATGCATGGGAAGATAAACGCGATGCCTTGGGCATCTTTTGTGATTTATCCAAGGCATTCGATTGCGTTCTCCATGAAACGTTAATCAGGAAACTCTGCCACTACGGGATCCGGAACACCGCTCTGGATCTTCTTACTTCATACTTGAGTAATAGGATTCAGAGCGTTGACGTTAGTGGGAAAAGATCTCCCGGATCTATAGTAACAATGGGAGTCCCACAGGGCTCAATTCTTGGTCCTTTCTTGTTTCTTATTTATATTAATGATTTGCCGTACCTCATAAAGGATAATCATGATGTAGTGTTGTTTGCGGATAACACTTCACTTTTGTTTCAACTTAAACGTCAGCAGCTGGTTACTGACGATGTAAATAGAGCGATCTCAAAAGTAGTTCACAGGTTCAATGCTAATAATTTACTTCTTAATGAAAAAAAAACCAAATGCATTAAGTTTACGCCACCTCACGTTAGGCAGGTTGAAAACTAATGTGTTGATAAAGGGCGAAGAATTGAATCCTGAAGATAACACAGTATTCTTGGACTTAACTTTGGATGCTAAGCTTCAGTGGGGTCCACATATAGATAAATTGTCGAAAGCTCCGCAGCATACGCTGTTAGAAAAAATCGTAATTTAACTGATATAGAGACAGCTCGTTTAGTGTACTTCAGCTATTTTCATAGTGTAATATCATACGGTATTCTGTTGTGAGGAAACGCCGTTGACATTCGGATTATCTTTGTTTTGCAGAAAAGAGCTGTTCGATCAATTTATGAATTAAGTCCGAGACACTCTCTTAGAGAGAAATTTAAGGAGATTAATGTAATGACTGTGCCCTCTCAGTATATTTATGAAAATCTTTTATATGCCCATAAAAATATAAAATTGTTTAAAAAATACAGTGATATCCATAATATAAGTACTAGGAACAAACACAAATTTTAGTTAATTCAACAACTAAGAAAATTAAACTTGATCTCAATTTGATAAAACTCTTGTCAGAATGACAGTTGTCGTGTACTTTCTTCATTTTGAAACAGTTCTTGTGTCATTGAGTTAATATTTAATTTTCCTAGTTGCTTAGATCATTTTGAACAGTCTGTTTGTCCCGATATTATTGAAGCTGACTGTACCTACAACAAGGCTCAAGAAAATAGGTGGCTACTTCAGATGTCAATGTTGTATGTATATATACGTTTTTATAATAAACTTCCAAACCACGTTCAAGATCTAAGCCTTAATAAATTCAAATCATTTATTAAAAGTAAGTTGTGCCAGAAAGCCTTTTATACCGTTTGCTTGCGCGCTGATCGACTGAAATTATGTATTGTCATTTCCTTAGTTTTTGATGTTGGTATAACTAATTAATGGGATTAGGTTGGTTTTACTGCACTCCTCTCCCCCTATCCCATTCCTGCACATTGCCTTTCACCTGCGTGTGAGCGAGACCACTACACCAATCAGCGCCAACCTGCGGAATGTCGTCGAAATTCAAGATGGATTCGGTTTTCGTGCGTCGTCGCGCGCGCATCCTATTGCGCCCAAAATTCATTTAACCAAGTGAAAATTCGTGGAAATCGCTTGTATCGTCGTGACAGTGCATCATCATCGCATCAAATATACCTTATTTGCGTGCCACCTTCCTTTTGCCAACTACTGATTTACTACCTAATTTCTGTCCGAATAGTAGTTGTGCATTCGTCCATACTTTTTGTCGTAAAACCAATTCTAAACTATCGATTATGTGTTGCCCCGCGCATCCATTTATGGTCCTTTCGAACCGAGATATAATATATATTGTAATTGAAGTCGAATCAGTGCAATTTATAGTTTGTAAAATTCCAATTAGTTCGTTCGTAAGTACCTGGCCGCGTGCGTGCGTGTCGTAAGCGCCATGTCGGTCAGTAGGTACGTACTTATTGTCGTTAAAACCGCTTCATAATTATTATCTAAATCGTAGATAATAATTCTAAAACACCGTTCTCGATCGAAAATCCGCAACTACTTAACTTATTTACTTATAATATTTATTTTAGTTCAACCCGCGTCAAGTTAATAAGTTAGTATAATTACATTCGTTATCGTTCATTCGTAACCAAACCTGAATAGTATTTAATTATAACATTATTTCGATCGACCCGCATTTAATTAGATACTAGGAAGTTAGGTACATTCATAGAATATTATAGATTCTTTCGTAAAGGAAACAGACGTAGCCTACCTAATAATAAGTAGAAGTGGGTACTTGTTGAATGCCTACACCTACATTTGAGGTATTCTGTTTTCCATCGCATACCAACCAAATAGGTATTTCGTTAACAAGTTAGTTTAATAATTCTAGGTACCTGGTTAGTATAATTCCGCCAAAATGGCAACTACAGATTCATCTGTAATTTTGAAAATGTTATATGCTAAGAGAGATAGGATATTTTCCCGTATGCAAAGTATTTGTAATCGAACTCGGGATATCGATACAAAATCATTTAACGTAGAAACGTTTCTATGTGAAATTGAAACCATAGATTAATTACGTGAGGATTTTGAAAGTGTGCTGGATAAAATAGCAACTATTGAATTAAAATTGGATCCCGATTACGCCGTTAATTACCAGTCACTCTCGTCTTTTGAAGACCTATTAGGTTGCGTGAAACGAACCGCCAATAAGTTAAAATCTAACTCGAATAGTGGCGATGACTGTAAGTCATCAAGCCAACATAGGTATCCAAGACTGCCTCCTATTGAGATTCCCGAGTTTAACGGTGATATAAAAAATTGGCCTTTGTTTTCCGCTAGTTTTCAGAATGCCGTTCACAATAACGTATCACTCACGAATTCTGAGAAATTGTATTATTTAATTGGTAAATTAACTGGTAAAGCGCGTTCTATATGCGCTGGGATTACTCCTTGTTCGGAAAATTATTCGTTGATATTTGATTTGCTTATAGCTAAATATGAAGACAAACGACTTTTGGCCACTTCTTATTTAGACCAAATATTTGATTTTAAACCTATCTCGTCTGCAAACCCTAACAATCTAGAAACTTTCTTAGATAAGTTCGCTTCATCTGTCGCCGCTTTGAAACATTTAAAGGTCGATGACCTCTCGGATTTTGTTTTTCTGTATATTGCGTTTAAGAAATTAGACTCTGATACCACACGCTCGTTTGAGTCCAACAGACGTGGCTGTGAACTGCCATCTTTCGAGAATCTAGTCTCGTTTGTGCGCGATCACATTAAAATATTACAGCGTACTTCGTCAGTAAAGTATGAAGCTACAAAAATTAATCCTCGAAAAATGGATACAATTTTTAAATTGCATAAGTCTTCAACTACGTGTGCTTATGTGAATGCCACATCTAGCTCCATACTTTGTTATGTTTTAGTAGTGAACCCGTTGTGAATAGCTCTCATACACCGCGCGCGCTGGTGGCCGCGGCCCCGCCTTCTGCGATACTTAGTGACGCGACTACTGCGCCCACGCGCTCCGCTCACACTGATGACGTATCTCTTTGCGCGTTGTCAGATAGCACGACTACCACCGTACTAATCACAACTGCGCTTGTTATTATTAGAGACAATCGTGGTTTAGAACATACTGTACGCGCTTTGTTAGATCGCGGTTCTCAAAGTAACTTTATTACTAGCGATTGTTGTCGACTTTTAGGTTTAAATGTAAATACTAGACCAGCTTGTTCAGTAGTAAAGGGAATAGGTGGTTCTAACAAACATATTCAGGGTTCCGTAAAGCTAAAGTTTTATTCTCGTTTTGATTGTAATATTAATTACAGTATCGAGTCATTAGTAGTTGATAAAATAACCGAACATTTACCGACTGTCGCGGTTAATGCTTCACATCTGTCGAATTTTATTAATTTGCAATTGGCTGACGATACTTACTCTTCCCCTGGCCTGATTCAGTTACTGATCGGTGCTTCGTTTTTCCCGTATTTGCTTTTGTCGCATAAGGTCCAAGGACTGTCCCCGCATCTTTCGCCTCTCGCAGAAACTGTTCTTGGCTATGGCATTGTAGGTGACGCTCCGATCTGCGTTGATAGAAACGAGACAGTGTCTTATTGTTGTACAGCTGATCCGTTGGACTCAGCTATTCGAAAATTCTGGGAATTGGAGGAAGTGATCGTTCCTCCGGTACTCAGCCCAGATGATAAAATATGTGAAGAATTTTATTCTCATACGACTTCTCGTGATAGCGATGGTCACTATGTTGTAGCTCTGCCATTTAAGGGGGATGAACAGTCGCTTGGTAATTCCCGACAAGCAAGCGAACGACGCTTTTATTGCTTGGAACGGAAAATGCAAGCGTCACCAAAATTAAGGGTGGCGTATGATAGTGTAATTCGCGAGTATTTAGAAAAGTGTTATATTTCACCCATACCTGTAGGTTTAGAAACTTCACAGTTGTATTCCATACCACATCACTGACTCATCCGAGAGGACAACATCACTACAAAATTACGCGTTGTTCTCGATGGTAGTCGTAAGACTATTACTGGTGTTTCACTTAATAACCTTTTGTATATTGGTCAAAATCTTCAAGGAATATTGTTTAATATTATAGTTAATTTTCGTTTGTTTTTATTCGCACTTTCCGCTGATATTCGTCAAATGTTTATAAGTATTGGCGTTCGAGAATGTGGTAGATGTTTTCAACGCATTTTGTATCGTTTTTCCCCGCTGCTACCTTTACAGGTTTTCGAGTTTAACACGTTAGCTGCGGCACCAATTTTTGCATACTTTCCGTTCCTGCGGCACGAGGTATAATCGGCCCGTACCGTGACCAGACGTTAGGGCGACACGCGGTCTATTAGACCCCACCTCCTTTTACAGACTAAAATCCATTTTCTGGCGCGAAATCAAAGATAAATGAGAATTTTGGTCCTTATTGATATAGACAGTGAATTGATGAACCCTAATCCACCGTCGCCCCGGGATCTGATGGCTAGTTTAAGAATTATTAGCAAAACAAAATATGGGATCTTATACACCTCGTAACGCACTGAAATAGGGCAAATTTTCGCTGCGATTAGTGATGGGAAAAATAATATCGACGTTTTTAAACTGTCTTAACTACGCAACGACTTGACCGATTTTGATCAATTATATCTCATTAGATCGTTTTAAGGGCAAAACCTGGCAACACAACACAAAGTTATCAAAGGATACATTTTTTTTTAAATAATCTAAATTGTGCTTGAAGGCGCCATAAAGAAAAAAAAACCGGCCAAGTGCGAGTCGGACTCGCGCACGAAGCGTTCCATTCTATACCATTAAGAAGCACCTATTACAGACTTATTATTGGAAAATAATGGATTACGGTTTATGCATAAGGTTTATCTTTCTATTTGTATATGAAAATCTTAATGCGGTTCACAGAATAGAAAAAAAGGCAACCAGAAGTAGAAAAGAAACTGTCCTATTTATTCTGCCTCGGGCGACATCGTTTAGACATGTTCGGCGCTGTAAAACGACGTGCTCTCCAATCGACGTGATGCACAACACTGGTCGCGGGAAGCTCGCGTTGAGTGCGGTACGAGGTCAGGGGGGATATGGGACGTTTTAGCCTCGTTCCGCACTGCATTAAAATTATATTAATTCAGTGCGGCACGAGGCCTAAGACATCCGGTACCAAGGTAGGTACACCACCGAGTCCGGAACCATTAGTGATCTCAAATATATATTTATCTCTTTCCTACACTGGACCAAACCAAAGCTATGCCATTCGCACGACAGAGAAATTCACTTTTTTGCTTGCCGCACCACAGGGAAGTTGCATCAGGGGTGATTTAGGCCTCGCTTCGCACTTAACGTGTTAATAGAGTAGTGTTTGGACTTAAGTCCAGTCCATTTCATGCACTACGCACTATTAAACAACTGGCAACTGATGAAGGTGACACTTACCCTAAGGCTAGAGATATCGTTAATACGAGTAGTAGTCTTTACATGGACGATTTTGTCTATTCGGTTCATAATGAAGATGAGGCCATGTCCACCACATCTGAAATGATTGGTCTTATGCAGGCTGGTCAGTTCGAACTTGTCAAATGGACGAGTAATTCTCAATCGGTTCTAGATTCGATTCCGGCTTCGCACCGCTTGCCAGCTGTCGAAGAATTCGATGAGTCTGATGAACACAAAGTACTTAGCTTGTGTTGGTCGCCCACAACTGATTTTTTTGGTATGAAAATTGGTACACCTTCTCATATTTGTACGAAACGCACCATATTAGCATGTGTCGCATATGGGACGTAATGGGATTTGTTGCACCCATCGTATTATATGCTAAGCTTCTAATTAAGCACCTTTGGTTGTGCGAGTGTGATTGGGATGAAACCCTACCAGAAGACATTGTTAAATTGTGAACCCACTTCATGGAAGAACTCCCCTTGCTTGCTGATATAAAGATCCCACGTCACGTTGGCATCGTCACTGATAGTGTCGTTACTATCTTGGGTTTCGCAGATGCTAGCGAAAAGGCATATGGTGGTGTTGTTTATTTCCACGTGCAGAACAGTGGTGGTGGAGGGGCTTGTGGCTAAGTAATAACAGCCGCACGCGTCGATCGATCAGGTTAAGCTACGCTTGCCGCGGTTGGTCCATGGATGGGTGACCATCTTTACATATCAATCAATCAATCAATCAGTTTATTTGCATAATATGGGTTTAGAAAGATGTTACACAGGTACGGTTTCACCATATTCAGCTTGTTAGCATGCAAATTATAATATAGTATCATAATATGTAAACAATTAGATCATATCCTTAAAAATATAAATTATACGTTGATAGTCAATCCATTACAAATAGTCATAATGATATTAAAATAAAAGGTCAAATTCAGTAAGAGTAAAATTACTTAGATTAATTTAAGAATTATGCTGGGTATATTACAATTATTTCAAGCGACAATTAAATTTTGGATTACTATTGATTAATTATTAACAATGATTGCATTACATTTTATCTTCTAAGTACTCCTTAACTGAATAATAAGCCTTATCTATAAGTAAAGCTTGAAGTTTCTTTTTAAATAGATTTACATTTCTTGAACTGCGTATAATTAAGGGTAGTTTATTATATATTTTAGGGCCCATGCAAACAAAGCTTTTAGAAAGGAGGGCGGTTTTCCCTGGTGGAACGCATAGTTTATCTGCGTGACGCGCTCTTGTGCGATACTCAAACAGTTCTAGATTGCAATGAATAAATAGTGCTGTCTCATAGATGTAGATGCTGGGCAGTGTCAATATTTTTAATCGTTTGAAGTGAGGCTCACATGAGTCCGTTTGGGTTAAGTTACATATAGCTCTTAAGCATTTTTTTTGCGCCCTGAATGCACTTTCCATATCAGTGGAATTGCCCCAAAAAATGACACCGTAACGAAGAGTAGACGATACATAACCATGGTAAGCAGTTATTGAGGTTGTAATATCAACGATTTTGCTGAGATTGCGTAAAGCGAAGGAGTAACTGTTTAATTTATTACTTATGTGTTCTATTTGTTTCTTCCATGTCATTTTGTTATCTATGTACAATCCTAAAAACTTTGTTGATTCTACTACTTGTATTATGTGGTCATCACAATTAATGTTTAAATCCTCTATTGCTGGTCTTTGTCTGAAATTAATGGCTTTTGTTTTACTAATATTAATTTTTAAATTATTACTTATTAACCAATTAATTGTATTTTTTAGAGTCAAATTTATATTTTTAAGAATGTCATTTTTGTCATGCGAGTCAAAAAGAATGGTACTGTCATCAGCAAATAGAGTCATGGGATTATCGGTTACAGTTGGTATGTCATTAATATATATTAGGAAAAGCAAAGGCCCCAGCACACTACCTTGTGGTACGCCATATTTAACTTTCCTCAGGTTAGATTTATATACTGTCATAGTTTTAGTTTTTGGGCAAATGTATGATATTTCAGTTTGTTGTAGTCTGTCAGTCAAATAGGATTCTATCAATTTATGTACATTTCCCCTAATACCGATTGCATAGATTTTATCCAATAGTATGTCAATTTTAACGCGGTCAAATGCTTTTGCCATATCCATAAATAGGGCAACAGTTGGACATCGCTTATCCATATCAGTCACAACTCGCTTGCAAAAATTATAAATCGCTAAGTTGATTGACTTGTTTTTCCTAAATCCCATTTGTTCTTTGGCGAGTAGATTGTTACTTTTAAGGTAATTGCGAAGGCTGTTATAAATAAATTTTTCAAAGACCTTAGAGAAAATAGAAAGTAATGCAATTGGGCGATAGTTGTTCATGTTATCTTTGTCCCCTTTCTTTGGGATGGGTTTTATTATTGAATTTTTAAGTTTGTTGGCAAATGTACCGGTTTCTATAGATAAGTTTATTATATGCGATAGTACTGGTGAGATTATATGAGCGACTCTTTTTACAATATTAGTCTTAACTCCGTCATACCCTACACTAGAAGTGTTTTTAAATAAAAATATGATTTTATGAATTTCAGCCGGATCAGTAGGTGGCATAAATATTGATTTGCTGTGAGATGGGGGGCATTTGAATACTGGGGGTTTGTCTTCCGGTATTATTTGTTCAGTAAAATAGTTATTAAAGTGAGTCACTATTTTGTTTGGGTCATAAATAGGTGCATCATTAATTTTTATTCTATTTGTATGTTCTCGAGGCTGGTTATGCTTGTTTTTATTGATTATTTTCCAAGTTGTTTTTGATTTATTATTAGAAGATTTTATTGCGTATGTATTTTGGGCTTTTTGTGTCAGTTTTATAATCAATTTTACTTTTTTAGCGTATTTCTTAAATATTGATTTATTTTCGTGTGTCCGTTTTTTCCTATAATTCCACAGTAGAAACCGTTTACGTTTACAACATGTTTTTATGCCCTTTGAGACCCATTTTGGCTTCTTAAATTTAGAGATCCTAATTTTTATACGTGGAAAGTGTAAATTGTAAAATAGAGTAAAAATTACATGGAATTAATTGTAAGCTTCATTAACGTCATTAGAATCAAAGACTTCCTTAAAACTTAATTGGCTTACATTTTCAATAAACTTTCTTATATTATCCTCTGAGTAATCACGTTTATATTCATACCAATGATCAGTACTGTATACTCTCTCTACAGGATATTGCAAGATTTGGGCTGTATGGTCAGACAACGCATACCAAGACCTCTCCGTGCCTCGGAAAGCACGTTAAGCCGTTGGTCCCGGCTGACATTTGTAGATCTTTGAGAGTTGTTACGGGTCGTCAGAAGCTCGAAAGTCTGACAACCAGTCTTACCGAGGGGTATCGTGTTACCCAGTAACGGGGTTGTGGAGTTCAGATAGGCAGTCGCTCCATGTAATATACTGGTATTCAGCTGTATCCGGTGAGACTGGAAGCCGACCCCAACGTAGTTGGGAAAAGGCTAGGCAGATGATGATGAGAACAGTGGTGGTAACACAATTAACTTAATTATAGCTAAATCGAAGGTTTCTCCTCGAAAGGTTATTTCACTCGCTCGACTCGAACTTTGTGTTATTCTCGTCCTCGCTCAACTTATAAAAAATATTCTCGTTGCTTGTCCAACTCGCATTAGTTTTCGAAATATATTTGCATTTTCCGACTCAACAGTTGCGCTTTGTTGGGCACATGCGTCTCCGCATCGGTGGAACACCTTTGTGGCCAACAGAGTTTTGAAAATACAAAATGATTTATCGCCTAAAAATTTGTTTCATGTGTCTGGTACTGAGAATTCAGCCGACTGCCTGTCACGTGGGCTTACACCTTCCCAAATTATCGACCATTCGCTTTGGTTCACGGGGCTCACTTAGTTCACGGGGTTCACGGGGCTCAACGTGGGCTCACTTAGACGTCTCACAGTGGCCTATTG
The DNA here is from genome assembly GCA_905333075.3 of Atethmia centrago. Classification (NCBI taxonomy): domain Eukaryota; kingdom Metazoa; phylum Arthropoda; class Insecta; order Lepidoptera; family Noctuidae; genus Atethmia; species Atethmia centrago. The sequence goes on along the minus strand of HG995378.1, from coordinate 28,847,472 downwards.
TTCCCTTTAACCCTTCTGCAGTGTCGGATGCGCCAGAAGAAAGGAAACATTCGTTGCTTACTTCACTACCAAGTGAAAAATCTCCTATATTATTGTTAGGACATTATTTTTCGTCTTGGACGAAATTATTGCGCTGTGTAATTTACGTATGCAGATTTCTAAAATTGTTACCTCGTCGCTATCGTATGTCAGCGTCCGATTATGACTTCGCTGAGCTATTAGTACTTCGTGAACTTCAACGTTTTAATTTCCCAAGTGAGTACACTAAGCTTGAGGAAGGAGATATTTGTAGTCGTCCATTTAAACACCTTAAACCGTTTCTTAAAGACGGACTTATCAGAGTCGGAGGCCTTCTGAGGAACTCTGATTTAGGTTATGATTCGAAATATCCAATCCTTCTTCCTAGTAAGGATCCAGTTCTGAATTTGTTGACTGATTACCATCACAAGTCGAACTGTCATGCAGTACCATCACAAGTCGAACTGTCATGTCCCGACCTGCTGTTGTCGCTCTTACGTCAGAAATATTGGATACTTTCTGCACGTAACCATATTAGGAATAGGATCCATAAGTGTATTCCGTGCTTTCGGCTTCGCCCCAAGCCAACCTTTCCTGAGATGGCAGATCATCGTTCTTGCCGTGTCGTTCAATCAGCTAAACCGTTGGTACAGACGGGCACTGATTACGCTGGCCCGTTTAAGATTACAATGACTCGGGGCCGAGGTGTTCGTTCAACTAAGGCATACGTATGCCTATTTGTTTGTTTGACTACGCGTGCTGTACACATAGAACTGGCTGGTGACCTCAGCACAGCTTTATGAGTGCTTTCAAGCGGTTTCTATCTAGACGCGGTTCCGTTGGTAAGATTTACTCGGACAATGGAACTAACTATATCGGTGCTAAACGCAAACTTTCAGAACTGCACTCGTTTTTATGTTCGAAACATCATAGTACTGAATTTGATCATATGTTAGCTGAAAATCGCATAGATTGGGCTCTCAATGTCCCGGCTGCTAGCCATTTTGGTGGGAATTGGGAGGCTAATATCAAAAGCTTGAAAACTCACTTATATCGCGTGATAGGTGAAACAGTTTTATCGTTCGAAGAGTTAAGCACAGTGCTTGTTCAAATTGAATCCGTAATGAATACTCGACCTCTATGTAGAACGTTGTCCAATGATCCCTCGGAACCTCTTGCTTTAACTCCAGCGCACTTTTTGAATCTCACGCCTTTAAAGTATTTACCCGCTGGAGAAATAGATGAAAACCCTTTCACGATAAGATTTGTTGGACAAATTAGTTCAGTCTTTTTGGAGGCGTTGGAGAACAGGTTACCTCAATTCTCTACAGTCGCGTCATAAATGGAATACGCCAGTGGATCCAATCGTGTCCAGTACAGTCGTGATTCTTTTAACTGAGAATTCACCTCCACTCCACTGGCCGTTAGGTCTCGTGGAGGAAGTTTTCCCTGATTCCACGGGAATAACACGTATAGCTCGGGTCAAAACAGCTACTGGATCGTACTTGCGTCCAGTCGTGCGGCTATGCCCGTTACCTAATCAGTAATTCGCGTATTCTTCATTTAGGTTAGGTTAGGGTATTAGTAAACTAGTTTAGTTCGATTTCATATAGCTTAGTTAGCTTTAATTCAACTTTTTATTTCATTGATAAATTTTGAAGGAGTCCCTTCAAACCCGGGAAGATGCTTGCGCGCTGATCGACTGAAATTATGTATTGTCATTTCCTTAGTTTTTGATGTTGGTATACCTAATTAATGGGATTAGGTTGGTTTTACTGCACTCTCCCCCTATCCCATTCCTGCACATTGCCTTTCACCCGCGTGTGAGCGAGACCGCTACACCAATCAGCGCCAACCCGCGGAATGTCGTCGAAATTCAAGATGGATTCGGTTTTCGTGCGTCGTCGCGCGCGCACCCTATTGCGCCCAAAATTCATTTAAACAAGTGAAAATTCGTGGAAATCGCTTGTATCGTCGGGACAGTGCATCATCATCGCATCAAATAAGGTATCGTGCCACCTTCCTTTTGCCAACTACTGATTTGCTACCTAATTTCTGTCCGAACAGTAGTTGTGCATTCGTCCATACTTTTTGTTGTTAAACCAATTCCAAACTATCGATTATGTGTTGCCCCGCGCATCCACCGTTAAAGATTATGTTGAGGACAAAAAGGCTTGGGATTAAGCTGCTCCAATTATTGCATACTGAAACTTTTATTTTATTTATATACACTTTTGACATTTAATGATTATTCAAAACACAATGACATATTATATTTACTTTGTGGAGTTCAATACTTGTAAAGTATTATATTGTTTTAAATTATTGTGAATGTGAAGACTATGTGGGTCATTGTTTTTTTTCTCTTTAGTATTAGTCATGGTCTGGCAGTTTGAGTAATTTGTGCGGGCTACCCAAATGTTCTTTCTTTGGTATTGTTCGTCGCATCGTTGAGCTCCTTAAGTTCTGAGTTGAGCTGCACGATTACTGACAAATGCGTGCACTGACTGGACAGGTCCACTCAATCTGTGTGGTTCTTTCCTCAAAAGGACTATTTCAGACACCAATCACCTTCAATTCAGCCTTCACATGATCTGATCAAGATTATGTCTGGACTTTAAAAGAGACTGTGACCTCTGAGTTTGTTTCGGCCTTTCTTCTCAGAGTATTCAGATAGGAAACGCCGACCTCATCTAGTTTTATTTTAAAAACATGATTGACGTGTAAAAGTGTTTGTACAAACCTACTTACAGAAAATAAATCATTTATCATTTATCAAAAAAGTATGTATAAAAAAAAAAATAAACATCGTAATTTCGGAGCAGCTATTAGACATTACATAGGTATGCCGTTTATGAGGTACCAGGGAAGCTACATGTGCAGAAGGAATTATTGCCGAACTTCCTCGTCTTCAACGTAGTCTTTAATCTTATAATATGCGTCTTTGATAAGGACACGTTTGATGTGGGTTTTGAACTTTCCATCGCTAAGTTTTGTAACTGACTTTGGCAACTTTTTATAAAGGCGGATACTGTTGTTAACAAATGATTTGCTTGTTTTTGTTAATCTAAATTTGGGTAGGTATCACAATTTAATATTTACTACGTGTATCTATATTATGGAAATCACTTCTTATTTTGAAAAGACATAAGTTTTTGCGAACATACAAAATACTTTCTAAGATATAAAGAAAATGCAGAGTTAGTACATTCATTTCTTTGAATTTGTTTCTAAGGAACTTACGAGACTGCGCGGGTTGCCCTCTTTTGTAAAATAAAAATTGAATCTACATCAGCTGCCTATCCCCACAGTAGAACGCCATAAGACATAATACTGTGCAAATAAGCAAAATATACTAACCTGACTGTGGCTATATCAGTCAATTGTCTAATTTTTCTTACTGCATATTGGCTGTTAGTAAAGCTGTAACTTGTGTGTCTATCTATAAAACGGCAAGTTGCTCGGCGAGTGCGCCTCGCTGCCGATAGTGGTATAGAATGCCCAATAATTGATAATCTACTCGCCTCTCCACTCGACCGAGACAGTACATTGTACTGAGAACTTGATTTGGAACGATTAACTCGACCAAATCGATACTCGACTCGCCTCTCCACTCGACCGAGACAGTACATTGTACTGAGAACTTGATTTGGAACGATTAACTCGACCAAATCGATACTCGACTCGCCACTCAACTCGACCGATACACTCGAACGAGACAGTTAATTGTGTCGCGTACTGGATGAGCTTTACTCCATACGTTTGACCAGTATGCGGCGTTTTGGAGAACGATGAACTATCAACTCGACTCTCCGTTTACTTACTGTACTCGACCGATCACTCGAGTTTGTATTCGCTGTTAACAGAATGTCGAGCGAGAGTGATGGTGGCTGATGATTGTAACAAACCAAAGCTTGTGACTAAAGCGTTAACGGGTTGTTACTGTAAATAATAAACAACTGTAACTTAGTTACTTGGTTTAATTATCATAAAATGTTGGTTTGTCTGGAAACAAAATATCAGTCGCACGCACGAGCTCTTGTAGTTTTCGCCACTGAGGAGAGTCCGCGTCGGTCTGGAACTTGATTCGGACGAGCGCTTTCTTCCACAGCTCGGCGGAGTAGGTGAGGCGAGCGTCGTCAGCCTTGTACACCTTGCAGTCGATGTAGTACTCTCCGTCAGTGATCGTTGCTCGGCGCTCACAGCCGCTGGCTACGCGGTTCACAAAGAATGAAGTTAGGTGATCCGATGAATGTTCTTTGTGGGGGATGTCGCGGTTGTTACTGATGCCGAATATGTCCATGCCAGTGTTGGTTTTTTTACTGAAATAATAACGAAAACTGTTATTAGTTAATGTTTAGAACGAGAGATGCACAATCGCATAATATTTTATGAACGACACCACGGATATTTCTGTAGAAAATATTACAAGTGACTAATCAGCGAATGGAATACTTATGCAAATTGCACTATTATAATTCAATTAGTGGAAACGTACTACTTTACTGTTTTAATTTAATCAGAACTAGGAGATAATAAATTCAAAATATTATTCACCTGCTACGAGCTACGGTTGTTGTTTGTGACTGCATCTTGCGTTTCCCATTGCTGTCTGCAGACGGTTTGCGACAGGCCTTCACTTTGTGTCCAGTGATCGATGCTTGCGAGTAATCACACTCAGAGTCTGACCTGAAATAAAAATAGAGGAAATGTAGTCACACAATTATTATTAATTAATCCAATGGAGTAATGTCCATTGCGCTGGGCATACTATAGGACACAAGTGTTCGGGCAAACACTGGTTCTCTAATATTTAAATGGGATAGCACTGAGACTGAGCTCGTCATACTATGTACAGATCAGGTGATCTGTGAAGTAACGCGCTCACAAACAAATATATGTAGTTATAAATGACAGGCTAATCACAAGTGTGATCCATGAAAACGAACAGACTATTTTATCAGACTTACATTTTTTCCGATCAGAAGTTCCACTCGGTTTGATGACTTGGCTGGTGATGACAGCAGCGGATGGCTATCGACAATGCCGTCACTGATATTGTAGGCGACACGGAGTTTTTGTAGACCGATTATACAAGAGCACTTCGTTGCACTTGCAGACTGCGAATACTTTGTACCGAACAGAAAAACTTGTGGCTTATAAGTTAAAATCGAATTATAAGTTAGGAATGTTAAATCCACTACAATCAATCCGGTATTGCTTTGTTAAAGTAACTTTTTTCTATAGTCGTATTATACGCGTTGGTAAAATGAAGACGAAGGAAAATTTTATACTGTATCGAATGTCGATGCGGCGAAATAAGCTAGGGCTGACCAAACGATAGCGTGTTTGGAATCGCCACAAACCAGATGGATTTTATAATTTTAAAGAAGTAAATAAATGTTTCCAAGGTAATTATTTCATCATCTACATTTAGGTTTCGTGTAGAAAAAATGAACTTACTGCCGTCTACCGCGTACTTCTCTAGATTTCCTAAAATAAATAAATAATATCGACGCTTGAAAGGCAAAATTTACTAAGCGACATAGGGCAAATTTGATTTAACATTATTAAAGTCAATTATTCAGAAAAAAAAAAATAAATCATATAAATTTTTGTAATCATCCTACAGGCGTAAATCTTACTGTTTTGGCAATCTTATTATCTAATCATCTGAATCAGAATTTATATGATTTTTTTCAAAAAAAAAATTGACTTTAATAATGTAAAGTCAAATTTGCCCTATGTCGCTTAGTACATTTCGCCTTTCAAGCGTCGATATAATTCCTGTAACTACGGTAACGGTCATGAGGAAACCATGAACGTTATATGATATCGTCATCGTCATGTCGTCTATCGACATAGGTACTATGATATATTTTAATCGATTTAGTGCATTGTGTGAAATTTGTATATTTGAATGCCTACCAAGTTGTTACCAACCCTACCAAAATAGCTGATTATTGTGATCGCGAAATAAATAATTATATTTAGCACACGTGTAACAATTAGGCAATAACAACTTTTATGATGAAATATTTTTTCTGCTTTGTAGACAAAAAAAACAAAAACCCTAAAATATTATTTATTACCTCAAAGTCTCTCGGAGCGAGCACCTTTCTAAACTGTTACAGTACAATCAAGTTAATTATTATAAATAAATATTTAATTGATCACACACCAGAAACAACAACAATTTCATCTCCTGGAGCAACTGTGTTCGTTATATCGCGGTGCTGAAATATACATACATATTTGGATCACGCAAATACATAATCTTATGTATGAATCATTTCATACTGTGCAGGTAATTATCAAATATAACACAACAATAATACGATAACTATTTAGAACATTATAATAATTATGACAATTTTTCATTCTAGAATTTACAGCTATTTACCTAATTCTTCATCGGTACCAATAAACCATTTTTTTTTTAGTTTCAGATACATTCTGCCTAAACATAATATTAATTACTGACTTGCCTGTGAAGAATTATTAAATTACCTGAAGTATACCTACATATTTGGACCACGCAGATACACGTACTCTTATGTATACATAGTTTCATATTTTGCAGGTAATTATGAAATATATTTTTCTTCCTAGAATTTATCATTATCTTACCTAATCAGATTATGTACCTAATGCATCCATTTTTTTATTATTTCAGATACATCCTGCCTAAACATAATTACCGACTTGCCTGTGAAGAATTACACAAGGATCTTGAAATCAACGTAAAATTGTCCTGACCAAGTTGTACTAATTATATAAAATATTTTGGCTGGTATACCTAAGACGGTGAATATTAGTTGTAAGTATTATCTAATCCAAATTTATTGAAATAATAATTTTAAGTGTTCTTGGATTTCAAACAATAGCATAATGCCTCACTGCTCTGATTGTAAAGTATTTGTAGACAATCGTCGATGGTCTGGTCATTTACGTAGCAATGTACATAAAAACAATAGTTCTACCCCTATGTATGATAATGTTGCAATTATTAATTCTTCTTTTAAAGAACGAATCAAAAGTTACAAAATCATAGCGACAGGTGAACAAATACATAGTTTTCCTGAGGTGTTTCTCAAAAGTATTAGTACACAAGTCAAATATTTAATAGACAATTCAATAGAGAAACACACCTCTGTCAAAATAAATTTTGAACTGTTTGCTTCGTTTCTTATGTATAAAAATGATCAACAAGAAATAAAATCATTCCGTACAAACAACATTATTACACATTTTAATTACGATTTTGATTCTATTTATAAACTAACTATTGATTTACTGCTAAAAAAAATTGAAGAATTTGAGGAAAGGGATAGTGGTTGGACTTTTTTATGCAATTCACATTTAGAATTAAATATTAATAAATATCAACCACTCAGCGGATCTAAATTTTTAACTTTGCCGAAATTCATAAAAAGTAAAAGAGCTTGTTTGAATATTCGGAACAATGATGAGTATTGCTTTTTGTGGTGTGTTGTGGCGGCATTGTACCCCACAAATAGACATCCCGATAGGATTTCGTCTTATCCCCGCTTTCAGGATGTTTTGAATGTTAATAATTTGACATTTCCAATCACATTTTCGGACATAGCTATATTTGAGAAAAATAATCCTTCTGTTAATATATATGTGTATGGTTTAAAAAATGAGAAGACAATTATTGGACCGCTTTATACAACGTTGAATAATAAGTCTAATAAAAGTATCCATCTACTGTTTATAGAAAACAATAATAATTCTCATTACTGTCTTATCAAAGATTTATCTCGTTTAGTTAGAAATCAGATGACCAAACATCATGGTAAACTATATTTCTGTGAAACTTGTTTATTGTTTTTTCCAACGCTTAGTCAAATTGAATCACACTTGTGTGGGGGGATCGTCACAGTTTTACCAGAACAAGGTTCATTTTTAAAATTTAAAAATTATGATAGGAAACAAAATATTCCATTCGTCATATACGCTGATTTCGAAACGTTACTTGAACCCATTTCCGGCGATGATTTCAACACCGCTAATACGTCATACTCTAAACGCCACGTGCCGGCTGCATTCGCTTACAATGTCGTGTCATCAAATAAAAATGATAGCGTTGAAGGCTATAGAAGTTATCGCGGCAATGATTGTGTTTCAAAATTTATAAATTTTCTTACTGAGGATGTAAAACAAATACATCAGATTATATCCAAAAGCGAGCCTATGATATTCACTGATGACAATTCTCTAGAGTTCAAACGTGCCGTTAAGTGTCATATTTGCGAAAATTTACTCTTGACCGATAAAGTAAGAGATCATTGTCATATTACAGGCCTGTATCGAGGTGCAGCACATCGACACTGTAATTTGCAACATAAAGTACCAAAATTTATACCAATATTTTTTCACAATTTATCCGGGTACGATTGTCATTTATTTATAAAAAAGTTAGGCGAAATTCCTGGCCCAATTAAAATAATCCCTAAGACTAAAGAAAAATACGTCGCATTTACCAAATTTATTCCTATTGCTGATAACGAGTTTATTTGTATAAGATTTTTAGATTCATTCAACTTTTTAGGGACAAGTTTAGACAAGCTCGCTAAAACATTGCAGGTGGAAGATTTTGTTAATCTTCGATTTCATTTTTCTAAAGACAGACAGTTTAATTTATTGACAAGAAAAGGTATATATCCTTATGATTACATGACCAATTGGAAATGTTACGATCAAAAATCATTGCCGTCTAAGGGTAATTTTTATAATTATTTGACTAACGAAGACATTACAGATGAGGATTATAATCACGCACAGGCTGTTTGGGCTGAATTCAATATTAATAACCTCGGCGAGTATACGGATCTATACTTAAAAACGGATGTGCTTTTGTTAACAGACATATTTCAAAATTTTCGGAAAACCTGTAAACAATATTACAATCTTGACCCAGCGTTTTACATTACTGCACCTAGTTTATCTTTCGATGCAATGTTGCTAAAAACGGGCGTTCAGTTAGAACTCGTGTCGGACTTAGCTATCATCAGAATGATACAAAGCGGTATACGCGGCGGTTTGTGCATGTGTTCCCATCGGCATGCTAGAGCCAATCACAAATACATGCCTGAATATAATCCATCACAACCTGAGAGTTTCATAGTATATTTAGATTGTAATAATCTTTACGGTTTTAGCATGTGTCAGTATTTACCATACTCTAGTTTCAGATTTTTAAGTGATAACGAATTAGCAAATTTTAATGTTACCACTATAGAGGATAACGCAAACTGGGGCTTCATATTAGAAGTCGATCTATTGTATCCCGAGCATTTACATAATGACCATAATGACTTACCATTTTGTCCCGAAAAATGTGTACCCCCGGGAGGTAAAACAAAGAAATTAATAGCTAATTTGTATAATAAGTACAACTACGTGATTCACTACGTTCATTTAAAAAAATGTTTAGAACATGGTTTAATATTACGTAAAATTCATAGAGCAATTACTTTTAGACAGAGTACATATTTAAAACAGTACATAGAGTTAAATACTCAATTAAGACAGAAAGCAAAAAGTTCCTTCGAACAAGACTTTTTTAAGTTATTAAATAACAGTGTTTTTGGAAAAACATTAGAAAATACTGAAAATAATAGAGTAACCGTACATTTAGTTAATCAATGGTGCGATCAGTCCAATCGAACTAAGAAATTTATATCCGCTGAGAAACTTATAGCCAACCCCTATTTCCACAGTGCATCTATTTTATCAGAAAATTTAGTTGCAATACAAATGAAACCTGATCAAATTATTTTAGATAAACCTATATACATAGGTTTCACTGTATTAGAACTTTCAAAAGCACACATGTATTACTTTCATTACAATATTGTAAAGCCTTTATAGAAAGATCGAGTGCAACTATGTTACACAGATACCGATTCCTTTGTCTATAAAATATACACCAACGATTTTTACCATGATTTGAAATATAATTTTTTACAATATTTTGACAGCAGTAACTATGAAATCACAAATGATTTACATATACCGCTAAAAAATAAAAAGGTTCCCGGTCTCTTTAAAGATGAAATGGGAGGAAAATATATTACTGATTTTGTTGGTTTGAGATCGAAACTTTACTCTATAAGAACCCCTAATAGTATCATTAAAAAAGCAAAAAGAGTAAAATCATGCGTGGTCAGGGATTTAAACTTATCAGACTATGAAACCATTTTATTTAATGGTGGAGTAATCCGGAGAAAAAATAATATGTTTAAATCAATAAAGCACGAAATATTTACTCGGACTGTCAACAAAGTTGCTTTATCTAGAAATGATGACAAACGATCGATATCTGTGGATCAAATATCAACCCGAGCCTGGGGTCATGCATTTATTTTTATGAATGAATTACTTTGATCATAATTTTAAGTTAAGTGTTACCTACTCATAGTTTAGTTTTAGGAAATAATAAATGTTAATGTTATACAAAAATGAAATAAAATGTGAATTATTATAATTATTGACTTGTTTCATTTATGAAATCCTGTTTATTTCAAAATATCATTACACTTTTTGCAGTTATCAGCAGCAGTTATTATTATATTACCACACACTGATTGCAGTTATCTCACTATGCACCTAAATACCATGCATCATAAGGTTGATTTTCGAATAACTTACGTTTTACGATTAAGTAACATGCTTACAAGGTGTTATTTGTCAATGTATAAGTGTTACCTACGTTGCAGTTCATTGGCCTTAGCTTAGAGACACAAACGCTTAGTTGACAATATTAGTATGACATGTAATTATTTAGTTATTTTGTCATCATTTATGAAATATTATTCGACGCGAACACCTGTTTAATACTTTTTAACTTCCATCAAAAGTCATCATGTCGGTGAGTAAAATATTTTTAATTCGTTTTTTTTATGATTGTTTCATAACTAGAGATTGTGTTCGCAGCTGTGTTGTGTTGCATTTTTTCCAGAGCCTATTGTCACTAATCTAAACTAAATCTAGACTTTCTCGATTGAAAACCCAATTAAAACGCTATACTAGCGGAATAGTGGTATAAATTGTGTTTATATTTTGTTCCAGAATTCTGACACCGAGATTGTATTCAGCCAGTATGCTCAGGATCCTTACGAGGGATTCTCCGAGATGTTTCGCAGTGAACCCGGGCAAAGCAAACAAGTCACGAAAGATAAAAAACCAAAACAACGGTGCAGGGAAAAATCGATAAAGCAAAAACCTACAAAATCCTTCGTTATGAGTCGACTACAGCGAAAAGGGATTAAGCTAATAAAAATTTCAGTGGTAGATCTGTGTAACAACAATCCTCAAACCATAGACAGTGATAGTGACAGTGAAAACGTTATTATAAACGCTCAATATATTGTTCAAGATCCCATCGACAGTGTTATGGACGAAACTGAGTCTTTAGTTAAGAAAATATCAAAATCTTTAATAGGTACTGACTTTTATTAACCGTTTTTGTAAAGTAGTTAATATTTGTATTTTCATTATGATGTTTTTATTTAATTTTGTATTAGGTTGTGTTATTTGTGGAGTAGCGTGGGGGGTGTTTAACAAAATAAAAGCAAATTTACATTATTTTGATTTTTATTTAAAAACCTTAACACCAATAATCTAAATACATTACACATATGAGCACATACATTTATACCCATTCTAAATATTTCCTTAAACAAAGCACATTTTTAAGAGCACAATGCTTTAGATGTTTATTACAATTAAAATTAGATCTTCCTTCACAGTATTTTTTATGCAAAACAGAGAAACTAAGACATTGTTCTGTACCAAGGTCTGATACTTTACAATTCACACACAGTTCCTTTATCCAATTCACCTTCTCCAAACCATTTACAATAATTTCCTTATTTTCTAGATATGGAACGATTATACGCCGAAATTCTCTATAGTCAATATATCCCTCATTCCAATAAATACCTCTATTTCTTTCCAACCATTTAACTTGTCTCTTTTCGTCACTTGTTAAGTATTTAAACAAGTATGGTGGTTTTATTAAAAATGTTTGCGTATAATCACGACTTGCAAAAGCTAATTCTTTTATTATAAAATTATTGTTCAGGTCTTTAAACCCTTGAACATCTAATATGATAGTATTCGGATTCATGATATTTTTCTCACAGTATTACTCAATGGCTTGTACTCAATTATGCAGTCGTTCAATATAAGACAGTATGCAGAAGTTTGATCTGGTATATCGGAATCACTCTCAATTTCCACTCTTACATCCACAATAGGACCTGTCTTTACATTATCAGCTTGTCTAGAGCAATCTATGACAAATAGCGGCGCCAAATCTTTGAATTGTTTCTCACTTAATAAGGGTTCCGAGCGACGTCCGTAATAAGACTGTTGAAATCTGATGTATTGCTCGTATAATAAAGCGATTCTGTTATTCGCGAAGCTGACATTTAGGTTTTCATACGGGAAGTAAGTTGAGTTTAGGTATACTCTAACGTCACGAACATGACAGTGATCGAACTGGGACATATCAGAACTTGAATTGTTTTTTCTATTTGTTTGTAGACCCATAATTATGTATCTTGGTTTCTCTATTTGTGAGGAAGTTTTGATAGACCAGGTATGTTTTGTAGTTTTAGGTAAAGCTGGATATTCGTACAGATCCCAATTTCTGAATATCATCTGGAGTGGTCGATCTTTTTCTAACAGTTTTAGCAAACTTATTTTTTCTTTGTCGGACACTTTTACATGCGGTACACGCCAGATGATTTTATTTATCTGAACGTCATCTACAAATTCCCCGGTGTTAAGTTTCACAGCATTCAGATTAGTGTTACTTCGTAGCAATATCAGTTCGTGCCTACTATTTATCACGACTTTCTTGAAATCTTCTGCAAAACCGATGATGTTACAGAGTGGTATAGAAGCAGAAAAACTACCCCCATTAATATTTTTTATTCCATCGATATTCCAGCCCCATGCATTGGCTATCTTTGATTCACTTTCACTTATTGATATTAACGATTTCATGGTGGTAGTTATGCCAGCGTTTTTTATTCTATCAATTTCCACTCCATTCAGCTCATATCTTATATCTTGGAATAAGTAGAGTAGAGCATTATTCGTAAAATTAACACTAGTGGCTTTCTCTTTCATATCCTTTTTACTTACGACAACAGTTCCTTCCAAATACAAGGTACAAGCTGAGGGAAGTATATACAAGTCCTGTTGGTTAATAGGTATGCGGATTTCATCGTTTCTATTGAAACTAGTTACGTAGGGCTTATAAGAATGAAATTCGATTCCTTCAACAGTGTTGTCATAAGTCGGAGCAGATAAAACGTCTAAGATATTCATTTTAGCAAACCGATCGCTTTGAGAAATGCCTTGTTTTCAATAGATAATTTAATTTTCTTCTTAGGGCGAGCTCTTATTTGGTTGGAAGCTTGAGTGGAACTGATATTTTTGATTTGTTGATGCATATATTTATTGTAGTCAATCATTTTTTTCTTCTGAGATGCAAATACAGCTGCACTTCTTCACCACGCAAATTGATTAAGCGGTTATTTATATCTAACAGCCTGATATGTATACAGCTAATGTTGTTTTGGTTAATTGGAAAGTATATCGCGTTTTTCGGGATTTCTATAATCCTATATCCGGGAGGCACGTTGAGTGCAAATTCGTGGATAATGTGACTGGGTTCTCCGTTTGTGTACGAGCCGCTTACAATATCACATTCGATCCTGATCACTGTTGTAGGTAAAATGTTGACTGGAAAGTGCGATACATGCCATTTATTTGCTTTTAAGATCTGCTTATTAAACCCTAACAAATTCCTAAACGTACCTTCTTTATTAAAATTTATATCTTTTGTACAATATACAGCAGCTTTTAAAGTATTGTTATTGCACTGTAATTTGATTGATGCATCTTTCATTTCAGATTTTAAATAATCATTAATATCTTGCAATTCATAGGTGCCGTCAGGTATTTCAATAACTTCGTTAGAACCATAATAGAACTTATTATTCGTTTTGTCAATGTTTGGAATAGAATTAAATGTTGCGAAATGCAATAAGGCACACTCATACTGTTCATATAGTTGCAACGTGTTAGGATAGTAAGTAGATAAAGTTGACGAGTTTCCAGTTATCGATAATGTGAGTGACATCTTGCAAATGATTCAAATAAAAGAAAAGCATAAGTTTTATACGTTTTATTTCCAAAAATTCCATAGATATTCTAAACATAAGTGTCCACAATTTACAGTGGTGAATTTCTGATATCTTGTATAATTATAAAAAACATTACAATTCTTAAAATATCGCATTAATTCCATTGGAGGTTTTAAATCTCCGAAGCTATCAAAATATTCACAATAATTGCATACTTTTACATAAGCTACCCAATGCGTGCCTTCGTTCTTAGAGTCGTCCAAGTTAACGACACCACATTCAACCCGTTTTGGAGTCCTTGGTAACTGATCCTTCATGTATACTCCTCGAAAGTGAGGGATGTTGCGTGCAAACCTTTGGATGTCTATATTAGTGAGAGGACGATTAGGTAGCTTATTTTTCAGTTTTTTGAAGACTTAATGAATAAACCATTACCATTTTTATATGACTTAATGTACAAGCCCTGGCCTAACTTTAAAGACTCCATAGCCTTATTATGTCGTTGTGTTTCTCGCAAATTTTGCTGACCTGCTTTGTAATCGTTAACAGTTTTTGCAATACCAGCCGCACCACCAGCTAAAGTTCCTAAAGCTGATAAACCCGCAAAAATTGGGATTAAAGGTAGAATACCTCCAGTCTTTGGTAAGGGTATCACTCGCGGCACTCGAATTTTCTGAATGCATGGAATTATTTTTTTTGCTGCTGAGTAAGCAGCGTTAATTAAAGTTTTACTGTCCTTTGGATTCAGTTTCTTTATTTTTGCTTTTATTTTTGACACGAAACTTTTAAACGTTTTAATGCCAGACCAGATTTCAGTTTGGCTTTCATAACTTTGCTCACTAACCATGAACTAAGTTTTTCACCTTTCCCAGCATCGCTCGATTTAAGTCTTTGTTTAGCCATATTTAGTAGTTGCAAATCAGCTTTGTGACGATTGGGTAAGTCTGTATGGTTTGCATATGCAATGTCGTGATGCATACAAGCTTCGTCTAGCTTATTTACACCTCGGTCACCTCGTAATAAACGTTTCTGCAATTTAGTTCCGGGATCGCAATAATTGTAGCCGGGTAAATGAAGTTCGAACGGTAGATTATTAATTAAGGTATTAACAAGTTCACCTCCTTGCATTGTCTAATGTGTAATGAGAGAAATGATGCAAAAGTAATCGTTATATAATTATTTTAATCCACTATTGCAGTTTTCTCGATCCAACTATTTTCTTCGTTGTTTAGACCCAACCATTTCACAAACATTTTTGATCCTTTTCTTTTTAAAACCCTTTCTATCAAATAAATACCAGGATAGTAAGATTTCTGAAGTTCTTGCTCGTAAAAGGTTCCCATTATGGCTTGCTTTCGCTGATCTTGTATATGATATGTTACTGGTATGGTATGATTAATTTTTTTTATAGTAAATATTTCAGTTGACCAATTAGGTGTATAACTTTTTTCAAAATGGTGTTTGTATTTACTGATACGAACAAAGTCACCTACTTTGAACTTAGGTTTTCTACGGACGGTTACATGATTTAAGGCTTTTTTAATATTTTCTTTTATAACAGACTCGCAAGATTTATTGACTTCAATTGGTTTAAATTTAATTGTACGATGTTTTGTATTGTTATACATCTTTAACGTAACCTCTAACGGTATACCTAACCACATATAGTTTCCGTTCAGACTAAAATATTTATATAATTTATTTTTAAGAGTTTTAATCAGTCGCTCTACGATCGAAGCTTTTTTGGTAGAAAACGTTGAGTAATGGTTAACATTGTAAGTCTTCTTAAGCGTTTGAAATGAGTTGTTATAAAATTCTGTTCCCATATCAGTTTGTAAATTAACCGGTTTGCGATTGCTGTTAATCAGTATTCGTTTAAATGCATGAGTAACATCAAGTTTATTTTTTGATTTTAATGGCTCTGCCCAAGCGTACTTTGAGAAGCAGTCAATCACCACTAAAATGTAATTATGACCTTTATTATATTTTCTTAGATTTTGCATGTCCATCAGATCAGCTTGCCACAAGTCATCGATCCCCTTTAGAATGACAGGACGTCTAACGAAATTTCTTCGTGCTGCTTTGTGTATTTCATTAACAATTTGCTGTTTTGCCATTACGGAGTTTTTTGTAGTAATTTATCTACCTCTGCTTTGGTATAAAACTTATCTTCCAAATGAGTTGAAATCTCAGGTATCTTTGCTTTTAAAGTAGCCTGAACTGTGCCCTTTGTGTCTTTTATGATTTGAGAGCGCAATGAACCAATCATGTTATTAAATTCTTTTAACATATTAGCATTCAATCGATTTACATAATCCTTGTTCACGGTCAGGTTATTTAATTCTTTTAACATGTTAGCATTCAATCGATCTACATAATCCTTGTTTACAGCATCGTCTGCTTCTACTGGAGATCGAACTCCTCTTAGTCTTGATGTTTTTAAATCAAAATCTCCGTTTTCTAATTTTAACAATGCGTTCTCATTAAACTCAAATAACTCTGATAAACGCATTCTTTTGTGAATGTAGTGTCCGAATTTGTCTACGTTCATATTTAAGGTGTATTGTATCGAGAGGCTGATAATAAAATAAACATATTTTAAAATATTTATTTATTTATAACTTTACTTTCACGCAATTCTTCAATGATAGATATAATTTCATTATCTAATCCTGTGTTACCAGCATCTCGAGATGCAATTAGTAATTTTAACCTATCTACCAGTTCATTTGGATCGTCCCAATTGTTATATTGTTATTTTTGTTCCCCCTAGCGGTAAACTAACATAAGCCCAGAGGCCAGGTGGTTGGGTATTGAATTGAAAACAAACAAGAAACTATCTTCAATACAGTATAATTATAAAATTAATTCTTCACAACATAACACACGGTAGCCGATACGGGGCTACCGTCTTAAAAATGAGGTAGGCGACTACTGTGAAAGCCTACTTTTGCCAGCCAGCTTATAATTCAGCGGATAAAGCTTCGGTCGTGGGGAGTTGGAGATAAACCCAGTACTGTTCCTTTTAAAAGTTCTAATTTAATATTATTAATTTGAATATTATTGTTTAACCTTCCAGTTATTATGTATGTTAATATTTATTAAATGGGCGCCAGGGACTTTGAAGAGTCCCGGATCCTGGAGCCGACGAAGGTGTCCAATATTCGTCTGGATGAACGAGGATTGTCGAACCCAAGATCCTCTATTTCAATTTAGTTGTCAGACCGGTTTCCACTACAGAAAACCGGACTGCGGTAAACAATAGGTTCCTACTGAAACCTTATTATAATAGAAAAGTAATAAGGTATAAAAAAAAAAACCGTCCCGCCTGCGCTTTCGCTAGACGGGGTCTGCCAGCCGCACAGTCGTCTCCACAAGAGGCTTCGAGTTGCCTCGAGGAACGGGTCTCGCGTCCAGGTCCCAGACTCTCCTCTAGATCCTGGCGGCGAGACGAATCTCTCGAGGTGCCTCTCCTGGAATTGACAATACGGGGACCTAATAATATAAGGGAAGCAAATTAACCTTCCGGGAGGTGACTGAGCTTGGAAATCTAAAAGGCTAATACATTAGCCGGTTAACTTGGCCTTGTTTCAAATACAACATAAGGAGTTACGACTTCTGTTTGCCTGATCCTGAGCGGTGGGACAAGAGTAATGAGGATTACCCATGTGGCATCCATCAACTCCGCAACAAGGACTTGTTGCGTATCCCTGAACAAGAATCTAATCCATTGTTAACACTGAGGAATATCCCATGAAATATCTAAGGCAAATAGTCAGCAGGTGAAGTACTCACGGTTGGCTTAGGGAAAAAGCACTTGACTGTAAGATCCTCGACTGGCTGGAAAATAGTCTGCGTATGCGCAATTTGGAATCCTGTAATAAATATCCATGGATCACTAGAATATCCTTTTAACAACCAGGGAAGGGCTCACAGACCACTTCTAGGCACTATTACCACCAAATCCTTACCTTTTAAAACATGGAATTAGTTTTCCAGTATCACTCAAGCGTGTTCAAGGGCAAATAGACGCCACCACTCTTTAATAATCCTGTCACGGATTACAAACCGGAAATAGACAGACTATTTCTAAAATCTCCCATATTTCGGGTAAAATGATTATAAGATAAATACTACACCAAGATAATAAATTCTTGAAAATCACTAACAACATTCCAACGTGACGTTTAAACTCTGAAACAATAAGAATCTTCATGATCTAGACCAACAAACAATTTATTCATAAATCCCAATTCTAAAACTTGTCTTGATCGGGGTAATTATTCCGAAATATTAATTTGGGTAATTAACAACGTACAACCTGGCTACATTATGTCAAAGATAAATCACAGATTAAAAATGGATTTATTTGACACCGAAGTTTCTAGAAGAAAAGTCTATATTGTAAAAACTATTTCATTTCCGCTTTCGGTTATTTATTTTATTATTAAGTTTTACTGAAAGCTGAAAATTATTAAGGATTGTTCCATACGATTTATTTCGATGGTTGGCAATCAATAAGTTCAATTATCGATTTAACTACAACTGTGAACCGGCGACCATCAGATGTCGTTTCTAAACGACAGAATCTGACGTTCGACAGGATGACAGTTGGAATGTAAACATTATATTTATTGTTCTAATTAATTGTGAAAACCTGTTATCAGGGTTTAGAAAATTGATTTAATGTTAGAAAGTGTTTACTAAAAAGTCCAGTGACGAAATATAGTTGAAGGAATGAGTCCTTCCATCAAGTGCAGACCAAAGTTACTTGCACACTACAATGAAATAAATTACTCAGAAACCTCATAAGGTACTACTAATGTTTTCAGGTAAATGCTACTTTACTTATTAGTAATGCAGCTGTGTAATACCAACCCTTGGTAGGTACTCAAATTTACAACGTAACACAATAAACAAAATCAACGTTTTTCCTCCACATTTTTGTAAAGGGTAGTCCTTTTCCTTTCGATTGGTGGTCCTGAATTGTACTTCGTAGTTGGAATAGAGGCTTAATAATTTGCAAATATTTTTGTCCTTTATTACTTTTGATTGGTTTACCAGGCTCATAGTCTCGTCGATGTGCGTTCGTGTCAAGTAGCATCGACTTATAATGTTTCATATCACTCTCTGTAACCAAGCTTAAATCGGCGTTCTTTTTCAACAGCAACTGTTTTAAACCAGACGTATTTCGGTATCTGCGTCCAGCTACGATGATATACTCATCACTGATCGTTATACGAGCAGAACCTAACATCAATTTTCCGCCCTCTACTCTGACACCAAACGGAATATCGGTCAGAGCTTCTGAGGACACTGACCAGGATGACGAATTGACATTGACCTTGGTTGTTTTCAACTAATGATTTGTACGAAGAGTCACTTTCGATATCAGATTCATATTCGTCTTCATTGTCGTTATTATCATTGGTTCCTTTACTAATTGTTGGTTCTTTTTGCAAAGTTTTATCGATAAACGGAACTTCGGTGTCTTCATTTTCTATATTATGCATAAGAGAAGCTTGCTTACTGACATTAGCAATTTGGTTGAGTGGTTCTGTTACCGGCTTGAAAACTGATTCCAGTACTTGCTGATTATTAAGCTCAACATCTCTCATCTTTCGCACCTTCTTCTTAACAGCATCTGCAGCCTCAACAATTTGTCTTTTCAGTGATTTTTCCATAATAACAAAAAGTTCGTGATTGATTAAGCGTTGTCTGAAGAATAATAATATCGCGAGGGTAACAGTCTTAAATATAAGTTTTTTTAATCAAAGACAACAAAAGTGTCAAAGGAGATGGGCAATCCTGGGCCCAGCAGTTAACTAGTTGAAATGTTTATTAAAAAAACCGTTATATTTTTCCAAAGGAAATCACAAAATACAGTACCATGTTTCTATCTAGAAAGCGAGAAAAGTTAAATTAAGTTATGAAACTAAATAATCGATTAAATAAATGCCTGATTTCTTGGTAATCGATATCAATAATCGGTAAAATCTCAGAATATGTATGAAAATCGAGTGACAATTGCTTATCAATCTTTTCGTGGAATCGATCTTATCATAGAATCGAGTTCCTTTAATTTTTCTTCAGTTGGCAACACTGCTCACTGACTGACAGATGACAGACAGAAATAACCGGCAAGCATTTGTTTACTTTCATTCTGAGTGCTCACGTATTTTCCATGTTTTATTGTATAACTCCACGACCTCGGCATATTAAAAAGGACTATTCGATGGATCTTGCTACTTTGAATTACCTGGCTCTCTATTTTGGACAACTGATTACGCATATCGATCGGATATTGACGACATGGATCGCTGTGTGAATTGTACCTTTGCGACTGGTCGCAGTAACTCTATTAGCAGAAGAGTCTTGGACGTTGAGGCGATTTTATCAGTTATTCGTCAGTGGCGTGCATCTCAGCCTGTAAGTACCTATTAAAATCGAGCTATTAGCCTATCAAGCGAACAAAACCAGACTCATGTACCTACTGTTTACGGTCTCTGGTGGCATGTATGTCCGCTGTCTCTTTGTTGGATAGCATATATTAAAACAATACTTACTTAATACCTAATTAGTTGATTAATTAGCCATACGAATCTATGGAATGTGCCGTTTGACCACACTCTTCATTTTCAAGTCCCGATTGGACCGATTCGGTCCCAGACTTTACTGCTTTGAGGTGTTGACAATTATAGGAACCATTTAGGTCTTGGCCGGGACGTAGCGATTTGGTTGAACATGCATTAGAATTAGGTACATGTAATGAAGCTTGTTTATGGTTGAACATGATTTAAATAGTTAACTTATTTCAGGTAACCAGCGAGAACTATGTATGCCCAGCATGTTAGAATGTGGCCCAAGATGTGGTTCTTGGGAGACGTCCGATTCAAGCACCAACCCAAGCTGGCCATTCCAGTGTGTATGTCCCCTGCCGCAACCACCTTGTTTGCAATGAGTCTGCTCGTGATTCATTCCATGTTAGGCTGTTATTGTAATTGTATTGTAGGTAGAAGGACTGTAGGCTGCTGTGCCCATGTGATGTGCATAATATGTTAGGCAAGATAACAAGAACAAAACTTAGATGACATTCTCATAATTATTGAAGATGAATAATGAATATGTTACATTGGTGTTTTATTTTACTTCCTCTTCTCCCTTTTTAAAAGGTACCTACTACTTCTAAGTTCAGGATATTGGACTTGTCTTCGACTGTAGCGACTGTCCAGGGCGTGCCAAACATGTAAGATCTTCGACACGTCACACTTGGAGACTCTCTTCTTGAACACCATGCATAAAACCATTACACAAGCGAAGCCGTTCAAAAATATTTCGCAAACAACACCAAAAAACTACAATGTTATTAATGTAACCTCACTTTTACTATACTTCATATAACTTGATTCCTGGATAGCCAAATTTCACCAAATTTTCAGTGAGGCCTTTTTATTATATCCTCTTACTAATAAGGCTAGTTTGGTTGAGTTAACACCTGGGCCCAGAAACCTATGGAGTCTTTCCCTTCTCCTTTATTTCTATAACATCCTTTATTTTTGGAGCAATCCTTATTAATCACTACATAATTGAAAGGTTCACTCCATATTTTCGAACACATTTCACGAAATTCAATCCATGTCATATCAGTGTTGACATGTTCTTCATAAATATGTCGTAAATTAATTTCATCTTGTTTAAAAAGTATGATTAAGTTCGCATTATCTCTTACTAACTGCTTGGGGATTTTACTATATGTTTGGTTCAGATAAAAACAATGTATGCATTTGTGTCTTCCCATTGCAAAATAATCACGCATGTTATTTTGATTTTCACAAGCAACATCATCAAAAATAATCACGGAGTTGGGTTTTGCGTCCTGAACGCTTAGTACTTCCTCATTTCCCTGATATTTCTGGAGGGAAATACCGGGAACCCGCTGCAAAACTCTTTCTAAGAAAATGTACTTGGGTTGGTGCAGAGTTTTTGAATAAACATAAACATTTTCAAATCTTAATCCATTTTCGTGTATAAGAAGACCAATTAATAAATTGGTTTTTCCACAATTGGATGGACCACAAATGATACATCGTACTGAGTTAGGTAATAATTCTCCATGGCGAAAACTAGTCTTACAAATATCATCACAGACTGTATCAACATGCAGCGATTGCGGTTGTTTTACAAATTTCATGATTACTGTTGGAAATGAACCGATTAAAAATGAGTGAATGTATATAGTACGTTAACATTTATAAACTTACCACAACCTCTTTTGCGTTACTGGTTCATTGATCGAGTGGATTGTTCATTATTAAGCATTCTGTACCACCCTTCAGAGCGATAGCAAACTCGCATGATCATTGGTTGTATACAGTTATACACTAGAGAGTAAGTAAACGGAGAGTTGATGGATGATCATCGTTGCTCATCAAGTACGCAGCAAAATGTACTGTCTCGGTCGAGTGGAGAGGCGAGTCGATTATCAATTATTGGGCATTCTATACCACTATCGGCAGCGAGGCGCACTCGCCGAGCAACTTGCCGATAGTGGTATAGAATGCCCAATAATATACTACTAACCAGAAACGAAAACCATTCCGCATAATTTTTGGTACATTTATTTCAATTTGATTAAAAATCTTTTGAAGAATTAACGTCGTAGAAAATATACAAAAATACTTTTTAGAATAAGGTAAGTTTTTATTTTTCGCCAGGTTATGCTCCCGAGGTGGTCCCATTGTCAATCAATCTGATGAGGGGATTCAGCTCGGGTTTCGGCCTGGCTTATCCACCGAAAGTGCAATAGCTTGCCTTAAGCACACTGTCAGGTACTACACTAACAGGAGCACACCAGATTACGGGGCGTTTCTGGATCTTTCCAAGGCTTTCGACCGGGTCTCATACGACATTCTTTGGGGTAAGCTAATAGCGACAGGTGTCCCCAACGAATTGCGGAACGTCTTTAGGTACTGGTACGGCAACCAAACAAACATTGTAAGGTGGGGGAGCAAGCACTCTTTACCATACAGCTTGGAATGTGGCGTAAGGCAGAGGGGCTTAGCCTCCCCCAACCTATTTAATCTGTATATGAATGCATTGATTGAGGAACTCAGTAGTGCGCATGTGGGCTGCTATGTTGACGGGTTGTGTTTTAACAACATAAGCAGTAGTGACCTACAGTTAAGTCTAAATCAATTATTAAATTAAAACTAAAACAAAACTAAATATAAACTATGTATTTCTTAAACAATATTTATTATAATTTATATACACATATTTTACAAAAGAACTTAAAACTAGACTTATTATTTATAATAAAACTATTTACAATAATTAACTTAATGTTCAATGAACAAACAGACAAGTACAAACATTGTATTAGTAGCTAATTACTTATCAGTTGGCCGGCGCAGCTATGACGCGTCTATTGTTCTAGCGGCGACCGGTCGCTCGCGCTACGTCATGCGAGCCGTGTGCGTGAGCGGGACAGCATAATCGTGCGTTGCACTCACGCACCCGCGCCGTACAGATGCCGCGCGCGCACTGTGACTTGTCAGTATCTAGTCGGTATGCTCACTACGCGCATAACTATATATTGTAACCTCGCGATCCTAGTTTCACCGTGCTAACTAGCAACCCTTGTGACTTTAAGATTATCTGTTTATTCGTGCTGTTCTCTGCTATCTACATTTCTAACACTCCTTCTTAACTAAGTGTAACTCTTGTGTGTGTGAACTGACACCTGTGTCTGTGTACTTAATAAACTTTCATTCTTCCTCTTGTATATTGGATTTATTACCACACATACACACCACAAAGCTACGCCGATGATATGGTCCTGTTGGCTCCCTCGGTCAGTGCACTCAGAAAATTGGTTAAAATATGCGAGGACTACGCTGCCAGCCATGGGTTACTTTATAATGTAAATAAGTCGAAATTCATGGTCATAAGGCTGTAGGCAGGAAGTTTCCAGAAAATGTACCACCTATTAAAATTAACGACATCTTGATTCGTCTGGTACGCCAATTCAAATACCTTGGACATGTCGTTGCTGACGACCTTAAAGACGATGCCGATGTTGAGCAGGAACAGGCGGGCAAATATGCTGGCCCGTAGGTTCGCACGATGTACAGATGCGGTCAAAATCACGCTTTTTAAAGCATATTGCACATCCCTGTACCTACTCGAGCGCTCTATGGATCAGCTGTACTAAACGTGCCGCCAATGCGTTTAGTGTTCAATACAACAACGCTTTTAGGGCGCTGTTGCGACGTTAATGCAGTGCATCTGCAATGTTTCCTCGAGCCAGAGTAGATAGCTTCTCAGCTGTATTGCGGAAAAAGAATGCATCTCTTCTCAGCAGATTGCGGGACAGTAGAAGAAAGTTATTGCTGATGGGCCTGATGAAAGCCCCGTAATGAGGCATCTTATAAACACCACCCTGTCAGTATTAGAATTTAAGTACTAACATAGCAAATAAGTTAAATTGATTACATTTGGAATTGTAAGTATTTTTGGAGTGTAATTGGATCCAGTTAAGTGACGACATCGCACATTAAAGGTAAAATAAAAATAAGAAGGTGTATAATTAACTCCTTACGACTCGACAGAGCGAGTACCTAGCTGATGTTTTTTTCGCAATTTCCCTTTTTACGTGAGGCTTGTGTTGAAATGTGATTGCATGTAGGTACAGTCAGCGTCAAAAATATCGGGACGAACCGACTGTTCAAAATGATCTCAACAACTAAGAAATTTAAACTTTATCTCGATTTGATAAAACTCTTGTCAGAAAGACAGTTGTCGTGTACTTTCTTCATTTTGAAACAGTTGTCATCATTGAGTTAATATTTAATTTTCATAGTTGTTTAGATCATTTTGAACAGTCTGTTCGTCCCGATATTATTGACGCTGACTGTACCTACCTACCTACTTTGTAATTATTTAACAGTTGTGGTGTTTTAAATTCGTTCCAATGTGACATCAAACCTGTAAGATTGTGAATCCACAAGAAAAAAAAAATCATAATAAAATAAAACGTTTTTATTTAATATTTATATTTTTATAACATTATTGTTTATTCTATAATAATATAAATATCATCAACCTATTCAAAATGCCTCCACCATAAAGTGTGACGTATTCTTTCTGAGTCGTGATACGGTGACCGATAATATGCAGCACCAATTTTTTTTTTAATCTAATTTAAAGGCTCCTACATACTGGCGCGACTTGTCGCGCCACGCGTCGCGACACAAAGGCACCGCTTGTAGCGCTACACGCGGTGTCTTTGTGACGCGTCGCGTCGCGCGACCAGTCGCGCCAGTATGTAGGAGCCGTAATGCTGTACTCTTGCACGCACGGATTAGCATCACCCAAACTCATTCGTATTGAAATTCCGTTGACGTACGGATGAACTTCTCGCTCTAGCTAATGACGCCTGTAAGTGACAGAAAGAAATAGAGATAAAAAAACCGACCAAGTGCGTGTCGGACCACGCACAATGAAGGGTTCCGTAGTTGGGAAGTTGGGATAAATTTATCCCAAAAACAAAACTTAACACTGTAGTTGAAAAACATGTTCTCCCATACACCGATATATGCCACGGTCAATTATTCTCCAACTGCAAATATAAGTTGGTCGACTGTAACTCGTTAACTCGTAAAGCCTACTTAGCCGTGAGAGTTTTCCCTTTAATTTCATTATATGTACTACTGCAATGAATTTTTTCGTCTCCATACTCGTAAATAACCATTTAGCTGGCAGGGGGGGAACACTTGGCTCTAACAAAAAATAGCACTTTAATACTTAATATTACGCAAGTGGATCCTTGAATCGAAAAGTGGTGTCCACTGACCTGCAATATTTTTGAACGGCCTATCCAACGATAACCCACACCATGGGGTAGACGAGAAAAAAAAATATCATCCCCACATTATGTGCAAGGAAGGTATGCTAACAAAATTTATTTTCAAGATTTTATCTTAGCATTTTGTCGGTGTGGTTAATGTGTATATCTATGCCAAATTACAGCTTTCTAGTACTAAGCGCCTCTGAGCTACAGCGGGACAGACAGACAGACAGACTGACGGACATGGCGAAACTATAAGGGTTCCTTGTTTACTACGGAACCCTAAAAATGTCGATCCATGCGATTCAAAGTGAGGACTTTCAGTTTTACTGTCATAATACTCCTGAAGGACCGTCAATGTATAGTCAATCTCGTAATTTACTTTTTATCACATTTGACAATATTACAATACCTTAAGGAAGTTTCCAGTTACTGGGGTAAATGGAAACTTCATAAGGCCTAGCGCGCGTCACGATTTTTAATCGTGCGATCATTTTGACGCAGGAATGTAACGTATGAGTTAGTATGGCAGTGTGTAATGTGCGCGACATTCGAGTAATAAATCGCAGCGATTTTAAAATTGTGATTTGTCACAATTTGCTGCGTTTGCTCGCGACGCGATTATCGCGAAAGTAAACTGCAGCGTATGGAATTGTACGGTCCCGCGCGCACTGCGACAGAAAAATCGCGTACTCGGGCCGGCCGGCGCCCATTCGTATTTCGTTCTTTCGAGAATAAACATGTTGGCGCCTGCATATCCACTGGAGACTCAATACGAAACGAGGCTAGACGTTCTTCTTTCCCTCCGAACTAGTAAATAGAGACAAGCAACTTTTACCGAATCCATGGTAGGACTCAGCAATGACCACCGATTTTTTTATCGCAGTGCGTGCACTGTACTTACTGCGATATTTTACAGCGCGATTCTAAAATCGTGTCGCAAAAAGGAAAATCGTGGTGCGCGCTAGGTCTTAGGGTTGAAACTATCTAACTGTCACATTGGTTTTAAATAAAACATAGACGTTGACGTATTATGACGTACCTACAAGTGGCATTCAACTTTAGGGTGGTGAAGCAATTACGAGGTTGACTATACAAGTGAACCTGTGTACTAGGTTATTCCCTCTAAGGCTTCTGCTTGAACGAAGCCACAATGGTGAGTTTCATGACTGGCTCCTTCGTGTCAGTGACGCTCAATGCGATCTCAATGCGACCCTTCTCAAAAGGGAATACGTTGGGAAAGTGCTCTGTCGGGGCTGTGATGTTCGCTATACCGTGATAACCCTGGGGGTAGAGAGGGGTGAATATTATAAAAACACTCTTGAGGGTTTTACGGCCAGACCTCGTGGCCGAGCGACACGCTCAAGCGACACGTGTCTTGAAAAAAGTACAAAAAAAATAAAATAAGGAAGTCAGTCGCTAGTCGCATGGCTTGAGGCCCCGTTCACGGCTTCGCGAGTCACTGCGACGCGGCAGGCCGCAAGCGACACGCACGCGCGCGTCCACTGTTTCCGTCCGTCGCTCAACTTTACAAAAACTTTAAAAACAACACTACAAAGTGAAAAATAACTAATTTCGGAAGCCGGTAGCAAAAACAGAAAATACAAAACTAAAGACACCGACTTCCGGAATAAAAGTTATTTTTACTTTGTAGTGTTTTTTTTGAAAGCGGTTATTTTTTTTGGGTAATTGTTTGTTATTTGTCACTTGTTAGTTGTTGTACCTACCTGCCCCACACTAATTCGTATAGGTACCAGCTTGACTATTTGTTATGTAAACAACATTGAAAGGAAGTTTTTTAACATCATCAATATACACAAAGTGAAATTAAATACGTGTATTATTGAAGCTTACTCAAAAAATGTTATCTCTAGAAGTACTGAGCCGATTAGAAAAAATATCTCACTGATAGAAAGCGTGTGTACGTCAAAATTCATTCAATCGATCGCGTCAATCCAGTACTCATGCGACGATCGATTTTGGTTAGAACGCGGAGTTAGGATATGTTTTATGGTATACGAGTAGTTGACTTTCATGCAGACGGAAGTCGCGGGCAGAAGCTAGATATTATATTTAAAAGGAACCGAATGCAATACACGTGTAATTTCTAATACGAGATATAATTTGTTGACCCTTTCCCCCCATGAGGATTTCGCCAATACCTCTTTGCAGAGTTGCGGACCGTACCATATTATCTGTTACTAATGATAATCGAAATTCTGAAGTTCGCGTCCCACCCCTAAAAGCAGGGTCGTACATCACTGGCTGAGCGAACTGTCAGGAGCGTCACTTCCGGCACATTCAAATTACTACTTCTGGCTTATTTCACGTTCCAGTAGGTTTACTCACAGGAGGTAAAGGGCACACCAATCCGGCGTTCTTGATTGCGCCTCCTACGAAGGGCTCCTTATTGACCAGGTCACAGAACTTATGACTCAGCCTCACGAAAGAAGGTCGATACTCGTTGTGTAACAGCTGACTGATGCCTACCGTGATCTGCAATAAATTTCTGTTTTAGGCATAGTAAGGTAGGCGGCACGCCTGTGATAACAATTCCAGTATAAGCTGGCCTCTTATCTTAAAACCCCGTAGGTAGGACACTGGGCCAGAGAAAGCTGGAGTTCCATCTAAACTGATAGGCATTTTGAAAGGCTGGTATGGAGGTCAGATCAATCAGGTTCAATGGGCTGGGACTTTGTCGGAGCCGTATGGATTGGAGTGAAACGTGAGGCAGGGGGGACTGACCTCACAGTACGCTCTTCAGTCCTATACTTCAATGAGCTGATTGAGACACACAGCAGAGAGCGACCCGGCTGTTACATGGATAGGGCGTGTGTGTAAACAATATTAGTTACACCGATGATATGGCTCCGCTTAGCGCCTCAGTTTTTAGCCTTAGGACGTTGGTGGCCATCTGTGAAGGCTATACCAAGCTACATGGTTTGGTCTACAATGCGTATAAGAATGAGGTTATGGGCTTTGGTGCCGGCGATGTGCGGTATCCGGAAACTATAACACCAGTTCATTTGAATGGAACTCCGCTCACACGGGTATAAAAGTTTAAATACCTTGGACATGTCTTGACCGCGGGCATGAAGGACGATGACGATATTGAGCGAGAGCGAAGGGCACTGTCGGTTAGGGCAAATATGATGGCTCGCAAATTTGCAAGTTTCTCACGGGATGTTAAAATAATCCAGTTTCGTGCATACTGCACTCCGTTTAGCGCGACGAAAGTTTGAACGCGACGGTGCGGACAACAGCTTTGGTTTAATACGTCCAATAAGTCGCGGGAAGGTAATGGGTCACCGAGGCCCCTGGCAACACATGCAACAGGAAGGAATACAGGTGGGTTTTAGTCAGTACGAGTCTGACACACCCTCTCGCTCCGCCCAGAGCGGGAGAAGTTATTTGATGATTTCCCATACAATAAAAAAAAAATACGTCCAATAAAGAAGGTCGATATGTACGAATCCGTCGCTTTTTTGTAGTCAATCGAATTTGTTCGGATAACCAGCCGTTGTTTACATGTTTTGTTTCTTGTTTATATCTACTTAATGCGAAACATTCCACGCTGAATATTTTCACTATATAATGATATGAAATTAAATTGTTTATTCTATAAATAGGATATCAGAATCACTTTTACACATCGTATTAAAAAAAATATTAAAATATAAGCTAGATGGAGTCGACATTTTCTATCTGACTACCCCTGAGAAGAAATGGCGAAACAAACTCAAGGGCCTCTTTTAAAGTCCAGACAATCTTAGTCAGATCATGTGAGGACCATGTAGATCCAAGTCTGAAATGGTCTTTTGAGGAAAGAACCACACAAATTTGAGTGGACCTGTCCAGTCAGTGCAAGCATTTGTCAGTAATCGTGTAGCTCAACTCAGAACTTAAGCAGCTCAACGACTCTACGAACAATACCAAAGAAAGGACATTTGGGTAGCCCGCATAAAGTGCTCAAAATGCCAGACTATATTCATTAAAACTAACTGAGAGATAAAAATATGTATAAAAATGACCCACATAGTGCTCACATTCACAATAAATAAAGTAATACAATACTTTTCAAGGTATTATATTAATAATATTCATGTAATTTTGTATATAATATTCATCAATGTCAATCTGTATACCAAATTTTATATAATGATGATTTTGCATAATAATTAAAATGTCAAGTTTTACGGTTTTATTTTAGACTAAACGCAATATTTTTTGATTTACACCTACACATTTGAAGTTATGACACCGTCGTTTTGACTTTTAGAAATATTATTCAATAACGCATGCATGTACAGGTTTGAAACTTTTTATGGTTATTACGAGGGCGGGTCAATAAGTCCGTGACTTTTGGAATAAAACGCAGATTTTTTGATAAAAAAATAATTTTATTTTTCAACGTAGTCTCCCTTGAGCTCTATAGATACACTTTGTCCAACGCTTCTCCAATTTTTTTATCCCTTCCAAAAAAAATGATTTGTCGAGGTCCTCAAAATAGGCCTTTGTATTTTTATTGCGAGATGACTTCATCATTGGAGTCAAATCTTTTTCCACCAAGCCATTTCTTCAGGTTTGGGAACAAGAAGTAGTCGCTCGGAGCCAAATCTGGAGAATAGGGCGGATAAGGGAGCAATTCATAGCCCAATTCATGGATTTTTGCCATGGCAACTGCACATGTGTGCACCCTTGCATTGTCTTGGTGGAAAAGAACTTTTTTCTTGGCCAAATGAGGTCGGTTTTTTTTCGAATCGTCATTGAATCGGTCCAATAAATTGGCATAATATTCCCCATTGATTGTTCTTCCCTTTTGAAGGTAGTCAATGTGGATTATCCCGCGTGCATCCCAAAAAACAGTCGCCATAACTTTATTGGCTGACAAACCCACCTTGGCCTTCTTCGGCGCCGATTCACCCTTAGAAACCCACTGTTTTGACTGTTGTTTGGTCTCTGGTGTGTTGTGATGGATCCATGTTTCGTCCACGGTTACAAAACGGCGCAAAAACTCCTCCATATTGCGATTAAACAACGCCAAACCTTCCTGTGAAGTTGTTACACGATTGCGTTTGTGGTCGACTGTGAGCAAACGCGGCACCCATCTTGCGGAAAGCTTTCTCATGCCCAAGTGATCATTCAAAATTGAAACCACTGAGCCATGCGAGATCCCTACGGCTTCCACAATCTCTCGCACTTTCAATCTTCGGTCGGCCAACACCATATCGTGAATTTTTTCGATTGTTTCGGGTGTAGAGACCTCAACTGGGCGTCCAGGACGTTCGGCATCTTCAGTGCTTGTACGGCCACAACGAAATTCAGTAAACCACTTTTTTACCATTGAAATCGATGGTGCAGAGTCCCCATAGTATTTATCAAGCTTAGCCTTGGTCTCGGTAATGGTTTTTTTTCGCAAGAAATAATGCTTAATAAGCACACGAAATTCACTTTTTTCTATTTTCTCCTCAAATTAGTGAGTAGTCTGATAAAAATAGCTGTCAAACACAAACTAACTGACGCAGCAAGTTTAAATTTTGACAGGAGTCAACTGACAGATGCCTGTTGACAGGAGCAGTGTTGCTGTTTCAGTAAAGATGTCAGAAATTCAAAAAGTCACGGACTTATTGACCCGCCCTCGTATAAGCGTCAAGAAGAACCGAATGCAGTGTTCAGCGAGCTTATAAGTTTTCACATTTAGGCGCTGCGATATTTTTTCGGGTTTTCAAAAACCACGATTACTAGAAAATTATTGATGTTTTCTTGAATATAATCCATCACAAATACGCACAAATAAAGAGCTACTCGTGTATGTTTATTCTACAGGCGCACATAGAATGGTGTTCGAGATATTGCATTTCCTGCTGGAGTTCCGCAAAACGTTACTCCAGCAGGAAATGCAATATCTCAAAAACTTGAAGACGCACAAATTAAATTGTAATACAAGTAAAAGTGCACGTTTTTGCGCAAATATAAGCTCACTGCCCATGCACAATGTTTCTCTCAGATCATTCGTTTGGAATTTTCCTGCTGGAACAACGTTACTTCAACAGGAATTGTATTTTTTTGTTTTTTTCCATAACGACAAAGCGCATAATTTTTTTATGTGGCGCACATTCACACCAAATTTAGCCCTAATTATACGTTCCACTCATATCACTCTAGGAGCCACTTTCCTGCTGTAACGTACACCCTGGTATACCAAGGCCATTTTTCAATATCTCCGCAAAGTCAAAGTCAAAGTCAAATTATTTATTTCAAATAGGCACATAAAAGGCACTTTTGAACGTCAAAATTAACAAAAAAAAATAGAATTGATTCTAGTTGCCCCTTCCAAAAGGTAGATTCTTATGGAGAAGAATGGGCAAGAAACTCCACCGTTACTCTTTTAAAATGTTTTACAAAATTTTGTATATGTACTTACATTTTAAAATTATATGTGAAGACGATGCACCTTGAATAAAATTACTATACCAAACTAGGTAAAAAAAGAATGAAAAATAAAGCAATGACAGATAAATGAATTATGTGATAGGTAAATGATGCTCACATATTTACAAACATTGTAAAAGTATACGTTTTCCTAAAAATAATAAATAAAGTCAGTGTTTGAGTTAAAGTAATCACAGAATTAAAATTCAACATTGATTTATTATTTGTATCAAATAATAAATTGTACAATTAAAATAGCAACCAGTTTGATGTTGTCTAGACTCTAGATTGTCCTATGGAGCTGGACCAGCATGTTTCCAAGCATTCTTATCTTGGATATAATCCTCTAATTTGTAATATGCTTGTTTACAAAGTGTACTTTTAACATGAGTTTTAAATTTTCTTTCATTTAATTGCAATATTTCACAAGGTATTTTGTTGTAACATTTGACACAGTACCCCATAAAAGATGTATGTACTTTAGATAATCTGAAAAATGGTTGATCTATTTTATCTTTATTTCTAGTATTAAAATTATGTCTATCACTTATTTTATTAAAAAGATGTCGATTTTTTCTTACATACATAATATTTTCATAAATGAATTGGCAAGGTACTGTCATAATATTAATCTTTTTAAATTGTTCCCTAAGAGATTCACGGCGACGTAGATTATAAATGGCTCTGACAGCTCGCTTTTGCAAAATAAAGATGGAATCAATGTCAGCAGCCCGTTATATGTGGTCCCCATTGTAGTTTCTCGTCTAGAGTGATTCCTAGGAAAACCGTTTGATTAATAAATTCCAGTTTTTCTCCATTCAATATGAGACCACATTCGCTACTTCTAACATTAGGTAATTTAAATCTAATGCATTTGGTTTTTTTTTCATTTAGTACCAAATTATTTACCGTAAACCAATCATGGACCTGAAGAATAGAGTTATTCACGTCGTCATGATTTTGTGATCGTCGGTCTATTTTAAAGATCAATGATGTGTCATCTGCAAATAACACTATCTTCGGTTGATTTTGAAGTAATTGGGGTAAATCATTAATTCTAACTAAAAAGAGGAATGGACCCAATATCGAACCTTGAGGAACACCCATTGCCATTTCAGACCCCAATGAGTTTACGCCGTTTACTTGAACTTTAACCTTTCTATCTTGTAGGTATGATCTTAGTAAATCAAGAGCTGTATTTCTAAGTCCATAGTGCTCTAGTTTCAGCAGAAGTGTCTCATGGTTTACGCAATCGAACGCCTTAGAGAGGTCGCAAAAGATACCAATGGCATCCTGTGGTTCTTCCCAGGCGTTAAAAATGTTCTTTGTTAGGGTGACACCGGCGTCAGTCGTACAACGCCCTTTGGTGAAACCGTACTGTTGTTCATAAAAGATGGAATTTTTATTAAAGTGGCGTAACATTTGATTGAGCATCAACTTTTCAAACACCTTACTGAGAACTGGCAGAACTGACACAGGCCTATAATTGTTGGGTTCTTTACTATCACCGGATTTGAACAAAGGAACTACTTTACTGTGTTTCATGAGATCTGGAAAGACTCCTTGGTGTTAAATATGAAAGCTAAATAGGGCACAATGGTTTCGATGATAGATCTACAGACTATTACAGACATTCCCCAGAGATCTTCTGTTGATTTAATTTTAAGATCTTTAAAAACATTTATTGTATGCTGTATGCTGAAACCTAAACTCTAAAGGGCATGCCTTTACATTTTTTTTAAGTAAGGCAGCAGAAAGCGCGGGTGAGGAATTTAAAGTTTCAGTAGTTTTAAGGGGAATATTTGCAAAAAAGTTTTCAAATTCTTGAGCTACGAGTATCTCTACATCTGAAGTGATGGGCCCATGTGCAGTCTCTAAATTAAATTCAGTATTTCGCGGTTTTTTCTTACCTGTTTCATTATTTATTATTTGCCAGGTAGTTTTTATTTTATCATCAGAAGATTTTATTTTATTGCTAATATAAAGAGCTTTAGCAATTTTGCACACACTTTTAAAAGTTTTAGAATATTTTGCAACATACTCATGAAAGCTTTTGTTTTTATGTTGCTTTAGGCCATAAAGTTCAAAAAGTTTTTCCCTGCTTTTACGAATACCTGGAGTCGCCCAATCACTAAATAAGAACTTTGTGTAAATACTTTTAGTCTTTAGTGGAAAAGTGTCATTAAATTGCTTTTTTAATAGTAAAAAGAACGCGGCGTAGAACTCATTTGGGTCACATATATTATTAAGACTCTGAACACATAGTTGACTGGCCAAAGAATTATTTAATTTTTCTAAATTTTTACATGTGGCATAAACCTTATTTGAATTTTTTGCAAAGGTATATAGGAACAAAATGTTATTTTTTGTCCACTGTGATCAGATGGCAACTTATTTACAATTTCTTTGTGTAAGCAATCACAATTACAAAAAATATTATCTATAGTGGCAGAAGAAGCGGTCACTCGGGTTGGTTCATTAAAAACATTTGATAAATCAAATGACCTAAACAGGGTTAACAATCTAACAGTATTTGAGTTATTTTCTATTAAATTAATATTAAAATCACCACATATGATTATTGACTTACTACAAGCACTAAGTTTCTTTAACACATCTTCCATTACAGAATCAAACATTGATAGATTCTGGTAATTTGGAGGTCTGTATACGCATACTATAACATGCTTATCAAGCTCAACACAGGACTATTCGATGGTGTGTTCAACAGACAGTCCGACGATGTCTTTTCGTTCTTTCGATTTAATAGAATTTTTAACAAGTATTAATGACCCGCCATGTATCATTCGTTTTCGGCAGGTGACGCTACCTTTAAAGTCAAGCTAAAAAAACAAAACTACCGTCCTTGCTTACTTTTTTAACTGTAACTCTGTATTTTCACTAGTCGAGAAGTATCAATATGAATACCTCGTTCCTCTCAGTGCAGTTTTATTTCTTAACTAACTACGACCCGCGGTTTTACCCGCATAAGTCTCAATCCCATGAAAATATCGGGTTAAAAAGTAACCTATGTCCTAACCCAGGTCATGATCTACCTATGTGCCAATTATATCCAAATCCATTCAGCCGGTTTAGCGTGAAAGCGTAACAAAAAAACCGCAAAACCAAATCTTTTCTTATATTAGTTTAGATTAGGAAACATCGGTAACAGATTGTTAGCGACATCCACGTTGTAGGGGTCCAGTAGGGCCGATGCCTGCCGGGGTCGCGGGAAGGTACTTATGGGTCACCGAGTCCCCTGGCAACACAGGCAACAAGAAGGAATACGGGTGGGTTTTAGTCAGTAAGAGTCTGACACACCCTCCCGCTCCGCCCAGAGCGGGAGAAGTTATTTGATGATTTCCCACCCTCAAAAAAAAAAAAAAAAGCGACATCCACGTGTTACGTATTTTCTGTACGGTTAGAAAGAAGTCAAATCAGTCCAAAACGGGTCCAGGCGTGGGCAGAGGGCAGATAACGCAAGAGGGCGTTATCTGCCCTCTGCCCACGCCTGGACCCGTTTTGGACTGATTTGACTTCTTTCCAGCCCCCCTAAATGGGTCTGGACCCATTTAGGGGGGCTGGACGGCGGACTAGGGGACTTCCGACACTTACGACGATATTTAGCTGTGATAGTTTTCCTTGTACTCGTAATTTCGTTATACGAGTATACCAGGCCACTCAGAAAGTATTGTAAAAAATGTTTTTTATGTACGAGAGACTGGCCAGTTATAATCTATTTTGAAAATATGATTATTTGTAACTAAAAATCCAATTTCAAAATTTTCGTCCACATTGTTTAGCTAATTTAAATTATTGTGTCTCATTAAAAAACTGATCTGCGCCGGGAACATTTTCGCGCTATGATTTTTTTACGATTTCAGGTGTTGAAACCGGAAGAATCGTACGATAAACTTCAAATGGTATTCATGGATGAAGGCCCCTCTAAGGCAACCGTGTATCGTTGGTATAACGAATTCAAGCGCGGTCGACTAACTTTGGGGGATGAAGAAAGAAGTGGTCGCCCTCTGACGGCTGTTACGGAAGAAAACGTGCTAGCAGTGAAAAATTTCATCCATGAGAATAGGCGAGTTACGTATCAAGAGATTCAGCACATACTGCAAGTTGGATCGTTTCACTCTGGATGCCGCACAACCTCACCGATGCCGATGCTCAGAAGCAGACCCGAGTGGAATGGTGCTGTGATATGATTGAACAAATTTGAAGCAGGCTCGTCTCGGCGTGTTTACGACATCATTACAGGTGATGAGTCTTGGATTTATCAATACGATCCAGCGCCAGTCGACGGTTTGGATGTTTCAAAACGAATCAACGCCTACCAAAGTGAAGCGATCTAGATGCGGGGAGAAGATTTTGATCACGCAATTTTTCAATTTGACTAGCTACTTGGTGTCAATTCCTTTACGGAACCAAAGAAGCATAAACGCTGAACCCTTCAAACTAAATGCTTGGCAGAAGTTTTCTCTGTTGTGAGCAACAAGCTACCAAACACAGGGCTCCGCGAGCTACTGCTCCACCACGACAACGCGCCAAAACGAGGGACTACCTGGACAGCACGCCGATTAAACTCCCTTCACACATCCAAAAACCACCATTTAGCTGGCAGAGGAGGGGACACTTCACTCTAACATAAATTACACATTTAATCTTAATATTACGCAAACGGATTCCTGAATCGAGGAAATGATTTTCACAGACCGGCAATATTTTTGAACGGCCCATCCAACGATACCCCACACCATTGGATAGACGAGAAAAAAATATGTCGTCCCCACTTTACATACAAGGGTGGGTGAAAACCTATTTTTTTAAAGTATTTATTTTATCACTCTGTCTGCGTACAGTTTTCTAGTACTAAGAGTGTCTGAGCTAAGCTGGACACAGACATATAGACGGACATGGCGAAACTATAAGGATTCCTTGTTGATTACGGAACCCTAGAAAAGGCCAAGACGGATGAGGAAATAAGGGCCGACTTAAAGTCACAAATGCTTTCACTGCCTCATCAAATCAGACAGAAGGAGGATCATTCTTACTAGTGATAGTAATCTGGTGATTTTAAAGAACCCAACAATTATAGGCTTGGGTCCATCTTTCCTGAACAACAGTATGGTTTTACCAAGGGCCTTGCAACGCCCTTTGTTTCTTTATTAAGGTTTCAAATAAAGAACATTTTTTTATGCCTGGGAAGAAGCACAAGATGCCATCGGAATCTTTTGCGACCTCTCTAATTGCGTAAATGATGAGACACTTCTGCTGAAACTAAAGCACTATTAGGAATTCAGCTCTTGATTTACTAAGATCTTTAACTTTCTTATCTGAAAGATAAGAAGGTTAAAGTTCAGGTAAACGGCATAGACTCACCGTGGTGGACCCGAGCCGAGGTTCCGCCGTTGAAATGTATTATTGAAACGAATATCAATATTACATTATATATTATTAACCGCTGGCACGCACAGAGCGGCGCGGTGCGGCGCGCCCCTACCCACGCGTCCGGCGAGCCACGTACTTGACCAGCGCCAAGTCCCTTCTTACTGCTAGCCTGGTGTACCCATCCAACCATGCCCAGGACTAACAGACTCGGTAACATCAGGGGATAACAACTTTTTTACAAAAATAAAACAACCGTCTTCCAACAAAACGCTAAAAAGTGAAAAATAACTTTAATTTCGGACGTCGGTGTCTTAGGTTCTGTATTTTCGTTTTTGACGCCGACTTCCGAAATTAAAGTTATTTTTCACTTTTTAGCGTTTTTTTTTGGAAGTCGGTTGTATTTTTTTGTAAAAA
The DNA here is from genome assembly GCA_905333075.3 of Atethmia centrago. Lineage (NCBI taxonomy): Eukaryota > Metazoa > Arthropoda > Insecta > Lepidoptera > Noctuidae > Atethmia > Atethmia centrago. The sequence goes on along the minus strand of HG995378.1, from coordinate 28,809,177 downwards.
GGTTTTCATTTTTCACTGTTTTGTTGTGGTACTCGTACTTACCCTACACCAATATAGCCTTTGGAAGGGGCAATTAGTTTCAATTCCATTTCCTTGTAAATGTTGACGTTCAAAAGTGCCTTTTATATGCATATTTGAAATAAATTATTTGACTTTGAATATGAGTGCTGGTTACAGCATATTAGGCGCAGCAATAGAACTAACATTCCTAATAAATTGACGATAGAGTAAGTAGCGGTTTTCTGAACCATCTTTACTAAGTACTTCCGACCATCTGGGCGTCTGGCTATGAATGACCAGCTCGGATTGTATTATTTACTAAAGAAAAATTGGAAATCTAACCGTAATATTGTTCCCCCACGTCTGTTTATTAGTGGCCATCACATTGATGAAGTACCGTGACCTCCTGCTGTATCGCCGTACGTTCACCGTCCCGTTCGGGTACAAATATTTTGGGTTTGAATAAGTCAAATTTGCTCTCTCCGGGATCACCTCCATGCACTGAAATTAAGTGAAACAGTTTTCGCCATTAGTTTCGAACTTGACCAAATGTCTTGACACGCTTTATCTCAACTCGCGATCTCGCTGTGAGATTCGCTCATGAGTAGATAACTAATAGAGGAACTAGTCGGACTAATCTGATATCATACAATTAGGCGCGAGGACGCACGTTTTTTCAATACAAGCGCACTTTTCAAACAGTCTCATGCAGTTCGTGGCATTTGTTTTAGTTCAATCTCAGATTTGATTCCACCAACTGCTTCAGACTGGAAAAGGGAGCTTGTTTTAAACTTTTTAGTTGCAGTCAGGTTTTTTATTTTATTTATTGTGTCAACCTTTTAGTGAAAAATATTATTTTTGGAATCGTGTCCTCAAACCCTATAATTTGATACCCGACATGGTCATGAGTCGTAGCGCAACATTTTTTTTAGCCGTTTGTTGAATGGTCTTTAAATGGTTTTGTTCGGTTTGTTAACCAAACAGTAAAGTCCATCAATGCAAAATGCAAGTATGCAGGAAATGTCAATATAATGCAAGGAATGTCAATGAATGCTCAACGCATATGAATCTAAATAAAAATGCAAGTTGTCCGGCTCAAATCACGTCTAATTGAACACTAATTAAATTATGTACAAAAACGCATCATCTAGGCTCCACCGTATGTCAATGAACTCCCACATGTGGGTCGCGATCAAAGTGCAAATACGCGAGCCTACTAACTAACTTATCGCATCAATAATACATATTTCAAAATCATGTACGTACACCGTACATATTGCCACCACAAAGAATGGTGACAGTAACTAACTGCAAGACATGTGAACAATTACCTACAGACCGTAAAAAAAAAACACTGTAAAAGAATGCAGACCAGTAATAAATGTAAAATAATGTGTCAATAAATAATATGTCAAAATGTAAACTAAAATCCATAAGTATTATAGAATGTCACACTTAATTAGCACACGTCACTGTCTCTCAAATTTCACTTCACTATGCACTTTTGATTCCCGTTTGTTGACTTTGCTGTACCCGTCGTCGATGTCATTTTCTTCTTCTCGTCTTCCTCTGCTTCTCGCATCTTGAGGACCCTCCCCCTGTCTTTTGGTTGTCATCTTTCGTAATAATACATCGATGTTACAAACAGTGCCATGCTAATACTAATGACCACATAGATCGCGTTGTAGTGATGAACGTCATGAGGAAACAGGGTTTCTAGCTTCGATTGTTCTTTAGTCGAATGCAGTCTAGTGTCAATCTTCTTGAAAGACTCTTCGTGCGTTTCAATGTGCAATGATGATTTACGTACAGAGGTGATTATATTGTTAATGGATGAAATCATAGGTATTACCATGGCATATGGATCATTAATAAAAATGTCGCGTGTATGTTCCATATATGCGTGAAGCATGAATGAATCACCTTGCAGGTTACAACCTCGTTTAAGTGCTATCAGACCCGAGTGACGTAGCATCTCCGACGTCATTAGAGCTCCGCACACTAGTTGCACTTTGCACGTTTCACAACAATAATAAGACCATGTGTTTTGCTTATGTAATTTTACCCACTTGTCAGCCGCATACTTTTATTTCGATATGACATGTACTATGTTCTTCGTTATCTCGAATCAGCTGTACTTCGCAAATAGACTTGCGCCGATCGCCAGTGCAGTATATAGGTTGGTTTACTTTGCACATCAGGTTTTTATCATGGATCTTTGGGTATTCTTGGATATCGGGTTGTTCTAGGGGTATAAACGAGTATTGGTTAGCGTTAAATTCAATTAATCCAGAATTGGAAATAACGTACATCACACGAGTAACGTCAATACGTTGAGGTATGCTGATTTGTTTATTTAGCTCGTATAGTGCATCATTCAAGATGGGTATTTTTGTTTCTATCAATAGGTATTGCTGTGTAATGCGTGTATGTATTCTGAACAGCCGGTAGATGTCTCTTACGTCATTCTGTACTTCCGGTAACGCAGAGTCGCGAGGTAGTTGTCGAGTTATGTTATATAATTCACTTTGCATTTGGTTTGGTGATAATAAGTGTACGTCCATATGTCCCTGATAAATATTTGTCAATGTGTTGATAAGGGTTTGTTGGATGTCCTTTATATATTGAGCCATTCTTTCGGCAGCCATTGCCGATGTTATTATGTAGAAGGCATTTGCAGTGTCAGCTTTATCTTTTAAGGTACCTACTATTTTCTAAAGTATTAAGGTGATCGTTTATCGATGTGAACTGTTTTATCGTTGTCGCTTCGTTGCGCTGTACAATGTTGTGCTCAGTTTCAAAAATACTGGTTTGGTTTTTTAGCTATCGTAGCAAGTGTTTCTCGTTGTGCTTAATTGTAATGTCAAGTTTGTATTTATCTGCAAAACGCTGATCTAGTACGCCAAATAATGAGTTTGTAACATATCCCACTCCGTCGATCTCTGCCTTTTAAACCTGTGTTGAATTAATCGCTGAGATTTCAGTATCTGATTGTAGTAATTTAGTTAATCTGTGGTTTGTTCAAGTTGGTTAATTAAGACATGAAATTGCATCAACCACTCAATGCAACGAAAATGTTTTATGTGTGACACGAGTTGTGGCAGTGTATTGACGTTTCGCCAGTAATTCGTAATATTATAGTAAAACACAAATTTCCATTCATCCAACTTCTTGCAGGTCCACTATCTTGTTAAAGTTAATTGTTTGTTTTTTTGTTAATGGGGTAATTTTCATATCTTGTTGGACAGTGGGTGTTATTAATGTCATAACTAGTATCAATGTGTAACAGACCAAACTCTGCCAGGAAAGGTTTCTTGATCTGTTGCGCTTGTTTTTCATTAGTTTGTGCGGTTTTCTTCAGCCTCGACTATTTGTACCAATTTTGCAATCGGTCATTTAGTTTCTCCTTTTGCAGTTTGTAATGTGACAACTCTAGTGTGGCCGTCCTTTACAGGATGTAACCTCACTACACGTCGCAGTGCCCATTTTCTCATATAATTTCCTGCAGGTCCCTGTTCTCATCCTTGATGCATACAATGTCATTCTCTCGTGGGTCGGTATTCTGGCGTTTCCATTTTAATCTTGCTTGTAGTTGCTGCAGGTATTCTTGCGACCATTTCTTGCAGAAATCCTTACTAAGCTTCTGCACAATTTGCCATATTTTGCTTAAGTGGTAAGTGTTCTCAATATTCGGTTCTGCAATTGTCATGATCGATGTGCCGGTTAGAAAATGTCCCGGTATCAAGCAGTTGATTTTGTCCACGTTCTCTGTTACAGTGCATAGTGTTCGTGAGTTCAAGCATGCTTCGATCTGACATAACAAAGTGGTGTTGTTCGTAAGTTAGACGCTGTTCTCCAATGACACGTTTTAAGTGGTAATTGATGCTTTTTACGGCAGCTTCCCACAGTCTACTTGTGCTCGGCCAAACAGGGGCATTGAAGTGCCACTTAACTCCCATCTCTGATACCTTGCCCAGGAAGAAGTTGTCAATAGTTTCTAAAATGCATTTATATTGTCGCAATAGGATCCAGTTTGCTCCCACAAAATACGTGCCGTTGTCGCTGTACATATCCCGTGGAGTGCCTCGACGAGCACAAAAGCGTTTGAAAGCCGATAAAAACGCTGTGCTGTTCAGCTCTATGACCAGTTCCAAATGGATAGCTTTTGTTGCCAGACAGACGAATACGGCAATGTAAGCCAGCAATGTTTTTATTCCTCGGCCCTTATTGGCCTTGATCTCGACGTGACCGGTGAAATCGACCCCTGTATGTGTGAACGGGCGAGATACTGTTACTCTAGGCTCTAGTAAATCTGTCATAATCTGATTAGGAGTTTTTGCATGAAATCGGCGACATGTTTTGCATTTTTAAAGAACCTTTTTAACGGCGCGATGTCCTCCTACAATCCACAATCTTTGTCGTAAATATGTCAGGGTTAGCTTGGGACCTCCATTGATTGGCTATCGCCAATCAATAAAATATATTTGCGGCTGTAAGACTACTCACGGGCCTTGCAGCTATAAGTCTACTCATGGGCTCGCTTTTGTCATCTAATGTCAGTAGGTAAATAGCGCACTCGGAGGCATTTTCTGACGCGTGGCAGAACCCATGGACTTGGAAGGGTTTTTGGTATCCCCCAGCCATCGCGGTATCTCATATTGGGTTATGTTATGCAAGTGCTTCCATTCTTCTTGTAAGCTGGTAGGTAAGATTTCATCCCAATCTCATCCTGATAGCCAAACGCCTTGAAACATAGCAAAACTGATGTTTAAAGGCTGGCTTACACCATTGACAGTAAAAACTGTCAATGGTGTAAGCCAGCCAAGTGGGTCGAAGATTTTCGTTATTTCGGACAGTATACCTAATGTCTCAGTATACCAGCTTTCTTTTTGTCAGTTGTTTATTATTCTCAGATTTTATTTTGTTTGTGAATGTAAATGTGTCAGTTGTTGGATTCCACTGTACACCCAGGATTTTTGTATTTCCGTCGTTTGTAAAGTGCGTAGTAGTCTGGTTAAGGTCTGATGATGATAAGCTTTCGATCAAGGTCGGGTCGTTGCTTGACCATTTCCGTAATGTTAGACCAGCTCGTCTCAGCATGTCGATGAGTTGTTTTTGGATTTCTTGGGCTTGCTCGATGGAATTGCTACCACTTAGTAAGTCATCAACATACATCTTATTTGTAATGACTTCTGCTGCTAATAGATATTTCCCTGCGTCATCATTCGCTAGCTGCTTTGCGAAGTGCAGAAATGGTGGCGCCTTTGTACCATAAGTCACTGTGCATAACTGGTACTCCTTTAATGGACCTCGGTTTGGTTCTCTCCACATTATCTTCTGCAAATGTTGATCTTCTTCATGTACTAGGATCATACGATACATCTTCTCACAGTCTGCTGTAAACACATACTTGTATAGCCGCCATCCCAGTAGTAGTGTCAATAGGTCTTGTCATCAAGACATTCAAGCTGCATTCCTAAGCTTCATAGCTTAGGACCACATTCCATCAAGTCATTCAAGCTGTAACCGGTGTCAGTCCTCTGCTGAGTTTCGTTGTCACTGATTCCTGTTTGAGGACTCCATGATGAGGTAAGTAGCACGTTGGGTTGTTGTCATTATTACTCTCTTTAATGTGTCCCATCTCTCAATATTCTTGCATGAACTTAACGTAGCTTTCGGATAATTTGTCATCCCTGGTCAATCTCCTTTCTAATTCCATGTATTGTGCTACTGCACGAGGTTTTGATTTGCCCAGCAACTGATTAAAATTGGGCTTAATCCGCAAACGAACTTCATATTTTCCGTTTCGTAAACGCTTTGTTGTTGCAATGAAAAACTCCTCGCAATATCTCTCTTCTATTGTCATTGAATTGCATGTATCCCCGTTGATGTCTTCCACTTCCCAATACTTTGTAAAATCTTCAACTTGATTTATGACGACGTTGCAGTTTAATGTATTATTGACGTTGCCTGATAAATCCATCATAAGTGTGTCTATTGGGCCATAGGTTCGTTAACCTCTCCTTTAACCATGTCGTTTATTAAAATTTTAGAAAATACGTGTGTATCTAGAAGTATGTCAATGGGCCTGGATATGTTGTAGTCTGGATCGGCTAGTGTAATGTCTGTAACGTTAGCCCAAGGCTTTTCTGCGAATGTAACGTTAGGCAGATTATTTACTACCCTTGTCGTGACTAATGCTTCCGTTGTAAACTGGAAATCGTTGTGTAACGACTTGCAGAATAACTGGACCTTTCCTTTACTCCTATTGGATAAAGCGCCGATGCCACTTATGCTTGTGCTTAACTGCTGACGCTGTATACCCAGTCTTTGAGTTGCATTCTCGGTGATCAGGGTTATTTGTGAACCTTGATCAACTAATGCTCGTAGTGTAATATAGTCGCCGCTAGCTGTCGCTACTTGTATTAATGCAGTTGCCAATACTATCTCGTCATCATTATTCGAGGCGATGTTATTTTGCACGGTTTTTGCTGACCTGGTTGTCATTCAATCAATCAAGCAACTCAGCCTATAACAGTCCACTGCTGGACATAGACCTCTCCCAGGCTGCGCCACAACACCCTGTCCTCCGCCTTCCGCATCCAGTCTGTCCCAGCCACATTTTAAAGGTGGTTGGCCCATCTAGGTGATTGTCATTGATGACGACGATTTAGGAACAGTGTGTGTTGCTGAAGACGTTTGCACTGACTTGACAATATAGTTGCGCAATAGTGTGTTGTGTGATTCGTTGCACTCTCTGCATCTTTTTCGTTTTTGTGACGCGCAGTAACCCTTAGTATGCACAAACAGACAGTTTTTGCAGATGTTATTGTTTTCAATAAATTTTAACATTTCCGAACCTGACATGTCAGTGAATTTGGAACATTGGAATAATGCGTGATTGTGATGTAGTAGTGGTAAGCTATATAATAAGGTATCTTTATTCCAATACAGTTAGTGTATTCTCGAACCTCCTTCGTTTCATTTGACTCCTAAACAAACCCGACCTTACATGGAGACCCTTTTTTTTTTGGGTGGGAAATCATCAAATAACTTCTCCCGCTCTGGGCGGAGCGGGAGGGTGTGTCAGACTCTTACTGACTAAAACCCACCCGTATTCCTTCCTGTTTCCTGTGTTGCGGGGGCCTCGGTGACCCATAAGTACCTTCCCGCGACCCCGGCAGGCATCGACCCTAGTGGACCCCTACCTTTGTGCTGACGACATCTCTTTGAGGCGCGCGTGGAATACAACGCGCCGTCGACCCGGGCCTGGTCCTTACCGGACGGTGAGCTACCCATTGCTCACCGTCCGCAAGCCCGCGCCTACGGTGGCCGGAAATCCGCCCGGGATTCCCGAGGCCCAGGGCGTCTCCTGCGGCGGCTAGGGGCGAGAGGGCGCGAAACATGCCTTTCCCTCAACCGTCCCGCCTCCTCCTTCGCAAGCCATGCCCTCTCGCTCCGTACCATAGCCTGAACCAGGGCCGGACGCGAGAGATCTATGCCGCCGATCGCCTCCACGAGGACCCGGCGGTGCTCTGCCCAAGCCGGGCAGACCTCCACCGTATGCTCCACCGTGTCCTCCGGGCGATCCACATAGTGGTGACACCCGGGCGTTTCCTCCCGCCTGATCCGACACAGGAACCTCCCGAAGCTGCCGTGTCCGGTGAGGACCTGCGTCAGGCGGAAGGTGAGGACGACGTGGCGCCTCTCTAGCCACTCCTTAAAGAGGGGACTTATCGCCGCAATTGTAGCGAGCCCAGCACTGGGTTGCGACAACCGTACTCTCCATGACGCCATGAGATCCCGCCGGAGCTCCGTCCGCTGTGCCGCGATTTCTCGCGGCAGCGGGCTTACGCCCCGGCGTTTCGCCTCCTCGCGCCACTCCCATACGTGCGCGAGGACTTTTGCCCCCAGACCGTGCGGTATCCCCGGACCATCCGGATGGCCTTGACCCTTTGGGCCGCGCTCAACCGGCGGGCTGGCCGCAGCGCCAGAGAGCGTGCCCATGCAGGAGCCCCGTAGTGGGCCATGGACCGCACGACCCCCGCGTAGAGCCTCCGGCAGAAGGCGTTTGGACCCCCTAGATTGGGCAGGAGCCGCTTCAATGCAACTCCAGGGCAGGGTATTGAAGGCATTGGCGATGTCTAGAGACACCGCCAAGACGAGCCCACCCTGGGCAACAGCATTCCCCGTCGTCAGGGTTCGCACGCGCATGATGGCGTCCACCGTAGAGCGCCCCCTGCGGAAACCAAACTGGCTCTCCGCCAAATCTGGCCCCACCCTCACCAGCTGGCCGACGAGGCAGTCTGCAATGACTCTTTCAAAGAGCTTGTCCACCTCATCGAGCAGCACGATGGGCCGATAAGCGGACGGAGAGTCCGCAGGGCGCCCTGCCTTCTTTATGAGGACCAGTTTTCCCGTCTTCCAACGAAGCTGGAACTGGCCCCTCTCCAAGCATGCGCTTAGGAGCCCCCTAAGTCGAGGCCCGAGAGCCTCCAAGGCCAGGACCCAGGCCTTCCCAGGTAAGCCGTCGGGTCCTGGGGCGGTATTTTTGGCATTAGGCCTGCGTACCGCCGCTCTCATCGATCCCGGTCCTCGGTCACCTCCGGAGCATCGTCGTCGTCGGCGGTGTGGTCCGCATCGGGCACCGCAGTAGGCGTAGCCATAGGCGGGGAGGCGTGTTCCCCTCGCGAAGGGAACAGAGCACTCACCACGGCCTCCACAAGCTGGGGCCGGAGACTCTGCGTCAGCGGGGGAGCCCATGGGCGGAGTTTATCCCGCACCACCTTGTACGGGCGTCCCCACGGGTCCCTGTCCAGTGTCCCCAGCGACTCCTCGCGGGCCAAACCCCTGGCCCGCAGGATCTCCGCTTGGAGGGTGGTCTTCGCCGCTCTGTACCCCTCGTACAGCTCCGCCTGAACGGCTTCCGTATCCGGAGGTTTGATGCGGAACCTGCGGTGCCGGGTGTACCGGCGTCGCGCAGCCACGCACGCAGTGCGCAGAGCCGTCAGCTCCCGCGACCACCAGTACACTACATGGCGACCCTGCCTGTAACAGTAGTCGGCATGGGCCAGCGCGCGTGTGTACCATAAAAGGACAAAATATTATAAACAAACATTGCAGTTAATGTGGACTTTAAAATGATGCAAAAATACGCTGGGCTCCCTAAACACAAAGCGTGTTTTACTGTTGCGTACTCGTGCATGATTTATTATTTAAAAAAATGGGAAACACAAACAGCAAGGAAGAAGTAGTGATTGCTCAGACCGCTGGAGTCGGTAGTAATACGGCTCGTACGCAGCAGCTGCAGGAGACCTCAAATACAATTTTGGTGGTAATATGTACTATTGGCAAAACTTAAGCATGCTCACTTTAGAAAATATTTCTGCGGAAAGCGCAGCTAGTGACAAACCACACCCCTTCCTGGTTTCGTCCAATTAGAGACAATATGAATTTGTGTGAGTATAGGGCGTGTAACAAAAAATATAAATATGTGTGGTATGTTGGTTACTCACTGCACGAGCCGGTATTATTCGCGCGAGCCGAGGGCGAGCGAGCGCGATAAGGGAGTCGAGTGTGTGCGCGTTTCATACGACGGTTTTCAACTTGAGAGGAAAAAAAGAGACTGGTATTGTTATTAGTTTCGTACGCCGCTAGGTATTTCTCTCTAGATTTTGCAGGCAACAGGCTGTCACTAGCGTTTCGTGCCTAGATTAGTATTTCCGGGGGGTTAAATCTACGCGTTGCTCTTCGCTCTTCTTTCCTAATTGAAGTCAACATTTTTGATAATAATTAACCACACAATGAAAACGTTAACAAGTATTTCTGGAAAATACCGCGCTTGTTTTGTTTATCCCGCGCGCCGCAGGTGTAAATAAAGGCGCTGGAAAAACCGCTAAACAGCCTATATAAAAAATATAATAAACAAAATAATGTTTTGAATAAGCAAATTAAGGTTAATATGTAGTGAAAAATATATAATTTTATGAAATGATGATAATTTTGATGATTGATTTATCTGATGTAACGAATTTTTTTTTCTCAAAAATATTCATTGTTTTTGGACAAAAACTGCGTATATTGAAAAAAGAAATGTAAAGTAAAAATACTTCTATATAATAAGCTGAATTTCTGAGTCACTTTACAAGCAAGTGTGTTGAAGAAATATTTCGTAATTTTTTGCGACCGTATTTTATGGCCGTTCTATAAAGCCGATCTATTGTTTAACCAGATGTTCTGACGTTCCCACTGAATAACAATGGTGCTTAGATAATGAACTTATTTTTATTGCAGTTGCAAAAGTTGCGACAGCAATAATAAAAAAATCTGATAACATTGTATAAACTGCGCCAAGTAATGGTTCAAATACTACTGTAAGTAATTTTGCTATTTTAATCAAAACAGCAATAAAAGAAAGAGATAGCAAATGACAATTTCTAACAAAACTACGTAACTTGCTTCGTTTTAGGGTTCCGTAGTCAACAAGGAACTCTTATAGTTTCGCCATGACCGTCTGTCTGTCTGTCTGTCCCCGGCTTAGCTCACAGACTCTTACTAGAAAGCTGTAATTTGGCAAAGTGGTAAACAAAAATGCTAAATAAAGTTTTTTTAGGGTACGCGTATAGCAATACCAATAATACATTTTCTAAACCAAACGGAAGATATTAGTACAAAATTACTTCTTGTCAACAATAACAATTCATAAAGCGCTCTCGCTGGCCGTGCCCATTAAAAAAATGTCTTACAAACAAGTGAGCATAGCACGCGCCTAGTGTGACTGTCACACACACTATACATAATTACATTAATACAAACACGGCTAAAATACGCTTCATGCATCCCATTGGCCAAAACGCTTGCATCGGGCGATCGAGTCGTGAGCCGTGCTATACGATTATCGCCTTAGAGGTGAGCATGCGGAAGATTGGCCGATAGTACCATATTGGCGACCGGACTTTTAAATAATAATAATATTATACAAGCTTTATAATCGTTGTCACAAAAAGCAAATACAGCGTCTCGCATGGATGAGGTGACATTGAAGCGATACTCCAGTATTCTACGCAGGCAGCAGGCATACATGGGTGCTGTGCCGCAGCCTGGCAAGGCAGAAGTTCTCGACATATAACTACGACGGCGAAATAACCCATCTTCAAGGCTCGTAATTCTACGTTCTACGTGCTAGTGTAGTGTTGGTGTGAAAAAATAGGCAGTGATGTGATCATTCCTAATATCTATATCAGTGGCAAAAGTAATAAATAACTAGTAAGTGAATCAAGGTAATAATGAGGTTTGTTTTACAACCAATTTTGTGAATTTTAGGAATTACCTGTCTGTTAATGATGGTATTTAAGTTTTATATTTACTTTTATATTTTAATTTAAGCTAATTTGCTAAGTAAAGTAACTAATAGTTTCTGCAGAATTATTATGTGCATTTTCTTGAAATTACAATTACATGAAATACGTAGCTTAGAATAAGCGCTAGTGAATAATTTAAAGGCCAATGTGTTATGGCTTTTTTTTTTTTTTTTTGTTTGGGGGAATCATCAAATAACTTCTCCCGCTCTGGGCGGAGCGGGAGGGTGTGTCAGACTCTTACTGATTAAAACCCACCCGTATTCCTTCCTGTTGCCTGTGTTGCGGGGGCCTCGGTGACCCATAATTACCTTCCCGCGACCCCGGCAGGCATCGGCCCTAGTGGACCCCTACTTTGTGCTGACGACATCTCTTTGAGGCGCGCGTGTAATACGACGCGCCGTCGACCCGGGCCTGGTCCTTACCGGACGGTGAGCTACCCATTGCTCACCGTCCGCAAGCCCGCGCCTACGGTGGCCGGAAATCCGCCCGGGATTTCCGACGCCCTGGGCGTCTCCTGCGGCGGCTAGGGGCGAGAGGGCGCGAAACTTGCCTTTCCCTCAACCGTCCCGCCTCCTCCTTCGCGAGCATTACTGCTTCGCAGAAGGAGGTGACGGCTGCCCATGCCCTCTCGCTCCGTACCATGGCCTGAACCAGGGCCGGACGCGAGAGGTCTCTGCCGCCGATCGCCTCCACGAGGACACGGCGGTGCTCTGCCCAAGCCGGGCAGACCTCCACCGTATGCTCCACCGTGTCCTCCGGGCGATCCACACAGTGGTGACACCCGGACGTTTCCTCCCGCCTTATCCGACACAGGAACCTCCCGAAGCTGCCGTGTCCGGTGAGGACCTGCGTCAGGCGGAAGGTGAGGACGCCGTGGCGCCTCTCCAGCCACTCCTCAAAGAGGGGACTTATCGCCGCAATCGTGGCGTGCCCAGCACTGGGTTGCGACAACCGTAAATGTGTTATGGCTGAGGATTTAGGTATAATTTTAAACGAGTTAAAAGTTATAAGAAGCGACTTAATAAAAATTGGTCCTAGCCGCCGACAAGAAAAGATTTCAGAGATTAAAAGAACAAAGGCAAATTCTGTTTTAGTCAAGTACAATAAGTTTTTAGAAATCTATAAAGAAAACTTAAAAAATTATACAAGTTCAGAAATTACTATAATTAAAAAGATCTGTGAAGAGTTCGATAGGTTATATTTAGAAATAATTTCTTTGTGTAGTTTAACAGAAATGCCTATGGCATTAAGTCCGCCTCTGTACATTTGTGTGCGTAAAATATTAAATAAATAAATAAATAAATAAATAAACAGAAGAGACAGATATCCCATTACAAACCAAAGCGCCGGATTCATTCGATTTAAAAACTGCGCTACATCTTATGCCCGTCATGGCATGGTTAATAACAGTAAACAACTGATCGAAAATATCGAATATTACGATACTATGTTAGGCACACCGGCATGTAAAAACAAACTAATTCAGTTTATATTGAAAAGCAGGTTATCCCAGCGTGCAAAGTTATTATTGTCTCCAAAATATTTACAGAGTACGGCGAAGAGATGTCAGAACTCTTTGTAGATTTGACGATATCGCAAGCTGACAGTGATTCAGCCAAGTATGCTTTATTGTCGCGGGAAGGTACTTATGGGTCACCGAGGCCCCCGCAACACAGGCAACAAGAAGGAATATGGGTGGGTTTTAGTCAGTAAGAGTCTGACACACCCTCCCGCTCCGCCCAGAGCGGGAGAAGTTATTTGATGATTTCCCACCCTCAAAAAAAAAAAAAAAAGTATGCTTTATTGAAACCCATGAATGAGAAGTTAGCAATCAAGCGATTTGCGGATGGTTTGCGGGATCGTCTATTAAGCACCATAATTGCCGCGCGTAACTGTTCTTCTTTAACAGAAGCAATCCAGGTAGCTCAAGACGAGGAGAAACCCGGTCCCAGTAGCTCATCAGAACTTATAGGTATGTATAGACAGTCGAATTACCAGGGTCGGCGAGCCCAACGGAAGTGCTGTTAAAAAAAATCGACAGATAACCGATGTAGATACGGCCAGAATTGTTTATTTTAGTTATTTTCATAGTCTTATGTCATATGGGATTCTTCTCTGGGGAACCTGTGCGGACATTAATACCGTCTTTGTTTTGCAAAAAAGGGCTGTTCGAGCCATTTACAACCTAGGTCCAAGAGATTCCCTTCGAGAAAAATTCAAAGAAATAGATATTCTGACTATAGCCTCTCAATATATATTTGATAATCTTATGTATGTACACAAAAATATATCAAATTTTAAGAAAATGTCCGATATCCACAGTTTAAATACCAGGAATAAACATAATCTTGCTGTACTTCACACTCGCCTCCACAGAGTAGGCAACTCGTTCATGGGTCAATGTATACGCTTTTACAACAAACTTCCTATTGCTATTCGAAATTTACCCATTAAACGATTTAAAAGCTGTATTAAAACCAAACTTTGTAAAAAAGGGTACTATAAAATTTCAGATTATTTAGAAGACAAAAAAGCTTGGGATTGAGCTGCTCGCTCTGATAAGCTTTGTGCTAAAACCATAAAATTTGAAGTTTAAATTATGCAAAATCAGGGGTTATTCCCAGTTGTCGCCACTGGTGACGCCACCACTGGCGACAAATGGGAATATTTTTCAAAAAAAATCCCAGTTGTCACCAGTGGTGGCGCCACCAGTGGCGACAACTGGGAATGGCCATTCTTCTAGTTCCCAGTTGTCACCAGTGGCCACAGATGGGAAATATAAAGTGATACGCCTCTCCGGTGGGGGCGATGCTAGAGCTGAATTATAGTGATGGGGTTTCATTATTTTATCACTAACGAAGTTTTAAATAGGTATATTTTATATTTTCTTAAATAAAACTTTTACACGTTACTTGGGAAGATATATATTTTTATAAATCACAATATTTGTATTCATTGAGATTAAAACTGCACAAGTACAGTTTCCAGTACTACAACTATTACAGATCGTATAATTATTTTACTTAAAACTATATTATTAGGTTCTTATCACAGATTAATCAACGTATGGCATTATGTCTATTTATATTCTTAGGTTATTTTTATAAAACAGACTTGTATATATTAACCACAATAATTGACGTTTATAATTTTAAATCTACAGGTATTATGTTACTCATTAATTTACTGCGATGTCTATCACAGATTAATCAATGCATTATTTACAATAATTTATACTTCTACTTTTTTATCACAGATCAACATACTATTTACAATAATTGACTTTACTCTTTCGATTTAGCTAGATGTATTTAAATAGGAATTACTTAATATTATACTCTTATACAAATATATTACTGTGATAAACAGTATTTTTTGATAAATAAAATCCGAGTAGTTTTTAAGAAAACGACTACCTACCCGTATATTAACATAATACTTAATATTCTTCAATCGCCGTCAGTTTTTATAAAACTACCGCCTCAAACATTCTAAACAATGACCCACTGTCATGTTTCCATGTACTAACTCCATTTGGATATCTTGTATGAACTCATCATTGAGTACATATTTCTTCTTTCTTATTTTCTTTTTATTTTTAATCATATTATTAGAAACTCTATAATATGCCGAATCCTTGACCAAGGTTTTTAAAAAATGTATAATGTTAGGATTTTTTTTTCCAATTGTATGGTTTAATTTATGATGCCATGATTCTAAAGCGTTTGTTGTTCGATGCTGTTCACCGTATACACACCATACTTTAATGAACTCGTCTATCATCCACTGCTTTTTCATATATGCTCTAAATTTTTTAATGTCATCTTCTTGTGTATTCTTGCGAGTAATATATTTCCAGCCATTTAAAATTTCATTCGGCGGCAATAGTGGCAATACGGCGCTTAATGCCACTTCTCTTATCTTGTTTTCATCATTAGATTTAGTTATCCCGAGCTTACGACCCTTCTCCCAAATGAAATGATTAAAATGATAATAGCATCCGGATATAATTACAGACGGAAACACAGTCGTTAAAGCTTTCATTGCAGCTCTTTCATAATCAGTTTTATATTTCTTTGGATCCCAGTCAGGTATTTGGGATTTAATCATAGAAAATAAAATGATGTATGATTCCATCTTCTTGTCACTCATAAGTGCGTAGACAAGCGGCACTATGTTCGTGTGGTTCACAGTACTTCCCAAATCTCCGTGAATGCTATAAAGTTGAATAAAGGGCGAGGGGCAGCTTTTAAAGGTTCCATCGCTATAAAAATCATGTACTTCATTCATAACCTTTTTTGCCTCTTTGGTGCAAAAAACTATAATACGGTTGTCACCATCAGAATAATCAGCCAATACAAAATTATTAAATTCCGGAGGAATTTGAACATTGATTCCTTGTTTAGATTTAAGGTGTGTTACTCCGGCTGCTGCATTTCTGAATCTATATAGAGATGATTTAATACTTTCAAAGCTCGGTACTTTGCATACTAAGTCCAATCCTGCAGTTTGAAAGGACCCGACCATATCATTGTAACATTGTGGGTACCGCTGGGTAATTTTCTTTTGTTAGTTGTTGTTTACAGCCGTAAAGTCGCTCATCTACTTCATTTTTTAAAAAGTCAGGTGTACATGAGTGTGCAGTTTCATGAAGGACATTGTTATCCTAAAATAATAAAAAATATAAGTAATCGTAGCGTACATTAAACAAATAAAATAAAGTGTATTAAAATAATTCATTACAAATTAACGTTCACAATAAGTGACAAACGTGCACAAAATGGCCGCCTGTTTCTCTTTTGTGTTGGCATGAGCGTGCACAAACGTGTTGGCATGAGCTTTATGTTAAAAGTTTTTTCATAATAATAATAATATAATAATAATATTTATTTATTTCCAAGTATATGGTACATTGAGATCTTAAATTAAACATAGATTCACATATACTACCATTGCTGGTGTAGAAAAATGAAATAAGCTAAGTGCATGCAATAATATGCTTATAGACATTACGAGTACAATAAGAGTTATAATAAATTATTGAAATTGTTTATTAATTTATATTTTTAGTTTGATACAATATTAATAATTTAGATTAATTGAATTGGATTATTTGTAATGTCAAAATATTAAATCATGCCAAAAAAAAAACAACATAGTTCCATAACAAAAAAAAAAAAAAAAAGTTATGTCAAAAATCAAAGTTCTAGTATCAAAATATTTAATTATAATGTCAAAATACTAATAGCGTAGAATATTAATGACAATGTCAAAAAGAATGATTTAAAAATTCATTAACGGAATAAAAACACATATCTAAAAGCCAAGTAAACATTTTACATTTGAATTTAGTTATTGGTAACATTCTCAAGCCAGGTGGTAATTTATTATAAATTTTGATTGTCATACAACTGGCATTTCTGCTGTATAGTTGCAATCTCTGAGGAGGTACTAGCAATTTCCCGGCATTTTTTTCATTCAATCTTTGGGAGACTTGTTCATTCAATATGAATAAATGAGGGTATTTTTTTACAAATAAACAAACCTCAAAAATATACAGGCACGGGAGTGGAAGAATTTTTAATTCTTTAAATAATGGCCTGCAATGATCCAAATATTCTGCTCCGCTCATGACTCTGATACATTTTTTTTGTACTTTGAATGCTCTGTCCACATCCACTGAATTACCCCATATCACTAGGCCGTAACGCAATACTGATGAAACATACCCATGATATGCATTTAGGACAGTTTGTTTACTGGACACCAGTCTTAGCTTGCGAAGAGCATACACAAATTTATCAAGCTTGTTGCATACTCTTTCTACATGTTCCTTCCAGTTTAGTTTATTGTCTATTATTATACCTAAAAATAAAGCCGATGGTCCTGGTTGCAAAATTGAATTATCATGTCGAATTGTTGTTGGTGTTACCGACATGTTGCATGTTTGAAATTGAACAATTTTGGTTTTATTAATATTAACATTAAGATTATTGTCTCCGAGCCATTTTATTACATTAACTAATTCAATGTTAGTATTAGTTTCTATGTCAGTTTTGGTGGTACATTTTATAGTCAGAGTCGTGTCGTCAGCAAATTGGATACATTCATATTTTAAACATTTTCTGAGGTCATTTATGTATAATATAAATAGTTGCGGACCCAGTACGCTTCCCTGTGGAACGCCAGATTTATTTATTTTTAATTCTGAGCAATATGTCGTCCTGGTATTTTTTTCTATTTTAGAGATAACAGTTCTTTGATGGCGATCAGACAAATAGCTTTTAAGCCAATCATGCGCCTTGCCTCTTATACCATATCTCTCTAGTTTGTAGAGTAGTCGCCCATGTGAGACAAAATCAAATGCCTTGCTCATATCTAAGAATACCGATAAAGCAGACTTTTTTTTATCCAGAGCTTCGGTAATTAATTTTACTAATGAAAAACAGGCTAGAGTTGTTGAACAATTTTTCCTGAAACCGAACTGACTCTCTACAATTAGATTATATTTAGTAACAAAGCTATTTATTTTGTCATGCATTGCTTTTTCAAAAATTTTTGCAAAGATTGGGATCAGTGTAATGGGCCTATAATTACCCATGTCAGAACAGTTACCCTTTTTGAATAATGGTTTAATTATAGACTCTTTTAGTGTCGACGGAAAAACACCTTCTTCAAATGAGAGGTTTATTAGGTAGCTAAGTGGTGATGCTATAATTTTTGCGCTTAATTTAATTATTTTAGTGGTTACTTCGTCACATCCCGTAGAGTTTGTATTATTTAATGAATAGATTATTTTAATAATGTCAGTTTCATTCACGGGAGACAAAAATAAAGTATTTACGTTATTGTCAATGTCAATGTTGTTTACGTCATGATTCATATAAATAATAATAATAAATGAAAGCCGAAAACTTACTTTTATCTTTATAATTCCTTTACACTTGTATTTTCGTTTGATGCATTCCCACACAGTTAACCCACTTTTATGTTTCCTTTTTATATGATATTGGAAACCTGCGCGAAGCAGAATAGTCCCGTGACGTCTTTTTATATAAACTAACGAAACTTCACCAGAACTGCACGACGCACTTGACCCTGACATTGTTGGGAATGCACTGGTAAGTGTTACGTCACTGGTCTACGAACCGACAACAGCATAGTGGAGGGGGTTGATCGACAGGATCGGAGCGCGGAAGTTATGGCTGATTGTAAATATATTGCAATTATGTACATATTCATGACTATTTAGTTTGTGATAAGAACCTAATAATATAGTTTTAAGTAAAATAATTATACGATCTGTAATAGTTGTAGTACTGGAAACTGTACTTGTGCAGTTTTAATCTCAATGAATACAAATATTGTGATTTATAAAAATATATATCTTCCCAAGTAACGTGTAAAAGTTTTATTTAAGAAAATATAAAATATACCTATTTAAAACTTCGTTAGTGATAAAATAATGAAACCCCATCACTATAATTCAGCTCTAGCATCGCCCCCACCGGAGGCGTATCACTTTATATTTCCCATCTGTCGCCACTGGTGACAACTGGGACCTAGAAGAATGGCCATTCCCAGTTGTCGCCACTGGTGGCGCCACCACTGGTGACAACTGGGATTTTTTTTTTTAAATATTCCCATTTGTCGCCAGTGGTAGCGTCACCAGTGGCGACAACTGGGAATAACCCAAAATCAGCATTATATACAACTATATGTACATATTGACATTGATGAATATTATAAGCAAAATTACGTGAATATTTATGTACCTTAAAAAGTATTATACGACTATTACTTTAATTATTGTGAATGTGAGCACTATGTGGGTCATTTTTATTTATTTCTTGTTGTTTTTTTTTTCTCTTAGTTTTAATGATGGTCTGGCATTTTGAGTTCTTTATGCGGCCAACCCAATTGTCCTTTCCTTGGTATTGTTCGTCGAGTCGTTGAGCTCCTTAAGTTTTGAGTTGAGCTACACGATTACTGACAAATGCTTGCACTGACTGGACAGGTCCACTCAAATTTGTGTGGTTCTTTCCTCAAAAGACCATTTCAGACATAGATCTACATGGTCCTCACATGATCTGACCAAGATTATGTCTGGACTTTAAAAGAGACTTTGACCCTTGAGTTTGTTTCGCCATTTCTTCTCAGGGGTAGTCAGATAGGAAATGTCGACTCCATCTAGCTTATTTTTTAATATGACGTGTAAAAGTGATTGTCATATCCTATTTACAGAATAAACAATTTCATTTCATTTCATTTCATAACGAGGTTACTGAGGTCAATGAAATTTCGGTGCAAGAGGTGCACAAAATGCACACCAGCATCGGGGTCATCGGCCACAGGTACCACATGTTATTGCATAATGAGCAAATAATCTTGTTAATTTGCCCAGCATTGTATGCATGGAAGTTACGAGAGTGGTTTGATGAACTTTTATTAGGTTACGAATATGTCGGCTTATGGTTTTTGGTAAATGGATATTGGATATTGGTTTTTGTGCAGGTTTATTGACGTTTTTTCTGGCTTTATCATATGCAAAGGTTCTAATGCCATAAATTTGTTTTCAACGAAGTCCATAAACTGATTGAATGTAGGTATCTCCCGCGGACTGCATGTATTCAGAATAGGTGGCGTCAAGTTTTTCGCATAAGACGTAAACCAGTACAGGGTCCCAACAGCTTGTATCTACTACGCCCAAGTTATGTATGGCGGTTATGGTATAATTGCTAGTGTCATATAGCGGCTTAAAGTCAAATGCAGATTGTTTTTGTAAATTAGGTTGACGCAATAGATACACAAGTTGCATTCTGTGGGTTTTTGCAATAGCGGGGTTGTTATGGATCGCTTCTACGTACAGATCCATGAAAGTAGGCCATGATGCATAATTTCCGTTAAAACTTGGTATGTCAATTTTAGGCAAAGTTTGTTGTTGATGCACAGAGACATTAAGGTTCATGGTTAATGCCCGTTTCACTCTTGAAAAGGTAATTTCATGACGACAGAAATCGTCATAATAATCGTCAGGTATGCCTTCTAGTGTACCATCAATCTGTAAATATAACTTGTCAATTGCAGCCCACCGAGACTCTTAAGACAAGTCTTTAACATATCATCAATCTCCCATTTCTCCTTAACGTCGTCAATGCTCCTACTCGCCACTAACCTATTAAATGCACGGAAATTAGCTTGTTGCAGCTGCTGTAACTCGATTAGCTTGTTCTCCGCTTCTGGGGATTTATTGAACAGGGTCTTGTCAAACTCAAGGCTTAATTTACTATGGCTGGCGTTGGTAAGTTTTCTCCGAGGCTTGACCTCGTATGCTACCACCTCATAAATGTCATTGGTGAAATATTGATGATTTTTATCTTCTACTGTGCTCAGCTCCTGGTGCTTCTATTTACATTCCGCCCATAGCTGATCCAATCGCCCAAGCCTTTGTCGAATGTAATCGGGGTTCTCCTTGCTAACTACAACAAACAAATTTTCTTTTTGACATATTGTTTTCACTGTTTGACATTATATACCTAAAATTTTGATTTCAGACTTGTAAGGGCAAACTTCATTTGGTTTAAATGGGTTTTTATTTTTATTATTTTATTAATATTTTACACAGATTTGTGTGTACCTTGTGAATGTGAGAACGTTGTAGGCTTAATAGACTAGATATTTTGTAGACCTTTTTCTTTTGTTTTTTTGTTAAGTACCTGGTACGTCTCTACAGGCCTACACTGTCCTCCAATACCTATTAACACTGTAATTTGAAACACATTGTAAAAGCCAATTATTTTTAAAAGAGTAACCGTGGAGTTTCTTGCCGGCTCTTCTCTTGATTTTAAACTGAATCTTTCTTAAAATTAGAACGAATTCTCTTCACCTCCTCGAGAACCTCGAGAAGCTTGATGCGCGATTAAAGCTTCCATTGTCAAAGTGGTAAGTAAAAATGAACGATCTTACTTGAACTTCAGGAAATCTCCTAATGCCAAGCGTCGCTCCGGAACCTGGATCGCTGCTACCTCGCCGAATGCTCCTGTACAGCAACACACGTGGCACGGTATGACACGCCACGCCACAGCTCACACGCGATGTATTACTGACCGATGTATCGGACAATACGGTATTTGGTTTCGAAGGACCAAAAAATATGTTCGGTGTGTTAACCAAACAGTAAAGTCTGCCAATGCAAAATGCAAGTATGCAGGAAATGTCAATATAATGCAAGGAATGTCATTGAATGCTCAACGGATATGAATCTAAATAAAAATGCAAGTGTTCAATTATGTATGTACAAAAATGCATCATCTAGGCTCCGCCGTATGTCAATGAACTCCCATATGTAGGTCACGATCAACGTGCAAATACGCGAGCCTACTAACTAACTTATCGCATCAAAACACATATTTCAAAATCATGTACGTACCTACACCGTACAGGTCTGCTTATTGAGGACTGAAATCCGCCGATACACATGTAATGGCGGATTTCAGGCCTTGATTTTTGGTGTCAATGGGGCTTGTCGTGGAAATGAAATTTTAAACATTAAAATCGAAGATGTCGAAAAACATTCAGATAATTTGTTGCTGGTAAATTAGCCAAATACTAAATCAATTAAAGAACAGTGATTCGTAGTTCGTGGAGAATATGTAAGAATTGTCGAAAAGTACCAAGCTCTACGCCCCTCTAATATAAACACTAAATAGGTATATTATCTGTAATTGTAATTATAATAAATACTTTGATTCTAATACTATTGCTTTTATTGTCTCGTAGATGGTGTGAAAAGTAGAGTATTCTCCTCGGGGATGAAGGTACTCTCGTCTTGGGCGGGCTTGAATTCCTCGCTGCACTTAGGATTCTTCTCTTAACTCCCTAGCGACTCGCTTCGCTCGGGAGTTAACACTAGAATCCTTCGTTACGCTTGGGATTCAATACAGTGCGGCACCGGGGCCCGCGACATTACACTGCTTTGTCCCCTTGGTGCCTAATCTACTATTCATTGACTTAATATCTTCTTTCCCGGTGTTCGCAGATACTTGGGCAACGTCGTGATTGGTTGGTAAACTGTAAGTAAGTACTGTTTGAATAAAAAATCCTACTTACTTCACCGGCATTAATCCAACTCAAAATAGAAAACAACATAAAGTGTATATGAAATATGATCATTTCTGTAATAGGTGCTGACTGAATAGGAAAAGAAAAAACACTGTTTATGATCGTATTGTAAAACATTTATTAAAGCGTTTTCTGAACATAGGCGATGCTTAGTAACGATAAGATTATATACAATGATTAATGATACATTAAATAGTAAATAAGCAGGACAAAAGGTACACCTATTATTTATGAAAAAACATGTTTTGTTATAAATGTTGGTAGTTTAAATAAATTGACCACTTTGCCAAAAGTACTTGGTAAATTGATTGGAAACGAGTTTTATTTGTCTTCCCGTTGATAAAAATCTCTCTGTAGGTAATATTATATTTTTAAATATTATAAATTGTTACCCACTCATCGCATAACGAATTCGGTAATTATACCTAATGCAAATTCGATTACACCCTCACGATCGATATCGATCGATGGTAATAATAAACGTCAGTAAAGACGGTTTTCAACGTCGATCGTTTTAAGTGGCCATATTGCACTAAGTCGATCTGTTTTTAATGAGATCGATCCGTTGTTAAATGCACCTATTATTACCGACAGATCGAGGAATACCATATAAACAATAATAAATTAACAGTTTAACATACACATATCATTATATATATAAAGATTCGTAAATCGTATCATAGATTCCGTTCCTTGTTGCGCGGTCGAGTTGACGGATGTCAGAAAACTAATGTCAAAAAAGAACGCTGCGCGTCTATTTTTAAGGAAGCTTCTAGATTGTTCTAGAAGCTTAGACTCGTCCTTATTGGCCGAGTCGGTATTAGAGGCATTTCCGCCGAAATATTTTCGTGTTATATCCCTTTTGACCAGGTTATGACCGCATGACTGGTCAAATAAAATAATAAACGCATCGCATCCTCCCCCTTTTGACCGGGCTATGTCCTCGGATCATGACCGGTCAAACAAAAACAACCTTAATCGATTCGCGGACTTTACGAGGGCGACCTTTGCGTCGCTTAAGAACTACAGGCTCAGGACATTCACCCTCCCTAGAATGATATCGGCGCAAGTCTGACATGTGATACTTTCCGATGCCCTCCTTGGTACCATCCTTATTATAAGCCAATTACGAGTATAAAGCATACACTTATTTGAGAAGGCCGTAAATCATGTCTAACTGGACCTTTTCATTGATGTCGCCGGTTGGGAGCCGCGCTAGTTGAGCGTGCGCTGAGGCGACGAACAGCTCCGTACGCTCTCGAGTTTCCTGTGGTTTGGAAAAGAGCTCGATGTAGACACGATGTGGTGGGTGGCTGTCACCGAAGAAGACAAAACGTAAGTATTGCAGAGCCTCAGCCCAAGTATTGAAAGTGGCCTTTACACCTTGCCACCACGTAGCTGCGTCATGTGTAATCAGGACTGACAGACTACGTAAACAGTTGGCTTCATTTACATTGGCGCAGTCCTTTGTATGCCTCTACAGCATTTATGAATCCGTCGAGAGACTCGGTCATCGTACCGCTGTAACGAGCCTTGCATGAAGTGAAGTTACCTGATGCAGGTCGAGCCGACGACGACGACGGCGTGGGTGTGGCCGGTGCGAGGGTGATAGCCGCCGTGGGCGAACAAATGGGTGGCGCGGCTTAGTGAAGAGCCGATCGACGCCCCTAAGACGACCCACTGACCAAGTTAGCAGCTTGCGCCTGCTGAAGGGATGTCATCATGGCGGACAGGTCATTCGGCGTGTAGGGTGGCCGGCGCCTCGCGGGCGCGCTGCGGCCCGCAGACTTTGGTGTCTCCGTCGAATCTTGTTCAGAGTCCCCGATGTAAAAGTCGGCTTTTTGTTTGCGTTGTCATACGCTGTATTTTAGTACGCGAATACACGACAGGTCAGCAGGTACGTTTCACGAACCAGTTCTTCTAAACGCGCGCGCACGCGTTTTCCACTCGTTGGGGCGCCAGTTTAACATACACGTATCACAATATGGTTTAACATACACATATCATAATAAATAAACAATAGACTTGGGGGCGAAGATAAAGTTTCGTAAATCATATCAAAGATTCCCTTTTTTCGTACGCAACCGAGTTGACGGATGTCAGAAAACTAATGTCAAAAAATAAGACTGCGCGTCGTCTATTTTTAAGGAAGCTTCTAGATTGTTCTAGAAGCTTCGAATCGCCCTTATTGGTCGAGCGGGTACGAGAAGCGTTTCCGCCTGAAGCGCGCCGAGTGTGGCGGGAGCGGTTGGAAATACTTTCGTGTTATAACTATTCAAAATTATTTAAAAAAGTTTGTTGTATGGCCAAGTCGCGTCATTTGAGTTCGAAGATTAAAAATAGTAGTAATGTAATCAAAACGACTTGGAATATTATTTATAGTGAAACGGGAAGGTCTAGTAACCGAAATTCTGACTATAGCCTGTCAATTAATGACAACATGATAAAATCAGACTCGCAAGGCGCCGCGGCCTTTGAAAATTTCTTTTCAGATATTCCCATTTCAACTGCTAAATCCCTAAACTCATCACCTTCTGTTGCTGAGTCTTTGCTCAAGGAAAATGTTAATGTTTGCGATTCGGAATTTCATTTTGAACATATTACATGTAGAGATATAATTAAAACCTTTCACACTTCAAATGTAAAAAAGACTGCAGATCTGTGGGATAATTCTGTAGAAGTTGCTAAGTCAATTATTGACATTGTAGCTCCTACTTTATCTCTTATCTTTAATAATTGCATTGACTGTGGGGAGTTTCCTGACCTTATGAAAAATAGTAAAATAATACCATTGTTTAAATCAGGTAGTACATCAGACCCCACCAATTATAGACCTACCTTTAGTAAAATTTTTGTAAAAATAATTTTAGACCAATTACAAAGATTTTTTAATAAACATAAATTATTGCACAATAAACAGTTCGGTTTTACAAGGGGTCGTTCGACTACTGGAACTTTTAGGACATATTTATAATGCATGGGAAGATAAACGCGATGCATTGGGCATCTTTTGTGATTTGTCCAAGGCATTCGATTGCGTTCTTGACGAAACGTTAATCAGGAAACTCCGCCACTACGGGATCCGGAACACCGCTCTGGATCTTCTTACTTCATACTTGAGTAATAGGATTCAGAGCGTTGACGTTAATGGGAAAAGATCTCCCGGATCTATAGTAACAATGGGAGTCCCACAGGGCTCAATTCTTGGTCCTTTCTTGTTTCTTATTTACATTAAAGATTTGCCATACCTCATAAAGGATAATCATGATATAGTGTTGTTTGCGGATGACACTTCACTTTTGTTTAAACTTAAACGTCAGCAGCTGGTTACTGACGATGTTAATAGTGCGATCTCAAAAGGAGTTCACTGGTTCAATGTTAATAATTTACTTCTTAATGAAAAAAAACCAAATGCATTAAGTTTACGCTACCTCAGGTTAGGCAGGTGAAAACTAATGTGTTGATAAAGGGCGAAGAATTGAACCCTGAAAATAGCACAGTATTCTTGGGCATAACTTTGGATGCTAAGCTTCAGTGGGGTCCACATATAGATAAATTGTCGAAAAAGCTAAGCTCCGCAGCATACGCTGTTAGAAACATTCGTAATTAAACTGATATAGAGACAGCCCGTTTAGTGTACTTTAGCTATTTTCATAGTGTAATGTCGTGTCATTCAGACTATCTTTGTTTTGCAGAAAAGAGCTGTTCGGTCAATTTATAAATTAAGTCCGAGACACTCTCTCAGAGAGAAACTTAAGGAGATTAATGTAATGACTGTGCCCTCTCAGTATATTTTTGAAAAACTTTTATATGCTTATAAAAATATAAAGTTGTTTAAAAAATACAGTGATATCCATAATATATATACTAGGAACAAACACAAATTTGTTGTACCTACAACAAGGCTCAAGAAAATAGGTGACTCATTCAGATGTCAATGTATACGTTTTTACGAGTATAATAAACTTCCAAGCCACGTTCAAGATCTAAGCCTTAATAAATTCAAATCATTTATTAAAAGTAAGTTGTGCCAGAAAGCCTTATATATATATATATATAAATATTTTATTTCAGATAAAATCCATAAAAGATAAAGATTGAAAGATTTCGTTAATGATTATATTGAGGACAAAAAGGCTTGGGATTAAGCTGCTCCAGTTATTGCATACTGAAACTTTTATTTTATTTATATACCATTTTGACATATTTACTTTGTGGAGTTCAATATACTGCTTGGAACTTAATATTTACTTGTAAAGTATTATATTGTTTTCAATTATTGTGAATGTGAAGCCTATGTGCGTCATTGTTGTTTTTTTTTTTTCTCATTTAGTATTAATCATGGTCTGGCAGTTTGAGTAATTTATGCGGCCTACCCAAATGTTCTTTCTTTGGTATTGTTCGTCGAATCGTTGAGCTCGTTAAGTTCTGAGTTGCGCTGCACGATTACTGACAAATGCGTGCACTGACTGGACAGGTCCACTCAATCTGTGTGGTTCTTTCCTCAAAAGGACCATTTCAGGCACCAATCTACATGGCCTTCACATGATCTGACCAAGATTATGTCTGCACTTTAAAGGAGACTGTGACCTCTGAGTTTGTTTCGGCCTTTCTTCTCAGAGTAGTCAGATAGGAAACGCCGACCTCATCTAGCTTTATTTTAAAAATATGATTGACGTGTAAAAGTGTTTGTACAAACCTACTTACAGAAAACAAATCATTTATCATATTCATTATAAACACCTGACTGCCTCGTAGGTCTAGTGGTCGGAAGCGCTACTGCTGCGCATGAGCTCTTGGGTTCGATTCTCGGGTCGGGCAAAGTATTATTGGGTTTTTCCATCTGGTATTTCTCAGTAGCAGCCCGGAGTCTGGATTTGTGGCTGATTGATGGCAATAAGCTCGCCCCCTGATGGGACTTACTGGCCGGTTGTGGGTGTACTACGAGTATAGGTAGATGCACCTCTGCCAAACACTTGGGGGGCTACAGCCGTGATGTTATGGTGCTGTGTAATTATAAATACAATATTTCTACTAGGTTTTTCATACTTCCACGATCTAGTAGGTTGGGCTTTGATTGGTTGATGTTTTTTTATATCTTGATGATACTTAATATCATAACTATCAAAACGAGCCCAACTTCGGCACACCTAGATCTACTGGTCGACGAGTTCCAGTAGCAGATACCGAAGTACACCTTCAGGTCACTCAATCAAGTCCGGAGGTAAGGTCTCATCATTACTATCAAAAGAAGCCCAAACTCGGCACCCCTAGTTCTACTGGTCGACGAGTTCCAGTAGCAGACACTGAAGTACACCTTCAGGTCAGTCCATCAAGTCTCGAGGTAAGGGCTCGTCATTACTATCAAAACGAGCCCAAACTCGGCACCCCTAGTTCTACTGGTCGACGAGTTCCAGTAGCAGACAGCGAAGTACACCTTCAGGTCAGTCCATCAAGTCCCGAGGTAAGAGCTCATCATTACTATCAAAACGAGCCCAAACTCGGCACCCCTAGTTCTACTGGTCGACGAGTTCCAGTAACAAACACCGAAGTACACCTTCAGATCAGTCCATCAAGTCCGGAGGCAAGGGCTCATCATTACTATCAAAACGAGCCCAAACTCGGCACCCCTAGTTCTACTGGTCCACGAGTTCCAGTAGCAGACACCGAAGTACACCTTTAGGTCAGTCCATCAAGTCCGGAGGTAAGGGCTCGTCATTACTATCAAAACGAGCCCAAACTCGGCACCCCTAGTTCTACTGGTCGACGAGTTCCAGTAGCAGTCACCGAAGTACACCTTCAGGTCATTCCATCAAGTCCGGAGGTAAGGTCTCATCATAACTATCAAAACGAGACCAAACTCGGCACACCTAGATCTACTGGTCGACGAGTTCCAGTAGTAGATACCGAAGTACACCTTCAGGTCACTCCATCAAGTCCGGAGGTAAGGTCTCATCATTACTATTAAAAGCAGCCCAAACTCGGCACCCCTAGTTCTACTGGTCGACGAGTTCCAGTAGCAGACACCGAAGTACACCTTCAGTTCAGTCCATCAAGTCCCGAGGTAAGGGATCATCATTACTATCAAAACGAGCCCAAACTCGGCACCCCTAGATGTAGACGAGTTCCAGTAGCAGTCACCGAAGTACACCATCAGGACACTCCATCAAGTCGGAGACGAATAGGCATTTATAAAACCTCTTTACTTTTAGCGAAAAAGAATATGTTTATAAAAACCTGTGAATATAAAAACATCGTATCAAGTATCTAATTTGGTTTATCGAATACTTTGTACATGTACAGCGATCTTTTTCAACATGAGACGCGGCTAACAGGCGATACAGTGTCCACTCACGACGGCGGCCAAGCACGGACTGAGGTTGCATTCAAAACCTTTGTGCAATATAGCAAGACAGGAACAAAAATAAAATAACTCCTAATGCAACCGATTAAGATTCATCCGTAATAGCAAAATATGTGAAAGAATAAGTTCAGTTTTTAATTTTTTCTGCGACTATGTGTGACATTTTGATATTTTTTTGTACTAGTTTTTGGAATTGAATATATCTGCCTACTTCTAGTATTTTTAGAAACCTTAAAATATGTTGATAATAAAACAAAAAATGTACTGAAACTCAACCCAGTATCGTTAATTTTGTAAAAAATGGGAACAGAAAATCGTTTTTACATTATAAAAATCTATAATTTTCAACAACATGGTTACTATTTTTTATAGATGAAGAACCAATTTATATGTGGTAGTGATTAGTATTTATCAATTTATTTACATAACCAAATTACAAGATGATTATTAACATTAACTAAATTAAATTAAAACTAAGTTAAGCTTAAAAAAGGCCCTCGGGGCATTGTACCGAGGATGCTGGCAGCATTTCCTCGCTGAATTGCAATGCTGATGCGTTGCGCGAGAAAGCCGCCAGCTTTTCGGTCACCAGTTACATCAACTAGACGTTTCGCGATTTCCGCAAATAACTTATGCGCACTGGGACGTGATTAGTTATATTTGATTTGGTTTAATTCTGTCACAATATGTACTGAAAAACAGCACAATTTTGTCTGATTTGCAAACGCGCCCTTAATCTATCTTCGATCAAGAATGTGGTCGAAGATTGCTATCTAAAGTTGATGCATCAAAAAGTTTTTAATTCTAAAGATAAATAGGTACTGGTTGTTAGTAAATCTGTAACTTGTGATGACATTTGTTCAGCAAAGTAATGACATTGTCTTTATAAAAAAACAGAACCGAAAGGCGTTCTGGATATTTTTTTTGTACGTTTATTTTAATTTTATTAAAAATCTTGTGAAAAATTCATGTCATAGAAAATATACAAGAATACTTTTTAGAATAAGGTAAGTCATTTTTCGCCAAGTTATTCTTGCTTGCCTTATCCAATCTGCACAGTCAGTCTCATTTATTGACCTCACCACCAAAGACCTAACGAATTTTGGCCTTTAATACAATAATTATTATATACATGTTCATAGGTACTAAAGTACTTATACTTAATTTGGCCTCAACTGGTCAGACGGCCGGTCGTGAATGTTCACGGAGCTGGTGCGGTCAATGTTGCGGTCACGACCACAACCGGTCTTGGTCAGCGCCGCGTTATGTGCGAGGTCCCTCAGTCATCAGGACGTGGGCATAGCCTGACTAGGCTTCAAAATCAGCTCATCCTTTAAAGAAAGTAGGCACCTCTGCCTAACAGGGGCGTAGCTCCCGCGGTTTAAGCTGTCCAAATAAATCTGTTTTACTGTAACGACATCGTACGTTTTTCGGTTTTTGTAGTTTTACTCCGAAACTTATCGGTAAAATAAAAATAAATAGGTATGTAATTAACAGCTGATGTTTTTTTCGTAATTTCTCTTTTCACTTGACTTATGTGTACCTACTAATAGTAGGTAGCTACTATTCACTCAACTCTGTCTACCCCTTTAACAAATATTACGGGCGTGAAAAGTAATTCTACTGGTTATATACAGGGTGGATTTTTGAGACGGGGCAGTAACCCCGTATCTTAACCGTTGTAGTTACAGAAAAACGGTCTTAGGAGATTGGCCTTTTTTTTTGAGAAATTTTGGTCCCCATTCACAGATTTTGAAAAAAAAAATACAGTCTGCAAGGAAATGGGCAATTATCACACACCTTTTTGATGCTCATCGATCCAGTTTCTTATAAGGATCAAAAAACTCAGGACCAATCGAGGTTTGAGTACTAGAAAAGTCAAATCTCAAAAAAAAATTCTGATATAAGTCTAAAGGTTCTAAACTATTGAAGAACATTTTTATCAGAATTACAGAAATCACTACCCAAAAACTATCTAAATTTTCTTCCTTAAGTAGGTAAATAAAATTATAACCCGTTTATTTATTTATTTGCCTAATGTACACTCGGTTACAGGCTAGGCTAAAACTTATGTGAGTACATGAGCCTGTTAGGGCTAGAAGTGTTCAAAGTTGCTTTATGGCAATCACTTGCTTAATGCTTTATGCTCTTTATTTTAAGCATACTATTGTATATGCTTTATTTGAAGCATGCTTTTTTATATGTACTACATGTTACGACCAAACGGGCGGGCGCGAATAAAACCAGCGCGGTGTTGTCAGAGCGGAATATTACATCGCGTTTATGAATTTATTACGGAACAGTAAAAAAAACAATGAACTTTCCTTTTCCAGGCTTAGGACTGTCTATAATTGATTAAGTGTTATTAAGAAATAAAGTAGGTATGTCAGTATTTAAAACAATTATAGGCGTATTTAAAAGTTCACTGTTCCTTCTGAACGTTTTCGTCCGTTAAATACCTATACACAAAACAACAACACGATACCTCACTCAGTCAATCGTCCTTACTTACACAATTAGTTTTTATTTACATAATCAATATTGCGTATTCTATCACTGTTTATTTACACTAAAAACGCACGAAGCAAAACAACATTGTTTATAATATTACGTTACGTACGTGAGCCGCCTGAGATCGCGATAACGCACGCGGTGCCTAAAACGATTACACATGCGACCGAAAGCAAACGCTAGCATGCGACGACTAGCCACCCGACGGCCGGCACCCGCCGCTTTGCTAGCCTGGTTGCTTATTACTACATGCGCTTGCGATATGCGACGATGTGCGATGTAAAGCAAATAGCAAATAGCAACAAGTGCGAGCCACGATAGCATTTGCTTTATGTTATGTATGATAAGCAAGATGCTTTATTATGCTATATGCTTTATTAACCACCACTAGTTAGGGCGCAGGGGGGTAACCATCACCTATTATAGCAGTATTATTTCAATATTACTTTAGCGTGAGAAAGAGATGGAGCTATAAGTCCTGTATAGCTCCATCACTTTCCCACTGTGAAGTAATATTATAAGGGTAGTATTTAAACGCAAATCAAAAAATATCCTTTTTCTATGCAATAAGATTCCGAATTCCCATCAAAATTACTGATTGCACAGCAAAATATTCAACTCAAAATATCACTAAACACACTACAATTTATTTTCGCAGCGTACAGCGATTTTTCCTAAAGCAAAAGCTTTTTTATCAATGCACAGCTAATAATCTTAATGCACATTATACATGTTAACTCTTTTTCTTTTAAATATAGCTTCTATTTTTATATTATGTACAGCAGTTTTTCTAAATAAAACAGCATTTTATTAGTCACAGTCGTTACGCGGATAGCGGGACGTGATTAAATTTATTTCCCGTTGTCCCCATAACGTGCATATAAGTAAAATGTAGCAGCTTAATAATCAGTTGTTAGCTTTGTTTTAATTTAAACTGGCATCGAATTTTTGTTTTGGTAATACAGGGCATCTGGTCACTGTTCTAACCTAACCTAACCCAACAACTGAAAAATTTGCTGTGCAATCAGTATTTATGCTATGTATGTAGTATTTTTGTACAAAAATAAATTTAACTGTATTGCATTATGAGGAAAAAAGTAATGTTATATTGATGTATAATTTCGAATTATCTGCAGTTTGAGTTTTGTTAAACATTTAGTTTATTTGTAGTGAAGTAAGTTATTAGATGTAAATAAGAATATAAATGATGAGTATGTATTGATAGGCGATTATTTATTTGATATGCAATTTATAATATCCCATATTATAATAATACTGCTATAAGAGGTGATGGTTACCCCCCTGCAAGTATTATTTAACTTATCTTTCGTTCGAAATCTTAAGCTTACAATTTTTTTTGTTTATTTTCGGCCAGTTTTCGTTGTAGCGGCCAGTCTCAACATAATAAATAAAACCGGCCAAGTGCGTGTCGGACCACGCACAATGAACGGTTCCGTAGTTGGGAAGCTGGTATGAATTTATCCCAAAAATAAACTTAACATTGTAGTTGGGAAAAATATTCTCCCATACATCGATATATGTCATAATCAATTCTCTAACTGCAAATTTAAGTTGGTCGAGTATTACTCGTTAACTTGTAAAGCCCACGTAGCTGTGATAGTTTTCCTTTTTATTTCATTATAATTATGTACTACTGCCATGATTTTTTTCACATCTCCATAAACAACCGTCTAGCTGGCGACACTTGACTCTAACAAAAATTAGCATTTTAATGCTTAATATTACGCAAGCGGATCCTTGAAACGAAAAGTGGTGTTCACAGACCCACAAAATTTTTGAAATTTTATTTACGTTACACATCGTGTTTGGGTCACAGAAATTCATGTGTACCTAATTTCAACTTTATCGGTCCGCTAGATTCAATTCTCCAACTGAAAATGTAAGTTGGTCGACTATTACTCGATAACTTGTAAAGCCTGCTTAGCTGTGATAGTTTGCCTTTTAATTTTATTATGTGTACTACTGCCATGGTTTTTCATATATCCAAAAATAAACATTTAGCTGGCAGGGACCCCTCCCTGCCGGCTAAATGTTTATTTTTGGGGGGGACACTTGACTCTAACAAAAAATGGCACTTTAAAGCTTAATATTAGGCAAATTGATTCCTGAATCGAGTGATAATGAATAAAAAATGATATTGACAAACCCGCAATATTTTAGGCCTATCCAACGATACCCCATACCATGGTATACAAGAAAACAAAGGACCCCTCCCTGCCGGCTAAATGTTTATTTTTGGGGGGGACACTTGACTCTAACAAAAAATGGCACTTTAAAGCTTAATATTAGGCAAATTGATTCCTGAATCGAGTGATAATGAATAAAAAATGATATTGACAAACCCGCAATATTTTAGGCCTATCCAACGATACCCCATACCATGGTATACAAGAAAACAAATACCCTAGAAAATTTTGTTTTCAAGATTTTATTTTACCGCTTTGTCGGCGTCATTTTAATATGTATACCTATGCCAAATTACAGCTGTCTAAGAGTCTCAGAGCTAAGCCGGGGACAGACAGATGGGCATAGCGAATCTATAAGGATTCCTTGTTGATTACGGAACCCTAAAAAGTACCTACATAAATTGGGAGTCTCATTTCCTACGAAATGTATAGGAATTTTTTTTAGCGATTTCTGACTTTTCTAGTACTCAAACGTCAGTTGGTCCCATAGTTCTTTGATGCTTATAAGAAACAGAATCGACTGGCAATAAAAAAAAGTTTTTTTGTGAAAATGGTCCATTTTCTTGCTGACTGTATTTTTTTTTTTTTGAAAATCTGAGTAGGTATCAAAATTTCTCAAAAAAACAGGACAGTCTCCTAAGATGATAGAATAGAGAATAGAATGCATTTATTTGACAGAATATTGTACAAAGTTGTTGGGCGTGTTACGGTCAGAATGTTCTGCCGTTTCCGGCGTACAAATACAGTTTATAAAATTATGGGTCTTAACGATGATAATGCTTTATTTCAGATAACAATGTCTTTGGCACGATCTTTATTGAGAACTAGCCAAAAATATAAGTTTGTTTGCAATCCGGTGGTGAGTTGAAACAATTCCTTCATTGATTTTGGAGACCGTTTGTTTTTGGTTTCTAATAGCTGGCGCAGGATATTATTATTTATTTTTATTTATTTTGAGACTAGTGCCTGAAAAAACGTAGATAGGTGCAATACAACTTTTTTTTTGGATGGGAAATTATCAAATAACTTCTCCCGCTCTGGGCGGAGCGGGAGGGTGTGTCACACTCCTACTGACTAAAACCCACCCGTGTTCCTTCCGTTGCCTCTGTTGCCAGTGGCCTCAGTAACCCCTTTCGTACCATCCCGCGACCCCGGAGGCATCGGCCCTAGGTACCTAAAATATAACTGCGAGCCTCATATAATATTTGGTGACAGAAAGAGGTTTTGTAAGGTATAATGATTATGGTAAGTATATTTACCCCAAGATAGATTATCCCAAGAACAAACTTAACATTGTAGTTCAAAAACATGTTGTCCCATACAATCCAACTG
This sequence comes from Atethmia centrago, assembly GCA_905333075.3. Taxonomy (NCBI): domain Eukaryota; kingdom Metazoa; phylum Arthropoda; class Insecta; order Lepidoptera; family Noctuidae; genus Atethmia; species Atethmia centrago. The sequence goes on along the minus strand of HG995378.1, from coordinate 28,774,282 downwards.
CAAATGTAAGTTTTTACGCACAACATTGAGAGATTTACCGTGTTATTTTAACACCATAGACTAACTGTACTTTTTTTTTAAATTTTAGGCTCAGTAGTTTCGGAGATAGGGGAAAATTGTCCATTTTTCATCTATTTTCTCCATCTTCTGTCAGCTGTCACTTCCAGTCTACAGGCTTCCGTCCCTTTTCATGAAATCACTCCCACATAAAGAGAGAGAGGAAAGATATTACACATAAAAAAATATTGGAGTTTAATTTATTTACGTTACACGTCCGTGTTTGGGTCACAGAAATTCATATCTGTACCAAATTTCAACTTAATTGGTCTAGTAAATTCGGAGCGAATCGGTTGTGACAGACGTACAGACAGACTGACAGACATCCAGAGAGACAGACAGACACACGAGTGATCCTATAGGGACTCCGTTTTTACCTTTTGAGGTACGGAACCCTAAAACAACATTGGCCTTAAAACTGTACAGACAGAGTTTGACAGAGTCAAACTCTAAACCAAATTTTGGGCAGACTCAATGTAGATTGCCATCAAGACGCAAAAAAGTATGAACTTAATAGAAAGATGACACCTTATAGATGCCTTTAAGTACTACTAATCTCCATCCAACCGTAAAGAGTCATTAGTAGCTTCATCCACCTCGAAGAGCCCTAACATCCCTTTACAATAATTTTGCTTACCATGTAAAATGTTTCAGTACCAGCTATTACAACAGAAGGAGCTATCTTCAACAGCAGAATCGTTCCTTTGCGGCGCAAACGCCAATTTTCTCGAGGCCCAGTTTTTGGAGTGGTCTAAATCTAAAGGTTCAGTAGATAAAGTAAGTTATTCTGAGAAGGCTAATGATGCACAGTTGTAGACCTGGGTAAACCTACTATGCACATGGACTGAGCAAATCGCAACGATGTATCGTACTTAGTACCGTAGTAGTGCGAAAACTCCCATGTCTTGTCAACTAACTGCATTAAATCTTGCGGTTAGTAGTTTAATTCAATTTAAAGCAGCTTCCACATTTCTGGCATTTCAACGGTCAGTTCTCGCACGGTACCACAATAGTCACGCTTTGAGGACGGGTGTTGTGGGAATGTCTTTGAATGGCCTCGGAATGGATCGCTGTGTGATATGATATGCCACGTGGTTACCAGTTCACCGCGGCCCACGTTGTCATCTCTGCACCTCGCTCAGTTACTGAGACCGAAAATAAGAATATTTTCTTATTTGCAGTCATGGGACGGATTCTACGATAGCCTCTGCGGTCCAGCGTTAAAGATTGAGGAACTGCAAGATGATTTTAGTCCAAAAACAGTCCGTAAGTGGAAAATAATTTCGATTTGATTGCAACTTTGTTGGTGTAAGATTGATTGTTTTCAGTGAGCAATGTTTCACAGTTGTTAAATATTTACAGAACCCAAGCAGAATACAAGCTCTGAATCTGACTTAAAAGAAAAAGTTAAACTGAATATGGCTGTCGCGGCCTTAATTCGAAGCTACCAGGTTAGTGGGTAATAGAAGCGATCAGTACGTCGATTCTGTAAAATTCGAACAACAACTCGCATCTCACATCGCTATTCACTCTCACTTCGGATAAGGTTCAAAACGACCTTGATTTTGCATTCTGTAGTCATCACCTAGTCACGAGCGAAGTGAAGTGTTATGCGGAGTGAGTAGTGATTACCACACTCAACAAAATGTTAGTAAAGTTTTATCGACACCAGTTTTTTGACACAATTGTTGAGTTTTTTGGCACAGAATTTTAGGTAATATGTTAAAATTTCTTATTTGAAAAGGAATTTGAGGCAGCTATTAGGTAAAAATAACAGAAACTCTAAATTCGTGCCAGGAATATATAATCTATGCTTCCCTTACGAAAAAAAAATGTCAGACAGACAATATTTTGATAGTGCGTCTGCGTTGTGTTGTTTTGTTTGTGTTTGATTTGATCGTTCAGTGCCGAAAATAATTGTGAATAATACTCATGAAGTAAGTTTATATTTATGGTTGTGAAGTTTAAAAATTATATTACTTAGGTAAGTAGTATTTATATTGTTTTCTAATCCAACAATAATATTCCAGTCCAAATGAGACACGTTCTTCTCACCCATCGTCGGCTCAGGTTGAAACTCTGGTAGAGTTTATGGAAAGAAACCCTGGCATGGCAAAGGGTTTCTTGAGAACTCAAAATGCCAGAGAGCGAAGTCGACGCCAGTGGGAGGTACCTACTAGCCGTGCGCCTAAATAGTTTAGGTGGCACAATAAAAAATTACAAGCAATGGACCAAGGTTAGTATCGCTTTTTCTTACTACATGTTATAAACACATATTATCTGAGTTGATTTGTACTTTTATTTTATACCTATTCGAGTTAGAAAAACTTGAGATTAAAGAACCTTCATTTAAGTATCTAAATATTTATCTTTTTAGCTTCACGTCACGCAACGTCAATTGCTTCCCCTTCTCGCCGCCCCAGGTCAAATATGGCTCGTGCAAGTCGAGGTGCTGGTTCTGTGTGTAAGTACAAAATAAAAATAACTATCAAAACTTAATTGTTCAAACGAATGACAACGAAAAGCTGCTATTTAAGATTTTTTATTTATGCATCATAGTAATTGGTGTTCTTTTTTCAGCATCACGTCACACGTCTTTAGTTGCTGCTCCTCCACCGTCTCAACGGCGAACGGAATTCTCCACCACTACTGAGAGATTCTTGAGGGTGGAAGAACAGCAGCTGGAGATAAAGCGACTAAATCCTGCAGTCCTTTCTGGAGAGGAGTGCGGAAAGAGAAAGGGCCATGGATGAAAGGAGTGCAGAGAGAGATAGGATCTTGGCTGAAGCTGTGGCTGCAGTGGGGAAAGGGCTGCAAGCATTGGCAGAGGCTATGAATAGAGATAGGGTGTAGTAATATTAGTTAATATAATAAATAAAACACTTTAAACGGATACTAGAGCGGTTTTATTGAATTTCCATTGATTAGTTTGGGTTTGGTTTGATTTTAAACATTTCCCGATGTGCTAAAAATAGAAATCGATTGAATTTACCACCATTTCACAAATTGGGAGGCCTCTCCAAGAAAGAAATGGCGAAAGAAAACTTAGAAAGGGTTGTTGACCTCCGTCTTTTATATTTATCTATTTACAAAAACAACTAACTATCATTAGAGTTAAATCCTGCAGTGTGTGTTTTAGGGTGGGGCTTCTAACTTGTGAATTCATCACGTAACGAATACTATCGCAGTTTTCTTGAAAGTCCATTGGTGATTTGATTGGATTTCGTTTAATTTGACACTGCAGACTTATTATCGCACCTACATAATTATGTTCATATTAGTTCATGTCATCCCTAAGGCACAGACGGCGGCCAATCGTGACAAAAAAATCACTGATGGTAGGTAACAAGAAATAACGTGTGCGTTACCCCAACAAGAAAGTATCTCCTAGAGTTATATGAGTAGAACGTATAGTTGGTGCCTTATCTGCTGTAAATGTGCCCCCACATAAAAAATGTGTGCCCACTGTCGTTTCGAAAAAAAATCGAAAAAACGATTCTTGCTGGGGTAACGTTTTTCTAGCAGGAAAATTCTAAACGAATGATCGGAGAGAGAAAAACTGTGCATGGCCAGATAGCTTATATGTGTGCCAAAATGTGCCCCCAAAAATAAAATCTGTGCCCCTTCAGATTTTCGAGATATTGCATTTCCTGCTGGAGTAACGTTTTGATGAATAGTATATCTCTAAAACCATTGCATGTGCCCCTGTAGAATAAACATACGCGAGTAGCTCTTAATGTGTGCCCCTTTGTGCCCCAATTAGATTTTAGAAAATATTTATAGTTTTCAAGTTATCGCGGTTTTATGAAAACCCGAAAAAACATCGCAGCGCCTAAATGAGACAAGGCATAACTTCGCTGAAAACTGTATTCGGTCTTTCTTGACGCTAATAATAACCATACAAAGTTTCAAAAATGTTCATGCATGCGTTTTTGAATAATCTTGCTAAAAGTAAAAACGATGGTGTCATAACTTTGACGGCAAAATACAAGGAACTGGCACAATCCCAGATGTGTAGGTGTAAACCAAAATCTTGTGCCTTTAGTCAAAAATATATGGTGAAAATATTGAGCTTCAAATGTTACGCATTAAGTAAATATAAACAAAAAACCAAAATATGTAAACAACGGCTGGTTATCCGACCAAATCTGAATGACTACTAAAAAGCGACGGATTCATACATATCGATGACCTTCTTTACTTTACTCACTAACCGGTTCACACGTGTTGTGCCTGAGTACACTGAAGTAGAAAAGTAATAACTAATAAAATAAAGTTGTTATTGGATTATATTTTAATAGCTGTTTCTATGACCTTACACATGATTAAGTACATTTATAAGAGCCATTTTCAAATAAAATGTACATGTGACTAACATGCTCAAAATCGTGACCAAACTGTTTTGTGACATACCTGTATTTTTATACTAATGTAAGTCACATTTATTGTAAAGCAGAGTTAAAACTATGTCCTACTGCTCAAATTGAGCAGGGTCCGGCAGGGAGCTAAAATGCAGGTTTAATGATCAAATTTAGCATTTATTCGAAACCTCCAAATTATTATTTTAAAAAATTACACTAAAACTCTTTTATATCTATTTTCCGTAAATGTCGGATTTATTTATTAGTGAAACGTTTTGTATGGAGATAACACCGGACGCCGCCGGCATATAATTTGTTAAAATTTTCAGCCGCAGTGTAAACATGTTTTAACTTTACACGTAGATGTGAGTTACGTCATATGAGTGACGAAATGTGACTCATATGTGTAGCATTTTCGTGAGAAACAACCTCAATTAGCCACAATATCAGAATAACTTGTAATATACAGATAAAGACGATACATACATGAATTGTATTAATAGGCTAATGCTATGAAAATAATACTCGCTTCTTTATTTGGAAATGCACTGTTATTCACACGTATTTTTTTTGTACAAATTGCAGCGACGTTTCGTGACAACAAATAAACTGACACTAAATATTTTCGTACTAAATAAAGGCGTAGGAAAAAAGAAAAAACAGGAAAACTCATTCCTACATCTTTATGAACTTAGAGCATTGTATTGATGATATTGATGATTATAATTTTGTATCTACATATGTCTTACAGCCGCGAATAATATTTTAATCAACATACAACCAAGCACTGGCCTGCAAATTGCAAAAAAACGTAGGAAAATTCGAATTTCGCAGGCTGGTTGGAGCATTTACCAGAAGATTCCCTTTTTTCGCCTCCCCACACCGCTACATACATCTCTGGCCCCGCGGCGTCCGCTGACGTCGTCACGCAAGGAATCGCTTTGTGTAGCTTAGAGAAAGTGAGACAGCTAGTACGCGTACGGTGTTAGTGTGACAGAGACAGTTACGTGTAACGTCGCTCTATTATGAATAATGGATACAAAGTGTTTATTGACTAGGAGGAAGTGCGTTTGGATTATTACTTGGTATTGGTAAACAGTTGCAGTTATGTTATGACGCCAAGGACACTGTTACGTTGAGTCATGCAGTTGCACTGATACTGTTTGTTTACGTTTTTTTAAGTTGGTTGAAAGTGGCGTATAAGCATTTTATAACAATTATGTGGTTGTAGGGGTGGTGAATTTTATGGCACGATCTGCAGTGGTAAGTATTTAATGGCATTGTTTTGACTTATTTAAAAATACTTGTACCTTATCAAGCACTTGGGATTTTTTTTTCATTACTGTACCTATTTATTTATTTTTTAACTAATATGTTCTAAATCATGTTTGTTTTGTTTTCATCTGAAAGGATATACATACTTTCCGATTGGTCCAATAGAAATTTCGTCAAAAGCGATTCAGTAATTTGTTTACTTTTTTGTATAATACGTATTTAATTCTCTTCTTGTGGTAGGTTGATGACATATAATCCCTTAATAACTTCTAGTTACTATGTAAAAAAATAATTCATGACAAGAATTCATGTCTCCAAAACTAAGACTCGACCACAATCCGTCAACACTCAACATGTCACAGTCACAGGGCTGTATCTTTTTAGCCGAAATAACTAAATAATTGATTTGATTTTTACAGAATGTTCTATGGCAGCCATAACAACAATAATATAAACCAAGCAGGGAGGGGTTCCCATTGTTTATCTAGATGATGTAAGTAATAATTTTGTTGATCTATAGAATATATATATTTCAAAAAGTTCTGGCGGACCGATCAGGCTAAATGTATGTTATTCAGGGTTAAATTTTATCAGAACTGTATTATAAACTTAATTGCTGGAGTACTTCTGGAAAAAATTGAGCACAACATCTTATATCCACGGATATACACATAGAGAATTTATTAGTCTTTGGATATACACAAACTTACAACCTATAAAAATAGTGTAGAGTCAGGAAATGGGTAAATAGATTCAGGAGTTTTGGGCCAATTACAATACTTGGTTTGGGCCAAGTACAAAACCTATGTCGTCATTTTAAACGCTGAAGGCTGAACGTACCTACATCTCAGACCTGAGACGTACCTACATAAATCAAGTTTCTCGTTTATTGCCCGTGGTCCTGGTCCCTTAGTAGGTACGAGTATTTTTTTGCTCGTGGTTCCTTCAAGAAATATATGGGTGAGGCTCACAAAAAATGTACTTTAACCATATTTTTCGTGAGCCGAATTTTGAGTAAACAAAAAATATTCAGAAAGTTCTGAAATAAATAAATCTATTTGTTTTCTGTGTTTGATATTATTCACTTAGTAATGGCGCCGATTCCCTTGTTCACAAACTAAACTAAATTTAAGTTCAGTGCATCTTTTTCTTTCTATTTCATTAAGAAAAGGACAGAAGATAAATTTTAGTTTAGTCCTGTCAAATTAATCAGCGCCTGTCACTACTCCATACAAGTTTAGACGTGATTAAAAACTTGCCTACTAAAATTACGTCAATTTACGTCAAGCGCTGATTAATTTGACAGGACTAAACTAATATTTATCTTCTGTCCTTTTCTTAATGAAATGGAAAGAAAAAGATGCACTGAACTTAAATTTAGTTTAGTTTGTGAACAAGGGAATCGGCGCCAATATCTATCCATTGAAATTGTCAATTTATTTGAATTTAATAAAAAACAAACCGTTACAACAAGTTGCTTACTTCTTGTTTCATAGAAAAATAAGATGTGCCAACCCCTAATAGAATTCATCATTTTTTTATTTCATCGTGTATTTACTGTTTAATGTAACATTTTAGTAATATGTTAATGTATGAGAATAAAACTACTATCCCAATAGTAGAGATATGTTAAATAGCAAAAAAATATAAAACTATGACTTCAAAAACAAATGTGCTTATAATATTTCACGTGTGTTACATACGATTTGTTACGTACTTACTTTTTTTGTAATAGGCAGAAGCAACACTAGTGATGTTTTTTTGTGATGGCAACATTACTACTTTCAATATGAAAAGTCAGTGTCCTGTCAGACGTCTTGCATTCTAAGGAAAAGGCGGTACTCATGTGTGTGTTATTTTTCGTTCTTAGATTTTTGCAAGTTTTCGGAAGCAATTTTGCCTGGTAAGTACTAACATTTATTTGTTATGGATATAGACAATAAAGAGGGATATGTATATTATTAAAAAATGTAGTTTTTCGCTACTTTGCATTGCATTTAAATATGCTACACGACTTTTAGTTTATGTTATTCACGCGTGTTTGTTCACGTGTGTTGCGTGTGTTACGAATTTGTGTTATGTAACACACGTGAAAAGTGTAAAGCTTAGAGCACATTTAAGCCTACACTGTTGGACAAGGGCCTCCCCAAGATTTTTCCGAAATGACGCGGTCCCGAGCCGGTTGCATGCAACGCGTACCTGCAACTTCTATGGTAGTCCAAGGTAATGACGCTACGGTCCACGTAACGAATGCCGACAATGGCCGTTAACATGTTTTTTTCTAGTAATATTTTTCGTTGCAGATGCCATTAACACCTGCTGAAAGACAGAAGCTCTATCGGAAAATTCTTATCACAAAAAATAAAAAATGCTGAGAGAACAAAGCGAAATAGAAAGAAAATAGTAGAATATTCTTTGTCTATGCAGGAAAACATTAGAAAGCAGTGGAGAGAGAGATAGAAGAAAAGCTAAAATTCGTTTTTTTCTAAGCATTTTAACTACAAATCCTGATCTCATTATTTGAATAATAATTAGTAATTAAGAAATAATAAATAATACTATGTAGCTTTTTTTTTGCTTGCTAGTTTTTTTTTAGCTTTGTTAGCAAAGTTTTTCAGTTTAATAAATAAATTTGTCTATAAAGGGTTTTTATTTAAAATACCATTATTAATAAATAATCTTGTCTCGTGAGAACTAATCTTAACAATATTTCCAGTATGTTACCTATTTCCAATGTGTTATAGTGCGTTACGAGTTCCCGTGTGTGATGGTACATTTTCTGTGAGCCTTACCCATATACTGCCGAATTAAATTGTCTGAAGAAAAAAAAGTCAAATAGAAATATTTCCATTATTTTTCAGTGTAATACCCACCTTCAAGAAAGTTCATATGGTATATGCCTCTTCTCAGCATACTACGGTCCTGCACCAACCTCACCCAATATGATACAGGCCCTCCTTCACAATGTCGTCCCACCAACGGGCGGGTAGTCTGCCCCAAAAAAGATACGGTAGAGAAATGTAAGCCGCTTCACAAGTCTCTCAAGAGTTATTTTTAAGTTACTTTTATTTTCTTCTTTTTTTTTTTAACACACCCGTTCTTTCATTCACATACGTACAATTTTGACAATTTTACTATACAATAATGTCAACTCGAAAAGGAAATTTTTCTAAAGAATATTTAAAGAGAGTGATTAGTAAATATAAAGACAAATTCCAAGCAGCAATTTCTCCTAAAAGCAATAATGTTTATATTTGCATACAGCAGGAATTGCGTGAAAAATTTAACCACAATATGGCCATTAAAGCCATACAAATATGTATTAGAAGAAATAAAACATATTTTTTTGATTTCGATGATTGTATAAACCTATTTGAAGAAAAAAAAGATACTGACTCCGACATTATAACATTTCAAATGAGCCTTGCAGAATATTCGAACATCGTACCCCAAAATTCAATTTACCGTCTCCTACCAAAAAAGTGGACTAACGAAATTCAAGACCAAATCTTTTTTAGAACTAATATAGAGTGTACATTTGCTTTCAGTAATAGTTATGTACCTGCTGATCTTAACTTTAATGAAATCAAATGTACTGGCAGGTGTACCCAATGTGACGCGCTACTGTCATTGAATATCTCCCCCCCATCTAAAACTTACGTAAAGGTTACTTGTAAATTAAATAATTACAACAAAAATTATCCTCATGACCCACTAATTAAAAACAGACTTACTTCTGATAGAGTAAACCGAATCAAAGAAAAGTTAATATACGAAAAAGCTTTAAAAGTTCAACACACGATGGCAAACGAGGTAATGACTATAGATAATCCAAAAAAGCCAACAACTTTCCCTAAATTACCCAATTTAAGAAAAATGCGTCATGAAGCCAGAAGTGCGCTACAGTTTGACAAAAATACAATACTATCTTTGTATGCTATGGCGCACTGCATTCCTTACGATAATTTTATCCGTAAAATCAGTCTTGTTCCCTTCTTCACATATTTTTGGACGAATGAACAAAACCAATATTACAATGAAACTTTAAAAAATAGGTCGAAAATACTTTCTATTGATGCTACTGGCTCCTTATTTCAGCCAATTGAGCCACCACCTTCTAATGATTTATTAAAATATCGCACTCCTAAACATTTATTTTTATATGCAGTGGTTGCCTACACTCTGGATACCAGTGTACCAATGTGCTACATGGCCTCCGAATCCCATACAATGGAGACGATAACCACATGGTTAAATACGTGGCAAATCGGAAAAGTTTTGCCAGATGAAATAATTAGTGACGACAGTTCTGCCCTGTTAGGAGCAATTACTAAAGTATTTTTAAAAATTGAATTCAATGATTATTTAAAACAGTGTTTTGATGTGCTTGAAGGAAATACCGCAGCAATACCTCTCTGTTATGTTCGCATGGATAAATCCCATTTTATTAAAAATCTTTATAAACAATCCTGTTTTGATAAAACTTCCGAAAAAGTTAAGTTATTTTACGTTCGCTGCTTGAAACATATTCAGCAGATCCGGTGCTATGAAGAACTTAAAACAGTTTTAAGAGACATAATCACGTTATCGCTCCATGAGTTCAGGAGTACGGACTTGAATGATTTGCAGCCCAAATGCAATAAAGCTTTTGAAAACCTAAAGGTCCAAATTATAAATCACACGAATCACGAAAATTTAGAAGATATTCATACTGAAAATGACATACAACCAAAAATCGAAATACTTCACAACGAAAATGACAAAGATGTTTCTTTACCTTTAATAAACTTTTATGATGACTTAATACAAACCGAAAAATTGTATCTGCAGTTAGTTGAACCATCAGATAACAAAAATGAATATTTCTTACCGGAATTGAACAGTACATTAAAACGACTTCTGAAAAAAATTCCACTGTGGGGTTGCGTTATGAACAAACATTTCAAAAATGCCAAACACTATGCATCAAGCTCTAATGTTGAAAATCATTTCAAAGATTTAAAAACTATATACTTTGATACGAAAAACCAACGCGTGCGATTAGACGAGTTTTTAGTACAGCACCATGGTTTTATAAATGGAGCTGTAAAACTTAGTTCCAGTGACGTTTTGCACAGAATAGATTCAAGTAAACGAGCTCAACAAACTGTGCGAACACAAAGGACAAAAAGACCAAAACCTAACCTCTTGAAGTGCGAAAATAATGATTTTGAGGCACAGTCAGTTTTTCAAGATAACCCGATAAAAATTGAAAATTGGAGAGGGCTAGCCGTATCCACACCCAGAAGTTTAAAACCCAAACCAATTTATATTTTACAAAACGGCAACGTGGCAAATTCTAAAACCGCTGAGAACAGGACTATAATAACAAACACATGTGCTTTCGATTCTGTTTCACAAACGTTTGCGATAGCTTACAAAGATAGACAAAAATTTAGAGACTCTGTAGATGCACAGATTAATAAAGGAGAATTTCATGATTTCTTATCATTAATTAAAGAATTATCGAATGCCAAGAATTGTGGTAAAAAATTATATGACCTGAGAGCGAAATTGCTCCTTCAACTTTTTAAACAATCAAAAACCCAATACGTAGTTGACTGTTCATGTAATACGACCAAAATATTAGATGAAATATGTACAAGTAGCTTATTCGTTTCCGCTATAAGACAAAGAGTTTGCTCTAATAGTATGTGCACAAGTCATGCAGATGAAAACAAATTGTACAATTGCAAGTATTTGCCGTTGAACTTGGATATAATAAATACTAAAGGTATCAACCACCTACAAGAAGCTTGCGAATCATGTTTAAGAACAGAATTTACTCCAGAGTGTCATATTTGTTGCGCTGGAAATATATAATTCATATACAATGTTAAAGATATTATCATTTATGAACTTCATGACGTGTGCGCTAACTTGGATGATCTGCCTCGTAACATTGAAGTAAATAATAAGGAGTACACAATTCTGTCTGTAATAGAATATGAACCCACTTCGAAACCCAAAAGTGTTGGACATTACAGGGCTCACTGCTACAGAAAAAATAGTAATTTATTTGAATGCTATGATGACTTATATAGTAAAATTCAACGACCTGGGAAATATAATATTATGCCACATGTAATAGTCTACATAGTAGAATAGACAAAATTGTACAGGGTCAGATAAATGCTCCAGGGTAGCCCGCGAAATAAAATTCTCTTACGTTTTTTTGCAATTTGCAAGCCAGTGCTAGGTTGTATGATGATTAAAATATTATTCGCGGCTGTAAGACGCATGTAGTTACAGAATTATAATCATCAAAATCATCAATACAACCTTCAAAGTTCATAAAGGTGTAGGAACCAAGAAAAACAGAAAAAGTCATTCCTACACATTTATGAACTTGGAGCAACCCTCCAAGTTCATATTGATGATTATACTTCTTAATAATATTTTAATCAACATACAACCTAGCACTCATAGCACTGGTGTGCAAATTGCAAAAAACGTAAGAAAATTTGAATTACGCGGGTTGGTTGGAGCATTCACCTTAACCAAATAAATGTTGGTACCTACAGTTTTGAGAGTTGTATTTAGTGTATACCTATAGTCAACCGCACAATGATCTGTGATGCAACAACGTGTTTCCATTTTGTATGTCGTATTACGTACCTATGAGGGATTTATAATTATTAACCAACGATTATATTAATGCTGATTATGTATTGTCACATAATTTTGATTTGATGGCGTTTTAGATATCTAAGTGTCATTCCACAGTCATGTGATAATGTTGTATGTATATGCAAGTTACTCGTAAGAATATTATTTATCTGTAATTTCAAATTTAATATTTTTTTACACAATATTATTCTTATACTTAATATTGATCTGTGATTTTTTGTGATGTTTACTAATTATAATTATGTTAGGCTATGAAAAACTGATCTGTGATTTAAATAATAATGACTACACAACGTGCAAATAATTTATAATATTTATAGGTAGGAAATTTGATCTGTGATTTGATGCAATAATTACTTTAAGAATTAAAATTAAGGGAATAAAAATAATAATTTCCACATCAACAAGCTGTTTCATTTATATGGTCACAAGGTGCATTTAATATATTTTTTAATTAGCCCTCAAAACTTTTGAACGCGACTGTAAGGACAACAGCTTAGGTATAATACGTCCAATAAAGAAGGTCCTCGTTAAGTATGAATCCGTCACTTTTTAGTAGTCATTCAGATTTGGTCGGATAACCAGCCGTTGTTTACATATTTTGGTTTTTTGTTTATATTTACTTAATGCGTAACATTTGAAGCTCAATATTTTCACCATATATTTTTGACTAAAGGCACAAGATTTTGGTTTACACCTACACATCTGGGATTGTGCCAGTTCCTTGTATTTTGCCGTCAAAGTTATGACACCATCGTTTTTACTTTTAGCAAGATTATTCAAAAACGCATGCATGAACATTTTTGAAACTTTGTATGGTTATTATTAGCGTCAAGAAAGACCGAATACAGTTTTCAGCGAAGTTATGCCTTGTCTCATTTAGGCGCTGCGATGTTTTTTCGGGTTTTCATAAAACCGCGATAACTTGAAAACTATAAATATTTTCTAAAATCTAATTGGGGCACAAAGGGGCACACATTAAGAGCTACTCGCGTATGTTTATTCTACAGGGGCACATGCAATGGTTTTAGAGATATACTATTCATCAAAACGTTACTCCAGCAGGAAATGCAATATCTCGAAAATCTGAAGGGGCACAGATTTTATTTTTGGGGGCACATTTTGGCACACATATAAGCTATCTGGCCATGCACAGTTTTTCTCTCTCCGATCATTCGTTTAGAATTTTCCTGCTAGAAAAACGTTACCCCAGCAAGAATCGTTTTTTCGATTTTTTTTCGAAACGACAGAGGGCACACATTTTTTATGTGGGGGCACATTTACAGCAGATAAGGCACCAACTATACGTTCTACTCATATAACTCTAGGAGATACTTTCTTGTTGGGGTAACGCACACAGAAATAACTCGAAAGTAGAATATTTAGATTCTAAAGGCTCGCGCGCGTTATGGCGGACCGTACTGCACCGCATCGTATACCAATAATCATAAATTGTGTGTATAAAAATAATATAGATATGTATAATGTAATGTATAACAAAATACAATGTAAAGTAATTTTTTCGTACATGTAAAATGTACAAGGTATTTCGTACATAAACTGATTTAGGAAGAATATTGTTATACGCGCGAGCCTTAAGGCGCTGACAAGACCCAATTGACCAAAATAGGCTTCACTTAAGAAAAAAAATGTCAAATCTGTATAGTTTGTGGTAGCGGAAAAAATATATGTTAATTTTGAACATATTTCCCAGAACTTGGTTGTTACCAAAACACGTTTTTAAAAAAAAATCTCGATACAAACTAACGTTAAGGCTCCTACATACTGGCGCGACTTGTCGCGACACAAAGGCACCGCTTGTAGCGCTACACGCGGTGTATTTGTGTCGCGTCGCGTCGCGCGACTTGTCGCGCCAGTATGTAGGAGCCTTTAAACTAACCTCTTACCTTGAGTTCTAATCCAAAATATCTGCATTAAATATCAACATACGTTAAGTATTTAATTAATAACAAGAACGTCTTATTTGAATGCAGAACTTGGTTGTTTTTTATTTTCGATTACTTAACTCAATTTTGAGTAAATAGATAGTTGCTTCATATTTTGCAATAAATTACAAGCGTTGTGTCATCGCGCTTCTCTTTCTTTTATATGCAATCTGACAGTGACCGCGGTTTAGGTGTTGTCAGCGTCTTAAAATACTCGCGCTAGTGAGTTTCGTGAACGCTATCACGCCGCCGCGCAACAATGACGGAGCAAAGCATAACAACCGGCCAAGTGCGTGTCGGACCACGCACATTGAAGGGTTCCGTAGTTGCGAAGTAGGGATGAATTTATCCCAAAAACAAACTTTACATTGTAGTTAAAAAGCATGTTCTCCCATACATCGATATATGCCACAATCAATTCTCCAACTGCAAATTTAAGTTGGTCGACTACTTCTCGTTAACTTGTAAAGCCCACTTAGCTGTGATAGCTTTCCTTTTAATTTCATTATATGTACCTACTACTGCCATGAATTTTTTCACATCTCCTTAAACAACCGCTGGCACACAGCTGGCAGCTGGCACACACAGCAACAGCTGGGGGGGGCACTTGACTAACAAACATTAGCATTTTAATGCTTAATATTACGCAAGCGGATCCTTGAATAGAAAAGTGGTGTTCACAGACCCGCAATAATTTTGGACGGCCTATCCAACGATACTCCACACCATGCGGTAGACGAGAAAAAAAAATATCATCCCCACTTAAAACCATTTCAAATGTGCAATTATCCCTGATAAACTTCGAATCTGAATCCGCCGTGAGTTTCTTGATTGGCATTCTAAAAACTCGGTTGATACACTAGCGCTGCCCTTGCGAGCGTGTCAGCGAGTTGAACTAAATTGACCGTGAGATTTTGACAGATAAAGTATGAGATGACGTAAGAAGTGGCATTCTGTAAGGTAATTCCCCCGTCACTTCGACGTTCCCTTCGATCTCGAACCCGATTCAAAGTGTCAAATAAAAAGCATCTATTTTACGAGTGAAAATAGAAGAAATGCTGTAAGAATAGCGTTAAAATAATATTTTTTATGTCACAGTGTTGAAAATCAGTACAGTAACTTTAAATTTGCGGTTAAAAACTACTTTTTGGGCGTTTGTAAAGTGAAGCGATAACAATGGCAAGAATGTTTTTGTGTAAATCTTTATTAGAAGAGGCTCATGCTTTGGATAAACTAGAAAAGCGTCGACAATCTAACCAAATTCGAAGTTTATCTTTACTAACCCGAGATGACGACTATGTGAGCGTATATAGATTGTCAAAAGAACTAATTGACCAACTAGAGTATGAGTTACTGCCTCTGATGAAGCCCACAAAACGTCGAGGCAAAGGACTTTCAACACGTTTAAAAGTAAGTGCTTCATTTTACTTTGTATAAAGTTACTTTTGTAAGTATTTACACAGTTTATAGCTAGTTGATAGATTTGTAACAAAGTACACCAACATAATTTATCGCTTTAAACTCATGAAAACACTTCATAATAAGGAGTATTCCCTTTAAGTTGTTTCCCTGATAGCTACGTTTTGATATTAGTCTAAGGACCCTATATTTATAGTTATAATATAGGTACTCGGTATTATTATAAGGCATGTAAATAACAAAATTGGTCCCTATTTTGTTTTGACTAGATCTAGATTACCTATTTAGGTTTTTTATTGATTTATTGTTTCACAGATATTATGCACCTTGTCATTCTTGGCTAATGGCAGTTATCAAAAAATAATAAAAGAAAACATAAGAACATATATATCGCAACCATCAGCATCTCGTTGCATAAATGAAATAGTGGAAGCTCTTAATAATCCGGCAATAGTAAAAACATATATAAGGTTTTCTCAAAATATACAAGAAAGACAAATGTTAAAAGAAAGGTTAGTAGGTATATTATAATTAAAGTGACCTTAGATTTTTACATTTTTGTGATAGTTAATCATGTTAGTGGTTACTTTAAATTACAGGTTCTACAAAAAGTTTGGCTTCCCAGCAGCTCTTGGGTGTGTCGATGGTACTCTGGTGGCAATGAGAAAACCAGTAGAGAATGAAGAACGTTTCTACTGCCGCAAAGGATACCATGCAAGAAATGTGCAATTGGTAAAATGGATTTCAATGTTGTAATCTATTACTATTAGGTATTCAATTAGTCTTCTTAATATTTATTTTTTTACATTTATTTTTTCAGATAACAGATGCAGATCTAAATATTTTAAATGTGGATCCAACATGGTGGAGCTACTCATGATAGCTTCATTTTTAACTATGGTGTTATAAAAGCCCACTCAGAGGCATTAACAAATGCTGGTGAAGAAGTTGTTTTGCTTGGTTAGTTAATCCCTCCTTCAAAATATAAGCCTAATTAGGTATAAAAACTACATAATTATTTGAAACTGTTTTTTCTTATTTCTGAATGAATTTAATTCCTATTTTCAAAATTAATATTGTTACTTGTGTCTTGCTGTGCTGTGTCACGCTGAATAATCAATAATTCAATCTGCCTTTTCTGTCTATATTGGGCCACCAAGATACAGGCTGTGCCTAGTTTGGGGCCCACGGCTACTTCTACTTAGGCACTCTTTTACACTTTTAACTATGATTGTTTCTGTTTGTATGTTTCCTAACTTGTGTGTGTCAATAAATTGATTTATTTATTTACTTATATTTTTTCTCAGGTCATTCAGGATATGCTCAACCTTATGACGCCAATTAGTGGTGCTGAAGATAATTCCCCAGAAGCTTTCTACAATGACCGTCACTTAACTGCTCGTAATTCAGTAGAGAGAACAATTGGTCTCCTAAAAGGACGATTTAGATGCTTGTTAGTACACAGAGTGCTCAATTATCATCCAGACGTAGTTGCGAAAATAGTTATTGCATGTTGTGTTTTGCACAACATGTGCAATCGCGCAGGAATGCCAGCATTCTAAATTTCAGAAGAAGAGAGACTGGAAGAGCTCCAAACAATTGCTGGAGCTCAAAGGAGGCAAAATAGGGATTTGCCATCTAACACCGATTTAGCTCTAGGGCAATTACGTAGGCGAAACTTAGTAGATAGGCTATGGCGTTCACGTCATAATTAATTTATCGGTGGTTTCGTTTAGTACAATCATGTATTCTGTGGTGAGTGAGGCGGGTTGTTACGTTCTCCAGCAGAGCGATGGTTGGGTCATGCCTCGTGCTCGTGAACGGGTGCCGCCAGTGGGAATGGGTAGTATATTGAATTATAATAATTGACTATGTCTGGATAATAATTGAGTACCTTTGTCATGCTCACTCTAATCGTAATGATCACGGTAAAGAACCAACTTTTATCGAAATCGAATTGCGAAGATTTAATTAATGATTTTGCTGCGCTTATGTGGCGACTAGTAAACCTGTAGTTACATAAATAAAACTTAAAACCATTTCAAATGTGCAATTATCCCTGATACCTCGGAAAATATAGCACTGCAACTAGCAGATATTATAGTTAACTATATTTCTAAATCGATTTCGATAAAAGTTGGTTCTTTACCGTGATCATTACGATTAGAGTGAGCATGACAAAGGTACTCAATTATTATCCAGACATAGTCAATTATTATAATTCAATATACTACCCATTCCCACTGGCGGCACCCGTTCACGAGCACGAGGCATGACCCAACCATCGCTCTGCTGGAGAACGTAACAACCCGCCTCACTCACCACAGAATACATGATTGTACTAAACGAAACCACCGATAAATTAATTATGACGTGAACGCCATAGCCTATCTACTAAGTTTCGCCTACGTAATTGCCCTAGAGCTAAATCGGTGTTAGATGGCAAATCCCTATTTTGCCTCCTTTGAGCTCCAGCAATTGTTTGGAGCTCTTCCAGTCTCTCTTCTTCTGAAATTTAGAATGCTGGCATTCCTGCGCGATTGCACATGTTGTGCAAAACACAACATGCAATAACTATTTTCGCAACTACGTCTGGATGATAATTGAGCACTCTGTGTACTAACAAGCATCTAAATCGTCCTTTTAGGAGACCAATTGTTCTCTCTACTGAATTACGAGCAGTTAAGTGACGGTCATTGTAGAAAGCTTCTGGGGAATTATCTTCAGCACCACTAATTGGCGTCATAAGGTTGAGCATATCCTGAATGACCTGAGAAAAAATATAAGTAAATAAATAAATCAATTTATTGACACACACAAGTTAGGAAACATACAAACAGAAACAATCATAGTTAAAAGTGTAAAAGAGTGCCTAAGTAGAAGTAGCCGTGGGCCCCAAACTAGGCACAGCCTGTATCTTGGTGGCCCAATATAGACAGAAAAGGCAGATTGAATTATTGATTATTCAGCGTGACACAGCACAGCAAGACACAAGTAACAATATTAATTTTGAAAATAGGAATTAAATTCATTCAGAAATAAGAAAAAACAGTTTCAAATAATTATGTAGTTTTTATACCTAATTAGGCTTATATTTTGAAGGAGGGATTAACTAACCAAGCAAAACAACTTCTTCACCAGCATTTGTTAATGCCTCTGAGTGGGCTTTTATAACACCATAGTTAAAAATGAAGCTATCATGAGTAGCTCCACCATGTTGGATCCACATTTAAAATATTTAGATCTGCATCTGTTATCTGAAAAAATAAATGTAAAAAAATAAATATTAAGAAGACTAATTGAATACCTAATAGTAATAGATTACAACATTGAAATCCATTTTACCAATTGCACATTTCTTGCATGGTATCCTTTGCGGCAGTAGAAACGTTCTTCATTCTCTACTGGTTTTCTCATTGCCACCAGAGTACCATCGACACACCCAAGAGCTGCTGGGAAGCCAAACTTTTTGTAGAACCTGTAATTTAAAGTAACCACTAACATGATTAACTATCACAAAAATGTAAAAATCTAAGGTCACTTTAATTATAATATACCTACTAACCTTTCTTTTAACATTTGTCTTTCTTGTATATTTTGAGAAAACCTTATATATGTTTTTACTATTGCCGGATTATTAAGAGCTTCCACTATTTCATTTATGCAACGAGATGCTGATGGTTGCGATATATATGTTCTTATGTTTTCTTTTATTATTTTTTGATAACTGCCATTAGCCAAGAATGACAAGGTGCATAATATCTGTGAAACAATAAATCAATAAAAAACCTAAATAGGTAATCTAGATCTAGTCAAAACAAAATAGGGACCAATTTTGTTATTTACATGCCTTATAATAATACCGAGTACCTATATTATAACTATAAATATAGGGTCCTTAGACTAATATCAAAACGTAGCTATCAGGGAAACAACTTAAAGGGAATACTCCTTATTATGAAGTGTTTTCATGAGTTTAAAGCGATAAATTATGTTGGTGTACTTTGTTACAAATCTATCAACTAGCTATAAACTGTGTAAATACTTACAAAAGTAACTTTATACAAAGTAAAATGAAGCACTTACTTTTAAACGTGTTGAAAGTCCTTTGCCTCGACGTTTTGTGGGCTTCATCAGAGGCAGTAACTCATACTCTAGTTGGTCAATTAGTTCTTTTGACAATCTATATACGCTCACATAGTCGTCATCTCGGGTTAGTAAAGATAAACTTCGAATTTGGTTAGATTGTCGACGCTTTTCTAGTTTATCCAAAGCATGAGCCTCTTCTAATAAAGATTTACACAAAAACATTCTTGCCATTGTTATCGCTTCACTTTACAAACGCCCAAAAAGTAGTTTTTAACCGCAAATTTAAAGTTACTGTACTGATTTTCAACACTGTGACATAAAAAATATTATTTTAACGCTATTCTTACAGCATTTCTTCTATTTTCACTCGTAAAATAGATGCTTTTTATTTGACACTTTGAATCGGGTTCGAGATCGAAGGGAACGTCGAAGTGACGGGGGAATTACCTTACAGAATGCCACTTCTTACGTCATCTCATACTTTATCTGTCAAAATCTCACGGTCAATTTAGTTCAACTCGCTGACACGCTCGCAAGGGCAGCGCTAGTGTATCAACCGAGTTTTTAGAATGCCAATCAAGAAACTCACGGCGGATTCAGATTCGAAGTTTAGAATGAGATCTTACAGAATCACACTGCAGTACTCGACAGACATTATAATAATAAATTACGTATCTACTTAGGGCAAGTTGTGCCTACATCCCTAGGAAATGATTCAATTATGCTTTTATTTAGATTTAAGAACATCGCACACATACAGGGTGACATTGAAAATATGCGACAAATCGAAATGGGAGATTGTACTCATCATTATGAACAACTTTTACTAAGGGACCAAAGCTACAATCCCAAAAAAAAAAACTGCTGTCCCCTACATTTATGTTCGCAATACCTCATCAAAATGTAGGAAAAGCAGATTTTTTTTTTTTTTGGGATTACAGCTTTGGTCCCTTAGTAAAAGTTGTTAATAATGATGTATACAATGTCCCATTTCAGTTTGTCGCAAGTTTTCAATTTCAACCTGTATGTATATCAACTTTGAAATAATTATCGCCAAAAATCACTTTTTAATTTTTATAAAAGTGTTATGTTAAATCTTTTTATATACTCGTAATCAACCTATAACGTTCCCCACTGCTGGGATACAGGCTTCCTCTCTGTGAGAGAGAGTGAGCCGCAATCCACAACGTGGGCCCAGTGCGGGTTGGTAGATGTCACATGTCTCCGAATGTTTGGTTCTAGGACATGCCGGTTTCCTCACGATGTTTTCCTTCACCGTTTTGAGAGTAGTGGTGATGAAATAATTTACACAATGTAAAGCGCCTCTCAGGGTTCGAACCTACGACCTACTACTCGTAAGTCGCGGCCGGTACCAGTGAGCCAGCACTGCTCCCTACCTAAATCTTATCACCCCAATCACCAAGGATTCTACGTTATCTAGCAGGAGTCTGTTACGTTTTTATTCATAGATATTTTACTGCCTCTGAGAACAATCGCTCAGAGAATATACGGAGCTTCCAAGAGGCGATAAAAATATTCGTGCCAAAAAGTACGGTTCAAACACATCCCTAGTTATGGATAATAGTGCAACATAAAACATTCTTGCTACAGGCTCGGGGTCACCTGCTCGCAAAGACTGACCCTCTCAACCTGACGCTGCCGGCCAGGCTCCTGGCTAATAACAAGAATCTGGCCCTCGACACCAAGGGAGTAGAGAGCCATATAGTAGCCCGGGAGTTGTGCTCGGAGTTGTGTAAGTTTCAATATTTTAAATGACACACATCATTCATATCACACATGTCATTATGATGAGGAGCCCAGAGGGTTTTTGAGCAAGCATATGCAGGGTGAAAAGTTATAGCTGAGTAGGTGCGGCATGGTCAAGGAGTTTTCAAACTTTCAGATGATGGTTCATGAGATGGTCAAACTTACAGATTTTGAAAATGGACAAAAAAATGCTTTTTTTGTTATTCAATTTTTTTCATTATTTGAGTAGTGTTTGTAATCCTGCTTTACATTTTTTTTTTCTATAGTTCCGATGTTATTGGCTCGATTTGGATTCTGTTTATTATTTCTAAAAGCTTATGAGTTATTTTATCGGATTAACTAATATATTTAATTAAAAGTCGACATTGAAAAAAAACGGAGGTGAAGTCATTGTTTTCTAAAAAAAAAACACAAGTGTAAGTCTACTCCAGTGGGTAATCCACGGGGGACTTTTTAAGCGTTATTAATACTGATTTTAGCGGCCTCGCGGCCACGCGCGTCTTGTCATTGGTACCTACTGCCTGCGGGGCTGCCTGCAGCAACGCGTACCGCGGAAATTCTCCCAACAGCCGTCGTTTCTTCCATAAGTCATGGATCCACATAGCCCTTTTTCTTTTTTTTTCCTTTGTTTGTTTCTGAAGAGTGTACCAGAATTCTGACAATGCTTGAGGACGGTCGCAGTCAGTGTTATACAGCGAGAACTGTTGGTGTGCCGCTATCAACCGTTCCATTGCTTGTACCGTTCCGTTCCTGGTACCGTTCCGTTCCTTGCTCCAGCGATTTAAAGAAACTGGATCTAATATTCGCAAACCAGCAGGATCTAATATTCACAAAGGGTGCGATTCGCTATATACCGTATCGACCATGAAACTTGTTCAATATCCTGGTTTCTAAACCGAAGGACTGGCAAAACGCTATTCACAGATCCGTGTAGAAGGGATTTTTTTTAAACCGATTGTAGGTGTGTCTAGGGGGTACGGTAGAAATTGGTAGTAAATATATACAATTGTGGTATAAAATGTAAAGTGGTACACACCTAAATTAGTTTTATTGGGTATTTAATTAAGTGGGACTATAGAAAATTACATCGAGTAACTATTAACCAAAATAAACAACAGTAAACAACGATTTTGTTAATAAATAAAATTTAACTGATTTCTTAAACTTGCTTTGTAAATTTCAACTTTGACTTTATTTTGAAATTTCAATAAATTTTACCAAAAAATAGTGACTAAAGTCTGTTTTTTAATCTCGTAGACTAAATTGACACATGCAAATGTCAAACTCCAAATTGAAAAAAACGAACAACAACCAATTGAAATGTCAAATTAGTCTCTGGGATTAAAAAACGAACCATAGTTTGTAGTTATCTGTGAAAACGAAGCTTTTTACAGAAAAATGGGTGTCGGTATTTTATCAGTATGTAACAATTGCTAGTTCTTGTTGATTGCTCATTCTCGTGTTTTCTAACATAAGTGGTTGAAAACGCATATTTACAGAAAAGAGTGCCAGTGGAGCAGCTGCAGATCTCATTGCATTCATGCAATGGGCCTGAGGACCTTGCCCGGGGCCATGTCTCAGAACAAGAAGCAGCGCGCACAAAAAATAAATCTGCTAGACTAACTACGTAAAAATAGAATCACGAATTCATCTACCCAAAAAAATTTATCAGTCTAGAACGAATTTAAGTGTTACGTACGAATGTAACCACCTATAATTATATACATACTTTTAATACCTACAAATTCAAAATTCAAATCTTTATTACGTATCACATGTGTTTACATGGTCTTAATAATAATAATTATAACGGTCATGGACCCTCACGGGCACAAGAATTTAATCAAATAGGTATGAGTAATAGCATGATTTAAAATAAATTAATAATAGGAATTAAATATTGTTATCATTAAAAAAATCTAATAAAATTACAATTCATACTCGTAATATAAATTATACTTATCTTGAATATATGCAGCGGTCTAAACAATAATAAAACTTTAAATAGGTACCTATATTATGTATACTTACTTCAGATACATAATGCATATGTGCATAACTCAGTTTAAAAAAAAATATGATGTTTGATATCACAACCGACAGCAAATACCTGTTCGGAAGAATTGATGTCTACGGTATTTGAACTGTCAAAACTGTACGATTTCGGAGTTGTGAATAACGTTTAGAGGCCTTCGTCGCTAACATTGAAGTTCGATACGTCACGAAAGCGTATCGTGGCTTTGTGAATAGCTATGCTGGAACAGGCCGAACAAGGAGCTCGACATCGCGGGAAGATCGATATACGAGTATGGTGTCAACAATGTTGAGAAATCTATTTCAAACGGCTGTTGAAGTCAAAAACCTTCTACGTGCTGGAGGGAGCAATCCGAGCACGTTTACAGCGAGGCGGCGTCTTGCTGAAGCTCTTGAAGCCATTTAGACCTACAAATGGTACAAAACACGAAAGGCAGCATCGAAATCTTATGAGGCTGAGTTAGGCACGCTGATGACTGGTCAACAGTACTGTTTTCGGATGAGTCGAGGTTCATGCTATACACGCACGATGGCAGGCAAAGAGTCTACAGAAGACCAGGAAAGCGCTATTGCTTTGTAGACAAAGTGCCATACGACCGAGGTTCCATACCATACACGTGTGGGCTGGAATTTCTTCACAGAAGCCGCACTGTGTGAGCGCTGATAGGATATGGCACTTTAACTGCAAATGTGAATGAAATTTCAAATGAGTATGTTGGCCCACTTTTAGTAAACATGAGTGAGAACGCCATCATCTGGCCGTTTGGTCCTGCTCAGGAAGGCAGGGCGCCCTGCGGACTCACTGTCCGCAGGCCCATAGTGTTGCTAGACGAGGTAGGTAAACTGTTCAAGCGGATAATTGCGATCGATGGCCCCGATCTGGGCGGCTGACTTGATGGTTGGTAGCATCGCTATCCTGCGAAAGGTGCAGAGAGTGATGGCCGTCAGATTCAAAGGGATATCGCACAATCTCCTACGAAGCGGCTTGTGTACTAGCCGGATCCCCGCCCTGGGACCTCGAGGCTAAAGTACTCGCGTCACTGTATCGGTGGCGCGAGGAAGCGACGGCACGTGGCAAGCGGCAGATGCAGTGACAAATGGAGTTGCGTCGGTCGCAGCTTCGCGCAGCCCTGGTGGTGGAATGGTGGGACAGGCTTTCACACCCTACGTCGTCACCATTGAGGCGGTCCGGCCGGTACTCAAACGCTGGCCCGGGAGGAGGCATGGCTCACTGTCATTTCGCGTGATGCAGGTACTCTCGGGGGATGGTTGCTTCGGGAAGTACCTGTGTCCCATAAACAGGGAGCTGGGCGCCCGGTGTCACCACTGCGTCGACTGCCGGGAGGACACGGCGTGGCATACGCTGGCAGAGTGTGCCACCTGGGTGGGGCCCTGCCGTGCCCTCATCTCAGGAGTAGGCAGTGACTTGTCGCTGCCAGCCGTTGTCGACTCGATGGTTGGCAGCGAGGAGTCCTGGGACGCGGTGGTATCCTTCTGCGAAACTTTCATGTCGCAGAAGGAGGCTGCGGAAAGGGAGCGGGAGATCTCTTCCACTCACCCTGCCCGCAGCAGGTGCACTGGGCGCGGACGGAGGGCGGACAACGCTCTCTTCCAGCCCCCCTAAATAGGTCCAAGGGCGATGGTTTTGGGGACATCCGTCGCCCCCCACACAGCAGGACCCGAGGTGGCGGCGCGTAGTGCTCCACGCGCGCCCCTATTGGACGTTGCGAGGGGAGTTTTACACCTCACTCTCACCGCAAGCTTGAGGTGGCCCGCGATGGCGGGCCGGCACCAGCCGGGGATCGTAGAAGTCGCACTAGATCCCATGAACATGATCCCCGGTGCAAGTGTGGGAGGGGAACACCGGGGTGGTTTTTAATCAGTAAGAGTCTGACAGACCCCTCCGCCCACCCCAAGGTGGAGGACATCCATGAGCATTTACGAGTACCAACCCGGACAAAAAAAAAAAGATTGCCATCTTTATGCACGATAACGCTCGTCTCCATACAGCTCGTATAGTGTTTCACTACCTTGAAGATGTCGCTATCACACGCATGGAGTGACCAGCGCGCAGCCCAGACTTAAACCCCATCGAGCATGCCTGGGACGACGTGTACGCCAGCGAAATTCCCGGGCACAAATCCAGACTCCAGGTTGCTACTGAAAAATTAAAAAAAATATTCAGAGGTAACCGTCAATTGTTTGATAAGCTGGCAAAGATGGAAAGCCATACTACCTACTAAAATTAAGGAAAACATTAAACTAACGACTAACACTTTTCTATTACAGGTTATATTGTAACTACAAACCTCTGCACTCGATTTCATTACTCATATCGCCACAAATTTTCAGTAATAGTTTTTTCGATGGATTTTTTTCAATAACGTTTCTGTTAAGACTACGAGCTGATGTGAGTTAACTAGATGAAATGAAAGACACACACAAATTTATTTTTAACCGACTTCTTGTAGAAGGGGGTTATCAATTCTTATGTATGTAATGTACAGGCTGAATTTTTCAAATCGGCGTGGATGGCCAAATTCACATCTATAGGTACCTACTAGCGAATAGTACTTAGTAAAGTCTCGCAGCTTATTTTGATGAAACCTAAAACTGTATCATTAGATGTTTGGAAAATCAATTACATCAAAACACCATTTCACCTCTTCATGATCTGACCAAGATTGTCTGGACTTTAAAAGAGACTGTGACCTCTGAGTTTATTTCGACCTTTCTTCTTAGTTTAAAAAATATGATTGGCGTGTAAAGGTATTTGTACGAACCTACTTACAGAAATAAAAATCATTTATCATTTACTGTAGTTAGGAAGCAAAATGATTGATTTAAAAAACATAATATTTCCACCGTATATCATTGCACCGTCTGATGTAAAATACTGATATTCAGTTGCATCCGGTTAAACTATGTGGGTCATTGTTGTTTTTTTTTTTGCTCATTTAATATTAATCATGGTCTGGCAGTTTGAGTAATTTATGCGGCCTACCCAAATGTTCTTTCTTTGTTATTGTTCCTCGAATCGTTGAGCTGCTTAAGTTCTGAGTTGAGCTGCACGATTACTGACAAATGCGTGCACTGACTGGACAGGTCCACTCAATCTGTGTGGTTCTTTCCTCAGAAGGACCATTTCAGACACCAATCTACATGGCCTTCACATGATCTGACCAAGATTATGTCTGAACTTTAAAGGAGACTGTGACCTCTGAGTTTGTTTCGGCCTTTCTTCTCAGAGTAGTCAGATAGGAAACGCCGACCTCTTCTAGCTTTGTTTAAAAAATATGATTTACGTGTAAAAGTGTTTGTACAAACCTACTTACAGAAAATAAATCATTTATCATTTACTGGAAGCCGAACCCAACATAGTTGGGAAAAGGCTAGGCAGATGATGATTGCACCGTCTGATAATATCGCTAATAAAGAGAAATTTCTAAGAAGTATTGACACACGGCAAGTAAAGCAACCAAAAGCCACTCGGTTCGTTGATTTAGACATAAATGCAAAGCTATGACCATCTTTGGGTACTTTTTTGAATCAATGAAATTTCGTCATATTTGCCGAAAGGCTCCGTCAATCCGTCAGATATTTATTCACTATTAGGACATGTAACACTATTGCACAGAATCATCATCAGATTTAGGAAAGCTCACAGTTTTGTATCATCAGATTTGCCTATTCGAGTCATTGTGCTAGGCCGCACACGATCATACCCAAATCAACGGCACTGAAGATCACGGTATTTTTGGACCATTTTTTTAACCTGAAAGTGGACTCCTGACCACGGGGCTCCTACCTGAAACTTTTCAAATATATTTTTGGTGTTCTCTCATCATGCCACACCTACTCGGCTATCAAATTTTCGCCCTGCATACTTTAACAAAAAAAAAACAGGAGAATTCACCACTTTTCTTTTTAAATAAAATTAATATACGTTATATTAATTTAATTTAAAAAAAATAATATCGAACAAACAAAACAAAAATAAAACTTAAGTAAAAAAAATACATAATCCTTTCGCGGCAGTCGGGTAAAATGGTAAAAACAATTGCTGTGGGAAATTTGGCTTAAAAAGAAGGGCCACATCAGAAGGTGAATTTTAGTTAAGAATTTGGTTTAGAATACAGAGAATCGGTTAACGGTTCGCGACCACTAAATACGTAAACAACACGTGAATATTATCTAGTGTAAGTTATCCCGGTATAAGCAAATTACTAATATAACTAACTACTAATATAACTCTCAATTTAAAAAAAAATAAAACAAGTTAAATGTTATGCTAAAATATTAACTCTACCGAGTACTGGTCAGGACCTAATTTTTGACGTAATTGCACAACGGAAATCACAACAGCACGTGTCACCCTGGAAAATAAATGTAGCACAATATTAGGGTGTGTGTCAGTTGGAATATTTTAGGCAAGTGTGATCAAATTACACTTGCTTAAAACATTTACACACCCTACTAATATATTGTGCTACATTAGACAACGGAAATCACAACGATTTCCGTTGTCCGTGGGCCTGACCCAACTACAATAGGCAATTATGATGGTTTAGAATATACCACTCCTGACAGACTGCATCCTGTGTCTCGACCGTAGGCGTACCCCGCCTGGATAGCATCACAGGCAGCGCACATGTTGGTGTGGAACCCCAAGTAGGTAAAGCGGCTGGTAAAACGAACCGCCTGGTAGGTACACTAGTCCCCAGTAAGACAGGCAAAGACAGCGGCATTTTCAACTGGTCTTATACCTTCGATAAATAAGAAAGGGTTATATAACCCCAGGGAAAAGGATGATATTACCGTTGCATAATCAACTTATAATTTTTCCACTGCTGGGACATAGGCCTCCTCTCCGTGAGAGGAAGTGGGCTGTGTAATCCACCACGCGGGCCCAGTTTTAATTATAGCAGTAAACACACAAATCTTGTTGGAACGTAGTTCCTTAACGCGGCTTGCGGTAGGAATAGGACTGGTCCCCACCGAGGGTGTCTCCACGTTGTCGTCGTCGTGGGGCTTGCGTGTCTTACTGATCTTGGGACTCTGCCAGTAGGTACCAGAGCAAAGGCTTTTCTTTGCTATTTCAAAGTTGGTCCCATAGTAAACATTATTCAGTTCGATGGTATAAAACAAGTACAAGTTTGTTGGGTTGATTTTGAAACACCTTATGTAATATAAAAATGAAATGCTGTTCGTTGGTAAGCACATCACTTGAGAACGACTGAACCGATTCGCCAATTATTTTTTTATCTACGTAATGATCCGAATTAAGTTTTTTACGGAAATACATTTTGAAAAGTTTTCTGGAAAAAAACAGAACATTCTTTTTTTATGGGATTTTTATACGAATTACTGAAATTTTGACAGGATAACGTCTGTCAGGTCAGCTAGTACGAGTATGTCACTAAAACTGTCCCAATTTCTTCTCAACGTTTCAATTTATTTCAATACTGCTAGTTAAGTATGTACTATAAAACAATACTCGAAACTTGAAATATGCATTATTTCTTAGCTGATAAACATATGGACATGAAATTCACACTGCCTGCAAGAACTGACATTGGCGGCACTGAAACCTCATTAACACTCAGGTAAGATGAGATTAATCCATTCCAAGATTTTCCGTTAATTATCAGACAGCCTGTATATTGATTTATTTATCCGTTTGATTAGGGAAATAATCCGTCGTCTCGAGAACATCTACTGTCGGTCCATTGGCATAGAGTACATGCACGTGTATGACATAGACGAAGTACATTACCTCAGGGCAAAAATGGAGACGCCAGGAGCGTTCGACTTTTGCAAAGAGGAGAAGAGACAAATTATGCGACGGCTCACCAAAGCTGTGTTGTGAGTGTTTTGTAAAGACTAAGTACTTAGTTCGCTTAGGTTAAGACAACTGTCCTACCACCGATGCTATCAACGATTTTCTCGCTCCTGAAACGTACAAAAACCTTCAGGTCCCGTGTAAGTAAAAGAGATACATTTTGTATATTAATAGTAGATCGCTGACTGTTCACACCGCCGCCGGTGAGTACTCATTTGTCGCTGCGTAAAGAGAAATGAAAGAGAGTACTCGCTCAGCGACGCTCACTTGGAACACTCACTGAGAGACTCACGCTTGGTACGTACGCATACCAGCGAGTAATCACTCGGTCGTCTGCGCACTCGCCAACCCCGGGGCCCGTGCCATGGGCGCCTTCTTAAGGGGGCGACAAATTGAAACGTGGCAGAGTGCACCACCAATTCAAGTGCACCAGTTATTATCTTGCTCCTCTGGTGGAGTACAGAGGAAATCACGTCTCGAAATCTACGTGATTAGCGTAGGTATAGCTCGTACAACGGTGTGAGCGGGCTGTGGGCGGGCAGTTTAAAGGTCATGGACAATCCAGCAATTAACTTGTCATTCAATTCGTGACATTTAAATCGTGTTTAGTATAATATATTTCATAATGTCAATATGAAAACGCAAACGATGGGCAGTCAGCGCGCTTGCCGCTTGCCGCAACTCGACTCGCAGCCCGCGTGCTGCAAGCGAGCGGAACATGTGCTTACAGCACGCCGACCGCATGCTTATTACCCGCCGACTCCGAGTCGCCAGCGAAACAACGTCATTATGAAAACGTGAAATTCCTAGGCGTGTTCAATCATAAATGCCATATAACAATATTGAGTTCGCGGTGACACCAAGATTGCACCCCGCGGCTGGCGCGCGGACTGCGAGCTTGCACCTTGCGGAGAACGCGTAGTTAGCGCGCTGGCAGCTAGCCGTAGCCTAAATTCGAGGCGACGCCGTACTGCAGCTGTGCAGTTGTGGTACCGGTATAATGTGCTATAACCTTAATCATCGCTCACTATAACCGCACCGCTCCAGCGCAGTAACGGCCCGGCACCGGCACCGCCTCGAAAATAGCCACCCGCTTGTCGCCAAAGCGCCGTTAGCAAGACGATCGCTCGCTGCTGGCACGCCACCGGTGAGGTGACAGCTTGTTGTTTAGGCGCAGCTTAATAGTTGGTTGGTACTCGGGGGCACCGTACGGACGGCGATACAGCTTGCAAGCATTTCTTTGCCGTGGAGCCGGCTACTCGCTTGAAGTTCGTGGTCGGCGCGACGTGTGGCGGTTCGCAAGCAGCGCACTGCCCGCAATTTGTCCACTATTCTGTTACACAGTCATCGTAAAATAGACTAATACATGTGATTTAAAATCTAAACTTGAATGGCAAGTTATTTGCTGTGTCGGAGCGGTGCGATTATAGTGAGTGATGACCATGATTCTGCCAGGAACTAGCCCTTTTTAAAGCACATGCTCCAAAAGGCTAGCCTTCTATCGCAAGAGGTAGAAATCTAGCCTAGCCTAACGCAAAGAATGCAACTAGCCTTCTGTGCGTTTTTCTTGTTTTTCTGGCTTCTAGCGCTGGCGCAGCGAATGTGTTTTTGACATATTGGACGTTTTCGGTTACAACCACAGTAATAAATTTATTTCATCATAATTCTGTTGTAGTCTGGAAAAGTACTTCGCGACAAAATGGCCTGCTGAGAAGAGGTTTGGGCTGGAAGGTGGCGAGAGCATGATTGTGATGCTGGAGGAGATCGTTGACACCAGCACGCGGTTGGGCGTGAAGTCTATCGTCATGGCCATGCAGCATCGAGGTTACTTTACCAATATTAAACATAACATGACGTATTCCCCGAAAGGTAAACTTATCAATGCGCTTGGGTGTTAAATAAGGTGTTAAACGCATACGTTTGTAAAATAGTGTACTATATTTTAGAAAGCCTTACCGAGCGACTTAGTCTTGTTGACCAAGCTCCTTAAATAAAGATAGGTACATAATGAAATGCTTTAATTATAAAGGCAACGTGGACCACTTACCAGTGAACCGATACTCAAATTTGTATTCGGTCGTATTAGGAAGTCGTTTTTGCGTTTAGGATATAATTATTGTCGTCTGAAAACATCAGAAATGAATCAAGTCGTCTGCCACTTTAGAATCTACTTATTCAAGTATTTACCGTGTGATTTTCATTCAGGTCGTCTGAACATGCTGGTGAATGTGTGTCGCAAGCAGCTGTGTGACATTTTTGCTCAGTTCAAGCTGATGGAGCCCATGGAAAACGTGAGTACTGTTTTATCATTGGTTGGCGACGTTTTCAGAAACCGAGAACTTCAATATCCCAGTGTATACGTACCGGGATCTCTTAAACAAGATTGTGTCTTAAATATCTTAAACATTCAAGCCGAGATGTGTATAAAACAAAGTTTGCTCGAGCTATCGAAATATTCCTGAACTTTGATTGACCTAGGAATCGATCCAGACCAACGATTCAATGCGGTCAAAAGTTTGGTTTATTTATTCTATCTTTTACCGACAGGTATCCGGCGACGTGAAGTACCATTTGGGCACATACATCCACCGGTTCATCCGGCGAACCAACAAGTACATAAAGGTGTCGATGAGCGCCAACCCCTCCCACTTGGAGGTCGTGACCCCCGTCGTGTTAGGCAAGGCGAGGGCAGAGCAATTTTGGAGGGGTGATGAAACCGGAGACCAGGTCAGTTTTATTTATTTTATACTACGACCCGCGCCACGGGTTCATACGTATTCCTTCCGTTGCCTGTGTTGCCAGTGGCCTCGGTAACCCTTTAGTACTTTCCCGCGTCCCCAGCAGGCATCGCCCCTAATGGACCCCTACACTTGTGCTGACGACATCTCTATGAGGCGCGCGTGGAATACAACACGCCGGGCCTGGTCTTTACCGGACGGTGAGCTACGCATTGCTCACCGTCCGCAAGCCCGCGCCTACGGTGGCCGGAAATCCACCCGAGTTTCCCGACACCCAGGGCATGCCTTGCCCTTAACCGTCCCGCCTCCTCCTTCGCGAGCATTACTGCTTCGCAGAAGGAGGTGACGGCTGCCCATGCCCTCTCGCTCCGTACCATGGCCTGAACCAGGGCCGGACGCGAGAGATCTCTGCTGCCGATCACCTTCACGAGGACACGGTGGTGCTCTGCCCAAGCCGGGCAGACCTCCACCGTGTACGTTACGAAGGCTGGAATCGTTTTCAGATAACCGCCACTTCTAATGTCCTTCTATTGTCCCTTAGCACGCTTTGCGGAATGTAATTTTTTTCGCTATTAGTCAGAATTGAAAAATGCATTTTTTACTTTTACTTTAATTGTTTATTGTAATACACATACAGGGTGGATTTTTGAGACGGGGCGGTAAGGGCAGCTACATTAACCGTCCGCTTAATAAAAACGCTTTTATACGGTAAAATTATATAGGTTCTATAGGATTGCGTGAAAGATGATATGGCTAGAAAGGGGTGACTACCAAGATGATGACTAATAAAGAAGTATACTACTTAGAAAGAGACGTTGCGCTGAACCCAATTAAATTGGCATAAGGGCAACTGAATGATGGTTAAATCCTATAGTGTAATCTGACAGGTGATGGCGATAGTGATGCACGGCGACGCGGCCATGTGCGGGCAGGGCGTGGTGTACGAGTCGTTTACGCTCAGCAACCTGCCCGCCTTCACCACGCGAGGCGCCGTGCACATCATCTGCAACAACCAGATCGGCTACACCACAGACCCGCGCTTCTCCAGGAGCACGCCGTACTGCTCGGGTATGATTAGGGAATGCAATCTCGAGTGGAGCTGAGAGAGAGAACTTAATTAAAATGACAACTACACCCTGTTTTGAGTAATCGTGTTATACTTAGTTTAAAATTAATTAATTTTTAAAATTGAACGTCTCGAAACAAAAAAAAAGTGTAAGAATCATCTGCACTACGAATACATAACACAACAAATTAACACACACACATCCCGCACACTATACATAAATCCATTAATTATTATATTGAAAATGGCTTCTCAAGAAGCATAGTGTGCTAAGACGTGCGCACTCACGAAGCACTAGCGAAATCTGGTTCGAGATTTCAAGAACGAGATTATCTTGCCACGAGATAAAAGGCTCGAGATCGAGATTGCATTCCCTACGTATGTTGCTATCACCCCATCACTAAATGTGTAACTAGATTGCGGTCGATCTTCATAGACCAAAAAAAAAAACCGGTCCAGTACCGAATTTTACCGAATTTTTACTTCTTCTGTGTAGATATAGGAAAAGCCATCGACGCGCCAATTTTACACGTGAACGGCGACGACGCGGAGGCGGTGGCTTACGTGGCGCGTGTGGCCATCAGCTTCCGATGCAAGTTCAAGAAAGACGTGGTCCTGGACCTGGTCTGCTACCGGAGACACGGCCACAGCGAGGAGGACGAGCCCATGTTCACGCAGCCCTTCATGTACAAGAAGATCAAGACTATGAAGACTGGTCAGTCAGTTCATCAGTTGTCGGTTTCCTTCATGTATTTTAGTAGGGTTTATTTATAACATTGTAAACAAAAGAAAGGCCCTTTGAAGAAAAAGAGCCATTTCATCTAGTGAAAATATAATATTAATAAAATCAAAGACACAAACTTCCGAAATTGATATTATTTTTCACTTTATGGTGTCTTTTTTTTGGAAGTCGGTTCACTCCCGACAGACGGCAGACATGCATAGCTATCGTGTACGAGTCACTTAATTTAAGAAGCTCAATACCTGTCTGAGCTGCACGCTATTGGCATATAGACTACATAAATAAGTATGCAGACAGTTCCTCCATTAATCCTCTCTTGAAACTAAAAACCACTAATGTCTGTTTGCAGTGGATCTAGTGTACGCAGATAAGCTGAAAGCGGAAGGTGTTGCCACCGACAGCGACATCAAAGGATGGGAGAAAGAGTACACGGACACGCTCAACACTCACTTTGATCTCGCTAAGAAAATAACTAAGCTCAGTATCAGGGACTGGATCGATACGCCCTGGACTGGCTTCTTTGAAGCTGTAGACCCTAACAAGGTGCTTAGATCCAATGTTTTAATCCCTGATATTAACCGTTGCGAAGCTGAAGAGTTTGTTTTTTTGTTTGAACGCGCTAATCTCTGGAACTACCAGTCGTCTTTTTCCATTTGATAGCTCAATTCTTGAGGAAGTTTTAGGCTGTTTAACATCACACTACGAACCCTTAGGAGCAGAGGAAAAAGAAAAAAAACGCTAAGCGGAAAATAAGTGATAGCGGACGCAGCGACACGGTGTTTTGGGGGCCAAAATTTCACGAAGTCGCGGACAGATGCTAGTATAGAATATAGATTAAGTCAGTAATCAGTCCAAACTACCTGACAATGTAGGTACTGTCTTTTATTTAGTACTGTGTTCACACAATCTCTGCCATTTTTTCAGATTGCAGAAACGGGAATATCTCAGGTATCAATAAATACCATAGCGAATCATTTTGCCACGCCACCGGAGCCCTGGGCCTTCGAAGTTTACAAGGGTGTAACTCGGATGCTGAAGCTCAGAGAAAAAATGGTTTGTCTATTGTATGGCTGAAGTTAGCACTTGAATGATCTGGTGAAATCTGTAGGGTGATGATGAATGATCATGAGTTTCGTTTAGCAAATGGTTTGTTGTGTTGTATAGGTGCAGGACGGCATCGCGGACTGGCCGATGGGCGAGGCGCTGGCGTACGGCTCGCTGCTGCGGGACAACGTGCACATTCACTTTACTGGCGAGGACGTGGAGCGCGGCACTATGGCGCATAGGTACTCCCACACTAAATACACACCTATATGGCGTTCAGGTTGTCACGAGCATAGAACACCTTGCACTTTAAATAGGTTTTTTTCCTTTATGATTGATTAGTATTCGTTGGTATACTGTTTTGTATCTCGGAACTGATTTGCCGGTGTTTAGGGTTCCGTAGTAAGGAACCCTTATAGTTTCGCTACGTCCGTCTGTCTGTCTGTCCCGCTGTAGCTCAGAGACGCTTTGTACTAGAAAGCTGTAATTTGGGATAGGTATACATAGTAGTACATATAATGAAATTAAAAGGAAAACTATCACAGCTTTAGTCCAGAAATAGCATACGAAAATGTAGTTTCTCGAGAAAGCCTATCTAATACTTGTAACAATTTCATTTCGTCCTTCGCGAACTTTCTACTCTATTAATGCGGCATTGCAGATGCACGTCATGACGTGTCGCACGCATTGATTCGTACACGCCACCTCGTCTACAGCATAGCTTCACTGAAACAAATTTTGTAGTCTCCACATAGAACTTATTTTGTCTTGTAAATCCAACGATAATGATTAGTTAATCATCTTCGTCGTACGCTGGCTTCCAAAACCTTATGCCACGTTGTTAGCTTGTTAAGTTACGATCTCTTAAGGCGGCAAATTCTGGGTCTACTCAATTCGGATTGCCATCGACACGCTAAGAAGAAGAATGCGAAAAAGTCCATTCCGATATTTTAGTCTATCTGTCAGTCTGTTTCTCGTTAATTTGAGTAGTTTTGTGTCAGAAATATTTAGCGAGGACAGTTTTCGATCATTATAAACTGTTGCTTTGTGTAGGGTAGAGGTTGTGCTTTTTATGTTTAAATATTTTCTAAGGGTACTGATTTTCTTATTGTGTAGGTTCAATATATCTATTATTCCTCGCCCATCTTCTTTCCTGGGTAGTGTTAGTCGCTGTACTTGTACCTAACTGTCAGTGATGATAGGTCGTCGTATATCCAGATATAACGCCGTAACATGTGTGTTTGCTTTGATATACAAAGCAAATACAAAGCACACATGATATGGCGTTATATGTCGCAGCGAACTAGCTTAATTAACGAGCCGTTTAGTTATCAGCTTAGCATTTATTTATAGTTAATTAAAACGGTACAACACCAATTACATTAATGTTGTATATAATTTTAATTTAAAACTAACATGGAACAGTGGACTCCCTTGCATACTTTCTCTCACAGAACACCACACATATACGCATAATTTTACTCCATTCATCCGCAAACACATCACATTCAGGGTAGGCAGTCAGAAGGGCATTTAGCATCTTTAGAGTACGACAGACTGAGGAATCAGCTCTGGCTACAGTTTTGGATGGCAGTTGCACAAACAGATTGTGCTCTGACGGCTCTGACAGTATCCGATGTATTTGTCGGGCGCAAATAATCGGCAGAAAAGGCAATATAGCTTTGAGCAGTCCCCGTAAGGTCTCACAGTTACCGTGAGCTGATCAAGGCCTCCTCTCACCTCCAACGAGTTTAAAGCCCAACGTCCCTAAACAATAGTTGGTAGGGTAGATGTAGGGAAAGAAATGGTATAACCTTTGGAAGAGGCACCTTGGGGAAGTTTTCTGTACCTTTTCTAGCATGAGTGTTTGGGTTGTGGTATAGGGGTGCCAGACACAGGCACTGGCTTCGAGTTTGCTTCGAACCAGAGTAGTTTACAACTCATTTTAAATGAATTCAACTAATTTTGATTGCGAAAGTTACGAGCATTTCGCAAAACAATTCCCAAGCGCCTGAAAGATTTCTTCGCATGTAGAAACGTGATCTCTAAAAGTCGGTCGAAAGTTCTTTATGCTGGTCACACGAGTAATTACTTCACCTCCCCTATAGTCGTAATGGATTTGCCGCAACCCTCTACCGTATGTCACAGTTCTAACCGTGACACTGGCTTAGTTACTGTGACCAATTCGGCTCGTGGTTGGTCACAGTGTCAACCTAACCTATAATGAATATCATTCGGGCCCCTAGTTGCACGGCGCCGTTTTGTAAAAAGGCTAGGCTAGTAGTAGCATGTAACTTGCAGGCACCACGTGTACCACCACCAGGGCGTGGACGGCGCCACCTACCGAGTGCTGGACACGCTGTATCCCGACCAGGCGCGCTACGAGCTACACAACAGCTCACTCTCCGAATTTGGTAACAATATCAAATTACTTACTATGAATATTACAAAACTTATTTATTAAGCTTCTTCTTCTTCTTCTTCTTTTATTCTGTACACTATTTCTTCCCCAGGCATTTTGGGTTTCGAGTTCGGCTACTCGTACTCAAGTCCGAAGATGCTCTGTATATGGGAGGCGCAGTATGGTGACTTTGCGGACACGGCACAGCCTATGTTTGACACGTTCATCGCGAACGGTGAGAGCAAGTGGGTGAGCCAGTCCGGCTTGGTGGTACAACTGCCACACGGCATCGACGGGGCCGTGAGTATTCAACCTTACACACTCAACCGCTATGATGCGTTAATGCGTCGAGCGTACAAACTGGAAGTTGATTTTACGCCTGACGCATCGTCTGTTAGATGTGGGAACACCATTAAAAGCTTGCTTTTTTAGAGACTAGCGTTGAGGCACTGGACTAAGTTTAGACCAGATCCGAGGCACTGGGCTAAGTTTAGGGATTTAATATTTTAACCTATTGCAACTATGAAATGGCGTATGACCAAGCTCCTTATACATTGTAGTCACCTTTGGTTACATTTGGTACGGCCTCCCTTTATGCCTAGAACATCAAAAACATTACTTCGTGTGTAACAGATTGTTCACCAGTACCAAACGCCACAATTCCGTTTGTTCGCTATCAGGGTCCTGAGCACTCGTCAGGCCGCGTTGAGAGATACCTGCAGCAATGTGACGACGACGAGGATCACATACCAAACTTGGACGACAAGCAGCTGGAGTGTAAGTATTTTATCATAGGTACTACATCGTTACTTAACCATTCCAGCCTATTAACATCCTCGTGTCACAAAAGACGTAACAGCATTTTAAATCGTGTCCCACTCACTGGCGAACGGTCTAAGGAAAAGCTAAAGCTGTGGCGAGATAGTGGCTGTGGCGTGTGTGGTGTGTGGTGTGGGTGTGGTGTGTTTGGCTGTGGTGTGTGGTGGCAGTAGTACTGGCTGTAGTGTCTTGTGGGTTTACCCAACCCATTCGTTCCACCTGCTGAAAATCTCCTACCTGGGGATGAATTGCCTTGGCTTACCTGGAAATGTATAAATAGACTCTGGACTCAGGTAGGCCAAAGAAAAAACCTGCTCAGGAGAATATTTACAGATGACTCCACCCTGGAGCGTAAATGTGGTGCCGTCCCAGAAACAATGAGGCACTTAATATTGTGTTTAGCGTGTCCTGCTGTCTGCACGCTACAAGAGCTGATGGGAGCTACTGAAAGAGCCAACGTCGTAGACAAAGATTGTGCTAACTCTACATAGGTTGCCATCGACACGCTAAGATGAAGAATTGCTTGCATGCAGGGCGAAAAAGCTTCTCGGGTCGCGGCGGGTTGGCGATATCAGAATTATCTCTATCTATACCACTATAATAAAATCGTAGCGTCAAAACTGTACATTGAATATTTTTGAAAAAAGTAATAGCTGCGAGGTCTGAGAACGATTCTAATGCCGAAAATATTGTTTCTGGAATATTTGTCTGTTCGGTGTTGGGGTGTAATGCCCAACAGTGAAAATGTTACGTACTTGTTATGTAAACTTGTTAGGTAGTATGTTATGTTGTTTAAATGAGTAGACGAACGATACCCTCGATGGATTTATTACTACTGAATATAATTACACAAATATTACACTTAAATGCTATGTTCGAGAAATGCACAGACGAAATGAAATGCAGAAACTCGATTCCCGCATATCACGCTGATTTTGCAAGCGTCACAGCAAAATTACATATATATTTATGTTGCTAAGTTCCAACCACGTGTTTTGCAAGTCTGGGTCCGCCGTGAAACGGCATATGGTGAGCTTGATTGATGAGCAAATGCCTTAGGTGGCTGCTGTCAGAGAGGATCATAGGATGCTTCATCTCTTCAGTTAACTTGGCGTTGTTCAATCGTCCCCGACTCTTAGCAAGCCTTTTGATCAATGTAAGGATTGAGAGGCAATAGCTTTCTATTTGATGTCACTGCCGTGTTTCCGTAAATGATTCATATCCATTTCAAATATATTTTGTTGTTTGTTGCACAATTGCCTTAGTTGCACTGTTCAATTAATTCTAGCAACGTAAGGTAAAGTCTCCTTCAAACAGGCGCGACACGCGACGCGACACAAAGACACCGCATGTAGCGCTACAATGATGGATACGGATGACTTGATTAATTGAGCTATGTTTTCGCAATAATACGAGGACGGCACTGAAAATTTAGGGAATCAAGGAAGTGACACAACATTACTATTTAAAAATGTATTTATTGCTTTTCGAAGTATTCTCCGCGAAATTTGACACATTTTTCCATACGATGAAACCAATCATTGAAGCAACCATTCCACTCGGAAGTTGGGGTCTCCAAAATGACCGTTTTGTAGGCGTCCACAGCTTCTTCAGGTGATGAAAGTCTCTGGAGGGACAGGCGTATAAAATAGCCGTGTATCCTTGCGGGTCGAGGACGACAGAAAAATTATTATCTGGAATGCATAATAATTCAATTTGCCTTTTTTTTGAGCAAACTTTCAAAGAGGAATTGGTGACGGTCAGGTGGCGTTTGTAGCCTAACTCCAGCAAATGATGCAAAAGCGGTACCTGTGCTTCTCCTGGCGAAAGTCTTGAAGAATCCTTCTGGGCAGGTGGCCACCTTGCTTGCCCGTACACTGGTCACTTGAAAGTCTATATTTTGGATTTAATCGGACGCGGGTTATTATTTTTAATTTTGAAAACGTAGCACAGTATATCCCCAAGGATTACGGGATAACGTAATAAAGTTTGCGGTTTTGCGGGCGCGATGAACTGAGATTGAAAAAACTTGGTTTGCGGTGAGACGAAATGCTTCCATTCGGCGCCGGTGCACTATGACGTCTGACAGCCATCATTAGCTGTTACTAGCCGCAGGATTCTCTAAATCCCGCGACACACAATATCCGCGGCTGCAATATAAGCCTAAGACAGACTACAGACACCTTATAAACCGTCCACAATCAAAAAAATGTAAGGGGCAATAACTTGCCACACCAGTCTCTGTCCACGCAATTTACTCTTTATTTTAGGGAAAGTATAGAAATCATTAGGGCTTAGGTCGGAGCTGTACGGCGGATGGTCTAATTATTCTATGTTTTCTTGCTCTAAAAACTCTTTTGTTCTGTGCGCGGTGTGAGAACTCGCATTGTCGTGATGGAGGATGATGCGGCGGTTGCAGTTCTCTTTACGGAGTTCAGAAACGACCTGTGGCAAACAAATGCTAACATACCATTCTGCATTAACCGTTCTTTGTCCCTCAAGAGGAATAGTCGTAACATTGCCGGTTTTGGCCACCGCAAACGTGGCCACCATTTTTTTTGCAACACTCCGTGAATGAACAATTTTTGTTGTCTTTAACTTATTTTCGAACACCCAAACTCGTGACTGGTTTTTTGTTTCGGGTTCGTACGCGTATATGCAGGATTCGTCACCTGATACGATGTTGTATACAGCATTTGAGGATCCTGCGTGGAATCGTTCGAGAGTTCTGACGCACCAAGTAACGCGAGCCGCTTTTTGCTCTTCACAGAGCGAATGCGGTATCCATCGGGAAAACAACTTTTTTACACCGAATTGTTCATGCAAGATTATTTGTATTTGACTCATGCCAATGTCTAAAGTTGCCTGAATTTTGCGGTATGTCACATGTCGATCTTCCTCAATCAGCTTACGCACAGCATCAACGTTTTCTTGGGTGACTGCAGTTTTTGGACGACCTTGACGGGGATCATCACTGAGCTTGACACGTCCACGTTGAAATTCAGCAAACCAGCGATAAATTGTGGTTTTGGATGGGGCTTCATCACCAAATGCAGAAATCATCCGGTCAACACACTGTTTTTGTGTTAAACCACGTCGAAAGTCATAATAAACCAATCGCTCTTGAATTTTCTC
This sequence comes from Atethmia centrago, assembly GCA_905333075.3. Lineage (NCBI taxonomy): Eukaryota > Metazoa > Arthropoda > Insecta > Lepidoptera > Noctuidae > Atethmia > Atethmia centrago. The sequence continues at coordinate 28,732,878 of HG995378.1, read as the reverse complement.
GAGTCAATTCCATTTTCTCAACGACCTAAACAAGTTTGACAAAACCTTGTGACAAGACCGAGAATCTTTTTTTAAATAAATAAATGGTATTCGATTTTTAAAACCAAGGAGTTTTCAATTAAAAAGATTTTAATATGACAGGAACAGTGGAAGTATTCCATTCCCGATACTTTTAGTGCAGCCCTCGTAGGGTATTTTACTATATACGAGAAAACATCTATAAATAGTTTATTGAGATAGTGTAGGCAAAAAGGAGTCGGAAAATGTTACTTTTAGTTCATAAAATAACATTTATATAAATAAATTATAAATTTTAAAATTCATTTCAACGTTTTCAGTTTTTCTAATCTGTTAGAAAACACCATGAAATAGTAGCCGCCATGTTATTACATCATACTGCTATGTAAACTAAAACGTGTCAACTGTCAACTGATAGATAATAGATCAGCGCATTTGTTTACATAGCCAAGTGACGTCATAACCACAGAGCAACATGGCGTCCACTGCGTCCAGCGTTTTCGTCGAACTACGCGCAAAATTTGAAAATGTAAAATTTAAATGCATTTTTATGGCACTCTGTAGGCTGCGCGTCAGCACCAACAGCATTCTGGCCGATATAGCGGATAGGTTGGACACGTGTTACGTCCAACACTGGGTCAGAACCCATATCATTAAATAGTTGTTTTTAAGTAGGTATGTTTTTATCGTTTATTCTTTTATCAGTTGTTACTAACACTATTTTAAGTTTTTCATGCTGTAATACTAACAACATTCTATGGACTCTCGTGGGTCTGAAATAAATCGTTTTTATTTTATTTTTTTATAAAAATTTTGTTTTTTTTTTGGGGGGCATATTAGCACTATAGAATTTAATTAAGACACTTTTCTCAAAAATGGGTGTAAGACCCTATTGTTGGATAATATTGATGGTTTCTGTGTTGGTTTGAGCAGCATAAATACTCGTAAGTTAATTAATCTCATTGCCGTTGTTTTCCTCACCTCTTGGTCTGACGTATAGACCTGTTTGACAAGGGTCCTCATTTCAAACCATAGATTTAGTACATACTACAAACGTTAGATTGGCAATGCAAAAGAGCGTCGTCTAGTCTAAGCGTAGGTTTGAGAGAAATAGATAGACGAGACCATTCACATACATGTTATCGGCCTGTATCGACCGACGTCAGTCGTGAACGAAATAAATCCCGCTTATTTTTTAAAAAGACTATTTTAAAGTGTTTAGGTTTTGACAGAGTCGTAGAAAACTTGGTTTTCAGTGGCTTTAAAGTGCCTTTATGTAAATCATATGAGTACCTTCCTTCCTACCTATAAACCATCTGAAGCTCAACATTTTCAGCGCAATACGTGTGAGGAGGGTTTAACAACAATCCTACAGCTAGACAATTCACAGCAGCATGCAAACGATTGATCTGCTATGTGGAAGTGCAAATCAGCGATAAAGACAATTGTTTGCCTTTAAAGAGAATTAATATGCTCAACACTCTCGATAAGATAAGATCGTGAACTATAGACACTTTAAATACCACAACTAGTCACACTGCAATAACGACGCGAAACGTGACGTGTGGCGATTGCCCCAGGCCAAATCGATAAAGAAGATTTCGAATTCGTATCATCTATGGTTGCTTGAAGGCAAGGAATCTGTGATCAAGTCCATTGTTGAGTACAAATTCGGCTACGTGGTGAAAACATTGCAAAGAAAATTAAATGCGAGCCGTGCGTGACCTTACTTTACGGTGTACCCAAAGTAGGTTCACTAATATAACATGTCGGATATAGGTGGCCTCATTTATCCTGCTCAAGATTTTAATCATATAGGTATGTAGTCTCAACGAATTGAAAAGATATTTATAAAAGGGAAAATGTAAACTAAAATTGGTAAACGAATGTCTTGTCTTATTTCCATTTGAGTGTTTTAATTATATTTTTGTTTGTGTATTTTTAATTACCTTTTATTTATTTATTTATTACATTTTATACAAAATGGTGCTAATTGAGCAAATTTCGGCTCTAGTTGATTTTCTGGAAAACCACCAAGAAGTTTATCCAAACGATATTGGATGGAGTGCGCCCAAATTTTAAATTCGATATCGGTGGACTGCCCCAATAAAACGACACGGCAGAATGGCGCACTGTAAGTAGGTACTTAAATACAGTATTATTTAGTAATAGGTACATATGCGTTATGAAACGTATCATGATTGTAATTTTTGCACTTTTTTAGTTCTTTATTGAATATAAAAGTAAAATTTTAAACAAAATTAAATCACAGAAGAGTGAAAAAAGTGCAACAGGTAGGTACCTAAGCAATACTTTTCTTTTGGCAGCCTTGCAGAATTATAGTGGGAAGCATATAGTAATAATTGTATAACTTGCGACGGGCTCGACGACGTCCTTTGCGTTCCGCCCGTCTTCTTTCTCTAGCATCCACTGGGTTGGCTAGCTCGAGAATATTTTGTTCGTAGTGAAAACATTTCTCCATTCAATATTTATTGAAAGTTCGTGGGGATCACCCTGACTAGGATAGATTTATTGGTTGGAATCAAACACGGCAGATGACGGCTACATGGCGGGCTTTTTATTGTTGACAGATGTCACAGATAGACCACAGATTACACAGTTCATTTTGACACGGAGTACACTTCTGTTATATTTTAATGAATATGCCACAGGCTGATTTATATATACATTAGATGATTACAGAGCAAATATTATGTTCCTTTACATTCGGACTTCGGGGAGGGAAAATATTCCAGTGCGTTTTTTTCTGATAATGATTCTATCTCAATACGTCTAGCGCCACACACTTTTCTGTGTCAAAAACAGGAACTAATGAATGTTGCCACTTAATTTTTAACACCCCCCCTCAACATTTATTTTCCTGATAGCAAGACAGTTGTAACCATTACAAAGTACTCTTATTAAAATTTAAAAAAATTAACTTAACAAACTTTTCAAATAAAGTTTTACCCAATGGCTTAGTTAACAAATCTGCTAAATTATCTTCAGTTTTAACATATTTCACAGAGATACATTTTTCTTTTATTTTGTCCATAATGAAGTGATACCTGATATCCAAGTGTTTTAATCTTTTATTATTTTCATTATTATAAACTAGTTTTATTACTGACTGATTGTCTTCATACAGTGTCGCTTCATTATTGATAACATCAAAATCACACAACAGGCTTTTCAACCAACATGCTTCTGTAATAGCCATACTTAATGCAATATATTCTGACTCAGTGGAGGATAATGACACACTAAGTTGTTTTTTACAACACCATAATATAATACAATCAAATATTTTAAAGAAATAACCAGTGGTTGATTTCCTATCTTGGGTGTCACTCGCCCAATCTGCATCAACAAAACCTTGCAATTCTGTGCCGGTGCTATTGTACACCAACGAGTAATCTAATGTACCTTTTATATACCGTAAAATACGTTTTAATGCCTTGTATAACATAACGCTAGCACAGTGTTGATATCTACTGAGAAAACTAACTGATACACATAGATCTGGTCTTGTACCGCAAACAGCATACATTAAACTGCCTATAAGTTGTCTACACCTTTTCTCTATTTCTGGACTTTCAGATTTATCCCTTTTTAATATTTCAAACTTAAAGTGTTGGTCTATCGGAGTAGAAACCGGTTTGCAATTTGACATGTTATAACATTCTAAAACTTTAGTTAAATACGTTTTCTGACTGATTACTGTTGTATCTTTCTTTTGCTCAATATCAATGCCTAAGTAACATTTTGCTAAACCTAAATCTTTCATTTTAAAGTTTTTGCTTAGTTCTATTTTGAAGTCTTCCAAAACCCTATTTTCGTTACAAAAATAATAATATCATCAACAAATAGCAAAACGTATAGTTTACATCCATTTACCTTCTTGAAATATAAACAATGGTCATTTTTAGATTTACTGAAATTCTCTTTGGTCATGAACTCATCAAATTTTTCATTCCAGTATTTTGGGGACTTTTTCAAACCGTATAATGATTTATTTAATTTACAGGTTTCACCACTTGGTAATTTTAAGTATACTGTTTCATCTATTTTACCGTGTAAGAAAGCACCTACAACGTCCATCTGATGGACTGGGAGTTGTAGTTTATTTGCAACTGCTATAAAAATTCTAAATGTTGGCAATTTAGCCACTGGAGAATATACTTCTAGATCACAATCTGACTGTTCAAAACCTCTCGCTACTAATCTAGCTTTATATACCTTTTTACCACCTACTTCTTTAATTTTGAAAACCCATTTGCTAGAAATTTCTTTATTTCCTTCTGGAACACTGCTTACTTCTGTCCATGTGTTGTTCTCTTTCAGAGTATCTAGCTCAGTCTTCATAGCATTCTTCCACTCTTCTTTTTCTCTAGAATTAAGTGCTTCTTCTAAAGAGACTGGTTCCGTGTCAATGGATAAAAAATTAGTATCATAATCATTTAGCTTCAATGGTTTCTTTATTTCTCTGCCTCTCCTTGAATGTGTCAATTCTTCTTCTTCATCTTTTGCCTCTTCTTCTGACTCTTCTGACACTTCTTCTGCGTCTGCTGACTCTTCTTCTGCGTTTTCTAACTGTTCTTCTGCTTCTTTTGGCACTTCTGTCACTTCTGCTGCATCTTCTGACTTTTCTTCTGTTTCTTCTGACTGTTCTGACACTTCTTCCTTATATGGGGTTATATTGCTATAGTCCTGAGAGTAATTGCCTATTTTCTGATTAAACTTACCTTTCAGGAATGTTACCTCTCTTTTTATAAAAACATCATTTTTGTGTGGAAAATAAATTCTAAAACCTTTTGTTGTTTCACTATAACCTACAAAATATCCTATTTCAGCTTTACTATCCCATTTTTTACGATTTTGATCTGGAACATGAACACCTACTTTTGATCCAAATATTTTTAATTTATTTATATCATATGAACCCTTTTTATACCAAAGCTCATATGGAGTTACATTTTTAATTCTACTCTTTCCAGTTCTATTAATAACGTATACAGCTGTGTTAACAGCTTCAGCCCACAAAGACTTATTTAACCGATAAAGCCCCAATGGCTCCGAATAGGAGCCCTCGCGGCGCGCGATTTGAAAGTAGTTATCGAATAAAAAAGTTTTTTTTGAGATTGAGAGATGACGTTATTGAGCCACGGGCCTGAGCGGTTAAACCACTTGACAATAATATTGTTCTAGCCGCTTCAGTTATTGTACGCATTTCACGTTCTATGCAACCATTTTGTTCAGGTGTGTACGGAACACTAGTTTGGTGTACTATACCTAAATTATCTAAGAGAGACTTCATCTCTTTATTTAAAAACTCTGAACCGCAGTCTGATCTTATTATTTCCACTTTATATTCTAAATTTTTAGTAACAAAATTCAAAAAACTTTTTATCTTATCAACTGTTTCTAACTTATTTTTCAGAAAATAAACTGTTCTATACTTTGAGTAGTCATCTTTTATTAATAAATAATATCTGGCACCACCTAAGGATGTAGTTTCCATAGTTCCGCATAAATCTACATGTAAACACTGACCGGGCCGTTCTGCCCTGTTCACACTTAATGGAAATGGTTTTTTAAGCAACTTCCCAAGAAGACATGGCTCACATGTTACTTCCTCTTGTTTACTAACACAGAAATCTATGTTACATTTATTTAACACACCTTTTACCTGTTCTATGTCCTGATGACACATTTTCTCATGCCACTCAGAAAGATCATCACTTGATTTACCTACACAAGCATTTTCACCTATATGAACCTAAATTTCATAATAAACAAGTTATTCTCACGATATGCTAATGCACAAACATTTATATTTCCCTTTTTTGTGAAATAACAGCACTTATTATTTATTGTCATAACATAACCTTTATCTGCTGTTGAGCTTGCTGAAAATAGATTCATTTTAATACTAGGGACATGTAAAACATTACTTAATGTTGTATTTATCCATTCTTTACCTGTATATGCTTCCAAGGAAATGATACCAATTCCTATGGCTTGTATGACTTTACCATCACCGATAATAATTGGCCTAGGACATTCTAGCTTTTTATATTTTGTAAATAATCTAATATCATGGCACATATGCTCTGATGCTCCACTATCCATTACCCAAGAATTATTACTTTCTAACTGACTGTAAAATGCTGATGACAACACAGACACAGAAAATGCATTACTCTGCCTTTTGTTTACATTATCTTTCTTAGTATTATTCTTATTGTTTTTAAACCAACAATCTACACTCTTGTGATTATTTTTCTTACAATAATTACAGTAATTATTACCTTTATATATATATGATTTGCAATCCTTCTTCATATGTCCCATTTTACCGCACTGAAAGCACTTTTTTGCAGACTTGGACACCAGCGCTGCAGACTTTTCTCCATTTTTGGAAGTAGCATGCTGTTCCTCAATCAGCAACCTCGCTGCTAGCTCATCCATGGTCCGCTTCTCTGCTGGCACCGATTCCCATGCAGACACAAAATGTTGAAACTGTGATGGTAGCGATGATGTTATCTTGGTGATCGCCATGGTTTGACTCACTTCAGCATTGAGATTTTTCAATTTACTCAGGAGACTCTCGAACCGTCCCAAGAACTGTGATACAGTTTCTTTGTCTTCAAATTTCATTGAAAAGAACTTCTGTTGGAGTATGTGCACTGACAGCTCTCCGCGTTGTTCATATATTGTATGTAGTTTATCCCATATTTCTTTTGATGTTTTGCAGCTTACTATTTGAGGTATGACCTTCTCAGATATGCGTGTAACCAACATACCTTGCGCTTTTGCATCTTTCAGTATCCATTTCTCGCGCTCTTCATCTTTTACCGGAGGGTCTTTGGATGTGCCCTCTACGACACTCAGGAGATCTGCCGCCTTAAGGATGACCTTAATTTTGAATGACCATGTGGTCCAATTTTCTATACCTTCTAGCTGCTGGCAGCCTGGTCCGTTCACCATATTTCCGACAGAATCCATCATCGTAATATTGCTTCACCACAATAACAGTAGGTTTACAGGTCTCACGCTCGTGACGCGCGCAGTCCTTTTTTCTTGACCTTTTCCGGCCACCGACGGAGTCGCCATCCGTCGTATTGTAGGTACCTTTGTTCTTGGCCTTGACCGGCCACCGACGGAGCCCTAAACCGTCGTTTTACTACTTCTTGACCTTTTCCGGCCACCGACGGAGTCGCTATCCGTCGTATTGTAGGTACCTTTGTTCTTGGCCTTGACCGGCCACCGACGGAGCCCTAAACCGTCGTTTTAGTACTTCTTGACCTTTTCCGGCCACCGACGGAGTCACTATCCGTCGTATTGTAGGTACCTTTGTTCTTGGCCTTGACCGGCCACCGACGGAGCCCTAAACCGTCGTTTTACTACTTCTTGACCTTTTCCGGCCACCGACGGAGTCGCTATCCGTCGTATTGTAGGTACCTTTGTTCTTGGCCTTGACCGGCCACCGACGGAGCCCTAAACCGTCGTTTTACTACTTCTTGACCTTTTCCGGCCACCGACGGAGTCACTATCCGTCGTATTGTAGGTACCTTTGTTCTTGGCCTTGACCGGCCACCGACGGAGCCCTAAACCGTCGTTTTACTACTTCGGAGGGATACCTTTCACGCACGCCGTTCGCCACCTTTTTTCTCGACCTTTACCGGCCGCTTTCTTCACAATTTCGATCCACCACGACCGTTAGGCCGTAAAGCAATGTCTGGGCCCATAACCTATTGAAAGTTCGTGGGGATCACCCTGACTAGGATAGATTTATTGGTTGGAATCAAACACGGCAGATGACGGCTACATGGCGGGGCTTTTTATTGTTGACAGATGTCACAGATAGACCACAGATTACACAGTTCATTTTGACACGGAGTACACTTCTGTTATATTTTAATGAATATGCCACAGGCTGATTTATATATACATTAGATGATTACAGAGCAAATATTATGTTCCTTTACATTCGGACTTCGGGGAGGGAAAATATTCCAGTGCGTTTTTTTCTGATAATGATTCTATCTCAATACGTCTAGCGCCACACACTTTTCTGTGTCAAAAACAGGAACTAATGAATGATGCCACTTAATTTTTAACAATATTCCACAAACACGATAGATAGCAAACACTTTTTGGCAACCGAGCTATTAAAAGCAATGACTGCACAATGACGTTCTAATGGTAGGCCACTGATCAAAGGAACTGTCAAAATTTTAGCAGATTACCGCATACGCCAATCATTCATTTAACATTATGTACGAGATTCCCATTCTATGCCATTTCTTTCAATGGAGTGTCAGTGGTTGACCATTGGAAAGTCATAATGACGACATTATATCAGTAGATTACCAAACTTGTCAAAATCAACAATTATGAAATCAATGATAGACGATTCTGATACTATTGTAATAGCAGACTTGAGGCCCAGGGAGCATGCACAGCACTATTTGTCTCGAACACGTGTACACCACACGCACACTGGTGTAATTTGTTTTTGGTCTCGCCCTAATCATTACATTGGTGCCGATTCCCTTGTTCACAAACTAAACTAAATTTAAGTTAAGTGCATCTTTTTCTTTCTATTTCATTAAGAAAAGGACAGAAGATAAATTTTAGTTTAGTCCTGTCAAATTAATCGGCGCTTGACGTAAATTGACGTAATTTTAGTAGGCAAGTTTTTAATCACGTCTAAACTTGTATGGAGTAGTGACAGGCGCTGATTAATTTGACAGGACTAAACTAAAATTTATCTTCTATCCTCTTCTTAATGAAATAGAAAGAAAAAGATGCACTGAACTTAAATTTAGTTTAGTTTGTGAACAAGGGAATCGGCACCAGTGCCAATCTAACGTATGTACGGAACGTATGTAAAACGATGATAGCCAAATCGGAACTTGCCACCACAGTTTGTTTCCCTTCAATTAGAATCGGTAGACCTGCTGTCTTGTATGGATCATAATGTTGTGCCACAAAAGGGATGAATGAAAGGCATACAGCTGAGATGAGAATGTAAAGAGGGATGTGTGGTGTTATGCGAATGGATAGAATAAGAAATGAGCACATAAGAGGAAGTCTGAAAGTGGTACCGGTAACTGACACTTGATTGGCTGGCTCCCTATTATTCCAAAAAGTGTGGAGGTCACATTACAATGGTACGACAAAGTTCCCGATAACATACACAGGGAATGGTGCAAAATACAAGCGGATATAAGGGCGATAAACTTATGTGAAATACCAAAATGGCTCAGATGTGATGGCAGACAAGCTACTCGTACAACTACCTACATGGCTTCACTAACATAAGCATCGAGTTGAATTCGTGGTAGAGATGTTTTGCAGTAATTTTGATAATTATCGCCTTGGGATCGTTACATTCTCGTCTTCCATTTTGTGCTTAATTACTAAGAAACGAATAAAGCAGAAAAAATAGCAGTATAATATGCAATATTTTCAGCTTTGCTTTTCAAGCACTGAATGTAGCCGTATAAATAACAATAGCATAAAATAAATATGCAGAATTTTGTCATGCACTTTTATACTGAGCGATAGTTTTAGTAAGGATCAAAATCTAGGTCGGGGTTCATTTGAGCACGTTGCTCTACTACCCATAGTTTCTGATTTAGCCCTGATGTGCCATCGCAAAAATAACTCTGTATAAACTAAACTAAACTCGGTTCCAACTGAATTTTATGATTTACCGTGACATATTAAGTAATAATGTACCAAAGGTGAACGGCAGATTTCGTACCGCTTACTTTTTTTGTTGTTTTGTTATAGAATTTGTACCACTTATTAAGGCAACTTAGCCATTTATTTTCATGTAAGTGTACTATTTTTAGAAGTTCGGATGAATTAATAATATTCCAAAAAAGATTTTAATAACTACACGTAATTTAGTCGTAAACTAAACGCAGTTATGTTGGTTATTAAAGCTATGCTTGCCATGAGGGTATTACCCGACCTGCCCCCTTCTTAGATGAAGTAATATTAAGAATTAATTAATTATAAATAAAACAAATGTAATTTAAAAAAAACTATTAACTGTATTGTTTTATTTACCTTCACTCAAAACCCCATCAGGACTTCATCATTATCAAACTGTTGCAGTCAGCTGCTGGACATAGGTAATGCACTCCGCTGAGTAGGTACGATCCTCATCTCAATTTACCTACTTGATAGTAAGTAAAACACTACAAAAATAGCGACAAGCAATCTAGAACATATACTTTATTACCAAAACAATGTGTATGTGCCTATAAGTAACAATCTACATTGGTACACTAGTACATGACCTTAAAAAATAAAACTGATTATAACTTTTACGTCCCAAGTTCTAAAAATCCAAGAATTTAAAAAGGGCTTATCTATCGTATTAACTACCAATTAAAACAAAAAATATCCCAAAACACGAAATTTTATTAGCTGTACGAAAGTCCCATACAAGCCTGCCGTTCGCCTTTTAAAGGTTCATTAATGGCCGCCAAGAAAAAATTAAAGCACCACTGCTCGATACATTTTCGTTATGGTCTTTTGGCCCATGGGTGGATCAGGACCTGCGTTCCTGTGGGATAATTTCCAAAGACAACGCGCGCGCAACTGCGGGATAAGCTAGTTGTTTTATGAATCTGTCCCTCGAGTTTAAGAAGAATGCAGGAGTCGTAGATTGTTCCCGTGACCTGCCGCCATTTCGTCCATCCAGTGTTAATATTATGTGCTTAATTAACAATCCGATCTACTTCGCCTGGTAGATTCAAACTTAGTAGAAAATATACTGTGGGCGGTTGATAGCTAGTATAACCTTTAATACCTGAACAGATTAACTACATACTAGTGAACCTTTGCCTTGATAGTGAATCAGCTGCGGGCGGCCAACTGGATCGTGTGCAACGTAACGACCCCAGCGAACTACTTCCACTTGATGAGAAGACAGATCGCCATGCCTTTCCGGAAGCCGCTTATCCTCATGACGCCTAAAGTTGGCCTCAAGCACCCCTATTACCGGTCCAAGTTCAGTGAATTCTTACCTGGTACAAAGTTCAGGAGGTGAGGTCATAAGTATTCATATTCATGTAGTGACAGTCAAGTACAGTGAAACCTGGTTAATTGTGATCTCAAGGGACCAACACATATGTACTAATTATTGAGGGTTTCCAATAATCCAGTTTTCCAATCAAGCAGGTTTAAAATTATGGTTGTCTCATTTACAGAGGCCTCGCTTACAGAGGTCGAAATGTGCCATTATTCTATTTTTAGAGGTAGAGATAAAAATGCGTATTTTTGGTGTTATGAATTTAAGTAGTGTAGGTATGAATAATATATAAATATATAATACATAATGTATCCAATCCTGAGATAGTACTGACAAACAAAGCATGCGCGAAAGACGTCGCGAAATGTATGTAAACAAAAATGTCAAAACGTGTTAAAACCTGATTAATTTGTCTCACTTATACAGATAATTGAGCTACAGAGTCTCAATTATAGAGTTAAACATCGAAAAAGTCTTCGAATTCAAATCTCATATAACCAGGTTCAAAAGTCCCATTAGCAGAGGTAATTTAATAAAAAGGAACCGGGACCTCATTGCAACTCTAATAATAGAGGTTTCTCACTTATTCAGGTCCCACTTAACCAGGTTTCATTGTATTTGAAATCTTATTTATTTATTTTTTTTAATTCTTACCTTTATCATGTCAGGTAAAACACCTTTTGAAGCTACGGCACTGAGCAGACTATTGCATAGAAAACTACAGGGTCAAATTAAATTAACTAACGAACTTCCACAGACATTATGGTACCCACCGATATCCAAACATGAGAGATCAAAAACAAATTGATCCTGTGATTTTTTTTAAGTCCTACCTTAGCTAGTTTTTTTTTTGTGTAAAATTGTGATGGTTTTCGATATCTCAATATGGTAATACAAAAAAACCGGCCAAGTACAATGAAGAGTACCGTAGTGGGGATGAATTTATCCCAAAAACAAACTTAAAATTGTTGTTTTAAAATCTCCCACACATTAATATACGTCACGGTCACGGTCACGGCCGTTACCACTGGGCCACCACTGCTCGTTTCATTTGTAAGGCGAATATCGCCAGTATTTTTAATGCACAAGGGATCGCCCACAGCAGATTTAATTTGGTCAGTCGCATCTCATGGGTGAGCGTCCGCGTGGTCAAGCTACTGAGAGCCACTCTACACGACAAGGTGCTATAGTCACCCTCAGCTTCCCGCCTCGAGACGTGACCAAAGTATTTGAGGATGCGCGTTTGGACCAGAACAGATACACGCTTTTTGATGCCGAGTTTTTGGTGTATAGAGGTGTTGGTGTGAACATCGAACCACGATACATTCATCATGCAATCTTCTCAAGCACCACATTTCCAGAAAATCTATTTTATTATTCTCGATGGCACGCAGCGTCCACGTCTCAATGTATAGGAACATAGGTAAAACCAGTGTTTCACCTGTTCCATAAATCGGGTAGTAGGTACTGCGGAACCTAAAAACTAAAGACCAATTACTTGTTTACCAACGGTCTATAAAGTTCTTGCATCCATTCTTAGACCAAAAATTGCATACCTTATTAATAACAACTCGATTATGTCTGTGTCTCAGAATGGGTCCGGCGGTACTAAAGAGCTGCTCCTTATAGACATGGCCACAAACCAACAGGTCCGTAGATCCCGGAAGGATTTGTCGACATGTTGGATAGGTTATTAGAAGGCCTATGATTCGGTGCCACATACATGGCTCATGAGGGTGCTGGAGTTATACAAGATAGATACCTTCCTGATATCGTGTATGGGGCAATGGAGGATGGTCCTTCTCTATCCAGGATGTCGACGGATCAGGGAGATCGATGAACCGATCAGGATCGAACGGGGAATATTCCAGGGCGATAGTTTGAGGCCGCTTTGGTTTTGCTTAGCCTTGAATCCTCTAAGCACACTTCTGGAGGATTCAGGTCTAGGCTATCAGTTGAGAAGAGGTGGTCAGGTGATATCTCACCTCCTTTACATGGATGATGTGAAACTCTGCTCCCAACAATTTGCGACTGCTGGAGCTACTGAAGGTTATCTTCAGTAGCTCCAACAGACGCAAATTGTTCGAAAGAAAACGTTCAGTAGCGCCATCAGGAAAGAATTTGGCGTGGACAAATGTGCAGTCATGCATGTAAAGCGAGGGGGGGGGATTATGGAATCCGTGGGAACCCAACTCTCTGATTCTATACACTTTAGATTCCTCTCCTCAACCAAAACCTATAAGTATTTGGGTATGTCGGAAGCATGGGATCCCTTCTTTTCGCATAATGTTTTTTGTCCTAATATACTTCGGCATAACGATTTTGGCACAATTTTTTTAGGCATAATAATACTTTGGCATAATTTTTTTAGGCATACATTTTATGTTGGCATAATCATGTTAAAGACTAATTTGTTTTGGCATAAATTTGATTCGCATAACGTTAGTAGGCCTAATGACTATTAGCATAACGTTAGTAGGCCTAAAGACTTTTAGCATAACGTTAGTAGGCCTAATGGCTATTAGCATAATAATATTTAGGCATACAATTAATATAAATAACAAAAACAATGTTCATGCAAATGATTTATTATAAATATACATGACATTTTCAATCGCGAGAAACGTTTATTTCACACAGCAGTGAATTAGTTAACTTCAATCAGTTAACTTCTATTATGAGAAATAAATATGGCGGTTATTCCTCAGATAGAAGTTAACTGATTGAAATAGTAGTCCTTAATTATTTATTTTAGGTGTATATTTTTAGCAATTGCTTGTAAATATTCTAGTTTAGAAGGATACTCATCTTTTTTACCAATGATTTTTTAAATTTTTTTGGTTTTGTCCGTGTATTTTTTCTTTTTTTTTGGTATAAGTGATGTTACGATATCCAGTTTATCTATTTCAATGGTTTGATGTCTTATTTCTTGAACTATCTTTTTTGCCAAAAATAAAATCCAGTTCCCACAAAATGAGCAAATCTATTGTGCCATGCCTCTGCATGATTTTGTGTCCTGAGTATATTTTCCTTTACTAGTAAATACATACTCCAGACTTTGGGTGGAAATGGTGGTGGTGAACTTGTAGTGCCCAATACATAATTCTGAGCAAACCAATTAGCTATAGTACCTGTAACAATCAAATAATATTGTTGGTTAAAAAATTAATATGCTGTGCAACAAAAGTTAGTCACAGAACCGAATTGCTGCAAAACCGACTTCACGTAGTCTTGTTTGTCCTACCCCTTGAGTGTTATTTAAAATCGCGTAGGCGCGTAGGGGCGAGGCGGCCCGCGGGCTGAGGAGCAGGCGGCTGCGAGCGAGCCGCCACGGCTGAGGCTGGCCGGCGAAGCCGGCCAACAAGCCGAAGCTGCGGTGGTGAGCGAAAGCCGTCTGCGACGATTAGCACGCGTGGGGCCGCCGGAGGGCCGCAGCGCCGGAGCCGTCACAGAAACCCTGCCTGCTGCATGCTGCTTGCTTGCTTGCTTGTTATTTATGCTTAACTTTTATGCTTTAGGATATTATGCTTAAAAAAGTTATGCTTTAGAACTTTATGCTTAAAAAAGTTATGCTTTAGAACTTTATGCTTAATAAGTTTATGCTTTAAAATATGATGCCTAATCATTATTATGGTTATAGACATAATGCTTAAAAAAATTATGCATGAGCTGTTATGCGTAATTATATTATGCGAAAAAGTAATTATGCCAAACAACATTATGCTAAGTTATATTAGGTCTTAAAATTTTATGCTAATGGATAGGGAACCCGGAAGCATTAGGCATCAATGTTGATGACATGAAACAATCGTTCAGGGAGCGCTTCTTTGGCCGCCTGAATAAAGTGTTTAAAAGTTTTTATCAGACGGAAACAAGGTGCGTGCCTTCAACGGTTGGGTCATGACGGTTTTGATGTATTCTTTCGGCATACTCAAATGGAATCAGACGGAACTTGACGTCCTGAATAGGAAGGTCCGTACATTGCTGACGGCATATAGGATGCATCACCCACGATCTTCAGTGATGAGATTGTACATTCCGCGGAAGTGTGGAGGTCGAGATATCTTAAATGATAAATCCCTCCATAACCGCGAGATTTGGAATCTCAGGGACTATTTCCTTCAAACTGACGTGGGGATGCACCGAGATGTGGTCGCAGTGGACAAGGGCCTCACCCCGCTCTTCTTGGCGAAAGAGAACTGACGCAAACCTGCAGTACTTGATACTAACGATCGTAAGGAAATATGGCAAGGCAAAGAGCTTCATGGATGCTTTTTCCGGGCCCTTCATGGGCCTGATGTAGAATTTCTGGCATCTGTAACTTGGCTGCGTTACGGTGACTCTTTGTGGAAAGCGAAGGTTTTGTCTGTCCGATTATGGATGAAGTTATCATGACGAATAATTATCGGAAATACTTTGTCAAGGATGGTACGGTTGACATCTGTTGGGCATGCCACCGTCCCGAATGAGACTCCAACTTACTTTTTTAAGGTGGATAGACTGGCCGAAAATAAACAAAAAAAGATGAACTTCAAATTTCGAATGAATACGCGTTATAATTTAATTTGTTTTTTTGTTTCCCATACAAATCGGAAAGTTCTAAATTATGAGGTCATTTTCTTCTCGGAATTCACAAACAACAAACTATCGTGATCTTAAAACAAATAAAATAATGTATAACGCGTATTCGTTCGAAGTTCAATTTTTTTGTTTATTTTCGGAAAAAGTTTTTTTGCGATTTTTGACTTTTCTAGTACTCAAACCTCTATTGGTATAATAGTTTTTTGATCCCTATAAGAAACAGGATCGATTTGTACCAAAAAAGGTTTTTGTGAAAACTACCCATTTTCTTGCTGACTTTTTTTCAAAATCTGTGAATGCAGATCTAAATGTGTTAAAAAGTTAAGGACGTCTCCTAAGACTGTTTCCTGTAGCTACAATGGTTAAGGTAGCTGCCATTACTGCCACTTCTCAAAAGTCCACCCTGTATAGCGTCCTATATAGCCAACTCCACTGAAGCCAACACTAACGTTGACTGTACAATAATATTCTTGTACAGTGTCAGGTAAAACCACTAACTAACCTACCAACGATAATAGACCCATAAAAATTATCATCAAATTATTATTCTTTTGTTTTATCGTGTAAGATGTATATAGAATTTTAGATACCATCACTGCGAAGTTTCGCTAGCTCATTGTATTTGACCTTGTATATTTAATAACTTGAAAACAAAGATCAAATCAGCATACATCTTTGACCATTGTCGAGTTGACATCAGTCTAATCCTTTTTAATGCTAATTTTAATTTTATATTTTTAAGGTGACCAACGTTTGGATGTGACTGTACCTATTACATGTATTGTACCTATTCAGAGACTTAGGAAAGGTCTCACTGCTTTAAGTGGGATCTGGTACACTTGCACGAACGACATTTCCGCAAAAGACACTTGCGCGAAAGGACAGTTGCGAGAAAAAGTTGGGGAAATGAGATTTCTTCATAACATAAGAAATTTTTTCAAAGTGTTGGGCATATTGGACAATAGTGGCAATGATGAGAGCAGCAGTGGTCTGAAAGTTACTTTTATTTATTCGTGGTCAATATTTTACACAGGAGTGACAATGTACATAAACATAAGCAAAGCCGTAAAAACATTAAACACATTAAAGTAAATCGTAATATATATTTTTATTATAGCTACTTCAATGTTACATTATACGTTGTAGTCGTCCTCATACTAATGTATGGCCACACTATTCTAATAAAAAAAAAAACTTTTTTTTTTTAATTTAAGAGTAGTTTTTGCAGAGCTGTCAAATATCTGAAAAACAAATTTATTTAAAAAATTGCTAGGTGTATCTAATATAATAATCCGCATAACAAAAGAAACCGCATAAAAAAAGTTCAAAATCTTATATTATTACTAGCTGCGCCCCGCGCTTTCACCCGCGTAAGTCTCGATCCCGTGCAAATATCGGGATGAAATATACTTTACGACCTATTCTCATACGTACTAGAAATACATTAAAAAAAAAAATCGGTCGAGCCGTTTCGGAGGAACAAAACACCGTGACACGAGATTTTTAAATATTATATTGTGTTCTCTTTTGTTAGTTTTTATTATTTCACTCCCACATTATGTTGGAACAAATAAAAAAATCGGCAGCGTCGTGGCAAACAGCTGTCAAATCCAGTACCTACATTTCATATAAGCTCCAGTTGTATGTTGGGCTGTAGATTTAATTTATTTTATATTTTATTGCTACAGTTTTAAAAATATAACTTTTTAACCGTTGGTACGTAAGCATGTAAGTTTTAACAAATTGTGTATATATCATTGCAAAATATTAACAGGCTTTACCTGCTGACGGATTTTTTTTTAATACAATAATGTTGACGGAATCTTAAAACTCTTGGCAGCACTGAGAATATTTTTTTGAGAGCCTTAACTAGGATTCAAGATTGCCTATTTCATCAAGCAGTATTTTACCCGAACGTTCAGCAATTTCATTGGGTATATTTTCTCCGAGTACCGGATCCACTTTCTTAGCCTCAACAGAATGCAAAATCAAATTCAAATTCAAAAGTCATTCATTCAAACTAGGCTGAGAATCAGCACTTTTCGAACGTCAAAATTACATAAGACAGTCCCCCAAAATTCCGGCCCTTCACCACTTCCTAGTGCTTTAGCTGGGAAGAAGTGGCGCAACAAACTCCCCAGCAGCACACCTGTCTGTTTAGTTATATAAACTTGATTGTATACAAATCGCTTTCAAAGTAATTAACACTACGAAACAGAGAACGAAACTTTGGAGAGATCACAGAAAACTCCAATAGCATTTTGCGAGTTTTCCCATGTATTAAATATGTGTTTCAGTAGTGCAAAACCTGTGTCTGTATTCGAACGACCTTTTGTAAAGCCATATTGTTCGTTATGACGCAGACTGTTTAAATTAAAATGTCTTAGCAACTGCTTGAGTACTATAAATTTGTCAGAAAATACATATTATGTATTAATCAAATTACAACATCACGCCTTGTTTCCTCGAAGTGTTGGGCAGAGATGTGCCTGTAGTACACCCACATTTCGCCACTTAAGTTTTTTAAGTCCCATGTAAGGGCGAGCCTATTGCCATCAACCGGGCACAAATCCAGACTCCGGGCTGCTACTGAGAAATTCATATAGAAAAACCCAATAACACTGCCCGACCCAGGACCAGGACCTCATGCTCAGCAGTAGCACTTGCGACCACTAGACCAACGAGGCAGTCACACTTCATCCACATGGGCGTAAGGTGAAAAATTTATTCACTGTTCATTACTTTTCTGTTAAACAATAGTTTGTATAGTAACGAAACGGCCAAGCGACATATTTTTTGACTAAGCTGTAGACTTTGTGAAGTTAGGGCTTGAAGAGTTAATACTCACTTTGACGTAATACAATATAAAAAGGAACAAAAGGAACTACCCGTATTATTCTTTTTAACCCGATATCTTGGATATCCGGATATCCGAATAGCATGCCCTAGTCATAGGTGTCGTTTTCATGGTTTACGAGAGCGCTGACAACGATAATGGACTCAAAATCAAGATGGTTCCACCGACAATTTGAAAATTTTTCGTCATCGTCCATTATCAACCTCAAAACGCCCTCAAAACCATGAAAATTACACCCATGTCGAAAATTAATAAAAGGCTAAAAAACAAAAAAAACGACAATAACTATTGATTCCGACTGTCTGTAGCTTGAACATAACTGGCGAATTGTGGGTGTTCTATTCAAAGCTTACACCCCTGGCCAACTAATACGTGATGTTATGAAGAAATCTCATTTCCGCAACTGTCTTTTCGCGTAAGTGTCTTTCGCGCAAATTTCTTTCGCACTAGCTACCCTTTACATGCTATTGATGGTACTAGCGAATTATAGTAACATCACAATCACCAACTTGAATAAATAAATAGCAACAAGTTCAGGAGGCCGTTAGGTATGTGGGTACTGTCATACTTATTCTTCCGATTGTTTTCGACAGAGTCATCCCAGAAGAGGGGCCAGCCAGTAAAAACCCCGCTGGAGTCAAGAAGCTACTCTTCTGTAGTGGCAACGTCGCGGTCAAGATTGAAGACATACGGAAAGAGGCTAAACTAGAGTCAAAACTCGCCGTGTGTCGTATCGAACAAGTTTACCCATTCCCTTACGACCTGGTCCTCAAGGAGTACTGTAAATACGAGAAGGCGAAGAAGGCTTGGTGTCAGGAAGAGCACAAGAACCAGGGTCCTTGGCTCTTCGTCAAAGTTCGCATGGAGAACCTCTTTGACTCGAAAATGACGTAAGTACAGAATGGTACCTACAGTGATCAAAAGTTAGGATGGAGTTACGTGAAGTAGCTTACATCGCCGCACCAATATAACGTTCTTTGCCTGGCTGGGGTGAGGGTGATGGTAGATATCAGACCCGCACTGGGCCAACTTGCATAAATACCTAGAATCGGAACAATTATATGTAGACCTTACCAATATTTGTTCCGAGCGGAAACCGAACCTACGACACAATGAAGCTGCTAATTACCTATACCACACACAACCATGCCATGACATGGTTGTGTGCAATATGAGCATGCCTCTGCTTCGTAAATCTGCCGCCTAATTACATTAGGTACAGTGACAGCCAGTTTAATTTTGACATTTCAACAATATTCAAATCATTGTGTTAATGTTACGTTGTTGAGCTGACAATTTTTTTTTTAAACTAGAGTTTCAAAAAAAATTTGTCAGCTTTTCATGTCATTTCGTTTATAAAATCGTTCGAATTTACGTTACTTACGTTGCTCGTTGGTGCTATGCAAGGTCCTCTGAAATATACTTGACTACTTTTTTGCCCTCAGTTGCATAGCAAGACCAGCAAGTGCAGCATCGGCGACGGGTATCAAATGGATGCACACGAAAGAATTAAAAGACCTTAAAGCAGCCATTTTAGACGGCTGCTGATGATGCCAATGTTTTGGATACCTAACCTTTTGAAAATTATTGCAAATTAATGATGTTATACCATGCTACGTACAGAATGTGAAACATAACATGAAATGTAACAAAACGTTGAAAAAAAGCATAGTTCGTGCGCAAAACACGTCCTTACTTACACAAGGAAATGTTACGAATGTTAAATAGTCTTTAGGGAATGTTAGTCTTTTGTGAAAATAAATTTGTTACATATCTGAAACCTACTGTACCTTAATTGGAATTGTCCGTTAATAAAAAAATACCAGTTGTCCTTACTTAATTTTTATTTTCTCCCGTGTAGGGCTTTTGGATAGATACACAAGATTGGGTTGTGTGTGTCAGGATCGCGGGTGTATTCCTCAGAAATGGTCGAAATATATCTAAAAAATTTGTACCTAATTAATTAGTACCAAATTGTACAACGTTTCGTACACCCGCCTTTGTGAAGTCAGCTTGGCGGGTGTATTTTTGTGTAGCCAAGATTACTGAGAAGTTATATTTAGTACCTAATTGGTACTTTTCCAGTGAAATCTCATCGATACGACCGAAATTGAAAAATTCATCAACAGCCATTACTTCATACAGGGTGTTACGATATGTTGTTTGGTTGACACAGAGTATAGCACGAGAGCCGACGACCAAAACCATGTCGCATCGTTTTACGACCAAACCCATGTCGCATCGTTTTACGGCCAAAACCGTATAAAATCGTTAGTTTAGACGGTTTTTAACCTGACTCGGTGGACATTACCGGTCAGAAAAGTCGCAATTTTATGGGGGCCCATTTCTGCCAAGTAAAAAATTAAATATAGCATAATTTTTTGGGGAAAAAGTTATGACTATAATATGAAAATAAATAAAATATATTTATAAAAAAATAAAATTGGCAGACGGTTTTATCACAATGTCTAATATTAAAAATGTACATTGGTTTCGTCATTTTACGCGTCACATGTGGCCTGAGCGCATTTTCAAAAATATCAAAAAATTGAATGCTTATTTTGCTCATCAGACAAATATTTAGAATAAGGCAAGGCACAAAAAACAAATTTTCTAGAACCCGATCACCTTGACATGACTGACAGGCACCGACCAGATACGCGCCAGAAACAACACATGGCATCATCATTCGGCAGGTGGGTGTCAGTCACACCTTGGTCCGGTAGCTCCCAAACACTATAAACCCACCTTTCATCGGTCTGGATGGTTCGATTCTGAGTGTATGGCTCTACTCGCCGCTTATACCTATGAATACGGTTATTAGTCATGTATTCATTAACAATAAATTGTATCTGAAATTACATAGTATAAAAAAGAAAATTGAATTACTTGGACATATTACAACACTACATAAATATAACATTATATAGGAATTTCGTTATAGATCTTCAACAGCATAAAGACACTTATGCAACAGGAAACTTTTAAGTTTCCTTTTTAAATAAAATATTTATTAACATAACCAAATTATAAGATGTTTAATATTAACTTTTAAGTTGATTTTTAAAAGAGCTTGAGTAGATAGCGCTTTTTAAATCTAGAGCAACTTATTAAAAAATATAACCGATTCATATCTGGGACTGTGCTTCATAATATTCAAATTAGACTGTACCTTGTAACGTTTAATGTGTTGTCTACGTGTGCCTTCTCTAATTTGTCGTTCTTCTGCTGTCTCATATTCATGTATATATTTGGCCATGTTACTTAGAAATACAAATACGTAAACGCTCGGTACTGATTCATAAAATGTTCACGGCAATTCTCTCTTTGCGGGGTTCGGACTACTGTGCGAATTGCGGGTTTTTGTAACACAAAAACTCTTTTCATATTATAGTCATAACTTTTTCCCCAAAAAATTATGCTATATCTAATTTTTGATTCTACCAAAGCAAAATATTCCTTTTTCAATTGCTTAATGCTAATTTCTGTTCTAACTGCTCTTAAAGCATAACATGCGGAACATGCCGATGAGTTTATAGCATTTAATTTTGTTTTCCAATTTCACTGTTCTTCTATATGTATTCCTACGAATGTCACTTCCATATCGAGGACAATTTTATTGTCATTCAAAACGACCTCTAAATTGTCCTTATTACGGGCTGTCGTTCTAAATAATAGTATTTGGGTCTTTGCAGTGTTGATTAACAATTTGTTCATAGTGAACCACACGTGAAATGCTAGTAATGCTGCATTTACAGCCTCTGTTAATTTATATGCGTCTTTTGCTGCTACTATGGCATTTGTGTCATAATTACTATATCAATGTCAAAAATTGTATTCATGTAATTAAGTCATTAATAAATAAGATAAATAAAACAGGTCCTAATAAAGATCCTTGTGGGACGCCCGTAGTCATCATTACTGTTGCTGATTTGTAAACCTTTTTTGTAGCCATTTTGTATTTTGTCAATTTCTACGAACATTTTTCTGTTCTTGAGATATGAAGAGAATAATTTCAAGGCCTTACCTCTTATGCCATAATGCGTTATTTTTGTAAGAATTAATTCTTGGTCTATAGTGTCAAACGCGGAACTTAAGTCAAGAAAAATTCCGGCTACTCTCATTTTATTATTTTTCTTAATACGTCATCAAGTATATATGGCGTCGGAAGTGCCAACACTTTTTCGGTTATCAAAAAAGTTAGGTTATCAAAAAAATATTTTAAAAGATCATAGAAAAAAACTTTTAGCTCACTTGCGTGTAAACGCAAGTGAGCTAAAAGTGTTTTTCTATGATCTTTTCAAATATTTTTGACAGGACTAGTAGCAAGGAGATAGGCCTGTAGCTATTAGGATCAGTTCTACTGCCTTTTTTGTAGACAGGTATTACTTTGGCTACTTTAAGCTCTGGTCCGGGAAGATAGATTTCTCAATACATTTATTACAAAAATCACACATAGGCTCAGCTAATATAGAGATATGTTCCTTAATTACGGATATTGGGACCTCATCATAACCACAAGAATACTTGTTCTCCATACTTTTGACCATGGTTAAGACCTAATGTGGAGTGATAGAAGCAATTGTCATTTCGCTATTTGTTTCCTTTATTTCTTTCTACTGCTCTAGAGATACATTTGTAGTCAAACTGTTTTGCTAAAATGTTATATTGCTTTTGGATCCACTACAATTTGGTCTTTGACTTTGAGAAGAATTTCCGGTTGTATCCTTTCTCATTGTTTGTACATTTTCTCACTTCTTTGCTTAGATTTTTAGAACTATTAATTTGCACCATTATTGCATGTTGTTTTGCCTTTACCACAACCTGCCTATACAGTCTAATATACTTATCCTTATATATTAAGACGCTTGAATCAATATTGTTACCATTACGTGTACATAAGAAACGTTTCATTTTACTTGATGTTCGAATTCATTTAGTGATCCACTTTAATTGTCTTTTTCTCTGGAGGCTTATTTTATAATCTTTTTTTCTATAGCTGTTTTGGAATAGGTTATGAAATGTTTTGAGAAATGTATTTATATTTATATCTGCAAAAATACCTCCATGGCCATCAGACAAACCATTGTCTGATGGCCAACTTGCCCAACAACAGCAAATGTACAATCCAGTGAAAAAATGTTTAACACCACATATTTCAAAACATTCTACTTTATACAAGGTGTTGTTTTGGACCTGCAAAACATTTTAGGAGGTAATTATATTAGTGATTATCGACTCGAATCAACAAAAAAAAATAAAAAAATTAAAAAAAAAATTAAAAAGAAAAGATAAAATTTAAAAATCTAAAATAAAAAGTTTTATTGATTATTGACTTGGTATCGTATTGTTATACGATTATTTACGAATTTCATAACAACCTCCAGAAATGTTTTGCAGGTTATTAAGAGATAATAACCCTCTTCAAAAAAAACAGAATCACCCATTGCGATTTATCGCGCGTCATGTCACTGTGTGCGTGAATGCGATGACCAGTGACGACAGGCTGTACGAGGCTCCGCCCACATTTCTACGAAAAAAACGCGGCACGTAAGTTGAACTAAAATGGCGGTCGTTGCTATGTTTACGCGCAGCCCCGCGTTGCACGCATAGGTACCGCAATTCGATTGAGACTCGAAAATCTGTTACTGCGCAAGGTTCAACCAATGTGCCGCGATCTGTACAAATTGTTGTAGCTACAGCAACTTATAGCAAATAATTTAACCTTGAGATGTAGTTCGAATTTGAAAATAACAATGTTGTAGACATTATTGTTTTTAAAATTTGCTAAATAATAACTCATTTTTAAGCATCATAACAATGCGAAAATGTTCATCATCTGCAGAGCCTGTTCCCAACTATGTTAGGGTCGGCTTTCAGTCTAACTGTATGCAGCTCATCACATGGAGTGCCAGTGAATCACGTAGGGCGACTGCGTATCAGACCTCAACCAACCACTTACTTGATAACACGATACCCATTTGTTAGACTAATTGTCAGACTTTCTGGCTTTTGATTACCCGTACCATCGACCCTACGGCAGGGCTGTAAGTTCGTTGACCCGTACCGACCCGTGTTCGTTGACCCCCTAACGACTGTCCGAGAGCTACAAATCTATCGGAACCAAAGGCTTTAAGTGCTTTCCGAAACACATGATTTCAATGATGTCCTAAGTTTTAGAAAGTACTTACATCATTATGAATTAAAAATAACACAGTGGTACTTGCTCAGTTGCGAACCCGCAACCTCATGCATGAGAGGAGAACGCCTTAACCACTGGGCTATTACGATAAATAATAATAGTAGGAAGTAGATACTACTGCGCCAAAAAAAAGTTCACGTTGGCGTCGTTAGTTACCTATCAGCTGATGAATAAAATAATAGGCGGCGATAAATAAACCTTACATAGCACGTAAGCAGTTCCTGTTGCACAACTGAAACTAATCGCGAGCGCGTGCGCGCCTAATAATAATAAGATTATGTAGGTACTGGGCGCAATGCCGCGGCGGGCTCTCTATGTAAATTCAGCCTCAAGGACGGTTTTCGTTTTTATTTGTAGATTAAATTGTTGATTTAAGATTTTCTTTTCTGCTTTTTAACGGGGTGAGGACCGACAAAAATACCTCAAGATAATTTGTGCAAGTTAAGTAGGTAGGTACCCATGTGTTAGGGATTTTAAGTGATTTATTTTGTCTGATAGGTATTTTTGGCGTAGTTAAAAATTTTAAATCAACTTATTTACACTTATCGAGTTGATTTAGCTAACATCGTATTTACAAATTATTGTGTATGTTCAAATAAATAAATTACCTACTTATGTTACCTGGAGGTATTGTTCAAAGTTTCCACTGTCACACTCCAGGCACAGTCTAGCACGACGTTGCACCACACAAACACATTCGTTTTTATTGTGTCGAAAGCACTGATCACTTTTTGTTTGTTATGAACATTGTAGACGCCAACTCGAGTAAATAAACACTCGTCCGTCTACAGGATGTTGGTGTCTTGGTGTTCCGGCAACCAGCGACAAAATGTAACTCGCGCGGCGTTATCAAGTTGGTGGAGATCCTGTACCTTGCGGTAATGAAAAGGATGCTGCATTTTTTTGTGCAGCAGCCGCCACACTGTGAAGTGGTGCACTTTAAACCGTCGACCAGCCTCCCGTTTGCTTGACCGTGACTTTCGCCGGAAGAATTCCAGAATATCTTCCTGCAAGGCGACAGGCAGGCCTTCGTTGCCGCGACCTTAAGCATGCTGGGGAACGTCGAACTGCCGATGATCGAGTCTCTGCGAAGCAGCCAGCATTACCCTGTGTAAGGGACGATGCCGATTGGGAAATAACTCCGCGAACATGTCGATGGCACGAGATACATTGTCTCCGCTGATGGCATACAAGCGTACCATCTCCGCCAACTACATTGGAGTATTGGTCTGTCATTTTTACAACTAGGTAGTAGGTACCTATCGCGACCGTTAATCGAAGGCGCACTTGACGGGCGGAATTTGCAAGCGTATGCACGCGCCGGCGCCATAAATCACACTAATAAATTGAACCCGATTTATGTGCTTGTGATGGCCGTGGGGGCGTGGCTAGTGGTAGTGGGAGCGTGCGGTGGTTGGTGCTTTGGATCTATGAAAGAAATGTCGGTTGCGTTTGTTTGTGTTTGTGTGAAAGCGCAGTTTAAGGACACGTACAGACTGGCCGCGTTTTAAAAAGGGGAGTTCACACTTACCGATTTCCGTAAATAAGAATAAAATTTAAAAAAAATACCTGCCCATTTTATTGTTGATTCGGGTCGAGAATCACTAACATAATTACCTCCTAAAATGTTTTGCAGGTCCAAAGCAACACCTTGTATTATTTAAAAAATTAAATAATTAAAATATTACTTGACACAATAAATACTGGCTCCTTCTTATTTTTAACATCCATTACGCTAGTTTCTACGTACTATTTACTGTCATTGAAGCGGGCGGCGACATTTT
Source organism: Atethmia centrago (assembly GCA_905333075.3). Taxonomy (NCBI): domain Eukaryota; kingdom Metazoa; phylum Arthropoda; class Insecta; order Lepidoptera; family Noctuidae; genus Atethmia; species Atethmia centrago. Next base: position 28,706,380 of record HG995378.1, on the reverse strand, counting down.
GGCGCGCTGCTTTTATTAATGATCAAAGAGTAGAAGCGAGAGCCGAGTGCGCCAGGCGCGCGGGCGCCTCCCTTCCCTGCCCGCACCTCTCAGTCCCACATAATCCGCGAGTCGTACCGCACGCAATAGTGTTCTGTGCACCACACGCGCCACAGTTAACACGCGTCGGGCTTCGGGCAAGAAACAACAATGCCTAACTACAGGTATACCAACCAGGAGTACCAGAACATGACCGTTTGGCGCCTTCTGCGGAGTGAGGGGAAGCCCCCGTTCCACTTCACGAGGGTGCAAGAATTAAAGCTGATGGACTTAACTTCACGCGTGGAATTTTGCCGTTGGTTACTTCAAGACCCGACGCGGCGCATCCTGTGGACGGACGAGTCCCACCTTTACGCGTGTTGGGTTGTTTAACATCCACAACGCGCACTGTTGGGCATCAGAAAATCCACGTGTTGTTAGGCCGGATCATTTCCAGACCCGGTTCAGTGTTAATGTGTGGGCTGGGTTAATAGGCGATAGACTGTTGGGACCTGTGTTCCTGGATCGGCTTAATTGTGAACGCTGTTGCGGTGATGGCTAGTGATAGACACATTATTAAAAGTGCAAGGACACATAATAAAACGTGCAGCCGTCTGCGTCCAACAACATGGCGAATTTGTACAACAATTAGTGTAAATAATAAGTACGTAGGTATTAGGTATGTATATTTTAAATTATTGTAAATAAGTTGATTCTGATTTTTAAACACGCCAAATTATTGGTACAGTAATTCGTAAAAGGCACCTGCGTACCTTATTCAGTGGGATAACTGAATTTCATTTAGAATCGACATGTTTCCAACTAACTACATACGTCGACAAACAACAATAATAATAAAGTAGAATAATAAGTATTATTCATCATTTATTATTGATAGCGTTACCTAATGGTAAGTAGGTACCTACCTAAACAAATTATTATAATATCAATAATTTGCCAGTCCAAAGCCTGATGAAGTGTGATGGGGAATTAGAATCAATAGATAATAGATCAATAGAACAATATTTATCCCGTTTATCACTCGACCACTGCGAGGCGAGAAACAGCGTGTACGCAAAAGTAGGTATGTCCACGTCGGCCGATCTATGGTACGATTTTTGATCAAATAAATCCACGCCACGCACTGAGATCTCTCAATGTTCACGTCTGTACGAGGTGGGAGGTAGGCAACTAACAATCAGCTGACGGATACAACTCGACGCACTCGTAACGTCACAGAGGTCATTAACTTATGCCAATTCGAGTTGCACCTATCAGCTGTTTATTAGTATTTACCTAGTTTACCGATGTTTAGGTACCTACTGTACATTAGGATTAAAATTTAGGTTTTGTATTTAAAAATTCACATTTATTATTTTTGTAAGCGATAAGCTATTAAAATAAGAAAGACCTACGTTGGTTTAATTTTAATATCACGACGCCTACGTTCCCTGTAGAGATAGGCAGAGGTGTATTTCATACGTCTACTACAGTTCACCAGTGATATTGTTAGGTCCCATGTAAAAGGTGAGGGCAGGTGTTTGCGTTCGGCAGCACAAAGACTGTGGAATGCGGTAACTGTCAGGACGCGAAATAACTACTACTTGCGCGGTCGCGCGGAGACATGCAGGCGAACACAACCTCACCAACACGCTGCTCGGCACAGAATAGCCGAGAGTCCGAGCGAGACCGGCCGAGACAGTGTTGCCAGACGCCGAAGGCGTGTCCTCGTACGGATATGGTCTGAAATCTCGTATTTTGTCAACACAACCTCGTACATACCATTTATTTAATAAATTGCTTAAAATCTATTGATTTTCTTGTCAACTATCTCATAACCAAGCACTCTACAAATCAGTTTCGTCAAAAAGTGTCCAGGTGGTCGGAGGTGGCAGGTCGTACAACCGGAAATTATTTTTGGATACTGTATGTAGTATCCGAACTGGACGTGGAATAGAGTGGAATTAACATAGACATATTTTCTACGTTAACTTAACATCTTAAAGAAACAATACAAGTAAAATGAATGAAATGAAACCTTTCGTACGTACACACCATTCATTAATTTCGTATAGTCAGAGGCGCGTTTCAAAATATGACTTGTATCAACGAATCTCGTACAAAATCGTACGAGGATGGATGTAAGCTCGTACCTCGTACCAGGACCACTAAATCTCGTACATGTACGAGAAACCTCGTATGGATGGCAACACTGGGCCGAGACGCCTTGCTCGAAGCGGTGCGGGCGCCGCGCACCGTGCGCCTCCCTCGCCGCGTCGGGCGGGTCATTCATAGAATGGGGAGTAAAGGTTTTATGCAAAATGTCTCGAGCAGTTTTAAAATTATATTAATTACGTAAAATAAAAAACATTATATATTTTTTTTTTCATGTCTATCAGTTCTGTACCAGCTATAGGTCTATCTCTTAAAATATTTCGTGTATGATTGGATACACCTTATATAGTCTAGCTTTTTATCTAGGGTTTGTACATAAACTTCTAGTTCAGTCTTCTTGTTATTAATTCCACATACATTCTGATGAAATATGTTTAAATTTGTAGGGTCATTTGACACATTATTATTCACGAAAAAAATCGATGTTGGTCACACAGCCTGTGTTACTAAGGAAAGCGATGAATTTGGTAGAGTCCAATCGCTGCTTTTGTTTGTCTTAGCTTTATTAACCATTTTTTAAAGTAATAAGGTATAGTACCAGCTTTTAATTTACTTATTTCACTACATTCATGACAGTGTATCACATTTAAATCATTACAGTTGTTATCTGCATATTGAAACAGCTGTATGTACTCGTACTTCTTAAATCATGGAAAAAAAATACTATAGCTTTATTTTTTACCTTACCTGTGTATTTAGAAAATATTTCGTGTGTATATTCCAGATGCTTATTTGTAACAAACGTTGTAGGTAATATTATTAAAAGTCTGGTTCCTAAGATATAGAAGTCAATTGAAAGCTTCTATTCTGGTATTAAATAAATTAACATTCCATTTTATTTTAAAGTTAGGAGAACATAGGATGACATTGTTATGCCTTATATTCTCAAGATTTAGATTTTTTTATGTAATTTACTAATTCGTCATAATAAGAAACTAAGACACTAAGAACTAAGAAATTGAGACTAAGAAATCTTTTTCACATAAGAGAATTATACAATAGTCGTATAAGCTGGTAATTTATAAGGTTTTTCTAATGTTTCTAAAAGTTCCTCAATACCTGCCTTCAGCATACAGGTAGTGACGAATTTTGGCTTTCGGAAAAGTAGTTTCGGCAATACCTAGTATGTTATTCATATTATTATCACATATACATATATCATACACAATTTATATGAGTCATGTATTATAAAATTGGAATCATATGGAAACTTTGTGTCTAATGCGTCTCTTTGTTCAGTAGTGCAGTGGTGCTCTGTTTTTACCTGCAATGGTGGTTCATAGTAGACGACATTAGAATCTTCTGCAATCGTGTTTGAAACTGAAGACGGCATTTTGTTTTTGGTTTCTTCATCGGCACTTTGTTGAACATTTTTAAAGTTTAGGTTTGTTCTAATTAGATTTCTACGCTTTATTTTGGCTGAGGATATCTTTTGTTTTGTGCTTGTACATAATTATGTGTGACAATTTGTCAATTTTTGGTTTGTAGTGAGTGATTTAGTTGAGAACTATTTTCTAACAGTAAATTCTCTATTTCAGTTTCTGCGTTTATCAACTTTTCCTCGAATTAACATATTCTATTTTTTAGTTCTTTCACGTCGTCATTAGGTCTAAAGTACAAGTCAGGGTAGCTTTGGTTAAGATCATTAATGAAGGGTGTCGAAGTAAGTTTTTTTTATTTTGATGTATCCTGCTCAGGGAAACTAGTAGCTAAATGTGAGAAACAGAACGCTGTCGATCTGTTTCTCACATTTAGCTGCTAGTTTCGTTGACCAGAGTCTGGGTATGACATTTGGCTAGGAGGAGAATCCATTGACCTCACTCACTATATTATGGGGAATCGGTATTGGAGGGTTGGACCACTATTCCTCCTCAGTCTTGAGTATTAGGTACTACCAGAGCCCTTAAGTTTTGTCGCTAAAGCATTGACATGTTTTGATAGCTTAATCTGGTATTTGAGACTTCTTATGAATATGTCTTGCTTAACAGATGTTAGGTTCAGGACTTGTAGGATGTATTAGTTGCTAATTCATTTTGAAATATTGAACATGAGTCTCATGGTTTTGGTCTGGAATCTTTCCAAGATTTCAATCTTGCTGTTAGATGCTGTGCCCCAAAGTTCGATTCCATATGTTCATACCGGTTTGAGTATAGTCTTGTAAATAGCCATTTTGCTTTCATTATTTAGCTGAGATTTTCTTCCAACGAGCCAGTGCAAACTTCTTTACATTGTATCGAGCTGTTTCCGCTTATTCCAAATGTGTCTTTGCCAAGTCAATCGCCTATCCAGGTGCATACCCAGGTATTTGGCGGTGTCTGATTGCGGTGCTTGGTTGCCGTTTAACGTCACTGGTGGGCCATTCCTAAGGGTAAAGGTGACGTGTACGGATTTACTGTTGTTTTATTCTCCACGTACCAAACCAGGATTCAATTTCTGTGAGGTGTTTTTGAAGTGTAGCAGATGCGGTCAATGCGTTTGAATTGATCGACATTACAGCAGTGTCATCTGCATATGTGGCTATTACTGTGTCATATTTTTTAGGGATTTCAGCCGAGAATATGAGATATAACATTAGTCCTAAGATGCTGCCTTGTGGTACACCTGAGCCGATTTCGATTTCGGTAATAGCTGAGAGTTAAGAGTATTACTAAGTACATCATTCCATTTTTTGATAAATTCATGCAGAGTGAAGTCTATTTGGTCGTAACCAGGAGCTTTTTTAAGTTGAACAGCTTTAACCTTTTGACCGCCACAGTCATGCAGATTTTTAGGAAAAATTCATAGCTTGGCGCCGAGAGCACGTCACGCTTTTTTGACGTGGCGGTCAATAGGTCGTGGCGGTTAATATCTCTGGATATTTCTCTGGGGCTTATCGCCTTTAGTGGAAGGCATAATTGGTTTGGTGCTTCCACAAATTCCGTTATTTTTTATCGTTTTCTGGATTCATGCAAGGCAGGGGTGTGAAAATGCCTTGGAGGTGTTCAGCAAAAGCGGAGGACTTATTATAATCTGATCTGGCCCAGCTACGTTCTTGTTTTCTTATTGGTGGAATATGTTCTTTTGGGCGATTGAGATTTTTAGTTGCGCGCCAGAGTGAGTAATTTGTGTCCTTGTGAGTAAGATGAGCCAAGTAATTCTGAAAGCATATATTTCCATGTTCCTTAATCATCTCCTTTAACTCAGTTGTTGCTTTGTTGAGACTAGTTTTGTCAGAGGGATATCTAGTCCTATGCCATTCTTCCTTTCCCAGACTTTATCCATGATATTTCTTGGGTATTCCTTTAGTTTAGTCTTGTGTTTTTTGCCTGTAGTAGTTGATTCTTCGGCTATGGAGTGGATAATGTAGTTTAGTAGTTCTATGGCATTCATCTTCTGTTTTCAATTTTATATAAGTCTATGTTGGTGGAGATAGATTTTTATATGACTTACCCACTTGTTTTTATTGTATAGTCTAATGGGTAAGTCAGAGTGGATGGCTAGTTTGGTTAAATTTAGGATGACCGGGGAGTGATCTGAAGATAAGTCTTTGCATTTTTCTATTTTAGTACAGTTACGGCTAATGTTCTTTGTGATATAAAAATCTAACAGATCTGGTAGGTATTTTATTTTGATCCGTTAGCCAATATGTTGGTTCCCCATGGGATAGGCAAGGATGTGATCTACTGTTGCTCTGTGGAGTTGCCTTCCCTTTGGGTTGATCAGTTTTGACCCCCACCTAGTGTGCTTCGAGTTCCATTCACCTCCACATATGAACGTAGGGGCAATCACTTCAAAGAATTGTTTAAATTCGTCAGCACTGACCGAGTGTCTTGGCAGGCAATATACTGCAGCAACAGTTGTCTCAGAGCTTTTATGATAGATTTTAATGGAGGTTGTTTTAATTTTGTCTGTTTTGTAGGGGTTGAGGGCATAGTGTTTAATATTATTTTTCAATATTACTGCTGTCCTACCGTGAGATTTGCTGGAGGGATGGTGAGTACGATAGATTGCATAGTTTTGAAATTTTATGTGTGAGCGCTGGGTTAGTCTCGATTTGGATATCAGAGCTACATCGATTTTTTCAGTTGTCATAAATAGTTCAAGCTCCTAACGTCTGTCAGTTAATCCATTGGCGTTCCAGGTGAGTATACGGATGTTTAGGGTCTCTGCGAGACCGGTCCTGTGATTAATTGTATCATCCGATCCATCATGCTGTCCATCATGATTGTCATGATTGTCTGAAATCTGTTGAACATAACGTCCAATAAGTTTGAAATTGTTGATCCATGGTGAGGTCGTGTGGTTGATTGCCTAGATGCGAGAAAATGGTCGTCGTTAATTTCGTTTTATTTTTCAACGCGTCAGAATAGCTTTTGTGATGGTGATTTTGTTTAGGATCTTCTGCGCTTTTTTATGGTTGGGAGGCTATTGCGCTTGTCGGTTTGACTAAGTTGTTCTCTGGTTTTGGTTTAAATGTTGAGAATCTTCTTGTATTCTTTGTATTTGATACACCCCCTGTTTACCTTGGCAGTTTGCACATAAGACTTCTGTCTCAGGAGATTTAGAGCATGTGGCTGTTGAATGATCATTCCCGCATTTAGCATATCTCTTTAGATGTGTTAAATGCGGGAATGCGCGGAAGCATTGGTTTTTGGAGTGCCTCAATATTGATTTTCATATGACTGATTTGCTTAATATTGAATATGTCTTTATTATTAGGTCGCTGTTCTAGATCTACGAAATAGAGTGGGAGTTTTTCCTCTGTTGCTCAATGTAGCACATTAACAATTTGTCTCACTTCGTGCCCTTTAGCTTGGAGCTCAGATTTAACTAATGACACATCTTCTGATGCATGCAAACCTCTAATTACCACACGGTAGGCCCTTTCACTTTTTAGTTTGTAGGTGAAGTGGTTTATTTCATTCTCAATAAGGGTGTCTCTCACTACTTTGTAAGTTGCAATGTCGATGGGCATCAGCTTGATGATATGCCCTGATCTAAGGTCCGTATTACAGAAGGTTCCTCAAGTCTAGTTTGAGCGTCAATCAGTCGATCACTGTTTAAGTATAGAATCAGTACTCGAGCATCGGTCATATTCCAGAACGGTAATCAAACTCTATTCAGCTGAATCGAGACTCAAATCAGAGATGTGTATTGTCTATGTATCAGCCTGTTTTCGTTTACGATTTATTTTATTTACCAACTTTGTTTTAATCTTCACTGGATTAAAAATATTAAAATATATCATAAGCGCCCAATTATTTAGGAAATCTGCGTTATTAGTTCGTTCTAGTTCGGTCCGGAATACTCGTAGTACAATTCCTCATTTAATTAAATAAAGTTTAGTAATCTTATAAGCATAATTATTGTAAGGCTTAAAAGACTTGTATCTATGGCCATAAATAGGTACGCTATTTAATAAAAATGTCAGCATGTCAAACAATTTATGCAAATGAAAACATAGTAGATATTTTGATTAGTTTTGTTATTTGTTTTGCTGATTATTATTTATTCTTATAACTTTTTAAATGGCAGGACGAAAGAAAAACAAAACACAAGAATTTGCAATTCTGGGGCTAGGGGATGCCCACGGTTATGTGGTTTTCTTAAATCGTGGTCTATCATAGGTAGAATTAAATATTTTACCACGTCTTATGAAAACCTGTACCTCTTTATGAAGTTTTCACAATTATATGGGTCCTGTGTATCTCTTAAATATCTAAGAGGAACGCTAAAGTTCAACCTTCTATTTGCATCATCATTGAATAAATTATTGTAATGACCTACTTCTTCAAATATATCCATTTTGATATTAAAACTCGACAACTTACGCTTGAAACAAAAATTGGCATGACAATTCTATGCTCAAGCGCGGTCTCGACCACACTTGGGCGATTACAGATCAAATCACTGCTTGGGTTCGCTTTACGAACTGAGTAAAGTTCTAAAATAAAGCAATACTCAGCTGAACTATGATCAATGAATCTATGCTTGAGGAACGTTCTAAAATTAAAACTTGACTTAAAACTAGTTTTAAACAGAGATCAATGCTTGAGTTTCCTTCTGTAATACGGGCCTAAGTGTGGTCAGTGTGTATTTGTCTGTGCTCACCACTTTATTGAGAACGTCTCTTAGAGGTGATAAGCTGATCACGCCTGTCACAAAGATTGGCTCCCGTGTCTTGGGATATATTCCTTATCCTTGTCATTAGTTATGTGATCATCGATGCTGAGGATATCAAATTTGTTGTGTGTTGGAACAGAAAAGTTGGTACGTTTGGCAATTGGCTGTAGATTTGACTTCTCAGGAGGAATTTCAAGTCTTTTTCTTTTTCCATGAGGAACATTTCAAATCAACTATTTCTTTTTCTGGTGATTTTCTTTGACTAGCTATTAATTATAGTGTTGTCTGTGGTGTCGATGTAAGTGATGCGTACTCATCTTTTTCTGATAATTCTGCTGCTATCTCCAATGAATTATTATTATTATAAGTAATTTGCTTAGATTTACTTCTCAACGTTATATTATTTGTGTATGTTTCATTTTGTCGTTGTAGGACTATCAGTCTTGCGCTTAATTTTTTGGCCGTGCTCATGGCATCGGCACAGTTATTTTTACTTGCCATCATAATATTTTAGTAGATGACAAATTATAAACATTCAAAAAGAGAAACGCTTGGCTGGATCGAACCCCCTCGACACGCTGTCCACTGACCCAGACCGGCCGCGGTTCTCGCTATGTGAAAGTTAATCAATACGATGAAATCGACATTCTTATCTTGCAGGCGCAAAAAAAAAATTATGACGTTACACTTGTTGACTCATACTCGTATAACTGACATTCCACAGATTTTTGCACAAAATTTTTAACACTTTATTTATTGTTTTCACTACTTTGGTTGGTTTTCACGGCGATTAGTTTTTATGATTCACTGTTAGATTTAGGGGTCTTTGATCAGCACTTTAAACTATTGTCACTTGAGTTTTTGGACACAAATACATATTGTGACAAGGTTCAGTGTGCAGAGATAAATCTAAACCCAATTTGCAAAAGTAAAAGTAAATAGTTTATTTAAACTAATAACTAGTACATTGATGGTAACACAAAGAGCTAACTAATATACTTAACAAATAAATCAAGAAATTAAGTAATCTAACTAAACCCTACCGAACACCCTAAGCGCACCGTGCCCTGTACGTCAGTAATGTGGATCACCAACACCACGTTCGCACAGTGCAGGTGCTAATCTGTTCTCAGCAGGAAGCGGGGGCAAAAGTGACCGACCTAAGTCGATGCGGTGTATACACCCAAGTCGTGCCGAACTCAGACTAATGAACCATTTTTTTTTTCGTGTATGGCATCTCGTAGTTGACCTTGTGAGGTCGTGACTACTTAACCGGACTTTCCTGTGGCTGCCTTAAGCGAACTCAAAGCCTCCAGCCAGGGGCGAATTTCTTATAACACTAAGCGACTGCACGCCAAGGGCACCCCCTGTGGGGTACGGACCTACCTCAGCTTAGGGCGTCGCTGGGGGGAGGACAGCAAGGTGGGACAGGCTGGATCTGATCAGAATTATTATTAATCGGGGAATTTAAAACTACAGGCTCAGCTGCGGCGCGGGCTGGCGCTTCGTCGAGCAAGGGTCGGGGGGACAATTACGTCGGGGTTTAAATGAACCATAGCCCGGGCAGCTCTTATAAAGGCGGCCAGGAGCGCTGCGGAGGGCCGTGCGGCGCGGGGTAGTGATGACGCGCGCCGTGTTCACGCGCGAGTGTTTCTGCCGTGGTTGTGTGTTTGCCGCGTTACATTCTCCCCTCTGGTCCCGAAGACGTCCCGACGAGGAGACCAGTGTTGTTTCAGTGGCTGCGGTCTGCTTTTCTGGGCCTACCGCGTCCAGAGAAGTTGTAGGCTGTGCTGGGTGGGCCAGCTCGTAAGAACAAGGTCCGTGCCGTCGCAGGATGATGTAGGGCCCGTCGCGCCGTGAAGCCAGTTTCGCTGTTTGGTAGCGAGCTGCGCTGCTCTGGATATTGGCCGCAACCATGATGCGATCGCCGGGTAGGTAGGTAGGAGCTGGACGCCGATGTTCATCTGCTGCCTTCTTCCTTGTTTCTTCTTTGTTCTCTTGCACTTCTCTCGTTCTGTTAAATGTTTCTGCTAACAAAATAAGTTTTGGGGTTATTTCGGGGATAAAGTTTTCTGATAAAGCTATCTGATGAAGGTCGTGTTTAACATCATCGAAGGTCCTCAACTCTCTACCGAAGGTAAGATATGCTGGACTAGAGCCCGTGCTGAGACAGTGCGATGTGTTCATAGCATATCTTATGCTATCTTTCTGCCCAAGACCGATCATCACCTTTTACGTAGATTGCTAGCTGTGTATTTAATAATCGGCTAGCATATTCGACGGGATGAAATGAAATGAAATGAAATGAAATGATTTTATTTTCTGTAAGTAGGTTTATACAAACACTTTTACACGTCAATCATACTTAGAAAAAAACTAGATGAGCTCGGCGTTTCCTATCTGACTACTCTGAGAAGAAAGGCCGAAACAAACTCAGAGGTCACAGTCTCTTTTAAAGTCCAGACATAATCTTGGTCAGATCATGTGAAGGCCATGTAGATTGGAGTCTGAAATGGTCTTTTGAGGAAAAAACCACACTGATTGAGTGGACCTATCCAGTCAGTGCACGCATTTGTCAGTAATCGTGCAGCTCAACTCAGAACTTAAGGAGCTCAACGATTCGACGAACAATACCAAAGAAAGGACATTTGAGTAGGCCGCATAAATGACTCAAACTGCCAGACTAAGATGAAAACTAAATGAGAGAAATAATAAAAACAATAATCCACATAGTCTTCACATTCACAATAATTTAAAAAAAAGAATATAATACTTCAAAAAGTAAATATTAATGTCATAGTGTATAAGTATAACAAAATCATCAATGTCACACTTAGTATAAAAATAAAATTAGTTTGTTGCCTGGGGGTACATTGGAGTAGCTTAATTAATCCCAAGCCTTTTCGTCGTCCAAGTAATCTTTAACTTTATAGAAACCTTTTTGACAGAGTTTCTGTTTAATAAATGATTTAAATTTATTGAGGCTCAGTTCTTTGACATGGCTTGGGAGTTTTTTGTAAAAACGTATACTTTGGCACTTAAATGAATTACTAATTTTTTGGAGCCTAGTCTTGGGCACAATAAGTAAGTCTTTGTTTCTAGTATTTATGCTATAAATGTCGCTGTGCCTAGAATATAGGTTAATATTCTTTTTGACATAAATCAGGTTCTCATATACATATTGAGATGCGGCATATTATTATGTTTATATCCTTAAATGTTTCCCTCAGTGAATGCCTACAACTTAGGTTATAAATTGCTCGAATGGCTCGTTTCTGCAGCACAAATATAGCCTGAATGTCGGCTGCATTTCCCCACAGCAAAATGCCGTACGACATTACACTATGGAAATAACTAAAATATACTAATCGAGCTGTTTCTACATCAGTCAAATGACGGATTTTATACACCGCGTAGGCTGCAGAGCTTAGCCGCTTCGACAATTTGGTTATATGTGGGCCCCACTGTAGCTTTGAGTCCAAAGTAATACCTAAGAACACAGTGGTGTCCACAAGATCCAACTCCGCCCCATTTACTAGTACATTGGTTTTTACCTGCTTAACGTTAGGTGTCAGAAATCTAATACATTTGGTCTTTTTCTCGTTTAAAAGTAAATTATTAACACTAAACCATGCTCCTGGATGCTCCTCGTTGCCCTCCTCCTGTACCAAAACAGCTCCTAGAGCATAATCACTAGCGTCTGTTTTTATGGTGTATGGCTTACTTATATCTGCTTGGCGCAAGATGGGGGCACTAGTTAGTTGCTTGAGAGACGGCGAGAGCAGGATGAGATCGTCTAAGTAAGCCAGCAACTTCATTCCGTCAAGGTGCAGCTTCAATTTGTTAATAAATCGCTGGAAAGTCACCGGAGCATTACGCAAACCAAACGGCATTCGAAAGTGGTACAATCCAAAGGGGGTGACGAACGCCGTTTTCTCCTAGTCTTCATCTCGCACTCTTATTTGCCAATATCCTGCTTTTAGGTCGAGAGTCGACATGTAAGGCGTCGGTCTTGCTTCCTGCAGAAGGTCGTCTATTCGAGGTAAGGGGTACGCGTCAACTACAGTTATACTATTAAGCTGGCGGTATCGTCTTCCAACTTCTGATCAATCTCCTTGCGTAGAACTTCTTTCCGCTGTTGGGATACTCTATATGGAGGCACAGCGATCGGTTTATGGTTTCCAACTTCTATGATGTGTTCCACTAGGGTAGCTGGTTTGCTATTACCAGTGAATACGACAGCGTGCTGTTCTAACAATCTGTTAAGTTGCATCTCTTCATTTGAGGCAGCTGCACCATCTATAGCAACCATAGCAATATCAATGTTGGGTCCAAACAACTTACTACTTTGTGGAGCAGAGTAATTTCCGCGTCATTAATTCTGGACTGCGCATCCCGGAACAGTAAACTAACAAACCTCGGCGAGTAGCCATTAAGCGTAGGTTCTTGTCGCGAGGGAGACTGTGGGGGCATACAGAGTCAATTAATAGAGGTGGTCCGTATGCGTCCGCCATATTGCGTTCTTCTTCCAGCGTATTTGCGCTTGGGGATGGTGTCTGGAACATTGGGCTCAACATTGGCTCCAGAGACGTGATCGAGGCTAGCCTTGCAATCACCGACTCGGTTTCCTCAAGTTCCATTTCCACCGTGGACACGGATGCGCTATCTTCATCGAGATAGGATCATAGGAGATCGTACTTCTTGCCAGGTTCATCCAAGAAGTGGAACAATAGTTGCGGCAAGTTGAGAACTATGTTTGCATCTTGGATAAAGTCTACTGCTAGGAGTGTGCGATTGTCGTGTGATTCGGGCAACACGATAAAAGTTGTGGGGATTGTCCGTCCACTTAAAGTTACAGGTACTTGTGCTGACTGTCAGGCACGTATACAGAGGGGGGGATAGTTGGGATTTATCCCCCTCCGAAATCTGACTGAAAAAAAAAAAACGTTTTAAGTCATCTGTTTATTTATTCGCTTGCGTGTTCTTTTAATAAGTAGGTAAAATAAAAATATAGATAGATCTTGATCTGATTATGTAAGCGACGTTACTAGTAGCGCCATCTAACCTATTTAGAGAGAAACCGAGAACGAAAACAGTAATGAACGACATCTATCGTCGAGTAGAAAAACTAATAGTAGAAAGATCGTCGCGTTGAGTAGCGAAATATCGAGAAGCTTCCATAACTTTCTGCTACCAGGTAGTAGATGGCGCAATATTCCACTGTGTTCCAGAATACGAAAATGTAGTATAAATACGGCGGGGGCGGGAGTCCGGGAACCTGCATGTCAGTTTATTTCGAGAGCGATTCAAGTGAGAATCGAGAGCGACAAGCGAGAAGAAAAGTGAAATACCTCTGCAATAGTGACAGTATAGTGCAATAGACCAGTTTATTTTGATATTGGTTTCAGTTTCATAGAGAGTAGAGTAAATTCCTTCCGACTTGGTTCACCTGATACTTTGCCCGTGCCGTGAAATAAAGGAAAAAAACTTCAAAACCACTGTTTTCATTGGATTCGCCAAATCGCCAGTCCGTTACGTACGTGAGATAGTGTTGGACAATTTTGGACCTGCAGACGTCATAATTTGTTGGACCGTTCGCCCTACCCATCACAGATTACTTAAATAAAGTAAAGTAATGTGTGAAATGTGAGTGCTTCTTGATTTGTGCTTGTTTGAACGTATATAAATTGCTGCTGCTAAAATGAAGAGAATTGACAACTTTTTCAAGCCAGTGGCAAAAAAAATTGTTACTACTAGCGAGGAAAAAACTACTCCAAGCATGGCTTCTGCTGTTGATAGTAGACAACTAGAAACAACTTCGTCAAAATTTACAGAAAAAAATGTGATTTCAGCCGAACCGGCTGGAAGATGTAGAGATGAAGGAGAATGTTCAACTTCAAAAACGTGCAGTTTAGATACAATGATTATAAGTGAAACTTTACCTGATATCGGCGTGGTGTCTAATGCCATATATAACACACAGTATCCTCCTCTTGTACTCACAGATGAACAGAAAAAAAATATTATTACACAGCCGTTTGTCCCAGATGCGTCATTTTCGTTTCCGGCTAGTAGCTTTGGAAAGAGGAAACTTAGATTTAGAAGAGAATGGATGGGATCATGGGAATGGTTAACATATTCGCCGAGGAGGAATGGTGTGTTCTGCAAATATTGCGTTGTCTTTTCATCAGGCACCGCTGGAAAAGGTTCCCACCAAACACTTGGAAGTTTTGTCAGCAAACCATTTGATAATTGGAAAGATGCAACAGAGAGATTTCGCGAACATTCTGCTGCTAAATATCACCAGTTTTCTAAGTTATGCGCAGAAAATTTCTTACGCGTAATGGATTCAGCAGCTATAGACGTTGCATCGCTGCTTAATGATCAAAGGCTCAAAGAAAAGGAAAGAAATAGAACAGCACTAAATCTATAATCGAAACTATCATCTTCTGTGGAGAGCAAGAGTTGCCGCTTCGTGGAGACAAAGACAGTGGACCATTGACTTTAGAAAAGCCACTTGGTAAAGATGGAAAATTCAGGGCTCTGCTACGATACCGAGCAAGCTATGATAATATCCTGAAAGATCATATCATTACAACCCCTAAAAATGCAACGTATTTTAGCCCTATTATTAACTTAGCCCTATTATTATAACTGCACGAAGCAACCCTCCCAGCGATACTGCTGAAGAATACTTCAGAAGAACTATTTTTATACCGTGCTTGGACGATTTGATATCTGGCATGAATGATAGATTTGCGAATCAAAGAGAGCTGCTTTCTTCTTTAGAAATTATTCTTCCGAAAAATGTGGACGAGAGAAAAATAAGTGAATTAGAAAATATGAAAATTTATTGGGAAGAAAGTGTTGGAGAATCACTAATAAAAGCAGAGTACAGTATGTGGAGTGCCAAGTGGAAAAACACAGATAAGAAACCAGTCGAAATTATGGAAATTTTAGACACGTGTGACAAAGTTTTCTTTCCTACCATTAACAGGCTAATACATATTCTGGCCACCCTCCCGGTTTCAACGGCATCTGTGGAGCGGTCATTTTCATGCCTAAAGAGAATAAAATCCTTCCTAAGGAATAGAATGGCGGGCGAGAGGCTTACTGGTCTCGCTCTATTGTCTATTCATTCCGCTTTGGCGCCAGATCCTGATATGGTACTAGACGTAATGGCTGCCAGCGGTAACAGAAAAATACTTATATAATTATAGTATAGTACAGTGAAAATTATAGTACAGTGATTACAGCGATTTTCACACAGTTCACATGGTTGTTTCAATGTTTGTCCCCCCCCGAACCAAAAGTCTGGATACGTGCCTGCTGACTGTACACGTTGTCTTCGCCGTAGCCCATCGGCAAAGGTTACAGTGGCATTTTCCGAGTTAAAGGTCACTCCTTTTCGCTTTAGCAAGTAGTAGAGTGAAGTAGATGCGACGCTCATTTTTGCGCCAGAATCAATGTGAGCTTGATCATTGATGCCATCGATTGAAATTCTGACAGTTGGCCTAAGTCGAGTTCCAGATGCCAATGCATAAAACCCAACTTCCACTGCGCCTATTTTGGGTGTGTTGCATTTTGGACATTTGCTTCTGACTATGCTAGGCTCACCGCATCCGTAGCAGATTATTTTAGACGTTGGCGGTGGTCTGGACTCAGTTTTCTTGGGAGTTTCTTTAGACGTCTCGATCTTAGCAGCTTTCTTGCGACACTCCTGCTCGCTATGGTTATAAGCGCAACAGAAGTTGCAGCGGGTTCTGTTCACTAACGGTGTGGCACCAGTGTTGGTCTGTTCAGTGGTTTGTTCAGTGGCGGTTTCTTCAATTTGACGTACTTTCACGAGAAATTCGTCAAATGTTTGAACGGAATCCCTCGGTATTGTATCCCTTATTTTCGGATGGAGGGATGTGTATAGCAGGTCCAACACTTGTGATAGGGTGGGCGACGGCTTTGGCAATTCTGCTATGAGTGCACCCTTTTTAGCAACAAATAGTTCTGTGGCTGTAGGACCGCTTTGTTTGTTACCCACAATCTCATTGAGTACTTGATAGGCGGGTCTCTTTGGAGCAAATGTCGTTCGTAATAATGACACAGCCTCATGCCAAGTGCTGACGCTTTCTCTCACTCCCAGCCACCAAATAGCTGCATCACCAATAAGCAGCAGAGTAAGCCCTTCTATGGCATTCTCGTCGCAGACGGACTCAATTTTCTTGAAAGTAGTGATAGCTGACAGAAACATCTCGACCACTGTCGACTGGCGAGTCCCGTCAAAACGGGCAGTGCATGATGCAAAACTGCCTGTATTTTGTGAAACACGAGAATTTCCCGGTTCGCTAACACCCCTAAACGATCCCTAAACTGATCATCAGAGAAACTGACGTTTGCCATTGTTTTATTTCTCCGGCTACGTCTAGGTAAAACGTTATAAAAGTCAATGTTGATTTGCTCAATAAATAACAGTAACCTAATAAACTGCTTACTGTAAAGGAATCTAGCGTGAAGATATACCTAAACTAAAGATTAGCGACTACAGAAATGATAAAACTAAACTGCTTTAGAAATCAGTTTTATTGTAATGAATTACGTAACTAATCCTGTATACCTACAGAATCCTAGCTTGTTTATATATACAATAACAAAAAAAAATATTTCTACCAATATGTCGAAACTAATGTATATACCTACTAACAGAACTAAGATCAATCTAACAAATTAACTAATTGACAACAACAATAATATTAAGATTTACCTACAATACATTACTAATAAATGTACCTACGATAAAATACGTGGGTAAGAAAGCCCAAGGTGGGACGCCAATTGTAACAAGGTTCAGTGTGAGGAGATAAATCTAAACCCACTTTGCAAAAGTAACAGTAAATAGTTTATTTAAACTAATAACTATTACATTGATGGTAACGCAAAGAGCTAACTAATATAACAAATAAATGAAGAAATTAAGTAATCTAACTAAACCCTACCGAAAACCCTAAGCGCACCGTGCCCTGGGGGGTTACCATCACCTCTTATAGCAGTATTATTATAATATTACTTCACAGTGGGAAAGTGATGGAGCTATACAGGACTTATAGCTCCATCTCTTTCTCACACTAAGTAATATTGAAATAATACTGCTATAAGAGGTGATGGTAACCCCCCTGTACGTCAGTAATGTGGATCACCAACACCACGTTCGCACAGTGCAGGTGCTAATCTGTTCTCAGCAAGAGGCCCGGGCAAACGTGACCGACCTAAGTCGATGCGGTGTATACACCCAAGTCGTGCCGAACTCAGACAAATGAACCATTTTTTTTTTATGTATGGTATCTCGTAGTTGACCTTGAGAGGTCGTGACTACTTAACCGGACTTTCCTGTGGCTGCCTTAAGCGAACTCAAAGCCTCCAGCCAATGGCGAATTTCTTAAATTACTAAGCGACTGCACGCTAAGGGCACCCCCTGTGGGGTACGGACCTCGGCTTAGGGCGTCGCTGGGGGGAGGACAGCAAGGTGGGACAGGCTGGATCTGAACAGAATTATTATTATTCGGGGAATTTAAAACTACAGGCTCAGCTGCGGCGCGGGCTGGCGCTTCGTCGAGCAAGGATCGGGGGGGACAATTAGACGTCGGGGTTTACGCGAGGGACCTCGGCGGCGAGGTCGGAACGTAGGTCGGTGTGTTTTGTGCACTGTACTCGTGGCCCTACTGCTTTCCTGGAGGAGGGGTCGGTGAGAGTATGCCTTGGACGGCGAATAGAGTTAATGGTGGAGGGCCTATAACTGGCGGCCTGCACAACCAGAGGGTTGCGGTGGGTGGCGGCAGAGTCGAAGAATCACTTCGCGATGCGATTCATGAACTGCTTGGTGGGGATTTTAAGATCGAGATGCAGGATCTCGTTTCGGACGAACCAGGGGGCTCCCGTTGCCTTTCGGAGGAAACGGTTTTGGAGGCACTGCATCCTTTGGATGTGGTGGGGCCTAGCTTGTGCGAAGACTGCACAGGCATATGTCATAATGGGACGGATGCACGCTGTGTAAATACGCAATTTGCCCTTAAGGGACAATTTGCTGCGCGCATTTAGGACGGAGTGTAGTCTACCGAGAGCGAAAGCGGCACGCGAACGCACCTGCTTAATGTGCTCTGAGAAGGAGAGATGGTGGTCAAGGGTCACGTCTAGGTATTTGGCTCGCTTCTCCCAAGGGATAGGCTTGCCGAACATGGTGAGCGGTCGGAGGGGGATGAGGTTTCTACGCGGTTTGGTGAAAAGAACCGCCTGACTTTTGTCGGGATTAACTTCGATTTTCCACTTTCTAAACCAAGCGCCAAGCTTGTTGACTTTGGTCTGGAGAGTGGGAGATATCTAGTCATGGACTAACCCGGTGTAGTAGATGGCCATGTCGTCTGCGAACAGAGCCAACTGCGCCTTCCTACTTTTGGGGATGTCGCTGGTAAAGAGAGTGAAAATGAGAGGGGCTAGTACAGAGCCCTGAGGGACGCCTGCACGGATAGGATGAGGGGAGGATAGCGCTCCTTCGATGCGGTAGCAGAAGGTGCGGTTTGACAAGAAGTCTCGTAAGATGAGCACGAGACGATCAGGCACACCGAGTTTGTAGAGCTTATATAATAAGCCGTTGTGCCAGACCTTGTCGAACGCTTTCGCTATGTCGAAGAACAAAGCACCGGTCGTAAGACCACGTTGAAAGCCATAGCTTATGTGTTCTACGATGCGGTGGACCTGTTGGACGCAAGAGTGTTGGGATCTAAAACCGAACTGCTGGTCGGGGATGAGGCCCTTTGTTTCCGCAAAATCTCTGAGGCACTTTAAAATAAGCCTCTCATAGATTTTGCCGAAGACATTGAGCAGACTGATGGGCCGGTAGCTACCGGCCCATCAGCTACCACGCCACTAGCTAGTGGGCTCCGTTTTCGGCTTACCGGGCTTCGGTATGCCGATGACGGTGGCCTTTTTCCACTCTTGTGGAAAGATGTTATTGCTCAGGGCTCCATTGAAGATGGTGGCCATGAGCATTATGAGGTGAGCGGGGAACAGTTAGAACAGCACGCTGGCGTATTCACTGGTAATAGCAAACCAGCTACCCAGTGGAACACATCATAGAAGTTGGAAACCATAAACCGATCGCTGTGCCTCCATATAGAGTATCCCAACAGCGGAAAGAAGTTCTACGCAAGGAGATTGATCAGATGTTGGACGACGATGTTATCACACCTTCGAAATCTCCATGGGCAGCACCAGTTGTTATGGTCCCCAAGAAAAATGGAGGTACAAGAGTCTGCATAGATTACCGCCAGCTTAATAGTATAACTGTAGCTGACGCGTACCCCTTACCTCGAATAGACGACCTTCTGCAGGAAGCAAGACCGACGCCTTACATGTCGACTCTCGACCTAAAAGCAGGATATTGGCAAATAAGAGTGCGAGATGAAGACCAGGAGAAAACGGCGTTCGTCACCCCCTTTTGATTGTACCACTTTCGAATGCCGTTTGGTTTGCGTAATGCTCCGATTACTTTCCAGCGATTTATTAACAAATTGAAGCTGCACCTTGACGGAATGAAGTTGCTGGCTTACTTAGACGATCTCATCCTGCTCTCGCCGTCTCTCAAGCAACGCCTAACTAGTGCCCCCATCTTGCGCCAAGCAGATATAAGTAAGCCATACACCATAAAAACAGACGCTAGTGATTATGCTCTAGGAGCTGTTTTGGTACAGGAGGAGGGCAACGAGGAGCATCCCGTCGAATATGCTAGCCGATTATTAAATACACTGCTAGCAATCTACGTAGAAAGTGATCATCGGTCTTGGGCAGAAAGGCTCCCTAGCATAAGATATGCTATGAACACATCGCACTGTCTCAGCACGGGCTCTAGTCCAGCATATCTTACCTTCGGTAGAGAGTTGAGGACCTTCGATGATGTTAAACACGACCTTCATCAGATAGCTTTATCAGAAAACTTTATCCCCGAAATAACCCTAAAACTTATTTTGTTAGCAGAAACATTTAACAGAACGAGAGAAGTGCAAGAGAACAAAGAAGAAACAAGAAAGAAGGCAGCAGATGAACATCGGCGTCCAGCTCCTACCTACATACCCGGCGATCGTGTCATGGTTGCGGCCAATGGTCAAGCGCAGCTCGCTACCAAACAGCGAAGCTGGCTCCACGTCGCGACGGGCCCTACATCATCCTGCGACGGCACGGACCTTGTTCTTACGAGCTTCCCACCCAACACAGCCTACAACTCCTCTGGACGCAGTAAGCCCAGAAAAGCAGACCGCAGCCACTGAAACAACACTGGTCTCCTCGTCGGGACGTCTTCGGGACCGGAGGGGGAGAATGTAACGCGGCAAACACACAACCACGGCAGAAACACTCGCGCGCACGTGAACACGGTGCGCGTCATCACTACTTACCCCGCGCCGCACGGTCCTCCGCAGCGCTCCTGGCCGCCTCTATAAGAGCTGCCCGGGCTATGGTTCATTAGTCTGTCTACACATACGCGTAGCGCGGGCTAAGCGATATGTGTAGACACTGGGCGGTGTTACGCAATTACAATGCCGCCCACACACACACGACAGTTCCTTAGCCCGGACCGTAATCGGCTTGATCTGAAAGCGGGGCGGGCGGGAACTAAACACCTATACTGTAGGAGCGTCGAGTCGGCACCTACGTCGCTGGTCGCCTTCACTGGGCCTCCCCCGGGTAACCGGGGGTCTCACCTGGCGGGGGTTGACCGCCGGGGTGTCGTGAAGAAAGCGGCGCTAACAGTATTAGCGTCGTGATGCGCCTACAGTAACACAATAGCAACCACTCACATGGGCGCGTTATTAGTTAACGCGCCCAATCATCTAGGCGTCATATATTTATAACGACACATACAATGAGGGGCCCGTATTTACGGGCCAACGTATAGACTCCGCGGCCGAGGGGCGACGCCCTGGTTCCGCTAGCCGCGCCCCCTTACGGGGACGCAGCGACATCCCACTGTTTTTTTTTCATTAGTCTGTGTTCGGCACGACTTGGGTGTATACACCGCATCAACTTAGGTCGCGGTCGGTCACGTTTGTCCCCGCTTCCTGCTGAGAACAGATTAGCACCTGCACTGTGCGAACGTGGTGTTGGTGATCCACATTACTGCTATTAGCCCGTTAGCCCGAAGTACCCAGGCCTTTAGTGGCCGGGGGAATTTCACCGCCTGATCCCACATTACAACAACAACCATTTACAATCAATATCTATATAAAGATTTCTCAAAAAAAATACGATTGAAAAATTTGCGTCTTTTTTGTTTGAATTCCCGCCAAAGCAAGTCGTAGAAAACATGTTGAAACGCCATAGATAAAAAATATATCAGATAACTCCAAAAATCATATTTTATTTTCCTTACTTTTGTAGCTGCAAGACATCAACACATCTGCCCGGCACAGCAAAAATGTATCGAATACGCCCGTACTACGTTATAAATAAATAGGCAAATTACCTAATACTCGTAGTATGTATCATCGACGACTTATGTATCAACAAGTTAAATTTTAAGTATTTAAAAAAAATCTAGTTCAAATATGTCAGGAGATTGTCCATTGTTCTTTGTTTCTATTTACATTACAATTTATTCGAATTCAATTATCTTTTTATTAATCCACAATCGCCAGCACATCAGGTTATACGATACAGCTGGCGACTGGTACACATACAGGTGGTAAATAATAATAAAAAATATAAACAATTATAGACCCTATCGATATCGGGCACAGCAACATTTTAAATAAGTAGGAGAGAAAAAGAGCGCCACGTCAAAAAAGCAAAAACGTGCCCTCGGCGCCAAGCTACGAATTCTTCCTTAAAATCTGTCATGTAGTCGTGACCGTGGCATGCTGGGCACATTTTGGTTTGTTATCTATGCATGACTGAGGCGGTCAAAAGGTTAATGATTGTCCTTATTACTAAATATTTAAATTATTTCCTATTTATTGGTCTTTTACTACAGTATCAATTAGTATATATTATCACTGACTTATATAATCTCTGAATATAATATGTCGGTCCGGTCAATCTATCTAAAATTCTTCTTCTTTATTTTTGAAATACAGAAAGCCAAGAGTACTTACTAATTCCATGCAGAAATTACTCTAGATTCTTGATTGTTGACTTGCTTTGACAGTTGACACTGGTTGACTACTTGACACTGACAGTAATAAAACCTCACAATAGTTTATTGTTCTGTCATCTAGACAACAAAACTCAAATTGAAACGGTGAAACGAAACCTAAGACCTGAAAGAAAACACGAAAAAAACCGGCTGCTTAGTTTTCAAAAGTTTAGATGACTAATAAACTAAAATGATGTCGTCCTACTTCGATTTCTTTTGTAAGAACATAGAATGTGATGATGCACCGAATACAGATCGCATTACAGGCACCTGTTACTCAATGTGTCCTGAAGAAGAAGTCGAATTGTACGTATAAATATACTCAACAGACACATGTTCTTATTAAATTAGTACCGTACTTACTCATTGGGGGTAGAATATAAATCATCCTTGTTTATCTTATTCTTCATTTCTATGTTGTTTTGTATATATTTTTTAAAAGATTTACAAAGTACCTAAAACAACAGTAATGAATAATTAAAAAGGCTTATTCTGATTGATTCAATTAGGAGGTAGTCAGCGGAAGCACTATACTTTATGGCCCAGCGTTTTTTCACATTAGCTCAATTTTTTAAGGCGCGAGGTGGAGCGTCTAGTCCATGTATTAGAAGTGTGGGGTAGTGAAAGGAAGCTGGTGAAGAGTTACAGCCGCTCTGCAGCAGACTCCAACATGGCTGTTCCACATCTGTTGCGGCCAAACTCCGTGCTCACCAACACTGTACAGTATCTGCTGATGGAGTAAGACTGTTTGCATTTTAATTTCATTAAATAACCATTATTTATTTAACACTATAAGATTTTAAACTAGCAAAATAAGGGGCAAAATGTGAGTAACCACACATCTAGCCACTTGTTTATAGAATACAGGCAGCATTTTTATTTTCATGTCACAATCACAAAATAACTGATTAAAAAGTTTATTATTGTTAAGCATTAAATATGTTCATCAAGCTTTCCACCCTAGTTTTTTATCTCTACCTAGATGCAACTACCAACAACAACCCACAAACATAATACAGCTTAAGGTCAAAAATACAGTTTCGTCACTGAGAGAACAACAAACACAACCATCAGTTAGTGTTTCTAGTACATCCCAGCCTCCATTTCATTTCATTTCATTTCCACCTGAATAGCAAATAGTTCCTTTTTACAGTAGCAATAAGTGCAAGAAGATCTTACAATCACAAAACCTCCAATAAATATAGTGGCTACAAATAGATCTCACCGAAGATGAGTGTGTACCAAAACAAAAACGCCTTACTAAACCTCCACCAATTATCTTGTATGGCATTGAAGATGTCAATGAGCTGATGATGATGGAAATGATGGAGTGTAGGAGGTCTGTAAGTTATTACAGACCACCTACACTCCATTGCAAATAAGGGAGAATTGATCTGCCAAATCATCAACAGAAATTGGTTAAGAATTAATAACCTGGACATTGAGACTTCAAGAAAATTATGACCCTAGTCTGTGAAAACAGCCTCATTGGACACACATTAAACAGGAAATATCAACGATGGTTCGTAATCAAAATCTGCACCACTCAATGTCATATAGTTCCATAATTTTGGAGAAATAATTTGTGTAAAGTTTGGGCCTGAAAAGAAGCCAACTTCAAAATATTTTCTAACCCAAATAATAGTGTATTAAAACAATAAAATCGATATACCATCAAACAGTTTCTATAGAAGTGCCTAAAAGAAAAACCTTCCCCAGTGCCAACAATGTCAGCATTATGGGCACTCGCTGTTAAATGTGAACAAGCCCACAAAACATCTGAGTGCCCAAAAAAAGTTTAGAACACACCAGCAAAGTGCATTTTATGTGGAAGCTCACATCCTGCGAATTACAAATGATGCACTGTGTACAGGGAGATTTTAAATAAAAGAACAGGCCATAAACCTACAGCCCCAACCATACCCCTCAAAGAACCAAAAATTTGACCTGCAATCAAACAAAATAGACCACAATTCGAGAATAAATAGCCAAAACATTATACAAATGACAAAAAGGACTAACATATACAGAAGCTACTAAAAAGGAGCCCAAATTAGAAATACCGCTCATATACTCACAACAAACATCAGTAAACTTGTCCAATAAAATGGCCACACTCAAAGAGTTGGGACCTGGAACATAAATGGACAGTTCAGAAATAAACAAAATGTAGAGATAATCCTTACGCTACATGACATTGATGTAAGTACTTCTAGTTTCCAAAGCAATAACATCCAATAATTTATGTACCTTCAACAACTATAGTATTTACTCCACATTTCATCCCAATGGAATTGCACATGCAGGAACAGCAGTCATAATAAAACATGACGTTCTGGAGGAGTATAAATTGACCAAGTACAGGCTGCTGTGGTTCAGGATAAAACAAATTATAATATATCGTCCAGACAGAATTTCGGCGAATAAAGTCCCATACCAACACCTTAGCCAGAGCCCTAAGTGAACCAATAACCATGAAAAGCCTCAAACGCCACCACATATGAGACTTTACTAAATGGAAGAATGGACTCACTAATAACATCATGGATAAACTAGCTGATTGCAAGATAAACAAGAATAACTGTTAAGCATCCTGCATCATGGCTTATAGCAGTCCACTGCTGGGCAGAGGACTTTCCTATTGTAAGCTACATCTTCAGCCACACTATGAATTAAGGCGCTGACAAGAGGCAAATGACCAAAATAGGCTTGTCTTAAAAAAAAATTGCCAAATCTGTATAGTTTGTGGTAGCGGAAAAAATATATGTTAATTTTGAACATACCTATTTCTCGGAACTTGGTTGTTACCAAAACACGTTTTGTAAAAAAAATCTCGATACAAATTAACGTTAAACTAACCTCTTACTTTTTTTTTAGGGTGGGAAATCATCAAATAATTTCTCCCGCTCTGGGCGGAGCGGGAGGGTGTGTAAGACTCTTACTGACTAAAACCCACCCGTATTCCTTGCGTTGCCAGGGGCCTCGGTAACCCTTTAGTACCATCCCGCGCCCCCGGCAGTTTCCGAACCAGAATATCTGTATTAAATAGCAACATACGTTACGTATTTAATTAATAATATGAACGTCTTATTTGAATGCAGAACTTGGTTGTTTTTTTATTTTCGATTACTCATTTTGAGCAAATAGATAATTGCTTCATAATTTGCAATAAATTACAAGCGTGTGTCATCGCGCTTCTCTTTCTTTTCTATGCAGTCTGACAGTGACCGCGGCTTAGGTGTTGTCAGCGTCTTAACATCTATTACTAGCCAGCATCTTTCTGCACAGTTCAAATGTTCATTTGTAAATACGAGTGTTTAGTTTAATCAAGTTTTTTTTTATGTTCAGAAATATCTAATACAAATTTGTGATACTCGTCCACAACTTCGAATGTATCGTCTCCCATCTTCATGGGAGTGGCTGTTACGTGGGCATTTGACATGAACTTTGTCTTGTAGATTTCTCCTTGACAAAACATTAATAAGTGTCACATGTAATATTCCAGTATCACAAGAAGAGTGGATGTGCCTGCCTCGGTGGTATATGACTACGTGAATGACCGTCTGAGAGCCGTGAGACAGGATGCCACCATACAGAGGTTACCTCCTGAACAATGTGTTTGTCTTCTAGAGCCTATGATCAGGTTTTATGTGTATTATGGCTATAAGTAAGTGTTTTATAATTATTTTATATCTTTATAAATAAAAAGAAAAGTCCTGACTGACTGACTCATCAACGCCCAGCCTAAAGCCTAAACCTAGAAAGCTGAAATTTTGCACAGATGTTCCCTTTATAATGTAGACAAGAGATAAGGAAGGATTTTTCGTGATTCAACCCAATACTCAATATATTTATTGCTTCCACATGTGAACTTAGGTGGTAGGTTTTAGAAAAATATGATCATTGTGGACCGTCAGGCACAGCAAAAGTAGGAGAGGAAGAGGGCTTTTATTTGACCACTTATTTGATATACTATTTATTGTAATTATTTTACAATACAATAAAATATATCATTTAAATATTTGCCCCATAATATTAATCCGATACAGCCTGTCCCTTGCTGTCCTCCCAGCGGCGCCCTAAGTCGAGGTCCGTACCCCACAAGGAGTGCCCTTAGCTTGTAGTAGCTTAGTTTGTAAGTTTATGCCCTGCCTGGAGGCCTTAATTTATAGAGGCATCCACAGGAAAGTCCGGTTAAGCAGACGACAACCTCCTAGGTTGACCTGCGAGATGCCAATTAAAAAAAACACGCTGGCTCATCATAATTGCAACATTTGTGTAGCGCAAGCGCCGCGATCGTTTAGGATACAACTAAACTGTACTTTTTTTGTGCAGAACTATGTTTTAAAAACTGCTTTTCAGCGCAATTCTTTGTTTTCCAACTTTCCAAAATTGTTATGTAGCAGTAGGTACTTTATAGTTTGTAAAAAATAAAATTCCCTATGAATAACAAAGAACTTCACCTTCAGTTGCCGGGTTTTACAATAGGTGGTTGCTTCAAAAATGAGTGAAAATGTGAACGAAGTCTATAACCTGGATTAACAGGATACTCTTAATCCCGGTAATACGTTCCCGTGGGATATTTTCCGATATCCACGCGGGCGAAGCCACGGGCAAAAATGAGTAGCTAGTAGTATTTTTTTTTTGCAGAATTTATTTTGGAATAAACTTGTTGAACTATAAATTGACTTAAAACTAACCCTGTACGAAATTTTCGAGACAATTGTTATTGTTTTTCTGCACATGATGTCTCTAGGGACTTTTCACACATCATTATTATTATAACTATCATGATTTCTTGAATCACGATATACTTACATAATTCTGGTGAAAAACCTTCACTAAGATTTATTTTGCAGATTTCCCTTTAATCTGTCCCTAAATTACGTAGTAAAACTGTGCCTAACTAAACCAATGATGGTGTGATTTAAATTAATTGTAAAAATGAACGAAGATTTCGATGTCATTCACTCTATTCTTTTCCCATTTAGAACTGGTAGTAAATCTCTTTCAGGTTATCAAGCCTTCCCCTTAAGGACTATGACCCAGTTCTCAACAAAAAGTACTTATTGGAATGTATAAAATGGTACCTCTCATGCTGTGATAGCATAGCCAAATCACAAGGGAAGATAGACCACCTGACAGGTTTCCTCTCAAACCTAGATTTGAATGGCAAGGATAAGAAAAATAAGCTTGTCAATGACAAGGTGCTGATGGAAAGTCTGTACATATTGTGCCATCTAGATGATTTACATCCACTCTTTAGATATGTTAATTTGTCTAGAGAATTTAAGAGGTGAGCCAGCATCAATATATTTAAATGTTGTTTTTTATTTGTGATGGTGTGAAAATCAGGCAGTTCACGTGATGGTCGGTGGTCTCCGCCGCCTATGGACGGCAATATCAGGTGGTGCTTGAGACAAAGCCAAAATGTGTCATATGCCTGTAGGTGTAGTTACACGGTTACACCTTTCTAATCGAAACATAGATGAAACCAAGTAATAGGTATCTTGGAATAATTTCCATGAACAGTCTCCTTTAAAGCTCTATTTCTATTATCAATTTGGTTTAGGTAATTTGTTTTTGTTTTTTTTTTCAGACACCCGAAACTTCAACTAGCTTACGAAATAGCAATAGCAAATTTTCAGGGCAACTACATAAGAGTGTGTAGTCTGTCAGACAAGTTGTGCCCTCTCTCATACTGTGCCTTATGTACCTACTTACCCACACTACAACGGTAAATATTTCCTTACTACGACGGCATCTGTCCCAACGCCAGCGTCTAGCTATCAACGATTTTCTAGCTCCAGAAACGTACAAAAGATTGTAAGTCCCATGTAAGTAAAAGCGATACATAATTATATTGGGCAAGGACAGCTAATGAGACACAATTGATTTTTTATTGTTTGACTCCGAATTGGTGTCGCGCGGGGCTTAACCCTTTATGGGGCAGAAGATTCTGGCTTATATGTTAAAAATTAAACACTGGGATTAATATCCCAGTGTTTAATTTTTAACAAACCTAACCTAATATTTAATGAAAATTTTTGAACATTTTTTTTTATTTTTTATTAAAAAAAAAATATGGTGTCCACATTTTGGACACTGCCCTTTCTCACGTATGAAATTGTGCAAAACATGGTGCAATGCATAATGGCACTTTGCATTTGACACACTCTATTTTGCTCTTTTTTCCAAGAGCTTTACTGCTGCAAGCTCTGCACCTTCTATAACTGAGCAGCTCTCCCGGCGATATGCGATCCCACATCATTAAGCCTTATTTCATCAGAGATAAATAGACTTCTGCCTGCTTGTTGGTCCCTTTGGTCTTTTGTTCGCAAAGTTGGTCAAAACAGATACCCTTCGTTTCCTGGAGCTGTAACTGTTGATCAGGTTACGTGCCATCTAAGAGGCAAGTTTGGATCCAAAATTTCTTGAAGTTCAGTATTACATGGCGGTATGAAAATAGTTTCGGTGTCGTTCTCGTCACTTTCGTTATCGTCTTCGGAGTGTTCACCATCCGACAATGCGAACAGGTCTTCCAGAACATCTTCCAGTTTATCTAATGGAATCGTCTGAAATAGAAACACTTAGTAACAAAAAAACCAAAATTATAAATTTGAACCATGAAAAATTACCATGACCTACGCGGGCAGTGTCCAAAATATGGACGTCATAGTTTTTCGATTCTAACAAGACATGTGAACCAAATTCTCAAAAATCAGAGCTTTTACCCCATATTTACAACATTTGGAAGGATACGTAAAAGAAAACTTACCTTTTGGTTCATTGCTTTTGAAGATTTTCTTAGATTTATAAACAACACTCAAAAATCATCAATTTTTGACATAAGATCCATCACCTGATAAAAGTTGGCCATGTTAGTATTTTTTTTTTAACGTTTTGTTAACAGTATCTAGAGGCTCAACCAAAGAGCCAAAAGTGAGATTTAGTTTAGTTAACATTTAGTTTAGCCGCAAAAATTCAAAATGTATGGTGTCCAATATATGGACAGTGCCCCATAAAGGGTTAACAGGTTAATAGTTGATCGCTGGTCGCATTGCGTTGTGCTCGTGAACACTGCTTGTGGTGACTGGTCGTCTTGCTGACCATGGTTTTGTTATATTGTTATTAGTAATTGACTGTTTATTTATTTTACTTCGATGGTCCTAGTTTATCATTTGTGACTGAGTTACAGCTACAGCTTTATGTAAGCGAGCACGCACTTTATGCCTGTATCTTTTTATTTTAGGTTAGGTAAGTTAGTTTTCGATGTTTTTTTGTTGGTATAGTGCAAATAATATCATTTAATGTTTCGTGTTGCGTAATGTAAACTATTTTGCATACTGTTGTATAGAATCAAGTTTTTGTAACTGAACAGACAGCTGTGCTGCTGAGGAGTTTGTTGAGCCGCTTCTTCCCAGCTAAAGCACTAGGAAGTGGCAGAACACTCGCTGAGAGACACGCTTAGTACGCATACCAGCGAGTAATCGCTCGTCGCCGTCGTTTTTAGATGCTAGCTGTACTAGCTTCTCGTTAATCGCCGGTGGTGGGACAGATTCTACATCGCAAGACAACTTTTTTTTTTTTTTTTGGATGGGTAATCAACAAATAAGTTCTCCGCACTGGGCGGAGCGGGATTCGGGCCGTATTCCTTATTGTTGCCTGTGTTGCCAGGGGACTCGGTGACCCATTAGTACCTTCCCGCGACCCCGGCAGGATCGCAAGACCACTGACGCCAGATTAATACTTCCCAGTTCTCGCAACACAATCCCACAGAAAAACTTTGTAAACTGTTTCAGACGTGCCCTCCAGGTAATGAGCCACGCGTACAACAACAAGCGGCTGACGGTGCGCGGCGCCACTGTGGCGCGCTGGTTGTGCTTCAGGACGGAACGCGACGCGGCTTCAGCGTGCGCGCACTACGGGCTCGAAGTAGAGGGGGCCGCTGTGCGGTTCGATAAGACTGAGTTCAAAGCAGACGCTACTTTGGTAAGATTGTATTTTTCTCCTTTTCTTTTACGTTTTACCTTTATTTGCTATTAAGTACCAACTTTTATGCTTTTGTAACATAACATCACGCCTTGTTTCCCCGAGGGTTGGGCAGAGGTGTACCTGTAGTACACCCACATTTCGCCAGTTATGTTTAAGTCCCATGTAATAGGGGGCGAGCCTATTGCCATCAACCGGGAACAAATCCAGACTCCAGGCTGCTACTGAGAAATTCCAAATAGAAAAACCCGATAACACTGCCCGACCCAGGAATCGAAACGAGGCGCTTTTGTAACAAGAGAAAAAGAGCTCTTTTGATCTGTTTGTTTATTTTGCCCTTTTAGAACACACCGAAACCCCAGGAAATAACGGAAAAGTTTAATTTAAGTATAATGGATATCTTTACCTACAATACTCCAAAATAGCATTTTATTTTTATAGTACCTACTTAATATTGATATTATTGACTGTTAAGGCGCTGACAAGACCCAATTGACCAAAATAGGCTTCGCTTAAGAAAAAAAATTGCCAAATCTGTATAGTTTGTGGTAGCGGAAAAAATATATGTTAATTTTGAACATATTTCCCAGAACCTGGTTGTTACCAAAACACGTTTTGAAAACAAAATCTCGATACAAACTAACGTTAAACTAACCTCTTACTTTGAGTTCTAATCCAAAATATCTGTATCAAATATCAACATACATTACGTATTTAATTAATAACTAGAACGTCTTATTTGAATGCAGAACTTGGTTGTTTTTTATTTTCGATTACTCAACTCAATTTTGAGTAAATAGATAATTACACTTCATATTTTGCAATAAATTACAAGCGTTGTGTCATCGCGCTTCTCTTTCTTTTCTATGGAATTTGACAGTGACCGCGGTTTAGGTGTTGTCAGCGTCTTAAACTGATCACAGAGTTAGTATTCCTACAAATAAAACGATTATTTTATAAAGGGATCCTTTTTTTGTTTTATTTACATAAGAAAATTCTCCTAATTATGCAATAACTAATTACAATGGACAACAAAATCTATCTAATATCAAATGGTTGCATGGCTCCCAATGTCCAATTCGTTCCATAAGTATGCTGTGTACTAATGAGTACGTCACCGGAGTGCCCTCAATTCATTTATTTATATTATACATATACATAAATAACAACGTAACTAACATACGTATGTAAAAAATAGCCAAAATGTTAGAAAATATTACACTGTCAAAGAAGTGAGGGTAGTTCCGAAATTAGTTTCTATTTATTTTACATGCAATAATTAATACTTAATTTATTTTATTGTATAGTTCTTTTCTCATGATTGATATAGAAAAATATGGTGACATTTCTCTGACAATGTAATTAATAAAAGTAGTGAGGGTGAAGCAAAATATTAAAACAGCTTTGCCTACATCATTATAATTATTATAACAGCCGAGAACCACACTCCACTTCGCTACAACATCATAAATAAATTAATCCTTATATTGAAACATTTCATTGTAATCCGCAATGTTGACCATGCAATGCTACACTTTTTAATTAAGATTTTTTGCTTATACATGAGTTACCGATACACATAATAAATGCTCCATTTTCAATGCACTGTGGGTTCCTGTGCAGTGTGCCAATGGATATAGTGCATTCACTATAACTTGACGCGTGACGCGACTGGTAGCAATGAATTTTGTTCGTTTATGAGTTCAAAACTAACCCGCACTGTGCCCGCGTGGTGGATTACGGCCCACTCTCTTACAGAGAGAGGAGGCCTGTGTCCCAGCAGTGGAAACATTATAGGCTGATTAAGTAAGAGTTCAAAATGGCGACTGACGAACAGAAATACCAATCACATGACTGAAAAATTCAGTGCTGCCAACTGCGTCATGCGTCAAGTTATAGCGAACGCACAGTAAAAACAATTTTGAAACAAAAATGAGTAATATCACAGATCATAAAATCATGAGGGCGGCCACATAGTCGATATTGCGGAATTTCGATGCGGAGAATGTCGTGAATGGTAACTAATTTAGTTAGGGTGACACTATCGATTCGTAGATTAAATTTATTTTTAATGAGTACCCATTAACTATTAAAACACTCGCATTATAAATAACCAACATGTTTCAGAGAACTTGTCAAAGCGTATAGACATAGCGTTAATAATAATAAACACGAATAGTACATATTTCATAAGTTATTCTCCATCTAGAATTTATCAGTAATAACAATTTTATACAACCGGTGTCTAAAAACTTTACATTTGTTAGAATAGGATTTTAATACATCCGTTTGGTAGCACCTAGATGTTCATCTTTATAAAGGGAAGGTAAACATTAAAAGTAAATTAAAAATCGTCAGGAACCATGTAAAACTAAAATAAATTCAATACAACAAATTAATGTCATAACAAGTTTTTAGACGTTCGTCTACGCGTGATTTCATTGCGATACAACATATAAAAACTGATAAATAACTTTAAAACAACAACAAAAGCTCTAATGTACAATAATAGAGGTATATCATTCAACTATACATTGACATGAAACATGTTTACCTTCCTAGAGGTCGATTGTGGCGAACCTAAGCAGTTGTCACGTCACCTAAGGATTAGACTGCGAGCCATCGGGGCAGTGGCGCCGGCGTGACTTTCGAGAACCTTCTATAGAGGGCACGCTAGGACAAATCCGTAACATTCATGTTTAATTTTATACTAACTAGACACAAACAATACTTAACTGGCTACACACGTCACACGCGGGCGACACTGTCACTCACGCGATAAATACCCGCATTACACGCACACGTCACAGCTCTCAGGCAAACAGTGCGGCGCTCGGACTGCAGGCGCCGAGCGGCGGGAAACACTTCTTGTACCTTCCACTGAAAAAAAAAGTTGGGTACATTAAGGCGCTGATAAGAACCGATTGACCAAAATAGGCTTCTCTTAAGAAAAAAAATTGTCAAATCTGTATAGTTTGTGGTAGCGGAAAAAAATATATGTTAATTTTGAACATATTTCCCAGAACTTGGTTGTAACCAAAACACGTTTAAAAAAAAAACTCGATACAAACTAACGTTAAACTAACCTCTTACCTTGAGTTCTAATCCAAAATATCTGCATTCAACATCAACATAGGTTACTTATTTAATTAATAACAAGAACGTCTTATTTGAATGCAGAACTTGGTTGTTTTTTTATTTTCGATTACTGAACTCAATTTTAAGTAAATAGATAATTGCTTCATATTTTGCAATAAATTACAAGCGCTGTGTAATCGCGTTTCTCTTTCTTTTCTATGCAATCTGACAGTGACCGCGGTTTAGGTGTTGTCAGCGTCTTAAGTATGTTACGAGTATATACTACTTTTTCCGCTTCACCCAATTATGCGTGTGCAGAGCTGTGAGAATCATATAATATTTTTCAGCTAACAGAATTTCATTAATTAAATTAATACATTTCAATTTATAAAACTGATAATCAATTTCCTTTTACCTCGCCGGCCGGCCCTCCTAGTTGCTCTTAAGGAAGGCGTCGTCGAAGAGCTCTAGTTCGTGCGACAGGTAGTTGGCTTTGTTGCGCAGTTTCTTGGCAGACGTGGACGCGTGTTCCAGCATCTTGGTGGCGTCCTTCACTTCGCTGAGCTCGGAGTCCATCTCCGTCGTGGCCTCGTCGATCAGCCGGCACAGGCGAGCGAACATTGTGGATAGCTCCCTGCCAAGTACAACGTGTTGCTTTAAATAACAGAATATTTAATTACAAGCCCGATGCGATTTCCCCATCTGCCACTTCCCAGGAGCCTTAAGGGACTATTTTCCAAAAAAAATGTGATACAATTGAGGCCTCTGTCCAAAAAACAAAATATGTTTTTTTGCGTCTGGTGACACTCAATCACATTATCCATTATTCTGTAAAATCAGTTACGGTCAAAACCGCCTCTATCACATACAAAAAGCTAGAAATAAAATAACAAGTGAGATTCAAACCTACACTATCCAGTTGCTAAAATGCAAAACCGCCGTTTCGACCAATCACGGAAGAGCAGCCATCATGGCCGCCCTTGTGTTTTTATCCTTATGACGTGCAAATCCGACATAAATGAAGTCCCAAACCGCCTCTATCCAGGATTGAGGTGCAAAATCGACTCTATCCACTTTTCAATTTAATTTTATGCATAAGATATTAATGCTATTGTTGTTAAATTAATCATGAGCTGGAAAAAACTACATTTCTTATAAACCTAGAAGATATCTCCGAAAATTTGAAGATTTATTAAGCCCACGGAAAGTTTTTTAACCGCTGTGAACATTTTCAGAAACTGGATAGTTGGCGGATTTGCACTTAGACCCTCAATTATTACCTTTTACTTATAAACAGACGACTAACAACAAACTTCCACATTTCTAACTTAAAAAAAATGGCAAAATTTCATGATTTCGAACCAGGGGATTGTGCATTGTCTGTCAGTGAATATTGTAAGTTTTTTGTTAAGTAGATAGTACAACAGCAGTATGGCATATCACAGATCTACATTAGCCCAATTAAATAAGCATCCAACCTCGAATTGCTTATTCTGTTATTCTGCTAATTCTTAACTTCTTGACAGCTCTTTATTTTTTTTTTTTTTTGGATTCGGTCTTTCATCTTAAAGTAGGAAACACCGAACTCATCTAGTTTTAATACATAATTTATTTATTGATGTGTATTTTTGAACCAATGGGGTTAAAAACTGAAAGCTCGTCATAGGTGGCAGCACAGTTGCCCGTCTACACACCGCCATTGTTTTGTTTATGGTTACTTTAGAGATCACCAATAAACGAAAACTAGGTAAATATGTATGCGACTTTTACTTTACTACTATTAAACGACGAGCTAAGGACAGGGGAAGCGTCTACCACTGGTAAAAAGCAGCTTTAGTGGAACATTATTAACGTTTTATAATTTATAGGTTATTTTTTGTTTGTTGACTAAGTTATTTTTTTTTAAGACTGGAGGCGTACGACAGAAATAACCTGTAGGCTTACTCTCGACACTCAATCTCAAGATATCTTGTCATTTGGCACTCTTGGACTCTACACTCTACTACTCACAATATTGGAATCGTATTGGGTGGGTTTTTTTATTGGAACTAAATCGACTATATTCGAACGAAGCATTTTTTCGGTACTCTTGACGAGATTTTGACGTTGATATATCGAGTTTGAATTCATGTTTAGTTGAACGATTACAAAAAGTATACGTTTTCGGGATCGAGTTTGTTATTGTGACTGATATGTTATTGTGACTGATATGTTATTGTGAATAATGGCACGTTTAGAACTTATTTGTGATATTTTGGACAAAAGAGACAAAGGCGGAATTTGAGACGAATGACGCGTTTGCCATGACTGACAATGAATTTACGAAAAATTACCGAGTAGATATGGAGATTATTTTGTTATGTAGAAAAAATCTTTGACTAATGACTTATTCTGTGTAATTGAAAACCTAATTCAATTAATCTTATTTTGTAACTTAATCATTTTTTTTTCGCTGCACTTACTGTTCATAGATATGTAAATTATAACAGCAAATAAAATGAGTAAGGGCTAGAAAGGTTTAAACAATAATAAATAATACAATGTAACTTTTCTTATTTTAACTCTAAACTAGTATCTACCTAAAACCCTAAAGCTTAAATTAATATAAATTTAATTACTGCCTATTTTGTCTCAGGGGATCAACAATGTTATTGAGGGCATTTCAAGAATAAGCCTGCAGATCAGAGTTGATAACCAGGTCGAGGATAATCTTTCCGACTGAAAAAGTTCAGAGATGTTAATTCTAGCACTGATCTAATAACATAATACAAAACACACACACCTTTACTATAATTTACATAGCAGATTATATCAGCTCGATTACCCGACAAGGGTACACATCACAAGTGCCTGTAGGTAAAGAAAACAGGCTTATTTCTCTTGAGAGCATTACCTGTATACGAATTACTCCCATAAGTATTCAGGTTTCAAAAGGACATCACATAGTCTTGACAAAATATCAGGTTTTTTTCGGAGAGCTTTCTCCCACAGTTTTAACTGCTTTGGCATATACATGGGTCCGTGTGTTTTTACAAACAATAGCTGCGCAGTAATAATTAATTATGCAT
This sequence comes from Atethmia centrago, assembly GCA_905333075.3. Lineage (NCBI taxonomy): Eukaryota > Metazoa > Arthropoda > Insecta > Lepidoptera > Noctuidae > Atethmia > Atethmia centrago. The sequence continues at coordinate 28,669,777 of HG995378.1, read as the reverse complement.
AAAAAAGTCGCGTGTTTACAAAAAAAAATACGGAAAGTGACAGGTAGCTGTCAAATTCTTAGACGCTGGACAGTAGCGACATCTGAAGTGAGCACGTGGCAGTTCTTATCCCCATTTGTCGCCGTGTGCCCGCTCGATGTGATTTCCCATCGGAAAAAAATACTTATTTCGACACAAACTTTCATCCCCTTTCCCTTTCTATTTCCATGTTTTTTTTTAAATCCTTCCTCAGTGCTCACTTTCGTTATACATAAATAAAACTCTAGTGCAGAATTTCATGTTTCTATATTCTAGACCCAGCGGTTTAGGCTACGCGTTATCTGTCAATGAATGAATGATTTCAATAATTTTATTAAATAGATGAGGTACTTACTGCTGCACCTGATGGCTGCAGTTGGCGGAGGTGAGGTCGACGATGAGGCGCAGCTTCTTGCTGGCGTGCGCGACGTACTGCTGCTTGAACACGCGTTGTTGCGCGCGAGCCGTCCACGTGAGCCGCTCGTACGCGTACAGGGCTCCGTATAGGGCTCCCGTCACCACGACGAAGCGCCAGCCCACTGTCTTCAGTAGCTGCGAATAGATTTTAGCAAATGAGTTAGGCCTATTTATACAAGTTTAATTCGTTCAGGGGCAAAATGTCCAATTCTCAAATTGTCCAACGATGTCAAAATGTCCAAATACCCAAAATGTCCAATTGTCAAAATGTCTTAAGGTCAAAATGTCCAATTCTCAAAATTTCCAACTCAACTCGAGGCATACAATAAAAGGGCCAGTTGCATTAGATCGATGGGATTAGAACACGTGACCTGTACACGTTCTCGCGCATTGACAAACGTTAGGTACAACCACCCCTCAAGCTAGATCGAGTATTCTACGATGATTTTCGCAGAGTGGCTGGTTGCAGCTAAATTCTTGGCTACTTTTTTTTTGGGTAGGAACTCATCAAATAACTTCTCCCGCTCTGGACGGAGCGGGAGGGTGTGTCAGACTCTTACTGACAAAAACCTACCCGTATTCCTTCCGTTGCCTGTGTTGCCAGGGGCCACGGTAACCCTTTACTACCTTCCCGCGACCCCGGCAGGCATAGGCCTTAGTGGATCCCTACACTTGCGCTGACGACATCTCTATCAGGCGCGCGTGGAATACAACGCGCCGTCGACCCGGGCCTGGTCCTTACCGGACGGTGAGCTGCCCATTGCTCACCGGCCGCGAGCCCGCGCCTACGGTGGGCGGAAATCCGCCCGCCCAGGGTGTCTCCTGCGGCGGCTAGGGGCGAGAGGGCGCGAAATTTGCCTTTCCCTCAACCGTCCCGCCTCCTCCTTCGCGAACATTCGCAGAAGGAGGTGACGGCTGCCCATGCCTTCGTTCCGTACCATGGCCTGAACCAGGGCTGGACGCGAGATCTCTGCCGCCGATCGCCTCCACGAGGACACGGTGGCGCTCAGCCCAAGCCGGGCAGACCTCCACCGTATCCTCCGGATGATCCACACAGTGGTGACACCCGGGCTTTTCCTTCCGCCTTATCCAACACAGGAACCTTCCGAAGCTGCCGTGTCCGGTGAGGACCTGCGTCAGGCGGAAGTTAAGGACGCCGTGGCACCTCTCTAGCCACTTCTCAAAGAGGGGACTTATCGCCGCGATTGTAGCGTGCCCAGCACTGGGTTCGACAACCGTACTCTCCATGTCGCCATGAGATCCCGCCGGAGCTCCGTCCGCTGAGCCGCGATTTCTCGCGGCAGCGGAGTTACGCCCCGTTGCGCCTCCTCGCGCCACACCCATACGAGCGCGAGGACTCTTGCCTTCAGATCCCATGGCTGCAATCCAGCAAGGAGGCTCGCTGCCTCACAAGAGACCGTGCGGTATCCCCGGACCAGCCGGATGGCCAGCCCGCTGGTTGAGCGCGGCCCAAAGGGTCATGCCCTTTCGGCCGCGCTCAACCGGCGGGCTGGCCGCAGCGCCAGGTAACGCGCCCACACATGAGCCCCGTAAAGGGCCATGGACCGCACGACCTCCGCGTAGATCCTCCGGCAGGAGGCGTTTGGACCCCCTAGATTGGGCAGCAGCCGCTTCAAGGCAGCAACTGCGCGCTGCAGTTTGGGAGCCAAACTTCGGAAATGCTCCACGAAGTTCCACCGGCTGCGAAGGACGAGTCCCAGGTACTTCATCGTCGACTCGACGCCGATGTAAACCCCTACCGTTAATTGGGACGACGGTGGCGCGTTCCGAGGGCCATGAAAACACATGGCCTCGAAATTGCCTCGAAAATTTAACGAAATTCAGAAATTACCTAAAATGCCTATCATTTTCTGAAATTTACAAAACCGAAGACCCTAATGTAGCATATGATTACTTTCTCGAACATTTTCGCTTGTTGTATGACCTTTGCTTTCCTTATAAATTAATAACCGTTAAATCAAATAGAAATGTTAAATGGGTATCACATGGCATCCGAGTGTGCAGTAGAAAGCAAAGGCATTTATTATGGAAATATAGGCGCGAGCCAACAACATCTAATAAAAATAATTTCAGAAATTATTCCCACAGGTTTCGAAAAATAATCAAATTGACACAAAAAGCGCAAAATAATTACTTTGTCAGCACCGCAAATAATAAATCAAAAGCATCCTGGCAGATTATAAATAATAAAGTACGAATTACCGAGCCTATTTCCCAGATTAAAGTACAGGGTGCTACTATTACCGATCCAAAAGAAATTGCAAATGCTTTTAATAATTTTTTTATCGACCAAACACAAAACAAGTTGACGTCAATTTCAACACCGAATACTACAAACTTAAGACAGAAAAGAAAGAAAGAAAGAAAATACATTTATTTGCGGTAAACATGACGCAAGGAACACAAGTACAAAAAAGAAACAATTTGGGGGAGAATATGCGTCACGTCCACGCAAAACGGCCAACGCTCAGCATAATGCTGCGACCCTATGCGAGACAGAGCCCCAGCGCTGGTTTTCAGCGATAGCCGGCGTTGACGTTAAGACGTCGATCGGTGCAGCATACAGTGAGATTGTAATTTGAATAACATAAATACAAATATTAAAACTAAAAAATATTATTACTTGATAAATAATCCACATTCAATGTTTATGCAACCAACTTTACCTCAGGATGTTATAATAGCGATAAAATCATTGAAGAATAAAAGTAGCACAGGATATGACGGTGTATCAACAGCAGTTGTAAAGTACGTATCGATTGACATAGCCTCGCATCTCAGTCACATACTCAATTTATATAACAGTTCTGGAATACTTCCGGACAGTTTAAAAACAGCCATAGTTAAGCCACTTCATAAAAAAAACGAAAAAGAAGATCTAGCCAACTATAGACCCATTGCTTTGATTGCCATTTTTTCTAAAGTTATGGAAAAATCATTTATGGCTCTATAGATAAATTCTTAATAAAACATAATATCCTAAGTAGGGAACAAAAGGGATTCAGAAAGAATAGGGGTATAAATTCAGCCGTTTATGGTTTAATAAACGTTATTATTAAAAATGTGGTTAAAAAAAAAAAAAATTGTGCAATTTTTACTGACATGACGAGAGCTTTTGACTGTGTTGATCATGAAACACTTATCAGCAAATTAAATATTATAGGCATCAGAGGAAATGTACTGAATCTCCTAAAATCATATCTTTCTAACCGTAAGCAATACACAGAAATAACTAAAATATGCTTTAAAACCAGGCGCGAAAAAAATACTTGTCTGAGGAAAGAATTATTAGATATGGCGTACCACAGGGCAGTGTGCTGGGACCTTTATTATTTCTGCTTTATATCAATGACCTACCCCGCTGCATTAACCATCCCATGATCTTATTTGCTGACGATAGCACTGCCTTGATTAATTGTAATGACATAAAAAACATATGAACGTCACATATTTCGGACATGGCCTCCCGGAACCACTCCGCCTCATGGTTGATGTCAGCAGGCCTGTCCGGTGATGACACCCAGGCCTGCACGATCGAGGCTTCCAGGAGGAGTTCCCAGTCCAGCTGCTTCAGCGCCCACCGCGGACCACTCGGGGCCCGTCGGACCAGCGCGTTCGAGGTCTGGGCGGAGACGTCATACCGGATGTACCGGTGATCGGAATAGGTCTCCACCCCCTCCATGACGCGCCAGTCAACTACACGCGGCGACAGAGCGGGGCTGGCGAACGAGATGTCCACCACTGATTGACCCGCATCCGCACACACGTGAGGACAGAACCCCGGTTTAGGACGACCAAGCCTGTCTCCAGAGCCTAGTACTCCACCATCCTGCCCCGTGTGTCCGTTAACCGGGAACCCCAAACCAAACTCTTGGCATTGAAGTCCCCGAGGACGAACACGGGGAGGGAACCGAACCCGACGACAACGACTCTCAACTACTCAAAGGAGTTGTGGAACTCGACAAGAGTTCGGTTCGGAGTTCTCTCCGAACCGAACTCTAGACCCCTACCACGACAATCTCCCCGAACCGTGCTGCTACGCAGCCCCGTCCTCTCTTGACGGCCTCTAGGGACGGAGTACCGGCGGTGGCCGACGAAATTAGGGTCACTGAGCCGCTCAGGTCCTCCACCCAGTCATCCCTGGGCGGGACAAAGTACGGCTCAGCGACCACGGCGATGTTAATCGACCACTGCGCCATGCTCTGGAGCAACAGATCCTGAGCGGTGACGCAGTGGTTGATGTTCGCCTGGAGGAGGCGTAATGGGGCCATTACTGTCACTCCATGTCGGCGTTAGCCTCCTCCCAAACCGAGGGTCGTGCCGCGGCGGCTGCGGCCACGACGGCGGTGGCGGCGGTGGCGGAGGGCTGCCCCTGGCCTTGGCTTTGGCGGGTGGGGCGCAGGCCTTGCACGGGGTAGCCCACCGTAACGGCCCCGCGGAGTCAGGACGGATGGTGCCTGGCCTCACCTGCTCGACAGAGCACCCCCCAGTCTTAACGACTGCGGCGACCACCTTATCCTCCGTCACGGAGTCGTCCAGGCCCATGATGCGCATGCTAGCGCACTTGGTGGGCCTGGACACTCGGACCTCGTCCGCATTTAGGGACGCCCTAAGCCTTTCGGCCAGAGCATCAGCGGCCGAGCCACTGGCCGCACCGGGAACCTGCACCATTCGGGCCCCAGTCACCGTAATCTTCATTTTCAGGCCATTGGCAGCGCCGAGCTCCTCGAGGCGCACCACCTCACCCACCTTCGCTAAAACGGTCTTATAAGACACGCCCTTCTTTTCCGCATCCGGCTGTAGTGTGATCACTACAGCAGCAGAATTCGGGGCGCGGCACAGTGGAACGAATGTATGGGAGCGGTTGGACGTAGACATGTCCGAAAAAAAAGAGTAAAATTATGCCAAACTAATGATGCCATCTTATTCGATTACTTAATGCCTTCATAACTTGTGGTGATGAATTTCTTCATAACTCCCATATTTCGGGAGTAATTTGAGAAAATGTGAAATTTTACTATGAAAATGAGTGTATCGAGCTCTCTCCCTCCTGATTCCGGGCTTGTTTCAAGTAGCGGTCTCTAATATCATAATGCTAATACTAAGAGCTATATTTAATACTAAGACACATAGTGCGCCAAATGTGCACTTTCTGGGATAAAGAGTGATGTTTATTTTATAACACAATTTTTTTATTTTTTTTTATTTTGTTGATTAAAACCGTTTTTCTAAAGGTTTACCTTATTACAATAACATTTCTGAGCAGCCAATTAGAGAAGATATAAGCTAATTAGGATATATAATTAGGGACTTTTTTTTTTTTTTTTTGAGGGTGGGAAATCATCAAATAACTTCTCCCGCTCTGGGCGGAGCGGGAGGGTGTGTCAGACTCTTACTGACTAAAACCCACCCGTATTCCTTCCTGTTGCCTGTGTTGCGGGGGCCTCGGTGACCCATAAGTACCTTCCCGCGACCCCGGCAGGCGTCGGCCCTAGTGGACCCCTACTTTGTGCTGACGACATCTCTTTGAGGCGCGCGTGGAATACGACGCGCCGTCGACCCGGGCCTGGTCCTTACCGGACGGTGAGCTACCCATTGCTCACCGTCCGCAAGCCCGCGCCTACGGTGGCCGGAAATCCGCCCGGGATTCCCGACGCCCTGGGCGTCTCCTGCGGCGGCTAGGGGCGAGAGGGCGCGAAACTGATGCACTAATGATTACTGATAAGAACATTGCTATTATTTAATTACTAAATGGCTCTTAATACACTAATTTAGCATGCATCATTTACTAATTATCACAATAACTAATTACCTTGCAATATTTAACAAAGGATACCTGGGATACCTGGATTTTATATAAATAGGTCACTATTAGTAACTTTAAAATCAGTGTTGATTTACACCTCGTTGTATCCAAGCTAATCTCGCAATGTATTTTCCAAATTTTAATACAAATCTTGATATTCACGTTGCTTTATGCGCACGCGCACATAAAGATTTACGCGACTTTAACTATTTGTTCAGTGTTTTAAAAGATAACAGTTGTGTTCAGTTATGTGAAAGTGCTGAAACAAGTTTAAAAGACTGGTGTCGTCGATTTTGCTACCGCATTTATGCAAAATGGACACAGTCTGGAAGAAGCACAGATAAGTTTCGGAAGAAACATGAGATTTGGCTACAGGCTGCAATTCAATGGCCGGAATTACAGAATGAAAATATGGAACCTTCTACAGAAAATATAAGTGACGTCATCGAGCCCATAATTTCTCCTGCTAAATCTGATGCTTCAACTTGTACACATCCTAGTCCTCGTAAATCTTTTGAGGACCTTAGTAACCGGCAAAAAAGAAGACGCACTGAAGATAGTCTTTCATGCAGCAGTAGCAGCGCTGAAATTATGTTTTCGGCCGAAAGGGCGCTTCAAAAGGCAGGACAAAGCGATACAGCTTATGTTATGAAATACTTGACGGAGAATCCAGAAGAGGCCTCAAAAATCAAAGCCTTAATTGAAGGTAAATCAATTCAGGTACGGGAAATATCCCCTTTGAAGGCATTGGCTCTTTATGTATCGATGAACTTATCGAAATGGCGCTATAACACTCTTCGGGATTTCAACACTCAAGAAGGAGCTCTTCAATACCCGAGTTACTACATGTTGGTTAAAGAAAAAATTAAGTGCTATCCGGCCAAAGAAGATCTCACAGTTACAGAGAGCTCTGCAAAAATCAAATTACAAGCCTTGATGGATTTAACCTCAAGAAGACTTATTAGGTCGTTAGAAACCCCTGTTGATCCCAATCAACAGCTCGTATTGACCAGCAAATGGGGTTTTGACGGATCATCTAGCCAAAGCATTTATCATCAAAGGACGAGTGAAGATGAGCAAATCGATCTTGCTAGTAATTTTATGATTAGTCTTGTACCACTGCGGCTCGTCTCAAAAGGTGTAACAATTTGGGAAAACGAGCGACCATCTTCCACTTCATTTTGCCGGCCAATATTGTTTAAGTTTATAAAGGAAACCAAAGAAAATGTGCAGAGAGAGATGGCTGAAATCGAAGCAGAGATTGAAGCCTTAACTCCATCCACCATCACTGATGGAATTAGTGTCAAACACCAACTGCTGTTGACAATGATTGATGGTAAAATTCATTCCATTATATCCAATACAGCAGCTTCAGTGTGTGACATATGCAAGGCTTGTCCTAAAGAAATGAATAATTTAGAGTTAATCAAAGATAAACACGCAAACGAGGACATGTATAAATATAGCTTAAGCACCCTTCACGCTTGGATTCGCTCAATGGAATGCTTATTACACATTTCCTACAAATTAGACATAAAATCATGGCAAGTAAGGGGTGATATAGCAAAAAGGCAAGTTGATGACAGGAAGAAAAGAGTTCAAGAGGCTGTAAGAAGAGAAACGGGCTTACTTCTCGATGTTGTGAAACAAGGCAGTGGATCCACCAACAATGGCAACTCGGCAAGGAGATTTTTTGAAAACTACACTAAATCTGCTGAACTGACCGGAATAGATGCTATGCTTTTAAGAAAAATCTGTGTGATCTTGCAGTGTATTTCATCAGGAGAGAAGATCAACGTAACTAAATTCCGAGAGTTCTGCTTTGATACTGCTAAGCTTTACGTGGAGTTATACCCATGGTATTATATGCCTTCTTCACTTCATAAAATTTTAATGCATGGGCCAGACATAGTTCAGAACATGTCAATTGTGCCCATTGGTTTTCTATCCGAAGAGGCATCTGAGGCTAGAAATAAAGATTTTAGAAAATATAGAGAGGGGCATTCTCGAAAGCATAGCAGTATCTCATGCAATGAAGATATTATGCACAATCTTTTACTGTCTTCTGATCCACTTGTTACAAGTATCCGTCCAAAAGGAAATAAGTTTGTAAAAAAATCTTCTTTTAAGGAATTTTATGAGCTTACGGATTCTGAGAAAAGTGATATCGAATTTGTTAACATAAATGATTTAGCGGACATCGATTCTGAATTTGAATTAATTGATGATGATGATGATGACGAAGATAATTAAATGATGTTATTGTTTTAAAATGTGTAACTTAGTAAATTAGAGCTTACATCTTAATTATTTATTGTACTTTTAATGAAACTAGGTAATTTATTATCAACTTACTTAAAAGTCATACTCTCATCAGTTCTTGTGAATATTTTTGTTAATATATATTTCTGTATATATATAATATATTTATAGACCTCTTAATAAGTCTGTCTGCGGTTTAAAGTAAATACAAATGGGGAAAAAACGTTTTTTTTTTTAATTTTCATTTCCTTTTATCCCAGAAAGTGCACATTTGGCGCACTATGTGTCTTAGTATTAAATATAGCTCTTAGTAATAGCATTACGATATTAGAGACCGCTACTTGAAACAAGCCCGGAATCAGGAGGGAGAGAGCTCGATACACTCATTTTCATAGTAAAATTTCACATTTTCTCAAATTACTCCCGAAATATGGGAGTTATGAAGAAATTCATCACCACAATTTATGAAGGCATTAAGTAATCGAATAAGATGGCATCATTAGTTTGTCATAATTTTACTCTTATTTTTCGGACATGTCTACGTCCAACCGCTCCCATACATTCGTTCCACTGTGCGCGGAGCCAAACCACGGCGGTTCGCTCGTTGCGCCGCTGCCGCTTCTCCCTCCTTTTGGCCGCCCTCTTTGCCTTAGCCGCCTTCCTATTCTCCTCGGCTACTTGCTATTCGGCATCGGCCGGAAGAGATTTCGGAGGCGGGAGCGGCCGTCTCGCCACCAGAGCCGGTGCCCTCGCCGCCAGGGCTGGGATCCTCGCTGCCGAGGCTGAAGCCCTCGCCACTGGGGCTGGAGCCTTCGCGACCCGCGCATTCGCCCCGCCCTTTGGCTGCTCCGACGAGCCCGGTTTGGCGGTGGCAGCTGTGGCGGCAGAATATGACAGGGCCTTACGCTGGCCTGAGGCCGGTTGGCTCGCCGCTAACGGGGGGCGTAGGACGATGGCCTCCAGGGCAGAGAAACGACTCCGCAATGAAGCCATCTCCTGCCGAACCAGGGTCAGAACCCGGTCTTCCGCAGGCACGGGCCGTCCCTGCCCATGCTGCTGCCCCCCTTCCCTTGCAGCTCCACCCGAGGGCCGGCTCCTCGGAGTCCAGCCAGGTCTGCTCGGAGTTTCTCATTCTCCTTTCGGAGAAGCTCCATGACGGCTGTCAAGCGGGCGACCTCCGCCCGCATCTCCGACATACCGTCCGACGGAGGCCCGAGGTGAAGGGCCTCCGCTGCCGCCACAATAAACCTCTTCACGGCCACACCCTTGATTGCGGCTAACACAACCTCCGCAAAGACAGCCGCACGCTCCGACTTGGAACCGCCAGCGGCTTCCAGCCCGCCCTCAGGCTCCTCCATGGCGAGCCTCTGGCTGGGCTGGGCTGGTCAGCTCGACCGGGCCGTCTCGGCTCGGCTTGCCAGCCTCCTTAGGGGGTGGGCAGAGGGCCCCCCAGGCTCTCTCTCCACCCCTTTACCACCTCGGGCTCCACCCCGCCGGCTGAAGTGAATTTTCTTCCTCCGCCCGACTCCCTCGTCGGAGGAAGACCCCGAGTTGAGCCGCTTCGAGGTTCGCCTGGACCCTCAATTCCTCTCCATAACCTCTTCGCGCTCCGAGCTCCCGGAGCTCTCTGTGCCTGATGCAGCGTCGGACTCCGACCCCGCATCACTCTCCTCCACAAATTCTTGGCTACTCAGGATCGAGTTAAAAGTTGTACTATCCTGCGTCCAGCTATAGTTTGGTGAAGCTGACAGTCCCGCTTTATTAGTATTTACAGGCTGTTGAGGCAGCATTTACCGAGAGGTCTACACTGCAAAAGACTGCATAACTTGCGAGACACGTCGTATGTGGTCGTGACCCTCAGCACCGACGAAGGAACAAGAAGACAGAATATAAATCCAGTGCACTCACAAGCCCGGACAGCAGCAGCCCGCCCATGGTGCCCTGCGACGTGAGCGCGCCCAGCGCCACGCGCGACAGCAGGCCCCACTCCTCGGCCGACAGCCCCACGGCGCTGCCCAGGGACGGCCCGTTACTGCGCACCACCTCCATGGACGACGGCACGGACGTCACGGACGGCGGGATCTGGAACGTTCATGTGTTTACGAACTTATTGAGAGGTGAACATGTACATACACACAATTGGCCTTACAAGCGTGATGACGTTTGACGACAATCATAACATAGTGTTTTTAACAGGGACCGTAAAGAGAAACCACGAATTCATAAGAGATACGAGCAAACTATTTCAAGGAACCATCTTTTTAAGGTTCCATAGTCAACACGAACCCTTATAGTTTCCTAATAGTCCCTTGTATCCTTATAGTTTCCTAATAGGCTTAGCTCAGACTCTTAGTACTAGAAAGCTGTAATTTAGCATGGGTGGTTCCCAACAAAGTGGTACAATAAAACCGTGAAAAAATATGTATCCTCTCTTACTCGTAAAATGGGGATTTTTTTTTTTCTTCACATCTATTCGAAAAGAGGCGAAGGGTTCCTCGATAAGTGCGAGCAAAATGGGTCATTCAGTCAGTGACAAAATGACTTTTGAATTTGGAATACTATTTAATTAAAAAGTTTGAACGCAATTCGCTTCGATAAAGTCTCAGCCGGTAATAAAAAAAAGCGCGCCTATCGACGCGGCATTAAACAAACAAATAAAAAAAAATACACGGTAACTTCTTATTCGTTTTTTCATTACTTTTTGTCTATATATTTCATACAATTTTAATTTGATATTAATATAAATTTGTAATATTTTTCACTACTAAAAGCATCGCATATTTATTTTTCTCATAGAGATGAAAAGCAGAGTGTGCCACTCGGTACCAAAATTATTTAACCTCGAGCGACGTACTTTGAATCCCTCGCTACGCTTAGGATTCTACTCTAGAATCCCTCGCTAGGCTCGGGATTCTACTCTAGAATCCTTCGCTTCGCTCTGGATCCAAACAATCGCTCTCGCCCTCAATACATTATTTTGGTCCCTTATTACACAATCTACTATTCTCGTCTATCCCATGGCCTGGGGTATCGTTGGATAGGCCCATCAAAAATATTGCGGGTCTGTGAAACCCATTTTTCTATTTAGAGATCCTTTTGCGTAATACTAAGCTTTGTGCTAATTTTTGCTGCTGCTAAATGGTTGTTTTTGGATATGTGAAAAAATGCATAGCAGTAGTACATATAACGAAATTAAAAGGAATACTATTCACCAAGACATACCGATGTATGGTGCAACATGTTTTTTAACTACGATGTTAAGTTAGTTTTTGAGATAAATTCATCCTAACTGCTGCGTGGTTAGACACGCACTTGGTTGTTTTATTTATGAACAATTTTACCAATACTTAATTTTTGGTCAAGTGTGAGTTGCCAATAAAACTTACTAAAATTGACCAGTTTTGTTTTTTATTTGGTTTGACTCTTGTTTCACGTAAGGATCATTTCATAATATCAGAAGAAAGAAAAGCGTAAAAATTTTATATAAAAAAGCATAAAATACTTTTTATAAAGTTTTTACGTAATCTGAATACCGTCATAAAACTAAAGTTTCAATAAATGTATCATGTAGCCTCTAGTTTGGTTTAGTTCTTTTTGCTTGTTTAATCACACGGTATCATTGGCCTGTAATTCAAATACCTGTGTGTACTGCGGGGGGTTCTTGAGCGCGATCTTGTTCGTGTTCTTGCCCTGGAAGCGCTGAATGAGCGCGGTGATGCCGTACGAGAAACGGAAGGAGAGGTCTTCGGTGAAGTCAGCACAGAGGTTGTCACAGTTGAGGCGGTACAGGACCTCGAAGGGCTGCTGGTGCGGGATGATGTAGCTGGCCGCGGCCGCGCGCTTGTGCAGGGGCAGGATGTTGTACATGCGGTCTGGAACAAACAAAATAAAACTCAATTGCTGCACTGAGTGGTCTGATAAATAATAGGTAATTATTTTATTTCTGCAAGTAGGTTTCTACAAAAACTTTTTACACGCCAATCATATTTTAAAAACTAGATGAAGTCGGCGTTTCCTATCGGACTGCCCTGAGAAGGAACATCGAAACAAACTCACGAGGTCACAGTCTCTTTTTAAAGTCCAGACATAATCTTAAGTGTCTGAAATGGTCTTTTGAGGAAAGAACCACACAGATATCAGTGGACCTGTCCTGTCAGTGCCCGCATTTGTCAGTAATCGTGTAGCTCAACTCGACGTATGATCTAACACATTGTCTAACTCGTTGATGGGATCCAGCAAGACGTTGTTATGTTCTTAGGCCATGACACTCCGCGGTCGCGTGGAAGTTCGAAAGAGTTACCGAGGCCCCTGGCAACACAGGCAACGGAAGGAACACGGGTGGGTTTTAGTCAGTAAGAGTCTGACAGACCCTCCCGCCCCGCCCAGAGCAGGAGACGTTATTTGATAATTTCCCACCCAACAAAAAAAAAGGCTATGATATTGAAGTGCCTCCGTCGCAGCCTGTGTCTAGCTGGTGGCTCAGAATTAGCGAAGAAAAAGATATACGTTATATTAAAGCGAAATTCCCGCTCCAAACATGTAGGAACCCGTTGTTCCGGGGCCCCGGGCCTATGCTACGCCCGGCATTGCTTCTACACGAAATACTATTTATTTCTCTATGGCTTTTGTTTGCCGCGAGATAGATATCGTGAATGTTTGAGATTCTGTGAGATGATGGACGAAAGGTGAGTTTTTGTGCCAATATTATTTGATTATTATATATTAATTTTACTTGTTTTATTTGTAAATTTTGTGTATCATTTCTTATTGTAATATTCCTTAATTGTGTAATATTTATTATTGTATATTATTCCTTGTCGCAGTGTCTGTTTTTATTGAAATTTGTCTGTAATTTTGTGCATGGTTTTTTCCAAATAAATAATTAGTTTTCACGCGAACAGAATGCTGTTCTTTCCACCTACCCGCCATCTCCTTCTGCGCCTGGTCCATCTCATTCCCAATGTCAGCCGACAGTCTCTTCTTGAGGCGCGACCCAAGTCCGGCCTCCACGTGCCGGTGTAGGGCCCGCTTGTACTGGTCGAGATGAGCGCGTTCGGTGCGGAACGGCGTGTCGTACTCGTCCACTAGCGCCGACAGGCGACGTATCTCCTGGCTTAGGGTTAGCGATACCTGGAAACAAGGTGCGAGGGAATAAGTTTAGATCAGACGTTTACTAGGTCGTCTTAAACGTCTTTTTGACGATAAAATAATATATATGGAGTGGTAATTACAAAAAGGGATGTAAGGTAACTTATGTTAAGGTGGATCTCTAAGTTAGATTTGTTCCATATAACTTTTCCATCAGGAATTTGTTTTTATTCTTATAGAACAAATCTAACTAAGAGAGATGTATTAATGATTCTAATGATTATAATTCTGTAAATACATATTTGTTATGATCTCGAATCATATTTTGATCTAGATACAACCGGACACTGACCTGCAAATTGCAAAAAAACTTAAGAAAATTTGAATTTCGTGGGTTTTCTCTGCGAATCCACCTTAAGGCTACAGAAAAACCTTAGAATTAGGGAATCATATCCAACTTTAGGAGTTATTTCCATCTTCCATTATCGCCATGTATAATACAAGTTGGTATTACAAATGACATGTGAGTAACTTGTTTAATGCTCCACATAATACAGGAACTAAAATAGGGCGTCGAAAAATTCATCCACATCGCTGTCGACTGGTAATGTACCAAGAGACTGGCGGCATTGCCACGTTGTATGGCAATGTTTAACCTCTGGCCAAGGTAAAAGCCAGCACTTGGGTCACGGGAAGTGTCCACATAATTATTTACCTACTTTCGATTCTTACAGGAACAGCCTGCCTGGAAGGTGTGCTTGTTACAACTGTCATATTAAAAACACACAAAGGTATCGTCACATATTCTATCTTCTGGGTCATTCATCAGTAATTATTATGAGGAGATCAGCCAAATATAAAAAAAAACATATTTAGCATCTGGATATTCTAGGAGCCAACCTATTAGAAACACTACTGACGCTGAATATAAATGATCGTACAGGCCGTATCGGACGGTCGTACTCGTCTACTACGGCGGATAGGTCATGGATCTCTTCACATAGTATCATGGATACCTGGGTGGAAGGTGGTTTATGATGAGGTAAAGGGAATTTAAGGGGAGGCGCCGTGAAATGTTTGGGGAATCAAACAAAAATACCCCTGTTTGTCCGGTGGGGAAGGGTAAATAGCATAGGAGAAAAACCTATGTATAACATCAAAACTGGGCGTATCATACGCCTCGCTCGAAACTGTAGTGTAAGGATATTTTTGGGAAGCATGCGGGTGCCACGTATGCGGTCCAATCCAGTGCGAAAATGAAGTCAAATCTGATACCGAAAATGCCATGACAGGATTTTAAACGCGTTCGGAGGGGTAGTATGTAGTGGGCCTCGGTCTGTGCTAAAAAAAAAGAGTTAATATACATGGTATTTCTTTGTTCCCTTCTAGCGTCAGTTCGTAGCTACCTTGTGCTCGACGCTCTCCACCATGCGGTTGATCTTGTCCTTCATCTGGCGCGTGATGGTGGTGAGCTGCTCCTCGATGGCAGACAGCTGTTCGTGCAGCACGCGTTGCTTCTCCACCTTCGCTGACTTCTGCTCCGACGCTGTGTTGTATACCTGAAAGTTACGTGGTTTGTTATTTGACGTAAGAAGTAGGACTTTTGCGAAGATATTAATAGCGTAATCACAGGGGCGTGCCGTCCATAGAGGCAATTAGGCCTAGCCTAACCTACCAACAACGTCAAATGCATTTATTTTAACTATGTAATACAATAATACAAATTATTAAAAAAAAGTCTTGTTAACACTTATAGCAACTTGTCGCGCCTGTATGACGTAACCAACAGTTCTACGCAGCTCGGTACGTACTATTAGAGGCACGAACACGACCAGCCTAATTCCCATTGTTAAATTTACGCACACTGGTGTATATTTTCGTGTGTATGAACGGCACACATGGTTGACATGTTTTAAATTATGGGCGTAACTACTGCGACTGGCGCTGTCCACCGCGTGTTGTGATTGGCTGTGTGTAAAGTCAAGATTTAATTAATGAAAAGTATTGAAGACCAGGGTTCCCAATTTTTGGTCAATTCCCCGAATTGCGGGGAATTTGAGAAACAGACACGACAGTTTCCTTAATGACTACTAGAAACAATTAAAAAAATACTGTAATAAACTGTACTGGTGGTAATGTCGAATTGATACCTTCCAAAAAAATGATAAATTGTAAGGAATAGCAAAAGCCCTATAAAAATAATTAAAAACTTCATAATTTTTTATTTTTCTCCTCATATTTGGAAATTTCGATTTGATTTTTGGGGAGTTAGGAAAATAAGTATCGGCAACACTGGACTGATATTAGAGAAGCTGGATTGTATTACGTTGTTTCATGTGACAAGCAATTAATATCCGATCTTGAATGTTTTGCTTTTTTATATCTTATTAAGTTATAAGTAATTCGTTTTGAAACGTACAGTAGTGTAAACATTATTTGTTGTGTTTATTATGTGTTTATTTAATTTACCAAAGAATGGTGTTCTGTTGTGCAGTTTGCACCGATAATGTGTGTTTGTTAGAAGTTAAAAGCAGTAAGTTTTCGCAATTGTCGTTTAATGATAAGATTCAAGTTGTGTCTAAAAGTAGATGTGTGCCCGAATTATGAGAATTAATCCAAAAATATGAAATTTGCATCGTCAATAAATCGCGTTTTGAACCTTGAATAATGTGGTGAGTTCTTGTATTTATAAAATTTGTTTTTACAGGATTATTTTCAATGTTTTTTTTTTTCAAATATTATAAATCAATAATGACTATTTCGATTTGTAGAGATACGCTGTGATGTTGCGCGAATTAGTATTTTTTTTTGGTGTCTGTATGCGTGGCCTACTCTCCGTGGAGACCACTGCACGCCACTGCGTAATCAGCCTATTACGTTTTCACAGCTGGGAAACACATTAAAAATGCAAAAATTTCTTCGACACGCTAAGAAGAATTTCCTCAAAATTCGAGGTTAATGCTACTTTGACGACTGTCTTCTATTTTAGATTGGGTTACCCTAAGGCCTGGAAAACGAAATATTTGGCGGAGACCTAAAATTATCAATAATGGTTTTATGTGTATTCTTTGTTAATAATAATCATATTAATTGACATGAACATATTTATATTTTTTTACTTTATGTTGGAATATTTAGATAGATTTTATTTTACTCAGCTTGCAGAATAATATTACCTCTTTAGTATTTTTTTTCATTGTGACCAGTATTTTCGCGGAGCCCCGACAGAGGCTTTATGGAGCCCTAGGGATCCACGAACTACTCTTTGAGTATAGCTGACCTATCGTAACTACAAAAACCATTAATGAGCACGACAAGCCTTCGCGTCGTCGGTTTACAGAGCGGATCTTTGACAGTAGCTACGAGTAGTTATGGAGCCCGAAAGTCTGACAACCAGTCTTACCAAAGTGTCCACAACCTAGTTACCCAGTATCTAGGTTGTGGAGATAAGATAGACCGTCGCTCCATGTAAAATATTCAGCTACATACTTTTAGACAGGAAGATGATCCCAACATAGTTGGGAGAAGGCTTAGCAGATGATGATAGAGGTATCTCACCAGTTCCAGAGCCGCCATGACTTCAGCGGCGATGTTCTTGCCGCGTCGCGAGTGCTGCGCGAACTTGGTGCGCACGGCCGACTTGCTGATGCACTCCTCGAACTTGCGCTCGAAGTCAACGAACTCGAAGTAACGGACTTGGTGACCCTCGGCTAAGATCGGCGCTGCAAATTAGACAATCAAATTGAATATGATATCTTAAAATCTGGGCAAGATTTTAAGACATCATCCCGTTCATCCCGGCGTTGTTCAGTACGATATTGCACTATGCAATTTAAATACAGTATTAAACTCCATGCGATCTTGGGATCATACTGCATTTAATGTAACCGCATAAACAGGGGAATATCGCGTGTGATCGCTACTTTTTACGTTAGAACATCGTACAGTACAGCGCCGTGTAAACGGCCGCTATGAATTTCACGGGAATAGCTACACAAAAAAATACCAGAGCTAATGCAATGTACCGAAATATCTGTTTTATAGTTTACTTTTTTTTTATTAGGCTAGGGTGTATCAAATATTGTCTATCAGTGATCGCGAGCTGTGTACATGCCATTTAACCAGCTACTATCACATAAATTCATGGATTTAACGTGTAGTACTTACGAGTTCGACTATACTCACACGAAACGGGTTTCTCTCTCTCGCGCATGCGCGTCAGCAACGCTTCTTTCGCAGAGATGAAGAAGATGCGCTCCTCAGCCTCCTTGGGCGAGCACACACGTAGCTCGCGAGATAAAAAGTCCACGCAACGGTTAGCGTGTTGTGTACGGACCTGCCAGAGGGAAGCAGGTTAATGGATAGATTATATTTATTTATGTAAATTAGTTCAAAAAAACACTTTAACACATTCTAATAATTCATGTTTTTTAACTAGATGAGTTTGGTGTTTGAAAAGAAAGATAGAAACAAGCTCAGAAGTCAAGTCCAGATATAATCTTAGTCAGGCCACATATATATGGCCATGCAGATTAACGTCTGAGACGGTCGTTTGAGGAAAGAACCACACAGATTTCGAGTGGACCTGGATTGTCCCACAAGATTTGAAAGGACAAGACTTGAGTTCAAGATGAAATGCCACTTGTTTGGAGCGTTACAACGCTATTCAGATTCATCGTGCAACATTACTTTTAAATGTATTAGCGAAATTTCACAAATTGATGACATTTGAATGATCTGAAATTATGATTCTAGTTGTCTGTAAATACAACAACAAAAACTGAACTAAAAGCCACCGTAGTCGGCGTGGCTCGCAGTCGATGGCGGCGCAACGAAATTTGACCATGTATCATTTAAAATTCTAAATATTTAAAAGCGAACTCACTTGATCCAAATACTCAGGTTCGGAAGCAGAGGCATCCCATCGATTGTTCAGTATGAATATGTTCGGTTGCGATATTTTTGTCGATACTTTGTGAAAAAAGTTCTTTTCCTGTAAACAGAAAAGAAATATTATAACACAACTTTAGTACCTACGTAATTCTTAATTAAAATACTCTACTCATCAAGGTTGTGTGCCACGTGACACGTTGCATATTACACGTTACTCACAGTGACCATGAGCGTGGACTCCGCGTTCGCGACGAGCACGAACACGTCGGCATCGAGGCAGTACTTGTCGATCCACTCGTCGAGATTGGGCGTGACGTCGACGCCGGGACTGTCCACTAGTACTACGTCATCACGAAGTAGTGCACATAGCTCGCGCGGCCAGTACACGTGCACTAGCGAGCACTCTTGCAGCCGCGTCGCGCATAGTGCGTGGCCCAACTGGCTTACAGACTGGAAAACAACAAAAAGTTAAAAAAAAAATACACTAATAAGTCTGAAATCGCCAACCCCTACTGAGCAAGCGTAGTGATCAATGCTCGTGCCTTCTTTGTATGAGAAGAGGCCTTGGCCGTGGGAGAATCATAGGCTGGTATAAGTGTCAGGCATATCTCGGGACCCTGGGGTCCCAGCCCTGTGGAAGGCGTACGAGGGGCCGAAGCCAGCTCGCAGAGGCCCGTTAAGACGCTTTTAATGAAATGAGGCACCAACCGATGAACGTATAATATAATATATCCCTGTACGCATTTGAAAGTGCACCCAAGGACAATCCCCGGTTGGTGTAGGACTAATGCAGGATATGGAAACAAATATATTAGAGTATGAGTTTGGACAGGTGCGTAGTGCTCGCAACCGGCGAGCGTGTATGACCATATGTATGAACGTAAACGAAGCAAAAGGAGTAGGTAAGGGGCGTAGCAGGTGGCGTTCTATAGTTTCTGCCTACCCCCATGGGAAGAAGGCGTGAATTTATGTATGTGTTTGGATAGCTGAAGTGGAAGGGTAATCAATCTATGGAAGGACTATGGCCCCTGCCAGATCATTTTTAATTATATACACGGAAAAATGGCAAGGGGTGACTTTCACACTCAATAATGGCTCCTGGAAACTGTCGCTAGCACTTAGTGACGTAGCAACAAGAGAGCAACATGTCCTGAGGTGCTTGAGGAGTGGAGAGGTATTCCACGGCTATCAGAACAATCCCAGAGCCCGGAAGATGGTCAAGATCCCTACCAGCACTTACTGGAATACTTTTATTATTATTATTATTATTATTTACTTCAATATTTAGGAATAGGGAACAAAGCGATAACGAAAAGTAAATGAAATGGAAAGCCAAAGCGTTTTATGAAATCTGCTCAACTGAAACTACATAATTTCCGCAGTCGTCGACGCGTATAAAAAGTCATTATCAGGGTGATCACACGATTCACACGCAATTTAAACCATATCAATATTCAGGGTCTAAAAAAATCTCATCACATAGCTGTTATCTACGCATTTTGTATATTAAACTAAGTAACAATGAGCAAACATTGCTGGAAAACTACTTATATTTTTGGTAAAATTAAAATGAAGTTGTTTACGACAGCGCGCTACGTAGTTGGGGTATTTAAAGTTAAGTTATAACATATAACTCTTGTTTTCGTAAAAAAAAATGGACCTTTGACCTTCAATATTTCCGTAACCAGAAGGTTCTCAATTATGGTCCAGTACAAAAAAAAAATGATCACAATGACGAGGAGTACAAGTGAATCTCGGCTTCGTTAAGCGTCTTTTTACATCCGTTACAAATAAAAGCTACCATCACCTGCACATTGAGCTTTTCCTCGGAACCCTCGGTTCGCAAGAAAGATTCGTCGGTGTCTGAGCCCTCCACTTGAAGGAAACAGTTGGTGGTGTGCCCGATACCGCTTGGTAGGATCTTGTCGTGCAACATAGCGTTGATCACTGTACTTTTGCCATTGCTTGTCCTGGAGAGAAAACACAAACAGGAACGTTTTAAGGGACATATCTTCGAGCCGCGCTATATTCTTTTGTTATTATTATTATATTTGGTAAAACAAACCAGCAGCTAATTAGCTGGTGGCTGCGTTTCAAATACTAAGAGATATTTAATCTGTTCCGTCGGTTCTTGAAACTGGTTCAGTCTGGGAGCCTTCACAACATTTCCCGGGTCCCTGTTATATGCCGTTACAAGTCTGCTAACGACTAATTGACTTTATGAAGTTGTATCAAACAAAAAAAAAACAGGACAAGTGCGAGTTGAACTCGCGTGGTGAGGGTTCCGAACAATGAATATGTTAGCTACCAAGTTTTTTATTCCAATATAATTTATCCCAAGAACAAACTTAACATTGTAGTTGAAAAATATTTTCTCCCATACATTCCTCCAATTGCAAATCTAAGTTTGTACGCACAATATTGAGAGATTTACCATGTTATTTTAACACCATAGACTCCTTATGCAACGTGTCGTTTTGCATCCTCGTCAAATTCAAGGAGGTAACTAACTATGCTATGATTCTCGACACGAATCAATAAAAAAATAAATAGGTCTTTTTTTCTAATTTTCGCAAATGTGTGGGACTCGCATGTTAAAACGCGGCCCGTGTGATACCGCACTGTAACTGCCCTTTTACACACACACACAACGGGGTGATTCTGTTCTGTGAAAGTGGTGTATTCTAAAATACTGTCAAACTTTAAATAACTAAAAAACAAGTATGTATTAATTATTGAAAACAAATTCCTCAAACTGTAGGCTGCTGCCTACTGAAATTTGACGAGGATGCAAAACGACTCCTTGTAGGTTTCCTGGAATCTATAAGTAAAGAACTATACTGTATTTATGATAAGGGGAGAATAGTACATATTCATCTATTTTCTTAAATAACTTTAAAACTATTTATTTGAAAATTATAAAAAAAAACCCTCACAACAAGCCCTTTCATTTGATATGTCACACGGTTCAGTTTGCAAAACATGTTTATTTTATTTTCTCATTTACCCCCCAAAAGTGTCACATCCGTCCGTATATCTCAGTCAATTCGCTCCGAATCTACTGGACCAATTAAATTGATGTTTGGTACACATGTTAATTTATGTGACCCATGACGGGTAAATTAGAATAAAACAAAGTTTTGCATACTGTATTGTGAGACATATCAAATGAAAGGACTTGTTGTAAGGATATAGATTACACGAAAACCTATAAGAAGTCTATGGTCTTAAAATAACATAAATGGGTCAATATTGTGCGTACAAACCTACATTTGCAGTTGAAATATAAGGGAGAACATGTTTTTCAACTACAATGTTAACTTTGTTGGGATAAATTACGGAAACATTCATTATGCGTGGTCCGACACGCACTTGGCCGTTCTTTTTTATTTATTTATTTATCTCTAAGAATATGCTTACCGACCAAAGAAGGCGACTTTCATGTGATCTCGCTTGAGCACTTCCCGTATGGCCTGCACTTTAGATACATAGGCCTCCACGTTAGCCAGGTCTTGGGGCGTGGCGATTTTATTCTCGCCCGTGACCGCTGAAACAGTTATATTCAGATAAAGCTCAACTAGTTCAAAACAAGTGGTCTTCTAAATAGACATAATAAAGTTGTTATAAGGCCGAAATTCTGAAAATAAGTCTTAGCCTAAGACATCGTTATGAAGTTTCAAAGGTCGGATGGCAGTTGCATTCGAATTTGGATAAGGTTATCTGCAGGCTTAGCACGAGCAGCGTTTTGTATACGAAAGATAGACAAAACTGACGTTCCGTGTAGAAAGTACAACGGCAGCAAAGTAGAAAGAGCCAATTGCACGTTTTACGAAATTCTTTCTTTTACATAATTCTTTTTTTGGTGATAAGATTTTTTTCTCTTTGATTCTCAATTTAACCGTACCGCCGAAGTACCGTATTTTGGAAAAAAAAATATTATAGTAATATTGGCCTTAACCATTTCCTTGGTAATGCCCAATTAACTAAATGATGTAAAATAGGAGAAAAAAAATTCTTTTTTTTTTTGCGTTCAAAACGCTCTCCTGTAAAATTATGATTTTGTAGACAACCGTATATACCTTGTGGCCGTCGAGTACAAAAATGCAAATTGACTTCACTAACTTAGACAACTGTCAGTTGTCAGTGTGATTTTGACAGTTTGGGATAGAAAACTTTCTTCTGAAATAGTCTACAAAAAAGACCTAGGCAAAGATCGTTACAAACGAAAAACAAAATGACAGATTGCAGAAGGATTTCTACGGTGCGATGTCAAAAATGGAGAATCTACATGTCACTTTGTATAGAAACAGCTATGTCTATTCTTCGTAGAAATACTCAATACTCAATATCTTTATTGCTTTACCATAATGTGTACTTAGGTGGTAAATATATAATTGAGATCATTATGGACCCTGTAGGGCACAGCAAGAGGGTAGGAGAGAGGAAGCAGCGTTTTAGGAGATTCAACTTTCATATAGAGAGTTTTAACTTTCATATACTCAATGTCAGGAGATCGCTAAATAAGATAATAACAATTCGCCTATCTACTATTTATGTATTATTTTATCTGAAAAAGTACTTAAATATTTTAAACTACTTTTATATACCTGTACATATGTATTAAAATGCTGTTTATTTTTTGGTATAAATTGTTTTTCTTTGAATAATTTTTCATTATTGTTATATTAATAATTAATTATTATTATTAAATTATTTATTAATAATTATCTACTGTTATATTAATATATTTTAAACATACCTATAAGTTGCGTGATTATCATTAATTATTGTTATCAATTATTTTTATTAAGTATATTATATTTTAGTAATTTCTTTAACACATACAAATTACATTATTATTAATATGTTTTTTCCTATTATTTATGTTTATCATTTAAATATTCGTCTAAGGAGTAATAACATTTGTTTAACAGTAATTTTTTAAGTTTATTTATAAATATATTTAACTTTTCTTCTTTCTTTATTACGTCAGGCAGTTTATTATATATTTTTATAGACATTACGTAGGGACTTGTAGAATGTATTTTTAGCTTGGATTTTGGTATGTTTAGCCTAGATCGGTACCTAAGTGTGTACTCGAATGAATAGAAAGCGTCATGCTAAGCCTGCTGTACATGGTGGCGTTAGTTTGAACAAGTTATTTTATACCGGCTGAAAATCATAACAATAATAGTTTGCGCTTAGTGCATAAGAGACCTGAGCGTCAGCTGCTCTAGGAGTGGGGGAGTCCATCCTACTGGAGCAGCCAAAAACATGTATGGCTTGGCCGTTCCATTGAACTATTGCATGACACAACATTAAAGACAGTGAACTTTTCGTTTACGTTTCTTCCAAAAAGCCCATACAAGTGTCTGTGCGACGATGGCTGCGGCCAAGCCGTACATTTTGACCAAGATGTAAGGTTTGTAGGGTTAGGGGTTTGGCTCTACATTAGATCTGATATCTTTTTAACAGTGAAAGCGGTTAAGTACGTTTTGGCAACCTACTTTACATGAAATATTTTTGGAGGGATTTATTTTAATGTACTTAACTGAAAGCCCACACTTTATTTGTCCTTGTTTATAAACATGCTTGTTCGTAAACATGCATTTAATTTTGTAGCCTCTGTTGGAAATTCAATAAATAAATAAATATCATAACATAAAATAATGACCAAATAGAAAACGCCACAGTCAGCAATTCAGCATCTTGTCTTCGTGGTGTATTTCTAAAATATATTATGGATCCATATTTGTTTCGTAATTTAGTTTAAAAAATCTAGTGCATGTTATTAGTATGCACGCAAGCATTTGTTTATTATTATAGGTAGCCCAGTAACTAACAAATACGCAATAATTATATATTAATTAAATATTCAAATTATTTTATTCTAGATGGCCCAATGTGTTTATGTGTTCCAATTACCAATTTGTATCAATATTTAATTAACAAAAATAAATAGTTATCTATTAAATGCTTGTAGAGCGCCGTCAGTCGTTGTTGATGTTGTTGCTAGTTTTTGCAACGAAAGCATCAATCTAACTCAGGGGCGTGCCGACCATAGAGGTAATTAGGCCTAGCCTACGCTACCAACAACGCCAAATGCATTTATTTTAACTATGTAATACAATAACACAAAATATTAAAAAAATAGTTAAACTTCTGTTATAACACTTATAGCAACTTGTCGCGCTCGTGTGACGTAACTCACAGATCGACTAAATCCCATTGTTAAATTTACGCACAATAGTGTATATTTTCGTGTGTAAGGGCGGAACTACTGCGACTGGAGCTGTCCACCGCGTGTTGTGATTGGCTGTGTGTAAAGTCAAGATTTAATGAATGAAAAGTATTGAAGACCAGGGTTCCCAATTTTTGGACAATTCCCCGAATTGCGGGGAGTTTGAGAAACAGACACGATAGTTTCCTTAATTACTACTATAATAAAAAATGATAAATTGTAAGGAATAGCAAAAGCCCTATAAAAATAATTAAAAACTTGTATATTTTTTTTATTTTTCTCCTCATATTTGGGAAATTTTGCTTTGATTTTTGGGGAGTTAGGAAAATAAGTATCGGCAACCCTGGACTGTATTATCCGGCAACCCTGGACTGTATTATCCGGCAAAATTTGGTAGTCCCTTTTGTAGAAGAACACGGTATGACAATGATGCAATTTTAATTGGTAGTATTTTTTTATCGACAAATTAGAAATTATATTTTTCTTAGAGAAGCCATATTGTTTCATGTCATCGTGTGACAAGCAATTTATATCCAATCTTGAATGTTTTTTACATCTTATTAAGTTATAAGTAATTCGTTTTGAAACGTACAGTACTGTAAATACTTTGAGGGTCATCATGTTTTTTTTTTTTTGTTTCAGTATGCGTGGCCTACCCTCCGTGGAGAACCACTGCACGCCACTGATCTAACGTATGACATATAGATTACAATCAATGACTATACAAGGAGTTTTTTTTTTTATATCCCATAACTCTAGGGTATGAATAAGACCATATCAAAGAATCAAATGGCATATGAACTATTTTTCATTTATCTTTTTTTTTGTTTTTATTTTTCATACAAAATAATTCGACAGTCACGATTATTAATAATAATGTATAAATAATAAACACAATATTAATAAATAAATAATTTTATTCTATTTATTTATTTTATTAATGTAAACACTCTTAAAATACGAAATATGAGAACGTAGCATTTTCTTAGCTTTAAATATGAATGATTGCTTTGAATGAAAATTAATTGCTCGTATTTATCAATGAAACTTAGATACCGACACACATCGAGAGTCTAGTGTTAGTATTATTAATTCAATTATATTTTCAAAACTATGCATTTTTGTACCACAGCTCTCAAGTAGTTTAATTCTCGTTGATTACAATTATCAGTTTATCACACATAATAATGAAGAGGTGACGTATTCCTGATGATTCAGAACTTTGCGATCGTCAGATCGGTCATCCTGTATATACTACGATTACGATTTACGAGCTATTAGTTTGACATAGACTGCCAACCAAAACTTTAAATACCTAGGTACTTAAATGGTTTGAATGAACCGTAAAAGTTAAACTCAAAAAAATTATTTAAAAAACAAAAAACCCGACTGCAAAAACACATAACTGAAAAGATAAAGAGAGAAAAAACAAGCATTAAAATCTATATAATTTCGCAAGCGGGGACAATCAAAAGTTACACCATATTTCAGGTTATTCGACTGTCCTCGCCTGCAAGACCAAAATTATATAGATTATAATGCTTGTTTTTCCCTTTTCAGTTATGTGTTTTTGCAGTCGGGTTTTTTGTTTTTTAAATAATTTATTTTATTTCAAGCTTTTTAGTTTTATTAACATATATATTTGAAAATTACTCATTACTAGCTTTTATTTGATACCAATATTGTTGCAATTAATTAAAAAAAAACCCTTCCCCTCCTTTTTTTTGTATTTGCAGATGCAATTTATAAATATTATATAGCCTATTATATAGCCTTTATGATGAACTCCTTCTTCAGAAAACGTGAGCACAGAAAGTGGACCTGGCAGAGCCCTGATGGTGCAACAAAAAATGAGATTGACTTCATTATGTCGACGAAGAAGCAAGTATTCAATGATGTCTCTGTGATCAACGCGGTGAAAACCGGAAGTGATCACCGAATGGTAAGAGGTACATTGAATTTAAATATCAAGCTGGAAAGATCTCGACTGATGAAGTCTATGCTCCGCCCAGCACCGATCCAAGTCCAAAACCCCGAAAGCTTTCAGCTCGAACTTCAGAATCGTTTCGAGTGCCTAGGGAGCTTCGTGGACGATTATAACAATGGGTTCGTGGAAACTGTCCATACGGTCGGGTCTAAGATCTTCAAGACCCGTCGTACAAATAGAAACAAGAAGCTCTATGATCCTAATATACGGCTCATGGAGGAGAGGCGCGAGATGATCCTGCAGTCTTCAGTTGATGCGCTCAAGTACCGCCAGCTCAATAGACGGATCTCTAAGTCCTTAAAAAGCGACCTTCGCCGCTTTAATACAGAGCGCATTAAGGACGCGACAGAGCGGAATAAAGGCTCCAAGGTCTTTACAAGAAATCTGTCTATTGGGCAGAGCCAGCTTGTGAAACTGAAGACCGATGATGGCAGGATCGTATCCGCCCCAAACATGAGCTTTTGAGAGAGATCGAGAGTTTCTATGGACAGTTATACACGTCAACAGGCAACCCTGGTATGAATCTGGCAAATGACCCAAGAGCTAGATTGACCCGACACTACACCGAAGATATCCCGGACGTTAGCTTGTACGAGATTAGGATGGCTCTGAAGCAGCTCAAAAACAACAAGGCGCCGGGTGATGACGGAATTACGGCTGAACTTCTGAGGGCCGGTGGAAAACCCATTCTCAAGGCCCTCCAGAAGCTGTTTGGTTCCGTCATACTCGAGGGCAAAACGCCACAGGCATGAAACTGAGGTGTGGTGATACTGTTCTTTACGAAGGGCGACAATACCCTCCTTAAGAACTATAGGCCCATCTCACTTCTGAGCCATGTCTACAAGCTGTTTACAAGAGTCGTCACGAACCGTCTCGCGCGCAGGTTTGATGACTTCCAGCCTCCTGAACAAGCCGGATTCCTTAAAGGCTTTAGCACTGTAGACCACATACATACGCTGCGGCAGGTTATACAGAAGAACGAGGACTATAACCTGCCTCTCTGCTTAGCGTTTGTGGACTACGAGAAAGCCTTCGATTCGATCGAGACATGGGCTGTACTGCAGTCTCTTCAACGGTGCCAGATCGACTATCGCTACATCGAGGTGCTTAAGTGTCTGTACGAAAACGCCACTATGTCAGTCCGACTCCAGGACCAGACCTCGAAACCTATCCTTCTGTAGCGAGGTGTGAGACAGGGAGACGTTATCTCTCCGAAACTGTTCACCGCTGCACTGGAAGATGTCTTCAAGGTTCTGGACTGGAAAGGGCCAGGCATCAACATCAATGGCGAGTACAGCAATCACCTTCGGTTTGCCGACGATATAGTTGTCATGGCTGAGATTATGGAGGACCTCAGTACAATGCTCGATGACCTCAGTAGAGCTTCCGAAAGAGTGGGTCTTAAAATGAACACGGACAAGACAAAGATCATGTCAAATGCCCATGTTACACCCACTCTCATGAAAATCGGAGACTCTACGCTCGAAGTTGTGGACGATGTTTATCTAGGACAAACTGTCCAGTTAGGTAGGTCCAACTTCGAGAAAGAGGTCAATCGTCGAATCCGACTCGGCTGGACAGCGTTCGGGAAGCTACGCAATATCTTCTCGTCCCACATACCACAGTGTCTCAAGACGAAAATCTTTGACCAGTGCGTGTTGCCAGTGATGACCTATGGCACTGAAACGTGGTCGCTTACAATGGGCCTTATAAAAAAGCTAAAAGTCACTCAAAGGGCAATGGAGAGGGCTATGCTTGGAGTTTCCCTACGTGATCGAATAAGAAATGAAGAGATCCGTAGGCGAACCAAGGTCACCGACATAGCCCGAAGAATTGCCAAACTTAAGTGGCAGTGGGCAGGGCACATTGCTCGCAGAACAGATGGCCGATGGGGCCGAAAGGTTCTGGAATGGCGACTGCGTACCGGAAGACGTAGCGTTGGAAGGCCTCCTACAAGGTGGACCGATGACCTTGTGAAGGCCGCAGAAATCCGCTGGATGCGGGAAGCACAAAACCGGTCGAAGTGGCGGTGCTTGGGGGAGGCCTATGTCCAGCAGTGGACGTCTTTCGGCTGAAATGATGATGATGATGGTGATGATGATGATATAGCCTATGTCACTCCCACAATTAAGACGAATCTAAGGACACCTCATATGTTAAAATCCATCAAGCCGTTTAAGCTACAGAGCGTGCCAAAGAAATAGACATACATACATACATACTCTCGAAAAACATTACCCTCCTGAGGCAGTCGGGTAATAACATCGGTACCAAATAACAGTTCAGCATCCAAATATGGTATGAAACTTGTCTTCCGAATCGTATTGTTCTTGGTTAACATTTTTCATGCTTGAAGAACTGCTGAATCGGAATGCCAAGTACGCCAACTGAACTGGGCAATCATTTAGCAGGTAATAAATTGCGGTAGGTATACTGGTCGTCCCTCTCACAGAGTGTCCCAGCAGTGGGAACATTATAGGCTGATTATGTTGTTATGTTATGTTTACCTATACTATTCATAATACAAAACGCTTGGTTCCGGTTGGCGTAGTTGGTAGTTCAGTACAGTCATTAGTCATTACATATATACGTTGTTATGCAACTATGTAATACACAAACAAGTGATAGTTTAGTTGGAAACATGCCAACACAACAATCAACAGACTCTCAAATATAAAATATCATGTTGGTAGACAAACTGACCGCATTTGTAGTCCGATTCATGGCGGCTCGGAACATGAGGCGAGTCACTGCGCAGTAACGAATTCATGTGTCAGGGGGGTGAGGGGTGTTGTACTACGCCGATACTAGCGCACTTCAGAGACGCCATTAAGTTTGACGCTTACTATACACGTGGCGAATATCATGGCATTTTTAGGGCAAGCGGAAAACCATGTCCAGATTTTCATTTAGGGCGTAACACACGGAGCACAGTGCGGAGCGGCATAATTGATGTGCTTTGCTACATTTTAAATAAATAGATATAGAATTGAAGGTACTGTAAATTAAAAAACCGGCAAAGTGCAAGTCGGACTCGCACACGAAGGGTTCCGTCAAATTTAAATTCAGATTCATTTATTTCGTGAACACAGGGTACATAAAGAAGGTGTTATAATACAAAAGATCCGAGCTGTGTCCCACCAAAAGGCATACAAAATATCAAAGATTTTTTTTAACAAATGCATTTTAGAAAATCAAAAATCAATCACTTAAAATGTCAAATTAAATAAAGTAAAAACAACAAAAAAAAAATACAAATTAAAAAAAAATAATGTCACTAATTCATTAATACCATAATAATCAAAATTATTTAGAATGTCACATAGCATGAACGGATTGGACTTAGTTATCAGGTATTATAATTAAAATTTGTCATTTAAATATTAAGCAACAGAATAATACACCTTGTTATTTAACAATTTGAATAGATTTCTTTTAAATTCGTTAATGTTAATACTTGAGATAACTTGTCCTGGTAACTTATTATATAGTTTTGGAGCCATTGCATAGAAGCTGTTGTTATAAAATTTTGTTTTTGTTGCTAACACCTGCAACTTTTTTGAGCGCCGTTTACTTTCTACAAATCTATATAAATTCATGTTGTGTTTTATAAAAATGCAGGCTTCAAAGTTAATATTGAAATGAAATGAAATGAAAGTTTTCCACAAACATTTTCAATTTGAGTCCTCCATGTCCTGTCATTGTCAATATGTCGTCCAAGAAATTTTGTAACACTAGCTTCAAGTATTTCATTCCCTCTATAGTTTATTTGAAGCTGTGATTGTTCTTTGTGTCTTATCTTAAAATTCATAACTTTAGTTTTGGTTAGATTTATTTTAAGGTTATTAGCATTTAACCAGTCAATAATAGGAATAAGGCTATTGTTTACATGCTCTTCTATTTCTTTTACGGTGCCAGTATCATAAATAACAGTGCTGTCGTCGGCAAATAGTGACATTGGATGTTCGACTACTTTGGGAAAGTCATTAATGTAGCAAATAAAAAGTAAGGGTCCTAACACCGAACCCTGCGGCAGACCACATGAAAATATTCTAGAGCTAGAGGAGTAATCCACCTCAGTTTTGGTTTTTATGTTTACTCTATTAATTTTTGTAATTTGACTTCTATTCTCCAAATAAGATTTTATCAGATTACGTATCCGTACCACCGTGTCGTTGACGTTACCGACGTGTGTGCATGAACCTTTAGTAACAGGGTTCCGTTTGGCACCCTTCGGGTACGGAACCCTAAAAACGAACAAGTCATGTGCATTCTTCCGTTTTGCTCGTTATTAGAAACGCAAACCAAATTCGACAGGATATGTCGTCGTTCAGTACGTGGAGCTTCTTAGAGCAAATGCCGTCTTACCAATAATATGTTACAGATTTGATAAGAGAATTAGTAAATAAACAATTAAATGCGTAACTCAATAATCAATAATACATGATGTCATGTAAACAAATACATAGCGGAGTTTTCGAGACGCATGGAATCAGTAGATGAAAAGTCTAAGATTTTTTTTTTTAAATTCCTTTGCTATTCTGTTTACAACCAAACACGGCAAAGACAAAAGTGCCACACTTTCACAGGAGTATGTCAGAAGCGATTACAGTATTACCAGGGATTGAGTGCCAAGTTTCAATACTATCCTATTTCTAGAACCAAGATTGTGTATAAGCTGCGAAGGTCAGACGACACTTCGGCGATAGGACAAACAAGAACACTTGAAAATTAAACGGTAAAACGAGAACTTGCAAGGACAAGGAGTCAAGGACTAAGTTAATATAAAGCCAAATTCAATTATTCTCGCAAAGTAATTCACCCGAATATTAAATATGGCACGTATTCTATTAGGCATACAAATCAGTCGGCATCTCGGGTGACCAAGATAATTAATACTAGAGAAGTATGGAAGAAGGAAACATGTTGCGCCGACGACGAAGGAATGTTGTGATGCTTCTATTAGGCATACAACACCCGCGCTAATTTAAGGCACACAACCCTAGAGTCAATTAAATACGAATGATCACGATAAGCAGTACGTTGGCACGCGACATTAACAAGGCGTTCATAGATCGATCGTAGATATAACATTCTACAGATAACATGGATTTGATTCGTCAATAAGATTGGTCACTTATCATTCGTGAATATTTTATATATTCGAGTAGATGTCATTCACATTTTTGTTATCTTTTTCATTTACATTTTTGTCTCATGGTAGACTTTTGTTGATAGTCTTGTGAGATTTTAATTTGTTGTCTGTAAAATTTGATTGCCTTATTTGTTAAGTGAATGGCTTGTTTGTACAAATTTTTAAGTTAGTATTTCCAGGTCTGGATGGCTTATCCTTGTTTATATACTTATCAAACTTGTCGCCTTTTCCCCTGCAGTGGGACTACAGTCTTTAGATAAAATAACAAACTTCTTCTGTTTATGTATGTAGTATGTATTCAACTTGTTGGAATCAAATAAGATTAGCAAATGGGACTATATAGAGATCTTAAGCAGTTTGTAAAGGGGGAAAGGCAATTGTTATCATTGATGCAGAGTCAACGTTTACAATATAATTATACAAGTATTGTAGATGTCTTTCAGCAAGTAGCACAACAACAAACAAGTGAATTTAATGCCTCTCAGTATCCCAATGCATCACTATAAAGTATTTTAACTAGAACTAATGTATAGAACTAAGCATTCTGAAATTCCAGTTGGTCAAGAATATAATACTTCTAGTTATTTTTTTAATATGATTTCCAAAGAATTCACATTTCATGTTATGGATATTAATAGTATTCTTACATGCAAAAAGAAACAAAAATTGTTAATTACTTACCATGCATGAAAGTGACAGCATCCTTGACATAATCATCAATCTCAACAAATATATCATTGATCTTCTTCTTGGCCCTCACAAATATCTGTAGCGGCGAGTCCACATTTGACATGTTCACGCGGACAGCGCCATTGTTCAGCATCGCAACGTTGTGGGGCCCGTCGCCAGCCATCATTGATATCGTACGGTTAACATACGCAGCCATACGGGAAGGAAATATTCACGGTTGTCGTTAGGTGGACCTTATGGCGGACAAGCCAACAATATAGTCACTGTATCACTTCTACAGTTTTAACAATACATGCACGGTTAAACTGCAACAAAAACATAACAAGGCGTAAAAAAGTGCAAAGAAAATAAAATAACGCAGGACAGTGCTACATTGACATGTTAAAACAGCTTTCTGTACACAAAGTCTGTCAACAACTAGAGAAGCTTTAGATATTTATTTATATTGCCTATATTTACAGTTATTGAGATAAGTAATATTATTAAGCTCTACTTATTCATTAGACCACGGCTAACTTTATTTCACTTCTCTTGGTCTGCTTCACTAGCAGTGAAAAAAAATCATTGATGTTACTGATCATACAGGGTTTTGTAAAAATGTGATTATGACCAGTAGCATCAATTGCTGATCAATCTGTTCCCAAATTTCAATGTTGTCAGAAAAGTAAAACAAATATTTTAAGGATTGCAGAGTAGACAGTGATAATAGATAAGCATTTTAGTGCAAGAACAGTTCTAGCCTAGATGTTGAAAGCATGCAGCACAGTTACTGACACAATGTGATGGCAAGCACTGGTGCCGTGTACTTGAAAATCAAGTGGCTACTCGTATTGAGGTTATGTTTGTGATCAAAGTAAGTAAAACAAATACATTTACAGACGAAACATTGAGAGTAGAGGAGAAAATGCGAAAAAGCAAAACACCAATAAAAAGCTATCAAATGCATGTAATTTGCACCTTATCATCTCGTTGCATCATCGCAATCGATGCGCATCCCTGTAGTCCAGGCCGCGTGAAAATGTGTACACTTTAGCGATCACATTGGAAATAAATAATTATGAACAAATTATTGAACGATGAGACGTAAAACAACTGACAGCCGCTAAATATAAGTCAAAAATCATTCATGTTAAAATTCACAAATACAGCCCAATGCCTAAATATTGCACTTTTATACAGCGAGTATCAATAACACTACTTACCTATGTATTAAAGCATATTAATGGACATGTTACTCCCTATTTAAAATTATTTTCGGCAGATTAGAATACCAATAAATTTTTTCATAAATTTATTTCACTGTTTTCAATTTTCGATTTTTCCTGTCCTCGGAATTATTCCGTTCCCTATTTCATTTTCTTGCTCTTCTATTGGATGTAACACCAATCATATAGTTGAATTATTATGTTACAACCAATACACCGCAAGTACGATTATGCAAGCAAAAACGTTTAGTAACCGCTACGGTTCCATAAAATAATTTAGCAAGAAAAAAAACAGGGTAAAGGAATAAATCTCTAGAATTTTTGATATTTCTGATATGATTTTAGCGTTATTTAATGTGAATTCTCTAAATAATAAAGCCTAGATTATAAAAGATTTCAACCAGATTTTTGAAGAAACAAGACGTTCAAACTAGATTTGTTCAAACACGTTTTATTATTTTCTAAAGCAATGTGTAATGAAATATTGTATTTTATCTAAATTTAATTATAAACAGCTTTTCACTGTTTTGCTCTCTCAAGAATAACAAGCATAACAAAACTATTTTTTTTTCTTTTATCCTGTACTGTACAGAAATCGGTTATTACATTAGTGTATGATTACTTCAGATTTCTTTCACTCAAAAAGCGCAACTAAACGTATTATTATATTCCAAATGTCAAATTTTACAAAAAGTCAATGGCGGATGAATGAATAGAGGAAGAAAGCCGCTTGTCGAAGCGAACTCAGTTCAGTTTATTCATAAACAAATACTCTTTTTTATCCTAAAAAGTTGTTACAGATTTATTTTACTAATAGCGCATTTAAATAAGCAAAATGTCTCGTTCTGTCCGAGCGGAAACTAGGAATCGTGTCAAAGATGATATCAAAAGAGTCATGCAAGCTGTGGAAAAAGTTCGCCATTGGTAAGTTGGACATTCGTAGCATATATTTTCTGTATTATCTTGTCAAAGTCTATGAATTATCATTGTATCCATTTTTAGGGAGAAAAAATGGGTGACGATTGGTGAAACGACCATGAAAATCTATAAATGGGTTCCAATATCTACAAATGAGCAAAAGAAGAAACACGCGGCTAAACGTGAGAATAATAAGGAGAACACATTGACGCCGAAGAAGGTGCACGACTCCTCCAACTCCAACTTCGGCATGGCTGAAGACTCTAACACATGTGAGTAAACACTATTCACCACTGCTAATTATAGCAATACCCACGATTTTATTCCAAAAACAATAGTTTCAAGTTTTTAAGATGGTGGATTTTCGGGTCTAAGCAAGTAGGTCAGGGTTCATATCTCTTGTTATGAAATCTGCAGCACAGTTTTAAATTAGTTACTTTGTGTTTGAAATAAATTACCGGCTCTTGTTTCGAGAAATATTTTGACTTCAATTTGAATGTTATTGTATCTAAGAATATAGCTGACCACAGTAAATGAACAATATCTTTATTTTTTCAGGTTTCTCAACAGTGAGTGACTCCCAAGGGCCCACCGAGTTCACCTCCACAGCAATGAATTTCTCTGAAGACTCAAACTCTCAGAGTAGTGGCACCACAACGCCTGCCAAGCGGTTAAAAACTGACTGAGGCTTGCTCAACACATAAAGTCTTCAACACTTAGAGACTGTGCTTACACTGAACAAACATTAAGGACTTGTCGGTATGTGCTGTGAGTTTAATTCATGAGTGTGCATTCAAGGAGTATTAATTCACCACTCATTGCTACAAATGCGTTAGTGTTTTAGTTTTATTTTTAGAAAAGTTATGACCATTAATTTAAAAATGTGTTCTTAATTAATTTTGGTCACTATGACCGAGAGTGATGTAATTTTATTTGAATTTAGCATTTTAATTTACTTTGCTAGGTCAAGGTCTTCTTTCTATTGTAAATATGATTTCAGTTTCATAAAATGTGACTTAATTAGAATAATTTTAGCAATATAACTAATTTAGTTTACTAAGTTAGTTTAACATAAGGATTGAGATTGGTGTTTACAAAATGTGATATTTATCACAAAGTTGTATTTGCATGTTGAAGAGCATAAATAATTTTTGTACAACAGTTTCTTCCTGTATGTGACTCAGTACAAAACCCTGCAGTGGATTGTGTATTGACAATTCTGCTTATTGCTAAACTCTTACACATTGGTGGTTGTTCTGTTCTGATAAAAAATACATTAGGTTATGCTGAGCAGTGCTAAAGTAAACAAGGCTGTTCACTTTAGCATTTGTCTGCAAAGCTTAATGTATTTTTTTTAGATAATTAAAATTAATGTGGTTACATTAATTTTAATTAACTTTAGCAGCACCATAAACGAGTTTGTTCATCATTATGTGCAAGTCCTAAAAAGCTTGTGCCAATATTTGCATTGTCAGCCTCATGTTAAGGTGACTGCTGATTATTAATTTATTGACAATAATTTTAGAGAATTTCCATCATGTTGCTATGCTGTGTTCAAGATATGTAATCGATTAACCATAATTTTTCTTAGACATTAATTTTGCTGTGTGAGATTGATGCCATTAAAGTTTTAATTATTATTGTGTTACAGTTCATAAATCACCAATATGTAGGTTATAGAATTCTGAATGTTTTGTTTTTATCAAATAATGCAACAAATTATTGTAAATTAAATGTAATATATATTAATGTAATATAATATTATAGTAAATAATAAGATGAAAATAAAGATATATAACTTATTAATTTAATTTTTCATCAGAATCCATAGAGGCGAGAGTATGTGAGGAAGACATTGATACACCAGATGGGAGAGACCCATTTTCTATTTCTTGTATGCCAATTATTTCAGTTACAAAGTGACTGAAGTTTATTTTCTGTAAAGAGAATATTATTGCAATTAGTAAATAGCCTGTTCAAGTCAGAAATAATAGTAATAATAATAATATGGTATTTCTACTACAGGGAGTGTCGAAATTGGCCTTGCATATTGTGTTGTCTGCAGGTCCACGATGTCAATCGAGTTCTAGCCAAAAAAAAGTCATTTTAAACTAGAGCAATGGTTTGGGAGATGAAACATTAATAAGATAACCCAATTAAGTCCAAATATAATATTTAGATTCTATAATATGTCCGAGATTAGTAAGAGTGCCTACCGCAAGGCATACCACACACTTGGATGTCCTTAATTGTCCCTCAATTCAAAGATCTAAGTTTGATTGGTCATCGAGATGGTATGTTTTCATATAAATAGTATTATAATTTAGCAATAAATTATAGGGAAGTGGCAATAACCTCTGGTAAAAATGAAAAGTCTTCTTCATTCATAAGTGCTCTATCTTCGAAGCTGTGGCCGGCAAGAATGGTCAGCAGGTACCAGCACAATTCGCGAGAAAAAAATTCACCTGTGAAACAAAAGAGTAAGCAAAACCATTTTTTTTTACTCCAAATATTGCCAGATACAGGGCAGATCACTTCAAGGTAAAAGTTAAGTTTATAGGCCTTTCGTCTCAACTCAAAGTTGAGACGAAAGTAGTCATTATAAGAAAAATAATTGCTAAAGCCACGTTAAAATCCATCCGCTTGCAAAATTAGTGTCGTCCTTTGAAAACTACTGGAAGGTGCGTGTGTAGGTACCATTTTGAGAACAAACGATTTCACACCCATGCTGACGAACGAATCCAATTCAGGATTTGTGTTACACACTTATCCCGCTGGAGTCGGGAGTTTCATAGTTTCGTGCAGTCTTACCATTCGTAGAAAGCATTTCGATGAAGTCTTCTCGTTTTATGAAGTATTCCTCAGGCTGCTGCTGAGCTACGTTAGCGAAGGTGCGGAATGCGGAGCGCAGGCGCTTGAAACTCTCGCCAAACACCGGCCGGTGGTTCAAGTACAGCTTCACAAACTCTTCGAAGTCTATCTCTGTCACCGGCTCCCGGAGATACACCTTATATTTAGCTTCGATTATCAGATTTTCGACCTAAAAATGTCATGATTGAAATAAATACCTCCCTGATTATTCCAAAATAGTGGTTAAAATTTAGGGTGAGTTGAGGGTGGACGTAAGTTAAAACGCTAGATTTGGGAAACCATAACCCAACCAAAGCGGCCTATATTTGGTCGGACACAAAATAATATGACCTCAAAACTGATTAGGTACCTCATATTCCGACGGGAAAAATCCCAATGCCCTCATCAGATCAGGCAACGAGTCTATCGGTATGTAATCCTTGACCTGCCTCCTGGCCGGGGAGAAGGTGCCTTGGCACAGGATCTGGATGTAGTAGAACAGGTCTCGTATTTCCTGGAACAGCCAGCCAGGCCGGCCGTCGTCCACGAGGCAGTAGTAAGGATCCAGGTCTATTCCACCCCGCTTTGCTGTCAGGTCTACAGATCTGGTAATTTCATCTCGGATAAAGGCAACTTATAAAACGTTTTTGGGTGGAAGACCCTCAAGGAGACTAACTGCCTGCTATCTAGACGACGAAAAAATCACATTACACTACGCTAAAGGCTCCTACATACTGGCGCGACGCGTCGCGACACAAAGGCACCGCTTGTAGCGCTACACGCGGTGTCTTTGTGTCGCGTCGCGTCGCGCGACAAGTCGCGCCAGTATGTAGGAGCCCGATAAAGCCCCAATGGCTCCGAATAGGAGCCCGATAAAGCCCCAATGGCTCCGAATAGGAGCCCTCGCGGCGCGCGATTTGAAAGTAGTTATCGAATAAAAATGTTTTTTTTGAGATTGAGAGATGACGTTATTGAACCACGGGCCTGAGCGGTTAAGCCCCTATTAGGTAGGTCAACAAAAACAAAATATTACACACTTGTATTGAACGGACCATTGAGACAGAATAGTGTCTTTCGCACCGATTGTGAACAGAATCCCAAGGTCTTCGCGAAAACACATATGTAAAACCTGAAAATTCAAAATGCATATTTTTTACTTATAGTTACTTTTTAACGTTACTACCTACATCATGGAATAACATTTTACGGGAACATTGTTTCCGGTATAAACGGGTGTTAGCGCGGGGAGAAATAAAAGAGTGGACGGCAATGGTTTATTGCCGTACTTATTTACAAATTGTAAACCGTCCCGGACAAACAAAGGTTTAATTAGAGGGGAGAATTGTTCGTCGCGGGAGTCCGAAGAAGTGCTTGGTCGTCGGTCCGATTCACGTGCAGACCGCGCGCAAGGTGTTGTGTTGGATCCGATTCCCAACAACGGGACTTAACCATACAGATTCCCAAGTTGTCAATTTCAGTGAAGAAGATCCAGACTCCAGTGTAAAATAATATTTAAAACAGTTTTTGACGTTTGCAAATCAGTGATAAAAGTTATACGGGAACACGTGCGATCTCCAACATGAATCGCATCAATGGTTGGTCCTGTCCCACCCGCATCCAGCTATAGACCTACTGATGAATATAGAGATACCTTAGTTGGATGTGCCAGCAACCCGACATGTTTCCAGGGATTACCGTCGAGCGGCATCTTCTGCAAGCCTACGACTTCCTTGCAAGAAAACAGAAGGTACTTGTTTGTCTCTTTGCCCTCTCTCCTGGTGATCAGCTGCATCTTGGAGACGGGGTAGTCGTATCGAGGACCCAGCACTGTCGCGAGGGTCACGTTAGTCGCGTAGTTCACTATCTTGTACTTGAACTGTGGGATTTTAAAAATGGGACTTTGGTTCCAGCCAAATCGATGACCTAAAAGTGTTTGTTTCAATTCGCGAAGCTTATGGTAATTCAAGTGCAAAATGCGCTTGAATTACAAAGTAAATAAAAAAATTGGCACAAATCGCGTTTTAAATTAAAATGCATCTCAAAAGAGGTAGTTTCAGAAATAAAACACTCCAAGACTACAGAGCAAAAACTCCAAGAGATCCTGTTCAAAAATCAAATTACCTCATCGTTAGCTATGAGTATTGTCGGTAAATTAATTCTATGTTCTGCAGAATTTAAGTCTTCGGGCGTAGGCCAGACCATGGCAGCCAGTGGCATCGCCGACTGGTCCACGCGGTCCAGACTAACGATCTCAAGTAAGCCCCCGCCGCTGGCCCCGATGTCGTACTCCACCAAGCAGCGGTCCAAGCCCAGTGATACTAGCTTAAACTCTCCGTCGTACGTCCTGGCAGGCAAGAAGGTCACGGCAGTAATTTCCTTGTAGTGCGAGCGGTGTTTGCCGACGAACAGCCATCGTAGCAATGTACAGTTGTAGTTGTAAACGCAAACTGTTCTGTTATCGTCCTGCGTTAAGAGATTTTTTTTTAATGTTATTTAAATTTGAAATTTAGCTGTACCTATGTTTAGCTGATAATAAAGTAAATATGCTTGGATTGTAGTTATCTTACAGCAGTAGCCATGTTTTTGGAGTCTTCGCTGAAGTTTATGAAGTTGATAGCGCCCTTGGTGTCAAAGAAAGGCGGCAGGCTCAGGATCTCGATGGTCGTGGGGTCGAAGAAGAGAATTTGGCCCGTGTTCAGACCGCAGGCGAGGTGCAAACCTACAACCAATTTTCAGTCATGAATTCATATAAGTAAGTACCTATATTAAAATTGCGCACACTCTTTTGAATTGCTTTAGGGCGCAGTCAAATTGAGGGCTATTAACTAGTAGCTAGTACATTACAGGGTTTTCTTCTCTTAAGAATATGTCACCCCGATTATTGAATACCTACAGCTATTTGTTGTTATTGTAGATATTAATTATATTGCTCTAAATATAAAAGCTTGACCGCGCCCTTACAATATTATAGTTACCAACTACGCAAAAAGGTGAGAACTCGGAAAAAAAATATTGATGTCGTACCTACTTATTTTGTTTTCGAGTCACGCTTAATATATTTTTAAATGTTTAAAAAAAAGCAATTCGTCTTGCGGATTCGTCGCGGGAATTAGCTGAATGCGAGAAGCCTAACCCCGCGTGACGCGTCTTATTTAATAGCGTCGCATGCATAATTACACTTTTTGTTCGGAAAACGCCCCCTGTCGGTGTGACGTGACGTATGAGCGTGACGATCGCATATTCGCGCGATGACCGCTTTTAAATAGGACGCGGCCTATGTCTAGCATTAGACGTCTTCCGGCTGAAATAATGATGATAAATCGGCCTCACCTGACGGCGAGTACTGCAGGCAGGTGACAGATAGTTCCGGCACGGTGATCTCATAGTTGCAGTTGATATTGTCGTCGTCAGGTGGCACCACGATCGTATACTGGCTCCGAAGGTCGAGCCGCTTGACCAGCTTGTGGCGCATGAAGTTGAACAGCTCCACCACGCCGTCTTTGTAACCCACGCACATTAGGAACCTGTTGGTGCTCAAATAGCAACACTTTACACATACTTGTACATTACATAACAACCTCGATTTAATAAGTTCAAAAGGAATGCTGATTACTTTTGAGTTCGATAGTTTGCTTTAGGCATAAGACACGACGATCTCAGCGTCAAGCACCTACATAACGCAGGGCCACACTGGGCCACACATTTCTAGACTTTTATCTATGTTTTTTAATATTATACTAACACTACCATTTAAGTTCTATTGTACTAACACTATGGATTTTGAAGAAGTCTGAAATAAAAAGTATTTATTTTATATAATTCTTATTTATAAGAGACCCATTAGTGGGGCCCAGTGGTAACGGCCGTGACTTCGAGTAGGTCGGTCGTAGGTTCGAACCCTGAAGTGGCTTTACTTTGTGTAAATTATTTCACCACCACTTTAAAACGGTAAAGAAAAACATAGTGAGGAAATTGGCATGTCCTAGAACCAAAAATTCGAAGACATGTGATGATGTGACATCTACCAACCCGCATTTGGCGCGCGTAGTAGGTTACAGCCCCCACCTCCTCACCGAGAGGAGGCCTGTGTCTCAGCAGTGGGTATATTATAGGCTGATTATGCTTAGGAAACGAAAATTAAATTGTGGTTCTGTTGATGATCTCTCAAATGTATCAGAAAACAATTACCTACCATTGTATATTTACCTACATCAAAAAGTGTGAAACAAGCAAATAAATTATTTATTGATCGTCCCTCGTTGCACGATTTCAATCGCTGGTTGCATCCTATTCGCGTACGTAAACCTAGAAGAGACAAACATTTATAAAATAAAGCACAGAACTTACTTCTCCGGATGTACGGCGAGGGCTAGGACGCAAGATCTCTTATTATCTAGAATAGTGTGGTAGTTCTCGGTGACAAAGTCCACAAAGCCCACTCCCTGGTTATATGTGCCTGTTGATAAAATATTCACGTCACATTTGGAAAAGGAAAATGCGCTAGATTCAGTACTATTTCATTGTTGCAGTTTTTGTTCACAGACTGTATCAAAATATAGGTACAGAAACAAAAGTGTGATAGGTAACATTTTGATCTCTGTTTCTTCGATAGGCATAACTTCTAATTTTTAAGGTGCCAAACGGAACCCTATTAACCTATTGACGCCACGTCAAAAAAACAAAAACGTGCCCTCGGCGCCAAGCTACGAATTATACCTTAAAATCTGACATGTAGTCGTGATCGTGGCGTGCTGGGCACATTTTGGTCTGTCATCTATACATGACTGTGGGGGTCAAAAGGTTAATAAGCCTCCGCTGTCCGTCCATCCGTCCGTCTGCCAGCGGGCTGTATCTCATGAAAATTAATAGGTAGACAGTTGAAACTTTCACAGATTGTGTAATTCTAATGCCCCTATAACTAACAACAATCATAAACATTAAAAAAAAAAAAAATATAGAGAGTCCCCACTATTTTTTGATGTGTAACATCTTTCATCTTGCTTTCTGTGGGAGTGATTCCGGGAAAAGGGACGGAAGTGTGTAGACAGGAAGAGACAGCTTGAGCATGGAATAAGTAACTACTACTCGTATATAGATTGTAAGTAGAGGAGGTCGAATTTCGATCAGTGGGCGATCACTAGTAATAAATAATATTAGAATAAATATTTCAGTACTTAGCTTTCAGGTTAATTTCTGTCGCTGCTCAGTTGCTTATTATCAAGGTGAGTTATCACATGTTACACAAATCATGTGCGACTACTGTAGGTCTCGCTAGTTGTTTGTTAAATATTGTACGGTGTTACGGAACCCTTCGTGTGCGAGTCCGACCGGGCCGGATATTTACAACAATAGCGTGTGTGCGTTACCCCAGCAAAATAATGTCGAAAATAGTCATTTAAATCTTACAGATAATTAGTTGCCCAGCTTCTGTAATTGTTGCGCACATTTTTTAATTTGTTGCACTTATAGTTTTTTAAGTATTTCACAAAAACATTTCCTGCTGGGGTAACCTTTATAACGTTACCGCAGCCAGACATTTTTTTTAATGGGTATATTGAAACAAATATTAGCTATATAATTAGTTGTCTAGACGAGGTAAATGTTGCACCTTATTTTGTAAGTATTTGTTCTTTCTTCGGCTGCGAAGTTATTCGAGATCCTGCTGGAGTAACGTTTGTGGTTTTGCTGGATCTCTGAAACGGTTTAGCGAATTCTTATCATCTTTTTTACATAACTTCTTAGAAATTAGTTGTAATTAGTTGTGCAATAAAAAGAACAAAATAATGCACCGTTTAAAGGTTATTTAATTAAATATAAAAACACTTCAATAGCTCCTAACACTCTAAATAAGAGCTCTAAAGGCTTACTTTAAA
The DNA here is from genome assembly GCA_905333075.3 of Atethmia centrago. Taxonomy (NCBI): domain Eukaryota; kingdom Metazoa; phylum Arthropoda; class Insecta; order Lepidoptera; family Noctuidae; genus Atethmia; species Atethmia centrago. The sequence goes on along the minus strand of HG995378.1, from coordinate 28,626,353 downwards.
CATAATTTTGTGGCTTACTTTAAACATAAATTGTTCGCAGCCGAAGAAAGAACAAATACTTACAAAATAAGGTGCAACATTTACCTCGTCTAGACAACTAATTATATAGCTAATATTTGTTTCAATATACCCATTAAAAAAAAATGTCTGGCTGCGGTAACGTTGTAAACGTTACCCCAGCAGGAAATGTTTTTGTGAAAAAACTATAAGTATAAATGTGCGCAACAATTACAGAAGCTGGGCAACTAATTATCTGTAAGATTTAAATGACTATTTTCGACATTATTTTGCTGGGGTAACGCACACCAGTAGCGTAACAGAAGGTGGCGGCGCTTAGGCAAAGCGCTACGATGTCAGGAGTACCAATGAAAGTACGCGCTGCGTAGCAAATTCACGGGGCGTAGCATAAACGGTGTAGCAAGGGAAAGCAGCGTAGAAGGGAACGAGGCGTAGCAACATAACGCGACGTAGGCGTAGCAAGGAAGCGCTGCGTAGCAAGAGGATACGGCGTAGCAAGGAAGCGCGGCGTAGCAAGAAGACGCGGCGTAGCAAGGAGACGCGGCGTAGCAAAGGAACACGGCGTAGCAAGGACGTGCGGCGTAGCACTAATGCGTAGCGCGTTTGTAAAGCTTTTACGATTCATCTACTTGGCATCAAACCAACGCTGTGCATCTTATTACTCTGTTCATTAGCCGTCATAAGCAGCCTCACCAGCAGACGAACTAAGACCTTACATAATAACGATGCTGAAAAATATGCACTATGTATTTAAGCACACTGTATGAAATTCAATTTCATTATCTTACAAACTACGAAGTCCCTGACGAGGAATTGCTTGCAGCCGACGGAGGCGTCAGTTGGCAGCCGCATCTTGATGAGTTTCTGCTTGGTCTCGCCGGTGTCCGGGTCCTTTTGAAGTTCCACCTTCTCCCAGCAGGGGCACGGCTTGTTACCTGTGTTGGAAGTCGCACAACTTCATAACATCACGCCTTTATTCCCCGAAACGTTAGGCAGAGGCGTAGTCGCAAGCGCGACTGCTGAATAGCTGAGTGTGGAATTCTGGGTTATGTGAGTAGGAAAACGTGTTATTGGGTTTTTCATCAGGAATCTCTCAGTAGCCGTCCTGTGTTTGGATTTGTGTTTGGTCGATGTTAAACTCGGTCTCTCTTACAAGCATTACTGGTAAAATGTGGTTGCCAACGTGTCTATTTTCGGAGAAACTGGGGATAACCATCACCTCTTATAGCAGTATTATTTCAATATTACTTTAGCGTGAGAAAGAGATGGAGCTATGAGTCCTGTATAGCTCCATCACTTTCCCACTGTGAAGTAATATTATAATAATACTGCTATAAGAGGTGATGGTTACCCCCCAGGTGTGATTGTATGGTTTATTTATACTTTTTTTTTATTAAACAACTTTTTAATTAACTTTTGAATTGTCCAACTTTTCGGTCAGTCACAAAGATGTAGCTATAGTTGCCGCGTTTTAGCGTGGCAATAGCGGTCCTTGACCCATCTACATTATTATATTAACTATAATTCCTTTTTTCAAGAACTGGAATAAAGTCCGTTAACATCCTGAATCAATATCAATCGTAATCTTCCACATATTCCAATAACGAAAAACTATAGGGACATGGTTTATTGTTTGGGTTCCTACGGAGAGATATTAGGGAAAGGGAAAGGACCGCTATGCTAGAATGCGACAACTATAGTTGCCCATTCCAGAGCGTAGTAGGTTCCTATGGAGAAGAACGGGCAAGAAACTCCATGAACACTCTTTTAAATTATTGTAAAAAAATATTAAATCATTAATGTGTGCTTACAAGCAGGGTCCAGGACCATGAAGCTCCTAGGCGAGATGTTGAAGCTGAGCCCCTTGACTCGGTCCACCGTGAAACCATGCACCCAGTACAGCAGCTTAAGCTGGTCATCATAGAAGTGGATCTCGCCGGCACTGTTGCCCGTCACTATTACTCTGGGGAAGAGAACTCGGTTAGCCTACATCATCGTTCAGCTGAAAGATGGCTCCTGGATATGGCCTACTTCGAGCATCGTTACGACTGGTCCCGTGCCTCCCGCATCCAGCGGATTCTCGCCACCTTCACCAGGTCATCGGTCCACCAACCGACGCCGGTTAGCTTTGCAACTGTTTATTTAAATAATTATGACCGTGAACCCATCTCAGCTTTCGTGCAGTTTATTAAACCTTTGACCGCCACGTCAAAAAAGCAAAATCGTGGCCTCGGCGCCAAGCTACGAATTATTCCTTAAAATCTGTCATGTAGTCGTGACCGTGGCGTGCTGGGCACATTTTGGTTTGTCATCTATAGATGTGTGTGGTTGTCTAAAAGTTAATTACTATAAACCAGGGATTCCCAAAGTGGTCGATATCGACCCCATGGGGTCGAAATCGGTTTTCCAGGGGTCGACGAGGTCTAAAAATCGACCCCTATTAATGAACACAAGTTCTTATTTGAAACTTACAAGATACTGCATAAGTTGTGTTACGTGTACCAACTTGTCATAAGAATGACTAATATTTTAGTAGTAAGTATCATTGTTGTACTTTTACAAAACTCAACAAGTAGATAAGCGTGCACAAGTTCGTACAAGATGAAAAAAATTGGCTATGGACAGAGGTATCAATTCATTTTAGAAAAGAGCCTCTTGCCCAAAATAGTTTAGGAATCCCTGTTCTAAATGATGGCGAAAACTGTACCAAAATCCGTTATGTAATTTAGAAGAACTAAGCAGTCACACAGACACACCCTTAAAGCGACTTTGTTTTAGTTTTTCGTATAGATTCGACACGTGTTATTTTTTGTCAGTCTAGCATTAAGGTAATAAAATTTCTATGGGCTAAAAATTTGGGGTCTGAGGTATCAGTTCATTTTGGTAAAGGGGTCTCTTGACCAAAAAAGTTTGGGAATCCCTGCTATAAACCTAGTCAGGCAGAACACACTACAGCTACCAGCATTCAACAGAACTCGTCACTTTTGTTGGCTTGTTCCCGTTATTTTCAGTGTCTGAATTTTTGTCTAAGTTTCTTTAGCTAATGTAATTGATGAATAGCCGTTTTATGTTAAATTAAAACTAAACAAATATAATTATAATTTTTTTACTAACCCGTCAACATTCTTAATGACATGGAGCATTCTCTTATTCAACTTCAGCATCTTGATGAATCTTAACTTGTCGATGTCTTCAGGCTCCGTATTCACGCTGTACTCCATAGTGTATCCATACACCAGCACGGCCCCACGACTGGTCCCCACTATGATCTGAGAGGTACTCTTCACGAACGTGTAACACAACAGCTTCCCATACTCCGGGTTCACTTTGTCTTGAGCATTAACCTTTAGCTGCCAGCGGTCTGTCACTACTACCAGTCCTCGTTCAACCACTACGATTTTCTGTAATTGATTGGTGTTTTAATTCTACTTCTCTTGTAACAGCGTGAACTATACATGATAAGGAAACTGTGGTAAAAATGGGTGCGGAGCTGACTGGCGAGTGTGCGCTGAACGCATTTTAAGCATCGTCACTTGTGAAATATACTGACGTCAACCAATCATATAGCTAAGCCTATCGTAGTTATAAGTACCCAGGTGAAGTAATAGTTCTTGTAGTGTTTATGATTCAAACTTTTGATTCAAAGCTTGTCAAGCCTTATTTTACCCTGACTGTCCCCAAAGTTAATTTAATGTGATCCGGTGGTAATGTTTTATTTAAAGAAATAACGTTATTATTGAGTACTCACGCTCGCATTGCCTATATAAATATTTTTTCTGGTCAGTATCAGAAATTGATCTGTTCTCGATGGATTAAAACCTATTTCTACAACGCCATCTCGAGGTATATCTGGTGTTTCAAATGTCGCTGTAAAACAAATATAACTATATAGACTTATTAAGATCATTAACTTTCTAAATATAAGAGGTGAATATAGGCAGGGCCGGATTTGAGGTTGTGGAGGACCCGAAAAATTTGTGGAACAGATTAAAAAAAAACAATTTAAAAAAGGTTGTGATTGTGAACTTTTTTTCTTTGATGGACACAAATGATGTATTTTTTCTTATCTAAAAATAACTAATTGTGGAGGCCCGGGGCCAGTGCCCCTGTTGTCCCGCCCTAAATCCATCCCTGTATAGGTACCTAAGATATGCCGTCGGTAAGGTCCTAAGCGTATACAGAGTTGACCTTTGGTACATCTCCAAGGCTCAAACATTGCCGATCGTTACCTCCCACACACTATGTTGAACTTACCGTGTGGAGTCTCTTGTCCGTAAGACCATATCCACCAAAACAGGGACATCTTTTCAGAAGGGTAAGCTAAAGTAAGCATGTACTTAGCATCAGCGCTTACTGCCACTTTAGCGATCTTCGCGTTTCCGTGCGGAGAGAAGAATGTCTTCTGCGGGAACAGGTCCTTATAGTCCCACACTATGAGCACATTCTCAGGCCCGGAGTCAGCTGTCACCAGCCACTGACCCTTTTCGTCAGATGCTATGCATGTGATCATGTGTCGCTGTAAGAAGTATTTAATATGGTAGGTATACGGTGTAATTAGAAAGGGCATCATTTTCATAGTGCGAGAGAGATGGATTTACGCAGCACGGATATGATATGACCATAATTTTTTCGCAAAGAGACGAAACTTCTCGGATTTAACACTTCAGGTAAGTAACCATATTTTTAAGCCAATTAGTCAAAGCGTTGTTTTATTTCCATTAAATCCTTTACAGGCACTTTTTAAGGTTCTGTAGTCAACAAGAGACCCTTATAGATAGTTTCGCCATGTCCGTCTGTCTGTCTGTCCGCGGCTTAGCTCAAAGACTCGTTGTACTAGAACGCTGTAATTTGGCATCAATTGGCATACATATTAATCACGCCGACGAAATATTAAATTAATTGAAGGGTTCACCCTTGCACGTAAAGCGGGATGATATTTTTTTAATATGATTTTTCATATTTGTTCTTGGGATTAACTCCTCATTCAACTACGAAAGTACGAAACCCTTCATTGTGCGTGGTCTGACACGCACTTGGCCGGTTTTAATTATTAAGGAGTCGGTCAGTTAGCCAGTAAGTTAAAAACTAGGTGCCCGTTCCAAATCTGTCTGACCATGATCAGAGATTCAGAGAATTACATGTAGAACAAACTACTCTGTGGATATCCGATCTATACGAGTCCAAGAGCCTTACGTGCCCTTGCAGCAGCCACATTTGACGCGTCGTCCAGTTGTATAACACCCCGCAGTTTGAGGCTGAGTAGAACAGCGTGGTGCTGCCCGTATCGTTCAAGTTGATCACTCCTACTTTATGGTTATACCCGTTCATCCAGTGCAGTTTCTGCAGCATAAAGTTAACGTTAGCTTAAATTATGCACTCTTCAGTTCTCTTCAAGCCTACGTAACCTCTAGTTAATTTGCCAGCAAGCATCCCGCGACCGGCGGTTACGTCTGTCTTGACGGCTCAAGCTATATAACCTGTAGGTACTTAGCTAAAGCTGTTGTAAAAAAAAATCTGTCAAATCTACTATAGTAGTTTGTAGAGTTGTTTTCCATTAGAAATTTCTCAGTAGCAGCCGATTTTATGGCATAGGCTCGCCCCCTATTACATGGGACTTACAGCGGTAGGTAAATAACTGCCGATTTGGTGACATGTAGGTGTGCTGCCTATACTTTCGGGCAATGCACGCGTGATGATATCAAGGCGTCCAGGCAGCTTTTGAAATCCTCTTAAGCTAAGGTTTCCTTGAAGTGTGGTGGCCGCCACATAACGACTTCGTGACGGTTGTCATGAAAACATTGGCAGCGGGGTTTGACTTTACATTTAAATAACGTTCTAGGAAACCGTAGCTTTAGAGCATTATTATTATCATTTTATTTGTTTCTACCTTTTTAAGGTTCCGTAGCCAAATGGCAAAAACGGAACCCGTATAATTTCACCACGTCCGCCTCTCCGGTAGTCACATAGACATTTTACTTGGGAGACTGCAATATTTCGATGAACATTGGAAAGAACGTGTATTCTGTGCACTGCTGATAACCGTAATTTCACTACGCCATTGTTTAATGGCGTAGTGAAATTACGATTATCAGGGGTGACAGCCCCCTGCCGGGGTCGCGGGAAAGTCCGAAAGGGATACCGTGGCCTCTGGCAACAAAGGCAACGGAAGGAACACGGGCGGGTTTTAGTCAGTAAGAGTCTGACACACCCTCCCGCTCCGCCCAGAGCGGGAGAAGTTATTTGATAATTTCCCACCGAAAAAAAAGTGGCTATGGTAAGTCCATAGATTTGAGATATAGAATACTTATTCGCCGTCACAACCGCAGAAATAACTTTAGTTTTTCATAGATTTTTCGAGAAATGCTATGAATTACAAACTTAATTTTGCCGTCGATTACATCAATACCTGTGCATGCGTATATTATACAGGGTTATTGGTAAAACATTAACAACCTCATAAAGGGTCATTGGATACTCATCATTACGAAGAAACTTGAAAGCGCGAAAAAAAACAGCTGTTCCGTACATTTTGACGAGTTATGCGAACATAAATGTAAGGAACAGCTGTTGTGTTTTAAGTTACACCTTGTATATACATCCCAACAACGGATCTCTTTACTGTGCGTGGTGCGACATACATAATCAGCCTATAATGTTCCCACTGCTGGGACACAGACACAGGCCTCCTCTCTGTGAGAGGGAGTGGGCCGTAATCCACTACGAGGGCCCAGTGCTTGTTAGTAGATGTCAATTGTCTTCGAATTTTTGGTTCTAGGGCATGCCGGTTTCCTCACGACGTTTTCCTTCACCGTTTTGAGAGCAGTGGTGATGAAATAATTTACACAAAGTAAAGCGCCTGTCTGAGTTCGATCCTACGACCTACAACTCGTAAGTCGCGGCCGTTACCACTGGGCCGACTGGCACTCCGACATACACTTGGTCGGTATTTTTTATACCTCACAGGCAAAAGTAATTAAAGAAGTATTCACCATTAAAAAGATAGGTAGGTACTATATAGGCATTTTTTTTGGGTGGGAAATTATCAAATAACTTCTCTCGCTCTGGGCGGAGCGGGAGAATGTGTCAGACTCTTACTGACTAAAACCCACCCATGTTCCTTCTGTTGCCTGTGTTGCCAGGGGCGTCGGTAACCCTTCCGAACTTTCCCGCGACCCCGGCAGGACTATAGGCTTAGTAAATTGAAAAAGCACTTACAAAAGGACTAGGTTTGTGTAATGTTGCACTAATACCAAATTCATCCTGGTATCTTGAAAGTAATCTGGATGGACTTTGGTATATTCTGGATCCTGCCTGCACTGACAACAAACTGGATACCATAAATTTTTCTCTTGATTGTTTATGAAACATTTTGAATATACCAGTTATTTATCGTTTGTAAAAACTTGCTCAAATTGAATTAATCAATAGGAAAATAATTCAATCAGTGAATTCAACCAACAATAACTTGACAATACCTGTCATTTCGTTTTTTTAATACTACGAAGGTTTTGGTTCGTACCAAAGACATTAAATTAGGTATATATTTAATCTCTTTGGTTCGTACTTACCTATTAATACACCTTTAATACTATGTTTAACTCTATGTATATTACGCACACACAAAACTAAGCAATGCAATTATATTTCAGAGTAATTGCGTAACATAGATAAAATGACAATTGATCGCAATCGGTTTTATTTTGACAGTTCATCCACATCCATTGCGTTATTACGTTGTTGAGCAGACGATTTTTTCAAACCTATGAAGCAATGGATTAGCAATACCTTTCAAAACTCTAGGATTGTGATTGAAATTGTGGTACGCTGGTCAAGCGTGACGATGAAACTCTTACCCTACGGCTACACTGTCGTGAACGCGAACTTTACTTCGCGCGCTCTTTTTCGCACACCGGTCGACGTCTCGCTGTACAACAGAGAGCGTGCAAACGAAGTCGTGGGCACAAAAAAAACTGTGAACAAAGCGCGGGAACATTAAGGCTCTGACAAGACCCAATTGACCAAAATAAGCTTCACTTAAGAAAAAAAAATCGCCAAATCTGTATGGTTTGTGGTAGCGGAAAAAATATATGTTAATTTTGAACATATTTCCGAGAACTTGGCTGTTACTAAACCCGTTTTGAAAAAAAAATCTTTATACAAACTAACGTTAAACTAACTTCTTACCTTGAGTTCTAATCCAAAATATCTGTATTAAATATCAACATACGTTAAGTATTTAATTAATTACAAGAAGTTCTTATTAGTATGCAGAACTTGGTTGTTTTTATTTTCGATTACTTAACTCAATTTTGAGTAAATAAATAATTGCTTCATATTTTGCAATAAATTCCAAGCGTTGTGTCATCGCGCTTCTCTTTCTTTTCTCTGCAATCTGACAGTGACCGCGGTTTAGGTGTTGTCAGCGTCTTAAAGACTTTAGGGTCTTTAGGCACACAGTCATAAGTTGTTTCCTCGTTTACGCGCCGTCGCGTCGTTTCGACGCGCCTATAACGCAAGAAAAACGCGCTACAAATACAACGGTGCAGAAAGAGTGAAGCTTTTTCAAATAGGTACCGTCCGAAAAAAAACGTCGTGACAGGTATTAGTGATGTTCCGGATATCCGTATCCGTATCCCTAACCGTCACATTTTTGACGGATCTTTTACCTTATTAATTTTTAATACATAGATTCAATTCTATAAGTGACGATTACGTAGCAATAAAATACTATTATATTTCAATCAAATTATGTTTAATTTCTAAAAATCTATTGCAAACATTTATCGTAGTGAGTTAACATACCAATAGTACGTAACTTAAAGGAACTAAATCAACTATCTGATATATATATATTTAAACACTTAGGTACCATATTAAAGGAAGTTTTTCAATCAATCAACTCCGCCTATAACAGTCCACTGCTGGACATAGGCCTCTCCCAGGCTGCGCCACAACACCCTGTCCTCCGCCTTCCGCATCCAGTCTGTCCCAGCCACCTTTTTAAAGAAGTTTTTATAAAATATTAATTAAAATATCTTTATAATGAGATCAATTGAGTTTAAATCTTTGTAACATTTTTTATAGAAAGTTACAAGACTTTTATTACAAAACTTAAATCTTTGTAATATTTTAAATTGTAATTAGATGATTAGGTATTCTAATTAGAAAGTTGGGATCCGTATCCGTATCGGCGGATCTTGACGTCAATGATCCGTATCCGGATCCGTATCTGCGGATCTACGTTTTTAATGATCCGGCACATTACTAATAGGTATACTGCCGTCTTAGTGAGAAAGGGTACAACTAACATTTTTTCCGAAATTTAGTTATATACATATTCGGAATCAGAAAAAAAGGAGTATTATCCAGTTTTTTTTACAAAATTTCGGTAACAATGTTAGTTGTGCCCTTTATCATTAAGATGGCAGTATACCTGACCTCTACGGTGAATGAGTACTTAACTGAAACATAAATGGATAGTACTTAAATTATCAATATTGTTTTCTATACAAATGAGTAACAGATCTTCCGCCGAAGGTCGTTAACCAGATCACCGCGCATCTGTACCCAATGATTCATTATCTGAAGCCAAAGGTCGCTCCAGTACAACCCGCTTGGCATTATCGTCACTCATTCTTCCAGCACTAACATGAACGTAAAGAGCGTTTTGTGTTTACTTAGCATAGTTTGCTACACAGTGACAAGCCGGACTATCTATGTGGAACCAAATTCGCCGACTACTGAACAGGTCAGTGGAATTACTTTACTAAAATTAACTGACTTTTGTGAAACGCGCGTCGCCAAAACAAAAATGTGCTGTGGTAGATAACAATGTGAGATAACTACTTCTTTGTTTTGAAGTGAACAAGATTTTAATCAAATGATAATATTATTGTAATACAGAATCCGCTTAATGCATAACTCTCTTTTAAGCCACCTAATTAAATAGTGTGTGGAACGTAACATAGCATTAATAAATTATAATTTTCTTCTATCTATCTTCTTCTTTATGTAACTTATACATAAATAAAATCAATGTTTGTTTGTTTATCCTCTATGGACTTCGAAAAGGCTGGACCGATTTTGATGAACGAACGTAGTCGCGCCGGGTTTAGCTAGTATTAATATCACGCCTTGTTTCCCCGAAGGGTTGAGCAGAGGTGTACCTGTAGTATACCCACATTTCGCCAGTTATGTTTAAGTCACATGTAATAGAGGGCGAGCCTCTGCTACACCACATTGCTACTGACAAATTCCAGACAGCAAAATCCAATAACACTGCCCGACTGACCGGGAATCGAACCCAGGACCTCACGCTCAGCAGTAGCGCTGGCAACCACTAGACCAACGAGGCAAATTATAATTATAAAATTATAATATAAATATGTATTTATTAATGATTATAATTTTATAAATAAATAACATAAGTCATAACTTATGTTTATTTATGCTACCTACAGCAGCGTTTTGTAACCATATTATAACTTAGCGATACTAGCAAAGGAGACCTTTCTAAGCTCAACATGGACTACGGGTTTTCTGTCTAAAGTCTAAAGAGTCCAAATTGTTCAGTCTCTCTAGTTTAATCTTTAGGTCAGGGTTTCCCAATAATACGTATATTAATAGCGGACCCTTGAGTTGACAGATAAAACATAATGATCACGGACTCAATATCATAACAAAGCCTGTATTCCCCGAAGGGCAGAGGTGTTTTGTATAGTAGGCACGTACACCCACGTTTAGTCGGCTCTCCATTAGGTCATCTTCTGTTCAGGGTGTAGGTAAGTACTCACATACTATAACTATTCGCGCACTATTTTCGGTCAGTCTCCAATAGGATTAGGTATTGAGACTGTTTGATGATTTCTTAATATTCTGTTCGATGTTTTAAACAGGGTGGATTTTTGAGATGGGGCAGTAAGGGCATGCATCCAAACCGTTATAGCTACAGGAAAACGGTCTTAAGAGACTGTATGCTTTCTGAGAAATTTTGATTTGCATTCACAGATTTAAAAAAAAAAATACAGTCAGCAAGAAAATGGGCAGTTTTCACTTTGGTGCCAATCGATCCTGTTTCATAAAAGGATTAAAAAACTCTAGGAAAGATACTTATTTAAACTTGAGTACCTACTTAAGTAACTTCTCCCGCTCTGGGCGGAGAGGGAGGGTGTGTCAGACTCTTACTGACTCAAACCCACCCGTGTACCTTCCGTTGCCTGTGTTGCTATACATATAAGAAAACAGGATCGACTGGCATCAAAAAATTTTTTGTGAAAGCTGCCCTTTTACTTACTGACTGTACATAAATACGGATCAAAATATCTCAAAAAGTTAAGGGCAGTCTCCTAAGACCGTTTTCTTGTAGCTACAACGGTTAAGTTACCTGTCCTTGCTGCCCAATCTCAAAATAGGGTGGATACCCTGTAAACTAGTCTATGCATCGATGCCTTACGTCAAATAGTCCCGAATAATGTCTAAGAGTGCTCTTCGAAATAAAACCTTCACATACCCTCCGCGTGCATGTGCAAGAGCGTAGGAACGAAACTTCACTGACACTGGTGCCGATTCCCTTGTTCACAAACTAAACTAAATTTAAGTTCAGTGTATCTTTTTCTTTCTATTTCATTAAGAAAAGGACAGAAGATAAATCTTAGTTTACTCCTGTCAAATTAATCAGCGCTTGACGTAAATTGACGTAATTTTAGTAGGCAAGTTTTTAATCACGTCTAAACTTGTATTGAGTAGTGACAGGCGCTGATTAATTTGACAGGACTAAACTAAAATTTATCTTCTGTCCGTTTCATAATGAAATAGAAAGAAAATGATGCACTGAACTTAAATTTAGTTTAGTTTGTGAACAAGGGAATCGGCACCATTGACTAAAACTAGCTTATTGAAATTAGATACGAGATTCTCGATTTATTCTAAAAAATAACATACGTTGCGCATCTATGAATAAATATATAACTATTCTGGTGTTTAGTTTAGAAAATTCTTTACTAACATAAAATATACGATAGCTGTAGTAATTATAAGTGCTAAATAAAAAGTAACAGTTACGCTAATATTAATAAAAAGTAACAGTTACGCTAATATTAATAAAAAGTAACAGTTACGCTAATATTAATAAAAAGTAACAGTTACGCTAATATTAATAAAAAGTAACAGTTACGCTAATATTAATAAAAAGTAACAGTTACGCTAATATTAATAAAAAGTAACAGTTACGCTAATATTAATAAAAAGTAACAGTTACGCTAATATTAATAAAAAGTAACAGTTACGCTAATATTAATAAAAAGTAACAGTTACGCTAATATTAATAAAAAGTAACAGTTACGCTAATATTAATAAAAAGTAACAGTTACGCTAATATTAATAACAACACTTTAAGTTAAATTAAGTAATTAATTTCTATATCAATAATCAAGCAAGGCCACCTTATTAAGGTCATTTTATCCACTGATAATATGTATTAAGGCGCAGATATATGATTTTAGTGACTTTTAAATCTGTTATTACGCCTTCATAAAAAGCAAGTAAGTTATAAAAATATGTTAAACTAGAACGCATACACATATCAATTCAATTATATATGTTATTCTATTATTTAAGTATTGTAGTAAAATACTTTATGAAGGGGCTTGAGGCTAAACAGCCGCACGGATCGATCGATCAGGTTAAGCTACGCTTGCCGTGGTTGGTCCGTGGATGGGTGACCATCTTTACATACCAAGACTCCTCCGTGCCTCGGAAAGCACGTTAAGCCGTTGGTCCCGGCTGTTATTTGTAGATCTGTACAGTCGTTACGGGTCGTCAGAAGCCCGAAAGTCTGACAACCAGTCCTACCAAGGGGTATCGTGTTGCCCAGTAACTGGGTAATGGAGGTCAGATAGGCAGTCGCTCCATGTAAAATACTGGTATTCAGCTGCATCCGGTTAGACTGGAAGCCGACCCCAACGTAGTTGGGAATAGTGGTGCCGCTAAACCCCCGAACGGCGCGCGTTATGCCAGTTAGCCCAAACCGTCAAGCCCCGCCGGCGCGCATCATCCTCTGGCGCGCGGTTTGCAACTCTATTATAACGGATGAGCACCTTATTGCATTATAATAGAGTTGCAAACCGCGTGGCCCAAGACTCCTATTCGGTGTCAGTGGGGACTTAAGGGTTCGGGAGTGCGACTCCTATTCGGAGTCAATGGGGAGTTACCGGCTTGTTAAAGCATATATCATAATAAAGCATCTTGCTTATCATAAATAACATAAAGCAAATGCTATCGTGGTTCTCACTTGTTGCTATTTGTTTTTGCTTTACATCGCACATCGCACTCTCTGGCTCTGTCCGTCGCAAATCGCAAGCGCATGTAGTAATAAGCAACCAGGCATAGCATATTAGCACATAGCATGCTAGCGTTTGCTTTCGGTCGCGTGTGTAATCGTTTTAGGCACCGCGTGTGTTATCGCGATCTCAGGCGGCTCACGTACGTAACGTAGATAATATTATAAACAATGTTGTTTTGCTTAGTGCGTTTTTATTGTAAATAAACAGTGATAGGATACGCAATATTGATTATGTAAATAAAAACTAATTGTTTAAGAGAGGACGATTGACTGAGTGAGGTATCGTGTTGTTGTTTTGTGTGTAGGTACTCGTATTTAACGGACGAAAATGTTTAGAAGGAACATTGAACTTTTAAATACGCCTATAATGGTTTTAAATACTAACATACTTTATTTCTTAATAACACTTAATCAAATAGACAGTCCTAAGCCTGGAAAGTATGAAGGAAAGTTCATTGTTTCTTTTTACTGTTCCGTAATAAATTCATAAAAGCGATGTAATATTCCGCTCTGACAACACCGCGCTGGTTTTATGCCTGCATGCTTAAAATAGAGCATATAAAATAGTATGCTTAAAATAAACAGCATATAGCATTAAGCTAGTGATTGCCATAAAGCAACTTTGAACATCACTAGTTGGGAAAAGGCAGGCAGATGATGATGAGTAAAATACTTTATGAAATAAATTCAGGAAGTACCTAATGTCTATCCAAAGCATAAAAACCGATATTAGTTACAAACTTCTTAAGATATTTTCCATGATTTTTTTTATAAAAAGCCAAAACCAGACTATTTTACTATCGATAATTATTCTATCTGTGATTTTTTTCAATTACTTATTCATGTTTTCGTTCCTAAAAATAAATATTCCCTATGAAACCACGGCGCGCGACGGCGCGGCGGCGCGGCGTGAGCACGACGCCTATTTTTATGGCCAAGGTAAACGGCGATTACCCGACCCTTAAAAAACTGGCTGTACCCCGCGGTTTCACGAGCATAAGTCTCGATCCCGTGGGAATATCGGTATAAGTCGGTGTAAAGTATCCTATGTCCTAATCCAGATCATGGTCTACCCATGTGCCAAGTTTCATCCAATTCCGTTCAGCCGTTTTAGCATGTTAGCGTAACAAAAAAACAAACTCACTTTCACATGAATTAATTTATTATAATTCTAAGTATCTACCCTACCTACTGCCAAATTTCTGTCAATTTTGTTCCTAAAATAGTTATTATAATAATATACCACTAGGTATATTATTATAATAACTATTTTAGGAACTATAATGATAATAATATATTTTAAATAGAGCTAGTAATAATATAATTAAATCATGATTCGAAAGACACGTGGCGCCATCTATTATCAAAAGAACGTTATTGGTGTTTTCCTCGGGAACAGTACTTTTTTGGGAAAAAAGGGGATGAAAGGTACCCTATGTCCGTTTCTGTACCCCTGACAACGTATATTATAAGCCAAACAAACTTAGGTACTTTCATTTATAATATTAGTTAGGAAATTAGGATTATGTAGGATACATATTTTAACAAGCTGATTGATAAGTATGTGTATTCAATGACAACATTTATGTAAAAACCACTAATGTAACGATAAACCTAAAGATTACCTACTTATTTATTAACTTACAGCTCAGCTTTCTCAAGAAATATGGCTACTTACCGGATGTTCCAACCGACGCGGACTTTGCCTACACGGTCAACTCCATCTCCGAAGCCTTGAAGAAGATGCAAGCCTTTGCTGGACTCCCTGAAACTGGCACGTTGGACGATGACACAAAACAGGTACCTATTTAGGTATTTGGGAGAACCAAAAATGAGCGCAGGTGTCTTATGACATTGAATAATAAACCTTAGACGACCGTAGTAAAGTAATAAGTAATATCGGACAAGAGTGGGGCCCCCTGCCAGCTAAATGGTTGTTTTTGGATATGTGAAAAAATTCACGGCAGTACCTAGTACATATAACGAAATTAAAAGAAAAACTATCACAGTTAAGTAGGCTTTACAAGTTAACAAGTAATAGTCGACCAACTTGCATTTGCAGTTGGAGAATTGACCGTGAGAACATGTTTGTCAATTACAATGTTAAGTTGGTTCCCTTCATTATGCTTGGTCCGACACGCACATAGCCGGTTTAATGCAACGCCTGACTTCTAGCTCTTCAAGAAAAAGCGGTGTGGGGTGAAAGACATCGGAACGTCCTTCATATTTGCGAGAAGGCGAAGATACATCCTACAGCAAGCGTGGAACAAGCAGTTCATATCGTACAGGTACCTATGAGCAAAGTATTTGTTAAGATGGGAAACTTAAGGTCGCTGCATACTGGACGGCGATAGGACGTGGGCGACGGATCGAAGGGGACGGATCGCCAACGAATGGAAATCACCACGTGATTTGAAAACACGGACGGTTGTATAATGCATACTTACCGCGATTGTGACGCGAAACTAACAACAACAAAATATGGTCACTCTTGGTTCTCTGGAGCGACCGGAGCTACTGTGTACTTATAGGGTAACTACCTATGCAGACGCAGCGGAACCACACACGGGACGCGGCGCGCGCGCTGCGGATTGTGTTAGAAACATCGTCACCGACGAAGTTTTTCTCGTCCGTGCACCCGTGACCCCGTGACGCTCTTTCGTATACATTTTCTATGAAGCGATGTTTCCAAAAATTGTCGTCCCGTTCCGTCCGGGTTAAAACACGTTATGTTTAAGCTGCTAAAAACTGGCGAACAGAAAACCATAATTGCTAAAAAAAGGGGCGATGTGGTGTTTAGAAGATTGGTATTTCGTACTTATCAACATTTTATTTTGTCGGTTTCAGTCACGATTGTTGCCGAAAGTAAATGCAAAAACTATTATATAAAGCAATAACTATTTATGTGGTTGCAGAGTGGTGAACGGCTCCAGCACTCTGGACAAGACCCGCGTAGAGGAGCTGATGGAGTTAGGACTGGCAATATGGGCTCCCCACGGCAACCTGCGCTTCAGCCCCATAGACCAGGGCCGCGCAGACATACAGGTCTCCTTCGTTAGTGGCGACCATGGAGACGGGTAATATAGTGACGCTTTTGTTAATTACCTTAATTGAAGTGAAAACTTCTTATGCCTCATTGAACGAATTCTGGTAGGGGCAAAACTTATGGGATCGTGTCACTGACATGCTAACCGCGACACTCTAATGTAACTTATTGCGCCAGATTGGCGACGCGCAGCAGGCTGTATACCTACATGTATACGCATATATATGTATATGCGATTTCTTTAGTCCCATAGTAAAACTTGTTCATAATGATGAGTACAAAGACCCCTCGGGCTTGCGGACGGTGAGCAATGGGTAGCTCACCGTCCGGTAAGGACCAATTCCCGGGTCGACGGCGCGTTGTATTCCACGCGCGCCTCAAACAGATGTCGTCAGCACAAGTGTAGGGGTCCACTAGGGCCGATGCCTGCCGGGGTCGCGGGAAGGTACTAAAGGGTTACCGAGGCCCCTGGCAACACAGGCAATGGAAGGAATACGGGTGGTTTTTAGTCAGTAAGAGTCTGACACACCCTCCCGCTCCGTCCAGAGCGGGAGAAGTTATTTGATGATTTCCCACCCAAAAAAAAAAGGTGATGCCTATGAATTCAATTTCACCCTATACAATATGTAACAAAAACCCTGTTGTTCTTTTTAGGAACTTTTATACATTTACCTATAATCAGAACATTGATGAAATTATAATTTAAAAAAATTAAGCATTGGCTAGTCGAGAGGTCAAAATCAAATAACTATTAAAATCGACCCATTCAAAAAAATGTTTAGAGTATCTGATTTTACATCTTTATTTCGTTAAATAGCCTACGAGTTCGACGGCTTTCTTTGATGGGACAAAAGATGCCGCCAAAAACTTACCATGTCTTACTCTAACGTAGAATATTTTAATATGTAGATATGTCTTCGGAAATGTGACTGCAATTATGCAGAAGCACGCAGACTCTACCAAGAACGTTTTGCGAGTCTACCATTACCGTCGGCGATGGCATTCCAACGTTTGCACATACGTACGTACAATACCGGCAATGTGCACGGGCGAGACCAACTTAGAGCTGACGCAGGCAGACCGAGGACTCGAAACCGAGAGCACGATCCAACGCGAAGTTCACGCTCAGTGGGACACGAACTCGGAGTAAACCTTATGCGTGTTAGGAGAGTACTCAAAGAAGATGGCCAGCACCCATTTCACTATTGTCGCGTTCAATCACTACTTCCCTCCGACTATGAGCCAAGAAGTGTAGAGGTATAAGGTGGTAAGGGGAAGACCAAAGAAACGATGGATGAACTGTGTGAAAGATGATATGGCTAGAAAGGGGGTGACTACCGATATGACTAACTTGATAACTAATAGAGAAGTATGGAAGAAAGGGACACGTTGCGCCGACCACAAATAAATTGAGATAAGGGCAGGAGAATGATGATGATTCCAAAATTTTATGTTTTCATTTCTGTCGACAGTCCCTATGACTGTCTAATTTTTTCTTATTCTTTCTAATACTTAGTTTAGTTAGGGGTGTTTATTTACATGAAACTACTTACATGGAATGTTTGGAAACCATTAGACATTCTAGTTCTTGAACACGTTATATGCTAATAACTCTTCCAATTCAAACATCTAGGTAGTCGGTAGGGTCCCAAATAAGCTATGAAAGAAGTTGACGTATTCACACACTAACGCACACTGCGCACTGTTCCCGCAAACAGACTTAAATAAAAACATAATTATGCATCCTATCAGCGACTAAGTAAAAAACCGGACGACGCTGCCACACATACACCCCAGCAGTATATACTTCCACAGATTTCCGTTCGACGGTCTCGGCCACGTGGTCGCCCACGCATTCCCTCCCCCTCACGGCGCCATGCACTTTGACGACGAAGAGATCTGGGGTGACAATCCTGAGGAAGACGAAGAAGACGCCACGGACTTCTTCGCCGTCGCTATCCATGAGATCGGCCACGCTCTAGGATTGTCGCACTCCAACGTGAAGGCGTCGGTCATGTACCCTTACTACCAGGTGCCAGTTGAAAACCTGCACATGGACGATATTTTGGGCATGCGGAAGCTGTACTGTGAGTAGTTTTATATTGCTAATAGTAAACAACTGCATATATTTTATATGGTAAAAGTCATACCTTAGCAAGTTGGGTTGGTTCTGGAGATGATCACCTCCTGACGATGTCTCACTTTCGCTGTCTCGCTCTTGGAAGCAGACACAATATCTAAGATAATTAAAGGAAAAGCGTAAACCACGCGTAAAAGATCAAAATAGCGTGGCACGGGCATTAACTTATAAGTACCTACAGTACAATGTACAATGTTAATAATGTTTTTTTAGCAATTCTGAATTATTACAATGTTTGCTTGTATATGGTTGAAGTTCATAAATACGAGTTTCTTATATTTCGGCACTGTTAGAAAACTTAAAATTTAAGCCCAAATTTGGGGGGTACTGTTGTACTGAAGTACAACACGGATGTTATAATTCGCTTTATAAAGCCGGGACTCACTTGTTCTTCCCGTTATTGCAATATTTTCCTTGTACTCATCATACCTGGGAACCTTCTGGTAACGGAGATATTGAAGGCCACAGTTCCAACTTTTTTGACGTTTTATACGATAGCTTGTTTTAAGTACCTATCATATCTTAGCTTTAAATACTCCCACGATCCCTGTACTGTTGCATGCACCCAAGCACACCGTCAACAGCGAATTTTCACACCAAAGATAAAAGTTGTTTCCCAACAATAATTTTTGTACAAAGTTACTTATTAGGTAGTGTTATGTACCTACTAAATGCGTAGATGTCGGCGAGTGTTTTTACATCCTGTTTTAAAATCGTTCCCAATGAGGAGCTCGTGGCTAAGTAATAACAGCCGCATGGGTTGATCCATCAGGTTAAACTACGCTTGCCGGGGTTAGTCCGTGAATGGGTGACCATCTTTACATACCGAGACTCCTCCGTGCCTCGAGAAGCGCGCTAAGCCGTTGGTCCCGGCTGTCATTCGTTACGGGTTGTCAGCAGCCCGAAAGTGACAACCAGTCTTACCAAGGGTTATCGAATTACCCAGTTACTGGGTCAGATAGGCAGTCGCTCCATGTAAAATAGTAAAATACTAGTATTCAGCTACATCCCGTAAGACTGGAATCGTATAAGCAAGAACATAGTTGGGAAAAGGCTAGGTAGATGATGATTAAAAGCGTTCGCAGTAGACGAAGAGGAGCCTGCGGAGAGCACGGAGAGTCCTGTGTCGCACACCTCGCTGGTGCCGCGGTTCACGAAGCCGAGCAGCAACGAGGATGAGGACAACATGCCCGACCTCTGCATGACCAACTACGACACGCTGCAGGTCATCAACGGCAAGATCTTTGTGTTTGAGGAGGAGGTTAGTGTCGTACCTTTGTACTTCGGAAACTTTTATGTTTATTGATGAAAACTTATAATAAGTAGTTCTGGAATGGTGACTAAGAACTGAATAGAGCGTTAATATAGGGACTGACGTTCCAGCAGAATAGATGATTTGGACGGATAACGGTCGCGGATAAGAGTTGGATGCTAGCATCCAATAAAGAATGGAAATCCATACTTTACGCGCAAACTTTGGAAATCTCCATTTCCAATGTTTGATAGGAAAGGGCTATAGTAAAGTTTATTGCCACAATCGTTCCCCAGTGGGTGTGGGTGCTGCGCGACAGACACGAAATGGAGGTGGGCTATCCGCAGCGCTTCCACGACGTGTTCCGAAGACTGCCCTCCGACGTCAAAACCATCAAAACAATTTACCAAAAACAGGACAGAAATATTGTGATTTTCTCAGGCAAGTACCTAATCAAGACTGCGTAATATTGAGGCAAGAGCATCACAAGTGAGAGACTAGAATGTATATAGGTTACTCGAACACTCCAATGAGCGTTCAAGGAACCTGCGTTACCTATCTAGATGGGGCAATCTGCTGGCTGCTATGGAGATGAACCCACAACATGAGAGACGAGGCCACTGGGCCATCATGATTAAAATTACTTTTCTAAAATTACATTTTAATAGAGCTTATGTTCACAATAAGTCACAAAAACAAGCCTTCATTGCAGGCCAAAGCTACTGGGAGTTCGACAGCACATTCCACTTCATCAAAAAAGGATCCATATCTGACTACTCAATCCCCGGCGAAGTCCCGGAGCTAATTACCGTGTTCCTCTCCAACTACAACAATAAAACGTATCTGATTGAAGAGGAACGGTACTGGCGATATGACGAGAGTAACG
The DNA here is from genome assembly GCA_905333075.3 of Atethmia centrago. NCBI lineage: Eukaryota > Metazoa > Arthropoda > Insecta > Lepidoptera > Noctuidae > Atethmia > Atethmia centrago. The sequence continues at coordinate 28,605,672 of HG995378.1, read as the reverse complement.
GGACTATGGACGATCAGTACCCGAAGGAGATGTCCATGTGGAGACAGGTGCCTTATCCTGTGGATGCTGCTATTGTGTGGGAGGGAGGTAAGATAGCTGCTGCAGAATAATGATCTAACTTTTAAATTATTTCTTGTCTACTACATTTTACATCAGATTAAATACAAAGCAAATATCAAATAAAACTACCGTATGTACCACAAAGTCATGAGTAAATAAGTGTAAATTGATAATTTTGGGGCAACTCTTGCGCATCCTTGTCAGGGGAATCCTTTAAAGTACTTTGTACGCCACAGACGGGGATGAGACGTCGCGCTATGACGTCAACCGCGCTGCCGGACATTGATAGTGTTGTGAAACATTTTAATAGTTATACATAAGTTTTTAATTTGTCTTATATATGTCGTTTAGTATCTCTAAATCCACAAAATTAAAATGTCTTCAAGTCAAATGACAACAGAACAGCTCCTTCGAGTGTTAAAAGGATATGTTTTCTGAAGCAGTATCTTTAAACAATGATGATTTAGAGGATTTTAGATTTAGTTTTCTCCATTTTCACCCGAGCAGAGCTCGGTTGACCAGATACCTACTATAACTTAATTCAGATGAATTATTATAGGCAATGAACACAATTAAATCTACGTAATTAAAAAATATATATAATTATAATTTAATTATACTATTCTAGTAATATAATAATCACGTTTTTATAATATTACATATCATGCAATAATATCGTTAACATGAACATAAACGTGTCACACTGGCACACACTGCTACATCACTACCTCAGAGGCGGCAAAGCTTGTAAGCGCAGTGCTGGCCACGCCAGTGACGGCTTGTCACAGACAGTGCTGTCAGTGGATGTCGTCACAAACGAGATTAGTGCTGTGACTTGGTTATTTAAAATATTTGAATTAACTTTTTATTATAAAATCTGCTCTTTATAAAATAATTACTCAGTCGGGAAAAAAGGTGAAACATGGGTGAAATAATAACAATTCAATGGTTATAAGCACTTTTTATTCGTAAACAAGTAAAATGTATCGATGTTTTATCGATATATACTTTTGCCGTGACTATTATTTTGTAGTTATAAAAGAAGGAATTTGTCGCTTAGCGTAGAGAACACAGATTTTAGTTATTGACGTGGCGGTCTAAAGGTTTAAAGCGACAACAGGAGCTGGTATTTTTGTCTAGCTGGTCTGACAGTTCTTGGCAACCTTAACTGTTAGATGGAGCTTAGGCTAAAACTAGAAACGTTTCCATTGTTCCCTACGATCTCAATTTAGTATTCCATGCTTTCCTTTCCTTGTTGTATTGGTTCTCACTTATGTTCCACACTCAAGATACAGCATGTTTATTTTGGGGCTCACTTTCAAATCGTATTTTGTAACATAGCTGTAGATAATGTTGTGTTTGTCTCACCTGTATTTTACCAATGTCCCTACGTAGCGTATTACCTGGATACAAACAATTTTCAATTTTTTTTTTCTAGATACCTACTTCTTCCAAGGCCCTCGTTTCTGGCGTTTCGACAATGAGCTAGTGCGGGCCCACGAGTACTACCCGCTGCCGACGGCACAGATCTGGTTCAACTGCCAGACCACCAGCGACATGGACCGGTACATCACTAACGATGGGCCCTGAGAGTCCACTAATCGAAGGACAAATGAGTGCGTGCTTTTGCCTTTATATTCACAAGTTATGATAGTTCGCAGTTTTGTTTTTCTTATTAGGATGTGTCTAATGCGTGTTGTGCTAATATTGCCATGTTTGGACATAATATTTGGATCTGTGAGCACAATGTCCGCCAAGATCTCTAACAATGTCTCAAACCAGTCAATAAAAACCAAAACCAATCCAACTAGTTTTTCATTAAAAATATATCACTTTATTTAAGTTCAAAATTACATAAATTAAATTACAAATAGTATGAAACTGATTGATTTACTGAGGCGTCCGGAATGTTGCATTTATCATCGATTGCAGAGATGAGCATAACTGACAATAACAATAATACTGTACCATTTTATTTTCATAAAAGTAACAATATTTTAATACATTATTTCCTACATATTTTGAGACAACAATTCATAATATTCGAAGGATTTGTACTATATAAATTGAAATTAAATCCATCTACAAGAAGTGTACTAGTAGACGTCAAGCACCGAAAGGTTGATTTCTGCGACATTGTATGTCCAATCACGTAGTCAGTTAACTGGTCATAGATTAATAACCAATTACTCAAAACATTGTAAAATACATAAAAGGTGGTTTGAATTTAATTCAGTAGCTGAAGAGGATTTAGAGGTTTACAAAAAATAACAAAGGTGTTAAAAGCGAAGAATATTATTTTAAAATACTAATACGTTGACCCAAATATTCCTTACCCGATAAACTTCATATAAATGCAAAATTTCTTCATTACAAGTTTCAAAACAATCGGTATTAATATCATGAGGGGCACACTCTTGTTCATTATTGACGACAGCAGTGGAGTAAACTGCCAATAGTTACGACATAGCGAAAAAAAAAAACCCGTCATGTGAAATACTCAAAAACCGACCAAAGAGAAAAAATATTGTATCAATTATTTTAAGATCACTTGCGAAGGTTGTTGTTAGTGAAAAATGTTACTACTGCGTGTACTTCGCTATAGAGATAGAGTGAGTTACACAGTGTGAATAGCTTCATCCCTTTTTCGCGGTCACAATGATGGTTTTAACTTTGAACAGTTTATAGTAAGTCATATTTCGCTATATGTTGGTGCGGGCGGGGCGTGAGGGGACCGAGCCGCGGGCCTAGCTGCAGCAGGACGCGGGGTTGGGGTCGCGGCCGGAGCGCTTGGTGACGTTGAGGCGCGTGAACTCCTCCGCCACGGTGGGGTGGATGCCCACTGTGTTCGTGAGGTGCTCCATCGTGATGCCGCATCTGCAATACAACGACAGATTTAGAATGTGACAAATACGTACTTAATTGACCTTGACCTGGCAGCAGTGGTAACTTTTATTCTTGTATGAAACTTAATTTATAAATTGCAGATCTAGTAGGCCTCTCTGACTTCTACTTCTGGATCCTTAAGGCGCAGATATATGATTTTAGTGACTTCTAAAACTGTTATTACGCCTTCATATAATGCAAGTAAGTTACGCAAAAGAATTATATTAAACTAGAACGCATACACATCAATTCTCTATGTGAATATTTAAGTATTGTAGTAAAACACTTTATGAAATAAATTCAGGAAGTAATGTGTACCCAAAGCATACAAAACGATATTACTTTCAAACTACTTAAAATATTTTCATGATTTTCTTTGTGTGAACAGACTATTTTAGTATATATAATTATTAAAAAATATTATAATTTTAGTATATATAATCTGTTTATTTTTCAAATATTCATATTTTCGTTACTAAAAATAAATACTGCCTATAAAACCGAAGGACGGGCGGCACGGCGCGAGCGTAATGAATAGAAATATCTCACTAGCTCCTAACATTCAAATATTCATTAATTAACTATTACGGTTTTATTACACTCCTAGAACTTTTGCGAACTAATAAAATAATTAAAAGTATTTTTCATGTTCTTTGTTTGAAGGAGCAAAAGCGATTATGACGTTCCATTCTACGAAAATGTGGACGATAAACCTACTTTTAAAGATACGTGCGTAATCTGAAATGAACAGTATTAATTATTATATATTATTTATTTTTTAAATCGCAATACTTCTCAAAACGTTGATTTCTTTGATTGCCTTTTATCTGATTTCTAGAAATAATCGACAAAATCTGGAAAGAAACGGGAACTTAAACAGTGCCGGCACAAAAAGTGACAATCGATTCTATTCGATTCTTCTCGATTACACTTGATTCAATTAGAAGCAAATAAAAAAATGACCAAAAGCTTCGGAACATGTGTAAACTCAATAATCTATTCAAATGATCCAATAAGCTTCACAATATAAGTAACAATTTTATGTCGAAGAATGTTGACTGACAGTGATCAACAATAAACTGTATTTTCAATTATTTCATCGATTCAGTAACATACCAAGTTCAATCCCATCTCTATAAATAAAACCAATGTGTCAAACGTCGTTTGACACATGACGTGCGTATTATATGAATGAGTAGAGCGATTTTCCTAACAAAACCTTTTTCTTTTAAAAGTTTGTATACCTATTGACGTAGGAATTTCTACGGTTTTATTTTCAGGATTGTAACGATATGAAAAGTTCCTGAAACTTTATCCATACGAAATACAAATATTCAGCATTAGAAATTACTACGTGCAATGTTTATACATTACTAGGGCAGTCGCCCATACTTCTATTTAGCCATGTCTTTTGTATGGCCCCGGTTAACGGCGATTACCCGACCCTTAAGTTAGTTTTTTCAAGTAATCTTTGGTAAGGCATAAAATTGGTCTATGTTCTACCGCACATCAGTAATAGAGATTGTATACAATAAAACAGCACGCCCCTCCACTAAAATTTCTATACAAACATTTTGAAAAGTGTATTTAACAAGCAATGGCAGTGCAATTTTATAATAAACGAAACCACTTTAACTACGAAAACTGCCAAAACGAAAAAAGCAAAATTTTTTACCATGGACGTGCAGTTAATTATACTTATTGTGTAGTCTATTTCAAGATTTTTTTTATTTTTTTATTGCATAAACAATTAGTAAAATTGCAATACATACTTCATAGCGGCGGCGAAGCCTTGAATGACCTCTCCAGCGACGGGGCCCACGAAGTGCAGTCCGAGGATCTTCTGCGGCGCCTCGCGGAGCGCCACGGCCTTCAGGTAGCAGTTCTTGATGTTGCGCTGCGGGATGAAGAACTCCGTCGGCTTGTAGTACGCGTGGTATACCTCCAGGTTATCCGCACCATATCTGAAGAGGTAGAATTAATAATAAAATAATAGTTATAATATTAGCTAGATATATTTTAAATTTTGGTTTAAACGAGTGTCCATGGAGTTTCTTGTCCGTTCTTTTCCTTAGAAACCTACTACGCTTTGGAATGGGCAACTAGATTCATTTTAATCACCGAGTCCTTGACAATTCAAAAGTGCCTATAATTGGTTTAAAAGTAAATGCTTTGAGTTTCAGTTTGCTAGGTATAAGCTAGGCACTATCTCAGATTTAAAATATGGAACTGTATTCGTATGTTGAATAACTAATCGAAACTCATCTGGTGGTGAAACAGGCCGAAAATTTTGTTTATTTTAAAACATGTTAAATAAACCACCCACTCTTTATTTCTCGGAAGTAGACACCTCTTGGTAAAATATAAGCAAGGTCATTGTATAATGTATAATGCGACACGCTAAAAATACATTAGAATAGAATAGAATAGAATAGAATAGAATAGAATAATCTATTCTATTCCACGCTAAAAATACATTAATCTTTTTGTTCCGTGGTCTGTCAGTCTAACCCCTCGAGACTTCAAAACATTAAAAGAAAGCTGAAATAGCACATCTATTTCGATCTAGCAGACGATAACAAAAATTTACAATTATTAATAAAGATTTAAGATTTACAAACAATTTAGATAAGTTTAAGAGAATTTAGCTACACACTTTTAAAATCGACCGTTTAGAGTGCATACTTCAATGACTTGCTTATCAAGGTACAATCATATACTCCTCAAACGTGTTTCTATCAAGGTATGCTAATACCCTTGAATATAATCAATACTCAATATTCTCAATTTGTGCGAGATGTAGAGCGATCGAATGTGATCAGTGATGCCATCTCACAGAGTGCATTGTGATGCCGACCATCACAAAGTATTTCCACACATGAACTTGGATTTAGAAAATAATTTATTTACAACAATACTAATGCGCTTTGCAAAAATTCTGCTTACGTAATAGTTGAATGGCGCCTTACTCATAATGTGAGTCACAATATGTCTGAACACGTACTGAAGGTAAACTTGGCGTATACAACTATTTTGATGTCTTGTGTTACATGTCGTGTTTACACAGCCTTCTCCTGTACTTTACGGTACACCGAAATATTATGGAAGTTATATATTTTAATATTTTAATTTTATTCAACCTTATCCATATTTATTATCACCTTTCGAGGTCGAAACTAGTCGAGCAAACACATGAATGAAACATAACATGAAGTATTAAGTACACTACGATAAGGCGGGTGGAAACGCCCGGGTGTCACCATTGTGTAGATCGCCCGGAGGATACGGTGGAGGTCTGCCCGGCTTAGGCAGAGCACCGCCGTGTCCTCTTGGAGGCGATTGGCGGCAGAGATCTCTCGCGTCCGGCCCTTATTCAGGCCATGGTACGGAGCGAGTATGGGAAGCCGTCACCTCCTTCTGTGAAGCAGTTATGCTGGCGAAGGAGGAGGCGGAACGGGTGCTGGTGCGGGCTTTAAGGCCAATTTCGCGCCCTCTCACCCTAGACGCCGTAGGAGACGCCCTGGGCGTTGGGAATCCCAGGCGGGTTCCCGGCCACCGTAGGCGCGGGCTTAGGGACGGTGAGCAATGGGAAGCTCGCCTTTCGATAAGGACCAAGCCCGGGTCGACGGCGCAACGTGTTGCACGCGCGCCTCAAAGAGATGTCAGCACAAGTGTATGGGTCCACTAGGACCGATGCCTGCCGGGGTCGAGGAAAAGTCCGAAAGGGATACCATGGCTTCCGGCAACACACAACCAACGGAATGGTTGTGTGTTGCCGGGTGGGTTTTAGTGAGTAAGAGTCTGACACGCCCTCCTGCTCCGCCCAGAGCGGGAGAAGTTCTTTGATAATTTCCCACGCAAAAAAAAAAGAAGTATACTACCATAAATATGACATATTTTAACTAATATGAGTTTTACTTTGCATCTTCTAGGTTAAAAAAGTAGCCTGCCTATATCACTCTCCGGTCCATAAACTAATTATACATATGCAAAACAGACACACACAAGTGATCCTATATCCTAGATGAGTTCCGTTTTTTCATTCGGACGTACGGAATCCTTAAAATCACGTGTATCTATTTCTCCGTTGCTGCGTGATAGAAGAACATACAAACAAACACATGGATAACATTAGTAGGGATATACATACTTTTCCGTAGCGGTCTCTTCGCTGAGTCCAACGCAGCCGTACTCAAGGGGTGTGAAGACAGTCGTAGCCACGTTGTCGTAGTCCATGTGCTGCGTGGCGCCCGCAAACATTCTGCGCGCGAGCAGGCGTCCGGCTGCGATGGCCACGGGCGTAAGCTCCGGCCTTCCTTCCAATACGTCACCCACAGCGTAGATGTTGGGTACGTTGGTCTGTTCGGTCTGAGCGGCGATCTTACCGTTCTCCGATACACACTGGAAATGAGGATGTTTGGTTTTGATATAAGTATGTTTGTGGGAAATTAAATCATCACTAGAGGATGAAAGCCTGATGTAGATATAACGGTAAGGTGTCGCGTCAAGGAAATTAAGTACCCAACCCCGGGTTATGGTAACCTACTGCGATTTTTACCCATTTTACTAATAGACATGGATTAAAGTTACAACTAGTATACATATAACCTTCAGATGAACCATACATTTTACGGGGATTAAGTTTGGCATTCATTATTAGAGAGAGCACTGGTGCCCCAGTGCTAACGGCCCCGACTTACAAGTCACCGGTGGTTGTGGGTTCGAACCCAGCCAAGCGCTTTACTTTGTGTAAATTATTTCATCACCAATGCTCTCAAAACAGTGAAGGAAAACATCTTGAGGAAACCGGCATGACCTAGAACCACAAATTCGAAGACATGTGACATCCACCAACCCGCACTGGGCCCGCGTGGTAGATACAGCCCACTCCTTCTCGAGGAGAGGAGGCCTGTGTCCCAGCAGTGGGAACATTATAGGCTGATTATGCATTCATTATTAAGGGAGCTAATGCGTTAACCAAGGCCAACATAATATGGTCATCAACGATGAGGAGTAGCATTTCCCCAAATGATAGGCAGCAGTTTATAGAACTACATTCTATCAGCCTTAGCCTTATATAACAGGGGCGAGTCTAATGCCATTAACTTGCCAGTTCGATTCAAGGATCCACTTGCGTAATATTAAGCATCCCCCCCCCCCCTCCCTGCCAGCTAAATGGTTGTTTATGGATATTTGAAAAAAATCATGGCAGTAGTACATAATTATAATGACATTAAAAGGAAAACTATCAAGGCTAAGTAGGCTTTACAAGTTAACGAGTTATTGTCGACAAACTTAAATTTGCAGTTCGAGAATTGACCGTGGCATATATCGATGTACGGGAGAACAGGGTTTTCAACTACAATGTTAAGTTTGTTTTTGAAATAAATTCGTCCCAAGTAATCCCAACTACGGAACCCTTCATTGTGCGCGGTCCGACACGCACTTGGCCGGTTTTTAAATTCAAATCCTAGACACTAAACTATCTAATTGAACTTTAATCCATCTAGAAAGCGTACTTCATATAAATACTTCATATCGTACAAGGCCACACATTAACGGATTTGATAGCAATGATAATCTACGTAATTACCAATGTTACGAGTATCTAATTATATTTAGTATGTGTCACGGCACTCATCGATGTATTATATCATACACATAACATAACTTCACGCCTGTTTTCTCCGAAGAGTTAGGCAGAAGTGTATATAGTACACCCACAGCTAGATATGTTTAAGTCTAAGTTTAAGTCAACCGGGCACACGAGCGATTGAGGAATTCCTGATGGAAAAACCCAATAACACTTTGCCCGACCTGGGAATTGAACGCAGGACCACATGTTCAGCAGTAACGCAAGCGACTACTAGACCAATGAGGCAGTCATACAAGAACAGGAATTATATCTCACGTGCATTAAATGTCCATTACAAAACCCCTGGATGGTCATTATGTCGTTATATTTGGATGATTGCCGCTGCGGCCTCGCCTAGTCGTACCGCGCCCAAAGTAGTAAGCTTTTTTTGTTTACATATCGTAGAGTTACGGTTTGTGGACGAACTACAGTAAACTAAGTCATACGGCTGCTAAGTCACAAGACTGCAAAGTCATAAGACAGCTAAATCATAAGATTACTAAGTCATAAGACTGCTAAGTCATAAGGCTGCTAAGTCATAAGTCAGCAAAGTCATAAGACTGCTAAGTCATAAGACAGCTAAATCATAAGACTGCTAAGTCATAATAAGGCTGCCAAGTCATGAGACTGCTAAGTCATAAGGCTGCTAAATCACAAGTATCAACAAATAATTTAAGACCGCTAATAATTGTACACTTGTTTGCAAAAAACTTCTACTATGAAACAGCTGTGGCATGCGTCATCTCAGACCAAATTATAAACTAAGACATAGCGCTTTCAACAGTGACGTGAGGCGGGTTTCGTAGATGCCAGCATTTAGTGAGTGTTCCGGTGAGGTGTAGTTTGGTTTGTAAGTGTGTGCGTGTGATCGTGTATGCACAGAGCGAGGTGTAGTTTTGGGCAAGCTTCGCTTTATTGTTCGCAGCGCTATGTTTTGGTTTTTTATTTGGTCTGAGGTTGTCATACTTGATAAGGCGCTCTTTTTCAGTATTTCCCATTTCAGCCTATCCAATAAATTTAGACAATTCTATTATCTGACAAACGTGGATCTGAGTAATAAGACGCGTCAAAATCAAGTCAATAAATATTTTACAAACGAGTGTTTCTGAGTAAGCATTCGATCAAATGGTTGTAGCGGCTGTGCACATTTCGCACGAATGCTTGAAATATGAATGCTTAAAAGACAGGGCGACTTAGCATCATTATATTTTTCAACTGACGCATTTGAGACCCTAAGTATTATGTGATTAATGTAAACTCACGGTAACTCCGGCGGCGTCCAAGTTAAGTGCCTTGGTGAGCGCGTACCGACCGGTCGCGATCAGCACTGTGTCGAATTCGTCTTCGAATCTGGAACACACAACAATTATTTACTCAACTAATTATCGTAGATGTGTAGTTTTTTATTGTTTTATTCCAATGGCACATAGTACTGAAGTATCAATGGCATCGTAGGTGCGTTGCCATTCAAGAGACAATACTATGCACACATACACTTCAAACTGAAAAACAACAACCACAAAAAAAAAAAAACGAGTGAGCCTTTCAGTAGTCGCATAATATGATGTGTAGCATCTGACATCTCACCTTTGTAATAAGCAACTGAGCAGCGGCAGAAAGTCCCCCCTCTACTTACAATCTATATAGTACTTACTAATTCCACGAGTACACTAATTCCATGCTATTTTAAAGTACTTACTTATTCCATGCCCAAGCTGTCACGTCCTACGACGTCACGGAAAGATGTTACACATCAAAAAGAAAAGGAGGTTTGTAATCATACTATTTAGTTTGTGCTCTTCTTGTGAGAGTCCTAATACATACTCTGTCATTCTCTCTTTATTTCTATGTCTCTGTAAATATAAGACTAATACATACTGTTCCTGAAGTTCCGTATTCAACCAGCGCGCCTTCAGCTGCCCATTTTCAAGCTTCTCCACAGACAGCGGCACGCATCTGTGTTGGAACTTGACGCCCCTCTCCTCCATCTCGTTGGTGACCATGCGCGCCATCTGCTGGTCGAAGCCTCGCAGCGGCACGGAGCGGACCAGCACGGTGGCTGGGTAACCCATCGAGTTTAGGAAGCCGGCGCATTCGAGACCAATGTCTGTTGTGTCGAGTTAAGAAAATTTGACGGTGTTGATAGCTTTGGTAGATACTGAAAAAACTTTTCAAATATTTACCGACGATAAAGAAACTGAAAGCGAATTATAAAAAAAAATACCTTTTAGTCTAAGCTCCATTTATGTAAGTACCTAAAATTGAGTCGGCGCCAAAAAAAAAATACCTGCGCGTCGACTCAAGCATTTATTTCAAATAAACCAATTACAGGCACTTTTGAATTTTCAAGGGGTCGGTCAGTCAGAAAGATGAAGCTAGTTAGTTGCCCATTCCAAAGCGTAGAAGGTAACTATGGAGAAGAACGGGCAAGAAACTTCACGGACACTCTTTTAAATCAACAATTATTGTTACAAAATATTGTTTACATCATTCATTTTGAAATTATACATGTGAGAACGATGGAAAACATCAAAAGCTTCCGTAATAAAAAGATAAAAAAGAAATTCAAAAATTTAATTAAATTAAGCCGTGGCGGCTAAGAGAGGACCAGTCCCTACTGACGGCGCTCGTTCACGAACATGACGCATGGATTAGCACCATTCAGCTGAACTATTCAATAGGGAGCTAAATATGTACTTATATATAATAATTAGAGTTTGCACGACATACTCCCAGCCGACAGGGCACCTTCAAGTCAATGAAAGACGTACCCAGTAAATGGCAGGTACATAGTACTCACATAATTATACAATTATACAATACTAAGAGATTGAATTTATACAATGCAAAGATAGTTTTTGAAATCTTCAGCAGCTTCAACAATATTTTGAAATGCTAATCAATTAGTTTTTGCGCCCTTGTGGAGCAGGACCAGCGTTGAGCCAAGCATTTTTATTAGCGATGTAACCCCCCAACTTATAATATGCTTGGTTGCTTATTGTGATTTTTATACAAAATTTAAATTTTGTTTCATTCAGTTGGAAGTATGTGGGGAGGTATTTGATTGTAACATTTTAAGCAGTACCCCATGAAAGATCAGTCTACTTTAGCCAGCCAGGGCCTCAAGTCTGCTATTACAATAGTGTCAGAATGGTCTATCATTGATTTTATAATTGTTGATTTTGACAAGTTTGGTAATCTACTAATATAATGGCGTCATTAATGAGGATCGGAACAGACCATTCTGACACTATTGTAATAGCAGACTTGAGGCCCTGAAACCTGGTTGAACTAAGTGGTCCCTATTTCTAGTGATATAATTGTGTCTTTCACCTCTTTTACTAAAAAGATGTAGATTTTTCCTTACGTACATGACTTGAGTTGAGAACCTCTTTTTTTCATCGGATAAAAAGGCAAAGCATTTTCATGTTCAATATTTAAGGTTGCGGTCCAACGGAAACCTATAAAGTAGCCCAACGCCATCGTCGTTTTTCCGCGTGCTTAGTAGCCTGTTTATTTAATTTTACACAGAGCACGTGTTACTATGATGGAAAATAAAAAGGAAAACTATGTCAGTTTTTCTTTTCAGTGTGAAAAAGTAGACTTACTGAAATGAAAAACTGAAGTAGGTAATATGTAAACATAGCGGAAAGTTAAATATAAAACATGTCAAACCTTATTACAATACCTTCGTACCGTAAAAAAATACTATGTATGTTTGCTTGTAGTGATAGTATCGCTTAGATTATCGGAATAAGATGGGGTTGCCGATAGCGAATGTAATTTGAAAATCGCGCAATGATCATACGATTTTAAGTTGTCATGTTTGCGAAGGGAAGAACGGTCAAACGGAAATGATACATGGAAGCGTGCCGACCCCAAATAAATTGGGGGTAAGTACAAAAGTACGAGTATGATATTTGAAAAGGATACATCCAGCGCCAACAACGAGCGTCTTGCCCGGGGGGTGACTGAGACTGAAGATATCGTCACTGCTGATGCAGTACTCCACTGCTCCAGGGATATCCGGGTAGTGCGGCCGGCCCCCCACAGCTATCACGATGTTCTTTGCGCTCATCACCTTTTGAGACCCATTCTTCAACGTCGCTGTAATCGTGTGCGCATCCACGAACTCTCCCAAACCATTGATATACTCGATTTTCTTATCCCTCAAGTCAACTCTAGTCACCCAGTTCACGGATTTGATGTGGTTCTGTACGGACTCTGTGAGCGACGGCCAGTTTATTTTGATGTCTTTCACGGCAGGTACTTCCCAGCCATAAGAGATGGCCTCCTGTAATTTTAGTAGCGAACGTGCTAATCAGTGTGAAGCATTGAGACTTAACAAGAAAACAAGTTTTATCTTCATGTTCATAAATTATTATATTAAAACAGAGATAGAAAACAGGTTATAGATATATTAGCTCATAGCTTCAATACACAAAAAGGGAATCATCGATTCAACGAAGAAGAAGATGAACAATGATAAATAATCAGATGATACTTCAGACATTGCTTGTACTCGGATTATTCTTGGTGCGTTATTTCCAAGTTATCTTCGCGAAGTATCATGTAATAGGGTTACACGCGTTACGTATAGGTAATCCTTGCATTGAATGTTAGAATGTGTAAAACATTGAGCACCGTAAGACGCTGACAACAGCTAAACCGCGGTCCCTGTCAGACTGCATAGAAAAGAAAGAAGCGCGATGACAACGCTTGTAATTTATTGCAAATTATGAAGCAATTACTTATTTACTCAAAAATTTGTTGAGTAAATAATCGAAAATAAAAAACAACCAAGTTCAATCACCGAACGATATTGCTCTTTTTCCATTTTTGTAAAACCGATCGACACGTTCGCTTCCATAATTTGTCAAATTAAAACAAATGAAGGGATTGGAATGAAAATTTGAAAAAAGAATGTGCTACACTGTGGTAAAACTATTTTGAAACTACAGCGCCCTCTGGCGATGAGGCTAGGTACTTATTGAATGCACCTCGTACGTTGATATTTTAATACAGATATTTTGGATTGGAACGCAAGGTAAAAAGTTAGTTTACCGTTAATTTGTATAAAGACTTTTTTTTCAAAACGTGTTTTGGTAACAACCAAATTCTGAGAAATATGTTCAAGATTAACATACATTTTTTCCATTACCAGAAACTATTAGATTCGGCAATTTTTTTTAGCCAAAACCTACTTTTATCATTTGCTTCTTGTCAGCGCCTTAACGAGCAATACAGTGAAATCTTTCTCGTTTTCTGGGCGCACTGTTAATGACTCTGTTTCAGGACTTCTACCGCCTATATAGCTAGAGGGAATATGCTGAGGTCGGATGAACCACAAATTCGGACCAAAGATAAACGTAAAGAATGGGATAAGGGCAGGCGGATAACGTTGAAATAGAAATGGTTTTCTTCCACATGGTTTTTATTAAACTTTTTGATTTTTTTAGGGTTCCGTAGTAAAGAAGGAACCCTTTTAGTTAGGCCATGTCCGTCTGTCTGTCTGTCCCCGCTGTAGCTCAGAGACGCTTAGTACTAGAAAGCTGTAATTTGGCATAGTCAAATAGTGGGTAGTGTGGCTGTGGTTGTGGTTGGTTTGGTAGTAGTGGTTTTGGCAGTTGGGTTTGGTTAATCACTCTGACAAAGTGCTAAAATAAAATCTTGAAATAACTTTTTTTTAGGGTAATGTGGGGATGATATTTTTTTTCTCGTCGATCCCATAGTGTGGAGTATCGTTAGATAGGCCGTTCAAAAATATTGCGGGTCCATGAACACCACTTTTCAATTCAAGGATCAATTTGCGTAATACTAAACATTAAAGTGCTAATTTTTGTTAGAGTCAGGTGTCCCCCCCCTGCTCTCCTGCCAGCTAAATGGTTGTTTATGGAGATGTGAAAAAATTCATAGCAGTAGTACATATAATGAAATTAAAAGGAAAACTATCACAGCTAAGTGGGCATGACAAGTTAACGAGTAATAGTCGACCAACTTAATTTTGCAGTTGGAGAATTGACCGTGGCATATATCGGTGTATGGGAGAATATGTTTTTCTAGTATGTTAAATTTGTTTTTGGATAAATTCATCCCAACTTCCGACACGTAATTCGCCGGTTTTTTTTCTAATAACTTAGCCATGTTTCGGCTTACGTTACGTCGGCATGCTCGGTCAGTAACGATATGTAAGATGGACTTAAAGCAAAGTTTGTAAAATTTGTGGATTTCTACAAACATATAGACTGAGGTACTCGTATTCCCTTAATGATTGATAACATAATCATACGAGTGCCTGCATTGTTAGTTCAATGATTATTATATTATTACTTTATCAGTCACTACACATTCAATAGGGCTTATAATGATAACGAAAGATTATAATAGGAACAGGTGGTCTACTCTCGAAGCACGAATTACGTAGTTTCGGCTGAAGTTACGGGCGATTCCTACTCCGTCTTACCGACGGAGATAAGGTTAGTTGCGAGCCCGACCTAAAAATGAAATGTTGATACCATAATTTGGCAGTTGTCCCTACTCCCGATGTGTTTTTACCCGTCCGAAACAGTTAACCCATCAAAAACATAAAATGTAAAAAAGGGCATGGCTTGCCAATTGCACGACTACATATTCTTCTAATTAAAAAAAATTATTCTTAGGTTGACTGATACCTGTAATACCATTGTCTTTGACATATCTCGGAACCCTTTTTTGTTTTTGGTGGGCTATTATTTGGAGCGGGAGGGTGTGTCAGACTTTCCCGACCCCGGCAGGCATCGGCCCTAGCGGGCCCCTACTCTTGTGCTGACATCTCTTTGAGGCGCGCGTGTAACACAACGCGCCGTCGACCCGGGCCTGGTCCTTATCGGACGGCGAGCTACCCATTGCTCACCGTCCGCAAGCCCGCGCCTACGGTGGCCGGGAATCGGCCTGGGGCCTATGGAAGGCGTACGAGGGGCCGAAATCAACTCGCAGAGACCCCTTAGACAATTTTAAGTGTTGAGGCACCAACCCTCGATTGATGCAGGACTATTGCAGAACATGGAAACAAAACATATTGGGCTATGGGTTTGGGTGGCTAAAGTGGATTGGTTACCTAGAACTATGTCCCCTGCCTGATCAATGTTATGTTCCACACGGATAAAATGGCAGGCGGTGAGAGGTACACTCAATAATAGGCCCACGAAAACGGTTGCTAGCACATAGTGACGTAGCGACAAGGGGGGCAACACTTTCTGAGGTGCTTGAGGAGTAGAATTCCGGAAGTACGGTCAAGATTCCCCTACCAGCATCTTACTGGAATACTTCCTTCCTTCGACCACGTTTGCTCTTGCGAATCTCAACTCAAGCCGGCGAACAAAGGCAAGTCTGAGAAACAAGACTTCTCCCGCGAGATCGCTTCTGCCCAACAACTCGCCACATGCTACCCTGCGAGTTATGGTGCCGTGCAAGTCATTATAATTATTATTAAAATAAAGATGTCTAATAATGATAGACCGTATCAGTATTAGACATCACTATACATTTTGATAGAATAATTGATTAGATTAGATAACAATATATAACAAAGTTGTTGAATAGTTGCTTCCATAGACACTAACTAAAATAAGTAACTTGTTTTTACATGAGATCTCAACTTTTTGTAGCGAAAGAACCGCGTTGCGAGACTTTAGTTTTTTGGCATTTTTTTTTACATTTTATGTTTTTTTATGGGATCTCGTTTCTTTTTGTAAGTAGATACCCCGATACCGATACTGAACCTACATAACTTTAACAAAACGTGTGTGGATTTGTGTGTCTATCTGCGGCTGTAGGTAAATCCAAAGGTTATTATACCTAATTATTATTGCATCTTTTCAATTTCAATGCAGTTTAATTGACAACTGACGTTGCCAACTGATTATTGATTTATTCCATTGGCCATTTTATTTTACAAGTATCTAATGTTTGAGGGACTGATTGTACGTAGATAGGTACGTTTAAATTCCATGATTGTTCCATTAGGTAGGTACACTAGGTACCTAGTCCCCATCTATGTAAATATAGGTAGCGCAGGTCTCAGACCAAATCAAAAAACCATGACAGCGCTGTCAGCAGTGACGTGAGGCCGGTTTCGTAAACATGTGTGCACTTAGTGAGGTGTACTTTGGTTGAAATGAGTTGTAAATGTGTGCGTGTGAGTGTGTATGTAGTTTTGGCATGGCTTCACTGCATTCGCAGCGCTATGTCTTGGTTTTTTATTTGGTCTGAGGCGCAGGAGATGAATAGTTTTACAAACTGTTTGTTTAATATGAAATTCAAATATCTCACTCAACTTAGCCTGTTATTAGATAGCTAAGATCTCAATTTCATCGCTTGTAGAGGAGTAGAGGAGACATCGTTTATGACTTACTGTACCTACCTATATTCACCATTTACCTAACTATCTATTTAGGTAGTGTAAATGACGAAAAATTGTATGAACTGCAAAAGTAACTTTGTAATCGTATATGTTTTTATAGTAGTACAAAGTTACTTATACAGTTCGTATATCTAGAAAACGGGACTGAAATTGCCGTATGTTTAGTTTTTCCTTGCTTTATAGGCTAAATAATAATTGTGTTCAAAATTTGAAGCTTGTGTGTCTGCTCGAGTGACCAAATTAAGGAACTTTGACTTGCAATAGCTCTTATCGGCCAAGGACAGTTATGAGACATAAATTGATTTTCCATTGTTTGGCACCACATGGGGTACTACAGGTCCAAATTTATGGTACAGTTATTATGTCCTCTTGGTCACTGAAAATTCAGGCTATTAGCTTTATCCATAGCTAAGTTACGGGGGGGGGGGGTCGAAAATGTACGGCTGTGCCTTTGTTTGTTTTGCTCGACTTGGCGGGGGCACTACCGTGCCCTCAGATTAATCGGGTGTAGCGTTTACTCCGAAGTTTCGAACTAATTTCGGAACGGCCCGTATCTTCGTTGACGGACTTTTTTTTTTGTGTGTGGGAGTTTATCAAATAATTTCTCCAGCTCTGGGCGGAGCGGGAGGGTGTGTCAGACTCTTACTGGTTGCCAGAAGTCACGGTATCCCAATCGGACTTTCCCGCGACCCCGGAAGGCATCGGCCCTAGCGGACCCCTACAGGAGGTAGTAGGAGGAGGAGTAAGCTCCCTGGATATACAACGAATTAGCAGTTAACTATTTAACACACGAAATACTCTTGGCAGACGAGTTGGAAGGGAGACGTGAATGAAAGACGAGTCGCGCAAGATGTGACGACATTGCGCAACTCTACGTGTATTTAAACATGCTAATGAAAGTTTTTCGAAGTCATTGCAGACCATGTATGATATACACGATGACTTGCAAGATTGGTGCCAACATCGTGGGCGTATGAACTAAATCTGTGAAAAGTAGTGTATATCGGATGTAAAAAGACACTTTCCGAAGCCAAAGCCACATATTTTACCCATTATTTGGATATTTTTTTTCCACTAGAACATACCTGGAAATCCACTGGTTCTGGAGATATTGAAGGTCAGTCGCATTTTTTTTTTTACTTTTTTACGATAACGAATTCCAAGTTTTATTACAAAACTATTTCTCAATCAAACATTACCTGAAGTTTCGATTTTTCTTAACAAATTACGCATTTGAAGTTACAAAAACGCAATGAATATCAAATAACTGAACTAGAGCGAAGGGGCCGGGCTTCACTCACACAATAGCACTGAGTCCGTTTGCCTAGGTTTGCTTTACATAGCGCGCAATAAAAAATAGCAATTTTTGTATACCTAAAAATAAAAAATCGATTCCCAACAATAATTTTTGCGCAAAGCTACTTAGTTAGATGTACAGTATGCGTAGTTGACGGCTTTGTGATGTGCCTTTTTACACCCTGTATATACATATATTATATACAGTCACCAGAGTTACCACAAATTGCCAAATTTCTCCAAATGATTTTTAAACCTTAAAATGTTGATAGGCAAGTTTAAAATCGGATGACAAAATGTAACAGTTTGTGGTAACTTTATGTGCTGGCGACTTACATGAACGTACATAATCTACTGGGAGAGATGTAGTTATTTTTTTTGCTGAATAATAATATATTGGCATAGATTTTGGATCGCGATGCGTTTATAGCCCGAGCTTTCATCCAAGCTACCTGTATGCACTGCTCCCAAAATCAAAGCATTTATTTAAATTATTATTGGGAGTCGGTCAGTCGTTGTAGGTTCCTATACACAGTGGCGTGCATTTCATAAAGACAGAAAGACACTGCCTACCCTAACTAACTCAGATAAATATTTATAATCTTATTCTGATCTCTAATATTATTTTATCTACAAGTACCTACCAAAAAATCTTAATTCACAAGACGACGAACCAAAACCAGCATGCAGTATTTTTGGTAAGATTATTTTTTCTGCCTACCCTGTCTAAAAACTCTATGCACGCCGCTGCCTATACAGAAGAATGGGCAAGAAACGCTTTACAGATCAAATGGCCCAAAATAAAGTCCACAATTCATCTAACATGGGTAATGGTAACTGGTAACATGTAATTTGTATGGTGTACCTACATAATAAAAAGTATTCTATTCTATTGTATGGTCCTTGGGCATTTTAGCGTAACACCGATAATTTCGCCTTACGGCCACCGATTACAGTATTGTCCATGAACTATCGTTTTTGGCTCAGCAAGTATCATGTCATGTAACACCGCCACTCCCGTCTGTCATTAGTCATTAGTGTCCTAGGTCGGGGCGGGTCAACCCCAGAGGATGAGTTTAAAATAGGAATTTTGATGAGTACGAGGACGGCACTGAAAATTTCGAGAATCAAGTAAGTGACACAACATTACTATTTAAAAATGTATTTATTGCTTTTCGAAGTATTCTCCGCGAAATTTGACACATTTTTCCATACGATGGAACCAATCATTGAAGCAGCCATTCCATTCGGAAGTTGGGGTTTTTTTTGCAACACTCCGTGAACGAACTATTTTTGTTGGCTTTAACTCATTTTCGAACACCCAAACTCGTGACTGGTTTTTTGTTTCGGGTTCGTACGCGTATATCCAGGATTCGTCACCTGATACGATGTTGCATACAGCATTTGAGGATCCTGCGTGGAATCTTTCGAGAGTTCTGACGCACCAAGTAACGCGAGCCGCTTTTTGCTCTTCACAGAGCGAATGCGGTATCCATCGGGAAAACAACTTTTTTACACCTAATTTTTCATGCAAGATTATTTGTATTTGACTCATGCCAATGTCTAAAGGTGCCTGAATTTCGCGGTATGTCACATGTCGATCTTCCTCAATCAGCTTACGCACAGCATCAACGTTTTCTTGGGTGACTGCAGTTTTTGGACGACCTTGACGGGGATCATCACTGAGCTTGACACGTCCACGTTGAAATTCAGCAAACCAGCGATAAATTGTGGTTTTGGATGGGGCTTCATCACCAAATGCAGAAATCATCCGGTCAACACACTGTTTTTGTGTTAAACCACTTCGAAAGTCATAATAAATCATCGCTCTTGAATTTTCTCGAGTCAATTATATATTTGACAAAACCTTGTGAAAAGACCGAGAATCTTTTTTTAAATATATAAATGGTATTCGATTTTTAAAACCAAGGAGTTTTCAATTAAAAAGATTTTAATATGACAGGAACAGTGGAAATATTCCATTCCCGATACTTTTAGTGCAGCCCTCGTATTTGTTTTGTTTGATAGGGGAAGGTAATATATAATATGGTAGGTACTTCCTCGGTGAGATAGGACCTGTAGATAGATGCAGGAAGTAGCAGCTATAATGTATATTTATAATCAGCTTAATTAGCAATGGAAAACAGAACAAATGAAAACATTATTAATTATCTATTGTTGTAATCTAAAATACAATGCCCAAAATGGGCAAAACAAACAAAATTAATAGCATAACATTAGTGGAAACTGGAATGGAAAATATATTAATATTCCAGCATTTCTGGGTTTTTTGACGTGATAACGTCTTATAAATCGATGAACGCCGGCTGCACGCACGAAAAAGTGTCACGTTCCGCCTGAGCCGAGCGTGCAAGCGAGAGCGCGGAACTAGCGATAAAGAGGCACGATGGGCTTAAGCGTTCGGCTTGTGACGCATCTCTCTCTCATTATTACGTAAAATACGATAATTTTACGTGATAACGAGAGAGAGATGCGTCCCTAAACCGACTTTACAGACAACCAATTATTTTTTTGGTTAGGTGATTTCCATATTCGTCTGCGAAACGTGTACGACTATTATGTAAAAACATACATTATTATTATTATTATAGTAAATTATTTATGTTCTTTACGACACTTTGTGTTAACTAAGCCCCATAACTTTATCACCACGTCGTAGCAGTGGATGTATTAGTAAACTTGAAACATTAATCAAAAGTATTGATCGACTGGTCGCTAATAGCATAATGTATGGGAAATAACTCGACTGCTATGATCGACCGGTTTGCGACCTTGCGACTGAGGTCAACGGCTACCAACTGTTATTTAAGGGCCCGGCCCTAAAGAACAACACGAAAGTCCCAGTCCTGTTGAAACTTATGGTGATCAAGCTTTGCAATATTTGACGTCTTTACTAATTTCTTAGAGGCCCCTTTTTGTAATCGGACACCAAGATTTACAGAAACAGTTTTTAAGATACGAGTTAAACAGAAAACTATGAGAAGTAGAGCACAGAGGGACATGCCATGTGCCTGATTTTGGAGAAAACTCAAACAGCATTTTTGATGAAACTCCTGGTTTTGCCAAGACAGTTTTTTTTGCGCACTGAAAGTAAAAGCTACTGCTGAACCTGCTGGAGGCAAGAAACAAATCCTAGTAAAGAATATTATTTGGTAAATCGTCGCCTTCACCTCGTTCATACCTAGGATCCTGAAGTGAATTGTACAGCAAGAACTTTTTGTCTAATAAATATTATCTACTGTGTTTCTAGTTTTACATACACAATGTCACCTCTGTATACTGTTAATAGAAGAAACCCATTTGTTCCGGGTGTTACACCATGACGCCACAGAAGTTAATGGTATGAAACGACCACTATCTTTTTCACTACTATTTTCTGAAACGATGTCTGTGCAACGCAAATTTAAATCGTTATTTTTTTTTTAACAGTTTATGTACTCACACACAAGAAGAAAGGAACAGAAAAATACAAAGGTACAAAGGTGATGCTTATGGTGGTGATGTTAATGTGAGAGAAATTAATTTTAAGACAATAGAAGTAGAATTGTTGACGATAAAAAGATTTTGAAGAAAAGGTATTACGTTTATTTTTTCTTTTGGCAAAGATTCTTGGAACGCTGCAGCTTCAATAAAGAGCGCTGTTTAAGTGTCGATAAAAATGTAGAATTCTTATTAAGATTGTCAAAATGCGGGTACCTCTGAGGAACGCCGCTATACCTCACACCGTTTTCGTCGCCTTTTAAGCATAAGATCTATCGATCTATCGATCGATCGATTGTATCTTCAATAACGCGTACATATAAAATGTTTGTAATACAATCTATTACTATACTCTATGTTGTAACTATTAAATATGCAAGGATGTTATTAATTGTATCGACAATAACGCGAACATATAAAATGCTTTATTGTATTGCATGATATTGAGATAGACTCATGATACCACAAGTTTAAACCTTAGTGGTTTTTGGTTGCTATCTATTTATATAATCCTGTGTTGTTTTTTGTATAAATGATAAAAAAAAAAAAAAAAAAACCTCCTTATCGCAAAAGATGTAGGCGGCCTTTAGAGTTGCGCCGCGCCGCGCTGTTCACATTATGCCCCAACTCCCACGTTAATCATCGCAATTATTAATTACAGTGTGCGACATTTTCTATACTCAGGTAAGTATAGAATGGAGGTGATTAGTGCAGCTAAACATTAGGTTCGCTTTTAAGTACGTATTATGTTTGTTCCGTACCCAATCCGTTGACAACCAGCACAATGTGCGCTAATCTAGACTCGTTACACTCACTGAACATCGGGTGGATTTGCTAGCGAGAACTCAAACCTTGAGATCCTAAGTTCAGTCAATATATTAGGAAGTGCAATTGAATTTATTTCTTCCTCAATTTTCTTGCGTCATTAAATTTTTCGCTACAAACCATTTGCGTCAAATATTAGTCATTAATAGAGGAAACCATGGAGCAATCAAAGTCTAACCCTACCAGCAGGCTTAGCATGACGCTTTCTATTTCTTCGAAGACAAGACACGGGGGTCTTTCTATACAAAGTGACATTTCGTTTCTCCTTTTTTGACAACCCACCGCAGAAATCCTTCTACATGAAAAAGGACTTAAACAAAGATCGATAAAAACGAAAGACAAGATGACAGATTGTAAAAGGATTTCTACAGTGAGATGACAAAAATGGAGAAACGAAATGTCACTTTGTATAGAAAGAGTCGTGACTATTCTTCTAAGAAAATATACAAAGCGTCATGCTAAGCCTGCAGGAACAAGAGCAATAAACGGTTTAACCAAAAAAATACTGAAAAGGAAGGAAAACACCGTATGTATCACGATGACGATGACTCATTATTAAGTTAGAATTATTTACTACTTAGAATCGCTATGAATAGTATTATACTGTGCACGAAACTGCAAATCACTACGATAAACCGGTCTAGGATCAATTCAAGAGGAAACCAACAAAAACCGGCCCAGTGCGTGTCGGACCACGTACGGGATAAATAATTCATCCCAACTACGGATGAATTATTTATACCAAAATCAAACTTAACATTGTAGTTGAAAAACATGTTCTCCCATACATCGATATACGTCACGGTCAATTCTCCAACTTCAAATTTAAGTTGGTCTACTATTACTCTTTAACTTGTAAAGCCTACTTACCTGTAATCGTTTTCATTTTATATTTTCTTTATACAAGGTGTTGTTTTGGACCTGCAAAACATTTTAGGAGGTAATTATGTTAGTGATTCTCGACCCGAATCAACAAAAAATAAATAAATAAATAAAAAAAAAATTAAAAAAATAATAAAAAGAAAAGATAAAATTTAAAAATCTAAAATAAAAAGTATTATTGATTATTGACTTGGTATCGTATTGATTACGATTATTTACGAGTTTCATAACAACCTCCTGAAATGTTTTGCACGTTCAAAACAACAGCTTGTATATACTACAGCCATTATTTTTTTCACATATCCAAACACAACCATTTAGCTGGCAGGGGCACTTGACTCAACCAAAAATTTGCTCTTTATACCTTAATATTACGCAAAGAACGATCCCTGAATCTAAAAATGGTTTTCACAGACCCGCAATATTATTGAACGGCCTATGCATCGATACTCCACACCATGGGATAGACTAGAAAAAAAAATATCATCCCCACTTTACGTTCAAGGGAGGTACCTACAATGTTTTTTTTCAGGACTTTTATACCTTTACCTTTACTGCCTTTCTAGTACTAATGCTACGACTACATTGCCGCGATAACGCGAACTAAACTTCGCGTTCTCTGTCTCGCACACCGCTCAACGTCTCGCTGTACAACAGAGGGCGCCCGAAGTTTAGTTCGGGTTATCGCGACAGTGTAGCCGTAGCACAAAAGTATCTGAGCTTAAGCTGCGGACAGACAGACGGACATGGCGACGCTTTATGGGTTCCTTGTTTACTACGGAACCCTAAAACCTAATTTAAAAAGTTTTAGATCAAATTGCAGTCTTATCTGAAATGTGGATTTAACTGATTCTGGTCTCAGTTGCTATTTATGTCTCCAGCCAAAGCCAATAATAGATGCTTTTAGGCACAGATGTGTGACTTGGGATGGTAAGGCTAGGTTCAGATGATAAACACGTGACGTCCGATTTGGCATGACTTAAGGTGCTTATAATATGAATAAAGCCAATGCAACATAAGGCATTATTTCATTTTACTTAATAATTTTTCAAAGATAATGAATGCTTCTTCTACTATGGCGAGCAGCTGAATCGTACGTGCGATATGACGCTATTTTTTACCACAATGCCTTTTAAAAATAGGTGTACTTTTTCCCCTTTATCTATTTTACTCTCCACCTATTAAAAACAACATATTTATGTAAACTAGTCTAAATAGCAGCAACAATGTTGGTAAATCCAAACATGTAGGTACTTAATTCCAGCACACGAAACAATGCACAATCGCACATAACTGTACAAGTCCCCTTACATTGTATGAACCAACGATGCTCCGTTGTGATGATACGGAGATAAGGCATACGGTACATGACATGCAACGTGGCATTATACACCAAACGATGACTTGTGAAAAAAATTCGCGACGTCATTACTTAAGCGATATGATGTGACTGTTTGTATTTTTTTAATAAAAATTCCGAATAGAAGGACGTTCTTAGGCATTTGTTTTTTACTGGTAATGGAAAATCTGTTATTTTTAAAATTGGCTTAATAATATAAATTCTTAATTATTGCACATCTGATTTGAGCACCATTGATGAAACAGACTTTTTGTATATTTTTGTAGTCGATTCGATTATATATTATATTATATTATATATTTGATTATTTATATATTCGATTTTGTTGCGTTTATATTTAGAGCACCAACCAAATATTTTACGTCTGGGATATGCAGCAATGTCTCCTAAAACTTCAGATCTGAAGTTAACAATAGCTATAATCTAGCTTTTATTATCTATAAGATAAGCTAGATAGCTATTATTTCATCCCACATAACTTAGTGCCACATGTACGTAACTATACATTTATTTTGCAAATCATTATGATTTGCTAATTAAACAATTATTATGTAATCATACTTGTTTATTTTGGACTAATAACACGGCAAAGAATAATAATTATTATCAAGATATCAGCACAATCATTTGGTTAATTATTATAATATGCGCATTAATACATTTAATTATGTATTAAATGTATTAATGCGCATTTGCGTATTTGCAGCAATTTTAGTTTTTTCCTTGACTACAAGTTTTTTTTTTTATATATTTTATTAATCTGCAATCAGCCTTTCGGCTATAAGCAAATGTCCTGTTTAGTTTATGGCGTGGTTATGCAGGGCTTCAGTGAGCACCACACATAGGGTAATCGTTTTTTCAGCTCGACAATGTGGTGCCTTTTGAGGATGTTGGTGATATTTGGTTGAAGCAGTTTTGGCTACTACATAAATCAATTTTGTTGTTTTCCCTTGTTAACCCAAAAATATTAACAATGGTAACTAACTATGAAATAAAGCAAAAAATTGTAACCATCTCCAAAAGGGAACAATCCAAGTTTCAGGGTTTCATGTAGGATGTGGGTAGGATTCAGGTGTATGTAGCATAGGATAAGAGCCAGGAAACTTACCACCTATGAAAAAATTAAAAACACTTATGTAACATTATGATTGAAGCCATAAAACAATTTAACTAGAAACACTAATATCTCTTGATAACATAAATAAATACTACTAGGTATTCCAAGAATGAACTGTCTTTTTTCATGTATGTTGTCTGGACAATTTCGTCTTACTGATGCTGATGAATTTAAATGATTACAAGTTTTATTAAAATATTTATTAAGCAAAAGATAAAGTGCTAATCAATTAGGGACATGAAATTAAAAAAAAAAAGGAAAAAAAAAACTCACATGAAATTAAAAAAAAAGGAAAAAAAAACTCACATGAATACTTTCTCCCAATAAGGCAGCCTGATGCATAAGCTTCTTGGGTATACAGCCTACATTGACGCAGGTGCCGCCTAGTCCCCATTTGGTGCCTTGCGGCGACGGGGTCACGTAGTCCAGCACCGCGACCTTCGCGCCGAGGTTCACGGCCTCCTTCGCACATGCAAGCCCTCCCGAACCACCACCGATAACGGCCAGGTCATAGTCGAAATTTCCATCTAAAATGGACAAAATAATCCAGTCAGTAAGGATTTTATTGGATTTAACCAAACATGTTTATGTTGGACCTCAACCTAGGTCAGCATTAGATGCATTAATTTTTAATAAAGACAATATTTAGAATGAGGATCAGGCACGTTTTTATAATACTTAAATATACAGATCAATAGAAACTACAAAACTATTAAATACCATGAAAAAATATAGAAATCGGATTAGAAATAACGAAGATTCAGCTATTTTAGTGTAACGGTCTGAAAAACACCATTGGACACTAAGAAGCAAAGTCAAGATCTGCTCATTTTGGATCAACAGATTGGAAAACTTGTAATAACTTCGCCATTTCTTAATGGATTTTCAACATTAAAAAGTAACAATATCAGTATTTTATAGTGCACATGGTACCGTCGTTAATAATCCAAGATCTGATTTTGCCCATGATCCTCATTAGGCATTCAGTTACAGAAGTGAAAATTATCCTGCCAATATTTTGCATATCATGTTGAAGTCCCATTAATAGTTCTAGGTATGAGCTGGAACTCAAACAACAGAGCTGGTTGCCCAGAGCTCCAGTTGTAGAGTAGCACTAAAAGAAGAAGCTTCAATTAGTTACAAATCGATACAAAACTCACTTATTAAAAGTGTCATCACTACATGCAAAATACTACCATCTTTATGTGTAATGTAAAAGTAGTTTAGAGAAAAATAATAAAACTTAAACTATATCAATCAAGAATCTGGAATGAGCTTATTTCTAATAACATTGAATTATAAATTTCATTTCTGCAACTGAGAGCTTTTGTAATATTTTGTAACCAGATACACAGCTGTAGAATTAATACACGGAAGCTTGTTTTCTTTAAGCAATTAATGACCAAACCATTCCCTGTGGATAGCATTTACATTTATATTGAAAGTGCAAACATTTTAAATTATTTATCCAAACATTTATACTCATAGCAACCCATCTTGTAACAGTTGTAACTACTGTTTGTTACTTCCCATAAACATGATAGCATGGGCATGACAAATATTACTGTGAGGTTTGACAGAGTTCATACCTTCAAGGGTATTGTCTATAGGAGCAACCAACTTGGCATTATGGCTACAACACAGCCAGCCTAAATATCACCAAACAAACGCAAACTGTAGCATGATACAAGAAAAATATTTGTAAACTATGAACTTGCTAAATATTATCATGGGTAATTTTATCTTAATATTATGGTCAGTTTTTTTGGAGCTTACATTTACTTTCAAACGCCTTAGTTGTGATAATAAAAGAAATAAATTAATTATTGTGCAATGGAATATGCTAGACATTTGGATTGATTCCACCATCCCAAGGATACAAATAATTGCAGATTCTGTTTTAGAACAAATCATTTACTGTTTCAAACAATAGGCATGCAATTAACAAGTTTTTAGGAATTCCAAATCGGTAAAAAATCAAGTTACAAAAACTGGGTTGTATGAGTTGCTCAATCAAGAGTGAGGTTAGACAATTATCTGCACTTCAAGGTTAATACATCTACAATCATGGACTACTTACGAGAACTAAGTGTTCGTTGTGCAAATATCAACGGTCTCTGACTTTTAATTATAGGTTTTAACAAATTATTTATCCTTACAAAATTACTTAGTACTGTCATTTTGACGTAAATGTGACAGAGACAAGAAAAATACACACACCGGACCTTTGGGGGTTGTAAAAAGATATCTTTCAGTAAATGTCAAGGCGTTTCTAAGTTCTAACCAAGTTCTATCACAAGATGAAGACCGTGTTGATCACCGGTGCTAACAGGGGCCTCGGCCTCGGGATGGTGAAATATCTCACTAAACAGAACACCGCGAAGACAATAATCGCGACGTGCCGGACCGTGTCCGAGGTATGCTAATCTTATTTCTTACTGACCTATAGGTGCCATCACTCCAATATTTGTTTTAAACACAAGCTATATCCACACTTTGTGCAACACAAGCTATAAGCACACTGAAACTGCACGATGTCTCTCGATCAAATACTATTCGATCAAA
This sequence comes from Atethmia centrago, assembly GCA_905333075.3. Classification (NCBI taxonomy): domain Eukaryota; kingdom Metazoa; phylum Arthropoda; class Insecta; order Lepidoptera; family Noctuidae; genus Atethmia; species Atethmia centrago. The sequence continues at coordinate 28,577,144 of HG995378.1, read as the reverse complement.
GTGCTTTTGCTTTTTGTAGCAAGACTAGCAAGCCAACAATCCGAGAGTGTGAAAGAGATAGCGAACTAGTCTCGAGTCGTTACTCGTTTGACAGAGAACTGCTGCGACAGGTGACGTCACCGTCACTGATATTGAAAATAGGGCTGTGATCGTGACGTATCACACTTTCAATGATGTCACCACACATGAGTGAGACCAGGCACATTATTAATAATGTGTGCATGAGTGTGGAGTACATCGAGATAATTCCAGGATAACAGAACTTCAACATCATACAATCGTCCCCCTTTTCCAAAATTAACAAAAATTTTAAGTGAATTTAGGTACCTAAATGTAACATATTATACCTATAGTCCCAGAAGGGGTAGGCAGAAGTGTATAGTACACCCATATTCAGCCAAATAAGTTTAAGTTCCAAGTAATAGCTAGTAGGGGGCGATGTATTGCCACTAACTGGGTACAAATCCAATTTATAATACATAGGATCGTAGCAAGTAGCGTTCTGTAGTTTCTGCCTGCCGTCTTACCCCCATGGAAAGAAGGCGTGAATTTATTTTTATGTAAATAACAGGAAGTGTGATCATAGTAAGTTACCTGGGGGGTAGTCATACTAAGTTGTTAAAGAAAATAACTGACATTTATTGACTTTGTAATGATGGAAGCTCCATGGAACCAACATCGCTTATGTAGGGAGTCTGTTAGGTATGTTAGAGCTGTCCTACAAGTAACTTACTGGCCTAACTTAGACCAAATGAATACTAAATTGTAGAAAATGGTTGCAATACTGCCATGTGTAACCACTAAACAATGCTTTCTCAACGCATTTCAATTACAGGTGGAAATCCAATATAAAAATGTAATTAGCAACACTCAGAGACCCCACCCAAAACCAATAAAACACCACCACCAATCAATTTTTTCGTGGTTAGAAAACTAACAAACGTTCCGTTTACTGCTTTTGCTGATGGCGCCACCTATCGACTTCGTTTTGCGTATACTGTTCCATTAGGAATTCTGTGTTAAAGGAGGTTTTTCTCTAATCCTTACTTTTTATAATATTTTTATTTTTGCCTGTCACTCCTGTAAGTCAATATGAATATGTTTAACTTGAAATACGTGTTATCTTTTCCATTCATAAAATACCTCTCAACATGGTAGCAGAGCATGGCATGCATGGTTTGCATGACATTGACAACGATTAATTAATAAATCAAGTAAGATTTTAGTAAATAATTTTCTTTAAAAAAATACATTTTTCAAATAAATTCTAACGAAGGCCTGTCAAAATGTCGACTTCTTCTTCTACGAGTTGCAAAATTGATATCGGTCGTTTAGAAGGTAAAGAAAATTGGTCAACATGGCGCTGCAAAGTACTGTTACTTTTAAGGGGTACTCCTAGCGGGTTGGATGCTATAAATGGAAAACTTATAGAACCTAAACAACCAGCTACTACAGCAACTGCAGACGTTAAAGAAAATTATGAAAAAACTTTAGAAGCATATCATAAGATAGATAGTACGGCGATGCTTATTTTGATGGCTAACATGTCGGATGCCATTTTACAAAAGGTCATGAGATTCTCAACAGCGAAACAGGTTTGGGATAAATTGCACACTTTGTTCAATGGAACATCGGAAGACAAAAGCTATTCACTATGCTGCAGTTTCTTTGGCTATAAAAAAGATCCCTCACATGACATGTCAATGCATATATCCAAACTGAAAAATATATGGCATGAATGAAAAGTGGAACTTCAAAAAGGTGTAACGAAATATGACCTTCCAGAGATATTACTTCTGTAAAATCTTAGAAACTTTACCCGACGAGAATTACTTTTCTTTCAAATCCAGTTGGATGTTGATGTCAAGAAAAGATCGAAATATAGACAATCTGACAGCACAAGTATGTGCTTACGAATGTTCACTTTTGACCAAAGAAGGTAATACTGAAGCACAAGCTCTAGTTGTACAAAATAAGTATAAGAATAAGAAAAAGTGTGAATATTGCGGACTATATGGACACAAAGTTAAAAAATTTCGCAAGTGGATATCGGATGGGAAATCTCCTAAAACAATACAAATCTGACCCTGTCATTAATGGAAGTTGATACAAATGAGGGTGTAAATATTATTGAAGAAGATCTTGACAGTTTGTTTGTTGACAATGGTGCTACAAGCCATGTCACCGGTCGAAGCGATATATTTTCAAGCTTTCAACATTTCAGCAATAATTGAACAGTAATAACTGCAAATGGTTCAACAATTGAAGCTATTGGTAAAGGTACAGTTGATTTGATACTTGATGTTCGAGGTCAGAGACAAAACATTAGACTGTGTGATGTATGGTATGTTCCAGCAATAAAGAAAAACTTATTTTCCGTACTTGCTGCTCAAGATAAACTTGAGAAAAGTGTCTTCACATCTGAAAGAGAACTTTGTCAATTGATAGCTGATGGAAAAATAAAATTAGCTGGCACGAGAGTCAAGAATGGAGGACTCTATAAATTAAATGTTAAGACTATAATAAATTCATCTCCTGAATTGAATTCACTGTCAACAAGAAATATTTTACAACTCTATTATGAAAGATTTGCTCACCAGAATAAAAGAGACGTCAAACAATTTATTGAAAAGGAACTTGGTATAAAAGTAAAACTCGATTCTGAATTATGTACAGGATGTGTATATGGTAAAACACATAGATATAAATTTGGAACAAGAGAGCGAGCTAAAGCACCAGGAGAGATCATTCACACAGATGTTTATGGTCCATTTCCCAATTCATTCAAAAAGTTTCGTTATTTTGTATTATTCAAAGATGATTTCAGTAAGTATCGTCATGTTTACTTCATTAAGCACAAGTCTGAAGTGAAGGATAAACTTCTAGAAATGATAAACGAGACAAATACTACTGATCATATTATAAAGACAATTCTCAGCGATAATGGAGGAGAATTCCAAAATGAAGCTGTGAAGAAGATCTTGAATAATCATGGCATCCAACACCGTTTGACAATGACAATACGCCGGAACAAAACGGGTGTAGTGAGAGAGAAAACAGAACGTTGGTAGAAGCTGCTCGTACTATGATGCATGCTCACGAAGAACTTCCACTCTCCTGTTGGTCTGAGCTTGTCAACACAGCTGCTTATGTTCTGAACAGAACTGGAACGACTTTTATAGAAGGAAAATCACCATTTGAGTTATGGTTTACAAAGAAGCCCTCAATCAAACATTTGAGAATCATTGGCACTGAATGTTATGCTCATATTCCAAAAGAAAAGAGAACGAAAATGTCCAGAAAAGCTCAAAAATGTGTTCTCATTGGTTATGATGGCGTTGACGGTTATCGGTTACTGAGCTTAAACAATAAATCGTACCCAACATTGATACGGTCAAGAGACGTAATATTTAACGAGTCAGTCATCAGATCTATTGGATTGGAGGCAGATGTTTCTGAACCAAAAACACAAAATCCAATGGTTGAGATGGAGATTAATTTTCCTAAAACTAGAGAAAATCATCCAATGTTAGATGCAAGGGAGGATATTTTACAAGACGCAACTATTTCAGGTGTGCCTCAAACATTGAATGATGCTGCGAGTTTTGAAGAAACAATTCCCAATTTGCCTAGAATATCGGATGAACCTAGTAGAAACGAAGAAGAATCTAATGAGTCATATATTACGCCTGAATCATCAGAAGTTGATTCAGATGTTGACGAAAATGAAAATTCTGTGACAAGGATTTTAAGAGATAGATCGACATTGCGACCACCACAACGGTTTGAAGATTTTATTATGTCCGCTATTGTTAGTGATTTTGATGAACCCAAATCATACAAAGAAGGAATAAAAAGTCCTCAGAAAGCGGAATGGTTAAAAGCAATGGAAAGCGAACTAAAATCTCTACAAGATAATAAAACTTGGATTTTGGTGGATAAACCAAAAGACAGAAAACTGATTTCTTGTAAGTGGGTGTTCAAAGTAAAAACCAATGCTGATGGAAGCCTTGACAAATATAAGGCTAGATTAGTAGCTAGAGGTTACACACACAAGAAAGGTGTTGATTTTAGTGACACATTTAGTCCTGTTGCTAGAATGGCTACGATTATATCGATTCTTAGCATCGCTGCAAATGAGGGATTATCTCTAAAACAGTTTGATGTATCAACTGAATTTTTGAATGGTTTATTAGATGAAGATATCTACATGAATCAGCCAGAAGGATACAGGGATGGTACGACTAAAGTATGTAGGTTGAAGAAAGTTTGTAAGGTCTCAAACAAGCTCCAAGGTGTTGGAATAAATGTATTGTTGATTATTTGAAAGTTTTAAGATTCAAACAATGTGACACAGATCCATGTTTGTTAATTAGAAACCGACTAAACAAGATCATTCTTGGACTCTATGTTGATGATGGTCTAATAGCGTCAACGAACCCAAAGGAATCTGAAAGTTTTTGTCAGAATTGAAACGGAAGTTCAAGATAACCACAAAACGTCGTTGACGGAAGTCTTCAACCACAACGACGGTTCCATCAAAGTGTCTCAAAAACATTATGCTAAAAGGCTACTGGAGCGCTTTGGAATGAGTGTAAAGCCGTTAGTACTCCAATCATCAAAGAAGCACTACCATGCTCAGTAAAGGAGGATGAGATTAAATTCCCTTATCGTGAAGCCGTTGGTGGGCTAGCTTATTTAATGACAGGTACTCGACCGGACATATCATACGCTATTAGTGTTGTATCCAGAAAACTTACAAATCCCTCTTTAGAAGATGTTAACAAGGTTAAGCGCATACTTCGTTACATTCAGGGAACCCTAGATACAGTAATTGTATACAAAAAAGGATACAAAATTGGAATCTTAGAATGCTTTAGTGATTCTGATCATGGTGGAGATTTTGATACAGGACGCTCTACTTCTGCCATAAGAAGACTTCTGGGATCCTATGCATGTATGCAGGAGGAGTAATCTCCTGGGCAAGTCGTAAACAGACTTCTGTAGCTATCTCAAGTACCGAAGCAGAACTAGTTGCGGCTAGTGAAACGGCTCGTGAGATTGTTTGGCTGAAGAGACTTTTCAATGAAATTACTACTTTGATAGAAGTCCCTACGTTACAAGTTGATAACGACGCTGCTATTAAGCTTTCACAAAACCCGGAGCTACATCGTCGAACAAAGCACATTTCCATTAGATATTTTTATGTTAGAGAATTAGTTACTGAGAAAGAACTTCAAGTGAAGTATGTTCCTACAGAATACCAGTGTGCTGATATTTTGACTAAGCCTGTGCATAAACCTAGACTGGAACTAATTTCAGGAATGGTGGGACTTATACGATAAAGATTATCGAAAAAGGGAGGATGTTAAAGGAGGTTTTTCTCTAATCCTTACTTTTTATAATATTTTTATTTTTGCCTGTCACTCCTGTTATGTCAATATGAATATGTTTAACTTGAAATACGTGTTATCTTTTCCATCCATAAAATACCTCAACATTCTGCCTCTTAAATACGTTATCTTTAACTTTTCAGGAACTGAAAACAATAGCGGCAGAAAATAAAAACCTGGTTATTTTAAATTTGGGTAATTTTTTATTTATTTTTATTCTATTTGGTATTGTGTTTTGTGCTTAGCCATGTCTCCACACAAAAAATATTTTAATGTTTCTATATTTTTCCATAACGTAAAAGAAATGTTTCAGATGTTAAGAATACCTCGTCGTTCGCTGATTTGTCAACGCAAATAAGCAAACTTGTTGGCAACCAGGGATTAAACCTGTTGATTAATAATGCTGGTATTACTACTAAGTTCACCAAGCTGCCATTCGTCAAAGCTGAACAGTTGTTGGATAACCTGACCGTCAACACGATTGCACCAATTATGCTTACAAAGGTTTGTGAAATGCAAATTAAGAACTGATCATTCTATAGCTGACGGCTGATAGAGATAGAAGAAAGATGTACTGCGCCCTAATCCTAATTTATTTGGGGTAGCCGTATAGGCCCCAATAAATTGGGCCTTCGAATATCTATGATAATTTTAGAAACACATTACGGAACGGGTGCGTCACCTCCAGCACCTGCAAGATGACACACTTTGACTATTATTTATTATTTCCAGACTTTACTGCCCATCCTTAAACAAGGCGCGGACGCCAACACTGACAAGCCCATGGGAGGACATCGTGCTGCCATCATCAACATGAGCTCTATTCTCGGGTCTATTTCACAAAATGATCAAGGAGGCTTTTATCCTTACAGATGTTCTAAGGTACAACACGATCACACGAGTTATCCCAATGTTACTTATTCTTTACTTAAACTTAAACTTATTTCTTTTTACTATAATTACTACCTGATTCATTCTTCGTTTATTTCAGGCAGCATTGAATGCAGCTTCAAAATCAATGAGTGTCGATTTAAAAAAGGATAATATTCTGGTGGTGTCAATGCACCCAGGGTGGGTGAAGACAGACATGGGTGGCAAGAATGCGCCTCTCGATGTCGAAACTAGCGTATCTGGGATATTTAAGACCATAGACAAACTTTCCGAGAACGATACCGGAAAATTCCTGAATTATGATGGCTCAGAACTTCCGTGGTAATTAGCGAGAAATTGTTTAATTATATATTTAGTTTCAGCGTAAATAATTATATTATTCCATTCTGTATGTCTTTTGTTTAATTTGAACCACAAAACAATAATAAATAACAATAATAATAATCAGGGAAGGATGTTATCAATTAGTTATAGCTTTGTCGCTTAGTCGTGTCTTGCTCTCATATTTAATGCAGGCGTTAGGTACGATTTCGTGATTTAAAAAAGCCTATATGGTACTTATCCTTACTTACCTAGCCAACCGACATGCTGATTCAGGTCCTTGGTCAAAGAAGATGGTAAGCCCTTCCTGGCTCCTTTAGGTGAAACTGCAAACAGTAATAAAAAGTGGGTTCACAGTTCCGGCATAGAATATTGCTCAGCTTAAAGGTTCCTACATACTGGCGCGACTTGTAGCGCTACAAGCGGTGCCTTTGTGTCGCGACGCGTCGCTCGACAAGTCGCGCCAGTATGTAGGAGCCTTAACCGTCGTAACACCATATATTTCTGATTCAACGTAGAGTTCGACAAATGGGCATAGATTATGTAAGTAATAGCACAGATCGGAATAGGAGATTATATTTACCTAAACTTTGAGGCTGGAAGTAACATAGAGTGGGTAATACCTCCTCTAAAATTATGGAATAATTGTAATGACGTTTTAATCACGGGATTTTAATATCACGAATTGTTTATTGGACTTAATCTATAGTCACAAATTATTCATTTGAAGAATAATATAATATATCTTATACAATCATTTTTAGGGTTCCCATGGTTATTAGGGTACACAACAAAATATGATATAATTTATTATCTTTTCACATGCTGCAGGAGTGGTTAGTTGTTATCTCTTTCACTCAATGCAAACGCTGTGTGAAAGAGATAGCAACTATCGTTTTATATTCTAAAATGTGAGTAAGCGCATTCCTGAATAACATTCTGTATAGGTGTGAACGTGCGCAAAATACCCTTTTACCGCAATATAATATACACACAATAACTAGCCAACTTTTCAAGAATTTATTTTTAAACAATGCTCTTTAATTTAACAGTTTTAGTACGGAACAAAATGTTATATGATTTTTCAAATCAATAATTTGTAGATACATATAAATTAAGTCCAATAAATAATTCGTGATTATAAAATCCGGGGATTAAAACGTCATTACAATTATTCCGGAATCTTAGAAGAGGTATTATCCACTCTATGTTAGTTACTTCCTTCTTAGAAGTTTAGGTAAATATACTCTACCTATATCTTTGGTAATAAGTAAAAAAAAAACTCTAAAGAGTATTTCTATTCTATTCTATATACATCTAGATACATCGAAGCATCGTCTGCTCTCCATCTGAGACATGCGTTTATGGCCTAATTGAATAATAACAGAACATACAAAAGAACCGGCCTTCGCACCCTATTTGAGTGCAGCCGTCACTTTGCACAAGCTCGACGGACGAGGGAGACGACCGTGGCTACTCGAGAGACACCAAAAAAAAACTCGTTTCCTGATGCAAATGGAGCGATGTGCAACGTAGGAAGAAAATTGACAGTAATCGTAGCTTTAATAAAAATCATTGCACCGTCACTTTCAGCTATTGAGTGCAGAGTAGCTAATGATTAGTCATCGTGGAAGATTTAATGTATTGATTAAATAACTCAGTTGTTAAGTCATACCAAGTAGCTGTAATATTGCGTGGTACTATAGTCATTATTGTAATGCCTTTTATAAGGTACTCATAATAGCTTTTATTTAAGTTTTCGGTAGTTTTTTAGTGTTCCGTAGTAAACAAGGAACCCTTATAGTTTTGCCATATCTGTCTTCTGACCCCGCTGTAGCTCTGAGACGCTTAGTACTAGAAAGCTGTAATATGGCATAGGTGTACATATTAATCACGCCAACAAAGTGCTAAAATAAAATCTTGAAAAAGTTTTTTTTAGGGTTTACCTCCCTTGCACGTAATGTAGGGATGAATTTTTTTTCTCGTTCTCCCCATAATTTGGGGTATCGTTGGATAGGCCGTTCAAATATATTGTGGGTCTGTGAACATCACTTTTCGATTCTAGGATCCGCTTGCGTAATGTTAAGCATTAAAGTGCTAATTTTTGTTAGAGTCAAGTGTCAAAATCATGGCTGTAGTACATAAGTGAAATTAAAAGGAAAGTCACAGCTAAGTAATCTTTACAAGTTAACGAGTAATAGTCGACCAACTTAAATTTGCAGTTGGAGAATTGACCGTGGCATATATCGATGTATGGAAGAACATGTTTTTCAACTACAATGTTAAGTTTGTTTTTGGGATAAATTCATCCCAACTTCCCAACTACGGAACCCTCCATTGTGCGTGGTCCGACACGCACTTCACCGGTTTTTTAAGTGTCAGTCACTTATTATGTAATAGGCCTCTAAGGGATTTTAATAGATTCAAATATTCAATACTATGTGGTATCTAAGTCGGCCTATTTGTAAACTTAAGGGCAGCTCTGTGTATAAATGTAAGTTTTCACATTTTCCCTATTTAGTTTAACAATTTAAAGGTACTTAGGTATTTACAGACGGGCACATGTAAAGTCTCAGATTAGCGCGATATCGCGGGCGCGACACACAGCAATATGCCTGTCGCGCCCGCAATATCACCCCAGTCTGAGACTTGCATACGTGAGAAAGTCGGTTATGATATATGTATAAAGTGGTCGATCGATTCCTCCTACAACATTTATGATATGCTATGGTGGTACCTATACCTAGAGATACATTTTCTACACGACTGTAGCTGCATGGTCGATGACACAGCGCCCGCGCCACGACTCACACTTACAGACAGTCAACGAAGTATGATTATGTAAATTGATTTGAATTGAAGACTCCTTTTAGAATTTATATAAATAGTAAAATAGTTGATACGCACAATATTAACGCTATGACTTTAAGTAGGTAAGAAAGTATTATGTTACTGACTTACTTGAAACGGCATGGCACGCCGCGTCATGCTGTCAGTTATAGTTACCAACAAGATGGGTCAATGAGTTAGACCCACAGTCTTGCACTGCCAGGCTATAGTCCAAGGAAGTAACCAAACACTCACAGAAGGTCAACATTTGACAAAAAGTCTAATGAGTCTAGTAGGTAGTAATGTAGTCTAGGTAACGTGTGTCGCACTGCGAGGTGCCAAGTGGTTTGAAACCATGTGCGGTGCAACTATGTAGGTCTGCTCTGTGTATGGGCCCAGTCACACAGGGCAGTGAGTTGTCCTACTGTGTATGGAGGAGTTGTCTCAAAGGGTAATTAACCGTCCCCAAATTATAATAGTCCCAAACTCTGATCATTGGTGACCACCATTTATGTGTAAAAATACAACAAATCGAACCAGGCCACGATCGCACATAGATATTAAACCAATGGAAGTTTCAAGTAAGGAAATATGTTATTACACCAAATCCTACGATAATCAAATAGGTAGAACATAAACCAATGCTCTTTGATAAGCGACCCATTTACAACAAACTGTTAACGTGTTTCATAAAATTTAATGAAGCGAACAAATTATGAATGTTCATACATACGTAACTGGTAGGTTACCTACCCTATGATGGCTAGTCAGTTTTGTGTGTTAGTTATGATGGTGCGATTTCTATAGCATATGCAACTGACAACAACGGAATCTAAAGTTCGCAGCATGGGTAGGTAGGAACATCTAAATTGGACATAAATAAGAGTAATGAACTAACCATACTTTTTTTGTTGTGTGGGAAATTATCGAATAACTACTCCCGCTCTGGGCGGAGTGGGAGGTGTGTCAGACTCCCGTGTTCCTTCCGTTGTTTGTGTTGCTAGGAGCCACGGTATGGGATCTCGGACTTTCCCGCGACCCCGGCAGAAGACTAATCACCCTGCGGTTAGTATCAGCACGGATAATATAATACCTACCTATTAGAGTATAGCAGTAAACTTATACGCCACGGTTCATTTAGTTACCTACCTAATAGGTACGGCTAAAAAACATTTTAATACACAGAGACTTGTGTCCTAATAAACAACTTTCTTGTCCCCATTGCTTATTAGACTTTTCAGGCTGAATACAATGTGAATCTTACCAAACCTGTTACACTGTTCCCTATTAGGACAGAGACTCGATAGATCCATTTTTATTGCAACTTTTACTGGGTTATCGTACTGCTGCAAATTTATTTTACAAGAGATACAACACTGGCATTTTACCTGTGACTACTGACGGACTGTCTAGTGTCTTTGTGGCATGACATTAATTTAACCATAGATTTTTACTTTTGACTTTGAAAATCCTCAAAAACGGGGTTTTCGCACTGTGGTGGTGCAGCTTTGTATGTTCACATTATTCTTGACACGTCCTGTCCGGATATGATCTCCAGAGTACTCCAGACAGCAGCTCGGGACCTTTGGACCCACAGGCGTTGAAAATGCTCGCCACAGGCACACATAACTCAATAAAGTACATATTATCGAACAGACACTCCGCTCACGTGGAGGTCTTAGCTCGGCGCGCCGCCCGCCGTCCGTAGGTTCGATCCCCGCGTCGCGTCGTACCGCGCGCGGCGGCAGTTTTATTGGGTTTTTCCAGTAGGAAATTCCATTCTGTTACATTGTCACATGTGTCAATGGGCTCACCCCAATTCAATTATTTTTGAATAAACAATGTCGCCTCGCCTGTAGGCATAATACTATGCACATCAGCACGTTTCGGGGATACAGGCGATAATGAATAGGTACCTACTTACTAGTAGTACTAATTTATAGTAGTACTAGTACTAATAATAATATAATTTCTAAGTAGGTATTCCGTTGACTAACACTCCATTGAAGCGGAGCAGAGGAAAATTTAACTAAAGCAAAGGGCCTTAGTAACGGACCTCAGCAAAGCATAGATGATACCTACACAAGACTGTGTAGGTATCACCTATGCTTTGCTGGTCCTTGTTTTAGGGTGCTTTTCCACCAGAGATGTGCTATGCTACGTTGCTATTGCTATAGATGCGTTTGATATCCAACAATTATATTCATTAGTCCACATAGCACTGGTGGAAACGGGTTCAACTAAGCTATGTTTTTAGAGTTCCGTAGTCAACAAGCACCCCTTATAGTTTCACCATATCCGTCTGTGTTCCCGGCTTATCATAGACTCCTAGTACCTACTAGAAAGCTGTAACTTGGCATGGGTATTCATATTAATCACGCCGTCAAACGTAAAATAAAACCTTGAAATAAGTACCTAAGTAAAGTAACATTTGTTAGGGTACTTACTTCCCTTGGACACACGTGACGTATATCGATGTATGGGAGTCATGTTTTTCAGCTACAATGTTAAGTTTGTTTTTGGGATAAATTAATCCCAACTTCGTTCAATATGCGTGTTTCGACACGCACTTGGTCGGTTTTTTATATGGAAGGCGGGGAGAAAACGAGTGCCTCCCCCCTCACCATGCTGCAGCCGCTCCCCGTGCCTTCTTTACTGTCATACTGCATCGCATAGCTCGAGCTGCGTATCTTCATAGCACATCTTACTGGCTCCGCTACACAGCTTAGCAATAGTGGAAACGGTCACATAGTTTCGTAGCACATCTCTGGGGGACACGCAGCCTTATTCTCAGCTCAGCGCCCACTAACTAATATGTACCTACCAATACCTGCGCGAGCATACGTGATGCTATTATTTCCAACTCTATTTTAGCTGTGATTTAATTATCAATATCATTTCTCAAACATTGTTGTTGTATGGGTGCTAACCCTCATGAATGTGGAGCGGAGTAGCCATAAAAAATTAAGCTACTTCGCTTCGCCTTCAAGACTACCTACAGCTAAACCTACGCCAGACCATGGCAAGCCACTTTTCTAGCCTTAATAGGAGTTCAGGTATATGTTGGTAAATGAAACTGCTTGAATTGGTATCAAAAATCGGATTTATATTTCCGCTTGCTGCAGTAAGTTAATGTCATTAACAATTTGCCAGGTTACAGATGTGGCCGCACAGCCGGTATCAAGCATAACGTGTACTTTTTATAACAATGATACATTTTTTTTCAGACCTAATAACCTAAAACTTACAGAAACTACCTACAAAGATATACAGGTAAAGCCTAAATTATCTACAATCGTCAATAAGTTATATACAGATATAATAACAATACAGCAATGTTATATACACTTAAATTTAATTAGAATTATCTGTAACCTGAGAAACTTTGATTTTTCCTACATTCGGGACAGTACCATTTGCCTTTAGGCGGTACCATGATACCGACGCATTCGAAATGGAACCATTCAATGGGACAACCTTCGGCGTCGCAAGCGATCATCTCCGACACTTCGTCGTACGGACATCGACAGTAGCAGTACACGCTCTCGCCCTCGCGCGCCTCCCGCACCGCGGGTCGCTGGAACGCGTACGGCAAGCTGGAGGTGCCTGAATTCAAATAAGTTGGAGGCGGCGGCACGGAGCTCTGACCACCAGGTTGATATATTTCTAAATTTCCTTCGTCGCTCGAATCAGAGTCACTCGACTCCATAGATTCAGTATTCATTAAGATACGCGGCGGCTCGGGGTCAGGTATGGGGGCGGTCAACCTAATAGGGTCTGTATAATTATACAATCTGCTAGAAATCACAGTTGATGGTACTTCTTTCTTAGCCTTGTGCGTCACTGGAGATGGCAAATCTTCCTTTCTCCACTCCAGTTTAGGCGGTTGTTGCGGTTTTAACGCTGTAAGTGTTACTGGAGGCTGTTGTGGTGCTTCCTCATCACTAGAGTATCCATAAAATTTGTTAGGAACTCGTCTTCTTTTCGATGCTCGTTTTCTTTCGGCCGCCGTTGCTGCAGAGCTCATTTCTGTCAAAATTGGGCTTGGTTTTGGTGCCTCTGGGATTTGTACTGTGTTAGATTGTAACGATATTGTTATCTTATTAGGAATTAAAGGCGGCGTTGCCTCAACTTCTGATTTTGATATGACATCTTTAGGAATGTTGATTTTTATGGGTCCATGCTTTTTGGAATTCTTAGATTTCTTTTTCTTTTTGCTCTTCTTTTTACTACTGGTTGATTTTACTTTCATTTCAGGTTCTTCTTTAGGCTCTTTTTCTTCCTTCTCTTCTTCTTTCACGGGCGTTGTAGGTCTACTTAATTCACCGGAAATAGAACCAGCGTCTGAGGGCGCCACAGAAGATAGATTCATCAGCTGGTTACGTTTTTCTTCGTGTAGCTTGTTGGCTATTCGTTGCGGATGCTCATCATAAAACTCTTCATCTGTTTCACTTTCATCAGTTTCCAGATCTGTTTCCGCAATAGGAGGCTCAGTTTTTTCAGGAATTAATATTGGTGTCTCGGACATGCCCATCACATCTACATTAGAACCAGTACTGTACCTCCTATTGGGTAACGTCTTCTTAACGCGCTTGGTCTTTTTCTTCTCTTTCTCATTTCCTGAATCATCCGACGAATCAGAGTCGGAGGAGCTCGATGATGAAGAACCACTACTAGATGAACAACTACAGTTGGAGCCACAGGAGCAGCTTGAATCGGAATCACTGCTACTGCTACTAGTTGATGATAAGTCACCAGCACCACGTTGTTTCTTAGGAGATTTCTTATTTTTCTTCTTAGTATCACTACTGTTGAACAAATCATCATCTCCATTCATATCAGTTGGTACCAAACAATAATCGTGATCAGATTCACAGACATGTTTTCTGATGGGTACTAAAGGAGGAGTTTTTTCTTTTGTCTTTTCAACTTTTGCTTGATATTTTTTGAAGTTATCCCAAATGTCTAGAACCTGCTGCTCGTTCGGTTTTTCGTCAATTGACTCTATTTTCTCTTCAGTCTTCGGAGTCGGTTCAATATCCGCGTGATCTGATTCTGTTAATTCTAATTTAGGAGCAACTTCCTCCTTTACTTTTTCTTCTAGTTTCTCAACCTTAACTGTCGGTGGAATACCACTATCCGATTCGTCGCTGCTATCGCTTTCTGAAAGATTTAGTGCAGGCAAATTCACATCAAGCAAAAGAGCGTCCTTTTCTTTTAATTTCTTTTTCTTTTCTTTTTTGGTTAGCTGCTCAGTTCCAGACTCGGCTTTCGGCTCGGAAGTACCAGCTTCCTCTTTTGGTTTAATGTCTACCAAATCAATTACAGGGACAGGTTCTTTAGATGCTTCAGGTATAACTTCAGTTGGCACACAAGGCTTCACCTCATTAAAATCTTCAATTATTAATTTCTGCTTATGTTCATCTAAATGTTTGTTAACAAGTTTCTTAGAAACAAACTTTTCAGTACAACCTTCTTCTGTACAAACATGGGGATACTCATTAGTGTGAAATCTTTTATGAACTTTTAAGTAAACTGCTTTTGTAAATTGCAAACTACATTCTTCACAAACAAATATAGCAGGAGGTGTACAGAAGTGATAGACATGGGGCCATTTTTTCTGTAAACATTTTTTACACATCACACTTTCAGTGCCATGTTTCCAAAACAAGTGATTAGTTATGTCTGGCTTATTTCTATATGCAATGCCACATCGGTAGCATAAGTGGTGCAGTTTATGTTTCCAGACATGGTTGGACAAGCGAGCTTGATTGTGACAAAGTTCCAAACAGACGTCACAGGTATTATGAATCTTCCGCAGGTGTACCATCAATCTGAACGGCGATGGGATAGCATCTACATTGCACAAACAGCATCTAAACTTAATTTCATACTCAGAATCATATGTTCCAGGGCATAAATGACATATTAATTCACTATAACTATAAAAATTTGATTTACACATAACACACAGTAAGATAGTTTTTTGATGCATTTTACGATTATGTAAATAGAGATCTTTATGTATAGCAGTTTTGAAGTAACACTGAAAACATTCAAACATATAGTCATATTGTACTTCATCACACTTTTCTAAACTGTCGTAGGAGTCCAAGTTTATGTAAACCAAATTTAGTTCTGCAGCACCTGTCTTCAATTTAGCTGTTATAGTCTCAGGCAACAGCTCCTCTGCAGTAATGCTGTCTACAGTTGCTGCAAAGCGGTGTTGTGCCACCATGTGTAAAGCAAGCTGCTCACAATTAACTGCGATCTTACGCACATGATTGCAATATATGCAACTGTAAACAGTTGATGATAAAAACACTTTAAGTAGATCTTTAAGGGGATATTTATCTAGTGGCTTGTCCAAGGATAGTTCTGTTACAGGGATTGTTGGTTCCTCAACTGTTGGTTCAGTAGGTGGCTCTGGGTCTATTTCTGCTGGCTCTGGCTTAGGCTCCTGCTTAATGTCTTCACTCTCGTCTTCTACTTGAATGTCTTCCTCTACTTGCAAAGTTTCTTCAACTTTCACAGTAGGTAGGTCTGCAGGTGGTGTCAAGGGCTCAATAGGTGGATGCTCAATTAGTGACTCATCTATAGTTTTATCTTGTCCTTCTTCTTTAACAGTGTTATTTTCATCTACTGTCAGTTTATCACTGACATCACTGTCAGAAGAGTAATCACTAGATGAATCTTTATCCAAAAGTTCTTTGGGAACTCTCACAGTTAACTTGGGTACCCTGTTCATTGTATTTATTTCTTCTAATTTGTTATCATAAATTGTAGTTTTAACTGTGTTCTCTGACTTAATTTCAGGTATTTTAGAAGCACTTTCAAAGTTATTATTCAAGAGTGTTTTCAGTGTAGTCTCTTTATTATTTTCGAATATGGTTGTCTTAACAAAAGGACTGTCAGCTCTATCACATATTGTCATTCTTATTGACGGAGTTTTAGGTGTTCCCACTGGCTCAGCATGTGCATCTTTCTCATATCTTTTTGGTGGTCTTCTCATACGTGTTGGAGGTTTGTGTACTTTTTTTTTTCCAATGGTGGGATCAACAGTGGAATTTATAATAACAGGTGAATTTGCATTATTTAAACTTAATTTTAACTTTATACCACATTCTTTTTCTATGGGAATACAAACTGCCTCTTCTTTTTTAACAGGTGAAGCCTCTCTTATTGGTTCATTAATTTCATCAGAAACAGGTGAGTCACTTTCATCTGAATGTTCTAAGCTCTCATCGCCATTGGGGAGCATGTGTGTGGTTCTGTCTGGGCTAAATATATTTTGGTGCACTGGGGTTGATTCAGGCTTTGTGTCAGAGCTCTCAAGTTCCATTCTTGAATCAGCTGTGTTGTCCTTACTAGTTGTTATTATTGAACTGTCAGATGTGATGCTTATATCACTGATAGCTGGCTCACTAGCATTTGTTTCTGGAATTATAGCTGCAGGTTTATGTGTTTGAGATGTGACAGTCTCAAGTTTACCATCAATATCTTTTCTATCACAAGCAGGTTTTATTAAATCTTTTGCTATACTTGAGGGTCCATTACTTGATACTTCATTGAAAGTTTTAGCATTCTTTATGCTATTTGTTTTGACTGCATTTTTGCTAATAAGAACAGGCACAGGTTTCGGCTTAACATTATTACAATCATGGTTGAAAAAATCATCTTGTTCACTGCATATTTCATCACATGCACAGCACATCAAATATAAAGTACCACTGTAAACATTGAAGAACTGTTCTTTACTTTCATAGCTGAACTCTTTAACATTGTGTTTATTTGTTAGGTGAGATGACAGCTTTTCTGCTTTTGAAAACATACCCAAACAAAACAGGCAAATATGTCTATTGTGCACTTCTCTCATGTGAAGAAAGAGATTCCAGTTCTCATAATAAGTTCCACAAGCTGAGCACAAGTATACCTTTCTAGTCACTCTAGATGGTCCACTGGTATTAGGTTCTGGACATGGAGCTGCCTCAGGGCTCAGTGCAGGCTCTTTTGCTTGTGCTCGACAAACCAATTGATGTTCTTTCAACATGGCTAAGGTTTTAAATGACATAGAACAACACTTCCGACACTTAAACTTCACCATAGGCTGCAGGCCCAAGCTCTGAGCATATTCTTTCAACTGGGCTCCTTTTTCTGCTTTACCTTTTTTGAACTGTAACAGCTGGCTTTTAGGCACAAGCCGAGGCACTGGTTTGTCTCGTTCACTGATGGCATCACTCTCTGCTTGTGATGAGACATTGTGAAATTGACTACGGTCTATGTGCTTAGGGATAAGTTTGGGCACTCTGGGCACTGAGTTGGCAGGGGTGCTGCTATCACAAGCTTTATTTGCTGAAGGCTTTCTTTTCTTGCAAGTGCTATAGTATTGAAGAGAGTTATCTACAAAAGGCCTTTTACCAAGATGTATTCTAAGAGGATTTATGCGTTTTTTGAACTTGTCGTCGGTCGAAGTGTCGGCGGGCTGCCGACACTGCTCGTACGACTCGTCAGGCGGACTAGACGGCTCGCCAGCGAATTCGTGCCCATTAGCGGTTAATTTCACTGGGCGTTCGCCGTACAAGTTGGTCAATGATGCTGTTGTGTTTTTATCGTCTTTCGTATTGACAATATTACCATCTTCCATAGTTTTCTGTAAAAATACAAACACGTGCTTTTGACTACTAGGAAACAAAAGACGCTCAAATAAGAGGAAATTGAAACATGATTCGAAATATCATCGTATCAACAATAATATAAATATACAATCTGTACCTCGGAATTCGTCCGTCCAGCACGAGTGCAAGAATAAAGATTCGTTTCCATGCATCCGTTTGAACAGCGCAATCCTTACATCAGGCTTAGTATGAGGCAGCCGCGGGCTGATCATTCCCGTAAAATGGCGTCACTCCGCACAGCGAGGAATCGTGATATCAAAAGCGTTCTTGTTTATTTGTACCACTCAAATCACAGGTCACGAACATTTTTCAGGTTTTATATTCACTATTGAACACAAACAAAACTAAATTAACCCCAATATATTGTTTATTTCCAAACACATTATCGAAAACCGTAGCGTATTACGAGAAGCTAATTCATGAACCATAAACTAAATTTTTACTTCTTAAATTTTATTTTTTTAAACTTCTCTGGTCGAGCATGGCGCTAATCATGAACACGTGGTTTTTAACCATAGACAGATTAAAAAAAAGAATTACTATTTTAAGTGAACCCTAGATTTCATACATAATAATATTATTTGATTTATTTGTGAAGTTACACCTAATTGCTATTATTTTAACGAAAAACTCCGTTCTTTCTTGTATTGCACCATCGTGTATCCGAATTCTAGAAACCTTTCACTTGCTAGCTTGCTAGTGGTTCGTTTTGATACTAATTCTTTGATATTAGTATTTAAGTCGATTAAAATCATGTCCATATTTTTAATTTATATCCGTTCTAAAAATACATACATTTTTATATAACAGCTGTATTTCAGTGAAACTGTGTCTTTAGAGTGACTTTCATCTTATCGTATCCTCCCCTACCCACACGACACCCAATAACTAGTAATCGACTAAATAGCTAAATAGTTGGTGCGTTTACTTCCACTACTAAGAATTATTTTTTGCAGATTTGTCAAGGAAGCTCTCGCTCGTTCGGAGTGAGGGTGTTAAGTTTTTATCGTTTTCTTTATTGAGATTTTCTTTTCTTTACGTTTGTTATGTAGACAATGCAGATGCAAGATGATGTCTGATCAGTTTAGAAAAGTAGAACCATATTCCCCGAAGTCCTCGCCGCGAGGCGCGAGGTCACCAGTGGTTTCTCGTCAGGATTCCTCTGGAACACTCAAAACTACCATCTCACTCGGCAAGAACCCGTCTATAGTGCATAGTGGACCATTCTATTTGATGAAAGAACCTCCAGGTACGGAATTACTCCTTATCGATGCTGTTGTAATGATTTATTTACAAGCTAAAACATTATTGACAATATTATTTCCAGGAGAATGTGAACTCACAGGAGCAACTAATTTAATGGCTTATTATGGACTTGAGCACTCTTATAGTAAATTTAATGGCAAAAAACTCAAAGAATCCTTATCTTCTTTTCTTCCTAATCTCCCTGGTATTCTTGATGGGCCTGGACAGGAAGATAACAGTACTTTAGGATCGGTGATAGCCAAAAGGCCAATAGGTGGTAAAGAATTGTTGCCACTAACAAGTGCCCAGCTGGCTGGGTTCCGGCTGCACCCAGGTCCATTACCTGAACAGTACCGCTATGTAAGTGCAACCCCACCAAAGCGACATAAGACCAAACACAAGAAACATAAGCACAAGGACGGAGTCCCCCCAGGACAGGAGACACCACTGCAAGGTGAGCAGCATTGAACATACATTTTACTCCAATTTCTATCTAACAAGCCAGTAAATTATGATTCAAATTAGATTAACATGAAATGTATTTAATACTGTCAACTATTTGACCTTGCAACTTAACTTTTTGCCTACTATGTGGAAATAAACACCATGTTTTCTGTTGCATGGTGCTGTGTTTTTATCTAGGTAATCTCACTATGCAATGATAAACAATTACTATTTTAGAATTTCAATTTCATTTTTGGTAAATAAAGAGAAAACAGTTTTAATACAACTCTATACATATGTACCTACATAGAGTTTTACAATTATTATTCTCAATTGATTTCATACAAATGTGACATTATACTTACTCTTTGTAGAAATATAAACTCATGCTAAGCCTGCTGTACACTAAACATCTTCCAATCTCATATTAATTATTTTTTTAACATCAATAGATTCCTCAAACCCAGACACATATGAGAAGAAACACAAAAAGCAGAAACGGCATGATGATGACAAGGAACGTAAGAAACGGAAAAAGGAGAAGAAGAGGAAAAAGCAAAAACATAGTCCGGAGCATGGCGGGCTCACCCCCAGCCAGCACCCCATGCCCTAAGCGATAGTACCGTAGTGCGTAAGTTGAAGCTATTGAGCCCAAAGAGACTGCTCCATGTAGTCTTATTACTCAGTTATACAACAAATGGGCTGCAACCAAAAATATATTTTCTTGATATATTTGCTAGGCCAGTCAGCTTGCATCATTTTTGGTGACAAAACTGCAGTTATTATTGTAAATATCTAGTACCCTCTCATTCATAGCTCATGTATAACCACTTCTTGAGTCTCACCTATCACTGTCGTTCTTTTCTTCCGGGCGGCGATCATTTTGTATAGTTTTTTAGCTAGAGAATTATTTATGAATAAGGTCATTGGGGACAGTTGAAAGTTTGCTAGTTACAAAAAATGATAAGAACTGAACTGATGGTATTGATGGTAATGTTTGTATTTGTACCTAACAGGTTTGTAAATGGTGATGGATGTAAGATAAAATGGGCTTTATAGAAAAAATATATTGTATTATCTGGAAGAAAAACTATTTATTTTTAATGATCCCAAAAAGCTATTATTTTCCTATTTGCACTTTGTTTTAATTTGTTTGTTTATTGTCTATGATTTTATATAATTAACGCTATGATGAATCATACAAATTGTTGTTTTAATCATTTTGTTAATTTATGCCATCACTTGCAATTATCTGACTGTAAAACAGGACTAAATCCAAAATCCTGATGGGAAAGCAGACTGAAAGGAATGTAGTGTGTACATAATAATCATTTATTAGATAAAGCAATTTAACTGATTTGTCTAAACTTAGGATAATTCTCGTCATCTCTTTGGGCTTGACTCTTATGAAATTAAGTATTAAGTAACATTTATACAGTAATAAACATTTCATTTTACCATTTTATTAGATTTCTTTCCCTATTTTCATTACACCGAGATTCATTGTAAATATTCATACATCATTTTGTTTTACTTTATATGATTAAGAAGTACCACTCTCATAGACGTAATAAATTTGATAGAACGTTATGGTGTTGTTTTATTTCTTGGGATGTCTTCACTCCATTCAATCTATGTTTTCTTGGTAATGTTGTTACTGGAAGACGGGCCAGACATCTCTGTTCATAGTGGGGCTAACTATCCTTACTCTCCGTACTCTCCGCCAACCTGCATTGAGCAAGCATTTTTCTCTGTCTGTGAATAAGCCTTTGACTTAGCTCGCGAGGTTGTCGACATGTGGGATGTGGACTCTGCGATCATTGTGCAGATAGCCTTAACAGCCAATGGCTTAATAGCCAAGAGGCTCGACCAACACCCGAGGAGACTCGTTGGACGGGCTTGATTTAGAAAGCGGTACTTCTGGACACGGCTGGCATTATTAGGATGTTCCTCTCTGGAACCCTGTCCGTTAGTAGCAATGACCCTGTTCCCGATACTGGTGGGCTACTATTCTTAAGGTTCCGTACCTTAAAATGAAAAACGGTACCCTTATAAGATGACTCGTGTGTATAAATATTTTTTTAAAATGAGGATCACTAATTTGAGGATTTTCTAATTTGGTCCCCAACCAAATTAGAAAATTAAAAAAGAAAGTTTTGCAAACTGTACAGTATGACATATCCAATGAAAGGGCTTGTTGTGTTGTGAGGGTCTTAAGCATATTTTTTATATCATTTTAAAGTTAGTTAAGAAAATATATGAAAATTAAACAATCCCCTTTTTTTGGGTTGGAAATTATCAAATAACTTCTCCTTCTCTGAGCGGAGCGGGAGGGTGTGTCAGACTCTTACTGACTAAAACCCACAGGTGTTCTTTCCGTTGCCTGTGTTGCCAGGGGCTTCGGTATACCTTTCGTACTTTCCCGCGACCCCGGCAGGCATCGGTCCTAGTGGACCCCCTACACTTGTGCTGACATCTCTTTGAGGCGCGTGTGGAACACAACGTGCAGTCGATCCGGGCCTGTTCCTTATCGGACGGCGAGCTACCCATTGCTCACGTCCGCAAGCCCGCGCGTACGGTGGCCGGAAATCCGCCTGGGATTCCCGACGCCCTGGGCGTCTCCTACGGCGGCTAGGGGCAAGAGGGCGCGAAATTTGCCTTTCCCTCAACCGTCCCGCCTCCTCCTTCGCGAGCATTATTGCTTCGCAGTAGGAGATGACGGCTGCCCATGCCCTCTCGTTGCGTACCATGGCCTGGACCAGAGCCGGACGCGAGAGATATCTGCCGTCGATCCACCCACGAGGACACGGCGGTGCTCTGCCCAAGCCGGGCAGACCTCCACCATATGCCCCACCGTGTCCTCCGGGTGATCCACACAGTGGTGACACCCGGGCGTTTCCTCCCGCCTTATCCGACACCAGAACCTCCCGAAGCTGTTGTGTCCGGTGAGGACCTGCGGAAGGCGGAAGGTGAGGACGCTGTGGCGCCTCTCTAGCCACTCCTCAAAGAGGGGACTTATCGCCGCAATTGTGGCGTGCCCAGCACTGGGTTGCGACAAAAGCACTCTCCACGTCGCCATGAGATCTCGCCGGAGCTCTGTCCGCTGTGCCGTGATTTCTCGCGGCAGTGGAGTTACGCTTTGGCGTTTCGCCTCCTCGCGCCACTCCCATGGATCCCTCTCCGCGCCACTCCCGGACCAGCCGGATGGCCATGACCCTTTGGGCCGCGCTCAACCGGCGGGCTGGCCGCCGCGCCAAGGAATGCGCCCACACAGGTGCCCCGTAAGGGGCCATGCACCGCACGACCCCCGCGTAGAGCCTCCGGTAGGAGGCGTTTGGACCCCCTAGATTGGGCAGGAGCTGCTTCAAAGCAGCCCCAGCCCGCTCCAGTTTGGGAGCCAAACGTCGGAAATGGTCCACGAAGTTCCACCGGCTGTCGAGGACGAGTCTCAGGTACTTCATCGTCGACTCGACGCCGATGTGAGCCCGTCCTACCGTTATTTGGGACCACGATGGTGGCGCGTAACGAGGACCATGAAAACACATGCCTCGAACATCTGCAGGGCCACCTTGAGTCCCAGTTGCCGGATCCTGTCAACGATTGTCGCAAACCCGCGTGCCGCTACTTCGGCCGCCGCCTGGTGCGACCTCCCTTGCGCCAGGACCAACGTGTCGTCAGCGTAGCATACTACGCTGACGCCGCTAGGGAGGCCGGCGCGCAGCACTTAGTCGTATCCGATGTCCCACAGATGCGGCCTCAGGACCGATACCTGTGGGACACCGCACGACATCTCTTGCCGGTCCCATACTCCCTGGTGACCGGGGTAGATGACGGCCCTGTCCTTCATCGTAGGCCTCGACCGCACGACAGAGGTAGCTCGGCATCCGGTGCTACCGGAGTGCCTCCCTGATGCAACTCCAGGCCAGGGTATAAAAGGCATTGGCGATGTCTAGAGACACCGCCAAGACGACCCCAGCCTGGGTAACAGCATTCCCCGTCGTGAGGGCCCGCACGCGCATCATGGCGTCCACTGTAGAGCGCCCCCTGCGGAAACCAAACTGGCTCCCTGCCAAATCCGGCGCCATGCGCACCAGCCGCCCGACGACTTGGTCTGCAATGACTCTTTCAAAGAGCTTGCCCACCTCGTCGAGCAGCACGATGGGCCGATAAGCGGACGGAGAATCCGCAGGGCACCCCGGCTTTTTTCTGAGGACCAGTTTCCCCGTCTTTCAACGAAGCGGGAACTGGCCCCTCTCCAAGAATGCGCTTAGGAAACCATTCCCCCCTTATCTCTGAAACTGCTGAGCCAAAAAAGTTTAAAAAAATACTGAGTAGTTCTATACCTACATAAAGATTACAGGAAAACCTATAAAAAGTCTATGGTCTTAAAATAACATGGTACCTAAATCACTCAATATTGTGCGTACAAACTTACTCATTTGATATGTCAAAAGATACAGTTTGAAAATCTTTTTTTTTATTTATCTCTCAAAAGTGTGACGTAAATAATTTTGAATAGGGATCCCTATTCAAAATTATTTACGTTACACTTTCGTGTTAGGATCACAGAAATTCATTTGTGTACCAAATTTCAACTTAATCGGTCCAGTTGATTCGAAGCAAATCGGCTGTGACAGACGGACAGACAGACACACGAGTGCTACTATAAGGGTTCCGTTTTTTTCTTTTGAGGTACGGAACCCTTAAAAACCTTTGGAGTTGTATGTATGTCTGTATCGAGTATCACATGATAACAACATCACGCCTGTGATCCGCGAAGGGTTAGGCAGAGCAATACCGTCTTCACCATAAAAGCACACGGGGCCCGTGCCCAGAGCCCCCATCTTATTCTCAGGGGGCCCCGAAGGACCGACAATTTCTCTCACACATTTATTCTCAAAACATTTTTGTCGGGCACATTATACTTTGTTCACAAATCAGTAATGTTATCAGAAGGTATTTACAAGGCATATATACTACGCCATTATATCGCCTATTCCTACTGTACTAATTAATAATATTTCCGAACGCATCCTACCTAATTTACTAAGTACACCATCTAGCGATCACTCACGCAATCCCTCCGATTCGAAAGTCAAGCTGCAGCGTCTGTACAAGGCCTAACATAAATGTCGACATTGTCTATGGTTGGGGGAATCCCCGAATTATGTATTAAACTTTCAGTCTGATAGGAGTGAGTGGCGTTATTTTGTTTCGTTTGATATTTCAAATTGAGTAACATAAACAGAGGTTTTGATTTGTTCGTTTAAACATTATTTCATTATGTCGAAAAGAACATATTTAAGTGGTTCACAAAAAGAAAAAAGTTATAGCTCAAAAAGAAATAACGGAAAAACTTCCAAAGCTCACTTCGTTTTTTACGGTTAAAGAAACAAATAAGCCGAGGGATTATTCATTCTCAGCACCGCAAGACAAAAGTACCTCTGAATGTCACCAGGAAAAAGAGGTTACGTGTGACGAAAATGACAAACACACATTAGATGCTGAACCATCGACTTCAAGCTACTATGAATTAATAACTGCAAGCTTCGAGAATGTATCTGTGTCTCCTGCCCCTGGTACTTCCTGTGAGGACATTTTACCGGAAGAAATTCGTGATATTTGGATTCGAAAAGGGCCAGAGTTTTTCCAAAATAAAAATAGTGACTTCTCCGAAACTTCTACAAGTTTTCCGGATTCAAATGGTAAAACAAAAACTAGATACTTGAATAAAAATATTTTGATTCGTAAATTGACGAATGGTGGGTCTTTAGAAAGAAAATGGCTCCTTTATTCACCAGCAAAGAAATCTGTATACTGTTATTGCTGCCGTCTATTTAATATCACTACTAGTACTGGACATAATTTAAGTTCTCCTAATGGATATAAAGATTGGATGCATATAAGTAACTTATTGATAGAGCATGAGAACAGTTTACAGGACAGGGAATTTATGATGATTTATGTTCCAAGAATTAAAACTACTGGACGAATTCATACTGAGTTGCTGTCCCAATATAATACAGAAATTAACTATTGGAAGAATGTGCTTAGGAGGATTGTTGCAGTAGTGAAATTTTTGGCTTCAAGAGGTCTTGCTTTTCGTGATGATAATGAGACATTAGGATCGCAAAATAATGGGAATTATTTGGGATGCTAAGAACTGATTAGTGAATTTGATCCTTTTCTTTCTGACAACATACAAAACTGCGGAAATCGTGGTAAAGGAAGTACATCATATTTATCGGCATATATTTGTAATGAATTTATTAATTTAATGGGACAGCAAGTTTTGAAAACCATTGTCAAAGAACTTAAATCAGCAAAGTACTACTCTATTAGCGTAGATTCTACGCCAGATCTGTCCCACGTTGACCAACTGACTTTCATAGTTAGATACGTAAAAGACGGACTGCCTATTGAGAGATTTTTGCAATTTTTACCTATGGGTGAACATAATGCGCAATTTATAGCAGATACCATTTTAAACTTTTTTGAAAGCCTTGATATTCCTATAACAGATTGTCGCGGGCAGAGTTACGACAATGCATCAAATATGTCTGGAAAATACTCTGGTGTTCAGTCAAGAATAAAAGAAGTTTGTGAATATGTGATTAACATTCCATGTGCGGCACATTCGCTAAATTTAGTGGGTGTTCAGGCTGTTGAGTGTTTTACTGAAGCAGTAACATTCTTTCAATTTGTACAAAATTTTCAATTTTTTCTCTTCTTCAACAAAACGTTGCTCAGCAGTGCAGCAGCTGGACCAACGAAGCAGTCATGTCATATTATATTATTCTAAGGCCCTTAGCTTAATCTTACTTTAGCAGGAAACCTTTGTTTACCTGGGGGATCAATGCACTGCAGGATATGCAGCGATCGATTGGAAGTGAGCGGTGGATTCAGGGTCGTTCAGCGTATCAAATATCAATCGATATAAGTGCCACTGCAGATGTGCCACTACGGCTTCCTCATGGATGATAAAATAATTCTACTTACGCCAGTATTTAAGGCATAATAGCAGTAATCAAAGTTCCCAGTCTTAGGGCCGTATTACAAAACCTTACTCAAGGCCCGAGCATTACTTAAAACTTGTTTCAAACAATCAAATGGGTTTACAGTCAGAGCTTCATGAGTGACTGCGTATGCTTCATGAGAAAAATATTGTACAAATTGGTGTCAATATACATTAGTTGACTGTGACCAGATAAGAACCACACCACACCGTTATCACTCTGGTTATAGTCAGCCGCCAATTTGTATATCTACACTGATATTAAGCCAAAACTCTGCGTGTTTGCTCGCCAACATTTTCACAGTTATTATTATTTATTTATTAAAACTTTATGCACAAGTTATCATCTGCCTGCCTTTTCCCAACTATGTTAGGGTCGGCATCCAGTCTTACCGGATACAGCTGAATACCAGTATTTTACATGGAGCGACTGCCTATCTGACCTCCACAACCCAGTTACTGGGTAACACGATACCCCTTGGTAAGACTGGTTGTCAGACTTTCGAGCTTCTGACGACCCGTAACGATTGTCAAAGATCTACAAATGACAGCCGGGACGTGCTTTCCGAGGCACAGAGAGGTCTTGGTATGTAAAGATGGTCACCCATCCACGGACCAACCGCGGCAAGCGAAGCTTAACCTGATCGATCGACCCGTGAGGCTGTTATTACTTAGCCAAAAGCCCCTCAATTTAACTGTATGCACAAGTAAAAAAAATACTGTAGAAAGGCGGACTTAATGCCTTATTGCGTCGCGTATTTCGATATACCTTAATTCTGTATGTAACGGTACTGTAGTACGAGATAGTTGTCATGAATGTACCATGAGAGTAGTGCCCCGTCCACATACAGGCTCGAGCGGATGTCTGACGGTCAGACAGCCAGTGTTTCTTCGGCCTGCGTAGTAAAGATCAATGTCAAAATAATTTGTAAGTAGGAACGTAATTTTTTTTTAAGTACGATGTATGTATTTTGGTGCTGCATTACTAATTTATTCGTTTTCAATTTAACTATGAACGACGAACTGTCTTTTTATATGAAGCAAAAACAGAGCGTTTCAAATCGCGGTGTCGCCCTCAGGAGGCGTCGGAAAACCGATGCCTATTGTATAAATTTTAATAAATCGCTGTGAATGTGTTGTTTTATTTTAATCTCATGTTTCCTGGAGGCTAGTTGTAGCTGTTACAAAATATTTTGAAAGAACTACACACAACTCACAATAAATAAACCTATCAAAAAAAAAAAACTCAAAGCATTTATTTCAAATAAACCAATTACAGGAACTTTTGAATTGTCAAGGGTTCGGTCAGTCAGTCAGAAAGATGAAGCTAGATTGCCCATTCCAAAGCGTAGTAGGTACCTATGGAGAAGAACGGGCAAGAAACTCCAAGGACACTCTTTTAAATCAACGTATTATGGTTACAAAATATTGTTTACATCATTCATTTTGAAATTATACATGTGAGAACGATGCAAAACGTAAAAGCGTCCGTAATAAAAAGATTACAACAAAAACAAAAGCAATTCAAAAATTAAAGTTAAAATAAGCCGTGGCAGCTAAGAGATGACCAGTCTCTACTGATGGCGCCCGTTCACGAACATGACGCGTGGATCAGCACCATTCAGCTCAACCATTTTGAAGGGAGCTAAATGATCCAACACACGCGCCAACATCAGCGAGACATTAGAGTGAGCACGACATACTCCCAGCCACCAGGGCACATTCAAGTCAATGAAAGACGTATCCAGTAAATGGCAGCTTTATAGTGCATAGTACCTACTCACATAACAATGTGCTGTGCAGCTATACAATACTAAGAGATTGAATTTATACAATGCAAAGAGAGTTTTTAAAATCTTCAGCAGCTCCAACACTATTTTCAATACCTGATCAATTAGTTTTTGCGCCCTTGTGGAGCAGGACCAGCGTTGAGCCAAGCATTTTTATCAGCAATGTAATCCCCCAATTTATAATATGCTTGGCTACATAGTGTGCGTTTTATACTAGATTTAAATTTTGTTTCATTCAGTTGAAGTATGTGGGGAGGTATTTTATTGTAACATTTTAAACAGTACCCCATGAAAGATGAGTCTACTTTAGCCAGTCTGAAACCTGGTTGAACTAATTGGTCCCTATTTCTAGTGATATAATTGTGTCTTTCACCTCTTTTACTAAAAAGATGTAGGTTTTTCCTTACGTACATGATAACGTACTATAATTGTAATTGTAATTTTGCCCAGCAAGATTGAAGAAGTTCTAGAGCGTTTGAGGGTGAATATAAGCAGGAATCACAATAAATGACGATTTGCTCGGCTTTACCTCACGAAGCTTCACGAAGGTTTGACAGCTCTATAGTTAACTGAGCGATTGTTTTCTGCGCTATGTGGTCGCAGGTTCGATTCCCCATTACACCACGTCCGATTTTAAGAAATTATAGGAATAGCAATTATACAGACGAAGGAACCGCTCAACCGCTCGGTCTAAAAGCATGAAATGCTCAAAAGTTCCTTGTACGTATATCTAAGGGAAGAATATCGAATAGGGAAAGAAAGTTTGTATCCAAGTTCGTCAGTTTTGAAGTTAGAACGTATAGTTGGTATTTAGATCGTTTTTTGGGCTCATTCCCTATGATTCAAGATAAGTTACCGGTGGGATATCACATCGGGCACACTGCTTGTCATAGCTATAATAATCATAGTTTGTTTTCAAATAAGTTTTTTCGCATTAATACATTCTCAATAGGTGTCCACATATTCTGCCACGTGTCTTTCCCACACATAAGTACCTACTCAATCTCGTGTAGGTACATACACCCCCGATGTAGATCATTATTACTTGTATTGTGTTGTGTTGTGTTGTTACTAAGTCTAGTTAACAAACTTGTATCGACCATTTGCCGAACCCGGTTAAAGTCAGATAAAGCAGTCACATCATGTGGCATGGTCACGGCTGCCGTGATGTGCGTATAGAAAATTCGTCCTACGCCAAATTTAAAAATTTTGCGTGCAAATTCACGCCACGGACGTGAAGAAAGGCCTGCTAGTGATGGGTAAGGAAAGTAATTATGTTAAAAGCCTTATGAAATATTTTACGAATACAAATTAAGATACTACACTACTATATGATGAAAATTATTTCTTGTCTACTACATTTTACATCAGATTAAGTACAAAGCAAAATATAAAATAAACCTACCGTATGTACAAACTCATGAGTAGGTAAATAAGTACAAATCGATAATTTTGGAGCAACTCTCGCGCATCCCTGTCAGGGAAATCCTATACCTACAGTACTTTGTACGCCACAGACGGGATGAGACGTCGCGCTATGACGTCAACCGCGCTGCCGGACATTGATAATGATGTGCAATATTTTAATAGGCATAGATACGACTCTACGCACCTTCCTTGAATCATGTATGGGGCAATGGAGGACAGTCCTTCACTATCCGGGGTGTCGACGGATCCAGGGGAATGATGAGCCTGTATGGATTAAACGGGAGATATTAATTTCAGGGCGACAGTTTGAGTCCACTTTGGTTCTGCTTAGCCCTGAATCCTTTAAGCACGCTGTTGGAGGATTCAGGTCTAGGCTATCGATTGAAGAGAGATGGTCAGGTCATATCTCACCTCCTCTACATGGATGACTTAAAAATCTTTGCCTCCAACAAATTGCGACTGATGGAGCTACTGAAGGTAACTGAAACATTCAGTGGCGCCATCGGAATGGAGTTTGGTGTGGACAAATGTGCAGTCATGCATGTGAAGCGAGGGGAGATAATGGAATCCGAGGGAATTCAACTTTCGGATTCCATACACCTTAAATCCCTTTCCTCAGCCGAAAGCTATAAGTATTTGGGTATGTCAGAAGCATTAGGCATCAACGTTACTGACATGAAGCAATCGTTGAAGGAGCGCTTTTTTGGCCGCCTGAACCCTGACCTTGTTTCCGCCTGAAAGAAGACTTATCAATACCTTCTATTGATAAGTCTTCTTTCAGGCGGAAACAAGTTTTGATGTACTCTTTCAGCATACTCAAATGGACTCAGACCGAACTTGACGCCCTGGATAGGAGAGTCCGTACACTGTTGACCGCAAACCGGATGCATCACCCACGATCATCGGTGATGAGACTGTACATCCCGCGGAAGTGCGGGGGTCGAGGCTTTTTAAATGCGAAGACCCTCCACAACCGCGAGATATGCAGTCTCAGGGAAACGTAAAAAAACTCAGGCAAACGTTTGATAAACGAAGTATAATATATAATATTATTATAATATATATAATATAATGACTGCACGTGCTACATCTTGATGTAGCGTCCGTTAGCTAACTAGAAGTCCCCAGGGCCGGACGGGCTGCACAATTTCTGGCTCAAATGGTTTCTAAGGTCGCACGCTCAGTACCAGACTGCTTTGGAGTCTGGTTCGCTACCCAATCTCTTACGACAGGTGTTACCCACCTGCTCCATAAATCAGGTAGCACCGCGGAACCCAAAAATTATAGGCCGATCACGTGTTTACCGACGGTCTATAAAGTTCTTACATGTATTTTGAGAGCTAAAATTAACAAACATATAGACACCAACTCCATCATGTCTGCCTCTCAAAATGGATGTAGGAACGGGTCCCGCGGTACTAAGGAGCTCCTCCTCATTGATATGGCCATTAGCCAACAGGTTCGTCGTTCCCAAAAGGATCTGTCGACATGTTGGATAGATTATAAGAAGGCCTATGATTCGGTGCCACATACATGGCTCATGAGGGTGCTGGAGTTATATAAAGTAGATGCCACTCTGCGCACCTTCCTGATGTCATGTGCCCTATACATGACATCAGGAAGGTGCGCAATGGAGGACGGTCCTTCGCTATCCAGGATGTCGAAATATCCAGAGGAATAGCGAGCCGATAAGGATCGAGCGAGGCATATTTCAGGGCGATAGTTTGAGTCCGCTTTGGTTCTGCTTAGCCTTGAATCCTCTAAGCACACTGCTGGAGGATTCAGGTCTAGGCTATCGGTTGAGGAGAGGTGGTCAGGTTATATCTCACCTCCTCTACATGGATGACCTAAAACTCTTTGCCTCTAATAATTTGCAACTGATGGAGCTACCGAAAATAACTGAAACTTTCAGTAGCGCCATCAGGACGGAATTTGGAGTGGATAAATGTGCGGTCATGCATGTAAAGCGAGGGGAGATTGTGGAATCCGTGGGAACACAACTCTAGGATTCCATAAACCTTAGAGCCCTCTCCGCATCCGAAACCTACAAGTATTTGGGTATGTCGGAAGCGTTGGGCATCAATGTTACTGACATGAAGCAATCGTTGAAGGAGCGCTTTTTTGACCGCCCGGTATTTAATAGTCTTCTATCAGGCGGAAACAAGGTTCGCGCCTTCAACGATTGGGTCATGCCCGTTTTGATGTACTCTTTCGGCATACTCAAATAGACTCAGACTGAACTAGAGGGTCCGTACGCTGCTGACTGCATATCGGATGCATCACCCACGGTCATCGGTAATGAGACTGTATATCCCACGAAAGTGTGGAGGTCGAGGCTTTTTAAACGCTAAGACCTTCCACAACCGCGAGGTATGCAGTCTCAGGGAATATTTCCTAGAAGCCGACGTGGGGATGCATCGAGATGTTGTCGCGGTGGATAAGGGCCTCACCCCACTTTCCTTGGCAAAAGAGAACTGGCGCAAGCTTGTAGTGCTTGACACTAACTATCGCAGGTAGGTATGGCAGAGTAAGGAGCTTCACGGACGCTTTTTCCGGGCCCTACATGAACCTGATGTAGATTTCCATTGGAATTGCATTGCGCACCGATGTTTATTTTATTTGACTTTATTTTATTTGATTTATTTTTAATTTTTGTGTTCGTTTATTATTGACATAATCTACTCTTTACAATGTTCTTTGTTGAGTTGTATTGCAATATGTGGTTAGCTACCGAACTCGATTTGATTCACAGGACAACAAAAAAAATTTTTTTTTTGGGTTTGTTATTAAATTAATATTTTCCAATTGTCTACAACTAAAAGTAACCACAGGCTCCATTCATAACAAATAAAGTTTGCTCTTGTAAATTTTACAATGAAAAATAAATATTTTAAGATTTTGACAGAACGCTTTAGGAACAACGATTTTAACACGCAAGAGCCGGGGTTGCGGGGGGATTACGGGCAATGGCGCCGATTCCCTTGTTCACAAACTAAACTAAATTTAAGTTCAGTGCATCTTTTTCTTTCTATTTCATTAAAAAGAGGACAGAAGATAAATTTTAGTTTAGTCCTGTCAAATTAATCAAAAATAAAATTGATAAAATTAAAAATAAAATTACTTTTTCTGTTAAACTCGAGTGTATTCTCGCATTAGTGAAAAAACAATGCGAACCATTAGTAAGTACCATTCCAAACTCATTTCGTACCATAGGATTCGTTTGTGTGTAAATATCATTCAAAGTGAAAAACACTAATACTTACAAACCATTTCACAAAAGACGCGTAAGCGCAGTCCACGTGGACTCGCAAAAATTAGCCAATGCTAGACCAAACTTCGCCCCCAAACCCCATTTGATTGGCAATGCAAAAAGCGCGAGCCCCCCGCACCACGCGGCCCGCCCTCTAAGGAAGGGCAGCACATGGACACACAAACAATTCGTTTCTCTAAGACGTCAGACGTCATCGGCGTATTGTTGTTTACGATCATTGTCGCGCGAAAATGGCGTCTCGTAATTACGTGTTCCCATGGTGCATTAGTAAATAGGATTTTTTTCTTTTCAAATCGTTGTACATAATTTTGATTCATTATTTTTATGAACAATTAATACGTTATCGCGAAGTGTAGCGCGTAGCCCTAAGTGTTAAATAAATCAGAAGTGTTTTAGGTATGTAACAGAACTTTTTTTAATTGGTGTAGTTAGTAACTAGAACATTTATTTTTCAAATTGTTGTAAATCATTTTGATTCCACATTTTTAAATACGCCATAACTAGCAGGCCTGTAGGTAGGTACTTATTTTTACATTTACCGCATTTAGCATAATTCTTTAAATTTTATTATGTTCCGAAACCTAGGCACGAAGTAATTATGACGGTCCTCGGTCCTAAGCCCGTAAAAGTATGAAGAAAAATTTAAAATCATTTAATTTGTTTACATGAACATCAGCTGAGCGAGTCAATAACCTAAGCTGAAAGAGCGAGCTGAGTGTAGGTACGCACCGACGACGACACGAACGCGATGTAGGTGTCTAACTCGTGGCGCTACTACGCGTGGCGGTTTCATGCATTTAGCGAATATTACGTTATCACTTCCTATTTTTTTTATTTTTCTAAGAATGATTAATTTTTATTTTTTTTTAAGAGATACAATGCTGTGTAAGTC
The DNA here is from genome assembly GCA_905333075.3 of Atethmia centrago. NCBI lineage: Eukaryota > Metazoa > Arthropoda > Insecta > Lepidoptera > Noctuidae > Atethmia > Atethmia centrago. Next base: position 28,542,950 of record HG995378.1, on the reverse strand, counting down.
TTTTATGAATTGTATTTTGTGAGTTGAAACACCCGTCCAAGGGATTAAAACGATCAAAATGCAACCGTGTAGATACGCCGACGTCCATCTGGACCTCTTAAGGCTATTCTGCTCTCATCTGAGAACAGTAAGTCCTTGCATTCCTCCACAGTCCAGTCAGCATATTCTCGTGCAAAAGCAAGTTTAGCTCTACGGTGTTGTGGGAAAAATTATGGGGCGCGAGCTGGTCGAAAGGCCCTCAGATTTCATTCTGCCGGTCTTCTTCTAATCGTATGTTCACTCACACTGCAATTTCTCACCTCAAAAAGACGCGTACGAGCTTCAGTAGCGGTGCTAAAGCGATTTCCGTACATGTTTTGAACAGCTCAGGTAAGCTGCGATTTTTATTCCTAAATACTAAGATTTTTCGAAAAATTTCCATGTACATAAATACGTATCAATAAGTTATATTACTAAGATTATTAATGATTTATTGTATGCATCATGTATTGTTTTTTTGTACCAAAATAATAAATTTTTCGATTTGTCCTCAAATGTGCCCATCAGGTGTCAATTGTCTTTTCTGCGCAATTTTCAAATAGAGTACCTATTGATGTTTGAAAAGAAGTATGTTGATACTATATGAATGTAATGTTACGTTGTTTTTGCATTATATTTTTACTAGGAAAACATTATATAATATTTCTATAAACATCATTTTTCAGAATAAGTCTCCAACGAATAATGTTTTCACGAAATGCCTTGGATCTTCTTCGTGACGGAAATCTCTCAGACTTGAAGTTATCTTCAGATGACGACGATGGAAATGGAGGTAGGTTTGCTCGAGAATCGCGGTCTGTTCGATTCGGTGCAGATGCAGTTAACCTAAATAAAAAGGAGATATTCCCCCCAGACTAATGAAGATGAAACGAATGAAATTTTTTCAACAACATGTTCGTCCTACCTGCTCCAATATACGAAGTTCCTGACAATTCTGATGCAGAGTCGACCAGGAGCAGCTTCTTCAAATGAAGATATTTTTGGGAATCTGACACCAAAAACGAGGATTAGGTTGAGGCACAGAGAGCTGATGACCCCATAGTCGAAGCTCCTGTCGATTATTATCACAGGTACGTTCCGCAACAATTGTTTCACAGTATGGCTGAAATGACGAATTTATACGCCGTTTATTATTTACCAAAGTTCGTCTCCAGAATTTGACAATGGCGCCGATTCCCTTGTTCACAAACTAATCTAAATTTAAGTTCAGTGCATCTTTTTCTTTCTATTACATTAAGAAAAGGACAGAAGATAAATTTTAGTTTAGTCCTGTCAAAATAATCAGCGCTTGACGTAATTTTAGTAGGCAAGTTTTTAATCACGTCTAAACTTGTATGGAGTAGTGACAGGCGCTGATTAATTTGACAGGACTAAACTAAAATTTATCTTCTGTCCTTTTCTTAATGAAATAGAAAGAAAAAGATGCACTGAACTTAAGTTTAGTTTAGTTTGTGAACAAGGGAATCGGCACCATTAACATTGTAAAGAAAAGAAAAAAAATTGAAACAGAAAGGCAACATGGCTGCATGTATCTACAGCTTGCGTCAACATATTGTCAAGTCTATCATTCTTAACTGATAAAGAAACCAACAAGAAACCGAGGGGCTTTGCACAAGAAATAAGTAGTAATGATGGCGATGTTACAGTAGTCAAGTGGTTGGATAGCAAAATTACCCAGGGCTAGGCTTCCAATTTTATTGGTATTGGGCAATAGAATTTAGTGAGAAGATGGTGTAAAAAGGAGAGGCGATTTGTTGAACTTGACAGACCAGAAATCGTGAAGAAGTACAATCATGCGATGGGAGGAGTCGACTTGCTTGATCAACTCATGACAGAACATTCATAAAATCAAAAAAATGGCCTCTACCTACGTATGATATTCCATACATCAGATCTTGCAGTTGTTCAGGCTTTCCGGGAATACCAGACTGACAATTAATTACTCGGAGTCCCGATAAACAAGCGACTCACTTTGCTTCACTTTCGTCGTAGATTAGCAGAAAGTTTAGTTTTGCGAAATAAACAGATTGGTGTCGGTAAAAGAGGTCGACCAAGTGGCAGTAGCCCGACGCCACCCGTAAATGTTCCCCGAAGACCAGGAGAAGAGAAATAGCTCATGACGGGGTTGGACACCTTCCTGCATATGATGACGGGGCAACACGTTGCAAAATGGTAGGATGCAAGGGAAAATCCCGTGGAAAGTGCATAAGTGTAAAGTGCACTTATGCCTAACAAACGATAAAAATTGCTTTTCAGCGTTCTACACATAGGCTTTTCTATTTCTAGTAATTTTTATTTATATAATAACGGTGCTTAAGATCCGATTTCATTTTTATTTACTTCATTGTTTTTTCTAATAAAATTATAATAGAATATCAATGTTTATTGATTTAGAAAAATCCCATAAACATGAATCGTAATTATAATTAAAGCCGGATGGGCACATTTGTGCACATAAAGAAAAACAAGATTTTGTAAAAAACTTGACTTTCAGGATTTTTATTATTATTTTTTTCCTAGTTTTTAATGCCTATTAAAACACTAAAAAATTATTTAAATCCGTATTTAAAGTACGAGAGAATACAAAAAATCAGGTCTGAAAGGGATAATAGTCGACCACAGCAGAGCCCTGCGTTCACTGTGGCAAGAGTGAATAAAACTGGAGGTCCCCAATTATCAAGAGTTGCCACACTAACGACTAGCGCCTTCCCTTAGCCATGCAGCCCTCGGCATGTGCGACCTTGGCTTGGATTGTATCTCTCTTGGTCTGGCTCCACACCCTAGACCTGTGTCGGCAAAGTAAACTCCACAGAACATATATACCCTGACGGGGTAAACTCTGCCGACACAGACCTAGAGTTCATAGGAGCGCGCAAGCCCCACCACGACGTCAACGTGGAGATACGGCGGTGGGGTTATTAAGAGTATTATTATTATAAAAATATTGTAACTTTTTATGCTAGGTGGAAGCAACCAACATTGGTTCTGGTTTGCATAATTAAAATGATTAAGTTGGTCATGGGTTTGTTTTACAAATAGTTTTAATAAGTTTTTAGGGGACCATGCTGTGTAGTTCTTTATGATTTTGTAAAAGGTGGCTAAATTGGGTTGGTTCCGCAAGTGGCAGTGTTGTATCTCTGTTGTTAGTCTTTAAAAAGGAACCTTTTTTTGGGACGATACAATGCGTGGTTTGAGCGCCATACGAGGGCGACACTGAAAGTTTTTAGAACTAGCCACTTGTAAACGATATAATAAAAAAACAGTTCTAATTTTGAAAATGGAACTCTTTGCCAATATTATTGTGTATGGATTTTATTCATTTGTCATTTGTTTACGATTTGGCGGCAAATTGAAAATTGTCTGTGCCACGTCAGCATGCATTTGACGCGGGAAAATTTTCGTACAATTATTTTTTATGACTCGATGTCATTTAAGTCAACAAGAAAGTTATGATAGACTTCGATTGGCCTTTTACGATGGAGATCCATCTCGTGCCACTGTTTACAACTTACTGGTTTAATGAGTTTAAACGTGGTCTCACTAATCTCACCGATGATCTGCGTGAGGGACGGCCTTCTACGGCGACGACTGGAGATAACATCAGTGTTGTGCAGTGTATGATAGAGACTGACAAAAGAGTGACTTATCAACAGATTCGGACAAGCTTAGGCATCGGTATGAGTCAAGTACACAAAATCCTCCATAAACATTTAGCGGTCAGGAAGCTTTGTGCCCGGTGGATACCTGATAATTTGACAAAGGCCCAAAAACTCCGTCGTGTTGACTGGTATCGTGAAATGGTTCAAAGATTTAACGGAGGTGACTCAAATACTGTGTTCGACATACTTATGGGTGACGAAAGCTGGATTTATTGTTATGATCCTGAAACTAAGAGACAATCTGCTGCCTGGGTGTTTCCTTCCGAGGAGTTACCAACTTAAGTGAAGAGAGGTCGAAGCGTGAGAAAAAACATGGTGGCCTAGTTCTTCGGAAGGACAGGTCATTACGCAACAATTGTTTTAGAGGATCGAAAAACAGTTACTGCAGAGTGGTACACTAACAATTTTTTGCCACTTGTTTTAGAAAAAGTTCGAGAGAAACGACCTCGCAGTGGGTTCACCACGACAATGCCTCGTCGCACACCGCTAAGCATGCAATCGACTACTTGGCGACGTCAGACGTGGAATTACTGGTCACCCGCCCTGTAGCCCCGACCTCGCTCCTTGCGATTTTTATTTATTTCCGAAAATAAAAGAAAAGCTTCGAGGAAAACGTTTTATGGGCGCCGAGGAAGCAGTGGCTGCGTTTCAAAATGCGGTCGAAGAGACCCCTAAGGACGAGTGGGTAAAGTGCTTTTCTTAGTGGTTCCATCGAATGTAGCGATGTATTGATGTAAATGGACACTATTTTGAAAAGATATAATAAAACTAATAACTTGCTAGTTTGTTCAGTTTTTGATTTTCTAAGAACTTTCAGTGTCACCCTCGTATATGTAATAAACTCAATTTCACTCAAACTGTGGGTTGGTTCTTGTTTGCAAAAAATGGGTCCTTTGCCGTGGGATATTTTGTCACGTAACCATTTTTTATGGTACCTACATACTTACTGAACTTATATTATCACTACGACTCATTTAAATAAAAATGTAAGCTCATAGGTAGTATTCTTCATAACAGCCTATAATGAAATGGAATGATTTTATTTCTGTAAGTAGGTTTGTACAAACACTTTTACACGTCAATCATATTTAAAAAAACAAAAAACTAGATGAGGTCGGCGTTTCCTATCTGACTACTCTGAGAAGAAATGCCGAAACAAACTCAGAGGTCACAGTCTCTTTTAAAGTCCAGCCATAATCTTGGTCAGATCATGTGAAGACCATGAAGATTGGTGTCTGAAATGGTCTTTTGAGGAAAGAACCCATACAGATTTGATTGGACCTGTCCAGTCAGTGCATGCATTTGTCAGTAACCGTGATGATCAACTCAGAACCGACTCTACAAAGGGTCATGGCCATCCGGATGGTCCGGGGACACCGCACGGTCTCCTGTGAGGCAGCGAGCCTCCTTGCCGGATTGCCGCCATGGGATCTGGCAAAAGTCCTCGCGCACGTATGGGAGTGGCGCGAGGAGGCGAAACGCCGGGGCGTAACTCCGCTGCCGCGAGATTTCGCGGCACAGAGGACGGAGCACCGACGGGATCTCATGGCGACATGGAGAGTACGGTTGTCACAACCCAGTGCTGGGCACGCCACGATTGCGGCGATAAGTCCCCTCTTTGAGGAGTGGCTAGAGAGGCGCCACGGCGTCCTCACCTTCCGCCTGACGCAGGTCCTCGCCGGACACGGCAACTTCGGGAGGTTCCTGTGTCGGATAAGGCGCGAGGAAACGCCACACAAGGTGACACCACTGTGTGGATCGCCCGGAGGACAAGGTGGAGGTCTGTCCGGCTTGGGCAGAGCACCGCCGTGTCCTCGTGGAGGCAATCGGCGGCAGAGATCTCTCGCGTCCGGCCCTGGTTCAGGCCATGGTACGGAGCGAGAGGGCATAGGCAGCCGCCACCTCCTTCTGCGAAGCAGTAATGCTCGCGAAGGAGGAGGCGGGACGGTTGACGGAAAGGCAAATTTCGCGCCCCCTCGCCCCTAGCCGCCGCAGGAGACGCCCTGGGCGTCGGGAATCCCGGGCGGATTTCCGGCCACCATAGGCGCGGGCTTGCGGACGGTGAGCAATGGGTAGGTCACCGTCCGGTAAGGACCAGGCCCGGGTCGATGGCGCGTCGTATTCGACGCGCGCCTCAAAGAGATGTCGCCAGCACAAATGTAGGGGTCCACTAGGGCCGATGCCTGCCGGGGTCGCGGGAAGGTACTAAAGGGTCACCGAGGCCTCTGGCAACACAGGCAACAGGAAGGAATACGGGTGGGTTTTAGTCGGTAAGAGTCTGACACACCCTCCCGCTCCGCCCAGAGCGGGAGAAGTTATCTGATGATTTCCCATCCAAAAAAAAAAAAAGGAACCGACTCTACGAACAAAACCAAAGAAAGGACATTTGGGTAGGCCGCATAAAGTAGGTACCCAAACTGCCAGATTATCATTAAACCTAACTGAGAAAAAGAAAAAAATTTGTCATTTTATTGACTGTCAATAAAAATAAAAATGTCAATATTAATTTTAGTACACATATTCTAGTCTTATTAAAAAAGTAGTTTGTTGCTTGGAGTAGCTTAATTAATACCAAGCCTTTTTATCATCCAAGTAATCTTTAACTTTATAGACACCTTTTTGACAAAGTTTTTGTTTAATAAATAGAAAGAAAAAAAAAGAGAAAATAAAGAAAATACCTACGTTTATTCGCGGTAAACATGACGCAAAGAAGGAACACAAATACAAAAAAGAAACAATTTGGGGGAAAATATGCGACAAATCCAAGCAAAAGACCCAGCTCTGGTTTGCAGCGACAGCCGGCGTCAAGGAACATATTTACTCTGGCCGGCGTGATGTGATGACGTTGACCGGTGCAGCACACAGTGAGATTATATTAAGAAAACCAAAAGAGAATAAAATAAATACAAATATTTAAAATGGCAATGGCACGAACTCCTATTTCCGAAAACTTAATCGATCCTAGGCGGGGTGCTAACAAAATCGAGCTTGCTTCGCTCGCTCTTGCAGCCTACTTTATCTTAATTCTTACGCTTCTTTGTATAAATCGTCAGAAATAGTCCTCTTTCTGTATGAATTTACAAAATAAAAACCTACATTTATTTGAAAACACACTATGATTATTACAACTATAACAAGCCGTGTGCCCGATGAGATAACGTGAATGAGCCCAAAAAACGATCTAAATACAACTTCTACGTTTCTAACTTCAAAACTGACGAACTTGGACACAAACTTTCTTCCCCAATTCGGTATTCCACCCCCTTAGTTTCCTTCCTTCCCTTACTTACAACGAACTTTTGAGCACTTCATGCTTTTAGACCGAGCAGTTGAGCGGTTCCTTCTTCTGTATAACTGCTATTCCTACAATTTATTACAGTCGGACGTGGTGAAAAGGGGAATCGAACCTGCGACCAAATAGCAATAGACAATTCTTCGTGAGGTAAAGCCAAGCAAACCATCATTTATCGTGATTCGTGATTCACCCTCAACGCTCTAGGACTTCTTTAACGTTGTGTGTGTGTGTGTGTGTGTGTGTGTGTAAAAGAAACACAGGAAGTGTCGACGAGGCAGATTTTGCAAAATATATTGTTATAGCTAAAACTTGCCTTCAGGAAACGTGAGATCAAAATAAAACAACAAATTCAGAGCGAAATTTAATCAAAATATTCAAATTTATACATTAAGTCTGTTTTCGCTTCATATAAAAAGACAGTTGGTCATTCATAGTTAAATTGAAAACAAATAAATTAGTAATGCAGCACCAAAATACATACATCGTACATAAAAAAAAATACGTTCCTACTTACAAATTATTCTGACATTGATCTTTACTGCGCAGGCCGAAGAAACTGACTGTCTGACCGTCAGACATCCGCTCGAGCCTGTATGTGGACGGGGCACTACTCTCATGGTACATTGATGACAAGTATACATACTACAGCACCGTCTACATACAGATCTAAGGTATATCGAAATACGCGACGCAATAATAATAACTGTGAAAATGTTGACAAGCAAATACGCAGAGTTTTGGCTTAATATCAGTGTAGATACAAATTGGCGGCTGACTATAACCAGAGTGATAAGTCGGTGGTGTGTGGTTCTTATCTGGTCACAGTCAACTAATCTATATCGACACCAATTTGTACAATACTGTCCTCATACAGCGTGCGCAAAGCCCTGCGTTTATGCAAAACAAAATTGACTATAAAGTTGTAATTAAACGCCGATAGAGTAACATTTTGATAAAAAATCTACAGATATACAATCATGTAACACGCATGCGCAGTACACAAACACCTGACAAGCGCGCGTCTCTACCGCTACCCGCATTTCCAATTCATCACTACTCGTAACTACAATACACATATTATTGTATTACTAATACATTTTGGTGCGCCATGGCACTGTACGTTAAAGTGAGCATCACTAACACTATATTTATATATAAGCGACAAGTTCGATAATCTCCTGTTCATTATTAGATACTACTACGTTTTATTCAGTTTTTCTCCTTCTACACTCAACTAGTTCGAGATCTAATCGAAATGTTCTCAGTATTGTAATTAAAGAATGACACAATAACAAGATAAAAATAATTTACAATGATATCAGTTAAACAGCATGGTAACTTTGTAGAATCGTGAATAAAAAATCTCGAAATATAAAAAATACAATGATCAGTCCCAAGAAAACTCCCGTCTTCGAGTCCCTAATCCTATTGGACGTTTTACCTTCTCAATAGACTATCACATACTCATGGGATACAATTTTGAGCAATTATATTACAGATAAAAGCATTATAAATAATTATTAAAACCGCATGAACGACAAGTGTGAAGCAATAAAGAGTTGCGTCAAAACTAACTACTTATTTGGATTTGTGATACCAATGGCAAGTAACAAATCGATCACTGCAATTTATTATTAGTAAAGAAGCGAATGAACTCGGCAAGCTAAATAAAACTCTTCCATTATAATACCTATACAGAAAATACGAACATAGTTAAAATAAATAATTATTTATTAAAAATTAAACAAAACATTAATTATACACATTATTCTCATATTTTACAGGGAATATTCAATTATACAAGCGATTTACAATAGTTATATAACGGTTATACATAATACAACCATATTATTGGCATTACAGAGGATATCCTACAACATTTTTGCTTAGCCGTGACGTGCTTTGATAATTCATTGAGTGTGTTTCTAAGCATTTTAATTATGCAAAAATGTTGTCGGTAACCATAAGCGTTGGTTCAGACGGGACAGCATTGCATTCAGTCTGACTCATTTTCCTACGTATTCTCTAAGGACTATCCAAAATGTATATAGACTTAAAAATGTCGTGCGCAGCTCACCTAGCGTTGCCACGTCCGAGCCAACCGAACAATTATATCTTACAGGCGATGAAAGCGTCGGCGAGCCTTCATCCGAATGACTTATTACATCCCAAGTGGAAATACTAGCGTTGTATGGAATAGTACTAATTCACCAAGTATTTGATGGGCTCATAATATGAATAATAATTGGATATTTTTATGTAAAACCTCATGAATTAGTCTATTTTCAATCATAGCATACACATACACGCCACACGTACTTAACACTTCGGCTCAATTATTTAAATCTCATTATATTACACGCAATATTTTTCAGGCATCTGCAGACTATAATTCGTTTTTTAATCCCAGAGGCTAATTTGACATTTCAAATTGGAGTTTGACATGTGTCAATTTGGTCTCCGAGATTAAAAAACAGACTACACAACGTTCGCGTAAAAATGTATTGCGTCGTGCGTCCGACTTTGTAACATTTATTTTATGATCAACATAATACAGGTCGAAATGATAAAATGTCAAGTTATTAGAATGAATAAGAAAATCAAATTATTATGTTGAGAATGTTAGATTATTATCCACTGAATACTTTAAAGTTACAAGGTGGTTATCCGACTCCCTCGTGCAAATCCTCCAAACCTATGAAACATTTTGTAAATGTAAGGCGATTAACATTTACAAGAATATTTCTTCTCAGTTTTATCTCAGTCAATACATATGGGTACATCGCATACCTCCTACAGGAGATACGATCCCTGCGTTTGTCAGGCAGTAACTCGTCGTATCATGTCATCGTTACATAAGTCGCTTCGTTATCTCTGTCACAGGTCTTTAAGGAGTGCAGACTTCGCGTTCTTGAGTTTGTCGAGTCGTTTCGTGAGGTGGCTGTTCTCAGTCTCCAACTCTTCAACCCGGTTGAGTGCTTCCCGAGCCTGTAATTGAATTATCACTCTTAGTTTATTGATATAAGGTCGCAAATTGCGTCAACGGAGTTGGCAGCGTTATGTACAGATTTATTCATAAAACTTGACATCTACATACGGTATAGCAATATTGAGTTATAGAGCGTTTAATTTATTGTATTTTACAACGCTTTTATAAATAAATGGAAGTTTTATTTTACATAATATAACATGCAGAAGGGGTAAAACGTTATATTTACATATTATTTAGTAAACAATTAGCATTTGATCGACATCGAGCACACAGGACTGTGGGGTACATATTATCACAGTTTTATGTGGCGCAGAGCATTACGTAGGTGATCGGTTGCGTGTTCGGGTTAGCACACTCCGTGAGTAAAGGATGCGCGACTGTACCGTTAACTGTCGCCATTATTGATAACGGCCCAGAAGTCAACGACTTCCTGAAAATCAAATTATCGCATGTATATTTTATTAAAGCACGTATTATGATGTCGTCCGCGTAGCTCCTAAAATCTAGGTCTTTTTAAAGTCGTCTTTGGAGACGAGGATTGTATGCTTGAACGTCTCGCATAGACATGGCCTCTCGACAGTCGAAGAGCCCCCCCATCGTTTAAGGTGCTGACAAGACCTAATTGGCCAAAATAGGCTTCTCTTAAGAAAAAAAATTGCCAAATCTGTATAGTTTGTGGTAACGGAAAAAATATATGTTAATTTTGTACATATTTCCCAGAACCTGGTTGTTACCAAAACACGTTTTGAAAAAAAAATCTCGATACAAACCAATGTTAAGTTCTAATCCAAAACATCTGTATTAAATATCAACATACGTTACGTATTTAATTAAAAACAAGAACGTCTTATTTGAATGCAGAACTTGGTTGTATTTTATTTTCGATTACTCAACTCAATGTTGAGTAAACAGATAATTTCTTCATATTTTGCAATAAGTTACAAGCGATGTGTCATCGCGCTTCTCTTTCTTTTGTATGCAATTTGACAGTGACCGCGGTTTAGGTTTTGTTAACGTCTTAAGACAGAAGTATTCCTTCGTCGTCGATACTTATCAACATTGGTGTGCCTCCCTCAAGAGCCACTTGGCGCCGTACCTCCCGCTGCAGCCGGCGCCGCTCCTGCTTGAGCTGCTCCTCGTGCGCGTCCTGCGCGTCGTGGCGCGCGCGCAGGCGGGCCAGCTGCGCCTCCAGGCGCGCGCCCTGCGCCGCCTGCAGCGCCGCCTCGGCCTCCGCCCGCGCCGCGCGCGCCTTGGCCTCCGACAGCGCCTTGCGGACCGTGTCCACTGGCGACGGAGGATGCTTCGATTAATTACACGTAACACGGACAGCGAACAAACGATGGATGGACTGTGTGAAAGATGATATGGCTAGAAAGGTGGTCACTACCGAGAGAAATATGGAAGAAAGGGTCATGTTGCGCCGACCCCAAATAAATTGTAATGATGATAATGGACAGCGAATAGAAATTCAACAATTATCCTCGACTGACGAAATTAAAACGTGTGTCGGACGCAATCTGGGCCTATAATTCAATTTATGTAGGGCCAACACATCACTTCCTTTAGTTCCAAATATCACTATTAGTCGTCATCTTTGAATTAGCTTCCTTCCTAGCCGTATCACCAACGAAGCCTATTTTAGAAAACTTGAATTTGACCATATTCATGTTATTAACAAATGTACTATTATTGTACATGACTAGCTGTAAATTTTCCAAAAATTAAAAAGTATAATAAATAAGACACAAATTCAAAAGTGATGATGATTGAAAATGCTTTAATGGTTTGGTCATGTTTAAAGGATAAAGAAAAACCGACTAACAAAAGGTATTTACAAGGCAGATGTGAGTGGAAATGCTGGGAGGGAACGCCCTAAGAGGACTTAGCTAAAGTGACCTAAATGGTGATGCTCTTTAGAAAAGTCAGGTACTTAGTACTCGCAACCAGCGTGCATGTATGAACGTACACGAAGCAAAAGGAGTAGGTAAGAAGCGTAACAGCTGGTATTCTATAGTTTCTGCCTACCCCCATGGGAAGAAGGCGTGAGTATGTAGAATAAATAAAATACTAACTTTCTGGTAACGCTATATAATATGACGACATGCAGGGCTAACATGACAAGCGCGAGAACGCTTTCTTTCTCGATTTGTCGAAATTTGTCTACGATTCTGATGTCATCCGAATGCCTAACATGACTGATAAGCGTGAGTAAACTCGAGAAAGGCACTTTGACAGTTCTTTATCTCGCGACGAGAAACCGATGTAGCAAATTATTAAAAACAAATCATTTTTATTTTAGCAACATCGGCTCATTCGATAAATTTTACAGTTTGTACTATAATGATTTTACATCCACCTCTATTAATTTATGTTGTAATTTTTGTGTAACCGACCTTTTTTATTAAAATTTAATATTTTTCTATGGCATGCCGAAATTAAAATACAAAATGACGGAAACGAAAATGAGTGAGCCATTTTTGTTAGGGGAAAAACCTGTGGGTTCGCGTCACCAATATGTTAACCGCGTCACCGACATACTAACCACGTCACCGACATCCTAGCCGCGTCACCGACATATGAACAGCATCCCTTGAATATGCAATCTGCGTCACCAACATGCTGAGTCACCGACATGCTCAATGCGTCATCAATATGCTCAATGCGTCACCAACACGCTAATCGAGTCACCGACATGCTAACCGAGTCACCGACATGCTCAATGCGTCATCAATATGCTCAATGCATCACCAACACGCTAACCGAGTCACCGACATGCTAACCGAGTCACCGACATGCTCAATGCGTCATCAATATGCTCAATGCGTCACCAACACGCTAACCAAGTCACCGACATGCTAACAGCGTGCCCTACCTGCTAGCAGCGTGCCCGACGTGCTGGCAGAGTCAACGACATGCTAGCAGCGTCACCGAAATGCTAGCAGATTTACGAAATGCCAATCGACTTACGCCGTGATAACCGCGTCACCGACATTCTGAAAGCACTTGTTGACATGCAATTTGCGTCACCAACATGCACACCGCGTCACCGACATCCTAACCACGTCACCGACATGCAGACTGCGGCACCAACATGCTACCCAAGTCACCGACATGCTAATGTAACGTGTGCATCAGACTGGCGTCGCGGAGCGGCCTGTGTACGTACATGTATACGCATATTTATATACTTATATATGTTATTCCAAAGTTTTAAGTTTTCATGTCTGTCACCAGTCCCCATGAATGCCATATTTTTTTGTATTATAATTTTGTCTACTCTTCTCGTCGTCAAAATCGAGGACGACTAAATGACAGCAGAATCGAAGATTATCTCGTGTTGAATTGTCAAAATACGAGAAAACTTAGGTGCCATGTTAGGGTTTGTCGAGAAAATATCGAGTTTGACAGAACGAGTCGAGTGTTTTGTATGGCAGCGCTGTCAGAAAACGAGAAAATTGACAGAAATAGACAAAAATTACTCACGCGAGAGTGAGTAATTGTCGCGTGTGTCATGTTAGTTAGCCCTGCAGATCTATGATGCCAATACGAGACAAGAGGAATGATATGAGTGTCAATTATTAGTGTACCTGAACCCTGACAAAATCCTGGTACACTAATAATGCCTCAAGTGTTTCTAGCCTTCTAAGGTTCCGCATGGCCGAATGAAAAACTAAACCCTTAAAGGATCACTTTTGTGTCTGTCTGTCTACCTGTATTTTCTCCCAACCTAATGGAACGATTACGTTGAAATTTAGTACCCATATAAATTTCTGTGTATTTTCATAATTTTTCATAAATTAATTGAATTTTAAATATGAGGGTCTCGTTTGGGAGACTAATAAGAAAAAAAATTTGTACACTGTACCAGTGTTCTGTGTGATATACCTATCAGATCAAAAGGGTTACTTTGAGGGTTTAAAGTATTTATTTATGTAAACTTCTCGCACACAATAAGGTACAAAGGCGGACTTAATGCCTATAATTATGAATTCTCTACAAGTCAACCGAGTATATTTTTTGTTTGTAAAGTTATTTAAGAAAGTAGATGAAAATTGACCCCCCCCCCCTTCCCTTTTCTCCGAAACTATTGAGCACGAAATTTTGAAAAAAATACATAAAATAGTTATATATTTATAGATTACAGGAAAACCTCTAAAAAGTCAATGGTCCTAAAACAACATGGTAAATCTCCCAATATTGTGCGTAAAAACTTACATTTGCAGTTGGAATGTATGGGAGAACATATTCTTCAACTACAATGTTAAGTTTGTTCTTGGAATAAATTCATCCCAACTACGGAACCCGTCATTGTGCGTGGTCCGACTCGCACTTGGCCGTTTTTTTTTTGTTTACTCACGTTCATTCTCGTACTCTTGGTCGTGATGGTTGGTGACTCCGTTCTGTCTCGCGGCGCGTTCTTCGTTGAGCTGTAGTTTCAACTTGCGTACCTCCGACTCTAGCGCCTGCTTCGAGGTTAACAGCTTTTGCAACCGCACGTCTGGAAGGGATATTTGGTACTCGTTAATATTTTGTAGTTGGTCAGAAATTGCTGTTTAAAGTTTTTTGCTATACAGATTCTTGGAACATCACAGAGGATAAAAACTTCAGTCAGCTCTTGCTTGGTTTATTTTATTCTAGTGTTGTTTGGCAAAACATTGTTCTGGCCTAAATACCGCTTTTATTCAACATCATTATTTATTGATCTCCCTAATAACTATCATTTAATTAACCATTAAACATCACACTTATTATCATCATCCTGAGGCTGAGTTGACATCATCCTGAAATCATCAAAAAGTTGTTGCATTTTTCATAAGCGCGTTTAAAATTCACACAATACGAGAACTGTGTGATTATGATTTGCAACGATACTGTTTATCTGGAGAAAACTGGGTAAGGATTTCTAGATTATAGTGTTACGTACCTAGCCTGCCCTCGCCGGCGTCACTGAGCAGTTGGTGCGCCTGGTGCGTGACCAGCGCGTAGTGCTACGTACCTAGCGTGCCCTCCCAGGCGTCACTGAGCAGCTGGTGCGCCTGGTGCGTGACCAGCGCGTAGTGCTACGTACCTAGCGTGCCCTCCCCGGCGTCACTGAGCAGCTGGTGCGCCTGGTGCGTGACCAGCGCGTAGTGCTACGTACCTAGCGTGCCCTCCCCGGCGTCACTGAGCAGCTGGTGCGCCTGGTGCGTGACCAGCGCGTAGTGCTACGTACCTAGCGTGCCCTCCCCGGCGTCACTGAGCAGCTGGTGCGCCTGGTGCGTGACCATTGCGTAGTGCTACGTACCTAGCGTGCCCTCCCCGGCGTCACTGAGCAGCTGGTGCGCCTGGTGCGTGACCATTGCGTAGTGCTACGTACCTAGCGTGCCCTCCCCGGCGTCACTGAGCAGCTGGTGCGCCTGGTGCGTGACCAGCGCGTAGTGCTACGTACCTAGCGTGCCCTCCCCGGCGTCACTGAGCAGCTGGTGCGCCTGGTGCGTGACCATTGCGTAGTGCTACGTACCTAGCGTGCCCTCCCCGGCGTCACCGAGCAGCTGCTGCGCCTGGTGCGTGACCATTGCGTAGTGCTACCTACCTAGCGTGCCCTCCCCGGCGTCACTGAGCAGCTGGTGCGCCTGGTGCGTGACCAGCGCGTAGTGCTACGTACCTAGCGTGCCCTCCCCGGCGTCACTGAGCAGCTGGTGCGCCTGGTGCGTGACCATCGCGTAGTGCTACGTACCTAGCGTGCCCTCCCCGGCGTCACTGAGCAGCTGGTGCGCCTGGTGCGTGACCAGCGCGTAGTGCTACGTACCTAGCGTGCCCTCCCCGGCGTCACTGAGCAGCTGGTGCGCCTGGTGCGTGACCAGCGCGTAGTGCTACGTACCTAGCGTGCCCTCCCCGGCGTCACTGCGCAGCTGGTGCGCCTGGTGCGTGACCAGCGCGTAGTGCTACGTACCTAGCGTGCCCTCCCCGGCGTCACTGAGCAGCTGGTGCGCCTGGTGCGTGACCAGCGCGTAGTGATACGTACCTAGCGTGCCCTCCCCGGCGTCACTGCGCAGCTGGTGCGCCTGGTGCGTGACCAGCGCGTAGTGCTACGTACCTAGCGTGCCCTCCCCGGCGTCACTGAGCAGCTGGTGCGCCTGGTGCGTGACCATTGCGTAGTGCTACGTACCTAGCGTGCCCTCCCCGGCGTCACTGAGCAGCTGGTGCGCCTGGTGCGTGACCATTGCGTAGTGCTACGTACCTAGCGTGCCCTCCCCGGCGTCACTGAGCAGCTGGTGCGCCTGGTGCGTGACCAGCGCGTAGTGCTACGTACCAAGCGTGCCCTCCCCGGCGTCACTGAGCAGCTGGTGCGCCTGGTGCGTGACCATTGCGTAGTGCTACGTACCTAGCGTGCCCTCCCCGGCGTCACTGAGCAGCTGGTGCGCCTGGTGCGTGACCATTGCGTAGTGCTACGTACCTAGCGTGCCCTTTTTTTCGCAATCAATTAACACTTGCAACGCAACCAGTTGCTGAAGAAGATGCGAACGAAAGGGAAGTTTTCAGTCTTTAGGTTTACAACATTAGTTTTTTTTTGATAAATAACAGCTGCGTACATTTAAATTTGCATACCTCGACATAATGTATGGATCAGCTGATTTTTTTTTCGCGATTTCAGTGCTGGTCCCATAGTAAAAGTTGTTTATAATGATGAGTACAATAACCGATACAATACAAGGTTTCAAACTTAGTATAGTTTAGCGCGAGTACGACTCACATTTTGACTTTTTTTATAATTTCAGGATGATGAAATGAACCCTGAAGCCCCCAGACTTACTACACCAGTCAATGTTGATGTTTCAGACTCTGAGTCTATCTTCGACACTCCGAGAAAAATTTCATTGAAGGCACAAGTTCATAAGTTACAAAAACAAAAACTACGTCATCAGGTTAAAATTAAAAAAATAGGCCAACAAAATAGATATTTAAAACGTAAAATATTAAACTTGAAAGATTTCGTTAACCATTTAGAAAAAAAGTTTGACATCCAAAAAAATGTGGTAAACTCTCTTAAAAATACAGCAGAAACTCAAGCCCTCTATGATAGACTCTACAGAAATTCCACGAAGGCAGGATTGTCGCGTCGTAAATTTTGTCCGTCTCTTCGTAAATTTACTTTAACTCTTCATTATTACTCTCCTGCCGCGTATAATTATGCCAGAAAATGTTTCAGTAAAGTTTTTCCACATGTAAGAACATTACGCAGATGGTATGTTAGTATAGATGCACAGCCTGGTTTTAGTCAGATTTTTTGTCAGATAATTTAAAAACAGATTTTCCTCATCCAGTTAATCAAGAAAGTGTTGTTATATTTCTTGATCCCAGTCACATGATAAAATTGATAAGAAACACATTCGAAAGCAAAAAGATATTTTAAGATTATATTAAGATAGTAGGTATATATTTAATCTCTTTGGTTGTGACAGACGGACAGACAGACACACGAGTGCTTCTATAAGGGTTCCGTTTTTTCCTTTTGAGGTACGGAACCCTTAAAAACCTTTGGAGTTGTATGTATGTCTGTATCGAGTATCACATGATAACAACATCACGCCTGTGATCCGCGAAGGGTTAGGCAGAGCAATACCGTCTTCACCATAAAAGCACACGGGGCCCGTGCCCAGAGCCCCCATCTTATTCTCAGGGGGCCCCGAAGGACCGACAATTTCTCTCACACATTTATTCTCAAAACATTTTTGTCGGGCACATTATACTTTGTTCACAAATCAGTAATGTTATCAGAAGGTATTTACAAGGCATATATACTACGCCATTATATCGATGACTGCGCCTATTCCTACTGTACTAATTAATAATATTTCCGAACGCATCCTACCTAATTTACTAAGTACACCATCTAGCGATCACTCACGCAATCCCTCCGATTCCAAAGTCAAGCTGCACCGTCTGAACAAGGCCTAACATAAATGTCGACATTGTCTATGGTTGGGGGAATCCCCGAATGATGTATTAAACTTTCAGTCTGATAGGAGTGAGTGGCGTTATTTTGTTTCGTTTGATATTTAAAATTGAGTAACATAAACAGAAGTTTTGATTTGTTCGTTTAAACATTATTCCATTATATCGAAAAGAACATATTTAAGTGGTTCACAAAAAGAAAAAAGTTATAACTCAAAAAGAAATAACGGAAAACTTCCAAAGCTCACTTCGTTTTTTACGGTTGAAGAAACAAATAAGCCGAGGGATTATTCATTCTCATCACCGCAAGACAAAAGTACATCTGAATGTCACCAGGAAAAAGAGGTTACGTGTGACGAAAATGACAAACACATTTCACACTCGGTTATCCCGAGTGTGTCAAGTGATCGAGTGCTAAAAGTGTGCCTGGCTGACGGACCATAGAATTTATCCCCTCACAAACTATGTGGAAACCTAACTAAACGATGTGTGAGTCTGTGTACATAAGTCATTTGAATAAAAAATGTGCGGGTTATTTAATAAGTACATTTCTAATATTTTATTTTCGCGTTGCCAATAATAAAATAATATTCATAAAATCACCGTCATCAATACTATAACAAAATTCAACAGTTACTTGAACTGTTGAATTTTGTTATAGTATTGATGACAATCGCGCAGCGCGCGCACCAGCCGGCGGGCGGCTAAGCTCACTTCATTCAGCCCAAGTGAAGTGGTGTTGCTATGGCAACGAGAATCGAGTGAAGTGATAAGATCACGACACTCGCGCGTCGCGCTTACCGACTCACTTCACCTAGCCGATTCACTTCGGCGCGGGTGGTTACTATGGTTACGAGAATCGGGTGAAGTGATAAGATCACGCCGCGCTTGCGCGTGAGGCCAAGTTGAGTATTTTTTTAAATTTGCCGTTTTTTATGTATAAATGCGCGACAAACAAAAATTTGGTTTTACCACCTATAAATCAAAATCCAAAATGGCGGCTACAAACATTTTTCATCATGGGTGTCGTTTTCATGGTTTTCGGGGGTGTTAAATCCGATAGTGAGGTCAAAATTAAAAAGCAAGATGGCGGCTGCGAAAATGTTCAGATTTTTCATCATGGGTGTTGTTTTCATGGTTTTCGGGGGTGTTAAAGCCGATATTGAGGTCAAATCTAAAAAGCAAGATGGCGGCTGTGAAAATATTGAGATTTTTCATTATGGGTATCGTTTTCATGGTTTTCGGGGGTGTTAAATCCGATAGTGAGGTCAAAATTAAAAAGCAAGATGGCGGCTGCGAGAATGAACAGATGTTACATCATGGGCGTCGTTTTCATGGTTTTCGGGGGTGTTAAAGCCGATAGTGAGGTCAGATCTAAACAGCAAGATGGCGGCTGCGAAAATGTTAACATTTTTCATCATGGGTGTCGTTTTCATGATTTTGGGGGGTGTTAAAGCCGATAGTGAGGTCAAATCTAAAAAGCAAGATGGCGGCTGCGAAAATTACCAAACCTTTTGGAATAAAAAAAAACAAAATTGAGTTTCTGACTGAATTTCTGTTTTACTATTTTTTATTTAAACAAAACCTAAATAGTAACGTTTCAACACTTAAATACTAGTTTTGAAATAATATAAAATGATCAATAGAATTAGCCTAAAAATATTATTAAAATCTCGATTATGATTATAAATGTAATGCTTGGTCACTCTCTTGCATCAGTAGGATGACACTGACAGCTCACTCCACGCGTGTTTTCACGGTGAGGTTTTTACAGAATCGACATGCTGATCGGTTATGTCAATACCGCCGATCGGTTATGTTAATTTTGATCAGTACGAAACGGCTGATATAGAAAAAAATCCATATGCTGACTACAAAGATACTATTGAAAGAAAAAGATTTCGCAGCACACGCATCACTTTTTTTGAAGGATCATCAGAGACTGCACAGTTGAGAGGCAAGGAAAAGTTTCGTGTAGATACTTTTATTCCCATAATTGACACATTAAATACACATTTAAAAAAAACGTTCGGCGGCCCCAAGAAATTGATAGTCGATTTAGTTTTCTTTGTCAGTTAACAACAATCGAATCTGGTGAGTTGACCAAAAAATGCAAAGAATTTTCAGAATTTTATCATGAAGACACTAATGCAGATGAGCTCAAAACAGAATGTTTTCATTTAAGCCAATATTTAAAAAACATAGCAAAGCAATCAGCGGATTTAAATATCTCAACCTTAAATAACCTAAGGTGAGTGGGGGTAAGGAGGAATGGTTTTTTGATTAGATAAGCAGTGTTGATTTTAAACTGTTGTAAATTATAGGGATTCATGTCAATTGCATAAAATGTTGTTTTGGGTAAAAGAGTATAGTCAACTTATTTCTATAATGCTGACAGAAACCTTTTTTAAATATTTTTTAATGTAAAAAAGGTTAATCCTTTTTACACTTACGAAACAATAATGCAGGGGAAAGATGGAACGGCAAAGGGGTAAGATTGACATAGTGACTAAAATTGTATTCATGGTCGTTATGCACGCGTGGTGATCAATAAACCCTCTCCTCTGACAACCTAAATAGCCTGAAATCCATTCACATTAAAAAATCTCTTTCTGAATGCAAGAAAAAAGAATTCATCAAAAAAAATATATCAATCTTACCCCGTTGTAACGCCTGATAGTCTAAGATTCTCAAATGTTATTATGTATAAAATGCTAAAAATAAAAATTAATTGGGCTCATGTCAAATCTTGGGTAAGGTCGATGAATAAAACACACCATTTAATTTAGTACCATGTTACTTACATTATATCATTTTTATAAAATACAACAATTACTAAAAAAAAAAATACTTCAAAGGATAGTAACAATCACAGGTAAAGAAAATCAGTCGTATTATCACATCAGTAATGTCAATAAATCAGGTACTTATACGTGTACGTTTTTGCCTTCCTCACATAATTCATTAAAAAAAAACAACAAAGCTAGGCGTTCTTGCTTTCTTAAACTTAGTCCTCAGGAGTATAACAAGTTGCCCGTAACGTTTTCCTGATATAGTTACGAGGCATGTTGATCCTAAAGAAAAATAAAAAGTTAAATGCAATTTGAACTTTTATATTTAGTATTCCGTACTGTGGTTGATTTACCAATTGCAATAAGGTAAGTTTCTCTAATATTTAATTTAAAAAAAACGTAGTAGGTACTACATGCACAAAATAATAAAAAAGTAGTGTCAAACTAGTTTAAAGAGGAGAGTATTAAAAAAAAATATTTCTACAGTTTGAGAACCTGTGACCTTTTCTATGAGTTTCGTAAGCGGGGTAAGGTGGAAGATTTTATATTGTCATCTTACCCCGTTAAATTTGGAAGGGGAAAGTTGGAAAGACATCATAAATCTTAAAATATGAGAAATTAACTAATCACTACTATAAATAGTATATTAAATATCAAAAATATTTATCAATATCAAATCAAAATGTTTGTTACTCACCTGTGTAAGGAGATACAGCAAGCGGGGTAAGATGAAAAAACTCAATTTTGCGCGGGAAAATGTGTCCTTATGGAAATCCACACAAAACACACATGTGCTCTCACTTAGCGACTGATGCACATTGAGGGGCGGGATGGGAAAAAATGGTGTCTACAACGATGTTGCCAGCATTAAAAGAATTCCTTGACATTCGGCGTTATTTTATTTTTTTTAACTTACCCCGTTTTTTATCTTACCCCCACTCACCTTAATAAAGTCAGATAAATTGGAAGAAACTTTTCCAAACGTAGAAATTGCTACAAGAATATTCCTTTTGCCAAATGGTTACCAATTGTAGTGGAGAGCGGTCATTTTCGCAGCTTAATAGAATAAAAAATGAATTGCGAACAACAATGTTACAAGAACGACTGAGTAATTTGTCAATAATGTGCATAGAAAGTGATATCCTTCAAAAAAAATGACTATAAGGATATAATAGAAGATTTTGCTCAACAGAAATCCCGAAAGAAACCGTTATCGTAATCGTAACCAATAAGGGTGCACATTTCGCCAGTTATGTGTAACTCCCATGTAATAGGGGGCGAGCCCATTACCATCAACCGGGCACAAATCCAGACTTGGGGCTACTACTGAGAAATTCCTGATAGAAAAACCTAATAACACTGCCAGATCTGGGAATCGCACCCAGGATCTCTTGCTCAGCAGTGCAGCAGCTGGACCAACGAAGCAGTCATGTCATATTATATTATTCTAAGGCCCTTAGCTTAATCTTACTTTAGCAGGAAACCTTTGTTTACCTGGGGGATCAATGCACTGCAGGATATGCAGCGATCGATTGGAAGCGAGCGGTGGATTCAGGGTCGTTCAGCGTATCAAATATCAATCGATATAAGTGCCACTGCAGATGTGCCACTACGGCTTCCTCATGGATGATAAAATAATTCTACTTACGCCAGTATTTAAGGAATAATAGCAGCAATCAAAGTTCCCAGTCTTAGGGCCGTATTACAAAACCTTACTCAAGGCCCGAGCATTACTTAAAACTTGTTTCAAACAATCAAATGGGTTTACAGTCAGAGCTTCATGAGTGACTGCGTATGCTTCATGAGAAAAATATTGTACAAATTGGTGTCAATATAGATTAGTTGACTGTGACCAGATAAGAACCACACCACACCGTTATCACTCTGGTTATAGTCAGCCGCCAATTTGTATATCTACACTGATATTAAGCCAAAACTCTGCGTGTTTGCTCGCCAACATTTTCACAGTTATTATTATTTATTTATTAAAACTTTATGCACAAATTATCATCTGCCTGCCTTTTCCCAACTATGTTAGGGTCGGCATCCAGTCTTACCGGATACAGCTGAATACCAGTATTTTACATGGAGCGACTGCCTATCTGACCTCCACAACCCAGTTACTGGGTAACACGATACCCCTTGGTAAGACTGGTTGTCAGACTTTCGAGCTTCTGACGACCCGTAACGACTGTCAAAGATCTACAAATGACAGCCGGGACGTGCTTTCCGAGGCACAGAGAGGTCTTGGTATGTAAAGATGGTCACCCATCCACGGACCAACCGCGGCAAGCGAAGCTTAACCTGATCGATCGACCCGTGAGGCTGTTATTACGTAGCCAAAAGCCCCTCAATTTAACTGTATGCACAAGTAAAAAAAATACTGTACTAAGGCGGACTTAATGCCTTATTGCGTCGCGTATTTCGATATACCTTAATTCTGTATGTAACGGTACTGTATTATGTATATTTGTCATGAATGTACCATGAGAGTAGTGCCCCGTCCACATACAGGCTCGAGCGGATGTCTGACGGTCAGACAGCCAGTGTTTCTTCGGCCTGCGTAGTAAAGATCAATGTCAAAATAATTTGTAAGTAGGAACGTAATTTTTTTTTAAGTACGATGTATGTATTTTGGTGCTGCATTACTAATTTATTCGTTTTCAATTTAACTATGAACGACGAACTGTCTTTTTATATGAAGCAAAAACAGAGCGTTTCAAATCGCGGTGTCGCCCTCAGGAGGCGTCGGAAAACCGATGCCTATTGTATAAATTTTAATAAATCGCTGTGAATGTGTTGTTTTATTTTAATCTCATGTTTCCTGGAGGCTAGTTGTAGCTGTTACAAAATATTTTGAAAGAACTACACACAACTCACAATAAATAAACCTATCAAAAAAAAAAAACTCAAAGCATTTATTTCAAATAAACCAATTACAGGAACTTTTGAATTGTCAAGGGTTCGGTCAGTCAGTCAGAAAGATGAAGCTAGATTGCCCATTCCAAAGCGTAGTAGGTACCTATGGAGAAGAACGGGCAAGAAACTCCAAGGACACTCTTTTAAATCAACGTATTATGGTTACAAAATATTGTTTACATCATTCATTTTGAAATTATACATGTGAGAACGATGCAAAACGTAAAAGCGTCCGTAATAAAAAGATTACAACAAAAACAAAAGCAATTCAAAAATTAAAGTTAAAATAAGCCGTGGCAGCTAAGAGATGACCAGTCTCTACTGATGGCGCCCGTTCACGAACATGACGCGTGGATCAGCACCATTCAGCTCAACCATTTTGAAGGGAGCTAAATGATCCAACACACGCGCCAACATCAGCGAGACATTAGAGTGAGCACGACATACTCCCAGCCACCAGGGCACATTCAAGTCAATGAAAGACGTATCCAGTAAATGGCAGCTTTATAGTGCATAGTACCTACTCACATAACAATGTGCTGTGCAGCTATACAATACTAAGAGATTGAATTTATACAATGCAAAGAGAGTTTTTAAAATCTTCAGCAGCTCCAACACTATTTTCAATACCTGATCAATTAGTTTTTGCGCCCTTGTGGAGCAGGACCAGCGTTGAGCCAAGCATTTTTATCAGCAATGTAATCCCCCAATTTATAATATGCTTGGCTACATAGTGTGCGTTTTATACTAGATTTAAATTTTGTTTCATTCAGTTGAAGTATGTGGGGAGGTATTTTATTGTAACATTTTAAACAGTACCCCATGAAAGATGAGTCTACTTTAGCCAGTCTGAAACCTGGTTGAACTAATTGGTCCCTATTTCTAGTGATATAATTGTGTCTTTCACCTCTTTTACTAAAAAGATGTAGGTTTTTCCTTACGTACATGATAACGTACTATAATTGTAATTGTAATTTTGCCCAGCAAGATTGAAGAAGTTCTAGAGCGTTTGAGGGTGAATATAAGCAGGAATCACAATAAATGACGATTTGCTCGGCTTTACCTCACGAAGCTTCACGAAGGTTTGACAGCTCTATAGTTAACTGAGCGATTGTTTTCTGCGCTATGTGGTCGCAGGTTCGATTCCCCATTACACCACGTCCGATTTTAAGAAATTATAGGAATAGCAATTATACAGACGAAGGAACCGCTCAACCGCTCGGTCTAAAAGCATGAAATGCTCAAAAGTTCCTTGTACGTATATCTAAGGGAAGAATATCGAATAGGGAAAGAAAGTTTGTATCCAAGTTCGTCAGTTTTGAAGTTAGAACGTATAGTTGGTATTTAGATCGTTTTTTGGGCTCATTCCCTATGATTCAAGATAAGTTACCGGTGGGATATCACATCGGGCACACTGCTTGTCATAGCTATAATAATCATAGTTTGTTTTCAAATAAGTTTTTTCGCATTAATACATTCTCAATAGGTGTCCACATATTCTGCCACGTGTCTTTCCCACACATAAGTACCTACTCAATCTCGTGTAGGTACATACACCCCCGATGTAGATCATTATTACTTGTATTGTGTTGTGTTGTGTTGTTACTAAGTCTAGTTAACAAACTTGTATCGACCATTTGCCGAACCCGGTTAAAGTCAGATAAAGCAGTCACATCATGTGGCATGGTCACGGCTGCCGTGATGTGCGTATAGAAAATTCGTCCTACGCCAAATTTAAAAATTTTGCGTGCAAATTCACGCCACGGACGTGAAGAAAGGCCTGCTAGTGATGGGTAAGGAAAGTAATTATGTTAAAAGCCTTATGAAATATTTTACGAATACAAATTAAGATACTACACTACTATATGATGAAAATTATTTCTTGTCTACTACATTTTACATCAGATTAAGTACAAAGCAAAATATAAAATAAACCTACCGTATGTACAAACTCATGAGTAGGTAAATAAGTACAAATCGATAATTTTGGAGCAACTCTCGCGCATCCCTGTCAGGGAAATCCTATACCTACAGTACTTTGTACGCCACAGACGGGATGAGACGTCGCGCTATGACGTCAACCGCGCTGCCGGACATTGATAATGATGTGCAATATTTTAATAGGCATAGATACGACTCTACGCACCTTCCTTGAATCATGTATGGGGCAATGGAGGACAGTCCTTCACTATCCGGGGTGTCGACGGATCCAGGGGAATGATGAGCCTGTATGGATTAAACGGGAGATATTAATTTCAGGGCGACAGTTTGAGTCCACTTTGGTTCTGCTTAGCCCTGAATCCTTTAAGCACGCTGTTGGAGGATTCAGGTCTAGGCTATCGATTGAAGAGAGATGGTCAGGTCATATCTCACCTCCTCTACATGGATGACTTAAAAATCTTTGCCTCCAACAAATTGCGACTGATGGAGCTACTGAAGGTAACTGAAACATTCAGTGGCGCCATCGGAATGGAGTTTGGTGTGGACAAATGTGCAGTCATGCATGTGAAGCGAGGGGAGATAATGGAATCCGAGGGAATTCAACTTTCGGATTCCATACACCTTAAATCCCTTTCCTCAGCCGAAAGCTATAAGTATTTGGGTATGTCAGAAGCATTAGGCATCAACGTTACTGACATGAAGCAATCGTTGAAGGAGCGCTTTTTTGGCCGCCTGAACCCTGACCTTGTTTCCGCCTGAAAGAAGACTTATCAATACCTTCTATTGATAAGTCTTCTTTCAGGCGGAAACAAGTTTTGATGTACTCTTTCAGCATACTCAAATGGACTCAGACCGAACTTGACGCCCTGGATAGGAGAGTCCGTACACTGTTGACCGCAAACCGGATGCATCACCCACGATCATCGGTGATGAGACTGTACATCCCGCGGAAGTGCGGGGGTCGAGGCTTTTTAAATGCGAAGACCCTCCACAACCGCGAGATATGCAGTCTCAGGGAAACGTAAAAAAACTCAGGCAAACGTTTGATAAACGAAGTATAATATATAATATTATTATAATATATATAATATAATGACTGCACGTGCTACATCTTGATGTAGCGTCCGTTAGCTAACTAGAAGTCCCCAGGGCCGGACGGGCTGCACAATTTCTGGCTCAAATGGTTTCTAAGGTCGCACGCTCAGTACCAGACTGCTTTGGAGTCTGGTTCGCTACCCAATCTCTTACGACAGGTGTTACCCACCTGCTCCATAAATCAGGTAGCACCGCGGAACCCAAAAATTATAGGCCGATCACGTGTTTACCGACGGTCTATAAAGTTCTTACATGTATTTTGAGAGCTAAAATTAACAAACATATAGACACCAACTCCATCATGTCTGCCTCTCAAAATGGATGTAGGAACGGGTCCCGCGGTACTAAGGAGCTCCTCCTCATTGATATGGCCATTAGCCAACAGGTTCGTCGTTCCCAAAAGGATCTGTCGACATGTTGGATAGATTATAAGAAGGCCTATGATTCGGTGCCACATACATGGCTCATGAGGGTGCTGGAGTTATATAAAGTAGATGCCACTCTGCGCACCTTCCTGATGTCATGTGCCCTATACATGACATCAGGAAGGTGCGCAATGGAGGACGGTCCTTCGCTATCCAGGATGTCGAAATATCCAGAGGAATAGCGAGCCGATAAGGATCGAGCGAGGCATATTTCAGGGCGATAGTTTGAGTCCGCTTTGGTTCTGCTTAGCCTTGAATCCTCTAAGCACACTGCTGGAGGATTCAGGTCTAGGCTATCGGTTGAGGAGAGGTGGTCAGGTTATATCTCACCTCCTCTACATGGATGACCTAAAACTCTTTGCCTCTAATAATTTGCAACTGATGGAGCTACCGAAAATAACTGAAACTTTCAGTAGCGCCATCAGGACGGAATTTGGAGTGGATAAATGTGCGGTCATGCATGTAAAGCGAGGGGAGATTGTGGAATCCGTGGGAACACAACTCTAGGATTCCATAAACCTTAGAGCCCTCTCCGCATCCGAAACCTACAAGTATTTGGGTATGTCGGAAGCGTTGGGCATCAATGTTACTGACATGAAGCAATCGTTGAAGGAGCGCTTTTTTGACCGCCCGGTATTTAATAGTCTTCTATCAGGCGGAAACAAGGTTCGCGCCTTCAACGATTGGGTCATGCCCGTTTTGATGTACTCTTTCGGCATACTCAAATAGACTCAGACTGAACTAGAGGGTCCGTACGCTGCTGACTGCATATCGGATGCATCACCCACGGTCATCGGTAATGAGACTGTATATCCCACGAAAGTGTGGAGGTCGAGGCTTTTTAAACGCTAAGACCTTCCACAACCGCGAGGTATGCAGTCTCAGGGAATATTTCCTAGAAGCCGACGTGGGGATGCATCGAGATGTTGTCGCGGTGGATAAGGGCCTCACCCCACTTTCCTTGGCAAAAGAGAACTGGCGCAAGCTTGTAGTGCTTGACACTAACTATCGCAGGTAGGTATGGCAGAGTAAGGAGCTTCACGGACGCTTTTTCCGGGCCCTACATGAACCTGATGTAGATTTCCATTGGAATTGCATTGCGCACCGATGTTTATTTTATTTGACTTTATTTTATTTGATTTATTTTTAATTTTTGTGTTCGTTTATTATTGACATAATCTACTCTTTACAATGTTCTTTGTTGAGTTGTATTGCAATATGTGGTTAGCTACCGAACTCGATTTGATTCACAGGACAACAAAAAAAATTTTTTTTTTGGGTTTGTTATTAAATTAATATTTTCCAATTGTCTACAACTAAAAGTAACCACAGGCTCCATTCATAACAAATAAAGTTTGCTCTTGTAAATTTTACAATGAAAAATAAATATTTTAAGATTTTGACAGAACGCTTTAGGAACAACGATTTTAACACGCAAGAGCCGGGGTTGCGGGGGGATTACGGGCAATGGCGCCGATTCCCTTGTTCACAAACTAAACTAAATTTAAGTTCAGTGCATCTTTTTCTTTCTATTTCATTAAAAAGAGGACAGAAGATAAATTTTAGTTTAGTCCTGTCAAATTAATCAAAAATAAAATTGATAAAATTAAAAATAAAATTACTTTTTCTGTTAAACTCGAGTGTATTCTCGCATTAGTGAAAAAACAATGCGAACCATTAGTAAGTACCATTCCAAACTCATTTCGTACCATAGGATTCGTTTGTGTGTAAATATCATTCAAAGTGAAAAACACTAATACTTACAAACCATTTCACAAAAGACGCGTAAGCGCAGTCCACGTGGACTCGCAAAAATTAGCCAATGCTAGACCAAACTTCGCCCCCAAACCCCATTTGATTGGCAATGCAAAAAGCGCGAGCCCCCCGCACCACGCGGCCCGCCCTCTAAGGAAGGGCAGCACATGGACACACAAACAATTCGTTTCTCTAAGACGTCAGACGTCATCGGCGTATTGTTGTTTACGATCATTGTCGCGCGAAAATGGCGTCTCGTAATTACGTGTTCCCATGGTGCATTAGTAAATAGGATTTTTTTCTTTTCAAATCGTTGTACATAATTTTGATTCATTATTTTTATGAACAATTAATACGTTATCGCGAAGTGTAGCGCGTAGCCCTAAGTGTTAAATAAATCAGAAGTGTTTTAGGTATGTAACAGAACTTTTTTTAATTGGTGTAGTTAGTAACTAGAACATTTATTTTTCAAATTGTTGTAAATCATTTTGATTCCACATTTTTAAATACGCCATAACTAGCAGGCCTGTAGGTAGGTACTTATTTTTACATTTACCGCATTTAGCATAATTCTTTAAATTTTATTATGTTCCGAAACCTAGGCACGAAGTAATTATGACGGTCCTCGGTCCTAAGCCCGTAAAAGTATGAAGAAAAATTTAAAATCATTTAATTTGTTTACATGAACATCAGCTGAGCGAGTCAATAACCTAAGCTGAAAGAGCGAGCTGAGTGTAGGTACGCACCGACGACGACACGAACGCGATGTAGGTGTCTAACTCGTGGCGCTACTACGCGTGGCGGTTTCATGCATTTAGCGAATATTACGTTATCACTTCCTATTTTTTTTATTTTTCTAAGAATGATTAATTTTTATTTTTTTTTAAGAGATACAATGCTGTGTAAGTCTTTTATGAATTGTATTTTGTGAGTTGAAACACCCGTCCAAGGGATTAAAACGATCAAAATGCAACCGTGTAGATACGCCGACGTCCATCTGGACCTCTTAAGGCTATTCTGCTCTCATCTGAGAACAGTAAGTCCTTGCATTCCTCCACAGTCCAGTCAGCATATTCTCGTGCAAAAGCAAGTTTAGCTCTACGGTGTTGTGGGAAAAATTATGGGGCGCGAGCTGGTCGAAAGGCCCTCAGATTTCATTCTGCCGGTCTTCTTCTAATCGTATGTTCACTCACACTGCAATTTCTCACCTCAAAAAGACGCGTACGAGCTTCAGTAGCGGTGCTAAAGCGATTTCCGTACATGTTTTGAACAGCTCAGGTAAGCTGCGATTTTTATTCCTAAATACTAAGATTTTTCGAAAAATTTCCATGTACATAAATACGTATCAATAAGTTATATTACTAAGATTATTAATGATTTATTGTATGCATCATGTATTGTTTTTTTGTACCAAAATAATAAATTTTTCGATTTGTCCTCAAATGTGCCCATCAGGTGTCAATTGTCTTTTCTGCGCAATTTTCAAATAGAGTACCTATTGATGTTTGAAAAGAAGTATGTTGATACTATATGAATGTAATGTTACGTTGTTTTTGCATTATATTTTTACTAGGAAAACATTATATAATATTTCTATAAACATCATTTTTCAGAATAAGTCTCCAACGAATAATGTTTTCACGAAATGCCTTGGATCTTCTTCGTGACGGAAATCTCTCAGACTTGAAGTTATCTTCAGATGACGACGATGGAAATGGAGGTAGGTTTGCTCGAGAATCGCGGTCTGTTCGATTCGGTGCAGATGCAGTTAACCTAAATAAAAAGGAGATATTCCCCCCAGACTAATGAAGATGAAACGAATGAAATTTTTTCAACAACATGTTCGTCCTACCTGCTCCAATATACGAAGTTCCTGACAATTCTGATGCAGAGTCGACCAGGAGCAGCTTCTTCAAATGAAGATATTTTTGGGAATCTGACACCAAAAACGAGGATTAGGTTGAGGCACAGAGAGCTGATGACCCCATAGTCGAAGCTCCTGTCGATTATTATCACAGGTACGTTCCGCAACAATTGTTTCACAGTATGGCTGAAATGACGAATTTATACGCCGTTTATTATTTACCAAAGTTCGTCTCCAGAATTTGACAATGGCGCCGATTCCCTTGTTCACAAACTAATCTAAATTTAAGTTCAGTGCATCTTTTTCTTTCTATTACATTAAGAAAAGGACAGAAGATAAATTTTAGTTTAGTCCTGTCAAAATAATCAGCGCTTGACGTAATTTTAGTAGGCAAGTTTTTAATCACGTCTAAACTTGTATGGAGTAGTGACAGGCGCTGATTAATTTGACAGGACTAAACTAAAATTTATCTTCTGTCCTTTTCTTAATGAAATAGAAAGAAAAAGATGCACTGAACTTAAGTTTAGTTTAGTTTGTGAACAAGGGAATCGGCACCATTAACATTGTAAAGAAAAGAAAAAAAATTGAAACAGAAAGGCAACATGGCTGCATGTATCTACAGCTTGCGTCAACATATTGTCAAGTCTATCATTCTTAACTGATAAAGAAACCAACAAGAAACCGAGGGGCTTTGCACAAGAAATAAGTAGTAATGATGGCGATGTTACAGTAGTCAAGTGGTTGGATAGCAAAATTACCCAGGGCTAGGCTTCCAATTTTATTGGTATTGGGCAATAGAATTTAGTGAGAAGATGGTGTAAAAAGGAGAGGCGATTTGTTGAACTTGACAGACCAGAAATCGTGAAGAAGTACAATCATGCGATGGGAGGAGTCGACTTGCTTGATCAACTCATGACAGAACATTCATAAAATCAAAAAAATGGCCTCTACCTACGTATGATATTCCATACATCAGATCTTGCAGTTGTTCAGGCTTTCCGGGAATACCAGACTGACAATTAATTACTCGGAGTCCCGATAAACAAGCGACTCACTTTGCTTCACTTTCGTCGTAGATTAGCAGAAAGTTTAGTTTTGCGAAATAAACAGATTGGTGTCGGTAAAAGAGGTCGACCAAGTGGCAGTAGCCCGACGCCACCCGTAAATGTTCCCCGAAGACCAGGAGAAGAGAAATAGCTCATGACGGGGTTGGACACCTTCCTGCATATGATGACGGGGCAACACGTTGCAAAATGGTAGGATGCAAGGGAAAATCCCGTGGAAAGTGCATAAGTGTAAAGTGCACTTATGCCTAACAAACGATAAAAATTGCTTTTCAGCGTTCTACACATAGGCTTTTCTATTTCTAGTAATTTTTATTTATATAATAACGGTGCTTAAGATCCGATTTCATTTTTATTTACTTCATTGTTTTTTCTAATAAAATTATAATAGAATATCAATGTTTATTGATTTAGAAAAATCCCATAAACATGAATCGTAATTATAATTAAAGCCGGATGGGCACATTTGTGCACATAAAGAAAAACAAGATTTTGTAAAAAACTTGACTTTCAGGATTTTTATTATTATTTTTTTCCTAGTTTTTAATGCCTATTAAAACACTAAAAAATTATTTAAATCCGTACGAGAGAATACAAAAAATCAGGTCTGAAAGGGATAATAGTCGACCACAGCAGAGCCCTGCGTTCACTGTGGCAAGAGTGAATAAAACTGGAGGTCCCCAATTATCAAGAGTTGCCACACTAACGACTAGCGCCTTCCCTTAGCCATGCAGCCCTCGGCATGTGCGACCTTGGCTTGGATTGTATCTCTCTTGGTCTGGCTCCACACCCTAGACCTGTGTCGGCAAAGTAAACTCCACAGAACATATATACCCTGACGGGGTAAACTCTGCCGACACAGACCTAGAGTTCATAGGAGCGCGCAAGCCCCACCACGACGTCAACGTGGAGATACGGCGGTGGGGTTATTAAGAGTATTATTATTATAAAAATATTGTAACTTTTTATGCTAGGTGGAAGCAACCAACATTGGTTCTGGTTTGCATAATTAAAATGATTAAGTTGGTCATGGGTTTGTTTTACAAATAGTTTTAATAAGTTTTTAGGGGACCATGCTGTGTAGTTCTTTATGATTTTGTAAAAGGTGGCTAAATTGGGTTGGTTCCGCAAGTGGCAGTGTTGTATCTCTGTTGTTAGTCTTTAAAAAGAAACCTTTTTTTGGGACGATACAATGCGTGGTTTGAGCGCCATACGAGGGCGACACTGAAAGTTTTTAGAACTAGCCACTTGTAAACGATATAATAAAAAAACAGTTCTAATTTTGAAAATGGAACTCTTTGCCAATATTATTGTGTATGGATTTTATTCATTTGTCATTTGTTTACGATTTGGCGGCAAATTGAAAATTGTCTGTGCCACGTCAGCATGCATTTGACGCGGGAAAATTTTCGTACAATTATTTTTTATGACTCGATGTCATTTAAGTCAACAAGAAAGTTATGATAGACTTCGATTGGCCTTTTACGATGGAGATCCATCTCGTGCCACTGTTTACAACTTACTGGTTTAATGAGTTTAAACGTGGTCTCACTAATCTCACCGATGATCTGCGTGAGGGACGGCCTTCTACGGCGACGACTGGAGATAACATC
This sequence comes from Atethmia centrago, assembly GCA_905333075.3. Classification (NCBI taxonomy): domain Eukaryota; kingdom Metazoa; phylum Arthropoda; class Insecta; order Lepidoptera; family Noctuidae; genus Atethmia; species Atethmia centrago. The sequence continues at coordinate 28,509,562 of HG995378.1, read as the reverse complement.
AGTGTTGTGCAGTGTATGATAGAGACTGACAAAAGAGTGACTTATCAACAGATTCGGACAAGCTTAGGCATCGGTATGAGTCAAGTACACAAAATCCTCCATAAACATTTAGCGGTCAGGAAGCTTTGTGCCCGGTGGATACCTGATAATTTGACAAAGGCCCAAAAACTCCGTCGTGTTGACTGGTATCGTGAAATGGTTCAAAGATTTAACGGAGGTGACTCAAATACTGTGTTCGACATACTTATGGGTGACGAAAGCTGGATTTATTGTTATGATCCTGAAACTAAGAGACAATCTGCTGCCTGGGTGTTTCCTTCCGAGGAGTTACCAACTTAAGTGAAGAGAGGTCGAAGCGTGAGAAAAAACATGGTGGCCTAGTTCTTCGGAAGGACAGGTCATTACGCAACAATTGTTTTAGAGGATCGAAAAACAGTTACTGCAGAGTGGTACACTAACAATTTTTTGCCACTTGTTTTAGAAAAAGTTCGAGAGAAACGACCTCGCAGTGGGTTCACCACGACAATGCCTCGTCGCACACCGCTAAGCATGCAATCGACTACTTGGCGACGTCAGACGTGGAATTACTGGTCACCCGCCCTGTAGCCCCGACCTCGCTCCTTGCGATTTTTATTTATTTCCGAAAATAAAAGAAAAGCTTCGAGGAAAACGTTTTATGGGCGCCGAGGAAGCAGTGGCTGCGTTTCAAAATGCGGTCGAAGAGACCCCTAAGGACGAGTGGGTAAAGTGCTTTTCTTAGTGGTTCCATCGAATGTAGCGATGTATTGATGTAAATGGACACTATTTTGAAAAGATATAATAAAACTAATAACTTGCTAGTTTGTTCAGTTTTTGATTTTCTAAGAACTTTCAGTGTCACCCTCGTATATGTAATAAACTCAATTTCACTCAAACTGTGGGTTGGTTCTTGTTTGCAAAAAATGGGTCCTTTGCCGTGGGATATTTTGTCACGTAACCATTTTTTATGGTACCTACATACTTACTGAACTTATATTATCACTACGACTCATTTAAATAAAAATGTAAGCTCATAGGTAGTATTCTTCATAACAGCCTATAATGAAATGGAATGATTTTATTTCTGTAAGTAGGTTTGTACAAACACTTTTACACGTCAATCATATTTAAAAAAACAAAAAACTAGATGAGGTCGGCGTTTCCTATCTGACTACTCTGAGAAGAAATGCCGAAACAAACTCAGAGGTCACAGTCTCTTTTAAAGTCCAGCCATAATCTTGGTCAGATCATGTGAAGACCATGAAGATTGGTGTCTGAAATGGTCTTTTGAGGAAAGAACCCATACAGATTTGATTGGACCTGTCCAGTCAGTGCATGCATTTGTCAGTAACCGTGATGATCAACTCAGAACCGACTCTACAAAGGGTCATGGCCATCCGGATGGTCCGGGGACACCGCACGGTCTCCTGTGAGGCAGCGAGCCTCCTTGCCGGATTGCCGCCATGGGATCTGGCAAAAGTCCTCGCGCACGTATGGGAGTGGCGCGAGGAGGCGAAACGCCGGGGCGTAACTCCGCTGCCGCGAGATTTCGCGGCACAGAGGACGGAGCACCGACGGGATCTCATGGCGACATGGAGAGTACGGTTGTCACAACCCAGTGCTGGGCACGCCACGATTGCGGCGATAAGTCCCCTCTTTGAGGAGTGGCTAGAGAGGCGCCACGGCGTCCTCACCTTCCGCCTGACGCAGGTCCTCGCCGGACACGGCAACTTCGGGAGGTTCCTGTGTCGGATAAGGCGCGAGGAAACGCCACACAAGGTGACACCACTGTGTGGATCGCCCGGAGGACAAGGTGGAGGTCTGTCCGGCTTGGGCAGAGCACCGCCGTGTCCTCGTGGAGGCAATCGGCGGCAGAGATCTCTCGCGTCCGGCCCTGGTTCAGGCCATGGTACGGAGCGAGAGGGCATAGGCAGCCGCCACCTCCTTCTGCGAAGCAGTAATGCTCGCGAAGGAGGAGGCGGGACGGTTGACGGAAAGGCAAATTTCGCGCCCCCTCGCCCCTAGCCGCCGCAGGAGACGCCCTGGGCGTCGGGAATCCCGGGCGGATTTCCGGCCACCATAGGCGCGGGCTTGCGGACGGTGAGCAATGGGTAGGTCACCGTCCGGTAAGGACCAGGCCCGGGTCGATGGCGCGTCGTATTCGACGCGCGCCTCAAAGAGATGTCGCCAGCACAAATGTAGGGGTCCACTAGGGCCGATGCCTGCCGGGGTCGCGGGAAGGTACTAAAGGGTCACCGAGGCCTCTGGCAACACAGGCAACAGGAAGGAATACGGGTGGGTTTTAGTCGGTAAGAGTCTGACACACCCTCCCGCTCCGCCCAGAGCGGGAGAAGTTATCTGATGATTTCCCATCCAAAAAAAAAAAAAGGAACCGACTCTACGAACAAAACCAAAGAAAGGACATTTGGGTAGGCCGCATAAAGTAGGTACCCAAACTGCCAGATTATCATTAAACCTAACTGAGAAAAAGAAAAAAATTTGTCATTTTATTGACTGTCAATAAAAATAAAAATGTCAATATTAATTTTAGTACACATATTCTAGTCTTATTAAAAAAGTAGTTTGTTGCTTGGAGTAGCTTAATTAATACCAAGCCTTTTTATCATCCAAGTAATCTTTAACTTTATAGACACCTTTTTGACAAAGTTTTTGTTTAATAAATAGAAAGAAAAAAAAAGAGAAAATAAAGAAAATACCTACGTTTATTCGCGGTAAACATGACGCAAAGAAGGAACACAAATACAAAAAAGAAACAATTTGGGGGAAAATATGCGACAAATCCAAGCAAAAGACCCAGCTCTGGTTTGCAGCGACAGCCGGCGTCAAGGAACATATTTACTCTGGCCGGCGTGATGTGATGACGTTGACCGGTGCAGCACACAGTGAGATTATATTAAGAAAACCAAAAGAGAATAAAATAAATACAAATATTTAAAATGGCAATGGCACGAACTCCTATTTCCGAAAACTTAATCGATCCTAGGCGGGGTGCTAACAAAATCGAGCTTGCTTCGCTCGCTCTTGCAGCCTACTTTATCTTAATTCTTACGCTTCTTTGTATAAATCGTCAGAAATAGTCCTCTTTCTGTATGAATTTACAAAATAAATAAAACCTACATTAATTTGAAAACACACTATGATTATTACAACTATAACAAGCCGTGTGCCCGATGAGATAACGTGAATGAGCCCAAAAAACGATCTAAATACAACTTCTACGTTTCTAACTTCAAAACTGACGAACTTGGACACAAACTTTCTTCCCCAATTCGGTATTCCACCCCCTTAGTTTCCTTCCTTCCCTTACTTACAACGAACTTTTGAGCACTTCATGCTTTTAGACCGAGCAGTTGAGCGGTTCCTTCTTCTGTATAACTGCTATTCCTACAATTTATTACAGTCGGACGTGGTGAAAAGGGGAATCGAACCTGCGACCAAATAGCAATAGACAATTCTTCGTGAGGTAAAGCCAAGCAAACCATCATTTATCGTGATTCACCCTCAACGCTCTAGGACTTCTTTAACGTTGTGTGTGTGGGTGTGGGTGTGTGTTTGCGTGTGTGTGTGTGTGTGTGTGTATGTGTGTAAAAGAAACACAGGAAGTGTCGACGAGAGCCAGATTTTGCAAAATATTTTGTTATAGCTAAAACTTGCCTTCAGGAAACGTGAGATCAAAATAAAACAACAAATTCAGAGCGAAATTTAATCAAAATATTCAAATTTATACAATATTAAGTCCGTTTTCGCTTCATATAAAAAGACAGTTGGTCATTCATAGTTAAATTGAAAACAAATAAATTAGTAATGCAGCACCAAAATACATACATCGTACATAAAAAAAAATACGTTCCTACTTACAAATTATTCTGACATTGATCTTTACTGCGCAGGCCGAAGAAACTGACTGTCTGACCGTCAGACATCCGCTCGAGCCTGTATGTGGACGGGGCACTACTCTCATGGTACATTGATGACAAGTATACATACTACAGCACCGTCTACATACAGATCTAAGGTATATCGAAATACGCGACGCAATAATAATAACTGTGAAAATGTTGACAAGCAAATACGCAGAGTTTTGGCTTAATATCAGTGTAGATACAAATTGGCGGCTGACTATAACCAGAGTGATAAGTCGGTGGTGTGTGGTTCTTATCTGGTCACAGTCAACTAATCTATATCGACACCAATTTGTACAATACTGTCCTCATACAGCGTGCGCAAAGCCCTGCGTTTATGCAAAACAAAATTGACTATAAAGTTGTAATTAAACGCCGATAGAGTAACATTTTGATAAAAAATCTACAGATATACAATCATGTAACACGCATGCGCAGTACACAAACACCTGACAAGCGCGCGTCTCTACCGCTACCCGCATTTCCAATTCATCACTACTCGTAACTACAATACACATATTATTGTATTACTAATACATTTTGGTGCGCCATGGCACTGTACGTTAAAGTGAGCATCACTAACACTATATTTATATATAAGCGACAAGTTCGATAATCTCCTGTTCATTATTAGATACTACTACGTTTTATTCAGTTTTTCTCCTTCTACACTCAACTAGTTCGAGATCTAATCGAAATGTTCTCAGTATTGTAATTAAAGAATGACACAATAACAAGATAAAAATAATTTACAATGATATCAGTTAAACAGCATGGTAACTTTGTAGAATCGTGAATAAAAAATCTCGAAATATAAAAAATACAATGATCAGTCCCAAGAAAACTCCCGTCTTCGAGTCCCTAATCCTATTGGACGTTTTACCTTCTCAATAGACTATCACATACTCATGGGATACAATTTTGAGCAATTATATTACAGATAAAAGCATTATAAATAATTATTAAAACCGCATGAACGACAAGTGTGAAGCAATAAAGAGTTGCGTCAAAACTAACTACTTATTTGGATTTGTGATACCAATGGCAAGTAACAAATCGATCACTGCAATTTATTATTAGTAAAGAAGCGAATGAACTCGGCAAGCTAAATAAAACTCTTCCATTATAATACCTATACAGAAAATACGAACATAGTTAAAATAAATAATTATTTATTAAAAATTAAACAAAACATTAATTATACACATTATTCTCATATTTTACAGGGAATATTCAATTATACAAGCGATTTACAATAGTTATATAACGGTTATACATAATACAACCATATTATTGGCATTACAGAGGATATCCTACAACATTTTTGCTTAGCCGTGACGTGCTTTGATAATTCATTGAGTGTGTTTCTAAGCATTTTAATTATGCAAAAATGTTGTCGGTAACCATAAGCGTTGGTTCAGACGGGACAGCATTGCATTCAGTCTGACTCATTTTCCTACGTATTCTCTAAGGACTATCCAAAATGTATATAGACTTAAAAATGTCGTGCGCAGCTCACCTAGCGTTGCCACGTCCGAGCCAACCGAACAATTATATCTTACAGGCGATGAAAGCGTCGGCGAGCCTTCATCCGAATGACTTATTACATCCCAAGTGGAAATACTAGCGTTGTATGGAATAGTACTAATTCACCAAGTATTTGATGGGCTCATAATATGAATAATAATTGGATATTTTTATGTAAAACCTCATGAATTAGTCTATTTTCAATCATAGCATACACATACACGCCACACGTACTTAACACTTCGGCTCAATTATTTAAATCTCATTATATTACACGCAATATTTTTCAGGCATCTGCAGACTATAATTCGTTTTTTAATCCCAGAGGCTAATTTGACATTTCAAATTGGAGTTTGACATGTGTCAATTTGGTCTCCGAGATTAAAAAACAGACTACATAACGTTCGCGTAAAAATGTATTGCGTCGTGCGTCCGACTTTGTAACATTTATTTTATGATCAACATAATACAGGTCGAAATGATAAAATGTCAAGTTATTAGAATGAATAAGAAAATCAAATTATTATGTTGAGAATGTTAGATTATTATCCACTGAATACTTTAAAGTTACAAGGTGGTTATCCGACTCCCTCGTGCAAATCCTCCAAACCTATGAAACATTTTGTAAATGTAAGGCGATTAACATTTACAAGAATATTTCTTCTCAGTTTTATCTCAGTCAATACATATGGGTACATCGCATACCTCCTACAGGAGATACGATCCCTGCGTTTGTCAGGCAGTAACTCGTCGTATCATGTCATCGTTACATAAGTCGCTTCGTTATCTCTGTCACAGGTCTTTAAGGAGTGCAGACTTCGCGTTCTTGAGTTTGTCGAGTCGTTTCGTGAGGTGGCTGTTCTCAGTCTCCAACTCTTCAACCCGGTTGAGTGCTTCCCGAGCCTGTAATTGAATTATCACTCTTAGTTTATTGATATAAGGTCGCAAATTGCGTCAACGGAGTTGGCAGCGTTATGTACAGATTTATTCATAAAACTTGACATCTACATACGGTATAGCAATATTGAGTTATAGAGCGTTTAATTTATTGTATTTTACAACGCTTTTATAAATAAATGGAAGTTTTATTTTACATAATATAACATGCAGAAGGGGTAAAACGTTATATTTACATATTATTTAGTAAACAATTAGCATTTGATCGACATCGAGCACACAGGACTGTGGGGTACATATTATCACAGTATTATGTGGCGCAGAGCATTACGTAGGTGATCGGTTGCGTGTTCGGGTTAGCACACTCCGTGAGTAAAGGATGCGCGACTGTACCGTTAACTGTCGCCATTATTGATAACGGCCCAGAAGTCAACGACTTCCTGAAAATCAAATTATCGCATGTATATTTTATTAAAGCACGTATTATGATGTCGTCCGCGTAGCTCCTAAAATCTAGGTCTTTTTAAAGTCGTCTTTGGAGACGAGGATTGTATGCTTGAACGTCTCGCATAGACATGGCCTCTCGACAGTCGAAGAGCCCCCCCCCCCTGTATACGAGGCTTTAGTATTCCAATCATCGTTTAAGGTGCTGACAAGACCTAATTGGCCAAAATAGGCTTCTCTTAAGAAAAAAAATTGCCAAATCTGTATAGTTTGTGGTAACGGAAAAAATGTATGTTAATTTTGTACATATTTCCCAGAACCTGGTTGTTACCAAAACACGTTTTGAAAAAAAAATCTCGATACAAACCAATGTTAAGTTCTAATCCAAAACATCTGTATTAAATATCAACATACGTTACGTATTTAATTAAAAACAAGAACGTCTTATTTGAATGCAGAACTTGGTTGTATTTTATTTTCGATTACTCAACTCAATGTTGAGTAAACAGATAATTTCTTCATATTTTGCAATAAGTTACAAGCGATGTGTCATCGCGCTTCTCTTTCTTTTGTATGCAATTTGACAGTGACCGCGGTTTAGGTTTTGTTAACGTCTTAAGACAGAAGTATTCCTTCGTCGTCGATACTTATCAACATTGGTGTGCCTCCCTCAAGAGCCACTTGGCGCCGTACCTCCCGCTGCAGCCGGCGCCGCTCCTGCTTGAGCTGCTCCTCGTGCGCGTCCTGCGCGTCGTGGCGCGCGCGCAGGCGGGCCAGCTGCGCCTCCAGGCGCGCGCCCTGCGCCGCCTGCAGCGCCGCCTCGGCCTCCGCCCGCGCCGCGCGCGCCTTGGCCTCCGACAGCGCCTTGCGGACCGTGTCCACTGGCGACGGAGGATGCTTCGATTAATTACACGTAACACGGACAGCGAACAAACGATGGATGGACTGTGTGAAAGATGATATGGCTAGAAAGGTGGTCACTACCGAGAGAAATATGGAAGAAAGGGTCATGTTGCGCCGACCCCAAATAAATTGTAATGATGATAATGGACAGCGAATAGAAATTCAACAATTATCCTCGACTGACGAAATTAAAACGTGTGTCGGACGCAATCTGGGCCTATAATTCAATTTATGTAGGGCCAACACATCACTTCCTTTAGTTCCAAATATCACTATTAGTCGTCATCTTTGAATTAGCTTCCTTCCTAGCCGTATCACCAACGAAGCCTATTTTAGAAAACTTGAATTTGACCATATTCATGTTATTAACAAATGTACTATTATTGTACATGACTAGCTGTAAATTTTCCAAAAATTAAAAAGTATAATAAATAAGACACAAATTCAAAAGTGATGATGATTGAAAATGCTTTAATGGTTTGGTCATGTTTAAAGGATAAAGAAAAACCGACTAACAAAAGGTATTTACAAGGCAGATGTGAGTGGAAATGCTGGGAGGGAACGCCCTAAGAGGACTTAGCTAAAGTGACCTAAATGGTGATGCTCTTTAGAAAAGTCAGGTACTTAGTACTCGCAACCAGCGGTCATGTATGAACGTACACGAAGCAAAAGGAGTAGGTAAGAAGCGTAACAGCTGGTATTCTATAGTTTCTGCCTACCCCCATGGGAAGAAGGCGTGAGTATGTAGAATAAATAAAATACTAACTTTCTGGTAACGCTATATAATATGACGACATGCAGGGCTAACATGACAAGCGCGAGAACGCTTTCTTTCTCGATTTGTCGAAATTTGTCTACGATTCTGATGTCATCCGAATGCCTAACATGACTGATAAGCGTGAGTAAACTCGAGAAAGGCACTTTGACAGTTCTTTATCTCGCGACGAGAAACCGATGTAGCAAATTATTAAAAACAAATCATTTTTATTTTAGCAACATCGGCTCATTCGATAAATTTTACAGTTTGTACTATAATGATTTTACATCCACCTCTATTAATTTATGTTGTAATTTTTGTGTAACCGACCTTTTTTATTAAAATTTAATATTTTTCTATGGCATGCCGAAATTAAAATACAAAATGACGGAAACGAAAATGAGTGAGCCATTTTTGTTAGGGGAAAAACCTGTGGGTTCGCGTCACCAATATGTTAACCGCGTCACCGACATACTAACCACGTCACCGACATCCTAGCCGCGTCACCGACATATGAACAGCATCCCTTGAATATGCAATCTGCGTCACCAACATGCTGAGTCACCGACATGCTCAATGCGTCATCAATATGCTCAATGCGTCACCAACACGCTAATCGAGTCACCGACATGCTAACCGAGTCACCGACATGCTCAATGCGTCATCAATATGCTCAATGCATCACCAACACGCTAACCGAGTCACTGACATGCTAACCGAGTCACCGACATGCTCAATGCGTCATCAATATGCTCAATGCGTCACCAACACGCTAACCAAGTCACCGACATGCTAACAGCGTGCCCTACCTGCTAGCAGCGTGCCCGACGTGCTGGCAGAGTCAACGACATGCTAGCAGCGTCACCGAAATGCTAGCAGATTTACGAAATGCCAATCGACTTACGCCGTGATAACCGCGTCACCGACATTCTGAAAGCACTTGTTGACATGCAATTTGCGTCACCAACATGCACACCGCGTCACCGACATCCTAACCACGTCACCGACATGCAGACTGCGGCACCAACATGCTACCCAAGTCACCGACATGCTAATGTAACGTGTGCATCAGACTGGCGTCGCGGAGCGGCCTGTGTACGTACATGTATACGCATATTTATATACTTATATATGTTATTCCAAAGTTTTAAGTTTTCATGTCTGTCACCAGTCCCCATGAATGCCATATTTTTTTGTATTATAATTTTGTCTACTCTTCTCGTCGTCAAAATCGAGGACGACTAAATGACAGCAGAATCGAAGATTATCTCGTGTTGAATTGTCAAAATACGAGAAAACTTAGGTGCCATGTTAGGGTTTGTCGAGAAAATATCGAGTTTGACAGAACGAGTCGAGTGTTTTGTATGGCAGCGCTGTCAGAAAACGAGAAAATTGACAGAAATAGACAAAAAATACTCACGCGAGAGTGAGTAATTGTCGCGTGTGTCATGTTAGTTAGCCCTGCAGATCTATGATGCCAATACGAGACAAGAGGAATGATATGAGTGTCAATTATTAGTGTACCTGAACCCTGACAAAATCCTGGTACACTAATAATGCCTCAAGTGTTTCTAGCCTTCTAAGGTTCCGCATGGCCGAATGAAAAACTAAACCCTTAAAGGATCACTTTTGTGTCTGTCTGTCTACCTGTATTTTCTCCCAACCTAATGGAACGATTACGTTGAAATTTAGTACCCATATAAATTTCTGTGTATTTTCATAATTTTTCATAAATTAATTGAATTTTAAATATGAGGGTCTCGTTTGGGAGACTAATAAGAAAAAAAATTTGTACACTGTACCAGTGTTCTGTGTGATATACCTATCAGATCAAAAGGGTTACTTTGAGGGTTTAAAGTATTTATTTATGTAAACTTCTCGCACACAATAAGGTACAAAGGCGGACTTAATGCCTATAATTATGAATTCTCTACAAGTCAACCGAGTATATTTTTTGTTTGTAAAGTTATTTAAGAAAGTAGATGAAAATTGACCCCCCCCCCCCTTCCCTTTTCTCCGAAACTATTGAGCACGAAATTTTGAAAAAAATACATAAAATAGTTATATATTTATAGATTACAGGAAAACCTCTAAAAAGTCAATGGTCCTAAAACAACATGGTAAATCTCCCAATATTGTGCGTAAAAACTTACATTTGCAGTTGGAATGTATGGGAGAACATATTCTTCAACTACAATGTTAAGTTTGTTCTTGGAATAAATTCATCCCAACTACGGAACCCGTCATTGTGCGTGGTCCGACTCGCACTTGGCCGTTTTTTTTTTGTTTACTCACGTTCATTCTCGTACTCTTGGTCGTGATGGTTGGTGACTCCGTTCTGTCTCGCGGCGCGTTCTTCGTTGAGCTGTAGTTTCAACTTGCGTACCTCCGACTCTAGCGCCTGCTTCGAGGTTAACAGCTTTTGCAACCGCACGTCTGGAAGGGATATTTGGTACTCGTTAATATTTTGTAGTTGGTCAGAAATTGCTGTTTAAAGTTTTTTGCTATACAGATTCTTGGAACATCACAGAGGATAAAAACTTCAGTCAGCTCTTGCTTGGTTTATTTTATTCTAGTGTTGTTTGGCAAAACATTGTTCTGGCCTAAATACCGCTTTTATTCAACATCATTATTTATTGATCTCCCTAATAACTATCATTTAATTAACCATTAAACATCACACTTATTATCATCATCCTGAGGCTGAGTTGACATCATCCTGAAATCATCAAAAAGTTGTTGCATTTTTCATAAGCGCGTTTAAAATTCACACAATACGAGAACTGTGTGATTATGATTTGCAACGATACTGTTTATCTGGAGAAAACTGGGTAAGGATTTCTAGATTATAGTGTTACGTACCTAGCCTGCCCTCGCCGGCGTCACTGAGCAGTTGGTGCGCCTGGTGCGTGACCAGCGCGTAGTGCTACGTACCTAGCGTGCCCTCCCCGGCGTCACTGAGCAGCTGGTGCGCCTGGTGCGTGACCAGCGCGTAGTGCTACGTACCTAGCGTGCCCTCCCCGGCGTCACTGAGCAGCTGGTGCGCCTGGTGCGTGACCAGCGCGTAGTGCTACGTACCTAGCGTGCCCTCCCCGGCGTCACTGAGCAGCTGGTGCGCCTGGTGCGTGACCAGCGCGTAGTGCTACGTACCTAGCGTGCCCTCCCCGGCGTCACTGAGCAGCTGGTGCGCCTGGTGCGTGACCATTGCGTAGTGCTACGTACCTAGCGTGCCCTCCCCGGCGTCACTGAGCAGCTGGTGCGCCTGGTGCGTGACCATTGCGTAGTGCTACGTACCTAGCGTGCCCTCCCCGGCGTCACTGAGCAGCTGGTGCGCCTGGTGCGTGACCAGCGCGTAGTGCTACGTACCTAGCGTGCCCTCCCCGGCGTCACTGAGCAGCTGGTGCGCCTGGTGCGTGACCATTGCGTAGTGCTACGTACCTAGCGTGCCCTCCCCGGCGTCACCGAGCAGCTGCTGCGCCTGGTGCGTGACCATTGCGTAGTGCTACCTACCTAGCGTGCCCTCCCCGGCGTCACTGAGCAGCTGGTGCGCCTGGTGCGTGACCAGCGCGTAGTGCTACGTACCTAGCGTGCCCTCCCCGGCGTCACTGAGCAGCTGGTGCGCCTGGTGCGTGACCATTGCGTAGTGCTACGTACCTAGCGTGCCCTCCCCGGCGTCACTGAGCAGCTGGTGCGCCTGGTGCGTGACCAGCGCGTAGTGCTACGTACCTAGCGTGCCCTCCCCGGCGTCACTGAGCAGCTGGTGCGCCTGGTGCGTGACCATTGCGTAGTGCTACGTACCTAGCGTGCCCTCCCCGGCGTCACCGAGCAGCTGCTGCGCCTGGTGCGTGACCATTGCGTAGTGCTACCTACCTAGCGTGCCCTCCCCGGCGTCACTGAGCAGCTGGTGCGCCTGGTGCGTGACCAGCGCGTAGTGCTACGTACCTAGCGTGCCCTCCCCGGCGTCACTGAGCAGCTGGTGCGCCTGGTGCGTGACCATTGCGTAGTGCTACGTACCTAGCGTGCCCTCCCCGGCGTCACTGAGCAGCTGGTGCGCCTGGTGCGTGACCAGCGCGTAGTGCTACGTACCTAGCGTGCCCTCCCCGGCGTCACTGAGCAGCTGGTGCGCCTGGTGCGTGACCAGCGCGTAGTGCTACGTACCTAGCGTGCCCTCCCCGGCGTCACTGCGCAGCTGGTGCGCCTGGTGCGTGACCAGCGCGTAGTGCTACGTACCTAGCGTGCCCTCCCCGGCGTCACTGAGCAGCTGGTGCGCCTGGTGCGTGACCATTGCGTAGTGCTACGTACCTAGCGTGCCCTCCCCGGCGTCACTGAGCAGCTGGTGCGCCTGGTGCGTGACCATTGCGTAGTGCTACGTACCTAGCGTGCCCTCCCCGGCGTCACTGAGCAGCTGGTGCGCCTGGTGCGTGACCAGCGCGTAGTGCTACGTACCAAGCGTGCCCTCCCCGGCGTCACTGAGCAGCTGGTGCGCCTGGTGCGTGACCATTGCGTAGTGCTACGTACCTAGCGTGCCCTCCCCGGCGTCACTGAGCAGCTGGTGCGCCTGGTGCGTGACCATTGCGTAGTGCTACGTACCTAGCGTGCCCTTTTTTTCGCAATCAATTAACACTTGCAACGCAACCAGTTGCTGAAGAAGATGCGAACGAAAGGGAAGTTTTCAGTCTTTAGGTTTACAACATTAGTTTTTTTTTGATAAATAACAGCTGCGTACATTTAAATTTGCATACCTCGACATAATGTATGGATCAGCTGATTTTTTTTTCGCGATTTCAGTGCTGGTCCCATAGTAAAAGTTGTTTATAATGATGAGTACAATAACCGATACAATACAAGGTTTCAAACTTAGTATAGTTTAGCGCGAGTACGACTCACATTTTGACTTTTTTTATAATTTCAGGATGATGAAATGAACCCTGAAGCCCCCAGACTTACTACACCAGTCAATGTTGATGTTTCAGACTCTGAGTCTATCTTCGACACTCCGAGAAAAATTTCATTGAAGGCACAAGTTCATAAGTTACAAAAACAAAAACTACGTCATCAGGTTAAAATTAAAAAAAATAGGCCAACAAAATAGATATTTAAAACGTAAAATATTAAACTTGAAAGATTTCGTTAACCATTTAGAAAAAAAGTTTGACATCCAAAAAAATGTGGTAAACTCTCTTAAAAATACAGCAGAAACTCAAGCCCTCTATGATAGACTCTACAGAAATTCCACGAAGGCAGGATTGTCGCGTCGTAAATTTTGTCCGTCTCTTCGTAAATTTACTTTAACTCTTCATTATTACTCTCCTGCCGCGTATAATTATGCCAGAAAATGTTTCAGTAAAGTTTTTCCACATGTAAGAACATTACGCAGATGGTATGTTAGTATAGATGCACAGCCTGGTTTTAGTCAGATTTTTTGTCAGATAATTTAAAAACAGATTTTCCTCATCCAGTTAATCAAGAAAGTGTTGTTATATTTCTTGATCCCGGTCACATGATAAAATTGATAAGAAACACATTCGAAAGCAAAAAGATATTTTAAGATTATATTAAGATAGTAGGTATATATTTAATCTCTTTGGTTGTGACAGACGGACAGACAGACACACGAGTGCTTCTATAAGGGTTCCGTTTTTTCCTTTTGAGGTACGGAACCCTTAAAAACCTTTGGAGTTGTATGTATGTCTGTATCGAGTATCACATGATAACAACATCACGCCTGTGATCCGCGAAGGGTTAGGCAGAGCAATACCGTCTTCACCATAAAAGCACACGGGGCCCGTGCCCAGAGCCCCCATCTTATTCTCAGGGGGCCCCGAAGGACCGACAATTTCTCTCACACATTTATTCTCAAAACATTTTTGTCGGGCACATTATACTTTGTTCACAAATCAGTAATGTTATCAGAAGGTATTTACAAGGCATATATACTACGCCATTATATCGATGACTGCGCCTATTCCTACTGTACTAATTAATAATATTTCCGAACGCATCCTACCTAATTTACTAAGTACACCATCTAGCGATCACTCACGCAATCCCTCCGATTCCAAAGTCAAGCTGCACCGTCTGAACAAGGCCTAACATAAATGTCGACATTGTCTATGGTTGGGGGAATCCCCGAATGATGTATTAAACTTTCAGTCTGATAGGAGTGAGTGGCGTTATTTTGTTTCGTTTGATATTTAACCGCTCAGGCCCGTGGCTCAATAACGTCATCTCTCAATCTCAAAAAAAACTTTTTTATTCGATAACTACTTTCAAATCGCGCGCCGCGAGGGCTCCTATTCGGAGCCATTGGGGCTTTATCGGTTAAAATTGAGTAACATAAACAGAAGTTTTGATTTGTTCGTTTAAACATTATTCCATTATATCGAAAAGAACATATTTAAGTGGTTCACAAAAAGAAAAAAAGTTATAACTCAAAAAGAAATAACGGAAAACTTCCAAAGCTCACTTCGTTTTTTACGGTTGAAGAAACAAATAAGCCGAGGGATTATTCATTCTCATCACCGCAAGACAAAAGTACATCTGAATGTCACCAGGAAAAAGAGGTTACGTGTGACGAAAATGACAAACACATTTCACACTCGGTTATCCCGAGTGTGTCAAGTGATCGAGTGCTAAAAGTGTGCCTGGCTGACGGACCATAGAATTTATCCCCTCACAAACTATGTGGAAACCTAACTAAACGATGTGTGAGTCTGTGTACATAAGTCATTTGAATAAAAAATGTGCGGGTTATTTAATAAGTACATTTCTAATATTTTATTTTCGCGTTGCCAATAATAAAATAATATTCATAAAATCACCGTCATCAATACTATAACAAAATTCAACAGTTACTTGAACTGTTGAATTTTGTTATAGTATTGATGACAATCGCGCAGCGCGCGCACCAGCCGGCGGGCGGCTAAGCTCACTTCATTCAGCCCAAGTGAAGTGGTGTTGCTATGGCAACGAGAATCGAGTGAAGTGATAAGATCACGACACTCGCGCGTCGCGCTTACCGACTCACTTCACCTAGCCGATTCACTTCGGCGCGGGTGGTTACTATGGTTACGAGAATCGGGTGAAGTGATAAGATCACGCCGCGCTTGCGCGTGAGGCCAAGTTGAGTATTTTTTTAAATTTGCCGTTTTTTATGTATAAATGCGCGACAAACAAAAATTTGGTTTTACCACCTATAAATCAAAATCCAAAATGGCGGCTACAAACATTTTTCATCATGGGTGTCGTTTTCATGGTTTTCGGGGGTGTTAAATCCGATAGTGAGGTCAAAATTAAAAAGCAAGATGGCGGCTGCGAAAATGTTCAGATTTTTCATCATGGGTGTTGTTTTCATGGTTTTCGGGGGTGTTAAAGCCGATATTGAGGTCAAATCTAAAAAGCAAGATGGCGGCTGTGAAAATATTGAGATTTTTCATCATGGGTATCGTTTTCATGGTTTTCGGGGGTGTTAAATCCGATAGTGAGGTCAAAATTAAAAAGCAAGATGGCGGCTGCGAGAATGAACAGATGTTACATCATGGGCGTCGTTTTCATGGTTTTCGGGGGTGTTAAAGCCGATAGTGAGGTCAGATCTAAACAGCAAGATGGCGGCTGCGAAAATGTTAACATTTTTCATCATGGGTGTCGTTTTCATGATTTTGGGGGGTGTTAAAGCCGATAGTGAGGTCAAATCTAAAAAGCAAGATGGCGGCTGCGAAAATTACCAAACCTTTTGGAATAAAAAAAAACAAAATTGAGTTTCTGACTGAATTTCTGTTTTACTATTTTTTATTTAAACAAAACCTAAATAGTAACGTTTCAACACTTAAATACTAGTTTTGAAATAATATAAAATGATCAATAGAATTAGCCTAAAAATATTATTAAAATCTCGATTATGATTATAAATGTAATGCTTGGTCACTCTCTTGCATCAGTAGGATGACACTGACAGCTCACTCCACGCGTGTTTTCACGGTGAGGTTTTTACAGAATCGACATGCTGATCGGTTATGTCAATACCGCCGATCGGTTATGTTAATTTTGATCAGTACGAAACGGCTGATATAGAAAAAAATCCATATGCTGACTACAAAGATACTATTGAAAGAAAAAGATTTCGCAGCACACGCATCACTTTTTTTGAAGGATCATCAGAGACTGCACAGTTGAGAGGCAAGGAAAAGTTTCGTGTAGATACTTTTATTCCCATAATTGACACATTAAATACACATTTAAAAAAAACGTTCGGCGGCCCCAAGAAATTGATAGTCGATTTAGTTTTCTTTGTCAGTTAACAACAATCGAATCTGGTGAGTTGACCAAAAAATGCAAAGAATTTTCAGAATTTTATCATGAAGACACTAATGCAGATGAGCTCAAAACAGAATGTTTTCATTTAAGCCAATATTTAAAAAACATAGCAAAGCAAACAGCGGATTTAAATATCTCAACCTTAAATAACCTAATAAAGTCAGATAAATTGGAAGAAACTTTTCCAAACGTAGAAATTGCTACAAGAATATTCCTTTTGCCAAATGGTTACCAATTGTAGTGGAGAGCGGTCATTTTCGCAGCTTAATAGAATAAAAAATGAATTGCGAACAACAATGTTACAAGAACGACTGAGTAATTAGTCAATAATGTGCATAGAAAGTGATATCCTTAAAAAAAAATGACTATAAGGATATAATAGAAGATTTTGCTCAACAGAAATCCCGAAAGAAACCGTTATCGTAATCGTAACCAAAAAGGGTGCACATTTCGCCAGTTATGTCTAACTCCCATGTAATAGGGGGAGAGCCCATTACCATCAACCGGGCACAAATCCAGACTTGGGGCTGCTACTGAGAAATTCCTGATAGAAAAACCTAATAACACTGCCAGATCTGGGAATCGCACCCAGGATCTCTTGCTCAGCAGTGCAGCAGCTGGACCAACGAAGCAGTCATGTCATATTATATTATTCTAAGGCCCTTAGCTTAATCTTACTTTAGCAGGAAACCTTTGTTTACCTGGGGGATCAATGCACTGCAGGATATGCAGCGATCGATTGGAAGTGAGCGGTGGATTCAGGGTCGTTCAGCGTATCAAATATCAATCGATATAAGTGCCACTGCAGATGTGCCACTGCGGCTTCCTCATGGATGATAAAATAATTCTACTTACGCCAGTATTTAAGGCATAATAGCAGTAATCAAAGTTCCCAGTCTTAGGGCCGTATTACAAAACCTTACTCAAGGCCCGAGCATTACTTAAAACTTGTTTCAAACAATCAAATGGGTTTACAGTCAGAGCTTCATGAGTGACTGCGTATGCTTCATGAGAAAAATATTGTACAAATTGGTGTCAATATAGATTAGTTGACTGTGACCAGATAAGAACCACACCACACCGTTATCACTCTGGTTATAGTCAGCCGCCAATTTGTATATCTACACTGATATTAAGCCAAAACTCTGCGTGTTTGCTCGCCAACATTTTCACAGTTATTATTATTTATTTATTAAAACTTTATGCACAAATTATCATCTGCCTGCCTTTTCCCAACTATGTTAGGGTCGGCATCCAGTCTTACCGGATACAGCTGAATACCAGTATTTTACATGGAGCGACTGCCTATCTGACCTCCACAACCCAGTTACTGGGTAACACGATACCCCTTGGTAAGACTGGTTGTCAGACTTTCGAGCTTCTGACGACCCGTAACGACTGTCAAAGATCTACAAATGACAGCCGGGACGTGCTTTCCGAGGCACAGAGAGGTCTTGGTATGTAAAGATGGTCACCCATCCACGGACCAACCGCGGCAAGCGAAGCTTAACCTGATCGATCGACCCGTGAGGCTGTTATTACGTAGCCAAAAGCCCCTCAATTTAACTGTATGCACAAGTAAAAAAAATACTGTACTAAGGCGGACTTAATGCCTTATTGCGTCGCGTATTTCGATATACCTTAATTCTGTATGTAACGGTACTGTATTATGTATATTTGTCATGAATGTACCATGAGAGTAGTGCCCCGTCCACATACAGGCTCGAGCGGATGTCTGACGGTCAGACAGCCAGTGTTTCTTCGGCCTGCGTAGTAAAGATCAATGTCAAAATAATTTGTAAGTAGGAACGTAATTTTTTTTAAGTACGATGTATGTATTTTGGTGCTGCATTACTAATTTATTCGTTTTCAATTTAACTATGAACGACGAACTGTCTTTTTATATGAAGCAAAAACAGAGCGTTTCAAATCGCGGTGTCGCCCTCAGGCGTCGGAAAACCGATGCCTATTGTATAAATTTTAATAAATCGCTGTGAATGTGTTGTTTTATTTTAATCTCATGTTTCCTGGAGGCTAGTTGTAGCTGTTACAAAATATTTTGAAAGAACTACACACAACTCACCATAAATAAACCTATAATTGTAATTGTAATTTTGCCCAGCAAGATTGAAGAAGTTCTAGAGCGTTTGAGGGTGAATATAAGCAGGAATCACAATAAATGACGATTTGCTCGGCTTTACCTCACGAAGAACTATCGTATCCGGTTTGACAGCTCTATATTTAACTGAGCGATTGTTTTCTGCGCTATGTGGTCGCAGGTTCGATTCCCCATTACACCACGTCCGATTTTAAGAAATTATAGGAATAGCAATTATACAGACGAAGGAACCGCTCAACCGCTCGGTCTAAAAGCATGAAATGCTCAAAAGTTCCTTGTACGTATATCTAAGGGAAGAATATCGAATAGGGAAAGAAAGTTTGTATCCAAGTTCGTCAGTTTTGAAGTTAGAACGTATAGTTGGTATTTAGATCGTTTTTTGGGCTCATTCCCTATGATTCAAGATAAGTTACCGGTGGGATATCACATCGGGCACACTGCTTGTCATAGCTATAATAATCATAGTTTGTTTTCAAATAAGTTTTTTCGCATTAATACATTCTCAATAGGTGTCCACATATTCTGCCACGTGTCTTTCCCACACATAAGTACCTACCTACTCAATCTCGTGTAGGTACATACACCCCCGATGTAGATCATTATTACTTGTATTGTGTCGTGTTGTTACTAAGTCTAGTTAACAAACTTGTATCGACCATTTGCCGAACCCGGTTAAAGTCAGATAAAGCAGTCACATCATGTGGCATGGTCACGGCTGCCGTGATGTGCGTATAGAAAATTCGTCCTACGCCAAATTTAAAAATTTTGCGTGCAAATTCACGCCACGGACGTGAAGAAAGGCCTGCTAGTGATGGGTAAGGAAAGTAATTATGTTAAAAGCCTTATGAAATATTTTACGAATACAAATTAAGATACTACACTACTATATGATGAAAATTATTTCTTGTCTACTACATTTTACATCAGATTAAGTACAAAGCAAAATATAAAATAAACCTACCGTATGTACAAACTCATGAGTAGGTAAATAAGTACAAATCGATAATTTTGGAGCAACTCTCGCGCATCCCTGTCAGGGAAATCCTATACTTACAGTACTTTGTACGCCACAGACGGGATGAGATGTCGCGCTATGACGTCAACCGCGCTGCCGGACATTGATAGTGATGTGCAATATTTTAATAGGCATAGATACGACTCTACGCACCTTCCTTGAATCATGTATGGGGCAATGGAGGACAGTCCTTCACTATCCGGGGTGTCGACGGATCCAGGGGAATGATGAGCCTGTATGGATTAAACGGGAGATATTAATTTCAGGGCGACAGTTTGAGTCCACTTTGGTTCTGCTTAGCCCTGAATCCTTTAAGCACGCTGTTGGAGGATTCAGGTCTAGGCTATCGATTGAAGAGAGATGGTCAGGTCATATCTCACCTCCTCTACATGGATGACTTAAAAATCTTTGCCTCCAACAAATTGCGACTGATGGAGCTACTGAAGGTAACTGAAACATTCAGTGGCGCCATCGGAATGGAGTTTGGTTTGGACAAATGTGCAGTCATGCATGTGAAGCGAGGGGAGATAATGGAATCCGAGGGAATTCAACTTTCGGATTCCATACACCTTAAATCCCTTTCCTCAGCCGAAAGCTATAAGTATTTGGGTATGTCAGAAGCATTAGGCATCAACGTTACTGATATGAAGCAATCGTTGAAGGAGCGCTTTTTTGGCCGCCTGAACCCTGACCTTGTTTCCGCCTGAAAGAAGACTTATCAATACCTTCTATTGATAAGTCTTCTTTCAGGCGGAAACAAGTTTTGATGTACTCTTTCAGCATACTCAAATGGACTCAGACCGAACTTGACGCCCTGGATAGGAGAGTCCGTAGGTACACTGTTGACCGCAAACCGGATGCATCACCCACGATCATCGGTGATGAGACTGTACATCCCGCGGAAGTGCGGGGGTCGAGGCTTTTTAAATGCGAAGACCCTCCACAACCGCGAGATATGCAGTCTCAGGGAAACGTAAAAAAACTCAGGCAAACGTTTGATAAACGAAGTATAATATATAATATTATTATAATATATATAATATAATGACTGCACGTGCTACATCTTGATGTAGCGTCCGTTAGCTAACTAGAAGTCCCCAGGGCCGGACGGGCTGCACAATTTCTGGCTCAAATGGTTTCTAAGGTCGCACGCTCAGTACCAGACTGCTGTGGAGTCTGGTTCGCTACCCCAATCTCTTACGACAGGTGTTACCCACCTGCTCCATAAATCAGGTAGCACCGCGGAACCCAAAAATTATAGGCCGATCACGTGTTTACCGACGGTCTATAAAGTTCTTACATGTATTTTGAGAGCTAAAATTAACAAACATATAGACACCAACTCCATCATGTCTGCCTCTCAAAATGGATGTAGGAACGGGTCCCGCGGTACTAAGGAGCTCCTCCTCATTGATATGGCCATTAGCCAACAGGTTCGTCGTTCCCAAAAGGATCTGTCGACATGTTGGATAGATTATAAGAAGGCCTATGATTCGGTGCCACATACATGGCTCATGAGGGTGCTGGAGTTATATAAAGTAGATGCCACTCTGCGCACCTTCCTGATGTCATGTGCCCTATACATGACATCAGGAAGGTGCGCAATGGAGGACGGTCCTTCGCTATCCAGGATGTCGAAATATCCAGAGGAATAGCGAGCCGATAAGGATCGAGCGAGGCATATTTCAGGGCGATAGTTTGAGTCCGCTTTGGTTCTGCTTAGCCTTGAATCCTCTAAGCACACTGCTGGAGGATTCAGGTCTAGGCTATCGGTTGAGGAGAGGTGGTCAGGTTATATCTCACCTCCTCTACATGGATGACCTAAAACTCTTTGCCTCTAATAATTTGCAACTGATGGAGCTACCGAAAATAACTGAAACTTTCAGTAGCGCCATCAGGACGGAATTTGGAGTGGATAAATGTGCGGTCATGCATGTAAAGCGAGGGGAGATTGTGGAATCCGTGGGAACACAACTCTAGGATTCCATAAACCTTAGAGCCCTCTCCGCATCCGAAACCTACAAGTATTTGGGTATGTCGGAAGCGTTGGGCATCAATGTTACTGACATGAAGCAATCGTTGAAGGAGCGCTTTTTTGACCGCCCGGTATTTAATAGTCTTCTATCAGGCGGAAACAAGGTTCGCGCCTTCAACGATTGGGTCATGCCCGTTTTGATGTACTCTTTCGGCATACTCAAATAGACTCAGACTGAACTAGAGGGTCCGTACGCTGCTGACTGCATATCGGATGCATCACCCACGGTCATCGGTAATGAGACTGTATATCCCACGAAAGTGTGGAGGTCGAAGCTTTTTAAACGCTAAGACCTTCCACAATCGCGAGGTATGCAGTCTCAGGGAATATTTCCTAGAAGCCGACGTGGGGATGCATCGAGATGTTGTCGCGGTGGATAAGGGCCTCACCCCACTTTCCTTGGCAAAAGAGAACTGGCGCAAGCTTGTAGTGCTTGACACTAACTATCGCAGGTAGGTATGGCAGAGTAAGGAGCTTCACGGACGCTTTTTCCGGGCCCTACATGAACCTGATGTAGATTTCCATTGGAATTGCATTGCGCACCGATGTTTATTTTATTTGACTTTATTTTATTTGATTTATTTTTAATTTTTGTGTTCGTTTATTATTGACATAATCTACTCTTTACAATGTTCTTTGTTGAGTTGTATTGCAATATGTGGTTAGCTACCGAACTCGATTTGATTCACAGGTCAACAAAAAAAATATTTTTTTTGGGTTTGTTATTAAATTAATATTTTCCAATTGTCTACAACTAAAAGTAACCACAGGCTCCATTCATAACAAATAAAGTTTGCTCTTGTAAATTTTACAATGAAAAATAAATATTTTAAGA
The DNA here is from genome assembly GCA_905333075.3 of Atethmia centrago. NCBI lineage: Eukaryota > Metazoa > Arthropoda > Insecta > Lepidoptera > Noctuidae > Atethmia > Atethmia centrago. Next base: position 28,486,776 of record HG995378.1, on the reverse strand, counting down.
TTTTGACAGAACGCTTTAGGAACAACGATTTTAACACGCAAGAGCCGGGGTTGCGGGGGGATTACGGGCAATGGCGCCGATTCCCTTGTTCACAAACTAAACTAAATTTAAGTTCAGTGCATCTTTTTCTTTCTATTTCATTAAAAAGAGGACAGAAGATAAATTTTAGTTTAGTCCTGTCAAATTAATCAGCAACTATCACTACTCCATACAAGTTTAGACGTGATTAAAAACTTGCCTACTAAAATTACGTCAAGCGCTGATTAATTTGACAGGACTAAACTAAAAATGATCTTCTGTCCTTTTCTTAATGAAATAGAAAGAAAAGGATGCACTGAACTTAAATTTAGTTTAGTTTGTTAATAAGGGAATCGGCGCCAGTGAATGGTGTGAAAGGCATGACTTGGTCTTGAAGAACTTCCTCCACGTATCTTTGAGCGTTCACACTGCCTCTATCGAACACAACAAGATCGGTACGAGCCTCGTAAGCGATACCTCCCCAAACCATTACGGGCCCTCTCTGGCAACCCACTGTTTCAATTATAGCGCATGGAGCAAACCTTTGGTTTTGGCGTCTATACACTGTTAAATTTTGATCGTGGAGGGTCGATCCGGTGCGTGAAACACTATCGATTTATAAAGATAAAATTAAAAATAAAATTACTTTTTCTGTTAAACTCGAGTGTATTCTCGCATTAGTGAAAAAACAATGCGAACCATTAGTAAGTACCATTCCAAACTCATTTCGTACCATAGGATTCGTTTGTGTGTAAATATCATTCAAAGTGAAAAACACTAATACTTACAAACCATTTCACAAAAGACGCGTAAGCGCAGTCCACGTGGACTCGCAAAAATTAGCCAATGCTAGACCAAACTTCGCCCCCAAACCCCATTTGATTGGCAATGCAAAAAGCGCGAGCCCCCCGCACCACGCGGCCCGCCCTCTAAGGAAGGGCAGCACATGGACACACAAACAATTCGTTTCTCTAAGACGTCAGACGTCATCGGCGTATTGTTGTTTACGATCATTGTCGCGCGAAAATAATGGCGTCTCGTAATTACGTGTTCCCATGGTGCATTAGTAAATAGGATTTTTTTCTTTTCAAATCGTTGTACATAATTTTGATTCATTATTTTTATGAACAATTAATACGTTATCGCGAAGTGTAGCGCGTAGCCCTAAGTGTTAAATAAATCAGAAGTGTTTTAGGTATGTAACAGAACTTTTTTTAATTGGTGTAGTTAGTAACTAGAACATTTATTTTTCAAATTGTTGTAAATCATTTTGATTCCACATTTTTCAATACGCCATAACTAGCAGGCCTGTAGGTAGGTACTTATTTTTACATTTACCGCATTTAGCATAATTCTTTAAATTTTATTATGTTCCGAAACCTAGGCACGAAGTAATTATGACGGTCCTCGGTCCTAAGCCCGTAAAAGTATGAAGAAAAATTTAAAATCATTTAATTTGTTTACATGAACATCAGCTGAGCGAGTCAATAACCTAAGCTGAAAGAGCGAGCTGAGTGTAGGTACGCACCGACGACGACACGAACGCGATGTAGGTGTCTAACTCGTGGCGCTACTACGCGTGGCGGTTTCATGCATTTTGCGAATATTACGTTATCACTTCCTATTTTTTTAATTTTTCTAAGAATGATTAATTTTTATTTTTTTTTTAAGAGATACTATGCTGTGTAAGTCTTTTATGAATTGTATTTTGTGAGTTGAAACACCCGTCCAAGGGATTAAAACGATCAAAATGCAACCGTGTAGATACGCCGACGTCCATCTGGACCTCTTAAGGCTATTCTGCTCTCATCTGAGAACAGTAAGTCCTTGCATTCCTCCACAGTCCAGTCAGCATATTCTCGTGCAAAAGCAAGTTTAGCTCTACGGTGTTGTGGGAAAAATTATGGGGCGCGAGCTGGTCGAAAGGCCCTCAGATTTCATTCTGCCGGTCTTCTTCTAATCGTATGTTCACTCACACTGCAAGTTCTCACCTCAAAAAGACGCGTACGAGCTTCAGTAGCGGTGCTAAAGCGATTTCCGTACATGTTTTGAACAGCTCAGGTAAGCTGCGATTTTTATTCCTAAATACTAAGATTTTTCGAAAAATTTCCATGTACATAAATACGTATCAATAAGTTATATTACTAAGATTATTAATGATTTATTGTATGAATCATGTATTGTTTTTTTGTACCAAAATAATACATTTTTCGATTTGTCCTCAAATGTGCCCATCAGGTGTCAATTGTCTTTTCTGCGCAGTATTCAAATAGAGTACCTATTGATGTTTGAAAAGAAGTATGTTGATACTATATGAATGTAATGTTACGTTGTTTTTGCATTATATTTTTACTAGGAAAACATTATATAATATTTCTTTATACATCATTTTTCAGAATAAGTCTCCAACGAATAATGTTTTCACGAAATGCCTTGGATCTTCTTCGTGACGGAAATCTCTCAGACTTGAAGTTATCTTCAGATGACGACGATGGAAATGGAGGTAGTTTTGCTCGAGAATCGCGGTCTGTTCGATTCGGTGCAGATGCAGTTAACCTAAATAAAAAGGAGATATTCCCCCCAGACTAATGAAGATGAAACGAATGAAATTTTTTCAACAACATGTTTGACCTACCTGCTCCAATATACGAAGTTCCTGACAATTCTGATGCAGAGTCGACCAGGAGCAGCTTCTTCAAATGAAGATATTTTTGGGAATCTGACACCAAAAACGAGGATTAGGTTGAGGCACAGAGAGCTGATGATCCCATAGTCGAAGCTCCTGTCGATTATTATCACAGGTACGTTCCGCAACAATTGTTTCACAGTATGGCTGAAATGACGAATTTATACGCCGTTTATTATTTACCAAAGTTCGTCTCCAGAATTTGACAATAACATTGTAAAGAAAAGAAAAAAAATTGAAACAGAAAGGCATCATGGCTGCTTGTACCAACAGCTTGCGTCAACATATTGTCAAGTCCATCATTCCTAACTGATAAAGAAACCAACAAGAAACCGAGGGGCTTTGCACAAGAAATAAGTAGTAATGATGGCGATGTTACAGTAGCCAAGTGGTTGGATAGCAAAATTACCCAGGGCTAGGCTTCCAATTTTATTGGTATTGGGCAATAGAATTTAGTGAGAAGATGGTGTAAAAAGGAGAGGCGATTTGTTGAAGTTGAAAGACCAGAAATCGTGAAGAAGTACAATCATGCGATGGGAGGAGTCGACTTGCTTGATCAACTCATGACAGGACATTCATAAAATCAAAAAAATGGCCTCTACCTACGTATGATATTCCATACATCAGATCTTGCAGTTGTTCAGGCTTTCCGGGAATACCAGACTGACAATTAATTACTCGGAGTCCCGATAAACAAGCGACTCACTTTGCTTCACTTTCGTCGTAGATTAGCAGAAAGTTTAGTTTTGCGAAATAAACAGATTGGTGTCGATAAAAGAGGTCGACCAAGTGGCAGTAGCCCGACGCCACCCGTAAATGTTCCCCGAAGACCAGGAGAAGAGAAATAGCTCATGACGGGGTTGGACACCTTCCTGCATATGATGACGGGGCAACACGTTGCAAAATGGTAGGATGCAAGGGAAAATCCCGTGTAAAGTGCATCAAGTGTAAAGTGCACTTATGCCTAACAAACGATAAAAATTGCTTTTCAGCGTTCTACACATAGGCTTTTCTATTTCTAGTAATTTTTATTTATATAATAACGGTGCTTAAGATCCGATTTCATTTTTATTTACTTCATTGTTTTTTCTAATAAAATTATAATAGAATATTAATGTTTATTGATTTAGAAAAATCCCATAAACATGAATCGTAATTATAATTAAAGCCGGATGGGCACATTTGTGCACATAAAGAAAAACAAGATTTTCTAAAAAACTTGACTTCCAGGATTTTTATTATTATTTTTTTCCTAGTTTTTAATGCCTATTATAACACTAAAAATTTATTTAAATCCGTACGAGAGAATACAAAAAATCAGGTCTGAAAGGGATAAGAGTCGACCACAGCAGAGCCCTGCGTTCACTGTGGCAAGGGTGAATAAAACTGGAGGTCCCCAATTATCCAGAGTTGGCACACTAACGACTAGCGCCTTCCCTTAGCCATGCAGCCCTCGGCATGTGCGACCTTGGCTTGGATTGTATCTCTCTTGGTCTGGCTCCACACCCTAGACCTGTGTCGGCAAAGTAAACTCTGCCGACACAGACCTAGAGTTCATAGGAGCGCGCAAGCCCCACCACGACGTCAACGTGGAGATACGGCGGTGGGGTTATTAAGTTATTACGAGTAATATTATTATAAAAATATTGTAACTTTTTATGCTAGGTGGAAGCAACCAACATTGGTTCTGGTTTGCATAATTAAAATGATTAAGTTGGTCATGGGTTTGTTTTACAAATAGTTTTAATAAGTTTTTAGGGGACCATGCTGTGTAGTTCTTTATGATTTTGTAAAAGGTGGCCAAATTGGGTTGGTTCCGCAAGTGGCAGTGTTGTATCTCTGTTGTTAGTCTTTAAAAAGGAACCTTTTTTTGGGACGATACAATGCGTGGTTTGAGCGCCATACGAGGGCGACACTGAAAGTTTTTAGAACTAGCCACTTGTAAACGATATAATAAAAAAACAGTTCTAATTTTGAAAATGGAACTCTTTGCCAATATTATTGTGTATGGATTTTATTCATTTGTCATTTGTTTACGTTTTGGCGGCAAATTGAAAATTGTCTGTGCCACGTCAGCATGCATTTAACGCGGGAAAATTTTCGTACAATTATTTTTTATGACTCGATGTCATTTAAGTCAACAAGAAAGTTATGATAGACTTCGATTGGCCTTTTACGATGGAGACCCATCTCGTGCCACTGTTTACAACTGGTTTAATGAGTTTAAACGTGGTCTCACTAATCTCACCGATGATCTGCTTGAGGGACGGCCTTCTACGGCGACGACTGGAGATAACATCAGTGTTGTGCAGCGTATGATAGAGACTGACAAAAGAGTGACTTATCAACAGATCCGGACAAGCTTAGGCATCGGTATGAGTCAAGTACACAAAATCCTCCATAGACATTTAGCGGTCAGGAAGCTTTGTGCCCGGTGGATACCTCATAATTTGACAAAGGCCCAAAAACTCCGTCGTGTTGACTGGTATCGTGAAATGGTTCAAAGATTTAACGGAGGTGACTCTAATACTGTGTTCGACATACTTACGGGTGACGAAAGCTGGATTTATTGTTATGATCCTGAAACTAAGAGACAATCTGCTGTCTGGGTGTTTCCTTCCGAGGAGTTACCAACTTAAGTGAAGAGAGGTCGAAGCGTGAGAAAAAAGATGGTGGCCTAGTTCTTCGGAAGGACAGGTCATTACGCAACAATTGTTTTAGAGGATGGAAAAACAGTTACTGCAGAGTGGTAGGTACACTAACAATTTTTTGTCACTTGTTATGGAAAAAGTTCGAGAGAAACGACCTCGCAGTGGGATTCTCCTTCACCACGACAATGCCTCGTCGCACACCGCCAAGCATGCAATCGACTACTTGCAGACGACAGACGTGGAATTACTGGTCACCCGCCCTATAGCCCCGACCTCGCTCCTTGCGATTTTTATTTATTTCCGAAAATAAAAGAAAAGCTTCGAGGAAAACGTTTTATGGGCGCCGAGGAAGCAGTGGCTGCGTTTCAAAATGCGGTCGAAGAGACCCCTAAGGACGAGTGGGTAAAGTGCTTTTCTTAGTGGTTCTATCGAATGTAGAGATGTATTGATGTAAATGGACACTATTTTGAAAAGATATAATAAAACTAATAACTTGCTAGTTTGTTCAGTTTTTGATTTTCTAAGAACTTTCAGTGTCACCCTCGTAATAAACTCAATTTCACTCAAACTGTGGGTTGGTTCTTGTTTGCAAAAAATGGGTCCTTTGCCGTGGGATATTTTGTCACGTAACCATTTTTTATGGTACCTACATACTTACTGAACTTATATTATCATTACGACTCATTTAAATAAAAATGTAAGCTCATAGGTAGTATTCTTCATAACAGCCTATAATGAAATGGAATGATTTTATTTCTGTAAGTAGGTTTGTACAAACACTTTTACACGTCAATCATATTTAAAAAAACAAAAAACTAGATGAGGTCGGCGTTTCCTATCTGACTACTCTGAGAAGAAATGCCGAAACAAACTCAGAGGTCACAGTCTCTTTTAAAGTCCAGCCATATTCTTGGTCAGATCATGTGAAGACCATGAAGATTGGTGTCTGAAATGGTCTTTTGAGGAAAGAACCCATACAGATTTGGTTGGACCTGTCCAGTCAGTGCATGCATTTGTCAGTAACCGTGATGATCAACTCAGAACCAACTCTACAAAGGGTCATGGCCATCTGGATGGTCCGGGGACACCGCACGGTCTCCTGTGAGGCAGCGAGCCTCCTTGCCGGATTGCCGCCATGGGATCTGGCAAAAGTCCTCGCGCACGTATGGGAGTGGCGCGAGGAGGCGAAACGCCGGGGCGTAACTCCGCTGCCGCGAAGGACGGAGCATCGACGGGATCTCATGGCGACATGGAGAGTACGGTTGTCACAACCCAGTGCTGGGCACGCCACGATTGCGGCGATAAGTCCTCTCTTTGAGGAGTGGCTAGAGAGGCGCCACGGCGTCCTCAACTTCCGCCTGACGCAGGTCCTCGCCGGACACGGCAACTTCGGGAGGTTCCTGTGTCGGATAAGGCGCGAGGAAACGCCCGGGTGACACCACTGTGTGGATCGCCCGGAGGACAAGGTGGAGGGCTGTCCGGCTTGGGCAGAGCACCGCCGTGTCCTCGTGGAGGCAATCGGCGGCAGAGATCTCTCGTGTCCGGCCCTGGTTCAGGCCATGGTACGGAGCGAGAGGGCATAGGCAGCCGTCACCTCCTTCTGCGAAGCAGTAATGCTCGCGAAGGAGGAGGCGGGACGGTTGACGGAAAGGCAAATTTCGCGCCCTCTCGCCCCTAGCCACCGCAGGAGACGCCCTGGGCGTCGGGAATCCCGGGCGGATTTCCGGCCACCATAGGCGCGGGCTTGCGGACGGTGAGCAATGGGTAGGTCACCGTCCGGTAAGGACCAGGCCCGGGTCGATGGCGCGTCGTATTCCACGCGCGCCTCAAAGAGATGTCGCCAGCACAAATGTAGGGGTCCACTAGGGCCGATGCCTGCCGGGGTCGCGGGAAGGTACTAAAGGGTCACCGAGGCCTCTGGCAATACAGGCAACAGGAAGGAATACGGGTGGGTTTTAGTCGGTAAGAGTCTGACACACCCTCCCGCTCCGCCCAGAGCGGGAGAAGTTATCTGATGATTTCCCATCCAAAAAAAAAAAAAAAGGAACCGACTCTACGAACAAAACCAAAGAAAGGACATTTGGGTAGGCCGCATAAAGTAGGTACCCAAACTGCCAGATTATCATTAAACCTAACTGAGAAAAAGAAAAATTTTGTCATTTTATTGACTGTCAATAAAAATAAAAATGTTAATATTGACATTTTGATTTTAGTACGAATTCTAGTCTTATTAAAAAAGTAGTTTGTTGCTTGGAGTAGCTTAATTAATACCAAGCCTTTTTGTCATCCAAGTAATCTTTAACTTTATAGACACCTTTTTGACAAAGTTTTTGTTTAATAAATAGAAAGAAAAAAAAGAGAAAATGAAGAAAATACCTACGTTTATTCGCGATAAACATGACGCAAAGAAGGAACACAAATACAAAAAAGAAACAATTTGGGGGAAAATATGCGACAAATCCAAGCAAAAGACCCAGCTCTGGTTTGCAGCGACAGCCGGCGTCAAGGAACATATTTACTCTGGCCGGCGTGATGTGATGACGTTGACCGGTGCAGCACACAGTGAGATTGTATTAAGAAAACCAAAAGAGAATAAAATAAATACAAATATTTAAAATGGCAATGGCACGAACTCCTATTTCCGAAAACTTAATCGATCCTAGGCGGGGTGCTAACAAAATCGAGCTTGCTTCGCTCGCTCTTGCAGCCTACTTTATCTTAATTCTTAAGCTTCTTTGTATAAATCGACAGAAATAGTCCTCTTTCTGTATGAATTTACAAAATAAATAAAACCTACATTAATTTGAAAACACACTATGATTATTACAACTATAACAAGCCGTGTGCCCGATGAGATAACGTGAATGAGCCCAAAAAACGATCTAAATACAACTTCTACGTTTCTAACTTCAAAACTGACGAACTTGGACACAAACTTTCTTCCCCAATTCGGTATTCCACCCCCTTAGTTTCCTTCCTTCCCTTACTTACAACGAACTTTTGAGCACTTCATGATTTTAGACCGAGCAGTTGAGCGGTTCCTTCTTCTGTATAACTGCTATTCCTACAATTTATTACAATCGGACGTGGTGAAATGGGGAATCGAACCTGCGACCAAATAGCAATAGACAATTCTTCGTGAGGTAAAGCCAAGCAAACCATCATTTATCGTGATTCGTGATTCACCCTCAACGCTCTAGGACTTCTTTAACGTTGTGTGTGTGTGTGTGTGTGTGTGTGTGTAAAAGAAACACAGGAAGTGTCGACGAGGCAGATTTTGCAAAATATATTGTTATAGCTAAAACTTGCCTTCAGGAAACGTGAGATCAAAATAAAACAACAAATTCAGAGCGAAATTTAATCAAAATATTCAAATTTATACATTAAGTCTGTTTTCGCTTCATATAAAAAGACAGTTGGTCATTCATAGTTAAATTGAAAACAAATAAATTAGTAATGCAGCACCAAAATACATACATCGTACATAAAAAAAAATACGTTCCTACTTACAAATTATTCTGACATTGATCTTTACTGCGCAGGCCGAAGAAACTGACTGTCTGACCGTCAGACATCCGCTCGAGCCTGTATGTGGACGGGGCACTACTCTCATGGTACATTGATGACAAGTATACATACTACAGCACCGTCTACATACAGATCTAAGGTATATCGAAATACGCGACGCAATAATAATAACTGTGAAAATGTTGACAAGCAAATACGCAGAGTTTTGGCTTAATATCAGTGTAGATACAAATTGGCGGCTGACTATAACCAGAGTGATAAGTCGGTGGTGTGTGGTTCTTATCTGGTCACAGTCAACTAATCTATATCGACACCAATTTGTACAATACTGTCCTCATACAGCGTGCGCAAAGCCCTGCGTTTATGCAAAACAAAATTGACTATAAAGTTGTAATTAAACGCCGATAGAGTAACATTTTGATAAAAAATCTACAGATATACAATCATGTAACACGCATGCGCAGTACACAAACACCTGACAAGCGCGCGTCTCTACCGCTACCCGCATTTCCAATTCATCACTACTCGTAACTACAATACACATATTATTGTATTACTAATACATTTTGGTGCGCCATGGCACTGTACGTTAAAGTGAGCATCACTAACACTATATTTATATATAAGCGACAAGTTCGATAATCTCCTGTTCATTATTAGATACTACTACGTTTTATTCAGTTTTTCTCCTTCTACACTCAACTAGTTCGAGATCTAATCGAAATGTTCTCAGTATTGTAATTAAAGAATGACACAATAACAAGATAAAAATAATTTACAATGATATCAGTTAAACAGCATGGTAACTTTGTAGAATCGTGAATAAAAAATCTCGAAATATAAAAAATACAATGATCAGTCCCAAGAAAACTCCCGTCTTCGAGTCCCTAATCCTATTGGACGTTTTACCTTCTCAATAGACTATCACATACTCATGGGATACAATTTTGAGCAATTATATTACAGATAAAAGCATTATAAATAATTATTAAAACCGCATGAACGACAAGTGTGAAGCAATAAAGAGTTGCGTCAAAACTAACTACTTATTTGGATTTGTGATACCAATGGCAAGTAACAAATCGATCACTGCAATTTATTATTAGTAAAGAAGCGAATGAACTCGGCAAGCTAAATAAAACTCTTCCATTATAATACCTATACAGAAAATACGAACATAGTTAAAATAAATAATTATTTATTAAAAATTAAACAAAACATTAATTATACACATTATTCTCATATTTTACAGGGAATATTCAATTATACAAGCGATTTACAATAGTTATATAACGGTTATACATAATACAACCATATTATTGGCATTACAGAGGATATCCTACAACATTTTTGCTTAGCCGTGACGTGCTTTGATAATTCATTGAGTGTGTTTCTAAGCATTTTAATTATGCAAAAATGTTGTCGGTAACCATAAGCGTTGGTTCAGACGGGACAGCATTGCATTCAGTCTGACTCATTTTCCTACGTATTCTCTAAGGACTATCCAAAATGTATATAGACTTAAAAATGTCGTGCGCAGCTCACCTAGCGTTGCCACGTCCGAGCCAACCGAACAATTATATCTTACAGGCGATGAAAGCGTCGGCGAGCCTTCATCCGAATGACTTATTACATCCCAAGTGGAAATACTAGCGTTGTATGGAATAGTACTAATTCACCAAGTATTTGATGGGCTCATAATATGAATAATAATTGGATATTTTTATGTAAAACCTCATGAATTAGTCTATTTTCAATCATAGCATACACATACACGCCACACGTACTTAACACTTCGGCTCAATTATTTAAATCTCATTATATTACACGCAATATTTTTCAGGCATCTGCAGACTATAATTCGTTTTTTAATCCCAGAGGCTAATTTGACATTTCAAATTGGAGTTTGACATGTGTCAATTTGGTCTCCGAGATTAAAAAACAGACTACACAACGTTCGCGTAAAAATGTATTGCGTCGTGCGTCCGACTTTGTAACATTTATTTTATGATCAACATAATACAGGTCGAAATGATAAAATGTCAAGTTATTAGAATGAATAAGAAAATCAAATTATTATGTTGAGAATGTTAGATTATTATCCACTGAATACTTTAAAGTTACAAGGTGGTTATCCGACTCCCTCGTGCAAATCCTCCAAACCTATGAAACATTTTGTAAATGTAAGGCGATTAACATTTACAAGAATATTTCTTCTCAGTTTTATCTCAGTCAATACATATGGGTACATCGCATACCTCCTACAGGAGATACGATCCCTGCGTTTGTCAGGCAGTAACTCGTCGTATCATGTCATCGTTACATAAGTCGCTTCGTTATCTCTGTCACAGGTCTTTAAGGAGTGCAGACTTCGCGTTCTTGAGTTTGTCGAGTCGTTTCGTGAGGTGGCTGTTCTCAGTCTCCAACTCTTCAACCCGGTTGAGTGCTTCCCGAGCCTGTAATTGAATTATCACTCTTAGTTTATTGATATAAGGTCGCAAATTGCGTCAACGGAGTTGGCAGCGTTATGTACAGATTTATTCATAAAACTTGACATCTACATACGGTATAGCAATATTGAGTTATAGAGCGTTTAATTTATTGTATTTTACAACGCTTTTATAAATAAATGGAAGTTTTATTTTACATAATATAACATGCAGAAGGGGTAAAACGTTATATTTACATATTATTTAGTAAACAATTAGCATTTGATCGACATCGAGCACACAGGACTGTGGGGTACATATTATCACAGTATTATGTGGCGCAGAGCATTACGTAGGTGATCGGTTGCGTGTTCGGGTTAGCACACTCCGTGAGTAAAGGATGCGCGACTGTACCGTTAACTGTCGCCATTATTGATAACGGCCCAGAAGTCAACGACTTCCTGAAAATCAAATTATCGCATGTATATTTTATTAAAGCACGTATTATGATGTCGTCCGCGTAGCTCCTAAAATCTAGGTCTTTTTAAAGTCGTCTTTGGAGACGAGGATTGTATGCTTGAACGTCTCGCATAGACATGGCCTCTCGACAGTCGAAGAGCCCCCCCCCCCTGTATACGAGGCTTTAGTATTCCAATCATCGTTTAAGGTGCTGACAAGACCTAATTGGCCAAAATAGGCTTCTCTTAAGAAAAAAAATTGCCAAATCTGTATAGTTTGTGGTAACGGAAAAAATGTATGTTAATTTTGTACATATTTCCCAGAACCTGGTTGTTACCAAAACACGTTTTGAAAAAAAAATCTCGATACAAACCAATGTTAAGTTCTAATCCAAAACATCTGTATTAAATATCAACATACGTTACGTATTTAATTAAAAACAAGAACGTCTTATTTGAATGCAGAACTTGGTTGTATTTTATTTTCGATTACTCAACTCAATGTTGAGTAAACAGATAATTTCTTCATATTTTGCAATAAGTTACAAGCGATGTGTCATCGCGCTTCTCTTTCTTTTGTATGCAATTTGACAGTGACCGCGGTTTAGGTTTTGTTAACGTCTTAAGACAGAAGTATTCCTTCGTCGTCGATACTTATCAACATTGGTGTGCCTCCCTCAAGAGCCACTTGGCGCCGTACCTCCCGCTGCAGCCGGCGCCGCTCCTGCTTGAGCTGCTCCTCGTGCGCGTCCTGCGCGTCGTGGCGCGCGCGCAGGCGGGCCAGCTGCGCCTCCAGGCGCGCGCCCTGCGCCGCCTGCAGCGCCGCCTCGGCCTCCGCCCGCGCCGCGCGCGCCTTGGCCTCCGACAGCGCCTTGCGGACCGTGTCCACTGGCGACGGAGGATGCTTCGATTAATTACACGTAACACGGACAGCGAACAAACGATGGATGGACTGTGTGAAAGATGATATGGCTAGAAAGGTGGTCACTACCGAGAGAAATATGGAAGAAAGGGTCATGTTGCGCCGACCCCAAATAAATTGTAATGATGATAATGGACAGCGAATAGAAATTCAACAATTATCCTCGACTGACGAAATTAAAACGTGTGTCGGACGCAATCTGGGCCTATAATTCAATTTATGTAGGGCCAACACATCACTTCCTTTAGTTCCAAATATCACTATTAGTCGTCATCTTTGAATTAGCTTCCTTCCTAGCCGTATCACCAACGAAGCCTATTTTAGAAAACTTGAATTTGACCATATTCATGTTATTAACAAATGTACTATTATTGTACATGACTAGCTGTAAATTTTCCAAAAATTAAAAAGTATAATAAATAAGACACAAATTCAAAAGTGATGATGATTGAAAATGCTTTAATGGTTTGGTCATGTTTAAAGGATAAAGAAAAACCGACTAACAAAAGGTATTTACAAGGCAGATGTGAGTGGAAATGCTGGGAGGGAACGCCCTAAGAGGACTTAGCTAAAGTGACCTAAATGGTGATGCTCTTTAGAAAAGTCAGGTACTTAGTACTCGCAACCAGCGTGCATGTATGAACGTACACGAAGCAAAAGGAGTAGGTAAGAAGCGTAACAGCTGGTATTCTATAGTTTCTGCCTACCCCCATGGGAAGAAGGCGTGAGTATGTAGAATAAATAAAATACTAACTTTCTGGTAACGCTATATAATATGACGACATGCAGGGCTAACATGACAAGCGCGAGAACGCTTTCTTTCTCGATTTGTCGAAATTTGTCTACGATTCTGATGTCATCCGAATGCCTAACATGACTGATAAGCGTGAGTAAACTCGAGAAAGGCACTTTGACAGTTCTTTATCTCGCGACGAGAAACCGATGTAGCAAATTATTAAAAACAAATCATTTTTATTTTAGCAACATCGGCTCATTCGATAAATTTTACAGTTTGTACTATAATGATTTTACATCCACCTCTATTAATTTATGTTGTAATTTTTGTGTAACCGACCTTTTTTATTAAAATTTAATATTTTTCTATGGCATGCCGAAATTAAAATACAAAATGACGGAAACGAAAATGAGTGAGCCATTTTTGTTAGGGGAAAAACCTGTGGGTTCGCGTCACCAATATGTTAACCGCGTCACCGACATACTAACCACGTCACCGACATCCTAGCCGCGTCACCGACATATGAACAGCATCCCTTGAATATGCAATCTGCGTCACCAACATGCTGAGTCACCGACATGCTCAATGCGTCATCAATATGCTCAATGCGTCACCAACACGCTAATCGAGTCACCGACATGCTAACCGAGTCACCGACATGCTCAATGCGTCATCAATATGCTCAATGCATCACCAACACGCTAACCGAGTCACCGACATGCTAACCGAGTCACCGACATGCTCAATGCGTCATCAATATGCTCAATGCGTCACCAACACGCTAACCAAGTCACCGACATGCTAACAGCGTGCCCTACCTGCTAGCAGCGTGCCCGACGTGCTGGCAGAGTCAACGACATGCTAGCAGCGTCACCGAAATGCTAGCAGATTTACGAAATGCCAATCGACTTACGCCGTGATAACCGCGTCACCGACATTCTGAAAGCACTTGTTGACATGCAATTTGCGTCACCAACATGCACACCGCGTCACCGACATCCTAACCACGTCACCGACATGCAGACTGCGGCACCAACATGCTACCCAAGTCACCGACATGCTAATGTAACGTGTGCATCAGACTGGCGTCGCGGAGCGGCCTGTGTACGTACATGTATACGCATATTTATATACTTATATATGTTATTCCAAAGTTTTAAGTTTTCATGTCTGTCACCAGTCCCCATGAATGCCATATTTTTTTGTATTATAATTTTGTCTACTCTTCTCGTCGTCAAAATCGAGGACGACTAAATGACAGCAGAATCGAAGATTATCTCGTGTTGAATTGTCAAAATACGAGAAAACTTAGGTGCCATGTTAGGGTTTGTCGAGAAAATATCGAGTTTGACAGAACGAGTCGAGTGTTTTGTATGGCAGCGCTGTCAGAAAACGAGAAAATTGACAGAAATAGACAAAAAATACTCACGCGAGAGTGAGTAATTGTCGCGTGTGTCATGTTAGTTAGCCCTGCAGATCTATGATGCCAATACGAGACAAGAGGAATGATATGAGTGTCAATTATTAGTGTACCTGAACCCTGACAAAATCCTGGTACACTAATAATGCCTCAAGTGTTTCTAGCCTTCTAAGGTTCCGCATGGCCGAATGAAAAACTAAACCCTTAAAGGATCACTTTTGTGTCTGTCTGTCTACCTGTATTTTCTCCCAACCTAATGGAACGATTACGTTGAAATTTAGTACCCATATAAATTTCTGTGTATTTTCATAATTTTTCATAAATTAATTGAATTTTAAATATGAGGGTCTCGTTTGGGAGACTAATAAGAAAAAAAATTTGTACACTGTACCAGTGTTCTGTGTGATATACCTATCAGATCAAAAGGGTTACTTTGAGGGTTTAAAGTATTTATTTATGTAAACTTCTCGCACACAATAAGGTACAAAGGCGGACTTAATGCCTATAATTATGAATTCTCTACAAGTCAACCGAGTATATTTTTTGTTTGTAAAGTTATTTAAGAAAGTAGATGAAAATTGACCCCCCCCCCCCCTTCCCTTTTCTCCGAAACTATTGAGCACGAAATTTTGAAAAAAATACATAAAATAGTTATATATTTATAGATTACAGGAAAACCTCTAAAAAGTCAATGGTCCTAAAACAACATGGTAAATCTCCCAATATTGTGCGTAAAAACTTACATTTGCAGTTGGAATGTATGGGAGAACATATTCTTCAACTACAATGTTAAGTTTGTTCTTGGAATAAATTCATCCCAACTACGGAACCCGTCATTGTGCGTGGTCCGACTCGCACTTGGCCGTTTTTTTTTTGTTTACTCACGTTCATTCTCGTACTCTTGGTCGTGATGGTTGGTGACTCCGTTCTGTCTCGCGGCGCGTTCTTCGTTGAGCTGTAGTTTCAACTTGCGTACCTCCGACTCTAGCGCCTGCTTCGAGGTTAACAGCTTTTGCAACCGCACGTCTGGAAGGGATATTTGGTACTCGTTAATATTTTGTAGTTGGTCAGAAATTGCTGTTTAAAGTTTTTTGCTATACAGATTCTTGGAACATCACAGAGGATAAAAACTTCAGTCAGCTCTTGCTTGGTTTATTTTATTCTAGTGTTGTTTGGCAAAACATTGTTCTGGCCTAAATACCGCTTTTATTCAACATCATTATTTATTGATCTCCCTAATAACTATCATTTAATTAACCATTAAACATCACACTTATTATCATCATCCTGAGGCTGAGTTGACATCATCCTGAAATCATCAAAAAGTTGTTGCATTTTTCATAAGCGCGTTTAAAATTCACACAATACGAGAACTGTGTGATTATGATTTGCAACGATACTGTTTATCTGGAGAAAACTGGGTAAGGATTTCTAGATTATAGTGTTACGTACCTAGCCTGCCCTCGCCGGCGTCACTGAGCAGTTGGTGCGCCTGGTGCGTGACCAGCGCGTAGTGCTACGTACCTAGCGTGCCCTCCCCGGCGTCACTGAGCAGCTGGTGCGCCTGGTGCGTGACCAGCGCGTAGTGCTACGTACCTAGCGTGCCCTCCCCGGCGTCACTGAGCAGCTGGTGCGCCTGGTGCGTGACCAGCGCGTAGTGCTACGTACCTAGCGTGCCCTCCCCGGCGTCACTGAGCAGCTGGTGCGCCTGGTGCGTGACCAGCGCGTAGTGCTACGTACCTAGCGTGCCCTCCCCGGCGTCACTGAGCAGCTGGTGCGCCTGGTGCGTGACCATTGCGTAGTGCTACGTACCTAGCGTGCCCTCCCCGGCGTCACTGAGCAGCTGGTGCGCCTGGTGCGTGACCATTGCGTAGTGCTACGTACCTAGCGTGCCCTCCCCGGCGTCACTGAGCAGCTGGTGCGCCTGGTGCGTGACCAGCGCGTAGTGCTACGTACCTAGCGTGCCCTCCCCGGCGTCACTGAGCAGCTGGTGCGCCTGGTGCGTGACCATTGCGTAGTGCTACGTACCTAGCGTGCCCTCCCCGGCGTCACCGAGCAGCTGCTGCGCCTGGTGCGTGACCATTGCGTAGTGCTACCTACCTAGCGTGCCCTCCCCGGCGTCACTGAGCAGCTGGTGCGCCTGGTGCGTGACCAGCGCGTAGTGCTACGTACCTAGCGTGCCCTCCCCGGCGTCACTGAGCAGCTGGTGCGCCTGGTGCGTGACCATTGCGTAGTGCTACGTACCTAGCGTGCCCTCCCCGGCGTCACTGAGCAGCTGGTGCGCCTGGTGCGTGACCAGCGCGTAGTGCTACGTACCTAGCGTGCCCTCCCCGGCGTCACTGAGCAGCTGGTGCGCCTGGTGCGTGACCATTGCGTAGTGCTACGTACCTAGCGTGCCCTCCCCGGCGTCACCGAGCAGCTGCTGCGCCTGGTGCGTGACCATTGCGTAGTGCTACCTACCTAGCGTGCCCTCCCCGGCGTCACTGAGCAGCTGGTGCGCCTGGTGCGTGACCAGCGCGTAGTGCTACGTACCTAGCGTGCCCTCCCCGGCGTCACTGAGCAGCTGGTGCGCCTGGTGCGTGACCATTGCGTAGTGCTACGTACCTAGCGTGCCCTCCCCGGCGTCACTGAGCAGCTGGTGCGCCTGGTGCGTGACCAGCGCGTAGTGCTACGTACCTAGCGTGCCCTCCCCGGCGTCACTGAGCAGCTGGTGCGCCTGGTGCGTGACCAGCGCGTAGTGCTACGTACCTAGCGTGCCCTCCCCGGCGTCACTGCGCAGCTGGTGCGCCTGGTGCGTGACCAGCGCGTAGTGCTACGTACCTAGCGTGCCCTCCCCGGCGTCACTGAGCAGCTGGTGCGCCTGGTGCGTGACCATTGCGTAGTGCTACGTACCTAGCGTGCCCTCCCCGGCGTCACTGAGCAGCTGGTGCGCCTGGTGCGTGACCATTGCGTAGTGCTACGTACCTAGCGTGCCCTCCCCGGCGTCACTGAGCAGCTGGTGCGCCTGGTGCGTGACCAGCGCGTAGTGCTACGTACCAAGCGTGCCCTCCCCGGCGTCACTGAGCAGCTGGTGCGCCTGGTGCGTGACCATTGCGTAGTGCTACGTACCTAGCGTGCCCTCCCCGGCGTCACTGAGCAGCTGGTGCGCCTGGTGCGTGACCATTGCGTAGTGCTACGTACCTAGCGTGCCCTTTTTTTCGCAATCAATTAACACTTGCAACGCAACCAGTTGCTGAAGAAGATGCGAACGAAAGGGAAGTTTTCAGTCTTTAGGTTTACAACATTAGTTTTTTTTTGATAAATAACAGCTGCGTACATTTAAATTTGCATACCTCGACATAATGTATGGATCAGCTGATTTTTTTTTCGCGATTTCAGTGCTGGTCCCATAGTAAAAGTTGTTTATAATGATGAGTACAATAACCGATACAATACAAGGTTTCAAACTTAGTATAGTTTAGCGCGAGTACGACTCACATTTTGACTTTTTTTATAATTTCAGGATGATGAAATGAACCCTGAAGCCCCCAGACTTACTACACCAGTCAATGTTGATGTTTCAGACTCTGAGTCTATCTTCGACACTCCGAGAAAAATTTCATTGAAGGCACAAGTTCATAAGTTACAAAAACAAAAACTACGTCATCAGGTTAAAATTAAAAAAAATAGGCCAACAAAATAGATATTTAAAACGTAAAATATTAAACTTGAAAGATTTCGTTAACCATTTAGAAAAAAAGTTTGACATCCAAAAAAATGTGGTAAACTCTCTTAAAAATACAGCAGAAACTCAAGCCCTCTATGATAGACTCTACAGAAATTCCACGAAGGCAGGATTGTCGCGTCGTAAATTTTGTCCGTCTCTTCGTAAATTTACTTTAACTCTTCATTATTACTCTCCTGCCGCGTATAATTATGCCAGAAAATGTTTCAGTAAAGTTTTTCCACATGTAAGAACATTACGCAGATGGTATGTTAGTATAGATGCACAGCCTGGTTTTAGTCAGATTTTTTGTCAGATAATTTAAAAACAGATTTTCCTCATCCAGTTAATCAAGAAAGTGTTGTTATATTTCTTGATCCCGGTCACATGATAAAATTGATAAGAAACACATTCGAAAGCAAAAAGATATTTTAAGATTATATTAAGATAGTAGGTATATATTTAATCTCTTTGGTTGTGACAGACGGACAGACAGACACACGAGTGCTTCTATAAGGGTTCCGTTTTTTCCTTTTGAGGTACGGAACCCTTAAAAACCTTTGGAGTTGTATGTATGTCTGTATCGAGTATCACATGATAACAACATCACGCCTGTGATCCGCGAAGGGTTAGGCAGAGCAATACCGTCTTCACCATAAAAGCACACGGGGCCCGTGCCCAGAGCCCCCATCTTATTCTCAGGGGGCCCCGAAGGACCGACAATTTCTCTCACACATTTATTCTCAAAACATTTTTGTCGGGCACATTATACTTTGTTCACAAATCAGTAATGTTATCAGAAGGTATTTACAAGGCATATATACTACGCCATTATATCGATGACTGCGCCTATTCCTACTGTACTAATTAATAATATTTCCGAACGCATCCTACCTAATTTACTAAGTACACCATCTAGCGATCACTCACGCAATCCCTCCGATTCCAAAGTCAAGCTGCACCGTCTGAACAAGGCCTAACATAAATGTCGACATTGTCTATGGTTGGGGGAATCCCCGAATGATGTATTAAACTTTCAGTCTGATAGGAGTGAGTGGCGTTATTTTGTTTCGTTTGATATTTAAAATTGAGTAACATAAACAGAAGTTTTGATTTGTTCGTTTAAACATTATTCCATTATATCGAAAAGAACATATTTAAGTGGTTCACAAAAAGAAAAAAAGTTATAACTCAAAAAGAAATAACGGAAAACTTCCAAAGCTCACTTCGTTTTTTACGGTTGAAGAAACAAATAAGCCGAGGGATTATTCATTCTCATCACCGCAAGACAAAAGTACATCTGAATGTCACCAGGAAAAAGAGGTTACGTGTGACGAAAATGACAAACACATTTCACACTCGGTTATCCCGAGTGTGTCAAGTGATCGAGTGCTAAAAGTGTGCCTGGCTGACGGACCATAGAATTTATCCCCTCACAAACTATGTGGAAACCTAACTAAACGATGTGTGAGTCTGTGTACATAAGTCATTTGAATAAAAAATGTGCGGGTTATTTAATAAGTACATTTCTAATATTTTATTTTCGCGTTGCCAATAATAAAATAATATTCATAAAATCACCGTCATCAATACTATAACAAAATTCAACAGTTACTTGAACTGTTGAATTTTGTTATAGTATTGATGACAATCGCGCAGCGCGCGCACCAGCCGGCGGGCGGCTAAGCTCACTTCATTCAGCCCAAGTGAAGTGGTGTTGCTATGGCAACGAGAATCGAGTGAAGTGATAAGATCACGACACTCGCGCGTCGCGCTTACCGACTCACTTCACCTAGCCGATTCACTTCGGCGCGGGTGGTTACTATGGTTACGAGAATCGGGTGAAGTGATAAGATCACGCCGCGCTTGCGCGTGAGGCCAAGTTGAGTATTTTTTTAAATTTGCCGTTTTTTATGTATAAATGCGCGACAAACAAAAATTTGGTTTTACCACCTATAAATCAAAATCCAAAATGGCGGCTACAAACATTTTTCATCATGGGTGTCGTTTTCATGGTTTTCGGGGGTGTTAAATCCGATAGTGAGGTCAAAATTAAAAAGCAAGATGGCGGCTGCGAAAATGTTCAGATTTTTCATCATGGGTGTTGTTTTCATGGTTTTCGGGGGTGTTAAAGCCGATATTGAGGTCAAATCTAAAAAGCAAGATGGCGGCTGTGAAAATATTGAGATTTTTCATCATGGGTATCGTTTTCATGGTTTTCGGGGGTGTTAAATCCGATAGTGAGGTCAAAATTAAAAAGCAAGATGGCGGCTGCGAGAATGAACAGATGTTACATCATGGGCGTCGTTTTCATGGTTTTCGGGGGTGTTAAAGCCGATAGTGAGGTCAGATCTAAACAGCAAGATGGCGGCTGCGAAAATGTTAACATTTTTCATCATGGGTGTCGTTTTCATGATTTTGGGGGGTGTTAAAGCCGATAGTGAGGTCAAATCTAAAAAGCAAGATGGCGGCTGCGAAAATTACCAAACCTTTTGGAATAAAAAAAAACAAAATTGAGTTTCTGACTGAATTTCTGTTTTACTATTTTTTATTTAAACAAAACCTAAATAGTAACGTTTCAACACTTAAATACTAGTTTTGAAATAATATAAAATGATCAATAGAATTAGCCTAAAAATATTATTAAAATCTCGATTATGATTATAAATGTAATGCTTGGTCACTCTCTTGCATCAGTAGGATGACACTGACAGCTCACTCCACGCGTGTTTTCACGGTGAGGTTTTTACAGAATCGACATGCTGATCGGTTATGTCAATACCGCCGATCGGTTATGTTAATTTTGATCAGTACGAAACGGCTGATATAGAAAAAAATCCATATGCTGACTACAAAGATACTATTGAAAGAAAAAGATTTCGCAGCACACGCATCACTTTTTTTGAAGGATCATCAGAGACTGCACAGTTGAGAGGCAAGGAAAAGTTTCGTGTAGATACTTTTATTCCCATAATTGACACATTAAATACACATTTAAAAAAAACGTTCGGCGGCCCCAAGAAATTGATAGTCGATTTAGTTTTCTTTGTCAGTTAACAACAATCGAATCTGGTGAGTTGACCAAAAAATGCAAAGAATTTTCAGAATTTTATCATGAAGACACTAATGCAGATGAGCTCAAAACAGAATGTTTTCATTTAAGCCAATATTTAAAAAACATAGCAAAGCAAACAGCGGATTTAAATATCTCAACCTTAAATAACCTAATAAAGTCAGATAAATTGGAAGAAACTTTTCCAAACGTAGAAATTGCTACAAGAATATTCCTTTTGCCAAATGGTTACCAATTGTAGTGGAGAGCGGTCATTTTCGCAGCTTAATAGAATAAAAAATGAATTGCGAACAACAATGTTACAAGAACGACTGAGTAATTAGTCAATAATGTGCATAGAAAGTGATATCCTTAAAAAAAAATGACTATAAGGATATAATAGAAGATTTTGCTCAACAGAAATCCCGAAAGAAACCGTTATCGTAATCGTAACCAAAAAGGGTGCACATTTCGCCAGTTATGTCTAACTCCCATGTAATAGGGGGAGAGCCCATTACCATCAACCGGGCACAAATCCAGACTTGGGGCTGCTACTGAGAAATTCCTGATAGAAAAACCTAATAACACTGCCAGATCTGGGAATCGCACCCAGGATCTCTTGCTCAGCAGTGCAGCAGCTGGACCAACGAAGCAGTCATGTCATATTATATTATTCTAAGGCCCTTAGCTTAATCTTACTTTAGCAGGAAACCTTTGTTTACCTGGGGGATCAATGCACTGCAGGATATGCAGCGATCGATTGGAAGTGAGCGGTGGATTCAGGGTCGTTCAGCGTATCAAATATCAATCGATATAAGTGCCACTGCAGATGTGCCACTGCGGCTTCCTCATGGATGATAAAATAATTCTACTTACGCCAGTATTTAAGGCATAATAGCAGTAATCAAAGTTCCCAGTCTTAGGGCCGTATTACAAAACCTTACTCAAGGCCCGAGCATTACTTAAAACTTGTTTCAAACAATCAAATGGGTTTACAGTCAGAGCTTCATGAGTGACTGCGTATGCTTCATGAGAAAAATATTGTACAAATTGGTGTCAATATAGATTAGTTGACTGTGACCAGATAAGAACCACACCACACCGTTATCACTCTGGTTATAGTCAGCCGCCAATTTGTATATCTACACTGATATTAAGCCAAAACTCTGCGTGTTTGCTCGCCAACATTTTCACAGTTATTATTATTTATTTATTAAAACTTTATGCACAAATTATCATCTGCCTGCCTTTTCCCAACTATGTTAGGGTCGGCATCCAGTCTTACCGGATACAGCTGAATACCAGTATTTTACATGGAGCGACTGCCTATCTGACCTCCACAACCCAGTTACTGGGTAACACGATACCCCTTGGTAAGACTGGTTGTCAGACTTTCGAGCTTCTGACGACCCGTAACGACTGTCAAAGATCTACAAATGACAGCCGGGACGTGCTTTCCGAGGCACAGAGAGGTCTTGGTATGTAAAGATGGTCACCCATCCACGGACCAACCGCGGCAAGCGAAGCTTAACCTGATCGATCGACCCGTGAGGCTGTTATTACGTAGCCAAAAGCCCCTCAATTTAACTGTATGCACAAGTAAAAAAAATACTGTACTAAGGCGGACTTAATGCCTTATTGCGTCGCGTATTTCGATATACCTTAATTCTGTATGTAACGGTACTGTATTATGTATATTTGTCATGAATGTACCATGAGAGTAGTGCCCCGTCCACATACAGGCTCGAGCGGATGTCTGACGGTCAGACAGCCAGTGTTTCTTCGGCCTGCGTAGTAAAGATCAATGTCAAAATAATTTGTAAGTAGGAACGTAATTTTTTTTAAGTACGATGTATGTATTTTGGTGCTGCATTACTAATTTATTCGTTTTCAATTTAACTATGAACGACGAACTGTCTTTTTATATGAAGCAAAAACAGAGCGTTTCAAATCGCGGTGTCGCCCTCAGGCGTCGGAAAACCGATGCCTATTGTATAAATTTTAATAAATCGCTGTGAATGTGTTGTTTTATTTTAATCTCATGTTTCCTGGAGGCTAGTTGTAGCTGTTACAAAATATTTTGAAAGAACTACACACAACTCACCATAAATAAACCTATAATTGTAATTGTAATTTTGCCCAGCAAGATTGAAGAAGTTCTAGAGCGTTTGAGGGTGAATATAAGCAGGAATCACAATAAATGACGATTTGCTCGGCTTTACCTCACGAAGAACTATCGTATCCGGTTTGACAGCTCTATATTTAACTGAGCGATTGTTTTCTGCGCTATGTGGTCGCAGGTTCGATTCCCCATTACACCACGTCCGATTTTAAGAAATTATAGGAATAGCAATTATACAGACGAAGGAACCGCTCAACCGCTCGGTCTAAAAGCATGAAATGCTCAAAAGTTCCTTGTACGTATATCTAAGGGAAGAATATCGAATAGGGAAAGAAAGTTTGTATCCAAGTTCGTCAGTTTTGAAGTTAGAACGTATAGTTGGTATTTAGATCGTTTTTTGGGCTCATTCCCTATGATTCAAGATAAGTTACCGGTGGGATATCACATCGGGCACACTGCTTGTCATAGCTATAATAATCATAGTTTGTTTTCAAATAAGTTTTTTCGCATTAATACATTCTCAATAGGTGTCCACATATTCTGCCACGTGTCTTTCCCACACATAAGTACCTACCTACTCAATCTCGTGTAGGTACATACACCCCCGATGTAGATCATTATTACTTGTATTGTGTCGTGTTGTTACTAAGTCTAGTTAACAAACTTGTATCGACCATTTGCCGAACCCGGTTAAAGTCAGATAAAGCAGTCACATCATGTGGCATGGTCACGGCTGCCGTGATGTGCGTATAGAAAATTCGTCCTACGCCAAATTTAAAAATTTTGCGTGCAAATTCACGCCACGGACGTGAAGAAAGGCCTGCTAGTGATGGGTAAGGAAAGTAATTATGTTAAAAGCCTTATGAAATATTTTACGAATACAAATTAAGATACTACACTACTATATGATGAAAATTATTTCTTGTCTACTACATTTTACATCAGATTAAGTACAAAGCAAAATATAAAATAAACCTACCGTATGTACAAACTCATGAGTAGGTAAATAAGTACAAATCGATAATTTTGGAGCAACTCTCGCGCATCCCTGTCAGGGAAATCCTATACTTACAGTACTTTGTACGCCACAGACGGGATGAGATGTCGCGCTATGACGTCAACCGCGCTGCCGGACATTGATAGTGATGTGCAATATTTTAATAGGCATAGATACGACTCTACGCACCTTCCTTGAATCATGTATGGGGCAATGGAGGACAGTCCTTCACTATCCGGGGTGTCGACGGATCCAGGGGAATGATGAGCCTGTATGGATTAAACGGGAGATATTAATTTCAGGGCGACAGTTTGAGTCCACTTTGGTTCTGCTTAGCCCTGAATCCTTTAAGCACGCTGTTGGAGGATTCAGGTCTAGGCTATCGATTGAAGAGAGATGGTCAGGTCATATCTCACCTCCTCTACATGGATGACTTAAAAATCTTTGCCTCCAACAAATTGCGACTGATGGAGCTACTGAAGGTAACTGAAACATTCAGTGGCGCCATCGGAATGGAGTTTGGTTTGGACAAATGTGCAGTCATGCATGTGAAGCGAGGGGAGATAATGGAATCCGAGGGAATTCAACTTTCGGATTCCATACACCTTAAATCCCTTTCCTCAGCCGAAAGCTATAAGTATTTGGGTATGTCAGAAGCATTAGGCATCAACGTTACTGATATGAAGCAATCGTTGAAGGAGCGCTTTTTTGGCCGCCTGAACCCTGACCTTGTTTCCGCCTGAAAGAAGACTTATCAATACCTTCTATTGATAAGTCTTCTTTCAGGCGGAAACAAGTTTTGATGTACTCTTTCAGCATACTCAAATGGACTCAGACCGAACTTGACGCCCTGGATAGGAGAGTCCGTAGGTACACTGTTGACCGCAAACCGGATGCATCACCCACGATCATCGGTGATGAGACTGTACATCCCGCGGAAGTGCGGGGGTCGAGGCTTTTTAAATGCGAAGACCCTCCACAACCGCGAGATATGCAGTCTCAGGGAAACGTAAAAAAACTCAGGCAAACGTTTGATAAACGAAGTATAATATATAATATTATTATAATATATATAATATAATGACTGCACGTGCTACATCTTGATGTAGCGTCCGTTAGCTAACTAGAAGTCCCCAGGGCCGGACGGGCTGCACAATTTCTGGCTCAAATGGTTTCTAAGGTCGCACGCTCAGTACCAGACTGCTGTGGAGTCTGGTTCGCTACCCCAATCTCTTACGACAGGTGTTACCCACCTGCTCCATAAATCAGGTAGCACCGCGGAACCCAAAAATTATAGGCCGATCACGTGTTTACCGACGGTCTATAAAGTTCTTACATGTATTTTGAGAGCTAAAATTAACAAACATATAGACACCAACTCCATCATGTCTGCCTCTCAAAATGGATGTAGGAACGGGTCCCGCGGTACTAAGGAGCTCCTCCTCATTGATATGGCCATTAGCCAACAGGTTCGTCGTTCCCAAAAGGATCTGTCGACATGTTGGATAGATTATAAGAAGGCCTATGATTCGGTGCCACATACATGGCTCATGAGGGTGCTGGAGTTATATAAAGTAGATGCCACTCTGCGCACCTTCCTGATGTCATGTGCCCTATACATGACATCAGGAAGGTGCGCAATGGAGGACGGTCCTTCGCTATCCAGGATGTCGAAATATCCAGAGGAATAGCGAGCCGATAAGGATCGAGCGAGGCATATTTCAGGGCGATAGTTTGAGTCCGCTTTGGTTCTGCTTAGCCTTGAATCCTCTAAGCACACTGCTGGAGGATTCAGGTCTAGGCTATCGGTTGAGGAGAGGTGGTCAGGTTATATCTCACCTCCTCTACATGGATGACCTAAAACTCTTTGCCTCTAATAATTTGCAACTGATGGAGCTACCGAAAATAACTGAAACTTTCAGTAGCGCCATCAGGACGGAATTTGGAGTGGATAAATGTGCGGTCATGCATGTAAAGCGAGGGGAGATTGTGGAATCCGTGGGAACACAACTCTAGGATTCCATAAACCTTAGAGCCCTCTCCGCATCCGAAACCTACAAGTATTTGGGTATGTCGGAAGCGTTGGGCATCAATGTTACTGACATGAAGCAATCGTTGAAGGAGCGCTTTTTTGACCGCCCGGTATTTAATAGTCTTCTATCAGGCGGAAACAAGGTTCGCGCCTTCAACGATTGGGTCATGCCCGTTTTGATGTACTCTTTCGGCATACTCAAATAGACTCAGACTGAACTAGAGGGTCCGTACGCTGCTGACTGCATATCGGATGCATCACCCACGGTCATCGGTAATGAGACTGTATATCCCACGAAAGTGTGGAGGTCGAAGCTTTTTAAACGCTAAGACCTTCCACAATCGCGAGGTATGCAGTCTCAGGGAATATTTCCTAGAAGCCGACGTGGGGATGCATCGAGATGTTGTCGCGGTGGATAAGGGCCTCACCCCACTTTCCTTGGCAAAAGAGAACTGGCGCAAGCTTGTAGTGCTTGACACTAACTATCGCAGGTAGGTATGGCAGAGTAAGGAGCTTCACGGACGCTTTTTCCGGGCCCTACATGAACCTGATGTAGATTTCCATTGGAATTGCATTGCGCACCGATGTTTATTTTATTTGACTTTATTTTATTTGATTTATTTTTAATTTTTGTGTTCGTTTATTATTGACATAATCTACTCTTTACAATGTTCTTTGTTGAGTTGTATTGCAATATGTGGTTAGCTACCGAACTCGATTTGATTCACAGGTCAACAAAAAAAATATTTTTTTTGGGTTTGTTATTAAATTAATATTTTCCAATTGTCTACAACTAAAAGTAACCACAGGCTCCATTCATAACAAATAAAGTTTGCTCTTGTAAATTTTACAATGAAAAATAAATATTTTAAGATTTTGACAGAACGCTTTAGGAACAACGATTTTAACACGCAAGAGCCGGGGTTGCGGGGGGATTACGGGCAATGGCGCCGATTCCCTTGTTCACAAACTAAACTAAATTTAAGTTCAGTGCATCTTTTTCTTTCTATTTCATTAAAAAGAGGACAGAAGATAAATTTTAGTTTAGTCCTGTCAAATTAATCAGCAACTATCACTACTCCATACAAGTTTAGACGTGATTAAAAACTTGCCTACTAAAATTACGTCAAGCGCTGATTAATTTGACAGGACTAAACTAAAAATGATCTTCTGTCCTTTTCTTAATGAAATAGAAAGAAAAGGATGCACTGAACTTAAATTTAGTTTAGTTTGTTAATAAGGGAATCGGCGCCAGTGAATGGTGTGAAAGGCATGACTTGGTCTTGAAGAACTTCCTCCACGTATCTTTGAGCGTTCACACTGCCTCTATCGAACACAACAAGATCGGTACGAGCCTCGTAAGCGATACCTCCCCAAACCATTACGGGCCCTCTCTGGCAACCCACTGTTTCAATTATAGCGCATGGAGCAAACCTTTGGTTTTGGCGTCTATACACTGTTAAATTTTGATCGTGGAGGGTCGATCCGGTGCGTGAAACACTATCGATTTATAAAGATAAAATTAAAAATAAAATTACTTTTTCTGTTAAACTCGAGTGTATTCTCGCATTAGTGAAAAAACAATGCGAACCATTAGTAAGTACCATTCCAAACTCATTTCGTACCATAGGATTCGTTTGTGTGTAAATATCATTCAAAGTGAAAAACACTAATACTTACAAACCATTTCACAAAAGACGCGTAAGCGCAGTCCACGTGGACTCGCAAAAATTAGCCAATGCTAGACCAAACTTCGCCCCCAAACCCCATTTGATTGGCAATGCAAAAAGCGCGAGCCCCCCGCACCACGCGGCCCGCCCTCTAAGGAAGGGCAGCACATGGACACACAAACAATTCGTTTCTCTAAGACGTCAGACGTCATCGGCGTATTGTTGTTTACGATCATTGTCGCGCGAAAATAATGGCGTCTCGTAATTACGTGTTCCCATGGTGCATTAGTAAATAGGATTTTTTTCTTTTCAAATCGTTGTACATAATTTTGATTCATTATTTTTATGAACAATTAATACGTTATCGCGAAGTGTAGCGCGTAGCCCTAAGTGTTAAATAAATCAGAAGTGTTTTAGGTATGTAACAGAACTTTTTTTAATTGGTGTAGTTAGTAACTAGAACATTTATTTTTCAAATTGTTGTAAATCATTTTGATTCCACATTTTTCAATACGCCATAACTAGCAGGCCTGTAGGTAGGTACTTATTTTTACATTTACCGCATTTAGCATAATTCTTTAAATTTTATTATGTTCCGAAACCTAGGCACGAAGTAATTATGACGGTCCTCGGTCCTAAGCCCGTAAAAGTATGAAGAAAAATTTAAAATCATTTAATTTGTTTACATGAACATCAGCTGAGCGAGTCAATAACCTAAGCTGAAAGAGCGAGCTGAGTGTAGGTACGCACCGACGACGACACGAACGCGATGTAGGTGTCTAACTCGTGGCGCTACTACGCGTGGCGGTTTCATGCATTTTGCGAATATTACGTTATCACTTCCTATTTTTTTAATTTTTCTAAGAATGATTAATTTTTATTTTTTTTTTAAGAGATACAATGCTGTGTAAGTCTTTTATGAATTGTATTTTGTGAGTTGAAACACCCGTCCAAGGGATTAAAACGATCAAAATGCAACCGTGTAGATACGCCGACGTCCATCTGGACCTCTTAAGGCTATTCTGCTCTCATCTGAGAACAGTAAGTCCTTGCATTCCTCCACAGTCCAGTCAGCATATTCTCGTGCAAAAGCAAGTTTAGCTCTACGGTGTTGTGGGAAAAATTATGGGGCGCGAGCTGGTCGAAAGGCCCTCAGATTTCATTCTGCCGGTCTTCTTCTAATCGTATGTTCACTCACACTGCAAGTTCTCACCTCAAAAAGACGCGTACGAGCTTCAGTAGCGGTGCTAAAGCGATTTCCGTACATGTTTTGAACAGCTCAGGTAAGCTGCGATTTTTATTCCTAAATACTAAGATTTTTCGAAAAATTTCCATGTACATAAATACGTATCAATAAGTTATATTACTAAGATTATTAATGATTTATTGTATGAATCATGTATTGTTTTTTTGTACCAAAATAATACATTTTTCGATTTGTCCTCAAATGTGCCCATCAGGTGTCAATTGTCTTTTCTGCGCAGTATTCAAATAGAGTACCTATTGATGTTTGAAAAGAAGTATGTTGATACTATATGAATGTAATGTTACGTTGTTTTTGCATTATATTTTTACTAGGAAAACATTATATAATATTTCTTTATACATCATTTTTCAGAATAAGTCTCCAACGAATAATGTTTTCACGAAATGCCTTGGATCTTCTTCGTGACGGAAATCTCTCAGACTTGAAGTTATCTTCAGATGACGACGATGGAAATGGAGGTAGTTTTGCTCGAGAATCGCGGTCTGTTCGATTCGGTGCAGATGCAGTTAACCTAAATAAAAAGGAGATATTCCCCCCAGACTAATGAAGATGAAACGAATGAAATTTTTTCAACAACATGTTTGACCTACCTGCTCCAATATACGAAGTTCCTGACAATTCTGATGCAGAGTCGACCAGGAGCAGCTTCTTCAAATGAAGATATTTTTGGGAATCTGACACCAAAAACGAGGATTAGGTTGAGGCACAGAGAGCTGATGATCCCATAGTCGAAGCTCCTGTCGATTATTATCACAGGTACGTTCCGCAACAATTGTTTCACAGTATGGCTGAAATGACGAATTTATACGCCGTTTATTATTTACCAAAGTTCGTCTCCAGAATTTGACAATAACATTGTAAAGAAAAGAAAAAAAATTGAAACAGAAAGGCATCATGGCTGCTTGTACCAACAGCTTGCGTCAACATATTGTCAAGTCCATCATTCCTAACTGATAAAGAAACCAACAAGAAACCGAGGGGCTTTGCACAAGAAATAAGTAGTAATGATGGCGATGTTACAGTAGCCAAGTGGTTGGATAGCAAAATTACCCAGGGCTAGGCTTCCAATTTTATTGGTATTGGGCAATAGAATTTAGTGAGAAGATGGTGTAAAAAGGAGAGGCGATTTGTTGAAGTTGAAAGACCAGAAATCGTGAAGAAGTACAATCATGCGATGGGAGGAGTCGACTTGCTTGATCAACTCATGACAGGACATTCATAAAATCAAAAAAATGGCCTCTACCTACGTATGATATTCCATACATCAGATCTTGCAGTTGTTCAGGCTTTCCGGGAATACCAGACTGACAATTAATTACTCGGAGTCCCGATAAACAAGCGACTCACTTTGCTTCACTTTCGTCGTAGATTAGCAGAAAGTTTAGTTTTGCGAAATAAACAGATTGGTGTCGATAAAAGAGGTCGACCAAGTGGCAGTAGCCCGACGCCACCCGTAAATGTTCCCCGAAGACCAGGAGAAGAGAAATAGCTCATGACGGGGTTGGACACCTTCCTGCATATGATGACGGGGCAACACGTTGCAAAATGGTAGGATGCAAGGGAAAATCCCGTGTAAAGTGCATCAAGTGTAAAGTGCACTTATGCCTAACAAACGATAAAAATTGCTTTTCAGCGTTCTACACATAGGCTTTTCTATTTCTAGTAATTTTTATTTATATAATAACGGTGCTTAAGATCCGATTTCATTTTTATTTACTTCATTGTTTTTTCTAATAAAATTATAATAGAATATTAATGTTTATTGATTTAGAAAAATCCCATAAACATGAATCGTAATTATAATTAAAGCCGGATGGGCACATTTGTGCACATAAAGAAAAACAAGATTTTCTAAAAAACTTGACTTCCAGGATTTTTATTATTATTTTTTTCCTAGTTTTTAATGCCTATTATAACACTAAAAATTTATTTAAATCCGTACGAGAGAATACAAAAAATCAGGTCTGAAAGGGATAAGAGTCGACCACAGCAGAGCCCTGCGTTCATTGTGGCAAGGGTGAATAAAACTGGAGGTCCCCAATTATCCAGAGTTGGCACACTAACGACTAGCGCCTTCCCTTAGCCATGCAGCCCTCGGCATGTGCGACCTTGGCTTGGATTGTATCTCTCTTGGTCTGGCTCCACACCCTAGACCTGTGTCGGCAAAGTAAACTCTGCCGACACAGACCTAGAGTTCATAGGAGCGCGCAAGCCCCACCACGACGTCAACGTGGAGATACGGCGGTGGGGTTATTAAGTTATTACGAGTAATATTATTATAAAAATATTGTAACTTTTTATGCTAGGTGGAAGCAACCAACATTGGTTCTGGTTTGCATAATTAAAATGATTAAGTTGGTCATGGGTTTGTTTTACAAATAGTTTTAATAAGTTTTTAGGGGACCATGCTGTGTAGTTCTTTATGATTTTGTAAAAGGTGGCCAAATTGGGTTGGTTCCGCAAGTGGCAGTGTTGTATCTCTGTTGTTAGTCTTTAAAAAGGAACCTTTTTTTGGGACGATACAATGCGTGGTTTGAGCGCCATACGAGGGCGACACTGAAAGTTTTTAGAACTAGCCACTTGTAAACGATATAATAAAAAAACAGTTCTAATTTTGAAAATGGAACTCTTTGCCAATATTATTGTGTATGGATTTTATTCATTTGTCATTTGTTTACGTTTTGGCGGCAAATTGAAAATTGTCTGTGCCACGTCAGCATGCATTTAACGCGGGAAAATTTTCGTACAATTATTTTTTATGACTCGATGTCATTTAAGTCAACAAGAAAGTTATGATAGACTTCGATTGGCCTTTTACGATGGAGACCCATCTCGTGCCACTGTTTACAACTGGTTTAATGAGTTTAAACGTGGTCTCACTAATCTCACCGATGATCTGCTTGAGGGACGGCCTTCTACGGCGACGACTGGAGATAACATCAGTGTTGTGCAGCGTATGATAGAGACTGACAAAAGAGTGACTTATCAACAGATCCGGACAAGCTTAGGCATCGGTATGAGTCAAGTACACAAAATCCTCCATAGACATTTAGCGGTCAGGAAGCTTTGTGCCCGGTGGATACCTCATAATTTGACAAAGGCCCAAAAACTCCGTCGTGTTGACTGGTATCGTGAAATGGTTCAAAGATTTAACGGAGGTGACTCTAATACTGTGTTCGACATACTTACGGGTGACGAAAGCTGGATTTATTGTTATGATCCTGAAACTAAGAGACAATCTGCTGTCTGGGTGTTTCCTTCCGAGGAGTTACCAACTTAAGTGAAGAGAGGTCGAAGCGTGAGAAAAAAGATGGTGGCCTAGTTCTTCGGAAGGACAGGTCATTACGCAACAATTGTTTTAGAGGATGGAAAAACAGTTACTGCAGAGTGGTAGGTACACTAACAATTTTTTGTCACTTGTTATGGAAAAAGTTCGAGAGAAACGACCTCGCAGTGGGATTCTCCTTCACCACGACAATGCCTCGTCGCACACCGCCAAGCATGCAATCGACTACTTGCAGACGACAGACGTGGAATTACTGGTCACCCGCCCTATAGCCCCGACCTCGCTCCTTGCGATTTTTATTTATTTCCGAAAATAAAAGAAAAGCTTCGAGGAAAACGTTTTATGGGCGCCGAGGAAGCAGTGGCTGCGTTTCAAAATGCGGTCGAAGAGACCCCTAAGGACGAGTGGGTAAAGTGCTTTTCTTAGTGGTTCTATCGAATGTAGCGATGTATTGATGTAAATGGACACTATTTTGAAAAGATATAATAAAACTAATAACTTGCTAGTTTGTTCAGTTTTTGATTTTCTAAGAACTTTCAGTGTCACCCTCGTAATAAACTCAATTTCACTCAAACTGTGGGTTGGTTCTTGTTTGCAAAAAATGGGTCCTTTGCCGTGGGATATTTTGTCACGTAACCATTTTTTATGGTACCTACATACTTACTGAACTTATATTATCATTACGACTCATTTAAATAAAAATGTAAGCTCATAGGTAGTATTCTTCATAACAGCCTATAATGAAATGGAATGATTTTATTTCTGTAAGTAGGTTTGTACAAACACTTTTACACGTCAATCATATTTAAAAAACAAAAAACTAGATGAGGTCGGCGTTTCCTATCTGACTACTCTGAGAAGAAATGCCGAAACAAACTCAGAGGTCACAGTCTCTTTTAAAGTCCAGCCATATTCTTGGTCAGATCATGTGAAGACCATGAAGATTGGTGTCTGAAATGGTCTTTTGAGGAAAGAACCCATACAGATTTGGTTGGACCTGTCCAGTCAGTGCATGCATTTGTCAGTAACCGTGATGATCAACTCAGAACCAACTCTACAAAGGGTCATGGCCATCTGGATGGTCCGGGGACACCGCACGGTCTCCTGTGAGGCAGCGAGCCTCCTTGCCGGATTGCCGCCATGGGATCTGGCAAAAGTCCTCGCGCACGTATGGGAGTGGCGCGAGGAGGCGAAACGCCGGGGCGTAACTCCGCTGCCGCGAAGGACGGAGCATCGACGGGATCTCATGGCGACATGGAGAGTACGGTTGTCACAACCCAGTGCTGGGCACGCCACGATTGCGGCGATAAGTCCTCTCTTTGAGGAGTGGCTAGAGAGGCGCCACGGCGTCCTCAACTTCCGCCTGACGCAGGTCCTCGCCGGACACGGCAACTTCGGGAGGTTCCTGTGTCGGATAAGGCGCGAGGAAACGCCCGGGTGACACCACTGTGTGGATCGCCCGGAGGACAAGGTGGAGGGCTGTCCGGCTTGGGCAGAGCACCGCCGTGTCCTCGTGGAGGCAATCGGCGGCAGAGATCTCTCGTGTCCGGCCCTGGTTCAGGCCATGGTACGGAGCGAGAGGGCATAGGCAGCCGTCACCTCCTTCTGCGAAGCAGTAATGCTCGCGAAGGAGGAGGCGGGACGGTTGACGGAAAGGCAAATTTCGCGCCCTCTCGCCCCTAGCCACCGCAGGAGACGCCCTGGGCGTCGGGAATCCCGGGCGGATTTCCGGCCACCATAGGCGCGGGCTTGCGGACGGTGAGCAATGGGTAGGTCACCGTCCGGTAAGGACCAGGCCCGGGTCGATGGCGCGTCGTATTCCACGCGCGCCTCAAAGAGATGTCGCCAGCACAAATGTAGGGGTCCACTAGGGCCGATGCCTGCCGGGGTCGCGGGAAGGTACTAAAGGGTCACCGAGGCCTCTGGCAATACAGGCAACAGGAAGGAATACGGGTGGGTTTTAGTCGGTAAGAGTCTGACACACCCTCCCGCTCCGCCCAGAGCGGGAGAAGTTATCTGATGATTTCCCATCCAAAAAAAAAAAAAAAGGAACCGACTCTACGAACAAAACCAAAGAAAGGACATTTGGGTAGGCCGCATAAAGTAGGTACCCAAACTGCCAGATTATCATTAAACCTAACTGAGAAAAAGAAAAATTTTGTCATTTTATTGACTGTCAATAAAAATAAAAATGTTAATATTGACATTTTGATTTTAGTACGAATTCTAGTCTTATTAAAAAAGTAGTTTGTTGCTTGGAGTAGCTTAATTAATACCAAGCCTTTTTGTCATCCAAGTAATCTTTAACTTTATAGACACCTTTTTGACAAAGTTTTTGTTTAATAAATAGAAAGAAAAAAAAGAGAAAATGAAGAAAATACCTACGTTTATTCGCGATAAACATGACGCAAAGAAGGAACACAAATACAAAAAAGAAACAATTTGGGGGAAAATATGCGACAAATCCAAGCAAAAGACCCAGCTCTGGTTTGCAGCGACAGCCGGCGTCAAGGAACATATTTACTCTGGCCGGCGTGATGTGATGACGTTGACCGGTGCAGCACACAGTGAGATTGTATTAAGAAAACCAAAAGAGAATAAAATAAATACAAATATTTAAAATGGCAATGGCACGAACTCCTATTTCCGAAAACTTAATCGATCCTAGGCGGGGTGCTAACAAAATCGAGCTTGCTTCGCTCGCTCTTGCAGCCTACTTTATCTTAATTCTTAAGCTTCTTTGTATAAATCGACAGAAATAGTCCTCTTTCTGTATGAATTTACAAAATAAATAAAACCTACATTAATTTGAAAACACACTATGATTATTACAACTATAACAAGCCGTGTGCCCGATGAGATAACGTGAATGAGCCCAAAAAACGATCTAAATACAACTTCTACGTTTCTAACTTCAAAACTGACGAACTTGGACACAAACTTTCTTCCCCAATTCGGTATTCCACCCCCTTAGTTTCCTTCCTTCCCTTACTTACAACGAACTTTTGAGCACTTCATGATTTTAGACCGAGCAGTTGAGCGGTTCCTTCTTCTGTATAACTGCTATTCCTACAATTTATTACAATCGGACGTGGTGAAATGGGGAATCGAACCTGCGACCAAATAGCAATAGACAATTCTTCGTGAGGTAAAGCCAAGCAAACCATCATTTATCGTGATTCGTGATTCACCCTCAACGCTCTAGGACTTCTTTAACGTTGTGTGTGTGTGTGTGTGTGTGTGTGTGTGTGTGTGTGTGTGTGTGTGTGTGTGTGTGTGTAAAAGAAACACAGGAAGTGTCGACGAGGCAGATTTTGCAAAATATATTGTTATAGCTAAAACTTGCCTTCAGGAAACGTGAGATCAAAATAAAACAACAAATTCAGAGCGAAATTTAATCAAAATATTCAAATTTATACATTAAGTCTGTTTTCGCTTCATATAAAAAGACAGTTGGTCATTCATAGTTAAATTGAAAACAAATAAATTAGTAATGCAGCACCAAAATACATACATCGTACATAAAAAAAAATACGTTCCTACTTACAAATTATTCTGACATTGATCTTTACTGCGCAGGCCGAAGAAACTGACTGTCTGACCGTCAGACATCCGCTCGAGCCTGTATGTGGACGGGGCACTACTCTCATGGTACATTGATGACAAGTATACATACTACAGCACCGTCTACATACAGATCTAAGGTATATCGAAATACGCGACGCAATAATAATAACTGTGAAAATGTTGACGAGCAAATACGCAGAGTTTTGGCTTAATATCAGTGTAGATACAAATTGGCGGCTGACTATAACCAGAGTGATAAGTCGGTGGTGTGTGGTTCTTATCTGGTCACAGTCAACTAATCTATATCGACACCAATTTGTACAATACTGTCCTCATACAGCGTGCGCAAAGCCCTGCGTTTATGCAAAACAAAATTGACTATAAAGTTGTAATTAAACGCCGATAGAGTAACATTTTGATAAAAAATCTACAGATATACAATCATGTAACACGCATGCGCAGTACACAAACACCTGACAAGCGCGCGTCTCTACCGCTACCCGCATTTCCAATTCATCACTACTCGTAACTACAATACACATATTATTGTATTACTAATACATTTTGGTGCGCCATGGCACTGTACGTTAAAGTGAGCATCACTAACACTATATTTATATATAAGCGACAAGTTCGATAATCTCCTGTTCATTATTAGATACTACTACGTTTTATTCAGTTTTTCTCCTTCTACACTCAACTAGTTCGAGATCTAATCGAAATGTTCTCAGTATTGTAATTAAAGAATGACACAATAACAAGATAAAAATAATTTACAATGATATCAGTTAAACAGCATGGTAACTTTGTAGAATCGTGAATAAAAAATCTCGAAATATAAAAAATACAATGATCAGTCCCAAGAAAACTCCCGTCTTCGAGTCCCTAATCCTATTGGACGTTTTACCTTCTCAATAGACTATCACATACTCATGGGATACAATTTTGAGCAATTATATTACAGATAAAAGCATTATAAATAATTATTAAAACCGCATGAACGACAAGTGTGAAGCAATAAAGAGTTGCGTCAAAACTAACTACTTATTTGGATTTGTGATACCAATGGCAAGTAACAAATCGATCACTGCAATTTATTATTAGTAAAGAAGCGAATGAACTCGGCAAGCTAAATAAAACTCTTCCATTATAATACCTATACAGAAAATACGAACATAGTTAAAATAAATAATGATTTATTAAAAATTAAACAAAACATTAATTATACACATTATTCTCATATTTTACAGGGAATATTCAATTATACAAGCGATTTACAATAGTTATATAACGGTTATACATAATACAACCATATTATTGGCATTACAGAGGATATCCTACAACATTTTTGCTTAGCCGTGACGTGCTTTGATAATTCATTGAGTGTGTTTCTAAGCATTTTAATTATGCAAAAATGTTGTCGGTAACCAT
Source organism: Atethmia centrago (assembly GCA_905333075.3). NCBI lineage: Eukaryota > Metazoa > Arthropoda > Insecta > Lepidoptera > Noctuidae > Atethmia > Atethmia centrago. The sequence continues at coordinate 28,448,801 of HG995378.1, read as the reverse complement.
AAGCGTTGGTTCAGACGGGACAGCATTGCATTCAGTCTGACTCATTTTCCTACGTATTCTCTAAGGACTATCCAAAATGTATATAGACTTAAAAATGTCGTGCGCAGCTCACCTAGCGTTGCCACGTCCGAGCCAACCGAACAATTATATCTTACAGGCGATGAAAGCGTCGGCGAGCCTTCATCCGAATGACTTATTACATCCCAAGTGGAAATACTAGCGTTGTATGGAATAGTACTAATTCACCAAGTATTTGATGGGCTCATAATATGAATAATAATTGGATATTTTTATGTAAAACCTCATGAATTAGTCTATTTTCAATCATAGCATACACATACACGCCACACGTACTTAACACTTCGGCTCAATTATTTAAATCTCATTATATTACACGCAATATTTTTCAGGCATCTGCAGACTATAATTCGTTTTTTAATCCCAGAGGCTAATTTGACATTTCAAATTGGAGTTTGACATGTGTCAATTTGGTCTCCGAGATTAAAAAACAGACTACATAACGTTCGCGTAAAAATGTATTGCGTCGTGCGTCCGACTTTGTAACATTTATTTTATGATCAACATAATACAGGTCGAAATGATAAAATGTCAAGTTATTAGAATGAATAAGAAAATCAAATTATTATGTTGAGAATGTTAGATTATTATCCACTGAATACTTTAAAGTTACAAGGTGGTTATCCGACTCCCTCGTGCAAATCCTCCAAACCTATGAAACATTTTGTAAATGTAAGGCGATTAACATTTACAAGAATATTTCTTCTCAGTTTTATCTCAGTCAATACATATGGGTACATCGCATACCTCCTACAGGAGATACGATCCCTGCGTTTGTCAGGCAGTAACTCGTCGTATCATGTCATCGTTACATAAGTCGCTTCGTTATCTCTGTCACAGGTCTTTAAGGAGTGCAGACTTCGCGTTCTTGAGTTTGTCGAGTCGTTTCGTGAGGTGGCTGTTCTCAGTCTCCAACTCTTCAACCCGGTTGAGTGCTTCCCGAGCCTGTAATTGAATTATCACTCTTAGTTTATTGATATAAGGTCGCAAATTGCGTCAACGGAGTTGGCAGCGTTATGTACAGATTTATTCATAAAACTTGACATCTACATACGGTATAGCAATATTGAGTTATAGAGCGTTTAATTTATTGTATTTTACAACGCTTTTATAAATAAATGGAAGTTTTATTTTACATAATATAACATGCAGAAGGGGTAAAACGTTATATTTACATATTATTTAGTAAACAATTAGCATTTGATCGACATCGAGCACACAGGACTGTGGGGTACATATTATCACAGTATTATGTGGCGCAGAGCATTACGTAGGTGATCGGTTGCGTGTTCGGGTTAGCACACTCCGTGAGTAAAGGATGCGCGACTGTACCGTTAACTGTCGCCATTATTGATAACGGCCCAGAAGTCAACGACTTCCTGAAAATCAAATTATCGCATGTATATTTTATTAAAGCACGTATTATGATGTCGTCCGCGTAGCTCCTAAAATCTAGGTCTTTTTAAAGTCGTCTTTGGAGACGAGGATTGTATGCTTGAACGTCTCGCATAGACATGGCCTCTCGACAGTCGAAGAGCCCCCCCCCCCTGTATACGAGGCTTTAGTATTCCAATCATCGTTTAAGGTGCTGACAAGACCTAATTGGCCAAAATAGGCTTCTCTTAAGAAAAAAAATTGCCAAATCTGTATAGTTTGTGGTAACGGAAAAAATATATGTTAATTTTGTACATATTTCCCAGAACCTGGTTGTTACCAAAACACGTTTTGAAAAAAAAATCTCGATACAAACCAATGTTAAGTTCTAATCCAAAACATCTGTATTAAATATCAACATACGTTACGTATTTAATTAAAAACAAGAACGTCTTATTTGAATGCAGAACTTGGTTGTATTTTATTTTCGATTACTCAACTCAATGTTGAGTAAACAGATAATTTCTTCATATTTTGCAATAAGTTACAAGCGATGTGTCATCGCGCTTCTCTTTCTTTTGTATGCAATTTGACAGTGACCGCGGTTTAGGTTTTGTTAACGTCTTAAGACAGAAGTATTCCTTCGTCGTCGATACTTATCAACATTGGTGTGCCTCCCTCAAGAGCCACTTGGCGCCGTACCTCCCGCTGCAGCCGGCGCCGCTCCTGCTTGAGCTGCTCCTCGTGCGCGTCCTGCGCGTCGTGGCGCGCGCGCAGGCGGGCCAGCTGCGCCTCCAGGCGCGCGCCCTGCGCCGCCTGCAGCGCCGCCTCGGCCTCCGCCCGCGCCGCGCGCGCCTTGGCCTCCGACAGCGCCTTGCGGACCGTGTCCACTGGCGACGGAGGATGCTTCGATTAATTACACGTAACACGGACAGCGAACAAACGATGGATGGACTGTGTGAAAGATGATATGGCTAGAAAGGTGGTCACTACCGAGAGAAATATGGAAGAAAGGGTCATGTTGCGCCGACCCCAAATAAATTGTAATGATGATAATGGACAGCGAATAGAAATTCAACAATTATCCTCGACTGACGAAATTAAAACGTGTGTCGGACGCAATCTGGGCCTATAATTCAATTTATGTAGGGCCAACACATCACTTCCTTTAGTTCCAAATATCACTATTAGTCGTCATCTTTGAATTAGCTTCCTTCCTAGCCGTATCACCAACGAAGCCTATTTTAGAAAACTTGAATTTGACCATATTCATGTTATTAACAAATGTACTATTATTGTACATGACTAGCTGTAAATTTTCCAAAAATTAAAAAGTATAATAAATAAGACACAAATTCAAAAGTGATGATGATTGAAAATGCTTTAATGGTTTGGTCATGTTTAAAGGATAAAGAAAAACCGACTAACAAAAGGTATTTACAAGGCAGATGTGAGTGGAAATGCTGGGAGGGAACGCCCTAAGAGGACTTAGCTAAAGTGACCTAAATGGTGATGCTCTTTAGAAAAGTCAGGTACTTAGTACTCGCAACCAGCGTGCATGTATGAACGTACACGAAGCAAAAGGAGTAGGTAAGAAGCGTAACAGCTGGTATTCTATAGTTTCTGCCTACCCCCATGGGAAGAAGGCGTGAGTATGTAGAATAAATAAAATACTAACTTTCTGGTAACGCTATATAATATGACGACATGCAGGGCTAACATGACAAGCGCGAGAACGCTTTCTTTCTCGATTTGTCGAAATTTGTCTACGATTCTGATGTCATCCGAATGCCTAACATGACTGATAAGCGTGAGTAAACTCGAGAAAGGCACTTTGACAGTTCTTTATCTCGCGACGAGAAACCGATGTAGCAAATTATTAAAAACAAATCATTTTTATTTTAGCAACATCGGCTCATTCGATAAATTTTACAGTTTGTACTATAATGATTTTACATCCACCTCTATTAATTTATGTTGTAATTTTTGTGTAACCGACCTTTTTTATTAAAATTTAATATTTTTCTATGGCATGCCGAAATTAAAATACAAAATGACGGAAACGAAAATGAGTGAGCCATTTTTGTTAGGGGAAAAACCTGTGGGTTCGCGTCACCAATATGTTAACCGCGTCACCGACATACTAACCACGTCACCGACATCCTAGCCGCGTCACCGACATATGAACAGCATCCCTTGAATATGCAATCTGCGTCACCAACATGCTGAGTCACCGACATGCTCAATGCGTCATCAATATGCTCAATGCGTCACCAACACGCTAATCGAGTCACCGACATGCTAACCGAGTCACCGACATGCTCAATGCGTCATCAATATGCTCAATGCATCACCAACACGCTAACCGAGTCACCGACATGCTAACCGAGTCACCGACATGCTCAATGCGTCATCAATATGCTCAATGCGTCACCAACACGCTAACCAAGTCACCGACATGCTAACAGCGTGCCCTACCTGCTAGCAGCGTGCCCGACGTGCTGGCAGAGTCAACGACATGCTAGCAGCGTCACCGAAATGCTAGCAGATTTACGAAATGCCAATCGACTTACGCCGTGATAACCGCGTCACCGACATTCTGAAAGCACTTGTTGACATGCAATTTGCGTCACCAACATGCACACCGCGTCACCGACATCCTAACCACGTCACCGACATGCAGACTGCGGCACCAACATGCTACCCAAGTCACCGACATGCTAATGTAACGTGTGCATCAGACTGGCGTCGCGGAGCGGCCTGTGTACGTACATGTATACGCATATTTATATACTTATATATGTTATTCCAAAGTTTTAAGTTTTCATGTCTGTCACCAGTCCCCATGAATGCCATATTTTTTTGTATTATAATTTTGTCTACTCTTCTCGTCGTCAAAATCGAGGACGACTAAATGACAGCAGAATCGAAGATTATCTCGTGTTGAATTGTCAAAATACGAGAAAACTTAGGTGCCATGTTAGGGTTTGTCGAGAAAATATCGAGTTTGACAGAACGAGTCGAGTGTTTTGTATGGCAGCGCTGTCAGAAAACGAGAAAATTGACAGAAATAGACAAAAATTACTCACGCGAGAGTGAGTAATTGTCGCGTGTGTCATGTTAGTTAGCCCTGCAGATCTATGATGCCAATACGAGACAAGAGGAATGATATGAGTGTCAATTATTAGTGTACCTGAACCCTGACAAAATCCTGGTACACTAATAATGCCTCAAGTGTTTCTAGCCTTCTAAGGTTCCGCATGGCCGAATGAAAAACTAAACCCTTAAAGGATCACTTTTGTGTCTGTCTGTCTACCTGTATTTTCTCCCAACCTAATGGAACGATTACGTTGAAATTTAGTACCCATATAAATTTCTGTGTATTTTCATAATTTTTCATAAATTAATTGAATTTTAAATATGAGGGTCTCGTTTGGGAGACTAATAAGAAAAAAAATTTGTACACTGTACCAGTGTTCTGTGTGATATACCTATCAGATCAAAAGGGTTACTTTGAGGGTTTAAAGTATTTATTTATGTAAACTTCTCGCACACAATAAGGTACAAAGGCGGACTTAATGCCTATAATTTTTTTTTGTTTACTCACGTTCATTCTCGTACTCTTGGTCGTGATGGTTGGTGACTCCGTTCTGTCTCGCGGCGCGTTCTTCGTTGAGCTGTAGTTTCAACTTGCGTACCTCCGACTCTAGCGCCTGCTTCGAGGTTAACAGCTTTTGCAACCGCACGTCTGGAAGGGATATTTGGTACTCGTTAATATTTTGTAGTTGGTCAGAAATTGCTGTTTAAAGTTTTTTGCTATACAGATTCTTGGAACATCACAGAGGATAAAAACTTCAGTCAGCTCTTGCTTGGTTTATTTTATTCTAGTGTTGTTTGGCAAAACATTGTTCTGGCCTAAATACCGCTTTTATTCAACATCATTATTTATTGATCTCCCTAATAACTATCATTTAATTAACCATTAAACATCACACTTATTATCATCATCCTGAGGCTGAGTTGACATCATCCTGAAATCATCAAAAAGTTGTTGCATTTTTCATAAGCGCGTTTAAAATTCACACAATACGAGAACTGTGTGATTATGATTTGCAACGATACTGTTTATCTGGAGAAAACTGGGTAAGGATTTCTAGATTATAGTGTTACGTACCTAGCCTGCCCTCGCCGGCGTCACTGAGCAGTTGGTGCGCCTGGTGCGTGACCAGCGCGTAGTGCTACGTACCTAGCGTGCCCTCCCCGGCGTCACTGAGCAGCTGGTGCGCCTGGTGCGTGACCAGCGCGTAGTGCTACGTACCTAGCGTGCCCTCCCCGGCGTCACTGAGCAGCTGGTGCGCCTGGTGCGTGACCAGCGCGTAGTGCTACGTACCTAGCGTGCCCTCCCCGGCGTCACTGAGCAGCTGGTGCGCCTGGTGCGTGACCAGCGCGTAGTGCTACGTACCTAGCGTGCCCTCCCCGGCGTCACTGAGCAGCTGGTGCGCCTGGTGCGTGACCATTGCGTAGTGCTACGTACCTAGCGTGCCCTCCCCGGCGTCACTGAGCAGCTGGTGCGCCTGGTGCGTGACCATTGCGTAGTGCTACGTACCTAGCGTGCCCTCCCCGGCGTCACTGAGCAGCTGGTGCGCCTGGTGCGTGACCAGCGCGTAGTGCTACGTACCTAGCGTGCCCTCCCCGGCGTCACTGAGCAGCTGGTGCGCCTGGTGCGTGACCATTGCGTAGTGCTACGTACCTAGCGTGCCCTCCCCGGCGTCACCGAGCAGCTGCTGCGCCTGGTGCGTGACCATTGCGTAGTGCTACCTACCTAGCGTGCCCTCCCCGGCGTCACTGAGCAGCTGGTGCGCCTGGTGCGTGACCAGCGCGTAGTGCTACGTACCTAGCGTGCCCTCCCCGGCGTCACTGAGCAGCTGGTGCGCCTGGTGCGTGACCATTGCGTAGTGCTACGTACCTAGCGTGCCCTCCCCGGCGTCACTGAGCAGCTGCTGCGCCTGGTGCGTGACCAGTGCGTAGTGCTACGTACCTAGCGTGCCCTCCCCGGCGTCACTGAGCAGCTGGTGCGCCTGGTGCGTGACCAGCGCGTAGTGCTACGTACCTAGCGTGCCCTCCCCGGCGTCACTGCGCAGCTGGTGCGCCTGGTGCGTGACCAGCGCGTAGTGCTACGTACCTAGCGTGCCCTCCCCGGCGTCACTGAGCAGCTGGTGCGCCTGGTGCGTGACCATTGCGTAGTGCTACGTACCTAGCGTGCCCTCCCCGGCGTCACTGAGCAGCTGGTGCGCCTGGTGCGTGACCATTGCGTAGTGCTACGTACCTAGCGTGCCCTCCCCGGCGTCACTGAGCAGCTGGTGCGCCTGGTGCGTGACCAGCGCGTAGTGCTACGTACCAAGCGTGCCCTCCCCGGCGTCACTGAGCAGCTGGTGCGCCTGGTGCGTGACCATTGCGTAGTGCTACGTACCTAGCGTGCCCTCCCCGGCGTCACTGAGCAGCTGGTGCGCCTGGTGCGTGACCATTGCGTAGTGCTACGTACCTAGCGTGCCCTTTTTTTCGCAATCAATTAACACTTGCAACGCAACCAGTTGCTGAAGAAGATGCGAACGAAAGGGAAGTTTTCAGTCTTTAGGTTTACAACATTAGTTTTTTTTTGATAAATAACAGCTGCGTACATTTAAATTTGCATACCTCGACATAATGTATGGATCAGCTGATTTTTTTTTCGCGATTTCAGTGCTGGTCCCATAGTAAAAGTTGTTTATAATGATGAGTACAATAACCGATACAATACAAGGTTTCAAACTTAGTATAGTTTAGCGCGAGTACGACTCACATTTTGACTTTTTTTATAATTTCAGGATGATGAAATGAACCCTGAAGCCCCCAGACTTACTACACCAGTCAATGTTGATGTTTCAGACTCTGAGTCTATCTTCGACACTCCGAGAAAAATTTCATTGAAGGCACAAGTTCATAAGTTACAAAAACAAAAACTACGTCATCAGGTTAAAATTAAAAAAATAGGCCAACAAAATAGATATTTAAAACGTAAAATATTAAACTTGAAAGATTTCGTTAACCATTTAGAAAAAAAGTTTGACATCCAAAAAAATGTGGTAAACTCTCTTAAAAATACAGCAGAAACTCAAGCCCTCTATGATAGACTCTACAGAAATTCCACGAAGGCAGGATTGTCGCGTCGTAAATTTTGTCCGTCTCTTCGTAAATTTACTTTAACTCTTCATTATTACTCTCCTGCCGCGTATAATTATGCCAGAAAATGTTTCAGTAAAGTTTTTCCACATGTAAGAACATTACGCAGATGGTATGTTAGTATAGATGCACAGCCTGGTTTTAGTCAGATTTTTTGTCAGATAATTTAAAAACAGATTTTCCTCATCCAGTTAATCAAGAAAGTGTTGTTATATTTCTTGATCCCAGTCACATGATAAAATTGATAAGAAACACATTCGAAAGCAAAAAGATATTTTAAGATTATATTAAGATAGTAGGTATATATTTAATCTCTTTGGTTGTGACAGACGGACAGACAGACACACGAGTGCTTCTATAAGGGTTCCGTTTTTTCCTTTTGAGGTACGGAACCCTTAAAAACCTTTGGAGTTGTATGTATGTCTGTATCGAGTATCACATGATAACAACATCACGCCTGTGATCCGCGAAGGGTTAGGCAGAGCAATACCGTCTTCACCATAAAAGCACACGGGGCCCGTGCCCAGAGCCCCCATCTTATTCTCAGGGGGCCCCGAAGGACCGACAATTTCTCTCACACATTTATTCTCAAAACATTTTTGTCGGGCACATTATACTTTGTTCACAAATCAGTAATGTTATCAGAAGGTATTTACAAGGCATATATACTACGCCATTATATCGATGACTGCGCCTATTCCTACTGTACTAATTAATAATATTTCCGAACGCATCCTACCTAATTTACTAAGTACACCATCTAGCGATCACTCACGCAATCCCTCCGATTCCAAAGTCAAGCTGCACCGTCTGAACAAGGCCTAACATAAATGTCGACATTGTCTATGGTTGGGGGAATCCCCGAATGATGTATTAAACTTTCAGTCTGATAGGAGTGAGTGGCGTTATTTTGTTTCGTTTGATATTTAAAATTGAGTAACATAAACAGAAGTTTTGATTTGTTCGTTTAAACATTATTCCATTATATCGAAAAGAACATATTTAAGTGGTTCACAAAAAGAAAAAAGTTATAACTCAAAAAGAAATAACGGAAAACTTCCAAAGCTCACTTCGTTTTTTACGGTTGAAGAAACAAATAAGCCGAGGGATTATTCATTCTCATCACCGCAAGACAAAAGTACATCTGAATGTCACCAGGAAAAAGAGGTTACGTGTGACGAAAATGACAAACACATTTCACACTCGGTTATCCCGAGTGTGTCAAGTGATCGAGTGCTAAAAGTGTGCCTGGCTGACGGACCATAGAATTTATCCCCTCACAAACTATGTGGAAACCTAACTAAACGATGTGTGAGTCTGTGTACATAAGTCATTTGAATAAAAAATGTGCGGGTTATTTAATAAGTACATTTCTAATATTTTATTTTCGCGTTGCCAATAATAAAATAATATTCATAAAATCACCGTCATCAATACTATAACAAAATTCAACAGTTACTTGAACTGTTGAATTTTGTTATAGTATTGATGACAATCGCGCAGCGCGCGCACCAGCCGGCGGGCGGCTAAGCTCACTTCATTCAGCCCAAGTGAAGTGGTGTTGCTATGGCAACGAGAATCGAGTGAAGTGATAAGATCACGACACTCGCGCGTCGCGCTTACCGACTCACTTCACCTAGCCGATTCACTTCGGCGCGGGTGGTTACTATGGTTACGAGAATCGGGTGAAGTGATAAGATCACGCCGCGCTTGCGCGTGAGGCCAAGTTGAGTATTTTTTTAAATTTGCCGTTTTTTATGTATAAATGCGCGACAAACAAAAATTTGGTTTTACCACCTATAAATCAAAATCCAAAATGGCGGCTACAAACATTTTTCATCATGGGTGTCGTTTTCATGGTTTTCGGGGGTGTTAAATCCGATAGTGAGGTCAAAATTAAAAAGCAAGATGGCGGCTGCGAAAATGTTCAGATTTTTCATCATGGGTGTTGTTTTCATGGTTTTCGGGGGTGTTAAAGCCGATATTGAGGTCAAATCTAAAAAGCAAGATGGCGGCTGTGAAAATATTGAGATTTTTCATCATGGGTATCGTTTTCATGGTTTTCGGGGGTGTTAAATCCGATAGTGAGGTCAAAATTAAAAAGCAAGATGGCGGCTGCGAGAATGAACAGATGTTACATCATGGGCGTCGTTTTCATGGTTTTCGGGGGTGTTAAAGCCGATAGTGAGGTCAGATCTAAACAGCAAGATGGCGGCTGCGAAAATGTTAACATTTTTCATCATGGGTGTCGTTTTCATGATTTTGGGGGGTGTTAAAGCCGATAGTGAGGTCAAATCTAAAAAGCAAGATGGCGGCTGCGAAAATTACCAAACCTTTTGGAATAAAAAAAAACAAAATTGAGTTTCTGACTGAATTTCTGTTTTACTATTTTTTATTTAAACAAAACCTAAATAGTAACGTTTCAACACTTAAATACTAGTTTTGAAATAATATAAAATGATCAATAGAATTAGCCTAAAAATATTATTAAAATCTCGATTATGATTATAAATGTAATGCTTGGTCACTCTCTTGCATCAGTAGGATGACACTGACAGCTCACTCCACGCGTGTTTTCACGGTGAGGTTTTTACAGAATCGACATGCTGATCGGTTATGTCAATACCGCCGATCGGTTATGTTAATTTTGATCAGTACGAAACGGCTGATATAGAAAAAAATCCATATGCTGACTACAAAGATACTATTGAAAGAAAAAGATTTCGCAGCACACGCATCACTTTTTTTGAAGGATCATCAGAGACTGCACAGTTGAGAGGCAAGGAAAAGTTTCGTGTAGATACTTTTATTCCCATAATTGACACATTAAATACACATTTAAAAAAAACGTTCGGCGGCCCCAAGAAATTGATAGTCGATTTAGTTTTCTTTGTCAGTTAACAACAATCGAATCTGGTGAGTTGACCAAAAAATGCAAAGAATTTTCAGAATTTTATCATGAAGACACTAATGCAGATGAGCTCAAAACAGAATGTTTTCATTTAAGCCAATATTTAAAAAACATAGCAAAGCAATCAGCGGATTTAAATATCTCAACCTTAAATAACCTAATAAAGTCAGATAAATTGGAAGAAACTTTTCCAAACGTAGAAATTGCTACAAGAATATTCCTTTTGCCAAATGGTTACCAATTGTAGTGGAGAGCGGTCATTTTCGCAGCTTAATAGAATAAAAAATGAATTGCGAACAACAATGTTACAAGAACGACTGAGTAATTTGTCAATAATGTGCATAGAAAGTGATATCCTTCAAAAAAAATGACTATAAGGATATAATAGAAGATTTTGCTCAACAGAAATCCCGAAAGAAACCGTTATCGTAATCGTAACCAAAAAGGGTGCACATTTCGCCAGTTATGTCTCACTCCCATGTAATAGGGGACGAGCCCATTACCATCAACCGGGCACAAATCCAGACTTGGGGCTGCTACTGAGAAATTCCTGATAGAAAAACCTAATAAAACTGCCAGATCTGGGAATCGCACCCAGGATCTCTTGCTCAGCAGTGCAGCAGCTGGACCAACGAAGCAGTCATGTCATATTATATTATTCTAAGGCCCTTAGCTTAATCTTACTTTAGCAGGAAACCTTTACCTGGCGGATCAATGCACTGCAGGATATGCAGCGATCGATTGGAAGCGAGCGGTGGATTCAGGGTCGTTCAGCGTATCAAATATCAATCGATATAAGTGCCACTGCAGATGTGCCACTACGGCTTCCTCATGGATGATAAAATAATTCTACTTACGCCAGTATTTAAGGAATAATAGCAGCAATCAAAGTTCCCAGTCTTAGGGCCGTATTACAAAACCTTACTCAAGGCCCGAGCATTACTTAAAACTTGTTTCAAACAATCAAATGGGTTTACAGTCAGAGCTTCATGAGTGACTGCGTATGCTTCATGAGAAAAATATTGTACAAATTGGTGTCAATATAGATTAGTTGACTGTGACCAGATAAGAACCACACCACACCGTTATCACTCTGGTTATAGTCAGCCGCCAATTTGTATATCTACACTGATATTAAGCCAAAACTCTGCGTGTTTGCTCGCCAACATTTTCACAGTTATTATTATTTATTTATTAAAACTTTATGCACAAGTTATCATCTGCCTGCCTTTTCCCAACTATGTTAGGGTCGGCATCCAGTCTTACCGGATACAGCTGAATACCAGTATTTTACATGGAGCGACTGCCTATCTGACCTCCACAACCCAGTTACTGGGTAACACGATACCCCTTGGTAAGACTGGTTGTCAGACTTTCGAGCTTCTGACGACCCGTAACGACTGTCAAAGATCTACAAATGACAGCCGGGACGTGCTTTCCGAGGCACAGAGAGGTCTTGGTATGTAAAGATGGTCACCCATCCACGGACCAACCGCGGCAAGCGAAGCTTAACCTGATCGATCGACCCGTGAGGCTGTTATTACTTAGCCAATAGCCCCTCAATTTAACTGTATGCACAAGTAAAAAAAATACTGTACAAAGGCGGACTTAATGCCTTATTGCGTCGCGTATTTCGATATACCTTAATTCTGTATGTAACGGTACTGTAGTACGAGATAGTTGTCATGAATGTACCATGAGAGTAGTGCCCCGTCCACATACAGGCTCGAGCGGATGTCTGACGGTCAGACAGCCAGTGTTTCTTCGGCCTGCGTAGTAAAGATCAATGTCAAAATAATTTGTAAGTAGGAACGTAATTTTTTTTTAAGTACGATGTATGTATTTTGGTGCTGCATTACTAATTTATTCGTTTTCAAATTAACTATGAACGACGAACTGTCTTTTTATATGAAGCAAAAACAGAGCGTTTCAAATCGCGGTGTCGCCCTCAGGCGTAGGAAAACCGATGCCTATTGTATAAATTTTAATAAATCGCTGTGAATGTGTTGTTTTATTTTAATCTCATGTTTCCTGGAGGCTAGTTGTAGCTGTTACAAAATATTTTGAAAGAACTACACACAACTCACAATAAATAAACCTATCAAAAAAAAAAAACTCAAAGCATTTATTTCAAATAAACCAATTACAGGAACTTTTGAATTGTCAAGGGTTCGGTCAGTCAGTCAGAAAGATGAAGCTAGATTGCCCATTCCAAAGCGTAGTAGGTACCTATGGAGAAGAACGGGCAAGAAACTCCAAGGACACTCTTTTAAATCAACGTATTATGGTTACAAAATATTGTTTACATCATTCATTTTGAAATTATACATGTGAGAACGATGCAAAACGTAAAAGCGTCCGTAATAAAAAGATTACAACAAAAACAAAAGCAATTCAAAAATTAAAGTTAAAATAAGCCGTGGCAGCTAAGAGATGACCAGTCTCTACTGACGGCGCCCGTTCACGAACATGACGCGTGGATCAGCACCATTCAGCTCAACCATTTTGAAGGGAGCTAAATGATCCAACACACGCGCCACCATCAGCGAGACATTAGAGTGAGCACGACATACTCCCAGCCACCAGGGCACATTCAAGTCAATGAAAGACGTATCCAGTAAATGGCAGCTTTATAGTGCATAGTACTCACATAACAATGTGCTGTGCAGCTATACAATACTAAGAGATTGAATTTATACAATGCAAAGAGAGTTTTTAAAATCTTCAGCAGCTCCAACACTATTTTCAATACCTGATCAATTAGTTTTTGCGCCCTTGTGGAGCAGGACCAGCGTTGAGCCAAGCATTTTTATCAGCAATGTAATCCCCCAATTTATGATATGCTTGGCTACATAGTGTGCGTTTTATACTAGATTTAAATTTTGTTTCATTCAGTTGAAGTATGTGGGGAGGTATTTTATTGTAACATTTTAAACAGTACCCCATGAAAGATGAGTCTACTTTAGCCAGTCTGAAACCTGGTTGAACTAATTGGTCCCTATTTCTAGTGATATAATTGTGTCTTTCACCTCTTTTACTAAAAAGATGTAGATTTTTCCTTACGTACATGATAACGTACTATAATTGTAATTGTAATTTTGCCCAGCAAGATTGAAGAAGTTCTAGAGCGTTTGAATATAAGCAGGAATCACAATAAATGACGATTTGCTCGGCTTTACCTCACGAAGCTTCACGAAGGTTTGACAGCTCTATAGTTAACTGAGCGATTGTTTTCTGCGCTATGTGGTCGCAGGTTCGATTCCCCATTACACCACGTCCGATTTTAAGAAATTATAGGAATAGCAATTATACAGACGAAGGAACCGCTCAACCGCTCGGTCTAAAAGCATGAAATGCTCAAAAGTTCCTTGTACGTATATCTAAGGGAAGAATATCGAATAGGGAAAGAAAGTTTGTATCCAAGTTCGTCAGTTTTGAAGTTAGAACGTATAGTTGGTATTTAGATCGTTTTTTGGGCTCATTCCCTATGATTCAAGATAAGTTACCGGTGGGATATCACATCGGGCACACTGCTTGTCATAGCTATAATAATCATAGTTTGTTTTCAAATAAGTTTTTTCGCATTAATACATTCTCAATAGGTGTCCACATATTCTGCCACGTGTCTTTCCCACACATAAGTACCTACCTACTCAATCTCGTGTAGGTACATACACCCCCGATGTAGATCATTATTACTTGTATTGTGTCGTGTTGTTACTAAGTCTAGTTAACAAACTTGTATCGACCATTTGCCGAACCCGGTTAAAGTCAGATAAAGCAGTCGTCACATCATGTGGCATGGTCACGGCTGCCGTGATGTGCGTATAGAAAATTCGTCCTACGCCAAATTTAAAAATTTTGCGTGCAAATTCACGCCACGGACGTGAAGAAAGGCCTGCTAGTGATGGGTAAGGAAAGTAATTATGTTAAAAGCCTTATGAAATATTTTACGAATACAAATTAAGATACTACACTACTATATGATGAAAATTATTTCTTGTCTACTACATTTTACATCAGATTAAGTACAAAGCAAAATATAAAATAAACCTACCGTATGTACAAACTCATGAGTAGGTAAATAAGTACAAATCGATAATTTTGGAGCAACTCTCGCGCATCCCTGTCAGGGAAATCCTATACCTACAGTACTTTGTACACCACAGACGGGATGAGATGTCGCGCTATGACGTCAACCGCGCTGCCGGACATTGATAGTGATGTGCAATATTTTAATAGGCATAGATACGACTCTACGCACCTTCCTTGAATCATGTATGGGGAATGGAGGACAGTCCTTCACTAGCCGGGGTGTCGACGGATCCATGGGAATGATGAGCCTGTATGGATTAAACGGGAGATATTAATTTCAGGGCGACAGTTTGAGTCCACTTTGGTTCTGCTTAGCCCTGAATCCTTTAAGCACGCTGCTGGAGGATTCAGGTCTAGGCTATCGATTGAAGAGAGATGGTCAGGTCATATCTCACCTCCTCTACATGGATGACTTAAAAATCTTTGCCTCCAACAAATTGCGACTGATGGAGCTACTGAAGGTAACCGAAACATTCAGTGGCGCCATCGGAATGGAGTTTGGTGTGGATAATGGAATCCGAGGGAATTCAACTTTCGGATTCCATACACCTTAAATCCCTTTCCTCAGCCGAAAGCTATAAGTATTTGGGTATGTCAGAAGCATTAGGCATCAACGTTACTGACATGAAGCAATCGTTGAAGGAGCGCTTTTTTGGCCGCCTGAACCCTGACCTTGTTTCCGCCTGAAAGAAGACTTATCAATACCTTCTATTGATAAGTCTTCTTTCAGGCGGAAACAAGTTTTGATGTACTCTTTCAGCATACTCAAATGGACTCAGACCGAACTTGACGCCCTGGATAGGAGAGTCCGTACACTGTTGACCGCAAACCGGATGCATCACCCACGATCATCGGTGATGAGACTGTACATCCCGCGGAAGTGCGGGGGTCGAGGCTTTTTAAATGCGAAGACCCTCCACAACCGCGAGATATGCAGTCTCAGGGAAACGTAAAAAAACTCAGGCAAACGTTTGATAAACGAAGTATAATATATAATATTATTATAATATATATAATATAATGACTGCACGTGCTACATCTTGATGTAGCGTCCGTTAGCTAACTAGAAGTCCCCAGGGCCGGACGGGCTGCACAATTTCTGGCTCAAATTGTTTCTAAGGTCGCACGCTCAGTACCAGACTGCTTTGGAGTCTGGTTCGCTACCCCAATCTCTTACGACAGGTGGGTAACACCTGTTCCATAAATCAGGTAGCACCGCGGAACCCAAAAATTATAGGCCGATCACGTGTTTACCGACGGTCTATAAAGTTCTTACATGTATTTTGAGAGCTAAAATTAACAAACATATAGACACCAACTCCATCATGTCTGCCTCTCAAAATGGATGTAGGAACGGGTCCCGCGGTACTAAGGAGCTCCTCCTCATTGATATGGCCATTAGCCAACAGGTTCGTCGTTCCCAAAAGGATCTGTCGACATGTTGGATAGATTATAAGAAGGTCTATGATTCGGTGCCACATACATGGCTCATGAGGGTGCTGGAGTTATATAAAGTAGATGCCACTCTGCGCACCTTCCTGATGTCATGTGCCCTATACATGACATCAGGAAGGTGCGCAATGGAGGACGGTCCTTCGCTATCCAGGATGTCGAAATATCCAGAGGAATAGCGAGCCGATAAGGATCGAGCGAGGCATATTTCAGGGCGATAGTTTGAGTCCGCTTTGGTTCTGCTTAGCCTTGAATCCTCTAAGCACACTGCTGGAGGATTCAGGTCTAGGCTATCGGTTGAGGAGAGGTGGTCAGGTTATATCTCACCTCCTCTACATGGATGACCTAAAACTCTTTGCCTCTAATAATTTGCAACTGATGGAGCTACCGAAAATAACTGAAACTTTCAGTAGCTCCATCAGGACGGAATTTGGAGTGGATAAATGTGCGGTCATGCATGTAAAGCGAGGGGAGATTGTGGAATACGTGGGAACACAACTCTAGGATTCCATAAACCTTAGAGCCCTCTCCGCATCCGAAATCTACAAGTATTTGGGTATGTCGGAAGCGTTGGGCATCAATGTTACTGACATGAAGCAATCGTTGAAGGAGCGCTTTTTTGACCGCCCGGTATTTAATAGTCTTCTATCAGGCGGAAACAAGGTTCGCGCCTTCAACGATTGGGTCATGCCCGTTTTGATGTACTCTTTCGGCATACTCAAATAGACTCAGACTGAACTAGAGGGTCCGTACGCTGCTGACTGCATATCGGATGCATCACCCACGGTCATCGGTAATGAGACTGTATATCCCACGAAAGTGTGGAGGTCGAGGCTTTTTAAACGCTAAGACCTTCCACAATCGCGAGGTATGCAGTCTCAGGGAATATTTCCTAGAAGCCGACGTGGGGATGCATCGAGATGTTGTCGCGGTGGATAAGGGCCTCACCCCACTTTCCTTGGCAAAAGAGAACTGGCGCAAGCTTGTAGTGCTTGACACTAACTATCGCAGGTAGGTATGGCAGAGTAAGGAGCTTCACGGACGCTTTTTCCGGGCCCTACATGAACCTGATGTAGATTTCCATTGGAATTGCATTGCGTACCGATGTTTATTTTATTTGACTGTATAAGTCAATTTATTTTTAATTTTTGTGTTCGTTTATTATTGACATAATCTACCTACTCGTCTACTACCTAGTACTACTCGTCTACCTAGGCGTCTATACACTGTTAAATTTTGATCGTGGAGGGTCGATCCGGTGCGTGAAACACTATCGATTTATAAAGATAAAATTAAAAATAAAATTACTTTTTCTGTTAAACTCGAGTGTATTCTTGCATTAGTGAAAAAACAATGCGAACCATTAGTAAGTACCATTCCAAACTCATTTCGTACCATAGGATTCGTTTGTGTGTAAATATCATTCAAAGTGAAAAACACTAATACTTACAAACCATTTCACAAAAGACGCGTAAGCGCAGTCCACGTGGACTCGCAAAAATTAGCCAATGCTAGACCAAACTTCGCCCCCAAACCCCATTTGATTGGCAATGCAAAAAGCGCGAGCCCCCCGCACCACGCGGCCCGCCCTCTAAGGAAGGGCAGCACATGGACACACAAACAATTCGTTTCTCTAAGACGTCAGACGTCATCGACGTATTGTTGTTTAGGATCATTGTCGCGCGAAAATAATGGCGTCTCGTAATTACGTGTTCCCATGGTGCATTAGTAAATAGGATTTTTTTCTTTTCAAATCGTTGTACATAATTTTGATTCATTATTTTTATGAACAATTAATACGTTATCGCGAAGTGTAGCGCGTAGCCCTAAGTGTTAAATAAATCAGAAGTGTTTTAGGTATGTAACAGAACTTTTTTTAATTGGTGTAGTTAGTAACTAGAACATTTATTTTTCAAATTGTTGTAAATCATTTTGATTCCACATTTTTAAATACGCCATAACTAGCAGGCCTGTAGGTAGGTACTTATTTTTACATTTACCGGATTTAGCATAATTCTTTAAATTTTATTATGTTCCGAAACCTAGGCACGAAGTAATTATGACGGTCCTCGGTCCTAAGCCCGTAAAAGTATGAAGAAAAATTTAAAATCATTTAATTTGTTTACATGAACATCAGCTGAGCGAGTCAATAACCTAACCAGCTCCTGGTGAAGATGGTATACCATATTCATTTATATCTAATTTATACGACTCTGTTCTTTTAATATATTTAAATCTCATCAATACAGCTTTGATATCTGGCAACATACCATCAAGTTGGAAGTCTCAAACAATTATTCCCATTCTGAAACCAAACAAACCTTCCTCTAATGTTACATCTTATCGACCAATTGCACTTTCTACAATTCTTGCTAAAATTGTTGAACATCTCATTAAGAATCGTTTGGAGTGGTTTTTGGAAAGCAAAAACTTGCTAGCTACGTCACAGTTTGGTTTTCGGAAGGGTAAAAGTACGATGGACAGCCTTAGTGTATTCTCAACTGATATTCGCTTAGCCTTCTCTTCTAATAACTCTGTAATTGCTGCTTTCCTGGATATTAGCTCAGCTTACGATAATGTCCAGGTATCAATCCTAGAACAAAAGCTGAATTCATTACAAGTTCCATTAATGCTGTCTAAGTTCATAATTAACATGCTTTCAGAGAGATCTTTAAATCTTCATATTGAAGGGTATACATTTACCCGTTTAGTATGGAAAGGTCTCCCTCAAGGTTCTGTAATTAGTCCAATTCTCTACAATACTTACACTTATGATTTGGAATCCTCCCTAAATGAGTCAGTACAAGTTCTTCAATATGCAGATGATTTACTTCTTTATTCATCTGGTCATTCTGTTGAGAATATTTGTACTTCCTTAACCTCTTCTTTATGCTTACTGAAGACTTGGCTAGAAACCAATGGTCTACACCTGTCAATTGATAAAAGCAACATTGTCTTGTTTACTAGAATGCGTAAGCCCCCTATAGTTATAGTAAGGTATAATAATATCCCTATGCCCGTTAAAAACCAGGTAAAATTTTTAGGCCTTATTTTGGATACACATCTTACTGGTTTACCACACTGTGACTATATAGCTGCTAAATGTGAACGAAATATCAACATAATTAGATGTCTTGCTGGTGTTTGGTGGGGAGCACATCCCTTTTCATTAAAACTATTGTACAACACCTTGATTAGAAGCGTATTGGACTATGGGACGTTTTTGCTGGAACCTGCTAATGTTGTTGGTCTTAAGAAACTTGACAGTGTTCAGTCAAAGGCACTTAGAGTAGTTTCAGGTGCAATGAAAAGCAGTCCTATTAATTGTCTTCAGGTGGAATGTGGAGACCCTCCACTTCATTTACGACGTCAATTTTTAGCTGATAGATTTATGGCTCGGTGTCTGCAATTTACTCGTACATATCATCCTTTGCGAAATAAACTTTTCATTCTCTCTGAAGAAGTAATTTCATCCACTTACTGGAGGCACAAAGCTACTCCGTGTTTAGTTAAAAGCTTTAGAAAATTCAATTTAATTGAAGCTCCCTGTCACCAATCTCAATTTCTTCCTTTATTTCACTGTAATTACAGTTCATTAATTATGTCACCAAATATACATTATAACCTTAACATTTACCGAGATGACGTATGTCACAACCATATCTTCAACTTCACTATGGATAGAGACTGGAAGGGCTGTCAGCTCTTGTTCACAGATGCTTCGAAGCATGGAAGAGACTCATGTGTGGGAGTAGGTGTATACCACTCCCAATTTAATATCGTCCAAAAAATAAAACTCCCGCCCGAATCATCTGTTTTTACGGGAGAATGTTACGGTCTATTCAAAGCTGTCGAATATATACTTCTAATGGGCTTACGGAATTCACTCATTTTGACTGATGCAAGGAGTGCCTTACAATCTTTGGCCAGATTCCCTTTCTATTCTCATAATCCTTATCTTATATTTGAAACACGTGAACTCCTTTATAGGTGTTCTATTAAGGGGTATTCAGTGCATTTTGCGTGGATACCCTCGCATTGTGGCATTTTAGGTAATGAGAGAGCTGACCAGATAGCTAATGATGCCGTATTGTGTGGAGACGTTTTTCCGAACAAAAATAACACCCAAGATCTGGCAGCTCTGCCCAGGGTTTATCTACAGGAATCCTGGGGTCAGCTTTGGTCCGGGCAATCAGTGAAAGGGAAATTTTATCGTAATATTCAGCCATCCATTTTTGTTAAACCTTGGTTTAGCAAATACAAACTAAACAAAAAGATTACAACAATATTCATACGTATGCGATTAGGTCATGTGTGCACTCCTGCTCATCTTGCCAGGCTTGGCATTGTGCAGAACCCTGCGTGTGAATGTGGCGCTGAAGTGGGTGATCTGAACCACCTTATTTTTTCCTGCCCCCTTTATGACCACTCCTCACTTTTCCAAAGTCTTGTTTCCCTCCGAGTCCCTTTTCCCACTTCTATTGCATGTATTTTATTTAATTTTAATGTAGATATTTATAAAACCATAGCTCTTTTCCTTGTAAATAATGATATATCTATAACAACATCATTTATAAACCTCTTTTATTTACCATGTAGCTCTTAGTTTACGCATCGAGTCGGCCTTTTTGCTGGGCGTTAGTTTTCTGTTAAATTAAATTCCCATAGTGTTAATTTGTTATATTTTTATTTAATAACATCTAATCTCCTTTCCATTTCCAAATTCCCCGTTATAATATTTTATCATTTCGCGAGTACTTGATTCTTACGTTTTGTTAACAAATAAAACATTGTCAGTGGCAATAAGCACGAATAGTGCAACGCCAAAAAAAAAAAAAAAAAAGCGGGAAAATTTTCGTACAATTATTTTTTATGACTCGATGTCATTTAAGTCAACAAGAAAGTTATGATAGACTTCGATTGGCCTTTTACGATGGAGACCCATCTCGTGCCACTGTTTACAACTGGTTTAATGAGTTTAAACGTGGTCTCACTAATCTCACCGATGATCTGCGTGAGGGACGGCCTTCTACGGCGACGACTGGAGATAACATCAGTGTTGTGCAGCGTAAGATAGAGACTGACAAAAGAGTGACTTATCAACAGATTCGGACAAGCTTAGGCATCGGTATGAGTCAAGTACACAAAATCCTCCATAGACATTTAGCGGTCAGGAAGCTTTGTGCCCGGTGGATACCTCATAATTTGACAAAGGCCCAAAAACTCCGTCGTGTTGACTGGTATCGTGAAATGGTTCAAAGATTTAACGGAGGTGACTCTAATACTGTGTTCGACATACTTACGGGTGACGAAAGCTGGATTTATTGTTATGATCCTGAAACTAAGAGACAATCTGCTGTCTGGGTGTTTCCTTCCGAGGAATTACCAACTTAAGTGAAGAGAGGTCGAAGCGTGAGAAAAAAGATGGTGGCCTAGTTCTTCGGAAGGACAGGTCATTACGCAACAATTGTTTTAGAGGATGGAAAAACAGTTACTGCAGAGTGGTAGGTACACTAACAATTTTTTGCCACTTGTTATGGAAAAAGTTCGAGAGAAACGACCTCGCAGTGGGATTCTCCTTCACCACGACAATGCCTCGTCGCACACCGCCAAGCATGCAATCGACTACTTGCAGACGACAGACGTGGAATTACTGGTCACCCGCCCTATAGCCCCGACCTCGCTCCTTGCGATTTTTATTTATTTCCGAAAATAAAAGAAAAGCTTCGAGGAAAACGTTTTATGGGCGCCGAGGAAGCAGTGGCTGCGTTTCAAAATGCGGTCGAAGAGACCCCTAAGGACGAGTGGGTAAAGTGCTTTTCTTAGTGGTTCCATCGAATGTAGCGATGTATTGATGTAAATGGACACTATTTTGAAAAGATATAATAAAACTAATAACTTGCTAGTTTGTTCAGTTTTTGATTTTCTAAGAACTTTCAGTGTCACCCTCGTAATAAACTCAATTTCACTCAAACTGTGGGTTGGTTCTTGTTTGCAAAAAATGGGTCCTTTGCCGTGGGATATTTTGTCACGTAACCATTTTTTATGGTACCTACATACTTACTGAACTTATATTATCATTACGACTCATTTAAATAAAAATGTAAGCTCATAGGTAGTCTTCTTCATAACAGCCTATAATGAAATGGAATGATTTTATTTCTGTAAGTAGGTTTGTACAAACACTTTTACACGTCAATCATATTTAAAAAAACAAAAAACTAGATGAGGTCGGCGTTTCCTATCTGACTACTCTGAGAAGAAATGCCGAAACAAACTCAGAGGTCACAGTCTCTTTTAAAGTCCAGCCATATTCTTGGTCAGATCATGTGAAGACCATGAAGATTGGTGTCTGAAATGGTCTTTTGAGGAAAGAACCCATACAGATTTGGTTGGACCTGTCCAGTCAGTGCATGCATTTGTCAGTAACCGTGATGATCAACTCAGAACCAACTCTACAAAGGGTCATGGCCATCCGGATGGTCCGGGGACACCGCACGGTCTCCTGTGAGGCAGCGAGCCTCCTTGCCGGATTGCCGCCATGGGATCTGGCAAAAGTCCTCGCGCACGTATGGGAGTGGCGCGAGGAGGCGAAACGCCGGGGCGTAACTCCGCTGCCGCGAAGGACGGAGCACCGACGGGATCTCATGGCGACATGGAGAGTACGGTTGTCACAACCCAGTGCTGGGCACGCCACGATTGCGGCGATGAGTCCTCTCTTTGAGGAGTGACTAGAGAGGCGCCACGGCGTCCTCAACTTCCGCCTGACGCAGGTCCTCGCCGGACACGGCAACTTCGGGAGGTTCCTGTGTCGGATAAGGCGCGAGGAAACGCCCGGGTGACACCACTGTGTGGATCGCCCGGAGGACAAGGTGGAGGGCTGTCCGTCTTGGGCAGAGCACCGCCGTGTCCTCGTGGAGGCAATCGGCGGCAGAGATCTCTCGTGTCCGGCCCTGGTTCAGGCCATGGTACGGAGCGAGAGGGCATAGGCAGCCGTCACCTCCTTCTGCGAAGCAGTAATGCTCGCGAAGGAGGAGGCGGGACGGTTCACGGAAAGGCAAATTTCGCGCCCTCTCGCCCCTAGCCGCCGCAGAAGACGCCCTGGGCGTCGGGAATCCCGGGCGGATTTCCGGCCACCATAGGCGCGGGCTTGCGGACGGTGAGCAATGGGTAGGTCACCGTCCGGTAAGGACCAGGCCCGGGTCGATGGCGCGTCGTATTCCACGCGCGCCTCAAAGAGATGTCGCCAGCACAAATGTAGGGGTCCACTAGGGCCGATGCCTGCCGGGGTCGCGGGAAGGTACTAAAGGGTCACCGAGGCCTCTGGCAATACAGGCAACAGGAAGGAATACGGGTGGGTTTTAGTCGGTAAGAGTCTGACACACCCTCCCGCTCCGCCCAGAGCGGGAGAAGTTATCTGATGATTTCCCATCCAAAAAAAAAAAAAAGGAACCGACTCTACGAACAAAACCAAAGAAAGGACATTTGGGTAGGCCGCATAAAGTAGGTACCCAAACTGCCAGATTATCATTAAACCTAACTGAGAAAAAGAAAAATTTTGTCATTTTATTGACTGTCAATAAAAATAAAATTGTTAATATTGACATTTTGATTTTAGTACGAATTCTAGTCTTATTAAAAAAGTAGTTTGTTGCTTGGAGTAGCTTAATTAATACCAAGCCTTTTTGTCTTCCAAGAAATCTTTAACTTTATAGACACCTTTTTGACAAAGTTTTTGTTTAATAAATAGAAAGAAAAAAAAAGAGAAAATAAAGAAAATACCTACGTTTATTCGCGGTAAACATGACGCAAAGAAGGAACACAAATACAAAAAAGAAACAATTTGGGGGAAAATATGCGACAAATCCAAGCAAAAGACCCAGCTCTGGTTTGCAGCGACAGCCGGCGTCAAGGAACATATTTACTCTGGCCGGCGTGATGTGATGACGTTGACCGGTGCAGCACACAGTGAGATTGTATTAAGAAAACCAAGAGAATAAAATAAATACAAATATTTAAAATGGCAATGGCACGAACTCCTATTTCCGAAAACTTAATCGATCCTAGGCGGGGTGCTAACAAAATCGAGCTTGCTTCGCTCGCTCTTGCAGCCTACTTTATCTTAATTCTTAAGCTTCTTTGTATAAATCGACAGAAATAGTCCTCTTTCTGTATGAATTTACAAAATAAATAAAACCTACATTAATTTGAAAACACACCGATGAGATAACGTGAATGAGCCCAAAAAACGATCTAAATACAACTTCTACGTTTCTAACTTCAAAACTGACGAACTTGGACACAAACTTTCTTCCCCAATTCGGTATTCCACCCCCTTAGTTTCCTTCCTTCCCTTACTTACAACGAACTTTTGAGCACTTCATGCTTTTAGACCGAGCAGTTGAGCGGTTCCTTCTTCTGTATAACTGCTATTCCTACAATTTATTACAATCGGACGTGGTGAAATGGGGAATCGAACCTGCGACCAAATAGCAATAGACAATTCTTCGTGAGGTAAAGCCAAGCAAACCATCATTTATCGTGATTCGTGATTCACCCTCAACGCTCTAGGACTTCTTTAACGTTGTGTGTGTGTGTGGGTGTGTGAGTGTGTGTGTGTGTAAAAGAAACACAGGAAGTGTCGACGAGGCAGATTTTGCAAAATATATTGTTATAGCTAAAACTTGCCTTCAGGAAACGTGAGATCAAAATAAAACAACAAATTCAGAGCGAAATTTAATCAAAATATTCAAATTTATACATTAAGTCTGTTTTCGCTTCATATAAAAAGACAGTTGGTCATTCATAGTTAAATTGAAAACAAATAAATTAGTAATGCAGCACCAAAATACATACATCGTACATAAAAAAAAATACGTTCCTACTTACAAATTATTCTGACATTGATCTTTACTGCGCAGGCCGAAGAAACTGACTGTCTGACCGTCAGACATCCGCTCGAGCCTGTATGTGGACGGGGCACTACTCTCATGGTACATTGATGACAAGTATACATACTACAGCACCGTCTACATACAGATCTAAGGTATATCGAAATACGCGACGCAATAATAATAACTGTGAAAATGTTGACGAGCAAATACGCAGAGTTTTGGCTTAATATCAGTGTAGATACAAATTGGCGGCTGACTATAACCAGAGTGATAAGTCGGTGGTGTGTGGTTCTTATCTGGTCACAGTCAACTAATCTATATCGACACCAATTTGTACAATACTGTCCTCATACAGCGTGCGCAAAGCCCTGCGTTTATGCAAAACAAAATTGACTATAAAGTTGTAATTAAACGCCGATAGAGTAACATTTTGATAAAAAATCTACAGATATACAATCATGTAACACGCATGCGCAGTACACAAACACCTGACAAGCGCGCGTCTCTACCGCTACCCGCATTTCCAATTCATCACTACTCGTAACTACAATACACATATTATTGTATTACTAATACATTTTGGTGCGCCATGGCACTGTACGTTAAAGTGAGCATCACTAACACTATATTTATATATAAGCGACAAGTTCGATAATCTCCTGTTCATTATTAGATACTACTACGTTTTATTCAGTTTTTCTCCTTCTACACTCAACTAGTTCGAGATCTAATCGAAATGTTCTCAGTATTGTAATTAAAGAATGACACAATAACAAGATAAAAATAATTTACAATGATATCAGTTAAACAGCATGGTAACTTTGTAGAATCGTGAATAAAAAATCTCGAAATATAAAAAATACAATGATCAGTCCCAAGAAAACTCCCGTCTTCGAGTCCCTAATCCTATTGGACGTTTTACCTTCTCAATAGACTATCACATACTCATGGGATACAATTTTGAGCAATTATATTACAGATAAAAGCATTATAAATAATTATTAAAACCGCATGAACGACAAGTGTGAAGCAATAAAGAGTTGCGTCAAAACTAACTACTTATTTGGATTTGTGATACCAATGGCAAGTAACAAATCGATCACTGCAATTTATTATTAGTAAAGAAGCGAATGAACTCGGCAAGCTAAATAAAACTCTTCCATTATAATACCTATACAGAAAATACGAACATAGTTAAAATAAATAATGATTTATTAAAAATTAAACAAAACATTAATTATACACATTATTCTCATATTTTACAGGGAATATTCAATTATACAAGCGATTTACAATAGTTATATAACGGTTATACATAATACAACCATATTATTGGCATTACAGAGGATATCCTACAACATTTTTGCTTAGCCGTGACGTGCTTTGATAATTCATTGAGTGTGTTTCTAAGCATTTTAATTATGCAAAAATGTTGTCGGTAACCATAAGCGTTGGTTCAGACGGGACAGCATTGCATTCAGTCTGACTCATTTTCCTACGTATTCTCTAAGGACTATCCAAAATGTATATAGACTTAAAAATGTCGTGCGCAGCTCACCTAGCGTTGCCACGTCCGAGCCAACCGAACAATTATATCTTACAGGCGATGAAAGCGTCGGCGAGCCTTCATCCGAATGACTTATTACATCCCAAGTGGAAATACTAGCGTTGTATGGAATAGTACTAATTCACCAAGTATTTGATGGGCTCATAATATGAATAATAATTGGATATTTTTATGTAAAACCTCATGAATTAGTCTATTTTCAATCATAGCATACACATACACGCCACACGTACTTAACACTTCGGCTCAATTATTTAAATCTCATTATATTACACGCAATATTTTTCAGGCATCTGCAGACTATAATTCGTTTTTTAATCCCAGAGGCTAATTTGACATTTCAAATTGGAGTTTGACATGTGTCAATTTGGTCTCCGAGATTAAAAAACAGACTACATAACGTTCGCGTAAAAATGT
Source organism: Atethmia centrago (assembly GCA_905333075.3). NCBI lineage: Eukaryota > Metazoa > Arthropoda > Insecta > Lepidoptera > Noctuidae > Atethmia > Atethmia centrago. The sequence continues at coordinate 28,421,794 of HG995378.1, read as the reverse complement.
ATTGCGTCGTGCGTCCGACTTTGTAACATTTATTTTATGATCAACATAATACAGGTCGAAATGATAAAATGTCAAGTTATTAGAATGAATAAGAAAATCAAATTATTATGTTGAGAATGTTAGATTATTATCCACTGAATACTTTAAAGTTACAAGGTGGTTATCCGACTCCCTCGTGCAAATCCTCCAAACCTATGAAACATTTTGTAAATGTAAGGCGATTAACATTTACAAGAATATTTCTTCTCAGTTTTATCTCAGTCAATACATATGGGTACATCGCATACCTCCTACAGGAGATACGATCCCTGCGTTTGTCAGGCAGTAACTCGTCGTATCATGTCATCGTTACATAAGTCGCTTCGTTATCTCTGTCACAGGTCTTTAAGGAGTGCAGACTTCGCGTTCTTGAGTTTGTCGAGTCGTTTCGTGAGGTGGCTGTTCTCAGTCTCCAACTCTTCAACCCGGTTGAGTGCTTCCCGAGCCTGTAATTGAATTATCACTCTTAGTTTATTGATATAAGGTCGCAAATTGCGTCAACGGAGTTGGCAGCGTTATGTACAGATTTATTCATAAAACTTGACATCTACATACGGTATAGCAATATTGAGTTATAGAGCGTTTAATTTATTGTATTTTACAACGCTTTTATAAATAAATGGAAGTTTTATTTTACATAATATAACATGCAGAAGGGGTAAAACGTTATATTTACATATTATTTAGTAAACAATTAGCATTTGATCGACATCGAGCACACAGGACTGTGGGGTACATATTATCACAGTATTATGTGGCGCAGAGCATTACGTAGGTGATCGGTTGCGTGTTCGGGTTAGCACACTCCGTGAGTAAAGGATGCGCGACTGTACCGTTAACTGTCGCCATTATTGATAACGGCCCAGAAGTCAACGACTTCCTGAAAATCAAATTATCGCATGTATATTTTATTAAAGCACGTATTATGATGTCGTCCGCGTAGCTCCTAAAATCTAGGTCTTTTTAAAGTCGTCTTTGGAGACGAGGATTGTATGCTTGAACGTCTCGCATAGACATGGCCTCTCGACAGTCGAAGAGCCCCCCCCCCCTGTATACGAGGCTTTAGTATTCCAATCATCGTTTAAGGTGCTGACAAGACCTAATTGGCCAAAATAGGCTTCTCTTAAGAAAAAAAATTGCCAAATCTGTATAGTTTGTGGTAACGGAAAAAATGTATGTTAATTTTGTACATATTTCCCAGAACCTGGTTGTTACCAAAACACGTTTTGAAAAAAAAATCTCGATACAAACCAATGTTAAGTTCTAATCCAAAACATCTGTATTAAATATCAACATACGTTACGTATTTAATTAAAAACAAGAACGTCTTATTTGAATGCAGAACTTGGTTGTATTTTATTTTCGATTACTCAACTCAATGTTGAGTAAACAGATAATTTCTTCATATTTTGCAATAAGTTACAAGCGATGTGTCATCGCGCTTCTCTTTCTTTTGTATGCAATTTGACAGTGACCGCGGTTTAGGTTTTGTTAACGTCTTAAGACAGAAGTATTCCTTCGTCGTCGATACTTATCAACATTGGTGTGCCTCCCTCAAGAGCCACTTGGCGCCGTACCTCCCGCTGCAGCCGGCGCCGCTCCTGCTTGAGCTGCTCCTCGTGCGCGTCCTGCGCGTCGTGGCGCGCGCGCAGGCGGGCCAGCTGCGCCTCCAGGCGCGCGCCCTGCGCCGCCTGCAGCGCCGCCTCGGCCTCCGCCCGCGCCGCGCGCGCCTTGGCCTCCGACAGCGCCTTGCGGACCGTGTCCACTGGCGACGGAGGATGCTTCGATTAATTACACGTAACACGGACAGCGAACAAACGATGGATGGACTGTGTGAAAGATGATATGGCTAGAAAGGTGGTCACTACCGAGAGAAATATGGAAGAAAGGGTCATGTTGCGCCGACCCCAAATAAATTGTAATGATGATAATGGACAGCGAATAGAAATTCAACAATTATCCTCGACTGACGAAATTAAAACGTGTGTCGGACGCAATCTGGGCCTATAATTCAATTTATGTAGGGCCAACACATCACTTCCTTTAGTTCCAAATATCACTATTAGTCGTCATCTTTGAATTAGCTTCCTTCCTAGCCGTATCACCAACGAAGCCTATTTTAGAAAACTTGAATTTGACCATATTCATGTTATTAACAAATGTACTATTATTGTACATGACTAGCTGTAAATTTTCCAAAAATTAAAAAGTATAATAAATAAGACACAAATTCAAAAGTGATGATGATTGAAAATGCTTTAATGGTTTGGTCATGTTTAAAGGATAAAGAAAAACCGACTAACAAAAGGTATTTACAAGGCAGATGTGAGTGGAAATGCTGGGAGGGAACGCCCTAAGAGGACTTAGCTAAAGTGACCTAAATGGTGATGCTCTTTAGAAAAGTCAGGTACTTAGTACTCGCAACCAGCGTGCATGTATGAACGTACACGAAGCAAAAGGAGTAGGTAAGAAGCGTAACAGCTGGTATTCTATAGTTTCTGCCTACCCCCATGGGAAGAAGGCGTGAGTATGTAGAATAAATAAAATACTAACTTTCTGGTAACGCTATATAATATGACGACATGCAGGGCTAACATGACAAGCGCGAGAACGCTTTCTTTCTCGATTTGTCGAAATTTGTCTACGATTCTGATGTCATCCGAATGCCTAACATGACTGATAAGCGTGAGTAAACTCGAGAAAGGCACTTTGACAGTTCTTTATCTCGCGACGAGAAACCGATGTAGCAAATTATTAAAAACAAATCATTTTTATTTTAGCAACATCGGCTCATTCGATAAATTTTACAGTTTGTACTATAATGATTTTACATCCACCTCTATTAATTTATGTTGTAATTTTTGTGTAACCGACCTTTTTTATTAAAATTTAATATTTTTCTATGGCATGCCGAAATTAAAATACAAAATGACGGAAACGAAAATGAGTGAGCCATTTTTGTTAGGGGAAAAACCTGTGGGTTCGCGTCACCAATATGTTAACCGCGTCACCGACATACTAACCACGTCACCGACATCCTAGCCGCGTCACCGACATATGAACAGCATCCCTTGAATATGCAATCTGCGTCACCAACATGCTGAGTCACCGACATGCTCAATGCGTCATCAATATGCTCAATGCGTCACCAACACGCTAATCGAGTCACCGACATGCTAACCGAGTCACCGACATGCTCAATGCGTCATCAATATGCTCAATGCATCACCAACACGCTAACCGAGTCACCGACATGCTAACCGAGTCACCGACATGCTCAATGCGTCATCAATATGCTCAATGCGTCACCAACACGCTAACCAAGTCACCGACATGCTAACAGCGTGCCCTACCTGCTAGCAGCGTGCCCGACGTGCTGGCAGAGTCAACGACATGCTAGCAGCGTCACCGAAATGCTAGCAGATTTACGAAATGCCAATCGACTTACGCCGTGATAACCGCGTCACCGACATTCTGAAAGCACTTGTTGACATGCAATTTGCGTCACCAACATGCACACCGCGTCACCGACATCCTAACCACGTCACCGACATGCAGACTGCGGCACCAACATGCTACCCAAGTCACCGACATGCTAATGTAACGTGTGCATCAGACTGGCGTCGCGGAGCGGCCTGTGTACGTACATGTATACGCATATTTATATACTTATATATGTTATTCCAAAGTTTTAAGTTTTCATGTCTGTCACCAGTCCCCATGAATGCCATATTTTTTTGTATTATAATTTTGTCTACTCTTCTCGTCGTCAAAATCGAGGACGACTAAATGACAGCAGAATCGAAGATTATCTCGTGTTGAATTGTCAAAATACGAGAAAACTTAGGTGCCATGTTAGGGTTTGTCGAGAAAATATCGAGTTTGACAGAACGAGTCGAGTGTTTTGTATGGCAGCGCTGTCAGAAAACGAGAAAATTGACAGAAATAGACAAAAATTACTCACGCGAGAGTGAGTAATTGTCGCGTGTGTCATGTTAGTTAGCCCTGCAGATCTATGATGCCAATACGAGACAAGAGGAATGATATGAGTGTCAATTATTAGTGTACCTGAACCCTGACAAAATCCTGGTACACTAATAATGCCTCAAGTGTTTCTAGCCTTCTAAGGTTCCGCATGGCCGAATGAAAAACTAAACCCTTAAAGGATCACTTTTGTGTCTGTCTGTCTACCTGTATTTTCTCCCAACCTAATGGAACGATTACGTTGAAATTTAGTACCCATATAAATTTCTGTGTATTTTCATAATTTTTCATAAATTAATTGAATTTTAAATATGAGGGTCTCGTTTGGGAGACTAATAAGAAAAAAAATTTGTACACTGTACCAGTGTTCTGTGTGATATACCTATCAGATCAAAAGGGTTACTTTGAGGGTTTAAAGTATTTATTTATGTAAACTTCTCGCACACAATAAGGTACAAAGGCGGACTTAATGCCTATAATTTTTTTTTGTTTACTCACGTTCATTCTCGTACTCTTGGTCGTGATGGTTGGTGACTCCGTTCTGTCTCGCGGCGCGTTCTTCGTTGAGCTGTAGTTTCAACTTGCGTACCTCCGACTCTAGCGCCTGCTTCGAGGTTAACAGCTTTTGCAACCGCACGTCTGGAAGGGATATTTGGTACTCGTTAATATTTTGTAGTTGGTCAGAAATTGCTGTTTAAAGTTTTTTGCTATACAGATTCTTGGAACATCACAGAGGATAAAAACTTCAGTCAGCTCTTGCTTGGTTTATTTTATTCTAGTGTTGTTTGGCAAAACATTGTTCTGGCCTAAATACCGCTTTTATTCAACATCATTATTTATTGATCTCCCTAATAACTATCATTTAATTAACCATTAAACATCACACTTATTATCATCATCCTGAGGCTGAGTTGACATCATCCTGAAATCATCAAAAAGTTGTTGCATTTTTCATAAGCGCGTTTAAAATTCACACAATACGAGAACTGTGTGATTATGATTTGCAACGATACTGTTTATCTGGAGAAAACTGGGTAAGGATTTCTAGATTATAGTGTTACGTACCTAGCCTGCCCTCGCCGGCGTCACTGAGCAGTTGGTGCGCCTGGTGCGTGACCAGCGCGTAGTGCTACGTACCTAGCGTGCCCTCCCCGGCGTCACTGAGCAGCTGGTGCGCCTGGTGCGTGACCAGCGCGTAGTGCTACGTACCTAGCGTGCCCTCCCCGGCGTCACTGAGCAGCTGGTGCGCCTGGTGCGTGACCAGCGCGTAGTGCTACGTACCTAGCGTGCCCTCCCCGGCGTCACTGAGCAGCTGGTGCGCCTGGTGCGTGACCAGCGCGTAGTGCTACGTACCTAGCGTGCCCTCCCCGGCGTCACTGAGCAGCTGGTGCGCCTGGTGCGTGACCATTGCGTAGTGCTACGTACCTAGCGTGCCCTCCCCGGCGTCACTGAGCAGCTGGTGCGCCTGGTGCGTGACCATTGCGTAGTGCTACGTACCTAGCGTGCCCTCCCCGGCGTCACTGAGCAGCTGGTGCGCCTGGTGCGTGACCAGCGCGTAGTGCTACGTACCTAGCGTGCCCTCCCCGGCGTCACTGAGCAGCTGGTGCGCCTGGTGCGTGACCATTGCGTAGTGCTACGTACCTAGCGTGCCCTCCCCGGCGTCACCGAGCAGCTGCTGCGCCTGGTGCGTGACCATTGCGTAGTGCTACCTACCTAGCGTGCCCTCCCCGGCGTCACTGAGCAGCTGGTGCGCCTGGTGCGTGACCAGCGCGTAGTGCTACGTACCTAGCGTGCCCTCCCCGGCGTCACTGAGCAGCTGGTGCGCCTGGTGCGTGACCAGCGCGTAGTGCTACGTACCTAGCGTGCCCTCCCCGGCGTCACTGAGCAGCTGGTGCGCCTGGTGCGTGACCAGCGCGTAGTGCTACGTACCTAGCGTGCCCTCCCCGGCGTCACTGAGCAGCTGGTGCGCCTGGTGCGTGACCATTGCGTAGTGCTACGTACCTAGCGTGCCCTCCCCGGCGTCACTGAGCAGCTGGTGCGCCTGGTGCGTGACCATTGCGTAGTGCTACGTACCTAGCGTGCCCTCCCCGGCGTCACTGAGCAGCTGGTGCGCCTGGTGCGTGACCAGCGCGTAGTGCTACGTACCAAGCGTGCCCTCCCCGGCGTCACTGAGCAGCTGGTGCGCCTGGTGCGTGACCATTGCGTAGTGCTACGTACCTAGCGTGCCCTCCCCGGCGTCACTGAGCAGCTGGTGCGCCTGGTGCGTGACCATTGCGTAGTGCTACGTACCTAGCGTGCCCTTTTTTTCGCAATCAATTAACACTTGCAACGCAACCAGTTGCTGAAGAAGATGCGAACGAAAGGGAAGTTTTCAGTCTTTAGGTTTACAACATTAGTTTTTTTTTGATAAATAACAGCTGCGTACATTTAAATTTGCATACCTCGACATAATGTATGGATCAGCTGATTTTTTTTTCGCGATTTCAGTGCTGGTCCCATAGTAAAAGTTGTTTATAATGATGAGTACAATAACCGATACAATACAAGGTTTCAAACTTAGTATAGTTTAGCGCGAGTACGACTCACATTTTGACTTTTTTTATAATTTCAGGATGATGAAATGAACCCTGAAGCCCCCAGACTTACTACACCAGTCAATGTTGATGTTTCAGACTCTGAGTCTATCTTCGACACTCCGAGAAAAATTTCATTGAAGGCACAAGTTCATAAGTTACAAAAACAAAAACTACGTCATCAGGTTAAAATTAAAAAAAATAGGCCAACAAAATAGATATTTAAAACGTAAAATATTAAACTTGAAAGATTTCGTTAACCATTTAGAAAAAAAGTTTGACATCCAAAAAAATGTGGTAAACTCTCTTAAAAATACAGCAGAAACTCAAGCCCTCTATGATAGACTCTACAGAAATTCCACGAAGGCAGGATTGTCGCGTCGTAAATTTTGTCCGTCTCTTCGTAAATTTACTTTAACTCTTCATTATTACTCTCCTGCCGCGTATAATTATGCCAGAAAATGTTTCAGTAAAGTTTTTCCACATGTAAGAACATTACGCAGATGGTATGTTAGTATAGATGCACAGCCTGGTTTTAGTCAGATTTTTTGTCAGATAATTTAAAAACAGATTTTCCTCATCCAGTTAATCAAGAAAGTGTTGTTATATTTCTTGATCCCGGTCACATGATAAAATTGATAAGAAACACATTCGAAAGCAAAAAGATATTTTAAGATTATATTAAGATAGTAGGTATATATTTAATCTCTTTGGTTGTGACAGACGGACAGACAGACACACGAGTGCTTCTATAAGGGTTCCGTTTTTTCCTTTTGAGGTACGGAACCCTTAAAAACCTTTGGAGTTGTATGTATGTCTGTATCGAGTATCACATGATAACAACATCACGCCTGTGATCCGCGAAGGGTTAGGCAGAGCAATACCGTCTTCACCATAAAAGCACACGGGGCCCGTGCCCAGAGCCCCCATCTTATTCTCAGGGGGCCCCGAAGGACCGACAATTTCTCTCACACATTTATTCTCAAAACATTTTTGTCGGGCACATTATACTTTGTTCACAAATCAGTAATGTTATCAGAAGGTATTTACAAGGCATATATACTACGCCATTATATCGATGACTGCGCCTATTCCTACTGTACTAATTAATAATATTTCCGAACGCATCCTACCTAATTTACTAAGTACACCATCTAGCGATCACTCACGCAATCCCTCCGATTCCAAAGTCAAGCTGCACCGTCTGAACAAGGCCTAACATAAATGTCGACATTGTCTATGGTTGGGGGAATCCCCGAATGATGTATTAAACTTTCAGTCTGATAGGAGTGAGTGGCGTTATTTTGTTTCGTTTGATATTTAAAATTGAGTAACATAAACAGAAGTTTTGATTTGTTCGTTTAAACATTATTCCATTATATCGAAAAGAACATATTTAAGTGGTTCACAAAAAGAAAAAAAGTTATAACTCAAAAAGAAATAACGGAAAACTTCCAAAGCTCACTTCGTTTTTTACGGTTGAAGAAACAAATAAGCCGAGGGATTATTCATTCTCATCACCGCAAGACAAAAGTACATCTGAATGTCACCAGGAAAAAGAGGTTACGTGTGACGAAAATGACAAACACATTTCACACTCGGTTATCCCGAGTGTGTCAAGTGATCGAGTGCTAAAAGTGTGCCTGGCTGACGGACCATAGAATTTATCCCCTCACAAACTATGTGGAAACCTAACTAAACGATGTGTGAGTCTGTGTACATAAGTCATTTGAATAAAAAATGTGCGGGTTATTTAATAAGTACATTTCTAATATTTTATTTTCGCGTTGCCAATAATAAAATAATATTCATAAAATCACCGTCATCAATACTATAACAAAATTCAACAGTTACTTGAACTGTTGAATTTTGTTATAGTATTGATGACAATCGCGCAGCGCGCGCACCAGCCGGCGGGCGGCTAAGCTCACTTCATTCAGCCCAAGTGAAGTGGTGTTGCTATGGCAACGAGAATCGAGTGAAGTGATAAGATCACGACACTCGCGCGTCGCGCTTACCGACTCACTTCACCTAGCCGATTCACTTCGGCGCGGGTGGTTACTATGGTTACGAGAATCGGGTGAAGTGATAAGATCACGCCGCGCTTGCGCGTGAGGCCAAGTTGAGTATTTTTTTAAATTTGCCGTTTTTTATGTATAAATGCGCGACAAACAAAAATTTGGTTTTACCACCTATAAATCAAAATCCAAAATGGCGGCTACAAACATTTTTCATCATGGGTGTCGTTTTCATGGTTTTCGGGGGTGTTAAATCCGATAGTGAGGTCAAAATTAAAAAGCAAGATGGCGGCTGCGAAAATGTTCAGATTTTTCATCATGGGTGTTGTTTTCATGGTTTTCGGGGGTGTTAAAGCCGATATTGAGGTCAAATCTAAAAAGCAAGATGGCGGCTGTGAAAATATTGAGATTTTTCATCATGGGTATCGTTTTCATGGTTTTCGGGGGTGTTAAATCCGATAGTGAGGTCAAAATTAAAAAGCAAGATGGCGGCTGCGAGAATGAACAGATGTTACATCATGGGCGTCGTTTTCATGGTTTTCGGGGGTGTTAAAGCCGATAGTGAGGTCAGATCTAAACAGCAAGATGGCGGCTGCGAAAATGTTAACATTTTTCATCATGGGTGTCGTTTTCATGATTTTGGGGGGTGTTAAAGCCGATAGTGAGGTCAAATCTAAAAAGCAAGATGGCGGCTGCGAAAATTACCAAACCTTTTGGAATAAAAAAAAACAAAATTGAGTTTCTGACTGAATTTCTGTTTTACTATTTTTTATTTAAACAAAACCTAAATAGTAACGTTTCAACACTTAAATACTAGTTTTGAAATAATATAAAATGATCAATAGAATTAGCCTAAAAATATTATTAAAATCTCGATTATGATTATAAATGTAATGCTTGGTCACTCTCTTGCATCAGTAGGATGACACTGACAGCTCACTCCACGCGTGTTTTCACGGTGAGGTTTTTACAGAATCGACATGCTGATCGGTTATGTCAATACCGCCGATCGGTTATGTTAATTTTGATCAGTACGAAACGGCTGATATAGAAAAAAATCCATATGCTGACTACAAAGATACTATTGAAAGAAAAAGATTTCGCAGCACACGCATCACTTTTTTTGAAGGATCATCAGAGACTGCACAGTTGAGAGGCAAGGAAAAGTTTCGTGTAGATACTTTTATTCCCATAATTGACACATTAAATACACATTTAAAAAAAACGTTCGGCGGCCCCAAGAAATTGATAGTCGATTTAGTTTTCTTTGTCAGTTAACAACAATCGAATCTGGTGAGTTGACCAAAAAATGCAAAGAATTTTCAGAATTTTATCATGAAGACACTAATGCAGATGAGCTCAAAACAGAATGTTTTCATTTAAGCCAATATTTAAAAAACATAGCAAAGCAAACAGCGGATTTAAATATCTCAACCTTAAATAACCTAATAAAGTCAGATAAATTGGAAGAAACTTTTCCAAACGTAGAAATTGCTACAAGAATATTCCTTTTGCCAAATGGTTACCAATTGTAGTGGAGAGCGGTCATTTTCGCAGCTTAATAGAATAAAAAATGAATTGCGAACAACAATGTTACAAGAACGACTGAGTAATTAGTCAATAATGTGCATAGAAAGTGATATCCTTAAAAAAAAATGACTATAAGGATATAATAGAAGATTTTGCTCAACAGAAATCCCGAAAGAAACCGTTATCGTAATCGTAACCAAAAAGGGTGCACATTTCGCCAGTTATGTCTAACTCCCATGTAATAGGGGGAGAGCCCATTACCATCAACCGGGCACAAATCCAGACTTGGGGCTGCTACTGAGAAATTCCTGATAGAAAAACCTAATAACACTGCCAGATCTGGGAATCGCACCCAGGATCTCTTGCTCAGCAGTGCAGCAGCTGGACCAACGAAGCAGTCATGTCATATTATATTATTCTAAGGCCCTTAGCTTAATCTTACTTTAGCAGGAAACCTTTGTTTACCTGGGGGATCAATGCACTGCAGGATATGCAGCGATCGATTGGAAGTGAGCGGTGGATTCAGGGTCGTTCAGCGTATCAAATATCAATCGATATAAGTGCCACTGCAGATGTGCCACTGCGGCTTCCTCATGGATGATAAAATAATTCTACTTACGCCAGTATTTAAGGCATAATAGCAGTAATCAAAGTTCCCAGTCTTAGGGCCGTATTACAAAACCTTACTCAAGGCCCGAGCATTACTTAAAACTTGTTTCAAACAATCAAATGGGTTTACAGTCAGAGCTTCATGAGTGACTGCGTATGCTTCATGAGAAAAATATTGTACAAATTGGTGTCAATATAGATTAGTTGACTGTGACCAGATAAGAACCACACCACACCGTTATCACTCTGGTTATAGTCAGCCGCCAATTTGTATATCTACACTGATATTAAGCCAAAACTCTGCGTGTTTGCTCGCCAACATTTTCACAGTTATTATTATTTATTTATTAAAACTTTATGCACAAATTATCATCTGCCTGCCTTTTCCCAACTATGTTAGGGTCGGCATCCAGTCTTACCGGATACAGCTGAATACCAGTATTTTACATGGAGCGACTGCCTATCTGACCTCCACAACCCAGTTACTGGGTAACACGATACCCCTTGGTAAGACTGGTTGTCAGACTTTCGAGCTTCTGACGACCCGTAACGACTGTCAAAGATCTACAAATGACAGCCGGGACGTGCTTTCCGAGGCACAGAGAGGTCTTGGTATGTAAAGATGGTCACCCATCCACGGACCAACCGCGGCAAGCGAAGCTTAACCTGATCGATCGACCCGTGAGGCTGTTATTACGTAGCCAAAAGCCCCTCAATTTAACTGTATGCACAAGTAAAAAAAATACTGTACTAAGGCGGACTTAATGCCTTATTGCGTCGCGTATTTCGATATACCTTAATTCTGTATGTAACGGTACTGTATTATGTATATTTGTCATGAATGTACCATGAGAGTAGTGCCCCGTCCACATACAGGCTCGAGCGGATGTCTGACGGTCAGACAGCCAGTGTTTCTTCGGCCTGCGTAGTAAAGATCAATGTCAAAATAATTTGTAAGTAGGAACGTAATTTTTTTTAAGTACGATGTATGTATTTTGGTGCTGCATTACTAATTTATTCGTTTTCAATTTAACTATGAACGACGAACTGTCTTTTTATATGAAGCAAAAACAGAGCGTTTCAAATCGCGGTGTCGCCCTCAGGCGTCGGAAAACCGATGCCTATTGTATAAATTTTAATAAATCGCTGTGAATGTGTTGTTTTATTTTAATCTCATGTTTCCTGGAGGCTAGTTGTAGCTGTTACAAAATATTTTGAAAGAACTACACACAACTCACCATAAATAAACCTATAATTGTAATTGTAATTTTGCCCAGCAAGATTGAAGAAGTTCTAGAGCGTTTGAGGGTGAATATAAGCAGGAATCACAATAAATGACGATTTGCTCGGCTTTACCTCACGAAGAACTATCGTATCCGGTTTGACAGCTCTATATTTAACTGAGCGATTGTTTTCTGCGCTATGTGGTCGCAGGTTCGATTCCCCATTACACCACGTCCGATTTTAAGAAATTATAGGAATAGCAATTATACAGACGAAGGAACCGCTCAACCGCTCGGTCTAAAAGCATGAAATGCTCAAAAGTTCCTTGTACGTATATCTAAGGGAAGAATATCGAATAGGGAAAGAAAGTTTGTATCCAAGTTCGTCAGTTTTGAAGTTAGAACGTATAGTTGGTATTTAGATCGTTTTTTGGGCTCATTCCCTATGATTCAAGATAAGTTACCGGTGGGATATCACATCGGGCACACTGCTTGTCATAGCTATAATAATCATAGTTTGTTTTCAAATAAGTTTTTTCGCATTAATACATTCTCAATAGGTGTCCACATATTCTGCCACGTGTCTTTCCCACACATAAGTACCTACCTACTCAATCTCGTGTAGGTACATACACCCCCGATGTAGATCATTATTACTTGTATTGTGTCGTGTTGTTACTAAGTCTAGTTAACAAACTTGTATCGACCATTTGCCGAACCCGGTTAAAGTCAGATAAAGCAGTCACATCATGTGGCATGGTCACGGCTGCCGTGATGTGCGTATAGAAAATTCGTCCTACGCCAAATTTAAAAATTTTGCGTGCAAATTCACGCCACGGACGTGAAGAAAGGCCTGCTAGTGATGGGTAAGGAAAGTAATTATGTTAAAAGCCTTATGAAATATTTTACGAATACAAATTAAGATACTACACTACTATATGATGAAAATTATTTCTTGTCTACTACATTTTACATCAGATTAAGTACAAAGCAAAATATAAAATAAACCTACCGTATGTACAAACTCATGAGTAGGTAAATAAGTACAAATCGATAATTTTGGAGCAACTCTCGCGCATCCCTGTCAGGGAAATCCTATACTTACAGTACTTTGTACGCCACAGACGGGATGAGATGTCGCGCTATGACGTCAACCGCGCTGCCGGACATTGATAGTGATGTGCAATATTTTAATAGGCATAGATACGACTCTACGCACCTTCCTTGAATCATGTATGGGGCAATGGAGGACAGTCCTTCACTATCCGGGGTGTCGACGGATCCAGGGGAATGATGAGCCTGTATGGATTAAACGGGAGATATTAATTTCAGGGCGACAGTTTGAGTCCACTTTGGTTCTGCTTAGCCCTGAATCCTTTAAGCACGCTGTTGGAGGATTCAGGTCTAGGCTATCGATTGAAGAGAGATGGTCAGGTCATATCTCACCTCCTCTACATGGATGACTTAAAAATCTTTGCCTCCAACAAATTGCGACTGATGGAGCTACTGAAGGTAACTGAAACATTCAGTGGCGCCATCGGAATGGAGTTTGGTTTGGACAAATGTGCAGTCATGCATGTGAAGCGAGGGGAGATAATGGAATCCGAGGGAATTCAACTTTCGGATTCCATACACCTTAAATCCCTTTCCTCAGCCGAAAGCTATAAGTATTTGGGTATGTCAGAAGCATTAGGCATCAACGTTACTGATATGAAGCAATCGTTGAAGGAGCGCTTTTTTGGCCGCCTGAACCCTGACCTTGTTTCCGCCTGAAAGAAGACTTATCAATACCTTCTATTGATAAGTCTTCTTTCAGGCGGAAACAAGTTTTGATGTACTCTTTCAGCATACTCAAATGGACTCAGACCGAACTTGACGCCCTGGATAGGAGAGTCCGTAGGTACACTGTTGACCGCAAACCGGATGCATCACCCACGATCATCGGTGATGAGACTGTACATCCCGCGGAAGTGCGGGGGTCGAGGCTTTTTAAATGCGAAGACCCTCCACAACCGCGAGATATGCAGTCTCAGGGACACGTAAAAAAACTCAGGCAAACGTTTGATAAACGAAGTATAATATATAATATTATTATAATATATATAATATAATGACTGCACGTGCTACATCTTGATGTAGCGTCCGTTAGCTAACTAGAAGTCCCCAGGGCCGGACGGGCTGCACAATTTCTGGCTCAAATGGTTTCTAAGGTCGCACGCTCAGTACCAGACTGCTGTGGAGTCTGGTTCGCTACCCCAATCTCTTACGACAGGTGTTACCCACCTGCTCCATAAATCAGGTAGCACCGCGGAACCCAAAAATTATAGGCCGATCACGTGTTTACCGACGGTCTATAAAGTTCTTACATGTATTTTGAGAGCTAAAATTAACAAACATATAGACACCAACTCCATCATGTCTGCCTCTCAAAATGGATGTAGGAACGGGTCCCGCGGTACTAAGGAGCTCCTCCTCATTGATATGGCCATTAGCCAACAGGTTCGTCGTTCCCAAAAGGATCTGTCGACATGTTGGATAGATTATAAGAAGGCCTATGATTCGGTGCCACATACATGGCTCATGAGGGTGCTGGAGTTATATAAAGTAGATGCCACTCTGCGCACCTTCCTGATGTCATGTGCCCTATACATGACATCAGGAAGGTGCGCAATGGAGGACGGTCCTTCGCTATCCAGGATGTCGAAATATCCAGAGGAATAGCGAGCCGATAAGGATCGAGCGAGGCATATTTCAGGGCGATAGTTTGAGTCCGCTTTGGTTCTGCTTAGCCTTGAATCCTCTAAGCACACTGCTGGAGGATTCAGGTCTAGGCTATCGGTTGAGGAGAGGTGGTCAGGTTATATCTCACCTCCTCTACATGGATGACCTAAAACTCTTTGCCTCTAATAATTTGCAACTGATGGAGCTACCGAAAATAACTGAAACTTTCAGTAGCGCCATCAGGACGGAATTTGGAGTGGATAAATGTGCGGTCATGCATGTAAAGCGAGGGGAGATTGTGGAATCCGTGGGAACACAACTCTAGGATTCCATAAACCTTAGAGCCCTCTCCGCATCCGAAACCTACAAGTATTTGGGTATGTCGGAAGCGTTGGGCATCAATGTTACTGACATGAAGCAATCGTTGAAGGAGCGCTTTTTTGACCGCCCGGTATTTAATAGTCTTCTATCAGGCGGAAACAAGGTTCGCGCCTTCAACGATTGGGTCATGCCCGTTTTGATGTACTCTTTCGGCATACTCAAATAGACTCAGACTGAACTAGAGGGTCCGTACGCTGCTGACTGCATATCGGATGCATCACCCACGGTCATCGGTAATGAGACTGTATATCCCACGAAAGTGTGGAGGTCGAAGCTTTTTAAACGCTAAGACCTTCCACAATCGCGAGGTATGCAGTCTCAGGGAATATTTCCTAGAAGCCGACGTGGGGATGCATCGAGATGTTGTCGCGGTGGATAAGGGCCTCACCCCACTTTCCTTGGCAAAAGAGAACTGGCGCAAGCTTGTAGTGCTTGACACTAACTATCGCAGGTAGGTATGGCAGAGTAAGGAGCTTCACGGACGCTTTTTCCGGGCCCTACATGAACCTGATGTAGATTTCCATTGGAATTGCATTGCGCACCGATGTTTATTTTATTTGACTTTATTTTATTTGATTTATTTTTAATTTTTGTGTTCGTTTATTATTGACATAATCTACTCTTTACAATGTTCTTTGTTGAGTTGTATTGCAATATGTGGTTAGCTACCGAACTCGATTTGATTCACAGGTCAACAAAAAAAATATTTTTTTTGGGTTTGTTATTAAATTAATATTTTCCAATTGTCTACAACTAAAAGTAACCACAGGCTCCATTCATAACAAATAAAGTTTGCTCTTGTAAATTTTACAATGAAAAATAAATATTTTAAGATTTTGACAGAACGCTTTAGGAACAACGATTTTAACACGCAAGAGCCGGGGTTGCGGGGGGATTACGGGCAATGGCGCCGATTCCCTTGTTCACAAACTAAACTAAATTTAAGTTCAGTGCATCTTTTTCTTTCTATTTCATTAAAAAGAGGACAGAAGATAAATTTTAGTTTAGTCCTGTCAAATTAATCAGCAACTATCACTACTCCATACAAGTTTAGACGTGATTAAAAACTTGCCTACTAAAATTACGTCAAGCGCTGATTAATTTGACAGGACTAAACTAAAAATGATCTTCTGTCCTTTTCTTAATGAAATAGAAAGAAAAGGATGCACTGAACTTAAATTTAGTTTAGTTTGTTAATAAGGGAATCGGCGCCAGTGAATGGTGTGAAAGGCATGACTTGGTCTTGAAGAACTTCCTCCACGTATCTTTGAGCGTTCACACTGCCTCTATCGAACACAACAAGATCGGTACGAGCCTCGTAAGCGATACCTCCCCAAACCATTACGGGCCCTCTCTGGCAACCCACTGTTTCAATTATAGCGCATGGAGCAAACCTTTGGTTTTGGCGTCTATACACTGTTAAATTTTGATCGTGGAGGGTCGATCCGGTGCGTGAAACACTATCGATTTATAAAGATAAAATTAAAAATAAAATTACTTTTTCTGTTAAACTCGAGTGTATTCTCGCATTAGTGAAAAAACAATGCGAACCATTAGTAAGTACCATTCCAAACTCATTTCGTACCATAGGATTCGTTTGTGTGTAAATATCATTCAAAGTGAAAAACACTAATACTTACAAACCATTTCACAAAAGACGCGTAAGCGCAGTCCACGTGGACTCGCAAAAATTAGCCAATGCTAGACCAAACTTCGCCCCCAAACCCCATTTGATTGGCAATGCAAAAAGCGCGAGCCCCCCGCACCACGCGGCCCGCCCTCTAAGGAAGGGCAGCACATGGACACACAAACAATTCGTTTCTCTAAGACGTCAGACGTCATCGGCGTATTGTTGTTTACGATCATTGTCGCGCGAAAATAATGGCGTCTCGTAATTACGTGTTCCCATGGTGCATTAGTAAATAGGATTTTTTTCTTTTCAAATCGTTGTACATAATTTTGATTCATTATTTTTATGAACAATTAATACGTTATCGCGAAGTGTAGCGCGTAGCCCTAAGTGTTAAATAAATCAGAAGTGTTTTAGGTATGTAACAGAACTTTTTTTAATTGGTGTAGTTAGTAACTAGAACATTTATTTTTCAAATTGTTGTAAATCATTTTGATTCCACATTTTTCAATACGCCATAACTAGCAGGCCTGTAGGTAGGTACTTATTTTTACATTTACCGCATTTAGCATAATTCTTTAAATTTTATTATGTTCCGAAACCTAGGCACGAAGTAATTATGACGGTCCTCGGTCCTAAGCCCGTAAAAGTATGAAGAAAAATTTAAAATCATTTAATTTGTTTACATGAACATCAGCTGAGCGAGTCAATAACCTAAGCTGAAAGAGCGAGCTGAGTGTAGGTACGCACCGACGCACAGTGGAACGAATGTATGGGAGCGGTTGGACGTAGACATGTCCGAAAAAAAAGAGTAAAATTATGCCAAACTAATGATGCCATCTTATTCGATTACTTAATGCCTTCATAACTTGTGGTGATGAATTTCTTCATAACTCCCATATTTCGGGAGTAATTTGAGAAAATGTGAAATTTTACTATGAAAATGAGTGTATCGAGCTCTCTCCCTCCTGATTCCGGGCTTGTTTCAAGTAGCGGTCTCTAATATCATAATGCTAATACTAAGAGCTATATTTAATACTAAGACACATAGTGCGCCAAATGTGCACTTTCTGGGATAAAGAGTGATGTTTATTTTATAACACAATTTTTTTATTTTTTGTTTATTTTGTTGATTAAAACCGTTTTTCTAAAGGTTTACCTTATTACAATAACATTTCTGAGCAGCCAATTAGAGAAGATATAAGCTAATTAGGATATATAATTAGGGACTTAAGGTTTACATATAAAACTGATGCACTAATGATTACTGATAAGAACATTGCTATTATTTAATTACTAAATGGCTCTTAATACACTAATTTAGCATGCATCATTTACTAATTATCACAATAACTAATTACCTTGCAATATTTAACAAAGGATACCTGGGATACCTGGATTTTATATAAATAGGTCACTATTAGTAACTTTAAAATCAGTGTTGATTTACACCTCGTTGTATCCAAGCTAATCTCGCAATGTATTTTCCAAATTTTAATACAAATCTTGATATTCACGTTGCTTTATGCGCACGCGCACATAAAGATTTACGCGACTTTAACTATTTGTTCAGTGTTTTAAAAGATAACAGTTGTGTTCAGTTATGTGAAAGTGCTGAAACAAGTTTAAAAGACTGGTGTCGTCGATTTTGCTACCGCATTTATGCAAAATGGACACAGTCTGGAAGAAGCACAGATAAGTTTCGGAAGAAACATGAGATTTGGCTACAGGCTGCAATTCAATGGCCGGAATTACAGAATGAAAATATGGAACCTTCTACAGAAAATATAAGTGACGTCATCGAGCCCATAATTTCTCCTGCTAAATCTGATGCTTCAACTTGTACACATCCTAGTCCTCGTAAATCTTTTGAGGACCTTAGTAACCGGCAAAAAAGAAGACGCACTGAAGATAGTCTTTCATGCAGCAGTAGCAGCGCTGAAATTATGTTTTCGGCCGAAAGGGCGCTTCAAAAGGCAGGACAAAGCGATACAGCTTATGTTATGAAATACTTGACGGAGAATCCAGAAGAGGCCTCAAAAATCAAAGCCTTCATTGAAGGTAAATCAATTCAGGTACGGGAAATATCCCCTTTGAAGGCATTGGCTCTTTATGTATCGATGAACTTATCGAAATGGCGCTATAACACTCTTCGGGATTTCAACACTCAAGAAGGAGCTCTTCAATACCCGAGTTACTACATGTTGGTTAAAGAAAAAATTAAGTGCTATCCGGCCAAAGAAGATCTCACAGTTACAGAGAGCTCTGCAAAAATCAAATTACAAGCCTTGATGGATTTAACCTCAAGAAGACTTATTAGGTCGTTAGAAACCCCTGTTGATCCCAATCAACAGCTCGTATTGACCAGCAAATGGGGTTTTGACGGATCATCTAGCCAAAGCATTTATCATCAAAGGACGAGTGAAGATGAGCAAATCGATCTTGCTAGTAATTTTATGATTAGTCTTGTACCACTGCGGCTCGTCTCAAAAGGTGTAACAATTTGGGAAAACGAGCGACCATCTTCCACTTCATTTTGCCGGCCAATATTGTTTAAGTTTATAAAGGAAACCAAAGAAAATGTGCAGAGAGAGATGGCTGAAATCGAAGCAGAGATTGAAGCCTTAACTCCATCCACCATCACTGATGGAATTAGTGTCAAACACCAACTGCTGTTGACAATGATTGATGGTAAAATTCATTCCATTATATCCAATACAGCAGCTTCAGTGTGTGACATATGCAAGGCTTGTCCTAAAGAAATGAATAATTTAGAGTTAATCAAAGATAAACACGCAAACGAGGACATGTATAAATATAGCTTAAGCACCCTTCACGCTTGGATTCGCTCAATGGAATGCTTATTACACATTTCCTACAAATTAGACATAAAATCATGGCAAGTAAGGGGTGATATAGCAAAAAGGCAAGTTGATGACAGGAAGAAAAGAGTTCAAGAGGCTGTAAGAAGAGAAACGGGCTTACTTCTCGATGTTGTGAAACAAGGCAGTGGATCCACCAACAATGGCAACTCGGCAAGGAGATTTTTTGAAAACTACACTAAATCTGCTGAACTGACCGGAATAGATGCTATGCTTTTAAGAAAAATCTGTGTGATCTTGCAGTGTATTTCATCAGGAGAGAAGATCAACGTAACTAAATTCCGAGAGTTCTGCTTTGATACTGCTAAGCTTTACGTGGAGTTATACCCATGGTATTATATGCCTTCTTCACTTCATAAAATTTTAATGCATGGGCCAGACATAGTTCAGAACATGTCAATTGTGCCCATTGGTTTTCTATCCGAAGAGGCATCTGAGGCTAGAAATAAAGATTTTAGAAAATATAGAGAGGGGCATTCTCGAAAGCATAGCAGTATCTCATGCAATGAAGATATTATGCACAATCTTTTACTGTCTTCTGATCCACTTGTTACAAGTATCCGTCCAAAAGGAAATAAGTTTGTAAAAAAATCTTCTTTTAAGGAATTTTATGAGCTTACGGATTCTGAGAAAAGTGATATCGAATTTGTTAACATAAATGATTTAGCGGACATCGATTCTGAATTTGAATTAATTGATGATGATGATGATGACGAAGATAATTAAATGATGTTATTGTTTTAAAATGTGTAACTTAGTAAATTAGAGCTTACATCTTAATTATTTATTGTACTTTTAATGAAACTAGGTAATTTATTATCAACTTACTTAAAAGTCATACTCTCATCAGTTCTTGTGAATATTTTTGTTAATATATATTTCTGTATATATATAATATATTTATAGACCTCTTAATAAGTCTGTCTGCGGTTTAAAGTAAATACAAATGGGGAAAAAACGTTTTTTTTTTTTAATTTTCATTTCCTTTTATCCCAGAAAGTGCACATTTGGCGCACTATGTGTCTTAGTATTAAATATAGCTCTTAGTAATAGCATTACGATATTAGAGACCGCTACTTGAAACAAGCCCGGAATCAGGAGGGAGAGAGCTCGATACACTCATTTTCATAGTAAAATTTCACATTTTCTCAAATTACTCCCGAAATATGGGAGTTATGAAGAAATTCATCACCACAATTTATGAAGGCATTAAGTAATCGAATAAGATGGCATCATTAGTTTGGCATAATTTTACTCTTATTTTTCGGACATGTCTACGTCCAACCGCTCCCATACATTCGTTCCACTGTGCGACGACGACACGAACGCGATGTAGGTGTCTAACTCGTGGCGCTACTACGCGTGGCGGTTTCATGCATTTTGCGAATATTACGTTATCACTTCCTATTTTTTTAATTTTTCTAAGAATGATTAATTTTTATTTTTTTTTTAAGAGATACAATGCTGTGTAAGTCTTTTATGAATTGTATTTTGTGAGTTGAAACACCCGTCCAAGGGATTAAAACGATCAAAATGCAACCGTGTAGATACGCCGACGTCCATCTGGACCTCTTAAGGCTATTCTGCTCTCATCTGAGAACAGTAAGTCCTTGCATTCCTCCACAGTCCAGTCAGCATATTCTCGTGCAAAAGCAAGTTTAGCTCTACGGTGTTGTGGGAAAAATTATGGGGCGCGAGCTGGTCGAAAGGCCCTCAGATTTCATTCTGCCGGTCTTCTTCTAATCGTATGTTCACTCACACTGCAAGTTCTCACCTCAAAAAGACGCGTACGAGCTTCAGTAGCGGTGCTAAAGCGATTTCCGTACATGTTTTGAACAGCTCAGGTAAGCTGCGATTTTTATTCCTAAATACTAAGATTTTTCGAAAAATTTCCATGTACATAAATACGTATCAATAAGTTATATTACTAAGATTATTAATGATTTATTGTATGAATCATGTATTGTTTTTTTGTACCAAAATAATACATTTTTCGATTTGTCCTCAAATGTGCCCATCAGGTGTCAATTGTCTTTTCTGCGCAGTATTCAAATAGAGTACCTATTGATGTTTGAAAAGAAGTATGTTGATACTATATGAATGTAATGTTACGTTGTTTTTGCATTATATTTTTACTAGGAAAACATTATATAATATTTCTTTATACATCATTTTTCAGAATAAGTCTCCAACGAATAATGTTTTCACGAAATGCCTTGGATCTTCTTCGTGACGGAAATCTCTCAGACTTGAAGTTATCTTCAGATGACGACGATGGAAATGGAGGTAGTTTTGCTCGAGAATCGCGGTCTGTTCGATTCGGTGCAGATGCAGTTAACCTAAATAAAAAGGAGATATTCCCCCCAGACTAATGAAGATGAAACGAATGAAATTTTTTCAACAACATGTTTGACCTACCTGCTCCAATATACGAAGTTCCTGACAATTCTGATGCAGAGTCGACCAGGAGCAGCTTCTTCAAATGAAGATATTTTTGGGAATCTGACACCAAAAACGAGGATTAGGTTGAGGCACAGAGAGCTGATGATCCCATAGTCGAAGCTCCTGTCGATTATTATCACAGGTACGTTCCGCAACAATTGTTTCACAGTATGGCTGAAATGACGAATTTATACGCCGTTTATTATTTACCAAAGTTCGTCTCCAGAATTTGACAATAACATTGTAAAGAAAAGAAAAAAAATTGAAACAGAAAGGCATCATGGCTGCTTGTACCAACAGCTTGCGTCAACATATTGTCAAGTCCATCATTCCTAACTGATAAAGAAACCAACAAGAAACCGAGGGGCTTTGCACAAGAAATAAGTAGTAATGATGGCGATGTTACAGTAGCCAAGTGGTTGGATAGCAAAATTACCCAGGGCTAGGCTTCCAATTTTATTGGTATTGGGCAATAGAATTTAGTGAGAAGATGGTGTAAAAAGGAGAGGCGATTTGTTGAAGTTGAAAGACCAGAAATCGTGAAGAAGTACAATCATGCGATGGGAGGAGTCGACTTGCTTGATCAACTCATGACAGGACATTCATAAAATCAAAAAAATGGCCTCTACCTACGTATGATATTCCATACATCAGATCTTGCAGTTGTTCAGGCTTTCCGGGAATACCAGACTGACAATTAATTACTCGGAGTCCCGATAAACAAGCGACTCACTTTGCTTCACTTTCGTCGTAGATTAGCAGAAAGTTTAGTTTTGCGAAATAAACAGATTGGTGTCGATAAAAGAGGTCGACCAAGTGGCAGTAGCCCGACGCCACCCGTAAATGTTCCCCGAAGACCAGGAGAAGAGAAATAGCTCATGACGGGGTTGGACACCTTCCTGCATATGATGACGGGGCAACACGTTGCAAAATGGTAGGATGCAAGGGAAAATCCCGTGTAAAGTGCATCAAGTGTAAAGTGCACTTATGCCTAACAAACGATAAAAATTGCTTTTCAGCGTTCTACACATAGGCTTTTCTATTTCTAGTAATTTTTATTTATATAATAACGGTGCTTAAGATCCGATTTCATTTTTATTTACTTCATTGTTTTTTCTAATAAAATTATAATAGAATATTAATGTTTATTGATTTAGAAAAATCCCATAAACATGAATCGTAATTATAATTAAAGCCGGATGGGCACATTTGTGCACATAAAGAAAAACAAGATTTTCTAAAAAACTTGACTTCCAGGATTTTTATTATTATTTTTTTCCTAGTTTTTAATGCCTATTATAACACTAAAAATTTATTTAAATCCGTACGAGAGAATACAAAAAATCAGGTCTGAAAGGGATAAGAGTCGACCACAGCAGAGCCCTGCGTTCACTGTGGCAAGGGTGAATAAAACTGGAGGTCCCCAATTATCCAGAGTTGGCACACTAACGACTAGCGCCTTCCCTTAGCCATGCAGCCCTCGGCATGTGCGACCTTGGCTTGGATTGTATCTCTCTTGGTCTGGCTCCACACCCTAGACCTGTGTCGGCAAAGTAAACTCTGCCGACACAGACCTAGAGTTCATAGGAGCGCGCAAGCCCCACCACGACGTCAACGTGGAGATACGGCGGTGGGGTTATTAAGTTATTACGAGTAATATTATTATAAAAATATTGTAACTTTTTATGCTAGGTGGAAGCAACCAACATTGGTTCTGGTTTGCATAATTAAAATGATTAAGTTGGTCATGGGTTTGTTTTACAAATAGTTTTAATAAGTTTTTAGGGGACCATGCTGTGTAGTTCTTTATGATTTTGTAAAAGGTGGCCAAATTGGGTTGGTTCCGCAAGTGGCAGTGTTGTATCTCTGTTGTTAGTCTTTAAAAAGGAACCTTTTTTTGGGACGATACAATGCGTGGTTTGAGCGCCATACGAGGGCGACACTGAAAGTTTTTAGAACTAGCCACTTGTAAACGATATAATAAAAAAACAGTTCTAATTTTGAAAATGGAACTCTTTGCCAATATTATTGTGTATGGATTTTATTCATTTGTCATTTGTTTACGTTTTGGCGGCAAATTGAAAATTGTCTGTGCCACGTCAGCATGCATTTAACGCGGGAAAATTTTCGTACAATTATTTTTTATGACTCGATGTCATTTAAGTCAACAAGAAAGTTATGATAGACTTCGATTGGCCTTTTACGATGGAGACCCATCTCGTGCCACTGTTTACAACTGGTTTAATGAGTTTAAACGTGGTCTCACTAATCTCACCGATGATCTGCTTGAGGGACGGCCTTCTACGGCGACGACTGGAGATAACATCAGTGTTGTGCAGCGTATGATAGAGACTGACAAAAGAGTGACTTATCAACAGATCCGGACAAGCTTAGGCATCGGTATGAGTCAAGTACACAAAATCCTCCATAGACATTTAGCGGTCAGGAAGCTTTGTGCCCGGTGGATACCTCATAATTTGACAAAGGCCCAAAAACTCCGTCGTGTTGACTGGTATCGTGAAATGGTTCAAAGATTTAACGGAGGTGACTCTAATACTGTGTTCGACATACTTACGGGTGACGAAAGCTGGATTTATTGTTATGATCCTGAAACTAAGAGACAATCTGCTGTCTGGGTGTTTCCTTCCGAGGAGTTACCAACTTAAGTGAAGAGAGGTCGAAGCGTGAGAAAAAAGATGGTGGCCTAGTTCTTCGGAAGGACAGGTCATTACGCAACAATTGTTTTAGAGGATGGAAAAACAGTTACTGCAGAGTGGTAGGTACACTAACAATTTTTTGTCACTTGTTATGGAAAAAGTTCGAGAGAAACGACCTCGCAGTGGGATTCTCCTTCACCACGACAATGCCTCGTCGCACACCGCCAAGCATGCAATCGACTACTTGCAGACGACAGACGTGGAATTACTGGTCACCCGCCCTATAGCCCCGACCTCGCTCCTTGCGATTTTTATTTATTTCCGAAAATAAAAGAAAAGCTTCGAGGAAAACGTTTTATGGGCGCCGAGGAAGCAGTGGCTGCGTTTCAAAATGCGGTCGAAGAGACCCCTAAGGACGAGTGGGTAAAGTGCTTTTCTTAGTGGTTCTATCGAATGTAGCGATGTATTGATGTAAATGGACACTATTTTGAAAAGATATAATAAAACTAATAACTTGCTAGTTTGTTCAGTTTTTGATTTTCTAAGAACTTTCAGTGTCACCCTCGTAATAAACTCAATTTCACTCAAACTGTGGGTTGGTTCTTGTTTGCAAAAAATGGGTCCTTTGCCGTGGGATATTTTGTCACGTAACCATTTTTTATGGTACCTACATACTTACTGAACTTATATTATCATTACGACTCATTTAAATAAAAATGTAAGCTCATAGGTAGTATTCTTCATAACAGCCTATAATGAAATGGAATGATTTTATTTCTGTAAGTAGGTTTGTACAAACACTTTTACACGTCAATCATATTTAAAAAAACAAAAAACTAGATGAGGTCGGCGTTTCCTATCTGACTACTCTGAGAAGAAATGCCGAAACAAACTCAGAGGTCACAGTCTCTTTTAAAGTCCAGCCATATTCTTGGTCAGATCATGTGAAGACCATGAAGATTGGTGTCTGAAATGGTCTTTTGAGGAAAGAACCCATACAGATTTGGTTGGACCTGTCCAGTCAGTGCATGCATTTGTCAGTAACCGTGATGATCAACTCAGAACCAACTCTACAAAGGGTCATGGCCATCTGGATGGTCCGGGGACACCGCACGGTCTCCTGTGAGGCAGCGAGCCTCCTTGCCGGATTGCCGCCATGGGATCTGGCAAAAGTCCTCGCGCACGTATGGGAGTGGCGCGAGGAGGCGAAACGCCGGGGCGTAACTCCGCTGCCGCGAAGGACGGAGCATCGACGGGATCTCATGGCGACATGGAGAGTACGGTTGTCACAACCCAGTGCTGGGCACGCCACGATTGCGGCGATAAGTCCTCTCTTTGAGGAGTGGCTAGAGAGGCGCCACGGCGTCCTCAACTTCCGCCTGACGCAGGTCCTCGCCGGACACGGCAACTTCGGGAGGTTCCTGTGTCGGATAAGGCGCGAGGAAACGCCCGGGTGACACCACTGTGTGGATCGCCCGGAGGACAAGGTGGAGGGCTGTCCGGCTTGGGCAGAGCACCGCCGTGTCCTCGTGGAGGCAATCGGCGGCAGAGATCTCTCGTGTCCGGCCCTGGTTCAGGCCATGGTACGGAGCGAGAGGGCATAGGCAGCCGTCACCTCCTTCTGCGAAGCAGTAATGCTCGCGAAGGAGGAGGCGGGACGGTTGACGGAAAGGCAAATTTCGCGCCCTCTCGCCCCTAGCCACCGCAGGAGACGCCCTGGGCGTCGGGAATCCCGGGCGGATTTCCGGCCACCATAGGCGCGGGCTTGCGGACGGTGAGCAATGGGTAGGTCACCGTCCGGTAAGGACCAGGCCCGGGTCGATGGCGCGTCGTATTCCACGCGCGCCTCAAAGAGATGTCGCCAGCACAAATGTAGGGGTCCACTAGGGCCGATGCCTGCCGGGGTCGCGGGAAGGTACTAAAGGGTCACCGAGGCCTCTGGCAATACAGGCAACAGGAAGGAATACGGGTGGGTTTTAGTCGGTAAGAGTCTGACACACCCTCCCGCTCCGCCCAGAGCGGGAGAAGTTATCTGATGATTTCCCATCCAAAAAAAAAAAAAAAGGAACCGACTCTACGAACAAAACCAAAGAAAGGACATTTGGGTAGGCCGCATAAAGTAGGTACCCAAACTGCCAGATTATCATTAAACCTAACTGAGAAAAAGAAAAATTTTGTCATTTTATTGACTGTCAATAAAAATAAAAATGTTAATATTGACATTTTGATTTTAGTACGAATTCTAGTCTTATTAAAAAAGTAGTTTGTTGCTTGGAGTAGCTTAATTAATACCAAGCCTTTTTGTCATCCAAGTAATCTTTAACTTTATAGACACCTTTTTGACAAAGTTTTTGTTTAATAAATAGAAAGAAAAAAAAGAGAAAATGAAGAAAATACCTACGTTTATTCGCGATAAACATGACGCAAAGAAGGAACACAAATACAAAAAAGAAACAATTTGGGGGAAAATATGCGACAAATCCAAGCAAAAGACCCAGCTCTGGTTTGCAGCGACAGCCGGCGTCAAGGAACATATTTACTCTGGCCGGCGTGATGTGATGACGTTGACCGGTGCAGCACACAGTGAGATTGTATTAAGAAAACCAAAAGAGAATAAAATAAATACAAATATTTAAAATGGCAATGGCACGAACTCCTATTTCCGAAAACTTAATCGATCCTAGGCGGGGTGCTAACAAAATCGAGCTTGCTTCGCTCGCTCTTGCAGCCTACTTTATCTTAATTCTTAAGCTTCTTTGTATAAATCGACAGAAATAGTCCTCTTTCTGTATGAATTTACAAAATAAATAAAACCTACATTAATTTGAAAACACACTATGATTATTACAACTATAACAAGCCGTGTGCCCGATGAGATAACGTGAATGAGCCCAAAAAACGATCTAAATACAACTTCTACGTTTCTAACTTCAAAACTGACGAACTTGGACACAAACTTTCTTCCCCAATTCGGTATTCCACCCCCTTAGTTTCCTTCCTTCCCTTACTTACAACGAACTTTTGAGCACTTCATGATTTTAGACCGAGCAGTTGAGCGGTTCCTTCTTCTGTATAACTGCTATTCCTACAATTTATTACAATCGGACGTGGTGAAATGGGGAATCGAACCTGCGACCAAATAGCAATAGACAATTCTTCGTGAGGTAAAGCCAAGCAAACCATCATTTATCGTGATTCGTGATTCACCCTCAACGCTCTAGGACTTCTTTAACGTTGTGTGTGTGTGTGTGTGTGTGTGTGTGTGTAAAAGAAACACAGGAAGTGTCGACGAGGCAGATTTTGCAAAATATATTGTTATAGCTAAAACTTGCCTTCAGGAAACGTGAGATCAAAATAAAACAACAAATTCAGAGCGAAATTTAATCAAAATATTCAAATTTATACATTAAGTCTGTTTTCGCTTCATATAAAAAGACAGTTGGTCATTCATAGTTAAATTGAAAACAAATAAATTAGTAATGCAGCACCAAAATACATACATCGTACATAAAAAAAAATACGTTCCTACTTACAAATTATTCTGACATTGATCTTTACTGCGCAGGCCGAAGAAACTGACTGTCTGACCGTCAGACATCCGCTCGAGCCTGTATGTGGACGGGGCACTACTCTCATGGTACATTGATGACAAGTATACATACTACAGCACCGTCTACATACAGATCTAAGGTATATCGAAATACGCGACGCAATAATAATAACTGTGAAAATGTTGACAAGCAAATACGCAGAGTTTTGGCTTAATATCAGTGTAGATACAAATTGGCGGCTGACTATAACCAGAGTGATAAGTCGGTGGTGTGTGGTTCTTATCTGGTCACAGTCAACTAATCTATATCGACACCAATTTGTACAATACTGTCCTCATACAGCGTGCGCAAAGCCCTGCGTTTATGCAAAACAAAATTGACTATAAAGTTGTAATTAAACGCCGATAGAGTAACATTTTGATAAAAAATCTACAGATATACAATCATGTAACACGCATGCGCAGTACACAAACACCTGACAAGCGCGCGTCTCTACCGCTACCCGCATTTCCAATTCATCACTACTCGTAACTACAATACACATATTATTGTATTACTAATACATTTTGGTGCGCCATGGCACTGTACGTTAAAGTGAGCATCACTAACACTATATTTATATATAAGCGACAAGTTCGATAATCTCCTGTTCATTATTAGATACTACTACGTTTTATTCAGTTTTTCTCCTTCTACACTCAACTAGTTCGAGATCTAATCGAAATGTTCTCAGTATTGTAATTAAAGAATGACACAATAACAAGATAAAAATAATTTACAATGATATCAGTTAAACAGCATGGTAACTTTGTAGAATCGTGAATAAAAAATCTCGAAATATAAAAAATACAATGATCAGTCCCAAGAAAACTCCCGTCTTCGAGTCCCTAATCCTATTGGACGTTTTACCTTCTCAATAGACTATCACATACTCATGGGATACAATTTTGAGCAATTATATTACAGATAAAAGCATTATAAATAATTATTAAAACCGCATGAACGACAAGTGTGAAGCAATAAAGAGTTGCGTCAAAACTAACTACTTATTTGGATTTGTGATACCAATGGCAAGTAACAAATCGATCAATGCAATTTATTATTAGTAAAGAAGCGAATGAACTCGGCAAGCTAAATAAAACTCTTCCATTATAATACCTATACAGAAAATACGAACATAGTTAAAATAAATAATTATTTATTAAAAATTAAACAAAACATTAATTATACACATTATTCTCATATTTTACAGGGAATATTCAATTATACAAGCGATTTACAATAGTTATATAACGGTTATACATAATACAACCATATTATTGGCATTACAGAGGATATCCTACAACATTTTTGCTTAGCCGTGACGTGCTTTGATAATTCATTGAGTGTGTTTCTAAGCATTTTAATTATGCAAAAATGTTGTCGGTAACCATAAGCGTTGGTTCAGACGGGACAGCATCGCATTCAGTCTGACTCATTTTCCTACGTATTCTCTAAGGACTATCCAAAATGTATATAGACTTAAAAATGTCGTGCGCAGCTCACCTAGCGTTGCCACGTCCGAGCCAACCGAACAATTATATTTTAGAGGCGATGAAAGCGTCGGCGAGCCTTCATCTGAATGACTTATTACATCCCAAGTGGAAATACTAGCGTTGTATGGAATAGTACTAATTCACCAAGTATTTGATGGGCTCATAATATGAATAATAATTGGATATTTTTATGTAAAACCTCATGAATTAGTCTATTTTCAATCATAGCATACACATACACGCCACACGTACTTAACACTTCGGCTCAATTATTTAAATCTCATTATATTACACGCAATATTTTTCAGGCATCTGCAGACTATAATTCGTTTTTTAATCCCAGAGGCTAATTTGACATTTCAAATTGGAGTTTGACATGTGTCAATTTGGTCTCCGAGATTAAAAAACAGACTACACAACGTTCGCGTAAAAATGTATTGCGTCGTGCGTCCGACTTTGTAACATTTATTTTATGATCAACATAATACAGGTCGAAATGATAAAATGTCAAGTTATTAGAATGAATAAGAAAATCAAATTATTATGTTGAGAATGTTAGATTATTATCCACTGAATACTTTAAAGTTACAAGGTGGTTATCCGACTCCCTCGTGCAAATCCTCCAAACCTATGAAACATTTTGTAAATGTAAGGCGATTAACATTTACAAGAATATTTCTTCTCAGTTTTATCTCAGTCAATACATATGGGTACATCGCATACCTCCTACAGGAGATACGATCCCTGCGTTTGTCAGGCAGTAACTCGTCGTATCATGTCATCGTTACATAAGTCGCTTCGTTATCTCTGTCACAGGTCTTTAAGGAGTGCAGACTTCGCGTTCTTGAGTTTGTCGAGTCGTTTCGTGAGGTGGCTGTTCTCAGTCTCCAACTCTTCAACCCGGTTGAGTGCTTCCCGAGCCTGTAATTGAATTATCACTCTTAGTTTATTGATATAAGGTCGCAAATTGCGTCAACGGAGTTGGCAGCGTTATGTACAGATTTATTCATAAAACTTGACATCTACATACGGTATAGCAATATTGAGTTATAGAGCGTTTAATTTATTGTATTTTACAACGCTTTTATAAATAAATGGAAGTTTTATTTTACATAATATAACATGCAGAAGGGGTAAAACGTTATATTTACATATTATTTAGTAAACAATTAGCATTTGATCGACATCGAGCACACAGGACTGTGGGGTACATATTATCACAGTATTATGTGGCGCAGAGCATTACGTAGGTGATCGGTTGCGTGTTCGGGTTAGCACACTCCGTGAGTAAAGGATGCGCGACTGTACCGTTAACTGTCGCCATTATTGATAACGGCCCAGAAGTCAACGACTTCCTGAAAATCAAATTATCGCATGTATATTTTATTAAAGCACGTATTATGATGTCGTCCGCGTAGCTCCTAAAATCTAGGTCTTTTTAAAGTCGTCTTTGGAGACGAGGATTGTATGCTTGAACGTCTCGCATAGACATGGCCTCTCGACAGTCGAAGAGCCCCCCCCCCCTGTATACGAGGCTTTAGTATTCCAATCATCGTTTAAGGTGCTGACAAGACCTAATTGGCCAAAATAGGCTTCTCTTAAGAAAAAAAATTGCCAAATCTGTATAGTTTGTGGTAACGGAAAAAATGTATGTTAATTTTGTACATATTTCCCAGAACCTGGTTGTTACCAAAACACGTTTTGAAAAAAAAATCTCGATACAAACCAATGTTAAGTTCTAATCCAAAACATCTGTATTAAATATCAACATACGTTACGTATTTAATTAAAAACAAGAACGTCTTATTTGAATGCAGAACTTGGTTGTATTTTATTTTCGATTACTCAACTCAATGTTGAGTAAACAGATAATTTCTTCATATTTTGCAATAAGTTACAAGCGATGTGTCATCGCGCTTCTCTTTCTTTTGTATGCAATTTGACAGTGACCGCGGTTTAGGTTTTGTTAACGTCTTAAGACAGAAGTATTCCTTCGTCGTCGATACTTATCAACATTGGTGTGCCTCCCTCAAGAGCCACTTGGCGCCGTACCTCCCGCTGCAGCCGGCGCCGCTCCTGCTTGAGCTGCTCCTCGTGCGCGTCCTGCGCGTCGTGGCGCGCGCGCAGGCGGGCCAGCTGCGCCTCCAGGCGCGCGCCCTGCGCCGCCTGCAGCGCCGCCTCGGCCTCCGCCCGCGCCGCGCGCGCCTTGGCCTCCGACAGCGCCTTGCGGACCGTGTCCACTGGCGACGGAGGATGCTTCGATTAATTACACGTAACACGGACAGCGAACAAACGATGGATGGACTGTGTGAAAGATGATATGGCTAGAAAGGTGGTCACTACCGAGAGAAATATGGAAGAAAGGGTCATGTTGCGCCGACCCCAAATAAATTGTAATGATGATAATGGACAGCGAATAGAAATTCAACAATTATCCTCGACTGACGAAATTAAAACGTGTGTCGGACGCAATCTGGGCCTATAATTCAATTTATGTAGGGCCAACACATCACTTCCTTTAGTTCCAAATATCACTATTAGTCGTCATCTTTGAATTAGCTTCCTTCCTAGCCGTATCACCAACGAAGCCTATTTTAGAAAACTTGAATTTGACCATATTCATGTTATTAACAAATGTACTATTATTGTACATGACTAGCTGTAAATTTTCCAAAAATTAAAAAGTATAATAAATAAGACACAAATTCAAAAGTGATGATGATTGAAAATGCTTTAATGGTTTGGTCATGTTTAAAGGATAAAGAAAAACCGACTAACAAAAGGTATTTACAAGGCAGATGTGAGTGGAAATGCTGGGAGGGAACGCCCTAAGAGGACTTAGCTAAAGTGACCTAAATGGTGATGCTCTTTAGAAAAGTCAGGTACTTAGTACTCGCAACCAGCGTGCATGTATGAACGTACACGAAGCAAAAGGAGTAGGTAAGAAGCGTAACAGCTGGTATTCTATAGTTTCTGCCTACCCCCATGGGAAGAAGGCGTGAGTATGTAGAATAAATAAAATACTAACTTTCTGGTAACGCTATATAATATGACGACATGCAGGGCTAACATGACAAGCGCGAGAACGCTTTCTTTCTCGATTTGTCGAAATTTGTCTACGATTCTGATGTCATCCGAATGCCTAACATGACTGATAAGCGTGAGTAAACTCGAGAAAGGCACTTTGACAGTTCTTTATCTCGCGACGAGAAACCGATGTAGCAAATTATTAAAAACAAATCATTTTTATTTTAGCAACATCGGCTCATTCGATAAATTTTACAGTTTGTACTATAATGATTTTACATCCACCTCTATTAATTTATGTTGTAATTTTTGTGTAACCGACCTTTTTTATTAAAATTTAATATTTTTCTATGGCATGCCGAAATTAAAATACAAAATGACGGAAACGAAAATGAGTGAGCCATTTTTGTTAGGGGAAAAACCTGTGGGTTCGCGTCACCAATATGTTAACCGCGTCACCGACATACTAACCACGTCACCGACATCCTAGCCGCGTCACCGACATATGA
The DNA here is from genome assembly GCA_905333075.3 of Atethmia centrago. Classification (NCBI taxonomy): domain Eukaryota; kingdom Metazoa; phylum Arthropoda; class Insecta; order Lepidoptera; family Noctuidae; genus Atethmia; species Atethmia centrago. Next base: position 28,388,483 of record HG995378.1, on the reverse strand, counting down.
ACAGCATCCCTTGAATATGCAATCTGCGTCACCAACATGCTGAGTCACCGACATGCTCAATGCGTCATCAATATGCTCAATGCGTCACCAACACGCTAATCGAGTCACCGACATGCTAACCGAGTCACCGACATGCTCAATGCGTCATCAATATGCTCAATGCATCACCAACACGCTAACCGAGTCACCGACATGCTAACCGAGTCACCGACATGCTCAATGCGTCATCAATATGCTCAATGCGTCACCAACACGCTAACCAAGTCACCGACATGCTAACAGCGTGCCCTACCTGCTAGCAGCGTGCCCGACGTGCTGGCAGAGTCAACGACATGCTAGCAGCGTCACCGAAATGCTAGCAGATTTACGAAATGCCAATCGACTTACGCCGTGATAACCGCGTCACCGACATTCTGAAAGCACTTGTTGACATGCAATTTGCGTCACCAACATGCACACCGCGTCACCGACATCCTAACCACGTCACCGACATGCAGACTGCGGCACCAACATGCTACCCAAGTCACCGACATGCTAATGTAACGTGTGCATCAGACTGGCGTCGCGGAGCGGCCTGTGTACGTACATGTATACGCATATTTATATACTTATATATGTTATTCCAAAGTTTTAAGTTTTCATGTCTGTCACCAGTCCCCATGAATGCCATATTTTTTTGTATTATAATTTTGTCTACTCTTCTCGTCGTCAAAATCGAGGACGACTAAATGACAGCAGAATCGAAGATTATCTCGTGTTGAATTGTCAAAATACGAGAAAACTTAGGTGCCATGTTAGGGTTTGTCGAGAAAATATCGAGTTTGACAGAACGAGTCGAGTGTTTTGTATGGCAGCGCTGTCAGAAAACGAGAAAATTGACAGAAATAGACAAAAATTACTCACGCGAGAGTGAGTAATTGTCGCGTGTGTCATGTTAGTTAGCCCTGCAGATCTATGATGCCAATACGAGACAAGAGGAATGATATGAGTGTCAATTATTAGTGTACCTGAACCCTGACAAAATCCTGGTACACTAATAATGCCTCAAGTGTTTCTAGCCTTCTAAGGTTCCGCATGGCCGAATGAAAAACTAAACCCTTAAAGGATCACTTTTGTGTCTGTCTGTCTACCTGTATTTTCTCCCAACCTAATGGAACGATTACGTTGAAATTTAGTACCCATATAAATTTCTGTGTATTTTCATAATTTTTCATAAATTAATTGAATTTTAAATATGAGGGTCTCGTTTGGGAGACTAATAAGAAAAAAAATTTGTACACTGTACCAGTGTTCTGTGTGATATACCTATCAGATCAAAAGGGTTACTTTGAGGGTTTAAAGTATTTATTTATGTAAACTTCTCGCACACAATAAGGTACAAAGGCGGACTTAATGCCTATAATTTTTTTTTGTTTACTCACGTTCATTCTCGTACTCTTGGTCGTGATGGTTGGTGACTCCGTTCTGTCTCGCGGCGCGTTCTTCGTTGAGCTGTAGTTTCAACTTGCGTACCTCCGACTCTAGCGCCTGCTTCGAGGTTAACAGCTTTTGCAACCGCACGTCTGGAAGGGATATTTGGTACTCGTTAATATTTTGTAGTTGGTCAGAAATTGCTGTTTAAAGTTTTTTGCTATACAGATTCTTGGAACATCACAGAGGATAAAAACTTCAGTCATCTCTTGCTTGGTTTATTTTATTCTAGTGTTGTTTGGCAAAACATTGTTCTGGCCTAAATACCGCTTTTATTCAACATCATTATTTATTGATCTCCCTAATAACTATCATTTAATTAACCATTAAACATCACACTTATTATCATCATCCTGAGGCTGAGTTGACATCATCCTGAAATCATCAAAAAGTTGTTGCATTTTTCATAAGCGCGTTTAAAATTCAGACAATACGAGAACTGTGTGATTATGATTTGCAACGATACTGTTTATCTGGAGAAAACTGGGTAAGGATTTCTAGATTATAGTGTTACGTACCTAGCGTGCCCTCCCCGGCGTCACTGAGCAGCTGGTGCGCCTGGTGCGTGACCAGCGCGTAGTGCTACGTACCTAGCGTGCCCTCCCCGGCGTCACTGAGCAGCTGGTGCGCCTGGTGCGTGACCAGCGCGTAGTGCTACGTACCTAGCGTGCCCTCCCCGGCGTCACTGAGCAGCTGGTGCGCCTGGTGCGTGACCAGCGCGTAGTGCTACGTACCTAGCGTGCCCTCCCCGGCGTCACTGAGCAGCTGGTGCGCCTGGTGCGTGACCATTGCGTAGTGCTACGTACCTAGCGTGCCCTCCCCGGCGTCACTGAGCAGCTGGTGCGCCTGGTGCGTGACCATTGCGTAGTGCTACGTACCTAGCGTGCCCTCCCCGGCGTCACTGAGCAGCTGGTGCGCCTGGTGCGTGACCAGCGCGTAGTGCTACGTACCTAGCGTGCCCTCCCCGGCGTCACTGAGCAGCTGGTGCGCCTGGTGCGTGACCAGCGCCAGCGCGGGCACGGCGCCGACGGCGGCGCCCGCAGAGCCCCGCGCCGCCGCGTCCAGCGCCGCCGCGTCCACGAAGGCGAAGCCCGCGCTCGCAGCCGCCGCGTCTCGCGCCCGTACCGCGTCTCGTGCCGCGCTCAGCTCGCGAGTTACGGATTCGTGTTCCCGCTTTAGACGCTCGAAAGATGAGCATTTTTCTCTGTGTTCGCGCTGGAAACGAGAGTTGGTTTGTTGGAGAATTTAACAATAATCTGACGACACTTAAACAAGTCGAAATTACAGAAAATGTTGTATTAGTAGTAAAAAATTGCTTCAACTAACAAACTGGCTCGTTGGTCTAGTGGTTGCAAGCGCTACTGCTGAGCGTGAGGTCCTGGGTTCAATTCCCGGGCCGGGCAGTGAGCAATGGGTTTTTTCTATCTGGAATATCTCAGTAGCAGCCCGGAGTCTGGATTTGTGCCCGGTGACATTGCAATAGGCTCGCCCCTTATTACATGGGACTTGAACATTACTGGCGAAAAGTGGGTGTACTACTACAGGTACACCTCTGCCCAAACCTTCGGGGAAACAAGGCGTTATGTTATGTAAATTGCTTCAAACTCTATTCACTTCACTCATCCTTTCGCATTCTATCACTGACCAAACTCTCTACGACATCGACAAAAGAAAGTCTTAAAGGGTGGATATTTTAAGAGTTATCTTTTGTAACTTTTAACCATCGAAAACTACTAATTCTCAGCTTTATTTAATTATACGATTTTGAAAGGCTATATCGTCACAGTCATGATTGTTACCTGCAGCTGCGCATACTCTTCGTGCAGCTCCTCTATCCTGTCCTTGAGCAGTTCCAGCTGGTAGCCGAGGGCCGCCTTGTCGTTGTCCAGCTGCGCGTTCAGGATCATCGCCTTGCGGAACTTCTCCTCCACCTCCTTCAACTCGTGCTGGAAACGCAACGAACTTTATTAGTCGCATCTACTTAATAAAAATCTTAAATTCATTGACAGACAACACACAGCTTAAACTACTGAGTTTAGAAGCATGACATTTTGCACTAGAGTTCCTTTAACAATATTTTTTTGAAAATTCATTACTTTAAATAGGGGGATAAATTTTTCTATGGAATTTCATCATTTCTGCCGATGAAAATCGGGCGCACGGTTTGAGGATAATGAATTGCTTTAGCTTCGTTATTTATTCTCAAAGAAACTAGAAAGCCAGTTGTCTTTAAAAATCATAGTGCATAAAACATTTATGCTTATTTGCGGTAACAATTCTGATTTTATTATCGTATATTTGCAGACCAATATTCGTCTTGCAAGTGAAATGTGAGCAGTGGTGGCTCGGTGGTAACGGCCGCGACTTACGAGTTGTAGGTCGTAGATTCGAACCCAGGCAGGCACTTTTCTTTGCGTAAATTATTTCTTCACCACTGCTCTTAAAACGGTGAAGGAAAACATCGTGAGGAAACCGGCATGTTTTAGAACCAAAAAATACGAAGACATGTGACATCTGCCCACACTGGCCCGCGTGGTGGATTACGGCCCCTCTCCCAGAGGAAGCCTGTGTCCCAGCAGTGGGAATATTATAGGCTGATTATGTTATGTATAAGTGAAATGGCAGACTCGCGAAGAATGTCAATAAAAGCGGCAAAAACCGGATCTTTTAAGCCGAACCTATAAACAATTACAGTGTTGACTACTACGTGTTGATGTATACGTACCCTAAGATCCTTGATGCTGAAGCCATCATCAACGGAGTCTTCAGAGCTTCGTCTCGGTGAGTGCACGGCCGGGCTGAGCGCCGTCAGCCTCGTAGCTCCGCGACGACCCACCGTCTCTGCAAACAGGAACACGTCATCATCGTAGACCAGGGATACATTAATCTTATTCATAAGGCACAATGTATTGCTTTTTCATTTATTTTTCGTACTAACCAGTGGTGAGTAGAAAAGGTGGTAAAATAAAAAAGATACGGGGACTGTCAAAGTCGGTGCCAAAGTGTCAAATGTCAAACAACAGATTTTTTTACTGCCAGTCTAGTCAGCCAGTCTGATAAGGTTTTAGTTGAACACGGAAGAATTTATTGTGCTTTAAGGTATCTTTATTTTATCAGCAAGACGTGCATGGCAAATGGCAAGTAGGTACGTATAGTGACAATTTAGAGGGCGCACAGCCGAACCTATAAGTATACCTGGTGTCTTGCCGGCATACATATCGTAGGCCTTGTCGGCATGGTCCTCCTGTTCGCGCTGCTGCCTCTCCAGTTCTCGCATGCGTATGTCTCGCGCCTCCGCTCGCGCTGCCCGCCGCGCTGCTAACCTTTGCTCCGCCTGGAAGAACACGAAAAGTTTATACAGATATTCTGTTGGAAACATTACTTGAAACTTTCAGTGTTTGAGTTAGGTACGAGGATCCAAATAATTGAGGGATTAGTTAAATTGTTCGGTCAAAATTGACACACAAGGAGAATTAGATGGTGTAATGAATTGTCCCGCACTTCATACCATACTTCAACCGTAGCTACTACAAGTTCTGCTGAACGAATAACTTGAAAAGTACCTCATAAATACAAAATTGAATAATAAATAAAGGTTAACTGGTTGCGGCTTTACCCAGGCAAAGGTGTCGTCTAGCAACCTGAATAAGATAAATTCAGATCATCGATGATTCAAACTAAATCAGTTGGCAGCAAACATTGTAGGGAACGACTCACAGGCTTAGTTCTTAACGGCTGATTTATTAATTTAATATGATATTTCAAAGCGTTGCCAGCAGTGAGACTGCGCTTGCGCAAAATAATTGTGGTGTGGGCTGAACATCGTGGTCGTAAGTTACTCGTCTCCAATTAGCACGCACACCGGTTAGTGTAATCTGTGTTGAAGGTGTAAAGTGGTTTATTAATGCTATAGACTTTCCAGCAGGCTTAGCATGACACTCTCTATTTCTTCGAAGAATAGACACGGCTCTTTCCATACAAAGTGACATTTCGTTTCTCCTTTTTTGACATCCCACCGTAGAAATCTTTCTACATAAAAAAGGACCTAGACAAAGATCGGTAGAAACGAAAGACAAGATGACAGATTGTAGAAGGATTTCTACGGTGAGATGTCAAAAACTGAGAAACGAAATGTCACTTTGTATAGAAACAGCCGTGTCTATTCTTCGAAGACATAGAGAGTGTCATGCTAAGCCTGCAGATATTTTATTATGTTATGTCTTAATATACTGGCTGCCTTATTAACTTACTTATTTCAATTAGTGTCCTTTAACTTATGAAAAGGAAAAAAATATGTGAAGAATTTCCCTTAGATAAAGGTGTCCGTTCAGAACTACGTATATTTGTTACTTTAGATACTCACATCCCTGTTTTTGTTATTTATAGACAAGGCCTATTGATATTTATAATTTTCGTTTTGCCAGATGATTAAAAAACATGTTGAATCTATAAATATCCCATAATGTCAGTTATTACTATTGCACAATTAATCCGAAACGCCATTCCAAATAACAAGAGGGCTCAGTCAATCACTCAGACTATCGCACCACTTACAGACTTGGTCCTTCCATCTTTAAGCCATTCGTCTCGAAGGACTAAAGGCTTAGTTAAGAAAAAAAACCGGCCAAGTGCGAGTCGGACTCGCACACGAATGGTTCCCATACCATTATCTATAAAAACGGCAAAAAAAGCATGTCTGTTGTATGGGAGCCCCTTAAATATTTATTTTATTCTGTTTTTTAGTATTTGTTGTTATAGCGCCAACAGAAATACATCATCTGTGAAAATTTCAACTGCCTGACTATCACGGTTCATGAGATACAGCCTGGTGACAGACGGACAGACAGACAGACAGACGGACAGCGGAGTCTTAGTAATAGGGTCCCGTTTTACCCTTTGGGTACGGAACCCTAAAAATGTAATGTTCGGAGCTTTTATTGCTCCAATTTCAGGTTCAATATATTTCTCTCATCGAAAGTAAAACTGGTACCTACTAAAAACTCCAACATGATTGTATACGATGTGCTAACGACCTTACATCATTACTATGAAAGGAAGGTGTTGAAAGAGTGTCGGAAGTCAGCCATTAATCACATTACACCTCGCGGTGAGGAAGTAAACGGTGACCGTCATAACCAACATAGAGATAAGCTTGTCATGCTGTCAATCAGGTAAGCAGATTTGCCGAAGGAAGATTTTTTCTAGTAGATAGTACAATCTTCAAAATATTTGTGCCAAGAAATCACATCTAAATAAAGATTACAGATTCCAAATACATCAAAAAGCTTCATTTGTCTCGATTTAACAACAATCGTCCACAATGTAATTTGCAAACGATGTGATCGCATTTGTAAATAATAGGCAATTAAGTACAATGCCGTTGAATTTGATACGTATTACATATAGGCCTAGTTGTACAACATGCCTAACTCGAAGTGCGTAGACCTATCTGTAGAACAATTAGGGCTAAAAACATTGCCAAATGATGGCAATTAAAATAATTGGGGCAGATACTTTCAAATCTCCGTCAAGAGCTCCATTAGGTAAATAGTTTGAAAGAGCGAATAATGAAGCGCGTGTTTTGATGGCGTGAGACAATGATGGGGTCGTAAAGCACGGCCCAACGTGGGTGTGCGTTTGCCCAGACCAAGGCACACATCACATAATTCACAGAACACGTTGGGGAATCCCTGCTCTAGATACGCATCCATTAGTGATTACCTAGGTGTTTATATTAGTATAAATTTATATAAAAAAAACAACCGACTTCCAAAAAAAACACTACAAAGTGAAAATAACTTCATTATCGGTGTCTTTGTATCTGTATTTTAGTTTTTTGCAACCGACTTCCGAAATTAAGGTATTTCTTTTCATTATTCGCTTTTTATTTTACACTTTTTAGTGGGTCAGTTTGTAATTTATCTTAGTTACAATAGCCTAATGTCAACTGCTCATCGTCTTTTAGAAAATATTGCTTTACGCGATGCGCAGGGACGTTATTTGTTGAGGAGTTCTCCTGAAAAGAACCAGGGGAACTGGAGCTGATGGTGTAGCCACCATCAGTTCCACTTCACAAAATGGTGCTTTCCGAGAGCAAAGGCACGAATTGTTGTAAAAAATACCCAAATCGCTATAGGTGTGCCTACCAAATTTGAGGGTTTTCCTCGATTTCCATGGGATGCCCTCATCAGATTGTTACTAGGTGACAATGGGAACACCTCGAGAGCATACATACAAGCGAACATATAACCTCCTACTTTAGTAAAGTCGGGAAAAAAAAAAATTCGCCGTTTATTGTGATAATATTGTTGGGGACATAATAACAGGAAGATTTTAAATGTAATGATTGAATTTATGCAACTATAAGAGACCAAATAGTACGAGGGCGGGTCAATAAGTCCGTGACTTTTTGAATTTCTAACCTCTTTACTGAAACAGCAACACTGCTCCTGTCAACAGGCATCTGTCAGTTGACTCCTGTCAAAATTTAAACTTGCTGCGTCAGTTAGTTTGTGTTTGACAGCTATTTTTATCAGACTACTCACTAATTTGAGGAGAAAATGGAAAAAAGTGAATTTCGTGTGCTTATTAAGCATTATTTCTTGCGAAAAAAAACCATTACCGAGACCAAGGCTAAGCTTGATAAATACTATGGGGACTCTGCACCATCGATTTCAATGGTAAAAACGTGGTTTACTGAATTTCGTTGTGGCCGTACAAGCACTGAAGATGCCGAACGTCCTGGACGCCCAGTTGAGGTCTCTACACCCGAAACAATCGAAAAAATTCACGATATGGTGTTGGCCGACCGAAGATTGAAAGTGCGAGAGATTGTGGAAGCCGTAGGGATCTCGCATGGCTCAGTGGTTTCAATTTTGAATGATCACTTGGGCATGAGAAAGCTTTCCGCAAGATGGGTGCCGCGTTTGCTCACAGTCGACCACAAACGCAATCGTGTAACAACTTCACAGGAAGGTTTGGCGTTGTTTAATCGCAATATGGAGGAGTTTTTGCGCCGTTTTGTAACCGTAGACGAAACATGGATCCATCACAACACACCAGAGACCAAACAACAGTCAAAACAGTGGGTTTCTAAGGGTGAATCGGCGCCGAAGAAGGCCAAGGTGGGTTTGTCAGCCAATAAAGTTATGGCGACTGTTTTTTGGGATGCACGCGGGATAATCCACATTGACTACCTTCAAAAGGGAAGAACAATCAATGGGGAATATTATGCCAATTTATTGGACCGATTCAATGACGATTTGAAAAAAAACCGACCTCATTTGGCCAAGAAAAAAGTTCTTTTCCACCAAGACAATGCAAGGGTGCACACATGTGCAGTTGCCATGGCAAAAATCCATGAATTGGGCTATGAATTGCTCCCTCATCTGCCCTATTCTCCAGATTTGGCTCCGAGCGACTACTTCTTGTTCCCAAACCTGAAGAAATGGCTTGGTGGAAAAAGATTTGACTCCAATGATGAAGTCATCTCGCAAACAAAGGCCTATTTTGAGGACCTCGACAAATAGTTTTTTTTGGAAGGGATAAAGAAATTGGAGAAGCGTTGGACAAAGTGTATAGAGCTCAAGGGAGACTACGTTGAAAAATAAAATTATTTTTTTATCAAAAAATCTGTGTTTTATTCCAAAAGTCACGGACTTATTGACCCGCCCTCGTACCTACTGAGAAAGTTCTTTTGCTTTAGTAAGTACCTACTACTAGCAATGAGCAATTGCCAGCATCTAGTTTTTAGGGTTCCGTAGTAAACAATGCACAACATCTATAATGAAATTAAGGCTCCTACACACCGAGGCGATATCGCGGGCGCGACAGGCAACAATATGCCTGTCGCGCCCGCGATATCGCCTCTGTACGCAGGAGCCTTTAAAAGGAAAACTATCACAACTAAGTAGGCTTTACAAGTTAACGAGTAATAGTCGACCAACATACACAGTATTTGCAGTTGGAGAATTGACCGTGACATATATCGATGTATGGGAGAACATATTTTTCAACTACAATGTTAAGTTTGTTTTTGGAATAAATCCATCCCAACTACAGAACCCTTCACCCTTCATACACACACCCTTCAGTGTGCGTGGTCCGACACGCACTTGGCCGGTTTTTTTGTTTATTGGTCCTTGTGTCCTTTACAGTCGTCAGTTTAGATTAAATTCATAATACTGCTAAATCGATATTCAAAATACAATAATCGGACAAATATGCTCAGAAATACAATAAACATAAAACGAATTGGTCCTTTTTTACGCAGAGTCAATTTAAAAGGGAATGTCTCTGAATTTTTCAAATACAAATTGCAAAAAATGTACCTGTTATAATGTGAAAATTATGCGCAGTCGGCCTCATGCATACGGGCGTGAAGTTTAAAGTAACAGTAAAATGCGGGTGACGGGAAGCGCTGGCGTAACAATGCGATAACACTGCCTGCCCTTCCTTAGTTCGCATCGCAGTCAACTATTATTACAGCCTTATCTTGAGTATTCCAACCATCACTTCCAATCGGCATGCAATGTACAGACAACGCGAGAAGAACAGATTTTTTACCATAACTTGAAATAATGGATACAACGCTCCAAAAAGTTGTAGCTTACAGACGAAAATCGTATATCGCAAGTGTACAACACAATGATATAAATACACCAAAAGTAGCCAACCCAAGACGCAAGACGAATAAAGACCCTAAAAACAAAAGATATCACAATCGGTTAATGCACGAATCGATTACAGAATGAGCTCACCCCAAGTGTGATAACGAAAAAATTCGATAAAACATTCTGAAGAAACTGGTACCTATTGAAAACCTTTACAGAAGTATTTCAGAAGATTCGTTACGGGTTACGTCATGGCGACTGCCATCAAATAATTACAATACAAAATATACATAAAAAAATGTGATTCACACCACATGGCACAAAGTAAATAAAATGTGCGGTGGTGACATCATCCTTGAACACAATGCTTTAAGGATACGACGGTCATTCCCCACAGCCGAGAATTTGCTTCAAGGAGGTGACGACTTGAAGGATTTCAACGGTAAAATCGCTGCTCCGATATGGACGATAAATGAATAATGTACTAGTACCGTTAGAAACCAATTGATTAATTGTAAATAGAAATGATAGTTATTTACCAGCATGGATAAACAGAGGTGTTCCAGTTAAAGGGCGATAATCTCGAGCGCGGGCGTAACGGCAGGTTGCCAGTCCTGTCACTGGTGTTTACCAATCCGTCGACATTTTTATTGTTAATGCACTTTAAACTGAATGAAAGATAAAGCGATTATGGTCCCACTCCATTTATCTCTAATAGCCTAATACCAAGGTATAATTCGCTTGATTTTAACAACAAAACCGTCGCAATATGCTAGCTAAATACTATTTGTCAGACAATTTGTTGGTTCATTTCCGGTAATTGTTTGATTGCTCAACGAAATGAAATGCATAATAATCACCAGTTGCATAATTTGGTTGAGTTTTTATTTTTGCTTTTTGTTTGAATCTATGATGTCAGAAAAAAAGAAATCATGACAAATGTGTGAACAGAAATTCGTGGCATCTGCTATGGTACCAATTTGGAATGTCTTTGGAATTGTAAACAGTCATTTGACTGTGAAGAATGAATGTCATACTTGGGAAGACAACGGGTGAACACTGCGTGACAAATAGTCGCTTCTGCTTAGCTTGATGTTAATTATTTATATTGTTATACAAACATATAACTCAAGGATGCGTCGGTCTTGGAACATGGAAGCGAGCAGTGAGCGAACACACACATCAACTTGTTGCTAAAGCAAAGCACACGTGTTGAATGAAAACATCCCAGTAATGCTATTGTTGAATTCATACTAGTCGATGAGATGACACAATACATTTACTTAAAATAAACACCTACGCGGATAAATATTTAGCACGTTACGGATAAACAACCAATATTCTAAAAATCAACATACCCTTCATTATAATATTCAAATCGTTAAAGTTAGCTTTATTAAGGACAGCAAGGACATAAATAATATGACGACTGTGGTTGACCAAACAGTCACAAGATCTGTGTAATTAATATGTCCGCGAAAACTTGTTCGAGACGTCCAGTAATATACTTAATCAAGGCTTAGTTACTTACATAAAGGATCAAAATACGAGTGGCCAGACAGAATAGTAGCTGCAGCGGTGACATGGTGAGTCTATGTCTGCGCTATGAGGTCACCAGGCGTGACAACACCATCACACAAGTGTTCATAGCTGATGTCACGTGTGGACTGACCATTATAACATAATGTATTACAACATGTCACAATTATAAGGAAGATATAGAAAACAATACCCCATTGAATTTCTATTGAAATTCATTGCTTGATGTTCTATTTCATTTACTTAGAGGTGAAAAGGTGACTTACATAAAGGACCAAGAGTTTACAGCCGAGTGCTAACAAGCTCTCCGGAAACGTCATATCGATGCAATCTAGCAGCACGAGGTCATCTCACCGCAGCAACGGCGCGATTACAACCATACTATACAATACAGAGCTCTAACCTGACCACTAGAGCATCGTAACAATACAAATCACACAGTCACGACAATATTATACCTTAAGTAACACTTTATGTGGCAGTTTGTACTATTTTCCACAAAAACAAAAACACTTGAATAGTACATTACTGACAAAGTGGCGACTAAAGTAAACGATATTCACCTGAGACAACTTTATATTAGGCCGCGACCTTCAAAACACAGATCGTAGCGAAATATGTATAGTGAGATAAGATAATTCCTAACTAGGCGTGTTTGGGGCCATTAACTAAATTAACGTTTAAATTACTTACTTCCATTACACATACACAATCATATAAGGTAGGTAAAGGGAAGGGAAACAGATGGACGTGACTCACCTGCAAATCGTTTTGGGAAACGGAAAAGATTTCGGATATAACATGACACAATACAAAATTCAAAGAAGGTTATGAGGTCAACACTTAACAATTTGCCATACGTACATGATTCTGCTGATCGCCGAGAATGCCAACGATTGAAGGATTCTGATCGCCGTGTGAATCTCGGCGCAAATCCGATAATACTAAGCTTTGGTTTTCCATATCACTTGAATGAGCTTCACTATTTTTACGGCCATTCATTCTTGAGTGCTCATCTAAACTTCCATTAGAGTGACCATTAGAAGCAGCACTCTTCTGAATATCATCTTTTACAGCTTCATTAACCGGTATGTGAGAAGGCTTAGCTTCATCGAGGCGTTCAACGATCGTCTCATCATCGGAATCTCCAAAATCTCCGTCAGTGAAGGCGTCCCCGCTCTCCTCGTCACTATTGTCAGGCGTGGCTACTTCGGAGCGCTGTCCCATGATTAACGTCACTGATTACCCGACAGGTATTGTTGCACTTATTCGTAGAAAACACACAAACGGAGGCGTGCGCTGTTTTCGAATTCTAACATCTGCAACATGCGTCAACAAATGTTGTGTGTACGCAGACGACTAGATTGCAGCATCGCCTCTACCGCTTGAATAGAAAGGAAGGACGCAATTTTTGCACTGTGCTCTTCTCGAACTGCACTCTATTGTGAAGCGCGATATCATTTATTGTCGAGGTATTACAGCTTTATCTTATCGGCGATGTTTTCCACTTTATTAAACGCTCCTTGACCAACATTCTTTATTTTAGCGTCAACCAATCTGCTGTTTATATTGTTTTGATAGCAATAAATAGTTTTCTTTAGAAGCACTTAGTACAATGATTGTTTGTGTATGTTTACGTATCTCAGAGAACAATAGAATTGAATCATTAAGGTAACGCGACAACTTATGCGCGCGATCGTTATAATTGCCACGTTAGGGCAACCAGCACGCGTGTGGTTGCGGCGACGTCTGTGACCGACTGCGAGTGACCGTCATGCAGGCCTTGCTTGAGCCGCACGTCACACCGCACTGTAAGCTATGTTGTCGCTTTCGTTAGATATCGCATTGTTAAGTACATGTCGGAAATTAAAAATCTCGGTACTTCTAGTGCGCGAAGCACAAGAAATCCTGTAAGCAGCAGTTTCAGGGCAAAAAAAATGGACCTTAACAAAAGATTTTTGTCAAACAAACACGGAGCGAATGACCAAGTCCACGTCAGCCTGCGTGAGAGCCTAGATGATTTGTGCCGGCATTCATGTTGCCGATTCTCTTTGCTGAAGCATAGGGAAATGCTGAAATGGTATTCATATTCATAATGGTTATAAGTTATGTTCTATATCCCCGAATAACTCCTAACAATGTTCAAGTCGGTGAATCACTGTATAGCGAGGCGAACGCTTTGCACAGACGGTCCGAGCACCTTCTGCTCAGCCGCATGAGACGTGCATCGACTAATTGAGCATTGTTTTGGTTAGCAAGAAAAGTCTCGGTAAGGAAATAATATTATAGAGCAATAGCATATAATATCACTTAGCAAACTGTTTTCCGGTTTGCAGTAAACAAAAAAACAACATAGGTGTGAAAAATACCTTTTCTTTATCCTTTCAAGATACCTTTTTTTTTGGGTGGGAAGTCATCAAATAACTTCTCCCGCTCTGGGCGGAGCGGGAGGGTGTGTCAGACTCTTACTGACTAAGACCCACCCGTATTCCTTCCGTTGCCTGAGTTGCCAGGGGCCTCGATAACCCTTTAGTACCTTCCCGCGACCCCGGCAGGCATCGGCCCTAGTGGACCCCTACACTTGTGCTGACGACATCTCTTTGAGGCGCGCGTGGAATACAACGCGCCGTCGCACACTGGTCCCGAATGATAAAAAAGTGGACATTAAGAAATTTTTGACAGAAGGTCAACGGATTCGGCTGATTTTTTTTTTGTAGACAGCTGATGCAATTACAAATCACTTTTATAGATTGAGTTTTTGCCAAATAAGCCGTATTTTCAGAGAAAAAAAATATTCAAATATTTTTTGTATGAAAGAAATCCTAATTTTGTCTTTATCTTCCAAGATTCAAACGTATTCAAAATAAAACTTAGCGCAGCTTGTAGAGGTGCTAATTGCTCACCACTTTGTCATAGACACTCTTCTGCGATTTTGTGCTCCTTTTGAGTTACAGGCACTTTAAATATTTTTTGTATGAAAAAATCCTAATTTTCTCTTTATCTTCCAAGATTCAAACGTATTCAAAATAAAACTTAAAGCAGCTTGTAGAGATGCTAATTGCTCACTACTTTGTCATAGACACTCTTCTGCGATTTTGTGCTCCTTTTGAGTTACAGGCACTTTAAATATTTTTTGTATGAAAGAAATCCTAATTTTGTCTTTATCTTCCAAGATTCAAACGTATTCAAAATAAAACTTAGCGCAGCTTGTAGAGTAACTCTTACAAATATATGAAATTATCAGTATCAAATAAACAAACAAGGAAATCTCAAAACGTGTTCAGACATGTTTATGTACAGGTAAGTTATTGTGTGACTCGTATGTAAAATTTTTTTTGTATAGAGTCATTGCTTAATTACCCTATAAGTGATGATTTCGGCTCTATTTGGTCATCTAGTCGAACGCGTCGAAAACGCTGAATGATGAATAGGTATATAAATTGCAATTAAAAATTCCCTTTGTAGTTTTGCGGTATTTATGTAGGAGCACATCTTAGTATGTTTTATTTTCTCGTGACTCATCCAAATTGCAAGATTATTTGGCTCATTATCTAACTACCCCATTAAGTAATGAGGTAGTTAGGTAATGAGCCATTATCTAACTACCCCATTAAGTAACGGGATAGTTGGGTAATGAGTCATATATCAATAGTATAAGGGCAAGCGGAACCCGTTTTTGTTCATTACGCGTCTTGTGCTCGTAAAAACAACACAATTTTTTATCAACTATCACCACATTGTAACTTTTATTTATTTGCCTGTAACATTTTTGTATCAAAATGACTACATTTGTGACTAATTTAGACATTTTTTCTTTTTTGAGTAATAGTGGGTGCCTTAAAAATAGTGATTTACTGTGTCAAACCATTATAAATCGTATTTCAAGTGAAATTCCAAACGAAGAGCTCAGTATTATCAAAAAGTTTTGCCAAAATTATACGTCAAACCTAGCTAGAAGATGGGACAATTCAGGTAGAAACGAAAGATTTGGTGTTAAAAACAAGGAGTGGTTGGAGTCTAAAATTTTGTGGCCAACTTTAACTTCTGTGAATTTTCCTATGTTGTTTGATCCAGAATATACCATAGAGGACATTTCAGTAGACGTAGAAGAGCATAATTTATCGTACGAAGAGGAAGCGGGTGCATCTACATCAGAAGCTACCACAAATACTCCCAGAACTAGAAATAAACGACCATTTGAAGATTTAACAAATAAGCAGAAGAAAAGACGTTCTTTGTCTCTTTTGGAGCATTCCGAAGAAGAGCTGTTCTATGCTCTTATTGCTAAACTTAATGAAAACGGGCGCACTGTTTGTTCTAAAGTTATTAAGTGCCTCTCAAATAAGCCAGAAAAGGTGCAAGAAGTAAGTGACTTTTTATATAAAGCTTCTGATAAATCGATTTCCGAGGAAGACACCTTAGCTCTTGCCACAGCATTGAGTTTATCAAAATGGCAATATCTAACTTTGAGGTCCATTTTAAGTACAAATGGCACAGCGGCTTTTCCATCTTACCAGAAGTTACTGTTGAAGAAGAAAGAATGCTATCCAGCAAAAGAAGATATTGTGATATCGGAGTCAGGAGTCAGTCATTTTTTAATAGAAAGACATTTATAAGAGTTACTTATTAATGAAGAAAATGTTATTACATCTTAGTCTATCTTTAACAAGATTATTTCTAATCCGCCTGAATTAATTTTTTAACTCTGAAAATACGGCTTATTTAACAAAAAATACATCTTTAAAAGTTACTTGTAATTGTATCAGCTGTCTACAAAAAACTAGTAAAGCTCATCCGACAACGAAAAATTTAAAGTGCCTGTAACTGAAAAGGAGCACAAAATCGCAATTGAGTGTCTATGGCAAAGTGATGAACAATTAACCCCTCTACAAGCTGCGCTAAGTTTTATTTTGAATACGTTTGAATCTTGGAAGATAAAGACAAAATTAGGATTTTTTCATACAAAAAATATTTAAAGTGCATGTAACTCAAAAGGAGCACAAAATCGCAGTTGAGTGTCTATGACAAAGTAGTGAGAAATTAGCCCCTCTACAAGCTGCGCTAAGTTTTATTTTGAATACGTTTGAATCTTGGAAGATAAAGACAAAATTAGGATTTCTTTCATACAAAAAATATTTGAATATTTTTTTTCTCTGAAAATACGGCTTTTTTGGCAAAAACTCAATGTACAAAAGTGATTTGTAATTGCATCAGCTGTCTACAAAAAAAAAATAAGCTGAATCGGTTGACCTTTTGTCAAAAATTTCTTAATGTCCCCTTTTTTATCATTTGGGACCAGTGTGCGTCGACCCGGCCCTGGTCCTTACCGAACGGTGACCTACCCATTGCTCACCGTCCGCAAGCCCGCGCCTACGGTGGCCGGAAATCCGCCCGGGATTCCCGACGCCCAGGGCGTCTCCTGCGGCGGCTAGGGGCGAGAGGGCGCGAATATTGCCTGTCCCTCAACCGTCCCGCCTCCTCCTTCGCGAGCATTACTACTTCGCAGAAGGAGATCCTTTCAAGATACTTGATTCCGTGCTGAAGTAATTGCATTAAGGACGGTAATTCAGTTCGGTGTCATTGAAGCTCTAAAAATCATGTATTGGATACATGATGAGATGTACTCCACTTATCGTATTAAAACCACAATGTTTTTAAATCATTCATCTGACAAATGACATAAACAATTCTAATAATAGTGACATTGAATTTATCAGAGGAAAAACTTGTTATATACCAAATTACAATAAGTGCCGATAAGCAATCATACGCGTGTCATATTTATTTTTATGAAGGAAATATTTATTTCGTTCTATGTAGATTTTTATTAGTCAATCTCGCAGTCTCAGTAGTCTCTAACTCTCCACTCACTTTGTAAACTAAGGATCCAATCAAAAACATAAATGTGAAAATGGGTACTATTTCTAAAGGCGCTAGGTATTAATAAAAAATAGATGGCTTGGAAAATATTTCAAATCGTAAAAATTCACTGTTTCCTGATTTTTTTTCTTTGTACACACGACTACACATCAAGCTACACATTTCCAATACAAGCTGATCTCGCATTGTATAGGATTTCCGTAAAATGCGAGGTCAGCGTAAACTGGAAATGTATAGCTTGATGTGTAGCCGTGTGTACACACAATTACCCAGCTAGACGCCAAATTTAAACTTTCTAGATTTTGTTTGATCTATAAGTCAGTCAGTGAGTCATAAAAATTACGATTTTTAGACATTAATATCTCAATAACCGTTTGAGCTGTATTTATGAAATTTGGGGTTCTAGTTAATCTAAGGGGTTTTAATAAATAAAACAAATTTCATGTTTATGTTAAATAAATTTTGAGTTATTAAAGGGTCAAAAGTGGCTCCAAATGGTTCGTGTAATATAACACACGGCTGCTGTGTCGCCAGTTCCTTTTTCTTGGCTTGGAGTTGGCTTGACATACTACCGACCGTGACCAACGACCAACGATGAAACTTCTTATACATATACACATATATACATATCATATACATATAATTCTGATCAAAAGACCATTTTGAGAGATTATGAGGGTGTGCTCGATCAGTTCGGGTATTCATTATTAGGAGTTACTAACTACCTATTCAGGGACAGGGTGCACTAAGAACTAACCACAGTCCCGTCTGGATTGTCTGATAGTCAACGCTAAGTCTGCCATTAACATCTCAATCGCATCTTAATATGAAAAATATGAGAGTTTCCCAGCACATCTAAGGCAGATCGTAAAACCAATTTCAGCAATATGATTGCCTCATCCCGCAGTAGAACTTAATGAACATTAGCAGTTAAAGAAATGTGGTTTGCCAAAATGATTCTACTGAAACTTCTCGTCTTGTTCTTGTTTAGTTTTTTAGATCAGCTGTGTTACTTTCAATTTCGACAATAAAGTAAAAACCGTTTTTATCGTGTAATGAAACCTGCCATCATTTCGTAACTGAAATCAAGGTTTTTATATCCGAGAGTGTCACCTCATGATATAAATAAAAACCTTAAATAATAAACTATATTCTATTATTCTCCAGATTTGTATTAAAATATGTTGCAAGAAAAGTGAGAGCCAGGTTTTCACCCAGCGGTGAATATACCCAGGCGTAAAAATCAGGTGTCCTAGCTTTATGGTGATGACTGGTTTGATTTCCGGGGTCCCATGTGCCATACTAGTCGGTTTCGATTTTCGATTAAGATCGGCAACGCATCAAAATTTTCGTGAGCAGTTAGGTACTGTTTACGAGAGAGCTATAACATAACCAGCCTATAATGTTCCCACTGCTGGTACACAGGCCTTCTCTCTGTGAGTGGGAGTGGGGCCACGCGGGCCCAGTGCGGGTTGGTAGCTATAAAATCGGCAAAATTGTTGGTAAAACCTGCGGGTATTACATCAGGACACGCTAATACATATGAGCTATATGAAGTACCTCCCAAGCTTGGGCAAGCTATGGGCATATACTAAAGGAACTTAAAATGGTGCAATACGGTTACGTGTGCTTAGTTGCGGGCTGATTAGCCAAGCTGTATGTTTTGCGGCTAATAAAAGAACCCATTTCTTAAGTTGCACTGCAGCAGCGAGTTTTAATGTTCTGGTTGTTAGACGTAAAAAACACAATCACCTTATTGCTTAATATGGCCCACCTCGCCTTATAAATCTCAGAGAATATTGCAAGAATCGACCACGTTGAGATAAGAGATTGGCGATAGCGGAAAATAGTATTTTAGGGGAAGCAGAGGATGCTGCTGGACATAATGAAAATGATGGCGTATACAAATATCAACTACTTCATATCGAAGTCAGATAATGTAGCAGCAGTATGTGGAGGACCACAGAACATTAGGTTTTATGTTCTGTGAAGGAAACTGACATCAGCTAAGGCCACTATGTGCTGTAGCTGTTTAGTTAGCTAGTCAATGTAGTCAGGGTGCCTAGTGCATTGTAAGTCAACTTAAGTGCACGTCGACATGCAATTTCTATGCTTCTTTATTGAATTATGCATTTGTAATTGCAAACTCGCTAGCGAAGGTCGAAAGTTTAAGGTTAACGAATGAAGGTTAGACCAGTGATCTAAAACCTGTTTAATTTTGTAACATGTCTTGAAAACATAACATACCACGCCTTGTTTCCCCGTAGGGTTGGGCAGACGTGTACCTGTAGTAAACCCACATTTCGCCAGTTATGTTTAAGTCCCATGTAATAGGGGGCGAGTCTATTGCCATCAACCGGGTACAAATCCAGACTCCGGGCAGCTACTGAGAAATTCCAGATAGAAAAACCCAATAACACTTTACCCGACCCGGGAATCGAACCCAGGATCTCATGCTCAGCAGTAGCGCTTGCGACCTCTAGACCAACGAGACAGACAATTTCTGATTCTAATATTTATTTTGAAAGACCTTTGTATTGTATGTTTGAAAACATTAAGGCTCTTACAGACTGGGGCAATATCGCGGGCGCGACAGGCATATGGCTGCCTGTCGCACCCGCGATATCGCCTCATTATACAGGAGCCTTTATTGTTGTTGATTTTTTAATCAAAGGATTGACAGGGATGAGAGGACCAAAAAAATTGTTGTTCCTTTTAATTTTTACTGAAACCAATGAAACAATCCTACGATTTCACACTTACTTTCTACCAAGTAACATTGTAATTTCCTGTGTAATATAAATAGTAGTGAGGAGTTGCTCTCGCCTCTCGGCCACACAACGGACCTCAGACAAAGGTACAAGGACGTCACGGCTACACTATCAGACACAATACCCGCCCTACACTATACTTCTAATAATATGCTCTAGAACTAGAAACCAGCAGCTATTGGTCCTTATTGCCTTTACTGAAGGTGCAATTTCGATCAGTACCCTAATGATTCTTGGTGATAAAAATTGAGCAGTGGAAAGATGAGTATCGACAAAAATGTGAATAATCTTCATTTTAGTCGTCGTCATTATCGTTAAGGATTCAAGAGATTCCTATAAAAACCGTATTGGAAATGATGAGATCGGTTAAGTTTAACTAATATACAGAGTCTGGGTTAATTCATACTGCAGCTTGCAGATATGTGAACTTTAAGTCTTCTAATTGAAGTGCCTATATTTTAATCTAAAATTTGAGAGTTTGTATGTAGGGTATAATCTTCAAAGCTAGAGCCTAGAGTTGTGTTTACCGACAAAAACACATTACAAAAATGACGTTTCCGCGTTACAGACAGTTAACAGTTTTCTAGCGAGAAATGTAGACAAGCCATTTCTATTCTACAGGATTATTTTATGCTAAAACTGGCTTTTGCCCGCGGCTTCGACCGCGTGGATATCGGAAAATATCCCCCGGGAACGTACTACCGGGATTAAAAGTAGTAAATCCTATGTGTTATTCCACAAAAAATATACTACTACACTAAGCGGGATATACCTACGCCCACACCGCGGCATTTTTCTTACTTTTAGCATTATTATACCCGTCGTGACTTCTAATCTAAACGAAAGGTTCGGATCGAATAATTTAAAGAGTAATTTAAATGTAGGTACATGAACAACCTTGATTGTGAAACTATTTAGTTGGATAAGAATTAATATCATGATACGAATGTCATCATCTTTAGATTCTACCCGTGTTTTGATTTACTAATTTGAAGAAAAAACGGTTATTGTGATTTAACTATTATAGACAGACATATAACCTACCGGCATTTTTATGGGTAACGAGGAGTACTATGCACATGTAGTACATTATTTTATGTATCATCAATAGCTTTCGCAGCGCACGCCAAATAATTACTTTTATAGGCAAATTTTTGATTACAAAATTACAATAATGTAACCCAAGGTGGGTTACATTATTGTAATTTTCGTAGAGATCTCAATAAAAAAAAAAAATACAAACCATGTTACTCACTGATAAGATAATGTAACTTTACATAGGTAAAAGAATTTTTGAAATCAGTTAATTAGTTTTTGAGTTTATTCATTACAAACAAAAATCAAATCTTTTATTAATCTTTATATTATTAGTATAGACAAGAAATATCACGCTGACGAAGTAGAGGGCAAAATCTAGTTCAAAATATTTACCACATATATGGGTTGGGGTGGGGCAAACCGTATATTATGCTGCCATACAAAATTACTGCTTGACACAGTTTAGTTAGAGTATAATGTATAAAATTATCCGTATATTCCCGACATTTAATTTATTTTATGGTCATAGATTACAAAGATGGCCATCAAGCAATCGCTCACAGTCAACGTTATAATCATGTGCTGGTTGTAATTTTACAAAATGATGATAGAATGATTAAAGGAATAAATTAGAAACGTTCCATTAAAGAGATTTATCGATGTTATTGACTCAGTTATGTAGCCTAAGTCATAAATAAATAAATCCGGTATACATGCGTCAATAATAATTAACCTTACGAGGACATCACTCATTTATTTGGAATTAGAAACGTTTGATACAGGTATCGCACGCGCATGTATCAGTAGACCGCACTAAACCGAACCGCAACCCGACTTACACTGATCGACGCACTCGGCCAGACGTATTTAAGGAACGCACGCAAAAACTGCGTAAACGCAACTAGACCGCACGCGGGAAAAATGATTAGAGATAGTTGCCTCGAGACTGTCGCAGAATACTACATAAAAACCGATTGCGGACGATTAACTGTTAGGTGATCGAACGGGATCGATGGACGGCGAGGTGCGCACGCGACGGTACGCGGACGTAAATATCGTGACATTTGCGACGCATCTGCACCTATGGAGCCGTCGCCAATGCACGTGAGATGCGCTTACGTAACACAAAGGTGAATGATCGATGTCTTGGCTATTTATTAACGATGATAAAACATTTAATAATATTTATAAAATCAATCAAAAAAACTGCGCGACATTTTAATGGAGCATATTCATTGCTACCATGTGCAAAGTCAAGTGCTTCGTAAATTAAATCGAGACGGGGTTAAAGTATTAACCGTATACATGAATAGGTACTACAAATTTTGGTTTTATCGGTAATACTTTACAACGAGGACACGCATAGTCAATTAGCATAACGATTACTTCGCTCTAAATCAAAAGAAGCGATAGGGGAGTTTTACGAGACGAGTTTATTTTTAGAATTATTAAAGTGTCCTGTGTGATTCATGGGCGAGGCGCACAGTGGAACGAATGTATGGGAGCGGTTGGACGTAGACATGTCCGAAAAATAAGAGTAAAATTATGACAAACTAATGATGCCATCTTATTCGATTACTTAATGCCTTCATAAATTGTGGTGATGAATTTCTTCATAACTCCCATATTTCGGGAGTAATTTGAGAAAATGTGAAATTTTACTATGAAAATGAGTGTATCGAGCTCTCTCCCTCCTGATTCCGGGCTTGTTTCAAGTAGCGGTCTCTAATATCGTAATGCTATTACTAAGAGCTATATTTAATACTAAGACACATAGTGCGCCAAATGTGCACTTTCTGGGATAAAAGGAAATGAAAATTTAAAAAAAAAACGTTTTTTCCCCATTTGTATTTACTTTAAACCGCAGACAGACTTATTAAGAGGTCTATAAATATATTATATATATACAGAAATATATATTAACAAAAATATTCACAAGAACTGATGAGAGTATGACTTTTAAGTAAGTTGATAATAAATTACCTAGTTTCATTAAAAGTACAATAAATAATTAAGATGTAAGCTCTAATTTACTAAGTTACACATTTTAAAACAATAGCATCATTTAATTATCTTCGTCATCATCATCATCATCAATTAATTCAAATTCAGAATCGATGTCCGCTAAATCATTTATGTTAACAAATTCGATATCACTTTTCTCAGAATCCGTAAGCTCATAAAATTCCTTAAAAGAAGATATTTTTACAAACTTATTTCCTTTTGGACGGATACTTGTAACAAGTGGATCAGAAGACAGTAAAAGATTGTGCATAATATCTTCATTGCATGAGATACTGCTATGCTTTCGAGAATGCCCCTCTCTATATTTTCTAAAATCTTTATTTCTAGCCTCAGATGCCTCTTCGGATAGAAAACCAATGGGCACAATTGACATGTTCTGAACTATGTCTGGCCCATGCATTAAAATTTTATGAAGTGAAGAAGGCATATAATACCATGGGTATAACTCCACGTAAAGCTTAGCAGTATCAAAGCAGAACTCTCGGAATTTAGTTACGTTGATCTTCTCTCCTGATGAAATACACTGCAAGATCACACAGATTTTTCTTAAAAGCATAGCATCTATTCCGGTCAGTTCAGCAGATTTAGTGTAGTTTTCAAAAAATCTCCTTGCCGAGTTGCCATTGTTGGTGGATCCACTGCCTTGTTTCACAACATCGAGAAGTAAGCCCGTTTCTCTTCTTACAGCCTCTTGAACTCTTTTCTTCCTGTCATCAACTTGCATTTTTGCTATATCACCCCTTACTTGCCATGATTTTATGTCTAATTTGTAGGAAATGTGTAATAAGCATTCCATTGAGCGAATCCAAGCGTGAAGGGTGCTTAAGCTATATTTATACATGTCCTCGTTTGCGTGTTTATCTTTGATTAACTCTAAATTATTCATTTCTTTAGGACAAGCCTTGCATATGTCACACACTGAAGCTGCTGTATTGGATATAATGGAATGAATTTTACCATCAATCATTGTCAACAGCAGTTGGTGTTTGACACTAATTCCATCAGTGATGGTGGATGGAGTTAAGGCTTCAATCTCTGCTTCGATTTCAGCCATCTCTCTCTGCACATTTTCTTTGGTTTCCTTTATAAACTTAAACAATATTGGCCGGCAAAATGAAGTGGAAGATGGTCGCTCGTTTTCCCAAATTGTTACACCTTTTGAGACGAGCCGCAGTGGTACAAGACTAATCATAAAATTACTAGCAAGATCGATTTGCTCATCTTCACTCGTCCTTTGATGATAAATGCTTTGGCTAGATGATCCGTCAAAACCCCATTTGCTGGTCAATACGAGCTGTTGATTGGGATCAACAGGGGTTTCTAACGACCTAATAAGTCTTCTTGAGGTTAAATCCATCAAGGCTTGTAATTTGATTTTTGCAGAGCTCTCTGTAACTGTGAGATCTTCTTTGGCCGGATAGCACTTAATTTTTTCTTTAACCAACATGTAGTAACTCGGGTATTGAAGAGCTCCTTCTTGAGTGTTGAAATCCCGAAGAGTGTTATAGCGCCATTTCGATAAGTTCATCGATACATAAAGAGCCAATGCCTTCAAAGGGGATATTTCCCGTACCTGAATTGATTTACCTTCAATGAAGGCTTTGATTTTTGAGGCCTCTTCTGGATTCTCCGTCAAGTATTTCATAACATAAGCTGTATCGCTTTGTCCTGCCTTTTGAAGCGCCCTTTCGGCCGAAAACATAATTTCAGCGCTGCTACTGCTGCATGAAAGACTATCTTCAGTGCGTCTTCTTTTTTGCCGGTTACTAAGGTCCTCAAAAGATTTACGAGGACTAGGATGTGTACAAGTTGAAGCATCAGATTTAGCAGGAGAAATTATGGGCTCGATAACGTCACTTATATTTTCTGTAGAAGGTTCCATATTTTCATTCTGTAATTCCGGCCATTGAATTGCAGCCTGTAGCCAAATCTCATGTTTCTTCCGAAACTTATCTGTGCTTCTTCCAGACTGTGTCCATTTTGCATAAATGCGGTAGCAAAATCGACGACACCAGTCTTTTAAACTTGTTTCAGCACTTTCACATAACTGAACACAACTGTTATCTTTTAAAACACTGAACAAATAGTTAAAGTCGCGTAAATCTTTATGTGCGCGTGCGCATAAAGCAACGTGAATATCAAGATTTGTATTAAAATTTGGAAAATACATTGCGAGATTAGCTTGGATACAACGAGGTGTAAATCAACACTGATTTTAAAGTTACTAATAGTGACCTATTTATATAAAATCCAGGTATCCCAGGTATCCTTTGTTAAATATTGCAAGGTAATTAGTTATTGTGATAATTAGTAAATGATGCATGCTAAATTAGTGTATTAAGAGCCATTTAGTAATTAAATAATAGCAATGTTCTTATCAGTAATCATTAGTGCATCAGTTTTATATGTAAACCTTAAGTCCCTAATTATATATCCTAATTAGCTTATATCTTCTCTAATTGGCTGCTCAGAAATGTTATTGTAATAAGGTAAACCTTTAGAAAAACGGTTTTAATCAACAAAATAAACAAAAAATAAAAAAATTGTGTTATAAAATAAACATCACTCTTTATCCCAGAAAGTGCACATTTGGCGCACTATGTGTCTTAGTATTAAATATAGCTCTTAGTATTAGCATTATGATATTAGAGACCGCTACTTGAAACAAGCCCGGAATCAGGAGGGAGAGAGCTCGATACACTCATTTTCATAGTAAAATTTCACATTTTCTCAAATTACTCCCGAAATATGGGAGTTATGAAGAAATTCATCACCACAAGTTATGAAGGCATTAAGTAATCGAATAAGATGGCATCATTAGTTTGGCATAATTTTACTCTTTTTTTTCGGACATGTCTACGTCCAACCGCTCCCATACATTCGTTCCACTGTGAGGCGCCTGTGTTGTGGGGACCACACGCGTTCCTCGCCTGTGTTGAGTTTATTGCAATGAAGCAGCATGCCATAACTTGTAACAATGTCTCTCATTTTATGCAGATTTTCTGCTTTCACCGCAGTTTGCGGACCGGTCGAGATTCTGTGCTACATCTTCAAATCAAGTCGTCGTTAAGTCTGTTATTGTATAAACCTGTTTCAGTAATTGTGTATATCCTCATCCGATGTTGTAATACTTCCAGTTGATGATTGTTGCAAAACCGTATGCATTTGCAATTAACTTAATGAGAGTGCCTCATTAACGAATGTTTACATATTTAGAAGTACCAGAAACGGATTTTAGATTAATTTTCTTTTGGCCTTATAAGTTAATACTATTTCCGTATTCATTTAGACATGAACAATTATGAGTAAACTTAGTCAAACAGATTTGGCAACGAAACCTATTTTGTTAAATTCCAGTTCCCAATTGAGTACTCACTAATTTAGGTCTAACTAGGCAAACAATCGATCGAGCCGACGAGTCCTCGTCGCTGCTGCTCTCCAGACAGTCAGACAGGGACGGCGAGCGTTGTTGCGGCCACGACTTGGGAGCCTTCTCCGAGCACGGCGAGGGCAGCAACAGCGGTGACGGCAGCCAGCTGCCCTGTCCGCGCCACCACGACACCAGCGCCGGCGCCACACCCACTACCATCGCCAGCCCCAAACGAACCATAATGGCAAGTTTACAGTCACCAATCAAACACAGAACAACTAAAGTCTCACAAGAACATAGTCAACTTCAACGCACTAGGAAGTGCCTGCGCTCGCCTAGAGCATTGTTCTTAAATAAAAACGTCTATTTTAGATGGATGCAGTCTCACACACTTTCACACATGCAATGTGTCACCAAACCGGCGAGCGGACGCCTCGGATTATCCATCAACGTGTCACCGACAGACAAAACATCACACGTGCGCGTCGAACTATAAGTTAATACTCCACACAAACATGGTTAACTAAGTTGTGCAGCGTGCCAAGTGGCAGGTATACCGACGGTAGGCGACACAACCGGCACGAAACGCATCGTGCCAAACGAGTGAGTGTTCGCAATCCACTCGCTAATTTTCACAGACGACTACACTAGGTACCCGGAGCAGTGCACACGCGCGAAATTGAACGCTTTGTGAAACTGCGTTATTGAAAATGTCGAAAGTTGAAAGTTGAATCGTCCGGGTGCAGCTCGGGACGGTGTTCCCTCGCGATCGCAGACAGTCGAGTGGCGGTCGTTGACGCTGGAGCCCCCCGCCGAGCCGCCCAGGCGCCCCTCCAGCCGCCCGCCCAAAGGGAACAACCCCCCTAGCCCTACATGCAAGAGAATGTCGCGCGAAATGACTGCTCGCTGAAAGGGCTTCCAAGAAATGGATATGGAAGTTGCTCACGGTTGTGTATTTCTAATTCCCGCGGCGAATCCGAGGCGCACCACAAAATGATTGACTTCCAGTACCGTTAGCGCAATCTGGTGTCGTAACTAGGTCAGGCATGTATGCAATACTCGTAATAGCCAATAAAGCATTTGGTAAGGAACATTGTAACGTCATAAACCAACGTTGTAAAATCGACTTTAAGGAATTATTACATAAACAAGGTATTCAAATAGAATATCTTAAACATGACCGTAAGAAATGAGGTAACAGACCTAAACTTGGTTTCATAATTATTGCATACTTCCGTACCTTCCTGTAAAGCAAAAACTGCAATATTCCGAACGAATATGTATGATTGTAATACTTTAGTTTCCAACTTTCTAATCAAGTCTGTGAGATTAAAGGAGCACAAGCAAGAGAACAATATCTGCAGTGGGCGTGAAAATGCCGAGGGCCCAGTAATACTAAAATGCATTTTGGAAGATAGAAACCACAGTATTGGTCGGGACTGCAGCGGGATCGATATGTAACAACAGAATTTTACTTAATGACATGGAAATGGATAAAATGTATCTAATATTTACTGCAAACAGCTATAACATCAGATGAAGCATCATCCCAGACCAAAATCTAAACCACCTTAAAATATGATCATGATATCGCAATAAGTTCCCGAGTTGCATCAGCCGCGGCGCGAGGCAGAGGGGGATGGAATCAGACAGATCGATGCTGCTGCTGACGTCAGTAGAGCCAGACTAGGGGCGGGCAAACACAAATTATATTTATATTACGTATAGCTTTCTGAGATTGTATTAACTTTCTTTGTCTCGTCGTACTCCGCTCAATATAACAAGATCTTTATGGGCAAGGGGTTTTCTTTAAGAACCACGTAATCCTTTTCGATAGATAGGCAGCGCATCAAGATGTTCAACACTGACTCCTTCGTTGGTTTAATGTAATCAAATGATTGCATGCGCGACAGCTTCGCGTTGGGTTCTTTGTTTGAAACTTATGACAAGCACACAAGCGATGTTATTGAATTTGTCCAAATGGAAAGCCTAAGTAGTAGCACTTGGCAGTCTTAAGACTAGATGCGCGATCTTGGAAAAAATATTCCCAAAATGCGTTGTTTTGGTCGAACGAAACAGGTTTGCAAATTGAAACATTTGCCTAAAATAAACATTAACGTTTAATGTCTCTCATGTTTTTAATGAAAAAAGAATAATAAATAGTTTTATTTCACATAAACCTACATGGGCACTTATGAAACGTCAGTAGCTAGGTGCACGGTTCCAATTGGTCGTTTCCTATGGAGAAGAGCCGGCAAGAAATACCACGGTTACTCTTTTAAAAATAATTGGCTTTTACAATGTTTTCAAATTACAGTGATTGGAGACAACTCATATGTATGTATAAACTTAAGACCCATTCGAAACGAAACTAAAGTGTGATAAGCTCAAGCTGGATCATTTAAGTCGATTAAACATAATTTGGTGACAGTATTAATTCATTGGTCTAAATATTCTTCATTGCTAAGGATCGTGGCCCGCAATTCAAGAAATGTGCACGCAGTTTTATTGCCAATAGCAATCCTGAGCGGATTACCACCTACTCGTAGCACATTCTTAAAAGATATTCTACAGCCACCAAAACTGCAGAGGCGCATAAAAACCGAATGTATAATCATATTAAGCTACAGTGGTCCTTACATAACACAAGCAGGAGGAGGGTAGGCCGCTTCCGCGAGGCTGTGCGGAAGTGGGACGCGGATCGATCCGGCACAGGGCGACGAACCCAACCACCAGGTTTCATCTGACCTATATTTACTATTCTCACTTTACATTGAAGCCAGTTAAATTAATATTGCAGCCAATTTTGAAGAATAACATCTAAACGACTGTAGAAGATTTGAAACTGGTTAAAATAGACGTCTATTTAATAGATTTCTAAATTGGAAAGTATGAATTGGATGTCTGGCTGGTTTACTTCAAACCTGAAGATTTGCTTACAAATATCACTTTGACTATTTTGAACCAAGACACTTACTACTTACTTTACTTTATGTCCACTAAAGGTAAAAACTTTTAATTGCAACGTTATGACTATAGTAAGTTACACATACTCTAGTGAATAGACGAAGACATTGATTTGCAAATCAGTAAACATAAAGGCTCGTGCAGACTGGCGCGATATCGCGGGCGCGAAAATTTCCATGAATTTTTTATATAGATTGTACTACTAGTGTCGCATTGCGTGTCGCTTCGCGTTTGTCTGCCGGAGCCTTAAAGCTGCTATTACCATTCTAGGATGTAGAGTCCATAAAAGGTATAGAATTCACCCACTTGGATATGTTCGCCTTTTAGATTTATTATCAATTTCAGTTCTGTTGAGAAATATATTGATTTATAGTGAGATATGTTCTTTGCTTTGCTTTAAGCCAAAGCATAATTGGTTTGCAAAATAAATAATTGTGATGTACGAGTATAAGATGACTGGAACTAAACTCCTACTAGGAGCTTAGTAACTCTCTTATGATGAAAAGGCTAATATTAAAATCCGACGAAGAAAAGTAGAGAGGGGCGGTACAAGGCCTAGAATTTATTAGGGCTTAACCTTAATCTACAGGAAGGCCTTCTGTTACATACGTCATCAGCCTATAATGTTCCCAGTCCTGGGACACAGGCCTCCTCTCTTCGAGAGGCAGTAGGCTGTAATCCACCACGCGAACCCAGTGCGACATATTACGTGTGTAGTTCTTTCATCAAAAGACCATTTCGGACACCAATCTACATGGTCTTCCATGATCTGACCAAGATTATGTCTGGACTTTAAAAGAGACTGTGACCTCAGAGTTTGTTTCGGCCTTTCTTCTTAGAGTAGTCAGATAGGAAAAGCCGACCTCATCAGTTTTAAAAAATATGATTGACGTGTAAAAGTGTTTGTACAAACCTACTTACAGAAATAAAGTCATTTATCATAATAATATAACATGTCTTCGAATTTTTAGTTCTAGGACATGTCGGTTTCCTCACGACGTTTTCCTTCACCGTTTCGAGAGCAGTGGTGTTGAAATAATTTACACAAAGTAAAGCGCCTGCCTGGGCTCGAACCTACTACCTATTTTCGTAAGTCGCGGCCGTTACCACTGGGCCACCACTGTACTTCTTCTAACACATAGCACATGAAAAACAAAACATTACCAACAATTACCATATTTTTGTTTTCATGAGAAATATGGACTCCAAAAATATCGTTTTGGCACTAAATCAATTGGGATAACGATTAAAACCAGTTCAACAATACTTGGCAATAGCATCGCTTGTAATCCCGTACGCAGGTATCGTAGGAAACGATGCAGCAGGTCAGTTGTTTCCGCGAACTAACGGACTTACTTGGCTCGTGCCTCATCTTGCTGCATTTTGCATCGTCGACCTTTTTGCATGGACCACGGAAATCGATTTAGACCGTAACACTTCGCATATCTGATCTTTTTGCTGTATTAACTTTGCATTCTTAGTGTCCATGGCAATCTAGAGTCGGCCTAGAATTTGGCTACTTTGGCTTTCAATCATTAGCATGCTTTCTTTGGGTTAAATGCAACAATAATATTGGACTAAAATGCTTTTGATTTTGTCAAATAACTTCTCCCGCTCTGGGTTAAGCGGGGGGGCGTGTCAAACTCTTACTGACTAAATCCCAGCCGTATCCTTTCCGTTCCGCCTGCGCGTTGCCAGAGGCCGCGGTATCCCTTTCGGACTTTCCCGCGATCCCGGCAGGCATCGGCCCTCAGTTGTGCTGACATCTCTTTGAGGCGCGCGTGGAACACAGGGACTAAAACCCCTGACTACACTCGCGTGCAAAAAAATTGGTCCACCCCATGCTCTATATTTGAGAGACGATATCTCAAAAATGTTGATGTATGTTTTAACATGAATTTTGTCATTGTTTGTCGCATGAAGTCAAGATCCCTCGCGCCCCGAACCCGAACCATATTGCGTTATAATAGAGTTGCAAACCGCGTGGGACTGAAGGGTTCGGGAGTGCGTCTCCTATTCAGAGACAACGGGGACTTACCGGTTAATAATCTTATATCGTGTGAAGGTAGGTAAGATAAAGATTATTTAAACATACCCTATTATTTAATAAAAGCTCGTGAGTTTGAGAGGAGCTCGTGGGTATGTAATAACAGCCGCACGGGTTGATCAATCAGGTTAAGCTACGCTTGCCGGGGTTGGTCCGTGGATGGGTGACCATCTTTACATACCGAGACTCCTGGGAAAGCACGTTAAGCCGTTAAGCCTGGCTGTCATTCGTGGATCTTTGACAGTCGTTAGAAGCCCGAAAGTCTGTCAACCAGTCTTACCAAAGGGTATTGTGTTACCTGCCTACTAGGTTGTGGAGGTCAGATAGCTGCATTGGGTTAAACTGGATGCCGACCCCAAAATAGTTGGGAAAAGACTAGGCAGATTCAAAGTCACAGTGAAAGATTTATTTGCAGATTGATTGATTCTTTGATGATAGCAATATTCTTGACGAGATCGACTCGATTCTTCAGATGTAGTCACTTACTTTTGTTTGGAAAAACTGCGTGACCTTTTTGTCAGTGAAGTTGACAAAAGCTTCATTATGTTTACTACTATTCGTTTATTGATAAGTTAACTTTAATTATTAACAGACTTAAAAAGGTAGTTCTTTATTCGACCCGTATATTTATAAGCTCGCGATTTTTTTTAAAACTTTTGAATCAGTTTTGATATTTTTTTTCACTAACGTAATCTATATACATTCGGGAAGTTTTTAGTACAGTCAACAGCACATAAGGTTATACGAAACTGTCAAATTTCTCCAAATTATTTTAAACCTTAAAATGTTGATGATTAAGATCACAATCAAATGAGAAAATTTGACAGTTTGTGGTAACTTGAAGTGCTGGCGACTGTATACAATATATCAGGTTATTTTTCAAACTAAACTCGTTGAATTATCTAGTTTCAAATCGAAGAGACGGGGGTGGTTTGATTTGTTTGAACGCAAGCTAGCTTTAACGCTCTTGCAGACAGGCGCGAGGCGACTCTAGTTGATATTTTTTAATGAAAACTGATAAATGATTTTATTTCTTAAAGTAGGTTTTTACAAACACTTTTACACGTCAAACATATTTTTTTAAACTAGATAAGGTTGGCGTTTCCTATCTGACTACTCTGAGAAGAAAGGCCTAAACAAACTCAGAGGTCACAGTCTCTTTTAAAGTCCAGACATAATCTTGGTCAGATCATGTGAAGACCATGTCGATTGGTGTCTGAAATGGTCTTTTGATGATAGAACCACACAGATTGAGTGGACCTATCCAGTCAGTGTACGCATTTGTCAGTAGTTGTGCAGCTCAACTCATAACTAAAGGAAACTGGACTATGGAAACTGTTCTACTGAAATCGCGTCGCACCATCGCGTCGCGCCTGTCTGCGGGAGCCTTTATAAGGATCACCCACCACAGCAGGTCAACAGAGGCGATATGTCAAATCCTACTCGATTTGATCTCTCGACCTCTGCCATCAATCAATCAACGCGTTCTCATTAGGTCAAGAATTCAAGATACACTCGTGAGCAATGAATTAGGGTCAAAGAAAGATACCTGAAAGATACCTGCTACCTTAATGAAATAAATTGTATTTAATAGACAATCAAATGTTCATTAAATGTAAGTAATAAAATGTATGTGTCACTTAGTATTATATTCATAAAAAATACATAAAAAAATAAAATAACCAATCTCATCTTAGTACATTAAAATTTAAAAACCCCCGACACTAACAAAAACATCTAAAAATAACAAAATAATACGTATTGGGCCCTTTCAATTTAATATAAATTTAGGTAATATTTTGAGCCAAGCGTCGTCGATTCGGGGGACGGCTAATGAAAATAGGAAGTTAACAGCGGCTATTCTTTCTACAATAGCATACATTAATTATTGCTAGGTATAAGCATCGTCTGTTTGACGTTATCTTTAGCCGTAGAGAAATGAGGGTAAATTACCTCATTTCTCTTTCATTTTCCATCATCAGACCCTGATCACCATCTAGCTAGAACCTAATCATTGAGACCAGTACAATGAGCCCAAACACGATACCTGCGCTGTAAGTTGGTGAGCGAGATAAATATCAACCAGAAAAGTGCTGATAATCTTCAAACGACTGAACTGATTTTCTTGAACCATAGCTAAGAACACTCGATTAAGTCACCTTTCAAACAAAAAAAAAACAAAATCAAAATCCGTCCATGCATTCGGGAGCTACGATGCCACAGATAGACACACACACACTCACACAGACAGATACGTCAAACTTATAAACACCCCGTCGTTTTTGCGTCGGGGGTTAAAAAATAGAAAAGCATTTTTTTTTTCTACCACTTTAGAATTGTCTCGAGCTTTCCCAAGTAACATTTTAGGTTTTAGAAAGGTTTTGAAAAGGTTCTAGAACCTTTATATGGAAATCTGCTCGTAAGTCTTAATAGGCTCAATAACGTTATATTAACCTTATATTAACCTCCTGAGTGCAAAAAGGGCCCACGTTTTAGAACCTTTCTGAGAGCTACAGCAAAACCTATAGCTCAAATCCAGAACCTTTCGAACTACTTGCACAGTACCCAATTATAACCTTCACAACCTTAATTTCACGTTAATATAACCTTCCAAGGCAGCTTTTAAGTTCTAAAGTAGTCTTGGATGTAACCCTATGACAACTTAAAACCTTTTTGATGGACATGAAAAAATACCTTTCCAGGACTCTCGGGTTTTAAAATGTTTCTGTGTAAGATTTTTTTACACAGAAAGACCAATCGTGAATATAAATAGGTACTTATTTATAATGGCGCCACATTCCCTGACATTATACCAAGTTTCAAAATGGCTAACTACGTAGTATTTATAAAATAATATAAGTATCTTGCTGAAGTACGGAAAATATAAAAAAATTGTGCGACTGGCACTTCATCGTGAAACTTTAGGATAATAGTGCTGTATACGAGACGGGCCTTGCGTTAGTTTATAATTTTGAAGATATTTTAATGAAATAAAAATTATAAAATTATACGGTTGGTGGTAAGTTGCATTAGAAATAAAACTTCTGTTCATCTAAAAAACATATATTGTAAATGGTATAGCACAAGTTACTTAATTTAGCCTTATTGAATTAAAATATTGCCTTTTGGTACGATTTTTTTTTAATTCGGTGAAAAACAATGGCTGGCGTTAGGAAATTACTAGAAAGCATTAAAATTAACCTTTTCAGAACTGTTACAGCTAAAAGCTCTTAATTTTTGCCAAAATAAGAGCTAAAGGTAATCTCGCAGAGCTACTTAAAACGCATAGGCGGTTTTCGCAGCTTTAAGGCAATCGCCAGGAGTAGTTCAAGAATCGCAAAAACAACCCCTGCGCACAATTTGTTGCTTTTAAGTTTTGGTTGAAGGAGGACGTGCGTTCCGGTTCAACAAGAGTGCTGAACAAACAGCTACAGGCTGGTCTAAGAGTGCAAGTAAGTTCCTATTTTTTTTAAATAATTATGTTTGTTAGGTACATTTTAACTAAATGCTCGCTATCGCTACCCTTACCTACCTATGTCGACAATATGACCGATGTTATTCGACAGTAACTGTAGCCTAGGTATATTCTAACTGCAAACAGACTGTAGGTATGTACTTATTTTAGTATTTTATCCATACAATGGTGCCGATGCCCTTGTTCACAAAACAAACTAAATTTAAGTTCAGGGCATCTTTTTCTTTCTATTTTATTGAGAAAAGGACAGAAGATAAATTTTAGTTTAGTCCTGTCAAATTAATCAGCGCCTGTCACTACTCCATACAAGTTTAGATGTGATTAAAAACTTTCCTACTAAAATTACGTCAACTTACGTCAAGCGCTGATTAATTTGACAAGACTAAACTAAAATTTATCTTCTGTCCTTTTCATAATGAAATAGAAAGAAAAAGATGCACTGAACTTAAATTTAGGTTAGTTTGTGAACAAGGGAATCGGCACCAATGTGCACTTTACACTCGCACACAAAGACTAGCACCAAATCAAGCAAACAAAAAAAAAAACTAAAGCAAAATCGTTCGATATAGACTGGCTGTTTCGACTCGATTACTAAAATATATTATAAACGTACCTACATGAAGAATGACGTCGTAAGTTAGTTTACTTAGTTAGTTTGCTAGATTTAATACTTGTCATTGTGTGTGAGTGCACGATGTAAACTACTAAAGTGAGTAATACCTATAAATAAGTAGGTAGCCCGAAACTCTCCAGCTTTATCCATCAAAACATACCTACTCCTACCTTAAGCAGCTACTCTGCCTAGCACGGCCCGATTTACCCACAGGCTAATAAGACTAGAGCCTAGGGCGCAAGGACCGAAGGGTCACCGCCGGGCGCGGCGCTGAGCTGAGACATACTTACATGATAATATTTAGTAGGTACCTAATTTTTATGAAAATACGTGCGTTAAAATAAAATTCCTGCGTGCGCTCTCACTCACACTAACCCCCAGGCCCGGATTCGGCGGCACGGCCGCGCCACGCGCCACGTTCATTGCACAGCAAGTTTAAACCGGTTTTTTCGTAGTATAAAGGGTGTAAAATACCTCTTAACGAAGCCGAAAGGCACTTGTTCTCCTCGTCATTGCGATCTTTTTTTTTGTTTTACACCATACCTGGGAACCTTCTAGTTACGGAGATATTGGGGTTCAAAGTTCCAACTTTTTGACAACTTTTTTTTGAAATACAAGTTTTTAATCTAAGACTTTTACTTTAAACACCTCCACGACCCCCGTCATAAACAACTAAAACATAATGTAATTAAAATAGTGTTTTGTTTTCTTCTTTCAAACTCAAATCATAGGTAGTTAATTCTAAAGAAATTGTTAAAACACTATTTTAACTTTGTAGAGCGTTTTAGTTTTTTTTTATGAATAGGGGTTAATACGTAACTGTATCTTATCGGCTCTTTCATTAATTTAAATTTGTGTTTTGTTTTCAGTATGCCTTACAAGATCGTCCAAACCACAGATAATGGAAAAATATGCCTTTCCGTTATACCCAACAACTGGGAGAAAGAGGGCACTCTGTCTTGGCCCCCAAGGTCAGAAGCCAGTAGCATGTTAGATGAAAATTCTGTCCCTGGAAAAAATTGGTCGACCTTTCCATGTATCATCAAAAGGATATGCAATACATATAAGGCGGCTCGTCTGGAACTCAAGGCCATGGAAAATGTGACCGACACGGAAGAAGAAGTCACTCAAGTCATTCAACTTCCTCAAGAAAACGATGTTGTTTTGAATTTAAACCACATAGCAACTTGATGACAATATAGTGACACCAATTACTGTGACCACAAGTGACAATGCGATGGTAAGCTTTTCATTAACTTTACAAGAATTTTTACATGGATTGCATTTCTAGGTGAATATCAAAATGGCTGCAGAAAAAAGGTCAATTCTATCACTGGTGCTAATAGGTATAAATGTGCGCCATGCTGACATTGTTTTTTTATTTTTCAGACGGACCTTTCCCTCAATGATGTCAACGCTTCATTTTTACTGAAAAATGATAACGATGAAGTGGTGAAAAATCAAACAAAAATATTAGAAATACTTTAAGATGTGCAAAACACCCAAAAAAAATATTGCAACAACTCGCTAAACACGATGTACAGTACAACGACTATTTGATATTTTCGCGTCGCGTCGTATTGCCGCGTTTGTCGTACACCTAGAACAACGAGTGACGGTCGCCGACGGTCGCTAACGGTCGCCGATCTGTAAGAGCCAGAGCCAGAGTTTACCAGTCTTCTTACACACACTTCCCACACTTCCTACCTTAATAAATAATAAAAATAATAAAAACTTAACGATGTATTTATTATTCCTAAGAAATTTTTACGCACTTTACGTTTAAAATATCCACTCCGTTTTTTTGATATCACCCTGTGTTGATTCATCTTGCAAGACAACGTAATGCTTTGAAGTCGCGGAGACAGCTGATATTTTTTGAGGATGCCTCTAAAGCTTTAAAATATTCTTGTAGGACGTTTATCATGCTTTCAGCTCATAAAAAATAGCTTATTGGTTTGTGTTATCACCATGCACTCCTAATTTGTTTGCCTAGACACTCTAAAACAGCCTTCAGGTTAGAGGTAGGTTTTAAAAATTACTTATAAGCAATTTCAACATTCCATAACTTTATGGTCAAATCAAAGTTAAAAATTGAACCTTTAGATCAAATTTCAGCATAATGCTAGCCTTTTCAGAACTTAATCAGGAGTCTACGACAACTATAAGATCCTAGGACTATATGCTCTTGAAACACAAGTCAAAATAACGTTAATTTAAACTCTTGTCAGCGGCTCCAAGGTTGTAATAAAAAACAACTAGTTTTAAGACCTATTAATCATTCTCAAGTACTTAATATGACCAGATAGCAAAACATTAACCTATTTACGGCCTTTAGAAAACCTAAAGGTATTTTTTACAACCTAGGCCCGAATGAAATGTTACTTGGGTTATTACTTTGTATTATCCCCACGCGCTGTCATCACTGCGGTTATGCAGTTTGGCATGCTTTACACCAAGTTTCTTATACGATGTTGGGGAATATTCTCCCACTCGTTACGAGCCCAACTTTAAGCTCTTGAAGCGTGATCGGGGAAGAGTTTCGGTGTCTCACACATCGTCCGAGCTCGTCCCAAGCATGCTCAATTGGGTTGAGGTCTAGGCTGCGTGCTGGCCACTCCATACAGTTAATGTGGTGAACATTAACTGTATGGAGTGGCCAGCACGCAGTCCAACACTTTCGAAGACAGTAATAGCCCCTCTATTATTAAAGGTTCTGTGAACCGTGGTATCTGGAAACAGTAGTTTCTTTGAACAAAGTTTACGGCAAAAAGTGCTATTTAAGTACAGTGATCTCTGTCAACAGTGCTTCCTATGTACCGAGATGTCTACGAACATTCAACATGTTTTCTATCAACAGGGTTTTCGGCGAAACGTGCTGTCTAGGAATAGAGATTTCTGTTAGCTTTGCTTTCTGTGTGTAGTCATATCGTACAAGCGTGTTTCCATCTTAGGTTCCACGTTGATAATTTGTGGTAGCGCAAAAAATATATGTTTGAACATATTTCTCAGAACTTGGTTGTTACCAAAACACGTTTTGAAAAAAAAAAAGCTCGATTCAAACTACCGGTAAACTAACCTTTTACCTTGAGTTCTAATCCAAAATATATGTGTTGAATATCAACGTACGTTACGTATTTAATTAATAACAAGTAGTCCTTATTTGAAAGCAGAACTTGCTTCTTTTTTATTTTCGATTACTCAACTCAATTTTTAGTAAATAGAAAATTGCTTCATATTTTTCAATAAATTACAAACGTTGTGTCATCGCGCTTCTCTTTCTTTTCTATGCAGTCAGACAGTGACCGCGGTTTAGGTGTTGTCAGCGTCTTAAACACAATTGATTTCAATAAGCATTCTTTGTTTCCTAGACTTTCAGGTATAGATTTTTCAGGTATATTTATGTGACCCTAATTCATTGCTCTCGAGTGTAGTTTAGTCGTCAAGCAGTTGAAAACATTTCATTTTCGAAACGGAATTCCTTTTGGGATGGATATTAACGCTATGTAACATTGATTAACATTCATAAGTCCGACTGTTGATTAAGACGCTGACAACACCTAAACCGCGGTCACTGTCAGATTGCATAGAAAAGAAAGAGAAGCACAATGACACAACGCTTGTAATTTATTGCAAAATATGAAGCAATTATCTATTTACTCAAAATTGAGTTGAGTAATCGAAAATAAAAAACAACCAAGTTCTGCATTCAAATAAGACGTTCTTGTTATTAATTAAATACGTAACGTATGTTGATATTTAATGCAGATATTTTGGATTAAAACTCAAGGTAAGGGGTTAGTTTAACGTTAGTTTGTATCGAGATTTTTTTTTCTAAAACGTGTTTTGGTAACAACCAAGTTCTGGGAAATATGTTCAAAATTAACATATAATTTTTCCACTACCACAAACTATACAGATTTGGCAATTTTTTTTCTTAAGAGAAGCCTATTTTGGTCAATTAGGTCTTGTCAGCGCCTTAATTTAAATCAGCGAGCTATCATAAACAAATAGTTCGCACACCAAATTTTAATAAATATCGATACGGCTGTCTACAATAGCAAACAAATTCCATTGATCAATGACTCTTTTCAAATCAAATCAAATCAAAAATATTTATTTGCTAGAATATGGTACATAATGGTGTTACAATAATTTTGTTTCTTGGCTGCGATTGACTGGCTTTATGATCATGTGAATCAACATGATCGTCATAGGTTTCCATTCGACCCACTCCCTTAGTAGGTACCAATTAGATAATCGTTCATTCAAATCATTATAAACTTTGTACCTCTTTTTACGAAAATTACGCGGACGGAGGAGTATGAAATTTGGCACAGTTAAAGTTTATATAGAGGAGGAGTCCAGAAGGCTAATATTTTTATATAATATGCATTAGAAAAAATAAGTTTAATTAATAAAAAATCATTACACACACACTACCATGTGTTTGACACACACACATAGTACCAGGGCCTCGTGGCTTGAAGAAGATAGATAGGTGACAGAAGTGACAGCTTAAGCATGGAATAAGTAAGTACCATATACATTGTAAGTAGAGGGGTCGTATTTCAACCAGTGGGCGACCACTAGTATCAATAGAACGATTAAAGGAATATGAAACAAAATCCTAACTAATATGATAAATGCGAAAATGAGTTTGTTTGTTTGTTACGCCTTCACGGTAAAACGACTGGACGGATTTGGATGAAATTTGGCACACTGGTAGACCCTGACCTGGGTTAGGACATAGGATACTTTTTATCGCGATATTCCGAGCGCAGCATGTATAATATTTTAATACACGGACATCCTTGTATATTTCTAAAAATAGGATGTGTGCAGCGGAGTGCAGATTATAGCAAAATCCCAAGCAAATAGGGGACAATGATTATAGGAAATATGGCGGGCGTGACACATGATATGCGGAACCGACACATGAAGGAGAGTAACGAGACATAGCTTATTATGTTAAAACGACTGACTAGAATTTCCACAGATGCAACGAGTACCAACGTTAATGAAGACAGCGCATCCCTAGAAACATTCCTGAGACTTATCGGCTGTAATTAGCTGTAGTAGCTAGAGCGTCACTTGCAGACGCAGTGCACCAGATAATGTCGCGAAGGGTCCCAACTCCCGTACTCCAAATATTCGTAAATAGCGCCAGCGACCGGGCCGCATGAGGCCGCATCTATTTCGGCCGCGCGTCGTTTTGTTTCGCACCGCGTTCCGATGCACGCTGTATGCGCTTACGCATAAATATATTCATGTCATCACTCAGGGATGGCAGAAGCTGAGATCTACTTATTTATTAAGAAAATGTGCGTTCCAGAAGGCGGAACGTGGGTGTGGTTAAGGTCGCTGGAAACCGCTGGATGCGAGAGGCACAGGACCAGTCTTTGTGGCAATTCTTGGAGGAGGATGACGATGGTTGAGAAATTAAGAATAAAGAATATTTAAAGTAAAAAAACCCTTTTTGATTTTGTGTTGACACACATTGTGCATTGTCATGCTTATTTGTCTAAATAATAGAATGTGCTTAGACTAAGGTAAATGTGTGATAAAAATTTTGGTAATTTTATCATGTATTCACGTCTAGTGCGGTGAAGTAGTTTAATTAAATTGTCTCAATTATTCGTGAACCTTCTGACAATTTACAAAACTAATGAAAAAAGGCCCCATTATAAAATGTCGTCATAAAATACATGACAAATATTTACAATAGTTTGTATGATGGATCTTCTTTTCGAGTCGACGATATAATACTTAATAGTTTACTTGGGCCCAGTATATGGCTACTTTAATAACATCATGATGGATGACCACAGATATTATAATGACACATTGCAGAAACACGTGTAGATATTTTGATTAGTGAACTACTTAACGAAAACTATCAAATGTTATACATGTACGATTCTAGTTTATTAAACATCGGAAGGCGAAGCGACTTGTGTTATAGACTATCTAGAATTCTAGAAAGAAGTCTGTTCAAGCAGCAATTTCGGTCAATATCGGTTGAACTGAGTCTGACTGAAACTTGTTTACTTCCATTCGATTAGAATACGTACATATCAAATATTATTTGCAACAAGTTCCAGTGCGAAATTACTGCTTAAAAACGCCGTTATCGGATATTATCCGATACCAGGGTTTTTATATATCAACGGATACCAGCGTTTTTTTTTTCTTGTCAACCTTTCCGTGGTACGGTAACCCTATTAAATTCACAGCTCGTAAAGCAATAATCATCGTATTCGATGGATCCCCGATACAGTCGATCAGCTCGGCGGCATTTCACGCACACATTCGACTCAATTTGCAAATATTTTATATTGGATCAGCCGATACCCCGCGATGATAAATACTTTATAGTTACAATCATTTTAGCTTCATTACGCATCGTATCTGTTATTGCCCACCTACTGAGCTTATGTTTTACTTAAAACGGCTATGTTTATTTTCGTTGTACTAGGAATATAAAAGGACTTATGGTTTGATTTATCTTCACTTAGAGTTGTTATGTTCCTTGACCTAGGCTAAAACATAAGCAATTGGCAGAAATAGATTACGATTAGTGCATGCCTATTGGTAGGGCCATTATACTAACAGTTCCCTGGTAATGTTATACGAGGGAGCAGCTCAAAGCAATCTTCTTTGATGCTTTTATATTGTAAACCTGACAAATAAGACAACGTATCAGCGGACTAAAAAAATAAAGCATAAGGATCCATTGCCGGATCCATATCATCGATCAATCAACTGTACCTATGAAAAGCTGCAAAACCCCAAGATTAAGGATCAGGCTCGAAGGACCAAACGACTACTTTGCTTAAATAAAATCCAGGTGAAGTAGGTATGCGTAGATTAACGCCTTTTTCCAATAGAGGCAGGCAGATATGCCTTACAGAAAGCCACGTGCCGACGACTGACCCTGAGATACTCCTGGCTTCGTCAACATCACAATGAATACATCGTTTCATTTATTACTAATTAAATACATTATTTCACAAATGGTCGTTAGTGTGTTCCCTGCTCTCAAAACGGTGAAGGAAAACATTGTGAGGAAACCGTCATGTCCTAGAAACAAAAATTCGAAGACCTGTGTACCAACCCGCACTGGGCCCGTGTGGTGGATTACGGCCCACTCCGAGGAGGACTTCCAGGAGGCCTGTGTCCCACCAGTTGAAAATTATAGGCTGATTATGTATGTATGTGTGTGTTCCCTGTACACACGGGTATGTGATATCAAAGGCGACATCGGTAAAGTCAGTCGGTCGCTGAGGTGTCGCACGCGGAAGTCTATTTCGATCGCGACTTATTTTACTACCACTATTAACAGGTGGCAAATTACACAGTGCTTGGACTAGGTGGAGCTTTTATACAAAAGAGATTGGACTACTTTTTGGTAATTGGAGACCTTTGATGGCAACATCAGTTTTAGGTTTAGCCAAATGTACAGCGTTCTATAAGGCGTTAAAACATTAAGGAATCGTATTAGAGAGCCCGATATTAGTTCACAGGACTTGCTGAAGTTATGGTCAAGCAAGCGTTATTTAATCTTATATTTCAAATTAACCTACATAACTGAGACTCCTAATATTGGGAGTATATCAACGGATCAGGTGATAACGCCTCATCCCTATTAAGCGACATCGCACCAAGCGACTACATGCATGGCTGCTCAAATCAGCCCATCTTACCTTACATTTAATTAGTCTTTCTGGAAATTAAATGGCGCGAACTAACTGCTAGCTAACATATCATTACCAAATGATCATTTTTCCTGCTAACTATAAATAACCCCAAGCCCAAAAAATGTATGATAATTACAAATCAGTGCCAATTCAATTAAAAAAATACGCTTTTAGTAAAGGTTACTATAGCGGTATATAATTGGCACAGTGTGCGGAGTTTTGGTTCGTCGTGAGCGAGGCGACCTGCCTGCCAGAACGGCCAGTCAACATTGTGGATAATATTCGACGGTCGGACAAACACGTGAGGCGAATTGTGCAACACAAACACTCTTTATTAGTACTACAAGACAATCTTAGTGAAGTGTGCGCTATCAGTGTATAGGTACTTCGGCTCCTTATCTTTGAGGTATCGCGAAATAATCAAGTGTTGTTTCGTTACTCATCATTATGGATGTGATTGGCACTTTTGCTGTGTTTTGTATCACGTTTGCAGTATTGTGCATTGCTATTCGATATTTCATTTAATGTAGTGATGTAAAAATTTTAATTTATTGTGATGACAAAAATGTTAAGTTAAATGAACATCCTGTATAATCAAATTTCAAGTAAGTAACACACGTTTTGGACTAGAAAGTATAATAAAAGGTAGTTTGAAAGTTCTAACTACAAGCGCCACCTGTTGACTTCTTTAGACAACATTTTTTACAAGAAATAAAATAAATGTCAATGCATAAAATTAGCAAAATGCGTTCATACATTTGACCTCTAGACATGAGTTCAAGAGGCTTGAGCACTTGTAATTGGCTCTTAGTCAAAGAGATTATTATTCTAGACAGGAGGATTAATATGGGCTCTACACATGTCAATAATATGATTAACTGTGACTTTCGAGACTAATCTGTTTACTGGCATGTATTCAAAACATGTCACACTAATCTTGTTCTTTTCAGTAATGTAATACACTTTACTGTGCTTAACTTTTACATCTTGTTTATATTGCACTACACAGCTAAGCCACAGGTAAATTTACAGCCATGGTTTAATCTGCATTTAGCTAATGATTCTTGAATCAGTTCTAGCCGTAGGACTAAATTTTTGCAGGAGGGTTCGGTTGAGTTGGGACCCTTCTTTAATTATATATTATTATAAAAAACTAGCCCGAAGAATTGCCAAACTTAAGTGGCAGTGGGC
The DNA here is from genome assembly GCA_905333075.3 of Atethmia centrago. Lineage (NCBI taxonomy): Eukaryota > Metazoa > Arthropoda > Insecta > Lepidoptera > Noctuidae > Atethmia > Atethmia centrago. The sequence continues at coordinate 28,343,785 of HG995378.1, read as the reverse complement.
AGGGCACATTGCTCGCAGAGCAGTTTTTGGAATGGCGACCGCGTACCGAAAGACGTAGCATTGGAAGGCCTCCTACAAGGTGGACCGATAACCTTGTGAAGGCTGCAGGAATCCGCTGGATGCGGGAAGCACAAAACCGGTCGAAGTGGCGGTGCTTGGGGGAGGCCTATGTCCAGCAGTGGACGTCTTTCTGCTGAAATGATTATGATAAAAAACTAGTATAATAAGTACTCACCTCTCTGGCGATCTGATCGAGGGCCTGCTCCTCCGCCGTGGCCTTCGTCTGCGTGCGCTGGCGCCGCGACGGATCCATCCCGCACGACACACTTCACACTCTGTACACAAAAACGTTTTGGTTTGTTATTAAGTGATATGTGGCTTTGAGTGGCCCATCAAAAAGGCTGGCCAAGTCTCTTCCTGTATTAGCCTATTCATCTCAGTGAAGTAGTACAGAAAGTGTAATCAACAGTGTAAGCTGTGTGTTTCATGATGATTACATAAATTCTTTTATATGAAATAAACAAGTTTAGATATTATGTTAAATACGAGAATACATATTTTGTCATTTATCCCTGTTACTTATGTATAACCTTGATCCTACAAATAAGGTAGATAAAGAATGTTAATTTAAACTTATTTAAATACACAAAAAGAGCCTATGCATAGAGAAACTTTAAATGTTATTAATTGAAATAGTAACTAAACACCAGTGATAAGCAACAGTGTGTTGCATGCTGACGTAACCTTGGATTAATGGATGGAGTGACACCATTGTGTCAGATGTATGCGTTATTAACGGGAGCTACCAACAACAAGGTTATCTCTTGACGAGTATTGTTCTGCTACTATTTTAAATACTTAGTATTTCCTTCAGACAAGAGTTCTGAGTTAGTAGGTTGTTGGTTTAACTTTTACACTGTTACTAAGATAAAATAAAAACTTTTGCTCTTCAGGTCAAATTAGAAATTGTAAAACTATAATAACTTTTCTTATAATATTCATAAACCTAAAAGTTTAAGTTTCCAAAAAAAATGAACATGAACTATACACAGATTATTATTATTATTATACAGATTGGTGGAATATTAGCTAGATAATAAGACAGACATTTTTAATTCTAAATAAATGTCATTATAATAGGCCTATTAAAAACCATTAGCAGTAATATTTTCCATCGATTCTAATTATCCTATTATTTGTACATCGGAACCAATCTGTTAAACATAAACTATTTGCAGTAACAAATACATTACAAGGTTGTTGACAGTATCATAAATATAAGATAAAAATTGGTATCAATAGATATGATTTGATAAATTTGTTGACACAAATAGACTTACAGATAGCTAGTTTTTAGATGTAGATCAACAATTGAACACTATTACTTGTATCACACAAATTGAACCACATGCACTACAGCCAGTGACCTACTGGAGGTTCTTACCTAATTCTATTTATATGGAAACACCACTATGTTGACACAATTTTATAAATATTGTCACACTCATCAGTCCCATATTGTATCATTTATAACAATACAATCGCCGTGCGGCTATTTTACAACTAATGTTCATAAACAGAGTGGCCACTGGCTGGCCACAATCACAAACTAATTAACATAAATTTAAAAACAGGTTGTCTATAACCTAAGGGGTTCATTGCGCTTATCCCACATGCTTTTTTCCTCAAAATTGTATTGGAGTCACGATCACCAGGAAAACGGGTGGGCACAAAGCCAACACAGTTTTTATGGTAGTCACTACAATGACATCATTGCATACTTACTGGGACAGTTACAGATGTAAACACATCACTGCAACACACTATCACCTACTTATCGGTCATCAGGTCCGACACGATCTCGCGATTATGCTAATCAACTCTAAAGCGCAAAAGGAACGTAAAAATTTGCAATATTTTAAGAAATACGGCGACACCAATTCACTACCTACACGAATCACATTGATTATGAGTCTGTTACACACTTTACACGCAAAGTTTTAGGTTGTTTGGCACTAATTTAAATTCATACAGGCAATTCTATAGTTTATTTATCGTTAAAATCGTGAATTATGCCATTTTTACTAAAATATTTTTTTACAAAAGCCATGTATGACATGCATGCCATTGCCATATAAAACCGTTGCGTTCGAGAATAGCCCGTTGGAATGTCAGTTAAATTTATGGAAGCGTTCAGTTATTTTATACTTTGTTCAAACTCTAAAGCCAGATAAATATGATTGACCTCGTTTATTTGTAGTACTCACAACATAGTGGAACTCGAAATTAACTTTATAAAGATATTTTGTTGTTATCCCACTCCTTAGTGCATTATTTTCTCGTTCGATGAGTGGTCGTGTTGCCATATGTTTAAGCTCAATTGCGTTTCCGAACCCGAAAGAGGTAGGCAGAAATGTGTGTAGTCGCATTTGATAAGTTCAATTTCACCAATCACACGATGTCCCAAATTACAAAGTACTGGGACTGCAAGATAGCATGCACACCGATTTACATTCTACACATCTATCTTTTGTTTAGATGGTATATAACAGTCGTATTTCGTGTGACCGCTTATCTCAAACAGCACAATGGATTTTGATTCTGTTTTCACCACCATTTATATCTTTTATTGCAGAAGCTTTAAGTGTTTTTTTTTTATATCATGGACTTAGAACTTAGACTTAGTATAGAAACCTCGATGTTTTAAATGTTGCTGTTGCACCAGTACGAAGCAGAGAAAATGATGCATTTATAGACCCTCAACAAAACGGATGTATAAATAAAATACATGAGTTAATAATGAAAATTTATTGTAATTCACATTTCAAACATTATAAATGCAGCCCACACTTCCATACATTCTTGTTACAAGTTTTTTTTTACATTGTGCTACTAAACACACAGGACTATGTGAATGAAACCTAAACTAGAGTAGATCTACTCGCTCTTAGTCTTGGGCGTGTCTTCCTTGTAGTAGAGGAAGACGAAAGAGAACAGGAACACGCCCACCATCATTGAGAAGGCGCTCACGTAGTAGGGGTACGCGCTCGGGATGAAGCGCTCGTATTGCGTGTGTTGTAGGGGGCGCACAGACACCTGTGATACAAATAGAAAAATTAGTAATGATCCTAAATGTTTTGTATCATTAATTATAGTAGCAGTATGATGTATAATGTACACAACATTATACATCATACTGTAATGGAACACGTTACTCAATCCCCTACCGATAAAATACACTTTTGAAAATACTTGTCAAAAGTGTGTTTTTATCGGCATTTATAAATAAACAATATGATCATATCATTAAGTTGTATTTATTAAGGCCAACCAACGTAAGCGCGGCTCTACAGTGATCAAGAATTCGGCACCTCGAAACAGTCCTGGCATTTACAGTAGTATTTTTTTTTTTCATATTATCTGACATTTCTAAATACCCCTTTCAACTTTACAAAGAAAGCAAAAAAAAAAAAATAGCAATCAAACTGACCTGCGTCGAGTGATACAGTCTAGTGTATCCAATTCTGTCATAATCAACCTTGAACTGGTAGACACCCCAAACGTCTGGCACCTTGAAGATAGCCTCATACACTCCATTGGGCATCTTCTGTAGTGTGATGCGGATGAAGGGGTCGATGCGCACGAACTCCAGCTGCACGTCAGTGGCATCGAATGGCTGCCATTTGCCGTTCTTCAGTTCTTCAATTTCGATTCTGTATACCTGTGTAAATTATATATGGTTGATTAAATTGTCCTAATGTATATGTAATCTTCAAGGCGGCGTAAACTTGATGTAAACTTAACAGACTGATAACATAAAAATTCGATCAATATGTTTATGTATGTTGATTCACAAGAATAACTTCAAGCAACTCCACTAAATAATCGTTTTATAAATGTATGTGATCATTCCAGAAACTTTTGTAACTTTCCACATGTAAATCTTTAGTTCCTGGAGAGACCTTTGCTCACTAGGGCAAAAAGTAATGCTTAGTAAATACTATAAATATCATAAATACTCACAACAGTGTCAGTGATAGTGTAAGTGTTGGAGGACTCCTTCTCTCCCTTGCGGTTGTGGTTCACGTTGCGCACACGCAGACGACCGACCTCGCCGAATGACCACTCGCTCAGACGCACTGCTAGAGCTTTGTTGCCAGACTGGCTGGAGCTCACCTTATCACCCTAAGCGAAAAAAAAAATAACATTAACCCCCATAAAGCAAGAATAGTGCAAGTGTGGTGCTTTTGATCAAACTTGTCCCACTTGCTGGAGTGTCCTAAGTGCTCATTCACTTGCTCTATTAATGACCTAATTTAGGTCCTAAAGAATGCCACTGATGCCACAATCAGCATGGCCACCTACTGGGCTCAAACAATATAATAATAAATGATCAATCAAGGTACCATCAACACAAAAAAAGAAGATTTTCTTTAAGTAAAGTTATTTAAGATGGACAGTATGACTAGGTTGCAAGTCATAGTTAGTTTCTAAATGGCAATAAATCCAGGATTTTGTTGGTAGTGATCCTACCAAAGAAGGATCAGCCTAAAATGTCAATGGCACTTCATATGCCACACTTCATTTATCTTCACACTTCATATCTTTTTCATTGATTTGTAAATAAATATTTTAATAACAATAATAGCTTTTCTTTTTTAAGCTCGAAATGACGCCATGAATATATAATAGAAACTTACATGAACTTTAGCAACGGCAGAGTTGAAGGCCTCATCAGAGAAGAAGAACAGGGAGCCACTGAACACAATGCGCGCGTTGTTCCGAGCCTGCAGCGCGGCGATCAGCACGGTTTTACGGCCGACGGCGTGGGGGTACTCCTTCACCTATTAGAGCATTAATGTTTAGAAAGGCATCAAACTCTTAGCTAAATGCTGGGCTGACTCAATTTAGATTACCATCGACATGCTAAGAAGAAGATGATAAAGAGAATTACAATTTATGTGATAATTTCTAGCTTTAGTCTTAACAAGTTTTGTTACATAGCCTTACTGCATTTAACCCTTTGACTGCCATGTCAAAAAAGCAAAAACGTGCCCACGGCGCCAAGCTACGAATTATTCCTTAAAGTCATGTAGTTGTGACTGTGGAGTGCTGGGCACACTTTGGTTTGTCATATATACATGACTGTGGCGGTCAAAAGGTTAACTAGAAGAAGCAGAAAGCTACATACAGTATTTACCAGTAATTAGTACAGTACAAAAAAAATTAGCATAGTCACCATTGACAATGCTTATGTAACTGCATTTCTATTAAAGATACTGTTTAACCGCTAACTCCCCATTGACACTGAATAGGGGTCCCACTCCTCCAACTCCGAATAGGAGTTTTGGGGCACGCAGTTTGCAACTCTATTATAATGTACAATAAGGTGCTCATCCGTGGACGAGGTCGGGTTGGGGCGGGGATCGACGTCATCTGACAGCGGTGGTTAACTAGCCTCTGTCATAAAAATAAAACAAACTAACTAGAATCAGCTAAGGGTAGTACTGTTTTATGCGACTCCATACCTGGCTCTTAGGATTGTAGCTGTAAGCAGTAGAGTCAGCAGTCAGGATAGGCAGGACCAGGCTGTTGTCCTTGTCCAGGATGAGACCAGTGCCCTCAAACAGCAGGGGCTGGGTGTTCTGTGTTCCAACAATGGTGGGAGAGGAGATCAGGTTCTTGGGAGTCACCACGATCCTGGTGTGTTCACCATCATCAGATGTATCGTAGTTGAAGTGGTCAATCACTGCGGCAGATTCTTCATCCATCTAGAAAGAGAGAATGTTGTTTAGTTTCAAGAGTTTATATATTACTGAAGGAGGATTCTTTCAAAATAGATTTTTCAGAATTGCAAGGGAAATTGGTACATCAGGTTTACTGTATAAAACTCAATTTTAAATGAATTATTATTAAATAGCAAATTAACATCTGAATCAACAAGATAAGGATACAGAGGTCCATAAAGGAACTAGTAAGTACATAATAATAGGAGCTATAATAGTTTTATTAGCTTCCATAACTGTAATCATTAAGAGATCATAAGCAGTATAAATAGTTTACCTCAAATCCACATTCAGAAGCGATTTCCCGGTACACGTCGCCGGCGGCTGCGTTACCAGCCATGAGGAGGTTGCCGCCATCGTCGATGAACTTCGTGATAGCCTCGGTGTCAATCTGACCACCAAACTCGAGCACCGACGGCGAGAACACGATCAGGTTCTTGTATAAGTACTCGCCATACTTTGATAACACTAGGTTAGGGTCGTCAGCGAGTTTGTATGTGAGACTGTAGCCCCTATCTGAAAAGAGATTTGGTTGCTGAGTAATAACTCAGTAACTTTTTTCACTATGCAAGCTTGTGTGTTATGTAGATTTAATACGTTAATGCTAAATTAGACTCAAATACATTCTAACAAAATAAAATACCGGCGTCCCATCGCCTTCGTCGATTCTACTTACCCTGCAATGATTTGAAGAACTGTGAGTGGGTTTCCCTTATGCTAAGAGTATCAACAAGAACTAGTGTTTCTTGTTCAGCTAATGCTAGTGAAAAGCTAGCTATAACTCCTAAAATTAGTGAAATCTTCATTTTTTTTCATGTATTTTCAGCCGCACTCACTACAAAATTCAATCAATGACGTGTACGTAAATACTATAGACAATATGAGACGGACAAAGATAACACATCATTTCCTCTATGGATTCGAACCCTATAACCCTGGGATACTGGTTTGTTCATGTGCATAGTGATGAGTCCCTCACTCATGAGGTCCCTCGTTTGAGGTACTCATGATCGCAAATTGAAAGAGTTACTCAAATTTTCTCATTGAACCACCTCACCACACCTCACTCATTCACGCGTCCTCTAAAATGGACATTGAGAATATGAAATCGTGGCGAGGGGTGAGACGAACGAGTTCTTGACTCGCGAGTACTCGCGAATCGCGAGTGAGTAGAGACTCGTGAGTACTCGTGAGTCGTCGTCACGCCCTCACGTCTCGCTCCCTCGTACGTTCGGCTGAATTCGGCTCGGGCTAACGAGTCGTGAGGTGAATACGCCGTTGACGATTCCTCACCTCAAATGAGGGGTGCCTCGTGAGGACCTCACGAGGTAAAAATTGGTCTTCCCTCAACCTCAAATAAAATTGATGAATTACCCATCACTAATATGCAAGTAACACGTCCGTTGTAGTCAGAAGACAGTAGTGGCTAGTGTGGCTACACATGAGACTCCCCACAATTTCTATGAACAATAAGAAAATTGGCTTGTGGACCATACCTAGCTATAGAAGCCATAGATTTTTTTTTGCTGCAGTTGGTAGAACTGGAGATTTTTTTCAATCTGTGGCGTCAATTTATTTTGATTGACGTTTCGTAAAATGATTTATTTTTGTATCGAAAACCTGCTCTTGGATTTAGCTAAATAAGTAAAGTCAGACGTACGGAGTGGTAATTTCATCAAGCAGTCTTCCATAAGTGCTTATAAAATGATCATATCGCGGTCTAAGCACCGCTCATCGGTGGAAGTGTGCGCGGACTGCGGTGCATCAGGTCAGGGCGATGTTCCAGTTTTAGAATTAGTTTTAATAGTTCCGGTACTAGTTGTTAAGTGTTTTTTGTGTTGTTTGTTGGTCGTAGATCCGTCATGGGCATCGATCAACCGTGGGCTACTGCTGTGTGCGGAGTGCTGTAGTGTTCACCGTAGCATGGGACGCCACATCTCTCACGTAAAATCATTGCGGCAGGGTTCCTGGCCACCATCGCTATTGGCAGTATGTATACATTTTTCCCATCATCCTAAGATGATCCTCTGACCTGTATCATCAAGAAAATAAACGTTGCCCTAATTACATTAACAAATTGTATTAATAGATGAGGTTTTAATTCAGTGCTTAGTCATCTGGATTACAATGAGTTTAATTGAACAATGAATTAATAAGCTTTAGAGTAGGAGCTAAAATTAGAATCAAGCCTAGCAACAATTTCAACCATCATCATTTGCCTAAGCCTTTTCCCGACTATGTTAGGGTCAGCTTCCAGTCTAACTGGATGCAGATGAATACCAGTACTTTACATGGAGCTACTGCCTATCTTCCACAACCCAGTTACTGGGTGACACAATACCCCTTGGAAAACTGGTTGTCAGACTTACAAGCAAGCAACAATGTCAAACAATTAAACATAAAGATATAATATTACATTACTGCTTAAGATTGAAGCTTATCTAATTTCATGATATGTATGTAATAAGAGGCATTTTCTGAGTTTGTTATACTGTTCAGATGGTGCAAGCACTGACTGCTCAGAACGTGAACTGCATTTGGGAACATTCCTTACTGGACACATCGGCCCCGAAGCATCTCCGCAAGAAACCACAGGCCAAAGACCCATTACAGTAAGAACAATCTCATTTAACTTTAGTTGTGTTAATTACATCAATCAAACTATTAACTCTGATAAGTTATCTCTGTGTCACAGAAGTATGTCAAGCCTAGATATAACAAAGAGCTGCAAAATTATCTGATTTGAAATTAGAGCAATAATAATTTAAACTTAATTCACTTGGAATAACTCTTAAGGAATACATATTCCCATTAAAGTGGTAATAATAATACAAAGTCTCTAACCACAAAAATCTAAAAAGGCTATATTCATGGTAAAGAAATTTTTTGCAACATTATTGAAGGCAACTTCAAATGTTTCAATCACCAATCACCCTTTGTAGCCTCCACAGTCAGTCTGCATGACCCAAGCAACTTGTTTGAATCATGTTGCCAGCAAATTTTAATCTTGAAATACACTTTCAGCCCAGTAAAATCAGAGTTCATTCTGGCAAAGCACTTAAGGCTAGCATATGTGCTGAGAGCCCGCAGAGATGAGCCCCCCAGTGAGTTGGGGAGACAGCTTCACAGCGCGGTCAGGAGCTCCTCGCTAGACACCGCCATGAGGCTGTTGGCTCAGGGTGCTGATCCTAATTATTATAATCAGGTGAGTATACAGCAGAAAATTTCATGTAGCACTTGATCACTAGTGACCACTAAAAGTATCATTCTCAATGTGAATGACACTTTTGTGATGTGAATTTAACATCACTTGTAAATTACCTAAGTGTGAATTGGTAACCATTATTACTTCTCATCAATCAACCCAATAAAAATGATTGTATCAACCATCATGACTTTACCTCAGTTTTAAGATAGTAGTATCTATCTTTCAGTGTCTATCTATCTTCTATTTTATTTGTTAGAGGGATGCACTGAGACCTAGTGCATACCATTGTAGCACCTTGGGTCACCCGCGTGGTGGCGGGTAAACCACCAACAATAGCATTCCCAAGGAGTATTGGTGTCCGGTAGGCGGCCGACTGTAAAACTGCCGAAACCCTAAGCAACATGAGTGGAAGTAATATGATGCGTGATAGGACTAGGGCGCACCCCACAGGTGACGCGCAGGGGCAGCACTCGGCTTCTGAGGGAAATGGACAAGGGTTGTCGCACCAGAACGGGCGGGTGCGCGAAATGGTATGGGTATAGTTTTGGATAATAAGTGATAGAGTGATAGCTGTTAAAGTGAATGTGGAGAGTTTGGTGGTTAATATAGTTAGTGTGTATGCACCCCAGTCAGGGTGTGAGAATATAGTCCCAAGTGAATATTTAGAATAATGGAGGTCAGTGGTCAGTGTCTCGTCCAGTAGGAACAAGGAACGGCCTCCACCCAAAACCAGATGGCGTATGATGGAAGAAGAGGAATGTGCCAGTATGTTTAAGAATCAAGTGGTAGATAAAATGATTGAAATGTAAGATATGGAAAGAAAAGCTGTGAATGAATGTTGGAAAGAGATGGCAGATTGTATAAGGAGAGTAGCAAAAGATGTGTTTGGAGAATCGAAAGGGAAAGGTATGATAGATAGGGATACATGGTGGTGGAATAAAGACGTGCAAAATATGCTTAAAGAAAAGAAAATTACGTTTAAAGAATGACAGGGTGTAGAAAACGGGAACGAAAGTTTGAAAGATGATAACAAAAATGTTTATAAAGAATGGAAGAAAAAGGAGGTAGCAGTTTCGAGGGCTAAGGCACAGGAAAAGTGTATGACTCACTGGACAGGCTTAGAGGCTGGAAGGAACTCTATCGGATTACAAAAGCAAGAGAAAGGAGAATGAGAGACATAATTCACATTAAATGTATGAAAGACGACGCCGGTAAGGTTCTGTCCAAAGATGACGAAATTAAAGAATGATGGAAGGTTTATTTGGAAAAGCTAATGACGAAGAGAATAAATGGAATGGAGTGCTCAAAGAGGTACAGGCAAATATGTGTTTAGCGAGGGAAATTAGCATGGATGAAGTAAGGAAGGCAGTTCGAAGTATGAAAAATGGAAAGGCCATGGGCCCAGATGATATACCAGTAGAAGTATGGAAGTGTTTAAAAGAAGATGGATGTATGTGGCTGACTTTATTCTTCAATAAGTTGTTGCATGAAGGAGGGATCCCACAAGAATCATGAAATAGTTCGCTAGTGCCCACCTTCAAGAATAAAGTTGATGTTCACAACTGCAACAACTATCGAGGGATAAAGCTCATGTCACAGTATGAAGCTATGGGAGAAAATAATAGAGAAAAGACTGCGAGAGGAGAGTGAGATTACCATGAACCAGTTTGGGTTATGTCCGGTTGAGGAATAGTGGACGCCACTTTTGCACTCCGCCAATTGTGCGAGAATTACTGATCTGGAGAAAGCGTATGATAGGGTACCTCGGGATGTGTTGTGGTGGGCCTTGAAAGAGAAAGGTTTGCCCAGGAAGTATGTGGAGTTAATTCGTGCTATGTACAGCCAATCTTGTCCGGTCGGCTGCTGGCAATACCGACGGGTTCAGTGTGGCTGTAGGCTTGCACCAAGGGTCGGCTTTAAGTCCTTACCTCTTCCTGTTGGTTATGGACGTTCTGACGTCAGACATACAGGAAGAGGCACCCTGGTGCATGTTCGCCGATGACATTGTTCTTGTCGATGAAGATGAGAGATCTGACCTGAGATCCAGAGCAGATTGGAAAAATGGCAACAGAAGCTGGAGAATGTGGGCTTGAAAATCAGCAAAACCAAAACCGATTTCGGCGGTCTCTCCATTTCTGGAGCCATAGCGCTTGATGGTGCGTTTCTCCCAGTCTGTTCTGACTTTCGGAATCTCGGTTCACTCATGCAAAGCGATGGCGAAGTAAATCGGACGGTTAAGCATAGAGTTAACAGTGATGGATGTAATGGCAGCAGGTCACGGGAACAATCTGCGACTTCCGCATTCCCCTTAAACAACGAAAAAAAGAAAGAAAAAGACGTAGAAGTAGATAGATAAAACAATGTTAAGACCTGCTGTCTTGTATGGATCAGAATGTTTGGCCACAAAAGGGATGAATGAAAGGCAATTGCATGCAGCTGAGATGAGAACGCTAAGAGGGATGTGTGATGTGAAACGAATGGGTAGAATAAGAAATGAGTACATAGGAGGAAGTCTGAAAGTGGCATCGGTGACTGAAAAGTTGTGCGGAAATCGGTTGTCATGGTATGGGGCACGTGATGCGGAGGAATGAGGAAAATGTCGTGAGGAAAGTCTAGAGTATGAATGTCGATGGCTATAAGAGTGGAGGAAGACCAAAGAAACGATGGATGGACTGTGTGAAAGATGATATGGCTAGAAAGGGGGTGACTACCGAGATGACAACTAATAGAGAAGTATGGAAGAGAGGGACATGTTGCGCCGACCACAAATAAATTGGGATAAGGGCAGGAGAATGATGAGAGGGTTTCCACAGTTAGTCCTTCAGGTGGACCGTTGTAGTAGCATAGTATCAATTTTATGTTTATTAAACAGAGAAACCAAGGAATGTAATCAAATTAAGCAGTATTTTGTTTTGTATTGTTTGAATAAATTAAATTGAAATACAGTTATGAGACATTACATTTTCCTTCCTCAAATTGATACAATTCATGAAAAAGCAATTTATTTCCTACTTATAACAACATTATAAATAATTTCTTTATTGAGTGAACAAACAGGAATGTTTTGCCTTTATTTAAGCAAAATATGTCCATTATTACTGATTCTATGTCCATATTTCGTTAAGTTACAAATGTTTTAATATGCTTATTGTAAATATTACAAAGACAAATGATTCATTCGCCATAGTAATTAATGGCAGCCAAGACAACAGTTAAGTAACAAGTAACAACCAATTAATACTCGTCGTAAAGATCGTAGCAGATGGCGTTCTGTAGTTTCTGCTTACTCCCATAGGAAGATGGCGTGAGTTTTTGTATCTATGTGTAAATAAGCATTGCACAAAAATATATCATAAAATAAATTCCTACAGGAGAAAGGCACAACATGCTTGCACGTGGCGTGCCGCGCGGGACAGCCGGCGCAGGCCGAGTTGTTAGTGGCGTGGGGCGCCGAGCCCACCGCGCGGGACCACTCCGGACATACACCCGCTGATTGCGCCAGGTAAAGTATAATAAAGTAACAAAGTCAAAGTTAAATTATTTATTTCAAATAGGCACATAAAAGTCACTTTCGAACGTCAAAATTTACAAAAAAAAAAATAGAATTGATTCTAGTTGCCCCTTCCAAAAGGTAGTTTCGTATGGAGAAGAATGGGCAAGAAACTCCTCCGTTACTCTTTTAAAATGTTTCACAAAATTTTGTATAGGTACATTTTATAATTATATATGAAGATGATGCACCTAGAATAAAATTACTATACCAAAATAGGTAAAAAATAATTATAAATGAAGCAATGACAGATAAATTAATTATGTGATAGGTAAATGATGCTCACATATTTACAAACATTGTAAAAGTATACGTTTTCCTAAAAATAATAAATAAAGTGATAAAGTAGTAGTAACATCACACCTGTAAGCCCCGAAAGGTTAGGCAGAGGTGTACCTATAGTACACCCACATTTTGCCAAATATAAAGTCGCATGTAATAGGGTGCAACACTATTGCCATCAAACGGGCACAAATCTAGACTCAGACTACTGAGAAATTACTAAAACAAAAACCCAATAACACTTTGCCTGACTTTTTTTTTTTTTTGAGGCTGGGAAATCATCAAATAAGTTCTCCCGCTCTGGGCGGAGCGGGAGGGTGTGTCAGACTCTTACTGACTAAAACCCACCCGTATTCCTTCCTGTTGCCTGTGTTGCGGGGGCCTCGGTGACCCATAAGTACCTTCCCGCGACCCCGGCAGGACTTTGCCTGACTTGGGAATCTTAGCCAGGGCCACTAAACCAATGAGTACTTATTGATAAACCCAATTTACTAAGGTACTTCTCAGTCGCCTGTCTTGGTCATTTACAGCGATTGGTTGACAGTGGGACTGCCCCACTTGATCCAGTTAATAAACCGTAATAATTGATTACAGTTGTTGTTTGGCTATTACCATGACTTGGTCTTTTACTAATCCTATCAATTAGTGTCAGTCATACTTCGTCGGATCACGTAATCACGCGTCACGAATTTAGCCATAGTAAAGGCAAGAGTAATCACTCAAAACTTACTTAACTTTAGTACAAATATATTGTTCAGGATATGCATGTTTGTAACCACCTTGTAAAGAAATAGCTTTATAATAATGATGGCATATGTCCCAAGAATGGCCCTAAACCAAGATATTTATGACATCATACCATAAGTTTATGGGTAAAATATATTATAGACCTGTGTCTCGGAGCATGTTCTGACGTATTAAGGCGCTGACAAGACCCAATTGACCAAAATAGGCTTCGCTTAAGAAAAAAAATTGTCAAATCTGTATAGTTTGTGGTAACGGAAAAAATATATATTAATTTTGAACATATTTCCCAGAACTTGGTTGTTACCAAAACACGTTTTGAAAACAAAATCTCGATACAAACTAACGTTAAACTAACCTCTTACTTTGAGTTCTAATCCAAAATATCTGTGTCAAATATCAACATACGTTACGTATTTAACTCATAACAAGAACGTCTTATTTGAATGCAGAACTTGGTTGTTTTTTATTTTCGATTACTCAACTCAGTTTTGAGTAAATAGATAATTACTTCATATTTTGCAATAAATTACAAGCGTTGTGTCATCGCGCTTCTCTTTCTTTTCTATGGAATTTGACAGTGACCGCGGTTTAGGTGTTGTCAGCGTCTTAATAGGCCAAACACTAAGCTCGGTCGAAACAAAACACTTAGCATAGAACTCTCATAACATCAACCATATATTTTCAACTCACAATAATTTACTGAAGACTGTTAATAGATACCTGCTTTGTATTATTTCGGAGCTCATTTATCATCTGCCTACGTGATCATAACACTAGAATAGAGGTGACCTTTAGCTTTGTTTATGGATATGACTGAGACAAGGTCTTCTCTGCAGTTTTACACCTACAATATTAATATATGGAGCTAAGAAAATACTTTTGAAATGTAAATGTGGTATTTTATGAAAAAAAATGTATTCCAAAAGCTTAAAATTTACTTAATAAAAATCTTAAATTCGATCACTGACAAACAATGCAGTCTGTCTGGGTCCCAAAGCTAGGCTAGCTAGGTTAATGAACCAGTCCCTCTTGTGCAAAATGTCATCATTTTGCACAAGAGGGGCTGGTACATTCCCCGTTGTAGCTACAGGAAAATGTTTGTTTGTAGTATTTTTTTTTGTACTAGACAAACATTTTAAGGTTCTGCAGTCAACAAGGAACTCTTATAGTTTGGCCATGGCCGTCTGTGTGTCTGTCTGTCCCCAGCTTAGTATTGTAACTTGTAATTTGGCATGGGTATACATGTTAATCACGCCGACAAAGTGGTATAATAAAAACTTTAAAAATATTTGTTTTATGGTACGGGAGGTACCCTACAAAAAAATATTTTACACGTAAAATGGGAATGATGTTTTTTTTTCTCGTCTACTCATCACTAAGCCAAGTCAGCTGATCGGTGTCAATAAACTACACACAAAGAAACAACTCCGTGAAAGATTTGTTTCTCCTGGTACTATTCGCATTCTACTTTTATTCTACAAAATATCGAACACTTGAACGCAAATGAGTTACTACAAAAACCTTATTGGAACATGGGCTATTCGCAATCTACTTTTATTCTACAAAATATCGAACACTTGAACGCAAATGAGTTACTACAAGAACCTTATTGGACCTTGGGAAATTGTTTTATTTTTTTAGTAAAAAAAAACCGTACTTAATATATTTTTTTCTTTCATAAAAATCATACTTTAAGTACCACATGAACCGAACCGGCAAGAGATGTCGTGCGGTGTCCCACAGGGATCGGTCCTGGGGCCGCATCTGTGGGACATCGGATACGACTGGGTGCTGCGCGCCGACCTCCCTAGCGGCGTCCGCGTAGTGTGCTACGCTGACGACACGTTGGTCCTGGCGCAGGGGAGGTCGCACCAGGCGGCGGCCGAATTAGCGGCACGCGGGGTTGCGACAATCGTCGAAAGGATCCGGCAATTGGGACTCGAGGTGGCCCTGCACAAGTCCGAGGCCATGTGTTTTCATGGTCCTCGGAACGCGCCACCGTTGGGGTCCCAAATAACGGTAGGAGGGGTCTCTATCGGCGTCGAGTCGACGATGAAGTACCTGGGACTCGTCCTCGACAGCCGGTGGAACTTCGTGGAGCATTTCCGACGTTTGGCTCCCAAACTGGAGCGGGCGGGCGCTGCATTGAAGCGGCTCCTGCCCAATCTAGGGGGTCCAAACGCCTCCTGCCGGAGGCTCTACGCGGGGGTCGTGCGGTCCATGGCCCTCTACGGGGCTCCAGTATGGGCGCGCTCTCTGGCGCTGCGGCCAGCCCGCCGGTTGAGCGCGGCCCAAAGGGTCATGGCCATCCGGATGGTCCGAGGATACCGCACGGTCTCCTGTGAGGCAGCGAGCCTCCTTGCCGGATTGCCGCCATGGGATCTGGAGGCAAAAGTCCTCGCGCACGTATGGGAGTGGCGCGAGGAGGCGAAACGCCGGGGCGTAAGTCCGTTGCCGCGAGAAATCGCGGCTCAGCGGACGGAGCTCCGGCGGGATCTCATGGCGTCATGGAAAGTACGGTTGTCGCAACCCAGTGCTGGGCACGCCACGATTTCGGCGATAAGTCCCCTCTTTGAGGAGTGGCTGGAGAGGCGCCACGGCGTCCTCACCTTCCGCCTGACGCAGGTCCTCACCGGACACGGCAGCTTCGGGAGGTTCCTGTGTCGGATAAGGCGGGAGGAAACGTCCGGGTGTCACCACTGTGTGGATCGCCCGGAGGACACGGTGGAGCATACGGTGGAGGTCTGCCCGGCTTGGGCAGAGCACCGCCGTGTCCTCGTGGAAGCGATCGGCGGCAGAGACCTCTCGCGTCCGGCCCTGGTTCAGGCCATGGTACGGAGCGAGAGGGCATGGGCAGCCGTCACCTCCTTCTGCGAAGCCGTAATGCTCGCTAAGGAGGAGGCGGGACGGTTGAGGGAAAGGCAAGTTTCGCGCCCTCTCGCCCCTAGCCGCCGCAGGAGACGCCCAGGGCGTCGGGAATCCCGGGCGGATTTCCGGCCACCGTAGGCGCGGGCTTGCGGACGGTGAGCAATGGGTAGCTCACCGTCCGGTAAGGACCAGGCCCGGGTCGACGGCGCGTCGTATTCCACGCGCGCCTCAAAGAGATGTCATCAGCACAAAGTAGGGGTCCACTAGGGCCGATGCCTGCCGGGGTCGCGGGAAGGTACTTATGGGTCACCGAGGCCCCCGCAACACAGGCAACAGGAAGGAATACGGGTGGGTTTTAGTCAGTAAGAGTCTGACACACCCTCCCGCTCCGCCCAGAGCGGGAGAAGTTATTTGATGATTTCCCACCCTCAAAAAAAAAAAAAAAAAGTACCACATAATTAGCACTCCTAAAAGCTATAGTCTATATTATCTATGAATTAAATTACTACACTCAACAGTTATACAACTAAATTCAATACATTTTCTATCTGAGCAATAATAACAATTTTCCTGTAAAACTCCTTTAACATAATCATCCTTTTTTGTGGTTTTGACACTGTAGTTAGAGTGTCAAAAACAAATTGACATAATGACGAAAATTAGTGTTAAAATTGCAATAATAGGAAACTACAAAAGTACTCACTCAATACATAAAAAAGTTTGAATTAATTTGATAATGAACCCTAGATACATTTCTTACTTAACTTACGAGTGTCCTGGTACAAATAATGCCAGATGCCACTTAAATTTTGGCGCTTAATTTTATTTTTCTTACTCTACTAGTACTTTACACCGCACAGGGTATTATAGAGACAATTTCTCAGATGTCAGCTTTTTATTAGAATTACAGATATAATTAGTCATTTAAAACGTGAGAGTAGAACTCTCGAGTGACTTATGTGCATATGAGTCCAGTAGAAATAATTTAGTAAGGTCCCTGAATTTCAACAGAACTGATGTAGGCATGTTCCATACAATTCTATCCCAAGCAAAACGCGACGATGCGAAGGGTTTGTTCAAATTTATGGCCCACGTCTTGTGAAAGTACAATTGCTTAGGATACGATAGGACTGACTTACGCTACGCGTAAAAGCCCCTAAAAACAAATAAAGAAAAGAAATCTACACCAAAAACATATTGCAATAAAAAGCAATTAATTAGGTAGTTTAAGTTTATTTTAAGCTTAGAGCTTTAAATAATAATAGTATATATTTTATTTCAGGTCAAATTACAAGATCCATATATTGTTAGTAAAAGAATGACGTAAATTGTTTAGGGCCTGAGAAATAATTTTTTTTTCTCAAGTAATCCGCTACTAGGAAGAGATACTAAAATTCAGATTTGTTATTCTTCTATTGCTCCCAAAAAAACGATGTAC
The DNA here is from genome assembly GCA_905333075.3 of Atethmia centrago. Classification (NCBI taxonomy): domain Eukaryota; kingdom Metazoa; phylum Arthropoda; class Insecta; order Lepidoptera; family Noctuidae; genus Atethmia; species Atethmia centrago. Next base: position 28,325,906 of record HG995378.1, on the reverse strand, counting down.
TAGTCCATATCTCGCACTTTTGAAATTTTGTACAGAGATTTTGAACTAAATACACTCTTCACACCGTTTGTATGGATATACTCTTTCCGTAACACGTTGTATACCGAATTTAAAAGGATAACTATCACAGCTGAGTAGGTTTTACAAGTTAACGAGCAATAGTTGACCAACTTACATTTGCAATTGGAGAATTGAACGTGACATAAGTCGATGTATGGAAGAACATGTTTTTCAATGTTAGTTTGTTTTTGAGATAAATTCATCCCAACTAAAGAACCCTTCATTATGCGTGGTCCGACACGCACTTGGCCGGTTTTATGAAGTAATAGCAAAAATTACAAAATAAATGTTTGATTAGTGATCTTTGCCAAAGTTTTAGGCATTTTTAAACTTTTAATTATTAACTAAGATCAGCTACAGCATCAACTATGATACCATACATTTCAGTACAGTCGCGCCGTAAATCATTTTAGAATTGGCTGCAAATGATTTAATCTGGGATTTTTCATAAAAACTAAAAACCTAACTAACTCAAAGACTACTATACTTTGGTAGAACATTTTGTGGCTCAATTTGTTGCATTTTAACCCTACTATGACGTCCTGCAAGGAATACGTCGAGTTACCAGTAACCCTGTATAATTCCTTCAGACAGGGCGGCCACACTGAGCTAGCGGACCGCCTGACCGAGCTGGTGTACGAGGCCACAGACCGCATGATCTACTTCCTGACCGGCGAGAAGCCGGACCACGCGTCGGGCAGGCACTACATAGTGCCGCGCGCGCACGACACGCACGAGATGACCGACGTCGCCAAGGCCGCGCGGGGCAAGCTGCAGCTGGTAAGTCCTTAATCAGTGAATCTTGGATAACCGAATAGAATACAATCAATCATTCGGATCGGATCCCATTTGATTCGTAGACTCGATTTTTTAAGGATTACTAGTCCAAAGTTAAGAAACACCAGGAAATATACTACGAGCCCCGATGCAAAATAGTTCGTCTAGTATGGAAAGTAGTGCAAAGCGTAAAATGTAGAAAGTAAATATTGGTAAAATAATTAAGAACGTTTAATAAAAAGTAAACCACAATTTGAGGAACATAATAAAGTTTATTTTAACATAACTGAAATTCTTTCGTGACTTTACTTAACATAAAAATTAAAAAAAATATTCTAAAAAACATAATGCAAAAGTATTCGTCTACCATTGTCACTCACGCAAAATAGTTCGTCTACCACTTATAATTGACTCCCAGACAGCCAAGAGTTTAGCCTTTAAGTCGCTCTTCGATCTTGATGGATTTGTACGGAGAACTTTTTCATTTTCCACCATAAGATTTCGATCGGCGACAAGTCCGGGCTGTTAGACAGCCATTCGATTGTAGGGATGCTTTTCGCCAGTAGCCACGTCTTTGTTGTCCTTGCAGTATGGCAGAAAGCACCATCCTGTTGAAAAATTAAGGAATCTTGCTTAAGTGACGGAATAGAGGGCAGTAAATTCTCTTCCAAAAGGTTTTGATACCTTGCAGCATTAATAGAACCATCCACAAACTGCATACCACCAACACCTTGTGCAGACATGCAGCCCCATATCATAAGAGACGCCGGAAACTTCACTTTGCGTTTGAGACAATCAGTATGAAATGCCTCATTTTTGTTCCGAATCACTTTTTTCCTTTCATCGCCGACTGTCACTTCAAATTTGGACTCGTCACTCCAAATGATACTACGCCACTGATCGGAAGTCCAATTTAAATGATCACGAGCAAACTTCAACCTCTGTTTCTTTTGTACAGCAGTCAAAGTGGTTTTTCCTTAGCGGTGTAAAATCCGTAACCCATTCTTTTTAGGACTCTTTTGCAAGTATCAACTGAGACGTCTTTGTGAATCATGTCCTTCCATTGCACCGTGAGTTCTCCAGCTCGAGCACGACGATTATTTTTTATAATTTTCTTCAGGATTCTGTTTTCTACTGCACTTGTGATGCGTGGTCGACCAGTTTTCTTCAAACAATTCGTTCTATTCTTTTTATAGTGCTGAATGATAGATAGGACTGTAGACCTGGGAAATATCAAGTCTTTAGATATTTGGTAACTTGATTTGCCAGCATCGACCCCACAAACTATTCGCTTTCGAAGCTCTTCACACACGGGTTTGCCACGACCCATTGTTATTTGAAAACTAATGAAAAAAACTGAAATTTTCAGAATTTATACTGTCTCGCTTGACAAATGACACAGAATTACTTTTACAAATTTAAATTATGCAACATAATTGTACAAAGAAGGAATAATCTTATTTAACTCACCGATAGACGAACTTTTTTGCATCGATTAACAATTAGACGAACTAATTTGCTTATAACTTCTTCGAATTTAAAACAGGATATGTATAAATCTAAAAAGCTAAAATAGGTTATTGGTTCATAATTAAAAAATGGCATAAGTAACGCGACATGTGATAGTAGAACAGCTTAATATTTTATATAGATATACAAAAAAAATGAAGTTAGAAAAAATCTCACAGAGAAAATATCACACTAGACGAACTATTTTGCATCGGGGCTCGTATAAGTCACCCGATATTTTTGCAGTTCAGTTTTGTGTTTTCAGCTGCCAAATCATCTATTTGAAGAGCTCGTTATGGACATCTACGACGAAATAGACCGCAGAGAAACAGAAGCCAGTAAGTACAAAAAATGAATAATATTTCATGCACAAAAAAGTAACTTTTAGCCTGACTTTTTTAGGGTTGCGTATCCAAAGGGTAAAACGGGACCCTATTACTAAGACTCCGCTGTCTGTCTGTCTGTCTGTCCGTCAGTCACCAGGCTGTATCTCATAAACCGTGATAGTTAGATAGTTGAAATTTTCACAGATGATTTATTTCTGTTGCCGCTATAACAACAAATACTAAAAAACAGAATAAAATAAATATTTAAGGGGGGCTCCCGTACAACAGACATGATTTTTGTCGTTTTTATAGATAATGGTACGGAACCCGTCGTGCGCGAGTCCGACTCGCAGTTGGCCGGTTTTATAATTTTTGACTACCTTGGTCCACTCTATGAATTTCTCGTGTACCGGGGATGCCTTTTCAAACACAAATCTCACAGACAGACTGCTAGACCTAGAACAATTATCTTTAAACGTCATCAGCCTATAGCGATTTCTATTGTTTTATCTTTAGATTAAACAAATATTTGTTTAGCCACTGCGCCAATCGTGTCGTCATTTTTACTGTATGTGAGATAATACTAGTTTAAGTGTATCATATGTTTATATTTATTTTCCTTTTGTCTTTCAGTATGGCAAACAAGCGCGACGGGGCTGGAGCGCTCCGGCGTAGTATTCCTACCAGTGAACCCCGCGCTGTCGGCGCCGCGCAACCAAGGGCGCCAGAAGTTAGCCAGGCTGTCCACTGCGGAGATGGCGACGCTGCTACGGGACGTGCTCGTGGACGCTACGAGGCGACAGCACATTGCTACGTTACAGCCGAGAGGTATGAGTTAGCTATTTATTAGGACCCTAAATTTTCGCCCGCAACTTCGACTGCGTGTATTTTGTATTTCATATTTTTTTAATACAAATATCCTGAAAAGTAGCCTTCTCAAGGTCCCAGGCTACCTATCTGTCAATTTTCATAACAACAAGACAGACGGACAGAGTTACTTTCGCATTTAATATATTAGTAAGAATTAGACTGCTTTTTTGATAGAAAATCGTTAGAATTGAGTAGAGTATTTTTTTTTAAAACGTTGCCCCACTAGGAATTTCTTCCTGTATTGTGGGTGCGTTCACAAACATAGAACTCACAAACACAAACACCCAGACCCGGAACAATTACTTGCAGATCATACAAATATTTGTTCCGTGCGGGGATCGAACCCGCGACACGCTGCGCAGCAGTCGATTGCTCAGCCATTACGCCAACCGGGTCGTATAAACTTGCATTGTGTAAAATACTTACTGGTTCAACATATTATACCCATGAAATGTGTTCAAAATATTATGATACACCCAGTTTAGCTTATATATGTATTTTTGTATAATTTTCTATGTTAAATTGATTATATATTGGCGCCGATTCCCTTGTTCACAAACTAATCTAAATTTTAGTTCAGTGCATCTTTTTCTTTCTATTTCATTAAGAAAAGGACAGAAGATACATTTTAGTTTACTCCTGTCAAATTAATCAGCGCTTGACGTAAATTAACGTAATTTTAGTAGGCAAGTTTTTATTCACGTCTAAACTTGTATAGAGTAGTGACAGGCGCTGATTAATTTGACAGGACTAAACTAAAATTTATCTTCTGTCCTTTTCTTAATGAAATAGAAAGAAAAAGATGCACTGAACTTAAATTTAGATTAGTTTGTGAACAAGGGAATAGGCGCCATTGCCATGTTTTGTCTCTGCATCACCCTAAGGTTAAATGGTAGAAAATGTCTTAGGCATTATTTCTGTCTTGTGCTGTATTTTTGAATAGTTTTTAAGTAAGTTTTGTTAAATTGATTATATATATTGCCATGTTTTGTCTCTGCATCACCCTAACTGTAACTGTCTTTGTACTGTATTTTTTACTTGTGCATAAAGTTTTTATTAATTAATTATTGTTCCAGCACCCACGTCTCTGTTAAACCCGATGCTGTCTGCAAGCCACCTGAAGCATTTCTCACAGATGTCGGATGACGAGCCTTTATACGACTCGGTGGCTTCAGACGAAGACTACGCTGCCTTAGCTCCTATAGATTTAGATGTGAGTAATTCTACTAATATTATAAATGCGAAAGTTTGTAAGACTGGATGGATGGATGTTTGTTACTCTTTCACGCAAAAGTACTGAACGGATTTGGATGAAATTTGGCACACAGAAAGTTTATAACCAGGAATAACACATAGGATACTTTTTATCCCGATATACCCACGGGGTCAAAACGTATGCGGGTGAAACCGCGGGGTGTATCTAGTATTTTATATTAGTGCAGTTTTAGTTGAAAATCATAAAGAGAAATGGCCTGTTTCAGTGTCCGTATAGGCACTATCCAGATAAATCATAAAGAGAAATGGCCTGTTTCAGTGTCCGTATAGGCACTATCCAGATAAGTCATAAAGAGAAATGGCCTGTTTCAGTGTCCGTATAGGCACTATCCAGATAAATCATAAAGAGAATTGGCCTGTTTCATTGTCCGTATAGGCACTATCCAGATAAATCATAAAGAGAAATGGCCTGTTTCAGTGTCCGTATAGGCACTATCCAGATAAATCATAAAGAGAAATGGCCTGTTTCAGTGTCCGTATAGGCACTATCCAGATAAATCAATCAATCTGCCTAGCCTTTTCCCAAGTATGTTGGGGTCGGCTTCCAGTGTAACCGAATGTAATGAAATGAAATTGTTTGTTCTGTAAATAGGATATCAGAATCACTTTTACACGTCATATTAAAAAAAAAAGCTATATGGAGTCGACATTTCCTATCTGACTACCCGTGAGAAGAAATGGCGAAACAAACTCAAGTCTCTTTTAAAGTCCAGACACAATCTTGGTCAGATCATATGAGGACCATGTAGATCCATGTCTGAAATGGTCTTTTGACGAAAGAACCACACAAAGTTGAGTGGACCTGTCCAGTCAGTGCAAGCATTTGTCAGTAATCGTGTAGCTCAACTCTGAACTTATGGAGCTCAACGACTCGACATCCAATACCAAGGGAAGGACATTTGGCTGTAATGTAGCTGAATACCAGTATTTTACAAGGAGCGACTGCCTATCTGACCTCCACAACCCAGTAACTGGGTAATACAATACCCCTTGGTAAGACTGATGACTGATGTCAGACTTTCGGGCTTCTGACGATCCCTAATGACTAAGATCCACGAATGACAGCCGGGACCAACGGCTTAACGTGCTTTCCGAGGCACGGGGGAGTCTCGGTATGTAAAGATGGTCACCCATCAACAGACCAACCCGGCAAGCGTAGTTTAACCTGGTGGACCGACCCGTGCGGCTGTTATTACTTAGCACTATACAGATAAAAATGCAAAATTAATACAAATTTGTGAAATAATCTACCTAATTAGTTACCTAGAGTTGAATAACAGGCCATAAAACTCTGGCGGTGATTTCTGTCCTCGTAACAAATGTTGACCTTTTTCAAAAGTTTATCAAATCTGTTTGTCCTTCTGCAGTTATCGACCGTGATACCGCGTGCAGGTGAAACAGTATCTTTAACATACAACCCATCGCTACCCATAGAGCACAATTCCATCATAGACATGCGCCGCACACAGTCGCCGAGTAGCTTCGCACACTCCGCCATACCCGAAAAGAACCCCGAAATCGAAACCTTGAAGAAAGAAATACACACTAAAGACTCCACCATAACCGAACTGAAGAACCAATTAAAGAGCTTACAGACAATCGTTGAACAACTGACGAAGGAAAATAGTGTACTGAAAACTACAAGCAGCGTTGACGATGACCAAAGTATGACGTCACAGATGTCGATAAACGACAACTCTAGTAATGTTCTAGAAGCTTCTAAAGCTCAAGAACGGGGGAAAAGTTTAGAAACAGAGCATTTCTCTCGCTCGGATGAAGTCGATGCGAAGTTATTGAAAGCCGCGCAGCGCCCGGTCAGTATGTATGAGACTAGGGAGGGACCAAAGAATAACTGGCAGGTTACTAAACACCAGGTACTAATCGTTATTAATTACACTAATTTATTTAGAGCTCGTACTAACACGGTAGAATTAAGGTGATAAGAGTAGTCGCTAGTTACATTAATATCAGTTTAACTGAGTTAACTTGTAGAAGATAATTAATTAATAATAATTAGCTGAAAGTCCAGTCATAAAAGGCGACAAATCTAGTAATACAAATGAAATTATAAAAATCTGGGCGTTGGGCAGTGGATTAACCAATAACAATTGACTGCGAAAATCTGGGTACCTGCCGTGATGATATGACAATTAAACTGTTGAGCGCTAATCCTAACTAATATTATAAATGCGAAAGTGAGTTTGTTTGTTACACTTTCACGTCTTAGCGGCTGAACAGATTTCGATGAAATTTGGCACACAAATAGACCTTGCCCTGGGTTATGAGATTGGATGCTTTTTATCCGCGTAGTTTGTTCCCTTGGAATAATTTCCGAACTCCACGCGGGCGAAGCTATAAGTTGATTACGGCTATTCCCCTGCTCAAACAATTTTTCCTAATATTGTTTATTTTGTCAAAACAAATAAAAACCTATCTAAATGACCAAACTGAGATGCGCTACACGCCTGCATGCAATCATCTAACAGTAACGCGTATCAACCCCACTAACCAAAGTTTGTTGATCAGCTGACAACGCTATCAAGCCTGGAACGCTCGCTATCGCCACTATCTCTGGGGGGCGAAGGCGCCGACGTGGCGGAGGGCGGAGCCCTTCCTCGCGCGGAACTAGTACAGCGGCGCGCGGAAGCTGTAACAAGGGCAATCTCAGAGTTGTGGGCCGCCGCGCGTGATCAGCACCCAAGACTGCAGCAACGAGGGGACTCCATCAGACATGCTGTCAGGGCACTACTGGCGCTTTTCCCGCAGGTACGTTGTCATAAATATTAGGCTATAGGATAAGAAATAATACTTTGTATAGAAGCGGAAACCCATGAACACGTTTAAAATCGGGCTATTTCTTGCAAGTTTTGAATCTATGCGAATTATTATTTCCTATTTTTATGGTAAGGCCAACATTTGTAGGCATCCTAGTTTTAGGCAGCCCTCCCGCGTTGATTCGGCACAGTTATCCTGTCATTATGTAATTGCCAATGTGTTTACAGAATGAGGAATGAGCTTCCAAACTGCTTGCAGAATTAATTTGTACCGCGTGCAGATATCACTGAGGGATGCTGTCTGTAAAAACATGCTTTTCATAATTATCTGGCCCCACTTGGGCGCCAATAGTGACATTCAAACTAATGGCGCCCAAATGGGACCAACTTGTAATTGCAAATATTCACCAAAAACATATTTTCCAACAGACGAGCTCCGATCACGAGCTAATGCTAGTATTAGGCGAATTACGCACAGCCTGTGAAGAAGTATCCCTCGCGTGTTCAGCGCCCTCTCCTCTGAACGAGGTCCGTGCGGCCGCATACGATCTCGCCAAGGCCACCAAACTGTTAGTGACGCACTTTCAACCCGATTCATAGCGATCGCCCCTCTGCTACTACACCACAGTGTAGGACGCAAGCCTTCAGTATTTCTCTTGAAGATAAGTAAGTGACTCAAAGTGTTCGTGTTATTATAGTGTTAAGTGCAGTTATAAAGACTATGAAAGTGTCAAGAATTCTAAGGAAAAGTGCAAAATGATTTTGGTGAAGAATATTGTTACATTCTCACCTGTTCGTCGGCTAGTATTCACTTGCGTGTGCGCAAGGAGATGTAGCAATTAGTATTTTTAACGATTAGCTACTATTCCGTTGGACGGTAGAACAGAAACTATGACCGTTTCTGTTTTAATTACTGCATTTTGTAATGCATTTTTGTGGGTTAAACAGAATAAACAAACCCGTGGTTGAATCCACAATTTGGACATTGCATGAATATAGAAAAAGGTGATTTATGTCATGTGATCGACTTACAAAAGTATACAAACAAAAATAATTGACGTTGTCTAGTTATTAAAATCGGAATTTAAAAGTATTTTATGCTGTTTGATCGGTTGTCTTCCTTTAAGTCGGTTGTATATCGCAGCTCAATATCACCGCAGCTAAGGTAACTCTTCTGTTTTATTATAATTAAGAAAGATGCGTGTCTAAAATTAATTGTCATATTGAATAATGGTTTACAAAAACGTCTCTAAAGAAAGACAGTGGTGCCGATTCCCTTGTTCACAAACTAAACTAAATTTAAGTTCAGTGCATCTTATTCTTTCCATTTCATTAAGAAAAGGACAGAAGATAAATTTTAGTTTAGTCCTGTCAAATTAATCAGCGCTTGACGTAAATTGACGTAGTTTTAGTAGGCAATTTTTTAATCACGTCTAAACTTGTATGGAGTAGTGACTGGCGTTTGTTTTTTATTTTCGATTACTCAGCTCAATTTTGAGTAAATAGATAATTGCTTCATATTTTGCAATAAATTACAAGCGTTGTGTCATCGCGCTTCTCTTTCTTTTCTATGCAGTCTGACAGTGACAGCGGTTAAGCTGTTGTCAGCGTCTTAAGATCTCAATCATTCAAAAATGTTCCAATATAAGACCAATGAGATTCTAGACGCCATACTTTTCTATTAGTCGATCATCTCGGTAGTTCACCCCCTTTATAGCCATATCATCTTTCATTCAGTCCATCCATCGTTTCTTTTAAGAAGTATGGATGAAAAAGACATGTTACGCCGACCCCAAATAAATTGGGCTGAGGGCAGGAGAATGATGAATATGATGATGATTCTAAACGCCATACGGAGATTGAACAAACATTAATATATTGTAATGTCTTTAAACCAGTCCTTGAAGTAAGTCAGCTAGAAATATAGAGATTATATTACGATTCTATATAGCATCATAAACAAAACAAATGGGACAGTATATTATTATAATAAGTAATTATAATTATGATCTCGAGAATTGACAAAATATAATAAATATTAATATTAATGAATTTCAGAGTGTGTATAGCGCATCAGTCTGGACAAGTCTACTATTGGAAGCAATATAAACAAACTTTGGCTGACTTGTTTAAACTGTATGCAGGAGGATATTGCTCTATTATTATTATTATTATTTATTAACAATATTTTGTCAGATAAGTGGTAAAATTGTACCTACATATTATTCACAAAATTGTTGTTACTTTATACATACATAACAATTATAAAATAATGACGAAATAATACAAAATGCTTGACGCTTTCAATGTACCTAAATGTAATTGCGGCTCTTATTAGCTAGAAGAAATGTATAAAAATATTAAGTTCAAATATGTACAATCTCGATAAAAGTAACGCCAAGGGAAATATGTAATTTTGAACCCTATGGCTTAATGTTAAAGTCGAAAATTATATTAGGAGCCTAGTTATATGAGGTTAGGTAGTTAAATGAATGGTGTTAGTGATGTATTTAAATAATTAAGGATCGCGTTATACATTAAAGAATTTGAAAGTGAAGCAACAGTATGGCATTTCTATTGAGTTGTGCGACAGGTATTAGACAAATTATTGTTATACTGTGCTTACTCGACTGCGGCATAGGTTTAAATGTATAAAATTTGCAAATATTTTTGAAAGTTTTGACTAGTAATTAACTAATTATCCAACTAAACATGTGGAGAGTAATAAAAATAAACTAACAAAAATTACTTTTTTCGCAACTGGCATAATTTTCCAATTGGCTACCAAATAAGTATTTTTATTCTATAAGTAGTGTTTAAGCGCGCGCAGTCGAGTTATGTTTTCTAAAATGTACCACGATGTGGTGAACCCAAGTGCCATGCCCACAGGGGTAGTGAACATTTTCACTTGTGTCAAACTGGTATGATCAAAGCATTTTTCTTACTTTTATTAGTCTACTGTCACAAATCTGCATTTTCCACTTACACTGTGTCATTCCATTCGATGTGTTCTATCGTATATTGTAATATTTCTAGATGTATTCATAATACTTCCACTTCTATAAGTTAACTTTATCTTTCTAAAGTATTTTTGCTCCATTGAAGTGTTTGGTCGCTATGGGATGACGCGTATTTCAAGATCAAGAATATTGACACAGTATAAATATATCAATGTCAACTTATGATTTCATAAAATGTCAACTGAATATTATCATATCATATAGTGAGGTATCACAGGGTTATCTTTGATACATAAGTTGTATACATAGAGTGCTACAGGGAACTTTTGGCGCCGGAATGACATTGACAGAAGGGCGTTGATAAAACAAGATGGCGGGAGTTAGTTTCGATTCTGGCCACGCGCCAATAGAAACTTGTAGCGTTGTAATTATTCTTGTCTTGTCATACGTGTTTCCCAAAGCAGCGAGTTTCTACGTGATAGCCACATAGAGGCGCTTGATACGTAATAATTTCTCCATCCCAGTGCTCCTCTGTACCCAGTACACACTGAACTTGATAACAAATTGTGCCTAAAAATTTTATATTCATACATTTGTTAGAAGTACCTAGATAAGTTTATCGGTTCGTAGATTTTATATGAGCGTTTCATAACAATCTATATTACGTTGTAAGATTGATATTGGTGCCGATTCCCTTGTTCACAAACTAAATTAAATTTAAGTTCAGTGCATCTTTTTCTTTCTATTTCATTAAGAAAAGGACAAAGATAAATTTTAGTTTAGTCCTGTCAAATTAATCAGCGCTTGTCACTACACGTCTTTTAATCACGTCTCAACTTGTATGGAGTAGTGACAGGCGCTGATTAATTTGACAGGACTAAACTAAAATTTATCTTCTGTCCTTTTCTTAATGAAATAGAAAGAAAAAGATGCACTGATTTTAAATTTAGTTTAGTTTGTGAACAAGGGAATCGGCACCATTGTCTTAGTTAACAAGGTGGATTTACTATTGTGGTTATTATATTATGTATAACAATAATAGCTTTCGTACTATGTATAGGTATGTTTAATATACGTATGAGTATTATGTGATCACTTTATGTGCCAATGTTTATGTAAAAGACGTAGAATAGTAAGTGGTACACACGGCTACATATAAACCTATACATTTCCAGTATAAGCTGACCTCTCATTCTTCGGAAATCCTATACAATGCCAGATCAGCTTATACTGGATATGTATAACTTGATATGTAGCCGTGTGTGCTCGATGGGATCCTGTTTCTGTATTTTTGTACATATTTACAATATCCCACCAACACGACATAGCTTTAGTTTATTATACCTACGATGGTGTGTGAGTGTGTACGACAATGGTGCGACACCATGAGTGACCGTGACGAACGTTGTAATTATTAGCTGCCTCTACAATGGCTGCCATGTCTCATTCCGAGTTGGTAATGACTAAGCAACCTTGACGAATTTACTAATCGAATAATTATGGCGTGAAGTAGTGTACTCGCTTTTTTGTAGTACGTACTCATGCAGCACCTGAGCAACACGCTGGATCACAATAAACATTAAAATAAATGCAATTATTTATAGAGAAGTTTGTACTAATCACTGAATAGATATCAAACTAACTACGGAAACATGATCTCAAGCTGATTCGTATGAAATTTATTGAAATTTTTAACGTTTAACATATTAAAGTTTATTATATTATTAATTTTGAAATCAGTTATTTGTTTTATTTCTCTAATCTTAATGGCAACTTCCTCACAGAGGCCGTAGATCAAATGGTAAAACATTAATAACATAAGGTACAATCAGCAACAAAAATCAGTCGATAAACACAAAAATTTTATGAAACAATTTACGAACATAGTATTTAAAAAAAATTAACTGTTATCAAATTCAGATAATAGAAACCGTGTTAATCTACATGTTTTTCTGCCCGTGCAGGTGCAGATCACGCCAAAGTAACATAATAGTACCAGCCTGTTATTTTCCCACTGGGGGGCAAAGGCCTTCTGTGTATGAGAAGAGCCTTTGCCCCCCGAGCATTGATCACCACGCTTGCTCAAGACGGGTTGGTGATTTCAGACTTATATTAATTATTAAAGTCCAGGTTCCCTCACGATGTTTTTCTTCACCGATGTCAGTGATGAGCAAGATAAACTTAAAAAGTACTTTTGTATTGAAAAAATCACATTGTTATTTGCCCGGATTTTAACCCACAACCACGTGCATGAGAGGCGAGACTGTAACGACTAGGCCATCACAACGTATAGTAATAAAAAAAACATAATAATGCCCAGGTAGACAAGTATAATCCAGAACGTTTGTCTCCAGCCAATCATGCGTAGTCATCGGCGATCGTATTCGCAGGCAGAGTGGGCGTGTGCGTGTGCGCGCGCCCGCGACCTCTGCCCGCGTTTACGACGCCGACGATGACGTAGCAACGTACTATAAGTACTGCGTAGCTGTACCTGGTACTCCGGTTGATCTCACCTTAACCCTGCATAATGCGTGCCTGCATCAACGCATTATTCAGTTAATCGTGACAGCATACATATGTGCAGGAAGTCAAGTAAGTCTACGCTACAATCGCATAAGTTACAGTAAGCAGCTTACAGCACTTCGCTTATTAACATACAAACGTTTTTCGATTGGAATATAAGTTCCTACGGAAAAGGATATCAGAAAGCGTATATGTTTACAAAAATGTCCCACGTCGCTCAGCACACAGTCATTAAGCAGTTTCATTCACATAGTAGGTAGGTGCCATGTACCTAACAATTACTAAGTCTCCGTTTATGGGACGATCGCGTCGTTAAGACGCAGTTAACTAGATGTCCCCTATCGCTAGACATCCCAATAGCACCTTAAAGTAACTGCACAGCGTTCGCTGAACTAGACGAATTCTGTTGTAACACATCCTGAGGCTAATCAGAGACCAACGACACGGTAATATAATATTACCGTGCCAACGACGTGAAATAACAAAAGTTGAACATTTCAACACAACTAACGACCCAACGAAATGACTTCACAAATGAAACAACAAAAAATGTAAAATATTCTTTATTCCATTATAAAATTTTCTCACGCCCGTAATAGTGTGTTTTTAAATAATCATTACAAACATAATTACGTTATATTCAACACGGGTAGGTAATATATATGGCCTCGATTTTATTTCGTACATTACAATTCAAATGGCGAGTCTTGTTAAAACAGAGTAATTACAGAAAAAAAATGTATGTAATTGACAAAATTATTCTTTAGCTACTCTGATTGCTATACTCATTAAGTCGGTGCTCAGTGAACAATAGGATTGTTTTTGTTGGTGTTTAGAAGTATACGCGCTCAAGGCTTCAGTGTAATTAAGAGTCTACAATACCTCAAGTTGCTTAGCATGATCCTCTGTTATATCCAAAATACTGCAGCATTATTTTTTAAATAAATATATAAGTTAAGAATTAATGTTAAGTACTATGTTTGACGAAAACACGATTCCATAAAATATTCTCGACAGAAAAAAATTACAAAGTTTACAAACCGAACAATAAACCGCTTGTATTAAAAAAAAAACTTCTAATTAGATCATAAAACTTTGCATAGGTATTAACTATACTATATAAAGTAGATACTATACATAATTATATTATATTTTTATTTTGATTCCGTTAATTCACCGTAAAAAGAAATTACCTAAACTATCGGCGCCATGGAGCTTCTCCATATTGCCGCCCAGAACCCCACTCAGTCTCGCTTGCTCACGTGACCGTGTGCAGCAGTGTGCGAGCGAGATAAGAAGTGAGGTATTATGGACTCTTCAAAAAAGTTTGTTTTTGATAACCCTCATTCGCACTAACCATCAGCGAGCGTTCAAAATATCGACACAAATTATTTCATTACACATTATTGTATTAGATATTGTATCATGTTTAACCTTGACGTAGTATTATATTATCTATGCCTTGACTTAGTAATAACCTATTATATTGTATGGTGACCACCGAAAAAATCGCTCTCCTTAGTCACGTTTCAATTAAATGAGTTGAAACTTTCAAAAATTAAAAAAAAACGATCTATACTTCTACAGGGTCTACATTATTGCCTACTTATATAAGGTGCACTTCGAGTGAGCATTATTTGGACTGACCTATATTGTGGCCGAGCATTGTTATACATATAACGACAGGGCTTCATTAACCCATTTTTACCTGTCGTTATACAGGATGGATTTTTGAGACGGGGCAGTAAGGGCAGGCAAAGAAACTTCATCTTACTTTTTTAGGATGGGCAGACTAGCCGAAATTAAACAAAAAAATTCAACTTCCAACGAATACGCGTCATAATAAATTTTATTTGCTTTAAGAACAAGACAGTTTGTTGTTTGCGATTTTTGGCGATCTGAGTAAAAATGACCTGAATTAATTTAGAACATTAGACTTTTAAGGGAAACGTTAAAAAGGATTTTCCGCTACAAAACGTTTTCTAAAAGTCAGAAATCGCAAAAAAACCTTTGTAAGGAAACAGTTTTTCAAGAGCAAAAATCTATCAAAATTTTGTTTTCACGCGTACTCGTTAGTTTTGAAGTTATTTTTTTTTTCTTTATTTTGAGCCTGTCTATCCTTCGTAAATTAGAAGGTTGGTGTTTAATTTCCTACGAAATTTATGGGTATAGTTTTTTGTGACTTCTGACTTTTCTAGTACACAAACCTCAGTTCGTCCCTTAGACTTTTTGATCCTTATAAGAAACAGTATCCATTGGCATCAAACGAAAGTTTTTGTGAAACCTGTCCATTTTCTTGCTGACTGTACATTTTTTTGAAATCTGTGAATGCAGATCAAAATGTCTCAACAAGTTATGGACAGTCTCCTATGACCGTTTTCTTGTAGAGACAACGGTTAAGGTACCTGTCCTTACTGCCCCATCCTTATTAAGTTACTATCTGTTATCTCTATATGTATCTGTCAGTTCTGAGGAATCGCCTTGCTTTAGGTAAAGCGATCTCGCAGGGGCAACATAGGAATGAAAATAAAGTGATATATGTAGATTAGGTAAGGACTAAGGTGCTTTCAAGTCGCCATGGCCATTACTCAACAATAGAGTCTATCAATCAACCTACGTTGATAGCCCACTGTTTATTTGTATTATACCAGTGAATTCATTAATTAGCATTTCAAGTATGTACCTAGAACTTACGTTTGCCTTTAGTAGTCTGATATATAATAATAGGTACAAAATAAAAACTGGAATACCTACTAAAATGTTGTTTTGATAATAGCCCAAAAAGGCGAAAAATAATTCAAGTGAATATAATTTTTCTCTAGTGCTGCTAATGATTATTTTGGCTCTCGTTTCAAGTCGCATTGACCCCGTTTGTTTTACAACACAAACGCATATCTGACGTATGACTATGTATGCTCAGCAGTCGAGAATATTTCTAATGATATCTCTACAAACACGCGATCCGTTAAATGCGTGAAGATTTATTGATCATTGAACTAAAATAAAGCTGCGATCACATCTCTCATGGTAGAACCCATTTTTGTATGATACCTACCTACTTGTGTACCTACCACCTACCTGCTAGGCTTTCGGTATACGGGACTTCATTAGCTCGATATATAGCTAAATATTAATCTGTCTGGATTTAGGGACCATCGCCCTTCAAAATCTCTCTAACAAACAACCGTGTGGAGTGAAAATTACTAAACGATGCAGGCTGTCTGGCTCTGGCGACTGGCCTCTGTGCCCTAGGGAGGCACGAGTGTGGAGGGTTCATGGCTCGCGTGCTTTCGATTTATTGAACCTATTAGGTAGGTACATCTGCCACATATAAGGTATAGGTAGGTATAACTTGCATTTGTACGCGTCAGAAAGCCATGCTAATTTTATAAGAGAAAATTACATTTTAGATTCATTATGGTTTTCTTTATAAGGAATTTGGTTTTGGCCCATGAATTAGTTATGCGTTAAGTAGGCAACAACCCGCACTGGGCCCGCGTGGTGGATTACGGCCCACTCCCTCTCACAGAGAGGAGGCCTGTGACCCAGCAGTGGGAACATTATAGGCTGATTATGTAGGCGAACCTCTAGGTACAGTCGCCAGCACATCAAGTTACCACAAGGTGTCAAATTTCTCCAAATGATTTTAAACCTTAAAATAATCGAATGAGAAAATTTGACAGTTTGTGGTAACTTGATTTGCTGGCGACTGTACCAACATTTAAAACTACATTATAGTCAAAACTTTGCATAACAAAAAGCCCTATAACCCGGATAAAATTTAAACGAACGTTTTCCGCGTTTATGTTAATGGTTTCTTTGAAACGTTTGTAAATAAAAACTTAGCTCGCGTGTAAAGAACCGTTTTACATATGAAACGCGACACGCCGACGTCAGCGCCATTGTTTTATTGTAAAACGTGCTCAACTTTCTGGAACTGAATTTTAACGTTTTTACAATCGGAAGAAATGCTATGTACAATATTTATGTAATTATACTTTTAGATTAAACGGTTTCACAAACTAGGTTGTACGCGGTTTCAAAGACAACTTACATTTTTGTACAGAATCTTAAGTTGAAAGACACAGAATGGCATTTTAAACTAAGTACATTAATTAGTGTTTTCTTAATAAATTTACTGGAACCGTTCCCATATTCCCATTGTTTGGTTGTATTCTATAAAACATAAACTATTCACATCCATAAAGAAACTAACTACATACTTCTTCGGTATATCATTTGGTAAGGCTAACTAAAATTACTGAGATTTTCACGAGCATTTCCATATGCAGATGGCCTGGTTTCCTCCGAAGTACATGTAGCACATGTTGGTGCATTCATAGGTTACTTCGAAGCCGTAGCTCTCGCCGACAACGACGTGGAAGGATGGGCCGAACTTCTTGTCCATAGACTCCTTTACCATGCGGGCGGCCAACTCGTTGTTTTGTGAAAACTTTTCACACGCTGTGACGGACAACTCAACGGCTTCGACGCGCATCTCCTCTGACATGTCTGAATGCTGTGGACAAATGGATTTGTTAGATGTTTATTCAAAACATAAAGTGTGTGTGTTGTGTGTGTGTGTGTAAAGTCCTGGTAGTTGAGAATATATTTAGGTACCTAATCCTAGTAGCTTGATTGAAAGCGCGGCATATTGGACGCCCACTTCATTTCAGTTGCTTATTGCAATGCCTTCAACCAGGGCCGTCTTTAATCTGGCCCTGGGCACTTTAAGGATGTGGAGAATACAGGATGCAAGAGCAAGTTCGAAATTTATAGCACCCCGCCTCGGTTAGGTTAGGATTTCTTGTGACCTATCAAACTGAAATAGTAGTTACTTTGTCGACTTATACAGAAAAGTTGGGGAACTAAGAAACCGTAGGATGTACCTATGAGCGAGCCAACACCCCGTCTGAGATTAACTGACTTAGCTTTTCTTTTGACAGCCTGCGCTCCTGCCAGCTACGACGCTGGCAGGAACTAAGGGGCCCATGGCAAAGACGGCCCTGCTTTCAAATTAATACTGTATACTTGTTTGCTTATATACTTATATACTGTATACTATAAAACTTTCCAATTCCATTACCTCAAAAAACATTCCTTCTAAAAAAGTCAAAAATATCTTCCCGTTTAAAATTTCACCCCTCATCAACGTCTCCAAACGCAAATCCATTACTAAAGAAGTTGTCTTAACATAACCGATTTTCCTAACACGCGTAGTACGGAGATAGTACGAGATTGGGTCCACCTGCCAAAACAAACAGATGAAACATCGCGATCGAACACTCGGAGAGCTGTCGGCGAACAAACAAATGTGTTTACTTACCGCCAGCCGGTAATTTATAGCGATATTTGGAAGAGAGAAATTTCTTACCGGACGTTGACTTGCAAAATAACTATTGTACTTAGAGTTGAGAGAAGACGATGGCAAATAGACAAAGTTATGACATAGTGGAGGATTTACAAACTTTTACAACGGTGAGACGACGTAAAGATTTGAGGAAAGCGACTTACTGCGATGGACTGGGCTGGATGCTTAGAAAGTCGAAACTAAATACAGCAACTTGAACTGGAGCTTAAAAAAGCGCTACTGGGGACTAACTACGAACAGCTGGACTGGAGTTGATCAAACGAGACGAAGAAGTAGGTTAACTACCTGTTTGGGTATTAGCTAGGTTTTTTATTCATCCATCATTGAACGGGTACATGTAACTCTATAGCCAAGGGTTCCGGTCGAGTGATGCGTTGCAACGAGCACAATGAGCCAAGTCGTACCACTCCCGGGCCTTGACTCCGCCGAAATTTAATATCCACATCGTTTGATCAATATCACACTAGCAATTAGGTAGTAGGTAGGTAATTAAATAGAAATAATATTCAATGTTGAAAGTCGTAATAGGCATATTTGATTGTTTCATAAATATGTACCAATATAGGTCCGTCAATTATTTGTTTCATAAGGATGTCTAAAGTGTTCAGAGGAGTACCTAATGGTTTATGATCGTGATTTGAGCTAGCCCGGTTAAGTGTGTAGTTATAGTACTACCAATGATATTTAGTTTTATTATCATTGGTAGTTCGTAATCGAACCTGGCATAACCTAGGGAATAAAAGGACATACCTACATCTATTGAGCCAATGGGGATTCACTAATATTATAGTAGGGATATTTACTTTGCATATTCGTAAGTAGGTATATCGCAATCGCAATCATTCTATTCAGTTAATATGTTGTGTAGGCAGCAATAGATAACCACGAACAATAACATCGACTAAGAAACGCTGATGTATAAGGAATTCATATATATTTTACCCTTATGAGAGGATAGGTGTGTATCACTTTCTCTGTCGTCAATGCTGTAGCCGCAGTACCCTCTTCTGCCATTGTCCATAAAATTTGTAAAAACACACAAACACTACACAACACAAAATTGACGAAATACGACACGTCTCTCCGTAGACCGTTCAATGCAACGTCTCCCCACTGTTTACCCGTTGCCTTGGAAACCGTCGGAGGCGGGAAGATTCTGATTGATTTTTCTCAGCGCAGTGCACTGTGGCACGGTTGTGCGTGGCCAGCCACTGTCGCTGGTTACTAAACTACTAATGGTAATAAATATTGAGCATATCCTCCAAGGTTGCGCCTTAGAGCATGGTTGCGCGTGGGAGCAACTGGCTACATTTTGACATGGTTGGCACTTACTTATCTTCAACCTTTGATTATAATGACATCATTATCCTTTTAGGTGGATTGACCAACTTAATGAAAGGCACCAAAACTGGTATGCAGTAAATAAGTAGTTAAATATTAAGTACGAAGGTAGTGAACTTATACGATTGTTTTTATAACGTCCTTGAGATATGCCATTGTGCGTCTATCTAGTACGTTCTCTATCTTTCTTTAGCCCTTGAGTTATGACTCGTTTTAATTAAATAATAAATGATTTTTATTTCTGTAAGTAGGTTTATACAAACACTTACACGTCAATCATATTTTTTTAATAAAGCTAGATGAGGTCCGCGTTTCCTATCTGACTACTCTGAGAAGAAAGGCCGAAACAAACTCAGAGGTCACAGTCTCTTTTAAAGTCCAGATATAATCTTGGTCAGCCAAGTGAGGGTCATGTAGATTTGTGTCTGAAATGGTCGTTTTGAGAAAAGAACCATACAGATTGAGTGGACCTGTCCAGTCTGTGCACGCATTTGTCAATAATCGCGCAGCTCAACTCAGAACTTAAGGAGCTCAACGTTGCGACGAACAATACCAAAGAAAGAACATTTGGGTAGGCCGCATAAATTACTCAAACTGCCAGACCATGATTAATACTAAATGAGAACAAAAAAAAAACAACAGTGACCCAATGTGTTTTCAATTATTGTGAATGTGAAGAAGACTATGTAGTCTTCTTCACATTCATAATAATTGAAAACAATATAATACTTTACAAGTAAATATTTATGTCAAGTTATATATAAAATTCATCAATGCCGATGTGTATAGAGAACCAAGTAGGTTGGCGTCTGAAATGGTCTTTTGAGGAAAGAACCACACAGATTTGAGTGGACCTGGCCAGTCAGTGCACGCATTTGTCAGTAATCGTGTAGCTGTAAGATATTGTAGATACACTAAGCGTATACTTTGTGGGCAGTTTTTTTTTTAAAGAATAACCTTAATTATGTAGAAATTCATTGTTTAAACTTGCAGTCCTTTATATATGCTTTCGTCTTAAACTTCAACTAGCATGTACGGCTTCCTACAGCAAATTGCTAAGTTTCATCAATATTCTGCTGAAATGGACAAAAATGAAGTGCATGGTAGAAAATTTAATTACATCGTGCCAATATTGGCATGTAAGTCAGCTGTCAATGTCAACCAACCAACAAAAACCAATCAATGTCAAAATCAGCTGTGTGTGTTTCATGTTTAGTGTTTCGCGAGAGTAGAATATACAGAAACAAGCTCAAAAATATAGTGTTTTATACCATTTACAGATATAAAGTATGGCTTCCCGCTTTAGTGGTGCGTTACAGTTGACCGACCTAGACGATTTTATAACACCTTCGCAAGTAAGTAACATAATATAACCTGTGTTAAGAACAAATAAGTTGTTTTGTTATATTTCCTCTTCGCTTTTGGTATTTTTTAAATATGCGAGTATAATTTTATACAATTTAACATTGATATGAAGCAAAAGAACAAGTCATTTTTATTTGGTCTGAATTACAAAAATAACCAAAAACTTTCCAAAAAGACGTTCGAGATGCCCTCGAACGTCTTTTTCCGTCCGATCCCGATCCGTATTTTTAAAGTCTTCTATCAACAGGAATGTATAAAACCTGTAAAAATCGAGAAAACAAAGACAAAAACTGGTGCAAAGATAAAGATCGGTGAAGATGGATATTTTGATGTGTCAAGTGGGAGGGAGCAGAAACTACAGAAAGTGGAGATTACCCTGGCAGACTGCTTGGCTTGCAGCGGATGCATCACGTCTGCGGAGAGTGTGCTGGTCACCAAGCAGAGTCAGGAGGAGCTCTTGAGGTTAGCCAATAACCTTGTAATTGATGTTATACTGATAACATTAGTTTAATATGTTATAATTCACAAGATTAGTTGTTTTTCACATACTGACCCTTATTGACACATCACAGCATGACAATAGCTTTTTTATCCACATGATATTTCTCTGGCTATTAGAATTTGCACATTGCAAGCATATCCAACCTTACCATCTTCTCTCAATGAGGACCTATTAATGTCAAAAGCATCAACAGCCTTGGTCTGGCTAAAGCTTTTGTAAAAGTATCTGCAAGCAGATTTTCAGTTGTGATCTTGCTTACATCAGTTTAACAATCCAGTTCTTTAAGATTTTCAAGGGTCCAAGAAACGACGCTGACTGGTTTAGCAATATCTAGCCTAGTTCTGATAATTAAATATGACAATGCACCAACCACTTGTCTGCAGTTGTTAAAAAAATTGGGCATTGAGAATTCATTGATCTTCTTTTACAATTCCTGCCATGTTCCATGCCAAATCATTGAAGACGCTGACAACAGCTAAACCGCGGTCACTGTCAGACTACATAGAAAAGAAAGAGAATCGCGATGACACAACGCTTGTAATTTCTTGCAGAATATGAAGCAATTATCTATTTACTCAAAATTGAGTTGGGTACCTAATCGAAAATAAAAAAAACCGGACAAGTGCGTGTCGGACCACGCACAATGAAGCGTTCCGAAGTAGGGAAGTTGGGATGAATTTATCCCAAAAACAAACGTAGTTGAAAACATGTTCTCCCATACATCGATATATGCCACAGTCAATTCTCCAACTGCAAATTTAAGTTGGTCGACTATTACTCGTTAACTAGTAAAGACCACTTAGCTGTGATAGTTTTCCTTTTAATTTCATTATATGTACTACTGCCATGAATTTTTAACATCTCCATAAATAACCATTTAGCTGGCACACTTGACTCTAACAAAAATTTGCTATTTAATGCTTAATATTATGCAAGTGGATCCTTAAATCAAAAAATGGTGGAACGGCCTATCCAACGATACTACGGGGGTAGACGAGAAAAAAAAAATCATCCCCACATTACACATTTACAAGAAAGGTACCAACGCTAAAAAAAAAATTTTTTTTTTCAAGATTGTATTTCAGCTCTTTGTCGGCGTGATTAATATGTATACCTATGCCAAACTAGCTAGTATCTGAGCTACAGCGGGGACAGACAGACAGACGGACATGGCGAAACTATAAGGGTTCCTTGTTTACTACCGAACCCTGAAAACAACCAATTTCTGCATTCAAATAAGACGTTCTTGTTGTTAATTAAATACGTAACGTACGTTGATATTTAATACATATATTTTGGATTGGAACTCAAGGTAAAAGGTTAGTTTAACGTTAGTTTATGCCATGATTTTTTTAAAAAACGTTTTTGGTAACAACCAAGTTCTGAAAAATGGGTCTACCCTTTATGGCAGAACTTTTTTGTCATAATATTATTTTACATAACAGCGGACAGCATAAACATCATTTCGCAGAAAATCGTTTGGCAGACACTCATTTATCATACATTCAAAACTCATAAGTTTGTAAGGCAGAATCATCTTTAGGCATACATTTTATATCCATTATAATTAAAAAGTATAACCATCATATCGCAGAAAGTTCACAGTCAGAATCGTCTTTTGGCATACATTTCATATCGACAGTCATTAAATCAAAACGTCCGTTAAACGGTCAGGGGATATATTTTGAAACAAGCATACACCATGCATGCAGCAATCATGCAGCATGCAAACAAGCATACACCATGCATGCAGCAATCATGCAGCATGCAAACAAGCATACACCATGCATGCAAGCAAGCAGCATACAAGCAAGCATGCAACATGCAACAAGCATGGTTTCTGTCACGGCTCCGGCGCTGCGGGGCTCCGGCGCTGCGGGGCTCCCGCGCTGCGGGGCTCTGGCGGTCCCACGCGAGCTTATCGTCGCAGATGGTTTTAGCGCTCACCACCTGCTCCTCAGCTCGCGGGGCGCGTCGCCGCTCCGCGCCTATGCGGGCTTAAATTACACTCTAGGGGTAGGGCAGACAAGACTACGTGGAGTCGGTTTTGCAGCGATTCTTTTCTGTCACTAACATATTAACTATTTTTCATAGTATGCCAAGTGAAATTGTACCAAATAATCGTCGCTTTAAATAAAAGTTATGCTAAATGAAATTATGCGGAATTTTAACTTTGCCAAAGGTAATTATGCCAAATAAAATTCTGCCATCTTAAAGGTATGCCATTGTAAATTCGGACATATAAACATTCGGCCAAACCATAATTATATTAAATAATTTTTATGCCTTAATAATATTCGTTTAAAGAAAATTATGCCAAGTGTGGTATGCCTAATAAATTTCGGAGCATCAAGATTCTGCCAGATAGAGGGAACCCCTGAGAAATATGTTCAATATTAACATTTTTATTTCCACTACTACAAATTATACAGATTTGGCAATTTTTTATCATAAGACAAGCCTATTTTGGTCATTTGCCTCTTGTCAGCGCCTTAAGCACTTAAATTTCTTTGCATGATCCCTGAGATCTGTTGATTCCATCATCATTCTCTATTTAAAATCCAAGGAAATATGACACTGTCTTTGTTGTTATTTTAAACTTCCTTTTCATTTCTCCTATTAACTCGTTTATAAGGTCCTGGCTCTTTGCGGCCACCAAACTATCATCAACATATAGAGCAACTATCAGTTTACCTCCATACGTCGTCTTCCTTTTGATTAAACAAGGATCTGAGTCACTAAGTTCGAATTCAGTCTCTTCGAAATAGTCGAAAATACGATTATTCCAACACTTTGGAGCCTGTTTTAAACCATAAAGGCTTTTCTTCAACAAACAGATGCGACCAGAACCATCATCATAGCCTTTGGGCTTTTTCATGATAATTTATTCAAGTTGCCCTCACAAAATCTGTTGAAAAATCGAATTGTATCATTAACATACCTATTCTCATTGGCTGCCACAGCCAATACACTCCTGACTGTTGCCGTTTTAGCCACGGTACTGAAAGTTTGATCATAATCAACCCCCTATCTTCTGACTAAACACCTTTACACCAAGTCTACCTTTATACTTGTCTACTGAACCATCAGCATTCAGTTTCACTTAGTATACCCATTTGCATGGTATAACCTTCCTGTTATTAGGAAGAGGCATGAGGACCCAAGTCTTATTCTCCTTCAAACAATTCATCTCAGGCCATTGCTTTTACCCCAAGATTGTGTTCAGAGCTTTTAATAGCATCTTTATAACAACTAGGTTCTTGGTGACAGCTAGCAATGTTTAAAACATAGTCTTTGAGTTTATTAGGTGGTCGAATTAATGATCTATGGTCTATAATTATCTAAAATATTATTTTTTTTATTATTGATCTATAATTTGTCCATCAATCTTCATTGAACACGAAGTAACGCGCGCCTCAAACAAGCTCCCTGGATTTTTATCTTGTGTCGATAGCATCGAAAATAGATTTCTGGTTATCTGGGTAATGTACCAAACATCTCTCAATGTTGACTTGACAACCTTCTTGTTAGCCTCAGCTTCAATGCTTCGCGATCCTTGCCCAACAGCCTTAATCACATTTCCATCAAATCAAATCAAAATATTTTTTTTAACATAAACCTAATTGGGCACTTATGGTACGTCAGAAGCTAGGTGCACGGTAAATAGGTATGGGAGAACAGTGTAGGCCTGTCAACAAATATCGGATACTTAACAAAAAATTAATGGTCTACAAATCTCGTTCTCACATTCACAAAATATAAAATAATCTATATATAGTACTTATAAATAAAATAGTAAAAATAACAACCTATTTAAACCAAAATGACATGATTGTCATTACAACTGTAACAAATCTGAATTATTATACTGTCCATAAAAGCCACTAATATTTTGAAATAAAAATTGTAGGTATAAATATCAAATAATGAAAAGATTATGTCAAGGAAGTATTTAAAAAGAAAGTAAAAATAAACATCGTAATTTGAGAGCAGTAGATATACATTTACATAGTTATGCCGTTAATCAGGTACCAGGGAAGCCACATGTGCAGAAGGAATTATTTCCAAATTTGCTTGTCTTCAACATAGCCTTTAATCTTATAATATTGTTTTTTTGATGAGGACACGCTTGATGTGGGTTTTGAACTTTCCATAGCTACTCGTAAGTTCTGTAACCGACTTTGGCAACTAGTTATAAAAGCGGATTTTGTTGATAAGAAATGATTTGTTTGTTTTGTCAATCTAAAATTGGGTATCACAATTTCATGTTTACTACGTGTAAAGTTTATATTATGTAAATCGCTTCTTATTTTGAAAAGTCCTAAGTTTTTGCGAACATAAAAATACTTTTTAAGATATAAAGATAAGGCAGAGTTTCACATATTCTATAGATGGCGCGGATTTTTTGGCATCTTTTGTGAAATAGATTTTTTTCTACGTCAGCTGCCGATCCCCACAGCAGAACGCCATAAGACATAATACTGTGGGAATAAGCAAAGTATACTAACCTAACTGTGGCTATATCAGTCAACTGCCTTATTTTTCTTACTGCATATGCAGTTGAACTTAATCTACCTGAAAGAGCTCTAATGTGCCCGGCACCCTATTGTAATTTTGAATCTAGAGTAATTCCTAGAAATACAGTTTCCGTAATAGCATCTTGTTTCTTGCCA
This sequence comes from Atethmia centrago, assembly GCA_905333075.3. NCBI lineage: Eukaryota > Metazoa > Arthropoda > Insecta > Lepidoptera > Noctuidae > Atethmia > Atethmia centrago. Next base: position 28,299,580 of record HG995378.1, on the reverse strand, counting down.
TCAAGTTTTAAATTTAGACCCACTTGGGGTACATTTGGTAATAAGAACTTAAGACATTTAGTTCGCATTAAGTAAGAGATTATTAGCTACGAACCATATCGAAAACAGCCAGGCTATCGTTGACATGTACACATCGTGTGTTGACATCGTATCTTTTCTTTAGAAAATATTTATATTTAAAAAATAAGAGAAGTGTCATCAGCAAATAGAATTATATCCGATAAGTTAGCCATCATGTAAGGAAGACCATTAATATAAACTAGAAATAGGAAAGGACCAAGAATTGAACCTTGAGGCACGCCTATCTTTTCTAAATACCCCGAGGACGTCGCCCCGTTAACGTTTACTTTTTGCTGCCTGTTTGATAGATAGGAAAGTACAAGAACAGCTTGTCCACGATTTTCGTAGCGGTGTGGATTCCAGGATTCCAAAATGTGACTGTTCACTTTTACTCCTGCGTCAGTCATCGACCTACCTTTAGTGAAACCAAACTGGCGACTATGCAAAATCCCATTTAAATTAAAATGTGACAACATCTGGTCTAGCATGATCAGCTATTGTTACAGTGTGATCAACCTTAACATAATCTAAATCTTGATACAAATTTAACCGCATCGTAACATGATTTGTAGCACCGTTTACCACATACCACTTGTCGCAATCAGTGTCAGATTCAGCTGAATTCGCATACAGTAATACCATGTTATGTCCTAGGGCAGTCTTTCTTGAGGTGACCAACTTTTTTTGCAGTTGTAGCATCTTATTTCCTTCTTATCATCAACTCATCACTCTTTTTAATATGTTTCTTCCGTGTTTGCACCGCAAGGGCATCACACTGCCTGCCGGGGTCGCGGGAAGGTACTAAAGGGTTACCGAGGCCCCTGGCAACACAGGCAACTGAAGGAATACGTGTGGGTTTTAGTCAGTAAGAGTCTGACACACCCTCCCGCTCCGCCCAGAGCGGGAGAAGATATTTGATGATTTCCCACCCAAAAAAAATAGGCATCAAACTAGACTCACATTCTGTACCGATACTGCAAAGTGCCTATTCATGTGCACACAATTACTGACTTGTGATATTCCACTCAATGATCTGATCGGTTCGATCTTTTTTAGATATCAACAACCAACTCGATTTGAACGAAAAGTGTCCAAGATTTTACAAATTAATAAAATATCTGGAAGTTCCTTACAGTCTTCTTTCATTAATTCTTGCCTTAACCTGCATGTCGATTCTGTAAAAGTATCACCGTGTTAACTCGCGTGGAGTGAGCTGACAGTGTCATCCCACTGATGAAAAATATTGAAGACCTGGGTTCCCAATTTTTGGACAATTCCCCGAATTGCGGGGAAGTTTCCTTCATGACTACCAGACTACTAGAGACAATTAAAAAAAAGGGTGGTATTGTTGAATTTATACCTCCCAAAAATTATAAATTGTAAGGAATAGCAAAAGCCCTATAAATTTAATTAAAAACTTCATAATTTTTTATTTTTCTTCTCATATTTGGGAAATTTCGCTTGGTTTTTGGGGAGTTAGGAAAATAAGTTTCGGCAACACAGTCCAGTGTGTCAGTGTTATCCGGCAAAATATGGTAGTCCCTTTTGTGGAAGAACACGGTATGGCAGTGATACAATTTTAATTGGTAGTGTTTTTTTATCGACAAGCCATCTTGTTTCATGTGACACGCAAATTATATCCGATGTTGAATGTTTTGCTTTTCTAAATCTTATTAAGTTATAAGTAATTCGTTTTGAAACGTAAAGTAGTGTAAATATTATGTGTTGTGTTATTATTTGTTTATTTACCTAAGAATTGTGTTCTGTTGTGAAGTTTGCGCCGATAATGTGTTGGTTATGTTAGGTTAGTCGCACTTGTCGTTTAATGATAAGATTCAAGTTGTGTCTAAAGGTATATGTGTGCCCGAATTACGAGAATTATTCTAAAAATATGATAATTCATGACTTCGGATATCTTGCAAGTGACGTGTTCTGTAATTATCACCCACCCACTTGGTTATGATATTTGAGGTGGCCGAATCTTTCTTCTGTTTGCATCGTTAGAAAATCGTGTTTAAAACTTTGAATAATGTGGTGAGTTCTTGTATGTAGAGCCGCGCTGTGATGTTGCGCGAATTAGTTTTTTTTTTTTGGTGTCAGTATTAATGGCCTACCCTCTGTGGAGAACCACTGCACGCCACTGGCCAGAACCCCTGCCGCCGGGGATTTTTAAATAAAATAGCAAAACAGAAATTCAGTCAGAAACTTAATTTGTTTTTTTTATTCCAAAAGGTTTGGTAATTTTTAGATTTGACCTCACTATCGGCTTTAACACCCCCGAAAACCACGGAAACGACAACCATGATGAAAAAACAGAACATTTTCGCAGCCGCCATCTTGCTTTTTAGATTTGACCTCAGTATCGGCTGTAACACCCCCGAAAACCACGAAAACGACACCCGTGATGAAAAAATATTGTAGCCGCCTTTTTGGATTTTGATATATAGGTGGTAAAACCAAATTTTTGTTTGTCGCGCATTTAAAAATAAAAAACGGCAAATTAAAAAAAAAACTTGATATTAGTATCTTTTTTGTACCTGAAGAACTGCAAACATAAATCATATAAACGATTTTCGTATATAACTATGCAGTTCATCCTATACCTCTCTGGAGCAACCAGCCCATTAAAATATTTAAAAAAAAATAAACTTCTATGTACGTTGAGAATCTTTTATCCTTGTCTAATGAGTCATCAGAAATATTGTTTACTATAAGTAACAATGCCATATTATCCGGCCTATTTTATTTTTTAAGTTGTCATTAAAGAGCCAAAATCTGCTGCACCTGTAGCGCCAGCCCCACATGCAGGTTTAACCGGAATCTTTATCTTGTCCTCTACCAAGTCTATTAGTCCATCTATGCCTCATAACAATACAGACATCCGGTACTTCCATTGTATCCAATTTGTACCCTCAAGATTAGCAATCTGAATCTTTGACAACTCCATTCTGGATAAATAAGACCTTAACCTAATGTTTTGAATACTTTACTGATAACATTGGTTTAATATGTTATATTTCACAAAATTAGTGTTTTTCACACATTGACACACCACAACATGACAATAGCTTTTTATCCACATGATACTTTTCTATGGTTATTAGAGTTCTTGCAAGCATTGCAAGCTTATGCAAACATTAAATAAAAATAAAATGAAAATATCTTGTTGAAAATCACTGAAATATTACTGCTTTAAATAATTATTTGTTTATATTTTTCTAGAGTATTCTCTGAGAGGAAGTACACAGATAACAACGCAGTAAGTAGAGATGTGAGTCTGATAGTGATATCTCTGTCACCGCAGCCAACCCTCTCCCTGGCAGCGCGGTACAAACTGACGCCAGAGGAAGCCACTCACAAGTTAGCAGGTGCGTTATTTTATGTCTAACAAAAGTCAATGTAAAATAAATATAATCTCCAAAATTTCATGCCAGGCTATTTATTTTAACCTATTGAACGCCACGTCAAAAAAGCAAAGACGTGCCCACGGCGCCAAGCTACGAATTATTCCTTAACATCTGTCATGTAGTCGTGACCGTGGCGTGCTGGGCACATTTTGCTCTGTCATCTACGAGGGCTGCACTAAAAGTATCGGGAATGGAATATTTCCACTGTTCCTGTCATATTAAAATCTTTTTAATTGAAGACTCCTTGGTTTTAAAAATCGAATACCATTTATTTATTTATTTAAAAAAAGTTTCTCGGTCTTGTCACAAGGTTTTGTCAAACTTGTTTAGTCGTTGAGAAAATGGAATTGACTCGAGAAAATTCAAAAGCGATGATTTATTATGACTTTCGAAGTGGTTAACACAAAAACAGTGTTTTGACCGGATGATTTCTGCATTTGGTGATGAAGCTCCATCCAAAACCACACCTTATCGCTGGTTTGCTGAATTCCAACGTGGACGTGTCAAGCTCAGTGATGATCAAGGTCGTCCAAAAACTGCAGTCACCCAAGAAAACGTTGATGCTGTGCGTAAGCTGATTGAGGAAGATCGACATGTGACATACTGCGAAATTCAGGCAACTTTAGGCATGAGTCAAATAATCTTGCATGAACAATTAGGTGTAAAAAAGTTGGTTTCCCGATGGATACCGCATTCGCTCTGTGAAGAGCAAAAAGCGGCTCGCGTTACTTCGTGCGTCAGAACTCTCGAAAGATTCCACGCAGGATCCTCAAATGCTGTATACAACATCGTATCAGGTGACGAATCCTGGATATACGCGTACGAACCCGAAACAAAAAACCAGTCACGAGTTTGGGTGTTCGAAAATGAGTTAAAGCCAACAAAAATTGTTCGTTCACGGAGTGTTGCAAAGAAAATGGTGGCCACGTTTGTCTCCAAAACCGGCCATGTTACGACTATTCCTCTTGAGGGACAAAGAACGGTTAATGCAGCATATGCGGTATGCTAGCATTTGTTTGCCACAGGTCGTTTCTGAACTCCGTAAAGAGAACTGCAACCGCCGCATCATCCTACAATGCGAGTTCTCACACCGCGCACAGAACAAAAGAGTTTTTAGAGCAAGAAAACATAGAATTATTAGACCATCCGCCGTACAGCCTCGACCTAAGCCCTAATGATTTCTATACTTTCCCTAAAATAAAGAATAAATTGCGTGGACAGAGATTTTCATCACCTGAAGAAGCTGTGGACGCCTACAAAACGGTCATTTTGGAGACCCCAACTTCCGAATGGAATGGTTGCTTCAATGATTGGTTCCATCGTATGGAAAAATATGTCAAATTTCGCGGAGAATACTTCGAAAAGCAATAAATACATTTTTAAATAGTAATTTTGTGTCACTTCCTTGATTCCCGAAATTTTGCCGCCCTCGTATACATGACTGTGGCGGTCAAAAGGTTAGAATAACAATAAAATGTCTGGTCGATATGACTTAGAAAATAAAATAAAATTCAACATTATTTTGACATATCAGTAAGATAATAATAGCTAATAGTCAAACAAAGCTGGAGTATATAATTTAGTGTAGTTTCTGCATAAACTGAAAAGAGCGCATAATAGTGGATTGTCTGACGAAAATGAACTTTATGTGTAAAAAAAACCTTATACAAAAATAACCGACTTACTTAAACACTACAAAATGAAAAATAACTTTAATTTCGCAAGTCTGTGTCTTTGGATGTGTATTTTAATTTTTTGCCACCGACTTGCGAAAGCCGGTTGTTTTTTTTTGTAAAATGTTTTTAAGTACCTAATCGAATCGCAACCTAGTTCTAGTCCTAGTTTCGGTGGCCATCTGTGGTTTTCATTATCGTTTCCACTTCACCAAATGGTGCTTTCCGAGAGCAAATGCACCTCCCACTTTTTGGAAGTCGGTTAAAAACATAAAATCCCAAGTTGTCTAATTGTAGGATGTACTTCCGTTCGTAGGAAGACCTGTTAGGAAAGAGTTGCTCCTGATGAGGATATCAAGAGCAAATCTCTTATTAGTAAAGCAGCTTTCTACAAGTTATCTAATTGTAGGATGTTGCGTCTTATGAGTAAGTTGTGCAAATTGATAAAAAACTTTATTATTCAATGTCATCAGAAAAAATCCTCAGGTTTGTGCTCTACTCAGTATTGTATTTATGGGCACACTTCATCCGTTAAACAGATTGTATTGCTCATTCTATGAGACTTTTAATAAGTGCATGTGAAAGGGAAACAACGTTTTGCATGATGTACTACTAATACTATAAATTGTCCAGGGTATTTCAAGAGCTTAGGTGCCGACCTGGTGCTGGACATGACGATAGCGGAGGACTTGTCACTCCTAGAGGCACAGCAGGAGTTCCTGCAACGCTATCAGAACCAGCAGAACGACCCCAGCTCTAAGAACATGCCCATGCTTGCTAGCTCCTGTCCAGGTAAATAGGCATAGTCACCTGAATATGTAGGTTATAACTTTGCAAATTGCTCTATTTATACTAAAACGGTTACCCCTTATTCATAAAAACTAAAACGTAACTAAAACTCTACAAACCTATTTTAGTTAAAATAGTGTTTTGTCAATTTGTTTTTGTAGAGTGTTTTAGTTTTTTTATGAATAAGCGGGTAAGTGTACAACGTAGATCTAAATGTCATAAAGTGCAAAGACGCACGTAAAAACAGCAAAACAGACTCAAAACTGCTCGTCGGGTGTCTTTAAGTAAGCTCACGCTGTTCTAATTTACCAAAACACTATCCAATACACTGCTTCCAGGATTGCATATTTGCATGTATGTCTAATAGTCAACAGTTTACATAAATATTGTTCTTGTACAATTGTGATTTTTGCTGCTAACAGTACGTGATTCTCTTATACAGGTTGGGTATGCTACGCAGAAAAGACGCACGGCAACTTCATCCTACCATATATATCGAGTTCCAAGTCGCCGCAGCAAGTGATGGGCTCGCTAGTCAAGCAGTACCTATCCAAGTGCAGAGAACTGACCCCGGGGGAGATATACCACGTAACCTTCATGCCGTGCTACGACAAGAAGCTAGAGGCGTCCCGGGAAGACTTCTACAGTGAGATGCTCAGCTGTCACGATGTGGATTGCGTTATTACTGCAAGTATGTATGATTATAAATTTTAGGGTTCCGTATCTCAAAAAATCGTAACAGCTTTTACTAAATTCATATGAAATACTTTTCGACACAACAAAAACAAAATAAACATACCTCAATCCCGACTCAAAATGCACTCAACCAGCCCTTTAGTTATGTCCATAAAAATCTATAATAAATTGCCAAATGACATCAGAAAAGTAAACAAAACAAATATTTTTATTAATAAATTGAAACAATTTCTGGAATCCAAGACGTACTATTCAGTAAAGGAGTTTTTAGATGATAAATCGATTGCAAAATAAAATTATATAAAATGAAATAATATAATATGGAATATAGAACATCAAATATAAATACATACATAGATAGAATAAATAGATAGAATAAAATAATGATAATACTTCTAAGAATTTCATAATAATTACCTACATTATTCTTATGCCATACATAAATTAAAAATAACTAATAAATACTATACCTATACACACAAACCTAATAATATATACATAATCATACAACCAATTAAACACATCTAATAATTTATAATAATATTGGATTGCTTGAACTGCTACTTAGCCCTCTTCCTCTCTCCTAATGTTGCTGTGCCCGACAGGGTCCATATTGGTATTTTACTTTTTATACCATCTATATAATACATATGGAATGCAATAGACAATTGAGTATTGAGTATTGAAAATATACACGGTACTTATAACAAAAAAACTGAAAAAAAATTGTCTGTCTGTGTTCCGGCTAGTCTCCGAAACGGCTGGACGGATGACGGGACTTTCACTGAAGCTTTACTTTTATTTTAGAAAAAGCCACGCGGGCGCAGCCGCGGGCAGCAGCTAGTCCTAAATGAATTATGATTACAATGGTATTTGAGATTTATTATGAGTGAGACATGGAGTTTCTGGTTCCAAAACTTTTGTCTGTCTAACTAATCATATACTTTCTGAAACCGCTCTAGTCGAACTAGAACAAATGCTAGACGTGAGCAACAAGTCCCTGAGTGACGTCACGAGGGCGGGGCTCGATTGGCCGTGGGGCGCGCTGGGCGAAGCACCGCCGGCGCTTCGCAGACACATCGGAACTGGGTCGGGAGGATACGCAGATCATGTGTTCTTGTATGCGGCGGAGCAGCTGTTTGGGGAGAGTAATGCGCAGCTCGTCTATAGGAATCTAAGGTTGGTAGTGCAGTTTTTTATTTAAAGTAGAATATGATTGGCCAAAGATCGAGCTAAATGGCGGACCTACTGTCTAGCAATGACCGACCTCATTATTATTTTACCATATTTGACAAAAACTCCCAGTAAACTGATTCTTCAATTAGGTTGGAATTATAATGCGTTCACTATCTATAACTTGACGCGTGACGCGATTGGGAGCACTGAACTTTGCAGTGATGTGATTGGTAGTTCTATTCGTCAGTCGCCATTTTGAACTTTATTAAAACGATCAAAATTCAGTGCTACCAACCGCTTCACGCGTCAAGTTTTAGTGAACGCATTATATTTAACTGTCACAACGGTCTTTAAGCAAATATAGACCTTACAGTTTATGACATGCAAGTGACGTTCAACCTTAGGACGGCAAACCAATATTACAAGGTCGAGTACGTCGAGTAAGGTCGGTTGTATAGTTCTGCCAAAGTCTCAGTTTGAAGAGTGACATTTTACCATGTTCCACTTTGCAACTTTGATTCTAAACGCCCCCCTTCCAAAAGGTATTTACGTATGAGGAAGAATGGGCAAGAAACTCCACCGTTACTCTTTTAAAATGTTTTACACTATTTTGTAATATTAATTATATAATTATATGTGAAGACTATGCTCCTAGAATAAAATTATAATAAATGAAACAATAAGTAAAAATAATTAAAAATGAAGCAATGACACGCTGGATATAATCCTCTAATTTGTAATATGCTTGTGTATAAAGTGTACATGAGTTTTAATTTTTTTTTCATTTATTTGCAATAGTGTCGTAGCGTAGCAGTCATACATCTTCAGGTAATTAATGAAATGCTACTTAGCTGTATGTGTCTATTGAGTTTAGTGGGAAAGTTACAGAGATCATGTAATAGACAGACACTATAAATATGTTATAGTGCACGATACATTTTAATGATACCTAATAATTAGTCCTAAAATCAACAGCTTTCTTAAATGAAACAGGAAACAATATCCATTGAGTGTTGCAACAGTATTGTACGACATCCAGCGTCACAGTTCACACTGTGACCCCACACATTGTGTGGTGTGCCACTAATTAGTCAATGGCCAGCCCCGTATTGTTTGCAACTGACGCAAACACTGCACTCGTTTACGTTTGGTTGAGTTTAGTGTATAACTTTGCTACGCGACCTATAAATTTAAGACCTTTGCTCCTGACTTGTCGCGATCCTAAGCCGGGCTAAGAATTACGGAATCTTCTGTTAGGTTTCTGGATTCCCTGGTCGGGCAGATTTATCAGTTCTTTTTTTTATTAAATTCTCAGTAGCAGGCAGCCCAGTTCTTGCATTTGTACCTGCTTTCTTGCCTTCTTTTACACTGGACGTCAGGGAAATGTGGATGTGCTCTGCGATACACTTGTGCCTTCTCCTTCAGTGAATACAGGACAGAGTACTGATGTTTTATATATCCTCAGGAACCCAGACTTCCGCGAGGTGACGCTGGAGAAAGACGGCAAGGAGGTGCTGCGGTTCGCGGTGGCCAACGGCTTCCGCAACATTCAGAACCTAGTGCAGAAGCTCAAGCGCGGCAAGTCGCCCTACCACTACGTAGAGGTCATGGCGTGCCCCTCGGGTATGCCTTTTTATACTTTACGTTTAGGATGAGCAGGAATTTAAGAATACAGGCACGATTTAATTAAAATTAACTTTGTGCAAGATTTCAATATTAAACAATTCCAAACATTGTTTTTCATCGATGAATGCAAAATAATGTAGATTATTAACATTATTAATGTGCATATTTCAAATTCTTAATAAAGTGAAATATACACAATTGAACTGTGAAAGGATTCGAACGTCATCATTACCGGCACCCGCCTACATATACACATGCTTGTAAATCAGTACTGTCTCGTTGGTCTGTGGCCGCAAGTGCTACTACTGAGCATGAGGTCCTGGGTTCAGGCAAATGGGTTATTGGATTTTTCCATCTGGAATTTCTCAGTAGCAGCCCGGAGTCAGGATGTGTTGCCCGGTGTTGGCAATAGGCTTGCCCCCTATTACATGGGACTTAAACATAACTGGCGAAATGTGGGTGTACTACAGGTACAGCTCTGCCTAACCTTTCGGGGATTACTGGCGTGATGTTATGTCTAAATCAGTTTTAAGTAAGTTTCTGAGAGATTTCATTGATGGCAGTCGTCTGATTGATGGGCAGGCAAAACAGAAAGGCAATCCAAAAAGATACCGCAGGAGACGCCCTGGGCGTCAGGAATCCCGGGCGGATTTCCGTCCACCGTAGGCGCGGGCTTGCGGACGGTGAGCAATGGGTAGCTCACCGTCCGGTAAGGACCAGGCCCGGGTCGACGGCGCGTTGTATTCAACGCGCGCCTCAAAGAGATGTCGTCAGCACAAGTGTAGGGGTCGCGGGAAGGTACTAAAGGGTCACCGAGGCCCCTGGCAACACAGGCAACAGGAAGGAATACGGGTGGATTTTAGTCAGTAAGAGTCTGACACCCTCCCGCTCCGCCCAGAGCGGGAGAAGTTATTTGATGATTTCCCACCCAAAAAAAAAGCCAAAAAGACAATCCATTTTAACCAATATATCTTCAACATTCTAGGATGCCTAAACGGCGGCGCACAAGTTCGACCAGTCTCCGGCGAGAGTGGCCGCGAGCTAGTCGCTCAACTAGAGAACATGTACTGTCAGCTGCCTCTAGCTGTGCCATCAGACAGCAAGCTAGTTCGCAAGCTGTACGCCGAGTGGCTTGACGGCAAGGACTCGGACAAGGCGCGAGCTATGCTGCACACCACCTACCATGCCGTCGAGAAGTCAGATATAGCATTAAACATTAAGTGGTGAACGGTTGTGAAATTTTAATAGTATATCGAATGTAAAAAAATAAAAAACCCGATTGCGTAAAAAGTGAACTTTAAAAATGATGGAGACAAGATGAACTATTTCTATATCTATATATACAATCTCATGCTGTCGGAGGCTTCTTCTTAACACTTTGAAGGACAGTAAACGCCCACAGACGTCATAGCAATAAACTTCTATTGTGTCTCGTTTACCGTCCTTCAAAGACTGCATGAAATTGTTTAATATTTAATCTAGGTCTCTTTTTTATAGTACACTTTTAGCGAAGACGGGATTTTTTTTATTTACTTTTTAGTTTACACTTTTTAATAATTATTTTTCATGTTAATAAGACTTATTATGCGATTATATAAGAACTTTATCACAGCTTTATTTTAAGTTTTGAAAACTTAAATAAATGCGTTTGGTCTCCAGAGCGCCACAAAGGAACAAACATACATAGGTACATAGGCCGATAAACACATTACCCTTCTTTGCGTCGCGCAGTCGTGTAAAAAGACGCTTAACGATGCCGAGACTCATTGTGATCATTGTTAGTACTGTACCATACCTGGGAACCTTCTGATTACGGAGACATTGAAGATCAAAGTTCCAACTTTTTTCTACGTTTTTTACGAAAATCAGTTTTTAATGTTATAAATGAACACAGGACTTTTGCTGTACCGTTGCATGCATCCATCGATGTATTGCGTGCGTTACATTACACGCTACCGTGAACAGCGATTTCCACACCAAAAATTAAAGACGTTTCCCAGCAACTATTTTTGTACATAATTAGGTACTTAGTTTGTTATACAGAATGCGTAGGTGACGGCTTCGTGATGGGTCTTTTTACACCCTGTAGATAATAACCCTGCATTCACGAGCACGTGTCATGTGACTCTTATATCATTTATAAGGTATTATTTGGAATGAGCAGTGGCGGCCCAGTGGTAACGGCAGCGACTTACGAGCTGTAAGTCGTAGGTTCGAACCCAGACAAGCGCTTTACTTTGAGTAATTTAATTCATCACCACTGCTCTCAAAACGGTGAAGGAAAACATCGTGAGGAAACTTGCATGTCCTAGAACCAAAAATTCGAAGACATGTGTCATCTACCAACCCGCACTGGGCCCGCGTAATGGATGGTGGGTGGTGGACGGCCCTCTCCCTCTCACAGAGAGGAGGCCTGTGTCCCAACAGTGGGAACATTATAGGCTGATCACGTTATTTGGAATGATTGACACGCGTTCGTGAAATGCAACAACTGTACCCGTCCGTTAATGTGGCACGTCGAGTGTTGGAAAAAGTTCCGCTTTGTAGAGCGTTGTCATCGATGGTATGACCTTTGTAGAGTTTTTCTCTAAAGCTCGATGTGTCAAATTAAGTCTCGGGTACCTACTATACGTTAGTGTATATTTAGAGTGTCTTTTCGCATGTTTCGGCTGCCGGATACCCTGCGTCCTTACCGAAAGCGAATGTCGCGCGAACACACAATTACACGACCGTTTAGCTGAAAAACGACGTACAAACGCGACTTATCGATCGCGCGAGTACGTCATATTCATATAAACGAGCGCGACATTCGCTTTCGGTTAGGACACAGCCATAACAGTCGGTGACGAATTTACCTACAGGTAAGCCAGACAGTTTGGGCGAGTATGTACGAAAGCTTTCATACTTACCTTCCCACACACTTCGATTCCGGTTACCCCGGAACTTGTAAAAAGACGCTGCTACTTGTGTGTTTACAAGTTAGCAAAATATTTATACTGAACTTCCTGAGTCTTGTAATCACACCATTCATAAAAGAGTGGTATTATTATGAACACATTCATCAATCCATGTAACTTGTTCTTCTCACAACATTTGTATTCGATCATTTATAAAAACATGTATAATCTGTTATCTGCAAACATATGTTCTTTACAACTCATCGTAACCTGTTTTGCATGTAAGTATTAATACTTTTTCATAAGAGATATCCAGAGGCTCATTAAATATTTTAAGATGAAATAATCGAGCTGTTGACTGTATCCTAATTAATATTAGAAATACGAAAGTGAGTTTGTTTGTTTGTTACGCTTTCACGCTAAAACGGCTGAACGGATTTGGATGAAATTTGGCACATTGGTAGACCATGACCTGGATTAGGATAGGATACTTTTTATCCCGATATTCCCACGGGATCGAGACTTATGCGGGTGAAACCGCGGGGCGCAGGTATGTAATGTTATAGTAGACTATAATGTAATGTAATGTTATAGTAGACTATAACATTTGTTTTGTTCCGTGTCTAATTGTAAGCTATGTCGTGTTGTGATATTGTATATTTGCTTATAGAATGACATATCATTATAGTTGTAAATATCACGGTCTAATTGTAAGAACAATACACTTGTTTGAAAACGTCGTGTTTGTGTCCACTACCCATTTGCATATACGTAGTACGTACAACTTATTCACTAGGTATAAATATTAAATGGTTCCCTTTATAAGTGACTGTGGGTAAATGACCCTCCGTGTCGCAAGTACTTTCTACTTCATTTTTTTGTGGTTCTCCCATTCATGTTTAGGATCTCCCATACTGATGGCAATGATTTCCTCCCTCACGTCATCGTGACGTCACTGACGATTTGGGGTGAAATCGGTGGTATCAATCATTAAAAAAAGAAAACTGCAGTATATTATTCAGCTCATTAAAATATCACCGCTTAAACTACCTAACAAAATATATTTATTAATTACTATGAAGCTAAATATTTTATTTCAAAACATATTCGGGGAAGACCTGGATGAGACGCGCACAGACCAGGAAAGTAGGGCACAAAAGAGAGGAGACTTATACTCAGCAGTGTGTGGAACAAGGGGCCGATGATGATGATGATGAAAGCATATTCTTACGACATAGGTACAGGATTTTTTTTAACCAGTGCGCAAATTTTGAAAATTAAAATGAAACTTATTTTAATCTTCTGAAAAAAAATAAAGTTATCGTTAATTTATTGAACAAATAATGGAAATGTGTTCTATTACTGATAAAGAATCACCAAAAAAAAATCGCGCACTGGTTAATTTTTTGTCCTGTAGCCTCTGTAGGTATATTTTTCCTTACACTTTAGTTTTAGTAAAGGAATGATATGCTGTAACATGTAATCAATAATCGAAACAAATCCAACGAAATCTTCGAGACTATTTAAGCATACAAAATTACATTAGTGCTAAATAGTTCCTTACGAAACTTTTAGTTACAGAAACAACAGTATTTTGTAAAAAGGTATTCACACACATATACCAACACTTTTATTTAAGTAATTTCAACACACATGCAAAATTGACACGCTTCATAACTTGATTACTAAATATTTAGTTAGCTTACCTGACCGTGCCTAAGTTATCCTAGCTGCGAAGTTCTGATGAGCTGATCATAACCAGTTACGTGAATTACGTCACGCTGCGTTATCGTGCCGCGTCCGTCTCGTGACGTGTGAGCCGGCTCGTAAGTTAATGAATAACGATCGCAGCTATCGATCGTATTCCGTGCAGTTGCGAGTGCGGGCGCGGCGGCGACCAATCTCGTGTTGTACAAATAATGTTTAGTGTTTACATAACAAGTGCTGGACTGCGCGACTGAACGCTCCTCGACACGCGGCACTAGCGCGCGATGGAAGGCTCGAGCGTCACCGTGACCAGGATATACTGTGTTCTGTTCTTCACCATCATCAAGGCAGTGATCAGCACGGGGCTGGGCAAGTGCCCCGTCTACCCGCCGCTGCCCAACTTCGACATACAGCGCGTGAGTAGCACCACTTTCAACATTATCACGTGTGCGATACATTACAGTGCATTTTTGTATCGTAACGGTTACATTCGTAAGCGAAGGTATTTGCTGGCTGGAAGTTATCGGTAACTTGTATTCAATAGAGGTCACTGCATAATGTAAATTAGTTTATTCCACAGGTGTTTACACATACGCGCATAATATTAGTAGGTAACTGTTAATCCCTTTTTTTTGGGTTGGAAATTATCAAATAACTTCTCCCACTCTGGGCGGAGCGGGAGGGTGTGTCAGACTCTTACTGACTAAAGCCCACCCGTATTCCTTCCGTTGCCAGTGTTGCCAGGAGCCTCGGTAACCGTTTTGTACCTTCCTGCGACCCCGGCAGGCATCGGTCCTAGTGGACCCCTACACTTGTGCTGACGACATCTCTTTGAAGCGCGCGTGAAACACAACGCGCCGTCGACCCGGGCCTGGTCCTTACCGGACGGTGAGCTACCCATTGCTCACCGTCCGCAAGCCCGCGCCTACGGTGGCCGGAAATCCGCCCGGGATTCCCGACGCCCAGAGCGTATTTGCAGCGGCTAGGGGTGAGAGGGCGCGAAATTTGCCTTGCCCTCAACCGTCCCGCCACCTCCTTCGCGAGCATTACTGCTTCGCAGAAGGAGGTGACGGCTGCCCATACCCTCTCGCGCTGTACCATGGCCTGAACCAGGGCCGGACGCGAGAGATATCTGCCGCCGATAGCCTCTATGAGAACACGGCGGTGCTCTGCCCAAGGCAGATTTCCACCGTATGCTCCACCGTGTTCTCCGGGCGATCCACACAGTGGTGACACCCGGACATTACCTCCCGCCTTATCCGACACAGGCACCTCCCGAAGCTGCCGTGTCCGGTGAGGACCTGCGTCAGGCGGAAGGTGAGGACGCCATGGCGCCTCTCTAGCCACTCCTCAAAGAGGAGACTTATCGCCGCAATTGTGGCGTGTCCAGCACTGGGTTGCGACGACCGCACTCTCCATGTCGCCATGAGATCCCGCTGGAACTCCGTCCGTTGTGCCGCGATTTCTCGCGGCCGCGAAGTTACGCCCCGGCGTTTCGTCTCCTCGTGCCACTCTCATACGTGTGCGAGGACAACTGTTAATCCCTGAGAAGACTTCTCATATCCGCGGCCTTTTGCCAAATGTTGAGGTCGGCTTCCTGTCCAGTAGTGTCCAGCCTAACCGGATGCAGCTGAATCAGTGGCGTAGCTACCGCGGTATCAGCCGTGTCAATGATACGGGGCCCCCAAGCTACAGAGGCCCCCCGACGTGTGTTTGCAAACATTCGCCAACAGATAAGCCAATTGTCAAACTCTTGCATTCATTTAACAAAATCACACGAAAATCTAATTTACCCGTATCCTATCCGATATTCCTGTATCCTATACTTATTTCCTAACTTAGGGGGTAAATGTTTCAATATAAATTAGCAACAGGAATGATTTTTATCAAGGTTTTGTTTCTAGATACCACTAACAATAAACACGTAAAATAATATCCAAATAGACAAAAAATCAATGTTTACCTGTGAAAAGAATACTCCATCTTCTTTCTTTTGTTTTTGGGAACGGTTTTTACAATGTTTAAAAACATTATCTGTAAGAGCCCGTGACGTACTGACGATGCGGCGCTTCGTTCTGTACGGACTCGAGATTGTATTAGCTTTTGAATTTGTATTTGCTTTGTTGGCCGCACTCTCGGTCTTCCGTGCGGTCTATCTGCTACTATTCTACAATCTGAGGCTCTTGCATTCTCTTAAAAAAACCTCTTTGAAACCTTAATCCCGGTCCAGAATGCTTCAATTTTCGAACTTGTTCCGCTGGCTCTTGCATTTTCTTAATAAGGTCACGATGACTGCCTAACCCCCCCGAATCAGGATGCTATTTTATTATTTTGTATAAAGTACTCTCCGGTGAGCTTCGCCGCAGTCGGGTAAAAAGGGCCGCAACAAATTTAGATACGGAGCTCCTTTAGGACTAGCTACGCCACTGAGCTGAATACCAGTATTTTACGCGCTGCTACTGCCTATCTGACCTCCACAATCCTTTTTTTCCGGGGTGGAAATTTCTCATGGATGTCCTCCACCCTGGGGCCGACGGAGGGGTCTGTCAAACTCTTACTGTCTAAAAACCACCCCGGTGTTCCCCTCCCACACTTGCACCGGAGATTATGGGATCAAGTGCGACATCCGCCACCCCTGGCTGGTGCCCGCGGGGGGAATGAGGTGTAAAACTCCCCCCGCGACTTGCAATAGGGGCGCGCGTGGAACACTACGAGCCGCCACCTCGGGTCCTGCTATGAGGGGGTGACGGATGTCCCCGAGTCCGTCGCCCCTTGGAACCATTTACGGGGCCTGGAAAAGAGCGTTGTCCGCCCTCCGCCGACGCCTGGTGCGCCTGCTGCGGGCAGGGTGAGTGGAAGAGATCTCCCGCTCCCTTTCCGCAGCCTTCTTCTGCGACATGACTGTTTCGAAGAAGGATAATACCACCGCGTCCCAGGACTCCTCGCTGCCGACCATGGAGTCGACCACGTCTGGCAGCGACACTGCTTACTCCCCACCGATACAGTGACGCGAGTACTTTCGCCTCGAGGTCCCTGTGCGGGGATCCAGCCAGTACACAAGCCGCCTTGTAGGAGATCGAGCGATATCCCCTAATGACTCTGACGGCCATCGCTCTCTGCGGCTTTCGCAGGAAAGCGATGCTACCGGTCGTCAGGTCAGCCGCCCAGATTAGGGTCCCATACAGGGCCATCGATCGCACATTCCCCACGGAGCCTACAGGCGGCCACAGGTGGCGCTCGGGCCCCCCACATTGGGAAGCAGCGTTGATAGCGCCCCAGCCGCGCCCAACAACTTGGGTGCCAGCCGCCGAAAGTGAGGGCCGATGTCCCACTGGCTATCGAGCACCAATCTCAGTTACTTAGGTACCTCTCTGCTGACTAAGGAGTCATCAGAGAGGTAGCTAACGAGAGGCATTAGACAAGAGTCCAATGCCATCAGACGCATCTCTTATTTATCAGCAAGACTTTTATTTATAAGGGCCTCCTAAATTGGTTACAATTGGTAAAATAGTTAAAATTTGTATTTCCGAAGATTTAGTTAGATTTTAACATATTCTGACTGTTCCCGGTTTGTTTAAATCTAACACGTAGACGCACCGTCTACATATTCCGATGTTGAGCGTTGTAAACAGTCACCTTGCGCCCTGCTTAAGTCCGAATGTCAAGCGGTCAACTCGCAGCTATGCATACGTTTAACATAATGCATAACACTCGCTAGGTACTAGGTAAATCGGAAGGAGGCGACTAGAATTCAGAACGTTACACAAACTATCTACTAAGCTCTAAGAGTTTTCCAGTAGCAGTAGAAAAGTTAATTGGTACACATAACACAACGTATCATTATGTACGAGTATTCAACATGACCGATGCCGTTGTACCGCGCCTTAGGAATGCGCGGCGAGGCGGGGGGCGGGATGCCGTGAGCGGTGACGAATGAGCAGCCTGCACTGCCCAACTTACTATACATAGTACGGTCGCTGACCCCAAAAAAATTGTCATCAAATCAATTTTATTTATTTGTTTAAACTTCTCGCACACAATTAAGTACAAAGGCGGACTTAATGCCTTAGGCATTCTCTACCAGTGAACCAAGGGTGGTGAAGAGATAAGATGGCAGGTGCTCTGAGAGGAAATAAAAATCATCAATCAAAAAGATCATCAATTTATCATGTTTACATCTCGATACCTATCACGTCTTTTTTTTTTTTTTTAGGGTGGGAAATCATCAAATAACTTCTCCCGCTCTGGGCGGAGCGGGAGGGTGTGTCAGACTCTTACTGACTAAAACCCACCCGTATTCCTTCCTGTTGCCTGTGTTGCGGGGGCCTCGGTGACCCATAAGTACCTTCCCGCGACCCCGGCAGGACCTATCACGTCTGCGGAGTGTTTTGATAGAACAAAATGCTAATGCTTATTCCAATGAATTCAAAATAGCAACATGCGACTATGTAATGAATTATAATTTATTGTACCTGTCTATAGCAAATAAGGAAAACTTGCTGGAAATTATTGTAATTTATTTAAGTAATTACCTACTAATTAGCGATAACCTTTCCCCCGCTGTCGCAATTTCCCTGGAAACGATACCTACTAACCATGTTAATATTTGTCACTATCAGGTATTTTTCTCCAAAATGTGTACACAAAATGGGTCTGCTTGAATGGTGATTGCTACGAGTATAAATATTCTAATAAATCGCTGGTCGTCGAATTTTAATCATTTAAAATTTAACCAGCAACGATTACTTGTTTTGCCTAACAAAAACCGGCCAAGTGCGTCGTCAGACCACGCACAATGAAGGGTTCCGAAGTTGAGATAAATTTATCCCAAGAACAAACTTAACATTGTCGTTGAAAAACATGTGGTCGTACATTCCAACTGCAAATGTAAGTTGCACAATATTGAGAGATTCACCATGTTATTTCAAGACCATAGGCTTTTTATAGGTTTTCCTGTAATCTGTGTATACACCAATTTTCCGTATTTATTCCAAATTTTGGGCTTAGTAGTTTCGGAGATGGGGGCGGGGGGGGGGGGGGGGGGGCGGAGATGGGTGTTCTTTTCCTATAAGAGCTCCGTTTTTCCTTTTCAGGTACGGACCCTAAAAAAGACTTCCTCATTTTCTTAAGTTACTTCGACTAATAAAATCAATATTATTCCTGCTTTCACTGGCTAATAGTGTACCAAATTTAATGAATTCCGTAAAATCTCCTGTTGCATGAGACTTAGGCTCAAATCACACCGGGATGGCAGCGACCTCCGTTTAAAATGATTTCACACTAAAAATGGTCGCCGCGCAGCTGCCGGCTGCTGCCCGGTGTGAATTGAGCTGTATACAACTGGCAAAATGTGGGTGTAAATACTATATTATTATATTATGTACACCTCTGCCTAACCCTGCGGTTGTAAATTCAACGTTTTTATCTACTTATACACTTATCATTACGAAAAGCTCATGGTAATTATACAACCTAGCTACTCGTATCATCTTGCGGTACAGTTGGCACGTGCACGTGTCGCGGGTTCGATTCTCTCAAGAAACTATTTGCATAGCTTGCAGGTAGTTGTTTCGGGTCGATTGTTAGTGTCTCGGATATTATTTTATGATTGTAAACGCAGCCACGAAACAGGAGAAATTCCAAGTGCATCATTTTACTAGAATTTAGGGGAGGAAGGAGAACTAGGTGCCTATACTTTCTATATTGGGCCCTATCAGAATACCAGCGCTGCGGTATTTATTTTTTAAATATCGCAGCATTATGCTGAGATAGGAGCCTTTTTGACGTCGCACAAGTTGTTTTTATTTATTTTCTTTGTTGTTTTTTATTTTTAATGGAACAAATATGTAAAATATGTTCGTTTTAAATGCTCCTTTTTTTACTTTTTGTGTTTCTTGTGCGTGTCCCAAATAAAATATTTTTCTTTCTATTCATAATATGTAGGTATATTTAATCTCAGATAAGTTACATTCCATAGCCTACTATCATTCAACTATCTACTTTAGTATTATGTATTGTAAATTGAATTTTGAGTGGCCATTTGTAATCAATAAATTGGTTGCACAATGAAATTTGTAATTTGACATGTATGACATTGAATTTGTTGTTCCAAAACTTGATTAATTAAGTGTCTGAGATTCTGAATTCCATTATTATTTTATAACAATCGACAGAAATCAATAAACGCCTGACAGCCTAGGTCACTCGGTAATCCTACATAGTTTACAGTCTATATAGGAATGAACGAAAGAAACCTACTTACTGAAAAATATCAATTGGAGACAATGCGATTTACGACGCAACTTTGTAAACTAGAATGTTATTTGGAAATACGATTGTTGTGATATCTGTAGAGCCATGAGGAACAGGGTGTAAAGTTACTCATCCTCCATAGAAAAGGGAGGATCCTCCGAACAGACGGGTGTCGTGTCTGGTGGCAGTGTGACCAGATTCAATTTTACGAAAATACCGAGGCACCTCAAAAAAATACTGAAATATACCGACTTACATAGGACAGATATACCAATAAAAATACTGATTTTCTTAACACGTTTTATTTATTCATACTCACAATAAATGTTAGAGTTATATTTTAACATCCTTTTCGAAGGATTAAAATTTACACAACCTCCTTCATCCTTAACACCTTGCTTTGTTTTTAAAATAGCTGACACATTTTTGTTTATAAATCTGTTTCTTTGGTCCGTTTTTATTAAATTTATTTGTGAAAATATGCGCTCGCACGCAGCATTCGACACCGGTATACATAGAAGAGATTTACTAAAACTAGTTATATTTTTGTATTTTAACATGCCATCACTGTTAGAAATTTTCCCAACTTCCACCCAAAATTGTTCACACGAGATGGGTGAGCCAGTGCTGGAAGATTGTAACAAATCACTTACTTCGCGATCAAACTTTAGGGTTCTATAATCTTCGTCAATTAATTGCATTTGTTCTGGCTGTACCTACTTCGCATGGGAAAGTTTATATCACATTTCGTAAACTGCGAAATTCTTTATGCACGGCAGTGTGTGGGTCAAGAAATTTCAGTTCTCGAAAAACTGGATTTTCAAAAGGCAAACGTGATTTCAATTGCGTGCTCAACTCAATTAAAAATGATTGGCACCTTCTGAAAAACTCAGCAATCTGTTCTTTCATGTTTACATTTTCCCTGTGTTTGATTAATTCTTGGCCTACTTGAATACCTAAGTACATATCTTTCAATGGCAAATAATTTACATTAGACTTTGGGTCTAACGTAAATACATTGTCCGTACTTTTGATGTAATTAGCTTTCATGAAGCAACCCAAAATCGACAAGTACATACTAGATGCATCATCATACAGTCTATCAATGCACGGATAGTCGCCTTGAAAAATTATGTTAAATTTGTTTACAATCGGCAAAATGTAGTCCAAAAAGTAAAAGTACAATTTGTTTATATCAGTGGTAAAAGAATTAAATAAAAATTCTGATGACATTGCGATCACTCAAGTATTGGTCTTGAAAGAACAATTGCAATGCCCTCCACTGCTCAATTATTCTACTAATACAGGCATGAAGTGAAAGCCTCCTTATGTCGTAATGACGCAAAATTCTGTGATTTTCAGAGTCTGTGAAATTTTGGAACTCGGCAAATTCTCTTTGACGCTTGCTGCTTTGAGAAAAATATCCATATACTTCTTTTACTATTTGTTCTAAATTTCTAGGCAGTATTTTACAGGCGTGGCTAACACTTAATGCTGCGGAGTGACAAACAACTTTTATGTAAAAGCACTTTGGCTTTACTTCTTTAATTTTTGCAACAATGCCAGAATGTTGACCAAACATCACATTCGTAGTATCAGCAGCGAATCCTATTAAGTACGTCTTTTATTTCTAAACCTAATTCGGATAATTTTGATGACAACGAATTAAATAAATGACCTGCGGTCTCACCACTTAAATCAACTAAATCAAGGAATTTGGTTTGTACAGTACATTTAGTTTCAGAGAAGTATTTAATTACTATTGCCAATACTTTGACTGTTGCAACATCTGTACTCTCATCGATTATAATTTAATATACTGGTTTACCTGAAGGAGATGCAGTACCAAGTATGTCTTCAATCATATCTTTTTCGAAATTGGGTCCTAAAACATTATAAGTTATAGCGGCTGCTTTGGTTCTCTTGCAGGAAAATTCTTTCGCAATATCGGAATCGGTAAAAACACTTCACTAGAACATCACTAAGATGGTCCATAGCTCTAAATGGGATGTTGTGTTCCGACAGAAAACTGCATAAACGCAGCTCAGCTTTCTTGACTTCGTCTTTCAGTGGGGCCTTTTTGAAAAATGTATCAACCTGAAAATTTAAAAAATACTTGGTTGCTTCGATTTTTTATAACAGCGCCGCATTTCATAGCTCTTACCTAACTGATTTTGAGAAACAAAACTAGGATGATTAACTTTAAATTAAAATATATCCAAACTCCTTGAACTAGGTAAGTAAAACGAGTTATGCTTACCTTTGACTGTCCTTTATACTTTTTCAAGTTCGATTTATGCTTTTCAGTAGGTATTTGCATGCTGTTTTATAGATGCTAATCTACTTTGCAGTTTCGCATTGCATGCTTTGCAAAATGCGGACTCGTCATCTTTATAACTTGAAAGCCACGAAGAAAATTCCGGAATTTGTTCCCACTTAGCTAAATAACTTTGCTGAAAACTAGACATGCTGTCCGGATGAATGCAACTAAGTAAATAAAAACAACGAAAATCGCGTTCTATTTATATGATGACAAAACATCTCCTATTTTGGGGAAATTCCCGAATTATCGAAAGAAAGTCCTCAAAGATTAAGTCGAATGCAGAAGAGACAATCATTTCACTTGAACCGTATTACACGATTTGTTATTAGTAATAAAATATCTCTTAAGTTTAACTACTACCTATTCATGCAACTGAAAACTTAAAAACTAGACGTTGTTTTGAAAATTATAGATAAACTAGCAGTCCGTCCCGAATTCGTCCGGGTTGACTGAAACACAACGAATTTGAATGTATGCAATCTGGAAATTACGCTCTATCTAATAGTGCAAACCGCATTAAAATCGGTCCAGCAGTTGTAAAGTTTTAGGCGAACATACATTCTGCAAGTCTGATTAATACTATGTATTGATTGATCATTGTATATGTAGTATTACAATACTACAACGCCGCACAGTGGGCCCATACTGAAAATTAGTGGACTTAGGCAACAAAGTTACCATATCGATGCGATTTTTTTTTATATGACGTGTTATAATATTCCTGACAACTTTTATTCTTATAAAATTTCTTCTAAACTTGATAGTTTGTCTTGAAAAAAAATTATTAGATTTTTTTGTATGGAGCGAATCACGTTTAATTTTTTTTCTTCAATTGTAGAGATTTAGTTATTATTGCATGTTATCGGTACAAATGAGTCATCAATCACAATGCAGGTGCTCTGCATTGTGATTGATGACTCATTTGTTTGTGCGCGCATAACTAATGAGTCATCGAAAAATGCTCGTCTCTGATTGGCTGTGTTATTTTTTAACTGCACGTTATCTATTGTTGAATAAATATATCGTAATGTTTCAGGTTATTCTAATTTTGTTAATGATAGGTGAAATAATTTAAATTTGTACGGGCAAATCGTTGATAATTATCTACATAATCAACTGTAGGTATATTATTATAGTATAAGTTATCGTACGTATGATCATTATGAAACTGTGAAGTAATTGTAGCCCTGAAAAGGGCTGTTTGTCATATTCCTAACCCTGATGGGCTTTTGTGGGAATAATTTAGAGCCGGATCACATTATTTCTTGTTCCAGAAGTGCTAGTGGGTCCGGCAAATTTTCGGACTCTGCTATGAGGCATTCTTCTTCCTCCATAATTTCACTGTCACAGGGAGGCTCAGTAGTCTGTAACAACTGAGTTGCTTCAGGCAACAACTCATTATGAACCTGTTTCATTATTTTAGGCCTTATGTAGGATATGTGGGGATCAGAGCTTATTAGAAGTCCATGGTCTTCGTTTGTTGCTATTCTCCCCGTTTTCCGAGTGTGCCTCTCCCTGACGTTTCTGAAGTCCTTATTACGGGCTTCCGAAGCTTCTTCAGATAAGGTACCTAAAACGAATAAGTACATACATTTTAATTTCAAAACGCAATCGAGTCAAATAATACATCAAACTATATTTATTTTTTACTTACCGATTGGCAAAACACCAAAGTGGTTACAGATGTCTTTTTTTTTTTTTTTTTTTTTATTAGGGTGGGAAATCATCAAATAACTTCTCCCGCTCTGGGCGGAGCGGGAGGGTGTGTCAGACTCTTACTGACTAAAACCCACCCGTATTCCTTCCTGTTGCCTGTGTTGCGGGGGCCTCGGTGACCCATAAGTACCTTCCCGCGACCCCGGCAGGCATCGGCCCTAGTGGACCCCTACTTTTGTGCTGACGACATCTCTTTGAGGCGCGCGTGGAATACGACGCGCCGTCGACCCGGGCCTGGTCCTTACCGGACGGTGAGCTACCCATTGCTCACCGTCCGCAAGCCCGCGCCTACGGTGGCCGGAAATCCGCCCGGCATTCCCGACGCCCTGGGCGTCTCCTGCGGCGGCTAGGGGCGAGAGGGCGCGAAACTTGCCTTTCCCTCAACCGTCCCGCCTCCTCCTTTGCGAGCATTACTGCTTCGCAGAAGGAGGTGACGGCTGCCCATGCCCTCTCGCTCCGTACCATGGCCTGAACCAGGGCCGGACGCGAGAGGTCTCTGCCGCCGATCGCCTCCACGAGGACACGGCGGTGCTCTGCCCAAGCCGGGCAGACCTCCACCGTATGCTCCACCGTGTCCTCCAGGCGATCCACACAGTGGTGACACCCGGGTTACAGATGTCTGCACCGTGCATTAGAAGTTTATGTACACTAACTGGCATGTAGTACCACGAATAGTGTTGCACGTACACATCAGCTGTTTCTCTACAGTATCTTCTAAATTTTTCACAGTCAATGTTTTTGCCTGATGATATGGCTTGTAGAATAACGGAAAATCTGAAAATCAGATTTTCGTCAATTCCCGTTATTCTGGAAGATCTTTTGTAATCTTGGAAAAAGCGCCTCGCTGTATTCCCGTCGTTTGTAGTTCCAAAACCCTAAAATGGGAAAACAATACTGTAATATACAATACATAGAGATATAATTCACAAACAACATAAAGAGAGCGAAAATACATACCTGTTTGACTATATCAATCAGCATTCCAGTTTGCTCACGAAACTCTTGCTGTGTGGTATTTTTTTTAGCTTGTTTCAAAGCCTTATGTTCGCCGCGAGCAGTCCATCGTTGAAAATCCAGATTATAAGATATATGGAGAAGACATTCCATACACCGAATCTTCATATGCAGTGAAGAAATTCCTTGTTTGTAAATTTCTTCACGAAGTGGTTTAGAAGTCAAAGCGTCTAAATTATTCATCTCACTCGGTTTTGCCAAGCAAATGGGACACGTTGCATATGATGGTACTCCAGCAATAATATTGGCCACTTTTCCATCAATCATGGTCATATGCAATTCATGTGATACAATAATATTTCCACACTGTGTAGATATTCGTTCATCAATTTGTTTTTTCATCTCAGACTCTTCAGACTTTATAAAGTCAGCTGTCTCCGAAGTGAAAGTGAACTTCACTGGTCGACAGTACAGAGTTGAGCAAGGTGTGGGGTTCTCCCAAACTAGATTTTCATTCCCAGATGATGGCCTAGTAGACACTAGCCGAAGAGGGACGATGCTTATTATGACTACTAATGAATCATCGAACTCTGTAGCTGTGTTTGACGTTTTCTGTTTATAGTTACTCTGCGACGAAGAACCATCAAGTCCCCATTTCCAGGTCAACTTGAGTTCTTCATTTTGAGACCTATCAACAGTATTTATATCAAGTAATATCCTCTCCACAGTGTGGTCCAATAGCGCTTGCAATTTAATGTGAGCTCCGTTTTCGGTAATCTCCATACTCTCTTGTGGTGGGTAACATCTTTTCTTGGCATTTACAAGCTTTGGATAAGATGGAAAGGCAGCACAGTTTTCTTCTTTCAGAAATTGTCGAAGAGCTAAGTACTTCCATTTGGAGAGCGCAACTGATGTATAAAGAGCTAAACACTTATCTTCAGAGACAGTACTTAAGCTCTGCTTTTTGAATAGTCTCTCTTCTACTTCGGATAGCGCATCTGGATTACTGGAAAGGTATTCGACCACTTTTACCAGATTCATTTTGCCGTTGTCATTCAATTTTGTTATGTACCAGTGCTGCAACTCTTCCTCGGAATTTTCTTCTACTATGGAAGTAGAACGTCTTTTCTTTTGCTTATTAACTCTTCGAACGGTTTTCTGTGCTCCTTTTCTGTAGATGTTCCCGCTTCCGCAGTACATACTGAAAGAGTAGGAACATGGCAATCTATATCCACAAGCTCAGATAAGGCTGCGTCCGAAAAGCCCATCACACTTCTCAGATCAACACTGTCACAAACAGGCCAGTTGATGTTTTTTTCCAACCACTTGTGATTAATAACACGATTCATAAAAGTTTTTTGATTTCTACTTGACTCTATCCACTTTTTATTTAAATTTACACAAAAAAAGTCGCCAGAACTCCTTGATTCGGTTCTTGTCTTCTTCAGAAACTTCGGTAGTCAAGACAGAAATGATACTTTCATACAGAAACATATGATTTTTCAGATCACCGCCACTTCTTAATGTCACAAAAAGATCTAGGTTGGTACAAAATCCAGCCATAGTTCTAATGTAAATATAAAAATACAAGTATTTCACTGTGTTCACAAACAAGCGACAAGAGCGAAACTAGATGGACTACTCGGGGATGTCGCTGCGCCCCCGCAAGGGGGCGCGGCATGCGGAACCGGAGCATCGCTCCCTGGCCGCGGAGGGTCTGCGTTGGCCCGTAAAAACGGACCCCTCATTGTAGGCGCCTTGTGGCGCATAAAACTTTTGACGCGTTTTATCGCGTCTGTGTTATTGGTTGCTATGTGTATTTCTGTAGGCTCGCCACGACGCTAGTACGTTAGCGCCGCTTTCTTCACGACTCCACGGCGGTCAGTCCCCGCCAGGTGAGACCCCCGGTTACCCGGGGGAGGCCCGACGAAGACGACCAGCGACAGTGGAGCCGACTCGACGTTCCTACAGATAGGTGTTTAGCTCCCGCCCGCCCCGCTCTCAGATCTAGCCGATCACGGTCCGGGCTAAAGAGCTGTCGAGTGTGTGTGAACGGCATTGTATTGTGTGTAACGCCGTTCAGTGTCTACGTGCGTCGCAGCCCGCGCCGCGCCCGTACGTGTGAGTTGAATGCCTGTTTAGTTATGGATGTCTGGTTTAATCACGTGACGCGCCTATATTAACTTAGTACACGCCACGCAATAGATGTGTGTCATCTGTAAAGTTCAGTTGAATCGAGTAAGCCGCGTGTAACCTGGGTGCGACTTACTCGAGGCGTCCAGTCCGGTGTATGGGGTCACTCGTCCGCTACCAGGTCGCGGGGCAAGGGTCTCGCGTCGGGGGGGCGCGTATGCCAGGGCGCTATCTGCTTGACATGGGGCCAAGCAGACGCGTCGGCACGCGCGCCTAGATGGACTTAATGAATGTCTTTATATTTATAGTTAGTGTTAATTACTCAAGTAGTGGACATAACAGTGAGTGAAAATTATTCAGCCAATCAGAGACGAGCATTTTTCGATGACTCATTAGTTATGCGCTTAGCCGAGTGCACAAACAAATGAGTCATCAATCACAATGCAGGTGCTACCGATAACATGCAATAATAACTAAATCTCTACCAGAATTACTAGTTATAAGTACGTATGCGCTAATAAAACTATTTATTTAACTAAAAAGAAGGTGAAAACAGCCAAATGAGACAAAAAATATGCTTTGAATTTATTTTAAATGACAAAAAAATTCTTCCAACTCATTTTTTTTTTTACCGAATGATTACTCGCACTGCCGCAGATGGCCGGCGCTGATTTTTTTTTCATGGATAGAGAATGACCCTGGCTATCATATACTCACGCCACACACTCAACATATTAGTACAATTGAAGAAAAAAAATTAAACGTGATTCGCTCCATACAAAAAAATCTAATTAATTTTTTTCAAGACAAACTATCAACTTTAGAAGAAATTTTATAAGAATAAAAGTTGTCAGGAATAATATAACACGTCATATAAAAAAAAATCGCATCGATATAGGAACTTTGTTGCCTAAGTCCACTAATTTTCAGTATGGGCCCACTGTGCGCCGCCGCGCCGGCAACGGCCGTCTTTCTAGTCATATCTGTAACTTACTCATCTTTGCTCATAGATAACATGTATAAGTATAAACTAAATCCGGGAAAGTCCCCAATGTTCGCGTTCCGGGGAATTCCGCAAACATTGTCGCAAAGACGATCACTCACTACGGTGTTGCCATAACTTCAACCAAAATTACCCAAAAATACTGACTGCCAGCAATATACCTGAAAATATACTGATGTTCGGAAAAATCGATGAAATATACTGAAAAAGTATTAAAATACTGAATCTGGTCACACTGTCCGGTGGGCAACTGCCCGACGGTTGATGTCGGGATGTTGTATAAATGCTAGTTGCGCGTTAAACTCTGCTTGCGCGATGCACTATTTTGCATGACGTCAGTATGTTGCGTAGATCGCATGTGGCGATGTAGATGCCGCCACATATCTATAGAAAGGTGATCTCCACCAGGTAAAACCTCCAACAGGCAGGCGATGATTGAATGTTCGGTAGTTAAGATGTTTTCTTCATAATTCTTGCTTACACTCCTTAGAAAAACTTGATGGCACTGCGCTACGGATCGCAAGTTCGGTTCCCGCACGTACGTACCTATACAATGTTGGTGTGGTCTGCATGGTCTAGAGACAGATACCTAGCGTTTCGGGTTTGTGTTCTAGTTGTGTTTTTTGAAACAAATTCTATTAACCCAGATCTAATTCCAAAAAAAAACCTAGCCTCTAGACCAATTTTAATGAGATCGTCTCTTTAAAATAGATATTCCCTAAAGTAAGAGACTTGGGGTTGCTAAAGTTTCAATTAGTAAGCAGTTAATGATATCTAATACTTATGCTTTTTCTGTAATTTTTTACTCCACCATGTTCCAGATGACCGGCACTTGGTACGAGGTGGAGCGATCGTTCTACTTGGTGGAGATCACCGCAAGCTGTACTGAGCTCAACGTAGCGCTCAACGATCGGGGCTACCTGCTCATCACTATCAATACCGTTAACAAATGGTAAGTCAACTTTGTAACTTATTTACCTACGAGCCATTGGCAACACTGGCGTATCGTGGGGGTAGAGGGGGCCACGGCTCCGAACGGCGCCGATATAAAGTGCGGCGTCGTCATCCTAACTGTTGTGCGCCCCTGGCTGGAGGCTTTGAGTTCGCTTAAGGCAGCCACAGGAAAGTCCGGTTAAGTAGTCACGACCTCTCAAGGTCAACTACGAGATGCCATACACAAAAAAAAAAAAAAAAAAAAAAAACTGTTGTCATCAGGACTACGTAGGTACTTATTTTCGAAAAAATTAAAAACAGTGGGACAGATAAAAATTGTTCAAAATAGTATTGCAAGATTTGACGTCAAAAAGTAGGTATACATTAATGTTCCATATACTTATATATAAGCTTGTAAAGTGTAAATTCAAATTATGAAAATACAGTTCATTTTACGAGCGGAAACTGAATTCCCCAAGACGAATATTTTTGGCGACGAAAGTAGGGATGTTGGCTTAAGACGCTGACAACACCTCTAAACCGCGGTCATTGTTAGATTGCATAGAAAAGAAAGAGAAGCGCGATGACACAACGCTTGTAATTTATTGCAAAATATGAAGCAATTCTCTATTTACTCAAAATTGAGTTGAGTAATCGAAAATAAAAACAACCAAGTTCTGCATTCAATTATGACGTTCTTGTTATTAATTAAATACGTAACGTTTGTTGATATTTAATGCAGATATTTTGGATTAGAACTCAAGGTAAGAGGTTAGTTTAACGTTAGTTTGTATCGAGATTTTTTTTTCAAAACGTGTTTCGGTATAACAACCAAGTTCTGGGAAATATGTTCAAAATTAACATATATTTTTTCCGCTACCACAAGCTATACAGATTTGGTATTTTTTTTTCTTAATCAATCAAAGTCAATTGAGTCTTGTCAGCGCCTTAACGTACGACGACAATTTTAAACGAAAATTGTTAAGCCAACACAACAGCCAACGACGGATCGCTGCGAGACCGCAACCACTCGTTGCGAGTTGCGACGAATTGCCGCGTGTCCGCATCAACTGGTTTCACAGTTATTCAGCCACGCGCGGGGTTGGGGTTAGGCGTCATCTCCACGGACGAGAGAATCGCCTCTGTACATTTGTTTGCTTAAAATATTGAATAAATACATAAATAATAATAATCACGCTGTGCCTTCAAACTATCGCCACGACGATGTCGCCGTGTGGAGACTGATTCATAGAGTTTCTATTGAGTTTTGAGGGCACGGCGAGACTATCGCCGCGATTTTCTCGCCCGTGGAGATGGCGCCTTAGCGGGGCGGTTGGTCACGACGAGCGCGCGCGCTGCGAGCAGGTTGTCTCGCGGCGGACGATAATATCGCTGCGATTTTCTCGCCCGTGGAGGTGATACACGTACAACAGACCGCAAAAAAGAGATTATTGATTGCGGCCCATTGGGTTTATTGATGTTTATGTTTTAATTCAACTTCAAGTTTGAAGTCCTAACCCTTTTTTGGTTTGTTCCGGGGTGGAAAATCCTCATGGATGTCCTCCGCCCTGGGGTGGACGGAGGGGTCTGTCAGACTCTTACTGACTAAAATCCACCCCGGTGTTCCGTTCCCACACTTGCACAGGGGATCATGGGATCTTGTGCGACTTCCGCGATCCCCGGCTAATGCCGGCCCGCCTTTGCGGGCATCCTCAGGCCCGCGGGGGGAGTGAGGTGTAAGCCTCCCCCCGCGATGTCCAATAGGGGCGTGCGTGGGACACAACGCGCGGCCACCACCTCGGGTCCTGTGTGGGAGGCGACGAATGAAAGGCGATGTCCTAATCTAATCTAACATTTTAATATAATGCTTAGTTACGAAAATGGGGCGGCAGGGTTTGCCCGGGTGGCAGAAATACACTACGCCACTGATTGGCATGGTATTCCCTTCGGCTAAAATGACAAACTTGCATACAAACTTTCATCTCCTATTTAACCCCTTCAAAAATATTGCGGGTCTGTAGACACCATTTTTCGATTCTGGGATCCGTTTGCGTAATATTAAGCTTTAAAGTGCTAATTTTTGTTGGAGTCAAGTGTCCCATCCCTCCTGCCAGATAAATGGTTGTTTCTGGAAATGTGAAAAAAAATATGGCAGTAGTACTACATATAACGAAATTAAAAGGTAAACTATCACAGCTAAGTAGGCTACAAGTTAACGAGTAATAGTCGACCAACTTACATTTACGGTTAGCGAATTGACCGTGACGACATCAATGTATGGGAGAACAAGTATTTTTTTTAAATTATACTTATATAAATGGGTAGGCATAATTAGGAAATTAGAAAAAAAAAAGTCTGTTCGCTCGAGATGACGGCAAACGGGCCAATAGAGATTGTATAGATGTAGAAGTTAAAAACATTTTTCGCTCCTCAGGACCAACGGCCCATCAACGACGTACGGCATCGGCATCCCGAGCCACAACGCGTCGTCAATCTTCCGCTACAAGCTCAACAACCGCGTGCCGTACATCATCGGCCGCCTGCTGCCGGGCGCCGGCGTCTACCACGTGCTGTTCACGGACTACGAGCAGTTCGCCATCATGTGGTCTTGTACCAGCGTCAGTATCGCACACTCAGGTATTTGGAATATTATAGTTTTTAATTGAATAATGTATTTAATCAAATAACAATGTTAAAATTAAATAGACAACTACACTTAAAAATCAAAATCAAATCAAAATATTTTATTTCACATAAACCATGGGCACTTATGAAACGTCAGAAGAGCACGGTTCCAATTGGTCGTTTCCTATGGAGAAGAGCCGGCAAGAAACTCCACGGTTACTCTTTTAAAAATAATTGGCTTTTACAATGTTTTCAAATTACAGTGTTAATAGGTAAGGGAGGACAGTATAGGCCTATCGAGAAGTACCAGGTACTTAACAAAAAAAAAAGGTCTACAAAATATCTAGTCTATTAGGTAAGCCTACAACTTTCTCACATTCACAAGGTACACAAGAATCTATGTAAAATATTAATAAAATAATAAAAATAAAGACCTATTTAAACCAAATGACATGTTTGCCATTACAAAAAGTCTGAATTAATATCTTGTCCACAAAAGACTTGAATTATGGTCGTTAACAAAACAGGTACCTAGGTGTTGCAACTTACCTTACTAAGTTATTAAATACAAGCCCATACAAACATATCGCAGTTTCACAAATGAAACTGCGATATGTCACTACTCCATACAAGTTTAGACGTGATTAAAAACTTGCCTACTAAAATTACGTCAATTTACGTCAAGCGCTGATTAATGTGACAGGACTAAACTAAAATTTATCTTCTGTCCTTTTCTTAATGAAATAGAAAGAAAAAGATGCACTGAACTTAATTTTAGTTTAGTTTGTGAACAAGGGAATCGGCGCCACTGATTAATTTGACAGGACTAAACTAAAATGTATCTTCTAAATAGAAAAAA
Organism: Atethmia centrago; assembly: GCA_905333075.3. Classification (NCBI taxonomy): domain Eukaryota; kingdom Metazoa; phylum Arthropoda; class Insecta; order Lepidoptera; family Noctuidae; genus Atethmia; species Atethmia centrago. The sequence continues at coordinate 28,266,751 of HG995378.1, read as the reverse complement.
AAAAGATGCACGGAACTTAAATTTAGTTTAGTTTGTGAACAAGGGAATCGGCACCATTGACCTGCAAATTGCAAAAAACGTAAGAAAATTTTAATTGCGCGGGCTACAGCTGCGAATCCTAGAACTCTGTGGGACGTGGTTGCCCAATTATAGAAATGATTATTAAAGCTTAGGTACCTATTATCAATAGCTAACGTGACGCCATTATCTTCAGATCACATCTGGGTGCTGGGTCGGCGGCGAGAGATCGAGGCGCCGGTACGTGCGCAGATCTACGCTATCATGGAGGACCTACACCTGGACCCCGACAGACTTATCATCTCCAAGAACAACAACTGTAGCAACATCGCTGATAATAAAGTTTAGATTTATATCTGTCTTTTATTGGGACGCCATACTAGCAAGAAACCGTACGTGTAATTACTTATAGAGCAGCGCAGTGCCAAACAAATATCAACATCGCGTTCCTTAAAATAAAGTTAAAAATAAATAACCTGACAAGCACGCCTTTGTTAGATTTTATGCGCTCTCGGGCTAATGAAGGTTTATTTATTCTCAACCTTATTTCAACTATCGCAAGGTTGACATTTGTTTAGCAGAAGCTGCCTCGCTGCGCTGTGCCTCGCCGGCCCATAACATCACATCTGTAATTCCCCAAGGGGTAGGCGGAGGTGTTTTATACACCAGTTTTTTGGGAATCGTGCCTAGGACCCCACGCTCTGCTAGAAATAGATAAAAGAGTGCAGTGCCCAGTGTCCACATCGTGTTTCAAATAAAAGTCAGGATATGATAAATGAAATAAAACAGATCCATCATCATCACACTTTCTATTTTTTTGGAAAAATATCTTATATTTACAGTAAAGTTTAATATAGTAAAAAACTTATGAGAAGTTCAATTTGAAATAATCGGAACACCGGAAATTTATCACGTAGGGACATACGATAGGTGTTGAACTAAGCCCTGTTCAATATCTTGACATACTTTTAATTCAGATATTCCAATAGAAAAAAAACTTTAAAAGTTCATAAAAAAATGACATTAAATTGTATAGAATATATTTTATGATAGACAATTAAGATTTTTATGTGAGCAGAGCCCACTTGTGATGTTAAGTAGGTATTTGTAAAGATTCAAAACAAGAATTGTGCTAGAAAACTGAGTAAGTGCCTTCAGAATGTATAAGTAAATACTTAAAGTATATAAACAACAAAAAATAGATTCAGAAGTTATCTGCAACAACATTAATCTATTATTTTGGCCAAGTTATTCTTTAATATAGAGTGAAACAGTTTGGTTATCATATTTGGCATAGTATTCAAACAGTATAGTACATTGCAACATTTAACAGACAGTATCAGTTACTATCACAACTATTTATTGCTGGCACTGCTTTCTATTATTATTTTATTAAAAAGATCAAGATTTCTAATAGTACTGATATCACTATGAAGATCAGATGGCATATATAATTTTACAGTCTTTAACATATTGCTATAGAAAGACCATTATTTAAGGCAAGATCTATCTAGATTCACTAAGTTGTTACTATTTGTAACCTTAGGCCTTATGTAACACGAAAATATAATTAAATAAAAACAACAATATGCTGCAATCTTCAACATTATTTGTGCAAAACAAAAATAAAGTGCATATAAAAACAATATATTTTCAATAAATTAATTTGAACAATACTTTATTAAGTACTGAAACAACAGACTGCAATTATGTCTAAATAGCCGGATACCTTATCAGTTACAAACCGACACCAAACCTTATGAAAGTATCTTTTACACAACACACATACAGCGACAAATCTGTGAACACATTATAAATTGCTATGCAGTCACAAGCAGTCTGTGGAAAGTATTACCAAGTCTAAAATTCACGCATTAAAATCATTTTCTCCACTGGCAACAATGGTCCTCACTTCTGTCACTTTGAAGCACTCAGCGTCACGATTCCTGTAGTCGTAGTGTGATAGTGAGGACACGCTGTCGGCAGGGCTGTTACACTGACTGTCAGTCAACATGACGCCAGGGTTCTGTGGAGCCTTATTGTTCTGTACAGTGTACTGGTGCATCCACAGCTGTTTCTCTTCCACCTCCCTACTCACCACTACAAACAATTCCTTTTCTTTACTATCCAGCTGCTCTTTTAGATACGCTATTAGATCACTGCTCTGAAAGTTGAAGGGAATAATTTTATAAATTACTTTTCTTCATTTCGATGCCATATTTTTATATTTAGTCTTTTTAACACATTAATGGCCTTTTGGCCAATAGAGGGATTTGTCACATCAATATATTATGGTACAAATAATATTTACCCTTCCTATTAATTGTGGTGCTTCTAACTTGGAGTCCAAGTTATAGAAGTTGCCCTGTATCTGCCGGATAGTAATCCAGTGCCGGCGCCGCAGTGGCAGCATCACAAACCCGAGCTTGTAGTCCGATGGCACGTTCAGGATGAAGCCACAGATGTTTGACAAGTCCAAACAACCTGGGTCCCTGACACATTACCAAGATTATAGTTTTTAGTATTTCCCCAACTTTTGTTCTGTATGCAGGGTTTGGGTTATATTGATTGTTTTTTTCACTGGCTATAATTTACAGTCATATCTTTCTTATAATCTGAACTTGATAGTACTCAAGCATGGTTCAAAAGCCTCACAGACTCTACATCAACTATAGATCAGTGGTCCAACAGAAGCCCATGGGACTTCTGTTGGACCACTGATCTCCATAAACTATACTTACTTCCTCTTATCAAACCAGACAGCTTCACAGCCTTTTTTCTGTAGAGCTGCCATTATCACATTGATATCATAGTTGCCAAGCCCCAACATGGAGCGGTGCGGGTTGATCCACACATTTGGTGAAAGCCTGCTGCATATTGCATCTAACTCTGTCTTGGAATAGGTACCCCGCGTCTGGAAACAATAAATCGTAACATACTTAAAAACACTATTTACTCTAATATACAAGTCCAACATAAAATCAACATAACAAAGTTTGGCTTTGAATTGTGTAACAATAGCGCGCCTCACGGCCAAACTTGACGTGTTACAGTAGCACTCATTAAAATTCAATAATTACCTGGAATAAATTGTTAAGCGCGTGTAAAGCGCATAACTCTTTAACCTGTTTTTCATGATAAATTGTTTGTTTCGAACTCATCGCGTTCACGTCCCATTCAAAGAGTTTCTTCTGACCCAAGCCTCATGGTCTTCCCAGCCACAATCTTAATTATCTATTAGCAGGAATGTCGCTATTTATCTCTTTATGTAGACTTTTGAGAGGATAGAGGTTTTTGTATTATTTTAATCGCTGAATTTATCGCAACTTGACAATTTTCTTTGACAACAATCTTGACAGCTGTTCATTAGAGTTGGGACAGGGATCAAAACATAATTTAGTATGTTTTAACTTTGGCATAAGTTTACGTTTGTCCGTTTAAGAAAAAGTAGGATGCGAAAGCTCAGAAATTATAGCACCCCCCTCGAATTCAACAGGTTTTCCTTTCTCCATTCATAAAAGGAGTACTGCCCGATTCAAACTTGATGGCGGCTTGGAACATAGTCGCTGCGCTGCAACAAATTCACGTGTCAGCGGGGTTGAAGAGTGTGGTACTGCGCAGCGAGTAGTGCACTTCTGACTAGATACCATCAATCAAGTTTGAATCGACCTGTAACTTTGTCATCTTATGTACATACAAAGGCTTATTATAACAACGGCCTTAGGTAATAATAAAGGATGAGTAAGACCAGTTCTACAGTCTTCGTATTTAGAAAGAGAAAAATTTTAATGACATCTCGCAGTTGACCTTGAGTTGAGAGGTCGTGACAGCTTTAAGGCTCCTACATACTGGCGCGACTTGTCGCGCGACGCGACGCGACACAAAGGCACCGCTTGTAGCGCTACACGCGGTGCCTTTGTGTCGCGACGCGTCGCGCGACAAGTCGCGCCAGTATGTAGGAGCCTTTATATTCTTAGGTCGTGACTACTTAAACGGACTATCAGATGATCCGTTTAAGAGTTAGCGGCAGCCACAGGTGGCTGCCGCTAACTCAAAACGCCAGGGGGGTTGCGAGGAATGATGGCTGAGTCACAAACGCTTGGTAATGCGTTTCATATACTGCTAGATAATGGGAATTTTGAGGTCGAGATGGAGGATCTCGTTACGAACGAATCAGGGGGGATCCCGTTGCCTTACGGAGGAAACGGTTTTGAAGGCACTGCATCCTATGGATGTGGTGGAGCTTGGCGTATGCGAAGATTGCTCAGGCATATGTCACGATGGGGCGGATGAGTGCACGCTGTATAACCATGCAATTTGCACTTTACGGACAAATTTGCTGCGCGCAATTCAAATGGAGTCTATCGAGAGCGAAAGCGGCTTTAGGCTTCTTTATATGCTCTGAGAAGGAAAGGTGCTTGTCGAGAGTCACGCCTAAATATTTGGCTCGCTTCTCCCAAGGAATAGGCTTGCCGAACATGTTGCACAGTCGGGGGGCGGGGGGGGGGGGGGGGGGGGGGTTAGTCGAGTCGAGTTAGTCGAGTTTTGGAGAGTGCGAGATATCTGGTGTTGCGTTTTGCCGGTGTAGTAAATGGCCGTATCGTCTGCGAACATAGCCAATTGCGATTTTTTAGGATATCGCTAGTGAACAAAGTCAAAATGAGAGGAGCTAACACGGAACCTTAAGGGACGCCTGCACGGATAGGATGGGAGGAGGATAGCGCTCCTTCGATGCGATAGTGCAAGGTGCGGTTTGACAAAAAGTCTCGTAAGATGAGCACTAGATGATTGGGCACGCCAAGTTTGTAGAGCTTATATAACAAGCCATTGTGCCAGACCTTGTCGAACGCTTTCGCTATGTCGAAGAATACAGCACCAGCCATAAAATTACGTTGGAAGCCAATGTTTCTGTGTTCTACGATGTGGTGAACCTGTTGGACGCAAGAATGTTGGGTTCCAAAACCGAAATGATAGTCGGGGATAAGGCTCTTTGTTTCGGCATAATCGCGCTGGTGCTTATAAATGAGCCTCTCATAGACTTTGCCGAGAACATTGAGCAGACTAATGGGGCGGTAGCTCGTGGGCTCTGCTTTCGACTTACTGAGCTTAGGTATGCTGATGACGGTGGCCTTTTTCCACTGTTGTGGAAAGATGTTATTTCTCAGGGCACCATTGAAGATGGTGGCCATGAGCATAATGAGGTGAGCGGGAAACAGTTGGAGCACCCTATTGGTGATTCCGTCTAAGCCGGGGAGATAAAAGATGGAAGGCTTACGAGAAACCATAGCAAGTGGGATAGATGAGGGTAGCAAAGAAAACGGCTACTTGTGCCAAATGCCACATCTAGATACACTGTTAGTGGCGGCCTGGCGGGAAAAGTTTTATGATTTCGAGTTTGACACTTGACAGTATAACAAAAATATTGAAATTATTTTGGAAAAGTTTCAAATTCAATTATTTTATTCAAACTGGCCAGCTACAGGACGTAATGTTTGAAATAGATCAAATAGAAGGTTTACTCCCTGATGATGAGCTTGATAACAACTTATCCACTATTAATAAATCTTCACTTCAACAATACAAGATTTCTCTGCCAAGGTAAAGTTTTCTCACTCATACTTTTAATATTTATTAGAACAATTTGAACTCTGACCATTATTCCTATTATTAGATCGTCAAATATAGCATCTACTGTATTGCTGAACGACATTTGGAATACCAATCAAGAGTTGTTAAAAGATGAAGCTGTTAACCACATTCTAAACTCAGCCAATGTTCTACTACACAGTGCTGACACAAGCCAAATGAAAACATGGAAAAGTTGTTTAAAGTAAGCTTTACTATCTTGTAACAATTAATTTCTCTGATCCCAATATTACAATAAAAACATAATGTATTGTTTACAGCAATTTTGATGCAGAATCTTTCCTTGAACAGACATTATCAACTTGCAATCAATGTAATTCCAGTACAAAACACGGCTTAAATGAGTTTCTAAAAAACAAATGCATGTGTAACCTAGGCTTAGCTGATACAACTGATAAAACTCCTAAACAAGTCACAGAGACTAAAAGCAGTTCATATTTTGTAAAGAATTTGAATTCAGCAAATTCAAGTCAAGAATCAACATCTGGTGATGATCAGAGACAAATTTTTAAACCCCGGTTTGGAAGACCTAAACATATTAGTAAGAATATCAACCAGCCAGTCATATCAGGTACTCCCAAAGCAGAGGAAGTGGACTTTGAAAAGGAAGAAGAGGAGAACAAAGCTCATAAGAGCAATGTGGCAAAGATTATGTTTAAGACAGCCAAGGAAGCATTATTAGCTTCCAACCCTGCAGCTAAAAGAACATTAGGGACATCAAGGAAAGCTCAGGCTAAGTTTGTTTCGCCTATGATTGGAGCCCAGTAAGTCAATATTTCCCTTAGTATACCTTTTTTTTTTTTTTTTTTTTATTTTTTTTTTTTTTTTAGGGTGGGAAATCATCAAATAACTTCTCCCGCTCTGGGCGGAGCGGGAGGGTGTGTCAGACTCTTACTGACTAAAACCCACCCGTATTCCTTCCTGTTGCCTGTGTTGCGGGGGCCTCGGTGACCCATAAGTACCTTCCCGCGACCCCGGCAGGCATCGGCCCTAGTGGACCCCTACTTTGTGCTGACGACATCTCTTTGAGGCGCGCGTGGAATACGACGCGCCGTCGACCCGGGCCTGGTCCTTACCGGACGGTGAGCTACCCATTGCTCACCGTCCGCAAGCCCGCGCCTACGGTGGCCGGAAATCCGCCCGGGATTCTCGACGCCCTGGGCGTCTCCTGCGGCGGCTAGGGGCGAGAGGGTGCGAAACTTGCCTTTCCCTCAACCGTCCCGCCTCCTCCTTCGCGAGCATTACTGCTTCGCAGAAGGAGGTGACGGCTGCCCATGCCCTCTCGCTCCGTACCATGGCCTGAACCAGGGCCGGACGCGAGAGGTCTCTGCCGCCGATCGCCTCCACGAGGACACGGCGGTGCTCTGCCCAAGCCGGGCAGACCTCCACCGTATGCTCCACCGTGTCCTCCGGGCGATCCACACAGTGGTGACACCCGGACGTTTCCTCCTGCCTTATCCGACACAGGAACCTCCCGAAGCTGCCGTGTCCGGTGAGGACCTGCGTCAGGCGGCCCTTAGTATACCTGAATTATAGAAATAGAAATTAGTTTGTCCAGCAGGCTTAGCATGACACTCTCTATTTCTTCAAAGAATAGACACGGCTACTTCCATACAAAGTGATTTCGTTTTTCATTTTTTGACATCCCACCATAGACATCCTTCTACAATCTGCCATTACTCACAACACAACATTATTCTTGTTTACTCTTCTGTCGATGAAACGCTTCTCTACGGGTCTCGTGCTAAGCATAGTAAGCAGGTTTACAGTTTACATCAAGTTGAGACAACATGAGTAGCTTAAAGTATTGGTTTAAGGGTGTATTTTTCACCTTGATAATATATTTGTTTCTAGGGACAAACAAGAGACTGTTGAGCCAGAAGTCACAGATGAGAGACTCAAACATATTGATCCAAAAATGATAGAGTTGATTGAGAGTGAAATTATTGATAAGGGAACACCAATAGGTTAGTAGACCAGAAACTTAATGAACTCTTACTTTGTAGCCTGATTTAAATTACTGATCTACGAGATAGCAAACAAATATTTGAGTTGTTTAAAAACTTTTATTGCAAAAAAATCTTCTGAATACAGCCAGAACTGTTCATAACGACTTTGAAGGGACTGTCGGATTATGGTTGTTATAGCCGATGGTCATTATAACCAAGAACTATGTCAAGTAAACAGAAATGCTGGGACTTCAAACTTTCGTTGTAATAACCGGTATGTTGTTTTAAGCGATGTCATTATAAACGGTTTTGACTGTACAATGTAAAATATTCTTTCAGGATGGGATGACATAGCTGGCCTACACCATGCCAAGTCAACGATACAAGAGGCAGTAGTATGGCCACTGCTCCGTCCCGACATCTTCACTGGACTGCGGCGGCCACCTAAAGGAATACTATTATTTGGACCTCCTGGCACTGGGAAGACTTTGATTGGTAAAATTCTTAAACTTTTAACTGACTTTTTCAATGACTAGCCCAGCCCTACTTATATGTTAAATAAAACTTTATTTATTTAACATATCATAAGTAGGGCTGGAAAAAAAATTATAAAAAAAACTAAAACAGTTTTTAATAAGTATAAATGCATAGTCTAAAAGAATATTTAAACGATAAAATATGTATAAAAACCTTAACACTTTTAGTGCCAAGCACCCGGCTGCCGGGTAGAATGATAATTTGTTTGTGTACCCACAACTCGCCCTTACCCTAGTACCACGTTTTGATTTGCTAGGTGGGTGCTGGGCATGGTCATATGCTACCTACAGCTATTTATATATATAGGTATACGACGCGGGAGGCGAGTTGTGGGCACACAAACGACTTATCGTGGCACTAAAAGTGTTAATATGTATAGTAATATTAGATTTAGTTCAGAAGACTGGTAAGCTAAGTTTTTCAAAGCTTCCTCTCTCCTACTATCTTGCTGTGTCTGACAGGGTCCATAATGAAAACATATAATTTTAAGTTACCACCAATTTTTTTTTTTTATAATGGCAAATATCAAATAACTTCTCCCGCTCTGGGCGAAGCGGGAGGGTGTGTCAGACTCTTACTGACTAAAACCCACCCGTGTTCCTTCCATTGCCTGTGTTGCCAGGGGCCTCGGTAACCCTTTCGGACATTCCCGCGACCCCGGCAGGCGCAGGCTACACTTGTGCTGACATCTCTTTCGAGGCGCGCGTGGAGCACTTTGCGCCGTCGACCCGGGCCTGGTCGTTACCGGACGGCGAGCTACCCATTGCTCACCGTCCGCAAGCCCGCGCCTTCGGTGCCCGGAAGTCCGCCCGGGATTCCCGACGCTCAGGGCGATTCCTGCGGCGGCTAGGGGCGTGAGGGCGAGAAATTAGCCTTTTGCGAAAGTACACATTATGGAATGCAAATAAAATATATTCTGGGAAATGATAATTATGCGTTCTAGAGAAGTTCGTCATTCATAATTATTGGTTTTATTTTCATTGGTATATTATTTTTTAGTTCAATATGTTTCATAACAGTTGTGTACTTGTGCATATTTTGCTAGGCAAATGTGTGGCGTCGCAGTGCAACGCGACGTTCTTCAGCATCTCGGCGTCGTCGCTCACGTCCAAGTGGATCGGCGACGGTGAGAAGATGGTGCGCGCACTCTTCGCTGTCGCCAGGTGTCATCAGCCCGCTGTTAGTATCTACTGCTACAAGTCCTAATATCTATTATCGTCGACAATGGCCTAAGAAAGTTTACAGTAAGAGTCTAGAAAAGCCCCTCCCTGAAAGAAAGCTCAACACAGTCAATGGCGCCGATTCCCTTGTTCACAAACTAAACTAAATTTAAGTTCAGTGCATCCTTTTCTTTTTATTTCATTAAGAAACGGACAGAAGATCAATTTTAGTTTAGTCCTGTCAAATTAATCAGCGCTTGACGTAAATTGACGTAATTTTAGTAGGCAAGTTTTTAATCACGTCTAAACTTCTATGGAGTAATGACAGGCGCTGATTAATTTGACAGGACTAAACTAAAATTTATCTTCTGTCCTCTTCGTAATGAAATAGAAAGAAAAAGATGCACTGAACCTTAATTTAGTTCAGTTTGTGAACAAGGGAATCGGCGCCAATGTGCAACCTGTTAAATGTCTGCAAGATCTTTCTCTAACTTGTCACTTCAAGTTTGCAAGTTTTGATAAAACATACTTTAGCTCAGATGGTAGAGTGGCAATTCCTCTCTGCCTCTTCGAATATCCCTTATAAGCACACAAAAAGTAAAGCACATTTAAAAAAAAAAACGAGCGAGCCTTACAGTCAGTAGTCGCTGATATAATGTAACATCTGATATGCAACGGAGCAGCGACAGAAATTAACCTCAAAATTTAAAAAATAATATTGATATATTTATTCGTATAATTATTAATTATTCATTACTAGTGGTCGCCCACTGGTCGAAGTTCAACCCCCTCTAATTACAACCTATAAAGTACTTACGAATTCTGTGGTATTATAAAGAACTTACTAATTCCATGCTATTAAAAAGTACTTACTTATTCCATGCTCAAGCTGTCACTTCCTGTTACACACTTCCGTCCCTTTTCACTCCTCCAGAATGAAGCGAGACGAAAAGATGTTACTTATCAAAAATATATATTCCAGGTAATATTCATAGATGAGATAGACTCTCTGCTGACCCAGCGGAGCGACACTGAGCATGAAGCTACGAGGAGGATCAAGACAGAGTTCTTGGTGCAGTTCGACGGCGCAGCTACCGGTAAACTATTACTATGCTATAAGTAGGTACTGGCGCCGATTCCCTTGTTCTCAAACTAAAGTAAATTTAAGTTCAGTGCATCTTTTTCTTTCTATTTCATTAAGAAAAGGACAGAAGATACATTTTAGTTTAGTCCTGTCAAATTAATCAGCGCTTGACGTAAATTGTCGTAATTTTAGTAGGCAAGTTTTTAATCACGTCTAAACTTGTATAGAGTAGTGACAGGAGCTGATTAATTTGACAGGACTAAACTAAAATTTATCTTCTGTCCTTTTCTAAATGAAATAGAAAGAAAAAGATGCACTGAACTTAAATTTAGTTTAGTTTGTGAACAAGGGAATCGGCGCCAATGGCGCCGATTCCCTTGTTCACAAACTAAACTAAATTTAAGTTCCGTGCATCTTTTTTTTTTCTATTTAGAAGATACATTTTAGTTTAGTCCTTGACGTAAATTGACGTAATTTTAGTAGGCAAGTTTTTAATCACGTCTAAACTTCTATGGAGTAATGATAGGCGCTGATTAATTTGACAGGACTAAACTAAAATTTATCTTCTGTCCTCTTCGTAATGAAATAGAAAGAAAACGATGCACTGAACCTTAATTTAGTTCAGTTTGTGAACAAGGGAATCGGCGCCAATGTAATATTACTTAGCTCGTTTTTATTCTTCAAGAAACTCGAGCTCTGATCGAGATGAGGTTTTAAGGTGGATCCGCGTAATTCAAATTGTGCGGGCTACCACTGCGGATTCACCTTAACTTTAAAAGTTTAGCGTCATAATAGGTTTATCACCAAAAAGACATCCTCTGCCGGAGATAGGCCTTCCCAAGAATCTCTAAAACAAAAACAAACCGCGAAAATAATCATTAATATCAGACGTAACAGTACGTCCGTCCGTCGTCGTAGTCGTGATAAGACCTGTTACTTTCTGTATTTTGCTTTCCTTTTTTTATTATTATTTATTATATATTTTTATTATTTAATATTATTTATTTTGCTCCCTCTGGAGAAAGAAACATGACGTTAATATTTGTCATAATATATTTATGTAACAGGTGAAGAAGATCGTCTATTGATAGTGGGCGCGACGAACCGTCCTCAAGAGCTAGACGAGGCGGCGCGCAGGCGTCTCGTCAAACGACTATACATACCGCTACCTGATGCTGACGTGCGTATATGGGGGCTTAATTAGTGTCTTGGCATTGGTCAAGACCAAGAGATATAAAAAGAATATATAAGTTAATAGCCAAGACACTTTAATTCCGCTCTCTAATTCGGTTCTCTAATTCTGCTCTCTAATTCTGTTCTCTAATTATTATTCTACTCTCTAATTGTGTCCTCTAATTATTATTCTGCTCTCTAATTCATCTGGACATAATTAAGCTCAGTAGCTTAATTATGCATAAGTGTTCACATCGTATAGGCGCCGCGTAAATGAATACACTGAAAAAGCGTCGCGCAAACGAGATTGTATCGAAATAACGTTGCGTTAGCGTCGCGTTTGAGAAGCATTACGTTGTGTGTACAATCGATGAACTCAACAAACGCGTTTATTACCTATTAACCATTTGAGACTTCGACTAATCTGAGCTTCCTACACTTATTTTACAGGCTCGCAATCAGATAATAAGCAATCTTCTAGCAAACGAAGACAATGAATTAACTCCGCAGCACATATCAGAGATCGCGAACCTGACGGATGGCTACTCCGGCGCAGACATGAAGTCGCTTTGCTCGGAGGCCGCCATGGGGCCCATACGGTCCGTGCCGCTCTCGCAAATAGTCAGCATTGATAGAAATAAGGTAGTTATTATTATGAAATCGTATGAATGGTATTGGACCACTATCTCCATTCCCACTTTATTAAGAGAACGACAAATGTGTCTTACCGGTCGCAGTGGCTAAACAGTCCATTTGGCAAGTTGGTGCATGCCGTGAAAGGTACTTTGGATAAGGGTAAAAGGGTTTCAGATTGAGAACATCGATGATGTGCAAGTCTGTGGTTTTTAGAATGCAGGCCCTGTTTATTATAACGATGGATTCAGTGTAAATATGTTTGTTAAATGGGCGCGTGCATCCGTGACATCGCACACAGTCAGAAGTCAGATTTAGGCCCGTATCCTTACATTGTAAATTATATATTTAAATAACTTTTCAGGTGCGCCCCGTTTGTATACAAGATTTTGTGAATGCCTTACAAAGAGTGAGGCCAAGCGTGTCGCAAGATGACTTAGGACAATATGTTATATGGAATACAACTTATGGCCAAGGATTTTAATAAATTATTCATTTTATACTTTTTTAGTTTAGTTTTATTTATCCTGAAAAGCCCAGCCTATTCAGTCTAAGGCCGACACAGACACACTATGAACGTGGCATAAAAGAGGACAACATGAAATCTTGGTTGGTCCTTTCAAGACACATACATTGTCTCTGATCTCTTAGTTTAAGTGTTCTGTGCTGATCGGACGTGTTTCCATTTACAACTAGACAAATAATACTTCATACAAAAATCCCATAGAAAAAAAGTGTTCAGTTTTTCCCAAACAGAATTCTTAAAAAAAAAAAACCAAATTCGGACTATTACTAACATTTTCGTCTGTCTGTGCCGTTATAGGCATAGACTGTGACGATGACATTGACAGTGTCAATGTCAACAATCAGCTGTGTAGTGTTTTGGCGCGTACATACTGATATTTATAAAATTACCAAAAATCATTCAAACTATTCACGGGGCTTTGTTTTATCTGCCTCTAATCAATTAAATAATCAAATTTCTATAAGATGCAATAAGGTAAAATAAAAATGGATCAAGATAATCGTGTTGTTGTGCTGATAGACATGGACTGTTTTTATTGCCAAGTCGAAGAGAAACTTAACCCGGAATTAAGAGGAAAACCTATTGCCGTAGTGCAGTACAATCCTTGGAAGGGCGGAGGGTAAGTGATGTACGAAATAGGTAACATTCCATGTAGTTTACGTATACTTGTATTTGAATGCTGTTTTACCAATTTCTCAGGATCATAGCCGTAAACTACGTTGCTAGAGCTCAAGGCGTTGGCCGCCATATGCGAGGAGATGAGGCCAAGGAGAAGTGTCCTAATATAGAGTTACCTTCTGTACCATGCCTCAGGGGTAAAGCTGACATTTCCAAGTAAGCAGTTGTTTGATCAATCATCATCAAGTCCAGTGTTCTTATTGTTTCTTTCATAGATGTCTATAAACTTGCACCAATACAGAGAATTATTAGCTCTCATTTAGCCAACAAAAGCTGACTACTTACTACCTTGAAGGCCAAGAAATAGTTGTAATAATACTATGGCTTAATGTTGTCGCCGCATTTACATAATTATGCTTTTAATTAGAGTTGTTTGATTCATTTTATTAATTTGTGATGTATAGCAATTTTTTCATAATATTTATATTACAGGTATAGAGAAGCAGGCAAAGAAGTAGCGAGAGTGTTACAGAAGTTCACACCGCTCTTGGAGAGAGCTTCAATTGATGAAGCTTATCTGGACATTACAGCTCCTGTTAGTAACTCAGTATAATTTAAACCTGTACCCAGAATTAACCATATTACATTCTGGTTTATTATTTACTATTGCTTTGACAACATTAATTCTAAAAGCAAATCAAGTACAAACATGTTTCAGAATCTTACCATACTATGCAATGCAACAGAACATAATATTACGCCTGTAATCCCCAACGGGTTGGGCAGAGGTATATCTATAGTATACCCACAATTCACCAGTTATGTTGAAGTCCCATGTAATGTTGGTTTAATAAATGGCATAACTTGTATCTTTCAGGTGCAAGAGAGACTCAAGACCCTCCATGTGAACACAGTTCACACTGATATGATGCCCAACACCTTTGCCCTGGGTTATGACTGTGTAGAGGAATTCCTTGCAGATGTACACACATGCGGCATTGAGAACATTGAGTTTGACTATGAACATGCCAAGCGGTTGCTTGTAGGTGCCGTCATTGTCAGTGAGATTAGAGCTGCTGTTTATGAAGAGACTGGTAGGACACATTGACAAAAATGAGCACTAAAAGTCTCAGACTGTAAAAGAAAAAAAACGTTCATATATTTTTGGTTTTGCCCATCATTTGGTGTTGTTGCTGTATTTCAGGTTATAGATGTTCAGCTGGCATAGCTCACAACAAAATATTAGCTAAATTGGTGTGTGGTATGAACAAGCCCAACAAACAGACAGTTCTACCAAAGCATTGTATTGATATACTGTACAGGTATGTATTCAGGTGTTTATAAAACTTGTACCTAAGTTACTGAAGACAACAGTCACAGACTCAAGGAATTAATAACTTTTAACTCTGTACAGACTTGTTGTGTGACACCAGCATGACACTATAACATTTGCATACAAATGATAATTTTTCTGTAATTTAACAGAATTTAATCATTTAAAGCTGCCAAGTATTTACTTAAAATCTCTTGACTTTCAGCACATTGCCATTGAAAAAAGTAAAACACCTTGGAGGAAAGTTTGGGTATACTGTTTGTGAAATGTTGAAAATCCAAAGAATGGGCGAGCTTCAGAAGTTCACTGAAAAAGACCTGCAAGCAAGATTTGATGAAAAAAATGGGTAGGTAGACTAGTATGCTGAACAAAGGTTTATTCCTATTTATGACTTTATTTCGATAAAATATGCTGCCTATTACATTTTTTAGAACATGGCTCTACAATATCGCGCGTGGAATCGACTTGGAACCTGTACAAGCAAGATTTAACCCTAAGAGTATTGGATGCTGCAAACAATTCCGAGGCAAGGCTGCTCTCCTTGACTTGGAGAGCGTTCGGAAGTGGCTCAAAGACCTTGGCGACGAAATAGACGACAGACTTGATCAGGACGCGTTAGAAAATAACAGAACGCCGAAACAAATGGTCCTTAGTTACTCTACGCAACTACCCAATGGTCGAGATTCAAGCAGTTCTCGATCATATAATTTTGTAGCCGATGACGAACTATGCGCCGAATTATTTTCAAGCAAAGCTTTAGAACTTCTCTTAGAAAGTTCGGAAGGAGTCAAAGAAAAGGGTAGGTTTCACAGATTTCATGTCTGCGCATAGATCTATGGTGATTACAAAGTGCTGATTATTATTGTTTAACATAAAACAATGTTTTTCCAGAAGGTGAAGGCAACAGGAAATTGAAAGCTCCAATTAAATTCCTAGGAATAAGTGTTGGAAAGTTCGAAGATCATACAGAAATGAAGAAGACTAAGAAAATATTAGATTATTTTTGTGCTGGATCGTCAAAAGATGTCTCAGATAAACCTAAAGACAGTATTAAACAAGAAACAGCTACCAGTGAACAAGATATTGTGAAAAATAAAACTACTGCTAAGAATGATGGCAAAGATTACATCATGCAGAAATTCTTCCAAGTGTGTGAAAAGCCAGAAAGGAGCCAAACTCAATCTTTATCAAAGCAGAACCTCGATCAAAGCAATAAAACAAACGACGCAGTTATTCTAGAATCTAGTTTACATAAGCAGGAGTCATTTTTTGCAAAATTATTGAATCAGAACAAGAAGGATCCCAGTGTGACTAAAATAAAAGATTCAGAATTGAATGACCAGATACGGACAACGACGCCCGTTTGTGATGTGGTCACGTTTGGGGAGGATAGCAATGAGACATATTATTCAGGGTCAACAATTGTTGATGAAATAAACAACAGCGTGGCGCTGTTCGAAGAAGATCCGCAGGACGTCGCTCGTGTTACTAGTATAAGAGAGTTACTGAGCAGCTCCAGAATCGTAAATGAAGGTGGCTCTGACACTGTTTCAGAACCAGAACATAATGCAGGTGCACCTGTCATTCCTCAGAATGAACCACTACAGATTGAGACTTTTAACTGTCCTGAATGTAGGAAAACAATACCAATGGATGAGGTCGCCGAACATTCAGACTACCATCTCGCGTTGAAGTTAAGAGAAGAGGACAGGCAACAGGTTCGCAAAGAAATAAAAGAAAAGAATATCGAAAAAACTAAACAGAATGAGGAAACAAAGAAAAAGAAGCAACCAGAAGAACAAAACAATTCAAGAAATGAAACAACTTCCATTGCTAGCTTTTTAGTAAAAATCAATGAAAATGTTCCAACAGAGACATGTACAGAATGTGGTAAAAAAGTTCCCTTGGAAAGATTTGGGGAGCATTTAGATTTCCATGAAGCACAGAAGTTAAACAGAGAACTAAATAAGAAAACGAATCCCTTGTTTACTGGTAGCAATGTAAAAAGAAAACGGAAATCAAATTCCCCAGTAAAGAAGAATAAAATGCCTTGTAGACCTATCGACTCTTTCTTTAGATAATGAATTATGATTAAATGGAATGGAAACACAGTTTTGTTGTTTGAAAGGTGTATATTTAGTGTTAAAAAGATTTACACAGCGTAGATCTCATTCTGGATCTTTCTCCAGGCGTCAAGGGGTCCGTGCTCGGGGCGGTACTTGACGTTGCAGCCGTCGTTGGCGAGGCGGCCATCCTCACGCAGCTTCTCAAACTCCTCACGCTCGTACTTGGTGAATCCCCACTTTTTGGAGACGTAGATCTGAAATAAAAGATAGTTCAATTAGAACTGAGAATAACTTAGGTGCAAAGCATGTTTTAAATTGAGGGCCCAAGATACCAAAATAAAATAAAAATAATATTTGTGGTTCTGAATAATCATAAGAATTATGTACCCAAGGCAGGGCAGGGCAAAGGCGCTCTTTCCACCTAGGGTCTGGCCTTATAATAGGGCTTTTATTCTGAACCTTGTAGTTTCTTCTCCAAAAAACCAAACAAGTGTGAGTTGTAACTCACATAGTGAGGGTTCCATACAGTGAATATTTTTATTTACCATGTTTTTTATCCCAAGAACAAACTTAACATTGTAGTTGAAAAACATGATCTCCCATACATTCCAACTGCAAATGTGAGTTTGTACGGATGATATTGAGAGATTTACAATGTTATTTTAGAACCATAGACTTTTTATAAGTTTTCCTGTAATCTACAAGTAAAGAACTATGTTCTGTATTTTTTTTCAAAATGTTAGGCTCAGTAGTTTTGCAGATAAGGGGGTAAATTTTCACCTGTTTTCATAAATCATTATTTATTTTAAAAAATATAGTTGAAACCCTCACAACAAGCCCTTTTATTTGATATAATGACATGGTACAGTTTGTTAAACTTTTCTCATTAGCCACCCAAACATAATCCTCATATTCAAAATTAATTTATTTAAGTTACATGTGTGTCTGTATTTGGGTCTCAGAACATCATCATCAGCCTAGCCTTTTCCCCTATGTTGGGGTCAGCTTCCAGTCTTACCAGATACAGCTGAATACTAGTATTTTACATGGAGCGACTGCCTATCTGACCTCCACAACACAGTTACTGGCTAACACAATAACCCTTGGTAAGACTGGTTGTGAGACTTTCGAGCTACTGACAACCGTAACTACTGTCAAAGATCTACAAATGCAAGCCGGGACCAACGTCTGAACATGCTTTCCAAGGCACGGAGGGGTCATTTGGGGATATGTAAAGATGATCAACCATCTACAGACCAACCGCAGCAAGCGTAGCTTAACCTGATCGATCAACCAGTGTGGCTGTTATTACTTAGCCACAAGCCCTCTAACATATGCATACCAAATTTCAACTTAGTTGATCCAGTAGATTTGGAGCAAATCGGTTGTGACAGACAGCCAGACACACAAGTGATCCTATAAGGGTTCCGTTTTTTTTTTTCGTTTTGAGGTACGGAACCGTAAAAAAGAGTATAAGGGCGAATATGAGAATAGCATACCTTCTGGCGACCAGGGAACTTGAACTTCGCACGACGCAGAGCCTCGATGACCTGAGCCTTCCAGCGGTCGCTAGAGCGCACGGACATGATGGGCTGTCCAATGCGCACACGCGCTACAGTACCTTGCGGCTTGCCGAAGGCACCTCTCATCCCGGTCTGGAGCCTGAAGAGAAGTTATAATTTATTTTATCTACTAGCATTTATTTACGGCAGAAATACGTAATCCTTTGCTTTGGTAAAAGTGGTTGACTTGAAGAGCTAGCCCATTTGGGTATAAAAAAGTAAAAGTTTCGTAAGTCCATGGTGGACGGTAAGATATTTGTAGTATAACAAGAGTTAAGGTTGTTTAGACATCTTTATACATGCCACTACAATAATTAATTTATAAGGATTATTGGAATGAAATTGTTCATTCTGGAAATATAGGATATCAGAATCATTTTTACATGTCATGCATATTAAGAATATGTTTGATGGAATCTGGAGTATGAGCTATACAGATAACAGTTTACATTACAGTCAAAGAAATAATGTATCTAGCAAATGTTAAAAGTCATCTTGCTTTATCATTATCATTTTAACATTTGCAATTCACTGTGAGGATTAGTGCTATGACCTATGCATAATACAACAGGATAACATGATTAGCACAATACTATTGTTGAGTTTGAATATCACAATATTGTGCAACCATGACTTGAAACATTTCTGTTTTTACTGATGACAATCATATTTTAAAAGTGGTTGATCTAGTGCTGATAAAAATATCAACATTTTTCTGATAACAATATCATGCAACATCAAAATAGAGACTTGCTTATGAATCATAGTAAAAAGGATGAATAAAGATGAAGGGATGAATCATGACAAAACTTGTAGCAATTTTCCCCTGTATACAATATGGCCAATGACACATAAGGTTGTGCAATTAACAATTTTTAGGAAGCAAATGATGAGATGATGGCATGAGCGAGTATATTTGCATGAAAGTCCAGAGAGCCAATGTTCAGACCGGCCTTGATTCAACAGCCATATTGCACCAGTTTACCCCATTTTATGTTCACTATGGAATGTAATTGTTGTGTCTAATTGACCAAAAAGAGGCACCTACTGAAAATAATTTTATTAAATTATTCAAAGCAAGTTTCTAAAATAGTTAAAAGTTTCCATTATACTAAACACAACATTGACCAGTGTTTGTAGAAAACATAAAACTTCCTGAACTATATACATTTTACTATAACCTAACTTAATCATGTCAGTTAAATACCTTGATTGTCGCTTTCTGTTGTTGTATTTTATTCATGATATTATATTTTCAGTTTATTGTTTAGTTACTTCTACTTTTTAAAGTAGTACTTATTAAAGCACCACTGTCATTTAAAAACACAGTTTTCTGACTTTATTCTTACATTACTATTTACAAGACAACAGACCAAGCTTATGGGTTATTCCCACATGTGGATAATAACTGAATTTTTTACTGCCCAGTGCTGGAATTCGAGCAACACCGGTCCAAAGTAGATTTAATATATCTGGCATAGTAAAACTCCTTTATGACCTATGCTAACAAATCTTGCCTACAGCATGCAATTTTAGAAAGTTTCTAAAGTTTTTATAACTAGCTAGTCTAGAGGTTTAACTAAGTAACATCAAGGATGCTTACCTATCAGCTCCAGCGCACGATAACATTTTGTTGATGCGGATAACATGGAATGGATGCAGCCTCATGCGGATGTGGAACTGATCCTTGCCGCAGTTCTTGACGAGGTACTTGTTGCAGCAAATACGGCCTGCTTCCAGAGCCTCAGAGCTCAGCTGCTCGTACTCGTCAGACACCAGGTGCACGCATAGCGGGAAGTCGTCAACCGTCGCCTTCTTCTTACCCAAGTCGAAAATACGGATCTTGGGGTCGGGGACACCACGACAGAACCGTGACTTAGGGTACGGTTTGTTTTTGCAATACCGATAACTGAAAAACACATTTCACTCGTTAAAACTTTGTTCAAATATTGATCAAAACAACTTTTAGAGGTTGTAAAGTATTTACCATCTCGCTGGCCGGCGCCCCATTGTGATCTGAAATAAATAAAAAATTAAACTTAGTAAGTCTTACACTACACGTCTTTGTAAATTAACAGAATAATATTCAAGACTTTACAAGATTACATTAGATTTTATATTTAAAAAATATCAGCACCTTCACAAAGTGACACCACTTTCACGAAAAGACAGACGGAAGTTGGTTTGACGTTGACGTAGACTCTGTTTAGTGTGGCGAGCTCAAAAAAAAATTTCAGAATATCACCCTAAACATGTTGCGCCGACCAAATCAATAGGGATAAGGGCAGGAGAATGATAATACAAAACAAATATTTTATTGGAACAAAAAATCAGGTCCACAAATTTTTAATGTTTGTTAACAGCTACATTTTAAAAAACTGTGTTGCGTTCTCTCCGAGAGGGAAGACGTCGGCGTTCCAACATTTATAATAATACTAAAGCAATAAAATAAAAATAGTTATAATAAATAAATAAAATTGTTTATTTATCCAAATAATACACACAGACACAGTTCAAAACAAAGTAGGAAGACAATAGCATAACAAATATAGCTTGTGCACAGAAGATTTAGTCTACGTCTATATGAATGTGTGTAAGGTGTAGTGCAGGTTGTATTCTGTTATGTACGTGTTTGATAGTATACTTAGGTAGAATAATACGGAAGGGATACGACATTTAGATTATAGAAAACTATGTGTCACCAGATTTTCTAACTCCTCATACGTCAGGCTTTGGAGCCATTTGTACGTGAGCGCTCTACACTCCCGTGAGGTAAGTGGATAGCTTTGAAAACCTTATAAAAAATGCAAGCCTCACTTTAGGCTGCTTTATGTACTTTACAGAGAGCATAGAGTTTGATGGTAGGGAAACGAATATGTTTGTGTGCTTAGAACATTAAGAACTGCCCTCTGTACCCGTTCCAGTCAAAGCAGTAAACACTTACCAGAACCACCCCAGGCCGCTATACAGTAGGTTATGATACGAGTGCGCCAAGGCAGAGTAACTATTTTCAGGGTAGAAAGTCGGCAGAAGATCTCAAATTTTTGAACACAAATATTAATTTCCTGACCCATGTCATCAGTGGCCCGATCTGTAAATTCCACGACATAGTTCGGTCGATAATAGTACCAAGATATTTTATGTTGTTAGTTCGCATAACACTTTATAGCTACAGGAAGTATTCGTTATCGAACAGCATTGTGTGCAGTTAGGCTTTAGGGTAAAGCCAGTTGGGATGCTGTTCTTGGCGCAAACGTGATAAATTTAGTTTTATTAAGGTTCAAGGTAAGGGGATTGCTAGTTAGCCATTTCATAACATTTTGTAAGGCAGATTTCGCATAGGAGCGAGTTTAAGCTTAAGCCCTTCATTGCCATGAACAAGTATTACAGTGTCTTCTGCGTACATTTTCATTTTCGAGTTTTTATTTAAACATAATTTACAGAGATCATTTATACAAATTAAAAAGGGTTGGTCCAACGGCTCTACCCTGTGGGACTCCATAGCTAAGGACCTCTTTATTACTGGTAAAGTTTTCTATCTTAACGACAATGGTCAAGTAACTCTTGAAAATATCTAAAGACAAGCCTGTTACGCCAATTTGTTGGAGTTTAGTGAGCAAGAGGGGGAGAGAGACGGTGTGAAAAGCCTTAGAAAAATTTCAATCGTTTTTAGTCTTTTTTTGCAACGGTACCAGTTAGTTCCAAAACAGCATTGTGTATTTTTTCCTGATCTAAAACCATATTGATTCGCGGCGAAAATATTTTGCAAATGAAGGTAGTTAGAAGTCTATTGTTAAGGACTTGTAAGAAGGATCTTTGACAGCATAGTTAATTAGAACAGCTGATATGCCATCCCAACCATTCGCTCTAACTCTTCAACGTCGGTACTGAAAATGGCCATTGAGCCAGGATTGGTATGTACACGCATTAGGTTCAGGAGCAGTTTGAGGGTTGCCTAACCCAGGTGTAATTTTAGATGCTAAAGTTTTCGCAAATGTGGGGCATTTGCAAAGAAATGGTTCTTGGCATCAAGTGACTGGGAAGGGTTAGCTCTCAAAGACAAAGCTCACTAGCTGATGATTTATTATTTTTAAGGTTAGAAATAGATTTAATTAATAAGTTTTAGTAGCCTCTGGGTTCTTGCGATGCCTCTGAAAATCTGCGTGTTCATATTGGCGTTTTAATCTTTTTATTATGTTGTTATATATTTTTATAGCTCGTTTAAGTCACTATAATGATCACCCTAACCCCTTCGAAAAAGTGTCTATATTATGTTTATTGCATGCTTTTTATATTTTCTTTTAGCTTTATTTTTATTCTAAAATATTTGTTTTGCACATAACATTAAACCTGTATTGGTGGTGCCAACTCTGACATCACTCATGGCATAATTATTAAATGCCTACTCAAGTGTGGGAGAATTAGCCGTTGGTCCCGGCTGTCATTTGTAGATCTTTGACAGTCGTTACGGGTCGTCAGAACCTCGAAAGTCTAACAACTAGTAAGACTAGTTGTGTGACTCCAAGGGGTATCGTGTTACCCAGTAACTGGGTTATGGAGGTCAGATAGGCAGTCACTCCATGTAAAATACTGGTATTCAGCTGTATCTGGTAAAACTGGAAGCCGACCCCAACATAGTTGTGAAAAGGCTAGGCAGATGATGATATTATCAAATAACTTCTCCCGCTCTGGGCAGAGCGGGAGGGTGTGTCAGACTCTTACTGACTAAAACCCACCCGTATTCCTTCCGTTGCCTGTGTTGCCAGGGGCCTTGGTAACCCTTTTGAACTTCCACGCGACCCCGGCAGACCGCAAACTTTGAGCTGTTTCTTTTCCGCTGTAGCACCATGTACAACTAACCCTAACGCCCGGTGTTCACACACGTTTTTGTTGTAAAAAAATGGGGTGTGGCTGTGTCATGGACACGGCCGTGAGTTGTACGTGAATACGTCTCGTATCGGTACCATTTGATTGCTCTTGAGAAGCCCTTTCCAACTGTATACAATCTCTGTATTTGGATTTGGCTTTTCGACGCGTATAGGCTGACATTATAATGAAATATAAAAAAATATATTATATTTTTGTTATGTTTTCATTTTACACCTTACTATATTCACAGTTACAATTTTACACTAATATTTTATATTATCGTTAGATTTTGACGAAAACTTAAACGAACGTCGTAGCTTCTCCGAATCAAAAGTTATACTAAATGGAAATCTCGATATGCAGTAAAATTACCTCAAAATGGCGGTGCTTCCCCTTCCGCCGCGCGTGACGTGTCACAATCCTTTCTTAGCGTAATATTTTTTTGATCCTTTAGCTATTCATTGGTGTAATTAAATTCTGTATGGAGATGATAGATATCATAAGCATGAGGTCCTGGGTTTGATTCCCAGGTCGGGCATAGTGTTACTGGGTTTTTCTATCTGGAATTTCTCAGTCAGCAGCCTAGAGTCTGGATTTGTGCCCGGTTCATGGCAATAGGCTCGCCCCCTATTACATGGGGCTTAAAAACATTGGTGAAATGTGAGTGTACAGGTACACCTCTGCCTAACCCTTCGGGGAAACAATGCGTGATGTTATGTTTTATGTGATGATTGATAAGATATGTAGGTACAACACCAAACTGTATCCCCCGATTTTGTTATCATTTGTTGTTTTTGTTATTACGAATTATCTGAACAAAGTGTGGTTTAGACAGCGAAGCTAATATAAGGCGAAGTCGTGCGAGTTACTTTACTACCTACTAGCACGTGGACAGGTGGCATGCGGTGAGATTAAAACACGATATCTTCAAGTAACTATTCGTGTATTCCTTGATCATCAAGTTGTCATGAATAGCAAGTCATAAAGTATACTAATTACATGGTATCAAACATAAAAAAAGATTATTCACATTAATAGGAAAGGAAAAGATGTTCACCCCATGATGACATTTTGACAAGAGAAAGATACAGATAATAAACCTTTTATAGAGTGAGAACTATCCTCTATAATCTGTGGACTAATAATTCATCAGTTTTGAACTGCCTCCCTATGGAAGCAATCTTAGAGACTTATTCACGTCAAAACAAAGGACGATTCGCCGTGTGTAGGCACGGCCGTCAGTCTTGTATGGATCACTATGAAAATTTGTTGATGTTGACAGACATGGCGGCATATGGCACGGGGCCGTCGTGGTATGCTTCGTCAGGTGGTTTGCCGTATCATTTACAAGCTTACATGCATTATTCTTGTTACAAGTGTTTCTGAACTTGATGGATAGTTTTGGTGGTATTTCCCATTTCCGGTAGTTTCTAGACGGTTTTTAAACTGTCAAATCATTGATGAAAATGTCAGCTCGTGTCAGCTGTACTAGAACAAAACAGATTTATTTTGCAATTAATAATCTAATGAGAATATTATATTAATAAGTGATTGTTCAAAATGGGTGCTTTAACAAGTAGGCAAAATGCTGGAGTCGAAGAAGCTGATGTAGTGTCCAATCATGCTTATAAATATCCACCTAGATCAGGTAAATGGGACTTCTTTAATTTGATTACCTATTTAATTTGGTGTCGTACTCATTATACAAATGATCCATTCTCATTCTCAATGTTTATTTTTACTTTATACGTTATTTAGTTAACTTGAGCAATGTAAGTACGTGGATTGCATGATTGGTTTAACTTAGTATGACTGACAGTAAGATTCAGGATCTACTTTTGTCGTGTAGATCGATTTCATAATGTTGAGTCGGATGATAAATTGATTAGACTGTACATAGTTATTTAAATCTATTTTCAAATTACATCTTGATACAGACAGTTCATTGAATAAATACTGTCATTATTACATTTTCATGTTCTAATTTCTAAGTAAGTTAATGCTATAAGGAACATTTAGAAACTGATGATGCAGGTAATTACTTCGGGAGCCATTTCATCATGGGTGGCGAGAGATTTGACACCCCTCAGCCAGAAGCATATTTATTTGGAGAAAATGCAGACTTGAATTTCCTTGGTAGCAGACCCACACCTGTAAGTATAATTATATTGTTGAACTTAAATTATTTTTTAAGTTCAGTATCAGTTTTATGATATTTTAAAATGAAATAACATTCCAAATGTGAAAAGAAAAAAACGAAAAGGCAGCATCATATGAATGTAATATTGTAACTGCACTGAGAGTGTCAGTAACACAATGTACCCAGAGTGCTTTTGAGATAAGTAAGAATGTGAGTCCACAAAGGTCATCTAACTAAAGATCTTCATTAAACAATTAATTATTTACCTGATTCTGAAACATAAAAGGAAAAATTAAAATTTAATAACTTCATAACTAAGCCAATAGGAATAAATCTATGTATTGTTCTGTCATTACCTGATTTATCACAATTAAATTAATAACAATTGACATGTCCTCAGTTCCCGTACCCCCCGCCACAGTCTAATGAGCCTACTAAAACATTAAAAAGTCTAGTAAATATACGTAAGGAGTCATTACGTTTTGTACGCTGCCCTGAGCCCGTGGGCAAGTTGGCAGAGAACAAGATTGGAGATGGTATGATCAAATCTGTGGACAATAATGGCAAAGGGACATATTACAATATTGAGTTCACATTTGATTGTGACGCAAGATGTGCTATCACTGTATTCTACTTTTGTACTGAAGAAGTCACTCCCACTGGCGTTGTGTAAGTACCGTTTTGTCATGTTGTTTTGCAAAAACAGTGCTATATTAAATTTGTTTATGGTTATCTTGGGTTGATTTTAATTAATGGCAATGTGACCTTGTGTCCATAACACTTTATTGTCATCAAATTACATTGTAAATCCTTGTATTTTTGTTTAACATAACTGGAAAATTATAGATCTGTTTATCAATCAGATGATTCATATGTTCATAATTTGCAAGTTTTTTGTAATTTGCAACTGCACAAGTGAAATAATAACATCCTTAAAAACATCTATAGCTATTTTAAGACGCTGACAACATCTAAACCGCGGTCACTGTCATGGAAAAGAAAGAGAAGGGCGATGACACAATGCTTGGAATTTATTGCAAAATATGAAGCAATTATCTATTTACTCAAAATTGAGTTGAGTAATCAAAAATAAAAAACAACCAAGTTCTGCATTCAAATAAGACGTTCTTGTTATTAATTAAATACGTAAAATATGTTGATATTTAGTGCAGATATTTTTGATTAGAACTCCAGGTAACAACCAAGTTCTGGGAAATATGTTCAAAATTAACATATATTTTTTCCGCTGCCACAAACTATACAGATTTGGCAATAGAGAAGCCTATTTTGGTCAATTTGGTCTTGTCAGCGCCTTAAACTTCCCAAAGATAGCTATAATAATCAAACAGTTTGCTAAGTCTACCTTTGTGCAGTTTTTGTGCATAAAACTTTAATAAATAAAGTCCATTAGAAGGAAAATTTAATGTGTTTTTGTGATTGATATTTCTTGCCTTTTGTTATCACAGCTATTACCCGCGCGACCCTGCAATGAATTCCCAGACGTACCACTACAAAAAGGGCGCGAATCAGCAGTTCTGTCAGATTTTGCATGTGTTCGACCCTTCTAAACACCCTGAGGAGGATTTGGTGTACAATGCGGACAGGGAGATAATACCTATCGCTATATACTGCGTCGTTGATGAGGGACAGGAAGGTAAGTACCAAATCTCACTTTGAATATAGGATTTCTCTTGTCCCTAACTAACCTAATCATGTAATGTTTTAGGTGAAGAATCTATTCTTCACCCAAAACATTACATGGTCATATTTCATGCCATTTTTTTATCAATATTTATCTACTTCAAAATATATTGACAAGTATAGCAAAAGTAAAACTGCTAATTTTTATTGTGGTTTATCCACCTAACATTTGCATAAATAATAGAAAAAAGTGAGCCAGTTATTTTATATTCCATTTGTTTCCTACTTTTCTTCAGTTGCAGTTTCAAGCAATTGATTAATTTACTGTGTTGAAATGAATGGTGCCTGTGTGTAGTAAAATTAAATTACACAGCGCCAATTGACGTGATATGCAGGTGAGGTCAACGACAATTGTTATGTGCGTCACGTTAACATGTAGTTAGGTATTCATTCAATTAATGTAAACCATCTTGATGCACCGGCACTCTGTTCTCCTGGTAGGTATAACATTAAATTGATCCACGTAACGTCAAGATGACGCGATTATAGTGGCTATGCAACTATACAATTTCGTCCGATGTACAATACGGCCGATGAATTATGGCCGGTCCGTACTTTGCGCGGAAGGCAGCGCAATAATATTCTTTAGGAACCAAATGATGACACGAGGCGAGTATGAGTGACTGACTGTACATGTCTATTTGCAGACCTGCCATGATTCTCGGCCGTATTGTGGATAGACTAGACTGCCTGTTATTGTAGGTACTAAAGGAACCACTGTACTTTATAACCCGTTGCTTTTGTATAGTAGCAATTTTTTGTTGGGTAGAACCTTTTTAGTGTATATTTGAAAACCCCAAAGTGTGCAAAATCATAGGCGCCGCGCCGTGACAAAAATCGCCAAGTTTCTTTCGGGAATAGTGGGAGTATTAAGGCTGGGGAAGATTTGGCGGGTCTAAATTATGTGTTTTGTGTTTAGTTTCTATGGGTGTAATTTATGGACCTGAAATAAATGGATTTATTATTATTAAATTTGGTTCCAATAATGAGGTCAATGACATCTTCAAGGTCAATGTAAAATAACTAGAAGGCAAAGTTAAAAAAAAATTGCGGGCAAATGTTTGGTAAGGCGTAGTCACAGAGCTCCGCTTTCTTTCTGATGAGGTTAAAAGGAACCCTGTCCGAGACGCGGTATCCCAAGTCCGCTCCGTCGACTACGCCTATTTACTACACATATTTTTCATTCTTTTTTTTATTTATTTTTTTCCTTGCCCTTCGAGGCATTTCTCATGGACCTTGAAGATATCATTGACCTCCTTATTGCTTGGAACCAAATTTAGACCCGCCTCGTGATCTTCCCCACACTTAATACAGGCCCTATTCCACCAATCCCGAAATAAACTTGGCGATCTTTTTCTCGGCGCCTATGGTAGCTACTAAAAACAAGCGACGGGTTATAAGGCGCAGTGGTTCCCAATTTTCTCTTATTGATCCATTAACCATAACCTTGAGCGCGAAGGAATAGCTACTATCACTGATATGATCACCTCTTCCAATATTGTTTTTATTTCCAGCTGAAATAAGACAGTCACACACGACGATAGCGGTGGTGGAGAAGCACTCGGATGGTACTTACGTGCTTAAGGCGCTCAAACAGAAGTTGTTCGTCGACGGCCTGTGCTACCTGTTGCAGGAGATATACGGTATTGAGAACAAGAACCTCGACACCAAAGTAAGTAACCAAACAAAAGAGTGATTAAGAAAATACAGAAAGTCGCAATTTTAGCCCGCCGCAAGTAATAAGTAGTTTCTTTCTCATGTAAGTAAATAAATAAAGCAGTGAGCAGTGGTGGCTCGGTGGTAACGGCCGCCACTTACGAGTTGTAGGTCGTAGGTCTGAACCCAGGCAGGCGCTTTACTTTGTGTAAATTATTTCATCACCACTGCTCTCAAAACAGTGAAGGAAAACATCGTGAGGAAACCGGCATGTCCCAGAACCAAAAATTCGAAGACATGTGACATCTGCCAACCCGCACTGGGCGCACGTGGTAGATTACAGCACACTCCCTCTCACAGAGTGGAGGCCCATTTTTTTTAATGGGAAATTGTCAAATAACTTCTCCCGCTCTGGGCGGAGCGGGAGGGTGTGTCAGACTCTTAGTGACTAAAACCCACCCGTGTTCCTTCCGTTGCCTGTGTGTTGCCAGAGGCCACGGTATCCCATTCGGACTTTCCCGCGACCCAGTAGTCAGAGAGGAGGCCTGTGTCCCAGCAGTGGGAACATTATAGGCTGATTATGTTATGTTAAATACATAAAGCGTTCAGGTGCATTTATAAAGAGAAGGGGCTTAAGGGCTAACTTGGTCTGAGTCTGTAAGTCAGATGACAAGCTCGATACAAACTCAAACTCAAGTTTACGTTCCCCCTACTTCCAAATCATTCCTCATACTTATACATTATTATTATTAATTAATATCTCACAGCAGGCCTCTCTCCCCTCATTCCACTTTTCCCTATATTTTGCTGTTTGTCGCGAACATCTTAGAGAAGTGTCGATACAAATGTGATATTTAAATCGACTATCCCCATACACAGCCGAGTTCAGACGAAGAGACCGAGGACGGTGGTTCAGAATGCGTGATCTGCATGTGCGACGTACGGGACACGTTGATCCTTCCGTGCCGCCATCTTTGCCTGTGCAACTCGTGCGCCGACTCGCTGCGCTACCAAGCCAACAATTGTCCCATATGTAGGGCGCCCTTCCGCGCGTTGCTGCAGATTAGAGCTTTGCAGCGGAGAGCTGATAACGCACCTGCTCTTCCTGCTGCGGCCAATGATGTAAGTAACATTTTGAATCTCACTTCGCGGATTAATTGAACAAAAGCTTCATTGAATGTACACACAATAAGCGCTACTACAAAATAAAACCCTATTTTAGTAATAAGGAGAATATTTATTACGCTATATAAAATGGTACAGTAATGCTACAGTTATTTATGAATTGTCTGTATTTTATTGTGGTGTTTTTTTAACATTTAAAATTCATTTTTATTATTCCTTTTTTTTGGGAACCCTTCTAGGACCACTCGTGTGTCTATCTGCCTGTCCGTCTGTCTGTCACAGCCGATTTGCTCCTAATCTACTGGACCGATTAAATAGAAATTTGATGGGTTTCATTTTTGGTGAATTTATTTTTGGTAAACTGTACCGTGTGACATATCAAATGAAAGGACTTGTTATGGGCATTACAAAAAAAAAAAAAAAATATATATATTTATAATTTCAAAATAATATTATTTTTAAAGTTTAATAATTAGTTCTAAAGTTATTAAAGAAATTTAATGAAAATTGACCATTCCTGTTATCACAGGAAAAGTCTGTGGTCTTAAAATAACATGGTAAATCACTCAATATTGTGTACAAACTTACATTTGCAGTAGAACATGAGGGAACATGTTTTTCAACTAAAATGTTAAGTTTGTTTTTGTGATAAATTCATCCCAACTACGGAACCCTTCACTGTGACACGCACTTCGCTAGTTTTTTTAATATTTTTGTAAAACATGTCAATAGTAACGTAATGTTCGTACAGGGCAGCACAGAGAACATCCCGGCGGGCTACGAGCCGGTGTCGCTGCTGGAGGCGCTGAACGGGCCGCACCCCGCGCGCGCGCTGCCGGCGCCGCGCCCCGCGCCCGCCATCGCCAGCCCCGACACCGACACCGCTTCACAGGTATCGCTTCACCACTTTTCCTACACTATAGATAGATAAACCATTTATTTAGTGCACACAAAAGAAATAGCACAGCACACGAAAGCACAATATTAAGAAGTAGCACAGCACACAAAAGCACAATTTTGACACGAGAGTAGTGAACAAATGGACTTAAAAATTAATGATCTCTGTTAAAATGCTAATCGGAAGGTTCTTCAACTAAGTTTTATGTGAAACTGTATTCTTGGAAATCTATTCAATATTAAAAAAAAACATATTTGCGTTATACTGTACGAGGGGTATGCCAAAAGAAATTAGATACTTAAAAATTATAAAATTAATTCTATATTATAAGTATCGATATTTTCGAAGTATTCACCTTTATACACTTTTCCATACGTCTGAACCAATTAGAAAATACCTCTGACCAATATTTAGACATCTTAGAAATCTCGAAATTATAGGCAGCCAGGGCATCTTCTTTGTTTACAAACCTTTCCCCTTTAGTTTTTCTTGGATTTTTGGAAACATGTAAAATTCGCTAGGCGCTAGGTCAGGGGAATATGGCGGGTCAGGTAGGATAGACACGTTTTTTGAGTTAAAAAGTCGAGTTTCCTGGCAGACGTTGCGGCGCCACATTGTCGCGGTGTCAGTGAAGGATTCCGGATTCCTGCCTGAGGTCGCTTGGCACACCAAGCTGATGTTACTGTTGGAGCACAAACTGTCACATACCATTTGGACTTTCGGAGTTCACCGTTATTTGATCCCCTAGCACTACAGTAGCAATACGACGCGTGTTGCAGAAAAACGAGGCGACCATTTGTGTCTGTGTGCTTCGTGCACGGCGACATTTCGTTGGCTCATCTTTAAAGCACCATACAGTCGACTGTCGCTTTGTCTTGGGATCATAGTTATATGGCATAGACTTATTTATTTCATGCCAGCATCGAATTCATCTATCATGAATAGGTACCAATCCACCCGACGGCCTTTCTGCTCATCGGTAAGTTTGTGCGTCAACTATCTCAAACACCACTTACGGAGAGAAAGGTAGTCGTAACTTATGGTTTGTATTGCTGCTGATCCAATTCCCAATTCTCGTTCTAGCTCTACATATGTAATTCGTCGGTTTTCGCTGCACGGAGGTTTTCTTGTGTGACCACGGTTGGCGGCCCACCTGTCTTCGCTTCATCTTCGAGACATCCCCTTTTCTTTTAAATTCAGCAAACCAATTAAATACTGTTGCTCGTGAACAAGCAGACTCACCAAAAGTTTAAAACATTCTTGAGGCTTTAATAATAATAATCATTTATTTGCAGACATTGAAGTCCATAGAATTACATCAGTAGGTAAATATTGACATCAAAACAAAATCATTAATTACAAATAATAGGCATAATAACAAAAATAACATAATCGAAATACACCACAAATTACATAATAATATCATAATAGAAATTAATCACAAATCATACAAAAAAAACACAATACACACATAAAATCACAAATAGGATACAAAGGAGGAGGACAAAGATTTAAACCTTTTTTATAGTCATAATAAATCATAGTGCGAAAATCACGTCGACTGAGCTCCATTGCTGCAAGCGAATTCTCAACCAAATAAAAAATAAAAATGATGCGTGTTCTATTTTCAAATATGTCAATAAACAACCCGCCTCTATGATGGTGTATAACTTGCCAGTGTCAAACAAATGAGTAAAGATTACCAAACTTCTTTTGGCTTGCCCCTCACATAACATGCCAGCAACACAGAAAAGTACGTTTGTATATTTTGGTTTTTATTGTGTTCCATTTCCTAGGCAGCAGAAATCTTAAACCGCTGCAACTTGGAGCGCAGTTCATCCACGAGCATTGGCAGCAGCGGCAGCAGGAAGGTTAAGAGTGGCTCCAAGGATGACGTCAAGAGTGTGCGCGACAGATCCGCTGCACAAACTGTCACACCTGAGGTATTTACTGATTTTAGATAGGCTGCTTTGTTGGTAAACATTTGTGAAACTGTCCGAAATTTTATAGAAAACTACACTGGCCGGCAAAACTAAGTACTTTTAAAATTTAAATCTTTTCTAAACTCTAGAAGTTAGAGATTTAAAATAAAAAACGTTTTATAGCAATTTTTATGAGCTTTCCTTGAAACTATGGTAACTTATACATTAGTAACATTTTTAAATCTAAAACAAGATAAAGCAATAAAAATGGCAATTTTAAGCTTAGTGTCATAAAACTCAATTAACATTTACAAGTATATTTTACATGTTATTTATATAACTAACTGGTATTGCCTCCACGGGCTCTGCTTACAGCTTCGAGTCGATTTGGCATACTGAACACGAGGTTTCGGAGCCGATGTTGAGGAATATTCTCCCATTCTTCTATCAGGGCCTGTTTTAGTGCCCTGAGGGTGGTTGGTGGTGGTCTTCGGCTTCTGAGTAGCCTCCCTAGCTCATCCCAGGCGTGCTCAATCGGGTTGAAATCAGGACTTCTTGCTGGCCAAGCCATCACGCTGATACCAACCTCCTGAATATACTCTTGCACGACCCGAGCCGTGTGTGGCCGGGCATTATCATGCATCAGCATCGATCCATCATCCATATTTACTAAATACGGCCCTGCATACTCATTGAGAATCTCCTCGGCATATCTTTCCACAGTCAGGGTGCCATTTTCTATGGCCACTAACTCTGTGCGATCTTCTGAAGATATGCCAGCCCATACATGTACACTGCCTCCACCGTACTGGACTCTTTCTGAGAAGCAGGGATGAAAGTATCGCTCACCAGGTCGCCTGTAAACACTTCGCCATCCATCAGAAGTGTAGTGTGAATCGAGACTTATCTGTAAACAAAATTCTTGACCATTCTTCTTGATCCCACTGTATGTGTTCACGGGCGTATCGCAGTCTCGCTACTCGATGCTCTCTCTCGAGTTTGGGGCCACTCGCTGGTTTACTGGGTTTTAGGTTTGCTTCAGCCAGTCTTCTTCTCACTGTACTGTCGCTAATGTAGTCCCTCCGGGTCTGAAGAAGCTGTTGCTGGACTTGAACTGCATTTAGGTGGCGATTTCTCAACACAGTGGAAACAATATAACGGTCTTCTCGGGCACTAGTACACCTGGGTCTGCCATTACCAAGTCTCCTCAAATGGTTTCCAGTCTCTTCGTACCTTCACTTCACCTTCTGAACCGTTCGTAACGTCACATCCACCATTCTTGCAGTACGACGCATACTGATGCCTAGTTCCAGAAAAGTCATGATCCTAGCTCATTCTTCAGGTGAAAGGGGCATGATAAATAAGTTTAAGTGCTGTTGTCTAACTATGCCTTTGTAACAAAATTCATCGATCAAGAAAAAATTTCAAAACGAAAATGGAAACAAAAAATTAATGGTAAAATTGTAATTAATTCGAAAAGGATTATTTTTGATTGTAAAGTTTTTTTCAGCCATTTCTTAAAAGAAGGTTACCGACTATGAAGTTTTTATGTACAAAATTAAACAAATTTTCGAATCCTTTTTGTTTCGAAAGTATATCTTAAAAAGTTATGGCAATTTTAAAACTGTGATACTTAGTTTTGCAGGCCAGTGTAGCTTTACCTGGCCCGGCTTCGCACGGGTAGCATACCTACCCTACCTTTCCCCACCTAATTTCCCTTTACCTACGTTTCCTTTTCCCTACCTACCCTATCCTACCTACTCTACCCTACCCTACGTACCCTATCCTACCTAACCTACCCGACCCTACCCTACCCTACCTACCCTATCCTGCCTACCCTATCCTATCTACCCTACCCTACCTACCCTATCCTGCCTACCCTATCCTATCTACCCTACCCTAACCTACTTAGAAATAAGGTATCAATTTTTATTGTATTTATGGCAGCATTTTTTCCTACTTACTTGACACTTATCAGTATATTTTGGACAATTCGCACAATATCTTTATAAATTATAGCCTATGTGTTATTGATAAGTCAGGGGGGTAACCATCACCTATTATAGCAGTATTATTATAATATTACTTCACAGTGGGAAAGTGATGGAGCTATACAGGACTTATAGCTCCATCGCTTTCTCACGCTATAAGAGGATCACCTCTTATAGCGTGATATAATGTAGCTTAATGCAATAATGTAGCTTATACATCAGGGGGGTAACCATCAGGTTACCCCCCTGATGTATAAGCTAAATTATTGTAAAAAATAATTAAAATCCATTCAGTAGTTTTTGCGTGAAAGAGAAAGAGAGAACAAACATCCATACATACATACATACATACATACTCACAAACTTTCGCTTTTATATTATTAGTATGATACAAGATGGCGCTGTAGTACCAGTTTTGACGACGTGCCAAAAGAAATTGAAAGAAGACGCAACGGTTTTTCTTACAATTTCAATGTTCTTTTCTGGAGGTTTTCGTTGCCAGTTCAGACAGTAGAATCATTTCTCTGGGACTCTGCCGGGCTTCTTGTGTCAGTGCTTTTCAAAACGCCAATGAAGAATCTGGCTCACAGTAGTTGCAGTGGGCCCCTCCCACTGCAACTACTGTGAGCCAGAATCTAAAAGAAAAGTAAAACGGCCCTGGCAGTAGAAAATAGTATTAAAAAAATAAGTAATTTTTAACCGACTTCCAAAAAGGTGGAGGAATTCGGATGTTTATATTATTTTTTTATTGAACATAACATAACATCACGCCTTGTTTCCCCGCAGGGTTGGGCAGAGGAGTACCTGTGGTACACCCACATTTTGCCAGTTATGTTTTTAAGTCCCCTGTAATAGGGGGCGATCCTATTGCCATCAACCGGGCACCAATCCAGACTCCGGCTTGCTACTGAGAAATTCCAGATAGAGAAACCCAATAACACTATGCCCGACCCGGGAATCGAACCCAGGACCTCATGCTCAGCACTAGCGCTTGCATTTTTATTGAACAATAAGTAAAATCATTAGCTTAACAATAACATACGTAATTCAATGTTGTGTGTATGTTCAGTTCCGCATGTCGGTGCTACTGGCTCGCGAGGAAGAAGCCAAGCGCGCCGAGGACAAGGCGGCCGCCAACAGTCCGCTGCTCTACAACCACAAGATCGTCAACGGAGACAAAATCTCTAAGGTCGGTATTGCAAAATAAAAGTAGTCATAGTACTGACATCAAAATAACATGATCTGTTTTGGAAATTTCTGTAATCGACATGATGTAGTCAATAAACTATGTACAGAAGTCAAACTCCCGCCCTCCACTTCAAACCTTACTGTTTCAGGGCAGTTGATAATTTCAACCGGTCAAATTGTGCTCGGTACAAACTTGAGTGTTCGAAAGTACCATTCGTTTCGAAAGATTTGAAAATATCAGCTTCGGGGCGTATTAAACGCCCAGTTTCGTTTCTGAAGTATTATTTCATTTTTAATGATTATTCTTTGTGGTTTACAGTCATCCCTAAGTCTGGAGTACCCCGGCGACATGGAGTCAGTGCAAGAAGCGTCGGGCTCAGACGACGAGGCGCGAGCGACGCACGCGGAGCCCGACAGCGACGCCGAGCGACTGTCGCCGCTGCTCACACACCCCGCGACTAATGGGGTGAGGATACTTGAATAGATTCTTTATGTACCTACTAGTACTTTATATTTCGTTTTGGAATTAAAATGGTCATAATGCCATTTGTCTAGACGAGCGACTTTTATCCTTAGGTGGGTGACAGTCGAAAGCAAGACGATTATACGGCGCAACGAGGCTTCTGGATGTCGATTCACTGTGGTGTTCTTGAACCTATGTACCATCTCTCCTCCTCCGGATTGTTAGTGCCACATGATAGTAGGATCAAACTTCCTTATCTTTCTCCTGTATTTCTAGCCGGAAAATAAGATGATTTTTTGCGAAGGGAATAGTGAAGAATTTTCACCGGAATTATCTTTATTTAGGTATTAGAAATACTGTATGAAAAGTCCATTGAGTAGTAGTCCGTTGAGTAGTAGTCCAGTATGTGCGAAAAAATTTATATTTGCATTCAAAGGTCCTAAAAATCAATTAATTGGAAAAATCTCGTAAAGTTTTAGTTTACATCAATTCGTGCTACCACCAGTTTAGCCCAGGTTCGCACGGGCGATTTTTTAACGTGTCGATTTTTTTGTGCTCTGGATTTTCAAATCTCTGTGTTGAGCCGAGCATTGAGAATCCAACGAGAGTAAATCCCAGCACGTCAAAAAAATACACTGTTGGATTTTCAAATCTCGCGGCTAAGCAGTGCGTTAAAAACCAGTGCGCGATAAGAAATGACCCGTGGCAGTGGCGTGCCTAGGGTTTCAAAATAACGCAAGCCCAATAAAATTTTAACCGATTTCAAAAAAAGAAAGTTCAGTTTTCGACTGAGTATGTAGGTACCTACGTATGTATCATCGCAATTTTCTCATAAACTACTGGTTAGGTACAATAAATTAAAAGTGAATTCATCCATCCATCTTCTTCTTTCCTCTTCTTTCTTCAATTTCACTCTTGCTTGTCGTTTGATTTTACCTTATCTTCGCCAATTAAAACTTGAACGCATTTTAAATCCTCAAACCTCCATTGTTGTAGGTAAGTCACCAAAACAATTGTATCACTGAGGAAATCTAAGAAAACACACAAAAAACTTTAACAACAAAACCTTTTTCCACTCAAGCAAATGAAACTGAAGTTAGTTGCACTCTCGGATGTCGGAAACTACTCAGTGTTGTCATTTAGGCAAAAAAAGTCGCCAGGTATATGAAAAATCTAGCTAGATGTCGCATTTTTTTTTTTTTTGAAGATATTGCTTTAATATTTAATTTCGTTATTTTAAAAAGTAGCTATTTTTTATTGTTGCTAAATGTTAAAAAAGTTTCCAAACTCGTTAAAAATCTCCAAGATCTCACAACGTGGCTAAAACGGCAACACTGCAGAGTTGGCAAGCTGACAAGGTCACGCATACGCGTGCAACTTCATACCGAAAGCCCTGCTTAAATCTGCCATAGTGATCGATTTGTTCTATGCACAAAGGTCTAACTCGTTATACGGCACATCGCTATAAGTGCGAAAGTGACAGATATAGTATTTGAAAGCCCGGTAAAAGCCGGTGCGTGTAAGCGAGATAGCTATATGTAGATGCTACAAATGCGAAACTCTGCGCGCGAACAATCGCGATGTGTACCTAGTAGTGTAGCATAGGTAGATACTTTGTGTTATTTTGAATAAGAATTAAGCGTGCGAACTTTTAAATAGTTCGGGTTTGATATTGATTCTCTATCGAGCATTTTAGTAAGGCATGCGCTTTTGGGCTTATATGAAGGTACCGCCACTGACCCGTGGTTACGGGGGTTTATTCATTATTAACATCTGCACAAAAAATCCTCCACCTAGGACTAGTCTGTACTGGTGCTAGGTGAAGCTTATGCAGGACCTCCGCACTTGTTTCCGCATCACCTTTAAAATTAAGAAAGTGCGAGTTGTTCTTTACTTGATATCGTAGGTCTAACCCATGAATCGTTTTATTAAGGCAAGAGGCAAATGACTAAAGTAGGCTTGTCTTAAGAAAAAAAATTGCCAGTTCTGTATCGTTTGTGACAGCGGAAAAAATATATGTTAATTTTCAACATATTTCTCAGAACTTGGTTGTTACCAACTCATGTTTTGAAAAAAAAATCTCGATACAAACTAACCGTAAACTAAAATACCTTGAGTTCCAATCCAAAATATCTGTATTAAGTGTCAACGTAAGGGTCGTATTTAATTAAGGCGCTGACAAGACCAAATTGACCAAAATTGACTTCTCTTAACAAAAAAAATGCCAAAACTGTGTAGTTTGTGGTAGCGGAAAAAATATAATATGTTAATTTTGAACATATTTCCCAGAACTTGGTTGTTACCAAAACACGTTTTGAAAAAAAATCTCGATACAAACCAACGTTAACCTAACCTCTTACCTTTTGTTTTTTTTTTGGATGGGAAATAATCAAATAATTTCTCCCGCTCTGGGCGGAGCGGGAGGGTGTGTCAGACTCTTACTGACTAAAACCCAGCCGTATTCCTTCCTGTTGCCTGTGTTGCCAGGGACCTCGGTGACCCTTTAGTACCTTCCCGAGACCCCGGCAGGCAAAGTGTGGGTATAGAACGTGGATTTAAGTGGTTAGTATTTAATTTCTGTCGAATGTAACTAGCTTCAAAACGCCACCGGTAGGCATCGGCCCTACCCAAGTAACATTTTAGGTTTTAGAAAGGTTTTGAAAAGGTTCTAGAACCTTTATATGGAAATCTGCTCGTAAGTCTTAATAGGCTCAATAACGTTATATTAACCTTATATTAACCTCCTGATTGCAAAAAGGGCCCACGTTTTAGAACCTTTCTGAGAGCTACAGCAAAACCTATAGCTCAAATCCAGAACCTTTCGAACTGCTTACACAGTACCCAATTATAACCTTCACAACCTTAATTTAACGTTAATATAACCTTGCAAGGCAGCTTTTAAGTTCTAAAGTAGTCTTGGCTGTAACCCTATGACAACTTAAAACCTTTTTGATGTGAAAAAATACCTTTCCAGGACTCTCGGGTTTTAAAATGTTTCTGTGTAAGATTTGTTTACACAGAAAGGCCAATCTTGAATATAAATAGGTACTTATTTATAATGGCGCCACATTCCCTGACATTATACCAAGTTTCAAAATGGCTAACTACGTAGTATTTATAAAAAAATCTATGTATCTTGCTGAAGTACGGAAAATATAAAAAAATTGTGCGACTGGCACTTCATCGTGAAACTTTAGGATAATAGTGCTGTATACGAGACGGGCCTTGCGTTAGTTTATAATTTTGAAGATATTTTAATGAAATAAACATTATACAATTATACGGTTGGTGGTAAGTTGCATTAGAAATAAAACTTCTGTTCATCTAAAAAACATATATTGTAAATGGTATAGCACAAGTTACTTAATTTAGCCTTATTGAATTAAAATATTGCCTTTTGGTACGATTTTTTTTTAATTCAGTGAAAAACAATGGCTGGCGTTAGGAAATTACTAGAAAGCATTAAAATTAACCTTTTCAGAACTGTTACAGCTAAAAGCTCTTAATTTTTGCCAAAATAAGAGCTAAAGGTAATCTCGCAGAGCTACTCAAAACGCATAGGCGGTTTTCGCAGCTTTAAGGCAATCGCCAGGAGTAGTTCAAGACTTGCTAGTCGCGAAAACAACCCCTGCGCACAATTAGTTGCTTTTAAGTTTTGGTTGAAGGAAAGGCGTGCGTTCCGGTTCAACAAGAGTGCTGAACAAACAGCTACAGGCTGCTCTAAGAGTGCAAGTAAGTTCCTATTTTTTTTAAATAATTATGTTTGTTAGGTACAGTTTAACTAACTTATCGCTACCCTTACCTACCTATGTCGACAATATGACCGATGTTATTCGACAGTAACTGTAGCCGAGGTATATTCTAACTGCAAAAAGACTGTAGGTATGTACTTATTTTAGTATTTTATCCATACAATGTGCACTTTACACTCGCACACAAAGACCAGCACCAAATCAAGCAAACAAAAAAAAAAACTAAACCAAAATCGTTCGATATAGACTGGCTGTTACGACTCGATTACTAAAATATATTATAAACGTACCTACATGAAGAATGACGTCGTAAGTTAGTTTACTTAGTTAGTTTGCTAGATTTAATACTTGTCATTGTGTGTGAGTGCACGTTGTAAACTACTAAAGTGAGTAATACCTATAAGTAGGTAGCCCGAAACTCTCCAGCTTTATCCATCAAAACATACCTACTCCTACCTTAAGCAGCTACTCTGCCTAGCACGGCCTGATTTACCCACAGGCTAATAAGGCTAGAGCCTAGGGCGCATGGACCGAGGGGTCACCGCCGGGCGCGGCGCTGAGTTGAGACTTACTTACATGATAATATTTGGTAGGTACCTAATTTTTATGAAAATACGTGCGTTAAAATAAAATTCCTGCGTGCGCTCTCACTCACACTAACCCCCACGCCCGGCTTCGGCGGCACGGCCGCGCCACGCGCCACGTTCATTGCACAGCAAGTTTAAACCGGTTTTTTCGTAGTATAAAGGGTGTAAAATACCTCTTAACGAAGCCGAAAGGCACTTGTTCTCCTCGTCATTGCGATCATTTTTTTTGTTTTACACCATACCTGGGAACCTTCTAGTTACGGAGATATTGGGGTTCAAAGTTCCAACTTTTTGACAACTTTTTTTAAAATACAAGTTTTTAATGTAAGATTTTTACTTTAAACACCTCCACGACCCCCGTACTATTCAATCCATCCATCAGCACAATGTTTTGAGTGCGTTACATTGAGTTCTACCATAAAACATAATTTTTCACCCTAAAAAAAGTCGTTTCCCAGCAATAATTTTTGCGTAAAGTTACTTAGTTTGATGTACAGAATGCTTGGTTGACGGCTTCGTGATGAGGTGGTTTACACCCTGTATTGTTTTGAATATGCAGCAACGTTTTTCGTGTAGGTATTTTTACTTCTGTCTGTTCCGATAAAAGCCGCGAAATGCCGAGCGGTAAACTCTAACTCTCTATTCATAAACAACTAAAACATAATGTAATTAAAATAGTGTTTTGT
This sequence comes from Atethmia centrago, assembly GCA_905333075.3. Classification (NCBI taxonomy): domain Eukaryota; kingdom Metazoa; phylum Arthropoda; class Insecta; order Lepidoptera; family Noctuidae; genus Atethmia; species Atethmia centrago. The sequence continues at coordinate 28,225,468 of HG995378.1, read as the reverse complement.
TTTCTTCTTTCAAACTCAAATCATAGGTACTTAATTCTAAAGAAATTGTTAAAACACTATTTTAACTTTGTAGAGCGTTTTAGTTTTTTTTTATGAATAGCAGTTAATACGTAACTGTATCTTATCGGCTCTTTCATTAATTTAAATTTGTGTTTTGTTTTCAGTATGCCTTACAAGATCGTCCAAACCATAGAGAATGGAAAAATATGCCTTCCCGTTATACCCAACAACTGGGAGAAAGAGGGCACTCTGTCTTGGCCCCCAAGGTCAGAAGCCAGTAGCATGTTGGATGAAAATTCTGTCCCTGGAAAAAATTGGTCGACCTTTCCGTGTATCATCATAAGGATATGCAACACATATAAGGCGGCTCGTCTGGAACTCAAGGCCATGGAAAATGTGACCGACACGGAAGAAGAAGTCACTCAAGTCATTCAACTTCCACAAGAAAACGATGTTGTTTTGAATTTAAACCACATAATGCAACTTGATGACAATATAGTGACACCAATTACTGTGACCACAAGTGACAATGCGATGGTAAGCTTTTCATTAACTTTACAAGAATTTTTACATGGATTGCATTTCTAGGTGAATATCAAAATGGCTGCAGAAAAAAATGTCATTTCTATCACTGGTGCTAATAGGTATAAATGTGCGCCATGCTGACATTGTTTTTTATTTTTCAGATGGACCTTTCCCTCAATGATGTCAACGCTTCATTTTTACTGAAAAATGATAACGATGAAGTGGTGAAAAATCAAACAAAAATATTAGAAATACTTTAAGATGTTTTGTTTGCAAAACACCCAAAAAAAAATATTGCAACAACTCGCTAAACACGATGTACAGTACAACGACTATTTGATATTTTCGCGTCGCGTCGCGTCGTATTGCCGCGTTTGTCGTACACCTAGAACAACGAGTGACGGTCGCCGACGGTCGCTGACGGTCGCGATCTGTAAGAGCCAGAGCCAGAGTTTACCAGTCTTCTTACACACACTTCCTACACTTCCTACCTTAATAAATAATAAAAACTTACCGATGTATTTATTATTCGTAAGAAATTTTTACGCACTTTACGTTTAAAATTTCCACTCCGTTTTTTTTATATCACCCTGTGTAGATCTTGCAAGACAACGTAGGTAATGCTTTGAAGTCGCGGAGACAACTGATATTTTTTGAGGATGCCTCTAAAGCTTTAAAATATTCTTGTAGGACGTTTATCATGCTTTCAGCTCATAAAAAATAGCTTATTGGTTTGTGTTATCACCACGCACTCCTAATTTGTTTGCCTAGACACTCTAAAACAGCCTTCAGGTTTGAGGTAGGTTTTAAAAATTACTTATAAGCAATTTCAACATTCCATAACTTTATGGTCATATCAAAGTTAAAAATTAAACCTTTAGATCTCATTTCAGCATAATACTAGCCTTTTCAGAACTTAATCAGGAGTCTACGACAACTATAAGATCCTAGGACTATATGCTCTTGAAACACAAGTCAAAATAACGTTAATTTAAACTCTTGTCAGCGGCTCCAAGGTTGTAATAAAAAACAACTAGTTTTAAGACCTATTAATCATTCTCAAGTACTTAATATGACCAGATAGCAAAACATTAACCTATTTACGGCCTTTAGAAAACCTAAAGGTATTTTTTGCAACCTAGGCCCGAATGAAATGTTACTTGGGTAGTGGACCCCTACAACCTCTTACCTTGAGTTCTAATCAAAAGTATTTGTATTAAATATCAACATACGTTACGTATTTAATTAATAACAAGAACGTCTTATTTGAATGCAGAACTTGGTTGTTTTTTATTTTCGATTACTCAACTCAATTTTGAGTAAATAGATGATTGCTCCATATTTTGCAATAAATAACAAGCGTTGTGTCATCGTGCTTCTCTTTCTTTTCTATGCAGTCTGACAGTGACCGCGGTTTAGCTATTGTCAGCGTCTTAATAATAGATTCTTTTCTTCTTCCTCTTCCTCGTTCTAGTATTCTGCTTCTCTTATTATTCATTCTTTTTCATAATTTATAAATCGGTTTAATCTCTATAGTAACACAAAATCTAAATCAAAACAAAAGTCGTTTAATCAAACTAGGCTGAGAATCAATACGTTTCGAACGTCAAAATTACATAAGATAGTCCCTCAAAAACGCCCACCCTTCACCTGCCATGTCAAACATGCCTGTCTTGACAAAAAATATGGATGTGTATATTGCTGCTATTTTGAGCATAAAAACATTTTTTTTTTGTCAACGTTTAGAAAAGTAGGTTGGGCTTTACTTGACATTTTCTAAGCCGTATATTTTGAGAACACTACTCCTACGAGAATCTTGTCTAGGATTATTTTTTGTAAATTTTATTACGCGTTAATTTATGATTGAAGACTACCAAAGGTCCCAAAGTTCAGTAGTTTGCAAATGTTTAATTAAATATTTGCAAACTACTGAACTTTGGGACCTTTGGCAATCTTTTCGCACGACATATCGTCATGGACTTATCACACAGTACTTCTAATGCCTGAATAAAGTTAATCCTATTTATAAATCTCTAAGTAGGATTTATTTCGCAGAGTTGCAGTTTAATTTTACTAATTTTCGTGCAGGTTTAGCACGAGAACCGTAGAGAAGCGTTTTGTCGACCTAACAGTAGGCAAAAATTATGTGTAGACAAGCATTTTCTATTCTACAGTAGAATATAAATAGTCATGCCAAGCCTGCTGGGCCAACACGGCAGCTTCGGGAGGTTCCTGTGTCGGATAAAGCGGGAGGAAACGTCCGGGTGTCACCAATGTGTGGATCGCTTGGAGGACACGGTGGAGCATACGGTGGAGGTCTGCCCGGCTTGGGCAGAGCACCGCCGTGTCCTCGTGGAGGCGATCGGCGGCAGAGATCTCTCGCGTCCGGCCCTGGTTCAGGCCATGGTACGGAGCGAGAGGGCATGGGCAGCCGTCACCTCCTTCTGCGAAGCAGTAATGCTCGCGAAGGAGGAGGCGGGACGGTTGAGGGAAAGGCAAGTTTTGCGCCCTCTCGCCAATAGCCGCCGCAGGAGACGCCCTGGGCGTCGGGAATCCCGGGCGGATTTCCGTCCACCGTAGGCGCGGGATTGCGGACGGTGAGCAATGGGCAGCTCACCGTCCGGTAAGGACCAGGCCCGGGTCGACGGTGTGTCGTATTCCACGCGCGCCTCAAAGAGATGTCGTCAACACAATGTAGGGGTCCACTAGGGCCGATGCCTGCCGGGGTCGCGGGAAAGTACTAATGGGTCACCGAGGCCCCTGGCAACACAGGCAACGGAAGGAATATGGGTGGGTTTTAGTCAGTAACAGTCTGACACACCCTCCCGCTCCACCCAGAGCGGGAGAAGTTATTTGATGATTTCCCATCCAAAAAAAAAAGCCTGCTGGGCCATTGGCTCTGTCCTTGAAATCCACTTTGAGAAGTTGACTGTACTCTTACCTTTTAATTAATTTGCTATGCAGACAGTATCAAGCCTGGGCAGCGGCTCCCCGGGCCCCGCGCGCGCCGCGAGCTCCGCGCTGCGCCTGTCCGCGCCCGCGCTGGCGCACATCGACGACACCGACACCGACGAGCCCGACCTCAAGCACAACTGTCAGTATGCCAGGCACACATACGCCGACACATACACATACATACAATAACCAACACACGGTGAGCACTGCGCCGGTCCGCGCCTGCGCAGGCGCACATCGACGGGCTCGGCGCGTCAGTGCGTCAGTCACCCACATACATACATACAATAACAAACACACGTTGTTTTAGTGTCACGGAATAATGGTGTGCAAATGGTTTGCCAATGTGCAAGCAACTAACTGCAAATATACTTTAACCTTTTTCATCCGACTTAAAAATGTAAAATGTGAGTGTAACTACTATAAACTTCTGCCCTCCCCATCGGGGATACAAGCGTGATATTATATGTAAATAAGATCGCCTCAACATATTAACTTAACTTTTCGTCTTTGCCACTTCCATTTTCGCCCTGTCTTAGCATATTGGCACTCCATCTGTACACTACTCCGTGTCTACCCGACACAGTGACACCCCATATCTCTCATGCTCCTAAAGTCATGTAAATTCAAAATTCGAACGTCCGCTATTAGGCCGCTATTTATACCAACTTTCAATTTGTAGATATTATTACGTGGAAGCTTTGCTTGGAAATAAGGGTGATATTGCACTAGCATTTGACCAAGTGGACGCTAGTATGATTTTGCCCTCTTTCTCCTTCCCATTTATGAATGTATAGAGGTGGTTGTTCATTTCGTTATTCAGTTATCGTCCTGTCTGAAGTATATGGTTTACGATAATTAGTGAGGATTATTGTAACGTGAATTTTAGATAAACGCAATACTCCTACTAAACTAGAGACATTCTGTCAAGCTAACTCTTTCCCCATACATAGTGTGTTGAAAGCATGTTTAAACTAAACCACGCTGTTTTAGATTTTCATCGATAGTAATGTCTCAAATATTTTGATTATAAAATTGATGATTATAACATTTAATCATAATAATATGTCGTGAAAAGCGCTTACATACCAATACTAGCAGTCATCCATAAATTCAACATGCTTGTTATTAGAACTTAATCGCATCCTATCAGAAGGGAGCGCGCGGACATATCTAGGGCATACAAATGCAAAGACAGGTGTCTTCGTGAACAGTTGATAATTGGGTGTAACATCGCACGCAGCGAGCGGAACACAGTCTCGTAACGATGTGGAGTCGCCGGCAGCCGCCGAGGACTCAGATTATTTCACGCCGGAAGACACCAACACGACCATTCTGACCGTTCCTAAGACGAACAAACTTGCAGTAAGTCCGCCATCTTGCATCAGCTGTCATCGTAGTCGTGACGTCATCATTGAGCTTTGTTTGTGTGCGTGTTAATTCGGTTTTGGTTTACGCGATGTTCTTTTATTTTCCGCGTCGTGTTTAATTTGCACTTTCATTATTATCATGTACTGCATCCGTATTGTATGAATGTTGTTGAGGTCACACTGGCACGTTGCAGGAGCCGAGCGATGCACTGCGTTAACCACATAACGCTGCTTGAGGTCAAGGCATTGTGGGGCTTTTGGAACGCAGCAACATGTGCATATTATTGCAAAAAAAAAAATATAATATCTAACCAAGTCATTTAAAAAAAAAACTCATTAGTCTGGCAACAATATGCACATAATATTAGAAATTTGGTTTTTAAATCTGCACCATCATGTTCTAATATAAGTATCTGTTACAGGAGCCGACTAACAATGGAGATTGTACTCCCCAGCGTTGGGCCTTGCCGCATCACGTCACATCATTACCTGGTATGTAGCTTATAAACAGTGATCGGATATTCGGATGCATATTTACCTAAAGTTAATTTTTAGCTATGAAAGTATGGAAGCGGCTTCTTAAAAATATTTTTTTTTAACAGAGGCCACAAACAACGGGAATGCATAACTAGTCCGGTGTATAGTATGGAAGTGACTTCTAAAAAAATATTTATTAAAAAAAAACCCGGGATTATTGGATTGCATGTTTATTTAAAATTAATGTTTCTACCTACTTTACATCATAATATTAAGTAGGTACATATGCATCCAATTACATGTGTAGTCAGAAAAAAACATAAAACTTGTCGATTCGGGAATGGCGGGCGGGATTTTTACGATCGATATAAAAGTGCGTTCCATCTAAGCTAACATTTGAAAGTAAGTTAATATACATTCGATTCTATAATCAGAAACCTAAATTTGTATTCCCAGAGCCGTGGGATATTGCGATACAAAAGCGCATTCCATATTAGCCAACATCTCAACTTTAGGTGAATATGCATCCAAATATCCGATCTCTACTTATAAAATACAAAATAATGTGTGTCACAAAAGCCGTTTTACCTGTGGGCGATTTTTTATCGCGCACTGGAGTTTCAACGCACTGCTTAGCGCCGAGAGTTGAAAATGTAACAGTGTATTTTTTTGACGTGCTGAGATGCACTATGTTGGATTCTCAATGTTCGGCTCAACACCGAGAGTTGAAAATCCAGTGCGCGATAAAAAAATCCCCCGTGCGAAACTGGGCTAATACAGGACAAGAGTCGCGGCTCACACTCAAGTTCCATGCGGTAACAATCTTTGTCCTGTCGTAAACTTTGATGGGCTACGATGACACCATTACATAAAGTAACATTTATCCAGGAACACCCTTGAGCCAGTCAAGCGTGCGCTCATCGGGCGACTCGTACAGCTCAACGTCCTCCACCCGCCAGCTACTGGCGCCAGTAGCTGGCTCGCCACTCGCCACGGACACCGCTTGCTAGCGACCACTGGTGCGTCGCAAACCTCACCCGTACCAGCCGACACAGTTATACAACCACGTCGAATACACGCTGCCGCCTTACTAAGGAATGCTCCAAACAGGAGCTTTCGATAAAGCCACAATAAACGTGTGTACAACGCCTAACGCAACGAGTGTACGGTGAATAAGCGACCTTACAAACCTTGACGACGTATGCAACATACGTACGTAACACTTCGTAAAAACAGTATAAGTAATAAGATTATAAGAATATATTAGTGGCTTAATTTAGTAATAAGCAAATTAGACTGTCAAATCGCAGCTGTATTTCAAGTTATGTACCCATATTATTGTATGTATGTAGCTATAGGTATAAGTAATACATAATAATATAAATAATATGTTTATGTGAACCCCTGCTCAGGCTAAAGTCGGTTTTGCGAAGGTTTTTTTTGGAGCAAAAATTTAGCCTCTCATACAAAATTCACATAGGGCCAGCGCATATCGACGGACACTGCCGAGGATTTAATACTAAAGTTTTGCTCGCGTTGAGGTCGGAAAATATCCCACGGGAGCGTACTTCCGGGATAAAAATATCCTATGTCCTAACCCAGGTCACGGTCATCCCATGTGCCAAATTTCATCCAAATCTGTTCTCCTGTTTTAGCGTGAAAGCTTAACAAACTCGCTTTCGCACTTATAATATTATTTAGGTTTTTAATCCATATATATACGAAATAAAGTATATATTTCAGTGCTCCTTAAAATTCGGAGGTCATTCTTTCTGCTACTGGCCGTGCCGTATGCGTTGGCCCTTAGACCACTGGCCGAGAACCAACCTAGCCACATCGGTGTGAGAGCCAACTTGTAATACTAAACTGAGCAATAGGATGCTTATTGATTACATCACCTTGATTTGAGCAAACCAAAAATCATGTTTATTTAAACCATATTTTTTTTATTTTTCATAATAAATGGCTTCTGAATGTATTAAGTCAAGTTATTACGTAATTATTATTACGATCGCATCTCATGGTGACACTCTTTCGATTTTGTGTCACTTGAATAATGTATAGAAAATGTAATATCCAGGATGAAATGCTGTTTACTCAGTAAAGCTGAAAATTATTCTGTGGGGTGAATTTTGATTATTTGTTCTGTATATATTTGCAATCATAGCAGTACCCACATCCGTCCTTTTTTGCGTATTTGCTGAACATAACTGTCCGTCTTGATCTTTTCTCAACACTATTTGTGCTCAATTTTTATATTTATTTTTCCCTATTTAAGGTGGTAATTTATATTCAATATTATTTTGAAAGTAAGATGTCAATAATCTCTAAATGTAATGGAAAGTTTTTACTTTGATGAATAGTTGTAATTTCTCATAGTATATAATATTTAAGTTTTTAAAAGGTAGTTTTTAGGTAAAAAATATATTTATCAATGTTGTTGTAGCACATAATGGACTACATGTCCAATACATTTAACACACAGGTAATCAATCAATGTCTGCCTGCACTACAATTGTCTAATTATACCCTATTTTAATTCCAATTAAGTTTCATTTTTAAAAGTGTATTTTTATGAACAAATACAATAAGAAGTGTAGTGCTTGTATAAAGTGTTGTATTAGCAATGGTGTAGGTTGGAGGTATAATCAAATGTGGAATTTATTTTGATGTAAATGTTTTTGATATTATAGAATGCATTGTAATTGAATATAAAACAATGGGTAGGACATTATTCATAGACTGATTAAGAACATTCCTTTAATTTCTCTCTGCAGAATCTCAATGGTATGAATGAATTATGTAAAAATATTTTTGCACATACTTTTTTGTGTGTTATTGCCTCACTAACATTTTCTTACTAAGCTGTATAAAAAGTGTATTGTTTGATTAAAATAAACTTTAATAATGTTCAAGAGACTTTTTCTATAAGTGGGTAAGGCAGAATAAATTCTAAATGAAGCTACTTTTAGTAGAAAAGTTTATTGTGATGTTGTTGCACTTATATTTTAATAAGCTGATTAATACAAAACTACAGCAGATTAATTAAACTAAAAAATAATAAAGGCTTTTAAACAAAAGTCTAAATAGGTTTGTATTAGACATAACACTAAAAATATATCTATTTACATAAATCAATTTTGTGTAAAAATCTGTATAAAAGTAATCAAGTCTGTATTCTAATAATATATGATTATGATAATTGACTTGAATAAAAAGAATTCTCAGCTTTGGTTAGGCATTGTTTACATATTGTAATTTGAATTTTCTGAATGACAACCAATAGAGGTGCTGGGACCAGAAACTTTCTTCATGGCTTGTCGCCGGGCTGCATATGCAGACATTCTGGCTAGTCGGGCCTGCCTCTGCTCTGCTGATTCATTGGCCAGCCTTTTTGCAGCATAGGCAGACATTCTTGATAAGCGTTTAGCTCTCTGTTCACTGGTTTCCTTTGATAATCTTTTAGCTGCATATTCTGACATGCGCCTCAGCCTACTGGCACGCTGGTCGGGGGTTTCATTAGCGAGCCTCTGTGCGGCGTAAGCAGACATCTTCGCTAACCGCAATGCTCGCTCGTCTGGCGATTCACACTTAGGACCCGAATCTCTGCGACGTCTCCGTTTGCCGGGCTCCAGCAGCAAGAGCGGGTCCAACTCCTGTGTCGATGACATCGAATTAGAGTCGTCCATTTCATAATTATTATCACAACTACTTTCATCATACTCTTTTTTGACATTATCATAGGATATTTGATCAAGTTCAGAACTCATATCTGTAACGGTAAGCGTGTTGTCCATTTTGTTATATTCAGATTTTACAGTAGAGATCCACTCATTATTTGCTTTCGCTATCACCATTTTCTTCCAGGAACAATCAAATGAATTCAAATCACCCATATTGATTGTTCAAGGATAGACGTATCCATAGAACCATAACGAATTCGACAATATAAAAACTTAATCAAGGTACCAAATACACTGTCAGATCTTTATTTACACTTCACAGTTGCATGGATAATACAATCGATTCTCAACGAAATCAAAAAAATTACAATCACCGATGGCGAATGGCGAAGAGCGCATCGACGGATGACGGACAGTGACAGCGCGAGAGACGTAAAAACCTATGGTAGAATGGTAGATAAAATTGGTAAATTACAGTAATGGATCTGGCGAGGAACAATGTCGAACATTGCGAACACCAAATCATAAATATCTAGGTGTAACCTCAAACTCAAACTCAAAACTCAAACTCAAAGCATTTATTTCAATTAAACCATTTACAGGCACTTTTGAATTGTCAAGGAGTCGGTCAGTTAGAAATATGAAGCTAGTTGCCCATTCCAAAGCGTAGTAGGTACCTATGGAGAAGAACGGGCAAGAAACTCCATGGACACTCTTTTAAATTAAATTGATACATAAAGATTAGTACAAAAATAATGTTGAAATTTTAACTAAATGTGAGGACGATGTAAAATAAAAAAAACGCGCCCATAGTAAAAAGAGAAACAAAAACAATTTCTAAATAAAAAAATTACAAATAAGCCGAGGACGCTAAGAGGTGACCAGTCCCAACTAACGGCGCCCGTTCACGAGCATGACGCATGGATTAGCACCATTCAGCTCAACCATTTTGAAGGGAGCTAAATGATCCAACACACGCGCCACCATCAGCGAGACATCTGAGTGAGCATGACATACTCTCAGCCGCCAGGACCCATTCAAGTCAATTACATAACCGGTAAAAGGTAGCTCTATTATACATAGTACTCACACCTGTGCAATGCAATTATACAATACAACGTAGGTTGAATTTATACAATGCAAAGATAGTCTTACAATGTTCAGCTGCTCCAACAGTATTTTCAAATGTTAATTAATCAATTGGTTGTGGTTGTGGAGCGGGACCAGCATTGAGCCAAGCATTTTTATCAGCGATGTAATCACCCAACTTATAATATGCCTGCCTGCATAGTGTGCGTTTAATACAAGATTTGAATTTCATTTCATTCAGTTGAAGTATGTGGGGTGGAATTTTATTGTAACATTTTAAACAGTACCCCATGAAAGATGAGTCTACTTTAGCCAGTCTGAAACCTGGCTGAGATAATAGGTCCCTATTTCTAGTACTATAATTATGTCTTTCACCTCTTTTACTAAAATGATGTAAATTTTTTCTTACGTACATGATGTTTTCGTAGATATATTGACAAGGTACCGTCATGATGTTAATGTCCTTAAACCTTAGACAGACCCTTAATCTATAAGTCGCAGTGCTATAAAATAAAACAGGAGGTCGGGACCCGAAACAACCTACTTCGTCGCCTCATTTCTACCAACTGGGGTGCAGCATCTTCGCACCACTTCCTTTTTTTTTCTTTTTTTGGGTGGGAAACTATCAAATAACTTCTCCCGCGCTGGGTGGAGTGGGAGGGCGTGTCAGACTCTTATTGACTAAAACCCACTCTCGTTCCTTTCGTTGCCTGTGTGTTGCCAGAGGCCACGGTATCCCCCACACGGTATTCCCTTTCGGACTTTCCCGCGACCCCGGCAGGCATCGGCCCTAGCGGACTTGTGCTGACATTTCTTTGAGACGCGCGCCGTCGACCCGGGCCTGGCTATATGAAAGTTTAAATTCCCAAAACACGACTTCTCTCCTACCCTCTTGCTGTGCCCTACAGGGTCCATAATGATCTCAATTATGTAGTTACACATTATGGTAAAGCAATGAAGATATTGAGTATTGAGTTATTATCGGACGGCGAGCTACCCATTACTCACCGTCCGCAAGCCCGCGCCTACGGTGGCCGTAAATCGGCCTGGGATTCTCGACGCCCAGGGCGTCTCCTGCGGTGGTTCTTCGGACCACTGGCATGTAAAATTCAAAGTTATGCTTCGCGCGCCCAGTGTGGCATCGATCCACTTACGTTGACAAAGCAATTTGACATGCGAGACGTATCGAATTATATTGGGATGCGTAAAACCAACTCCGCTCAACAACTCTACCCGTTGGCCGATATTGCTCCACCTGTCGTACGAAGGGAAGTCGCATGCGTGCTTGAGAAATATAAACAAGAAGCTGATTCCTCACAATCCCTCCACGAACATCCAACAACACCGGGTAGAGTAAAGAGTTAGAGCTTTCTTTGTTGTTCTCAGGTGGGGAAAGCATCACCTGCCACCATCCAACTCCGTCCAGCCCCAGGAGCACCTGCCACCCGGACGTAAACTGCTGCGCGCTATATGGAAAGCAATCAACCGGTTGCGGACCCAAGTAGGCCACTGCAAGCACAACCTAGCGAAATGGGGGATTATACACCCAACCGAGACTTCAGTGCGACTGCGGTGCTCCTGACTAAACTATGTCCCATATGTTGGAGTGTCCAAAGTGCCCATACACCCTCTCTCTTCAACCTAAAAAACATCACCAAATCCGTGTCTGGCGTGGCCGCGGGGCCACCTACTGGGCCCAAGTCAATACTTTTTACCTTTGCCATCGACTCGAAAAAAAGAATAAGACTCGGCTATAGAGATAAAATTAAATTACACAGTTACTAAGTTTCTAAAGGCTAGTGCGTATCGTCGTACGCACTAGGCGTTTTTTTTTTGCGACAGCGTATCAAGTTACGGTCGCTTAGAGTCGAAACAAAAATTTTAATATCAAGAGTCATGTCCCGAGACAGTTTGTATTTTAATTTTTCCAAAAAACAATTTAATTTTCAACTTTTGTTGGCTGTCGGTTTTAAACGAGACATCAAAGGGCACAGACAATGTAATGAGATTTGTCTTGCATGATGGTGTGCAACACTAACATAATGCAGCACATTGCACAACATCATGACGGTAATTTGAGCGGTTGTCTCGGAACAAACGGTGGAGAAGTGTCTGGAGACAAGTAGCGATCAGCGATAAATGTATCCAATGCAGCTTGCAGCAACTGTATTATTTTTTATTTTTCGTATTTTTCTTCCTTCCCACAGTTCCTTCCATAGAAGGAAGACAATCTGTGCTGCTTGCAACACTAAAAGTAGTTGCCAGTTTATTACGTTTACAGATACTCTTGGAAAATAAACACCAATTGTTTCAAATTCGTGTCTTAGCCCATTTAAATTAAATATGTAGTTTAGATATCTTTACATGATTTCCGAAAAAATGAAAAATGTCAGTAAAAACAATAATGATGTATTTTTGTTTTTGTTAGATTGAGCTCATTTAATTCGCAAAATACTAAAATTGCTGGCAACACTTAGCATGTGAGTTGTCAAAAAGTTGGCATTTAATCCATCTGTTTTATTTAGAAAATCTATTTTCAACTCATTCTGCGGTTAACATTAGGGTATTTGTTGTATGTTATTGAATATTGATATGAAAATATACATTCTATTACAACTGGTCTTACAAAAGCTGTTATTTGTTTCATTGGATCATTCAATTCCATGTAACTCGTAAAGCATCTGTGATCAGAATTTGTAGCTATTTGTTTCACTATTTTTGTCTCTTGTTTGCTTTGTGTTAATTTATCTCGAGTTGTTTTGTTTCTTAGGATCTGTAACCCAAGGGAAGTGCTTACGGTACAGTAACGTGATGACATAATGGTGTAACAGTTTGTTGCTGTTGTTGTCGATTGCCACTAAACATGGATAGTATACCCGAGTCACCAGTGCAAATGAGCACGCTCGTGGAGCCTGAGGGCTTCCTGGAGAATGAGACGGATTATTCAAGCATTAGAGGAAAGGTAAACATCAACACTGTCTTTGTTTACCAACATTTTGTTCCCGCGAAAATTTCGCCTAATCAGATCTCCCCTTCTAAAGGGTTGCATGAATATGATGGATCTCATGATTCCCGAGCTGTAGAATTCCCAAAGATATATAATCAAATTATATACGTAAAAGATTTAAAAAAAAATCTTAATGCATAAAATAATCTTGTCTAAAAGTACTAATACTCAATTAAAGATATGATTTCGCAACTAAAACACATTTTTCTATTATCATTCTACAAAAACGATAATAATTATAATTGTATTAAATATTGGACTATATGAATTATTGCCAAACAATTTATAGCATCATAACAGTATTGCATCACATTCTTTATAAATTGTCCCATCCTACTCGCGCATAGGTATGTATGCAAAATTAGTTTGTCAACATTGATTAAAGACAGGAAACAATACTTCAATTTTATATTACCAGATGCAGTACATAATATCCATCCATCTATCTATCTACTTAGCCCGTAGCCCATGTAGCCTTTGCCCAGCAGTGGGATACTGCTGGGCAAACGCCATAACATATAATAATTAATAATAGAACATAATAATATCACATGTCATACGTAACATATTTATAAAATTCTCAGTATTGTGAGACAGGCTTGCCAGTAAGTAATTTATCATTATTTCATTTAGATGGTGCTTGTGAGCCCTACAGCCGATGAGTACGAGCTGCTTCGCAAGCAACTGCTGGAGAGGCTGGAGTCAGGCAACGGAGAGATAATATACGACATAGGGCAAGGGGAAGGTAACTATTTAATTTCATTGTAGGTTATGTAACTTGACAAGAAAGTGAAGAAAAATAAATGCAGGAGAAAACTACTGATGTTAAATACACTATTATCAGCGTAGTTGATAACAACACTGATTGACAAACACAAAACAATTTAATATAGTTCCTGTTTCACAGTGCAATAGAATTAATCCCCTTTTGAGTAAACAAATATGATTCAATCAACATTATGTGTTTGCATGTCTTTATTGTTATGCCTGAAGCTATTACAATACTGGTCAATATTTCATCACTATATTTATGTACTAGCTATTGCCCGCGGCCTCGCCAGCGTGGATGTCGGAAAATATCCCACAGGCACTTACTGCCGCGATTAAAAGTAGTAAATCCTATGTCTTAATCTATAAACAGTACAATGTGTAGGTAACTAATAGACTAAGCGTAGAGTTCTTCGCGGCATTTTTATTACATAAATCATTTTTACACCCGTCGTAACTTCTAAATGAAAGGTCCGGTTAGGATAATTTAAACAGGAATTTACAAGTACATAATCAACCTTCAATAAGAAACTATGTAGTTGGATATGGATTATCATGATACGAATGTCATCGTCTTTCGAATTCTATCCGTGTTTTGATTGACTAATTTGAACAAAAAACTGTTATTGTGTCAGTCAAATAACTAATAGTTAGACAAATAACCTCGTGGAGTTTTTTGTGGGTAATGATGAGTACTTTAAACATGTAGTACATTATTTTATGCATCATCAATAGTTTTCGTAACGCACGCCAAATAATGACTTTTTTATGCGAAGTTTTGGTACCTTAGGTTACATTATTGTAATTTTTGTAGTGATCTCAATTTTTTTGAAAATAAAATACAGCTCATGTTACTTGCTGATAATGTAGCTTTCTACAGGTGAAATATTTTTTTAAATCTGTTAAGTAGTTTTTCAGTTTATCCATAATAAACAAACAAACAAAAAATCAAATCTTTTCTCTTTGCTCTTTGCTTGTTGCTCAAATACTTATTAATTTATGAGTAACATCTACTTGTTTCAAAACGAAGAGGAAATTCATGTATTAATTCAACATTTCGTCATAACAGCGGCAGGCCACACAACAATAATAAAACGTACCTATATCATGCACTCAACCAAGTCTGTGAAAATATTTTGATTTCACAAATACTCGGCTGGAGTTTAGGGCTTCTTGGAAGCCCTAAACTCCAGCACGCCTTTATTTCAAACAGGTGCAATATTTGATAGGTTTTACGTTTATGGCAGTGAAAACCTTTTTGCATTTGGGCTAAGGCTGAGTCATCATCATGGCCTTTATTACGTCATCAAATATTTTAATGATAACCAAAAGATAAGATAATTATAATTTCATAAATACCATGTGTAAGCAGATAATTCAGATGTGCAAGTTGCAAGTCTACTATCTTATCTAACTGATCAAGTGATCAGGCAGACTCACGTTCATGCAGTAATGTTGTAATATCGATTACTCTTAATAGTGCGTTGAATAATACCGTAAATGTAATCTTGTATCAGCGGGCCATTGATTGAATGATTCACGCATGATATAGTTTAAGAGCTCTAAGAATACACGATGTAAGGGATATGGACGCGCCGTTAAAAAAAAAGACTGCAAAATTTCAACGCTGGTCGGTCTAGAATCATGTACTGAATTCATGGCAACAGTTTTCGCGTCGATGACCCTTACATTCCGTATACGCCTTGAACTTGGTAAATCAAATGAAGAAATACTGGAAATACTACATAGGTAAACCTTTAAGAATTATAAAATTCTTTAAGGTTCCTCTGCAGACTTTTTAAACGTATTTATTTTCTGTTATAACATTTATAGTACATGGTCTTGTAGTAAAGTTAAACATAACACGCGACGCGTGTCAAGGGCATATATCCAATCCAATCTGTACAAATATTAAACAAAGTTGAGTGGAGCACGCTAAACCTATCAGCCGTATAATTTTAATTTCATTTTTGATAACGTTTGGTCTATTTGGTTCAAATAATAAAACAAAATTCTCTTTCCAAGCGCCTGTACCATTTTAGGAACTACATAATAAGTTCTCCTTATGACAGATATTTTCTGATCACACACTTATCTCGTCATACTGATTACTTACTAAATCCTACGCTTCACTAGTCGACAACGAGCGATCGCGAGCTATCGATTGCGAGCATTCGTTCGCTAACACAGTTACTTTGGTGGCCCCAAGTTCTAAGTTCCAAGGAGCACCGCTTTATCGAATGAGTTTAATTTATTCATAAATGATTGGGTCACATTGGAGTTTCCCTAACCACGTGAAACCACGCTTACGAATGTTACGACTTCATAAACGAATGCTCGTGAACGAATGTTTGCGATGGTGACGCTTATCTTTATATCTTAGAAAGTATTTTGTATGTTCGAAAAAACTTTGGTCTTTTCAAAACAAGAAGTGATTTCCATAATATAAATACACGTAGTAAACATGAAATTGTGATACCCAAAAGTGATGGAAAGTTCAAAACCCACGTCAAACGTGTCCTTATCAAAAACGCATATTATAATATTAATTGGTCAAGGACAGTTAATGAGACACAATTGAGTTTCTATTGTTTGACTCCGAATCGGTGTCGCGCGGGGCTTAACAGTTTAAAGACTACGTTGAAGACAAGGAAGTTTGGCAATAATTTCTTCTGTACATGTGGCTTCCCTTGTACCTCATAAACGGCATAACTATGTAAATATTAACTGCTCCCAAAACTTTTTTGACATAATATTTTCATTATTTGACATTATATACCTACTATTTTGATATCACTATTTATTACTGGACAGGATATTAATTAATTCAGACTTGTTACAGTTGTAATGGCAAACATGTCATTTGGTTAATAGGTTTTATTTTTATTATTTTATTAATATTTTACATACAGATTCTTTTGAATTTTGTGAATTGGAGATTGTTGTAGGCTTAATAGACTAGATTTGTAGACCATTTATTTTTTGTTAAGTACCTGGTACTTCTTGACAGGCCTACACTGTCCTCCCATACCTATTAACACTGTGATTTGAAAACATTGTAAAAGCCAATTATTTTTAAAAGTTTAACCATGGAGTTTCTTGCCGGCTCTTCTTTATAGGAAACGACCAATTGGAACCGTGCACCAAGCTTCTGACGTTTCATAAGTGCCCATGTAGGTTTATGTGAAATAAAATATTTTGATTTTGATTTTTGAAAAGTGCAAAGAAGAAGCAAAACGAGATTAGATTTCTGGGCGTAACTATTAGCTGATAATTTAGCAAGTCTTTTCTAGTGCCCTGACTGACAGCTGGTCATAATGTCCTCATCATCTGTGCAGACGGGCGTGGTCTAACAGTGGACGAGTACAGCGCTTCAGTAGCGACGCTACAGTCGCTGGTTAGCGGCGAGCGCGTGTCATGCGTGGAGCTGCGGCGCTGGGAGTGCGGCAGCGGGCTCACCGGCCAGTACCTACTGCGCGCCGAGCTCGACCATACCGACTTCATGGAGATCAGGTATGGTAGGAGAGTAGGAAGATGATGGCGATGAGATGTCGAAGAAATCACCACTTAATTGAAGTACTATAGTCTATTCCATAAGTATCTGATGAAAATGTAAACAAGTGGATCAGAAAGATACCTGTGGATGCGAATTTGTAGTGCCACTTACAAATTGGATGCTTTAAATTGAGTATTATTAAAATAACACGATATAATTTTAAATCACCATAAAGATCTTTTTAATTTGACAATTGAGGTTAATTTTATAAATTGAACAGGGTTTGTTTATAATTTCAACAGATACTTTTGGAACAGACTATACAACCATTCATTTTTATGTTACCACTGCAGTGTTGTTGTATTCTAGTTAGACGGGTATGGGCGATGGTGTAATTTTTAGCACTGTCCATTTCAGCCTTCCTTCTGTATCATTCCCTGTAATGCATTAATCAAGCAATTCCAAAGATATTATACTTCCCTTTTCACCGTACAGAGTGGCTGTAGTAGGTAACGTAGACGCGGGAAAGTCAACTCTTCTGGGTGTACTAACTCACGGTGAACTGGACAACGGACGTGGGTACGCGCGACAGCGGCTGTTCCGACACAAGCATGAGATGGAGAGCGGACGGACCAGCTCCGTGGGCAATGATATACTGGGCTTCGACAGCATAGGTGAGTTCTACACTATGTTTAGTCGCACTATGCGAATCTTACTAATAGAGTCCTTTATCGCCCACAAAAGGTTCGATCCAGATGTATTGGTAGTTTCCGAAAGAGTTAACTGCTCGAGTGCTTTAGAGTTCCAAGAGTATACGTGGTCAGGCACTACTGGAGTGCTTTAGAATTCCAAGAGAAGTGATCGTCTGGCACTGTTCGAGTGGTTTAGATTTCCAAGAGAATCTGTCGTCTGGCACTGCTGGAGTGCTTTAGAATTCCAAGAGAAGTCGTCGTCTGGCACTGCTCGAGTGCTTTAGAGTTCCGAGAGAATTCGTCGTCTGGCACTGCTGGAGTGCTCTAGAATTCCAAGAGAAGTCGTCTGGCACTGCTCGAGTGCTTTAGAAGTCCAAGAGAAGTCGTCGTCTGTCATCCTTTCCTGAATTATTGATCGCACCCGGAGGTTCTTTTGCCTGAAGTCTGGACAAGCTCTAACCTCGCGTCCTAAATAACGCGATCAGTCGCGCGAATACGCGATCGTCGCGTTCTTATTGTCACTCATTTGCTCTGTCAGCACGAACGCGTTCGCCGAGATAATGAACTCGGCCTAATCAGAGAATAGCTAACATCAAAAGCCTGATTCTTTTAAAAATAAAGTACTTGTTTATACTTTTTACTTCTACCCTAACCTTCTAGTTTAAAAAAAATCTATTTAACAACACAAAGATTAGAAAGTGAGGTGAAGTGTTCAGCTTACGTTAGGAACTTTGAATCTATGATAACGATAATAAAACTACACTTACGTTGTTTAAGTAATCGAAGCAAAAGTACCTAATCTTATAAAGGTAATATGTAAATTAGTTATGCAATATTGAATTTTAATTTCCACTTAGCCAATTTAATATTGGCTAACACGATACCAAGATAGTGCTGTGCTATCTCTAATATGATTTCCAATTTTGGTATTAAGGCAAATTTTTCTTATGCTCTTTCATATAACTGAAACATAATTTTTAATGTTCCGTACCCAAAAGGTAAAACGGGACCCTAAGACTCCGCTGTCCGTTTTTCACCAGGCTGTATCTCATGAACCGTTATAGTTAGACAGGTGAAATTTTCTTTATACTAAAAAACAATAAAATAAATATTTAAGGGGGCTCCCATACAACAGACATGATTTTTTTGCCGTTTTTAGGGTTCCGTAGTAAACAAGGAACCCTTATAGTTTCGCCATGTCCGTCTGTCTGTCTGTCTGTCAGTATGACCCCACTGTAGCTCAGAGACGCTTAGTACTAGAAAGCTGTAATTTGGAATAGGTATACATATTAATCACGCCGATAAAGTGCTAAAATAAAAACAAAAAAAAAAATTTTTTAGCGTACCGCCCTTGCACGTAATGTGGAGATGATATTTTTTTTTATCGTCTACCCCTTGGTGTGGGGTATCGTTGGATAGGCCGTTCAAAATATTGCAGGTCTGTGAACACCAGTTTTTGATTCAAGGATCCACTTGCGTAATATTAAGCATTGAAGTGCTAATTTTGTTACAGTCAAGTGTCCCCCCCCCCCCCCTGACAGCTAAATTTGCGGGTTGTTTATGGAGATGTGAAAAAAATCATGGTAGTAGTACCTACATATAATGAGATTAAAAGGAAAACTATCACGGCTAGGACAAGTTAACGAGTTATAGTCGACCAACTTAAATTTGCAGTTGGCGAATAGACCGTGGCATATATCGATGTATGGGAGGGTTTTTATAGATAATGGTACGGAACCCTTCGTGCGCGAGTCCGACTCGCACTTGGCCGGTTTTTAGCAAGTCTTTGGACTGATGTAATTACTGACCAATCAGAAATATGTTTCGTAGTAATTACCACTCTTCGTTTTGGCGTAGTTCTACCTACTCTGGTAAGAGAAAGTATAAAAACACGTTGTTTCTATAGAGATGTTCAAAGCGTTACTACGACCTAATATTGCAATAATTTGATCGATGTTGAACCGCGATTGTAACGCGATGTATACTTTGCTTATTCATATAACTCGGTACTTGGTATAATAAGTTCATTTAAGACGCTGACAACCGCTTAACCGCGGTCACTGTATGACTGCATAGAAAAGAAAGAGAAGCGCGATGACACAACGCTTGGAATTTATAGCAAAATATGAAGCAATTATCTATTTACTCAAAATTGAGTTGAGTAATCGAAAATAAAAAAACAACCAAGTTCTGCATTCAAATAAGACGTTCTTGTTATTAGTTAAATACGTAACGTACGTTGATATTTATCACAGATATTTTGGATTGCAACTCAAAGTAAGAGGTTAGTTTACCGTTAATTTGTATCGAATTTTTTGCAACAACCAAGTTCTGAGAAATAGATTCTAAATTAACATATATGTATTTTTTCCGCTACCACAAGCTATACAGATTTGCTAATTTTTTTCTTAACACAAGCCTACTTAAGTCATTTGCCTCTTGTCAGCGCCTTAAGTAGTACATACTGTTATATTAATAGTACTTGAACGATCACTGATAAACGTACGTAGTTCGTACGTATCTAGTTATGCAATTAACTTATGTAACCGTCCGTTAACTGTAGGTACCGTTGTCGTACGCGATGAATGAGTACCTACTATATAATATACCTACTACGTTAGTACACTATTCTATTTCTACACTATTATTTCTTTCATTAGACATAACTGGCGCAATGCACATAACTTAAGGCTTCATTCCTACATGCGGACTTTGGGATTTAAATTTTTAAGTGTCGTTTTTTGCTTGGTTATGGCTTTTGTTTACCATTACTATGCTTAAATATTCACACAAAGTTAATTTAGCTTATAAACGGATGACTTGTAATTTACGTAAAATTTATATCGAGCTCGTGTGAAAAATCCACTTATCTTTGGCACCGCGGCGTCATGTACAGGAAGCCTAAATACACCAATGCCTAACCTTTCGGAAAAACAGGCGTGAGGTTAGGTTTAAAAGGAAAAACTATCACAGCTAAGTAGGCTTTACAAGTTAACTAACCAACTTACATATTTTGCAGTTGGAGAATTGACCGTGACGTGACGTATATCGACGTATGGGAGAAAATGGTTTTCAACTACTATGTTAAGTTTGATTTTGGGATAAATTCATCCCAACTACGGAACCCTTCATTGTGAGGGGCCCGACACGCAGTTGACTACTTTTTTTTTTCATTAGAAACGCGTTCGAGATCGACTTAAGAGAAGTAGAACAAGGGATTTCCTCCAATTTCAACGAGTGTTAGCTCCGCTAGAGTCACTTCTGAAACAACGAAGTCGCTTGCACAACATGTAACTGAATACTTTCTAAATTCATGATAATTAATTAGAAAGGAAAGTAACGTGTACAACATACAAATTACTTTCACTCTAGCCCATATTATATGGCAATAAAAAATTTCAACAAATTACCGGAACAAATAGAAGATGAAACCAAATTCAATAAATATAACAGGAAATTAAAATAATATTTAACACAAAAATGCTTTTACTCAGTCGCAGAATACCGAACAAAATATTTAGTAAATATGTTACTTAGATAAATAATTAGGTACATATTTTATTATAGTCCGTACTCTGATTATTATTATGTTAAAATTATTAGCGTGCCGTGCGCTAACCGGGTTTCATGTTGGAACTTACTTATATTGTAACAACTAAATGTACACATGAATGCAATTAAGAATTTGAATTACTTGAACAAGGATTAAAATAGCATGATTTTTTCAATTAGAATTGATGTACTTTTGAACATTTGTATTAGTAGTAAGGTCCTTCATCAAAAGGCTGTCTAAGGTGGATCCGCAGTGGAAGCCCGCGAAATTCATTTTTTTCTTACCTTTTTTTTGCAATTTGTAGGTCAGTGTGAGGAAGTATCTTGATCAAAATGTGATTCGCGACCATAAAAAATATTTATGTACAGAATTATAATCATTAGAATCATTAAAGCATCTCCTGTCTTAGTTACATTTGTTCCATATGAACAAATCTCTTATGGAACAAATCTAACTTAGAGAGAATGATGTATTAAAGATTCTTATGATTATAATTAAGTCCCATGTAATAGGGGCGATCAATCGGGCATAAATCTAGTCGCCGAGCTGCTACTGAGAAATTCCTGATGGAAAAACCCCAATACCACTGCCTGACCTGGGATTCGAATCCAGGACCTCATGCTCAACCGTAGCACGTGCGACCACTAGACCAATGAGGCAGTCTCAATTATTATTAACATAAAAATTTGACAGAATAATGTCACAATCCCACGTTCTCATACAGGTAACGTAGTAAACAAACCGGACCACGGCACCCTGGACTGGGTGAAGATCTGCGAGAAGTCTTCCAAAGTCATCACATTTATCGACCTGGCGGGCCACGAGCGCTACCTCAAGACCACCGTCTTCGGCATGACCGGACACGCTCCCGACTTCGGCATGCTTATGGTAAGAAGAAAAGCTTGAAAATTATTATGTTGCCCTTTCATAATAACTATGTAGTTTCTTGCCTATATTGTTCTCCATACGAAACAACATTTTGGAAATGACAATTAGAATCAATTCTATTTTCTTGTAAATTTTGACGTTTAGAAGTGCCTTTTATAATTTAAAACTTTATTTATTTAACAGACAACTAGATTCAATTACTATACAAAAAATACTTGCAATTCTAGATGTTAGTAAACAATTTAACTTATGTGCCTAATTGAAATAAATTATTTGACTTTGAGATGGACATACCTGGTCATCTTGAAAGAAAGAAAATAAATTTATTTGACCCCAAACTAAGCCAAGGCACAATTAAGAACACAAGAAAAGCTTAATATAATAAAAGTATTGTAGTAAAAAAAAAAAGAGGTAAAATACTGTATATTTTACCTCTTTTTTTTTTGGATGGGAAATCATCAAATAACTTCTCCCGCTCTGGATGGAGCGGGAGGGTGTGTCAGACTATTACTGACTAAAACCCATCCGTATTCCTTCGGTTGCCTGTGCTCCCGTGCCGCGATTTCTCGCGGCAGGGCGTTTCGCCTCTTCGCGCCACTCCCATATGTGCGCGAGGACAGTATTTTACCTCTGACGGCAAATAAACCATGCAAATAACAATGAAAATAAAGATCACTTTAGTAGTATGCTGTTTAATTTATTTAAACAGAGATAGATAGATCGATAGAATACTCTTTATTATGTACACCATAAAAATTACAGCTATAAATGTAGAAATTTTACATAGGGTGACACAATGGGCGGTCTTATCGCTAAAAGCGATCTGCGTCAGAGCGTACACTACAGTTCTTTCTCTGTGGAAAAGGACTTCCTAAATGTTGAATAGCTACGAGGTGCATTCAATAAGTACCTAGCCTCATCGCCAGAGGGCGCTGTAGTTTCAAAAGAGTTTTACCACAGTGTAGCACATTCTTTTTTAATTCTTTTTTCAAATTTTCATTCCAATCCCTTCATTTGTTTTAATTTGACAACTTATGGAAGCGAACGTGTCGATCGGTTTTACAAAAATGGAAAAAGAGCAATATCGTTCGGTGATTCGATTCCTATTTTTGGAAGGGAAAACGCGCATCGAAATCAAAGAGCGCTTGGATGCTGTGTATGGTGACTCTTCTCCATCGATGGCCACCGTCAAGAATTGGTTCAACGAGTTTGCACGTGGCCGTACGTCGGTTTTTGATGAACCACGTCCAGGTGCACCGAAAACAGCTGCTACGGAGGAAAACATTAAAAAAAATCCATGATTTCGTATTGGCAGATCGCCGATTGAAGGTTCGGGAGCTAGCTGAGACTGTAGGCATTTCAGAAGGAACAGTGCATCATATTCTTCACGAGGAACTCGGCATGAGAAAGCTGTCGGTGCGATGGGTGCCGCGTTTACTCACACCAGAAAACAAGCGCAACCGTGAGACCACATCGGAGACGTGTTTGGCGCTGTTTAAGCGGAATCCAGCGGAGTTTTTGCGTCGTTTTGTGACCATCGATGAAACCTGGATCCACTGGTACACACCAGAGACCAAGGAGCAATCAAAACAATGGATCCAGACCGGGGAACGTGCTCCAAAGAAGGCGAAAACTGTAAAATCGGCCGGAAAAGTTATAGCCACCGTTTTCTGGGATTCACAAGGTGTGATCTACATCGATTACCTCGAGAAGGGTAAAACAATTACAGGGCTTTACTATGCCGATTTATTGGGCCGATTCGACGCCGAATTAAAGAAAAAACGACCCCATCTGGCGAAGAAAAAAGTGCTGTTTCACCACGACAACGCACCGGTTCACACGTCTGCCGTTGCCATGGCCAAATTGGTCGAATTACGCTACGAATTGTTGCCCCATCCACCGTATTCTCCAGATTTGGCCCCTTGTGACTTCTTTCTGTTTCCTAATCTGAAAAAATCACTCGCCGGGAATAGATATGGATCGAATGAGGAGGTCATCGCCGCCACGGAGGCCTATTTTGCAGAGTTTGACAAAAACTATTTTTCGGACGGGTTAAAAAAGTTGGAGCATCGCTAGGCTAAGTGTATCGAACTAAAAGGAGACTTTGTTGAAAAATAAATTGCCACTTTTCCAAAATTTTCGTTTACTTTTTGTAGGCTAAGTATTTATTGAATGACCCTCGTATCTTTATTCAAAGAGTGCCTCACTGAGTAACTCCTGGTTTTATAATTACAAAAATAAACTAAGAATTGAAGATATCTTAACAAACATTCTTGTTTTAAAAATCAGCATTCAATCGCACGTCCATGGTAACAATTTTACAACGACAGGGCCTTTATGGCATATCAGTAGGTAAGGATTATTTTCATAGTTCAAGTGTTACAATTGACGTGCGGTTAACCGCAAAAGCAGCATACATGATTTTCTTTATTTAGATTTTTTGTATTCCTACAAATTCTTCCTATTTTTGTCCATGCTTGATGTCGAGTTTTGATCCTTTTAACCGCCACAGTCATGTATAGATGACAGAGCAAAGTGTGCCCAGCACGCCACGGTCACGATTACATGACAGATTTTAAGGAATAATTCGTAGCTTGGCGCCGAGGGCACGTCTTTGTTTTTTTGACGTGGCATTCAATAGGTTAATAATAAAGTAGTGACGTATTCTTCAATTTCCTTAGATTGGTGCCAACGCAGGTATAGTGGGCATGACAAAAGAACACCTAGGACTTGCACTAGCCTTGTCTGTGCCAGTGTTCGTGGTTGTGACCAAGATCGACATGTGTCCCCCAAATGTTCTGCAAGACAACCTCAAGCTACTCATCAGGATCCTCAAGTCTTCCGGCTGCCGTAAAGTACCTGTCATGGTGAAGACGAAAGATGACGTCATTGTTAGCGCTACCAATTTCGTGTCACAGAGGTATGTCTGCAACTTTTGATGCTAATTTTAAAGTGTTGCAACACTTACACTTGCAAATATATTAAGTTATAATTATACATATAGCAAGCGCCGATTGGAAATTTTATGGAAGTAATTGTTGCACTTATAAAGTTTTTATTAAGGAAATAATGTTAAATGTATTGTGTAATCAATTGCTGGCTAACCTAAATAAACAAATAGAAAATTACTTAATTTTTTGAATTAAGTAATTTCAAAACAAAGATACTGGTGTCTGTAAAATACAAGAAGGTAAATGAAAATAGTGGCGAACATAGGTCTCTGATAAACCATGAAAAAAAAAGTGTGTACTTATTTACTCGTATCACAATATCTTGAACAGTTTCTATACCAATTAATGTTATTCTAGGCTATGTCCAATCTTCCAAGTATCAAACGTATCTGGTGAGAACCTGGAGCTGCTGACGATGTTCCTCAACCTGCTGAAGACGAGGATGCCCTCACAGGACGACAAGCCCGCGGAGTTCCAGATAGACGACACGTACTCAGTTCCGGTACGGTACCCAGGGTTAAATGAATTAGTTGGCGATAATTACAGATGTGGGTATCGGTGAAGTTCCACGAACTTATTCAATATAAATACACGATAAAAAAAAACCTAAAATTTTTATTTCTTAAATTTATTTTAATTTTATAACTAATATAAACACATAACATCACGCCTTGTTTCCCCTAAGGGTTGGGCAGAGGTGTACCTGTAGTACACCCACATTTCGCCAGTTAGGTTTTTAAGTCCCATGTAATAGGGGGCGAGCCTATTGTGATCAACCGGGCACAAATCCAGATTCCGGGCTGCTACTGAGAAATTCCAGACAGAAAAATCCAATAACACTTTGCCTTGCCCGACCCGGGAATCGAACCCAGGACCTCATGCTCAGCAGTAGAGCTTGCGACCAATAGACCAACGAGGCAGTTTTTAACTAATTACTTAATATTCTATTTTTTCCGGTTCGGGAAACCTACAGCTAAAATAATATGAAGTGAAGGCCATTGACAAGATTCCACTGATAAACACTAAAATAAAAACAAAAAGGTCGACACGAAATACCTGACTTTTTTTTAAACTATATGTGTAAACGCAAACAGTTACTTTTCCCCCTTGTTGTATAATGACAAACCCCCAGGGCGTGGGCACCGTGGTGTCGGGCACGACGCTGGCGGGCGTGATCCGCCTCAACGACACGCTGCTGCTGGGGCCCGACCCGCTGGGCCGCTTCCAGCCCATCACCGTCAAGAGCATCCACAGGAAGAGGATGCCTGTACCCGAGGTCAGGGGCGGCCAAACTGCCAGCTTTGCTCTCAAGAAGGTTAGTCAAGTAACAAGTAAAACAAAAACGTTATTTCTACATTAAAATTACAATATGAATAGAATGTTGGTCCCTAACTAGGCACAGTCTTGGGCACCATTAAATAAAACAGGACGAAAATGACTTTCCACTTTAAACCCTCTTAATAATAAACGCGTAGTAAAGTTACGCCAAACATAAACGTCTAAAAATTGATGGGTAATCTGAAGTTAATACTGCTAGTAAATTTAATCCGCTTTTCAATAAACACAGAGTAAAGCACGGATTTATTCCGTTATCAATATAACGTAATAAATGTTGCCTTCTGGAACAAATTATAGTAGGTCACTGGTACCGATTCCCTTGTTCACAAACAAAACTAAATTTAAGTTCAGTGCATCTTTTTCTTTGTATTTCATTAAGAAGAGGACAGAAGATTAAATTTAGTTTAGTCCTGTCAAATTAATCAGCGCCTGTCACTACTCCATACAAGTTTAGACGTGATTAAAAACTTGCCTCTAAAATAACGTCAATTTACGTCAAGTCCTGATTAATTTGACAGGACTAAACTAAAATGTATCTTCTGTCCTTTTCTTAATGAAATAGAAAGAAAAAGATGCACTGAACTTAAATTTAGTTTAGTTAGTGAACAAGGGAATCGGCACCACTGTCTAGGAAAGCAATGTGAAGCCAAAAAAAAAATAGAAACCAGAAAAGAGTTGGGGAATGAACCAGAGGTCGGAATTAGGCAGAGTTATTTATGTACTTGCATCAAAATGTTGATATTAATATGGATCTTCCCGGGATTTCTAAAAGACAATCCCCTGTGGCCGCATTGTGTGCTCCGCATTTCCGCTATTGTTTTCTTTTGTTCTCACATGCTATGTTGTGCGAACTACAAATGTGGCAACATCGCGCGTGTGCGCATTGGAATTTTGCAACTTCGGACATCCGATGTAAATATTATATTTTGCTACAGGATTTAAAAACTTGATTATTGACGTCATGACTAAAACAAATCTTGTTCTGCAGATAAAGCGCTCCCAAATCCGCAAGGGCATGGTGATGGTGTCTCCCGCGCTCAACCCTCAAGCGTGCTGGCAGTTCGAGGGCGAGATCCTGGTGCTGCACCATCCCACCACCATCTCCTCACGCTACCAGGCCATGGGTACGTAAACATACCCACATACAAGATGAAATAGCGAAACATCATGGAAAGGAAGGAATAAAGTTGTTTACGGGACAAGATTAAAACCAAAACCGGCGAAGTGCGTCTCGGATCACGCACAGTAAAGGGTTTCGTATTTGGGATAAATATCTACACATGCACTTTATTGATTTTATCGACCTCAAAAATAAGTTTGTATTTCATAGTATTTCTCGAAAATTATGAAAGACATCCCATATCACAAAACTATTAATTTAAATTAAAAGAGTTGAAAAACACTCCTTCACTTAGAAACCTCATAACTTGTGTGTTCCATTGTTTTATTTATTTTGGAGATAGACTCTGATAAGGAGGCCCTGTTTGTTTTATGATCATTTGCGCGATACTTACGATATGCTTATTCAGAGGGACCCACTTCATTATAAACGTACCCATACTTATACAGGGCTGTTAAAAGACCTATCACAAAGCCGTTATCTACACATTCTGTACATCAATCTAATGTAACATTGAGCAAAAGTGTTTTTTGGGAAACTACTTTTATTTTTGGTGTGAAAAGTAACTGTTTACGCCAGCGCGTAATGTAACGCACGCAAAACATTGTGCTTATAGATGTATGCAACGGTACAGGAGAAGTGGGGTATGTAGTTTTCCCGAAAAAAAATAAGTTGTAACATTGACCTTCAATATCAAGGTTCACAACCGTTCGTTACGATTCCGTGCCGAATCGACAATCAATATGTTATCAAAGAAGTCCTATATAGGCTGTTAACAAATCCTAAACCCGAAAAATTTGCCAGTTTAAATCAAATAGACGACCGCCATTCTTCCGACAGCTATTTGCTGTTGTGCAAGGTAAATCAGTCATTGAAAATGTATCATTTTCGATACGACAATCTGTCGAATGGTTGTGAATACCTATGCACGTATGGAATATGGTCCAGTACAAAATAATGAATAATTATGTTATCGACCATTTTTTGTATCCCAAGATTATTTATCCCAATAACAAAAGTAACATTGTAGTTGAAAGACATATTGCATACAATCCAACTGCAAATGTAAGTTTGCACGCACAATATTCAGAGATTCAAAAATTTATTTTATAACACCATCTACGTCTTATAGGATTTCCTGTAATCTATAAGTAAAGAAAATTTAAGGGTCAGTAGTTTTGGAAATAATGGTGGTCAATTTTCATATATTTTCTTAAATAACTTTAAATTACTTATTTATATTAAAATTATAAAAAAAAAATTTTGGAAACTCTCACAACAAGCCCTTTCATTTGATATGTCACAATTTTTAAAATGTTCTAATTTGCCTCCCAAAAGTGACCCCATATTAAACAATTATTTATTTACGTTACATGTCCGTTACATGTTTGGGTCACAGATATTCATGCGTGTACCAAATTTCAACTTAATCGGTCCAGTAGATTCGGAGCAAATCGGCTGTGACTGACGAACAGGCGGACACAAGGGATCCTATATTCCGTTTTTGCCTTTTGTGGTAGAGAAACCTAAAGTGAGTTGAGCTGAATGATAACTGACAAATGCGTGCACTGACTGGACAGGTCCACTCAAATCTGTGTGGTCTTACCTCAAAAGACCATTTCGGACACCAACCTACATGATCCTCAAATGATCTGACCAAGATTATGTCCGGATATACACATTGACATTGATAAATTTTATTTATGCAATGACATGAATATTTACTCTGTGTAGTATTATATGGTTTTAATTATTGTAAATGTGAAGACTATGTGGGTCATTGTTTAATTTTGTTTTATTCTCAGTTAGTTTTTAACGTGGTCTGGCAGTTTTGAGTACTTTTTGCGGCCTAGCCAAATGTCCTTTCTTTGGTATTGTTCGTTGAATCGTTGAACTCCTTTAGTTATGAGTTTAGCTGCACAACGACTGACAAATGCGTGCACTGACTGGTCAGGTCCACTCAAATCTGTGTGGTCTTTCCTCAAAAGACCATTTCAGACACCAATCGACATGGTCTTCACATGATCTGACCAAGATTATGTCTGGACTTTAAAAGAGACTGTGACCTCTGAGTTTGTTTCGGCCTTTCTTCTCAGAGTAGTCAGATAGAAAACGCCGACCTCATCTAGTTTAAAAAAATGTGTTTGACGTGTAAAAGTGTTTGTAAAAACCTACGTACAGAAATAAAATCATTTATCATTAAAAACAATGATCACAATGACAGGGAGTACAAGTGACTTTCGGCTTCTTTAAGCACCTTTTTCCACCCGTTATGTTCGTGTTCCTTAGTGCACTGTGGCAGCATCCGGCAGACGGCGTCGATCCTGACGATGTCTCGCGACTGCCTGCGCACCGGCGACAAGGCACTCGTACGCTTCCGCTTCATCAAACATCCCGAATATCTCAAGAGGGGGCAGAGGATGGTGAGTATATTTTACTGCCATTGTTAAAACTACAGTCAACCTCGTAATTGATTACCACTTTTGACTAAAACTCCCAGTACATTGAAACTTCACTGAATTGGAACTATGTCACATTGGTCTTAAAGCGAAAGCGCTTGGGTAGTTAAGCTCACGAAAATCAAATTTTGTAATAGGCATGTCGCAGGTCCGACACGCTTTTGGCCGGACAGACTAGCCGAAAATTAACAAAACATTCTAAGTTCGAACGTATACGCGTTATAATTTTATTTTCTTTAAGAACAAGATAATTTGTTGCTAGTGAATTCCGACGTTCTAAGAAAAAATCGGGACAAGTGCGTGTCGGACCCCGCACAATGAAGGGTTCCGTAATTGGGATGAATTTATCCCAAGAACAAAATTAATATTGTAGTTGAAAAGCATGTTCCCCCATACAATCCAACTGGAAAGTTTGTACGCACAATGTTGAGGGATTTCAGTGGCGTGCAGTGGTTCTCCACAGAGGGTAGGCCACGCATACAGACACAAAAAAAAAACTACGGCCACACATCTACCTTTAGACACAACTCGAATCTTATCATTAAACGATAGTTGCGAAAACTTACTGCTTGTAACTTCTAACAAACACACTTTATCGGCGCAAACTTCACAACAGAACACCATTCGTAGGTAAATAAATAAATAATAAACGCAACAAATAATATTTACACTACTTTACGTTTCAAAACGTATTACTTATAAAAAGCAAAACATTCAAGATCGGATATAAATTGCGTGTCACTGTCACATGAAACAAAATGGCTTCCCTAAGAAAAACACTACCAATTAAAATTGTATCATTGTTATACCGTGTTCTTCCACAAAAGGAACTACTAAATTTTGCCGGATAATATAGTCCAGGGTTGCCAAAACTTATTTTCCTAACTCCCCAAAAATCAAAGCAAAATTTCTCAAATATGAGGTTAAAAATAAAAACACAGTGGTGATACCCGGGCGTTTCCTCCCACCTTATCCGACATAGGAACCTCCCGAAGCTGCCGTGTCCTGTGAGGATCAGGCAGAAGGTGAGGATGCCGTGGCGCCTGTCTAGCCATTCCAGAGGGGACTTATAGCCGCAATTGTGGCGTGGCCAACACTAAGTTGCGACAATCGCACTCTCCATGTCGCCATAAAATCCTGCCGGAGCTCTGTTCGCTGTGCCGTGATTTCTCGCGGCAGCGGCGTTACGCCTCCTCGCGCCACTCCCATACGTGCGCGAGGAGTTTTGCCTCCAGATCGTGCGGTATCCCCGGACCAGCGGGATGCCCATGACCCTTTGGAGCGCGTTCAACCGGCGGGCTGGCTGCCGCGAGCGCGCCCACACCCTGTGCCCCGTAAAGGGCCATGGACCACACTACCCCTGCGTAGAGCCTCCAGCAGGAGGCGTTTGGATCCCCTAGATTGGGCAGGAGCCGCTTCAAGACAGCCCCGCTCCAGTCTGGGAGCCAAACGTCGGAAATGCTCCACAAAATTCCACCGGCAGTCGAGTACGCGTCCCAGGTCATCTTCGACTCGACGCCGATGTGAACCCCTCCTACCGTTATTTGGGACCCCGACGGTGGCGCGATCCGAGGACCATGAAAACAAATGGCTTCAGACTTGTGCAGGGCCACCTCGAGTCCCAATTTCCGGATCCTGTCAACGATTGTCGCAACCCTGCCTGTCGCTACGTGGGCCGCTGCCTGGTGCGATCTCAGGACCGATTACTGTGGGACACCGTACGACAACTCTTGCCGGTTTTATATTCCCTAGTGACCGGGTTAGATGACGGCCCTGTCCGTCAGATAGGCCTCGACAACGCGGCAGAGGTAGGTTGACATCCGGTAGTACCGGAGTGTCTCCCTGATGCAACTCCAGGGCTGGGTATTGAAGGCATTAGCGATGTTTAGAGACACCGCCAAGACGACCAAACCCTGGGCCACAGCATTCCCGGTCCCGCACGCGCATGATGGCGTAGAGCGCCCCCTACGGAAACCAAACTGACTCTCCGTCAAATCCGGCCCCACCCGCACCAGCCGCCCGACGAGGCGGTCTGCAATGGCTCTTTCAAAGAGCTGCCAACCTCGTCGAGCAGCACGATGGGACCATAAGCGGACGGAGGATCCGCAGGGCGCCCGGGCTTCTTTATGAGAACCAGTGGGAAACTGGTTCTCATAAAGAATCCGTCTTCCAACAAAGTGGGAACTGGCCTCTCTCCGAGCATGCGCTTAGGAGCCCCCTTGGTCGAGCCCCGAGAGCCTCCAAGGCCAGGACCCAAGCTTTGCCAGGTAAGACGTGGTGGTGGGTCCTAGGGCGGTATTTTTGGCATTTAGCTTACGTACCGCCACTCTCATATCTACCTCGGTCACGTCTGGAGCATCGTCGTCGTCGCCGTCGTCGGCGGACCGTGGACCACACATCGGGCACTGCAATGGGGGGAGCCATGGGCGGGGGCGAGGTGTGTTCCCCTCTCGAAGGGAGCAGAGCGCTCACCACGTCCTTCACAACTTCTCACTGGTGCCGGAGACTGCGTCAGCGGGGAAGCCCATGGGCGTAGTTTGTCCCGCACCACTTTGTGTGGGCGTCCCCACGGGTCCCCAGCGACTCCTCGCGGGCCAGTCGTCTGGACCGCAGAATATCCGCTTGGAGGGCGGTCTTCGCCGCTCTGTAGAATGGCTTCCTTATCTGGAGGGCGAATACGGAGCCTGCGGTGCCTGCCCGGCGTCGCGCAGCAACGCACGCAGTGCACAGAGCCGTCAGCTCTTGCGACCACCAGTACACCTGGCGCGAGGCACGTCCGGGCTGGACCCGGGGCATTGCCACGTCAAATATTTTGGACATGGCCACCCACCACTCCGCCTCGTCGTTGATTTCAGCAGGCCTGCACGATCGAGGCTTCCAGTAGGAGCTCCCGGTACAGCTGCTTCAGCGCCCACCGCGGACCACTCGGGGCCTGTCTGACCGGAATAGGCAGACCACCCCTCCATGACGCGCCAGTCCACTACACGCAGCGACAGAGCGGGGCTGGCGAATGAGATGTCCACCACTGATTCACCCCGCATCCGCACACGCGTGGAGGCATAACCCCCGGTCTAGGACGACCAGGCCAGTTTCCAGAGCCCAGTCCTCCACCATCCTGCCCCGTGTGTCCGTATACCGGGAACCCCAAGCCAAATTCTTGCCATTGAAGTTCCAGAGGACGAGCACGGGGAGGGAACCGGACCCGACGACGACAACGACGACTCAACTCCGCAATTGCAGGTCGCAGCTCCGGATTTGCGGAACTCGTCAAGAGTTCGGTTCGGGGAGAAGTATACCCCTACCACGACAATCTCCCCGAACCGTGCTGCTACGCAAACTCGTCTTCTCTTGACGGCCTCGAAGGACGGAGTACCGGCGGCGGCCGACCTGAAGCATTCGGGCCCCAGTCGCCGTGATCCTCACTCGGATGCCATTGGCAGCGCCGAGCTCCTCGAGGTCCACCGCCTCCCCCGCCTTGGTGAGCACGTCCCGGTAGGACACTCCCTTTTTTGCAGCTTCCGGCTGTACTGTAATCACTACAGCTGCGGACTT
This sequence comes from Atethmia centrago, assembly GCA_905333075.3. Classification (NCBI taxonomy): domain Eukaryota; kingdom Metazoa; phylum Arthropoda; class Insecta; order Lepidoptera; family Noctuidae; genus Atethmia; species Atethmia centrago. The sequence continues at coordinate 28,191,545 of HG995378.1, read as the reverse complement.
CGGTGCGCAGAGCCTAGCTGCGATGGTTCACTCCTTGCGCCGCTTCCGCTTCTCCCTCCTTTTGGCCGCTCTTGCTGCCTTACCCGCCTTCCTCTTCTCCCCGGCTACTTGCCATTCGGCATCGGCCGGAAGAGATTTAGGAGGCGGGGAAGGCCGTCTCGCCACCAGGGCCTGTGCCCTCGCTGCAAAGGCCAGTGCCCTCGCTGCCAGGGCCAGTGCCCTCGCCGCCAGGGCCGGGGTTTTCGCCGCCTGCGCATTAGCCCCGCTCTTTGTCTGCCCGGACGAGCCTGGTTTGGTCGTGGCAGCTGTGGCAGCAGAATACGAGGCCGGCTGGCTCGCTGCTAACGGGGGGCGCAGGGAAGCCAAATTCACCCAGACAGACATTTATAGAAAGTGGATGGAAAAGTTTGCGCACATGGCGTTCTTCACAAATTCATAGCATTTATGTTTCTTACAGGTGTTCCGTGAGGGTCGTACGAAGGCAGTCGGCAACGTGCTGCGGCCGGAGCCCGCCGCCGTGAAGATGCAGCCGCGCACCACCAACACGCGGCACGACCGACGCGCGCAGCAGTCGCACGACAAGCCCGACACGCAGGCCTCGCATGTGGTAAGATGGCGGCCCAAATATGTCACATTAAATCAACTCAAAAGACTGTCCTTAAGTTTTTGAGATACATAAATATATATTTTTTAAGCCTAAGACTGAGCGATTGTTAGTAGAATCCATTGTGTGATTTTATGTTACAGCAAGAGAGTGACGTAACAGCGACAGACTCTCCATTCGAGGTGCAGGCGGACAAGCGCGGCGCGGCGGGCGGCGCGGGGCGGCGCCCCCGCAAGCGCCACGACAAGCCGCCCGACGCGCCCGCGCGCCCCGCCGCCAACTAACGCCGAGCGGCCCAAACCGGGAGCTTTACAGATATTTTCTAGCAGTACAAGAGACGGGCGCTAGGGAGTGTCATTTTTAATATTCTCCGAATTTATGACGGTAGTGCCAGATCTTAATAAATATTCAAAATTACAAATGTCAACCGTGTCTTAGTATTATATTATCTGTGACCGTGTGAAACTTTGAACTATTGTAAATATTTTTCTTTATAGCTCTAAGAAATTATTTTTTAATATTTAATTTGCTTCCCTAGCGCAGCTAATTCTGTCCAAAAGCACTAAATCAGAGTACAAGATACATGTCAATGCTGCGTCACTAGGTGTAACGTACGCGGTATGTTACACACTGTATCAAATGTAGTGTGTGTTTACTGATTAGTACACACTCTTGGAGGACAGTGTTACTAGTATTTTTGACTAAACTATACTTATAACTTTATAGAAAGTTTCTAATCTATCTTGTAAGGTTTCTGAAAATCATCAAGTTTATAATTAATATTTTTTCATAGTTCAACAATATAACTGCCTATGTGACATAATATAACAGTACAACAGGAACAGAACATGCAAGGTTTGCATCTTGATTTTCTATATTTTTGTCAGAATTTTTGCAATTTTTTGTTACTAAAATTTTAATTATTTTATGCAAGATCCTTGAGGAATAACTTTGTTTTGGAATTTATAGTTTTATTTTAATTTGCTTAATTATATTAATTTCAATATGATTGATATTTTCATTGAGCAGTCTAGGTTTTATCATCAAGTATCGTTCAGTGAGGCGCCTATGCGTTCTATGCGGTTGAGTATCGCGGCGATAGTCACACCATGACATCAAATTCTGTAGAAAGTGTATGAAGCAATCTCCACACGGACGGCAATATCATCGCGGCGAGAATGTGATGGCACGGCAAGACTATCGACGCGATTCTCGCGCCCATTGAGATGGCGCCTTAGTAGTAAAATTGAGCAGCAGTGGAGGGTGACAGAGGGATGAATCTGTTGTACTTTATTGGAACTATTACAAATAATACAATAATATTAGTGTTAGTGAGGCTAGCTGCTCTACTCCATATCATAACTCAGTATTTTGATTACTTCACAGTACCATAACTATGTGATTTTTGTAGTTAAGTAAAAGAATATTTTTATGGTTTGTTCAGAGTGAGTGAAATAAAACTAGCTCAGATTAACTATGCAGTATTATTTAATGTCTACAACTGAATAAGTAATGGCTAAATACAAATGTAGCAGAATTTTAGAATAAACTAAAATTATTTACATTATTTCTTCAATTGTTTCTTAGCATCCTGAATCCCTTCCTTTAAGTTTTCATTTAGTTTTTTTAAGAATGACATGATTCTGCTAACTTGTTCAGGATTTAACTTATCCATGCCTGCCAACTTCTCCTTACTCCTGTAGAACATGGAGACTGCCAGCTGTGCAGCACGCCTCACAGGGTACGACTCTGCAATCTTCTGCACAAGGTGTTCATTGTTGGCAAGGTATCTTAGTAAAGCTCTCAGAGGCATTGTGTTGAGATAAGTCACTTGAATGAAGTTTCAAATGAGCACATATTACGATACTTCTGTAAGAGTTCTCTTTTCAGCCTCAGCTGTGTTCTCAGTATTTCAAACTGCTTCAACTGGTCCTGCTTGTTGTAATCTATGCCAGGCAACCGCTTTATCTGGAACATACCATAGTGAATAAACTTTATTTCTCAGATTGTTATGTTATGTAAACTAACCTACAATGCGTTGTCAGACACAAAATAAATTCGAATCTGAACAGATACATGTTAACATGATTTAGGAATTATATCCATTGTTACCTGTGTACGCGCTATATCAAATTTCTTTTGCAATTCGAGCACCCGTTGACTGCAGTCTTGAGACTCCCTGGCTTTGGCAGAGTTGTCATGGAAGTCCCTCTCAACACTAAAAAATATAAATATTTACAAAACATAACTATATACAGTTATAAAAATGATGAAGTTTATCTAAAAATAAGAGCACTTTATAAAGTACCTTCGTATTATTTCGTAAACAATCGGTAAGAAATCTACATCTACGTCTTGCACAGCTATAGGACTAAAGTTGTTTTGTTCAGAATGATCAGTGTTATTTTCCATCGTATGGAGGTGGCATGAGCTGTACACAAATGAAAAAAACGCACTTGCCTAAATATAAACGCTATCAATAAATTAATACCAAATTTTACAAAAAAATACCAGCGAGACGAGCAGACTAGGAAGAAATTAATGTCAATGTCATATCTATCTATGTCGTTTGTTGTAACCACAGACTAGTTCAGACTTCCCAATCTATTACTATACTCCTTTTTTAAGCTAACTTAGTTTTAATTTAATTTAGTTAATGTTAATAATCATCTTGTAATTTGGTTATGTAAATAAATATATTTTATTTTTTACTATACTCTATGGCTCAGACTAAAATATTATTACTTTTCTTTATGAGACTACCTACCTAAAACTGTGGACCATTGTTGTCAGTCAATATAATCTTATTTTTCTAGTGGCAATCAATGCTGATTTTCTTGGTCTGGCTCTGGCATAAGTTCGTAGGAGAACCTTAGACGACCAATCCGTTAGTCTGGATTAGACGGATCTATTTAACCTAACCTTTATTTTTTTTTTCGCTGAGAAATGCATTACGCATCCCCGCTCGTGGGGGACGAGTCGGGGTATGTGGGACTCCTGTCGATGATGACAGTATACCCACTAAAACTCAGCGGTGTTCCCACATCGCCGTGATGGGGGGCCATGGGAAACCGGCTCAGCCTTTACATCCACAACCCTCCCGGCGCATGCCCGCCTAGCTGGGAGCTACGGGAATGGCAGGGAACACCTCGCCATTCCCGTTCGACACTGTGGTGGAGGCCTGTGCAATACAGGCAAAGGTCCCCCGCACCCGTTGCCTGCTGGCCTCCAACTGGGAGCACTCACGCCTCGAGTTCCCAAGGAGGGATGCCGGCCAGAGCACTTGCTGCCGCAAAGCCCACCGTGCGGTGGGCCCGTGCCACCCCCTGGGCTATGGCCCTTTGGGGTGCCCGCAAGGCAGCGGCGTTCTCCCTCCTGTGGAGTGAGTCCTCCCAGATAGGAGCCCCGTAAAGGGCCACACTCCTCAAGATGCCGGCGTAAAGTTGCCGGCATCGCGCGCTGGCCCCCCCCAAGTTGGGGAGCAGCCACGAGAGCGCACCAGCGGCCTTCAGCAGGCGCGACGACAGCTTGCTAAAATGCGGATCGAATCGCCACCTGCTGTCGAGTACAAGGCCCAGATATTTCATCTGAGCCTTCACCTCATTTCTGACACCCTCCACGAAGATGTGGGCGTCAGGTGGGGGACGCTGCCAAGGGCCGTGGAAGAACACGGCCTCGGTCTTGTGCAGCGCCACCGTTAACCCTAGGTGGCGGATCCTCCCTGCTACCAAGGATCCGCCCGCTGAAGCCAAGTTGGCCGCCTCCCTGAAACTCCCCCCCCGGGCGGTGAGGAGAGTGTCATCCGCATAGCAGACGACACTCGTGCCTCGGAGGAGAGTTCCCCGCAGGAGCCAATCATAGCCGACGTTCCAGAGGAGAGGTCCTAAGACTGACCCCTGCGAAACGCCGGCCTTGGCCAGTCCTATTTACCAAGAGGATCGCCCGTTCCTCCAGGTAGCTGGCCAGCAACCTGTGCATGTATAGAGACACTCCGTGGAATCGGAGCGCCTCTAGGATGTCACCGTGGAGTGGGGAACGGAGTTGAAGGCATTGACTATGTCGAATGACACAGCCAACAATCCGTCTCCCGCTTCCATCGCCTCCTTCACCTGGCCCTTAAGGCAGGCCAGCGAGTCCACCGTGGAATGCTCAGCCTGAAAACCAAACTGAGCGTCCGACAAGTCCGGCCCAATACTCCGCAAATGGCGCTTTAGGCAGGCAGTGATTATCCCCTTGAACATTTTGCCGACCTCATCGAGCAGAACGATGAGCCGGTATGCCGAGGAGTCTGTGGGGCGGCTCTCCTTGCGAAGGAGGCACAACTGCCCGTCCTTCCATGGTTTCGGGAACCTTCCAGACGCAAGGCATGCGCTGAAGAGGTCTTGAAACCTTTCCTCCATTTGAGTGGCTTTTTTTTTTTTGGGTGGGAAGTCATCAAATAACTTCTCCCGCTCTGGGTGGAGCAGGAGGGTGTGTCAGACTTTTACTGACTAAAACCCACCCGTATTCCTTCCTGTTGCCCATAAGTCCCGCGACCATTTGAGTGGCTGCGATCGCCACCACTCTTGCCGGAACACCGTCGGGGCCCGGAGCTGTCTTCTTGGCGCGGATATAGAGAATAGCCGCGTTAAGTTCCGTCTCCGTGACAGGAGGGGCCTTCTCTTCTTCCTCAGCTGGCGGAGCTATCCCCCGCGGTGGGCCCATCACTGGTGGGGTGAAGTTGTCCCTGCACGGGAACAGGGACTGAACCACCCCATACAGAAATGAGGGCTCCAGGGTCTCGGCCACCGGGGGACCAAAGGGGCGCAGTTTGTTGCGCGCTGCCTTATATGATCTCCCGTAGGGATCGTTGTCGAGACCCTCCAGCAACTCTGCTCTGGACGAGTCTCTGGCGGCGGCGATAGACCGATCGAGGACCAATTTTGCCTCCATCTACACCTCATAGAGGTGGTCCTCGTCGGCCAGGTCCCGTATACGCCACCGCCGGCTCCGCGTGTAGGCCTCCTTGCCTCCACACAGGCTACTCGAAGCCCCGCCAGCTCTACCGACCACCAGTACACGGCGCGTTTGGGTAGTGGTCGGCGAGACCGGGGCATAACCTAACCTAACCTTTTTTTTTTTTTGTTCCGGGGTGGAAAATCCTCATGGATGTACTCCGCGCTGCGGAGGGGTCTGTCAGACTCTTACTGACTAAAAACCACCCCGGTGTTCCCCTCCCACACTTGCACCGGGGATCATGGGATCTAATGCGACTTCCACGATCCCCGGCTAGTGCCGGCCGGCCTCTGCGGGCCACCTCAAGTCTGGGGGGGGGTGAGGTGTTTAACCCCCCCCCCCCCCACGACGTCTGAAAGGAACGCGCGTGGAACACTACGCGCCGCCACCTCGGGTCCAGTGTGATTGGGGGCGGCGGACGTCCCCAAGTCCGCCGTCCCTGGACCCATTTAGGGGGGCCGGAAGAGGGCGTTGTCTGACCTCTGCCGACGCCCGGTGCGCCTGCTGCGGGCCGGGTGAGCAGAAGAGATCTCCCACTCCTGTTCCGCAGCCTCCTTCTGCGACACGACTGTTTCGCAGAAGGATACCATCGCGTCCCAGGACTCCTCGCTGCCGACCATCGCCTCGACCACGGCCGACAGCGACAGGTCACTGCCTACTCCTGAGATGAGGGCAAGGCGTGGCTCCTCCTAAGCGGCACACTCTGCCAGCGTATGCCGCGCCGTGTCCTCCCGACAGTCGACGCAGTGGTGACACCGGGCGTCCGGCTCCCTGTTTATGCGACACAGGTACTTCCCGAAGCAACCATGCCCCGAGAGCACCTGCGTCACCCGAAACGACAGGGAGCAGTGCCTCCTCCCGAGCCAGGGCTCGAGCACTGGCCGGACCGCCTCGATGGTGGTAGGGCGTGAAAGCCTGTCCCGCCATTCCGCCACCAGGGCTGCGCGGAGCTGTGACCGACGCAACTCCGTATGTCGCATCAGCCACTCGCCCCGTGCCCTCGCTTCCTCGCGCCACCGGTACAGCGACGCGAGTACTTTCGCCTCGAGGTCCCAGGGCGGGAATCCGGCCAGTACGCAAGCCGCCTCGCAGGAGATCGTGCGATATCCCCTGATGACTCTGACGGCCATCGCTCTCTGCGGCTTTCGCAGGACAGCGATGCTGCCGGCCGTCAGGTCAGCCGCCCAGATCGGGGCCCCATACAGGGCCATCGATCGCACGATCCCCACGTAGAGCCGCCTACAGGCGGCGCTCAGGCCCCCCAGATTGGGAAGCAGCGTTGACAACGCCCCAGCCGCGCCCAACAACTTGGGCGCCAGCCGCCGGAAGTGGGGGCCAAAATCCCACCGGCGGTCAAGCACCAATCCTAAGTACTTCATGGTGGACTCGACAGCGATTTGAGCCCCCCCGACCACGATGTGTGATCCCGGCGGCAGCGCCTGCCAGGGGCCATGAAAGATCATGGCCTCCGACTTGTTGAGGGCAACCTCCTAGCCCAGGCGCCGTATGCGGCTCACCACCTGTGCGACCGCAGCCGTCGCCAGCAACGCTGCCTCCCTGTACGAGCTCCCCCGGGCCGTGACCAGTGTGTCGTCTGCATAACACGTCAGGTCCACGCCCGGCTGGAGCTCGCCCCGCAGCACCCAGTCGTACCCGATGTTCCACAGGAGCGGGCCCACGACCGAGCACTGTGGAACACCGCACGACATGCGGCGCTGGCTTCCGCCATCACGTCCCGTGTTGATTTTACATTCTAACTCACATACTGACTTATTACTTTTTTTTTTTTACGAAAACGTACACTTTTACAATGTTTTTAAATAATTATGATGTGAGCACCATGAATCTGAGTGTTTTGCAAAAATAGTACCCCTTACTTTTGGGTTGTATACTGTGTTTGAGGCTAATTATTTTAATGATTGAAAAGCAAATTCTCAACTAGTTAAACTAATACTTTGCGTAGTTCATAAAAAAATACAATGTAAATAATCACCAAGGTGTCAGTTTTTGGCGTGTCCCCTGCACTTGCCACTCAAGTTCCTCGATATTTTAGGTGATTTTGAAAACATTTTGTGTTCTTTTTCAAAACTCAGCCTACCCTAGTAAGGCTGAGTTTTTGGTCATCGTTTGAAATAACCCCGTATTGAACAAATGTCAGATTGATTGTCTAAAGTCCCCACACTAAAATTTCAATGAGTGTGGAACTAGAATACTTCCATGCGCTTTCATTCAAAACATGACTTGACCTAAAAATCTCATGCCAGTTCATTATATTTCAAAAAAAAAAGAAACATGGTAACGCTAACGCTCAGCGTTGCCGTTAGCGTACATTTTACACATTTGACGTACCTTTTAAGCCTTCCATGTGCAATGTGTAATGGGGTCCATTTTACGTACCTTTTCAACTTAACACGTAATATTTGAACCCGCCGCCAAAACGAGAAAACGAGATAGATCTTCGATACTAAATACCACAGATACGATACAGACCACACACTACTCTGTGACTACTCTACTCACAGGGCGCTTGTTTGCAAAGAAGATAGTTTTGCTAAGTACATTTTGTTTTGTATTTTTAAGCGCGCGAGATATTGGTCTCTGCGATAAGGGGAAGTGATTTTCTTTCTTGTGTACAATAAATAAATTGAATAAGCCCATTTCCATTAATCGAATCCTGTGTTCGATTTGGTCGTGGTGACCCCGGGCGGCTGACCGGTGCCTTTATTCGCTCGCTGCTGTGGTGCTTGGTAATTTGTAAAATACTTCCTTGAGTATATTACAAGATATTTTGTGTGTGTGTGTTGCATTGTTTTGGTGTGGGCTTTGATTCTATTACTACTTCTACTAACTACTACTGAGACGTCCACTCAGGGACATAGGCCTCCCCAAGTTAGGGGGTTTTGCCGTAATCGCCACGCTTGGCATGGCGAGATGACGATCGCAGTGTGGTGGTACAGTATGCGGAAAGAACGCTGCTGCCCATCCTACGGTTTTTCCCTTAGTCGACTCTTACGACACTCTCAGGGGGGTGGGGGTCCGGGTGTCACCACTGTGTGGATCGCCTGGAGGACACGGGGGAGCATACGGTGTAGGTCCTCATGGAGGCGATCGGCGGCAGAGATCTCTCGCGTCCGGCCCTGGTTCAGGCCATGGTACGGAGCGAGAGGGCATGGGCAGCCTTCACCTCCTTCTGCGAAGCAGTAATGCTCGCAAAGGAGGAGGCGGGATGGTTGAGGGAAAGGCAAATTTTCCGCCCTCTCGCCCCTAGCCGTCGCAGGAGACGCTCTAGGCGTCAGGAATCCCGGACGGATTTCCGGCCACCGTAGGCGCGGGCTTGCGGACGGTGAGCAATGGGTAGCTCACTGTCCGGTAAGGACGGCGCGTTGTGTTCCACGCGCGCCTCAAAGAGATGTCGTGAGCACAAATGTAGGGGTCCACTAGGGCCGATGCCTGCGGGGGTCGCGGGAAGGTACTAAAGGGTCACCGAGGCCCCTGGCAACACAGGCAACGGAAGGAATACGTGTGGGTTTAGTCAGTAAGCGTCTGACACACCCTCCCGCTCCGCCCAGTTCGGGAGAAGTTATTTGACGATTTCCCACCCAAAAAAAAAAAAAAGTGGGGAGAGGGTGGTGCCACACCACAGGTCATTCAAACAATAATTATTCTTACTAACATGTTTATAACATAATAAAAACATACCTAACATCCTAGATCTCCTGGGCTAACTAAAGGTTGGTGAAGGCATTTGTTGCAACAAACATGCATGACTTTATTGTAGAATTAGTAACATAATTAATGTACCTATTATTTTAGTTATAACTGACAATTAAGAGCATATTATAATTATATAGTATGTTTTTAATGTTCATTATGGATATAACTTGAACCACAATCACGATATCAATGAGTACCTGTCATAAAACTGCGGGGATTTTTTAGACGTTACATAATAATAGCTGACGCGCCAGACGTTGTCCTGTCAAAATTAAAGTTATAGTTTTTCCTATTTTTTTTTTCTTATTAACGGTATGAAATATACTTAGCAACCTATTCTCATACCTACCAAATATCAATAAAAACTTCATAAAAATCGATCGAGCCGTTTCGGAGGAGTGCGACCACAAACACCGTGACACGAGATTTTTATAATTTTAGGTAAGTTTTCTCACACTCAGAATACAAAAAATAGAACTTCTGCTGGCGAGCAGACAGTCTCTCCTTGTCTCGCATTCATTGCGAGAGAGCGAGAGAAGCAGTAGTGAGTGATTTTAGTAAAAGCATTGCTGATGTATCTTTTTAACCCGAAATGTACCTTTTCAGCGCTGGATATGTACCTTTTGGGAATTCAGTTGCGGCAACACTGCTAACGCTGTCAATATGACAAAGTTTGTTTTTTGACAAGTTGACTTGGTTGTAAATTGGTTAATGGTGTGGCGTTGTGTTTATTATAATAATTTCTAAATACAATTCACAAAAAATGGACGAGGTTGCTAAACTAGAACATCTTTCGCTTGTGTCAAAACTCTGCACTGAGCTGGACAATCATTTAGGATTGAATGATAAAGATTTAGGTAAGTTCAACGTCTAAACATAATGGTGTTGCTTTCTTCCTCATGCAATTAAATTTTACCTTTACTGGGTTTTTGTTTGTCGATTCAGGCCCCGCACTGAATCTCCTAGTTTCAATTTTGTGCAAGTTCATTCAAGAGTGGTATGCGTGGAGTCCCACTTCTTATGAAGTTATGACCGCCATCCGCTCCTGTCCATCCGCATGCTTATGTCTTCATTTTAATGAACCAAAACAACTACACTTATGCTTTTTTTCATGTGTAGGTGGAAACTAACAAATGCCACATCCGTTTAAAGGTTCTACTTTTGCTTAGTCTACTAACCCCTCCTAATAATTCCATGGCAACTACAAGTACCAGAATTCCAACTCTACTAAATGTTATTATTATTTGTTTTAGCTGAATTTATCATTGACATAGCTGACAAGAATCCTACATTTGACTGTTTCAAGAAGGCACTCATTGAAAATGGAGCTGAGTTTTCAGATTCTTTTATGACTAACTTATTGCGTATCATACAGCACATGAAACCTGCCAACAACACCGCACAGAAAGATGAAACTAGCAATGAAAGTTCAAACCCATTGGCTAATAAGTTTCCAGGGCTAGCAATACCCAATGAGAAGCCTCCCACATTCTCGTCAGATGAAGAAGGTGAGCAAGAAGAGGATGATAAGAAAAACAAAAGACTAACAGCAAAAGAAATATTTAAAGATGAATCAAAGAGCAAAACAAATGATGCTGTGGTTGATCAAGCTATGGCTGAGTTGGAAGCCCTGGCTCCATCACAAGCAGTCCCTGTAAAAGAACCTCTAAAGAAAGAAATGATTAAAGTTGATGTGACAAAAAGAGAACGAAGCCGCAGTCCTGATCGTAAGGAGATAAGTAGAAAAAGAGAAAGGTCCAGAGAGAGAGACAGAGATAAAAAGAGTAGGTCGAGAGAGAGAGACAGAGATAGAAAAAGTAGACGTAGCAGGAGTAGAGATAAGAGGAGCCGCAGTAGAGACAAGAGGAGCCGCAGTAGAGACCGTAGGAGTAGAAGTAGAGATAGAAGGAGGCGTTCCAGGAGTCGCCCTACCTCTAGTCGCCATAGGTCGAGAGACAGGCAAAGGAGATCAAGATCTAGAGGAAGGGGATCGCCATCAAGAAGTAGGACATCCCCAAGTAAAGGGAGGTCATCCCCTCCCAGAGGAAGGGGATCCCCATCTAGAAGTAGGACATCCCCAAGTAAAGGGAGGTCATCCCCTTCCAGAGGAAGGGGATCCCCAAGTAAAGGAAGGTCATCCCCGTCTAAACGAAGGTCATCACCTGCAAGAGGGAGGGGGTCACCATCTCATGAAAAAGAACACAAATATGGTGACTTTGGCAAGAAGTTTAGGAAGAAGAGCCCTGAGGTTGAAATGAGTGATGACCCTGATCCTGGAAAAGTAAGTGCCAGTTTTTGCCATGATGTTAATTTACTTTACTGACGACTGTCTGCCTATTCTGACAATCTATCACTTTGATAATTTTTGTTATAGATTGAAGATTCAACATTCTATATGTATTTGTTCAATGGTGAACAATAGCTTACCTCTGTTTCAAATACTCCGATTAAAATAATTAATTAGAATAGAATAGAATAGAATAAATTTTTATTTCGCAAATATGGGTAATACATACAGGTCTTAAGATTAAGTACATAATTATAGCTCAGCCACATTTTACCAATCGGCATGCAAAATTAGATTAGATTATTTATATCATTCTTATCAAAATTAAGTATATCAATTTATAATTTTTGAATTATTATTTAAATCATCAAATTAATTTTTAAAAAAATAAATATGTGTAACAAAAGAAAATATATAAATTATTATCATTAGAATATTTGACATGTCATTACAATTAACAATATTATTATTACAATTCGAATGTCAAGAACCAAAATTAGAATGTCAAATATCAAAATGTAAAAAACAAAAATAACATAAATTTATATTAATTATAGTACCACAATCAAAACTCCCATTAGGAAAAACTTTTATCATCAAAATAATCTTTAATTGAATAGTAACATTTTTCTAATAACAATTTAGTTAACTGTTTTTTGAATACTGAGATGGGTAATACTTTTAGATTTATTAGACTTTTATATTGAGACCTCATTGGTCCTTTGCGTATTCTCTTATCAATCATTGATGTAAACAAATTACTGTTCATCTTAACAAATAAGGCAACTTCAAGAATGTACAAAGAAGGTAGTGTTAGAATCTTCAGTGATTTAAAAATTGGTTTACAGCTTTCTATGGGTTTAAGCCCTGTCATTGATCGAAGACAACGTTTTTGGGCCCTAAATATTTTATCTCTCTCACTACAGTTTCCCCAGAATATAACACCGAACCTTAGTAATGAAGCAACCAAACCATGATATGCTGTCACTAGCGTGTTCATATTTAACTTTTTTGAGAGACTGTACAGAATATAATGCGGTTTTGCTAAATTTTTGGCACACAATTTCAGCATGGTCTTTCCAGGTCAATTTATCATCAATATGTACTCCCAAAAATTTTGTAACTGAAGTGGTATCTACTATTTCGTCTTTATATTTTGTTACAATATAGTTTGGCCTCAGTCGTTGGAAGAAATGCATTACTTTGGTTTTTGTAGATTTAACACAAGATTATTTTTATTAAGCCAATCTATTATTTTTTCAAGTGTATCATTTATCTCTCTTTCGTATTGAGTATTATTTTTACATTCAATTATAGCTGTGCTGTCGTCAGCAAATAAAGTCATAGGATGATGTATTTGACAAGGTGGGTCGTTAATATAAAGTAAAAACAACAATGGCCCAAGTACACTGCCCTGCGCGACTCCGAATTTAGTAATTCTAACATTGGATAGATATTTCAATTCGCGTTTAGTTTTGGAACATATTCTCGAAATTTCTGTAAATTGTTTTCGATCCGTGAGATAGGACTTTACTAAATTTAGGACATTGCCCCTTATCCCATAGTGATGAAGTCTATTTAAGAGAATGTCATGTTTTACATAATCGAATGCTTTCGTCATGTCTGTGAATATTGCACATACTGGATTTTTTTTATCCACATTGTTCATTATCACTTTTAATAGATCAAATATCGCCATATTAATATTTTTGTTTTTTCGAAAGCCTTTTTGCTCTTCGCATAGAATATTATTTTTAGTTGCAAATGTGTAAATAGATCCATAAATAATTTTCTCGAATATCTTTGAGAAAACTGAAATTAAAGCTACCGGTCTATAGTTCGACATGTCTCCCTTATCGTTTTTTTTATGCAATGGTTTTACTATGACAGTCTTTAATTTATCAGGGAATATACCTGAGCTTATGCATGTATAAACTTCATCGCATCCAACACTATTTTTATTTTTCAAGTGTTTTATTATACGCAAAATGTCTTGAGGTATTACTGGAGGCATGAATAATGAATTGCTGACATGGAGATTACTACTTGTATTTCTCGGATATTTACAATTTACATTTTGTACCTGATCAACGAAAAAATCATTAAATGAATTAGGATTAGTTACTAATTTATCTTCCTTATTAATTTGTAATATTGGTTCTTTTAACCAACTGTTATTTTAATTATCTGCCATGACTTAATGTTTTGAAAGTTTACACAATTACCTTTTTCTCAGATCTACAGTGGAAGGATAGCGAACATAGTGCCATTTGGTTGTTTTGTTCAAATCGAGGGTGTGAGGAAGAGGTGGGAGGGTCTGGTGCACATCTCTCAGCTGAGATCAGAGGGCCGTGTCACGAATGTGTCTGATGTCGTCAACAGAGGGGATAAAGTTAAGGTAAGTTACAAGACTGGTATACAACCTGGTTTAACCATCAAACAAAGCCCACAAGGCCTAAAGCGTGTACATGTAAGCGCTCAAGGGTTTTCATGATTATATTGATTGTCATTTTGAGTATATTTGTAACATTTGTCGGTTTAATAAATATTGATAGTACTTGGGGTGGTCTGCATTTCAAACCATTATGAGTTGTAATAGTGCACTTCATGCTATTGCATAATATGTGTTATTCTTCGAAGATCATCTAGCTACTTGTTATAAGTTAGTTTATGCTTCCTTTTGGATCTCTGGTGGACAGTAGTCCATTGTGATTAAAGGATTATCTTCTAATCTTTTGTAATGTTTCAGGTTAAAGTATTGTCAATCACTGGCCAGAAAGTATCCCTTACAATGAGGGATGTGTGTCAAGAAACTGGCAAAGATCTGAACCCAGCATCACATGCACATTTGGAGGTAAATTACTTGTATAAACTTGTATTTTTCATTTTATAATTTTACTAGCTGCGGCCCGTGGCTTCACCCGCGTGAATTTTTCTAAAATAAAAGTAAGCCTAATTTGCTCCTTATAACATCATCTATCTGCCAGTGAAAGTCCCGTCAAAATCGGTCGTCAAAGCAAATCAAAGCCGTTTCGGAGATTAGCCGAAACAAACAGACAGACAAACATTAAAAATATTTTTTTTCTTATTGTGCATTTTCATCATTAGTATTGGCTACTCTTTTTTGTAATTCAACTTGTTTCGTTTGTATGATCTTCTTGTAATGTATTTTGATTTATTTCGATTTTTTGCCTTATCAAACTATGTACCTAGATTATAAGTGAATGATGTGGACTCCTATAATTGGAAGCGCACACTTGTATTTGCCCCTATTCTATGTATACTTGCATGTAATTGTGTAGTTTCTGTTGGAGATCCGATAAATAAATAAATAGACCAATAATAATTACGTTTTTTTTTTGTCTTGTTTAGATATCAACTCTCATCACGTCTGCAGTTTTGCTAGCTAATTTATTTTGACCTTGTATATTTCACATATTAGGCTGAACGCGAGGGTCGCAATCCAGATCGTCCTCCACCAAACGCCACAGTGTTGGCAGGCTTGCAGGGTGGACTCGATCCTGACGAAGACTCCAGCCGAAAGAGGGTCACCAGGATCTCCAGCCCTGAACGATGGGAGATCAAACAGGTAAAAGAAAAAAAAAGAACCTCATGAAAAATTTGACCAGACTGAAGTAATAAAGGGAAATATTTTATTGGTTCAAAGTCAAAGTCAAATTATTTATTTCAAATAGTCACATAAAAAGCACTTTTGAACGTCAAAATTTACAAAAAAAATAAAATAGAATTGATTCTAGTTGCCCCTTCCAAAAAGTAGTTTCGTATGGAGAAGAATGGGCAAGAAACTCCACCGTTACGCTTTTAAAATGTTTTATAAAATTTTGTATAGGTACATTTTAAAATTATATGTGAAGAAGAATGCACCTAGAATAAAATTACTATACCAAAATAGGTAAAAAAGAATGAAAGATAAATTAATTATGTGATAGGTACAAGATGCTCACATATTTACAAACATTGTAAAAGTATATGTTTCCTAAAAATAATAAATAAAGTAATAGGTCAGTGTGTGAGTTAAAGTAATCACAGAATTTAAATTCAACATTGATTTATTATTTGTATCAAATAATAAATAGTACAATTAAATTTTTGGTTGTCCTAAAACTTATTAATGTACAGTTTTTTTGAATTAATGAACCTCTAAAAGATTTCTGGGCTTCTAGTGATGCACACTTTTTTAAATAAATGAGCCTCTTTTTTACTTTCTGGCCTTTTCTCATAGCTGGTCACAGTAACTATGCTAGGGTATCCCATCCAAACGGGCTAGGTTAGGTTAGAACTGTGATTCGGGGGCTGCGTTGCAGAGTGCTTAAGTGCCCCCGTAGCCCCCGGTGCAAGTGTGCGAGGAAACAGAGGGTGGTTTTAGTCAGTAGAAGTCTAACAGACCCCACATTTCCAACCCACTACCAAAAAAAAGGGTTAAAACTGTGACCCCAAAATAAAAATTAGTTAAAGTTCACAAAAAGGCTTATTTAAGAATGTTCAATAATATTTTATGAGAAGCAAAATGGAATTATTTGAGGTAAGTACAATTAAAGCAATTTCCATTAATAAAGTTATTTCTACTTCACAGATGATATCATCAGGGGTAATAGACAAGAGCGAGTTGCCGGACTTTGACGAGGAAACAGGATTGTTACCAAAAGACGAAGACGGCGAGGCTGACATCGAAATTGAACTAGTAGAAGACGAACCTCCGTTCTTACAAGGTCACGGCCGCGCACTACACGACCTGTCACCTGTCAGAATTGTGAAGAACCCAGATGGTTCCCTGGCACAAGCTGCCATGATGCAGTCAGCGTTATCTAAGGAGAGAAGAGAACAGAAGATGATACAGAGAGAGCAAGAGATGGAGAGCGTACCTATGGGACTGAATAAAAACTGGATAGATCCTCTGCCAGAGAGCGATGGTCGTGCTTTAGCTGCCAACATGAGAGGCACTGGCATAACTCCTCAAGATCTACCAGAGTGGAAGAAGCATGTGATTGGAGGGAAGAAGTCTTCATTCGGCAAGAAGACGAATTTGTCTTTGCTGGAGCAGAGACAGTCTCTGCCGATCTATAAGTTGAGGGATGAATTGACAAAGGTATGTATTAATTAACTCTTCATCTCTCTTTATATAAGTGCAGTTGAGGATTGCCCGTCTACTTCTCAAACCTAGTACTTGTTCTAAATACCTTCTGAACATGTTTTTCGATTTAGAAAAGCTTAGTTATTAGGGTTACGTACCTCAAAAGGACAAAAGGATCACTTGTGTCTGTCTGTCTCAGCCAATTTGCTCGGAATCTAGTGGACCGATTAAGTTGAAATTTGGTACACGTATGAATTTCTGTAATCCAAACTCGAATGTGTAACGTAAATAAATAAATTATGAATATGGGGTGCACTTTTGAGGAAAATATATAAAAATTGAAAAAAAAAAAAGTTTTGCAAATTGTACCGTGTGATATAATCAAATAGAAGGACTTGTTTTATGGATTTCAAATATATTTTTTTATGATTTTAAAATAATTATTTTTTAAAGTTATTAAAGAAAATATATGAAAATTGGCCTTAACTACGAAACTCCAGAGCCTAAAATTTTGAAAAAATACATAGAATTGTTCTATACTTATAGATTACAGGAAAACCTATAAGAAGGCCGTCCTAAAATAACATGGCAAATCACTCAATATTGTGTGTACAAAGTTACATTTGCAGTTGGAACTTATGGGGGACATGTTTTTCAACTATAATGTTAAGGTAGTTCTTCGAATAAAACCATTCTAACTACGGAACCCTTCATTGTGCGTGGTCAGACACGCACTTGGCCGGTTTTTTTTTGTAGCTTGAATTTAATCATTTTCAACTTGATTTTCCATATACCTTTTGTTTGTCTAAGTATACATATTCTGTGCCATTACTAAGCAAAGAAATCCCCAACATTCTTTTTTATAATATAATCATAATAAAAATCGGTAACAATGTCTTCATTCTTTTTCCCAACCCAGGCTGTAGCCGACAACCAGATCCTGATAGTAATCGGTGAGACGGGTTCAGGCAAAACGACCCAGATCACTCAGTACCTCGCGGAATGCGGTTTGACCGCTCGCGGTAAGATCGCATGCACGCAGCCTCGTCGTGTGGCCGCCATGTCTGTGGCCAAGAGAGTGGCCGAGGAGTTCGGCTGTCGCCTGGGGCAGGAGGTCGGCTACACCATCCGGTTTGAAGACTGTACGAGTCCGGAGACTGTTATCAAGTGAGTGTATGCTACTTTCGCCATCTTTTTACTTAAAATGTCACTGGTGCCGATTCCCTTGTTCACAAACTAAACTAAATTTAAGTTCAGTGCATCTTTTTCTTTCTATTTCATTAAGAAAAGGACAGAAGATACATTTTAGTTTAGACCTGTCAAATTAATCAGCGCTTGACGTAAATTGACGTAATTTTAGTAGGCAAGTTTTTAATCACGTCTAAACTTGTACAGAGTAGTGACAGGTGCTGATTAATTTGTCAGGACTAAACTAAAATGTATCTTCTGTCTTTTTCTTAATGAAATAGAAAGAAAAAGATGCACTGAACTTAAATTTAGTTTAGTTTGTGAACAAAGGAATCGGCACCATTGTCTTACTCACTTAAATTCTGCAGAGGTTGTTGACTGCAAAAAACCTACTCGTCGTACAATACTGAATCACCCCGTTTGTGTATCGTTTATGTGCAATAATTACTTTTATTTGTTTGAAACTGTAAGCCTGAAATCGTCAATCCGCGTTAAGACGCTGACAACACCTAAACCGCGGTCACTGTCAGACTGCATATAAAAGAAAGAGAAGACAATACATAACGCTTGTAATTTATTGTAAAATATGAATCAATTAACTATTTACTTAAAATTGAGTTCAGTAATCGAAAATAAAAAACAACCAAGTTCTGCATTCAAATAAGACGTTCTTGTTAGTAATTAAATACGTAACGTATGTTGATAATTTAATACAGATATTTTGGATTAGAACTCAAGGAAAGAGGTTAGTTTAACGTTGGTTTATATCGAGATTTTTTTCAAAACGTGTTTTGGTAACAACCAAGTTCTGGGAAATATGTTCAAAATTAACATACAGCTTTGGCCAAAAGTATTGAGCACCTTACAAATTTCGCTCGTTCACGGTAAGTATGGGAGAAAACCAAATCTTCTGTTGAAATATTCTTTTGTCGGTCATCTACAAATATTTAAAAACAATGACCCACGCCGCAGCTAGCAATAAAACACCTGGGTGCAATAAAATGTGTCTTTTACAATTTTTGTATTTATTTATCAGTTCGCTACTATCGCTCGTTGTGAACACATCCAGTGATCTAGTGCGCCTTTGGTATTTTATTTCAAAGTTTTAAGTGTTATCGTTGCAATATGCCAAAACGAAACGAACTTTCTTTAGAAAAACGTGTGCAGATACAGCTTCTGCGTGAGCAAGGGAAATCACAAGTAGAGATTTCCAAAACTGTGAAATGTTCGCGCCGATCCGTGCAATATGCTATTAAGCGATTCTCTGCTACCGGATCACATCAAAATAGACCGAGAACCGGGCGCAAACGCATCACCACAGTCCGTCAGGATCGTCAGTTACTGAGAGAGTTGTTAAAAACATCTTCAGAGCTCGCTGCTGACTTGTCAGAACAAATTAAGAAATCAATTTCTGCTCAAACTACTCGTAGAAGACTTCAGGAAGCTGGTCTGAAAGGCTGTAAAACTAGGAAGAAGCCTGGCTTCTCGACAACAACAAAAAAGCTCGGTATAAATGGGCCTTAAAACACCGAACTTTCACCGCTGAAGAGTGGTCAAATGTTGTGTGGTCAGACGAATCAAACTTTGAGGTGAATAAGTCAATTTAATGCCCTAATAAAACTATATAAAATGGTTTAAAAACCAAACGCATAGACAAAGTTATTTTTTTTTTCGGAACTCTTTATTGCAGATTTTTGGTACACCTGGTGTGACCTTTGTGCGTCGCCGGGTGGGCGAAGAATTTAAGCCAGAGTGTGTGATCCCAACCGTAAAACACGGCGGCGGCAGCACAATGGTCTGGGGTTGCACTCTGACTTAAATTCTTCGTTGCTGAAGACTGTAAAAATCTTGTTAGCTCTTTACCAAAAAGAATTTCTGCCGTAATTAAGGCAAAGGGTGGACCCACAAAATATTAATTTTCAATTAATAAATAGTAAAATAAACCTATATAAAACGTTTTGTTTTATTTCTGTTTGATACTCCTCATAAAACTGAAAAATGTCATGGGTGCTCAATACTCTTGGCCAAGGCTGTATATTTTTTTCCGCTACCACAAACTACACAGATTAGGCAATTTTTTTTAAGAGAAGCTAATTTTGGTCAATTGGGTCTTGTCAGTGCCTTAAGCAAGCGTGGTAATTAATGATCATTACTTCTCTGTACGAGAAGAGGCCTTTCTCCTGCAGTGGGAAATACAGGTATAGGCAGGTATTATATTACGTACTTATAAATATATGCATATTATAAATTAATCGCTTTTCGGGGCGGTAATTTAAAAAGGTGCAAGGTCAGGTCCGTAGTACACGCAACCGGCGTGCGTGTATGACCAGATGTATGAACGTAAACGGAGCAAAAGGAGTGTGTAAGGAGCGTAGCAGGTGGCGTTCTATAGTTTCTGCCTACCCCTATGGGAAGAAGGCGTGGGTTTATGTATGTGTATGTTATTTAGAAAAAAAAATATACGGTCATAACTCAAACTACAGGCACTTTTGAAATAAAGAAAATAAATTTATTTGACCCAGGTTAAGGCACACAATATTCATACAAAAATAAAAAAACATAAAGTAGTTAGAACAGTATTGTGTGCCTCACGGCTGCGCCAAATGTCTAAAGAATTATAAAGCCCATTATAAAACGTACTGGATTCCTATGGAGAAGAATAGGCAAGAAACTCCATTGACACTCTTTTAAATCAAAATACAGTAACACTTTTATTCTTCTCGCAGGTACATGACAGACGGCATGTTACTCCGCGAGTGCCTCATGGACCTGGACCTCAAGTCCTACTCCGTCATCATGTTGGACGAAGCCCACGAGCGCACCATCCACACAGACGTACTCTTCGGTTTGCTCAAACAAGCCGTCCAGAAACGACCGGAACTCAAACTGATCGTCACTTCCGCCACTCTAGACGCTGTCAAGTTCTCTCAGTACTTCTTCGAAGCCCCCATCTTCACTATACCTGGTAGAACTTTCCCTGTTGAAGTTATGTACACCAAGGAACCGGAAACTGATTATCTGGACGCGTCTCTGATTACTGTGATGCAGATACATTTGAGGGAACCTCCAGGAGATATTTTACTGTTCTTGACTGGTCAGGAGGAAATTGATACAGCATGCGAGATTCTTTATGAGAGAATGAAGTCTTTAGGCCCAGATGTACCAGAACTAATCATTCTACCAGTTTATTCTGCGCTACCCTCTGAAATGCAAACACGTATCTTCGAGCCAGCGCCCCCTGGCTCCAGAAAGGTCGTCATAGCTACCAACATTGCGGAAACTTCACTGACCATAGACGGAGTTTATTATGTTGTCGATCCTGGATTTGTGAAGCAGAAAGTTTATAATTCGAAGACTGGAATGGACTCTTTGGTCGTGACGCCTATTTCACAGGTCTGGATATGATGATAGAATCACATTAATCTAATATCAATAACTAAACGTGATAAAAAATCTAAACTCATATTTTCAAGACACTGGTGCCGATTCCCTTGTTCACAAACTAAACTAAATTTAAGTTCAGTGCATCTTTTTCTTCCTATTTCATTAAGAAGGTACAGAAGATAAATTTTAATTTAGTCTTGTCAAATTAATCAGCGCCTGTCACTACTCCATACAAGTTTAGACGTGATAAACTTGCCTACTAAAATTACGTCAATTTACGTCAAGAGCTAATTAATTTGACAGGACTAAACTAATAAGGACCAGGCCCGGGTCGACGGCGCGTCGTATTCCACGCGCGCCTCAAAGAGATGTCGTCAGCACAAAAGTAGGGGCCACTAGGGCCGATGCCTGCCGGGGTCGCGGGAAGGTACTTATGGGTCACCGAGGCCCCCGCAACACAGGCAACAGGAAGGAATACGGGTGGGTTTCAGTCAGTAAGAGTCTGACACACCCTTCCGCTCCGCCCAGAGCGGGAGAAGTTATTTGATGATTTCCCACCAACAAAAAAAAAAAAAAAGGTGACGTAAATTGACGTAATTTTAGTAGGCAAGTTTTTAATCACGTCTAAACTTGTATAGAGTAGTGACAGGCGCTGATTAATTTGACAGGACTAAACTGAAATTTATCTTCTGTCCTTTTCTTAATGAAATAGAAAGAAAAAGATGCACTGAACTTAAATTTAGTTTAGTTTGTGAACAAGGGAATCGGCGCCAATGCCATACTTCCCTCTTTAAAAGTTTATCACCTTATAAATCTGGTTTTGTTTGGTACAGGCAGCAGCAAAACAACGCGCGGGTCGCGCCGGCCGCACGGGCCCCGGCAAGTGCTACCGGCTCTACACGGAGCGCGCCTACAGGGACGAGATGCTGCCCACGCCGGTGCCCGAGATACAACGCACCAACCTGGCTACTACTGTACGTGTTCACGACTGACTCGTTGCCATCATTCTGACTTTTGCTCAAATAGGTGTAATGATACTATTGCAGCTAGCTATAGCTAAAGTACGAATCCCAGTTTTATAAGTCTGATTAGAAAATTTGTGATTGTCTTCCTTCTCCTACTCAACTTTGAAAAGTATTATATTACTTTAATTATTGTGAATGTCAGCACTATGTGGGTCATTTTTATTTATTTTTTTTTTTGTCTTTCTCAGTTACTTTATTGATTTTGATTACTTTATGCGGCCTACCCAAATGTCCTTTCCTTGTTACAATAACAATTCGTCGTGTCGTTGAGCTCCTTAAGTCCTGAGTTGAGCTACACGATTACTGACAAAGCTTGCACTGACTGGACAGATCCACTCAAATTTGTCTGCTTCTTTCCTCAAAAGACCATTTCAGACATGGATCTACATGGTCCTCACATGATCTGACCAAGATTAAGTCTGGACTTTAAAAGAGACTTTGAGCCTTGAGTTTGTTTCGCTATTTCTTTTCAGGGGTAGTCAGATAGGAAATACTTTTTTATTTTTTTTTAATATCACATGTAAGTGATTCCAATATCCTATTTACAAGAATCAAAATCAAAATAGTTTTATTTCACATAAACCTACATGGGCACTTATGAAACGTCAGAAGCTAGGTACACGGTTCCAATGGGTCGTTTCCTATGGAGAAGAGCCGGCAAGAAACTCCACGGTTACTCTTTTAAAAATAATTGGCTTTTACAATGTTTTCAAATTACAGTGTTAATAGGTATGGTAGGACAGTGTAAGCCTGTCGAGACGTACCAGGTACTTAACAAAAAACAAGAAAAAAGGTCTACAAAACATCTAGTCTATTAAGCCTACAACGTTCTCACATTCACAAGGTACACACAAATCTGTGTAAAATATTAATAAAATAATAAAAATAAAAACCCATTTAAACCAAATGAAGTTTGCCATTACAAGTCTGAAATCAAAATTTAAAAAAATGAAAATAGCGAAAATAATATGTCAAAAAGAAAATTTGTATAAAAAATAATAATAAACATCGTAATTTGGGAGCAGTTAATAGACATTTACATAGTTATGCCGTGCTTACATAATCAATTTCATTTCATTCCTTTATTCTATCGTGTTGGCAGAGCTACACAATAATATTTCATACTATAGTGAACAGATTATGCAGGCAGCAGATAAGTAGCGGGTACAGCAGCTTTTATAGACTTCAGAGAGCAGAAGCCCTCTTTTCTTAACTGTTTAAAAGTTTTTAATAAACGTCATGTTTTGTAAACAGGTCCTGCAACTAAAGACGATGGGCATCAACGACTTGCTGCACTTCGACTTCATGGACGCGCCGCCCGTGGAGTCGCTTATCATGGCGCTGGAACAACTGCACTCCCTGTCCGCGTTAGATTCGGAAGGATTGCTCACCAGGCTAGGTCGCAGGGTATGTAGACCAAAAGAATCGACGCAAATCATATCAGAAACTAGCTTTTGCCTGAAAATGTTCATATAGGAAAATATCCCAAGGGAACGTACCACCGGGGTTAAAAGTAGTAAAACATGTGTTAATCCAGGTTATTAAACTATAAATGAGTACGTTGACTAATTTGAACAAAAAACGGTTACTGTGACTTAACTATATTAGTTAGACACATAGCCTCGTGGACTTTTTTGTGGGTAATGATGAGTACTACAAACATGTAGTACATTATTTTATGTATCATTAATTGCTTTCGCAGCGCACGCCAAATAATAACTTTTATAGGCAAATTTTTGATACCTTGGGTTACATTATTTTTATTTTCGTAGGATCTCAATTAAAAAAAAATTCTAATATATCCCATGACACTCGCTGAATATGTAGCTTTCTACAAGTAAATATTTTTTTAAATATATAAAATAAGATATAAAATCATTTAATAAGTTTTTGAGAGGCCACTCAAAAACTAATTAATTGATTTCATATATTTTATTTTAATATATATTTTACCTTATAATATTAGTATAGACAACTATATATATGAAGCTGATTTGAAACATTGGAATGCTAAAAAATAAGGTCTATGTACAAAACGGAGTTTTACTCCGTTTTGTACATAGACCTTATTTTTGATATACATTTGGTACAATTTCTGCATTTGAGATACATTTGGTACAATTTTTGCATTACATAATATCATGTGCCATGATTGAAAAATAAAATATGGTAAAGACAAAATTCTTATGAGGTGACCTTGTAAATGCCAATGACTAGTTCAAGTTCAAAAAGTCTCTATTAAGCATCCAACAACAAACAATTAAAACTTTTTTTTGCTTTATAGATGGCTGAATTCCCTCTCGAACCAAACCTATCAAAAATCCTAATCATGTCTGTAGCACTACAATGCTCAGACGAAATCCTGACCATAGTGTCAATGTTGAGCGTCCAGAACGTCTTCTATCGACCCAAAGACAAGCAGGCGCTGGCTGACCAAAAGAAGGCGAAGTTCAACCAGCCGGAAGGCGACCACCTGACCTTACTGGCCGTGTATAACAGCTGGAGGAACAATAAGTTCTCTAACGCGTGGTGCTATGAGAACTTCGTGCAGATCCGCACGTTGAAACGGGCACAGGATGTCAGGAAACAACTGCTTGGTATTATGGATAGGTGAGTTGTTAGTTATATATATTGATTAAACTTTATGTAATACAAAAGACCAAAACGGTCTAAAAGTCTTAAGCAATGGTAGAAATTAATTAGCGCCTGTCACTACTCCATACAAGTTTAGACGTGATTAAAAACTTGCCTACTAAAATTACGTCAATTTACGTCAATCGCTGATTAATTTAACATGACTAATCTAAAATTTATCTTCGGTCCATTTCTTAATGAAATAGAAAGAAAAAGATGCACTGAACTTAAATTTAGTTTAGTTTGTGAACAAGGGAATCGGCACCATTGTCTACCAGTCAAATGAGGGTGGTGGGGGGATTACATGGGATAAACATTACGAAAATAGTTACTGGATAAGGCCTGAACCAATTTGTGCTAGAACACCCGGTTCTTCGCCTTCTGCACCCAATCAATGACTGCTAATTATTTATAAAAAAATATGTATGTCTTTCCAATCCAAAATTCCAATTTCCAATTTTTTGTCTTGTAAAATCCAAGCAGGGCTAGTTTAATTCACCTTTATTTCAGTAACCATAATAAATTTATATAAATTATTATTTCAACAGGCACAAGCTGGACGTGGTATCGGCGGGTAAGAACACGGTGCGCATCCAGAAGACGATATGTTCCGGTTTCTTCAGGAACGCGGCTAAGAAGGACCCACAGGAGGGGTACAGAACTCTGGTGGACAGCCAGGTGGTCTACATACATCCTTCTAGTGCACTCTTCAATAGGCAACCGGAATGGTAAGGTTTTAAGTTTTGGACTTGATATTTTTTTGCAAAAATAGTATGACAAAAAAAAAATTGTATTTTCTCTATCCACACAGTTCTGGTCTGGGTTTTTGGCCCTGACCCAGGCCCTGACCTGAATCTATGCGCGCATAGATCTTGATGATTCCAATATAATTAATGACTCATTCTTTTCATCATCAGGGTAATCTACCACGAGCTCGTCCAAACTACGAAGGAGTACATGCGCGAAGTGACCACCATAGACCCGAAGTGGCTGGTGGAGTTCGCGCCAGCCTTCTTCAAGTTCTCCGACCCCACCAAACTTTCCAAGTTCAAGAAGAACCAGAGACTGGAGCCACTTTACAACAAGTACGAGGAACCGAACGCCTGGAGAATATCAAGAGTACGCAGAAGAAGGAATTAAACTGTCCACTACCAACACTAGATCTAATTTACTTCAAATTACATTGATAAGAAATGCGAAATGTGGTTTTCTTTATGTTATTATTATTATCCAATTATACTCAGCCTCTGGTCGCTATCCTACACGGATCTACATCTCCCTATACGATTATAAAAATCGAATCCCTCCCTGAAACTAGCGCACGCGATATTGACGTGCCAGCAGCTGCCGTCTATTTCTATTTTGTGCTCGTGATTATAATATTATATAGGTCTATTTTGTTTTAATTTTCTGCTAATGTTATGTACCTATCTGTTTTTATGCACGTTTCTGTGACAAATAAAACTTATTTTTCTTTATTTCCTATGCTTTCTTATTACAGTTTGGAACTGTGCTCTTACCATATGGACCTATGTTATATACGTTACGGTATTCGACATTTTGGTTATCATAAATCGGTCACTCTCTGCCAGAGAAGAACAGGGATTTATTAACTTTTCAAACTATTGGCGTATAAAATTAACATAAAAATAAAAAATATGTTTAACTTTTTTTTGCATTCATTCGTTATAATTATAACATTTGTATGTTATTGGTTGGATGAATTAGTTTCTATTCTATTCTATTTTTATTAAATGGCAAGCAAAGCCGATGTCGACTATTCTGCCAATGTCTAGAGTGCATTGGAAAAACAAGTGTGCATGAAGATAAAAAAAAAAAAAAAACAATAACTGAAGACAAGTAAAATTCTTTGATTGATACAGTTGAACACAATGTAGATCTTGTTGGGTTAGTACGGGACTGAAACAAACAAAAAAAATATAAAATAAATACATATTATAATTGTTAAAACATAAAATGTACGCATACCACACACACATAATTTACAGTTTTATGTTATTGTGACGGATGAAAGTCATCAGCGCCACGAGCAGTTCAGGAGAGGAATGCATACATCCCGTCAGGGTATATATGTTCTGTGGAGGAATGTGTTAACAAAGCGGGAAAGTTAGTCGGAAGAGGGATTTTAAATTTAGGAAGACGGCTATAGAGATCTAGAGGTGGAACGTTGTTTGAGCATTCAAAGAAGATGTGATCCAGAGTGCCCTCCTCCAACCCGCACTCGCAGAGGGAGGAGTCCCTAACCCGGATTTTTTCCAAGAACACAGGGGTACAACAAAACCCCAGGCGAATACGACAAAGGACGGATATAACAGTTTTGGAAACTTTTTTGTAGCCGTAGAACCAAGGTTTTGACTTTATGGTTGGTTGAACTGCATAATAAAACCTGCCCTTTATTCTACCAGAGTTATTCCACTGTTCCTGCCATGAAGATTGGAGATTAACTTGTGGAAGGCTTAGCAAGTCATACCCCTGATGAGTATTGTGGGTGAGATCAGCTACTGCTGATGAGCAAGCATCTTTGGCCAGAGCATCAGCGCACTCATTGCCCTTAATGCCACAATGACTAGGTATCCAAACTAACTGAACCTCTTTTTGATTGCTAGTACAAGATAATAGGGATTTTTTAATTTTTAAAACTAGGGAGCTGTGCAATTTACTTTTGAAGGGGTTCTGTACTAGAGCTTGCAAACAGCTAAGAGAATCTGTGAAGATTACGGCTTTGTCAATATTGTGGTGAGACTCTATAAAAAGACAAGCTTCCAATAAAGCCACACACTCGCCCGTGAACACAGAAGACTCTTTAGGACATTTAAATTGCAAAATAATACTGGAGCTTTGGTAGTAAACTGCAGCACCAGTGCTACTGAGGTCATTAAATTTTGAAGCATCTGTAAAAAACCGTTGAAAGCCAATCCATCGTTCTCCCACCACCGCATTGAAAGCCGAATTTGCTGAAGGGGACTTTTTGGAAATACCAATGTCAAAGGAAATTTTTGGAGTGAAACATAATACTTCATAGGAGAAGTTAAAAAGTGGTAATCGGGGAAACTGTTCTATTGGACAAACTAAATTTTGAAATTGACGAAATGCTTTTAAAATTAAGGGTATTTCTTTGTTTTTCCAGAAATTTGAGCTTCTACAAATGGCATCTAGCTCGGTCAGTTTTGCTACAAGAGGATGAGAAGATCTAGATATCAGCCTAGCCACAAAACGTGAGGCCAGATACTGCCGTCTTAGGGACAAGGGAGGTTCAGCACACTCAACCTGCAATGCGTTAATGGGAGAAGACTTCATACAACCAGAGATGATCCGAAGGCATTTTGACTGAACTCTATCCAGGCCAGCCAAAGCACCCTTGTTGCATGGAACTAGATGGAACGTACCATAGTCTAAAACACTACGAATTAAAGCGTTATATACCAATTTCATTGTATACGGGTGGGCACCCCACCAAACACCCGCGAGAGCTTTTAAAATTGAAATAACTTTTTCACATTTTTTAATCAATAAATTTACATGTTGTTTGCCATTTAATTTTGAATCTAGAAAGACGCCTAAAAATTTTACTTTATTAACTAACGGGATATTATGACCCAAAATGTCTATTGAGATATGCGGGATCAGTCTTTTGCGATGAATTAGTTTATGTGTACTGTGTAACGAAACGTTAATGTCAAAGTCACAGAGTACTTTTTTATGTCAAAGTCAAAAACTCAAAGTGAGAATCTGTCTGTGATTGGGGATTTTTACAAAAAATTAAGTGTATGGAATAATATGAGCTAAAACAGCGTAATTAGTTACGTAATATTTCTAATAAGTTATCGTAAACTGTACAAAAAATTTGAAGAGCCATGGACTTCTTTTCGGAAATAATCGGCGAAACAGTGATCCTTGGAATAGATACCCTTATTTTGGGCTTTTGTGTGAAACAGCTGAGCAAATGTAAACATATCCTGAATGCCTTGCAGGTAAACACAATACCTTTGATTACTACGATGGGATACTATCTGTAACAACAATTTTATTCTATCTACTAAAAACCTGGGTTATATCATATTGCTGATTGTGTACTTAAACTTTGGCGTAACTACACCAAAAATTAGACATGTCCTACATTTTCATTTTATGTTTCCCATCCAACAATATATATAGAATCACTAGTTCACTTGGCCTGTCTTTTATTTTCACAAAAACAGAACAGGATAGGTTTTTTTAAATTTATTCAGTGTCATAAATACATTGCAGACAGCTCCTGTGCTGGATATAGATTCGACGCTGAACAAGGAGATCAACAAGTACTCCAACAACACAATCCCATATGTGGTGATCAGGGGACTGGTAAAGCCACTCGGCAACCCCATCACCAGCAACTATAACAACTCAGTGACAGGTGTGGTGCAGAGGTGAGGATTAAAAACAATTGTTATTAAAAAAAGTCTAAGTAATTTATTCATCAGAAACATGGTAAGGATATAGTGGTATAGGATATTCATACATTACTGTCTACATGTTTCACCATTAACTGGTATACAAATATTAGTTACAAGATTTCTTCTAAGTGTGTAGTAATAAAATAAAATTAGATGGATTAAAATTCATTGGAATACATTATATTATATTGTCACTCTTAATTAAAAATTATTTTTTTTCCATTATAATATTGGCAGTTAAAAAAATATTAAGTTATTAATACATTTTTAAATACTGTCATCAATAAGTTCCTAAATGAAGAAATGTAATCCTCATACTATCTTGCAGTTATAATGTTATACTTAGCTAAGTATAATTCCATTCTGTAGTAATTGGTATTTGTTTCATCTTTGCTTGTATCTGCATGAACTACATAAGAGTAACTAATGCTGTGCTAAAAATAAAAGCCAGTTTATAAGGTATCTACAGGGCTGACTTTCGGCTAAAATAATTGCATGTGATAGTAACTATACTGTGATAAAATAATGAATTAAATATGTACATGAACTATTCCATTTTGCATTTCTTGTAACAGAAACAAGGTTGTGAAGTGCATAATAAATATATCACATTAATGTTAACTTCTGTAAAGTGTTATCCAAATTGATTAATTAATCATAACTACTTGTCTTGATGGGAAACAACTATTGACCATCTGTATTTACTAGGTACTTACCTGTGGTAAACACTTCAGAAACTATTCTGCTCTAATAATGCTGATATTCACACATTTATTTATTTCATATATGATAGCTTTACTGCTGTCAGTAAGTATTATTATTCTAAACAAACACCATTTAAAAAGTACACAGTAAAATCAAAATGGTAGAGTGACTTAATTTATATACAGGTTGAAATTGAAAACTTGCGACAAACTGAAATGGGACATTGTATACATCATTATTAACAACTTTTACTAAGGGACCAAAGCTGTAATCCCAAAAAAAAAAATCTGCTTTTCCTACATTTTGATGAGGTATTGCGAACATAAATGTAGGGGACAGCAGTTTTTTTTTTGGGATTGTAGCTTTGGTCCCTTAGTAAAAGTTGTTCATAATGATGAGTACAATCTCCCATTTCGATTTGTCGCATGTTTTCAATGTCACCCTGTAGTGTGTGCTTGTTTGTAGCTGTACTGTGTGGGTGTCTTTAAATATGTGTTATGTCTATGCACATGTCTAGTATGACTAAACTGGCACTACTGAGTTAGCTGAGTATCCGGTTTTTACGAGTCTTTGTTTTTATTTTTATGTGTATCTATTAATTTCAGGCTCACAATCAAAGAGCACGTAATAGCCAGGACATCAGCAGGTTTCTGGTCGGACCAGACACGCACTATACATGAAGTGTGCAACTGCACACCCTTCGTGCTTAACAATGGGAAGTACAGCATCGAGGTAGTGGATGCACTCACAGCTGAATTACTTGGTAAGTAAATTTAAGAAAAAATCTCAATTTAGGCCTTCGTTTTTTCAACCCTCAGTACTTTGTGCAATTTCTGACAGTACCTTACAAAGATGTTTTAAAATAGCGCAGAATATTGAAGCATCCAAATATACAATAGGCTACCTCAAAGTATAAGGCCCACTATAATCAGCCTATAATGTTCCCACTGTTGGGACACAGGCCTCCTCTCTGTAAGAGGGAGTGGACCGTAATCCATCATGCAGGCCCAGTGCGGTTTGGTAGATGTCACATGTCTTCGAAGTTTTGGTTCTAGGACATGCAGGTTTCCTCACGATATTTTCCTTCACCGTTTTGAGAGCAGTGGTGATGAAATTATTAAAAGTAAAGCGCCTGCCTGGGTTCGAACCCAATACCTACAACTCGTAAGTCGGAGTCGATACGATACCATTGGGCCATCACTGCTCCAAGGCTCACTATGTACATATGTATATTTAAAGCTAGAGCAAAGTCATTACTCTTACAAAATTGTTATTACAATATTACAGAATTTATGGAAGATAAGAAGTTAAAATAAAGCACAAAATATATAAACTTGTAGGTTATATTATAAATGATTATAATATATTAATAATGGTGCCAATTCCCTTGTTTACAAACTAAATCACGTCTAAACTTGTATGGAGTGACAGGCGCTGATTAATTGGACGGGACTAAACTAAAATTTATATTCTGTCCTTTTTAATGAAATAGAAAGAAAAAGATGCACTGAACTTAAATTTAGTTTAGTTTGTGAACAAGGGAATCGGCACCAATATTTATTTACATAACCAAATCACAAGATGAATATTAACACTAACTGAATTAAATTAAAACTAAGTGAAGTCTAAAAAAGACCCTCGATGCCGAGTATGCTGGCGGCATTTCCTCGCTGAATTGCAATGCTGATGCGTTGCGCGCATAGAACACGTACCTATACTCAGAGAGGTTGAGCCGTCAGCTTTTCGGTCACCAGTTACATCAACTAGACGTTTCGCGATTTCCGCAAATAACTTATGCATAAATAAATAAATAAATAACTTATATATTAATTAGTATAAAGTTAAAGTTATACGTTAAATATATATTTAAACGAAAGTTCCTAATCTAAAATTGTCAATGTAGGGAAATTACATAATAAGCAATATTTTATTTTAAAATATTAATCTAGTTATAAGTTAACTTGCTGCGCCTAAACAGGGTCATGTACTCATTATTATTTTAAGCTTAGTCTTATTCTGTAACTTTGTGTACATTGTAAAATAGATAAATATGTCCATATTTTCATGCCGCCTTAGCGTTGCGTGCCTGCGCCCGCGCCTCCCGCCGCATCCTACCCTCCTGTTAATACGAATTAATCGAAAACACATGTGACATAATATACGATATTATGTCACATGTGTTTTATGTTTCTTTTGTAAGTTATATTAGTTTACCTTATTGTTTTTTTACAGACATGGATGTCATATCAGACAAGTTCGAGCCGATGTCGCCCGGTGTCATTGACCACGTGTGGGGGTTCTTCTCTGGCGTGCGTCAGAGAGGTCTCCAGACCATGGAGGAGATGCTTCGGGACGGCTCCTACATCACGGCTATAGGAGAGCTCAGCCGGAGCAACACCGGCGAGATGAGGATACAGCCGCCTAAAGATGGCCTCCCCTTGTATCTGACTACAGCTACTAAATCAAGTTTGCTGAAACGGCTGGCCAGTTCAAGGGACTTTCTAAGGTATTATTATTGTTCCTTTTTTTCATGCACCTAGGGCCTATGGAAATACAATACTCAGCGAAGTCTAGGGAACGAGCCAACTATATCAACTTAATTATGAAGTCATCATCTGCTTAGCTTTTTTCTAACTATGTTGGGGTCGGTGTCCAGTCTAACCGGAAGCAGCTGAATACCAGTATTTTACATCTAGCGACTACCTAACGTAGCGTAACTTAACCTGATCGACCCCCCCCCCCCAACTCTTTAGAAGAAGTACTGGCCACAAAAAATTTCAAATGTTGGTTGAATCTGCATTCAATAATAATTGTTCGAAATTAAAAAAATAAAACCTCAAAGCAAAAGCATTTTCGAATAAGGAGGGAAAACTTCACGTGGTCGCAGCGTACGGCGTTTGGAAGCGTAATAACTTTAGAGATTGCTGTCCATAATCGTTTTTTTTTTCTTGTGAAAATCATTTTCGCTGTTTTTGGTACTTTTGTGACTCTGGAGCGTTATGTCACATTTAACGAGGGAAGAAATGCTGAGAGCTGTGGGTATGCTGGAAGCAGGACGCAGTTAACGTGAAACTGCTGACACTGTTAACACGCAGCCAAGCGTAATTTGCCGATTATGGGCGCGTTACAGGGCTACAGGAGATGTTACTGAACGTCACCGAGGAAGATAGAAATAAAATCATTATCACAGGAAGTTCATCCGTACCAGGGTGAAAAGATTATGGTGCGGGCTAGAGGCTAGAATTCGCTTGGAGGGAAGAACGAACGGACTTCGTTTTGATACGAGGCAATTTAAATGCGAAACAATACTGTGACGAGTGAGAACCTATGGTCATCCTTCACCGTTATGCTGCCGGGGTCTTGGTGTCTTCCCAGGGGCGTGCCATCCATAGAGGCAATTAGGCCCAGCCTACCCTACCAACAACGCCAAATGCATTTATTTTAACTATGTAATACAATAATACAAAATATTAAAAAAAAAGTTAAACTCCTGTTAAAACTCTTATAGCAACTTGTCGCAGACACCACGTGACTCACAGCGCACATGCGCGATCTATCAGGCAAGGCAAGTATTCGTTTTGCCTACAAGCCATTGATAACTTTACGCACACTCGTGTGTATTTTCGTGTGTATGAACGGCACACAATAGTGAAATGGTTTAAATTAGGGGCGTAACTCCGGCGGCAGGAGCTTGGTCCCCGTTGTGTGTATGTAGATTTAATGAATGAAAAATATTGAAGACCAGGGTTCCCAATTTTTGGACAATTCCCCGAATTGCGGGGAAGTTTCCTTCATGATTACCAGACTACTAGAGACAATTAAAAAAAGGGTGGTATTGTTGAATTTATACCTTCCAAAAATTATAAATTGTAAGGAATAGCAAAAGCCCTATAAAAATAATTAAAAACTTCATAATTTTTTATTTTTCTTCTCATATTTGGGAAATTTCGCTTGGTTTTTGGTGGGAGTTAAGAAAATAAGTTTCGGCAACACAGTCCAGTGTGTCAGTGCTATCCGACAAAATATGATGGTCCCTTTTGTGGAAGAACACGGTATGACAGTGATACAATTTCAATTGGTAGTGTTTGTTTCATGTGACAGTGACACGTAATTTATATGTGATCTTGAATGTTTTGCTGTTTTAGATCTAATAAGATCTAAAACAGCAAAGTTATAAGTACATAATTGGTTTTGAAACGTAAAGTAGTGTAAAGGTTATGTGTTGTGTTATTATTTGTTTATTTACCTAAGAATGGTGTTCTGTTGTGAAGTTTGCGCCGATAATGTGTTGGTTAGGTTAAGTTAGTCGCATTTGTCGTTTAATGATAAGATTCAAGTTGTGTCTAAAGGTAGATGTGTGCCCGAATTACGAGAATTAATCAAAAAATATGATAATTCATGACTTCGGATATCTTGCAAGTGACGTGTTCTGTAATTATCATCCACCCACTTGGTTATGATATTTGAGGTGACCGAATCTTTCTTCTGTTTGCATCGTTAGAAAATCGTCCTTGAATAATGTGGTGAGTAAGTAAGTAAGCAAGTAAATCATTTATTTGCGTAAAACATGGTATACATTTATGTTAATATTATTACAGTAGCTCAACATGTTTCGCTAAGATATAACATAGCATGCAAAAATTTATATTTTGACAAAAGGAATCAACATCTCACATCCATAAAATCTTGTGTAATTCTGTCTTAAATTTTCTCGAGTTCAATATTTTAAAGCGACTTGGTATTTTGTTATAAATACGTACCTACGCGCACGTGAGTTCTTGTATGTAGAGCCGCGCTGTGATGTTGCGCGAATTAGTTTTTTTTTTGGTGTCAGTATGCATGGCCTACCCTCTGTGGAGAACCACTGCACGCCACTGTGTCTTCCATGGTCGTGGGAAAGTCCGAAAGGGATACCGGTGCCCCTGGCAACACAGGCAACGGAAGGAACACGGATGGGTTTTAGTCAGTAAGAGTCTGACATATCCTCCGCCCAGAGCGGGAGAAATTATTTGATAATTTCCCACCCAAAAAAATCGTTCTCTCTCTCGCTCTCTTCGAAAATAATGTGCGTGTACATACAGACAGGCTGGTTATGAATATGCTCTGTGAGAACAATATCACGCAGTCACGCTATTATCTCAATCCCATAGATCATGCGTGGGATTTGCTCGGGAGAAGAGCGTTCAGTGATCTTCCCCAAAATTTGAACACGGAAGAAGAGCTTTTTGCGCATTTTCCAGAGTATTGAGTGATATTCCACATGTGACATTAGGCAGCCTGATACTCAGCATGCCACGCCAATGTAGAGCCGTCGCTAATGCCTTGCAAGGTTATTAAAAAGTTGCTAGGAATGGTTTATTTTATTTAATGTTATCTGGGCGTTACTTTTTTGAATCTGCAAAAATCGGATTTTTTCGTTTTTGGTACCATTTTAGATTTTCCTAATCTTTTTTATTTTTTCCCTAACCACCCTTTTATTTAATCAAACAATGAAAATCGGTACTAAATTATGCTTCTATTGATATAAAATATGTTACATAAAAAGTGTTATAATTACAATAATGACTACGAATACCCTTGTTTCCAGACTTTGTTGAGTAGTGAGACTTTGTAAATAAATGTAAAGAATAGTTATAAACTAATACATACAAATATAAAACGAAACATTACAAATATTTCACTAATTATACGTAAAGTCGGCGACGTATTGATAAAGTGAACACGGGCCATTCTAGAACTACTTATGCGCCAAAGCTACGTAAGTCTTGTCTTATTCAAATGTTAAATTCACAGAGTACTGCTAGTAATTTTCGGCACGGTGGCAGCAGCGGCGTCGTGTCGCGTGGCCTACAAGTACATGAAGCGCCGCCGGCGCCGCGCGCTCGAGGACTGCGTCAAGAGGCAGCTCGCGGCCGGCCGGCGCCAGCGGCGCGCGCATGCGCGGGAGAAGAACCTCGCCGACGTGCAGCTGTGCGTGGTGTGCACGGAGAACCCGAAGGAGGTAGGCCACGGTTGACGGAGTACTGGAGGTACAGTCAGCAACGAAAGACGATTAGCAGTTCAGTTTTATTTTAAATCATAGGTTAAAAAATAACCAGAGATGATGTAAGTAATATTAATGAAAGAAGCACACAAGACCAGGGGCGTCGACTCCGACACCGGCACCCATGAGCATCGACATCAATATTTATCAATAATCGACTTTGAGCGATATCTCTTTAACATCATCCGCCACACGGCAAGATGTCTTTAGTTACGTTATTACGTTGGTTGCATTATAACTAGAGATCGGATATTCGGATGCATATTCACCTAAACTTGAGATGTTGGCTAATATAGAATGCGCTTTTGTATCGAAAACATTCAGGTTACAGGTTAGACAAATTTAGTTTTCTCCGATGCGAATCCACCTACTTGTGTGCAAGCAAATTATAATAATTGCAATTACATTCGTCGCTGTGATTGCCATGCGGTCGCATGTTGTTTTTTTTTTGTTTTAGCTAAGAGACACCACCCCTCTTCTTACACCCTACATACACATATTTGCATTGGGGGTTAAACTTTGATTTTAAATAAATGTATGCATCTGAATAGGTAGTTATAATCGGGGTATTTTTTAAAATAAATATATTTTAGAAGTCGCTTCCATACTATACACCCGACTAGTTATGCGTTTCCGGTGTTCTTGGCATCCCGGGTTTTTTTTTCACAAAAAATATATTTTAAGAAGCCGCTTCCATATTTTCATAGCAAAAATTAACTTTAGGTAAATATGCATCCGAATATCCGATCTCTGATTATAACCTTTTAAAGCGGCGTGCAAAAATTTTCGAGCTCGCTATCGCTCGCTCTTGCATGCATCGTGGTTTTTTTTAATTCTAAAGCTTTCCTGCATAAGTCCTCAAAGTTTTAGTATTTCTGTACAAATGCGCAAAAGAAATCTTAACCTATCCGAGGTGATAACATTTTCGAGCTCAATTCGCTCGCAGTTCACCAGCTCGCAGACACTAATAAGTTAGTTGGTGATGCACTGGGAAACAGTGTAAGTATATATTATAGTAAACGGTTTTAGGAAAATTTGGGGTAGTTTGATGAGATTGTTCTCATTATATATTTTTCTAAACTTAGTTAATTAGTAGTTACTTCATAAAATGCTAAACGGATAGGTCGCACGCATCTAGTTGTTGTCAGCTTGATGATGTCACGCATAGCCAAAGATGGTGGTTTATTGAATACTTTTAACCTTTTGACCGCCACAGTCATGTATAGATGACATACCAAAATGTGCCCAGCACGCCACTGCCACGACTACACGACAGATTTTAAGGAATAATTCGTAGCATGGCGCTGAGGGCACGTTTTTGCATTTTGACGTGGAAGTCAATAGGTTAACCTTTTGACCGCCACAGTCATGTATAGATGACAAACCAAAATGTGCCCAGCGCGCCACGATCACGAGTGCGTGACAGATTTTAAGGAAAGAATTCGTAGCTTGGCGCCGAGGGCACGTTTTTGCTGTTTTGACTTGGCGGTCAATAGGTTAATAGGGAAATATATATAATAAAAATATTACCAAGGAAATGGTTAAGCTCAATATTACTGTAATATTTTTTTGTTCCAAAATACGGTACTTCGACACTTTGAGAAAAATTGTTGTAGTTGGCTTTATATACGTGACTTAATATCAGTAAAAATAGAGAATCAAACAGAAAAAAATCCTATGACAAAACAAATAATTCCGAGTCGAATAATGTAAGAGTGAATTTCGTAAAAAGTGCAGTTGACTCTTTCTACTTTGCTGCCGTTGTACTGTCTACACGGAACATCATTTTTGTCTACTCTTCCGTCGATAAAACGGTGCTCGTGCTAAGCCTGCTGCTCAACACAAATTCGACTGTTCGACAAAGCTGAGTAAAAGTCTAATGGGTGGTTTTGTTTCAATTTTGCTGATATCTAAAATTGACAGTTTTAATCGACTTTCGTTGCTGACCGTAGTTTTTTATGCAGAACCCCAGGGCCGAGATAACAAATAGGTATTAAACTTTATCACAATACTTTCTTCCAGATCATCTTGCTTCCCTGCGGCCACGTGTGCCTCTGTGAGGATTGCTCAGACAACATCACAGACCACTGTCCAATCTGTCGCGAGAGGATAGAGTCCAGAGCACCAGCCTTCATTACGTAGATGTGAACATACCATAAGCACATATTCCTGCATTGCCTTCATGTCCTTGCATTTCACGAGCGCTCCTCATGTGACATGTCATAAATTGCTATGATTGACCGCATTCGTGAAATGGTACAACTTTATCAGTTTGTACAGTGCAGATTGATATATTTTAGTGGTAAAATTTCAGACTACACCATGTTTTATAAAGGTGTTATTTTGATTCTCAGTCATAGCATAATTTACTGTTATATCATAACAGATTCTACATAATAAGTATTAGAACCATTGATCAGATGTTTATTTTTAGTAGGAAATTGTGATGTTGTAAGGTAGACTTTTGTCAGTAATTTTACAGGTATTTTTAACATGCCTAGGTGCTCATAGTCATCAATGCATTTGCCTTGTTTGGAGTTTGGTTAAAAATAAATTTACAAAATATAGATTTGAATGTCGAGGCTAGAAAGAATACTGTTAAGTCTAGTGGTGTAATAAATGGAAATAAAGTTTTTTTAAAATATTTATGTTGATTTATTGATGTCAAAAACCCACACTTATACCACCACATGTGGCTGTACATGTGTCGTCTTCTTCCTGCCCATTGAAAGGAGTCTCATCGTCTGAATTATCTGATACATTTGTATCTGTCACTCCATTTTCCTTACTACAATGTTTCTCTGCACTTGAAGTCTCATCTAAACCATATTGTTCTAATAACATGTCAAGTTTCTTATTACTGGTGGCTGGATCCACATTAGTTTTACTTTTACAGCGTCCTCCACAACAATTGCTTTTATTACTGGTGGCTGGATCCACATTAGTTTTACTTTTACAGCGTCCTCCACAACAATTGCTTTTATTACTGGTGGCTGGATCCACATTAGTTTTACTTTTACAGCGTCCTCCACAACAATTGCTTTTATTACATGTATCATTATTGCTTGCATTCTCTTTGTTTGCATTGTGCTTCTTACTGATTCTCTTATTTCTATCTATTGCTATACTGGTATCATTCAAATCTTTAATAACATCCTCAAGTGCCCCAGATTCATTCTGTGCTTGCTTAGCATGGTATTCCTCAAGCATCCTCTTTGCTTTGGAACTTTTTCCAATGCCGAGTTTGGGCAGGCCTTTGTTGAGTCCTTCAAGGAGGACACATGCTTTGCAGACCTCCTGTGAGGACACAAACTTGCACCGACTGCATATCCTCTGTGTGGGGAGAGAGACTTGTTCCTTTACTGACATGGTTTCACCTGGAATTCAAATTTTTTAATAAATTTGTTAGTGTTGTTACAAAAATAAGTCAAGTACAAGATATGCATTATTTTAAAGTGAGTTGATCGAATTAAAGCCTTCAGGCTGGCTTTCATTTGATCAATTCACTTAAGATGGAAAGAATTTATTTATTGTGTCAATTTTTGTCTGCTTTATAAACAATTGAATTTACATAAGTACACTGGTAGTTAGAGAGTGCCTATTACGTAATGCCATTTTTGTATTTTTTACCTGTGCATAAAATATTAAATAAATAACTACCTGAGTAGATAATATCCATGATACATGCAGGCCTGATCTTCTCCATATCCTTGAGCAGGGCCCGAGCATGTCCCCTGTATGCATTTGGAGCAAACACACATTCAGTGGAGAAATAGACCAGCTTCTTGTAATGTGCATACATCACTATCTCCTTCTCATAGGTGTACTTTAGGGGTTTCACTCTTGGTATTGTGCCTTCACTGCCCTAGAAGAAAGGAAAAATAATGTTAGATGCAACAAATTATATTTTGTTGCTAATAGTAATAAGGCTTAAAATTCTGAAAAATATTATCACTGGCAGTTTTATTTTTAGTTTTCTGGGGCACTGAACAATGTAGAATTTATAAATTGGTGCTCTATGTCATAGTTTGTCTCCGAAAGACTTACAGTAGCTACAGCCGTACACCTCTTCAACCTTGCAATATCACCTCTGAGAACATTCATCAGCACAGTCTCAGCTATATCATCAGCATTATGTCCTGTTGCTATACACTTGACTCCCAGCATGGCTGCCCCTCGATCCAGGGCCTGTCTTCTGAATACCCCGCAGAAGGTGCAGTTGTTCTTCCTGCCAATCTGAGCCACTATCTCATCCATAGTCCAGCCATACAAGTCCTTGTATGACAGTATCTTCAAAGGCATCTCATAGTCCTCCTGGTTCTGTTTGACAGTCTCAAGGCTGTCATCTCTGTATCCTGTGATACCTTCATCTATTGACAGCAGCATGAGGTTCAACCCATAGTTGTACCTTTGATTTAAAGTTTTGAGTACATACGCAAGTACTGTTGAGTCTTTTCCGCCA
This sequence comes from Atethmia centrago, assembly GCA_905333075.3. Lineage (NCBI taxonomy): Eukaryota > Metazoa > Arthropoda > Insecta > Lepidoptera > Noctuidae > Atethmia > Atethmia centrago. Next base: position 28,150,958 of record HG995378.1, on the reverse strand, counting down.
GACGCACCGATGGCAACTGAATCTCCTTTATTAAATAATTCCGCCTTTTTGATGGTGTAGTGAATCTCTGTTTCAAATGCCCAGAAGAAACATTCTTTGCAGAGAGCATCGCCTGTTTTTGGTCGCTGGAATAATTCAAGCAATTAGAAAAGGTCAGAGTACAATACTTAGGACATACTGCTACTTACTGTTTCGAAGTAGGAACATTACAGTTACCTTTAAAACTGCATTGTTGCCACAACCCCTTCTGCATGGAACCGGCATTATAATAAATACAGTAATGAGTTTCACTTGATTTCCTGAACAATAAATAAACAAGAGATAACAACAACTCGTAGTGAGTGGCGCGGTATCGTCAGTATTGAATGCTTAATAGTTTATGTATTTTAACTAAAGTTACGTTATTGATATATAAAATCACGTTTTTGTTACGTTTTCTAAAATAAATTATTGTTATAATTTCACCAAAATAACCTCAAGTCTAAAGAAAAATGTGACACATGACGTCATCATGACATCGACGACAGCTGGTCTTTTTGACAAGACTAGTGTAATTAGCTTTCGATATCGACAATAAAGAAACAGGTATGATTAATTTTAATCAGCTGTTATTTTTGCTATACACAGTAGGCACCGCAGCCCATAATATTCATCACTGTAGATATTGTATATAATATTGTGTGTATTCCTTGTTCATCCGTAATTTGTAAATAACGCTTTAAAAATATGGCAAACGGTGCAAAAAATAGGTTGAATAATTTAGCCTAAAATTTATATTTTATGGCTTGTTTTTTTACCATCGGCTAAAAAAAATATCGATTGGAATACAGCCCAGCTGAAAACCCGTGTTTTATTGCCTGCATGTTAATTTTATTGCTTTGAGGATAAAAACTGCCACTTGCTCACTTCAGATGTCGCTCCTATCCCGCATCTAAGAATTTGGCAGCTAGCTGTCACTATCCATATTTTTTTTTGTAAACAAGTGACTTCTTTTACGCATAATTATATAATATACAGCTACCGTACCGTTATACAGCTGTTGACTGCATAGATACAGGGACCCATGTATTTGCCAAAGGTGTTAAAAACGACAACTGTGACATAAAAACTGTGCATACGATTTGTATAGAATCAAGTTTATATAACTAAACAGGCAGGTGTGCTGCTGGGGAGTTTGTTCCGCCACTTCTTCTTCCCAGCTAAAGCACTAGGAAGTGGTGAAGGGCGGGCATTTTTGGGGGACTGTCTTATGTAACTTTGACGTTCGAAAAGTGCTGATTCTTAGCCTAGTTTGAATAAATGACTTTTGATTTTTAAAGCTCTCGAAAAAAAACGTTAACTTGATATTTCGTCGAGACTATGTGCTATTTTTTTGAAACCTGAAGACTTAGGGAGAAAATCGTATAAAGGTGATGCGCCCAAGAGAACTAAGTTTGTTTTCTTTACCTACAGGCATTTGTGATGTGATATATATTATGCAAATCATAGTAGAGGTGTGTGTGTGTGTTTTGTATTATCATAATTTATCATATTAGATCAGTGCTAGAATTAACATCTCTGAAATTTTTCGGTCAGGCAGGAAGATCATGTCCAAGTTGCAGTGGTACACTCCAAGTTGCATACATATTTATATAGTTTTTGTTTAATTTATGAACGACAAAAAAGTAAACAAACAAAACAATATTGCGGTTTGTAGACGGACAACTGTGCTGCCATCTATGACGACCTTTCAGTTTTTAAAACCCCATTCCAATGAACCTAAATATAACCTATACAAGTTCATTGACTGATTGACAATCATATTTCCGAACGAAACGAAACGTACTTCGCCTGCACTGCATTGCATCAAAAGACCACATATTTCGGTGTTTCGCTCAAACTATTTTATTTTTATATATTCATACAGCTTTCTAATGAGTTATGGGACGTTAATAATCAGTTATACATGTTACGTGTGTTGAATAATGGTGGTATGTTGATTGTGTAGCGGTTGCTGTTGATGTGTCCATGGATGGGCCGTTGTAGGTGAATGTTGTTTACGGTGCGGTGAAGGTGCATCGAGGTGGAGGCGCTGGGTGCGGCGGCGTAATGCACGAGCTACTGAAGCATGTGCTGACGGAGCGGGACCTCACCCGCGCCGGCGACATCTTCGCGATCTCCGACGCGGATATAGTTAATGACCTCAACGAAGTGGTGAGCCTTACCGCTTCGCTAAATACTTAGAACTGGTACAGCCAGTTCGCCTGCGTTACCAAGAATTAGAAATGTATGTAAATTACAGCTGAGTCACGCCTGCAAAGTGCAATATTTAATCCCTAGTTGGATAAACAAGTAGTCAAGTATCAGCCAAGGTAGTGACTATCACTTGTATAATAATAATTATGAATCATACATTAATAATAATAAAATAATAATAATTGTTGTTTACTATAGCCTTAATCCTTCCAATAATTATTTTCCTGTAAAGTATTTGTTTTATATATTTAACAAGTAACATTATTTATAGTCAAGGCAACCTCTGTGTAAACAAGTAATTAATAGTACCTACACTTCATTGTGGTTGTATAATAATAATAAATCTTAAATGAGAAATGCTACATGAGGTTTGAAAACAGTTGACTATATTATAATGCTGGGTCACTAATGACCCAATGAAACCAATGTATTTATAGATACAACTAATATTGTCAAGATAATCTTATCATGACAGTGCATTTGTTGTAAATCATAGGTTCACGTCACTATTGATAAGATTATACATTTACATAACAAGCCCTTATACCCCCAACTTATCGTAAGCAACATTTTTGCGAAAATGCAATTTATATGATAAGCAATATTTAAAAAAAATAATATGGTTTATGATAAAAATTGCCTTTTCGTAAAAATGTTGTTTATGATAAGTCGGTGGTAAGGGCTCGATGTATACATAAACCCATTCCTTTTTCCCATGGAGGTAGGCAGAAACTACAGTTGTACATTTATATAAAAATATAAATGTTTGTTGCAGTTGAAACAAGTAACAGAGATTTCTTCACGGCCAGACTACTGTCGGAATGACCGAGACCAGGCTCTGATAGAAATATGTGTTGCAAGAGTGACGTCATGTGTGAAGGAGACAAGTACTCTGGACAAGTACTGTGGAGCCCTCGTGGCTCTGCTGGAGTCCTGCTTGCACCACAACCTGATGCCAACCGGTCACCTCCGGGATGATGATCCACCTCATGCTAAGATTGCTTCAGACATTATAGCATGCATTGTTTTGGTAAGACAGATATTTTAATTCTGTTATTATTTATATTCATGTATGAATTCATACTTTTAGATTTAAGTTTTTTTTGCCACATGCAATGTGAATAAGGGAATGTCAAATGCAACACGAGACAAGATTATGAAAAAGTATACAAATAGTGAAGATATGTCACAGATGGAATGTCGAATGCGGATTCGAAACAGCTCCATTACGTAAAACAGCTGAACGACGTTTAGCGATTTTCCATAATTATTGAACTTTTACATGCAGAATTACACAAATGTTTAGCATTTACAATGCATCAGGTAAACAACTAGAGGTTATGTAAAAAGCGTGAAATGAATTGTCAGATTGTAGATTTAGTTCTAAATTTTATTGCTTGTGGCCCTGTGTGTCATAACAACAATAATTGTGTCCGAAACAGAAATAAACAAAACTAGTAATTTGAGTAAAACTCAAGTGAAAACAGTGATTTTAAGGACAATATTTTAACATCAAGTTATCAGAGTTTTATGAAAGCCAGTCCTAAAAATACTAAAAAGCCAAGTAACTGCGACCAATTCGGAAGTAGCGCTCACCGAACGATGCCGTGCCGCGGGACTGCTCGCTTCGCTCGCTCGGCTCGCGCGCGGTTTGTCACAGTACTAACGTAACCTAAACCAATTGGCCAGGGTGCCCTAGCTTAGTTACTGCGACCCATTCGGCATTCTTGTTTTGACTGCAGATAAGCCATTCTGCATTACGTCTAAACGCGGGTAGCAGTTTTGTTAAACAACGCAATGGCAATCCAGCTGAACGTAGTTTAGATGTTTTACATAACGGAGCTGTTTTGTAAAACAGCTAGCGGTTATTTGGATTCGACAATCCATCTGCGACATATCACTCCCAGACATACCTGAATCGAGCCACCCTGTATATTTTTGTTTAAAGGTCTCTCTCTATCTTTTTAAATAATGGTAGTAAAAAGAAAAAAAATGTGGTTTTGAAGTCAGACACTCCCTATCATTTCCATCAATTTGTCTTTGTTCCAAATTTGAAAACGAAATACTTACTAAAAAAAGTTTCAATTGCAGTAAGTCGTCTTTTTGCGTTTCTCAGGGGCAAAGTTACCGTTTGAGAAAACTTTTAATTAGTAACTTGTGTAACCTCCAAGAGCATTTACGACGGCCGCTATGCGGTTCGGTATAGAAATAATGCCTCTATGAAGTGCTGTGGAATGATCTCCCATGCTTCCAAGATGACAGTTTTCAGCTCCTGCGAAGTTTCTGGAGCTGGTTGGTTAGCTCGAACACGCCTCTTCAGCTCATCCCATAAGACAGTGCTCTATTCGATTCATCTCAGGGTATTTTGCTGGCTATTCTATTACTGCGATACTAACATCATGCAGGTATTCTCGAACAATTCTTGCAGTGTGCTTGCATCAATATTATCATGCATAAAAATGAAATACTGGCCCACGAACTCAGCGTGTGGCATCACATGAGCCTCTAGGCACTGACGAATGTATCGGTCGCTATTTAGTGGTGGCAACCGTAGTCCCGTCACAACCTTAAGGCCAGTTTTTCCTTCGGTGGAAATTTAGCCTCAGACTGTCCATGACCCACCGCCGCAACTCACTTTCAATGCAACATTGCTGAAAACTTTCTCCCTGTCTTCGGTAGACTTTCCTACGTCCATCACTGTCATACAGCATAATCTTGGATTCATCCGTAAAAATAATCTGGCTCCATTGACGTTGAGTTCAATGCAAATGTTCGCGTGCTAACTGTAGGCGCGCCATTCTATGAGCTCGTGTCAGTTTGGAATCACTGGCTGGCTTGTGAGGTTTCAGGCCACGTTCTTCGAGTCTCCTTGTAACAGGTCGACCGCAAACAGTCCATGAAAGTCTGGAAGCTGTTCTTGCGCCTGTACTGACGTCAGGTGATTATTACGCAGGGGGAGTGTGTGGGGGTGGGGGGGGGGGGGGTAAAGTTAAACTTATCTAGTCGTGCTGTTTCGTCGTCCTCCTGGATTGCGCACGAAGCCGCAAGTCTCCAGGTATCGATGGCAATTTTTTTGAACGGCAGAACGGCATAAATTAAATTCTGCACTTTCGTTTCGCTGACAAGCCCAGACGCGCTTGCGCGGCTACTTCAGGCGCAGTATCCATAATTTAAACGTCAGAAAGGATTAAAGTATTTGTCGATACTCTTTTCGTGCAAAACAAAACAAATAAAACGTATCTATTGTGCTCTCTCTAATTAAAGCTTGTTGCTTCTTTATGAGCGACTAAACTCCGATTTTCTTCTCTTTTTCAAGTTCGTGAATTCAAATTTTAAACAATGGTGATACCGAAATGATGGCCAGTATGTCAGTTTCAAAACTGCATAAAAACTTTTTCTCTGACTTATAATTTTTGATGTTTAGGCATATAAACATAAAAATGCTTAGAATGCATAGACGCTCCTTTCTTAGTCCTCACTAACGTTGGAACTCTTGTGCGAAATTCGTGCTTCTAGGACCCAACAGTTTAGGCCGTGCACTGTCTGTCAGTGAATAAATTAATTTTATTAAGTAGATTACAGCATTTGGAAGTAGAAAGAAAATCAAAATACACTATTTAGCGCAGACTAAAAGGCCCACATCGCATTGGTACTTCAGTGAACATTTTCATCTGTTTTATTAGGTATTTCTTTCCTTCATATGTTTTCCACTGATTCCACATAACATTTTCTCCAGGTATCATTCCCGCTCCAATCTGACAAGGAGAACTACGCGAACAAGAGCGTGATGGAGCTGTTCCTACCGGTCGCGGTGCAGTTCTTGCACAAAGGCAACCGCGAGATATCGCGACACATGGCGCGGTACCTCTCACTGGCTGCGGTGCATCATGCGGTACTGTTGAAGCCTCATGTTCAGACTATCATGGATTCTATTATGTCAGGTTTGTGAAGCAAATAATAAAATAACGAAAAGGCTAAAAGATGGTAAGATAGCAGACATCAACAACCCTGCTATGTTAAAATCAATAATTAAAAAAAAATAAAAACACATGCTTTGTCAAAAAGTTAATTACGTAAATTGAACTAAAAAAAATAAAAACACGCTAAATGATTTTGAACTGAATACTAATCTTTTCAGCGAAGTCAGGGGGACCTGTAAAGAACTGTTCCAAGGAACCGTCCCCCGACTGCAATGAACAGATTGGTATTCAGTTCAAAATCATTTAGCTTGTTTTTATATTTTTAGTTCAATTTACGTAATTAACTTTTTGACAAGGCATGTGTTTTTATTTTTTTTATTTTATACCTTTTAGTGATAAAATTATATCTTTTTTTATAAGTTTTTCTATGGGATATTGAATAGTAAGTACCTACTGTTATATTTATTTAATTTCTTTTGTTATGTTATTAGTCAACGAATGCATATTGAATACTACTGTTATATATTTGTGTTTATGTACTAAGCAAGCTGTAGACGATGATAGTATATGTAGTATTTCTTTAATGAAAAAAAAAAGCTTTTTTCATGAACCATGGGGCCCCGTTAGATTGTTTAAATTTTTACCAGCCTATGTTACCTGAGGTAACGCAACGCTTCTAACGATACCACATACATTGATATCGGCTAAGCCGTTTAGAAGTTATGGTGGAATAAAGAAACTCACAATCATAAATTAACCCTGAAAACATAACACTCCTTTTTTAGGCGGTCGTGTAAAAATTGAGCTGCGTCCCGCGCTTTCACCCGCATAAATCTCGATCCCATGGGAATATCGGGATAAAAAGTATCCTATGTCCTATTCCAGGTCATGGTGACACATGAGTCAAGTTTCATCCAGATCCGTTCAGCCGTTTTAGCGTGGAAGCGCAACAAACTAATAAACTAACAAGCTCACTTTCGCATTTTTATTATTAGTTATGATGGTGTGGAATGCACATTATGTAGAGATGGCGATTTAGATGGTACAAACTAAACAAAAACCTTTTAGCCAAAACCTTAACCAGCAAAGTTGAATGTATCTGACTGTCGTTGTGTCTGGAATACGCCAAACTTAATGTCATTTATCGTGTAGGCTCGATCAACGCACCTCAGCTCACTGAAAACTACGCTTAGGTCTATTAAATCTTTGTTTCCAATCGAATTTCCACACGGCAATATCAACTTTATGCTAGTGTAAATTTCAAGTTGAATAAAATCGTGACGCAAACTGAACTTTATGTTTAAAGAGAAAAGGTATTAAAGTTAAAAATAATAACAAATCTTTAGTCAAAAGTTATTATTCCAAAAACTCTTTACATGTTTGGGAACTAAATTATGAACGCAGATTACACAACTTACGTGTTAAGAGTAGGTAACGACTATGCAGTATGCATTAAATATTTAAAATCTATCCAGGTAACTACCCCCTCTGTCGGATCCTGACCAACCTCTACGAGGTGTCTCCAGAGCCACTGGAGGGGCACGCCCCAGCGCTCGTATCACTCTTGCCCCACGCAGAACCCGTAGAGAAGAGCTCCCTGTTCACACTGTTTGAACACATAGCGGTTCGAAAGCCAGATGCGTTAAAGACATGTGTGCCGCAGTTACTGTCATACTTGTGTCCAAATACAGCCAGTCAGAACGATCCGGGGTGCATGTGTGTGGATATACTGCAGGTTAGTGACTGTTATTGACAAAATGTTATCACGATTTTTATTATTTGTTATTTGTTTTGTATAACTTGCCCCTTTTGAAAGTATTTGAAAATCCTAAAGAGCATGAAACCCGGCATCATAACCAATCTTAACCTGTTAAGCCCCGCGCGACACCGATTCGGAGTCAAACAATAGAAAATCAATTGTCTCATTAGCGATCCTTGACCAAAAATCTTGACTTTTAAAAAACAGCCGGTAATTGCATGTTAGGTACACACGGCTACACATCAAGCTATACATTTCCAGTATAAGCTGATCTCGCATTGTATAGGATTTCCGTACAACGCGAGGTCAGCGTAAACTGGAAATGTATAGCTTGATGTGTAGCCGTGTGTACATCAGTACATCACGTTAACAGAGCGTCCAGTGTTGTTTGAGCGACTTTTTATGGCCGAAGCTAAAGTGTGTATACATCGTGCAGGTGATAGCGTGCCTTAGCCGAAGCCGCGTGACACTAGTAGTAGAGCACGGCTCGCTAGTTAAGCGCGCCGCCCGGCCGCCGCACGCCACGCCGCACGCCGTCACGCTCGTCGCTAACATACTCACGCAGCTGGGCTACACTGGCAGGGTATGTATGTCATAGTGTAGCAACTAGAAACCCTCGCACCGCGTGGTACTAGTAGAATTATTCCAGAATAAAGGGTAAATGGAAAATAGTGAAATACATAGAATAAAAGTGCATTACATGCTTGACGTTTCAACCGAAAAGGGATGGGAGTGGGAGTCAATTCTGATGTAAATAGCTCTCTATTAGTTGCTATCACGTAAAATCTACTTTTTAAATGTGTCAATGTACAGTTTTAAACTTATTCACCGTTTTATAGTAGGTAACCACAAATTAAATAAATAAACGGTTTGTTGCAACTGAAGCATTTGTTTTTGTTGGGTTCATCATTGCAAGTTTCCTATTAAATTATGCTATTGTAACAACCATTCGGTCAGCATTAGTTTGTGTAGTGGGTGAGTTTTTCATTGGTATATTTTCTTGGTAGTTTTTCAAATGTTTGCTTGAGATATTGGCCTATGATGAGTAGCCAGCGTCATTATAATACTGATATTTTACAGCGCTTGTTAGTTAGGGTGAAAGCTGACCCAAGCCTATGTAAATTACTTCATTGGGAATAGTTGATCAATGTTTGGTTTCACGAAAGGTAGGTCGACGACTGACGCAGGAGTAAAACTCGTCAGTCACATTTTGGAATCCTGGGAGAAATCCCAGGATGCCATTGGCTTTTTCTGGGACCTCTCAAAAGCGTTTGACTGCGTCGACCACAATACACTAACCTGTAAATTACACCACTACGGAATTCGTGGACAAGCTGCTGATCTTGTTCTGTCCGAAAGTATCAAACAGGCAGCAAAAAGTAAACGTTAACGTGGCGACGTCCTCGGGTCCTCGGGTCTCTAGTAAAGATGGGCGTACCTCAAGGCTCAATTTTTGGCCCTTTACTATTTCTAGTTTATATTAATGATCTTCCTTACATGATGGCTAACTTATCGGATATAATTCTATTCGCTGATGACGCTTCTCTTATTTTTAAAACGGATAGAAAAGGCACTGATGTCTTACATGTCAACAATAGTCTGGCTGTTCTTTCGAAATGGATCGCAGCTCATAATCTCTTACTTAATGCGAACAAAACAAAATGTCTCAAGTTTTCATTACCAAATGTACCCCTAGTGAGTCTAAATTTAAAACTTGATGGCAAGAAATTAGATGGTATTACGGAAACTATATTTCTAGGAATTATTCTAGATTCGAATTTGCCCACATTAGAGCTCTTTCAGGTAGATGAAGTTCAGCTGCATATGCGGTAAGTAAAGTTAGACAGTTGACTGATATAGCCACAGCTAGGTTAGTATGCTTATTTCCACATCCTATACCATACCATCACAGTCAAACACATTACATTCAACAGGACCGTGCCCAAGAAGCGTTAAACTTCGTACTGGAGCGCCTGTCGAGCGCGGAGCGCGCGCAGCAGGCCGCGCTCCTGCGGGACGCCACGGCGCTGTGCAGCGCCTTCCCCGCGCTCTTTACTGACAAGCTGCTCACGGCCGTCCGGGCTAACACCAGGTAACGCGGAGTGACACAGCAGTCTGGTCTTGACTTTGTATTCATGTGGGAAATCTCAGCTTAGATGTTTAATATGTTTAGCGTTTGGTATAGTCAATAATATAATCTGGATCAATACAGCTGCAGAACGGCGAAAGTAAATATTGAAATCTACTTAATCTTAAGTTCACTGACAGACAACGTACAGCTGTTGGCTCTAGAAGCTTAAATTTTGCACAAAAGTTCCTTGTATAACTAAAGAATGATTTTTGAAAATTCGTCCCTTATGTGGTTAACTAGGGGATGACAGTTTATGCGTGAGTACGTCATTATTCCATTGGACTCATGACTTGTAACATAATAAATTTAAATATTACTTATCAAAATAAACACCTTTTATTTTGTCTTTCGTCTACAGCAGCAACCGCCCAAAATCCGGCTCGAGCCAGAGCGAAGTGAACCGCACGTCCACGGGCGTCACCATCGTGCGCCTGGGCGGCGCGGGCGCAGGCCCGGCCAGCAGTGCCACGGGCAGCACTACAGGTTTGTAGTCTTTACTTTCTTTTCCATGTTACTGGTGTACTTATGAATAGAGAACGTATTTTATGCAAATGTATGTTTGTATGTGGCATTTTTCAGTATTTTTTTTAATCTATTGATTGTTTATATTTGAGAATGTTTTCTATAATTTTCACAAAATGTAAATACATTATATCTAAGTAAAAAATACAAAAATGTACTCACATGATTACCTATTATGAAAAATACTAAATACAATCTTACTAACGAGCATTCGGAACAATGCTTGATATATTTTTAATTAGTAATTAATAGTTTAATGTATTTAAGCTGACTTGTTTTAATATTTAAAAAAAAATTATTATGCAGTATTCATTTAAATTTGAAGTTGCATATTTTGACGATTTTGTTAAATATTTCGACATTATAAGTTACGTGTAACCCGGTCTTTACATATGAACTATGTATGGTAAATATGAATTTGAATATGTGTGCGTGCCTTTTCGCTCTCACTATGGACCGACCTTGTTTACCTATTGTGTCATGCTATGTATGTACCTGCAGGCGGGGGCGCGGGGGGCGCGGGCGCGGGGGGCTACGCGCGGCGCGCCAAGCTGGGCGACTCGCGCAGCACGGGGCGCCTGCACCCCGGCCCGGCGCCGCACCGCAGCATGACGCGCCTCAACGTGGCAGGTCGGTGGCTACTGGGCTGCACTTGATACATCGTTAGCTTATAATGTTCCCACTGCTGGACACGAGCCTCCTACCTGTAAAAGAGAGTGGGCTGTAATCCTCCACGTAGGCCCAGTGCGGGTTGGTAGATGTCACATGTCTTCGAATTTTTTGGTTCTAAGACATGCTAGTTTCCTCACGATGTTTTCCTTCACCGTTTTCAGAACAGTGATGATGAAATATTTTACCTACACATTATAAAGGGCCTGTCTGAGTTCGAACCTACGACCTACAACTCGTAAGTCGCGGCCGTTACCACTGGGCCACCACTGCTCATGTGCACTTAATATTTGACAAAAACAGGTCAAAATTAATAAATTGTAAAAAGTGAGTGTCATAAGAAATGCCAAGCGATTGTAAACCATGGACAGTGCAAGTGCAACTATTACTTTTCAACTTGACTTGCCTTACAAATGATTGTGCTACAAGCCCAGAGAACAGTTCTAGAATACAAGCTATAGAGCTCTAACTACTGTAGGTAAATCGTAGACTAGCTAGAAATCTTAACCATTGTTTGGTTGCCATTTACACTAATTGCAGATCTGTTCAAATGTTTTAAATTTTTTTACCAGGTGGTTCAGTGGGTGGTCTACACAAAAGTATGACGCGGTTGTCTTCTTCCCAGCAAATCAACACGCCACCAAATGGGACCACTAATACAGGTAAATACAATAATTTTCGTTTTTTTTTTTAAATTATTAAAATAATTTTGCACGTAATTATCATCAAAAACACTGCTTTTTTCACAGTCTTCCAGTACACATTGAAAATATGATTAAAACTGAAGATTTTTTTGCACGATATTATTTTTGATCGTTCCTTGCACAACAGTATCAAACAGCAAGCCATCATCAACGTCAAGCGGGGTGGTGGGCAAGTCCAGCGGTGCCATCACCGTGACCAGTATATCTCCTCCGAGGGTGCTGCGCCCCACGCCGCGGCCCCATCACCACCACAACATACTTATTGGAGCTAACACTTGTGCCGTAAGTTAGCACCCCATAAAACATTGCAGACTTTCTGCCTTCTTGGTTTTTTATGCAATTATAACCATGGTAAAAAAATCCGTCTGATAATGACCGTTTTTTGGGTTTTGATTTTGACCTAATTTTCGGCATTAGCATGCCTCGAAAACTATGAAAATGATATCCATGTCGACCATTTTTTTCTAACTTTTCATGATAGATAGATAGTGGCAACACAGGCAACGGAAGGAATACGGGTGGGTTTCAGTCAGTAAGAGTCTGACACACCCTCCCGCTCCGAGCGGGAGAAGTTATTTGATGATATCCAACCCAAATTTTTTTTTATAATTTTTATTTTAGCACTTTGTCGGCGTGATTAATATGTATACGAGTACCTATGCCAAATTACAGCTTTCTAGTACTAAGCGTCTCTGAGCTACAGCGGGGACAGACAGACAGACAGACAGACAAGGCGAAACTGTAAGGGTTCCTTGTTTACTACGAAACCCTAAAAAGGTACAATAAAATAACTTCATGTTTGTTCCAGAACAACCAAACGATAATATCCGGCCCGCCACTCGCAACACAATCCATATCCGTCAACCCGCTCACCTCCGGCAAGTCATCGGACGGACTCACGCCCATCACGTCGGCCGTGTCCATTCAACACTCCAACACCGCACTGGGCACTGTGTCGGTCGTGACATCCAACACACCAGGCTCCGGACCGATATCGGTCAGCCCGACCAACCCGATTTCGATATCTGGACCAGTGACTGTTACATCAAGACGTGCTAATAATACGAGTGTTACGATGATTAATACGAACAACGGTAACAATAACACGTCGTCCAACCATCGGATCAGCGTGTTTGAGCCGTATCCGATGCGTGACACCGTGCAGCATTTCTGTGAGAAGCATCTGGATAAAATTAAGGCGTATATGGATAACGTGTCGCTGAGGTTGCCGCCGCCTGCCAAATGTACGATTGAGGGTGAGTGTTTTATTATTTGCAGACATTATACTAGCTTATTTTTAGAAACTATGTACGGGTTCAGAAGCTACTCTTTGATTGCTATTAGGGGTTATCTTCAAAAATAACCGACCCTAAAATTTTGATCAAAATTCACTAGTAGCGACTAGTTCTTTGCTTAAAGATTACAGGAAAACCTATAAGAAGTCTCTGGCAGAGGCGTGCCGTCCATAGAGGCAATTAGGCCTAGCCTACCCTACCAACAACGCCAAATGCATTTATTTTAACTATGTAATACAATAATACAAAATATTAAAAAAGAAGTTAAACTCCTTTTATAACACTTATAGCAACTTGTCGCAACCGCCGTGTGACGTAATTTATTAGACAGGCACTCGGCCGGCCTAAATCCCATTCATACATGCACACTGGTGTATATTTTCGTGTGTATGAACGGCACACACTATTGAAATGGTTTAAATTATGTACGTAACTACAGTGACTGGAGCTGGCAATCCCGTGCTGTTATTGGCTGTGTGTAAAGTCAAGATTTAATGAATGAAAATTATAGGGGACAAGACCAGGGGAATTTTTGGACAATTCCCCGACTTGCGGGGAATTTGAGAATCAGACTACACACAGACACGATAGTTTCCTTAATGACTACTAGAGACAATTAAAAAACAGGGTGATATTGTCGAATTTATACCTTCCAAAAAAATGATAAATTGTAAGGAATAGTGAAAGCCCTATAAAAATAATTAAAAACTTCATAATTTTTCCTCATATTTGGGAAATTTTGCTTTGATTTTTGGGGAGTTAGGAAAATAAGTTTTGACATCCCTGTATTATCCGGCAAAATTTGGTAGTCCCTTTTGTGGAAGAACACTGTATGACAATGATACAATTTTGATTGGTAGTGTTATTTTATCGACAAATTAGAAATTATATTTTTCTTAGGGAAGCCATTTTGTTTCATGTGTCAGTGACACGCAATTTATATCCGATCTTGAATGTTTTGCTTTTTTATATCTTATTAAGTTTTAAGTAATTCGTTTTGAAACGTAAAGTAGTGTAAATACAATTTGTTGTTTTATTTTTATTTACTAAAGAATGGTGTTCTGTTGTGAAGTTTGCGCCGATAATGTGTGTTTGTTAGAATTTAAAAGCAGTAAGTTTTCGCAACTATCGTTTAATGATAAGATTCAAGTTGTGTCTAAAGGTAGATGTGTGCCTGTAGTTTTTTTTTTTGGTGTCTGTATGCGTGGCCTACCCTATATGGAAAACCACTGCACGCCACTGGCACTATGGTGTTAAAATAACTTGGTAAATCTTTTAATATTGTGCGTACAAACATACATTTACAGTTCTATTGTATATGGGAATACGCTTTTCAACTACAATATTGTAGGCATGGAATTTTTCGCAATTTTGTAAGGAAACAGTTCCATTCTAATAATGTAATTATAGTTCTTGTCCGCGGCTTCGGCCGCGCGGAAGTCGGGAATTAACCCACGGAAACGTACTCCCGGGATAAACATTATCCCATGTCCTAACCCATGTCACGGTCTACCCATGTGCCAAATTTCATCAAAATCCGTTCAGCCGTTTTAGCGTGAAACAAACAAACAAATTCACTTTCGCATGTATAATATTAGTGAGGATTAGATCAACAGTACGATGACATACTGTTCCTTGTGTAGTTGTCGTATGTAACTAGTTCCGTGTCCGCAGAGCGGCGCTCCAAGAAGCAGGCGCGCCTGCAGTTCGCGTGCGGGCGGCGCGGCGCGCACTGCCTGTACGATGACGTACTGTTCCTTGTGTAGTTGTCGTATGTAACTAGTTCCGTGTCCGCAGAGCGGCGCTCCAAGAAGCAGGCGCGCCTGCAGTTCGCGTGCGGGCGGCGCGGCGCGCACTGCCTGTACGATGACGTACTGTTCCTTGTGTAGTTGTCGTATGTAACTAGTTCCGTGTCCGCAGAGCGGCGCTCCAAGAAGCAGGCGCGCCTGCAGTTCGCGTGCGGGCGGCGCGGCGCGCACTGCCTGTACGATGACGTACTGTTCCTTGTGTAGTTGTCGTATGTAACTAGTTCCGTGTCCGCAGAGCGGCGCTCCAAGAAGCAGGCGCGCCTGCAGTTCGCGTGCGGGCGGCGCGGCGCGCACTGCCTGTACGATGACGTACTGTTCCTTGTGTAGTTGTCGTATGTAACTAGTTCCGTGTCCGCAGAGCGGCGCTCCAAGAAGCAGGCGCGCCTGCAGTTCGCGTGCGGGCGGCGCGGCGCGCACTGCCTGTACGATGACGTACTGTTCCTTGTGTAGTTGTCGTATGTAACTAGTTCCGTGTCCGCAGAGCGGCGCTCCAAGAAGCAGGCGCGCCTGCAGTTCGCGTGCGGGCGGCGCGGCGCGCACTGCCTGTACGATGACGTACTGTTCCTTGTGTAGTTGTCGTATGTAACTAGTTCCGTGTCCGCAGAGCGGCGCTCCAAGAAGCAGGCGCGCCTGCAGTTCGCGTGCGGGCGGCGCGGCGCGCACTGCCTGTACGATGACGTACTGTTCCTTGTGTAGTTGTCGTATGTAACTAGTTCCGTGTCCGCAGAGCGGCGCTCCAAGAAGCAGGCGCGCCTGCAGTTCGCATGCGGGCGGCGCGGCGCGCACTGCCTGTACGATGACGTACTGTTCCTTGTGTAGTTGTCGTATGTAACTAGTTCCGTGTCCGCAGAGCGGCGCTCCAAGAAGCAGGCGCGCCTGCAGTTCGCGTGCGGGCGGCGCGGCGCGCACTGCCTGTACGATGACGTACTGTTCCTTGTGTAGTTGTCGTATGTAACTAGTTCCGTGTCCGCAGAGCGGCGCTCCAAGAAGCAGGCGCGCCTGCAGTTCGCGTGCGGGCGGCGCGGCGCGCACTGCCTGTACGATGACGTACTGTTCCTTGTGTAGTTGTCGTATGTAACTAGTTCCGTGTCCGCAGAGCGGCGCTCCAAGAAGCAGGCGCGCCTGCAGTTCGCGTGCGGGCGGCGCGGCGCGCACTGCCTGTACGATGACGTACTGTTCCTTGTGTAGTTGTCGTATGTAACTAGTTCCGTGTCCGCAGAGCGGCGCTCCAAGAAGCAGGCGCGCCTGCAGTTCGCGTGCGGGCGGCGCGGCGCGCACTGCCTGTACGATGACGTACTGTTCCTTGTGTAGTTGTCGTATGTAACTAGTTCCGTGTCCGCAGAGCGGCGCTCCAAGAAGCAGGCGCGCCTGCAGTTCGCGTGCGGGCGGCGCGGCGCGCACTGCCTGTACGATGACGTACTGTTCCTTGTGTAGTTGTCGTATGTAACTAGTTCCGTGTCCGCAGAGCGGCGCTCCAAGAAGCAGGCGCGCCTGCAGTTCGCGTGCGGGCGGCGCGGCGCGCACTGCCTGTACGATGACGTACTGTTCCTTGTGTAGTTGTCGTATGTAACTAGTTCCGTGTCCGCAGAGCGGCGCTCCAAGAAGCAGGCGCGCCTGCAGTTCGCGTGCGGGCGGCGCGGCGCGCACTGCCTGTACGATGACGTACTGTTCCTTGTGTAGTTGTCGTATGTAACTAGTTCCGTGTCCGCAGAGCGGCGCTCCAAAAAGCAGGCGCGCCTGCAGTTCGCGTGCGGGCGGCGCGGCGCGCACTGCCTGTACGATGACGTACTGTTCCTTGTGTAGTTGTCGTATGTAACTAGTTCCGTGTCCGCAGAGCGGCGCTCCAAGAAGCAGGCGCGCCTGCAGTTCGCGTGCGGGCGGCGCGGCGCGCACTGCCTGTACGATGACGTACTGTTCCTTGTGTAGTTGTCGTATGTAACTAGTTCCGTGTCCGCAGAGCGGCGCTCCAAGAAGCAGGCGCGCCTGCAGTTCGCGTGCGGGCGGCGCGGCGCGCACTGCCTGTACGATGACGTACTGTTCCTTGTGTAGTTGTCGTATGTAACTAGTTCCGTGTCCGCAGAGCGGCGCTCCAAGAAGCAGGCGCGCCTGCAGTTCGCGTGCGGGCGGCGCGGCGCGCACTGCCTGTACGATGACGTACTGTTCCTTGTGTAGTTGTCGTATGTAACTAGTTCCGTGTCCGCAGAGCGGCGCTCCAAGAAGCAGGCGCGCCTGCAGTTCGCGTGCGGGCGGCGCGGCGCGCACTGCCTGTACGATGACGTACTGTTCCTTGTGTAGTTGTCGTATGTAACTAGTTCCGTGTCCGCAGAGCGGCGCTCCAAGAAGCAGGCGCGCCTGCAGTTCGCGTGCGGGCGGCGCGGCGCGCACTGCCTGTACGATGACGTACTGTTCCTTGTGTAGTTGTCGTATGTAACTAGTTCCGTGTCCGCAGAGCGGCGCTCCAAGAAGCAGGCGCGCCTGCAGTTCGCGTGCGGGCGGCGCGGCGCGCACTGCCTGTACGATGACGTACTGTTCCTTGTGTAGTTGTCGTATGTAACTAGTTCCGTGTCCGCAGAGCGGCGCTCCAAGAAGCAGGCGCGCCTGCAGTTCGCGTGCGGGCGGCGCGGCGCGCACTGCCTGTACGATGACGTACTGTTCCTTGTGTAGTTGTCGTATGTAACTAGTTCCGTGTCCGCAGAGCGGCGCTCCAAGAAGCAGGCGCGCCTGCAGTTCGCGTGCGGGCGGCGCGGCGCGCACTGCCTGTACGATGACGTACTGTTCCTTGTGTAGTTGTCGTATGTAACTAGTTCCGTGTCCGCAGAGCGGCGCTCCAAGAAGCAGGCGCGCCTGCAGTTCGCGTGCGGGCGGCGCGGCGCGCACTGCCTGTACGATGACGTACTGTTTCTTGTGTAGTTGTCGTATGTAACTAGTTCCGTGTCCGCAGAGCGGCGCTCCAAGAAGCAGGCGCGCCTGCAGTTCGCGTGCGGGCGGCGCGGCGCGCACTGCCTGTACGATGACGTACTGTTCCTTGTGTAGTTGTCGTATGTAACTAGTTCCGTGTCCGCAGAGCGGCGCTCCAAGAAGCAGGCGCGCCTGCAGTTCGCGTGCGGGCGGCGCGGCGCGCACTGCCTGTACGATGACGTACTGTTCCTTGTGTAGTTGTCGTATGTAACTAGTTCCGTGTCCGCAGAGCGGCGCTCCAAGAAGCAGGCGCGCCTGCAGTTCGCGTGCGGGCGGCGCGGCGCGCACTGCCTGTACGATGACGTACTGTTCCTTGTGTAGTTGTCGTATGTAACTAGTTCCGTGTCCGCAGAGCGGCGCTCCAAGAAGCAGGCGCGCCTGCAGTTCGCGTGCGGGCGGCGCGGCGCGCACTGCCTGTACGATGACGTACTGTTCCTTGTGTAGTTGTCGTATGTAACTAGTTCCGTGTCCGCAGAGCGGCGCTCCAAGAAGCAGGCGCGCCTGCAGTTCGCGTGCGGGCGGCGCGGCGCGCACTGCCTGTACGATGACGTACTGTTCCTTGTGTAGTTGTCGTATGTAACTAGTTCCGTGTCCGCAGAGCGGCGCTCCAAGAAGCAGGCGCGCCTGCAGTTCGCGTGCGGGCGGCGCGGCGCGCACTGCCTGTACGATGACGTACTGTTCCTTGTGTAGTTGTCGTATGTAACTAGTTCCGTGTCCGCAGAGCGGCGCTCCAAGAAGCAGGCGCGCCTGCAGTTCGCGTGCGGGCGGCGCGGCGCGCACTGCCTGTACGATGACGTACTGTTCCTTGTGTAGTTGTCGTATGTAACTAGTTCCGTGTCCGCAGAGCGGCGCTCCAAGAAGCAGGCGCGCCTGCAGTTCGCGTGCGGGCGGCGCGGCGCGCACTGCCTGTACGATGACGTACTGTTCCTTGTGTAGTTGTCGTATGTAACTAGTTCCGTGTCCGCAGAGCGGCGCTCCAAGAAGCAGGCGCGCCTGCAGTTCGCGTGCGGGCGGCGCGGCGCGCACTGCCTGTACGATGACGTACTGTTTCTTGTGTAGTTGTCGTATGTAACTAGTTCCGTGTCCGCAGAGCGGCGCTCCAAGAAGCAGGCGCGCCTGCAGTTCGCGTGCGGGCGGCGCGGCGCGCACTGCCTGTACGATGACGTACTGTTCCTTGTGTAGTTGTCGTATGTAACTAGTTCCGTGTCCGCAGAGCGGCGCTCCAAGAAGCAGGCGCGCCTGCAGTTCGCGTGCGGGCGGCGCGGCGCGCACTGCCTGTACGATGACGTACTGTTCCTTGTGTAGTTGTCGTATGTAACTAGTTCCGTGTCCGCAGAGCGGCGCTCCAAGAAGCAGGCGCGCCTGCAGTTCGCGTGCGGGCGGCGCGGCGCGCACTGCCTGTACGATGACGTACTGTTCCTTGTGTAGTTGTCGTATGTAACTAGTTCCGTGTCCGCAGAGCGGCGCTCCAAGAAGCAGGCGCGCCTGCAGTTCGCGTGCGGGCGGCGCGGCGCGCACTGCCTGTACGATGACGTACTGTTCCTTGTGTAGTTGTCGTATGTAACTAGTTCCGTGTCCGCAGAGCGGCGCTCCAAGAAGCAGGCGCGCCTGCAGTTCGCGTGCGGGCGGCGCGGCGCGCACTGCCTGTACGATGACGTACTGTTCCTTGTGTAGTTGTCGTATGTAACTAGTTCCGTGTCCGCAGAGCGGCGCTCCAAGAAGCAGGCGCGCCTGCAGTTCGCGTGCGGGCGGCGCGGCGCGCACTGCCTGTACGATGACGTACTGTTCCTTGTGTAGTTGTCGTATGTAACTAGTTCCGTGTCCGCAGAGCGGCGCTCCAAGAAGCAGGCGCGCCTGCAGTTCGCGTGCGGGCGGCGCGGCGCGCACTGCCTGTACGATGACGTACTGTTCCTTGTGTAGTTGTCGTATGTAACTAGTTCCGTGTCCGCAGAGCGGCGCTCCAAGAAGCAGGCGCGCCTGCAGTTCGCGTGCGGGCGGCGCGGCGCGCACTGCCTGTACGATGACGTACTGTTCCTTGTGTAGTTGTCGTATGTAACTAGTTCCGTGTCCGCAGAGCGGCGCTCCAAGAAGCAGGCGCGCCTGCAGTTCGCGTGCGGGCGGCGCGGCGCGCACTGCCTGTACGATGACGTACTGTTCCTTGTGTAGTTGTCGTATGTAACTAGTTCCGTGTCCGCAGAGCGGCGCTCCAAGAAGCAGGCGCGCCTGCAGTTCGCGTGCGGGCGGCGCGGCGCGCACTGCCTGTACGATGACGTACTGTTCCTTGTGTAGTTGTCGTATGTAACTAGTTCCGTGTCCGCAGAGCGGCGCTCCAAGAAGCAGGCGCGCCTGCAGTTCGCGTGCGGGCGGCGCGGCGCGCACTGCCTGTACGATGACGTACTGTTCCTTGTGTAGTTGTCGTATGTAACTAGTTCCGTGTCCGCAGAGCGGCGCTCCAAGAAGCAGGCGCGCCTGCAGTTCGCGTGCGGGCGGCGCGGCGCGCACTGCCTGTACGATGACGTACTGTTCCTTGTGTAGTTGTCGTATGTAACTAGTTCCGTGTCCGCAGAGCGGCGCTCCAAGAAGCAGGCGCGCCTGCAGTTCGCGTGCGGGCGGCGCGGCGCGCACTGCCTGTACGATGACGTACTGTTCCTTGTGTAGTTGTCGTATGTAACTAGTTCCGTGTCCGCAGAGCGGCGCTCCAAGAAGCAGGCGCGCCTGCAGTTCGCGTGCGGGCGGCGCGGCGCGCACTGCCTGTACGCGCGCGCACTCTTCTCCATGCGCACGCGCGCGCCCAAGGTGTGGATACACCTCATGTTTCTAGGTAATTTAATAGCACACTTATACAAATTATTGTCCTACTTATTATTTAAAGATTGCCTAGTAGACATCGCTTTTAACATGCAACCATACTGGAGAGGAGGGACGTCTGCCGGTCGACATGATTGCCTCCAATGCATTCGACATTCCATTGCCGATCGATGCGGACGATCGTAACGAGTGAATTCCATACTGTCGAACGATCGACTGGGGTGGCTGGTAGCAGCTAGATGAGAGTTGCCGAGAATCGACTTGAATGACGTGCAATTGGAGAGGCCTATGTCCAGCAGTGGACTGCTGTAGGCTGATGATATACGATCAACCGGCATCAGAGGAGTAATTTTATAATACACTGTCAGTAGCAAAGGGTTGATGTTGACGGTTCAACAACATTCATTGCGTTATTAAGGTTGTGGAGTAGACAAATTTTTCGAACGAATGAAGCAATGGATTAGAAATATACTTCAAAATCATACAGATTGTGATTGATAGTATGTAACGCTATGAGGATGCAGCAGGCTTAGCATGACGCTTTCTATTTCTACTCTACTGTAGAATAGAAATCGCTTGTCTACATTTCTCGGTAGAACATTGTTAACTTGTCTACACGGAAACGTCATTTCTATCTACTTTTCCGTCGACAAAACGCTTCTCTACGGTTGTCATGCTAAGCTTGCTGGCTGCCAAGCACCACGCTAAATCGACCTGGGGCTGCAGTCTCGACATAGCAATCGCCATACGACCGAATTCGGTCGCAGTTTTAATGGAGTCCTCAGACTGTCGAAATTCCTGCCGGGGTCGCGGGAAAGTTCGAAAGGGTTACCGAGGGCCCCTGGCAACACAGGCAACGGAAGGAACACGGGTGGGTTTTAGTCAGTAAGAGTCTGACACTTTGATGATTCTCCAACCAAAAAAAAAAAGGACACATTAGGACTGCGACCGAATTCGATCGTAAAGCGATCGCTATCTATGTCGAGACTGCAGCCCCTGAACGGTTGGTTTTATCGATCGACCGCGGTCTGATTATTACACCCTTAAAGATAAAACCCTGAGCTATTGACTGTAATTAGTTGTGTAATGTGCCGTGCGCTCGCAGCGCTGCAGGCGCGCCACGACGCGGCGCTGTCGTCTCGCGACCCCACGGTGGCGTCGCTGAAGCACTGCTGGGACATCCTCAAGTGTGAGAACAAGACCTTCCTCACGCTCGTCACTGGTGCCTTCCCTGGGATTAAGGTTTGTTCTCAAATTTGTCTTATACGTTGTTTCAACACTTTTGTATAAGTTGCAGCCGACTTATCTGTTGCATAGGTTCTATACGAACACGGCGACTTTTTGAAAATCGTAGTAATATAACTCCGTCTCCCAAATAGGTTACTTTTCACTGCTCCCTATAATTTAAGCAAGAGCAAAGAAGCGAGCAACAAATTGCAGAACCACAAACAAATTCTCTTTAAAGTCCATTTATAATCGTATTATTTATTACCGACGACTTACAAAAATCGTTGTATCAAAAAGTGCCCAAATGAAATGTTTCACACTAATTTGAATCATATTCTACTTAGGAACAAGAGATGTTATTGAACGAGCTGCGTTCGGCGGGCTTCTTCGACGTGTTCGAGGTGGTCGCGCGACGGAACGACGGAGCCGCCCTGCCGCCCACACAGGTGCGTACCAATTGAATAACAATGTTCTGTTTTTAGACAGTTTACGTTAAGTGCCTACAGTCCGCACTCTTAGCAGGGGAACGTTTTTTGTGCGTGTACGTCTCATTTCCGGTCGGCCGTGGAATGCGCTCGGGCGAGGGGGGGCTTGACGCCATGTCGTGGCGGTCGTTCACCGGTTAAAATAATATAAATACAGGGTGGATTTTTCAGACGGTGCAATAAGGGACAACGGTTAAGTTACCTACCTTAATCGTTGTAGTTACAGAAAAACGGTCTTAGGAAACTGTCCTTATTTTTTTGATAAATTTTGATATTTTTTTTTTCATAATTTTTTGGTAGGGTACACACATTTTGAAAAAATTGTGCTGCCAGCTAGTAAATGGGCTATTTTCACAAAAACTTTTTTTGATGTCAATCGATCCTGTTTCTTATAAGGACCAAAATCTCTATTAGAACAACTGAGGTTTGAGTACTAGAAAAGTCAGCAATCACAAAAAACTTTTCCCATACATTTCGTAGGAAATGAGACTACAACTTACTTTTTTATGATGTAAGACTGGCCGCTACAAAAGTAAGAATACGCCAAAAATGGCTTTAAATAAGATTTTTAAGATTAATTCTAAAAGTATTATTTTTTTCTTTGAATTTAGGCGACATGGGGCTGCTTCCTATGCACTCACCCAGAACGTGCAGTAGGTTTCCTAGCCGCAGACGGCGTGCCCGTCATTGAGGGTCAGCTCAAGGAGAAGAAGGGACGCTGGAGGCTGTTCCGACGCTGGCGGACGAGATACTT
This sequence comes from Atethmia centrago, assembly GCA_905333075.3. Taxonomy (NCBI): domain Eukaryota; kingdom Metazoa; phylum Arthropoda; class Insecta; order Lepidoptera; family Noctuidae; genus Atethmia; species Atethmia centrago. The sequence continues at coordinate 28,127,683 of HG995378.1, read as the reverse complement.
CACGCTGTCCGGAGCACACCTCTCCTGCAAGGGATCTGTGAGTATTCATTCACTACACTTCCAATAAATAAATAAAATAAATCAGCCACTGCAGGGCAAAGCCCTCCCCTTTTCTTTACCCACACAACAAGAGCCTGCGCTAATCTGGGCAAATCAAGCTTATCCCGCCATGTATGTGTAACACACTTACAATCAAGTGTCAGAAATTTACAATAAAGTGTCAGACACTTAATATCAAGTGTCAAACATTTACAATCAAGTCTCAGACATTTGTACCTGGGACTCGTCCTCGACAGCCGGTGGAACTTCGTGGAGCATTTCCGACGTTTGGCTCCCAAACTGGAGCGGGCGGGCGCTGCATTGAAGCGGCTCCTGCCCAATCTAGGGGGTCCCAAACGCCTCCTGCCGGAGGCTCTACGCGGGGGTCGTGCGGTCCGTGGCCCTCTACGGGGCTCCTGTATCGGCGCGCTCTCTGGCGCTGCGGCCAGCCCGCCGGTTGAGCGCGGCCCAAAGGGTCATGGCCATCCGGATGGTCCGGGGATACCGCACGGTCTCCTGTGAGGCAGCGAGCCTCCTTGCCGGATTGCCGCCATGGGATCTGGAAGCAAAAGTTCTCGCGCACGTATGGGAGTGGCGCGAGGAGGCGAAACGCCGGGGCGTTAGTCCGCTGCCGCGAGAAATCGCGGCACAGCGGACGGAGCTCCGGCGGGATCTCATGGCGTCATGGAAAGTACGGTTGTCGCAACCCAGTGCTGGGCACGCCACGATTGCGGCGATAAGTCCCCTCTTTGAGGAGTGGCTGGAGAGGCGCCACGGCGTCCTCACCTTCCGCGTGACGCAGGTCCTCACCGGACACGGCAGCTTCGGGAGGTTCCTGTGTCGGATAAGGCGGGAGGAAACGTCCGGGTGTCACCACTGTGTGGATCGCCCGGAGGACACGGTGGAGCATACGGTGGAGGTCTGCCCGGCTTGGGCAGAGCACCGCCGTGTCCTCGTGGAGGCGATCGGCGGCAGAGACCTCTCGCGTCCGGCCCTGGTTCAGGCCATGGTACGGAGCGAGAGGGCATGGGCAGCCGTCACCTCCTTCTGCGAAGCGGTAATGCTCGCGAAGGAGGAGGCGGGACGGTTGAGGGAAAGGCAAGTTTCGCGCCCTCTCGCCCCTAGCCGCCGCAGGAGACGCCCAGGGCGTCGGGAATCCCGGGCGGATTTCCGGCCACCGTAGGCGCGGGCTTGCGGACGGTGAGCAATGGGTAGCTCACCGTCCGGTAAGGACCAGGCCCGGGTCGACGGCGCGTTGCATTCCACGCGCGCCTCAAAGAGATGTCGTCAGCACATAGTAGGGGTCCACTAGGGCCGATGCCTGCCGGGGTCGCGGGAAGGTACTTATGGGTCACCGAGGCCCCCGCAACATAGGCAACAAGAAGGAATACGGGTGGGTTTTAGTCAGTAAGAGTCTGACACACCCTCCCGCTCCGCCCAGAGCGGGAGAAGTTATTTGATGATTTCCCACCCTCAAAAAAAAAAAAAGTCTCAGACATTTACAATCAAGTCTCAGACACTTACAATCAAGTGTCAGACCCTAACAGTCAAGTGTCGGACACTTACAATCAAGTGTCAGCAACAATTATTTTTTTTGGGTCGGAAATCATCAAATAACTTCTCCCGCTCTGGGCGGAGCGGGAGGGTGTGTCAGACTCTTATTGACTAAAACCCATCCGTGTTCCTTCCGTTGCCTGTGTTGCCAGGGGCCTCGGTAACCCTCTAGTACCTTCCCGCGACACTTACGATCAAGTGTGTCAATCAAACTTAATTAGCCTATTTTCCTTTCAGAGCGGAGGCGAAAGCATCGACATAAACCAGATTCGCTCAGTAAAAGTCTCTCGAGGCGCCAGAAACATTCCCAAAGCGTTCGAGATCTTCACGGGAGACCAGACTCTCATCCTGAAGCCTAAAGATGGCAAGAATGCTGAAGAATGGGTGCAGTGTCTTAGCATTGCGGTGGCACATTCGCAAGCACGAGATGCGCCAGCCAAGGCGAATAGTTTGCCAGCCAGGGGACTCACGCTCAAGAGCTTCTAGGAGTTCCTAGGTAATATAAAGCCTCGTATTCATCGTTATAGATAATGCAATTCATGGTCGCGCGTCATGTCACTCTTATATCATTGGAATAAGATATAAATTGGAATTATTGACAAGCGTTCGACTCGAATACGGGGCTTAAGTCATTAAGGCGCTGACAAAAGGGAAATGACCAAAGTAGGCTTGTCTTAAGAAAAAAAATTGCCTAATCTGTATAGTTTGTGGTAGCGGAAAAAATATATGTTTAATTTCTTAGAACTTGGTTGTTACCAAAAGAGGTTCAGAAAAAAAATATCTCTATACAAATTAACGGTAAATTAACCTTTTACCTTGAGTTCCAATACAAAATATCTGTATTAAATATCAAGGTATGTTACGTATTTAATTAATAATAAGAACGTCTTATTTGAATACAGAACTTGGTTGTTTTTTTTATTTTCGACTACTCAACTCAATTTTGAGTAAATATTTTGAAATAAATCCCAAGCGTTGTGTCATAGCGCTTCTCTTTCTTTTCTATGCAGTCTGACAGTGACCGCGGTTTAGTTGTTGTCAGCGTCTTAAGTATAACTTACTTTTCTATCCGCGAAATACATCGTTATTTCGGAGTTTGACAGAAGTTGTAAAGTACCACGAAATGCTTCTAAATCACAATAACCTGAGAAACAGGTCTATGAAATACAAGTTTGTTCTAAAAAAAATTAGTGCTTTGCATTATTTCTTAATGGCCGTACAGTTGACTTCATTTAGCGCTAAGTAAAGTAAATTCTAACTTGCTCATCTACTTTCCGTCTATATGATTTAATATCACGACTGTATAAGTGTTCAATAAATATTTTAACGACGGCCATATACTGAAATAAATACATATAAAATGTGACTGAAAATAAGACTTGTATTAAAACGTGCATTTGTATACATATTACATTATATTACTCTGTAACAATATTAAATATGGTCAGCAGCATTGTACAGGGTCACATTAAGTTAGCTAGCGAAACTTCGCCGACAACCATGATCATCATCTGCCTGCCTTTTCCTAACTATGTTGGGGTCGACTATGTTCCTAACTATGTTGGGGTAAGACTGGTTGTCCGACTTTCGAGCTTCTGACGACCCGTAACGACTGTCAAAGATCTACAAATGACAGCCGGGACCAACGGCTTAACGTGCTTTCCGAGGCACGGAGGGGTCTTGGTATGTAAAGATGGTCACCCATCCACAGACCAACCGCGGCAAGCGTAGCTTAACCTGATCGATCGACCCGTACGGCTTTTATTACTTAGCCACAAGCCCCCCCCCCCCCCCCCGACCACGATAAAACAAAAAAAAAAATTTTTGGGGTACTGATAGTGTAGTCACTTAAAATATCAGTTTTTTTGTAACGGTAACTTAACTTTCTTCAAGTAACAACACTATCATTGTTAATGGACCCAAAAACAAACATTCCATCTTTTTTTATTTTGTTGTTTACATATTGATACCCGTCACGTGTGCGGAGTTTATTTAGCTAATTGAATTTGACCCTGTATATGCTGCTTGTATAAGTAAGATATTTTGAAATGCATAATGATTTAGTGGTTCTTATGTTATGTAAGAAACTGAATAAAATCTAATTAAGGCCGGTTATATTATATATTATCGGACTTAATAATCGTAATTTAAAATTAGTTAACGCCACGGGCCCGCACCCTAATCAAAAGCGATCTTCGCGCGAGTACGCAGTCGTCGCGTTCTTATATATGAATATGACATACTCGCGCGATCAATCAAGTCGCGTGTGTACGTCATTATTCAGGTAAACGATCGCGTATTTGCGCAACAGTCTGCTTCTCAGTACGCGGTCTGCCTAAGGTCACGTCCTAACCAAAAGCGTCACTTTTTGTTTGGTGAACCTGAACGCGTGGTCGCGTGTTTTCCAGTTTTATGAACTAAAAGTGATATATCCGCGCGGCGATCGCTTTTAAATAGGACGCAGGGTTCGGCGTTCATGACACTTTTTGTGAACCGGTGAACCAGAACGTGTGGTCGTGCCGGGACAGGGCGCCTTCCGATTTTCAGAACAAAAAGTGACATATACACGACGATCACGTAATCGCGCGACGGTTACTTTTGGTTAGGGCGCGAAGTCAACATAATTAACTATTGACCGCCACGTCTTAAAACGTGCTCTGGGCGCCAAGCTACAAATTATTCCTTAAAACCTGTCATGTAGTCGTGACCGTGGCGTGCTGGGCACATTTTGTCTGTCATCTATACATGACTGTGGCGGTCAAAAGGTTAAGCACGTAATTATGGTTGTTACGACGCTACAGTCATGTAGATAATTGAAAATGCTCACAAAGTAGGTATATGATAAGTTTTAGAATATTTAACCACATTCCTTTCAAAATCGGGAATGACACAAGGTTGTTTTAAGACTTTTTTATATTCGTCCTTATATGTATAGATGAAATTATCGAATGTTTGTTTATGCGTACGGTATGTAACAATTTTTTTTTAAGTTGAACAGTCAGTTTCGAACAGAAGTATACATTGTTTTGCTAGCTGTACGTTATTGAATGCTATGTACTTATATAAGATGTAGTCTCATATATTACGCGTTTATTAATCGCTTTTGCGGTATGTGAAATAAAGGATTTCATCGTTTATGGAGTAAAGCCCTATGGCCTATTTATAGATTTTTGTATACTTGAATATTATGCTTTGAAATGAAGTTTATGACCACAACATATGGTCGCAGTTTGTTCGGTATGAAGACGATTTCTTTAAGTGAAATCGAGGCATATAATACTATGCTAGGCTGCCGCGGTTTGACTACATGGAGCGAACGTTAGTCTTAGGCCTTTTCTGATTTGTCGGCGCAGCAGCGGTGCGGCATCAGCATGCCCGGTATGCGGGAGCGGCGCGGTACCGAGCTAATCAGGAACGCTCCATTGTAATATAGGCGCTCGGTAAGCTTTCGGTACCGCGTACCGCTGCTGCGCCGACAAATCAGAAAAGGCCCTAAGACCTCTGTCAGTCTATGGTCAACGAAATAACCGCGACTCTTGTTTTTATTAAGTCAATTATTTTATTAGTAACAATATTGGAGTGCCTTATACATAATAAGTCTTTGTTTTATTGCGCTAAGAGTACAATGGACATTTACAATTTTGTTTAGTAGTAGATTTTCAGAGGAAGCAAGGGGAAGTAAGAAATAAATTTATTTAGTAATGTAGGCACCTTTTATTTGAGTTAGGTAGTTAAGCGGGACACAGAATCCGTCCGTTTCGTTTGAAGGATCGAAAAAGATGCGCAGTAGGTCACCGATTATTACAAATTGTTTCAAAGATTAAAAAATGACCTACGCAGAGCCGACATTTGAAACTTTTTCCGGAAATTCCAATTATGAACTTGGCATCGATGGCACTACCGTGCACGCACACGCATATTGAAAAATGTTGACACGCGAGTGAGACTCGTTTTCTTATCTAATTTATGTTAATAAATAATTTTATTTAACATTTATTATACAGAATAATTTATAAGATTTTTTGACAAATTGAGATTTTATGAAGAAACAAAGCTAGAAGACTGAAAGCTGGTCAATGGTCATAACTACTTATTGTTGCATGTGAGAGACGAACACAGGATTAACAAAATATATTCTGAACTTTTGTGGAACCAATTTCGATTTCTGGAGCAAGTCCCCTATGTATTGTAGGAGGGAGGGTTCAGAATACACATCAATTAATATTATGTGTGGTTAAAGAATTTGTGATCCAAAATTAACATTCCCGTCCTGTTCAGTGCTTCGAAATAATAATAAAATTATTATATACTGTTGTGGTCTCAAAAATCATTATAAATGGTTGTAACGCGAATGACATTAGTCTTAAGTAGTTTTAAGTTGACTAATTACAAATGGGGAAGTGTCTTGAAAAGAAATAAAAAATAAGACATCTTTTTTAATTTATCGGTCGCTTTCCCTATGATTTAACTTTGGTTTCTAAATCTAAACCCGTACTTAACTTGCCATCTCGCATTTTACGAAACCACAATGTTATCATGATTTGGAGTAGTTATTAGTTATTAGTTATTAGTTATTAGTTATTAGTTATTAGTTATTAGTTATTAGTTATTAGTTATTAGTTATTAGTTATTAGTTATTAGTTATTAGTTATTAGTTATTAGTTATTAGTTATTAGTTATTAGTTATTAGTTATTAGTTATTAGTTATTAGTTATTAGTTATTAGTTATTAGTTATTAGTTATTAGTTATTAGTTATTAGTTAATTTGCTTTTTATTAACGTTAGTTACTGTAACTGTCTTAACCTGAGGTTGCTATCACCAAAAAGTCAAGTGTTCATTGGTAAACCAAATTGTTTCTTTGTTAGGTACTATGTTTAATGCTATGCAGCATAACGAGCTGTTTTAAATTGGAGCCCAGTATTGAGGAATAATCCGGCCTGACAGGAAAGACTTCCAGCAGGCTTAGCACGAGAACCGTAGAGAAGCGTTTTGTCGACGGAAGAGTAGACAAAAGTGATGTTTCCGTGTAGACAGTTGAACATTTTCGGTAGACAAACGATTTCTATTCTATAATAGAATAGAAATCGTCATGCTAAGTCTGCTGGAAAGAAAAGTACGGGGGCATGTGGCATGTGGCATGGACAGTACGGTGTTCCAAAATGTTCATTGTTCAGTATTGGGCCACCCACTTGTGCTTCTAGGTGCTTCAGAATTATATAATAACTTATATAAACTAAAAATATAACGTCCATTATGAAAGTTATAGACTAAAATATAATTTAGATGTAAATATATTGTATTGTTATCTAATTGAAACAGATTTTATTGAAGAAACGCCTGAAATCGCCACCGAATTTAAATGAAATATTTAATGTATTACTTTAAATGATGAACTGCAAACAGGAGAAATCTTTGTATGATTATATTTAATACAGTTTGTAGTAATATATATTCTGCACTTAATATCTTCATGTATACTGCTAATTTAATTATAAGAAGTCGTAATCATCATAATGTTATAAATTTATAATACACGTATTGTTAAGCCAGTGTCCATTCTTATTCAGATTTGTAGGACGTCACAACAGCTTTATTACGATCACAAGTTGTATTATGGTAAAACATTTGTACATCGCTTACTATAAATCGATATTCCTCATCAATATGTCAGCCAACAGACAAAATGCCTTTTAAGATTAATTTTTTTGCTATTTAAGCGAATTTTAAAGTTTGAAACGTCATGGACCTAACTCAAAAAGAAGGTAATTTGATCATAAGTTAGAATTTCGGTCAAATTAAGTACGTAATATTTTTTTGTTGAAGAATTAAGTATAACTCATCAAGTCATAGGTTGTAGGTTCTAACCCAGACAGGCGCTTTACTTTGTGTAAATTATTTCATCACCACTGCTCTCAAAACGGTAAAGGAAAACATCGTGAGGAAACCGGCATGTCCTAGAACCAAAAATTCGAAGATACGTGACATCTACCAACCCGCACTGGGTCCGCGTGGTGGATTACGGCCCACTCCCTCTTACAGAGAGGAGGCCGGTGTCCCAGCAGTGGGAACATTATAGGCTGATTATATTATGCATCAAGTCATCACTCTTATCTTGACACCAAATAAATGAAAATGCTGCTTGTAACGTGCTACAACTCTGCCTATAGTTTTAGACCATACAGTTGCCAAAATAAACTATAATAACAAATAAAATAGCTTCTATAGCCAATATAAACAAGTGTACATACAAATATTTATATAAAAAGTGTTGATTAAGTTTAAGTGCTTCGGACAATTTATGAACTTGGTGCTAAAGTAATAATAACTTGTAACTTAGTGTCATGGCTTCCATTCGTAGGGCCGTATGTTATTCACGCGTTTTGGCTCATGTACTTAAAACTGCCCTATTTATTAGTTATTACATTAGTTGTTTGTATGTCGTGTTGTTTTATTTCGATACCTTTTCTGTACTTGAGTAGAAAAAGTGAGATTTTCACCAAGGAATTGAAAAGAGGATTTATTCCTGGAAATTAAACACATTGATCAATTTCAAAAATATATTACAATTTTACAGTTCTATCTACATCAATGCATTTTTTTTGTAACACAACATTTAGTTAACATCTAATTACCTATCCAGTAATGTTTAAAATTGCACAGCACTATTCTAAATTATTTCTCCAGGCTTCATAATTTTCAATTGTTTCTTAAACCCATCATTAGGTCGTATAGCCGGCCTTCTACCCTTCACTAAATCATAAGCTTCTTGAAACTGCATCTTCATATAATGCATTAAATAAGCTATAGCGACCATAGACGTCCGTGAAACGCCAGCATTGCAATGAATAAGACAATTCTCTTTGGAGTCCACAGCCTTTCGAATGAACGGCAAACTGTCTAATAAAATCTCTTTGATATTAGTTTCAGGCAAATCTAAGCAGTTTATGAACTTATTGTTGACTGCAACTTCAACATCAATGCCTAAACTTAGTACATGTTTCATGTTGTAAGCTTCTACAACATTATTAGCTGTACAATCTTGTGAACCGATGTACACGAATTCAGTTATTAATACTGGAATATTATCAGGTTTGGTGTCAACTATGAATCCGTAAGTGTTCGGACTCATAGCGGTTACAGTGGAATCTTTCTCGAGGTAACGTTGTCCGTCGACTTTTGTAACAACTGTTTCTGTTACTTTCAATTTATTTCTTTGTTTCATTAGTTCATTCAGGAAACTCATTGTTAACTATTTTATATATATATAGTTGACAATTGCAAAATGAATGATTAAAACACAAAATCACTGTATACAAGACTTCTTTATGGTTTGCTTTGCTAAGACTACCCAAGAATGGGCTCAACTATGCCCCAAAGTCTATCTTCTATCTCTCTCAGACTCATTCACTATCACTATCGTCTTCCTCTCCTCCCTCCTGACTCTTCACCGGGTCGTAGACGAGGTCCTCAGGTTTGTAATGCACGTCACAAAGGTACAGACCGTCGGGGGGTCCTGATTGGATGTTGTTATACCACGTGTGCTTCGAAGGCACTTGTAACATCACCTTTATTTCTTCCGGAGGTAACTTGCCTACGGCTACGGAGTTTAGTGCTCCTACCATGCGGCGTATCTGTAAAGGGTTATTTAGATTTATATTATGTATATATTCGGCATATCTTTCGACAGTTGGAGCAAAAGAAAACGAAGGCACGGGGCCTATGCCATTTATAGAGAACACAGCGACCAGCAATTTGTCAGGAGAATAGTACTGTACAATAATGTTCGCGGTTGACCACTTTTCAATCTTATACTAAGGGTGAAAAGTGGTCTACCGTCATCATTGTCGAGTGTACCTTGTATAGTATATTACTTCCGTTTTGCGTGGATGTGACGGATATTTACCAAAGGGTTTTTTAAAAAATGGCTACCTGGTTATGAACAAATCCTCTTCCTCTGATCACAATATCCCAGTAATTAAATATACTGTCTTGTTCTATAGAATAGCTGGTGATGAGTGGCTTCCCAGGCCTCACTTCAATGGACTGAATCTCTCGTCTGTTGTGTTTGGTCTGTTTCAACTTGTCAAAACGCTTGAATGTTGTGAAGTCGTGGTAACCAACGAAGTATTTGGCACCTTCTTTGAACTTTTCAATGTCGAAGCCTGGTATCCTGAAATAATGTTTAAAAACTTTTATTTTTATTTTTGTATTAATTCAACTCGAATAAGATTTTTCCAAAATAATAATAATAATATATGTATTTATTAGTGTCAGAGCGAAGGTTCGTTTTCGGTTTCGGCCAAAAAAGTCCAAAAAGCGGCCTGGATGGATCTTCGGCCCGACCGAAACTGGCATGGCATTGGTGAACTGTTGCGGTTTCGATAAAATACGAACGACTGACAGATGGACAGATAGCGTAGACTAAGTAATAGGACGACGTGTCGACGGCCCGCCTATCTGCGCTGCCGTCTATACGTAACGCTGGCAGAACAAAAAAAAATGTAATGGGGTCCCGTCTTCACCCTTTTTGTAGAAAACCCACAAAAATAAATGTTTACATAAGTAAACACTTATTTTTGTATTTATAAAAATATAAGTCATTTAGGTTCTTAGTTTTAGTATCAGCGAGTAAGGATTTATTGGCTTTCTGGAAGATTGATACAAGGTCTAAGGGCAACAGCAGATGCATGTTAGCGACTCTGCGTTCGGTCACACGTTTCAGCGATTACTTCGACGCTGCATTGCGTTTTGGCAACTCTTTCCGTTTGAGTACGGTTTAAAAATTGCGTTTTCTAACGATGATGAATTGTTTGGCGAAGAGATTCTCGCTAGGATATCGTGCTTCCGAAAAGCGATTAAATCGCTGCATTTAGAGTTGAATCGAGCATCTGAAACATCGCTATTCGCAAACTGCTTAGGTCCTTATTTAGGTTGGGCTCATTTTTTAAATCGTTTTAACAGTTTTCACACGAAATCTGGCAAAACTTTTTTTTTCTAGGATAAAATAAATCTTAAAATTGCAAATTCAGCCCTAAATCAAATTATTTGCAACAAATCTACGAAAAACGACAAATTCATTTAACTAACTTTTTCTTTACTTCATAAGTTTCGGTTTCAGCCAAAACTAGAAGAGGAGCCGAAGATTGTTTCTGTTTCAGCTGAAAATCGTGTTTCGGTCGGACACTAGTATTTATATAAAAATGTTTTTAGGATTTTCCAGGTTGAGCCACATCCCAGACGCTGTTTAGTTTTGATACTCATAAAAAAAAATAAAAAAAATGTTTATTTCAATTACAAAAATAATTTTGATACATATTGTTGGAGATCACCTTTTAAGCAAGGAATTGCTTGTATTAGGAGACTCCGCACTTCCACTTGTCATATTTATGCAATTGAAATGTAGACAATGTAAACATGTAAGACTATTAGATAAGAGGGTAACTTAAAAATTTATACAATCAGCTCTCCAAATGAATGAGTGAGCGTAATGCAGAGAATGGCCAGATCGCGCGCGCGCGTGTGTATGTGTGTGTGGTATGTGTATAATGAGTGTGTGAGTGAGGGTGGGTGCGAGTGTGTAAGTGAGTGTGGGTGCGAGTGTGATTTGTGATGTTAGGTATATGGTGCGAGTTATAATGTGTTAATGATCAGTGCTTAGTTTACTTATCCCAATTAATATACTGTCATTTATTTATTTATTTGTGAGTTAGTGTAGTTTAGTTTATACTATGTCTTTTATTGCTTACATAGGTATTAAACTTAAAACTACCAACTAACACACAACAAATCTAGTGAGGCGAGTCTCACATTAGCTTACCTTATAAAATGACACCGCCTCCACTCTTCTATAGGTATATGAGAAGCTATTGATGTTTTTTCAGACAAAACTATATCATCCTTTTTCACTGCCAATCTGAAATAAAGAAAGAGAATTTATGTTTGTGTTCACTTTGTCATCATTACAGTAAAAGTTCCTTAGTCACGGTTTCCTTATTCGCGTTTTCATTATTCGCGGGTGAAAAAAATGCAACGCAGTTCTTGTATTCGCGGTAAAATAAAAATATTATTCAATGGATGCAATCGGTAAACAGAAAAGGATTCGGTGTTATTTTTCAACGTATCGGCCATCTTTTGAGTAATGTTGGCTCGTGCCGAGGCGACTTTTATAAAAGACGTAACCGAGTGGACTAATTTCAAACTAAAACAAACCTTACAGCCACTAAATAAAGGCCACTTTCGAATGCCGCCGCCACTATATCGCTATGTCCTTTGATAAACGCCGCCTTCCCCACGATCGGTGTCTGCGGTGTCAACTCCTTATTCGTTGCAATAACTTCGATGGAATAACACGTGTCTCTTCTACTTTGTTATTAGTTTGAAATTTGAGTAAATGAAAAGAAAAAATGGTTCCGATGAATTTAACGACCTTTTAAAAGCGGCAACACAAGAACTAATCACATTTTTTTTAAACCCTTGCCTAAAGCTGATAGTAACGATTAATTTTAATGGTGAATTTCTCAATAAATTGGTTTTATTTTGATACATTTTGGTTTTATTTTGGAACCTTAAAACGTATCCCCTATGATTCCATACTAATTGCCATTCCATATCCACGGTTTCTGTATTCGCGGCAAAATTATGGAACGTATACCCCGCGAATAAAGAGCTTTTACTGTACGTATTATGATACAGGCAACAGCTGTTTCACATTTGGGGCCATTTAATTAACTCTATTATCATTATGGGTCTGTTGGCAAAAGGCCATGCTTGTCCTTCCTGCATAGCTATCTCTCTGTCACACCAAATAAAATACTGGCTCCAATGTCATAGAATGTAGGTACATACAATGGTACACTTTTTTTTTTTTTGAGCGTGGGAAATCATCAAATAACTTCTCCCGCTCTGGGCGGAGCGAGAGGGTGTGTCAGACTCTTACTGACTAAAATCCACCCGTATTCCTTCCTGTTGCCTGTGTTGCGGGGGCCTCGGTGACCCATAAGTACCTTCCCGCGACCGCAGTAGGCATCGGCCCTAGTGGACCCCTACTTTTGTGCTGACGACATCTCTTTAAGGCGCGCGTGGAATACGACGCGCCGTCGACCCGGGCCTGGTCCTTACCGGACGGTGAGCTACCCATTGCTCAACAATGGTCCACTTGAAGGACTAAGTGCGGAAACCAATCCCAGTAACATAGAACATGTCATAGATTGGCTAATGTAAAGGAATTCTTAAACAGTAAGCAATAAATTAAATAATGATACTTACCTATACAAGTATGTCCTACCAATAGCATTATGTCTAGCATTGAAGTTGTCTGCAACTCTGATAACCTTTTTAACATAAATGCTATTATTGTGTTTGTAGAAGAATTTATTCAAGTTGTAGGTGACACCATCAGGGTCGTATATGTTGGAGCCGTACCTCTCCAAGTCAAAATGTGCGCTTGTGTTCAGTGCGTGGACTCCACCATCTGTACTGTAACAAGATATTTAACAGAGTAACTTTTTTCAGCATTTCTTTTACATTTTCAATCTATATAAATATAAAATTAAATGTTGTTCCTTGATAAGGGCATGACTTGAGAACCGCTGGACAGATTTGGGTATTTTTTTTATAAATGTTTGTAAATTTCCGAATAAGGTTTTTATGGAAATAACTAAAAGTGCTTTATTCTATGGGATTTTCGTATTTAATGGGGCAGGTCTGTCGGGTCGGCTAGTCTAAACTAATATTACAAAGAGAAGAGAATTTATTTTTTGTGTTTGTTTGTTACGCTTACACGGTAAAATGGCTGAATGGATTTGGATGAAATTTGGCACATGGGTAGACCATGACCTGGGTGAGGACATAGGATACTTCTTATTCCGATATTCCCACGGGATCGAGAATTATGCGGGTGAAACTGCGGGGTGCAGTTTAGCTCCTTACATATTAAAAAACAAAGTTCCCTGCTGTGTCTGTCTGTGCGAATGCGATAAACTCAAAAACTACTGAACGGATTTTCAAACGGTCGTATGATACTACCTATTTGAAAGTTAGTAGTGTAATAGCCCATAACATATACATTATTTTGCAAGTAGTATATTGTACATTTTCATATGAAGAATATCTGTAATTCCTGAAAAACTATGCGTGGATCTTTTTTGCAAAATACAATATTACAATATAAATAATGGTTTAATGGTTGGTTCATTTTGGTCCAATTAATCCCAGTAGTACATTTCCATTGGATAATTTCCGACCTCTATACGGGCGAAGCGTCGGGCTAAAACTAGTTTATTATAAAACTGATGTTCTGTAATGAATGATAGTAATTGTACGGTTCGTACACTTGCAGAGTTGTTGTTGTTTAGGTTGAAGCGCGTAGAGAAAAGATCACTTAGTTCCCGTTGGGTTTATTACGTAAAATAGTGTTTACAAGTAAATTTGTTGACGATTCCTTTCTCTAATGTTAGTCACCGCGTACCAGTAATCCCACTCACTGATTTATTGTAATTCATGTATATTTATAGTAATATAATGAAGCACACCTGGTGCAAGCCACCGCGTCAGCAAAATATGTACAGTGTAAGACTGTACAGTAATTTAGCTGAAAGAGTAGGAAGTTAGGCACCACACAGTATTCAATTGCAGGCAGTGAGTAGGGCGCACTTACCGGCTCGAAAGAAAAAGGTTAGGGTAGTTCAGCGATCTAAGTTGCAGAAGTGCTAATTCCATCAAACCCTGTACGCTTTCTGGATCTGGGTGATTACGCCGTTCTTTCACCCATAACTTCTCTGAAGACCTGCAATATAGTTCTGTAGGTAGTAAAATTTTTGTATGATATTATTGTTCATGCAAATAAATGATAACTGCTAGATAGCTAACGAACCTAAATGGCGTCCCTATGTAAGAGAAGAATGATAAATATCTGGCTTTCATTATACTTTCCCACGACTCATTTAAAAAATGTTTTCATATAAAAACATCTGCGAAAGTTTCATTTAATGAGTCCCCCGAGAGCCCAAAGTTTTAGGTTAGCTATTATGTGTCAATGTCACTGTCAGCTGTCTGTGCTTCATTCGCAGTCAGCAGATCAGATGTAGTCAGTAGTTCAACCACGGAACAGAAAATTTTTCTGTTCCGTGAGTTCAACTGTGTGTGCTCTTTTCATGCTCTTTTGTTCTACAAAAGATATCTTTTATGTTTAAAGTACTAACTAATTCCATGCTTTTCTCAGAGTAGTTTCTTGCATTCTTGTTTGGGTTCAAATCGTCACAAAGAACTGACTGACTGTCTTTTAGATTTAATGAAAAGAAAAAGTTACTATTTATCTGATTGGGTCCAAAAAAAAGGGACTATAATTAATATCTACACACGGCTACATTTCAAGCTTTATAGTTTTAGTTTAAGCTGACCTCTCATTGTACGGAAATATGCAACGGCTCCTCACGTTTTCTAAACGGGAGCCAAAGAGTAAAGTAAACGGGAGCCTTTCACTTTTTGACAGTTGTCTAGGTCCGTGTCATCGAAATGTCAATTTGTTTGCCATTATTTCAGTCAAAAATGGCACAACGGACGTGGCATATGTTTACGGTGTTAACTTTAATATTTACAGTTTTATCACTTGTTGGAGATGTTTTCTCGCAGTCACCAGCACCTTGGTACGAGAACATGCCTGCGGTGACGATGGACTACAAAGTTCACATAGACGCGGGTAAAGAAGACTGTTACTATCAATATGTCCCGTCTGGTGCTACATTTTACGCCAGTTATCAGGTAATTAATTAGGGTTTTCTGTATCGAAAATAAGGCAGCAATTTCAGATAACGATGCTAATGGCTTGGACCAATGATAACGAATCATTTTTGAGTTTTAGCTTGTGTATTTCACTCATAAATAGTTCTCAAAGTTTTTTATCAACAGGTGTTGAAAGGCGGCGATGGTATGTGTGGTTTCGCAGTGCGACACCCTAATGGCCAGATAGTGCACCCATATGAGTGGCGGCAGAGTGCCGAGTATGCGGACCAGTCCTCTTCAGGAGGATATTATGCAGTGTGCATTGATAACCAGTTCTCAAGATTTGCAGGGAAACTAGTCAATTTATATCTCTCAGTGATAAGATACGATATGTGGGAGAAGTATGCCAAGGAAGTGGAGGAGCTTGACATGAATATAAAGAATTTTACTGTAAGTTTTTATTTGTTTATGTTTGTTTGTGTTTGTTTTTAACACTACAAAAAAAAAACCTTTAATAGAACCTCTTACTACAGTCATACAATTAAATTGAATAATTTTTGGCCGTTTGCTCTTAATCTGTAGAAAATTGTCATGTTTTTTAAAAACATTTATATATTCATAATGTTTAAATTATGTTAAATCATGTAAATCATGTAATCATCAAATCAAAGCTAAAAGTTGTTCTTATTTTAAACTGGATGGTATATCCAGTTTTAAAAAAAGAACAACCTTTAGCTTTGATTTGATTAAGTAACTGCTATCAAAATTAATTATAGTAATATTATGATGTAACAGAGTTAACAATGTACCTATTAGAGGTAAATCTTCAGACATTTCTACACATTTTTTCAATAATCACCATTAATTTGCATGCTACTTCATGGAACTTTAGATAAATATTCATGTGAACACCTATTGTACATCATGTTACATGTCTACATACCTACATCATATTATACAATAGGTGTTTACATGACAAATAAATTACTTCCATTCTCTCTATTCCACCATCTTAGAATGATCGGTGGTTTAGTTCTTTCAAAACAAACTCTATCGTTTTGAAAGACATACACCACCAGGTAAATAAAAAAGCAGGCAGTCATCGGGACTGCCGACAGAAGTGAAAAACTTAAAGCTTGCACATGATACAGCCGAGTACATACAATGTATTAGTACCATGTCGGTGACGCGAACCCATAGTTGTGTCCAAAAATCGCTCAATGCAGCTTACGAAGTTTTCACTTCAAAAATAAATAAGGCCCAACACATTCCGGCAGACTGAATGGAGAGAGTTTTACACATTTATCAATGTGAATTTTATGCTATTTCAATTGAAATAACGTATTCAAGGCTCAAAGGTTGGTCTCAACCACCAGTTTGTGCTGGCCCTAAGAATTTGTATCCAATTATCCACCAGATAAGTTTACTAGAACTTGTCAGAAAGCGGTAAAACTAGCCATTATCCATTGCCAGTAATAATTTTATTCACATTGTTGTTGCAGACCTCTATTCAGTTTGTGGAGAGGAACATCAATGACATCCTTCAGTACCAGTACCACTCCAGGGCCCGGGAGTCCAGAGACTACAACTTGCTGCAAGACAACAATATCTATGTGCTCAGGTATTGTAAATAATCATTAATATTAGGGAGTTAGGGTCAAAACGAGGTATAAATCCATGCAATCAAAGCGAAATAAATGCTATTGGCTTAGTTTCGGTTCATATGGCGTGACTCGACACCGTGTCGAACCTAATGCGACAATTGTGGCGATACATGATCGCCTCAAGCCGATTCCGCGTCGATAAGTGTGGTCACTCTCCTATAGAGGGATCCCGAATCACCTTATTAACATTTTGAAGGACAGTAAATGAGACACAATAGAAGTTTTATTGTTATGACGTCTATGGGCGTCAACTGCCCTTCGAAGTTTTAATTATTATCTATTTAAGTGGAGATAGAGGTTTCACAATGTTGGAGAGTAACACTATTGCAATATAGGGCAAAATTGATAAGATAATATGTACAGTAAGTCAGGTTTCAATACTGGTACTCAGCTCCATCTGGCTAGACTGGAAAACAACCTGAACATTCGGAGAAGGCTAGGCAGATAATAATATGTCATCATCATTTTCCTGCCCTTGTCCCATGTTATTTGGGGTCGGCGCAACACGTTATCTTCTTCCATCCTCCCCTGTCAGTCGTCATGCTATCCCTCCTCATCACATGCCCATACCAAGCCAAACGATTTCCTTTCAACTTTTCTGTTACTGGTGTTACTTTCAAGCTGCCCCTTATATATTAATTTCTTACTTTATCCATTTTCGTCACTCCACACATCCATCTCAACATTCTCATCTCCGCTGCATGCACTCTTTTTTCGTCCGTCTTCTTCACGGCCCAGCACTCCGATCCATACAGTACGACAGGCCTTATCACGGACTTGTAAATTTTCTCCTTTAACTTGAGGGGCATCCGTAGGTCGCAAGTTGTTCCTGTGACCTGTCGCCATTTCGTCCATCCCGAGTTAATCCGGTGCGTTACATCTCGGTCTATGTTCAGATAATAAGTCTCGTTCAGTCAATAATAGGTCTCGTTCAGATAATAATATGTATAGACCATAAATAGTTAATGGCATGGAATTCATGATTCTAAGTGCCAATTTTTATTCATCATGAAAATGGTTAATATAGCCACATGATGTCACAACAAGGAAGGACTTGAATTTAGTGGTATAAAACAATCATGGCACTGATGACATAATGAACCATTCACAATGAATTTGAACTCATGGATGGGTTGCTTCTTGATTTTATGTTAAAACATATCAGTAATCATGTAATACGATCATAGGATAGATGGATAAATGTTTTTTTTTAGTATGAAATGCACCAACCCCAGAGTGGTTTGATCCGACTCGATTATTTGAATGAACCCAAAGATTCACAATTTTTTATTGATTAATCTACTATTAATATACTTCTAATCTACTATTAATCTACTTTTATTGATTAATCTTTTGGCGGGGTTAAACTGCTTTCTCAACGCTTTTATATGTCACTGCTATGCTGTGTTACACGTTGCTGTTTCCAGTCTTCGTCTGAGGTCTCGTTACCATCCCTTTATGGTTTTTTGGAACGAAGTTCTTTAATGCGGCTTGCGGTAGGAGTTGACTGGTAGAAATCGGCACGTAACGAAAAAGCACGTTCATACTTCCGTGTAATCTCGATAACCCGAACATCGCCAATTGCAATCCTCAGTAAGACGAAAGAATTGCAAAATTTATTTGGAATCATTCAGACTTTCTAATTTCAAAAAGCAGACTCCTTAAGTCGAAGATAATAAAATACAATGACGTCCCACTTGGAACTCCCCCGAACCCAAAGCAAAAAAATAAATAAAAGGAATGTTAGTTTGGGTTACAGCTACCTGAGCTGAAATAGATTGCGCACTGAATTGCACTGCACATAATATTATTATAATTGGCTTACACGTATTATACAAAATAGTGTCCATTTACATCAATACGTCGCTGCATCCGATGGAACCACCGAGAAAAGCACTTTACCCACTCGTCCTTAGGGGTCTCTTCGACGGCATTTTGAAACGCAGCCACTGCTTCCTCGGCATCCATAAAACGATTTCCTCGAAGTTTTTCTTTTATTTTCGGAAATAAATAAAAATCGCAAGGTGCAAAGCTATAGGGTGGGTGACCCAGTATTTCCACGTCTGACGTCGCCAAGTAGTCGATTGTCCCTCTAAAACCATTGTTGCGTAATGACCTGTCCTTCCGAAGAATGAGGCCACCATCTTTTTCCCCACGCTTCGACCTCTCTTCACTTTAGTTGGCAACTCCTCGGAAGGCAGCCAGACAGCAGACTGTCTCTTAGTTTCAGGATCATAACAATAAATCCAGCTTTCGACACCCGTAAGTATGTCGAACACAGCATTTGAGTCACCTCCGTTAAATCTTTGAACCATTTCACGACACCAATCAACACGACGGAGATTTTGGGCCTCTGTCAAATTATGAGGGGCACAAAGCTTCCTGACCGCTAAATGTTCATGGAGGATTTTGTGCACTTGACTCTACCGATGCCTAAGCTTGTCCGAATCTGCTGATAAGTCACTCTTTTGTCAGTCTTTATCATACGCCGCACAACACTGATGTTATCTTCAGTCGTCGCCGTAGAAGGCCGTCCCTCACGCAGATCATCGGTGAGATTAGTGCGACCACGTTTAAAGTCATTAAACCAGTTGTAAACAGTGGCACGAGATGGGGCTTCATCGTGAAAGGCCAATCGAAGTTTATCATAACTTTCTTGTTGACTTAAATGACATCGAAAGTCATAAAAAATCATTGTACGAAAATTTTCTCGGGTTAAATTCATGCTGACGTGACACAGACAAT
Source organism: Atethmia centrago (assembly GCA_905333075.3). NCBI lineage: Eukaryota > Metazoa > Arthropoda > Insecta > Lepidoptera > Noctuidae > Atethmia > Atethmia centrago. The sequence continues at coordinate 28,107,961 of HG995378.1, read as the reverse complement.
TTTCAATTTGCCGCCAAATCTTAAACAAATGACAAATTAATAAAATACTTACACAATAATATTGGCCAAGAGTTCCTTTTTCAAAACTTGAAATGTTTTTTTATTGTATCGTTTACAAGTGGCCAGTTCTAAAAACTTTCAGTGTGGCCCTCGTACCATCGACGGTCGACGCGCTAATCTGGATGTTATTTTTTCAGTAAAATTAAATAAAAATAAATAAAATAAAAAATAAATAGCCTTTTATTTCATGTATAAAATAATATTAACAATTATAGATTGATTTAATTTCATAAATATTATTGTTTAGTTTTCATTTTCATAATTGCAATCAAAAATGTATTATTTAACTTAACAATATCAATTTATGTACAATGTTATTAATTACAATATAATATTGATTAATTTAAAGTTAATTGGCATCCAAAATTGCGGTGAGACATATCAAATCTAAATTACAGTCTGTTTTCGAACCTATACAATTAGGATTTGGCACGAAAGGTGGGTGTGAGGCAGCCGTCCATGCCTTAAGAACCTACCTTTCGTATGATGATTGCGAAATTGTAGTCAAAATTGACGTCAAAAATGCTTTTAATTCAGTAAACAGGGATGCCATGCTGACAGAAGTTAAGAACAAAATTCCGGAACTCTATCAATACCTGCTTACCTGCTACGCAGAACCTTCAAAATTAATTTACCGTTCCTATGAACTTTCTTCGGAGGTCGGCTGTCAGCAGGGCGATCCCCTCGGGCCAGCAATTTTTAGCTTGGCTATAAATCCGATTATTCAAAATTTAAAATCAAAATTTAACGTTTGGTATTTGGATGACGGAACCCTGGGAGGCGATGTGGACACTGTGCTATCTGACTTATCAGATATTAAAACAAATTTCGAAAATATTGGTTTAGAATTAAATTTTAGCAAATGTGAACTCTTCATTCAAAAAACTTCTTACGGTTTGGATAATTTAAAATCCAAATTAAATTTTCTGGCACCGAATATCAAAATAGTAGACAGAAAGTCACTTTGCCTCCTGGGTTCTCCCATCTTTGAAGAATCTTTTCCTGATTACATTACTAACACTATTTCTAAATTCCAAAGTCACGCAAATTGTTTACTCGAAATCAGTCCTCATTATGCTCTTATAATTCTAAAGTTTTGCCTTTTTGTCCCTAAATTTACTTATGTGCTTCGCTGTAGCCCTTTTTGGAAACATCCAAATTTGCTTTCACCAATAGACGATTTAGTCAAAACTAGTTTAGAAACGAAATATTCAGCTCAATGAACCATCTTGGTTACAAGCATCCCTCCCTATTCGGTTTGGCGGTTTAGGAATCCGCAAAATTTCGAGTGTTGCTTCCCCAGCCTTTTTGTCGTCCACCCATAGCACGTCACGTCTCATAGGTAATGTCCTAAGGGCTTTGCCCACAAACTATGAGACTGCGGGCTTGGAGGATGCCAAGAATGCTTTTCAAATTGCTTGCCCGGGTAAAGAATTTCCAGACAACCTAAAATCTCAGAGGAGCTGGGACGATATTTATTGCGATTTAACATACAAATCGATTCTGAGCCGCAGTTCAGGTCCGGATCGCGCAAGACTTTTGGCGGTCGGAACCAGAGAGGCCGGTCATTGGCTACATGCCCATCCTTCTCCATATACCGGTACCTTCCTGGATCCGACCTCGCTTCGTCTGGCGACTGGTCTGCGGCTTGGGGTCACGGTATGCACTCCACACACATGCCCTTGTGGCACGGACGTGGACCGACTGGGTCACCACGGACTTTGTTGTCAAAAAAGTGCAGGCCGCTTTTCAAGACATGCAACACTTAATGACATAATCCGCCGGTCTCTTGCCAGCATCAATGTGCCTGCTCTTCTTGAGCCGACTGGCATTGTCAGAGATGATGGCAAAAGACCTGATGGTGTGTCTTTGGTCCCGTGGAGTTTGGGACGGATGCTTGTGTGGGACGCTACCTGTGTAGACACACTGGCACCGTCCCACCTCCAACGGACTACTTCTAAAGCGGGTGCAGCGGCAGAAAATGCCGAAAATCTGAAAGTTATTAAATATGGAGGCCTTGGCAGAGAGTACAACTTTGTGCCCTTTGGCGTCGAGACCCTCGGTCCGTGGGGTCCCAGTGCGCATAAGTTATTTGCGGAAATCGCGAAACGTCTAGTTGATGTAACTGGTGACCGAAAAGCTGGCGGCTTTCTCGCGCAACGCATCAGCATTGCAATTCAGCGAGGAAATGCCGCCAGCATCCTCGGTACAATGCCCCGAGGGCCTTTTTTAAGCTTAACTTAGTTTTAATTTAATTTAGTTAATGTTAATAATCATCTTGTAATTTGGTTATGTAAATAAATGATATTATTTAAAGTTAATTTCTTATATTTTATTTATAACAAGATTACTAATTAGATTTCAATATTAATATTAATTAAATAAAAAAATAAAAAAAATAGATTATTATAAATGGATTCAGAAATTTAAGAAATAAAATGACATGCATGCATGAACCCCTCAAATATTGAGGGTGAAGGCCTCCTCCAGAGAACCCCAATAGTAAAATTATTCAATTTTTAATTGACAAAGAATGTTTTTTATTCCAGGTGGTCTATCATCCAAATTCTGGCCATAGCAGCAACGGCAACATTACAAGTGTACTTTGTGAGGAAACTTTTTGAAGTCAAGGAGAATTCTTCCAAAACAAGAATTTGATCACATCAATACTGCCTAAAGACGAAATTGTTTATTAACTGTAACTGTTTTCTGACTGACCTTCCATTCCACTCAAATTAATGTTGATCTCTCTTCTTGTTCCATCTTTGTGTTTTTATGCTTGTTTATTGTTTTCATTGGTGCATAATATTAGACAATAGTTTAGCTCAAGCTCGGTTATATGTAGGAATCATAGTATGTTAGTTATTGGGCACAACTGTCTTATTCTTTCACTTTACTGATTTCTTCAGAGATTATTATGTACTCGGGGTTCTTTTGAATACTTTCCCTTTTTTTTTTAGTTTATTTTTTTGAATACTTCTTTTTTAATATACCTGTTTCTGTAAACACCCAGTCAAACTATAATGCGCACAAATTTATTTTTTTAATTAAGTTTATCGCTTTTTGCATTTTTATACAAAAAAGACATTCAATTGTTTACAAATAATCATTTTAGAATTCATAAGTTTAACTTTCCAGAGTTTATTTTTTTATTAATTAGGTATTAAAAGATCTGATGATTATAACGTTTTTAAATATGTTTGGTAGGATATGCATTTTTTATTATTTATTTGCTATTTGACAATTATATAATTAACGAATTTTAATATTAATTATGTAAGCAAAGACATACAAGCAGCGTGTTTGAAATAATGAATGACCAACATAATTTTAATAAACTGAAATGTTAAGTACTTAAAGATCGTCTTTTTTATCCATTTCTTCCACGTTTTTCCTCGTGTGGTTGTTTTTGCGTTTTTCTCGTTTTCATAGGGCCACCAGCACTTACAAAACCACTAGCCCAATTGGGCGGGCAGTCATAATTTTTACGACCGTTTAGAGGCTACGAAATCTCTCCTCTCATCACCTATATTAGCTGAATCTCTTCTCAAAAACACTTCTCTAAGGACAAGTTTTGAATTCAAGCCCATTTCTATTGTGACAATTAAGAAGGCATTCAAAAGTCTTAACATAAAGAAAACTGAAGACTTAAGGGGGATTTCCGTTAAGGTTCTTGGAGATATCATTGACACAATAGTAATTGTCCTAACAGGTATATTTAATCAATGTTTAGACAGCGGTACGTTACCTGATTTAATGAAACAGTAAAGTAGTACCAACTTTCAAATCGGGTAGTAAGAGTGATCCCTCTAATTATAGACCTATATCTGTGCTACCAGCATTGAGTTAAATATATGAAAAAATCATGCTAGACCAGATGCTGTCACATTTCAATTTTAATGTGATTTTACATAGTCGCCAGTTTGGTTTCACGAAAGGTAGGTCGAAACCTGACGCAGGAATCAAACTCATCAGTCACATTTTGGAATCCTGGGAGAAATCCCAGGATGCCATTGGCATTTTCTGTCACCTCTCAAAAGCGTTTGACTGCGTTGACCACAATACACTGACCTGTAAATTACACCACTACGGAATTCGTGGACAAGCTGCTGATCTTGTTCTGTCTTATCTATCAAACAGGCAGCAAAAAGTAAAATTTAACGGGGCGACGTCGTCGGGGTCCCTAGTAAAGATGGGCTTGCCCCAAGGTTCAATTCTTGGCCCTTTCCTATTTCTAATTTATATTAATGATCTTCTTTACATGATGGCTAACTTATCGGATTTAATTTGCTGCCGACAGTTCTCTTATTTTTAAAATAGATAGAAAAGATACGGATGTCTTACATGTCAACGATAGTCTGGCTGTTCTTTCGAAATGCTTCGCAGCTAAAAATCTCTTAATGCGGACAAAACAAAATGTCTTATGTTCTCATTACCAAATGTACCCCAAGTGGCTCTAAATTTAAAACTTGATGACATGAGACTAGATGCTATTACGGAAACTGTAATTCTAGGAATTACTCTATATTCTATATTGCAATGCCCACATTAGAGCTCTTTCAGGTAGATTAAGTTCAGCTGCATATTGTCGCCTTAGAGTGAAAACTTCGGGAATGTTATTTGGTCATTTTTATTTTATTACATTTTTGGAAAGCTAAACCTCGCAACGCACGCCTAGTTCCCACAAAAAAAGTTTAGTCACCTGTAGCGCCATCTATGGCGAGTTCGAAATTCTCGCAAAAGAACAGATGAGGTTTTCAATTTACCAACACTTAGAATTTAATAATTATTACAGTAAAGTTGCCTTTTTCGCATATACGAGGTTTTCACTCTAAGGCGACGATATGCAGTAAGAAAAATTAGACAGTAATTGGTGCCGATTCCCTTGTTCACAAACTAAAGTAAATTTAAGTTCAGTGCATCTTTTTCTTTCTATTTCATTAAGAAGAAGAGAGAAGATAAATTTTAGTTTAGTCCTGTCAAATTAATCAGCGCCTGTCACTATTCCATACAAGTTTAGACGTGATTAAAAACGTGCCTACTAAAATTACGTCAATTTACGTCAAGCGCTGATTAATTTGACAGGACTAAACTAAAATTTATCCTCTGTCCTTTTCTTAATGAAATAGAAAGAAAAAGATGCACTGAACTTAAATTTAGTTTAGTTTGTGAACAAGGGAATCGGCACCATTGCCTGATATAGCCACAGCTAGGTTAGTATAATTTGTTTTTTTCCACAGTATTATGGCGTTCTGCTATGCAGCTGATGTAGATTCAATTATATTTTACAAAAGAGGGCAATCCGCGCAATCTATAGAATGGGTCATCGTGAGTCCCTCAGAAACAAATTCAAAGAAATTAATGTACTAACTCTGCCTTCTCTTTATATCTTCGAAAGTATTTTGTATGTTCGTAAAAACTTCGTCTTTTCAAAACAAGAAGTGATTTCCATAATATAAATACACGTAGTAAACATGAAATTGTGATACCCAAATTTAGTTTAACAAAAACAAGCAAATCGTTTGTTATCAACAGTATCCGCCGTTATAACAAGTTGCCAAAGTCGGTTACAGAACCGTTAGCCATGGAAAGTTCAAAACCCACATCAAACGTGTCCTTATTAAAAACCCATTATAAGATTAAAGACTACGTTGAAGACAAGGAAGATTGGCAATAATTCCTTCTGCACATGTGGCTTCCCTGGGTACCTACCTCATAAACGGCATACTTAACTATGTAAATGTCTATTAACTGCTTCCAAATTACGATGTTTATTTTTTATACCTACTTTTTACATAATATTTTCTTTATATACCTACAATTTTGATATCACTATTTATTAGTGGCTTTGTGGATATAATATTAATTCAGACTTGTTACAGTTGTAATAGCAAACATGTCATTTGGTTTAAATAGGTTTTTATTTTTATTGTTTTATTATTATTTTACATAGATTCTTTTGTATTTTGTGAATGTGAGAACGTTTTAGGCTTAATAGACTAGATTTGTAGCCCATTTATTTTTTGTTAAGTACCTGGTACTTCTTGACAGACCTACACTGTCCTCCCATATCTATTAACACTGTGATTTTAAAACATTGTAAAAGTCAATTATTAAAAAAAAGTAACCGTGGAGTTTCTTGCCGGCTCTTCTCCATAGGAAACGACCAATTGGAACCGTGCACTAGCTTCTGACGTTTCATAAGTAAAAATATTTTGATTTTGATTATGACTTGACTTTGGTACAATTTTAAATCGGCAGTATTGTATTTATCGGAGCTTCCATTCCCTCCACTACCGTCCTCCATTTAAATTCGGCAGCATTGTATTTAAAAAAAAAACCAAATTCAAGTCATTTATTCAAACTAGGCTAAGAATCAGCACTTTTCGAACGTCAAAGTTACATAAGACAAACGAAAACGCCCGCCCTTCACCACCATTTCTCGGCGGGACCACGGGTCAGAAATGCCAAAATGGGCATTTTTCATGGATTATTATGTCTTTAGAAGGCATTTTAGTTTATCTGAATAACCTATTTAATTGCTTAATTATCATGGTGTAGGTAGCGACTAACACTGTGTGAGTAGGACATGTTGTGGCATTTTTAAAAACCATTAATTTGTTTATAGCACTGTGTCGAATCTTTGCGCGACAATGTGGCCGTAGCATCATTGTGTCTTGACAAATCAATATGGCAGCCCTAGTTCCGATTTTGGTCAGGCGCCTAAATAACCTTGTGGCGTTGACTCTTGTCCATATATTGTTGGGTGTACAGTCCGCGTCACGAACTTTGTCAGCTATGAATTTCAGAAAAGTGAAATCGTAAGTTTCGTCCTAACTTGAAATCCCATTTTTGAGTTTTTAGCAAATATCTCAAAAACTGGACGTCCTAGGTCAAAAATAATGAAATATTCATTCCCCCTTGTGTGGATACGGACAATGGATGACCTCTAATTAACCTCGCCGGCGTTTACCACGCCGTACAATAATGGACAACTGAAGTCACCCGTATCGTAATGTACTATATTACAAAATCCAGTTAGTTTGAGCAGTAAATTTGTTGAAAGGGAAAACTGAAACTAAATTGTTAAAATTATCCTGTAGTCAGCACATACAATTCTCACTGTCGCGCACAGTAGACGAAATAAAACGATGCCGTTATATAATTACATTTTATTATCATACATCCATGATTTGTTACATTTGTTACTAATTCTATATACACAATAATTTACTTAAGTACCATACAATCGTAACTTGATGTAAGTAATTATTAATGATATGGTGCAAAATTATAGCCAGAATTACATTCACTTGTAGACATGGCCGTGCTTCGTTTACCGACGTGATATGAGCGGCCAACTAGAGCAATGTAATTCAGACTAAGTGCTAGCCAAGGAATGTTGACTAAAATACTTGATAATTTCATGATCAACTCATCCGCTCGTTATGACTAGGCAATTTTCGAATACAGCGGGCAAGTGAAGCTTTACTTGATGATACATTATATCTTAACCTAATCAGTAAATGTCTTTAAATATTATACTGTACAAAAAACTGCTGCAAATCTCATACGTAACTGTACACCTGACGATTATAACTACGTACTAACTAATGTAAGCAGAATTCATTCGCGTTATCAACTATGTTCAATAACACGCGAGCTAGTCTGCAACGAAACGCTGCAGCGGACCACATCCGAATTAAATGATACTACAATAAAATATAATTAATAACTGATTGATATTTGATTCATTATTTATAAATCTGTCTTTAAATATAGTATTATTACACCAAGAAAATATTTCATTAAAATAATTTTATAGTATATTTAAAAAGAGTTGTTAACTCGATCTCGTAGATTTCTAAATGATTTTGTTCATCGAATAGAGCGGAACTATCACAAGTAAGCACCTTCTAGCGTGGAGGATCGTTTCGATCCACATAAACCATTCATAAATAGTCCATAAAACAAACACCAAGGTTCTCCATACCGTTACAAAGGCAGTGATTGGACGGACCACGACGTTATACAAACAAAACAAATTCAAAGACAATCATTACTCAACGATTGCTACTACTAATAATGCAAGGAAGAAGTTTTGAGACAATCTCCTAACATTATTGTGAGATTCTAACAACAACTGTGATGATATCGAACAACTTCATAGTTCTATATTTATAGTCTTTTTCATTCAATACTGTCTTCAACGTTACAACAAACGAACATCGTGCGGCTGTGCAGTAAATGCATAAGATACAGTTGCCAACGGAATGCAGGCAGCTTCACACGTAGCCCTGTATTATAGAACGACGTATGCATGAATAAGCTCTCTAATCTGTCAAAATTTATACAAAAATCTCGGTGCAAGGCAAGGCTTGAGCACCGTTCTGGAATAGGGGCCATAGTTGTGTACTAATAGGACGTTGTCATTTGAGTGTTCACTTCAATAGCTTAAATTATAAAGGTATGCCCTTTTCATCAAAGACGGAATGATTTTGAATGTTTGTTAAGAGAGAACACTCAAAACAAACGTTGTTAATCCAAGATTAGTGCTAAGACGACGTCATAGTCGTTCAATCTGTATGTCGGTGCTCGGTCAGACGAGCGGCCTCTTCCTGTGCCCCAGGTAGGTCCCGGACAGCGCCAGCAGGCGGTACCGCTGGCGCAGGTTGCGCGCGCGCACGTGCGCGGACGCGATCTCCGCCGTGTAGGCGCCCGGGAACCAGCCCGCCTCGCCGTCGCGAGTGCGCTCGCCGTAGTACCAACCTGCACGGAAAATTCGTTTGATAAACTTGGCTAGGAACACTGGGAATCATCTAGATTAAGACTATATTTAATTAAAAAAAAATGCAAAATTGCTTCTTCTTTGCCTCTAAATTAATAAACAATTCGGATTACAAGGGGCACTTTTCAGGGTAAAACAAAAAATGAGGGGTGGTTAATACAACGTATAGCGTCAAAACATAGCACGTTATGTGAAAAAAAATATATAGCATTTGTTATATCGGCTCTGTCATCGCGCTATAATAATAACGCATCAACTAAAGGTCTAAACGTGCACAGCGGGGCCAGAACGGGATAGCGCGGCGGGCGAACTCGAGCGGCAGTCGGCCTGCGGCTGCGAATCGCGATCTTATTTAATCGTTATGAAATTTGGTTGTTTAATTTGTATTGTAAATATTTTAATTGTCATGATTAACAGGATAAAAAAGAGATTCTTAAATAGCATCATAAATTCATAACATGTAAATAGTTGAATTTAGCATGCACTACTACAATGCACCTTTAAATACGCCTATAACAAATAATTATTGTCTCACAAAACTTTCGGAAAAAACATCTGTTTTATTATAGAAACTCCTAGACCTGGAAAGTTCATTGCTCTTTAACACTTCATGAGATATTATATTTAAATCGTTTCATGATATATGTTTTCGTGTACAGCGTTGCGAGAAAATATTTACCGCGCATCATTGCGCCCGTTTTGCGTGTTGTGGGGTAAAATGATAATGTCTCCGCGTTTAGTTTGCGACCGAGCCCGTATCGCTCGGTCGCTATCGTTATAACTTTAACACACTTTTACAGATAAAAGTGTGTTATAGTTATAACTATCGTTATACGCTATCGCGTATAAAAAAAACACACTATAAAATATAATGTATAGTCTATAACGCGTCTATAGTTTATAGCGGATTTGAAAATCACTACCTACCACCACCAACCCGCTCTGGGCCCGCGTGGTGGATTACTGCCCACTTCCTCTCACAGAGAGGAGGCCTGTGTCCCCACTGCTGGGACACTGACCTCCTCTCTGTAAACACTATAGGCTGACGATGTTACTTACCACCTATTTAATCAGTAATATTTAAATATTACTTCAGGGTGGAAAAGAGATGGAACTATATATGACCTGTATAGCACCATCTCTTTCCCACACTGAATTAAGATAAAAGGCTCCCAGATATCTTTCTACAATCTCTATTATATTAAACGGATTGGTCTATAGATTACGTGGTCTAATCAAACCATGTCCATACCTTCACTAGTCTTCCTAGTGACATTAACCACGTCCCCCTCGGCGAGCGGCAGCTCGTCGGGCTGCGCGGGCGCGTACGCGTACAGCGCGCACACCTGCGGGCAGTCCCAGCCCGCGTACACCGCCTCGCCCTCCGCGCCCGCGCGCGGGGGCTGCAGCGCCTCCGCCCAGCGGGACCACTCCGTCTCGCTCGGGCAGGACATCAGCTGCGGGACAGGACATTATTTTATTTTATGGTAGGAAAAGCAATCGAGGTTCCAGTTAACCTTTTGACCGCCACAGTCATGTATAGACGACAGACCAAAATGTGCCCAGCACGCCACGGTCACGACTTCATGACAAATTTTAAGAAATAATTCGTAGCTTGGCGCCGAGGGCACGTTTTTGCTTTTTTGACGTGGCGGTCAATAGGTTAAATGGCGTGTGATTAGAGATTCTTATATCCAGTAGTCGACTGCTGTCTGAATGATGGTAGAACAAAAATCGAGAGTTATGGAAAAAACTTGTGTCTACAAACATCAACACCATTTCGTCCTCATCAAGAGGCATCAAAGTGTGGTAAGGATTGACAGACTATCTATCCACCAGCAGGACACAGTTAAGCGACAGGTCCTACGGCCAACACAGGCAATTTATGCCATGAAAACCTGGCAATACCAAAAAAGGCATAATTGTCACTGAGAATTCATGGATATAAGATAAACAAGTTATCTATAACACTAGGTCCACTTTCTGAGGCTTTGCTGAGAACAATATGACAAGTTCAAGTAATAATAGTTTATTTATTTTCTCTCAACAATATATTTTGATTAATTTTTAGTTCATAGGTGTCATAACATAAGTAACAGCAAGATAACCAAGTGGTTCGGAGCTGGTTCTCAATATCAGTAAGTGCAGGCGAGCGTACCATCTCCAGCGTCCTGCCCTCGTGGTTCTCCAGCAGCGTGATGAGCAGCGCGTGCTTGGCCGTGGCCGTGCTGACGTCACTGGCGCACAGCTCCAGCAGGGGCCGCGCGCAGTGGTCCACGCACACGTATAGCTCCTCGCTGAAGGGAAACATTATGTTAATGACGTCAAATATGTTGGAAACGGTTTCTCAAAAGGTCGAAACAAAAACGAAACTATTTATTTCGACATAAAAATTAAATAATGGCCGATTTTCAATCTTCAGTTAACTTCTGAGGAATAATAATTGCGGTTTGACAGCTTTTGTATAGAAAATATGTCAAACCGCCATGTTTATTACAAGCTTCTGCTCGCGACTTGTTTAAACATAAAATATAATAATATCCTATAGCATCGCATCCCGCGCCCGCGCTATTACTTCGATTTCGCTTAGCATTCTTTCTGGCTTTTTTCTTTTTGCTCGACTTCTATGAGTCGTAACGCGATCTTAAGCCATGTGGACTACCTGACGGATTTGAAAAAATCTTTTTGCATTTGATAGCCCAATAATCTTGAGGATGTCCTCAAGAATATTGAAAAAAGAAAAAATATACAATTTTTTTTTTTCAAATCTTACTGATAGTTCCAGAGATTAGCGTGTTCAAACAAGAAAATAAACAGATCTTCAGCTTTATTATATTAAGTAGAAATCCTGATAAGAGATAACTGGCGATTGAAAAACCGACCCTTCGTTGCCCTATTTAAGCTTGTCCATCCACATTTGTCGCGATCTTATTTAGTTCATTAACAGCCGGAACTGCTCATCGGCCGTTTCTTTTCAGAAACCAGGGAGTTAGGAGGACTTCTTTACATTATAGGCTTAAATAGGTATATTTATTCTCAAAAAAGACAAAAAGGTCACTTACATGAGAACAATGTTTCTAAGCTAAATTATAAATAATAAGTTCGTCGCAATCGTCACTGCATCAATTATGATACACCCGTGCATCCAATGCATTTAGATGTTTGGGAAGGGATATGAGATTATATTGAGTTGATTGAGTCTTGAAAAAAACGTGGTAAACCACTTCAAATTTATTTACATAACCAAATTACAACATGATTATTAACATTAACTAAATTAAATTAAAACTAAGTTAAGCTTAAAAAAGGCCCTCGGGGCATTGTACCGAGGATGCTGGCGGCATTTCCTCGCTGAATTGCAATGCTGATTTGTCTGATCAAGTCTTGAATGCATTGAATTCAATATTGCACGTGGAACCCTCATTAGCTCCACTTATTTGTTTTTATGTTAAAATTAGGAGTATAATGATGAAAAAGGTGGCATACCTCTTCTTCTTGGCGATGACGAGCAGGTCGTTGAAGAGGAACAGATGCAGCGGCAGCTTGTGGAACTTCTTGCCGAACGTCAGCTTCAGCTCGTCCGACTTCCAGATCAGCTGCGTCATTTCGCCCGAGCGGACAAGCCAGCGGACAGGTCTAGAATGCAAAGAGAATGTTGGTTGTTGGTTACATCAATATTTTTTTCCCATTTACAGCGATGCCGTTTTACATAAATAATTTTGACATCCTGGAGCGGAGATAGCTGAACAGTTAGGGCGTTAGATTGACCAAACGCAATAGTTGACAAAACGCAGAACTGTATTTTACAAATAGCAGGACTGTATTTTACAAAAAGCAGGACCGTATTTGACAAAAGCAGGACTGTATTTTACAAATAGCAGGACTGTATTTTACAAAAAGCAGGACCGTATTTGACAAAAAGTAGGACTGTATTTGACAAAATGCAGGACTGTATTTGCCAAAAAGTGAAGTGCCAAGCGATTTTGAACCATGTCCAGTTTACTTGCCCAGCACTTAAACTGGTCTGTCTAAAATAACTCGTTTACTAAAATGGCTATCGGTCTTTCGAAAAATTTGGGTAGACCACTGTCATTTCAGCATGCTAATCCTGCAGTCTTTCGGGACTCCGGTTTTTCCATATATCTTATTCTTCAAAGAAACTCTGGCTTGTAACTTGTGTTTTTATTTTGTTTTAAGGTCAGTGTTTACTAAACTTTGATTTTTAATTTATTAGACCGAAATGACAGCTACGATCGACCTTTTTTTAAAAATAACATGATAAATAATTAATATTCCAGAAGCAACACAACAACGATGAAGGTCCTCCTCTGCAGAGATTGATGTGGTGTGGGGAGAGTCACTCGGAATCTAGATTATTGACTAAGCTATTTTTATGTTGACAACAAATGTGATTTCAGTCTAGCAAAATGTCGTAAATTTTACTAAACATTTTTTGAGTCATGGATTTTCGAATGTAGAGATTTTTTATTTTAGTTATTTACCTTCGATCTCGCTTGGAGCAGGCGGGCCCCAGGGAGGGCGCATCGCGTATGTGCGGCGGGAACTCGATGATCTTGCACAGGCGGTACATTTCTTCAATGCGTTCTGTGTTGCGTGCGCCTTCGTTACATTGAGACACGTACTGTGGGAGATAAAAAGAAAAAAAAATGTTAAGAAACGTCTCAAGAAAACAAACGCAAAGGTCGTCACGAATAACGCACGGAGTCACGGTGCGAGGTTAAATGTGCCTGACACGGCTGAAAGCACGTTGATTCAAGCTGCGAAATTGTCGAATGAATAATCGTTTGTCGTCAAAAACTAACAGGAAATGTTTGTGACAGAATCTGGGCAGCTGGGCAGGAATACTAGGAAAAGTTATTGAAAACCCCTACTACGATAAATTGACGGTTTATCAATGCTAGTCTAGAAATATTACTACTAGGAACTAGGAAGTACAATCTCGATCCTTTTTCGAGATTCAATCTTGTGGGAAGACAATCTTATTCGAGATCTCGAACGAGATTTTGAGACCGAGCGCGCGCGTCTATGCACACGATGCTTGTTGAGAAGCCATTTTGAATAAAATTATTAATTGATTTATAGTGTGCGTGAGTGCTGATTTGTTGAGTTATTTATGCCTAGTGCAGATGATTATTACTTAAATAAACGTTGATATTTTTGTTTCGCGATTCGATAAATGTTAATTTTATTAACAAAATATAACGTGCTTAAACCGTAGGTTTAGTTTTCATTTTAATTAAGTTTAAGAATGTTTTATTAAACTGTTAAGCCCCGCGCGACAGCGATTCGGAATCATACAATAGAAAATCAATTGTGTCTCATTAGCTGTCCTTGACCAATTAAAAACATTCTTAAACATACTGCCGGCTGAGATCTCGGATGGTCAATATCGACACCAGACTTAGCACACGAGATCTCGATTTGTCAATATCGACTCGAGATTGCATCCTCGATGCAATTTCGATCACGACAACGGTTGAGTTAATATTTTTTTTCGGTCGTGGGTTCGAACAAAGCAGGCTCTACTTTGTGTGAATTATTTCATCACCACTGCTCTCAAAACGATTAAGGAAAACATCGTAAGGAAACCGGCATGTCCTCGGACCAAAAATTCGAAGACATGTGACATCCGCCAGTGCGGGAGCACTGAGCCCGCGTGGTGGAATACGGCCCACTCCCTCTCACAGAGAAGGCCTGTGTCCCAGTAGTGGGAACATTATAGGCTGATTATGCTTATGATATTCGGAAATCGTCTTAGAATACATAACACTAAAGTAGATAGTTCAATGTATTCAAGTATATAGGTACTCACGTTGTTGAGCGACACGAGTGCTCGAGCGCAGGCGTGGTACTCCAGGTCCTCGCTGTTGAGGTTCTTGAGCACGGCGTCCAGCAGGAGAGGCAGGCGCGTCACGCGCTGCATGGGCAGCATCAGGAACGAGTGCAGCGAGAGGGACTGGCAGGACGGGTGGCTCTCCAGTCTGACATATTATGAATATAGATTTTTTTTATTTAATTAAATAATGTTTGTATTTAATTAATTTAATTAAAAAATATTAGTTAATTAAATAATGGTTCAAAACTAAAAGGGAAGAACCAATCAGATAGCATCTCCCTTATACAGATAAGGGACTCGAAGTAATTTCCCCGATTGCTTTTTTTTTGTTGAGGCGGTGGCCTTCGCCAAAGTTCTGCTAAAAGCGTAGAACTGGTGTGTTCTAACGGAGATTCCGGAATCCTTCATTACGTGCCAAGGACATCCAACGTTAGGATTCAGTCTATAAAAGTCTAACATTCTTCATCGACTGCGAAAAGCAGAAACTACCAACTATTTTAATACATGAACAAAAAATGGAACTGCGTACATTCTTTCAAAATTAAACATAAGGTTCAACTGCATACTAACTTCTTCAGCGCATTAGCGAAGGCCGGTCGAGCCTGCAGCCGCTGCAGCGCTTTGACCATGAGCGTTTGATTCTCGCAGTATTTGACATAAACGCTGAAGTGTTGCTCTGCATGCTGTCTCACGATGTCACAGATGCCTTGCAGCAGGATGTTGTCTTGCCAACACTTCTCCAGCTCGTTCATTAGGAGTTGAGAGCACTTGCGGACTGTGGAAGAAACCAAGATTAAACAAAAATATTGATAATACAAAAAACTTGCTTTGACTGCTGCGTTGGTTTTGTGAGCACAAGCGTATCTGTAGAACGTGCGTCCGTCCTGGGTTCGAAGCCTAAGTCGAGCATGTTTTGTCTGGTGAATGGAAATAGGTACGAACAAATACGCATTAAAAAAAAAAAAAAACAAAAAACCCGACTGCAAAAACACATAACTGAAAAGGGAAAAACAAGCATTACAATCTATATAATGTTGGTATCGCAGGCGGGGACAATCAAAAGTTACACCATATTTCAGGTTATTCGACTGTCCCCGCCTGCAAGACCAACATTATATAGATTGTAATGCTTGTTTTTCCCTTTTCAGTTATGTGTTTTTGCAGTCGGGTTTTTTGTTTTTTAAATAGTTTATATTATTTAAATCTTTTTAGTTTTATTAATATATGTATAAATGAAAATTACTCATCACTAGCTTTTATTTGATATCAATATTGTTGCAATTAATTTAAAAAAAAACTTCCCCTCCTTTTTTGTTTGTATTTGCAGATGCAATTTATAAACATTATATAGCCTATGTCACTCCCACAATTAAGACGAATCTAAGGACACCTCATATGTTAAAATCCATCAAACCGTTTAGGCTACAGAGCGTGCCAAAGAAATAGACATACATACATACATACATACATACATACATACATACTCTCGAAAAACATTACCCTCCTGAGGCAGTCGGGTAATAACCTCTCATTATTTCATAAAAGCAAGCAAGTGGGTGCCCAGTGTGTCCTAACTATATATATATATATATATATATATGTGAGTGGTTGACCAAAAAGGGACCTGGAGGGATTGGAAACCGTTATTTTTTTTTTTTAATTTTTGAATCAATCATTTATTATTATTAAATAATCAATCAAATCAATTATTTTCCCTTGAGGTCCCTTTTTGGTCAACCACTCACATATATATATATATATATATATATATATATATATATATATATATATATATATACAGGGTGACTGGAAAATAGTGGCGGAGCCGTTAAGGGGAGATAGTCTAGGGTTATTCCGACAGATATCACTATGAGACCTACCGTCCTTACTTAACCCTTTCCAAGATATTCCTACTTAAAGAGTGTAACCCAAAAATTCGTACAAAAAATTTTCAAATAGTAATAAATCCTAAAAAAAAAGTGATTTTGGCCTACTTTTTTTTTGTTTTGCAACAAAGATATTCTAAATAAGTAATATTAATTGTTAAATTTCCGCAACTGTCATTATTTTATGCAAAAACTGCTAAACAAAAACGGAAAATGTAAAAAAAATACTTTGATGGCTGATAAAACATCAATTTTCTTTAAAAAGGCACCCTTTATTAAATAATTAAAAAACTTCTACGTTTCGTTCCCTTTCAAATGAGATATTAAAATCCAAAATCGGTTAAGGAACCATCAAGATAAGACTAATAATAAAAATGAAAGAAAAAACCAAACTACTGAAGAATAAAAATTTATTGAATAAAAAACTGTCTACAGTTCATTTTCGAAGTGCCAACCATTATTTCTAATACAAGCTCGTGCTCTTCTTACGACACCCGTTTTTACAACCTTTGAGTCTGTAAGCTCCCTTTGTATTTCCTGCGCTGCGTTGATTATTCTGTTGCGCAAGTCTTCAACGTTTGGTACAGGGACGTCAGTGGCATAAACCAAAGTTTTCATTCGACCCCACACGAAGAAGTCCATGGGTGTGAGGTCGGGGCTACGTGCCGGCCATGGTATTGGACCACCTCTACCTATCCATCGGTGGGGGAAGTGTTGGTCTAGCCAACTTCTCACAGCTAGCCTAAAATGCGCCGGACAGCCATCATGCATGAATATCATGTTTTGCCTCGTTTCTAGCGGCACATCTCCCATTAATTCAAAAAATACATTCCTCAGAAAATTTTCATATTCAACCCCATCGAGGTTTTGCGGTAGGAAATGTGGTCCAATCAAATGGTTATTAATTATACCCATCCACACATTTAGATTAAATCTTCTCTGTGAACCTTTTTGTCTTTTTAGGTGTGGATTACCCATGGCTCGTTCACTCCAGTAATGAGCATTATGATAATTCGTAATGCCGTCCTTATCAAACTTGGACTCGTCAGTCCATAAAATTCCTGTGAGATAATTTCTATCTTCAACGTCCGCATTTATTAAAAATCTGCAAAACTGCATTCTTCTTAAAGGGTCCCCTTCTTCTATGGCCTGAACAGGTGTGTAATGGTAAGGATGGAGGTCATTTCGAGTGTACCACACCTTCCATTGAGAGCGTCCCATACGGCGAGCTATCATTCGTGTAGACAGCGTAGGGTCTCTTTGGAAATAATTTAAAATTTCCTCTTCGTCGTCCCCGACATCCAGTCTAGGTCTACCTGCGTCACCTAAAAACAAAAAAGTTTTTTTAATTAAGTGTGACCATGGCTATTGTTTAGGTTGGTGTGGCTCCGCGCAAAGACTCACGTCGGTTGGACCATAACATAATCACTTCTCTTGTAGGAATGCGTCTGTCGACATAGTGCAATGAGCGTCAACAATGACCGCACAATAAAAATTCTTACAAAAGCTCTACCAAAATCCATCGACTTCGACAAAAAATAGTAAACAATAATAGCGCGCTTCACTGCAACTTGGTGACGTCACCCATAAGACGCGTAAGTGCGAGAGAGGAAGTGATATCCGTTATCTTACTTGTATGATTTATGGGAGTCTTTGCACTGACTAATTTGGACAGCGACATTTGTTTTGCAATCTTACAATTTAAAGGGCACGTTAATAAGAGTGATAGGAAAGGTTTATTTTTATAGCTGGACAATTATCGAAAGCGCTAGAACAAAACATTTTTATAGCGCATGTATGGAAACTAGCGGCGGCGCAGTAATGTAGAGCGGCCTGTACAGGAAGGAACTACATTTTGTATGGAGAAATCTCTGGTTTGAACATGCTTTAATAATAATAGCTTTCTCTTACCTTGGTATCTTACGACGGTTCCGCGCTCTCGCACCCGCCGGAAGGTTCGGGAGAATACGCGGGCATCAGGCAGTCGACGATTAGGGAATACTTCGCCATATTCACGACGAGCTTGTTCAGCGTTTCCTCTGGCAGCTCCGTAATAAAAAATAATATCTGCGTATTCCTCGTTACTAAACGATGTTCTTCCTGCCATTATTGGTCCGATAAACCACAAAGCCAAATCGTAACGAGTCACAGAAAACAGGGCACAGTCCAAGTTGTCGGGAAGAGAATCGAATACAAAAGTCCAGGAAAAAGCCAAGTCGTTAGAAAAATCAAAACTGAGAGAAAGTAAGCACATCTGAACACAGTAAACCGTAAGAGCGGACTGCTGAGCATGAGCAAAAGGGAGGGGCAAGCTCGACTCATGCGCGTCGACCGAGTCCTTTGTTCTCGGAACAAAGGACTCTACACGGGCTCTACGGGTTTTTTCCATTGACCATATCTTCATTGTTCCTTAACCGATTTTGGATTTTAATATCTCATTTGAACGGGAACGAAACGTAGAAGTTTTTTAATTATTTTGTACGTAATAATAAAAGGTGACTTTTTAAAGAAAATTGATGTTTTATCAGCCATCAAAGTATTTTTTTTACATTTTCCGTTTTTGTTTAGCAGTTTTTGCATAAAATAATGACAGTTGCGGAAATTTAACAATTAATATTACTTATTTAGAATATCTTTGTTGCAAAACAAAAAAAAGCAGGCCAAAATCACTTTTTTTTTAGGATTTATTACTATTTGAAAATTTTTTGTACGAATTTTTGGGTTACACTCTTTAAGTAGGAATATCTTGGAAAGGGTTAAGTAAGGACGGTAGGTCTCATAGTGATATCTGTCGGAATAACCCTAGACTATTTCCCCTTAACGGCTCCGCCACTATTTTCCAGTCACCCTGTATATATATAAAAATATACATAATATTATAAATGCGAAAGTGAGCTAGTTTGTTTACATAATCAGCCTATAATGTTCCCACTGCTGGGACACAGGCCTCCTCTCTGTGAGAGGGAGAGGGCCGTAATCCACCACGCGGGCCCAGTGCGGGTTGGTAGATGTCACATGTCTTCGAATTTTTGGTTCTAGGACATGCCGGTTTCCTCACGATGTTTTCCTTCACCGTTTTGAGAGCAGTGGTGATGAAATAATTTACACAAAGTAAAGCGCCTGTCCGGGTTCGAACCTACGGCCTACAACTCGTAAGTCACGGCCGTTACCACTGGGCCACCACTGCTCTAAACCGCTGCTCTGTAGCTAGTTTGTTTGTTTGTTTGTAATAACGGCTGAACGGATTTGGATGAAATTTGGCACATGGGTAGACCATGTCCTGGAGAAGGACATAGGCCACTTTTCATCCTGGATCGTAGACCGAAGTCGCGGGCATCAGCTAGTCAATTATAAACGATAATCAACCAATATAATGACGCATAAAACGATTGCTTTGTACTGTCAATTTCAAATATTGCTGTGGGTTTGCGGTTGATTGCAGAATCAAAGCCAAGTTAATATTTACCCGGTAGTATAGTAGCGAACAGGGTCTCCCAGTCATGCCGGGGCATCACATGCGGGTCCCGGAAGGCGGGGTGCGCGATGAAGTTAGCCTCCAGCACGTTGAGCGAGTTCAGGTACGATGCCTCTGACGTCAGCAGCTCGAACTTCGCTTCTTGAAGGCGCTTCTGTGCTGGCGCTAGAGAACCTGTAATAGTGTGGACAGGATATTAATTCAGACTTGTTACAGTTGAAATGGCCATTATATCATTTGGTTTAAATAGATTTTTACTTTTATTATTTTAATAATATTTTATATAGATTCTTTTGTGATTTAATGGAAGAACGTTGTAGGCTTAATAGACTGTAGATTTGTATACCTTTTTTTTTAAGCAGGTACTTATGTGTTTGTTTAGTTCTTCCATACCTATTAACACTGTAATTTGAAAACATTGTAAAAGCCAATTATTTTTAAAAGAATAAGCGTGGAGTTTCTTGCCGGCTCTTCTCCATAGGAAACGGCCAATTGGAACCGTGCACCTAGCTACTGACGTTTCATAAGTGCTCCAGTTGCTTAATGTGACATCTAAATATTTTGATTTGATTTGATTTTGTAGCATGTTAAAAATTAAAAACCAGTATCTAGGATTAACTAAGTGACCGTTTTAATCTCTGGATAGCCATTACTCATCACATAAATTAAATTTATCCAGAGGTGCGTAATAATCCGCAAATGTTCTGATTGTGTCTATCTGTACTGTACCATATCAATATGCTGGGTGTACTTATTTTCAGACAGTATGTAACCAGTGATGAATTGATTAAATTCAGTGCTTTGAGGACAGATTAGTTTTATTCAAAAGACTGTTATATATACAAGGTGTTGTTTTGGACCTGCAAAACATTTTAGGAGGTAATTATGTTAGTGATTCTCGACCCGAATCATCAAAAAAAAAAATAAAAAAATAAAAAAAAAAATAATTGAAAAAAATTATAAAAAAAAAAATAAAAAGAAAAGATAAAATTTAAAAATCTAAAATAAAAAGTATTATTGATTATTGACTTGGTATCGTATTGTTATACGATTATTTACGAGTTTCATAACAACCTCCTGAAATGTTTTGCAGGTTCAAAACAACACCTTGTATATATATGTATATTTGAGTTTCTTTATTTCGAGTTTGCGCTCATATATGGGTTAGTAACAATGTTTATCTAAAACTACGTTATGAACCGAAAAAATATGTACGTTTCAATACTTTGTTCTGAATTGAGAGCACAAGAGCAAACGTTTCGCTGGTATTTATTTCTCTCATGGCACACACCTACTGAGGTCTGATTCTGTACAAGGGCAGCCTTGTACAGAAACAGATTTCAGTAGATTTGTGTAGAAGAGCTCTTATAACTCCTACAATGAAGATTAACTAACACTTACTAAGCACAGCAGAGTTGAGCACCTCAGGCACCTCGCACCACAGCGTGCGCGATGGGCCGCGCGGCGCCACTAGCGCCATGGCGGACGGGCGCGATGGCGCCGACGTCTCACTCACTGAGGTGCTGGCGCTGCGCTGCGACCCCGGGTCGTAGGCGTCCGAGTCTGAGTCGCCGGTCTCGCGACACACCGACTAGAAAGAAAGAATGAGGTTAGATAGTAATATTCACAATTATCAGTCCACTGCTGGACATACGCTCATCCAGCTGCTACCAGTTACCCTGCGAAAATCGTCGCTCCACCTAGCCTGACGGCGTCCTACCTTACGTTTGCCGATTCGCAGTCTCCACTCAAGAACACGTCTACCCCAACGGTCATCGGTTCTACGGCTTATATGGCCAGCCCGGATAGTAATAATGCAATCTGTAAAAAAACGCTGTCTGATCCGAAAGGGGCACATAGCCACTGCAATTACATTGCCAAAAGTTACAAAAAAATCTTCTATATCCTATTAATATTATAAATGCGAAAGTTTGTAAGAATGAATGGATGTTTGTTACTCTTTCACGCAAAATGTACTGAACGGATTTGGATGAAATTTGGCACAAAGATAGTTCATAAGCAGGAATAACACATAGGATAGTTTTTATCCCGATATATACCCACGGGGTCAAAACTTATGCGGGTGAAACCGAGGGGCGCATCTAGTACTTAATAAAAACCGGCCAAGTGCGTGTCGGACCACGCACAATGGAGGGTTCCGTAGCTGGGAAGTCGGGATGAATTTATCCCAAAAACAAACTTAACATTGTAGTTGAAAAACATGGTCTATAAATCGATATACGTCACGGTCAATTTTTCAACTCTTTTCCGGCTAATCTCTGAAACAGCTGAACCGATTTTGACGGGACTGTCACTGGCAGATAGCTGATGTTATAAGGAGTAACTTAAGCTTACTTTTATGTTAGAAATAAGCCACGCGGGCGAAGCAGCTGGCAGCAGCTAGTTAAAAATAAAAAGTTAACGTGGTTAGCTATTTAAAACTCACTATTTTTGTACCAAAATTATGCCAATTACATTTAAAAAATAAAAACTTTTTATAAGAAGCTAACGAGTTAGGACTGGCAGACGCCCGCTATACGACGGCCGCCCGCGCCCCATGTGTAGGTAAAATTCACCACGAAGATTTTTTTTTTAATTATTTCATAATTCTACTCTTAGCACGATGCAACACACATAACAACAGCCTCACGGGTCGGACTGGGTTTTCTACATATTGTATAATATTGCTATCATATCAGTCACTACTGGACACACTGCTGCTACTGTAAATGGTGGAAAACACGTATCTTGCAGCACTGCTGAGAAAACGAGACGCTTGCTCACTGAGTGTTCTGTTTTAGACTAAATAGCCTCACTGAAACCTAACATTAAATAAACAAGGTATTGTATTATTTTCTGTAGGTTTATTGAAGCCCAATATTTAGGGTTCCGTAATAGTCTGTCTGTCTGTTTGTCTGTCCCCGCTGTAGCTCAGAGCTGCTTAGTACTAGAAAGCTGTAATTTGGCATAGGTTTACATATTAATCACACCGACAAAGTGCTAAAACAAAACCTTGAAACAAATTTGTTTGCCTCCCTTGCACGTAATGTGGGGCTGATTTTTTTTTTCTCTTCTATCCCATGGTGTGGGATATCGTTAGATAGGCCGTTCAAAAATATTGCGGGTCTGTGAACACCATTTTTCGATTCAAGGATCCTTTTGCGTAATATTAAGCTTTATAGTGCTAATTTTTGTTAGAGTCAAGTGTCCGCCCCCTACCAGCTAAACGGTCGTTTAAGGAGATGTGAAAAAATTAATGGCAGTAGTACATATACCTAATGAAATTAAAAGGTTAAAAAAACTATCACAGTTAAGTAGGCTTTACAGGTTAAATAGTCGACCAACTTAAATTTTCAGTTGGAGAATTGACAGTGACGTATATCAATGTTATGGGAGAAAATGTTTTTCAACTACAATGTTGTTTGTTTTTGGGATAAATACATTCCAACATTCCCAACTACGGAACCTTTTATTGCGCATGGTCCGACACGCACTTGGCCGGTTTTTAAACTCACAATTTGATTTAGGCAAGAGATTCGTAGATATCCGCGCAATGACAATAGAAATAATACATTTCTTAGTACGCACATGCGAATAATTACACAAACAATTGTCGATGAAAATGTTTACAGAACACATTTCAAGAACACGAGATAAAGCGATGCGATTGTTCTCATGGAATTACATCAATTTGTTTTCCTTTTGAGATATTGTGAGACGCAATTTAAAAGAATTTTGTTTACCTACTGATGGACGATTTTATTTCTGTAAGTAGTTTCGTACAATCACTTTTACTCGTCAATCATACGTGGGGCACTCAGAAAGTTTTGCGTAAATTAAAAAAAAATGTTGTTAAGTAAATATTTTTTTATTTCAAAGTACTCTCCACTGGCCTCTACCTATACAAAGTTTCATGTGTCTGAACCTGTTAACGAAACACTTTTTCCAGTCCGCCGCAGATATCTCGTTTACTTACAGCCTGCTCAAACGCTTACAGCGCATCTTCCGGCGACGAAAATTGTATCCCTTTTGAGCTGATTTTTATTTTCGGGAATAAAAAGAAGTCACACGGTGCTGTAAGGAGGGTGAGGCTGTCCAGGAAGTCCCTCGTTTTGAGCGCGCTGTGCGAAGGCGCGTTGTCGTGGTGGAGCAGTAGCCCGCGGAGCCCTGCGTTTGGTCGCTTGTTGCTCACAACAGAGAAAACCTCTGCCAAGCATTTGGTAGTATACCATTCAGCGTTGATGCTTCTTTGGTTCCGTAAAGGAATTGTCACCAAGTAGCCAGTCAAATTGAAAAAGCTCGCTATCAAAATCTTCCCCCCGCTTCTAGATCGCTTCAATTTGGTAGGCGTTGATTCGTTTTGAAATACCCAAACCGTCGACTGGCGCTTTGTTTCTGGGTCGTGTTGATAAATCCAAGACTCATCACCTGTAATGATGTCGTAAACACGCCGCTTCAAATTTGTTTATCATATCACGGCACCATTCCACCCGGGCCTGCTTCTGAGCATCGGTGAGGTTGTGCGGCACCCAGCGTGGAACTATCCTCCTCGCGCGAAGATGCACGTGTAGAATTTCGTGAAGGCTTCCCGATCCAACCTGCAGTATGTGCTGAATCTCTTGATACGTAATTCGCCTATTATCATGGATTAAATTTTTTACTGCTAGCTCGTTTTCTTCCGTAACAGCCGTCAAAGGGCGACCACTTCTTTCGTCATCCCCATCAAGTTAGTCGACCGCGCGCTTGAATTCGATATACCAACTACCTATACACCGGTTGCCTTAGAAGGACCTTTATTTATCCATTAATGCTATTTGAAGTCTATCGTACGATTCGTCCGGTTTCAGGCGACACTCGAAATCGTAAAAAATCATAGCGCAAAAATGTTCCCGGCGCATCCATTTTTTAATGAGACACGATAATTTAAATTACAATAGCTCGCAAACAATGTGGACGGAAATTTTGAAATTGGAATGTACTTATTTTTACTTACAAATAATCATATTTTCTAAATAGATTATAACTGGCCAGTCCCTCATACATCGCAATACTTTCTGAGTGGTCTGGTATTTTAATAAAAACTAGATGAGGTCGGTAAGGCCGTTTCTTATCTGAGTATTTACTATGAGAAGAAAGAAACTCAGACATCACAGTCTCTTTTAAAGTCTAGATATAATCTTGGTGAAATCATGTGAGGACCATGTATATTGGCATCTGAAATGGTCTTTTGAGGAAAGAAGCCTGCCCTCTAATTGCGTAAAACAGTTTGAATTATAAACCGAGAGTTTTGAAGGACACTTCTAATCCCTAGCTTCATAGGGTTTACCGATTACAATCAATTGTCATTTATGTGTTACGCAATTAGCCCGCATATTTCAGTAGTCGTGCAGCTTGAGCTGAAAGGAACTCAAATCTCATCGATCTGAAAACAAAACACGGTGCCCAAAATCAAACTTCTTTACCGAAATGATTAGCTATAAGACCGATGACCGCTAGGTATTCGCTCAGCTAAAAGTGTTAGGTCATGCAATCAAAGTCTAGTCTGTTCTCGAAGGTCACTACAATTATGACCAATTAGCGGCAGAATTAGCGCCGATCGTTTACACGCCGCCTCTAAAATTGGACACGAGCTGGATAGGTGTAATTAAATTGTTCACTTCCTTAAAAATACGTCAGAGTTGCGTATTTGTGCACACGAATCCCGGGAAAACAAATGTCGTTTATGGGAAATATGGCAATAGGAGGATAGTTGGTATGATGGTGTTTTAAAGCCGACTACATTACTGTGTACGCTTTTGTGTACGTCATGCAATAAAATCCAGTGACTGCTCTTACTTTATACGTTACGGGACTATGACTGGACTGCGTATGAAAAGAGACAGACCAAAGAACAGCTGAATTGACGATGATATGGGTGGGATGGAAGTGTACACTGAGGTGATACAGATGTATGGTAAGTGTGGGTAAAAAATCGACCAAGTGCATGTCGGACCACGCACAATGATTGTACATACAAGGGTTTTGTAGTTGGGATGAATTTATTCCTAAAACAAACTTAACATTATAGTTTATAAAAAAAGTTTTCCCATACATCGATATACGTGACGGTCAATTCTCCAACTGCAAATCTAAGTTGGTCGACTATTACTCGTTAACTTGTAAAGCCTACTTAGCTGTGTTTCTTTTTCTTTCTTTGCCATGAATTTTTCAACATATCCAAAAACAAGCATTTAGCTGGAAGGCAGGGAGGGGACCGGTGATGTTTGCACTTGACTTCGGTCGACTATTTAACTTGAAAAGCCTACTTAGCTGTGAAAGTTTTCTTTTAATTTCATTATATGTACTACTGCCATTAATTTTTTCACATCTCCTTAAACAACCGTTTAGCTGGCAGGGGGCGGACACTTGACTCTAACAAAAATTAGCACTTTAAAGCTTAATATTACGCAAACGGATCCCTGAATCGAGAAATGGTGTTCACAGACCCGCAATATTTGAACGGCCTATCCAACAATACCCCACACCATGGGATAGACGAGAAAAAAAAAATATCAACCCCACATATCGAGCAAAGGAGGTAGGTACCCTAAAAAAATATTTCAAGATTTTATTGTACCGCTTTGCCGGAGTGATTAATATGTATACCCATGCCAAATTATAGCTTTCTAGTACTGGGCGTATCTGAGCTAAAGCGGAATAGACAGAAAGACGGACATGGCGAAACGATAAGGGTTCCGAGTTGAAAAGGACTATCTTCAAAATATTTCCTGCACAAGTAGTTTACAAGCCAGTCACTGCCTTCGCAACCACTTAGCTTGCGAAATGACGACAATAATTGTCTTCATTTTACAACACGCATTAGTTATGGCGTCAAACAAAACTACAGAGGTACCTAATGAGAATTCTTACTTTAGGGAAGACTCAACCGGGGCCGGCGCCGTTCTAATGATCGCGTCATTACGTTTTATATTTGTAGTAAAAGGTGTTGTAAATATTATGCAATGCGTACGTTAGCGAGGCTTATCGTCTGCGGACTAGTTACCCATTTCTCGAGGTGCTTCTTTCCGTGAGATAAAAGAAGCGTAAAGGCGGCGCTCCACAGCGGCCCACGGCTTAGGGCTCCCACACAAAACTGCGAATTCGCATCGCATCGCAAAAATCTGCGAGCTCGATGTCAGTTTTTCATAATAAAATGACAACGAGCTCGCAGATTTTTGCGATGCGATGCGAATTCGCAGTTTTGTGTGGGAGCCCTTAGCTTTGTAGGCTGGATCGTCTTTGCATGACAATGGTGCCGATTCCCTTGTTCACAAACTAAACTAAATTTAAGTTCAGTGCATCTTTTTCTTTCTATTTCATTAAGAAAAGGACAGAATATAAATTTTAGTTTAGTCCTGTCAAATTAATCAGCGCCTGTCACTACTCCATACAAGTTTAGACGTGATTAAAAACTTGCCTACTAAAATTACAGCAATTTACGTCAAGCGCTGATTAATTTGACAGAACTGAACTAACATTTATCTTCTGTCCTTTTCTTAGTGAAATAGAAAGAAATAGATACAATGAACTTAAATTTAGTTTAGTTTGTGAACAAGGGAATCAGCACCACTGTAGGCGGGATCGTCCACTGCAAATACTGCAATCCACGGCCCCTAATGTGTGGCTGGCAAACAAATGAACCGCGTAGCTAACGTGGCTAACCTCTCCGTGCACATAGCAGTGGACGGTCGACTTTAGACCGTTCATAATAGTGGTCTGTGAGTATGTAAAGTGGTTACGGGTCGATATAACCGATATACGTAATCAGCTAATATTTATTTCACATTGCAAGAACTTAGCTCCAGTACAAGAGAAGAGTCATCCACCAACCCAGGGGGTTTCAGTGCACGTTGGTTTTACCTCTACTTATAGGTAACGTACATATATATTTGTAGGCGCTTTTTATGTTTGTCTATATCAATCAAACTTGATTGAACCAATATTTTAATAAAACCTGAGAGCATCGAAGGCGAAAATGTTCCGAAAATGTAGTTTTGTCGAACCAAACGGCACATTCCATTCAACGCTTTTGAAAGGAGTTCTCCCAAATAAGTCCACATGACACTGACCTCAACTTTGGCTGCGTTGTAGAACTGGTAGAGCGGCTCGTGTGTGAATAGTGAGTGGGGTAGCGGGCTGGCAGGGTGCGAGCCGGACGACGCGCCTGACGACGACGAGATGTTTCCCGCCTGGTACAGACCTGCCTCCGCGTACCTGGGGACAAAAGAAATATGGTATGATGAAAGCCATAGCAACAACAACACGCCTGTATTTCCAGAAGGGTTACAAATAAAGAAAATGATTTTATTGCCATAAATAAATACTAACAAAACATCTTAAATGTAGGTAATCTAAAATGATGGTAAAAAAATCAAAATAAAATAAACAAAATTTCATAGTTGAATGTTTTTTTTTTTTTGTTGTAATGGCATTCATGTTATTTGGTTTAAAAGTTTGTTTAGACTGGCGCGATGTCGCGGGCGTGACCTTAAAAAGGTTTTATTTTTATTAATATTTTACATAGATTCTTTTATATTTTGTGAATGTGAAAACGTTGTAGGCTTAATAGACTGTAGATTTGTTTTGTTAAGTACCCTGGTACTTGTTGACAGGCCTACACTGTCCTCCTTTTAACACTAATTTGAAAACATTGTAAAAGTCAATTATTTTTAAAAGAGTAACCGTGGAGTTTCTTGCCGGCTCTTCTTTACAGGAAACGACCAATTGGAACCGTGCATTAGCTTCTGACGTTTCATAAGTGTCCATGTAGGTTTATGTATATGAAAGAAATATTTTGATTTATTTTGAAAAAAAAAAACAAAAAATTGTTTATACCACAAGGGTTTCAGCTCAGCATAATGTCAGATGGCAACACTGGGTACTCTACCTGACGCTGATTGGCTAGGGCACATCCACATTTTGCCAGTGCAGGTAATAGGGACCGAACCTTGTCATTGACCTAACACAAATCCAGACTTGGCTCGGCTTTGCTGGTACTGCGACGTTGTAACGGACTACTTGACCAACGAGATTGACAATAATATTTTGCTTAATCGGTTGAAGGACACTGTACGAGACACTATAGAAATTTTATTGTCATTAGGTCTATGGGCCTTTAGTGTTCCTCAAAGTGTTAAGGCTTCCGCTTTTCGGGCTGTGCTATAGGTAATTTTTATCCCAAAAACGCGACACGACTCTAGTAGTCGCGTAGTCGAGTCGTAGTAGAACAATTTCCGTGAATTTTTCATAAAAATTGTTCTACTACTGAGTCGTGTCGCGTTTTTGGGATAAAAATTACCTATATTAAAAACTAGCTTCAGCCCGCGACTTCGTCCGCGTGGAATGTCGGCCCCCGACCCACCGCGTCGCATCCCATCCGGGATGGGATGCGACGCGGAAGACGAAGTTATCGACGCGGAAGACGATAACTTCGTCTTCGGTTAGCGTTCTCTCTGACTTTTTTTCTTTTTCTCGGCTGCCAAGGGTCGTGGCGTGATGTTAAATAGCCATTAACCTCTCTCAAGAATTGGGCTATAAAATGCAAAAAGAATCTTTCAAATCCGACTGGCAGTTCCAGAGAACATCGCGCGTCATCTTTCGATTTTACCCGTGCTTTTATTGACTAATTTGAACAAAAACGGTTATTGTGACTTAACTATAATAGTTAGACATATAGCGTCGCGGACTTTTTTGTGGGTGATGATGAGTACTATAAACATGTAGCACATTATTTTTATGTATCATTAGTAGTTTTCACAGCGCACGCTAAATAGTGACTTTTATAGGCAAATTTTTTGATATCTTGGGTTATGTTATTGTAATTTTCTTAGGGACCTCTAATTTTTTTGAAAATAAAATATGGCCTATGTGACTTCCTGATAATTTAGCTTTCTATTGGTGAAAACGTGGTTAAAATCGGTCCAGTAGTTTTGGAGCTTATTTGGTACAAACAAACAAACAAAAAAATCTTTCCCTTTATAATATTATTATTAGTATATTAGTAATAGTACCCATTACCGAAATCGATTCTGAACAAACTACTTTCCTAATGTGCATTAATTCAGTAACACCTTGTATGTAAGGTACATAGTAAATACTCATACTTAGCGTGAGAAAAAACAACGCTGCAAGGTCTTAAGGTATATTCAGTGTCGTCATTCTATGACCTAAGTATATGTACGTGTGCAGTGCATGATTGGCGAATAAATCAGATGTTATTCGCACGATTGCCATGTTAACTACATCATTATCATAGTCATTCTCCTGCCCTTATCCCAATTTATTTGTGGTCGGCGCATCATGTCTCGTTCTTCCATGCTTCTCTATTAGTTATCATCTCGGTAGTCACTCGCTTTCTAGCCATATCATCTTTCACACATTCCATCCATCGTTTCTTTGGACTGGTCTTCTCCTACTCGTATAGCCTCCACATTCATACTCAAAACTTTCGTTACGACATTTTCCTCACTCCTCCGCATCACATGCCCAGACATACCATGACAACCTCCACTTTTCAGTCTCCACATAACATGTAAAGTAAAAGTAACAAGTTTATTGCCACATATAAAAGCATTCACATGAATTTGGTACATAGATACAGTGTTTATTTATTTTTGATGTAGCCACTGAAACTAATACCCAAACTAAGCCCGGGCTTGTATTTTGGAAGTCAGTCCTCGAACGTGGAGCATTACAGGGAGATCGTGTCAACGTGAGTGTCGTGACGTAACTGATTATTATTATAACATATTTCTTCGATCAATAATAGTTTTCATCGAAGGCATATTTGATATAGTTTGTATACTTGTGAGTGTGTGTGTGTGTGTGTGTGTGTGTGTGTGTGTGTGTGTGTGTGTGTGTGTGTGTGTGTGTGTGTGTGTGTGTGTGTGTGTGTGTGTGTGTGTGTGTGTGTGTGTGTGTGTGTGTGTATACTTATGATATTACGCGATCTGTGCAAGAAAGTCTTCCTGTCCTTTGATAGTCTCATTGCTGGAGCCAGCCAGCAACAACGCTTTTGACTCTGTGTGAATCTGCAGCCTGACAGATAACATATATATAAAGCCCAAAAACGTTGTGTTAGAGCTATGTGTAAACCTAGGGATAGTTGTGAATCTCTGTTCAAGTCTTTGAAAATTCCTACTTTTCCGTCGCTATATAATATATTTTGGAAATGGTAATTTTTGTAAAAAGAAATACAAATTTGTTTACTATGGTCTCGGAAACCAAGAAAGGTGACAAGTCAATACAAAAACCTCTTATTTATCGGTGGCTATGAAACAGCACTACTTCGAAAAAGTGTTTTCTGCATGGGTCCAATAATATTTAATAAACTACCGGACAGTATAAAAAGTGACGCCCTTCAACAATTTAAAAATAAACTCAAGGCTTTTTTGATACAGAATGTTATTAATCGATAAGTGTTTTTTTGAATGACCAAATGAGTGTGACATCTTAGAAGTTTAATATTATTGACATTATTTGATACAGTGCATAATCTGGACTTGTTAAAATAATTTATTGATATGTTAATCATTTTTCATAAGCTTGACATTACATAATCAGCCTATAATGTTCCCACTGCTGGGACACAGGCCTCCTCTCTGTGAGAGGGAGTGGGCCGTAATCCACCACGCGGGCCCTGTGCGGGTTGGTAGATGTCACATGTCTTCGAATTTTTGGTTATAGGACATGCCGGTTTCCTCACGATGTTTTCCTTTACCGTTTTGAGAGCAGTGGTGATGTAATAATTTACACAAAGTAAAGCGCCTGTCTGGGTTCGAACCTACGACATACAACTCGTAAGTCGCGGCCGTTACCACTGGGCCACTGCTCCAAGCTTGACATTGAATGACATTATTTGTAAAATTTTGCATGCCAAAACTCAGGCAGAATGTACCCGGTTCACTATATTTTTTATAATAACTATTGTACAATACGTACATTCTATGCGAATAAATGATTTGATTTGAGTGTTACCTACATGTTTAGTGCAAATATCGACAAAAAATAATGCAAATTAAATTAAGTATCCCTAGTTTAGTAAGCAAGATAAGAGACAGGAAAATGTTTTGGGAATCCCAAAACGATTGATATCGCCCTATCAAACAATCTGTAACTACAATGGATGTGGTGTAAAATATAGAAATAGGCATGAAGCAGAAATAAGTGTTCCGAGTGCGGTATAAATCATAAATAATGAGCAGTTAATCAGCTATGACGAATCTTATACTTACTGACTTATTGTTAGTACAGTCAGCGTCAGTAATATCGGGACGAACAGACTGTTCAAAATGATCTAAACAACTATGAAAATTAAATATTAACTCAATGACACAAGAACTGTTTCAAAATGAAGAAAGTACAGGACAACTGTCATTTTGACAAGGGTTTTATCAAATCGAGATAAAGTTTAATTTTCTTAGTTGTTGAGATCATTTTGAACAGCCCGTTCGTCCCGATATTTTTGACGCTGACTGTACCTACAGATGATTACTATGACGATGTAAGGAATATCCTGAATGCTCAACGAAATAATTTCCTTATTGTGACCCTCTTACAAGAGTATGTATTATATGTTCCAAGGAGGTTGAATGTAAACTGGATATTGCTTTAATAATAAAAAAACAATTGACTGATTAATCATTATTACCTACTTGTGCACTGAATGTCAGAATTTTAGAAGTCGTTGCAAGGTGACATTGATCTCATTATACCAACAAATGTTGAAGGTAGGCGTTAATTTTGTATTTGTACACACATGTGGGTTGCATCAATATTACAAAAAGGTTATACTGGAATGTTATTAATTTACCTTTGTTTATCTTTCCATCAATCCAAAAAACATTAGACACAAATTTTTAACTTCACTTTTTTGTCGAAAACACAATTTCCAGAAATCGCAATTTTTAATTTTTCCCTATTTAACTTTATGTAAACGCACAATAGGTATTTATTAACACGAGAAATAATTTAAATAACATATCGCCGCGAAGCAACGGATTGGATTCAAATCCCACCAACGTCCTTCTGCGCATGCGCATACAGCGGAGTTAAAGTTATGAGGTCTCCCAAGACACAGCCGACGAGCGAGTCAGAGAAAAGCACACAAACATGCCAGAACTGCTATTTAATAAGCGATTTACAGGACTCTGAATGCAGTTAATGTTTTAAAAATGTTTTAAATACGAAAAATAATTTAAAAATTAAAAACACGACTGCCCTGCCAAAGAACGAACTAAAATTGTCATTGTTGTCGGGGCACCGCTCTGTGGTCCCTCGACTGCAATGATAATTCTAGTTCGCTATTTGGTAGGGCGACTGCCCTGCCAAAACGTGTCTTTTTTTTTTAATTATTTATTTTTATTTTATACATTTAAGTGACAAGTTTTATTTTATAAAAGTGGTGGTATTTTTATTTTAAGCACTACTCACGGCGGCGACGAGGCGAGGCGTGGATATGAAATGTTTGTTTTGCATGTACCTATCTAAAATTTTAGGCAAAAAAAATATAGTTTTGGCATGTGCTCATCAAGGCCTTCAATTTCATACCCTTATTGTAATAATTGAAGTTTTTTTGTTCACGTTTGAAAATGGAGCCATACTGCCGTCATATTGTTTATTTTTTCAAAACTATTTGTACTTTTTCAAAAATATTTATTATTTCGCACATCACTCGGGATGATGTAAGGATTCTAACGATACTCCATAAATCTAAATCTGTTGAGACATTTAAAAGTTATGGTGGCACAAATAAACTCACATAGATACTACAATTGTACACGAACCCTAAACACACTACACTCCTTTTGGGCAGTCGTGTAAAAATAAACTGAAAGACATTCAATTGTTTTAAAATAATAACGTGCCTATATGAAACAAGGTAAATTACCTGAATAAAGTACCTAAGTGAACTATGGACATTGAGTTGAGGCTACGTATAAGTTCGGTAACTAACATGAAATCGCTTGCCCTTATGCATTGGGACACGCCGGTAACGGTGGTACGGAAAACTGGCTTGTGAGTCATCGGTTTCGTGGATAATGGCGGACGTCATGCGTTCGCGCCATCATACTGACTAACGTCTGGGCCACGATCGTCGCTACCTCCCAGGAAGATCTTTTTGGGTCACCTCGGTTTGACTCAAGTCTTACAATTTTTTATTATTTCTTTCTTTAGTCGTCCTATTTAAATAACAAGAAAATAATGTGTATGATACGTATTGATTTTAGCATGCTTTACTTTTTCCTTGAAGGATGAAAATTATGAGGGAAGCCCCTTTTATTTATACAAGCACCCTAATTGCGTAAAACACTATCTATCACAATCTCAATGATTTTCAAGGATATTGCTAATCCATTGCTTCATATGTTCGAAAAATTTGTCTGCTCGACAACGCAATGTATGTTGATGAACTGTCAAAATGAAACCCATTGCAACTGTAAGTGCGGGAAGGTACTAAAGGGTTACCGAGGCCCCTGGCAACACAGGCAACGAAAGGAATACGGGTGGGTTTTAGTCAGTAAGAGTCTGACACACCCTCCCGCTTCGCCCAAAGCGGGAGAAGTTATTTGATGATTTCCCATCCAAAAAAAAAGTGTGTAACGTAATAACCCCGCTGGACTTAGCCTCGTATGACAGAACCACACTCAAAACTTAAGGCGCTGACAAGACCCAATTGACCAAAATACGCTTCTCTTAAGAAAAAAAATTGCCAAATCTGTATAGTTTGTGGTAGCGGAAAAAATATATGTTAATTTTGAACATATTTCCCAGAACTTGGTTGTTACCAAAACACGTTTTGAAAAAAAAATCTCGATACAAACTAACATTAAACTAACCTCTTACCTTGAGTTCTAATCCAAAATATCTGCATTAAATATCAACATACGTTTCGTATTTAATTAATAACATGAACGTCTTATTTGAATGCAGAACTTGCTTGTTTTTTATTTTCGATTACTCAACTCAATTTTGAGTAAATAGAGAATTGCTTCATATTTTGCAATAAATTACAAGCGTTGTGTCATCGCGCGTCTCTTTCTTTTCTATGCAATCTGAGAGTGACCGCGGTTTCGGTGTTGTCAGCGTCTTAATCATCACTTAAAACTCGTTTGATTGGTTGAAATCAGTGGGACAATTGCGTAACACGTAACACACATAAAATGACAATGGATCGTAATCGGTTTGATTTAGACAGTTCACCCACGTTCATTGCTCTATTTACGTTGTTGAACAGATGAATGTTTCAAACCTATGAAGCAATGAATTAGCAATATGCTTCAAAACTCTCGGACTGTGATTCAAAATGTTTTACACAATTAGGGTGAAGTTTCAAGGAATGCTTGAGTCTTGAATAAGGTTCTGCAATACGGCCTTTAGATGGAAAACCTCTATCTATTTCCTTTTGTATAGTTTTAATGTAGTTATGTCAGACTTATTGAACTTTGCTTTCCATAAGAAAATTAAAAAAATCCTATGACACCGCTTTTTGTTTTGGTCGGGAAAGTATCAAATAATTTCTCTCGCTCTGGGCGGAGCCGGAGGGTGTGTCAGACTCTTACTGACTAAAACCAACCCGTGTCCCTTCCATTGCCTGTGTTGCGGGGGCCTCGGTAACCCTTCCCGCGACCCCGTGCAGGCATCGGCCCTAGTGGACTCCTGATGACACCTCTTACGGTACCTAGTTAAAGACTTTTATGGCTTTTTTTCTTTATGGTTTTTAAGATGAAACGAAACCATGTTGGTGTAAAGTGGGTTATGTTTGCTTGAATTTCTCCAAGTGGGGCAGGGTAAGATCGGTGTCGCAGTTGACCTTTGTCTTGAACTCGCAGCCGGAGCCGAATACCAAACGGACCGGAATCGTAACTGTAGCGTAAATGTCGTGTCGCTACGCAACCATGCCGCTTTTACCAACCATATTGAAATGGTAGGTACATTATACACGGTGGTTTACATACGGGTGAAGACCAACTGGACCTTGAGGGTGGAGAAGTTGGAAGCGCGTCATAACACTAATTTCAAGTCGTGGCAATTTCAGGCGTGTTCGGACTCATCATTTGGTGACCTTCCTCAAGGAAGAGTTTTGGCCGAAAGATGTGCTGTATCGGCGTTTCCGCGGTCGGCTACGCGACACCTCGCAGCATAACACGACGACGTCACACACTGGTCCCGAATGATAAAAAAGTGGACATTAAGAAATTTTTGACAGAAGGTCAACGGATTCGGCTGATTTTTTTTTTGTAGACAGCTGATGCAATTACAAATCACTTTTATAGATTGAGTTTTTGCCAAATAAGCCGTATTTTCAGAGAAAAAAAATATTCAAATATTTTTTGTATGAAAGAAATCCTAATTTTGTCTTTATCTTCCAAGATTCAAACGTATTCAAAATAAAACTTAGCGCAGCTTGTAGAGGTGCTAATTGCTCACCACTTTGTCATAGACACTCTTCTGCGATTTTGTGCTCCTTTTGAGTTACAGGCACTTTAAATATTTTTTGTATGAAAAAATCCTAATTTTCTCTTTATCTTCCAAGATTCAAACGTATTCAAAATAAAACTTAGCGCAGCTTGTAGAAGAGCTAATTGCTCACCACTTTGTCATAGACACTCTTCTGCGATTTTGTGCTCCTTTTGAGTTACATGAACTTTAAATATTTTTTGTATGAAAAAATCCTAATTTTGTCTTTATCTTCCAAGATTCAAACGTATTCAAAATAAAACTTAAAGCAGCTTGTAGAGATGCTAATTGCTCACTACTTTGTCATAGACACTCTTCTGCGATTTTGTGCTCCTTTTGAGTTACAGGCACTTTAAATATTTTTTGTATAAAAAAATTCTAATTTTGTCTTTATCTTCCAAGATTCAAACGTATTCAAAATAAAACTTAGCGCAGCTTGTAGAGTAACTCTTACAAATATATGAAATTATCAGTATCAAATAAACAAACAAGGAAATCTCAAAACGTGTTCAGACATGTTTATGTACAGGTAAGTTATTGTGTGACTCGTATGTAAATTTTTTTTTGTATAGAGTCATTGCTTAATTACCCTATAAGTGACGATTTCGGCTCTATTTGGTCATCTAGTCGAACGCGTCGAAAACGCTGAATGATGAATAGGTATATAAATTGCAATTAAAAATTCCCTTTGTAGTTTTGCGGTATTTATGTAGGAGCACATCTTAGTATGTTTTATTTTCTCGTGACTCATCCAAATTGCAAGAATATTTGGCTCATTATCTAACTACCCCATTAAGTAATGAGGTAGTTAGGTAATGAGCCATTATCTAACTACCCCATTAAGTAACGGGATAGTTGGGTAATGAGTCATATATCAATAGTATAAGGGCAAGCGGAACCCGTTTTTGTTCATTACGCGTCTTGTGCTCGTAAAAACAACACAATTTTTTATCAACTATCACCACATTGTAACTTTTATTTATTTGCCTGTAACATTTTTGTATCAAAATGACTACATTTGTGACTAATTTAGACATTTTTTCTTTTTTGAGTAATAGTGGGTGCCTTAAAAATAGTGATTTACTGTGTCAAACCATTATAAATCGTATTTCAAGTGAAATTCCAAACGAAGAGCTCAGTATTATCAAAAAGTTTTGCCAAAATTATACGTCAAACCTAGCTAGAAGATGGGACAATTCAGGTAGAAACGAAAGATTTGGTGTTAAAAACAAGGAGTGGTTGGAGTCTAAAATTTTGTGGCCAACTTTAACTTCTGTGAATTTTCCTATGTTGTTTGATCCAGAATATACCATAGAGGACATTTCAGTAGACGTAGAAGAGCATAATTTATCGTACGAAGAGGAAGCGGGTGCATCTACATCAGAAGCTACCACAAATACTCCCAGAACTAGAAATACTTTTTGAATTAATTTTTTAACTCTGAAAATACGGCTTATTTAACAAAAAATACATCTTTAAAAGTTACTTGTAATTGTATCAGCTGTCTACAAAAAACTAGTAAAGCTCATCCGACAACGAAAAATTTAAAGTGCCTGTAACTGAAAAGGAGCACAAAATCGCAATTGAGTGTCTATGGCAAAGTGATGAACAATTAACCCCTCTACAAGCTGCGCTAAGTTTTATTTTGAATACGTTTGAATCTTGGAAGATAAAGACAAAATTAGGATTTTTTCATACAAAAAATATTTAAAGTGCATGTAACTCAAAAGGAGCACAAAATCGCAGTTGAGTGTCTATGACAAAGTAGTGAGAAATTAGCCCCTCTACAAGCTGCGCTAAGTTTTATTTTGAATACGTTTGAATCTTGGAAGATAAAGACAAAATTAGGATTTCTTTCATACAAAAAATATTTGAATATTTTATTTCTCTGAAAATACGGCTTTTTTGGCAAAAACTCAATGTACAAAAGTGATTTGTAATTGCATCAGCTGTCTACAAAAAAAAAATAAGCTGAATCGGTTGACCTTTTGTCAAAAATTTCTTAATGTCCCCTTTTTTATCATTTGGGACCAGTGTGCGTCACTTCGTGTGCAGTAGTTTTTAAAGGACATTGTCGAAAATGGCCTATGAATCAACACGTTTGAAACCTTTATAATAATTACTAGTTTTTTTTATAATGTACGTTACAACCATTACAATAGAACGGACACTTCATAATTTCGAAAACATTTTAAAAAGTAATTCACTTTGTTATTCCCCGGCACCATTATTTTTTGTTTCAATTTGACTTTTTGAATAGGCAAAGGGTATTGTAGCTCATACAGCCAAGTTGTTATTCCCCGGCACCATTATTTTTTGTTTCAATTTGACGTTTTGAATAGGCAAAAGGTAGCTCATACAGCCAAGTCCGGCGATTCGGAACATGAGGCGAGTCTCTGCGCAATAACAAATTCATGTGTTAGCGGGGGTGAGGGGTGCGGTACCGCGCAGCGAGAGGCACACTTCAGAGGCGCCATCAACTTTGAATCGAGCTCTAAAGTGTGCACCGTAATTACAAACCTTGGCACTCTCAGCGTTTGATCTATGAGTAAGGTTTTTAGTTACAAACAGAATATAGCGATTGAAAGCGCAGTGTGAAACGAGCAACATCGACACTGGCAGTCGATGAATTGACAGATGACACTGGCATTCTATATTAATGACAGTCCCGTTTATTTTGTCATTCGCATCCTGTGCTCGCATCGTGCGTTTGTGTTGGTTGTGTGTATTCGTTTGTGTTAGTATTTTCTTAGTATTCTGTTTCGATTTTATCTAACCACTTGGCGTGAACAAAGGACTGTGATTTCCTCTTGAAGTATCGACCTCTGGCTGTGATTGACTGATACGGACCGACTAAGAACGACGACTAGCATTTAATAAACGGACTTTACGGAGTTAACATGGAATTGGAAAGTGTTTCTGTATTTTGTGTTAACTGTGGATCAGCTTCTGGTTCCATGGTGTTGGACGATGAGCAAATTCTTCATTGTATTCAGCAATGGACTGCTCCGCGTTTGGTAAGTACAACCACTCTTTTTCTCCACTGATTCCTTTTTTGAAACAAAGATGCTGACTGTTTTAAAACATATTGAACCATCCCGCACTGGGCCAGCACAGTGGGTTAAGGCCCCATCACTCTCAGAGAGAAGGCCATTGTCCCACAAATGGGAGCATTAGTAGGTTGATGAAAATGATGACTGGTGGTGGTGGTTAAAATAGTGGTGACTGTTGAGTAAGTCCAAACTCTTTTCAGGTTCAAGCTCATGATCTTATTTGTACAATATGTTGGACGGAAGCCAGGGCTGCAGCAAAGACTCCAAATGTATGTCACATTGGTAAAAAATGTGCTCTTTGTCAAGCTATATTGCCACATCGTACACGTTCTCATCAAGTAATTGCACTGAGGACAGACACTGTACATCATGTGCATATTAGAAACATCATCTTGGAAAGACTTCTGCCATTGCAGGTAACCAACATACTTATGTTTTTTTTTTCAATAATAGACCCATGCTGCGGCCCATGGGTGCAGTTTCAGACGGATAATCATACATGCATATACTTCCAATCTGGAATAAATATCTGCCATCCATAAAAATATTTATACCTTGCAGGAATAAAACCTGCAACTAGTAACAGCCAATCACTCAACCTCTGCACCAATTGTGTTTATTAAATATTTGTGTAAAATACTGTATCACTTTCAGGTTCGTGCATCACATTATATTTGCCATCCTTGCTGGCAAAGGGTTGATCGTACTGCCAAGCATTTTTCAACACCGTCAACTTCATCATCGGCTACTCCATCTACCAGCAATCCATTAAGATGTGCAAATTGCCACATTGATTTAACGAGATTGAGGCGACACATTTTAAATAATGATACTATTCTATCACAAATACAACAACATGTTGCACCACAAGTGGTGAGTGTTTTCTTATATTTTGTGTTGATGTCCTCTTATTGATTAGTAATTAATTTATTTTTAGTACTTTATTCGTAAAAAATAAAGTAATGCTTTTCATCACTCAAATAAAATTAAATGTTACAGGTGAGCGCAACTGACTACATTTGTGATGCATGCCACACATTATTTGGTAATGATACACCAATGGCTTTAGAAGATTCTTCATTGTTTATAGGTCATCAAAATGTGTGCATAAAATGTGGTCACTCTGTGGCACAATTGCGATACTCCATTGTACAAGCCGAGCAGAACCAGCATATCTTAAATGTTGTGCAAAACTGGATTCACCCACGAGAGGTTAGAGACTCTTATCAGTAAAAAATAAAATAAAAAGTATCATATAAATATAATTATGCAATACGATCGACTTTCTGTGTAATATCATCATGTAATAATTATATATATTTTTTAGATTCAACCGTCAAATGTCATTTGCCACAGATGCTTTCAAAGAGCTGAAGCAGCTGTTCGTGCAGATGCAGTTAGAGCAAGTAACCAAGTACCACAGGGACCTGAAAGAATCAGTTTACCAAATTATTCAAGGGCACCTGATACACATTCTCGGTGCTTATTTCCAGCTTGCAACAGTACCTCACAGCAATTGATTCCATTTACAATCAGGGTGAGACTTTTTAGTGACCACAAATATTACATACCACCAAACTGCAGGATATGCAGTTTTCATCTAGAAAGCCAATTGTGGTCACTATTATATGAGGCTGAAAATACCCAACATAGTTTTACAGCTGCTCACATAGAGGATTTTTGTGAGCTACTCAAAAATGATACAAACAGTCTAGATTTTGAAAAAATTGACCAAATGGAAGACAATATTGTGTGGTATTGGCTGGGACGCACAAAACAACAATTTAGAGAATTGGAAGCCGAATTGCCCGATTTTCATAAACGTGCCATTGCACTCGGAGCATATTTAATGAAACTTCGTACAGGAGACTCCGATGAAAGGATTTCAACATTATTAAAAATAAGTAGAAGCACATTGAGCAAATATATTAATAAAGCAAGAGATGTAATGGTGGCACACTTTGTACCACAAAATCTGGGCTTGGAGCACATTTCAAGAGGAGGAGTTGCAGAAAGAAACTTGTACATTCCAAACTCATTGTTCGGAAACCCTGGAAGCAATGTTGAGGACAGAAAAGCCATTGCAATAATGGATGGCACATATATTTATGTGCAAAAAAGCAGCAACTACTCTTATCAGAAGAAAACTTATTCACTTCATAAATATAGAAATCTGGTCAAACCATTCATGATAGTATGTTGCGATGGCCACATAATCGACGTATTGGGCCCGTATCCTGCCACAAAATCAGATGCCGATATTTTAACAGACCAATTTAGTGATGCGTCTTATCCTTTGAGACGATATTTTAGAGAAGGTGATGCATTTATTTTGGATAGAGGCTTTCGGGACAGTATTTCCCTATTGGAAACTCTTAATTATTCAGTGCATTACCCTCTCTCAATTCAACAAGGTGAATTTCAATTAACGACAGAAAATGCGAATGAATCCCGCAAAGTAACATTATGTCGTTGGGTCGTAGAGGTTGTTAATGGGCGCTTCAAGCGGGATTTTAAATTGCTGCGACAGGAGTATTTTAACAAAGCCTCAAGACATTTAATGATTGATTTTAAGGTCGCAGCAGCCCTAATAAACAGATTTCTGTTTTGGTAGACAGAGAGGATGCAAGGGAAATTATATCAATAATTCAAGAAAAAATGTTTACAAATAACTATTTGGCAGATTTTGTTGAACTAAATAATTTAAACAGAAGACGGGCACAATTTCACAGTATAACTGTAGAAAGAGATAACATTGAAGGCTTTCCACAAATGGAATATAATGATTTAGTTTTAATACCACTAGGAGTATATCAAATTAAACAGGCTCGCTCATACTATGGTGAACATGTGAGACAAGACGGTTCATATATTATTGAAGTATGCAGGGAGGTCGACGAGGAGTTATTACACGAATTACAAGTAACAAATGCAGGCAATACATGGCTACTTCGAGGTAAAATACGTAGCCGCCATATAAGCCAAAAAACATACTTTGTTTATGTGTTAGTAGACGCTAATCAAATTGGCAGAGATGCCATTAAACAGTACTGTTGCAACTGTATTGTTGGGCGCAGAACTATTGGTTGCTGCGCCCATGTTAT
Source organism: Atethmia centrago (assembly GCA_905333075.3). Classification (NCBI taxonomy): domain Eukaryota; kingdom Metazoa; phylum Arthropoda; class Insecta; order Lepidoptera; family Noctuidae; genus Atethmia; species Atethmia centrago. The sequence goes on along the minus strand of HG995378.1, from coordinate 28,065,241 downwards.
GACAATAATATGGTACTTGAGCTGGGCAAGACATCAAAACTCTATCGTCGACCCCCCTGCACAGTTTTTGGACGATATTTTAGTAGACAATATAGATGACCATCCTGATGTGACCAGATAATTTAATGTCGGCATTATTCAATAAACATGTTCTGAAGGAAAACATTTTTGTTTTATTTTATGGAGTACCTAGGTATTTAGATTGATCCCATATTATTTTAATTCTGAATAAGCGGCTGCTAATCGTCCTAGTTTCGATCACTGGGTCGAGTAGTGTTATTGGGATTTTCTAAATTCTCGGTTGTAGTAGCAGCCTGGAGTCTGGATGTGCACCCATAATATGGTGATAAATTGCCCCCTATAAATATTACCTACATGGGACCCAGGCAAACTGGGTGTATTACAGTATCTACATAAATATATCTTCGGTGCTCTGCTTAACCCTTTTGGGTAAACAAGCGACATTTTATGTGATTATGGAGTATTGTAGTAAAATGCAATACCTACTTCTAAGTCACACAAAAACGAAACAGTCCATAGCCCTAAACTAGTCATAACTACAAATAAAAGAAAGAATAGTTCATCAATCTATTGAAAGATAACATCCAACGTATTTTCACTAATAGCGGCAGTTATTAGTGTTATTGCCGTATGTTTCTATTGGCCTAATTATAACCTCAAAATACAAAAGTTTTTTGGATTTTTTACAATTATCAGAAGTGTCCGTGATTTTAATTTAGTTTCAATCGAATATATGCATTATTTAGAACACAGAAGGTAAATTCACGTCTCTGTTGGTTCTTAGGCGAACGATGTATGGACGCCGAACAATGTCCTTTGTTGTAGAAAATATGTATTAGTTTATAGTTATTGTTTTTATACTTATTTATGTATTATGTTTTTATGGGCCTTAGTTGCCTGAAATAAAAGATATTGGTGCCGATTCCCTTGTTCACAAACTAAACTAAATTTAAGTTCAGTGCATCTTTTTCTTTCTATTTTATTAAGAAGAGGAGAGAAGATACATTTTAGTTTAGTCCTGGTAAATTAATCAGCGCCTGTCACTACTCCATACAAGTTTAGACGTGATTAAAAACTTGCCTACTAAAATTACGTCAATTTACGTCAAGCGCTGATTAATTTGACAGGACTAAACTAAAATTTATCTTCTGTCCTTTTCTTAGTGAAATAGAAAGAAAAAGATGCACTGAACTTAAATTTAGTTTAGTTTGTGAACAAGGGAATCGGCACCATTATTATTATTATAAATAACTAGCTTTTCCCCACGGCTGGAAATTATCCTAACGTACCTATCGGGATAAAAAGTATCGTATGTCCCAACCCAAGTCTACCTATGTGCCAAATCTAAATCCGTTCAGCCTTTAAAGCGTGTAAAGGCTTCTACATACTGGCGCGACTTGTCGCACGACGCGACGCGACACAAAGACACCGCGTGTAGCGCTACAAGCGGTGCCTTTGTGTCGCGACGCGTCGCGCGACAAGTCGCGCCAGTATGTAGAAGCCTTAAAGGTAACAGACAGCCAGAGTTACTTTCGCATTTATAATAAATATGTACCTTAGAACTTAAGTCGATTTTTTATTTCAACATCGACTTTACAACTCGTACAATATACATCATACTTAGAAATTGCGCCTTTCTAAGTCGAAATTTTAGCAATTAAATCCTTTGTATCTCGAAATTCTTGAAGTCGAAAATTCATTAACTCGATTTTTTTTGCATTTCTCTTGAAAATCCAGTTATCGAGATTACACTGTAGTACCTAGGTAAGTATGGGAGCATAGATATATCTCAAGCACGGAATTATTGGTGGTCTCAAGTATGGGGTCGCGGGAAGGTACTAAAAGGTTACCGAGGCCCCTGGCAACACACGGAAGGAATACGAGCGGGTTTTAGTCAGTAAGAGTCTGACACACCCTCCCGTTCCGCCCAGAGCGGGAGAAGTTATTTGATTTCCCACCCAGAAAAAAAAAATGTCAAGTATCACTGTAAAAATGTAATTTTATGTATAAGGTTAACTTCTTGTTGTTTAATATGATTGTCAAGTTTAAGTTCGATCATTTTCATATTGGTACCTTGTTTGTATTTTTTGTTTTCGGGGGTACCTTCAAAAGGCGCCCGGGCTTTGGGGATAAGACCGGGGCGTGTGTGATTTTTAACTACGCACTAAAAATACCCCGGTGGTCACCATCGGCAAATGGAAGGAGGCACCGGCACCGTTACCTGTCAAAAGACCAATCCGAAACCCCCTCTTTGCAACGCCTGTTAGGGCACATCCCGGGACGCCTATATAGGAGTGTCCCCGAAGCCTAACTGTGCAAGTGTGCAAGGCAGCACGTGACCACTGTGCGCCGTCTTCCCTGAGGTCACTCGGTGGGCGGATAGAGCATGTTTATTTATTTATTTACTGATCTCCAACAAAAGATGTACACAATACATGACACATCAATAAAGGGCAACATCAGGTATTAAATAGGTGTTCTCCTTCACTCATAGGACACCACAGCATGCACAATAAAGTTAACAACTAAGCTAACAAAGTTAAAATATGAATGAAAGGTAAAATCATATAAAAAAACCGGCCGAGTGCGTGTCGGACCACGCACAATGAAGAGTTCCGTAGTTGGGATTACTTGGGATGAATTATTTCCAAAAACAAACGTAAAATTGTAGTTGAAAAACCTGTTCTTCCATAGATCGATAGGTATACCGTCAAAACTCCAACTGCAAATTTAAGTTGGTCGACTTTATCTCGTTAACTTGTAAAGCCTACTTAGCCTTAGTAAAACTTATTTAGTTTTCCTTTTAATTTTATTATATGTACTACTGCCATGATTTTTTTTCACATCTCCATAAACAACCGTTTAGATGGTGATGACACACACACACACACACACTCAACTCTAACAAAAATTAGCACTTTAATGCTTAATATTACGCAAGTGGATCCTTGAGTCGAAAATTGGTGTTCACAGATCTGCAATATTTTTGAACTGCCTATCCAACGATACCCCACACCATGGGGTAGAAGAGAAAAAAAATCATACCCACATTACGTGCAAGGGAGGTACGCTAAAAATTTTTTTTTTTCAAGATTTTTTTTAGCACTTTGTCGGCGTGATTAATATGTATACCTATGCCAAATTAAGGCTTTCTAGTACTAAGCGTCTCTGAGCTACAGCGGGGACAGACAGACGGACATGGCGAAACTATAAGGGTTCCTTGTTTACTACGGAACCCTAAAATGAAAAAACAACATTAAGAGATACTTAAATTAAATTAAATCTTTTAAACAATTCTTGTATTTAGACAGAGACTAGCAGATGTAAAATGTAATAAAAATGTAACGTAATAATGTAACTAAAATTGTAGCTTTGGCTAACATATTATATTGCCTACAAAGTCTTGGCACAGCGGCGTAATGACAGAGGTTAGTTTTTGAAGGATATAAAATAAATTGTAGGTATATGTATGCCTTGTTTTTTTTTTGGATGGAAAATCATCAAATAACTTCTCCCGCTCTGGGCGGAGCGGGAGGGTGTGTCAGACTCTTACTGACTAAAACCCACCCGTATTCCTTCCTGTTGCCTGTGTTGCGGGGGCCTCAGTGACCCATTAGTACCTTCCCGCGACATATATTATGCCTGGGAATTCGAGAATGTTGGTAAATACCTACGCTAAAAATTGCAGCTGAAAAGTTACCTACCGTGGGTCAATAAGAGTAAAGTAAAATTCGCTGGAATTTAGTATCTACTTAGTAAGTCTTCTGCAAACTAAAGTAAATGTACAGTTGGGCCACATAAAAGGGAAATTAGCTGGAATACTGAACAATGAATCGAAGTAAATATCTGTGTGAGTAAACTCGTTTGGGGACAATATTTACCTACGTAGACACGGGAAAAACATAGTGTGTTATTATGAATGAAACAGAATGCAGCAGGAGTGTCGGATTTACCTACACGTACTTAGGTACCTAGACTACTTAGGCCAAGCCTATAGGGCTATAGGGCGTGACTAATTGGATTAAATGGGTTCAGGATATGGGTATCTGAATAGGGTTGTCAACTTCAGATACTACTTATATTAAAATCGTATTAAGAAGTTTGGTATAGTAATGAAGGCTCCTACATACGGGCGCGACGCGTCGCGACACAAAGGCACCGCTTGTAGCGCTACACGCGGTGTCTTTGTGTCGCGTCGCGTCGCGCGACAAGTCGCGCCAGTATGTAGGAGCCTTGATTTGTTTATTCGAGATTGGAAATAAGCAACTACTGGTACGTAGGTAGGGTTGCTAGGTGTCCGGCTGTGGCCGGACATGTCCGGTTTTTTACAATCGTGTTCGGTCAAATTTATGTACAAGTCTGGTCTATCCGGCTTTTGTTAGGCTTCTGATTAACTCCGCCGCGCCAAAAGAACGAACGAAAGCGCGCGAGCGATTTACGCGGACAGTAATTATAAAGTAAAATAAAGATAATTATTCTATTTTTGTAAACTGGTAAGTTACACCTACCTACCTATAATTTATTGACAAATAATAAGGCTGATAATTAATTGTTTTAGTTACTTTAAATGTAAAGAAGTTACAAATTACTTTAGTAAGAACAAAATGTGATTCATAATAACATAATATACATATAATTAAGAGTAGAGTAAGTCTCAAATGAATAACAGTAATAAATACACAGACAAAAGTATCAATATATTTTTCCTTTTAAAAACCAGAGCATCTGTGTCTGGCAACCCTATACGTAGGTCATACAGAGGAACCTGGTCAGACCTGCACTGTTATTCTGCAAATATTAAGTTCGACCTCTGAATATCGAAAACAGACTGTTGTCACTGACAGCTGGCACTCTGACAGGGCATTTACATAGCGAATACTTTTTTTTTTTGCAAAATTGCTTAACTGCAGCCAAGGAAAGGAGATCTCTTCATATAAGTAGTACTATATTCAAATTCAAGCTGACTTCCTGAAACCATTAAGTAAATTTAATATATCTACTTACCAAGACGTGTTGGAGGTGTTAGGCGTAGTGTTGGGCGTAGTATTGGGTGTAGTATCCGCTCCACACTCGGCGTACCACGAGGTGCGCGCGCGCGGGCTCTTGTCCTTGCGCGACAACGTCGGCAGCAGCCGCTTCAACTCTGCACACCAACACGTTACGTCATCACCTCATCGCGACATCATCCGGTCTATTTAGCAAAAATCTCACCGAGAAAACTTAAGTTCTATTTTCTTAATGTCTCTCAGCAATCATCACATTTCCGAATACAAACAAATGCTAATTTCCATGGTCCATCAATTATTAGATTTATCGTGTATAATAATTTGAATTCAGAACTAAGTAGGTATTTCTGAATTTTCTATCAGTTGCAAAAGGCAAAGTCCGACGACTGACGAAACACGAAGTTTGCCGAGACGAAAGTAGAAGCACTGTAAGTGTCACGAAGAGAGCTGTCATCACACCTAATGGGAAGGATTGCCTTCTTTGACAGCTAACTTCAAGCTCACTTCAGAGCTTAAGCAAGCTTAAGTTTTCATCAAGTTAAGTGAGACTTGCAGAATACTAGTGTTTACTTAAAGAATAGCGGTAGGAATGGCTGTGTTATTATTATTGTTGTTTGCGTCTAAGAGTTGAAAATTGTAGCCATTCCTAATGCCATTCTTAAAGTACTTAAATTGTTCGTACAGATGCTTGACTTCTTTAGTAAATAATACTTAGTACTTAAACATTTCAAATCTGAACTGGGACCAATTCATTGGCGTCTTCAAGTGAATTTTAGTTCATAGAGAAAAAACGGAACCTGATAGGATCACTCGTGTGTCTGTCCGGCCGTCTGACTCGGTCCGACTCAACATTTTTTCGTGTCTGCGACTCAAACACGGACGTGTAACGTGTGTCACTTTTGGGAGACAAATTAGAAAATGTAAAAAAATGTTTTGCTGACTGTACCGTGTGACATATGAAATGAATTAATGAATTCCCCCCTTTTGTATCCCCAATAATATTGAAAAAATACTGAACACTTTACCTACAGGTTACTGGAAAATCAATAAGAATCCTATAGTCTTAAAATAACATGGTAAATCTCACAATATTGTGTGCACAATCTTACATTTGCAGTTGGAATGTATGAGGGAACATAGTTTTCAACTACAATTTAAGTTTATTGATAGGATAAATTCATCCCAACTACGAAGCCCTCCATTGTGCGGCAAAAATCGCGAGTTTTTTTATGAGTTTGCAAAGGTTGGGCCTCTTCTGCAAAATTCGAAATTGGAATTTAAAGGAGACTTCTCCAGGGAACCCCCGTACTTCGTCGTAAAGTTTATAGACAAAACTTATGCATGAGTGTGTGTGTCATGAATCGTACGCGGGAAGTCAAGCATCTGTACAGTATTTTATCTGCGTCCATGTAACCACAATAATGAGTAGTTGCATGCAATCGTTAGGTCTTTATTGTTTCAAATGTGCTGTCAATTACAAGATTTAATGGAAACGTGATTGTACATCAAATTAAAAAATATAACGAGCAATTGTTTGCTGACTTATTCTTCCTGTTTCTCATTAATTCTAACTGTAAATTCTTCTTTTATAACTGATTCTGAATTGTTTCTTCTTTAATTTTCTTTGTGCATTGTGAAAAAATACAGTGAAAACAAAGAAACAGTTAAAATTGCAGTCAATGTTATAAATGTGGGACGTGAACTTGAAACAACAAGTTACATGATGTTATCATGAGTGCGACTATAATTTACATATAACAAAAAACACTGATGTTATAACTAGAATTATGCGTAGGCAGAATAAGCCAAGTTATGATCATCGTTTAATACATTTAGTGCTAAACAAAATTCGTGCATTATTAAGTACAAAACATGCATTTAAGTAGAGGAAGAGTAGAGAAGAGAACTCACGACCCATCACACAGTACAACACATCACAAGAGACGTACGAATTCACGAATTGCGCGGGAGTCGACCCTTTAGCTTTAGACACGAGTTACTGCGCCGTGGCTCACAGGTGACTAACACAGACTATGAAGTAAATTGCACAAACTCGCACATTGTGTTGCAGAGGTCGCTGGCGTCACCACCATGGTATAAATAAACATCTTTATACAATATACACAATGGCGTATAGTGGTATTGAAATGGGAGCCACCCATGGATTGTTACTCTTTGTTATTTAAACAGTCAACATACCTACTTGGTCACAAACCTTCTGGGTAATTCACTGGGATTATAATAAAACTGCCTCGTTGGTCGGTCGCAAGCGCTACTGCCGAGCATGAGGGTTCGATTCCCGGTCGGGCAAAATTGTCATTGGATTTTTCCATCTGGAATTTCTCAGTAGCAACCCGGAGTCTAAATTTGTGCCCGGTTGATGGAAATAGGCTCGCCCCCTATTACATGGGACTTAAAACTTATCTGGCGTAATGTGGGTGTACTAAATAGGTACACCTCTGCCTGCCTAACCCTTCGGGGAATACAGGCGAGATGTTCGTTAGGTTTTATTTATAATAAAATTTTTATTTATTGTGGCAATAACTAGGTATTGCAATTATATAGCGGTACCAGTCCGTGCCACATAGCAGGTCACTTCAAGACTGGTTTGGTCCATAGTTTAGCTGTAGGTAATGTGTTTTATTATGATCATAATAATATGTTATAAAATGGCCCAGGTTACTGAGAATAAGACCATTTAATTCATGCTCACTGTTACTAGGATTTTGTCATGTTTTATAGGAATAAATTACTTGAGTAGGCAGTCTAATCAGGGCCGGATTTAGGGCAGGGCAACAGGGGCACTGGCCCCGGGCCTCCACAAAGAAGGGGCCTCCACAATTAGATTTTTCATTGATTTTTATATGAATAAAATACTTCGTTTGTGTCCTTCAAAAAAAAAAAGAGTCCACAATCATAACTTCGTAAGGTACCTTCTTTGAATTGTTTTTTTTTTATTTGTTTCACAAATTTTTCGGGGCCTCCACTTCTTGGTTGCCCCAGGGCCGCCACAACTTTAAATCCGTCCCTGAGTCTAATGGTAGGAAGTGTGTATTTGGATATTATGTTCTAGATTGTAGAATGGACACCCGCGTGGGGTAAATATAATAAAGGCTCGTGCAGACAGACAGGCGCGATATCACGGGCTCGACAGGCAGCGCGACGCACAGCGCGATACTTTCCATGAAGTTTTCATAGAAATTGTGCTACTAGTGTCGAGTCACGCTGTCGCGTCGCGCCTGTCTGCAGGAGCCTTAATGATTGAAATACTGGCAGTACTGGCACTGACAATGTAGGTTGCACACTTTGGCCTTCTGCTTTAGGGAGTACAAGCGACAAAATAAGAATTGTTCAATAACATTCCTTCCTAATTATAGAATCGTTAGCTCGAGTTCTATTGTAGAAGTAGTAAATCACTAGGTAGGTATAGGTACTCTATGTATAACTTTAGAATATACCATACATAACATGATGACTAAGCAGAGGTGCACCTTTAATACACCCACATTTCACCAGTTGTGTAAAAGTCCCGTGTAATAGGGGGCGAGCTCATTGCCATCAACCGGGCACAAATCCAGACTCCGGGCTGCTACTGAGAAATTCCTGGTGGAAAAACCAATAACACTTTGACCGACCCGGGAATTGAACCCAGCTCAGCAGTAGCGCTTGCGACCACTAGACCAACGCGACGAGGCAGTCTTTAAAATAATTACTTCTAGTTACTTGGAGAATGCATGATGGCAATCGGGACTATTAAAATTATTACGGCCAATGACATTTACTTACGAAAATTAAAATGATCTCGTCCTTTTTATAATTACTACTACTAATATTACTATTTTTGTCCTTTTTATTCTATTATTATTATTTTTTGTATTTTATTTTTTATTTTTATTTAGTGAAGACAAAATAAAATAATATACTTGAATGTGTTACGAGCCTTAACCAAGTGTTACTACCAGAAACAACAAACAATAATGGCCCCAGTACAAAATGGCTTGATTTCGCAACTTCTTTTATAAAAAAAATAGACTTTTAAGTTTATAAAAGTTTAAGTTTGAGTGAAAAGTTTATACTTTTAAACAAAAAAAAAAATAATAAGTTGACTATTACGCCATTTTGTACAGGAACTAGAATTTTAGTAGAATTTTAAAACAATAGTTAAAAACGCAAGACAGTGCAAACATAAAGACGTGTACAGTGCAAGTTCCCCACCCAGCCCGCTGTGGGAATAACTATTCATTTTAAGTACCTAATAAAGTCTTTATCAAACTGACTGAGTACGTCACACTGACTCGCTTGTGGTTAACCTTAAGGGTTACGAATGTTAAAATAATACCATTTTTTTAGTTTTCCTTACAACTGTATAATATCTAATAACTAACATTAGGCTCGAAAAGATGTAGGCACGAGGTACTGCTAATGAATATAAACTAAAATTATTTTTTTACATACAAAGTGTCGTTTTGCATCCTCGTCATTTCAGTAGGCTGCTATGAAAGACATATATAATCTAATAAAATTACGATACGCTCAATAATGAATACATAGTTGTTTTTTAGTTACTTAAGTTTGACAGTATTTTAGAATACACCACTTTCACAGTACAGAATCATCCGGCGGCAGCGGTAGCGTTTTAACATACGTGTCACACACATGCCGCCGATTTCCGAAAATTATAAAAAAAAGACCTACTTGTTTTATTATTGATTCGTGTCGAGAATCATTAGCATAGTTACCTTCTTGAATTTGACGAGGATGCAAAACGCCACCTTGTATAATTAATTTCATAAAACATAAGTAGTTATGTTGATGATTGGGTTCAGTTTGTAATTCAGTACTGTTCCTTAAAATTTATTTTCTCCACGGTAAACATAATATTTCTTATGATTCTTAATTTCTTTAGAATTAATGCATGGTCGTAATTGAGGAAAAAACAAAGAAAACTTGTGCAATGATCCTTGCAAGCATGCCTGCATTAAGAACAATGTTCTTGGCGGATAACGCCAGTTCTTTACAAGACGAAGCGATTACCTACTACAAGGTTGCCAGCCTACAACACTTAATAGTTATGACTTGCAACAAAATTACAATAATTCGCGGCGTTGTTTCTAACAGGAATATCTTTTAAATTATATTCAGTAACAACTGACTACGTACGCTATTTATATTAATAAATGACTACAATATGGAGGAATTGATCAATTATTTTAATTAATACTACAGAAATTTAGATTTTCGATTGGAATAGGGTAAGTGTTGTAGTAATTGGCCACGCTATAGTAACTGGCCACTCATAACAAAAGAGATAGAAACAAGGTAATGCAAGCAACCCCATGAATGAAAAGGACAAAAAATATTCCTGTATCTATTGTATATTCGTTTTAGTTTACATTACCTTGATTCTACCTCTTTTGTAATGAGTGGCCAGTTACTATAGCGTGGCCAATTACTATAGCAGTTACCCTACATATTATTTCCAGTATTGGGGTAGGGCAACCAGATATCATTGTGCGCAAATAAAGACGTCGTTTTTTTACATCGTTCTCACATTTAGTTATAAATTCAACATTAAAGATGTTACGTAACTAATATTTTTGTAACAATATAGTTTAAAAGAGTGTCCATGAGAGTTTCTTGTCCGTTCTTCTCCATAGGCACCTACTACGCTTTGGAATAAGCAACTAGCGTCATTTAACTAACCGACTCCTTGACAATTCAAAAGTGCCTGTTAATGGTTTAATTGAAACAATTGCTTCAGTTTGAGTTTAATGTGCATTTCTATTTGAATGACCATCTATTTTTATTTGCTTTGAATGTGATCAACAGGAAAGAGACAATTATTATTTGTTCATTTAAGATTTCTTATTTCTCTTGATTAAAAACACTTTTTATATGATATTACTAAGTCTAAAGATATATCTTATTTTGAATCTTTAGTATCAAATCTGGTAATTATGGTATTATGATTGACAAGAGTTGTCTATCCTATCACTAACTAGGTTATTGTATGTCAGCTCATAATATATATCAGTTAGTTTTTTCAATAGTTATTCCCACCATGTCGTAAGCACTGACCTCAGTTTAGCGCTGTCTTCGTCGTCAGCCCATTGGCCATAAAACTATTCAGCCAAACCATAAACCTATAGTCTAAGGGCCAAATAGTTTATTACGCGATACGGACAGACGTCAACTGAAATATCTATTTACATGGCGTTTAGAATATAGATATTGGATATGAGAAATATTCGGTATATACGAATACAAAGATAATTTTAGAGGAAAGTTTATTTCAAGTCGGGCACATGGTAGTGTGCCGGGCAAAGTTCGATAATAAAAGCATAATTCAGAAGAAGAAAATAATGATTATCTTGATCATAGTCGATCTTATATTATAGGTACTTAAATAATCTTAGATCTTAAAATGCAGATCATCTTAAAAAATGGTAATCGAACTAACATACATAATGTGGCAACATACTTAAGTACATGGCAACACAGCCATTGGGTGTTGTGGATAACGATAATGTTATCCAAATAACTTTGGAAAAGAGATTTCGGTTTGTAACGAGTAAGACACACATCTATTGAGATCTGCGTCCTCGCATAATGTTGGTTCAATTTCCAATAAGTTTAAAAAAAATCCCAAATATTATTTTAAAAGAAAACAAGCTCATAATATCTAAAGCTTATCAAAAACCTTAGCATTAAATATTATTAGTAAAGCGATATTCTAACTGTAATTCTGCAAGGGTCAAAAGATAGTAAAATATTAGCGCTACACCACACCGGGTCCAGTTGACGGCTGTGCGTTACCTTCGTTGACAGCGCTAAAGTCAGTGGCGGGTGGCGAGGGCGCAAGCGGGGGCGACGGGGGCGCGGGGGGCGCGGGCGGGGGCGGGGGCGGCGGCAGCGCGGGGCGCGCGGCGCACAGGCAGGGGGAGGAGTCGGCCAGGCGCCGCCTACCGTCGCGCCGCTTGGTGCCGCTAGAGGGCGACAGCGTCTCCGTGCTGCCCGGCTGGCCGTTGTCGCTGCTGTTCAAAAAACGATTGCATGACACTTTGAACTTTAACATAATTAAGTCTATAATATTCCTGTTGTTGGGACTCAGGCATTCTCTCTGTGAGAGGAAACTTTAATGCTTATGAACTAAAAGACATGGTTACTATGATTTTATCAAATTGACCACTATAACAAGAACGTAGCCATGCACTGCCGTGCACCCAGATAAAATATAAGGTGCATGGAGGTGCATGGAGGAGATACATCAATGTGAAATAAAAAGAAGCAAACTAAATGACACTAATTTGGAGAACTACAAAGTTGTTTTATGAAGATGTCCGACAGCCTTCGCTCAAACGCACAGGGTACAAAAAATCAAAAGGATCTTGCTAATTCACCAATCAAAGCATGTTGAAAATAATGTACCTATACATTATTATTATCATTTGAACAGAAATGTAAGACAAACTCACCAGTTGCTAAAACCAGAGTCACCATCCATAGAATCAGTCAGGTAGAAAGTCGAGTTGGTGATCTTCAAAGCACTGGGTATGTCCGAGTTGATATCCACAGCCAGTGAGGTCGCCCGTCTGAATCGAGACTTGAATGAGAAGTACGCTTTCCTCGACAAAGTCCCACTGTCCTTCTTACTCGCCTCACCAGTTGGAGTCACTGGCTTCTCAGGAGGCGGCTTATCAGGCAACGGAGGAGGTACATCTCCATTACTCGCCCGCTTATCCAAAATAACAGTTTTCAATTCTTCCTTCAACGAACCATACACTTTGTTCAAGGGAATTTCAGTCTTATTTAACACCGGCCGCGTGTCGTTAAAGTGGATGTTTGTGTACACTGGCTCCTGTTGTTCGCAGTTGGCATAGATTGGCGACTTCTTCTTAGGCGTGTCGTAGATGGTGGTCTGGTTGTTAGTCTTTGTGAACGGTTTGCCGTCCATCGCCACTGTAAAAAGAATGACTGGTTAATACGGTGCCTGTGTTTGAGATGGTGAAAGTAGGTCAGTGTTTATCTCTAAAGATATCGACAGATAATATTGTGTGGACTGAATTTTATTATGAATCAATGTTATCAAAGATAGTGATTTTCTATGAATTTAGTTTTTGCATTAACCAAGGCCAATCTATTGTTGGGACATTAATTGTAATTCTGACCCGACAGACGTCCTGTCCAAATTTCTATAATTAATAAAATAATCCCCTAGAAAAGAGAAAGTTCAGTTTTTCCCGAATTCGAAAAAAAATTCGGGAAAGTTCTTCAAAATTTTCTTCCCGTAAAAATCTAGTAATTCGGACTATTACGGACGTTTTATTAAAAAAAAAAAAATCCAGGTCCAGACGATCTCAAGTGATGCGCTTGCCAACGAAAAGCATTTTATTTTTATTTATATAGATAGATTTTATTGGCTTTATGGAAAACTTTAGGCTTTAGCTTTATTGCAAAGTGAACATAAATGATTTCAAGGGAAATATATGTTATTTATAATACAAAGCGTATTACATTTTTTTTTTTGGTACACCAACAGCGGTACATGCAAAGAATTCCAAGGGAGCAATAAAAAGATACAAGTACAAATGTGTGTGTGTGTACATGTATGTATGCCTATTATATTATGGTATACACAGCAATCTACCATCAAGACAAAAACAAAGAAAAAATACAACATACAAGAATCTGTTTATTTTTAGAACAGAGCTATTATTATTATTTTATTATCAATCAAAAAAATAATATCGTTCAGTGATTTAATAGTAGTCGGAGAGACAGTGATACAATTTCGACAAACTCTTCAATATCCGATATGGTCTAGTGGCTAGGATACCTGGCTCTCACCCAGGAGGCTCGGGTTCGATTCCCGGTATCGGAAGAATCTTTTTGCATTTTATATAAATACATTTTTGCTTACCAGAATATCTTTTGGTGAGGTTTCTCTTGATTTGCCTCATCTTCCGTTGGGCTGCGCTGGCTATTTTGGTCAGAGTGTACTGCCCACCACCGGTCGGCGGGTTGGGCAGCCTCGATGCCGGCAATGTCGGCGCTGTTGGGGCGTACGTGGACTGAAAATGGAAGAAAAACAAATTAATAAAATAAATATAAGTAAGCAGATATTGTAATAAGATATTAAACGGTGTCTCCAACTATGTATCAAATGTGTGTGGCTTTTTTTTGTCTCTGTAGTTAGATGGTTGCCATTAGTCTGACGTCTATTTTATAATCAATTTGGTACCCACTTTTATTCCCTTTGTAACCATTTTTTGTAGGATATAAAATTACAGTTTGCGTGCTAGCCGAATAAAAGCAAGTCATTTTAAATTAAACAAAGAATTTATTATACTAATTTATATAGCGTGTTTGCTCCAAGTCAGAACGACACTAACTAATCAATGCAATAACAGTAATAATGGTTTAAAACTTAATTATGCAATGTTTTCCCTAAAATGAGACATTAATAAATGTAGCCTTGTTTTTTCCTTAAACACTTAGGTACTTAATTAAATGGTGGGATTTCTAATTAAATGATATTTTATGGTTTAATAATCTTTAGATGACGCACAAGCTTGAGCAAATAGTTCATATTTTGTCCGTTAGAGGGCGCTGCACGTTAAGAAACCGTTTGCTTGATTTTGTTGGATGTTCTAAGTAAAATCCTCCGTTTGTGATCATGCACTTCACTGCATGGTTTTTCGAATACCGACGCATTTATAATGACAACATAGAATAAGATATTGATCAAATCAAAAGAAATTATTTAAAACTAGATGCGCCCCGCGGTTTCACCCGCATAAGTTTTGACCCCGTTGGTATATCGGGATAAAAAGTACCCTAGGTGTTATTCCTGGTTATAAACTATCTGTGTGCCAAATTTCATCCAAATCCGTTCAGTACTTTTTGCGTGAAAGAGTAACAAACATCCATCCATCCATCCATCCATCCATACAAACTTTCGCATTTATAATACTAGTAGGACTAGTAGGATCAGTAGGATGATGTTCAGGAATTAATATGAATGTTTTGTGGATATAGTCAACCACATGTCCATGGCAGCAATATGATTTTGACAGCGCTTTTATTTGGTAGCAGTGTTCTTAGTTCAAGTGTTAACCACTGTCGTTCGATTGACCTTACAGCTGTCCAAATAAATAAAACTTACCTTATCATGATCATCAGTATCACTGTCGCTATCGAAGGAGTCGAAGTCTTCTTCTAGCGGAAGGGGAGGGGGTGCGTGCGGCTGCGCAGGCGCCGGCTCCAGCGACTCGTACAGGTGGCCCGAATCGCTGCTGTCGCATTCTGTTGATAATGAGGGAGATTCTTTAAAAGTTTGGTAACTGCAACTGCCCAGCACGGAACTGCAAGATCATTTAAAAGCTCCAAAACTTGTGGTTTTGGAACAATAATTTAATAAACAGTGTGTGAGCGGTCTTTATTTATACATAAAGTATTCTATTTATAACCACAATCCCCTGGTGGAATGGCACATACGAATAAACATGCTAATTTCCAAGTATAATGTTATAAGGAATTCTTACTCTGCCGAAGCAGAGTATTCAAAAAATACTTTAGACTCATTTGAGTGTCCCCCTCCACGGAAATCTTTAGTAAAAGGCGAAAGATTTATACGTTTTGAAGGGAAACCAGAGATACTACGATTTAGTTTGGTCGGCCTTATATCATTCGCGCGGTAACGAAACCATAGCGCGATTCAGAAACGAGTACAGAATGCACAACGCCATCTATCGAGGTAGCGGGAACTAATTTTATCTTTACGTTGTGTCTCTACTTGCTAGCCGACGCGACGCTCATGTTGAGGGCTATTTCTTTGTTAAGTATATGGATATTTTTAATAACACACGTTTTTATATTTTAAGATTTTATGATAGTGAGTTCTTGTCACATGGAGCCTAATATTGTCATAGACAATTCAGTGAAACATGAAGATGGTTAAAATTACGTAATCTTATAACATAATCTTGAGGAAATGAGTTCAATGTCAGAGACGAAGTTAATAATAGAACCAGTGATGGATGACAAACGCGTGGATTTTGAAAAGTATATATCCAGAGGAAAGTGGATCTCAATAACAGACATGATTATTCACAGACACAAATTATAAAAGGAACCACTTTCAACGAATTAATAGATTTCACTAAATCTCAAGGCAATCAATCAAGATAAAAGCACACATAAGTCACAAAAATATGCAAAGTTAAAGATGAATATATTTACAGTGTACAAAATGAAGTATAAATAAACTGAAAATATTATTATAATTAATATTATAACAGCAAAAAGGCAGCTATGGTATGGTCAAGGTCTTCGGTGACCATCGTTACACAATCGAGGTGTCGCATGCGGCACACAGGTGGGCACGACAGCTTTGCGCAAGAGTGGTTGTTGAAACAGTCATCCGGAGTCCGGACGAATATTTTTGATAGTTTACGAAGATAATGATTGTAGAGAAGTAAAGACAAGAAACAATACAATAATACTGTAGAGTGCGCTGCTTTTGTGAATAGATAAATTAATGCAAATTCAGATGTGTACTCTTGTTTCTGTTAACAAATCCGATTACTGCTGGGCATATGCTTGGACACTGGGTGATCTCTACAGGGCTGTTTTAAGATGCAGAAGAGTTTCCAAAAAATAATCAGTGAATA
This sequence comes from Atethmia centrago, assembly GCA_905333075.3. Lineage (NCBI taxonomy): Eukaryota > Metazoa > Arthropoda > Insecta > Lepidoptera > Noctuidae > Atethmia > Atethmia centrago. The sequence goes on along the minus strand of HG995378.1, from coordinate 28,048,542 downwards.
AAACAATTAATGAACAGTTTAACAATAGAAGCAGTGAATGTTAAGGTTCCATAGTCCCTTAGTTACATAAGCGAAGCGTATCGCCGGATCTGTCATGTTCGTTTAACAACTCTTGCGCAAACTGCGGTCGATGGAATACGAGCGTGAGTAAACAGTTTCCAGTGATTGCATTGCCTCATAGTTTCATGTCATGTGTTGGTGCATCCCAGGACGAAGTTTTAACTATTATTTGAATAGATACTCGTATTAAAATGAATTGGAAGATACGTTGAGAAATAAACTTAATCTAGGGTAGGGAAGGAAAATAAACCATCGACAGTCACTCGATCAATGACGGTGGACAAGAAAGAAAGAATTTGGGTGAACCCCGAATAGGTATAGTGTCTTTAATTATATAGTGTCTAAAATTCTTTTAGTGATACAAAATTTTAACGTGTCGTCTGGCGTGATGAGCATGTTGGGAGGAATTTTTATAGGGATGAAAGAAACACTAACAAATTTGGTATAGGTAGAATCAAATATTCTTTATTGTGTTCACCATTCGATGTAGATATTCAATATTACAAGACTGGAGTAGAATGGAATCAAAGTTATCCCATCATTAAATAATGTGCAGCCAGCAGGATATTAGGAAACTCTCGTGCAAGTTCCATTCGGTCGCGTAAAAACCTAGATATTAAGGATATTTTAACCAATTAAGGTCAAATAAATTAGATAAACAAAATATCCATCATTCTGAATTAAGGAAAATAGAAGAATAAAACCGAGCAAAATGGCAAACACCAATTTGATGATCAAAGGAAACTAAAGTTCATTCATATTATAAATCCGCCGGCGGCAGGTTCTGTCAGCAAACTCTTGCGTAAGCTGCGTTCAAAATGTACTGGTGGTCGTTACAAAGTTACGACTAAAACAAGCGTATGATTGAGTCAAAGATTTGCATCATGTATTAGCTCTGTCGACGTGTAATGGATGGTGGACTGGAGTTACGTTATGTTGGGTTAACACACTGATGTTTGGGTCCCAGTTATAGGTTCCACCTTAACCGATTAATGCTATAAACAAATTGTGAACACCGTGGTTTTAGTTGGTAGGTTCCCGCCTACACTACACCACTAAGGCGGAGGACATCGTGGAGTACGTGCGCCAAAAAACGAGGTACACGCCGAGGGTGCAGTTACGGAACGTAAACTTCAAGGCGTTCGTCGTGCGTGTACCGAACTGTTATTTGTTCCTCGTCATGAAGGAAGACTTTTGGCCGCAGGATGTGGTGTTCCGTCGCTTCCGCGGACAAGTCCCACAGGACAGCACAAAGTCTAGCTAGTGCAAAGTGAAGTGCTACTATATAGTATTAAGCCTATTTATTAACCCAAGTTTTGTTTATTAAAATATGTATGTTTAGGTTAAGGTATTTTTCGTAAGTTATTTCAGGGCGGAAAGTATCGTTGAAAATAAAAAAACAAGTTTTTAAAACCTCTTAATATGCGCTCTACTTTGAGATGAAAGTTGGTTATTAGTTACGCGTGATTACGAAATTACTGATTCACGCATCATTTTGCCAATCAGTAGTTGTAGATTCTACATCATTATTACGATATGAATTAAGACGGTGGTACTATTAACAGTTTATGTAGTACTCAAGCTCACGAACATGTAATTGAAATTGCGGAAGAGCTTTATTATCAAATTATTGTACAGACATAAAATACAAGTTTACCATTATTTAATGGATGAACATGACTCACGAAACCAATCTCATTGCCAAAGAGTTGAGGCAAAGACAAATATTAATTGAAGATAGATAAAGATTATAAAGTAAAACCAGAAAGCAAATGGAAGTTTATTTTCAAATCATATCTGTAAAGTAAGCCTAGGAAACGCTGGCGTGATGACTTAGAGGCGTATAAAGAAGTTTGGCAAAACACAGGGAAAGGAAAAGGGGGGAGTGAAAAGCTGTGGAGACTTTTGCCCAACAGTGAGACAATTCACATTCAAAAAAAAAAAAAAAGCAAGCTGTCTAAGAGAAGGTAATGTTACCGGTAATGTAAATAACTAATAATGATACGTTCATTAGGCAATTATTTTGAAATCCTGAACAATCTGATCGGAATAAAAACGATTTGGTTGTCGAATGACTAGCGAATAGTTGCCCAATTGGAAAGATACGATCGATCTAATGAACCATTGCATTGCCTACTTTATATTTGGACATGTTTGAGTCACACTCAACATTCTTATGGATGACATACACTATATACATGCTTGCTAAACCTACAATATCATGTATAATATGTATTCTTGCTTTAAATGTTGCGGCTTGGGTTTTTCCAGGATTCGCGTCGTTATATTGACCGATGCAATTTCTATTTAATCAACTTCAAAAAAGGAGTAGGTTCTATACGTCTGTATGTTTTTTATTTATGTTCATCGATATGTTTTCATCTGTCTTGAGCGATATACAGTATTACTTTCCCATTTGAACTTGCATCTTCATCATCAGGTTTTTCAAGTGCACAAATACAGCCTTGAATGACCTTGACTTTGTTATGAATAAATACTAATATCAGCATTATACATTGTAGAATGTTTGCATGTAGATAGGTAGGTAGATACTGCATGGATATTATTTCGCTCATCCCGCAATGGTACAACATGTTCATGGAAACAACCACGAATTTGCTGCAGAGCAGCGTGGAGTACGTAATATGCTTATTATGTCTGCCCTTGTATCTACAAATTTGCTAGAGGAAATGGAATGACTTGATTGGAACACGATAATAATCTATGCCTTTGACATTTCTAACCGGTTCAGACCACAGTTACTGACTTCATTTAGTTATTGAAAGTAAGACTACTACGAACAAGTGACGTCAGAGAAGTAGAAATCGAAAGACATCCCAAACAATTTATCTCGTCGTTTCAAAGTTAAAAAGTTATGTTGAAAAACGCGAAAAGTGACATCAAGTTGTGATTGTAAGTAATAACTTAAGTATACGTCATGTATGCGTTTTTGTGTTTTCACTTTCTTGTCAGTTGTAGTCGAAGAGACAACTGTGTCTATGTGAGACACGCGAGCTATTATTCAATGAATTTAATTATAGCTATTGAACTAGAAACTGTCTACGTGAATTAGGGTGAGACAAATAGCTTTTAATCACAGCCGTTTTTATTCATGTGCCAGTATTAATTCAAATTGAAATTAATCTCAAATATGTGGCCATATCAAACGTAAAAATTATAAATTACGTTTTTGGGGGCCCAAAAACTGTCAACAGTAGACTGTTCTACAAAGAAAATATAGAATTTAAAAATATATTGCCTATTTTTCTTAAAAAAAATTTTTTTTAAAGAAACCATATTTAAGGAATTGCAGAAACTTAGTTCAATGCAGATAGACAAAGAACTAGGATATAAGAATAGCTTGATCTTGTGACGCTTATTCAAGTTTAAGTATACTATAACTCCTGGAGTCTGCGCTGGACAAGAACCTTTAATATCTTGCGGATGATTTCATCAAAGTAACAGTTAACAACAAACGTGTTTGTCACCAACTTGTACTTATTAATTATAGTTTTTCACCACATGATCTAGAAGAGCACGTTTATCAAGTAGAAAGCTAGAAAGTGCTCACAGTGATCGAGCCGTGAACCATTCTATAGCTAATGATACGGTATACGGTAATATTACATGCACATAAAGACGATGCCATTCAATCCCGACATTCGAGGGATGTTGACTAATATTGAGACAATAATCCTCATTCCATCATCAAACATCCTCATTGACCAGTTGTTTTGATTTCCGATTGGATTTGTTTTGAATCTGCTGCCTGTACCATCCATGCTCAGTATCTATTGTTGTTACTCCAGCACTTTAATAGTAAGTTTACAATGAGCATGGACAACGAGATCCTATTGATTCACCACCAAAACTAACTTTTATATCAAATGAGAGCAACAAAACAGTTAATACCAAAAAATACGATGAGATCTTGTATTTCAATTTCTCCATCTTGTAGTACGGTCCTGATGTTGAGCCAGCAGGTCCGCTCCAGTACATCGATCAGCCTCACCCTATCGCCCAGCTCCTGTCGCGGCCTGCGCGTGCGCTCATCGTTCTCACTGTAGTACGAACACTTGGCGCTCGTGTCGATGTACACCTTCGTCGGCGAAGTTACGAACACTACAACAAATGACGATCGAGGTGACAACAGGCCAAATAACCCCAGGTCAACGGATTCATGATCACGACTCAAGATACCGTGAAATTGACGCGGCCATGGTAAAAATTATCGAAGCCTTTTCAATGCAAAAATTCTAATGCTAATAATGTTTTATGGTAATTCAAGTTTGTTACGAAATTCGCGAAACATGTTTGTTATTTTAAACAAACACGTTTTTACCACTTCAACACAAGGACTTTTGGCAATTAAGAATAAATTCAATCTTGAGTCACGTCAGAACCAGTTAAATTGTTGACCGTGTATCGAATAATAATTGGGATTATTAATCAGCCTGGTGCACCTTGATCGCCGCAGTTCCTTCGCAAAGTCCTCAGCCTCGGCGGTGCGGGCGGCCCGACGCCACCGTTCACCTGAGGCCTCTCTGAGATCATTGTTCATCATCACCGGTATCACTGCATCACATCACTTCACTTTATTTCACAAGCACTTTTTCGAACAAAGAACGTTCGATCAGACATCCGCTTGCACTGTCGAACGAACAACGTACCAATGCAGCGATTCGTTCCTACTGCTGATTTCGCTGAATCACTGAATGTCCAATTGAAGTTTATGATTAAAACAGGCTTCCTTAACTCAGCCGCGCGATCAAGTTATAAAAAAAGCGAAACAAGTCGTCGGCAGCTGCGTTGCCGCCGCCGGCCGTTTCAGGGTCGACTGGTCCACGATTGTATGGATCGACGTTTGCATCGCCACTAGAAGTGAGAACTGCTGCTTTTTTTTCACTATTTCAATGCTAAGCGCCGCGGTATCGCAACGTGCCAAATAACATTTGTAACAGTTCTGCTGACATTGGACGTGGTTAATGCACCTAAATTGCTATTTGAAAATCGTTAGTTACGGCTCAGTGCACAAAGTGTTTAGTTATAAAATATTATTGTTTTGTAAACAATCAGTTCTAACGCTCTACTATCCGATCGTATGACGCGGAATGTAAGTATGACGGTCCTCACAGAGGACAATTTTCATTTTTTATTTCAGGCAGAAAGATTTTACGAGTAACCGGAGAAACTGTTACAGCTATTAGATAATATTTATGACTAGAAGTTATGGTGTAATTGCAGAACGAGTTGTGTGTTTGTATGTATGGCGTTGCAATCAGAGCATTGCGGCTTGCGAAACAATGAAGGCCTAGCGCGGCGCATAATCTGTTCCGCGGAAAGAGAACTGTAGCATTACAGAGCTGCATGTTCGAGCAGGCTGCTAGGAACGCGAGCTAGTTACTGCAGTTACTGAATGACTTGATGGTACCGAGGAATCAACATGCAATCTGTGTAATAGCTGAGTGGAATGATCGCAAAAAACTAACGACCGATGATCGCCATGACACTGCGCTTATAGATAAAGATGTGTAACAAGATGTAACGGTTGGCGTTGCAGCATTATCAGATAAGTATGCTACTAAGCAACTTCACATAACAGCATTTAAATTGCTTCAATTATCGAGACATTAAGTCTAGTTGGAGACACTTTCTAGATCTAGATCAACAGATAGAATGACAATACTAGCTTTGTCTTGTTTTGTGCGGAATGCAACGAATTAAAACAGTTTCGTCAAGAATATTAATGTGAAAATTAAAATAGGCAAACAAACCATGAAGTAAAATAAAGGTAGGTGTTTGTATAATAGATTGTGCAATGGAATTCAGAAAGATATACAATGATATTCAGACTACTGCCATTAATATCGTTAAAGTGATTGGAAATATGACCGTGTCTAAATAGTAGCAGGCTTGCAGCTCCAACCGATTGTTTCAAGTTTCATGCAGTTCGGTTTACGCTGTATAATAGTTGGGTATTAGAGTCGAATATTAGAGGTAACTACAATGGAATGCTACGATTGTGGATTAACTAAATAAGGTAGCATTTGTAAGTGGAATTCCGTAGAACAGTTGTCACAGTTCCGGCTGGGTGCAGACACCGCAGGTCGACGGTCTACACTCGCTCTCGACACACGGATCTGTTGTAGGATTGTTTTTTAAACTGTCTTTTTAATATGCATCTAGTATCGTATGAATAAGTCTAAGAAATAGGTACTTATATGTTTTCTTTAGGTTGGTCTTTGGAGTTTATATTTAAAAATCATTCTCCTCATATAATTTAGAAGATATTGGAGACCGTTCCTCAATTATTCTTCTCGTGTAACAGTGCATGCTTTATTTACGGTTTACTCGTGTCATCTTCCGTATTCATTAGAATAGAACAGTGTTATTAAATTTTAAGCTGAACAGTTCATTGTTGATATCAAATTAGTGTGAGAAGATTTAACTTTAATGGACATTGTTAAAAAATCTTATCTCAAAGATAATGTTACGTAAGCTGCTTTAAAAATGTGGATGCATATTAATTAATAAGATTGCAGAAAAAATACGACATTTTATTCATTCGGATGAAGCATAAGAGGATGACTTTACATTGACAAAATGTTCATTTTAATTAGATGTCCAATGAAAGGATATGCAAATAGCAAGTTGTGACACTTCAAGGTGGACAAGCGTTTAGAATACACGAAAATGTGTGAAGCAACAGCTTGTAACTCTGACTCTGCTGACTTTGATGGAGCTGCACGAAGCGTGACCGAAGATAATATGTTAAGTAGCGATAAAGAAACACTAGAAAGTAAAAAACTATATAACATACAAGCTAATTATTATTGTTTTACGCTTAACGTTTTATAGTTTTAAGTTTTCGCAACAGTTGTCACGCTTTTTGTTGGGCAAAAAAGTTACCGGCCGGCTGAGCTAAGCGTACACGGATGTCGTACGTTTACGAAACAACAGTATGAAGCAGAACAATTAAATACGAGTGTAGATTCTGAAGTTTACAGTATTAGGTTTTCATGAACATTCACAGTATTAACAGTCCGTAAACACGAATGAAGCACTTTCACTGTCGCGGGGTGTGGAACCGGTGGCGGCAACACGTCCGCTCGGCTGCGCGGGCGCAGGGCTGACTCGCGCGCCGGTCGTCACCGCCGTCCCTCTCCCACGCGAGAACCTTTTGTGGCAACTGTAGCAAACGTGTAGGTGTACCAGAAACGCCATTTAAGTAACACCCCTAATAATGAACGAGGCAAAATTCAGAAATGACAGGACAGACGTCATCACGCTTCTTTAAAAGCACTTATGTTATAAGTGCTTTTAAAGACGGCAAAAAGGTCGTTTGTATTTAAATTTAAAAAAAACAGGGCGCAAAAACTGTCTGATAAAAAAGATATCAGTGAGCAATGGCACAATTATAAATAATAATGGCTTAGAAGCAACACCTACTCCAGATATCTGGTATACTATCTAGACTAGAGTCAGCAACAATAGGGAGCAAACTGATTCAGCAAACGCTACATTTTAGAAAACTGGTCCGGTGAGTCTGTCCATGAGAATTTAGGGCGATACGCTATCAATGAAGCTATAAATCTAAGTGTTGCCAGCGACTAACGAAACTGAGATATCGATAAACAATGCTGTAAGGCAACTTGGTTAGATCCGCTCAAAAACTAACTTGGTTATGCTGGGTTATTTAGTCGCTAATTGTGCGAGAAATCTAGACCATTGCACTCGTTACTGGGTAGTGACATAATGTTGGAGCCGCCACAAGTAGAGCAGGTAAATAATTGATCCCACGTTCGACTTCATCGGTGATTTTTACTGTATATTTTGCAATTACGTTACAAAATTGAAGATTCTGTGCACTTAGTTTCCTTGAATCAGGCGCGTGTCTGACGAGTTATTGGCTTTTCGTGTGGTTAGCCAATGAAGGTTACCAGTGCAATTGGTGATAGCATCGCCTTTCGACTATAATACTCAGAACACTGCGTAATGTTTCGATACATTTTCTAGTTCAGTAACCGTTGGTTCATCGTTGCGTTTTTGTAACCTTGGTTTTTTAGCTCTAAGGGTAGTTGTATCAACCTTTTCACTTTTTGGGGCGTCGCACACTTGCTGCAAATGTGAGAAGTGCGTAAATGTTGTAAATTCGGAAATCACACGGTTTTGCTAACTGTCGTGATGACCACACACGACCCACACAATGATAACTACAACCTCATGCAACGTAAGCGATGCATTGTTATCTGCATTCAAAAATAATTCCCACAGTTATGTCTTTATCTGTTATTTGTTAAAATTGTTCAGTGAAAGCCGCAATAATGGCTTCAAATTATTTTCGCAATTTTAATGAGATCGTGTAAAATTCTGAAAGTTGCTTCTCGCCCAATCCTTCATTCATCACCTTCTGAATCATTGCTTTCGCTTTGTTAATCAGCTAATATTGTTTCATCGTATACGAGTATCGTTAACACCATTTTATTGTCGTTTTCCTCAAAGAAACAGATATTAGTAATTTCCCGCGTATGTGTTGATCATTTATCAGTTTTTGCTCAGACATTGTGTGCATTTTCTCGGTAACCAGTTCCATAAAGTGTCTCGCAATTCACAAGATCGCAAATACAATTGGATTTAAAAAGTTGTAATCGTTAAGTATCACTTTGGAAAGTGCATTTCATTAAAACATCATTAGACGATACATTCGCGCTAAAAGCATAATTTATATTCCTACCTATTATTTTACAACCATTAAATTGAGTGTAAAGCTGTTATGCTTGCTTATTCAACTTGATTTGCATTGGGCAGCTGACCCTTCAAGGCGTGCTAAATATGCGTATCATCACTGTTATTATGCACGTCATATAAAGCGTACACATCAAGATCCCCTCCGGTGTTGGCTTCTTTAACAACTTCAATACCAAACTTGTAGTTGGCAGGTCTCTTCAAAATGGTTGCACGTAAGTAATGTTTATAGCTTATATATTTTTACGGTCAAGGATGAGTAATAAGTACTACACGACGCAACGTGAGAAGGTACTATTATTATGCCTTGAATGATAGTACTTGACGAGGAATTCTTTTGTCGTGTGGATTTGTTTGATAACATGTATGATCTTATCTCATTCGCCTATGTTCATGGGCACTACTTTACCTCATACGTGAACAAGACGCCATTTTTGTGTTACGGCTTACGTCATCTGTCCTTGTCGTGGTTAAAAAAGTGCAGCGCAGTATTGGAACTCATTAATTTTAATTAATTTACAATAAGTGCACCTGCTGTTTTTAACTGGATTTATAAGAGCGGAAGTCATAAGGAAATAGTAGCTGTGAAGAACGTGAATCCAGTTTGTTCCGCAGAGAAAAGTACACTGCAGTGCAAATAGAGCGTGGCTGCTGATGCTAATACTTGTTCCTGGCTTACACACGAACTTCTTGAGCAGGAAGACGCTAAGCACATGACCACTGTTCGGCTCCATAAAGTAATGAAGTGGAACTTCAAGCTCGATTGGATGTGTCTACATATATCATCTTAGATATCTTCCTTCCTAGATAAAAGTGGCAATTCTTACAGCTATAGAGTTACTAGATAAGCTTTGGCTAAGGTCAAAAACTTGCCAAAATCAACTTGTTATACATAAGCTCAATTTAAGATGACCTAGACATACATTTTGAATGTTTGCTGATGACACTATTGCGATATAATGAAATGCCTATTCATGTTCGTGTTCGTGTGACGAAAATGACAATCTTTTACTGTGTACAGACATCGTAAGCATGCAATGCTTCGCTCCACACGACTTGGTAGACAAAGAAATGTTTTGTTGTGACGACAAAAGGGTTTGGTAGTAAACAGCCTCTGTAGTCTTCTGTTGAGGATTTAATGAAAAAAATTTGGCTCACTTTGAGGGGGATGTTAAAAGCAGAAAACACCCTTACACCGGGCCACTTTGATATATGTTGGTTATTGGTGTATGGACTATCAAGCTCAAGTTCCTCATTTTGTCGTTAGTGAAAGCCCCGTAGGTCGGCAGTCGGGTTCATAGAGGGAAGTGAGGTTAACTTTATAGGATAACTGGATGTTGATCCCTTGTTGCGTAGGATCAGTAAACAGGTTCATTCGGAGCCCAGTTGAGACATAACCGAGCAGGCGGTCTCTATTTATGGCTTAAACGCAAGCGTGTACTGATGCGTATCATCATTTAATCATGTAGCCAGCCGTGGGTTGAGTTTATTGCATCGTTTCGGACACCGTGCGCAATAATAGAGTACATTTAAGTACACGACAGAGATTTATGGCCTGATGAAGTATTTGCAAAATATGGGCTTGCAAACAAATACGTTGCATGTAATGCCAATGAGTAGATAAGAGCAAAGTTTAAAAAAATATGTTCACACGTATAAATGGAACGTTGAAACTAGTGGTATGGTTATTGGCACGGAATGTGTTCTTATTTATAATATTTAAACAAACGAGACAGGAAGTCAATAGTGACTTTAATTAAATATACCATTATCTCTCTGTCATGTGTATAGCGATGCGGATCAGTGCACAGAATGTTATTGTTCGGCGATGTTAAAGATAGTATACAATGGTGTTGTTGTCACTATAATATTCATCAATGAGCAGGCTTCAACGATAACTGTATTATGGTGATCATGAGAAAGCTGTAAATAAAATAATACTTGAAACAAGTAAATGGTAGCAATGGCCACCATATTAATCAATTCGACTGTACAGTCTCGAATAATAAACCAGATAATACTACAATTTAGGTAACAATGATTCAGAGCTCTTTGCAACATCTGTATGTGGTGAAAGTACTCATAAAATGGACGTATCTGATACGACCAAGCTTAACAATATAATTTTAAAGGAGCCGACATTGTAGAAGACCATCTTGGGCAGGGCTGACAATCTTCCAGATCTGCATTAGATCTGAAAGACGAATAGGGACTTTGGGAATGGAAATAAACATGGAAATTAGAAAACTCGACGGTGAAAAACTAGTTCATACAATGATCTGCTGCTGATTCTAAGACAAAGTATAAGTCTGAGTCGACGAGGAAATGGATTTGTATTTTAGAAATACCTGCGCCAACCTCAATAAAAAAGTGATTGATACTGGAAAATAGTTCTGGCGAAGAAATCTTCCAGCATTTTGTTCAGTGGTTGAAGAATGGTAAATATTTGTCAGCTCTAATCAGGTCATAAAGTAGCCAACTGTCTCGCAGCTCGTAACAATGGCTTATGGCCTTATAGTCACGGCTTGTGCGTACGGGTCGAAGGGCGGCTGCGTCCAATAAGGAAGTCTACTTCAGTCGCCTTGCACAATGCCTGCGTAAAAGATATATTACCACTGCATTGTTGAAAACATTGTGTTCGCGCTGTAATTACTGCTATTGTTGACAGATTGAATTAGTTATTTTAAGTGTTAAATGTATCTATTGTACATCTATTTAATTGTAAACTTCGTTTTGTTTGGCTTTTCGGTCTGTTCTATTTATATTTCTATAAGATGTTAGATTAGAGTAGGTATTAAAGCTGTTTGTAAACCCGAGGTTTTAAAAGTTCGAAGCTTTTTATATCATCAAAATACTTTCAAGAAGACTATTGACTTAAAAGCATTTCACAGTGCTATCAAAACTGACAAGGAAAATGCAATAAAAGAAACGAAGAAGACCATGAAGACAGAACAAGATGTAAGTATCGTTAGCTACAAAATACCAGTGATGTTATTGATCTAAAAACATTATACGTGTCTACTTAATCAACCTGTGGTATTATGTTTTATACACAGACCATTAGACCTTGACAGGTACGTAACTTTCTATTTTAATTCGCACTTGCCCAGCTTGCATACGAATAAGATTGATTTATTCTAGGCTGCCAAGTTGTATGGCATAGTTGTTATGGTATAGTTAGTTATGTACAACATCTGCCGTAGTGATTAGTGGTGATGTAGACAGAGGCTTGCCCATGAGACGACATAGGCCTCTGCCAATTTGCGCCACATCACCCGGTTCTCTGCCTTCCGCATCCAGTCTGGGATTTTTGAGATGGCAGTACCTTATCCGTTGTTGCTGTAAGAAAACGATCTTAGGAGACTGTCCTTAACATTTTGAGAATTTTTAATGTAGATTAAATTCATAGATTTTGAAAAAAATACAGACGGCAAGAAAATAGGCTATTTTCACAAAAACTTTTTTTGATGCCTTTTGATCTGACTTTAGCGTGAGAAAGAGATGGAGCTATAAGTCCTGTATAGCTCAATCACTTTCCCACTGTGAAGTAATATTATAATAATACTGCTATAAGAGGTGATGGTTACCCCCCTGATTCTTATAAGGATCGAAAAAAGCTCTACGGGACCAACTGAGGTAGTAGAAAAGTCATAAATGACAAAAATATTTTCCTGTAAATATTAAAGACAATATTAAACTTGTTCAAACAAGTTTAATATTGTCTATATTTTTGACAGCTGATGTTTGGCAAGCATCTGTTCTTAAAACCACAACAAAGATTTTGTGTGAGTCAGCCCCTTCAAAAAGAGTAAATAATGATACGGCAGGAAGTATCATGCTTATACATAAAGGCTCCTACATACTGGCGCGACTTGTCGCGCGACGCGCCGCGACACAAAGGCACCGCTTGTAGCGCTACACGCGGTGTCTTTGTGTCGCGTCGCGTCGCGCGACAAGTCGCGCCAGTATGTAGGAGCCTTAACGCGGTGTACATAAAGCCTGGAATAAACATGCTACTAATAAGCATGCTTGTTTGCTACTAGGTAGCATGCTTATTAGTAGCATGTGCCTGTAAGATACTCATGCTAGTTGAATGCTACTAAGTAGCAAATGCTCGAAAGTAGCATGCTCTTGTACTACTGCGTAGCATGTGTATTCCACGCTTAATGGATGTAAAGTATTGGTAAAAGTTACTTATTGTGCATAAATCCTTATAATGGTAAGTCGGAAGACATTAAAAAGTGAAGGTGAAAATTAAAAGCGTTTAGTAGGAACGATTGTTAGACTGTTGTGACGTAATTGTCGCAAAGCAATTTATTTTAATTGTGATGTTCGTAAAAGTAAATGGTTGTGTATAAAATGTAATATGGCATACGAGGCGTTGCTTATAGGACGCCGACAAGCACGGAGATTAAAAAAATGTGTTTCGAAACTAACACCCAGAAAAACTTTAGGTCACCTTACTTAGCAAACTACTGTGGTGTACCACAGGGAAGTGTCCTTAGTTCCTTATTGTTTATAATATATGTATATAAACGAACTGCCCAACTCCACGAACCAATATACTATATTGTTTGCAGATTATACTACCGTGTTGACAAAAGAGAAAACTCTAGATAACAGTAAAATTGTTATGAATAAAGCATTGACAGATTTAATCAGTTGGCTAGACAGGAATAACGTAACCATAAATACATATAAAACTAAATTCATAACATTTTCGCCATAAAATAACCACAACAAATTAGGAAATGGATTGAAATTAAGTTTAAAATACAATAATAATGACATCTAGAAGAAGTTAATAATATAATTTTTTAGTAGTTACGGACAGGCATTGCAATAAGAAAGCTCAAGTAGATAATGTATGTAAGAAAATAAACAAATTTCTTATTTGCACTTAGCGAGGATCAAAAATTTAACAGACATTCAAACAGCCTTATTGGTATACCATAGCCATGTTTGATCTGTTTTTAGGTATGGCATAACTATACGGGGGGAATTCAACACATGGCCAGAGGGCATTCATAGCCCAAAAAAGTGTGAAAGGTCAATTTTCTACCTTAAGTGGACAGACTCCTGTAAACCTGTATTTATTAAGCAAAAGCTGCTTACCCTCCCGTCTTTATATGTATTTCAAACCTGCAAATTTGTAAGAAACAATAACTCGCATTTTGAAAAAGATGAAAAGGCTGTCAAAGGGGCAAATAGCACAAAAGCCACTAGTAGTCCCGCGTAATATACTAAAAGTATGCAACAAAAATATACCATGGCGGTGAAAATAAATAACCACTTAGCCGAAGAATTTAGAAATGCTACAGATTTAAAATTTAATAGAAAGCTTTATAGTTGGTTTTGTGAGAGATGTTTTTATTCCATCAATGAATATTTTGAGTATAAAACTCATGTATTGTAATTATTATGACATCTACATTTATTATTATTGACATTACTTAAATAATATTAATATTGAAACATTTTCATTATTCTTGCTAGTTTTTATTCACATGACATCATTATTATATATTTATATAGATCGCTATTTTTTCATATAAATTCATTTTTTAAATGAATAGATTTGTATTTAATTTGATTTATTTATTTAACAGTTTATGTACACACATACGAGGGTCATTCAATAAATACTTAGCCTACAAAAAGTAAACGAAAATTTTGGAAAAGTGGCAATTTATTTTTCAACTAAGTCTCCTTTTAGTTCGATACACTTAGCCCAGCGATGCTCCAACTTTTTTAACCCGTCCGAAAAATAGTTTTTGTCAAACTCTGCAAAATAGGCCTCCGTGGCGGCGATGACCTCCTCATTCGATCCATATCTATTCCCGGCGAGTGATTTTTTCAGATTAGGAAACAGAAAGAAGTCACAAGGGGCCAAATCTGGAGAATACGGTGGATGGGGCAACAATTCGTAGCGTAATTCGACCAATTTGGCCATGGCAACGGCAGACGTGTGAACCGGTGCGTTGTCGTGGTGAAACAGCACTTTTTTCTTCGCCAGATGGGGTCGTTTTTTCTTTAATTCGGCGTCGAATCGACCCAATAAATCGGCATAGTAAAGCCCTGTAATTGTTTTACCCTTTTCGAGGTAATCGATGTAGATCACACCTTGTGAATCCCAGAAAACGGTGGCCATAACTTTTCCGGCCGATTTTACAGTTTTCGCCTTTGGAGCACGTTCCCCGGTCTGGATCCATTGTTTTGATTGCTCCTTGGTCTCTGGTGTGTACCAGTGGATCCAGGTTTCATCGACGGTCACAAAACGACGCAAAAACTCCGCTGGATTCCGCTTAAACAGCGCCAAACACGTCTCCGATGTGGTCTCACGGTTGCGCTTGTTTTCTGGTGTGAGTAAACGCGGCACCCATCGCGCCGACAGCTTTCTCATGCCGAGTTCCTCGTGAAGAATATGATGCACTGTTCCTTCTGAAATGCCTACAGTCTCAGCTAGCTCCCGAACCTTCAATCGGCGATCTGCCAATTTCGAAATCATGGATTTTTTTAATGTTTTCCTCCGTAGCAGGTGTTTTCGGTGCACCTGGACGTGGTTCATCAAAAACCGACGTACGGCCACGTGCAAACTCGTTGAACCAATTCTTGACGGTGGCCATCGATGGAGAAGAGTCACCGTACACAGCATTCAAGCGCTCTTTGATTTCGATGCGATTTGATTTCCCTTCCAAAAATAGGAATCGAATCACCGAACGATATTGCTCTTTTTCCATTTTTGTAAAACCGATCGACACGTTCGCTTCCATAAGTTGTCAAATTAAAACAAATGAAGGGATTGGAATGAAAATTTGAAAAAAGAATTAAAAAAGAATGTGCTACACTGTGGTAAAACTCTTTTGAAACTACAGCGCCCTCTGGCGATCACTCTCAGATTGCATAGAAAAGAAAGAGACGCGCGATGACACAACGCTTGTAATTTATTGCAAAACATGAAGCAATTCTCTATTTACTCAAAATTGAGTTGAGTAATCGAAAATAAAAAACAACCAAGTTCTGCATTCAAATAAGACGTTCTTGTTATTAATTAAATACGTAACGTATGTTGATATTTAATGCAGATATTTTGGATTAGAACTCAAGGTAAGAGGTTAGTTTAACGTTAGTTTGTATCGAGATTTTTTTTTTCAAAACGTGTTTTGGTAACAACCAAGTTTTGGGAAATATGTTCAAAATTAACATATATTTTTTCCGCTACCACAAACTATACAGATTTGGCAATTTTTTTTCTTAATAGAAGCCTATTTTGGTCAATTGGGTCTTGTCAGCGCCTTAAAGCTTATAAAACAACTGTAGCTTAGCAATATGTCATGCATAGTTATCGAAGTAGGTCGCTTGATATCACATCGACCGCTTGAACCACCCTATGTGAAAAATCAATAGTTTTACTGTGTCACAGACTCTAATGTTGCTGTTCCTAACGTTAATATAACAATGCTAGCTATTGCCTGCGGCTTCGTCTGCGTGGAGGTCCGAAATTATCCCACGGGAACTTCCTCCTGGGATAAAAGTATGTTGTGTCCTAAACCCAGGTTATGTTCAACGAATACGTCACTCCGGGACCGATTGCTGTCAATGGCGGTGCGCTCGAGGTTGTTTTAGAATACGTTCACCTCGGGCAAACTCTGCAGTTTGGTAAGAACAACTTGGAGAGGGAGGTTAACAGAAGAATTGAGCTGGGCTGGGCAGCGTTTGGGAGGTTTCGTCGAGTCTTTTCGTCACGTATTCCACAAAGCCTAAAGACGAAGGTCTTAAATCAGTGCGTCCTACCTGTTATGACTTACGGAGCCGAAACGTGGTCACTAACGGTACGGCTGGTTCATAAATTCAGGGTCGCTCAGCAAGCTATGGAACAGGCTGCTGATGCTTTGAGTCTCTCTGAGGGATGGAATCCGAAACGAGGTGATCAGGCAGAGAACCAAAGTTGTCGATAAAGCTCACAGAATTAGCAAGCTGAAGTGGCAATGGGCCGGCCATATTAGCCGTAGAACCGATGACCGTTGGGGTAGACGTGTTCTCGAATGGATACCGCGAATCGGCAAACGTAAGGTCGCCCTCAGGCAGGTGGAATGATGATCTTCGCAGAGTGGCTGGTAGCAGCTAGATGAGAGTTGCCGAGAATCGAGCTGAATGGCGTGCAATTGGAGAGAGCAGTGAACTGTTATAGGCTGATGATTATGATGTCCTAAACTAGGTCATGTTCTGTGTGGCAAATTTCATCTAAATCCGTTCTCCCATTAAGGCGTAAACAGATAACAGACAGACTGACACAGTCACTTTCGCATTTATGATAATAAGTATGGAATACAGAATTATGTATACACATTTATATGGTGTGTAGAGAAAAATCATGGAACAATGAATGAAGTGAAAGACGTCGTTAGAGAAAAGGATAGAAAATAGCTGACATTTTAGTCAATCGACTTTTTGAATGCAGTTTTTTTGTTTTCATTAGAATGTAGAAAAACTCAACGACTGGCAGTTCTTGCTTGTCTTTAAACTGTCGTGGAATGTTGAGTACACAACATTAAGAAATTTAACGATGCATACGTGTATAAAATGACCAAATAGTTCTGATATATAATTTAAATGTAAAAATGTCTGCATATTTTGGAGTCTCAAGTTACATGTTACAGGAATCTTTTGGTGGTCGGATGACTTTGACAGGGGGGCGTTGTTGAAAAATATTTGTGAAATTGTCACAGAATTATTGTATTGACAAGGCAAGATGGCGGCGTTAGCTCCAAACCTCGTGATGTTGTACCTATACAATACATGAGTACACGATATGAGGCAACAAGGCGGGCGGCACGCGTACAGGAATCCGGTAGCAATTAGCGGCCGCCCACCGGCGCGCGCGGTTCATGAACTTGTAACTCGTGTAGTCCCACACTTGCTTTTGTATAGAGTTGTATTTAGACATGAAGTATAGATACACGTGGTATTTCTATGACATTGTTACCATCGCGGGTAGAACCTGGGTTAGATTTGCGCAGGAGCGTGGAGATGGCACAAGCAAATTTTCCAAGCAGTGGGTGTAATGGGATGATGATGATATGCGTACAATAATTTAGAAAAGTCAAAATATTGACATGTTGTAGTTTAACCGATTGGCGACGAACCACTGTAGGTAGTGAAGAAACTGTGGTTCTACCAATAACACTTACATGCCCTCGAAAGCATTGACCAATGATTGTTCATACCTAATGGAATTGATTGCGGTGTATTTGGAGGTGTAATAGCAGGGTATTGCAATCAAATTAATGAGTCAATTAGGATTAAGTAGTTTATTTATAGGTGCCTATTAAGCTAACGAAATCCTAGAAACCGCATTAGATTTCTTCAATATTATAATATAGAATAAATTGAACTAATAACCCCTGCAAGTGTTGCTTGTGACTCCATGAAATTGATTGACGGGTTTAAGGTTTCAGAAAGTACAACAAAGTAGGATTATACCTAATATTTATGTTGCCATTTTTAGAAAGGGTAAGGTATTAATTTCAAAGGTTAAACGGTATCTAAACTATGTAATATTTATTAGACACGTACAAAACTCAGGTGCAGACAGATCACTCGTGTCAGCATTTAGGATTTAGAATTCAAAGTTTAGTGAAATATTAGAATAATTCTCAATATTGTCATATTATTTTGATTGGATTCATTTCCACCATGAATTTAAAAGGTCGCATAATAACCGAATTAAGAATACACCAGTTATCGTGTCATGTAAATGAGCTTTCATTGTAATGTTAAAAATATAATACTATGATTTCTGTAAAAGGCTTTAGACATTGACCAATATTTGCGCAGTGTTCAAGTTCCAAGCGAACTGTCAAAAAAAGGAAATGACAAACACGAGGCGAGCATTGTTAAGGCGCCGGAATGCGCGCGTAGGACGCTTGTCGCCATAGCTTGCACAACCGGTGGCTACAGCGCGCGCTTGCGCAAACTCAATCAACAACTACAAACGGCAGCTCCTATTTCATGTTTCGCCGAAAAATTCTAGCTTTAACTCAGCATTGGAAATAATGTCTCGGCTACACAATTGTTGCAAAGGTTTTGTTTGTTACTTGTTGGTTTATAACGCCATCTACCGTGATCTATAAGAACTAATATTACAATTGGTAGCATGTATTTCGCTTGTGTAATCATAGATGGCACTGTTAACAATGCTTGTAAAAGTGGTGTTTGTTCGTTGTTTAGTTTGAATTTTGCAACACGGTTTTGCATTATAATTATTATAACTTCTGGGGAAAACTATTTATAATTAAAGTAGATTATTAAAGCAACTAACCTTTATCATTGCTGTTCGGTTTTGGTGACTTCTGCCACTGATGTCGAACTTTCTGCGACCAGCTGATCGGACTTTTCCGGCCGCGACTTCTCTCGCGTACACTGTAATTCAGAATTTCCATATTTTTACCGAAACAAAAATTATATAACTATCTAAACGTGTTCCCCTTTTCATTGCGTTTTTCTCACTGAGCTACCGCCAAACACAATTTCATATCAAGTGCCGATAACAATGTTTGTACTACTCTTTGGAAACTGGTATAGCTATTTTATTAGGTCAAGTGAATGATAATTTTATGTTAGGTTTCATGAAAAAAGCTGTAATATGCTTTAGCGCACGATTTATCGGGCATCTCTCAATAGTTTGATTTGTAATTCGACGTCTCTTTGCTTTTGATTGTTGCTGTGAGAGCTTTTGTAAACAATCTATGGAATACATAAATGGCTGCTTACATTATTTGCGAATATAATTACCTCCGAAGATTTTTCAGAATTCTTGATTATCTCAAATCCCACTAACACTTAGATTAATGATTATGATAAGACTGAAAAAATACTGTAAACTTACATGATAATTTTCTGCTCATTTTTTTCTTCATCTGATACATCAACCCAGTCGTCGCTGCGATCGCTCCTGTCACTGACACTAGTCTCACTGCTCGGCACTTGGAATGCGATCTCCTGCCCGTTGTAGCTGATCACCGACCTCTGTCCATACAGGCTATTCGTCTTCTGCTCACTGGACATCGTCGACTGGCTAATGTTCGACACCGTGTCAAACGAGAGACGCTTCTGGACATTCGACGCCACCTGCTTCCTCATATCGTTCCGCAGCTTCACCATACTCGGGCTGTTAGGTATGCTCTCGTAGCAGTGTGACAGTGATGTCGCGTCGCCATGTTTTATCGTGTCATATATATTTTCGTTCTCGTTGTACATCGTGTAGTCGGATATAAAGGAATGTCTACTACTGTAGGTGGGACTACTGTCCTTGGACTTTGGTGCACGCGCCGGGATTTTCTCATAAATCCTCTCTGATACTGGTCCTATCTTTTCGTAGCTAACAGTGGATGCACCACTTACTGACTTTGCTATTGTGTAGTTCTTGTTGTTATTTTTAGCAAAAGGTTGGTAATCTTCAGCTATTTGTATGCCAGAGCTGGAAGTTAAACAGTACGGTTTAATCGGAGGTGACTTGCAGTATTCATAGCCATCATCGCTATCGCCATCGCCTCGCGTTCTCTCTTCAAGATCATTGTCGCAAAGTTCATAATTGTGAAGACTATTCTCATCACCTTCGGGATGTGATCTCATTTCTAGTAGACATTGGTAAATATTGTCTTTGTCTGCACACTCATCTTCGTTCTTATCATTTTCTACCTTAGGAATTTCCGGCAAAGGACAATTTATTTTAGAAGATCTGTCCACACTTTTTATAGGAATAATAACAATGTTTTCATCGTCTCTAGGTTCTAAAGGTTCATAATAGTCTTCAACTTCTTCTTGTTTTGGTTTAGATGTGAAACCAACTATAATTTCTTTGTTGCAGGCTTCGACAAGATTACTTTCGAAATCCAAATTGGGATCAGATTGCTGTTCACATGTTGAAATATTTACTTGAGATTCGTTTATTTCTACTTGAGATTCCTCTTGTACAGTTTCTTGTGGCTCATCGGAACAACTAATAGTTGTGCCATTCGTTGTCACACTAACAAAACTATATGAAATATCAGATTTTTCAGAGTCAGAATATATCTGAGTACTACTTTTTCGGCGCCATAAAAATGATTCATTAGGTGTTATCGGTGAATTAATTTCTTGATATACTTTTTCAACTTCATTAGGTGTCAAAATGCTTACAATTGGAACTTCTTGTTTTTGTTCATTGTTGACTGTAACTGTTACTGAATTATTTTCGTGGATATCTTCTGGTATTATTTCGACGACCTTAAGAGGTAATTTCTCCGTGTGTATATAATTTGTTTTATATCTTTTTCGGTCGTATAGAGGCTCTCTCCTTTTCACGATCTCCGGGCTTTGGTTCGCTGTTTTATCTAGCTTTGCTAATTCGCTTGTTACAGGTTTCATCGTTTTAATTTTTGGAATGCCATCTTTTACGACAAGATTTTTGGTTAATACTAGAGATGATTTCTTTTCAGGTACTTTTGGTTTTTCCTTTACAGGTGTTGTACTCTTAGTCTTATCAGGTTGTCTTTTTAATGTATTACTCGAATTCGTTTGAGCTGTTATTTCACATTCAAACTTTTTAATAACATTTTTAACTACAGTACTTTCTATCGGTTTTGTATCTTTCTTGGATTCCACTTCTTTTGCCTTAACTGGACTACCATCAACAGAATCTGATCCACTCGGTTGTTCACTTGAATCCTGATATTTTAAGCGTTTCTTTGATATTTTTGGTATTTTAGTACCGTCTGATTTTGAGCGGATTACTCGAATTTTATTTGAACTGTCAGCAACAAGTAAATCGTCCATTGAATCCATACTTGAACACCTTTTTCTGTTGTTGCGCTTTTTTGAACCACGTCTTTGTCGTAAAACAATTTTTATGTTTGGACTCGAACTGAGAGTGGAAGAGGGCGTGGAGCTGTTACTGGCCGAACATCGTGATGCAGATTGTAATTCTTCTAAAGTTTTTGCAAGTTTCGATTGTTTGGGTGATCCAATATGTGTCTCGGTTTGTAAGTTGTTGAATTTCTTGGTCAGTTCTGCAACATTATTGCTCGTTATAGTCATCGTTTTGGCTAGAGGCGGTCGTTTGTGGGATGTCGCGGCGGTTTTTATTTTAAAGCTAACTTTTCTCTGATGCTGTTCCATTGTTTTATTTATACTCGGAGATACATTAACTGGAATGCTGTATTCTTTGTTATTTATAGCACACGAATGCTTTCCACCCCTGCCGCCGCCTGTGCTCCTAGTGTCTTCACTTTCTGTTGTTATTGCTATCTGAGCATAGTGGACTGTGTGTTTTTCTTTTTTTCTTTCATAATTTGTAGGTGCAACAGTAGAACTGACAGTTGAATTTAAGAACGCCTGTTTCGCGTCGTTGATGGACTTCATTCGTTCCGTCAAAGTTGGTAAAGGTGGTTTGACAGGAACTGTGTAAATATATTTATTGCTGTTATTTTGGTTTTCTTTTATAGCCATCTCTGTTTCTGGTAAAATGAAGTTTTTCAGTAGAGCCTTTATAGTTCCGTGTTGTTTGCCGTCGCTGTTGAATTTCTTTATCGACGATATGAGAGTGTTCGTGGTTATCGTGTCGCCTTCCATCAGGTTTATTAACATCTGTGAGGGATATCTGTCGCTGCTTTACTACGCCATCTGTAACCAAGAAGAAACATATTAAATTATAGTAGAAACATTACAAATAGGTGTGATGGAGGTTAGTTTACCTGAAAGCTATAACTGTCAGACAATTCACACAGATTGCATTACGAATTTTGTAGTATTCAAATTAATTACTGTATTATAAACCTGGTTTAGTTTATCGATGTAGATCACAATGGTCGGTTGCAACTGTTGCAAGGCGACTATTCAAGTTTTTATAGTCACTACGCGATGTTTGTACAGTTTTCTCCGCGTGTCAGTTGAATAGCTCATTATTGCCATAAGTGTCCCACGGGATTGTGTTACTGATATGAATGAAATGTATTTGTAATTTAAACCCATTTGTTGCGGACATAGAAAAAGCCATACCGTGAGATATGCTGCATGTAGAAGCACGAATAAAGGACAAAGCCTATTCTCCATTAAAAAAAAAACTTCTTAGAACAAAAATTGACCTTGAAATATATTCTAATCTTTTTAGCACAGCTTCTAAACGATCTATTGAATACTTGCCGAGGTTCTTGGCATCTAACAAAGTTACGAGTCCTCCTTACGCATGCAACACGCTAATATTATTACTGGCAGTAATTTCACGGCTGTTTGAATGACAATGGCGAGTCGTGCTGGACAATAAAGGCGACGGTTGGCAATAAGTATGTATTTAGGCGACAAAGACATTCTATGCTAAACATGTACGAGTAAGTAGGTAGAAAGACATGGTGGTTCAAAACATGTTCGCAATTAACGAATCAGTTGGAGTCGCTTTTTGAGTGAAAGATAAGTTTAGATTTTCTTTGTTTCAAGGAAAATTAGGAAAGGTGGACCGATGACCTTGTGAAGGCCGCAGGAATCCGCTGGATGCGGGAAGCACAAAACCGGTCGAAGTGGCGAAAGTGGAAGTGCTTGGGGGAGGCCCATGTCCAGCAGTGGACCTCTTTCGGCTGAAATGATGATGATGATGAAGGAAAATTAAATGAAAAGAAAGAACTTTGAAAGAATAATTTACATGTCATGCATCAAAGATTGATGAGTTGCCGATGGTTTAACACACACAACAGGGGTCCTCAGTTCCTCATACCTTTCAACGTTTCCAATATTACCAGTACTTTCGCTTTGTGTACTCATAACGTACACTCTAGCCTCAGTTTGGGCCTATTCTAGGAGCATATAACAAGGCAAGGGGTCATGGCGTGCAGGGCAGTGCTTTCACCGCGTGGGAATTGCGCACGCGTCGTAGATCACACTTGATTTACCAATTCCTTTGTTTACTTATGTATAATCTTGGCTAGCTTTAGAATATAGTGTCCATAAAAAAGGCCATGTGCGAGTCGGACTCGCGCACGAAGGGTTCCGTACCATTATTTCAACCGGCAAAAAATATCATGTCTGTTGTATGGGAGCCCCCTTAAATATTTAATTTATTCTGTTTTTTAGTATTTGTTGTTATAGCGGCAACAGAAATACATCATCTGTGAAAGTTTCAACTGTCTAAGATGGTTCTGGTTCATGAGATACAGCCTGGTGACAGACGGACAGACATACAGATAGACGAACAGCGAAGTCTTAGTAATAGGGTCCCGTTTTACCTTTTGGGTACGGTATTATTCTTTGTCTTGATCATTTATGTTGAATTATGTCGCGTGCTTATTTCAATTAGTTTGTAACTTTGAAGCAGAAAAAGCGATTACGAGATTTTGGCAACGTCGTAGCGACAAAGTTCTATGCTGGTAAGGCCATTTTGTCCGACGCCTACAACAGATATCTAAGAAAATGTTGTTATGACATAGAAAGCAAATGTTGAAACAATAATAACAGATCTATTAAACATAAACGCTTTAATAGGACGTCAATTTTAAGAGGCTGTTGTTACAAATTAAGGCGAGAATTTAGAATGGTTTAATTTCCAAGCAATTAAGTTTAGCAATAATTCTAAAACGTGCATGCAGAATCGCTAAATACTGGAGAACTAGTTTAAGACCTGGGTAAAAGTGAGATGAACGTGGTTACGTAACTTAAACTTTAGTGGAGCGATATTGCAGGCGCTAGGTTATAATTGTATGATCGCGGTAATTCTGGCTCGTAAAACTTAGAAATGAATTGGTATTAGAAAGGACTTCAGATTGTTACAGGAACTACGTAACATAACAGACGTGAGTCTGTGTTCCCCGAATGGCTTTTTGGGTGGGAAATTTTATCAAATAACTTCTCCCGCTCTAGGCGGAGTGGGAGCGCGTGTCAGAATCTTACTGAATAAAACGCACCCGTGTTACTTTTTCGTTGCTTTTGTGTTGCCAGAGGCCACGGTATCCCTTTCAAACTTTCCCGCCTTTTCGGACTAACCCTTCTATTCCTCTCTATTCCCAGAAGGTTACACAGAGGTGCACCTACCGTACACTCACATTTCGCCAGT
Organism: Atethmia centrago; assembly: GCA_905333075.3. Classification (NCBI taxonomy): domain Eukaryota; kingdom Metazoa; phylum Arthropoda; class Insecta; order Lepidoptera; family Noctuidae; genus Atethmia; species Atethmia centrago. Next base: position 28,023,659 of record HG995378.1, on the reverse strand, counting down.
TATGTTTAAGTCTCATGTAATAGGGGGCGAGCATATTGCCATCAATCGGCCACAAATCCAGACTCCGGCCTGGTACTGAGAAATTTCAGATGGAAAAAACCCAATAACACTTTACCCAACCCGGGAATCGAACCCAGCATGCTCAGCAGTAGCACTTGCTTGCTTTCTTCTTTTATTTCTTATTCTTAGACTGGATTTGTACGACAGGGTGTTGGAGTTGCCTCTTGTCTCGTTACTGTTCTAGGTACAATAAAGCGTATTTTACTTATCAATTCAGAGCAATCAAAATTATTATTTATTATGTACAAGTCCATGGAGCATCATTCCTTGCGTCTAGAGCATAAAGTTAATAGTCTAAACTTATTCAAAGTGTTTTTATAAGATAAACGTTTGATGCGACATTTGTACTGCATTGTACTGATGAACTTAGGCTGAACACTCTCTATTGCAGTCTCATATTTAATATAATAGGGATCCCAGATCATACAAACATATTCAACTTGTGGGTTTTTTTTTTATTTTGGGTGAGAAATCATCAAATAACTTCCCCCGTTCTGGGCGGAGCGGGAGGGTGTGTCAGACTCTTACTGACTAAAACCCACCCGTATTCCTTCCGTTGCCTGTGTTGCGGGGGCCTCGGTGACCCATTAGTACCTTCCCGCGACCCCGGCAGGCATCGGCCCTAGTGGACCCCTACATTTGTGCTGACATCTCTTTGAGGCGCGCGTGGAACACAACGCGCCGTAGACCCGGGCCCTGGTCCTTATCGGACGGCGAGCTACCCATAGCTCACCGTCCGCAAGCCCGCGCCTATGGTGGCCGGATATCCGCCCGTGATTCCCGACGCCCAGGGCGTCTGCGGCGGCTAGGGGCGAAAGGGCGCGAAATTTGCCTTTTCCTCAAGCGATTATTATTTCGCTTGGTGATATCAATCGATCGTACCCGAGCTTTAAGAGCCAACTTGGACTCCTTTATTTGTACTCATTTTTTGGAATATTCCCCTTAATTCAGATATCTCAACTATTAGCTAATGAACGCTCAACGAGCTAATCGATTTTGGAAATGGAACTGCCAATTCTAAAATCGATTAGCTTGTAAAATACTATTATAAATTTATTAGTCGCATTACTAAGTTGCGATTACCTGACAATGAATGAGGTCCCATTCAATCTGCTTAAGTTATAAATGAGATATACATAACATATACATGACACATATACATAACGATCGGGAAGTGTTTAACAAATCCATAAAGCGATCAATCTTCTGTAACAGTTACACAATGGCGCGTGCGACGCGTTCTGATACTCCATTTACGATTTACCTGCGCCCGCGCCAACCTCTTAGAAAGTCCGACAATACGTGATGGAAATCATAGCAAACATAGAACACGTCTGCCACCATAGTGCAACACTATGGTTATCTAATGGCTATGTTTATTTAGAAAACAGTTTTCGCATCAAGGCTAATTGTCTGCATCGCGTGTTTGAATAGGAGCGGATGGCTATGTTAAGAACGTGGTTTTCGCGAAACAACTTGTAGAAAAAGTGGTCACTTTTCTCGTGAAGTATTTATTATATAAGGAATAAGGTCAAACTTGCGTTGTTTACTTATACAACTATCTTTTGCGAATAAGGTCTCCGTTCTTAGCTGTCTATTAGTACTAGCAGGCCCCATAATATCCTATATCATTATATCACATAGATTCTCATCTAGACAGTCTTTTGTTTTCAGCACCATGGGTGAAGGAATTAGAACACCTTACGAACTGCCTTAACTTGGGTTAGATATGTATACGCTATGAGAACAGGGACCTTCTAGCCGGCTTGCAGCTTATGGTTACGCTGACCTACTTACCAAGCCATTATGCAAAATACTCGCAAACCTGTCATGTATTTTATTTCTCGTTATCTTTCAACAAAATACCATTTAAATGATGAGAAAGTTCTAAGTTCCGTCAAAATAATTCACAATCACAACAAGCAACGATGAATTCTTTGACGGCTATTCAGCGCAAACTAGCTAATTTGGTATTTGCGACATTCATGTGCCATTAGTGCCATTACCCAGTAAGTGGAACAATTTGAAAAGAAAAGAAAGTCTTTCAAACAGCTTTGTTTACGGATAAATATGACTAACACAGAAACCTATTTATCTATCAAACAAAAGACAGGGTTTTTAGCAATTTGTACGAGAAGATTCTGGAAGTGCGTCCTTCCCGGATTTGGACAATGCAGTTTGTCGCCAGTTTTTTTTTTTAACTTTGGGTTTACTGTATTACCCTTAAGCTGATTAGCTAATGAGGGTAAAGACAATTAGTTAATCCGAATCGGTCAAGGACAGCTAATGAGACACAATTGATTTTCTATTGTTTGGCTCCGAATAGGATACGCGCCGGGCTTCACAAGTTAATGAGGTGGCCTAGTAGCAAAGTTGTATTTTGAGATAGGTAACTATGGTCTTGGAAATAAATATTTGTTTTTATTTCATCTAGATGACGCCAATTGCATCCTTGAAATGTTTAACGTCACCTGTTGAGCCATCCAATACATGATTTTTAAACTATCGTAACCACAAACAGTGTCATTTATATTTGAAACATGTAGATATCTTGACATCATCACCTTAAAGGAAAAGAAGACTAATATTCTTAAATTTAATACGGGAATCCCTAAGTGAGCATTGTACTAAGTATTGGCAATGCACGGTGTCCGTCGAAGGTCGTATATTGGCAGCGAGGTGTGAGCTATGAGCCCATTGCCCAGTTTGAATAACCGTCAGTAACGGCGCGGCGTGCGCGCTGCATCGCAAACACGACACTATCAACAAGAGAATGCTAAGACCGGTAGAGATCATGTCGTTGTCTTTATATTCACATAATATACGTAGTGTCTTGATATATATTGCTTAATAGGCTGACCACAGCTAAAGCGCGGTCACTGTCGGACTGCATAGAAAAGAAAGAGAAGCGCGATGACCCAACGCTGGTAATTTATTGCAAAATATGAAGCAATTATCTATTTACAAAAAATCTATTGATTGGATAAAAAAATTAAAACACTATTATGCTAATATGTTGTTTGAAGAATAATCTGACAAAAACTCAGAATAATTGCAAAAATATTGGTATGGTTTTTAATCATTAAAATAAATTTTTAGAGGTATTTGTGTGATTTTTTTCTATCGTACCATATTAGTTGTATTATGTTTTCAACACTCTGTATCTACCAGCATATATCCTGAAGAATATCATATATTTTCCTGATTTTGTTTACGGCCTGGATCATATACTTTTAGGCATTATAAAACTTACAAAATTTGCGTTTAGGTCCTGTAGTCCCCTTAACACAATCGTTTAGAGAAATTCTCGAAGGATGTTTTAGTGTTGAATCTAATGTAATTATAAATAACCTCACCTGATTGAATTGCATACATAAAAAGACAAGACGTATTGACTATATTGATTGATTTAAGTATGATGTTTTCAAAAATCTTGAATTGAATTGAAATTAACTTTCTAAGTGTTCTTCGTATGTAGCGAGGGTGTGTGTGCGGTGTGGCAAGCGGAAAACTGGTCACGTATACAAACCTTAGACTAGGTTTTGTGATATAACACTTCTAACCAATTACTTTAACCAAAAATGACGGGAAGTCATCAAGTAGCAGTTAATACGTCTTTAAATACAATGACACATAACAAAGCGTATAATTTTCGTAATATAGTCTGAGTTATCCAATCTTTCGGAGTTTCCGAGTTTCTCGTAATGCCGAGTTTCCCATAATTTCGAGTTTCTCTAGCATTGTATGAGACAAAGGGCTGTAGAACGATGGCGACTGACGAATATGTAAATAGTCAAGTCGAATAATATTTATATATTTGACTTTCACTTTAGTGACATGACATTTTGTTTGCAACATGGATATAATATTCAAATACGGCTATTTGGTTTCCATAATATTATCTATACTTCTATAATTTGTGAGTTTGTATGTAGGGTTTAATCTACGAAACTACTGATCCGATTCTAAAAAATCTTTCACTAATGGAAGCTAAAGTATTGCCGAGAGTCATAGGCTATTATTTATGTTAAAACAAGAAATTTCAGGCGCACGATGTCGCGGATAGTAACTAGAATTCTATAATACAATGACAATTCTATAAACTACGTTAAGAGTCTACAATACCTCAAATTACTCAGCATGATCCTCCGTTATATCGAAAATACTGCAGCAACAATTTTGATATAAATATATGGTGAAGTTGAAGATTGATGTTTGACAAAACACGATTCCAAAAGTTTTCTCGACAGAAAAAAATTACAAAGTTACCTTCAAACCGAACAATAAACCGCTAGTATTAAAAAAATACATCAAATTAGATCATGAAACTTTGCGTAATAATTGAACTAAATACAAGGTGTCGTTTTGCATCCTCGTCAAATTTCAGGAGGCTGCTATGAAAGACATAATATATAATCAAATAAAATTACGATACCTGCTCAATAATTAATACATACTTGTTTTTTTAGTTATTTAAGTTTGACAGTTGTTTAGAATAAACCACTTTCACAGAAAAGAATCACCCCGCTGTTTATGCGGTAGTGTGTGTGTGTAAAATGGCACACGGCCCGCGTCTTAACATGCGTGTCCCCCACATGCCGATTTCCGAAAATTTGGAAAGAAAAAAAACGACCTGAGTACTTATTTTATTATTGATTCGTGTCGAGAATCATTAGCACAGTTACCTCCTTGAATTTGACGAGGATGCAAAACGACACCTTGTATAAAGCAGATACCATGTTCTTTTTTTACTACCATTGTTTTCACGATAAAAAGATATTACATAAACTATCGGCGCCTTGGAGCCTTCTCCCTGCCACCCAACACTTGCTCGCGTCACAGCGAGCAGTAGCGTGCGAGCGAGATAAATGAGTGGCTGAAGTTTTATGGACTCTTAAGCCAATTATCCCGTATTTGGGAGAATAACAGTCTGAGGACTCAAAAACCTAAAACCGTTATGTTTTATGACTGTGTTTGCAGATTTTCTCAGATGATAAAACAGACATAAAGGTGCAGATAAAAGTAGAGATACCTATATTCATAAGAGAAGTAGGTTGTTTTTTAGCTTTGCAGGAATTTTTAGGGTCACAAATACTATACATTCAACAAACTATGGCCAATTTGCTGGAGCGTCGGCCTCTGACATCGCAATAACCTTGGCTACCCAAACAGTATAAGCAACATAATTATGTAGATGTACCGTGGAAACGAAAAGAAGAAGATTGTCAATTCAGTTTTAGCCAGTTTCTATATCAATGCTTGGTTGAAATAAGGAATTGGCACGTGCAATGTACATGGGTATGCCGGTTACTAGAGTCAGGTAGTTAGCACATAAACACTGTAATAACACGTTTCCTTTGAACTTTAGATTGTACTACTGTAATTTACCACTTAAGCAGACCTAAAATACGTAGATTCTCGTATCATAGTTACGACTTTAGTCTGGAGGAAACAGTTTTTAGGGTTCCTTAGTAAACAAGGAACCCTTATAGTTTAGCAATGTCCGTCTGTCTGTTCCCACTGTAGCTCAGTGACGCTTAGGACTAGAAAGCTGTAATTTGGCATAGGTATACATATTAATCAATAATATTAAGCATTATTGCGCAAATTTTTGTTAGAGTCCTGTAAGTGCATCAATCCATGGCAGTAGTACATAATTATAATGAATTTAAAAGGAAAACTATAACAGCTAAGTGGGTTTTACAAGTAAACGAGTAATAGTCGGACTTGGAGAATTGACCCTCGCATATATCGACGTATGGGAGAACATGTTTTTCAATTAAAATGTTATGTTTGTTTTTGGGATAAATTCATCCCAACTTCCCAACTATGAAACCCGTCAACTACTCTTCAACTACGGAACCCTTCATTGTGCGTGGTCCGACACGCACTTGGCCGGTTTTTTTTAATAAGAGTTGTTAACGAAAACAACTATTTCAAAAGCTTTCTCTGAAATTACGTTTAAATGATTGAATTGATGAATTCAAGTTAAATGATTTAGCTTTTCAAATTAGCAGTAAGCCTTGTTAATTAATCCAATCTCCTATTTTAATACGAGGGCGCATGTTAGCCATTGTGATCTGTTATTAGTTATAAGGAATCCAGTTTGTAATAACACAACTCGTTAATGTAGATAAGATATTGTTAATAATCACACACTCGTTCCAGTCATGTTGAAAGGCCCAGACAGGTGCGACGCGACGCGACGCGCGACACGATTCTGGTAGAACAATTTCCATAAAGTATTCATAGAAATTGTTCTACTAGAGTCACGTCGAGCCTGTCTGTGGGAGCCTTAAAGAAATAACTCTACTTAGATATAAGTAAGTCTTCAAATATAATACGATTATTTACTCTAGTCTCATAGAAGACTACAAATATACACGCGATACATGCTAGCGAGATTTACAAGAAATAAGAAACGGATAGTAGCGAGACCTCAGATGAAGACATTGGAAACAGCAACGTGCAACACAGCATAGCAGCGACAAAGAAAAGAGTCGAGAAAGCAACTGGACCTAAGCCGCCTCCCATGGATAAATCACCCCGTCTCTCCACTATTCCATTGCTTGCTCAAGGATGCATATCCGGTAGGCTCTAATAATCCTTCCTATCCTAAGGGCACGTCTTCCTGACCATTACCGCGCCCTCCGGTCTACTCTTTGATATGCAATGGTCTCTGTAGTCCCATGAACCATGAGGCTCCAGGGACTAGTGTGAATCCTTGGGATCATTTGAGCAATCGAGTCTGGTTTAACCACGCCGGGGTCGGTGCATTTTATTCATTCATTCATACTTAGATATAAGTAAGGCTTCAAATATAACACGATTATTTACTCTAGCCCCATAGAAGACTACAATATACACGTATAAAATTGTGCTAAGTGGAAACTCGTAAGTCGACGCATAGTGGAATTTCTTCATTCGCATCATTACGAACTAATACATAGAAAATAAGGAACAGCTCATGCAATGGTAACAATGGCAGGCACCAAGGTGGTAACGGGCACGAATACTCAGCTGGCCAGGGGGTGCACCGAACGTTAAAGTATTACATAGACAAGGATATTTTATGCATAGTCAGTGGTCTGCCCGGTCTCTTACATCGTAATCACAATAAGTACCCTGCCTCGTTGGTCTTTTCGTCGCAAGAGCATGAGGATCCGATTTCGCAGATCAGGCAGTGTTATTGGTTTTTTTCCATCATGAATTTCTCAGTAGCAGCACGGAGTCAGGATTTGTGCCCGATTGATGGCAATAAGCTCGCCCCCTATTGTATGGCACTTAAACATAATTGGTGGTTGTGACTATAGGTCACTTCTGCCTAACTCTTCTGGGAAAACCAGCGTATTGTTATACAGTATGTAACAATAACATATAGTTTTCGTTCTAAATGAAGATAGCCGCGCATGTTTTGATTAAATAACACCTATTGTTCTATCTACGGTCCCTACAGAGTCGGACACGGCAGTTATAACAACTTCTGCGACCACCTGACACAATGACAGGAAGTTTACACACAAAGATACTACGCACATACTTTTGAATGCGGTTTTGCTGGATAACCTCTAAAGACTGCTCAACAATTGTATCCGGTTCATATTCAACCACAGGAAATATGACCATGTGTCGAGCTATAGGTCTGAGCCCAAATGGACGTCCATTTGCCAAAGAAGCAGTTTGCGTGCTTTGACTACGCTTTTCTCATTTCTCAACTCTCCCACTCCTCCTTCTTATCTTGTGTCTCACTTCCAATATCTATGTTCTTCACACACTAAGAATCTGCGTTCTTCTAACAATCTTCTCCTACTCTGTCCTTCTTATACTTCTGACTTTGTTCATTCTTCCTTTCATATTCAGTCCATTCTTCTTTGGAATGCGCTTCCTCTTCAAATATCAAGAGGAAGCTTAGGAGCGCAAGAGGTCGGTAAGCATTTAAGCGAAATTGCAGAGTTTTTTTTTCAAAATAAATAGAGTCATCTCAACACCTCTCTCCCTTGATTTTGTATATATGTATATTTATAATATAGTTATATGTATAGTAAATATGTATGTATGTATGTATGTATGTGTATTATAAGTTTATATCCTATTTATGTACTTGTGTACCTACTTATTTTATTTATAATTAATTATGATATAATTTGAATAAAGAATTCCCATTGTTCCTCTCAAACAGAGCACCTGCCATCAAATCTCTTCACCACCCCTGGTTGACTAGTAGAGAATGCCTAAGGCATTAAGTCCGCCTTTGTTCCTTCCTTGTGTAAAAAGTTTAAATAAATAAAGATATTATTTTATTTTCAAATTGAAACTAGATATGCTATGACAAGAATAGCACATCTAACTTCAATTTAGGGTCGCAAAATCATGATAAGTTCTAAGTTTCCGAGATGATAATGATTCCAATTGCTCCTTGGTGGATAAGAATAAGACTAATATTTAATTTTATTTGCAAGAATACGAGTACAGTAAGTTGACAAATATATGAATTTGCACGATGCATTTCAAGACTGTTAAGGCATTTTTTCTCAAAGTCTTGGTTGGGAAATATTCGCGAATGAACCGGAGTCACGAGTGCTGCTGAACTGTTCCACCTCGCAAAGGACAAGCATAAATATTTGTAGTTGAAGGCCAACCATCAGTAATTGGAGTGACATCAATAGAAGAAGAAGGCACTTCAGGATATTTCAATAAAAATCTATTTGGCCTTGCTTGATGTTGTGATAGAGCAGCCAGCAAAGTGCGTTGTATGGCAATGGGGTCGTTTGCCATCCAGTGTACGCACGAACGAGCAACAAACATCGAACACTTTGTTCGCATGTGTTTACCATCACTAACGAATGTCCAACACTGTGTTCGTCAAAATAGTTCTTGGAGATCCAATTTCGTTGTTCTTGTGGACGGTGTTCGATGTTCGTATTCACGATGTTTTGTTCGCTCGTGCGTACACGGCTCATGATAAGGCTCTACGTCTTGGAAATTTTGGTTGTGCACTAAGAGACGGAGCTACAAGCCAATCTCCAATATTATATTTTAACAGCTTTTGTTAGTACATAAATAAAATTGATTTAGCGGAGTTACCAATCTATGACAGGAAAAACGTAGACATAGTGACGCTAATGATTTACAATGTTGCTTGACAATTGACATCAAACAAATTGTTACAAACAATTATTTCTACACTAGCAGCTTTAGCCATAACTGTATAATTGTTAACCATGTAATAATTACATCAGTAATCGAAAATTCATTACCGGTTAATTGATTTTACAGTAAAAGTGCGACGTGGACGTGCGAACTACCAAGTTCTCACAGATTGATCAATGAAACTGTCTCCCTTTCTTTAGCGTGATCGGTGGTATAAATCATATGGTTAGTTGTTACTCTGTGGTTTTGTTACCGCCACTTTAATAAGTGGTGTATGAGCTTGATTGAAGTTAGAGAGTACTCGCAGTTCGAGTAGATTTTGCACTCGAGCAATAGCTCAGGATAGGATATAATAGAACTGAAGTCATTTTCAAAATCTTCTCTTTGGATTTTTTTAAAAGTCATGTCATCTTAGACTTTGTAGTTTTGTCAAAAGTGAAGGAGTCAAGTCGAAGCAAGATTGACCTGCAGGAAAAATGAATAAGTTTTGGTACGGCTGCAGTAACTGATGAAGCAAATAAAAGCGGATAAAGAAAAGTTGAAAGAGAGAACGAAAGTCTTACTTTAAATAAAAATATTGATAACAATGGCTGAAATATATTCTCACTTCTATTATTCTTAGATATTCATCATAGGTATAATTAGACACTTATCAAATCAAAGACGCCAATAGCCAATGATAATGATATTATGCAAACAATGCCTACTAGCTACGTTACTATTTGTGAAGCTTAGCGATCATTTTATTCAATTTGTATCACACCTGACGATACTTCATACGATGTGACTAGAAATACGAGTAATACTCGTATTGACAGTGAAATTAATTGGACCTGTCTGGACGAAAACCTTACCAATGTTGGAGACTACGGTATTAGTCATTATCATTAATAACAAAAGCGATTTGAATGTAGAATGAATAAACGAAGCAATTACTGAGAATATCATCAATATAAAGAAGGCATTTACGAAAAAGCCGCTTGTTGGGATTACAAAAAAGATAATGCAAACCGATTACTTAATACCACAGGTAGGAGCATTATCGAAATCCATAAGCAATTTCCTAATGAGTTCAAAGGAAAGGGCGATTGACTTGCTGCAGCTAATATGAATTGAGGAATGGTTCCCATGCCCAAGGTTGCATACATAGCCGGACGTGTATTTTTACAATGAATGTATTGTTAAATGAAACAATGCAATGGATACCGTGTCAGACGAAATTTTCAGCATTTGTGTAGATGTTGGTAAAGTTGTGGGGAAATTTGGACAAAGGTGAAGCTAATCTATTAAAACTTCTTGATGTCGTTAGCAACATTGAATTAATGTTTATTTCTACGGCTTCAGTGTATATTACAGGCGGTTGTTATATGTATTTTATTTATTTCAATAGTGAGGGTCTATCTACTGTCTTTTCTGCAAAATACTTAAAACTCAACTTGTAATTTTGTATCTTTGCGTATGGCTTGGTCCGTACCGTAATTTACGAGTAAGTCTGTATTAGTCTACAAATTGGCCGCGGTTACTTCGGAGATTTTGAAGAAAACTAGTATTGTATTTATTTCAATAGTTAGGGTCTTTCTACTATCTTTTCTGCAAAATACTTAAAACTCAACTTGTAATTTTGTATCTTTGCGAATGGCTTGGTCCGTACCGTAATTTAAGTCTGTATTAGTCTACAAATTGGCCGTAGTTACTTCGGAGATTTTGAAGAAAACTAGTATTATATAGGATGAAAATGAAGCTAGCAATCATCGTTGCGTTTGTTACAACCACATTACTTCACCGGCGTCATGTGAAGTTAGTAATAAAGTAATAATTGCAACCGACCGCTCGCGCGTGACTTGCCGGCCTTAATATTTGACGTAGCATACACATGTGCGGCCAACTTTAATTCTATTATTTTTAAACTGGAAATAGCTGCTATTATTCTCAACTACACTTTTATTTATGAGTTTTATTCGGATGTTGCGATTGCGACCTTTGCCATCGACGGAAAACGAATCGGTTATTTTAAAAGAGTATCGATTATCTACGCTGTATGCAAAAGCGCTTTCTGTTTCTTTAATTTTAAGGTAGCTATGAGTTTTTATATGGTCGATGGCTGGTGCATGTTTTTCAACTTTTTCGTCAATCGTTTACTAAATATATATGGTAAAATATAATGCATAAGATAGACATAAAATCCGTAATTGAATATTGGTTTTCTTGAGCAGTCTATTTCAGTTAATCGATGTTTATACCAAGCGGAATAAAAATACCGATACCCAAACGAGGTTAATTTTTATTCTGTTTGGGCTTTGTGTAAAATAAAAAAAAACGTAGGCAGTCATGCGGACTGCCGACAGAAGTGAAAATGTATTCAATAAAATAATAATTAAATAACACAACACACTTTAAACAATGCAAAGTATAAAAAAAATTAACTTTAACTAAAAAAAAAATAACATAACACAATTTAAACAATGCAAAGTATAAAAAAAATTAACTTTCCACGTGGTCATTTTAACTTCTCTTACTGCTACTACAGCATGTCGGCGCGGGCATATCTGTGACCCATAAGTTTTTCCCCTATCAAATAACGCTCAACGCGCCTAAAGAAGTTCTGACTTCAAAAACAGTGCTCTCTTTACTTTTTTGGACTCCAAAATACGTATTTTTGATAGAAGGAAATCCGTATTATAGGAACCTTTGAATTTTATATTTTTCTCATTGGAAAATGTCAGATGATTGAAATGAAACGAAATATCTAAACGGAATTAAAGAAACATCTGATGTTAATCTATCTAATGATCTAACAAGAGTCCAAACAATGTTCACAATTTTCCGTTATCATTTCTCTTTGATAAATGTTAATTATAATTGATTAATGAGTATTGAACAAGCGCAAGAGGAAAACGAACTGCCAATATAAGAACAAGTTGATTACGATCAGGAATGTAAAAGCATATGCAAAAACAAGTCACGCGAACACTGTGCAGTGTTGCGGAAAGATTAATGATCTCATTCACACCAGCCAAGGTAGGTCTGTATGTCCTGTAATGGGTGTAATAAGGTGCTTCTCCACATCTGTGATCTCCACCAAATCGATCGGCCTGTTCGAGTAAGTGGAGAAGCACCATATTAATCCCGGCAACGGCTGCAATGTATTCAAGTAACCTTTTCATAGTTCTCATAAGTGCAATCGGTTGCGTTTGACATTTCGTTAATCGAATGGGGACAATACCGTTTTGAAACAAAAAATTGCAGAATCGATATCAACAATAATTAAGTCAGTTTCTACTAATTAGACGGTTGTGAATTTATTGGAAATGCCAATGCGGTTGCCAAGGATGCGATAGTTGCAATAGTTTGACTTTTGAACTTTATTCATATAGTTCTAGATGCTTTACTTAAAACTTGAATTCTCAGCTAGAAATCTCAGCATCTATCTTTAAATGTGTCAATTTACAAATTGCTTCACCACAAAATGATAAGCAAATGAAAATCTACATCTAAATAGTGGAAAAAGACCAGCAACTACGTAATAATAATCTCGTTATGATAGTTAGCTCACGTTCCGTTACACATAAAACTTAAACGTCCAAATTACATGAACGTTAACTAACAATTTATCTGAACTCGACCGACTCAGCCATCATGATAGCATTACTTTCACTGTTGTATAGACAAACGAATAATACATTACAAGAGAATTTGATCGCTTTCCATGGTTAGGTAACTGATTTGTTGTAATCGAGTCCCTACTCGATTTATTGACTATGAATCAACTCACGTAGTCGATTTGAAATGTCCCGATATGAATTGTCTATGGCTGCAGTCGTTATAACTGTATTGATTGCTTTTGATCCGTGGTATAACGTTTATTATGTCCGCAATTGGCAATTATTGCGCTGCAATGTAGGTATGTTACATTGCAATTAGTTTGATTTTTGTTTCGACTTTTCAAATCACCACCATCCACTGGACTACCCATTGGATTGACCTTCGTCTATGACGTCAACCCCCGGATTCTGAAAGCCTTTTAAATTGAAACCGTTGACAAATCTCATGTCCAGTAATTTGATTGCTTGTTGTTCCTTTGGTCAGGGAATCAGAGCAGTTAACATGAGGTATATTAGGATAGAGTGGAAAAATCCCGACCCGGTTTCGGAATAGCTGTGATGCCATATAGAAAACGAGTGTAAGTTCTTTAGTGTTAGTGAATGTGGATGTAGTAGTGGATGATTTGGTTTCATCTTCTTCGAATTAAGCTGCCTTGAGACCTTTGAATGAGCGTGGTATGTCTTCAAGTAAAACTTCATTATAAGTAGTATCGTTTGTAACAATGTTATCATTTACATTTTCTCTCGCCATGCCATCATGATAGAAATGATTGCCTGCTTGTTGCATATTTTCAATTTCCATAACTAACTTTACGCACGAGTAACTGCACTGCCAACACGTTGTTACTTTATTTTGAAGTGACTTTTATCACATTAAATTCAATAATACAGAACAATGAATTGGAAAATTGAATCCATTATTACACAATTTTAATATACGTGCTAAATGGAATTTATTTTATGTAATTGATGTAACAATTCAAACAATTTAGAAACTAGTTCTATTTACTATGTTTGCAAGTTACATAAATTAAATAACACTGAATAGGAACCTATCAATTGAAAGCTGCAAACAAAATGATTATGTGCAGAATCAATAATTAAAAAGCTATTATTATTGTTTATAATAGTCGAGAGCCGGATATTGATAGCAGACAGTTATTCGCACAGCTCTAACTTAATTTTACTTTCTCTAGCATTTAAATTATTATTTTATTTGTTTTGTTTTTATTACCGTCATCCAATGTTTGGCAAATCCGAACGGGCACATCACTAAGCACAGAACACCACTAAGCACTATAATAGTAATTATTTACGTCACAACTCGCGAGTCATCAAGTAATTCCATGATGAATGACGTTATTATTAGCAGTTTATAAACGTTTTCTCTGCGGGTGGTATCGGCGATCCAAAATGGCGTCGGAGCACACACTATACGTCTGCCACTGCGGACAAACCGGCTGTCACTGACGTCTGATGGTGTGGTGACGACATGACTTGGTGGAATTGGGTGAAACGGACGGACGTGGGCTTACCTGGCTAAATCTTTTGAGGCTGTTTACTCTCTGCAGAGTTGGGTACGCTAGTAACGTTTAATTCCTTCGGTACGGCAATGCGTGTGGGAAAGGACCATAAGTTTGTTGGTAACTTACTTGTGTATATACACAAGGTTTATAATATTTTGTAGAGCAGCTGTGCAGTGTTTATTAAACCCATATTAAACCACTACAATCGACGAGTTTCGTTTCTCAATAGATTCATTTATATACGTCTGTCAGAATACTAATGAATAATTGGAGTAGAACAATTTTATAAATTGTTTTCAAACACTTATACGGGTGATCACTGATCAGATTATATTATATTAACCGCCTATAAAAATACAGTACAAATAGTTTGTTTTTTAGGAAGGTTCCAAAGTTGATTTTATGATGTAAGAGGTAATTAGTCTATCCTATCTTGAAAGAACAATCGCATCAAGAAATGAAAAGACATTGACAGGTCATCAGACAATAGCTAATTCCCGTTGCCATAACCGGCTCAATCTAAAAAGGATTACCAGGATACCTTTTTGCCGCGACCTTGGTCACGTCACTAATGTAACTGGCAGCATGAACACACATAAAAAAAATATTATTCTATGCAGAAATAATGACAATAATAATGCTATCGGTTCGTGCCTGTCCGCGCACGCTCCTATACATCCAATTACGAAGGAATTTGGGTCACTTGCCTTTGCCTCATACGTTAAAAACTACGTTATTTGTTATTACGACGACTTTATTATAACTTTGACAAATAGCTATTGGATAACGTGATCGTCACTCAAAAGGTTTTTTTTTGAAAAATATTGCTTGTGAGTTGATTGAAGAATCAGAATTCGTTGGAAATTTTATTCTTATTGTCAATACTCAATCATTTATTGCATTCCACAATGTGTACTTAGATGGTAACTTAAAACTTTATGAGATCATTATGGACCCTGTCGGGCACAGCAAAATAGTAGGGGAGGAAGCTTTAAACACTGAACTTATTTTCTTATTAGTTTAGCAAATGCAAGTGGTCAATTTAGTAGTCCTTCTGAGATATCGAATACTGAAAATAATCTGATTCATCTTGATTTAAAATATTCATACAAATAAGAGGTCGTTAATCGTTACATGTAAATTCAAATAATCTATAAACTTCATCACTAGGTACCTAAAACGAAGTAGTTTAAACCGTTAATTAATTATAAAATGGTAATATAGTTTATCGGCTCCCAAAATATCACCATCCAGTCTGTTATAGACTTACCTATAGAAATTAACCGATAGTTGACTAGGTACCTAATTTTTTCATCTATGTTACTGGAACTGATACAATAAATAAGTTCTCCACAAAATGATGCTGCTGACGAAAACAAAAGAATCATGCAGCCTAAACACTGGGATGGGATAGAGTTCGTCAGAATGTAAACGCAAAGATCAAACACTTAATAAAATGTTCACTATTCCGCAAACAGGAAAACGAATATAAAAGTGTAGCATATCAGCAACATAGTCATTATTTTTAGCCAACAAACGTACAGGCATGATGCATCAATCCATAGAGCAAAACATTATTGCGGCATATATAGAATCAATCAGCAGCAAGGCACTGGCACTGGCATACCCAATAATTACATGCTTACACACACAACAACATTCCTGAGCAAAGACAACCGGTATCTATGGGAGACTGAAAACTTATTGTGAACGCCATAGAGTAGAGGCAGAATGAGTGATGACCTGTGCCGTGTAATTGTAGTTTCAATGTCAGAGTTAAGTGGATGCCTGTTGGACATAGCTATTAGAGTCGGAACTAAATTGAAATTCGATGGTCAGTGCATATTGCAATTGCGTGGTTAAAGAATTTGACCTTTTACAAGATACAAATTGAATTCGTTTGCCTGCAGCTACTGCAAGTGAATTTAGTAACACTAGTGTAATCATTGAAATTAGTGTTATGATAACAGAAAGTCTTCCACAGGTGTGGAACGCACATAGCCTTGTGCTTAAATCTGTAAAACTACTTTAAAATGCTGCAGATCGAGATAATCGTGACACATACAGAGTAATAAGCAAAGATAATCCTAAATATTACCATTTATAGCTTGTGAAATAAGTAACATTTTGCATAATTTTAAAATTCACTCATTGCATATAGAACGAAATGCATAGAAACGAGCATAAAAACAGAAATATCCAGACGATTATTTGCAAAAATATACTCACAAGTTACACTAACACCAAAATGAATTCAGAATTACCGACATCTGGTTGACAAGAGTTTGTTCAGAATTCAGACTTAGCTTGAAACCTGAGTCACGATGTATCTAGAGTCCAGACAGTCATGTAATACCTACGTAAAGCCGTGTTATCGAGCGGTGTCACATTACGGACGAGAATCCTAAATAGTGAGGAGCGTCTACGGAAGCTAAAACTATAGGGTTTCCTTCCTTGTGACTAGGAATCGATTCTTGCACAACAAGAACGGTTTCCGAATCTCGATTTACATTTATTTAAATAGATATGTTTGATGTTGAGGCAGGTTTCTTATTTATTTTAATGATGCACGAGAATGTTCTTTGAAACGGATATTACAACTGTCTTCAGTTTCATTACAAGTTCGTTGATCGTTAGTTTTAAAAGAAAAGGCCAGTGCACTTGTTTCATAATTTTATTAATAAGCCATGTAACCAAACCAAGTATTTTCATTAATAGGTCTATAATAATAGAAAGTGCAATGAACTTTGATAAAGAAGCAAGCTAGCTCGAAAGACAGTGATGATAAATTACACCTGTTGGCATTTTCAATTCTCCGAAAACCCTGAAAATGATCAGCTGTGAACATATTTTGTTTCAATCATATTAAATTGCATGTTTCTCAGCCCATTGTTATATTAATGTAAATCATAGATGACCCACTTTGATATCGGATACAGAGAACAAGTTGTAGAGCAAGCTAAATATAACAATTAAGTCTCGGAAGAATTATTTATAACTACATTTTTTATGTGTAATTTAACTGAGCAATAAGCATTCGGGCGTGCATATTGCACATGTGTCCAATATGCACGCCTGCTCAGTGAAGACGAGTCAACAGCTGTAGGAAATGTGTTCCATTTCCCTTTTGATAATGTACCATCTGAAGAATATTCAAATCAAAATGTTTCAAGTAGCTTTATCGTCGGCTTATACAGAAGGCAAGTTAGTAACATTCATAATGAAGCAGAGAATTAGAAATTGCAATAGGCCAAAAACAAATTAATAAGTAGCAAAAAATGTAAAGCAGAGACCGATGAGAATTAAACTGTCAGTTGGGTCACATACCTAGCGCGTTCGTTAGGCAACACAATTTACTTAAGAAATATACCCGTAACATTACAAAACGTAAATCACACACTATTAAATATGATACATTTATCCGGTGCAGGCGCACAATGGGGCGTCAATACTAATACTATGCGGCGTGCACGGAATACCGCAAATTGTGAAACCGTAGTAAAAACACGTAAAAACTGCATAAATCAGATGCTTTGACGCGACAACTGTAGAACAAATTCCTTACGAATGGGAAAGGAAAGAGTAAACCTAACTGGGAACATGAATGAAGATGATGCAGCTCTCGAGAAGGAAGAAATCAAAATACAACTTTTTGACAGATTTAATAAGATTTCTTATTTTAAGAAAACTGGAGAAGCTTCGTTTTGATGAATACATTCTACCCCGCATAAATAAGAGATTATAGCCAATTTCAATTTACATAAACGCGAGATTTTTCTTAACAGACAATACAGTTTCCCGGATGTTACTTTTACCACTAACTATTTCTATTTTAATACAAATTAATGCTCTATAAAAGTGAAAACAACCAGTCCAGGACGTGTCATCGTTGCTGAAAAGTCAATAAACTAGAGGCAATGGGTACGGCCAATGTAAGCGAGCTTGCACATACCGGTCGCGGTCCGGCCCTGCCGCCAATTAACTCTAAAAGGTTGTATTATGTCGTCTGCCGTTCAGGTTCCACCCAGGAACAAGGGAAAGTGATTGGAAGGTTCAATGGACCAGCACCTGTTGTAGCTGACATTTTAACGAATGGGCCCGCGATTTCACAAATCAAAGGGTATGCTCCCAAATGCGATACCGGTTCCATTCTTACACTTGACTTGATATTAAGGTTTCGTTTCATTCAACTTTTGGTGAAGTGATATTTCAAAGAGAAAGATAACTCCCTAGGGAGTTAAAAATACCGACGAAAATTTATGATTTATTTTTAACTCAGTTTCTAGAACGAGGACTAAGATTAAAAGTCAATACTTTAGCGAAGCCAACGGCACATGTTAAGTTATTTTTAAGCCAAGATGAGCCACATAAGGAGTCATTTACAAAGATGTTGTTTTGAATGGAGCTATTAATCTTAATAACTTAAAACAGCAGCAGTTACGCTATGACTGCAATATAATTGAAAGCAACTTGGATATACACGATAGCACGAGAACCGTACAGAAGCGTTTTGTCGACGGAAGAGTAGACAAAAATGACGTTTCCGTGTAGACAGTTGACAGTTGTCTACCGAGAAATTGAGACAAGCGATTTCTATTAAAGTAGAGTAGAAAAAGAAAGCGTCATGCTAAGCCTGCTGGTCGCCAGAAAAGTAGGAGATATAAGTAAGAAAAGTGACAAATGATTATTACGCGATTATGATTATGTTTGACGAAGTATATGAAAGTGTGTAAAAGCTGTTTCTCTGGTCGTAATATCACGTGAATTATGATATATGAGGTCGCTCCATCATTATAAGGCATACACCTCATGGGTGAAGCTTCCTCTGCACCAGCAGTTAAGTTATATGAGGAGCATGCTGAATTGATCATGATTTGTTTGATCTTGGTGTAACTATAGTTACAACTCTGTCTAACCCTTTGGGGAATACAGGCGTGAAGATATACCGTAAACTGGGGTGTATTGCAACTACTGGGGTGAAAGACAACAGTTTTAAGAAAAAAGTTTGTCATCATAACGACAACATTTACCATTAACTATAGTAAATATGTATATTAAACCAATTATTGCCATATAACTATAGATAATGGGAAATGTTGTATATTAAACCAATTATTGCCATATACAAATTTACTATAGAGAATGGTAAATGTTGCCGTTATGATGACAAACTTTTTTTCTTAAAACTGTTGTCTTTCACCCCAGTAGTTGCAATACACCCCAGTTTACGATATTGTTTATAAACAGCCAATGGTAATAGCACGTACTACTCTATGACTGATGGCCTATGAGTAGGTCTTATTCTAAAAAGAGAACCCGTGGTTTTAAAATTCCAATCTATGATCATTTGAACACAATGGATTAAAGCGTACTTATCCCCTATTGGGGAAATAAATAGAATAACATTGATTTGTAATGCGTTCAAATTAATTTACGTAGGATTTATATTTGGATCATGATATGTGGTTATACATAGATGTTCAATTGTCATTGTTATTACAATCGATACCTACATAACGTCATTATAACTTATTATTTTCCAATTAGTAAATAATGTTATTATTGCATTCAATAATAATCGTCAGTCATCGTCGTTGGTCACGACGTCAACATTGAACATTTGTTAGATTATCATATTTTTAAAGAAGAACGAGCATATTCTTTCTATCTATCTACTCGTATCTGAGCAACGGTAACTTTTAGCTTACTTAAAAATGCTCACACAAGTGCTTTTAACTTTCTTAGGAGTACCTAAAAATCTGGTATGTATGTGGTATTTAATATTTTAGAAATTGTAGGTACTAAGATTTGAAAATTGCGATTGGAGATTAAATCGATGCAACAAATTCCTGCTGAGAGATATTGTAAGATCGGCTTTTTGAAAGTGAATATATATTTCCAATATTGAATACCGATAGTTTTACAGTGCGAATGATTGAGGTAAGATCTTAACGGGATCGAACGATATCTCATATGGGAAACTTGACTATTTCTTAACAAATAATATCAAGGTTTGTTTCACAGTATCCCGTTAGCCAGCCACTAAGAATCATATTGATATTAATTAATAATTCAAATTCTGTTCATTTATATAACTATATCAGGTAATGTAAGAAACTACTGGATTCACAAGACTAAGAAAACTATTGATGGAAGACTATTAGCGATAAGACTTCCCATTGTGTCACCCCATGTAAAATTTCAACATTTATAACTGTATTTTTTATGGTCTACATAATAAAGAGTATTCTTTTCTATTTTATCTTAAATATAGAGAAGGTGAGTACAATTCTGCCATCAGGAAAGTAATATCGATTCGAATCATAACCGTTCATTGAATGGTGATATCGAATCATATGTGGCTGGATTGGTTAAATCGTATTAGCGTGTGCAATATTCCGGAGAAAGTTAATAGGCAGTTATTTTAACAGTAAAATAAAAGAGACTGGAATTGCAATAAGAGTACCTTTTGGCAGTTAACGGTGTAAGTACTCAAACATTACTGGCAATTAACAGTGTTGATGAAATAGTATGGAACAACGGCAGAGAAAGTATTATTTTGCCAGAAACAAAAAGGACATTCATAATAGTAGATGCTAGAACTAAGTTGGTAGTAGTAGTAACTAAATTCCTGATAATTGAAAATTCATTAAAACGGTGTAAAATTTAAAGGAAATCGTTTGTCTTGGTATGAGCATGGGGTGAAAACACATGTGACAAGGCAAGAGAGTGATGTATACAGAGGAAGAGTGACACTAAAGAATAAAATGTAGATTGTGTGAGGGATGAAATTAATGAAAAGGGAGTGTATGATGAGTAACGTAGCTGATAAGATAAAACTTTTAATCAAGGGTAGGCAGAAGATGCAATAGCTTATAAACGTGCAAGACAAAGGAAAAGAGTTTGCAGAGTATTTAGATCTCAATTTAACGCCATTAGATGTGCTTCTTTAGTCGAAAATCATTATTTTATTTATTCATCTTTAGTTCAGGCACATTACACCACAATTTGTTAGTATTACTTAAACTACGTTAGTAGGTCTAATTAATTAAGACACAAACAATAATAATAATACAAAACAACACAACTTATGGAATAATACATATATATATATTATGCCACCTGGAGACAACTGGTTGCCAGTTACATGCACTGCGCACAGATGTCCCATCAGGTGGCCTTCAATCTTACTAGCAACAATGCTCAGGGGGGTAACCATCACGTCTTATAGCAGTATTATTATAATATTACTTCACAGTGGGAAAGTGATGGAGCTATACAGGACTTATAGCTCCACCTCTTTCTCACGCTAAGTAATATTGAAATAATACTGCTATAAGAGGTGATGGTTACCTTACAGGAGACTGTTGTCGCTGTCTCGCATCCGACGCAGTAGTGACGCCGATCTTTTACGCATGATTGCAAAGAAGTCGTCCGTACGGGCTGCTGCGAACTTTCCTGATGCATTACAGAAACGCGACAGCGACAACAGCATCCTAAAAGCATTATTGTATTGCACACGCAGGGCATTAAACGTTCTTTGCGTGTATCTGGTCCACAGTCTGCAGGTATAAAAAGCCTGGCAATATGCCCTAAACAGTGTTTTCATGACATTATTGTTGCACTTTGCAAATCTGCGGGAAAGTATGTTGCATCGTACGGCCAATGCCCTCTCTCTCTCCGTATCACAGTTGTCAGTGCCATCCTCTGTAACCCAGTGACCAAGGTATTTAAACTGCTTTACTCTGAGTTGCACCACATAACGAGACTGGACCACTTCATAGGTCTTGTTTTATGCCATAAAAACTAACAGCTCGCTTTTTTGGCATTATACCATTGAGGCGGTCCGGCCGGTACTCGAGCGCTGGCTCGGGATGAGGCACGGCTCCCTGTCGTTTCGGGTGAGGCAGGTGCTCTCGGGGCATGGTTGCTTCGGGAAGTACCTGTGTCGCATAAATAGGGAGCCGGACGCTCGGTGTCACCACTGCGGCAACTGCCGGGAGGACACGGCACGGCCGGCATACGCTGGCAGAGTGTGCCGCTTGGAAGGAGCCGCGCCGTGCCCTCGTCTCAGGAGTAGGCAGTGACCTGTCGCTGCCAGCCGTGGTCGACTCCATGGTCGGCAGCGAGGAGTCCTGGGACGCGGTAGTATCCTTCTGCGAAACAGTCATGTCGCAGAAGGAAGCTGCGGAAAGGGAGCGGGAGATCTCTTCCACTCACCCTACCCGCAGCAGGCGCACCGGGCGTCGGCAGAGGGCGGGCAACGCCCTCTTCTAGCCCCCCAAAACGGGTCCAGGGGCGACGGACTCGGGGACATCCGCCCCCCACAAAGCAGGACCCGAGGTGGCGGTGCGTAGTGTTCCACGCGCGCCCCTATTGGACGTCGCGGAGGGAATTTTACACCTCATTCCCCCCGCGAGCCTGAGGTGGCCCGCAATGGCGGGCCTGCCGGGGATCGCGGAAGTCGCATTAAATCCCATGATCCCCAGTGCAGGTGTGAGAGGGGAACACCGGGGTGGTTTTTAGTCAGTAAGAGTCTGAGACCCCTCCGCCCGCCCCAGGGCGGAGGATCCATGAGAATTTTCCACAACGGAACAAAAAAAAAGTCGCTATCGAATCAAGTTAGCAATATCGACTGACTCACTTTTACCCTCAACACTCGAGGGGAGACTCGACTCGAGATTCAACCTTTTCGGTTCTCTACATAAGATTCCAAAGTTCCTCGCCGAGTTTTTATTATAATTAATTGTTCAATTAATAACTGCTTTGTCGTCTGGCAAATGACGTAGTTAGCTAATTACAGAACAGAAAGCTAATCTCAACGTTTTATGAGCAAAACTTTCACTACTCGAGAAAATCATCGAAAAACATTAAAGCAATAAATGATGATATAAAACCGGCCAAGTGCGTGTCGGACGCACAATAAATGGTTCAGTAGTTGGGATGAATTGATACTAAAAACAAACTTGACATTGTAGTTGAAAAACATGTTCTCCCCTTTAAATCGATATACGTCAGGGTCAACTTTCAAATGCAAATGTAAGTTGGTCGACTATTATTCGTTAACTTGTAAAGCCTACTTAGCTGTGGCAGTGTTCCTTTTAACTTCGTTATATACTACTGCCATGCTTTTCTTCAGATCTCCAAAACAACCAATTAGCTGGCAGGGCACTTGACTCTAACAAAAATTATCATCTGACTCGATAAATGGTTTTCGCAGACCCGCAACACTCCAACGATACCCCACACCACGGGATAGACGAGAAAAAATATATCATCCTAAGTGCAAGGTAGGTTAATTTTTTTTTTATCAACAGTTTGATTTATCGCTTTGTCGGCGTGATTAATATGTAAACCCATGTCAAATTACAGCTTTCTAGTACCTACTAATAGTCTCTGAGCTAAGCCGCGGACAGATAGACAGACAGACGGACATGGCGAAACTATAAGGGTTCCTTGTTTACTACGGAACCCTAAAAATTACGTAAAGAACTGTTTTACACAAGCTGGGTGGACCCTTAATCAATTAATTATAAATATTATTGGTGTGTAATGACGACGTCCGATGGATCATTAAAATGAGAAAATTGTTTTTATCTCCCAAAATGTTTTTATTACATCTTGTAAAGCAGGTTTGTCGTGCTTCAAGTTGGGCTATTCCAGCAAGTTGTATGAGCCCATCAATTGCATACGAGTTTTGTTTCAACATTTAAGTATCATCAAATTATTTTTGACTTTTTTCAACTTCGGGGAAAGGAATAGTGGTTACAAGTTTATGTAATCATGATTCGAAAGAGAAGCGTAAGAAAAAACCGGACAAGTGCATGTTGAACTCACGTGGTGAGGGTTCCGTACAATGAATATGTATCTAACTTTTTATTCCTACTTCCAACTGCAAATGTAAGTTTGTACGCACAATATTAAGAGATTTACCAAGTTATTTTAACACCATATACTTCTTATAGGTTTTGCTATAATCTATAAACAAAGAACTAGTTGCCGTATTTTTTCAAAATTGTAGGCAGGAGATAAGGGGTGGATGGTGAATTTTCATCTATTTTTAACCGACTGCCCCAGAAGGAGGGTAATGGTTTTCGAGAGTATGTATGTCTATTTCTTTGGCACGCTCTGTAGCCTAAACGGCTTGATGGATTTTAACATATGATGTGTCGTTAAATTCGTCTTAATTGTAGGGAAGTGACATAGGCTATATAATATTTATATATTGTATCTGCAAAAACAAAAAGGGTATTAAAAAAAAATACAACAGTATTGGTGTCAAATAAAAGCTAGTAATGAGTCAATTCCAAATATCTACATTAATAAAACTAAAAAGCTTGAAATAAAGCAAATTATTTAAAAAACAAAAAACCCGACTGCAAAAACTGAAAAGAAAAAACAAGCATTATAATCTACAGAATTTGGTATTGTGATTGTAGTCGGGTTATTTGTTGATAATTTGCTTTATCTTAAATAACATTTAAAACAATTTATTTTAAAATTACAAAAAAAAAATATATTTGAGATCCTCCCTTTCATTTGATTTGTCACACGGTACAGTTTGCAAAAAAAAAATTATTTCTTCTAATTTGCACCCCAAAACTGACTCTCATATTCAACATTCATTTATTTACGTTACACGTCCGTATTTGGGCCTCAGAAATTCATTTGTGTACCAAATTTTAACTTAATCGGTCCAGCAGAGTCATAAAAAGGTTCCGTTTTCCTTTTGAGGTACGGAACCGTTAAAAACTGTTGTGTCAAAGCTTTTCGTATCGCAAACATTTTATTATATTATTAATAGAAGCAGCGCTGGTCATTACGATGTCAAAAAACATTCACGAATACTTCCTTCCATATAATGCACATAAACAAACAAACAAAGCCAAAACTATCAAATATTGGAACTATATTGGCTGACCAATGAATGATGTTATTTGATTATTATCGGTCCTTTTTTCCGCTCAATGGTCACCTGCCGCATTTGGCGATGAATTTATTGTCAAACAGAACCGGTCGTACCAGTTTCGTTTGTATTTGGCCATTTAATCTAGCTTAGGATAAACTGATGAAGTGATGACCAATATGGCAATGAATTGATTTGTTAATAAGATTTAGGCGCGTTTGAGGCGTGTTTATGATATTTTAACTAAGCTTCTAATCTCTTACTCAGATGATTTAATTCGTTTGCCATTTTTCTCGGACGATCCAAATCACAGTTTTTTAGCTAGGCGGTAACGCTATCAATAAATCTATTTCGTCCCAAAGCTACAATGGTGCATTGTGTCTAACTAAATACCTTCATTAGGATATATTTTGTGACAATTTCATCATCCGATGAAGTCTCAGACATATCAAAGAATCTTGATATATTTAAGTCCATAATAAACCCGGAAACATTCAAACACACGTTTAATTAAAATAAAATCATACGAAACACCCTATTGCGACCAAGAGTTAACTATCGGTCATCTTGCTGCCTTGCTTGCCCTTGATGGAGCCATGGTTAACTATTTTAAGCAGTGGTTACATATTTAACCACTTGTCATGATAACTAGGGATCAAAAAATAGAATTTGCAGCCATTTGTTGCAATTTTTAACCATTGGTCGACTTAACTAGAATAAGAAAACAGGCCCTTAGGCCAAAATGTTCACTCCTGTGATCGCTGTAGCAATCCTCATAAGGACTAAGGTCCGTTTTACAGAACCTCACTAAAAGCTCAAGCATAACTTAAAACTCGTTTAGAGCCATTTGATTGGTTGAAACTAGTTTTAAAATAATGCTTGAGACTTGAGTAGATAAGTATCTGTAATACGGCCCTTATAAAGATTGTGTATTACAACGATCTTAGGAGTGACAATTTTGAAATTGACGACCTTGAAAATTGATTTGGTGGTCACCAAATCAATTTTATTTGTATGTTCGCAAGAACTTATGTCTTTTCAAAACAAGAAGTGATTTCCATAATATAAATACACGTAGTAAACATGAAATTGTGATACCCAAATTTAGATTAACAAAAACAAGCAAATCATTTGTTATTAACAGTATCCGCTTTTATAACAAGTTGCCAAAGTCAGTTACAGAACTTAGCGATGGAAAGTTCAAAACCCACATCAAACGTGTCCTTATCAAAAACGCATATTACAAGATTAAAGACTACGTTGAAGACAAGGAAGTTTGGCAATAATTCCTTCTGCACATGTGGCTTCCCTGGTACACCAGAAACGGCATAACTATGGAAATATCTATTAACTGCTCCCAAATTACGATGTTTATTATTATTATTTTTTAGACATACATTTTTGACATTATATTTTCACTATTTGACATTATATACCTACAATTTATATTTCAGACTTAATATTATTAATATTATTTTACATGGATTCTTGTGTACGTTGTGAATGTGAGAACGTTGTAGGCTTAATAGACTAGATCTTTTTTTCTTTAGACCGTTTCCTTTTCTCTTTTTTTTTTGTTAAGTACTTTTCGACAGGCCTACACTGTTCTCCCATACTTAATTTGTGTAATTTGAAAACATTGTAAAAGCCAATTATTTTTAAAAGAGTAACCGTGGAGTTTCTTGCCGGCTCTTCTCCATAGGAAACAACCAATTGGAACCGTGCACCTAGCTTCTGACGTTTCATAAGTGCCCATGTAGGTTTATGTGAAATAAAAATATTTTGATTTTGATTTTTGAATTTTCAAGGTCGTCAATTTAAAAAGTAAAATCAGCACACAACCGGAGAAGTGAAAGAATTATTTGAATCATATTGGTAAAGAAGTCCATCGACATAAATGTTTAATCGTGCCACAGCAATTTCGCGGGAAAGTCCGAAAGGGATACCGTGGCCTCTGGCGATAATGCACAGACAACAGAAGGAACACGAGTGGGTTTTAGTCAGTAAAAGTCTGACACGCCCTCCCGCTCCGCCCAGAGCGGGAGAAGTTATTTGATAATTTCCCACCCAAAAAAAAAAGAAAAGTAGTACACATTTTATTAAAATTCAATTCAATTCAAAACACATTCTATTCCGGTTTCTACATAATACGGTTCAAAAGATACAGCCCTGTGACAGACAGAGAGACGAACGGACAGCGGAGCCTTAGTAATAAGGGTCCGTGAGCACCCTTTGGGTACGGAACCCAAAAAGGCACTTCGAAACCTTCCAAATGTTTTTTTACTGAAACTGTTATAATTACAATAGGGTCTTACACTCATTTTTGAAAAGTGTCTTAATTAAATTCTATAGTGCTAATATGCCCCAAAAAATCACAAAATTTTTATTCAATCGATAAGTGCCATAAAAATGCATTTAAATTTTACATTTTAAAATTTTGCGCGTAGTTTGACGAAAACGCTGGACGCAGTGGACGCCATGTTGCTCTGTGGTCATGATGTCACTTGGCTATGTTAAAAAATGCGCTGATCTATTAACTAACTATCAGTTGACAGTTGACACGTTTTAGTTTACATAGCGGCATGACGTAATAACATGGCGGCTACTATTTAATGGTGTTTTTTAACAGATTAGAAAAACTGCAAACGTTGAATTGAACTTTATAATTTATTTTGTTATTTTATGAACTAAAAGTAACCTTTTCCGACTCCTTTTTACCTAAACTATGTCAATAATATATATAAAGATTTTTTCTCGTGTATAGTAAAATACCCTATTGTCATTATTTTAGTTCAACACACAGAGATATTTCATTAAGTAGTGATTTTGAAAACATCCAAATATTTTACAGCTATTTGAGATGTTTCCAACTTCCAGAATGCAACTATTACCTAATTTAAATAAATAATTTAGCTTTGACTTTGATACAATCACCTTCATTACGGCAGCCTAAAGTCCTCACCACGGATGATCCCGGTACAGACGCCTTACGGAAACTGGCTCCAAGCTGGACCCTCGCCGGAGATGAGCAGCTACTTAGCATATTGCAAAACACACATCAGGTAAGATCCTGAATATAGTAGCAGTAGAGCTAAGTAGTAGCGAAGGAGCTTGTCCAGGGAAGTACTATAACGGCACATATTTCTGCCGCCAAGCAGCTTTGCTGTGTTCCGGTTTGCAGGGTTACAATACCGGTCTAATTACAGACACATGAGGCATTTCAATTTTGTCTTGGGGATGGCAAGTAATTTCTGATAACTTTGGTATTGCTGATGTTAATTGGCGTTGTGGGACTTGGGTTTACCATCGAATGATATAATCAACTACTGCTTCGACTGCCTCGTTGGTCTAGTAGTCGTAAGCACTACTGCTGTGCGCGAGGTCCTGGGTTTGATTCCCAGGTCGGCCAGTGTTATTGGGTTTTTTTATTAGGAATTTCTCAGTAGCAGCTCGGAGTCTGGATTTGTGTCCGGTTGATGACAATAGGCTCGCCTCGCAATAGGCCCGCTCCCTCCAGAGCGAGAGAAGTTATTTGAAAAATTTACAAAAAAAAAGCCTTAGCATGTGCCTGAGTAAAATATATTCATAATTTGTCAAATTAAATAGACACCTTGTGTATATTATTTAGGTACATGATAATCTGAACAACTCTGTAATTCTCTCTCAACAACTCTGTACTCGTAATTTCTGATAACTTTGGTATTGCTGATCTTAATTGGCATTGTGGGACATGGGTTTACCATCGAATGATATAATCAACTACTGCTTCGACTGGTCGAGTAGTCGTAAGCACTACTGCTGAGCATGAGGTCCTGGGTTCGATTCCCAAGTTGGGCAAAGTGTTATTGGGGTTTTCCATCAGGAATTTCCCAGTTGCAGCCCGGAGTTTGGATTTGTGCCCGGTTGATGACAATGACGAGGTCAGGAGCTAGCAGGAGTCTCAGCAATAAAAAAATAGTCTTGCGGGGACATGGGACTGAAACATGACTGGCGAAATGTAAGTGTTACCATAGCTATACCTCTGCCTAACTCTTCGGGCATTACAGGCGTTATGTTATGAAATGAGAAAATGATTAAAATGAAGAGTGCTTTTGAGTTAAATGACAAAGAGTAGAAAGAACGTCTTTAAGCTTACCTGATCAGATTATATTTGTGCATTGACTCCAGATTCTGAAACAAATGAAAATAAGGGTGTTATAGATTAACATTTCTGGATTTGTGCCCGGTTGATGGCAATAGGGTCGCCTTCTATTATATGGGACTTAAACATAACTGGCGAATGTGGGTACATTCGCCAGTTATGTTACTATAGGTACACTTCTGCCTAACCCTTCGGGGAAATAAGGTGTTATGTTATTTAACTACTTGTATCAATGAATGAATGAAATGCACCGACTCCAGCGTGGTTAAACCAGACTCGATTGCTCGAATGAAGCCAAGGATTCACACTAGTCCCTGGAGCCTCACCTTTCTTGGGACTACAGAGACCATTGCATATCAAAGAGAGACCGGGGGGCGCGGTAATGGTCAGGAAGACGTGCCCTTAGGATAAGAAAGATTATTAAATTCTACCGGATATGCATCCTTGAGTAAGCAATGGAATAGTGGAGAGACGGGTAATTTATCTATGGGATCTTTTAACAACGTCGCCGCCAGGTTGGCTCAGGTCCATTTTTCTGTGTGTGTCACGTCACTGCTATGCTGTGTTGCACGTTGTTGTTTCCAATGTTAACTACTTGTATCAGTAGGTAAAATGATAATTTCAGTGCTTATAGTGGTTATAATAGAAGAGAATATAGTGTTAATACCAGAGGACTATAATCGTCAACTGAACATGATAGAAATCAAAGACAAGAGATAAAGGAAGTCTATACATCTACGAAAAAAAAACCATTACAAGACTCGTCTAATCATAACAAAAACTGCACTCGTTTTAGCGAACGACACGCGTAATTTACGCGGAATCCATGTTTTACTCAGTAAGGAAGTGAATGAAGCTCCTCCATTGTTACCAGAACATTGTATTGTAACTGCAGCACATAATAACTATGAGTATATAATTGTTTTATTAGTTGTTGACGTTTCCGTAAGGACTGTCACGTCTTTGTGCTGATTGATCTTTGATTGTTCAGGTTTAGGAGGTAAGAAATTATGACACAGTGTTAAGTTTCAGTGTCTTTGTGTAACCTAGTTTCTTAGTTAGATTGACGTGTTTAAAGTAAATGATTCACGTTAAACTTGAGGCAAACCACATCAAAACTTGAAATTAGCAATGATCCTCTGACGTCTATAAAACGATACCTAAATCTTAATTGTGACACACTAATCTATAAAAGATTTGGGGATTTCCTTCCATTTCCAATTTTAACTTTGATTCATCATCTCAGTAATTGAGTCCGTTTTTCGTATGTACTATCGGCCAAAGTTCCGCATGCTCACCTTAAAGGCGATAATCGCATAGCACGACTCACGACTCGATCGCACAATGCACGAGTTTTGACCAATAGGATGCACAAAGCGTATTTTAGTGGTGTTCGTATTAGTATAATCATGTATAGAATGTGTGACACTCACACTAGGAGCGTACTATGCTCACTTGTTTCTGCTAAGAGACGAGTTTTTAATGGGCACGGCCAGCGCGGCTCGGCGGCGGCGTGAGCTCTTTGTTATTGAATTGAATTGTTATTTTATTATTGACAAGAATTAATTTTAGTACTCATATCTTCTGTTTGTTTGGTTTAGAAAATGTATTATTGATATTGCAGTATTTACAAAAATAATTTGTAATAACTAATAAACTACAATTTATATGTATTAATCCACTTTAATATTTTCCTCTCTCTATCGGGTCTATAGATATAGGTTATTTATGAACACTTTCACTGCCTCTCCAATTTTCACCATATCTTATGTGATGCCGCATGCCGCAGCAACCGCACCATATTCCCTTCACAATAAGATGAGACATTGAAACGAACCGTTTTATTACAGTCCGTTCCACCGATTTTGACTTCTATTCCGTAGGCTTATGGATGGCATTAAAGGCAAAAAAGTGGTTACAATACCAACTGTTTACTGCAGCTGCCATTTGTCATGCTACCAACACAATAGCATTCAAAATCGATTGAACGGACATTTATGGTTTGTTTACCTTTTATCTCACGGCTCCCTGAATACGTTAGGTATAGGTGCGTTGACCGGCACTGCATGAAGGTATCAAATGTTTATATTGAAATTTTTTGTGTTTAATCGACTTTATTAAAAGTAAATAACTATCTAAATTTCTATGTGTTTGTTTATACTTGGGCAATTTGGGAATACTTGAAAATTACAGTAATATTTGAACCAATACTCTGCGCAGTTCATACAATGTTATCAGAGCTTTTTGTTTGTAGCTAACGCAAGGCCGCAAGCCGCACAACTCTTGCAACTGAAATAAAAATAAGTTCATTATCTAAGACCCATTGTTATTTAGTGGGAATGTCTGGAAATTCGGTTAAACAATAGAGGACGGCTTAATACAAGGGCCATACGTTTTTTTATTACCTTAGGATTATCTCAAATGTTTTGCAGTTGTTCCTTGTATTTGGTTTAATACTTTTAACAGTAGGTAATTGTAATATTACCTTTTATTCATTAAAATAATACAGGGTGAAATTGAATTCATGGGCATCCTTTTAAGGGGTCATTGTACTCATCATTATGAACAACTTCAACTATGAGACCATACCTGAAATCGCGAAAAAAAAATCAGCTGTTCCCTACATTTATGTTTGCATAACTCGACAAAATGTAGGGAACAGCAATTTTTTTTTCTCGATTTCATATTTGTTCCCATAGTCAAAGTTGTTCATAATGACGAGTACAATGACCCCTTAAGAGGATACCCATGAATTAAATTTCAGCCTGTATAACGAACAAGGTATCGTTGCAATTAAAATGTCCAGGCATGCCGTGCAGGATGAGCACTTTAAGACTGGATTATAATCAAACCAACACTTTACTCTTTTATAATTCATGCTCTAGTCATAGTTTGACAATTCATGATTTTAAGCGAAATCATGCATGTCAAGTTTTTTTTTGACAAATCTAACAATGATTCAGTTCCTACGCCACTTTAAAATTCAGAAGCTTATCAAGTAATTAAACTGAACTATAATTTGTGCCTTGGCAGCAGTGAGAGTGAAAGGATTGAAATAAAATGTTGGGTACTAGTGAAATATATATTTTTAGTTTGTGTTCATTAAACATTATGCAGGATTAAAGATTTATTTAGGTTGATATTTAAATCTTATCTGTATAATAAAAGATGTATAGTAAGTGCTTTTTGTATGAAACTATCGGCTGTAATCTCAGTGTGAAAAAATAAACAGTTAGTTAAAATCTACTTGAGAACAATTTTAAGGATTTGCTGTTGTAGAAAAAAAAACAATATAAGTAACTTAATTTATTTTTAATAGACTTTTTCAAAACATTAAAGATTCATCCAGAAATTAACATATTATAACAAAAAATTACACAGAAATTATCATCAAAATGCAAAATATTATAAGTGAAAAGATTCTTACTCATAATATCATTTATAAACTGTATTTATCTACACTTATATCGTAAAGTTCAAAATATGAAATCAACACAACAATGACAAACAGACAACACAACAGCAACAGGCAAAAAGCCTGTCAGTAAATAAGATTAGGAGAATATTGCTCGTGCAGTTCTAATGAAATTGAAAAGTTTTAAGATTAGTACAATTTAAGAATCTTAATAATTTTTATAATTTGCAATAATTACATTACACTACAGACTAGGTTTATCAAGCAAATGAGATCAATTATTTATGAGGTGGACGGATATGATGACACTACTGAATATGTAAAATAACAAACTAACGAGATCGGGGCTTATGACAACATTGATTGTAAATAAAACAACAAATCCACCAATAAAGGCAACATGACACTAAATTGACATCAATAATTTTACAAGAAGACTTCAAAATCGTTGGCAATATTTTAAACTATGATTACGGTCTACAGTCTACCCTGTGACATTAATCAACGAAGTAATATAATACAAATTGGAATAATAAAAATAAACCTAATAAAAATAGCTATACAGGGTTATTTGCAAGCCGCCGGAGTCGCGGGTTGTTCGAAAGAGATACCATGGCCCTGGCACAGGCAACTGAAGGAACACGGGTGGGTTTTAGTCAGTAAAAGTTTGACACGACCTTCCGCTCCGCCCAGAGCGGGAGAAGTCATTTGATGATAAAACACTAATAAGCTCGTAGGACTATAATACTAACATCATAAATAACAACTTTTGTTGTATGACTTTTAATAATTCATAAAAAAATAATTTCATAATACAATTAAAAATATTTATTTTGATCGCTCTAAATTTGAACAACTCTACGCGGTACCAAAATATGTAAGTAGTTAAATAAACAAACAGTGCGTTGCGAATGCAGGGTCGCAGCGGTACTTACTACAAAATACAGATCTAAAAAGTGTTATTACAAATATTACAACAAAAACTTGAAAGTTTACTTTTGGTATTCTAAAAAGTCATAGATCAAAAGTGGTTGTACTAATATAGTCCTACCAGGTGTTAGAAAAATAACCCTGTATAATGTAATTATACAGTATGTTAATTAACGAAAGGCGTTCCCGTTAACCCGCAATAGTATAGCGTCCACATGCTACCAAAATATGACCATTCGAAAATTCACGAAAAAAAATCTGCTGTTCATTACATTTATGTTCGCATACCTAGCTTAACAAAATGTAGGGAGCAGCTGATTTTTTTTCGCGAATTTTTAAATGGTAATATTAATTGTAGCATGTTTGGACTATTGCGGGTTAACGGGAACGCCTTTCGTTAATTAACATAGTGCATGTTAAAAATTATATTAACTTAATATTTCGTCGCTGCTCCTCCCGCATCTATCACAGCATCGCAACGGCTACGCATGGACCTAGCCAGGACTTCGCACAAATTCGAACCTCTGAATGTGTCCCAAACTTGTTCGCAATGTGTGACAAGTGCTTCCTTCGTTCTTTCTGCTCTACTATCCCATCTCTGGACCATTAAACCCCACAAATTTTCAATGGGGTTTAAGTCTGGCGATCGGGAGGGCCATGGCACTGTTTTAATTTGTGGTTGCCCTCGCAACCACTCTTGAACAACCCGCGCACGGTGTATCGGGCAATTGTCCTGGAAAAAATAAAATTCTGGCACGTCCAGATGTGGATACACCGTGCGCACTGTGGGTACCATGATGGTTTGTAGCACCTCTAAATACGTTTGGCCGTTTGCCCTCCCTGGTATAAAAGCGAGCTCGCCTGGTCCAGCAGCACTCATCCAGCCCCACATGTTCACTACAATTCTTCCCGATTCTGCATTTGGGTTCACATTTCGAGGTTCGTATCTTGTGTTATCTACACGCCATAAATTCCGACGACCTTGTTGGCTAGACCTAAAGCACTTTTCATCAGAAAATATGGCGTAAGAGAAATCGAAGTCCCTGTAGTCACGAGCGAATCGCACGCGAGCAGCTTTCTGCTCCTGCGTCAAAATAATTTTTTTTGCGGGACGTCTGTGATGGACTCCAGCTCGATGCAACTCGTTTCTAATAGTTTGCATCGCAACTTCGTATTCTTGTGCGAAACTGCGAGTGGGTGTGAACGGGTTCTCTTCATACGTGGCTATCATATTATTTAACTCGTTTTCGTTTATAGCCCGGGGTCGAGGTGCACGAACGCGTTCTGTAATTTCTCCTTCTTCATATCTTCGCACCCAGCGGCGCACCGTTGTTCTCTAACGAAAAAAAAAAAAAACAATCAGCATCGATTTTTTACATAATATAGGAACTAAGTATAATAATACGAGTACACTACAAAAGTCTTATTCAAAGGGCACAACTAGTACACTATAAATAAAAAATATAAGTATTGAAATACTTAAGGTGTGCATTTTGGTTGACTTCATGATAAATAAACTCTTAACTTTTCTATAACTAATTTAAGTAGTTATAACATTCATAACTATATTTTAAAATACAAGTTGTAAATGCAATAACTGAAAATCTCTTAAGGGGTCATTACTCATCATTATAAACAACTTTTACTATGAGAACCAAACCTGAAATCGCGATAAAAAAGCAGCTGGTCCATACATTTTGACGAGTTACGCGAACATAAATGTAGGGAACAGCTGTTTTTTTTTCGCGATTTCAGGTTTGGTCCCGTAGTAAAAGTTGTTCATAATGATTAGTACAATGACCCCTTAAGAGGTTTTCAGATATTGCAATTTACACCTCGTATACCTATGAGTAAGAAAAATGGCATAGCGTAAATTCCAACATTGTATGAAACTGTCCCAAGCAAATTTGTGCTTTATCTCTACTATTTAAAAGTGTTTATCCCGTGCGGGCTGGCAACGTGGCATTTCTAAAGGTTTTTCGTGGTTAAATACCAACGATCTAGTGCTTGGCCGAAAAAATAGTAAGTACTTGCTATTTTATCGGCCAGCCAAGCACTAAATCGTTAGTATTTAAAACTATGTGTGCAATTTTTTTTAAGTTTTTTTGGTAAGTATTTACGAGCACTACTAACAAAAATTTACATTATTGTCAATTACTTTCCATCTGCAGTATTATGATAAAATAAATGTTAAAAATAATTATAAAAAACAATTATCTTGTGCTTGGGCGAAAAAAAATTGTAGTTTGAAATATAATGATCAAGCCTCTAGAAATGCGACGAATGCGCTCTGGTTTTTCTAATTAAAATGCAGCAACGACGCTGTGAGATAAGGCACCATTGTTTAGGTTGTTTTGGTTTAGGATTTATTATCGGGTCATAAAAGGCTCCAACAACGTCTTTGAAAGCAAAAATAAATAAAAAGAACAATCTTATTTGAATGCATTACTATAAGTAGGTAATATCTTATGAGACTTTTAAAAAGAATCCATCTGAAAGTTATAATAATTTTATTATTTTTATATATAAATCTGCCTAGCCTTTTCCCAACTATGTTGGGGTCGGCTTCCAGTCTAACCGGATGCAGCTGAATACCAATATTTTTCATGGAATTTGTTTTTAAATTGCAATATAAGGAAAAATGCAAACTATGAAATAATAATATTACTATCACTTTATTTATTTCTATATCTCTCCCTCTATCTGAATACAAAAACATAACTTACTTGCATGTTCAACTCCACTGCTATTTGGGATATATTTAACCCTTGTCTATGCAAAACAATAATTTGATTCCTTTCTTCCTGAATCAGGTTTCGGGTCGTCATGGTTGCACCACGTTAGTCACAGCCCACACACAATACACACACAGTCCAGGATACAAGCTAGGGTCAAGAAGAGGCTTTCGATCACAGTCCGGTATACAAGCAGAGGTCACAGTTAGGCAGGCAATCAGTCCGATAGAAATAAACAGGTCGTAAAATGAAATGGCGATAGGAATTTAAGGGAAGCGTCAACAATTAGCGAGAGCAAATTGGCACTGCCGCGCTCTAGCTAATGTTTGTTATTTTATGTTACTCGCTCATTACTCACACAAATGCATATTGTCTCTAATTGGGGGAAACTAGGAAGGGGTGTGGTTTTTCACTAGCTGCGCTCTCGCAGGAATATTTTCTTAAGTGAGCATGCTTAACTTGGGCCGATAGTACCATAGAACTCCTACAACGACCTGTCTTAAGGTTTGTACTATAAACAATTAATATCAATTGCGATCTAACCTTAAAACCACGTCTAATATTTAATTAATTTCAATAAGCCCAACAGTACAACAAATGCGAGAATGTCTTATTGTGACATTGCATAAGGTACTTAGATAATGCAACAATAGTAAAGTGTGGGCGGCGGTGGATTCCCATATATACACAAGACTATGAAATAAAAAATTATAGTGAAGTGTAAATAACGAAGAGATTAAATAAAATTATTGACATTATTGCAACATGGATTGAAGAAAGTAATTATTCAGGCTTTAGTCAATAACTAGATACTAAATGGATTTGTATGGATGATGGTGGAAAGTTAGCAGCGTTTGTGTTGGAGGGCCATAAAAATTCTCGTTGAATTTGTTTATGTTATTGCTCTTCTCATGGGTATAAATTTTATAGACGTTGGATTAAGCCAAGCAAAGCATTTGTCCACATTAAAAAAAAATCATTATATTCAGTTAAGTTCAATCAAAACAAAAAGAAATAAAAAGAAAGAAAATACGGTTATTTGCGGTAAACATGACGCAAAGAAGGAACACAAATACAAAAATGAAACAGTTTGGGGGAAAATATGTGTCACATCCACGCAAAATGGCCATCGCTCGCTGAGCATAATGCTGCGACCCTATGCAAGACAGACATACGAAAACGCTTTATCTTCTTACCGATATCATCTTTAATTCAAGGCCTATTTCATTGATTGTCGGTCTGGACATCCAATCCTGTATTCAAATGTGTATTATTTTCAGAAAAATGTAACAGAATTTATATTTAGTCAGTAGCGAGCTTAGGGTTCGTTATTAGACTCAATTACGTCTCCCGACTCCACGATACCGTCATGTAAGCTTAAATCTGCCTCTGCAGCCTCGGAGTCTATTGCATTACCACAGCTTACCTAATACCTAGTTGTCTCGACAGTATTATCTCCTGGTGTTATATCGCACTAGTTTATAAGTAGTGACAGTTTGCCAACAATCGCTCGTTACCCTTAACTGAGTGTTACGGCTTGCGTGAAATGACAAGTAATTAACACACCTCTGATTACTGCACCTATTCTTCATTACTGTCGTAATGTTGAAGAGAATGTTGTTTTTTGTATTGAACTGCATTTGCAACTTGCAACAATATGGTTACGACAGTGTGTAAATGCATGAAGTTATGGTTGTGATGGAAGAAAGATGTATTGTCCGTATACATCAAGATTTGAAGGTGTCATTCAACAGAAAGTATACCTTAATCAACTTTAATAAATCACAATCATCATTCATCATTCTCCTGCTCTTATCCCAATTTATTTGGGGTCGGCGCAACATGTCGCTTTCTTCCATACTTCTCTAATAGTTGTCATCTCGGTAGTCACCCCCTTTCTAGCCATATCATCTTTCACACAGTCCATCCATCGTTTCTTTGGTCTTCCTCTACTCTTATAGCCATCGATATTCATACTCAAGACTTTCCTCACATTTTCCTCATTCCTCCGCATCACATGCCCATACCATGACAACCAATTTCCGTACAACTTTTCAGTCACCGGTACCACTTTCAGACTTCCTCTTATGTACTCATTTCTTATTGATGTGCTGCTGGGGAGTGTTCCACCACTTCTTCTTCCCAGCTAAAGTACTAGGAAGTGGTGAAGGGCGGGCATTTTTGGGGGACTATCTTATGTAACTTTGACGTTCGAAAAGTGCTGATTTTCAGCCTAGTTTGAATAAATGACTTTTGATTTTTGATTGATTTTGATTCTATCCATTCGTGTCACACCACACGTCGCTCTTAGCATAAATTACAATATAACTCTCAAAAACTATTTGGGTTGAGGATCTAGAGTTACTAATATAGGATGATAATATAAACGATAGATAGATTCTATAAACCTGCTAGCTGAAAACCATAAAATTGTCTATGATGAACCAAGAGCAGTAACGTCTCAACAGCTCATAAAACAGAACTTACGATGTGTAAGTTTACGTACTTGACCGATTTTGGCGCGAAGTTACCATTACTATGTAAACCGTTCGTTACGCCTTGCGCAAAGCGCGGCCATTTGCAAATTATTGCAATTAAACTATTTATTTACACAAACTAACGCATGTGAAGGATTGTGTGGTAACTTGTTAGTTATTTTGCTCTTTGTACTGTAGGGAACGTCCCTTCTGATATGGACCATAAATATAATTGTATAAAATGATTGACCCAATTGAATTACCATATTGACCACACACTGCACCGCGGTTCGTGAGCTTGTCCCGAGCCGAGACGATTACGTTACGATTCCGATTAGTGTGCGTTGCAGTAGGTAGGGAGTTTCATACAAAGAATACTGAATGGCTCGAGTTGCTACGGTGACGATCCTTTTCCGATATGATATGTGTGCTATTTCCTTTAAGCGGGACGGCCCGCGGCGGTGACGCAGTGTGTTCCATATTGAAAATATAAAAAAAAAAATATATAATTTGGTGGGATAATAACTCTGTAAGCTGTACCGAAATTCAAAATCTCTGTTTTCATTTAATTAAAAATTAGTTCAGGCGATTTTGAAATGCTGAGTAACTACAATATTTTACTTTCCTTATATTCGAAATGAAAAGTGTTTAAACACGGGTGAAAGTCACCAATTCCTTTTGACCCTTGTATAACAATCTATTATTCCGAGCCAAGTGCAAATAAATTGGGATAGGGCCAGGACGATTATGATGAACCTGGGAAAACCTTACACTCTATGGGTACCGGAAAAGTGCACATATACACACATTATAGTACACATATAACAAAACTTCAACAGTCTGAGTCCAAGAAATCGATTCGCTTAGAACCAATCTATTTCCAGAGGATACAAAGCAATCTTTTAGGTTAAGTAAATTCAAGCTATACATAATACAAGAATTCCCCTGCAATTCTTGCAGAGCATCGGACCACACTTAATTAATAACAGCAATAATACACAGTTGTATTTCCAGCGCCGCATATGGCCGACAATTCATTGTTCCCGGTTTGTGTCCGTTGATACCTACCCTACGCCTGTTTTTGAGCTTACAAATAACTTATTCATGAATGACGTCAATTGATCCTTAACTTCGATCGGTGGAGAATATGCATAAGGTTAGGTTTTGTTGTTAAGTATGGTAAAGCGGTTAGAATTTTACAAAATTCTAATTTTTCATAAAATGTATTGAAAGGAAAACATGGAAAGAACTAAAAGTCAGATTGGGCGCTCCGCAGACGGCAGTCTTGTCCGCGATTGACCGCGATATACATCATCCGCAAAGCATCGGCAGCGCGGTCGTTTTGTCCTCTATGTGTGTTATTGCATAGATTGTCATACGTTCTATAGTCGCGGACAAATATTCCATTGTCTGATCGGCGCCTTACAGGTAAAAGGTCTCTTTGCTGTGGAAATATATATTAAAATGAGAATGCCAAAAGCATGTAATAGGTTGGTAATCCCCAGATAAGCAAATAAATGAGAACAAGTTAATTATGAAATCGTTAGATACTACAAGGACGAGACTCTGTTATAAATCAAAATGCCAATATTTGCACAAGAACTTCCTCAAGCTGACGCGAGGAAAATTAATACACTGAGGGTCATCGTGCCTGAAAAGTCCTTGCAAAACAATATTAAGTAGTATTGGCACTATATAGCGATGACAAAGACTACATTTAACGTAATTCGAGCACTACACAGCTGATGTCTTGAGGAGGACCTTGTCACCAAAACAACGATTCTAGTTGCTGAGTTTACAAAATATTCACTAACAAATGATTCATTCATTTCTCTGTTACGGATGAATGGACGACTAGTAACACAGAAAAATAAACCTTAAATCAATCTCAAGAGGTTTCGATTCTCAGTGAAGATGTAAGCAAACTTTCTGTCGATTTGCGCTCGAAAAATATGAATCACAGAGAGATTGCCAAACTTGTAATTTTCTAGGTCGATTGTAACTATGACGTTGCTCTTGGATCCGCCAACTCTGACGTTAATTTAGTATATATAATTATATAACTAATTATAGTGAGTTAGCATGACGAATACCGACGAAAATGATTAGAGATAATGAAACGGATGTCAACAGCTGATAGTGCCAGCAATGTTGCATTTTGCACTTGCCCAAGTGAATAACTGTAGCAGATTTAGTTCAACAGCGTGAGAATATACAATGTAGCGCTTTAATTAATTGAACCCTGCTCAAACTTACTGCTCTAGAATTTAAAATGATCCGAGGAAACAAGAATACAAATGGAATATGTTGATTTTCAGAAAATATTTATTTATTAAGCTTTATGCAAATATCACAATGGCGTCTAAATAAACCATCACACAGTGCAACCGTTTATCGCCCCGATTTCTGTTAAAAACAGATATCGTTAAACTGCAAACTAAGTTAGTGGTGTGCCGTTGTACTTATGTTTTTGTATGTAAACAACTGCACAATGTCGTTATTACCATAATTATCGCAATCATTAACTAATTGGGTTTTGTTAAGACTGGACAAACAAGTTACAGGAAAGTGATATGATTTATTTCATCAAAACATTATGTAGATATGTATCGTGGGTGATGCAACAAATGCGTCCATATTGTTTTGAGTGAAGCACAAAACCATGAAGACTGGGAGAAATGCAAGATATTGTATGGTTAAATCCGTCTTACGCTTCTATTGGTGTGGTGGTTAGCAGAGGGTCAATCTGAGTTTATGGAAATGAGGAACTTAGGAAACAAAACGGTGTGCCGTGCAGTGTGCTATCGAAATACAAACGTTTTCATAAGATTATCAGTTTTTGTATATGATGTTAAACTCTATCTTATCTACGTGAAGATCTACTGAAGCTAATTGTAGCTGTTACATTATTATATTGAATTTGAATAGACAGCTCCGCGTGTCGGTTTCTATATTTAATTAATCCATTGCTCTCAACTGTACTTGCGTGAGAAGTGTTTTATCTTCCGTAATTTAATTACTAATCACTAGATCGATGTAGATAACATTGAACATTGTAATTAGTGCTCCTTTATATTTTATAACTTCGCAAATATGGATTTCGTTTTAGAAAGCAGTGCGATCTTGGACGTCATTGGGTTCCATAAGTAAATTTTCCTTCCTGTCTTTTTTTTGTATAAACGTGTTTTTGTGACAAAAAAACATGTATTTTTCTTTTTTTTTTCCTATATTTTTGTGTAATGCGTGCATTCTCATTATTGTGAAGACTTATCTTCCTTAAGGCTCCTACATACTGGCGCGACTTGTCGCGCGACGCGTCGCGACACAAAGGCACCGCGTGTAGCGCTACAAGCGGTGCCTTTGTGTCGCGTCGCGTCGCGCGACAAGTCGCGCCAGTGTGTACAAGCCTTTACACTTATGCAGTCTTACCAAGGGGTATCGTGTTAACCAGTAACTGGGTTTGGAGGTCTGATAGGCAGTCGCTTCATGTAAAGTACTGGTATTCAGCTGCATCCGGTTAGTCTGGAAGCCGACCCCAACAGTTGGGAAAAGGCAGATGATGATTATCCTTCTTTACACTTGGTTAAAGACGCAAAAAACAATTTTATTTATTTATTTAAACTTTTTACACACAAAAAGGTACAAAGGCGGACTTAATGCCTTAGGCATTGGTGCCGATTCCCTTGTTCACAAACTAAACTAAATTTAAGTTCAGTGTATCTTTTTCTTTCTATTTCATTAAGAAAAGGACAGAAGATACATTTTAGTTTAGTCCTGTCAAATTAATCAGCGCTTGATGTAAATTTACGTATTTTTAGTAGGCAAGTTTTTAATCACGTCTAAACTTGTATGGAGTAGTTACAGGCGCTGATTAATTTGACACGACTGAATTAAAATTTATCTTCTGTCCTCTTCTTAATGAAATAGAAAGAAAAAGATGCACTGAACTTAAATTTTGTTTAGTTTGTAAACAAGGGAATCCGCACCACTGTCTACCGACTGGTAGAGACTGCCTAAGGCATTAAGTTCACTAACCATGGGTGGTGAAGAGATTTTATGGCAGGTGCTCTGTTTGAGAATTCTTTGTCACAATTATATCATAATGAATTATTATAAATAAAATAGGTAACTACACAAGTACGCAAATTGTACTTGTGTATCTTAATTAATACAAATAAATACAATTTCTGTAAGTACTTGCAGCGAAAGCTACCGGCCAAAAAATGTGTTGCAATTAATTCTTTTGTTGATTGATCATCACTGACCTATACATAGTAAACTATATACTTTCTAAAGAAATATGTGCATAATCTAGATAAGAGTGTCAAAAATGTATAGGTAAGTAAATTAATAATATAATACTGGCCGATAATTGAACGGACAATAAATCATGTAGGTGCGCGATGTTATCTGCGCAGGCGCAACTTATCATTCATCATAAATTTCGTAATACTGCCGTTGAAACTTTGAAAGTAAAGGCTTCCGCGCCACGATACATTTTAGGAATTTCCTTACTTGATTAAATTTATTAGATAAATTGAAAAAAAAAAAAAAACGATTTGTGGAGTTCGTGAATCTGTGTTCGAAAAGCGAAAGTATTAAAACAAACTATTCAATTCAATCTGTTGTCAAATTAGAAGGCAGGTAGATTGTTGTTGTTGGGTGTTTAGCAAGGTAGAAGGGAAAGACCTCGCAGCCGGTCACCTGACCGCTGGTCAGACCAAGTAAGCGCCCTCACTAGACCCTCTGTTACGACTGCCCTGAGAACCGAAAAAAGTGGAAGAATATCATGAGTTTTC
This sequence comes from Atethmia centrago, assembly GCA_905333075.3. NCBI lineage: Eukaryota > Metazoa > Arthropoda > Insecta > Lepidoptera > Noctuidae > Atethmia > Atethmia centrago. Next base: position 27,979,918 of record HG995378.1, on the reverse strand, counting down.
TTTAGCCGTCCCCGACTGGACGACGCTTGGCTCAAAATATTACCTAAATTTATATTAAACTGAAAGGGCCCAATACGTATTATTTTGTTACTTTTTAGATGTTTTTGTTAGTGCCGCGGGTTTTTTAAATTTTAAATTTATCTTTTATTACCTACTTTTTAGACTTTATATATTACTAGTAGGTCAGACACGCTGCCATCGATACGTATCTCGCCGAAATCTGCGCCCCTGTATGTATTTTTCCCAAAGTAGTACTTACTAGTTTACCCTCATTTATCTTTCCTTCTCCATAATCAGACCCTGATCAGCTATAACCTATTTATTGAAACCAGTACAATGAGCCCAAACACCATACCTGTGCTGTAAGTTGGTGAGCGAGTTAAATATCAACTGGAAAAGAGCTGATAATCTTTAAACTACTGAACTGATTTTCTTGAATCATAGCTAAGAACACCCTCGATTAAATCGCCTTTCAAACAAAAAAAAAAAACAAAATCAAAATCGGTCCATGAATTCGGGAGCTACGATGCCACAGACAGACACACGCACACACACACAGATAGACAGACACGTCAAACTTATAACACCCCGTCGTTTTTGCGTCGGGGGTTAAAAAAGTATGATCACGTTTCAAATTTTCGCAATATACTGAAGTAGCTCCCTATTCGACTTCACAGGAACTCTCGGATATTGTGTCTGCTATTTAACCTCCTTCACAATGCTAAAACGCCATCCTATTTGCGGGAACGTTTTCCTCCGCCCGTCCTTCAGATACGCCTTGCAGATCGCATCTTAGAAACCTTCTTAAGTCCCAGGTCCCCACTCTACCTAAACTTCTACTCCTACACTGAGCACGCGGTGCGGTTGTAGAATTCACTTCCGCCGGGCATTAGGAACTGCCAAACTGTTGCAGTATTTAAAAGAAGAGTGAAAGAACACTATCTTTTCACTTCGTTATAGTTGCGTATGTATCTATTATTTTAAATTAAACTGTATTTTTTTATATTCTAGTGAATTTATTTTAGAAGTATGTATGTATGTTAGTATATTCCCATATTATATGTTTTGTGGATTGTTTCGATTTTATGTATTCTATTTTCTCTTCTACTCTTACACACGGTGTCTACATCTCTTTATCTAGGTAGATAAAGAGATGTAGACACCGTGTGTATCCCATAAATATAATAATCCCCAAATCGTTTCCAGCATACCTGCGATAGGAAGGTTCCTATCGCAGGTATGCTGGAAAAGATTTCTTTAGATATAAGCATCACCTTTGTACGTATTTTTCTCAACTTTTCTGTTTATACAAGGTGTCGTTTTGCATCCTCGTCAAATTCAAGAAGGTAACTATGCTAATGATTCTCGACACGAATCAATAATAAAATAAGTAGGTCTTTTTTGTGAAAGTGGTGTATTCTAAAATACGGGCAAACTTAAATAACTAATAGACAAGTATGTATTAATTATTGAGCAGGTATAGTAATTTTATTTGACGAATTTTATTTGAAATTTGACGAGGGTGCAAAACGACACCTTGTTTATGTGTGTACATAAATGGTTAAATAAATAAATAATAAATGTTTAAAGCCACGAAGGCCTTTGAGGGACCTCCAGTAATGAAGGACGCGACTAAAAAGAAGATGTACCTAGTCAAGTACCTAATCATAAGAGCACAAGCAATTTTGAAAGCATATTTACTGATTTAAGACATGATTAGGCTTTCAGAAACTGGCGTTAATGTCGCGGGACATTACATGTATTATGACGATTAAGAAGAAATAAAGCATTCATTTCTTCGATAAAACGCAGAAAGTCGAAGTTAAATTATGTATAATTTCAAATATGCACTTTTATGGCACTTTTGAACGTCGAAATTACAAAAAAAAAATAGAATTGTTTCTAGTCGCCCCTTCCAAAAGATAGTTTCGTATAAAGAAGAATTGGCAAGAAATTACACCGTTACTCTTTTAAAATCTCTCTTTTTACAATATTTTGTATACATTAATAAAATTATACAAGGTGTCGTTTTGCATCCTCGTCAAATTTCAGGAGGCTGCTATGAAAGACATATTTAATCAAATAAAATTACGATACCTGCTCAATAATTAATACATACTTGTTTTTTTAGTTATTTAAGTTTACCAGTATTTTAGAATACAATATAGAATATATAGTAATTTTATTCTATATTATAGTCTTCACATATAATATGTGAATAAAACTACTATACCACAATAGGTGAAAAGAATAAAAAATTAAGCAATGACAGATGAATTAATTATGTAATAGATACATGGTGCTCACATTATTCACAAACAAAATATACGGTTTTTCTAAACTTTTAAAGTAATAACAGTAGTGTGTGAAGTCATCACAGAATGTAAAATGAATGTCATAAAAATAATAAATTATATAATTAAAATAGCAACTAGTTCGATTTTGTCTAGACTCTAGATTGTCCTATGGAGCAGGACCAGCATGTTTCCGAGCATTCTTATCTTGGATATAATCCTCTAATTTGTAATGTGCTTATTTACAAAGTGTGTTTAATATGATGTTTACAAAGTGTGTTTAATAATAGTTTTAATATGAGTTTTAAATTTTCTTTTATTTAATTGTATACGGTCCACAGTGGAACGAATGTATGGGAGCGGTTGGACGTAGACATGTCCGAAAAAAAAGAGTAAAATTATGCCAAACTAATGATGCCATCTTATTCGATTACTTAATGCCTTCATAACTTGTGGTGATGAATTTCTTCATAACTCCCATATTTCGGGAGTAATTTGAGAAAATGTGAAATTTTACTATGAAAATGAGTGTATCGAGCTCTCTCCCTCCTGATTCCGGGCTTGTTTCAAGTAGCGGTCTCTAATATCATAATGCTAATACTAAGAGCTATATTTAATACTAAGACACATAGTGCGCCAAATGTGCACTTTCTGGGATAAAGAGTGATGTTTATTTTATAACACAATTTTTTTATTTTTTGTTTATTTTGTTGATTAAAACCGTTTTTCTAAAGGTTTACCTTATTACAATAACATTTCTGAGCAGCCAATTAGAGAAGATATAAGCTAATTAGGATATATAATTAGGGACTTAAGGTTTACATATAAAACTGATGCACTAATGATTACTGATAAGAACATTGCTATTATTTAATTACTAAATGGCTCTTAATACACTAATTTAGCATGCATCATTTACTAATTATCACAATAACTAATTACCTTGCAATATTTAACAAAGGATACCTGGGATACCTGGATTTTATATAAATAGGTCACTATTAGTAACTTTAAAATCAGTGTTGATTTACACCTCGTTGTATCCAAGCTAATCTCGCAATGTATTTTCCAAATTTTAATACAAATCTTGATATTCACGTTGCTTTATGCGCACGCGCACATAAAGATTTACGCGACTTTAACTATTTGTTCAGTGTTTTAAAAGATAACAGTTGTGTTCAGTTATGTGAAAGTGCTGAAACAAGTTTAAAAGACTGGTGTCGTCGATTTTGCTACCGCATTTATGCAAAATGGACACAGTCTGGAAGAAGCACAGATAAGTTTCGGAAGAAACATGAGATTTGGCTACAGGCTGCAATTCAATGGCCGGAATTACAGAATGAAAATATGGAACCTTCTACAGAAAATATAAGTGACGTCATCGAGCCCATAATTTCTCCTGCTAAATCTGATGCTTCAACTTGTACACATCCTAGTCCTCGTAAATCTTTTGAGGACCTTAGTAACCGGCAAAAAAGAAGACGCACTGAAGATAGTCTTTCATGCAGCAGTAGCAGCGCTGAAATTATGTTTTCGGCCGAAAGGGCGCTTCAAAAGGCAGGACAAAGCGATACAGCTTATGTTATGAAATACTTGACGGAGAATCCAGAAGAGGCCTCAAAAATCAAAGCCTTCATTGAAGGTAAATCAATTCAGGTACGGGAAATATCCCCTTTGAAGGCATTGGCTCTTTATGTATCGATGAACTTATCGAAATGGCGCTATAACACTCTTCGGGATTTCAACACTCAAGAAGGAGCTCTTCAATACCCGAGTTACTACATGTTGGTTAAAGAAAAAATTAAGTGCTATCCGGCCAAAGAAGATCTCACAGTTACAGAGAGCTCTGCAAAAATCAAATTACAAGCCTTGATGGATTTAACCTCAAGAAGACTTATTAGGTCGTTAGAAACCCCTGTTGATCCCAATCAACAGCTCGTATTGACCAGCAAATGGGGTTTTGACGGATCATCTAGCCAAAGCATTTATCATCAAAGGACGAGTGAAGATGAGCAAATCGATCTTGCTAGTAATTTTATGATTAGTCTTGTACCACTGCGGCTCGTCTCAAAAGGTGTAACAATTTGGGAAAACGAGCGACCATCTTCCATTTCATTTTGCCGGCCAATATTGTTTAAGTTTATAAAGGAAACCAAAGAAAATGTGCAGAGAGAGATGGCTGAAATCGAAGCAGAGATTGAAGCCTTAACTCCATCCACCATCACTGATGGAATTAGTGTCAAACACCAACTGCTGTTGACAATGATTGATGGTAAAATTCATTCCATTATATCCAATACAGCAGCTTCAGTGTGTGACATATGCAAGGCTTGTCCTAAAGAAATGAATAATTTAGAGTTAATCAAAGATAAACACGCAAACGAGGACATGTATAAATATAGCTTAAGCACCCTTCACGCTTGGATTCGCTCAATGGAATGCTTATTACACATTTCCTACAAATTAGACATAAAATCATGGCAAGTAAGGGGTGATATAGCAAAAAGGCAAGTTGATGACAGGAAGAAAAGAGTTCAAGAGGCTGTAAGAAGAGAAACGGGCTTACTTCTCGATGTTGTGAAACAAGGCAGTGGATCCACCAACAATGGCAACTCGGCAAGGAGATTTTTTGAAAACTACACTAAATCTGCTGAACTGACCGGAATAGATGCTATGCTTTTAAGAAAAATCTGTGTGATCTTGCAGTGTATTTCATCAGGAGAAGATCAACGTAACTAAATTCCGAGAGTTCTGCTTTGATACTGCTAAGCTTTACGTGGAGTTATACCCATGGTATTATATGCCTTCTTCACTTCATAAAATTTTAATGCATGGGCCAGACATAGTTCAGAACATGTCAATTGTGCCCATTGGTTTTCTATCCGAAGAGGCATCTGAGGCTAGAAATAAAGATTTTAGAAAATATAGAGAGGGGCATTCTCGAAAGCATAGCAGTATCTCATGCAATGAAGATATTATGCACAATCTTTTACTGTCTTCTGATCCACTTGTTACAAGTATCCGTCCAAAAGGAAATAAGTTTGTAAAAAAATCTTCTTTTAAGGAATTTTATGAGCTTACGGATTCTGAGAAAAGTGATATCGAATTTGTTAACATAAATGATTTAGCGGACATCGATTCTGAATTTGAATTAATTGATGATGATGATGATGACGAAGATAATTAAATGATGTTATTGTTTTAAAATGTGTAACTTAGTAAATTAGAGCTTACATCTTAATTATTTATTGTACTTTTAATGAAACTAGGTAATTTATTATCAACTTACTTAAAAGTCATACTCTCATCAGTTCTTGTGAATATTTTTGTTAATATATATTTCTGTATATATATAATATATTTATAGACCTCTTAATAAGTCTGTCTGCGGTTTAAAGTAAATACAAATGGGGAAAAAAACGTTTTTTTTTTTAAATTTTCATTTCCTTTTATCCCAGAAAGTGCACATTTGGCGCACTATGTGTCTTAGTATTAAATATAGCTCTTAGTAATAGCATTACGATATTAGAGACCGCTACTTGAAACAAGCCCGGAATCAGGAGGGAGAGAGCTCGATACACTCATTTTCATAGTAAAATTTCACATTTTCTCAAATTACTCCCGAAATATGGGAGTTATGAAGAAATTCATCACCACAATTTATGAAGGCATTAAGTAATCGAATAAGATGGCATCATTAGTTTGTCATAATTTTACTCTTATTTTTCGGACATGTCTACGTCCAACCGCTCCCATACATTCGTTCCACTGTGCGGTCCTGATATACCGAAGCCATGCGAACGCTAGAGAAAGAAACGGGTTTAAATAACCGTTAAGTAATAGCCAGACAGGTAGGCATAAAAAGAAAATGAATTTAAGATTGAACAAGCACGAATCGTGAATTCATGACATAACATACCAAATTTATAATTATTATAGGAATGTAGGGCGTGGTTTCAATCATATTCAAATGTAAGTATTCTTGACGAATGAAACGTTATGTTCTGCGTGCAATTAATAAACAATTTATTGCACAATGTATATAATGTTTTATAAATTAATAGCTTTAAGGCTCCTACATACTGCCGCGACTTGTCGCGACACAAAGGCACCGCTTGTAGCGCTACACGCGGTGTCTCTGTGTCGCACCGCGTCGCGCGACAAGTCGCGCCAGTATGTAGGAGCCTTTACCCGGCCCGGCTTCGCACGGGTAGCACTAAGTATCTTCCCTACCTAACCTACCTACTATCAAATTTCATTCCAAATGTCAGTTCATTTTATATACTATACAAAATACAAATAATATTCATGCAAGCCTAGTACTTTTTCTGCAAAATTTCATTCCAAATTTCAGCTGTGCCCCGCGGTTTCACCCGCGTAAGTATCGATCCCGTGGGAATATCGAGATGAAATATACTTTACGACCTATTCTCAGACACACTGAATATACACACAAAATTTCATAAGAATCGGTCAAGCCGTTTCGGAAGAGTTTTGTTACAAACTCTGTGACACGGAAATTTTATATATTAGAAGATTTATGTAGTTGCTTAGCGTTATTTACTTGTAACTACACATTGATAGGTATCAATCAATAGTTTATTTGACCTATCCTGTGACGTCATAAACCTCCAGGCATCAAACTTATTGCCCGGTCACGTATAGGTGTGGCTTGACTAACCGTGATGATAGAAAAAAAGCCTCTTCGTTTTATTTCAATGATTAGTTACCTACTGTGGTTAAGTGGAGACCTAAAACGTAAACGTAGATTCCACTACGCCAATGTTGCTTTGTTGTTTTGTATATAAAATAATACAAATAAGGTTTAGCGTATGGACTTATTTTTAAGTTCGTTAAAACCCCAAAATAAAATATGTAGGTCCCTCCACTTCGAATAAAACGAAAAGCCGGAGTGGTAAATAGGAATCCATTACAGAAAGTCTTCCTGACTTATGCAAGTAGCCAGGTTGTATATCAAGTGTCGATTTTGCCACACCCGAGGGCAGACACTGACGACACAATAACGTCAATAACACCGACAGTTTTTGAAAGCAAAGCTTACAAAATAATGATGTATTTTACAACGCAGGAGTGTTTGCAAAACGACGCACCTACTACAGTTTTCACTTGTACTTAGGTACCTATACCTACTGATCGAATGCAGTTAATTCGTATGCATCACAACTAGTAGGGTTAGAATACTGTGATCAGAGAGATAAAATGCAGGAACCAACTAAGTGTCCTTTATTTATTTATTTGGGGACAACAAACAACAGTGTCATAATAAGTAAACATAGGTTAGAACTTAATAATAGAGGTAACAATGGGGATCATCCAACGGGGAAAAGTGGAATAAGCCACAAAATAATACATAATACACTACTCTCTCTACTAGTTGTTAGAAAGAACAATATAAAAATAAACAGAATAAAAGCAAACATTACTTAATTATTAGAAGACGCAAAGTTGTGTCGGACCCCAAGCATAATAAGCAGTGATAGGAATAGGTAGTGCCTATTAGCCTAAACTTCGAAGAACAGAGACAAGAAACGGAGACTTCCTTAGGACTAAATTATTTCCGGCACATCTGTCTCGAAATTTCGAGACAACACTTAAATACATTTAAAAAAATGTGTTATTTGGAATAAGTAATTCGTCTATATTTATCTAAAGTTTGTCTATAAATGTGATAGTTTGTATGGATGTCCATTACTCAATGCCACTGAAAATGCTGATTTTGGTAGTGATATAGATTAAGGTGTGGAATAGCACATATGCTACTTCCTATTAAAAAAAAAGTATAGTTCCCATGGGATACAAAAACAATAGTACACGCGGGAAAAGCCGCGGGCATTAACTAGTTAAAAAAAAAAAACGTAAGGGTCCTTTCACACCACCGATATTGTCTGGCGATTTTTGGAGATTTCTATGTAAAAAAAAAACGAAAGAAAAAATGCTCAAAAATCGCCGGTCGATATCGCTCTAGGTTCATTAAATAATTAATGGGCTCTAAAGGAAAAATAAAACACATAGAATATTGTTGTAACAAATATATGTATATTTATATTATTTTAAAATATGACGTAATTGGAAACCATGAAACAAAATGTACAGAAGGAAAGATTTAAGAAACAAATTTATGTTTATCTATCTTTAAATATCTATGTCATATTTATTTTACTGACGTTGAGGGATGCAATTTTTACTCAAATCAAAGTACAAATTAACCTTTGAAGTTTACAAATTAATATTTGAAGCATTTAGGACAATCAGTTTTAATACTGAACTACTAACTGTTCGGTTTTGATAAAGAACTTGATGCATCAAAAATTGCTAAGAATTTGAAAATCTTTATTTGTGTTACAAATACCATAAAAAATAAAGAACGATTTTAATTTAATCATCGTGATTCGATTCGTCAAGTTCAGTATCAGAACCGAAATTTTCTTTGTCAGATGCGTCATCTAAGTTAAAATACACAATCATAATTTTTTCTGTATTTTCAACTGTCAGGCGATTTCTTTTTATGTTAAGAATCCATTTATAAGTTGAAAATGACCTTTCAACATCAACTGAGGTTAAAGGCGCGTACATGATCGCGTATGATAGCTCATCCTTTCCTGCTGTTATCGCTTCACATATGTCTCTAATTTTATCTAAACCGGGATTTCTGTCCATGACATTTACGAGTTTATTTTTTATAAGCTCAGATGAACACCAGCTAAGCACAGTTCTCACGTGATCAAATATTTCAAAGGATTCCGTTAGAGTTAAATTCGATTTTTGTAATTTCTTTAATCCAATTTGTATATCTTTAAAATATTCCTCAATGTAGTCCAAGTCCGATTTCAAGTTTTCCTTTTGAAGAACATTTTTGGCACACCTAATAGATAGCGCGTCGGAACTTCTTAAAAGATTTACAATTGTTTTAATTTGATCATAATATTTTGCATAATATGACACTGCCTCCAACCAAGTACCCCATCTTGTAATAACGGGTTCTGGAGGAAGCGGCATGTGGGGAAAGGTGTTTTTTAACAAGCGCACTCTATTAGGTGATTTTAAAAATATTTTTTTTACGTTTGAAATTAATTCATCTACATCTGAGTATTCGTATCGTATTTTTTCTGCCACGAGATTCAGTGCATGTGCTAAGCAAGTGACGTGTATCATGTTGGGCAAATAATTTTTCAGCACACGTCCCGCTTTTAGCATATATGCTACACTATCAGTGCATAATACAGCAACGTCTCCTACTTTGGATTCATACAAATCGCACCACATATTTTCAAAGCAGTCTATTACAAATTGGGCAACTGTGCTCCCATTAACAATTTCTAGTACTTTGCAAGCAACTAAAAATGGTTTTTGTGTGATCGCATTTAAAGGTTTTACAAGTAAATGTACCATGTATCTGCCTAAAAAATCAGTTGTCTCGTCTAAAGATACCCACAGCTTTTGATTTGCAATTTGTTCATAAATCGAGTCAATTTTAGTTTTAAAAATCTTATCTAAATAAACTTTTCTCAGCAATGATTGCTCAGGAAGCTTTTGTCGATTTGTACAATTGCAGCAAATATATTTATGGAAGAATTTTTTGAAAGCGGGGTTGTTTACTTGAATCCAAGGTATATTACATAATATGAGAAATTGTACTAGGTCTAAATAAAATTCTTCATTTGGTTTTTTACTTGTCCCTTTGTGTTTCGGACCTTTAACGTGCCTCTTGACACTACTAAGTTTAGCTGTTATACTGCTCTCGCACTTAGAACAGTAAATCAAATTACTGGCCGGGTCATAATATAATTCAGGATGAAGTCCAATCCAACTTTGTACTGTTGCTTTCTTAGGCTTGTTCGCCATCTCCAATCTTACTGGTCTCCAAAAAGATGTACGATGGCAAGTACCTAAAATAAATTAAAATTTTAAGTTTTCCATGCCTCAAAAGGAATAACGAACCTTTATAGATACAGGGAGGTGGAAAGGAAAGCGGGAGAGGTGCGCGCATTCCAGCTAGGTGCATCGATTGTATCGATTTAAAGATTTTATTCTTTCATTTTACGCTCTAATAAAGAAAAACGGCTAGATAATATGAACACGCGTAACATCATTGTTATTGAATTTTTTTTTTCGCATTTTAGTCAATGCGCAAAAGACATATTCCTTTTTGGTTCAAATATTAAAAGAACCGGCCAGAAAAATAATATATTTTGATAGAATTCGTCCACCTTAGCAATTCTTTATGACACCAAAGATATAACATTACTATGCTTGGTAGTATTGAAGTTCACTTTTATATTTGAACCAAAAGTTAAATGCGTATGTTTTTTTCTTTAACTACGTTTCATACACAATAATTATCTTAAAAACTCCACTAAAAAATATCAAGTTCATACAATTGCATATCAATCTAGACTGTCAAATTGCTAGTTTAAGATAAAATAATATATACATTAATGTTCTTCTTTATATCTAACTTACTGTTTGTTTCCCTACAAGAAATAAAATAAATAACTTTAGCCAAAACATTAAAAAGTAATAAATGTTGACTTACCGTATTATTTGATGTAGACAGACAGGAACAATGTTATTGCAGCAAATCGTAATCCATAAATTCAAGCCAAAGTAGTCGTATTAAGAAGATCCAATGAACCAAAAAACGAGCGAGGGTGAAAAACAATATTCACAAAAACAATACAGGAAGATGCGCACTTAACAAACCGAAGTACAGGATTGAAGTGAAGGTAACCTGCGCGCACGCGGGGCGGTAAGGAGTAGGGGGGGAGGGGGTATGTAGACCCTCCCCGCGCCGCACAGGTATGCGACCATGGCGGTTACCTTTTGTAATTTCTAAGAATAGATAACGAAACGCGCTGCCGTAAAATGTGATAATGTGATACCATTATTATGCAATTATTTTAATATCATGCACATTTTTAAATATACTTTAGAAATATATTTCATTAAGATGAAAGAAAAAAGGTATTTGTATTTTCATTTGTAACTAAATATTTGCACATCATGTATAACGGTAGAATGTAAAGGGACCTCATTAATATTAAGATCATACCACTTTGTATACCTACATTCTGGCAAATAAATGAATTATTTATTTATTTTAAATACCGATAAAATCAAAATCAAAGCATTTATTTCAAATAGACCATTTACGGGCACTTTTGAATAGTCAAATGTCGGTCAGTCCAAGAAAAGTGAAGCTAAATTGCACGTTCCAAAGAGTAGGTATCTATGGAGAAGAACGTGCAAGAAACTCCATGGACACTCTTTTAAATCATATTATGTGTTACATATAATGCCTTATTTACACTTGAACTTTAGAAATCTCATTAAACGTAGCCGAGAGTGAGCTAGAAAGAAGATATTTACTTCGAAACGTGTACGGCTTCTTATTCAAACATTGTGATTCATTGTGTATTACGATCAACAAGTCATTTACAAAATGTTCTCCAAAAAAAAAATTCAGAAAATTTTATGGTTGTAACGACTGTGTATGTTATTTATTATGATATATCTAGTCGCAAATTTTAGGTAAATATAGACGAATTACTTATTCCAAATAACATTTTTTTTTAATGTATTTATGTGTTGTCTCGAAATTTCGGGACAGATGTCTCGGAAAAAAAGTTAGTCCTAAGGAAGTCTCCGTTTCTTGTCTCTGTTCTTCGAAGTTTAGGCAAATAGGCACTACCTATTCCTATCACTGATAATAAGCCTACAACGGTTCCATTGATAGGTAACACGCCTCCTATCTATAAAAGGCCACAAAGGAATATTAAATACGGGACTGAAGAAAGATAATTCAACACAACATACGAGTAGTCCCACTAGCCAATAAAGATAAACGATTGCAGCTATTTCAAATTCTAAAACAGATACTGGCTAAAGTATATATGGCTTCACTTCGCTGACCATCTAAAACAAAATTCCGCATTCTATTAGATAGAAGCAGGGCGATGCATCTTATTATGCAACCGCAAGTGGACGGCATAGCTTAGATGTGGAACATCGACAGCCGCGCGGAATGCCCAAGTTCATCCAACCTGCAGTTTCACGATCGTGACTCGAATAACGGAGCGGAAACCACATTCTTCATACTTTATACCTTAGTTTTACTAACAAACCTTGCATGGGAATCCTGCCGTTTGTATGAGGGAAATCAGGCCAGCTTTTGTGGCAACACTGGCAATGGCTGCTGAAGAATATGAGAAAACGAAAGCTATTGAGTTCTTTAAACTAATATAGTATTTACTGTTTTCACTGTCCTATGAATGCCTAACTAAAGGTTTATTATAAGTATAACATATACATTACCTACTTGTAGCAAAAGAGCAGTTAGGAATTTTGCGCAGTTTTGTAAACATTTCTCTCATCGGTATTGGTAACATGTAGGTAATATTATATTGACGTAAATTCCATTTCTTAAGTTAGTCATCAAGGAAACGTGTTCAGTTTGATTATGTGACGTTCTCGCAAAATGAGCAATTATTTGCATATTGTTCAAATAATAATCTAAACATACAATTCCTATTACTTGGTTCTCGGCTTTAAATTATCTCTTACCCTAAGTTTGAGAAACGAGACTAATAAAATCAATTGGAACCTAAAAGCCTTGCCATTTTAGATGCTGTTAGTAGCACTTGAACTAAATGCTAAAGTTTATAATCGTAGCTTAGAAAATACAAGAATGTATGAAAACCAAGGCTTGTCTATGTCTTCATACAGGGGCCTCACAAATACGAAGCACCCAAAGTGTGAAACAAATAAAGGCCACTCGTTTCTTCACCTTGAAATACAAATATTTTGATAACAAACAAAATCAAGATTCATTCAACGTCTACGGTCTACAAGTCCCTCAAGGTCTACGGTAAACATATATTAATGTCAAAGTAGAGGAAAGTCGATTGGCAATATACAGAAAAGTAAATTAAAGGACGAATCCTTCCTCAAAATGCATAACGAATGTTAAGACGCTGACAACACCTAAACCGCGGTCACTATCAGATTGCATAGAAAAGAAAGAGAAGCGCGACGACAAAACGCTTGCAATTTATTGCAAAATATGAAGTAATTATCTATTTACTCAGAATTGAGTTGAGTAATCGAAAATAAAAAACAACCAAGTTCTGCATTAGAATAAGACGTACTTGTTATTAATTAAATACGTAATTTATGTTGATATTTAATACAGATATTTTGGATTAGAACTCAAGGTAAGAGGTTAGTTTAACGTTAGTTTGTATCGAGATTTTTTTTTCAAAACGTGTTTTGGTGACAACCAAGTTCTGGGAAATATGTTCAAAATTAACATATATTTTTTCCGCTACCACAAACTATACAGATTTGGCAATTTTCTTTCTTAAGAGAAGCCTATTTTGGTCAATTGGGTCTTGTCAGCGCCTTAATAAAGCGAAGCAGTGTAGGCTAGACACAAGCTAAGTTTGTAAAGAAGGTCCAAACTGGAACGTCGTAGAAATCTGAAAACATATAGCGATACCCTTTAGAACCAACAACATACTGAAGCAATTTATGACATTGAAGTCCAAGAGATCATTTTACGCAACTCCGCAGCAAACTAAATGATGAATTTTCATTAGAAGTGCACCTTCTGGCCGTAAGTATAGCGTTACGGTGTGCGTGCGCGCAGTAAAAACATTAGCATTATTCGTGGAAATCCCTGCACTAAAGATAAGAATGGCATTTGTGGGGACAGACAATAGTGACTTTTACGTAAAAATGAATATTGATTTTCAATTGCAATAATACCACACACAATTCGAAGGTTCCATGAGGTCTGTACCAATACTTATGAAATATAAGAATGGATAAATCATTAACACATGAAACAATAGTGAACCACAAACATAAGAAAGCATCATCCACCAATCACCGGTCTTAAATATTTCTCTTTTATAACAAGCGGTATCTAACTAGATACAAAAATTATTAAAGTAGAAGCTTAAGGATCTTGGGCTGTAATAAATGATCCTAATTATAATGGAAAAGTCATATCTACGACATTAGTAGTCATAGGTGAAAGTAATTACAAAATAGGGCCTGGATAGGTGTTCGTTTCTGGATATAAAGAGATTAATTGGACTCCCATCCGAATTATCTTTCCCAGACAAGAACAGGCTAGATGAAAAAAGAAGACAAGGATCTGCAGAACCGATAATTAAAGAGCAAATGCATTGAGACAATTAAATATTTTCGCTTTAGTAAGCTTCTCAAGTTCTCTGATAACCTCTATGTAAATAGCATCGAGATCATCTTTTAGAGAAGTTTTTCAATGCTGCATGAGATTTCAATACTATGCATATGTTTGTTTTACTAACACATTGTGAGTTTGTGATTGTGAGATAGCACCTTTCTACTTGCATACCGTTCTTTAAGTCACATGACGAAGTTCGCGGAAAAATTACTGACTCATTATTTAATGAAGCAGTTCAGTACCACGTTTCTAAAAGAAACTGAACATTGGTTCTGGATTTCATTTATTTAAAATAAAAATGGTTATAAAATTATCAGTTACAAGTTACAACCGCAGTGCCAATATGTACCTACATCCAGAGTTTTGGGTCATTGAAACAAACCAAAAAAATTCTGGAATAGAACAGTCAAAAGTCCAACCAAAATTATAGCCGAGGTAAGATAATAAGCAACATAACATATTCACACAACAAAGATCAATTTAGAGGGAATCTCTACATAACAACAAGAAATATAGTTCAAAATTGTTGAAAGTCGGCAAAAACATGTTGACGATTTGGCAAGAACCATTGTAATCACGTGGTTTTTGCTAACTCTTGGACTCGACACGGTTATTTTTTCACGTGGAAACCGTAATAATAACGTAATGCTACACGTGCCTATAAATCAGATGTTAATATTTGGAATGTGTTCTTAAGTGCAATTGTGAGGCATGTTGGTCGCTTGGAAATAAGTCGTAATTGGGAATTTATTAACTATCTTGTTGGTCTTGTAGGTGGACCGATGACCTTGTGAAAGCCATAGAAAACAGCTGGATGCGAGAAGCACAGAACCAGTCGAAGATGCGAAGCTTGGGGGCTATGTCCAGCAATGGATGTCTTTCGGCTGAAATGATCATGACGAGGGGTGTTAAATACTTTAAACGACGTATCTTTTTTCATTCCAATTGCCATTGCCATACGAATTTAATCCTTTTAAGCTCTACTATGCTCTGTTGTGTTTGACAGCGTCCTACACAGCTCATGTAGTAGGCATATATTTTTTTTTAACCAAGATTATGCTATTTTTGTTTTCTACCAACCTTGTCCTTTTTCGTCTTTGCTTTTATTTTTATTTATGACTGCTTTGCGTTACTATTAATTTCAAAATGGTCTTCTATTTCAGAAACGTAGATACCCTTTATTTAATATTGCTTCTTATAAAACATCACTTTGATATTATTTAACAAAGCAATAATCAAGAGTTCGAAGTTATTTAATTGTCTATCTAAAGTGAGATAATGATAATAAAATTCGAAACTAGAAATAGAAACATGCATAGATTGAGCAGGTTTCCTTTGATTAGATAACGCGGAAGGATTCATTTCCTTAAATACGAGTTGAGACACGAATAAATTTTGTTACTATTGTCTGTAGGACGGATTTTATTACATGTTGTTACTCAATGCTTTATTGGCTAAAGAAAAGATTCAGACCAAAGTAAAGACGGTAGATTGTGTGAGATTACCACGGAGATTACAGCCTAGAGATAATGCTCATTCACATTAGCCACATCTCTAAGAGAATTTGGGGTCATCCCCATATAATGGATGAGGGCTGGAAGATGAATGTTACTTGAAAATCCTGCATCCACATTTTTTTTTCTTTTTTGTTGGAGATACTTCATTTCACATTACAATCTAGCCTATTAGCTTGTATATAATTTAAACTGCTAAGTAACTATAACATTAAGAAATCGTATAATAACGTCTATTTTATTCACTTTATTTTCTAGGGAAGACGGGGCGCTTGCAATGCATTTTAAGTTCACTCACACTGCACTGAACTAACTCAAAAGGTTTTACCCGTTTAAGTTTCGCACTAATTCAGTGTTGTCAAGGAGTTGGATCGCCTCGACATTCACATGATGATGAAGTCTGTGTTCATGAGCTTCTGCATATTTTTGTATTACTATATCAATCTTGAGGTCCCAGC
Organism: Atethmia centrago; assembly: GCA_905333075.3. Taxonomy (NCBI): domain Eukaryota; kingdom Metazoa; phylum Arthropoda; class Insecta; order Lepidoptera; family Noctuidae; genus Atethmia; species Atethmia centrago. The sequence continues at coordinate 27,963,423 of HG995378.1, read as the reverse complement.
GCTGTTTCTAATATGCCAGGGCGCGTTGCACTTCCGCATTACTTCTCGATATCTTCTTGGTTATGGAGAAGAGTGGATTTCAAATTACAATAATTTAACCAGATAAACAGGAAACTGCAACCAATTATGTTGTTCTAATCTCTTAAATGTCACGTGATACACCATTGGTGCATAAGAACTTAGGAATCCGGAGTCTGGCGTTCTAAGGGACTTACTAGGCGTTAAATTAAGGGATCGTGTTCGAAACACAATACTGCGCTCCAAAACAATGATAGCTGACGTGGCTCGAAAGGCTGCCCAACGTAAATGGCAGGACATGTCTGCCGCATGCCGGACAAACTGTGGGCCTAAATAGCACATAATTGGTGCCCTGAGACAGTGAGACGGGGTCGCGGCAGACCACGTAGGAGGTGGTGGGACGAACTGGATAGGTTCCGTTAAAACTGGAAGGAGGACACGCGGGGTCACCAAAGTTGTAAGGAGTGGAGGGCGGTCTTTGCTCAAGAGTGGGACAGCAAATGACAGGACAAAAAATTAGACTTGGGTAAAGTTTGGTAAAAGCCAGAATCAAGAACGCGAGGAAGAACAACTACATAATTTGGTTTGGTTTATTAATAATTTATTTCATTAGCAGCATTTCTTTGTTACGGTTTTGGCTTCAAAGCTTATCACTTTATCAGCCATAGAGCGTTTAATGTACCTATATACATTTTCTTTTCATGGTTATCAACATCAAGGACATTAAGAACGTAGGATTTCTTCAGCGGTGAATATGAATTTCTACGAGCTTCATGCATGTTTAGATTGATGTAATAGTATTGAATATGAGTATGAGTGCTTACTTAGCAACTGCTATGAAAGCCTTTAAGTATTTTACGTTTTCTACACAAAAATATTGTTGACTACCTAATCATTAGAATTCACATGCATCTATAAAATCGAAAATGTGTTGATGATGATGGCCCCTTATACCATCAAACCGTTAAGTTTAGGGTCAACATCTCATAAGTAGGTTTGTTGAGACAAACAAGTGTAAAGTCTACTTTTACGTGAAAGTAGACTTTACACTTGTTACATTAAAATATCGACACAAAGTAAGTACATGTGTTTATAAATACTTTATTTCGGACAAAAAACTGTTTTGGACACATGGACCCACTTTGGTGAATAGCTGTGTTCGAATAGTAAGTCAAAATGTAGGCTACTAACCGTGATCCGAATCACGATTTCCTGTAATGACATGATCGAATACCTTTCTGGTGTAATGGATAGTTTACGGTTTTACACAATGAGTCACATTTTTGTGTTGTAGGTCTGAAAACTGACACCTGAACAAACAAATATACTGACGACGTTAGACAATCTACATACCATATATTGCCGAATAAATTCCTTAAATATGCCATATACCTATTAAAGTTTTTAATAACTACCAAAAAAATTAACGGTCCTCTCTGTCATCATTTTGTAAATAGAACTTACCGCGCGAAGCAATAACATAAATCCTTCACAAAGTTTGCACAAAACCAAACTGTTTATAACAGTATCTATCCCTCTATCGCTTAAATAAAGAGAAGATAATAGCACAAACACAAAACCAGGAGCACCTCACTAATATCGACTGGATGAATTTGAATATCGAACGTCAACGTATATCGCGCTTGTGCGCGGGCGCACCGACTTCGACGAACTGGCAAACAGGCTTCAATCGAAGGCTGTAGCTCTAGAGATGAGGACGCGAGACGTTTGCGTAACCGATGCCGATTGGTCCGATGCGATCGATTTAATTTATGACTCGATAAACTCGAATAAAGTTGATTGTTAATGGGTAGCGAATGACGTTTGTTGCGGACATGTAGCTATTAATTTTAGAAGTCATAAAGAAGTGCCTCAGTGTATTGCAGATCATATATTGTATAGTGTATTGTAGTAACAGACAACTGACACTTCCAAAATATAACGCAATAGCTCCAGAAATCAAAATTATTGAAAAAAGCTCTCCTCCCCTTGGGTCTCCAATATTTGAGAAATCCTTTCCCATTTTTATTGTGGAAAAAATACAAAACGACGTTTCGGAAAGATTTATTTATTTATATATACTATAATGTACACCAAAAATACATAACAAAAAATAAATCAAACACTACAAATTGTGCCAAATTAATATGCATTCGGCCAGTACCTTAATTCGTTACTACTGTTTCGGTTCTAAATTAATATATTTCTTTCGCGCTTCCCATTTATGGAAGCACACTCACCTTTTAGATAAAATTTACCAAATTATCCGGCACACATTAATTTCGATTTTGAATATGGCCATGGACGACCGAGCTTGGGCACAAGTTACTCTTCCCATTCGTGTTCCCGAGGCTTCGGCGTCCGCAAAATGTCTAGTACTAGCTTACCGGCTTTCCTATCCTCGGTCCACGGCACTGAGAAATTATTCAGGAAAATTCTAGCCTCCTCACCGATTAATTTTGATGTTCTGTGCTTCACCGAGGCTATGGATGCCCGAGACTTGGGTACATTACCAGTCGACAGCGATGTGGATAAATTTTGCCATATTTTAGTTTATGAATAGTTTTAGTTTAGTTATAATACTTTTAAGTTTAGTAATTATTAGTTAAGTTGTGCGCGGGGCGCAGCTATTGAGGTATAAGTTGTTATTTATATACATATTGTTTTTATTGTAAATAACTTAATAAAAAAGATTTAATAAAAAAAAAATACTTTGCAATTGCTATTTTATGTACATACATACATAATCAGCCTATAATGTTCCCACTGCTGGGACACAGGCCTCCTCTCTGTGTGAGGGGCTATTTTATGTAGCCTGTTTTATTTTATTTTCTGCAACTCGTAATTACCTGCTAACCGGTAGATAGGAGGATTCAAATAATGACTACGTAATTCTCACTTTATTACTCCCCATTGATTTTTCCACAATGCAGAACAGATTGTAAAAAACAAAGTCAAAAGTAACTAACAAATATGACAAAACACAAGAAAACTATTTCTATTCGACGATAGAAGTTGAAACGTTTTAAATATAACCAGTTAGTTATTTTATTGAAAGTGCGTTGGGGTCAAGAATGCACTATGAATGGATTTGACCAACTTTTCGATTCCAATTTCATGCAAGAAAACGCGATATCATAATAATACTGAGTCAGTAATAAAACTGAAAAACGTCTGCATTTAGACTGCGTCTGCGTCTATTTTTTTACAGAGCTGAGCCACGAGCAAGCTTATTCGACATTTCCGTTACTTTCCAAAGTTCAAAGTGATAGCAAAAAGTTTGCATGATCGACTCGTTCTAATTTTGAATCGCATAAAAGTGGCGCCCCACTAAGCACTTGAAATAGTGGCTTACGTTATCACCGGCGTCCTCGCTGCATCTGCAACACTTGCACACGAATGTTATCAGTACACATTGAGTGCAAACACTCCTCGACACCACACATGAATTAAATAAGGAGCAACTAAAGATACAATTGTCTTAGTGCCACTCGACATAATTTTAGGGTACTTAGATCTTATTGCAAATCATGCCGTATGCAAACGCCATACAATAAACAATAATAATACAGTGTATTGTTCAGTAAAAAAAAAATCAATTGTGTTCATTTCATTGTTTAAAACGTGGATTCAAATTAAGTAGGTAAGGACAAGTGGGCTCTTAGCGACAAGTTGAAGTCCTTCAAGATAATGCTGACCGCTTCTTTTTGCTACGAAGGAATGTTAATAATATAATATATTATATATATTTAAATACTAAAAGAATTTTAATGACCACACAAACCTTGGCATAATATGTCTACAATAAATTGCATTGTAAATTATACAATGGTAGAGACGTAGACGTGATAAGTTTTTGGTATAATTGAAAATTACGGTCTTCCTTGATCGCAATATGCGAACGTTTGTGTTATTCAGGTAGAAACAAGCAAATGGTGAAAAGACAGTTTAAAACAAGACTAAGGCTAAGGCGATCAGCACACTGCACCGCTCTCCGTTGCGTAGTGCGGGGCGGCAGAGTCTTCTGAATGTTATAAAATTCATCACTTAGCTAAACTTCAACTTGTAATTCTCCTGTCGAAACAAGACAAGAACATCTGCAAATATCTACAAACCCCTTTGTAGATTATTCGCAGACGTTCTTGTCTTGTTGCCTTGCTGCAATGCGTTCAACATCAATTATCGCGTACAGTATGTATGTATGTATGTGCAACGTGACACAATATTTACAGCAAAACCATCATTTAGCAACGAACCAGTAGTACAAAGACAGCTAGTAGATCTATCAATCAAATTAAAGTCACGTCTCGCACAGCGGCGTAGAAAGCTTCGCAAGACAAACGATGACAGACGTAATAAGTCGGAATTACTAGCATTAGCAGGCGTGAACAAATACAATATATATTACACGGATGTAATAATCTTTACGATGATAGACTCGCTAACTTATACAGGTTGAAATTGAAAACTTGCGACAAACTGAAATGGGACATTGTATACATCATTATTAACAACTTTTACTAAGGGACCAAAGCTGTAATCCCAAAAAAATAATCTGCTTTTCCTACATTTTGATGAGGTATTGCGAACATAAATGTAGGGGACAGCAGTTTTTTTTTGGGATTGTAGCTTTGGTCCCTTAGTAAAAGTTGTTCATAATGATGAGTACAATCTCCCATTTCGATTTGTCGCATGTTTTCAATGTCACCCTGTATACACGGAAGAAAGGTAAAGAATCTTTCATACATCAGCAGAATGGAACGGTGGTCAGTAAAATGTGATTGGACATAAAGTTCGGGCAGAATTGCGTCATTTTTGTACCTATATGTTGTACCACCTGTCATGATTTCCAAATATTAATAAGATGTGTGTTTTTGTATCAGGGGGTAGTCATGAAGTTTAAAAGTATCTAATTTGACAGTTACCGTAAAAGTACTGGTTTTTAACACAACCGAATGGAAAACATGATATTTGGTGTGCCGCGTAGTTGCTAAGTTAGTTCTCTTCGAGCCTCGGAATCTAAAGGTCTTCAAGAAGTCTAAAGTCTATACTGATATTATATTGAGTACATAATTAAATAATTTGTTAAATATTGCTAAATACCAAGTTTATATGTGTGCAAGAATATAAATACAGAAATATTCGTACTGACAAGGCGTGCTCATTTCACACCCAACAAAATGTTGCGCTTTCAGATTTTTGGTACATACACGCATCAAATTTTATTTCGAAGAAAAAATCCACGTGCTTCCCAAAGGGTCAAGCCAAATTGAAAAACCAACAAAGATCTAAAGATAAACATGTAGGTTTTATTGCAGAAGAGTTACATGCATGTGTCAATGACGTAGACACTGCAGAGCGTTAACCAACAGCTGAGGTCAACAACATTTGGTTAATTGTGTTAGATAGGTTCTATTTTGTGAATGTGTCGATTTGGTACAAAGAGGCGTGGGTTTGGAATTTAGTACTAATCTGTTCCAAAAAATTATCAAGACGTATTCAAACGTTTGAAGGCAATGTCGTTGGCGTTTCTATCATTACGAAGTGATATTGTGGTGACTGATTTATGTGTAAGTGCTCATTTAGGCAGTTAAAGATAAAGCGCATAACACAAGCAATTTATTCATAAGTTTTCACTTAAACGCGGATGCAGATTAATTTGTTACAACGATAGACAGTTTATCAAACCCACGCTAAAAACTAACAAAGCAGAAATGTTCAACATTCCACGAAATATACACAAAACGGACGTTACGCATACTTTGTTAATAACATGGAAAGTGGCAAAGAAATGTTCCCAGGCTCGTTAGAATTAAATGTTATCTCATTATGGATAATATAACCAAAACAATGAACATACGAGACTTATGCAATATACTCGTAATATCTGAGAACTGAGGACAAAGATGTACGGACTGATTAACTGCTAATACAGTAATAGCTATGGAGTAAAAATTGTGAAGTCACGTAGTTTTCTCATAAATATCCATCTTCATAAAGACAGTCAATGATATGACGATCGTACTTTCTAATTAATGATTTCGAAATTAAAACTATTTATAGCAATTGAGATATGACCCCGTCATTTGTTTTATCCTACGCTCTGTCAAGCAAGACTGTTGAGATACAGTTACTACAGTATTTGAAGACGAGGAGCCTAAACATTCATACAAGTAATAGTTAGGGTATTACTCGTAATTCTCTCTTGATTGCCTACCATTAAACGTTTCATAATCATAATTACACATTATCATCTCACGATATCGCTATCTATTGGAATGTAAGATATACTTTTACTCCATCGCTAGCAGTAGATGAACTCGAAATTCATTACACGTTAATATAAAAGCTCTGACCCTTACACAACAAGATCAAGTGGCAAACCAAATACGGAAAGAGATTAATCTTTGAATCAGTTACAAAATAGGTGCTGATCCCATCAATATATGATTGATCGGAGTCGTAGACGTAGCAAGAAATTGCAAATGATAATAGAATAACAAACCGGGTGTATTGGAAAGCAAAGAAAGCGAACTTGCTCTGAAAGTGGTCTGTGAATTCTGTGATTGAGGAGTCCAGATAAAGTTATCGTCAATTGGCTCTTAGAGCTAAAGAAAGACCTTTGTATCGGATTACGCGTCTGGTAAAACAGACAGGGTTGATTGAGAAAATATATTTTATGATACATATATCTATTGGCTCTGGGTAAGCTTCGTATGCGTAGAATTTGTTATTAACCTCAGATGACTCCGAAGTAAAAGAATTTAAACGTATGTACATGCTACACGCTGGTTTTAGGATTATAAAAGCTACAGCGACATCGAATTATTATTATCTCTATGTTTTTCTACACAAAACAATAACATTACCAATCAATATTTAAATTAGGAAGATGGCTCATATAAAATTATAATTTCAACGGCAAACGAAAGTAAGTGAAATTGAAAGACAAGACTTAGGAAACGAGATCTACAATAAAAAGTTAATGTCAATCAATGTTGTGAAAGCAATAATATCAGATTCCATTGAGTTAATAAAAAGTAAAACAATTGCGTCACAATTGGTTCCTTGTACTTGGGAACCAGAGGTGCTGTCGGTCATGTTATCTGTAGGATCTTGAATTTGCCAAGTTACGTCTGTTGTTAAGGCGCTGACAAGACCCAATTGACCAAAATAGGCTTCTCTTAAGAAAGAAAATTGCCAAATCTGTATAGTTTGTGGTAGCGGAAAAAATATATGTTAATTTTGAACATATTTCCCAGAACTTGGTTGTCACCAAAACACGTTTTGAAAAAAAAATCTCGATACAAACTAACGTTAAACTAACCTCTTACCTTGAGTTCTAATCCAAAATATCTGTATTAAATATCAACATACATTACGTATTTAATTAATAACAAGTACGTCTTATTCTAATGCAGAACTTGGTTGTTTTTTATTTTTGATTACTCAACTCAATTCTGAGTAAATAGATAATTACTTCATATTTTGCAATAAATTACAAGCGTTTTGTCGTCGCGCTTCTCTTTCTTTTCTATGCAATCTGACAGTGACCGCGGTTTAGGTGTTGTCAGCGTCTTAAACAAACAGGTAATCCTTTCCGGAATTTGGTTCTTGAAACATTAGCACAGCGAATACACGAAGCTAATGAATCTGATAAAAATAAAGATTTGGGAAATTGATAAGGATGTCTGACTGAGAAGATCAACATTCAATAGGAAAGAAGACTCCATTCAGATATAATCTTATACCGAAATCGATGACAGCATCAATTTATTTCATCGGGACAAATCAACTCCATGAGATAACAAAAACGATTTCCTTCTTCGAGGACCAGACGATAATTCCGCGAATAAAATAAATGTGCTCATACAAGCATTCGATAAGGCGTTAATTAAAGGTGGTTACCCAACAATGCCGTCTGACCAGTTACCTAAAATGTCATCGATCCGGGCTGAACTTGTTCGTCATACGCCAAACTCCATTCAACTAATGGAATAATGATATAAAAGTATGTAAGTAAATGTAAAAACAACAGTCTTTTGATTTTGTTTTCAAATGTCAAATAGTGGCATGTCAAAGAATTTCAGAAGCAATTTTTTAAAAGAATAGAATGTTGTGAATAGTTCAACTGTTTATTAGTTAATTAGAAAGATACGTCATGACTCCCAGTTGGCTTTACTCGCTAGCTCCACGAAATTTTGTTCTTTGGATTGTTATTTACACAGGAGTTAAACAATTGTTTTTTTTTTAATAGTACGTGATTTATGACTGGGTCTTAATGCACAATTAAAAATGTCAAGCTGTACGACAAATCGTAGTAGATATTAACCTATTTTTCTACCTCCTTCCATCCGCAGATCATGCTTGATATCAATATTATGAATTATGATTCACTCAGTAACGGGAACGCTACTGTGGTCGAGATCCTTTATTTTGCAAGCTGCATGGCACCACTTGGCACGAAGCCTACGTCACAACGTACGATGTCTGTTTTTATTACAGACAGTCTTTCTTTTATTACACTTTTGATTAATTCCAAGTTGTTGAAGGGTTTCATATTCGTAAATGTGTCAAGCCGCTTCCGTGATGCGTAGATAATATTTATTGAATCAGGTACCTCGCTACAGGTCAACAAGACTTTGACGACTCATTTGGCAAGACTCGGCTAAAGTGGTGGGTATTTATCATTGTAAGTAAGTAAAAGACTTAGGTACAATCGCTAAAAGCTTCAAATATGATTTTAAAGTTTGGTAAGGTTTCGCTAATTTTTCACTTTTTAGTTGTGGTACGTACCTACGCCACAGAACTCCGAATACCTGCTATGTAAATAACAATGACAGGAAGTTACTAAAACATCATCCACCTGGACTAAGGGAAAATACGTACCTATTATTGAAGTTAACTCAAAAACTACCTAAGCAAAGTTAATAAAATATCGGATTTCAATAAATAAAATAAAAAAACTGAAAAAGAATTTCTAAAATCGGTCCACAATTGACGAAAATATCGATGGATACACATAAATTATACATTAAAAAAGAAACATACAGACGAACATGAAACCTCCAGCTTTTTTTAATTGTCGGTTAAAAAGTACAATTTGGTGGAGCTGGAGTTGGAGTAACTCAGTAGTGCACTTTGAACACAACTCGCTAGCAATACAAACATTGAAATAACTGTCTTGACTCCCCTTGGCAACAAGGCAGACAAGTAAACACTTGACTACAATCAGCAATTATAAGAGACGTATGATCTATTTTTAGTTCTTCTAAACGAGCCTGCCACAGAGAGCCATTTGAAAGCGATTAAATTAATACAACAGTAAATTAAATAAAGGATAACATATAAACAAGGATCTCCATTCGTCGTCAAGCCGCATACTTCGTGTATCGGAATGGATTCCGTCGTTTACTTGGTAATTACGTGTAATAAATCAATACCCTGACACACTCACATACAGACAAGCGTATAGTCAGAGTACAAATATTAATTCTTTAGGCTTCGCACTTCATAATTGGATGAAACTAGCTGAAGCACACAGGTATCAAGAAGACGTGATATACATGTCCTTGAATACTGATTTTATCAAGTCAAAAACACGGCTGAGCTAATAACACAGAACATAGCAAATTGGATTTAGGTACTCGGTGACTTCATTATGGACTAACAGACACTGAATACAGATAAGAAGACGCAGATAACGGGTTTTACAAAACTACAAGTGCGAAATTGTAAATCGCAGTTCAAACAACTGGTATTTTACAGGTATTAAGGAGCAAACAATGGTTATGCAAGCACTTTCACTAACCACCCCTGTGCAAACCTCTCTACGCCTTTTACTTGTCAAAAGCGTCTGAGAAAAAAACGAAAGTGCTCACTTGATAGCAATGTTATGCTGGAAAGGCGATAATTAATACTAGTAATATTCATGTTAAGTTAGATCACGTACGTGTCCGTCATTCGCTGTTCGGACGACGGGCGACGCATCACAATCAATCGTTTGAAATAAGAATGTCCTTGCGCAGGAGTCGAAAGCTAATGTTCGAGTACGTTTTGCAAGACAATGATCGTAACGTACGATCTCCTGTGCATACCTTATTTGTATTTGTTCTTTGATGTGTTTAGTTATATGGTATTATTGTGCCAACTGTTACGTGGTAACTGTCTTTTTGTCACTTAAATTCGTTTTGTGTGTCGAGTTACATTTCACTATGTACGGCAAGTTTAATGTACGTGACTGGTGGATATAGTTATTTTATTAATAGACGTTGCTTACTGTGAACTTTGCACTCAACGTGAGACGGATATACTTATGTGATGGTTAACGAACTCGATGAGAATTCATAAGGAAAAAAACGTTTACTGGCAAATAGAACCGTGTCTCTTTGGAGGTATCTAAGTTGGAAGTGTGGATCATAAACAAGATCCCAATTTTGACCAGAAGGCAATTCTCTAAAATTTTTTTTACAAAATAAAAAACAATCGCATTTCAAAAATAAAAAATACACTACAAAGTGAAAAATAACTTTAATTTCGGAAGTCGGTGTCTTTGGTTTTCTATTTTCGTTTTTTGGCATCAACTTTTATTTTTCACTTTGTAGTGTTTGTTTTTTTGTAAAAAGTTCTTATTTTCCACTTTTTAGTTACTGTCCTATTATTTACGTAGCAGGTAGTGATTTTCGAATTTGTGTGGGGTATCTCCAAAACGACCCAAGCAAAGCTAATAAAATTTATATGGGACTACCGTGCAAGGTTCCTCTACCGAATGAAAATCTCCAAAATCGGTCCACAATTGACGAACATATCAACAGAAGTTTGTGGAACCAGAATTGCCCTCAACTTCAGTACCTTAAAAGTTTATGGCAGCGCCAAGGGACGTGTTTTTTCTCTCTGTTGAGACGTGTAACTTTGGTCCTAATGTACAACCGCAAACATAAAAAAAATCAATATGTTAGACGAGTCATCTAGCGGGTGTTTAATAACCTTATAATGATTTTCGCGATCACGGCGCAACAAACATGCATTAAAAAATTATATATGCAAAGTGTCCCGTAAATAATGGATAACCTTGAAATAACATATAATAGACCTTATGGCTGTTCTACAAAATAATACAAAAAAAAATAATATTTCTTTTTGGATTTTTTTTAGAACAGCCACTTATACTTGGCATATATATGCCAAATATGTACCTAAGATTTTTAACAAACTTCTGTTGTATAAAATCCATCGGTTATTTTGTTGTAGCAATATTGTACGTTGACTATGCCGACAGAGAGGCAGTAAATAATGTGACTAGAAATTTCACACAACTTCGTATCTTAGGTACTACTTGGGATATATATTTTTTTGTATTTTATTAACCTGTTAATTCCCGCGCGACACCGATTCGGAGTCAATCAATAGAAAATCAATTGCGTCTCATTAGCTGTTCTTGACCAATTAAGAGTGGCCATAAGGTCTATTATATGCTATTTCAAGTTTATCCATTCTTTACGGGACACCCTGTATACAGGGTGTCCAGTAAATAGCACGACATACTGCAGGGGGTGATAGCTTGGGTCACTACCTATCAATACAACACAATATATGTTCAGCAAAATCTTACGGATTTACAGTTTTACAAAATTTTCCGAAATATCGAAAAATCTCTACCTTGAAACAGATTTTTAAGTATCTCGTAATGAAAAAATCCTTTTCTAGAACTTTTTTTACATCAAATTATTCGTGAATAGGTTACTCTACTCATTATAAACAATTTTTTGATCAAAAACAAGAAAGTTTTGAAGAAATAGTTTTTTTTGTTAAAATTTTCACAGAACGATTTTCTTTTCGCATAAGTTTAACCTACAGTGGTGAAAAAAAATGTATGTGGCAGTTTTGTACAACAAACTTAAAAGATTGCCTGTTTAATGGTGATTTAGGAAAGATACAATACTAGTGCATTTTCATTAAAAAAATACAAAAAATGCTATTTTAGTTCCAGAGAAGCTGATTTTGTTGAAAATGTAATTAACGTAATTTTGACAAAAACCACTATGAGAATAAGTAATAGCTGCTCATTTACGCGAATTATTATAAAACTAGTTGTGACACGTAAAATGCGACGTGCACGCGTAATGACTAAAGGTTTTTACCTGCTAGCCGACCGACCCGACCCGACCGGTTACTGTCTAACAAAAGAAGCGCATGTGCTATCCCGCTCTTTCTTGCATTGTGATTTTGTGTCTCACTCTCAACCTTATTTGCGACACTTGTCAGTACGCTACCTTAAACCGTGCGCAACGCATCTCTGTGTTCACAAATTATTGTTTCGTACTGACGACTGTTTTGTGCCTTGGACCCCGGACTTTGTTTGCCTTACGATTTGGATTTTTTATTGTGATCACTACGACGACTTGGCGACCACCTGGACTTTTGTGTTTTATAACATGGCCAACCGCCGCGTTTTTCCTGGTTATACGCAGTTAGAGTATGCTGAGATGCACCTTATTTACGGAGAAGCTGGCCAAAGTTCCCGAGCTGCTGCCACCCTCTACAGGGAAAGGTTTCCCGATAGGAGACATCCACACCATGAAATGTTTACCAGAGTGCATAACTCCTACATGGAAGGCAGACTCCCTGGTCAACGTGGCGGTTGACGGCCTCAAGTTGTTGACGAAGACATAGTGCTTCAGGAACGAGAACAAGACCCGACAACTTCGGTTAGGGCGATACAACGGCGCACAGGGATACCGAAGTCCACTGTTCATTCAGTACTTAAGAGGTATGGATACCATCCATTTCACGTACGACCCGTGCAAACTCTTTTAACTAGAGACTACCTGCCGAGAGTTCAATTCTGCCGCCGCATGCTTGAAATGCATCGGGAGGACCCAAACTTTTTTAATAAGGTGTTATGGAGTGATGAGTCAGCCTGCAGAAAGGACGGCTACTTGAATTTGCATAATTTACATAGTTGGCAATTAGAAAATCCGTATTTGTCAAGAGAAGACAGGTCCCAGTACCAATTCAAAATAAATTTATGGTGTGGGATTTTTAATGGCCAGATTGTGGGTCCCGTCGAGTTTCCACCTACATTAAATGCCAATAATTACTTGGAGTTTTTACGAGAAACCCTAACCACGCTCCTTGAAAATGTTCCGAGTGAGCTAAGAGAGGTGATGTGGCTTCAAAATGATGGGTGTCCTGCTCATTATGGCCGGAAAGTAAGAGCCTACTTAGATGAAGCTTATCCAGGCAGGTGGATTAGGCGACTGGGACCGATATTATGGCCACCTAGGTCTCCGGACCTAAACCCCCTGGATTTTTTTTATTGGGGTGCCATGAAGGACAAAGTCTATGAAAAACCGATCCAAAATGACAATGAATTGAGAGCAAGGGTTAACATTGCAGCAAGAAAAATATCGGAAATAAGCCTGAGAAGACTCAAAGCTCATTTTTAAGAAGATGCCGAGCGTGTATTAGGGCACAAGGGAAGCAATTTGAGCATTTATTGTAATTTATTTAAATAAATGTTTATTAAAGTTAACTCCTCTGTTTTTTTTACTATCACCTTATCCTTCAAGATGTCATTTACAGACCGGCCGGCCGGTCGGGTGTAGATTAATTATTATGTAATTCGAACCGTAGTTCGACCTTACAACGATTCGAATTCAAAGTCACATGCATTTAAAATAAAATGCTCTTATTAACTAAAATAGCTTATTTTTCGTATTTTTTAAAATGAAAATGTACTAGTATTGTATCTTTCCAAAATCACCATTAAACAAGCTATTTTTTTAAGTTTGTTGTACAAAACTGCCACATACATTTTTTTTTCACCACTGTAGGTTAAACTTAAGTGATAAGAAAATAGTTCTGTGCAAATTTAAACAAAAAATAGTATTTCTTGAAAACATTCTTGTCTTTGATAGAAAAAAGACTTATCAATGAGTAAAGTAACTATTCACGAATAATTTGATGTAAAAAAAAGTACTAGAAAAGGATTTTTTCATTACGAGATGCTTAAAAATCTGTTTCAAGGTAGAGATTTTTCGGTATTTCGGAAAATTTTGTAAAACTGTAAATCCGTAAGATTTTGCTGAACATATATTGTGTTGTATTGATAGGTAGTGACCCTAGCTATCATCCCCTGCAGTATGTCGTGCTATTTACTGGACACCCTGTATACAGACAAACATAAAACCTTCGTGCATCGTCACAAATCTTTCTGGCACATTCAACTCAATTGTTTAGTCTCTACTCATTTGCAAGCCTATATCAAAATATTATATTTACCAAGTTGCCTTGCCGACTCAATCGTAGTCTGTGTCAATCTGTGCCTAAGGACAATCGAGACATGCCACAGTCGTGAGCACAGCACTACAGACATTCACCTACTTACGCTCACAGCGTCCATAATATCCACCTTAACACCCATGTCCATTGCAAGTTATAAAAGTTACATGAGGCTTTGAGCGATGGGTTGTTGCAATTCTCATTTACATCAAGTAGGTTATGATGCTGACAAGCTGGATCAATTTGTATTGCGACCTTTATGGAGTACCAAACGACCGAACGAAGAGGGGCTTGTGGCTAAGTAATAACAGCCGCACGGGTCGTTTGCCGTAGTTGGTCCGTGTTTGGGTGACCACCTTTACATACCAAGACCCCTTCGTGCCTCGGAAAGCACGTTAAGCCGTTGATCCCGGCTGTTATTTGTAGATCTTTACAGACGTTACGGGTCGTCAGAACCCCGAAAGTCTGACAACCAGTCTTTCTAAGGGGGTATCGTGTTATACAGTAAGTGGGTTGTGGAGGTCAGATAGGCAGTCGCTCCATCTGAAATACTGTTATTCAGCTGCATCCGGTGAGGCTGGAAGCCGACCCCAACATAGTTTGGAATAGGCTAGGCAGATAGTGAAACGACCAATAGCATCGTAGTTTTAATTGGTATTTTTATTATTTAAAAATCTCTTTAGGTATTAGTAACTAAATCTGAAATCATTAACCAATCGAACTAACAGGAATCCACCGGTACAGTTACCAATTTTACGCCAAAATTCATTATAGTCTATGATGGTAACTGAAGAAAATTGATAACTGTAAAAAGCAGAAAGAGAAGAATTCACTAAGCTTGAAGCCACAAAACGTTTTATAGCTGAATCTAGTCAAATTGGTTCGATTACTATTAAATCGTGTAATTTGTAAAATATTACTGGACGAATGCAAAATCAGCCTAGCACAAAGATCTTGTCATCATGGAAAAGGACAATAAAAAGATTTACCCATCACTGCTATAAACTCTTGAGTCGTGCTTAGATTTGTTAAATTGCTAGAAGTGGATTAGTAATCAGGAAAGATACTAGATACACATGTAACGAAATTAGGCTATGAATCACTCCTCTATCTATGTTCTCTGCTAAGTTTGAATCCACGCAGCTCGCGGTGTCCACATGATTGAACAATTACAATCCGAAAGCTTTGTTTTACTTTTTAATTATAAGTACCCGACATACGTTGTCCTGTCTATATGGTCTTAAGTTCATACAAAAATCCCGTAGAAAAAAGGATATTCAATTTTATCCGAACTTGAAAATACTCCGGGAAACTTTCCAATTCTTTCCCTAAAAACCTAATTCAGACTATTACTAACATTTCAAAACGAAAAATAGTCCAGCCGTTTTCAAGTGATGCGCTTACCAACGAACAGACTAGCTGCGCCCCGCGGTTTCACCAGCGTAAGTCTCTATCCCGAAGTATTAGCGGTATGAAATATACTTTACGGCCTATTCTCATACCTACCAAATATAAATAAAAAAAATCTCAAAAATCGGTCGAGCCGTTTCGGAGGAGTGCGACCACAAACACCGTGACACGTAATTTTTATAGGTATATTAGAGAAAGATAGAGCTAGGACTCTTTGTAGTTTACACATAAATAGCTTTATCTTTTTAAAACACATTTTATGTAATCGTACGCAGAAATTAGCCATACTTTCTACAGATTGCGCAACAAAAATTCGAGGTTGAAATTGATCATATTCAAAAATGTGTGCGAATGGTTAGATAAAAAGGCATACCTACATAAATCATGTTACACCTCCCCATATAAAAAGCTAGGTCTTTATCAGTTACAGTTTGACACCTGTCAGATTTGAAAAAAGAAGTAGCAAAGTTTTGCGCACAACTGTCCTGACATCTTCATTTACAATATATGCGCGAATACATATACAGTAGGTACAACAGACATCTAAATTAACTTAACATAATTATGAGGTCGGTAAATGTTACTTTTACTATTCCGCAATTATTTTTAATGTGGTATTTAATCTTCGTCTTTCTTAATTAAATACCGTTAAGATGCTAAACTAGTCGCTGAGCGATAAAATTATAAACTAATATTGATTAAGAATATTACAACAGGATTAATGATGACTATTGTTGTCTTATAAGCCAATTCAATAGTGTAATTCTGGTTCCACATGTAAACTATAGAGTTTACATGTGGAACCAGAATTGGACTCAACTTTAGTACTTACCTTAAAAGTTTATGGCAGCGCCAAGGGACGTATTTTTTCTCTCTGTTGAGACGTGTAACTTTGTTCCTAATGTACAACCGCAAGCATAAAAAACAATATGTTAGACGAGTCAACTAGCGGGTGTTTAACCTTATAACGATTTTCACGATCACGTCGCAACAAACATGTTCGTGGACGGGCCCCATTATTCTACTCTATAGCTGTATTTAGTTAAGAACTGCCAGAGCAATTCTTAACAGTGGTAGTTCAGTAACTACCACGGTTTTTTTACCAGGAACCTTGTTCTCTTCATGAACCAATCCGAGTAGGTAAACATGCTTAGTTTCAACTTCAGATAATCTGCTATTGGATTTTAAGCTACACAAGAGGTCAAGGTAAAATTAGTCGATCACAAATTCAGAAATATCTCGCCTTGGGCCAATGTCACGGTTTGCGTAACAAAATGACAAATAGTGACAGTTTCGTCCTCATGTTTTATTACTTTCGGGAACTTGAAAGTGGTGCCGATTCCCTTGTTCACAGACTAAACTAAATTTAAGTTCAGTGCATCCTATTCTTTCTATTTCATTAAGAAAAGGAAAAAAGATCAATTTTAGTTTAATCCTGTCAAATTAATCAGCGCTTGACGTAAATTGACGTAATTTTAGTAGGCAAGTTTTTAATTACGTCTAAACTTGTATGGAGTAGTGTCAGGCGCTGACTAATTGACAGAACTAAACTAAAATTTATCTTCTGTCCTCTTCTTAATGAAATAGAAAGAAAAAGATACACTGAACTTAAATTTAGTTTAGTTTGTGAACAAGGGAATCGGCGCCAATAGCTATTTAGTTTCCCACTTTAGTAGGCAGAATATTTTAGCAAAAATAATGTTATTCTTGAACAACATAAATGTCGCTTACCACTAGCATTCCTAAGCTTCCTAAGGCAAGATAAAGGAATGAATATTTTAGTTAGATCATACTTGAGACTGGGTGTTTTTTCTTGATACTTATTGAAACTCAAGTGTCAATATGTGCTTGGTTAAAACTGTATTTTATAATCGTGCCGTGGCATTTAAAAAATAATACTCTGGTGGTTGAAATTTTTGGTTTAGGTGTACCTCAGGGCTTGGAACAAGTACCAAAAGGTCAGGTTCTGCATCGGTACTTTGTGGTTCTTGCCATTTCTGTACATCATCTACCTAGCCTTTTCCCAACTACGTTGGCTTCGGGTTCCAGTCTTACCGGATACAGCTGAATACCAGTGTTTTACATGGAGCGACTGCCTGTCTGACCTCCACAACCCAGTTACTGGGTAATACGATACCCCTTGGTAAGACTGGTTGTCAGACTTTCGGGCTTCTGACGACCTGTAACGACTGTCAAAGATTTACGAATGACAGCCGGGACTAACGGCTTAACGTGCTTTCCGAGGCACGGAGGGATCTTGGTATGTAAAGATGGTCACCCATCCATTCTGTACCTGGGTACCGTTTCCAGACGGGTACCGGTCCTCCACCTACCAAGTTCCGGTACCACATTCAGGTAGGTTAGGTACTCGGCACGTACCAGAAATCATGAGATTTGATTCTTCGTACAAATATGAATCTGTACGAAGAATCACGTAAGGTTGGCAACCTTAAAGTTATTTTTCTAATGCCTATTAATTACCTTTTTACTTATTATATCTGTTTTCTCACTTTAACTTAAGGAAATATTTCTTTAGAACCGGTTTTGGTATTGGTACAGTAGCGATACTTACTGATTAGAAAAACCAATAGTATACTATTGGTTTAGTTTACTATTGGTACCTATAGGTATTGGTACCGATAGTATTAGTACAGGTCCTACGGCTGGTACCGGTTCCCAAAATTACCCGGCATTTCAAGCCCTGAAGCACCAAACTGCACGGGGGTTGCAGTCTGGTGATAGAAGAGGGCTGCAAGAGCCGCAAATCCTACAGTGGCTGAATGAGGACCAAGTTAAAGATAAGAAGAAGAGCAATAGAGTTGGCAGGACATAAAAGGCAGTGGCTGAATGAGGACCAAGTTAAATATAAGAAGAAGAGCAACAGAGTTGGCAGGACATAAAATAAAGGCTGTTTGCCGGCTTAGATGACGTGTCCAAGTAGCATCCGATAGTGACAGATAGACCAAATAATGGCAAAGGAACTTATTTGTCGGTTGTCGGTTGTTTAACCGACAATTCAGTTCCTTCCTCATTAACTACAACACCATCAGGTTATCCTGATCAATAGAAACTGAAACTAGTCTCATTACTACTATCAACATGCATCTAAACAATTGATGAAATAATTGAGGCCTATAAAGCTGCCTTTCACAGAATTATATTCTTTAATGCTGAAAGCTTAAAATATATTTTTGCTTGCGATTTTTCTTCATTGTAGCAGCATTGCGTATGCACAAGCGCATCGGTACAACGTGGTCATTAACCCGGGCCACTGGCCGTAAATACACAATGCTAATTCAGCAAATTAGGAAGACAAGCTAAAGAAAAGGGAAAAAGGATACTGTCGTTTATTGACAAAAGCAGATGTAAATAAAGGATACAAACGCTGACGTAGAAGGAAATGAAAAGAACATTTCGAGTAAGTAGAGGTACAGAGGATTTTTGGGTTGGAAAACGGTAAATTCATTGTATGTAAAAAACTTGAGGAAGTTTTGTTTTCCATTGATGCAACTGACAAAACATGCTTATTATTCTGAAACAACATAATTTCTGAATTATGATGATTAGTCATTTTTATCTTATTGCAAGCCACACATACTTTCAGCATTGTTTATATCACAGAATATTTTTTAGATGCATTACATTACTGTTACATTATTCATTGCAAATGTTTTATTTTGTTGTCTGCACAAGTCTGCGCTAAGTTTTATTGAGGTGCGTCTGCGCAGACATCCGGCGAGAGGCAATTTGATGCTCGATTGCGCTGATCACTTCGTTGATAGATTGATCCTTTTATGTTCATGTTTCATCATATAACTGCAGTTCATTAACAGATAAGCAGAGTTTTTTGATCCCTTGTTACGTAGGTGGAGTTAGTAAGGGCAACAGTATACTCAAAAGATTTTGTTTTTTTGATACTGTTATGGATAAGCATTTTAATGGTTTAAAAAGGTTTAAGTACACCTTTGAGGCTCTGACAGCTTGCCATCAGCAGTTATTACCCGACTACGGCATAGCCAAAGTCAAAGGAGAAAGCGTAATCTGTACGATTTCATGTATTGACGTGTGACTTCGGTTATACGAAAACCGATTTTATTTTTAATTTTTTTCACTGTCAAAACGACATCGATGTCTTGTTTATACCTTTTGATGTGTAACATCTTTTCTCTCGCTTTCTGTGGGAGTGATTTCGTGTGTAGACAAAAGGTGACAGCTTTTTTTTTGGGGTGGGAAATCATCAAATAACTTCTCCCGCTTTGGGCGGAGCGGGAGGGTGTGTCAGACTCTTACTGACTAAAACCCCCGTATTCCTTCCGTTGCCTGTGTTGCCAGGGGCCTCGGTGACACTTTAGTACCTTCCCGCGACCCCGGCAAGCATCGGCCCTAGTTGACCCCTACGCTTGTGCTGACGACATCTTTTTAAGGCGCGCGTGGAATACAACGCGCCGTCGACCGGAAAAGGTGACAGCTTGAGCATGGAATAAGTATGTACTTTATAATAGCATGGAATTAGTAAGTAGGTACTATATACATTGTAGGTAAGTAGAGGTCGGATTTTGACCAGTGGCGACCACTAGTAATTAATAATTATCCGAACAAATATTTCAGTATTAAGCTTTTTAAATTCTGAGGTTAATTTCTCGCGGTTGCTGCTTAGTTCCTTATTACCAAGGTACCCCATGGCGTGGGGTATCACTGATAGGCCGTTCAAAAATATTGCGGGTCTGTGAGCACCAGTTTTTGATATATTCAAGGATCCACTTGCGTAATATTAAGCATTAAAGTGCTAATTTTTGTTAGAGTCAAGTGTCACCCCCCCCTGCCAGCTAAATGGTTGTTTATGGAGATGTGAAAAAATTCATGGCAGTAGTAAATATAATGAAATTAAACGGAACACTATCACGGCTAAGTAGGATTTACAAGTTAACGAGTTATAGTTGACCAACTTAAATTTGCAGTTGGAGAATTGACCGTGGCATATATCGATATATCGATGTATGGGAGAACATGTTTTTCAACTACAATGTTAACTTCCCAACTACGGAACCCTTCATTGTGCGTGGTCCGACACGCACTTGGCCGGTTTTTTTTTAAGTTGGCGTTTTTGTAGTAGTCGGGTTTTAGTTTTTAACTTTTTTTTTATTTCTAAATTAAGTTCCACCTATAATTATATTTTTGGATTAAAATAGCCTAAAATACCTTTTTGTGACCTGACACGATAAAATATTTCGTTAAGATTTTTTATTATTATTGTTTATTTTATATTTAAAATAGTTCTTATGGGACACATTTTGTTAAAATGTTCGTTTTTCAAGAAAAAATAAATACGTCGTCGATTATTTTATGTTGAACAATACAATAACGATGTAAATGTCTAAAATAATGACGTCACGAGAACAGCAATCGACAATTACTACTAGATAGTATGCAAATCGATGCATACCATGTCAGTCCATGTCATTCCAACTAACTATCTAATCGAATTTGTCTGCAACAGCTCCGCACGTAATTAATTTAGTATCAATAATAAATTATATCTCAGTACGTTGAGTTCCAATTCCAAAGAGAATTAAGTTTGGAGAATTGATTTATATTCCGAATTAATTCAATTTGCAATTACATAATGAAATCGTGCGTGCACGTCTTTCATTTAACTTGATAAACTTTCTTAAATGAGAAATAACTTAATGATTGACTTAAGTATTGGCTCTCTAATTAACATTGGAAAAAGTATACGAAAGTCCTAATTGCGACATTGTAATCATGAAACTTGTAATTTTTAGGTTTGCCATAATCGCCACAGTTGGCAGGCAGGTTGGCGATCGCAGTAGCATTGCTGCCCATTCGATAGAGTCGCCTTTTACGACACCCACGGTAAGAGATAGGGTGGTGATATTCTTTATGTCCGGACCACACAGATGATTCGTTGGGAGAGGCCTTCGTCCAGCAGTGGACATCTATCGGCTGAAATTTGATGATGACAATCATGAAATTGCGCATGAGATAGTACTCGTAATAATATATCTCTATGGCTTGTCAATTCTTAAGGACCAACTACTATATAATTTCAATGTTATAAGTTTTAGATAGTCTAAACTCTCTAACAATGTATTAAAAAAATATTTGGAACTGGTATTTTCAGTATACTGTTAATGTACAAGGTATGTACTGTTATGTTAAGAGCAGTCCTTGAAGCGACCCACACGGACTGGTACCGTTCAAGAATTCAAGAATTTTTCGACAGAACCGTGCACACTCGGGTTGAAGGAAGGACAAACACTGGCTTTTTTTTATGTGTGGTGATTTTCTAATAATAAATAGTTTTAAATACTTATTATTACAAAATCACCATCATCAATCATCATCAAATAAGGGTCGGTTACCAGTCTAAGCGGATACAGCTGAAGAAGTTATAAAAACGTTTACACAAATTATGATTTTTTTTTTACCAGATTGCCCCCAGGACGTTTTTTTTTCTTAAAATATCTTTGTTTACGTCATACTTACACGAAAAAGTTATACATTTGCTACAATAGCGTGTTAAACGTCCCTTACTTACTTAATATGCCTTCATTCAATCAAAGATTGTTTACATAACTCTTCACAATTACCCTGTAAATACCTAGCACCTTTTTGTACGTCTGACTTCCTGACCAACAGCGGAAGAGCCGTGATAACGGATCGCGTAGAACAATCAAATAATTAATAGGCCAAGGATGGTTTGATTTCATACGAGTTCACCATGCACTGACGGACACGCAAGTAGATTTTTCTAATTAGCATCAGGAATTTATTTATGCTGGGCTTATTATAGTTAATCTTATTG
Source organism: Atethmia centrago (assembly GCA_905333075.3). Lineage (NCBI taxonomy): Eukaryota > Metazoa > Arthropoda > Insecta > Lepidoptera > Noctuidae > Atethmia > Atethmia centrago. The sequence goes on along the minus strand of HG995378.1, from coordinate 27,940,886 downwards.
AGAGTGATAAAAATCTTCAGAGTATTGTCGGAACATGATTGGAAAAAGCTGAATCCTGGAGAAAAAGCGAATCTTTCCGATTTAATGAAGTGGGAAAACTGAAAAAATTGGTCCTGGCTGAACCAGCTTTGGATTAAAAATGGTACCACATTTTTAATCCAAAGCTGGTTCAGCCAGGACCAATTTTTCCAATTTTCCTAAGAAGGTAACTGTCCTAAGATGGTACTTAGGTTGGGAATATCAAGTGTAACACTACTGTCGGTAGGCAAATGAAACCTCTTTCTCTTCAAGTGGAAGATAAGCACCTGATAAGAAATATTAAACATGCGTAACTTTTTTGCAAGCGTAACATGCTTGGAATTACATTTAAAGCAACTTTCAGTTTTAGGTTGTTCGCCCTAAGCTGGTTGGAAAGTCTACTTTAACAGTATAACTGGCAGTATCCGCACTTTTATTTATTTATTTATTTAACAGTTTATGTACACACATATAAACAGACAAGAAGAAATGAACAGAAAAATACGTACAAAGGTGATGTTTATTTCTTAAGAAATCTCTTCCAGCATACCTGCAATAGGACAGTAGACATAGAGATGTAGACACCGTGTGTAAGAGTAAAAGAGAAAACAAAATACATAAAAACAAAATAAAACTATTCATTAATTTAAATATACATTAAGAGAATATACTTATAAATACATACTTCTAAAATAAATATCACTAAAATACTTATAATTAATAGTATAAAATAATAAATACATAATATGCAACTATGGCAAAGTGGAAAGATACGAGTAGTGAGTGTTCTTTCACTCTTCTTTTAAAAACAGCAACAGTTTCCTCCGATCGTTGTCTCAAGCTTTTACTTATAAAGATTACGCATTTCCTTAAATAATTATTGCTAAGCTTGTGATTTTTCGCTGCAAAAGATTTTAATTTTGGAGGGCATTGCCTCGAACGCTTCAATCTTTTCAAATTAGCAAAAAAACTATAATGGCGTAAAACAAAGGCGACACAGATACAATTACAGAATTTCCATAGTTCATTGTCACTGCTAGCCATGCGTGAATGATAGCAAGCTATGTTGACAGAAAGGATGTAAGGGCAACTTGGTAAAACTGTTTTGGTGCTCCGTAATTTTTATTTCTAGCATCGTGATTAATGCTAATGCCTTCTCTGAATGAGAAGAGGCTTTGCCTAGTAAGGCAGGTTGGGTATTATTATTGTTATAGTTAGCTACTTCATGAACAAAACTAGAATTTATCTACATAAATAAGGCGAACTTATTAACCCCGGTCTACTCTTTGATATGCAATGGTCTCTGTAATCCCATGAAACATGAGGCTCCAGGGACTAGTGCGAATCCTTGGGTTCATTCGAGCAATCGAGTCTGGTTTAACCACGCTGGGATCGGTGCATTTCATTCATTCATTCATTCATTCATTCATAAATAAGGCGAACTTATTAACGCCATTGTTTACCAGTCAACCTTCGACCTTTTACGAAAATGTGGAAAGAAATGACCAAATTACAATTAACTAAAGAACCTTCGACATGTACCTAAGTATTTTATTGCGTTTAAATGGCGCGTAAATTACTTTTTGTACAGATATCGTCCAAGCTCACAGCTGTTTATCTTGGTTTATCTCGTTACAAACTAGCACGGATATAGTCAGTCATGTGCTAAATCTCAACGATTAATCTGATTCCTGTTTTATGGGCCGCCGCCCACGCTTCGTCAATTGTCGTCAATAGTGAAAGGACAATGATAAAACCTTTATAGCATTTAAATCTCTCTGCCTAGCCTTTTTCCGACTATGTTGGGTTCGGCTTCAATTCTAACCGGATGGAGCTTATTATCAGTATTTTATATGGAGCGACTGCTTATCTGACCTCTACAACCCAGTTACTGGATAACACGATACCCCTAGGTAAGACTGGTTGTCTGACTTTTGGCCTACTGACTACCCGTAACGACAGTCAAAAATCTACGAATGACAGCCGGGAAAAACCGAGGCAAGGAAGGGTCTCTTTGTGTGGTCACCCATCCACGAACCGAACGCGGCAAGCGTAGCTTGACCTTTGATCGACCCGTGCGGCTGTTATTATTTAGCCACGACCCCTTAAAGCGTTTAAATGTCAAACAGATTTCGGAAAATTCAGAACTAACAAGTAGGTACAACCTAGATGTAATATTTTCCGTTAGGATTTCTATATATCAATATTTTTACCTTAATCGGTACCTATAAAAGGTATTAGTATACAATGGACTACGAATAATCTCCCATCCCAATACATCATCAGACTACATGGGATGAACGTTGCAATTTCCTTTGCTTTTCTTTTTGCAATAAGCAAAAATGACAAAGCTTCCGTCTGTTGAAGCGCCATCTTCGTTCCGAAGTTCATTCATCTTTTCCGTTGTGATTGACTACCCACAGAACGTTTCTACAGTTAGTTTAATTACTAAAGCAGTCCGCTTTTCTTTATATTAGCAATGGTGATGCGTTTCAAATATTCTAAATGGCACATTACAGCTACAAATAACGGATTGAAGGTAGGCAATTTAGATTACCGATATAACAAGATTAGTTTCGTAAGTATTGATCTTCAGATTTTCCTACGATGCCTCTACGAGATTGCAGTTCAGAAATTCAAACAAACATGTTCGAAGAACTGTCGACAAGTTTTCTTCTAGTTTCTTTGCTAAGTAATAAGATGATGGTAACATTAAATTTGCCTTATTTTTCCGTAATTCGTATCGAATGCGTGCTCCCAACCACACCCAAGGTCCACTGATGTCGCGTTTACCGTGGCGAAATACTGGGCCCAAGTAATTTGACAAGACGACATGAATGAAGAAGAAATCCACAACTATCCGATGATAGTTTCTTCATACAACATCGTGCCTATCACAAAGCCGACTACTTTAGATCGACGCCATTGTTCCCAATACGTTGGATAGTGTAACGTCATGATTGTGCCGGCAACTGTCGCTAATCAGGAATGCACCGTGACTGCGTCTTGAGACATAATAACGTAGACACGTAGAAATCGGCATCCAAGTAGACAGTAAGTAGCCAGCCTTGGCAGAATCATCATCATCGTCATCATTTCAGTCAAACGACGTCCACTGCTGGACATAGGCCTCCCCAAGCACCGCCATTTGGCAGAATGGCAGTCATCAATTGTTTTTAGTTTTTAGCAACATTTATCTACGGAGTTAAAGTTACCTACTGTTATTAAGATTCCATGCTTATCGTATCTAATATAAGATTGTTAAGTACAATAAACGTAGGTTATTAAGTTATTTATTACTCACTCATTAGGTAGATAATTAAAGAACATGAGTAATTGTTAAAATATTTTGTGTATTAGGTATTCATTGTGATCGTGACTGACCTAAATGCTCAACTCGACAAGTGCACTAGGTATATGCACGATAATAGCAAAGATGTCATTTGGTTTAAATAGGTTTTTATTTTTATTATTTTATGAATATTTTACATAGATTCTTATATATTTTGTGAATGTGAGAACGTTTCAGGCTTAATAGACTTGATTTGTTGACCATATATTTTTTGTTAAGTACCTGGTACTTCTTGACAGGTCTACACTGTCCCCCTATACTATACCCTGTTGACACTGTAATTGGACACATAACATAACAAGGTGTGAAGTTGCCTTGTTTCCCCGAAGGTTTGGGCAGAGGTATACCTGTACTGTAATTTGAAAACATTGTAAAAGCCAATTATTTTTAAAAGAGTAACCGTGGAGTTTCTTGCCGGCCCTTCTCCATAGGAAACGACCAATTGGAACCGTGCATCTAGCTTCTGACGTTTCATAAGTGCCCATGTAGGTTTATGTGAAATAAAATATTTTGATTGATTGATTGAATAGTAGATTCATTTTCTAGCATGCAATCTTACTTCATAACTGCTTCTTTTACAATTTTCTTTTTGGACAAAGGTGCAGCAATTAATTTAGGGTGCATGTCAAAAGCCCTTGAGTTGACACCCTGGCTCTACTGTCTGTGTGTAAAAACTTAAACAAATTAAAATCTGTGAAATTAATATTTCACGGATCAGTCAAGCAAGCAAGGGTCAGCCGAAGCAAATTAACGAAAACAATTCACACGGATCGTTGCTGGAAAATTCCAGGCCGTGGAGATTCGTATTTTTTTACGTCTCTGAGTTTTGGATTGGAAAATCCACCCAGAGGAAGACCTTCCCAGAGTCCCATTTTGTTTGTGAACTGTGCTCGGATAAACTACCAACAATAGTTTGAAACATTATTTGGGAAAGTCTGGTGTCCCTAAGGAATTACGAAGTGCCCCCAAGAAATTCATGGAACCGAGAATAGAAACAAGAAAGTTCCAGAGGCAACGAGGAAATTCCAAAATAATTTCTTATTTCAGTGTAGTTGTTATAGTGCGAAAACTAGGAACGTAAAAGTATAACTTCTCAGAACTAACTTTGGTTAGGAGAGAGGAACATAATGCTGCGATTCCACGGCCCGCTTGGGAACCGTCGATCTGATGAGGCCTGTGGTGGGAATGTTCGGCATTTGCCGCGACAGGCGTCGACTGTCGTGGTCGCGCACCAGGTCGCGACAATCCTCGACAGGCCATGGGATCGCGGCTTTATAACACAAATAAAATTGAAAATCGAATTTTTACTAAGCAGGTTACCGTTATCATTCAATCAAGTCTTGTAACAATTACGTAGGTATTGTAATGTTAGCTTAATAAACAAGGGTAAGGTCGTCGGCGGGTCTATTACACAAGTGTTATTGAGGCCGCTTTCTCATTGTCTCCTTGGTAAGCCTCCGCAGGCTAACGCTGATAATACCTGATGCCCACATGTGCTCTAATTATAGTCATTGTAATCTAATGTTACATCTACAACTGATTGTATATCTCTGTTTGGATGGGCGTGGTAAACGTGAAGATTGTTATGGTAGAGGCCTACCTGCAATTTAGATGTATAGCGTACGATTATACGTGCCCGTGTGTCTGATGCCTTGAATTTTTTGCCAAGTTTTTTCAAATCTTCGGTAATGGGCAGTAGCAAAGCAGGATTTTAGTGGAAGCGGAGACTATCAAAGGTCTTGATAATGTAAAACTACAGATTGAACTAGTTTATGTTTGCGTGAAGGTGGGAACTATCCCACGGGAACGTACTACCGGGAAAAAAAATCCAATTTGTTAATTCAGGTTATAAACTATCTGTCTGCTAAATTTCATGAAAATCCGTTCGGCTCTTTTTGCGTGATTGAGTAACAAACATACAAACTTTCTCATTTATAATATTACTAGCCCGCGACTTCTTCTGCGATCCAAGATGAAAATCCTATTGTCAGGTCATGGTCTACCCATGTGCAAAATTTCATCCAAATCCTTTCAGCCGTTATAGCGTGAAAGAGTAACAAACAAATATATTACTTTCGCATTTATAATCTTAGTTAAGATATATATTATATCATAGCTTTTGCCCGTGGATTTGCCCACGTGGATGTCGGAAAATATCCCCCAGGTTATAAACTAAGTTTCAGTGTGCGTTCATCCAAAAAAACCGCTGAACGTTTTGCTCCAATCCGGAACATACAAACAGACAAACGGACAACAACTCTTCGTTACTATAGTATTATAATACTAACTGCGCCCCGGTTTCACCCGCATAAGTCTCGATCCCGTGGGAATACCGAAATAAAATGTATCGTATGTCCTAATCCAGGTCATGGACTCATGGTCTACCCATGTGCCATTCATCAAAATCCGTTCAGTCGTTTTAGCGTGAAAGCATAACAAACAAATAAACAAACAAACTCACTTTTGCATTTATAATATTATTTAGGATAGTTAGGATTGGTAGGATAATCTGTATTGAATATGAATTTATACGTCATTTAAGCGTATAAGTTTGAATAAAAATCTGAATGGGTGTTTAACCACCCCGTTTCATAAATCATACAATCTTCCTCATTCCAATGCAACATTTTCAAGTGCAATTGCATCTTCGTGTTTTGTAAAAGCAACACGTAACGATAGCGAATTCCCGCGACTCTTGTTAGTCTGTTTGTTTGTCTATCAAGTATAAACCTCTACCAAACATGGTATCAAGCCACGTGCGTAGGAAGTAAAAGACTGTTCATCCAAATATGTACAAGCAAGGTCTTTGAGGTCATCGACCAGTGTCATTGTTTTGACAAAACTTCAATAAAGGACCCTAATTGATATTCTAGGGAATGTCAAAAACTTCTAATTACATGTTGTTATTGAAGCAATTTTGTGAAGATGTTTTTGGGAGTGTTCATTTGATTTAGGTAACGGGTCTTTCGAGATTCATGCTGTGATTAACAACGATTTAGGGCCTAAAACCGTTAAAGCGTAGGCGGTAAAGTTTAAAGACCTAAAAATACATCTGAGTTTGTTTGACTTCATTAAACTTTAGGGCAACTCATCCGCTCAAACGACGACGGTAATTGGAAAAAATGCTGCATCACTACGATGCAGCTTTTTTTCCTATTTTATTTTACCGTAAGTACCTGCTATATGCTCGTGGCTAAGTAATAACAGCATGGGTCGAGCGATCAGGTTAAGCTACGCTTGCCGCGGTTGGTCCGTGGATGGGTTTTACATACCGAGACCCCTTCGTGCCTCGGAAAGCACTTTAAGCCATTGGCCCCGGCTTCCATTCGTGGATCTTTGACAGTCGTTACGGGCCGACCGAAGCCAGAAAGTCTGACAATCAGTCTTACCAATGGGTATCGTATTACCCAGTAACTGGGATGTGGAGATAGGTAGTCGCTCTATGTAAAACACACTATTTATCTTAGGTATGGTCGGATATAATGAACTGAGGGTCAGGAGGCAACTCACACTTGTTACTTATATCTTTAAGATAATTAGAGGGAAGATACACAATGCGGATATATTACGAAGGGTGGAACTAGTCGTACCAGACGGGTATGTGGCTCCTGGGTCGTCATCGTCAGCCGCGGTTGCTGGCGATACCGCGTGCGCGATAACTTGCTGCGTGAGGCGCCGCTGACCAGCGTGCTCCGCACTCTCAACCTCATTGCTGATGGCTGGCGTCGACATAATTATTCTGTTGCCCTTTTGGGTGAATTAGAAAGAGCTATTCTTTGAAATTCACTCAAAAGGGCAACAGAATAATAGGATAGAGATACCTATAGAATTTGTTATGGTACAAGCAGTACTACAGAACTATTTAATTTTTAAGTTTACTATAATATCGCATTGGGTCTAGCCTGTGTTTTGTATGCTTTAAATAAATGAATAATAAAAAAACTGGTATTCAGCTGCATCCGGTTAGACTGGAGGCCGTCCCCAACATAGTTGAGAAAAGGCTCGGCATAAGATGACCTGACCTACATCCAACTGAAGTTACGTTTCGAAATTAGTGTCTCTTTCATTGAAATATAAACGAGCGTAGTGACCTTACGATGGAGGTCTGCCCGGCTTGGGCAGAGCACCGCCGTGTCCTCGTGGAGGCGATCGGCGGCAGAGACCTCTCGCGTCCGGCCCTGGTTCAGGCCATGGTACGGAGCGAGAGGGCATGGGCAGCCGTCACCTCCTTCTGCGAAGCAGTAATGCTCGCGAAGGAGGAGGCGGGACGGTTGAGGGAAAGGTAAGTTTCGCGCCCTCTCGCCCCTAGCCGCCGCAGGAGACGCCCTGGGCGTCGGGAATCTCGGGCGGATTTCCAGTCACCGTAGGCGCGGGCTTGCGGACCGTGAGCAATGGGTAGCTCACCGTCCGGTAAGGACCAGGCCCGGGTCGACGGCGCGTCGTATTCCACGCGCGCCTCAAAGAGATGTCAGCACAAATGTAGGGGTCCACTAGGGCCGATGCCTGCCGGGGTCGCGGGAAGGTACTTAAGGGTCACCGAGTCCCCTGGCAACACAGGCAACAGGAAGGAATACGGGTGGGTTTTAGTCAGTAAGAGTCTGACACACCCTCCCGCTCCGCCCAGAGCGGGAGAAGTTATTTGATGATTTCCCACACTCAAAAAAAAAAAAACGTAGTGACCTGTTTTTTATATTTCTATACATAATACATACATAATCAGCCTATAATGTTCCCACTGCTGGGACACAGGCCTCCAATCTTCGAGAGAGAGTGGGCCGTAATCCACCACGCGGGCCCAGTGCTGGTTGGTAGATGTCACATGTCTTCAAATTTTTGGTTCTAGGACATGCCGGTTTCCTCACGATGTTTTCCTTCACCGTTTTGAGAGCAGTGGTGATGAAATTATTTACACAAAGCAAAGCGCCTGTCTGTTTTCGAACCCACGACCTACAACCCGTAAGTCGTGGCCGTTACCACTGGGCCACCGCTGCTCCGTATTTCTATGATAGTGACGAATCATTTGGCCACAACTTAAAAGATTCATTAATTTAAAAAAATCAAAAATAGGCGCGACACCTTTATAGTAAAACAGGTTGGTGAGTCAGCCTTGCGCAGCGTCCAGACAGAAAGGCCAAATAAACTAAGAGCAAACTTGCTGAACCACTCGCTCACCTAACGAGTGCGAGCAGCAACCATTTTCCGCACTACGATGAGTCATCGAGGAATTTCTCTGATTGCTACCGAGAATAATATTGTTGCAGAGCCTGTTGCTACACACCTGTGTAGCATGTGGGTAGATGTATTCTTAGGGTTCTCTAGTCAACATGGAACCCTTATAGTTTCGCCATGTCCGTCTGTCTGTCTGTCTGCGGCTTAGCTCAGGGACTCTTATTACTAGAAAGCTGTAATTTGGCATGGGTATTCATATTAATCACACCGACGACGAAGTGGTCAAATATTTTTTGTACCCTTGCACGTAAAGTGGGGATGATATTTTTTTTATGTTTCCCATGGTGTGGGGAATCGTTGAATAGGCCGTTCAAATATATTGCGGATTTGAAAATAATTTTTCGATTTAGGGTCCGTTTGCGTAATATTAAGCTTTAAAGTACATTTTTTTGTAGTAAGTAGAATAAGCCAGGTAATGGTTGTTTTTAGATAAGTGAAAAAATTCATGGCGTAGTACATATAACGAAATTAAAAGGAAAACTATCACAGCTAAGTAAGCTTTACAAGTTAACGAGTAATCGTCGCCCAACTTATATTTGCAGTTGGAGAATTGACTGTGACGTATATAAATCGATGTATGGGAGAACATGTTTTTCAACTAAAATGTTAAGTTTATTTTTAGGATAAATTCATCTAGCTACGGAACCCTACATTGTGCGTAGTCCGACACGGTCCAAATATGTCTCAAAAAGGTACAGCCATCTTCCGAATAGAATAGGCGCAAATTGATGCAATAACCAGTGTAATCAATTGTTAGCGAAGCTAATAAAATAAATAAATAACACCGGCATCAAATTCGTCTGTGGCACTCATAACTGTGTGAAAAACTGTATCTGAAGTTCTCTGTTCTACTAGAACCAAAACTAAGAAGTGTGTCTATAAGAACAAAGAGGAGCTTTACGAAAATCTTGGATGTTCACATATTGAAACAGTGTCTTGATTTAGGTATGATATATCATGTTTTTGGTATTACAGTTGTCGGCCGAGATCGCCGCGAGATGTTGCACCTGTGGGTTGCGTTGCGTTTGCGCGTTTGTTGTTTTGCAACAGGATAATATAGCGGTCCCGGAGGAGGAGAGGTCCACGTAAACATGCCTGTCGCGCAATAATATGAAAATTGCAGACATTTCCTTAACATCAAACTAGAGGAAATAAATAATAGATTAAAAACTCAAGGCATGGAATATTTATGTGTTTCAGTAATAGCACATAATCAGCCTATTATGTTTCCACTGCTGGGACACAGACCTCCTCTTTGTGAGAGGGAGTGGGCCGTAATCCACCACGCGGGCCCAGAGCGGGTTGGCAAATGTCACATGTTTTCGAATTTTTGGTTCTAGGACATGCCGCTTTCCTCACGGTGTTTTCCTTCACCGTTTTGAGAGCAATGGTGATGAAATAATTTACACGAAGTAAAGCGCCTGTCCAGATTCGAACCTACGCCCTACAACTCGTAAGTCGCGGCCGTTACCACTGGGCCACCACTGCTCAGTAATAGCAAATTAATATAATTAGGTATGGTACCTCTCGTACATGTAACATGGACAATCAATGTTACATACCTAATGATCTATACACACAATAGAACAAAGATACCAGGACAAGCATGACTGTCTTTTAAATGTGTGTGTGTAGTCAATTAATATCATAATACAGTTCACTACTGGAGGAAACAAGCACAATACTTGTATTTCAACTAATGTAACACTAAGGGGGTATTTATAACCATTGCTTAAAGTTAAGTAATGATTAGAGATTGTTTAATCACACATTTTTGATGTTAATGTCTTTTAAGTTTATGCAATGTTTTTAAATAAACCGGGGTTGTTATAAAAGATCTGGTAAAATCCTCAAATCCTCAGCCATGAGTAAAGTTAAAATTGAAGTTTTAACTTTTATTTAATCAACATTTTTTTTTATAGGTGGTAATTAGTCTAGTTGTGTATTAAAAGGAATTTTAAAGTAAAATGAAAAATGTTTCTTATTGAGTGTAGATAGATTTTTGCACTTATGTTGGTCTTGTACAAACAACAACAAGATTTATTTTGTTTAATTAATTATGTACATATTAGAATATATTACATAATACATAGTAAGTAATTAATATGATTAAATAGAAAGTGGCAGGTACTTGAATTATATATATTTCATTGTATACAGGAAGTACATCAAGGTTTTGATAATTTTGGCATGGTGCAGATGATAAAGATCATCATTATCAGGCCTGATCTTATACAAGGTGTTGTTTTGGACCTGCAAAACATTTTAGGAGGTAATTATGTTAGTGATTCTCGACCCGAATCAACAAAAAAAAAAACAAAAAATAAAAACAAAAAAAAAAAATAAAAAAAAAGAAAAGATAAAATTTAAAAATCTAAAATAAAAAGTATTATTGATTATTGACTTGGTATCGTATTGTTATACGATTATTTACGAGTTTCATAACAACCTCCTGAAATGTTTTGCAGGTTCAAAACAACACATTGTATTTACTACACTTATTATAGTAGTTTTCGAGAAAAATAGCTAAGTAAAGTAAAACTAATCAAGTGGAGTGCTACGGTACGTTAAACCAATGTTTAAAAGATCGTTTAATTCGACTTCAGTTCTTCGATATTCAGTCAGTGAAATTTCAATATTCAGTAGGTAGGTATTCATATTCTTTTTTACATGCTTATTTTTATTACTGCTTCTGTCTCTTCCAAACTTTTATAACACGATGGATAAGCTTATAATTTGGGTCTACAATTACTTCGTCTTAACTTCATGCATAGCTTCAAATGAATAAAACAATTATGATTAAGTAGGTGAGTAGTTAAAAAGTTGTTGCCCACTGTTGAAGATTATAATTATAGCACGTATTAATGATATTAAAACGATTGCAAAACTTAATTATTATGAAAACATGAACATTTGGTTGTATCAAAAGTTAAAACAACGCAAACTTACCTTGAGCGCCAATACGCGAAGCACCACTTATACTAAACGAGACAAGCTTAAACTAAGAACTAATAACACCTATTATAGTTTTTAGAAAATTGATAACTTATTAGAACAATATTATGTGATTATGCACACATTAGCACTTGCGCGATTGTAAAAATACACAAACAACACAACAATCACAAACAAAAAAAAACATTCAACAAGGACAGAAATTCAAAACCTGGAACATTTTTATACAATTTTTGTCGTGATGCGTAAAAACATGAATAAAACAATTATTTTTTACGATCAATCTTTTTTTTTTGCAAAATCATTGATTATCTTAACACAATTTTGTTTAAGTTAATTTTCTTCTTATATTCTGTATATTTTCGATCATTTTACAAATAAACAAGTTTTTATTGTACTTATGTTCTGAACGCACCGCATGAGGTGTGTTTGCGAAAGAAGCTATGCATGCTGCAGTACACAGACTAAGTAGTACCAGGGACCGATTAAAATTTAGATTGCAACATGTTTTCACCAAAATATGTAAAACTGTGAAGTTGTACAGAAAATATGTGTTTCCATTAGTAAATTGTTCAGTTTGTGGCGCAATGTTTTCATTCAGGGATTTGGAGTACGCTACAGAACAAAACTATGTCACTAGTGTGCCTGTCAAAACTTTTTATTTACTTTCCTTCAGTTAGTTGCTATGACAACAATAAACGTAAATAAACGGTGATATAAAAAAGAACACTGAAAGATTCAAGAACCAAATCAATTTTAATGCGAAACATGGGAAGCATGACTCGTTGGTTAGACGTAGAAGTAGGAACAGATGACATAGATCTAAATACGTTACCTCAAAACTTGGCTTTACTGGACTTACACAATGATAACGAGGTCAAACTCCTAGTCGGAGACTTCGGACGAGGGGAGGATGGGCCTAAGTTGAAGGTAAGTCGCATACAGTTACTGAAACAGCCGAGCAGTGTCGGTGAGTAGCTTTAGACTTTCGTGCACGTGCTAACCAGATTCTTGGCGAATAACCGAAGTAAAAACAAAAAAATAAAAGTTGCAATGTGAATTGATTGCTTTAGGTGAGTAAATGACTCTTCTGATACAAACTTTTTGTTTAATACCAGCCAATGACTGTGTGAAATCCTAAAACAAAATCCTTATTATATTTGCAGGTGTTCAAAGGAGCTATGCAGATATCAGACACTGTACTACCAGACCTACCTGTGGGCGTAGTAGGCTTCTACATGAATGAGACAGTACCTCGGTCTGTTCCCATAGTGGCCGTAGCATACAGTTCTTGTGTGTTCATGTACCGGAACTTGAAGCTTTTCTATAAGTATTATCTGCCTTCTACTGAGCTTAGCAAGTGTGAGATGGAGGTTTGGAGACAGGTTGGTTCTCTGTTTCTCTGCCACTGCTATACTGAAAAACTATTATAGTTTTAGGTTTGTTGTTGATACAAATACTGGAACAAACTTCTGTTCTGCATTGTTCTTCTGTTCAAAGCTTGTAAAGAATTGGCACTATATAAACATTTCAAGTTTCAATCTTTCTGCAGGCTGGTCAGCTTGTAGAACACCTTGGAATCCAGGGTTCACTTCTAAATTTGCCAATGATATTGGAGTAAATTGCATTCCATCATGGCAACCAGATTTCCAAACACTATAGATAGACCAACATAAGAATATATTATTTGAGAATAAATTGTTTTTTTTTTCAGTTAACAAACCCCACCTACCACAACACGGATGCAATAAAACCTCTAATAGAAAGTCTGAAAGCAATACCAAATGAAACTCTAACAACACAGTCACAGTATATCTTAACACTAACACCAGAACAGCAATTAGAATACTTGGAGATTAACACAGAGTTACCGAGTAAGAACAATGAGGAGATTGTATGCATTGGCACACTGAAGATGCACTCCATTGATAAGTGCTCTGTGAGCTGCGTTGTAATTGCAACAGAAGATGGAGATGTGATCTTGTTGGATCCGCAAACTTTTAGTCAGTTGTCTCAGGTTGGTGAATTGTTGTTGTTTTATTACTTTCCATTACCTCCATAAACCAGTTGTGTGTGTCCAAAACTAGTTGGTATGACATATTTCAGTCATGCCCAACTCATTTCTGTAACTGTATGATGTATTCTATGAACCTCGAGATGACGTCATAGCTCTGCATGTTGGACTGCAGGTACATGTTAATAGAGGTCAATTTAGTTCTTTCCTATGTCATCCTACTGCTAGACAGTAGGCTGCGAGGCCCCCTTGATTTCCATCGGTCTTAACTCTCCCTCCATTTACATATTGATAAAAGAGCAATTTTTCAAATACTTAAAATACTGTGTAATTTGATTTGTCCAGGCCAAAATATGTGGGGTAAAGAAAACGCCATACCAAATGATAACCACTGGACTGTATACTGTCGACTACAGAATAACTATAGCTACAAGGTGTGACTTATTGTTATTCAAATTTTGAAGGCACTTTTAAAAACACTGCTTTTATTTCACACCTATGCACAATGTTAATGGCACTTCCAGATTGTGTAGTGCATTGCTAAATATGCTTTGCATAATCAGCCTATAATGTTCCCACTGCTGGAACGCAGGCCTCCTCTCATCGAGAGGGAGTGGGCTGTAATCTACCACACGGGCCCAGTATTTGGTAGATGTCACATGTCTTCAAATTTTTGGTTCTAGGGCGTGCCGGTTTCTTCACGATGTTTTCCTTCACCGTTTTGAGAGAAGTGGTGGTAAAATTGTTTACACAAAGAAATGTGCCTGACACTGGGCCACCACTGCTCTAAATATGGTTAAGTCATAGAATATCAGAAAGAAGGGATTATTATAAAAGTTCTAGATTTTTGGAAAACTAGGAAAATGTTTTCTTTTCATATTACTTTTTTTGTCTCTAAAATAATCTCCACTAAAGGCGATCATTTAGTAAATGTTCAGCGCATCTTATTGTAGTCAGTGTCAGTCCCACCACTTTGCTGAATGCGGTCTAGCAAATTTGTTTACCAAAGCGCAATTGCGTGCAAAACTAGAGAAGTAAAATGGCAAAGATTAAAACTTTAATTGATTTTTTTCACCCTTCTTTTCAGAGAGAAGTCAGTGTGCGTGTTAAAAAGAGATTGGCCTGAGGGTCGGTTACTGTTCAACACTGACGACCACATCATCGCCATGGAGGTGGTGACAGCTGACAGTAGTGTCATGGTCATCTGCGCTGATCATACCATGGCCTCCTATAGTAAGAAGGTGTGTGTTACTTGTGAGTCTTACTTTGTTTTGTATAGGTTGCTGAACTTCTATCGACATTACTTCCATAGGGCTGTTACTTCCCTATTACGGTATAGGGTAACTGCTATAGTAACTGGCCACTTATAACAAAAGCGGTAGAAACAAGGTAATGCAAGCAAGCCCATGAATGAAAAGGACAAAAAATATTCCTGTATATATTGTATTTTCTTTTTAATTCACATTACTTTGTTTCTACCTCTTTTGTTATCTGTGGCCAATTACTCTGCTTTTTTGATCAACCAATCAACTATCGAGCAGTAGCCCACCAGAAATAACACCCGTCTGGTCGGATGAGCCACCGCTTTCAATAAAGGAACTTCGCACCTTTTTCCTCCACCTCCAAAATGTGTCTCTTCGGTATTCTGTATTCAGCCAAATTCTCATTAAACTGTCCTATACGAGGGCTGCACTAAAAGTATCGGGAATGGAATATTTCCACTGTTCCTGTCTTATTAAAATCTTTTTAATTGAAAACTCCTTGGTTTTAAAAATCGAATACCATTTATTTATTTAAAAAAAGATTCTCGGTCCTGTCACAAGGTTTTGTCAAACTTGTTTAGTCGTTGAGAAAATGGAAGTGACTCGAGAAAATTCAAGAGCGATGATTTATTATGACTTTCGAAGTGGTTTAACACAAAAACAGTGTGTTGACCGGATGATTTCTGCATTTGGTGATGAAGCCCCATCCAAAACCACAAGTTATCGCTGGTTTGCTGAATTTCAACGTGGACGTGTCAAGCTCAGTGATGATCCCCGTCAATGTCGTCCAAAGTCTGCAGTCACCCAAGAAAACGTTGATGCTGTGCGTGAGCTGATTGAGGAAGATCGACATGTGACATACCGCGAAATTCAGGCAACTTTAGACATTGGTATCAATCAAATACAAATAATCTTGCATGAACAATTAGGTGTAAAAAAGTTGTTTTCCCGATGGATACCGCATTCGCTCTGTCAAGAGCAAAAAGCGGCTCGCGTTACTTGGTGCGTCAGAACTCTCGAAAACTCAAACTCAAACTCAAAGCATTTATTTCAAATAAACCAATTACAGGCACTTTTGAATTGTCAAGGGTTCGGTCAGTCAGTCAGAAAGATGAAGCTAGTTGCCCATTCCAAAGCGTAGGTAAAGCAAAGGTACCTATGGAGAAGAACGGACAAGAAACTCCAAGGACACTCTTTTAAATCAACGTATTATGGTTACAAAATATTGTTTACATCATTTATTTTGAAATTATACATGTGAGAACGATGCAAAACGTAAAAGCGTCCGTAATAAAAAGATTACAACAAAAACAAAAGCAATTCAAAAATTAAAGTTAAAATAAGCCGTGGCAGCTAAGAGATGACCAGTCTCTACTGACGGCGCCCGCTCACGAACATGACGCGTGGATCAGCACCATTCAGCTCAACCATTTTGAAGGGAGCTAAATGATCCAACACACGCGCCACCATCAGCGAGACATTAGACTGAGCACGACATACTCCCAGCCACCAGGGCACATTCAAGTCAATGAAAGACGTATCCAGTAAATGGCAGCTTTATAGTACATAGTACTCACATAACAATGTGCTGTGCAGCTATACAATACTAAGAGATTGAATTTATACAATGCAAAGAGAGTTTTTAAAATCTTCAGCAGCTCCAAACTATTTTCAAAACCTGATCTATTAGTTTTTGCGCCCTTGTGGAGCAGGACCAGCGCCAAGCATTTTTATCAGCAATGTAATCCCCCAATTTATAATATGCTTGGCTACATAGTGTGCGTTTTATACTAGATTTAAATTTTGTTTCATTCAGTTGAAGTATGTGGGGAGGTATTTTATTGTAACATTTTAAACAGTACCCCATGAAAGATGAGTCTACTTTAGCCAGCCTGAAACCTGGTTGAACTAATTGGTTCCTATTTCTAGTGATATAATTGTGTCTTTCACCTCTTTTACTAAAAAGATGTAGATTTTTCCTTCAAGAAAGAGAGATTCCACGCAGGATCCTCAAAAGCTATATACAACATCGTATCAGGTGACGAATCCTGGATATACGCGTACGAACCCGAAACAAAAAACCAGTCACGAGTTTGGGTGTTCAAAAATGAGTTAAAGCCAACAAAAATTGTTCGTTCACGGAGTGTTGCAAAAAATATGGTGGCCACGTTTGTCTCCAAAACCGGCCATGTTACGGACTATTCCTCTTGAGGGACAAAGAACGGTTAATGCAGAATGGTATGCTAGCATTTGTTTGCCGCAGGTCGTTTCTGAACTCCGTAAAGAGAACTGCAACCGCCGCATCATTCTCCATCACGATAGTGCCAGTTCTCACACCGCGCACAGAACAAAAGTTTTTAGAGCAAGAAAACATAGAATTATTAGACCATTCGCCGTACAGCCCCGACCTAAGCCCTAATGATTTTTATACTTTCCCTAAAATAAAGAATAAATTGCGTGGACAGAGATTTTCATCACCTGAAGAAGCTGTGGACGCCTACAAAACAGCCATTTTGGAGACCCCAACTTCCGAATGGAATGGTTTCTTCAATGATTGGTTCCATCGTATGGAAAAATGTGTCAAATTTCGCGGAGAATACTTGTAATGTTGTGTCACTTCCTTGATTCCCGAAATTTTCAGTGGCGCCCTCGTATACCTTTAGCACATATATTTACAAGTTTCCACACAATTAACTATCCCCACCACATCATCATCGTCATCTTCTGAATAATGATACTGCATACTCAAATGTACCTACCTACTTGCTGTACTTAAGTTTTCTTAAAATGAATAAAATAAAATATTTTTAGGGTAAAAAGCAATGGTGTTTAACCTTAGAACACCGTCCCGTCGCCTTGACACTAGTACCGGTGCTACACCTGGGCGTCACACTAACGGGCGTCGCGCTGGCGTCGGGTCACGTGCATCTGTATGACGGCAAGGCGCGGAGAGACACCGTGTTTGTGAGAGGTGCGTGACACATACAATGTTCTCATAGCGCAGTGTATTACAGTGTGAAAGTCCTTGAGAGTATCCTTGGAATTTCTTGCCCATTCTTCTCCAGACAGCTACGTTTTGGAATGGGCAACTAGCTTCAAGTTTCTGACTAACTGACCGACTCATTGACAATTCAAAAGTACGTGTCTTTAATTGGTTTAAATGCTTTGAGTTTTAGTTTAAATAGTGTCGGTATTATACCTCGACGTCAAACTGACTGGCGTCGCGTTTATGTCGGGTCACGTTCATTTGTATGACGGCAATACATGGAGAGGAGCTGCGTGGCACACAATGTTCTCATATGGCAGTCAGTAACATTACATGACACTGCACCTGGGTGTAACATTATGTGACACTGCTAAATGGCTTATGATGTTTTTGTCTGCATTCATTTCAGATGTTGTGTCCGTGATGAAATTTGGTCAGTTGGGACAAGAGGAACACGTGTTCATCATAATCTCCGGAGGTGAGACAACTAACGTTCATAAACTCACGCCTTCTTCACACGGGGGTAGGCAGAAACTATAGAACGCCACCTGCTATGCTCCTTACATACCTACTCCTTTTGCTTCGTTTACGTTCATACATCTGCAGGCTTAGCATGACGCTTTGTATTTCTTCAAAGAATAGACAAGGCTTTTTCTTCAAAAAAGGAGAAACGAAATGTCACTTTGTATAGAAAGAGCCGTGTCTGTTCTTCGAAGAAATACAAAGCGTCATGCTAAGCCTGCTGGTCATACACTCACGCCGGTTGTGAGTACTACGCACCGGACCTTTCGGAAGAACATCGCCAATGAGGTCACTATATGTATTCCTGGGGCGTCCCCTCCCAGCGTTTCTACTCATCTGCCTTGTAAAATACCTTTTGTTAGTACATACCTTTCATTCATCCTCTCAACATGACCAAACAATCTAAGCATACTCTTTCAATTTTTGTCACTACATCTTCTTTTTAACTGCACAACTAACATCCTAACTTAATATTATAAATGCGAAAGTGAATTTGTTTGTTTGTTACGCTTTTACGCTAAAACGGCTGAACCGATTTGGATGAAATTTGTTACATGGGTAGACCATGACCTGGGTTAGGACATAGAATATTGTTATCCCGATATTCCCACGAGATCGAGCCTTATGCGGGTGCAACCGCGGGGCGCAGCTACAGATATTCTATTTCACGAAGTCCGTTCGGCTTTGATTGTAGTAGTGACGTATCCCGACAAGCGCGCTTGTGTGTGTAAAAGTAGGTAACGTTAGCAAAAAAATCTGATATATATTCAAGTCGAGATTTAATAATCTAAATAAAATTTTGGTTTTAAAAGGATATACATTTTGTAAATAAATTAGATTAGGTTGCAATAAATACAAAAATATTAAGAATATGTAGGCATTTAATTAAGCATTGGTGTTACAGAATGGAAACGAAACAAGTAGGACTATTCAGTATTTTCAATCACTATCAGATAAATTTTCGATTTCCGATTCCGTTTTGCTGTCGTCAGAATCATCTTGTACATTGATTATAAATTCAAAATCGAGATCAAAATATTTCAAGTAGTCTTTTTCAATTTTTTCAACATGAGCACAAGTTTTTTGCCACGTTTCACTGCTAACTTGGCCCAAACTTTCATTGATCAGTCTTTCCGTATTCGTCATGTTTTGCTCGATATTTTTAGATGCGACATAATTTTTAACGATCCCCCAAATATTTTCAATCGCATTTAATTCTGGGTGATAAGGGGGAAGGCGTAAAACATCAAAACCCTTGCTTTTTATAAAATCGTCAATCTTGTAGATTACGTGTTGGGCTTTGTACTTCTTTATTATATCGTACAATTCCAATTTAAGAAGAGATTCATCAAATGCTATACCCTTATCCCTGAGCCATTGCTGCATATCGGCTTTCTTTGTAGATTGCGTCGGTAGTCGTTCAGCCCGTGTGTTGTGATAAGATGCATTGTCTAAGACAATGACAGAGCGCGGAAGTAAATTGGGTAGCAACGTTTCATTTAGCCATTTTACATAGTTATCATAGCTCATATTTGAATGATAATCACCAGCTGTTGAAACCAAGGAAGCATTTTCAATAAAACCATCCTTGGTTCCCGCGTGCACCAAAATAAAGCGTGTGCCTGTGCTAATTTTTTTTAAAAACGGAGTTCTTTCCTTTTTTTTGCCCAGGTGTTGTTTCGCACGTGTGTCGAAAGGACGTAGCTCTCATCGGTGTAGACAATGGGCCGACTTTGAGAGCGGTACTCTGTTATTTTTTTTAAATATTTTAAGCGCCACATTTGTATATCATGACGCTCCGTCAAGACTTTACGGTTGTTCTCTGTTTTGCGCCACTTGTAACCTAATTTCAACAGTAACTTGCGAACAGTTTCTAAACAACCGTCGAATCCGATTTTTTCATTCAATGCTGTTCTTAACTTAGCTAATGTTGGAATTTCTTTATGGACAATATGGAAATCTTGTACAGTACTGCGAACCACATCTGCTGTAAAATTATCTATATCCACTTTATTATCTCGCTTTCTCCTTTTCTTCATAGGTGAAGTGAATTTTGATGAAGTGGATGGCAATTCCTTCTCTTCTTTTAATATTCTTTGAACTGTTTTTGGCTCACACCCGTAGCTTCAGCTGTACGGCGTGTAATGTCTCGTAAATGAGACAAATCACAGTTGAGTTCCATTAATGATTTTGTAAATTTCTTCTCGCAGAAAATGATAAACACTAGCTATCATGTTTCGACCCTAAAACAAAATGTAATCAAAATAATTAAGTAATATAAACATTTTATAACACAAAAAAACATTCATTTTATAAATACTTCTATTGCTATATTAAGTATCTTTGTATAACATTTTAATTGAAAACGTATAAATAAATATTACCTCACTATGGACAACTCTTCTTCGTTTTGTTGCCATGCTGACCTTACTCCGTGAAACAATTTGGCGCGAACTAAAAACCACTACTGATCCGGACCGTGTCCCGATCGACACTGAGCGCTCTCGAGGTTACGCACACAAAAACAATGTGCATGTGCACGCTTGACAACATTCATAGCCAAACGGACTTCGTGACATAGAACATCTGTAGTAATAAGAAAAAAAAAACATAGGTCCACAAAGAAGCATTCAATTGAAATATTTCCAGTAGTCAGACTATATTCAGCAATAATAACATTCATTTGTATCCACTTAAATACAACTAAGTAGCAATGTTGAAGTTACACAATATCAACTATTCCGTCATTCATTTTATTCAAGAACCAAATAATTTGATCAATCCTCAGGCGGCAACCTAATGCTAAAGATACTAAAGCGCACAGCAGACTTTAGCGCGCACGCAGCTGGAGTAGAAATGTCACCCAGCGCGCTGACCGGGCAGAAACCCTGGCTCATACCCAAGAAGTCCAAGCTGTTTCTGGAACAGTCTATGAGAGAGCGAGAGAACGCTTCTTGTGAGTATACTCCTTCTCTTTCTTACGTGTACAGATGTCACCCAGCGCGCTGACCGGACAGAAGCCTTGACTGATACTCTAGAAATCCAAGCTGTTCCTCGAAAAGTCGATGTGAGAAAAGGAGAACGCTACGTGTGGGTATACTCTTTCTCTTTCTAACCGCCTCATCATCTGCCTAGCCTTTTCCCAACTACGTTACCTCCTGTCTAACAGGATGCAGCTGAATACCAGTATTTTACATGGAGCGACTGCCTATCTGACCTCCACAACCCAGTTACTGGGTAAAACAATAACCCTTGGCAAGACTGGTTGTCAGACTTTCGGGCTTCTGACGACCTGTAACGACTGTCAAAGATCCACGAATGACAGCCGGGACCGACGGCTTAACGTGCTTTCCGAGGCACGGAGGGCAATGGCGGCGGGTATGTCTTGGTATGTGAAGATGGTCACCCATCCACGGACCAACTGCGGCAAGCGTAGCTTCACCTGATCGATTGACCCGTGCGGCTGTTATTATTTAGATAATAACAGTCGCAGAAGGAGGTTAAAAGGAGGGCCTTCTAACCTCCTTATAACCGCCTTAATATTGCAGACCATGTTTCGAGGTTCCTCGAAAAACTTCGAACACAAACAAAACCTGTGTTAATTAAGTGGTCACAAGTGAAGACGTGAGTTTAAGACCGAACAACGTAAATAAACTATAATGATACATCATTTCAAAAATATTTTTTAATCATATTCCAGTAATGCACGAGACATTCCAACATGAGTTAAACAGACTTCGCCTGTTGGCTGCGAAGACTTTACTGGAGGCGCATAAAAAGTCTGATAACTCAGTGGGCATTGGACCTATGGAGTCTTTGAGACTTACTGCCGAGGTAATAAAGATAGTATTTCCAACCTAATAAAAAAATATATGTTAAAATTTAACAAAAAATAAAATAAACCCTGTTCCATCATCTATATATTAATAATTAACACACATACATAACATCGCGCCTTTTTTCCCCGAAGGGTAGGGCAGAGGTGAACCTGTAGTACACCCACATTTCGCCAGTTATGTTTTAAGTCCCATGTACAGATAGTACAATCCACGAAGGCGCGCCCCACTATTCCTCCTAACCGTTTATAGTATACGTGTGCAAGCTTCCGTCAATGTTTGAGTGTTATCGGTACACACTAATTACCTATGAGTGCACACGCACACTACAATGAATAGACTAATCAGGAGAGAGCGTCATGGTCAAAGGGAAAGATGCTCTACTTCAATTTTATATTTTTTACCCGACCGCAAGGAAAAGGTTATGTTAATTTAATTTTTAGGTGTGGATATTTTATGTGATTATTAATTAATATCGATAATATTACTATTTTTATAATAGGAGGTAATAATAGACATAAATGAAATACGGAAATAGTTTTATTGAACTTTATTGAGAAATGAAAATCGTCAATCACTCGTTTCAGAAATATCTGATTCAGAGTCTGATGTATCACCGACATTTACAATAAAACTAAAATCAAGATCACAATGTCTCATGTATTCGTCTTCTATTTTTTCCACGTGCTGACAAGTATTGAACCAGACATCTTTATTTACTCGATCAAATGCTTCATTTAAAATGGGCATAATCGAAGTGTAATTTTGATTGATATTGCGGCTAGCAACGTCGTTTTTTACAATACCCCAAATGTTTTCGATTGGGTTTAAATCTGGATGATAAGGTGGCAGCCGAAGCACTGTGAATCCATGTTCTTTCAATAATTCGTCAACTTTGTACTTGCGGAAGTTTTCTTTGTTTTTTAATATAAGGTCATAAAGTTCAGGTTTTTTGTAGCTTGGTTCAAAATGGATATTTTTTACATTCAGCCAAGTCTGCATGACTAATTTGTTGGAGTTGGATGTTGGTATTTTTTCCGAACTAGTATTGTGATAGGCTGCATTATCCAAGACTACCACGGCATCATTTGGGAGATTTGGTATTAGTTTCTCCTTTAGCCACTTTAAGTAATTTTCTGTGTTCATGTTATCGTGGTAGTCTCCGGATTTAATCTCTGCTCTGTATGTCAACAACGCATTTGGTACGAAACCCTCTGCACTTCCGCCATGTACTATAATTATGCGCACTCCTTTTGTTAAGTTTTGTTTTATTGCTGTTTTAGAACTTTTTTCGGCCCAAGACTTTTTTTGCACGTGGTTGGTATGAATATATGATTCATCTGTGTAGACTATAGGTCTACCTGCATTGCGAAAAGACTTTACCTGTTTTAAATATTTCAATCTTAGCATTTGAATATCATGTTTTTCGGTTAGCACCTTCCTGTTATTCTCAGTTTTTCTCCATTTATAACCAAGTTTAAGTAACAATGTTCTTAGAGTTGTTATACATCCATCAAATTGTATACGGTCTTTCAAAGCAATATTAAGTCGTGATAATGTCGGAAATTGACGATGTTCTATATGATAGTTTTGGATAGTTCTTCGGACTACACCAATATCAAATTCGTCTAAATTAATATTTCGTGGTCTTACCCTTCTCTTCTTCATAGGTGATGTAAAAATAGAAGCACTTCTGTATACTAAATTCGAATGCGACGTACTCGCTTCACTAGTACTTCGCTTCCGTAGTCGGCTCTGTTGTACGCTCCGCACTTGGGGCTATAGGAACTATCGCATCCGTTTCCATAGTTATATTCGATTCCATAGCAGGTACTGTAGTTTGCTTCATTGTATTAGTATATTCCTTTCTTTCGCGTAGAATTCTAGTCACTGTGCTTTCAGATACTCCAACAGCCTGTGCGGTTCTCCATCGCGCATCAGTGAGTTTTTCTGCATAATTTTTACTTGCTTCTTTTTTCATAAAATCATAAACTTTAGAAATAATTTCTCTTGTCTAAAATAAAAAAAATATCAAATAGTTTTACTTATTTTTAAAAATGAAATGAACACTACTATTACTAAAATTTGCTATTTATTAAAATTAAATTACTTTCGTTAGCTTATTTCATGTGTTTTAGTAACTGCAAACTTCTTTACATAGGTACCTGGCTTTTAAGAACAACACGCTGAGATTTTCTCGACATTTTAAAAATATATAAAGTAGAGCAACTTTCGTGACGAGTCTGGATTTTCGCAGCATAGAGTGTAGTATTCGTGTGCATCGAACCGCTGACGGTTCGCGACTGCCGCGTCTGCCGCTCGGAGCAAACTCCCCGCACCCCGCGATCCCCTCAACCGAAAATTGGTGGGGTGCGTCTTCGTGAATTGCACTATCTGTAATAGGGGGCCAGCCTATTGCCATCAACCGGGCACCAATCCAGACTCCGGGCTGCTACTGAGAAATTCCTGATACAAAAATCCAATAACACTTTGCTCGACCCGGGAATCGAACCCAGGACCTCATGCTCAGCAGTAGCGCTTGCCACCACTAGACCAACGATATTAATACGTGGAGCAAAAACTTTGTATCTCAGTTTACAAAAATTACGCGGACGGAGAAGTATGTGCAAATTTGACACAGTTATAAATAGTTTATATTAATATGTGTAGTAGAGGAGTGCACATAGCTAATATTTTTATAATAAAAATATACATATATGATACTCGTATGTGATATATGCATTAGAAATAAATTAAATTAAGGCGCTGACAAGACCCAATTGACCAAAATAGGATTCTCTTAAGAAAAAAAAAATGCCCAATCTGTATAGTTTGTGACAGCGGAAAAAAATATATGATAGTTATGAACATATTTCCCAGAACGTGGTTGTTACCAAAACACGTTTTGAAAAAAAAAACTCGATACAAACCAACGTTAAACTAACCTCTTACCTTAAGTTCTAATCCAAAATATCTGCATTAAATATCAACATACGTTACGTATATATCAAGAACGTCTTATTTGAATGCAGAACTTGGTTGTTTTTTATTTTCGATTACTCAACTCAATTTTGAGTAAATAGATAATTGCTTCATATTTTGCAATAAATTACAAGCTTTGTGTCATCGCGCTTCTCTTTCTTTTCTATGCAATCTGACAGTGACCGCGGTTTAGGTGTTGTCAGCGTCTTAATAAAAACGTTACTCTGCTCCACGACACATTGTGCATAATTTCTGAGCAGGAAGTAACTTGAAATGTA
This sequence comes from Atethmia centrago, assembly GCA_905333075.3. Taxonomy (NCBI): domain Eukaryota; kingdom Metazoa; phylum Arthropoda; class Insecta; order Lepidoptera; family Noctuidae; genus Atethmia; species Atethmia centrago. Next base: position 27,915,452 of record HG995378.1, on the reverse strand, counting down.
CTAGGCATGGATGAATTCAAGATAGTATGTCAATCAGTGTTATCCCACTAATGATAGGATTCGTATGATATTTGGCACAAAAAAGTACTAGGCTTGCATGAATATTTATTTGTATAGATGTATATAATACGTGCAGCAGTGGTGGCCCAGTGAGCAGTGGTGGCCCAGTAGTAACGACCGCGACTTACGAGTTGTAGGTCGTAGGTTCGAACCCTGACAGGCGCTTTACTCTGTGTAAATCTTTTCATCACCACTGCTCTCAAAATGGTGAAGGAAAACATCGTGAGGAAACCGGCATGTCCTAGAACCAAAAATTCGAAGACATGTGACATCTACCAACCCGCACTGGGCCCGCGTGTGGATTAGGGCCCACTCCCTCTCACAGGGAGGACCCCTGTGTCCCAGGAATATTACAGACTAGATAAAACGTGGTCAATGGCGGGGCCAGAGTATCTCATCATACATATTTAATATTGAACAAAAAGTGGTTATTGTGATTTAACTATAATAGTTAGACATATGCTATCGAGGACTTTTTTGTGATTAATGATAAGTACTACAATTCTGTAGTACATTATTTTTATGTATCATCAATAGTTTTCGCAGCGGACAGCAAATACTGATTTTTATTGGTAAATTTTTGCTGCCTTGGTTTACATTAATTTACGTACGGATCTCTATTTTTTAAATAAAATATAGCCTATGTCCTTTTGGAATAATGTGGCTTTCTATTCGTGAAAGAATGATTACAATCGGTTCAGTAGTTTTTGAGTTTATTCGTTTCAAACGAAAAAACAAAAATACAAATCTTTTCTCTTTATAATATCATTATCATAATTATATATATAGTATAGATGTAGTCGGCGAACACTAGTAAAAATAATTGTTATAAAAAGGCAACTTCAAAAGAAAGAAGTAACACCACCACTTCCCAAACAGTGTGGCTGTGTCTACCTTGGCTTACCTTCTATTTACTTTGTTAAATAAAGTAAGCGTTTCATACGAATCTGAACCTTATTTTAATGAGTAAAGTGTTAATATTCGTATCAGCACGTGTGAACTAGTATTTGAAATGGATATGAACCTTATTTATGTACGTATAATGTTCATATTCGTTTGAAACGCTTACACTTCGCAAAGTTAAGTCAAAGTGCGGTCTCTTAATCTTACCCTTAGTTTCCTTAGCAATCTCATACCACAAAATGAGGTTGAATATAACGTTGTTTTTGCAATTTAAGGATTTTTTATTATTTTACAGGTCGAAGGTCTTGGCCCGGTGTTCCGTGTAACGTTGATAATAGAGAACAATTCTAAAGACAAAGCGGTCATAGGACTGTCGATATTGTTCCACGTGCACACCGTCAACTATAAAGTGTCCAACCCTTATATTAAGGTACTATTCATAAAATTATTATTATTAGCTCCTTTCTATTCGTCACCCATGTGATGCCTTTGCACCAGACCGGTACCGCCTTACTCCACAATACAATATTCTAAAATGGACCTTAACATGAGTGCCACACAATTTATTTCTAAGAAAACAGATTTTGGCAAGCAACCACTTGCTATCAGACTTATCAATGTCATCGAGGACAAGGACACAGTTATCAATTTGGTCTGATACTGAATCCTTGCAACATTATCGTTATCCTCATAATCTCGTGTCGAAACATATCAAATAAGATCTACCTAAATATAATAATATGTTGAAGACAAGGAAGTTTGGCCTTAATTCCTTTTTCACATGTGGCTTTCCTGTTGCCTCATTAATGGCATAACTATGTGAATGTGTATTTTAACTGCTCGCAAATTACGACGTTTATTTTTATTTTATTTTTTTACGTACTTTCTGGACGTACTTACTCTTTTCATTATTTGACATTATATACCTACAATTCTTAATTCAACTATTTATTAGTGGCTTTTGTGGACGGGATATTAATTCAGATTTGTATCAGTTGTAATGGCAATCATGTAATTTGGTTTAAATAGGTTTTTGTTTTTATTATTTTATTTGTATTTTATATCTATGTAGATTCTTTTATATTTTGTGAATGTGAGAACATTAGACACAAGAAAATCTACAGTCGTAAGCCTTCGCTCTATAAACTGTAGATTTGTAAACCATTTTATATTTTGTTAAGTACTGTTACTTCTTGACAAGTCTACACTGTCCTCCCATACCTATTAACACTGTAATTTGAAAACTCTGTAAAAGCCAATTATTTTTAAAAGAGTAACCGTGGAGTTTCTTGCCGGCTCTTCTCCATAGGAAACGACCAATTGGAACCGTGCACCTAGCTTCTGACGTTTCATAAGTGCCCATGTAGGTTTGTGTGAAATAAAATATTTTGATTGATTGAAAATTACAGGTACCCCTCCTCTCACCGGGTGGAAAGCTGAAATTCCCCACAAAAATCGAAGAAGTATTCGATGATAACATAAGCCCGGATGTTTTATTCCGTCCCGTAACAGGACAAGGCGGGGAACGATCATTGATCAAAGTTTTATTACTAAAGGAAGGTAGAAAGACCCCAGTACTCGCTGCGACAGTACAAATGCCTCCTACTGACCCTATGATGTTACCCTTTGATAAAATGCAGGCAATAGCTGGAATTGATGAGAAAGAAGACCCTAATTGGACGACAAAGACGTAGGGTGTCTAAAGTTGGTCTTAACGCCATCTATTAGCCGATGGTGGTACTTATGTGTGAGTAGTGTGAGTTCTGGGTGATAGATGGCGTATTTTTGAAGGAGATTTAATCTCATGATTTTTTAAGCTATTTCTGTTATGTGTGAGTGGGGTTTTAACAGTAACATTTTTCTGGAATGTATTCAAATACTCAAAAATACTAAAATTAAATGGATATTAAATTGTAAATGAGGATTCAGTTAATATTCTGCTACTTTTACTTATTTTTTTTCTCTTGGTTGTTAACTGATATACCGTGCAAATTAGAATGTCCAAATAAAAAAACGCATTGAGGCATCGACCGAACTGGGATCAAACACCCCAAGTTCTGAAGTCGCGCTTGCGATCACTAGACCAACAAGACAATCATAGTAATAATATTTTACTATAATATAATAACGTTACACGTTTTATGACGTCCATAAATGGTGCCGATTCCCTTGTTCATAAACTAAACTAAAAAATTAAGTGCATCTTTTTCTTTCTATTTCATTAAAAAAAGACAGAAGATAAATTTGAGTTTAGTCCTGTCAAATTAATCGGCGTTTTACGTAAATTGAAGTAATTTTAGTAGGCAAGTTTTTAATCACGTCTTAGCTTGTATGGAGTAGTGACAGGCGCTGATTAATTTGACAGGACTAAACTAAAATTTATCTTCTGTCCTCTTCTTAATGAAATAGAAAGAAAACGATGCACTGAACTTAAATTTAGTTTAGTTTGTGAAGGGAATCGGCACCAATATAAAGTTATTAAAAGATTTGAGGGGGATAGTGTTATCTTTGTATTATCAGGGCTAACATTACCGACTGACCCGATTGATAGTTGACTACGATTTTGTGGGTATTAGTAACTACAATTGTATGAAATAATATCTTTACAAAATGTCCGTCGCAGGTGTCACCAAAAAAGCACTGTGTTTTGTTTTAGTAGGTAACATATGCGATGATTTGGAAAATACTCCTTGGAATTACCCATATTTTTTTAGTTACCCAAAAGGCAGTATTCTTTTGATAAACGTACATTTATTTAATTATCCGTGCCTAGGTACAGTATGCTACCTACCAAAGGAAAATTACCTTGCACCCTAGGCCACAGAAGGATTGTTGTATCATTTGGTTCCCTATAAAATTGTTGATCTGGATGTTGCTGATCTACGCGTCATGTTCGTGAACGGGCGGGCGCCAACGTCGGTTGGGACTGGTTTTAAATCTTATATTTTGAATATTTTTTTTACATTGCTCTTACTTAGAGAAGCAACAACAATAATGTACCCAGGATTTTGTAATATATTGATTTAAAGTAGTGTCCTTGGAGTTTCTTGCGCTTTCTTCTCTATAGAGATCTACGTTTTGGAATGAGCAACTAGATTCAACTTTCTGACTAACTAACCGTTTACAGGTACTTTTGAATTGTCAAAGAGTCGGCTCTTTGACAATTCAAAAGTACCTGTAAACGGTTTCATTGAAATAAATGTTTTGAGTTTGAGAATAGAGCATTTAACTTGGTATTTAATTTTCCACGTTTTCTTAATGGTAGGTACCTAAATCTTTCAGCTCGAATATTAAGGTACTTGAGATACATATTACCACACATATACAGTCGCAACACTTTGCACAACGAAAATCTCACATCTGGTCAATGGCGCCGATTCCCTTGTTCATAAACTAAACTAAATTTAAGTTCTTTTTTTTTTTTTTTTATTTGTGATGGGTTTGCTCTTGACTTTAGTCTATGCCAGAGGCGACAGAAACAAAGTCGACGATGGAGCGAGCTTACCCAGAAGAAGCCTGTTCACTCTCACTTTGAAGAGATTAGGGTTATATGCGTTCGGAAACACAGACGCAGGCAGAGAGTTTCATTCCAGTTCAGTGCATCTTTTTCTTTCTATTTCAATACGAAGAGGACAGAAGATAAATTTTAGTTTAGTCCTGTCAAATTAATCAGCGCTTGACGTAAATTGACGTAATTTTAGTAGGCAAGTTTTTAATCACGTCTAAACTTGTATGGAGTAGTGACAGGCGCTGATTAATTTGACAGGACTAAACTAAAATTTATCTTCTTTCCTGTTCTTAATGAAATAGAAAGAAAAAGATGCACTGAACTTAAATTTAGTTTAGTTTGTGAACAAGGGAATCGGCGCCAATGTTTGTTACCACTGATGTTGCGTTGACTGTACCTAGGTAGGTACCAAATTATTCTAAATGCCTGCAACTAAAAGGATTATAATGCAATTATTTCAGTACCTAGGCATTTAAATGACCTTTATAGAGGACATCATCAATTTTGCATAATCAGTTCCGACTAATCTTAAGCCCAGGTTTCAAAATGGTTGATAAGGTGATAGAATATAAAATCTTATCTATTACGCGTGTACTTACTAATGTGACTTCAAAATCAAGAGTACCTACTTAGTTATATACCCACAATTCAAATATTCTACAGGGTGGCAAGGACATCGCGCAACCAGTTACCATGGATTCAGTACACGATTATGAAACCCCCTGCGTTCAAAATTTTCGTAGGTTATTTATAAATTGCTGGTCCATACATTTTGACCGCGTAGGAGGTATTGCACTTTTCTATGGAACAGCAGATTATTTTTTCATAACCGATGAAAAATTTCTACGCTTGGGGATCACATCATCAAATCCTGGACTACTCCTTAGGCAAACGTACTTAGGTACTTGTCGAATCCGAATGGCCGCAACACTACGGGGCTATCTTGACTATTTGAGGAGCTGCCTTCCGGATTCATCATGAGGTCCTGGACTACACCTTGGGATATAGTACCTACTTGGCAAGACAAAATTAACCACCCCAAACACAACAAGGCTATCTTGTTTAGATGAAGAGTTCCTATGACCACCTTCTAGCACCATCATCAGATCCTGGGCAGCACCTAGTGGAATAGCATAACACGAAAGGGCTATCTGGTTTACCTGGGAAGTGCCCTTGACCACCCCCCGGCTCCATCATCATATACCCTGAAAACCACCTAGTATAGGTGAACTTATCAAAACTTATCTATCAGAACTTATCAAAACAAATCTAGTTAAACCAAACACGACAGGCTATCTAGTTTACTTGAGAAGTTCCTATGGCCACCTTCCGGCTCCATCACCAGATGCTGGATACTAGCTTGGGCTACTTGTCAAGACAAAGTCAACGAGTCCAAACACGATAGTGCAATCTTGTTTTATTGAGGAGTTCCTATGACCACCTTCCGGCGCAATCATCTGACCTTGAACACCACCCAGCGTAATAGCACTTGTCAAGACAAATCGTATGAAACCAAACACGACGGGGTTATTAGGTTCAGGAGTGCCCATGATGCTGCCGGCTCCATCATCAGACCCTGGACACCACCTAGCGTTATAGCTCTTGTCAATACAAATCCAATGAGTCCAAACACGGTTATACTATCTTAATTGGTTGAGGAGTTCCTATAGCCACCTTCCAGCGGCATCATCAAACGCTGGATGCTACCTTGGCCTATAGTACTTGTCAAGAAAAAGCCAACGAGTACAAACACGATGTTGCTGTCTAGTTTTGTTGAGGATTTCCTATGCCCACCTTCCGGCTCCATTATCAGATCCGGGCACCATCTTGGGCTCTAGTACTTGTCAAGACAAAACCAAGACGCTAGTTTATTTAGTTGAGGAGTTCTTATGGCGACCTTCCGACCCCATCATGAGACCCTGAACACTACCTTCTCTGAACCTTCTAGCTCCATCAGACCAGCTCCATGCTATCATATTTTTGGGTTTTCACCGAAGTTATATGTATGCCAAGTTTCAGCTCAATCGGATGCCAGGAAGTGCTTGAAAAATGGGTGACAAAACCAGTAACTGGAAACTCATACGAATGAAGCAAGTTAATATAAAACTTGCTTAAAAGTCATCTACGTATTTTTTTGCGTCCAAGGTAAATAGATCAAACTTCCCGTGTAACCGTTTTCCAAGTAATGCAAGAAATTAAACACTAGGTTTCTAACTAGTCTCCTACCTAATAGTTACATCGTTGTAAATCGATTGAGGATAATGAGGTAGCCTACGTGTAGTACAAATTATTGTAGTTACTAAAGATTTGATTAAGTGCCTACGTTTTGTGTTAGCAGCCAATTGGTAGTCATTGTTGATATACGTAGGAACCTACTTATAGTACTAGTAATCGTTATGAAGCCGACAAGGGCGTACCTACATCCGTAAATCAATATGTCAAACCCAGCCTTTGTAAGCAGGTGGTTTATTGATGACTAATTTGCATACCTTCCCCGTACCCGCTGCCACAGGTTGGGATCCTTTATTAGCGAACAAAATGTAACACGATAAGACCCCTGTTCCCAAGGATTAAGCGAGTTTGGTATAAATATTTCTTCAGGAGACGAGAAGACTTCCCACGAGCGTAAATATTATATGTTCGCTACATACTAAGAAAAGAAGGACGTTATAATAGCTCACAGAGTAGGTACCAGAGTAGAACTACAGTTAAAGCCTGGGTTTAGATTCTCCATGGTTTACTGTCTTTTATTAGTTTCATAACATTAGGCACTAAGAAAGTAATACGTGCTTAAGTGCATTACTAATACATAATCAGAGATATCACACTAATCGTCATCATAAGAGGTAATTACCTACCCACCCAATATAAGTAAGCTTTTTTTTTAAGTGTCCTTTTTTTCCGAATGTTGAAGAAGTACTCTTTGGAGAGGTTCATGTTTTAACTTAAACCTCTCCAAAGAGTACCTCTTATCATGGCGATTAGTGCAATATCTCTGGTTATGTATTAAGTAGTAATGTAGATAAGCACGTATTACTTTCTTAGTGCCTAACGTTAACTACTCGTAATAAAAGACAGTAAACCTACTCTGTGAGCTATTATAACGTCCTTCTATTCTTAGTCGCTACATATTTACGCACGTGGGAAGTCTTCAGCTTAGATTTTCTCCTGAAGAAATACTTATAAGATAATGTTATCAATGAAACGCGTGACTCGTAGCATGTAAATTTTAATGCAAATACCGAAACACGTTACACACTTAACATTACATAAAAGAGTAGGTACATACAAGGACCTTAAAACTAGGGGCGCGGGCGCACTCAAAAGTGACACAGGTGGCGTGCGCGAAACTTACCAACCCCGCCTCCTCGGTAATACGGTATCGGCTCGTTCTGTAAACATTCATAGTTCACACCATATAATATACTTCTTCACACGGCAGTAGATACACGAGGTCCCACCACTAGTCATTAAGCGGATCCCAGTATCGCCCAAGTAAGTTATTATTTCGGCGTTAATCATTTCCAGGTTGGAATTGTCGCTTGTATCGTATAGCGCAAAAAGCGTGGAAGTACTTCCCTGTGGGACTCCATAGTTTTTATATGAAACAGATGGCTGATGATGATGAGGTTATGCATGTTCATGAATTGCATGCGTTGTGTGTGATAACTTCGAATCAGTCATGAGGAAAAGCCTCACGACTGATTCATAGTTCCATCTAGCGTCTCCAGCTTTTTAAGAAGTAACATCATCGAAGCCGTGTCGAACACCTATGCTAGGTCAAGAAAAAACATGGTATGTTTGACATACTTAGAGAAAAAGAGAATTAATAAAAAGTAAAGAAAGAAGGACGCTTCATCGATCAGTTAGGTATAATAAAACAGTATTATTTCTTTATTGCCAACAAACCATGATAGGTTAAACCTTAACCGGTCTTCTAAGTTTTCAAACCAGTTTTAACAACTTATGGAATCTCCCTAGATGTTCAAAACACAACACATCACGCTTTTAAAGGTAGTACGGTCGACTGCACGTCAGTGGGAATTATTTTATATTGACAGCGCCTTTATGTCGTAGCAGTAAAGATGACTTTCGTAGACCACTGATGTCGACTGATGTGATGCCGGGGTCGCGGGAAGGTACTTATGGGTCACCGAGGCCCCCGCAACACAGGCAACAGGAAGGAATACGGGTGGGTTTTAGTCAGTAAGAGTCTGACACACCCTCCCGCTTCGCCCAGAGCGGGAGAAGTTATTTGATGATTTCCCAACCTCAAAAAAAAAAAAAAAAAAGACCACTGATGTGCGGTTGACTGTATTTAATCATGACGTGAATAGTTTCAATGGACGCTAATTTATTCAAATCATCACTAGTCTTCTTCTGTTACCTACTGTATTAGATGCCGACATATTTTGATTAGCGCATTATGCGATATTATGTAATAGTTACGTAGTTTTACTATATATGGCGCAAATATATGATTTTAGTGATTTTTAAATCTGTTATTACTCCTTTAAATAATGCAAGTAAGTTATATTTATGTTAAACTAGAACGCATACTCATTAATTTAATTATTTATGTGAACATTTAAGTATTGTAGTAAAATACTTTATGAAATAAATTCAGGAAGTAATGTGGTAGACATTACTTCCTGAATTTATTTCATAAAGTATTTTTTCATTCACAGCATTAAAAACTACATTACTTTCAAACTACTTATAATATTTTCATGGTTTTTTTTTTGTATGAAGAGTCTCTTTTATTACCTACAAGTCTATCTGTGATTATTATTAGATATTCTTATTTTCGTTACCAAAAATGAATATTCCATATGAAACCGAACAGCGCGGCGGCACGGCGTGAACGCGACGCGCATTTGTATGGCCACGGTCAACGGAGTGCGTACGTGTTGTTCTGAATGTACACACTTTGGGACAAAAAAACCGTATGATCTAACGCATCAGTCGAGGGGATCAATGATGAGGAATGAGAATCAAAATAATTTTTTTTTTATTGAATATTTTCTAAGCGGAATCACGAAATCGTAATAAAAACTTAATGTTTTGATATTTTTCTGGGATTCACTCATGGTCGACAAATGTATACATAAATGTATTGAAGCTTTTAAATAACGTTTGGGTGATCCTCACGGAATGCCTCGAAAATCCAACAGTGCCATCATCTATCTATAGGCATTCATTTATGTGTGTGAATGTGCAGTCGAGGGGATCAATGATGAGGAATGAGAATCAAAATAATTGTGTCATGTTCAGGCTTATTAATGCCTGCGGATTTGCTCAGCAAAATCATTCGAAATTGGAAGATTAATTTGAATCGTCTACTTGATGTAACTGGTGCAGAACCTACTACGCACCTTTTTTTAGGCGACATCTAAATTAATGCGAGCGTCCGCGTGTAGGTACCTACTGCGCTGCGACTCAGCGCCGAGAGTTGAAAATCCGAGGTATTCCGTGAGGACCAACAATTCCGTGAGGGTCAATAAGGATCCCTTATAGTTTCGCCATGTCCGTCTGTCTGTCTGTCTGTCCGCACTTTAGCTCAGAGACGCTTAGTAGTAAAAAGCTATAATTTGGCATGGATATACATATCAATTACGACGACCAAATGGTAAAATAAAAACTGGAAAAAAAATGTTTTTCTCTGCTCATCCTGTAAAAGTTCTTCTTTATGTTGTGCGTAGTCGACATAAAGTCGCTTTTTATGCTCTGATAAATGATAAATGATTTATTTTCTGTAAGTAGGTTTGTACAAACACTTTTACACGTCTGTGTGTGTGTCTATGTGCATAAAGTATTTTTTTTTTCTAAGACAGATAATCATTAATCAGGCACAACAGCCACACGCACAATAAAACGTCGCAGATTAAAGTCGTTATTTTATTTCTACTTTAATTTATATCACTTCCGTGTTTTCTATCGTTAATTTAATAAAACCAGATAAAATAGTTTTCATTTATTATTTAAAATCGTAAAGAAACGTTTTTATGACTAGGCAGTATGAAGTACCGACATGTTGAAAATTAAAAAGAAAAGTTTCGTGGCGGGAATTAGCTATTCTCTTCTTCAATTTTGCAACATTTTTGAACAGTGAAAAGCAGAGTGTATAAATTATTGTTGTCTCCCCCCGCCTGCTAAATGGTTGTTTTTGGGTACCTAGGTATGTGTAAAAATCATGGCAGTAGTGCATTTGCAGTTGGAGAATTAACCGTGACGTATAATCGATGTATGGGAGAACATGTTTTTCAACTACAATGTTAAGTTTGTTTTTGGGATAAATTCAACCCCGTAGTTATAATAATAATATAATAATAATATCTTTATTTCCCAAAAATACAGATAGAGAACATTTACATAAAATATTTGGATGCTGAGAAATCTGTACACAATTGATTAAACTCTGTCTCTTAAACTAGGGTATCCTGTATCTTAAGACGCTGACAACACCTAAACCGCGGTCCCTGTCAGATCTTCTCTTTCTTTTCTATGCAAGAAAAGAAAGAGAAGCGCGATGACACACGCTTGTAATTTATTGCAAAATATTAAGCAATTATCTATTTACTCAAAATTGATTTGAGTAATCGAAAATAAAAAAACAACCAAGTTCTGTATTCAAATAAGACGTTCTTGTTATTAATTAAATACGTAACGTATGTTCATATTTGATACAGATATTTTGGATTAGAACTCAAAGTAAGAGGTTAGTTTAACGTTAGTTTGTATCGAGATTTTGTTTTTAAAACGTGTTTTTGTAACAACCAAGTTCTGGGAAATATGTTCAAAATTAACATATATTTTTTCCGCTACCACAAACTATACAGATTTGGCAATTATTTTTCTTAAGAGAAGCCTATTTTTGACAGTGACTCGCAGTGAGGTTCCAATTGATATTATGTATGAGCGGACTGTGCCAATTTAACTTCAGTAGGGGAAAAAAATAAATAAAATAAAAATAAGTAATATATTACGTTACAGAAGGGTAATATTTTTTTTTTAAGTAATATTTTACGTTACACGTTGGGTTGAATTTATCCCAAAAACAAACTCAACCCTTTACTAAGCGTGGTGTGACACGCACTTGGCCGGGTTTTCATTATTATTTAGAATAATCAGCCTATAATATTCCCACTGCTGGGACACAGGCCTCTAGTTTTTTTTATTGAATATTTTCTAACCGGAATCACGAAATCGTAATAAAAACTTAATGTTTTGATATTTTTCTGGGATTCACTCATGGTCGACAAATGTATACATAAATGTATTGAAGCTTTTAAATAACGTTTGGGTGATCCTCACGGAATGCCTCGAAAATCCAACAGTGCCATCATCTATCTATAGGCATTAATTTATGTGTGTGAATGTGCATGAATGAGTATGGCATAATAACTAATGTATAGCGTAGCTCGTACAATTAGTGAAAACGGCCATAAAGTCTTCTAAAAACCCACATGGCAACGGCCTATTTTGTCAGTCCGGGAAAATATACCTAATCGTGGTTTTAACTTGTAATCGGAGCTTCAACTTGAAGATAATGGGGCTGCGACTTCTAATCAGGTGTATTCCAATAATTTATCAATTAAGTCAGAGATAGCTGTAACCGGCGATAAATAAATACTTTGTGCGCCATTTTGTGTTTGTTATCTTGGCGACGGACGCCGCACCGGCCGGCGGCAGGCTGATTACAAGTTCTACTTAAATACCTATCGGATTATAAATCGTATTGATAGAGAAAAGCATATTAGAAAACAGGATCCTCGTGTTCTCGCACTTCAAACAAATGTCTCCTTAATTAGCTCAACTGGACTGCTGAGGGCCTAGACAAGTGCTCATGGGTCTCAAAGCGTTTCGTATTTCTTTATTAGATACTTTTCAATAGAATTGATACAGTAGATACGCTTCTTCGGTAGCTGATGTCAGTCCCACACATTTTTGATTTTTCCATCATCCATATCGCTGTAGAATGTCACTTGGTCTAAGTGTCTAGGCCTTCTAGCCATAGATCGACGTAGATTCCTGCATCGTCTTAACTTGTAATGAAGGCTAGGATATAAGATAGTTATTAGAACTTCGATTTATCTGCCCTACGAGTTTACGAGGCTGTAAAAGCCCAATTGTTTAAAAGCAGAGTGCGTTGCAGGGCACCCATCAAGTCCAATGTCCTCAGACCATGATCGATCGGATTATGGACTCGTCATCTCAACTTTTTTTTTAAGGTCTTTCACAATTCATTTAATAAATTGATAGATTTTCAGTCTGGTTCCAAATAATATATTTTTTTCCCTCGACCGTTCTCAATCTGCAGCTCCCGAGGCTCTTTACTCCCTTTACTTGTAAAGTTGCTTTCATAAAAAAGCGAGATCCTGGTAAATGCAAGTCCGTACCTATAGGTGAGGGAGAAATTAATAGTCCCGTGTTAACTCATATGCTCACAGAAAAAAAAATACTTAGCAAATAAAATGTTCAAAACAAGCTCACTTCTAAAGCAGTCGAACGTAGGTCGTGGCAGTTATTATACTCGTAGTTCAGTTGTTTGAAAATTGAGCTTGTTTGAACCAAAGACATATCAGTATCTTTTTCTTTGTTTTCTTTGTAGACGAGTTTTTTTTTGTCTTATATATGTTATAGTATGTTATGTTTTTGGACCTTTCTTCTCAAGTAAAATTCGCCATTTACATTTTATAAAAACAAAACCAGACGAGTCGATAGACACCTGATGTCATCCATCCATCCAGCCGTTCGGTTGCATCGAGGGAATAAAGAATTACGAAGATACATAGATACGCTTGAAAAATATAATGACCCGTCTTTGCTGTCGCGTAGTCGGGTAATACATGTAACCAATACGTCCCGAAGATCAACTTGCAGCGATCCTGTACCGGGAGTCGGGCCCGAGAACCCGCTTCTTTATGCAAGCACCCTTATAATAATATAACTGCCAGAGCGTTCTTGCGTCGAACTTAAAATACGATGGCAGATTATAATACGAGGCATTATAATCTGAATCATCTAACAATGAGTCACCAATGTGAATCATAAAATTATCGAACATGTAAACTGTAAAATAATTAGGAAACGTAAATACATATAGAGATAATTATGTACTACACAAAAATCCAATTTACTTAAGGTCATCTTCTTTAATGTTTATGGACGAAATACGTAGTTTACCTACGTTGTAGATAGATCTTAGTTTTTATATATTTCGTGGAAAATTATTGCCGTCATTGGCATAATCGAAGAATAAACGAACCGTGATGTAAGCTATGATAATGAAATGCTAAAAACTCTCCTTTATCGAGTTTAATAAACTAAAAAAACAACAGCCAAGTGCGTGTCGTACCTCGCACCATGAAGAGTTCCGTAGTTGGGATTACTTGGGATGAATTATTACCAAAAACAAACGTAACATTGTAGTTGAAAAACATGTTCTCCCATACATCGACTTATGTCACGGTCAATTCTCCAACTGCAAATTTAAGTTGGTTGACTATTACTCGTTCACTTGTACCTACAGCCCACTCAGCTGTGATAGTTTTCCTTTTAATTTCATTATATGTACTACTGCCATGAATTTTTCACATCTCCATAAACAACCATTTAGCTGGCTGGCGGTCATCATCCCCACATTACGTGCAAGGGAGGCACCCTAAAAAGTAATATTTTTCAGGATTTTATTTTAACACTTTGTCAGCGTGATTATTATTGTATATATCTATGTCATATTACAGCTTTAAGCGTTTACTACTAAGCGTACTAAGTGCAGTAGAGTACTAAGCGTTTTTGAGCTACAGCGGGGACAGACAGACAGAGAGACGGATATGGCGAAACTATAATGGTTCCTTGTTTACTACGGAACCCTAAAAAGATCACGATGTTCACAATCAAGAATCTAGATGCTTTTGTCTCGACAAAGAAACCAAACTTGCTTATTGCAGAAGTACATTTTCTTGTGTTGAGGACCTCCAGCACGGAAAAAAAGGATGTCTTAAATTAAGACAATATCCTTTTGGTCAAGACAAATATTGATTCATATATGGGGAAAACAATATTATATTCTTGAATGAAGTAAAATTTTGTCTTAGTTTTATTGCCTTCTTCGAAGACATTATACTTAAATGAAGAATTATTAAGTTTAATTTTAAGAATATTATTTCTCTCTTAGAATATTTTCATCAATTAAGATTATTATACGAGTATTCTTGAATCAAAAATATTTGCTTGAGTCAAGAATACAAACCAAGTATTTATTATTCTTAATTTGAGTAAACAGGTTTTCTTGGACTGAGTACATTTACTTACGTTAAGAAAATATTTACTTGGATTGAAACAATTTTTCTGAGAATATTGATATTCTTCGCTGAAGAGATCCTTTTTTTCCGTGAGGTAACTTTGATTCAACTAAAGTCGAATTATTCATTCAATTGAGTAGGTAATGTGACATGAGGGAGGGCAACACATTGGCCTCCCTCATTCTTGAGCAGTCAGTTAGGAACCACTTCTGATGGTACACAGGTACCTACATTGTAGTTACTTACAATCACATGCCACTGGTAAAAGGGAAGGTTGTATTTTACCGTACGTTTAAGTTGTTTCTTCAAGTGAAGTACCATAGTTGACCCATAGCCGTAAAGGCGTTTAAACTCCATGTATGTGAGGAAGGCAAGCTAAGTATGTTAATGCTTTTAGTACGGAACTCTTTGAACGTACACAATCAAGATTTATTATGTCAATCGGTTAGCGTTGGTATGTTGAGTTATGTGGAGTAAAAGTAGGGCGAAAATTCCAAAGTGAAACATGACGCTTTTTTACTTTGACGAACTTGACAGTTTTTGAATTCTGTGTGGAAAATGATGGCCGATGTTCCTACCCACTATTTCATTGGGTGACTTGACCATTATCAGGCTATCAGCCGCAATTCAACATTGTCAGCCTATGGGAGCCAAGTTTAGATTCAAGTAGATCTCTCCAAGAAAATAAAGAATTAAGATCCGCCGGTGTCAAGAACAGGATTAAAGCTAAACAGGAGGTTACCTGGGCTCCAGCGATAGGGAATCCTCCAGAATAAGGCCATTGTTCCAGCGGTCATACGGAGCTGGAGGCGATCGTTATTATAGGCGCCTGGACCACCATTTCATGAGTGAGATGTTGTCATCGGCCGTTACGACCATCGACACAATGAACATTTTCCTTTGGATTATACATAGGTTCTTCTTTCTTAATTAAATATGAGGTAATTAGTTAATTACCAATTACATACATAAATAAACTCATGCCTTCTTCCCATGGGGGAAGGCAGAAACTAGAACGCCACCTGCTACGCTCCTTACATACTCCTTACTTATACATCTGGTCATACACGCCGGTTGCAAGTAGGTACTACGCACCGGACCTTTCTGAAGAACATCACCAATTAAGTCACTATAATTATGTCCTCCTAGGGCGACCCGGCGTTTCCACTCACATCAGCCTTGTAAGTACCTTTTGTTAGTTGCCTTTTATTTCATACACTCTTTAAAATTTTTGTCAATAGAGGTAGGTACTCGTACATCTTCTTTTAAACCGCACAGATTGCCAATTATTTCCGTGAAATTCCATTCAGAATAATAATTAAATATTCGGTTTTGCAAACAGGTTTGACCTATCTATGAATAAAATACGTGCTTTTTTTCTCAAATTGGCGGTTATTGAGGCGCTAAAGGTGTGTCGAATGGAAAATTTCTTGTAGGTTCTAGATAAGACCGTTCCTTTGGCTGTAAATGTAACATGTAATTTATTTGCAAACACTTGTAATCGCGACCTATTTCTAAATCTGATAAAATGTGCAAAAATTTCGACACTATTGCAGTTAGTTATGCCATCGAACTCAGTAATTTAGAGTTATTTTTAAATAAAAAGAAAATAGATGAAAATTTACCTTATTTATTTATTTATTTAACCATTTATGTACACACATCTATATACAGTAAAGAAGAACAGAAAAATACGTACAAAGGTGATGCTTATTTTTAAAGAAATCTTTTCCAGCATACCACCCTACCGCCCTTATTCTGAAACTACTGAGCCTAAAATTTAATAGCAAAAAATAGTTCTTCACTTATAGATTACAGGAAAACCAGAAGTCTATGATGTTAAAATAACATGTTAACTCTCTCAAAATTTTGCGTTTAAACGTATCATTGCAGTTGGAATGTATGGAAGAACATGTTTATCAACTACTCGTACAGTGGTAAGTTTGTTCTTGGGATAAAAAACATGGTAGATGACATATTCATTTTACGGAACCCTCACCACGCGAGTTCAACTCGCACTTGTTTATTATTTTGTTTTTACAGTATATGTACCGCCCTAGTAGCCCCAGAGGGCCAACCATTACAGCTTAAAGCAGTATTATTTCAATATTACTTCAGCGTGAGAAAGAGATGGATCTATAAGTCATGTACAGCTCCATCACTTTCCCACTGTGACGTAATATTATAATAATAATGCTTTAAGAGATGACGGTTGGCTACCTGATAAAAGGTATATGTACATGCGGCTATACTAAAGTTAGCACTTAGCAGGCATGGTACACTTGCTAGTCTGCTAGGCAGTTCAGTTTCATAAAATTACTTCATTAGGTGGGTACAGTCAACCGCAAACGGTAACAATTTGATATTGACAGCGCCTAAATGTCGTAGCCGAAAGGGTATTTACGTAGTGCAAGTGTTACCACTTACTACTGATGTGTTAACTGTATCTAATCTATCAAAACTGAGGTGCAACACGTTGAGTGATGGATACAGGACAAGGATCCTTAAGTTCACTAGAAAATGATTTGGTGGTATTTGGAAATACGTACCTAATTAAGTAATTTAAGCTTGGAACAAATAAAACATTGTTATCAATGTTTTTTATCTAAATTATTATATCATGTTGATTAGGTGTAAAGAACCGGCTTTTTGCCACAGTCCTAAAATAGTTACTTTCTTCGAAATTGATGATCGTGATATATACCTATAAAATACTTGGTATTTTGTACACTTTTTATTTTGTTAATTGTTATTCTTCATCATTCTCCTGCCCTTAATCCAATTTATTTGTGGTCGGCGCAAGATGGCTTTTTGTTCCATACTTCTCTATTAGTAGTCATCTCAGTAGTCACCTTCAGTGATAGATGGACTGCGTGAGAGATGTCCCCTAGAAAGGAAATGGAGCGATGGTTGGACTGTGTGAATGATGATATGGCTTTCTAGCCATATCATCGCTTTTCCTTAGGTCTGCCCTTATACTTTTATAGCCAGCCCCATTCATACTCATGACAAAACTTGGAATTGTCATTATTCAAGCAAATTAATATGTTATTTTAGTAGCGAAGCTTTTGCTTTATTTTTACTATTGATCGATTTTTACCATTGATCGATAAGATTTTTACACAACGAGATAACCGACAGGCTACAGGTTTTTGGGTTATGGTAGCCTATCTACTGTACCGAATGCTATTCTGTAAAGTTCACTTACTTACCACTTCGAACTCCAATCAAGTAACCAATTTATAATTGTAGGTAACTCAAGAAAGCAAAAACTTGTTAGGGTTCTGGAGAATGCTACTACTTCTGCTGTCCCCCCATCCGTCTGTCTGTCGCGGGAAAGTTCGAAAGGGTTACCGAGGCCCCTGGCAACACAGGCAACGGAAGGAACACGGGTAGGTTTTAGTCAGTAAGAGTCTGACACACCCTCCCGCTCCGCCTAGAGCGGGAGAATATATTTGATAAATTCCCACCTAAAAAAAAGGCTAAGTATATCTATCATGAACCGTAATTGGTAGATTGTTGAAATTTTCACAGACTGTGAATTTTTATTTCCGCTATAACAACAAATAAACTTGAAATTAAAGGGGATCCCTATACAAGAAAAGTGTGTTTTTCGGCGCTTTAATGCTAAATATTGTACGGTGGTAAGGAACCCTTCATGTGCGAGTCCCATGCGCACTTTTTAAAATTAAATCGTCGTGGAAATCCACACTTAAGTCATTTAAATACAGTCCGCCTAGGTCCTAGACGATCTGACAAGTGGGGAAAGGTGGAATGCTGGAACGTGACCACTTTTCCTAAGTCTTAAATTTAAATTTAAATTTTCCTAATCTTAGAGCTAGTCGTATTGTAGAATTTTGTCCCTTAAGTATAGAAGGCTAAATTCTACTTAGACTGGTAGATAGGTAGCTACCTACGATAGATATTACAAAATAACTTAAATACCTACTTCAATGGCATGTCTGTAACGAACGTTAGTTAGTGACCGCAGAGCCCGCTGATAACATAATCTGAAATAATCGGAATGAATCCAGAGGCCGACTCCGTGGGTGCTGGGCGGCTCCAGCACCCACGAGAGCCAAATAGTGGTTGCGGAGCACCCATGAGCATCGACATCAATCAATCGACTTTGATCGATATCTCTAACAACATTTGCCGCGCGGCAAGACGTCTAACTACTACAAGGTCTGCGTTAAGGCTCCTACATACTGGCGCGACTTGTCGCGCGACGCGACGCGACACAAAGACACCGCGTGTACCGCTACAAGCGGTGCCTTTGTGTCGCGACGCGTCGCGCGACAAGTCGCGCCAGTATGTAGGAGCCTTTATCCCGTTGTTGCGGTATACCGTATAACCTTCTGAAGCGGGTTTCAAAAAAAATTGAGCTCGCTTTTGCTCACTCTTGCTTCTCTAAAGCTTTCGTGCATAAGTCATCAAAGTAACTCCTATTTTAATTTTGAAAATATCTACATCATTTAAAAACTAACAAACTTAAAATAATAATTATTATATGTACAATTAGGGTAAAATATCATAGGGCGTCCAAAAATTCGTCCTATTTTGTATATTAATGGTCAAAAGAACACTTAACTTATCTGAGGTGCTAACATTTTCGAGCTCGCAATTCCGTGTTCAGATCCGCCAGCACAAAAACAACTTTGCGTCAGACGTTGTTCAGGGGGGTAACCATCACCTCATAAAGCAGTATTATTTCAATATTACTTTAGCGTGAGAAAGAGATGGAGCTATAAGTCCTTTATAGCGCCATCACTTTCCCACTGTGAAGTAATATTATAATAATACTGCTATAAGAGGTGATGGTTACCCCCCAGACGTATGTTGGTCGGTAATGCACTTAAAAACAGCGTACAAAAATAAAAGTACCTAAGTGTAAAAAACTGTTTTTGAAAAATTTGAGGCGGTTTGATTAAGTAGATTGTTTTCTTCTTACTCTCTGTCTGTTGTTAAGTTCGCTTAACATACTCGTAAATTCTACCTAAGTAAACCAAGGATGTAAAAGAGTACCCAAATGATATAAGTCATGATGGCATAAGTATGAGAACTTATCATCTGCCTTCTCCCATCGATGTTGAGGTCGGCTTCTAGTCAAACCGGACGCTGCTGAACATCACATGATATTTTTCCTCTACAACCCAGCTACTGGATAAAACGATACCCCTTTTAAAGACTGGTTGGCAGAATTTTGGGCTTCTGAGTTCCCGGATCGACTCTCAAAGGTCTACAATTTGAAGACGGGACGTGCTTTTCAGAGAGCAGCGGTGGCCCAGTGGTAACGACCGCAACTTATGAGCTGTAGGTCGTAGGTTCAAACCCGGAAAGGCGCTTTACTTTGTGTAAATTCTTTCATCACCACTGCTCTCAAAACGGTGAAGGAAAACATCGTGAGGAAACCGACACGTCCTAGAACCAAAAATTCGAAGACATGTGACATCTACTAACCCGCTTTGGGCCCGCGTGGTGGATTATGGCCCACTCCCTCTCACAGAGAGGAGGCCTGTTCCACCAGTGGGAATATTGTAGGCTGATTATGGTACGTGCTTTTCAAGTCGTCACCCGTCCACAGATCGGCAAGCCTTTTTTTTTGGTGATGGTTTGGATATCCTCATGGATGTCCTCCGCCCTGGGACGGACGGAGGGGTCTGTCATACTTCTTCTGATCAAAACCACCCCGTGTTTCCTCGCACACTTGCACCGGGGGCTATGGGGGCAACCAAGCACTATTCAACACAGCCCTGACTGGTGCCGGCCCGCCTCAGCGTGCTCCGCCTTGTCGAGCGGGGGGAGTGAGGTGTTTGAGTCCCCCCGCAATGTCCAAGAGTGGAACCAAGTGGTGATGTGGGCGGTGGACGTCCCCGAGTCCGCCCTCCCTGGACCCATTTAGGAGGGCCGGAAGAGGGCATTATCTGCCCTCTGCCGACGCCCGGTGCGCCTGCTACGGGCCGGGAGAGCACTCGAAATCTCCCTCCCGCTGCCTCCTTCTGCGACGTGACATTTTCGCAAAAGAAGACCACCGCGTCCCGCCAACCATAGAACGAATCACAGCAGCGACAGGTTGCTTTCCACTTCCAAAACGAGGGCATGGCGCGGCTCCTCCCAAGCTGCACATTCTGCATGCATATGCCACGCCCGCGCCGTGTCCTTCCGACAGTGGACGCAGTGATGATACCGAGAGTCTGGCTATGCGACGCTGATACTTACCGAAGCAGAGATCGGCATGCCTTTTTGTGTCTGTCAGACTCTTACTGACTAAAAACCACACCGGTGTTCCCCTCCCACACTTGGACCGGGGATCATGGGATCTAGTGCGACTGCCGCGATCCCAGGCTGGTGCCGGCCCGCCATTGCGGGCCACCATGGCTGCGCTAAGCTGCGACCGACGCAACTCCATTTGTCGCTGCAATAGCCGCTCGCCTCGCGCCCTCGCTTCCTCGCGCCACCGATACAGTGACGCGAGATCAGCATGCTTAGGTTAACCTTTGATCGACCCGTGCGACTGTTATATACTATTTAGCCATGAGCCCCTTTGAATAATGACTGGATTAACTACCAGATTATCATTTAATCTTATTTATCTACTTGAAAGTTTTTTTGGCAATTGAAATGACGCAGACTTGGGTAGGCAGGAACTCCTAGAGTAAGACAAAATAACTTTAGGAGTTCCTGCCTGCCCAAGTCCATGTGGCCTAGTTTCTTCGTCTGTATCTAAATGGATTTGTGTATCTAATGCATGTTGAATAATTTTATACCCCACCCTAGAGTTTTATTTGGACCATATGGATAATCTTCGGATGGATTATGGCTCTGCGATAAAATTCAACATTTATTGAATGATAGCGTTTATTTATATTACACATTGCGTAGGGTTATCACCTTTCTAAATATAATAAGATTTATGTTAATTTCTATTTTATGTTATTATATTTTGTCTCATACGTTAGACCCTGTATTTCCCAACGCCCGGTGTTGGAAAATTCGGGGGGTCTTGGTACATGACACGAGAATTAGTACTTTCCGTGTCATGAACCTTTTGTGAACAACCATTTAGAATCAGTTCAGTTCAGATTTTTAATCATTTTAGCAAACAAAACAAAATAATTAACAAGCCAAGCATGACGAGTCGTCATGACTTTCTTATACGTTGTATGAATAAACAAGCCGTGTGTCCAATGCGATTTTCCGTCGGATAATAATAACAAACTTCCATACAATCTCTCATCCCCTATTTAACACCCTTAGGTGATGAATTTTCAGAAATCCTTCCTAAGTGTTCAATTTCGCTATAATTTCATGCTTCCAGACCCAGCAAATTAGGCAATGCGTTGTCTGTCAGCGAATAAATGAATTTAAGATTTTTATTAAGTAGGCATATTGCTCCCATTTAAGTAACTATTCTATCTTTTAAACCTATTTAACAACATTTAACCCTTTGCCGCCACGTCAAAGAAGCAAATACGTGCCCTCGGCGCCAAGCTACGAATTATTCCTTAAAACTTGTCATGTAGTCGTGACCGTGGCGTGCTGGGCACATTTTGGTTTGTCATCTATACAAGACTGTGGTGGTCAAAAGGTTAAATAAATATATGGTTTACTTGTGGCAACCTATCCACTTTCAGCGAGGTCAGAATAGTGTATTTTTTACAGCAGTAACTAGCAATCGGTGCTTCATTTCATCCACGATGTCTCAAAAATGTTGGGATACTTTTACTAAAGAAATAGTTCACATTCCAGTCGCGTTGCTGTTTGGAGTTCTTAAGACTGTCATGTCATACAAACTCCGCCTTATCTATGCATGGTATGGTTCAAATTCCACTACTTAACACACTCAGAATGTGTCACAGTTAATTATTAAAATCAAATCACCGATGATCATTCACAATAGGCCTGATCTGACAATATCAATCATTCATTACATTTTGGACTATAGTCAATGATTTAAAAATAGATTTTATCGTCAACGCTATCGTAATCCAAATATTGACAACCCTGGGTACACATGCCATATATTTGACGAAATTTAACTTCAGGATCTCACATCAAGTTGTTCAGTGTCCTCTGCGATCTCGAGCTAGCTTCTCCACCTTGTGGTAAGTAAGTACCTTCATGTACCAAATTGTGAACTATATTTTAGTGCCTATAGTTATATTTTAATTATAGTCAATGTACCTTGATGCCGAATGTTGTTTGTTACAATCGTAATTTATTTAGGTAGACGAGTGTTTCCAAGTATCGGTTCTTGTGAGTTGTCGCTCCCAAGAGCCAGATACCAATGCTAGATTATAATGCGGGTTAATTTCGTAACACACTTCAATCATAATCCGAGAGTTTTAAAATATATTGCTAATCCATTGCTTCATAGGCTTGAACAAATCATCTGCTCAACAACGTACCTAAATAACGCAATTATCGCAATGGCTTTCAGTTTGACAGGTCATCCAGAACTGTCAAAATGAAACCGATCAATTGTCATTTTATGTGTTACGGAATTACCCCGCTGTATTCGGGAGCGCGTAAGTTTATCACATTGTTTGAAAATTATTGTAAGACATTTTTTGTTTTCATTGTAAGACATTTTTTGTTTTCATTGTAAGACATTTTTTGTTTTCATTGTAAGACATTTTTTGTTTTCACTGTATGGCATTTTCTGTTTTTATTGTAAGACATTTTTTGTTTTCACTGTAAGACATTTTTTGTTTTCATTGTAAGACATTTTTTGTTTTCATTGTAAGACATTTTTTGTTTTCACTGTAAGACATTTTTTGTTTTCATTGTAAGACATTTTTCGTTTGTAGGTACCTATCCCCTGTAGAATGCCGTATGTTAGTAACGATTTGGCACTTCTGTTTTCAATGGAAAATCTACGAAATGGTCACATACATAGATCACAACAAAAATTTCCTGAGCAAAGCAGAAGAGAGACATTTCTAATTCATTCCTCCAATAAATACTTCCTAGTGATCTGCATTTCACACCCCCGTAGCTCCTCGTAATAGCTAATCTAGCAGGATTTCCTCCACATAGTTCACATCACCGCGATTCACTGTCAATGAACGTTGGAAAGTGCACTCGACAGCTCCAGTTCCGTTGATACCGGTCGATGAACCCGAGGAATGCGCAAGCGCACGCCACGCGTTCTATGTCTGCACTTCTGCAAACTACAGAAATTGGACCTTTGTTGATTTAATTTGTGTTTTTAGGAGTTAAGATGATTTTATTTAAAAGGTGGTTCTTTGTGATTATTTAATCACTAAAAATACTTTTATTAACGTACCAGTATAAGATTAATTTAATAAGCCAAGAATTAAGATATAAACATTGATATCTCTCAATCTCTTCAATGGATTTGGGTCTAGATATTTTAGGCACCGTATCTCGATACCTACGTAGGTACTGTTGACCGCACGTCAATGGTAACTTGTTGATCTTGAGTTAGCCTGTCGTACTAGGTATAGTATCTACCTACGGAGTTTCAATTTCAAGAGAGTATAAGGCCAGCTTGTACAGCCAGCGGGGTAATTGTGTAACACACATCGTCGACTGTACCTGTGTGGCGTAAAAATGATAACGAAGTCATGGAAAATCTCTATACTTACATAAAGGTTGCACAATTCTTTCGAAATTAAAATAGATTTTATTTTATTACAGATCTCAAAGAAAATCAAAAGCCATGTCTCTCGATGAGGTAAGTTCCTATTTTGACTAATATCCTCAAATTCATCTTCATTAGTCTCGGACATAGGTCCACCGACAATAACCTAGGTAGGTATAGCAGGTACCTACTTAATGAGCAGCCGATAATGTTTCCACTGCTGGGACACAGGTCTCTTCTCTGTGAGAGGGAGTGGGACATAATCCACCACGCGGGCCCTGTGCGGGTTGGTAGATGTCGCATGTCTTCGAATTTTTGGTTCTAGGACATGCCGGTTTCCTCATGATGTTTTGAAACAAAACAGTGAAAGTACTTAATCATTTGTATATCCTAGTTAATCAAGGCATTTCTATTGACACTATTTATTGTACCTACGTAGGTATTATAATGATCATAATTCGCAAACATGTCCTCGGTAGGTTTAAATAAGGTAGCAGCTTTGGTTTCCTTGGCAAGCGGTTCCGTCACATTAAAACGGCCGTCATGAAAATCTGTCATTTCCACTAGTATTTGACATTAAGGTGTCAAAAACGCTCTGTATTTGGACAGCCGTTATTATTGAACGTTCACCAATTTCTTACGCCAACCAAAGCTTAACCAGCACCCTCATTGCGAAACACACTATCAGTTACAATGTTTGTACAAAACCTTCAAATTTGATTTTGAAGTATATTGCTAATCCATTGCTTCATATGTTCGAAAAATTTGTGTGATCAACAACGTAACGCAATGAATGTCGTTGAAATGTCAAAATGAAAAACATTGCAATTGTGAAAGTGTTACACAATAAATTACCCCGCAGATTCTCTACTTAGTGAGGGTTTTCTGAAATGACGTCCACTAGGTGGCAGCACTGAGACAACAGGTCCAGGCACCTGTCAAGTGTCAAATCACCTTTATTTTCTTTAGTCGTGACTGAATGATGACGACGCAATTACCCTACTGCTGTTAGTTAGGTAACAAGCAGTACCTTTACAAATAAACACTTTGAACTTGTTAAATATACACGAGGCCTATGGCCAGCAGTGGACGTCTTTCGGCTGAAAATTTAATGATGATGAAGATGAAGTAGATGCGATATTTATTTACTTTATGATAATATATCCACTTTATTGATTTTAAATCATTGCACGTTGTATTGAAACCGTTTTAGTATATCACGTCTTATAATTTATTGGGGATCTGCTAAGGTAGCCCGCGAAATTGAAATTTTCTTACGTTTTTTCAATTAGCAGGTCGGTGTCAGGTTGTATATTTTGATTAAAATATGATTCGCGACCGTAAAAAAATTCTCTTTACATACTTATAATCATTAGAATCAGCAATACAACTCCTTAAGTTAGAATTTACTTCAAATGTCATTCAATAGGGGTAATACTCGTATGAACTTAGAGAGTTGTATTGATGATTTTTTATAATTCTTTAAATCAATATTTGTTAAGGCTGCAATCTTATTTAGATCAACATACAACCGGATACCAACCTGTAAATTGTAAAAAAACTTAAGAAAATTTAAATTTCGCGGGCTACCCACACTTTATTAGGTGTAAATCACGTTACAATTATCAACCGATCAATATAATTTGTCAAATTTAAAGATCTAATTTTTACAGCTGAAAATAATTTAAAATACTTTTTATAAACTAATAGATGGCACGACCTAGAACAGAAAAAATCAATGACATGTGTATCGTCCACCAACCTACACTGGGCCAGCGTGGACTATTATGGCCCACACCCTTTTCTTTCATATAGATTCCCAGCAACTATTGCTGGGTTCATTCGAGCAATCGAGTCTGGTTTAACCACGCTGGGGCATTTCATTCATTCATTAATTCTGGAATTTCTCAATAGCAGCCCAGGGTCTGGCTTTGTGCCCGGTTGATGGCAATAGTTTCGCCCCATATTACATGGGACTCAAACATAAGTGGCGAAATGTCTATACCCAGTAAGTACGAGTTCACCCAGTACTCGTACTTACTGGGTATAGACATGGGCCGAACACTTTGGGGAATAGGTACAGGCGTGAAGTAAGAAGGAGTTAGATTCCCAGCAATGGGAAATTTATTAACTGATTATTGTGCACTTAATAATGGAAATATGAAACCGTCGTCGTTAAAGCAATAACGGCTCTTTGAAGTAGACATCGGACAGTTAGAAATGAAATTATAATTGCTAGGGTATACCATTACTCTGATCCAATTACCGACGGATCAATTGAATATGAATTGCTCGCAGTCATTGACTTCTTTTCACCTAGCTCGATTGATATTATAAAGAGTTTGAATTTTGATATGAATCTAAGATTATATGTTTAACAACTTAAAATGATGATGATGATTGCTTAATCTAGATACAATAGATATTTTATGTTCTTATGATTCCTAAATATTTACATCTGCAAGTTTGAAAGAAATAAATAAAGAAATAAAAAGTATTTATTGGGACCGGCACAGGTGATCACAAATTAAAGGAAGGTTGACGTGTGGGAAACCCTAAAATCCCTTAGACTTTGCCTGTACCTACTGCTCATAAAAAAGACGACAGCGTTTCATCCAAATTCTCCTCGAATTAATTGGTTCATAATCTTCGAAATGATTTCGAAGTTTGTGACTTGCTGTTTTCAGATACTACCCATATAGCCTTATAGGCTTAATTTGTCAATTGAATAAATCTATACAACTAAGGATGAATTTTTGCTTTTTCAGCAATTCACAAGCGTCGCCGGCACCGTCAGGAACTGGAAGACTACCCCCAGCAACGATGAGAACCTCGCGCTGTACTCTCTGTACAAGCAGGCCTCCTTCGGCGATGTCAACATTGGTAATTATTTAACGTTTGAAACTTCACTATTGAGGACCCGAAAGGCAGGGAACGGCAGAAGCGTTTATATTCGAACATCAACATTTGACTGGGCTGGCGAAAAGTCAATGTTGTAAATCTAAGACCCATTTACACCATAAATCTATATCCAAGTATACTAATATTATAATGAGAAAAGAGTTGATTTTTTGTTTCTTTGTTTGCTTGTTTGTAATGGATAAAATCAAAAACTACTTAACTGATTTTAAAATTATTTCATCTATCGAAAGCTATATTATCCATGAGTAACATGAGTTGTGTTTTTTTTAAATAGAGATCCCTACGAAAATTACAATAATGTAACCCAAGGTATCAAAAATTTGCGGACGGTGAGCAATGGGTAGCTCACCGTCCGGTAAGGACCAGGCCCGGGTCGACGGCGCGTTGTATTTCACACGCGCCTCAAAGAGATGTCGTCAGCACATAGGTAGGGGTCCACTAGGGCCGATGCCTGCCGGGGTCGCGAGAAGGTACTTATGGGTCACCGAGGCCCCCGCAACACAGACAACAGGAAGGAATACGGGTGGGTTTTAGTCAGTAAGAGTCTGACACATCCTCCCGCTCCGCCCAGAGCGGGAGAAGTTATTTGACGATTTCCCACCCTCAAAAAAAAAAGGTATCAAAAATTTGCCTATAAATTTCATTATTTGGCGTGCGCTGCGAAAACTATTGATGGTACATAAAATAATGTGCTACATGTTTATAGTACACACATTACCCACCAAAAAATCCACGAGGTTATAATAACCGTTTTTTGTTCATTAGTTAATCAAAACACGGGTAAGATCGAAAGATGATGACATTCGTATCATGGGCTCCTACATACTGGCGCGACTTGTCGCGCGACGCGACGCGACACAAAGACACCGCGTGTAGCGCTACAAGCGGTGCCTTTGTGTCGCGACGCGTCGTGCGACAAGTCGCGCCAGTATGTAGGAGCCTTTAATCCTTATCCAACTAAATAGTTTCATAATCAAGGTTGTTCATGTACATTTAAATTATTCATTAAACTATTCGAATCGGACCTTTCGTTTAGAAGTTGTGACGGGTATAAAAATGCTAAAAGTAAGAAAAATGCCGCGGTGTGAGCGACGGAACAGCCCTACGCTTTGTCTTCTAAGTTACCTATACATTTTATTTTTTGAGGGGCTTGTGGCTAAGTAATAACAGCCGCACGGGTCGATCGATCAGGTTAAGCTACGCTTGCCGCGGTGGTCTGTGGATGGGTGACCATCTTTACATACCAAGACCCCTTCGTGCCTCGGAAAGCACGTTATGCCGTTGGTCCCAGCTGTCATTTGTAGATCTTTGACAGTCGTTACGGGTTGTCAGAAGCCCGAAAGTCTGACAACCTATCGTGTTGCCTACTGGGTTGTGGAGGTCAGATAGGCAGTCACTCCATGTAAAATACTGGTATTCAGCTGCATCCGGGTATACTGGAAGCCGACCCCAACATAGTTGGGAAATGGCTAGGCAGATGATGATACATTTTATTTTTTGTAATATAGAAACAATTCAATAGTAGTAATAAATAATAAAGTTTGTCATAAATAATATAATAAATACAAAGATCGCACTGATTCGTTTTCGAAAACTATCTTTTAATCTTTTGACCGCCACAGTCATGTATAGATGACAGACCAAAATGTGCCCAGCACGCCACGGTCACGACTACATGACAGGTTTTAAGGAATAATTCGTAGCTTGGCGCCGAGGGCACGTTTTTACTTTTTTGACGTGGCGGTCAATGGGTTAACGGGATGGAGAGTGTTGAACTTTGTAGGCGAAGATAAAAAATACACGCGGACGAAGTCGCGGGTGAAGGGCTAGTCACTAAATAAGATTAGCACGAATTGAATTTGAAATATCATTCTGTTTCTGACAATCGTTTGAACATAACAATAAAGGGACAAAATTACGCAATTTTAAACGCATTTATTGATTCAGGAGGTCCTAAATGGCGAGCCTAAGTCTATACTCGGCGCAGCCGGCACGTATCCAAAATCGGGGTTCACTAAGTCTTTTCTTAAATGAAAAACCTGTGGGATTAGCATGACACTCTCTATTTCTTCGAAGAATAGACACGGCTCTTTCTATACAAAGTGACATTTCGTTTCTCAGTTTTTGACATCTCACCGTAGAAATCCTTCTACAATCTGTCATCTTGTCTTTCGTTCCTAACAATCTTTGTCTAGGTCCTTTTTTTACCCGACTTTCTCAGGAGGGTAATGTTTTTCGAGAGTATGTATGTATGTCTATTTATCTATTTCTTTGGCACGCTCTGTAACCTAAAAGGCTTGATGGATTTTAACATATGAGGTGTCCTTAGATTCGCCTTAATTGTGGGAGTGACATAGGCTATAAAATATTTATATATTGCATCTGCAAATACAAAAAAAGGAGGGGAAAGGTTTTTTTTTAAATTAATTGCAACAATATTGGTATCAAATAAAAGCTAGTAATGAGTAATTTTCAAATATATATGTTAATAAAACTAAAAAGCTTGAAATAAAATAAATTATTTAAAAAACAAAAACCCGACTGCAAAAACACAACTGAAAGGGGAAAAACAAGCATTATAATCTAGGTATATAATTTTGTGATGTAGATTATAATGCTTGTTTTTCCCTTTTCAGTTGTGTTTTTGCAGTCGGGTTTTTGTTTTTTAAATAATTATGTAGATGGATTTCTAGGGTGGGATGTCAAAAAAGGAGAAACGAAATGTCACTTTGTATAGAAAGAGCCGTGTTTATTCTTCGAAGAAATAGAGTGTCATGCTAAGCCAGCTGAAAGTACTTTGCCCGACCATGAGCTTACTAGCGTTATGCAGCATGCGACCTCCAGTAAAAGCCCTGACCTGTTCTAAAATGACTTTACAGGAGAATAATATTGTGATACTTATCTCCATGGTTAAGATCACGAATTTACGGAATGCTTCCGAATGCCATAATTATATTCATAACCGAATATATTTTTTACAGCTGAGCCCAGCGGTTTAGTCGAAAAAGCTAAGTTCAAGGCATGGACCAGCCGCAAGGGAATCTCCAAGGAAGACGCTAAGAAGCAGTACATCGACTTGGCCGCAAAACTGGCCCCCAAATACGCCTAATTATGTATAAGGACACTTCGTAATTAAATTATTATCAATAAACGCTTCACACTTTAATTAACTAATTATTTTCATTTGAATGTCTATTCTTTTACTATGAAAGTACCGAATATGAATTGTGAACAAGTCGGCTGTAGTAACTAACTGGCTTGTTGCTCGCAACAGTAGGTAATTGATTATTTTATTAATTTTACCATCTAGTAACTAGGTCCTTAGGCATTTAATAATAATGTCTGACCTAAGTAAGGTTCATTTTTGTTAGCTCATTAGCTGCCAGACGTGAAAGAATGTAAAAATAAGCACTGGGTGACTAACATGCTAATCGCTGTTTGCTTTTCGATATGTAGGTAAATATCTACAAGACATCGGTAATAAAAAACCGATCAAGTACGTGTCGGACCTCGCAAAATGAATGGTTCCGTAGTTAGCATGTGCGCCGGCAAGTTTATTTTCAGGGGGGTGCATCCTCAGCTCCACGAAGCGTGCTCGATCATTTTTTCAGTTCACCTCGGATGTTTAGGTTAGCGTTTGTCCATTCATAGTTACTTATGCAGGAAAGCTTAACAATTAGGTAGGAGAATGTAGGTTGCAAGAAGCGAGCGAAGCGAGTTCGATAATTTTTAAATCAGAAAGGGGACTAACTGTGTCGATTTATATAATTAAGATAGAGCAGGATTTTTTTTTATTTGAGCTTTGGAAATCATCAAATACCTTCTCCCGGTAGGGCGGAGCGGGAGGGTGTGTCAGACTCTTACTGACTAAAACCCACCCTAAAGGCTCCTACATACTGGCGCGACTAGTCGCGCGACGCGTCGCGACACAAAGGCACCGCTTGTAGCGCTACACGCGGTGTCTTTGTGTCGCGTCGCGTCGCGCGACAAGTCGCGCCAGTATGTAGGAGCCTGTATTCCTTCCTGTTGCCTGTGTTGCGCCGGCCTCGGTGACCCATAAGTACCTTCCCGCGACAGAAGAGCAGGATGCAAGTGCGAGCGAAGCAATCTCAATAATGTTAGCACCCCACTTAGGGTCGATTAGATTTTTTGAAATAGGAGTTCGTTACTTTGTCGACTAATGCACAGAAGCTTTAAAATTGAGAGCAACATTTTAGGATCTCGCCTCAAATAGGTTAAGGCGTTTTCGGATATTTTTATATAAAGTTCTGAATGCTTTTACACCTGTATTTTATTTTGAAGCCAGGGAGGTGCAAGTGCACCCTCTTGCACCCCGCTCCCGGCGCCTGTGGTAGCTAGGATGAATTTATCTCAAGAACAAACTTAACATTGTAGTTCAAAAACATTTTTCTGCAGATGTAAGTTTGTGTGCGGAACATTAATGCCATGTTATTTTAAGACCATAGAATTCTTGTAGGTTTTCCTGTAATCTATCAGCAAAGAACTATTTTGTGTATTTTTTTCAACATTTTAGGCTCAGTAGTTTTGGACATAAGGGGTTGGGAATGGGAAATCAATTTTCATAAATTTTCTTAAATAACTTTAAATGAATTTATTTTAAAATTATTAAAAAAATATATCTGACATCCTTACAAAAAAATTCTTACAACCCTTTCAATTGATATGTTACACGGTACAGTTTGCAAAACCTTTTTTTAATTGTCTAATGTGCCCCCAAAAGTGACCCCCATATTCAAAATTCATTTATTTACACATTCGTGTTTGGGTCACAGAAATTTACATGTATAAGTACCAAATTTCAACTTAATCGGTCCAGTAGATTCGGAGCAAATTGGCAGTGACAGACGGACAGACAGACAGACACACGAGTGATCATATAAGTTTTCCGTTCATTCCTTTTGAGATACGGAACCCTTAAAATCATAACCCTCCTTTTGGATTTGCCGTAATCGGGTAAAATTGAAAGTGCTGTTGCAAGTTTCAAAATTCGTTGCTCTTGTGCAGTTGCATGAAAGAATTATGAAAGTAAAGAAAATGTGTGAAATTCATTTAAGTGCTCACGCAAAGTAACTCTCTTGCCTAAGTATTAAAAGTGTTAGATTTTGCAGAATAATCTATGTTTGCCAAACTCAAGTGTTCATGTATTCAAGTATTTATCAACTCACGTATTCTTTAACAAACACTTAAGAACACTATTTATTGTATTTTTAAACATGACAGTAAGTCACTTTAAGTAATAGGTTTCATTTTGACAGTTCAACAACATTCATTGCGTTTTTACTTACTGAAATTAACACGCCTTGTCAGTACGAATATTTCTGTATTTATGTTCTTGCACACATACAAACTTAGCCATATTTAACAAACTATTTAATTAGGTACTCAATATATAATATCATTATAGTTAGACGCTGACAACACCTAAACCACGGTCACTGTCAGATTGCATAGAAAAGAAAGAGAAGCGCGATGACACAACGATTGTAATTTATTGCAAAATATGAACCCAAAATTGAGTTGAGTAATCGAAAATAAAAAACAACCAAGTTCTGCATTCAAATAAGACGTTCTCGTTATTAATTAAATACGTAAGGTATGTTGATATTTAATGCAAAAATTCTTACAACCCTTTCAATTGATATGTTACACGGTACAGTTTGCAAAACCTTTTTTTAATTGTCTAATGTGCCCCCAAAAGTGACCCCCATATTCAAAATTCATTTATTTACACATTCGTGTTTGGGTCACAGAAATTTACATGTATAAGTACCAAATTTCAACTTAATCGGTCCAGTAGATTCGGAGCAAATTGGCAGTGACAGACGGACAGACAGACAGACACACGAGTGATCATATAAGTTTTCCGTTCATTCCTTTTGAGATACGGAACCCTTAAAATCATAACCCTCCTTTTGGATTTGCCGTAATCGGGTAAAATTGAAAGTGCTGTTGCAAGTTTCAAAATTCGTTGCTCTTGTGCAGTTGCATGAAAGAATTATGAAAGTAAAGAAAATGTGTGAAATTCATTTAAGTGCTCACGAAAACGTTAGAATTGATTCTGTTTTAAAGACATGAGAGTCTTTTCTCCAATACAAAACATCCAACAAATCTATGAAGATATTTTGTTATTTTTTATATTACATTTCTTCATAAACGTTTATAACAGATACATACTCGTACATTCAAACGCAGATCAGTGCTAACACTTGCACTACGAAATCCGCAATTACGGCTACGACATAAAGGCGCTGTCAATGTCAAATTGTTATCACTGATGTGCGTTTGACTGTACCTGCTCCAAATCATCCTCCGGCTCCACGGCCTGTATATGTTTAATTATTTTGTATGTATGTTGCAAATAGTAATAGTGATGTTCTAATGTTTTTGTCAAAGGAAACATAACACAACGCACAGATTTTTTTCAAAAGAAATCAAATTGCAATTAATTATGTCTGGAAAGTCACTTGCAAAATTCAGAGATACTAAAATTAAAATAATGCGAGCAGCGATGAAAATCATTACAAAACGTAAAAATGACATTCGTGCCAGCCCAACTGTCAGTATAATCCCTAACAATTCTCATTCCCTCATTTCCCAAACATGTTACCATTATGCTCATAGATTCCAACCAAGAAATCAAATTCCCAATTCTGTTCTCAAATTACACAGGGTGACATTTCTGTCATTTCTTTCTGTCAATGTCAAAAGTAAATAAATACGTCAAAATATTTTATTCAGGGGACTGAAGTGATTTCAGGCGACAAACTTTTTTGAGGTGAATTACTTTAAATTCTTGTATTTTTACTGATCAAAATATACGATACGATATGGATAACATTCGCATTACGTGGTAAATGATAGCATGATTCGTCACCACATTTTTATGCTTGAGTTGAGTTGTGTTTGCTAGTCTGTACTCTGTTAGCACGACCAGTTCCTAACGAGTTCTCGTGACGAGCACACGCTTCTATTTAACTGTAAGTTACAAAGTGACGTGTATGTCTGACTATAGTAGTCAATTATCTTCAAAGTACATCAATTTGTTCAATAATAATTTGAGACTTAATTTGTTTTCAATAAAGCATTCAAAATGTTGTTTATGGATGGCATTCCTTTTCCGAATTTATACTTTTTGATCAGGTTAAGTGTCATTATATTCAGCAGGCTATCACATTGTACCCCCAATACCTACGTTTGATTTGCAACTGTGGTGTTTTAACATTATTATTTGTGCTTATAGGTTAGTTAGCTGTATCAACAATCACCATGTCTCTCCAAGAAGTGAGTATTTTCTTAAGTTTATTTATGGTTTATAGCAAAAATGTCATCTTCAATTTTTTTAGTTTTTCACTTGCCGGTGGTCACATTGTCATTGCAAACAATTTTTATTTTATTTTGTAGCAACTTTAAATAGTTTGCAAATCTAATTGCTATGTGCTTCATGCATTAGTTAGCAACTATTTCAAAAAGTGAAAAGGCCATTTACCTACATTCATGAGGTGAAATTATTTATAGGATGACTGGCAACTATATATTATTCTATATTTTGTTCTACCTACAATGACATTTTTATTTAGGTACCTACCAACTTGCCTTTATTTAAATTATATCTGACTTATTTCTTAGATGAATATTTCAATAACTGAAAGAAGAAGAAGTTAATGTACCTAATAGGTTATTTCATATTAGATGAGATGCAAAATTAACCAACTTCAATTAATTTTGAAGATTCTTTACACTGCATGCAATGTCATGTCACATTGTAAAGATTTGATTGCGGAATAATCAACAATGTTTCTGTCCTTGTATGTTAACTAAAATATGGCTTTAGAAACCAGCCTGCCGGCTAGTTATTTTAAATCTATTTTTTATGTTCTTTCTAAAATTCTTTTTCCAGTGACCTTTGTTTGACTTTGAAGTTGTTAGCAAAAAATAATAAATATTGGTCACAAAGTATCCACTCGAGTTCCTTATACCACAATGCCAGCTAAGTCAAAGTACACAAATTAATCTTTTTTTGTATTTATTAAAAAAAGAAGTCTGTTTACAATTATTTATGCTCTTAAGGTCACAGTAGTCATTAGGCCCTGTCCACACATTTTAATTTGCAAGTACCTACATAATAAAGTTATTTTCTTAAGTAATAATTGCAAGCATAATCATTATTATGTTGTCATTCAGACTCCAAAGGGTGTTATCAGCATTCTGTATATATAATTACATATCATTTACATAATCTTAACCTTGGTAGTGACCTCTCAAGTGAATGACATAAACAGAACTATTTTTACACTCCCTTTCAAGTTTACATTACATTTCCAAGTATTTTCAAGAATTTGCATGCAGGTGAAAAAAAAGAATACCACTTTCTTCTTCTTGTAAGAATTCAAATAAAAAATAATCTGGTGGGGTGGGCAGGGGTGTGTAGATGGTGTTGCTGTATCATGGTTGTAAAATCAATTAAAACTTAGGTCAAAGTTTTGACTTAGTGGTGGCTAACTTAGTAGTAAATTCTTATGAGCTATTATTACTATATTACTACTTGCAAGAAGAAGATTCTTTGTAAGAATCTAAATAAAAAATACTCTGGAAGTGTGGGTAGGGGTGTGTAGATGGTGTGTTGCTTTATCACGGTTGTAAAATCAATTAAAACTTAGGTCAAAGTTTTGACTTAGTGGCGGCTAACTTAGTGGTAAATTCTTATAAATTCAATTGTCAACAAACTAACATAAACTTCCCTACTAAGTATTAGTTACTCATTGTCACATTTCATAGCAACTGCATGTTGATATTATTTGTAAACATAACTTGCTGGTATTGTGTTAGATTTACAAACTATTCACCAATTTGCATTGACCCGAGGAACAGGGTTTTAATAATAAACATAGTTAGTTCAGGGTTGGTTGTTCAGATAATTATTGAGTGATAGCCATCTGAGGCAAGCCATGAGCTTTATTTATTTAAAAAAAAAAGCACAGCCATATCACAGACATTAGACTTTTGCTAGAAACAATCTTAAGGATAGGTACACATGACAATGAAGCTGTAAATTGCGTCAGTTTTCCTTCAGTACTGTCATACAACTTTTATGCATTATAGTTACACTACAAACAAAAAAAAATCCTCTGTAATTTTGGTAAAAAAATACAACAATATGGGTAAATATCAAATAAAAGCTAGTAATATTTGATTCCAAATATATTAAAACTAAAAAGTTTGAAATAAAGGAAATTATTTAAAAAAACAAAAACCAGCATTATTATAGAATTTTGATATTGCAGGCAGGAACAAACCAATAACCTGAAATATAGTGTAACTTTTGTTTGTGGGACTGTGATACCAAAATTCTATACATAGATTATAAAGTAAAATGCTTGTTTTTGTCTTTTCACTTATGTGTTTTAGCAGTCGGGTTTTTGTTTTTTTAAATAATTTGCATTTTTAGTTGACCACTTTTAAATTAATTGGAATGTTACAACATCCAGACGGCCCTGCTGACTTAATAATTTTATGGCTAGCCTACTCATTACGTCAATGCTTTCAAGAGTAACTCTCTTGCCTAAGTATTAAAAGTGTTAGATTTTGCAGAATAATCTATGTTTGCCAAACTCAAGTGTTCATGTATTCAAGTATTTATCAACTCACGTATTCTTTAACAAACACTTAAGAACACTATTTATTGTATTTTTAAACATGACAGTAAGTCACTTTAAGTAATAGGTTTCATTTTGACAGTTCAACAACATTCATTGCGTTTTTACTTACTGAAATTAACACGCCTTGTCAGTACGAATATTTCTGTATTTATGTTCTTGCACACATACAAACTTAGCCATATTTAACAAACTATTTAATTAGGTACTCAATATATAATATCATTATAGTTAGACGCTGACAACACCTAAACCACGGTCACTGTCAGATTGCATAGAAAAGAAAGAGAAGCGCGATGACACAACGATTGTAATTTATTGCAAAATATGAACCCAAAATTGAGTTGAGTAATCGAAAATAAAAAACAACCAAGTTCTGCATTCAAATAAGACGTTCTCGTTATTAATTAAATACGTAAGGTATGTTGATATTTAATGCAGATATTTTGGATAAGAACTCAAGGTAAGAGGTTAGTTTAACGTTAGTTTTTTTTTTTTTTTTTTTTTAAAACGTGTTTTGGTAACAACCAAGTTCTGGGAAATATGTTCAAAATTAACATATATTTTTTCTGCTACCACAAACTATACAGATTTGGCATTTTTTTTTTCTTAAGAGAAGCCTGTTCTGGTCAATTGGGTCTTGTCAGCGCCTTAAGATACGGTTATACCTAGTTTGAGAGGCAGGGCTCACAATATCTGTATACAGACTTCTGCAGCGTACTTAGCATCTTGTTAATCAGTGTATACTAATGTATGTATCTTTGTGACAATAAACTATTTATTATTTATTATTATTGACTTTAGACTTCTTGAAGACAACCTTTAGATTCCGAAGCTTGAAGAGAATTAACTTAGCAACTACGCGGCACACCAAATATAATGTTGTACATTCGGTTTTGTTAAAAAAACAAGTACTTTAACAGTTACTGTCAAATTAGATACCTTTAAACTTCATGACTACCCTGATACAAAAATCATTTGAAGCAAATCACATACTTTCAATTTTATATTTACTATTTAAAATCACTACTAATCTTATTAATATTTGGAAATCATGACATTATGTTATTGAGCACATGTTGAAGCAATGGATTAGCAATATTTTTCAAAATCATTTAGATTGTGATTGATGGTGTGCTACACAATTAGGATGCTGGCCTCTTATCCTATTGAAACTCTGCACTACACCAGCTCAAGGTCAGAGGGTCACCACCAGCCCAATACTTACTGTACAAAGTTCATCAACATCATCCACAATGGGATTGCCTATAATGGCCTTGGCCATGACGTCATGGCCATTTGTTTGTTCCATTTATAGTAAACAAGCTGCGCCCCGCGGTTTCACCCGTATAAGTCTCGATCCCATGAGAAGATCAGGATAAAAAGTATCCTATGTCCTAATCTAGATCATGGTCTACCCATGTGCCAAATGCCATTCAAATCCATTCAGCCGTTTTAGCGTAAAAGCGTAACAAACAAACAAACTCAGTTTGGCATTTATAATATTAGGTTGATAATAAGTTAGGATGGTCGTATATTTTTAAGTGTCAATAAGACGAATTTCCTATTTCGTATAGGTGTTATTGACTAGCGAATCTAGCGAGGTTTTAGTGAGCAAGCTATTATTTCTGCGAACTTGAAACTCCACAATAAATACATAGGTCAAATGTAATGAAGCAGGCCGGTCTGTATATACATTAAGGGCGAATTTCACCAAAGAAACAATGCGATCAGCACGTCACTTTAACCGCGTTCAAGAGCAATGTCAATATTCCACAACAATGATGACACTGTTAGCTCTTGAACGTGGCTAAGGTGTGCTGATCGCGTTCAGTTTGATAGCTAAAATTCGCCCTTAGACATAAACCCATATCTTTGCTCATGGGGGTAAACAGAAATTACAGAGCGTCATAAAAAAAGGTTTTATGCGTCCAAGAATATTGTAAGCCTTTATCGTGATACGAGGGTGACACTGAAAGTTCTTAGAAAATCAAAAACTGAACAAACTAGCAAGTTATTAGTTTTATTATATATTTTCAAAATAGTGTCCATTTACATCAATACATCGCTGCATCCGATGGAACCACTGAGAAAAGCACTTTATCCACTCGTCCTTAGGGGTCTCTTCGACGGCATTTTGAAACGCAGCCACTGCTTCCTCGGCGTCCATAAAACGTTTTCCTCGAAGTTTTTCTTTTATTTTCGGAAATATATAAAAATCGCAAGTTGCGAGGTCGGGGCTATAGGGCGGGTGACCCAGTAATTCCACGTCTGACGTCGCCAAGTAGTCGATTGTTTGCTTGGCGGTGTGCGACGAGGCGTTGTCGTGGTGAAGGAGGATCCTACTGAGAGGTCGTTTCTCCCGAACTTTTTCCAAGACATGTGGCAAACAATTGTTAGTGTACCACACTGCAGTAACTGTTTTTCGATCCTCTAAAACAATTGTTGCATAATGACCTGTCCTTCCGAAGAACGAGGCCACCATCTTTTTTCCCACGCTTCGACTTCTCTTCACTTTAGTTGGCAACTCCTCGGAAGGAAACACCCAGACAGCAGACTGTCTCTCAGTTTCAGGATCATAACAATAAATCTAGCTTTCGTCACCCGTAAGTATGTCGAACACAGCACTTGAGTCACCTCCGTTAAATCTTTGAACCATTTCACGACACCAATCAACACGACGGAGTTTTTGGGCCTCTGTCAAATTATGAGGTATCCACCGGGCACAAATCTTCCTGACCGCTAAATGTTCATGGAGGATTTTGTGCACTTGACTCATACCGATGCCTAAGCTTGTCCGAATCTGCTGATAAGTCACTCTTTTGTCAGTCTCTATCATACGCCGCACAACACTGACACTGTTATCTTCAGTCGTCGCCGTAGAAGGCCGTCCCTCACGCAGATCATCGGTGAGATTAGTGCGACCACGTTTAAACTCATTAAACCAGTTGTAAATAGTGGCACGAGATGGGACTTCATCGTGAAAGACCAATCGAAGTCTATCAAACATAACTTTCTTGTTGACTTAAATGACATCGAAAGTCATAAAAAATCATTGTACGAATATGAAACGTTAAATTCATGCTGACGTGACACAGACAATTTTCAATTTGCCTCTAAATCGTAAACAAATGACAAATGAATAAAATGCATACACAATAATTTAGCAAAGAGTTCCATTTTGAAAATTTGAACTGTTTTTTTTATTATATCGTTTACAAGTGGCCAGTTCTAAAACTTTCAGTGTCGCTCTCGTAACAAGACGCAACAACAATAAACTAACGTCAACAGTTCACCAATACTTAGGGCCTGTGCACACCACGTTTTTTAAACGCGCCTTGACGCGCGTTTTAGAAACGTGCGTCGACGGCGCGCTTTTATCCTATAGAAAGTCTACAGGCTGCGTCTGACTCGCGTGCGTATCGCTACAAACGCGCGTCAACGGCGCGTTTAAAAAACGTGCACAGGCTCTTAGGTGATAGTGTTACGTAAGCTAGTATTAAATAAGCGTATGTTTGTTTCCAGCAATTCGACAAGGCCGCCGGAGAAGTTAAGAAGCTGAAGTCCCTCCCCAGCGACTCTGACCTCCTCGAGCTGTACGCCTACTTCAAGCAGGCTACCGTCGGAGACTCAGACCCCTCAAGTGAGTAGCTCTTGTTAATACCTGACGTCTTTTACTCGCGTTATTTTACCCCAGATTTTGCATCACTGTCAAAATTATAGTGATCTTTATTCTCGGTATAATAAAGTTGCTGTTAGGTTGCTGCTATCAGATGTAAAATAACTGTGATAGGACTACGCCTTTTAAATATTTTTATTCCCGGCTGGTAAATCCTCATGGATGTCCTCCGCCCTGGGGCGGGCGGAGGGGTCTGTCAGACTCTTACTGACTAAAAGCCACCCCGGTGTTCCCCTCCTACACTTGCACCGGGGATCATGGGATCTTGTGCGACTTCCGCGATCCCCAGCTGGTGCCGGCCCACCTTTGCGGGCCACCTCATGCCCGCGGGGGGAGTGAGGTGTAAGATCCCCCAGCGACGTCACTTTTTCTTTTCTAAAACCTATTCTATCCTATCCTATCTTGCTAACCTTACTTTACCGTATAGCGTATTTACTTACCAATACTTAGCTCTCAAATTTGGTCATTAATAACAAAAAAAAAAAAGATTACTTAAAATCAAACAAGTTATTAAAGAAAAAAACATCAAACCCGACTGCAAAAACTGGTACTTAAAGGATAAGTACTCGTTTTTCTTTTCATCTTGGTGCCATCTTTTTAGTTCGTTTTTGCAGTCTGGTTTTTGTTTATTTTTAAATACAGAATAATTCTGGTGAACATTCAGTTGTAACTGGCATGAAGCAAAATACCCTCCTCGCAGTCCCTGGGTAGTCAGCCCAGCATCCAGCTCTCTGGCTAATAATTTTCACATCGACATGAGCCATTGTTAAATAGTTTGTGGTACCGTGGAGCAGAAATCGTTTTGGCTGTGCTTTTACAGGTTCAGCCAATTTAATAATAGTATTCCCTGTGTTTATTTTCCTCGCTCTAAGTCTAAATAATGCACTGTTTTGGCAGTGGGTACAGCTCGATTCAAACTTGATGGCGGCTCTGAAGTGCCCTACTCGCTGCGCAGTACCGCACCCCTTACCCCTGCTGACATGGGAATTTGTTACTGCGCAGCGACTCGCTGTGTCATGTTCCGAGCCGCCATAAAGTTTGAATCGGGCTGTACCACATGAGCAAGTTATGAACCATTTAATAAGTTTATTAGGGTACTACAGGAGCTAAACGCAAGTTTTATAATACCTAAAAGTATATGATCCAATGCAGTAAACAAAATCAGAAAAATATATGATATTCTTCAGAATATATGCTGGGTGGTGTATAGGCTAGTGTGGAGAAGCAACAAATTTGATACGATAGAAAAAATCACGATTATACCTCTAAAAATTTCTTTATCATTCTAATTTTTTGTGAAATTATTCTACAAGCAACATATTTGCATAATAGTGTCTTAATTTTTTTATCCAATCAAAAGATTTTTTTTTGTAAATAGATAATTGCTTCAAAACTTGTCAATAAATTACCAGCGTTGTGTCATCGCGCTTCTGTTTCTTTTCTATGCAGTCCTACAGTGACCGCGCTTTAGGTGTTATCAGCCTCTTAATCAGAAAGTTATATGGATTATGCTCGTATTATAGTATGTACATCTTCAACGGTATTTATGCGCTTTGTCACGCTCTACTAACAAGTGTGCAACGTACCTTAAACACACCTAATTCGTTAAATAAAGTTTTTATTCCACGATAATTTTATAATCGTTATAATATCTGGTATACTTGCTTAAACTATTAAAAAGTAAAAATTGTATGATCGAAGAGGAGGGATAACTATTGTAAACTACTTATTGTTAATAATTACAGTAAGTTAACCCTTTTCCTGCCGCTGGATATTACGTTCATGGACGTGTAAATATTAATTGGAATAAATAACGCCTAAAATCATCATAATTGAACATTTTTTATTTTTTAATTCCGATAAAAACAATTTAAATTTTAGTTAATACAATCTAACACTAAAATAAATATAGTATGTACAAGTTTACAATAAAAAATATAAAAAAGGGGGAAGAGCTCATTGGGCATCAAAAAATTCGTCCGCATCGCTGTCGATGGGAAAAGTGCTCAAAAGGCTGGCAGCATTGCCACGTTGGATGGCAATGCTGATTCTTTGGGCTAAAATAGGCTAGCGCTCTAGTCACGTGAAGATTCTACCAACCGTTTGGCGATGTCCCGAAAAACATTTTTCTTACTCTTCATGTTATTTCAAAATAACTAATAGGTATAAGAAGTTTATCCAGTCTATATGTATTCATAAATCCATTCTTTTATCGAACTGTTCGAAGAACTATCTTTTTATGGCTCCACAAACGTTTCAGATTTACTATTTTATGTACGTAGTTGTTCAATTTTACTATTTTCGGTATGTAAGTCTAGGTAGAATTGTAGGAAACGTGCTAAAATCTCAGACTGCAATGTTTTAGTACTTTTTTAACCTATTGACCGCCACGTCAAAAAGCAAAAACGTGCCCTCGGCGCTAGGCTACGTATTATTCCTTACAATCTGTGATGTAGTCGTGACCGTGGCGTGCTGGGCACATTTTGGTATGTCATCTATACATAACTGTGGCGGTCAAAAGGTTAAAAGCAGTAAAAATAAAAATCCTTGGACTTTAAACGAGTAGGTAGGTGCTTATTACAGCTGCTACTTGACGACGACGTAGGTAAATTTACCTACGTCGTAAATTCATTAGTCATAATTATGACTAATGTGTAAGCTGGGGATCAGACATTAATTTACATTGTTAGGTATAATTAGCCAATTAAGTATACAATGAGGGTGTTGTTATTGCACTAACTAATTTATTCACTTACAGTCGTAATGAACAGAACAGTTGAAAATGCGATAACGCTGTGTCGATTATAGCCGTGTTCAGCTTATCAAACAATCAAATAAGACAATGGCTAATGTGTTTTTTAATCATTCACTTATTATTTGACCACATAATTGAGTTTAAAATTTCACATTTCACGGATCACTCCGTATAATGGAAATGGCTAGAAATTTCATTAGGATGAATCATTTTGTTGAATTCGCTACCAGAAAAATTACTCGTTACAGCAGCGAGTTTTGGTTTAAAACGCTTTGCTTTAAGTCATAGTAGGTACCTACAAGTTTTTTGACGATTCAATCTAAAACTTATGAACAAACACTGCGGTGGATGGAAACTTCTTACTTTTTATAAGACTTAGTTTTTACGAAGTGAATTTGAATTTTATAATAGCCAAGGCCGACCAGGGATTCCCAAACTATTTTGCGTAAGAGACCCCTTTTCCAAAATGAATTGATACCTCGGACCATAGCCAATTATTTTCAGCTTGTACGAACTTGTGCACGCTTATCGAATTGTTGAGTTTTTTAAAAGTACAACAATGATATTTCCTACGAAATATTAGTCATTCTTATAACAAGTTGGTACACGTAACACAACATATACAGTATCTTGAAAGTTTCAAATAAGAACTTGTATTAAATAATATATATATAACACTTGTATATAATGAATAGGGGTCGATTTTTAGACCTCGTCGACCCCCAAAATCAGTTTTCGTTTATGTACCTCTGGGAAACCGATTTCGACCCCAAGGGGTCAATATCGACCAGTTTGGGAATCCCTGCTATAGACGAAGCACTATTATTTTTATCTTGCATCAACTTTTGCCAAACTACATAATATGAGTAGTAAGGCTATCCATATCCGTCTAAAAATCTCGGCTACATTGTAATTATCATGAATATGTTAGTTTCATAGTCTGCCTAGACATAATGGCTGTTTCGTGTGTCTAATTTAATGGTAGCATTCCGTGATCGGTCGCTAAACATATGTACATACACACCTATGCATGGGAACAGTGAGGTTAATCCATTAACTTGATTCACCCCCTACGCGATACATGGGATGTTTTTATGTTATTGTGTATGAATTTGGTTTATTATTGTACAGATAGCAAAAATGCCACTTATGAGGCAGACCAAGACAAACTGATATCAGTTAGTCTGCCTCATGAAGTCATGAGTGGCATTTTTACCCGACTGCCCCAGAAGGAGGGTAATGATTTTCGAGAGTATGTATTATATATGTATGTATGTATGTCTATTTCTTTGGCACGTTCTGTAGCCTAAACGGCTTGATGGATTTTAACATAAGATGTGTCG
This sequence comes from Atethmia centrago, assembly GCA_905333075.3. Taxonomy (NCBI): domain Eukaryota; kingdom Metazoa; phylum Arthropoda; class Insecta; order Lepidoptera; family Noctuidae; genus Atethmia; species Atethmia centrago. Next base: position 27,870,694 of record HG995378.1, on the reverse strand, counting down.
TTAGATTCGTCGTCATTGTGGGAGTGACATAGGCTATATAATTTTTATATATTTTATTGCATCTGCGATTACAAAAAAAAGTGAGCGAAACGATTTTTTTAAATAAATTACGACAATATTGATATCAAATAAAAGCTAGTAATGAGTCAATCCCATAATATATTAATAAAACTAAAAAGCTTGAAATAAAACAAATTATTTAAAAAACAAAAAACCCGACTGCAAAAACAAATCACTACTTATTTAAGTCGGGTTTTTTGTTTTTTTTTTGTTTGTTTCACCCGTATAAGTCTCGATCCCGTAGGAATACTGGGATAAAAAGTATCCTATGCCCTAACCCAGGTCATGGTTTACCCATGGTGACAAATTACATCCAAATCCGTTCAGCCGTTTTAGCGTGAAAGCCTAACAAATAAACTCACTTTCGTATTTATAATATTAGTTAGGCATATAATAATAATATATTTGGGCAAGCTTTATTTTTGGGCAAGCAGTTTCAATACAGGTGCATTTCTTGTTTTTCAGTAAAAAAAATCTGACATTTTTAATTGCTGAAAGAAAATTTAATTAGACACAGTTGCCCCAAAAACATTATTTTTATAAAATAGCAGTTACAAAAATAATCTTTAATAATACGTCACATTGGCATAGCAGGAATATAATAATAATATATTTGGGCAAGCTTTATTTTTGGGCAAGCAGTTTCAATACAGGTGCATTTCTTGTTTTTCAGTAAAAAAATTCTGACATTTTTAATTGCTGAAAGAAAATTTAATTAGACACAGTTGCCCCAAAAACATTATTTTTATAAAATAGCAGTTAGAAAAATAATCTTTAATAATACGTCACATTGGCATAGCTGCCTATATGACGTATTATAGTTGCCCTGACGGCCTTAACCAGAGGACCTCAATAGTTATGCTCCCGTGTCTGCCACTCGTGGTTTCATGCTAAAAATAATTACAAAATAACAATAAATTCAGAATAATTGTGTGAAAGTTAATTTGAACCTTGAAAATTCCTCAATCTGAATGATTTTGAAGTAGGTAATCCATTGCTTCATATGTTCGAAAAATTTGGCTGCTCAACAACGCAATGAATGTAGTTGAACTGTAAAAATGAAACCTATGCTATTGATAGTGTGTTACGCAATAACCCCACTGTTAAGGGTCGGGTTATCGCCGTTGACCTCGGCCATACAAAAATACCCGTCACGCTCACGCCGCGACGCCCATTCTGTTTCATAGGGAATATTTATTTTTAGTAACGAAAATATATATACTTAATATACTTATTTGAAAAAATAAAACAGAATTATAGATACCTAGTAAAAAGTAAATAAAACTAATTGTTTGCGTCTAAACGATTGTTTGTTTTAATCGATCGTGTGTTATTTATTTTCTAATTTATATTATAGGTATTTTGTACCGACCTTTTTTATTTTTTTTTATTTTGGTGTATGTATACTATAAACGGAAACGTGTACAAGGGCCTTTAATTTCATATTTTTAAAGAACAAGCTGTGGCTGTAAGTTTCTCGAACAGAATAAAAAAAAGATCTTACTTAGTTCTCATAGAGATCATAATTATTATAAAGATCTTATCTGAGGAACACTAGGCTACCCAAAAATAATACCAATTACCAGTTTTTGGGCACCGTACGAGTCTCGGGCACAATGGCCTAACCCGTTGCTTTCTTGATAAAATTTAAAGCAGCCCGGTTTTATGAATACGTTTTCGTACACATCAAGGCTACATATCAAGCTATAATATTCCAGTCTAAGCTGATCTCGCATTATATAGGATTTCCGTAAAATGAGAGGTCATTTAATACTGGAAATGTATAGCTTGATATGTACCCGTGTGTACTCCGTTTGCTTATAAATGGTTTATTTATGTCCTGTTATAATGTGACAAATGAAACTGGACAGCCAATAGACGAACGTGACGAAGAATCCGATTCGGTTTCTGTATACTGACTGTCTCGTTGGTTTGGTGGTCGCAAGCGCCACTGCTGAGTTCGATTTCCAGGTCGGGCAAAGTGTTATTGGGTTTTTCCATCAGGAATCTCTCAGTAGCAGCCCTGAGTCTAGATTTGTACCCGGTTTGTCGGCAATAGACTGCCCCCTATTCCATGGGACTTAATGCGCTGACAAGACCCAATTGACCAAAATAGGCTTCTCTTAAGAAAAAAATTGGCAAATCTGTGTAGTTTGTGGTAGCGGAAAAAATATGAAGAACTTGGTTGTTACCAAAACACGTTTTGAAAGAAGAATCTCGATACAAACTAACGTTAAACTCGCCTCTTACTTTGAGTTCTAATCCAAAATATCTATATTAAATATCAACTTAGGTTACGTATTTAATCAATAACAAGAGCGTCTTATTTGCATGCAGAACTTGGTTGTTTTTTATTTTCGATTACTCAATTAAATTTTGAGTAAATAGATAATTGCTTCATATTTTGCAATAAATTACAAGCGTTGCGTCATCGCGCTTCTCTTTTCTATGCAAACAGACAGTGACCGCGGTTTAGGTGTTGTCAGCGTCTTAAACATAGTTGGCGAAAAGTGGGTGTACTATAGGTACACGACTGCCTAACCCTACGAGAAATACAGGCGGGATGTGATGTTATGTCATAAATTGGTGCATGGTCATCAATAATAATTAGGACTTGCCTAATTATTATTGACGACCATGCACCAATTTCACACGTCACATCCTACTGGGGTCGCGCGAAAGTACGAAAGGGTTACCGAGGCCCCTGGCAACACAGGCAACGGAAGGAACACGGGTGGGTTTTAGTCAGTAAAGACTCTTACAAACAAGCGCGACACGCGACGCGACACAAAGGCACCGCTTGTAGTGCTACACGCGGTGTCTTTGTGTCGCGCCTGTTTGAAGGAGCCTTAAGAGTCTGACACACCCCGCTCCGCCCAGAGCGGGAGAAGTTATTTGATGATTTCCCATCCAAAAAAAAAAGGGGTCGATATCAACCACTTTGGGAATCCCTGCTATAGACGAAGCGCTATTATTTTTATCTCGCATCAACTTGCCAAACTACACAATATGAGTAGTAAGGCTATCCATATCCGTCTAAAAATCTCGACTACATTGTAATTATCATGAATATGTTGGATAATTTCCCAAAAAAAGTGCTCGTTACATTAAAATAAATCTATTTAACTTTTTTTTGGTTTCTAAAATAATTCAATCTGGGAAACCTGTCTTGTTAAATAAAATATAAATAACAACAAATAAATCAATCATTAGTCTAAATCCGTTTATCATTTATCTACTAATTACTTATCACTATCATTTAAAGAATATATAAATCACGATTTAAATAATAAGTCCCATGACTCAATCCTTGATATGAAAGTACATGAGCTGGGACACGTAACTATTTAGGCTAGCTTTTATCTTGGCCAGAGGCTAAGCATTGCCATACAACATGAACGTGGCAATGCCGCCAGTCTCTTGGGTGCAATACCAGTCAACAGCAATGCGAATGAATTTTATTGATATAAATTGCATCAAATTGTATCAGAAATTTTATCTATACTTCCTACCACTGCTAGTCTTAAATGCCTAGGACCACAACTGCAATCGTTTTTAAGTTCTATGTATACCCATATATTCTATCAACGTCATCTTATGATTCACATGTTGAAAATAATCGCGCCATGATGATAGTTTTTTCTTAGGATAAATATCTATTGTTCTTTTGTAAAGATAAGTAGCAATGAGTTGATGATGTTTATAAATCGTGATTATTTTATTTGTTAACAAAATGCTACGTTGTTCGAAGCCGGATTCCTTAATTACTAATTCAACGTAGCGTAGTTGTGGAATATCATTAATAACGCCATTCAAATGACAATTATTTGAAGCAAGATTTTTTGTAATCTTGTACCTAAACCACTAATTAATAATAATAAATATATACTAAATATATATTAATAAATATGCACTAATTAATAATAATAAAACATAATAACTAATAATTAATATTAATGATAATAATTGCATGTATATTACCTACCTATACTAATCTGACACTACAATGACAATCAAAGAATTTCTCTAAACAACGTTCGAACAGTATTTACATGAACACAACGAAAGTGTGAATATAGCATTTAAATACAGCGTCCATTTTGTTAACCTTTGACCCACTCAATAGTAACTTATGTAAAAACGAAACACCTACTCAGAAATTTACCCATTACCACCTCTCCGCGTGTTTTTACCTGCGTCTCTATTCTGCATAAATCTCATCGTAAAAATTAGGTGAAGTGAGCTTGAAGTGAACTGTCAAGTCTCAGTCAATCCCTAGCATCAGGACAAATGGCGGCTCATTTCAAGCTCTTTCTTTTTTTCTCTAATTATCATGAATATGTTGGATAATTTCCCAAAAAAAGTGCTCGTTACATTAAAATAAATCTATTTAACTTTTTTTTGGTTTCTAAAATAATTCAATCTGGGAAACCTGTCTTGTTAAATAAAATATAAATAACAACAAATAAATCAATCATTAGTCTAAATCCGTTTATCATTTATCTACTAATTACTTATCACTATCATTTAAAGAATATATAAATCACGATTTAAATAATAAGTCCCATGACTCAATCCTTGATATGAAAGTACATGAGCTGGGACACGTAACTATTTAGGCTAGCTTTTATCTTGGCCAGAGGCTAAGCATTGCCATACAACATGAACGTGGCAATGCCGCCAGTCTCTTGGGTGCAATACCAGTCAACAGCAATGCGAATGAATTTTATTGATATAAATTGCATCAAATTGTATCAGAAATTTTATCTATACTTCCTACCACTGCTAGTCTTAAATGCCTAGGACCACAACTGCAATCGTTTTTAAGTTCTATGTATACCCATATATTCTATCAACGTCATCTTATGATTCACATGTTGAAAATAATCGCGCCATGATGATAGTTTTTTCTTAGGATAAATATCTATTGTTCTTTTGTAAAGATAAGTAGCAATGAGTTGATGATGTTTATAAATCGTGATTATTTTATTTGTTAACAAAATGCTACGTTGTTCGAAGCCGGATTCCTTAATTACTAATTCAACGTAGCGTAGTTGTGGAATATCATTAATAACGCCATTCAAATGACAATTATTTGAAGCAAGATTTTTTGTAATCTTGTACCTAAACCACTAATTAATAATAATAAATATATACTAAATATATATTAATAAATATGCACTAATTAATAATAATAAAACATAATAACTAATAATTAATATTAATGATAATAATTGCATGTATATTACCTACCTATACTAATCTGACACTACAATGACAATCAAAGAATTTCTCTAAACAACGTTCGAACAGTATTTACATGAACACAACGAAAGTGTGAATATAGCATTTAAATACAGCGTCCATTTTGTTAACCTTTGACCCACTCAATAGTAACTTATGTAAAAACGAAACACCTACTCAGAAATTTACCCATTACCACCTCTCCGCGTGTTTTTACCTGCGTCTCTATTCTGCATAAATCTCATCGTAAAAATTAGGTGAAGTGAGCTTGAAGTGAACTGTCAAGTCTCAGTCAATCCCTAGCATCAGGACAAATGGCGGCTCATTTCAAGCTCACTTACCTAAGATTTCACGGTGAGATTTTTTTACAGAATCGATCGGCTGTTCCTTTTCTTCAAACAACGCACTAAAAATATTTTTTTTTATTTACAGAGGCCCCCGGCTTCCTGGACCTGAAGGGCAAGGCCAAGTTCGAGGCATGGAGCAAGCAGCGTGGTCTGTCAAAGGAGGACGCACAGAAAGCCTACATCGCAAAGGTCGAGAAACTCATTGCCGCCATCGGCCTCCAGTAAAGAACTTTAGTGTGTCTGAAATTAGCATATATGTAATTTAAAATCAGTGTGAAATTTTTATATATGAAAAAAAAAAACAACTATATTATTTTTTGTATTAAAATCATGGAAAATTTGCGTCAGATTGGTTACAAACTAGTCTGGCAATGGAGCGGAACGAGCAGGATTAAGTTTTTTAGACGCGTTTTGTTTCGGTCAAAGTTTAGTTAGCTCTCTCACGAATAAAATGTTCTTGCATTTATTTAATATACACGAAATTATCACCATCTTATTCGTACAACTTTACTTTTCTCCGGCCTGTAATGCAACAGCATAAAATGCTGTTATTTCAGGGAATCAAATACCGCTGTCGAATTGAACTTAATTCACAAAGTATTCCATTAATATCATCTTAAGGCCGTCCGTCTCATGAAATCATTATTTATAACTTCGGTTTAGGCACAACTAGTTTAGTAATTAGGCATAAACATCACATAATTTAAGGATACAAAGTATACCTCTGTTCAATCATTCGATTCTTCCGTACTTTTTGGTATGAGGTGCTGTTTCTGATTCTTGTTGTCTTTTGCATTTTTGTTGAAAAAGATTTTTTTATACATGAAATATATCCGTTGGTTACTGAATTTTATGTTTTATTTAATTCCTATAATTATGCAGGTATAAGCACAACAATTTATAAAACTTAATAGTTTTCGATGTGTTTTTTTTTTAAATTTATAAAACTTAATAGCTCTTATTTAGAGTATTAGGACCTATTGAAGTGTTTTTATATTTAATTAAATAACCTTTAAACGGTGCATTATTTTGGTTTTTTTATTGCACAACTAATTACAACTAATTTCTAAGAAGTTATGTACAAAAGATGATAAGAATCCGCTTAACCGTTTCAGAGATCCAGCAAAACCACAAACGTTCCTCCAGCAGGATCTCGAATAACTTCGGAGCCGAAAAAAGAACAAATACAAAATAAGGTGCAACATTTACCTCGTCTAGACAACTAATTATATAGCTAATATTTGTTTCAATACTCCCATTAAAAAAAAAATGTCTGGCTGCGGTAACGTTTGAAACGTTACCCCAGCAGGAAATGTTTTTGTGAAATAACTAAAAAACTATAAGTGCAACAAATTTAAAAATGTGCGCAACAATTACAGAAGCTGGGCAACTAATTATCTGTAAGACTTAAATGACTATTTTCGACATTATTTTGCTGGGGTAACGCACACAACGCTTTTGAGAGGCGTTTGACTGCGTTGACTACAATACACTGACCTGTAAATTAAACCACTACGGCATTCGTGGACAAGCTGCTGATCTTGTTCTGTTCTATCTATCAAACAGGCAGCAAAAAGTAAACGTTAACGGGGCGACGTCCTCGGGGTCTCTAGCAGAGATGGGCTTGCCTCAAGGTTAAATTTTTGGCCCTTTCCTATTTCTATGATCTTCCTTACATGATGGCTAACTTATCGGATATAATTCTATTCGCTGATGACGCTTATTTTTAATATAGATAGAAAAGATACGGATGTCTTACACGTCAACGATTATCTGGCTGTTCTTTCAAATTGGTTCGCTGCTTATAATCTCTTAATGCGAACAAAACAAAATATCTTAAGTTCTTATTACCAAATGTACCTACCATCTCATTACCAAGTGGGTCTAAATTTAAAATTTGATGGCAAGAAACTAGATGCTATTACGGAAACTGTATTTCTAGAAATTACTCTAGACTCGAAACTGCGAGAGGGTCACATTAGAGCTCTTTCAGGTAGATTAAGTTCAGCTGCATATGCAGTAAGAAAGATTAGGCAGTTGACTGATATAGCCACAGCTAGGTTAGTATACTTTGCTTATTTCCATAGTATTATGAACTCATACTCTGCTGTGGGGATCGGCAGCTGATGTAGATTCAGTTTTCATTTTACAAAAGAGGGCAATCCGCACGATTTATAGAATGGGTCCTCGTGAGTCCCTTAGAAACAAATTCAAAGAAATTAGTGTACTAACTCTGCCTTCTCTTTATATGTTAGAAATTATCTTGTTTGTTCGCAAAAACTTTCAGTTCGCAAAGTCTTTTCAAAATAAGAAGTGATTTCCATAAAATAAATATGTACACGTAGTAAACATGAAATTTTGATACCCAAATTTAGATTCACAAAAACAAGCAAATCATTTGTTATCAACAGTATCAGCTTTTATAACAAGTTGCCAAAGTCGGTTACTGAACTTATCGATGGAAAGTTCAAAACCCACATAAAACGGGTCCTTATCAAAAACGCATATTATAAGATTAAAGACTATGTTGAAGACACGGAAGTTTGGTAATAATTCCTTCTGCACATGTGGCCTCCCTGGTACCTCATAAACGGCATAACTACGTAAATGTCTATTAACTGCTCCCAAATTACTATGTTTTTTTATACGTACTTCCTTGACATAACATTATTATTATTTGACATTATATACCTACAATTTTGTTATCAAACTATTTATTAGTAGTTTTTGTGGACAGGGTACTAATTAAGACTGGTTACAGTTGTTATGGCAAACATGTCATTTGGTTTAAATAGGTTTTTATTAATATTTTACATAGATTCTTTTATATTTTGTGAATGTGAGAACGTTGTAGGCTTAATAGACTAGATTTGTAGACCATTTATTTTGTGTTAAGTACCTGCAGTGCAATTCTGTAATAACAACACCGTGAAAACTTAAGTGAAGTCAGTTCAAAGTGAGCTGTCAATAGTGTCATCCCTAGCATAAGGCGGAATTACAGCTCACTTCACGTTCACTTCACCTAAGGTTTCACGGTGAGATTTGTACAGAAAAGACCGGCTAGTACTACTCGACAGGCCTACTCTGCCCTCCCATACCTATTAACACCGTAATTTGAAAACATTGTAAAAGCCAATTATTTTTAAAAGAGTAACCGTGGAGTTCCTTTCCGGCTCTAATCCATAGAAAACGACCAATTGGAACCGTGCACCTAGCTTCTGACGTTTCATAAGTGCCCATGTAGGTTTATGTAGGAAATAAAATATTTTGATTTTTGACTGTGTTCGTAACACCATAAAAAGTATATAATACGCAAGAGCGATTTTCTCTTAAAATACTTTAAGAGAAAATCGCTTTTGAATCTTGCGTAAGTGTACGGTATTTATACTCGTGATTACACTATATAAAAGTGCATAGAAATTACATTGAATATTAATTTGAAGCTGCAATAGCTCAACAGTTGACTCTACAATACTTCAATTTGCTTAGCAAGATCCTCCGTTATATCGAAAATACTGCAGCATTCATATTGAAGTAAAAAGAATACAAAGTTACCTCCAAACCAAGCAATAAACCGCTGGTATTAAAAAAATACTTCAAATTAGATCATAAAACTCTGTATAGTAATTGAACTAAATATAAAGCATATAGGTACCTAAAATTATTTTTTATTACCATTATTTTCATTGTAAAAAATAATTACCTAAACTATCGGCGCCTTAAAGCCTTCTCCCTGCCGCCCTGTCTCGCTTGCTCGCGTGACCATGAGCAGTAGTGTGCGAGCGAGATAAAGAGTGAAGTAGAGACAGAGGAGATTGAGGTGGGTGAGGGGAGTGGGTGTTATAAGAGCTGAAGATGGATGTTTTCTAGGCGAAGAATGTAAGGTCTTGGAACGCTGGAAGGGATACTTTGAAAGTTTATTTAGTTGTCAGGATAGTGTGCAAGGAGCGGGTAATTGGGCAGAAGCCAGTTTGGAAGACCCGCGCTCAGATGCAGGTGATGGGAATGAAATAGAAGTAGATGAAATTGTAAGAGCATTGAAAGGGATGAAAAGTGGGAAAGCTGCAGGGTATGATAGAGTATCTGCTGAAATGCTGAAGGGCGGTGACGGGGTGGCAGCAAGCCTGTTGTGCAGGATATTTAATATGTGTTGGAGATATGGCCATGTGCCGGATGACTGGTGCAAGGCTGTAATTGTACCACTATATAAGGGAAAAGGCTCTCAGCAGGAGTGTAAAAATTGCCGCGGCATTAGTCTTTTGAGTGTTGTCGGCAAACTGTATGCAAAGGTTTTGATAAAGAGAGTGATAAGAGTGACCGATGAGACAATATGGGATGTGCAAGCAGGGTTTAGAGAGGGAATGGGCTGTATGGATCAGATCTTCTCCTTAAGGTGCATAGCCAGAAAACATCTGGCAAAGCACAAGAAAGTCTACTGTGCTTTCGTTGACTTGGAGAAGGCCTATGACAGTGTGTGGAGAGAAGAACTGTGGTCGACACTATACAGGGTGTCCAAGAACCTGGCGTCCAACTGGATTCCCACGATGCCCCAAGTTCTAACAGTACTCAGAAAAATATTTTAAAAAATCCACCCCATGTACTTACAGAATTATACTGATTTCAAAAAAAAAAGGGGAAATGAGCACCCTGTGACATACTTTTGAATGCTGTGACTGCTAATGCTGATAATTTCGATATTTCTTGGAGGTTTTGTAATCTAGGGTATTGCTGTGTCTAAATAGAATGTAAAAATAAAGTACTTATTGTACCATTTTAAAATAAAATATTATTTTAACTAAAGGTGATATGGAAAACTATTGAATTTCGCAACTTTGACCGACTGTAGTGTAAAAAAAATGTACCAAAATAGTATGGCAAGTGACGTCAAATTTTGACGCGTTTATTCCTCTTTTTAAAAAGGTATAATACTTACACATTAATTTGAAAAAAAAAATTTTTGATAATATTTTTACTCAACAACCCAATTTTTACGATGTCTTACAGAATTCTTAGAAAGAAAAATTTACGACGAATTGAATCTAACCTCTAAAGAATTACTATTGTATGCTCATAAAAATAACAACAGGCCTCTCAAAAAACAGGTTAGACCGTAAGGGACGGTATGTGCATGCATCTCACCATAGTGATTCGTTATTACAACAGGAGGGAGCAAGACAGAAACTATCTTTGCGATTTGCTGGTTCTTCTTTATGGTACCCCATTATTCAGGTAAGAGTGAGGGAGAAAAAGGTTAGAGGTGCGAGTGAGATAGATAGTGACGCTATCTGGGATCGTGCTATTTAGGATAACAGTACGGTCAGTACGCGTCACTGCCTCCTGCCGTTACTACGCACCTCTCTCTTATTGTTACCATTGATCACGTACTACGATTTAAAGCTTTGTTTATTGGACTCGATTACTCTTTGTGCTCTGGACTTTGAAACGAACTCTTTACGACGACCTTTGCCTGTGTTTGGACAGTTTGTGTTTTGTGTGTGCTACCATGGCGACCTACACTCCGCAAGAATACGCAAATATGCACTACATTTATGGAGAATGTAGAGGTAATGGACGAGCTGCAGCGAGACTTTACAGAGAAAGGTATCCGAGGGCTACGCGATATCCCGACCATCGAGTTTTCATTAATGTGCACAGATCACTATGTGACGGGCGGTTCCCCAATCAAGTAGCTGGTGAAGGACGACCCGTAAATGACTTCATACGCGATGAAGTTTTAGAGGCGGTGTCGGCAAATCCAAGCATCTCTGTGCGAGGAATAGAAGCTGATACGGGGATACCGAAGAGCACAGCACACAGTATTCTCCAAAAAGAAGAATATCATCCGTACCACGTACAGCGAGTGCAAAGTCTTTTACCTCGAGACTATCCGAGCCGAGTCGCGTTTTGTGAAACAATCCTGCAAAAACATCGAGAAGACGAAAACTTTATCGACAAAATTTTGTGGTCAGATGAATCAACATTTAAGAAGGATGGCTACATGAACCTACACAACTTGCACGAGTGGCATGTGGAAAATCCGCACTTGATGCGAGAAGATAGATCCCAGTACCGGTTCAAAGTGAACATGTGGACCGGTATTCTCTGTGGGAATATTATTGGTCCATTTGAGATGCCCGAGAATTTGACTGGCGAATCATATTTAAATTTTCTTCAAAATGATTTGCCAAACTTACTAGAAGAGACCCCACCAGATATGTGGTTCCAACACGACGGCTGTCCAGCACATTTTCGCGTATCCGTTAGAGAGTTTTTGGACGAGCAATACCCGAACAGGTGGATTGGGCGATCAGGAACAATCCCGTGGCCAGCCCGCTCACCTGACTTAAATCCGCTGGATTTTTTTTTCTGGGGAACTATGAAGGAGCTCGTTTATGCGAAGCCCATTAATGACATCGCTGACCTTCGTGAGAAGATAACACAAGCAGTGCAGGTGATACGTCAAAAAAGTTACTCGCGAAACATAAAGCGGTCCTTTTTAAGGAGAGTGAGAGCTTGTATTGCCGCGGGTGGTCAACATTTTGAACATTTATTGTAATAAAATATCTTTAAACTAACATTCTTTGCTTTTATTCTACTGGGAACCCATCTACCTGTGTGTATTTCCTTCTTGCTCACTCTTGGAACCGAAGTAAATAATAGTAGTAACATAACAGTTTCTAAGATAAGAAAGGGTCCGACAGTTACCGTTAGTAGGTAGGCACTTCGTAAAAATTGGGTTGTTGAGTAAAAATATTATCAAAATTTTTTTTTTCAAATTAATGTGTAAGTATTATACCTTTTTAAAAAGAGGAATAAACGCGTCAAAATTTGACGTCACTTGCCATACTATTTTGGTACATTTTTTTTACACTACAGTCGGTCAAAGTTGCGAAATTCAATAGTTTTCCATATCACCTTTAGTTAAAATAATATTTTATTTTAAAATGGTACAATAAGTACATTATTTTTACATTCTATTTAGACACAGCAATACCCTAGATTACAAAACCTCCAAGAAATATCGAAATTATCAGCATTAGCAGTCACAGCATTCAAAAGTATGTCACAGGGTGCTCATTTCCCCTTTTTTTTTTAAATCAGTATAATTCTGTAAGTACATGGGGTGGATTTTTTAAAATATTTTTCTGAGTACTGTTAGAACTTGGGGCATCGTGGGAATCCAGTTGGACGCCAGGTTCTTGGACACCCTGTATACATGGATGTATGGTGTGGACTGGCGCTTGGTACGGGGTGAGTGCGGATTGAGAATGAATGAGTTGCCTGTCAAATGCCTTCTGTACGCAAATGATCAAGTTCTACTTGCAGCGTCAGCAGAATAGCTGCAAGACATGGTGACTGTGATGGATGAAGCATATAAGATGAAAGGGATGAATATAAATGTGGATAAGACGAAGGTCATGGTGTTTGAAAGAGAAGAGGATATATCAGGGTGTAATGTGAAAATAAATGATAAGAGTGTAGAGCAAGTAAGTGAATTTGTATATTTGGGGAGTCTGTTTACAAGGGATGGAAAGATTGATGAAGATGTGGAAAGGAGAGTAAATGCGGGAAATAAAGTGAATGGTGCTATACATGCGATGGTGACCAACCAGTCGATGCCCAAAGAGGCTCGACTGGCTGTTCATAATGGAGTGCTGGTGCCTACACTTATGTATGGAAGTGACTGTTGGGTGTGGCAAAAGAAGCATGAAAGTAGAGTAAATGCTGTGGAAATGCGTTCCTTGAGAAGCATGTGTGGTGTGACTATAAATGATAGGCTGAAAAATGATGTGATAAGGCAAAGGTGCGGTTTAAAGGAAGATGTAGTGACTACTAGTGACAAAAATTGAAAAGAGTATGCTTAGATGGTTTGGTCATGTTGAGAGGATGAATGAAATGCAACTAACAAAAGGTATTTACAAGGCAGATGTGAGTGGAAATGCCGGAGGGGACGCCCCAGAAAGACATATAGTGACCTCATTAATGATGTTCTTCAAAAAGGTCAGGTGCGTAGTACTCGCAACCGGCGTGCGTGTATGACCAGATGTATGAACGTAAACGAAGCAAAAGGAGTATGTAAGGAGCGTACCAGGTGGCATTCTATAGTTTCTGCCTACCCCCATGGGAAGAAGGCGTGAGCTTATGTATGTATTTTCTAAAATTAAAAAAAATGATTTTTTTGTTTTTATTTTTATTTAAAGTAAAAAGCTGTTATTTTGACATTACAATCAGGCACTTCAAATTTATTTATTTGGATTTTACCTTTACATAGGTCTATCATGATGATAGACCTATGAAAAGATCACTGTTGATGATAGTGTCATCTTACAGGGTCAACAGTGATCTTTACCGGGTACTACTTAAGTACAAGTGGATAATTAACTAACCATACTGAGTTTTAAGGGAGTAGAGGAGAGACCTTGGCTCTGAAGTGGAATTATGATAATTATTCTAAGCGCCTGTGTTTATTCGAATAGGCGTTACCACAAACTGGGGCGATATCGCGGGCGTAACAAGCATATTGCAGCCTGTCGCGCCCGCGATATCGCGCTGGTCTGCACGAGCCTTTATTTTGTTTTCATTATCTGAAGTGACTAAGTAGACTAGGTGAAGGGTGGGCGTTTTGGGGGACTTTCCTATGTAATTTTGACGTTTTAAAAGTGCTAATTCTCAGCCTAGTTTGAATAAAGGACTTTTGATTTAGGTTTGCACTAAATTATTGCTTAACTTTTAAAAGCATTTATATTTATTGATCACCAAGATTGTCCGTATCCGTCGAGCAGTTAGCAACTTTTATCTAACAAAGCGTACATAATCAGGCTATAATATATGTTCCCACTACTGGGACACAGGCCTCCTATCTGTGAGAGAGAGTGGCTGTAATTCATCACGCGGGCCTAGTGCGGGTTGGTAGATGTCACATTTTGGTTCTAGGACATGCCGGTTTACTCACGATGTTTTCCTTCACCGTTTTGAGAGCAGTGGTCATAAAATAATTTACACAAAGTAAAGCGCATGTCTGGGTTTGAACCTACGAGCTACAACTCGTAAGTCGCAGCCGTTACCACTGAGCCACCACTGTTCTCAAACAAATGTATTGCATTTAATTTCTATGTAGGCGCTATGCCAAAAGTGTAAAAGTAACTGGTAAAGCTGGGAATACAGCCATAGATAGGTTCATAGTTACAAAATAAAACACCACTACATACATACAGATATATTAACATAGGTACGAAACTAAATATCACAATTTACACAAGTAGAAAAGGTACAAAAGTACAAAACTTTAGTGTAAGTAACCGATGATTCCACACGCTATAGCTGGTCCCGAAGTGCCAGTGAGGGCACTGTCCTCCGTGCTTGCGCGTCCGTAGTCGTCTTCGCCTTTAGAGATGGCTAGAGAGCGACCGACTATGGACCGTGGGCCGGCCAGGGAGATGAGGTGGTCAATGAGACGGACTGTCAGTGGTCCTTCTTCTGCCTTTATGTTGCCGAGGTCGCCGACGTGGCGGACGTTGTCGCGGGGACCGCCGTGACGACCCTGCGGAAGAGGGCAATAAATTATTATTTAAATGTGTTGAAGTAAATTACCTAAGGGTTTTAGTAGGCTTAGGAATTTCTTAAACAGTCATTTATTATACAACCATTATTATTACGAACAAAAACCTTTTTTTTTGTTCCGGGGTGGAAAATCCTCATGGATGTCCTCCGAGGGGTCTGTCAGACTCTTACTGACTAAAAATCACCCCGGTGTTCCTCTCCCACACTTGTACCAGGGATCAAAGGATCTAATGCGACTTCCGCGATCCCTGGCTGGCCCGCATAAAAACGTAACTTAACTAAAACTTAACAAACTAAAATATGGCGTCGAGTTTAGTCCCACAGGTATCAGGAAAGCGTGATTGATCTTTTTAATTAGAGTGATACCTTGTCATGCCAAGTTTAAACATTTTTATTCACTGAGATTATCTGCCATTTATCGAATCAATCAAGCGAGGTCAGGTCTAAGAAGGCAAGGTCTAAGAATTGTTTTGAGAATGTCTGCCCTTTCGGGCGACTGAGGGATTTAGAGAAGACTGCAGCAGAGCGGTTTTTTTTGTCTGCTAATATTTGCACACTGCAATGCAATCACTAATTTACCTGTAATTCACTCCCTAAATACTCATTCACTGTAACACTGTTCAATAGAAGGTTCTACAGTGTCTTTTTCCTCCAAAGCTGCAGATTAAAAATTAAATTGGGCAACCGTTTTGATTAGACAACTCGGTATTTAGAGTACGTATCCATTCAACCTAAAATCGTACTAACATAGAACCCAAGGAAATGAGGCCCGATGTCCTTGCAGTTATCCTTGACGGCTCCAGTCTGGTGCACGTGGATGCCGTGCAGTCCAGCAGCCAGGCCAGTGATGTTGCCTTCGATGGCGACGGGCCCGTTCGGCACCAGCTGCGTGAAGATCAGGTCGCCTTCCACTCCTGACTCCTCGTCGGTTTGCAGGTGGACTATTGCTTGGAGACCTGGTGATCTTTGTGGCTGCGGATTTAAAAGTAATGACGCTAAAAACACTAGATTTATTAGGAACTTAATTAAGGGTCTATTAAGCACTACCTAATGCGTTACAATGCCTTTTTCATATTTTATTATTAGGAACCTTCTCACAACAACTTACCAAAATTTAATTATAATCGTTCGAGCCATTTTCGAGTTTTTGCGAGACTAAAGCATGGCAATTGATTTATATATATATAATAATTCAATATAATATATATAGATAGGTACCTACTAAAGGAACCTTAGGAAAATTGATTTATATAAATATAATATATACACATCAAAAAAGTCTAAGCAACATGTACGGTATTGAACTTTGAACGATTTTTACTATTGTAACATATTTTTACTATTGTAACATATTTTTACTATTGTAACATATTTTTACTATTGTAACATATTTTTACTATTGTAACATATTTTTACTATTGTAACATATTTTTACTATTGTAACATATTTTTACTATTGTAACATATTTTTACTATTGTAACATATTTTTACTATTGTAACTATTGTAACATATTAATATTTCTATAAATAATAACTAAGTATTTTTGATGCATTAGTGACTAAAGTAACAAAATCATGCATTCAATTGTTCATTTAATCATAATAATTAACAATATGTTTACCGTAACAAACGTAGTATAAAATAAAGTTAAAACGAAATTAAACTTTTCATGTTTTACAAAATTAAATAACGACATTTTGTTTTAATTATTTGGTAATATCAATACAAAGTGTAACCGCATCTGTTGTTTAAAACTTGTCGGCAACGATTTTTCATTGAATTTATAAGATTATTTATCTGATCCTGCGGCATTCGCTCCCAATAGAATTTTAATAAGTCTTTCAGTTGTTGGGTTGTCGACCTCACTCACCACAATTTTTTTTCAAAAACTGGATATCTTAAAATGATAAAAGTGAGATAAATACCAAATTTATCAAGCAACGAAAACAACATGAAATCTTAAAAAAATAACTAGCTTTTATTTTAATGAAAATAAACAAACAACAAACAATGTATGTACAAGGCAGATGGTAGTGGAAATGCCGGGAGATGTTTGAACGTAAACGAAGCAAAAGGAGTATGTAAGGAGCGTAGCAGGTGGCGTTCTATAGTTTCTGCCTACCACCATGGCAAGAAGGGGTGAGTTTATGTATGTACCTATGTTAAAACAAAACACAATCGAAAAGTTTCTACTTTTCAATCAGCTAGTATGTTTCCAAGAACAAAAAGATTATATACCAATCTAGTTTGTTAAGACAAAATTAAAGTAGCAATTAATAAAACATGCAGTTTCTGTAAATGATGCGTGTTGCTTAGAATTTTTTGATGTGTGTATATTATCAAAAAATATAGAAAATAAAAAAATACTAAAGCAGTCGGTGATAACTAGAGATCGGATATTCGGATGCATATTCACCTAAAGTTGAGATGTTAGCGAATGTGGAATGCGCTTTTGTATCGAAAAAATCCCGCGGTTCCGGGATCAACAAGGTTTCTGACTATTGAATCAGATTAGTATTATAATCTACATATAACTTACTTTCAAATGTTGGCTTATATGGAATGCACTATAGTAAAAAAAACCCGCGATTACGGAATCGACAAATTTTGTGTTTTTCCTGACTATAAAAGCGGATTCATAATATCTACCTACCTAATATTGTAAAGTAGGTAGGTAAATACCAAACTGCCATAGCAAACAACGTTAATATAAGATAACGGACTACATATATTTAGAATAATTGACGTAGGTACCTATTGAAACAAATAGTTAAAAATTATTGTGCTTAGTGAAATTCTGATTCCTGTCCTCTCTACATAGCGAAAAAAACAGTATATGTTAGCACCATTATATTAATAGAAAACGACGATAAGCATTTTGCGAGTTTGTGAGTGGGACGGCAAACTATAGGTACCTGCTTATGCGCAAGAGTTAGTTTATTTAATTACAATAATTGCATTCGTCGCTGTGCTTGCCATGCGTTCGGGTGTTTTCTTTTTGTTTTAACCAACACACACCACTCCTCCTCTTACACCCTACATATACATATTTTAGAAGTCGCTTCTTTATTATACACCCGACTAGCTATGCATGCCCGGTGTTCCTGGCATCCCGTGTTTTTATTTTTTACAAATAATAATATTTTAAGAAGCCGCTTCCATACTTTCACAGCTAAAATTTAACTTTAGGTAAATATGCATCCGAATATCCGATCTCTGGTGATAACATTTAAAAAATCAGCATTACAGTAAAAAGTTAAATTGTTTTAAATAAAGTTAAAGCTGTGTGGAATATAGTGAACGAACGTAGTAACAAAAAAACACAATTATAGATTGATAATACTTCAGTTTCAGATCCAAAACAAATAATAAACAAATTCAATAACTTTTTTGCATCAATTGGCGAAGAGACTGGCCGTGAGGCCAAAGTATATCCAGTACTCAACCCTTCTGAAAATGCTCTATTTCTTAGACCTCTATTTCTTATTCCTCTATTTCTTAGACTGTCGAGAAACGCATAGAATCATTCAAAATCTAAAAAACAAAAAGTCACGGAATAGATGAACTACCCCTACCTCTGATTAGACAATGTGCAGATGAACTAACCCTTTTTTGTTCTGATAAACAAGTCATCAACAACCCTAGCTGTCTATAAATATATGCAAGAAGTAATAAACATTATAAATGATAAAAAATATGCGGTTGGCATACTTTTAGACATGACTAAGATATATGACAAAGTACAGTTTAACATTATTTTAGATAAACTATATGGAATAGTAATTTGTGGCACTACAGATAAGTGGTTTGTGTCTTACTTAAAAGATAGAGAGCAATATGTGCAAATTGAGCATTTTAACCACGAATAAAAACAAATAATACAAGTAAGGTCCGATAAGAAGATTATAAATGCATGAATTCCCCAGGGCAGTGTTATTGGATGTCTCGTATTCATCATCTACATCAATGACTTTCCCAAAATCACGGAAGAACCATGCGTGCTATTCGCGGACGATATATGTATCTTTACTTACTACATGCCAAACTTGTAGTAATATTAACGATCAATTAAACACGATATTAAATAAAACAACAAAATGGATGGATGAGCACAACCTTGAGATATTAATTATAAAAAAAAACAAAACTAATGAATTTCTATCTGAGGGTAGATCATTAGTTTTATTTCCAATACTAATGACTTTCTACCCTGTTGTTGTTTTTTGCAAACATCCCCAATACTAGTTAACTTCACAACAAACGGCACAAAAATTGAGGTAGTTCATGACTTTACGCTATTAGGACTCACAATAGACACACACATCTTATGGAAGCCCCACATAAAAAGTATGATCAAAACTGTCTTAATTCACCTACGCACTTCGAGAAGTAAAAAACACCACCGACTTGCAAACAGCACTTACTACTTATTACGCCTACGCACATGCATGGCTCAGGTATGGCATTATGATGTGGAGGAATAGCACAGACGCGCCTACACTTTTTATTCTCCAGAAGGAATTAACTCGGATCATAGTCTATATAGAGCAGACCGATAGCTGTAAACCCTTGTTTATAAAACACAAAATACTCCCCTTACCATCTGGTAAGGGGAATATTTTATGAATATTTCAGTATTTTGTGTTTTATACTAACAAATTACACTAACTACCAAATACTAACAAATTTGCATATTTCCAGGATATAGATAGATATCTATATCCTGGAAATATGCAAATTTTTTAGTCAAATACATGAAATTTGACACAACCCGTGGCGATAAACATACCGACCGATCTGTCAGATACAAAAAATATGTTAATGTTACCCTCTTTGCGCATGAAACTACATTCCAATAGCCCCTACGTAATGTCCATAAAAATATTTAATAAACTACCAGATGCAATAAAAGATGAGATCAGCGATACGACATTTATAAGTAAACTCAAGCAAATATTAATTGAAAAGCATACTACACAATAAATGAATACATACATGACAAAAAAAATGACTTAATACAAGCAGACACCATTCACAGTTAGTCATAGATTCATTCATAGATACATAGATAAATATAATACGATAGTATGTTTAATTGACCGGACCAAATAATTAACATGTACCACAACCTACATATAACTGATCTCAACAAAACAACATATATTTTTATATTTACTTAATTAACGTTAATATTGTATTTAAAATTTTAAAAATTATTGTTTGTTATATAAATTCCTAATTTTATTTTTACTTTAAGAATTATTTTAATTTTAATTTCTTGCTGTGCCCGACAGGGTCCGTTATTGTATTTTAGCTCTAAACCTTTAAAGATATGAATATGAATAAACATCACTTATTAATTAATTGATAATTATAGATATACAGGGTAAATTTTTTGACACGGGGTAACGGCAGCTACCCTAACTGATGTAGCTACAGGAAAACGGTCTTAAGGGACTGTCCTTAACTTTTTGAGACACTTTGATTCATTTGCATTCAAAGATTTTGAAAAAATGTAGGTACAGTCGGCAAGAAAATGGGCAGTTTTCACAAAAAACTTTTTTGATGCCAATCGATCCTGTTTCTTATAAGGGTCTAAAGTTTCTATCGGATTAACTGAGGTTTCAGTACTAGAAAAGTCAGAAATTGCAAAAAAACTTTTCCCATACATTTCGTAGGAAATGAGACTCCTATCTATTATTTACATAACACATAACCAGAGATCGGATATTCGGATGCATATTTACATAAATTTAAATTTTAGCTGTGATAGTATGGAAGCGGCTTCCTGAAATATTTTTATTTGTAAAAAAGAAAACACGGAATGCCAGGAACACCGGGAATGCATAGCTAGTCGGGTGTATAATAAAGAAGCGACTTCTAAAATATGTATAATAATAATAATAAACCGTTTATTTTCTCTTCACAAGTTATGAACTTAATCCTAAAATTTTACAGTAGTGCACGAGGAGCTATCTTTGTGAGAGACTGGAGCCTGAGGTAGGTTTATAAAAACCTGTATTACAGGTCACCAGGGCCCTCCCGCGGCTAGAAGCCTGTTCTTTGCATACACGACATAATAATAAAGCAATGTGTATGTATTTTTCGCAAGTATCCACTTGTGAAAAATAAATTAAGAATAATAGTACAAAATTTAAAATTTAGTAACAGATACAAAAAATAGAAAAAGTTTCGGGGAAATACCAGTGGGTGTGTGTGAGTGACCGGAGAAGTGTATGAGAGAGATGTAAGAGTGAATGTGAGAGGTTGCTTGAGTGAGTGTTTGTGCGAGTTTGGTAGGTAGTATGCGGAAGCAGCAGAGGGAATGCGTAATTCGTATAAAGATAGTCTATCTGAGAGGGATCAACAAGTTCTCGGTTCCCTGATAGTCTAGAGTTTTTAAATAGGTAGTGACTTTGATTTTACATTTGTATTTAATTAGAGGATAAATATTAAATTTGTTATTTAGCTTATTATAAAGGAATGGTCCGAGGAAGAAGAAGAAATTACGCGAGTGTGCACAGCTGGAAGGTTGTGTTTGGCATACTCTGCCTTTACGGCGCTTATTCCTATTAAGGTTCGGATCGTATTGCAACAAGGAGTGTTGTTTAAGCACCGTACGCAGTATGTAGGTTTGCCTGACAGTGAGTAAATCCCAGTTCTTAAAAAGGTCTACGGTTGGGAATAGATAGGGGAGACCGGCGCCAACTTTGAGGATAGCACGCTGTGCTCTCTCAACTTCAATGAGGTAAGTCTTGGCGGCACCTCCCCAAGATGTAATGCAGTAGTCTATTAAGGATTGGCATAAAGCATCGTAAACCATCTTAATAACCCGTCGGTCCGCTACGTGTCTAAGGGTTTTGAAGATGTAAATAAGTTTACGCAACCGGGTTACAAGGACTTTTATGTGCGGCTTGAAGGTCAAGAACTGATCTATAATGATACCAAGATATTTGATATCTTCGATTCTTTGGAGAGCGGGACAGGAGCACAACGTGTTGTCAGGAACACAAGCATGAGAGTAAATGTTAAAATATAATGGGGGAAGTTGATTTGACCTATGGGAAAAAGTTACATATTTGGTTTTATTAACATTTAACGTCAGGACATTCGATCGGAGCCATTTGCAAACTCGATTA
Organism: Atethmia centrago; assembly: GCA_905333075.3. Lineage (NCBI taxonomy): Eukaryota > Metazoa > Arthropoda > Insecta > Lepidoptera > Noctuidae > Atethmia > Atethmia centrago. The sequence goes on along the minus strand of HG995378.1, from coordinate 27,848,341 downwards.
AAACCCTTTTGGGCAGTATCAAATACCTCCTCCCAGCTTTGTCCACTAAAAAAGAGAGCAGTGTCATCAGCGAATGTAGTGATTTTGCCCTTGTGGACTTGCAGTTGGCAGAGGCTGTTGATATACACCAAGAACAACGTTGGTCCGAGAATGCTGCCCTGAGGCACACCGAATTCGACACATGCTTCATCGCTTAGCCAATTGTCAATCCGAACTCTTTGCTTTCGTCCTGTAAGGTAGTCCGTCATTAATTTTAAAGGAATACCTCTTACACCAAACCCTTCCAATTTTTTGAGTAGGTGCGGGATAGAGACTCTGTCGAAGGCTTTTGCCAGATCAAGGAACACTGTCAAACATTTTTTCCTTTGGTCTAGGTTGGTAATGATTGAGTGCAAGAGATCGTGTACCGCGTCATTGGTGGACTTTTTACGACGAAAACCATATTGATTGGGTGAAAGAAGATTGTTTGATTCTAGGTAATTTGTTAGTCGATTGTTTATAAGCCGTTCCAGGATCTTGGACAGAGTTGGTAAGATGGAGATAGGGCGGTAGTTATCGACACAGTCTCTTGCCCCCCCCTTTGTGTATTGGTTTAATAAGAGCCATTTTAAATGCTCTAGGGAAAACACCTGTCGCCAAAGCCAGTCTGCAAATGTGTGTAATAGGAGTGGTCAGAAAGTTTATGTACCTCTTTAAGATCTTGCCGGATATCTGGTCAATTCCCGCCGCACACTTCTCCTTTAAATCTTTGATGAGAAAAAATACTTCTTCTTCATCAGGGGGGGGCATGGTAAACGAATTGAGGGGTGGATCAGATAAAACGTCATATGACCTTGGTATATTCTGCGTTAAATTGGTAGTACGCTCCGCAAGCTTACTGCCCACGTTGGCAAAGAAATTATTAACGTTATTAATGGCCCTATGTTTGTCTACGGATGTAATGAGACAGGAAGAAAGATTAACAGGCTTGCTTGAGCCACTAATATTTTTAATTGCATCCCATATCTGCTTTTTATTACCTTTTGCATTTTCAATCTCTTTTTTGTCATAGTTTCGTTTCGCTTTTTTAATTGTAGAGTTACAAAAATTTCGATAACGTTTGTAGGTTAGTTTAAGCGTCTCATTTTCTGGATTTCGTTTAAGTTTTGTATATGTAGGGTGTAAGAGGAGGAGTGGTGTGTGTTGGTTAAAACAAAAAGAAAACACCCGAACGCATGGCAAGCACAGCGACGAATGCAATTATTGTAATTAAATAAACTAAGAGAACTATTTGTCGGGGTAGCTACTTGCGCATAAGCAGGTACCTATAATTTGCCGTCCCACTCACAAACTCGCAAAATGCCTATCGTCGTTTTCTATTTTTTTATTAATTCTAGGTGGTAACATATACTGTTTTTTTCGCTATGTGGAGAGGACAGGAATTTAACAGAATTTCACTAAGCACAATAATTTTTAACCATTTGTTTCAATAGGTACCTACATCAATTATTCTAAATATATGTAGTCCGTTATCTTATATTAACGTTGTTTGCTATGGCAGTTTGGTATTTACCTACCTACTTTACAATATTAGGTAGGTAGATATTATGCATCCGCTTATATAGTCAGGAAAAAAACAAAATTTGTCGATTCCGTAATCGCGGGTTTTATTTTTTACTATAGTGCATTCCATATAAGCCAGCATTTGAAAGTAAGTTATATGTAGATTATAATACTAATCTGATTCAATAGTCAGAAACCTTGTTGATCCCGGAACCGCAGGATTTTTTCGATACAAAATCGCATTCCACATTCGCAAACATCTCAACTTTAGGTGAATATGCATCCGAATATCCGATCTCTACACATAACATAACATCACGCCTTGTTTCCCGGAATCGTTGGGCAGAGGTGTACCTGTAGTACACCCACTTTTCGCCAGTTATGTTTTTAAGTTCCATGTAATAGGGGGCGAGCCTATTGCCATCAACCGGGCACAAATCCAGACTCCGGGCTGCTACTGAGAAATTCCAGATAGAAAAACCTAATAACACTGCCCGACCTGGGAATTGAACCCAGGACCTAATGCTCAGCAGTAGCGCTTGCGATCACTAGACCAACGAGGCAGTCTACCTACCTATTATTTAATAATCATTAATACATCTCTCTAAGTTATATTTTCCTTAAAAACGTAAGAAAATTTGAATTTCACCTTAACTCACAAAATCCATTTTCCATAGATCATAATAGTATGATCTATGGAAAATGGATTTTGTGAGAAAACTTATACAGGTTGAAATTGAAAACTTGCGACAAACTGAAATGGGACATTGTATACATCATTATTAACAACTTTTACTAAGGGACCAAAGCTGTAATCCCAAAAAAAAAATCTGCTTTTCCTACATTTTGATGAGGTATTGCGAACATAAATGTAGGGGACAGCAGTTTTTTTTTTGGGATTGTAGCTTTGGTCCCTTAGTAAAAGTTGTTCATAATGATGAGTACAATCTCCCATTTCGATTTGTCGCATGTTTTCAATGTCACCCTGTATAGATAAGTTTTCTTCTAATAAGCACGTCTTCACATTGCGTGTCCGTAATGGATGCCGTGTCGAATCCGGCGACGTACATCAAGGACTTACTTAATTACTCACTAATGTCAATGAGTTACGGTGTACCTACAGCATTCGGGTTTACCTATTTTTTAGTTACGATATTTTTTAATTACTACCTTCATTATTTTTTGGCGTGTGTTTAAACCACTTAGCACTACTGTAAGTGCTAAGTGACACACACTATTGTCTGTACATTATCTCTTTTGAAAACGTTATGAATTCAACTGTTTTATTTTTTAATTCCTGATGATGCCAATCAATATTATCGACAGTCGCCAATTATATGCTAGGTACTATTTAACTGATTTTAATTTCTTTGTTACAGATTGTATAACCTGCAGTAGGCATATTTAGGCCACAATCCTTTTGTGTCTTTCAGATGAAGAAGGCATGAAAGGTTCCAAATGAATATATTTCCAGCTCTGCCTTCAACGGTGTATTATTCCAGCAAAAAATGACATAGTATCTACTAATCGCAGACATGATCTATTTAAATAGTATCCTTCCACGACACTCACGGCGAGGATAATTATGGTGGCCAATTCTTTACCCCACTGCGCGACAGCGAAGACAGAGTTATGTTTATGTTGACGCAGTATTCAACCGTTGTGTCCATAGCTATGTCTGTAACTAAACCTGAGTAACTACCTGTGTAACGTGTTTGCGAAAACGTCTCAATTTATTTCGTCCATCTATTGCACGTCGCATTACAGCCGGCCGCGGAGTAGGGGTAAAGTGAAAGGCGCTCGGCAGAGCAGCCGAGGCCAATATGGCGGCGCCCATGGCTCGCATCAGCTTCACTAAAGTTTCATTTGCATCGTAGTTTTTTTGTATAATTTTATATTTTCTATCTCGACTGTAGGTATTTTATTTTTTAGTTTACTTAGCATAATTAAGATGTAGCACATTCATTTTCAAAACTCCATTGCTAGACGAGAACAACTGCCGCCGAACTATTATGCAGTTCGGCTGCCCAAATTCAAAACCTAGTAACAGGTGATTTGAAAAAAAAACGGTTTTTGGCATTTTTCGACTTACTAGATAGTATCAAAATGATGTGGACCTTAAAACACCCAGTTTCATACGTAATTTAAAAAAAATTATTTAGCAAGTCTAAGCAATTTGGCATGATTACGAAAATTTCCTTGAAGTACAAATTTTAAACTTAGTATGTCAAAATACAAATTTAAAACCCTAGCAGCTCAAGCGACTTACTAAGTTATGAATTTGAAATACCAACTTGCTATGTTTTGAATTTGAAGAGATAAATGTTTGTAAATCATTTTTCCTGAATACTCTGGGTCATTGTACAGATGGTGTTATTACCGAGCTAAGTAGAGCTTTAAAACGGAAACCCTTTTACGAATTAGTTAAAGAAAATCGAAGTGGTAAGAAACCTAGACTATCAAGAACACCGATCGAAGACCATATCATGAGATAACCTGACATTGAGCCACTACAGGAGAAACAACGCACCGTTGACACGGTACTTGCCACGAACGCTTACGCTGCAATCTATGCATACTGACTTCATATCGAAGAATCCTGATGTCAAATGTTCCATTGAAACCTACAGAAATACTATGAAATCAATGAAAGTTTCCTTAAAATATCCCAAAGGAGACCAATGTGTTGATTGCGGAGTATTCGTGGAAAAGATTAAAAATGGAAGTGAGGCATCAGCTGTGGAAAGGTTACAGAATGATTTTGCTCAACACAAGGTTAAAGCTGGAAAAGCTATAAAAAATTACAAAGAAGATGCGGAGAAAGGCAACGATACTATGGAACACTATTTTTCTATGGATCTTCAGAAAGTGACATTATTGCCAGATATGCCAAAAATTAAGGATTCATTTTTTTTGAGCCGTCTAGTGGCTTTCAATTTAACATTTGCACCACTATGTAAAGATGCAAAGATAAACAGCAAATGTGTCGTGTGACATGAAGCAATGATGGGTCGAGATGCTAATAATCTAATAGATGCATTGGTGGCTTTTCTTGTTTCGGAAAGAGATGTGAAAAAATTAACACTGTGGTGTGATAATTGCACTGGACAAAATAAAAATTGGTTTTTATTTACAGCGCTGGTAATGGTTGTTAATTCTGAGTGCATTAATATCGATACTATTACTCTGAGATTTCTCACTAAAGGCCATACCCATATGTCTGCTGACGGCGTACACGGAAATATAGAAAAAGAGATGAGGCGTCGAGATGGAGTTTATGATTACGAGGACTACAAGTCTATTATAGCGAACTGTAGAAAGAACATTGACGTTATCGAAGTGCAAAAATCATACCAATGGGTGAAAAAGAAACAAGTTCCAAGGCGTAACACAAATGACGATTCAGCTCTCAGCACATTTTTGCTAAAGCCAGTGGTTGAAGCTAAGTTCCTCAAAGGATCACGAAATCTGTTTTATAAAACAGATTTTGATGAGTCATACCAAGAACTAAACTTCTTGATGCAGAAATTTAATGTCAACACTATTCCCCCACTTTCAAATACTATCCCCCGAGGGGTGAAATCATCGAAGAAAGATGGTATTGTTTCAAAATTGGTCTCCCTAATGCCATTGAATAGAAAGGAGTTTTGGCTGAATCTACCCATGAGTGATAACTCCATTGATTTGCAAACTGATGGTCAAATCGTTACCGATAACAATGAGTAGTTCATTATCAATAAGAATTATTTTAGCTTAAGTTTATTTTTTTTAGTTTTGGTTGACTGTTGAGAGTGTGAGTCATGTTTTAATTTAATAAGAGTCCTTTGAAGTACGTTAATAAATATAATTTTATAAGTCAACATGATTTTTATTCAAAATCTGCATTCGTAGGTACTTTGGGATAATTTTATTTTTTAATTTTATAAACACTTAATGTATAATGAATTTGTTTAGTCTTCATGTTTACCATATTATATCAAATTGATAACCTAGTAAGCAGACTTACTAAGTTTTGATATTGTTTTTACATTTATATTTGGGTAAATTCACAAATAAAAATAAAGTATGAGCGCTTCAAGTGTAACTATACTCTAAAAATGATTACGAGTATAACAACTAACATGTCAACAATATAGCACAACTTTTCGCCAAACATCCAAATTGCTATCTCTTCTAGTTTCTTCGGGCGAACGAATCAAAGTAGCCGACTAGTTTTTTGGCTCTCCTGAACATTTTTGTTGGAACGAGTTACTATGTTTTGATTTTAAGCAGCCGAGTTTGGCAGCCGTTTATGTTATTGATATTAAAGATTTTGAATAAATAAATAAGTTAATTTGCTTATTAAAACAAAGATGGTCATGTCTGCGTGTATGATCGGAAGTGTACGTAGATGTAATCGCACATAATTGATTGTCAGGCTGCGTGGCACTGATTACTTAATAGTATGGTCACTTCGTTTCATGGTGAGTGCTCAGCTTCGTTGATCGCTGCAGCTGATAGCGTCACACGAGAGCCTCGTGTATTTAAAAACAATCGACACTCCAAATCTTTAGCGACGTTGCCACTGTTGCCAGATGATAATGTAGTTGATCCATTTAAAGCTGGGGATGTAGCCTAAAAATCTGTCCACACATGGGAAATTAGTAATTGTTTAAAAAACTGCTGTCCTACTGTAGAAATCTCTCCTGTCTCGTACATGCGTTTATAAACACTAATCTTACACACAAAGAGCCGACATATTTGTAGTTGCAGAGAGACTATACAAAAATGTCATTCGAGTGGGAATTGAACCTGCCAGAAAAAATGAATCTTGTTCTCACCCAAGGCAGCAGCATGCATAGAATCTGACACTAAATCACACACTAATTTATCAAAATGTCAACTGCATGCCCAACTGTATTATTATAAACAAATTAAATAATATGTTATAACTAATACCATAATCATAATCACTCTATTCGAATAATCATCCGACGGTGATCATAATATCACGCGCGTTATTCTGAACTTTTTGTTACTTTTTGCTAGCTCCATTTATGTCATGTTTACTTCCGTGATATTCTGATGATTATTGTCTGCAATTATCATGAATTTATGATGGTTTTGTTTGTTAAATATTTACTATTATTGCTCAATGAACATTGTATGAGCATCATTAATAATCGAGTAGGTAATTTATTGTAGACAAATAACCTTTTCAGGCTATGAGGTGTAAAACGCGGAGGTACCGCGTTTTACACCTCCTGGATACAAGCACCTAAGTGGATACAAGTACCTACGTAAGTAAGTACGTAGATAAGTTCTAAAGTTTTTATTCATTAATATTGTTTTTGTTGTAGTTTTTTGATCGATATATCAATCATTTACTTATGGTGCCTACTTACTACCGTTTGATGTTGTTTTTAGGGTTCCGTATGCCAAATGAAAAAACGGTACCCTTAAAGGAACACTCGTGTGTCTGTCAATTTGCTCCGAATCTAATGGACCGATTAAGTTTAAATTTGGTACACATATCAATTTCTGTGACCCCCAACACGGATGTGTTACCTACATTAATGAATTTTGAGTAGGTACTTTTCGGATATAAATAAGAAAAAATAATAAAAAAAGCACACTGTATCGTGTGACATATCAAATACTGTGAGGGTCTCAAATATTTTTTTTTTATCATTTAAAAATAATTAGTTTTAAAGTTATTTAAGAAAATAGATGAAAATTGACCATTCCCCTAAACTCCAAAACTACTGATCCTAAAACAAAAAAAAAAAAATACAGATAATAATTCAATACTTTTAAATTACAAGAAAATCTATAGGAAGTTAATTGTGCGAACAAACTTACATAATTTGCAGTTGGATTGTATAGGAGAACAATTTTTTGAACTACAATGTTCAGTTTGTTCTTGGGATAAATTCATCCCAACTACGGAACCCTTCATTGTGCGTGGTCTAACCTTGGCCGGTTTTTAGGGTTCCGTATCTCAAAAGGAAAAAAACGGAACACTTACAACACCCGTGTGTCTGTCTGTCCGTCGGTCACAGCCGGTTTACTCCGAATCTAATGGACCGATTAAGTTGAAATTTGGTACACATGAATTTCTGTGACCCAAACATTAACGTGTTACGGAAATAAACGAATTTTGATTGGGAGGTTCATTTTTGGGGCAAAAAATAGAAAATTTAAAAAATGTATGGCGAACTGTACCGTGTTACATATCAAATGAAAGAGCTTAATATGAGTATTTCAATTTTTAAAAAAATAATTGTTTTTAAAGTTATTAAAGCCAATAGATGAAAATTTACCACCCTTATCTCCAAAACTGCTGAGCCCAAAATTTTGAAAAAAATACAGATAATATAATAGAGATTACAGGAAAACCTATCAGAAGTCTATGGTGTTAAAATAACTTGGCAAATCTCTTAATATTGTGCGTACAGACTTACATTTGCAGTTGTAATATAAGGGAGAGTTTTTTTTTAACTACTATGTTATAGTTTGTTTTCGGAATAAATTCATCCCACTACGGAACTCTTCCTTGTGCGTGGGCCGACACGCACTTGGCCGGTTTTTTAAACAACTACGTATTATTTAATACTAGGCAGGTACCTGTTACCAGAAGGTATGTGTCGTGCAATTATTTTGCTTCAGGAATGTGTAATTTAAGTCCTTTTATCATGTTTTTTCGGCTTTACCGATAGAACTAAAAAATCTTCGTTTTTCTATGAGTTTTATTTGTAGCATAGTTATTTTAAACGGTGTAACGCCTTACTTAATTCCTTGAAAATGGAACTCTGATGACATGGTTTTTCACCAAGAAAACTGAGACTTTTCACCAATCAACTCAGCCTATCGCAGTCCACTGCTGGAAATAGGCCACTTCCAGGCTGCGCCACAACACCCTGTCCTCCGCCTTCCGCATCCAGTCTGTCACAGACACCTTTTTATTAAGGTCATCGGTCCATCTAGCTGGGGGTGTCCCACACTACGCTTGCCTTATGCTCCACCAGCCATCGGTCCTTCGACAAACATAGCCAGCCCACTGCCACTTCAGCTTGTTTACTCTCCAGGCTATGTCGGTAATTCCGGATAACTTCATTTCTGATCTTAACTTTTCATCAATGTTCGTATGATAATTGCAAACTGTAAATTTCTTGCGATCTCAGGAAGTCATTGTGAATATTTTTTGCCTACGATCCTCAGGGACACCATCCTAATTCTCAAGAGCAAGGAAGTACAATCATAACGGAATCACGATCTCAAACATTTAAACAAACTTGTTAATTGATAGACAATTAATTCTCAGGGCAAGATTCTCAGATTGCACTTTGACTTTACTTAGCTATGTGAATTAAGTGTTTTTTAAACTACAACGGGGAAGGTCTTGGCCTTCATCGCACCTGATGGTAAGTGCAAGCGAGTTACCCGGAATCCTCAACCACAGAAGAACTGGCTGTCTTACCTCTAACTGCCGAAACACAACAATGCTGTTGTCATGGCGACAGACTTAGATGAGACGGAGGTAGCTTGCCAGGCCGACTTAGTACAACCAACCGAACCGAGCAGAAATTTTTGCCCCCGCTGGTAAATGAACCCGGGACTGAGATGGGTGGTCTTATCACTAGACCACAGAGGCGGTTATGGTTCCTATAAATATGAACATTATTTCAATGGTATAATGTTCATCTATAAACCTACTTATATCTACATACATATTGTAAATTTAAGCTGCTTTTCTTGTCTGTGTGACCGCGTTGTTTTTCTAAACTTTTCAACGGATGAAACAATGAATAGATGAAACTGTTTACCAGATAAGTAAAACAATAAAAATAAATGAGTTAAAATATGTAATATTAAGTATTTATTTAAATAAGCATTTAACTATATTGCTAATTGCAATACAAAATATTTAAGAGAATAAATTAATAATAATAACACAAAATCCTATACAAAAATAAATAAATAGATTGACCGACACATATTATATTCAGAGAATAAATAAATGAGTGATAATAAATAATGATACAGTGGTAAAAATAAACAGATAGTTATAAAATAAATTAAAGTATTTAGTTATAACGAAAAGCGCTCTTCGTCTCTCCTACTTATTTAAAATGTTCTGGTCCTTATTTGTTTCTATTTATTATTATTTACCACCTGTATGTGTACATTATGTATTAATCTTTATTAGATTAATTGAATTGAATTGAATTTGATTTTGATGAAGTTTGCACCATCGTTCAGAGAATTAACTCCTGAAGGTTCGTATGTATAATACATTAATATTAATATTAAACTTACGTATAATAAAGGAATCTTGGTGTTTTGACAAGTTGTAAAAACCGAAGTTGTAAGTAAACGATTAAGCGAATGTAAGCCACCGTTTCGTACGAATATCAGCATTATTTACAAATAAAGTTCACGTTCGTATGAGACGCTCAATTGACTTGGCAAAGTAAAATCAAAATGTGATCTATGAATCTTGCCCTCGATGAGGTCAAATACAACATCGTGAAGAACGCGTAGACAGACAGATTCTTGTTTACATCGGCAAGTCACGCTGTTCGTGTATTAGTAATGTTTTAATATGCTTAACTGTGTAATTTTAACAAACTGGGAAGTTGGAAGGGCCCTGAACTGTGGCTTAGATCGTAGAAAAACGTTTCGTTTGATACAATGTTTAATTTTGTTTGTGCGAATTATTGAGGGTATGTTTAGTCTTTTTTTTGTGGATGGGAAATCATCAAATAACTTCTCCCGCTCTGGGCGGAGCGGGAGGGTGTGTCAGACTCTTACTGACTAAAACCCACCCGTATTCCTTCCGTTGCCTGTGTTGCCAGGGGCCTCGGTAACCCATAAGTACCTTCCCGCGACTCCGGCAGGCATCGGCCCTAGTAGACCCCTACCTTTGTGCTGACGACATCTCTTTGAGGCGCGCGTGGAATACTACGCGCCGCCGATCCGGGCCTGGTCCTTATCGGACGGTGAGCTACCCATTGCTCACCGTCCACAAGCCCGCGCCGGAAATAAAGTCTCCTGCGGCAAATAGCTAGATTTCCCATAATACAATGAGTTTATTTTAAGGGTTTGATCCTGTATCAGGCTTATATGCACGGAATGCAATAAATCGCAATTAAAAACATGCGTATTTTAGGTAATTAATTATGCACCAACCACGCCTACCATTTCTAGGCGCAGTGCCTGACTAATTAACTTCATCCCCATGGGGACACGTTCGACTCCCGCACGAAACTAATATTTTTATGGCCTTGTTAGGCTGTATTTGTCTTTCTTTACGATAGGTAGAGGTGAAATTATTCGTGTAAAGAAAAGAAATAATTAATAAACCTCTTGACACAATTCTGATTATTCTTGCGCGGAAAATCATGAAAATTCACCATAGAATTCGCTTTGGAACTGTGGCCGCAATGACAAAATATACTTGTTTAGCCTAATAAATATAACATAATATCACGGCTGTGTTCCCCGATGAGTAAGGCAGAGGTGTACCTATAGTACACCCATTTCGCCATTTATATTTTTTAAGTCCCATGTAATAGGGGGCGAGCCTATTGCCATCAACCGAGGTCGGATATGTCGGATTCAGTGCTCGACAAGGTTCGCAGTATCGTGAACTTCTATGATGATCTAAGGTACACAGTACCTTCTTATAAATAATTAAGCTTAATTATGAGGTACCTGTACATCATTAACCAAAGTTACTGATATAGCCCGAAGAATTGCCAAACTTAAGTGGCAGTGGGCAGGGCAAATTGCGCGCAGAATATATAGCCGATGAGGCCCAAAGGTTCTGGAGTGTCGACCGTGTACCGGACGACGTAGCATTGTAAGCGTTCCCACAAGGTGGACAGATGAATCAAATCAAAAGTCAGTTATTCAAACTAGACTGACTGACCGGTGTTATGGTCAACAAAAAAAAAAAAAATTGCGCATGCGTTTTACTTAATATATTCTGATTATATAAGCACATATATAAAAAAAAATATGATTACAAATCGAAAATATTTGCTTTTTAAGAACTTAGCGCGATTTGACCAAATTTGATTTTCGCGCCCAATGAATGTCGGTCTTTGCGCGCTATCAGTGTAGAAAGAGAGGTAAGAGGGCATGTAGTAGTGTTTTTTGCATCGCTTGTTGTGTACGACAGTATGTCTTTGAATATTACAGAGAAATAACGTGTTTTTTGCTGTTTCGACCTATACAAAATGGCTACGAGAAGTTGTAAACGAGACGCTGACTCGTTTTTGCTATATTTGCGGCGAATTTATTAAAGTGAGAGAAAGATTTGCGAGGCATATCAAGCTTACTTCAATCTACCTGTTAAAAATCAAGACAAAAAATGGGCTCCACATGTGTCTGTGAATTCGTTCTTGAATCTGAACCAAAAATACCACATGTCATCAACTCTGAAGATCTCAATGACTTAATAGGAGTCTTAAATCTACCAAAAAGTAAAGCTGAGTTACTAGCATCGCGGTTAAAACAAAAGAATTTAATTAAATCTGATGTTCGAATATCCCATCAAAGAAAACGTCATGAAGAATTCGAATTTTTCCATCATCAGATGTAGAATGTCTCTAAAGATGCATATGTTACATTCTCATTTGGATAAATTTAAAGATAATATGGGAGCTCATTCGGAAGAACAAGGGGAACGCTTCCATCAAGCTATAATGGAATTTGAGAGCCGTTACCAAGGCCAGTATACTGAAAGCATGATGGGAGACTATATTTGTGGGTTAATAAGAGAAACTTCGACTGAACATGACAGGAAAACTAAAACTGTTCATTTTTAAATATTTTAAGTCCATTTTAAAACTTCTATTGTAAGAAAAAAATATAAATGGATGTTCGGTATCTTTTAGTAAATCATCTCATGTCAATTTTTTATGTATTTTCATTGATTTTAATTTTCCCATTTTTTACTCATAAAAGCAAATTCAGAACTGTTTTTTGTTCTTATTCTTGTTTCTATATATAACAGCAATAAAAATAAATAATGTATAACCCGTGCGCAAAAATGCTGTAGATCGGTGTAATCAGCACTTTCGAACGTCAAATGATGATCGATGACCTTGTGGAAGTCGCAGGAATCCGCTGGATGCGGGAAGCACAGAACCGGTCGAAGTGGCGGTGCTTGGGGGAGGCTTATGTCCAGCAGTGGACGTCTTTCGGCTGAATAATATATATAGATATAAAAGCTATAAATACTTACGACGTATTCTATTTGTTTCTCAGCGCGATTTCCCGGTGGGTACACTTGGTGGCCGAATTCCTGAAAAGATAACAAAACATGAGTTGTGTCTGAGGATTGATACATAGCTTTTTGGGTGGGAAATCATCAAATAACTTCTCCCGCTCTGGCCGGAGCGGGAGGGTGTGTCAGACTCTTTCTGACTAAAACCCACCCGTATTCCTTCCGTTGCCTGTGTAGCCAGGGGCCTCGGTAACCCTTAGTACCTTCCTGCGACCCCGGCAGGCATCGGCCCTAGTGGCCCCCTACACTTGCTGACGACATCTCTTTGAGGCGCGCGTGGAATACAAAGCGCCGTCGACCCGGGCCTGGTCGTTACCGGACGGTGAGCTGCCCATTGCTCACCGTCCGCATGCGGACGGTGGCCGGAAATAAAGTCTCCTGCGGCGGATAGCTAAGTACTTGTTAGTATGATTTATCCTGTATTTCTGTAGATAGATTTTTAAACTAAAATACATGGGGTAGGTACCAAGGTACGTATTTACAGTACGGTAGAGATGACTTAGCCCATGTGCGCACGGATGTAGGTAAATATATTATATCGTATATATCGCGCCGGAATTTTTTAGCGCATTGGATTTTCAACTCACAACATTTATTTCTATTAAATGAACAAGTCTCCGAAAGACTGAGCAAAAAAAAGCAGGGAAATTACTAGTACCTACCTGCTCAGAGATTGAAATTATTGTAAAAATGCCAGTTGTATGACAATTAAAATTTATAATAAATTACCACCTGCCCTGAAAATGTTACCAATTAAATGTAAAATGTTTGATTGGCACTTAGACATGTGTTTTTATTCCGTCAATTAATTTTTAAATATTTTTTTTTTGATATTGTCATTACTTTGACATTATTATGAGTTTTTGGACATGGTAATTTTTATTTTGACATTGTTTTATATTTTTGTTTTAACTATTAATATTTTGACATTATTAATAATGCATTTTTAAATTCATAAACTGAATACACATTTTCATAACTTTATATAATATTCTCATAATGTACATAGTTCTGATTTGCATGTACTTAGCTTATTATTTCATATTTCTACATCAACAATGGTAGTATGTGTGAAACAATGTTTAATGTAAGATCTCAATGTACCATATACTGAGAAATAAATAAATAATTATTAACTCTCGGGGTTGAGCCGAGCATTGAGAATCTAACAGAGTGCATCCCAGCGTGACGGAAAAAAACGCCGGAAAATCATTGTTGAATTTTCAAATCTTGAAAAATCGCCGCGGGAAAAATCGCCCGTGCGTACGTGGGCTTATAGTGTATTTTCGTTTAAATTATTGATATTTCGAATATTCTTTATTTGATTTCACCACTATATAATAAAATTTTGGATAGCCAACAACACAGTGATGTTTGAAGTTCTACAAATTGCTTCTTATTGTTGTATTCGATAATGTTGACATAGCGATACAGTCTTTGAGGGCTGTTTGCACATTTGCTCAGTATTCTGTGACATGTCAATATCAGTGTTAAAGCCGGTGTTTTTGTGTGTTTAATACATAAGTTATTTTTTGGTAATTTTAGTACTGTATCGATATTACACATAATATAACATTACGCGTGTAATCCCAAAAGGTTTAAGCAGAGGTCTACCAATAGTACACCCACATTTCGCCAGATATGTTTAGGTTCAATGTAATAGGGGGCGAACCTATTGCCATCAACCGGGCACAAATCCAGACCGGACTCTGGATTAATTGAGACATTAGAAGCCTCCGGGCTTCTACTGAGAAATTGCTTACGGGAAGACCCAATAACTCTATGCCCGACCTGGAATTCGAACCTACGACCTCCTGCTCAGCAGTAGCGCTTCGACAATCGATCGATCGATATTATTGTTATAAATTTTAAATAAAACAAAGATTATTGAAATCCTGAAAAAACAATGCGGCTCCTTTTAATAATTGTTGCATTTACATCAATGCTTGATGGTTTAAACTGGTGCGTATGCGCAATACCCATGTAAATCATGATTATTTCGTATGAATTATGCACATTATTATTTGCCAACATCGGTACCTACATACCTATAAATAAATGAATACGATACATACATACTAATATATTAACATTTTAGAATCATAGACAAAAACAGACGTACAAGAAATAAATAACAGTTCAACAAACTATATGTCTTTGTAAAAAACGTTTAAGACGCTGACAACACCTAAACCGTGGGCACTGTCAGATTGCATGGAAAAGAAAGAGAAGCGCGATGACACAACGCTTGTAATTTATTGCAAAATATGAAGCAATTATCTATTTACTCAAAATTGAGTTGAGTAATCGAAAATAAAAAACAACCAAGTTCTGCATTCAAATAAGACGTTCTTGTTATTAATTAAATATGTAACGTATTTTGATATTTAATACAGATATTTTGGATTAGAACTCAAGGTAAGAGGTTAGTTTAACGTTAGTTTTGTAAAACGTGTTTTGGTAACAACCAAGTACTGGGAAATATGTTCAAAATTAACATATATTTTTTCCGCTACCACAAACTATACAGATTTGGCAATTTTTTTTCTGAAGAGAAGCCAATTTTGGTCAATTGGGTCTTGTCAGCGCCGTAAGTATCAATATTACCTACATTATTGATAGAGTCATATTGAAGTACACACTTCGGTTCATTTAAATTCTTTAGGTATAATATTACAATCGCAATAGATGTAATATAAAAACTGATTGTCACCTCATGAAGAATTGCTTTTGATAAAAACTGCATTCAAGCGCGAATGGAGTCGTCGAGTTTATACGATAATTTCTATGAATGTAATAACTCTGCACGAGTCCAATTTTTTGTCGTCAAATGTTTTTTGTGTCGTCATCAATCATATTTATGTATTTCCTGTGTCAACTCAATAAATAGCTTTTAATGTTTTTATTGATCATAGAACATTCATGTGCTCAGTAGAAAGTAGATATTTCATGAAGGAATTACTTTTGATTTGTAGGTATCAAATTATTTAATGATTCACATTCTAAATGCAATTTTGCAATAAAATTACTTAGGATTTTAGAATTGCAGAAAAAAATAGAGGTATTTTCGGAATTAAATTCTATCGAGGAAACTTATCTCAATTGCGTTTTCGTTTAGTCAGAATATTCATCAAATAGTCAATAAACTATCAAAAATTATATCTATACATGCTGGATTAGTGAAATAAATTGTTACGAAAAAGCCTCCAATTTATTTTGGTTCCTTAAACTAGCTTCCTGACATGACACCGCAGAAATTTTGTCACTCTATCATCAAGCCTAAGGTTACTATTAACCCTGACCCTGAATGGCCAACTCTAGCACATTATATAACTCATACGTAAGCCTTCCTTGTTGCATCACAAAAAAATTGTCCTTGATAAAGAGAATTTTAATGTTTAAACTTATTATTTATTTTAAAAAATATCTGGAAATTTCTTGTTCCCCGACTCACTGCGTCGCATTGCATCGCCCGCCAGCATTACTTCGTTATTGCAGCATTCTTTCTGATTTTTTTCATGTGTCTCCTAAAGGTTGTAGCGTGATGATAAATAAATAGCCTACAACCTTCCTCAAGAATTGGTTTTCTCATGGTTGGTTATCAAATCCAATTTTTTTTTTCAAATCTTACTGGTAGTTCCAGAGATTAAGGCATACAAACTTACAAACAAATGTTACCTCTTTATAATATTATATGTATACAGATTGTCTACAGGAAATTGAAAATTGGTACTCACATACAAGTAAGGTTCCATGAACACTTCATAAATGTTGCTCTGGTAGTCTTCAATCGCTGGTAAGGTCTTGATGAGCAGGTTCCTTCCATACCCTGGAATCCCCTGGATGGTTTTCCCGTTCAACGCTGCCAGCAGCCAAAGAAACTGGCCGAAAAACACATGAAGTCGCAAATTCATTTTGACAGAAACGATTACGAAAAAATGAATGAAAAATAAGTTCGTTTTCTTATATAACGCGTGTGAACTTCGCAAGAGGCTAGGTATCAATGATTTGACTTCTTAGTGTTGGGTTGCAAATCATGCTCTTTTTTAGGGATCCGTGAGTCTGTAATACATTTTTTTCATTTGCGGACAAATTCCCAAATTGCAAATTTTGATAAAAGATTAAAATTATTTTAAACGTCATTGTTTTAGTAATATATTTTTTACTACAATATACTTATGTTACAAGTAGCAGTGGTGGCCTAGGGGCCGCGACTTACGAGTTGTAGGTCGTAAGTTTGAACCCAGACAGGCGCAGAGATGTCAGCACGAGTCCACTAGGGCCGATGCCTGCCGGGTTCGCGGGAAAGTCCGAAAGGGTTATCGAGGAACAACACAGGCAACGGAAGAAATACGGGTGGGTTTTAATTAGTAATAGTCTGACACACCCTCCCACTCCGCGCAGAGCGGGAGAAGTTATTTGATAATTTCAAACCGAAAAAAGGCAGGCGCTTTACTTTGTGTAAATTATTTCATCACCACTGCTCTCAAAACGGTGAAGGAAAACATCGTGAGGAAACCTAGAATCAAAATATCGAAGACATGTGACATCTACCAAACCGCACTGGTCCCGCGTGGTGTATTACGGCCCAGTCCCTCTCACAGAGAGGACGCCTGTGTCCTAGCAGTGGGAACATTTTAGGCTGGTTATGTACTGCGATTATATCAAAATAGTTATCCAATGACCTGATGAAGGTCACGGAAATCCGCTGAATGAGCAGGAACGATCGTTGAGGCGATGCTTGGGGGAAGCCTATGTCCAGCAGTGGAAACTTTTGACTGAAATGAAAAGTTTGACCCATCAACTCATACAGTGGAAAGGCTTTCCGTTCCAGAGATACAGACGTGGTCCTTGCTATAAAACAGTAAGCTTAGTATGACGCTTTCTATTTCTACGAAGAATAGACATAGCTCTTTCGATACAAAGTGACATTTCGTTTCTCCATTTTTGACATCGCACCGTAGAAATCCTTCTAAAATCAGTTTTTTTAATCTCGGAGACTAAATTGACACATGCAAATGTCAAACTCCAAATTGAAAAAACGAACAACAATCATTTGAACTGTCAAATTAGTCTCTGGGATTAGAAAACGAACTATACAATCTGTCATGTTGTCTTTCGTTTCTAACGATCTTTGTCTAGGGCCTTTTTTATGTAGAAGGGTTTCTACGGTGCGACGCGACGTCAAAAATGGAGAAACGAAATGTCACTTTGTATAGAAAGAGCTGTGTCTATTCTTCGAAGAAATAGAAAGTGTCATAAAAAGTGTTCTCCAATATTTAACAACACATACGGAACCAAATCACCCAAAAAGCTTCTACCAGCTGATTTTCCTAATGAATAGCTTAAGACGAAGATACGGCAAATCGTAGTTAGTGGTGTTAACCAAGGCTTCATGATATAACCGTGCGTTAATGGCAGGTTAGCTACGGCATTGTCCCGCCTGGAAGCAGGCTCGTGCCTCGTATGGTGAACGCTCATTAACTCCGAAGGTTGGTTATGAATGGCATATTAAAATATTAACTTGTTTTAATGTTAAGATCGTTAATTAAAATTGTTTGATGTAATTTTACGTTTTTCTTGAATTGTTGGGATTGTACTTACGTGGGTTTGATTGCCATGTGATTGTAATTTTGAAGTTATTTTTGTAACAAAAAACGGTATGTGAGACATGAATGATGTATGATATGTATGAAGCGACTGCTAATGTTGTCTTAATTTAAATCTTCCCATTAATTAGGTTTAATTTGATTTTTGAGACTTACGTGACTTGTAACATCATCAGCACTTGTTTATGTAAGTTAACTTTGCTGCCAAAGTTAGTTGCTACAGTCCTTAAGTCAATCAGATTAACATCATCAGGTATTGACAATTCACTGATGACCAAGGACGGCTCCAATTGCACGCTATTGAGCTCGATCTTCAGTGACTCCATACATTCTTAACCAGCCACCAAGCGAGAATGTCGCATGGTAGCTTATTTGCTTAACCAAGCCTGAGGGTGTCCCAGGATGCGTTAGATGAAACGCTTATAAATCCGGACGTTGTCCTATGAATTCAAAAGTATTTCTCTCTGCAGTTCTTTCACCCATAAAACTGTAGATTTAACGTTAACCTAAATTGAGGAGTACTTAGCAGTCAGCTGGACTAAATGATGACAATGCTGCGCCGTGTGTTGTTAATTTTAGTGAATGGGTATCAAATTCACCTCCCCATAGAATACTACAGTACCTCATCATTATCTGTCTAGCCTTTTCCAAACTATGTTAGGGTCGGCTTCCAGTCTAATCGCTGAATACCAGTATTTTACATGGAGCGACTGCCTATCTGACCTCCACGACCTAGTTACTGGGATTACCTAGTAACTGGTTTGTCAGATTTTCGGACTTCTGACGATCTGTACCGACTGCCAAAGATCTATGAACTACAGCCGGGACCAATAGCTTAACGTACTTTTCGAGTCACGGAGGGGTCTTGATATATAAAGATGGTCACCCATTTTCATTTTGTTCCGGGGTGGAAAATCCTTATGTATGTCCTCCGCCCTGGAGCGGGCGGAGGGGTCTGTCAGACTCTTACTGACTAAAAACCACCCGGTGTTCCCCTCCCACACTTGCACAGGGGATTATGGGATCTAATGCGACCTCCGCGATCCCCGGCCGACCCGTCGTTGCGGGCCACCTCAGGATCGCGAGGGGAATTAGGTGTTAAACTCCCCCCGCGACGTCCAATAGGGGCGCACGTGGAACACAATGCGCCGCCACCTCGGCTTCTGCTATGTGAGGGGCAACGGATGTCCCCGAGTCCGTCGCCCCTGGACTCATTTAGGGGGGCTGGAAGAGGGCGTTGTCCGCCCTCCGCCGACGCCCGGTGCGCCTGCTGCGGACAGGGTGAGTGGAAGACATGTCCCGCTCCCTTTCCGCAGCCTCCTTCTGCGACACGATTGTTTCGCAGAAGGATACTACCGCGTCCCAGTCCGCGTCCGCGTCCGGCGCGGCTCCTCCCAAGCGGCATACTCTGCTAACGCCGTGACCTCCTGGCAGTCGACGCAGTGGCGACAACGGGCCTCCGGCTCCCTGTTTATGCGACACAGATACTTCCCGAAGCAACCATGCTCGAGAGCACCTGCGTTACCCGAAACAATAGGGAGCCGTGCCTCCTCCCAAACCAGTGCTCGAGTACCGGCCGGCGGACCGCCTCAATGGTGACGAGGCCGGTGGTAGGGCGTGAAAGCCTGTCCCGCCATTCCACCATCAGGGCTGCGCGAAGCTACCACCGACGCAACTCCAATTGTTGCTGCAGCAGCCGCTTGCCCCGCGCACTCGCTTCCTCGCGCCACCGATACAGTGACGCGAGTACTTTTGCCTCGAGGTACCAGGGCGAGGATCCGGCCAGTAAACAAGCCGCCTTGTAGGAGATCGTGCGATATCCCCTGATGACTCTGACGGCCATCGCTCTCTGCGGCTTTCGCAGGACAGTGATGCTACCGGCCATCACGTCAGCCGCCCAGATCGGGGCCCCATACAGGGCCATCGATCGCACGATCCCCACGTAGAGCCGCCTACAGGCGGCGCTCGGGCCCCCCAGATTGGGAAGCAGCGTTGATAGCCTCAGCCGGGCCCAACAACTTGTGTGCCAGCCGCCGAAAGTGGGGGCCAAAGTCCCATCGGCTGAGCACCAATCCCGGGTACTTCCAGTGGCGTGCAGTGGTTCTCCACAGAGGGTAGGCCATGCATACTGACACCAAAAAAAAAACTAATTCGCGCAACATCACAGCGCGGCTCTACATACAAGAACTCACCACATTATTCAAGGTTTAAAAAACGATTTTCTAACGATGCAAACAGAAGAAAGATTCGGCCACCTCAAATATCATAACCAAGTGGGTGGGTGATAATTACAGAACACGTCACTTGCAAGATATCCGAAGTCATGAATGATCATATTTTTGGATTACTTCTCGTAATTGGTTTTGAAACGTAAAGTAGTGTAAAGATTATGTGTTGTGTTATTATTTGTTTATTTACCTAAGAATGGTGTTCTGTTGTGAAGTTTGCACCGATAATGTCGTCATCATCTTATCATTAAACGACAAGTGCGACTAGCCTAACCTAACCAACACATTATCGGCGCAAATAAACAAATAATAACACAACACATAATCTTTACACTACTTTACGTTTCAAAACCAATTACTTATAACTTTTATAAATAAGATCTAAAACAGCGAAACATTCAAGATCACATATAAATTACGTGTCACTGTCACATGAAACAAACACTACCAATTAAAATTGTATCACTGTAATACCGTGTTCTTCCACAAAAGGGACTGTCATATTTTGCCGGATAACACTGACACACTGGACTGTGTTGCCGAATTTTATTTTCCTAACTCCCCACAAACCAAGCGAAATTTCCCAAATATGAGAAGAAAAATAAAAAAATATGAAGTTTTTAATTACTTTTATAGGGCTTTTGCTATTCCTTAAAATTTATAATTTTTTGGAAGGTATAAATTCAACAATACCACCCTTTTTTTTAAATTGTCTCTAGTAGTCTGGTAGTCATGAAGGAAACTTCCCCGCCATTCGGGGAATTGTCCAAAAATTGGGAACCCTGGTCTTCAATATTTTTCATTCATTAAATCATTCACTTTACACACAACCAATGAGGACCAAGCTCCGGCCGCCGGAGTTACGCCCCTAATTTAAACCATTTCACTATTGTGTGCCGTTCATACACACGAATATATACACGAGTGTGCGTAAATTTATGAACGAAATGTAGGCGAAACGAATCCTTGCCTTGCGTACGTAAGCTCCGTCGAACTGTGAGTCACGTGGCGTCTGCGACAAGTTGCTATAAGAGTTAAGTTTTAATGGGAGTTTAACTTTTTTTTAAATATTTTGTATTATTGTATTACATATTTAAAATAAATGCATTTGGCGTTGTTGGTAGGGTAGGCTAGGCCTAATTGCCTCTATGGACGGCACGCCCCTGGGTACTTCATGGTAGACTCAACAGCGATTTGAGCCCCCCCGACCAAGATGTGTGTTCTGGGTGGCGGCGCCCGTCGGGGGCCATGAATTACTATGGCCTCCGACTTGTTGAGGGTCACCTCCAGGCCTAGGCGCCGTATGCGGCTTACCACCTGTGAGACCGCAGCCGTCGCCAGCAACGCTGCCTTCCTGTACGAGCTCACTCGGGCCGTGACCAGCGTGTCATCTGCATAACACGTCAAGTCCACGCCCAACTGGAGCTCGCCTCGCAGCACCCAGTCGTACCCTATGTTTCACAGGAGCGCCACGACCGAGCCCTGCGGAACACCGCGCGACATGCGGCGCTGGTTTCCGCCATCACGTCCCGTGTAGGTGACACACCTCTAAGCCAAATAAGCCCCAACGATGCGGTGGAAGTAGGGAGGCACCCGATGGTACCGGAGTGCCTCCCGAATAAATCTCCAAGGCAGGGTGTTGAAGGCTTTGGAGATGTCCAAGGACACAACCAACATCACCCCGCCCCGGGACACTGCTTCCTCCGCCAGGACTCTCAGTCGCGATATTGCGAGAATAGTGGTGCGCCCGTGCCGAAAGCCAAACTGGATCTCGGCCAGGTCAGGCCCCTCTCTGCACAAGTGGCCGACGAGGCGGGCAGCGATTATCCGCTCTAAAAGTTTTCCTACCTCGTCTAGCAGCACTATGGGCCTGTACGCGGACGGTGAGTACGCAGGGCGCCCGCCTTCCTGAGCAGGACCAGACGGCCAGATTTCCACAAAGTGGGAAACTGCCCTGCTCAAGGCACACTGTGTAAAGAGCTCTCAGTTAGGGCTCTTGCTCCTTCAGGGAGAGGGCACGCACGCGTGGGTCGGGCACGCGGCCATGGATTCCGTCGGGCCCCGCAGGTGAAGATGGTCACAACCGCGGCAAGCATGGCTTAACCTGATCGAACCACCCGAACTAATGCGGGCTGTTATTACTTCTTAAAATATTACAGTACCTACAAAACCAAAATAGATAAAAAAGTTAAAAAAAAGTTTCGGTTCATTGATGTTCAAAACCATAAACAGACTATAAAAAGTATTTAAATGAACTCTACAACTGTCCATACGACGAAAAAATCCCATAATTGTCATCAGTCATTGTGGCAACGTCACACCTCACGAAATATCTTTTCGTATGGTCTATTATAGTTCAAGAATAGTGGTGACTCACCCACAAAAGCCATTTACAAAGAGTTGGAGTCGTATGACGGAGAGAGCCCAGCAACGATGAAGTGGTGATGAACCGGAATTTTGTGTTCGACCACCAACAGGTAATGAATTTAATTGTCCTTTAGCCTTTATTATTATGAGCTTGCTGTGTCTGCAAAGGCCTCCCTACCATATCCATTCTTCTCGGTCTATTACATTCAAGCCAATCCATTACGTTAGGAGTCCAACTTATCCCACCTAGTCTTACTGGGTCTGCCACGCCACGTCGTTTCCTGTTGTTCGGAAGTGCGATCCAACTTTCATCACTTAAAAAAGATGTTTGGCCAATATCTGAAGCAAGGCTATCAGCTATGTGGTGCAAATGCCCGAAGATTAAATATTTTATGTTGATGTGAAAATTGGTCGTGTAGAAACTGTGTAAGCTTTTGGGGCATAGATAACAAAACTGATCAAAAAATGTTTTGCGACGATTGAATTTGTGACTTGTTCTAAAATAAGAGAGGGATTTGAAAGATTTGGACGTTAGAAAAAAGCCGTATATCTTTTTAAAAGTTTTTAAACGTATGTTTTATTTATATTCTTGTTAACTGTTGTTCTTTTGCAGCCTGCTTTGCTTTTTTGATCAGTTTTATTCAGCAGTGCTTGAATGGTCAGTTTTTGAGAGTTCAAGCTTAACATGAGAACTAATCATTATTTGTTCCAGGTGAGTTGTTTAGTGCCTACAATGATTGATTTTTTACTATTATTGATTAGAATTTCGCTAAGTTAGCTACACACGGTCTAAAGTTGCTGGCTACGTGCAAAGCTAGGCACCGCTTGCCTTGAAATGGTTCATTTATTCTGTGAAACGGATTTCTTAGTACCGTCCGTTTTCTGCATCTCATTTTATAGTATTTTACAAGTTCGCGGGTATACACCGACACAGATCAGGGTTGCAAAGTATCTAAAATTCACCACGTATTAGATAATAAAGAATTTTAGAATTATGTTACCTAGGTTCGAACCCTGACCCGCTTTACTTTTTGTAAATTATTTCTCATCTCCACTGCTCTCTTAACGGTGAATTCATCATCAAATCATTGTGAGGAAACCGGCATGTCCTACAACCAAAAATTTGAAGACATGTGACATCTACCAACCCGCACTGGGCCCGGGTGATGGAGGAGGCCACCAACCCGCACTGGGCCTGCGTGGTGGAGGAGGCCTCCAACCCGCAATGGGCCTGCCCGAATTATCATTGCATTGCAGGGCAGGTGATGTGTAGGGCAAACCAAAGTAATTGACATCAGAGTGACAGTTAGTGCACTACACACTTGTTTGGGTCCCATTAGATTCAGCATGGTTGTGTGATTCGTATTTGTTGAACAACAAAGTCGACCCGAATCAATGACTACACATTAAGAAAACGGAGAGTGCCGATTGGCAATCTCCGTTCGGCATCTACCCTCGCTAAATCATTTTCGGGTCGCCTTGGCAAAATTCCAGTTTAACCGAGCGACTTTTTACCGAATATGTATCCACA
Source organism: Atethmia centrago (assembly GCA_905333075.3). Lineage (NCBI taxonomy): Eukaryota > Metazoa > Arthropoda > Insecta > Lepidoptera > Noctuidae > Atethmia > Atethmia centrago. The sequence goes on along the minus strand of HG995378.1, from coordinate 27,823,789 downwards.
TAGGTACCAATAGTATAATCGATTTTTCCGCTCGGCTCTGCCCAGTCATGTCGAACCGAACAAGTGTGTGAAGCATCTATCACTTGCGTTTGTGTCCAATACTGATCTGCTATCAAATTATGCTAACCCCTCAGGAAAGGCAGAGTATATGGTCTAGGACTGCAAGCACCCTGAACAAGTGGCTGTGGGGGGCGCTGTGCTGCGGTTTGCCTGGACTGCCGTGCAAATTCTGCAGCTGTTGCGATCAGCTTGAAGATGGCGGCCCCGAGAGAGAGAGGCCTAGAGTTAATCGTGAGTTCCTATTATTACGTATAGCCTGACAGACGACGCACAGACCAAACCAATGAAAGTAGAGACATGCAAATTGAAAGGTAGGGCCTGTATTGGCCTGACAAACAACTCACAATATTAACTCTTAGCCTAAGCGTATACGGAGACAGCACAGGGTAGGGCAGCATAGATTAAACTGTGTGACACAGCAAATGTCTGAACTGCGTATATGAAAGTCGCATGACAACACATTGTACACAAAAAACTGCACTGTGCTGAACTGTGTCGCCTGCTCGGCTTGCGTCTCCGTATACGTTTAGGCTAAGAGTGTTTATTGATTCTGAGTTGCTTAGACGGAGACACAGCACAGGGTAGGGCAGCATAGATTCAACAGTGTGACACAGCAAATGTCTGAACTGCGTATATGAAAGTCGCATGACAACACATTGTATACAAAAAACTGCGCTGTGCTGATCTGTGTCGCCTGCGCGGCCTGCGTCTCCGTATACGCTTAGGCTAAGAGTTTTTATTGATTGTCAGTTGTTTGTCAGGCTCCTCCCTACCTTCCAATTTTCATGTCTCTATTTTCATTGGTTTAGTTAATGCGTCGTCTACTTTTACGCTTAGGCTTACCACTGAAACTAGATGAGTGAAGATTTTGAAGATAGTACTCGTAGGTGTCTTTACCAGGCGTCTATGTCGTAACCCAACTATACTAATCAAAAATTCCGAAAGGAATCTATAGTGAGGAACTGACAGTCAAATATGATAAGCACGTTCTTGTTAAACTCGCTAATATGAAAATATTAGCTTCACTGGTAACTAACAAACAAACAATGTAATAAAATCTTGGAAGTCAATTTTAACCTTCTTCTAATTGTCATATCGAAATGTAACTTTGTATTGTATAAGTAGTTCGGATGACAATACGATAATTTGGTATCTTGGAGCTGATCTGATGATGGAGCCAGGAGGTGAATAGTGGAACTCTTCAGTGGCTACTAGCAAACCCCGCAAGTTTGGGCTCATATGATTCGTTTTGATGCGTCCAATAGATTGGGCTTGGTAACGAAGGTCTGATGATGGAGCCAAGAGGTAGATTGGGGAATTCTTCAGTGGCTACTAGTAAATCCCTCGAGTTTAGGCTCATCTCATGTGATTCGTTTTGACGAGTCCAATATATTGCACTTGGAGGTGGATAGTGGAACTCTTCAGTGGCTACTTGTTAACCGGTCAAGTCATGACTTTGTTGACTTTAGACTTATTAACTAAATGAAGAATATACTAGACTAGGAGTATGTCGAGGAGTATGTAAGGAGCGCACCAGGTGGCGTTCTATAGTTTCCGCCTACCCCCATGGGAAAAAGGCGTGAGATATGTATGTATGTATATGTGCTAGCCTAAAAAGTGGAAAATATAAATGTACCTATGTAGTTATTTTAAATACAAATTAAAAAAAAGGTTTTATCACGCACTTACAATTAAAATAATTTAATTGACTTGTACTAGTTACGATATAAGTACCGATGTAGCTTGCCACTTATTTTGTATCCAATGATTAATTCAAAAAGCATGGAGCGCTTTTTGGTTGTGTGTATTTTTAATTAATGTAAACACAGCGCTCCACATTGTTTATTTTTTTTTTTGCAACAACTTTGAAAGAGAGAAAAGTGTGTTTTTTTTTTAGGGTTCTGATCCTAAAAAGAAAACTGAACGCAGTCCGTTTATCACAGAGGCTTTTTTCTGTCATCTTGGCTTACTGATTTTTTTTTTTGGAAATTTTCATATAACTTCTCCCGCTCTGGGCGGAGCGGGAGGCTGTGTCAGACTCTTACTGACTAAAACCCACCCGTGTTCATTGCCTGTGTTGCCAGGGGCCTCGGTGACCCTTTAGTGCTTTCCCGCGACCCCGGCAGTGGCTTACTGAGATAAAGATTCATCGAAGCTTGTCTTCTATGCTTTATCTATACTGCTATATATATAACCTACCCACTAGTGCTCAAGGAGCAGTCTTAATTAATTGCAATTTTTCTAATACGTATTTTATCTAACGTAGATACCTAAATGCAGCACCGTTTATGGAGAGTACAACCAATAATGACTCACATGTTATCGTGAGTTGTGCATCATTGAACTATAACATTGATAAATTGCTAACAAAGGAACCTGACTGGTCTCACGTTTTACTAAATGGTTTCCTGACAATTATGTGAATTTTAAGTCAATCACTTACTATTGTAGGTACTGATTAAGGAACCAGTACCTACAATAGTAACATAAGTAAGACAAAAAGGTCTAGAAAAGAAATAGACACTTGCTTATTTTTTTTGCAGCTATTATATGCCTGCTGGCTTGCAAATCAATGCTCTACTGATTACGCATACTAAGTACGGTTTTAATTTCAACAGAATCCACGGCGACAGTCGAGCGTATGGCGCGGCCGCACCGACCCCACGCTCCGCACGGGCGCAAGCACACGCCAGAAACACTGTCAGCCGTGCGATGTGCGCTGTCGCAGCTTCAGGGGGAGCCAGCGGTGCTGCCAGTCCTACCAGAATACCAGCCAAACACCTCCGAACCCGGCTGACTGATCAGAATCAAGTGTTTAATCATACACAGGTGTAAACTGTGCAAGAATTGCCTTCGGTCTTGATCCTGGCTTTTTTCAGGACTTACGAAGCGGTCTGTAAAAATATCGTTGCCTAATGTTTTTCTGGTTTGTAAATTGGTCTATTCATTTCTGGAACTTCCAGTGTAGACATACAGTGCCAAAGCCCAGTAACTCTTGACATCTGTCTTTACCAGATTCTCAGTGTCAAGTTATCTTGTGTGCGTGCTTCGCGCACAGACGTATATACTCGTGTGTCGTGTCTCGTGTTTGTGGCTTCGCGGTGTCCACTGGGTTGCATACTCTTTTCCCCATTCCTACCTCAACAGGCATACGTTGGGCAATCTTGCTCATTGTTTAACTTTTTCCTGCGGATAGGTCGTATCATAAGGTACTCATGTTTATCCGATCAAGGCTTTGATGATGATGAGATGGGATTGATCAATTTTACAACGCAGATTCTCGCTTAATATTTGTCTAGGTAACGCTATTTTTGCACTTGACTGAGCTAAGTTTTTTAAAGATGCAGATTATCAAGCTCTTCCTGTGAGTTATCAGTCTGTCATGCGTGTTCTTCTTCATTAGATCATTGTATAGAAGTTACAAATTCGATTCCTAAATGTTAATGTTATTTACATAAGTTTATTGAGTTAATTGTAAATACTTACATTCATAAATAATAATTTCAAGACATCTATCGTGAGGTGATATTTTAGTTTGTTCGAAAACTTTAAACCAGCGGGGTAATTGCGTAACAGTCTAACAATTACATTCATTTTGACAATTCGAAAACATTCATTGTGTTATTTACGTTGTCAAGCAGACGAACTTTTCAAACATATGAAGCAATGGATTAGAAATTTCCTTCAAAATCCTTGGGATTGTGACAGAAAGTGTATTACGCAATGAGGGTTTTCTGAAATGACGTTCAGTAGGTGGCAACACTCAGACGTCAAGTCCGGGCCCCTGTCAAAAGTGTCAAAGCGCCTATAACTTCATTATCATAGAGGAAACTAATATATCGGTTCATTATTCAGTTAGACCTGACTGAATAATGAGCGCCTCGGGACTACAGGGAAAACCGATTATCAGATATGAACCTACATGTCAGATAGTTAATCGGTTTTCTCTGTAAAGGGACGCGAACGATGAACGTCATCAAACCATCACATACCTATGTATTTTATAATCATGTCAAAATGGAAGACCCCTTGTCAAAATGGCGCCAACTGGTGGCGAGAATTTTTATGAAAACCCTCATTGGGTAGCAGGTGAATGGAGACCGGTTAGTACACTGTCTTTAGTTTACGATTTTAATTAAGGATTGGTATGCAGTATTTATTGAATTTACAAAACATACATTAACCATACAGTTCCGGGCCAGGGCTATCCGGGCTGCGGAAATCAAAACTCATTTATTCAAACTAGGCTTAGAATCAGCACTTTTTGAACGTCAAATCTTTACACCAATCAAGACACCTGTAGATCGTGCGGAAGACCTGGATGAGACTTGCACAGACCAGGGACGCATAGCACAAAAGGGAGGAGGTCTTTACTCAGCAGTGTTTGGAACAAGGTACCGATAATGATGGGACACTGAGCCCGGTAGGCCGCGTCCTATTTAAAAGCGAACGTCGCGCTAACTGTCCCTTTTTGTTTGGTGAACTAGAACGCGTGGTTGCGCTGACAGATGGCGGTTTCCGGTTTTCCGACAGTGACATATTATGCACACGACGATCGTGTATTTACGCGGCGATCGCTAATGTAGGTCGCCGGGTTACGCCCTGACCCTGAAATGTGTGGATAGACCTTTATCTTTGCTTTAAAAAGAAAATACTTGAGCGGTAAAAGTGTGTTATTTGTTTTTTACGTTAATCATTGTACAGTGTTTTATAAATATTTTGTATTATTGTATAAATAAAGTAAATTTTAAACGAAATTTTATTTTTATTTTCTATGTTTTTCGGAGAAAGATATTACTGCTGACATCTATCAGTAACCCATGTAACTAGTAAGCTACGTTTGTACAGCACTCGTGACCAAGTTACAACGTGAGCTTATTGTAATTTACAGCCATGTTGTAGTTCTACCCAACGTGCATAGATGGTGTTTAAATAAATTGTTGCTTTGATTTGATGCCATTTTAAACTAGGCCTGCCCCCTTCGATCAATGATAGCACTAGATAAAGGATCAGGAACAATAATAAGTCGCTCAAGTGGCCACCTTAGCACACACTTTGGTACACATTTATAAGAAATATAAATGTGTACGAACGACTACGAAGTATAGAAAAATGTTTAATAATGTTAACAACTTCAGTTTATTAGACACCTTAACAATCAAAATTACGATTGCAAAATATTTATATTTAAGTCCTTCTGTCATCGGAGAAAGGTTAGAAGGAAGGGAAAAGGTTGCTTGGAAGAGATCGCAGAAAGCGATAAGGCCGCCCATTGTATATTTTGTAGTGTTCGATTTATTTTTTGTTATGTATTTTTGTGGTGTAGGTACAATAAAGTATAGATAAATATAAATAAATAAAAGGAAAAAGATGTCAACGAAGAATAAAGTAAATTAAAAATGAAAGATCACTTAATATTTTGCAACATAATAAAATGCATTTTAAATACACAAGGCATTTAATCTTCAAGTAAAACTAAATACACAAGTCTGTCCTCTTTAAGCACAACACTTGTGTTCAATGTAGCAACTTAATTACCATTCCATAATGAGATTTTCTCGTCATAAGTTTCTTATCATGTCTTGTGATTTTCAGTTTCGCGCCATAGAGAACTATTCCATCTGTAAAGTAGGTCATCCGTAGTATTTGAAAGTTGGAACTTAGTTGCTATTAATTCAATACTAGTGGCATTGACGAGCTGTCTCCGTATCTTCAGGGTCAGAACGTGATTATAGGTCGTCGTCATACTTGTCACGTCTTAGTAGATACTACTGCTGGTGGTTTATTTAGTTCAGTGAGTTAGTTAGTTAGGATCAGCTGTTATCACTTTTATCATTGCCTGATTTATTTAGTGAGTGATACTTATAATTTGATAAATTTATAAGGTGAGGTGATTTTTACCTGTTCTTTTTTCTTTTGGTGTAGTAAAATATTGTTCTTAGATCGATTGTTTATGAGGTGTTTCCTTCAATAAAGGTGAGTCGTTTCTAATCTAATTAGATTGTTTTAATTAGCATAATAAAATAATTTGATCAGGTGCATTTTATGCGGAAGGAAAATCGCATAAGGAAATATATGTGCTTTATAAAAAGTAGGTTACAGAGTTGAAGTCAGTATATTTTCTTGGCATTTTATAGGTAGCAGCGCAGCGCAGTACTAACATAGTCTTAAGGCGATACCAAAATAAATTGGGAGCTTTTTCGTAACCATTTATTTCACTATTACAGCATGTATGGATTTAATTTTTGGATATATGTTTATTGACTATTTGATTAAGACTCTGACTGAAGGAAAACGCAATTGGGTTCAATTTCGTCGTTAGTATTTAATTCCGAAAATACCTCTACTTTTTATTTATTTTTCTGTAATTCAATTATTAAGTATATTTTTTGCAAAATTGCATTCAAAAGACTGAAAATATTTTTGATACATAGTTTAATTTATTTTTAAACAAGTTTTGTTTGGTTTGGCGCTCTTATATTGTTTTTTTTTTGTACCAGTCATAGATATAGGAGAGTTTTTGACGTGATAACGTCTTATAAATCGATGAACGCCGGCTGCACGCACGAAAAACTGTCACATTCCGCCTGAGCCGAGCGTGCAAGCGAGAGCGCGGAACTGGCGATAGAGAGGCACAATCGGCCTAAGCGTTCGGCTTGTGACGCATCTCTCTCTCGTTATCACGTAAAATTATCGTCCGTAAACCGACTTTACAGACAACTAATTTTTATATTTCTATGGTTCCAGTCCATTGTTGCTCTCTCTTTTTTCGCATGTGAAAGGAACTGACTGTCACTTTCTTCCAGTTCACTATGATTTTTTTTTTACGTAGCCGATATCATTTTTCATTCACAATTGCCAAACCTTACTCTTTCTGATACAATAAAAAATCTGTTTTATTTTGTTTTAAAAAAATAAACTTTGTTCCTCCTAGATAAGTACTCCTAGTACCTCCTAGATACTACTACATTATCAAAGGTTAGGTTTGTTAGAAATCGCTGATTACTTGTGGTTGATTACTTACCTGACAGGATAATTTGTGTGACTGTGTATCATGAACGCGATAGAATGAGGGGCTCGCTTCGACATGCGGGTCTATAATCTGGAGAGAACCATGTTAACTATGTGACTTTTTCAATACTTCAGTTAATTAATCTTAGACACCTGAATACTCGTAAAAGGAAAAAGATCATGAGACAACAAGGCTAAAATGAGATAATCTGAACTGAAGTCGCCAAAACTCACTCGTTCGTTCTCGTGTGCCCTTGACCTTCAAATATCACATAAATAATACACATACTTAACTTATGTAACCTGCCGGGATGTGGCCATCTTGATAGGCTTAATTTAGTTTGAGTAATGTGTTTAATTTTACCTTCATTATTTATACAAGCCTGGGGAATCTCTTAAGTTTCAATTAATTAAACCTTGATTAATGGGAACCCTCAGATTGAAAAATTGTTATGCTGTTGGATATTTTATTTTTTATCCATTTATGGACATACAAATAAACAAGAAAGGATCAGAAAAATACGTATAAAGGTGATGCTTATTTCTTAAGAAATCTCTTCCAGCATACCTGCGATAGGACAGTAGACAAAGAGATGCAGACACCGTGTGTAAGAGTAGAAGAGAAGATAAAATACATAATATATTCTACGTAACTAAAATTAAGGCTAAATTAAGGCAGGCAGCAATATGCTTGCCGCGCCCGCGATATCGCCCCAGAAGCCTTTTAAGACGCTGACATTACCTAAACCGCGGTGACTGTCAGATTGCATAGAAAAGAAAGAGAAGCGCGATGACACACGCTTGTAATTTATTGCAAAATATTAAGCAATTATCTATTTACTCAAAATTGAGTTGAGTAATCGAAAATAAAAAGCAACAAAGTTCTGCATTCAAATATGACGTTCTTGTTATGAATTAAATACGTAACGTATGTTGATATTGGTGCCGATTCCCTTGTTCACAAACTAAACTTAATTTAAGTTCCGTGCATCTTTTTCTTTCCATTTCATTAAGAAGAGGACAGAAGATACATTTTAGTTTAGTCCTATCAAATTAATCAGCGCCTGTCACTACTCCATACAAGTTTAGACGTGATTAAAAACTTGCCTACTAAAATTACGTCAATTTACGTCAAGCGCTGATTAATTTGACAGGACTAAACTAGAATTTATCTTCTGTCGTTTTCTTAATGAAATAGAAAGAAAAAGATGCACTGAACTTAAATTTAGTTTAGTTTGTGAACAAGGGAATCGGCACCATTGAATACAGATATTTTGGTCTTCTTTCTACGCAACTGACCAAAATAGGCTTCTCTTAAGAAAAAAAATTGCCAAATCTGTATAGTTTGTGGTAGTGGAAAACATATATGTTAATTTTGAACATATTTCCCAGAACTTGGTTGTTACCAAAACACGTTTTGAAAAAAAATCTCGATACAAACTAACATTAAACTAACCTCTTACCTCTTGAGTTCTAATTCAAAATATCTGTATTAAATAGCAACATACGTTACGTATTTAATTAATAACAGGAACGTCTTATTTGAATGCAGAACTTGGTTGTTTTTTATTTTCGATAACTCAACTCAATTTTGAGTAAATAGATAATTGCTTCATACCTATTTTGCAATAAATTACAAGCTTTGTGTAATCGCGCTTCTCTTTCTTTTCTATGCAATCTGACAGTGACCGCGGTTTAGGTGTTGTCAGCGTCTTAAGGCTCGTGGCTAAATAAAAACAGCCGCACGGGTCGCTAGAAGGTTAAGCAACGCTTGCCGAGGTCGGTCTGTGGATCCATTAAATACCGGGACCTCTCCGTGTTTTGGAAAGCACGTTCGGCCCGGGTGTCATTCTTAGGTCTTTGACAGCCTTTACGTGTAGCCATAAGCCTGAAAGCCTGCCAACCAGTCTTACTATCGTATACCAGTGATATATACTGGGTATCGTGTTACCCAGTGATTGGGTTGTGGTGGTCAGTTAGGCAGTCGCTTCACGTAAAATACTGGTATACAGCTGCATCCGGTAAGACTAGAGGCCAACCCCGACATAGGTGGGAGAACGCTAGGTAGAGGATGAACTAAATATCCTTAACTTTTTAACCGACTTCGAAAGGAGTAGGTTTCTCAATTCGACCGTATATATATTTTGTTATGTGCGTTCGCCGATTTCTCCGTCAATTCTGACCTAAAAATTATTTTTTTTGTTTGAAAGGGTATGCTCCCGAGGTGGTCCCATTGTCACCAAGTCATAATCTGATGAGCGGATCCCATGGAAATCGAGGGAAATCCTCAAATTTTAAAGGCACACCTATAGCGATTTAGGTATTTTTTATAGTAACTTGTGCATTTGCTCTGGGAAAGCACCATTTGGTGGATTGAAATTGATGATGAAGACCACAGATAGCCATCGGAACTACTTAATAAGATGTATTTAACGAGTTGCGATTCGATTAGGTACTTTAATATGGTTGCTAAGCCATTTATGGTCTTCACAATGCATATGGTGAGTGGCAGTTCTTCTGGTTCTTACCTGGAGAACTCCTCAACAATTAACGTCCCTGCATCAATCAAGAAAAGCAAGATTTTGTAAACGGTGATGAGCAGTTGACATAAGCTATTGTGACTTAGATAAATTACAAACAGACCCGCTAAATAGTGAAAAATAAAAAACTTTTTACAAAAAAAAAACAACCAACTTCCAAAAAATCTCAACAAAGTGAAAATAACTTTAATTTCGGAAGTCGGTGGCAAAAAAACTAAAATACAGATTTAAAGACACTGACTTCCGAAATTAAAGTTATTTTTCACTTTGCGTTTTTTTTGGAAGTCGGTTGATTTTTTTTTTGTAAAAAGATTTTTTTGAGTTTAAAGATAAGGTAGAGAAGGTAAATGATCGACTCAGGTGAATGATCAGAGAAACTTTCTGGTGGGTACCTTTTCAAACCGGATGCTGATCTTAGCTGGTGGAAACTGTGATCTGATCTTGTGGATAGTCACATCTGGTGTGTAATCAGTTCAGGTTGACGATCTTATCTGGTGGAGAAACATATCAGGTTGACGATCTTATCTGGTGGAGAAACATATCAGATTGAGCATCTCATGTGGGGAAGAATATCATATCAGATAAAATATACCAAAAGTTATTTAGTGGATAATCACATTGTGGTGATGATCTTATTTTACTGGGTGGATGCTTTTAATTGGAATTCAAGATTAAAATATGAAAGGGTCCGTTGCAAGACATCCACACCTAATTAGTAGCCAAAGAGAGAACAAAATAGATGGTGCGAGCTTATGACCACATGATAGAAGTGAAAAGTTATGACTTGAGCCGGGTGTACCCGATTCAGCGTCACTGACTGACTAGAGCCGAGTATACCCGATCCAGCGTCACCGACCGGCTGGAACTGAGTATACCCGATATAGCGTCATCGACTGACGGAGCCGAGTATACCCGATTCAACGTCACCGACCGACTGGAGCCGAGTACACCCGATTCAGCGTCACTGACCGACTGGAGCTGAGTATACCCGATTCAGCGTCACCGACCGACTGGAGTCGAGTATACGCGATTCAGCGTCACCGACTGACTAGAGCCGAGTATACCCGATTCAGCGTCACCGACCGGCTGGAACTGAGTATACCCGATTCAGCGTCATCGACTGACTGGAGCCGAGTATACCCGATTCAGTGTCACCGACCGGCTGGAGCCCAGAATACCCGGTTCAGCGTCACCGACTGACTGGAGCCGAGTATACCCGATTCAGCGTCGCCGACTGACTGGAGCCGAGTATACCCGCTTCAGCGTCACCGACTAACGTGAGCCGAGTATACCCGATTCAGCGTCACTGACTGACTAGAGCCGAGTATACGCGATTCAGCGTCACCGAATGACTAGAGCCGGGTATACCCGATCCAGCGTCACCGACCGGCTGGAACTGAGTATACCCGATTCAGCGTCACCGACCGACTGGAGTCGAGTATACGCGATTCAGCGTCACCGACTGACTAGAGCCGAGTATACCCGATCCAGCGTCACCGACCGGCTGGAACTGAGTATACCCGATTCAGCGTCATCGACTGACTGGAGCCGAGTATACCCGATTCAGCGTCACCGACCGGCTGGAGCCCAGAATACCCGGTTCAGCGTCACCGAGTGACTGGAGCCGAGTATACCCGATTCAGCGTCGCCGACTGACTGGAGCCGAGTATACCCGCTTCAGCGTCACCGACTAACTTGAGCCGAGTATACCCGATTCAGCGTCACCAACGGACTAGAGCGGAGTATACCCGATTCAGCGTCACCGACCGACTGGAGCCGAGTATACCCGATTCTGCGTCACCGACCCGAGCGTGAGCGCGAGCGGTTCCGTTCACTGTCCACAAAGAACACACAGTGCGCCTAAAGAAGTTTTTCACTTCAAAAAGAACAGTGCCTAAATTAATATATCATTTAATAAATTGAACAGCAACATTAGAGTCTGTGACACAGTAAAACTATTGATTTTTCACATAGGGTGGTTCAAGCGGTCGATGTGATATCAAGCGACCTACTTCGATAACTATGCATGACATATTGCTAAGCTACAGTTGTTTTATAAGCTTTAAGGCGCTGACAAGACCCAATTGACCAAAATAGGCTTCTATTAAGAAAAAAAAATGCCAAATCTGTATAGTTTGTGGTAGCGGAAAAAATATATGTTAATTTTGAACATATTTCCCTGAACCTGGTTGTTACCAAAACACGTTTTGAAAACAAAATGTCGATACAATCTAACGTTAAACTAACCTCTTACTTTGAGTTCTAATCCAAAATATCTGTATCAAATATCATACAACATACGCTACGTATTTAATTAATAGCAAGAACGTCTTATTTGAATGCAGAACTTGGTTGTTTTTTTTATTTTCGATTACTCAACTCAATTTTGATTAAATAGATAATTACTTCATATTTTGCAATAAATTACAAGCGTTGTGTCATCGCGCTTCTCTTTCTTTTCTATGGAATTTGACAGTGATCGCGGTTTAGGTGTTGTCAGCGTCTTAAGGTGAATCCGCAGTGGTACTCGTAGGCCTCGAAATTCAAATTTTCTTACGTATTTTGCAATAAATTTGCAGATCAGTATCAGGAAACTGTGTGTCTTATGGAAAAGTTCTTATGGAACACATATACCTTACAGAGATGTATTAATTATTATAATTCTGTAAATACATACTTGTAAGGGTCTCGAATCATATTTTGATCGAGATACAGTTACCTGACACTGCGCAAGTACTCAAATCTTATTGTGTTCGAGCCGTTTGGGGTTGAAACACTAGGGCTATGGGGTCCGAGTGCCCACTTAGTTTTTAGAGATATCGCCAACGGGTTGGTCGACTCATCACGTGACCAAAGGGCTGGTCTATTTTTTGGCCAAAGAATCAGCATTGCCATACAACGTGGTAATGCTGCCAGCCTTTTGGACACTTTTCCTGTTGACAGCGATTCGGACAAATTTTTTGACGCCCTATGATGTTTTGCCCTCCCTTTTTATATAATTGAAAATATAATTTTTTAGTTTTTCAATGATGTAGATATTTTCAAAATAAATTTTTCGTCTTCGATACAAAATTGCAAAAAACATAAGAAAATTTTAATTACGTGGGCTACCACTGCGGATCTACCATAAGGTGTATGTTTTATAGAATCCAAAAATAATCCAAAGCAAGATTCTCAATTATACCGGGTTGATCATGAGATTTTAAGGCATACGACAATTTCGGAAACACTTCATTATTTTCAAGAGTATATTTTAAAACACACATTCAAGAGCATAATTTTATCGTTTGTCCAACATTCCCAAAATGTTGAGAAGCTTCGAGTTTCTTACTAGAAATTAATTCATATATCTAAGCATTGCGTGGAGGTTGCGCAAGAGAGTAAGTTGTGCCTTTTACTGGGTCAAGTTTATCAACTGTAGCATTGGTATTAGATCTGTTTGCACATCGAGAGGGCAATGTACGACGCAGACTAATGCAATAAACATGTACTGGTATTCAACAGAAGAATGTTACCTACCAAGAAAGCAATTTTGGCAAAAAAAAAACATTTGAAGGGGCAGAGTTACCTATACCACAAAGTATCCTCAATGAATTCTCAATTGGCTCAATATTTAATCGTAAATGACACCCTTCTTAAAAACGATACAGTGAGGAACTAGGCTTAATGGACTGTAGATTTACAGACTGTAATCACTGTTATTTGAAAACATTGTAAAAAGCCAATTATTTTTAAAAGAGTAACCGTGGAGTTTCTTGCCGGCTCTTCTCTATAGGAAACGACCAATTGGAACCGTGCATCTAGCTTCTGATGTTTCATAACTGCCCATGTAGGTTTATGTGAAATTAAATATTTGAATTTAGTTTTTTTTTTTTAATTTTGGATTATGGGCGTTTAATATCCCCGGTACCGGTACCGGTACCGGTAGCACACCTCCGCCGCGAAACCATAGCAGCGAAACTGCAGTAGTTAAATTCAACTGGCTCGCATCATGTTCCGCTAGTCGCATCCGATTGAAATAGTGGAACATGAAGCGACCCAGTTGAATTGAACTACTGCGGTTTTGCTGCTATGGTTTCGCAGCGGAGGTGTTCTGCCGGCGTAAAAGTGTTAACATTGTTTTCATGTGAGTGACTTTTGTGTCTTTTTTGAGAAAAATAATACTTCAATCAGCCAAAAAAGTTGCCCCCGCCGCGTCTATCTGTCTGTCTGTCAGAACGCGATAAACTCAAAAACTACTGAACGTACTTTTAAACGGGTTTCACTCTTGGACGGAGTGATTCATGCGGAAAGTTTATGTGTATAATGCATTAAGACGCTGACAACACCTAAACCGTGGTCACTGTCATAGCATAGAAAGATTGCATAGAAAAGAAAGAGAAGCGCGATGACACAATGCTTGTAATTTATTGCAAAATATGAAGCAATTATCTATTTACACGTATTAATCCTTATCCAATACAATATGTTATTTAAATTGGGATTTTAATGTAGATTTAAATATGCCTTTAAATAATTTCATTTAAATAAATGCTTTAAAAGATATCACAGCTTAAAAATTACGCGTAATAATATAGATAATTATGATTGAAGCCGAAGCTATGAGGTATGCGATCGCTTTCGTTTCCTTTCAATCCCGGTAGTACGTTCCCGTGGGATATTTCCAACAACCACGCGGGTGAAGCCGCAGGTAAAATCTAGTTATTCATAAATGGAACAAATTATTTTTGTCTGAAGAAGATGTTATCAACAAAAGTCTAGCATAATATGCTAGACTTTTGTTGATAGACATATTATGTCTATCTTCTAAGGATAACACACAGTAACCATTTTAATCTTTTAGAATTTGATAAAATTGGAAGAATGACCCACTAGGGTCACCTTAATTGTTTATAAAATTCACACACTACATCAATATTTGCCGTGCTAAAGCCATTTCAACAACTGTCAAATAATGAGAGTTGTGATTTGAATATACGGACAGAGTGAGGTAATTAATTAGTTAATTTCCGCGACTTTATACATATGCTTTTATGAAATCCAAAAATATTATATGGTAGCTATAAGTTTGAAATAATTGCGTCAAGGTCTTACGTACCATAACGCCAATGCGACAATGTATAGCGACAATGTCCTAGAGACCTTGGACACGGAGCAACGAGCTCGACGGAGTACCTATTTATAGAGGAAACTGGTGTCGGGTATGTAGGGAAGTTTGGAAGGCTCGATAAACATTGTGTAATGCAAATGTAGATGTATCGGTGGATAATGGAGATATTGCACTATTAAAATAGTGATGCAATTCTTATTCAAATTCAAAGTATTTTATATAATAAACTAATATTATAAAGTAACTTAGTTTTAATTTAATTTAGTTAATGTTAATAGTCATCTTGTAATTTGGTTATGTAAATAAATATATATTATAAAGAGGTAAAATTTATGAGTTTGTATGTAGGGGGATATCTTCGGAACTACTGATGCGATTCGGAAAATAGTTTCACGAATGGGATTTTTTTTTTTTTTTGAGGTTGTGAAATCATCAAATAACTTCTCCCGCTCTGGCGGAGCGGGAGGGTGTGTCAGACTCTTACTGACTAAAACCCACCCGTATTCCTTCTTGTTGCCTGTGTTGCGGGGGCCTTGGTGACCCATAAGTACCTTCCCGCGACCTCGAATGGGATGCTACAGTATTTCTGAGTATTATTGTGGATACTATTTTATGTTAAAATTTGCGGGAAGAAGCCAGTTTCATTACATGGGCACTTATGAAACGTCAGCTAGGTGCACGGTTTCACTTGGTTGTTTCCTGTTGAGAAGAGCCAGCAATTTGTGACAAGCTTACTACCAGCATTAAGGCGCGACGTGACTCTTTTTTTTTTTGGGTGGTAAATTATCAAATAACTTCTCCCGCTCTGGACGGAGCGGGAGGGTGTGTCAGACTCATCCTGACTAAAACCCACCCGTATTCCATCCATTGCCTGTGTTGCCAGGGGCCTCGGTAGGCATCGGCCTTACAGTGACCCCTACACTTGTGCTGACATCTTTTGAGGCACGCATGGAACCCAACGCGCCGTCGACCCTGACTCTGACCCGGGCTAAGACGGCGAGCTACCCATTGCTCACCGTCCGCAAGCCCGCGCCTACGGAGGCCGGAATCCCACTCGGGATTTCCGACGACGCCCAGTGCGTCTCCTACGGCGGCTAGGGGCGAGAGGGCACGAAATTTGCCTTTCCTTTAACCGTCCCGCCTCCTCCTTCGCGAGCATTACTGCTTCGCAGAAGGAGGTGACGCCTGCCCATTCCCTTTCGCTCCGTACCATGGCCTGAACCAGGGCCGGACGCGAGAGATCTCTGTCGCCTCCACGAGGACACGGCGGTGCTCTGCCCAGGCCGGGGAGACCCCCACCGTCTGCTTCACCGTGTCCTCCGGGCGATCCACACAGTGGTGAAACCCGGGCGTTTCCTCCCGCCTTATCCAACACAGGAACCTCCCGAAGCTGGCGTGTCCGGTGAGGACCTGCGTCAGGCCGAAGGTGAGGAGGCCGTGGCGCCTCTCTAGCCACTCACATATCGCCGCAATAGTGGCGTGCCCAGCAATGGGTTGCGACAATCGCACTCTCCATGTCGCAATGAGATCCCGCCGGAGCTCTGTCCCCTGCGTCGCGATTTCTCGCGGCAGCGGAGTTACGCCCCGGCGTTTCGCCTCCTCGCGCCACTTCCATACGTGCGCGAGGACTTTTGCCTCCAGATCTCATGGCGGCAATCTGGCAATGAGGCTCGCCGCCTCACCGAAGACTGTGCGGTATCCCCGGACCAGTCGGATGGCCATGACCCTTTGGGCCGCGCTCAACCGGCGGGCAGGCCGCAGCGCCAGGGAAGGTGCCTACTCAGGTGCCCCGTAAAGGGCCATGGAACGCACGACCCCCGCGTTGATCCTCTGGTAGGAGGCGTTT
Source organism: Atethmia centrago (assembly GCA_905333075.3). Classification (NCBI taxonomy): domain Eukaryota; kingdom Metazoa; phylum Arthropoda; class Insecta; order Lepidoptera; family Noctuidae; genus Atethmia; species Atethmia centrago. Next base: position 27,807,222 of record HG995378.1, on the reverse strand, counting down.
TGACGCCCTAGATTGGGCAGGAGCCGCTTCAAGGCAGCCCCGGCCCGCTCCAGTTTGGGAGCCAAACTTCGGAAATGCTCCACGAAGTTCCACCGGCTGTCGAGGACGAGTCCCAGGTACTTCATCGTCGACTCGACGCCGATGTGAACCCCTCCTACCGTTATTTGGGATGTGCTCGCGAACTTTAATACCAGATAGAACCAAGTAGGGTGAGCAATGGAAAGTAAGCAATCTTTGATTTCATTTCACTATCATCCCGAGTCAAGATTCGCAGTCTGCACTGACTTTAGGTACTTTGCGAAGTAGGTAAAGAAATCGTTTCATACGAATTTGAACCATACGTTATTATATTATTATATTATATTGTGCATATTCGTATGAAACTCATGCGCACAGCAAGCAGGAACATTATTAAAGTTCATTCGTATGAGACGCTTAGGTACTTCAGATACTTACCAAAGAATAGTCAAAATGCGGGTTGTGAATGTAGAATTCTAGATGATTTATGTCTTAAACTGGAATCATCAACCTTTCAGCTGTTATCGACAACGAAAACACCGTTATCGTTGTTTACTTACTCCCTGACAATCTACATTACATTATGGTATCACGTCTATGGGCGTTCACTGTCCTTCAACGTGTTAATTAATAACAATCCGAAATTCACCGACATGCATATGCATGAAATGCACAACAATTCCTTCTAAAACGAAGGTGACCAAAAACGCAGTATTAAAAAAACCGGCCAAGAGAAGTGATCCTATAAGGGTTCCGGTTTTCCTTTTGAGGTACGGAACCCTGAAAAGCAATCATCATTTTAGTAGATGATTCGGAATTCTAATCAATTCAAAGGATTTAATCGTGTGCAATTAAAACTGGCTTCTTTTTTGTTTGATGAAATATAAAGGCTAAACTATGTAGCTTATACTCATGGAAATAACCGCCGCTGTGGTTTAGTGGTAAGACCACCTGTCTCAGATCCAGAGGTCCCAGGTTTAATTCCCAGCGGGAGCAAATTTAATTTCAAATGTTTATTTGTAGAACACAGGTAAACAAAAAACCAGCCAAGTGCGAGTCGGACTCGCGCACGAAGGGTTCCGTATCATTATCTATAAAAACGGCAAAAAAAAATCATGTCTGTCGTATTGGAGCCCCCTTAAATATTTATTTTATTCTGTTTTTTAGTATTTGTTATAGCGGCAACAGAAATACATACATCATCTGTGAAAATTTCAACTGCCTAACTATCACGGTTCATGAGATACAGCTTGGTGACAGACGGACAGACAGACAGACAGACGGACAGCGGAGTCTTAGTAATAGGGTCCCGTTTTACCCTTTGGGTACGGAAGTGAAACGCTATGTTTTGCCGTCAACGGCGCACATTATATTCTAATTATATTTTTTTAATTAATTAGTAATAACTACAACAAAACATTGAAAATTAAAAAATAAAACTAAATTATAACAATTCAAAACTAATACATTAAAAAAAAAACATTCGTTATTACGTTCAATTATCATAACATGTTAACCAAATTAAAAACATTAAAATTAAATTATAATTAATTAAAAAAAAAATATTTTAAATTGTCAATAATTTAAGTGTTGTATCATTTAAATTATTGACCATTTAAAATATATTTTTATCATTGATTGTGCATTATACTTTTATATTTAATAAATTAAGAGCAGCCTTTTTGAAATGGTGAGTGTCAAGATCTTATATTGGATTGAGTATCTTTTTATATATTTTGGGGGCCATTCCTAAAAAGCATTTTGAATACTCGTATAACACAGTTTTGTGTGGAATAGCACACTGTCATATCTCCTTGTTGTGTCGTTTAGATCCCAATGTTTGAAACAAATGCAGGTTTGATTTTACAAATACCGCTCGTAGATGTAGAAACAGGTAAAGAAAGAAGTTTATATTTCGTAAAAAAACGGAATACAACTATCAGTATTTTTCAGCTTCAACACAGCACACTTTGTTTGTCAGTGGAATTTCCACTATACATTATTCCCTAACGTAATGGCGTTGATGAGATATTTAAAGCTTCGTATGCTACCTAAGCTACGGACTTATTGATTATTTTGCATTATTATAGCGCTTATGAATACTGGTTTAGTTTTTTTTTGTTCTGCGTTTAAGTGATATATTTAAATTTTTTTTTGTTCTTTGTTGAAACGTCATAACCTGTGTTTTTCCCAAGTTTATTTTTAGCCTATTTTATGTAACCAGTTTCTTATGAAATGGATGGAATTATTTATATATACGAGTATTTATCTGACAAATTTGGTCAAGGTTTTGGTAGTATATTTAATCAGTGTTCGCAACAATATGTAAATAATAATTGTTTACCCGGTGCTAGTATGTATTAGCCAATTATTTAGTAATATTAAATTAACAAAAATAAACCCCAATTTCACTGATATATTATTATTTGGGGATGGTTTAACTGTTAGAAAAAAGGACATAATTGAATGCGTCCATTTCAATGAGACCAATTTATAAATAATTTTTTAGTGCCTTGCCTTATTCTCAATATTTCTCTGATAACCAAAACAGGCACATTTATAATTAAAATAAGTTCATTTATATTTTGATTGTAATCAATGTATTACTGATTTTATAAACTGTCAAATTATACAATGTATTTGCCACCTAGTTGTTTGAGACATATTGCTAATATTTTAGCATACCTACAATTGGTGTTATGTTTAACTGAACACTGGTTGAAGGAACACGAAGTAGTGTTTATGACTGATGATTTTTTACTGTACAAAGTGCAATTAGAAAGGAAAGAAAGAAAGAAAGAAAAATAAGTTTATTTGTCACAGAAACACGTGCAAACAGAAAAATAAAATAAAATAGATCGACATATAATCACAAAACACAACATTTGTATTATAAAACTAAAAAATGCTATTCACGATGGATCTGTAGTTCTTTTTTTAAACAAATTGAAATGTAAACAACGTTTAAATTTAGTTAGGGCACACAGATGCACACACGTAAAGTCACACCATTATTTAAATCAGGTAATAATAGTGACGTCGGCGATTTCAGTCCTACTTATATCTTACCTGCATTTATAAAAATATTTGAACTCAAGCAGTTGCTTAGAATTATTTAAGCAGCCTCCTTCATAATTAATAATATGGCTTTATAAAAGTTCGTCCAACTACTGATGCACTGCTGAAACACATATTTAACGCATGGGAGAACTCGCTAAATGCTATTGGAGTTTTCTGTGATCTCTCAAAAGCCTTTGATTGCGTGCACCATGACACGCTTTTGCGTAAACTACGTCATTACGGTGTCCAAAACGAAGCTCTCAAAGTTATAAATTATTATTAATAATTATTATATTTATATAAAAGGCTGCATTGCCTTCTGGGCGATCAGTTCAATTAGGTGTACATCAAGGTTCAATATTGGGTCCACTCTTATTCTTAGTGTATATTAATGGCTTAGCATTATTTAAAGGGTATCTGTCACGTTGTACTCTTCGCAGATGATACCTCTCTTATTACCGATTGGTTTACGACAAATAACTTGTTCGCAATGCCAAGAAAACGAAATGTATAAAGTTCGTCTTACCGAATGTTAGAAATCTAGGACCCAACATCGTCTTAGATAAAGGGGTGCGTGAAACTGTAGACTCGGCAGTTTTTTTGGGCATAACAGTAGATGTTTTGTGTTGCGCATAGTGTAAACTATTATGCATACTATTGTATAGAATCAAGTGTTTCTAACTGACCAGACATCTGTGCTGCTGGGGAGTTTGTTGCGCCACTTCTTCTTCCCAGCTATAGCACTAGGAAGTGGTGAAGGGCGGGCGTTTTGGGAGACTGTCTTATGCAATTTTGATGTTCTAAAAGTGCTGATACTCAGACTACTTTGAATAAATTACTTTTGATTTGATTTTGATATTTTATGTAATTTTCATATGATTCTAAGTTTTTACACAGTAAAAAGTGTGTGTGTGTGTTATAAGTGTACAGTCATCGGCAAACAGGACGATTCGATAGTCGGTACATTTCGGCAAATTATTTATAAATATGAGAAACAGCAAGGGCCCAACGACACTCCCTTGGGGTACACCACATGTTGTACTTAATGGACGAACTGTGAGCAACTTCTATCTTAGTTAGGACAAATTCTATTTAAAACCGTGATTTGTTTTCTTCCACTTAAATAATTTTTGATTAGGCTTAATAGTATATTTTCTCGGACAACATAACGTTCTAATTTACCCAGTAATATTTTATGTTCCACGTGATCGAATGCCGTACACATATGCATACCCACTTAATAACGTCAAATTACTGACTAAAACCCACCCGCATTCCTTCAGTTGCCTGTGTTGCCAGGGGCCTCGGTAACCCTTTGGTACCTTCCCGCGACCCCGGCAGGCATCGGCCCTAATGGACGCCACGCTTGTGCTGACCACATCTCTTTGAGGCGCCCGTGAAATACAACGCGCCGTCGACCCGGGCCTGGTCCTTGCCGGACGGTGAGCTACCCATTGCTCACCGCCCGCAAGCCTGCGCCTACGGTGGCCGGAAATTCTTCTCCTGCAGCGGCTAGGAGCGATAGGGCGCGAAATTTGCCTTTCCCTCCACCGTCCCTGACATCTGTCGGCGAAGCAAAGTGTTTATGAATTTAAAGTTTATTAGTTCGTAGTGGTGTCCAACTGACAGGTATCAGGAACGCATTCTTCCGGTGACAGAAGTTTACGTACGTATGGAGTACGGTGACTTTGGCAAGTTTAATTAAGAAAGAAAGAAAAGAAAGAAAATACATTTATTTGCGGTAAACATGACGCAAGGAAGGAATACAAATACAAAAAAGAAACAATTTGGGGGAGAATATGCGTCACGTCCACGCAAAACGGCCAACGCTCAGCATAATGCTGCGACCCTATGCGAGACAGAGCCCCAGCGCTGGTTTTCAGCGATAGCCGGCGTTGACGTTAAGACGTCGACCGGTGCAGCATACAGTGAGATTGTAATTTGAATAACATAAATACAAATATAAAAAAAAAAAAAGAATTAGAATTAAAGAAATTAAAGAAAGACTTACATGCCTTTTTAGAGGTGGATTATGTGGAAAATGCCAAAGACAGAGAAAGGTTTAGGACTATATTATGACTTAAAGATTGACCAATTGCCAATAACCAGGCAGAAATCCGGCCTCCGGATAGGTACTACCACACATCCTACTAGAGCAACAAGACAGTCTGATTAGGAGAAACAAGATTTTAAATAGTTGCTGTTAAGTGTATGTAAATTATTAAATACACTTAAAAGCAACTATTTAAAGGTGATGTAATGATGATGCAAACACAGATATCATAAAACAATTTCAGCAATGTCAAGCTAGTTTCTACGCTGAATTGTTACTCGATATGTCACTCATCCACTACGGACCGCGATCCCGTATTGGCAGACAATGCAAGTACCTAATGCCTATTATCTAAAGCTCGCATACAAGCATTTATGATCACCGGTATGTAGGATTCCCCGCGTTATTTCCTTATAGATTCGTATGACTTTGTTGATGTGTGAAACCCCAAGAAATTGTTGCAGCGATGCATATTTAAATAATTAGCGAGTTAGAGATCTATATCCAATATTGAAACCAATATAAAAAAGGAACCCTTATAGTTTCGCCATGTCCGTCTGTCTGTCCGCGGCTTAGCTCAGAGAGTTATAGTACTAGAAAGCTGTAATTTGGCTTGGGTATACATACATAACATACATAATCAGCCTATAATGTTCCCACTGCTGGGACACAGGCCTCCTCTCTGTGAGAGGGAGTGGGCCGTAATCCACCACGCAGGCACGGTGGGTATACATATTGACCATAAAATTTGCAGCGAAAAGTTTTGTAGGGTCCTCCCTAAAATGGGGATGATATTTTTTTTTCTCGTCTATCCCATGGTGTGGGTATCGTTGGATAGGCCGTTCAAAAAGTTGCTTGTAAGATGGGGGGGTGTCAGTTGTACTGATTATTGCGAAGTAATCTTCGCGATGTCTGATTATGATCTGATAATATATATTTTTTCTATATATGTTTTTCTTCTTTTTTTTTGTATCTCGATTGTGCAAACACTTTTAAACGTCAATTATATTTAAAAAAAAAAAAACGGAAACACCAAACTCATCTAGTTTTTTTTTTCTTAGAGTCGTCTAATATCACGATCTTAGATAAAAAAAAATACACGCCTGCCTTGTTTTTAATTCATTTGTTCAATTTTTGTAATTCACTTTTTGACAGGCGGTTTTTATTTTTTTTTAATTATTTTTTTTTTTTTTTTTTTTTTTTTTTTTTTTTTTTTTTTCATAACCAAATTACAAGATGATTATTAACATTAACTAAATTAAATTAAAACTAAGTTAGGCTTAAAAAAGGCCCTCGGGGCATTGTACCGAGGATGCTGGCGGCATTTCCTCGCTGAATTGCAATGCTGATGCGTTGCGCGAGAAAGCCGCCAGCTTTTCGGTCACCAGTTACATCAACTAGACGTTTCGCGATTTCCGCAAATAACTTATGCGCACTGGGACCCCACGGACCGAGGGTCTCGACGCCAAAGGGCACAAAGTTGTACTCTCTGCCAAGGCCTCCATATTTATTTTTTATTTTATACTTTTTAGTGATAGATCGATATTTTACCTGCTATTTGCCTAATGTTATATTTATTTAATTTCTTTTGTTATGTTATTAGTGAACGAATGCATACTGAATGCTACTGTTATATATTTTCGTTATGTACTAAGCAAGCTCTAGACGATTATAGTATAAGTACCTAAGTAAACATTTTTGAACAAAAAAAACTTTTATTTCATTAACCATGGCTTCCCCATTACATTGTTTAATTTTTAACCAGACTATGTTACCGATAACGCAACGCTTCTAACGATACCACATACATTGATATCGGTTAAGCCGAATAAAGAAACTCACAAACATCATGAACCCTGAAAATATAACACTCCTTTTTTTGGGCCGTCGTGTAATAAAAAACAAAAAAACCGCCTACGATACCAAAATTCAATAGATTGTGATGCTTGTTTTTCTCGTTTCAGTTATGTTTTTGCAGTCGGGTTTTTTGTTTTTTAAATAATTTGTTTTGTTTCAAGCTTTTTAGTTTCAATAATATATATATATGGAATTGACTCATTACTAGCTTTTATTTGATATCAATATTGTTGGAACTTATTTTTAAAAAAACTTTCCCTCCCTTCTTTTGTATTTGCAGACGCAATATATAAAAAATATATAGCCTATGTCACTCCCACAATGAAGACGAAACACACACAACACAACACAACACACACACACATCACACGACACATCTTTTGTTAAAATCTATCAAGCCGTTTAGGCTACAGAGCGTGCCAAAGAAATAGACATACTCGTACATACATACATTCACACAAACACATTCACTCATTAATTTTTTTACATTCTGGGGCAGTCGGGTAAAAACACCCAAAACAGACTCGGACTTATGACCGTTGTTACTTTTGAGGAACTCAAAAACCTTTATAATCGCATTATTTATTGTGAAATGAACACCGCAAACTATTAACTTTGAGCGATCGCTATCGGTGGGTGAAATGTAGTGGTTTCGTGCAGAAGAGGGACCTGAACCCAGGAATCACCAAGCCTCAAGCAGCCTTAACCAAGATTCCGGTTAGACCTTCTTTTCCTAAACGACGAATGCTCACCTTGAACGTGTATCGTAGGTAGTAATAAACCCGCGTGTAATAACTGAAATCATCGCACAAATATTAAATAACACTTTAATTTTATTATTTAATTAAAAACCACCACTACGAGTTCTGGGAACTATTCTAATGACGAACATATCGTTTTTAGAATGTTTATCAGTTTGTCGGAATGTATATTCCAGCATCAAATATACGGTGGAGGTCTGCCCGGCTTGGGCAGAGCACCGCAGTGTCCTCGTGGAGGCGATCGCCGGCAGAGATCTCTCGCGTCCGGTCCTGGTTCAGACCATGGTACGGAGCGAGAGGGTTTGGGCAGCCGTCACCTCCTTCTGCGAAGCAGTAATGCTCGCGAAGGAGGAGACGGGACGGTTGAGGGAAAGGCAAATTTCGCGCCCTCTCGCCACTAGCCGCCGCAGAAGACGCCCTGGGCGTTGGGAATCCCAGGCGGATTTCCGGCCACCGTAGGCGTGAGCTTGCGGAAGGTGAACAATGGGTAGCTCACCGTCCGGCAAGGACCAGGCCCGAGTCGATGGTGCGTTGTGTTCCACGCCGTATCAATGAGATGTCATCAGCACAAGTGTAGGGGTCCACTAGGGCCGATGCCTGCCGGGGTCACGGGAAGGTACAAAAAGGGTTACCGAGGCCCCTGGCAACACAGGCAACGGAAGGGACACGGGTGGGTCTTAGTCAGTAAGAGTCTGACACACACTCCCTCTCCGCCCAGAGCGGGAGAAGTTGTTTGATAACTTCCCACCCAAAAAAAAAATGCATCACGCAAAATACTACCAGATAGATTCTGTTCAAATCTTGCTTAGATATGCCCTAATTGTCTGGTCAGTATGTAGGCTATAAATTATCACGCTATTTGCTATAGGGGATGAACAATCCTGCATTAAGCTCATATTCTTCTATAGTTTACAGTGAATTGTAAAAAGATGAGCCAAAAGGTAAGGATATTCTAGCCTTAACCTTTTAAGCCCCACGCGACACCGATTCTGAGTCAAACAATAGAAAATCAGTTGTGTGTCATTATCTGTCCTTGACAAATTAATCTTTTAAACGATTATCATCACGCTATACCTTTATGCAGCTAAGCAGACAGCTTCATCTTCATGTCAAGTTAAGCGTTCTCAATGGAGGTCAACAAAAGCCCATACAACTTTGCCCAAGCATGTACCTCGAGGTACACGTGCACCAAATCGTAAAGAAAAAACAGAGGAACTCGAAAATAATTGTATTTTTATCCATAAATAATTTAAAACTACATAATATATTACTAAAAGTTTGAACCTGAAACACAATTAAATCATGTGGCAACTTCGCATGTACAATTCCGTTACAATTTGGTTGACAGTCGGGTTGACATTATTTTGTAAATGTCGTTCACATGTCATTCTGTTAGTTTCTACGTTTCAGGGACTCGGTATGTTGTTCGACTAGTGTTGTGTATATTGTATAATACACTTCGCTATTATCTCTGGTATTCCGTTAGTTATCTCACGATTTGGTTCTTGACGATACTGTGATCCCGAAAACTTGGCTATTCTTTTTCGACTTTTGTTTGGTACCTCACGCTCACGATTTCGTTTCTAACGGATTAGCGATTCATAATGATTCGTGTAAGTACCCTACCCACAGCACGAATCGCGTAGGTACCCAGTTCACGTTTTACATAGTAAAGAGAATAAATTAAGATTTTAACAAATCTATTGCTTCCAGGTTGCTGTGCTCACATTATGCCAATTATTTTGTATATGGGTTGGGATCAAAAGTATATACTCGTAACAAGCGCCTGCCACATTCCTTGATAATATTTTAGTGACATATGAAATTGAAAATGAAGAACGCTAATAAAAAAACTACAAGATATTTATTGTTTTATTCCATGGTAATAACAGGCATGACACGATCTGCCGGGGTCGCGGGAAAGTCCGACAGGAATACCGATGCCCCTGGCAACACAGGCAACGGAAGGAACACGGGTGGGTCTTAGTCAGTAAGAGTCTTCTGACACATCCTTCCGCTCTGCCCGGAACGGGAGAAGTTATTTGAAAAATTTCCAACCAAAAAAAAAAATGCATGACTCGATATACTTATTCCATTTTTATTGGTAGATATTACTGGAAAGAAAACTTCTAGACTTTAATTCATTGAGCGCCGCTCGGGCTCCAGGGCCCGATAACAATAGTAAATTAATTGTGAATTGTGTCTCATTATCGGCACTTGAAAGGTTAATTGAATTCCATGAAGTGAGTTGTTGAGTATCGAATCTCAGAAATTCAACTTCCACCCCTTATGCACATCACATGGCAGGCTAAGCATAAAAAGCATATTTTATGTTATTTGGCTTTTTTTTTTGGGTGGGATATCATCAAATAACTTCTCGCGCTCTGGGCGGAGCGGGAGGGTGTGTCAGACTCTTATTGACTAAAACCCACCCGTATTCCTTCCGTTGCCTGTGTTGCAGGGGCCTCGGTGACCCTTTAGTACCTTCCCGCTACCCCGGCAGGCATCGGCCCTAGTGGACCCCTACATTTGTGCTGACGACATCTCTTTGAGTCGCGCGTGGAATACAACGCGCTGTCGACCCGTGCTTGGCTTGCTGTTCTATTTATTTCAAGTAAAAGCCTTTATTTACATGCAACTTCTATTCACTGAGACCTGGTTAACTTGATTTATGTCGAGCTGGGATATAACGGAGATAAGAGTCCCATCACGTTGAAATCCTTGGATTTTGATGCTAAGGGGCTCATTTATTTATCGAGTTTATTATTCGCTCTGAAAGACTTCTAACGCAGCTTCTAACATTAATGTTCATCAACATTCACAGCTTATTCACCATTAAGGCTCCTATATACTGGCGCGACAGGTCGCGCGACGCGTCGCGACACAAAGGCACCGCTTGTAGCGCTACACGCGGTGTCTTTGTGTCGCGTCGCGTCGCGCGACAAGTCGCGCCAGTATGTAGTAGCCTTTACTTTCGGGTATAAGCAACCTTTCTTAAGTTGGGTACAAAACTTTACCAAACACGAAAATCGATTTTACAATTAGAGTTATTATTGAATTCAGATTGAATTATTCATAAGTATTTGAAACGAAACAAACTTTTGATTTTGATTTTATTGTAGTCTTTGGCCAACTTAAAAAAAAATAAGTTAGGTACTTACTTTGTGTTTGCTAAAATGGCGTGCTTTTTATTAAGTTAAACGTTATTTTGTTCTCGACCCCGGGTGATTGCAATATTATTCAGTGTAATTTAGGGTATTTTATGCCACTAAGTGTATCTCGGTACTTTGTTTGGGTGACATCTTTTGAGATTTTTTTTTCTCAGAATGCCAAAATCACAAGGAAAACTATCCAAATTCTGTTCTCAAAGCAAATAATAATCATAACGCGTATTCGTTCGAAATTTGAAGTTTATTTTTTTCGGTAATTATTATTATTTTTTTTCGACTTTTGTCTACACACCAAAGACTTTCTCTTTGGCTTTGGCTTTGGTGTGTTGGTAATTCACTAAACACGAAAAACTTCGCAAACAATGAGAAATTGCTATTGAAAGCTGCGGGTTTCCACCTCAGGACGAGTTGTTTGCGGCAGAGATCTCTCGCGTCCGGCCCTGGTTCAGGCCATGGTAGGGAGCGAGAGGGCATGGGCAGCCGACACCTCCTTCTGCGAAGCAGTAATCCTCGCGAAGGAGGAGGCGGGATGGTTGAGGGAAAGGCAAATTTCGTGCCCTCTTGCCCCTAGCCGCCGCAGGAGACGCCCTGGGCGTCGGGAATCCCGGGCGGATTTCCGGCCACCGTAGGCGCGGGCTTGCGGACGGTGAGCAATGGTTAGCTCACCGTCCGGTAAGGACCAGGCCCGGGTCGACGGCGCGTTGTATTCCACGCGTGCCTCAAAGAAATGTCGTCAGCACATGTGTAGGGGTCCACTAGGGCCGATGCCTGCCGGGGTCGCGGGAAGGTACTGAAGGGTCACCGAGGCCCCTGGCAACGCAGGCAACAGGATGGAATACGGGTGGATTTTAGTCAGTAAGAGTCTGACACACCCTCCCGCTCCGCCCAGAGCGGGAGAAGTTATTTGATGATTCCCAATTCAAAAAAAAAAAAAAGGACGAGTTGTTTCTCACACGGACAAGTGTGCCTACGTCGTTTATTCCCAGATCACCAGTCCTGACTCTGTATATTCTGGCTGCTGAGACCGAACTACTCAAGGAGTGTACAGGGAAGTTTTATAAAAATGTGGCTGTTATTTTAGTATACTGTGGTGTCTTACGACTTCCACACGAACGAAGTCGCGGGCAGAAGCTAGTTTATCGATATTATCAGGAAAATTGCATTAAATAAGGAAAAAGAATAAATACCAGGTACCTACATATACTTCTTTACATTTTTAGGGATCCGTAACATACGATCATGATTAGTTTTTAACCGACTGCCTCAGGAGGGTAATGTTTTTCGAGAGTATGCATGTATGTATGTATGTATGTATGTATGTATGTATGTATGTATGTATGTATGTATGTATGTATGTATGTATGTATGTATGTATGTATGTCTATTTCTTTGGCACGCTCTGTAGCCTAAACGGCTTGATGGATTTTAACATAAGACGTGTCGTTAGATTCGTCTTAATTGTGGGAGTGACATAGGCTATATAATATTTATAAATTGCATTTGCAAATACAAAAAAGGCGGGGCAGGGTTTTTTTTAAATTAATTGGAACAATATTGGTATCAAATAAAAGCTAGTAAAGAGTAATTTTCAAATATATATGTTAATAAAACTAAAAAGCTTGAAATAAAACAAATTATTGAAAAAACAGAGAACAAAGAGAAAAACAAGCTTTATAATCTATAGAATTATGGTATCGCAGGCGGGGAAGAACCAATAGGCTGAAATGTGGTGTAACTTATGTTTGTGAAAAGAGAAAAACAAGCTTTATAATCTATAGTCGTACAGGCGTAGTAGTAGTACAGGCGGGGGGCCTGCGATACCATAATTCTATAGATTATAAGGCTTGTTTTTCTCTTTTCAGTTATGTGTTTTAGCAGTCGGGTTTTTTGTTTTTTAAATAATTTGTTTTTATTCCTTCACCATCGGCAGGTATCGCAAAACCTATTTCACCGTGAGGGTTGGCAGAAAACACTGTCAGAAGCAAAATCAGAATTGAAGTGAATAGAAATTGTAAGAATATAGTTTTACATAAGTAATGATCTTAATGTGGAGTTTATAATCATAAAACAAATGGCGATCTCTTTTGATAAGTCCAAGTACAATTTGGTTACGGTTATTAAGCGATCATGTCCAGCATTAGACACTATTGGGCTGAAAATATGATGTATCTCAAGAATTTTTGGCCACCCATTCTTTGCCATTTACCTCATAGAAACAGTCAAAATGTTTAGACCAATCTAATAAAGAGTAAGTATACGTAATCTTTATCGTTTTATAGGCTTCTTTTTCATCTCAAATAAATGAATGAAAAGGCTTGTCCTTTATTTTGTTTATCAAGATTATAATAGTGAAATAAATTATACAAAACTGGTTCTTCTTTTCAAGTTCTAAAAAAAAATCCTTGATTCCGCTCTATAATTGTGCTGGGGACACGCGACACAGGTGATGAGCAGAAGTTCAGTTCTTACCGTTCGTAGGTATGATGGGAATTCCGGTGCACATAAGGCAAGCAGGAAAACTAAGTTCAAAATGTTTGTTTATTCTTTTTACAGTATCTACACTATGCAAAAATATACGAAGGTGAAACGAAAATGAGATTGCTTAAAAATACATCACCTGGTCAATCAACTCAGCCTATCACAGCCTCTCACAGGCTGCGCCACAACACCTACCACCTGCTCGATACTAAAAAAACTTTTGCCCCAGGGTCCAGCCGGGCAATAATACAAGGGTAACACTGAAAGTTTTTAGAGCTTTTTTTTTTTTTTTTTTTTTTTTTTTTTTTTTTTTTTTTTTCCTTCCTTTTGCCTGTGTTGCGGGGGCCTCGGTGACCCATAAGTACCTTCCCGCGACCCCGGCAGGCATCGGCCCTAGTGGACCCCTACCTATGTGCTGACGACATTTTTAGAGCTGGCTGGTTAGAAACAAATCCAATGAAAAATTAATTTAAATTTATAATTTTGAACTCTTTGGTAACCTGATGATGTATATTGAATTTATCTGTCATTTATTCCTATAAATTGGCGGCAATTCTAAAAGAGGGTAGCGTATCCAAATGAATTTAAAGCGAGAAAATTTTCGCTCTATTATTTATTACGACTTTCGTTGTAGTCTTAGTCAATAACAAAGTTATGGTAGACTTCGATTAGCCTTTCATGATGAAGCCCCATCACTGTTTACAACTGGTTCAATGAGTTTAAGCATGGTCGTAGGAATCTTACAGCCTCAGAGATGTCGTGCAATGGCGACATCAGTGCGGCGCATGATAGAGACTGATAAGAGAGTGACCTACCAATAGATTTGGGGAAGGTTAGGCATTGCTGTGAGTCAGGTGCAAAAAATCTTACATGAGAATTTAAGCGTCAGGAAACTATGTACTTATTATAGAGGCATGAGGAACAGGGTGTAAAGTTCACTCATCCTCCATAGAAAAGGGAGAAATCGTCCAACCAGACGGGTGGCGTATCTGGTGGTCAACTACCCGACGGTTGATGTCAGGATGTTGTATATTATATATGCTAGTTGTGCGGTAAACTCTGGTTGCAGGTTTTTGAGTGACATCTGTGTGTTGCGTAGTTCGCATGTGGCGATGTAGATGCCGCTACATACTCGATGGATACCCCATAATTTGTGCGAAGACCTAAAACGCCGTCGCATATATTTGTGCCGCGAAATGCTAGAAAAATACAACGGGGTGCATCGAATGCTGTGTTTGACATCGTCAAAGGTAATGAAAGTTGGGTATATTGTTACGAACTCGAATCTAAAAGACAATCTGCACAGTGAGTATTTCCTTTTGAGGATTTGCCAACAAAAGTAAAGAAATGAAGAAATGAAGGAAAAAAAATGATTGCTTCATTCTTTGGATGGACCGGTCATTTCGCGACAGTTGTGCTGGAGGACAAAAGGACAGTTACTGCAGACTGGTAGTTTGCCAGTTTTCTTAGAAAAATAGTTCGACAGCAGCGCCCTCGAAGTAGGATACTACGTTACCACGACAACGCTTCAGCGCATTTCGCCAGACGGACAGTCAAATATTTGACTACGGTGGGTGTTGATCATCCACCATACAGTTCCTGATCTGGCATCTTGCGACTTTTATTAATTCCCAAAAATCAAAGACAAACTTCGAGGTATTCGCTTTACGAACACTGAAGATGCAGTGCCTGCGTTCAAAATGGCCGTAGGAAAGATCCCTAAAGAAGAGTGGGCCCACTCCTTTTCTCAGTGGTTCCATCAAATGTGACATTGCTTAGAAAGGAATTGAGAATATTTCGAAAAACAGTAAAGGTACAACTTCATGCTTCATTATTTTTAATTTTTTTCTAAGAACTTTCAGTGTGTCCCACGTATTATATACTGTATTGCAATTAAACCCGTTTGTCAATAATGTGATTTGAATTTGGAACACTAACGAAAAATTCGTATGAAAATTTTTACAAAAAATAATAATTCTAAAATCGAGTTTTTTTATTAACTGGCAGAAGGTGTGAAAAGTAGAGTATACGAAGACCCTGTCTTCATCTTGAGTGAGCTTGAATCCCACAACTGCACTCGGGATTCTAGAACCCTAAACTTTCTCGCTTCGCTCGGGAGTGAAATAGAAGAATTACAATCTTTCGTTACGCTTATCGCATTATCTTTTATTTAAACTAGCGCCCGTCACATAATACACTGCTTTACCCCATTGATATACACACCCGTGTTCCTTCCGTTGCCTGTCTTGCCAGAGGCCACGGTATCCCTTTTGGACGTTCCCGCGGCCCCGGCAGGCATCGGCCCTAGTGGACCCCTAAACTTGTGCTGACATCTCTTTGAGGCGCGTGTGGAACACAACACGCCGTCGACCCGGGCCTATGGTCCTTATCGGACGGCGAGCTACCTATTCCAGCCTCCGATATTCTACGATTCCAGTTCCCAAACCAAGTATTCATTTCTATGTGGTTTTTTGCTAAGATTCGGAGTTCGGTTGTCTTTTATTACGAATTTGGCTTAAATCATGACTTTAGTTCCAAAATGTAGATTTATTCTAATACCGTGCAACAATGATAATATATACAGGGTGACATTGAAAACATGCGACAAATCGAAATGGAAGATTGTACTCATCATTATGAACAACTTTTACTAAGGGACCAAAGCTACAATCCCAAAAAAAATACTGCTGTCCCCTACATTTATGTTCGCAATACCTCATCAAAATGTAGGAAAAGCAGATTTTTTTTTTTGGGATTACAGCTTTGGTCCCTTAGTAAAAGTTGTTAATAATGATGTATACAATGTCCCATTTCAGTTTGTCGCAAGTTTTCAATTTCAACCTGTATAATAATTATTATTACGCATTATTATTTCATTACATTACTTATTTTGTGTAATGTGATTAAACATTGTGCCCGGTTGCTGCCAATAGGCTCGCCCCCTATTAAATGGGACTTAAACATACCTGGCGAAATGTGGGTGTACTACAGGTACACCTCTGCCCAACGCTACGTGGAAACAAGGCGTGATGTTTATGTGTTATGATTAAACATTTCGACCTTTCGTTGTGTCGACCTTACCCTACCGATTTATTTGATCGACTCAGGATGGTTTCAAGTGGAACTTCTGCTGATTTCCCTGACCTAGTGGCTGGGCAAGTAGACTATATATCGAGTATGAATGTGTCTCAACATTATAGTCCCCTGCCACAGAGCAAGCTGATCCATTCACCGCTTCTCTCCGCACAGGTAAGTCGTTTGTTTGTAAACTTTAACTTGCCTTCTACAATATTGATAATATCCTCTTATTGCGTAGAATTATCAGCTGTTTTGATTGTTATGTAGTGTTGAGAGTTTGTTTTGGTACGTGACTTCTCAATAACTTTAGTTGTTGTGATTCTGCGTTGATAAATAAGAATGTTCTAGAACGAAGTATAATATTGGTAGGTAACTAAATTATATAGTCATTTCTCGTGTTTTCAACACTAATATAGAATTTGAATACCTCATATTATCAGCTGTTTTAATTAGAATACAGAAGAATTTTTTAAAGTGTTCTGTTTTTAAGTAAATACGGTTATAACCGGCTTCTGCGTAGGCGCATTCGTTGTGATCAAAGGCTTGAGTTGGGTTAACGATGCGCTTGAGTTATCTAGTGTTGTGTTTATGTTGTTTGTCAACAAGACAGGGGATAATCCGCCTTGAGCAGGCGTGGTGATCAACCGTGCCATCTCTGTTTGAGAAGAGGCCATTGCCCTGCAATGGAACAATAATAAGCTAATATTACATATTATACAAGCCATATCGAACGCTGAGGGCAATCATTGTAGAACTATTCGATTGTGGAAATCTCAGAACTTCTCAATACAGTTTAAAATAATCGTGAATATATTATAATTGTTTAAGAAAAATGCTTCGTCTTAGAATGCTTCTTATCTAATCGCTTATCGAGACATTCGATCATGATCCCTAGATATATGAGATGATAAAATAACTTCAACTGTTATCATTCGGTCATATATGTGAGAATGCTGACCATAACACAAGTTAAATCTTTCTTTGGGTACCGGAGTTCATACAGAGACTGCTGATAACACTAATGGTTATATAAATTGTAACACGCTATTCTTGTATAGGTACGCATGGTATTGTTTGTAAATGTTTGATTGTTCAACCATTTTTGTTTCTTAAATCTTTTTCCTTTTTTTTACAAAAATGCAATGTAATTTATGTACCTAAATATACTGATCTCCAAGTACCAACTTACTTTGTCCAAAAATTAAGACCGATGCCAAAGTCAATCAAAATATTCATCAAGTAGGCCATTAAAACTCTGAACGTCAAAACAAGAAAATAGAATTGATTCCAAAAGCCGGTTTTGCCAAATTAATAACCTAACCTATCCTGTGTATATACCGATATACACCGAGATAAACATCAAAACTGTCAGTATTAAATGGAGATTGATGTCTAAGCATCGTTCTTGTATACGAGCTCAAGAGTTACGAAATATGTTGTAATAACTTTGGTTTCATAGCCCATTGCGCATGGGCACCTACTACGCATAATGTCAGTACGATTTGGTAGCTTGTCAAACATGATTGTTTGTACATACTTTATTGTCGGTGGATGTACCTGTTACTGCCTCGCTGGTCGCGGTCCAATTCCTGGGTCGGGCAAAATTGTTTATTTATTTGTTTATCCATTTATGTATACACATTTATAAACAGAAAAGAAAAACAGAACAGAAAAATACGTACCTACAAAGGTGATGCTTATTTCTAAAGAAATCTCTTCCAGCATACCTGCGATAGGAGAGTAGATAACGAGATGTAGACACCGTGTGTAAGAGTAGAAGAGAAAATAGAATACATAAAATCGAAACAATTTATAAAACAAATAATATGGGAATATACTAACACACATACATACATACATCTAAAATAAATATCATTAGAATATAAATAAATACAGTGTAATTTATAGTATAAATACATACGCAACTATGACGAAGTGGAAAGATGGTGTTCTTTCACTCTTCTTTTAAATACTGCAACAGTTTGGCAGTCCCTAATGTAAGACGGAAGTGAATTCTACAATCGCACCGCATGCTCAGTGTAAAAGAAGAAGTCGGTGGAGCGGGGAGGGACTTAAGAAGGTTTCTAAGATGCGAACTGCAAGGCGCATCTGAAGGATGAGCGGAGGAAAAACGTTCCCGCAAATAGGATGGCGTTTTAGGATTGTGAAGAAGGTTAAATAGCAGACACAATAACCGAGAGTTCCTGCGAAGTCGAATAGGGAGCCCTTTGAGTATCTTGCGAAAATTAGAAACGTGATCATACTTTTTTAAGGTTAACAACAAAACGAATACAGGTATGGTTGTTATTGAATTTTTCCATCTGGAATTTCTCAGTATTAGCTTCAGTCTGGATTTGTGCACGGTTGATGGCAATAGGCTCGCCCCCTATTACATGGGACTTAAAATAAATGGCGAAATGTGGGTTACACCTCTGTGTAACGCTTCGGGAAATACAGGCGTGAAATTATTATGTTCCTAGTGGTAGGGCCACATAAAACCAGTTATGTGTTCAAATTGCATTGAAAATGTTTCTGATGATGAATCAGAAGTTGCAAACGAGATGATAACAATAGCTGTAACGAAATGATATGTAACTAACTTATTAGCCATTTTGTAGCTGTAGAAAGAAAGAAAATACATTAAAATTTTTACAGATTAAAGGCACACAACACAACATATTATTCTACAAGAAAAAAAAATAATAAAACGTTTAAAAATTCAAGATATTAAGTAGTAGGAAAGTGTGCCTCACGGCTGTGCCTAATAGGCTCAGTTTAACAAAAAAGCCAGACAACTAGTGCCCTTTTTTTTTGGGTGGTATATTTTCAAATAAATTCTCCCGCTCTGGGCGGAGCGGGAGGGTCTGTCAGACTCTTACTGATTCCCTTCCGTTGCCTGTGTTGCCAGGGGCCTCGGTAACCCTTTTGTACTCCCGCGACCCCGGCAGGAGACATCTTGTGCCTGACGTTGGTTTTCAACTGGAACTGCTACCTAACTAACTAGCCTGTACGGTCCCACTGCGGGGCCAAGGCCTTCTCTTTAGATGCTAATCAAAGGAAAATGGCGCCGATTCCCTTGTTCACAAACTAAACTAAATTTAAGTTCAGTGCATCTTTTTCTTTCTATTTCATTAAGAAAAGGACAGAAGATAAATTTTAGTTTAGTCCTGTCAAATTAATCAGCGCCTGTCACTACTCTATACAAGTTTAGACGTGATTAAAAACTTGCCTACTAAAATTACGTCAATTTACGTCAAGCGCTGACTAATTTGACAGGACTAAACTAAAATTTATCTTCTGTCCTTTTCCTAATGAAATAGAAAGAAAAAGATGCACTGAACTTAAATTTACTTTAGTTTGTGAACAAGGGAATCGACGCCATTAGTTTCTTAATATTGTCTATTTTTTTAAGTGAACACGGTTTTCCATGGTTTTTTAAGTGAACACTTTTTCAGGCGCGTTGAGCGATTTTTGGTTGGGGAAAAACTTAGGGGTTCGCGTCACCGACATGCTAATGGGACGTGTTGCGCCAGACTGGCGACGCGCAGCGGCCTGTGCACATGTAAACGCATATATATATGCGTTTACATGTACACAGGCCGCTGTCATGTTATTCCAAAGTTTAAAGGCTCCCGCAGACTGGGGCGATGTCGCGGGCGCATCAGGCCTGTCGTGCCCGCAATATTGTGCTAGTCTGCACGAGACTTTAGGTTTTTACTTCTGTCGGCAGTCCATGACTGCCTATTTTTTTTAGGGTTCTCCGCTGTTCGTCTGTCTGCCTGTCTGTCCGTCTGTCACCTTGCTGTATCTCGTGAACCCTGATAGTTAGACAGTTGAAATTTTCACAGATGACGTATTTCTGTTGCCGCTATAACAACAAATACTAAAAACAGAATAAAATAAATATTTAAGGGGGCTCCCATAAAACAGACATGATTTTTTTGCCGTTTTTATAGATAATGGTACGAAAACCTTCGTGTGCGAGTCCGACTCGCACTTTGCCGGTTTTTTTTTAATATGGAGGCTATATTTTCTGAGTTAAGTATACAGGTATACTTAACTCATTAAGACCTCCACCGTACGTCCGGTGCATCTTGGGCAGCTGGCCTTATTTACCCATACAATGTAAAGGACATCGACGCGCAAAATGTTACCATGAATTTAGCACATTATTTTATCCCCAGCGTAGAAATTTGATGTGTACACACGGCTACATATCAAGCTATACATTTCTAGTATAAGCTGTAGGCTTAGCATGACGCTTTCTATTTCATCGAAGAATAAACGCGGCTCTTTCTATACAAAGTGACATTTCGTTTCTCCTTTTTTGACATCCCACCGTAGAAATCCTTCTACATAAAAAAGGACCTAGACAAAGATCGTTAGAAACGAAAGACATGATGACAGATTGTAGAAGGATTTCTACGGTGAGATGTCAAAAAAGAAACGAAATGTCACTTTGTATAGAAAGAACCGTGTCTATTCTTCGAAGAAATAGAAAGCGTCATGCTAAGCCTGCTGATCTCGCATTGTATAGAATTTTCGTACAATGAGAGGTCAGCTTATACTGGAAATGTATAGCTTGATATGTAGCCGTGTGTACCATCTTTCCTCTCGCTTTCTGTGGGAGTGATATCGTGAAAAGAGACGGAAGTGTGTAGACAGGAAGTGACAGCTTGAGCATGGAATAAGTAAGTACTTTTAATTAAAATGGAATTAGTGTATTCATGGAATTAGTAAGTACTATGTAGATTGCCTCTTTGGTCTAGTGGTCGCAAACGTTACTGCTGAGCACGAGGCCCTGGGTTCGATTCCCGGGTCGGGCAAAGTGTTATTGGGTTTTTCTTTCTGGAATTTCTCAGTAGCAGCCCCGAGCCTGGATTTGTGCCCGGTTGATGGCAATAGGCTTACATGGGACTTACACATAACTGGCGAAATGTGGGTGAACTACAGGTACAGCTCTGCCCAACCCTTCGGGGAAACAAGGAGTGCTGATATGTTTATGTTATATAGATTGTAAATAGAAGCGGTTGAATTTCGACCACTAATAATGAATAATTATTCGGATAAATATTTAAGTATTTAGCTTTTTTAAATTCTAAGGTTATTTATTTTCTGTTGCTGCTCAGTTGCTTATTACCAAGGTGAGATGACAGATGTTACATAATCATATGCGACTACTGTAAAGCTTTTATTTTTATTGAGGGTTTGCGCGTCGAAGTCCCTTCACCGTGTATTTAAGGAACTCTGTGGCCCTTCTTCCTAATCCCTTGCTGACTGGCTCATATTACCACAAGTTGAGTTATTCTCAGTGTTGATACTAGAGACATACAGCATATTCTGTGATTTAAACCCAAATTGCACACATTTCAGTCAAGAATCTGTAAACTATTGAAGTGTGTATTAGCAATAGTAAATGCCGTGTCTAACTCATTGCCATGACCATGGAGGTATAACCGAGTTAGGTACCAAGTACTTTTCCTCATGAAAAAACATTGTTTTTGCACGATTCAATAGATTTTTATAAAGTGCTAGCCTTCTTTTTTTTTCGTTGGGATATTATCAAATAAATTCTCCCGCTCTGGGCGGAGCGAGAGGGTGTGTCAGACTCTTACTGACTAAAACCCACCCGTGTTCCTTCCGTTGTCTGTGTTGCTAGGGGCCTCGGTTACCCTTTCGGAATTATCCGCGAAAAGTGCTACTAGACAAAACATCGAGATTTATTTATAAGTTTAATAATAATATTTGTTTATTTATTTAGTAACTACTTTTATAGCCGCGGCTTTGCTTGCGTTAATGTTGATTTTGTCAATATTTTTTTCTATCCATCGGGAAAGAGTACTTTTTCTAGATGAAAAAGCCCTTTGGCGTCGAGACCCTCGGTCCGTGGGGTGCCAGTGCGCATATGTTATTTGCGGAAATCGCGAAATGTCTGGTTCATGTAACTGGTTACCGAAAAGCTGGCGGCTTTCTACAGTAGAGTAGAAAGCGTCATGCTAAGCCTGTAGGATCAAAATCCGTTGCGCAGTTTAGAAGAACAACGCGGTCATGTAGGTACCGTCTATATGACCGCGTTGACCGCGACCACACGAAAAGCGACTTTATTTTATAGTAGGTATGTTGTATCTATAGATTTTAAACAGCAATTCATTAAATAAGCGCGCAGAACCTTTATTATGATTAATTAATCGTCAAGTTTTTCTATCCTTTTGTAAAATTGTTAGGAATCTTTTTTGCTATGATCTTTTGTTACATTGTGCATTGTTAAGAGCGTGCATTTTGAAAGTGGGCAACGTCGCAAATAGCTGTCAAAGATTTCGCTGTTTTGATTAATTTAGCAATTTTACTGTTTGGAAATATCGCTGACTGGTAAACTAAAATATTGATTATGAAATGCATTTGCATATTTTATATCGTAACACCGAATATTTAGTTTTAGATGTAAAAAAAAGTATTTGAAAACTTTCCAAATGTGGGCATTTGGAAAGTTTTCAAATACTTTTTTTATACCTAAAACGGTTAGTTGATGTAACTGGTGACCGAAAAGCTGGCGGCTTTCTCGCGCAACGCATCAGCATTGCAATTCAGCGAGGAAATGCCGCCAGCATCCTCGGTACAATGCCCCGAGGGCCTTTTTTAGGCTTAACTTAGTTTTAATTTAATTTAGTTAATGTTAATAAACGGTTACAACATGAAATTCAGTGTTATAATTGCAATTCATTATTCATATGTTAGTTCACTAGTTAGCGATATATCATATTTCCATACAGTAATATTGACAAATTAATAAAAACAGGTAAATATTTGACAGCTATTTGCGACGTTGCCAACTTTAAGAATGCACGCACTTAAGTGCTAAAATAAAAACTGTCACAGTAGAAGGTATGTTTATGTGCCTACCTATACAGCATAATCAGCCATGTTCCCACTGCTGGGACACAGGTCTCCTCTCTTCGAGAGGGAGTGGGCCGTAATCCACCATGCGGGCCCAGTGCGGGTTGGTAGATTTCACATATATTCGAATTTCTAGGACATGCCGAATTCCTCACGATGTTTTCCATTGCCGTTTTGAGAGCAGTGGTGACAAAACTTCAATACTCACTCGAGCCAAACGCTTGGGACAGCTGATTATGATGTTGGTCCCATGCAGAAAGTTGTTCAGTTTGATGGTCTGAACCACGCATATAAATATGACCACGTACCTCTCTGATAAATGCTGTGTAGTAATATGTGCGAGAAGATTTAAATTGTAAATGATCTATTTTGCAAGAATTCTACTAGATACAGTGGAGTAATTGCGTATTACTCATAAAATGACAATTGATCGCAATGAGTTTCATTTAGTTTTAAAGTATCTTTACCGTAACTAATATTATAACTGCGAAAGTGAGTTTGTTTGTCGCGCTTTCACGCTAAAACAGCTTAACGGATTTGGATGAAATTTGGCACAAGGGTAGACTATGACCTGAATTAAGACATAGGATACTTTTTATCCCAAAATTCCCACGGAATCGAAACTTACGCGGGTGAAACCGCGGGGTGCAGCTAGTTTTTCATAAGAACATGATACAGTTCACTTTTAAAAGATTTAACTTTTAACATAAATAGTCGTCGTCTAATGATGAAGCATGCAGATGTAGAACAAATCAAACTATAAAAACAACGAACGAGATCAACAGCAAACAAAGTAAAAGATTACATCGCTCCTTGAATACAAAAGGGCCACAATTAAAAAAAAAATGAAAATCGTTTTATTGCAAAAATTACACCTGAACCGACTATATTTTATAGTGAAAAAAAAACTCCCATCATTTTTGCTTATATTATGGCTACACTAACTTACCGCCATTTTTGCATTAGCTCACTTTGACAGGTAATGTCAGTGCAAAACCGCCATTTTGTTAGTTGCGCCCGGAGATTCAACGCAAACGCACGTCGGTTGCGTGAAAAAGTGCCACAATCCAAAATACGTCTGTGTTGGATTCAAAATTTCAGGTAAGTGTGATTATATTTTACAATACAAAAGTGCCATATTTTGGAAAACGTCCGTTTTGCATTCTAACATTAGTATTTGTAACCATAATATATAATACAAAAGTGCCATATTTTGGAAAACGTCTGTTTTGCATTCTAACATTAGTATTTGTAACCATAATATATAATACAAAAGTGCCATATTTTGGAAAACGTCTGTTTTGCATTCTAACATTAGTATTTGTAACCATAATATATAATACAAAAGTGCCATATTTTGGAAAACGTCTGTTTTGCATTCTAACATTAGTATTTGTTATTATATTTTGTAATACAAAATTGCCATATTTGAAATGCGTCCTTTTTGTAATCCAATATTAGTTAAGTATAATTATATTTTATAATACAACAGTAGCATATTTTGAAATACGTCCCTTTTGCATTAAATTATAGTGAAATAAATAATTATTTTTAGCGTGCTAGAATGGGAAGGCCAGAAATATGGCCGTTTTGCATGATAATAATTTTAGTTTTCGTTACAATTTTAAAAATAAAAATTACCATTTTGATGTTAATTTTGTTCTATTCTTATTACTTCAGTGATTTTTAACTTAAAAATCATACAAATGTATTTATTTGTTTGTAAATTAATAATATAAACTAAATTGAAGCCCTGTCCCTGTAGCTTTCGTCACTAATTTAAAGTTTTTCAAATAATATCAGTGAGTGTTTATAGGGACCTATAATAATATGGGTAGATATTCGTAAATGTTGAAAAATATGTGATTAAAATGCATTGCCTCATATTTTCTGTGAATTTGACTGTGAATTTGAATGTTAAATATGAGGTGGTAGCTTAAATTTGTTAAATATAATTAAGGTGTTATTCCTGTCAAATTAGTATTGAAAATGTCATATTAAGGATTGTTATATATTTGATTGTGTGTATGTACTAAGGACTGTATAATATATGTATAGAACTGTGTGTATTTTATGTTTTTTAGTTATAAAACGTTAAAGATGTTTTTTTTTTTTACAGATTGACAAAATGAATAGAGTTCCGAAAAATGTTGAATATGGCAACCTCCGTTCAAGAATCGGAAAAAGTTCAAGCATTACCTGGCCACAATAATAATGTGCAAAATAAAACTTTTTTTAATACTCCAGCTGCACTCAGTCTACCCGTCACGTTACCCATTGATTCTTCAGATAAAAATTCTATAGCAGACAGTCAACCTGATCTTAACCTATCAATATTAGAGGATGAAGACAGTGAAGTAAGCTGTGTAACGAATACCAAAGACACAAATAGGCCAAAAATAGTTGTTGAACAGAGTGACTCGAGTAGCAGTTCAAGCGACTCTGATAATGACTCTGATACCAATTCCAGCCGATCATCAACATCCAGCAGTTCATCAATTGCAGATTTTTCTTCTGATGACAGTGTTTTAGATCCCAACTTTCTACCTAGTCATGAAAGATCTTCTGATTCCGAAGGAGATATACAGTCAAAAGTAATTGCCAAACCATTTTGTATTTCACCCCAACCGGGCCCTTCTCGTGTAGAACCTCACTTACTCATCAATGATAATCTGCCAGTCAATTTGGATACTCAGTCGCCTAATATAGAAACACAGCCATCCATCAGTCATAATCAGTCACCCAGCGTGAATATTCAGTCACCCAGCATTGGCAGTGAACCAGCTAGCGTGGATCCTCAGCGTCTTAGTCGGAAAAGAAAAGCTAATCCAGAATCATGGAAAAGAAACAAAACCAAGACTCTGATCAATAGCGGGAAGGCACACACAACTATGTCTAAATCGAAAAAAATGATTAAAAATTTGCAAAAATATGGGACCTGTTTGTTCAGATAAGTGTAAATTTAAATGTCAAAATGTGTTTTCATTTGAGGAACGATTAGCCATATTTAATGCCTATTGGGACACTGATGATTTAAACGTTCAGAGGCAATTTATATACAACCATATGACAAACATTGAGCCAAAGTATCGGTACATCCGTGTTGGTAGTACCCGCCAAAACTTAAACCACGCATATTACTTCACGAAAATCGATCAACGCATTCGAGTATGCAAGTTATTCTTTATGAATACACTTGCTATATCAGATAAAAGCATTCGGACTGTTGTAAAGAAATTTTCTGGATCAATTACTGGAATTCAAATGCAAGATAACCGAGGAAAACATGGCAATCAATTTAAATTGGATGCTGCTTTGAAGGATAGGGCAAAGGAACACATTAACTCCATACCCAGGATTGAGAGCCACTACTGTCGCGCTCGCTCTAAGCGTGAGTATATTGAAGGAAGCCGATCTATTGCTACTTTGCACCGTGATTACGTCGATAAATGTAAAGCTGAAGGTAAAGGTTATCTTTCTTATAAACTGTACTATAATATCTTCGTGAATGACTTCAACATTTCTTTTTGGAAACCGAAAAAAGACCAGTGTGAAGACTGCACAGCTTTCGCAAATGTTGAAGATAAAACGCTTTTACAAATACAATATGATCTGCATTTGAAAGAAAAAAATTTAGCCAGAGCTCAAAAGGAAAATGATAAAAAAAATATAAGCGATAATTTTATAGTATGTGTATATGACTTACAGGCTGTGATGCCTTGTCCGCAAGGCGAAGTCTCTAGTTTTTACTATATTTCAAAATTGAATATGCTGAATTTTACTGTTACTGAACTGGGTTCAAATAATACGACCTGCTACGTTTGGCATGAAGGTGCAGGAGCTCGTGGTGCTAACGAAATAGGATCGTGTGTGCTCGCGTACTTGAAAAATTTGAATGAGAAAGCTTCTGACTATTTTGACGTAGTATTTTACAGCGACAACTGTTGTGGCCAACATAAAAATAAATTTATGTTAGCAACGTACCAATACGCCATAAATGAGTTATCGAAGTTGAGGAGTGTTACTCATATTTTTTTAATAAAAGGGCACACTCAAAATGAAGGAGATGCTGCTCACTCTCTAATTCAACGCAACATTTCGAATGCTTTAAAATCTTCTCCCATTTATGTGCCGGATCAGTACATAACCCTTATTAAAACTGCAAAGAAGAAAGGAAGACCCTTCGTTGTTCACGAACTTACGCATGAGAGTTTTTTAGATTTAAAATCTCTGGCTGTCGGCAATTACACTACTACAGAAGATGGACAAAAAGTCAAATGGGCTGATATAAAAACTATTAAAGTCCATCGAGATTATGAGAACAAATTTTTCTTCAAGACTTCATACGAAACTGAAGATTTTACCTCGGTAGCCACGCTGACAAAAAGAAGGTCTGCTAATCCTATAGTGCCAAAAAAACTGTACAAACAAAAACTTAAAATAACTGAAACTAAAAAACAGGGTATTCTTAAACTTATTGAGAAAAATATCATTCCTAAGTATTACCAAAGCTTTTACGAAAATTTGTAATTTTATTATTAGATACCTAATTGTGATAATATTTAGAATAGTTAATTTTAAAAGTTCCTTTTGATAATAAAGACTTATAAATTTCATACAAACATTTACATAACAATAATAAATAACGATTATAATTTGTAACTTAAAATAGTTTACGTAAAAAGTGCCTTAAAGTGTTTATAACTGTGATTTTGTAAGACTACTTAGATTGTTATTGTGCAATAGTATTATTACATATAAGCTATAATATTTTGCTACTGAATTATGTGCCTTTAGAACTGATCTCGGATTTTGTTTTGTTTAAATTATTAATGTTAAAGAGAGACAAATTAGTGTCGTCACTTGATTATTTTTTGAGTTATTTAGAGAATTTATTAATGAATATGGTTATTTTATGTATATTTTGATAATGATTATTACAGTTTTATCTCTTGTTTTTTCTATAATTCTTACAAATATAATTGTTTTAGAGAGATGTTTAATTTTGCTGAATAATAGTTACGTACAAAGTTGATCTCAATTATATTACTTAATAATAAGTTAAGATTTTTTAGTTTAGATTTTTTAATACAATGTTCTCCTGGTGTCCATTCACTTATGTTTTTACCTAGTAATAAGATTAAACTTTTTGATACGGTTTTTTACCAAAAAGGTACAATAAACCATTTTTATTTGTAAAACTGTGTTTAATTTTTGACATATTTTTTATTATATTGGTTCAAATTTTGAATGCAAAAGGGACTTTTATGCTTTTTTTTCTTAATAGGTAACATCTATTACAAATTTTATATTGTAGATAGATAGAGCTAATAAATACGCATCTAATGATATATTAACATCTTATTTTTAATTAATAAATATAAGAAATATTATAAAAAAACAGTTTCAAAAATTTGTTTTGGCTGTCCTGTAAAATTTATGGATTTTGATTTGTGTCCCTTTTGTATTCAAGGAGCGACATATAAAACAAGTTAAGGCGCTGACAAGACCCAATTGACCAAAATAGGCTTCTCTTAAGAAAGAAAATTGCCAAATCTGTATAGTTTGTGGTAGTGGAAAAAATATATGTTAATTTTGAACATATTTCCCAGAACTTGGTTGTCACCAAAACACGTTTTGAAAAAAAAATATCTCAATACTAACTAACGTTAAACTAACCTCTTACCTTGAGTTCTAATCCAAAATATCTGTATTAAATATTAACATACTCGTACGTTACATATTTAATTAATAACAAGAACGTCTTATTTGAATGCAAAACTTGGTTGTTTTTTATTTTCGATTACTCAACTCAATTTTGAGTAAATAGATAATTGCTTCATATTTTGTAATAAACAACAAGCGTTGTGTCATCGCACTTCTCTTTCTTTTCTATGCAATCTGACAGTGACCGCGGTTTAGGTGTTGTCAGCGTCTTAATACGGCTGGCCGATTTGACACCAAGGTACCCTCATAAGTACTGTTTATTCACTTTGTGAGGAACACAAACAACGATTAGGAAGCGAACTACTGTATGAATGTGTTTGTGTGCTACTATAGTGCGTGCACGTGTTTGTTTGCGACAAGTATAGTCTCGGAGACCACCCATTCATTCTGAAGCTTCATTTTGACAGTTCACCCACGTCCATTGCGTTATTTACGGTATTGAGCAGACGAATTTATCAAACTTATGAAGCAATGGATTAGCAATATCCTTCAAAACTCTTAGATTGTGTTTTTTTGCTGGCAACACTGGCAGCCGGCCGTCAAAACTCAAACGCAAAGTTCCAGAACGTGCCATAATTCTTTATCTCAACATAGTATGTACATTAGTTAAAAATATCTAAGTACTTAGGTACACACTATATTGATAAAGTAAGTTTTATGACCGTTAAGGAAAATAAACAGATAAACACAGTTTTTTTGCAGCCATTGTATGTGCAGGTGAACAGGATAACTCAGTAAAATATTGTTATGCAGTATGCAAAAAATCTTGTAAATTGTAACTTAGTCCTTGGTTACAAAAGTCGTAAATTTTTTATTAGCCTTTTAAGTTTTTAAAAAAAGAAACTAAAATTACCATTTATTTTTAATTTTTTAGGATTTTGAGGAAAAAGGTTTGCTTAAAAGAGTTTTTGCTCTATTTTTTTTCAGATTAATTGAAGATGTTCAAGACTTTCCTGTTTGTGGCTGCGGCCGTTGCGTTGGCGTCAGCCGCGCCTGCTGATGATGAACAAGTAAGCATTTCTTCAAAATCTAGGGTTTACCTAAGGAACATAGATAAAGTAAAAAAAATTCGTCTGTTCTTGCGATAGGTATGGATAATTTTCCAGTCCATAATTATATAAAAATCAGGGGCTTGTGGCTAAGTAATAACAGCCGCACGGGTCGATCGATCAGGTTAAGCTACGCTTGCCGCGGTTGGTCCGTGGATGGGTGACCATCTTTACAAACCAAGACCCCTCCGTGCCTCGGAAAGCACGTCAAGCCGTTGGTCCCGGCTGTCATTTGTAGATCTTTGACAGTCGTTTCGGGTCGTCAGAAGCTCGAAAGTCTGACAACCAGTCTTACCAAGGGGTATCGTGTTACCCAGTAACTGGGTTGTGGAGGTCAGATAGGCAGTCGCTCTATGTAAAATACTGGTATTCAGCTGTGTCCGGTAAGACAGGAAGCCCCAACATAGTTGGGAAAAGGCTAGGCAGATGATGAATTATATAAAAATCAGTCCAGCATCTCTGTCGCGGTCTATATTAAAACCGTGTGTATTCAAGACAACATTCATATTTTTTAAACACGGGCCATCTGTTTTCAATACTTGTCCCCCAAAATATTGATCTGCATTTCAACTTCATAGAGAAATAATTGTATCATCATTCCTCTTACTGACCATAATTTTTCCGTACTTCAGGTGGTAAAGAGTGCGATCGTCCGGTTGGCCGCTGACGGCGTATCAGGCAGCGTGACCTTCACCCGGCAAGACGACGGCAATCTGCGCATCACCGGCACCGTAACCGGCATGCCGGCCGGCGAATACGGTTTCCACATCCACGAGACCGGCGACATCACTAAGGGCTGCGGTTCTACCGGCGGTCACTTCAACCCTAATGGAGTAGGTGTTCCTCTTCTCTTTTTAGGGTTCCGTAGTAAACAAGGAACCCTTATAGTTTCGCCATGTCCGTCTGTCTGTCTGTCCCCAGCTTAGCTCAGAGACTCTTAGTACTAGAAAGCTGTAATTTGGCATGGATATACTTATTAATCAAGGCGACAAAGTGGTAAGACAAAATCCTTGAAAAAAAAAATATTTACGTAAAGTAGGGATGATATTTTTTTTCTCTTTATACCATAGTGTAGGTATCGTTGGATAGGCCGTTCAAAAATATTGCGGGTTTGTGAAAAGCATTTTTTTATTCAGGATCCGTGTGCGTAATAAAACGGGTGAGCGGGTAAGCGTGTGCGCTTTAAAGGCTCCTACATACTGGCGCGACTTGTCGCGCGACGCGTCGCGACACAAAGGCACCGCTTGTAGCGCTACACGCGATGTCTTTGTGTTGTTAGAGTGGCTAAATGGTTGTTTTTGGGTATGTGAAAAAATTCATGGCAGTAGTATATATAACGTCATTAAAAGGAAAACTGTCATAGCTTAGTAGGCTTTACACGTTAATGAGTAAAAGTCGACCAAGTTACATTTGCAGTTGGAGAATTGACCGTGACGTATATCGATCGATGTATGGGTGAACATGTTTTTCAATCAAATTCATCCCAACTACAGAACCCTTCAGTGTGCGTGGTTCGACATGCACTTGGCCGGTTTTTTAATTATTATTAAGCATAATCTGCCTATAATGTTCCCACTGTGGGTTATAGGCCTCCTCTCGGTGAGAAGGAGTGGGCCGTAATCCACCACGCGGGCCCAGTGCGGGTTGGTAGATGTCACATGTCTTTGAATTTTTGGTTGTAGGACATGCCGGTTTCCTCACGATGTTTTCCTTCACCGTTTTTGAGAGCAGTGGTGGTGAAATAGTTTACACAAAGTAAAGCGCCTGTCAGAGTTCGAATCTACGACTTACAACTCATAAGTTGCGGCCGTTACCACTGGGCCCCACTGCTTTCTATTATTATTGTCATTAGTCAAATGATTTACCAAAGAAATACAAGAGCCCACAGCTGTTGATATGGCACACAAAGATTTAGAAAACGTTTTGGTTACTAGAACATCGTATGTGTTATACAGGTTGAAATAGAAAACTTGCGACAAACTGAAATGGGACATTGTATACATCATTATTAACAACTTTTGCTAAGGGACCAAAGCTGTAATCCCAAAAAAAAAATCTGCTTTTCCTACATTTTGATGAGGTATTGCGAACATAAATGTAGGGGACAGCAGTTTTTTTTTTTGGGATTGTAGCTTTGGTCCCTTAGTAAAAGTTGTTCATAATGATGAGTACAATCTCCCATTTCGATTTGTCGCATGTTTTCAATGTCACCCTGTATATTGTACGAGTATGTGCCATATCAATAGCCGCGTATTGCACCTGTTGTTCAAGCGGGCTTTGAACGTATCATTTGGACTAATTAGTCCAAAAATAAGTCGTAACTGAAAAAAACAACCAATGTCCCTTCTCCGAATAAGAAAATAACACTGCCATTAGGATATTGAAATTACAAGACTAATATTAAACCTTTAATCTCCAGAAAGACCACGGCCATCCCCATGACGAGAACCGTCACGTCGGTGACCTCGGCAACGTCAAGTTTGACGAGACCAAAACGGCCAACATTGACTTCCTTGATCACGAGATCAAGCTGAATGGCAAGCACAACATCATCGGCAGGGCTCTGGTACTCCATGCAGGCACGGATGACTTCGGCAGGACTGATCACCCCGACTCCAAGAAGACTGGAAACGCCGGAGCACGTGTGGCTTGCGGAGTCATTGGAATCGCGTAGGGAGCTTTTTTATCAATGTATGTCTAACATGTTCTCGAGAAATAATGGCTGGAAAAATGGATTTATTTTAGTCAAATGATCTTACCACTGAAGCTAGGCTCTTGGTATTAGATAGCGCTGCTTTCATCGTCTTAATGCAGTGCTATAGTTTGATCTTACGTCATTACTCCTCGGGCTACATCTGTTAGGCTGTATATATCCTTCTGTGGACTAATCTTATCACAATCCATGTTACTAACAAGCTTTGAGATTTCGATACTTCCGATTGAATCAACATGAAATAATGCAATAAGATAACAAGCTAACACCTGTGTTCTTCTCCGTACTATTATGGCAACTATTATTATACCGTATGGTATACAAAGACTTCCGTAGGAAGGACTTTAATTAGTTCTTGTTAAGAATCTCAGTAGACATTGTTAATTAGGATAAGACGGCCTTTGTTTTCTACTTTTATATGTTCTTCTGTTGTGGCACTGACGATGGTATCTGCCATATTTTCTTCTGTTCTGCCAAATTAAATAAATTATCATTATAAATGTTGTTTTTTATTGTAGGTCTGTATTGATGACCTTCTTAAAACATGATGAGTCAATTTGACAAAAATATAATTAAACGCTACAAAAAATATAATGCTTGGTCAACCAAGCGTTATATCGTGTTGATGTTTTGTTTCCCGAAAAGGGATTTCCCCTTTACATAATAATAATTACATAGATAATAATAATAGTTATTCATTTTCTATTCCTAAGTCGTGACTTACTGTAGACAATTTGTTTCATATGCACCTAACTTAGACGTAAAATACCTAAAGGTATCTACATCTTTCAATCTTATTAGATAGTATCGTGAGATGTAGCTATCTCAGGAAAACCTGATATGTCGGTAGATAACTATATCAATTTGTGAATTTGTGGATCATACAATATTTCAATCACCAAGAAATGTTTTGTATTTAAGGCTCGTGCAGACTTGGGCGATATCGCGTGCGCACATACAGGCAATATTCTGCCAGTCGCGCTCGCGATATCGCGTTCTCGAAATATTTCCTGATTGTTTTCGTTGGAGTGTCGTGGCTTGTCATGATATTGGAACCTTTTGTATTATGAGGAGAAGGAATACAGGACATGTCGTTAAGGAAGTTCTGAATATAAAGATTGCTAGAGTAATGAAAGACTAATGAATCGAAGTACGAGCATTATGTATAAGATGATATGGCTAGGAAGGGGTGAATACTGACGTGACAGCAGATAGAAGTGTGCAAGAAGAATACATGCTGCACTGATCCAGAATGGATTGGGATAGGAAAACAGGATGTTGATGGAGAGCCTCAGGATAACGTTGAACACACCTCTTAGTAACAGTAGCTCTTATAGGCGGAGTTGATGATATTGACGATAATGATGTATTTATTTATAACTTTTTACATAAATACACAAAGGCGTACTTAATGCCTTAGGCATTCTCTACCAGTCAACCAAGCGTGTTGAAGAGATTTGATGGCAGGTGCTCGGTTTGAGAGGAACAAAGACATTTTTTTATTAAAATTATATCATAATGAATTATAAATCAAATAGGTACACAATTACATAAATAGGTTATAAACTTATAATACATGTACATACATATTTAATATAACATAATATACCTATATTATAAATATACATAATAATATATACAAATTCAAAGAGGAGCTACGAGTACTCTATTTATTTTTAAAATAACTCTGCAATCTTTCTATATTTGTGGATTGCAAAATTATTGTGAGTTGTATGAGATGGAAGAAACCGGACGATGAGCCACGCAAACATTATTTAATGTTAGCGAGGTCATACTGATTGAATCATTGTTCGTACTGTCGCGACTCTGTGATGCAATTTATTTATAGGTACCTACCTAACTGTATTTGCAAATGGCTACTCAGTGTTAATTAGTACTTACCTACAATGACGTTTAGAGCGTACCTATATAAGTAAGTAAGGGTCAGATGGAATGGAAGAGTTGTTGCTGGGGAGTTGGTTCCAATACTTACATAATCAGCCTATAATGTTCCCACTGCTGGGACACAGGCCTCCTCTCTGTGAGAGGGAGTGGGCCGTAATCCACCACGCGGGCCAAGTGCGGGTTGGTAGATGTCACATGTATTCTAATTTTTGGTTCTAGGACATGCCGATGTGATGAAATAATTTACACAAAGTAAAGCGCCTGTCTGGGGTCGAACCTACGACCTACAACTCGTAAGTCGCGGCCGTTACCACTGGGCCACCACTGCTCCAACACTTACTCCCAACTAAAACGCTAGGAGTTGGTGAACTTTTGGTGTTCAAAATTGCTGGTTCGCAGCCTAATTATTTTGAATTATAATTTTTTTAAGTATTTTTTTGTTTGGAATTATAAAAACATTTAAAAACCTTCTCCATGCAAAATACAGCCATGTACTTTTTACACAAAGATTTTTGAAGATCAAAAATCTGGTTTCCCATACATTTTATAAAAAAATGAAACTACCGGTTGGCGAAATAGTGATACGGGCTTGTTGGGAAGGTCAACCTGAACAAGTATTGGTATGGCGCCGATGTTTAAATAACATTTCTCCTGCCATTGCCTCCACGAAAACTTTTTACAAAAAAAAAAAAAAAAAACATCGGACTTCTAAAAAACACTACAAATTGAAAAATACTTTACTTTAATTTTGGAAGTCGGTGTCTTTTGGTTTTGTATTTTCGTTTTTTGCCATTGAATTCCGAAATTAAAGTAATTTTTAACCGATTTCATAAAAAGTATCAGTCAGTCTCTCAGTTCTCAATTCGGTTGTATGTTTATTTTTTGTTTGTTACCCCGAAACTCCGTCGTTTATAAATTGATTTGTTCACTTTGTAGTGTTTTTTTTTTTTGTAAAATGTTTTATTTATCGGTTTTTAATTGCGGTAAATACCACACGCAAAATCGAATATCACTACCTGCTATGTAAATAACATTAACAGGAAGTTATTATAACATCATGCACATACACAAAAAGGATTGATTACTTAATTGAAGATTAAAAACGACTCATCAGAACTATAAAAAAAAATATTTTCAAAATCGGTTCACAATTGTGGAAAATATCGATGAAATACATTAAAAAAAATATACATACAGACGAACATGGAACCTCCCCCTTTTTTGAAGTCGGTTAAAAAGTGATTTTCTCCTACTGTATTGATAGTTATTAAATTGAAACTTTTATTCCACCGCCTCAAATTTTTTCGTCCATCTATCGCATGTCGCATTACAGCCGGCCGCGGAGTAGGGGCAAAGTGAAAGGCGCTCGGCAGAGCAGCCAAGGCCAATATGGCGGAGCGCAAAGCTCGCATCAGCTTCACTGAAGTTTCACTTACATCGTGGTTTCATAAAACCACACAACTTTTTTTTGTTGTTATTACGAACACACTAATAAGAAATAGGTTTTATTCAAGTTGCAATCTTTATTCCACGAGATTATCGATTCAGATTTTTGCTACGTGTATAAATAGGTACTATTAGTGCTCGTGACTGTAGTATGGCATGTACTCTCTTCAGTTAGACAGACGTTTTTTTTCCGTTGTTGAAGTCGTTTTACGTTTTCTTTATTGACCATAGAAATCCCATAACACCTTTCCTACAACTGACCGTTGACTCTGACAGTCTTGTTTTCCTGTTGGCGTCAACAGACATGCGCGCGCGTCATCTGTGTTCGTTCGTCGATCCCCAAGTCGCGTCGCCATGACTCGTGGCATTCTCTTAGACGTTTTCCTTGGAAAGCAGTCAACGGCCACACATTATCGGCTGTCCAAATACAAAGCGTTTTTGACACCTTAAGGCGCTGACAAGAGGCAAACGATCTAGGGCTAGTCTTAAAAAAAGTTGTCAAATATATGTAGTTTGTGGTAGCGAAAAATTATATGTTAATCTTGAAAATATTTCTCAGAACTTGGTTGTCACCAAAAGACGTTTTACACAAAAAAAAATCTCGATACAAATTATCGGTCAACTAACCTTTTCCCTTGAGTTCCAATCCAAAATATCTGTATTAAATATCAATGTACGTTGGTATTCAATTAATAACAAGAACGTCTTATTTGAAGGCAGAGCTTGGTTGTTTTTTATTTTCGATTACTCAATTATTTTTTGACTAAATAGATAACTGCTTCATATTTTGCAAAAAAATACTATCGCTGTGTCCGACAGTGACCGCACTTTAGCTGTTGTCAGCGTCTTAATGTAAAATACTGGTGAAAATGACAGATTTTCATGTCGAGCGTTATAATAAGACGGAACCGCTTTCCTAGGAAACCAAAGCTTTACCAACTTCTTTCTTGTGAATTCGTCGCAAGACATGTGTCGCTTGAGCGTGTAGCGTGTTGTGGCCACCGGCACCCTAATTGTGGAACACACTATCTATGACAATCTGAATGATTTTGAAAAACAATGCGTTCGAAAAAATTGTTTGCTCAGCAACGTAAATAAAATTTTTTTTTTTTTTTTTTGAGGGTGGGAAATCATCAAATAACTTCTCCCGCGGAGCGGGAGGGTGTGTCAGACTCTTACTGACTAAAACCCACCCGTATTCCTTCTTGTTGCCTGTGTTGCGGGGGCCTCGGTGACCCATAAGTACCTTCCCGCGACCCCGGCAGGAACGTAAATAACATGAATGTTGTTGAACTGTCAAAATGATACCTATTGCTACTGATTGTGTATTACGCAATTACTCCGCTGGTTACGTATATTATTGAGTATGACTGGTGTACATGAATCACTTTAATAATAAACAGGATAATTGTTTGTTTTAATAAACGTTTTTTTTTTGTATTGCAGGGAAGAATCCTCTTCAAAGATGAATTCCGCTTCAGCTTCAACCAGCAATATTTTAATAGCAATTTCAATGTATTCTCTGATCGCTGTTCTTCTAAATTAAATTAGGTACTAAAGTTACGATTTCCTAGAATAACGGTGGCCGCCACATAGCGTCTGCAATTTGGCGGCAAATGACGTCATTGACACGTTAATATGAAAGTAAGTTGGTGTGATTTCCTAGAGAGCGTTTTTTGACAGCTTGATGTCAAACCCCGCTGCCATCATTTTCATGACAGCTGTCACTGCCCCTGCTAAGTGGCGGCCATTTTTAGGAAACCGATTTTACTTTGTTTTTTTTGTCGGTTTTAGTTTATTTATAAAGTTTTTCTCATTTCCTTAGACATATAAAAAAAAAAATATAATCTTAAACTTAGTTTTGCTCAAGTGCTAAGTTAGGCTAAGTTAATTATCTATTGTATAACATATTATTATGAAACTAAGCAAAATGTATAGTGAACACAATCGGGTCTGGTCTTGGCCATACAAATTGGCGCTGAGCTCACGACGCGCCACCGTTCAATAGAACGGCAGCCTTACTTCCTGAATTTATTTCTTATAGTATTTTACTACAATACTTAAATATTCACATATAGAAATTGATGTGTATGCGTTCTCGTTTAACATACATTTTTGCATAACTTACTTGCATTATATAAAGGTGTAATAACAGTTGTAAAAGTAACTAAAATCATATATCTGCGTATGTATGGACAATGTGGGTACTTAATATTTGTTTAAGTTATCAGTTACATGTTTAAATATATTTAGGTGTGATTTATCTATACCCATCTTTACCTGTAGCTCGTACAAAAAAAAAAACAAACAAGTATGATTGTTACGAAAATATATCGCTTATCCCTATTAACATTGTCGTATATGTTTTTTTGCCATTTTCTTTTTATTTCATTAATCACTCTTAAAAAGTCCCTTGTTTTAGTGGAGTCAAGAACATTTATTAAAATTCTGTTGATTTTTGACAATCTAAAATCTGTATGAAAAAAAAATTGCAACTCAAACTTTGAGACGCTCTCTTGTAATGTTGCTGATTTTCACATCCGACAATGTTAATAGGGATAGGCGATATATCTTTATTATTTCCTTATAAATTGAGTAATAAAATGCTCTATTTATACATTTAAATAGCGTTGTTTTATTTTGTCTTTGACGATAACCATTGTTTTTGGAAATGTACACACAGCATCATCAACTTAATACCGTTCAAATTTGAGATAGCAGATTATGCTTTCTGTATTTTTACAAAAAAAAAAAATGTATAATGAGAAAAAATATATATCTACCATACAGGGTCAACTTAAATTAGCTAGCCTAACTCCGCAGATGTATTGGTATGGATATCTAAACATGATAAAACAAAAAAGAAATAATTTTGATGAGTTTTTTATTCTCTGATTCTGATAGTGGATTACATAATAAAGAATGCGAAAATTTGGTGGAAAACACAATGAAAAGCGATCGCATTTTAAACTATCACAAAGTTGGAAATTTCGCGGATATTCTTTTTCATAAAAAAATGCCTTTTACTTTCGGAATAAAAATAATCTTAATTTAAAGCTATAAACTACCGAACTGATTTTTTCCATCAGGAATTGCCCAAAATGTAAGCGGGAAATAGAAACAGATTTTTTTACTAATATTATTTATAATACTTAGGTGGTGGCGGTATCTACAGACCGGCCGTCGAGAGAATACGTTCCTGACATCTGTCAGTTAGACAATTTCTAGTTGTAATATGGATCACATTCGAAACATACATATTCATAAGTATGAAACTGACATTTCTGCGTTCTTGACACCTGTCAAAAACGCATTCTCTCGGCGGCCGGACAGTATAACCGCCAGTCTTGATGATTGTTTACACAAAAAGGTTGAACTTTGAATAGAAACTTAGCACACTGAACACGGAACTTGGGTAATTATGACCTCAACTACTAAAATGCAAAAGTACCTAATTTATGTACCATCATTTATTTACATAACCAAATTACAAGATGGTTATTAACATTAACTAAATTAAATAAAAACTAAGTTAAACCTAAAAAAGGCCCTCGGGGCATTGTACCGAGGATGCTGGCGGCATTTCCAGCGGCGTTGCGCGAGAAAGCCGCCAAGCTTTTCGTTCACCTGTTACATCATTATTATTTTATCATCTTATTTTTTAACTAATTAAGTTTATTTCTTAAAAGCACACAGGTTACAAACGAACTCACATATTCTTTTAAACAAGAATATATTTTTAAAATTTATTTATAGAAAAACATTTATTTAGTTAGTGCCACAACAAAATACACAAAATCACAGTTCACAGATATGACAGAAAAAAGAGAGTGTGTGGTCGTATTATGACATCCACAACACTCGCAGCGTCGATTTTCAACCACGGATCTGCAGCTCCTGATGATTCTAGTTTCCTAGTCCCAGTCCTCGTTCACACTACATGGTTTTGATGGCCCGTCACAATAACACACAGAGGCTCCCTTCAGAAACCCATACGATTGATGGCACGATCCTCCAAAACGTGGATAACAATCGCTCATTGAACAACCATTTGCATAACCCTTGACGCACGCGTCGAAGCACTGTCCGTAACAATGATGGCTGGATTCGAAATCATATCCGTGGCATGATTCTTGGAAGGACGGTGTGATGAATAGCGCGATTAGAACAATTAGGAAGACACACGTGTTGGGCATTTTGACGTTCTAAAGTGCCTTTTTTGTGCCTTTTTGAAATAAATGATTTGACTTTGACCAAAGTCAGTCGCATTAAAATGCGACTGTAGCACGACGAGAGGCTATGGATGACTGGAGCCAGAATAGCCGCTATCCCACAACTTATAGTGCGAGCCAACATGGCGGTTTACATACGAGTATTATTATTGGATTTTCCCTTAACAAAAATATCCTTAATTTTCCTGTAATTGCTAAACAGGTTTTATTTATTTAGCTTATTCTTGGTACATCTTCTATTGTGGCTACTGGGTGGGCCTATACTGGGCTATCAAAAGACAAAAATATAATTTTAATTTGAAATTGGTAATTCCCGTTAAGGCGCTGACAAGACCCAATTGGCCAAAATAGGCTTCTTTTAAGAAAAAAAAATGCCAAATCTGTATAATTTGTGGTAATGGAAAAATATAAGTATGCTAATTTTGAACATATTTCCCAGAACTTGGTTGTTACCAAAACACGGTTAAAAAAAATATCGATACAAATTATCGTTAAACTAACCTCTTACCTTAAGTTCTAATCCAAAATATCTGTATTAAATATCAACATACGTTACGTATTTAATTAATAACAAGAACGTCTTATCTGAATGCAGAACTTGGTTGTTTTTTATTTTCGATTACTAAACTAAATTTTGAGTAAATACATAGATAATTACTTCATATTTTGCAATAAATAACAAGCGTTAAGTCGTCGCGCTTCTCTTTCTTTTCTATGCAATCTGACAGTGACCGCGATTTAGGTGTTGTCAGCGTCTTAAGTAGTGAACAATTCTCTCACGTCCAGCCCTGGTTCAGGCCATGGTACGGACCGAGAGGGCATGGGCAGCCGTCACCTCCTTCTGCGAAGCAGTAATGCTCGCGATGGAGGAGGCGGGACGGTTGAGGGAAAGGCAAATTTCGCGCCCTCTCGCCCCTAGCCGCCGCAGGAGACGCCCTGGGCGTCAGGAATCCCGGTCGGATTTCCGGCCACCGTAGGCGCGGGCTTGCGGACGGTGAGCAATAGGTAGCTCACCGCCCGTTAAGTACCAGGCCCGGGTCAACGGCGCGTTGTATTCCACGCGCGCTTCAAAGAGATGTCGTCAGGACAAAGGTAGGGGTCCACTAGGGCCGATACCTGCCGGGGTCGCGGGAAGGTACTTATGGGTCACCGAGGCCCCCGCAACACAGGCAACGGAAGGAATACGGGTGGGTTTTAGTCAGTAAGAGTCTGACACAACCTCCCGCTCCGCCCAGAGCGGGAGAAGTTATTTGATGATATCCGACCCCAAAAAAAAAAAAGTAGTGAACAATATGCGTTGCAAATAAAACTTTCCACAGGGAAATTCATACTTTACATAGCCGGATTACGGCGACACCGTACGGTCGATAATAGAAGAAATCACTAACTAACACTAACACTGATAGAATACCAGCATACGTATATAATCTCAGTTAATCAAATGTGGCTATCTTAAAATTCAGAGGAAAATAAAGAATTATTGGTTAAGGGGACTACAGGACCTCAACGCAACTTTTGTAAGTTTTATAATGCGTTAAAGTATATGATCATCATCATTATCATCATTTCAGCCGAAAGACGTCCACTGCGACGGACATAGGCCTCCCCCAAAGTATATGATCCACTGCAGTAAACAAAATCAGAAAAATATATGATATTCTTAAGGATATATGCTAGGTAGATAGTGTGTTGAAAACATAATATAACTAATTTGATACGATAGAAACAAATCACGAAGATACCTCTAAAAATTTCTTTTAACGATTAAAAACCATACTAATATTTACCATATTATATTATTATTTATTTTTTTTATTTATGGACCTGAAATAAATGGAAATATTATTATTATTATTATCTTTTATTTCATTATTTACACAATATAATTATATTTTTAAATATTAGAATATACAAAAATATATAAAAAACATTTAAAAAT
This sequence comes from Atethmia centrago, assembly GCA_905333075.3. Classification (NCBI taxonomy): domain Eukaryota; kingdom Metazoa; phylum Arthropoda; class Insecta; order Lepidoptera; family Noctuidae; genus Atethmia; species Atethmia centrago. Next base: position 27,764,842 of record HG995378.1, on the reverse strand, counting down.
ATAAAAAAATGGTGGCCCACCGGTATCGGGAACAGGGTCCAAGCTACCGGCGGTCAGGGCTCCAGAGAGAGGAACCTCCTTATTATTATTATTATTATTATTAATATACATGCAATCATTCTGTTTTTTTGTCAGAATATTCTACAAGCAACATATTAGCATAATAGTGTTTTATTTTTTTTATACAATCTATAGCTTTTTTGTAAATCGATAATTTCTTCATATTTTGCAATAAATTACTAGCGTTGTGTCATCGCGCTTCTCATTCTTTTCTATGCAGACTGACAGTGACCGCGCTTTAGGTGTTGTCGGCCCCTTAAGGTAGATCCGCTGTCCAGCCCGCGATATTCCAAAATCATTAGAATCATTAACACATCTCTCTAAGTAAGATTTGTTCCTTATGAACAATCTCATATGGAGCAAATTCTTATGAAGTTCTTATGGAGCAAATTTAACTTAGAGAGATGTGTTATTTATTTCACCTGATCTGCGGATCCACGCGAACTGTGATGAATTGGTTAATAGATAAAAAATAAACTGGCAAAACCCATATTACATAATATAAAATTAAATTTCACAATATTGCATCAGAGTTCGTAATAAAATTAAATGTCAATGCCATTATAATAAATGAAATGAATGAAATCTACTCGTACAAACTAAAAAGGCCACAGAATGATTAATAATGTAACTAATATTTTGTAACATTATAATATAAAAGAGTGTCCAAGAGGTTTCTTGCCCGTTCTTCTCCATAGGTAACTACTACGCTTTGGAATGGGCAACTATGTATGTACCTAGCTTCATTTTTCTGAATGATCGACTCCTTGGCAATAATATAATTTTGTAATAGGGCAACTCAAACTCAAAGCATGTAGGGTAACTGCTGTAGTAATTGGCCACGTCATAGTAACTGGCCACTCATAACAAAAGTGGTAGAAACAGCGTAAAGCAAGCAAGCCCAGAATGAAAAAGACAAAAAAAAAAATAAAAATATTCCTGTGTCTGTTGTATTTTCATTTTAGTTCACATTACCTTGTTTCTACCTCTTTTTTTATGAGTGGCCAGCATAATCAGCCTATAATGTTCCCACTACTGGGACACAGGCCTCCTCTCTGTGAGAGGGAGTGGGCCGTAATCCACTACGAGGGCCCAGTGCGGGTTGGTAGATGTCACATATCTTCGAATTTTTGGGTCTAGGACATGCCGGTTTCCTCGTAATGTTTTCCTTCGCCATTTTGAGAGCAGTGGTGATGAAATAATTTACATAAAGTAAAGCGCCTGCTTGGGTTCGAACCTACGCCGTACAACTCGTAACCACTAAGCCACCACTGCTCTGCCAGTTACTATAGCGTGCCCAATTACTACAGCTGTTACCCTACATGCTTTGAGTTTGAGTTGGTCGGCGCAAAGGGTAGGTATTAAGAAAATTTGATTGTTAACTTCAATTGTTGCGCATAGTTATGATTTAATTGTTGATCATTTATTCATAAGTTCATGTACCTATTAGTTGAATTGCTTATAAAACCTTTATTTTAATCTTTTTAGGGTTCCGTAGTAAACAAGGAACCCTTATAGCTTCGCCATGTCCGTCTGTCTGTACCCACTGTAGCTCAGAGACGCTTAGTACTAGAAAGCTGTAATTTGGCATAGGTATACATATTAATCACGTCGACAAAGTGCTAAAATAAAATCTTAAAAAAAAATATGATATTTTTTTCTCGTCTACCCCTTGGTGTGGGATATCGTTGGATAGGCCGTACAAAAATATTGTGGGTCTGTGAACTCTGCTTTTCGATTCAAGGATCTACTTGCGTAATATTAAGCATTAAAGTTCTATTTTTTGTTAGAGTCAAGTGTCGTCGTCCTCCCCGCCCTGCCAGCTAAATGGTTGTTTATGGTAATGTGAAAAAAATCATGGCAGTAGTACATATAATGAAATTAAAACTAAGTTAAGCTTAAAAAAGGCCCTCGGGGCATTGTACCGAGGATGCTGGCGGCATTTCCTCGCTGAATTGCAATGCTGATGCGTTGCGCGAGAAAGCGGCCAGCTTTTCGGTCACCAGTTACATCAACTAGACGTTTCGCGATTTCCGCAAATAACTTATGCGCACTGGGACCCCACGGACCGAGGGTCTCGACGCCAAAGGGCACAAAGTTGTACTCTCTGCCAAGGCCTCCATATTTAATAATTTTCAGATTTTCGGCATTTTCTGCCGCTGCACCCGCTTTAGAAGTAGTCCGTTGGAGGTGGGACGGTGCCAATGTGTCTACACATGTAGCGTCCCACACAAGCATCCGTCCCAAACTCCACGGGACCAAAGACACACCATCAGGTCTTTTGCCATCATCTCTGACAATGCCAGTCGGCTCAAGAAGAGCAGGCACATTGATGCTGGCAAGAGACCGGCGGATTACGTCATTAAGTGTTGCATGTCTTGAAAAGCGACCTGCACTTTTTTGACAACAAACTTAGTTTTAATTTAATTTAGTTAAGTAATGTTAATAATCATCTTGTAATTTGGTTATGTAAATAAATATATTAATAAAGATAAAAAAAAAAATGAAATTAAAAAGAAAACTATCACGGCTAATTAGGCTTTACAAGTTAACGAGTTATAGTCGACCCACTTAAATTTGCAGCAAATTTAAGTACAAACAAATTAAGTACAAACTTTAAGTTAACGTAAAAAAATTAAGTACAAACTTAACGTTGTACATGAAAAACATGTTCTCCTATACATCGATATATATCGATGTATAGGAGAACATGTTTTTCAACTACAACGGTTAAGTTTGTTTTTGGGATAAATTTATCCCAACTTCCCAAATACGGAACCCTTCATTGTGGTCCGACACGCACTTGGGCGGTTTTTTTTATTTAGAACCAATTAGCTACATTTTCTACCTATTATTTATTTAAAAGATCGCCCTAGTTTGCGAGTTGCAAGCTGTGGCAAAGAAACATCGATCCCATATGCTAATAAATTTATAGAGCATTGCAGACCGAGGGTGTACCTGTGGGGTGTACCATACTCTATGTAGTATACGACACTGCTATTAAATGTATCGAATCTTTGTTCAAGATGCTGACAACACCTAAACCGCGGTCACTATCAGATTGCATAGAAAAGAAAGAGAAGTGTGATGACACAACTCTTGTAATTTATTGCAAATTATAAAGCAATTATCTATTTACTCAAAATAGAGTTGAGTAATCGAAAATAAAAAAACAACCAAGTTCTGCATTCAAATAAGACGTTCTTGTTATTAATTAAATACGTAACGTATGTTGATATTTACAGATATTTTGGATTAGAACTCAAAATAAGAGGTTAGTTTAACGTTAGTTTGTATCGAGATTTTTTTTCAAAACGTGTTTTGGTAACAACCAAGTTCTGGGAAATATGTTCAAAATTAACATATATTTTTTCCGCTACCACTAACCTTACAGTTTTGCAATTTTTTTTTTTCTTAAGATAAGCCTATTTTGGTCAATTGGGTCTTGTCAGCGCCTTAAATGGTGTGTTATGGTAAAACGTCAATCATGGTTATTTGAAGCTTCGTCCTGAAAACTATTCAAAGACTGCAAGGCTACTGAAAATTCTAAAAACGAGGCCAAATTCTGGTAAAAATATTTTTCGGTGACCAAAAAATAAGCTGTAAAAATTTACCATAACAAAAACTGTTTTTTTTTAAATAACCCATCATAATATCACGCTTGAAATCTTCGAAGGGCTAGGCAGAGGTGTACCTATATAGTGGACCCTCATTTTGCCAGTCTATTGCCATCAACCGCGCAAAAATCCAGACTCAAAGCTGCTACTGAGAAGTACCTGAACGAAAAACCCAATAACACTACCTGACCTTGGAAACGAACCCAGGACAACAAGCTTGACCACTAGACCTACGAGAAAATTCTTGGAAAATATAGCAAGATATTTAAATAATCTTGTAAATAAAAGTTCAGAATTGAATATACAAAGTGATAAGTTTAAGGCCATTTAACTTGACAGACAGACAGACGTAGCCACAGCATATTAGGGGGTATAATAGTTAATATAAAATGCGGTTCAGGCGTCTACATTATGGATGCTATGTAACGTGCACGTCTGTTACTGAAGACGGGCAGGAATCATTTCTAATTCCGGACTAATGTAACTGAACTATTTGAATAATTTAGCTTCTAAATGCAATGTAATTGCTGACTCTAATCCTACTATGCTTTTTAAGCTCACCCGCACTCATAGTCCTCAATTAGATACTTAATGTGTTATGGAAACTGCAATTTTCGCTGATTCTCATTTGCATTCAAGAGCAAGTTATGTCTCCAAACGTCAGACCAAAAGTGACAGTTTTTCATTGTGAAGTGTCATGTCACGTACCTATAGACGTCAACGTTAAGGGACTTAAAGCCACTGTGCAAGTTTCTGGAACGTTCAAGAGCAATAATCGCATGCCTTAAAGGCTCCTACATACTGGCGCGACTTGTCGCGCGACGTGTCGCGACACAAAGGCACCGCTTGTAGCGCTAAACGCGGTGTCTTTGTGTCGCGTCGCGTCGCGCCAGTCGCGCCAGTATGTAGGAGCCTTAAAGCACGTTCAATTATTGCTATTCAAGAAATGCATCGCATGCAAGTGACACATGCGTGCGATTTCCATAAAATAGCATACATAGAGAACATAATCTAGAGAACGACTTCTTTAGATTTTAATTTTAACTTTGAATGATAGAAAACGCATCGCACGTACAATAAAATTGCACGTACGCTATTCAAGAATTGCATCGCATGCAAGTGACACATGCGTGCGATTTCCATAACATAGCATACATAGAGAACATAATCTAGAGAACGACTTCTCTAGATTTTAATTTTAACTTTGAATGATAGAAAACGCATCGCACGTACAATACAATTGGAATCGCATTCAATTCTGGCATGAATATTTCATGCCAGAAATGAATGCGATTTTATTGTACGTGTGATTTTATTTACATGCTGTTTACATCTGTACCATTTTTGAACGCAACTAACTTGCACGCTGTACGTGTTGTTTAGATGGTGCCAGTCAATTGTTGTTTCAATTTTATGGTATGCCACAGGCAATAAACCTGCACCGTGTAGATGGGGCTTAACTTAAAAGTAGATAAAATATATTCCGCAATTCTGATCCTACGCGGCGCAATGAAAAAAAATGGTGCAATAAACATTTTACTTGCTCAAACTTTTGTTCCATCATTGCGCGATCTTCAATATTAACCCTAAACGGTCGAAAACATTGCGCAATTCGTGTTATTAAATTAAATTGAATTATTTACTTCGACAACAATGATACATTATGTTAGTTAAAAGGTACAAAAACTTAAAAGCTATGTTAGTGTGTTACAATTATAACTAAGTACTAAGCTCACCGCAAAACAATATTTACATGCATTCACTGGATTTAATGAATCAATCCTGCCTAACCGACTGCATAAAGTGATTCATTATCGGCGAGTTCAATAACTAAATATTGTACAATATAATTAATCGTTTTGGCCTTCTGCAATTCTAAATTAGCCTTTAGGTACTGACCGATTATGGTGGACGTTTTTTTTTTGGGTGAGAAATGAATTGCTCAGGCTCCGCAAGCCTGCGCCTACGGTGGCCGGAAATACGCTTGGGATTCCCCACGCGGCGACGCCCAGGGCGTCTCCTGCTAGGGGCGTGAGGGCGCGAACTTTGCCTCTCCCTCACCCGTTCCGCCTCCTCCTTTGCGAGCATTACTGCTTCGCAGGAGGTGACGGCTTCCCATGCCCTCTCGCTCCGTACCATCGCCTGGACCAGGGCCGGACGCGAGATATCTCCGCTGCCGATCGCCCCCACGAGGACTCGGCGGTGCTCTGCCCACGCCGGGCAGACCTGCACCGTATGCTCCACCGTGTCCTCCGGGCGATCCACACAGTGGTGACACCCGGGCGTTTCCTCCCGCCTTATCTGACACAGGAACCTTCCGAAGTTACCGTTAATGGCCAGTTTCCATAAATATTGACATTGGCTAAATTAATTAGGAAACGTAAAAGTAGCAAAATTTGCATATTAGGACTTTCTGGAATTCTCTTTTAAACGTTAAGGCTCCTACATACTGAGGCGATATCGCGAGCGCGACAGGCATATTGCTGCCTGTCGCGCGCGCGATATCGCCTCAGTATGCAGGAGCCTTTACGACGGTCATAGGTTATACCACGGTTATACCTACGCATTGGTTAATTACAACAGGTAGAATGTTCGACATTTTTTTTTTTTTGTTTGAATGTGAATGAAGTAAAATGAAATTGTTAATTCTGTAAATAGGATATCAGAATCACTTTTACACGTCATATTATTTTTTATTTTTTTAATAATCTAGATGGACTCGACATTTTCTATCTGACTACCCCTGAGAAGAAATGGCGAAACAAACTTAAGAGATGAATGGCTGATTGTCCATCGTTGTGATGTTGATAAAGAACCAGTTGATGGCTTGTGTGAAAAATGATAAGAGACTACTGTGATGACGGCTGATGGGGAACAGTTTTTATTTAGGAATGATGACAATTATTTTTTGCTTGTCATTTACCAAGGTTTTTAAATAATATTGGACACGTGTTTTTTTCTTTTTTACGTAATCAAAAGATTAAGGCGATACATTGAGTTAATATGTGACATGACGTCACGCCTTGCTAGATTTTATAGATACTGAATTGTGACGTAGCGAGCCCTAATCTAAGTAATTTAATTCCAAACTTCTCTATTAGTTATCATCGCGGTAGTCACTCCCTTTCTAGCCATATCATCTTTCACACAGTCCATGTTCCTACTCTTATAGCCATCCACATTCATACTCAAAACTTTCCTCACAATGTTTTTCTTATTCCTCCGCAAGACAAGCTCCTGAGCAATTTCTAAAGCTCAACAAAAACATCGTAGGGCTGCCATATTCGAAGTTAGTAGCATAAGTTAGATAATTAACGTTAATTGTCGTCTGTTAGTGCGGGGGAAAGGGGTTGTCGTTAAAAATTAAATGTTCTATTGATTAGCGGTTAGTAGCGTCCTCAGTGTGGGTAGCGGACCACCTGAAGAATAGCGTGCAGCACTATACGAGTACACGGTTACCGACTAATTATATGCAATTATCCAATTGAATATGCATCGATGCTTGTTCTATTTATTTTTGCCTTTTTTATTTATTTTTAACAGTTAATGTACACACTAGAGATGCCGCGAATATTCGGCATTAATAAACTTTTTTTTGTAATTCGTCGAATACCGAATAATAGTGTCTATTATTCGACTTTCGGCGAATAGTTGTCTAAATAAAAATATACTTTTAAGAAAAACTATAGACTTCAAAATAATTTAAACTTTTATTAAGTTTTAAAAACAAAACACACTTAGTATTATTATATTTAGAGACTTTTTTTCCGGGATTTGCATAATTCTTTTTCTTTTTAAGTTACACTTTAACTATTTCAGTCTTTAATTCAATGGAAATTATTAATTTCGAATATCTTTACATAAGCACTGGTTCTCGTTACAAATATTAAAACATCGACCGACGCGACGTCACGTCAAGCAAGCTCATCACCAGTGATAGGAATAGGTAGTGCCTATTAGCCTAAACTTCGAAGAACAGAGACAAGAAACGGAGACTTCCTTAGGACTAAATTATTTCCGGCACATCTGTCTCGAAATTTCGAGACAACACTTAAATACATTTAAAAAAATGTGTTATTTGGAATAAGTAATTCGTCTATATTTATCTAAAGTTTGTCTATAAATGTGATAGTTTGTATGGATGTCCATTACTCAATGCCACTGAAAATGCTGATTTTGGTAGTGATATAGATTAAGGTGTGGAATAGCACATATGCTACTTCCTATTAAAAAAAAAAAGTATAGTTCCCATGGGATACAAAAACGTAGTAGTATAGTACAATAGTACACGCGGGAAAAGCCGCGGGCATTAACTAGTTAAAAAAAAAAACGTAAGGGTCCTTTCACACCACCGATATTGTCTGGCGATTTTTGGAGATTTCTATGCAAAAAAAAAAACGAAAGAAAAAATGCTCAAAAATCGCCGGTCGATATCGCTCTAGGTTCATTAAATAATTAATGGGCTCTAAAGGAAAAATAAAACACATAGCATATTGTTGTAACAAATATATGTATATTTATATTATTTTAAAATATGACGTAATTGGAAACCATGAAACAAAATGTACAGAAGGAAAGATTTAAGAAACAAATTTATGTTTATCTGTCTTTAAATATCTATGTCATATTTATTTTACTGACGTTGAGGGATGCAATTTTTACTCAAATCAAAGTACAAAATAACCTTTGAAGTTTACAAATTAATATTTGAAGCATTTAGGACAATCAGTTTTAATACTGAACTACTAACTGTTCGGTTTTGATAAAGAACTTGATGCATCAAAAATTGCTAAGAATTTGAAAATCTTTATTTGTGTTACAAATACCATAAAAAATAAAGAACGATTTTAATTTAATCATCGTGATTCGATTCGTCAAGTTCAGTATCAGAACCGAAATTTTCTTTGTCAGATGAGTCATCTAAGTTAAAATACACAATCATAATTTTTTCTATATTTTCAACTGTCAGGCGATTTCTTTTTATGTTAAGAATCCATTTATAAGTTGAAAATGACCTTTCAACATCAACTGAGGTTAAAGGCGCGTACATATAGTATGATCGCTCATCCTTTTCTGCTGTTATCGCTTCACATATGTCTCTAATTTTATCTAAACCGGGATTTCTGTCCATGACATTTACGAGTTTATTTTTTATAAGCTCAGATGAACACCAGCTAAGCACAGTTCTCACGTGATCAAATATTTCAAAGGATTCCATTAGAGTTAAATTCGATTTTGCAATAAATTACCAGCGTTGTGTCATCGCGCTTGTCTTTCTTTTCTATGCAGTCCGACAGTGACCGCGCTTTAGTTGTTACATAATATGAAGCAATTATCTATTTACTCAAAATTGAGTTGTGTAATCGAAAATAAAAAACAACCAAGTTCTGCATTCAAATAAGACGTTCTTGTTATTAATTAAATACGTAACGTATGTTGATATTTAATGCAGATATTTTTGATTAGAACTCAAGGTGGAGTAGTTTAACGTTAGTTTGTATCGAGTTTTTTTTAAAACGTGTTTTCGGTAACAACCAAGTTCTGGGAAATATGTTCAAAATTAACATATATTTTTTCCGCTACCACAAACTATACAGATTTGGCATTTTTTTTTCTTAAGAGACGCCTATTTTGGTCAATTGGGTCTTGTCAGCGCCTTGATGCGACCGTGCAAGGTGCATCAGAAGGACGAGCGTAGGCAAAACGTTCCCGTAGACAGGATGGCGTTCTAGGGTTGTGAAGGATGTTATATAGCAGACACAATATCCGAGAGTTCCTGCAAAGACGAATAGGGAGCCACTTGAGAATATTTTTACATTGTTTACGGTCTGGTACTGTTTGTGATCGAGCAGGTAACATTGTTTATGATAAAATTGTTTATGGTAAAAGTAAATGTTTATAAAATAATAATTCAATAGGCCTACCTATTGAATTATTATATTATAAACATTCCTATAACAACCTATTTGCGTAACAAACGGATTTTGAAGGATTCCTAATACATTGCGTCATAATGTTTAATAAATTCGTCTGCTCGACGACGCAATGAACGTTGTTGAAATGTCAAATTGAAAGGCATTACCATTAATATTGTAAGAGTGTTACACCATTATCTACCTCGCAGGAGTCAATTTTGGTCTTGTTACTTTTTTGTCCCTAAAATGTAAATCAGATCATGATTAGGTACTACTTAACTTTGGTTAGTGTCATGCCCATTTTATAGAGCTTTAGCAATTGTGTTGCAATTAATTTGGTTGTAGCTTCTCTGCCCAAATCATTTCTAGGTTTATTTTAAATGCTATTTCACCTAAACAATAAACTCAAACGCAAGCTCATTTAATTAAACCATTTTCAGGCACTTTTGAATTGTCAAGGAGTCGGTCAGTTAGAAATACGAAGCTAGTTGCCCATTCCAAAGCGTAGTAGGTACCTATGGAGAAGAACGGGTAAGAAACTTCACGGACACTCTTAAATTACATATATTGTTACATAAAGATAAGTATAAATAATGTTTGTAACTAAATGCGAGGATGATGTTAAAAAAAAAGCGTCCATAGTAGAAAAAAACAATTAAAAAAAAATCGGCTAAGTGCGAGTCGGACTCGCGCACGAAGGGTTCCGTACGATTATCTATAAAAATGGCAAAAATCATGTTTGTTGTATGGGAGCCCCTTTAATATTTATTTTATTGTTTTTTTAGTATTTGTTGTTATAGCGGCAACAGAAATACATACATCATCTGTAAATTTCAACTGTCTAACTATTACGGTTCATGAGATACAGCCTGGTGACAGAACAGACAGACAGACAGACAGACAGACGGACAGCGCAGTCTTAGTAATAGGGCCCCTTTTTACCTTTTGGATACGGAACCCTAAAAACGATTTCAAAATAAAATAATTAAAAAAGGCATGTATTTAACGCGGCGACAAACTAATCTGATTTAGGGTTTTAAAAATAATTTAAATGGGTAGTAAAAATAATAGGTTGGCAGCTACTGTGAAGTAGCATTTTAAGACGCTGACAACACCCAAACCGCGGTCACTGTCAGATTGCATAGAAAAGAAAGAGAAGCGCGATGACACAACGCTTGTAATTTATTGCAAAATATGAAGCAATTATCTATTTACTCAAAATTGAGTTGAGTAATCGAAAATAAAAAGCAACCAAGTTCTGCATTCAAATAAGACGTTTTTGTTATTAATTAAATACGTATCGTATGTTGATATTTAGTTTAATGTTAGTTTGTATCGAGATTTTTTTCAAAACGTGTTTTGGAACCAAGTTCTGCGAAATATGTTCAAAATTAACATATATTTTTTTCCGCTACCACAAACTATACAGATTTGGCAATTTTTTTATTGAGCGACGCCATTTTTGGTCAATTAGGTCTTGTCAGCGCCTTAAGTAAAAAGTAGCAGTTTAATAAATTTTAACTGGCATCGAGTTTTTGTTTTGGTAACTGAGAGTCACCAACAACCGAAGGGATCTGACGCACGGCGGCCGCTGCCGGGGCACGCTCGCTTCGCTCGCTCGCCTTCGCGCGTTAGTGGTCACTGTTCTAACCTAACCTAACCTAAATAATTTTATATTTAAAATGCTACTTCACTGTAGCTGCCAACCTATTATTTTTGCTACTCATTTAATTTTTTTAGAAACTAAAAGTTAGTCGCCCTTTAAGTTGTTAGTCGCCTGGAAAATAATTAGCCTATAAAAAATAAGCCGAGGCAGTACGTTGTTGCAAGATACTTAGATACTTCTAATAAAGAACAAAGGAAATGTCCCTTCATCGATTTTGTTGGAAATAGGAAACCCTAACAAAGAAAATAAAGCTGCATTTGTCAAGCTTATGAATATGTAAAACGATTTGTCCGGGGGCTGTATTAACTAACGACAGTCCGCAACAACACCTTGTCATTCTATATTATTGATCGAAGCGGAAATAAACAGCCAATCACGCACGTCCAATTCTTCATGAAGTAATAAACTGACCTATTTGAAAAGTGCATTAAAGTGTATTCGCAGGGGCCGGTCGATGTGTCATGTCAATTAATAACTATAGGACGAATACATCGCAAAACTATATATAAAATCGATAAACAATGCAATTTGAACTTTAACAACCAATAGAAAAAGCTCAAAGTTACTTTGTTTTAACATAACAAAGAATGAACTAGCATACTTAAACCGATAGTTGAAATAAAGGAATATAGTCTGTAGTTCAATCTAATAAGTATCAGCATAAATGTATAGGTAAGGTGGTAAAGAAACAAAGACTGGTGCTGAAGATGGACCCTGAAGTGTGGGTAAGTGGACACATGGGTTCCCACATTCTAAATAGTGCGACGCTGACATAAGCGTAGAGGGCAGCGGAGCGGGTGTTGTGAAGAAGTAAAAAACCGGCCAAGTGCGTGTCGGATCACGCACATTGAAGGAAAACAAAATTAACATTGTAGTTGAAAAACGTGTTCTCCCGTACATCTATATATGCCACGGTCAATTCTCCAACTGCAAATTTAAATTGGTCGACTATTACTCGTTAACTTGTAAAGCCCACTTAGCTGACGACGACGACGACAATTGACTGTAACAAAAATTTGCACTTTAATGCTTAATATTACATTCATTTATATGACGGAGTAAGGTAAGTCTCACTCGTTATCATCAGCCATAGTTTAACAATTGTGGGCGTACAATGGGAAGTGTTGGTTATTGCACAATAGAAAAACCGTTTGCAGTTTAGATCAAATAATCACACTGGCAATTCACACACTTTAGGTACACGACACAACTATACGGAACGCGCGACAGTTTCTAAACGTGTTCACTGCTTGACCGCCTCCGACAGACTGCTTCGATAAACTGCACTTAACCCCGGTCAAGCGTTATGTTGTAGACTCTGTCGAGCGCCGCTTGGTGGCGCTGGCGTCCCGATTAGTCAAACGAGTGACTAACTTATTTCCGACATATATTATATTTTTTTCAAGATTTTATTTTATATTTTTATCCATGAAAACAGTAATTTATCTATACGAAAGTGGAAGAGTTAAATAATGCAAATTGATATTTTTATACCAATGCAGCGTTAAAAGTAAAACTGCTAAATTATTTGCTTTACTAGAGATGACAATATACGGAAGAAGTACCTAAGTAAATTTGAATTTTTCTTTTTTCATTAAATACACGCTTTAAAACTTCAGTTTCAGTTAGACTTAAAATTAATTTCGTATTTGCTACCACACCGAATAATAAACCAAGTCTAAATCTTAAAGAAACAACGTGGTGTATAGAAAAGAGACTACCAATATAACACCCTAATGGAAAAACCTTACCCATACATGTTTAATGAGCTTTCCAACCGCGCCGCTCGACACTAAGTTCCCAGTAATCACCGGTATAGCTCGTCAAATGCATTGATCGATATTATAGCCCTACTAAGCCTTCATTCCCCATGTCCACTCCGACCATTCAGGACATACAGATTGAAATCGGCTTTAACACCATGAAGTCAAGACGCGTTCGTTGTATGAAGTTCTTCATTACTCTCTTTAATATCTTTTGCATTGTAAGTTTGTCTATCAATGTTTCTATTGATTGCGCGTTCATATATATTGTTTGTCGTTTTCCGGTTTATTTTTTTGTTATTTTCCATTAACTCTTTGGAGGACAGGAAACGCCCATATACGTCATAACAATAAAACATCTATTGTGCTTCGTTTACTGTCTTTCAATGTGTTAATGAGGTCGTAATTTTCTTTAGTGGCGGAGTTGTAAAAAAAACAGTGCTTTACTTTTTGTTATCGCAGTGATTATCTTATCTATTTAAGTGCCGGATTATTTAAAAATAATGTATTTATGTTTGATACTCGTAATTTGAGAAATAGTGTCGTATCGTGGCGGATCTTTCAAAATTTAAAACGGTTCTGAAATATTTATCTCGTATAAAACGAGATAAATATTTCAGAACCGCTGCCAAAAAAATAATTATAAATAAAGTAAAGTAACTGTTAGGTTAGCAGTTAGTTAAAACAATCCTTCATATAGCAACGTTTGTGTTTACAAAGTTTTGTTGTCAACCAGTTGTTTGGCTTGATCCTGATGGGAATATGCATCATCAACATGAGGTCGAAGAAGTCGGAGCCGGAGCAGCAGTCAGCCTTGTCCCGGGGGGTGCTGTCGTTCCTCCTCACCTTGAGCATAGCCCTGGTGGTAACAGATGTCTTGGGCTGCATTGGAGCTTTGAGGGAGCATGTGAAACTCCTCTATGTGGTAAGTGCGCCATTTATGCTTTCGAAAGCGCGCAAATTATATGTAATACTAGCGGTTGCTTGCGACTTCGTCTGCGGTCCTGGATGAAAAGTAGCCTATATTCTTTTCCAGGTTCAGGTCCAGGCTACCTGTCTGTTTTTGAATTTCATGACGATGGGTTCATTGGTTTTAGGCTTGAAAAGGTAACAAACAGACACACAGATAGACAGAGTTTATTTCGCATTTATAATATTATATTAAGAATGGATTGACGGAACGCTCGGGGTTTTGCGAAGTTCGAAATAGGACTCGAAATAATAAATTGTAGTTAAATTGATTGAATTAAAACTTTGTGATTAATCAAGAATTTAAAACTATTAATTAACTTGCGACTTTCTAATGAATACTGGATTTACTGATTAGGAAAATGATAATTGAAGTGTTTGCAATTAAAAGAAGCAAAGCTTTGAAATTATTCCAATATCTTTGGCAATTAATAACATGATTTTAGAGAGCTCAATTTACGCTACTCAAAAGCTACTTTTTTCATTTAACCGTTAATGTACCCACATATTATGTCTAAACAGAAAAGAAGAAAAGAACAGAAAATACGTATAAAGTTAATGCTTACCTGTATCTTAATTATAAGCAATCATGTAGTTTGGTGCCCGCTTTTTTTCCATCGAAATCTATGCTTCGGAGTTTTCCTACTGCCAGAACTTTTGCCAATTCAAGTGTCTTACAAAAATAATAATTTGTTACGCAATCACCAGATTATGTCCTCTGCAGAACAAGGATGATAAATCTCCTATACCAAGTATGTTTGCAATGCTCAAAGCGCTCGTGGAAACCAACCCTGAATTCGACTTGCTTGCTGATGAATGGAAGACTAATGTTAGAATGTTTGCGGTTCTGTGACAAGACGAGTGATAGGATTCAGGCACGTATCCAGACTTTTGGTTCGGGGGGGGACAAACATTGAAACAACCATGTGAACTGTGTGAAAATCGCTGTAATCACTGTACTATAATTTTCACTGTACTATACTATAATTATATAAGTATTTTTCTGTTTCCGCTGGCAGCCATTACGTCTAGTACCATATCAGGATCTGGCGCCAAAGCGGAATGAATAGACAATAGAGCGAGACCAGTAAGCCTCTCGCCCGCCATTCTATTCCTTAGGAAGGATTTTATTCTCTTTAGGCATGAAAATGACCGCTCCACAGATGCCGTTGAAACCGGAAGGGTGGCCAGAATATGTATTAGCCTGTTAATGGTAGGAAAGAAAACTTTGTCACACGTGTCTAAAATTTCCATAATTTCGACTGGTTTCTTATCTGTGTTTTTCCACTTGGCACACCACATACTGTACTCTGCTTTTATTAGTGATTCTCCAACACTTTCTTCCCAATAAATTTTCATATTTTCTAATTCACTTATTTTCCTCTCGTCCACATTTTTCGAAAGAATAATTTCTAAAGAAGAAAGCAGCTCTCTTTGATTCGCAAATATATCATTCATGCCAGATATCAAATCGTCCAAGCACGGTATAAAAATAGTTCTTCTGAAGTATTCTTCAGCAGTATCGCTGGGAATTGCTTCGTGCAGTTTGGTGGGCAGTAACTCGAGGACGCTGAATTTCTATTTGCAAGACATCTTCCGCTATTTTGCAGCATGCGTTATATATTTCTGAGAATACCGGGTTAACATCGTCACGTATCTCTTTTAGTTTTCCGATAATGTCATCGGAAAATTTCATAGCAGAGGCCAGGTCGTGTGTAGGGTTCTGCAAATATGCTGACAGTGGGAGAGTATAACTGAAAAATCTTTCACAGGTTTTTAGAGAAATCAAGAAACTACTCTTTTCCATCGCAGCTATGAGTGTAGAGTCAGTTTGGGCGACAGTTCTGTTTGTGTAGGATAGTTCTCTTAATGTAATGACAATAGGTTCGAGTAACTCACCAAATACATTTATAGAGTCGTGACTCAAACTCAAACTCAAAGCATTTATTTCAATTAAACCATTTACAGGCACTTTTGAATTGTCAAGGAGTCGGTCAGTTAGAAATATGAAGCTAGTTGCCCATTCCAAAGCGTAGTAGGTACCTATGGAGAAGAACGGGCAAGAAACTCCATGGACACTCTTTTAAATTAAATTGATACATAAAGATTAGTACAAAAATAATGTTGAAATTTTAACTAAATGTGAGGACGATGTAAAATAAAAAAAACGCGCCCATAGTAAAAAGAGAAACAAAAACAATTTCTAAATAAAAAAATTACAAATAAGCCGAGGACGCTAAGAGGTGACCAGTCCCAACTAACGGCACCCGTTCACGAGCATGACGCATGGATTAGCACCATTCAGCTCAACCATTTTGAAGGGAGCTAAATGATCCAACACACGCGCCACCATCAGCGAGACATCTGAGTGAGCATGACATACTCTCAGCCGCCAGGACCCATTCAAGTCAATTACATAACCGGCAAATGGTAGCTCTATTATACATAGTACTCACACCTGTGCAATGCAATTATACAATACAACGTAGGTTGAATTTATACAATGCAAAGATAGTCTTACAATGTTCAGCTGCTCCAACAGTATTTTCAAATGTTAATTATTCAATTGGTTGTGGTTGTGGAGCGGGACCAGCATTGAGCCAAGCATTTTTATCAGCGATGTAATCACCCAACTTATAATATGCCTGCCTGCATAGTGTGCGTTTGATACAAGATTTGAATTTAATTTCATTCAGTTGAAGTATGTGGGGTGGAATTTTATTGTAACATTTTAAACAGTACCCCATGAAAGATGAGTCTACTTTAGCCAGTCTGAAA
This sequence comes from Atethmia centrago, assembly GCA_905333075.3. Lineage (NCBI taxonomy): Eukaryota > Metazoa > Arthropoda > Insecta > Lepidoptera > Noctuidae > Atethmia > Atethmia centrago. The sequence goes on along the minus strand of HG995378.1, from coordinate 27,748,074 downwards.
CCTGGCTGAGATAATAGGTCCCTATTTCTAGTACTATAATTATGTCTTTCACCTCTTTTACTAAAATGATGTAAATTTTTTCTTACGTACATGATGTTTTCGTAGATATATTGACAAGGTACCGTCATGATGTTAATGTCCTTAAACCGGTCCCTTAGAGAATCGCGCCTGCGGAGATTATAAATGGCTTTGATAGCTCTTTTCTGCAGAATAAAAATTGACTCGATGTCTGCAGCCCGTCCCCAAAGTAAAATACCGTAAGACATGATACTATGAAAGTAACTAAAATAGACTAGCCTCGCGGTATCTACATCAGTAAATTGACGGATTTTTCTGACAGCATATGCCGCTGAACTTAGCCGTCCTGCAAGAGATGTTAAATGAGGACCCCATTGTAGCCTTGAGTCGAGCGTGATCCCCAGGAAAACAGTTTTATCGACGAATTCTAGTTTCTCTTGATTCAATACTATCTCATAATCACCACTTTTGACATTTGGTAAAGAAAATCGAATGCACTTAGTTTTTTTCCCATTTAATAGTAAATTATTGGCAGTGAACCAGTTCTGTACCTGCAATAGGGCGTTATTTACATCGTCAACATTCGTAGCACGTCTATCTACCTTAAAAATTAAAGAAGTATCATCAGCAAATAACACCATTTGTGGCTGATTATTTAATAAATGGAGTAGATCGTTAATATACACTAAAAAGAGGAAAGGTCCCAATATCGAGCCTTGTGGAACACCCATTTTTACTTTTAAACCGAGTGAATTGATACCATTAATTTGTACTTGCTGTTGTCTATCATTTAAATAAGATTTTACTAAGCTGAGCGCATGTTTTCCAAGTCCGTAATGCTCAAGTTTCAAGAGTAAGGTTTCGTGGTCGACGCAATCAAATGCCTTGGAGAGGTCACAAAAGATTCCTATGGCGTCTTGCGCTTCTTCCCACGCGTTAAAAATGTGTCTTAGCAGGGTAACACCGGCGTCGGTCGTACACCGTCCTTTAGTGAAACCATACTGTTGATCGTGAAGGATTTTATTCGAGTTAAAATGATTGAGCATTTGATTAAGCATTACCTTTTCAAACACCTTGCTGAAAACCGGCAACACGGATACGGGTCTATAATTATTGGTGTCTTTACTGTCCCCGGATTTGAAAAGTGGTATTACCTTACTGTATTTCATTAAATCCGGGAAGACTCCTTGATCCACACACAAATTAAATATTAAGGCTAAGTTCTATAAATGACGTTCTATAAATCTAGTGTCACACATGCCGACCAGTATTTTTTTCTTACTTTCTGGTGTGAGCTTTTCCACATTTTCCTTGAACTGTTTCCCGGCCATTGCATTGTTGCGAAGTAAATTGTGTAAATGCAGACTTCCTTCACAACGCCTATTGAATTTTTCACCTCGGGAACTGAAAGAGCTTTTGAAAGAACTAGGTTCAGACGATGTGCTGAGCAATGTACGTATGTGGCCTTAGGAAATTCTTTTCTGATTCTCGTCTGCACACCACTGATGTGTCCTCCCATGGTAGCAGCTCCGTCATACCCCAGACCAACTAGTTTATCGAGATTCAAACCAATCTCATGACATTTCTTTAAAATTTCTGCACTTATATTTTCGGCACTTAGGTCGTGTATTTCAACGAAACTGAGAAAGTCCTCCCTCAAAATACCTTTATAAACGTATCTCGCACATAAAGATAATTGCTCAGTTCCACTCACATCTAAAGTTTCATCGCCAAGAATCGCGAAACACTCTGAACTATTTATTTGTGTCACAACTTTTTTCTGAATTATCTTTCCGCAAGTATCTATTATTTCATTTTGAATAATTGGGCTAAAATACGTTGCATTTTTAGGGGTTGTAATGATATAATCTTTCAGGATATTATCATAGCTTCCTCGGTATCGTAGCAGAGCCCTGAATTTTCCATCTTTACCAAGTGGCTTTTCTAAAGTCAATGGTCCACTGTCTTTGTCTCCACGAAGCGGCAACTCTTGCTCTCCACAGATGATAGTTTCGATTATAGGTTTTAGTGCTGTTCTATTTCTTTCCTTTTCTTTGAGCCTTTGATCATTAAGCAGCGATGCAACGTCTATAGCTGCTGAATCCATTACGCGTAAGAAATTTTCTGCGCATAACTTAGAAAACTGGTGATATTTAGCAGCAGAATGTTCGCGAAATCTCTCTGTTGCATCTTTCCAATTATCAAATGGTTTGCTGACAAAACTTCCAAGTGTTTGGTGGGAACCTTTTCCAGCGGTGCCTGATGAAAAGACAACGCAATATTTGCAGAACACACCATTCCTCCTCGGTGAATATGTTAACCATTCCCATGATCCCATCCATTCTCTTCGAAATCTAAGTTTCCTCTTTCCAAAGCTACTAGCCGGAAACGAAAATGACGCATCTGGGACAAACGGCTGTGTAATAATATTTTTTTTCTGTTCATCTGTGAGTACAAGAGGAGGATACTGTGTGTTATATATGGCATTAGAAACCACGCCGATATCAGGAAAAGTTTCACTTATAATCATTGTATCTAAACTGCACGTTTTTGAAGTTGAACATTCTCCTTCATCTCTACATCTTCCAGCCGGTTCGGCTGAAATCACATTTTTTTTCTGTAAATTTTGACGAAGTTGTTTCTAGTTGTCTACCATTAACAGCAGAAGCCATGCTTGGAGTAGTTTTTCCTCGCTAGTAGTAACAATTTTTTTTGCCACTGGCTTGAAAAAGTTGTCAATTGTCTTCATTTTAGCAGCAGCAATTTATATACGTTCAAACAAGCACAAATCAAGAAGCACTCACATTTCACACATTACTTTACTTTATTTAAGTAATCTGTGATGGATAGGGCGAACGGTCCAACAAATTATGACGTCTGCAGGTCCAAAATTGTCCAACACTATCTCACGTACGTAACGGACTGGCGATTTGGCGAATCCAATGAAAACAGTGGTTTTGAAGTTTTTTTCCTTTATTTCACGGCACGGGCAAAGTATCAGGTGAACCAAGTCGGAAGGAATTTACTCTACTCTCTATGAAACTGAAACCAATATCAAAATAAACTGGTCTATTGCACTATACTGTCACTATTGCAGAGGTATTTCACTTTTCTTCTCGCTTGTCGCTCTCGATTCTCACTTGAATCGCTCTCGAAATAAACTGACATGCAGGTTCCCGGACTCCCGCCCCCGCCGTATTTATACTACATTTTCGTATTCTGGAAAACTGTGGAATATTGCGCCATCTACTACCTGGTAGCAGAAAGTTATGGAAGCTTCTCGATATTTCGCTACTCAACGCGACGATCTTTCTACTATTAGTTTTTCTACTCGACGATAGATGTCATTCATTACTGTTTTCGTTCTCGGTTTCTCTCTAAATAGGTTAGATGGCGCTACTAGTAACGTCGCTTACATAATCAGATCAAGATCTATCTATATTTTTATTTTACCTACTTATTGAAAGAACACGCAAGCGAATAAATAAACAGATGGCTTAAAACGTTTTTTTTTTTCAGTCAGATTTCGGGGGGGGATAAATCCCAACTATCCCCCCCTCTGTATACGTGCCTGATAGGATTAACTTAATTTAGTATTAATTCTAGAAGTTAATGAAAACAACTAATGAAATAGTAATTATAAGTTTTTGTAGCTATGGATGACATTTTAATTATGATTTGACATTTGTTAGTCTTGCGCATTACGAATATAATACACTCGCCGTCACAAAAATCGCACCTCTTTAAGAATTCCCTTTTATAGTCATGTTAACCCTATTAATCAATGGTAGACATATGACTATAAGGTATTATTGGAAAGGTAATGTATTTAAATTTCAGAATAAAGTATAGATTTGGTTTTTGTTTACCAGGGAATAAAAAAGCTAGCTAATGCAAATGATTAAAACGTGTCGTTTTATTTTAACAGTAAAAGATACAACAAAGTCCTTCTAGCCCTGATGACAGCTTTCATACGTTCTATCTAACCTAACCTACCTAATTAATGTAACAACAGTCTCTTGAGGAATGTTGTCCCATTCTGCAACGACGATCTTGGAGGTCTTGAAGAGAGGTAGTGGCAGGATCACGTGCCTGTACTCGCCGTTTCAGGTCATCTCAAAGGTTCAGCTCAATAGGGTTCAGGTCTGGACTTTGCGCCAGCCAGCTTAAAACAGGGATCCCAACTTCTTGCATGTTATTGCGGTGTGACAGCGGGCGTTATCGTGAATTAACATGAACCCACTGCCAATAAAACCCGCATAAGGGACCACGTGCTCCTCTAAGATCTCTGTTATGTATCGTCGATTGACATGGCGCCCCAGAACATGCACGAGCCACCCCTGTATTTCACTGTCTCTTGAATACAGGCATGTGCGAATCGTTCCCCTTGCCTCCTATACACTCTTCAACGCCTGTCGTTGCAGAAAAGACATACCCTCGTCTCATCCGAGAAGAGCACAGTCCTCCATCGATCTATTGTCTAATCCACGTTGTTGTGGGAAAATTCCAACCGGTCTCTCCTACGCTGTGCAATTTTGCCCTGTAGCAGCCCTGTGAGCTACACTTTTCTTCTAATTGTGGCGACGCTTACAAAAGTTCTGCGAGCTGATCGGAGTTGTTGTTGCAGCACAACATCATTGGAGAACCGATTACGTAAAGACGTCGAAACAATGAGCTGTCGTCTCTTTTGGATGTACAGCGATGTCCTTCAGATCCACGTCTTCGGATACAGGCACCAGTCTCTTGGAAGCGTTGGAACACTGGGCGAACGAAAAAACTACTCAAGTTCAGTTGCCGAGCAACATCACATTGCCGCATCCCTGATTGCAGTAGTGCAATGACTTGAGTGGCTTCATCTGCAGTGGTATTAGCGAATGAAATTTGTTTTTTTTTTTTGATAATGGCTTCTCGTGGTTGACCTTGAGAGGTTATGACTACTCAGACTCGGACTATTCTGTGGCTGCCTTAAGCGGACTCAAAGCCTCCAGCCAGGGGCGAATTTCTCACGTTACGTCTTAAGCGACTGCACGCTATGGGCACCTCCTGTGGGGTACGGCCTTCGGCTGAGGGCGTCGCTGGGGGGAGGACAGCAAGGTAGGACAGGCTGAATCAGAACTGAATTATTATTATTCGGGGAATTCAAAGCTACGGGCTCAGCTACGGCGCGGGCTGGCACTTTGTCGAGCAAGGGTCGGGGGGGGACAATTACGTCGGGGTCTTCGCGAGGGACCTCGGTGGCGAGGTCGGATGGCCGGTCTATGTTTTGTGCACTGTACTCGAGGCCCTACTGCTTTCCTGGAGGAGGGTAATGGGGTTATCGGGGTCGGTGAGCGTATGCCTTGGACGGTGAATAGAGCTGATACAGGAGGGCCTATAACTGGCGGCCTTCACAACCAAAGGGTTGCGATGGGTGACGGCAGAGTCAAAAAATCGCTTCGCGGTGCGTTTCATGAACTGCTGGATGGTGGGGATTTTAAGATCGAGAGGGAGGATCTCGTTTCGGACGAACCAGGGGGATCCTGTTGCCTTTCGGAGGAAACGGATTTTGAGGCACTGCATCCTGTAGATGTGGTGGGGCCTAGCTTGTGCGAAGACTGCACAAGCATATGTCATGATGGGACGGATGCACGCTGTGTAAATACGCAATTTGCACTTAAGGAACAATTTGCTGCGTGCATTTAGAACGGAATGGAGTCTACCGAGAGCGAAAGCGGCACGCGAACGGGCCTGCTTTATGTGCTCTGAGAAGGAGAGATGGTGGTCGAGGGTCACGTCTAGGTATTTCGCTCGTTTCTCCCAAGGGATAGGCTTACCGAACATGGTGAGCGGTCGGGGGGGAACGGGGTTTTGATAAAAAAGAACCGCCTGACTCTTGTTGGGATTGACTTCGATTCTCCACTTTCTAAACCATCCGCCAAGCTTGTTGACTTCGGTTTTGAGCGTGCGAGATATGGTCATGCACTAAAGCAGTGTAGTAAATGGCCGTGTCGTCTGCGAACAGAGCCAACTGCGCTTTTCTACTTTTGGGGATATCGTTAGTGAAGAGAGTGAAAATAAGAGGGGCTAGCACGGAGCCCTGAGGGACGCCTGCGCGGATAGGATGGGGGGAGGATAGCGCTCCTTCGATGCGATAGCGGAAGGTGCGGTTTGACAAGAAGTCTCGTAAGATGAGCACAAGACTATCGGGCAAACCGAGTTTGTAGAGCTTATACGAGTATAATAAGCCGTTGTGCCAAACCTTGTCGAACGCTTTCGCTATGTCGAAGAATATAGCACCGGTCGTAAGACCACTTTGGAAACCAACGCTTATGTATTCTACGATGCGGTGGAACTGTTGGACGCAAGAGTGTTGGGTTCTAAAACCAAACTGCTGGTCGGGCATGAGGCCCTTTGTCTCGGCAAAATCTCTGAGGTGCTTATATACTGATGCCTATAATAAGCCTCTCATAGACTGATGGGCTGACTGATGGGGCGGTAGCTGGTGAGCTCCATTTTTGGCTTACCGAGCTTGGGTATGCCGATGACGGTGGCCTTTTTCCACTCTTATGGAAAGATGTTATTGCTCAGGGCACCATTGAAGATGGTGGCCATGAGCATGATCAGATGAGCGGGGAACAGTTGGAGTACCCTATTGCTGGTTCCGTCTGAGCCGGGGGCTTTACGAGGTTTTAGACCCTTGATGATATCGTGCACTTCGTCTGGAGTGACGGGAGGCAGAGGATAATCAGGGTCTTCAATGGGCGAAAGGGAGGGTCTACGTTCGACTTCCGCGTCGACCTGGGACAGGTGAGCTTGGTCTACTGGTTGAGAGCTGGGTGAGCATTGAGCCTCAAAACTATCGGCTAGGCATTCCGCCTTGTCGACGTCATCGAAAGCGATGGTCTTGTCGGGGCGCACCAGGGGGGCATGGAGACGACTTCTTCGGCTTTGAGTTTCCTCTGAAGTTCCCAGAAGGCTAAGTGGGTGGGCTGTAACCGATAGTTGGCAATTGACGGGTTTCGAAGGCTGGGCTTTAAGAAAGTTTCCTGTAAGAGGGGAATGTTACTGAGTGGGTTTCGCGAATAATTCGAGGGCCTGCGTAATCTCGGGATACGCAATGAAAATCTTCTGGATCTGTGAGAGATCGCAGGAATTACGGGCGGCAACGAGTTTGTTGGCCATTTTACGCGCGCGGGGTGTGAAAAAGATTGAAAAAGTCCTAGAGATCACGCTGAATGGATCTACTGGGTTCGGACCGACCATTGGAGTGGTTGAAGCAGCGACGGGCCGTGTCGCAGTGGCAGTGGCAACGGCCATGGGTGTGGGTGCGGGTTTCGCGGGTTGGACGGGTACGGGCGCGGGGACGTGGACGCGGGGATCCATTAGCGCCCTGACGGGTGGTGGAGTGGGTCTCGGTGGAGCCATAGCAGGGAACGCCTGCTGATGGTTCAGGTAAATCCAGGGACTAGGCCTTTGCGGGCTTAGTCTCTGGGGAACTTGGGAGAGGGTCTGAGGTGGGGAGAAGAACCCATAAGAGGGGCATTCTCGCTACTGGCGGGCGTCTGCACGCTTCGCCAGCCTTGAGGAGGCAGATTTGGGGGCCATGGGGCTGCCACGGTAGTTGGTTGGGTGACCTGCCTCACCACAAAGCACGCAGCTGGGTGGTTCTGTGCACATAATTCTGTCTTTGGGGATGTTCGCCCAGGTACTTGACGCACCTAGGTTTGGCATGGCAGTTCTTCTGCGCGTGCCCGTATAATTGGCAATGGTGACATTGGCCAACGACGCCGCTCTTCCTGTGCGACGAGTGTGACGAGGCCCATGAGACGGCAGATGTTGGACAGCTTGAATATGGGGTGATGGCCTTCAGTCGGGGGACATATGACAAGTATCATGTCGTATGATTGACCGCCTCTGGCGCAGTGCATGCGGTGGACTTCGTCGACCGGGATGCCTAGGGCTTCGAGGTCGGCCTTGATCTCCGCTGAGGGGATTTCCTTGGGGATCCTACGGATCACCACTCGTGTCTGACGGTCCTCAGGGAGTGAGTAGGTGTGAAATGACACACCTCTCGCTCTGAGGACTCTGGTTAGTTCCCTATAGTCGCGAGATGTAGGGACTTGGATTTTGATACCCTGTTAGGTAGTAAAGTAACGGCTTTTGTAAAGCCGATCTTTTGGTCGACGCACCATTTGGAGACGTCCATCCATTTGGATTTATCCTGTAAGAACACAGGAGGGGGTGGGGGGACCTTTTTGGGGGCCGATGTGGACTGATTATCCTTGGAAGAGGATGAAGTCGGGGTGGGGTTGGTAGCGGAGTGCGCCACGGGGGCAGGGGGAGAGGGGGTGGAGATTACCTCTGTGGCAGCGATCTTTGTCGAGTTCTTTTGCTTCCTCTTTTTCCCTTTTCCGGTGACGGGCACGAAGCCGTCGTCCTCGGAAGAGGTGTTGGAGTGAGCCGACGAAGACGAGTGCTTTGACTCAATGTCACTGTACGAAAAGAGGGTCGGGCAGCGTTTGTCCTGAGACAAAGCATCGTCAGTGTCCATAGACACTGAGGGATTTGGAACGGTAGTGGAAGCCAGGGCATCGCTGAAGTCAGCGATGGAGTCGGTTTTCAAGGGCTCCTGAAGAGCGGCAAATTTTGAGCCATATTTACCTAGAAATTCGGGGTTCTTAAATAGGACCTCTTTGAAGAACGCCACTATAAGCGCGTCCTCCATGACGGGGAAGGGGGGGTTCACGGGGGTGACATTTTGGAAGTTAATCCTCCTACTAAAATAGCCTAACGGCCCTATACCTAACTCCCCGGGTGGATAGGCCCGGGGATGAGTCACTCTCCCTGTCGGGTGCAGACAGGGAGTTGTGTACCTAATTGTGAGCCCTAAGCTTGTAACCCTTTGCCAGTCTTAATGTGCAAAGGAGCCCTGAACCAGTCTAGTGCGAAGGGTGTAGACACACACTAAATACGCTAGGTGAGTAGCTGTGGAGAGAGCTGGTGCACCCGAGCCGACTAGGAGATCCCCCAAGGCCGATTAACTCTGGGACCCGTCCAATTGACTGCCTAGCCCTGAAGGGGTTCGGCGGGTGTGATTGGGACAACACCCCACTCGGTTTCGTTGGCACCGTAAGGTATCCACCGAGGACCACGAAACAGTGGTTTTGGCCCAGAGGAAGCTACTTGGACAATATTTCCGTAAGAGAAACATTTTGCCTTGAGAAAGGCACTTTTTTTATCAAGTACGGCCAATTAATAGAATTAATTGACCGTGGATCGGCAGTATTCGGCGGCTATTGGAGGTTACGGCGTAACAATCCGGTTCGGCGGGAGCGGTGAGCGAGTGCAGTGAGCGGGAGCGTCCGTTCACGGCGGGAGGCGAGCACGGAATGACTCACATTCATCGGGGATGGCATGCGGAACCGGAGCATCGCTCCCTGGCCGCGGAGGGTCTACCGTGGACCGTGAATACGAACCCCTCATTTTGAACGCTGGTAGTTGTAAAACGTCGGACGCGTTTAAACGCGTCCGTGTAACTGGTTGCTATGTGTATTTCTGTAGGCACGCCGCGACGCTAGTACATTAGCGCCGCTTTCTTCACGACTCCACAGCGGTCAGTCCCCGCCAGGTGAGGCCTCCGGTTACCCGGGGGAGGCCCAACGAAGACGACCAGCAACAGTGGAGCCGACTCGACGTTCCTACAGAATAGGTGTTTAGTTCCCGCCCGCCCCGCTTTCAGATCTAGCCGATTACGGTCCGGACTAAGGAACTGTCGTGTGTGCGTGAGTGAGTGAAGTGGTGGGGATGTCGTCGGTGTGAGTAACACGTCGGTGACAGACAGCTGCCCTGCGGCACACCTGCCAACCCTAGGCACGCGTTAGAGAGCGCGCCGTTGACCACCACCCTGAAGCATCTGTGGGAGAAGAAGCTAGAGACCACCATTACTACGCGACGGGGTGCGGCTGACGTGGCCAGCTTATGTATGAGGCCATCGTGCCACACGCCGTCGAAAGCCTTCTCCATGTCGAGGAATACTGCCACCGAGTACTCCTTCTTGTTGGCCGCAGCTGCGAGGTGATGCAGTACCCTCGACAGCTGGGGCGTCGTGCTATGTTCCGCCGTAACAGTTCCGGGCGTGGGGCGATATGTAGTTGTGGTGTGTTGTGTGGTTGGTATGTGTTGGAGTGCTTCGAACACCTTGGAAACCGTCGGCAGCAGGGTAATCGGCCGATAGCTCTCCGGCTTCAGGATATTCTTTCCCGCCTTGGGCAGCATACTGACGCGCTCTTCCTTCCACGAAGCGGGGAAGCCTCCCGTGCGCAGTATCGCCGTATACAGGCGTGCCACCGCCGCTACCATGCGGTACGGCAAGTGGCGCAGCATTGCGTTGGAGATACCGTCGGCACCGGAGGCCTTCCTAGGCTTCGTCTTTAGGATGGCGCGTCTGACTGCGCCAGGCGAGAAAAATATGGGGTCCTCTTCGGGAGCTATCGGCATGCCGAAACAGTCTCCCAGGTGTTTCTCGACCGCTGCGACATGTTCGATGTGATCGGCCGGATTGGGGCGGAACCGACGATCCAGGTGTTCTGCGAAGACCTCCGCCCGGTCCTCCGCTATATATTTGGGCGCCCCATCGCTACCTAGAAGCGGTCGCACCGGGGCTGGGTTATTCGTAAGTTGACGGCAGAGTTTATGAACCGACGGCCAACTATCCGTAGTGGCGTCGATTCGTTTCTCCCAGCCCGTGGCGGTATGCGCCTTAAGCTCGGCCTTTACCTTCTCCGCGAGATGGTTTAGCTGCGTTTTCAATGTTGGGCATCTCAGTTGCTGCCACTGCTTGTCTTGGCGCCTCTTCGCGGCGATCATCGCATTGATATGCGCCGGCAGGGGTGACAATAACACTCTCCCCTGCGGCTGCGTCTGACTCACATTTGACCCGGGTCGCCGGTTTTATAGCCTTGTAGGGTTAAAAAAAAACATTGTCAAAATATAACCATTTTATTACACAAAGTGACAGCTAGTACATGTCATTACTCCAGTGAATTAATAATTCGACTTTAGTTCATTCGAGAACGACACAAGACTAAAATGTTTGTCAATAAAGAAAATTATTTTATGATGAACGGGGATTCACACCTACTTACGTTCGCTAAAAGATCTTGCTAATGGAAAATAAATAAATTATAAAACAAAACTTTTATGTTGTGCCATTTACTTCATATAACTATATTTTGTGAAATGAATTTTATTTTACAAAATATAGTTATATGAAGTAAATGGCACAACATAAAAGTTTTGTTGAAACGTCTAGTTGATGTAACTGGTGACCGAAAAGCTGGCGGCTTTCTCGCGCAACGCATCAGCATTGCAATTCAGCGAGGAAATGCCGCCAGCATCCTCGGTACAATGCCCCGAAGGCCTTTTTTAAGCCTAACTTAGTTTTAATTTAATTTAGTTAATGTTAATAATCATCTTGTAATTTGGTTATGTAAATAAATGATATAATTAAGTATAATTTATTTAGATCTATTTTGTAGAACGGACTTCAGAATAGTTGCGTCATGAATTCATGCATAGTGCTTTTTCGACGATCTTGTGACACAAAAATATACTCAGCATATCGACAGCGCCACCAAGTGTTATTAAGGCGTATATATGTAGGTGTAGGTGCCAATGTTCCTAATATTTTCAGATTCTGTCCACTCGATACTGACCATCTGAAATGACCTTTCTTTGGACGTCGTCGTCGTTCGTCGAGTCGTTAAGCTCCATAAGTTCTAATTGAGCTACACGATTACTGCCAAATGCTTGCACTGACTGGACACAGCAGGGGAGACGGCTTCATACAACCCCATATATTCCTACCGGCTTCCCTACGGAACAACGACTCTACTTGAGTTTTTTATTACTAAAATAATAATATTGTACATTCATAGTCCCATTACAGGTATTTAATACATCATTATGAATAGAAAAAACACTCCAAAAACGTCAAAAACCTGTAGTTTATCTTATATCGCGAATGCAGTTTACATTTTTTTGTTTCAACCAAGACAGACAACGAGATAGAATAAGGTTTTGTTGAATTTCGTAGATTTGCAAATACTTATTTTATTGTGTCGACTTGTTGATAGATTAACCTATAATTTGTTTTCTTTTGCATTTGATTAGTTAGTTACATTCTCAATAACATTATAATATCTTACGTAGGTACCTATTACAGCTAGAATTTGTTTTTGTGTGATTTGTGCTATTCAGTGATAATATTTTGATTTACGCGAGTTTGTGTTTGAAATGTTTTAAAACTGATAAGAATAGAGAGCCAGATAGAATTAGTAATGTTCCATTTCGTAGATAAAAATCTACGAAATGAAACATTACTAATTCTATCGTTTTTTTTGTTGATTTTTTGACAGATAAATTCACGTGTATTTTGTATTCACCTTTTCCCTTGCATTTTATTGGTTACCTATTACTTACCTACCTAATTTTAGAATATTTTGTAATAGACTGTTTTCGAGAAATAAAACTGTAACCGATAATACCTATTATAGTTTTATTTCTGTAAATCATTGATAATTTTGTCTTTGTAGTGATAGCATCTGTTTGGTTCTAGTAATTAACAATAGATGGCGTTAAATTAAGAAAAGTAAAGGAATTACTTAAATTTTTGAGGTTTTATGTTATCTTGAGTTTGTGAGAACTTCAGTTCACAATTTGTTCTTCGACTTCCCTCTAATGGAAGTTGTAGCTTCACTACTGCTGGACAGGTCCACTCAAATCTGTGTGGTTTTTTCCTTAAAAGACCATTGCAGACAACATGATCAGACCAAGATTATGTATTGTCTTGAATGAAAAGACTATGATCTCTGAGTTTGTTTCGGTCTTTCTTCTCAGAGTAGTCGGATAGGTAACACAAAACTCATCTAGTTTTTAAACATTTTTTTTGACGTGTAGTGGAGTTTGTAAAAACCTACTTATAGAAATAACATAACATAACAAATTCAAATTCAAATTCAAAAATCATTTATTTGCTAATATGGGTAATTACATGAAGTTGTTAAAAATAGAGTATAGTTCAACCATATTACGCCTTGAGGCATGCAAATCTCAAGTTTTGACTGTGTCACAACACTATTAGGCAATTACATGCAATAATAATATATCATTAACAACACAATTTTGGTACTTTCACCGTGGCAATTAGGTAATAATGAGAAACTTCACAAATAAAAAATGTCACTAGAATAATATTAAAAATTAAAAAGTCATGTATTAAAATGAGAAAAATACTTTATTTTCAGCACGCAGGGTTCTTCATTTTCTTGGTGGCTCTGGAACTGGTGGTGGGTGTGGGTGGGGCGGTGCTCAGTTCGTGGATAGGGCCAGGTAGTGAGCTGCGAGTACAGTTCTACAAGAACACCACCATCGAAGATGAGACAGCCAGATACCACGCCTTTTGGGATGATCTACAGTATGAAGTGAGTTTGACAACATAGCAAATTCATGATAGGAGAATAGAATAGAATAGAATAGAATACTCTCAGATATAAATGTAGAAATTTTACATAGGGTGACAGAATGGGCGTTCGACCCATTTCCCTCTTAGATTTTTCACTTTGCTCTAGTTTAGATCCCCTTAATTGAGGAAGAGACCGCTGAATACCTCGCCTTTTGGAATGACGCGGGTCGCCGCCGCCGGCGCCGGTGATAAAGTGTCTAGTTAAGTTTTAGTTCTATAAAAAAATCTACAGTAAAACTAAACAGGGATTAATTCCTTCAAGTCCAAACATTCTTCCACCCAGAATCAATGCTGCGGTGTCGACGGCCCTCAAGACTACTCCATCATCCACCGCGACATCCCCGCTTCCTGCTGCGCACGCGCACATCCTCTCCGCGACGGCGGCGCTCGACGTCAATTGCACTCAAGCTGCCTATCCGACCGGACGTATTACATGCGCGGCTGTGAGGAAGCTCTACGCATCAAAAAAGCTTTCAAAGGAAATATTTTCATATCAACTGGAATAATTTTTACTTTGGTAGAGGTAATTTGGATTTTTTGGAGATTTTATTGTTCTAAGCGACACAAATAATAAATACATCTTATCTTTTAGATACTTTGCATCGTGTTGGCTCTGTGGATGGCTCGGACGGTGTGGTCGGAGCGTCGGAAGCTTCAGGCTAACTTACAGGCGCATTTTGAGTCTTAATATGAAAGTAGAAGCACCGTGCAGCTAGAGGCTATGCTAACTCAGACGCACGGATCATCGCCACGGCATATAAGTAATTATTCAGGGTCAAGTTAAATTAATTAACGAAACTCCGCAGAAGTGTGTTTAGTTATTGATACTCACCACGTCAGTGAAGTTTACACAAAAAAACGGATTATTTAAACTGATATTGCAAGTACCTACACTACTCGTTGATGACCCCAAAAAGAACTCATCAAATTATATTTTTTGTTTGAGTTTCGTCAGCTAATTTAGTTTGACCCTGTGTAAGTAATTCAGTATTTAAGTTCGTGATTCTTAAATCAGTATTATAATGCATACCGTATTAGGTTTCAGTATTATTCGGAACGTAAGACAAATAAATATTAAAGTTAAACGCAAACTTGGAAGGTAGGGCTAGGGCTGAGTTGATTGATTAATTTTCAAGTTCATTCTAAACTCTTTGTTAGTTTCATGAAAATCTTTAAAACTGTATTTGGAATCATAATAGAGTAACAATCATTTTTAACTAATCCCTCCGTATCATAAAGTTTTAGAAGCAAATGGTCCTAATAGCAAAACGACACTAGCAAAATGCAAATCTAGCAAAATGCTATTAGCAAATCGTCACACGAGCAAAATATGGTCTTAAAAACAAAAGTACGGAAACGGTACCGTAACGGAAAGGATACCAGACATAATTGGTAATATGATTTTTTAAATCATTTTTAATATATACGGTATATTAAATATTATTTTTTATAGAAATATTTTTAAAAGATAAATACAATTATTTTACGAATAAATTTATTTATCTTCTGGACATTTTGCTAAGGAGTAGTTTTATTTATTGGTCGTTTTGCTATTAGAACCATTTGCTTTTATGACTTTTTGATACGGAGGTTAAATAATATACCTACCTAATCTAATTAAGTCAAGTTCAAGTTTTAGTCAGTTAAGTAAAACAGGTAATGTATGTAAACTAGATGTCTAAGTTAAAATTCTAGTCAGTTTGTAATTCCTAACATTAGTCATTTTAAATCATAGTTTTGAAAGGAAAACTTAACTAAAATAACTTTTTGATTGAATGTCGTTGCAAGTTAAAATCACTACCATTATTTCGTCGAAAATCTAATACATTTCTTTACGTAAAATATAAGTCACATTTTAGAATAATTATAATTATCCATCAATTTTAATGCAACTTTATATTTTGTTACTTTTTTCCTGTACTTAAATCTCTTTACCAACACATATTTGAAGATTTTTATAATTTTTGCTACAATTCTTTCATAGTTATTTTACCAATGACATCAGCAACCTAACAGCGACCTAATTGTAATAACAATAAAGATCACTGCGATTATAAACGACTTGTCAGTGGCAGCAACCCAACAGCAACCTAATTGTAACGACAATAAAGATCATTGTGATTTTGACAGTGATGCAAAAGCAGAGGTACAATAACTGTGGAAGGATAAAACTACATTTTCATAAGTGGTACAATAGTCTAGTAATTTTGTCTCTCTGGGGTTTTTAAGTCGATTTAGCTATAATCTGTGATAATATTAGTAGTGAAAAATCAGCTGTGGCTATCAATAACAGAAGCCATTCGGGTCCAATGATTTGTAGTTTGTAAATAACAGTCAAAAGCTTATTAAATTCACCTTATTAAATGTGTTAGTTGCACGCATAATTTTAATAATCACGTATGGATTATAAGGCCCGATTGCACCCCAATCACTAAATTCATTGAACGCTATATGTATTTAAAACATGATTCTGTCTCTAACATTCACTTCATACGATTATCAAAAACACAACATAACATAGTGCCTTGTTTCCCCGAAGGGTTGGGCAGAGGTGTACCTACAGTACACCCATATTTCGCCAGTTATGTTTAAGTCTCATGTAATAGAAGCGAGCCTATTGCCACCAACCGGGCACAAATCCAGACTCCGGGCTGCTACTGAGAAATTCCAGATGGAAAACCCCAATAACACTTTGCCCGACCCGGGAATCGAACTCAGGACCTCATGCTCAGCAGTAGCGCTTGCGATCACTAGACCAACGAGGCAGAAACACAACGATGGTTTAAATTCGTGTAGCGTTAAATGTGTTCAGCGATTTGTGGAGCAAGTGCTAAGAATATTTGCTTGTATAACTGTGCCTTAATTAAGATAATAAATTAGTAAAACCACAGTATGTATGTAAATTAATGAACAGAGACCGTAATTCAAAAATAAAACTTTTTAATAGGTACGATTTTTGGGATAAAATTATAATAAAATACCAACATGTAATTTTCCAAAGGCAATTAGTTAAGTAAAGTTTATCGTTAATTGAAGTACTGTGCTAAGTATAATTAGGTATTTACTTTAACAATATTTAATACTCAATAAATTAATAAAATAACTGCGGGAATATTCTAAAAAAACGTAATAACTTGAAAAGCCAAAACGACTTACGTACGAATAGAATATAATATTAGTTTTATTATTTCAATTATGATTTATTTTCTCATAAGACATTCTATGTCCACTGGAGATGACAATGAGTGAAATTAATAGATTTTAGTACAGTTTTAAAACTGACCTTAATTTTGATATACAACATTTCATTTATCGCTTTACAACGGCGGGGGCTCTTTTAATAATATATCTGATCTAAGTTATGCAATAGACAAAATGCGTAAAGATTTATCCCTTATTAGTGATTTAAAAAAAGCGATTAAGAAACATCCTGTATACAATTTGGAGACACCAATACGGCAATATATTAAACTGGGAACATCATAGGAAAAACTATTAAACCAGAGCGCAATTTTTTTTGGTGTTTCAGTATCAGTAATAGAACACATTATTTGTTCAATATTATTTTTTTCCGACCTGAAATCCTAATAAAATACCTAAAAAACCGGCCAAGAGCGTGTCAGACCACGCACAATGAAGGGTTCCGTAGTTGGGATTACTTGGGACGAATTTATTCCAAAAAAAAACTTAACATTGTAGTTGAAAAACCTATTCTCCCATACATCGACATATATGCCACGGTCAATTCTTCAACTGCAAATTTAAGTTGGTCGACTATAACTCGTTAACTTGTAAAGCCTACTTAGCCGTTATAGTTTTCCTTTTAATTTTCATTATATGTCCTTCTGCCATGATTTTTTTCATATCTCCATAAACAACCATTTAGCTGGCACTTGACTCTAATAAAAATAAGCACTTTAATACTTTATTACGCAAGTGGACCTTGAATCGAAAAGTGGTGTTCACAGACCTGCAATATCTTTGAACGGCCTATCCAATGATGCCCCACATAATGGGGTAGACGAGAAAAAAAAAAACTCCCCACATTACGTGCAAAAAAAAATATTGTAGTACTTTGTCGGCGGGCGTGATTAATATGTATCTATGCCAAATTACAGCTTTCTAGTGCTAAGCTTCCCTGAGCTACAGCGGGGTCAGATAGACGGACAGACAGACCGACAGACAGACGGACATGGCGAAACTATAAGGGTTCCTTGTTTACTAGAGAACTCTAAAAACGACGGAGCGCATAGCTTTGTTTTTGAAATTACTTTAACCATTTAATTCGAACTGTTGAACCTAATTAAGAAATTTTTTCTTCATTTTGGATTTTGTAATATTAACGTGGTCTTTTATCGAATGAAGAGTAGGTACTTGGTAACGAATATTAACTGATCCCGAATCCATGACCGTTAGGGTTGACGTGTCTGAGTGTAGACCGCGGATCGGCAAACGTAAGGTCGCCCTTAGTCTAGGTGGAGCGAAGAACTTCCAAGGGTGGCTGGTAGAAGCTGGATGAGTTGCCGAAAATCGAGTTGAATGGCGTCAAAATCAAAAGTCATTTATTCAAACTAGGCTGAGAATCAGCACTTTTCGAACGTCAAAATTACATAAGACGGTCCCCCAAAACGCCCACCCTTCACCGACCGCTTCCTAATGCTTTAGCTGGGAAGAAGAAGTGGCGCGCGTGCAATAGGAAAAGCCTATGTCAGTAGACTGCTGTAGTCTGATGAGGATGATGACGATGATTAACTGGTTTACCGTTGTAAGATGATAAAAATGGCATGTTGTATTTGTGCACAACTTTGTGTTTTGACTCTTTAGGGTGATATTATCGTGTATTTTATAATTATTTTAATGTAAATTATATCGAAGGCAAATGATGTAAGGGTACAATAAAATTTATAGCGCCTTAGTGTCTTAATCCTTTTATGAGGAAGAACTTTAATTAAGGTGCTTAGAATGTAGACATTTTAAGTTTTGCCGTGTTTGCTTTTCGTTGGATGCACTGGGTTTTGTTTAATTGAAGTCAAATCAAATATTAAATTATCAGGCAAATGTATTTTACTATTTAGTATTTATATTAACATTTTTGTAGTTTACTAATTTAGTATTATTTTATTAATAAAACTTTTTGCCGCGTTATTGCTTTAAAATGGTATATGGTTTCTATAAAATAATTCGTTTTGTAAGAGTTCAAAACTCATATACGTAGTAAGAACAGATTTAAAGTTACAATAAGATTTACCTTTATAAGATTCTAGACTTAAGTGGCTATCATGTCAATTACACCGTAGTTGCTTCGCGTGTTTTCACGCCTTTTCCGAATTAATTTGCCTTAAAAACTTAAGATAAGAAAATAATTTACAGGCTGTTTCCAAATACGCATTCATAAATACTTACTGGGTATACTTTCCTAGAAACATACTGTAGGTACTGTTTTTATAAGTTCGTCCCTGACGACATTAATTATAAAGTAGGTAATTAAGAATTTAGGTAAGTATTAAGGGTGGTATTTCAGGTATTATTATTAATTAAGTAGTTTTAACTTAAGTATATTACTTAGATATTATAAAAATATGAAAGTTGAGTTTCCGCCGCGTAAGATTATTGGAAATTCCGGGAAATGGGCTAACTTAGTTCGAAATTCTGTTCATTAGGGGTACGACGACTAGCTTTAGTTTTAGTCGGTAAAGGACTCTAGCAAGTTTCGAGGTCATATTGTATAAGTTCATTTTCCAGCATCGGTTTCATTTTGACGGTTCAACCACATACATTGCGTTATTTTTTAGGTACGATGTTGAGCGGACAAATTTTACGAACATATGAAGCAATGGATTAGCAATTTCCTTCAAAATCATTCAGACTGTGTTACACAATTAGTGTGCTGATTCTCGTAGTCTCAATAACTTCCCTGATTATTAATAGAGTACCTATTCTTCATTGTACACCAACAGGACAATACAGTAATAAACTTTTTAACAAACATGGAACAATACAATGGTGTGTTCTATCGGTAAAATTATTTATTTAAGGCAATTATTTGATTTGTATGGACAACAATACAATGTGCATGCAGAAATCCTGACATTTGACATCCTGTATTTGCGTCACTTTGCTCAATTACAGTTTTCTTCATGGATATACCGTGCCTTGATGTTCCCAAAGTATGATACGTATTCAGCAGGGTTGTGTAATCTAATCTGCCTTTTCAAAAGATTAAATTTGTGAATTTCACATACAATCCCTGGTTTCTTGCCTTGGTTGTAAAAAACTCCTCTTTCATCATTCTCCTGCTTTTAACCAATTTATTTGTGGTCGGAGCAACATGTCTTTTTATCCCATTCTTCTCGTATACTCTTAAGTATACGAGAAGAATGGGATGATGACTTATCATCATCTCGGTATTCACCCCTTTCTAGCCATACCACCATGCGCAAGCAGTGCGCATCCTTGGTACACAGGGTGCGGGCTAGCTCCAACACTGTCCTGGCGATGATTGCTCAGTGACTGGATTGCCCCTACGTTGGGCATTGTTGTAGCAGGCATATTGCTGGTGCTTGAATTGTCATTTTATATAACTGTGTAATGACTAATGATGTAGTATTATTGTACGCACCGGGACTTTCAGCTCAGTACGGCCGTTATTCCAAATGCGTACATGAAGCCGATGAAGCGAAAATCTCAGTAGGTGACTTCTTAGCGCTGACGGTGTGCCCGATGTGGGCGGCGAGTAGAACGAATGTGTGTCGCTCTTAAGAGCTATACCTCATCGGGAAACGATGGCGACGTCGCCAGGTCACGCTGTATACAGCTATGTAGTGGGTGGCTCACCTGGCGTCTGCTTGGTTACGCAGCCAACCATACATTTTGTTGGCAACGCGACCTGGCTGCGCCGCCATGGCGTCCCGGTGAGGCATGGCTCTAACGCTGACGCTGCGGTGCTGCTTATTCATGTTTGAACAATTATGAATATTATACAACACATACAATTTCATTTACTTAATTTAATATAATGTCCAATTTAATTATTTTATAATTATTATGCTTCGTGCTTTTGACATTAATTGATTTGATCTGACATTTACCTGCTACCTACTCATATTTTGACGTCATTTAATTAACTTTATTTATGAATGAATCAATCAAATTTTATCACTTCTTTAATTGCACAAAAAGTGACACTTATAAAATTGACAAAAATGTGTATTGTTTTTGTATTTAACATGGGCCAAGGACCTGATATAAATGAATTTTATTTTATTTTATATTATCTTTCACGCAGTCCATCCATCATTTCTTTGGTCTTCCCCTACTCGTATACCTAGCCACTTGCGAATCCACATACATACTCAAAACTTTCCTGGCGACATTACCCTCATTCAAAATACATCTGTATAATATTTCTAAATAGCTCTGTATATTACGAGTATTCTTTGTCGACTTCAAAATGTTTCCTGCCTATTATTTAGCGATTAGGGTAACATCAGCCCTCGGAGGGGTAGGGCGCGGTAGTTCTAAGATAGCGACTATATTTAAGAAGTAGTTTTTTATTATGTATAGGACCAATGAAAACGTCCATAGCTTTAAGCGTGAGCGCACTATAGGGACCTAAGTATTTTAACATTATCTAGATATAATTACAGTACATAATCAGCCTATAATGTTCCCACTGCTGGGACACAGGCCTCCTCTCTGTGAGAGGGAGTGGGCCGTAATCCACCACGCGGGCCCAGTGCGGGTTGGTAGATGTGACATATCTTCGAATTTTTAGTTCTAGGACATGCCGGTTTCCTCTCGATGTTTTCCTTAGCCGTTTTAAGAGCAGTGGTGATGAAATAATTTACACAAAGTAAAACGCCTGTATCTTTTAATACAAGGTGTCGTTTTGCATCCTCGTCAAATTCAATGAGATAACTATGCTAATGATTTTCGACAAAAGTCAATAATAAAATAAGTAGGACTTTTTTTTTTGTTTCAAATGTTATACTGCATGAATACGGCATGTGTGGGGCACGTATGTTAAAACGCTGCCCGTGTGATACCGCACTGTAACTGCCCTTTTACACATACACTACCGCATACGCAACGGGGTGATTCTGTTCGGTGAAGGTGTATTCTAAAATACTAATAACTGAAAAAACAAGTATGTATTAATTATTGAGCAGGTATCGTAATTTTATTTGATTATATATGTCTTTCATAGCAGCTTCCTGAAATTTGACGAGGATGCAAAACGACACCTTGTATAAACGCAAAAATATTTTATGTTTTGTTGGTATTAGGTATATTAAGGCTTCTACATACTGGCGCGACTTGTCGCGCGACGCGACGCGACACAAAGACACCGCTTGTAGCGCTACACGCGGTGTCTTTGTGTCGCGACGCGTCGCGCGACAAGTCGCGCCAGTATGTACAAGCCTTTATTCTAGAATTATCACAGTTTTAATTTGCAGAGTGTTCAATTTAAAACTAAGATTTTTAAATGGAGAAGAATTTAGTACTAAGGTGTTTATAGGAAAATAAATATTCATTCATTCATTCATTCATTCATTCAGGTATCTAAACTCTCATCAAATATTTTTTCGCACAATTCCCTAGTTCAATCTCTAAGGCTCCTGCATACTGAGGCAATATCGCGGGCGCGACATATTGCTGCCTGCCGCGCCCGCGATATCGCCTCAGTATGCAGGAGCCTTTATATTCTTCATGCATAATAATACATAATAATTTTAATTTCTTTCTCTTTCAAAGACTTCGATTCACAAGTTATGTGTGTTTTAATGGTAAATTCGAAGCAGCTTTGAGCGTGGCTAAATGATAACAGCCGGACGGGTCGATTGAAGGTTAAGGTTGCTGCGGTCAGTTCGTGGATGGGTGAGCATCCATTTTATATCGAGACCCTCCGTGCCTCGGAAGCAGGTGAAGGCTGTCATTCGTAAATTTTGACAGTCGTTACGGGAAGTCAGAAGCCCAAGTCTGTTAACCAGTCCTACAACTGGGTATCGTGTACCCAGTAACTGGGTTGTAGAAGTCAGATAGGCAGGCGCTCCAAGTAAAATACTAGTATTCAGCTACTTCCGGTTAACGTGGAAGCCGACCCTAACATAGTTGGGAAAAGGCTAGGCAGATTGAATTCGAAGCAGCTTTTGATTTAGGTAGAGGTACTTACATCAAAAGGTTACCATAATATATACCTATCTACCGTGTGTATCTGAAGACGGCTTCCCACGGTCCGTGATATTGCGAATTATCACGCATGGCCGACGACCACGAACAGCCATGCACCGCACACCAAGGATTTTCCAACGACAGAACTGGCGGGTAACCATCACCTCTTATAGCAATATTATTATAATATTACTTCACAGTGGGAAAGTGATGGAGCTATACAGGACTTATAGCTCCATCTCTATCTCACGCTAAGTAATATTGAAATAATACTGCTATAAGAGGTGATGGTTACCCCCCTGATCTACTGAACTGTACTTCCAACGGTGCGTATCGGTCGGTGTAGATCTTGAGATTGGATCCATCAAAAGACCATTTCAGACACCAATCGACATGGTCTTCACATGATTTGACCAAGATTATGTCTGGACTTTAAAAGAGACTGTGACATCTGAGTTTGTTTCCGCCTTTCTTCTCAGAGTAGTCAGATAGGAAACGCCGACTTCACCTAGTTTAAACAAATATGTTTGACGTGTAAAAGTGTTTGTAAATACCTACTTACAGAAATAAAATCATTTATCATTTTCATTCCAAAATGCAGAGTGAAAGGGAATTCGTAAAGAGAGCTCGGACCGCACCTTTGAAATTACGCACCGCGACTGGCGTGTCTGCGCTACCACGGACGATACTCTTCCCATTGTGCATCGCAGTCGGTGCGGGCAGGTCCGCGTCCGACCGCAATATCACGGACCGTGCGATGCCAGCTTGAAAGATCCAACACAATGTATGATTCATGCGAAAACTCGTGCTTTTCAAATAATGTTTGCTTAACAAATAAGACAGTTAAGGAAAAACACTCAAAAATATTTAATTATGCTAAAACGTAGTTTCTAAGACACTAATTGTAAGGCACTCAATGTGATCGTCATGTGATCTTGTAATCTTTTGTCTTGTGTGTGCGAAATTTTACATGTTTGTACCTTATTGGAAACTTTGAAAATTGATGTGTTTACAGTGTTCGTCAAATGTGTTGTTATAATAAAATGTATTTCACTGCAATGAGCATTTTTATTTAGGTACACATTGGTTTTATTGTTAAACCTCTTCCAAGTTGATGAAAGATGATTAAGGCTCCTGCATACTGAGGCGATATAGCGGGCGCACAGGCAGCAATATGCCTGTCGCGCCCGCGATATCGCCCCAATCTGTAAGAGCCTTTAGTGATCGCTGTATATCATATCATCACGCTTATTTCCCCGAAGGGATAGGTAGAGATGTACCTACCTATAGGACACAGGACACCCACATTTCACCCGTTTAAGTCCCAGGTAATAGGAGGTGATAGGTTGGCCCCCTGTTACCTGGAACTTGCCATCAAACGGGCACAAGTAGTAATCGCTGTATAACTTTGAGTATCACGAGAGGAACTACCTACTGTCCCATTGTCACCTTCTTAGCACATTCTCCTAAAGTAAAAGAAATATATTAAGAAAATACGTTTATTTGCGGTAAACATGACGCAAAGAAGGAACAGAAACAAAAAGAACAAGTTGGTGGAAACTACCTCAAATCCTCCGACTACAACTGAGTACCGACAAAATATTGCAGACAATTTTATTCAGGCTTTCAATAAGGAGCAGTAGACATCTTTGTGTAGAAGTTGCTACAATGGTTAACATGACTAATTCGTCACATTCGCTATTTCGACGCTATCCTTACATACATACATAAACTCACGCTTTCTTCCCACGGGGGTAGGCAGAAGCTATAGAACGCCACCTGCTACGCTCCTTACATACTCATTTTGCTTCGTTTACGTTCATACATCTGGTCATACGTGATGCTGGGGAGTTTGTTCCACCACTTCTTCTTCCCAGCTAAAGCACTAGGAAGTGGTGACGGGCGGGCATTTTTGGGGGACTGTCTTGTGTAACTTTGACGTTCGAAAAGTGCTGATTTTCAGCCTAGTTTGAATAAATGACTTTTGATTTTGATTTTGATACACGCACGCCGGTTGCGAGTACTATGCACCTGACCTTTTTGAAGAACATCACCAATTAGGTCACTATATGTCCTCTTGGGCGTCCCCTCCCGGCTTTTACACACACATCTGCCTTGTTACCTTTTGTTAGTCGCCTTTCATTCATCCTCTCAACATAACCAAACCATCAAAGCATAATCTTTTCAATTTTTGTCACTAAATATTCTTTTAAACGCTCCCCATAAAGGTCAAATTCACTAATACGTCACCTGGTGCATCTGGTCAGTTTATTAACTCGTTTCATGCATGTATTTCGACTCATTCCCAATTCGTTTGATGCGTATGTACAATGTACAGTCAGCATCACACAAAAATATCTGGATTAACAGACTGTTCCCAATTAACTCAACACCTAAAAAAATTGGTTGTCTGTAAAGTCGGTTTACGGACGATAATTTTACGTGATAACGAGAGAGAGATGCGTCACAAGCCGAATCTTAGACCGATCGCACCTGTCTATCGCTAGTTCCGCGCTCTCGCTTGCACGCTCGGCTCAGGCGGAACGTGATTATGAGTCATGCTTTTTCGTGCGTGCAGCCGGTGTTCATCGATTTATAAGACGTCACGTCAAATAAATTACTTTACCTAAACTGGATTTGTGTTTATTCTAAAACAATCCTACTTATGTCGTCAAAAGACTTGCCAAGTTCTTGGTGAGAAGAGTGCAGGAGACATTGCAGCGTGATATCGTGGACAGAAAGGTGAACGGCAGATTTCGTACAGCTTACTTTTTTTGTTGTGTTGTTTTAGAATTTGTACCACATATTAAGGCAACTAAGCCATTTATTTTCATGTAAGTGTACTATTTTTAGAAGTTCGGATTAATGAATAATATTTAAAAAAAGATTTTAATAACTACACGTAATTTAGTCGTAAACTAAACGCAGTTATGTTGGTATTTAAGGTATGCTCGCCATGAGGGTATTACCCGACCTGCCCCCTTCTTAGATGAAGTAATATACGAATTAATTAATTATAAATAAAATAAATGTAGGGGAATGTGGGGGAAACCGGATAGGGGGTAAAACCAGATAGTTGCTATTTCATTACTCCGCGTACAGCTGTCTCGTTCAAGCTAGTGGAGAAATATGCGCGATCGCTTACTCAGTACCGTTGCAAATGGCGGGAACGGTAACATCTCAGCGCGTGCATCTATAAACGAACATTGTAAACAAAGGTAAGTTATCTAATATTTCGATATTTTTAAAGCATAATCATTACGTATAGCTGTGTGTTATCATATTTAGTATTTTTTTATGAAGTTATGAAGTTATACATATTTAACCTTTTAAATCGGTATTTGTTGTTGCTATGAGTGTAAAGATAATCTGTAAGTTATTACAATTTCAAACATAGTACTTATGGGGCACAAGCGGATGGGGTGATCTCGACTATCCGGTTTCACCCTATTGATTTTATATGTAGGTATTCTGGGCGTTTGTTTTATTCCTCTTTTTATTTTTTTTTTTTTTAACTTTTTGCAGAGTGCGAGCGTCTAAATGCCACGAACATATGTAAGAAAGTCAAATAGGCTACAATGGTCGGAGTCAGTCATGCTTTTAGCCATAAATTCGGTGATGGAAGGTAAAATGGGATATCTTTTAGCCTCACACACATATAATGTACCCAAAAGTTCCTTATAAGATCGTGTAAAGAAGATCAAAGGTTGAAAATCTAAAGACGAAGTATTTCAAAAGTGCCCTGCTACTGCAAAATGCGTCTTCACTGATGAGCTGGAAGGTATGCTAGTCGAACATATCAAAACTATGGAATCTCGACTGTTTGAATTGACTAAAACCGATCTGCGACATTTGGCATTCCAATAAGCTGAAAGAAATAATTTTAACAATCGTTTTAATAAATAAACTGGAAATCCACTAACCCAATCTAAGCCAGCGAGTGCTGGCTTAGATTGGGTTAGTGGATTTCTTGAGAAAGAACTCCATCCCCCGCAAGCAGGAACATCTACAGAAGGACAAACGTTTTCAGATTCTATAAGTCTTGTATCACCCGATTGAAGATGTCATGCCGATTCCTCATTTTAAAAAGAACATGCGGCCATCAGCGCGTCGAGTTAAAACCGTAATTCTGAATGAATCACTACATAAAAATGAACTGGCTGAGAAGCCTACGTCATCAGTAATTAAAATAAAAAAGGCAAAGGTAAAGGTGTCGGTAAAAAGACGAATAAACAAAACTATCATGAAGATTCGGAGTGTTTGGTTTGTGGCGAAAAGTTCAGTCAAACTCACAGATGAATGGTACCAATGCACTGCTTGTCTTAATTGGGCTCACGAAAGATGCATCGCCTTCGCCTTAGCAAAAATTATTATTTTTATGTTTGCAAAAACTGCGAATAAATGGAATATTTAGTTTTATTATTAGTATCTGTATTCACCCCTTGAAAATAAAATGCCTATCCGGTTTGACCCATAGGTATGGGGTGAATTCGGATTTATAATTTTTAAATAAAATCGTCCTATTTGTTACTTATTAAGATTGATCTCAAACATTTTCATGCCAAAGTTATGCCTAATGTATAGTTAAACAATTATGACATTGATTATCTCAATAAATTACATAGTGATTTATTTATTGTGTCTTTATCTTAACTATCCGGTGTCCCCCCCCCCCCCCCACCTTCCGCTACATAAAAAAACTATTAACTGTATTGTTTTATTTACCTACACTCAAACCCCATCAGGACTTCATCATTATCAAACTGTTGCAGTCAGCTGCTGGACATAGGCTCCTAATGCCTAATGCACTCCGCTGAGTAGGTGCGATCCTCATCTCAATTTACCTACTTGATAGTAAGTAAAACACTACAAAAATAGCGACAAGCAATCTAGAACATATACTTTATTACCGAAACAATGTTTATGTGCCTATAAGTAACAATCTACATTGGTACACTAGTACTTAACCTTAAAAAATAAAACTGGTTATAACTTTTACGCAGGGCCTGATTTAGGCTAGGCAGTTAGGCTAGAGCCTAGGGCGCAAGAACCGAGGGGACGCTGAGAATTAACGTTGATTTTCACTTTTTATTTATTTATTAATAGTTCTACTACATTCTTGACATTTTTTAATGCTTTTACATTAATTTCAAAATAATATTCCAGCGATACCTACCGACCACTTTAAATATTAAAACGACATTTTTATGGTTCCGTAGTAAACAAGGTACCCAACCTTATAGTTTCGCCATGTCTGTCTGTCTGTGCCCGCTGTAGCTCAGTGACGATTAGTACTAGAAAGCTGTAATTTGGCATAAGTATACACATTAATCACGCCGACAATGTGGTAAAATAAAATCATGGACAGGCCGGGGGGGGGGGGGGGGGGGGGGCATATTCATATTTAGCCTAGGGCTATCAGAAGTCTAAATCAGGCACCGCTTATACGTCCCAAGTTCTAAAAATCCAAGAATTTAAAAAAGGCTTGTCTATCGTATCAACTACCAATTAAAACAAAAAATATCCCAAAACACGAAATTTTATTAGCTGTACGAAAGTCCCATACAAGCCTGCCGTTCGCCTTTAAAAGCGTCTTCATATATTTCCACACATTTTAGTTGCTTTGTTATCATGATGCCGTGTCACGTTAGAAATTATAAAACCACACATTGTCTCAGGAATGTACAGCTCAGTGCTATCCCAGATGCGATGCCTCTAGTACCAGGGGCTGCGGTCTCGACATAGATAGCGATTGCTTTACGACCGATTTCGGTCACAAAGTCCTAATGGGGTCCCTGGACGCTGAAAATTGTTTGACACGCACGTGATTTTTTTGTGCTTGTCAAGCAATTTTGACTGCCTAGGGGCCCCATCGGGAGCCTAGATCGTGCAGGTCTGGAGTGTGGAACCGGCAAGAGATGTCGTGCGGTGTCCTACAGGGATCGGTCCTGGGGCCGCATCTGTGGGACATCAGATACGACTGGGTGCTGCACGCCGACCTCCCTAGAGGCGTCAGCGTAGTGTGCTACGCTGACGACACGTTGGTCCTGGCGCAGGGGAGGTCGCACCAGGCGGCGGCCGAAGTAGCGGCACGCGGGGTTGCGACAATCGTCGAAAGGATCTGGCAATTAGGACTCGAGGTGGCACTGCACAAGTCTGAGGCCATGTGTGTTCATGGTCCTCGGAACGCACCACCGTTGGGGTCCCAAATAACGGTAGGAGGGGTTTCTATCGGCGTCGAGTCGACGATGAAGTACCTGGGACTCGTCCTCGACAGCCGGTGGAACTTCGTGGAGCAATTCCGACGTTTGGCTCCCAAACTGGAGCGGGCAGGCGCTGCATTGAAGCGGCTCCTGCCCAATCTAGGGGGTCCAAACGCCTCATGGCCCCATGGCCTCATGGCCCTCTACGGGGCTCCTGTATGGGCGCGTTCTCTGGCGCTGCAGCCAGCCCGCTGGTTGAGCGCGGCCCAAAGGGTCATGGCCATCCGGATGGTCCGGGGATACCGCACGGTCTCCTGTGATGCAGCGAGCCTCCTTGCCGGATTGCCACCATGGGATCTGGAGGCAAAAGTCCTCGCGCACGTATGGGAGTGGCGCGAGGAGGCGAAAAGCCGGGGCGTAACTCCGCTGCCGTGAGAAATCGCGGCACAGCGGACGGAGCTCCGGCGGGATCTCATGGCGACATGGAGAGTACAGTTGTCGCAACCCAGTGCTGGGCACGCCACGATTGCGGCGATAAGCCCCCTCTTTGAGGAGTGGCTAGTGGCCAGTGCTGGGCACGGCAGCTTCAGGAGGTTCCTGTGTCGGATAAGGCGGGAGGAAACGCCCGGGTGTCACCACTGTGTGGATCGCCCGGAGGACACGGTGGAGCATACGGTGGAGGACTGCCCGGCTTGGGCAGAGCACCGCCGTGTTCTTGTGGAGGCGATCGGCGGCAGAGATCTCTCGCGTCCGGCCCTGGTTCAGGCCATGGTACGGAGCGAGAGGGCATGGGCAGCCGTCACCACCTTCTGCGAAGCAGTAATGCTCGCGAAGGAGGAGGCGGGATGGTTGAGGGAAAGGCAAATTTCACGCCCTCTCGCCCCTAGCCGCCGCAGGAGACGCCCTGGGCGTCGGGAATCCCCGAAATTGACCGTCTAAAAGTCAAGTCGCAAAGTCTTATGGGGTTATTATGACTTTGCGACCGAATTCGGTCGTAAAGCGGCTATCTATGTCGAGACTGCAGCTGCCTCCTTATTTGCACACCAATATCATAATAAAGTTAACGGGGATTTACAATGAGTTCACAAAGAAAAGTCCTAAAAACTGATGTAGATGTTTTACAAAATAAAACTATAACGTATGGAACACAGATACTTTATTTTAAGAAAATCTATTACAACATTTATTTAACACTAATAGACTTTTAAAATACGTAATAATATTGCCATTTTATTGAATTAACTACTGAACTTGCGTTTTCATATTAAATGAAGATATCAGCCTATAATGTTCCAGGACACAGGCCTCCTCTCTTGTGAGGGAGTGGGCCGTAATCTACCTCGCGGGCCCAGTGTGGGTTGGTAGATGTCACATGTCTTCGAAGTTTTGGTTCTAGGACATGCCGGTTTCCTCACGATGTTTTCCTTCACCGTTTTGAGAGCATTGTGATGAAATACTTTACACAAAGTAAAGCGCCTGTCTGGGTTCGAACCTACGACCTTCAACTAGTAAGTCGCAGCCGTTACCACTGGGCCACCACTGCTCTATTAAATGAAGATACAGTATATTGTTTTATTTTAATTTATGAAAGTTATTTTTGTGCACGGTATCTATGTGGTGCTAAAATCCAATTTAGACCAGTTGTTCCCCGACAGCGCAACATTTGCAATAAGTATTATTAAAAATAAGTTTTATCTATACTAATACTAGCTGCGCCCCGCAGTTTCACCCGCATAAGTCTCGATCCCGTAGGAGTATCGGGATAAAAAGGATTCTAAGTTCTAATTCAGGTTATGGTCTACACATGTGCTAAATTTCATCAAAATCTGTTAAGCCATTTTAGCGTGAAAGCGTAACAAAGAAACAAACTCACTTTCACATTTATAATATTAGTTATGATTTTAAAGAGGTAATATTTGTGAGTTCGAATGTACGTGGGAATCTTCAGAAATACTGATCCGATACCGATCCGATCAGTAGGATCCGGTGCCGAAAATTATTTCACTAATGGGTAGGTAAAGTATGGCTGAGTGTCATAGGATATCAATTGTTTATGGTAAGACAAGAAATTTCAGCAGCTTTAAATTTTATTATTTAAAACACACGAGTTCAATAGTTAAATTCAATCTTTAAGGAACGTTTACATGAAAGTAAAAACTTAACATTTAGATTTGTTTTACTTCCAAGGAATGAATTTTCTAATGAATTTCAAAGTATGGTGGGATAAATATTCACAATAGCACTTAGAAAATACTGTTAATAAATTAATGACTAGGAAAGCATTCTCAATACTTACAGACTGGGGGTTAAACTTATTAATTAAAATGCCTAATTTAAAAACATCGATATTTTTTAAAGTAATTTACGTATTTAGATTGCCCCGTTGGTCTAGTGGTTGCAAGCGCTACTGCTGAGCACGAGGTTCTGGGTTCGATTCCCGGGTCGGGCAAAGTGTTATTGGGTTTTTCTATCTGGAACTTCTCAGTAGTAGCCCGAAGTCTGGATTTGTGCCCGGTTGATTACAATAGGCTCGCCCCCTGTTACATGGGACTTAAACATAACTGGCTAAGTGTGGGTGTACTACAGGTACCTACATCTCTGCCCAGTCCTTCAGGGAAACAAGGCGTGATGTTATGTTATGTTATTTACGTATTTTTCTTCTTATGTTTTGTACCGCTAGTGGCTTATAATTTTTAATAAATGCGTTATTTATCCGAAATTAATTGTTCGAGTGCAGTGTTGAGTCCCTCACTCATGAGGTACATGTCATGCGTTTGAGGTACTCATGATCGCAAATTGAAAGAGTTACTCGAATTTCCTCATTGAACCATCTCACTCGTTTACGCGTCCTCAAAAATTGACATTGACAATATGAAATCGTGGCGAGGGGTGAGGCGAACGAGTTCGTGACTCACGAGTACTCGTGAGTCACGAGTGAGTAGAGATTCGTGAGTACTCGTGAGGAGTCGTCGTCACGCCCGCGCGCCTCGCTCCCTCGTACGTTCGGCTGAATTTGGCTCGGGCTCACGAGTTGTGAGGTGAATACGCCGTTGACGATTCCTCACCTCAAATGAGGGGTGCCTCGTGAGGACCTCACGAGGTACAGGTAAAGTGAGTGAGGTCCTCCCTCAACCTCAAATAAAATTGATGAGTTACCCATCACTATCGAGTGGCTTTAATGTTTAAAATTGAGCGATTCTAAGTATATAAGGACTATTTAAAGTCTGTGTTCTAGTTCAATGGATTCATTGTTATTGTATTTTTATTTTAAATTCACAGTACAATTGTATACAATGTGTTGCCCAAAACCATCCATTTTTTTATGTCATACATTTTTCTGAAGTTTATTAATAACGGTTACAGCTTTGGTTTCAATAAGAAAACTAACATCGTAACTAACTAATGGCGGTTCAAACGTTTTTTTTCCAAAACAAATATTTTATAAATTAATGTTATGTAGATACTTTACAGAGAGCTTTGGTAAGGCTAGGTAATAACACTTCAAGTGATTCGTAATACTAAGTACTCAGAATATTATTAATTAAATTGCGTTTACAAGCTCTAAATAAATCATTCTCATTTTCCTCATTAAAGTAATAAGTTGGATATAGTTAATTTTTAAAATACGAGTACATAGCTGGTTTTGGGATTATTTATAAAAATAATATTCATACCTACATGAATATTATTTTTGTAAATAATCATCATAAAAGGTTGTACCTACCTACTATAATCCGCCATTACGTTACAAATTATATTAAGTTTTATTAAACGTCACCTTTCCGACGTCAGCTTGTAAACGTGACGTCAGACGTCACACTGTATAGTTGACGTCATCACAAGAATTGACATTCTGACTTCTTTAAAATCTAATAGATTCTTTACTTAAATAAATAAGGTAACTTATATTAACTTAAAATGATTGTGCATTGCATATGAAATTATACTCTGTGGCTGTGGTGTGTCTATGGTGTTGAATTAGGCCGTTTCCCTGCTTTTGCCTTGGTTTTTTATGGAGTGGGCTAACCATAGAGCTAGCACGATGCCTGCAACCTGGAATAGACAGAAAATACTTTTTTTAATCAATCATTAATACTCTTTTTATTTGGTTTACATAATTATTATTTTGTTTTATTTTGGATCTTGGAATGCACAAACATATTTATGAAGTCTATTTAAGGACTGCGGATTCACGCAGTGGTTGCCGCAGTGGTAGTCCTCGAAATTCAAGTTTTCTTACGTTTTTTGCAAGTTGCAATCAAACTATGATTCGCAACCATAACAAATATGTATTTACAGAATTATAATCATTAGAATCATTTATACATCTCTCTTAGTCTGATTTGTTCCATAAGAACCTGCAAATTCAAATTCCAAAAAAAAACGAAAGTAACTTTGAATTTCGGGGTACCACTTTTTTTTTGTGGATACCACCAACACACTACTGCGGCTGGACACCAAGGAACTCCCACTATTCAAATATGAATTGCGTATTTTTTTAATTGACGAAATTAAGAAAAATTTGGATCGTGTAAGTATTTCTTAATAACTAGTACTTGCTACAATCTGTCACCAATACTATAATCTGTCACTAATTCTTTTTCTAAGATTTGCTTTAAAAGTGATAACTAATTTTTTTATACTGCATGTTGACATAATTTATTATTATATGCCTACTAGGCAGGACATAATGGATCTGTAATTTACCTAACATCTGTATAAATAACCTATGCCCACAATTAAAAGATTTGATTTGATTTGGAGCCACCTAACCATTACGTTGACCCAGAAAAGTGACCTACACAAATTATTAATTCATTGAAGTAATCCAACATGTGCTAGCTGTCACTTTGTGTAATAAAATGGTCATATTTATTGTAATGGTGATCGTTTAGTTTAATCGATTTATATAAGTGTAAAATAAATGTATAATAATAAGTGTAAACGTATAATACAATAAATATGACCATTTTATTACACAAAGTGACAGCTAGCACATGACAAGTTACTACAGTTAATTAATAATTCGACTTTACGATTAAAGTAAGTAATGCAAAAACCGTCAAATAAAACATTATTTGACGGTTTTTGCATTACTTACTTTACTTTAGTAGTAAGTTATCGTAGCCCCTTTGTTCTTAGAATTAAATATCCATTAAGACGCTGACAATACCTAAACCGCTGCCTGCCGGGGTCGCGGGAAGGTACTTATGGGTCACCGAGGCCCCCGCAACACAGGCAACGGAAGGAATACGGGTGGGTTTAGTCAGTAACAGTCTGACACACCCTCCCGCTCCGCCCAGAGCGGGAGAAGTTATTTGATGATTTCCCATCCAAAAAAAAAAAAAACACCTAAACCGCGGTCACTGTCAAATTGCATAGAAAAGAAAGAGAAGCGCGATGACACAACGTTTGTAATTTATTGCAAGATATGAAGCAATTATCAATTTACTCAAAATTGAGTTGAGTAATCGAAAATAAAAACAACCAAGTTCTGCATTCAAATAAGACATACTTGTTATTAATTACATACGTAACGTATGTTGATATTTTATACAGATATTTTTGATTAGAACTCAAAGTAAGAGGTTAGTTTAACGTTAGTTTGTATCAAGATTTTTTTTCAAAACGTGTTTTAGTTACAACCAAGTTCTGGGAAAAATTTTCAAAATTAACATATATTTTGTCCGCTACCACAAACTATACATATTTGGCAATTTTTTGTCATAACATAAAAGAAGCCTATTTTGGTCAATTGGTTCTTGTCAGCGCCTTAAATACTAAGTACACTACCTGTAAAAATTACTAATGTTTCGTTATAAATGAGAATTTTACTTTCTTAGTGACATAATTCCTTTCCTACATTACCTAAACTATTTTTAATCCCAGAAAATAGTCTATCATTGAACTAGATCTTACGACTGGCCCTTTGAAATATTCTTTTACGATACTTAGGCATGTACCTAAGGAGGTCATCTAGATAAGTACATTCAATAAAGTGAGTTCGTTAAAACCCTTGGCCTAGGTTAGAGATCTGAGATTGTGGCGTTAAATTCTGGTATAGCGTGACCACTGTGACGTCGATAGAAGTACTAAGGGTTGCGAACTCGTTAGTATGGGCTGTTGTGAGGCAAATCCTAACTAAAAATCTCCATAGCCTCCATCGTAATCTCAACGAAATTAGGACTCTCAGACGATTGCCATTTATATCCTGAAATTGTATTGTAAACGGGCATTTTCAACCCAGTTCAGTCTAGCGAACTCCATGGCCGTTATTGAAATCGTGAGAGACTAATTAAAAACATTTTTTCTGCA
The DNA here is from genome assembly GCA_905333075.3 of Atethmia centrago. Classification (NCBI taxonomy): domain Eukaryota; kingdom Metazoa; phylum Arthropoda; class Insecta; order Lepidoptera; family Noctuidae; genus Atethmia; species Atethmia centrago. The sequence goes on along the minus strand of HG995378.1, from coordinate 27,712,866 downwards.
GCTATTCTGCTATTCTCGTACATCAAAGGCTACAGTACAAACATACAGTGGTCCTCTATTCAATCCAGTAACATGAAAGTCTCCAGTATGACATAACCATTACTAAAAAAATATCCTACTAGTTGTCAGAGATTTGAAACATTGGATTTTCCTGCACATGCTTAAGCAACAAGCTTCACATGTTTAATTTCCTGGCAGGTGCCTTTCTTTTACATTTGCTCTTTTACGCCCATTCCAAGTGTAATCACCACACAACTCATAACGAACTTCTAAATTAACCCATTATCACGTTAACTTACAGGCGATGATAACCTAGTGAGTTAACGTGTGTTAACTTAGTGACTTAGATTGGTCGTGCAATTAATATAAATCTACGCCACGCGATTGTTGTTCGAACATGCAAAGTTACTTTGTACAATAGCATAAAGTCACATTTCAAGGCTCTGAACATATTATTTCATGTCAGGTTACGCATATTTTCATGATTTCTTCAGTAGCAGAAATATGGAGGGCGTATCGATTTGATAAAAAGTTGAATTTGGAATTAATATTTCAAGTTCTGGGGTATCAAAAGTGGGTTGATTATGCAGGTACCAGCCATTATTTATATTGAATGTTTTTGGGGACCCATTGCATTTCCTTGATTAGAATTTTAGTGGTTTAATATTAGGTACTGGTTAGAATAACACATTTCCTTACGACAAAAAGAGAGTATTAAAGCTCTTACAGACTGAGGCGACATCGGGGGCGCTTTAGGCATCTGCTTGTCGCGCCCGCGACATCGCCCCAGTCTGTAAGAGCCTTTATCGTTTCCTTTACGGCAAGTAACTGATCTCTTTTTTCAACATAGCTGTAACATTGAACTAACCTAATGATAACATAGTAAACCCATATTTACAGCGGCCTTGCGTACTTCGCATGTCATACTAGTCTAAATACAAAAAACATAGACTGATCATAACCCAAGATTACCTTGCATCCTTCCCTAATTCTCTTAAAGAAACACTATAAAAACTTACCTCCAAAAAGCAGAAGAGAATCCCGCAAACAATGACGGTCATGCCAGCACTATGGACAGTTCCAAGGACCTTGTCTTCACATCCCTCCTTAAAGTACTTTTCAGATGAAAGGCAGTCGGAGCGTTTGATCTCGGCGGAGCGGTCGGTTCCATCATTGGGGCAGCAGCTGAAGGAAGGATTGATGCGGGGCTCCGAGGCTACGTAGTTGTCAGGGCCTGTGATGCCGCAGCATTCCAACTGGAAGAGGACAAATAAAATGAAAGATGACTAAAATGGTTCTTTGATGTGCAACATCTTCCCCTCGCTGTGGGAGTGATTTCATGAAAAGGGGCGGAAGTGTGTATTGTAACATGAAGTGACAGCTTGAGCTATAAGTACTTACTTTTTAAAAGCATGGAATCACTAAGTACTTTATAATAGCATGGAATGAATGAGTGTACTCATGGAATTTTTATCTATGTACTATATAGATGGTAAGTAGAGGGGGTCGTATTTCGATCAGTGGGCGACCACTAGTAATAAATGTGTGATGTTATGTAATGTGTGTGTTGTGAAATGTGTGTGTGTGTATGTTGTTGTGTGTTGTTGTGTGTGTGGATTCGAATAAATTTTTCAATTTTTTTTTTTTTAATTTTGAAGTTAATTTCTGTCGCTGCTCAGTTGCTTATTACCAAGGTGAGATGTCAGATGTTACACATCATATGCGACTTCTGTAAGACTCACTGGTTTTTTTTTTTGTTGAAAGTTGCAGGCTTATTTTAATTTGTTGTTACTAAGGAGTTTATTTTTTTAATAAAAAGAGGCACGAGGCATGCTATTTTCTCTATCTCTATGTAGGTTTTTCGTAAGGCAGATGACGTAAAAGCTTCGATTAAATATTTAGAAAAATAAACAAAAACATAAAGGATTGTATGTACTAATGGCCATTGGTAATTATGAAAATGAGTAGCAGCCACTCCTTCACTCCAGGGACCAATTAGAGCTTAATCAACTACGGATTGGAAGTAGCTGCAAAAAGGCAGCTTAATTATATTACACATGCGAAAAACTACTTTATTATCAACACCTTACATAATCATCATATAATGTTCCCACCACTGGGACACAGTCCTCCTCTCTATGAGAAGGAGTGGGCCGTAATCCACTGGTAGATCTCACATGTCTTCGAATTTTTGGTTCGAGAACATCCCTCGTTTCCTCACGATGTTTTTCTTCACCATTTTGAGAGCAGTGGTGATGAAATCATTTACACAAAGTAAAACGCCTGTCTGGGTTCGAACCTAAGACCTACAACTCGTAAGTCGCGGCTTGTACCACTAGGCCACGACTGCTCTTCATCATCACCTTCCTGGTTACCAATTATACAATGTCATTCATATCAAAAGTAATATTTTTGATGATAGCTGTCATTGAATCACTTACGCTGGTCTGAATGCGGTCCCAGAACTCTCTGTAGGTAGAATCCTCTTCCTTGGTAGACTTGTTCTTGATGAAAGAGGCTCGCAGTTGGGACTTCAGTTGTCCCTCAATCTGAGGACGTAGGGCGGCTGCAGCGATGCCAACAGACAGCTCCAGGAGAATAATTATGATCAGGCAGGCGACGAACTGGGGAAGGTATTTGATATGGATGGATTGTAGAACAGAAAGAGATAACAATGCTTTTATTGGCATAAAAATCCCCTTAAAATAGAGGAGAATGTCGTTTTATCATCAAAAAACCGCACAAGTGAGACTTGAACTTGCGTGGTGAGAGTCCCGTACAATGAATATGTTATCTACCATGTTTTTTATCCCAAGATAATATATCCCAAGGACAAACTTAACATGGTAGTTGAAAAACATGTTCTCCCAAACATTCTAACTGCAAAATGTAAGTTTGTACGCATAATATTCAGAGATTTACCATGATTTAACACCATCGACTTCTTATAAGTTTTCCTGGAATCTATAAGTAAAATAACTATTTACTGATTTTTTTTCAAAATTTTCGGCTCAGTAGGTACCTACTTTTGGTGGCCAATTTTCATCGATTTTCTTAAATAACTTTAAAACCTTTTTTTATATAAAAAAATATATATTTGAGACCCTCACAATAAGCCCTTTCATTTGAAATGTCACATGGTAAAGTTTGCAAAACTTTTTTAAAATTTTCTAATTTACCTCCTAAAAGTGACCCTCTTATTCAAAATTCATTTATTTACGTTACACTTCCGTGTTTGGGTCACAGAAATTCATATGTGTACCAAATTTCAAATTAATCGGTTCAGTAGATTCGGAGTAAATCAGACGGACAGACAGACACACGAGTGATTCTATAAGGGTTGTGTTTTTTCCTTTTGAGGCACGGAACCCTAAAACAAAGGTTTAATTAAGAAAGATGGCAATATATTGAGAGGCGAGCCAGAAACAACTGACCCTGAAGCTCAGACCGAGAGCTATCGAGGAAAAAAATGGATCTATTTATGAACTCGTTGCAGTTTAGTGTAATTGCTATTTGACTGTTCATAATGTAATTTAAACATGTCACACTCTTTAAAGTCTGAATTAACCGCTCCGTCTTTATTGAAGAAGTAAACAATGGTTCGCATCTTGCTTAAATGATGATGATAATCATTTAAGCAAGATGCGAACCATTGTTTACTTCTTCAATAAACTGCCATAATACACCAATTAAGGCCACTGACATCAGACTAACTTTATTTGTGTCGTAATCTTTATCAAACTTCTTATTAAAATAATATGCTGCCAACAAAACAATAGGACATTTACCGACAACACAGTTCATCAGGCTGCCTACATCATTACCATAGCGGGGCCTGCCCATGATCAATTATGTTTTTGGGTCATTATTGAAATATAGGCGAAAGTCACGAGTTGAGTAGGTGGGTCAGACGTATAGAATAAAGATTTGACCTAGTAACGATATAAATAATATAACAACAACACGCCTGTAATCCCCGAGGGGTTAGGCAGAAGTGTGCCTATAATAGTACAGTCGCATTTCACCAGTTATGTTTAAGTTCCATGTAATAGGGGGCGAGTCTATTGCCATCAACCAGGCACAAATCCAGATTCCGGGCTGCCTGAGAAATTCGTAATGGAAAAACCCAATAACACTTTGCCCGACCTGGGAAGCGAACCCAGAACCTCATGCTCAGCAGTAGCGCTTGCGACCACCAACGAGGCAGTCACTAAAGAGATTGAGACGAGAAGAGAGATCGAAGGGGTCGATCGAGTTTAATTTAATTACTTAATGTGTGACTGGTGATATTATAAGTTGTGACGTGTCTCATTGTGGAAGTATGAAGCAAGCATATGTCCTATATGTATGCTAGTCGCGCACTACAATTATCGAGGGTCTTAGAAACCAATTTTATAACAATATAGAATATTTGTTCACAATTATACCGAGCCTAAGTGTTTTTAGTTGGGATACATGTGACAATATAATGAAATAAAAACTTTGGACTGTACAAAGTGGACACGCTGTGGTAACCAATTTTTCGTCACACTCTATTGGTCAATTAACGCGGCTATTGGCGATTCGCAGCTCATATTATTTGTTTCAAGGTTGAACTAAATATCGTCATCTATTTTGTCTCTTGTTGTTTGTAGTTCAATCTTCGGAGACTTGGTGACAGCATTTTTTATTGTCCTTGCTTAATGATGTCTTTATTATTTTGCAGACGCTTTTTAATTAGCCCAGAAGTTATCAAAATCTTCTTTTATTAAACTTAATCGATGGATCAAGCATTAAATGATTACCTAAGTTAAACTGGCTATGGAAAGCCGACGAAAGTTTTCTGAATATCTTAGGAAGAGGTTTTGGTGAAATTACGCTAATAAACTAAGGTACCAACTTCATTACGTGAAAATTTTTACAAAGTAATTAAAGTATTCGATGAAGAAATAGCTACTCACGATATATAACAGCTTAGGACTCTCCTTCCAGGCACCAAAGCAGCCGAAAGCAGCGATGATGATGATCAAGACACCTATGGCTATCAGGAGTGCATCAGTTTCATGGCCGGTCGGCTCCATACCGGCAAACCCCTTGATCATTCCCATGTCCACGCATGCTGCTGCTATGATCACGATGCCGAAGATCTGAGGAATAAAAAAAGTTAGGTTATATTTTCATTAATATACAGAATGATTAGTTATACAGGGTGGAATTTTGTAATGCCACCTGGAGGGAAAGTACTCTTAATACTGCAGATAGAAAGTTTTACTCAAAGGAAACATTCCTTTATTTTTTAATAGAAAGCAAACTGTATTCAAAGATTTTCGAAAATTCTCTTCTCCCACACCCGGGAATCGAACCGGCTAAAATCTGAAAAAAATATACCCTGTACTTTTATTGCATCGATCGTTAGGGTCAATTATAAGGATGAAATCTCTCTAACTAACTAACAAACATAAATAATATTAATAAATAAAGTGTTGTGGTGAATATTATAAATCGTATTCTGAACTTCAACTCTCAACTCGTTGTCATTCGCATAAGATTTCATGTAAATTTGATTTTTTACATATCCCCACAAAAAAAAATCTAATGGGGTGAGATCTGGCGATCTCGCAGGCCATCTGATTGTGCCGTTTGTACCAATCCAGGTATTAAAATGGTTATTAATGTAGGCAGTAGTGATTCTGCTGTTATGTGCTGGAGCACCATCTTGCTGTAGAATTATTTGGTTTCGCTCTTCCTCGGGGACACCATTTAACTCGTTTCTTAAGAGATCCAGTATTTCAATATACTTGACAGTGTTTAAATGACCTTCGTACACGTGGACTAACACTACATTATTTCTCATCATTCCGCACCAAACGTTGAAAGAAAATCTTACTTGATTGTTAGTTTCATGAACACGAACAGGATTCACTCGAGACCAATAATGGTTATTGCGGCGATTGTACATGCCATTATTGCTGAAGTTGGTTTCGTCAGACCATACAATATTACTCAAAAAATTAGGGTTTCGGTCAATTTCTCCAAGCATGTTTTCACAAAATTGTAATCGTCTGTCACGATCCCCAATATGCAATTTTTGCACCAACCGACCTTCACGATAGCATTTATACTTATACTTTTTCAGCACTTTAAGTACGCGAGTGTGGGTTGTTCCTAATTCATCGGCAGCAGCTCTACTTGAAGCCATTGGAAATGATTCAAAGTATGTTAAAACATCTAGTTCAAAATCGAAATAGTTTTGCTGAATAGTATGCCGTCTCTTCTTGAAACCACCCGTATTCTTTAAATTTTCTACCATTCTTTTCAATACGAACCGAGTTGGTGCCTGTCGGTCTTGATATCTCTCTCCATACCACCGCAGAGCTAGATTCACGTTTTTGTTATTTAAAAAATAAGCTTCCATTAAATCAAACTGTTCTTGATAAGCCATTTTCACCGTGAGACAAAATGTGAAATGAGTTGTAAAAACAATCAAATGTGAATAACAACTATGACAATCTAATTTTCAAATTTTAATCTAACATTCCATATTTAAATTACCTCGTACATGCAGCTACGAGTATGTCGCAAAGGAGTCTGCATTACAAAAGATGGATGTTAGTTAAAGAGCTTTAACTTGACTCATTGAATTTGTAACTTCAGATTTCCTGGTTTTCCTTTCATTTAATGTATCATGTTTGTTAGAGAGATTTCATCCTTATAATTGACCCTAACGATCGATGCAATAAAAGTACAGGGTATAATTTTTTCAGATTTTAGCCGGTTCGATTCCCGGGTGTGGGAGAAGAGAATTTTCGAATATCTTCGAATGCAGTTTGCTTTCTATTCAAAAATAAAGGAATGTTTCCTTTGAGTAAAATTTTCTATCTGCAGTATTAAGAGTACTTGCCCTCCAGGTGGCATTACAAAATTCCACCCTGTATATTAATTGGCCAAGGACAGCTAATGAGACACAATTGATTTTCTATTGTTTGACTTCGAATCGGTGTCGCGCGGGGCTTAACAGGTTAATGATTATATACATTAATTTAAGTATATGTTTGACGAAGGACGAGTCTGGAGTGGAGACCGCGTAACTTTTAATGTGGGACCAAACCTGAAGTCGCGAAAGAAAAATCAGCTGTTTCCTACGTATATTTTCGCTTAACTCGTCAAAATGACAGCTATTTTTTTGCGATTTCGGGTTTGGTCCTTTAGTAAAAGTTGTTCACTATGACTCCTTAAGAGGATGCCAATGAATTCAATTTCACCTGTATAAGACGGAAATCGCCAATGCGTCTTCAGCAAGCGTGGTGATCAATGCTTATATACCTTCTCTGTTTGTGAAGAGGACTTTGCCCTACAGAGGGAAAACAATAGGCTGGCACTATAATTATATTTTTAGGTTACATTTTGACTGCAATTCGTATTTATGTTAGTAGTTTTGTAGTTAGGAAATAAGACAAGATAAAAGAATTGGATAGTTTAATAACACATTTTATTATACAAAAAATTCTGCTTTGTAGAGCTTGTGACGTATCTCATAAGACGGACTCTTGATAAATCTCGATATATCTGTATTGCTTATTCCTAAATAAAGATTTTCCAGCAGAACGATTGTAGTGATTAGTTTCTAATAAATGGTCGTTTTCATTGGGATTTATTTAGAATAAAAACCACCTACGTGATCTAGTTCACGTGTGCCTGGTGGAAATCTTCGAAATATGAATAAGCATTAATTATGCTCAAATCCTTGAAAGGAATTATTATAAATATTCAGAGAATAAGCGCAAAAGCTGGATAGACAATATTTTTAATTAATTAAATAAGGATATATTGATCCCTTGCCTCGTAGGTCTAGTGGTTGCAAGCGCTACTGTTGAGCATGAGGTCCTGGGTTCGATTCCCGGGTCGGGCAAAGTGTTATTGGGTTTTCCTATTTGGAATATCTCAGTAGCAGCCCGGAGTCTGGATGTGTGCCCGATTGATGGCAATAGGCTCGCCCCCTATTACATGGGACTTAAACATAACTGGCGAAATGTGGGAGTACTACTGGTACACCTCTGCCCAACCCTTCGGGGAAACAAGTCGTGATGTTATGTTATATATTGATGGTTTTATATTAGGTATGTGTATAACATTTATGCACGTTTGAGCAAATTAAATTAAATTAACAGTTTAATTTACGACAATACAATTCAAAATGCGACGGCCATGCATCTAACTTCAGGTGGGTGTTGTCAATTAGTAGCAATATCCGATTATAATTTGGCAACACCCACGTTCACACATCGGTTTCACACCGTGATTTATAGTGTCAATGGGTTAATGTTGATTCTTCTTATTATCATAGTAATGTAATATCTTGTGTAGCAACTTGATGAAACGATAAATTGTTTGTAGACGAGCCCCTGAGTATGCACGTTGTATGCATCTACCATGCATGCATATTTTCACACAACTTTTTGTATGCAAGTTTAGATAATTACGCTGATTCGGGGTTTCAAAACATTCTACAATTCTGATATGAAGTTGATTAAAAGATGCATGTGTGTTGTTGTAGTTCATACAGGTAATGTTAAAAGGCATACAACAAAATCAATAACGTTGAAAACGCAATATGTATCTGTACAAGTTAACCACTTTATCGTGCTTAAGATTTATTCCTTGACAGGTAGAGACCGTGGTACATTGTTCTATAATACAAAATGAAGCTAGTAACAAGAGAGCTTATAATTTAACATCTAAAGACAATCGAGACGGAACTGTACGCGATTACATCTTTCCATAAATCTCAAACATCGCAAGCTTGAATGTTTTACCGTGTCAGTTTGATATACAGGCCATAAAAATGGGTCACGCTGCCCTATGGCTGTTGTATGAGTGACCAAGGAAATGGGCCATAAACGGCACATAAAATAGACGATTTCGTGTCAAAAGTGTTGAAACTTTGTTGTTCACGGTTATTTCTTGGGAAATTATTTCTTAAATAGTATAGTAATTAGTAGTTAGGATCTTTTTGCTTTTTGATTAATCCTGATGTGTCTAAATCATCATCATCATATAATCAGACTCTAAATGTCCATTACTGAACAAAAGGGATAGGTATTCATATAAATACGTGCACACAGACTATTTTCTACAGTATCTACTTGGGTTTGTGCCTTGGTATGTCCAAAAACGGCAATGGACTAAATCAAATCAAAAGTTCAAAACTAAATCAATTCCAACTAGGCTGAGAATCAGCACTTTTCGTACGTCAAAATTACATAAGACAGTCCCCCGCCCTTTACCACTTCCTGGTGCTTTAGCTGGGAAGTAGAAGTGGCGCAACAAACTCCCCAGCAGCACAGCTGTCTTTTCAGTTAGAAAAACTTGATTCTATACAATAGTATGCAAAATAATTTACTTTACGCAACACAAAACATTTAAATTAAATTATTTCCCATAATGTTAGCACACGCCACTATACCAACAAAAAAAACATCGAAAGCTATACCTACACAAGCAGAAATAAGAACTAAAAACGTAAATCAAACTTAATACCTAAATAAAAGGCTCCAGGCATAATGGGGCGTGCCCACTTACGTGTAGCTATAGCTGTAACTCGAAGTCACAATTGATAAACTAGGATCATCGAAGTAAAATAAATAAACAGTTAATCACCAATAACAATAAAAAAACCATGGTCAGCAAGACGACAAGCGGCACCCGTTCACGAGCCTCAATGATCAGCCATTACCCCCTCGCTATATTTGAGGGAAGGAAGCAACCCGACCCCCGACGCTACCGCAAGCAGTGACATCTAAGGGAGCATGACGAACTTGCTGCCGGTTGCTCAGGCAAGAATAATATGATCTGTCGAGGGTGCTAGCTAACCACATATTGCAATACAACTCATAAAAAGACATTGTAATGAGAACATTGTAGATTATGTCAATAATAAATGAAGATAAAATAAACAATTATGTGTACTCATAAAACCTGTCAGTTGGTAGGTTTCTGGAGAAAGAACATAAACATTGTCTTGAGTATTAACTCAAGACAATGTTTAAGTAGACGTTGATAGAATAATATGCCTTTAAACAAAGGTTAAATTTTACTTTAGGTTTTGAACGCATTAAAAGGCGAATCTAGCAAAGAAGAGGGTTTGTTATAAAAATGTATACCAAGCTCAACAAATGAGTTATGTACATTATGAAGACGGTGAAATGGAGCACGTAATTTGTATTTATCCTGATATATCCACGTCCATATTTTGCAGTCTCAATTTTTTATAGTGCAGCTGACTTTTTTTTTTGGGTGGGTAGTCATCAAATAACATGCCTCGGTGATCCTTTAGTACTTCCCGCGACCCCGGCAGGCATTGGCCCTAGTGGACCCCTACATTTGTGCTGACGAAATCTCTTTGAGGCGCGCGTGGAATACAACGCGCCGTCGACCCGGGCCTGGTCCTTACCGGACGGTGAGCTACCCATTGCTCACCGTCCGCAAGCCCGCGCCTACGGCGGCCGGAAATCCTCCCGGGATTCCCGACGACCAGGGCGTCTCCTGCGGCGGCTAGGGGCGAGAGGGCGCGAAATTTGCCTTTTCCTCAACCGTCCCGTCTCCTCCTTCGCGAGCATTACTGCTTCGCAGAAGGAGGTGAGGGCTGTCCACGCCCTCTCGCTCCGTACCATGGCCTGAACCAGGGCCGGACGCGAGAGATCTCTGCTGCCGATCGCCTCCACGAGGACACGGCGGAGCTCTGCCCAAGCCGGGCAGACCTCCTCCACCGCGATTCACACAGTGGTGACACCCGGGCGTTTCCTCCCGCCTTATCCGACACAGGAACCTCCCGAAGCTGCCGTGTCCGGTGAGGACCTGCGTCAGGTGGAAGGTGAGGACGCCGTGGCGCCTCTCTAGCCACTCCTCAAAGAGAGGACTTATCGCCGCAATCGTGGCGTGCCCAGCACTGGGTTGCGACAACCGTAATAGTGCAGCTGACTGTTGTGTGATGTTGCATTTTGCAATACAATACAATACAATACATTCTGCTGCTGAATATTGTATTTTGTCATGTTTAGATATCGACACCCATCACATCTGCGGAGTTTCGCTAGCTAATTTTATTTGACCCTGTTTATGTTTTAAAACATAACATTGGTGCCGAAACCCTTTTTCACAAACTAAACAAAATTTAAGTTCAGTGCATCTTTTTCTTTCTATTTCACTAAGAAGAGGACAGAAGATAAACATTAGTTTAGTTCTGTCAAATTAATCAGCGCCTGTCACTACTCCATACAAGTTTAGACGTGATTAAAAACTTGCCTACTAAAATTACGTCAATTTACGTCAAGCACTGATTAATTTGATAGGACTAAACTAAAATTTATCTTCTGTCCTTTTCTTAATAAAATAGAAAGAAAAAGATGCAGTGAACTTAAATTTATTTTAGCTTGTGAACAAGGGAATCGGCACCATTGTACAATTTGCAACTAGATTTAGTTTATGGAAATCACCATTGCATGGTTTGTTATTGTCCACTTTGACGACCTTGCGAAAATTATTCAGCCGCAAATCTGATCGTCACATTTCCTGTCCGCCACGTTACGCTTGTTTATAATGCATTTTATTAGTGTACCTACTTATTGTAGATTTTATAAAACAACTGCCTGTTGATTTGTTCACTCGATTTATCCTAACTATTTTTTTAATGCGAAAGTGAGTTTGTTTGTTTATTTGTGTTTGTTACGCTTCTACGCTAAAACGGCTGGACGGATTTGGATAAAATTTGGCACATGGCCATGACACTTTTTATCCCGGTATTTCCACGGGATCCAGACTTATGCGGCTGAAATCGCAGGGCGCAATTCATTAATTCACCGACAGAAAACGCATAACCTACGCAAAAACGGGCCCAAACCGCTGGGTCTTGAAGTATGAGAGTTCCATACATAGCGAAAGTGAGCACTACAGAATGATTTAAAAAAATATACTACAGGTACACCTCTGCTCATTCCTTCGGTGAAACAAGGCGTGATGTTTTGTTTATTTATTTATTAAAAACTTTATGCACAATTAAAACAATGTACCGTACAAAGGCGGACTTAATGCCTGAGGCATTTTCTACCAGTTAACCTTAGGGTGATGCAGAGAAGACAAATGGCAGGTGCAACTTAAGGGATAGATAACACGAAAATAACTATACAATACAAGAATAGATACTCAGCTATATACACATAAACAGAATAAACTTTGTCAGGAGAAATAACGATCGGTGGTGGGGAAATAACGATAAGTAGAGGAGAAAACGAATCCAGCAAAATATCAGCGCTGGGATGTTTCTGCCAACTTCTTACGTATATGTTCACGTGCCTCCAGTTTTTAAAGTCAACTGACTGGTCGCCGTCCTGATGTTCAGAGGGAGTGCATTCCAAAGAAAGATGATGTTATGTTATGTCTAAAAAATCACATCCTAAAGGGGTCATGTTTACCGATTTTTCCACAATTACTATTTATAATGGACACATGTTGCTTTATTTTAGGCGCCATGTCGTTCTATTACTCAAAATTAAATGGTGTGTCAATCATGTGAAATGGAATTCAAACCACTGTGTGGATCGCCTGGAGGACACGGTGGAGCATACGGTGGAGGTCTGCCCGGCTTGGGCAGAGCACCGCCGTGTCCTCGTGGAGGCGATCGGCGGCAGAGACCTCTCGCGTCCGGCCCTGGTTCAGGCCATGGTACGGAGCGAGAGGGCATGGGCAGCCGTCACCTCCTTCTGCGAAGCAGTAATGCTCGCAAAGGAGGAGGCGGGACGGTTGAGGGAAAGGCAAGTTTCGCGCCCTCTCGCCCCTAGCCGCCGCAGGAGACGCCCAGGGCGTCGGGAATCCCGGGCGGATTTCCGGCCACCGTAGGCGCGGGCTTGCGGACGGTGAGCAATGGGTAGCTCACCGTCCGGTAAGGACCAGGCCCGGGTCGACGGCGCGTCGTATTCCACGCGCGCCTCAAAGAGATGTCGTCAGCACAAAAGTAGGGGTCCACTAGGGCCGATGCCTGCCGGGGTCGCGGGAAGGTACTTATGGGTCACCGAGGCCCCCGCAACACAGGCAACAGGAAGGAATACGGGTGGGTTTTAGTCAGTAAGAGTCTGACACACCCTCCCGCTCCGCCCAGAGCGGGAGAAGTTATTTGATGATTTCCCACCCTAAAAAAAAAAAAAAAGGGTCAGTACAAAAAAAAACTTACATCCTTTATTGTTGTCTGAGTTACATTACAAATTACGCTTTATACACGTAAATCATGATTAGCAGTTGTATTCCGAAATAAAGTAGGGTCAGATGACCCTACAGTCGCAAAATTTCGTAACTCTCAAATTGTCGTAACATCTCCTTGTTTCAACGAGCATTATATGTGAATGAATGGAATGAACGGATGCCTTGTCAATAAGGTATGGTGCAGTCATGACGTCACTGTATTTCCATGGCGTCAAGGTATTGTACTGCTATGGTTATTTCGTTCAATGTCAACGGGCGCGTCCTACATAGTAATTCTATTTATATTTAGTTGTTGGTTTTGTATAATTGGAATTTACTTAATATGCAGACGTGGAAAATAAAATTTAGACGTTTTAAATATAAATAATCAATGATATCAACTGAGTGGAGTGGAGACCGCAAAATCGACAAACACGACGTAAGGTAGGATGCCTCAGGCTAGGTGGAGCGACGATCTTCAGGGCCGAGTTGCAGGGTGGCTGGTAGCAACTGGATGAGAGTTGCTGAGAATCGAACTGAATGTCGTGCAATTGGAGAGGCATATGTCCAGACTGCTGTAGGCTGATGATGATGATGAATGATATCAATAAGGAAACTTTACAAAATTCTCAAAGAATACAAAATAGAAGTGCAGATGATGAGAAAACAAAACATAAACATGACAAAAGCTAGAGCCGCCTAAAAATGTATAGACAACTGATGAAACACATTTTTTTAGAAAAATCGATAATGCAAGAATTGCGTGAACAAGGGATTTAGTTAACAGGTGTGACAACCATAAAGATCTAACAGACAGCTCGGTGATGATAGCTTCTTTTACGGCAGACTTTATTCCTTTATGACCGTGCTGCTAAAACTGGCTTCTTGAGAGATGACGTCATCAATGCCGTAATATCTTCTACCATATGTAGCTGTTACGTCATTTTGCTAAACGATAATTTGAAGAGTATGTAGCTCAGTATCTCGGCGACCGTTGCAACATTCGACGTGTGTCATGTTTTTATAATTGGACAACATCAACAAATCTTAAATGATGTGTACTGCGATATGTAACTAGTAGGTAATAATATATGCCTTATGGTTTTATGTATATACAATGTATAGTTAGCCTTTGTTTCAACAATCTTAATCATCACAAGTCCTTGGGCCTTGATATTAGCTTTCAGTCAAACCAAATAAAGCTCTCAGCTGTATTTCAATACTATTATGTCTAAACTGACGAATAATTTATTAATTAAAGCTGTGGGACAAGGCAAATAAGACAGTGAAATCGATATAAAATCATACTTGTTGCCAATCCAAGCCAGACGGAACATGTTGCAAATTTTCGATCATACATACAATGGTAATGAGAACAGGGCAAAAAACATGAGTCTTGATTGACAATGTGGTTGTAAATAAGGAAGAGAATGTACATAAATATTTATTAGTTAGCATTAAAACAATTGCCAATAATAATTTGTGCCGTTAAGATCTCGATGACCTAGCAACAGAATGTAACATGCACATGATAAAGCAAGATGTTAACAAAATATCGACACCATTTAAAAACTAACGGACTTAAAATAATAATATGTACATAATAAAAATAGACGTAGTTCTTGTTTCAGTGAAGAGACAAAAACAATTTGTACGAGTATCAAATCATCAACTTAAAAAGGATAATAACAGTTTTAAACGTAGATGCAAATTATTGGACAATTGGCAAATAATGAGGAAATACAGTAGGTACATAAGCTTAACCAGATATGGTTGTACGCAACAGATGTATGTATGTACTTCAACTTTTAACTGTAAACAATTACAATCATGTGTCCCTAAACTTTAACGCAATAAACCTTGAAATTAAAAATGCTCTTGAAAATCTGTTGAACATCTGTCGTATGTAGGTATTAGAGTAAATTGGTCTAATTGTTGCAGGAGCGTGATAACATCGCATGACATCAGGATCATTATTCTATTTTGATGTCCACACCGCGAACTCGATCGTAAAACTAGTGTTATTCCACTACAAAATTCTAATGCAGTCGAAGTGTGAATCTGCGATGCTTTTTTTTGAAGTTGGTTCACTTTCGAATTGTGTACATTGTGTGTTTCGAATTGTGTGAATTGCGTGTGTAAATGAAGTTTTGAAGTGAATTTTACAGAACAGCGTTACTGCTTCAGAAAATGATACCCTATTTTGTTCTTGATCATCATCATCTACCTGCCTTTTCCCAACCATGTTGGGGTCGGCTTCCAGTCTTACCGGATACAGCTGAATACCAGTATTTTACATGGAGCGACTGCCTATCTGACCTCCACAACACAGTTACTCGGTAACACGATACCCCTTGGCAAGACTAGTTATCAGACTTTCGAGCTTCTGATGACCCGTAACGACTGTCAAAAATCTACAAATGACAGCCGGGACCAACGGCTTAGCGTGCTTTCCGAGGGGTCTTGGTATGTAAAGATGGTCAGCCATCCACGGACCAACCGCGGCAAGCGTAGCTTAACACAAGCCCGTTGTTCTTGATCACAGAACTAAATTAAAGAATAAAAATTCTACAAAAAAAAAAAAATAACTACTGACGAAAAAATAGAGTCTGTGTCTTTGGTTTTGTATTTAAGTTTTTTGCTACCGAATTCCGAAATCAAAGTAAAAAGTTTTTCTTTTCATCTTTGTGGTACCGACCCCTCAAAAAATCGTATACCACTACTTGCTATGTAAATAACAGTGACAGGAACTTAATATAACATCAACAGCATACATTAAGTGGAAAAAATACGTATTAATGCTTAGTTAATTCAAAAACTACCCATGCAAAGTTAATCTTGCGCGGTGGTCCCGCGCAAGCTTCTTCTATCAAATATAAATAATAATTTTCAAAATCGGTCCGCAATTGATGAAAATAGCGATGAATATATAAAATATATATATACAGACGATTTGAGAACTACACCCTTTTTTAAGAAGTCTGTTAAAAAACAAATTATCTAAAAAAACAAAAGTTACCCCATATTTCGGGTTATTGGTTTGTCCCCTGCTTGCGATACCAAAATTCTATAGATTGTACTGCTTGTTTTTCTCTTTTCAGTTAGGTATGTGTTTTTGCAGTCGGGTTTTTTGTTTTTTTAATTATTTGTTTTATTTCAAAGCTTTTAGTTTCATTAATATATATATGGAATTGACTCATTACTAGCTTTTATTTGATATCAATATTGTTGTAGTTTATTTTTTTTGAAGAATCTAACAACACCTCTTACGAGTATGTCAAAATCCATCAAGCCGTTTAGGCTACAGAGCGTGCCAAAGAAACAGACATACATACATACATACATACATACTCTCGAAAAATATTACCCTCCTTCTGGGGCAGTCGGGTAAAAATAGGTCCTATACAAGAGCAAAGTCTTTAGAATGACATGCTGTTGGGGATCTGAGCAACTTATGACAATGTCCCGATTAGAATCATCATCATCATTAATCATTATTCCTTCAGTTTTCTGAGTAACGCCTCTTTTACCTACTGAAAATAAATTGATAGTAAGTAACTTTACTGGGGCTAACACATAGGACTGATCGTTAATCGATAAAGTGCGGCCACGTTTATCTTCTTTATATTCTGACCAATTGATAATGAACTTATTTTATTTTTGCTAGAGAATTGGTAACATTTCGAAGATCACTACAAAGTAAACTTTGCCAGTTAAACTATTCTATTAATCCGGACCTCTAACCAAAGAATCAGAGTATTGTTTACGCGTGATGAGTAGACTTGTAATAGATCACAAAAAAAAAGTTATATGTGTATATCATTATAGAATGTTCCACAATTTTCCACGATTGTAAGTATAGTCAAATGATATCGACCAATGTCATAGGTACCTCTCGGGCGCGACCTAAATTCACGACCCGGTTATAGTGTCGATTTAAAAATACACCTTCTAGCTTAATTGTAGCAATGTTTTCATGTGGATTGTATAAATATTGTTTAATAACAATTTTAAGTATGTTAGATATCTCAGTGATTTCGTTTAGAACAAGTCACAAACTATGTATTGTATTGGTGCCAATCTTGTGTTTCAGTGGAGAAAGCCTCTGAAGCCATGCATGATGTTGAATATATGTAGATGGAGGAACATAATAAAGAAAAAAGTGTTTAAACCATGACGAGGTCACGACCCCCAGCATTGAGGAGACCATGCGGAGAGGAGGAGTCAGTGGAGAAAGAAGTGGCAGAAGACATGCTGCGCTCCCCAAACCCATCCATGAACCCCAAAAAAATTGGGATTCTTGATGAATGTACAGTTGAGATAATCTTAGCAAGATTTCGTTAAGTAGGCAGCCAAGTAGAAGATCAAATGTTGTAGCGCAATATCGGAAAGATCACAAGGTAATTATTAATAATCAATAAACAATTAACAAGCAATTAATTGCTAACTATTACTGATCTAAAGCAAAAACAAGAACAAATTTTCTCATCCAGAAGTTTCACCTAACGTTTCTATCAGCTACACGTCTAATGAATAAGAAATGATTCCGCCTAAGTAGAAATGCATTAATGAGTATTGATTGATGGAGCCTACATGATTAATGGGCACAACTCACACCACAGTCAGAACCACCCTGAATGATAAACATATGCCTCCATACAATAATAATGGTAAGAATCCAATGTGGTCACGGAAATACTTATAATGACAGGACATCAAATTATACATTCATGTGAATCATTGAAAATTTTCCGACAAGGGAACTTTCCGACTGAAATAAATCGATTTCCAGAAAGTTGTAATATGTTTTGAGGAAAATAGTAATAATAGGTATATTTTACTACACCTTTTTCATGTAGACACGTAAGTAGCGCGAGAGGAGAGTGAGTACATGAGTATGTAAGATTACTAACACATTCTCCTCCAAAGCTCTTTGAAGCTTTGATGATTTCTATATGATGATTTTGTGACGTTTGTGGCCATATACACATTTATTATTATAACAAAACAAAAAACTGTTTGTTTCAGAGTATCTACCCGTCAAAAAGTTTCGCATTAAATTCGGTAATACATCAACCAACTAGTAGGTGCTATTAAGTTAAGTAAACCAACTACTACGTGGGTAACCCAGTTGCATGAATGACAAGTTTTGAGTACGATTGTCAATGACTATGGAAGAAAAAAAAAGAAACGATGGACAGATTGTACGAAAGATGACACGTTTAGAATGGGGGTGAATACCGAGATGACGGCTAATAGCGACGCGCGACGTATAGAAAATGCTGTGTCGACCATACCAAAAAACTATGATAAATGATGATAATTGATTATAAATGATAAATAACTTTTATTTCGGTAAGTAGGTTTGTACAAACACTTTTACACATCAATCATATTTTTAAAACTAGATGAAGTCGGCTAAGGGCAGGATGACGATAACGACACAAGCAGAGAGAGTTTAATGTTAATTATAAATTGATTACAACAAGAATTTATTGTAGCTTTAGGAGTAACTGCTAAATGGTTTTGTTACGTCCGTTTGGTCATATTTACGTTCTTAGCGATCGTGTTAATTCATGGCCGTGGCTGACTATTGTTGAACCACGTGTTACATTAATATTCTAAACAATGCCCCCCTGTCAGTTAACATGACCAAAATCCCCAGCGTGTGTGGACTGAACCGTGTAAACAACTACAAATCACGTTGGTAGCTTTGTTTTTAATTGACTAATTCTTCGCTATAATCACGAAGCAAATGTTTTTTTTATTAAATAATGGCTTCCGTTTTCATAGGCTACATAATGTGAACAGAAGGGCTCTACGGATACAAGAAAAATGCTTGTTTGAGGAGTAGCTAAAAATTCGTTACTTATGAAACGTTTTGACTTCATGTGTGTTAGAGGATCATGTCTGGAATCGTTTTAAAATCAAATCAAATTCATCATACAAACACGTTTTCTATCTGTATTATGGTTTGGTATTATCAACATTATCCAACACATGGCAAAAACATAAAGCAATAAAACACGTCTCGTCGCCATCGTTAATTTGAAGCGAAACTTTTGCCAAACTGCGAGCAAGGTTGCCAGACTTAAAAGTTTTGTTTTCAAAGGCACATTTTTAGTACAAGCTGACCTCTCATAGTACGAAAAGCCTACACAATGTGAGGTCAGATAATATTGGAAAGAGTACCTTTATACATATGTATAACCATTTAATTATATGTATCTCCAGACCGAATTTCAGTCATGGCGGCCATTTTCAACGGAGACTAGCCATCGATGCGTGAGATATTATAGTGCACAAGGGTCTGCACCAACACAGGTGTAGTCACTCTTCCCTCACTCTCATAGTCTGATGGGACGACAATCCGGGGTTGTGGGATTTTCCGAAGTGAAGTTCGCGGTTTCCGTGGCTCGGAAAGCACTTTAAGCCGTTGGTTCCGCGCTTGATTTCTCTCCGGTCTTATTATGTATAGCATGATGTCGTCGTGTGTACTCTTAATGAGTCACATCGATGCTTGGAGGCGCTTCGAGTAAGCGGATGAATAAATAAACCATTATGACATTAGTCTCGTAGACTACGCAATGTTGATCTAACATTCTAACAGGTCAGGGCTGACACAATATTTTTTTAATTTTAATAATTTTAGGAGTGTTTTGATTTCGGTTCAAGGGTGAATTGGTTATTATTGGATTGTTATGATAAGGTTGTGAGATGGAATCTTGCAGCACAAAGTTATTTATTCTGTAACTCTTAAGTGTACGACGATGGAGTTATTGAAAACAGCAGATAAAAAAAACATATATATCAATATAAAAAAAAAACAAATAAAAAGTGTAAAGCACGGTATAATAAAGCAAAAAGGAAATTAAATATTTGTTTATCTAAACCTTGTTTTATTTAAAGAACCACTCTATTTCTTGAGATTATCGGGTACATAAGCATATAAAATATTAATACCTTTAAAGAAAAGGACATTTTGATTTTATTATCTTACCTCCAATGCTCTCAACGTTTTCCCCAAAACGGGTTAATAATGTCTGAGCTAGCAACATTACGCGGGTGTGAAGGGAGCTGTGTGCCGCTTGTCTTGTTTTTGGATACAGCGTGCGGCTTCCAATTACAGTTGAACGCGGATTCTGGTTCTTTCTATATTCTAAGGATAGACTTCGATTGGCCTTTCACGATGAAGCCCCATCTCGTGCCACTGTTTACAATTTCTCTAATGAGTTTACACGTGGTCGCACTAATCTCACCGATGATCTGCGTGAGGGACGGCCTTCTACGGCGACGACTGAAGATAACATCAGTGTTGTGCGGCGTATGATAGAGACTGACAAAAGAGTGACTTATCAGCAGATTCGGACAAGCTTAGGTATGAGTCAAGTGCACAAAATCCTCCATAAACATTTAGCGGTCTGGAAGCTTTGTGCCCGGTGGATACCTCATAATTTAACAGAGGCCCAAAAACTTCGTCGTGTCGATTGGTGTCGTGGAAAGGTTCAAAGATTGAACGGAGGTGACTCAAATACTGTGTTCGACATACTTACGGGTGACGAAAGCTGGATTTATTGTTATGATCCTGAAACTAAGAAACAGTCTGCGCAGCTGTCTGGGTGTTTCCTTCCGAGGAGTTGCCAACTAAAGTGAAGAGAGGTCGAAAAGATGGTGACCTCGTTCTTCGGAAGGACAGGTCATTACGCAACAATTGTTTTAGAGGATCGAAAAACAGTTACTGCAGAGTGGTACACTAACAATTGTTTGCCACTTGTCTTGGAAAAAGTTCGGGAGAAACGACCTCGCAGTAGGATCCTCCTTCACCACGACAACGCCTCGTCGCACACCGCCAAGCAAACAATCCCTAATTCCACGTCTGACGTCGCCAAATAGTCACTTGGCGACGTCAGACGTGGAATTACAGGGTCACCCGCCCTATAGCCCCGTCCTCGCACCTTGCGATTTTTATTTATTTCCGAAAATAAAAGAAAGACTTCGAGGAAAACGTTTCATGGACGCCGAGGAAGCAGTAGCTGCGTTTCAAAATGCCGTTGAAGAGACCCCCTAAGGATGAGTGGATAAAGTGCTTTTCTCAGTGGTTCTATCGGATGCAGCGATGTATTGATGTAAATGAACACTATTTTGAAAAGATGTAATAAAACTAATAACTTGCTAGTTTGTTCAGTTTTTGATTTTCTAAGAACTTTCATCCAATTGTATCACCCTCGTACATAAAACTTGATAAAGATTAGAAATCTGAATTCTTTGTCATGTCGCCGTTGCACCGTGCGCCGTACAAAGCACGTCTACTCTCTATTCGTGAAATCCGTAGTATCGACCGAAGTTACGGACGTTTCCTAGCCCATAACGCCTACGGAAGTAAGATTAGTTCGGGGCCCGAACTAAGAATGAATGAAAAACTTGATTTGACAGGTGTCCTTACTTCCGATGTCAATCAAATCAAATCAAATTGAAAAGTCACTCACTAGGCTAAGAATCAGCACTTTTCGAACATCAAATGTGTCGACCCGTCCGAAAAATTGATTTCATATGGAATTGGGTTCATAGCGAACTATCGAACTACTTTCGGACGGGCTCGTATCTGCGTTGATGGACTTAAAGAGTAGGTTCCCAGGGGCGGGTCGCTAGTGATTATTTAAATGCAACATTGTTCTTCTAGCACCTTCAACATAGTAATACCATGAGAAAATCTAAGACTCGTCACGTTTTGTTCTTGTAATGTAATTGCAGTGTTTATTCCATGTCAGTGGATGTATCGTTTAGGTCACATTGACGTCATTTGTTGGCAAACCACTTAGCTGACATGCTGGCTAGGAACAGTATTTAATGTAATTAAGTCATGGTAAGTGATACTAATCATTAAATTATAAAGGTTTGTAAAGATAAATGTGTGATGAAATGAATAAACTACATGAAGAAGTATAAAAGAGTTGTGTCGCAGCTTGAATGAATATATGTATGAATGATATATTTATTCGCAAGAATATAGTTAACTGACATAAGTTCTTAGGATCTATGGGTTTCACTATATTCGGCATTCCAGCCGTGCAAATATTTAAGTTTTACATCTTGGTTATACATAAAGCATGCAGTACACGTTTAATAATTATTAGCAATAACATAAAAATACTAATAATAATGTCATAATTGGACGTAGTTACACGAAAAGGATCCAATTCAAAAAATACCAAAAATTGAGTTAAGTATACCAAAGAGACCGTGCAACCTTTACGGTCTTTTTGGTATACTTAACTCAATTTTGGATTTTTTGTGGATTGGATGCTTTTCGTGTAACTACGTCGAATTTAAGTTTAGATTACAATGCAATTAATAAAATTCAAATTAAATACACGACATCAATTTAAAGTAATAGTTAAAATTATAAAATAGTGATCAATAATAATGATGTCAAGTGAATAAAAAATAGCAAGAATAATGAAAATGTTTCAATATTGTTTAAGTAATGTCAATAATAATATGTGGATGTCATAATAATTATAATACATAAGTTTACATTTTATATTCAAAATATTCATTGATGGAATTAAAACATCTCTCACACAACCAACTATATAGCTTTCTATTAAATTCTAAATCTGTAGCATTACTAAATTCTTCGGCTAAGTGGTTACATATATGGAAAGGTCAACCAGAAGACAGACTGCTTTGGTTTAATAAAAAAGCGTAAATCGACAGTTTAAATAATTCATTAAATTGCGATCAATAATGAACACTTTCCTAATGAAACTATAAAAACGGGTGCCACCAAAAATTAACAGTAAAATACATAATATTGCCAGCCGCGAAGTGGAAAAGTCTGTAAAAACTAATTGATGGCAAAATGATGAAATAATATAAATATATAATTAATACTGCTTGTTCATAACTATAACAAATTAAATTAAATTGATACAAAGTAATTGAATGTTATATCAATTAGTAAAATTGAACTACAAAATGGGAAAGTTTTAGAGGTACAGTTAGTAAATCAATTTCAATTACTTCCTTACTTTGAAATGTAGCGGGTTGATGTTATGAGCTTTTATTATAATTACCGTTTAGTTCGAAGGTACAGTGGAGATATTTATTATACCGTATATATTAAAATTGCTGTATAATTTGTGCAAGGTCTGAACTCTTCGCTATGTCCAATGCCTTTAATATTGTGCTTTTCTGATCTCATTGTAAAACCGTAACCACCTTGCCTGGCATTATTTTCATTTAGGTATTATCAAATATACACTAATGTTAAAAACAATTGATTAACATAAACTAAAGAATCAATTCAAAGCAAATGTACTCTGATATTCAGCCGGACCTATATTATATTACATTTAAAACTTACGCTCAACTCACCTTGAGGAAAGCTTACTATCTTATTGGTATCATTGTCAACAGTCAACAGACAAAGCTCTCAGTGTCAAAAGAAAGCTCAGGAGTATCCATTTGCGAACTTGCTTGGGATAACAAGAAGAATTTAGCCTCGTTTGAATCACAAATAATGATGATGAGGCTTTGTTGTGTTACTTATAATACGCGTATCACCGATATTCTTGAATATGTTGTGAGACTAGCAGCTGTTTTTCCATTATTAGTGAATAGTCATTAAATTAAACAAAAAATAATTAATGTTATTGAGCCGTGTCAACCCTAACGCAAAGCTTTTGTCCGTCATTGGTTCGCGTCACCGACATGCCCGCGCCGACAAGCTATATAGCTCTATATATTGGAATTCACTTCCGCCGGACATTAGGGACTGCCAAACTGTTGCTGTTTTTAAATGAAGAGTGAAAGAACACTATCTTTCCACTTTGCCATAGTTGAATTTTATGTAGCTTTTGCCCGTGGCTTCTCCCGCGTGGAGGTTTTTTTTCTTACATACGAACCTTCTCCTGACACTAACAAACACAACAAAAAAATATTTAGCGAAATCAGTCCGGCCGTTCACGCGTGATGCCGTGACCAAGAGAAAAACGGATTCTTTTTTATATAATATAGATTATTCTATACCTACTATTAATTATATAAAAGTATTTTGGAGTTATTTATTTTAGAAGTATATATGTATGTAAGTACATTCTGTTATTGCATGTTTATATTGAAATTAGTGAATAGTTGTTTTTTATGTATTTTGTTTTCTCTTCTACTCTTACACACGGTGTCTACATCTCTTTTTCTACTGTCCTATCGCAGGTATGCTGGAAGAGATTTCTTTAGAAATAAGCATCACCTTTGTACGTTATCTGTTCCTTTCTTCTTGTCTGTTTATATGTGTGTATATAAACTGTTAAATAAATAAATAAAATAAATATAGCGGTAAGTGAAGTTTGGCACGTGAAAAGTTTAATTTGTGTATACTGTCTATTGTTTAAATTGTATTTCTTTAGGCGCGTTGAGCGATAACGTTTCACTTCAGTCGGCAGTCCGTATGACTGCCTATGTTTTTAATCGGTCGCAGAATAAAATTCAATTCATCGACAACGAAAAGGCATTCATGGGTATTCTTGGTAGCTTATTCATATGAACGAACATTCATGGGCTGATTATAATCAAGACCGATTTCCTTAATTCATCAGTAGAACACTTTGGAAAAACAACCGCAAGGCATAACTATATGGGAAAACAGATCCAAACGATGGGAAATTGATCCCATTTAGCATACATATAACATATAATTTACGACAGTTTAAACCCACAGATAATGAAGTTCTAGCATGACTTCACACATTGAATTTACACCTACATCATCAATTTTGTTAACTATCTCCTATTTTGTTCTTATCACATCATATGTCCTATTTCCTTTGTTGAGGCTTTTAGAGTTCATCGAAAAATCCCATTTTTTATGTGATAGCTAGGTTATAAGTGCTGAAAACAGACATGCATCCCAAAGTGGTTTCCGCCGCCTATGTGATAACCTACCCTTTAAACTACTTCGAATACTGAATTTGGATCATGAAAAGGGGTGGTCCATTGGGATTATCGAGGCTGAAAATGACGATGATTACAATAATGACAAGCAAGCCTTATGTCTCACTTCCAATATCTATGTTCTTCACACACTAAGAATCTGCGTTCTTTCAACAATCTTCTACTCTGTCCTTCTCATACTTCTGACTTTGTTCATTCTTCCTTTCATATTCATCCATTTGTCCATTCTTCTCTGGAATCCGCTTCCTCTTGATATCAGGACGGCTACCAGTCGGTATGCATTTAAGCGGAAATTGCAGTTATTTTTCAAAACAAATAGCGTAGCAAATAGCGTAGCGTCTCAATTACCTCTTTTCCTTGAACTTGTACCTATGTATACTTGTATATAATGTAGGTATATATTGTATGTAAGTGTATTATAAGTTTGTAACCTATTTATGTACTTGTTGTGTACCTATTTTATTTATAATCTAATAAGTTATCTTTTGATATTTTTTATTATGTCCTAGAACCAAAAATTTGAAGACATGTGACATCTACCAACCCGCACTGGGCCCGCGCGGTAGATTATGGCCCACTCCCTCTCACAGAGAAGAGGCCTGTGTCCCAGCAGTAGGAACATTATAGGCTGATTATGTATGTTATTATTATTTCCTCTCAGAGCACCTGCCATCTTATCTCTTCACCACCCTTGGTTGACTGGTAGAGAATGCCTAGGGCATTAAGTCCGCCTTTGTGCCTTTATGTGTGCGAGAAGTTGAAATAAATAAAGAAGTCTGTGGATATTGACACTGACAATTACTTACGATAATAAAAACTGCTTGGTACCTAGCTAATAATCGTTCCTTTACTCGTGAGTTGTTTCTCAGTCTCTAATGTGATCTAATTTATGATCATTTTGTGAATACGAATATTAAATGAAATGAAATGAAATTGTTTATTCTGTAAATAGGATATGAGAATCACTTTTACACGTCATATTAAAAAATAAGCTAGATGGAGTCGACATTTCCTATCTGACTACCCCTGAGAAGAAATGGCGAAACAAACTCAAGGGTCAAAGTCTCTTTTAAAGTCCAGACATAATCTTGATCAGATCATGTGAGGACCATGTAGATCCATGTCTGAAATGGTATTTTGAGGAAAGAACCACACAAATTTGAGCGGACCTGTCCAGTCAGTGCAAGCATTTGTCAGTAATCGTGTAGCTCAACTCAAAACTTAAGGAGCTCGACGACTCGACGAACAATACCAAGGAAAGGACAATTGGGTTGGCCGCGTACTCAAAATGCCAGACCATCATTAAAACTAAGAGAAAAAAAACAACAAGAAATAAATAAAAATGACCCACATAGTGCTCACATTCACAATAATTAAAGTAATATAATACTTTTCAAGGTACATAAATATTCACTTAATTTTGCTTATAATATTCATCAATGTCAATATGTATATATAGTTGTACATAATGATGATTTTGCATAATTTAAATGTCAAGTTTTATGGTTTTAGCACAAGGCTTATCAGAGCGAGCAGCTCAATCCCAAGCTTTTTTGTCTTCTAAATAATCTGAAATTTTATAGTACCCTTTTTTACAAAGTTTGGTTTTAATACAGCTTTTAAATCGTTTAATGGGTAAATTTCGAATTTGAAAGGAAGTTTGTTGTAAAAGCGTATACATTGACCCATGAACGAGTTGCCTACTCTGTGGAGGCGAGTGTGAAGTACAGAAAGTGACTACTATGCTTGTAATTTGGAGCTATTTCCACGAACGTCTCATTGATGCGCTCGCTTCCAAAGTAGCAATGATAGAAATCATTTACATCCAAATTATGATCATGAATCCTAATTCACTACTGAATGTTTCCTTAACTGGGAACTCTTTTGAAAGGGTAAATAGAGTTAAGAGAAGAAGTAGAACAACTAAACTGAACTGGGGTGACCTACTCTCTAACTCCGTCAACGAAGAAACGGGCCTGTCCGAAATTAGTCCATCCGTCAAAACTATTGACAAATTCAATTTTTCGAACTGTCAAAAACACATCGCGAGTAGGGACAACTGTCATATCATATTGTCATTCATTCTTAATTCGGGCTCCAAACTAATCTTAGGTCCGTAGGTGATGAAGTGTAGGAAATGCCCGTAACTGCGGCGGAAACTATGGATTTCGCGCATGGGTTGCAGACCCCCTGAACTGAACTTCTTTAGAACTGTGCACCGTCTGATGATACGTCTTCTTTAGTAGCTTCCATCAGTTTCTGTAACGGGCAGGCAACAGGTCACGCACGAAATAATATTAACTGTCCAATAGTTTGTGGAACAGCACCACATTTACTCTTTAGTGCGGATTCATCTATGAATCTTCACCTGAGCAGGTTTTCCTCCCTTCGGCCAACTTGGGTCCGGATTCTGTTTAAAGGCTTCCAGGTTAGCCAAAGCAAGTCATGTCCAAGTGGAAGATTTTCAGCAAGTGGAATGATAGGGTTGGTTAGGGAATCACTATCTCGCCACCGCTTTAGTTTTTCCTTCCATTATTTATAATATATTAAAGAAAATGTGTAAGCGTCAGAACCGCAGGACCAATAGAGATATTTGATGTTTAGAAAATAACAAAATGCCAGCACCTCGATTACCAGAGAAAAAACGCTTAAAGAAAGTGGTCAGACATTGTGACATCAGGATGTTCGAACGACTTTTTTTTCTCATACATAGTTCGAGACAACTCAACTAATTTACTCTTTGTACTAAATATTTGATGTTAGGTATCAACTAGTAGCAAAGAGGTTGTGCATTTTGGTATGTTCTAAACACCAAATATCTCTTTTGGTCCAGGGGTTCTGACGCTTATGAAAATGTGGGTTAGTTTTACATTTCTTTTGTTTTTTTCTGTTACTTACGGTAGCTCAAATTTCTGTTTTATTGTGCAGTTACGGAGCTTTCGTATTATGTCCCCGCCACGGTTTATACTTAGAAGATAGTGTAAAGCTAATTTATATATCCTTAGGGTAACTTGAACCGGCTTGTGAATGCATGACTGATTCAAATGCCTGCACGGTCGAGTGATTCTGGCGTAAGTATCAAAGGCCCAAAATTGTTTGTTAGTATTTCTACCGAAATACAATTTAGAAGTAGCATTATTTGAGTGAACGGCAAGATTATCTCATATTTTACGTACACTTATTAAGTATTAAGAATGGCTAAATAATAACAGCCGTACGGGATGATGGTGATGGTAGATGGGTGACCATTTTTACATACCGAGAGCTCCTTGCCTCGGAAAGCACGTTAAGCCTTCGGTCGGCTGTCATTCTTGGATCTTTGACAGTCGTTACAGGTCGTCAGAAGACCGAAAGTCGGACAACCAGTCTTACTAAGTGGCTATTACCCAGTTACTGGGTTGTGGAGGTCAGATTGGCAGTCGCTCCATCTAAAATATTAGTACCAATAGGTACTAATATTTTAGATGGAGCGACGTCCGGTGCCCTAGTGTCCGGTGTCCTAGTGCGTCCGGTTAGACTGGATGCCGACTCCAACATAATTGGGAATAGGCTAGGCAGATTGACATATAATTAGTATTAATTAAATCATAATAACCTATAATTGGTGACTGTGAAAGTCCTGGGCTATTGTTACCTACTTAAGATATATAAGCTGTAGGTGTACCATTGTAGATAAGTAAATAATAAAGCCGTTTTCTACTGAAACACGTAGTAGAGTTAGACCAGGGATACCCAAACTATTGAAACCGCAGAACTGATACCGCAGACCCCATAGCCAAATGTTTTCATCTTGTACGAACTTGAACACGCTTATCGACCTGTTGAGTTTTTTAAAAGTACAACAATGATACTTCCTACTAAAATATGAGTCGTTCTTATAATAAGTTGGTACTTACACATAACATAACTTATACAGTATCTTGAAAGTTTCAAATAAGGACTTGTGTTAATTAATAGGATTCGATTTTTAGTCCTCGTCGACCCTCAAATTCAGTTTTCGTTTATGTCGACCCCTGGGAAACCGATTTCGACCCCAAGGGGTCGATATCGACGCCTTTGGGAATCCCTGAGTTAGACGATGCAGAATAGAAAATTGTTTTGCTCTATTTCAGACCAGAAATATGGAATGTATGTAATATTTCGTATACAAAAAACGCGCTTTGACGTGGAGTTACGGATACAACGGTATTACCCATCCTATCGAAACGGTGTCCCTCTGTTTACTTGCTAGTAAGGGCACGATCATACCGGAAAAGCGTTAATGGTGCCGATTCCCTTGTTCACAAACTAAACTAAATTTAAGTTCAGTGCATCCTTTTCTTTCTATTTCATTAAGAAGAGGAAAGAAGATCAATTTTAGTTTAGTCCTGTCAAATTAATCAGCGCTTGACGTAAATTGACGTAATTTTAGTAGGCAAGTTTTTAATCACGTCTAAACTTGTATGAAATAGTGACAGGCGCTGATTAATTTGACAGGACTAAACTAAAATTTATCTTCTGTCCTTTTCTTAATGAAATAGAAAGAAAAAGATGCACTGAACTTAAATTTAGTTCAGTTTGTGAGCAAGGGAATCGGCGCCAATGTGTTGAATCCTTTGAATACTAATCTGCATTAAAAATAGTCAAGCGTAGCTCTATTTGTTAATATAAATAAAAGAGGAAGGTAACAAAAGAAATAGTTGCTTCATGCATGATGTAAAGGAAGCCGTCACCAGTTTAAATAGAAAAATGATATTTTATGTCGGTCATCGGTGACGAGCTTGTGAGTCAGAGTGATCATCACTTACCTTCACGAAGTAATGATAGGATGACTTAACATAGGTATAATTCAATTTATATTTTATAATCTAGTGTATATACTAATAGTAATGACGGTATAAGGAAGTAGCTGTTAAAACCCAGCCACATACATGGCTATTAACGGATCCCGGATCTTAAGTTAAGTTAGTATAAGACCAAATTAGTTTGTATTTAAATAAATCTTATCTTTTTTTTATTTATTCGAGCATTTTTTTATTCAACAAAAGTTCATTCCGGGTTTAATTGTAAACAACAGCCGTATCCGAGGACCACAAAAAGACCGCTGTAATTCTGTTAACACAAAATATTTAATTGTCTGGAACTTTTTAAAGGCCACGGGGTGGAACAATACTTTAATGAGTTGTAATAATTAAAAAAAATGTAAAACTATCTGTATTGGATAGTAGGTACAAGAACACTGTAAACGGTTTCGTTTTTCAGGCAATTCATTTCCGTACATAGCCCGACTGTGGTTTTATACGGAAAATATGGACATTGTTTTCAAAGAATTTTAAGTTTGGTGGAATAATTATATCAATGGAGGTACCAACAAACCTCGAAGGAAAGTTGGATATATTAGTTGTCACTTAACTAAAATAGAATACTCTTTTATGCACCGTAAAAATTATAGATATAAATATTGAAATTTTTATAAGGGGTGACACAATGGGGGATCTTATCGCTAAAAGAGATCTTTTACAGATAACCTTTGGATGAATTAAAGGGAGAAGGAGAGACAATACTGCAGGTAGTCAGTGTACCATTTACATAAACAATAAATACATACATACATAAAGCATATACTATTACTGAGCTACATAAATATATATACAATAACAAACATGAAACAAGAGCAAGGAAATATATTATGTGTTGATGATATTTAAGAAGCAAGTGTTTTTTTTACCTGAATGAAATTAATGTTTTGTAAAAAGTGAACACTGATGGAAGCTTTGTTTTCCCCTTTTACCCCTTACTGACGTATGTTACTAGACTTCAGTCTGACGTTCAGACAAGTAAACCCCTAACCACACCTTATTAATGATTGAACAGCAATGGAAAATCCTTAATTTGACATCAGTTCCCCGTGACCAAAAGGGAAATTAATTTTAAACTTGTCATATAGGTAAATTGGTTTTAAATTATCGCTCAGTTAGAATTCATATATAAATGAGAAATATAGTGCTTTGATTAAGGTACTACATAAATTACAAAAAAAAAAAATTAAAATATGTGTCTGTGTTAATGAAACGTTTTTTAATAGTAATTGGTTGAATAGTTGAAGTTTAGTGAATTAATTGCGTCAAATGGGTAAGTTCTTTTTTGTGTTAATAACATAACATTACGCCTGTATGTCCAGAAGCGTTAAGCAGAAGTGCACCTACAGTACACCCACATCGCCAGTTATGTTTATGTCAAATGTAATAGGGGGCGAGCCATAGATCTTACTGTGTTTATATGATATGTGGGGCCAGCTAAGTGCCACCAAAAGTACACTATACTATACTATAATACTATTTTATGATATTGTGCGGTCTATTAAAGAAATCACAGTTGTCAAATTGTCAGACATAAAATTAATTATAAATATATAAACCGGTCAAATGTGCGTCATAGGCTTTAGTTTAGTTGATACGTAGTTGTATTATATATAATGTTTCGGTATGGTCTGCTTGGCGCCTCTATTAATATTCTTAATTATGACTTTTGATCAACAATTAAATTAAAAGTTTTAGGTCAAACATTTGGGTAGATTTTTCTTTGAGTCACAAGGTTTTATCTTTATTATCTATATATTATATATATATTTTATCTTTATCTTCACGACGGGGGTGCTGATCACCCGATGGTAAGTGATGATCAGGCATCATCAGTGAAGACAGTCTTCTATAAATTCTATTAAACAAAAACTAAGTAGAGCATAGAGCAACCAGCCAATCCTTAATGTCATTTTAAATTATGTCTACTTATTCAACAATACTTTAAACGTCCTCATTATACGAATGAAACTGAACAGACCTCATACAGTAGGTACTTGTTTGGCAGAGCCTGGCCATTTAAGTTGATATGTGGGCCTTGATTGGCCTTAAGAGATCGTATCTGTGTTGTCTCTTTATGTAAGAACCATAATTGAGAAAATGCTAATGAAGCTGTAATTTATAAAAAATGTAACGAACGATATTTGCAAAATATATTCAATCATAAGACTTATAAAGGTGTCTTGTAGAAATGTGTAATAATAGCGAGGTTTCTATCAACAAAACATTCAAGTTCATTCTTTTGTAGTTTAGTTGAATAACTAAGCAGTATTTTTTCATTACAAAAGCTCGATTCATGAATTCATTAATACACAAAATTTGTAGGAATTTACATTATTCGTTCCCTAGACCTCAGCCAAGCTAAGCTAATCACCTAGGAATTTTTGGCAATTTTCATGTTTACTTTTGAAAAACCTAGCTTTTTTACAGAATTTAATGTAACATGAGCCATATACTTGCTTTAGATCACAATTCACAATATTTAAATAACAACTGAAATAACACAAACTCTGATTCACATAGTTGTCGTTTTCAGAGAAGCGCACGCTTTCGGAATTACCCTTGAAACTCGCCGCTTTTCATTTTGCAGACGAAAATATCGTTTGTTGACGTTTAAAAATAACGTGACCGAGATTTGAATCTCACACGACGATCAATTTTGTAATCGATTTACAGTTTTCTTAAAAATGGTAGTTGTTTATTCCGTGTGTTTAAGTTCGTTTCAAAAGTTTGCGTCCGACATTTTACTTTCGTACGTTAATTTGTTGATAGCTGCATCGGCCGAAAACAACAAGCGACCGGTGACAAAAATAACTATTCATTGAAATAGAAGCGAGAAACATCTGTTTTGTGTTCGCAAAAACTGATTCTTTATTCCGTTTGGACACAAACTTTCAACCCACGTTCATTATTATGAGTGACAAAAAAACTAAACTCACCAAAAATATTCCATTGAAGACCACCAGAAGATATTTTATACAGCTCATCCCGCAGCCCTCCATCTTGAATCGATTTAATTAAAAATAAACACAGACAACCACAAAATAAATCAGAATCTATAATTCGAATCCAATGAATGCGATGACAAACAAAAGAGCGGGAGTTCCGAATTTGAAATTCAACTTTTTTTTAATAGCGACTCGGTCGTTCGCTCGCGTCCGGCCTCTCTGGCTGAATGCGACGAGGCTCGACCCGTTTTGTATTTTAGTAGCCCAAGAGTTGGGTGGTGTGAAGTCGCGTGAGGGATGTAGTCACGCACTAGCACCACCCCCAGATTATTTCGACCCTCAAATTTGACGTCGTAAAGCACTGATATAGATCACTTTTAATCGGCTGAAACTAGCGATCGGTTATTGGTCTCAAGTCTAAGATTGTTAAGCGGTTAGTTACCTAAGAGCCTTCGTTTTTTATGGTAGACTGTATAGATTACTTTTGACATAAGAATATACGCATTGAAGTATAAAAACTTCTTTACTCAAATAAAAATAATTACTAGCAATATTGTACATCAAGGACCAATGACGTAATAGAATTGTCTTGTAGTTTTACAATTCATTCTTGTCTCTACAATACCGATTCCAGTGTTTATTTACATCTTAAGGCGCTGACAAGACCCAATTGACCAAAATAGGCTTCTCTTAAGAAAGAAAATTGCCAAATCTGTATAGTTTGTGGTAGCGGAAAAAATATATGTTAATTTTGAACATATTTTCCAGAACTTGGTTGTTACCAAAACACGTTTTGAAAAAAAATCTCGATACAAACTAACGTTAAACTAACCTCTTACCTTGAGTTCTAATCCAAAATATCTGTATTAATATCAACATACGTTACGTATTTAATTAATAACAAGTACGTCTTATTTGAATGCAGAACTTGGTTGTTTTTTATTTTCGATTACTCAATTCAATTCTGAGTAAATATATAATAGATAATTGCTTCATATTTTACAGTAAATTACAAGCGTTTTGTCGTCGCACTTCTCTTTCTTTTCTATGCAAGCTGACAGTGACCGCGGTTAAGGTGTTGTCAGCGTCTTAATTAGGATGAGCTATCCTGTTAGAATCTGTAACTATTCGATTCAAAGGGACGACACAGTAAGGTTGACAAAACAAGCAAAAACTAACGATTAATTTGTAATTGTCACGTGTACGTGATGGATGATAATATACATGTTTTTATCAACCAAGCTTCTCCGAACGTGTTAAAAGTTTTTACCGTCATTAATGTACAAATCGATTTGGAGAAATGAGACCTATCGGATTCCAGTGAATCCAACGCTCGAATCGATTCGATAGTCGAGAAAACGATGCTTGAAAACACGCATTCTTTTTATTCGGTAGAGAACTACCGAATAAAAAGAATGCGTGTTTTCAAACATCGAACTTTAAAAAAAGAACATGTCTAGAAAGACATGTTCTTTTTTTAAAGTTCGTTTTTGGTTTATCATAAATCAATGTTTTTACTTTTTTTAAGTTAATCAAGAGCCTGTATTAAAGTTTGGCAGATGTTGTAAACAAAAAGTTATTTTGTCTTTTTCTTATTAAAGCAATGTGCATTTTATTTACAAAATAAAAATAAATAAAATAGGATAACTCAATTTTGGCCGGTATTAAATATCAAAGTCAAAGTCAAATTATTTATATCAAATAGGCACATAAAAGGCACTTTTGAACGTCCAAAACTTACAAAAAAAATAGAATCGATTCTAGTCGCCTCTTCCAAAAGGTTTGGTAAGGGTTTCGTATGGAGCAGAATGGGCAAGAAATTCCACCGTTACTCTTTTAAAATGTTTTACAAAATGTTGTATATGTACATTTTAAAATTATATGTGAAGACGATGCACCTAGAATGAAATTACTATACCAAAGTATATCAATACTAAACATTGTAAAATTTTTAATTATATAATTATATGAAGATGATGTACCTAGAATAAAATTAATATACGACAATAGGTAAAAATAATTAAAACCGGCCAAGAGCGTGTCGGACCACGCACAATGAAGGGTTCCGTAGTTAGGATTACTTGGGATAAATTTATTCCAAAAACACCCTTTTTTTTTTTTTTTTTTTTTTTTTTTAGGGTGGGAAATCATCAAATAACTTCTCCCGCTCTGGGCGGAGCGGGAGGGTGTGTCAGACTCTTACTGACTAAAACCCACCCGTATTCCTTCCTGTTGCCTGTGTTGCGGGGGCCTCGGTGACCCATAAGTACCTTCCCGCGACCCCGGCAGGCATCGGCCCTAGTGGACCCCTACTTTGTGCTGATGACATCTCTTTGAGGCGCGCGTGGAATACGACGCGCCGTCGACCCGGGCCTGGTCCTTACCGGACGGTGAGCTACCCATTGCTCACCGTCCGCAAGCCCGCGCCTACGGTGGCCGGAAATCCGCCCGGGATTCCCGACGCCCTGGGCGTCTCCTGCGGCGGCTAGGGGCGAGAGGGCGTGAAACTTGCCTTTCCCTCAACCGTCCCGCCTCCTCCTTAGCGAGCATTACTGCTTCGCAGAAGGAGGTGACGGCTGCCCATGCCCTCTCGCTCCGTACCATGGCCTGAACCAGGGCCGGACGCGAGAGGTCTCTGCCGCCGATCGCCTCCACGAGGACACGGCGGTGCTCTGCCCAAGCCGGGCAGACCTCCACCGTATGCTCCACCGTGTCCTCCGGGCGATCCACACAGTGGTGACACCCGGACGTTTCCTCCCGCCTTATCCGACACAGGAACCTCCCGAAGCTGCCGTGTCCGGTGAGGACCTGCGTCAGGCGGAAGGTGAGGACGCCGTGGCGCCTCTCCAGCCACTCCTCAAAGAGGGGATCCAAAAAAAAAAAAAAAAAAAACAAAAACACCCTTAACATTGTAGTTGAAAAACATGTTCTCCCATATATCGATATAAGTCACGATCAATTCTCCAACCGCAAATTTAAGTTGGTCGACTATTACTCGTTAACTTGTAAAGCCTACTTAGCTGTGATAGTTTTCCTTTTAATTTCATTATATGCACTACTGCTATGAATTTTTTCACATCTCCATAAACAACCATTTAGCTGGCAGAGCGGGACACTTGACTCTAACAAAAATTAGCACTTTAAAGCTTAATATTACGCAAACGGATCCTTGAATCGAATAATGGTGTGCCCGCAATATTTTTGAACGGCCTATCCAACATAACCCCACATCATAGGATAGGCTGGAAAAAAAAATCATCTTCACATTACGTGCAAGGGAGGTA
This sequence comes from Atethmia centrago, assembly GCA_905333075.3. Classification (NCBI taxonomy): domain Eukaryota; kingdom Metazoa; phylum Arthropoda; class Insecta; order Lepidoptera; family Noctuidae; genus Atethmia; species Atethmia centrago. The sequence goes on along the minus strand of HG995378.1, from coordinate 27,676,635 downwards.
CCATAAAAAAACAAATATTTCAGGACTTTATTCAAGCACTTTGTCGGTGTGATTAATATACCTACCAAATTACAGCTTTCTATTACTAAGTGTCTCTGAGCTACAGTGGGTACAGACAGACATACAGACAGACGGATATGGCGAAACTATAAGGGTTTCTTGTTTACTACGGAACCCTAAAAATGAAGCAATGGCAGATACCGTGTATACCAGTGGAAGAGATAAGTTCTCTAATTTCTGGATGACCCATAATATTCCGGAAGAATTCTTTATGTTTCTCAAAAAATCATCATATTTCTGTATATAAACGACTGATAATAAGAATTAAAATTCTTAATAATTTATTACAATCTAGCGTAACAGACTAATAAGCAATTTAACTATAACTTATTATTTTATGTGATTGATTACGTTATAACTAAGAATTGTATCAATTTGCAGTTTTACACAGTTCCGTAGCAATTTCTTAGGGTTTAATAATTAATAAAAACACTTTGTTCATGTGTAACATGTATAGCTCCAGCATTGTTACTTCATTTTCACTTCTATTATTCATTCACTATTTATACAATACACTAACTCAAATGGTTGAGTTATCTTGCGCCTACGCACTAGGTCCGTGATGTCTAGCAGCTGAATTGCCTTGACATTCACATGTCGGTGAAGCCTGTGTTCGTGGGCTTCAGCAAATTTTTGGGTGACGGTGGTGACGAGTTTCATTTTAAGCTCACGGTGGAGGTCGCCATTTCTAATGTACGAGTACCATGGTGCATTTACAGCATCCTTTTTTTTTGTTTTTTGGATGGGAAATTATCAAATAACTTCTCCCGCTCTGGGCGGACCGGGAGGGTGTGTCAGACTCTTACTGACTAATACCCACCCGTGTTCCTTTTGTTGCCTATGTTGCCAGGGGCCTCGGGAACTCTTTCGTACCTTCCACTTTTGTGTCCAGTCATAAACATTGTTCACAGCTAGTTGTTTTTTTTTCTACTACTTATTTGTGGTTTGATCCGTATCCGATCCGACCCATAGTAGCAGTATCTTCTGAAAAGGTCGCAATGATGTTGTTTTCCAACTCTGGGATACCACATGTGTATAGGCAATACAGGATTGGGCCTAACACACTTCCTTGTGGTACCCCAGTATTTATATATTTTAGCTCTTAAACGTCATGATGACTATCTATAGTCTATAAAAAAAAAATCGTTTATTTTCAGGCGTCAAAGGCCCATAGCATGTTAGTACTCGTATTACCAAACAAAACTCTATACTATGATTTAATTTGCTAGACTAAAATGACATTTGGTGTCGACATAAAAATAACCTTACCTTATATTATAATGTAGTTATCGAGTGCCTCTCATCAAGGACCACTGAATCATTTTCTGCAGGAGTACTTTCACTGTTGTCGTGTTGTCTCTGTAATATTAATTTTTTATCGTTATATTTTTAAGAAAGGTCAATAGAAGCTGTCATTTTGGTCTAGCAAATAAAAAATCTGAGTTTACAACATAACATAACATAATATAAACATCACACCTGTAATTATTCCCCAAAGGCTAAGGCAGAGGTATACCAACATTTCTCCAGTTATATTTAAGTTCCATGTAATAGGGGGCGAGCTTATTGCTATCAACCGGGCACAAGTCCAAGTCAACCATGTAAGCACAATAGATATGTTGCCATACTTTTGGCAATAAATCTTTTATTAGTAGTAGGTAAGTATGGCGAGAGGGGCTCGTGGTTTAATGATAACAGCCGCACGGGTCGATCGAACGTCAAGCTACGCTACGGTCAAGATCGGTTCGTGGATGGGTGACTTCCTTTACATACCAAGACCCTTGGAAACCTGCCGGGGTCGCGGGAAGGTACTTATGGGTCACCGAGGCCCCCGCAACACAGGCAACAGGAAGGAATACGGGTGGGTTTTAGTCAGTAAGAGTCTGACACACCCTCCCGTTCCGCCCAGAGCGGGAGAAGTTATTTGATGATTTCCCACACCAAAAAAAAAAAAAAAAAAAGTCCCTTGGAAAGCACGTTAAGCTGTTGATCCCAGCTGTTATTACACCAGGTCTTGGCACATGAGATATTTCAGCTTTGTCTCTGGAATAGCAACACACCTGTGAGGGCCAAAACACACACGAGACGACGTTGTTGACCATCCATAATATATCGAGACCGCTCCTATAAAATGCTTGTATTTAGCTGCATCCGGTAGATAGGAAGGCGACCCCAACATAGGTAGTTGGATAAACGTTAGGCAGATGAGGTGTAGACTCTTAGTAGTTTTCAATACATTTGCCAGCTATTGAGAAATTGTTAAAAAATAAACATATTTCAGGTTGCAATTCCTATTAAAAAGCTTTTTAAATTGCTTTCATAGAAATTATGAAACTATCCGTAAGTAAGTAATATGAACACGACGAATCGCCATGGCGACCGATGTTGAACCACTGCGGACTTTAACCTCTTGGGTTAAAAATCTTTTGCCGTAAGTACTTATAGTTAACACTTGGCGCGGTAGGGTCAATGTATTTGTAACTGCCGTGTTCTATTAGGGATCTTTAGGTCTTTTCGATAAAGGTTTCCGGCACTGAATACAATTTTAAAGATTGAATAAATTAATAACCAACCTATGATGTTCCCACTGCTGGAGCGCTCTGTGACAGGGGTCGGGCTGTCTGATTAGGAGTGTCGAGTGTGGGTAGATGGACGTCACATTGCAAGTCTTCGCTAGGGGAAGAACATGTGAAGATTCCTTAAATGGCCTTGGAGAATACACAAACACAACGAATTTTACGAGTATAAATACAAACATGCAACTTTTCCTGATGGTCAGGATTCCCGTTGATGCCGTGGGCAATGGCTGGCTGTGTGACTCACCGCTCGAAAGCATGGGGAAGTGGTGGTGATGACGTCACGCTGAAGGAGTTGCACGAAGGCTGCGCTAATGTCCATGTTCGAGGTCACCAGTATACAGGCATAAGGAACAGGGTGTACATTTCACTCCTCCTCCGTAGAAAAGGGAGGATCCTTCGACCAAACGTATGTTATATCTGGTGGGCTACTGATCGACGATTGATGACGGGACGTTGTACATGTATGCTAGTCGCGCGGTAAACACTGCGATGCAGGATTTTGCGTGACGTCATTGTGATGCGTAGTTCGCTATATGAGGCGATGTACATGCCGACACAAACATATTGCAAGTCTAAAGGCAAAAGCAGATAAATTGACAGAACTTTCCCAAAAGATAGAGTAGATCTTAAATTATTATTAATTAGCTAACTTTATTAACAAGTCTTTTTCAATTTGACACAAATACCGAATTCCGCATCAAAATCTTACATTATGTAGAACACGAAAAACAATTGGAAAAATTTATAAATCCTGCGGAACCATTAACTAAAAATTTAACTATCAATTTTCTAACGAAGTAAAAATATAGCACTTTTCCCTCAGCAGTTAGTTTCCGGTGATTAATTAACTGGCCCTAGGGTACATGTTTGGAATAATGTCAAGTTTATCGGTCCTAGGTTCTAACTTAATGCTAACTTATCTAAGTTCGATGGCTTTGAACCTGACACGAATAGGATTTATAACCGAAGTAGGTAGTTATGTAGACTGTATGTTTTTACTAAAGCATACTTATTTTTTTGGGTGGGAAATTATCAAATAACTTCTCCCGCTCTGGGCGGAGCGGGAGGGTGTGTCAGACTCTTAATGACTAAAACCCACCCGTATTCCTTCCGTTGCTTGTGTTGCCAGGGGCCTCGGTAATCCTATTGAACTTCCACACGACCCCGGCAGGCATTGGCCCTAGTGGACCCCTACACTTGTGCTGACATCTCTTTGAGGCTCGCGTGGTGCACAACGCGCCGTCGACCCGGGCCTGGTCCTTATCAGATGGCGAGCTACCCATTGCTCACCGTCCGCAAGCCCGCGCCTACGGTGGCAGGAAATCCGCCCGGGAATCCCGACGCCCAGGGCGTCTCCTGCGGCGGCTAGGGGCGAGAGGGCGCGATATTTGCCTTTTCCTCAACCGTCCCGCCTCCTCCTTCGCGAGCATTACTGCTTTGCAGAAGGAGGTAACGGCTGGCTATGCCCTCTCGCTCCGTACAATGGCCTGAACCAGGGCTGGACGCGAGAGATCACGGTGGTGCCCTGCCCAAGCCGGACAGACCTCCACCGTATGCTCCACCGTGTCCGCCAGGCGATCCACACAGTGGTGACACCCGGGCGTTTCCTCCTGCCTTATCCGACACAGGAACTTCCCGAAGCTGCCGTGTCCGGTGAGGACCTGCGTGAGGCGGAAGGTGAGGATGCCGTGGCGCCTCACTAGCCACTCCTCAAAGAGGGAACTTATCACTGAAATTGTGGCGTGCCCAGCACTGGGTTGCGACAATCGCATTCTCCATGTCACCATGAGATCCCACTGGAGCTCTGTCCGCTGTGAGTTACGCCCCGGCGTTTCGCCTCCTCGCACCACACCCATACTTTTGCCTCGAGATCCCATGGTGACAATCCGGCAAGGAGGCTCGCTGCCTCTCCGGAGACCGTGCGGTATCCCCGGACCAGCCGGATGGCCATGACCCTTTGGGCCGCGCTCAACCGGCAGGCTGGCCGCAGCGCCAGGGAACGCGCCCACACAGGAGCCCCGTAAAAGGCCACGGACCGCATGACATCCGCGTGGAGCCTCCGGCAGGAGGCGTTTGGACCCTAGATTGGGCAGGAGCCGCTTCAAGGCAGCCCCCGGCCCGCTCCAGTTTGGGAGCCAAACGTCGGAAATGCTCCACGAAGTTCTACCGGCTGTCGAGGACGAGTCCCAGGTACTTCATCGTCGACTCGATGCCGATGTAAACCCCTCCTACCGTTATTTGGGACCCCGACAGTGGCACGTTCCGAGGACCATGAAAACACATGGCCTCGGACTTATGCAGGGCAACCTCGAGTCCCAATTGTCGGATCCTCCTTTCGACGATTGTCGCAACCCCGCTTGCCGCTACTTCTGCCGCCGCCTGGTGCGACCTCCCTTGCGCCAGGACCAACGTGTCGTTAGCGTAGCACACTACGCTAACGATGTAAACGATTTGGGTAAATTATATTACCACAGACCACCTGCAGTATTGTCTCTCCGTCTCCCTTTACATACAGTTTGATCTCTCCGTCTGCTTATCGGCCCATCGTGCTGCAGGTCAGGACCCAGGCTTTCCCAGGTAAGCAGTCGGGTCCTGGGGCGGTATTTTTGGCATTCAGCCTGCGTACCGCCACTGTCATGTTTACCTCGGTCACCTACTAAAGAATACCTGCCTGTAAGTTAAATTTTTCGAGAAAAATTGATAGGCCTCTGAAAATATAGACACTACGAGTGTTAAATGGACACCACAGACCACCTGCAGTATTGTCTCTCCATCTGCCTTTAAAAGCGCGCGTTCAATTTAGCGCTAGTCAAAATCTGCGCGATCTATCAAATGGCACATACTGCGACACACTACTATGGTTTCTCTGTGTGCGTGAGCGCTTAACCGTTTGCACGAATCATTTTGATACTTTTATTTATTTATGATTTATTTATTTTTTCTAATTGTTGAAATAAATTTTAACAAGCGAAGTTTAAAGTAAGTATTTAATTTTAAAATCGCACATAGCTGATTGGCATTGTGCGACTTTTTCTTGGGTCGATCAACTCTGGCAACCAAGGGTGGATCCAGGATTTATTTCTGCCCCTTGTGTGTGCCCCACAAGGGGCAGATGGGCAAAAATAATCAATCATATCAGTTAAAAATAAACTTATAGTATTTATATAAAGATTTATTAAAATATGAAAACAATAAAAAAAAATACATGATTAAAACAGGCAGTTTTATTTTGTTTCCTGCTAAAGATGTCCAGCACTTCATTAGCGTTCATTTTTGTCGCATTCTTGATGGATATGCATTAAAGCCAGTCCATTAAAATGCTTTTCTGTCATCCTGCTGCGAAGATATGACTTGAATCGGCGTAAGGTGGAGAAAGATTACTCGGCAGTGCTAGTAGTCATAGGAAACGTGCAGAGTAATTGACAAAGCTGCAAAAACTATCCTTAAACCGTTGGAAGTTGCACATCGCGCCATACTGAAAGTGTCCAATAATATATCCAACTAATCAGTTATACAAAAATTGCAACGTCCTCAACGTGCGGCAACACTTTATTATACAATCAGTTATTTTACAACACCGCATAACCCCCTACATTGAAATTACCAAACGCCGAAAAGATATAATATGTACTCCTCCAAAAACCCGCTTGTTGTTTACTAAAAGATTCTTTTATTATTTAGGTCCGTCTCTTTACAATACAATAAACAAAAAATGTCCAGTATATAAATTGTCTTCTCAAAATTGTAAAAAGACTGTCCGCACATTCCTCTAAAATAAAACCTACGATGAAACAGAAAAATATTTAATTTAATTAATTTATGATAAGTTTGTATATTGTACCACTCATCCAAAACATAGACCCACACTAATCTAATCCCCTTACATACGCACGCTTACACAGCCGCACGCTCATGCTCACGCACACACACACACACACACACACACACACACACAGACACACACGCAGATCCATACACGCACATACTCCACATATGTTCACTCACACATACATACATTCACTCACGCACACACTCAAAAATGCGCTCGCGCATTAACACCTGTATTAAAAATTATAAAAATTAGTTTAGCTTGTAAAAACAAAATTGTAGTAATACAATTAGAGGGGATCGGCACTGTTACTCCTTAATACAGGCTATTTCATAGCCTAGCAAGGAGAGCAGCACGTCACCCACTTGATTGTAGAAACTAAATAATGTACTACCCACTTTGTAAAAACTATTACATTTAAGTACTGCAATCTGTTTTCGTTATAATAAAGATTATTATTATTATTATTAAAGAGTTCTCATATTCGGCAGCACCGATGCCGTCTGTTGCAATTTTTAGCTCTCTCTTTAAAGCTAAAAAACAAAGAAGGGCTTGATTATATACTTCAGCGCCTTGCAAAACATCCTCTATATCTTCAAACTATTTTTATATTGAAAATAAATTTGATTTTATCTGAAAAATAAATAAATGCCAACATTAAAATCTACCTAATAAGCATGGTCAACCGAACGTCAGTTACATGACCTGTATCATCGTATTCATCATAGTTTAATGCATCATTGGATTTACTCAACTGTTCTTCAATTTAATTCTTTTTTTGGTCTGACAAAACCTACTCGTAAATTTGCTTTTAAATAGTCGAAATTTCAAGTACATTTCACGCGGGCGAAAGTCGCGAGTGGAAGTTCATATAACATAAATATCCCAACCTTGCCTAAGCCATATTTTCAAAATGTATGCGTTTTTGCTTTCTTAAAAATCCCTTCGTTTTGTTTCCCATTCCGTCAATAACATAAATTTATTACCATTAAAATAATTTCGTTCAAAAAAATATAGGCCACCAATAAAATGATGAAAAATTTGAACATTTTCGCAGCAGTCATCTTAGATTTACATTTTGACCAAATTAAATGATAATAAAATCAAATTTTCCAAATTAAAACTTCAATTAATCCTACGATAGCATGTCGGCAGGCCATGTCGGTGACATGAACCCATATGTTATTCTCCTACCAAAAATTGCTCAACGCGCCTAAAGAAGTTTTCACTTCCGAAAATACTTACCAGAGTTAGTACTTACGATCACACTATAAAATATTATCGGTCATCAAAAATAAAATATTTTACTTTCCAAAGTATTAAGATTTGACGATCACACTATAAACTTGCACTATCCTTGTATACGCACGGCAAAGGTCAACAAGGGTCAGGCAGAGCGCTCAGCGACATGTCCTCTCTCTGGAAGAGCTCGCGGCCGACTGATTTGAATCGATTCCGATTCGCACGCAGAGTTTTATAGTTTTAAAATATTTATAGAAAATTAATAGAGATAATTTAGTTAAAATTTTAAAATGTATATTATAAAGAAGAAGTTCTTCTATTATAGTAAATATAAATTATATTCAATTAAGTAAGATATATTGGTAAAAATAATCATTTTCTAGACTGTAATTTCAGAAAAAAATCACATTGTTTGGATTTTAAATTCATAAGTAAGTATGTAGTCGAAAATAAAAATCTGTGTAACTAACTATTTTCCTAAGGATCTTTGCAGTTAGTTATTTTTTTTTTTGCGAAATTTGTAAGGAATTTCAGATATTTTTAGCTTCGAAATTGACACTGAAAGTGAAATCAAGAAAACCCCTGTTCAGTTATCTTGATGGCATTCCCAAACACTTTATTAATCGAAAAAGTGTCTAACTAACAAACTAGACAACAATATTTCCTAAAATAACCAGTAATTGGTATGTTTGTAAGATAAGTAGTCGTTGAACAATCTGGTTTGAAAAATCACGTTTTTGAGCCAAACAGCGCTCGGAGCGCGTGTACGTTCTTAAATACATCCAAAGTTTGTCTTTATTTATTCACTCACTTTAAATGACAGTGAAATAAAATGAAATAGTTACGGCAATAGTACTTCAATAAATTTTATTAAGTAACAATTTATGTACCGTCATTTTGTAAAATCGCAAATTTGAAAAAAGAAGTACATGGTCAAATTAATATTTTTGGGTTGATATTTTAACATTTGAAATATTTGCAAAGTAAAACATTTGCGAAATATGTATTAGTCAAATAATTACTTCTAAAGTAATATGTTTGCTAAATGTGATGTTTGTAAAATGATTAGTTTTATAATGTTGTTTCTAAAACGATCATTTGTCATTCGTAATTTGTCAAACATTAGTGAACCCAACTAAAGCGATGCTGAAGCTACAAAGGGATCGGGTTATGAAGACTAGTGCTAAAAAGAAGACCGTCATAAAAACATTGCAAATGCAGTAAAAAATTGTAAAACATTTGAGTTCAATGATACAGGGTGTCTCAAACATATTCATCATCATCATCATTTCAGCCAAAAGCGTCCACGGCTGGACATAGGCCTCCCCCAAGTACCGCCACTTCGACCGGCTCTGTGCTTCCCGCATCCAGCGGATTCCTGCGGCCTTCACAAGGTCATCGGTCCAACTTGTAGGAGGCCTTCCAATGCTACGTCTTCCGGTACGCGGTCGCCACTCCAGAACCTTTCGGCCCACTGCCACTTAAGTTAACAAACATAATATTCACATGTTAAAAAAAAAAACAATACAGTTGGAGTATAAGTCTTTGGAGTATAAGTGAAGAAGAAAGTGAAAAGTGTTATGAATATAAAATGTTATTTTATTTTTTAAATAAATCACATCATTGAGATGTCTTCCATTCCGCGCCAAACTATCGTGAGACTATCGGCTGATGCTGGACAAGATGTCATTTTTTGTGCTTAAAAAAAAAAAAATTTAAATTTAAAACTATTTATTTTAAACAACTTGACATGAACATTTTACACATACCTACAATAGCGCTAAATCTTGGATTTAAAAAGATTATTTGCTTGTGAAGCAATTTTGAATGCCAAGGGATCCCATTTGGTCCGGGGATACCGCACGGTCTCCTGCGAGGCAGCGAGCCTCCTTGCCGGATTGCCGCCATGGGATCTGGAGGCAAAAGTCCTCGCGCACGTATGGGAGTGGCGCGAGGAGGCGAAACGCCGGGGCGACCTGCGTCAGGACACGGCAGCTTCGGGAGGTTCAATTTTGAATGCCTAGGGATCCCATTAGGACTTGCGACTGAATTCGGATCTAAAGCGATCACTATTTATGTCGGGACTGCAGCCCCAGGCTTCCGATCGGTTGCGTAACCAACCATACATTTTTTGGCAGTGCGACCATGGTTGCGCCGCCACTGTGTCCTAATGAGTTAGGGCTAAGATTGAACACATGGCACAACGGGGCGGTTAACCCCCAGTCAATCAATCTGCCTAGCCTTTTTTCTATGTTGCGGTCGGCTTCTGGTCTAACTGGATGCAGCTGAATACTAGTATTTTACATGGAGCGACTGCCTATCTGATCTTCACACCCGAGTAACCGGGTAATACGATACCCCTTGGCGAGACTGGTTGTCAAACTTTCGGGCTTCTGAAGACCAATAACGACTGTCAAAGATCCACGAATGACACCCGGGACCAACGGTTTAACGTGCTTTCTGAGTCTAGGAGGAGTCTCGGTCACCCATCCACGGACCATCCCCGGCAAGCGTAGCTTAAGCTGATTGATCGACCCGTGCTTTGGTGCCACATATTTTACCTGTATCTAGGTTGTGTCCTGTGTGTAGTTTCCATCATCAACTCACCAGTATTAGTCAAGTCGTTAACCTCAGTGGTTTGTTTACTTAAATGTACCTAGGCTGTACCTACTTACTTCCGTGACTCGCGAGCGAGTGTGGTAGGTGGGTGTCATTAGTAACTGTCAACTGTCATCAATAAAGTGTATTATCTATGAATGTCGTGGTGTGTAGCGTGTGTGTACCAGTGTGGGGTGTATTTGTTTGTTTTTTTACCCTATGTATTTGATGAGCTCGTGGAAGGTGTTAACCCAATCAATTTCTCTTTGTTCTAGTCGTTATTGATCGTATTATTTTTAGTTTCTTTTTTCTTTTGTAATCACTTAGTAAAGTTACACAAAAGCGCCTGTCTAGGTTCGAACCTACGACCTACAACTCGTCGGCCGTTGCCACTGGGCCACCACTGCTCTCACTTTATAACTATATATAATTATAAAGAGGTAGAGTACAATTTGTGAGTACTATATGTATTTAAGGGGTAATCTTCGGAGCTACTGATCCGATTCCGTGATTTAGTGGTGGAGATGATTGTAGTCCTGCACAAAAGTTTCTATCTAGAAAAACTAGAAATCTAATACCAAGTACATCAGAGCAACTCATTCCTGTGTTGATGACTGACATTCCAAAAAGAATCAAAGCTAAAAGTGACAAAAGTAAACACTACTATGATAAAAATTTAAAAATCCCTTCTCTTTAAATATCGGTCAAAATGTAGCTATACAAATAAGTCCTAAAAACACCAACACAAGAAAATTAGGATTTGTTGTAGAAAAAGTTAATGAAAGGTCTTATAAAGTGAATGTAGATGGGGTAATATATAGGCGAGACTTAACACGTATAAAACCATATAAAGGGGTACTAAAAGAAAATGCGGATATTACAAACAAAGATAAAGATAAGAAGAAAACTGTAATGTTAGATAATTTTGAAAATAGCTTTGGTGCAAATAAAAAGAAAACTGTTATGTATGATAATACTGATTATGGCTGTAAACTAATTCTTGATAAAAATACAAATTCAGATGTTAACCAAGATACAGCTGAGACAGTTTTAACTCAAAGTCATAAACTCATAACACTAGACCTATTAGATCAAGATGATTACCAGTAAAGTTCAATGACTACTCACTGTACTAAATGTTTATTGTTTAAAATAAATAAATACTGTATTGCCTTGTTTAAAATTTGATAACACCAGGTGTTAACAAGTTTAACATAGTTTAAGGTTACATTATTTAGAAGAAATTAAAAAATAAATAAAATATATTTGATGTTACGTTAAGACTGGTGATTTACAAGACTTAGACATAAATAGATAATAAACATGATTGTATTTCGATAAAACAGAGAGGAAGTTCTGTGTTGTAATTATTTGTTTAGTCTGTGACTTGTACAATCTGTGGTGCAGGGAACGACTCAGCAGCCGGTGTAAGCCGACCTTGCATCGAGGATCTAGGACTCCATCATCCAAGGTTGTGCACAATAAATATAAAAGAAGTATTAAGACTCTTATTAACAACATGCATGCAACTAATATACTTTCCTTGTATTGCAATCCTTAATGACCCTTACAAACGCATTTCTAACTTATGTTGAATAATTAGAATTACCTACCAAAATTAAGACTTTTAATCGGTCAAGGACAGCTAATGAGACATACTTGATTTTCTATTGTTTTACACCGAATCGGTGTCCCGTGGGAAGGCGTGAGTTCATGTATGTTAAGCAATAACATGCATGAACGCACGCCTTCCCACGGGGGTAGGCAGAGAATACAAAACGCCATCTGCTACGATCCTTACATAGTCCTAATGCTTCGTTTACGTTCATACATTATCACACGCACGCTATTATATTCAAAATGACTTGGAGACAATGTGTTTTACAATATTATCATACAATGTGTCAAAACAACCTAAAATACAGACCTAGGTACCATTTTTAATCAAACTAAATTGATTCGAAGAAAGAAAATGAAAAAAAGAAAGACTGACAAGCAAAGGTCAAAAATTGCGAACAGCCCAAACAGCCTAATTATTATTATTTTGAATTGAATAAATTCTATATTATGGAACAATCGCGAATTCCTTCGTCCTTGGTGCGAAGTGGTGAGAAGGGGTGGTCAATGGCTTTGTGTGTCGTGTTGTGGCCTGGTTGCCATGGCAACGGCGCAATGAGTGGCAACCTGTGCCATGCCTGATAGCTATGACCTATGGCCGGACTGACGCTGTCAAAAGTACTTGTCGTACTGTAATTTGTGCCACTACCTATATTGGTACCTGAATTTATTTATAGTGCATGATTCTGCGGCTAGATTTTGTGGTACCTATCCTTGAACTTTGTTTGTAAAAAGGGTGATTAGGTAAAAAAGCCTTACCTAATATTAACAATATTAATATCGATCAGTTCCACCATTTGCAAGATAGTTTAATGTTGAGCATGACCATATTGATTTTGCGCAACAAAATCGCGTAGCGAAAATGTTGTAAAAAAGTTTAAAGGTATTTCAATATTCTTGTTTATTAATTTACTTACGTTCTTCGGTTTTAGGATAACCTAATACAACTAAATAACCGTTGATACCTATTCTTTACTAAACTATGCAATAGATTTATTTGCGGTTTCACCGTCATTTAGAATATTTAGTTATTCAGAAAGGTTATTTATATATTTAAGAAATACACTAATATTAAACTTACATAATATAATAAAGAAATCTCGATATTTTTTCAAGTCTTAAAAACCGGTGCAACAGAGCTCGCTAGTTAAAATAAATTTTCTAAAACAATTGCTACGCGACTGTACCCTTAAAAAAGAACAATAGGTACTTTCTCTATGGCTCCCCACACCACCGAAATCATAAATTACCTCGGCACTAAACGTTAAAACTGCCGTGTTCATCCATACCAATTTTGTTTGGTAAATTTATTTTTAGGCATTATAGGACTTAAAAGCGCAGGATTGTTAGGAATTGTCTAAATTACTGATAACATTAGTTAAATATTTTATAATTCACAAGACAGTTGTTTTTTACACACCGACATTTTATTGACACACACGAAGATGACAAAAGCTTTTTTTATCAACATGTACTTCTCGTTGGTTATTAATATGGTCGCACATTGCAAGCATATACAACCTTATTATCTTCTCTCAATGAAGACCTATTAATTTGCTTAGCTTTAACAGCCTTGGTCTGGCTAATGCTTTTGTAAAAGTATCTGCATGCTGATTTTCAGTTGAGATCTTGCTTACATTTAGCTCTCCACTTGTTACCATCTCCCTGACAAAAAAGTGTCTAATCCGGATATGCTTTGTACGTTTGTGGTACTCCGGATTTTCAGCTAGCTTAATGGCAGCTTCAGTGTCTACTCTCAGAATAGGCACACCCTTCATTTTTGTCATATCTCCAATGACTCTGGGTAGCCAAATCGATTCCCGAGCACCTTCACTGGCAGCTATGACCTCTGCTTCAGTGGTAGATATAGCCAAGCTTATCTGACGTTGGCTTAGCCATGACACGGCACCTCCAGCATACATGCATAATACACCAGTGGTTGAGCGTCCTGTGTTCAAGTCACCGCCATGATCTGCATCACTGTAGCTCTCAAGAATACCGGTCTTGAAATCTCTTTTGCAGAGTATCCCTCTTTCTGGAGCATACTGCAAATGCCGTAGTATTCTCTTTAGTTTGACACAATCCAGTTCTTTAAGATTTTCGAGGGTCCTAGAAACGACGCTGACAGCATATACAATATCTGGCCTCGTTCCGACCATTAAATATGCCAATGCACCAACCACTTGTCTGTAGTTGTTCAAAAAAAAAGCTCACATCGGTTGTGTCTTGACCCTGACATTGATCCTCTTTTATAATTGGTGCCATTACCGGTCTGCAATGTTCCATGCCAAATCTTTTAAGCACTTTCTTTGCGTAAGATCCCTGAGATATTTTGATTCCATCATCAGTCTTCTCTATTTCAATTCCAAGGAAATATGACGCTGCCTTCGTTGGTATTTTAAACTTCGCTTTCATTTGTCCTATGAACTCATTTATAAGGTCCTGGCTCGTTGCAGCCACCAAACCATCATCAACATATAGGGCAATTATCAGTTTACCTCCAGACGGAGTCTTCCTTATGAATAAACAAGGATCTGAGTCACTAACTTCGAATTCAATCTCTTTGAAATAGTCCAAAGTCCGCTTATTCCAACACCTCGAAGCCTGTTTTAAACCATATAGGCTTTTCTTCAACAAACAGATGCGACTAGAACCATCATCATAGCCTTCGGGCTGTTTCATAAAAATTTCTTCATCAAGTGACCCATACAGAAAAGCTGTTGAAATATCGAATTGTATCATTAACATGTTCTCATTGGCTGCCACAGCCAATACACTCCTGACTGTTGCCATTTTAGCCACGGGACTGAAAGTTTGATCATAATCAACCCCTTTCTTCTGACTAAACCCCTTTACAAGTCTAGCTTTAAATTTGTCTACTGAACCATCAGCATTCAGTTTTACTTTGTATACCCATTTACATGGTATAACCTTCCTGTTATTAGGAAGAGGCACGAGGACCCAAGTCTTATTCTCCTTCAAAGAATTATTTTGCAGTCCATTGTTTTTTCCCAAAGATTCCGTCCAGAGCTACTAATAGCTTCTCTATAACAACTAGGTTCTTGGTGACAGCTAGCCATGTATAAAACATAGTCTTTGAGTTTAATAGGTGGACGAAGTAATGATCTATCTCTGAGAATCCCTCCATCATGTTCCATGATTTCCTGTTCAGGCATTACATCTCTGGTATGAATTTCCTTCTCAACCTCATTTACTTCCCTTATCTCTCCCCCTAACTCAAAACCTTGTTCAGAAGCATAACCCCTAGCGTCATCAAAATAATCCAAATCTTCAACTAGAACGTCTTCTCTACCAATGAACTCAGTGTCCCCATTTTCAGTACCAACACCTTCATTGACATTTTCATTATTGTTGATAGTTCTATCATTCTCTGAATTTTCTGGTGGTTGACTCACTGGATTCAATGCTTCATTCTCATTCCCACGGAACTGTGGCAATTCCAAAGATATTTCAAATTCAGCTTCTGTAGAAGCTTTCACTGGAGTTTCCGCACCCAAGGGCTTTTCATCGAAGGAGACATCCCTTGATCTTACCAGCGAATCATTTTCTTTGTTCCAAAGCCTGTACCCATCGTCATTTTCATATCCCACTAAGGTACATTTCACTGCTTTCTTATGCAGCTTCTTCCTGGTTTGCTTTGGTACATGTACATAACAAGGCGAGCCGATAATCCTCAAGTGCTTTATTTTTGGGTTCTTACCAACCCAAAGCTCAAATGGAGATTTGTTTTCTACCGAAGTCTACCAAAGTTCGACCTGTCCTGTTCAAAATATAATCGGCAGTATTTACTAACTCAGCCCACAATATCTGAGGCAGTTTCTCATAAGCATGCATCAAAGATCTCGCTGCCTCAACAATCGTGCGATTGTCCCTTTCACAACACTCGTTCTGATCTGGCGTGTATGGCATAACAAATCGTTGCTTTATTCCTTTATCCGTCAATAGTTTTAGAATCTTCTGATTGTTAAACTCTCCGCCATTATCACTCAATACTTCTTTAACAGTATGACCAGATACCTCGGAAGATGCCAACATCTCTTTCAGCTTTTCATGTACCTCTGACTTCTCTCGAAGAAAGTACACAAATCTGTAACGCGTGAATTCATCTTTGAACAGTACAAAGTAGCGATACTTAGATATGGACAGAGGGAATGGACCACACACATCAGTGTGTATGCGTTCTCCAGGCTGAGTGACCTTTTCCCGTATACCAAACTTCTGTCTGTGGGACTTTCCAAATACACAGCCTTCGCATAATTCTCCAGTTTCCTTGGTTTTAATACCGAGTTCCCTCTCAATTAGTCTTCTCACATGCCTTTTATTCTGATGAGCCATCCGTTCATAATAGAATTGCAGCATATCGACTTTCTGTACCAAATTGACAGTTACTTTAGATGGTGGTATAATCCTACAGTTAAGCCTGTACAGATCTCCGTCTCTCTCTGTCCTGATCTCTTTGTCCTGTAACTATAATTTGTCCATCAATCTTCATTGAACAAGAAGTGACACGCGACTCAAACAAGCTCCCTGGATTTTTATCTTGTGTCGACAGCACCGAAAATAGATTTATGCTTATTTTGGGAACGTACTAAACATCTCTCAATGTTGACTTGACAACCTTCTTATTAACCACAGCTTCAATGCTTAGCGATCCTTGCCCAACAGCCTTAATCACATTTCCATCAGCTGTTGTTACAGTGTGATCAACATCAAAATATTTGAAATCTTGATACAAATCTAACCGCATCGTAACATGATTTGTAGCACCGTTGTCCACATAACATTTGTCACAATCAGTATCAGATTTAACTGAATTCACAGACAGTAATACCATGTTAACTCCATTGTTGTCATCCACAACTTGACGAGAAACACTCTTCTTAGGGCAGTCTTTCTTAAGGTGACCAACTTCTTTGCAGTTGTAGCATCTTATTTTCTTCTTGGCCCTGGAGTTACGTCATCAACCTTTTTAACATATTTCTTCCATGTTTTCACCGCAAGGGCATCACAACTAGACTCACAGTCTTTACCGTTGTTGCAAAGTGCCTTTTCATGCGCACATAACTGACTTGTATTATTCTCAATGGTCCGATCTTTTTTAGACATCAGGAACCAACTTGATTTGAATGAAAAATAATTTTCTGGTAATGTGTCCAGGATTTTGCAAAAATAACAAAATATCTGGAAGTTCCTTACAGTCTTCTTCTTTAATAAGTTCTTGCCTTAACCTGTACCAGACATTTTTCAACTTAGAGATATGCGTTGCAATATCATCAACAGTATCTTTCTTGTAAGTGAAGAACTGCAAACATAAATCATACAAACGATCTTCGCTCACGCCTTCACATAATCTATGCAGTTCATCCCACACTTCTCTGGACGTTGAGAATCTTATAACCTTGTCTAATAAGTCATCAGAAATATTGTTTGTTATAAGTAACGATGCCGTATTATCTAGCCTGATGTATTTTTTTAAGCTGTCATTATAAAGAGCCAAATCTGCTGCAGCTGTAACGCCAGCCCCACATTCAGGTTTAACCGGTCTCTTTATCTTGCCCTCTATAATGTCTATTAGACCATCTATGCCTCTTAACAATGCAGACATCCGGTACTTCCATTGTATCCAATTTGTACCCTAAAGTTTAGCAATCTGAATCATTGACAACTCCATTCTGGGCCCATAACCTGTTAGGAATTATCTAAATGACTGATAACATTAGTTAAATATTTTATAATTCACAAGACAGTTGTTTTTTACACACCGACATTTTATTGACACACACGAAGATGACAAGCTTTTTTTATCAATATACTACTTATGTTGGTTACTAATAAGGTCGCACATTGCAAGCATATACAACCTTATTACCAACAGATGTGGGCCTCGTATAAGATCATCAGGATTGTGCCGGAACATAGCAGTTCGTCGTGGACGTGTTACGACAAAGGCGGTGACATCATCTTCTGCCATCAGAAGACAGCCGCCATGCAACCATCGATGCGACGCTCTGCTAGAGTGACTGTCACCAGCCAGTGTTACTCTTATCCGACCTTTTCGGTGATTCCAGTAACTTCGTAACAAAACGGGGCGGGGCGCCCCTTGCTGCGCCGTCAAACTTATTAGTTCTCTATTTTCACATCGATCTTTCTGGAGCCGGCAAACAATCACTGTTTGTTGTTCTGACTACATATTCGGGAAATGGCTAGAATTCATTTAGCAATGATAAAAACAAAAGAAAGAAAATACATTTATTTGCGGTAAACAAAGATGGAACACAAACACAAAAAAAGAAACAATTTGGGGAAGAATATGCGTCACATCCACACAAAACAGTCATCGCTCAGCAGAATGCTGCGACCCTATGCGAGACAGAGCCCCAGCGCTGGTTTTCAGCGATAGCCGGCGTTGACGTGATGACGTCGACCGGTCAATATCATCCTACAACTCTCATCTCAATTAATTTGGGGTTGGCTACCTATTGTTTCTTTGGTCTTCCCCATCTTTTACATGCATGCTGACAACAGAAGGGGCAATTCCCATTCTCAATCTGTCAAAAATTGTATAACTTTTACTTACATTTTTGTCATTTTAATTGTCGCTGACGAGAGATTGCATCTAGATTTTGAACGTTTAGATATATTTAGATTTCTTATTGTAAAGACTATATTTAGAGGGGAAGATCGGACTGAGACAAAATACCAGTGCAGTGTCTAAACTGTCTAAACTATTAACATTTTAAAATGCCGTTAGCGCAAAATGTTCAGTCTATAAATCATAATTAAGCGACGCACGACTTGTTAACATCTCTTAACACCAAAATGGTCCAATTCCTACTGTTGACAGTTATCACTTGCGTGGGATAATCAGATAATACCCTGTCATCTAAGAAGCCATTTTGTTATTTTTGCTCTTGCCTATTTTTAGATTTAAGCAACTTTTAATGAAGAAGTGTGTACTTATGGATATCGTTATTCTCGTCATTCTTTTGTCCTTATTCAAATTTATTTGGGGTCGGCGGAATATGCCTTTTCTTCCATACTTTTCTCTGTTATAGTCGTCATCTCCGTAGTCACCCATTTCTAGCCATATAATCTTTCACACAGTTCATCCATCGTTTTTTTGGTCTTCCTCTACTCTTATAGCCATCCACGTTCCAACTCCCACCGTATTTATTTTAACGATTTGAATTGTATAGTTTGATTTTTTGGTAATTGAAATCACTAAAGCCACCAAATCCAACACAAATCAGTCGAAAGAGGCATCTTCGAAATACTTCGAATGAAGTTGAATCCTGCATGAATAGGGTATTTTACTATAATACGAGAAAAAATCTTTAAATATATTATTGAGATAGTTTAGGCAAAAAGGAGTCGGAAAATGTTAGTTTTAGTTAGTAAAATGACAAAATAAATTTAAAAATTAAATTCAGTTTTTCTAATCTATTAAAAAACACCATGAAGCCGCCATCTTATTACGTCATACGGCTGTGTAAACTAAAACGTGTCAACTGTCAACTGATAGTTAGATAATAGATCAGCGCATTTGTTTACTAGCCAAGTGACGTCATGACCACAGAGCAACATGGCATCCACTGTGTCCAACGTTTTCGTCATACTACACGCGAAATTTGAAAATGTAAAATTGAAATGCATTTTTAAGGCACTTATCGATTGAATAAAAATTTTGTGATTTTTTTTTGGGGCATATTAGCACTATAGAATTTAATTAAGACACTTTTCAAAAATGGGTGTAAGACCCTATTGGTGAAAACTTTTCTAAAGGCTTTGTATGCGTTGTGGGTATGTAAATATACAAAAAAAAACATATGTGCTGATTAAAGTAACTCTTCCTTCTGGGTTTTTGGCAGTCGGTAAAATATATTCGAGAAACCACAATAACAATGTTTATTATCACGATCACTTATAATAATAATTAGCACTTTATGACACGGCGAGTGTTAATTAAGTCGAGGAGGACATCGGTAACGTTCATGTCAGTATCAGTACACAGCTCTGACCATATTCAAAGACGCGCGTACAGGAAATAATACTTAAAAAAATCAAAATTGATCCCTTTTTGGATGGATTATCCTATATTTCGAGTGAGTGGAACTTGGGAAAATGTTTTCAAAGTGAAATGTCGGTGGCGTACGCCTATTACCAGTATTTGATTAATGTTAGTTATTGGTATAGGTACTACTGTTCAGGTTAGTAAAATTCCTCGATTTCAATCAATTCATAAGAAATGGAGCAAAACTGGAAGACGCATATTAAATCTGTTACCAAAAACCTTTTTACAGAAAAAAAACAACCGAATTCCAAAAAAAAACACTACAAATTGAAAAATAACTTTAATTTCGGAAGTCGGTGTCTTCGGATCTGTATTTTAGGTTTTTCATTCTCAATCCACACTCACCCTGAGTGTGGATTGAGAATGGATGAACTGCCTGTCAAATGCCTTCTTTACGCAGATAATCAAGTTGTACTTGCATCGTCAGCAGAACAGCTGCAAGACATGGTGAATGTAATGGATGAAGCATATAAGATGAAAGGGATGAATATAAATCTGAATAAGACGAAGGTCATGGTGTTTGAAAGAGAAGAGGATATATCGGTAGTTGAATGAAAATAAATGAGAAGAGTGTAGTATAATTGTAGTATAAGTGAATAAAAATTTTGCATGCCAATAGGCGGAATGTATTAGGATTCAAAAAATATTGTAACTCCTAATTGTATTAATTACTTAAATTCTATGCAAATAAATAAATCTATCTTTATATCTACCATCACACTTCGTCTGCAATAAAAAAGGCCCAAAACACATACGTCACACGATACGATATCGCATCATGGCACGTTGTGCGACCGATGTTGTTACAGACATATTTAGGGCGCTACCTCGAGCAAAACCTCGGTATTTATCGTTATTCAGAGGCTATCAACTCATTAATTAAGAGAAATAAACTACCTCTAAAAGCACATTATTAATGTTCGATATCCTATCACATTGCACGTCCTTATTTGTTTTTATCACCCGTTGAGATGCAGAACCAGTCTGTGTATGCCCCATTTATCGTAACACAAGCACTGGAATCCTTGTATAAAGATTTCAGTGCCCGTACCAAGCGCCAGTCCACACCATACATGGATAGTGTCGACCACAGTTCTTCTCTCCACACACTATCATAGGCCTTCTTCAAGTCAACGAAAGCACAGTAGACTTTTTTGTGCTTTGCAAGATGTTTTTCGGCTATGCACCTTAAGGAGAAGATCAGATCCATACAGCCCATTCCCTCTCTAAACCCTGGTCGTACATCCCATATTTTCCATATTTATGGTACATGGTTATAAATAAGAGGAATTAAAATATTGTGAAAGAGTGTTATGTGCATGGCGCACATAACACTGCATGCAGTTTTATAATACCACGGGTGGGGTACGTAGGCGTGTGGTAAACTAACATCACATTTATCATTGGGTGCTTGTTTATCACCTACATACCTACTAATATTATAAATAGGCAAAGTTTTTTAGT
This sequence comes from Atethmia centrago, assembly GCA_905333075.3. Lineage (NCBI taxonomy): Eukaryota > Metazoa > Arthropoda > Insecta > Lepidoptera > Noctuidae > Atethmia > Atethmia centrago. The sequence goes on along the minus strand of HG995378.1, from coordinate 27,655,154 downwards.
TTGTATCTAGGAGGTAATCTTCGAAACTACGCATCCGATTTCAAAAGTTCTTGCACTGATAGATTAGCTCTATTGTCGAGTGCCACAGGATGTCTTATATTAACACACGGACGTAGTCGCGGGCAGAATCTTGTTAATACTAAAGGCGACCACTTACCACCGCGTGTCTTGCGTGTTTCATCATCATTCTGCCCTTATCCCAATTTATTTGTGGTCGGCGCAACATGTCGCTTTCTTCCATACTTGTCTATTAGTTGTCATCCCGGTAGTCACCCCCTTTCTAGCCATATCATCTTTTATACAGTCCATCCATCGTTTCTTTGGTCTTCCTCTACTCTTATAGCCATCGACATTCATACTCAAGACTTTCCTCACGACATTTTCCTCATTCCTCCGCATCACATGCCCATACCTTGACAACCGATTTCCGCACAACTTTTCAGTCACCGGTGCCACTTTCAGGCTTCCTATTATGTACTCATTTCTTATTCTATCCATTCGTGTCACACCACACATCGCTCTTAGCATTCTCATGTCAGCTGCATGCAATTGTCTTTCATTCACCCCTTTTGTGGCCCAACATTCTGATCCATACAAGACAACAGGTCTTACCATTGTTTTATATATATTCCCCTTAAGTTTAAGGGGGATGCAGGAGTCGCAGATTGTTCCCGTGACCTGCTGCCGTTTCATCCATCTAGTGCTATGCTTAACCGTCCGATCTACTTCGCCATCGCTTCGCATCGCATCGTGTTTGTTACCTTTATTGTAATGTGAAAGTCAAAGTCAAATTATCTATTTCAAATAGGCACTTAGAACGTGTTTTGGAACGTCAAAATGTACGAGAAGATATGTAGAATTGATTCTAGTTGGCCCTCCCAAAAGATAGTTACGTAAGGAGAGGAAAGGGCAAAAACTCCACACCTACTATTTTAAAATGTTTAACCATAGTTTGTACTAGCTTACGCCCTCGACTTCGCCTGCGTTGAGGACGGAAATTATCCCACGGGAACATACTATTGGAATAAAATATATTCTGTGTTCTAACCCAGCAGGCTTAGCATGACGCTTTCTATATCTACGAAGAATAGAAACATCTCTTTCTATACAAAGTAAGATTTCGTTTCTCCATTTTTGACATCGCATCGTAGAAATCCTTTTACATAAAAAAGGACTTCGACAAAGATCGTTAGAAACAAATGACAAAATGACAGATTATAGAAGTATTTCTACGATGCGATGTCAAAAATGGAGAAATGAAATGTCACTTTATATAGAAAGAGTTGTGTCTATTCTTCGTAGAAACAGAAAGCGTCATGCTAAGCCTGCAGGTCATGGTCTACCCATGTGCCAAATTTCATTCAAATCCGATCAACCGTTTTAGCGTGAAAGCGTAACAAACAAACAAACTCACTTTCGCATTTATAATATAACATTGAACATAAAGAAATTCGCAAGTTCTAGATAAGTAGATAAAGGTACGTTATCTGATTATGTGATGACCGTCATCGTACGGAAGTTTTCCGACTTGACAATATAAAGAAGTATTAGGTATCTAAATAATAACTATTGCTATGTTATCAGACCTATAAAATGACGTCACTTGTTCTAATAATATGACCATATTTTTCATATATTTTATGGGAACCATATCATACACAGAAAAGAACAATTTAATGAAAATCAATATTAAGAACGTGACTGCATTTTGCAATAAAAAATGTGAAATCTGCTGTAAGTACTTCATTGTAAGTTGTTTTGTAAAGTAATAATGTATCATGCTAATTAAAATCAGGTGAGGCATCAATGCAAAAACCACATTCTGAACAGATTTGGGCGTTTACACCAACTTTTCGGGTCAATGTTGAATCCTCGCTGGAAGCTCATACTTTGCTTATATCTCTAGTGCTCTATGAAATACAATTATCAAGAACTTCTTTTCTTCACTTATCCAAAAACCTCCCAAAAATAGTTATTCTCAACAACTCCCGCGCGTTCTGGCACACAAACGATTTTCCATAATGCGACATCAAGTATGGTCAATGAATTCAGTTCCATTATGTGAAGGAAACCGTGCGTTGGAGCCCACTGTATTGTTAATTGGCTTATATATTCAGGTGCGCCGGATGCGTTGTTCATTTTGGACGAGACTCCCATACGCTGGGACGACATGGCCACTTCTGAGAAAGGGGGTAAGTCCAGCCTGCCATGTTTGATTAGGGTTAAGGAGAAATTGGTCCAGATGATGAGATTTGAGAGTAGATTAAGATATTTTTTTAAATCTTCAAATAGCTGTTCCAGTTGTAAGTTCAGCAGGGGCCTCGGTAATCCTTTAGTACCTTCCCGCGACTCCGGCAGGCATCGGCCCTAGTGGACCTCTACACCTGTGCTGACGATATCTCTTTGAGGCGCGCGTGGAATACAACGCGCCGTCGACCCGGGCCTGGTCCTTACCGGACGGTGAGCTACCTTTTGCTCACCGTCCGCAAGCCCGCGCCTACGGTGGCCGGAAATCCGCCCGGGATTCCCGACGCCCAGGGCGTCTCCTGTGGCGGCTAGGGGCGAGTGGGCGCGAAATTTGCCTTTCCCTCAACCGTCCGGCCTCCTCCTTTGCGAGCATTACTGTGCGCGGGCTTGCGGACGGTGAACAATGGGTAGCTCACAGTCCGGTAAGGACCAGACCCGGGTCGACGACGCGTTGCATTCCACGCGCGCCTCAAAGAGATGTCGTCAGCACAAGTGTAGGGGTCCACTAGAGCCGATGCCTGCCGGGGTCGAGGGAAGGTACTAAAGGGTCACCGAGGCCCCTGGCAACACAAGCAACAGGAAGGAATACGGGTGGGTTTTAGTCAGTAAGAATCTGACACACCCTCCCGCTCCACCCAGAGCGGGAGAAGTTATTTGATGATTTCCCACCCAAGAAAAATAAAAAAAGGCAGTGCAAAAAAAAAATTAATGTTGTCAAAACGCCGCTGATCTTTAGCGAACATAGATCTGAACATAGTATTTAGATCTGAAGAGTCAAATAAAGTCATAGCAGATTGTCAACTGTCAACTGAAAAGTCTTTTTCACCGTTTATCTTAATAGTATAAAAGTTCCGTGCAGCACACATGCAAGAACAGTTCCAAACCCATTCATCGCATAGATTATAAATCAAGCATAACTTATTTCCATGGTGGTAATTATCTTTTTTTCCACAGCTAAGGAATCAGACCTCAGGCATGACGTCATCATCGAAGCCAGTGTGGAAGAGAAGTCGGAGATCAAGTCCCGAAACGCTGAAGATCAGAACAAGAAGACGCGTCCCGAATGCATAAGATGTCTCAAGACGCTGTTCGTGATCTTAGGAATAATCGGAGTGGTTAGTGATATCGTTTATTCATTTATCTATTTCTTGTTACACAAATAATTTGTTTACAATTAGTTTCAACATTCAACAACATTCGGATGATGGTAGGAAATATAAGTACTTTATATTCGGTAGAATCAATATCGATAGGTACAGTGTACCAGTGTTACTTAATTAAAAAATAAAATAGCATTTTAGAAATTATCTGCTTGATATCATGTAACTTATACGTAGGTATGTCGCCGGAGGTGGCGAAGCAATCAATAAATGTAGTTGCTGGAAGTAACCTGTTTGGTATATTCTCTTCAATTATAGAAGCTCCGATCGTCAGGCCCTTATCCCAATTTATTTGGGGTCAGCGCAGCAGGTCATTTTCTTTCTTAATCGTCATCAGTCATCATCTCAGTAGTCACCTCCTTTCAATCCATCCATAGTTTATTTGGTCTTCCTATAATTCTTCGTTATTACTTTTTATTTTTTATCCTTTATTAAAAAGAACCAGCACCCTAATTGTGTCAAACAGTTTGATTCACAATCTGAATGATTTTGATATATGTTGCTAATCCATTGCTTCATATGTTCGAAAAAATTGTCTGCTCAACAGCGTAAATACCGCAATGAATGTTGTTGAGCTGTCAAAATGAAACCCATTGCTACTGAAAGTGTGTTACGTAATTACCCGCTAGTTCTTAATAATAAATTACAATTTAGCCTAAGACGTGATTTTAATATAACTTCTTTTTTCACGTGATAAATATTTTAAAACAGAATAGTGTTGATTGTACTTTAGAAAAAAAGAAAAGAAAGAAAAATATTTTATTTGGGACACGCACAAGAAATACAAAAAATAAAAAAGGAACATTTAAAACTAAACTTCGAATAAACAAAAAACAACAAAGAAAATCAATAAAAACGACTTGTGCGACGCCAAAAAAGCTCCTATCTCAGCATAATGCTGCGATATTTAAAAAATAAATACCACAGCGCTGGTATTTTTTTATTTTTTTTAATAAATACCACAGCGCTGGTATTCTTCGCGGGAAGGTACTTATGGGTCACCGAGGCCCCCGCAACACAGGCAACAGGAAGGAATACGGGTGGGTTTTAGTCAGTAAGAGTCTGACACACCCTCCCGCTCCGCCCAGAGCGGGAGAAGTTATTTGATGATTTCCCAACCTCAAAAAAAAAAAAAAAAGCGCTGGTATTCTGATACTGCTGTGATGCCACGGACACATCCTCGGACACATTTACACAAGTCCGTTCCATTTTCTTTAAGTCTGATATAATAATATAAACACTTTATTCATGTTTTAGGTATATGTGTGTCATTGTCACTATTATGTCTACACTTTTTACACTACACTAATTCAAAGGTTTTGTTCGTTTTAGTCTTTCATTATATTTGTTTGGTTTAACAGCTGAATTGCCTCGATGTGCACATGTCTGTGGATGGTGATGGAGTTGGAGTCGGTGTTCATGTGCATCAGCAAATTTTTGGATTCTGTTGGTGACACTTTTAGATCACCATTTTTAGATCACGAGATCGTCATTTCTTATATACCAGGGCGCATTAACAATACTCCTGAGTACCTTATTCTCAAATGTTTGTATAATTTTGATGTTGGTCGGTTTAGTACCGCCCCACAGTTGGATGCCATATTAGCATTAGAATATGCTTAAATAATAAAATGTTGTTAAGTATCGATAGGCAGGAATCCCGTCCAATCAACCAGTACATTTTCTAAAACGCATGTCAAGTTCCTGTCTTTTCTTTTAAACGTGCACTTTCCAGCGCAGTTTTGGATCACGCGTTATGCCAAGGTATTTGGCTGTATTTGCGTATGACACTTGTTGACCTTTTATGAAGGTTGGGTGGTAATCATAATTCCTGTTGGTGAAATCAATGTGAAGTGCTTGTGCCACATAAAAATACTGTGGGGCAGACGTTTTTATCTTCGGGCGTTCTCTCAATGATGTTGGTAATTCTGTGTACTTGATATATTGTTGATTGTTTCTCTCTGAAACCAAACTAGTGGGATTAGGTTTCTCTCGTCTATGATAGGTTTTAGGCGTTTAAAAAAAATGTTTCAAACAGCTTTGATACGAGTAATATAGGCAACAGGAAAATTGGCCTGTATGATTATGCTTCGTGTGGTGGTTTACGCTCTGCAATCATAATTACTTCAGCAACTTTTGATTACTCAGGAACATGCTTTAGCATGAATGCAACATTGATGAACCTAGTAAGCTTAACGATGGCTTTACGCGGGAGATGTTTTAGGATTTCTCCCGTAATAAGGTTTTGAGCTGGGGATTTTTTAGGCTAGTGATTTAAATTTCTTTTGCAACTTCTTTCGGGGGTCACAAGCTTAATTCTTTGATCTTGCAGAATATTAAGTGTTATTCATGATTGATTTTTAAAGTGCTTGATTGTAATTACTCTAGACTCTTGTCAAGTGAGGATATACACTTCAAGATGTGGTTGAGCTTTCCTCAAGACTTGATGGTTTATTTATTTATTTATTTAATACTTTAAGCACACAAATGTACAGAGGCGGACTTAATGCCGTAGGCATTTTCTACCAGTCAACCTTTGGGTGATGCAGAGACAAACAGTGGTAGGTGCAATAGCGAAAACTATAGAATAAATATTTATTTAAATATAAGGATATACATACATATACCTATTAAAAACTTTAAATATATGCTTATGGTTATATGGTTGTGTGCTTAGTTTTACTGCTTGTGCATATGAGGCACTTTTAGAAGTATGTGCAATTATCGCGGTTGTCTGTGCAAACTGCGCACTTTGTTTTGTTGTCTGTTTATCGGAATTCCGAACAATTTGCGTAAGGGCAGGGTTGTTAGGTGGATTATGTTTTGAGTTTTTGTTCTAATCTGATGACCATCCATATTCATATTCAAGACTTTCCTCTCGACTTGATCATTAATCCTCCGTATCGCGTGCCCATACCATGACAATTGATACACAACTTCTTGGTCACCAGTGAGTGGCACTATCAAACTTCCTCTTAGATACTCATTTCTTATTCAATCCATTCGCTTAATACTACACTATGGAATCTAAGTTAGCAATACTCCTACTGTATTTTTGTAGTGATGCGTTCGCGCATTTCGTGAACGCCTGGCTGCATGGCTGCACAAGGTTATTGACATAATGACTGTCTGATTATTATCGATGCACTCAGGCGTCTGCCTGAAAATAGCGATGCATAACTATTGCATCAGCTTTGAAATTACTTTCTTCGACTAGCTTATAAATAATATTAGAATAAAATAAAATAAAATACCCTTTATTATGTACACCATTCAAATTACTGATATAAATGTACAAAATTTTATATAGGGTGACACAATGGGCGGTCTTATCGACACTTACAACCTTTGGATAGATTAAAGGGAGGAGAGACTATACTGCAGTTAGTCAGTGTATATATATGTATATAGGTATATTTACGATAATTAACATGAAATAAGAGCAAGGTACTTTAATGAGACAGTAATGATGATGTATAAAAAGAGAGGATGTATGTGTTATCAGCATTTTAAAAGTAGACAAAGATTGAGCACTCCTTATCGACACAGGCAACGCATTCCATAATCATACTGCTTGAACTGTAAAAGACTTGTCATAAAAGCTGGTGGAATGCATCGGCATTTCTAGTCTCAAATTTTCTGATGACCTCAGGTATCTAATAAATACGATATCAAGAATAAGATGCAAGGATATCCATGCTAGGTGATATAATCATGCCAAGAGGATCATCGTGACTGGTAGGTATTTTTAATAAACAAAATTATTATAAAACATTAAAGTCACTTCTCGTGTCTGTCTGTGTGACCGCTTTGTTCTTCTGAACCGCGAAACGGATGTTGATGCGATTTTCACCAACAAATTGTTCTGAAAGGTTTATGTGTATAGTAATAAGGTTGTATATGCTTGCAATGTGCGACCTTATTTATAACCAACGAGAATTACATGCTGATAAAAAAGCTTTTGTCATCTTCGTATGTGTCAATAATATTGACACATACGAAGATGACAAAAGCTTTATATTATAATGTCGGTGTGTAAAAAACAACTGTCTTGTGAATTATTAAATATTTAACTAATGTTATCAGTTATTTAGACAATTCCTAACAGGTTATGGGCCAAGAATGGAGTTGTCAAAGATTCAGATTGCTAAACTTGAGGGTACAAATTGGATACAATGGAAGTACCGGATGTCTGCATTGTTAAGAGGCATAGATGGTCTAATAGACATTGTAGAGGGCAAGATAAAGAGACAGATTTGGCTCTTTATAATGACAGCTTAAAAACATACATCAGGCTGGATAATATGGCATTGTTACTTATAACAAACAATATTTCTGATGACTCATTAGACAAGGTTATAAGATTCTCAACGTCCAGAGAAGTATGGGATAAACTGCATAGATTATATGAAGGCGTGAGCGAAGATCGTTTGTATGATTTATGTTTGCAGTTCTTCAGTTACAAGAAAGATACTGTTGATGATATTGCAACGCATATCTCTAAGTTGAAAAATGTCTGGTACAGGTGAAAGCAAGAACTTATTAAAGAAGAAGACTGTAAGGAACTTCCAGATATTTTGTTAATTTGCAAAATCCTGGACACATTACCAGAAAATTATTTTTCATTTAAATCAAGTTGGTTGCTAATGTCTAAAAAGGATCGGACCATTGAGAATTTTACAAGTCAGTTGTGTGCACATGAATAGGCACTTTGCAACAACGGGAAAGACTGTGAGTCTAGTTGTGATGCCCTTGCGGTGAAAACATGGAAGAAATATGCTAAAAAGGTTGATGACGTAACTCCAGGGCCTAGTAAGAAGAAAATAAGATGCTACAACTGCAAAGAAGTTGGTCACTTTAAGAAAGACTGCCCTAAGAAGAGTGTTTCTCGTCAAGTTGTGGATGACAACAAAGTAGTTAACATGGTATTACTGTCTGTGAATTCAGTTAAATCTGATACTGATTGTGACAAATGGTATGTGGATAACGGTGCTACAAATCATGTTACGATGCGGTTAGATTTGTATCAAGATTTCAAATATTTTGATGTTGATCACACTGTAACAACAGCTGATGGAAATGTGATTAAGGCTGTTGGGCAAGGATCGCTAAGCATTGAAGCTGAGGTTAACAAGAAGGTTGTCAAGTCAAGATTGAGAGATGTTTGGTACGTTCCCAAGATAAGCAGAAATCTATTTTCGGTGCTGTCGACACAAGATAAAAATCCAGGGAGCTTGTTTGAGTCGCGTGTCACTTCTTGTTCAATGAAGATTGATGGACAAATTATAGTTACAGGACAAAGAGAGAGGTATGGAGGTCTGTACAGGCTTAACTGTAGGATTATACCACCATCTAAATTAAATGTCAATTTGGTACAACAAGTCGATATGCTGCAACTCTACCATGAACGGATGGCTCATCAGAATAAAAGGCATGTGAGAAGACTAATTGAGAGGGAACTCGGTATTAAAACCAAGGAAACTGGAGAATTATGCGAAGGCTGTGTATTTGGAAAATCCCACAGACAGAAGTTTGGTGTACGGGAAAAGGCCACTCAGCCTGGAGAACGCATACACACTGACGTGTGTGGTCCATTCCCTCTGTCTATATCCAAGTATCGCTACTTTGTACTGTTCAAAGATGAATTTACGCGTTACAGATTTATGTACTTTCTTCGAGAGAAGTCAGAGGTACATGAAAAGCTGAAAGAGATGTTGGCATCTCCCGAGGTATCTGGTCATACTGTTAAAGAAGTATTGAGTGATAATGGCGGAGAGTTTAACAATCAGAAGATTCTAAAACTATTGACGGATAAAGGAATAAAGCAACGATTTGTCATGCCATACACGCCAGAACAGAACGGGTGTTGTGAAAGGGACAATCGTACGATTGTTGAGGCATGCATCTTTGATGCATGCTCATGAGGAACTGCCTCAGATATTGTGGGCTGAGTTAGTAAAAACTGCCGTTTATATTTTAAACAGGACAGGTCCAACTGCGGTAGAAAACAAATCACCATTTGAGATTTGGGTTGGTAAGAAGCCAAAAATAGCACAAGAGCACAAGCACTTGAGGATTATCGGCTCTCCTTGTTACGTGCATGTACCAAAGCAAACCAGGAAGAAGCTGCATAAGAAAGCAGTGAAATGTACCTTAGTGGGATATGATAATGACGATGGGTACAGGCTTTGGAACAAAGAAAATGATTCGCTGGTAAGATCAAGGGATGTCTCCTTCGATGAAAAGCCCTTGGGTGCGGAAACTCCAGTGAAAGCTTCTACAGAAGCTGAATTTGAAATACCTTTGGAATTGCCACAGTTCCATGGTAATGAGAATGAAGCATTGAATCCAGTGAGTCAACCACCAGAAAATTCAGAGAATGATAGAACTATCAACAATAATGAAAATGTCAATGAAGGTGTTGGTACTGAAATTGGGGACACTGAGTTCATTGGTAGAGAAGACGTTCTAGTTGAAGATTTGGATTATTTTGATGACGCTAGGAGTTATGCTTCTGAACAAGGTTTTGAGTTAGGGGAGAGATAAGGGAAGTAAATGAGGTTGAGAAGGAAATTCATACCAGAGATGTAATGCCTGAACAGGAAATCATGGAACATGGTGGAAGGATTCTCAGAGATAGTCTTCATCCACCTAATAAACTCAAAGACTATGTTTTATACACGGCTAGCTGTCACCAAGAACCTAGTTGTTATAGAGAAGCTATTAGAAGCTCTGAACGGAATCTTTGGGAAAAAGCAATGGACTGCGAGATGAATTCTTTGAAGGAGAATAAGACTTGGGTCCTCGTGCCTCTTCCTAATAACAGGAAGGTTATACCATGTAAATGGGTATACAAAGTAAAACTGAATGCTGTCTACTGAACCAGTAGACAAATTTAAAGCTAGACTTGTTGTAAAGGGGTTCATTCAGAAGAAAGGGGTTGATTATGATCAAACTTTCAGTCCCGTGGCTAAAATGGCAACAGTCAGGAGTGTATTGGCTGTGGCAGCCAATGAGAACTTGTTAATGTTACAATTCGATATTTCAACAGCTTTTCTGTATGGGTCACTTGATGAAGAAATTTTTATGAAACAGCCCGAAGGCTATAATGATGGTTCTGGTCACATCTGTTTGTTGAAGAAAAGCCTATATGGTTTAAAACAGGCTCCAAGGTGTTGGAATAAGCGGATTTTGGACTATTTCAAAGAGATTGAATTCGAAGTTAGTGACTCAGATCATTGTTTATTCATAAGGAAGACTCCGTCTGGTTAACATATAGATGTTGATGATGATTTGGTGGCTGCAACGAGCCAGGACCGTATAAACGAGTTCATAGGACAAATGAAAGCGAAGTCTAAAATAACAACGAAGGCAGCGTCATATTTCCTTGGAATTGAAATAGAGAAGACTGATGATGGAATCAAAATATCTCAGGGATCTTACGCAAAGAAAGTGCTTAAAAGATTTGGCATGGAGCATTGCAGACCGGTAATGACACCAATTGTAAAAGAGGATCAATGTCAGGGTCAAGACACAACCGATGTGAGCTTTTTTTTTGAACAACTACAGACAAGTGGTTGGTGCATTGGCATATTTAATGGTCGGAACGTGGCTAGATAATGCATATGCAGTCAGCGTCGTTTCTAGGACCCTCGAAAATCCTAAAGAACTGGATTGTGTCAAACTGAAGAGAATACTACGGTATTTCCAGTATGCTCCAGAAAAAGGGATACTCTACAAAAGGGATTTCAAGACCGGTATTCTTGAGAGCTACAGTGATGCAGATCATGGCGGTGACTTGAACACAGGACGCTCAACCACTGGTGTATTATGCATGTATGCTGGAGGTGCCGTGTCATGGCTAAGCCAACGTCAGATAAGCTTGGCTATATCTACCACTGAAGCAGAGGTCATAGCTGCCAGTGAAGGTGCTCGGGAATCGATTTGGCTACCCAGAGTCATTGGAGATATGACAAAAATGAAGGGTGTGCCTATTCTGAGAGTAGACAATGAAGCTGCGATTAAGCTGGCTGAAAATCCGGAGTACCACAAACGTACAAAGCATATCCGGATAAGACATTTTTTTGTCAGGGAGATGGTAACAAGTGGAGAGCTAAATGTAAGCAAGATCTCAACTGAAAATCAGCTTGCAGATACTTTTACAAAAGCATTAGCCAGACCAAGGCTGTTAAAGCATTTTTTTTTTTTAAATACATTAATAGGTCTTCATTGAGAGAAGATAATAAGGTTGTATATGCTTGCAATGTGCGATCTTATTTATAACCAACGAGAAGTACATGTTGATAAAAAAGCTTTTGTCATCTTCGTATGTGTCAATATAATGTCGGTGTGTAAAAAACAACTGTCTTGTGAATTATAAAATATTTAACTAATGTTATCAGTAATTTAGACAATTCCTAACATATAGTATATACATACACTCACAAATCGTGATGTTTTGTTAAGTCGTAAAAAGCAGGGGCGCGTCACTAGTTAGTCACGATAGGCTTATCCGAAGTTACGGCATTTCGCTGAGCAACGACCTTTTCTTGCACACATGCGACGCACTGTTAAATTGTTTTTTTGTTAAAAAAAGTGGTAGTTATTTTCCCACTCTGCAATCGGCTTTGTTTTTGTTTTGATTGTTTGTATGTTGTCATCATCCAGTGTCGCAACACAGAGTAAATATTACGCAAAGGACAAGATTGTCAAACTTTTATGGTTTTATTGCGAGGCTTTTGGCTACTCTGTATTTGTATATTTTTTTTGTAATATCTATGCGTTTTGTTTGTGCAGAATAAACAATTTTTCTTTATTTTCTTTCTTTCAGAGGCTACTACTGGACAACCATTGTCTTGTAGTTGATGTTATTGACATGATCTATCAGTTATGATGAAACAGGTTTAAGGCTCGTACAGACTAGCGCGATATAATGGGCGCGACAGGCAGCAATATGCCTGTCGCGCCCGCGATGTCACCCCAGTATGCAGGAGCCTTGATAATTAAGAGTGCGTCACGCCTGTTTCTCAAAAGGAAGCAAGAATTGCAATAGATATTATCAGCAATATGCTTTTCTATTTTATTTCACTGGGATTAGAATTTCCTGCAACAAAAAATCAAACTCATTCAAACCACCGCTTGCTATATAATTCTTAATTTTTAACAACTGTTCTTAGAATTTTAGAGTAGTCATCAGATCCACGAATTGTATGTATACTTATAGAAAGATGGTTATAAAATTGTTGATGATAACAAAATCAACGACGACGATATTGATAAATACTCATTACATTGTATGTTTTTCCAGATAGCAGCCGTATCCCTAATAATCCTGGCAGTAGTGTCATCAATAGCTACGAAGGCTTATGACGCAGAACAGTCCAGCAGGATGGTGGCCATGGTACTGCTGGCTGTGTCGGCAGCCGTCACCGTATGTGTCATCATCTATGGCGAAGTGGCTGTCTTCAAGAAGCAATCGAGACCTGTTAATATTGTAAGTTTCTTTTGAACTGCCTCGTTGGTCTAGTCGCAAGCGCTACTGCTGAGCATGAGGTCCTGGGTTCGCGTCTCAGGTCGGGCAAAGTGTTATTGGGCTTTTCTATCTGGAATTTCTCAGTAGCAGCCCGGAGTCTGGATTTGTGCCCGGTTGATGGCAATAGGCTCGTCGCCTATTACATGGAACTTAAACATAGCTGGCGAAATGTGGGTGTACTACAGGTACACCTCTGCCCAACCCTTCGGGGAAATAAGGCGTGATGTTATGTTTATGTTTTTTGTGTTCTTTTTAATCAATAAATTCCTCAAGATAGGTTGCAATGCATACATGTATGTCCCGCTGTAGTTTCTCAACAATAATTATACTTACTTCTCTGTGTTTCTCTACGACTTGTAAATGTTAAGGCGCTGACAAGACCCAATTGACCAAAATAGGCTTCTCTTAAGAAAAAAAATTGCCACATCTGTATAGTTTGTGGTAGCAGAAAAAATATATGTTAATTTCGAACATATTTCCCAGAACTTGGTTGTTACCAAAAGACGTTTTGAAAAAGAATCTCGATACAAACTAACTTTAAACTTACTAACCTCTTACCTTGAGTTCTAATCCAAAATATCTGTATTAAATATCTACATACGCTACGTATTTAATTAATAACAAGAACGTCTTATTTGAAGTACAGAACTTGGTTGTTTTTTTATTTTCGATTACTCAACTCAATTTTGAGTAAATAGATAATTGCTTCATATTTTGCAATAAATTTCAAGCGTTGTGTCATCGCGCTTCTCTTTCTTGTCTATGCAATCTGACAGTGACCGCGGTTTAGGTGTTGTCAGCGTCTTAATGGTAGTCAGCTCTGCGTATTTTTGGCAATGCAGTCTAAGCTTAAGGAGGTATAAAAATAGTTAGGTGGTGTTATGAATTTAACAAGTAAGTACTCAATCCTGGAGAAAACTGTTCAGAATGGGTGAACTGTTGTGGTCTTCGGAAAGTGGGAAAATGAGAAGAATACAGCGTCATCTTGCTTTCAGAATAGATAATAATAGTATATTACGAAGATAGAAACGGTTATCGAAGCGCATGAAAAATCATTGACGTAATTGTTTGATTTCAAAGTATTTCTTGAGCTGCTAAGACTTACTCATAAACTAGAGATGTACGTACTTACGTAGTTAAACCTTACATAGCTAATGTTTATACAAGCTGTTGTTTTGAACCTGCAAAACATTTCAGGAGGTTGTTATGAAACTCGTAAATAATCGTATAACAATACGATACTAAGTCAATAATCAATAAAACTTTTTATTTTAGATTTTTAAATTTTATATTTTCTTTTTATTTTATTTTTTATTTTATTTTTTAATTTTTTTTTAATTTTTTTTTTTTTGTTGATTCGGGTCGAGAATCACTAACATAATTACCTCCTAAAATGTTTTGCAGGTCCAAAACAACACCTTGTATAGAACTTTAAGGTTTGAACCTTCATCATTCGAACTTAGGATGCTAATCTAAACCAACGCCGTTTAGCCTCACATCTGCATACGTAGGAGTTATGACTCCTAAGACAAAATACTTCATGGGATTACTTCGAGTAAATGATAAATGATTTTAGTAGTTAAGTAGGTTTTTACAAACACTTCACTTCAACACACACGTCAATTATATTTTAAAAGCTAGATGAGGTCAGCGTTTTCTATCTGACTACTCTTAGAAGAAAGGCCGAAATAAACTAAGAGGTCACATTCTCGTTTGAAGTCCAGACATAATCTTGGTTAGACCATTTGAAGACCATGTAGTTTGATGTCTGAAATGGTTTTTTGGGAAAGAACCAGAGTGGACCTATCTAGTCAGTGCACGCAGTTATCAGTAATCGTGCAGCCCAACTCAGAACTTTAGAAGCTCAACGATTCGACGAACAATAGGCACCAAAGCAAGGAAATTTGGGTAGGTCGCATAAATTACTCAAACTGCCAGATCAAGATTAAAAACAACTAAGAGAAAAAAAAATGACCCACATAGTCTTCACGTTCACAATAATCAAAATAATTGAATACTTTACAAAGCAAATATTCATGTCATTGTATATATATAAAAATTCATCAATGTCAATGTATATTAAACCGGCCAAGTGCGTGTCGGAGCACGCAAAATGAAGGGTTCCGTAGTTGGGATGAATTTATCTCAAAAACAAACATAACATTATAGTTGAAAAACATGTACTCCCATACATCAATTTACGTCACGGTCAATTCTCTAACTGCAAATTTAAGTTGTTCGACTATTACTCGTTAACTTGTAAAGTCTACTTAGCTGTAATTAGTTTTCCTGCTAATTTCGTTATATATACTAACTGCCATGATTTTTTTCACATATCCAAAAACAACCATTTAGCTGGCAGGACACTTGACTCTAACAAAAATTCGCACTTTAAAGAACTTTACTGAATCGAAATATGGTTTTCACCAACTCGCAATATGTTTGAACGGCCTATCTAACGATACCCCCCACAGTATGGGATTGACGAGAAAAAAAATATCATCTCCGTTTTACGTGTAAGGGAGGAATCCACTTTTTTATATTTTATTTTACTTCTTAGTCGGCGTCATTAACATTCCATATTACAGCTTCCAAGTACTATGAGTCCCAGAGCTAAGCCGGGGACAGACAGATAGACAATCAGATCGACAGACGGACATGGCGAAAATATAAGGGTTCCTTGTTGACTACGGAACCCTAAAAATCCAGAAATAATCTCGGTCAGCTCATTTGAAGACCATGTAGATTGGTGTCTGCAATGATATTTTGAGGAAATAACCATAAAGATTTGAGTGGACCTGTCCTGTCAGTGCACGCATCTGTCAGTTATCGTGTAGCTCAACTCGGAACTTAAGAAGCTCAATGACTCGACGAACAAAACCAAAGAAAGGGCATTTGGGGAGGCCGCATAAAGTTACAAATTTAAAAATGACCACATGCTCCTCACCTAAATGTCACGTAAATCAATAAAAATAAAAATGTCAATATTATTTTCAAGGCGCTTAGTGTAAAATAGTTTGTTGCTTAGGCATTGGAGTAGCTTAATTTGTCGTCCAAGTAACCTTTAACTTTATAGAAACCATTTTGACTGAGTTTCTGTTTAATAATCGTACACATTAAATAAAAATTACAACCTGAAATCCTCAGATATGCGTCATCTTTTAAAACCGAATAATCTCAAAATCAATTAAAGTCTTTATTACATTACGTGTTCTCTATGGAAACGTAGGTAATAAAAAATAGTTTTATGTATTTTTTATAACTTCATTCTGATAGAGTATCGGCATTAGAACAATACCTGTGTGATTTTGTACAATAAGTCGTAAATATTTTACAACTAAGTTTATCAATCTATCTTAACTCGTGGAGGGCATTTTATCGTATAAACATAGTATTAATAGTACCTTGTTAACATCGACAGACCTCGACGTTAAAAGACAGAATTCGAAAAAAAATAATGTTAGACAAGGGTGTTTTTTTTTTTTTTGAGGGTGGGGAATTCATCAAATAATTTCTCCCGCTCTGGGCGGAGCGGGAGGGTGTGTCAGACTCTTACTGACTAAAACCCACCCGTATTCCTTCCTGTTGCCTGTGTTGCGGGGGCCTCGGTGACCCATAAGTACCTTCCCGCGACCCCGGCAGGCATCGGCCCTAGTGGACGCCTACCTATGTGCTAACGACATCTCTTTGAGGCACGCGTGGAATACAACATGCCGTCGACCCGAGCCTGGTCTTTACCGGACGGTGAGCTACCCATTGCTCACCGTCCGCAAGCCCGCGCCTACGGTGGCCGGAAATCCGCCCGGGATTCCCGCCGCCCTGGGCGTCTCCTGCAGCGGCTAGGGGCGAGAGGGCGCGAAACTTGCCTTTCTCTCAACCGTCCCGCCCCCTCCTTCGCGAGCATTACTGCTTCGCAGAAGGAGGTGACGGCTGCGCATGCCCTCTCGCTCCGTACCATGGCCTGAACCAGGGCCGGACGCGAGAGGTCTCTGCCGCCGATCACCTCCACGAGGACACGGCGGTGCTCTGCCCAAGCCGGGCAGACCTCCACCGTATGCTCCACCGTGTCCTCCAGGCGATTTCTCCCGCCTTATCCGACACAGGAACCTCCCGAAACTGCCGTGTACGGTGAGGACCTGCATCAGGCGGAAGGTGAGGACGCCGTGGCGCCTCTCTAGCCACTCCTCAAAGAGGGGTGTGGCGTGGCGTGCCCAGCACTGGGTTGCGACAACCGTACTCTCCATGACGCCATGAGATCCCGCCGGAGCTCCGTCCGCTGTGCCGCGATTTCTCGCGGCAGCGGACTTACGCCCCGGCGTTTCGCCTGTCGCGCCACTCCCATACGTGCGCGAGGACTTTTGCCTCCAGATCCCATGGCGGCAATCCGGCAAGGAGGCTCGCTGCCTCACAGGAGACCGTGTGGTATCCCCGGACCATCCGAAAGGCCATGACCCTTTGGGCCGCGCTCAACCGGTGGGCTGGCCGCAGCGCCAGAGAGCGCGCCCATACAGGAGCCCCGTAGAGGGCCATAGTCCGCACGACCCCCGCGTAGAGCCTCCGGCAGGAGGCGTTTGGACCCCCTAGATTGGGCAGGAGCCGCTTCAATGCAGCGCCCGCCCACTCCAGTTTGGGAGCCAAACGTCTGAATTGCTCCGAGAAGTTCCACCGGCTGTCGAGGACCTGCGGCCTGCACGATCGAGGCTTCCAGGAGGAGCTCCCGGTCCAGCTGCTTCAGCGCCCACCGCGGACCACTCGGGGCCCGTCGGACCGGCGCGTCCGAGTTCTGAAGACGTCGAACCGGATATACCGGTGATCGGAATAGGTCTCCACCCCCTCTATGACGCGCCAGTCAACTACACGCGGCGACAGAGCGGGGCTGGCGAACGAGATGTCCACCACTGACTCACCCTGCATCCGCACACACGTGGGGACAGAACCCCGGTTTAGGACGACCAGGCGTGTCTCCAGAGCCCAGTCCTCCACCATCCTGCCCCTTGTGTCCGTTAACCGGGAAGCCCAAGCCAAATTCTTGGCGTTGAAGTCCCCGAGGACTAACACGGGGAGGGAACCAAACCCGACGACGACGTCTCTCAACTCCGCAAGGGAGTTGTGGAACTCGGCAAGAGTACGGTTCGGAGAGAAGTAGACCCCTACCACGACAATCTCCCCGAACCGTCCTGCTACGCAGCCCCGTCCTCTCCTGACGGCCTCGAGGGACGGGGTACCGGCTGCGGCCGACGAAATTAGGGTCACTGAGCCGCTCAGGTCCTCCACCCAGTCATCCCTGGGCGGGACAAAGTACGGCTCAGCGACCACGGCGATGTTAATCGACCACTGCGCCATGCTCTGTAGCAACAGATCCTGAGCGGTGGCGCAGTGGTTGATGTTCGCCTGAAGGAGGCGTAATGGGGCCATTATTGGCACTCCATGTCAGCCCCCTCTTAAGCCTCCTACCCAGCCCCCTGAGAGGGGCCTGCCGCAGCGGCTATGGTGGCGACGGCGACGACATCACCGCCGGGTGGTGAAGGCGGCAGCGGCAGTGGCAGTGGTGGCGGCTGCGGCGGTGACGGCGGTGGCGGAGGGCTTGCCTCTAGCCCTGGCTTTGGCGGGTGGGGCGCAGGCCTTGCCCCCCATCCGGTGCTCGGCCGGCTTGCCAGCCGCCGCACATACGGCACAGTGCGGCGTGGCATTGCACGAGCCGGCCCTGTGCCCAGGTAGACCACAGCGGTAGCAAAGACCGCTGCGGTCCACCTCCGAGGTGCAATTCGCTTGCACGTGGTTGCCCACCTGGCAGCGGAAGCACCTCAGAGGTCTGGGTTCCAGCAGTTTAACCTGCGCGGACACCCAGCCCACCAATAACCTTTGGCCCTCTCTGCCAATTTTTTTGGCCGCCGACACGGGGCAGCTCACCGTAACGGTTTGCAGCCCCGCGGAGTCAGGATGGATGGTGCCCACCCTCACCTGCTCGGCAGAGCACCCCCCAGTCCTAACAACCGCGGCGACCACCTTGTCCTCCGTCACGGAGTCGTCCAGGTCCATGATGCGCATGCTAGCGCACTTGGTGGGCCTGGACACTCGGACCTCGTCCGCATTCAAGGACGCCCTAAGCCTTTTGGCCAGAGCGTCAGCGGCCGGGCCACTGGCCGCATCAGGGACCTCCACCATTCGGGCCCCAGTCACCGTTATCTTCATCTTTAGGCTGGTGCCAGCGCCGAGCTCCTCGAGGCGCACCACCTCACCCACCTTCGCTATAACGGTCCTATAGGTCGCGCCCTTCTTTTCCGCATGCGGCTGTAGTGTGATCACTATAGCTTTTAGTTAGCAAAACGTTAGTAAAACAAACCAAATATTTAGGGGTAGTAGTAGACCAGAGATTATCTTGGTATCCCCATATCGAACAAGTTGCTAACAGGGTTAGAAAACTCTGTTGGTTATTTAGTACACTAAGACATATTGTGACAAAAAATATAATTAGTCGTAATAACACTTCTAGAAATCTCCTATGAGATATACGTCGCTTTGGCTCAGTCTGTCTTGGTGTACTGTATTCCTAACTGGGGAGGGTCAGCTAAAACTAAATTCATAGAAGTAGAGCGTGCACAACGTGCCCTGATAAAAACTATGTATTTTAAGAAAATTAGTTATCCCACAGATAGTCTTTATAACTTAAGCGAATTACTCTCAGTAAGAAAACTATACATAATTCAAACTATATTAAAGAAACACAAGACCCTACCTTACGATGCATCTAAGCTAAAGCGAAGAAAGCATGTTATTGCAGAAGTCCCCAAACAAAAACTTTGTTTGCCTCCGTGCAATTTAATTCACGGTCTGATCGGTTATATAATAGAATAAACAAAGATATATATATATATATATATATATATATATATATATATATAAATATATCTATATATATATATATATATATATATATATATATATATTGGTTTTTATATAAGAACCAATATTATGAATGCAAAAAAGATATACTGAAATGGATCAAACCACTTATAAGGAAACGGAAGAGCTCTTGAAACCAACGATATAATCTATTACACATGCACACTAACACACAACACACAACACACACCCTCATACTCACTCACACACACAAACTATACTTATGCCAATCTTGTCTACTTACCTATGTTAAATTTGTTATTAATACTTTTCTTACTTTTGTTATGGAAGAGCGGTGTCTTCTAATACAGGCAGTGGCGCCGATTCCCTTGTTCACAAACTAAAGTAAATTTAAGTTCAGTGCATCTTTTTCTTTCTATTTCATTAAGAAGAGGACAGAATATAAATTTTAGTTTAGTCCTGTCAAATTAATCAGCGCCTGTCACTACTCCATACAAGTTTAGGCGTGATTAAAAACTTGCCTTTGTTGAAGAAATAAACAATTTTGATTTTTTTTGAATTTTTTGAATAGCTGCGGAATTCGGGGCGCGGAGCCTAGCCGCGGCGGTTCGCTCCTTGCGCCGCTGCCGCCTCTCCCTCTTTTTGGCAGCCCTTTTTGCCTTAGCCGCCTTCCTCTTCTCCCCGGCTACTTGCCATTCGGCATCGGCCGGAAGAGATTTAGGAGGCGGGGGCGGCCGTCTCGCTACCGGAGCCCGCGCCACCAGGGCTGGGGCCCTCGCCGCCGGGGCTGGAGTCCTCGCCTCTGTGGCTGGAGCCTTCGCGGCCCGCGTATTCGCCCCGCCCTTTGGCTGCCCCGACGACCCCGGTTTGGCCGTGGCAGCTGTGGCGGCAGAATACGATGGGGCTTTGCGCTGGCCCGAGGCTGGCTGGCTCACCGCCAACGGGGGGCGCAGGACTATGGCCTCTAGAGCGGAGAAACGACTCCGCAAGGAAGCCATCTCCTGCCGCACCAGGGTCATCACCCGGTCTTCAGCAGGCACGGGCCGCCCCTGCCCATGCTGCTGCCCCCCCCTGCGGCTCCACTTGGGAGTCGGCTCTTCTGAGCCCAGCCAGGTCCACTCGGAGCTCCTCATTCTCCTTTTTGAGAAGCTCCATGGCGGCTGTCAAGCGGGCGACCTCCGCCCGCATCTCCCACATGCCGTCTGAAGGAGGCCCTAGGTGAAGGGCCTCCGCTGCCGCCACAATCGAGGCCGTGGCCGCGGATATGGCCTGGTCCTTAGAGGACTTGAGCCTCTTCACGGCCACACCCTTGATCAGGGCTAGCACGACCTTGAAAGGATGCTTGACAAATCTTTCCATGAAACCAGCAAAGATTTGCCAATAAGTATCACAGCAGCAGCAGCAGCAGCGTCGCGGTCTGAAGACAAAGGTCTTCAGACCGCGACGGTCTTACCTACCAATTCAATTTACACTTGCTTCGAGCGCAAAAACACTATGTTCAAAGCAAAAATCATAATTTATATCGAAACCAAGGGACATGGACTGAAAGCCTAATACACCTACCATATTTTTTTACAAAACTAGAAGAAGCAACTCCCCAAGCAACACAGTGGTGGAAATAGCAGCTTAAGAGTTCAAGAAGCAGTTTTAAGTTGTATATTTGCTTCCGATGACGTCTATAGCTACAAAAGTAACTAAGAGTGGCAGTAATGAAACTAAATACTACCCTTGCCTTTATAATAGTTCATTCTAGAGCCTATTTATTACTTCCGTCTGTAAAAGAGAGTTACCAAGGGCATTTAGTCACTGAAAGCTGCTTACGGGATTCTCTCGTAACTATTAAACGCCGCTTAACTGCATAAAAGAGTTTATTGTAGCCTACTTAAAGCTGTACAAGAGTTGAAATAACCCCTGTTATTCTACTTAAAGTTCTAGTAATAGAGGTAATAATAACTCTTATACATACTCAAGTTCCAGAAAGTCAATAAATATTACTTTTGAACTAGAAATAGGGACAATTCTCCCTTGAGTAGTATAATAGAGAAAACCTGCAATGGAAATTATTTAAGAGAAGTGGTGGTTATCGCAAGAAAGTTCAGATGGCCTATGAAAATACCAAAAAAGGCGAACGGCAAGCTTGTATTGGAATTTCGTACCGCTAGTAAAATTTCATGTTTTGGGATATTTTTTGTTTTAATTTGTAGTTAATATGATAGACAAGCTCTTTTTTAATTCTTGGATTTTTAGAACTTGGGACATAAAAGTTATAACCAGTTTTATTTTTTAAGGTTATGTGCTAGTGTATCAATGTAGATTGATACACAAAGGCACTTAAACATTGTTTCGGTAATAAAGTATATGTTCTAGATTGCTTGTCGCTATTTTTGTAGTGTTTAACTTACTATCAAGTAGGTAAATTGAGATGTGGATCTTACCTACTCATCGGAGTGCATTAGGAGATACCTATGTATATCCGGCAGCTGACTGCAACAGTTTGATAATGATGAAGTCCTGATGGGATTTTGAGTGTAGGTAAAGAAAACAATACAGTTTATAGATTTTTTAAAGTACATTTTTTTTATAATTACAGTCAAACCTGGATAAGCGAGAGTTCAAGGGAGCACAATCTCATTCTCGCTTATAGAGGTTTCTCACTAACCCGAGTTTCTCGCTAATGCAGGTACATGTGTAGCGTTTCTCTCTTATGGATGTACGCAGCAATAACAAGACATATATTCATGCACTATGTAATTTTATTTTATTTAGAACTTATTTACACTTAAAAAAATCCGTCAATTTCGTTTGGGTTTCTGTTAATATTTCCATGTCCATCAGAGCACTCAGACTTTATAGTCTTTTGATTTTATGATTTTATAATAGGTGGATTCTGGTAAATTAAACTCCCTCTGAATTTCATTTCGCGATTTTCCGGATTCAAACGCATTCACTATTTTGAGTTTATCACTTAATGACAGTACTTTAATTTTCCGTTTTGACATGATGCAGAACAGAACTTTCCTCCTCAATTGATGAACGATAAACTGAGTAAGTCCGACAAACAGGACGGTACACAGGCACACGTGTCCATTTGAAAAGAATGCGATAAAATAACAACGTTATTTAGTTCCACGAAATAAAATAGGAACAATATTGACAAGGAAACAATACAAAAACAATGGTAAGAAGTTCCACGAAAGTTAAGAATGAGTCATAAAATAGCAGATGTTAAATTTGTAATTTGTTTTGTCATTTGTTCCTCCTAAATAATATACATAAATAAATAAAGCTCGACTGTCGCTTATAGAGGTATAGATAAGTAGCAGTCTCACTTACGGAGGAGGTCCATGAGGGAAAAACGACTCTCTCTTACAAAGGTTTCTGTTTCTCGCTAATAGAGGTTTTGGGAGCTTAAAATGACGGGTCCTGGCTATTACTCTCACTTATAGAGTTTTCTCACTTATCCAGTTCTCACTTACCCAGGTTTGACTGTAATTAATTCTTAATATTACTTCATCTAAGAAGGGGGCAGTTCCGGTAATACCCTCATAGCGAGCATAGCTTAAATACCAACTTAACTGCGTTTACTTTACGACTAAATTACGTGTAGTTATTAGAATATTTTTTTTTATATTATTAATTAATCCGAACTTCTAAAAATAGTACACTTACATGAAAATAAATGGCTAAGTTGCCTTAAGACACTGACAACACCTAGAAAAGAAAAGAAAGAGAAGCACGATGGCACAACGATTGTAATTTATTTCAAAATATGAAGCAATTATCTATTTACTCAAAATTGAGTTGAGTAATCGAAAATAAAAAACAACCAAGTTCTGCATTCAAATAAGACGCTCTTGTTATTAATTAAATATGTAACGTATGTTGATATTTAATACAGATATTTTGGATTAGAACTCAAGGTAAGAGGTTAGTTTAAAGTTAGTTTGTAAGAGATTTTATTTCAAAACGTTGTTTTGACCCAACAACCAAGTTCTGGGAAATATGTTCAAAATTAACATATATTTTTTTCGCTACCATAAACTATACAGATTTAGCATTTTTTTTTTCTTTTTTCATTCAAGAGAAGCCAATTTTGGTCAATTGGGGCTTGTCAGCGCCTTAATATGTGGTACAAATTCTATAACAAAACAACAAAAAAAGTAAGCGGTACGAAATCTGCCGTTCACCTTTAAGGAGACAAAAACCACGGTTGATAAACAAAATCACATTTTATTTTTTAAGCTAAATTATGTATGATATTTATAATAAAACACTAGTTCTTCAGTTTCATTATAAACCAATCAGGTCTTGGAAAAGAATCTTAATTTTTTATTTGTTTCTTTACTTTTTCATTTAGCCTATACAAAGTATCATGGCTTTCCCAACCTGATGGGCAAACAGTGAGCTGGTCCTGACCGGTTTCCCTTGTTTGCAAAATTGTAAAAGGCATACTGAAAATGAACAGAAAAAAATACCTACCTAAGAATCATGCTAGAATGAATGTAGGTGCTAGAATGAATATTAGACTAGCTGGATCACGCGGTTCCACCCGCGTGGATGTTTTCCCGGAATAAAAAGTGTCCTTTGTGTTTTTCCAGTACCTAAAGTAGGTAGCACCTAATGAATATCAAAATCTGTTTATTCGTTTTTGAGTGATTGAGGAAATAACATCTATCTATCCATATTAGTAAGAAGTAGGATTTACAGATTATGAGTTGGAAGTTATTTACTTGAATAACGGATTTATTTTCTTTCCTTTTCCTTTAAGGATCTCCAAACCAAACGAAACAAAACCGCATAACAGCATAGCGTAAACCTGCAAAACACATCACATTGGTACTTATTCCTACAAAAACCAACTATACTATGCAATACTATATAAATCAATTGGAGCTTTAGAAGAGTTAAAATAAGCGCTTTAACCCGCATAAAGGAAGTTTTGGGGTGGGACCTGCGGGCTAAAGCTGCACTGCATGGACGCCACGTTTTTAAAGAAAATTGTCGTTTTAACTTGGAAGATTTAGAGATTACCCGATGGATTTCAGCGAAATTATCATTTTTTTCACATTTTCAAAAATAATATATTAAAAAAAAAAACATTAAAAATAACGTATTTTTTATTAAATAACTTTCACGATTTTAAGTGATTATAAAAGCGCTTCAAAAATACTCGATGTCGATAAATGCACAGTAAAATTGGAAGCGTTTTTAGCTGCTGACTTAAAATACGAACCAGTAATGAGAAATTTAAACTTTACAAATAATATTTTAATGATGGCGGCGCACTGATGTATGATGACAATAAAAACGATTCACCATTATATTTTATGAACACTCAAAATACTGAACTGAATCTCACAAAGTACATTCATTCGTTCACTTGCGTTCACAAAAGTAGTGGCATAGGAGCATTAGTGTAGCGTTAAACATTCGTTCCGACTCTTGTGCTACACGTGCCACTGTTGTGCAGTTGAAATGCAGCTGAGAGCTACAAAAAATTGTTGCAAAAAAAGAGTTGCTGCATTAGGCCTGCAGAGCAGAGCAGCTCTAAAACTTGGGTCTTAGCGCCTTAGGGAATAGTTGGTTTGGCTCCAAAGCTTTTATGCAGTAAATTTGTGTTACTTGGGTCACTGTTCGCTGGTTTAGTTTAGCCATCTAGCTTAACTACTCAATTTAAAAAGAACAAACCATAGCCACAAAGTAGTAATTAAAATGCTAACAAGAAGGATTTAACGAAGTCTCGCAAGGAAATAGCGTGCCACGATTTACAAGCACAAGAAAAGGGATCAAAGGTAACTTACACGCGCCCTTGGAGTCCATATATATTCAAGTTCAATACAAACCCGTTGGCATATCACGCAAACTTGACAGGCTAATTGTAACGACCTCTCGGCCCTGACCATAGGCTTGATGTTATTGTTCATTACACTTGATTATGCTTTGATCATCTTACTTAATGATGTAGGCACGATGTTAAATTGAGAGGCGATCTTACAGTAATAACTTTATGGCACGTGCCACATCATCGCCATCATGATTTTGAATCATCCACAGCCTATCCACTGTTTAGTATTATAGAGGTATGACGAACAGAGTGTAAAAACTCATCCTCTATAGAGAAGGGAGGAACCTGCGACCAGACGGCTGTTGTGTCTGTTGGGCTACTTCTAGACGACTGATGTCGGGACGTTGTATATATGCTAGTCGCGCGGTAAACTCTGCTTGCACGATGCAGGATTTTGCGTGACGTCAGTGTGATGCGTAGTTCACATTGGCGATGTAGAATCTTCGTGCCAAGTTCACGTTCGAGGTGCACTGCAGTTGCTGTTCAGTTTAAGTTTGAATGTTAAACCGTATTTTTGTAATCTTCGAACTGCGCGTTGTAATAGAATATGCGCTCTTATTGCGTTCGCGTGACGTGAAATTGACGCGAGCGTATCGGACAGCGGTAGACAATACGTGCAACGTGCTATGTGCTAACATGTTGGTTCATAGATTCGCAAGGTGTACAGTAGACGTAAAAGTGCCAAAACTTATACGCCTGCGCTTATGGTTCAACAATATCCAGCGGGCCTACAACGCTTTTCGTATACAATACAATAAAGCCTTTAAGATTCTCGTGAGGCTCCATCGATTCTGCAGCGCATTGGGCATGTTTGCTGACGCAAGAGTCGATGACTTTTACGTTATTATGCGTAAGAAAACAGCTTCTCTAATTCGGGGGAGCGTCAACGGAATCTTGATAATCTCTGAGAGACCAGAGGCTGCAGTGCTAGGGTGGTTTATCCAGCTTCATGTGACGAGTTGATACTATGATTTTTTGATTTTTTGACATGAGTGATTTTATTATTTGAATTTTGAATTTTATGAATGATGACTAACATACGTATAGTTTTAAGACCTTTGTAACTAATCATTATGGACAAATCAATTAGTCTGAATTGAATTAATTAAATTTAATACGAAAAGCGTTGGTTTGATCGAAAATGTACTGCAACTGCTGACCAACATTTTTTAACTTAACTAAACCTTATTCATTCCAGGCTGCAGTGGTTCTTTTACTCCTGGCTATCGTCCAGGCGCTGATCGCTGGTATATCAGTGAACGTGGAGCCAGCTGACGAGGCCAAACTCCTCAAGTCGCTGGCAGAGTCCTTCAGGCAGGCCAGAGAGGATAACCCAAGGCATCTCAAGATTTGGGCCATGACACAATCCGATGTAAGTTTTCTGTAACACTCACGACTTTTCCCATAAGGCTAAGCAGAAACTTCAGGACGTCACCTGGTTGTAGGGTCCACTAGGGCCGATGCCTGCCGTGGTCGCGGGAAAGTCTGAAAGGGATACCGTGGCCCCTGGCAACACAGGCAACGGAACGAAGACGGGTGGGTTTTAGTCAGTAAGAGTCTGACACACCCTCCCACTCCACCCAGTGCGGGAGAATTTAATTGATAAATTCCCATCCAAAAAAAAGGACGTCGCCTGGTTATGAAAAAATATATCTGGGGTAAGTTGTTACATTGTTATTTTGTTTACAAAAAACCGTTTATTTCAGTTAAACTGCTGCGGTGTCTATAGTCCTGAAGACTACCGAAGTTCGAAGCTTCCGTACTACTTCCCCCCAAACGTGCCCATCTCTTGCTGCTCGACCTACGACTCCTCAAGGTCGGACCTGGTGCAAGAAAAAGACAGGGAGCTGTGTAAGGTGAAGAAGACATACTATACGGGAGGGTGCAAAGACTTGGTGCTCATGGTGTTCAAGGAGACATCTTCTATGGTCTTCACTGTAGCTATTCTGCTGATTGTTGTTGAGGTAATTATACAGGGTCAAAATAAATTAGCTTGCAAAACTCCGCAGACCTGAAGGGTATTAATAATTAAAACAAAAAAAAATATAATTTGATGATGTTTTTTTGTGGGGTAGTTACTTGAAATATCAGTTTTAGAAATCAGTTTTTTTTATGTAAACTTCACAGACGTGATGGGTAACGATATCTGGGTCAGGACCAAATTTTTGACGTGTTGCACAACGGAAATGTGTCACACTGGAAAATAAATGCAGCGCAATATAATTATTAGGGTTGTGTTAATATTTTAGGCAGGTGTAATCAAATTAATTAAACTTGCCTAATATATTCCGACGATTTACACACACCCTAATAATTATATTGCGCGCATTTATTTTCCAGTGTGATACATTTCCGTTGTGATTTCCGTTGTGCAACACGTCAAAAATTTGGTCCTGACCCATCTAAGAAATAAACCGGTGCGTGCCCGACAATTATGTATTGCGAAGGTGACGGCCACGTCTACTGGCGGTGCCCAGTAGTAGGACCAACCTACTAAGTAAAGCGTGTACTTAATGACGTAGCAGACAGCATTGATCTTTTTACCCGACTGCCCCAGAAGGAGGGTAATGTTTTTCGGGAGTATGTATGTATTTATGTATGTCTATTTCTTTGGCATGCTCTGTAGCCTAAACGGCTTGATGGATTTTAACATAAGCGGTGTCGTTAGATTCGGCTTCATTGTGGGAGTGACATATATAATATTTATAAATTGCATCTGCAAATACAAAAAAAAGAGGGGACGGGTTTTTTTTTTAATTAATTGCAACAATATTGGTATCAAATAAAAGCTAGTAATGAGTAATTTTCAATTATATATATTAATAAAACTAAAAAGCTAGAAATAAAATAAATTATTTAAAAAACAAAAACCCGACTGCAAAAACACATAACTGAAAAGGGAAAAACACAGTCGAATAACCTGAAATATGGTGTAACTTTTGATTGTCCCCCCGCCTGCGAGACCAAAATTATATAGATTATAATGTTTGTTTTTCCCTTTTCAGTTGTGTTTTTGCAGTCGGGTTTTTATTTTTTTACCCGACTGCCCCAGAAGGAGGATAATGTTTTTCGGGAAATGTATGTATGTATGTATGTCTATTTCTTTGGCACGCTATGTAGCTTAAACGGCTTGTTGGATTTTAACATAAGAGGTGTCGTTAGATTCGTCTTCATTGTGGGAGTGACATAAGCAATATAATTTGTATATATTGCATCTGCAAATACAAAAAAGGGAGGGAAACGTTTTTTTTAAATAAATTACAACAATATTTATAACAAATAAAAGCTAGTAATGAGTCAATTCCATATATATATACCTATTAATAAAACTAAAAAGCTAGAAATAAAAAAAACATATTTAAAAAACAAAAACCCTACTGCAAAAACACATACCTAACTGAAAAGAGAAAAACAAGCATTATAATCTATAGAATTTTGGTATCGCAGGCCAAACCAATAACCCGAAATATGGTGTAACTTTTGTTTGTCCCCCGCCTGCGATACCAAAATTCTATAAAATATATTGCTTGTTTTTATGTTTTCAGATAAGTATGTGTTTTTGCAGTTGGGTTTTTTGTTTTTTTAATCTTTTGTTTTATTTGCTCAGAGAACAAGTAATCTTGTTCTCTTAGTGAGTTCACAGAAACCTCGATAAATAATAAAACGGTACTTATGGTCACACTATTGAATTAGGAAATTCCTGTAATGATAGTGATGATGAGTTAATAAATAAATCTAAACACGATAAAAACAAAAACAGCCAAGTGCGTCTAGGACGACGCACAATGAAGGGTTCCTTAGTTGGGATGAATTTATCCCAAGAACAAACTTGACATTGTAGTTGAAAAACATGTTCCCTTATACATTCCAACTGCTAATTTAAGTTGCACCATAATGAGTGATTTAACATGTTATTTTAAGACCATGATATTTCTTATAGGTTTTCCTGTTTTCCATGTAATCTATAAGTATGAAACTGTTCTCTGTATTTTTTGTCAATATTTTAGGCACAACAGTTTCAGAGATAAGGGGATAGTAAGAGATAAGGGATAGTCAATTTTCATAAATTTTCTTTAATAACTTTAAAACGAATTATTTTAAAATTATTAAAAAAAATAGTTTGAAATCCTAATAACAAGTCATTGATATGTCACACAGTACAGTTTGCAAAACTTTTTTTTTAAATTTCTTGTTTTGTAAACAAGAAACACGTCTAACGTTACACGTTCGTGTTTGGGGCTCAGAAATTCATATGTGCACCAAATTTAAACTTAATCGGTGCAGTAGATTCGGAGCAAATCAGCTGTGACAGACAGACAGTTTTTCCTTAGGTACGGAACCCTAAAAACAGATTTTCTCAACTCATGCTTCAAGTAGCAATGCTACTGGGCGTCGGGAATCCGGTCACCGTAGGCGCGGGCTTGTGGACGGTGAGCAATGGGTAGCTCACCGTCCGGTAAGGAACAGGCCCGGGGCGACGGCGCGTTGTATTCCACGCGCGCCTCAGAGATGTCGTCAGCACAAGCGTAGGGGTCCACTAGGGCCGAAGCCTGCTGGGGTCGCGGGAAGGTACCATAGGGTTACCGAGGCCCCTGGCAACACAGGCAACGGAAGGAATACGGGTGGGTTTTAGTCAGTAACGGCGTTATTACAAAACAAGAATCACTTTTGGACATGGTTTAATCCATCGAGCCAGTTTTTGTAATAAGTACGTTACTATGGTTGAAATACAGTTCTTTATACAAAACTGACTACTTAGTCCGGTACTAATTTGACAGTTTTGCATTAAGAACTTTAACGTAGACGGAATAAAGTTCGAAATTCAAAAATGGCTCAATAGTTTAAACCTGGGTCTAAAGATAATCCTTGTTTTGTAATAAGACGGCATGAGTCTGACATACCCTTCCGCTCCGCCCAGAGCGGGAGAAGTTATTTGATGATTTCCCACCCAAAAAAAAAAGTGGTCGTTGGCCCCCTAAAAAAAAACGTTAAATCTGTTTCGTTTTTATTTTATCACTTTTAGCTATCGATAATCACATCCGATCAACCATTTCACGGCACCAATCAACACGACGGAGTTTTTGGGCCTCTGTCAAATTATGAGGTATCCACCGGGCACAATGTTCATGGAGAATTATGTGCACTTGACTCATACCGATGCCTAAGCTTGTCCGAATCTGCTGATAAGTCACTCTTTTGTCAGTCTCTATCATACGCCGCACAACACTGATGTTATCTTCAGTCGTCGCCGTAGAAGGCCGTCCCTCACGCAGATCATCGGTGAGATTAGTGCGACCACGTTTAAACTCATTAATACCAGTTGTAAACAGTGGCACGAGATGGGGCTTCATCGCGAAAGGCCAATCGAAGTCTATCATAACCTTTCCTGTTGACATAAATGACATCGAAAGTCAAAAAAAATCATTGTACGAAAATTTTCTCGCGGCAAATTCATGCTGACGTGACACAGACAATTTTCAATTTGCCGCCAAATCGTAAACAAATGACAAATTAAGACGCTGACAACACCTAAGCCGCGGTCACTGTCAGACTGCATAGAGGAGAAAGAGACGCGCGATGACACAACGCTTGTAATTTATTGCAAAATATGAAGCAATTTTCTATTTACTCAAAATTGAGTTGAGTAATCGAAAATAAAAAACAACCAAGTTCTGCATTCAAATAAGACGTTCTTGTTATTAATTAAATACGTAACGTATGTTGATATTTAACGCAGATATTTTGGATTAGAACTCAAGGTAAGAGGTTAGTTTAGCATTAGTTTGTATCGAGATTTTTTTACAAAACGTGTTTTGGTAACAACCAAGTGCTGGGAAATATATTCAAAATTAACATAATTTTTTTCCGCTACCACAAACTATACAGATTTTGCAATTTTTTTTCTTAAGAGAAGCCTATTTTGGTCAATTGGGTCTTGTCAGCGCCTTAATAAAATAAATACACAAAGATTAAGAGTTCCATTTTCAAAATTTGAACCGTTTTTTTATTATATCATTCAGTGTCGCCCTCGTAATGAGCGTATTCAGAAGTTAGTCATGTAATTGCTCATATACACGAGCGGCACGTTGCCAACAGCAGAGGCCGTCAATGCGTCGGACTACCGTCGACGCGTCGGGCTGCCGTCGACGCTTGTCGAAAGCTGCAGTTGGCAACGTGCCGCTCGTGTATAGGAGCACTAAGAGCATGACTAGCCTATTGCATTCGATAGCACTAAGTTAACATGCTCCCCATTCACAGTCATATTATATTTTTCAGGTACTTCTTATGATCATTGGTGCGGTGTTAAGCCGAAGATAAAAACAGAACGAAGACGTACCATCTAAGTAATACTGTGTTCACTAACTGCAGTAATGTAACACTAAATCTAAAATACATCGAAAACAAGCAATCGTCCAGCGGCCGTTGAGATCTCACCTTAGAATTAAAGTTTTTTAGAGCACACACTAGATGGCGTTGTAGGCATTCATTATAAGGCCTGTTTTATTTATCAACTAGGTACTCGAAAAATTATTACTTTGAAATAAGTTGTTGAAGAGGTTTTTTATATTGATCAAAATAATGTTTTGTAAATAATCTTGTTGACTTAAAATACTATATTTTCGGGTAATTTTTTATACTCACGTTAATGTTACTTCTTGCGTAAATGTTATGCTAGTACCTGTTTTCAATTAAGTATAGCTATACTTAGTTGAAAAAATACTTTTTAAATAGGTAATGGATATCGAATTTATTTTAAGGAAATTATATTAAAAATAAACTACTACGAAACAAATATGATAATTATTTTTTATTCCGTTTTAATTGTTTCTGAAGTAGGTACCTACATGTTGGATTTGAAAAATTCTTTTTGCATTCGATAGCCCAATATTCTTGAGCTCTAGCGTGATGTTAAAATATAGCCTATATATTTAACATCACGCTATGACCCTTAGGAGCCGAAAAAGTCAGAAAGAAAGCTTAACGAAAATGAAGTAGGTAGGTAGGTAGGTAATAGTGCGGGCTGGCGATACGCAATTTAACGCGGACGAAGTCGCGCACAGAAGCTAGTATTTACATAATTTAAAAGCTAACAGTCTTAAAACAATAATATGAGTAAAACACTATATAAAACGGGAAATGAGAGAATCATAGGGCATCAAAACTTCATTTGTCCGCATCGCTGTCAAGAGGAAAATTGCCCAATGGCAGCATCCACCACCACCACCACCTTGCCACCTTAGCCACTTTGTATGGCAACGCTGATTTTTTGGCCACGACGAGATGAGTCTCACTCACCCACAGCCAGCAGGCGGGCACGCTCAGTAGTATTGGTTGACATATTAATAAGATTATTTCGATGGTATGTCTGGTAGATCTCATTTCTAGCAAGCGAATCTCCAGGCACCCACAGTGGTGAAGTACGGCACATAAAAATTAATCAGTGTGGAGGCTGAGATGATTTTCCTGATTAATTTCCCAGTCCCTCGAACCTAGGATATGAAAGCCGGTAAACAAATACTAGAAATTTTGCGGATACTTTAAAAGTTATATATTATTTTCGTTTGTCTAGTAAAGTAGGTAATAAATAATGTTCTTCTATTGTGTAAATTATGGCGTAGTTTCCGCCATCTAACATCGTTTTACTGAATCTAACAGGAAGGTAGAGGTCAAGATGGTGTACAAAATGTCTACTAGATGGCAGCACATACTAAATTGCTACCAGAATTGAAAGTAGGTACGCGATGTCTATGTTTGTTTTTAATAAAACATTGATAGGTCGTAAAAAACAAAAACCAATTTTACCAAAATAAAAACAGAAACTCCTACTCTTTGTTTTTATTTTAATTATACCTACTTGGTTTTTGTTTATTTTTATGTTTCTATGAGTGTTTTTATTTTTAATTTGTGATCTCCTGTGCGAGTCCCAATAAATACTTTTGTTTATCCTGAAAAGAATACGTCCTGTTAACTTTTGTAAAATACTTAAAAACTTGGATACTGTGGAAGGTTAGTTTTAGAAGTTGTTTTTCAGTATCAGATAATAAAATATTGTTTGAAATTAATATTTTGCAATAAATAGAGGTAGCTTACTTAACTAATAATTTAAAGATAATAACAATTTCAACTATAATTGTATAAGCATCGATGGTTCAGTGGTGGAATGCTCGCCTGCCACGCGGGCGGCCCGGGTTCGATTCCCGGTCGATGCAATACTTTTTGCGTAATGTAATTTTTTTATAATCTCAATTAAAAAAAAACGCGAACAATTAAAACTCAACAATTAGCCATAATTACGCTAATCAACCATAAAACGTGAAAGTTAATTTGGTAGGTACTTAGTAATTGAATCATTTGTGTTTTTGTGCCACAGATTTACTGTACCAACAACATGAGTTTCAGTTGGTGGTTTCGTTACTTATTTTTTACATTAAGTTACCTAAAAATTGTGCGAACAGGTAAGTTTTGTTTCTTATTTTTATGAATAAACACAAACTCAAAGCTTTAAAGTTGTATTTCAATATTAAAACTATTACACGCACTTTTGACTTGTTATTCTCTTTGAAAACTTCTTTAGGCACGCTGGGTACTTTTGGGATGAGGAAAAAGCACTGACCTCACGTGACCGTCACGCTCAGATACATATATACAGATGTTTACAAGTTTTTGAAGCTAAGAAGTCTTCACTTCCGACGTGCAGTCCTTTTTTTTTTTGCTGGGTAGTTATCAAATAACTTCTCCCGCTCTGGGCGAACGGGAGGGTGTGTCAAACTCTTACTGACTAAAACCTACCCGTGTTCCTTCCGTTGCCTGCGTTGCCAGGGGCCTCGGTATCCCTTTCGAACTTTCCCGCGACCCCGGCAGGCATCCGTCCTTGAGGACCCCTACACTTGTGCTTTCTTTGAGGCGCGCGTGGAACACAACGTGTCGTCGACCGGGCGCTGGTCCTTATCGGCCGGCGAGCTACCATTGCTCACTGTGCGCCGCAAGCCCGCGCCTACGGTGGCCGAAAATCCGGCTGGGATTCCGGACGCCTAGGGCGTCTCTTGTCGGCTAGGGGCGTGGGGGTGCCAGGTTTGCCTCTCCCTCACCCGTTCCGCCTCCTCCTTTGCGAGCATTATTGCTTCGTAAATGGAGGTGACCGCTTCCCATACCCTCTCGCTCCGTACCATGGCCTGTACCAGGGCCGTACGCGAGAGATCTTCGCCGCCGATCGCCTCTACGAGGAAACGGTGGTGCTCTGCCGAAGCAGGGCAGACCTCCACCGTATGCTCCACCGTGTCCTCCGGGTAACCCAGACAGTGGTGACATTCGGGCGTTTCCTCCTGCCTTATCCGACAGAGAAATGACGTGCAGTCCTACGACTGGCAGTATTTTTTTATTAATTGCCTTCTTAAAGGCAATAGTAAAACATAGGTATTCTGTAAACTTTCCATGTGGGAGAGCTGCTCGGAAGGAAGATCTATCTCCCATCATCATCCTTCTGCCCTTGTCTCATGTTACTTGTGGTCGGCGCAACACGTTTTTTCTTCCATTCTTCCGCTACGCTATCATGCACTCCTTTTTCTTTCATATCATTTCTCACACAATCCATCCATCCATCTAGTTTTCTATTTTACCTCGTTCTTTAAGATTGATGTCGGACTGTAGTTGGCACAAATTTTCACAGTACCACCAGAATACTGCCTATCGCCTCTAAATCGGAGCGACTGCAATATGGCACCGAAAACAGTATTCTCGTACTACAAGCCAGGATCCCGCTGTGAAATGGAAACGTGGCGAGGGTGTCCCACGGCCAACAAGTTTGATAACGAATACCTTTGCTCCCTCAATTGTATCTTCAGAACCAGACCGGATAATCAATTTAATCGTAAGTTTTCATTATTTCATTAGTAATATTTGCGTCAAAGCACAAATCAGCGGCGCCGGGCCGAAACGCAACGCAGTAATTGTTTCAGATAGATTCAAATTTCGGATTTAAATTTGAACTGTTTCAACTTCAGTGCAATGAGGCTCGCGCACATTGAGGTCATGCGCCACGGTGCGCGAGCCTTCATGAGACCCACCCGACGGGAGCATTCGCGTGTAATGTAACCACGAATGTAACTTCTGTGACAGATCGAGTTTGATCACTCAGTTTTATTTACTGTGCGAAAATAGTAATTGGACGTCCCAACATCTCACAGTACAATATACTTATGGAACCAATAACATTAGATGATTTATTTTCATTTTTCAGCATGCACAGTTCCAATAAACCAAAGTATATGCGGAGAACAAAAGGTTATTTTTACTTCCGTAGATGGTAGATGCGTAAGCGGGTATTGGGGAAGTTGTCCAACATATAACATGTTTGAAACTGGGGAGGAATGCCAGCAAGCCTGTGGTGGAGAAATAGTGGCTTTCGAGCTGCCGCTTCCATATTATCATGATCCTTTAGAAGAAATTAACGAGTTACTGAAGCATATTATTGAAGAAGACGTTACAACTACAAGGACACAAGAGACTGAAACTGAGGCTGTAATTGAGTCTACAACTGAGGCTGTAACTGAGTCTACAACTGAGGCTGTAACTGAGTCTACAACTGAGGCTGTAACTGAGTCTACAACTGAGGCTGTAACTGAGTTTACCACTGATGATGTAACTGAGACTACAACTGAGGCTGTTACTGAGTCTATCACAGAGGTTGTAACTACAACTACAACAGAAGTTATGGAATATGAGGTTGATCACGTCTTAAACCCTTGAATGTCCTAAGACCATTACCAGTTGTTCTAAAATTATTTTATTTTGTTGTAGCATTATTGACATCTATGATCTAGCTAAAAAAAAATATCAAAATATATTTTATTTCACATAAACCTACATGGGCACTTATGAAACGTCAGAAGCTAGGTGCACGGTTCCAATTGGTCGTTTCCTATGGAGAAGAGCCGGGAAGGAACTCCACGGTTACTCTTTTAAAAATAATTGGTTAGAATCGAAAGACGATAACATTCGTATCATGATATTAATCGTTTTCTAACTTAATAGTTCCATAATCAAAGTTGATTGTAAATTCCTTTTAAATGATTCGAATCGGACCTTTTGTTTAGAAGTTACGATTTTTATAAAAATGCCGCTTTTTTTTTGTTCTGGGGTGGAAAATCCTCATGGATGTCCTCCGCCTTGGGGTTTGGGGCTGTCAGACTCTTACTCTAATGCCCTTGATGGTATCCTAATCTTAACTAATATGATAAATGCGAAAGTGAATTTGCTTGTTTGTTACGCTTTCACGCTAAAACGGCTGAACGGATTTAGATTAAATTTGGCACATGGGTATAGCATGACCTGTAGAAGGACTTAGGCTACTTTTCATCCTGGATCGTAGACGAAATCGCCGGCAACAGCTAGTCAACAATAAACAGGCACATTCCTTTTAAAAAACTTGTGAAACCCACCAAGCAGATCATCGCCAGTGCTGCCCCCTTTTAAATCAACTAGCAAAAGAGATAAGAGACATAATCGAAAGATATAAACATGCTTGGAACACCACTATTATTACGTCAATTACCGAGTTGAATCGATGGAAATCTCGATGTTATCAGTATTCGATTATTTATCGGTATCGGCCGGTGCTATTGGAAGTCAAATGGACTTGTGGACAGGGGTTATATCACAAGGATACGTCATTAATCATTTTAAATGCCTGGTTCAAAACGTGAAACTGATGGGTAGCTTCTAAGCTGGAGACAGATGATTTATTTTGCTCAAGATATAAATTTCATGTAAGTAACCGAGATCGATCGTTTATTTACAAATTACAAGATGGTTATTAATATTAACTAAATCAAATTAAAACTAAGTTAAACCTAAAAAAAGGCCCTCGAGGCATTGTCCCGAGGATGCTGGCGGCATTTCCTCGCTGAATTGCAATGCTGAAAGATATATCGTCGGTGATATTCTGAAACCGCGGAACTAACAGTGTTTAAAACCGCGTAAGGTAGGTGCAGTGAATTTTACAGGAACGAGGAAAAACGTAATATTTACTAAACCACTTGACTTTCCATTGTTTAAACTTTTAAATTGATAAATTCCTCTTAATATTGTAGGCATATGATCAACAAGGATATGGTTTCAATTTGCGAGTGGAGTGAGGCACACGGATAGCAGGTTAACCCGTCGAAGACTCAAGTCATTGTTGTTGGCAGCTCAAGGATGATCTCCAAGATAAACTGGTCGCAGCTTCCCCAGATAAAATTTAACGGAATTGCTATTCCGGTAAGCGACAAAGTCAAAAACCTTGGGATTTGGATCGACAAACATCTTTCTTGGGGTCCCCAGCTGCAGGACGTAAGTCGCAAAATTTTCGCATCTGCCAAGTCCCTGAGACGATTGCGGAACTTTCTTCCAACTGCCACTAAAACTGCGCTTGCACAATCTCTTCTACTTCCCATCCTTGACTACGCTGATGTTAGTTATATCGATCTCACTGAGGCACAGCTAGATAAACTTGAGCGACTTCAAAACTTTTGCATAAGATTTATATTTGGCTTGCGCAAATATGATCACGTCTCCGAATTTCGTACAAAACTCAAGTGGCTTCCCATACGTCTTCGCCGGAATTCTCATATCTTGTTTCAGCTCTACAGTATTCAGTTCAATCCTAAAACCCCCTCTTATCTTAAGGGACGTTTCAAGTTCCTAAATGACACGCATAATAGATATCTGAGGTCATCGGAAAACTTGAGATTGGAGATCTGGCTCAATCTCTGTCCATTTTTAAAATTATGGTAAAAAAACACTCTCTCTCTTTAAACATACATTTTTTTTTTTTGTGTTCTTTGCACCTGTTTTGATTATTAGCGCTAGTTTTATGATTAATTATTATTGAATATATTATATAGATCATTTTAATATATTTTATGTAT
This sequence comes from Atethmia centrago, assembly GCA_905333075.3. Classification (NCBI taxonomy): domain Eukaryota; kingdom Metazoa; phylum Arthropoda; class Insecta; order Lepidoptera; family Noctuidae; genus Atethmia; species Atethmia centrago. Next base: position 27,616,598 of record HG995378.1, on the reverse strand, counting down.
GTATGTATTTGTTGTATATATGTGAATGGTACACCACAGACTACCTGCAGTATTGTCTCTCCTATCCCCCCTAATCCATCCAAAGGTTGTCTTTAAAAGATCGCTTTTAGCGATAAGACCGCCCATTGTGTCACCCTATGTAAAATTTCTACATTTATAGCTGTAATTTTTATGGTGTACATAATAAAGAGTATTCTATCTATCTATCTATCCATGAGGTTAAACTACGCTTGCCGAGGTTGGTCCGTGGATGGATCATCTTTATATACCGAGACGCCGTTGGTCCCGGCTGTCATTCGTGGATCTTTGACAGTCATTAAGGGTCGTCAGGAGCCCGAAAGTCTTACCAAGGGGTATCGTATTATTCAGATACTGAGTTGTGGAGGTCATACAAGGTGTTGTTTTGGATCTGCAAAACATTTTAGGAGGTAATTATGTTAGTGATTCTCGACCCGAATCAACAATAAAATGGGCAGGTTTTTTTTTATTTTATTCTTATTTACGGAAATTGGTAAATGTGAACTCCCCTTTTTAAAACGCGGTCAGTCTGTACGTGTCCTTAAACTGCGCTTTCACACACACACAAACAAACGCAACCGACATTTCTTTCATATATCTTAGACAGGGTTATTAAGAGAGTTATTCTGAAAAACAATAAAATTTAAAAGTCTAAATAAAAAGTATTATTGATTATTGACTTGGTATCGTATTGTTATATGATTATTTACGAGTTTCATAACAACCTCCTGAAATGTTTTGCAGGTTCAAAACTGCATCTTGTATAGGCAGTCGTTCCATGTCAAATACAGATATTCAGCTGCATCACCGGATGCACCGGATGCCTGGATCGCCTAGTCTGCTAGATGGCAGATTGACTAAGAATGTATACACTAAACTTAACAAAAATTTGCACGATTGCTTGCTGGCAGAATACAAAGACACTTCAGTTAGAAGACTCACCTATACCAAAACAATGTATTTCTAGCAAATAAACGTTTGATTTGATTTAATTTGAGGGGCTTGTGGCTAAGTAATAACAGCCGCACGGGTCGATCGATCAGGTAAAGCTATGCTTGCCGCGGTTAGTCCGTGGATGGGTGTGATGGATCTTTACATACCGAGACCCCTCCGTGCCTCGGAAAGCACGTTAAGCCGTTGGTCCCGGCTGTCATTTTGTAGATCTTTGACAGTCGTTACGGATCGTCAGAAGCTCGAAAGTCTGACAACCAGTCTTACCAAGGGGTATCGTGTTACCTAGTAACTGGGTTGTGGAGGTCAGATAAGCAGTCGCTCCATGTAAAATACTGGTATTCAGCTGTATCCAACCCCAACATAGTTGGGAAAAGGCTAGGCAGATGATGATTTGATTTGATTTTAAGGCGCTGACAAGACGCAAATGACCAAAATAGGCTAGTCTTAAGAAAAAAAATTGCCAAATCTGTATAGTTTGTGGTAGCGGAAAAAATATATGTTAATTTTGAACATATTTCCCAGAATTTGGTTGTAACCAAAACATGTTTTGAAAAAAAAATTTCGATACAAACTAACGTTCAACTAACCTCTTACCATGAGTTCTAATCCAAAATATCTGTGTTAAATATCAACATACGTTACGTATTTAATTTATAACAAGAACGTCTTATTTGAATGCAAAACTTGGTTGTTTTTTATTTTCGATTACTCAACTCAATTTTGAGTAAATAGATAATTGCTTCATATTTTGCAATAAATTACAAGCGTTGTGACATCACGCTTCTCTTTCTTTTCTATGCAATCTGACAGTGACCGCGGTTTTGGTGTTGTCAGCGTCTTAACGATTTGATATGGACCTTATTTATAGCAGTAAAGACGGTTCTAGTGCTGGTAGAACTAGAACCGTCTTTACTGCTGTGCGGGAGTGAAGACAACTGGTAACTGGCCTCGTGGGTCTTGTTGATACTACACCCACGCTCAACCCTAGCGCGAGCTATAAGACTCTAGTACGTCGCGCTACGGTTGAGGCTGAGTTCAAATCTCGAGTCTGGTAGTATTATTGGGTTGTCCATTACATTAGGATATTACGCAACTATTTAAAAAGTTTGTGATTCTACCCATTCTTAGCAAGCTGTGTAATGTTTAGTAATGGCATTAACTAAACTAATCTCGCTGTTATAATTATAGACTATATTATATACATTTAAGTATAATATCTATAACTTCGTACAGTTGCTAATCGATAAATAAAGATTATAAACTGGCTTCTGCCCGCGACTTCGCCCTCACGAAATGTCTTGTTCCCCCGACCCACTGCGTCGCAATGGAACTCCCGCCCGTGCTATAACTTTGTTTTCGCTTAGCGTTCATTCTGACATTTTTTCTTTTTGCTCGGCTCCTAAGGGTCGTTGCGTGATGTTAAATAGTCTAAAACCTTCCTCAAGAATTGGGCTATCAAATGCAAAAATATTTTTTAAATGCGACTGGTAGTTCCAGAGATTACCCCTTACATAAAAACTTACAAACAAACAAATTTTACCTCTTTGTAATAGTATTAGTACTTACCTATAAATTAAAGTCGCTTTTTGTGTCTGTCTGTGTGATCGTGATGTTCTTCTAAACTAGGCAACAGATCTTGATGTGGTTTTCACCGAAGGAGAATTTATGCGCATATTACGTTCATAATATACTTGTACATTTTAAAGAAAACCTCGATGCTACGAGTATGTCGATGCATTGTCGAGTTGTAGTAACTGTGTGGAGCAGGAGCAGTTCGCTAGTAAAACAATAAAATAAATCTGAGAACTGGCTATCTGGCTGTGCCAATTTTTACTGAGATTAATGACCACTTATTAAATAGATGGCTACGCCCCTCTAAGCCTGAAGGTCACGCGACTCCCAGCAGTGGGCAGAAACAAAGCTCAAGGTCAACTAACCCTTGCTTTGGGGGAGCCAATTAAAATATTGATATTGTTTGTTAGGGCTGAAGAATCCATGTTGCAAATAGATAGTTTTGATTAATTTGACAGGACTTTCATAGTTTGGTCTCTTTTCTACTACGAGTAATATACGGGACACTAATGTAGAATAATATTAATTCACTGGAGGAAACTCGCTAGCTGTCACTCAGATAAACATTGTAGAAATATTTATTTTATCTATTGTTTTCTAGACTTTTACACTTATTATAAGTACATTTAGTTTACACTTTTAGAAATTGATTAAACTAAACGATCACCATTACAACAATAATCCACGGTTTTGGAGTTGCCCTTTTTAATATTAAGTAATTACATAATATTAAAGATTGTAAATAATAATTAATAAATAACGAATGAATAATTTTACTAACATAGTTTTATGTATTATTTATTAACAATGTGTGGAATGTTTATTCTGAAATAAAATTATTAATTAATGAAACTAATATAACCATTTTAATAATAATAATATTTATTTGCTTAAAACACGGTATAAAAAGGTGTTATACTTAATACAAAATGAGATCATACACGTTTTGCTTATAATTAAAGCATGCAAAATTGTGTTTATTACACAAAGTGACCGCTAGCACATGTCAGATTACCAGTGAATTAATAATTCTACTTTAGATGTCCCTAGACGTATTAAGGCTCCTTCATACTGGCGCGATTTGTCGCGCGACGCGACGCGACACAAAGACACCGCGTGTAGCGCTACAAGCGGTGCCTTTGTGTCGCGACGCGTCGCGCAACAAGTCGCGCCAGTATGTAGGAGCCTTTAACCATAAAACTTTGATTGTGTTTCGTTTAGTGTCCAATAAACGATCTACGATATTTTTCGACAGACTTGTAAAAAGAATAAATTAAAACCGATCACACAATAAAATTTAAAAGAAAATGCTAAAAGAATACTGCATCGACCGGGAATCGAACCCGGGCCGCCCGCGTGGCAGGCGAGCATTCTACCACTGAACCATCGATGCTTACACAAATAGTTTCGAAATTGTAAACTACATCCAGCAACTAACAGCCACATACGTAAGTATTTGAATAATTTCGTAAAATTTATACAAATGTTTTACTGAAGTAGAGTGAATCTAAGTATTTCGAAATTATTTCGTGTAGTATTAAACACACAACATTCCTTCTGCAACGTGTGTACAAGTGTCTCTTTATTTAGTACCTAGGTACACACTGTTACATAACAAGTTATACATTTCCAGAATAAGCTGATCTCGCATTGTGTAGGTAGGATTTCCGTATAAAGAGGTCACCTTATACTGGAAATGTATAGCTTGATTAGTAGCTGTGTGTACCTACATAGGTGTATGTAGACCACGGATATATACATACGTTCAAAAACTACTTTTGAAAGGAAACAGTGTCTATTTGAACTGTGTTTGGTTATGATTTCACGGATTAAGCAATAGGGAATTTAGTAAATAAGTACCTGTATTATTTGTAACAAATTAATAAATTGAAAAGTAAACCTCGTAAATTAGGTATTCGGTATTGCATAAACCACACATCACATACAAGTTGGACATGAATACGACATATAACACTTCTTGTTACCGCTACTTCATTTGAAAGGGGTGTGCAATGTTTACTAATAAACAACACAAACCGTGTTCCAAAGTTGAAAGGTCACCGCGAGATGGCGCCAAAATGCAATTCAAGATGGCGACAAGCGAGCAGCTGATCGACCGCACCTGACGCGCACCGGCTCACTCAGCACTCGGTAGTGTCGCTGCTCTAGTCAAAACGAATGACTCAGTTGCGCCAAGACCGAGTGACGGAAGCGTCGCGTGTATTGTTTATTATTACCGAAAGATTACGATGCCAATGTTTCATTCAATAAATAAACAAATAATGACGTGAGATCTTAAGGACGATTGCGTAACTTTGTTATATGCGATAAAGTTATGGGATTATATCGATTTTAGAGATGCTCGCGAAGTAGGGCAGTGTTCCCAGGCTTCTCAGTCAGTGTGTCTAGGTCAGACCTTTTCGGGACTGAGTTCGTTGCTTATCTTATCGTTGGTGCAATTATTTACATGCGGTTTGTTGTGTTATTGATTGAACGGAAGTCGTTGACTTGTTATCAGTAGCTTCTGTGTGAAGTGATTGTTGTTCTTGTTGTGAATTGTGCCGAGGATAAAACAATGTTTGGAGTATTTATGAAGCGGTGGAAGCCTAAAAGGTAAGTTTGTTTAGTTAGTAGAGATAATGATGCTGAGGAAAATATTATTGAGGTTGCTCTTGGTGAAGACGCTTCCTTTTTGGAGAATGTTAGGTTTGATAATTTTGAAAATGGGATGGACACGTTCGATAAAATTACAAAATAATGAACTCTGTTAAACTCTATTTTAATGTCTAAGCTGGACGTTAGAAATTCCTTAGAATTTTTTGCATCTAAATTCGGACTAATTTTGGCACGGCTGCAGACAAACTCGGGACTGCTGACAGACTCAATGGATGAAATAGTAGAAATACATTTACTTACTCTAATAGATAATCTTTTGATTTAAGTAGGTACTACATCTATATGATATTTTGATTCTATCAAATTCTTTAAAGCAAATATTTCAATATAAGAGACTCAGGGAGCATAAAAAGCTTAAAACTTCCGGGATTGTTAAATGGGTCATCAATGTTTTTATAGACAGGAGACATCAATAAGGCTCAAATTTTAATTTATTGCTTGAATCACTCGATGGCAATTTGCTCTCGCCCAGAAATTGCTTTTAGATTTAATTAAAATAATAACACGATTACAGTAGGTACCTATAACTGGATGTACAAGAATGATGCACATAGCCAGATGAAGACAACAAAGCAATGCGATAATCCATTACCATCAACCACACAGCCTCCAAACATCAAATTTCAGAGAATAAACTCCTCTTGAATTAACCTATTTTCGTCGATGCCATTCCTGATAAGCATTAGTGCAGGTCTGAATGATTGAACTAGGTATAATAATTACATAACACTAGGTATAATAATTGCAATGCCGGAAGGCTTAGGCAGATGCGTACCTATAGTAGGTATAAATTCCATGTAATAGGGGGCGGGGCGAGCCGATTGCTATGAACCGGGCACAAATCTGGAAGAAATCCATCGGAGAAATCTATTCAGGCTGTTAATGACAAATTCCTGATGGCAACACAATAACACGACCTCATCACCAGCAGTAGCGCTTACGACAACTACACCAACGAATTATAATTACCTATCAAAATTAACTGTCAGAATAGAACCATCTACAATCTGCCACGAAACTGCCTTTAAAATGAACTGTCAGAATAGAACCATCTACAATCTGCCACGAAACTGCCTCTAAAATTAACTGTCAGAATAGAACCATCTACAATCTGCCACGAAACTGCCTCTAAAATTAACTGTCAGAATAGAACCATCTACAATCTGCCACGAAACTGCCTCTAAACTAACTTGAATATCTTCATTACATACAACACCAGACGAAGCCAAGTAAGTCATTAGGCAGCAAAAACTGAAAATTTAAACTCACGTGTTACTTAAAGAAGATTAGTTACATGTCGATACACGAGTCAAAGTCGAAGTGAATCCATATGATGTAACTGTTACGAGGACATCAGTTTATTGAATAATATTTAAATATAGGCGGGATATTATACTAAATCTATTGGTATATAGAATTGCACAATTGAAGACGTTTCTTCTTAATTGGCTAACCATGAAATTTCAAATAATTTAAGTACCGTGAATTTTCTTCTTTCAAATCATTAGAATAATGGCGCACAATAGATTTTTTTTTTAAATAAGTCATTACTAGAGAAAAATGTGAGCAATATATAATTATTTTAAACAACGCCGTCTTCTTATAAGGAACAGTGATAAGGGTATACATTATATTTTCTTGAATTGGAAGATTTTTTCTCAAACTTTTAGACTTGTGTGAAACTCAATTGTCGATTCAGAACTTGTGCAAATTTGCACAACTTGGCAAAATGTTGAGTGAGATACGTACAGTTCGAGAGATTTGAAGGAGTTTATAAATATTTATTTATAGAAGTGAACTATGAATTTGGCCAAAAACAATTAAAGACTATCATAATAGGGACAAAAGACAGCTTTTTATAATCTATGCATATAATAAATAGTATCTAACAAAGTTAAAACTGTACATTAAATATTTTAGGAAAAATGTAATTGATACGAGGTTAGAACGAGTCTGATGCCGCGGCCGAAAATATAGTTTTTAGAATTTTATCGTTTGTTGATATATCTATGTTCCGGATTGGCGCAACAACAGCAGAATAAAAGCTTCTACAGACTGGGGCGATATCGCGGGCGCGACAGGCATATTGCTGCCTGTCGCGCCCCTGACTTCGCCCCAGTTTGCAGAAGCCTTATGTAGATTATGTTCAAATGCACAAATATCCATTAAAGTTCCAATTATCGATTAGGCTATAATATTATCTCGCAAGTGGCTAGGGGGATTAGCAATATTGAATTATGTCCGTATTCCTGCACAGATTACCGCGAAATTTAATTAGACGAGAAAAAATGTTATAATATTTCAGATTTATGAATACCATCACGCTATATACCTACAAATAGCTATAAATCATGACATGTATAAAAACGGCTATTTTCGTCAAATCGTCACCGAAGTGAACAGCCCAACGGTTCCACGTTCGCCCAGTAAGCCACGGTTCGTGACTTCCATCAGCAACAGATATTAACTTTTGTGATTGTTTTTTTATAATGTTTTTTTTTTAAAGATGCTGTAGGATTTCCAAATAATAATAACTTATAATTTAACACAGATCGTCATCAATGGATGCCATAAAGGCTCATGCAGACAGGCGCGACACGACTCTGGTGGAACAACAACGCGTCGCGCCTGTATGCACTAGCCTCTACCGCGCACCATAACCCATCTGGACGGTCACTAAAAATAAATGATATCGCTACAAGCAAATTTGAGCCGTGTGTGGTCAATTGATATTATGGCGTAAACTTCCGTCGGACCCAATATGTTGTATATCGCCTTAACACCGTGACGTATTCACGTATGGCACCGCGTCTGCGCCATACCTTAGTATGAAATGTTTGCGTCAGCTCGCGTTGGAATGTGAGGATGAGCAGGTCTCGAGAGTGATCCGGGATGATTTTTTCGTTGATGACGTAATCCTCGGTGACAATGATTTAAATAGGTTACTAGATATAATTGCGTAAGTGGTTGTTTAACGTTGATATCAGTGCCCACGAAATATTCAAACGATTGTCATTGGGCGAACATTGCCAAAGTAAGACTTTAGGATTGGATAATAAAAGTGATGAACTTCATTTCACCACACAAGTAGTTAGACCGACTATACTAAGTAAACGTACCATGTTATCGATAATTGCACAAATATACGATCCTTTAGGTATTTTAACGCCGATTAGAGCAGGTACACATTTATTTATTTATTTATTTATATATACTTTATTGTACACCACAAAAATACATGACAAAAAATAAATCAAACACTACAAAATATACAATGGGCGGCCATATCGCTATCTGCGATCTCTTCCAGGCAACCTTGGGATGGACAGTGATTTGCCTGGACATAAAGTGGGGCTGTCGTTGGTGTAAAAAATAAATAAATACAATATACTAAAATTGATACACAGATACATATATATCCTAAATAATATATACATAAATACATACATATTAAATGTATAAGCAACGAAAATAAATGAAGACTATAGATAATTAGGTACAGTTACGAAAACAAGCTCACAGCGACAAGTACTGTTCACATTGTACGAGTACGAGTAACACCACAATACACACTGCGTGGTGCCTATTTCATAAAGATAGTGTGTAGGTATGTAACTAATATACTTATAGAGTATCTTCAGATATAGTTGAAATTACATAACATAATAGAACTTAATATGACGCCTGTAATGAACACTTCGCAATAATAATTGAAATTACGTCTTTAAATTACATACATACATAACGTCACGCCTTGTTTCCCCGCAGGGTTGGACAAAGGTGTACCTGCAGTACACCGACATTTCGCCAGTTACGTTTAAGTCCCATGTAATAGGGGGCGAGCCTATTGCCATCAACCGGGCACAAATCTAGACTCCGGGCTGCTACTGAGAAATGCCGGATAGAAAACCCAATAAACACTGCCCGACCCGGGTATTGAACCCAGCACCTCATGCTCAGCAGTAGTGCTTGCGACCGCTAGACCAACGAGGTGTAATGACGATGGAGCTTTCCGAAGAAAGAAGAACGCTAGCAGTAAGTGTAAGAAATGTAGTAACAGTACAATTTGTAAGACAACCGTTATTTTAAAAAGATGATGTGAATAAAATGTAGTTAAACATGAGATTAACATAAGCAAACCCAAGTTCCTACAGCAAATTAAACATTACAATAACATACACGCTTATACCGTTTTCAAGTGCAGTTTTTGCTGACGCCTGAGTCAGCTAATGTACGTGGATCGGATTCGACTACCGGCAAACACGTTAATGCAAGTCATACAGGCAAATTAGGAACGTATCGAATTACATATGCAACCGTCAAGGTGTTGAGAAAAATGTTTTTTGCTCTGCATGAAACAACGAGTACTTATTGGTAATTAATGGCAAATATATGATGCTGCTGATTTATTATTTTATTCAAAATAGTGAAGGAAAACATCATGAGGAAACACTAGAACTAAAAAATCGAAGACATGGACATCTACCAACTCGCACTGGGCCCGCGTGATGGATTATGGCCCACTCCCTCTCACCGAGAGGAGGCCTGTGTCCAAGCAGTGGGAACATTATAGGCTAATTATGGTGATTTATTGGACGCAGAGAGTTGTATTTTAACAAATAGTGATGTTGAAAAGAAATCAAGCTTCTTTGGAGATTTAGATCTTAGATATTTTTATCCGCAGAATCGTCTGTACCTTTTGAGTTGGTCGGACAAACGAACAAAGAGCTGAGAGAAAGCTGAAGTTATTCATAATTGAAGTCTTAATTTAGTTAACCAATAAAACCTAAGAACGTGTGAAAATTATTTTAACGTTCAAACAAAGTCTTTTGAAATGTACGGGAAAGAAATGGAGTTTCGTAGGGTGCAATAATGGGTCCACTAATTGGTTTACAAGATTGTTGGGAAATAGATAGAAGAAGTTGTAAATAATATAGCTGTGAAAAGATTGGAAGATGATATTTTAATTATTCTTAGAGTAATATTTACAACCATTACGTACGTCTATGGACTGTAGTCACCTGTATCTGTCATAGATGTTACTACACACATTCAGCTGCTTACTACTGAAATTATAAAAATTATAAAACATTAACTAAATTAAATTACAACTAAGTTAAACCTAAAAAAGGCCCTCGAGGCATTGTACCGAGGATGCTGGCGACATTTCCTCGCTGAATTGCAATGTTGATGCGTTGCGCGAGAAAGCCGCCAGCTTTTCGGTTACCAGTTACATCAACTAGACGTTTGGCGATTTCCGCAAATTTATGCGCACTAGGACCCCACGGACCGAATCATTTATATGTTTATTTAGAAATTTTGATAAACCTTTGAAATGCACCTATGCAGGCTGTCTATATGTTTAATTGACCTGACCTAATAATTATTATGTAAGTGCCACAACCATTAACTGATCTCAACAAAATAAAATTGTATATTTACTTAATTAATGTTAATAGTGTATTTAAAATGTTAAAAAAATATTTATTGTTAATTTCTTTCCTAATTTTATTTTTGTTTTAAGAATTATTTTAATTATATTTTTTTGCTGTGCCCTACAAGGTCCGTAATTGTGCCTTAGCTCTAAGCCTTTGTAACACCTTTAAAACATTATGGAATGCAATTAAAAATATGAATATGAAAATGACCCATTACATAAGGTAATTTACACATTATGCACATCAAACTAAGTTACATTGAGCAAAACTTTTCTTTGGAAAATCACTGTTTACGGCAGCGCACAATTAAATAAAATTAAAAAAAAATGGTTTATTTCTCACCATTAAAAAATAATAAATTACAATTTAGTAGGTACACACGGCTACATAATATTATCAAGCTATACATTTCCAATATAAGCTGACCTCTCATTGTTCGGAAATCCTATAGCGAGATCAGCTTATACTGGGAATGTATAGCTTGATATGTAGATGTGTGTACGTGAAAATGATTACAATTGTTTTTTTCTGTGGTGCTGTGGTGGTTATAATGAGGTGTATAAAGTATTGACCATAACCCGTGAACTAGGCGGGGACATGTATCTCTGGGGATGACAATGTTACGTTAGTGAAAAAAGGTAAAAAGGTTACAACTTTGATCTTCAATATCTCCGTAACCAAAGAGTTCCCAGGTATGGTCCAGAAGTTACTAAAAAAATATCACAATGACAAAGAGTACAAGTGTCAACATAATATGAGGTGTCTTTAGATTCGTCTTAATTGTGGGAGTGACATAGGTTTTTTTTTAAATTAATTACTTACAACAATATTAAAAGCTAGTAATGAGTCAATTCCAAATACACATAATATATATTAAAAAAACGAAAAAGCTTGAAATAAAGCAAATGATTAAAACAACAAAAAACCTACTGCAAAAACACGTTACTGAAAGGAGACAAGCATTATAATCTATAGAATTTTGCAGGCTAAACAAAAGTTACTCCATATTTTTCAGGTTATTGATTTATCCCCCCGCCTGCAATACTAAAATACGATAGAATATAAAATTATAATGCTCTCTTTTCAGTTATGTGTATTTGCAGTCGAGTTTTTCGTTTTTTAATTACATCCGTTATGAACTTATTCTAGAGTGTGTGTGTGTGTGTGTGTGTGTGTGTTTGTGTGTGTATGTTATTGTAGCGTGTTTAAGTAATTATGTAAATTATATGAATCGGTCACACAACTCACTCTATTATAATTTCATTAATTTCCATGTATAAAGAATTAATGTCTCTACAGTGACTTTCATATGTGTTTCATTTAAGGCCGCTCCCTCAATAAGTTGTTTTTCAATTAACGTATGCTTTTAGAGCAGAGTTTAATGAAGGCATTAATTAAAATTGAATGAGTCAAAGACAATTTAGTCTTTCATGGTTCTTTTAATTTTTTTTTGTGCCTTATTGTTGTTTTTGTGATCGATATAAATAATGTTACCTAACTTTAGAGTCCGTTTGTTGCTCTTTCAAATATGGTAATCATAAACGTTGTCTGTCGTGATGGCCCAGTGGTTAAGGCCACGGATCTCATGCACTAGGATGTGGGTTCAAAGCCGGGCAAGTACCAATGTGGCTTTATGTAATTTCTGAGTGTATCTTGGACTTAACTGACATCGGTGAACGAAAAACATCGTGAGGAAACCTGGACTTATAGTTAAAATAAGTCTAGAATCGCCAACCCGGCTTGAGCAAGCGTGGTGATCAATGAATGCCTTCTGTGTATGAGATGAGATCTTTGCCCAGCAGTGGGAAAAATAAAAGGGCTGGTATTATAAACGTTATCTTCGTACAGAAGTAGTCTGTTTTGCTTACCCCTTTAATATTAAAAACGCTACTCTCTCTCTCATCGTGCTGCATAAACATCAACACGACTTGTTGCACGCAACTTATTTTTTTTATAAAATTTATTAATAACTAGGCCCACGGCTTCGCTCGCAAACTCAAACTCAAACTTGTAAGCAAGCATATATTTCAAATAAACCAAATAAGACACTTTTGAATTGTCAAGGGGTCGGTCAGTCAGAAAGATGAAGCTAGTTGCCCATTGCCAAGCGTAGTAGGTTCCTATGGAGACGAACGGACAAGAAACTCCACGGACACTCTTTTAAATTAAAATACTTATTGGTTACATCATTCATATTGAAATTATATACATGTGAGAACAATGTAGAAGGACGAGGCTTTTTCTAAGTTACTCCTTATAACATCAGCAATCTGCCAATGAAAGTCCCATCAAAATAGGTCTAGCGGTTTCGGAGATTAGCCGGAACAAACAGACAGACTGGCAAAAAAAAAATGTTTTTTATAGTATACCGTATATACTTTCATATCCATTTAGTAAAAAGCTGTTATTTTGACATTACAAATAGACACTACTTCCTGAATTACTAACCACGCTGGGGTCGGTGCATTTCATTCATTCATTCACAGAAGATTATACGTCTCAGAGAAAGTTTAGCGACGCGATATCGTCCTGTATGTATTATCATAAACTGTGGAGGGATCGTAAATCATAGTGTCTGACGTGTCTTTGTGTTCACCAGTGAAAGCTAAGCGATGTATAACAATAACTATGTTACTCATTCAAGTTTTTAGTTTTATAGACCGAGAAAACATTAGCCCAGAGCAATTTACCAGTATATGAGAAGTAATTATTTCAGTTATTAAATAAGACTATGTTTTACGTCCAACAATAATTATTTCAAGCAAAATGTTTGGAAATTATAGGTGTTCCGCAGGGCACAATACTCGGTCCTATAAAGATATACTACTACGGTATATAGGGTACCTACACACACGCTACTGTAATAAACAAGTCAACTACAACAAAAGCGTAAAATATCACAGCACATCACGCGATGTGAGCAGTGCCTTAACGCTTGGTAATAAATCTGTTGTACCGCACATCGAGTATCTATGGCTTGTTCGGATAGTTCACCTAACGACAAAGTTATTCCTATTTATTGTATTGATTTGTAGTCCATTGGTAACTGAGAAAGCGGATTTATATCTTTAGAAATTCGGGTAAGATTTGAGAGCGGCTTTTCTACTTATTATTGGATTCTTTTGTGTTCTGGTCTTGTGACACGTATTCTGTTGGTTTGCTTGGCTTAATAAGCTAATGTTACTAGTTTCTTGTAAGTTGTGTTAATGACACGATATCTTAGTTATGATGATCCTTCAGTTGTATTCCTGTAATCCTAATCTCATCCTTTACATTATGCGGACTATTCAAAAAGCTCTGGCGAAATGTGTGTGTGTAATTGCCGTTGATCTTGTCCATACAATGCGCGTCGCGCTTACGCCGCGCCGACGCCGGTCCATTTTTTTTCAAATATTCTTATTTTCGTTACTAAAACTAATTAATTTTTAAGTTACGAAAATATGAATATTTGAATTAATCACAAATAGAAATATACATGTATAATAATGTCTATTCATATTAAAAATAATCATGAATATATCTTAATTTTGAGAGTAATATCGTTTTTATGCTTTGGGTAGACAAACTTCTTGAATTTATCTCACAAAGTATTTTCCTACAATACTTAAATATTCACATATATAATTGATGTGCCGCATGCACATCTAGTTCTAGTTTATCATACATTTTTGTACAACTTATATGAAGGCGGAACCCATTTAAAAGTCACTTAAATCATGTACCTGCGCCTTATGCAACAAATATTAGAAATTCATAAATATCACCGTGTTCTTGTCACTTGTCATTGAGTTTATGTTCAAAATATTATATAATATTTAGCTAAGCTAGTAGTTCCTCGCTTCCATTTTTTTTTTTTTGGCTGCCACTTTGCAATACAGTAATTAGCAGTGATAGGAATAGGTAGTGCCTATTTGCCTAAACTTCGAAGAACAGAGACAAGAAACGGAGACTTCCTTAGGACTAACTTTTTATCCGAGACATCTGTCCCGAAATTTCGAGACAACACATAAATACATTTAAAAAAAATGTTATTTGGAATAAGTAATTCGTCTATATTTACCTAAAGTTTGCGACTAGATATATCATAATAAATAACATACACAGTCGTTACAACCATAAAATTTTCTGAATTTTTTTTTGGAGAACATTTTGTAAATGACTTGTTGATCGTAATACACAATGAATCACAATGTTTGAATAAGAAGCCGTACACGTTTCGAAGTAAATATCTTCTTTCTAGCTCACTCTCGGCTACGTTTAATGAGATTTCTAAAGTTCAAGTGTAAAAAAGGCATTATATGTAACACATAATATGATTTAAAAGAGTGTCCATGGAGTTTCTTGCACGTTCTTCTCCATAGAGACCTACTCTTTGGAACGTGCAATTTAGCTTCACTTTTCTTGGACTGACCGACATTTGACTATTCAAAAGTGCCCGTAAATGGTCTATTTGAAATAAATGCTTTGATTTTGATTTTATCGGTATTTAAAATAAATAATAATTAATTTATTTGCCAGAATGTAGGTATACAAAGTGGTATGATCTTAATATTAATGAGGTCCCTTTACATTCTACCGTTATACATGATGTGCAAATATTTAGTTACAAATGAAAATACAAATACCTTTTTTTCTTTCATCTTAATGAAATATATTTCTAAAGTATATTTAAAAATGTGCATGATATTAAAATAATTGCATAATAATGGTATCACATTATCACATTTTACGGCAGCGCGTTTCGTTATCTATTCTTAGAAATTACAAAAGGTAACCGCCATGGTCGCATACCTGTGCGGCGCGGGGAGGGTCTACATACCCCCTCCCCCCCTACTCCTTACCGCCCCGCGTGCGCGCAGGTTACCTTCACTTCAATCCTGTACTTCGGTTTGTTAAGTGCGCATCTTCCTGTATTGTTTTTGTGAATATTGTTTTTCACCCTCGCTCGTTTTTTGGTTCATTGGATCTTCTTAATACGACTACTTTGGCTTGAATTTATGGATTACGATTTGCTGCAATAACATTGTTCCTGTCTGTCTACATCAAATAATACGGTAAGTCAACATTTATTACTTTTTAATGTTTTGGCTAAAGTTATTTATTTTATTTCTTGTAGGGAAACAAACAATAAGTTAGATATAAAGAAGAACATTAATGTATATATTATTTTATCTTAAACTAGCAATTTGACAGTCTAGATTGATATGCAATTGTATGAACTTGATATTTTTTAGTGGAGTTTTTAAGATAATTATTGTGTATGAAACGTAGTTAAAGAAAAAAAACATACGCATTTAACTTTTGGTTCAAATATAAAAGTGAACTTCAATACTACCAAGCATAGTAATGTTATATCTTTGGTGTCATAAAGAATTGCTAAGGTGGACGAATTCTATCAAAATATATTATTTTTCTGGCCGGTTCTTTTAATATTTTAACCAAAAAGGAATACCTATGTCTTTTGCGCATTGACTAAAATGCGAAAAAAAAATTTCAATAACCATGATGTTACGCGTGTTCATATTATCTAACCGTTTTTCTTTATTAGAGCATAAAATGAAAGAATAAAATCTTTAAATCGATACAATCGATGCACCTAGCTGGAATGCGCGCACCTCTCCCGCTTTCCTTTCCACCTCCCTGTATCTATAAAGGTTCGTTATTCCTTTTGAGGCATGGAAAACTTAAAATTTTATTTTATTTTAGGTACTTGCCATCGTACATCTTTTTGGAGACCAGTAAGATTGGAGATGGCGAACAAGCCTAAGAAAGCAACAGTACAAAGTTGGATTGGACTTCATCCTGAATTATATTACGATCCGCCCAGTAATTTGATTTACTGTTCTAAGTGCGAGAGCAGTATAACAGCTAAACTTAGTAGATCAACTTAGAACTTAGTAGTCAAGAGGCACGTTAAAGGTCCGAAACACAAAGGGACAAGTAAAAAACCAAATGAAGAATTTTATTTGGACCTAGTACAATTTCTCATATTATGTAATATACCTTGAATTCAAGTAAACAACCCCGCTTTCAAAAAATTCTTCCATAAATATATTTGCTGCAATTGTACAAATCGATAAAAGCTTCCTGAGCAATCATTGCTGAGAAAAGTTTATTTAGATAAGATTTTTAAAACTAAAATTGACTCGAATTATGAACAAATTGCAAATCAAAAGCTGTGGGTATCTTTAGACGAGACAACTGATTTTTTAGGCAGATACATGGTACATTTACTTGTAAAACCTTTAAATGCGATCACACAAAAACCATTTTTAGTTGCTTGCAAAGTACTAGAAATTGTTAATGGGAACACAATTGCATAATTTGTAATAGACTGCTTTGAAAATATGTGGTGCGATTTGTATGAATCCAAAGTAGGAGACGTTGCTGTACTATGCACTGATAGTGTAGCATATATGCTAAAAGCGGGACGTGTGCTAAAAATTATTTGCCCAACATGATACACGTCACTTGCTTAGCACATGCACTGAATCTCGTGGCAGAAAAAATACGATACGAATACTCAGATGTAGATGAATTAATTTCAAACGTAAAAAAAATATTTTTAAAATCACCTAATAGAGTGCGCTTGTTAAAAAACACCTTTCCCCACATGCCGCTTCCTCCAGAACCCGTTATTACAAGATGGGGTACTTGGTTGGAGGCAGTGTCATATTATGCAAAATATTATGATCAAATTAAAACAATTGTAAATCTTTTAAGAAGTTCCGACGCGCTATCTATTAGGTGTGCCAAAAATGTTCTTCAAAAGGAAAAGTTGAAATCGGACTTGGACTACATTGAGGAATATTTTAAAGATATACAAATTGGATTAAAGAAATTACAAAAATCGAATTTAACTCTAACGGAATCCTTTGAAATATTTGATCACGTGAGAACTGTGCTTAGCTGGTGTTCATCTGAGCTTATAAAAAATAAACTCGTAAATGTCATGGACAGAAATCCCGGTTTAGATAAAATTAGAGACATATGTGAAGCGATAACAGCAGGAAAGGATGAGCGATCATACTATATGTACGCGCCTTTAACCTCAGTTGATGTTGAAACGTCCTTTTCAACTTATAAATGGATTCTTAACATAAAAATAAATCGCCTGACAGTTGAAAATATAGAAAAAAATATGATTGTGTATTTTAACTTAGATGACTCATCTGACAAAGAAAGTTTCGGTTCTGATACTGAACTTGACGAATCGAATCACGATGATTAAATTAAAATCGTTCTTTATTTTTTATGGTATTTGTAACACAAATAAAGATTTTCAAATTCTTAGCATTTTTGATGCATCAAGTTCTTTATCAAAACCGAACAGTTAGTAGTTCAGTATTAAAACTGATTGTCCTAAATGCTTCAAATATTAATTTGTAAACTTCAAAGGTTAATTTGTACTTTGATTTGAGTAAAAATTGCATCCCTCAACGTCAGTAAAATAAATATGACATAGATATTTAAAGATAGATAAACATAAATTTGTTTCTTAAATCTTTCCTTCTGTACATTGTTTCCTACTGTGTTTCATGGTTTCCAATTACGTCATATTTTAAAATAATATAAATATACATATATGTATTTGTTACAACAATATTCTATGTGTTTTATTTTTCCTTTAGAGCCCATTAATTATTTAATGAACCTAGAGCGATATCGACCGGCGATTTTTGAGCATTTTTTCTTTCGTTTTTTTTTGCATAGAAATGTCCAAAAATCGCCAGACAATATCGGTGGTGTGAAAGGACCCTTACTTTTTTTTTTTAACTAGTTAATGCCCGCGGCTTTTCCCGCGTGTACTATTGTTTTTGTATCCCATAGGAACTATACTTTTTTTTTAATAGGAAGTAGCATATATGCTATTCCACACCTTAATCTATATCACTACCAAAGTCAGCATTTTCAGTGGCATTGAGTAATGGACATCCATACAAACTATCACATTTATAGACAAACTTTAGATAAATATAGACGAATTACTTATTCCAAATAACACATTTTTTTAAATGTATTTAAGTGTTGTCTCGAAATTTCGAGACAGATGTGCCGGAAATAATTTAGTCCTAAGGAAGTCTCCGTTTCTTGTCTCTGTTCTTCGAAGTTTAGGCTAATAGGCACTACCTATTCCTATCACTGGTAATTAGGTAATCTCTTCCTCATCTCAGCTAATGACGTCGACGAATCGCCTAGATCGAACCTATCCACTAGAGACGCGACGCGAGACCTAGGCTATATTTATTTGGGGTCAATATCAATAGTAGGTATATTATGCAAATTAATAGGTACTTGGGGCACAACTCGTGTTTTGAAATGAAATGAAATGAAATGAAATGAAATTTTTAATTAATTTATTTAGTGGTAAGCACAGCTCCTTGAGTTGGTTCGATATACCGACTACAGATATCTACATTTGCCGCCAAATGGTAGAATGTTTCGTAAATATTTGAAAGGTATCGTTGAAATGACAGGAATATAAGACTTTCCATTCTGTATTAAATGTCATCGCTTTAAGGTTGCAGGTGTCCATTGACGGCCATATCGTCTTTCCATTTGTTGCTCGTTGTTGAATGTAGAGTATTGCTATACCTAAATCAAACCATTTGTCTATAAAACAGTAACAACATCAATCAGAGTTGATAACTTTATGTAAACCAATTCAAATTATACCAGCAGGCTTAGCATGACGCATTCTATTTCTTCGAAGAATAGACACGGCTCTTTCTATACAAAGTGACATTTCGTTTCTCCTTTTTTGACATCGCACCGTCGAAATCCTTCTACGTAAAAAGGACCTAGACAAAGATCGTTAGAAACGAAAGACAAAATGAGATTGTAGAAGGATTTCTACGGTGAGATGTCAAAAATGGATATACGAAATGTCACTTCGTATAGAAAGAGCCGTGTCTATTTTTCGAAGAAATAGAAAGCGTAATGCTAAGCCTGCAGAAGACTTCTCAACCTTTTTGTTTCTTTTACACTTTTTGTATTCGTGTCTATTAAGACACCCATTCCGTAACCCAAAACGACTATTACCTTAACTAATTATCTGAATATTTTTAATTTGACAACGTTATTAAGTTTTTCTTTTATTTCTCAACCCGTGACTGCGGTTCGCGGTCGGGGAGACCGGAGCAATCTATTTTTCTAGTGCTGCCCTCTAGCTAGACCACCTGCTGAGATTTTAATTGGAAATTGGCCCTCTCTATTTGTAATGCTCACAGCCTCATAGGGCCACGTTGGGTGGTCACCCTCTGTTTCTTATTTTCCCTTTAATATGTGAGCAGTGAGGGTCGATTTTGTGTTCGCGTACCGTCATGTGTGATGTAAATCGTTCCTCATTTGTTTGTGGGATACGCCGGAATAATTATGGTTTTCCTTAGTAACGCATCAGTGAATATTTCAAGGGATAAATGTAAAGGTAAGATAAATTTTATGTTGGACGCAGGTAATGTGTTTAATGCTGTGTTATTATGTTTTATTACAGCGAAAAAAGATGTGACTTTTTAGGGTTCCGTAAACAAGGAACTATTATAGTTTCGCCATGTCCGTCTACCTGTCTGTCTGACCTCACTGTAGCTCAGAGACGCTTAGTACAAGAAAGCTGTAATTTGGCATAGTTATACATATTAATCACGCCGACAAAGTGCTAAAATAAAATCATCATCATCATCATCATTCTCCTACCCTTATCCCAATTTATTTGTGGTCGGCGCATCATGACCCTTTCTTCCATACTTCTCTATTAGTTGTCATCTCGGTAGTCACCCCCTTTCTAGCCATATCATCTTTCACACAGTCCATCCATCGTTTCTTTGGTCTTCCTCTACTCTTATAGCCATCGACATTCATACTCAAGACTTTCCTCACGACATTTTCCTCATTCCTCCGCTTCATATGCCCATACCATGACAACCGATTTCCGCACAACTTTCCAGTCACCGGTGCCACTTTCAGACTTCCTCATAAGTACTCATTTCTTATTTTATCCATTCGTGTCACACCACACATCGCTCTTAGCATTCTCATCTCAGCTGCCAAAAATAAATGCTAAAATAAAATCATGAAAAAAAAAATACCTAGTAAAAAGTACCTCCCTTGCACGTAATGTGGGGATGATATTTTTTTTCTCGTCTACCCCATGGTGTGGGGTATCGTTGGATAGGCCGCTGGCTGTTCAATAATATTGCAGATCTGTGAGCACGACTTTTCGATTCAAGGATCCACTTGCGTAATATTAAGTAAATTTTTGTTAGAGTAGTGTTCCCCCGCCCCCTGCCAGCTAATCGGTTGTTTATGGAGAAGTGAAAAAAATCATGACAGTAGTACATATAATGAAATTAAAAGGAAAACTTTCACGGCTAAGTAAGCTTTACAAGTTAACGAGTTATAGTCGACCAACTTAAATTTGCAGTTGGAGAAGTGACCGTGGCATATATCGATGTATGGAAGAACAGGTTTTTCAACTACAATGTAAAGTTTGTTTTTAGAATAAATTCGTCCCAAGTAATCCCAACTGCGGAACCCTTCATCGTGCGTGGTCCGACTCGCATTTGGCCGGTTTTTTTTTAATAAAGTGACTTCTTTATAAATAATGAAACCTTTTTGAAGAAAATTACTTTTTTAGTCTCTGTAAAGGCGCGGAGGCAGTAAAACGTTTATATTCTCACTTTATTAAAACAACAAGTTAATATTAAAATAATTTGCATATTATTCTGAGTCTTATTTATTTTAAAATCCCTTACTTTAATGAAAAATCTCGGCTTAAAAATAATCTTTATCTATATTATTGTATCTTCTGCCGTTGGGCCAAGCCAAGTTGTTTCGTTCCTTTTTAGTTGTTTGCTGACTAACGTGATTACTCCTCATGCCCTCAGGGTTATAGGCATGGATATTCTCTTTATACAAATTGCAATTGCTCTTGCAATTTAATAAATGGTTCGTTTACAAAAATTACAACCCTTCGTTTGAAGTGTTTTAGTAATAAATATTGGTCATGGGGAAAAAATATCACGAGAGAATACGGGTTAAGTGTGACATTTAAGTTCCTTCCTTTTTGCATCAACGTATTTTTTTTTTGGCTGAGTATGTAATTCTTTGATCTTAAAGGATCTATCCAGGTAAGCTTTCTTAAACCCCACGCAATATGAGTAATAGATAAACCATAACCCGCGATCGATCTGCATCCACACTAGACAAACCTGACCTCCGTGTTTTTTTCAATAAACAGTCTCTGTTTATTATACAAACAAAAAAAAAACATACAAAAACAGTTTAAGATTTTAATTTATGCACATAAGTATTTCAATTAGTGATTTATTAATTTGACCACTAATGACTACCTCTACGATATTTCTTGCACTACGTCCATTAATTGCTCCATTTGTTCAAAAGATATTCATTCAAGTCCATAATCACCAAACTCGTGTTTCTGAAGGGCCTCCGAATCGAGTGTTAACCTTTCAAGCATTATGTCATTATCATTTTTAGTAAAACCTCTTATAAAACAGCCATTTGTTTACGATTTAAGTCAAAGATGATGTCATATGCGTGGCATTTATTTAGACGGTGTATGATAGCTTTGAGTAACAAACAACACATTACGCCTGTGCTAAAATCCAGAGTCCAAGCTGCCACTGAACCTGCCGGGGTCGCGGGTAGGTACTAAAGGGTCATCGAGGCCCCTGGCAACGCAGGCAACAGGAAGGAATACGGGTGGGTTTTAGTCAGTAAGAGTCTGACACACCCTCCCGCTCCGCCCAGAGCGGGAGAAGTTATTTGATGATTTCCCATCCAAAAAAAAAAAGCTGCCACTGACAAAAACCTTTGAGAATTGTACCTAGGTCCCAATTGGTCGCAAGTTCGACTAGGTTCTTTCAGTACCTAGTCGAACTTGCGACCATTAGGCCAAAGACGCAGTCAGCCAGGGGTTGCAGTCTCGACCATAGAAAGCGATAGCTTTACGACCGAATTCGGTCGCAAAGTCTTAATGGGGTACCTTGAATGTCGAAATTGCTTGACAAACACGAAAAAAAACAATCTTGTCAAGCAATTTTGACCGTCTAGGGACCCCATTAAGACTTTGCGACCGAAATCGTTCATAAACGGATCGCTATCAATATCGAGACGGCGCGTTGTATTCCACGCGCGCCTCAAAGAGATGTCGTCAGCACAAGTGTAGGGGTTAACTAGGGCCGATGCCTACCGGGGTCGTGGGGAGGTACTAAAGTGTCACCGAGGCCTCCGCAACACAGGCAAAGGAAGAAATACGGGTGGGTTTTAGTCAGTAAGAGTCTGACACACCGTCCCGCTCCGCCCAGAGCGGGAGAAGTTATTTGATGATTTCCCATCCAAAAAAAAGCACCCTAATTGCGTTACACACTTTCAATCACAATCTGAATGATTTTGAAGTATATTGCTAATCTATTGCTTCATATGTTCGAACAATTAGTCTACTCAACAAAGTAAATAACGCAATGAATTTTGTTGAAATGTCAAAATTTAATTCATTGCTACTGATAGTCTGTTACGCGATTACCCAACAGGACATTATAATAATTCTGTTTTTTCTAAGAATTTTGAAAGCACGACAATAGGGAATATGTAGGTATGTATTTTTTTTTTCATTATTTCGATAAAAGAAAGTAATATAAACCCAAGAAAAGTATTAAAAGTTTTATTCAACTACTGCTTGTTGCTCAAAAAAATTATAAATATCCAACAATTTTCTACTTCAGTTCAAATTACCGTTTCTGTCGCGGGCATGATGTGACGTCATTTACCACAGATCTTTTTTGTTTACCTACATCTGTTTGTAGCCCCAAATCATATAAATTAAATTATTTGTTGTGCTTTATTCAAGCAGAAGTCGCACTTTCTTACTTACCTTAGTTTGATTTCAAGCACTTTGCTAAGAATAGATTTTTATTAACATAGTTTCTTTCGTCACCTCCGGCATTGTCGAAGACGACGCGTTTTGAGTTTGCGTTCCGTTCCACAAAAAAAACGCAACATAAATTAATGAATTGTAAAATAAGTAATGCATTATTTTTTTTTTAGAGAATCGATATTTGTTTCTGGACTCGCACTTGGCCGCTTTTATCTTGATTTTCTGTACTTGTTTACAATTATTTATCCTTCCAAATTCGC
The DNA here is from genome assembly GCA_905333075.3 of Atethmia centrago. Classification (NCBI taxonomy): domain Eukaryota; kingdom Metazoa; phylum Arthropoda; class Insecta; order Lepidoptera; family Noctuidae; genus Atethmia; species Atethmia centrago. The sequence goes on along the minus strand of HG995378.1, from coordinate 27,592,785 downwards.
GCCAGTATTCTTCTAAAGTATAGGCAAAGATGTATTGAATGGCCTACACCAACATGTGCAAACCTATTACTTTTAAAGCGCTGACAAGAAGCAAATAACCAAAATAGGCTTGTCTTATGAAAAAAAATTACCAAATCTGTATAGTTTATGGTAGCGCAAAAAATATATGTTAATTTTGAACATATTTCTCAGAACTTGGTTGTTACCAAAACACGTTTTGAGAAAAACATCGATACAAACTAACGTTAAACTAACCTCTTACCTTGAGTTCCAATCCAAAATATCTGTATTAAATATCAACATACGTTACGTATTTAATTAATAACAAGAACGTCTTATTTGAATGCAGAACTTGGTTGTTTTTTATTTTCAAAAACTCAACAAAATTTTGAGTAAATAGATATATAATTGCTTCATATTTTCCAATAAATTACAAGTGTTGTGTCATCGCGCTTCTCTTTCTTTTCTATGCAGTCTGACAGTTACCTCGGTTTAGGTGTTGTCAGTGTCTTAACAGGGCAAAATCCAATGTCCGGGCTGCTATCTAGAATTTACCAACGAACAGGCCATTTTTTTTCTTATTTCCTATTAGCTTTTTAGATTTATGCACTTAACAACCATATTGCCTAGGCTGTCCAAAAAATCTCAAACACTAGAATTTCTGATGTCTATAAATTGTCGATATCAGAAACTATTAGACCTCTTTCAACCGTCAGTCATAAAGTGCCTATGTACAAAGAAACCGCTTCGATTCTCATGCAGGTAACAACAGCACAGCAAGGGTTAAAGACCTACACTGAATAGGTTCGTAATGACAGGTTCGCGGGCAGCCGACAAACCCCATAGCAACTCGTTTACGTCAGACTGACGATTCTTTAAAAAATCTTGCAGATGGAGAAAAAAACGTTAAGTAGACGTCTTATGTTTGCATGAATGATGTGGAAGGTGAAAAAATATTTGCAAGAGGCTCATGGCCTCTGAAAAACGACACTGGTGTCATATACCTTATCTACGATAAAGTCTCTTTAGGATTCCGTACCTCAAAACGAAAAACGGAACCCTTTAGGATCACTTCGTTGTCCGTCAGTATGTTAGTTTGTCAAGACCCTTTCTCAGGAACACGTAGAGGTATCAAGTTGAAATTAATTTCAAACACGTAGGTCTACGGTCCCTTGGGCTCTAAAAAAATCAAGCTTCTAAGTCAACGCAACAAATTTTGGCGACATATTTTGGTACTCGCAAATAAATCTAAATCTATAGGGTACGTCCCGTTGACCTAGAATCATAAAATTTGGCAAGAAGTAAGGTCTCATCTTCTCTAGAATCTTCGTGGTAGAATTCCTTTAGGTCCTAGAGCAAGTACCGAATAAGTATCTGCCTTCCTAAACCCCTAAAGCAGATATCATCGAAAAATAAAGGCTCGTGCAGACTGGAGTGAAATCGCGGGCGCGACAGGCATATTACTGCCTGACGCACCCGCGATATCGCGCTAGTCTACACGACCCTTAATGCTTTCGCTAATTCATACTTAGGGAATTTTTGAGATGGCCGAACAATTAAAAACAAAGTCAAAGGAACCGTGAGTTCGAGGGTGAAGTTTACATTGAAATAAAAAATAACCCTGAGAAAACCCCTCACTAAATTACACCCTGTGGTAGGCATTCATGATTACTAAGTATGAGAAGACACTACAGGCTCATAATCGGCTTATGATATTGATAATGATGATAACAAACAAATCCTGTTATATACCTTCGTGCGACAAGAAAAGCGAAGGTGTGAACTCAATCAAGGCTCGACCATTCAAGGTTATCTCTGACATAACTAAGTATAGCTAATACATTAAGTTACGAACGTTCAAGTATAACCAAATGACGTAACTATTAATTTTAATCTGTTAGACGTTAAAATGACAATGATTAGCCACTCTTCGGTGTACAGTAAGGTGGATGCGACGGATGAATGACTAAATTCGGATAAAAATAACTATACAGTTTTATCGTAGTTACCACAGCAACAGCAGATGAACAAGTATCTAGTGCGTCTATTCTGTAAAGTGTCAGCGTGAACAGTTAAGGTGGCCATACACGTAACTGCAAGCATGACAAACCTGCATGAACAATCATTTTGTGTAAGCGTGCTTAAGCGTCTATAGGATGATTTTGTGCAAGCAACTTGTTTGTGCAAGCGGCATGAAGATTGACAGAATTTTCATTATGCGGCATGAACAAGCCACGCTTGTGCAAGCATGATTGAACGTGTGTATTGAGGCTAAGCTACACGCACTCAGTGTGAATAGTAGTATATAGTACTTTGTTGAAGTAGCTAAAGCAAGCAAGTCGTCGTCGTCCATCGCTCAAGCAAAAACTGATGCTGCCTATGGGGAAGTTGTGTACGCTTACACAAAATGATTGTTCATGCAGGCTTTGTCATGCTTGCTGCTACGTGTGTGGCCACCTGGTGAAGTAAGCTGTCGATGGTGTCAATCCCTAGCGTCAGTGGACCGACAACTCACTTTACCTAAGTCATGATGAGATTTGCACAGAATATGTCGGTAGGTATATTTTAGATATAGGGTAACTGCTATAGTAATTGGCCACGCTATAGTAACTGGCCACTCATAACAAAAGAGCTAGAAACAAGGTAATGCAAGCAAGTCCATGAATGAAAAGGACTAAAAATATTCCTGTATTTGTTGTATTTTCGTTTTAGTTCACATTACCTACCCTGTTTCTACCTCTTTTGTTATGAGTGGTCAGTTACTATGTATAGCAGTTACCCATCTATGAGGTGAAATGCTTGTGTGTAGAGCAGTGACTTGAAGGTAAGTAAGTAATGACTACCTGCAGGCTTAGCATGACGCTTTTTATTTCTTCGAAGAATAGACACGGCTCTTTCTATACAAAGTGACATTTCGTTTCTCCATTTTTGACATCTCACTGTAGAAATCATTTTAAAATCTGTCATCTTGTCTTTCGTTTTTATCGATCTTTGTCTAGGTCCTTTTTTATGTAGAAGGATTTCTACGGTGGGATGTCAAAAAAGGAGAAACGAAATGTCACTTTGGATAGAAAGAACCGTGTCTTGTCTTCGAAGAAATAGAAAGCGTCATGCTAAGCCTGCTGATTCAGGACAGGAGAGAGATAAGGGACGTTCAACAAGCTAATAAATAACTACATAATAAACAAATTGAGAAATTACTGGTAGAAAATAAAGCTATCCACAAAACATTAGGAAGTTAAACCACGTAACACGTTCATATGCTGCATAAATATTCATTAAGCCGGGTCATCGTCTATCAGGAGTTGACTGATAAGAAAAAAGGTACTATCTACTGATACGAGTATGTACTTGTGCAGACATAGTATATAAATATCTATATACAAGGTGTCATTTTGCGTCCTCGTCGAATTCAAGGAGGTAACTATGCTAATGATTCTCGACAAGAATCAACAAAAATATAAGGTCATTTTTTTTTCAAATTTTTGGAAATGTGAGAGTGAATGTAATGAGACACGCATGTTAAAACGCGGTCCGTATGATATCGCACTGTAACTGGCCTTTTACACAAACACTACCGCATACGCAACGAGGTGATTCAGTTCTGTGAAAGTGGTGTATTCTAAAATATTTTAAAACTCAAGTAACTAAAAAAATAAGTATGTATTAATTATTGAGTAGGTATCGTAATTTAATTTGAATATGTATGTATTTTATAGCAGCCTCCTGAAATTTGACGAGGATGCAAAACGACACCTTGTATACAGGGTGTCCGGTATAGAATGGATAACCTTGACATTAGCTGTCATGCTTATTGCTTATGTGAACTTTTAAACAAGGATAGCTGAGAAAAAATGTCTTCAAAAATTTTCTACGACTATTGTTAATAAGAACACCACATTCATCAGCAGTGATAGGAATAGGTAGTGCCTATTTGCCTAAACTTCGAAGAACAGAGACAAGAAACGGAGACTTCCTTAGGACTAACTTTTTTTCCGAGACATCTGTCCCGAAATTTCGAGACAACACATAAATACATTTAAAAAAAATGTTATTTGGAATAAGTGATTCGTCTATATTTACCTAAAGTTTGGGACTAGATATATCATAATAAATAACATACACAGTCGTTACAACCATAAAATTTTCTGAACATTTTGTAAATGACTTGTTGATCGTAATACACAATGAATCACAATGTTTGAATAAGAAGCCGTACACGTTTCGAAGTAAATATCTTCTTTCTAGCTCACTCTCGGCTACGTTTAATGAGATTTCTAAAGTTCAAGTGTAAAAAAGGCATTATATGTAACACATAATATGATTTAAAAGAGTGTCCATGGAGTTTCTTGCACGTTCTTCTCCATAGAGACCTACTCTTTGGAACGTGCAATTTAGCTTCACTTTTCTTGGACTGACCGACATGACTATTCAAAAGTGCCCGTAAATGGTCTATTTGAAATAAATGCTTTGATTTTGATTTTTTCGGTATTTAAAATAAATAAATAATTCATTTATTTGCCAGAATGTAGGTATACAAAGTGGTATGATCTTAATATTAATGAGGTCCCTTTACATTCTACCGTTATACATGATGTGCAAATATTTAGTTACAAATGAAAATACAAATACCTTTTTTTCTTTCATCTTAATGAAATATATTTCTAAAGTATATTTAAAAATGTGCATGGTATTAAAATAATTGCATAATAATGGTATCACATTATCACATTTTACGGCAGCGCGTTTCGTTATCTATTCTTAGAAATTACAAAAGGTAACCGCCATGGTCGCATACCTGTGCGGCGCGGGGAGGGTCTACATACCCCCTCCCCCCCTACTCCTTACCGCCCCGCGTGCGCGCAGGTTACCTTCACTTCAATCCTGTACTTCGGTTTGTTAAGTGCGCATCTTCCTGTATTGTTTTTGTGAATATTGTTTTTCACCCTCACTCGTTTTTTGGTTCATTGGATCTTCTTAATACGACTACTTTGGCTTGAATTTATGGATTACGATTTGCTGCAATAACATTGTTCCTGTCTGTCTACATCAAATAATACGGTAAGTCAACATTTATTACTTTTTAATGTTTTGGCTAAAGTTATTTATTTTATTTCTTGTAGGGAAACAAACAGTAAGTTAGATATAAAGAAGAACATTAATGTATATATATATATTATTTTATCTTAAACTAGCAATTTGACAGTCTAGATTGATATGCAATTGTATGAACTTGATATTTTTTAGTGGAGTTTTTAAGATAATTATTGTGTATGAAACGTAGTTATAGAAAAAAAACATACGCATTTAACTTTTGGTTCAAATATAAAAGTGAACTTCAATACTACCAAGCATAGTAATGTTATATCTTTGGTGTCATAAAGAATTGCTAAGGTGGACGAATTCTATCAAAATATATTATTTTTCTGGCCGGTTCTTTTAATATTTGAACCAAAAAGGAATATGTCTTTTGCGCATTGACTAAAATGCGAAAAAAAATTTCAATAACAATGATGTTACGCGTGTTCATATTATCTAACCGTTTTTCTTTATTAGATCGTAAAATGAAAGAATAAAATCTTTAAATCGATACAATCGATGCACCTAGCTGGAATGCGCGCACCTCTCCCGCTTTCCTTTCCACCTCCCTGTATCTATAAAGGTTCGTTATTCCTTTTGAGGCATGGAAAACTTAAAATTTTATTTTATTTTAGGTACTTGCCATCGTACATCTTTTTGGAGACCAGTAAGATTGGAGATGGCGAACAAGCCTAAGAAAGCAACAGTACAAAGTTGGATTGGACTTCATCCTGAATTATATTACGACCCGGCCAGTAATTTGATTTACTGTTCTAAGTGCGAGAGTAGTATAACAGCTAAACTTAGTAGTGTCAAGAGGCACGTTAAAGGTCCGAAACACAAAGGGACAAGTAAAAAACCAAATGAAGAATTTTATTTGGACCTAGTACAATTTCTCATATTATGTAATATACCTTGGATTCAAGTAAACAACCCCGCTTTCAAAAAATTCTTCCATAAATATATTTGCTGCAATTGTACAAATCGACAAAAGCTTCCTGAGCAATCATTGCTGAGAAAAGTTTATTTAGAAAAAATCTTAATTTTTAAAACTAAAATTGACTCGATTTACGAACAAATTGCAAATCAAAAGCTGTGGGTATCTTTAGACGAGACAACTGATTTTTTAGGCAGATACATGGTACATTTACTTGTAAAACCTTTAAATGCGATCACACAAAAACCATTTTTAGTTGCAAGTACTAGAAATTGTTAATGGGAGCACAATTGCCCAATTTGTAATAGACTGCTTTGAAAATATGTGGTGCGATTTGTATGAATCCAAAGTAGGAGACGTTGCTGTATTATGCACTGATAGTGTAGCATATATGCTAAAAGCGGGACGTGTGCTGAAAAATTATTTGCCCAACATGATACACGTCACTTGCTTAGCACATGCACTGAATCTCGTGGCAGAAAAAATACGATACGAATACTCAGATGTAGATGAATTAATTTCAAACGTAAAAAAAATATTTTTAAAATCACCTAATAGAGTGCGCTTGTTAAAAAACACCTTTCCCCACATGCCGCTACCTCCAGAACCCGTTATTACAAGATGGGGTACTTGGTTGGAGGCAGTGTCATATTATGCAAAATATTATGATCAAATTAAAACAATTGTAAACCTTTTAAGAAGTTCCGACGCGCTATCTATTAGGTGTGCCAAAAATGTTCTTCAAAAGGAAAAGTTGAAATCGGACTTGGACTACATTGAGGAATATTTTAAAGATATACAAATTGGATTAAAGAAATTACAAAAATCGAATTTAACTCTAACGGAATCCTTTGAAATATTTGATCACGTGAGAACTGTGCTTAGCTGGTGTTCATCTGAGCTTATAAAAAATAAACTCGTAAATGTCATGGACAGAAATCCCGGTTTAGATAAAATTAGAGACATATGTGAAGCGATAACAGCAGGAAAGGATGAGCGATCATACTATATGCACGCGCCTTTAACCTCAGTTGATGTTGAAAGGTCATTTTCAACTTATAAATGGATTCTTAACATAAAAAGAAATCGCCTGACAGTTGAAAATATAGAAAAAATTATGATTGTGTATTTTAACTTAGATGACTCATCTGACAAAGAAAATTTCGGTTCTGATACTGAACTTGACGAATCGAATCACGATGATTAAATTAAAATCGTTCTTTATTTTTTATGGTATTTGTAACACAAATAAAGATTTTCAAATTCTTAGCAATTTTTGATGCATCAAGTTCTTTATCAAAACCGAACAGTTAGTAGTTCAGTATTAAAACTGATTGTCCTAAATGCTTCAAATATTAATTTTTAAACTTCAAAGGTTAATTTGTACTTTGATTTGAGTAAAAATTGCATCCCTCAACGTCAGTAAAATAAATATGACATAGATATTTAAAGATAGATAAACATAAATTTGTTTCTTAAATCTTTCCTTCTGTACATTTTGTTTCATGGTTTCCAATTACGTCATATTTTAAAATAATATAAATATACATATATTTGTTACAACAATATTCTATGTGTTTTATTTTTACTTTAATGAACCTAGAGCGATATCGACCGGCGATTTTTGAGCATTTTTTCTTTCGTTTTTTTTTGCATAGAAATCTCCAAAAATCGCCAGACAATATCGGTGGTGTGAAAGGACCCTTACGTTTTTTTTTTTTAACTAGTTAATGCCCGCGGCTTTTTCCGCGTGTACTATTGTTTTAATATCCCATGGGAACTATACTTTTTTTTTAATAGGAAGTAGCATAAGTGCTATTCCACACCTTAATCTATATCACTACCAAAATCAGCATTTTCAGTGGCATTGAGTAATGGACATCCATACAAACTATCACATTTATAGACAAACTTTAGATAAATATAGACGAATTACTTATTCCAAATAACACATTTTTTTAAATGTATTTAAGTGTTGTCTCGAAATTTCGAGACAGATGTGCCGGAAATAATTTAGTCCTAAGGAAGTCTCCGTTTCTTGTCTCTGTTCTTCGAAGTTTAGGCTAATAGGCACTACCTATTCCTATCACTGTTCATCAGCCTATATAGGTTAGCAAGCACAGCATAAATGGCCTATAATGTTCCCACTGCTTGGACACCGTGAGCCCCAGTGCGGGTTGGTGGATGGCACATCTCTAAGAATTTGTTGTTCTATAACATTCAGGTATCCTCATGAATATATCCACTAATTTCAGTTACCAACCTGTATTATATAATATCTTGCACACCTTTTACAACAGAGCAAGAGATTTTAAATTTCTCTGTCTAGGACTCTAGGTGTCCAATGTGGTGAACCAATCATGAAAACTAGTATAATAAAAATTATTTAAATAAAAAATAAGTTCAAAAAGTAAACCCGACTACTGAAAAATCACGCTCTAAAAAGTATGAAACAAGAAAATTATCTCATCTGAAATTGTTATGTACAAACTGTTTAATATTTATCGTCTATTAAATAATTAATTTACACGGAATATATTTAAATGTATTTAATACATATTCATAGTGATGTTTGCCCTAAAGCTTATGATCGCTTACTAGTGTTGGAATGTATTGTTTTGTTAGGGTAAGTGGCATACGACCACGGCTTTAACGTGACGTCACGTACCCTATAACCAGCGGACCATCAAGACGCTTCCAACGATACCTCATTTGCCAAATTATGATAAGTAGTTTAGAAGTTATGAGGGAACAGATCAACATACACACACCGGTCAAAATCATAACCCTACTTTTGCTTCGTCGGGTAGTCGGATAAAAATAAACAAAACCATTCCACTTCAAAAGGGGAGCAGTACTAAAAGGTAACAATTTTCAGATAAAACCATCAGCTGTTAACCGTGGTTTAAATCTTGGTTAATCTGTAGTTAACTCTAGTATAATTGCGGTGCCTAATTAGTGTTTCCTGTATAAAACTGAGCCACCTGCCGTATGCCAATAGATACCTGGGTAGCTTGTTAGCGAACTGTACACAGTTTAAGTGGACTACAGAATCAAAACGAAAATTTTATAAGTTAAGTTTTAATTTATAAGTTTTTAAGTTATTCATTTATAAGTTAAGTTATAATGCCTAAAAGTATATGATCCACTGCGGTAAACAAAATCAGAAAAATATATGATATTCTTCAGGATATATACTAGGTAGATAGTGTGTGGAAAACAGCATACAAACATACTACATGTAACTAATTTGATACGATAGAAAAAAATCATGAAGATACCTCTAAAAATTTCTTTTAACAATTAAAAACCATACTAATATACATGCAATCATTCTGTTATTTTTGTCAGATTATTCTACAAGCAACATATTTTATAGCATAATAGTCTTTTAATTTTTTTTTATCTAATCAATACATTTTTTGTAAATAGATAATTGCTTCATATTTTGCAATAAATTACCAGCGTTGTGTCATTCCGGGGTCGCGGGAAGGTACTTATGGGTCACCGAGGCCCCCGCAACACAGGCAACAGGAAGGAATACGGGTGGGTTTTAGTCAGTAAGAGTCTGACACACCCTCCCGCTCCGCCCAGAGCGGGAGAAGTTATTTGATGATTTCCCACCCTAAAAAAAAAAAAAAAAAATAATAAAAAAAAAAGCGTTGTGTCATTGCGCTTCTCTTTCTTTTCTATGCAATCCGACAGTAACCGCGCTTTAGCTCTTGTCAGCCTCTTAATAATTCTAGCTTCAGCTGTGTTTTGTTTAGCCGCACGGGCCGATCGCGGTTAGTCCGTGGATGGGTCACCATCTTCACGTACCGAGACACCTCCATGCTTCGGACAGCACGGTATGCTGTTGGTCCCGGCTGTCATTAGTGGATCTTTGACAGTGATTACGGGTACTCAGAAGCTCGAAAGTCTGTCAACCACAGTCTTACCAAAGTCTTACTAATGGTTATGGAGGTCAGAGAGGCAGTCGCTCCATGCAAAGTACTGGTATTAAGCTGCATTCGGGTTGACTGGAAACTGACCCCAAAAACAGTTGGGAAAAGACTAGGCAGATGATGATGGTAAAGTTGTAGTTGGGGGCGGTAAAATTACAAAGCAAAAAGTAATATGTGGGGTCGTTCAGCACGTAAAGTTCTATGTTCCCACTGCTGGGACACAGGTCTCCTCTCTGTGAGAGGGAGTGGGCCGTAATCCACCACGCGGGCCCAGTGCGGGTTGGTACATGTCACATGTCTTCGAATTTTTGGTTATAGGACATGCCGGTTTCCTCACGATGTTTTCTTTCACCGTTTTGAGAGCAGTGGTGATGAAATAATTTACACAAAGTAAAGCGCCTGTCCGAGTTCGAACCTACGACCTAAAACTCGTAAGTCACGGCCGTTGCCACTGGGCCACTACTGCTTTAGTACCTATCAATAAGGTACACCCCTAAACTGATAATCCAAACTTGGATCATTTACTAAACTCATATAATATTCTGCTCCACGATCTATTGCAGTTTCTTTTTTTACAAAATTACTAACAACGTTACTACAAAGCCTTCGCTGGCATGCCCTGAGGGATGTTACAAATTATATTTTGTTCTATCTTCTATGAAGATAGAACCTTAAGTGGTTCCTTGGGATTCGTCCGTATTACCATACACAATTTCATCTACAATCCTCTTACATGAACTCACAAGTTAAGTTTTTCTTGATTTCACGATGTTTTGCGTAACCACAGTATTTGTGAATACCTTGTCTGAAAATAAATATTACTAATAAAAATTATTCGGTGGTGTACCACAGCACGTGCTTGAAGAAGGACTTACACAGAATAAGGGCCTCAAGTCTGCTATTACAATAGTGTCGTATTGGTCTGTTCCGATCCTCATTAATGACGCCATTATATTAGTAGATTACCAAACTTGTCAAAATCAACAATTATAAAATCAATAATAGACCATTCTGACACTATTGTAATAGCAGACTTGAGGGCCTGATATTTTGTCTATTGTGAGGTCGCTTCTTACATCCATAAGCCACTAGATAAATTGTCGTCCTCCTATCATGTCCTTGCTTTTGGTCCCTGGACCAAAAGCAAGAATAGATACACAATATCATCTTAATCATAACATGGCTCCTCTATACCCTGAAGGGTTAGGCAGAAGTGTACTTTTAGTAAGTACACCTACATTTCGCCAGTTATGTTTAAGTACCATGTAATAGGGGCGAGCTTATTGCCATCAACCGGGCATAAATCCAGACTCCGGGCTGGTACTGAGAAATTCTAGATGGGAAAATCCGATACCACTTTTGCCCCTCCCGGGAATTGAACCCAGGACCTGATGCTCAGCAGTAGCGCTTGCGACCACTAGACCATCGAGGTAGACACAATATACACCTGGCATCCATTTAACACATCTTAGCATTTACATGATAATTCGCAAAACAGTTCAAGTTCGTCCACCTTTGTCAATGTTTTGTTAATAATGAATAATACTCGTAGGTACGGCCAAGACATGAGTTAAGTATACGTGCAGATATTAGAGATAGGACAACGAAACTACGAATGGATTGTGTGAATGATGATATGGCTAGAAAGGGGGTGAAGGGGATTTATAGAGCAAGAAGAAGACATGGTGCACCGACCCCAAACAAAACACACATTTATTGTTATTATTTATTTATTTAACCATTATTTATTTACATAACCAAATTACAAGATGATTATTAACATTAACTAAATTAAATTAAAACTAAGTTAGGCTTAAAAAAGGCCCTCGGGGCATTGTACCGAGGATGCTGGCGGCATTTCCTCGCTGAATTGCAATGCTGATGCGTTGCGCGAGAAAGCCGCCAGCTTTTCGGTCACCAGTTACATCAACTAGACGTTTCGCGATTTCCGCAAATAACTTATGCGCACTGGGACCCCACGGACCGAGGGTCTCGACGCCAAAGGGCACAAAGTTGTACTCTCTGCCAAGGCCTCCATATTTAATAACTTTCAGATTTTCGGCATTTTCTGCCGCTGCACCCGCTTTAGAAGTAGTCCGTTGGAGGTGGGACGGTGCCAGTGTGTCTACACAGGTAGCGTCCCACACAAGCATCCGTCCCAAACTCCACGGGACCAAAGACACACCATCAGGTCTTTTGCCATCATCTCTGACAATGCCAGTCGGCTCAAGAAGAGCAGGCACATTGATGCTGGCAAGAGACCGGCGGATTATGTCATTAAGTGTTGCATGTCTTGAAAAGCGGCCTGCACTTTTTTGACAACAAAGTCCGTGGTGACCCAGTCGGTCCACGTCCGTGCCACAAGGGCATGTGTGTGGAGTGCATACTGTGACCCCAAGCCGCAGACCAGTCGCCAGACGAAGCGAGGTCGGATCCAGGAAGGTACCGGTATATGGAGAAGGATGGGCATGTAGCCAATGACCGGCCTCTCTGGTTCCGACCGCCAAAAGTCTTGCGCGATCCGGACCTGAACTGCGGCTCAGAATCGATTTGTATGTTAAATCGCAATAAATATCGTCCCAGCTCCTCTGAGATTTTAGGTTGTCTGGAAATTCTTTACCCGGGCAAGCAATTTGAAAAGCATTCTTGGCATCCTCCAAGCCCGCAGTCTCATAGTTTGTGGGCAAAGCCCTTAGGACATTACCTATGAGACGTGACGTGCTATGGGTGGACGACAAAAAGGCTGGGGAAGCAACACTCGAAATTTTGCGGATTCCTAAACCGCCAAACCGAATAGGGAGGGATGCTTGTAACCAAGATGGTTCATTGAGCTGAATATTTAAAATCGTTTCTAAACTAGTTTTGACTAAATCGTCTATTGGTGAAAGCAAATTTGGATGTTTCCAAAAAGGGCTACAGCGAAGCACATAAGTAAATTTAGGGACAAAAAGGCAAAACTTTAGAATTATAAGAGCATAATGAGGACTGATTTCGAGTAAACAATTTGCGTGACTTTGGAATTTAGAAATAGTGTTAGTAATGTAATCAGGAAAAGATTCTTCAAAGATGGGAGAACCCAGGAGGCAAAGTGACTTTCTGTCTACTATTTTGATATTCGGTGCCAGAAAATTTAATTTGGATTTTAAATTATCCAAACCGTAAGAAGTTTTTTGAATGAAGAGTTCACATTTGCTAAAATTTAATTCTAAACCAATATTTTCGAAATTTGTTTTAATATCTGATAAGTCAGATAGCACAGTGTCCACATCGCCTCCCAGGGTTCCGTCATCCAAATACCAAACGTTAAATTTTGATTTTAAATTTTGAATAATCGGATTTATAGCCAAGCTAAAAATTGCTGGCCCGAGGGGATCGCCCTGCTGACAGCCGACCTCCGAAGAAAGTTCATGGGAACGGTAAATTAATTTTGAAGGTTCTGCGTAGCAGGTAAGCAGGTATTGATAGAGTTCCGGAATTTTGTTCTTAACTTCTGTCAGCATGGCATCCCTGTTTACTGAATTGAAAGCATTTTTGACGTCAATTTTGACTACAATTTCGCAATCATCATACGAAAGGTAGGTTCTTAAGGCATGGACGGCTGCCTCACACCCACCTTTCGTGCCAAATCCTAATTGTATAGGTTCGAAAACAGACTGTAATTTAGATTTGATATGTCTCACCGCAATTTTGGATGCCAAACGTCTTAAAGTTGACCCCACAGCAATGGGTCTCACCCCTCCGTCCTTTTTAGTTAGGGCGATCAAATTAGCACCAAATAAAAGTGAGGCAATATCAGCGTTGATTTTGCCTGAAAACATAAAATTTATTAATTTTGTAATAGAGCAAATAAGCTGCACACCTGCATCACCCACAGAATAAGAAGTTAAATCTTTTAAATGTTGGGGTGAGATTCCGTCCAGGCCGGCCGCTGAACCGGTTTTAAAAGAAATTATTGCGTCAATAACGTCTTTGCCTTCGATTTCGAGGCAGGCCTGGTCTGCTGTAGGAGAGTCGAAAAAATACGGGATCACGGGAGCCGGGGGATGTTTCGAATGCAAAGCCGAAAGGGTATCAGGAGTATCAGGCGACAACACGTCGTTAGTAAAAAGAAGACGTGCGGCGCCTTTGAGATCCCCGTCGGCAATTTTGCCTTCAATTAATTTAATTCTAGATAATGTTCCCCTCTTGGGAGAATCAAAAGGTGAAGATGTTTTTGTTAAACAGTTATTTTTGATTTTTTGGGTTAGAGAAATAGTAGCCTCATCTTTTTTGACATGCAAAGTGGTATACGAAAAAAGGAAGAGATTATGCCAGTCTACAATTTGGTTGCTCTCCACACATTTTTTAATCAAGCCTGAAAGGTGGTTTGCGACGGAGATCCTGGCGCCGCGCGGGACTCGTTTGATAACAGGCACATTATTTTTTAGGTAACTAAGGTACAAATGGAATGGGGTAGAATTTGGACTGTCGGAAACAGGTGCCGGTAAAGAAACTGGGTCTAAATTTAGAGCAGGGCCGTTCTGGCTAATACAAAGACGATGTTTTTTTGAAATATGAATGTTAAGACCCCTTTTTGATTGAAAAGATCTATCGCAATGTAAACAAATGTAATTTTGATTTAACGTGCCATCACCGGATTGGGTTGCGGTATGCATCCACTTACCAGAAAACAACACTTGAATAGAGAAAAACACTCAACTAAACACAAAATAGAAATTATCACTAAAATATAACTATTTTAAAGTCTTTCAGAAGCGTTGACGTCGGACGTCAGGACGACACGCCATAACGTTGCCAAGGAGGACCGCAACGTCTGAAACAAAAATATATTTTATTATTTGTTCAAAATTGGGAGCTGCCTACACTTTGGCACAGCAGTTAAGCCTTGATTAACAAGAAAAAGATCAAATTTGGACATCTAGGGCCACGTAAAATATGTAAATTTAAATAAATATGAGCTGTGAAAAAGTGACAGACAGTGACGTGACAGATCACGTTCATTAACTTTAACCATTTATGTACACACATATAAAATATAAAAACAGACACGAAGAAAATAACTGAAAAATATGTACAAAGGTGATGCTTATTTCTAAAGAAATCTCTTCCAGCATACCTGCGATAGGAAAGTAGATAAACAGATGTAGACACCGTGTGTAAGAGTGGAAAAGAAAATAGAATACATAAAATCGAAAAAAATCACAAAATAAATAATATGGGAATACACTAACATACGTACCAGGGTTGTTGCTGATGCATATTTTTTTCACATCAGCGGATGCTGATGCTGATGTTTTATCATTGACATCAGCGGATGCTGATGCTGATGCTGATTTTGTTTATTTTCTTAAAAAAAGCAGTGACCATTATGAATTTATAACTAAAAGTTGCACAGTAATTGTCCTTGGTATTGCACTCTTGATGTTGCACAGTTTTCCATGATTCACTAATTTAAAATACGACCATATTCCACTTCTCAACGGCAGCGGCATTATTTTTATCGCACAACAGTTTACAAAAAGTGCAATAACTTTCACACGCAATGACGTATTATAACGTAATGAGACAAGTTTGCGTTTGTTTACAATCGCAATCACCGCGGTCGACCTCTGGATTGGTCAAAACTCGCAAGCGAACACAACTCGTGCTACAAGCCTCGCCCCCTCTGCGGTCATGTCACGACTCGAACTTCAGCATTAATAATCAGCATCGATCAATGCGGATGCTGATGCTGATGTTGAAAATGATGCTGATGTTCGCAACAACCCTGATACGTACATACAGACATACATACTAAAAAAATATCATACATAAATAAATATCACAGGAATATTAAAAAAATATACTTAGTGTAATTTAAAACAATTAATACAAACGCAACTATGACGAAGTGGATATTTAAATGATAAATGATTTTATTTCTGTAAGTAGGTTTTGTACAAACACGTCAATCATATTTTAAAAACTAGATGAGATCGGCGTTTCCGGTCTGACTACCCGGAGAAGAAAGGCCGAAAAAAACTCATAGGTCACAGTTTTTTTAAAGTCCAGACATAATCTTGGTCGGATCATGAAAAGGCCGTGTGTAGATTGGTGTCTGAAATGAGTATTTTTTAGGAAAGAACCACATAGTAGAGTGGACCATTCCAGTCAGTGTGTCATTTGTCAGTAATCGTGCAGCTCAACTCAGAACGTAAGGAGCTCAACGATGCGACGAACAAAGAAAGGAAATTATTCAAACTGCCAGACCATGATTAAAACTAACTGAGAAAAAAAAAACATTACCCCACATAGTTTTCACAATATAATAATATAATTATAATATAATTAAAATAAACAAAGTAATTATGCATGTCATTGTATATAATTATAATACACGGAAGGGGTGGAGTAAGGACATCGATCTTCTAAGGTAGGTACAATAACAAAACAGTGGAAAGATGTAAACATAATTTTTTGTCGACTGTACTCATAACAAGAGTACCTACAGAGCTCTAACGAGACAAAACCTTGGAATTGTAAGTAGTTTGAGCAAATGTTTGAACTCGCTGAAGTACGAAAATACAGCATTAGTTTACTGAAGCAGACCTTTTATTTAAACTTTGGGACGATAAGATACGGTTCAAATTCCCTTGGCAAGTGAATCTTTCAAGCAGTAAGTAAGACACTGACGTATTATACTCGTGCGTTTAAAGGAACAGGGTTACATAAAGAGATCAATGTACTGTAAAAAGGTGTATTTCATATTCTAATTAATGTATTTTTATTGTAATGAGATTTCGTCACACACGTTTGTGGCAACTGGCGTGGATTTGGAATAACATTTACATTTATTAAGTGTTAAATGAAGCTGCTTGGCTGCTGGTGGTCTTCGGCAAACTGGGGTGATATCGCGGGCGGGACAAGCATATTGCTGCCTGTCCCGCCCGCGATATCGCCCCAGACTGCAAAAGCCTTAACACTTAACTTAACTAATAGAATATTTTGGTAACGACTGTAATGAATGAGTGAAGAGTATTATTTAAATTTGAAAGCAATGTGACCAATAAGTTTTTTTTTATTTATTTATTTATTTCTTTATTTATTTATTTATATATTTAACCATTTGTGTACACACATATAAAAACAGACAAGAAGAAAAGAACAGAAAAATACGTACAAAGGTCATGCTTATTACTAAAAAAAAATAATAAAAAAATAATAATATTTATTTGCTTAAAACACGGTATAAAAAGGTGTTATAATACAAAATGAGATCACACATGTTTTGCTTATAATTAAAGCATGCAAAATTGTGTTGTCAATGTTTGAGTTCTAAAAATTCCTTAATACTATAGAAATTATTTCCATTCAACCAGTTATACAATTTAATTTTAAATAGTATACAATTCAATACTTTCAATGTCTTTGGTAAATTATTAAATATACGTACACACATAGCTACACAGTTTTTATTATATTTAGCACACCTAGGCAGCTCGTCTAGTACAAGTGTGTATTGGTCACGCCGACTTCGCTCTTTCTCGACCTCTTCTGCTGTTTTAAACAATTCTTTGTGTTTATTTACAAACATACACACCTCATATATATATAATGACGGTAACGGTAGCAAACCAAGCTTTTTAAATATTGGCTTACATGATTCATTGGACAGTATCCCGTACAAGGCTCGTATACATTTTTTTTTTGGGCGATAAATGCTCTATTGTGGTCGGTACTATTTCCCCATTTTATTAGTCCATACCGCAACGAGGACTCAATGTATGCTCGATATGACATTACAGCCGTTTTTATATTATATATAAAGAAATCTCTTCCAGCATACCTGCGATAGGACAGTAGACAAAGAGATGTAGACAACGTGCGTAAGAGTGGAAGAGAAAATAGAATACTGTTGAATATCAAGCTCCAGGTGTGCTGCTGGTGGTCTTGACTTTGTAATAAAACTACACTGTATTCCTTTGGTACTGATTATAATTCTGAGACACCGATGTGTGCGCACGCTTAAGGTGTCGGCGAGCGAGTGAAAGGCAGGAGAGCCCACGATCGCGGTGTGGTGTGTGGCACGATGTGACGTCAGGAACAATACATAAAATCGAAAAATATCACAAAACAAATAATATGGGAATATACTAACATACATACATACATACATACTTCTAAAATAAATATCACTAGAATATTAAACATTAAAGTGTAATTTAAAATAATAAATACATACGCAACTATGACGAAGTGGAAAGATGGTGTTCTTTCACTCTTCTTTTAAATACTGCAACAGTAGTTTTAACTGATCATACGCTGGCGATTGACCGCTATCTCACCTGTAGCTCTACCATGCGTTTACTCAGCCAAAACTCGCTAGTCTCCGTAAATGATACGTATGAATGTACAGCGCCCCTAGCGGTCACAGAAATAATTAAAATTCGTACCATGAGCACTATAGATTTCGATAGGTATGAAACCTAACGTAATCTATTCGATAGTGGCTAACGTTTTTTCGTTTCAGCTGTCACCAGTCACCATACCAAACGACACTATGAGTCACTAAGTTGGCAGAAGCTATCGAAAAATACGCTTGCGATAGTTGTCACCTAGCTCACTAGAATTTTGAGGTGTGAAACATATGTTTACATTAAAATTATATACGTTTTTGAGTCTATTAAGACGCTGACAACACCTAAACCGCGGTCACTGTCAGATTGCATAGAAAAGAAAGAGAAGCGCGACGACAAAACGCTTGTAATTTATTGCAAAATATGAAGTAATTATCTATTTACTCAGAATTGAATTGAGTAATCGAAAATAAAAAACAACCAAGTTCTGGATTAGAATAAGAAGTACTTGTTATTAATTAAATACGTAATGTATGTTGATATTTAATATAGATATTTTGGATTAGAACTCAAGGTAAGAGGTTAGTTTAACGTTAGTTTGTATCGAGATTTTTTTTTCAAAACGTGTTTTGGTGACAACCAAGTTCTGGGAAATATATTCAAAATTAACATATATTTTTTCCGCTACCACAAACCATACAGATTTGGCAATTTTCTTTCTTAAGAGAAGCCTATTTTGGTCAACTGGGTCTTGTCAGCGCCTTAAAGTCAAAATAATGTCTGGAAGAGCATATTTAGCATGAAATATGTTAGTGGCCAACATAACAGACCCTCTAAAGAAGCGTTTGAAGATTTGTGCTTAATATTGAATAATTTTACGTAATTGAAGTCAACATAAAGAGTTTATTAGAACTAAAACAATAATTTTCATTTCTCTACATATACACTATACTAAATTGTGGCCCACTTTTATCGAAATATGTTTGAATACGCTAGCGAGTTTAACGCTAGCGAGTAATTTTTCGATAACAACTCATGGTAGACGTACTGGTAAGCGATGACGAGGTCGACGATGGTGCATGCTTGCCTAGAAGTAACCTATCTGCTCAAGATTTTAAGTTTTCCACACAACACGTTTTGTGTTGCTCCGACATAGGCTTTTCGGTAGCTTAAATGTCAATTCAATTATTCCTTAACCTTGCATAAAAGTCTTCCTTTTGAGTCAGCAAGTCAGACCAGAAGGCGCAGAGATATAGTGGCCCACTCCCCGGGGATTCGAACTGTCTTTGCTAGACGTCAATATGTTACACAATCCACCTACATCTATAATAAACTAAACAGCAAATTAGATATGTATCCCCTGTTGTTATACGATTGTAAAAAAAAACATTATCTGATTGGCTGAGATCCCTAACATATGAACAAACAGAAAATATTTTGACAAGAATAACCTAAAAAAGAAAAAACAAGGTACACCCACACACAAACATACACACACTTACATACATCTGCGCACCTCATACACCAATAGCTGCTAAATGAATGTTTTATTTTATTTTATTTTTTCTTTATACTCTCTATTTACTTGTAGCCTCATCATGGTAAAGCAACAACTAAAGGGAAGAGTGAGACAGCTCCGACACAAGTATCTACTTTTGTAACTGACTGGGACTGCCTCGATTTATGTATGACACAATGTTTAAGTTGAAATAAATATGTTTGTATTTTTATTTATTTTTTTTTTTTTTTTATTTATTTAACAGTTTATGTACACACATATAAACAGACAAAAAAGAAAGGAACAGAAAAAAAACGTACAAAGGTGATGCTTATTTCTAATGAAATCTCTTCCAGCATACCTGCAATAGGACAGTAGACATAGAGATGTAGACAACGTGTGTAAGGTAAAAGAGAAAACAAAAAACATAAAAACAAAATAAAACTATTCACTAATTTAATTATACACTATGAGAATATACTTACATAAATACATACTTCTAAAATAAATATCACTAAAATACTTATATACTTATAATTATAGTATAAAATAATAAATACATAATATGCAACTATGGCAAAGTGGAAAGATAGTGTTCTTTCACTCTTCTTTTAAAAACAGCAACAGTTTGGCAGTCCCTAATGTCAGGTGGAAGTGAATTCCACAGCCCAACCGCGTGCACAGTGAAGGAGTAGGAGTAGAAGTCGGTAGAGTGGGGAGGGGATTTAAGGAGATTTCTAAGATGCGACCTGCAAGGTGCATCAGAAGGACGGGCGAAGGAAAAACGTTCCCGCAGATAGGATGGCGTACTAGGATTATGAAGGATGTTAAATAGCAGACACAATATCCGAGAGTTCCTGCGAAGACGAATGGGGAGCCACTTGAGAATCTTGCGAAAGTTAGAAACATGATCATACTTTTTAAGGTTAAAAACAAAACGAATGCAGATATTTTGCAAATGCTCAAGTTTATTTAAAAGCTCCTCGGTGGCATCCAAATAACAGGTATCAGCGTAGTCTATGATGGGCTGTATGAGAGTTTGAGCAAGGGAGATTTTGGTATTCAAGGGCAAGAAGCTCTGGAGGCATTTCAACGAATGGAACGTGTAGTGCACTTTGCGACTGACTTGAGCAACATGGGTAGTCCACGATAGGTAAGAGTCCAAGGTCACCCCCAGGTTTTTAACTGTATTTGCGTATTCAATCTGAACTCCATTCAGACAGAGTGGAGACAGCGACGCAATATCGAGCCTATTCCGCATATACCTTCCACCGATAATTATGGCCTGGGATTTCTTAGGGTTGATTTGCAGTCCAAAGGACCGCGACCACTCGCTAATCAAATCCAGGTCATGGTTCATGGCAGACACGGCTGCTTCCGCATCTTGCCTAAAGAAGTGATAGTAAAGCTGCAGATCGTCGGCATAGAGATGGAAGTGGGAAGAGATAACTCTGGTGACGGAGTTAATGAAAATAGAAAAGAGAAGAGGAGAGAGAACGCCACCCTGAGGCACACCCGCGGTAAGCGAACACCAGTAAGAAGAAGTCTCTACGAGATGAACCCGCTGCGTCCGGCCTTTAAGATAGGAGTCGAACCAATCTACAGTAGAAGAAGAGAAATTGAAACTTTTAAGGATCCCTAGAAGGATGTCGAAATCGACAGAGTTAAAGGCACTGCTAAAGTCCAGAAGTACAAGCAAGGTGAGAGATTTGTTGTCCATAGCCAAGCGAATTTCATCAGTGACCTTCAGAAGAGCCGTTACTGTGCTATGACCAGGTCGAAAACCAGATTGAAA
Organism: Atethmia centrago; assembly: GCA_905333075.3. Lineage (NCBI taxonomy): Eukaryota > Metazoa > Arthropoda > Insecta > Lepidoptera > Noctuidae > Atethmia > Atethmia centrago. The sequence continues at coordinate 27,571,196 of HG995378.1, read as the reverse complement.
AGGACTAAGAAGGCAATTCGAGGATAGAAAGGCAGAAAGTTGCTGATGAACAATGTGCTCAAGAACTTTAGAGAGAAATGGGAGGATAGAAATGGGTCGGAAGTCGGTCGGAGAGACCGGGATAGGAATTTTGGGTAAGGGGATGATATGAGCTTGTTTCCAGACCTCAGGAACAGTACAAGAAAAAAAGGAGAAATTAAAAATGTGGGTCAAGATGGGAAGCAATGTGGGGAGGATAGGAGAAATCATTCTTGAGCAAAGATTGTCATTACCAACTGCAGAGGAGGAGATAGCACAAATAGATTTTTTGACCTCACTTTCACCTATAGGACTTAGCACAAAAGAAGGACACTGCGGCATAGGCAAGCGTGAAAGTTTATTTAAAGTAACCGATTTGACGTGCGGATCTAAAGTAACAGGGGGGTGGGTGAAATGTTTGTTAAGAGCACACACATCAGTGCCATTACTGGAAGCAACAGGAGACTTACCAATGCCGACAGTTTTTAGAAACTTCCAGACTTCTGAAGAGTTACGGTTGTCGAGAGAATTATGGAAGTAACGTCTCTTTGCATCTCTGCACATACGACTGCAGCGGTTACGCAGCACTTTAAACGCTTTCAAGTAGCGCTCGGAAGGACAGCGTTTTAACCTCCTTTTGGCTCTGTCCCTACTTGCCATCGCATCCTTAATTGCAGGAGTAAGCCAGGGAGCAGGAGCATACTTGACTTTGACCCGACGGATAGGGGCATGACGATCGTATAATCTGAGTATTGTGCTGTTAAAAATGTGAATCATCTCGTTGATGCATGAGCTCCCCAAGATTTCCGTCCAGTCGATGTTACCAGCATCACGCAGCAATACCTCCAAGTCTATGCCCTTGTAATTCCTAAGGAAAATATATTGGGGCTTACGCTTGGGAGGGCGAATCCTGTAGGACATAAAGATGAAGTCGTGGTAAGAAAAACAAGCAGTGAGCTGTCCGTGGACAGATACATTATTAGGATTAGAGACAATCATCAGGTCCAAAAGAGAAGGGCTGCAGTTAGGAAAATGATGAGTAGCAGAAAGAGGCAGAATACTAAGGTTAAAGGAAGATAAGAGAGATTGAAGTTTGTGAGTACGACTGTCATTTTTAAGAAGACAAGTATTAAAATCACCCATCAAGACTATGTGGTCATAAGACACACAGAAATAATTTAAAAGCGAATCAAAAGAGTCAAAGTAATCGATGGTAAGGTTAGGACTGTACATCACTCCAAGAAGCAATTTAACGTGATGCAAGGAAATTTCTAGAAATAAATACTCTGCTGAACCCGAGTAGGAAGATGGTGATGTGCTGATAATCTTGTAGGGAATAGCAGTACGCAAGTAAATGGCAACACCACCACCACCCTTTCCAGTTCTGTCATTACGGATAAGAACAAACCCAGGAAGGGCATAGTGTATAGATAAAAGAGAGGGTTTGAGGAAAGTCTCAGAGATTAGCAAAGCATCTATATGTGCACTGTTAATGGAAGCCAGAAGATCAGAGTAATGGCATGGAATACTCTGGGCATTGATATGGGCTATGTTGAGATTGTTGGGTAGGTGGGAAAGCAAAGAGGAAATCTGATCACCGAGAGTGAGAGGAGAAGAACCACTCGCTGCACTAAGGAAACTGCTGGAAGAGGAAGAACAAGAGAAAAAATCATCATCAAGGTCCGCATTGATCATAGTTTGCAAAATTAATAATATAAATATATATGAATAAAAAAAATATACCAAAAAAAAAAATACTAATAAAAAATATCAAAACTACTTAGCTACTTCACTTCAGTAAACAACTAAAGTGCATAAAACTAATTTTAATTTTTTTTTATTAATTTTGACTTCTCCGTCATAGTTATCGCTCAGGTTTAACCTAAGTATATCTCTATTAACAGTTACGCCATCTACCAACGTTACTTCATCAGTGGAAAATGATTCTATATAATTACACATAGTATCATGATATATTTCTGTTGTGAAGCTGATGATATCAGTGACTCTTATCATAGCACACAAGTCGTAATGATCAACAGAGTGAGACGAATTGCTTCGAAACCTGTCATTTTGTTTCCTCACTAACTTATCTTTGAGTTCATTGTATTAGAGGAGAACTTGGTAACTGGCACGTACATGATTATGTTGTAAAGGTATAAAATTTAATTGGAATCAAGAATCTGTGTCTATTATCTTAATCAGGAAATAAATACTTTTACTCTACAATTAAGCTACAACAGAGGATTTTTCATCAAGTTTCTCGCAACAAAATACAGTGGTATAAACCTAGGACTGTGATAGGCTTTCTTTTTGGGTGGGAAATAGGGTCTTACTCCCATTTTTGAAAAGTGTCTTAATTAAATTCTATAGTGCTAATATGCCCCGAAAAAATCACAAAATTTTTATTCAATCGATAAGTGCCATAAAAATTCATTTAAATTTTACATTTTCAAATTTCGAGCGTAGTTTGACGAAAACGCTGGACGCAGTGGATGCCATGTTGCTGTGGTCATGACGTCACTTGGCTATGTAAACAAATGCGCTGATCTATTATCTAACTATCAGTTGACAGTTGACACGTTTTAGTTTACATAGCCGTATGACGTAATAACATGGCGGCTACTATTTCATGGTGTTTTTTAACAGATTAGAAAAACTGAAAACGTTGAATTGAATTTTAAAATTTATTTTGTTTTTTTATGAACTAAAACTAACATTTTCCGACTCCTTTTTGCCTAAACTATCTCAATAACATATTTATAGATTTTTTCTCGTATATAGAAAAATACCCTATTATCAATTAACATCTTCCGCTCTGGGCGGAGCTCGAAGGGTGTGTCAGACTCTTACTGACTAAAACCCACCCGTGTTCCTTCGGTTGCCAGGGTTCGGTAACCCTTTCGGACTTTACCGCGACCTTTCGGACTTTCGGAATCTGTCATTAATAAGGAGTCTGGGTTTGAAGTCGTTAATGCTAACATAAGCGCCAACGAGCAAGGTACGGTCTATCTATAGGGTCAAATTACATTAGCTAGCCAAACGTCCGCACACGTGATGGTATCGGTATTTATCAAAATAAGACAAAAAAAAGATATGTTTTTTTTAGGTCAATGCCCGCTGTTAGTGTTGGTACTTGAATTATGAGTTGAGAAACTCTGTTTTCTTTTATTTTGAAAAAGATTTTTTTAAACTGATATTTCAAGTGACTACACTAACTGCGGTTGATGACTCTAAAAGAACTCATCAGATTAATTTCTTTTTCGGGCTCCGTACCTCAAAAGGAAAAAGCGAACCCTAGGATCACTCGTGTGTCTGTCTGTATGTTTGCCTGTCAAAGCCGATATGCTCGATTAAGTTGAAATTTGGTACACACAAGAATTTCTGTGACACGGACTTGCAACGTAAATAAATGAATTTTGAATATGAGGGTCAACTTCTTGGGAGCAAATTAGAACATTTTAAAAAAAGTTGTGCACACTCTACCCTGACATACCAAATAAAAGGACTTGTTGTAAGGGTCTCAAATATATATTTTTTTATCATTTTAAAATATATAGTTTGATGTTTTTTAAGAAAATAGTCATTTTTGAGAATTCTGAAAAAAAATAAGTCGTCTGTAAAGTCAGTTTACAGACGATAACGTGATAACGAGAGAGAGATGCATCACAAGCCGAACGCTTAGGCCGATTGTGCCTCTCTATCGCTAGTTCCGCGCTCTCGCTTGCACGCTCGGCTCAGGCGGAACGTGACACTTTTTCGGGCGTGCAGCCGGCGTTCATCGATTTGTAAGAAGTTATCACGTCAAAATACAGAAAATAGTTATTTACTTATAGATTACAGGAAAACCTATAAAAAGTCTATAACCTTAAAGTAACATGGTAAATCTCTCAAAATTGTGCTTACATTTTCAGTTGGAATGTATGGGGGAGCATTTTTTTCAACTAAAATGTTAAATTAGTTCTTAAATTCATCCCAACTACGGAACCCTACTTTGTGCGTGGTACGACCCGCACTTTCTTTTTTGTTTCATCATGTTTATATATTTTGGTATTTTGCTACACAAAGCCACATCTTTATATTATATTTATAAATTTACCTTTGTTATAATCTCTATACTGTTTCCTTGCTTCAAACATGAAATCATATTATTATGTCTCTCACTTTCTTACATATGTTTGAACACCACAGCGGAAAAGCAAAACCACAATGAACTGTTTCTAACACTGAAAACTGTATTTATATTATTAATTTTTACTTGTTGTAAAATCTTGGAATATTTTTATCCATTGACATCTTTCATCATAAATTGTCATCTATCTAGGTATTTCTTTCCTATGCATAGCTGCCATGATAAAGCTAATTCCAGACTTAATTTAGGCTATGTACTCATGTAAACCGTTTTTAATGATCCTGGCAGGCATTCAAACTAATAATTTGAATAATGCTTCACAGAAACTTCTAGAACTTTTGCCAGAATCTATAAAAGCGGTCATCGAACCTGACAAGGGTGCAGTTCGTTTCTGTTAAGTTTCAGTCTAATTCTGTTTAGTTCGGTCAGTCAATTCAGTCTTGGTCACCTTTTCTCAGTCTTGTGCAATCTACTTCAGCCTAAAACTATATACTAATACCTAACTTATTATTGTAAAGTGTGAAAATATAACCATTTAAAGAAACTCGTAGTGTGTGATTTGTGATCACCATAACCTCGGGCCCTCTCATTTACGCCTTTGGGAGATCTCTAAGACCGAAGGCGTTATAGTCGCGCGGCTTGGGACGGCATAGCCGACCACTCCTGTGTGTCATGGGAGGTCCAGACCCTCGTCCCGTGGAGCGTAAGGTGCTGTAGGGCGCCTCCGCCTGTCAGTCGTGTCGGTGAGATTCAGACAACGCCATTCTCTTACTAGTCCACTCCAGGACGGAGAGCCCTTCCGTTACTAGGGCAATCTATCAACGTGGCGTTAGACACTAACACAATTCTCTTGCTAGTGTGAAACAACTCGCACCAATTACACACAAATATACCACCAAATTACCATAAAACAAAATCTCTTGGTTAACAAGGGACGTTTTACTCCTTGGGCCAGAGTTGCTGACTGACTGCGGCTGCGAGATCAACTACGGCGTGTGAAATAATAGCCTCAACTTCGTGCTCCGCCTCGTATGCCAGCCAGCCCTGTCCCACTGCTGCCTGCCGATCCAGTCTCACAAACACCTGCCGATCCTGTCCAGCTGCTGCTAGCCGATCCTGTATTCTGCCGTCCAAACGTCCCGTACCGCCGTCGAACTAATAATTATAATAATAATGTACTTCTGGACACGGCCCGCATTGTTAGGAGGTTCTTCTCTCTGGAGCCCTGACCGCCGGTAGCTTGGACCCTGTTCCCGATACCGGTGGGCCACCATTTTTTTATATTTTTAAATGTTTTTATATATTTTTGTATACTCTAATATTTAAAAATATAATTATATTGTGTAAATAACGAAAAAAAAGAAAATAATAATAATAAACCCCACCGCCGTATCTCTACGTTGACGTCGTGGTGGGGCTTGCGCGCTCCGAACTCTGGGTCTGTGCCAGTAGAGTTTACTTTGCCGGAACGGGTCTAGGGTAAGGAGCCAAACCAAGAGAGATACAGAAACCCGCAGGGCAGCAAGTGGCGAGCTGTTGGGCAGTAGCGACCCTACGGACCCTATCTTCTGGGAGAAGTCTTGTTCCTCATCTCTGGCTTGCCTTTATTGGCCGGCTGGCGTGAACACTGACGAGGAACAGAGCTCTCACCTCATTCTTGCATTTATTGGCCGGCTTGAGTGGAGATTCACAAGAGCAAACGTGCTCGGAGGACGGATGTATTCCAGTAAGATGTTGGTAGGGATCTTGACCGTACTTCCGGGATTGTCCTGATAGCCGTGGAATACCTCTCCACTCCTCAAGCACCTCAGGAAGTGTTGCCCTCTTGTCACTACGTCACTATGTGCTAGCGGCCGTTTCCGGGGCCCATTATTGAGTGTGCAAGTCACCCCCTGCCATTTTATCGGTGTAATTATATAAAGCATTGGTCAGGTAGGGGCCATAGCCTTTCTATAGTCTTAGGAAACTGATCCACTATAGCCTCCCAAACCCATAGCCCAATATGTTTTGTTCCCATGTTCTGCAATAGTCCTGCATCAACCGGCGGTTGTCCTTGGGTGCACCTTCATAGAGCAAACAGGAATAGTCGTCGGTTGGTGCTTCATTCCATTACAATTGTCCAAGGGGCCTCTGTGAGTTGGCTTCGGCCCCTCGTACGCCTTCCAAAGGTCCGGGAGCCCATGGTCCCGAGATATGTAAGGACAAAAATAATAATAATTTATTAAAGGCCAACACGGACCAATTATAAAAATAAACTAATATAAATACACATACAATTTCAATACAAAACATACAATACAATACAAAACAATTACAGGTCAAAACAATTAAAACAATATTTCCACATTAGCCCGTACATGTAGGTACCATGTCACAGTGATACAGGTACTGGCAGTTGAATCGCTGGGCGAAGGCGCTCAGGATACTGTTCGGGCTGACCCGCACCCTGCGCACCAGGGATGTGTACTGCCTGGAACACTAGCTAGCCTGGAACTCTCTAACCTTTTTAATATTTAGTTGTACTCAAATATTTTTAAGTGATTTACGACTTGGCCTCCAGCCAATCGTAACGTTACAATATCGATATCCATATTACCTGCGGAGTTTCGCTAGCCAGTTTAAGTTGACTCTGTATAGCATAGTATGCGCCGGAATATAGGTCTGGAAGAAATCATTGCCAAACTAGACATATGTCGTAGCAGACTTGATTGCTATGAATAACATGAAAAAATGCGGGAGTATGATAAAGTTAGACCGTTTATAACCTCAAAGAGATGTCAGCATAAGTGTAGGGGTCCACTAGGGCCGGTGCCTGCCGGGGTCGCTGGAAAGTCTGAAAGGGTTACCGAGGCCCCTGGCAACACACTACACAGGCAATGGAAGGAACACTGGTAGGTTATAGTCAGTAAGAGTCTGACACACCAGCCAACCAACAAAAAACCGTTTATAACAGTGAAAATAAATAATGTGCGTTATTAAATAACTAAGGATAGTATAATACTTACCTACCTATAAGGTGACCCAAATGCACAAGTGATACGCCATTTACAAAGGTGTGACTTTCATAAATAGGTACCTAAATAAAATTATATGGCACAAAATATGAATCATAGATTCAACTATATAAAATGATTTATCGAAAACAGGTTGCTCTAATCCAGCTGTCACGATACATTATTATTATACTATGTGCACAGTAACAATAATAAATATGCAAGAACTTGAATCGTGTACAGCATTGCAATATCTATTAATAATTGTAAACTAATAATTGATTAGATTTAAAAAGATATATTAAAGCTCGTATTAGCAGAATCAATCATGGAGATAAAGAATTGCTAAGCTACCGTCGGGTAAGTACCCACCGATAGCCTAGCAATTCTTTACCACCCCGACCACCTTGTGGCCTGGTGGTAATCGATGATGCGGTCGACATAGGTGCTGTAGCGACATTTGCAACGCCACATGCGAACTACGCATCAAAGACCTCACGTCACATAAATCCTGCATCGCGCAAGCAGAGTTTACTGTGCGACTGGGATATATACAACATCCCGACATCAACCGTCGTCGGGCAGTGGCCTTCCAGACACAACACCCATCTAGTTGGAGGATCCTCCCTTTTCTGTGGAGGATGAGTGAACTTTACACCCTAATGCTTCATACCTCTATAGTGCCGTACGTTTGCCTAGGAGTTACTTATTTATTCCTGACTTGAAAACTTCAATGTTACAGATGTAAGTAAATACAGATAAGTATTAGCTAGGAGTTCCACTCTTCTTTAGCGTCACACAATGAACGCGTATCATAATACTCAATCATTTATTGTATTCCACAATATGTACTTAGGTGGAAACTTAAAATTTAATGATATCATTAAGGAACCTACACAGTAACATAGAAGAAGCTTAGCTTAGCTCTAGAATAGTTATGCCGGTGGCGCAAAGCCGTTCGGCCTATGATGGAATCTTTGTTTTTAATGCTGACCTGGCATTTAGTCAAACAAGCTCTAAATTCTTAAAAACTCTTTGCATAACGTGTCAAAATTATGCTAAATGTATGCGAGTTTGCACAATACGTCATGCGCACGCGGCTGCCGCGGTGCGGCGGCGGCGGCGTTCTCTTTTCAAACAATGGAATTAACGCTCGCATAGTTTGTGTCACAGTGAAACGGAGCGAGAAATTTTCTGTAAAAAAAACCTTGTAGCTCGTATGTGTGTCTGTGGTAGATACTAATTAGTCGTTCGTGTTGTGATGGTTGAATTTCATCTGAGTTATCGCTTTTCAGTAATAATTTTTGTATTGTCTAAGTTCTTTGTAACAGCTATAAATGAAACTGGTTTGCTAAAATTATTATCTGTATCGGGTCCAACCGTGCTACATTACCAAAGTGATGTTTGTTCAAACTATGTTTGCAATAATAAAAAATGGTCAATATACCTTTAAGACGCTGACAACACCTAAACCGCGGTCACTGTCAAACTGCATAGAAAAGAAAGAGAAGCGCGTTGACACAACGCTTGTATTTTATTGCAAAATATGAAGCAATTATCTATTTACTCAAAATTGACTTGAATAATCGAAAATAAAAATCAATCAAGTTCTGCATTCAAATACGACGTTATTGTTATTAATTAAATATGTAACGTATGTTGATATTTAATACAGATATTTTGGATTGGAACTCAAAGTAAGAGGTTAGTTTAACGTTAGTTTGTATCGAGATCTTTTTTTCACAACGTGTTTTGGTAACAACCAAGTTCTGAGAAATATGGTCATAATTAACATATATTTTTTCCGATACCACAAACTATACAGATTTTGCATTTTTTTTTTCTTAAGACAAGCCTATTTTGATCATATGTCTGTTGTCAGCGCCTTAAGTGTAATGCAAATCCATTTCATACCATCGTTTTTAACTGCTTGTTCTTTACTTAGGCGATTTAAAACGATTCAAATGCTTTAATAGGTATCATTTTATAATTGTAGAACCCACTAAATTAACCAGCCATAACATTATAAAATTAACCCCAATTCATTTCCAAAAACGTTCCCACACCCGAATATCTCCACACAAACGGAAGCGAAATTGTAATAAATCTCTCCTTCACCAGTTAACAACATTTAATTTGTATATTTATAGTCAGCAGCAGGGTATGTTACCCCGCTAACCATGGCTACTTCCTGGTCACTGGTTACTGATGAGCAACCGACCGTGGCACCAACTCAAGTGGAACCGAGATCTACTTGGAACAACTGTTGATTGTTTTAAGTTTCTAAACGATCTTTTTTGTAGTAACTGTAATGTACTTTACTTTTACTATCGGTATCTCAAGGCTTTGTGCGACTACTGATTCGGAGGTGGCATCTCCTCCTACCTTTTTTGGCAAATGTGACTCATCTGTCTAAGATTATCTGCCTGTCCTTTTCCCAACTACGTTGGGGTCGGCTTCAAGTCTTACAGGATGCAGCTGAATACCAGTATTTTACATGGAGCGACTGCCTATCTGACCTCCACAACCCAGTTACTGGGTAATACGATACCCCTTTTTTTTTTTTGTTTTTTTTTTTTGAGGGTGGGAAATCATCAAATAACTTCTCCCGCTCTGGGCGGAGCGGGAGGGTGTGTCAGACTCTTACTGACTATAACCCACCCGTATTCCTTCCTGTTGCCTGTGTTGCGGGGGCCTCGGTGACCCATAAGTACCTTCCCGCGACCCCAGCAGGCATCGGCCCTAGTGGACCCCTACTATATGTGCTGACGACATCTCTTTGAGGCGCGCGTGGAATACGACGCGCCGTCGACCCGGGCCCGGTCCTTACCGGACGGTGAGCTACCCATTGCTCACCGTCCGCAAGCCCGCGCCTACGGTGGCCGAAAATCCGCCCGGGATTCCCGACGCCCTGGGCGTCTCCTGCGGCGGCTAGGGGCGAGAGGGCGCGAAACTTGCCTTTCCATCAACCGTCCCGCCTCCTCCTTCGCGAGCATTACTGCTGCGCAGAAGGAGGTGACGGCTGCCCATGCCCTCTCGCTCCGTACCATGGCCTGAACCAGGGCCGGACGCGAGAGGTCTGTGCCGCCGATCGCCTCCACAATACGATACCCCTTCGTAAGACTGGTTGTCCTACTTTCGGGCTTCTGACGACCCGTAACGACTGTCAAAGATCTACAAATGACAGCCGGGACCAACGGCTTAACGTGCTTTCCGAGGCACGGAGGGGTCTTGGTATGATGGTCACCCATCTACGGACCAACCGCGGCAAGCGTAGCTTAACCTGATCGATTGACCCGTGCGGCTGTTATTACTTAGCCACAAGCCCCTATTATTTACTTATCTGTCTAAGATTATGTAAGTTAATTGTCTGGCTTTACTGTGCAACTCATAGCGTTTGTTGCACTTTACTGTGCAACTCATCGCGTTTGTTGCACTTTACAATGCATCTCATCGCGTTTGTTGCACTTTACTGTGCAACTCATCGCGTTTGTTGCACTTTACTGTGCCACACATCGCGTTTGTTGCACTTTACTGTACAACTCATCGCGTTTGATGCACTTTACAATGCATCTCATCGCGTTTGTTGCACTTTACAATGCATCTCATCGCGTTTGTTGCACTTCACTGTGCAACTCATCGCGTTTGTTGCACTTTACTGTGCAACACATCGCGTTTGATGCACTTTAAGAGACCTGTGGGGTAAAAGCGTAACACACATAATATGACAATTGATCGCAATGGGTTTCATTAATAAATGATAAATGATTTTATTTCTGTAAGTAGGTTTGTACAAACACTTTTACACGTCAATCATATTTTTTTAAACTAGATGAGGTCGGCGTTTCCTATCTGACTACTCTGAGAAAAAAAGGCCGAAACAAACTCAGAGGTCTCAGTCTCTTTTAAAGCCCAGACATAATCTTGGTCAGATCTTGTGAAGACCATGTCGATTGGTTTCTGAAATGGTATTTAGATAAAAGAACCACACAGATTGAGTGGACCTGTCCAGTCAGTGCACGCATTTGTCAGTAGTTGTGCAGCTCAACTCAGAATTAAAGGAGTTCAACGATTCAACGAACAATACAAAAGAAAGGATTTTTGGCATTTGACAGTTCATCCACGTCCATTGTGTTATTTACGTTGTGGAGCTGACGAATTTTTCTAGTCTATGAATCGATGGATTAGCAATATCCTTCAAACCTTCGGATTGTGATTCAAAGTGTGTTACGCAATTAAGGTGCTGGTGTTATCCATTTATTAACAATCACATCTGCACTTCTCACTTTACGTGTACATTTATACTGGTTAAGGGGACTACAGGACCTAAACGCAAATTTTGTAAGTTTTATAATGCCTAAAAGTATATGATCCACTGCAGTAAACAAAACCAGAAAAATATATGATATTCTTCAGGATATATGCTAGGTAGATAGTGTGTTGAAAACATAATACAACTAATTTGATACGATAGAAAAAAATCACGAAGATAGCTCTAAAAATTTCTTTTAACGATTAAAAACCATACTAATATACATGCTATCATTCTGATTTTTTGTCAGATTATTCTACAAGCAGCATATTAGCATAATAGTGTTTTATTTTTTTATACAATCTATAGCTTATTTGTAAATCGATAATTGCTTCATATTTTGGAATAAATTACCAGCGTTGTGTCATCGCGCTTCTCATTCTTTTCTATGCAGTCCGACAGTGACCGCGCTTTAGGTTGTGTCGGCTTCTTAAGGCACAGATATATGATTTTAGTGACTTTTAAATCTGTTATTATGCCTTCAAACAATGCAAGTAAGTTATGCAAAAAATGTATGTTAAACTAGAACGCGTACTCGGCAATTCTATATGCATGTGAATATTTAAGCATTGTAGTAAAATACTTCATGAAATAAATTCAGGATGTAATGTCTACCCAACGTATAAAAAAACGATATTACTTTCAAAGTACTTAAGATATTTTTATGATTTTTTTTTGTATGAATATACTATATTATTGTCTATAATTATTTCCGTGTTTTTTGCAAATATTCATATTTTCGTTGCTAAAAATAAATATTCCCTTGAAACCGAATGGCAGCGTGCCGTGAGCGCGATACGCATTTGTATGGCCAAGGTCACCGGTGTTTACTCGACCCTTAAGGACAAGATTTTTCGATAAAAAGTTTAGTGGCTTCATGAATGTCAGTTGTGATAAACAGGTCGGACCAGTCAATTTCCTAGGGGTCTTCAAGAAGATCTTTGTAATAAATTTTGGTACATGTGTTAGTATATTTTTTGTTTTATTAAAAATACCAAAATGAACCCTTCCGTGCTTTTCATCAATCTATTTGTTGGCAGTAGCTTTTAGGATAGGTATTTATTGTTCTTCTCTAGTTTCAGCACGAGCTATTGCGAGCTACGCTATAGGCTATAACACAAGCTGTAGAGATAATAGCTCAGTTCTACCGTTTTAAAAAGATTTCATCAGTGTAAGTAGCGGGGCTGCTTGCATAACGCAATAGTCACTTGTATTAAGCATTTTAATTTATTTTTATCCATATGTTTTAAATAAAATCAAACCAAAAGTAATTTATTAAAAACATTACCCTCCTGAGGCAGTCGGGTAAAAATAGGCTGAGAACCAGCAGTTTTTGTGTTTTTGAACGTCAAAATTACATAAGACAGTCCCCAAAACGCACTTCCCAGCAGCACATCTGTCTGTTAAGTTAGAAGAATTTGATTATTCGCCATAATTATGTTAGCCATACACCAATGTACCAACAAAAACATTGAAACTATACATTTTCTTAGCAGATCCATCATCAACATTAGATTTTTACATTATATTCACCTATATTTCGAGGTCCTACTAACAATCTCAGATGTGTATCCAAGAAAAATTTAAGTAAAGCAAAATAGGTGAATAGATGTTTGTTTATCATTGAAGATGATTAAGGCATTGAAGATAATTAAGGCTCCGTGCACGAAAAACACCCTCTTTTGTCAATTTCTTATATAATTGTGAGAAAGCCTGAAAAAGTTAAAACATGAAGTCTGTGTGACTATAGTTTCATCAGTTTTGCGCTTTCGAAAATATAGTTTATTTCGCCATTGATTTACTTACTGAAGATATTGTATTTTCATAAAATAAAATTTAGATTTTATTTCAAGGATAGCTGAAGACTAATGTGTGATTTTTAAATTTCTTGAAATTGTTTGCTAAATAATAAGTTTTTTTTTCTGCTATATTTTGTATGGAAATTGAATAAAATGAGTCAGCCACGTGCAAATAGACCATATAATGATGTTGATGATATTTTTTAATGTTCAAAATCAAAAGTACTTTCTTATAAAATGGTGATCAAACGTCATTCTCGCGTCATTTTTTGGAAAACTTGTTGCGAATTTTAGTAATTTTCTATTAAAACTACATGCAAAGCAAATAAATCGACATTTAAAATCACAAATAATTTTATTTAAATTGTTTTTCCTTTTCTCACAAACAATGAACGAAATTAATCAAAATCAGTCAATTTCGTGCACGGCCCCTTAAGCAGTATCTGCTAATTTGTTGCTGTTTAGTCGACAAGTGAGCAAATTAAAGCTAATATGAAATGACTTTGAAGGTTGACCTTCGGTAAAGACTGTTATAACTATTTTCTGACGTTAATGACCAATAGACGATGGTTTTTTTGCGGTGATATTTGGCTATTTCGTCCGGGGGCTTTGGCAGCATTGTTCAATCTACACATATTATAAATTAAAGTCGCTTTTCGTGTTTGTCTGTGTGACCGTGTTGTTCTTCTAAACAATGCAATGGATTTTGATGCTTTTTCCAGCTTCGTTGGCGAAAGGGCCAAAGTGAGCGAAATAATAATATGATTTCATACTTCAAATAAGAAAACAAAGTATAGAGATACAAGAATTGTTGGACACAGCAGCCCTTTAAGGTGCTGACAAGAGGCAAATACAATATAGACTTGTCTTAAGAAAAAAAAAGCCACATCTGTATAGTTTGTGGTAGCGGAAAAAATATATGTTAATTTTGAACATATTTCTCAGAACTTGGTTGTAACCAGAAAACGTTTTGAAGAAAAAATCTTGATACAAACTAACGGTAAACTAACCTTTTACCTTGAGTTCCAATCCAAAATATCTTTATTAAATATCAACGTACGTTACGTATTTAATTAATAACAAGAACGTCTTATTTGAATGCAGAACTTGATTGTGTTTTTTATTTTCGAATACTCAACTCAATTTTGAGTAAATAGATAATTGCTTCATAATTTGCAATAAATCGCACCCTTAGAATTACAACGACGCAAGTGCAAAATTTCGTTAAAATGACGTAGGTATAACAAACACTATAAAAAGTGCTTAACTATTGTAAGGAACATTGACTCTTTTGTAATTACCATAAATGCCGCTAGATGGTAGTAGCGTCAACGTCAAATTGAGCGAGACTTGAAAACAACAACGACTGATTGGTCAGTTACTCGCGGGGAGCGGGACGAGTTTGTTGCTTCACAGTGCTACAACGACGCTAAGGTAATTATGCCATTTTTTTTTACTTTTATAAGAGGAACATTGACTCAAGTGTAACTTATGACAGCTTTTTTGATCTGAAAGTATTAGCAGAGGAGTTAAACCTAAATTTATATAAAAATGTTCATGGCGATCAAATTAAATTGAGCGAAATAAAAGTGGTCCAATTTACAAAGAATAAGAATACGTTTGAATATAAACTATCATATAAAACTGTAAACATGTTGCAAGCTAATATAACAGTGCAGAGAAATTTACGCACTAGCAGACCAACTATATCGATTGATGAGGTACACCTTAAGCCAGCATATAATTCTAAAATACCAATATCTGAACGCAAGAAACAAGATATATTGCAATTAATTGAGAAGAATATCTACCTCATTACTATGCAGAATATTACAGGAACCTGTAGTTTATCATTCTATTTTTTTTATTTAATTCTTATGAGACATGTCTATCAGCTACTAAATATGAATAGGTGATTATTAAAGTTTAGACAGTTTAGTTAATGATACAATAAATAAGTATTAAGATTAATAATATCAAAGAAATAATAGAAGACTGATTTAAAAGTAAAAGTTAATAATTAATAAGTTCATTGTTAAGTGATTTTAAGTCAAAGGACAAAATAACATTTTTTAATACTAAATAAAATATAAAATATTATTTTGACACTTAATATAAACCTAATAAGGTTTATAGTAAGTGTTAAAAAAATATTTTATATCTTCAGAAGACTGATTATGCTTAATAGTACAAATAAACGTTGATTACTTTAACCTGTGTTTTATTTGCTTTCTTCAAAAAAGTACCACCTATTTATCGTTTTTCCTTTATAACTCGAAAGTTAATGATTTCTGTTTGCCGGTTTCAAGTTATACGCTAACTTTTAATTATATCTTTTCCTTTTTTGGGTATATTATTGAAATAATGATTAATTGATTATTTTTAATTTGACAAATGTTGTACCTTTACGTCATTGTTCGTCACATTTTTTTATTCTTTTACATATATTTTAGTGGTACAATGACTTAACTGTAGGTGCCTTGTATTTTGAAAATAAAGTAAAAATAAAACTACAAAAAACTTAGGCATTATATTTAACTAATATCAAAGTAATAATAATCCAGTACCCGTGTTATGTTAACTTTTTACAGATATTGTCGATACAAAAGAGTTATTGAGTAAAATGTAAATTAAAAGTTTCAAATGCATTTTTCTCGATTGTATAGTATTTGCACTTACGTCATTGTAATTTTAAGGGTGCGAAATTACAAGCGTGGTGTCATCACGCTTCTCTTTCTTTTCTATGCAGTCAGACAGTGACCGCGGTTTAGCTGTTGTCAGCGTCTTAAATGGTAAATATATAAGTATAATAAAATATGTGGTTTTGTGTAGCAAAATACCACAATGGATAACATATTAATTAAGTAATTAGGATTATGAATTTGATTTTTCGATTTCTTACGTAGACGTTCATACAAAGTTATCGCGGCATGTATAATGAGAAACGTCAATCGGACGTCTTAGATTGTCGGGAGTATAATATTAAACATCTATTATAGAAATCTCGACGTTTTGCGAAGTCGTAAAAACTGTGCGAAGCAGGGTCGGGTTACTAGTAATTTTATAGGATTATACAAAAATACAGTGTTAGGAAACAAATACCTATTAGAATACCTAGATAGATAAAGTTTTAGATTTTCAAATTATTTATTAATTTAAAAAAAAGTGACAAAAATTTAAAAGAGTATGCAAGCGGTTTGGTCATATTGAGAGGATGAATGAAAGGCGACTAACAAAAGGTATTTGTATTTTCTATAAGGCAGATGTGAGTGGAAACGCTGGGAGGGGACGCCCCAGGAAGACATGTAGTGACCTCATTGGTGATGTTCTTCAAAAAGGTCAGGTGCGTAGTACTCGCAACCGGCGTGCGTGTGTGACCAGATGTATGAACGTAAACGAAGCAAAAGGAGTATGTATTGTAAGGAGCGTAGCAGGTAGCGTTCTATAGTTTCTGCCTACCCCCATGGGAAGAAGGCGTGAGTTTTGTGTTATTAATATAAAAAAATATTCTTTACGGTTTAGCTGTGAAGAATATTTTTTTCCACAAAAATAATGCTTACCGTCTTAATTATTTAAATTATTAACATTAAAATTAATGCAATTCATAAAACAAGAACGACAGGAATTTTAATAATATGGCAGAAACTATTTGTGATTTAAATCTTGAAAGGCTAAAATAAAAATAAATAAATAAGTTTTAGAGGTTATTCGCATGGGCTAAGTGAAGATTTTGAATAATTTATGCACAATGAATGAATAGGTTATTAAAGTCATGTTTGCTGAATAAATTAAACAAATATTTTATTTTATTATACTAATAAACATACAAAAATGTGTTGTGAAATATTACTTCGTTTATCAATTAGTTACCTACCTACACAAAACGAAAGAGTAGATTAATATCAAAATTGTTTAACAAATATCTATAATAGCCCTCCTAATTGTTATGTTGTTATGCCCGACAGGGCCCACAATGCTCCAAAACGAATGTATGTCTTCATGTACCTACCACCTCAGTTCACATTGTGGAATGCAATAAACGTATTGAGTATTGAGTATTGAGTAGGTTTTGTTTATAAAATATCCCCCACTTAAATCTGACAAAATAAATTAAATGAATAAAAACAAAAAATATAGTCAAAAAGATTTTCCGATACCGGGAATCGAACCCGAGCCTCCTGGGTGAGAGCCAGGTATCCTAGCCACTAGACCATATCGGATGATACAGAGATGATCGAAATTGGAGTAAAGCTCGATCAGTGTATCATTTAAAAAAATCTTATTTATTTTTTATTTACTATCGCATGTTTTAGCATCTGCCAACCGATAATAATACTTTATCTTTTATAAAATTATTATTCCAATATAAAAAGAAAAACATAACGCTGTCTTTGTTGCCGTGTAATCGGGTACAAATACTTTCAAACGTAGTATTTTGGAGTCAGCAGAATACCTACTTGCAAACCTCAATATCTCTTGAATGAGTTAGCAATTGCAACACATTTTTAACTCTATCAGTTATTTTGACATGTTTGTGTATATTACGATGATTTAGAGTTAGTTAAATGTGTTCCAGTTAATTTTAACTGTCCTGTAACGTTTCCTAGTGACCCAAATGAGTTGTCACTATTAACGGATTTAGACTATTTGACCGTGTGCAGCGTGCGGAGTCGTGGAGACCATGCTTTGGTTTTAAAATAGGATATTTACTATCACAGAAGCTATACAAGGTGTCGTTTTGCATCCTCGTCAAATTCAAGGAGGATAACTATGCTAATGATTCTTGACACGAATCAATAATAAAATAAGTGGGTCTTTTTTTTCTAATTTTCGGAAATCTGCATGTGTGGGACACGCATGTTCAAACGCGGCCCGCACTGTATTACACACACACTACCACATACGCAACGGGATGATTCTGTTCTGTGAAAGTGGTGTATTCTAAAATACTGTCAAACTTAAGTAACTAAAAAACAAGTATGTACTAATTAAAGAGCAGGTATCGTAATTTTATTTGATTATATATGTCTTTCATAGAGGCCTCCTGAAATTTGACGAGGATGCAAAACGACACCTTGTATACACGGTGATTTTTAATTCACTGTTAACCTTTCAGGAGGTGAAAGTACTCATGATTATAAACTACTTTCACTATGCAACCACCTATGAAATAGCAAAGAAAAAATAAATACGACTGTTTTATACATTTTCATCGGGTAAATATTCCATTTTTGTATGATTTTTTTTGTTTTTATTTTACAAACATAAGTAGGTACTGTTGAGCCCCGCGCGACACCGATTCGGAGTCAAACAATAGAAAATCAATTGTGTCTCATTAGCAGTCCTTGATCAATGAATTGTTCTCTTTACAAAGTTACTCGCCAAACTTATTGAAACAGCTAATATTTTTTTGATATTTCAGGGTTGGTCTTATAGTAAAAGTTGCTCATAATCATGAGTACTTTCACGCCCTGAAATGTTAACAGAGAATTCAAAATCACCGTGTATACCCTGTGCACGAGTATACACCTCAAAAGTGCTAAAAATCATGAATTCTTACAGCCTGATTACTAATTGAAACTACATTCCAATAGCCCCGACGTAATGTCCATAAAAATATTTAATAAAATACCAGATGCATTAAAAGATGAGATCAGTGATACGACATTTATAAGTAAGCAAATATTAATTGAAAAAGCATACTACACAATAAACGAATATATACATGACAAAAAAACTGATTTAATACAAGCAGACACCACTCACAGTTAGTCATATACAGGGTGACATTGAAAACATGCGACAAATCGAAATGGGAGATTGTACTCATCATTATGAACAACTTTTACTAAGGGACCAAAGCTACAATCCCAAAAAAAAAACTGCTGTCCCCTACATTTATGTTCGCAATACCTCATCAAAATGTAGGAAAAGCAGATTTTTTTTTTTGGGATTACAGCTTTGGTCCCTTAGTAAAAGTTGTTAATAATGATGTATACAATGTCCCATTTCAGTTTGTCGCAAGTTTTCAATTTCAACCTGTATACATTCATACATACAAAGCAAATATAAAATGATGTATGTTTAATTGATTTGACCAAATAATTATTATGTACTTCAACCCATAACTGATAGCAACAAAATATTGTTTTATATTTACTTAATTAATGTTAATAGTGTATTTAAAATTATAAAAATTAATTATTATTAATTTCTTTCCTCATTGTATTTTTATTTTAAGAATGATTTTAATTTAATTTTGTGCTGTGCCCTACAGGGTTCGTAATTGTACCTTAGCTTTAAGCCTTTGTAACACCTTTAAAAACATTATGGAATGCAATTAAAGATATGAATATGTATGGGAGTATATGTTTTTCAACTAAAATTTTAAATTTGTTCTTGCGATAAATTCATCCCAACTACGAAACCTTTCATTGTGCGTGGTCAGACACGCCCTTGTTTTTTAATACAGAGCTAGAGCCATCTAGTATACGTTTTTAGACACTTGAATCTGAGTCTTTCGGGCATAACGCTTTTTCGTTACGTGACGATTTCTGCCAAAGTCAAAGTCAAAGTCAAATTATTTATTTCAAATAGGCACATAAAAGGCACTTTGGAACGTCAAAATTAACAAAAATAAAATAGAATTGATTCTAGTTGCCCCTTCCGAAAGGTAGATTCGTATGGAGAAGAATGGGCAAGAAACTCCACCGTTACTCTTTTAAAATGTTTTACAAAATTTTGTATATGTACATTTTAAAATTATATGTGAAGACGATGCACCTAGAATAAAATTACTATACCAAAATAGGTAAAAAAAGAATGAAAAATAAAGCAATGACAGATAAATGAATTATATGATAGGTACATGATGCTCACATATTTACAAACATTGTAAAAGTATACGTTTTCCTAAAAATAGTAAATAAAGTCAGTGTGTGAGTTAAAGTAATCACAGAGTTGAAATTCAACATTGATTTATTATTTGTATCAAATAATAAATTGTACAATTAAAATAGCAACCAGTTTGATTTTGTCTAGACTCTAGATTGTCCTATGGAGCTGGACCAGCATGTTTCCAAGCATTCTTATCTTGGATATAATCCTCTGCCAGTTTACTCAATTAATAATCATACTCTTTCGGGCATAACGCTTTTTCGTTACGTGACGATTTCTGCCAGTTTACAATTGTCAAATTGTTAAATCCATTTTTTTAACTAAACACCCAGATTGTTCATTCACTTACAGCCCCGACGTATGGTCACCACAACCATGATCTAAGAGTTATTATTCACCTGAGCCGGTGCGTGGGATGTGCCACCGACCTAATGCCCTATAACACGTGTAGTATTTCGGTTTGCATGAATTTAATTTTATGAACGGAACATAATTTATTTCCATGTTCTTGGAATACTTTTGTGAAATATTTGAATGTCATTTGTCACACGTGTATGAGCAGCATCCTTTGAGTAATTGTTTGCATCGAAATAGCCTCCACGAGTGGCGATTCCTATCCAAATGAAGGTCCAGTGCACGCAGAAAATTACTAATCCATTGCTTCGTAATGATGCCGATTCCCTTGTTCACAAACTAAACTAAATTTAAGTTCAGTGCATCTTTTTCTTTGTATTTCATTAAGAAGAGGACAGAAGATATTTTTTTTTTAGTCCTGTCAAATTAATGAGCGCCTGTCACTCAATACAAGTTTAGACATGATTAAAAACTTGCCTACTAAAATTACGTCAATTTACGTCAAGCGCTGATTAATTTGACAGGACTAAACTAAAATGTATCTTCTGTCCTTTTCTTAATGAAATAGAAAGAAAAAGATGCACTGAACTTAAATTTAGTTTAGTTTGTGAACAAGGGAATCGGCACCATTGTTTAAAAAAGTCGGACTCGCGCACGAAGGGTTCCGTACAATTATTCATAAAAACGGCAAAAAAAAAAAACATGTCTGTTGTATGGGAGCCCCCTTAAATATTTATTTTATTCTGTTTTTTAGTATTTGTTGGTATAGCGGCAACAGAAATACATGATCATCTGTGAAAATTTCAACTGTCTAACTTCATGAGATACAGTCTGGTGACAGACGGACAGCTGAGTCTTAGTAATAGGGTCCCGTTGTACCCTTTGGGTACGGAACCCTAAAAAACGAGCGACCCTTACAGCAGTCGCATATGATGTGTAACATCTGACATCTCACCTTGGTAATAAACAACTGAGCAACGACAGAAATTAACCTCAAAATATAAAAAGCTAACTACTAAAATATTTATTCGAATAATTATTCATTACTAGTGGTCGCCTACTGGTCTAAATTCGACCCCTTCTACTTACAATCTTTATAGTACTTACTAATCCCATGCTATTAAAAAGTACTTACTTATTCCATGCTCAAGCAGTCACTTCCGGTCGCGGGAAGGTACTAAAGGGTCACTGAGGCACTCGCAACACAGGCAACGGAAGGAATACGGGTGGGTTTTAGTCAGTAAGAGTCTGACACACCCTCCCGCTCCGAGAAGTTATTTGATGATTTCCCACCCAAAAAAAAAAAAGATCTCACTTCCTGTCTACACAATTCCGTCCCTTTTCACGAAATCCCACAGAAAGCGAGGGGAAAGATGTTACTCAAACCTCAAAAACTCGTTTGTCGCATCTCAATAGCAAGTTATTATATGCCATGTTATGCTGCATTGCTTCGAAGAATACTTCGGAAATAATAGATCATGAGAAGGGTAAGATAAGATATGATATATGATTATCTGTTTGATAATGTTATCTGACCTTGACATTGAATCTCGGATTTCAGAGTTTATGAAGGCAATAGGAGAGCAGTGGTGGCCCAGTGGTAACGGCCCCGACTTACAACTTGCAGGTAGTAGGTTCGAACCCAAGCAGGCGCTTCACTATGTGTAAATAATTTCATCACCACTGCTCTCAAAACGATGAAGGAAATCATCGTGAGGAATCCGGCATGTCCTAGAACTAAAAATTCGAAGACATGTGACATCTACCAACCAACCCGCACTGGGCCCGCGTGGTAGATTACAACCCACTCCCTCTCGAAGAGAGGAGGCCTGTGTCCCAGCAATGGGAACATTATAGGCTGAGTATGATGAAAGCAATTAGTCTTCAAAGAATACATGTTATCGTGATGTTCATAAAGTGGCCCTAATTCCTAAGTCAGAGAACAGAAGGGTGTTCTGAATGCTGAAAAAATATATAATTTCCCATTATTGATAGTCTTTTGTCTCGTCAATATTACCTACACCCAACACCCTAACTTAGTTGCCGTATGTCGTTTTCGGGTGACCACTGATAATCAGCGCTTTGCTGTGGGCCCCCATAGCACAGCATTATGCTGAGTGGAAGCCTACTTGTCACAATCACGGCGTGCAGCTGCCGACTATATTATGTTCTGTGTTCATAAGCATACATTTGTATTGTTTTATCATTTATTTGAATTACCATAGCTTTTATTTGCATGTGTTTCTATCACAAATAAGTCTATTTCTTTATTTCTTTATTACATGCGAATAAGACTCATATCCGGTGTACTATTTAATGACGTCATTATCTCATCCAGTCTACACCCTGAATACTAACGTGATGTTATAACAGAAACTATATTCTTTAAAAAAAATCACTGTTAGTTATTGTAAGCCCTTGATTCGTATATGCATTAATTGTATCTTCGCTGAAGAAACGTGAAACGATGAAGGAAAACATCGTGAGGAAACCGGCATGTCCTAAAACCAAAAATTCGAAGACATGTGAAGTCTACCAACCCGCACTGGGCCCGCGTGGTGGATTATGGCCCATTCCCTCTCACAGAGAGGAGGCCTGTGTCCCAGCAGTGGGAACATTATAGGCTGATTATGTATGTATGTATATTCGCTGGTAAATACTATGACGCGATACGACGCGACGACGTCACAATTTTAAATTCCCATGTTGTTCTCAAGTGGGTCCATTACATGCATATCATCGGCTCATCATGCGTTGACCTTATTGTCTCCAATTCAGTGAATTGGTTCGCCCACGTACCTAAACGGTGTACATCGCAGAATATTGACCTAAGTGGACCGCTCTCTCCTTTTACGTAAATGACTGGTGTGAGTTGATTTTGGTTTCAGCTTGGATAGTATATAGACTTTCTGGACTTAGGTACATAAAATAATACCACGCCAGTTTTCCCCGAAGGGTTAGGCAGAGGTGTCCTATAGTAGTCCCCATATTTCACCAGTTATGTTTAAGTCACACGTAATAGGGGCCGAACCTATTGCCATCAACCGGGCATGAATCCAGACTCCGGACTGTTAATTTATAAAGGAAAAACCCAATTACACTTTGCCTTTTTTTTTTTTGGATGGGAAATCATCAAATAACTACTCCCGCTCTGGGCGGAGCGGAAGGGTGTGTCAGACTCTTACTGACTAAAACCCACCCGTATTCCTTCTTGTTGCCTGTGTTGCCAGGGGCCTCGGTGACCCATTAGTACCTTCCCGCGACCCTGGCAGGCATCGGACCTAGTGGACCCCTACATATGTGCTGATGACATCTCTTTGAGGCGCGCGTGGAATACAACGCGCCGTCAACCCGGGCCTGGTCCTTACCGGACGGTGAGCTACCCATTACTCACCGTCCGCAAGCCCGCGTCTACGGTGGCCGGAAATACGCCCGGGATTCCCGACGCCCAGGGCGTCTCCTGCGGCGGCTAAGGGCGAGAGGGCGCGAAACTTGCTTTTCCCTCAACCGTCACGCCTCCTCCTTCGCGAGCATTACTGCTTCGCAGAAGGTGGTGACGGCTGCCCATGCCCATGACGGTTGTAGATGTCACATGTCTTGGAATTTTTGGTTCTAGGACATGCCGGTTTTCTCACGATGTTTTCCTTCACCGTTTTGAGAGCAGTGGTGATGAAATAATTTACACAAAGTAAAAGTGCCTGTCCGGGTTCGAACCTACCACCTACTACTCGTAAGTCACGGCCGTTACCACTGAGCCACCGCTGCTCTCATTGTATAATGTAGATACTAGGTATTTAAGCTAAAATCTAAGAGGTTTCTTAGCAAAAAGGTTAGTAGTTAGTTGAGTTAGTTAGTTGAGCTCCTTAAGTTCTGAGTTGAGCTGCACGATTACTGACAAATGCGTGCACTGACTGGATAGGTCCACTCAATCTGTGTGGTTCTTTCCTCAAAAGACCATTTCAGACACCAATCTACATGGTCTTCACATGATCTGACCAAGATTATGTCTGGACTTTAAAAGAGACTGTGTGTGACCTCTGAGTTTGTTTCGGCCTTTCTTCTCAAAGTAGTCAGATAGGAAACGCCGAGCTCATCTAGTTTTTTTTTCTAAATATGATTGACGTGTAAAAGTGTTTGTACAAACCTACTTACAGAAAATAAAATCATTTCATTTCATCAGTAAAATTGGCAAAAACTGGGTTAAATAAAAAGCACACATTCATATAATACGCACAGGTATATTTATTTACAATATTTCATCACGTACGGTCTATTTGACACAAACATGCGTTGTTGCAATTCTATCACAGAGTCGGCAACACTGTCGCTTTGTGTAAGGGTGTGCACTTACTGGTTCTAAACATTGTTATTGTTTAAAAGTTTAATCATTAAAAAAAAACATCGGTGGTGTCAAATTAAGAATCCACTCTTTTGTATTTTTTTTTTGTCTACAGACAAACGCCAACATTAGAGCTATAAGAACGAATACTGCGAAACCGAGATCAATAAATTCAAATTCACTCAAAATTTAGAACTCTCATAAGCTGTATCAATATCGTTTAGCCTCCAATAACGATTACAGTTGATATTCTCAACAAAATTACTTATAATAAAGCAATTTATACCTCAAACACTAAAAAATAACATCATTCTCTGCCCACTTGACAGTTACAGTCTCACGCACAAATTGATCCACTGATTTTCCCACGTTAAGAGACGCAAAACATTTGACGTGAGCTGTCAATTTGACGTTCAATATCTACATAGCAAGTCAATTGGTGTTGCGTTCATTTCATATTAACCTCCTATCACCAATGTATTACGAGTACTTATAAAATACCATTAAATTGCATTCTGTGATGCCAGGCAATGTAATCGAATTATGTCTTCGGATTCTTGTTCGATTTTGCTTGAAATTTGTAAATATCAATCTTGGCCCCGTTTGTAGGAATTAAGACTTAGCTTTGTGGCTTCACAGTTGAAGGTTGCTTGGCAATATACTTAGCTGATTATATTTCGAATCCATCTAATGCGATATTAGGTTTGTATCTATTGGTGAATCGAATGTCAAGTATAAATCATATGTCAAGTTTTATACCGCTTAAGATGATACTCATGATTTAAAAACTATAGATCTTAGATTGTTTAAAAAAAGCTACAAAAATGTAAACACTATCCCATTATTCATAAAACTTAGCAAGCTTATTTTAGTTAAAATAGGTTTTGTCACTCTCTAACATACACAAATGTCAAAGTGACATAAGTACGAACGATCTTTAGAAGCATTTTAACTAAGTTTGATGGACGTTTATGAATAATAGCCTAATAATTTTAACAGCATACAATAATTTATCGACGAGAAAGATTTTTCTGCATGCTATGCTTTACGCGAAACATGTACGCTCCGTAATGTCTTTTTAAAACAACTTTATACATATTTTTTTACGCAAATAAATATTATTTATATTTCTATTTCTTAAATAATGTACCTACAAGCTTATCAAAATGCCTAAGTCCGTTAAAGAGTTTTATCCGGATAAACTTTTAAGAATATTAATATGCTCCTTGAAATACTATTATACTTAATATATTAATTAAATAAATAAAAATCTCTTACTTATAATAATATACACAGTGGTTTAGTGTAATTGGAACATTCTTTTAGAGGCTGACAACAGCTAAAGCGCGGTCACTGTCGGACTGCTTAGAAAAGAAAGAGAAGCGCGATGACACAACGCTGGTAATTAATTGCAAAATATGAAGCAAATATCTATTAACAAAAAATCTATGGATTGGATAAACAAACTAAATCACCATTATGCTAATATGTTGCTTGTAGAATAATCTGACAAAAATCAGAATGATTGCATGTATATTAGTATGGCTTTTAATCGTCAAAAGAAATGTTTAGAGGTATCTTCGTGATTAATATCTATCGTATCAAATTAGTTGTATTATGTTTTCAACACACTATCTACCTATCATATATCCTAAAGAATATCATATACTTTTCTGTTTTTTTACTGCAGTGGATCATATACTTTTAGGCATTATAAAACTTGCGTTTAGCTCCTCACCGTCATCATCATCATTTCAGCCGAAAGACGTCCACTGCTGGACATAGGCCTCCCCCAAGCACCGCCACTTCGACCGGTTTAGTGCTTCCCGCATCCAGCGTATTCCTGCGGCCTTCACAAGGTTATCGGTCCACCTTGTAGGAGGCCTTCCAACGCTACGTTTTCCGGTACGCGGTCGCCATTCCAGAACATTATGGCCCCATCGGCCATCTGTTCTGCGAGCAATGTGCCCTGCCCACTGCCACTTATGTTAGCCGTTTAGCTCATGTAGTCCCGTAATGTTGTGAAGTTCTCTTCGAATAACCCTAATGCAGAGTCTATCTGCATACCAATAATTATTCTGACATATTAAATAAGAATTTGTACTAAATGAGTGAACACCCTAACAAATATAATATGCCTACTCAAGCCTACCAGAGTGCAGCATATCAAATGATCGCTTACCGCTTCACTTATTATAAGTCTGTATTTAGCTATTTATTTACCTACTGTTGTGTAAATAATGTCAGCATATTTTATATAAACATGGCGCTACAGTAATAATTACAAGGCGTTTAATGTTTCCGTGGTAGTCAGTGAAATTAAAATATTGACCTAAGTATGCCTTACTTACATAACATACATAATCAGCCTATAATGTTCCCAATGCTGGGACACAGGCCTCCTCTCTGTGAGAGGGAGTGGGCCGTAATCCACCACGCGGGCCCAGTGCGGGTTGGTAGATGTCACATGTCTTTGAATTTTTGGTTCTAGGACATGCCGGTTTCCTCACGATGTTTCCCTTCACCGTTTTGAGAGCAGTGGTATTGAAATAATTTACACAAAGTAAAGCGCCTGTCTGGGTCTGAACCTACGACCTACAACTCGTAAGTCGCAGCCGTTACCACTGGGCCACCACTGCTATATGCCTTACTTTTAATAAGTTAATTATTTCTGTGATTTCATCGTGTTATTTTTACAATCACCATCTTATCTCAATTGGGTCATGTTGATTAGGACAGATACCTAGAGGTCAAACGCAAAATTGACTTGTCAAAATCATCATCTGCATCGTTTTTTCCAAACGATTTTATGGTTAGCTTTTAATCAAACCGGATACAGCTGAATATAACAAAAACATAAGTAGGATTCCCATAATTTTTTTCTTCAAAAGCTGTTTAAGTAGGTATTTACCTATTTATTGTCTAAAAGGTACCTAAAGTATCTAGTAATTGTTATTTAGAAGAATTTATAATCAGTATCGATACCTATTAACTCTTCATGAGAACGTGTTATTTGGGTATTACTAAGAATGCCCAACAAACAAGTTCTCATGAAGAGATTCTCCAAAAGGTGTCAAATATTTAATAGTTTCGAAGTAATAGCCGTGTTATTTATTACAGTTTATTTTAATAATACAGTAGTACAATATTGTTAGTGTCTATTTGCTTTGAAAATTGAATTGGGCCGTACTACTTTACGGGCCCAATGAATGTTACAATATCGATTTTGAACTTTAACCGAGTGTGATAAGGTTCATTATAGTTCGTGGTGTCATCATTTTTACGATTTAGAAAATGTCGCGTTGAAGCGTATAAGATTTTATGGAATACTTTGATGTTTGTGTTACAAATTTTATAATCTCATTAGTAAAATGAATATTAATTAAGTTTTATTAGTTAATAAAATGTTAAATTTATCTAAATATATATTCATAAAATTCAAATGGACTTTATAAAATTAATAAAAACCGCAAAAGATATTGCATCGACCGGGAATCGAACCCGGGCCGCCCGCGTGGCAGGCGAGCATTCTACCACTGAACCATCGATGCTCATGCTTAACTATCTAAAATGTATAATAGCAATCGCCAAGATGTAAGTCTGACGACATTTACTTGTGTGTGAAAAAAAAACCGTAATCTTATCTAATAATACTTTTCTCGGAAACAACATTCTAATCTCATTTGATTTGCGTTAGTACCGTGATTACTGTGTGAACTAAAGAGTGATTATGAAATGGAATATTTGCAAGAAATCGGCAAGGAAAAGGCTTCTGGCATAATAAACGCAAACATAACAACACGCCTGGTTCCCCGGAAGGGTTAGGCAGAGTTGTAGATACCTATCTAGTACACCTACATTTCTCCAGTTATATTGAAAGGCTCCCGCAGACAAGCGCGACGCGACACTAGTAGCCTATCGCGCCCGCGTTATAGCGCCAGTCTGCACGAGCCTTAGTCCCATGTAAAGGCTTGCCCCTATGGGAAAGCCTTTTGCTATCAGCCATGCACAAGTCCACACTATGGGGCTGCTACTGAGAAATTCCTGATGGAAAAACCAATGCCACTACTTGATTCGGGAATCGAACCCAAGACCTCATAATGCGTTCTAATTAAGATGGTTGGCTTCCAGTCTAACTGGATGCAGCTGAATACTGTTTTGACATGGAGCAGCTGCTTATCTGACCTCCACAACCCAATAACTGGGTAATACGATACCCCTTAGTAAGACCGGTTGTCAGACTTTCGGGCTTCTGACGACCCGTAACAACTGTCAAAGATCTACAAATGACAGCCGGGACACACCTTAGCCACCAACGACTAAGCGTGCTTTCCGAGGCACGGGTGTATATCGGTATGTAGGTAATGGATGGACACCCATCCACTAACCGACTGCGTCAAGCGTAGCTTAACCTTTGATCGACCGGTGCAGCTGTTTTTATTTAGCCTCGAGCCCCTCTTTCGCATAAAACTTTAGTGTGATCATGAAATGTAATATAATTGCAAGAAATATGAGTATTCTGGCTTAATAAAATCTCTCTGAACTACATTTTAAGATTGTGCAAAAAATTCAAGTATGTAAAGGTAATTAAAACACATACCTAACATACCTTATGTAAAGTGCAATCAACTTTTCTAAAGTCAATATTTTGTTTTCACGAACACCAGTCGTGATCATTCGCAATTGGCTGTAACGAGCTCTCGTGACCGGCCGAGCATCGAACCTGGTACCACTGGGCTGGCTGGCACGTCACTACTAACAGTTAAATTGTTTCAGATTATGGTATTTATGTGTTGTTTATTTATTATCGTGGTATTACGGTGGTTGTGACTTCATGATGGCGTCTGTTGTGACGGGAAAAGTTCTGTGCAAAGATTTGAATCGTTTGATTTGATCTCAGCGTACTACGTCGCGCGAAAAAGTGTGACCATACTCAGAAGAGTGAGATCACATAATAATACTGGTGTTTTCATGACAATATTAAGCCAAGTATCAGACGACACTTCACTTTTATTTAAACTCAAACGTCAGCAGTTGGTTACTGACAATGTAAATAGTGCCCTCAAAAAAGTAGTTAACTGGTTTAATGTTAACAACCTACTTCTTAACGAGAAAAAAACCAAATGTATTAAGTTTACAATACCTAATGTTAGACAAGTAAAAACTAGTGTTCTCATAAAGGGTGAAGAGTTGAACCCCGAAGATACCACTGTGTTCTTAGGCATAACTTTGGATGCCAAGCTTCAATGGGGCCCCCATATAGATAAATTGTCAAAAAAGCTTAGCTCTGCAGCATACGCCGTTAGAAAAATTCGTGATTTAACGGATTTAGACACAGCCCGTTTAGTATACTTTAGTTATTTTCATAGCGTAATGTCGTACGGTATTCTGTTATGGGGAAATGCCGCCGATATTCAGACAATTTTTGTTTTACAAAAAAGGGCAATCCGTTCAATTTATAAATTAAGTCCCAGATACTCCCTCAGAGAAAAATTTAAAGAGATTAATATAATGACTGTAGCTTCTCAGTATATTTATGAAAATCTTTTGTACGCACATAAAAATATCAATTTGTTTAAAAAATACAGTGATATCCATAATGTAAATACTAGGAACAAACACAAATTTGTTGTTCCTACAACCAGGCTCAAAAAAATAGGCAGCTCGTTTAGATGCCAATGTATACGTTTTTATAATAAACTTCCTAGCCACATTCAAGAACTAAGCCTTAATAAATTCAAATGTTTTATAAAACAGAAACTGTGCCTAAAAGCCTTTTATACTGTTAAAGATTATATTGAGGACAAAAAGGCTTGGGATTGAGCTGCTCCAATAAACTTACAGTGAATGTTGTTTTTTTACTCTTTTTATTTTGCTAGCTATTTATATTTTCTTATTCTATATAACATTCTATATAAACAATGACATGAATATTTACTTTGTATAGTATTATATTATATTATTTTAATTATTAGGAATGTGAGGACTATGTGGGTCATTGTTAGTTTTTTTTTTTGTCTCTTACTTTTAATGATGGTCTGGCAGTTTGAGTACTTTATGCGGCCTACCCAAATGTCTTTTCTTTGGTATTGTTTGTCAAATCATTGAGCTCCTTAAGTTTTGAGTTGAGCTGCATGACAACTGACAAATGCGTGCACTGACTGGACAGGTCCACTCAAATCTGTGTGGTCTTTCCTCAAAAGACCATTTCGGACACAAACCTACATGGTCCTCTAATGATCTGACTAAGATTATGTCCGAATATACACATTGACATTGATGAATTTTATTTATGCAATGACATGAATATTTACTCTGTGTAGTATTATATTGTTTTAATTATTGTAAATGTGAAGACTATGTGGATCATTGTTTAATTTTGTTTTATTCTCAGTTAGTTTTTAATATGGTCTGGCAGTTTTGAGTATTTTTTGCGGCCTAGCCAAATGTCCTTTCTTTGGTATTGTTCGTTGAATCGTTGAGCTCCTTTAGTTATGAGTTGAGCTGCACAACGACTGACAAATGCGTGCACTGACTGGACAGGTCCACTCAATCTGTGTGGTTCTTTCATCAAAAGACCATTTCAGACACCAATCGACATGGTCTTCACATGATCTGACCAAGATTATGTCTGGACTTTAAAAGAGACGGTGACCTCTGAGTTTGTTTCGGCCTTTCTTCTCAGAGTAGTCAGATAGGAAACGCCGGCCTCATCTAGTTTAAAAAAATATGTTTTGACGTGTAAAAGTGTTTGTAAAAACCTACTTACAGAAATAAAATCATTTATCATTTATCATTTATCTGCGACAGCGTGTGTGTCCAATGTTTCAAAGCGAAACAGAAACGTCTTTTGACGCGGCAGGTCGAATCTACGATTCTACGAAATCTTGTTGAACTGTCAAAACTGTTACGCAGTTACCCCGCTGGTAATATAGGTATATTTTATATCATCGCTCACTTTCTCACCATACAATGCGTGGCATGTGACCGCCCGTATTTTTCTGAATATTCATGAAAAAATACCGAAAATCAACTTTAAGGGGGTCTATCTTTATATTTTTCATGTTATACAATTTTTATTTTTTTTGAGTTGCGTTTGTGACCTTGCTTTACATTTTTTGACATATCTCCGATGTTATTGATCGATTTGGATTCTGTTTATTATTTCCATAAGCTTACGAGTTATTTTATCGGATTAACTAACATTATAAATAAAATTTGTCGATTATGAAAACAAAACGGAGGTGAACCTTTAAAAAAAATCAGTTAGTAGATAATTAAAGTTAATTTTGGGTAATTTTCCATGAATATTCAGAAAAATACGGGCGTTCACATGTCCGTGGGCAGCAATATATAATTATCTATAGCGCATTGCTGGAAAGGGTTTATAAAACACTTCACTTAACTTATGACCTTCCTGAAAGCCTCCCTTTTATAGGAAATTCCTTATTAGGGTTCCGTAGTAAACAGGGAACCCTTATTGTTTCACCATGTTCGTCTGTAACTACTACTACACTACTACTACTAGAAAGCTGTTATTTGTCATAGGTATACGTATTACTTACGCCGACAAAATGGTAAGCTAAAATATTGAAAAAAAAGTTTTTTAGGGACGTATCCCATGGTGCTCGTGGTCGCTTACAATGGGCCTAATAAAAAAGCTAAAAGTCACTCAAAGGGCAATGGAGAGGGCTATGCTTGGAGTTTCCCTACGTGATCGAATCAGAAATGAAGAGATCCGTAGGCGAACCAATGTCACCGACATAGCCCGAAGAATTGCCAAACTTAAGTGGCAGTGGGCAGGGCACATTGCTCGCAGAACAGATGGCCGATGGGGCCGAAAGGTTCTGGAATGGCGACCGCGTACCGGGAGACGTAGCGTTGGAAGGCCTCCTACAAGGTGGATCGATGACCTTGTGAAGGCCGCAAGAATTCGCTGGATGCGGGAAGCACAAAACCGGTCGAAGTGGCGGTGCTTGGGGGAGGCCTATGTCCAGCAGTGGACGTCTTTCAGCTGAAATGATGAATGATGATGATGTATCCCATGCACGTAAAGTGGGGATGATTTTTTTTCTCGTCTTCCCCATAGTGTGGGGTATCGTTGGATAGGCCATTCAAAAATATTGCGGGTTTGTGAATACCATTTTTCGATTCAAGGATCCGTTTGCGTAATATTAAACTTTAAAGTTCTAATTTTTGTTAGAGTCAAGTGCCCAATGCCAGCTAAACGGTTGTTTATAGAGAT
This sequence comes from Atethmia centrago, assembly GCA_905333075.3. Lineage (NCBI taxonomy): Eukaryota > Metazoa > Arthropoda > Insecta > Lepidoptera > Noctuidae > Atethmia > Atethmia centrago. The sequence continues at coordinate 27,538,107 of HG995378.1, read as the reverse complement.
GAGAAAAAAAACAGGGCAGTAGTACATATAATGACATTAAAAGTAAAACTATCACAGCCAAGTAGGCTTTACAAGTTAACGAGTAATAGTCGACCAACTTAAATTTGCAGTTGGAGAACGGACCGTGACGTATATCGATGTATGGGAGAACATGTTTTTCAACTACAATGTTAAGTTTGTTTTTGGGATAAATTCATCCCAATTTTCCCAACAAACGGAACCCTTCATTGTGCGTGGTCCGACACGCACTTGGCCGGTTTTTTATATTTACTTTTAGTTTTATGAATAAGGTCAGCCAAGAAATGCGCTGAGCTGAGAGCAGTTGAGCATCTATTGGACTGACGCAATAAGGTAAGGATAACCAACTTTGAGATAGAGGTCAAACGCGAGCCGATCCAATTTAGGAAAATATTACTTAGGTTCGATGCTTACTATATGAAGTTTCTTAGTTCATCTTGGACCTCAACAGTCATCATCATAAATCTGTAAAGGAAAACATTGTGAGGGAACCTGGACTTATTACCAACTAGCTGCGCCCTTCGGTTTCACCCGCATAAGTCTCGATCCTGTGAGAATAGCGGAATAAAAAGTATACTATATCCTAACTTTTTTTTTTTTTGCGTGGGAAATCATCAAATAACTTCTCCCGCTCTGGGCGGAGCGGGAGGGTGTGTCAGACTCTTACTGACTAAAACCCACCCGTGTCCCTTCCGTTGCCTGTGTTGTCAGGTGCCTCGGTATCCCCTTCGGACTTTCCCGCGACCCCGGCAGGCATCGGACCTAGTGGACCCCTACATTTGTGCTGGCGACATCTCTTTGAGGCGCGCGTGGAACACGTTGCGCCGTCGACCCGGGCCTGGTCCTTATCGGACCGCGAGCCACCCATTGCCCACCGTCCGCAAGCCCGCGCCTACGGTGGCCGGAAATCCGCCCGGGATTGTGAGGTCTTGAGCTGGATCTATCTTTGTCTAAGGTTGAGGATCCTTCAGTCGGTTAAAGTGTGATTCAGTTTCTTATATTACTTGGGTATAGTAACTAGATTTAACTGTAGAAATAGAATAGAATACTCATTATTATGTACACCATAAAAATACAGATATAAATGTGGTTATTTTACATAGGGTGACACAATGGGCGGTCTTATCGCTAAAAGCGATCTTTTAAGGCGCTGACAAGACCCAATTGACCAAAATAGGCTTCTCTTAAGAAAGAAAATTGGCAAATCTGTATAGTTTGTGGTAGCGGAAAAAATACTAATTTTGAACATATTTCCCAGAACTTGGTTGTCACCAAAACACGTTTTGAAAAAAAAATCTCGATACAAACTAACGTTAAACTAACCTCTTACCTTGAGTTCTAATCCAAAATATCTGTATTAAATATCAACATAAATTACGTATTTAATTAATAACAAGTACGTCTTATTCTAATGCAGAACTTGGTTGTTTTTTATTTTCGATTACTCAACTCAATTCTGAGTAAATAGATAATTACTTCATATTTTGCAATAAATTACAAGCGTTTTGTCGTCGCGCTTCACTTTCTTTTCTATGCAATCTGACAGTGACCGCGGTTTAGGTGTTGTCAGCGTCTAAAAGACAATTTTTAAAATGTAGGTTTTCTATCTACGTAATATTCTCGTGTGCCATATCCTTGCCTTCGACGAAAGCAACCGAGGTGCTTTTCTAAGATACATAATTATCATCGCGGGCTTGCGAACGGTGAGCAATGGGTAGCTCACCGTCCGGTAAGGACCAAGCCCGGGTCGACGGCGCACAGTGGAACGAATGTATGGGAGCGGTTGGACGTAGACATGTCCGAAAAATAAGAGTAAAATTATGACAAACTAATGATGCCATCTTATTCGATTACTTAATGCCTTCATAAATTGTGGTGATGAATTTCTTCATAACTCCCATATTTCGGGAGTAATTTGAGAAAATGTGAAATTTTACTATGAAAATGAGTGTATCGAGCTCTCTCCCTCCTGATTCCGGGCTTGTTTCAAGTAGCGGTCTCTAATATCGTAATGCTATTACTAAGAGCTATATTTAATACTAAGACACATAGTGCGCCAAATGTGCACTTTCTGGGATAAAAGGAAATGAAAATTTAAAAAAAAAAACGTTTTTTCCCCATTTGTATTTACTTTAAACCGCAGACAGACTTATTAAGAGGTCTATAAATATATTATATATATACAGAAATATATATTAACAAAAATATTCACAAGAACTGATGAGAGTATGACTTTTAAGTAAGTTGATAATAAATTACCTAGTTTCATTAAAAGTACAATAAATAATTAAGATGTAAGCTCTAATTTACTAAGTTACACATTTTAAAACAATAACATCATTTAATTATCTTCGTCATCATCATCATCATCAATTAATTCAAATTCAGAATCGATGTCCGCTAAATCATTTATGTTAACAAATTCGATATCACTTTTCTCAGAATCCGTAAGCTCATAAAATTCCTTAAAAGAAGATTTTTTTACAAACTTATTTCCTTTTGGACGGATACTTGTAACAAGTGGATCAGAAGACAGTAAAAGATTGTGCATAATATCTTCATTGCATGAGATACTGCTATGCTTTCGAGAATGCCCCTCTCTATATTTTCTAAAATCTTTATTTCTAGCCTCAGATGCCTCTTCGGATAGAAAACCAATGGGCACAATTGACATGTTCTGAACTATGTCTGGCCCATGCATTAAAATTTTATGAAGTGAAGAAGGCATATAATACCATGGGTATAACTCCACGTAAAGCTTAGCAGTATCAAAGCAGAACTCTCGGAATTTAGTTACGTTGATCTTCTCTCCTGATGAAATACACTGCAAGATCACACAGATTTTTCTTAAAAGCATAGCATCTATTCCGGTCAGTTCAGCAGATTTAGTGTAGTTTTCAAAAAATCTCCTTGCCGAGTTGCCATTGTTGGTGGATCCACTGCCTTGTTTCACAACATCGAGAAGTAAGCCCGTTTCTCTTCTTACAGCCTCTTGAACTCTTTTCTTCCTGTCATCAACTTGCCTTTTTGCTATATCACCCCTTACTTGCCATGATTTTATGTCTAATTTGTAGGAAATGTGTAATAAGCATTCCATTGAGCGAATCCAAGCGTGAAGGGTGCTTAAGCTATATTTATACATGTCCTCGTTTGCGTGTTTATCTTTGATTAACTCTAAATTATTCATTTCTTTAGGACAAGCCTTGCATATGTCACACACTGAAGCTGCTGTATTGGATATAATGGAATGAATTTTACCATCAATCATTGTCAACAGCAGTTGGTGTTTGACACTAATTCCATCAGTGATGGTGGATGGAGTTAAGGCTTCAATCTCTGCTTCGATTTCAGCCATCTCTCTCTGCACATTTTCTTAGGTTTCCTTTATAAACTTAAACAATATTGGCCGGCAAAATGAAGTGGAAGATGGTCGCTCGTTTTCCCAAATTGTTACACCTTTTGAGACGAGCCGCAGTGGTACAAGACTAATCATAAAATTACTAGCAAGATCGATTTGCTCATCTTCACTCGTCCTTTGATGATAAATGCTTTGGCTAGATGATCCGTCAAAACCCCATTTGCTGGTCAATACGAGCTGTTGATTGGGATCAACAGGGGTTTCTAACGACCTAATAAGTCTTCTTGAGGTTAAATCCATCAAGGCTTGTAATTTGATTTTTGCAGAGCTCTCTGTAACTGTGAGATCTTCTTTGGCCGGATAGCACTTAATTTTTTCTTTAACCAACATGTAGTAACTCGGGTATTGAAGAGCTCCTTCTTGAGTGTTGAAATCCCGAAGAGTGTTATAGCGCCATTTCGATAAGTTCATCGATACATAAAGAGCCAATGCCTTCAAAGGGGATATTTCCCGTACCTGAATTGATTTACCTTCAATGAAGGCTTTGATTTTTGAGGCCTCTTCTGGATTCTCCGTCAAGTATTTCATAACATAAGCTGTATCGCTTTGTCCTGCCTTTTGAAGCGCCCTTTCGGCCGAAAACATAATTTCAGCGCTGCTACTGCTGCATGAAAGACTATCTTCAGTGCGTCTTCTTTTTTGCCGGTTACTAAGGTCCTCAAAAGATTTACGAGGACTAGGATGTGTACAAGTTGAAGCATCAGATTTAGCAGGAGAAATTATGGGCTCGATGACGTCACTTATATTTTCTGTAGAAGGTTCCATATTTTCATTCTGTAATTCCGGCCATTGAATTGCAGCCTGTAGCCAAATCTCATGTTTCTTCCGAAACTTATCTGTGCTTCTTCCAGACTGTGTCCATTTTGCATAAATGCGGTAGCAAAATCGACGACACCAGTCTTTTAAACTTGTTTCAGCACTTTCACATAACTGAACACAACTGTTATCTTTTAAAACACTGAACAAATAGTTAAAGTCGCGTAAATCTTTATGTGCGCGTGCGCATAAAGCAACGTGAATATCAAGATTTGTATTAAAATTTGGAAAATACATTGCGAGATTAGCTTGGATACAACGAGGTGTAAATCAACACTGATTTTAAAGTTACTAATAGTGACCTATTTATATAAAATCCAGGTATCCCAGGTATCCTTTGTTAAATATTGCAAGGTAATTAGTTATTGTGATAATTAGTAAATGATGCATGCTAAATTAGTGTATTAAGAGACATTTAGTAATTAAATAATAGCAATGTTCTTATCAGTAATCATTAGTGCATCAGTTTTATATGTAAACCTTAAGTCCCTAATTATATATCCTAATTAGCTTATATCTTCTCTAATTGGCTGCTCAGAAATGTTATTGTAATAAGGTAAACCTTTAGAAAAACGGTTTTAATCAACAAAATAAACAAAAAATAAAAAAATTGTGTTATAAAATAAACATCACTCTTTATCCCAGAAAGTGCACATTTGGCGCACTATGTGTCTTAGTATTAAATATAGCTCTTAGTATTAGCATTATGATATTAGAGACCGCTACTTGAAACAAGCCCGGAATCAGGAGGGAGAGAGCTCGATACACTCATTTTCATAGTAAAATTTCAAATTTTCTCAAATTACTCCCGAAATATGGGAGTTATGAAGAAATTCATCACCACAAGTTATGAAGGCATTAAGTAATCGAATAAGATGGCATCATTAGTTTGGCATAATTTTACTCTTTTTTTTCGGACATGTCTACGTCCAACCGCTCCCATACATTCGTTCCACTGTGCGGCGCGTTGTATTCCACGCGCACCTCAAAGAGATGTCGTCAGCACAAGTGTAGGGGTCCACTAGGGCCGATGCCTGCCGGGGTCGCGGGAAGTTACTAAAGGGTTACCGAGGCCCCTGCTGAACTTACAACTGGAACAGCTATTTGAAGATTTAAAAAATATCTTAATGTAGTCTCTAATCATCTTCTGGACCAATTTCTCCTTAACCCTAATCAAACATGGCAGGCTAGACTTACCCCCTTTCTCAGAAGTGGCCATGTCGTCCCAGCGTATGGGAGTCTCGTCCAAAATAAACAACGCATCCGGCGCACCTGAATAACAATACAGTGAGCTCCTATGCTCCAACGCACGGTTTCCTTCACTAGGGGTTCACTAGGGCCGATGCCTGCCGGAGTCGCGGGAAGGTACCAAAGGGTTACCGAGGCCCCTGGCAACACAGTCGACGGAAAGAGTACGGGTAGGTTTTAGTAAGTAAGAGTCTGACACACCCACCCGCTCCGCCAAGAGCGAGAGAACTTATTTGATGATTTCCCACCCAAAAAAAAATACATAATTATACAATGTGTCTGTATACGGTGCGCCGAAATTTAAGGGTGTGGTACAGACCGTCAAACTGAACCACGTTCTCCCGGGGATCAACATCGGAATCGTGTAAAAATTATCAATCGTCCCATACATTTGGTCGAGGAGTAAGTATTGAATTTTGTATGGGATGACTGATTTTTTTTTTGTCACGATTACGATCTTAGTCTCCGGGAGAGAGTTGCTCAGTTTGATGGTATGCACCACACCCTTAGATTTCGGCACACCGTTTACAGACACAGTGTATAATAGATCCCTTTAGTTATTTTATTTCCTTGACCAAATCGCGTCAAATTAGGTAGGAAGCATGTTATGTGACCGCGCCCCGCAAGTTGAGGTGGGCTGCACCTGCATTAAACTTACAGACGATACGCCACTGGAATATTCTGGACTATAGGGTTGAACCGTTTTCCGGAACGCGTCAGATATCATGAGTGTTAAGATTGAACTAGGATTAGGTCCCTGTCAAAAAAAGTCTAGTTCGTACAGCGATGTATGAATATACAGGGTGAAATTGAATTCATGGGCATCCTCTTAAGGGGTCATTGTACTCATTATTATGAACAACTTTTACTATGGGACCATACCTGAAGTCACGAAAAAAAATCTGCTGTTCCCTACATTTTGACGAGTTAAGATTTTTTTTGTGATTTCAGGTTTGGTCCCATAGTAAAAGTGGTTCATAATTATGAGTACAATGACCCTTTTTTTTGCGTGGGAAATCATCAAATAACTTCTCCCGCTCTGGGCGGAGCGGGAGGGTGTGTCAGGCTCTTACTGACTAAAACCCACCTGTATTCCTTCCGTTGCCTGTGTTGCCAGTACTCGGGGGTAAGGGGTCATTGTGTCACGGGAAGGTACCCTTTAGTACCTTCCCGTGACACAATGACCCCTTAAGAGGATGCCCATGGATTCAATTTCACCCTGTATATCTTTTCTCTCTATATAATACGCTACGAAGAGCCTAGCATAGTTTTCTCAGACTAAAAGACTTATGGCCATGTTTGCAAAGCAAACCCCCATAAGGTAAATGATTTTTATTTTTGTAAGTAGGTTTGTACAAACACTTTTACACGTCAATCATATTTTTAAAATAAAGCTAGATGAGGTCGGCGTTTCCTATCTGACTACTCTGAGAAGAAAGGCCGAAACAAACTCAAAAGTCACAGTCTCTTTTAAATTCCAGACATAATATTGATCAGATCATGTGAAGGCCATGTAGATTGGTGTCTGAAATGGTCCTTTTGAGGAAAGAACCACACAGATTGAGTGGACCTGTCCAATCAGTGCACGCATTTGTCAGTAATTGTGCAGCTCAACCCAGAACTTAAGGAGCTCAACGTTACAACGAACAATACCAAAGAAAGATCATTTAGGTAGGCCGCATAAATTACTCAAACTGCAAGACCATGAATAAAAGTAAAGGAGAAAAAAAAAAACAACAATGACCCACATAGTCTTCACATAGACACGGTAGACCGATAACATGGTCAAGGTTGTTGGCAACAGTTGGTTACGAGAAGCACGGATCGATGTGGCGATGCTTGATTGCCCTATGTCAGCTGATACACAGAGCAATCACGTTAGGTACATTTGGCCGTACCCATAAGTTGAGAAAACATAAATTTGGTTAATATTCCACCTAAAATTGGGTCAATAGGTATCCTGTTTTGATTACCATAAAGTCAAATTATTTATTTGAAATTGGAACATAAAAGGCACTTTTGAAACGTCATACTCATAATTTACAAAAAATTGAATTGTTTTTATTTACCCCTTCCAAAGGTAATTTCGTACCGAGAAGAATGGGCAAGAAACCCCACCGTTACTCTTTTAAAATGTTTTACTATAATATTTTCTACACATTAATTATATAATTATATGTGAAGACGATACATCTGGAATAAAATTACTAGGTATACCTACCACATTGGGTAAAAATGAAGCAATGACAGATAAATGTATTATGTGATAGATACATGGCGCTCACATATTTACAAACGTAAAATACGTACCTATACGTTTTCATAAAATTTAATAATAATAAAAAAAACATTTTTTCAAAATAATATCCTCGCACAATTGAACACTGTAAAATTAAGTATGTTCAGAAGTTGACCAGTTGATTGATTGCATAACATAAATTACCTATGCTGAATGAATGTTCAATGTTTTGACAGACCATGCTGGGTTACATAAATCTTCGTGACTTCGTGACACGAAGCAAGTTCATAATTTTCATATTATCTACGTATATGATCACTATTAAAATAAGTCAAAACATATTAATAAAATGCAGGTGTCGTTCTGTAGTTTCTGCCTACACCTAATGGGAAGAAGGGGTGAGTTTATGTATAACGATTAAAGTATATAGGTACTTGTGCAACGCAGCTACATTTTTCAAAATGGTTGACCAATTTGACCATACCTATCGAGTATGAGCAATTGTCGCCAGTATTTGGCCAGTTTCTCCACTCTTATTAATTCTTCTTTATAATTTATTTATTTTTATTAAATTAATTACATTTATTTTAATTTTTGTTTTTTTTTATTTAGCAAAAAAAATTGGTAGTAGTTAGGCAAGTTATGTAGATTATAGAATCTTCACTCTTTTGAAAATTATGTCACTCAACGCTGCGATCATCAGGCTATCAATTCATGCGCAAAGAAGCGCTTACTCTAATGTATTTTTAACCCTGAAAATCTTCAAAGACTGCAGATACGCGCCGTAGCAGCCCTGAGCCTTATTTAATCCCTCTCGTTCTGAGGGTCTCCACTTCGCGACCCAGTTTCCCTCGGAAAATATAACCGTTATTTCAGCTTCCATTTTATATTTTACTTCCTTAATAAAAATAGGTGGAGGTGCGTCATGGAGTTTCGATTCCTGAAATTTACAACGCATCACGGTAAAGGTACGTTTGGGGAATCTTTGGGAATGAATGAAATGAAAATAGCAGTCTGTTGACAAAATACAATGTTCGTCGACTTAGTTTTTGGGACATAACCAACCTACACAAAATATCCTAATATTTTTATACATGCAAAAGTGAGTTTGTTTGTTATGCTTTCGCGCTAAACCGGCTGAACGGATTTGGATGAAATTTGGCACATAGGGAGACCGTGGTCTGGAAAAGCACATAGGCAACTTTTCATTCTGGATCGCAGACAAAGTCGCAGGCAACAGCGAGTATTTTATACATGCGAATGTGAGTTTGTTTGTTACGCTTTCACGGTAAAACGGCTGAACAGATTTGGATGAAATTTGGAATATGGGTAAAACGTGACCTGGGTCCTACATAGAATACTTTTTATCCCGATATTTCCACGGGATCGTGACTTATGAGGGTGAAACCGCGAGGCGCAGCTAGTACAAATATAAATTTCTTATATAATCTATGTACGTAACCCATCTATCCCATACAAATAATTAGCACCTTAGATAATTGCGAGGTGTAGGTACCAATCCTGAACGACTGTACATACCTGGCTCCTGAAACAGGTACTCTAACCTGGCTCTGGAGCCAGGGTCTCAATTTTTCTGTAACCTGTTTATGGCAATAAAGAATTTATTATTATTTGTTCTATTAGTTTCTTCTCAGAGGTGGTCAGATAGGAAATTTTGACTATCTTATTTTTTATTATAATTTTTTAATAAGACGTGTGAAAGTGATTCCAATATCCTATTTACAGAATTAACAATTTCATTTTATTTCATTAGTGGAATGTCTTATTCAAATTATCATTTTCAACACAAATTTTACAATTATTTTTTAATTACCGCAGCATTATGCTGAGATAGGAGCCTTTTGGCCTCGTACAGGACTTTTTTGTTTTTAATTTTCATTTTACTTTGTACAGTGTTTTTTAGTTTAATTTGTGATCTCCTGTGAGAGTCCCAATAAATACTTTTCTTTCTTTCTTTCTAAATATACCTAACATATTTAGGTACTATGAAATCTTTACGACTGAAAAAAAAAACTTTTTGAACTATAAAAATATTACGTAATCGACAGCTTTTTGTAAAGAAATAAAAATTGTTTATTCTGCACAAAATAAACTGTGCAGAATAAACAATTTTTATTTCCTTTTTTTTCTTTTCACTTCTTTGTACTGTTTAAGACACATCAATTGTATCGCAGTCATACATTTACATGAATGTGTGACGCAATTGAGTTTCCCATGACTGATGCTTTTTTTTTTGAGAGGATGTTCTTTGTAATTGTTGTCATTGTTACATTGTTATTAAATGTTTTTATCTTATTGTTACAGGTACCTACAAAAAATATTGATGTCTCCATGAGTAAGAATGGGAGGACAACAAACCTAGGTTTCAACCCAATGTTGTTCAGGAGGTACAGTTTATCTCATCAGGGTTTGCCTCTGTATCTATTATAGTAATAGGTTGGTAAACAGACTAACAGACTATTTTATCAACGCTTAATATCCCTAGAGTTACATAATTTCACAGATAAAATAAAATGTGATGGCTTTGGCTTTCAAACAAGTGTGTACACAACAGCAGGTAGGCTTACTGACAAAGACAAAAGACAACGTCATCATTTTTTTTTATTTATAGGCATCTGTCAAATTGCTTAGGATTCCTAAATCCTTCGCAGTTTGGCAGATGTCAATAACTCTAAGAGTAATCGTAAACTTGGCACATGCATCAGGTATTCTGAAGATATCCTGCAAGTTGCCACTATAAACCTACATAGATAAGAAGCTAATACGATCGCAATAGCTCAAGTTACAAACAACACTATAAGGGCTCTAACAAACTGATGTTTCTTGGCTGTATGTATACTGATGCACAGCGCACGCACGACTTTAGTACGTGGTAAAAGAAGAATTAAAAAAAAAAATGCCTGGAAAACTGAAGTTGGTACGAAAACGGAACTCTCTATTCCACGCAGAGCGAGTGTCTTGGGGTCGATTCCAAATTTAAGGCCAAAAAGTCCAATCACGAGTGAAAATGTATGATATTTTCGTATATTTTTGTATTTAGGTGCGTTCAATAATGTTATCCCATACATCGATATATGCCACGGTCAATTTTCCAAAAGTTGGTCGACTATTACTGGTTAACTTGTAAAGACCACTTGCTTGTGATAGTTTTCCTTTTAATTTTTTTATATGTACTACTGTTGTGATTTTTTCACATCTCCATAACCATTTAGAGCATCTTAATGCTTAATATTACGCAAGCGGATCCTTGAATCGAAAAGTGGTGTTCACAGACCCGCAATATTTCCGCGGCAGAGCAGAGCAGTTCTGGGCTAAATTTATTTGTCATGCACGACTCTTGTCCCAAAGCCCTTTCACCAGTATGTAAAGACCCTTAATAATTACTTACAAAACAATAACAGCGCTCTATTTCTCACATAAGTTGCCATTCTACTATTTCCACTCCCGTATCAGCAAAGAAATGGCACGTTGCTAATAAACTATAAAGTACCCATAAAAATCTTATGTAACAACAAAAAATGAAACGTTTTATGTAATAGCATAAACTGGCGGCTATGTGCGAAAAACTATCAAAATAAAGTGCAAATAGCTAGAAATATGATGTTTATAACGCTGATCATTTTTTAACTTTGTCACATAAATGCGAATTGTCCACAATTTGATGTTAGGCTGTGGTGTCTAGATCGAAAGAATTGGAAGTCATGCCACTGCTGGGCAAAGGCTTCTCCCCATGACTACTGCCAGGCTGCATCATCATGCAGGCTGGCAGTAACCATTAAACCAGACTAGAAAATGTGTCTTTAACACTAGTGGATTTTCTTTCCGGCTCTTCTTCATAAGAAACGACCAATTGGAATCATGCTCCTTCCTTCTGACGTTTCATAAATGTCCATTTAGGTTTAAGACGCTGAAAACACCTAAACCACGGTCACTGTCAGACTACATAGAAAATAAAAAGAAGCACGATGACACAACGCTTGTACTTTATTGAAAAATATGAAGCAATTATCTATTTACTCAAAATTGAGTTGAGTTATCGAAAATAAAAACAACCAAGTTCTGCATTAAAATAAGACGTTCTTGTTATTTAATAAATACGTAACGTACGTTAATATTTAAGACAGATATTTTGGTTTGGAACTCAAGGTAAGAGGTTAATTTAACGTTAGTTTGTATCGAGATTTTTTTTCGAAACGTGTTTTAGTAACAACCAAGTTCTGAGAAATATGTTCAAAATTAACATATATTTTTTCCGCTACTACAAACTATACAGATTTGGCATTTTTTTTTTCTTAAGACAAGCTTTTACATTTTGGTCAGTTGCCTCTTGTCAGCGCCTTAAGTGTAATAAAATAATTTGACTGCCTCGTTGGTCTAGTGGTCGCATGCGCTACTGCTGAACATGAGGTCTTGGGTTCGATTCCCAGGTCGGGCATAGTGTTATTGGGTTTTTCTATCTGGAATTTCTTAGTAGCAGTCCGGAGTCAGGATTTGTGCAGGGTTGATGGCAATAGGGTCGCATTTCATGTGAAATAAAATATTGTAATGTAAAATATTACTGGCGATGTGTGGGTGTACTACAGGTACACCTCTGCCCAACCCTTCGGGGAAACAAGGCGTCATGTTATGTTATGTAAATAATTTGATTTGATTTGATCAAGTGTACTACGTAGACTTTTAGCCCATGCCTGCTAAAATAAAGCTTTATGTATAGAAAACAATAGTAAACTAAATTGGTCCTGCATTTTTACATACTTACAAATCATTCTGTAGTAGCTATGGTAACAAAGTTTACGAAGTTATGAAATGTATCAAACCAACCCATTATCTAAACTAATATTATAAAGAGAAACAAAGAAATAAAGAAAACGTATTCACAAATTAAACTAAAAAACACTCATAGCAACATAAAAAAAAAACAAAGTAAAATTAAATAAAACAAAAAGTCCTGTACGAGGCCAAAAGGCTCATATCAAGATTTGTTTTTTATTTTTGTATGTTTGTTTGTCATGGATACACTCAGAAATACTTAACCGATCGAGCAAATAACATTTGGGTATTTTATTCGACAGGAGATAAGAGATCTGTACGAAAATTGCAATAATGTAACCCAAGGTATCAAAAGTTTGTCTGTAAAAGTCATATTTGGCGTGCGTTGCGAAAACTATATACTATACTATATATATATTGATGATACATAAAATAATGTTTATACGTAGTACTCATCATTACCCACAAAAAAGTCCCCGAAGCTATGTGTCTAGTTAAGGCGCTGACAAGACCCAATTGACCAAAAGAGGCTTCGCTTAAGAAAAAAAATTGCCAAATCTGTATAGTTTGTGGTAACGGAAAAAATATATGTTAATTTTGAACATGTTTCCCAGAACTTGGTTGTTACCAAAACACGTTTTGAAAACAACATCTCGATGCAAACTAACGTTAAACTAACCTCTTACTTTGAGTTCTAATCCAAAATATCTGTATCAAATATCAACATATGTTACGTGTTTAATTAATAACAAGAACGTCTTATTTTAATGCAGAACTTGGTTGTTTTTTATTTTCGATTACTCAACTCAGTTTTGAGTAAATAGATAATTACTTCATATTTTGCAGTAAATTACAAGCGTTGTGTCATCGCGCTTCTCTTTCTTTTCTATGGAATTTACAAGTAACCGCGGTTTAGGTGTTGCCAGCGTCATAAGTCACAATAACTGCTTTTGTTCAAATTAGTGAATACACGGGTAGAAACGAAAGATGATGACATTCATATCATATTATTAATCCTTGTCCAACTAAATAGTTTCATAATCAAGGTTGTTTGTTTTGTCTCTTTAACCGTTACATCCCATTATTCGAATCAGACCTTTCGTTTCGAAGTTACGACGAGTATAAAAATGTTAAATGTAATCAGTACATTTTATTTTTTGTGGATTAACTCACAGGATTTACTAATCCCGGTAGTACGTTCCCGTGGGATATTTTCTGACATCCACGCGGTCGAAACCGCGAGCAAAAGCTAGTTATACTATATTTCAATATTCCTACGTCACAAATAGCGATGTTAAGGTAAGTGGTGGTAAATGGCAACCACCATAGAGGATACGTTGCCAACCGTTACGACTTTTATGGCAAACACCATTAAGAGAGAATTTAGACTCTAGCTCCAAAGAGTAAGGTGCAAATTGAGATGTGAGGAATTGAAACAGAATAATAGATAGCAAGGACTGTAAAAATATAAAGAAATACATGTCTTACAATGTAGAGTTATACCGGATTCTGAACGACTAATATACTTACCTTACATGAAGATCTTGATATACATCTTGGAGAGTATTAAAATAGCCTTTACGTGTGGCGGTACTTAAATGTAATCAGCCAACCAGGTGGACGTACATCCACCTGGTTGACTAGGCTTTTTATAGCCAGTCAACTTCGGCACCAACTAGCTGACTGACCAAAATGTTTACTTTAACAAGAACTACTAGTATTCTTACAATATTAGGTATTTATTTTTTCTTGCCGATACCTAAGTTGAGAATTTATAATTTCTCAAATTGCTTAGCATGATCCTCCGTTATATCATTAATGTTAGGTACATTTGACGAAAACACGATGCCATACAATTTTACAAAGTTACCTCCAAACCGAACAATAAACCGCTAGTATTCAAAAAGTAGTTCAAATTTGATCAAAGTTTCATACCGTGCATAATAACTGAACTAAATATAAAGTAGATACTATGATTTAATTTTATTTAAATTACCATTATTTTCACTATAAAAATAAATTACCTAAACTATCGGCGCCTTGGAGCCTTCTCCCTTCCACCCTGTCTCGCGGTGAGGTGGGTATTGTGGACTCTTAAGGGTCGGGTAATCGCTGTTGACATTGGCCATACAAATACGCATCGCGCTCACGCCCGCCGCGCAGCCGTTCCATTTTATAGGTAATATTTATATTTAGTAAAAAATCACAGAATTATAATAATAAATAGTCTGTTCATACAAAATCATAAAAATATCTTAAGTTTTTTGAAAGCAATGTCGTTTTTTATGGTTTGGGTAGACATTATTTTCTGAATTTATTTCATACAGTATTTTACCACAATACTTAAATTACTTGCATTTTATTAAGGCGTAATAGCAGATTTAAAAGTCACTAAAACCATATATCTGCGCCTTAAAAGAAAAACATCATGTAATGGGAAGCATATTGTCACTAAGCGGTTAGAAATTTAGACTCCGGGCTTCAAATTTCTAATGGCCTAAAAACTCCTTTACCTAAACTATAGATTGAACCCCAGGATCAGCTCAGCAGACGCACGGTAGTCAGCACTTTTAACCACTTAATGAATCGTATGATAACCTAGTACAGTCAGTGACCTGTATAACCCTGGTCGGTTTATGCAGGTCACTGACCGTACTCTTCCCATCTTCTTTGTAAGAGGGGTAAGGTATTGTAGAGTACTGACCATACATAATGGCTTGAATATAGTCATAATCGATAATATTGTGAGAGATTGCAAGCTCGTGCTGACCTAATTCCCACAGTTGACACATTATATGAGAATATTGCAGATATCCGTGCTTTATAACATAATGCTATTATTAATTATTGTGAGAATCTGTTGTATTGCCAATTTCATGTGTCTCGGTAAGAATTGGGACGTAACTTTTCCCATGGGTATTGATTGTATCATACTGATGCACTGCCTTTGGTAATTAGTTGAAAACTAAATTTTGATTTAAAAGAGCGTCTGTGGAGTTTCTTGCCCGTTCTTCTCCATAAGTACCTACTACGCTTTGGAATGGACAACTAGCTTCGTCTTTCTGACTGACCGACCCCTTGACAATTTAACAGTGCCTGTAACTATTTTATTTGAAATAAATGCTTTGAGTTCGAGTTTGATTAGATTATTTTTCTGCTCATTCTCTTCATCATCATCATTTTCAGCCTTTCTCGTCCCAGTCACACCCGGTATTTTGCCTATATTTCCTGCTTCTTTCCAATCTAAGCTTCGGCTGCCTAGAAAAGCGGCAACTGTTTTCAAAGCGTTTATGTCAATATTCATATTTTTTTTACTTTTCCACCATCATTATCGCTGTTAGAATGTCACTTTATCTAGGCCCTCCGAGTTACCATGGATTTTCCTACAGGAATCGTCCTGATTCAAGGATTTCCGAATTCTGAAACAACAGCTGTATTTTAAGACATTTTTCAGTATTTCTGTCGCTACAATTCATCTTGACAGCTTCTGTCAAATCTGCGAGTTCAATCAACTTGGTTGCGGTTGAGAATAATTCGGCCGTCAGTCGCCTTTGACGATGCTGAGGTCTGTGACTGTACCTTTAGGTGTCGTAAAAGGAGACTGTGATTGAAACCCAGTGGTTCTAACTGTCCCTGGATGCTGTTAAAATTAAATCCTTGGATTAATCCTCAAAGTTCGTTGTTTAACACCCTAAGTTCTAAAAGGGAGTTTTTCTCTTTTCGTAATATCGAAAGTGTCCAGAATTTTTCTCACTATTTCTAAAACTTACAAACTAGTATTTACAATACACAGCTTTTTAAGAAAACAAGTTCCATTTTCCAGCTAAAGTTGCTTGCCTTACCCGGTGGCATGAAAATTGTGTTATTGTGCTCGAACGTGCTCGGAATCCGGTGCTTTGATTGGTTATTTGTTGCGTGGCAGCGGTAATGTCTTGCCAATTCAGTTTTGCATTCCGTTTGCTTTTTTCACTATCGAAAATTTTCAAAGGGAAGATTTCGTGTAGTATTTTATGGGAGATACTCTTACTAGCACGAAGCTAGAAATTGGAGCAACTAGAAATATTATAACAGTTATGTAAAATCGTAAAGAGATATTTCTCTCATAAATGAATATAGGCTAAGATATAAGTAGACTTTTTTTAGAGGCTACAAATTATGTATATCGTGGGTATAAAGGTAAAACTCACTAAATGACATTTTTACGAAAACCTTGTTAAACAAGTGGTAAACATAATGAACTTACACACTTTTGTCTCAAAGATTATCAGAATAATTCATAAAAATATCACTTAGTGAGTTTTACCTATATACCCACAATAAGCTCCTGAAACGTATTCCAGGACTGGTACTCTTTAGAGCGTCAGTACTTAATCCTCAGAAATATTCCAACAACTGGCATTCCATCAGAATACCAGCGCTGCGACACTTATTTTTTAAGTACCGCAGCATTATGCTGAGGTAGGAGCCTTTTGCCTCGTACAGGACTTTTTGTTTTTATTTTAATTTTACTTTGTTTTTTTTTTATGTTTCTATGAGTGTTTTTTAGTTTAATTTGTGATCTCCTGTGCCGGTCCCAATAAATACTTTTTCTTTCTTTCTTTCTTTCATTCCTTGAAAAAAAAAACCCGACCACCAACACAGCCAGTAAAAATACCTAGCTCTTAGACAAGTAACCTACTTCCTCAGAATGCTAACACTTCATTCGCCTAAGCTTACGCAGCCTTTCTCAAAGGTAGTCGTTCGTTTGTTTTTTGCCTAGCTACGTCAACAGTCTGGCAGGCTGACGTAGCGACAACGACGTGGAATTCTTCTCACGGCTCGTTTTTTATCGGACCCCTTTTATTCACCATTAGATTGCCTTGCGAAATATTTTATGGGAGATAAAAAAGGACAGAGTGTGGAGTTTGATGTGAGGATGTACTTCGGAGCTTATTTTATGAAGGGAAGGCTCATACTAAGGTATATCTGATCATAGTTAAGTTGTTACTCATATTTTTTTTCTTCTTTAGGCACAGACAGGGAAATTATGACACCCTACGTCAATTTGCCGTATTATAGCCATTTCTTACAACGGTCAACGATTTATTATTGTGAATTGAATATGCGGACAATTTAAGGGGACTACAGGACCTAAACGCAAATTTTGTAAGTTTTATAGTGCCTTACAGTATATGATCCACTGCAGTAAACAAAATCAGAAAAATATATGATATTCTTAAGGATATATGCTAGGTAGATAGTGTTTTGAAAACATAATATAACTAATTTAATACGATAGAAAAAAAACGAAATACCTCTAAAAAATTATTTTAACGATTAAAAACCATACTAATATACATGCAATCATTCAGATTTTTGTCAGATTATTCTACAAGCAACATTAGCATACCTAATAGTGTTTTATTTTTTTTATACAATCTATAGCTTTTTTGTAAATCGATAATTGCTTCATATTTTGCAATAAATTACCAGCGTTGTGTCATCGCGCTTCTCTTTCTTTTCTATGCAGTCCGACAGTGACCGCGCTTTAGCTGTTGTCGGCATCTTAAGTTGGTACACAAATAATTTCCCTGACATTTGTGCACGCTGGACTGCTAATGGTTCTCAAACCTCTGTGTCTATTCTGTGTTCGGTATAGTGATTTAAGAGTGACCGTGTTTTAGTTATGGTAATATTTTTCATGAAAAGTAATTGAATTACGATTCCTGTTTGTGCCTGAGATAACAATAAGATCTTACGTAAGCAATTACGACCTGGCGTGCATAAGCAAAAAAAATAATGTTTGCTGTGAGGACACTTTAAATACAACAACAATGGGAGCGATTGTATTTATACAATGAAATATACTTCAAAGTACAAATTGAGCTTAGATCATCGTATCTTTTCAGTCAATCAATTGAAAAAGTTCCCCGAACACTGTTTAAGTAGGCCACTCTGAATATGCAACCTTCTTTAAAGTCAAAGTCAAATCATTTATTTCAAATAGGCACTTTTGAACGTCAAAATTTACAGAGAAAAATAAGTGATTCTATATAGTTGTCCCTTCGAAAAGGTAGTTTCGTGTGGAGAAAAATGGGCAAGAAGCTCCACCGTTACTCCTTTAAAATGTTTTACAATATTTCGTATACATTAATTATATAATTATAGGTAAGTGTGTGAAGACAACGCACCTACGATAAAGTTACTATATCACAATAGGTAAAAAGAATAAAAAATGAAGCAATGACATATATTATGTATATTATAAATTATTTTAGATTGCGGTAATGATAAATGATAAATGATTTATTTTCTGTAAGTAGGTTCGTACAAACACTTTTACACGTCAATCATATTTTTAAAATAAAGCTAGATGAGGTCGGCGTTCCCTATCTGACTATTCTGAGAAGAAAGGCCGAAACAAACTCAGAGGTCACAGTCTCTTTTAAAGTCCAGACATAATCTTGGTCAGATCATGTGAAGGCCATGTAGATTGGTGTCTGAAATAGTCCTTTTGAGGAAAGAACCACACAGATTGAGTGGACCTATCCAGTCAGTGCACGCATTTGTCAGTAATCGTGCAGCTCAACTCAAAACTTAAGGAGCTCAACGATTCGACGAACAATACCAAAGAAAGAACATTTGGGTAGGCCGCATAAATTACTCAAACTGCCAGACCATGATTAATACTAAATGAGAATAATAAAAAAAAAAACAATAATGACCCACATAGGCTTCACATTCACAATAATTGAAAACAATATAATACTTTACAAGTAAATATTAAGTTCCAAACAGTATATTGAACTCCACAAAGTAAATATGTCAAAATGGTCTTTAAATAAAATAAAAGTTTCAGTATGCAATAATTGGAACAGCTTAGCCTTTTTGTCCCAAGCCTTTTTGTCCTCAATATAATCTTTAATAGTATAAAAGGCTTTCTGGCACAACTTACTTTTAATAAATGATTTGAATTTATTAAGGCTTAGATCTTGAACGTGGCTAGGAAGTTTATTATAAAAACGTATACATTGACATCTGAATGAGCTACCTATTTTCTTGAGCCTTGTTGTAGGTACAACAAATTTGTGTTTGTTCCTAGTATTTATATTATGGATATCACTGTATTTTTTAAACAATTTTATATTTTTATGGGCATATAAAAGATTTTCAAAAATATACTGGGAGGGCACAGTCATTACATTAATCTCCTTAAATTTCTCTCTGAGAGAGTGTCTCGGACTTAATCTATAAATTGACCGAATAGCTCTTTTCTGCAAATTAAAGATAGTCTGAATGTCAGCGGCATTTCCCCACAACAGAATACCGTACGACACTATGAAAATAGCTAAAGTACACTAAACTAACTAAATATCCTATAAAAAGGTATAAAAAGTAAGGTAAGGTAAGGTATAAAAAGTATCCTATTTCCTTCTCCAGGTTATGGTCTGCATGTGCCAAATTTCATCAGAATCCGTCCAGCCATTTTAGCGTGAAAGCGTTACAAACAAACAAACTCACTTTCGCATTTATAATATTAGTTAAGATAATCAAGTACCTACCTACAATAATAGTTTGGTCGGTGTTGCCCAAACTAGGATAAGACCGTCCGAGTCAGGGGTTAGAGTTGCACATTTTCACTATTATATATGTAAAGTACTCAGCGATTTTAGCTGGCGAAAAATAGTCATTTAAAAGTTTTCAAAGATTGTTAATCCTAGACTGCTCCGTCAATTTCACCTCTATACAAGGTGTCGTTTTGCATCCTCGTCAAATTCAAGGAGGTAACTATGCTAATGATTCTCGACAAGAATCATTAATAAAATAAGTACGAGGTTCATTCAATAAATACTTAGCCTAAAAAAAGTAAACGAAAATTTTGGAAAAGTGGCAATTTATTTTTCAACAAAGTCTCCTTTTAGTTCGGTACACTTAGCCCAGCGATGCTCCAACTTTTTTAACCCGTCCGAAAAATAGTTTTTGTCAAACTCTGCAAAATAGGCCTCCGTGGCGGCGATGACCTCCTCATTCGATCCATATCTATTCCCGGCGAGTGATTTTTTCAGATTAGGAAACAGAAAGAAGTCACAAGGGGCCAAATCTGGAGAATACGGTGGATGGGGCAACAATTCGTAGCGTAATTCGACCAATTTGGCCATGGCAACGGCAGACGTGTGAACCGGTGCGTTGTCGTGGTGAAATAGCACTTTTTTCTTCGCCAGATGGGGTCGTTTTTTCTTTAATTCGGCGTCGAATCGGCCCAATAAATCGGCATAGTAAAGCCCTGTATTTGTTTTACCCTTCTCGAGGTAATCGATGTAGATCACACCTTGTGAATCCCAGAAAACGGTGGCCATAACTTTTCCGGCCGATTTTACAGTTTTCGCCTTCTTTGGAGCACGTTCCCCGGTCTGGATCCATTGTTTTGATTGCTCCTTGGAGAGACCAAGGAGCAATCAAAACAGTGTGTACCAGTGGATCCAGGTTCCATCGACGGTCACAAAACGACGCAAAAACTCCGCTGGATTCCGCTTAAACAGCGCCAAACACGTCTCCGATGTGGTCTCACGGTTGCGCTTGTTTTCTGGTGTGAGTAAACGCGGCACCCATCGCGCCGACAGCTTTCTCATGCCGAGTTCCTCGTGAAGAATATGATGCGCTGTTCCTTCTGAAATGCCTACAGTCTCAGCTAGCTCCCGAACCTTCAATCGGCGATCTGCCAATACGAAATCATGGATTTTTTTAATGTTTTCCTCCGTAGCAGCGGTTTTCGGTGCACCTGGACGTGGTTCATCAAAAACCGACGTACGGCCACGTGCAAACTCGTTGAACCAATTCTTGACGGTGGCCATCGATGGAGAAGAGTCACCGTACACAGCATCCAAGCGCTCTTTGATTTCGATGCGCGTTTTCCCTTCCAAAAATAGGAATCGAATCACCGAACGATATTGCTCTTTTTCCATTTTTGTAAAACCGATCGACACGTTCGCTTCCATAAGTTGTCAAATTAAAACAAATAAAGGGATTGGAATGAAAATTTGAAAAAAGAATTAAAAAAGAATGTGCTACACTGTGGTAAAACTCTTTTGAAACTACAGCGCCCTCTGGCGATGAGGCTAGGTACTTATTGAATGCACCTCGTAGGTAATTTATTTTTCTTCTAATTTTTGGAAATCGGCATGTGTGAGACACTCATGTTAAAACTCGGTCCCTGTGATACCGCACTGTAACTGCCCTTTTACACACACACACTACCGCATACGGAACGGGGCGATTCTGTTCTGTGAAAGTGGTGTATTCTAAAATACTCTCAAACTTAAGTAACTAAAAAATATATGTATTAATTATGATTAATTATCGTAATTTTATTTGATTATATTGTAAGTCTATCATAGCAGCTTCCTGAAATTTGACGAGGATGCAAAACGACACCTTGTATAGTTGAACCATGCCAGTAAGTGGTAACCTTTTCTTGTTTTTACAATAAACATAGACAGGTCTTAAAAGGCATGAACACTGTCCGTTTGAAAATCAAAACAAAATTACGCATACCCTACAATCTTAAAACATAACGGAGAGTCGGTAAAATTGCCTACTTTCATATACCTTTGAACTTGGATATGCGCACGCGCTGCCGCCGGCGCTTTGGGGTTGCTATTACGAAAATGTCAGGTGTTAGCTGTTTTACCAGCATATAACCGTTTCCTGGAATGTCGGGGCCACTTTGAAGCTAAAGTTTGGTGCACAATTTTTCGATTTGACTCTGAGAAAGATATTTTTGAGAAAATCTCCCGTTTTTAAATCCCTTATTACCAAGTTTTTTTTTAAAATGAAGGCTGCATGATTTTAATCCAAACTCATGAAATCATGTTGATGATTGTTTGAGGAATGTCAAAATAACGTTGCAGATTCCTATTAACTGCTTAATCACAATCAGCAATTGGTTTATAATTACACTAAATATTCATTCAGAACGCTTGAAAGCATTAACAGCACCGATGATATAAATATTTTATATCACGCACATGTAGTAGGTAGGTAGGTAAGTAGTTAACTTTATCATAACTTTCTTCTATGTAATTATTTAATTAAAAACAATGTGCGAAGTCATTTTGATAGAGCATAGAGTTTCGTTCCATTTTCGTGAAAGACATAATCTACATCCTGCAGATTATGTCACCGTCTTGATGCATATAGTCGAACTGTGGCGGCATCTACATCGTCACATACGAACTACGCAACACACTGACGTCACGCAAAATCCTGCATCGCGCAAGCAGAGTTTACCGCGCAACTAGCATTTAAGACGCTGACAACACCTAAACCGCGGTCTCTGTAAGACTGCATAGAAAAGAAAGAGAAGCGCGATGTCACAACGCTTGTAATTTATTGCAAAATATGAAGCAATTATCTATTTACTCAAAATTGAGTTGAGTTATCGAAAATAAAAAACAACCAAGTTCTGCATTCAAATACGACGTTCTTGTTATTAATTAAATAGGTAACGTACGAGTATGTTGATATTTAATACAGATATTTTTGTTTGGAACTCAAGGTAAGAGGTTACTTTAACGTTAGTTTGTATCGAGATTTTTTTTTCAAAACCTGTTTTGGTAACAACCAAGTTCTTAGAAATATGTTCAAAATTAATATATCTTTTTTCCGCTAGCACAAACTATACAGATTTGGCAATTTTTTTTCTTAAGAGAAGCCTATTTTGGTCAGTTAGGTCTTGTCAGCGCCTTAAACAACATCCCGAGATCACCCGTCGGGTAGTTGCGCACCAGACGCGACACCCGTCTGGTCGGAGGATCCTCCCTTTTCTATGGAGGATGAGGGAACTTTACACCCTAGACATGGGTAGTTCGCGAACGATTGAAGGAAATGAAGTACTTCATTTCACAAAATAAACTTATCTTTCCTTCAGTAGTCATTCAAATGTGTCTCTCCTTCATTTAGTTAGTCCTTCTTTTGGCTCGCACCAACTCAGCATTCATTTATTTCATTTCGCTCGCATGCATGACTCGTACGTGTTCGTGTCACTTCGCCGGCCGGTCGGCTGAAGTCGGGCTGACGAGCGACGACGGTGCCTATACTATGTGTGTGTCGCTTGTCTAGCTTACACACACATGGCAACACACATGACTATTTTTTACGCCAACCTAGACAAAAAGGAATCCAACTATCAGTAAAAAAAACAGAAAATATACTACTATACAGGGTGACATTGAAAACATGCGACAAATCGAAATGGGAGATTGTACTCATCATTATGAACAACTTTTACTAAGGGACCAAAGCTACAATCCCAAAAAAAAAACTGCTGTCCCCTACATTTATGTTCGCAATACCTCATCAAAATGTAGGAAAAGCAGATTTTTTTTTTGGGATTACAGCTTTAGTCCAAACGTTGTTAATAATGATGTATACAATGTCCCATTTCAGTTTGACGCAAGTTTTCAATTTCAACCTGTATATAATTACTTATGTAGTTTTGCTTACGTCTGAAACTGTTAATTTTAAATTAATATTTTTATAGTTTTTTTTTTTTTAAGTCGGTTTCATATTTCGTGGTTGACAGTCCTAATCCTATATAAAGTATGAAGGAAAATCGAGATACGTATAAAACGAACTAAGTGAAGTGCATCATTCATCGTAACGTATCACACTACGCGAGCTCGATATCTCATTGATTCGTTCTGATTTGCTGAACTAAATGAAGTACTGAACTAAATGAGTGGACTACTTCATTGAGTCAAAAGATATACTTCATTCATTTCTTTTCACTGACACATTTTGCGCATGTCTATTACACCCTGTTCCTCATGCCTCTATAGAACCTTAAGTAATTCCCATTTTGCTGTCCTAAAAATATTATTGTACACTCTAATATAATGAATGCGCCTCTTTTTGTGACCTTAAATTACTTTAAGACTATGTACTACGACCAACTTGGACGAAGCTGGTCACAGTTCTTAACCTAACCGAACCCATTTGGTCGGGATATCCTAGCTGAGTTACTACGACCAAACTGTGAGAAAAGGCTAGAAATGAAAAAGGCCAATCTATTAAAAAATAATAATTTAAATGTGTCCATAATTCACTAGGTTCACTAAGTCACTAAGTTTTTAGAGGACGAGTTAAATATTAAACATTTTTTAATTTACATCATTTAAAACTAACAAACTTTAAATAATAATAATTATATGTACAATTATATAAAAAGGGAGGGCAAAATATCATAGGCCATAAAAAAATTCGTCCGCATCGCTGTTAACAGGAAAAATGCCCAATAGGCTGGCAGCATTGCCATGTTGTATGGCAATGCTGATACGTTGGCCAAAAAATAGACCAGCCCTAATTTATTAATTGATAATTTCTCGATTGCGGTCGTCTGATTGGTTTCCCCTATCCACTTTGAGAGATAGCTCCAAGATTAATAGTTAAGTGATGCTTGAATATTCAGAGCTATTAAGCTCTGAGATCGTCTTTGAGTGCGCTAAGTCGCAAATACATGTACTCCTCTAGAGAATACTTGCTTAAAGCGTATTATCTTGGATAAGATTGATTATATGAGATTTCGATTTTGCTACGTCCTTCCTATGTAATCTTCGGTGTAATACTGTACACCTATTTAGTTAAGCAGTCGAGCTCTTATTATTTTTTTTTTTTGTTGGTATAGTGGCATGTGCTAGCTGACATACGGCAAAAAAAATAATATTTTTTTTTGTGTTGCGTGTAGCGTAAATTATGTGCATACTATTGGTTAGAATCCAGTTTTTCAAACTGAACAAACGTGTGCTGTTGTGCAGTTTACACCACTTCTTCTTCTCAGCTAAAGCACTAGGAAGTGGTGAAGGGCGGGTGTTTTGGAGGACTGTTTTTTGTAATTTTGACGTTCGAAAAGTGCTAATTCTTAGCCTAGTTTGAATAAATGACTTTCGATTTAATTTTGATTTTGTGAAAAAGCTTCGTCGGAAAGTACCCACTATCGTACTACCTCACTTAATTCTGCCACCAAACTGCGTTTTTGTATTCGGGGTTGAATGGTATGGTTGCCAATGCAATTACAGACACGTTTCAGCATTGCAGATGTCTAGAGGAAATCATAACCTCTAATCAAAAGCCACCTTTTGGTAAGAGGTTATGATTTTCTGTTTGTTTTCCTCCCAATAACATAACATAAACACCATCTCTCTCCTTAAACAATTTTTTTATCTTCTTTGTTCTTTTCACCTGTTTTTGTTCTTAAAGGCTCCTACATACTGGCGCGACGCGACGCGACACAAAGACACCGCGTGTAGCGCTACAAGCGGTGCCTTTGTGTCGCGACACGTCGCGCGACAAGTCGCGCCAGTATGTAGGAGCCTTAACACTAGTTTTGTGTTGTATGTACTCGTATTTATTGTATATATGTAAATGGTACACCACAGACTACCTGCAGTATTGTCTCTCCTTTTCCCCCTAACCCATCCAAAGGTTGTCTTTAAAAGATCGCATTTCGACGACGAACGTCGACGTCATCTCGTCAACGCCGGCTATCGCCGAAAACCAGCGCTGGGGCTCTGTCTCGCATAGGGTCGCAGCATTATGCTGAGCGTTGGCCGTTTTGCGTGGATGTGACGCATATTTTCCTCCAAATTGTTTCTTTTTTGTATTTGTGTTCCTTCTTTGCGTCATGTTTAAGGCTCCTACATACTGGTGCGACTTGTCGCGCGACGCGACGCGACACAAAGACACCGCGTGTAGCGCTACAAGCGGTGCCTTTGTGTCGCGACGCGTCGCGCGACATGTCGCGCCAGTATGTAGGAGCCTTTATCGCAAAAAAAAGGTTTTTTCTTTCTTTCCTTTTTTTTTTCTTTCTTTTAGCGATAAGTTCGCCCACTGTGTCACCCTATGTAAAATTTCTACATTTATATATCTGTAATTTTTATGGTGTACTTAATAAAGAGTATTCTATTATATACATAAGAAAACACTGCTGAATAAACAACAAATTCAAGTCACAAAACTGTTGAAATAACTCACCAAAAACCCATTCAACTGAACATCAAACATTCAAACCAAACGTGATGTTATAAACACAAAGCTTTTGGAGTAAATGCTCAAATATTTGAAGCGGTGTAAACAAATGCTTGGGTAGACAATAAAGGTACCACGCACATGCACAGTCCACATACCATAGCCAGTGTACGTATATGGCGTTTTGTTCTAGTATGATGAACGTAAGTATTTGGTACTGAAGGTATACCTAGTGTTATTCCAGGAGGAAAGGTTTAGGAACAAAGTGTTTGTGGACAGGATACTAATTAAGACTTGTTACAGATGTAATGGCAAACATGCCATTTGTTTTAAATAGGTTTATATTATTTTATCAATATTTTACATAGTTTATTTTATATTTTGTGAATGTGAGAACGTTGGGTAATATCCCGTTGGCATACAATTTTAAGGCATAATGTAGTTTGGCATAACTTTTATTAGCATAATAATACTGCTGCATAATAATTCTTTGGCATAATGCAAAGGTTAGCATAACTATCATGTAGTCTAATATGTTTTGGCTTAAGTTGGAGTTGCATAAATTTTAAAGGCATAATATTTATTCGTCTAATAATCATGAGCCATAAATATAAAAGTCATAATTGGGTGAATGTAGCCAATAATTTAAAATTGATCTTAAAGTACTTGGTAATTTAATACAGTTGTGGTCAATGATATTTTTACCCGACTATGGCGATGCCAATAGGAAGGGTAAGAAGCGAGCTCGGGACTTGGGACACCCCGACTCGGACAGGTAGCGAACTCAGACCCCGCCATCCCCTTCAAGCTTATTTTTTTTAAAACCCTTGGCTATTTTTTTTAATCCCGTTCTAGGTAATTTTTTTTAAACCCTTGCGCCTTTCGAGTTTATTTTTTTTAAACCCTTGGTTATTTTTTTAATCCCCTTCGAGGTTATTTTTTTTTTAATACTACGCCTTTTAAGGGCCTTTTAAGTGTTTTGAGATTAGGTTACGATCATTTGTTTTTGTCAAGAACGGTGCGTTACCTTTTTATGGGAGTGGTGCCAGGGGGCAGGGGGCACCACCCCCCAACCTTTGATTTTGGAAGAGCATGGGAAAGTAAAATAATGATACATCGCAGCATAGCTGCTTGGCGACAGACATAGGTATTGAGAGACACGTGGTACTTAGTACTTTTCTGGAAGAGCTCCTGCGCAAAAAAGTGCTCGTTTTATTGGAGAGCTTGCGGAGAAGTTACGACATTAAGCTTTCCATCATCAAGCTGTTACTCTGACTAACTTGTCCTCTAACTCAATAGTTTGGCAGAAATAGTTGCCTACAGAGACCGCGTATCGGCAAGCGTGGTGTGGGACGCCTCCAGCTGGATCGACCGACGACCTTAAGGGTTAGGTAATCGCCGTTGACCTTGACCATGCAAATACTCGTCGCCCTAACGCTTCGCCGCCGTTCGATTTTATAGGGAATATTTATTTTTAGTAACGAAAATATGAATATTTGAAAAAAAAATCACAGATAGAATTATAGATACTAAAAAAAACCATGTTCATACAAAAAAAACCCATGAAAATAATCTTAAGTAGTTTGAAAGTAATATCGTTTTTTATGCTTTGGGTAGACATTTCTTCCTGAATTTATTTCATAAAGTATTTTGCTACAATATTTAAATATTCACATAAAGAATTGATGTGTATGCGTTCTAATTTAACATAAATTTTTTGCATAACTTTCTTGCGTTATATGAAGGCGTAATAACAGATTTAAAAGTCACTAAAATCATATATCTGCGCCTTAAAAATGTGGCTGGGACAGACTGGATGCGGGGGGCGGAGGACTGGGTCTTGTGGCACAGCCTGGGAGAGGCTTATGACCAGCAGTGGACTGCGATAAGTTGAGTTGATTGAAGCATCGATGGTGGAGAAAATGCCTCGGTCGAGCACCTTCATAAAAAGGGCAGCATATGCAGTCTCAAGTGTCTACATTACTATCCAACCTTGTTATGTAATTGCCACAAGAGCCAAAACCCGCCTGTCATTATTTGATATAGAAAGATAAACCTGAATACAATGTTAATAAAGTTCAGTTCAGGGACACGACATTCCGTACACAAGGTCATGTCAGTCACGCAATATTGTTTTTTGTCAGTTCAATCTTTTCTTCCAGTTTTTTTTTTTACATTGATTGTTTAATTTGTTTTCTCACGGTCTACTCTAGCAACTCTTTGGATTTTTATATTGTTTCTCTGCGAATCACATTATTTAAATTTTAAAATGAGTTTATAAACTGCCTTTATATGAATGTGGATTTTTGAAAATAATCCTCTCATAAACATTTAAAAATGATTTTTAAAATGTTTATGATGATAATGAAAGGCGACTAATAAAAAGTATTTACAAGGCAGATATGAGTGGAAATGTCGGGAGGGGACGCCCCAGAAAGACATATAGTGACCTCATTAATGATGTTCTTCAAAAAAGTCAGGTGCGTAGCACTCGCAACCGGCGTACGTGTATGACCTGCAGGCTTAGCATGACACTCTATTTCTTCGAAGAATAGACACGGCTCTTTCCATACAAAGTGACATTTCATTTCTCCTTTTTTGACATCCTACCGTAGAAATCTTTCTACATAAAAAAGGACCTAGACAAAGATCGTTAGAAACGAAATACAAGATGACAGATTGTAGAAGGATTTCTACGGTGAGATATCAAAAAGCCGTGTAAAGCAAAAGAAGTATGTAAGGAGCGTAGCAGGTGGCGTTCTATAGTTTCTGCCTACCCCCGTGGGAAGAAGGCGTAAGTTTATGTATGTATGTATAAACTGCCTTGACACTCGCCTCCACAGAGTAGGCAACTCGTTCATGGGTCAATGTATACGCTTTTACAACAAACTTCCTATTGATATTCGAAATTTACCCATTAAACGATTTAAAAGCTGTATTAAAACCAAACTTTGTAAAAAAGGGTACAAAACAAAAAAGCTTGGGATTGAGCTGCTCGCTCTACTAAGCCTTGGGATAAAACCGTAACACTTGACATTTTAATTATTATGCAACATCATCATTATATACATATTGACATTGATGAAGATTATAAACAAAATTACATGAATATTTACCTTGAAAAGTATTATATTACTTTAATTATTGTGAATGTGAGCATTTTGAGTAGGTACTTTATGCGGCCTAAATGTCCTTTCCTTGGTATTGTTTCGAGTCGTTGATCTCCTTAAGTTCTGAGTTGAGCTACACGATTACTGACAAATGCTTGCACTGGACAGGTCCACTCAAATTTGTGTGTTTTTTTCCTGAAAAGACCATTTCAGACCTGGATCTACATGGTCCTCACCAGATCTGACCAAGATTATGTCTGGACTTTAAAAGAGACTTTGACCCTTGAGTTTGTTTCGCCATTTTTTCTCAGGGGTAGTCAGATAGGAAATGTCGACTCCATCTAGCTTATTTTTTTTTAATACCTATGACGAGTAAAAGTGATTCTGATATCCTATTTACAGAAGAAAACATTTCATTACATTTCCTTGATGGTCCAGTGGTAACAAGCGCTACTGCTGACAATGAGGTCCTGGGTTCGATTCCCAGGTCGAGCACAGTTTATTGGGTTGTTCCACTAGAAAATTCTCAGTAGCAGCCCCGAATCTAGATTTGTGTCCGGTTGATGGCAATATGCTCGCCCCCCTATTAGGTACATGACTTAAACATACCTGGCGAAATGTGTGTCCTATGCGTACACCTCTGCCCAACGATTCGGGGAAACAAGGCGAGATGTTATTTAACGTTATGTTTATTAGTTTGCCAATAAGCCACCCCGGGTTATTGGAAATATACATAAATATAAGGAATACACAGTGGTAGCCCGCGAAATTCATTTTTTTTTTTTTGAACGAAGTTCCTTATCGCGCGTTGCGAAAGGGGGCTAGACGGAAAAAATTAAGACCAAAAGTTGTAACGACACTTTTTGCTATAGTTGCTATAGTTAGTTAGTAAGCCGTGCGGGGTGCGCGTGTTTCTCTGTCTGTCTCTCCCTCTCCACAAGCCAATTATTACTAAAATTGAGCCTACTGATTAAGTTTATATTACATTATATTTGTTACTAATAAAAAAATATTATTATAACTTAAAAAAAATAAAATTTTATTACAATTCCTTCACTAATTAATCGAAAGGAACTTCGTTCCATCCGGGTGTCCCTTGACACCTCTCAAGTTTTTTTTTTTTTGCCATTTGTAGGTCAGTGTCAGGTATTTTTTTTTTTAGGGATTTCGTTGGCTATCACTGCGGATCCAATATTGCTTCGTTACCAAATCTTAGAGATGGTACATCATTACTACTAGTAAGAGAGTCGACTAACGGATCGATAAGCAGCTAATATCATCGTTCTCCTGCCCTTATCCCAATTTATTTGTGGTCGGCGCAACATGTCGCTTTCTTCCATACTTCTCTAATAGTTGTCATCTCGTTCTCATTCTTTGGTCTCCCTCTACTCTTATAGCCATCGACATTCATACTCAAGACTTTCCTCACGACATTTCCCTCATTCCTCCGCATCACATGCCCATATCATGACAACCGATTTCCGCACAACTTTTCAGTCACCGGTGCCCCTTTCAGACTTCCTCTTATGTACTCATTTCTTATTCTATCCATTCGTATTATATTAACGATTAATCAATGATTACATAATATTTCTATACTTAACATAAACATCGTCATTGACTCACCAAAGTTTACAAATCTTTTCAATCGACTAATCCTTCAATCGATATCGTAATGCGTTGCGATAGTCGACTAGGATTAAAAAATCTTATGTTGATATTTTGCGGAGCAGTGGTGGTCCAGTTTTAATGGTCGCGACTTACGAGTTGTAGGTTGTCGGTTCGAACCCAGGCAGGCTGTTTACTTTGTGTGAATTATTTATTCACCACTGCTCTCAAAAACGGTGAAGGAGAACATCGTAAGGAAACCGGCATGTCTTAGAACCAAAAAAAATGAAGACATGTGACACCCGCACTGGGCCCGCGTGGTAGATTAAGGCCCACTCCCTCTCATAGAGAGGATGCCTGTGTCCCAGCAGTGGGAACATTATAGGCTGATTATGTATGTTGATTTTTTTTACCTTTTTTATAACAACGACAGCAAGTATATAAAAAAAAATATGACTGAGAATTAATAGGTATGGCAGCGAAAAAGTTTCAGTAGTTTAGTGTAATTATCTTGTGAGTCATGGCATCAATTTAAAGAAAGGTCGGAAAAAGATTTTTCACTTCTCATGCTCTAAAAGTTCGTCTTTATGTTGTGCGTAGGCGATATAAAATCGCTTTTTATGCTCTAGTGCAGGGACTCCCAAAGTGGTCGATATCGACCCCTAGGGGTCGAAATCGGAATTTCAGGGGTCGACATAATCAAAAACTGATACTGGGGGTCGACGACGTCCAATAATCGACCCCTGTTATTTAACCCAAGTTCTTATTTGAAACTTTCAAGATACTGTATAAGTTGTGTTACGTGTACCAACTTGTTATAAGAATGACTAATATTTTCATAGGAAGTAACATTGTTGTACTTTTAAAAACTCAAAAGTCGATAAGCGTGCACAAGTTCGTACAAGATGAAAAAAAAATGGTTATGGGGGTCTGAGGTATCAGTTCATTTTGCAAAAGGGGTCTCTTGCCCAAAATAGTTTGGAAATCCCTGCTCTAGTGCATAAAGTAAACTTTTTTTCTAAGACTTAGATAATTAGGCCCAACAGCCCACAGGCACAATAAAACGCACGTTATAGACGTCATTTAATTTCATTTACTTACTTTATATCACTTCCGTGTTTTCTATCCTTAATGTAATAAAACCTGTTAAGATTAGCTGTCATTTATTATTTAAAAACGGTTTTTATAATTTGGCAGTATGAAGTACCCAAGTCGAATGACACAATGTGTCATTCGATTTTCTGTATTATGACGTTTTTTTTGCCGAGCAGCGACATGTTAAAAATAAAAAAAAAACAACTTTTAAAAAGTTTTGGGGCGGGAATTAGCTATTCTCTTCTACAATTTTGCAACATTTTTGAACAGTGAAAAGTGATTAAAATAAAATAATGGAATATTCATGTGACGAAGAAATTACACTCTCGCTTATCACGCTAATGGAGCACAATGCGAGAAATGTTACCGCCGAAATCCAAGTAACTTTATCTCAAAGCGTACGACAATTTCATGCGTTGGAGATCAAACAAACAATCAAATACTGTTATATACTTTATGCCTGTTTCATTTCCTTTCAATCGAATTGAAAAGCAGAGTGTATAACTCGGGCATAAACGAGCCATTTTACTCCTCGAATTAACTATGTATCTACATGTGGGTATAAACGTCTTGGAGTTATATGGCTTCTTTCATGCACTAGTTGTACAATCTACTATTAAGTTTTGACAATCTTCCATGATGGATTAGTAACTTGTTACCAGGATACCTTGAAATAGATACAGCAAAAAAAGTTTATTTTTTAATGAAATTGCAGCTGAATTAAAATAAGGTAAGTAAGTATAGTGGTTACCTGAAACTTTTATAAAAATTATAATATGGCCGTTGTCCGTAATCGTTTAGAAGAAGGCCCTCCAGTGGGACACTAATGGCTATTAAATAACAAAGAGTTTTGGCCGTATTTGATCCTACCTAGGCCGTCAGAGATTACAATAAGCGTGATTTCATCTCCGCATGAACACAAAGATACCGATGGCAACCGAATGAATCCATGAGAATCACGTAACCACAAGAGAGGGGCATAATACGTTCAAACCGAATCCTGTGAACGGAAGTAGGTCACCTGTAGTGTTGCCATTTGATTACTTTAACCAATATCGGGAATATTCGGTGGGACGGAAAATTAAAAGTTTTTTTTGCAGATTTTGTCGTTTTTGTTAGTCGATTGCTTGATGAGGTTTTTGTTGTAGAATATCTAGAACTATTTTATTTAAAATTGGTGTTTTTTTGGCTTCATTAATATAATTAAACTTATTATGCAATAAACTCATTTACAAAAGGTTTTCTCGCAAATGGCCAGCATAAAAGATTAAATTTCGATTGTCTGATATCTGCTGTCTGTCTGGTAATCGAATATAATAATATCAATCCACTCGACTTACAATCTCGTAGGGTTGGCCTGTAAATATCCGACAAAATTACACAGATCAAACAAAATCACACGTCTAAACGAATTTCATCCTCTCTAAAACGGGAAATGGCGTAAAAAATTGGGGCAGTCGGCAACCCTACTCATCATTTGACGAGTACCCCTGGGACCATGCTGATAGATCTAGTTCACGAGTACTTTGAAAGTGGGACACGGGCCTTATCTTATATTTCCCTGTCCGTGGAGACCTTTTGCTATCTCTGATTTATTTAGTTTAGAGAAAAAAGGATTGACTGTACGTGACGATTTTGATGTTAGCTGGAATTATTTGGATTGATGTTTTTTTTTGTGTTATGGCAATTTATTTTAGGGATGTTTCTCCAGAAAATATGGTAGAATATGTAAGAGGTGTTTTTACAATAATATTTCATAGATATTGCAAAAATATCACAGCATAATGTTCCATTAGTTACATTTATAGCTAGCTGCTGCGCTTCGAATAAATTACCTACTTCAATTTACATAGTTACCAGTTCTTACAACAAATGCGTAATACAAAAGATAAATCTATTAAATTTGCCATAATTTCCTTCCTACATCTAGCAAACGAAAGGCAATGACACTATCCCATTCAGCCTAACAACTAGCAAGTTTAACCAGCTACCACGCAAAGCGGTTGACATCTAAAATTTATTAATACAAAGCCGGGATATACACCAGCTGCATATTGCAATGCAACGGGAGCCCTGAGCCAGTCAGTCGCCGTGCATCGCTTGCGCGGGCCACACGTGCGAACCCCGCTTTATCGAATAACAATATTTAGTAACATTAAAAAATCGAATACTCTCATCTCTAATCGATTCTATGTTCGAATTTCGATATTAGTGTATTGTGTATCAGATTCTAGTGTTAGTTTGTTAGTAAACATTAAATTTTAAATTAAGAACGCTTATTTTTAACGTTGATTATGTAGTTTCTACTTTCGTTTGAGTGAAAATAAACTAAAAATTGTTGGTACAAAATGTGTATGTAAGATTCGCGTAGTGTTGTGAACCAGAGTGTGAAGGGTGAAGTGTACTAGTGATGTGAATGAAGTTTGTATCTGACACCAATATGTTTGGAGTATTCATTAGAAGGTGGAAACCTAAAAGGTGGGTGGAATACTGTTTTAATTGGCATCATTTTAGTTTGTTTACATTCTGAATTTGATTTGAATTTTAAATTGGGTAATGGAGTTTACAATACTTATATTTTGAGCATGCGGTTATAATTTTCGTGTAGGTACATAGAGCTCTTTTGTAGGAACATTGAGAAATACATTTTTTATTCATAAATAAGCACATACGTATCTTCCTATAAACCCAAGGGGAAAATTACCAAGAGCATATTATGCTTTATATATTATATTTTCATTAACATGAAGTTAACTTATAAACCTATCTGTATTTATTTACAGGAATACATATTAAATCATTGATATGAACAATGGTTTGGTATTATTGGTATTTTATGAGAACATAATTATTGTTTATTACTTTGCATTGAAAGTAGGTACGTTTTTCATACTGGATACAAAATTAAATATTTGTACAGTTTGCATGTAAGGTTTGATGTTACTAAAACGATCAATTAAACATGTATTTTAAAACATAAATGGCACAGTTGCAGTACATTACCTCATAATATATGTCAAATGTCAACGCAAGCGGTATTAGGTATTCCATAAGTAGTTAGTTAAAAGAAAACAAAACACAAATAAAAATCAGCTAGACATCTGTCAAACTTAAAAAAGGAATTTGAGAAGCAGCTCTAATCTCTGTCATTTCGAATTTAGAACAAGAGTCGTGTGAGTTAACTCAGCGAGGCTACTTATTGTTTTGTTTTTTTCTCAGCAATGTGTTAACGACGGTTTATTTTAACGTAGACTACCTATGTCTAGCATCTGTCAAGTCACTTGTTCGTCTACAAATAGACAGCGTCCATCATTTTCCGTGTCGTAAAAGGGGACAAAGGAATTGCTAGCGCACCTGAACTCCTGGCTTCTCAGAAATAGAGCTGCTCTATTAAAAAGTTAACAATACATGTAACGTTTGATTAACTTTTCTTTGTGTTACAGTGTAAATATACGGTAACAAGTTTACTGTACTCTCTGAATAGTACATAGCTAGTTGTGTGCTTTGGTAACTAAGAAATAATCGCCGAGAGAGTTAATCTATTTTATTAATAAACCTTCATAATTTTGTACATTAACTATGCCAGACCTACACAGTTGAAAGTCAAAGCGCAAAACAGCATTAAAATAATGGAAAAAATATTCTACAGTCAAATAGTTTAACAATGATATAACACAAAGAACACTTATTACTACTACCCATAAATATTCATTCATGACTTCAAAAGAAACTCGTAAGGCTATGTAGAAAATATTTAAAAAATAATAGCGCGCACGTAGGTACTCGCATTTCCCCGAGCTATTACGAAGTATTCCGAAGCTATTCGCACTTTTTACAGCACGAGTCGACAGCAGCATTATTGTGTTAATTTTACTCGCTATTACTTTTTTTGCTTATTAGAACCAGTTCCTTGTCGGCTGAAAGAAGCGTTTTCTTTGCCACTTGTGCGAGTGTAAGAAATAGGTTAGGTCGTGCTGTTTTTAAAATTACAAATGTGTTCGGAATTTAAAACTAGATCCTGCATGTCATCTGAGATTCATTTTTTGAATATTGTGCTAGAATTCGGGTCAACGATTCAAACTGCGTTATTTTCAGACTTTGGTCCGGATTCTCAATTGCATTATTTGTCGGAATAAAGAAGCCAGTTTTATTCAGATTTTTCCTGAGAATCATTTGCCCGGGCAAATGATTCTCAGGAAAAATCTGAATAGGTGAAAGCTTCTATAAAACTGAATAATCAGACCACATTTTTTTCCTATAACATTGCTATTTCCTGAAATAAACGAAAGAAAGAAAGAAAAATAGATTTGTTTGTCACAGAAACACGTGCATACACAACCGACTTCCAAAAAAACAATACAAAGTGAAAAAAATAATTTTGGCAGTCGGTATCTTTGGATCTGTATTTTATATTTTTGCCACCGACTTCCGAAATTAAAGTTATTTTTCACTTTTGTAGTGCTTTTTTGAAAGTCGTTTTTTTTTTTTGTAAAAAGTTTTTTATTTTTCACTTTTTAGCGGGTCAGTTTGTAATTTATCTAAGTTACAATATCAACTGCTCATCACCGTTTACAAAATATCGCTTTTCTTGATGCTGGGACGTTATTTGTTGAGGAGTTCTCCTGGAACCAGGAGAACTGCCACTCACCATATGCATTGTGAAGAGCATAAATGGCTTACCAACCATATTAAAGTACCTAATCGAATCGCAACTCGTTAAATACATCTTATTAAGTAGTTCCGGTGGCCATCTGTGGTCTTCATCATCAATTCCACTCCACCAAATGGTGCTTTCCGAGAGCAAATGCACATGTTACTATAAAAAAAATACCTAAATAACTATAGGTGTGTCTTTCAAATTTCCCTCGATTTCCATGGGATCCCCTCATCAGATTATGATTTGGTGACAATGGGACCTCGCGAACATACCCTTTCAAACAAAAAAAAAAAAATTAAAGTCGTCCACAATTGACGAAGAAATCGGCGAACACAAACAAAAAAAATATATATACGGTCGAATTGAGAAACTCCCTCCTTTTTGAAGTCGGTTAATAAAATAGTTTCCGATATTCTACACCAAAACCTCATCAACCAATCGACAAAAAATATATACTTATGAACACGGAACATAAATAGTCGACGTATAAGTTTCACGTTCATTCATTAAGTTGTTGATTATATTAAAAAAGAAAATATTTAAAAAACAAAAAAACCCGACTGCAAAAACACATAACTGAAAAGGGAAAAACAAGCATTATAATATTTATAATCTATATAATTTTGGTCTTAAAGGCGGGGACAATCAAAAGTTACACCATATTTCAGGTTATTGGACTGTGGCCTGCAAGACCAAAATTATATAGATTATAAATATTATAATGCTTGTTTTTCCCTTTTCAGATAAGTGTTTTTGCAGTCGGGTTTTTTGTTTTTTAAATAATTTATTTTATTTCAAGCTTTTTAGTTGTATTAATATATATTATTGAAAATTACTCATTACTAGCTTTTATTTGATACCAATATTGTTAAAATTAATTAAAAAAAAAAACTTCCCCTCCTGTTTTTTGTATTTGCAGATGCAATTTATAAATATTATATAGCCTATGTCACTTCTACAATTAAGACGAATCTAAAGACACCTCATATGTTAAAATCCATCAAGCCGTTTAGGCTACAGAGCGTGCCAAAGAAATATACATACATACATACATACATACATACATACATACATACATACTCTCGAAAAGCATTACCCTCCTGAGACAGTCGGGTAAAAATACTCTAATTTCAAAACTTTTCCTTTCTTTTTTAACTTTGTAACTTGTAACAAAGCCTGTAACCTTATGTCAACCTATTAACTAATCCCTGCATTTACGTATTGTAAACTCTTATTACATTGTTTTTATTAATTATTACTGAACGAACTGTACCGTTGTCTAGCGTGTGAATTAATTTAATAAAGGATTTGCATGTTGTGTGTTCAAGCGTGTTCGTTTTGTCGCGTGACTCGGGAACTAAATGAATTAAGTCTGAATGGAATTGTGTCACACTGTGTCACACGAAATGCCAGTTGGAATGTCTCTCGTGTTTGTTTGTAGGATTAGAATTATCGTGAGTGAAGGGATTTGGGTTTTAATGGGTATAACGGATTATTTTTAACCGCCATGGTAGGCCATCATCATCATCATACCAGACGAAAGACGTCCACTGCTGGACATAGGCCTCCCTCAAGCACCGGCTCTGTGCTTCCCGCATGCAGCGGATTCTTGCAGCCTTCACAAGGTCATCGGTCCACCTTGTAGGCGGCCTTCCAACGCTACGTCTTCCGGTATGCGATCACCACTCCAGAACCTTTCGGCCCCACCGGCCATCTGTTCTGCGAGCAATGTGCCCTGCCCATTGCCACTTAAGGCGCTGATACATGATTTTAGTGACTTTTAAATCTGTTATTACGTATATAATGCAATTATGCAAGTAAGTAATTTAAAAAATGTATGTTAAACTAGAACGCATACACATCAATTATATATGTGAACATTTAAATATTGTAAATTTCAACAAACATCCAGGAAGTAATCTCTACTCAAAGCATAAAAAACGATATTACTTTCAAACTACTTAAGATATTTTCATGATTTTTTTGTATGAACAGACTATTTTATTATCTATAATTATATCTGTGATTTTTTTCAAATATGCATATTTTTGTTACTAAAAATAAATATTCCCTATGAAACCGAACGGCCGTGCAGTGAGAGCGTGATGCACATTTTTATAGCCAAGGTCAACGGCGATTATCCGACCCTTAAGTTTGGCAATTCTTCGGGCTATGTCGCTTACCTTGGTTCTCCTGCTGATCTTAGTAGGGCATGGTGTATTGAAAAGAACTCTTCTTGGATATGAAACGATACATATTTTGTCATCTCTTGTTAAAATCTTTCAAAATTGTATCACCTACCTACTTATATCAGTTTCTCAGCTTAACTCTGCTCTGTCACCAGTGCACTTGATGACCTTATGACTGCGTCCGTGAACGGAGTTCGCGTAGCTGAATTCTGGGCCAAACACATTTGAACTTTTTGCTATTGATATCATACGCAAACAAGAATCTTCTCTCTGTCTTACTCTTTCTATTCTGTCTACTCAACTTCGTATTATGGTTGACGTCTCTTTCAAAAAAATTGGGTGTGACAAAGTCAAAATCAAAATCAAAAGTAATTTATTCAAACTAGGTTGAGAGTCAGCACTTTTCGAACGTCAAAGTTACATAAGACAGTCCCCCAAAACGCCCGCCCTTCACCACTTCCTAGTGCTTTAGCTGGAAGAAAAAGTGACGCAACAAACTCCCCAGCAGCACAGCTGTCTGTTCAGTTAGAGAGAAATATGGATTCTTTATAATAGTATGCAAAATAATTTACACTACACGCCACACAAAACATTAAATTATTAGCCAATATGTCAGCTAGCACACCAAACTACCAAAAAAAAAGTCGAAAACTATACTCAAGCAGAAATAAAAGCCACCAGGCATAACGAGTGTGCCCGCTTAATATAGCTATAGCTGTAACTCAGTCACAAATGATAAACTAGGACCATCGAATTAAAATAAATTAACAGTTAATTAATACAATACTCGAGTCTACTTGATATTGGTAAAATTGTTGAGTCTCTTCCACAAAAGTAATTAATGAAGAGATGAAGAAGCATTAATTTGATATCTATCCACTGTTGTTGCTCTAGATTATCCCGGCTAGTTTGTCTATGTCATAAGATCTGTTCTTACCATCCGTATCATAAACAGATCACCATCATCCGCCGCCCTTATCCTAATTTATTTGGGGTCGGCGAAACATGCTTTTTTCTTCTTACAGACTTCTCTGTTAGTCGTCACAGCCATAGCCACAGTTCTAGCCATATCATCTTTCACACAGTCCATCCATCGTTTCTTTGGTCTTCCTCTACTCTTATAGCCAGACACACTCTTACTCAAAAGTTTCCTTACGACGTTTTCCTCACTCCTCCGCATCACATGCCCATACCATGACAACCATTTTCCGCACAACTTTTCAGTCACTGGTGCACTGACTTCCTCATAAATACTCATTTCTTATTCTATCTATTCGGATATCACCACACATCCCTCTTAGCACTCTCATTTCAGCTGCATGCACTTGCGTTTCATTCATCCCTTATATGTATAATGATTATATGATAATATTCTAATTGGGGTGTTTGTTGACACGGAGATGTAATCATCTCCGTGTCTCTATCAAACAAAATTATAGAGCTAACAAATCAACGAAATACACCGTACCTTAACGTAACATGTCAAAATATTTATTGCTTGTCATACCCATATGATGGCACTACAAAATATCTAATAGAGATACCTACGTAAAAGGATTTGTTAATTAAAGTTGAAAACAAATTGCCGATCAAATAAACATGATTTTATCTCATTCCGTTCTTCTCCATATAAGATCTTGATGCGATTCGTGTTAGCATATAAATTGTTGATAGCAATATTATCATTGATGAAGGAACTTCTTGATTGTTAATAGGGTCTTACACCCATTTTTGAAGTGTCTTAATTAAATTCTTTAGTGCTAATATGCCCCAAAAAAAAACCACAAAAATTTTATATAATCGATAAGTGTAATAAAATGCATTTAAATTTTACATTTTCAAATTTCGCGCGTAGTTTGATGAAAACGCTGGACGCAGTGGATGCCATGTTGCTCTGTGGTCATGACGTCACTTGGCTATGTAAACAAATGCGCTGATCTATTATCTAACTATCAGTTGACAGTTGACACGTTTTGGTTTACACAGCCGGCTACTATTTCATGGTGCAGCAACATGGCGGCTACTATTTCATGGTGTTTTTTAACAGATTAGAAAAACTGAAAGCGTTGAATTAAATTTTTTTTTTTTTTCGTTATTTTATGAACTAAAAGTAACATGTTCCGACTCCTTTTTGCCTAAACTGTCTCAATAATATATTTATAGTTTTTTTCTCGTATATAGTAAAATACCCTATTAGTGGTGGAGTTGCTATATTTCATGGAGTCTGCGGGTAATTACGCAACACAATAGAAATCAATCGCTATGCCTTTAATCTGGACCACCACGTTCATTGCGTCATTTACGTTATCGAGCAGATGAATTTTTCAAACCTGTGAAACAATGGATGTCGAAATTAAAGGCATTGCGATCGATTGCCATTTTACCTGTGTTACGCAATTACCCAGCTGGAGATAAAAGCCTTATAGAATTTGAGTGTTATTATTGACCTGACACGGCCTTCAAAATTTTGTGTAAAAAAAAAAAAAATGGTTGTCTGTAAAGTCGGTTTACGGACGATAATTTTACGTGATAACGAGTGAGAGATGCGTCACAAGCCGAACGCTTAGGCTGATCGTGCCTCTCTATCGCTAGTTCCACGCTCTCGCTTGCACGCTCGGCTCAGGCGGAACGTGACACTTTTTCGTGCGTGCAGCCGTCGTTCATCGTTTTATAAGACGTTATCACGTCATATATCGAGTAATGCTTATAAAGTCACTTCTTGTCAAACCACGTGTAAGGAGCAGACCGGTCTTGGGCTGGTTTGTTAAGACAAAAATCCTTTCAAAATCAAAATATAGGTACGTAACTAAAGTCTTAAGTTTCCAATCAAATCTATTCCAGGTAACTAATCTACGGGATCAAATCTATTCCAGCTAACTAATCTACAGGGTCAAATCTATTCCAGCTAACTAATCTACAGGGTCAAATCTATTTCAGCTAACTAATCTACAGGGTCAAATCTATACCAGCTAACTAATCTACAGGGTCAACTCTATTCCAGCTAACTAATCTACAGGGTCAAATCTATTCTAGCTAACTAATCTACAGGGTCAAATTAAATTAGCTAGCGAAACTCCGTAGGCGTGATGGGCATCGATATAACTAAACACGATCAAATAATTAAAAAAAAAGGTTTGTTGATATTTTTGGGGGTTCAACGACCACTTGTTGCTTTTTTATTTTATCCTGTTTAGATATCTAACCGAAACCCATCACGTCTGGGAAGTTAACACATTTTTTTAAACTCAT
Organism: Atethmia centrago; assembly: GCA_905333075.3. Classification (NCBI taxonomy): domain Eukaryota; kingdom Metazoa; phylum Arthropoda; class Insecta; order Lepidoptera; family Noctuidae; genus Atethmia; species Atethmia centrago. The sequence continues at coordinate 27,495,668 of HG995378.1, read as the reverse complement.
ATTTCAAGTGCACTACCTGCGGTTGATAACCCCAAAAAAAAACTCATCAAATTCGTTTCTTTTTCGTCTTATTATGTTAAGATATACCCATCACGATTGCGGAGTAATTCTAGCTAATTTAAGTTTACCCTGTGTGTTGACAATTCTGGGTGTACTGTCAACATAAATCTATACATCTATACATATAAATAAAATTGGAGTGTCTGTTTGTAATATTAAAATAACCGCCTTTTACTAAATGCATATGGCTATACACGGTACATATACCAAAATAACACTTTTTACAATTTGTGTTTGTCTGCCTGTTTGTTCCGGCTAATCTCGGCTGAAACGGCTGGACCGATTTTGACGGGACTTTCTCTGGCAGATATCTGATGTAATAAGGAGTAACTTAGGCTTTTATTTTAGAAAAAGTCACGCGGGCGAAGCCGCGGGCAGCAGCTAGTATACAATAAAAATAGTCTCACTAAACATTGACCTACTGAGTCTGACAAACTAACAAAGCCGCAATTACGGCAGACACAGAAGAGCGCAATACTTTACCAAAACAAAATTCACTCGTATACTAAAACAAATCTCTCCACATGCAACACCTTGTAACAATATTCAATTTATTTAAAAACCTTACACAGTGTCCACCACATTTGGCCATAACCCAAGCATTCCATTTCTTGGTAATTAATTCTTGACACATGCCCAAATGTTTGGCTCTGTCGCTCGCCGGTGGTATTGTTCGACAAATATATACCGAGAGTGTCTCTGTGACGACTTGTTTCCGTATCCGAGGTATCTTAATAATAAGACTCAGTTTTTTTCTTTGAGGCGAAGAGAGCTGGCGATTTTGCGTGGGTTTGATTTGGAGATATTTTTATTATTTAGTGGTGCCGATTCCCTTGTTCACAATATAAACTAAATTTAAGTTCAGTGCATCTTTTTCTTTCTATTTCATTAAGAAAAGGACAGAAGATAAATTTTAGTTTAGTCCTGTCAAATTAATCAGCGCTTGGCGTAAATTGACGTAATTTTAGTAGGCAAGTTTTTAATCACGTCTAAACTTGTATGGAGTAGTGACAGGTGCTGATTAATTTAACAGGACTAAACTAAAATTTATCTTCTGTCCTTTTCTTAATGAAATAGAAAGAAAAAGATGCACTAAACTTAAATTTAGTTTAGTTTGTGAACAAGGGAATCGGCACCTGCACCAGCTATTCAAGAACTATCTTTTAAGCGTCTATTTCATGGCTCCTTAGATTTGGATGTATTAGAAGAATCTATAATTTTAGGTTGTAAAATATACACAACTGATACAGCTATAGTTATTTGAAATTATTTTTTGTAATTATTCTGTTCATGGTGTGTTGTGATTGTGATGTATTTATTGTTCAAGCCACTTGTTAAAATGAACACAGACATGTAATAGAAGATTCCATTGGTAATCTCCAAGGACCTTGGAGATTACAAATTACATGGTACTTAAAAACATTACCTACTTGCGAAATGTGGGTGTACTATAGGTACACCCTTGCTTTCCCCTTCAGGGGAAAACAGGCGTGGTGTTATTTTGTATATGTATGGTCTTGTACACTTTTCTCCATAATCTAGTTGACGGTCTATCTATCTGCTTAGCATAATCAGCCTATAATGTTTGTTTCCACTGCCGGGACACAAGCCTCGTCTCTGTGAGAGGGAGTGACCCATAATCCACCACGCGGGCCCAGTGCGGGTTGGTAGATGTCACATGTCTTTGGTTCCTGTACATGCCTTGCCCATGTTTCCTCACGATGTTTTCCTTCGCCGTTTTGAGAGCAGTGGTGATGAAATAATTTACACAGAGTAAATCGCCTGTCTATCTGCTTTGCTACAGAAAAATACACAACACAGTGGCTTCGTCTAATTTACTTCTTCAAGACCCTTTCGTATTTTACGAATTATTATGCCAAACAGCTGCTACAAGGATATCAAGCTAGTAGATACTGTAACAAGAATTCTGCAGAGCATCGCAATTTGATAAATGTAAAAAGGAGAAAAGTGTGGCTTCATAATATCCGAGAGTGGACTGGCTCGGGGCTCCATTCCGGCAAGACAAAGAAAAATGTACGAGAAATACTGCCCTCAGTGAATTGTGAATAAAAATATATATATACTTACAGAGATTGCTGAAAGTTCGACTGGAAAGCGAAATATACGGGACGGAGTGCATATTTAATTTTTTGGTAGGAAATGACCAGTTAGGTACTCGGTCTTTATCACTCGGAATCTCACAAAGATAGAAAGTTCCTTATAACTTGAAGCTTACAGAAAATTCAACCTGTGACATTCGCTTTTCCAACTCGAGACAGGAATAGTTACAGTGCACAGAGAAGATGATTCGATGATGATTCTTATTTAGTCAAAGTCAGGTCATTTGTGGCTCATGGTTGATGAAGTCTAAGAAGCTACACTTGCCGCGGTTGGTTTGTGGATGGGTAACCATCCATTACATAACGAACCCCCCGTGCCTTGGAAAGCACGTTAAGCCGTTTGGTCCCTGCTGTCATTCGTAGATCTTTGACAGTCGTTACGGGTAGGCAGAAGCCCAAAAGTCTGACAATCAGAGTTGCCAAGGGGTAGCGCGTTACCCAGTAACTCGGTTGTGGAGGTCAGATAGGCAGACTAAACAGATAAACTACTGGCATTCAGCTGCTTACGGCTAGCTGGAAGCTGACTCCAACATAGTTGGGAAAAGATTAGGCAGATTGATTGGTTGTTGGTCTGTGGTCATGACTATTTTACAAAGCAAATGTTGCTACGTACCTAAAACAAGATACAAAATAATATGCAGAAATTATCAATCTTATGAACGGAAACATAAGATAAATATTGCAATTAACTAGAATAACGTTGCAAAATACGACTTTCGGAAACAATGAATACGACGCTGCTATACCTATATGAATAATATGAAGTCTATCAAAACTTCGTATTAAAAGCTATGAACATTGCTTTGTTATACCATCGAGGTTTTAGATGCAGATGCAGTACGACACAACTTAAAGGTTCCATCGATGTATGGTCGAGCTGCTGTCAGTCTGTATGCTTCTTGGATATCCGCTATTTTACCTTTCCAAACTGTATAAGGGACATAAATAATAAGGTGCAAGTAACAATTAATCTTAAGGTACCACATTTTTATTCCTTCATTGTCTGAACAAGAATAGAATAGCATTTTGTAATTTCCGCTTGACTCAAGCCAGTAAACGTTCTTGACCCTGTCATTTTCGGCCGAGTTTGACCAAACTTCTAAATTCAAGTTGCACGAAGTTTGCCGGCTTATTGGTAGATTCGCACGAATTTACTCGAAACTTTTAAATTATATTATAATTATTTATTAGTGCGCGAATCGACAACTCCAGAAATACGTAGATTAATCTACGAGTGAATCGACGCAAAAAAATCATATTACTTATTTGAAAGTGTCGATTCGCCCGTTTCGGGTGACTAAATTCGTGCGAATCGACAAATAAGCCGTTTTACCAATGAAACTTCTAATTTGTGTCGTACTGTATAATTATTTATTATGATTACTTTCTGTATTTCATTACGTACATTAGGAAGCGGAAAATACTGGTCGGAAAATTACGACCGTACATAATTATGTCAGACAATCAATTTATCTAAGACCGCAAAATAATAATTATTACAATAAACAATTTCTTATGGTTCATTGTGTATTGGTAAGACTTGTTACAACATACGTTTACAAGACAGGGACGTATTTTAGAAGGATGGTTAATTTATTAAAATTTTACATAAAGGCTCGTGCAGACTAACGCGGTCGTTCCAGTCTGCGGGAGCCTTAAATCTAGTATCGCATCGAGATTCCTGCATTAGGTATCATTCCAAATGCCGGGGTCGCGGGAAAGTCCGAAAGGAATACCGTGGACCCTGTCAACACACAGGTAACGGAAGGAACACGGGTGGGTTTTAGTCAGTAAGAGTCTGACACACCCTCCCGCTCCGCCCAGAGCGGGAGAAGTTATTTGATAACTTCCCAACCAAAAAATAAAAAGGTATCGTTCCAGAAAATAGCCCTATACTTACTTAATTATACTAATTATAACAATGAATTCTCTCTATTATATTTAATTTTTTTTATAACGTTTTTGTACAGTCAGGGATACGAATCTGTCATTCTTTTGACAGTTATATGGAATGGCTCTGGGTGTCACTTTGCTTAACAATTAATTTCCATGACTTTACGTACAAACCATCTTTTAATAATGTAATTTGAAATTAGAAGACTGTTGGCTAATAAACCCTAACCACAGAGTGAAAATAACAGGTTTCCAAAGCAGGGTAAAAGATAATAAAGATCAAACCGCGCCGACTGTCAACTGTCAAACTCTACATAGTGTTGGTACTATGTAGAGTTTGACAGTTGACAGTACTAATGATTTGACTGGTAATAAAATATCTTATTAATAATTATTATTAATAGATTCATTACAATATCAATACCGTATCCGATGACGGTTTAGAAAGTAATTTTAGTTTATTGCAGAGCCGGCCGTAGGCGGTCTTATTTTTACGGCATTCTCGATTGTGGCAATGTCGAATCGATGTGACATGCTAGAACAATGTTGGACTGTCGATGTGTTTTCTATTTTTAGATGTAATAGACGTTTTTACAGTCCGTTAGGTAACATACTATTTTCCACCCTTGATTATAAACTTTCTTGCTACCCGTAAAGATTGTACCTGTATGACGTACTTAAGAGATATTCTCTTTTTTTTTGGTTGGGAAATTAATAAATAACTTCTCCCGCTCTGGGCGGAGCGGGAGGGCGTGTTAGACTCATACTGACTAAAACCCACCCGTGTTCCTTCCGTTGCCTGTGTTGCCAAGGGCTTCGGCCCCTATGATCGTGGTACCGTCTTGTGTGGCCCGTCATAATATCAGCAGTACTAATGTAAGATCACCGAGTGTTACTGCCTCATTCGACTTTGTAATATTATACTTAAAAATTATGGGTCGACGATGGGACATTATATTTGTGGAAAAAAGATAGGTACTTAACATTAATTGGGTACACTTCTTTAGGATTCTGTATTGATCGATCATTAATCTATCTTCGTAGAGAAAATCTTAAATTCACTGAGAGACAACGTACAGCCTAAACCGCTAGCTATTGAAGTATGAAGTTTTGCACAAAATTTCCTTTATAAGGTTCCGTACCCAAAGGGTAAAACGGGACCCTATTAGTAAGACTCCGCTGTTCGTCTGTCACCAGGCTTTATCTCATGAACCGTGATAGTTAGACAGTTGAAATTTTCACATTATGATGTATTTCTGTTGCCGCTATGTCAACAAATAATAAAACACAGAATAAAATAAATATTTAAGGGGACTCCCATACAACAAACATGATTTTTTTTGTCGTTTTTATAGATAATGGTACGGAAACCTTCCTGCGCGAGTCCAACTCGCACTTGGCCGGTTTTTAATCGATAGTGAGCACAAAGGAAGGATTTCTGAAAATAAGGGTTGACAGTTTGCCCATTCAAACTGTCAACCCCTATTTACATATCCTGCCTAAAAAAAAACGAACAAAACCCAAAAACCGATGGGAATGCTTTCGGGCAAGTGGCTCCTACCTCCCTCCTCCCGCAGTCCACTGCTGGACATAGGACTCTCCCAGGCTCCCCGCCACAACACCTTGTCCCAGTCACCTTTTTAAGGCGCAGATATTATGATTTTAGTGACTTTTAAATCTATTATTACGCCTTCTATTGCAAGAAAGTTATGCAAAAAATGTATATTACTACAATATTTAAATATTCACATATATAATTGATGTGTATGCTTTCTAATTTAACATTAGAACGCATACACATCAATTCTATATGTGAATATTTAAATATTGTAGTATAAATCTTTATGAAATAAATTCAGGAAGTAAGGTCTACCCAAAGCATAAAAAACGATATTACTTTCAAACTACTAAAGATATTTTATTGATTTTTTTTTTTGTATGAACAGACTATTTATTATCTACAATTCTATCAGCGATTTTTTTTCAAGTACTGGTATTTTCATTACTAAAAATAAATATTTCCTGTGAAACCGTACGGCAGGCGGCACGGCTTGAGCGCTACGCGAATTTGTATAGCCAAGGTCAACGGCGATTACCCGACCATTAAGAAGTGATACAGTTGTAGATCAGGGAGCCAAGCATCACCTCTTATAGCAGTGTTATTATAATATTACTTCACAGTGGGAAAGTGATGGAGCTGTACAGGACTTATAGCTCCATCTCTCTCACGCTGAAGTAATATTGAAATAATACTGCAATTATGAGGTGATGGTTGGTCCCAGGGTGTATTTCACTATCAATAGCCAGTGCTTATTGATACTGCTGAATGTGAAGTCGTGAATTCGGTTTTCAGTGTTCTTACACCTTGCTCTATTGACCCGAGGAATCCTGAGCATAATCATACTTATTATTATTATTTAACTTAGTTGGAGAAAACTGAGGAGTACCCTTATTTTTTTTGGTTGGGAAACCGTCAACGCTCTGGCCGGAGCGAGAGGGTGTGTCAGACTCTTACTGACTAAAACCCACCCGTATTCCTTCCGTTGCTTATATTGCCAGGGCCTTCGGTAACCCATTAGTACCTTCCCATTGCTATTTCATATCAGTAACATTATTGTTAAAGTTGCTTGATTTTTTAATACAATTTATGTCCTGCAAAGTACGTCCCTGGTTTTAACTTTGTAAGTCGGCTCGCTATACATCCAATCGATTTAATTTAAAGAATTTAATCCATAATGTCTTTACATTAACAAAACACCGCCTTGTAAAATACGTTTCTGCACTTTTAAACAAATCACGATGCGATGTAAAAGCATTTTAACTGTTTTGTTCTTTTTAGTGTTTAATCCAGTTGAATTGAAGGGTCATTAATTTCGGTCCGATGTCGACGATGCGGTCGGACCGCGGCACGTTATGTCGATCGAATATCGATAAAATTTATTAAGTATCGACACACCGAGATTGCGGACCGCTAAATCGTCTATTGTCCGAGCTCTATTATTAAGAGTTGTTAGTATTGTTTATTTCTATTGTTGTCGATAAAACTGTCATGTAAAAAGTTGTTATCAATGTGTGTTGTTTCGTTGTTTATGAAACGGTAGAAAGTTTTTAATAGTGCTTACATGCGTGAATTTATAGTTGCCAGGTAGGTAAGTAGGTAAGTGTATCCCTGAGGCGTTACAAGATACCTACGCCTAATTTGATGCCGTATTTGGCCATGGTAAAAATCAAAATCAAATCAAAAGTAATCTATTTAAACTAGACTGAGAATAAAAACTTTTCGAATGTCAGACCGTCCCCCAAAACGCCCACCCTTCACCACTTCCTAGTGCTGGGAAGAAGAAGTAACGCAACAAACTCCCCAGCAGCACACCAGTCTGTTCAATTAGAAAAAAATATGGATTCTATACAATAGTATGCAAAATAATTTACAGTACGCGGAACACATATATAAAACACCGAATACTATACTCAAGCAGGAATAAAAACGTAAACAGAATGATATGTTTAATACTGCACTATCTTTACAAATTCTAGACTCTGGGCTCATAATACATTGAACTAAAATATCATTACACTTAGCATAGTATTTAGTTTCAATAATCAGGAAACTACGGTAGATTGGTAAATGGTTGTGCTATGGTACGGATCGAGAGGGCATGGGCAGCCGTCATCTCCTTCTGCGAAGCAGTAATGCTCGCGAAGGAGGAGGCGGGACGGTTGAGGGAAAGGCAAGTTTCGCGCCCTCTCGCCCCTAGCCGCCGCAGGAGACGCCCTGGGCGTCGGGAATCCCGGGCGGATTTCCGGCCACCGTAGGCGCGGTCTTGCGGACGGTGAGCAATGGGTAGCTCACCGTCCGGTAAGGACCAGGCCCGGGTCGACGGCGCGTCGTATTCCACGCGCGCCTCAAAGAGATGTCGTCAGCACAATGTAGGGGTCCACTAGGGCCGATGCCTGCCGGGGTCGCGGGAAGGTACTAATGGGTCACCGAGGCCCCCGCAACACAGGCAACGGAAGGAATACGGGTGGGTTTTAGTCAGTAAGAGTCTGACACACCCTTCTGCTCCGCCCAGAGCGGGAGAAGTTATTTGATGATTTCCCACCCAAAAAAAAGGGGTCGATCAGTGAGAAAGATGAAGCTAGTTGCCCATTCCGAATCGTAGTAGGTGCCTATGGAGAAGAACGGGCAAGAAACTCCACGAACACTTTTGTCTCAATTGACACAATGCTTTGAGTTTGATATTCTACAGCAGGATTTAATATGACTAAGAATGGCACCTGATCATCCTCATAATTCTCATTCCCTTATTCATTTTTTTTTGGGGTCGGCGCTAGATGTCTTTTCTTTCTCTATTAAGCCAAGCGCACGTTACAGCTGCAACGGGCCGCAACGCAAAAAAGGCGTTGCGTGTGCGTTTGTTCATAGAAAATGTAGATATTAAAGTGATGATGGGGGATTTTTGTAACGCGTCACGTTGCCGCACGGCCCGCACCACAAGTTTTCTTGCTAGAAATTGTGCTACTAGTTTCACGTTGAGCCTGTGTGCGGCAGCTTTTAGCCTTTATTATTCATCTTCCTCTCGGTACCTACGATATCCTAATATACCTACTAAAAATACACACAGAATTTTGCTGTTGAATGCTCTGACAGAATAGTGATGAATAACTTCACCAAATAATGGTATGACCCACTTAAGTACACCATTCAGTATAATTGTCGAAACCACAAAAACTTTTTCAAGTGGTACTAATAAATCTTACGAGCGGACACTATTGTGCAGTTTTTTTATTTGAAACATTAGTAAAGTATACAAAAAACGTATTGTGGCCATCATCTTTAATTGTGTTCATTCATCTGGTGTCGAATAGCTCGAAAATCCCGACACCATGATGGCAGGTATTTCAGGACAATTATTTTGATGTGAGATTTTCTATAACTATATTTGTATTAATTAAAACTGGCTTAAAATGACTGTTATTAAATAATTATAGCTGTTCCGTTTGTTAAAATAAATAAAAACGAAAAAAAAAAGAAAAATGCTATCAACTTCAAAATAATAATGGTGACTGAATAATTCCTAATTGATGTATATTATCATGTCACAATCGTATTGTTTTAGTAGATAACGACTTAATCGTCATACTCATTACGGAGCATTGACCTTAAGGCGGTAATTAGTGCGGAATACGTAACAGTTAACTAACCGCCATAGTCAGTGATTGAGTTACTGATATAGGCCAATGACATCTAATCAGTGGCTATTCTTAGCATTTTAGACAAACTTGAAAATAAGGAAGGTTTCTTTTCGTCTTTCGACTGTATTTTTGGTCAATTTGTTATATTTTTTTGTTTAATTAAACTGTAGTTTTTTTTATATAAAATAAAAATTTAAAAGAAACTCTTCTATTTATTAATAGCAGCTGCTTAATACTTCGACACTGGGACAATCTATCCTATTCCTAATTATTTGGTGTCCCTACTTAAATCTGAGGCGACCTATGAATGTCTTATCGATACAGAGTTGCGTGTACAAAAAAGAATTGACCACTCTGTCTTGAATTTATTTTAGTTTAAAAATAAGGTCCCGTATATTACTTTTATTATGTTGTACTGCTTGCATTCATTGTAGTTTTGCTATCTTTTTATGCACTTAAAATAAATAGAAATGTTTATTTGCACCTTCACAATTAACATAAATAAACATGTTTACAATAAAATAGGCCGAAAGGTAGTTACATTATTTTTGTACTACATTGTACTTGTTTAAATTTTCGTTATAAAAACTGAAATTCTGTATCTTTTGCTGTAGCTTTGATGAGAAATTGTAAGCCATGACTAATTAATGTTCAAGTTGTCTTTTATCTAAGTTAGTCTATATGCTGCGGACCTTTTTTTCTTTAAAACTTAACCTGTTAGGTGTCTAGAATAAAGATGATTTTCTAGACACAGATTAACAGGTTTATCGGTCAAGGACAGCTAATGAGACATAATTGATTTTCTATTGTTTGACACCGAATTGGTGACGCGCCGGGTTTCAGTCAGTTTTAAAAGGCACTCAAGTCCTCTTTTAATATTATGCAAGGAAAACTTACAGTTTAAGCGGCTTATCACTTAGTTGAGCGAAATGGGTCGGTAATGGACGCCCGTTAAAGAGGTCGATACTTCTATAAGTCAGCACATATGCGTCTTTGAGGAGTAATGTTTGCAACTGACTCTACCAGCAGGCTTAGCATGGCGCTTTCTATTTCTTCGAAGAAAAGACGGCTCTTTCTATACAAAGTGACATTTCTTTTCTCCTTTTTTGACATCCCACTGTAGAAATCCACCAGGGGTGGAAAAGGACTGCCGGAGTCGCGGGAATGTCAGTAAGAGTCTGCCACCCTCTCCCGCTCCGCTCAAAGCGGGAGAACTTATTTGATAATTTCCCACCCAAGAAAAAAAAGGGTTGAAAAAGAAGTTGGCTTTGCCATTTGGACATTATAAGAGAATGTCTAGTTGGATTAAAGATTTTTGGAGTTTGCGTTTGTTTTCGTCAAAAAAAAGAGAGAATCTATTCAATACTCGTACACATGGAGGCCAAAAAATAATTGAAATTCTTACGGTCTACAGAGCGATTACAGAACTGCTTCCTTTGGACACTGCAATTTGTCGAAATCCTGTGCGAAAAGAACTCCTAGTATTAGTGAAATTACCTAATACAAAACCAGAAAACTAAGCGACATACATAAATCATAATTTCACTACGGAACTCTACCCACAACCTGTACTTAAAGAATCGATTTATCTGAAGCATGAGTCATACAAAACCAGTATAAAGAGCTCTCGCTTTCAATGGGAACCCTATAGAATTCGGTCTATATACAAAATGGTTTTTTATCTGCACGTTGTGCGAAAAATACCTGGCTAATAACTCGTTGAAAATAACCGTTACTAGTAACGTAACTAACAGTTATTTTTGTACAATTCGCGATACGGACCTACAGTGGTTTAGATGGTAATTGTACTGTCAAGTGGGATTTTTGTAGTAGGTATTGCAATTAAATCTTGGAGTGGTACTGATAGTGAATGGGGGACCTACTTTCTGTTAACAATATATACTGTGACTGTCTTAAGCGGACTCAAAGCCTCCAGCCAGGGGTGAATTTCTTACGTTACTAAGCGACTGCACGCTAAGGGCACCCCCTGTGGGGTACGGACCTCGGCTTAGGGCGTCGCTGGGGGGAGGACAGCAAGGTGGGACAGGCTGGATCAGAACTGAATTATTATTATTCGGGGAATTTAAAGCTACGAGCTCAGCTACGGCGCGGGCTGGCACTTTGTCGAGCAAGGGTCGGGGGGGACAATTACGTCGAGGTCTTCGCGAGGGACCTCAAGGGAGGGAGGGTAATGGGGTCATCGGGATCGGTGAGCGTATGCCTTGGACGGCGAATAGAGCTGATAGAGGAGGGCTTATAACTGGCGGCCTTGACAACCAGAGGGTTGCGGTGGGTGACGGCAGAGTCAAAAAATCGCTTCGTGGTGCGTTTCATGAACTGCTGGATGGTGGGGATTTTAAGATCGAGATGGAAGATCTCGTTTCGGACGAACCAGGGGGATCCCGTTGCCTTTCGGAGGAAATGGTTTTGGAGGCACTGCATCCTGTGTATGTGATGGGGCCTAGCTTGCCCGACGGTTGATGTCGGGATGTTGTATACATGCTAGTTGCGCGGTAAACTCTGCTTGCGCGATGCAGGATTTTGCGTGACGTCAGAGTGTTGCGTAGTTCGCACCTGGCGATATAGATACCGCCACAGTTACGTTCAAAATTGAATGAGAAAAATTTGACAGTTTGTGTTAACTTGGTGTGCTGGCAACTCTACATTACATTTCATTCACCATTCTTTACCATCCGACTGCACGCGTACGCTAATTCACCAACAATTACCTACACTCACCTATTGTTTATTCACCTAAAACATAACATTATAATAAACATCGCAATGAAATGGCATAAGCCACATCTTGGAAACCCGCCAACCAAGACTTCAATGCACTTGAGATCTAATTTATGTTGATCTTTACAACTCTTAACATTTCCACCGAATTCTACCACTTTTCGCCAGGAGCGAACGGTGAGGAATGTCAACATGAGCTGGTATTTAATTGCTCTAAATCCGAATGGTATGTTTTCAGTTGGCGAATTCATTTATGTTGCAACTTTGTATCTACTGGAGAATGTCTATAAATCAAGCTTGTTATTGACGATGCTTTCTGCTATTGACGAAATATTTAAACCCTATGTGTATTTGAAATAGTGGAGTGAATTTTGAAGATTATTAGTAAAGTTCAATGTCCAATGGCTAGCAAGGTGAGTATTAAATGGAAATAATAAAATGGCAAGAGGAGTATGTAAGGATCGTAGCAGGTAGCGTTCTGTAGTTTCTGCCTACCCCATGGGAGATGGCGTGAGTTATGTTTGTGTTTATGTATAACTAGCTGTGTGTCGTGGTTTTACCCAAATAAGTCTCGATTACTTGGAAATATCGGGATAAAAAGTATCCTATGTCTTAACCCACGTCATGGTCTATCCATGTGCCAAATTTCATCCCAATCTGTTCTGCCATTTTATCGTGAAAGCGTAACAAACAAACATACAAAAAATCTAATCGTTTCTCCTTCTAATGTTAGTTTAGATATAGAAATGTGTCTGAAAGTCAAATGCTGTGACAGAATTTGACCCTGGCCACGTATGAAGAATTTCAGGATTTATGTCATTCCATTTTTGAATCATGCTGCAAGATATTGGAAATAAAGGCAACAATAAAATCTTAATGTCGTACTTTTTAAAGCCATAAAAATCCACAACAATTTCTGCAGATTGTTCCTTCCCTATAATAAGGCAATATTTGCGAAGGCTAACTCCCTAGGTTGGCATTTCCATGGATTCGTCTTTCGTTTAAGTTACTAACAATAGTATTTGAAGTGCAAATTTTCTGCTTACAACCTATGCTGCTGGGGAGTTTGTTGCGCCACTTCTTCTTCCCAGCTAAAGCACTAGGAAGTGGTGAAGGGTGGACGTTTTGGGGACTGTCTTATGTAATTTCGACGTTCGAAAAGTGCTGATCCTCAGCCTAGTTTGAATAAATTACTTTTTTTTGTATTTATGAATCTCTTTTTTTTTTAATTAGCCGTTACTGTCCCACTGCTGGGCAAAGGCCTCCCTACTCTGTCCGAAGCAACCATTGACAAATCTTTGTTGAAGGAGTCCAGCTCATGCCGCCATCTCCGTCTAGGCCTGCCGCGTCGTTAGCCATTAAGTAGGACCCACTGGGTCGTAAGTTTGGCCCATTGATCGTCTAATATGCGGTAGATGTGTCCAACCCAATTCCATTTAAGGGGACTACAGGAGCTAAACGCAAATTTTATAATGCCTAAAAGTTTATGATCCACTGCAGCAAACAAAATCAGAAAAATATATGATATTCTTCAGGATATAAACTAGGTAGTTACGACTACTTAAACGATAAGAATTGTTGGTCGCTGTGATTAACCCAAGACAATGTTTATGTTCTTTCTCCAGAATTAGCTTACCTAGTGACAGGTTATATGAGTTCATATAATTGTTTATTTTATTTGACTGTATAAGTCAATTTATTTTAAATTTTATCTTCGTTTATTATTAACATAATCTTCTCATTACAATGTTTTTGTTGAGTTGTATTGCAATATGTGGTTAGCTAGCGACCTCGATAACTGATTATATTATTCTTACAACCGGCAGCAAATTCGTCATGCTCCCTTAGATGTCACTGCTTGCGGTAGCGTCGGGGGTCGGGTTGCCTCCTTCCCTCAAATATGGCGAGGGGTGTAATGGCTGATTTTTGCGTTATACTCGTGAACGGGTGCTTCTTGTGGTGACTGGTCGTCTTGCTGACCATTGTTTTGTTTTGTTATTAGTAATTAACTGTTTATTTAATTTACTTTGGTGATCCTAGTTCATCATTTTGTGATTGTTACGGCTGTAGATATATGTAAGCGGGCACGCCCTTTATACTTGGAGGCTTTTATTTAGGTTTTAAGTTCTGTTTACGTTTTTATCTCTGCTTGAGAATAGTTTTCGGTCTTTTTCTTTTCTTTTTTTTTTGTTGGTATAGTGGTGTGCTAGCTGACATAATATGGCTAATAATTTAATGTTTTGTGTTTCACGTGGTGTAAATTGTTTTGAATCCATTTGTATAGAATCCATTTAACACACATCTATTGTATAGAATCCATTTTTTTTCTCTAACTGAACAGACAGCTATGCTGCTGGGGAGTTTGTTGCGCCACTTCTTCTTCCCAGCTAAAGCACTAGGAAGTGTCGAAGGGTGGGCGTTTTGGGGACTGTCTTATGTAATTTTGACGTTCGAAAAGTGCTGATCCTCAGCCTAGTTTGAATAAATGACTTGATTTGATTTTATTTTGATTTGATTTGATTTGAAAGTGTGTTGAAAACATAATACAATAAATTTGATACGATAGAAAAAAATCACGAAGATACCTCTAAATTTTTCTTTTAACGATTAAAAACCATTCTGATTTTTTGTCAAATTATTCTACCAGAAACATTATTACCATAATAGTGTTTTAATTCTTTTATCCAGTCAATAGATTTTTTGTAAACAGATAATTGCTTCATATTTTGCAATAAATTATCAGCGTTCTGTCATCGCGATTCTCTTTCAGACAGTGACCGCGCTTTAGCTGTTGTCAGCCTCATAAGCGTGGCAGCTTTCCGAGTGATATCAGTTATTTTAGTAATGGAACGGATTGTCCTCTTGTTGTCCGAAACACAATGATTAAAATTGTTTTCGCAACACAATACCATTCAAAAGAGAAACCCATAGTTTCCATAAATAATAACGATGTAACTATTGTCTACGATCTATAATAGTATTAAGATACAAAGGTCTTCCATAGCCAATGTTTATATTGTTTCTGAATAAAATTTAACATAAACGGACTTTAGATAATAAATTATAGAAAGCTGATAAGGTCTGATATGATGTAATGTATGTAAACGAATAGTCGTGTCTATAGTGTGACCTTTAATATCACAACATATATGTTTTATGGTTATATACAAAATACTATATATATTGACTGCCTCGTTGGTCTAGTGTTCGCAAGCGCTACTGCTGAGCATGAGGTCCTGGGTTCGATTCCCGGGTCGGGCAAAGTGTTATTGGGGTTTTCTATCTGGAATTTCTCAGTAGCATCCCGGAGTCTGGATTTGTGCCATAGGCAATAGGCTCGCCCCCTGTTACATGGGAGTTAAACATAACTGGCGAAATGTGGGTGTATTATAGGTACACCTCTGCCCAACCCTTTGAGGAAACATGGCGTGATGATATGTGTTATGTAGCATTACAAAATATAGGTTTTATGGTTATAGCTGTGCCCTTTATCAACGTCCCTGGCGTTATCTACCTCATCTTTACATTCACTAAACGGTCTTATATGAGTTTCCACTGATTTGGAACTAAAATAATATAATTTATCGTCAGTATCGTTAGCTCCATCTTATATCTTCAAAACTTGGTATTTGTTCAGTCTTTCACCGCAACTGACGCTGTCTTTTGGTAAATAAATAATTTGATTCATTTTATCAGAACTAAGTTCCAACTATGCTCTTTACAGTTTACAATATATTATCTAGTTGACATTCTTTTTCCTTTAAGTTTCGTGCAGACTGGCGCGAATTGTCTCGCGACGCGACGCCGCCGGTAGGACAATTTCTATGAATACTTCATGGAAATTGTTCTACCATGTCGCGCCAGTCTGCAGTAGCCTTTATGTTTCACAGTTAAGGGGACTACAGGACCTAAACGCAACTTTAATAAGTTTTATAATGCCTTAAAGTATATGATCCATTGCAGTAAACAAAACCAGAAATATATATGATATTTTTAAGGATATAGGTATGCTAGGTAGATAGTGTGTTGAAAACATAATATAACTAATTTGATACTATAGAAAAAAATACGAAGATACCTCTAAGAATTTCTTTTAAAGATTAAAAGCCATACTAAAATACATGCAATCATTCTGATTTTTTTTCAGATTATTCTACAAGCAACATATTAGCATAAGTGTTTTATTTTTTTTATACAATCTATAGCTTTTTTGTAAATCGATAATTGCTTCATATTTTGCAATAAATTACCAGCGTTGTGTAATCGCGCTTCTCTTTCTTTTCTATGCAGTCCGACAGTGATCGCGCTTTAGGTGTTGTCTGCCTCTTAATGATTCTTGAACGCCGCGGCATAAATGCAAGGTTACAAATAGTTTATTTTCTTTAACAAGCTTTGTACTAAATTATTTAAAGATTGATAGTTTATAATGCCAAGCAAATATTACATAATATCACGCCTGTATTTCTCGATGGGTTAGGCAGAGGTGTGCTTAAGTATATAGTACCTACCTATAGTACACCGACATTTCGCAAGTTATGTTTAAGAGCCGAGCCTATTGCCATTAACCAGGCACAAATCCAGACCTAGAAAGAAAGCCTCCTCAATACTTCAGACTCGTCTTCTCAATACTTCAGACTCGTCTTCTCAATACTTCAGACTCGTCTTCTCAATACTTCAGACTCGTCTTCTCAATACTTCAGACTCGTCTTCTCAATACTTCAGACTCGTCTTCTCAATACTTCAGACTCGTCTTCTCAATACTTCAGACTCGTCTTCTCAATACTTCAGACTCGTCTTCTCAATACTTCAGACTCGTCTTCTCAATACTTCAGACTCGTCTTCTCAATACTTCAGACTCGTCTTCTCAATACTTCAGACTCGTCTTCTCAATACTTCAGACTCGTCTTCTCAATACTTCAGACTCGTCTTCTCAATACTTCAGACTCGTCTTCTCAATACTTCAGACTCGTCTTCTCAATACTTCAGACTCGTCTTCTCAATACTTCAGACTCGTCTTCTCAATACTTCAGACTCGTCTTCTCAATACTTCAGACTCGTCTTCTCAATACTTCAGACTCGTCTTCTCAATACTTCAGACTCGTCTTCTCAATACTTCAGACTCGTCTTCTCAATACTTCAAGACTCCTCTTCTCAATACTTACTTCAGACTCGTCTTCTCAATACTTCAGACTCGTCTTCTCAATACTTCAGACTCGTCTTCTCAATACTTCAGACTCGTCTTCTCAATACTTCAGACTCGTCTTCTCAATACTTCAGACTCGTCTTCTCAATACTTCAGACTCGTCTTCTCAATACTTCAGACTCGTCTTCTCAATACTTCAGACTCGTCTTCTCAATACTTCAGACTCGTCTTCTCAATACTTCAAGACTCCTCTTCTCAATACTTACTTCAGACTCGTCTTCTCAATACTTCAGACTCGTCTTAGCTTTGAACTAAACTCGAAAAACTAAAATACTTTTCCTTTTTTTATCAGTTAAGGCGCTGACAAGACCCAATTGACCAAAATAGACTTAACTTAAGAAAAAAAATTGCCAAATCTGTATAGTTTGTGGTAGCGGAAAAATTATATATTAATTTTGAACATATTTCCCAGAACTTGGTTGTTACCAAAACACGTTTTGAAAACAAAATCTCGATACAAACTAACGTTAAACTAACCACTTACTTTGAGTTCTAATCCAAAATATCTGTATCAAATATCAACATACGTTACATATATAATTAATAACAAAAACGTCTTATTGGAATTCAGAACTTGGTTGTTTTTTATTTTCGATTACTCAACTCAATTTTGAGTAAATAGATAATTACTTCATATTTTGCAATAAATTACAAGCTTTGTGTCATCACGCTTCTCTTTCTTTTCTATGGAATTTGACAGTGACCGTGGTTTAGGTGTTGTCAGCGTCTTAAACAACCCGTTAGCAGGACAACTCGATTGGTTATCGATCGAAACTCGTTACCTAACGAACAGGGCAATGTTAACACAATCTAGCCTAGATATTCACCTATTTGCATACAGAACTCATTAACTATCGCTATACGACCTAATCGTACATTCACTTTTGGTATTACGTAAGTATCGATTAATTTGTATCGATTCTTAATCGATTGTGTGAGCGTATGATCGATTATTTTTATGATTTTAATGATTTGTTTAGTATAGTACTCGTAAAAGTGGTTATTGGTGCCGATTCCCTTGTTCACAAACTGAACTAAATTTAAGTTCAGTGCATCTTTTTCTTTCTATTTCATTAAGTAAAGGACAGAAGATAAATTTTAGTGTAGTCCTGTCAAAATAATCAGTGCTTGACGTAAATGGACGTCAGTTTTAGTTGGCAAGTTTTTAATCACGTCTAAGCTTGTATAGAGTAGTGACAGGCGCTGATTAATTTGAAACTTAAATTTAGTTTAGTTTGTGAACAAGGGAATCGGCTCCATTGTTGTCTATGTTTAACCGACTTCTAAAAAGGGGGAGGTTCTATGTTCGACTGTATGTACTTTTTATGTATGTTCAGCAATTTCTCCGTCAATTATTGTGGACCGATTTTCCTCATTTGCTTTAGGAAGCTTGCACTGTAGTCTCATATAAATTTTATTAACTTTGCTTGGGTAGTTTTTCAGTTAACTTCAATAATACTTATTTTTGCCACTTAGTCTACTTATGTGGATGATGTTCTAATAATAACTTCCTGTCACTATTATTTACATAGCAGGCAGTGGTATTCTAATTTGTGTGGAGTAGGTACCACAACTAAAAAGTGAAAAATAAAAACTTTTTTACAAAAAAAAACAACCGACTTCATAAAAACGTAGGCAGCCATAGGAACTGCCGACAGAAGTAAAAACTCATGGCACAACGCGCCTAAAGAGAAATGATTATCTAAAACACAATTTAAACAATACAATGTATGTATACACAAATTAAACTTTTCACGTGTCAATTTAACTTGACTTACTGCTACGACAGCATGTCGGTGACGCGAACCCTTCGATCAATAATCGAAGCGCGAACCCATAAGTTTTCCCTACCAAAAATCGCTCAACGCGCATAAAGAAGTTTGCACTTCAAAAACACAATACAAAAGAAAAATAACTTTAATTTTGTAAGTCAGTTGTTTTGTTTTTTTGTAAAAAGTTTTTAGTCGGTAAACAAGACAGTTTGAATTTTTAGAACTGATCTTTTGGCTGAGTTTTCAAGGGCGACCGGACGACGTAATAAACACCTTTTTCAAAATATTTCAATATAAACCGATTTGGATTGTGCCTGGAATTGTGCCCGCTAAATGACATGGTCTGCTAATAAGTATTGTGACGTCAGATTTTTTTAATGTATGGCAACAATCCATCGGAACAGACAAAACTAATACGTAAAAAAGACAAATATCGAATATGTGTATATTATTGTCATTAGCCTACAACAGTCCACTGCTGGACATAGGCCTCTCCTATTGCACGCCAATCAACTCGATTCTTGGCAACTCTCATCCAACTGCTACCAGTTACACTGCGAAAATCGTCGTTCCACCTAGCCTGAGCGCGTCCTACCTTACATTTGCCGATTCGCAGTCTCCACTCAAGAACACGTCTACCCCAACGACGTCATCGGTCATTGGTTCTACGGCTAATATAAGAGGCAAGAGAGAGAACAGAGGATCTATCATAACAGAAAACAATTATTTACTATTCCCTACTACAAGAAATAGACACTGACGCACATTCTAAACAAACAAATCCCGTTGCAATAAAACATAACACCGTATCTGCTATTGATTTACAATTCGCTCACACATACCATTTGCATGCCAACCTTGGCATTGCCACTGATTGTACTTGAACTAGAGACGCTGCCAAAACTGTACATTAGTTGCGAATCGGAACAGGTCAGCTGTACAGTTATCTAGTTATATACTTTGTAACAATCAATTTGTTCAGGCGTTCGCTCTAGTTTATCGATTGTTTAGCCATTGTTGGGATAAAAGTGTTCATAGTGTTATTTTTTTCGAAAGTAGGTTGTACTCTTTGTACCTAGACGATATTATCATTGTAGTCTTCTTTATGTGAGCGTTTTGGTCCATTGACATCATCACTTCCATCCTCCTGTCCTTTTTTAAATTTATTTGGGGTCTGCACAGTATGTGTATTGTACTTCCATGCTCTATTAACAGTCTTTTCATAATATTTACTCTCTGTTATACGAGTATTATCTTTCACACAATTAATCTATGTTTTCTTTGGTCTATTGCATTTTTTCTATTATTCAAGAGCTTTTATATAGTTTTTGTTTCGTTTATTAAAAATTTCAACATGGTTATGTTTGCGAAAGGAAGCTTGTCGTTACCTACCTTGCTTGGTACATTAGCAAGTAAAGATTTTGACGTCTTTTAAATCGTGTCGATCTTCAATAGTAATTGGTAGACTGGGCACATTTTTTGACAATTATTATTATATAATAATCTAATGGAAAAAATGTTCTATTTTAAGGCCGTCTTCTCAATCGTGTCATTTGGGAATAAAGCCTTATAATAGAACATTTTTCTCCATTAGATTATTATATATTATAATAATAATTGTCAAATATTGTGCCCAACCTTCCAATTACTATTGAAGGTCGACTATTAATTTCGCAAATTGCTGCCTAACGTTATTTCGCATATTATTATTAGATAACTTTCTAATAATCGATGATAGCCTACATAATATTGTAATATTAGCTTTAGATAATGCTTATGTAATATCCTTTTATAGGCATTTAGTTGTCAATATAATTAGCCACATTATAACAACAATTTTGAGCAGTTTTAACATAGCTATTCACAACCGTTCGATACGCTTCCGTGCCGAATCGAAGATCAAATAATGTTATCAAAAGGGTAAGTATCTTAATAGTCGAGTTCATAGCTCCAAAAGCCGATTTTTTTGCTAGTTTAAATCAAATAACTCGCGCTATGGAGCGGGCTATGCTCGGAGTTTCTTTGAAGGATATGATCAGAAATGAAGTTATTCAGAAGAGAACCGGAGTTACCGACATAGCCTGCAGATTAAGCAAGCTGAAGTGGCAGTGGGCTGGCCATGTCATGGCCATTTTGAAGGACCGATGGCTGGTAAAGCAGACGAGTCCGTCTGGAATGTAGACCGTGTATCGGCAAGTGTAGTGTGGGACGAGGACACCTAGATGGACCGACGACCTTAAAAAGGTGGCTGGGACAGACTGGATGCGGAAGGCGGAAGACAGAGTGTTGTGGCGCAGCCTGGGAGAGGCCTACGTCCAGCAGTGGACTGGATTTATTGGAATCAAATAAACGATCGCCATTCTTCCGACAATTATTTGCTGTTGTGGGCAAGGCAAATTGGTAATTGAAATTAAGTTATTTTCGATTCGACAACTTGTCGAATGGTTGTGAATAGCTATGCAGGAGTACATGCTACTAACTGTTTTCAAAATATTATGTTGTTAAAAGCATTGGTACTTATTTAACGAAATATTTATTATTATGAGCCCACGTAATGCCAAAGTGTCTTTACGTAATTTGTAAGGTAGGTACTTATGCGTATATAATTATTACCTACTTGTTTTGCAACGATGTTGTACGATTTACTGACATAATATTATTAGGCTTGTAAATTAACAATGTTCAATAAAGATTAGCAGGTCACGACAGGGTATGGTGGAAATTGCGATTTCTTCACTTGAATTACGAGTATTATGTTGTCTTGTAGTGTTTAACTCACATTTTATTGATTACAAGTTACAAATAAGATACCTATTTACTTCCTTTAAATTGGTAGCGATATCTACGTTCTTGTAACTAAGGCTTCAGAAGTAATTTTTAAAAGAGTAAAGTTTTGGAACCGTGCACCTAGCTTCTGACGTTTCATAAGTGCCCATGTAGGTTTATGTGAAATAAAATATTTTGAATAGATTGGTACAGTCCGATTCAAACTTTATGACGGCTTGGAACATGAGGCGAGTCGCTGCGCAGTAACAAATTCACGTGTCAGCGGGGGTGAGGGGTGGGGTATTGCGCAGCGCGTAGCGCACTTCAGAGACGTCATCAAGTTTGAATCAAGGTGTACATACGTTTTAGAGCAAACAAGCAGAATTCCGACAAATACCTACGTTGGTACATCTGTGATCATTCACGAATTAAACAAAAATATGTAGGGATCGTAGCAGGTGGCGTCCTGTAGTTTCTGCCAAAGTGCCAACTCCCATGGGAAAAAGGCGTGAGTTTATGTATATATCGGAAGAGTCATGAGTACGAGATGTCAATTGACAACGAAACGCAAGTGTGAAGTTGGCGCGCTTCGACAGAGTCTAGCCTGACGTTCGTGCGAGTCGACGAGGGCGATACAGCAGCGTGGAGCCCTCTTGACCATCGGACTTCGTACGGACAACATGTGCATAGAAACTGTCTAACGTTTCGTTTTATACATTTTGTCAAGTTCAAATATAACCTAAAAATCAATAATCAACTTCAGACCTTTTCTTCTCGCCCGCTGCACACATCTACGCCCATTGCAGTAAAATGTTCAACGGTTAAGAATCAAGCTCAAATCGGCCCCCTGTCCCCACATATATAATCTCAAAGGTCAACCCATTAACACACATGATCAAAGACTAAAGATTTATGGGGGATCACCATAAAAAATTACCAACATTTTAACACCTTTAAGCAGACCTAAATACCTACTTAAACCTATATTACAGTTAATTCCTTAAAACTACGTGTTAGTGGCATCCACCGTAAAGTTTTTAAGTGGTTCTTTGAGCGAATCATAAATTTAAGCGAGTAAGCACCTCTTGTGACGTAAATTAAAAACTTGTAAAACGAAACAGCACGTGGAAGCAGCCCGTGGTTTGTGACCACTGTCTTACGGGAAACGAAAAAATGGCGGATGGAGATGCGCCTGCTAAATAAAGAGTGAAGACAAGATAATAAGAAAGAAGAAGAGTAATAAAGAGTTGTTCTATTTTATTCTCTTCGCTAGACGGCATTTCTTCCATACAGACGTTGTGGTTACTCCACTGTTATACAGGGTGAAATTGAATTCATGCATCCTTTTAAGGGGTCATTGGACCAAACCTGAAGTCACGGAAAAAACAGCTGTTTCCTACATTTATGTTCGCGTAGCTCGTTAAAATGTAGCGAACAGCAGATTTTTTTTTCGCGATTCAGATTTAGTCCCATAGTAAAAGTTGTTCTTACTAATGAGTACAATGACCCTTAAGAGGATGCCCATGAATTCAATTTTACCCTGTATATCATACGTCCAAGGTTAAGCTATTTATTTGTTTCGTCGTTATCGATTCCGATAAGGTAAGAACATAAAAAATAATTTGAAAGTTATAAGCCTCGAAAGATCCGAATTTCAAAATGAATTTAACGCAACTTTGGGCGTAGATAAATAACAGTTTCATCCAGTATTTTAGATTCGCGATAACGTTTGAATCCAGTATCACTCGATCGATGTTTTGACCAATAAGCAACTGCTCTATACAAATACAGCGCTGCGATGATAGATGGAAAATTGTTTAACAAAATAAATGCTGTTAATTTCATGCTAATAGTTGAATTGAAAGTTATATACAGTTATTTAGGCTTTTTATATCGGCTGTACTTGTAATAATTATAAGCTAAATCATGTTATACAAATAAATAAAATTGAATTGTCTGTCTATAATGTCAGAATAACAGCGTTTTATTAATTGCATTTGAAAGTATATACAGTTAAAAAAACATTAATTTTTATTTTGTTTCTCTGTCTATTTATTCCGGCTAATTTCCGAAACGGCTGGACCGATTTTGACGGGGCTTTCACTGGCAGACAGGTGATGTTATAAGGAGTCACTGATTGCTATTTTATTTCTTATTTATGTACATAACCAAATTACAAGATGATTATTTACATTAAGTAAATTAAATTAAAACTAAGTTAAGCCTAAAAAAGGCCCTCGGGGCATTGTACCGAGGATGCTGGCGGCATTTCCTCGCTGAATTGCAATGCTGATGCGTTGCGCGAGAAAGCCGCCACCTTTTCGGTCACCAGTTACATCAACTAGTTGTTTCGCGATTTCCGCAAATAACTTATGCACACTGGGACCCCACGGACCAAGGGTCTCGACGCCAAAGGGCACAAAGTTGTACTCTCTGCCAAGACCTCCATATTTAAAAACTTTCAGATTTTAGGCATTTTCTGCCGCTGCACCCGCTTTAGAAGTAGTCCGTTGGAGGTGGGACGTTGCCAATGTGTCTACACATGTAGCGTCCCACACAAGCATCCGTCCCAAACTCCACGGGACCAAAGACGCACCATCAGGTCTTTTGCCATAATCTCTGACAATGCCAGTCGGCTCAAGAAGAGCAGGCACATTGGAGTCACTTAGGTTACTAAATAAAAGTATATATAATACATTTATATTAGAAAAAGTCACGCAAGCGAAGAGGCGGGCACCAGCTAGTCCTACATATAATTTACAGTTGAACACCCTATCTTATTTTCTATTTGATAACTGTATGTGATATGATAAGGTTTCTAGTCTAGAAAGACACTCAAATAGATCAAACATTATAATCAGCAATGTCAGTTATTCCTATCATAGTATTATCTTATCTAGTTACCTACTATAGGTTATCTAAAACCTAGCATCATATACGATAAGGTGACATCCAAAAAGATCCTAATACCTCATCGTTGAATATTTATTCTGTTTTTATTTATCATCACACTTACACATCTCGCTTGAACTCCTGGAAATGTTGGGCAAAGGTATAAAATGCAATAGAGGCAAGGTCATTAACTGGAAAAAAGTTTAGCCCAATTTCCTAAACCCTTGCCCGGCCTGGGGATCGAAACCAGGAGGGCTCAGAAGTCACGGTTGCGAAGTTGCGACCACTACGCCCAACGAGACATTCTCAATTTTCTCGTGACGTACATTCCAATGGAAACCTACCTCACCCATCTTAAAATACCGTGAGCATTTCACAAGCTGATTTACAGACGCTAAACAGACTTCACAGAACATCACAGTTACGCAATTACATTCGTAGATATACTACCGTGCTTATATGTTCTAGATTTTAAATTAAAAGACCGTTGAATTATGTGGAATTCGTACTTATTCACCTAGAAGATACTTAACCTTTTGACCGCCACAGTCATGTATGCACACATGACAGACACATGACAGAGCAAAATGTGCCCAGCACGCCACGGTCACGACTAAATGACAGATTTTATGGAATAATTCGTAGTTTGGCGCCGAGGGGACGTCTTTGATTTTTTGACGAAGCAGTCGACAAGTTAAAATGTTTATTTGCATAGCTAGACAATGAAAGTGCATCGTTACTCTCAAGTATTGATACATTTCTATAGAACCTAGGAGCTATTCCACCACTAAGACCAATAGCGCACTAGCGGCCAGGTCGCAGCGGCCAGGTCGCAACGGTCAGGGCGCAACGGCCAGGTCACAACTGCCAGGTCAAAGCGGCCAGGTCGCAGCGGCCAGGTCGCAACGGCCATTTCGCAACGATCAGGTGGTAACGGCCGGGTCGGAACGACCAGGTCGCAACGGCCAAGTCAAAGCGGCCAGGTCGCAGCGGCCAGATCGCAGTGGTCAAACTGCTATTGCGCTATTTTTACATATAAGTTCCGGTCTGACAAATAATTTCATACGAATTCCATTCCACTTAGAACTTTTCTGCTAGAGAGTGCATTGCATTCGGAAACTGTGATAAAAGCCTTTCAGCCCTTGTCTTAAGAATCTATTGCTTACTATAATACTACCATAGTAGGGGAGCGGTGGGACATTCCGTACAGCGGACGATACCGTACATTGTATTTGACAGGGACCGAATCATGAGAAATTAGGTCTATCCTTGTCTAACGGTCGCAACACGGCACTGCTGCGTTCTCCCCTCCCGCCCGCTCCAGTGACTCGTCAGGTTCCGCGTGTAAAACATGTGTCACGTTTTCGCGCCAATTTTTATAAAAATTGCCGTGTAAGATTTACGCTGTAAGTACTATATTTTTTATTGAATTGTGTTA
The DNA here is from genome assembly GCA_905333075.3 of Atethmia centrago. NCBI lineage: Eukaryota > Metazoa > Arthropoda > Insecta > Lepidoptera > Noctuidae > Atethmia > Atethmia centrago. The sequence goes on along the minus strand of HG995378.1, from coordinate 27,469,589 downwards.
TTTGTTTATGTAAGTTGTACGATATTGATTTAGGATTCGATTGATTGTAATTTTTCATTGAAATCACGAATAATTTTCGTTTGTTAAAACATTTCTCCCAAAATGGCGGCTTCGGCTGGGTTCGTACATTTTTGTACGGTATCACCCGCAAGTACGGTATCACCCGCAGGTCTTGATTCGATTTAGTTATTTACTGTTCTATCTTTATTTTCAGATGCCTCGAGGACAGAAGCTTACCTGGTCTCCCCGCAAAATGAGACTCGCTATAGAAGAGGTAAACGCGGGCTCCAAATTATGTAAAACAGCAGAGAAATTTGGAGTACCAGTAATGACCCTCCACGATCACGTAAAAAAAGGTCCTGAATATAAACCCAGACTAGGGGGCAAGCCTGTTTTTACTACCGAGCAAGAAGTAGAGATCCGGGATGAGCTGATCAAGTTGTCTAAAATGTTTTATGGGTTAACACCGCAAGCATTACGAAGAGGTGTTTATCAGTATGCTGAAAGAAATAAAATTAAGCACCCATTTAACAGAGAAAAGGAAGAAGCCGGAAAGGATTGGTTTTATGGTTTCCTAAAACGCAACCCAGAAATCAGCGTCCGAGTACCTGAAGCTACCAGCGTAAGCAGGATCACTGCTTTCAATCAAACGGAAATAGAGTTATTTTTCAAGAACTTAATTCACTTACTTGAAAATCATACCATACTTCCACATAGAATGTTTAATGTCGACGAATCAGGTGTAACAACTGTGCATAAGCCAGGAAAAATACTTCCACCAAAGGGTCAAAAACAAGTCGGTGCTGCTACAAGTTGGGAAAGGGGGAAGAACATCACAGTCTGTTGTTGCATGAGCGCCACAGGCCAATTCATTCCACCGTTATTCATTTTCCCGCGCATTCGAATGACACCAGCATTAGAAAGAGGTGGTCCTCCAGGTTCAATATACAGGTGCTCAAAATCAGGATGGATGATTGAGGAACTGTTCTTGGATTGGCTGAAGCACTTCGTTGAACACACCAAGCCAACTTTGGAGGATGACGTGCTCCTGATTCTAGACAATCATGTGAGCCACATATCATTAGAAATTTACGAATTTTGTCGTCAAAATGGCGTGTTGATGCTTTCACTACCGCCTCATACATCACACCGTACTCAACCACTTGACCTTACATTTTTTGGACCTCTAAAGCTCCAATATCACAAAGAATGTGATCTGCACATGAAAACTAATAACTATGAGAAGCTGACACCTTATGACATTGCCCCTCTTTTCAACAAGGCATATTTGAAGGCTGCCACTCCAGAAAAAGCAGTCAATGGATTTGCAGCAGCTGGGATTTGGCCTGTGAATCCTGACAAATTCTCTGATCAGTACGCTGCACCTATAGAGATTCTTCACACGGATCAGTGCGCTGCACCTATAGAGATTCTTCACACTGATCAGTGCCCTGCACCTATAGAGATTCTTCACACCGATCAGTTCGTGTCAGAAATAACCAGCAGAGAAGATATACCCTCAACTAGTGGAACCTCAAAGCAAACAACGCAGGAAGAAACAGAATCAGATGATCTCGGAAAAGACAAAGAGGATGTCCATGTTTCTTTTGGTGAATGTTCAATGGCTCTGCCGCAGAAAAAAGGCTCTGAGAGAGATACAAATTTGGAAAAAGGGAAAGGGAAAGGAAAAGGCCAAGGAAAAGGAAGAAAGCAGCTTTCTGAAATTCTTACTTCAACTCCTATCAAAGAAGCCTTAGAAATGAAAAAGACTCTAAAAACTATCAAGACAGAAAAAGCTAAAGATAAACTGAAAAGAAAAACAAATCTAAAGAAAACGAAAACATCAAAAGTAGAGAAAAAGAAAGCAGATGGAAAGCAGTCGCACAAGAGAAAAATTTTAAACAGCTCGAGCTCTGACGATGAGTCTTTGATGCTAGGCGAAAGTGATGACAACGACAACGTCTTTTATGCAGAAGGAGAAACAGCTGTTACAAACGAGCTTTGTCTAATTTGTGGTGAATTTGGAAAAGATCGAGAGCTCTGGTATCGATGTATAGTGTGTGGGTAATGGGTTCATGCATTGTGCACCGATAAAGATGTGCCAGATGGTTATATTTGTGGATTTTGTCATGCTAAATAGGTAAACCAACACTGTACGCAATCATCCGAAGGTGTCGGATGATTCCGTACTTTTGTATTTTATTTAAACTTAATAAATCTAATATTTGAATTTATCTGGTTTTATTTTTCGTTCGAGCATTTAGTACTTAGTCAAATATTTTCCCTACAGATAATGCTTAAGATAAACCAAATAAGGCTTTTAATTATTGAGTAATAAGAGATCTACCTTAAGTGTACGGTAACCCCCGCTCCTCCCCTAATTCTATCAGTAACATCCATTGTTAATACATTAATTGTATTAACTAGTTGCTTCACATCCACATATCATCAAGGGAAGCAATTTACTATTGTGTCGTCGGAAGTATGTCGCTGACCCATTTCCTAGTAGAGTCATAGAGCAAGAATTTACAGATGCGACAGTTTCTATCTGCACGAGTTCTATGCCTAAAGTTTATGATCGTTGGCCATATGTACGACGCAGTCAGGACTGTATTGTATCATCGACCATGGATAACACGAGACCAAATCAAAATCCTTTTTTTTACAAATTAGGCTGAGAATCAGCACTTTCTGAACGTCAAAATACATAAGACTGACCCCCAACGCCCCTCTTTCATCACTTCTTAGAGCTTTATCTGGGAAGAAGAAGGACAACGAAGTGAAGGTGCAACTAGATTGCAGTGATATTCACCGTTCAATTCAGTGTGATGCAGCCGGGTTACGTTCATCGATTGACCATCAATTGTTTTGGGGCGATCAACTTCGTTTGTCCGATTTTAATCATCGCAATCTGGAGCAGTGGTGGCCTAGTGGTAATGGCCGCGACGTACGAACCCAGGCAGGCGCTTTACTTTGTGTAAATTATTTCATCACCGCTGCTCTCAAAACGGTGAAGGAAAACATCTTCAGGAAACCGGCATGTCCTAGAACCAAAAATTCGAAGACCAACCCGTACTGGGCCCGCGTGTTTGATTACGGCGCACTCCCTCACACAGAGAGGAGAGGAGGCCTGCGTCCCAGCAGTGGTAACATTATGGGCTAATTGTGTTAATCTAGAAGCAACTTGAAGGAGAGCTGTAGTGTTGTTTTTGCAGCATGCATGCCATCAGCACACGCAAAAAGAAAAATAAATGAGTTTCGCTTTTGTATAGATTTCTTATTCTGTGGTAGCTTAAAGGCGCACCCATTTGTATAGCGCACGACAGTTGTCACGTTTAAATGAAGTCTTATGTGGCATTCAGGTGCTTAGTGGCCTACCTCAATAACAAAGTAAACTAAAGGGCTTAAGGACACCTGCTTTTAATACATTTTGTCTTGCATTTGGGCTTTGGCTGTTGGCAAGTCGGTTTTCGGTTTGTCATTGATGAAATGCTGCGGACGCATGACGAAAACAAAACGATTTATTTTTGAAAATAGTAAACATTTATTATAATAATAATATCAGGTTCTTACTGTCCCACTGCTGGGCCAACGCTTCTTCTCATACAGAGAAGGCATGAGCATTGACACCACGCTTGCTGAAGACGGGTTGGTGAGTTCAGACTTGTATATGTTTCATCCACCGATTTCAGTAATGTCAAAGATAAACCCAGAAAGGACATATGAATTGAAGTCACATTGGTACTTGCCCGGATTTGAGGCCTCGTGCTTGAGAGGCGAGGCCTTAACCACAGGGCCATCACATCTCACTCTAGTTTATTGATGAATATGAACTTTTTCATCATGCCTTATAATTTATACATTATTGTATATATTGTGTGCAGTTCGAATCCGGACCGGCGCTTATCTTTGTGTAAATTATTTCATCACCACTGCTCTCAAAACGGTGAAAGAAAACATCGTGAGGAAACAGGCATGTTCTAAAATCAAAAATTCGAAGACATGTGCACTGGGCCCGCGTGGTGGATTACGTCCCACTCCCTCTCACAAAGAGGAGGCCTGTGTCCCAGCAGTGGGAACATTATAGGCTGATTATGCATATATATTATCATAATTTCTTCACTCCGCACACTAATTATAAATTATCAGATCAACTGGTAAGTCTTATGAGTAATCCCTTAGTACCTATCCCTCTTGGGGATCCTCACCTTTGGGGGAGACCCAACTCCAGCAGTGGACATCTTTCGGTTGAAATGATGAATGATCACTCTTGTGGAAATGGCCCGTAGACAATACTTCAAGTCCGTACCTACGTGTCATCAGGATGATAACATTCACACAGAAATATAAACCTATTTACCTGTTCTTATTTTTCGACTTTTTAATTATCATCGCGGCACTAAGACCTTGTCATTCGATTATATACATCTAAATATAAAAAAAGATTTTTTTCTTTTAATTGAACGATACCATTTAGAGGTCGCTACCAGTCATCAAACTTTAACAAAAAACATTGTATGGCCGCTTAAATAAGTGTCTCACTAATTGTTTTTGCGTTTATTTAGGAATGTAATAAATTGATTACTACCATTAAAGAACAAAAGGAGTATTTACTTTTATTGGCGAACAAGTATAGGAATAAGTACCCTAATACTAATTAATCAACCCTTGTTTCTTAAAATAAATGTTTCAAATACTGTGTCTTCATTTGTAATAATAACAATAATTTTGTATTTCTTATATGTTCAGACTTACATATGAATAAAAGAAATAAAAACTCTCTACATTTGTTAATGTATACGTAGAGAGTTTTTATTTAAAATTCAACCCACTAAGGGTTAAAAATGTAAAATAAAATAAAAAATACTGAAATAGTTTCCTACGGTATAGAAAAAAAAAATATGTGGTGCATCGTGATATTTTTTTTTCTTTGGAATAAGGACCTCTCTTCTATTTGTATAACACACTACTTCCATCTGGCATACGAATCAATGCCATGACAAATTCTCTATAAATACATGTCCATTTCTCTTGTCGCGTCATAGTGTACATGTGACTGATTTATTGCATGTTTTCGAATGCCTAGGCGCGCGTATCTGTATCATGGAGAGAATAACTAATGAAGCTGCTTATGCATGTATTTATAAGCACACTCACTTAAAAAGGGACGTGGTGAATTCGTTTCCTCTTATCTCTTCGCTGTGGCGCGTAAAAAGGCTTCATTTCTGGGGGCCTACTCTGTAAGCACTAAATCCGTAGTTCCTGTCGAAGTTACGGGCGTTTCCTACCCCGTCTCAACTCAGGACATAAGATTACTTCGGAGCCCGGACTGAGAATGAATGACAAAACGATTTCTCAGCTGTCCCTACTCGCAATGTGTTTTTGCTCGTTCGAAAAATTGAATTTATCACATGTTTTGACGGATCAACTACTTTCGGCCGGGCCCGTATCTTCATTGACGGACTTAGGGAGTAGTCCCCTTGCTTATTATGCAAAATCATCATTATATACAATTTATATATACATATTGACATTGATGAATATTATAAACAAAATTACGTGAATATTTATGTACCTTGAAAAGTATTATATTACTTTAATTATTTGTGAGCACTATGTGGATGACCCACATAGTGCTCACATTCACAATAATTTCCTTTTGTTTTTTTTTCTTTCTTAGTTTTAATGATAGTGTGGCATTTTGAGTCCTTTATGCGGCCTACCCAAATGTCCTTTCCTTGGTATTGTTCGTCGAGTCGTTGAGCTCCTTAAGTTCTGAGTTGAGCTACACGATTACTGACAAATGCTTGCACTGACTGGACAGGTCCACTCAAATTTGTGTGGTCCTTTCCTCAAAAGACCATTTCAGACATGGGTCTAAGTACACGGTCCTCACATGATCTGACCAAGATTATGTCTGGACTTTAAAAGAGACTTTGATCCTTGAGTTTGTTTCGCCATTTATTCTCACGGGTAGTCAGTAAGTACTAGTCAGATAGGAAATGTCGATTCCGTCTAGCTTAATTTTTTTTTTTTAATATGACGTGTAAAAGTGATTCTGATATCCTATTTACAGAATAAACAATTTCATTTCATTTCATTTCTTTAGCAACACCCTACGTGAAAGCACTATAGTGTCCACAATTGGGCTAGCGGTAGTATGCTTGGTGTTTATGGTAATGTGTCACCATATGTAAAATGTCAACATTTATAACTGTAATTTTTATGGTGCACATAATAGAGAGTATTCTATTCTATTCTATTCTATTCTATTATATGTTGGAAAATCGTCCAGTAGTCTGGGTCTGTACGTCGTTTTTCCGAGTGTATAATCTATTTACTTATTCACATTCTCTCAAAATTTCCATTTCATTTGTTATCTACTCCGTGATCTGTCCCTAAATGGAGCCATTGTACGCAGGTGTGACGTCAAATTTGTTTATCATTGTCGACCGAATGATTAATTAACATAATGCAGTACCTATACCTTATCTAGAGTAACAAATACCAAAACAAATTGTACAGTGTCAAATGGTTAAGTACTAAAAACCAATTTTGGCAGAGTTCGAAGCACCATCACAGATTTTTCACATTATTCATCACCAACGCAGAACAATTCCACTTTCCCATTGGTCATTCGCTAATGGCCAATGGGTAAAGTGGAATTGTTATGCGTGCCAAATATGCACTTGGGACGATCTACGTATATTGGAAACATTCTCTTGAAACTTTAGCCAGGCAAAGCGTTATTGGTTTTCAGAACCAGTCTGTAGTTTGGAAATCTGCCCGATATTCTGGCTCTTGCTACACAGACTCCTACGAGTAGTACAAGAGCCAGGGCTACACAGATGTTTGTGACTTTCAAGTGTGAATAAAGAAATTATTATTATTTACTTAAATGAAAACTAAAGCTGTAGGCCCGAGTTGGGAACATCCGTTGATGACAACATAAAGCAGGACATGACTTAATTCGACAAGGAAATCAACTTTTGGATGGACACGGCTGAAGATCGAGATAAGATTAAGAAGGCTGTTACAAGGCAGGCTGAATTTACAAGAAATCAGAAATGGTTAGGTAGCGAGACCTCAGATGAAGACATTGGAAACAGCAACGTGCAACACAGCATAGCAGTGACACAGAAAAGAGTCGAGAAAGCAACTGGACCTGAGCCAACCTGGCGGCGACGTTGTTAAAAGATACTCTCCCATAGATACCCGTCTCTCCACTATTCCATTGCTTACTCTAGGGTTCACATCCACACGGTGGAGCATACGGTGGAGGTCTGCCCGGCTTGGGCAGAGCACCAGCGTGTACTCGTGGCAGATCGTGATCGGCGGCAGAGATCTCTCGCGTCCGGCCCTGGTTCAGGCCATGGTACGGAGCGAGAGGGCATGGGCAGCCGTCACCTCCTTCTGCGAAGCAGTTATGCTCGCGAATGAGGAGGCGGGATGGTTGAGGGAAAGGCAAATTTTACGCCCTCTCGCCCATAGCCGCCGCAGGAGACGCCCTGGGCGTCGGAAATCCCGGGTGGATTTCCGGCCACCGTAGGCGCGGGCTTGCGGACGGTGAGCAATAAGTAGCGCACCGTCCGGTAAGGACCAGGCCCGGGTCGACGGCGCATTGTAGTCCACGCGCGCCTCAAAGAGATGTCGTCAGCACAAGTGTAGGGGTCCACTAGGGCCAATGCCTGCCGGGGTCGCGGGAAGGTACTAAAGGGTTACCGAGGCCCCTGGCTACACAGGCAACGGAAGGAATACGGGTTTAGGTATCTTTAACTTCACATATTAGAAATGAAAGTCGCCTCTCGTGTCAGTCTCTGTGACTGCGTTTTTTTTTTGATACACGTGACGGCATTTGGTGCGATTTTCACCATCATTTATGAATGAATGAATGAATGAATGAATGAATGAAATGCACCGACCCCAGCGTAGTTAAATCAGACTCAATTGCTCGAATGAACCCAAGGATTCGCACTAGTCCCTGGAGCCTCATGTTTCATGAGACTACAGAGACCATTGCTTAACAAAGATTAGACCAGGGGGCGCGGTAATGGTCAGGAAGACGTGGAAGGATAGGAAGGATTATTAGAACCATACCGCATATGCACCCTAGTGTAAGCAATGGAATAGTGGAGAGACGGGTATCTATGGGAGAGCATCTTTTAACAACGTCGCCGCCAGGTTGGCTCAGGTCCAGTTGCTTTCTCGACTCTTTTCTGTGTCACTGCTATGCTGTGTTGCCCGTTGCTGTTTCCAATGTCTTCATCTGAGGTCTCGCTAGTATGCGTTTCTGATTTCTTGTAAATCTAGCTAGCAGCTTTTCTAATCTTATCTCAATCTTCAGCCGTGTCAATCCAAAAATTGATTTCCTTGTCGAAGTAAGTCATGTCCTGCTTTATGTTGTCATTCTATTAAGACCGTTGCCACCAGGTTGGGTCAGATCCGGTTCATGTGTATAATACATTATAATATTAAAATTACACATGATAAAGAAATCTCTATCTTTTGTGAAGCTGTAAAAACCGTGCGCAGCAGGGACGGATTGCTAGTAAAGTATATTATTGTTTGACGTACGTAACGGTAACATTTCGATTGCCTACTTTAAGGCTCGTGCAGACTGGGGCACGACAGGCATATTACAGCATGTCGGGTCCACAATATCGTTACTTTGTCGAAAAGAAAATTTCAAGAGCGGAATAAAGGACTCACATCAAGGAGTGATGGACGGATTAGTAAAGAAAGGGAAGTGAATTCTTAAAAATTTCAAGTACTTACCAAACTCTTTATTTGTCTTCAATCTTCTAACTGAACAGACACCTGTATTGCTGGGGAGTTAATTTTGTGGCTTCCTCTTTCCAGCTAAAGCACTAAGAAGAGGTGAAGGGCGGGCGTTTTGGGGAACTGTCACATGTAATTACGACTTTCAATAAGTGCTGTTCTAAGCCTAGTTTGAATAAATGACTGGAACAAAGATGATACGCTAAAAAATAAAGGCAGTCGGCATAGTGATAGCGAGAAGCACTGCCCAGGGTGGTGCATCGATCGCCATACATACATTTAAGAATCGCTACTTGAGGAGGTTATTTTATTATAGTCTGCTGGAATCTACATCTTAGCGTATCGATAGCAGTGTAAATATAATCGGCCTAGAAATTGGCTACGATTTTGGCATCTTCAGTAGCGTTCATCAGTTCCTGTAAAGTGCAACCAACAGGACACGCTGGACACGATATCAAGTGTCCCATTGTTTGTGGAGCAGCACCACATTTACACTCCAGGACGGAGTCATCTGTGAATCTCCATCTGAGCAGATTTTCCTTGCTTCGGCCAATCTGGGTCCAGAGTCTATTTAAAGATTCCCAGGTGAGATAAAATCTTGGTTCCTATGATATTCATGCTAACAAAAATGCAGTACCTTCGCAACAATTCAAAACAATACAACTAAGCGCTAATAACCAAATTAAGTCTCAAACGTGTGTACTTACTGCTTCCTTCAGTTCAAAGTTTCGTGCTGTCAATCATGTTTCCCAGCACGTTTCCGTGTCTCGATTCTAAGGCCCGTTGTACACGGCACGGTTTATTTACGGTACCGTAGAATAATAGAATAAGCGTGTATTATATATGATACGTCGTGTTGCCATCTTTTTTTACAAGAAATAAAGTATATTAAGGTCAGAGAGGGCAAACAATTCGTTTTTTTTTTATATAAATTAATTTACATAATCAAATTACAAGATGATTATTAATATTAACTAAAAAGTAAGTAAGTAAGTAAGTATTTATTTGCATAAAACATGGTATACATGGTGTTACAATAATTTACAATAAAGATCTTACATGTTTTGCCAGAATTGTACTTAGCATGCATATGTTCACTTAATACTAACATGAGAATTTGTTATCCATAAATTCTTTAAGATTATAGAAATTTTTCAAGTTTAACCAGTCAAACAATTTTCCCTTAAATAATCTGGAGTTTAAGTTTTTTATGCTACTCGGTATGTTATTATATATACTAACACAATTATATAAGCAGCTTTTATTATATTTAGCAAACTTGGGAAGATCATGCAGAACGAGTCTCTGTGGATCACGCCGGCTCCTTGGATTAATATCATTGGCTGATATAAACAGGTCTTTATGTTTATTAACGAACATACATATTTCAAATATATAAAGCGACGGCAGCGGTAACAAACCTAGCTTCTTAAATATGGGTTTACAAGATTCCTCCGAGTGCATCCCGTAAATTGCCCTAATGCACTTTTTTTGAGCAACAAATGCTCGGTTTATATCGGTACTATTTCCCCATATTATAAGCCCGTAACGTAGTACCGATTCTACATATGCATGATAGGTCATGAGAGCTGTTTTTAAGTTTGTAATATTTTTGATTTGTTTAAGAGCATATACAAATTTATTTATTCTCTTTGCAGCGTTATCCACATGCTCTTTCCAATTCAAATTTTCATCAATAATTACGCCTAGAAACTTCGTTTGTGCTACTTCTTTAATTTTTGATACGTTTAGTTTAATATTATATTTAGGATTATTACATTTATTGAAATTAATATAAACAGATTTATTAAGATTTATATTTAAATTATTTATGTCAAGCCATTGTATTAATTTATCTATAGTATTATTAATGTCAGTCTCATGATTATTTCTAAAATTGTTACATTTTTCTGTCGCTATAATAATAGCTATGTCATCAGCAAATAATATACATCGGTGGTCAGTTATATTAATAATATCATTTATGTACAGCAAGAACAGGACAGGCCCCAGTACACTTCCTTGTGGTACACCACATGGATTGTGCTTGTATTCCGATGAAAAAGGCACCTTAACTTGATTTTCATCAATTTTTTCAATAATGACTCGTTGTTGTCGGTTACTGAGATATGATTTTATCCACTGAAGTGTAGGACCCCTGATACCTACAAGTTCAAGTTTTTTGAGCAACAGATTGTGAGAAACTAAATCGAAGGCTTTTGAGACATCAAAAAATAGCCCCGTGGTCAGATTTTTATTATTGATATTAGTAACTACAGCCTTTACCAGGGAGAATATTGCCAAAGTAGTGGACTTGTTTTTCTGAAAGCCATATTGTTCATTGATAATTATATGAAATTTATCACAATAGTCAATTATTCTTCCATACATGCACTTTTCATATATTTTGGACAATATGGGTATTAACGTTATAGGACGATAGTTATTAATATCACATTTTTCTCCTTTTTTATATAAAGGCTTGACTATCGAGTATTTCAGGGCATCAGGAAAAGTTCCCGATGCAAACGATAAATTAATTAAATATGTCAGAACAGCAGTTAGTTGATTGGCACACTCTTTAATAATTTTAGTGTTGATTTCATCATAGCCCACAGAATTGGAATTAGACAATGACAGTATTTCTCGTCTAACCTCGCTTTCCTCCATAGGTTTTAAAAACATCGAGTTAACGGGTGCACCAATACGAGGTTTTATGCTTTCCTGACTGCTCGTATGTGATAAATTAATATAATTATTATTAAAGGCGGTGGCAATTTCAATAGGATTTATTAGTGTTGTATTGTTAACTGTAATTTTCTCCATATTTCCTATGCAATTTGTATCGTGCATTTCATTTTTAATTACTGCCCAAGTGGCCCTGCATTTGTTTTCACTCTTGTTTATATATTTAATATTTGCACATTTTTTTGAATTAATTATACATTTTTTTAGAATATTGGAATATGTCATATAATTAATTTTGTTATTTGCATTTTTATTTTTATAGTATTTATATCTTAGTACACGTTTTTTTTTTACAAGATTTCTTTAAGCCTTTACTTATCCAATTTTTTTTATTTGAATTATTGTTATTTATTTTTACTTTTACTTTTGGGAAGCAAAGATTGTAGAATAAGCATAGCAGTTCATGAAACTCACTAAATGTATTTGCATCATTTGAGATGTATATGTGTGACCAAGATAAATTATTTAAACATTCCTTGAACTTACGAACATTGTCCAAACTGTAATCTCTTTTATATATATGATAAGATGAGCATTTTTGAATCTTTTCATTTATAGGAAAACTCAACATTTGGGCTGTGTCATGGTCAGAGAGATAGAGAGGCAAAACTGAAGCGGAAGCATTTGGAATATTACTTAGAATATGATCTATGCAAGATGACTTGCGCGTAGGCACATCAATGTGAATTTTCAAGTTATAATTGTAGGATATGTCTCGTAGGTGATTAGTAACGTTACCTTTTTTCAACGTATTTATATTCAAGTCACCGGTTATTACTAGACGAAATTTGGACTTGTATTTATTAGTTAGGTAGTTCAAAAGATTATTTAATTTACATAAGAACTGAGTAGGATCTGAGTTTGGAGTTCTATAGACGCAAATAACAAGCAACTTATAACATTCAAGCTCTATGCCACAAGCTTCAAATGTGTTTTGGGTAGCATAATTTTGTATATAAGATAAATCTTTGAAAGGAATGCCTTTTTTTACTAAGATGCAGGTTCCTCCTCTTTGTTTTTCTCTACAAAAACTTGAAGCTAACTGATAGTTACATATTTTGATATAGCTCTCATAGCCTTTTTTTATAAAAGTTTCCGACAAGCAAATTACGTTAGGCTCTTTTTGTGTTACTCGTAACTCCTGGATTGTTATTTCTAACAGTTCCCGTTTTGATAGAATACTAGCAATATTTTGATGCAGAATATTGAACTAAGTAAAACTAAGTTAAACCTAAAAAAGACCCTCGAGGCATTTTACCGAGGATGCGGGCAGCATTTTCTCGCTGAATTGCAATGCTGATGTGTTGCGCGAGAAAGTCGCCAGCTTTTCCGTCACCAGTTCCATCAACTGGACGTTTCGTGATTTCCGCAAATAATTTATTATTAGTGATAACAGTATTTTAGGCATTATTTTATTGTAATGAAATTAAGGCTGGCTAAAACACCGCGCCCATGTCCCGTTGTGCTATGTGCTAAGCAGTAGATGGAACAATTTATTTATAGCGCTGGTTAACAGTGAAAATAGTATATTTGCATACTTTATTTTTGTTGAACAGTAAACATTATCTTAGAGGGAAAAACAGTATAATACTATTTGTAACAGTATGGTTGGCAACCAATGGTACGGAAAAGCACCGGAGGACGCATACGCAGACGGCGCAGGAGCCGTACCGCATGCGGAGTGCCGCCGTGTCTGTCAACAAGTTAGTGATCCAAACAACACTGACGACCGTGTCTCTACACACGGCGAATCAACCGTAGTTTTTCACGACGAAAAAACGTGTGTACAACGGGCCTTACCTACTCAACATAAAAGCCTGTTTCACCCATCACCTTTCTTGTGTCATTACACAGTTTAGTCTTCATTAAAACTTAGAACGTGTCGATTTCTCTCACGATATCTTCCTTCACTGCTTGAAGGTAAATCACACGTTTGATTGTTTTCTTTCTATTCAGGAAGAAAAACATAATTCAATGTTGTGTTTAGTAGTAATTGCGTAATGGGTTGTTTGGAGATTTACTGTCTAGCATGTATCCAAAAAATATCGTCAAATTTAAGGGTTTTACAGACTATCAGACTGAACAACTTAAACTCAAATTTTATCTAATGATAATAAGAAATAGTGTGTCCTTTATTCTAAATTTAATCTATTTCAACCATTTTAATTATTTGTATTAATGAATTGTATTGTCCTATCATTTCCTTTTTATTTTTAGTCTTAATTCTTATTTCAATCCACACTGGACAATCCCAAAATTTTTAATTTTATCCAAAAATGTATATATTATAATTCGTATTTAATAACTATTTCATTGTATTGTATTTTATTGATCAATTATTTTTTTATTTTATATATCTGGGTAATGCTAATCTAGTGGCACTTTTTGCTTTATCTTAATTTTGCTAACATGCGGACAATGTCCACTACATTGTACGTGCTGCAATATTGTTAATACTACTATGAGCCTATATTATTTTTATTTGTAAACATTTTATATTGTAGCTGTTTATTGTCCCATAATAAATAAAATAAAATAAAACTTTCTGCACGAGACCAACATCCCAATCGCGAAATAATTATCAACTGTCTCTTCCAAAACTTTAATTCCTACTCGACCCAAATGTTTAAATACATTTGGGTCGAGTAGGAATTAAAGTTTTGTTCCTGTAATACCCATTTGACCACACCTTTCCAATTCACGCTGTATAACGCTTGCTGAGATAATGTGAAGGGTTTGGCTGGCTGGTAAAATTTCTTTTCAATTTAGACTTAAACAGGCATCAGTAATTCTTTTCATGTTGCTAGCTGCCGGTGTTCATAGACGACCGGTAGAGGTGAAGACGTCTTTACATCAGCTGGCCCATGAAAAACAACAACTTCTGATCTTGCTACGCGGGTTCTGACAACGTAGCAATTTATCGATGTGGACGAATGTATAATACATATTATACATAACATCACAGCATGTAATAGGGGGCGAGCCTTTTGCCACCAACCGGGCTCAAATTCAGGTAGTAGTAACCTGAAGCACATTATTATGTGCGTACTATCTACCTATTATAAAGCTGCCATTTACTGAAAGAAAAGAAAGAAAGAAAAAGTATTTATTGGGACTCGAACAGGAGATCACACATTAAACTAAACTAAAAACACTCATAGAAACATAAAAAAAAAACAAAAACAAAGTAAAATTAAAATAAAAGCAAAAAGTCCTGTACGAGGCCAAAAGGCTCCTATCTCAGCATAATGCTGCAGTACTTAAGAAATAAGTGCCGTTTTGCATCGTTCTCGCATGTATAATTTCAAAATGAATGATGTAAACAATATTTTGTAACCATAATAATATGTTGATTGTAAAGAGTGTCCGTGGAGTTTCTTGCCCGTTCTTCTCCATAGGTACTACGCTTTGGAATGGGCAACTAGCTTCATCTTTCTGTCTGACCGACGACCCTTTGACAATTCAAAACTTTTGACAATTGGTTTATTTGAAATAAATGCTTTGAGTTTCAGTTTGAGTAAAACCCAATAACACTTTGCCTGAGCTGGGAATTGAACCGTGGACCTCATGCACAGCAGTAGCGCTTGCGACCACTAGAACTACGAAACAATTGGTCTAATAGTGGCAGGATGTAAAATATTATGATTATTTAAATAAAAAGCACAATAATGTGTACGAAATATTGTTATTAGTAAAACGATTGTGTTTTTTTGTTATCGTTATAATGTCAAAGTTCAGTAAGTCAAGTCTGTGATAATGAATTCGCTAATCGGCAAGGTCATGTTGACTCTGTTTATCATCGAATCGAATACTAACGTAGGTACCCGTATACATACGATAAAGGAGGCGTTTCTTGTAACATCGTATGACATTATAATTTACGACATTGTCACGATAAAAGTGGGATAGGTCGTATTTTACATATCGTGGAGGTTATTTGAATTGCGTAAATGTTTTGAGTCTGTGGTAGCCAAAAATATATATGATTCAAATCACGTAAACAACATTCTTAAATAATAAGAAGTTGGGGGTCTCATATAAAACTGTTTAACTTTAAAAAAAATACTCTACATGAAACAATAGACTTGGGAAGTCTAATTTTGTCTTTCAGCAGATACACTACACACTAGTAGCAGATACTTATTGTTTAAAAGAGGGACAGAATTTGTACGAAATAATCTGGCAGAAGATAAGTTTAGTGGTACTCAGGAGGCAGTGAAAAAAGTGTCTTTTGGTGCAGCAAATTATGAGCTAACCCTGGCTGGCATGCGACTATGGCTGATAAACAGCGACACTGACACTGCATTAGCTCCCTAGCGCAGGGGACCTAACACATTAAATGACATGATTACTGCCGTAATCGTCATCGTCTCCGGTTGTACTTAACCGCTCATCTACTATGAGTTACAGATTATTATTTTATTTCGCTTTTAAACTTATCTGAGAGCTTATAGTAACTTTATAGCGGATAAACACATTGCGAGTAGGGACAACTGTCAAATCGTGTTGTCTTTTATTCTCAGTTCAAGCTCCGAAGTAAGCTAATGTAAGTAGGTCATACGGAGTAGGAAACGCCCGTAACTTCGTCCGAAACTACGGAATTAGTGCTTGGGAGTAGGCCCCCTGGAGTGCGCTACTCGCTGCGCACTACTGCACCCCTCACCCCCGCTGACATTTGTTACTACGCAGCGACTTGCCTCATGTTCCGAGCCGCCATAAAGTTTGAATCGGACTACTCGATACTGAAACCGTCCTATGATTTCGTGCTAACACAGACCATAGACAACCTGGAGTATTATCTCCTTCTCCCTTTAAATCCATCCGAAGGTTGCCTTTAAAAATCGCTTTTTGCGATAAGACCGCCCATTGTGTCACCCTATGTAAAATTTCCACATTTATATCAGTCATTTTTATGGTGTACATAATAAAGAGTATTCTATCTATGTACTAGTGGCTAAGTAATAACAGCCGCACGGGTCGATCCATCAGGTTAAGCTACGTTTGCCGGGGTTAGTCCGTGGATGGGTGATCTATACATACCGAGACTCCTCCGTGCCTCGGAAAGCATGGCTGGCATGCGTACATCTTTGGCATTCGTTACGGGTAGTCAGAAGCCCGAAAGTCTGACAACCAGTCTTACCAATGGGTATCGTGTTACTGAGTTACTGGGTTGTGGCAGTCAGATAGGCAGTCGCTCCATGTAAAATACTGTTATTCAGCTGCATCCGGCTTGACTCGAAGCCGACCCCAACATAGTTAGGAAAAGGCGAGGCAGATTGATTCTATCTAAAAAGTTAAAAGTTAAAGCAACCGTAAAGCTTAAGTGAAAAAACTAGATCGAATATAAATTTCAGTCAGCAGTCTGGTCTATCGTAGTCTATTGCTGGGTAAAGGCATCAGCCAAATTGCGGTCCCTATACTTGCTAGGTTTGGTATTCCGGGCTGCATCGTACAATTACTGCACCTCACTACAGGACTACAGGAACTAAACGCAAATTTTGTAAGTTTTATAATGCCTAAAAGTATATGATCCACTGCAGTAAACAAAATTAGAAAAATATATGATATTATTCAGGATATATACTAGGTAGATAGTGCGTTGAAAATATAATACAACTAATTTGATACGATAGAAAATAATCACGAAGATACCTCTAAAAATTTATTTTAACGATTAAAAACCATACTAATATACATGCAATCATTCTGATTTTTTGTCAGATTACTCTACAAGCAACATATTAGCATAATAGTGGTTTATTTTTTTATACAACCTATAGCTTTTTTGTAAATCGATAATTTTTTTTTTTTTTTTTATTTGTGATGGGTTTGCTCTTGACCTTAGTCTATGTCAGAGGCGACAGAAACAAAGTCGACGATGGAGCGAGCTTACCCAGAAGAAGCCTGTTCACTCTCACTTTGAAGAGATTAGGGTTATATGCGTTCGGAAACACAGACGCAGGCAGAGAGTTCAATTGCTTCATATTTTGCAATAAATTACCAGTGTTGTGTCATCGCGCTTCTCTTTCTTTTCTATGCAGTCCGACAGTGACCGCGCTTTAGGTGTTCTAGGCCTCTTAAAAGTTAAAGCAACCGTAAAAGCTTTGGTGAAAAAACTAGATCGAATATAAATTCCAGTCAGCAGTCTGGTCTATCGTAGTCTATTGCTGGGTAAAGGCATCAGCCAAATTGCAATACCTATACTAGCTAGGTTTGGCATTCCGGGTTGCATCGTACAATTACTGCACCTCACTTAACTAAGGTACAAATTATTTGAGTAGCGTCTGTGAACAAACACCTAGTTCCAATCATAATACCAATTTTAGTAGTAGTTTTTCACTTAATTATGTAACACATAAATGTGGGGAAATCTTTAGCAAACATTGTAAACTAGATAACATAAATGTCAGTCATATTTATGAAGACACAAATAGCATCAGCTTTTTAGATGGCTTTCTCAAATATTTGCTAACATCTGTGATATCGTCAGTGGGGCAAGCAAATAGTGGGCGATGGTTATAACCACGTGGGTTTTAGGCATCATTTTGTATTTATGGTTATACTCGTATTATGTCTGATTTTAATGGCAGACGTATTTTGATGTAACAATTTGGGAAATAGTAGATATACCCTTGCTATAATAATGTTGTTAAAAATTCTATACTTACATTCTTCATATACGATAACTCGGAAGGATTCTTAAAAAAAAAAATCAAAATATTTTATTTCACATAAACCTACATGAAGCACTTATGAAACGTCAGAAGCTAGGTGCACGGTTCCAATTGGTCGTTTCCTATGGAGAAGAGCCGGCAAGAAACTCCACGGTTACTCTTTTAAAAATAATTTGCTTTTACAATGTTTTCAAATTAGTGTTAATAGTTATGGGATGACAGTGTAGGCCTGTCTACAAGTACCAGGTACTGAATAAAATTGAAAATGGTCTTCAAATCTACAGTCTAATAAGCCTCACAACATCACATTCACAAAATCTGAATTACTATCAGATTTGTTACAGTTGTAATAGCAAGCATGTCGTTTGGTTTAAATAGGTTTTTATTATTTTATTAATATTTTATATAGATTTTTTATATATTTTGTGAATGTGAAAACGTTTTTGTCCACAATATCCGGTTCACGTTTGACCACAACTCCTATGATAGGATTTCCTACACTTGCCTAGAACTCAATAGTTAAGAATTATGCACTTTTGCGTGACTTAAACTTTAAACTGCCAGGTTTCCTAGTAGTTTCATTATAAAACCACATGGAAAATGTTTTTGTTGTCATATAAAATATTATACCTATTCTACAAAACTGTTTAATTAATTATGCATTGGAGCGGCATGAACAACAGTTTTCCTGTTTATATAGTATGTGATGTATATTTTATTTTATATTGATTCGTTAGTGCCTTATCAAGAAGCCCTGTATATATTTTAATTTATGTATTCAATTGACTTCATTTAAAATTATTATTATTGTGGTGTTAATTTAATGTATTGAAGAATTTATGTATTATTGAAACTGAATAATGTTTTATTACGCATTTATCATGTTTTAGTAATCGTGCTGATAATGCCCTCACATTTACTCTGTCAATTTATTGATGGATGAAAATGAATAGTTGTGATTGTGAAATTTTTGGGTGTAATATTTGTTGTAAGTGTTATACTCCAGTAATCCTACCTTCTACCTCCTAAAGTTGACAGGTGGTGGATTAAAGTCGAATTATTAACCCGTTCGCTGACAGTGAGCACTTACCCTGACACCTCATTACGGCAGTAGAATTTTCCATACTAAATGACAAACGTTTCATAACGTAGTGTCATGTTGGCCATGTTTGCCTGCCGAAATTTGATACTACGTCGATGGACGTGAACGTTTCTCGACGTTGTGTTATATTAGACATGTGTTTGCTTGCCCAGATACGACACTACGTCGACAGACGTGCACGTCACTCGACGTAGTGTCGTATCGCACTACTTTTAATTTCCCGCCTAACGACGTACTGTCAGCGAACGCGTTAAATTAATTCACTGGAGTAATCTGACATGTGCTAGCTGTCACTTTGTGCAATAACATGGTCATATTTATTGTATTCTAGTCTTTTACACTTATTATTTTACACTTATATAAATCGATTAAACTAAACGATCACCATTACAATAAATTTGCCATTTTAATACACAAAGTGACAGCTAGCACATGTCAGATTACTTCAATGAATTAATAATTCGATTTTACAAGAAAGCAAGCAGGATGATTGTTTAACAAACTTACAATGGCGTCCCTCACCTTTTGACAGTTCGACAACATTCATTGGTTTGTTTACGTTGTTAAACAGGCGACTCTTCCAAACATTATGAACAGAGATCGGATATTCAGATGCATATTTACATAAAGTTAATTTTTAGCTGTGAAAGTATGGAACCGGCGTCTTATAATCGTTTTTTTTTAAAGAGCGCGGGATGCCAGGAGCAACGGAAATACTAGTCCGGTGTATAAAATGGAAGCGACTTCTAAAAAATATTTATTAAAAACCCGGTATTATTGGATTGCATATTTATTTTAAATTATTGCTTCAACCTACTTTACATCACAATATTGGGTAGGTACGTATGAGTCCAATTACATATGTAGTCAGAAAAAAAACATTAAAGTCGATTATGTATTTTATTATGTCGGGCGGGATATTTACGATCGATATAAAAGTGTATTCCATATAAGATAACATTTGAAAGTAAGTTAATATACATTCGATTCTATAATCAATCAGAAACCGAAATTTGTATTCCCAGAGCCGCGGGATTTTGCGATACAAAAGCCAATTCCATATTAGCCAACATCTCAACTTTAGGTGAACATGCATCCGAATATCCGATCTCTAATTATGAAGCATCGGATTAGCAATTTCCTTCGATATCTTTCGGATTGTGATTGAAAATGTATTACGTAATTCGGGTGTTATTTTCACGACATGATATAACAAAACATTTCGATTTATTCGTTTTCCACAGATTTTCCGTTTTAAAATATTTTTCACTTTAAATTATATCTGTCTAAAAGATAAATCCAGCCAGAAAAATCCAGACGACACAAAACCAATTCTCTTTATCCTAGTCTCACAAAAAATCCTTTTTATCATATTTTTTGTTCTCTCTGAGCCCATTTTTTTCAGTCGGCCATAAACCTACGAACCCCGATTGATTTTCGTGGTTAGAATTCGGATTGGTTTTCCCAGATGAAAAACGGTTTCAGACGTATTTTTTTGAACGTTCTTGGCATTGCGGAAAATGGTGGATACAGCAGTTTTATTAGTTTGTTACATGTTACAAAGAATATGCTTTTGATGTTTTATTTACGACTGGCCTTTATTTGTTGGATTTTGTTTATTGGTGCTTGGTAGTTCAGTTTCTATTTGTATGGAATTTGTATGTGATAGCAATGACATTCAGTTTTTAGTAAATAGGAATACGCCAAGATTCTTTGAACCGAATGTAACACAGGAGGATTTTCTCAATTTGAGCGAATTTTTGTTCCCGCTTATGATCTGATATTTTTTTGGTTTATACGCCAAGTTCATACATTGATGCTCCTATTAACGTGGCCATCCACTGTGCCAAATTAATTTAAAAAAGTTACTTTTACATTGCATTTTTAAATTGTCAAAGCAGTCGGTCAGTCAGAAAGATGGCCTTTTTGACCTCGCACAGGTCTTTTTTTTTTGTATATATTTTTTTGTTTTAAATGTTAATTTTGTTAGGTAGTTTAAAATGCTTTCTTGGCTGTTTGTATTTCCTGGGAGGCCCAAAAAAAAAACTTTCTCCCCTATGGAGAAGAATGGGCAAGAAACTCCATGGACACTCTTAAATTACAGAAACTCGAAAAGATGAAGGTCATGCACAAAACCAAGATTGCAATCATTTGAATATTCTACCGATATAAAACTACGTACATATATGTTATTTCTGTATGTATTGGATAACAATAACAGAGCTATTTCTGCTGACAACAGACATAAGCAAAACTTAATCGAGTGTCAAACAACATGTGGCACTTGGCACGTCTACACTTCTATAATACTCTATGCTTATGTTCGTTGATTGTCTGTACTCCTATAGTGTGTGTTTATGTGCATGGAAAACGTCGTGTTCCTTTTGCCAATAGTGCACATTCACTTGTCTATGTCGTTGTGTATGGAGCTTTAAGGCTTCTACATACTGGCGCGACTTGTCGCGCGACGCGACGCGACACAAAGACACCGCGTGTAGCGCTACAAGCGGTGCCTTTGTGTCGCGACGCGTCGCGCGACAATTCGCGCCAGTATGTAGGAGCCTTTATGAAGCTAAGTATGTTGACAAGTTTATTTTAAGTAAACTTCTGTCAATATGTATGATAACTGGGTCGGTTGGTTTTTAGGGTCCCCTAGACAACAAGGAACCCTTATAGTTTCGCCATGTCCGTCTGTCTGTCTGTCCCCAGCTTAGCTCAGAGACTCTTAGTTCAAGAAAGCTGTAATTTGGCATGGGAACATGGTAATAACGCCAAAAAACGTGGTAAAATGAAATCTTGAAAAAAGGGGGTACCTACTTACAATGGGTATCGTTGGTTAAACCGTTCAAAAATATTGCGGGTCTGTGAGAACCAACCAAGACCCTTTATCTCGAAAACACGTGGAGGTATAGAGTTGAAATAAAAACCATGTACTCAGGTCTACAGTCCCTTGAAGCTGTGAAAAGACAAACTTAACGTACAAAAAGATACAGCCGTTTATGCCGAAAAAACTTATATTTCGACACTCTCAAGGGAATCAAAATGTATAGGGTACTTTCCGTTGACCTAGAACTATGAAATTTGGCAAGTAATATTGTCTTATACTACAAGTACAGGGAAAAATCTGAAACTATACATTTGTAATTAAATCATAAAAAATATAGTCTTTATTTAAAGTACCATTATTTTTTCAGTCACCACTTACAAATCTGGTTTGATATTTAAGTAAAAAACAACTTTGATTATTACCTAACTAATTTAGGTATGAACTGTTAGTATAACAATAATATAAGTAGGTAATTATAGGTTTTGTAAACTGAATTTCAAGAAAAGATCAGAAAAAACTGTGGGACTCGATTCCTGCAGGTTTAGCACAAGCACTGTTTTGTCTACGGAAGAATAGACAAAAATGACGTTCCGTGTAGAAAGTACGACGGCAGCAAAATCGAAAGCGTCAAGTGCACTTTTTACGAAATTGACATCTCTTTTACATAATTTGACTCAGAATTCTTTGTTTTGTCATAGGATTTTTTTTCTGTTTGATTCTCAAATTTTACTGATATTAAGTCACATAAATAAAGACAACTACAATTTTTTTTTCTCAAAGTGTCATAGTACCGTATTTTGGAACAAAAATATATAATAGTAATATTGGCCTTCACCATTTCCTTGGATAGCCTTGTTCTTCTATTAATAACCATAGTTTTGCGTTCAAAACGCTCTCCTGTAAAACCATGATTTTGTAGATATACGTATCTACCTTGTGGCCGTCGAATAGAAAAATGCAAATTGTCTTCTCTACCTTAGACAACTATCAGTTGACAGTTTGGTATAGAAACTTTCTTCTGAAATAGTCTACATAAAAAAATACCTAGACAGAGATCGTTAGAAACGAATGACAAAATGACAGATTGCAGAAGGATTTCTACGGTGAGATGTCAAAAATGGAGAAACGAAATGTCACTTTGTACATATAGAGCTATGTCTATTCTTCGAAGAAATAGAAAACCTCATGCTAAGCCTGGGGGGCAACCACCGCCTCTTATAGCAATATTATTTTAATATTGCTTCACAGTGGGAACGAGATGGAGCTATACCACCTGTATAGCTTCATCTCATTCTCACACTGATGTAATATTAAAATAATACTGCTATAAGAGGGCGTGGTTGCCCACCTGAACTATTTATAATTATGTACCTACAAATTTGTACGGAACCCTCGGTGGGCGAGTCCGACTCGCACTTTTTTCACTGGTTTTTTTGTTAGTTAACTTTTATCAGTATTTTTTCTTGTTTTAACCACCACATCGATTTGTTACGAGTTGTGATATTAGTTAAATTTTTAGAATAGGTCTACTTAAAGTTTAAACCGACACAATACTCCATTCAGTTGAAGTAGGTATTATCATATTTTATCATGAACCCTCATAGTCTCATACGGTAGGACATCCGGCCGATAACATTAAACTTTATCATTGCAAGTGTTTATAAAATATACCTGGTATGTGGTTTATAAAATAAATAGGTACCAATGAATAAGTGCTTCACCGTTGTAGCGGGCAACACAATATACGCACTTAATTGTATACCTGTGTCAATTAAGTGCGTATATTGTGGCTAATGATTAACTTACATCCATCCTTATTGATCTTTTACTTTTTTATACTATCTACATATTATATATACACATGAAACATACACCATCCATGTACATCCATCCATCTATGTACGCATGGAATGCAATAAAGAATTGAATATTAAGTACATTAGCTCCTACTTATTGCGATAATAGAATAATATGACTTGCTAGTCTACTGGTCATTCATTAATTCTCCTGCCCTTATCCGAATTTATTTGTGGTCGGCGCGACATGTCCCTTTCTTTCCATACTTCTCTATTAGTGACGACTAATCTCGATAGTCACCCCCTTTCTAGCCAAGTCATCTTTCAGACAGTCCATCCATCATTCGTTTCTTTTCTTCCCCTACTCTTATAGCCATCCATACTCAAAACATCCATACTCGAAACTTTCCTCCACATCACATGCCCATGCCATGACAACCGATTTCCACAAAACGATCCAAGGAAAGAAGAACTCAAGGGTTCTGTCCTGTTGGCATAAGTATTTTTTATTACTTTTAATAAGGTATTTCATTTGTATTTATGCCAAATACACGCTTGTTCGTTCTTTCTTTCACTGATGAGCATGGCCCGTTATGAACTTTGAACCCCTTTTTTTTTTTTTGAGGGTGGGATATCATCAAATAACTTCTCCCGCTCTGGGCGGAGCGGGAGGGTGTGTCAGACTCTTACTGACTAAAACCCACCCGTATTCCTTCCTATTGCCTGTGTTGCCAGGGGCCTCGGTGACCCATAAGTACCTTCCCGCGACCCCGGCAGGCATCGGCCCTAGTGGACCCCTACTTTTGTGCTGACGACATCTCTTTAATTCTATTCGCGTGGAATACGACGCGCCGTCGACCCGGGCCTGGTCCTTACCGGACAGTGAGCTACCCATTGCTCACCGTCCGCAAGCCCGCGCCTACGGTGGCTGGAAATCCGCCCGAGATTCCCGACGCCCAGGGCGTCTCCTGCGGCGGCTAGGGGCGAGAGGGCGCGAAACGTGCCTTTTCCTCAACCGTTCCGCCTCCTCCTTCGCGAGCATTACTGCTTCGCAGAAGGAGGTGACGGCTGCCCATGCCCTCTCGCTCCGTACCATGGCCTGAACCAGGGCCGGACGCGAGAGGTCTCTGCCGCCGATCGCCTCCACGGGGACACGGCGGTGCTCTGCCCAAGCCGGGCAGACCTCCACCGTATGCTCCACCGTGTCCTCCGGGCGATCCACACAGTGGTGACACCCGGACGTTTCCTCTCGCCTTATCCGACACAGGAACCTCCCGAAGCTGCCGTGTCCGGTGAGGACCTGCGTCAGGCGGAAGGTGAAGACGCCGTGGCGCCTCTCCAGCCACTCCTCAAAGAGGGGACTTATCGCCGCAATCGTGGCGTTGCAGCACTGGGTTGCGACAACCGTACTTTCCATGACGCCATGAGATCCCGGCGGAGCTCCGTCCGCTGTGCCGCGATTTCTCGCGGCAGCGGACTTACGCCCCGGCATTTCGCCTCCTCGCGCCACTCCCATACGTGCGCGAGGACTTTTGCCTCCAGATCCCATGGCGGAACTTTGAACCCCTGGAACAGGGGCACGTAAACAGATGAATATTTAGAAATGATTAAAAGTAGATAACATTAAGACAGTATTCTGAACCCTGTCTGTTCTGTTCGTAACTAATCATATTATCTCATCTTTCAATTCAACTGAAACTGTATCGTATTTAAATACCGCAGGGATAAAGGACCAATTCCACCAAATGAATTGAACGCGATCAGCACATCTAAACGCATTCAAGAGTTATCAGTGTATATATTCCTTAGCGATAACGAGACAGCTTCTAAACGCGTTCAGTTTCATTGGCGAAATTTGCCCTAAGTAGTTTGAATTATTTTGTTTTATTTACATGAAGAATGGTCAAAGTGGAAATTCAGCTTTCACGAATAACTAATGTCGGCTACGGTTAAGTGGACATAAACACAACATTTTACGATATAAGCCGGAAAATCTTAAATAACCATAAAAATAAATCAAAATCAAAGGAAATATTAGCACAAAGCGTTAATAAATTCAGTCACAACGGCGGGTTACATCTACTATCGCCGTTTATAATATTATGGTTCCCATTAAAACAACAATCACTTCCCTAGACTGGATGGCGCGGACGGTGTAGCGCGACTTATAGTTTTGATACTTTGAGAAGGCTATTTTTGTAGTACCTATCGTTTCTATGTATTTGTTTAATTGTAATGACTCTACTGATGAAGAGCCTTAGTGAAATTATTTTAGACGAATAGACAGATTATAATATAATTTAATTTAAAACTCATTCATCTAATAACTATCCCCTTTATTTATAAGCGTTGCTTAAAGTTAAGTAATGATTAGCGACTGTTTAACCATACATTTTTGACGTTTAAACGTCTGTTTTAAATTTACTCAACGTTTATAAATAAACTCCATTGTGTATAGGTAGGGTACCTATTAGGTTTAAAGTGCGCAAGAGTGGCGTTCCATTCATATTTCTTCTTTGAATGAGAAATGCCTCGTATTCTTACACCATATAAGTATGCAGCGGGATAGTTAGTATTTCTTTTATTTTTATTTCATTTTATAAAAAAAAAGCATCGCGGCAAATAGCTTTTAGTCAATTGCCATAAAACTACATTAAAGTTATCCAATCAATTCCGGATGTGGTGCAAATATTTGCAAATATTTTTTTATTTATGACATTGCTTCGTTGGTTTGCTAAAAGTATCAAAACTAAAATTCCCCGCATATGCGCACACGCATCAGGGATTGCGACAGGCGGCTCCGGCCCATTGAGAACAAGCGTGGGCGGCCCCGTCGACGACCGCTGTTGTGATACTAAATATTATACAGGGTTACCACACCTTTTGATTATTACTCTATTGTGTTTGTGAGGTAAAGCAAAATAGTACTGATTTTGACAAAATGTTATTGTGGTGAGGCCAGTGAGGTGGTTTAAAATAATATTGGTGTGAAGATCGATCAAAAGCGAGGCATTAGTAGAGATTTTAAATTGTATAGAGCTGCCCAAATACTGGACCCCCAGTTTCCTAACTCCGGTTTCTACAAGCTGAATTATTGAGTTTGTGAATAGAATTTCAGAAAATTTTATTCAAAAACTCAATAAATCAGTTGTCAAATGATTTTGATTAAATTTTTTCAATACCCGCTTTTCAGAAAACGAGTGTTAGACTATTGTCATTCATTAAAATAATGTATAATATATACATTATTTTAATGAATGACAATAGTCTACACTTACACTTATATACCTATATAGGTATAAATCTTACGTTATTTCGTTTTAATGGTTCCATAATAAACAAGGAACCTTTACAGTTTCGCCATGTCCGTCTGTCTGTCTGTCTGTCTGTCTATTTGTCCCCGCTGTAGCTCAGACGCTTAGTATTAGAAAGCTGTAATTTGGCATATTAAACACGCCGACAAAGTGCTAAAATATAATCATGAAAAACATTTTTTAGGGTACCTCTCTTGCACGTAATGTGGGGGTGATATTTTTTTTACCCTTATTCCATGGTGTAGGGTATCGTTGGATAGACCATTCAAAAAGATTGCGGGTCTGTGAACACCAGTTTTCAATTTAAGAATTCGTTTCCTTAATATTAAGCATTAAAGTGCAAATTTTAGTTAGAGTCAAGTGTCGGGGCCCTGCCAGCTAAATGGTTGTTTATGGAGATGTGAAAAATTCATGGCTGTAGTACATAAAATGAAATTAAAACGAAAACTATCACAGCTAAGTGGACTTTACAAGTTAACGAGTACCTAATAGTCGACCAACTTAAATTTGCACTTGGAGAAGTGACCGTGTCATATATCGATGTATGAGAGAACATGTTTTTCAGGTTAACCTACCAAATGACTGGACTAATGACCTTCTGTAAAATCCATACCTTCCAAAAATTACATTTAAAAACGAAATAACCTGCGATTAATATTTTACTGTAGATTACTTATTTTTGACATCCTTATTGTGTAACCCGTGCAAGACCTCACGGCATCGGCAGATCGCCTAGAGGCGTGGTCTGTGATTTCTAATGTTTTAGATTTTTATCGACATCTGATGTAATTTCGCGTGGGCGACTTACGTGGGAGGGTTAACGAGCTCGGAGGTAAATAAAGTTTATATAATTTATATTGGCGCGAGAATATATGTCACTATGTGAATGTTAGATACGTCTACAGTGTTTTACGGTTTGAGTTTTTCTGGGTCAGGAAAGACACAATAGTTTGTTGTTATTCATGTAATATAAAATCATGCTTGTATTCCCCGTTGGGTTATGCAGAGTTCGCCATGCGGTTATGTTTAAGAAGCCGACAACACCCAAACCGCGGTCACTGTCGGACTGCATAGAAAAGAAAGAGAAGCGTGATGACACAACGCTGGTAATTTATTGCAAAATATGAAGCTATTGTCGATTTACAAAAAAGCTATAGATTGTATAAAAAAAAATAAAACACTATTATGCTAATATGTTACTTGTAGAATAATCTGACAAAAAATCAGAATGATTGCATGTGTATTAAGGCTCCTACATACTGACGCGACTTGTCGCGCGACGCGTCGCGACACAAAGGCACCGCTTGTAGCGCTACACGCGGTGTCTTTGTGTCGCGTCGCGTCGCGCGACAAGTCGCGCCAGTATGTAGGAGCCTTAAATATGGTTTTTAATCGTTATAAGAAATGTTTATTATGAGGTATCTTCGTGATTTTTTTCTTTGAGGCATTATAAAACTTATAAAAATTGCGTTTAGGTCCTGTAGTCCCCTTAAGTCACATGTAAAAGGGGGTGAACCTATTGCCATCTGACCGAGATTATGTTTGGACGTTAAAAGAGACTGTGACCTCTGAGTTTGTTCCGGCCTTTCTTCTCAGAGTAGTCAGATAGGAAACGCCGACCTCATCTAGCTTTATTTTAAAAATATGATTGATGTGTAAAAGTGTTTGTACAAACCTAGTTACAGAAACAAAAATCATTTATCATTTATCATCATCATCATCATCTGCCTGCCTTTTCCCAACCATGTTGGGGTCGGCTTCTAGTCTTACCGGATACAGCTGAATACCAGTATTTTACATGGAGCGACTGCCTATCTGACCTCCACAACCCAGTTACTGAATAACACGATACCCCTTGGTAAGACTGGTTTTCAGTCTTTCGAGCTTCTGACGACCCGTAACGACTGTCAAAGATCTACAAATGACAGCCGGGACCAACGGCTTAACGTGCTTTCCGAGGCACGAAGGGGTGGGTCTTGGTATGTAAAGATGGTCACCCATCTTCGGACCAACCGCGGCAAGCGTAGCTTAACCTGATCGATCGACCCGTGCGGCTGTTATTACTTAGCCACAAGCCCTATCATTATCATGTATCAACCGGACGTAAATCCAGAGTTCGGTCTGTTACTGAGAAATTCCAGATGTAAAACCCAATAACACTTTACCCGACCCGGGAATCGAACGCTCATGCTCAGCAGTAGCGATTGCGAATACTAGACCAACGAGGCAGGTTATCTTGTTGTGACATTTTATTATTAGAGACAGCCTTCTCTGGTTACTGTTACTGTTATGCTGTATCATCCCACTGCTGGGCAAAGGCCTCTCCCCATGAATTCCTGTGTTTGCGGTCAAGAGCTAATGTGGACCAAGGCTGGAATGGTGATGAACACCAAGTCAAAGACCAAGCTGATCTCAAACACCACTAAACATAGGGATCACGAGTGAATGGTGAGGAATTGCAATAATTATGTCCATGAATACTTCTACTTGGGCCAGTTAGTTAGTAGTTTTAGTCCAGACAAGACAAGGAAGTATCAAGACCAACTGACTATGCCTGGTGGAGCTATTGGTCCATGAAAGAGCTGATGAAAAGAAACCTCCGGCTCTTAATGAGGCGAAAAATTATGGACATATTGTGCATTCTTCTCATTTTGACCTATGGATCCCAGACTTGGTCTGTGACAAACATTCAAAAGTCCAAGCTCAAGGTTTTGCCATCGTGCGATGGAGTGCAGTGAGTGAGTGCAGGCGTCAAATTAACAGACTGTATTCGTAAAACCACACTGCGGTCCAAGGCAGGTTGCTGACATCGTTTAAAAAGTCGCAAAGTAGAAGTGGGACTGGGCTGGCCACATCTGCCGCATGCCCAATGAGCTGTGGGCAGAAATATTCACTATGTAGAACCCTGAGTCAGCTAGAAAGCGTCGCGGCAGACCCCGTCGAAGATGGCGAGACGAGTTGGACAAAACCAACGACCTTCTCTGGTTGCAAAATAATATAAAAAAAATCCAATTAAATGTATAAAATGAACACCAAAAAATTTGTAGCTTACAAGAAAACCTAAATCCCATTTTCTAAAGCTTATGTAGAGGCCAAGAGGCCAGTAAGGCCAAATGAAATTTTGCATTGTGGGATATTCATTATTTACTGTTAGATTACACCGCAGACAATTCAATCTCGAAAATAAATGATGTTTATAGTAATCTACCTGTAGGAAATTGAGATGTAAATCTTTAGATACAATTATGTTTTGTAGTTTAATATTAAAGGTATAATAACTTGGTCTCGTTGCTCTAGTGGTTGCAAGCGCTACTGCTGAGCATGAGGTCCTGGGTCCGATTCCCGGGTCGGGCAAAGTGTTATTGGGTTTTTCTATCTGGAATTTCTCAGTAGCAGCCCGGAGTCTGGATTTGTGCCCGGTTGATGGCAATAGGCTGCGCCCTATTACGTGGGACTTAAACATAACTGGCGAAATGTGGGTGTACTACAGGTACACCTCTGCCCAAACCTTCGGTAAACAAGGCGTGATGGTATGATGTTATGTTATGATTATGTAATTATATCAGACATCTGTGCCGCTGGGGGTTCGTTGCGCCACTTCTTCATGCCAGCGAAAGCACTGGGAAGTTGTGAAAGTCGAGCGTTTTTGGAGAATAGTCTCCAAAAACGCTCGACTTTCACAACTTCAAAATTACATCAGATAGCTGATGTAATTTTGAAGTTCATAAAGAGCTGATTCTCAGTGCCAGTGATTGAATAAATGAGTTTTGATTTTGATATGATAAGAATGTTGCATCCGATTTTTGCGCACGTTTAAGTATAAAATGGCAACCCCTTGTTTCTGTGATAAGAAGAGTGTAAACAAATATTCTGTGAATTCTAGATCATTAGCATTTAGATTACTAGGAAAACTCTTATCAGGATTAATAAGAACACATACTCGACATTCTTTATTGATAACAGTAATTAACATAGGTACCTTCTTCTCCAAACATTCATGATAACACGATAACTAGAGGTGCCCATTAAGATTCCGCGTATCGATAAAAAGTCGATCTAATTGCGGCCCAGCTCTATCGTGACGATAGCGATAAAATACACTTCCCTGTGTTGCTCTCGACATATTTATTGGTGATTAATCTTAACGCCTACATTTAGAAATAAACCATCGGAATCGGACTGTCAGAGATACGAGTAGTCATGTTTGGGGGATAGCTTATTTTAAGCAAGTGGAATATACATTCTACTTGCTTAGAAATCAGTTTGAAAGGCTCTTGCAGACAGGCGCAACGCGACAGTGCGACGCGATTTTTGTAGATTTTTTTCCATGAAGTTTTCATAGACATTGTTTTACTAGAGTCGCGTCGCGCTGTCGCGTCGCGCTGTCGCGTCGCGCCAGTCTACGGGAGCCCTTAGTAGATAGCCGATTTTCCTTATTTAAATATCTCAAATTGGTGCAGCTAATAATGTCTTTGCTATTTTACAGCCAATCAAGTAAAAAAATTTATAATATTATAACTCGGGGCAAGATTAAAATTATTGTTACGATTATATCTCCTTGTCTGTCTGATACTTGAATATTAGAATCATGAGCACCATTTACGAAAAAAACAAGTGTAAAATAAAATACTTGATTCGGAGTTTATACGAGTAGAGCTACAAGATGCGACTGCGATTTCACCCGCATAAGTTTTGACCCCGTGGGTATATCGGGATAAAAAGTATCCTATGTGTTATTCCTGGTTATAAACTATCTGTGTGCCAAATTTCATCCAAATCCGTTCAGTACTTTTTGCGTGAAAGAGTAAATCCATCCATCCTTACCAACTTTCGCATTTATAATATTAGTAGGATTTCAGTGATGAATGTATCAATATCGTTTGGTCTGCCTATACAGGGTCAAATGAAATTAATTAGCGAAACTCCGCAAAACGTGATGGATGTCAGTATCAAAATACATCAAAATAAAAATGTTTTGATTATTTTTTGAGGCAACGACCGCTGTTAATATTGTTACATGAAGTACGAGATGAAAAATCTGTATTTTTTTATTTTATCTTGTTTAGTTAACTATAAATAACCTCGTCTTTGAAGTTCGCCCATAGAAAAGCTAATTTTTAAACTTATATTAATCAAGTGACTAAATTACCTACGGTCGGTGACCCCAAAAAATACTTTAAAATTAATAAATTTTTAATTTTATCATGTTTTGTTTTTTTTATATTTAATTTGACCCTGTAAAATAAAAAAATAAATGTCACGAAACAAAAAAAAAATAAGTAAGTAGTATCGTTAAAGAACGTCCTTACTAGGCCAGTATTTTCCATAGAAAGAAACTAAACAGATTTTATCGGTAGCTTATCGCGTGAGTCATAAAATTGCGTCAAGGTAATAGGACCATTGTAGGCGTATGCGCAGCATATTCCCCTATTAAAGTTTTCCCTTATCAAATAAACAGTAGATGAAGAGAAATCAGGAACAATGTAGGCAATCCTCATCAAATTGATTGTGAGGGAACAATTTCCCTACAGCACGTATGTTGATTTAATGATAAAACTTTTCTTAGTCCAAGTCAAGAGACTATCGCTCTATCCATTATGCCACTTATATTTCTTCGTCGGGTCCACTGGCCAGCTAAATCGAGTTCACTGTCGTCCCACTGTACGACAGTGAATTCGATTTTGCTGGCCCAAAACTTCGCCACTTCCACGGCATGTGGAGCTGTGGCGCAATCTTTGTTCCACCTCTTATCCTGCCTTCTGTGCCCCAAAAGCAAACTTAGTAACCTCTACGCTGCCATCGACTATGCTGTTGAAGTGGCGTTGTGCACACTGCATCCTGTAAAGTGGAAGTGTAGAATCTTGGTAAGACGTTTCATCATGGATGCTGTGGAACCATCAAAACAGTAGCTAGTTCCGACAAATGCCGCGTTATTTCGTCAAGATCGCACAACACGCAAGTTTCACCATGTGGTTTAACAGATCTTTTTTACTATTAAGGCTCGCGCAATAGGAGGATGTCGCGCCCGCGATATCGCGCTAGTGTACCCGAGCCTTTAAGGTGGATCCGCAGTGGTACCCCGCGAAATTCAAATATTCTTACGTTCTTTGCAATTTGCAGGTCAGCAACGTGTGAGGCTATATCTTGATCAAAATATGATTCGCGACCTTAACAAACATGTATTTACAGAACTAAAATAATTAATAAGTACATCTCTTTAGAGTAAGATTTATTCCTTAAGGGGACTACAGGACCTAAACGCAAATTTTGTAAGTTTTATAATGCCTAAAAGTATATGATCCACTGCAGTAAATAAAATAAGAAAATATAATAATATATGATATTCTTCAGGATCAATGCTAGGCAGATAGTGTGTTGAAAACATAATACAACTAATTTGATATGATAGAAAAAAAATCACGAAGATACCTCTAAAAAACTATATTAACGATTAAGAACAATACTAATACACATGCAATTATTCTGTTTTTTTGTCAGATTATTCTACAAGCAACATTTTAGCATAATAGACTTTTAATTATTTTATCCAATCAATAGATTTTTTGTAAATAGATAATTGCTTCATATTTTGCAATAAATTACCAGCGCACATACTGGTATTTGCACGATCTACGTGGCCAAAAGTCCCAATATCCAAATAATAAAAACATTACCAAAAACGAGTTCCACGAAGAGAGGACGAACCAGGGAACAATACCCATCCTTGATCTACCTGACAGAGCACACCCCGCGCGCGTAGTGTCAGTCGGAACTCGACCATTTCACCTAGTGTACGTATCTGTTTCCGGCGCTTTTCTAAACCTTAACTTCGAAAGAGTATTTTTATATTTTCAAGTTGATCTTACGAATTGAAAGTGATGGATTCTGACAGAGCAGGTAAGAGACTTACAAACTACATTAATAAAGATAAGATCAACTAATATACAACATTGTTTTTTTATAATGTATGAACTCATTTCCATAGCGTGATTTTCTGTAATATTTTTTCTTTGCTAGTGTGTTTGTTTGTGTATCGGGATAGATCGGGCTATGGTTATAATTATAGGTTATTATTTGAACATTTTTCTTAAAAGTACTATCAAAAACATCTCCGGAAACGTCCGGATAGATTCACTTTTAGGGGATTAATGATATTTAGCAATAAAATGTATAAAATGCGATTTTTGTTAGCGACTTTTTTACATAGTATAGGTTTGTTTTAAGATCACAGGGTGCGTCAGGAGTAAGGATTGTGACCCGACAACACTTGCTTGACCGCATGAAGAAAGAAAATTTGCCTAATTTAGATGCAAAATTAAATCATCTAAAACATCAACTCTTGCCTTGTGAAGATTACAATGAACACCAAATTGTTAATTTGAAACGTAGTTTTGCCCATTTCAAATCAGACCTCAAACAAAGGTGGACCAAAGCTCATTTTAAAGCAGAAAATTTTCTAAAATACAACCGGTCATAGCTGGAAGGTACGTTTGAAGTCCCTGTTGTTGAGACCTCACAAAAAATAACCAGTTCGACCACCGCTCACTTGCTCCTCTCACTTGCCTCTTCGAACGATTTGTCGTACGAAGAGGCAAGTGAGAGGAGCAAAAGGCACTGAAGGAAACACTGAGGAATTTCGTTCTGGTTTCGAAAAGGAGATCATAATACACGCTGCGCAAGTGGAGCTGGGAAAATCTGGTAAAAGAGATACATCAAATGACCTTAAAGATATCACCAGTACTCCGACACGAGCAACTAAATATAAGAAGGCATTTTCTCTTACGAAATCAAGTAAAGAGCAACCCTCTTTGACACCAATGCAAGCGTTACAAATGTTTTTAGATGCAGATTTGACACAAGGATAATACGGAATTATAAGAAAGACCAATGAGGCATTATTACCAATCGGGCAGCTTTCAGAGGAAGTAGCTGAGGCTCGTAACAAACATTTTAGATGTTACTGCCAAGATTTTGCGAGGAAATTTTCCAGAGAAAGTTGTAACCAAGATATTTTTAACCGCCTTCTTCTTAGTTCAGATCCTTTGCTAAGTAGTAAGTGAGTTGTAAAAAAAGGAAAGCAAACACATTTTTTAAACCTTTCATTCCTGAAACCTTGGCCATGTTCGTATCTGTGGTACCAAATATAATTGAAAATTCATCGGGGAGCGATGAAGAAAGTATTACAGAAACTTAACATTTTTTTTCCTGTAATCTATGTAACCTACCTAAAGTTTTGTGAATATGATATTTTTTTTGTAAAAATTTTTTTTTTTCTTATTTGCGTTGTTTAGATAACAAATAAGCATTAAAACAATTTTGGCCCCGTAGATCGTGCAAATACCAGTATGTGCAGCGTTGTATCATCGCGCTTCTCTTTCTTTTCTATGCAGTCCGACAGTGACCGCGCTTTAGGTGTTCTCAGCCTCTTAAGAACTTTTTGTTCATAAGGAACAAATCTAACTAGGAGAGATGTATTAATTTTCGCGGGCTACCACTGCGAATCCATCTTAAACCAAGGGAAAGAGCTAGAAACGCGAATTTACAGCTTTATTTAGACGGTATTGAAGTTATTTTTGCCCGTTATTTGTAGGTCAGAATATTAAATTAATTGTTATGAAGCTTTATGATAATGACATGAACAATACTACAAAATCATAGACCAGTTAGCACAATTTTCAACCATTCCACGTAGCATGCAGAATTACATGCATAAAAAGACAGATTCCCTACAAAATGTACATTGTATACCTACTAGGTGCACCCGGACGTCCTCGTAAACTGTGTCCTGACTTGTGGGAACAATAAAATTGTTCTATGACTACTTTGTTAAGAAACAGCTTGGCTCACATGACGAGATGGGTGAAGATTTGTAGACTCAAAATCACCGAAAGTCGAATTATTAACTCACTGGAGTATTCTAGACTTTTACACTTATAGAAATCGATTAAAATAAACGATCACCATTACAATAAATATGACCATTTAATTGCACAAACTGACAGCTAGCACGTCAAAGTCAAAGTCAAAGTCAAATTATTTATTTCAAATAGGCACATAAAAGGCACTTTTGAACGTCAAAATAAACAAAAAAAAAAATAGAATTGATTCTAGTTGCCCCTTCCAAAAGGTAGTTTCGTATGGAGAAGAATGGACAAAAAACTCCACCGTTACTCTTTAAATATGTTTTATAAAATTTTGTATAAGTACATTTTAAAATTATATGTGAAGACGATGCACCTAGAATAAAATTACTATACCAAAATAGGTAAAAAAATAATGAAAAATAAAGCAATGACAGATAAATTAATTATGTGATAGGTACATGATGCTCACATATTTACAAACATTGTAAAAGTAAAATGTCAAATGCCGTGTCAAATGACTCCAGTAAATTCATAATTCGACTTTAGGTAATTACTTGTTCGGGGTCGCGGGAAAGTCCGAAAGGGATACCATGGCCTCTGGCAACACAGGCAACGGAAGGAAGAGGGGTGGGTTTTAGTCAGTAAGAGTCTGATACACCCTCCCGCTCAGAGAGCGGGAGAAGTTAATTAATAATTTCCCACCCAAAAAAAATAAAAATAAATGTAACAAGGTGGAGAACCGAGTCTTTTGTCCAACTTGGGAGAGATTTGATCAACTGTTAACCGCTGTATGATAAGTTTGTTAATGAATGAACATGTCACCTACTTCATCTACTGATATTGTTACACACCAGCAGGCTTAGCATGACGCTCTCTATTTAATAATAGACCCGGCTCTTTCCATACAAAGTGACATTTCGTTTCTTCTTTTTTGACATCCCACCGTAGAAATCTTTCTACATAAAAAAGGGCCTAGACAAAGATCGTTAAAAACGAAAGACAAGATGACAGATTGTAGAAGGATTTCTACGGTGAGATGTCAAAAACTGTGAAACGAAATGTCACTTTATAGAAATAGCCGTTTCTATTCTTCGAAGAAATATAGAGTCTCATACTAAGCCTGCAGAGGCCTTTGTATAACCCTTCGGGAAAAACTGTGTTTTTATGTTGTATCAAAATCAAAATTCATTGATTCAAACTAGGCTCCGAATCAGCACTTTTCGAACGTCATATTCACATAACGCCCCCCAAAACGCCCACCCTTCACCACTTCCTAGTGCTTTAGCTGGGAAGAAGTGGCGCAACAAACTCCCCAGCAGCACAGCTGTCTGTTCAGTTAGAAAAACAAAATAGATTCTATACAATAGTATGCAAAATAATTTACACTACGTGCAACACAAAATTTTAAATTATTAGCCATATGTCAGCTAGCACACCACTATACCAACAAAAAAAAAAACAATTTAAAAAGATAGATAAAAAATAGATCGAAATTGCACTGGACAAAAAGTCACCAAAGTTGGCATTATTGAACACAAAATTTGTCCAGATAATCATTCGGACATGGAATGCTAATCTGCAGAACCTTAACTTCATCCGTAATTCAAGAAGATTACGTCATCCGCCTCCAGAATCAATCTAGCCTTAACTTACAAAGTTACTAAATAGTCTATTAACCATTATCAACTTAAAGCGAATTTCTATTCAAATCGCGTTCAATCCGGTGCGTCTTGAGAATTACTAAGTATGGCTGGATGAAGCTGATTGATCTGTCCATCATTTAGTACCTGAGGAGACTGTGATAGATGGTCACATCGGTACTTTTCATGTACGCTTTCATCCTGTGTCGAGAAGTGTTTAGAATTATTGATTGGACTTTTTGGTATATAGCATCTTTGTAGTACCTATTCTGTGTCACTGGTTTCTTTCGAAAAGCTTTGTGACTGTTGAATAGTTTTCGTATGACAGTCCAATTGGTATTTTTGAAATGGAAAAGTATGCCTGATTTTGGAGTTGTCTTGTACGTTTTCAGTCTTGCCTTTTCCCAACCATGTTGTTTCGGTTGGCTTCCAGTCTAAACGGTTTCAGTGGAATACCAGTATTTTACATGGAGTGACAGCCGATCTGTCCTCTACAACCCAATAAATGGGTCACACGATTGGTATAGTAGGTACGCGCCAAACTTAATGGCGGCTCAGAGTGCCCTACTTGCTGCTCTTCGTTGAGACGTGAATTCGTTACTGCACAGCGACCCGGCTCATGTTCATTGGTTGTCAGACTTTCGGGCTTCTGACGACCCGTAACGACTGTCAAAGATCTACAAATGATAGCTGGAACCAACGGTTTAACGTGCATTCTGAGGCACGGAGGGGTCTCGATAAGTAATAGACGTTCACCCACCCACGAACCGACCTCGGCAATCATAACTTAACCTGCGATCAACTGGTGCGGCTGTTATTATTTAGCCACGAACCCGAACGTTTTCAGTCTTAAGGCTCGTGCAGACTGGTGTCGCGGGCGCGACAGGTAGCAATATGCCTGTCGCGCCCGTGATATCGCGCTGGTCTGCACGAGCCTTTATACGAATCAATTACCAACATTGAAGTTTTTACAAATTACGTTTCATCTTGTGTCTTCATAGACGTTTTGATGTAGCAAATGTCTTGTCTAAATCTGAGTAAAAGGCATAGGAGCATCAACGGCCGTATACAGATTGAAATTGAAAACATGAGACAAACTGAAATGGGAGATTGTACTCATCATTATGAACAACTTTTACTAAGGGACCACAGCTGCATTCGCGAAAATAAAATCAGCTGTTTCCTACATTTTGTCGAATTATGCGGACATAAATGTAGGGAACAGCTGATTTTTTTTTCCGCGATTTCAGTTGTGGTCCCTTAGTAAAAGTTGTTCATAATGATGAGTACAATCGCCCATTTAGATTTGTCGCATGTTTTCAATTTCACCCTGTATATTGCCGGACTGAAGAATAGATTCTAAATTTAAAAAAAAAAAACAAATAATCTTTCGCCGTTCAAATAAGATGAGTTCCTCAAAAATCTTTCATTCCTTTTTTCTCCGCTAGCAAATTATCTTGAAGAAAAACGTGGCAAGCCGTAATGAGCTCAGCCTAATGAGTTCCTACCAAAACGACTACAGGCGTCTAATTTTACTCCTGAAACGTAATGAAGCTAGTCTTTTAAGCACTCTTAACACTCCAGCACCAAGTTACCTACTAAATAGTAGGTAACTTGGTGCTGGAGTGTCTGTAGACCTTTAGTTCTATTTATGCACGACTGCCCAAAAAGGAGTGTAATGTTTTTAGGGTTCAAGTATGTATGTATGTATCTATGTGAGTTTCTATGTGCCACCATAACTTTTAAATGCCTGAACAGGTTTAGATTTATGGGGTATCGTTAAAATCCTTACATCATACCGCCCAAGTGATATAGGCTTTTTTTTTTGGGTGTGAAATCATCAAATAACTTCTCCCGCTCTGGGCGGAGCTGAGGGTGTCGCAGACTCTTACTGACTAAAACCCACCCGTACCCGGGCCTGGTCCTTACCGGACGGTGAGCTACCCATTGCTCACCGTCCGCAAGCCCGCGTCTACGGTGGCCGGAAATCCGGCCGGGATTCCAGACGTCCAGGGCGTCTCCTGCGGGAGTGACATAGGCTGTCATTTTTTTATAAAAAAAAAACAAATTAGTTTGTAAGATAGTTTCGTTTATTCTTTAGGCATCTACCAGCTACGTACCTACCAGTAGATAGGTACATTCAGTTATTATAACACGTACCTAACATAACACCGCATGTAATCCCCGAAGGGAAAGGCAGAGATGTACCTACAGTAACACCCACATTTCGCCAGTTATGTTTAAGTCCCATGTAATAGGGGCGTGCCATCAACCGGGCACAAATCCAGACTTCGGTCTGGTTCTGATTAATTTCCAGCATTAAAAGGGGTTTACTTCTAAACGTTGCTTATAGTTAAGTTATGATTAACGTCTGCGAATCCCTGTGGCTTAACCAAACATGTATAGATGTTTAAACGTCTCTTAACTTTAAGCAGCGTTAAGAAACAAACCCATTTTATAACCTACTACAAGTGCATAATATCTATGTACTGCTTAGTGTGTACTTTTGTTAAATTGATGAGTTTTTGCAAATTAAATAATCAATCAAATCTGTCCATTGCAGTCCAGGGCACAATATCAAAGGTATTTGTCGAAACGCCTCTGTGGTCTAGTGGTGGCGATCGGCGGCAGAGATCTCTCGCGTCCGGCCCTGGTTCAGGCCATGGTACGGAGCGAGAGGGCATGGGCAGCCGTCACCTCCCTGCGAAGAGAAGAGAGAAAACAAACAGAGCGAGGGAAGTTATTTGATGATTTCCCACCAAAAAAAAAAAGAATAGACCCGGAGGTCCTGGGGTTCGATTCTCAGCGAGGT
The DNA here is from genome assembly GCA_905333075.3 of Atethmia centrago. Taxonomy (NCBI): domain Eukaryota; kingdom Metazoa; phylum Arthropoda; class Insecta; order Lepidoptera; family Noctuidae; genus Atethmia; species Atethmia centrago. Next base: position 27,429,034 of record HG995378.1, on the reverse strand, counting down.
TAAACTTTCTGCTCGGTTTGGTTGGTGGTAGGGTTTGTTCTAAGTCCGCCTGGCTAGCTACCACGTATCATCTAGGTAAGTCTGTTGCCATTACAGCTATGTTAACGGAATTCTTGTGCTTCGGCAGTTAGAGGTAACATAACCAAGTCCTCTGTGGTTGAGTATTCCGGGTAAAGCTCGCTTCCACCTTCGGCCTGATCATAACTTACAATCAGTTGAGATGAGAGCCAAGAGCTTCCCCGTTGCACCGAAAACAAAAACGAGCGAGCCTTACAGCAGTCGCATGTGATATGTACTCGTAACATCTGACATCTTACCTTGGTAAAAAGCAACTGAGCAGCGACAGAAATTAACCTCCGAATTTAAAAAAGCTAAATACTGAAATATTTATTCGAATAATTATTAGTTACCAGTGGTCGAAATTCGGCCCCCTCTACTTACAATCTATATAGTCCTAACTAATTCCGTGAGTACACTAATTCCATGCTATTTTATAGTAGATACTTACTTATTCCATGCTCAAGTTGTCACTTTCTGACACTTCCGTCCCTTTCACGAAATTGCTCCCACAGAAACAGAGAGGAAAGATGTTAAATATAAAAAAAATGCTGGTGTTGTTTATGGTTTTAATCTAATGCTCATTTGTAAACTTCTACTAAAGTAAACAAGTGCTTTTTTAGGTCCATTACAATATAATATACTTTATTTTACACCAACACACATTTCACATTCATTTCCATTACACATTTCAACATCAAAATGAACCAAACAACGTAGAAAAACACGCTATATTTATTATTATGATGTTCCTGTCATCTTCACGTTCTTCACCTCACTGTACTCAACACAAGCACTTTAGACCTACGTAAGCCTATGTACATTCATCCACAATGTAAGTACTACACAGTCTAGAAAATAGGCCCACTGAAATACCATCCCCATAGCCTGTACAACAGAGTCTATTTCAGCTTGTAAGCTCGTAATTATTTCTCTTACATGACTGGGGAAGTGGCACCTACGTTGTCAGCAAAAAGGATGTATCTATGTTCCTACACAAGTACTTTTGATACCATCACAGCACTTAAGTAAAGCGTAGTCTGTGGTTTTTTTTTTTACTGTTCTGTGAAGTTTATTTTTTAGTTGATATCATCCTACTTATATTATAAATTCGAAAGTTTGTAAGGATGGATGGATGGATGGACGGATGTTTGTTACTCTTTCACGCAAAAAGTACTGAACGGATTTGGATGAAATTTGGCACACAGATAGTTTATAACCAGGAATAACACAGGATACTTTTTATCCCGATATACACACAAGTTTTGACCACTTATGCGAGTGAAACCGCGGGGCGCATCTAGTCCTAAATAATATTATAAAAGTGAGTTTGTTTGTTACGCTTTCACGCGTAAACGGCTAAACGGATTTGGATAAAATTTGCACATGGATAGACCATGACCTGGATTAGGATATATGATACTTTTTATCCCGATATTCCTACGGGTTCGAGACTTATGCGGGTGAAACCGCAGGGCGCAGCTAGTATATGTATATTAAAAGGGTAGTAAACTGTCTCTTTGGTCTAGTGGTCGCAAGCGCTACTGTTGACCATGAGGTCTTGGGTTCGATTTCCGGGTCGGGCAAAGTGTTATTGAGTTTTACCATCTGGGATTTCTCAGCAGCCCGGAGTCCGGATTTGTGCCCGGTTGATGGCATTGAGCTCAAGAAAGAGTATTTAAGGAAGAGTATTTGCTCAAAGAGTATTACTTATATATAAATAACTTTGAAATGAAACAATACCTTAATCAGCATGGCTTTCTATTTCTACTCTACTGGAGAATGGTAATCGCTTGTCTACATTTCTCGGTAGAAAACTGCCAACTGTCTACACGGAAACGTCTTTTTGTCTACTCTTCCGCCGTCAAACCGCTTCTCTCTACGGTTGTCGTGCTAAGCCTGCAGCTGCCCTAAGCCATCCCCGAATCAGAAAACTGAGACCTTTTTTTTAGACTGCGGTTACATTACTTTTTTGAACGAAAATATATAACTGTTTGTTAGCACCTGAGTTCTAGCCCATTTTCATACCTTGACAACCTTTTTGAGAGCAATGGTGGCCAAATGGTAACGGCCACGACTTACAAGCTGTAGGTCGTAGCTTCGTAGTGTGACAGGCGATTTACTTTGTGTAAATTATTTCATCACCACTGCTCTGAAAACGATGAAGGAAAACATCGTGAGGAAACCGGCATGGTCCTAGAACAAAAAATTCTAAGACATGTGACATCTACCAACCCACACTGAGCCCGCGTGGTGGATTACGGCCCACTCCCTCTCACAGAGAGGAGGCCTGTGCAAGTGAGCAGTGGGAACATTATGGGCTGATTATGTTATAATCTTTTGTAGACTATTAACGTAACCAGAAACTGCCTATAACTTATCAAAGCGTAGGTGTGTACATCTTTCTTCTTTCCTAAAGTTAAGTTAACCTTACCCACATAATGTCAAAATTAATTATCCAAAACTCGACAAGACCTACAACCCACATAACTGTTATCATTGTAATTGACACCTCCGTATCTAAATGACGCAACTTCTTTATTTCTATTTTCAATAGCATTATTGAATATTTATTCGTTTTATTTAGGGTTCCGTGTCGCAAAGAGATGAGCTTCAAAATTGATTAATCGGGTATTTGTATTTGCGCATCTGTTCAGTTGTCGGTTTGTTTATCAAGTGGTTGGGGATGGAAAATTGGCTTTGAAGGCCGAGTACATAATCAAGTGCTTTTAGAATGTTACATTTCTGAGCTGTCTTCGTTATCTGTCTGTCGAATTTCTATCTACTATATTCTAGACCTAGGGCACCCAGAGTCCATAATACCACCTCACTCATTATCTCGCGCGCACTCTACTGCTCGCGGTCACGCGAGCAAGTGAGACAGGGCGGCAGGGAGAAGCCTCCAAGGCGCCGATAGTTTATGTAATTTTACTTTACGGTGAAAATAATGGTAATAAAACAAAAATCATCGTACCTATCTGCTTTATATTTAGTTCTGTTATTATGCAAAGTTTCATAATCTAATTTTGGACATAACTTTGTAATTTTTTCTGTCGAGAAAATTTTATGGAGATTCACTAATATATTGTGTATACTTTTTTACATTGACTTCAAACTAGGCAAGCCTGTTTCTTGACTATTCTTGAGTACCATATGGAGGGTAAAATAAAAAGGAATATAAAATATGCTCCATAATAATATGCACAGGCGACAACTACCTACTATTGCAAATTAATCATATACGGAACCATCACACCAAAACCCCGTTCCCCATTTTTAGGGTTCCGTACCCAAAGGGTAAAACGGGACCTTATTACTAAGACTCCGCTGTCCGTTTGTCTGTCTGTCTGTCTGTCTGTTCGTCTGTCACCAGGCTGGATCTCATGAACCGTGATAGTTAGACAGTTGAAATTTGCACAGATGATGTATTTCTGTTGCCGCTATAACAACGAATACAGAAAAAAAACAGAATAAAATAAAATTAATATTAATCATATACGGAACCATCACACCAAAACCCCCTAACCCGTTTTTTATCTGCCCGCATGCAAGCAGCCAATGACCCGTGTGTGACACAGAATCGTTATTGATAAGCGTTTTAATGACTCTCGAAACGACATCGTTATGTGGTCGCACGACATTGTACAAAGGTGGATTTTAAACAGCAGACTCATTTCTTAGTTCTTCTTTGTGGTAAGGAAAAAGGAAGAAAGGGTTTTGCAATTCCTAATGACAAGCGGTAAGGTCTGAGTTAAATGGAGACCACCGTGAAAGGTTTTTGCATTTAGCTACTTTTGGTATCAACTTCAAGTCTTGATAATTCTGCCGGGGTCGCGGGAAAGTCCGAAAGGGGTACCGAGGCCCCTGGCAACACAGGCAACGGAAGGAATACGGGTGGGTTGTAGTCAGCAAGAGTCTGACACACCCTCCCGCTCCGCCCAGAGCTGGAGAAGTTATTTGATATCCCAACAAAAAAAAAGTCTTGATAATTGGCTGTTGTAAGAGTCACCACAATTTCCCTTAAGTCAAGTTCTTCTCGAAGCTGTCAGTAGTTGGAAAAACGTCTTCTGGTCAATTTGAAGGAACCGTTATTTTTTTGATAAGAGCAGTGGTGGCCCAGTGGTAACAGCCGCGACCTACGAGTTGTAGGTCGTAGGTTCGAACCCTGACAGGCGCTTTACTTTGTGTTAATTATTTCATCACCACTGCTCTCAAAACGGTGAAGGAAAACATCGTGAGGAAACCGGCATGTCCTAGAACCAAAATTCGAGGACATCTGATATCTACCAACCCGCACTGGGCCCGCGTGGTGGATTACGGCCCACTCCCTCTTACAGAGAGGAGGCATGTGTCCCAGCAGTGGGAACATTATAGGCTGATTATGTGTTAATTTTTCCCCGCTTAGTACTTTGATTTTATCCAGTATCGTGGTTACAGCTAAAACAGAAACACTCTCCGGTATAAAGATACCAATCGATATAAACAATCCACTAATTATTGGATCGTTTCGTTATTTGAGCATAATATATTTCGTTTTGACACCGAAAGTAAACAAGAAATTACCAACTTTCATTATGTAAATAATTAGAAATGTTTACTATTGTTTATGTGTCGTCACGCTCTTTAATTTTATGGCACTAACTACAGCCATACCTAATGTGTTTAACTATGTGTAACTTGAGCAAGACTAGTTCCTCTTCCAAGTTCATTTACACCTTTCAACACTTCAATATGGCGTTGGTCTAGCAAATTTTTTACAATGAGTTGAGACCCACAATTAGAAACATAACTGACTGTACCCAGTACGCTCTTTTATCCCCTTTGGGGAATACAGCATCATGTTCTGTTAGATTATTTGAAACTACATGGATGTCATTCAGAAATTGATCTTCGTCTTCTAATCTCAAATCCCTTGGTGGTCCAAGAGATTTGAGATTTGAAGACGAATTTAAAAGTTTGGACTTTATTATACCCATTTGGCAATTAATATAATTAATTCCACATTTTTAAATGATGTGCAATATTGTTGTAAAATATCTTATAAGGATAACCTACATTGACATTTTATTCCCACATAATTATCAGATTCTTAAACAACACACAGGAAATAACCCTCCAATGGTGCGCCTGAGTCTCCAAACGATAACATTCATACCATCCTACCAAGCAGCCACACTATTTTGCCTCCACACTAGATCCGAAATAACCTATACAGGATGACAAAAGACCTAAAATTACCAATTTTCTATAGCCCACTCGGATGCACGTGCCTAGGGGCTGCTCCTAACAATAGGACGCCCCTCTATAATCCTCCACACATAATAGACCACCCTACTTGAGTAAATCGATATTTGTAACAACCCTAAAATGCAATTTTGTGCACATTTTTGTTAACAACGGATATTTTGCACAATAGGGTATTTTACTAAATACGAGAAAAAATCTATAAATATATTATTGAGATAGTTTAGGCAAAAAGGCGTCGGAAAATGTTAGTTTTAGTTCATAAAAGAACAAAATAAATTTTAAAATTCAATTCAATGTTTTCAGTTTTTCTAATCTGTTAAAAAACACCATGAAATAGTAGCCGCCATGTTATTACGTCATACGGCTATGGTAACAAACGTGTCAATTAGCATACAAAGATCAGCGCATTTGTTTTCATAGCCCAGTGACGTCATGACCACAGCAACATGGCGTCCACTGCGTCCAGCGTTTTCGTCAACCTACGCGCGAAATTTGAAAATGCATTTTTTTTATGGCACTTATCGATTGAATAAAAATTTTGTGATTTTGATTATAGAATTTAATTAAGACACTTTTCAAAAATGGGTTTTATACCCTATTAAACGAATGCAGGGTGTTTAGTGTAATAATGTTAGTTCTGCCATGCTGTATCTGCCTGTCATGCTGTTGCCATGATGTTGTATCTGTGTAATTGGCTACTCTTTTAAAGTTATACAAGTTACTATTATACAAACTGCTAAAACCATTACATATTAAAGTATGTAACTTATTCACTAGGAAGTGCATATGTGCATATATGCACTAGGAAGTGGTGACGGGCGGGCATTTTTGGGGGACTGTCTTATGTAACTTTGACGTTCGAAAAGTGCTGATTTTCAGCCTAGTTTGAATAAAGGACTTTTGATTTTGATTTTGATTTAACATAACATCACGCCTTATTTCTTCAAAGGATTAGGCAGAGGTGTACCTATAGTACACTCAAAAATTACAAATAATCATCATCATCATCATCTGCTTAGCCTTTTCTCAACTACGTTGGGGTCGGCTTTAGTGTAACCGGATGCAGCTGAATACCAGTATTTTATATGGAGCGACTGCCTATCTGACCTCCACAACCCGGTTACTGGGTAACACGATACCCCTTGGTAAGATTGGTTGTCAGACTTTCGGGCTTCTGACGACTGTCAAAGATCCACGAATGACAGCCGGGACCAACGCGTGTTTTCCGAGGCACGGAGGGGTCTTGGTATGTAAAGATCCGCGGCAAGCGTAGCTTAACCTGCAGGCTTAGCATGACACTCTCTATTTCTTCGAAGAATAGTCACGGCTTTTTCTATACAAAGTGACATTTCGTTTCTCAGTTTTTGACATCTCACCGTAGAAATCCTTCTACAATCTGTCATCTTGTCTTTCGTTTCTAACAATCTTTGTCTAGGTCCTTTTTTATGTAGAAAGATTTCTACGGTGGGATGTCAAAAAAGGAGAAACGAAATGTCACTTTGTATGGAAAGAACCGAGTCTATTCTTCGAAGAAATAGTGAGTGTCATGCTAAGCCTGCAGATCGATTGACCCGTGCGGCTGTTATTACTTAGCCACAAGCCCCTCAAAAATTACAAATAATAATAATTAAAATTTTCAAATTGATATTCTTTTAACGCAAATAGGTACATTAGCAGTGTTTTTTTTTAATATAAAATACCAAGTAAACCTTAAGACGCTGACAACACCTAAACCGCGGTCACTGTCAGATTGCATAGAAAAGAAAGAGAAGCGCGATAACACAACGCTTGTAATTTATTGCAAAATATGAAGCTATTATCTATTTACTCAAAATTGAGTTGAGTAATCGAAAATAAAAAACAACCAAGTTCTGCATTCAAATAAGACGTTCTTGTTATTAATTAAATACGTAACGTATGTTGATATTTAATACAGATATTTTGGATTAGAACTCAAGGTAAGAGGTTAGTTTAACGTTAGTTTGTATTTTCAAAACGTGTTTTGGTAACAACCAAGTTCTGGGAAATATGTTCAAAATTAACATATATTTTTTCCGCTACCACAAACTATACAGATTTGGCATTTTTTTTATTCTGAAGGAAAGCCTATTTTGGTCAATTGGGTCTTGTCAGCGCCTTAATACACTTAAGCTTCACGACTTTTGCATAACCTCAAAGTCTAGATCCCCATTATAACCCCACCACAGATTACCAATTAAACGCTAGATAAAACTTGTTGTGACAGCTTGTCATGCTGCCCGTTTTACTTCGACTTTTATATCGAAATCAATCACGCTGTGACATGTTTGGAATAAAGCTGGTTACTCAACGGACAGTCTTGCAGCCTTGCAGCTCAGCCGGATTAGAAGACCAATTATTTAAATAATAGACAGCTGAATTATAATAAAGTGTGTCATAACTGCTTTGGCTGTTAGCGATAAAGAAATGATTAATTTATGTTAATATTTGAAGGATTTGACGATTTCTATCTTTAAGGCTTTGCATTAATGGCTAGGTTCTAGCTTTTGCAACAACCATTTCGGAATGTTTAACTCTATACAATTAGGAGTTGGGTGCGTCTTACAGAATTTCTGGGTATTCGAACAAAATTATAGGTACTGAATTAATTATCTTGTAAAACAGAATTAGTTGAAGAAGTAAATAAGTCATCAGTGGTGCACAAGTATATGACACATATAATTTCTTAATGCAGAATATTAATTTTACACTGATTTGATTTTACGCAACATAAAGACAATGACTTAGGTAGCTGTCATACAATAATTATTGATTCGATGACGCATTATTTTTGTGTGAGTGTATTTTATGTACGCTGTATACAACTATGCATACCATATTCTTCCTTTAATTGAGAGTTTCTAGCCTAGCTTGTAAATCAAACTGCTCAAGACTGCGTCCGCAATCCTGTTCACAGCACTATTCGTTCTCAGGTGCATCGAATTGGTAATGATAATGACTTTCCGTCTTCACCGACTCTGATTGTCGCATCTTCTACATGATATAATGAAAACGCTATAGTTTTATGATATTTTGCACAATATTTCTTGAATCATGTATCATCGGTCATCGACCCTGTTTCTGTAAATAACTTTTGTGTTTATTGAACGAATTTGGAAGATACAGGCTCCATGCTAGCATAAGCATAATTAGCCTATAATGATCCTACTGCTGGGAAACAGGCCTCTCTTCTCTCTCCAGTCCTCTGTTCGAGAGGGAGTGCGCTGTAATCTACCACGGTTGGAAGATGTCATATGTCTTTAAAATGTTGGCTCCTTGCATGCCGGTTTCCACACTTACCATCTGGTGAGATGACGGCCAAGAGCTTTCACGTTGAGGATTTAAAAAAAAGTCCGCATCTGTATTCTACCATTCTCAATTAAAACGATAAACACTCCATTTTAATACACACCTGCTTTATTTTCTACCGAAGAAAAGCTAACACAAATAACTTTCATTTTATCAGCCCGTAAATGTCCATTGCCTCACATGTGCCTTCCAATAACCGTTACAGTGAACGGTCAAAAGCTAGATGGAACCATTGCCATTATCAATACATTTGACAAACAAACTGTTAATAGCTGTTGTTATTAGCAGACTGGAGGACGCTGCTAAAATCCTCCTGACTTTAATTCCATAATTATAATAACCTCAATCTTTAGTAAAACTGCACTTAAATATCCTAGTTTTGAAGTATACTGTATTTTTTTACGTTAAAACACCAGCACCCCAATTGACCTTTTTGACACAATCTGAAGGATATTGAAAGAAATTCTTAATCAATTTATTTATATTTTTGAAAAATTCGTCTACTTGACAACGTAAATAATGCATTGAATGTTCTTGAACTGTCAAAATGAAAGCCATTGCAACTGTGAATGTGTTACACAATAAATTACCCCGCAGATTATCTATCTAATGAGGGTTTTCTGAAATGACGTTAACTAGGTGGCAGCACTGAGACGTCAGGTCCAGGCACCTGTCAAAAGTGTCAAAGCGCCAATATTTTCTTTAGTCGTGACTGAATGATGAACGAATGAATGAAACGAATGATGAACGTCATCATATATTTTATATTACGGAAGAGCTCTTGTCAAAGGGGCGCCAACTAGGGGCGTGAATTTTCATTGGATTTCGCACGTGTCGATTCAAATATCGCTTTTCACTTATTTTTCTTTACACGTGGTGAGAACCAATTAATAAACTTTCCTTTCTTATTTGTTTTGATAGACAGATATAAACATCGTCATGATATTATAACGAATCACAACAATCCATATCTCTTAAGTAATCGAATGTCGTTTGACGCAAATCGATAACCCCGCGATTATTCATCATAAATAATAACATTATTCGATTCTCTCGATACTATCTATCTGTACTAAGATTGGACAATTTGCTTGTCCGAACGTGCTAACGCTAATCTTTGAAACTACCGGTCGGATTTGAAAAATGTATTTCACATTTGATAGCCCAATTCTTGACAAAGGTAGGAAGCCTAACATTACTCTGCGACCCTTAGAAGCCGAGCAAAAAGAGAAAAGTCAGAAAGAACGCTAAGCGTAAACGAAGTAATAGCGCGGACGGGCGATGCGATGCGACGCCGTGGGTTCGGGGATGATTTTAAAATTAAACGGCGGGTAAAATTGCGGGGCACAGCTAGTCCATCATAAATAATAACATTACTCGATCCTCGATGCTATCTCTGTAATAAATACATTTCAACTGGTCTATCATAATGTAAACTATAAATCGTTTGCAAAATATCATTTCCTTGGTTATTACGACATTTAATATTGTAGTAAATGTTCTAAACTGTTGGTTTATTCAATATTCGTGTTACTGTGTATTGTAACTTTGTTAGGTAATTAGGACACGAAATTCAAATTTGTAAACCGTTGGCCCAGTAGTCCTGTATATTATTTTATCTACACCCATGCTATAAATCCTCTATAAAAGTTTCTGAAACAGTTAGCTTATTGCCAACATTAAAACAACCGGTTTCATAGTAACCATAATATCATCCAAACGAGTGTTGTAATGTTGTACTAAATTTCATCATGCAACTCCTTTTCAAAAAAAGAACATTGTCATGCACGCGCGTTTCACTACTATAGCGCCAAAATTAAAAAAAAACTTATAGGTTATTCGAATTCACGTCGTATCCCGCCATTTTTGTTCGATATTAGTATTGCAAACATGTATTACTTTGTTGTTTATTAACATTAACTTGTAATTTGGTTATGTAAATAAATGTATTCATAACTTTGTTGTTTACAAGAATGAGTGGTACTAGCTTTGATAACACAAAACCAGATATTTCTAATGCAGCAAAGGACATTTCTAAGCAATTAAATTTTTAATTAATTTACATAGTTCTTACAACACTGTACTGGTTTGAGAACCTTCTTTATAGGTTTCATATCATGTGTGTAGATAAAGTCTTGTTCCTCAAATCATTGACTCACGCGTGCACTGACTGAACAGGACCACTCAAATCTCTGTGGTTCTTTCCTTAAAAGAACATTTTGGACACCAACCTACATGGTCCTCAAATGATCTGACCAAGATTATGTCCGGATATACACATTGACATTGATGAATTTTATTTATGCAATGACAATATGAATATTTACTCTGTGAAGTAATATATTATTTTAATTAAGTATTGTAAAAGTAAAGACTGTGTGGGTCATTGTTTAATTTGGTTTATTCTCATTTAGTTTTTAACATGGTCTGGCAGTTTGTGTATTTTTTGTGGCTTGTCCTTTCTTTGGTATTGTTCGTTGAATCGTTGAGCTCCTTAAGTTCTGAGTTGAGCTGCACAACTACTAACAAATGCGTGCACTGACTGGACAGGTCCACTCAATCTGTGTGGTTCTTTCATCAAAAGACCATTTCAGACACCAATCTACAGGGTCTACGAATGATCTGACCAAGATTATGTCTGGACTTTAAAAGAGACTGTGACCTCTGAGTTTGTTTCGGACTTTGTTCTCAGAGTACTCAGATAGGAAACGCCGTCCTCATCTAGTTTAAAAAAATATGATTGACGTGTAAAAGTATTTGTACAAACCCACTTACAGAAATAAAATCATATATCATTTATCTTGTATGCAACTGTACATAATTAGGTATTAAAACACTTATAATAATATGATACTATTATCACACGTCTCGTGTGATAAACCCACATTCGTGTATTAATACCCCATATTATACAACAGTTGCATAAATACCTAATTCTTAATCATTTTATTTCCGAATAAACATTCCATACCTACACACAGCACCGCCGTGTCCTCGTGGAGGCGATCGGCGGCAGAGATCTCTCGCGTCCGGCCCTGGTTCAGATGGCCATGGTACGGAGCGAGAGGGCATGGGCAGCCGTCACCTCCTTCTGCGAAGTAGTAATGCTCGCGAAGGAGGAGGCGGGACGGTTAAGGGGAAAGGCAAATTTCGCGCCCTCTCGCCCTTAGCCGCCGCAGGACACGCCCTTGGCGTCGGAAATCCCGGGCGGATTTCCGGCCACCGGAGGCGCGGGCTTGCGGACGGTGAGCAATGGGTAGCTCACCTTCCGGTAAGGACCAGGCCCGGATCGACGGCGCGTTGTATTCCACGCGCGCCTCAAAGAGATGTCGTCAGCACAAGCTTAGGGGTCCACTAGGGCCAATGCGTGCCGGGGTCGCGGGAAGGTGCCAAAGGGTTACCGAGGCCCCGGGCAACACAGGCAACTGAAGGAATACGGGTGGGTTTTAGTCAGTAAGAGTCTGACACACCCTCCCGCTCCACCCAGAGCGGGAGAAGTTATTTGATGATATCAACCCCAAAAAAAAAAAAATACCTACACGAAAATGTATAGGGACACAGTCGTGGCCTGTTCGACAATTAAATGTATGTTACTACTCTCTTGAGAACTATTGCATCGACTTTATTGCAATCACCTAACAAATTGGCATGTCATCGTCATCTGCCTAGCCTTTTCCCGGCTGCAGCTGAACACCAGTATTTTACATGGAGCGACTGCTTATCTAACAAAATGGCATGTCGTAGTAAAAAATATCAATTAGATCAACAGACCTTCTCATACGTGGCATACTTCTTCACCATAGATGTCTATGTTTTAGAATGGGGAACTAGCTTCATCTTTCTGACTAACTGACCGACTTGACAGTTGAAAAGTGCCTGTAAATGGTTTATATGAAATAAATGCTTTGAGTTTGACAGTCTCATTTATACAATGGGCTTATTGTTCGTTTCGCACGAATTTACTTGCCCGAAACGGGCGTATCGACACTTTTAAATACTATTGTTTGTTCTGTAGGCGATTCGCAAGACAATAATTGTGGGCGAATCGACAAATCCAGAAATACGTATGAGGCAGTTGGCACACAAAATATTTTCTTTTATATTTACTTATAAACATTTGCTAAATAAAATATAAACTTATACAAAAACATTTGGTAGGTACTTAAATGTAGTTTATAATGTGCTTTTTTATAATTTTATTGCATAAAATTTAAAATGTGCCAATTGCCTACCAGAATCGCGTGGCATCGTCGCCGCGTCGCGTCGCGCCTGTTTACTAGAGCCTTAATACGTATTTCTGGAGTTGTCGATTCGCTTACTAATCAATTAATTTCGTACGAATCGCCTACAGACAAAATCATATTATTAAAAATTGACGATTTAACCATAAAATTGTGCGAATCAACCAAAAAGCCGTAGAACGGAAGCGCTTGTTTTCTGTAACCACAAGAAATGTTTATACTTACAACACCTATGTTAATTCCAATTATTTTGTTTGTTCCAGGTAAAACAAGAGTTAGTTCAGCGAAACGAACATTCAGCACAACACAACCTGGATGTTTTGTTTTAAAAGAAACCGATTGCCGATGTGTGGTCCTTTCTTTGGGAAAGAGGACCACCCTTATCGCGTGCTTTCTGCGGATATTGTAAGTTGGTAAAGTACCCACATTGTGAGTTGGTTCATCAAATTTTGACGGTTAGTCCCTCTAAGCTCTAGTCCCTCTATGCTCGTCTCGAAAAATACCTACTAAAAAGTTTCGCTATGCACGAAATTCTTCGATTCTACGTAAACAATGGAAGGTACAGCTGGAAAAAAGTGTTAAAATTAAAGTTAAAACTTATATAGCGCCATTCGTATACGCGTAAGCGTCGGTAAGTTATTTGTTTTGTCTCGTTGACCTCCGTCCTGTTTTAATATATTTAATGATCATTAGGAATAGGATATCATATTTACATACTAGGTTTTCTTAATTTACTTTTAAAATGGTTAAATAAAATGTTACACTGTAACAGTTTTCTTCATCACTGCCCGCGAATGTGATTTCGTGCATAGCGAAACTTTTTGTAGGTATTTTACGAATCGGGCATAGTGGGACTAGAGCATAGAGGGACTAGCCGAATTTTGAAATTGTAGTAGTAACATTGCCTAGGAATTGGTGTTTATTATCTGTTATAAACATAATTTTAGCGGCCATTTTCTTAACTACAAATACCTACTTAGTTTTCATGTGTAACATCTTTCCTCTCGTTTTCTGTGAGAGTGTTTTCGTTCGAAAGGGACGGAAGTGTGTAGACAGGAAGTGACAGCTTGAGCATGGAATAAGTAGTTACTTTTTTATAGCGTGGAATTAGTAAATATACTATGTACATTGTAAGTAGAGGGGGTCGAATTTCGATCAGTGGGCGACCACTAGTAATAAACAATTATGCGAATAAATATTTCAGTATTTAGCTTTTAAATTCTGAAGTTAATTTCTGTCGCTGCTCAGTTGCTTAATACCAAGGTGAGATGTCAGATGTTACACATCATTTGCGACTACTGTAAGGCTCGCTCGTTTTTTTGTGGTGTTAAATGTGTCGGTTAAAGAAATGGTTATCAAAGCTAAAAAGAAGAACACTTGGTTAATTTAAGTAGCTTGCTAAAAGAACGTAAGTGACTGCAGTATCATAGACACACATTTGAACTGACTCTTACTCTAGGGACCTTATGGCTATGCACAGGGGCGCCGACGCCGTGGGTGCTCGGGGCTCGAGCACCAACGAGAAGTAAATAGTGCGTGCAGAGCACCCATAAGAATAGACATCATTATATAATCACTGATCAATCAATCGGCTATGACCGATATCTCTGTAAAGGCTCACGTGGACTGAGGCGATTTTGCTGCCTGCAACGCCCGCGATATCGCGCTAGTCTGCACGAGCTTTAACATCGCTCGCCGCGCGGCGCAAGACGTCTACCTACGTATCTTATTTATTTCGTAGATTGCGTTATAAATAACCTTTTAAAGCGGGATGCAAAAATTTTCGAGCTCGCCCTCGATCGCTTTGCATCGTGGATTTTCTAAAGCTTTTTTGTATAACTCACCTGAGTAACTCTTATTTCTGTCGACTGGTCAAAAGAAAAGTTAACCTATCCGAGGCGCTAAAATCCTCGAGTTCGCTTCGCTCACAGTTCAGTTTGCGGATTCGCCAGCACATGTCCGTTTTCCGTTAGATACTAATAAGACGTATGTTGGTCGGTGATGCACTTAAAAATACTGTACAAGAATAAAATATAGAATAAGAAAAAAACGCACTTTTCCACCTACACGGAAAAAAAGGATGTCTTAAATTAAGACAATATCCTTTTGGTCAAGACAAATATTGATTCATATATGGCGAAAACAATATATATTCTTGAATGAAGTAAAATTTTGTCTTAGTTTCATTGTCTTCTTCGAAGACATTATACTTAAATGAAGAGTTATTAAGTTTAATTTTAAGAATATTATTTCTCTCTTAGAATATTTTCTTCAATTAAGATTATTACAGTGTTGGATCAAAAATATTTGCTTAAGTTAAGAATAAAAACCAAGTATTTATTATTCTTAATTTGAGTAAACAGGTTTTCTTGGACTGAGAACATTTACTTACGTTAAGAAAATATTTACTTGGATTGAAACAATTTTTCTGAGAAAATTGATATTCTTCGCTGAAGAGATCCTTTTTTTCCGTGTATCTTTCCACTAACATAATTAAAATGCAAAGTCCTCCTTACATGAATTCTACGGAACGGACTTAGATGCGATTTAGAATATATTTTTGGCAGGATTAAGTAGAAGGCTAAGTAAGACAGGGAACTAGGCTATAAAACAAATTATTAAAAAAAAAACACTTGGTTCGTCCCCGCCTGCGATACCTAAATTCTAGAGATTATAATGCTAGTTTTTCTCTTTTCAGTTATATATTTTGGCAGTCGGGTGTTTTGTTTTTTTTTAAATAATTTGTTTTATTTCAAGTTTTTTTAATTTTATTATTACATACAGGGTGTCCGTAAACGGTGTACTGAAAATTAAGGATGTGGTACAGACCATCAAATTGAATAACTTTCTCCCGGGGACCAACATCGTAATCGCGAAAAAATTATCCGTCGTCCCATACAAAACTTCAATACCTACTCGACCAAATGTATGGGACGACGGAAATTTTTTTCGCGATTACGATGTTGGTCCCCGGGAGAAAGTTATTCAGTTTGATGGTCTGTACCACACCCTTAATTTTCGCTACACCGTATACGGACACACTGTATATGGAATTGACTCATTATTAGCTATTATTTGATATCAATATTGCTGTAATTGATTTTAGAAACACCTCCTCCCTTTTTGTGTATTTGCAGATGCAATATATAAATGTGACTCCTATGTCACTCCCACAATTAAGTGGGAATCTAACGACACCGTTAAAATCCATCAAGCCGTTTAGGCTAAAGAGCGTGCCAAAGAAATAGACATACATACATACATATATACTCTCGAAAAACATTACCCTCATGGGGCAAACGGATAAAATGAGCATGAGTATGAGCACCCATTTTTATTTTTTTTATTTTGCGGGAAATTATCAAATAACATCTCCCGCTCTGGGCGGAGCGGGAGGGTGTGTCAGACTCTTACTGACTAAAACCCACCCGTGTTACTTCCGTTGCCCACGGTGAGATTTCTACAGAACAGACCGGATGATTGCCCACATAGCGAATAAGATCAGCCCTGCATCCATGGCTGCCTTAATTAATTACCTTCCTTCCTACAGGAATCTTCTGACATCCCTTGTCCTAACCACTTCCTCCAACCCCTTCGTGATACAGCACGATGTTATGTTACATTTTTGTAAACAGACTCTCGCAAGGCAACAAAACCCTCATTCACAAGAGCGTTTCATGCAGTGTGCTCCCCCGCTTTACACTTCAGTAATATTTTAACAAAAGTATACCGTTCTCGAAAGCGGTGTACACACGGTCCTCCATTCCTAACGGTGTAATATGATGCCGTGTGTTGTGTTACATTCACGGTACAGCGGTCTAGCTTCCTGGACTATATAGCTTCTGGATATTTTGTTGCAAATGTAACGAAATACTGTTTTAGTTAATAAGAGATGAGGATGTAGTTCTAAAAAGCTAATGAAATGATGTTAGTTTGTGTTTTCTACGCTTTTGTGTGTGTAAAGTTGACAAGCGTTTGC
This sequence comes from Atethmia centrago, assembly GCA_905333075.3. Taxonomy (NCBI): domain Eukaryota; kingdom Metazoa; phylum Arthropoda; class Insecta; order Lepidoptera; family Noctuidae; genus Atethmia; species Atethmia centrago. The sequence goes on along the minus strand of HG995378.1, from coordinate 27,412,183 downwards.
TTATATATATCACAATCCGAAGTTTTTCTAAAGGTATTCGTCTGCTCAACAACCTAAATATCGCAATGAATATTGGTGAATTGTCAAAATTAAAGAGGCCATTGTAAGAAGTGGTACTTAATTTTAATTTCCAAGATAACATTTACATAATTGTATTTATTTTTATTAATTTTTCCATTGTAAGTGTGTTGCGAAATTAGGCTTCAGAATCTGCATTGTCCGCTTTATTTTTAAAGGATTACCGTTCAAAATACTTGCAATGAGTGGTTGTTTTATATTTACCAGACTGTAAGGTTATTTCTAAATTAAGTTTCCTAAACTTAAAAATCCAGTTACTGAATGTAGACTCTGACATTAGGAGAGAAAATGACGTTTTCTTAAAAATGCTTGAAAATTCGAGTGTTATTTTTACAACATTCGTCGAGATAAATCGGAAATGCAATATTGGTTAAATATATGCGAGCAGCATCCGGCAATGTCAGTATGAAAATTATATGTGTCGTGTCAGCCCAATAAATTTGGTACTTAGGTACTATGAAAACTCATATCTATGGTGACCTTAAAAATGGAATTGGAAAAATGGATTAAAAAGGTAACTTAACAAGGATTTTATTTCAATTTCGAACTAGCTTGCAAATAGAGCTGTTTAAATTACAAAAGAAACAAATGAACATTGGCGCGTGAAAAGTTATTGATTTTCGTCTTTGATTCCTGGTAATTGTAATTAATTTGCTTAGTTTGAATTTCCACGCATTATTTGAGACGCAACCAGGGACTCACGTATGTGTGCCTCGGCTTTGTAGGCCGCTGCAGTAATTTACTATAAAAAAAATATAACAAAGACTGAAAACCTTAAAGGCTCCTTCAAACAGGCGCGACACGCGACGCGACACAAAAACACCGCGTGTAGCACTACAAGCGGTGCCTTCGTGTCGCGTCGCGTGTCGCGCTTGTTTGTAAGAGTCTTTATGGTCAAAGTAAAGGCTCTAGCCTTAATTCTACTCACAGATTATCATAAAAGCAAATATAAAATTAAACAGAAAAAGATGGCCACCCCATATACAGCTAATACGTCCATGTCATGTAAAACCAGCCGACGGAACGACGTGAACTCAGTAGCCTCGTCATATCCAATTTACTTGACGCCAGTTATAAATTTGAAATTAAAACCCACACTAAATTAACATCTATGCTAACAGGCTGTAGGTCCTAGACCTCCGATCCGTAATATGTTTATGCTTACCTGATCTCTCTGACCATCCTTAGTCCCTACATTTGATTCTACAGCTTCAACTACATCAATAAGGACGAATTTCGTTTGTCTACCATCAGCAGTCGTAACTTCTATACACGGAGTCCAATTAACAATAAAATTTACGAGTCGTCGTTCAACATTGGACCTTATTGTTTGTAACAAGATTTAATTTTGATTCTAGAGTTGGATTTCTATTGTGGCTGTTACAATTAGGTTGGGAATTGTACTGATTGGATTCAGTGCAGACTTTATTTCCGTTTTTATTCTTCTCTCGTGTGTTGCTTTAATTTCAGGAAAAATTTAATTGTTTTATTTCGCTTTAGATTAGAATTCTTTTATGAGTAGGGTTGACATTCAATTTGCGGTCGGTTTTTCGTATATGAGAAAAACGTGAGTGTTTAAGTTGATGTATCTTTTTAGTTAGAGTACCCACATTTTGTAAGGCCTAATTTGAATCAGTCATTTGATAAATCACTATTCTACAAATCGGTATATACTGTTAAGTACTAATCTGATTGCCTACTGATATCAACCAACTTATGTTCATGTAATAACGTCACCATCTATATCTACTACTGCGAAGTTATCATCAGAAAAACCGTTTAGTCATTAATGTTTATTACTTATTGCCACTATTACGAATACCCTTAACACCTATAAGTATTACTAAAGCTATTAAAGGAACCATCAATCTAACGGCATAAACAAGATCCTCCGCAAATCGTAATCCAATCCAAAAATCAACACCTGAATTCGGAGCGCTCAAAAGCGTCCTCGAAATCCTTCGCTGCAGACACTAAGCCAAGTTCTTTGAACAAGATTCGAAGCAAAATCTGGCGGATCAAAGCGGATATACTCAGCCAAGAGTAGAGTGCCCTCGTGAATTGCAAACAAGTGCAAGTCAGCTGTAAATTATGCAACCCGCTATACGAACGTCCTAGTTTAGAAGGCTCCGAAGAAATTTTTGATTTCGCTTTAGTAACTTCTGGTTTAAGTAGTTTCGAAGTTTTCGGGTTAAATGGTGCGGCAAAGTTTAGATAGGGAGTTTAGTGAGTTGGCTAATGTTTTTTTTAATCTTTAATAGTTTGAAGGCGAAAGTTTTGTGAAGTTTAGTAATAAGTTATCAACATGAATTAGAAAATTACGAACTACTCGTATTTATTTATTTGTATTAATTATGTGTTTTGTGTTTAGTTTCTATGGGTGTAATTTATGGACCTGAAATAAATGGATTTATTAATATTATGTCGTTTATTACACTTTTTGTCTTATAAAATACATTTTTAAATATTTCTTAGAAAAAATATAAAAAAAAAAATAATAAATTAATATAATTATATATAATTTATTATTATATATATTTTTTTTATTGTTTTATTATTATTATTATTATTAGGCTTTGAAACCTGTACCTAAATGTTTTTTTTATGTAATTAATTGCAGTTGACTTAGTATTTTCTTTTATCTGGAATAGATTTCGAATGGGGTTAAAAACTGAAAGCTCGTCGTAGGTGGCAGCACAGTTGTCCGTCCACAAACCGCCATTGTTTTGTTTATGATTACTTTTGCGTCGATCACAAATTAAACGAAAACTAGATAAATATGTATGACTTGGAGTGTACCACTAATAACTGGTAAAAAACAGCTGTAGTGAAAAATCAATAAATTATGAATGTTTTATAATTTATAGGTAATAAGAACTTAAACTCAACAAACCTATTAAGTAATAATAATATATTAATAGGTTTGTTGAGTTTAAGTTCTTTTTTGTCGAAGACTGGAGGAGGCGTACGACAGAAATAACCGGATCTGAGTTGAAAACCAAGTCGAGGATGATTTTCCTGGTTGAAAAACAGGATGGATGATGGATGTTAGTTCTAGCACAGATTTATATGATAATACAAAATACACATAAACCTTTACTATAATTTACATAATATCCCATCACAATCCAATAAGAATAATAATTCAATCCTGTAAGTAAAGAAAACAGACTTAGTTCTCTTGGAAGCATCACCTGTGTACGAATTTCTCCCATAAAATTCTTCAGGTTTTAAACGCATAGCACATAGTCTCGACGAAGTAGTAGTAGTTTCTGAGAGCTTTCTTCCAGGTTTCGTCTTTAAACATCTTTGGCAAATAGATTTGTCCCCGTATTTTTACAGTCAACAGCTGCGCAACGGAGTATATTAATTAATTACGCATAAGAAGTAGCTTGTTTACAAAAAAATGTAAGTAAGTGGAAGGTGACAGGGCGCTGCCAAATTCTTAGACGTTGGATGTTAGCGACATCAGAAGTGAGCAAGTGGCAGTAGTTTTTATCCTCATTACAAGCTAATGACATTTCAATATCGTAGAATCCCTTTACTCAGGTTTCTTTCTGGCATTGATTTATTACATGCTGACGCATTTTCTTTCATTCCCAAATCAACAGTCCAGTAGTTCGTGAAATTATAGCCTGTGGCCTTAGCCAATAAATCCACAGTCACGTTAATCACAAAATCGATTCCAGAAAAGTAATGACCTTTTGGTACCAAAAAAGTAAGGCTCCCGGCAATAAAAAGTTTTATAGTATCTTGGTGATTTGGATCGAGGACTGTTGCATCTTAAAGAAATGATTGAGCTCTATAACTAGTGGGGTTTTTTACTATTATTGACGCCTGTTGCATGGTGCATGCGTTAAAACGGGTAATTTGTGTATCGTTAAACATAGAGATACGAGTGCACTAGCTGTTCAGAGTGTAAAATTAGAAAAATACTGTGCTGCTTAATTAGAATGGGGGTAAACAGGATAATAATAAGAGCAGCTGTGTGTAATTGCTAGTGGTTTGAGTCTATCGAGGGAAAAGGATGGGAGTAGCTAGTCAGCTGATTGCATTAGGTTTATTCACTCACCTTTATGTGAATAGAAAACTAAATGGTTAGCAGGTGAAATAAAGGAACAAATGGATTTCATTAGAGAAGATGTGGCTGCATATTCAAATCAAAATATTGTTTGCCAAAAATGGAGATTATGCCAATATTCCCTAAGTACGACTGATTATTGAAGCCGCTACATGTTCAGCAGTGATATGATTAACATAACCAACACACAGATACACACCAAACTACACACACACACACATTTTACACTTGGAAAGGCATGTTTGAGAAGCTATGAATATGGATGAAGCGAAAGACGCCTGTTAGGACCGTAGCAAATAAATATCTAACGTCATGGCGTGAACTGCTTGCATTTATATTACTGTCGATACCGTTTAAGCATCAGCTTATAAGGCAAAACCAGCCTTAGAATCAACTACAGTTTTATTACTTGAAAATAAATTCAAACAAATAGTGTCCTATGAGTCAGACGTGGATAAAAACATGTTTCTTAATACTTAATTAACATGGACGGATTCTAGAGTCAATTAGTATATCTCCCCTTATCTATTCAATGAAGGACCGGTTTCAACATCTTCAATCCCGTTATGAAAATACGTGGTTCCGAGTAAGTTCTTCGTAGATCGAACAGATAGGACCTAGGATGGTACCTTGGGGGACGTGATATGTTTGCGTGAGTTGCCGGCCTGTGAAGATATTTATAGAATGTTTGTTTTGTATAAAATAGTTGGCGTTTTAATAAATTAAAGCGGTTTGATTACAAAAGTTAGTTTTTAATAACGATTTATTGTTCTTTGTAGTTTCGTGACACAGCGACCTTTTCAATAGCTTTCGTTACGTCATCTAAGACAGTTTCGCTCTTTCTTTTATAAAACATAACACAAATCTCGGTCTTTATTCCCTGAAGTGGCAGTAAGGTCGACGTTCCCTGATAATTTACCGATGACAGTTTTAGATTCCAATCTTATATCGAGCTTTATCGCCATCCATCGAGCACTTCCTTTAGGAATATTAATTTACATTCAGGTTAGTCGCAGGTAAGACCCTGTATGTTCCTTACATAATTCTAACTTCACCTTGATTTACTTTTAAGGTCCAAATACTGACTTTTAACCTTCTTGTATCTTTCAGCTCAAGATAGACCCAATCGGGTAAAGAACTAGTCAAGTTTTTCTTATTTCCTTTACCTACGTACGGAAACAGGTGTGTAAGACAGTTACGTCTTGCGAGTGTGAGTGGGCAAAGAAACGATATGTTTTACAAGAAAGTCTTCTTGGAAACCACTACGATGGTTAGCTCAGCTGTGTTGTAAGAGGTTTAAATAGCAAATACTTAATAGGCCGACCTTCGTTATTTTCAATTCTCCTGCAGAAGATGATTGAAGAAAAAAAATATTAGTACCTATTTATTTATTATATACTTTATTGTATAAGACATAAGACAAAAAGAAAAAACGTATTTAAAACTAGTAAAGTAACTCGCAATGTTTTTTCCGAGCAAATGTTTGCAGTTCTGCCGATGTTCGTGCAAAACAGAAAAGATGGGACACCCACCGAGCACGTCCAACGTCGAGCAAATGCACAGAGCGAATGCTCGCCGTGACAGCGTTTTCACTGAAAGAATGAGTGAGCGAGCATACGTTCGCCGAGTCCAACCGATTATCACCGAACAAACATGTTCGCTCGCTCAAGTGAAAATGTTTACCGCGTGAACAAACGCTTGCTTGCTCAGGACTGTTCAGAACGCTAAGTGATAATGCAGTTATAGACGATTGAATTCGCGCGCGGGTGTGAGCACTTACGCCTGCCAGATATTGTTACATCAGTAAGTTCGGAACTTTTATCGACCTAAATAAAGAAATAAAAAAATAACAGTAACGCCAAAAAGGTACGTCAAACGGTGGCAAGTGAGATGTACGCAAAGAAATGCTGGATTTGACACTACTCAATGTTTTATGAGAAAGCCTTCTTGGAAGTCACACTGAGATTGTAAAAACTCGCAAGTTAGGAGATGGAGCGGTTTTGTTTTAAGATGGACAAGTCGTGGGTAATAAAACTGTGAGTGAAAGTGGTGTAAAGAATTAAATTAAATATAATTGTCTTTACTTTTTAGCTTTTAACAAGCTTTTAAATACACTTTTTTTGGCACCTTTTACGGATTTTTGTCTGTTTTAAAAAGAGTTCGTAGATGTTACGAAAACTATTGTTTCTGAAATGTATAGCAGAAACATTTTTTTAAAAGCTAAACAGTTTGGGATGTTCCTTTAGCCCCTAACTGTCCAAGTGTACCAGAGGACACCTGAGGGTTTGACATGAATTTCAGAAAATAACCTACGGGCTACAAGGCATTGCCTTAGAATTTTGCCAAGTTAGGGGGTAAAAGATGCTATCTGTATACCTTTTGTAGCGTGTAACCAGAAACTCACCGAGTATAGACTGAACCAGGGGGCCAACCATTACCTCTTATAGCAGTATTATTATAATATTACTTCACAGTGGGAAAGTGATGGAGCTGTACAGGACTAAGGCCCGGTATCCACCAAAGCGGAGAGGAGAGAAGACGAGTGAAGATGTGTTTTGAATAACCAACCAGATATCGTTATTTCCACATCTCCTCTCCTCTTAGCTTCGGTGGAAATGGATCAAGCGGAGAGGAGAGAAGATGTCTCATTTTTCTATAGAAATTTGTGCCGCAAGCGAGCAAGCGGCGCGGAGCAGAGCGGAGATGTGTGTGACTACACACAGCTCCGCTGACCAGGCGGCGCCCATGCTAGCGCACTTCTTTCCCCGCTGCTTTCTCCCCACGCCTCGCACTCCCGAAAGCGTCAGTCGATTGACTGACCTTGAATGCAAGAGTCGGCCCGTCCGTATTTTTATATTTTCAGTTAAGTTTCCAAAATATCCGTGTCTTCAGAATACACTTTTGAATACACAAAAACATGGCGTTTTCCTTTCGTAGACAGCACTTGACTGATTTCGTCGAGCACACAGCTCACATCTCCTCTCCGCTAAGCATCTCCTCTCCGCTGTGGTGGAAATAACATGCCAGCTAAGTAGCACATCTCCTCTCGTCTCCTCTCCTCTCCGCTTTGGTGGATACCGGGCTTTATAGATCCATCTCTTTCTCACGCTGAAGTAATATTGAAATAATACTGCTATAAGAGGTGATGGCTGCCCCCCAGGACTGGAAACTCGAGTTTCGCATGCAAAAGTTTATCACAACAAAGTTTTCTCACGACATCCATTCACGCAAAACATATCGCCATCCCTCTCACCTTGCACCATCTCCTTCGTATTGTATGACAGAAACATGACGCGTGAGATAATGCGACTGTACACACATAAACACGCGTGTCCGTCCGTGTGTAATAAAATCATTGGCCGTATGACGCGGTACAATGTACTTTTGTACAGAAGATGTGTTAGGTTTAATAATTTTGTATGTGTGTGGGCCTGAATGTCTGTATTTGGTATTTCGTGCTAAGATAAGTAGGGGTTCGTTGTGGATTTAAATGGCTTATTCCACAAATCCCCCTGAAAATACACCTTGGGAGGAAAACAGGATGTTTTTCCCCCGTAAGGAGGGAATTCCAGACTTTCTTTTATGGATTCCACTTGGGGGACAAGTTTAATCTATAAAAGAAAGTCTAAAAGAAAGGGGAATTTGTGGAATAAGCCTGAATGACGTATGACGCTTTAATATTATCTTATTTTTTTATAGATATAATGTTCTTTTCTTCATCTATATCGTATAGCCTTTAGGCTCGTGCAGACCAGCGCGATATCGCGGGCGTGACAGGCATTTTGCTGGCTGTCGCGCCCGTCTGAACGAGCCTTTTACCGTCCCACTGCAAGGCTAACGCTATTTTTGCCTAAGGTTCCCATTTTGGACCCATATTGTCCAGGGGACTACTCTCTAAGTCCGTCAATGAAGATACGGGCCGTTCCGAAAGTAGTTGATCCGTCAAAACAAGTGACAAATTAAATTTTTCGAACGGGCATAAACACATTGCGAGTAGGGACAACTGTCAAATCGTGTTGTCATTCATCCTCAGTTCGGGCTCCGAAGAAATCTTATATCCGTGGGTGGTATGGAGTCGGAAACGCCCGTAACTTTGGCCGAAACTACGGATTTTTTGCTTAGGGAGTAGGCCCACAGGTCTTCATTGATTTATGTAATAGGACCTACATAACATATCTATAAATAATAGATTTTAATTATCATGTACTTCATTAACATACGGATTTTTGACGATCATGTCATATCTTCATGGTGTATCTCTGTATTCATCCTCTTCGGTATGATATTCATACACTTTTATTTGCTTAATTAATTTACATTGCTTAATTTCTTTCTTCACTTGTTTTTTGTTTACATCAATGGCAACGTTTAGCTAACTGTACAAAGTACTTAGATCGTATGACAAAACCAATACTCTAACATTATAGATATAAGTACGCTTAACCCAGCTGTATCTGCATATCAAATGTTATCTGTTTGTCCACTCTCTATCAAGTTTTCCCTACAAAAACTGGGCATATATGCACGCACACGGAGAACTAAAACTATATGCTTACTTAAGCACGACCTGGTTAACACATCCAGAGAACCAAGACCTGTAATTTAGCTATAATTACTCCACTAGATAGGTCAAGTTACATTGGAACTAGCGTCCAGAAATCACAGACCTATTATTTCTAGAATAGCCAGCGTTACTAGAGGTGATGTTAAAATGGTAGTAATTGTAAGTAATGAAGACTGTAAATTGATTATCGACTGTGAATGTTCAAAGAAAATGGCGCGGCGCGCAATGCTTTCTATTTGAAGACTTCAAACATTTTTATGACGTGTTTGATTATTAATACGTGCTTTGGGTATCAAAATGTTTGTACGTATTGCTGTTCTCTTTAGCGTTTTTCTGACGTTTGTAAAAGTGTTATTTGAAGTCGTCTTTTCGTTTGAAGAAAAGGTTTATTAATAGACAGAGAGTAAGGTCGTTAGTTTGATACTCTTCAACTGTGCATGTGTTTTGTACTGGGTTTGTCCATGATGCTTATATTTTCAATTCCATTAAGGAACTTGGTAGCCCAGATTTGTCAAGTTCATCTTCGCAAATTCGATTAATGCATCTATGAAAAGTTTTGGTGTTATTCAACCAAGATTCCAAATGCAAGTTTCTGGATACCCAGGGACCAACTCTGCTTACCTATGTTCCAGGATTAATCGATACCCAACCACTTAAAGACCGCTACAGAAGCCGTAAAGCCAATTAACATCTCTAAAAACAAAAATAAACAAACGTGCGATCCATCAAAATTTTACCAATATTTAACATGCGTACGCGCACCATCTCTTTTTAAATTAAACACGTACGTAAAAACTTTATAAAAAAACAAGCAACGTCGTGCCAGCTTGGCGCCACCGACCGAACGTAGTAAAAAAAAGTTTAAGTATAAAAAATATAATGTGATTATTAATCCTGAGATGTGGCACTGAAAGCAGGGCTGGCAGAAAAATTTTATCTACCCGACTGTGAAGAAATAAAGAGGGTTATGATTTTACAACATATCTACCGAGTGAAATTCTTATTCAGGTTGAGAAGTGTTTACGTCTAGGTACGGTCAACCACACATGGTAACAATTTGACATTGACAGTGACTTTATGTCGTTTACCTAAGGGTGATTTTCGTAGAGCAGGTGTTATCACTGATGTACAAGACTGTCTCACGGTGTTATCACTGATGTGCAAGACTGTCCCTACGTCTCACGTAGGTAATCAACTCATGAGTTGACTAAGGGCAAATTTCACCAATTAAACTGAACGTGATCAGCATATTATCTAAACCGCGTTTAAGGGTCTGATAAACGCCGTTGACCTCGGCCAAAAAAACGCGCGACGCGTCGCCGTTCGGTTACAAAGGGAATATTTATTTTTACTAATGAATATATGAATATTTTAAAAAATCACAGATAGAATTATAGATAATAAAAGACTATATGCATACAAAAAATATCATGAAAATATCTGAAGTAGTTTGAAAGTAATATCGTTTTTATTATGCTGTGGATAGACATTACTTCCTGAATTTATTTCATAAAGTATTTTACTACAATACTTAAATGTTCACTTATAGAATTGATGTGTAAACGTTCTAGTTTAACATACATTTTTTGCATAAATTACTTGCATTATTTACAGGGCGTAATCTAATAAGATATTTAAAAGTCGTTAAGAGCTATAATTGTTATAATCGTTATGGAATATTGACACTGACAGTTCTTGAACGTGGTTTAGATGTACTCGTCAGCTATTGCGGTCAGTATCAATTGGTCCTAGGGTCAAAACTAGTCGGAAAACCAGATAAAATGCACGTGATTAAATACGTACCTAATTAGTCCTGAATATTATGTACAAAGGATTTTTTATGCATTGTTTCGTTCCGTGAGTGAAGGTCGACATTAATATATTTATATGAATAGGTCTGAAAATGCCTAATGTTAACAACGACTCAGTACATTTTTCTAGCTTAAATATTACGTCTTTCAGGGTTAAAATCATCAAGAAAATTACTCAATTCAGTTCAGAGATTCCAATTTAAGATGAAATAAATAGGGTTGCAAGGTAAACACGCGAAACAAAAATTACCTTGTTCTTTTTATGCTTCTTTATTTATTTTTTTAATTAAAAATTGGACCGCCTTGAAATACCAACGCATACATTAAGACAAAAAAAATCTTGTACATTTTTTATTAAACTTGAATCAAAGTTTATTTTACTCAAATACATATATATAAACAGTAGATTATACAACGAGTGAATAAAAGGGAACTTAATTCGAGGGACTAAGTTGGATCCCGACAGCAACGAAGGATTCTAGATTAGAATCCTGAGTGGAGCGAGGGATTTTTTTTTTTTTTTTACATGTTGTGTGCTCTACTTTTTACCATTGACTGCGAGAAAATAAATAGTAGTATAGCATTTATATTTATCATTTTTGTAAGAAATTATCTACTGCTGCATTAGAACGAAATGATTCCGGAGTCAGTGTATGATTTTCGTCACTGGAAGAACTAATGACATAAAACAACCTCGTTAACAGATAGTAAAGAACCTAACTACAATTGGCGGATATTAAAAAAAAAAATTGTATGGCTCTTGTAGCCAGCCAGAAGGTACTCTTTCAGCACGTTTATTTTAATATTTTTATACATATTTCGTACAATGCTTGTTCCAAATTCAGAATGTTTTTATTCACTCAGTGACGAAAAGAGAGTTTTATTCACTGTTATCTATGAATCAAATGCCCTATTTCTAGTGGCAATGGTAAAAAATAAATAATATGTTTTCATGTCATTTACTCTCACTACTTACTAATTAACATATTTATACATAGCCAGACTGAATAATACCTCCCATAAAATATTTAAACGTCAGTAGAATAAATTAATGGCAGACTTTAATTTATACTTCTGATTACTGACTAACTTGAACTAAGTACTGTATTTCTTGATTCTCCTGACATGGTACACCTTTTACTTTTAAAATGCAAATACATCTTGGTACAGCCCTATTGAAACCGGAATATAAGGTGGACACTTTAATATCCTGCGCGTGAGTTGGTGTTGTGACCACACGTCAACTGTAAGGAGGATATTCTGAGATTACGTGCAAGGACTACGTAGACAGAGTTTTGTGATTAGAGGAGTCAAAATATACTTGTCTCTTTTTGTTAAAATGCATAAATGTGAAATTTTTGGTTGATTGATTAGGTGTAACATGTCGTAAACGGGATACATTTTGAATCAAACAGAAACAAACAAATAATAATAGTTCAGTTATATATCATAGTTTTTGTCTAATCATAAAAACCGGGAATAGTTACAGGTATGTAAATAAATATCAACCAAACAGTAGGTAGTTCGTGTTTGTGGAATTCTTGATCTTATTTTCTTAAGAAATCCAGCAATATAAAAAATATGAACAACAATACATAATATATATAACATATCATCACGCCTTGTTTCCCCGCAGGGTTGGGCAAATTTGTACCTGTAGTATACCCACATTTCGCCAGTTATGTTTAAGTCCCATGTGAAAGGGGGTGAGCCTATTGCCATCAACCGGGCACAAATCCGGACTCCGGGCTGCTACTGAGAAATGCCAGATGGAAAAATCCAATAACACTTGCCCGACCCGGGAATATTAAATATATATCCAACAATATAATATACATATATATTTCTATTTTCATAAATACTTATTTGTTTAGTTTTATTTAAATAAACAACTAAGTGAGCCATTTATTGAGAGTGGAGTTAGCAAACATAGTCGTGTATAACAGCTTGTGCCGAACAGCTGGCTGGAGAAAATTCCATCCTTTTTCCAAAATCATGGCGCCCGGCTCGCCGTGAGTCACCCATTTCGAGGCTAATTTGTTATTACTCTTATTACTGGCGCTTATATCTTATAAAATTTGCATCCATATTAAATAGTGGACATACTGGACATACTGGACACTGGTGAAGGCTTGGAGGTCGAAATAATTTGAGTTCGCACTTACCTTCCGGATCTGTATCTTAATTATGAGATCGCTTCCTTGATCCATGTATGAGTTTGTAATTCAATTAAATTAAACCGCATGAGAACTTTATTTCGAGTGCGAAAATATATGTAAGAATTAATTTACCACTTAATTTGTATAAAGTGTAAGATATTATAATTTATTTATCACTTTATTATTAAGTGTGGCTGCGTCTGGCAGTCTTTTCTTTTTGTCAATAATTGGCACAATTACTGTTAAAAATCACACCGTCCGATAGGGACCAGGCCCGGGTCAACGGCGCGATGTGTTGCACGCGCGCCTCAAAGAGATGTTAGCACAACTGTAGGGCCCGCTAGGGCCGATGCCTGCCGGGATCGCGGGCAAGTCCGAAAGGGATACCGTGGCCTCTGGCAAGACACAGGTAACGAAAGGAACACGGGTGGGTTTTAGTAAGTAAGAGTCGGACACCCTCCCGCTCCGCCCAGAGCGGGAGAAGTTATTTGATAATTTCCCACCTAAAAAAAAAGACCACATGCACTCATTTTTAACCGACATCCAAAAAGGAGGAAGTTGTCAATTCAGATGTTTATATATTTTTTTAATGTATGTTTGCCGATTTCTCCGTCTATTGTGGACTGATTATGAAAATTCCTTTTTATTTACCTACTAGAATTCTATAGTTAAGTTGCATTGCTAAAGTATCGTCTCAGCGATGTTTGCAAACAAAAAGTGACTGAAGGTTCCCACAGACAGGAGCGAAGTAGAACAATTTCTTCTTCATGGAAACTGTTCTACCAGAATCGTGTCGCATCGTCCCGTCGCACTTGTCTCAGGGAGCCTTAAGTTAAAAAAGTAGCGGAAGCAAGGACCTCTGTGCTAAGGTAGGTACCAACCCAAATGAAGGCGTCTGTGATGGTTCTCTTTGTTCGTATACAAAGCTACATTTTTAAAAATTGATTTGTGCATAGACGCTACTGTGGCGGCATCTACATCGCCACATGCGAACTACGCAACACACTGACGTCAGGCAAAATTCTGCATCGCGCAAGCAAAGTTTACCGCGCAACTAGCATAAATAAACAACATCCCGACATCAACCGTCAGTCAGTTGCCGGCCAGACACGACACCAGTCTGGTCGGAGGATCATCCCTTTTCTATACAGGATGAGTGAACTTTACACCCTGTTCCTCATACCTCATTACTTCAACCACTTCGTTGAGTTAGACTTCAAGGCCTAACATGGCACACAAGACCTTTGTCTAAACATCATAATAAAATTAAGCAAAGGATCGGCAGGTTGCTAATGTTCTAGTCTACTAACACTAGAGGTCACTGAACTATCGTGACTAGACACAGTGGACACATGTGATCAGCAGTGCAGTTTGTTTACACTGATCGTTTTTTAAACCAAATGTTGGTTTAGCTGAGTAGATTCTAATGGCAATGTTCATTACTTATCAGCCAGTTAACTTTGTTAACATTGACCGCTAAATGGCTTTTTATCATTGTTTGGAAGACAAATCACTGACTAGCTGTTGCCCGCGACTTTGTCTCCGTATATTTTATATTTAATTCTCTTTTTATAATAAATATCCGGGATTAAAAAGAGCCTATGTCCTTCTCCAGGTCCCAGGCTGTTATATGTCAAATTTAATAACGATTGGTTCCGTGGTTTAGACATGAAAAGGTAACAGACAGACAAACCTACCTACGTTCTCATTTATAATAATACTAGCTAAGTACCCGCCCTGGCGTCGCTCGGGGAGCAGAGCATATATGGGTTATATATGCTACATTTTTTTTCTGTCGGATTGTTGCGTCGAGAATGTGGGTTAGATTGACGGCTCTCGCAGACAAGTGCAACGCAATAGTGCGACGCGACTCTAGTAGAACGATTCCTATGAAAACTGCGTGGAAATTGTTTTACCAGAGTCGCGTCGCGCCTGTCTGCGGAAGCCTTAAAATGTAACTGATGTTCATCCTACTTGGAGTATTTAAATGTATTTCATTTCCAATCCTGCAAATATTTGAAAAGTAAAGAATAGATACAATGTTATTTTCATATAACTCGGGATGTGGTTTACGTGGCGCACGCAAATAATGCTTCCATCGGCATCGTTTTCGGCATGTTTTTTTTCCGACTCCTTAAACAATCATCGTCATATTTCTGCCAATTTAAACAAAACCTGAATGAGTTATACACTTAAACCTTTCTCATGAATCACTCCGTCCATTGGTGAAAACTGTATGAAAATCCGTTCAGTACTTAGTTTTTGAGTTTATCGCGTTCAGACAGACAGACGCGGCGGCGGGGCTTAGTTTTATAATATTATATTTATTGATAAGTATAGATTTTAGTGATTACATTAATGAGTCGTGAGTAGCAAGAAAAGTACTGCTTCTGAAGGAAAAAAAGTAAATAAGAATTTTATTATACCTAGGCTTATTATTAAGACGAATTTTACAAATGAGAAACTGGTTCCGATGAGATTTCAGTATGAGAAAAACTAAATTCTGAAAATACCTAATGGCGGTAGGTAATCCACGATTGTTGCGGATCGTTGAGCTGCTTAAGGGTCGTGCAGACGGGCGCGATGCGACGACACGACGCGGCACTAGTAAAACGATTTAACTATGAAAACTTTATAGGAATTGTTCTATAGGTTTCAAGGTCTGTGTTGAGCTACACGATTTCTGACAAATGCTTGTACTAACTGGACAGGTCCACTCTAATCTGTGTGGTTCTTTCCTCAAAATACCATTTCCTCTAATCTACACGAGGACTATGTAGATTACCGTCTGTAATGGAATTTTGATGACACATGATCTGACCAAGATTATGTCTGGACTTTAAAAGAGACTTTGACTCCCTGAGTTTGTTTCGCCGTTTCTTCTCAGGGGTAGTCTGATAGAAAACGTCGACTTCATTTAGCTTATTTTTTTATATTACCTGTAAAAGTGATTGAGATACCCTATTTACAGCATAAACAATTACATTTAGTTTCGTTATTGTTTTGTGTACTATATATTTTTCCGAACAATGTTATTATATGATAATTCCATTGCTCTAGCAAATAGTAGTGTAGCGGAATCTACAAGGCCACATGCGAACTACGCATCGAACGAAAACGAAACGTAACGTAACGAAACGTATTTTACAAGGCGGCGTTTTGTTATTTTGGATTAAATTCTTTAAATTAAATCGATTAGATGTAAAGCGAGCCGACTTACAAAGTTAAAACCAGGAAAGTATTTTGCGAGAGATAATTTGTATTACAAAATAAAGCAACTTTAACAATAATGTTACTGATATGAAATAGCAATGGGAAGGTACTAAAGGGTTACCGAGAGCCCTGGCAACACAGACAACGGAAGGAATACGGGTAGGTTTTAGTCAGTAAGAGTCTGACACACCCTCCGCTCCGCCCAGAGCGGGAGCAGTTATTTGATGATTTCCCACCCAAAAAAAAAAAGACCTGCCGTCACATAATGACACAAATTCTGCATCGCGCAAGCAGAGTTTTCCGCGCGACTGGAATATACATAATTATATAACGTCCCGAAATCAACTGTCGGGCTGTAGTCCACCAGACACAACGCCCGTCTGGTCAGAGGATCCTCCGTTTTCAATGGAGGATGAGTGAACTTTACACCCTCTACAGTAGTAATGTAAAGTAACACTCGGTATAATTATGTTTACATAATTTATCAATACGTCTATAGACTAGACATTGAAAGTAAACATAAAATAAATTTATTTTTATGATAAAGTATTTTTACTGTTAAATACTAAGGCGCTTATAAGGAACACAGTCACACACTACCTTCAAGCCATCCAGTAACCACTGCCGTATGCCATATAGGGCAGTCTACATAAACGGTGTAGGTCAGGCATTAGATTTACAATGCCAGCAAAAAACGCTGATGTGATCTGCGCTTTATGATTTTATTAAAAACAGGTTTGTATTGTGGTAATAAGCGATGTTGGTTGTTGTGGATTGCTTGAGGTGGATTTACGGTGAATTCGCAATGGTAGCCCGCGAAATACAACTTTTTTTTACGTTTTTTGCATGTTGCAGATCAGTGTTAGGTTGTATCTTGACAAAATACGATTTACGACCATAACAAATATGTATTTACAGAATTATAATCATTAAAATCATTAATACATCTCTCTAAGTTAGATTTGTTCCTTAGTAACTTTTCCACAAGAGATTTATTCTTGAGATTTATTCAAATGTAACTAAGAGATGTATTAATGATTTAAATGTTTATTCTTCTGTAAATACATATGTGTTATGGTCATAAATCATATTTTGATCAAGATACAACTTAACACTGAACTGCAAATTGCAAAAGAAAATTTGAATTTCGTGGGATACCGCTGCGGATCCACATTAATTGAGATTTATGTCAACAATATTTTTGCTTTTTAATGCAGTATTTAATTTTTTCTCACTGTGCAAAAGTGACATTTTCAGACCATAAGCAAAAAAAAAAACAACAAAACGCAAGCGGTCTTTTTCATCCCCTTCTACTTTCTGTTCTTAATTAAGGACAAGCAGCTTTAGGTACCTACTTGGCTTACAATATAATTAGTAAGCCATACTGTGGATACTTTCGTCCCAGATTATCATTTATTTCACTTGGGCGACCCTGCGAACACAGCTAACATTAAAATACGCTTCACAGCACCAGAACACAGTACCTCACATTCACATGAACACATAAAATAATTAACAGTTACAAAATCTCACAAGATCGTGCCCAACGAATTCGTATCATACTGTGTTCATTAGTTTATCACTAGAAGACGAACAAACAAGTGCACCATAGTGCTAAATCAGATCCATAGATCGTTAGTGGATGATTAACGACCGTGGGAATGCGCCTGCGCGCCTCTGGGAAAGCGAGATAGATCATGGTTCGAGGATTCCGGTTTGGTGGTGGAAAAACGTTCAGAATATGGATTGGAAACAGAAAATGTTAGATGTGTTTTTTTGTGGGATAGAAGGAGTGGCGCGTGGTTTTGATTATGAAGATGCTGAAATTCATCGATATATTTTTCAGGTCAGGTTGACCAAATGTTCTTTGGTTAAAATATTGAATATTTTATTTGAATTTAACAAAATTAACTATTCAAAAACTACCAGATGTTTCAATAGTCTTCTCGAACACAGTAGATTTTGGCCAAATTAAACAATAGATGATTCATTTAGATACTGTAGCCTTGGCCTTCTCTTATATTGAGGTAAGCTTCTAATTATTATTTATTTACACGAAGCGATTGCCTATCTGACCTCCACAACCTAGTTAGTATTATGAATTTATGATAAAAAGGAGCTTAACTATAAAACAAATTCCACACAAATCCTAACTCCGTTACCAACAAAGTACAAGTCACTTCTTTCTCAGATAGATCGTCGTCCGGCACGATCTTGGAATCGTGCGCGCGCGCCGAACAATTTATTGTCGGAATAGATCGCTGTCCTAATTGCATCGCACTTGATTTTGATTGTACAAACCGTTCTTGATTGGTGGATCTTGATCTGTCTCTTTGTGTATTTTCATGATCATTTTGCATCACGATGGTGGCTGAACTGCGAGCTGTCTCTCTTAATGGTTTTGTTTCTTTGTAAGGCAACAATGGATGAAGATACCTCTGATTTGGGGTGTTCTACTTGGTTTTATAGGGTTCCGTAGTAAACAAACCCGAAACCCTAATAGTTTCGCCATGTCCGTCTGTCTGTCTGTCTGTCCCCGCTTTACAAAACAAAGTGGTAAAATAAAATCTTAAAACCAATTTCTTTTAAGGTACTTCCGTAATATGGGGATGATGATGATGATGTTTCTCGTCTATCCCATTGTGTGGGCTATCTTTAGATAAGTAGGCCCTTCAAAAGTTTTGCGGGTCTGTGAACACCATTTATCGATTCAGGGATCCGTTTGCGTAATATTAGGCTTTAAAGTGCAATTTTTGTAAGAGTCAAGTGTCCAGCTAGCTAAATTTGTTTATGGAGATTTAAAAAAATAATGGCTGTAGGTAGTACATATAATGAAATTAAAGAAAAACTATCACAGCTAAGTAGGCTTTACAAGTTAACGAGAATTAGTCGACCAACTTAATTTTGCAGTTGGAGAATTTACCGTGACGTATATCGATGTATGAGAGAACATGTTTTTCAACTACAATGTTAAGTTTGTTTTTCGGATAACTTTATCCCAATTACGGAACCCTTCATTGTGCGTGGTCGGACACACACTTGGCCGGTTCTTTTAAATTCTTTTTACCTATTGTGGTTGAGTAATTTTATTCTAGATGCATCGTTTTCACATAATATAATAACTTATATAATTAATGTACCTATAAAAAGCCGTGCTTATTAGGAGAACTTCTTCAAATGCATAGGTGTTCTTTTGAAAATGTATAATTATCTGGTGTAAACGTATGTGCTTGGCTGTTAGATGTCTGCCCTCATATTGGGGACCAGCAATATCGTGTACCAATGGGTCTTTTCTGTATTCAATATTTAACTAATGCTCTCAATTGACTATCACCGCTTATCTAATTCTATTTTGTTCTTAGCTTTTAAAAATGAGATAAACGCAAACGATTTCTAAGCGAGAAAACTTTTCATCACATTGTATCTAATTTCTAGACACTTGCTACGTACAATAGGTACGTGTAAGTAACTCATTGTCTATCTAAACCACAGAAGCCATGCGGGTAGCTGTGGTTGACGAGTTTTTGTGGTTTCCATTGTGCGTGTCCTCGGAGGGACATCCCTCAGTGACTCACAAAGCACGAGCGCACCTATTACAATATATATATCTTGAGTAACGCAGTCTGCATGGCTATTCGAATCGTCTTCATCGTTGAAACTGGTCGTATGCGAAACTTGTTACATACTTTGTTTAACACATCGCTGCTGTTTACTGCTGCAAGTGTAACCTGATCTTTTAATAATTTTTCATCTACTTGTCGTGTCTGAATTTCATGGCCGTTTGTTTCTGGTGGAAAGCCCAGACGCCCTTTCTTCCGGCCCTTTCGCCCGGAGGACACGGTGGGGCATACGGTGTAGGTCTGCCCGGCTTGGGCAGAGCACCGCCGTGTCCTCGTGGAGGCGATCGGCGGTAGAGACCTCTCGCGTCCGGCCCTGGTTCAGGCCATGGTACGGAGCGAGAGGGCATTGGCAGCCGTCACCTCCTTCTGCGAAGCAGTAATGCTCGCGAAGGAGGAGGCGGGACGGTTGAGGGAAAGGCACGTTTCGCGCCCTCTCGCCCCTAGCCGCCGCAGGAGACGCCTTGGGCGTCGGGAATCTCGGGCGGATTTCCAGCCACCGTAGGCGCGGGCTTGCGGACGGTGATCAATGGGTAGCTCACCGTCCGGTAAGGACCAGGCCCGGGTTGACGGCGCGTCGTATTCCACGCGCGCCTCAAAGAGATGTCGTCAGCACAAAAGTAGGGGTCCACTAGGGCCGATGCCTGCCGGGGTCGTGGGAAGGTACTTATGGGTCACCGAGGCCCCCGCAACACAGGCAACAGGAAGGAATACGGGTGGGTTTTAGTCAGTAAGAGTCTGACACACCGTCCCGCTCCGCCCAAAAAAAAAAAAAAAAAAAGACGCCCTTTCTGTACTAATTGTAAAAGATTCTCCACGTTGATTTGTAGCTTGGATGCTTTATAAGACTTGCCTTTGATACTCGCCTTTTTTCTTGTCTTTCTCTATTCTATTCTATTCCACAACTACTCTCTTCTTCTTGTGGTCTTCTAAAGCAGACTACCTATCTTTTTTCCTTACGGCATCTTCATCCTGTCCCTTAACAACTATGGCTTTAAATCCATCCATGGCTAAAGGTGTATATTGGCTGTCTTAATAATTATCCTAAATGTGAAGATTATACATGTGTACCAACCTTACGGGTTCCAATAAAAACAAAGCAACTACTAATGCAGATCTTCATTACTATCTCAATTGTCATTCAACGAGCATACTTCACGATCACGAAGCGCACAGAATAAATTAGAATTTAGTAGAAAAAGAGAAAGTTTCTTCACAATGGCGTGTAATTAGCGTTAGTTTGTGCTAACTTGAATCACTCCGCCGTTATTAGGCCGTCACGAGTTGTATTAGATTTTACTTTTTTATTGCCAATTTCTTTGGTGTTCTTGGGAAATGGATACTTGCATTACATGATTATGTTGTCTTTATGTATTCATGCTACGATTTCGTTTAGTAACACTTTTCTACGTATGTCGTTCTATATCTTTGTTCTTTGATCAAAACTGATTAGAGATTTAGACCCCAGGGGACAAGTAAAGAAGTTTTCCTCAGTGGGACGTAAAATTAGGTGCGGAAGACCCTTACTGCACGTGCACATCCGTACTTTCTTTTGAAGGTCTGTTTCTAGAAGAATTTCTACTGAAGATTATGATGCTATAATCGGCCTAAAACTCTTATTTTTAAACGAATAACGCTGAAAATTGGATGTAGCCAGCCTTATTGTCTTCAACACTCGTTTAAATGGCGTTAACATTTTCAAAATTGCACTCTTCTATAAATTATATTTTCACCCAGACTATATTACTTTCCCAAGGAGGGAAAGCAATATAGTCTGGGTACATACGTCAACCTCAATCCCTATTTATCATACCGTTTTATTATGAAAGCTAACTCCCAACACGGGTTACGGTGATCATAGGTGACGGGATACGTTCGACTAATCCTTTTCCACTCCAGCGCATGTTGCAACTGCGACTAATCGCGTTAATTTGCGTCTAGCTGCAATACATCGGGACTTGGAAGTGGGAAGCAGAAAATAAGTGAAGGAGAGGTGATTAAAAAACTTTATCTAACTCTTTAACAATAAAAATATTATATGGTTTTGTTTACATAATCAGGTTATAATGTGGCCCACTGCTGGAACACGCCTCTTCTCTGTGGGAGGGAGTGGGCCGTAATCCACCACGCGGGCCCAGTGCGGGTTGGTAGATGTCACATGTCTTGGAATTTTTAGTTCACGGACATGCCGGTTTCCTCACGATGTTTTCCTTCACCGTTTTGAGAGCAATGGTGATTAAATAATTTACTCAAAGTAAAGCGCCTGCCTGGGGTCAAACCTACGACTTACAACTCCTAAGTACGGTTTTGTTTAGTTAACAGTAAACAAGGGACTAGGAACTAAGCAGTAGCACTTCCGTGAGGTTAAGCTGCACTTGCGGCATTCTGTATATGGATGGGATTCTTCAAATATCATGGTTCTCTTGCGCCTTAGCGGAGAGTAGTGTAAATGTATTCCAAACCGTTACCTGTAAACGAAGCTCCAAATCCTTACAACACATACGAAGAGAATTATCAGACAAATTCATTAAAATACAAATCAGAGAATAGAATTCATTAAAATACAAATCATGGGAATGCGCCTGCGCGCCTCTGGGAAAGCGAGATAGATCATGGTTCGAGGATTCCGGTTTGGTGGTGGAAAAACGTTCAGAATATGGATTGGAAACAGAAAATGTTAGATGTGTTTTTTTGTGGGATAGAAGGAGTGGCGCGTGGTTTTGATTATGAAGATGCTGAAATTCATCGATATATTTTTCAGGTCAGGTTGACCAAATGTTCTTTGGTTAAAATATTGAATATTTTATTTGAATTTAACAAAATTAACTATTCAAAAACTACCAGATGTTTCAATAGTCTTCTCGAACACAGTAGATTTTGGCCAAATTAAACAATAGATGATTCATTTAGATACTGTAGCCTTGGCCTTCTCTTATATTGAGGTAAGCTTCTAATTATTATTTATTTACACGAAGCGATTGCCTATCTGACCTCCACAACCTAGTTAGTATTATGAATTTATGATAAAAAGGAGCTTAACTATAAAACAAATTCCACACAAATCCTAACTCCGTTACCAACAAAGTACAAGTCACTTCTTTCTCAGATAGATCGTCGTCCGGCACGATCTTGGAATCGTGCGCGCGCGCCGAACAATTTATTGTCGGAATAGATCGCTGTCCTAATTGCATCGCACTTGATTTTGATTGTACAAACCGTTCTTGATTGGTGGATCTTGATCTGTCTCTTTGTGTATTTTCATGATCATTTTGCATCACGATGGTGGCTGAACTGCGAGCTGTCTCTCTTAATGGTTTTGTTTCTTTGTAAGGCAACAATGGATGAAGATACCTCTGATTTGGGGTGTTCTACTTGGTTTTATAGGGTTCCGTAGTAAACAAACCCGAAACCCTAATAGTTTCGCCATGTCCGTCTGTCTGTCTGTCTGTCCCCGCTTTACAAAACAAAGTGGTAAAATAAAATCTTAAAACCAATTTCTTTTAAGGTACTTCCGTAATATGGGGATGATGATGATGATGTTTCTCGTCTATCCCATTGTGTGGGCTATCTTTAGATAAGTAGGCCCTTCAAAAGTTTTGCGGGTCTGTGAACACCATTTATCGATTCAGGGATCCGTTTGCGTAATATTAGGCTTTAAAGTGCAATTTTTGTAAGAGTCAAGTGTCCAGCTAGCTAAATTTGTTTATGGAGATTTAAAAAAATAATGGCTGTAGGTAGTACATATAATGAAATTAAAGAAAAACTATCACAGCTAAGTAGGCTTTACAAGTTAACGAGAATTAGTCGACCAACTTAATTTTGCAGTTGGAGAATTTACCGTGACGTATATCGATGTATGAGAGAACATGTTTTTCAACTACAATGTTAAGTTTGTTTTTCGGATAACTTTATCCCAATTACGGAACCCTTCATTGTGCGTGGTCGGACACACACTTGGCCGGTTCTTTTAAATTCTTTTTACCTATTGTGGTTGAGTAATTTTATTCTAGATGCATCGTTTTCACATAATATAATAACTTATATAATTAATGTACCTATAAAAAGCCGTGCTTATTAGGAGAACTTCTTCAAATGCATAGGTGTTCTTTTGAAAATGTATAATTATCTGGTGTAAACGTATGTGCTTGGCTGTTAGATGTCTGCCCTCATATTGGGGACCAGCAATATCGTGTACCAATGGGTCTTTTCTGTATTCAATATTTAACTAATGCTCTCAATTGACTATCACCGCTTATCTAATTCTATTTTGTTCTTAGCTTTTAAAAATGAGATAAACGCAAACGATTTCTAAGCGAGAAAACTTTTCATCACATTGTATCTAATTTCTAGACACTTGCTACGTACAATAGGTACGTGTAAGTAACTCATTGTCTATCTAAACCACAGAAGCCATGCGGGTAGCTGTGGTTGACGAGTTTTTGTGGTTTCCATTGTGCGTGTCCTCGGAGGGACATCCCTCAGTGACTCACAAAGCACGAGCGCACCTATTACAATATATATATCTTGAGTAACGCAGTCTGCATGGCTATTCGAATCGTCTTCATCGTTGAAACTGGTCGTATGCGAAACTTGTTACATACTTTGTTTAACACATCGCTGCTGTTTACTGCTGCAAGTGTAACCTGATCTTTTAATAATTTTTCATCTACTTGTCGTGTCTGAATTTCATGGCCGTTTGTTTCTGGTGGAAAGCCCAGACGCCCTTTCTTCCGGCCCTTTCGCCCGGAGGACACGGTGGGGCATACGGTGTAGGTCTGCCCGGCTTGGGCAGAGCACCGCCGTGTCCTCGTGGAGGCGATCGGCGGTAGAGACCTCTCGCGTCCGGCCCTGGTTCAGGCCATGGTACGGAGCGAGAGGGCATTGGCAGCCGTCACCTCCTTCTGCGAAGCAGTAATGCTCGCGAAGGAGGAGGCGGGACGGTTGAGGGAAAGGCACGTTTCGCGCCCTCTCGCCCCTAGCCGCCGCAGGAGACGCCTTGGGCGTCGGGAATCTCGGGCGGATTTCCAGCCACCGTAGGCGCGGGCTTGCGGACGGTGATCAATGGGTAGCTCACCGTCCGGTAAGGACCAGGCCCGGGTTGACGGCGCGTCGTATTCCACGCGCGCCTCAAAGAGATGTCGTCAGCACAAAAGTAGGGGTCCACTAGGGCCGATGCCTGCCGGGGTCGTGGGAAGGTACTTATGGGTCACCGAGGCCCCCGCAACACAGGCAACAGGAAGGAATACGGGTGGGTTTTAGTCAGTAAGAGTCTGACACACCGTCCCGCTCCGCCCAAAAAAAAAAAAAAAAAAAGACGCCCTTTCTGTACTAATTGTAAAAGATTCTCCACGTTGATTTGTAGCTTGGATGCTTTATAAGACTTGCCTTTGATACTCGCCTTTTTTCTTGTCTTTCTCTATTCTATTCTATTCCACAACTACTCTCTTCTTCTTGTGGTCTTCTAAAGCAGACTACCTATCTTTTTTCCTTACGCCATCTTCATCCTGTCCCTTAACAACTATGGCTTTAAATCCATCCATGGCTAAAGGTGTATATTGGCTGTCTTAATAATTATCCTAAATGTGAAGATTATACATGTGTACCAACCTTACGGGTTCCAATAAAAACAAAGCAACTACTAATGCAGATCTTCATTACTATCTCAATTGTCATTCAACGAGCATACTTCACGATCACGAAGCGCACAGAATAAATTAGAATTTAGTAGAAAAAGAGAAAGTTTCTTCACAATGGCGTGTAATTAGCGTTAGTTTGTGCTAACTTGAATCACTCCGCCGTTATTAGGCCGTCACGAGTTGTATTAGATTTTACTTTTTTATTGCCAATTTCTTTGGTGTTCTTGGGAAATGGATACTTGCATTACATGATTATGTTGTCTTTATGTATTCATGCTACGATTTCGTTTAGTAACACTTTTCTACGTATGTCGTTCTATATCTTTGTTCTTTGATCAAAACTGATTAGAGATTTAGACCCCAGGGGACAAGTAAAGAAGTTTTCCTCAGTGGGACGTAAAATTAGGTGCGGAAGACCCTTACTGCACGTGCACATCCGTACTTTCTTTTGAAGGTCTGTTTCTAGAAGAATTTCTACTGAAGATTATGATGCTATAATCGGCCTAAAACTCTTATTTTTAAACGAATAACGCTGAAAATTGGATGTAGCCAGCCTTATTGTCTTCAACACTCGTTTAAATGGCGTTAACATTTTCAAAATTGCACTCTTCTATAAATTATATTTTCACCCAGACTATATTACTTTCCCAAGGAGGGAAAGTAATATAGTCTGGGTACATACGTCAACCTCAATCCCTATTTATCATACCGTTTTATTATGAAAGCTAACTCCCAACACGGGTTACGGTGATCATAGGTGACGGGATACGTTCGACTAATCCTTTTCCACTCCAGCGCATGTTGCAACTGCGACTAATCGCGTTAATTTGCGTCTAGCTGCAATACATCGGGACTTGGAAGTGGGAAGCAGAAAATAAGTGAAGGAGAGGTGATTAAAAAACTTTATCTAACTCTTTAACAATAAAAATATTATATGGTTTTGTTTACATAATCAGGTTATAATGTGGCCCACTGCTGGAACACGCCTCTTCTCTGTGGGAGGGAGTGGGCCGTAATCCACCACGCGGGCCCAGTGCGGGTTGGTAGATGTCACATGTCTTGGAATTTTTAGTTCACGGACATGCCGGTTTCCTCACGATGTTTTCCTTCACCGTTTTGAGAGCAATGGTGATTAAATAATTTACTCAAAGTAAAGCGCCTGCCTGGGGTCAAACCTACGACTTACAACTCCTAAGTACGGTTTTGTTTAGTTAACAGTAAACAAGGGACTAGGAACTAAGCAGTAGCACTTCCGTGAGGTTAAGCTGCACTTGCGGCATTCTGTATATGGATGGGATTCTTCAAATATCATGGTTCTCTTGCGCCTTAGCGGAGAGTAGTGTAAATGTATTCCAAACCGTTACCTGTAAACGAAGCTCCAAATCCTTACAACACATACGAAGAGAATTATCAGACAAATTCATTAAAATACAAATCAGTCTTGAGACTAGAAGCACCTAACGCATAGTTAACCAACAAGGCAAGTCTGATATGTAAGCTGTTTCGTAATATAGCAATAAGGCGTTAATAGTGTTGGATTAAAAAAAAACACTTAACTCTGGCATCTTTCACCGCAATAGAGATTATGTATGTATTTTTTTTTTCACTAAATCAATTATATACAGTAATATAAATCCAAGAAAAGTATTAAAAGTTTTAATTACTGCTTGTTGCTCAAAAAAATTATGAAACTTCAACAGTTTTTTGCTACAGTTCAAACGTCCGTTTCCGTCACGGCCATGATGTGACGTCATTTATAACGAAATTGCTTTGTTTACGTCTGTTTTTAGCCTCAAATCGTATCAATTAAATTATTTTTTGTGATATAATCAAGCAGACGTCGCACTTACTTACCTTAGTGAGATTTCAAGGACTTTGCAAAGAATAGATTTTTATTCATGTAGCTTTTTTCGTCACATCCGGCATTGTCGAAGACTACACGTTTTGAGTTTGCGTTCCGTTCCACCAAAAAAAATGCAACATAAAATAATGAGTTGTAAAATAAGTAAATAAAAATAAAAATTTGTTTATTGACTCCTACACTATGTGTGTTTAAATAATGAATAAGTTTGAAATTACGTGCATATTCCCTATTAAATTAATATGTATAAAATAAAAGTAACAATGTGTTACACATTTTCTAAAAATAAATGCATAGGTGTGTTTTACTAAGCATATCCTAGTTGACCATTCGCAACTCCTCGCCAGTTGTGATTTAGTGCAATCTGTATCGAATCGTAATATGAAGACTGGCAGCCGTGCGCAGGCACACCTTGCGTGCCTATTTGAGACCTAAATTAACTTTGTGGCTTGAGAAGTAGACCTATAGGGTACTAGATTCGTAGTGGAAGTTAATGGTCACGAACCTGTACTTGTTCGAGGTTTCGTGAGTGTTGCTGTAGTTGAAAACAATTAATTGTTTTTGGTAATGGCAATACTGGTAGCAAGTTTGTCAGGAGTCGGCTGTCAAGATCGAAGTTACTGGGTTAGAGTTTAAAAGTCTATATTCGAATCATTAATCCACTGGAGTAATCCAACATGTGCTAGCTGTCACATTGTGTAAAAAAATGGTCATATTTATTGTATTTATTGTATTCTAGACTTTTACACGTATACAGGGTGTTTGGCAGAACGTTGAACATACGAAACGTTCTGCGAAACACCTATCCAGGTGGGGTCATCTGCCACTTACTCAGCCCTAATTTATTTGACCCTGGCCCCCTGCATATTTTTTTTTTATAAGAGTAAATTACATACCATTAGAAAGGTCACACACTGTTTTGCTAGAATTGGAACTCTCAATCATTTTTTGTTTTTTTTTTAATGCAAGTTGAAATTAAGATTTAAGTATGTAAGTAAGTGCCAAGGCCAAATAAATTAGGGCTGTGTAAGTAGCAGATGACTCCATCTATCCACCATTTTCGTATGTTCAACGTTCTGCCAAACACCCTGTATAAATAGATTAAACTAAACGGTCACCATTTCAATAAATATGACCATTTTATTACACAAAGCGACAGCTAGCACATGTTGGATTACTTCAGAGATTTAATAATTCGGCTTTAGGGGAACATTTATTTTTAGTAACGAAAATATGAATAAATAAAAAAATCACATGTTCAAAAAAAAATCATGAAATTATCTTAATAAGTAGTTTAAAAGTAATATCGTTTTTTATGCTTTGGGTGGACTACTACTTCCTGAATGTATTTCTTAAAGTATTTTACTACAATACTTAAATATTCATATATGTAATTGATGTGTATGCGTTTCTAGACGGGTGGCAAGATCAGTGGAGGTAAAATAAAGTTTAATAGGTTGCTTGCTACGGAATGCAAAGTTAGTAAGTTTTCAGATTCTCAACAGTTACAATAATTGACTTTAAATACTTGCCAAGTTGCATTTAGAATAAATTAACTAGGTATCTAATATTGTTTATACTACCCACTATAAGATCTCGAATGCTACTTACCTAGTGCGGCCGGAGACTTGATTTTTTAAGTTCAAAATACGTTGCGTATTGATAGGGAGCAGTCTCTACGATTTAATCAACTTGTTCGGAAAAGGAAGTCGTGAAGTAAAGCAATACTTATATCTATGTAGAGTACGTATTGAATTACTTTAATGTAAACGCTTCAATCATTTTGTTAAGATCCTTTGAATTTATACTTCGTTCTAGGGTTCTCAAAACAACGATTCCTCAACTTATTGACAAGATGTATTCCTATTCATGCAGTACAAAGAAAACGCTTTCAAAACGTAACACTAGATCGTTATTGTGATTTTTAAATTGTTGCCTTTCAATTCCCTTTTCTGACCGTGAAAAATTTTGTGACCAAGAAAAAAAAAACAACTAGGTACAGTCAGGAAAATTGATTGTTAATCAAATTGACACCCTACGTCAATTTGCCGTGTTATAGCTATTTCGTCATTTCAAAAATGACAATTGCGATATGAATATACGGACAATTTATGTCGGACTTTCCCTGACTTAATTTTAACTTTAGTGCTTTTATGAATTGAGTAATATTATCACAGCACTTTACTTCAAGAAAATAGAGAGATAATAACGTCTACTTTGTTAGAAGCCAGCAACCCTATCTTCAAAATTCCATAGATTATAAAGGCGTGCGGTGTAGACAATTTCAGATATTTATTGCGTCGGTTACTGAGTCTAGATAAATGCCAGTAATCTAGCCGGAATACGGCCCGATCGTATGCCTGGAATAATAGGAAGTGTATCTATTTGTGTTGTGCAAATATCAGAAATTGATAAACTGATTTTCGTGATGTTGGAGTTCGTGTGTTGAGGTGAAGAGCGGAATACAAAATGTTAGGTGACTGTGTTGGTTTTGAGAGGCCTGTGACTAGCAGAGGATGTTTTTGACTGAAATTATGACGAAAATGAGAATTTTTTGTTCTAATTTAGCTTTTGCTTAACTTGGGTATCCGTTGGATTTCTTTGCGACATCTTGACAGATCTACGGGGTAATTGCGCAACAATAGTACTACTAATAACTACAATGGCAATGTCTTTGATTTTGACAGTTCAACGACATTAATTGCGTCATCTACGTTATCGGCTAGACAATTTTTAAAAATCCTTTTAAATGTGATTTAAATTGTGTTACACAATTGGGGTGCTGATTAAAGTAAAAGCCAAATCTAGTTTGGCCCCGGTAATGTTAGCTTCAGACCCCACGGTAACTCTTCACACCGATTATAAGCTCAACTATTAAGGGGACCACAGAAGCTAAACGCAAGTTTTATAAGTTTTATAATGCCTAACAGTATATGATCCGCTGCAGTAAATAAAATCAGAAAAAATAAATGATATTTTTCAGGATATATGCTAGGTATACAGTGGGTTGAAAATATAATGCAACTAATTTGATACGATAGAAAAAAATCACGGAGATACCTCTAAAAATTTATTTTAACGATTAAAAACCATACATTCAATCATTCTGATTTTTTGACAGATTATTTTACAAGCATCATATTAGCATAATAGTGATTTAATTTTTTATCCAATTAATAGATTTTTTGTAAATATATAATTGCTTCTTATTTCGCAATAAATTACCAGCGTTGTGTTATCGCGCTTCTCTTTCTTTTCTATGCACTCCGACAGTGACCGCGCTCTAGCTGTTGTCACCCTCTTAAGAGTCAAGAATACCTAAACGCCACCTGACTCTATAGCTCGCACACTACTGCTCGTAGTTACGCGAACAAGAGGGACCGGCAGGTAGAAGCCTCCTAGGCGCCGATAGGTTAGGTAAAAAATTACATTTTTATAATTATTATTTATAGGTACCTATACCTTTTTTATAATTATCTTTTTTTTTGCGGTGGAAATAATGGTAATTTAGAAAAAAGAAACGGTATCTGCTTATATTTAGTTCAGTTATTGTATGCAAAGTTTCTCTAATCAGATCTAATTTGAAGTATTTTTTTAATACTACCTAGCGGTTTATTGTTCGGTTTGGGGGTAACTTTATATTTTTTTCCGTTGATTAAACTTTATGTTTTCATCAAACAGTTCTTAACAATAATCCTCAACTTTACCATATATTTATTTCAAAATTAATGCTCCAGTATGTTCGATATAACGGTGGATGCTAAGCAATTTGAGGTATTGTAACTTAAACTTAATCTTACCTTAAACTCTTTAAACCTTTTTCTCATATTTGCATACCGACACTCATCCTCTTAATCCCTTCACGTAAAGGGCACGCGCCTAAAATGGCAAACCAGTTAAGTACAGGATACAAGACACAATATCTTTTTTCAAAAAAGTAGTTTTTGAAGTATAAAATAAAAGTTGACGTAGCAGACACGATGGGACTTGGACACTCGGGGTCAATTTGACCCGAGGTCATAAGGACGTCTCACAGCTGGATGCCTGGTATAAATTGTATTCGAAGAGGATGTATTTTTAGTCCTTGTATTTATGTAAATTGGATGAGTTATTTTCGATAGTGTCTTGGTAGATAATTACATTGGATATGGATGTGAAATGAAGCGATTTGTGGATGATTTTATTCTGATCCCTTAAATTGTTGATAAATCAATTTTACCAAGGTATTGACAAATTATTGTGGATTAAGGAACCAGGAAATTGATTTATTTTGATAGTGATTGATTAATTAATTTGATGTCTCTTCTTTAAAAATCTCCCAACCGCGATCGATTGTTATATTAAAAGATTTCGTATCATTCAGAATGAAAACGAAAGGAGACATCATAAAAATCGGTTGGTCCCTCTAAGCTCTAGTTCCGCTACGGGCGCCGTCAGTAGAGACTGGTCATCTCTTAGCTGCCACGGCTTATTTTAACTTCAATTTTTGAATTGCTTTTGTTTTTGTTGTAATCTTTTTATTACGGACGCTTTTACGTTTTGCATCGTTCTCACACGTATAATTTCAAAATGAATGATGTAAACAATATTTTGTAACCATAATACGTTGATTTAAAAGAGTGTCCGTGGAGTTTCTTGCCCGTTCTTCTCCATAGGTACCGACTACGCTTTGGAATGGGCAACTAGCTTCATCTTTCTGACTGACTGACCGAACCCTTGACAATTCAAAAGTGCCTGTAATTGGTTTATTTGAAATAAATGCTTTGAGTTTGAGTTTTTGAGCTATGCCCGACTCGAAAAATACTTACAAAAAAGTTTCGCTAGGTACGAAATTCGTCGATTCTACGTAAATAATGGACGATACAGCGGGGAAGAAAAGTGTTTAAATTCAAGTTCAAAATGTTATAGCGCTATTCGTATACGCGTAAGAGTCGGTAAGTTAAAATTTGTTTTGTCTCGTTGAACTCCATTCTGTTTTAATATATTTAATGATGATTAAGAACAGGATAATATATTTACGTACTAGGTTTTCTTAATTTACTTTTTAAATGGTTAAATAAAATATTACACTGAAACAGTTCTTCATCACTGCCTGTGAATATGATTTCGTGCATAGCGAAACTTTTTTGTAGATATTTTACGAGTCGGGCATAGCGGGACTAGACCATAGAGGGACTAACCGAAAACAATACTACGACCAACTGAACTGGTTTATTTTCGAAATCAACCATTGAAACAATCGAGTCTCTTTCACATAATAATTAGTGAAATTACTTGACAGCCGAGTGACAGTCGGACTCGCAGACGAAGGGTTCCGTACCACCGTGCAATATTGAACACTACTCGATACAAATATTATAAAGAGAGAGAGCGAATTTTGTGAGTTTGTGTATATGTGGAATTCCAAAATATTTATTTATTTATTATGGCACTCCAACGACTTTTTCACTAATACATTTTTGGGGTACTGTAACAAATAAACTTAAAATCTAGAGTGAATTCGTCACTTATAAGTGTACACAGCACATACATATTTCATGTTTTCTAATATGACATAGAGTACGAGTACATATAGGCTAAAAAAAAGAAAAGAAAGAAAATAATTAACTAAATCTATTTGGTTGCTCTAAAGAATAACACAGCCAAGAAATGTGACATCTACCAACCCGCACTGGGCCCGCGTGGTGGAATACGGCCCACTGCCTCGCACAGAGAGGAGGCCTGTGTCCGAGCAGTGGGAACATTATAGGCTGGAGAGCATTATAGGCTGTATGTATGTATGTACGAGTATATGTATATGTGGAGGGTAATCTCCGAATTCGCAGCTTCTCTTTGAAAAATTATTTGACCATTTAAAAGTTACATTATTCCAAATGGACATAGGTAGCAAAGGTAGCAAGGAGGGGTTCGTGGCTAAATAATAACAGCCGCACGGGTCGGTCGAAGGTTAAGCTACCCTTGCCGAGGTCGTGGATGAGTGACCATCCATTACATATCGAGACCCCACCGTGCCTCGGAAAGCACGGTAAGCCGTTGGTCCCGGCTGTCATTTGAAGATCTTGGACAGTTGTTAGGGGTAGTCAGAAGCCCATTAGTCTGACAACCAGTCTTACTAAGGGATATCGTATTATTACCCAGTAACTGGGTTGTGGAGGTCAGATAAGCAGTCGCTTCATGTAAATTACTGGTATTCTTGGTTAGACAGGAAGTCGACCCCAACACTGTTGGGAAAAGGCAGGCAGATGATGATGGACATCGGTTATATACTCGTATTATGAAAATGTGTACAAAAATAAGTACTAAACAATGCTAATCAAATACTATCTTGAATTCATGCAAACCTAGTGCTTTTTCTTACGTTACTGCTCAGAACTTGCACTGTGCACAACGTGTCGCGAACAGAATTTCGTATGTATGTATATGTTAATTGCAGCTTAAGGCGCTGACAAGACTCTAAATAATTAGACATTCAAACATTAGATTCTAAATTATCTAAGCAATATAATTTTTGTTGTTGCTATCGGAATGATGACCAACAGATTACGATCCTCGCTTTAGTTACTGACAAGAGGCAAATGACCAAAATAGGCTTCTCTTAAGAAAAAAAAAATTGGCAAACCTGTATAGTTTGTGGTAGCGGAAAAAAAATATAGGTATGTTAATTTTGAATATATTTCACAGAACTTGGTTGTTACCAAAACACGTTTCGAAAAAAATCTCTAGGTATACAAACTAACGTTAAACTAACCTCTTACCTTGAGTTCTAATCCAAAATATCTGTATTAAATATTGGCATACGTTACGTATTTAATAAATAACAAAAACGTCTTATTTGAATGCAGAACTGGGTTGTTTTTTATTTTCGATTACTCAACCCAATTTTGAGTAAATAGATAATTGCTTCATATTTTGCAACAATATAGAAAAGAAAGAGAAGCGCGATGACACAACGCTTGTAATGCGTTGTGTCATCGCGCTTCTCTTTCTTTTCTATGCAATCTGACAGTGACCGCGGTTTAGGTGTTGTCAGCGTCTTAACGTTTATTATTCTATGTTGTGTGCCGGCCGGTAAAAGGTGTACTATGTGAATAAAGTCTGTCTAAGACAAAAAACACATCTTTTCTTTGGGTTTGTGCTGCACGAAAACTCCTGCAATTTTTTTTAACTTTATTTTTTTTTTAATTATTTATTGTTATACTCGTAGCGGTCCTAGTAGTACGTGTGTACTGTGTGTGAAAATTTGAATTGTTTCTACCTCTTACAGTTCAAAAGATACCGCCCTATGACAGACTGACGGACGGACGGACAGCGGAGCTTTAGTAATAACTTAATAAGGGTCCCGTTGGCAGCCTTTGGCCAAATACGGAACCTTAAAAACAAGAATAGATACAGTTAATTTGATAAGCATCGGTATTCTGTGTAGCAGGAGTCATAACGATCACTGCGAGATAAAAATCTCAATTATTTCTACAGCTAATGAGCTTCCCAATGGAATCTTATAATTTTTGTTTCCTTAAGTATTAATAGTTATTGTTTTTTTGTAAGGATATTAATATACGTTGGGAAGCGAAGGTGCACAAGATGCGTATCTGATATTTTGTTTTGTTATTCGCTTTAATATTTTGATTTTTAATCTCGACAAACGAGTTTCATCGTGACCATGATATTAATGAGTGTTTTTAATTAGTTTCGTGTTTTGGTTTAGGGAAAACTTTATGTTTTCTGTTTAGGTACCATTTGCCCCGTATATCACGGACTGGTTATGTTGGTACTATCATAATAATCACGATTAGCAGACGAATATTTGGTAATCCGTTACATTTTCTGTGGGACTGACTTCGTGAAAAGGGACGGAAGTGTGTAGACAGGAAGTGACAGCTTGAACACGGAATAAGCAAGTACCTACTTTTTAATAGCATGGAATTAGTGTACTCATTGAATTAGTAAGTACTATATAGATTGTAAGGGGGAATTCGGTAGGGGAGAATTTCGACCAGTGGACGACCACTAGTAATGAATAATTATTCGAATAAATATTTCAGTATTTATCTTTTTTCAATTCTAAGCTTAATTTCTGTCGCTGCTCAGTTGAGTTGACCAAGATGAGATGAGATGAGATGAGATGTCAGATATATTACACCATATATTCGACTACTGTAAGGTTCGTCCTTTTTTTTATTGCGACATGGGCCAACTCTTAATCTCGATCTCGCCTGATGGAAAGCGATGGATGAGGTCTATGATGGAACGAGCGTGCCCAGAAGATGCATGTTCACTCTTGCTTTGAAAGCTGGTGAATTACACGTGGAATGTGAACACAGACGTTGGCAACGAGTTCCACACTTTGGCAGTGCACATTATACGTAAATATGGAGGAGAAGTGCTGAGTACGGCGAGTTTATCGATAAACTGGGGATAGATACCCTGCAGTACGTCTGCTAGTTCGGTACTTTATTTATATATTTATTTATCTTTTTATTTATATATAGGAGAACCAACAGCTATAACAAATGGATAACAATTGTATATGCTACACAGAGCCAATTACAGGTTCTCACGGGTAAAAACAGAGTATTTAGTGGAAATATTAGGATCACAACAAGCACGATAGAAAATAATATAAATAAGATACATTAAGCACTATGTAGTTTTAAAAAAGGCGGCGTTCAGCTGAGTGCGGGCAGAATAGGTTTTTGTATTTCAGGAGCCAGTGACATCTTCCATTAAGGTTACAGTTAAGTAGTGACAGGGAGACGGTGGGATCAGGTCGTGGAGCTCCTGCGCACATTCTCCGAAGTACAGTCTGTAGAAGAATAACAGGCAAGCAACATTATCCCGATGAGCCAGGGTGTGCCGCCTAGCCCCCATCGCCTCGTCGCCTATGAGACTTTTTGCTCTGCGTTCCACCGAGTCAAGTGTAGCAAGCTGGTATTATTATTACAGCAGAAGAGTCTCTTAACAAAACCAATCCTGTCTCACAATCTGTGTACAAGCAACTTAAGGTTCACTTAAACCACGTGATATTAAAACTAACTGATACCGTACACAGAGGAACGATTCACTCAAAAATAAACTCACATTAAATATAAATACGACGCGATCAAAATTATAATCAATTCAGCTTTATCACTCGTTGATAATGCATGCAGTGTCGTGGACTGCATGTCATACGGTTATCGGTTGATGACCCTAGATGCAGGGACGGATTAGGACGATGTTATTGGAGGTAATCGGCCATTTACGTGATTATTGATGATTTGACTGATTTAAAGCGGATTTTAAGGTAATTTAATTTATAACGTGATAAGATAGAATTTTAACAATTTTAACATGTATAACACACCACAAATGGGTACATTTGATTGTAATCTGTTGAATGATGTGTCATGAACTCGTGAATCTGAGATAAGTACAGAATAACACAATTTTTTTTTTTCAATTTTTCAAAATCATCTTAGACCTTCATAAAGTCATTAAGTTGTAAAGTTACATCACCAAAATACCCTCAAACACCAAAAACAAAGCCAATAAAATGAGCCATTCATAGCCATAGCCCCATAAAGTTATCAGATTGCACCTTTCGCAAGCATGCACGTCGGAGGTCGCATGCATGCACCCGTCGCGCCCCCGCGGCCTCGTCCGTTGTCCGTGCCAGTCAACAAAATGATTTATATCGGTCATACAAAGCCGATAAACTATTTATGGTAAACTCAAAACAAAAGCTTTTTAAACAGTTTTTTGTTCTCCGCGTGTGCTCGATGTTGAAAACAAAATGACTGAATTTTGGACGTGCAGTATTGGAATTTTGTTATTTATTTTTGTCTGACGATGACTGAAAGGGTTATTCAATTGTCTTTGGTCAAAACTGTTGTCAAGTTTTTTACATACTTGTATAGAATCAAGATCTTCAAACTTAACAGCTGTGCTGCTGGGGAGTTTGTTGCTCCACTACTTTCTCCCTTCTAGCACTAGGAAGTGGTGAAAAGCGAGCGATTTGGGGGACTGTTTTATGTAATTTTGACGTTCAAAATGCGCTGATTCTCAAATTACATTAAATGACTTTTTGTATTGGTTAGATTTATTTGTCTGACATTCGATGACAATGGCTTCATGTTAGCATTTGACAGCAGATACTGATAGGAGACGGGATCACTGATGAGTGATGACGGACTTGGCGAACTTGTGTAAAGTACAATCAACACTATTTTAAGTTTTAAAATAATTTTCACATACAAATTTAAGTTACATTCATATTGCTTATTAGAATATTAGGCTGGATTGTAATTAACATAACTTAACAAAACGCCTGTAATCCCCGAGGGGTTAGGCACAGATGCACCTATAGTACACCCACATTTCACCAGTTATGTGTAAGTCCCATGTAATAGGGGGCGAGCCTATTGCCATCACCCGGGCACAAATCCAGACTCCGGGCTGCTACTGAGAAATTCCAGATAGAAAAACCCAATAACACTGTGCCCGACTTGGTAATCGAACTCAGGACCTTATGCTCAGCAGTAGAGCTTGCAACCACTAGACTAACGAGGCAGACAAGTCGAGTAGTCGAGGCAAAAAACATATCCTGAAAAACAAAGCCTATCTCTGCTCTTTATGTCTGTCTCAAGTCTCAACCACTTTTTTTTTGGGTGGGAAATCATCAAATAACTTCTCCCGCTCTGGGCGGAGCGGGAGGGTGTGTCAGACTCATACTGACTAAAACCCACCCGTATTCCTTCCGTTGCCTGTGTTGCCAGGGGCCTCGGTGACCCATTAGTACCTTCCCGCGATATTCAACTACTTGCCCCTATAATATTATTCGTAAGTCGGTACCACTAACAAACAATGAAACTTCTAGGAACGTTTCGCTATAACATAACATTGAATATCACCAAATATTAATGTATTCATTCCTTTGTTCCAGGTACGGACGATTTCTAAGTAACACTAGCAGCAATCGATATGGTTCCTATACTGCGTTCACTTTAACTTGACGCGTGACGCGATTTGTAGCACTGAATTTTGTTCGTTTTAAGATCAAAATGGCGACTGATGAACCAATCACATGACTGCAAAATTCAGAGCTACCAATCTCGTCACGCGTCAAGCACAGCACACGATAACCAGTAGCCTAATTGCGTAACACACTTTGAATCACAGTCCGAGAGTTTTGAAGGAAATTGCTAATCCATTGCTTCATAGGTTTGAAAAATTCATCTGTTCAACAACGTAAATAACTCAATGGACGTGGGAGAACTGTCAAAATGAAACCCATTGCGATCAATTGTCATTTTATGTGTGTTTCGCTATTACCCAGGTAAACTAGGACAGGTCGAGCTTTGATACAGAACTCATTAGGTACCTTGAGTTCAAGTTATCTTAACTCATAATTCATAACTAATATTATATGTAAATGCGAAACTGAGTTTGCTTGTTTGGTACGCTTACACGCTAAAACGGCTTAACGGATTTCGATGAAATTTGGCACATGTGTAGACCATGACCTGGAGAAGGACATAGGCTACTTTCATTCATCCTAGATCGCAGACGAAGTCGCTGGCAACAGCTAGTGAATTAATAAGGAAGTTACCAAATTACTAACTGAATTATAACAATACCTATTATTCCCACTGCCGGGCACCTCTTTTCATTCAGAGAAGGCAAGAGAATTAATCACCACGTTTGTTTACGTATCTCATTACGGTTCTGTCATAATAATTTAGTTTTAATGTCTATGCTAAACAAAAGGTGCGCAGGAAATGTTTTGTGAACTCGTAAACTCATAAAACGTGATGGCAAACGGAGCATGGCTCATTTATGCTCAGTGTCATCCGCTGTCACTGTGAGCATGGTCTGGACTATGAATGTGGTACCTTTGATTTAGATTTAATTGTTTCAGTGTTATAACTAAAGATGAATATGAATGAACTGTTAGGCGCTTTGCACATGGAGCAACTTAAGTTGAGGCAACTATCAACATTTAGATAGATAGATAGGATACTATTTATTACGTACACCATAAAAATTACAGCTATAAATGTAGAAATTTTACATAGGGTGACACAATGGGCGGTCTTATCGCTAAAAGCGATCTTTTAAAGACAACCATTGGATGGATTAGGGGGGAAAGGAGAGACAATACTGCAGGTAGTCTGTGGTGTACCATTCAAATATATACAACAAATACATACATACATAAAATTATCTTTATAATATATTCAATAATAATTAATCATAAAACTAGCGCTAAGAATCAAAACAGGTGTAAAGAACAAAGAAAATAAAAAATATGTTTAAGGAGAGAGATAGTGTAGTGATTTATTATTTATATTTATATATAGCAATTATGGCAATCTGCGAGCTACTTTCATAGCCGAGTTGCTCAATCTACGCAGCGATCAGTGTTCAGTGTGACGATGGATATCGAAGAAGCAGCACTTGCTCTCATTTTATTACGTCGTCGCAGTCGACGGCACCAACAAAGACAATTAGGAACTAACTTAGTCATCGATTACAGCAACTGAAAACTGTTGTCGATCACCGGAACTCGAAACTCGAGTTGCTATGTGTGTGCAGTCCAATTGAAATACATGTAAACAGCTAGTGCCAGCTAGTTGCCAGTTGCTGCAATCGTTGCTCCATGTGCAAAGCGCCTTAACGAAGTCAAAATCTGGATGATTTCAAAATCTGCTAAGCCTTTGAATTGGGAAAGTAAATCGACTAGTTTGCCTAACAGTTAATAATTATTGAAGAAAAACAAAAATAACTTGATAATAATACATAATTTGTACAGATACAGGAAGGGCAGATTAAAAAAAATCTACATTGGTCTCTGGTAAAGAAAATATTACAATTAGAGAAGAAGACACAATACAAACATTTTCTTAAAAATAAAAAAAATAAAATTATATACTTAGTTAAGGCGCTGACAAGACCCAATTGACCAAAATAGGCTTCACTTAAGAAAAAAAAATGCCAAATCTGTATAGTTTGTGGTAGCGGAAAAAATATATGTTAATTTTTAACATATTTCCCAGAACTTGGTTGTTACCAAAACACGTTTTGAAAACAAAATCTCGATACAAACTAACGTTAAACTAACCTCTTACTTTGAATTCTAATCCAAAATATCTGAATCAAATATCAACATACGTTACGTATTTAATTAATAACAAGAACGTCTTATTTGAATGCAGAACTTGGTTGTTTTTTATTTTCGATTACTCAATTCAGTTTTGAGTAAATAGATAATTGCTTCATATTTTGCAATAAATTACAAGCGTTGTGTCATCGCGCTTCTCTTTCTTTTCTATGGAATTTGACAGTGACCGCGGTTTAGGTGTTGTCAGCGTCTTAATTACCAACACATAGCTTTGACTGATCACTTGTCTATGCAAGACAAATGGTACAAACATATATACGAGTACATACGTTAATAACAAGTGGTTATTGAAAACAGTTCTTCTAAATAAGGATTTATACGTTTGAAGCAAACATAACTCCCGTGAGTGGCACGACACGAAAACTCACTTAACTTTAATTAAAATAATTAACTCATTAATTTATCTATATGCTGACATTTCTTACTACCTATTCATATAGTTCCGTGTTTATTACTACTCGTAGGTATGTGAATTCATTGGATGTTTCTGTAAATATAACAAGAACTAAATTATGAAGAAATAAATTATTAAATATGGAGGCCTTGGCAGAGAGTACCACTTTGTGCCCTTTGGCGTCGAGACCCTCGGTCCGTGGGGTCCCAGTACGCATAAGTTATTTGCGTAAATCGCGAAACGTCTGGTTGATGTAACTGATGACCGAAAAGCTGGCGGCTTTCTCGCGCAACGCATCAGCGTTGCAATTCAGCGAGGAAATGCCCCCAGCATCCTCGGTACAATGCCCCGAAGGCCTTTTTTAGGCTTAACTTAGTTTTAATTTAATTTAGTTAATGTTAATAATCATCTTGTAATTTGGTTATGTAAATAAATTCCCTCAAATTATGAAACACATTAGTTGTATTGTATGGTTTAATTTTCACATAATGTCTCTTACTCTCACAACCCTCATTTTAATTCTTTGAAATATTTGTACGCTGGAAATAGCAGAATATTATGGACGTCATATTACGTGTAACACCTTTGTAACAAAAATATTCTGACAAATAAATTTATTATTATTATTTCGTTTATTAAACTTTTTTAAAACATTATTATTATTATTCTAATTGCTAAGAAATTTACAATGGTATGTTTTATTCAAGTCCTAGATCGATTATACTGAGATAGAGATCGGGTGGAATGATAGCTCATTTCCAGTTCACTACACCCAGTCTTCACCGGCACCGTGACATTTCCAGTTCACTTCACCCAGTCTTCACCGTGACATTTCCAGTTCACTTCACCCAGTCTTCACCGTGACATTTTACAGGATAGGCAGATTTCAATCGATTAAGTCGCAAAACTGCGTTTCTGTGAGACTTTTCAACTTTGTCTTTGGGTGGTCGTCCTTAATGAACTTGATAGATGAGATATTGCCGTTCATAGGGTTCCGCAGTCAACAAGGCCCTTATAGTTTCGCCATGTCCGTCTGTCTTTTTAATTGTATTTTGTGTAGGTATTAATCAAGCCGACAAAGGGACAAATTTGCACGTAAAGTGGGGATGATCTTTATTTTTTTCGTCTATCTCCATATGTGGGATATCGTTGGATAGGCCGTTAAAAAATATTGTGGGTCTGTAAAAACCATTTTTTGGTTCAGAGATCCGTTTGCGTAATATTAAGCTTTAAAGTGATTTTTTTTGTTAGAATCAAGTGTACTCCACTGCCTGCTAAATGGATATTTTTGGATATGTCAAAAACATCACGCCAGTAGGTACCTAGTATTTATAACGAAGTTAAATGGAAAACTATCACAGCTAAGTAGGCTTTACAAGTGAACAAGTAATAGTCGACCAACTAACATTTGCAGTTGGAATGCATAGTAGAATATGTTTTTCAACGACAACGTTAAGTTTGTTATTGGGATAGATGCATCCCAACCCAACTACGGGACCCTTCATTGTGCATGGTCTGAAACGTACTTAGCAGGTTTTTATAGTGCTTACCGAAAGACATAAGTTAAACAATCTGAATCTGTTACTCGATCGAAAAAAGGCTTTCAAACTCAAACTCAAGCATTTATTTCAATTAAACAATTTACAGGCACTTTTGAATTTTCAAGGAGCCGTTCAGTTAGAAATATGAAGCTAGTTGCCCATTCCAAAGTGTAGTAGGTACCTTTGGAGAAGAACGGCAAGAAACTCCATGGACATTCTTTTAAATTATAAAGTTACAAAAATATTGTTACATCCTTAAGGCGCTGACAAGACCCAATTGACTAAAATAGGCTTCTCTTAAGAAAAAAAATTGCCAAATCTGTATAGTTTGTGGTAATGGAAAAAATATATGTTAATTTTGAACATATTTCCCAGAACTTGGTTGTTACCAAAATACGTTTTGAAAAAAAATGTCGATACAATCTAACGTTAAACTAACCTCTTACCTTGAGTTCTAATCCAAAATATCTGCATTAAATATCAGTGTACGTCACGAATTTAATTAATAACAAGAACGTCTTATTTGAATGCAGAAATTGGTTGTTTTATATTTTCGATTACTCAACTCAATTTTGAGTAAATAGATAATTGCTTCGTATTTCGCAATAAATTACAAGCGTTGTGTCATCGCGCTTCTCTTTATTTTCTATGCAATCTGACAGTGACCGCGGTTTAGGTGTTGTCAGCGACTTAAAGCTCTTACAGACTGGGGCAATATCGCGGGCGCGACAAGCATAATGCTGCCTGTCGCACCCGCAATATCGCGTCTGTATGCAGGAGCCTTTAATTTTGAATGTATAACTAAATGTGACGACGATGTAACTTTCGTAAGGAGAAGGCTAAGCCCGCAATAGAGCTATAAATCTAGAGAAATACGAGCGATTAAACCATAAGTATGAAAGTAGAATTACACTTCTGGACACATCAATTGGCCCACCTTAGAGTTTAGGTTTCGATGGCCCCTACCGAAATATGATTGCTAGATTGAACAAAAACTGTTGATGCAGTTTTAAACCTGATACATTTTACCATCTTTTTCGATCGTATTGTTTTAAATTTGAATTCAGAATACCATACGACATGGAGCTACGCCTAACAAGTCGGATATGCGCCTTGTTAAAGGCAATTGATTTTTGAATAAAAAACATGTTTTATCAAATAAAGGTTTAATTTAATAACGCGTGTTGCCTCCATGGGCATCTACCACAGCTCTCATACGATTAGGCATAGAGTTTATCAACCGCTCTATGAAATTTTGAGGGATCATCTCCCATTCCTCTTCTATGGCAGTTTTCAACTCCTGCATCGTCTGGGCAACTGGCTGACGAGCCCTAACACGTCTTTTTAGCTCGTCCCACATGTGCTCAATGGGGTTCATGTCTGGGCTTCTGGCTGGCCAGTCCATAACTGTGATGTTCACATCCCGAAGATATTCCCTGACGATGCCGGCCGCATGGGCTCTTGCATTATCATGCATAAAAAGGAAATTTGAACCCACATAGTCCGCGTATGGTATCACGTGAGGTTCTAAGCACTCACGAATGTACCTTTCAGCATTTAATGTTGGCAGCCGTGGTCCTGTAACAACCTCAAGTTGAGTTTTGCCGCTCGCGGATATACCGCCCCAGACAGTCCATGAGCCACCGCCATAAGCAACCCTCTCTTCAAAGCAGCATTGTGCGAAACGCTCTCCCTTACGTCGGTAGACCTTCTTCCTTCCATCATTGCCATGTAACACAATTTTAGACTCATCAGAAAAGAGTACACGGCTCCAATCTTGCTGTGTCCAATTTAAATGACTGCGTGCGAAATGAAGGCGCGCTGTTCGGTGGGCTCGCGTTAGTTTGGGCCCATTAGCTGGCTTGTGTGGTACCATATCGCGTTCTTTTAACC
The DNA here is from genome assembly GCA_905333075.3 of Atethmia centrago. NCBI lineage: Eukaryota > Metazoa > Arthropoda > Insecta > Lepidoptera > Noctuidae > Atethmia > Atethmia centrago. The sequence continues at coordinate 27,368,176 of HG995378.1, read as the reverse complement.
TTCTCCGAATAGTTCGAGCGCTCACAGATACTCCGTGGAAGTCGCGAAGTTGGTTTTGTATCTCAATGGAGGTAAGGTGACGATTTCTCAAGCTGGTCGTCACGATGAATCGATCCTGCCTTTCAGTTGTGACCCGAGATCGTGGCCTTCCTTGGCGACGAACAAAGCCGCCAGTCTCTAGGTACCTCCGATAAACATTTCGGACCGCAGATCGACTTAAATTAAGTTGAGCACTCACGTTTCTTTGGCTGTGTCCGGCCTGAATAAGTGCCACAGCTTGGGCGGCGACTTCAGGTGAAGTATCCATAGATTATTGATAGAACCTCACCTTAATGTTAAGAATAAGTAATGTTTGTTGCAAAACCAAAGATATCAATCACTTTTTCAAGAATTAAATCCAAGTAAACCAATAAAACCAAGTTTTCTTAGTATTCGATTGTTTGATATCAACAAACAGGCTCCAAATTGTCTTTTGTTTCTTTAAATTCTGTGTTCGAAATTCAAAAAAAGACTATTGAATGAAGTTGTGAATGTGCCAGGTTCAAAACTGCATAAAAACTTTTTGCTCGACCTAATATAAAATTTTAGCTAGGACCAAACGAAACTGAAAATACAAGGTGGGCCAATAGATGTGTCCAGAAGTGTATATAGAGTAGACTTCATTCCACCTACATTATACATGATGACTTAAAATATTGATGTCTTAGGATGATTGAGAGGAAGAGACTGTGACCTCTGAGTTTGTTTCGGCCTTTCTTCTCAGAGTAGTCAGATAGGAAACGCAACTCATCTAGTTTAAAAAATATGTTTGTACAAAACTACTTACAGAAATAAAATCGTTTATCATTACCATTAGGTATCATTTATCGATACCAATATTTTTTTTTCAATCATTTGTTTTGTTATAATAATAATGCTTTATTATCTATAACTTGATGACAAAAACAATTGTACAATAATTTGGTACAGAGATGTGAGAAAAAAAAGTCACAGTTTGGGAGCCAGGAGTTAATTAACTCCTGGCTCCCAAACTGTGACTTTTTTTTGTGTGGGAAATCATCAAATAACTTCTCCCGCTCTGGGCGGAGCGGGAGGGCCCTAGTGGACCCCTAGACTTTTGCTGACATCTCTTTGAGGTTATAAACGGTCTAACTTTATCATACTGTGACTTGGGAGTCAGTGATTACAAAACGTAAACATAAACTGCGTCTATACACCAATATATTTATTAAATAGTTATGATTACTTATTAACTAATTTATAAAAGCATTAGGAAAATATAAGAGAAGTGAAATGTGTGTGTGTGTGTGCATGCGATAGCTTTGCTTCGTAAAAGGAAAGGAGAAGATATCCTTTATTGGTCAAGGACAGCTAATGAGACACAATTGATTTTCTATTGTTTGACTCCGAATCGGTGTCGCGCGGGGCTTAACAGCAGGGCTAACATGACACACGCGACAATTACTCACTCTCGCGTGAGTAATTTTTGTCTATTTCTGTCAATTTTCTCGTTTTCTGACAGCGCTGCCATACAAAATACTCGACTCGTTCTGTCAAACTCGATATTTTCTCGACAAACCCTAACATGGCACCTAAGTTATCTCGAATTTTGACAATTCAACACGAGATAATCTTCGATTCTGCTGTCATTTAGTCGTTCTCGATTTTGACGACGAGAAGAGTAGACAAAATTATAATACAAAAAAATATGGCATTCATGGGGACTGGTGACAGAAATGAAACTTAAAACTTTGGAATAACATATATAAGTATATATATGCGTATACATGTACGTACACAGGCCGCTGCGCGACGCCAGTCTGATGCACACGTTACATTAGCATGTCGGTGACTTGGGTAGCATGTTGCTGCCACAGTCTGCATGTTGGTGACGTGGTTAGGATGTCGGTGACGCGGTGTGCATGTTGGTGACGCAAATTGCATGTCAACAAGTGCTTTCAGAATGTCGGTGACGCGGTTATCACGGTGTAAGTCGATTGGCATTTCGTTAATCTGCTAGTATTTCGTGACGCTGTTAGCATGTCGGTGACGCTGCCAACACTTCGGGCACGCTGCTAGCAGGTCGGGCGGGGCACGCTGTAAGCATGTCGGTGACTCGGTTAGCATGTTGGTGACGCAGATTGCATATTCAAGGGATGCTGTCCATATGTCGGTGACGCGGCTAGTATGTCGGTGACGTGGTTAGTATGTCGGTGACGCGTTTAACATATTGGTGACGCGAACCCACAGGTTTTTCCATAACAAAAATGGCTCACTCATTTTCATTTCCGTCATTTTGTATTTTAATTTCGGCATGCCATAGAAAAATATTAAATTTTAATCAAAAAAGTCGGTTACACAAAAAATTACAACATAAACTAATAGAGGTGGATGTAAAATTATTATAGTACATAGGTACTAACTCCATGCGTAAAATTTAATGAATGAGCCGATGTTGCTAAAATAAAAATTACTTGTTTTTAATAATTTGCTACATCGGTCTCTCTTCGCGAGATAAAGAACTGTCAAAGTGCCTTTCTCGAGATTACTCGAGCTTAGCGGTCATGTTAGGCATTCGGATGACGTCAGAATCGTAGACAAATTTCGACAAATCGAGAAAGAGAGCGTTCTCGCGCTTGTCATGTTAGCCCTGCTGGTTAAGAAAGTCATTCTTGTGACATTAGTCTATCGTGTGGCGCTTCACAATCTCTTACAAACAACAGTTGATATTCTACTACAGCAGTTAAAAAACTTGACTGGCTTAACTGAGTTGGCGAAATGTGGATGTACTATAGTAACATATCTGCCTAACCCGCCGGGGATTACAGGCGTAATGTTATGCTATGTAGTAAAAAAAACTCCGAAAACGCTACCTCCCATCACTTAAACCACAGGCCCATCATGGGAACCGCCACATTATTAATTAAGTATTCAACATACAAAGTTAAACCGTCGGTGTGACAAAGGGCGTACATTTCGCTTGCAAGTGCTAAGTTACCTTTCTATAATGTACCGTAACTTAAGTTAACGGTAGAAGGTTTGTTTGTGTTTACTTAGTTTACGGTACAAGATAATGTATGGGATTGGGCGGTGTATTGATTGGGCTTTGATGGCGCGGTAAAAGGTCGGGTAATCGCTGTTGACCTTGGCCATATAAATACAAGTCGCGCTCGCGCCGTTCGGTTTCATAAGGAATATTTATTTTTAGTAACGAAAATATGAATAGTTGAAAAAAATCACAGATAGAATTATACCTAGATAATAAAATAGTCTGTTCACACAAAAAAATCATGAAAATATCTTAAGTTGTTAGAAAGTAATATCGTTTTTTATGCTTTGGGTAGACCTTCCTGAATTTATTTCACCTAAGTAGTTTTTACTACAATACGTAAATATTCACAGATAGCATTTTAATTTGTATGTGTTCTAGTTGAGGGTATGAGGGCAGTCGAGAGGGCTATGCTTGGAGTTTCCCTACGTGATCGAATCAGAAATGAAGAGATCCACAGGCGAACCAAGGTTACCGACATAGCCCGAAGAATTGCCAAACTTAAGTGGCAGTGGGCAGGGCACATTGCTCGCAGAACAGATGGCCGATGAGGCCGAAACGTTCTGGAATGGCGACCGCGTACCGGAAGACGCAGCGTTGGAAGCCTCGTACAAGGTGGACCGATGACCTTGTGAAGGAATCCGCTGGATGCGGGAGGCACAAAACCGCTCGAAGTGGCGGTGCTTGGGGGAGGCATATGTCCAGCAGTGGACGTCTTTCGGCTGAAATGATGATGATGATGCGTTCTAGTTTAACATACATTTTTTGCATAACTTACTTGCGTTATAATAGATTTAAAAGTCACTAAAATCATATATCTGCGCCTTAAGCTAGTTTCCTAAAGAAGCGGTGGCCGTCACATAATGTCCGCAATTTACGAGCGAATTACGTCACGGAAATGTTATTCATGAAAGTAAATTTTCCTAGATGGCGTTTTTTGACCACGGAAAGTCAAACCCCGCTGCCTTCATTTTCATGAGAGACGTCACTGCGGCCGTCATGTGGCGGACACCGCTCTTCCATATAGAAAACGTAACTTTAGTACAGTTTAACGATTAGCTTTAGTGATATGGGCAGCGAGCTCTATTTTACCACTATTTTGGCCCGTCCGAAAGTAGTTGATCTGTCAAAACAATTGACAAATTAAATTTTTCGAACAAACGCATTGCGAGTAGGGACAACTGTCAAATCGTATTGTCATTCATTCTCAGTTCGGGCTCCGAAATAAGCTTAAGTCCGTAGGTGATACAAAGTAGGAAACGCCTGTAACTTTGGCCGAAACTACGGATTTAGTGCTTAGGAAGTAGGCCTCCTGTAACCGCCTGTGATACAGGATTCATAAAAAACCGTTGAAAATTATCGTTCTTTTCATGTACGAAGGAGTGAATAGCATTTGTTATGAGTGCGTTTGCTAACTGCTGGTTATTTGTTTCCTTGACTGAAGGTCGTGACGACCAGTTATTCAGGCCTCGCCTTTTATGCACGAGGTTTCAAATCCGGAATAGTACAAATTTCAGGAGGCTGCTATGAAAAACATATATAATCAAATAAAATTACGACACCTGCTCAATAATTAATACATACTTGTTTTTTTAGTTATTTAAGTTTGACAGTATTTTAGAATATACCACTTACACATAACAGAATCACTCCGTTGCATATGCGATAGCGTGTGTGTAGAAGGGCAGTTACAGTGCGGCATCGCTCAGGCCGCGTTTTAACATGCGTGTCCCACACATGTCATTTCCGAAAATTAGAAAAAAAAGACCTACTTATTTTATTATTGATTCGTGTCGAGAATCATTAGCGTAGTTACCACCTTGAATTTGACGAGGATGCAAAACGACACCTTGTATACTTTCTGAGTATAGTTATAGAGGCATGAGGAACAGGGTGTAAAGTTCACTCATCCTCCATAGAAAAGGGAGGATCCTCCGACCAGACGGGTGTCGTGTCTGGCGGGCAATTGCCCGACGGTTGATGTCGAGATGTTGTATACATGCTAGTTGCGCGGTAAACTCTGCTTGCGCGAAGCAGGATTTTGCGTGACGTCAGTGTGTTGTGTAGTTCGCATGTGGCGATGTAGATGCTGCCACAATCTTAGACATTACTGACATTGGTGAAGAAAAACCTCGTGATGAAATCGCCAACCCGTCTTGAGCAAGCGTGGTGATTAATGCTCGTACCGTCTGTATATCGTCGGTGATATTCTGAAACCGCGGATCTAACAGTGTTTAAAACCGCGTATTTACAAAAGTAGCAAAATCGAGATTTCGGATTTTCTAATTCATTAATACATATTTTACCCAATTGAATATTGTAATATTCAGAGGAATTTGACGACATAAAAATTTAAACAATAGAAAGTCAAGTGGTTTAGTTAATATTACGTTTTTCCTCATTCCTGTAAAATTCACTGCACCTACCTTACGCGGTTTTAAACACTGTTAGTTCCGCGGTTTCAGAATATCACCGACGATATGAAAAGAGGCGGGGTTGCCCTGAAGTGGGACAATGTTATGGTTGATATTATTCCTAGACTGCATGCCTGTGGAAAGTACTTACATTATGACTGAAGAATTGACATTGGGTGCTTACTTATGTTCACAGACAACCTTTTGACAACCTTTTTAAAATGCGTATCCCCAAAAACACAAGGTATATCATGATCTGCCTAGCCTTTTCCCAACTATGTTGCGGTCGGCTTCCAGTCTTACTGGATACAGCTGAATACCAATATCGCGACTGCCTATCTGACCTCCACAACCCAGTTACTGGGTAACACGATACCCCTTGGTAAGACTTGTTGTCAGACATTCTGGCTCCTGACGACCCGTAACGACTGTCAAAGATCTACAAATAACAGCAGGGACCAACGGCTTATCATGCTTTCCGAGGCACGGAGGGGTCTTGGTATGTAAAGATGGTCACCCATCCACGGACCAACCGCGGCAAGCGTAGCTTAACCTGATCGATCGACCCGTGCTGCTGCTGACTGCTGGGACACAGGCCTCCTCTCTGTGAGAGGGAGTGGGCCGTAATCCACCACGCGGGTCCAGTGCGGGTTGGTAGATGTCACATGTTTTCGAGTTTTTTGGCTTAAGGACATGCCGGTTTCCTCACGACGTTTTCCTTCACCGTTTTGAGAGCAGTGGTGATGAAATAAGTAGTAGTAATAGTAATTACACTAAGTAAAGCGCCTGCCTGGGTTCGAACCTACGATCTACAACTCGTAAGTCGCGGACGTTACCACTGGGCCACCACTGCTCTCAAGGTATATTGAAACTAAAAAAAACATTTTCATATTTCATTTACCGAATTTCCAAATGTAACAGCATAAAACCTCAATGCAGTTGAATTGAATTCCGCTAACTGTACGCGACATTGATCGATGTGATATTTTTACGAAACTGCGCGTGATTGGGTTCTAATATGCGAATCAGAAAGGGCCGTGCATAATAGCCTCATTACGAACTTTTTAGTGACTTTGAATGTATCATTATGTTTTTTATTCAAGTTACACAATGAGTGAAGTAAGAGTTTTGAATTTTGTTTTTTTTTTTGTGTTACACTGATTGCCTGTACAGGTACATACATACCCACTTAGGTACACTGATTGAAATCATCACTAATGAAGGTTGTAATGGCATTTTGCGAAAATGTTGGTTCCAAATCAATTTAATCCCGTCCAGTATACGTCCACCAGAGATCATAAAAAAACACTGTGTTTTTTATGATCTGTGGTGTCCACTGTGTTCACAATGCCAAGAAGTTACGTATAATACTTAGAGGAATCATCTGTAACATACATGTAGCACAGCAATCTCGATGTTTTAACATGTCGCCATCTAAGAAGAACGCACCCGTGCGAAGCAAGGTCGGGTCGCTTGTTCATAAATAAATTATTGCAAACCAACTTCAATTCACTGCCAACTTACCTAAATTCCTTTGAGATTTTGTGCAAAAAACCATCATGTCGTATGTGTGAGTCGACGTTGCGTGTTCGCCTTCAAAAGGAGACTTAATAATTAAGCTGACGACAACACAATCACCCAGGAATTCCTAAACAACACTTTAATCAACCACCAAAATATCCTTTGCAATCCCATAACTGAAACAATTACCGATTTCGTCATTTGAATCAAGTCCCAGCAAAACACTGGCCGGTAAATTGAGCAAGCTTGTACCAGGAAACGGTGGGCAGTCGGCTAAGTAAAAAAGGTATGCGGCAGGAAGTGAGGTACAGGTGCGACGCGTCTGTCTGTCTGTCCGTCCGAAACTCGAGACGGGGTGAGTCACTACGGAGTTTCTTGTGAAAGAACTTGTGTTATAGGGCTGCTGGCTGACTTTGCAATTTTTGGAATATGCTGAGGTTTTTGGAAGAAGGAGTGGTGAATACATATATGAGGAGGGATGCTGCGTCGAACCCAAACAAATGGTCTCTAAGGATCCCGAAATAGCCATCAAAATTTCCTTTGATAGGGCTAAATGTATATTTTACAATAACTTTCTGCAAGTATCTTGTATTTGGCACGTTTTTATTTGTAAAATCTCTGTCATCATTATTGTCTTTCATTAGTAATTATCAAGAAGTCTTCAGAAATTCTGTGCTGAACTTAGGCATCCTTAATAATAATCTTCCTATTGATTGCTTTTGAGGTATTTGCGTCCAGCTAATCCACGCAAACTTCACGCGACTATCTGTTTCTCTTGTAGGGCTTCCTAAATTCCCATCACGTCTAACCCAATTCTATCCATTTCTAAATAGATATGCAATAAGTTATCTATCTTACGCCACTTCACTATACCGGTGCTGATCGCAATCATATAATAACCAGCAATTACGTGCTTTATCGTTCAAAATCACGATTTAACGATATAATTGGCTATTATGAGTATTATCTCTCTCGGTAGCCCTACACCGTACAAGTTTGGCGACATTGCGCAAGCGCATAAATCTCACTTGCACGATTGTTCTCACATAATCGTCGCATGATAAATTGTTGTTTTTCAGTCGATCAATTCAATGAACTTAAACGGGAAGTGCTCGTAAGGTTTTTTGTTTCAGTACCTACGTGATAAATTGATTGTGTGGATACGAAAAAGTTCGTTCACCGTTATACGCAATTTATTATGAGTTAACCTGTCAGTTTGGTAGTTAACGGTGCTTTTTAATGTTGAAGCTAATTATTTATATATTTGAAAATATTATGCATTCGTTCTTGGAATTATCCTTGTAAAAATAAGGTAATTTTCAAAAACAGTTGCTCAAAGGACATTAAGATAATCTGTTACGTTTCCAAACATATTTAACATTTTCGAAGTTACAAAGTCGTTTCAACTCTAAAAGCTGCTTATTACTGCCAACAAAATTATAGCTCAGTATTGAAAATTAAAGAAACGACTTATTTAAACAATGCAGCAGGTGTGAGGCACGTCCCTTTCCGACGATAATTACAGTTCGACTGAATACCAAGCGACTGATGTTCGATTCATTTTGAATATGGAACAAAAAGCCGCCCAATCAGCAAGCTGGCGTTCGGCTCGTGCGCGCTGTTAAGGCGTTTTTTCTGTAAAAACGTTCCTATTTTGAAGTTGTGTTTCCATTGCTTGTTTTTTATTGGTTCTTTGTACGTTTAAGTATGGATACTTTTTTACGGTTGTTCGCAGTTGCTTCTGCCAGTTGATTGATTTGGACGACAGGTGCGTAGTGGAACAACATTTTAATTGTTACAAATGTGTTCGTAACGGTTAGGGTAGACCTTTTGTCGATGAAGTAAACGATAGGTAATGGTTTGACGGCTGTTTTTTAGAGTTACGAAGAACGTAGTGTAACAAGTTATTTAAGAAGTGAAGCTTGCGATAGCTAGTGACCTTCGCAGTGTCATTGTCTGTGAAGAGAAGACTTAAGTAATATGAGGTTCTGGATAACTTAGGTAACAGCCAAACCTATTGATAGTTAATTTCATACTCTATGCATTTCTGAATTTATCTGATAGATAGTGCTTCTCCAAAGACTTAAAACAGACTCTTACACTTATAAAATAACATAAGGTAGCTCAACGTACCATGTGTTATGTAAACAAGTTAAGTATACTTTCTTAAAAAATAAAATTTGTTCCAAAATTTTTTCACGCGACCACACACAAACATTCCTTCTGTTGTAGGTGTTATTACTTTAACACAAGACAACAGTTGGTCAAACATTTGGACAAGCTCAAATATGTGCAGGGGAGGCCTTACAAATGTTTATTTCAACGTGGGAACCAACTGCAATAACATTTTTAGGAAACAATGTCAAATTAATCACCGCTTGACGTAAGTTGACGTAATTTTAGTAGGCAAGTTTTTAATCACATCTAAACTTGTATGGAGTAATGACAGGCGCTGATTAAATTGACAGGACTAAACTAAAATTTATCTTCTGTCCTCTTCTTAATGAAATAGAAAGAAAGAGATGCGCTGAACTTAAATTTAGTTAAGTTTGTGAACAAGGGAATCGGCACCATTGTCTCTCACAGACTATTTATGATCAATCCTTATCTTCGACCCTTATCTAAAAAAAATTATTATAATTCATGTGGTCTTAAAAGCTGCCTCTTTGATCGCAAGCGCTACTGCTAGGCATGAGGTCTTGGGTTCGATTCCCGGGTCGGTTATTGGGTTGTTCTATGTGTACCAGCCCAGGAACTGGACTTGTGACCGGTAGATGGCAATAGGCTCGCCCCTATTACATGGCGACTGAACATAACTGGCGAAATGTGGATGTACCTACTATAGGTGCACCTCTGCCTAACCCTGCGGGGGGGGGGGGGGGGGAGGGGCTATTGTCCTATTCGGCTACCCTGTGTATTTTGCTTAGTCCATATTAGGTACCTATTTTCATAAATGTTTTGACATCGTGTTTTGCATTTTCTGGAGACGAAGTAGATAATAAATAATTAAAGATTACCAAGTTCTTCAGAGTAAAAATTACATGGGGTTGGTCAACTACAAAATGGCGGCACTGTGTAATGCCTTGTGACATTTGCACGATCTTATAGATTTCCGTTAATATTGTCAGATAAATGTGAGGGTCCGGGCCGCAATGATGACGTACCGCTGGAACTATATAAATATGGAATGGGTATGCTGTATTGTTATAATTTGTAAGCTGTCACAGGCGCCATCATACAGTGCCACTCGTTCAATATCCAGCTTAAGCTACGGCTTCCTAGAAGAGCAGGGGCCGCCTCATAGCGTCTGCAATTTACCGGCGAATGACATTATTGAAACGACATTTATGAATGCAAGTTGGTATGTTTTCCTAGAGAGCTTTTTTCACACCGTAAAGTCAAACCCCGGTGCCATAATTTTCATGACAGCTGTCACTGCGGCTGTTATGTGGCGACCTTTTTTTTTTTGGGTGAAATTATCAAATAACTTCTCCCGCTCTGGGCGGAGCGGGAGGTGTGTCAGACTCTTACTGACTAAAAACCACCGGTATTCCATCCGTTGCCGGTGTTGCCAGGGGCCTCGGTAACCCTTTAGTATCTTCCCGCGACCCCGGCAGGCATCGACCCTAGTGGACCCCTACACATGTGCTGACGACATCTCTTTGAGGCGCGCGTGGAATACAACGCGCCGTCGACCCGGGCCTGGTCCTAACCGGACGGTGAGCTACCCATTGCTCACAGTCCGCATATGTGGCGACCTGGGGCTGCAGTCTCGACATAGATAGCGATCACTTTACGACCGAATTCGGTCGCAAAGTCCTAATGGGGTCTCTGGACGGTCAAAATTGCTTGACAAGTTTGTGATTTTTCGTGCTTGTCAAGCAATTCTGACTGGCTAGCAAATTCGGTCGCAAAGTCCTAATGGGTCCCCCATTTGGACTTTGCGACCGAATTTGGTCGTAAAGCGATCGCTATCTAGCTATGTCGATACTACATGGCCTGGCCTATCTCTTCTAGAAACCCGTTGCTTTACGCACTGTTGACGTTTTCTAAGTCGGTACTAAGCTCAAGCTTTCACCTATTTCCGAATATTATGTAATTTTTAGGGTTCGACCGAAAATGGATTTTTGGCCGAAAACGAAAACGAAAAAGAAGCTTCGGCTTTAGTCTTATTTTCGGCCGAAAACGAAACCGATTTAGACATTAAAAAATCTTAATATTTCCGCTGTACACTGAAATCTTATTTGTTTTTTTTTTACACCTAGGGAGAGAAAGATAAAAAGGCTTTAAAAGAAAGAAAACACGATAAAGGCTCTTACAGACTAGGGCGATATCGCGGGCGCGACAGGCATATTGCTGCTTGTCGCGCCCGCGATATCGCGTCAGTGTGAAGGTGCCTTAATTCAATAATCACTTATTTCACAAACCGTTTTCAATTTGAGTGAAAAAGTTCAAAACCCATTAATTTATGCGTCTGAAGAAAAAATACAACAACCTCGCTTTCTCAACTTCAAAACAAAATCGCGTCCGTCAGCTGAGTGAAACCACGAGCGGCCCAGATTCACCCCGAAGTTAGCCGAACGTCACCCGATTACCGAGCTTTACGAAGTAGGCCGAATGACGCGCGACAATTCACGAACTTCTGATTTTTGGCTTGGCTTAAGCTTGGTTGGTTTATGTCCGAAAACAAAAATATGACCGAGTCATGACTTTTTTCCGAAAATGGCCGAAAACGAAAACGAAGCTTCGGTCGGTCACTAGTAATTTTCCTCCAACAAATAACAGCTTACTCCTACTACCATCACAGTTTCAGATAACAACTCGTAATAACATTTCCCGGAGCCGTTAAATGAAAACATTATCAATACCTGTTGAGTGGTTTTCGAGATAAGCGTACACATACGTGCCGGAAATTTGGCTGTGTTGGATTAACTTTGGCGGGGCGCCATTTTATCAGTAATTTAAGTACCTATGTATATAGATAGAGTTCTAGATGTGTTTTCACTACAACACCAGCTGATCTATTCGTAAAAATCTCACCGTGAAACCTTAGGTGACCTGTCTACAGTTTCCATCCTCAGCAGCAGCAGCACTTCAAGCTCATTTCACGTGTTCACGGTGAGATTTTTACAGAAAGACGGGCTGGATTGCTCTCGTAAACATAAGACTTTCCAATAAATTACTGGAAGCGAAAGGTAGCATTTTACTAAGGTACTTATTTCTGCCGGTAAGCACATGATGCTTTTCAGATTTGTCTCTGAAATGGCAGGCAGCGTAATTGTATTTCGGTTTGAAAGGTATATATCAGCAGCCTAGGACCGTTGTCCAATCAACTCAGCCTATCGCAGTTCACTGCTGGACATTGGCCTCTCCCAGACTAAGCCACAACACCCTGTCCTCCGCCTTTCGCACACAGTCTGTCCCAGTCACCTTGTAAAGTCCTCGGCCCATCTAGCTGGGGTACCACACTAGGCTTCTCGAAACCCAGACAAGCGTAGTGTGGCCTAGAGTACACTCTAGGTCTCGTCTGCTCCACCAGCTATCGGTCCTTCGACAAACGTGGCCAGCACACTGCCACATAAGCTTGCTTACTCTGCAAGCCATAAGACCCGTGTTATTACAGGCATATTAGGATTTTCTGCTTTGTCTCTGGGCTGCACAACTGAGATGCCTCTTTTGTTGCAGATACTCATAGGCAATTGTGACCACCCATCATGCCAGCTTGATTGCTACCCAATAAAATAAAGTAAATGTCCAATAAAAATTGTAAAGGTGTGTATTTACAATTACAAGGTACAAGGTAGACCTAATTGGTGATGTTCTTCAGACTGATTAGGTGCGTAGTGCTCACAACCGGCGGTGGCGTGCGTGTATAACCAGATTTATGAACGTAAACGAAGAAAAAGGAGTATGTCATTCTGTATAGGTTCTGCCTACCCCCATGGGAATAAGGAGTGAGTTTATTTATGTTTATAGTCTAAAAATGATAAATCCACTTAATACCAAATCGCAAATCTGCAGGGCAGTATGTCACCGGCCCTTACTCCGGCCACCAGCTAAAAGCAATAACAATAAATTTAATATCCTGTTCTAATACAAAATGTATGCTATTAAGTGCATTACAGAATTTAACATTATTTCACAGTAAACTGCTTATCTTTGGGGCATAAATCATATTGTTTCGTAAATAAAATTACCATGTTTATGTAAATAATAATAGCGATAGAGCTGTGGCTATGGGGTTTACAATTCTATGGTTTTTAGAGTGGCACTATTAGATCTATCTTCTTCCTTCCTCAATGTCCTACGAGTACTTATATATATATATATATATATCGTTTTTTGTCATTTATCTGCTACTCATATTTTTACATCGTTTAATTAACTTTATTTATTTATTAATCACTCAACTTTTTATCACTTATTTATTTGCACAAAGAGTGATTGATACTTATAAAATTGACAAAATTATGTAAGTATTGTTTTTGTATTCAATATGGGTCAAGGACCTGAAACAATTTTTTTTTAATGATTAATTACGTGAGGCGATTTTGGCGATTTTTCGACCCCCCTGGTGAGATGTCGTGAGATTGTCTCCACCCCCTCTCCACTAATCTCTCGTGACTTTTTCAAAATTCGTATTTTTGATATATTAAAAACAATACATAATTTGCTTAATTATTTCTTATAATTATTACCCAGTTTTCTCGCAATTTTACACTGTTTCTTATGGGAAAAAAGTAAGTACGTGATATTTGCCAAAACCCCCCCTGTTCCCCCTTAACGCCTCACGTTAATGAAAACCCCCTTCACACACTGCTGGGAGTTTTTAGCGCCAGCACTAGGAATCTAGTGGTGAAGGGGGTTTCTGGAGACTGTCTTGTATAATTTTAACCTTTAGCGAAGGGCTGAATGCCTAATTTGAATAAATATTTTTTGGTTTTGAAACATTACATAACATCACAACTACAGTCCCCGAAGGGTTAGGCAGAGTTGTACCTGTAGTAGACCCATATTTTGCCAGTTATTTTTATGTCCCATGTAATAGGGGGCGAGTCTATTGCAATCAACCGGGCACAATTCCCGACTCCGGGCTGCTACTGACAAATTCCGGATGGTAAAACCCAACAACACGTTTTTTTATTATTTTGATACCTACATGTACGTAAATCAGTTCTGTGTGTGACTGATATACCTGGAAAAGTCAAAAAGAAAACCAGAGGAAGATTTTTCATAAATAGGTGAAGACCTTAGACAGAAAAATCTTCCCATGGTTATCATCTTCAATCTGACTACCAAAAATCTGCCCGTGTGCCCTATTCTAAAACCTGCCACTATTTAATAAGCTGTAGATTAATTAATTGTAACACATATCGTCATGGGCTATCACTGAAAATCAGCGCTGGGGCTCTATCTCGCATAGGGTCGCAGCATTATGCTGAGGGATGGCCGTTTTGCGTAGATGTGAGGCATATTTTCTCCAAATTATTTCTTTTGTATTTGTGTTCCGTTTTTGCGTCATGTTTACCTCAAAAAACGTATTTTCTTTCTTTCTTTCTTTCTTCCTTTCTTCCTTTCTTTCTTTCTTCCTTTTTTGTATAATGCTCCACAGGAAAGCTCATGCAAATATTTTTTAACTTTATTGCTAAGTATTACGAATAATTATTGGTGCTGCTCAATTACTAAATTTAACTTCGAGAATCGCTGGGCTCTATCTCGCATAGGGTCGCAGCATTATGCTGAGCGATGGCCGTTTTGCGTAGATGTGAGGCATATTTTCTCCAAATTATTTCTTTTGTATTTGTGTTCCGTTTTTGCGTCTTGTTTACCTACCGCAAAAAACGTATTTTCTTTCTTTCTTTCTTTCTTTCTTTCTTTCTTCCTTTCTTCCTTTCTTTCTTTCTTCCTTTCTTCCTTTCTTTCTTTCTTCCTTTTTTGTATAATGCTCCACAGGAAAGCTCATGCAAATATTTTTTAACTTTATTGCTAAGTATTACGAATAATTATTGGTGCTGCTCAATTACTAAATTTAACTTCCAGAATTTCCATAATAACATTATTCAAGTTATTGTTCCTATATCCAACAGGAAACACTAGGGTGGCCTGACCATAAACCAGACCACCCCAATGCAAACATATGCAGAAACAGAAATAAAACGCATATATTAACTCATAGAACTTGGAAGCCATGACTATTATCTGCAGGTACTATTAGTTTCCATGGAAACACCAATAGCATAAAATAATATTTCGTTATTGAGGTATTTTTTTTTCTGTAAGTAGATTTGTACAAACACTTTTACACGTCAATCATATTTTTAAAATAAAGCTAGATGAGCAGTGGCGGTACCTTCATATAAGCCCAAATGCCTTACTAAAATGCTCGATAGAGAATAATTTATTGTACCTAACCAGTAGTTTATGAGAAAATTGCGATGATACATACGTAGATACGTAGGTACCTACATACTCAGTCGAAAACTGAACTTTCTTTTTTTTAAATCGGTTAAAATTTTATTGGTCTTGCGTTATTTTGAAACCAGGCACGCCACTGTAGATGAGGTCAGCGTTTCCTATCTGACTACTCTGAGAAGAAAGGCCGAAACAAACTCAGAGGTCACAGACAAGTAAATATTAAATTCCAAATAATATATTGAACTCCAGTAAGTAAATATGTCAAAAGTGTATAGGTATAAATAACGTGTATTGTTCTGCCTATGAGTTTGTCAAAGGTTCAATCTGCCTAGCCTTTTCCAAACTATATTGGCGGTGGCGTCCAGTCTAACCGGATCCTAGCCTTTTCCAAACTATATTGGCGGGTGCGTCCAGTCTAACCGGATCCTAGCCTTTTCCAAACTATATTGGCGGTGGCGTCCAGTCTAGACTTCCGTGCTTTTGACGCCGTAAGGACTGTCAAAGATCTACGAATGACAGCCGGGACCAACGGCTTAACGTGCTTTCCGAGGCACGGAGGAGTCTCGGTATGTAAAGATGGTCAGCCATCCACGGACCAACCGCGGCAAGCGTAGCTTTACCTAATGGAACGGACCGTGCGGCTGTTATAACCACAAGCTCGTCCGAGTTTGTCAAAGGTAAATATATCTAATCGCAAGATTTTAACGAATAGGTAAGTTCGAAAGTTGAGAAGGGCCTACAGTAAAATAATAAATTCGAATAATGTTGCAAGACGATAATAATGATGACGATGCAAGTTTCTTGCCTGTGGCATAAATTAAATTGAACCAATAAAATGTGACTGTAACTTTTATAGTTGCTTCAACTTATGTGTAAATCAGGCTTTAAGACGCTGAAAACCGCGGTCACTGTCAGACTGCATAGCAAAGAAAGAGAAGCGCGATGAAACAACGCTTGTAATTTATTGCAAAATATGAAGCAATTATCTACTTACTCAAAATTGAGTTTAGTAATGGAAAATAAAAAACAACCAAGTTCTGCATTCAAATAAGACGTTCTTTGTTAATGAAATACGTAACGTACGTTGATATTTAATACAGATATTTTGAATTGGCACTCGAGGTAAAAGGTTAGTTTACCGTTAATTTGTATCGACATCTTTTTTCAAAACTTGTTTTGGTAGCAACCAAGTTCTGAGAAATATGTTCAAAATATACATATATTTTTTCCGCTGCCACAAACTAAGTATACAGATTTGGCAATTTGTTTTCTTAAGACAAGCTAACTTTGGTCATTTGCCTCTTGTCAGTGCCTTAAGCGAGGGTCGTAAGCAGTTGGTCATCATTCCCAAAGCAACAACAAAATTATACTGCTTAGATAATTTAGGATCTAATGTTTGAATGTCTAATTATTTAGAGTCGAGTTATGTGAGTTTACATTAAGTACCCATAGTCTACAATAGACAACAATAGAACAAAGAGGCAGTTAACAGGAATGTTGCTAGAAGTGACATTCTATGGTTTGTTTCTTTAAGTTTCAGAGTTTCTTGCACCGTTGCAGCTTAGCTAAGATAAGTTTCTTGAAATTATAGAAGCATCTTTTGCTTTGAAGAATGTTTTCGAACTAAACAAAGTTGAATAAACTCTACAAAGTTTTAGTTACAAAGGCAGACAAAGACTTACAGTAGTCTCTCTCTAAGTATCTTACGGTTCTAGTTCTAAGAATGCTTAAAGATTTGATTTAATAGAGTGGTGGTTTTTTTGTATTGTATATTAAAACACCACCACATAACTTATTTATATAGATAAGTTTAGTATGTTATACGAGTAATGTGTGTTTTTTGACGTTCGAAAAGTGCTGTTTCTCAGCCTAGTTTGAATAAATGAATTTTGATTTGATTTTTTGAAATAAGTACGTATGTAGGTATTAATTGTATAAATATAAATAGTACACCACAGACTACCTGCAGAGACGGCTGCCCGGCTTGGGCAGAGCACCGCCGTGTCCTCGCGGAGGCGATCGGCGGCAGAGACCTCTCGCGTCCGGCCCTGGTTCAGGCCATGGTACGGAGCGAGAGGGCATGGGCAGCCGTCACCTCCTTCTGCGAAGCAGTAATGCTCGCGAAGGAGGAGGCGGAACGGTTGAGGGAAAGGCAAGTTTTGCGCCCTCTCGCCCCTAGCCGCCGCAGGAGACGCCCAGGGCGTCGGGAATCCCGGGCGGATTTCCGGCCACCGTAGGCGCGGGCTTGCGGACGGTGGGCAATGGGTAGCTCACCGTCCGGTAAGGACCAGGCCCGGGTCGACGGCGCGTTGTATTCCACGCGCGCCTCGAAGAGATGTCGTCAGCACATATAGTAGGGGTCCACTAGGGCCGATGTCTGCCGGGATCGCGGGAAGGTACTTATGGGTCACCGAGGCCCCCGCAACACAGGCAACAGGAAGGAATACGGGTGGGTTTTAGTCAGTAAGAGTCTGACACACCCTCCCGCTCCGCCCAGAGCGGGAGAAGTTATTTGATGATTTCCCACCCTCAAAAAAAAAAAAAAGGATACCTGCAGTATTGTCTCTCCTTCTTCCTTTAATCCATCCAAAGGTTGTCATTAAAAATCTCTTTTAGCGATAAGATCGCATATTGTAAAACTCCTACATTTATATTACGTATTTTTATGGTGTACATAATAAAGACTATTCTATCTTACTAAAAGTAAACCACTGCCCAACCCTTCGGGGAAACATGGCGTGATGTTATGTTACGTTATGTGGAGGGTGCCGTATTTAAAATCGTAATTAAACGAACTAGGTCATTAAACAAAGGCACTGTCCTTGCTAATGAGCTTAGTGCAAATTGCAGCAAAGCTAAATCTGGCAATATGCCAAACGGACCAGCAATTACAATTAAAAACTTTTCTTTAGTCTTTGCCAAGCGTATTAATTAAACTAAGAGGATTGATACCTACTCCCTTAAAGACTCTTACAAACAAGCGCGACACGCGACGCGACACAAAGGCACCGCTTGAAGTGCTACACGCGGTGCCTTTGTGTCGCGTCGCGTGTCGCGCCTGTTTGAAGGAGCCTTAATACTCTGAAAAAAGAAAGAAAGATAAAAATAAATTATTATTTATTTGACCCAGGCTAAGGTATATAATATAATTAACTTAGTTATATAACAGGATTATGTACCTCATGGCTGCGACAAATAGGCTCGACTGCGATAAAACGTACCTATTTTGAATGATAATCAAAAAAACAACAGTCAAAGCCAGTAATAAAAACAAATATCAAAATCTACAGTTGCTGTAAGTTTTATAATCATCATCTGCCTAGCCTTTTCCCAACTATCATCACACACACACACACACATCACACACACACACACACACACACACACACACACACACACACACACACACACACACACATACACACACACACACACACATATACACATACACACACATCACACACACATGTTAATCTGACGTGTGTTAATACGTCTAGAAACGTTTCGTTACTACAATGGTGGGGTTGGCTTCCAGTCTAACCGGATGCCGCAGAATACGACTAAGACTACAACTAGTCTTAGTCGTATTCAGCGGCATGCGGTTCAGACTTTCCGACTTCTGGCGACCCGTAACGACCGTCAAAGACCCACGAATGACAGCCGGGATAAACAGCTTATCGTGCTTTCTGAGACACGGAGGGATCTTGGTATGTAAAGATGGTCTCCATCCAGGGACCAACCGCGGCAAGCGTAACTTAACCTGATCGATCGACCCGTACGGCTGTTATTACTTAGCCACAAGCCCTCTAAGTGCTATAATGATTTACTAAAATCAAAAGATAAAAAAACAGCAAAATGATACTGGCCACTAACAAATCTAAAATACTCCCCAGCCTCATCCAGTACCACTACACCATTCATTCTAGATGAACGCACGCACTTGACCCCTCCTGACTTGACACTTGAGCACGTGGACCTCTGCCCGTGCCACATAGAGTTTGTACCTCAATGATTGACGCTTGTAATGTGTACATTATGATGTACCGAGGTCGGCGTTAATAAATATTTATATGTCGTGTATAACGTGTCTTATACGAGAAGAGACGGTTTACTTACCGACGGCTTTTTTTTTTGGGTGGGAAATTATCAAATAACTTCTCCCGCCCTGGGCGGAGCGCGAGGGTGTGTCACACTCTTACTGACTAAAACCCACACGTGTTCCTTCCGTTGCCTGTCTTGCCAGGGGCCTCGGTAACCCTTTGTACCTTCCCGCGACCCCGGCAGGCATCGGTCCTAGTGGACCCCTACACTTGTTCTGACATCTGTTTGAGGCGCGCGTGGAACATAACGCGCCGGAAATCCGCCCGGAATTACCGACGCCCAGGGCGTCTCCTGCGCCTAGGGGCGAGAGGGCGCGAAATTTGCCTTTCTCTCAACCGTCCCGCCTCCTCCTTCGCGAGCATTACTGCTTCGCTTCGCTAGCGACGGCTTACTTGGTTTTAGGCATACAGGTAGGCTTAAATCTAAACACGACTTGTGGGCTGCAGCTGCAAATCAGCGTCTGTTGGACCTAATTTTGCCAGCTGAAATTATGCTGAACTTAAGCCCCTTTGGCATTGAGTATTTTTTTGAAGTGAAACCTTCTTTAGGCACGTTGGTCACTTTTGGGATGGGAAAAAAAGCACTGAACCGACACGCTCAGATACATATAATATACTGATGTTTACAAGTTTGTGAAGCTAAGAACTTTTCACTCTGACCCGTACGACTGACAGTTTTTTTTTAAATAACTTATTAGGTGTTTTATTCGTATTTATGCCAATAAACGCAATTTTCTTTCTTTCACTGGATACTTGTTATGCAAAGTGAGGAAGAGAAAAGCGGTAAATACTAGTAGGTAAATAGTCTGCAAGGCAAAAACATTTAACTTGTCTGGTTCATGAACCCTTCCTTTTGGTTTAAAAGTATCCTGACATGTTCTAGCTGTCACTTTATGTAATAAAATGGTCATATTTATTGTAAAGGTGATCCCATCAAAAACATAAATGTGAAATGAGAGCCAAGTTCAATATTATGATATATGCCTTCGTTGTTGACTTCAACGACAAAAGAAGTGATATCTAAATGAGTGCCGAGTTCAATGGTCAGTCCTGAAATTTATTTATAACAACATAAAGTATCATTTCTTCTTATAACTTAGGATAATATATCGTAGCCTAAGGTCTGACTTGGCTAGTTCTCATATACGAATTATTATGTTCGATGGCTAGTTTCTACCAGCAAGCCAAATTTTCGGAATAATAAAATGAGAACCGACAAGGTTTAGAACTTGCGAAGGCTATAATATAATTCGTGAATATATTGAGATATATGAGCCAAATTTGACACGTTTATGTGAAATAGTTTTTGAGTTATGAGGGGGTCAAAAGTGGCTCCAAATGGTTCGTGTAATATTACACACGGTGCTGCTCGCCAGTTCTGTTACTTGAACTTGGCTTGACACGCTACCGCGTGTCTAGATCGTTTAGTTTAATGGCTTTAATAAGACTAAGTGTAAAAGTCTAGAATACAATAAATATGACCATTTCATTACACAGAGTGACAGCGAGCACCTGTCAGGTTACGCCTGTGAAATAATAACTCGACTTAACCTATTCATAATGTTTTTCAGTCATTTTCTTTACTATATTTCTGAATTTTTGCAAACATTTTGCTAACATTTCTTTATGAATACTTATGAAATACAGAGCCAGACAGATTCTGGAATCAATGCTGAAATGGACCTTATTGGCGCAGCCGTGAGGCACACACTATGTTTATAAAGCATTTTGCTAAAAACAAAAAACCCGATTGAAAAGACTGAAAAGGGAAAAACAAGCATTATAATCTTTATAGATTATAATGCTTGTTTTCCCTTTTCAGTTATGTGTTTTTGCAGTCGGGTTTTTTGTTTTTTTAATAATTTATTTTATTTCAAGCTTTTTAGTTTTATTAACATATATATTTGAAAATTACTTATTACTAGCTCTTATTTGATACTAATATTGTTGCAATTAATTTAAAAAAAAAAACCCTACCTCTCCTTTTTTATATTTGCAGGTGCAATTTATAAATATTATACGAGTATAGCCTATGTCACTCCCACAATTAAGACGAATCTAAGGACACCTCATATGTTTTAACATATGAGGTGTCCTTAGATTCGTCCATCAAGCCGTTTAGACTACAGAGCGTGCCAAAGAAATAGACATACATACATACTCTCGAAAAACATTACCCTCCTGAGGCAGTCGGGTAAAAGTAGTAATCGCGTAACAAACATACAAATACAACATACAGTCGAATTGAGAACCTCCACCTTTTTTGAAGTTGGTTAAAAACATAGTGTTCACTTAGTTTATTTCGTTACTGGCAGTTTGTTTTTATTTTGTGTTTCATTAATTGTTGTTGAAATTGAATGAAATTCAATTCATAAAACACAAAATAAAAAGTGCCAGTAACGAAATAAAGTGAACACTATGTTTTTAACCGACTTCAAAAAAAGCAGGAGGTTCTCAATTTGACTGTATGTTGTTTTTGTTGCAAAAGAAATGTTATTGTTCCTAGCTTTCTTTCCAAATTAACTAGAGAGTGTTAGTTTTAATTTATATAGTAAACGTCGGGAAGTCGTTAGGAACAGCATTACTGGTTGACAGTTTAGTGATAGTTAGATATTTGAACTGTTGAACACTTCGTAAGCTGCTTAAGTTTATGGAAATACAAGTTGAGTAGTTACCTTGTAAGCTGGTCGTTAAGTAAGTTTAAGAAATGCTAGTGACGTTAAATGTTGCAATTTGTGCAAGTTTCTGAACGAGCGTTTGCAAACTATTGAAAAAAAAGTTTGCAAGATTGTACGAGAACAAACGTTATGTAAACATCTAATGATTTTTCGTAAGTTAAGAAAATCTTTACAAATAAATAAAATTATGTAAAAAGTGTCAATTTTTAAATATCAGCTTTTTATTAAATGCTTGAAAGTATACACGGTATATATAACAAAAAACATTTTTTAAAATCTTTGTCTGTCTGTAGTAAGTCTCATGTTCCGGCTAATCTCCGAAACGGCTGGACTAATTTTGACGGGACTTTCACTGTCAGATAGTTGATGTTATAAGGAGTAGCCTAAGTTACTTCTTATAACATCAACTATCTGCCATTTTATTTTAGAAAAAGCCACGCGGGTGAAGCCGCGGGCAACAGCTAGTCTTTTACAAAAACATAAACATATCATCACGCCTGCATTTCGCGAACGGTTAAGCAGAGGTGTACCTATAGTACACCCACATTTCGCCAGTTATTTTTATGTTTAATCTTTTATCTCATCTGATATTCATATAAAAAAAAAATATTTCAATTCACATAAACCTACATGGGCACTTATGAAACGTCAGGAAAATATTATGTAAGAATCTAGAAAGATATCTAGAGAGATTATATAAAATACTTCAATATAAAAAAAATCAGCTAGACCACACACATTAAGAACTGCTTTGAAGGGATCAGGCATTTGATTCAGAAATTAAAATAATTTTTTGCTAAAAAAATACACTGTTATCATTTAACTAAAGCATCTACCGAGTATTTACGTCGATATTTTTATTTAAACAACACTTTTACGCGTCTGGCAACATTTTAATACCAACTTAATATTTTATCTTCCGTCTTCCTTTGGATACCAAAGCATGAATATTCAAAAAAATCAAAGAGTAATCGTGACTTCTTATACATCGTGATTCCAAGTGATATCAAAGACTCATCTCACACAATTCACGACCCAATAAAAATGTATCCGAAACTAAATGTCGAACAGTCGAGATCATATCGCGAATTTATTCGATGCCCATATTTTTGTCTCTGGTTTTGCTTGGAAGCGTTTCTTGTAATTTATGGGATTTTTATAGCGTTTCTCAAAAAAAAAAACGAAAAACGTATATTCAAACTAGGCTGAGAATCAGCACTTTTCAAACGTCAAAAATACATAAGACAGTCCCCCAAAACGCCCGCCCTTCGTCCTTCTTTAGTTTATTCTGAGGTGGTAGATAGATTGTCAGGAATACGATTTTGTAAACCTATTTTCAGAAAACTTTGTAGGGCCAAATACTTTTATAAGTTGTTCAGACTTCAATAAGCTCTACGATTACAACTACTTTAGCGGTCTCTAAAGAGAGACGACCTAATTTTGAACTATTAGTAAAACATTATACAATGACAGAGCAACAAGTTGCAACAAGCAAAAGCAGAGAGTTGAACAATTATAGATTAAAATAAAACTTAATTCAATTTGGTCTTTATATCATTAGCATTTATTTTTAAGTATATTGGATAAATTTGGTTTTCGCGTAAACCTTATCGATTTTATCCGTAACCCAAGTATTTTTGTCTTCAAAAATAAAATATTTAACATGTTGACACACTAAAGTTCCGTAATAAAATAAAGTTACTAATGTGAAACTTTGTATTCACTACCGAATTTCAGTGTTACCAATAATAAAATAAAAAAAGAACTGCAATAAATATCGTTCAACTCATTCTTGGAAACGGGAATCGATTGAACTTTTTTCGATAAAAAAGGTTTTTATTTCCTTATACTTATAAATACCTCATAATGTTGCAAGATGCAAAATAAAAAGTAAATAATTTATTAGCCCTTTGGCACGTGTAGATTTCGACAATCGATAAGTAATTGAATGCTGGTCTTAAAAATATTTGAAAGAATCGAAAAATAAGTCAAGACTTTTCGCGGATCTTTATATCTCTTTAGTATTTAGACTTTCAAAGTTGTAAAAGATTTAAAAGGAATTAATTTTATTGTCATCGACTAATCATTACTTTTATAGACTAGAAAATAATGTCTCTCGGTCGAAACCAATTACTCGAAGTCATCACATCGTACGCATTTTACCTTAGCGTTCGATGGGATGTCTTCGTAGAAAAACAATAATAACTTTGACATTATCACTCATTTATAGCCAAGGGCCACTCAGGGTTTATAGCCGGCGAGTAATGTATGAATAATAAAAGTGATAATGTAGAAAAAAACATTAAAACGCATGCGTCCGGGAGGTATGGGATAACATCGGAAAATGGGCGTCGCAGGCGCATTTCGCAAAGTAATTATGTTATTCGTGCAGACGTGACGGTCGATTGTTTTTTGCTGGTTGCAGAAAGTATTTTGCATTTTGTACCTAATTGCTGGAATTTCTTGATAGTGAAGCTTACATGCTTAGTCTTAGTAATTAAACTCTTTCAGGTTATTTAAACTGAAAAATTAGAACTTCTTTAAATTAAGGTATTGTAAATATTTCTAAATTAACCCCGCTCAAATTTTACTCATTCTTCTACACCTTGAACCGGTTTGCAGATCAGATTACTGCCAGCAAAAACACATGCCAACATTTACAAAAGTACTTACTCTAAACAATAGGATTTCAAGCTTTGTTTTATGGTTAAGTTATAACAGCAGGACTGAGGCGTACCTATCAGTATTCAGCGACCTCACAGGCAGTAATAGCCTGCACATGCCATAAATATTCCCTTTTCGCAAAAGATAAGCGAATATAAAGGGCATGCGCAAGCGCATGTAGGGTATATTCAAATCCTTGTTACCAATTGATGTTATTTCCACTTAAAGAAATAGGTAGGACAGACAGAAAGAGAGAACAGAAAAAGAAATAGGTATCAACTTATGTTAAGTGAGTCATTTTAGAATTACTAGTAGATGCTATTGAAAAAGTCGTACATAATGTTGTAGTTGTAGATCGCAAACTGAACTTAATGAGTATAAGAAAGAAAGAAAGAAAGAATAACGAATATTTGGACACAGAACGCGAAACACAAAATACAGGTAGGCAGGCCTTAAAAAATAAAGTTTATTTTCCAAAAACCCATATTGATTTACATAATATTTGGAAACAAAGCTCCAAACGCAGATTAGGCATAAAACGCTATCGTGTCGCATCTGAAACAATTTTGTAATTAATGAACATTTTTAAGAGTACGTTGTCGCACTGCTGGTTTATTTTGAGACAATATTTTGATATTTTTATACTGCAACTGCGTTCTTCATTGCATGACGGAATTAACCCGTCAGTTGCTGACGTCTGTCCAGAGCAGGTATAATACAGTAGCTTTTATTGTAGATTTCGATCTGTTTATCGGAGTTTTAAGCGGCGGTTTAAACCTACCACTTATAGGTACGTTATTGACGTCATAACTTATCCTAACTTAATATAATTATGTATTATATTATTAGATATATATTATTATCCTAACTTCCTAACTAATATTATAAATGCGAAAGTGAGTTTATTTGTTTGTTTGTTACGCTTTCACGCTAAAACGGCTGAACGGAGTTGGATGAAATTTGGCACAAGGGTAGACCATGACCTGGAGATAGACATAGGCCACTATTAATCCTGGATCGCAGACGAAGTCGCGGGCAACAGCTAGTATTAATATTATAAATGCAAAAGTGATGTTGTTTGTTTGTTTGTTACGCTTTCACGCTAAAACGGCTGAACAGATTTGGATGAAAGTTGGCACATGGGTAGACCATGGATAAATAATAATAGGATAAAGAATGCTTTTTTTTATCCCGGCAGTAAGTTCCCGTGGGATTCTTTCCGACATCGACGCGGGCGAACCCACGGACATAACATAATCAGCCTATAATGTTCCCACTGCTGGGACTCAGGCCTCCTCTCGGTGAGAGGAGGGCTAGTGTTTAATCAAGTGGAGAGATAACTACCGCCTTATTGTTTAGTAAGTACTTAAACAAAATGCTAGCATAGCTCGGTAGACATTTGTGACGTCAAACTATATAAATAATTACATGATCAATTCTCTTGCTGTTCAGTTTGGCGACTGAATTAATGTTGAGCAGTTATTAGCTAGAAGAGACAATCAGCGGGGTAATTGCGTAAAACACATAAAATGACAACTGATCGCAATTCCTTTCATTTTGACAGTTCACTCACGTCCATTGCATTATTTAGTTTGTTGAGCAGACGAATTTTTCAAACCTATGAAGCAATGGATGAGCAATATCTTTCAAAACTATCGGAGTGTGATTGAAACTGTGTAAAGCGTGCAAGTATAGGGTGCAAGGTTGACGAAGCTACACTCTCCTCCGACACACATTCTTATGACTCAGAAAGCATAGTCGCAAGTTGCATTTAACTTTGTGTTCAACTTAACCCTGGTTTAATCGCTCAAAACTTGATCCATACTACTAAAGGCATACAAATTTCACGACGTCAGCAACTAAGTATTCGCGTCCATTTTGCCCAGCACTTTGCATTTTATCTGACCAGTGATGTGATAAATCGAGGCGGGTCTTAATGGCCCTATATCGCTGACTTAAGGGTTAAGAGATTGTATGTGCTTACGATTCGTTTCGCCCCTATACGAACATACGAGTATCTAATGTTTAAGGTTTTATGAAAATGTAAAAATGTTCGTTTACTTTGTGTTTTGATTTGGATTATTGAAACATTATCCTGACTACCTATATCCTAATCCTGCTTATATTACAAATGCGAAAGTGAGTTTGTTTGTTTGTTACGCGTTCACGCTAAAACGGCTGAACGGATTTTGATGAAATTTATGGCATGGGTAGACCATGACGTGGATTTGAAAATAGGATATTTTTAACCCAATATTCCCACCGGATCGAGACTTATGCGGGTGAAACCGCGCGGTGCAGCTAGTAATATTATAAATGCGAAAGTGAGTTTGTTTGTTACGCTTTCACGCTAAAACGGCTGAACAGATTTGGATGAAATTTAGCACACAGATAAAACGAGACCTGAGTAAGGGCATAGGCTACTTTTCATCCTGGATCGCAGACGAAGTGGCGAGCAACAGCTAGTCTTATAATATTGCGTAGGGAAGACAGAATATCGTGGGAGCTAGTTAACTAAATCAAACTGAGCAAGTGATCCAAGATAAAATAAAGCTTTAAAAGCGCTAATTGATGTCTGTGAGTGCGGGCAGTTAATCTAGGAATCAGGACTGGTTCCCGTACTTGATTTACATTAATTACTTAATGAATTTTCATTAATTATGTCAAAGTTTATGCCAAATGATATGTTATCCACACTAGTCCTTGTGCTTCAGTCTGACGAGGACCGATTTGGATAACGGAAAAAAATATATTTATAAATAGGACTTTATAAAACCTCTTACTTTATGTTTACTCTATCATTAGACCCTGGATATCATCTAGGACCAGAGTCCTTGTCAAGACGAATCAAACGAGCCCAAACTCGATGGGATTGCATCTTTTAATTACAGAGTCCCATAGCTACCTTCCGGCTCCATCGTCAGATCAGCTCCATGTTATAATATTATTGCATTGTCATCTGATGTACATACGCATGCAAAATTTCAGCACAATCGGAAAATGGGAAGTGGGTCAAATTTAACTTGCAAGATTTGAGACAGACACCAGGTCAGGTGAAACCGGGTAGATATCCGGTTTCATCTGACCCGGTGTCTGTCTAACTAACTGTAAACTTTTTATTTAGTTTCACCTATAGTTATAGGTGAAACTAAATAAAAAGTTTTAAATAAGGAGGATAGGAAGGATTGGCTAAATGCAATGTTGTTGTTGAATTCTTTTACTTCAATTAATTTCTTTATTTTATGTACTTTATTTCTTGGTCAAGAATTATTTTCAATAATGACCAAGTGACCTCCTCTAGTTTAGAAGTAAGTAACTTCAATCAGCTCCAATTCGCAACTGTCATTTGGAGGGCCCATGTTCGACAGTGGGTATTGACATAATGTCCCCATGACAATGTTAATAACTTTCTTGCTATTGTTTTAAGCTAAAAAAAAACTGTAATAACATAACTCCATATCACAATTTTAATACAAAACTTCAACCCAAATTCCTACGAATTAGATCAAACAGTTTCGTTTGAAAACGTGTTTGGCCAGGTGTTGCGGTGAGTCTTCCGGGACCAACTTCCATAGTGTCCCGTTACATATGTATGTCGCAATCTTTTTATGGGAACCCATCTTTTGTTTACCACGCTTAATGGGTTCCCGGGATTATGTGCACTTTGTCTATGCCATCAAAGTGCCATAGAGTAACCACATAAAAGAATATGGAGATAGAGAAAGATGGAATGTGGAGAAATATGTTTGTTGGATGTTGTAAACTTATAAGTAGTGGAGATTGACCACATTAAAGTTAAATGGGATTTTTAGAGGAAGATTTGTTCCAGTATTTTTTGTGTTAGTTGTGAAGTGAAAGAAACTATTATCTGTTTATACTGAGAGCTATCTTACCTTTCTCTAAGAGGGTATATTTATGCTGAAGAACATAGTTGGAGCCAGAGAAAAGATATTGTTCTTGTTAGGTAATGTTTTTGGTGATTCATTCTTCATTCATTCTTGAACTCGGGATGTGTTACCATCCCAAAAATTTCTCCAATACTTATATTATCAATGCTTCTCCATCAAAACTTCTAAAACCTTTCACAGATAATTTATGTATCGCTGCATAAACGGAGCCCCTCATGCTATAACTTAGCCACTTGCGAGTGCCAACATCCCGCCTACTTGCACCACACTTACCCACTTCTACACCACTTTTATAACTTGTGTGGGATTGCCAAGGTACTGATAAGCTCACCGTATTTTCAAATCACCATAGTTTTGCATAACGTTTATTAAATTAGTGTTTCTTTTAGCTAAAGTTAAGTTTCTTCTATATAACTTATGGCCGTGAGTGAAGAAACTCAACTTTACTACTTTTTACTACTTATTGTAGTTTTTTGCCTAGGCGACACCGAAATGAATTCGCGCAGTTGGATTTTCAACTTTCTCCGCTGAGTCGAGCTTTGAAAATCCAACACAAAACTATGGTGTTTTTTTTTCCACTTGAATGGCCTTTTTATTAGCACTGACATGAACTCATAATAACTAACTATAAAATTATTACTGGAATCATGACTAAATCCTTTGAGAGACCATCATTTGTGTGCATAAATCAAAGATTATATGATAATACTGGATTATTTACATTATGTCTATACATTTAATCTATGATTTGACGTGAGAAAGGCCATGTTTTTCTTCTGCATAAATTGATAAATTAACAATACGATTATAGGGGAAAATAATAATAAAAAGAAAGAATAAATTATAACGTAAGTTGACTGAACTGAACACATTGTCTCCAAATCCACGATGAAGATATTATCCACAACCTGTTTGTTTAAGGGTCCGTGCACAAAAATAAAACACTGTTTTTGTCAATTTCTTTTCTAATTTTGAAAAAGCTTGAAATAATTGAAATATAAGGTATGTGTGGCTACAAAAGGTCAGCTTTCGTGGCACAAAACCATTCGTGTCAATCACAGCACCTGTTAATAGTTTCATCACTTTAGCGCTCTCGAAAAAATAGTTAATTTCGCCATTGATTTCCTTAATGAAGATATTGTATTTTCATAAAAAAACAATTTAGATTTTATTTCAAGGATAGCTGAAGCATAAAGTCTGACTTTTAAATTTCTGGAAAGTTTTGCTAAATAATAGGAAAAATTCATTATTGACAGTGTTCCTTAAAAAAAGGAAGATTTTTTCATGGTCAAAATCATAAGCACTTTCTTCATGCGTCATTTCTTCTGAAAACTAGTTGCGAATATTAGTGATTTTCATTAATACTTAAATTGTTTGAAAAATCCCTTTCAGCCACATGTAAAACTAAGAACCCGACTTTTTAAATCACAGACAATTTGTTTAAATATTTTTTCTCATTCTCACAAAAAGTGAACAAAAGTGATCAAAATCAGTCGATTTCGTGCACGGCCCCTTAAAATCAACATCCTTATTACAAAAGATTGATACTCCAACATCATATTTGGGTCATCCTCCACATAAAAAATAAAACTGCATTAAAAACGACAAAAAAACATAAAAAATAAAGGCACAAAACGGTGTCAAAAGCAAATGACTCGATTAAAATAATTACGTAAAGCACCGTTACTTTTTATGAAAGAAAGGATATTTTTAAATTGCTTTATAAATATGGTATTATGTTTTGGTTATAACAGTGCGGTGTGGTATCATTATTATGAGACTTTCGGCCCGCACAAAGGCTCGTGCAGACTATCGCGATATCGCCTCAGTCTGCACGAGCTTTAACAATCACAAGGAATGCTACGCGTGCGGTCAGGCCATAGATTGCCGTTACTATACCCCACCCCTTTTTTTGTCTGGTGGAAAATTATCAAATAACTTCTCCCGCGCTGGGCGGAGCGGGAGGGTGTGTCAGACTCTTACTGACTAAAACCACCCGTGTTCCTTCCGTTGCCTGTTGCCAGGGGCCTCGGTAACCCTTTTGAACTTTCCCGCGACCTCGACAGGACCCCATCCCTGTTATCTGGATTTGTCTATGGTTTAAATAATAACAGACGCACGGGTCATCAACGGGGTTTCATCTTCAAGGTTAAGCAACGCTTGCCGAGGTCAGGCCGTGGATGGGTGACCATACATAACATATCGGGACCCCTCCGTGCTTCGGAAAGCATGTTAAACCGTTGGTCCCGCCGCCATTTGTAGATCTTTGACAGTCGTTACGGGTAGTCAGAAGCCAGCAAGAAGTATTAACAGCCGCTCGGGTTGATCGATGAGGTTGAGCTACGATTGCCGCGGTTGGTACGTGGGTGGGTGACCATCTTTACATACCAAGACCCCTCCGTGTCTCGGAAAGCATGTTAAGCCGTTGGTCCCGGTTGTCTTTCGTGGATCTTTGACAGTCGTTACGTGTCGGGAAGCTCGAAAGTCTGACATCTAGTCTTACCAAGGGGTATCGTATTACCCAGTAACTGGGTTATGGAGGTTAGATAAGCAGGTGCTCCGTGTAAAATACTGGTATTCAACTTAATCCGGTTAGACTGGAAGCCTGGGAAAAGGCTAGGCAGAGATGATGACAACTGTAACCGACATCGACGCACAAACCACGAATTCAGCGCATGATTCTAGACCCCCCAGCGAATAAATTGTCGTGGGTTATTAAAAATTATCATATACAAGGTGTTGTTTTGGATCTGCAAAACATTTTAGGAGGTGTGTATGTTAGTGATTCTCGACACTATTAAAAAAAAAAATTAAAAATAATAATAAAATGTAAAATTCTAGAATATAAAGTATTATTGATTATTGACTTGGTATCGTATTGTTATATGATTATTTAAGAGTTTCATAACAACCTCCTGAAATGTTTTGCAGGTTCAAAACTGCATCTTGTATATATATAATCTGTTTAGCACAAAAGTGCAATACCTACACGATCAAAATGTATGGAACAGCTGATTATTTTCTTAATAACTGACGAAAATTTTCAAGTGGCTCTTTAAGCATGTAAAGGCTCGTATAGACTGGCGCGATATCGCGGCGAGACGCGCAGCGCGACGCTTCCGATGAAGTTTTCATAAAAAAATGTGCTACTAGTGTCACGTCGCGTCTGTCTGCGAGAGCCTTTACGACGCGCGATGTCCGAAACGTTACACGCTGCAGGAACCTGCATCGTGTAACCGTGCACCGCTGCATGCACGTGTAGCTGTGCAGTTTGATAAGAGAGAACGTCGTCATAGGATCTGTATAGAATGATGGTGTATCCAGGGGTCTACTTCTTAGCGTGTCGATGGCAAAATAACACCATTTTTTAAATTCAGTTTTTATTTGTTCAGCAAACGACTTGCTGAACAAATTAAATTGAATTAAAAAAATGGAATGGAATGGAATTTTGCTGCCCCAAAATTCATTAACGCTAACGTTATTGAATTTTGCTGCCCCAAAATTCATTAACGCTAACGTTAATGAATTTTGGTGCAACAACATTCATTAAAGCACAAATCGTTCTGACACGCCCTCCCGCTCCGCCCAAAGCGGGAGATGTAATTTGACAATTTCGCACCTTAAAATAAAAAAGCGGTGGTCAGGTCATGTGGTCAATCATCTTAATAGTATTTTTCCCAACAAAGTTCGGGTGGGCTGCCAATGTAACTGGATGCCACTGAATCTCAGAATGCACATACCTTAGATATGAACGGCTGTCGGACCTCCACAATTCAATTAGGCAATTCTGATACTTATCAGTCGGCAGACTATGCTATGGTTGCATGTTAATAAAGATACATTGTTTTACAGGCTAATTAGGATCTTTTTCGCTCCACACCGTCCTCACGTTTAAAGGGTGAATTCGAGGTCACCTTCCTCAGACAACATAATGTATTTGCATATGTATTAACACTAGCACGTTGTAGATAAGTGTTAACTGACGGAAACAGATAGTGTGGCACGTACTTGAGACGGATACAGTTCGTAATTTTCTGTTGCAAAATAGCAAAGTAAACATGCTTGCCATTTACATAATTGACACTGTTCTTGATAACAGTGTGTTTTGACAGTTAAAATGTCGATATCCCTAAATAAAGTGCGTTCACTATAACTTGACGCGGGATGCAGTTGGTAGCATTGAATTTTGTTCGTTTTAATAGAGTTCAAAATGGCGGCCGACGAACAGAACTACCAATGATATGACTGCAAAATTCAGTGCTACTAAACAAATTATGCGCATCGTCGCCCGTCAAATTATGGTGAACGCACACTATACAGTTATGAGTGCAGGAAACTGTCATTTGTAAGGAGTAAAAAAACAGATTTCTTAAAGTTGTAAGGTTTGGTACAGGCTTCATATAGGTTCTCAACAGCTGGTCAAAGAATCCAAGTGAACCTTCATTTACAGAGAACAAAATGGCATAAGGAACCCTAACTTATAAATAAGGGTCTCCAATCATGGCGACATAGCAAAATTCTTCCTGCGCTTCAGTTTCTCAATACAATAGGAAACTATAAGTAAATAAGTACAGGTTGTTAAAAATATCTTAAATATCGGGAAAACTACCATTTCGGCCACTGTATAGGTACTTACCTACATACTCATTTATAGGAATTTACTTCGTCGCATTCAGACCTACTCTCCGATACGCCGCGCGATGTCCGAAACGTTACACGCTGTAGGAACCTGCATCCCGTCTAACTGTGCAGTTTGATAAGGAAGAACGACGTCATAGGATCTGCATAGAATTATGGTATATCCAGGGGTCTTCTTAGCGTGTCGATGGCAAAATAACACCATCGCATTCAGACCTACTCTCCGATTGCTTGTAATAAGTCATAATTTCCAATCACCCTGTATAAGCAGCCAATCAAAGCTAACTAGAAGCGTATTTATAAAGGATTCGGTGAACCCTTTGTTTAGTCACAGTCTACAAATAATGCACAACTTTGTACCAACGCGCATCGTGGCTGTTATAAATAACACGGTGAAAACGATTTGCGTATCTCGAATTGTTTAGCTATTTCATCTTCTTCGCGGTACATTTGTAGAATTGGAGTAGTCTAAATAAAAGCTACGAATTGCATTAGACGGAGCAGCACGTGGCGCCAACTAATTTTGGTACGAAGTTACTGAAATAACCGAAAAGGTCGGATAAGCTTGACACTGGCTGGTGACAGTCACTCTAGCAGAGCGTCGCATCGATGCATCGATGGTTGCGTAGCGGCTGTCAGAGATGACAGAGATGATGTCAGGAGAGCCGCTGACGCACCAGGTCCACGACGAATTGCTATATTCCGGCACAATCCTGATGATATTGAAGCTGCTGAACCACTAATACGATGACCACTTCTGGCACTTCTTTTATGAGAGTTATATCAGTCTTTTGACCCAAAAGTACGTCAAATTCGAACTCAGACTCAAAGCATTTATTTCAATAAACCATTTACTGGCACTTTTCGATTGTCTAGGAGTCGGTCAGTCAGAAAGATGAAACTAGTTGTCCATTACAAAGCGTAGTTAAGGTTGCTATGGAGAAGAACGGACAAGAAACTCTACAGACACTCTTCTAAAACAAAAATATTGTTGTTGTTAAAGTTGTATAATCTTAGGTCTTAACTATGAGAAATCACAACTCATAATGACTTCCAAATTAACTAACTCAATAATCGTGCCGTAGGTAGAATCGTCTCTTGGCACATAGATTGTTTAATTAAACCAAAATCAGAGCGTAAACTCTGAACTACATATAAACAAACGCGAGTCGCAAATGCGATGCAACGCGAATGTTAACGTTTACAGTTTACGTAACCACAGTAGTTATAGTACAGTAAGGTATATGTACTTTTGTATGTAGCAGTATACATACGTACGTAACGTAATTATTATTAATATATTAATAATTGTTTCTATGTTAATTAATGTAATTGGTGCTGTACCGTTTTAATTAAGTATAAATAAATAAATAAATAATAAATAAATAGTACATAGCACGAAATATTCAAGAGCTACGTAATGGATACGTAGTAGGATACGTTAGGCTACGTAGTATAATACTTTAGGCTACGTAGTAGAATACGTTAGGCTACATAGTAGAATACGTTAGGCTACACAGAAGGATACGTTAGACTACGTAGTAGGATACGTAGTAGAATACGTTAGGCTACGTAGTATAATACGTTAGGCTACATAGTAGAATACGTTAGGCTACACAGAAGGATACGTTAGACTACGTAGTAGGATACGTAGTAGAATACGTTAGGCTACGTAGTATAATACGTTAGGCTACGTAGTATAATACGTTAGGCTACATAGTAGAATACGTTAGGCTACACAGAAGGATACGTTAGACTACGTAGTAGGATACGTAGTAGAATACGTTAGGCTACGTAGTATAATACGTTAGGCTACATAGTAGAATACGTTAGGCTACACAGAAGGATACGTTAGACTACGTAGTAGGATACGTAGTAGAATACGTTAGGCTACGTAGTATAATACGTTAGGCTACATAGTAGAATACGTTAGGCTACACAGAAGGATACGTTAGACTACGTAGTAGGATACGTAGTAGAATACGTTAGGCTACGTAGTATAATACGTTAGGCTACGTAGTATAATACGTTAGGCTACATAGTAGAATACGTTAGGCTACACAGAAGGATACGTTAGACTACGTAGTAGGCTACGTAGTAGAATACGTTAGGCTACGTAGTAGGATATGTATAGGGTGTTACCATACTGTTAAAAACAGTATTAAATTATACCGTTTTTCAACCTAAAATACTGTTTACTATTCAACAAAGTACTTATAAGAATATACTGTTTTCACTGTTAACCAGAGCTACAAATAAATGCAAATACAAATACAAATATTTGATTGGAACAAAAACATAATACAATTTTTGTGTACGGTAATACTGAGTTATTATAGTAACTGTGTCGCAGTTATCAACGCCCACCCCAGGAGCAAAAGACAAATGAGTTCCATAACATAGTTCCATCTACTGTCTTGAACATGGTGCATGCAGCGGGGCATGGGCGCGATGTTTTACCCAGCTTTCATTTCATTACATTAAAATAATACATACAATAATGATAATTTATCAGAAATACTGCTTAGTTGCCCTCTCTGACCACAATATAAGTAGGTAGTAGTAGAGCTCTTTTTAAAGAAGCCCGTCCGGGAATGCATGACCATGTGGCGGCATCTACATCGCCACATGCGAACTACGCAACACACTGACGTCACGCAAAATACTGCATCGCGCAAGCACCGTTTACCACGCAACTAGCATATATCCTGACATCAACCGTCGGGCAGTTGCCCGCCAGATACGACACCTGTCTGGTCGGAGGCTCATCCCTTTTCTATTCAGGATGAGTGAACTTTACACCTTGTTCCTCATGCCTCTATAAATACTATACTTATTTTTTCTGCCAAGCAGCGTTGCTGTCTCCTAGTTGTAAGGGTATGGTTGCGGCTGTAATAACTGACACGTGACTTTTCAGCTTTGTCTCTGGGATGCGCGTCGAACTGGTATTGTAGCTGTTCATTGCCAGCAGTCACCAATTAACTTCAGGTATCCAGGCACTCTAATTGCGTAACACTATCAATAACAATCTGAATGATTTTGAAGTATATTACTAATCCATTGCTTCATATGTTCGAAAAATTTGTCTGATCAACAACGTAAATAACGCAATGAATGTTGCTGAACTGTTTAAATAATATCCACTGCTCTTTGGCCACCCAATGACACAATATATATCACATTTATTAATACAAGCTGTTGTTTTGAACCTGCAAAACATTTCAGGAGGTTGTTATGAAACTCGTAAATAATCGTATAACAGTACGATACCAAGTCAATAATCAATAATACTTTTTTTTTTTATTTTTTTTTTTTTTTCTTTCTTTTTTTTTTTTTTTTTGTTGATTCGGGTCGAGAATCACTAACATAATTACCTCCTAAAATGTTTTGCAGGTCCAAAACAACACCTTGTATATTGTAGCTTTTTTGACACTGCAGGCCGCACGTCACTAATTTCCCGCCCTCACGCCATAGTCGCCGCAGGAAACACGCTGGGCGTCGGGAATCCCAAGTCTATTCCCGGTCACCGTAGACGCGGGCTTGCGGACGGTGAGCAATGGGTAGCTCGCCGTCCGATAAGGACTAGGCCCGGGTCGACGGCGCGTTGTGTTTCACGCTCGCCTCAAAGAGATGTCAGCACAGACTGAATAGGTCCGCTAGGGCCGATGCCTGTCGGGGTCAAGGGAAAGTCCGAAAGGGATATCGTGGCCTCTGTCAGCACACAGGCAACGGAAGGAACACGGGTGGTTTTTAGTCAGTAAGTCCCGCCCGACCCGAGCGGGAGAAGTTATTTGATAATTTCCCACCCAAAAAAAAGAGGTCGTACGTCACTAGTAACACTTTCACCTTGAGCTGGCCTAGCGAAGTACTGAGTTTCAGTAAAATAAGAGGCCAGCTTTATACTGGTTTTGTTACCATTGACGTGCGGCGCCCTACAGTACTTACAACATTTTGTCAAAGGTGACACGTCAAACAGAGACAACTATTTTAATTTTCTCTGATGTTCGTGCTTCGGCTACTTTATGTGACAGTTAAGTTTGGTATGCATAAGTATTTGTGTTGTAATTTAGATGCAACTCGTGTGGAAAGTAACTACATTCGTTGACATCTCACGTACCTAGCTTATGTAAACAAAGTGAGCTTTATTGCACTCGGCAGTTTTGGGTAGAGCCCTCGTTATTTGAGAGTACATGTTGCAACTGTGATCTGGTATTGCTACGTTTTGTTCTTTTTAGATTTCTTAAGCACTGTCTTTTGTTCATTTTCTGCAGTGCAATCTTAATAACACCTAAATATACTTCCTGAAGGCTCCCGCAAACTAAGGCGAGTCTGCACGAGCCTTTACTATTAAATGACCATGTTTATTTTTATTCGTGGGATAAGTGGGTAAGTATCGAATCCTATCATTAAACTTCTGCGATAATGCATACGATTTTAGTGACGTGGACATCAAGTATACCAAATAATATTAAGATCACTTAATAAAATAATCTTTAGTATTATTCTTTGTTCCAATGAAATAAATTAAACCGAGTTATTTACTGGCAATGCAATACAATCAAGAAATAAACTTTGTTAGGTACCTATTTCTAAATCGAGTCATTTTCAACCGAGAACGCAACTTATTATAGAGAATTATCTATATCATTGTTTGTAACAAAGTAAATACCAAATTGTATTCCTAGAACCTATGTGTTTATGTGTTCTGTGTTCTATGTTCTGTGTTCTATGCAATGGATAATTAATTTTATTATTATTTGCAACACTGCGGTCAAGCATTATTTGGTGTATAGACCAATACAATAATTGTTTACCAATAACACAATAATTAATATTATTAAGATTGGTAGCAGTATTGTGGGTACGAACGTAAATGAATTATTTGTAACACAATAATGTTGTGGGTATTAACTTAAGGGGACTACAGGAGCTAAATGCAAGTTTTATAATGCCTAAAGTATATGATCTACTGCAGTAAACAAAATCAGAAAACTATATAATATTCTTTAGGATATATGCTAGGTAGATAGTGTGTTGAAAACATATTACAACTAATTTGATACGATAGAAAAAAATCACGAAGATACCTCTAAAAATTTATTTAACGATTATAAACCATACTTATATACAAGCAACACATTAGCATAATAGTGTTTTAATTTTTTAGTACATTCAATATTTTTTTTTGGAAATAGATAATTGCTTCATATTTTGAAATAAATTACCAGCGTTGTGTCATCGCCCTTCTCTTTCTTTTCTATGCAGTCCGACAGTGACCGCGCTTTAGCTGTTGTCAGTCTCTTAATAAGTTAGATCTAAGGTCTACCTATATTTTGGCTTCAAAATAATCACTTACTTCTGTGTATTTGTGTCTGGTTGATAGCAATAGGGTAGCCCCCATTACATAGGACTTAAACATAACTGGCCAAATGTGGGTGTATTATAGATACCCATCTGCTTAAAATACTTCTCATCACTGAGATAATAAAAATGTGAAATTACTGTGCATTTGCATTTCTTGAAGACTCAATAAAATTTCTATATCTCTGAAGATATTATTACGGGTACCTACATAACCGATTAGACGATAATTTTATGTACTTAATATGACTTAATTAACTTGTTCTTGTCCTAAGTGTCTCAACTGCTAAGCTTGCTGCGCTGCATAGCAGGAGAAGTACTTATCTCATTCGTGTTTTTGTTTTAATTTAATGTACAACCATTTGGAACATGGGTAAAAGCTAGTAACTTGCTTTTATCTGTACTAAGTTAATTTTATAAAGAGGTAATATTTGCGTTTTGACTGTATTGGACTGACGGACGTAGAGTAACTAACTAATCGTAAAATAGGAAGGCCGTAATGCGAACGATCTCAAAAAAATGCATCTTCCAAATACAATACGGACGTTGTGGGTAGCGGTCGTAGTGGGACTCCGTCAAATTTGTGAGTTTGTATGTAGGGATAATCTTCGGAACTACTGATCAGATTCCGAATATTCTTTTACTAATGGGAAGCTACAGTATAGCCGAGTCTCATCCTTACTAATATTATAAACGCGAAAAAGCGTGAGTTTGTTTGTTTGTTACGCTTTCACACTAAAACGGCTTAACGGATTTGGATGAAATTTGGCACATGGGTAGACCATGACCTGGATTAGGATATAGAATACTTTTTATCCCGATATTTCTAAGGGATCTAGACTTACGCGGGTGAAACCGCGGGGTGCAGCTAGTAAGATATATTTTATGTCAAAACACGAAATTTGACGCAGACGAAATCGCGGGTAGTTTTTGATATTTTTAGTAGTACCTAAACTAGAACCTCTTTTATTAGTAGGTACTTATAACATAAAATAAAGACTCCCGCAGACAGGCTGGTTTAAATGGGTTTTTATTTTTATTATTTTATTAATATTTTACACAGATTTGTGTGTACCTTGTGAATGTGAGAACGTTGTAGGCTTAATAGACTAGATATTTTGTAGACCTTTTTCTTTTTTTGTTAAGTACCTGGTACGTCTCGACAGGCCTCCACTGTCCTCCCATACATATTAAACACTAATTTGAAAACATTGTAAAAGCCAATTATTTTTAAAAGAGTAACCGTGGAGTTTCTTGCCGGCTCTTCTCCATAGGAAACGACCCATTAGAACCGTGCACCTAGCTTCTGGTTTTAACAAACGAACACCTCGTCTGAAACAACAATAAAACAATTGAACTCCAAGAAATATTGACTTAAACTATCAACAAGATCTCAACCCGGTGTAGACCGATCATCTTCTGTTCACTCAAGTAAAAATAAAACAGTCGACTTATCATTCTTGCTTGTTAAGTACAATCGCGATCGTCCTATCGTCTGTCATCCGTTCAGCTACACGGCCTGACGTGTCTGTTTTATCTTTGATCAGTAACTTGCGCCTGCGCAGCCATTTATACTGTGTTCCCAATTAAGTATCCAAACAAGTAAACACATGTGTTATATGTGTTTTTGGAAAAATAAAACGGACCCACAAGTTCAGTTTGTTGTACCACTTCAAATCTATTCATGACTTTTTCAGCAGTACTTATCATTCTGGAATCGACTTAAATAAAAATTTACATCAATTTGGAAGCACGGATTTGAATAATGAAATAGTTACGGAGCTTTGAACCCTGTCAGTCAGGGTTTTCATGTCGTTGAATTCCGTGTTGGATTTGGGGCGTGAGAAAAATTTATATTTTTTTTGGTGTTGCCATTTAAGGAATGGCGAAGATTGTGACCTTGTTGCTTGAAATATTACTTGAATTCTTATAGCTGTATTTTTTATAAGAGTTGCGGTAAATATTAGTTGTTTTTAAACTAGCCTGTTCTAGTGCGCTGCAAAGCAAGGGCACCCCATATAAAGAAGAGCATTGATCATCACGGTATTCAGAGATAAATCTAAAACTGAAATCGGTCTTTAATTATATCTTCTGGCGCTACTTTATGTAGACCTTTTCATCTCATCATTTCTTATTAAATTTAATGCATGAAAAAGCAAAATTAATCATACTATTTACCTCTTAACCGTTAACCCCTCAATCTGCATTGATGTCGATCTATTTTAACTCATACCTACCTCCCATTAAAAAACAGACCCCGTACCGTATTCCCTATTAAATCATGCTTATATTAATATCAATAGAACAGAGCTCACTGAATATTATCGTACTTAATTGCCGTATAAAAATACAGTACACCTCAACTGCATGTAAGTGCATTGAACCGGCGCAGGCGCAATTAGTTCGCAGATAGGTTAAACAGAGCGCTGTTACATCGTGTAGGCAGTGAAAGAAAGTTGGTACTAGTTTGTTTGTGGTTTGTTTAAGTGGTTTATTTTTAGCTGATTAAACGGGTATTTGTGGCGGTTTTTAGTTTAGTACTTTTTATTTGTACTTCGAAGATATCTCAGTCGATTAATGGAGCATGCACATGAGCAAGAACTATTTATTTGCATGCAATACTTTTGATTTTTCTACGCAGAAGACCTTGGATATTTGAATGCTTTAGAATCATAAGAGTCACTGTGGCAGCTGAAGATCTAAACTTTGGCTAGGCAGTGTCGAAATATCGTTTGACAGCAATAGCTGTGTGTCTTGAGTAAGTAAAGGAGATGACGTGCTTGCGTTCCAGGAGTGATTGAGGATGAATTGTCCTTTAAAATCAAAACTCTGACAAATGTTTTATTTACGTAAATAGGATAGGACACATGACCGAGTAACCAAAAGTTATGGGACTTGCTATGAGCACTCAGAATAATAAAGTAATTCCTGAAAATTTAATACTGTTTTTTTATTTAACCATTTATGTACACATACCTATATAAACAGACAAGAAAAAAAGAACAGAAAAATACGTACAAAGGTGATGTTTATTTCTAAAGAAATCTCTTCCAGCATACCTGCGATAGGAAAGTAGATAAAGAGATGTAGACACCGTGTGTAAGAGTAGAAGAGAAAATATAAAATCAGACACAATTCACTTAATAAAATAAAACAAATAATATGAAAATATTCTAACATACAAAGATACATACATACTTCTAAAGTAAATATCACATACATCACTGTAATGATTATAATGTGACGAACGTAAAACGTGTGATAAAAGTATTTTTCGTTTATTCTTTTCTTTCTTTCTTGTTCTTCTCTCTTTTTAATGTAGTAGGTATAAATAGTAAATACATAATAATGCAACTTTGACGGAGTGGAAAGATAATATAATTTAAGTGTTATTACCCTCTTCTTTTAAATACTGCAACAGTTTGACAGTCCCTAATGTCAGGCGGAAGTGAATTCCATATAAATTATAAATTCTTATTAAATTATAATAATTTACTATTAAATTTATTGTTAAACGAAAATATAAAATATAGTTTATAACATAAATGTTACAAGTGGGCACTTAAATAAAGAATATGTAATTAAATTCACTCTTCCCATGCGTTAAGAAAAAAATAACCTGATAAAATTTTCTTTAGAAATTCATTTTAGAGTGAATTAAACGGGACCTTTTCGCAATTGAACTTTAAAATAAAAAGAATTCATTAATTTTAAATTAAAATGGAGAAAGTTCCTTTGAACTCCGATTTATATTGCCTTATCATAATTGCAGGGGATATCCAAAATTGTTCGTTAATAAGTGAAAGCTCATTTTAACTGAATTATTCATCTTTCACGCCGTTATCTGATTAAGAAGCTATAAATATCCTGTTGATTGGATGGCTGACTTTTGCCTCTGGGTAGAAAAATTACACTTTTATCTTTAAAAGGGCTATCTGTTATTATGGGATAACCTTATCCTATTAGATACCTAAAACTTAGCTATCAACCTGTCTCACGTTAAGGCTCGTGTAGACTGGCGTGACGCGACACCGGTAGAACAATTTCTATGTAAACTTCATGGAAATTGTTGTACCGGTGTCGCGTCGCGACAGTCTGCACGAGCCTTACATCTATGGCTAAGTACAGTTGCCAGCACCTCAAGTTACCACAAACTGCAAATTTCTCCAAATGATTTTTAAACCTTAAAATGTTAATAGTTAAGTTCAAAATCGAATGAGAAAATTTGACAGTTCACACACAAAATTAGACACTATGGTAGGTAGGTACTTGACTGTCATTCAGAGTTTGACTAGTTGTTTAATTTTAATTAATAGACCATCATGGCGGACGTGAAAACATCATATTTTGTTTATGCTTTGTTAAATCGGACAGACACCTCGGTTTTTGCCAAAAGTTCAAACAAAAACCTTTTCAACAAAAAAATACCGTATTTTGATAAAATCATTTCCGCTTAATCGAATAAAAAGATGCACGCGAACATGCAAAAACTTTTCTAAGAAACTACCTACTGCATTATTTTATACCAGACGTGCTAGTGTGTCCTAACATAACAGGTCAGACCGCTTTTTAGAGCTGAACTAATTTAACCTAAAAGGCTTGTGCAGACTAGCACAATATCGCGGGCGCGACAGGCAGTAATATGCCTGTCGCGCCCGCGATATCGCCCTAGTCTATAAGAGCCTTTATTTTGTTTATTAAGCCTCTATGTACATAACATAACATAACAACCACGCCTTGCTTCCCCGAAGGGTTGGGCAGAGGTGTACAGTCAACGTCCAGAAGTCCACTTACACCGCAATGACCATTATCGCCTGCGCTATACGGGCAACAAGATGCCAATGTGTAGTGTTGTCAAACGTTCTTATAGAAGAAGGTCATAAGTACAACTAATATTGCTATTCCATAGTTTTGTGAGATTGCTAGTCGACTTCTGACTGTTACTGTACCTGTAGTACACCCACATTTCACCAGGTATGTTTAAGTCCCATGTAATAGGGGGCGAGCCTATTGCCATCAACCGGGCACAAGTTCAAACTCCGGGCTGCTACTGAGAAATTCCAGATAGAAAAACCCAATATCACTTTACCCGACTCGGGAATCGAACCCAGGACCTCATGCTCAGCAGTAGCACTTTTTTTTTTTTTTTTTAGGGTGGGAAATCATCAAATAACTTCTCCCGCTCTGGGCGGAGCGGGAGGGTGTGTCAGACTCTTACTGACTAAAACCCACCCGTATTCCTTCCTGTTGCCTGTGTTGCGGGG
The DNA here is from genome assembly GCA_905333075.3 of Atethmia centrago. Lineage (NCBI taxonomy): Eukaryota > Metazoa > Arthropoda > Insecta > Lepidoptera > Noctuidae > Atethmia > Atethmia centrago. The sequence continues at coordinate 27,324,164 of HG995378.1, read as the reverse complement.
GCCTCGGTGACCCATAAGTACCTTCCCGCCAGCAGTAGCACTTGCGACCACTCGACCAAGGTAGCACTTGCGAACACTCGACCAATGAGGCCTTTATGTACAAGATTAAATAACTATAAGTACAATGGCGGACATTTTATACTAGTCTACCTTAGGATGCAGCGACAAAACATCAATATGTTTATCTTTCACTTCTTAAACTTTATATACCAACTTACCTATATGATACTCATCGCACTATGTATTACTTGTTTCAGGTATGTGTAGAAAACTAACTGAAGAATTTGCTGATTTATTCTTGCTCGCGGTAAGTTTTTGTTACATAATACATATAACCAGGTTTTAAAGCCGGGTTCAGACGTGAGTGACGTCGACCAGGCCCGGATCAACGGTGCGTTGTGTTCCACGCGTACCTCAAAATGACGTCGTCAGCACAAGTGTAGGGGCCACTAGGGGCTTCTAACATGCCAATACAATACAGCAATTCATCCGCAAACAGACCGTTTGTTGGATTAGAATCCAAGGACCTGCTGGGGTCGCGGGAAAGTCCGAAAGGGTTACCGAGGACCCTGGCAACACAGACAACGGAAGGAACAAGTGTGGGTTTTTTTAGTCAGTAAGAGTCTGACACCCCTCCCGCAGCCCGCTCCACCCAGAGCGGGAGAAGTTACAATATGTATCGCTCGGGCTGGCCATGGCGTTCGCGCTGATTCATCGGCTGACGGCTTTCAGCTCGAACACAAAGGCTCTCTCAGTCGAACACATACAGAATCCGCGTTGAGTTTGTATGCTATCCACACTATTCTCATTACATTACACTATACATTACACACGTCTGCAACGACTTGTAACGGGATTGACATAAGCTTTTCGGTAGCATAAAGACTCGTGTAGACTAGTGTGATATCGCGGGAGCGACAAGCAGCAATATGCCTGTCGTGCCCGCGATATCGCCCCAGTCTGCAAAATCCTTATGTCAGTCCCATAAATGTTTGAATTTTCCATCATCTTTATTGCAGATAGAATGTCACTTTATCTAGCTCTCTATGAATCTGGTATACACCATGTCCCGGAACAAACTGACACCACCAAACACCCCAATTAGAATATTTTGTAATTGTCATAATACATACACTAAATTTTTACTAGTATGTATAACACATTTTTTATTTATTAATTTAGTTATACTGATTGTGAGAGAAAATTGTGGTCACATTACAAATGTTCGCACGCACACAGTCGAACACGTATAAGGGTAAGCGTAGTAGGTTCTTCGTCCATTTTGGTTTGATTTGACTGTACAGCGGTGTGACTGTATGTTCATCATAATCAGCCTATAATGTACTGCTGGGACACAGGCCTCCTCTCTTCGATAGGGAGTGAGCTGTAATCTACCACGCGGGCCCAGTGCGGGTTGGTAGATGTCACAAATGTCTTCGAGTTTTTGGTTCTAGGACATGCCGGTTTCCTCACGATGTTTTCCTTCACCGTTTTGAGAGCAGTGGTGATGAAATTATTTATACAAAGTAAAGCGCCTGCCTGGATTCGAACTCACGAACTACAACTCGTAAGTCGGGGCCATTACCCGTGCTGTAATTTAGGTAGTTTTAATTATTGTTGGGATAAAAATTATCTATATGACGTAGAAGGTACGTCTCTCTCGTTATCATCAGCCATATTTTAACTACTGTGGGCGTACAATGGGAAGTGTTGGTTATTGCACAATAGAAAAACCGTTTGCAGTTTAAATCAAATTATAATTTATGATCAAATAATCTACTATCTCACTAATCTAAGCTATTCACACACTGTAGGTACACGACACAACTATACGGATCGCGCGACACTTTCTAAACGTATTCACTCCTTGACCGCCTCCAACAGACTGTACTTAATTAACCCCGGTCAAGCGTTATGTTGTAGACTCTGTCGAGCGCCGCGGCTCTCGGCTCTCGCCGCTTGGTGGCGCTGGCGTTCCGATTAGTCAAACAAGTGAATAACGTATTTCCGACATAATATATTAATAATGTGACAGAAAACGATTCAGTAAACTATTCTGAACAAACTACTTTAATAATGATATATCAGTTCAGATACACAGAACAACTAAAACAATCTAGATTCTGTCAGTTTTGGTCTAGCTCTAACAAAGATCAGTCTTTTTCTGCATTATTCAACTGTGACTGGTTATTTTTAACAAGTGATGACCATGTCAGTCCGGAAATGGACCAACCGTTATTAGACACGCTCCATAGAAATTATTTCAGCGGTTAACCATATCCTGTGCAAGCCATTCACATTTCTTCCTTGGTATAAAAGTAAAAAAACTTATACAGGTTGTTGTGAAGTGACGTCATTCTTTGGATGGGAGGTAAGGGGGCCAAAACTAAGAAAAGATGTACCATCGAAAATCTCGGTTTCGACCGAACCCGTGGTAGCTGACACAAAGATTTTAAAGTTTTAGATGCCCAAAAAGACTCGACTGGCTGTTTATAATGGTGTGCTGGTGCCTACGCGTATGTATGGAAGTGACTGTTGGCTGTGGCAAAAGAAGCATGAAAGTAGAGTAAATGCGTTCCTTTTGAAGCATGTGTGGTGTGACTATAAATGATAGGCTGAAAAATGATGTGATAAGGCAACGGCGCTGTTTAAAAGAAGATGTAGTGAAAAAAATTAAAATAGTATGCTTAGATGGTTTGGTCATGTCGAGAGGATGAATGAAAGGCGACTAACAAAAGGTATTTACAAGGCAGATGTTAGTGGAAACGCCGGGAGAGGCCACCCCAAGAAGCGGCAAGAACCTCATTGGTGATGTTCTTCAAAAAGGTCAGGTGCGTAGTACTCGCAACCGGCGTGCGTGTATGACCAGATGTATGAACATAACGAAGCAAAATGAGTAAGTACATATGTAAGGAGCGTAGCAGGTGGCGTTCTATAGTTTCTGCCTACCCCCATGGAAAGAAGGCGTGAGTTTTTGTATGTGTAGGTTAACATTTTCTTGGTTCACAAAATAAAGGAATTCATCATCTGCCTAGCCTTTTCCCAGTAAATTCAAAATAAACGAATTGTTATAACTTAATCCATTTGAATCGATGATAAAACATTTGTCTAGTAAACTAGATTACTTTGGAAAGTAAGTTACATTGCCACCTACTGTAGGTGGCAATGTAACTTACTTACTTTAATTATAATATTTCTTATTGTCTTAGCGAGTAACATTGAGCTATTTCTATGTTATTATGATTAAAAACTTAATTTGCATTTAGATTAAAATAAGATGCCGTAAAAGCTTTTTTGACATGTTTTGACAAGCAAAATTAAGTTTTGCGTCCCGGTTTTTAGTGTTAAAGAACATGTTCGATTTAATGAATGTCTAGTGATGACAGCCGTAAATAAATCATGTGCATTTGATTATATAGCGCATTAACAGAAAATACAGTCAAGTCAAGTATCCTGTCTGTTTTTGTTATTCAATTATTTCAAAATTTGAGTTGAAAACGTCAGTGAGGCATTTAGAAAACTTATTTAATTTATGCATATTAATTAGGTATTAGGTATCAAGAGGTTTTAAAAATAGAAAACAATTATGTATTATTTTTAATAACTATTTAGGTAGGTATCTACATATCAAAAAATAAATAAAATCGCTGAAATCTCGATGACGTTCAGTCCTTCTATATTTTTTTTTTGTATTCTATAACTTTTATAATAATAAAGGTATAATTCCGGCCAATATTATGCAATGATTTACGACATTGAAAACAAACCATTAATCTTTTACCTAGTTGGTCTATTTTACAAAATAAATCAATTGGAATTACGTCGTTTTAAATCGAAACTCGGAAAAAAATCGACTAAACGCTCGGAGCTATGCGCTAAACTGTCAATCAAAATAATGGCGTGTCTATCTTAATCGAGTATAAGTTATTTAGTATGAATAAAATTATATGAACAGATTCTGATCTGATTCAGACAGTTCCTGTTTTGTGGTTTAATATCGAAAATAAAACCAGTGGATGATCAATTTAATAATCTTAGTCTTTCGTAGTCGCTGGTCGTTTCTGGACAAAGTCCTCTTTCAAAATTCATTACAGGTCCTGGTCGATACTTCGTCAGCTAGGTTCTCCTTAGGTCATCCTACTTTAGTTTACTTCATGGTAAAGGACAAAAAATGGTGAAAATGCGGAATATACCGAACATTTATATCCATAGGATGCAACAGGCTCGCCCCCTATTACAAGGGACTTTTACATAACTGTCTAAATGTGGGTGTACTTACAACGGATACACTTCTGCCTAACCTTTCGGGGAAACAAGGCGTGATGTTTTGGTATTTTATGTTCATCTATGAAGTTCAAATTAACTGCTTCAATTTCTTCTGCCTAAGACACATGACCACTGAATTTATCGCTTCAATTATAAATTTAAAAATATTTAATTTATGTGAATTCGTTTTGAACGATGGTGATAAGTAGGTATGTCAATTCCTTATTTATACATTGTTTTTATCAATCTTAAAATATTAATATAATATAAATAATAAACACCTTGAAGACTATTACAAAAATAAAAAAATCTATTTAAATTCAACCATTCACACTAATAACTTCGCTGGCAATCAATCGCTTCAGGCTGAGTTAGTACTTAAAATAGAATAACCTAGATCTGGTGAATCACGAGCAGGTTCTTGATTTATAATAAGACAACTGGGGAATTTAAATGCGTTTGTTCAGGAAACTCATGTTTGTAAGACTGACTGGCGAAATTATTCTGTGGTGGCGATTTTCAATTGTTTTGATAAGAGACTATTCTCTTTATTATGTACATAATATTCAAGGATTCAAGATATAAATGCAAAACAATTACATAGGGTGATACAATGGGCAGATCACTAAAAGTGATATTTTTAATCGACTTCAAAAAAGGTTTATGTTCCTCTGTATGTATCGATTTCGTCAAAGGTGGAAATTTTGGAAATTCCTTTTTCATTTGGTAGAGGAAGCTTGCGCGATGGTCCCACATACATTTTATTAACTTTGCTTTGGAATCTTATGAGTTAGCTTCAATAATACGTATTTTCCTACTTTGTCGATGTGGATGAAGTTATAATAACTTCCTGTCACTGTTCATATTAGGTAGAGATATCGAATTTGTGTGGGGTAGGGACCACAACTAAAAAGTGAAAAATAACTTTAATTTTGAAAGTTGGTGGCAAAAACGAAAATACAAAACCAATGACACCGATTTTCGAAATCAATGAGTACACTTTGTAGTTTTTCGATCGTTTATTATTATTATTTTTTTTTTGTATAATTTTTTTATGATGGATTAAAGGAGAGAAAAACTGCTTGTAGGAATTACTGAAAAAGTAGCTTTTTGCTAAAACAAATTATGAAAAGATTGGAAATTAAAGTCATGAAAAGCTTGGAGAAAAAAACTCGAACAGTTTGTTACATTATCTACGTAATGTACTGCTTTCTCGCAAATGTGTTGAAAAACGTTGTATGACACACGTGCGGAAATTGGTATTTACTAACGCGTGACTATCCGCCTTCAAGTTCGTCTCGGGCTCGTTTCGGTTTTCGGGGTCGTTTGTAAAGACCAACTTATCGCACTAGTACCTACGCACAGGAATTAAAAAAAATAAAAAAAGGAGCCATCACAAACTACAAGGACCGCAGGAAGAAGTTTGTATGGAAGTTCGTATTTTTTGCCGATGGAAAATCCCATCGGGAGTCGGCTTATTTGACATAATTTAGTTAGTTTCACCTTCCAGTATCATCTCGAAAATGTCCAGATTTATCAATTTAATCTCAAGATTTTGCTTAACCAAACAGTTAACCCACTAACTTTAACTCGGCCGTAATCCTATATCATAACATCGCGTGTGCTTTCAAAAGATATTTATGGCAACACTAGATGCAGCCCGCGGCGCCGTTCGTGTGTACCGATGATTAGTACAGGTAGTCTCGGGCTCTCAGCCTAGGACACAGAATAAGAATGTAACAGAAGCGCAACTCATCTGAATGCCTACTGTTGAGGCGTTTGATACGTCTAAAACAGCCAGTATTGTGGCTTTGTTTAGCATTGTATGGGGCGCCCTATACCTATAGTTGGATTAATAATTTACTTGAGTAATTTAACATTTGTGCTAGCTGTAACTTTGTGTAATAAAATGGTCATATTTATTGTAATGGTGATCGTTTAATGTAATCGATTTATGTTAGTGTAAAAAAAAGCATAATAATAGTATTAATGTAAAAGTCGAGAATACAATATGTATGTCCATTTTATTACACAAAGTGACAGGTGGCACATGTCAGATTACTCCAACGCGACTTTACGTGATCAGCTCTCAAAAAAAAAAATTGAATTGTCAAATTCAACAACCCAGCTTTACCCTTTTTTATGTATTTTCAACGTGAAAGGATTGTCACCCGAGTGAGTAATTAAGAGCAAATTGAAAACCAACGTAAATTGTCAGTATAATCGATACACACCAGTCATATTTCTAAAGTGTTGTGAAATGGATCTATCGCGGCAAATGTGTTAATTTTATAAACAAACTAGATGCGCCCCGCGGTTTTACCCGCATAAGTTTTAACACCGTGGGTTTAAGGGGATAAAATGTGTTATTCCTGGTTATAAACTATCTGTGTATTGACTGTATAAGTCAATGTAATTTAATTAGTTAAATTTTAATTTATTAGTTACATAATCTACTCATTACAATGTGTGTTTTATGAGTTGTATTGCAATAAGTGGTTAGCTAGCGTCCTCGACTATTGATTATACTATTCTTGCCTGAGCAACTGGCAGCAAGCTCGTCATGCCCCCCTAGATGTCACTGCCTGCGGTAGCGTCGGGGATCGGGTTGCCTCCTTCCCTCCAATATGGCGAGGGGGGTGATGGCTGATCTTTGCGTTATGCTCGTGAACGGGTGCTGCTTGTGGTGACTGGTCGTCTTGCTGATCATGGTTTTAATTGTTATTAGTAATTGTTTACTTATTTTACTTCGATGGGGCTAGTTTATCATTTCTCACTTCGAGCTACAGCAATTGCCTTATGTAAGCGGGCACGCCCTTTATGCCTGGAGGCTTTTATTTAGGTATTAAGTTCTATTTACGTTTTTTTTATGTTGAAATTTTTATCTGCTTGAGTACAGTTTGTTCATTGTTTTGTTGGTATACTGGCGCGTGCTAGCTAACGTATGGCAAGTGTGTAATTTAATCCAATGTTTTGTGTTTCGTAATGTTAATTACTTTGCATACGATTTGTATAAAATCAAGTTTATATAACTAAACAGACAGACGTGCTGCTGGGGAGTTTGTTCCACCACTTCTTCTTCCCAGCTAAAGCACTAGGAAGTGGTGACGGGCGGGCATTTTTGGGGGACTGTCTTATGTAACTTTGACGTTCGAAAAGTGCTGATTTTCAGCCTAGTTTGAATAAATGACTTTTGATTTTGATTTTTGATTTTGATTTTTGTGTGCCAAATTTCATCCAAATCCGTTCAGTACTTTTTGCGTGAAAGAGTAACAAACATCCATCCATGCTTACAAATTTTCGCATTTATAATATTAGTAGGATAATTAATTTCCCTGAGTGTACATGAAGTTTCGCTTCTATACAGATATTTTATTCTATGGTACGGGTACTAGGAGCCCAGGTTATTTAGGAAGTGCCCTTGTGCTTAAAGCAATTAAGTGTATAGCTAATTTATAGGGTACTGCATTTTATTAGTGAGTAATACTGATTTATTGGGTACATACAGTTACTAATGGTTGGTCGATTGTCTATGATTCTGTGATTGAGGCAATGCAAGGATTGTGGGTAACAAAAGAGTTATTTGTTATAGTAAATATGTATGCATGTGTATTAAGTTTATAACCTATCTATGGACTTGTGTATCTATTGATTATTTTTTTATTTGACTGTATAAGTCAATGTAATTTAATTTACTTAAATTTTATTTTATTAGTGACATAATCTACTCATTACAATGTGTGTTTTATGAGTTGTATTGCAATAAGTGGTTAGCTAGCGTCCTCGACTATTGATTATACTATTCTTGCCTGAGCAACCGGCAGCAAGCTCGTCATGCTCCCTTAGATGTCACTGCCTGCGGTAGCGTCGGGGACGGGTTGCCTCGTTCCCTCCAATATGGCGAGGGGGTGATGGCTGATCTTTGCGTTATGCTCGTGAACGGGTGCTGCTTGTGGTGACTGGTCGTCTTGCTGATCACGGTTTTAATTGTTAACTTAACTTGTTAGTAATTGTTTACTTTAGAGCAGTCGTAATGAAATAATTTACACAAAGTAAAGCGCCCGCCTGGGTTCGAACCTATGACGTCGTAAACCTCGTAAGTCGAGGCCGTTACCACTGAGCCACCAATGCTCTCTTGGATGATGTTGGACTAACTTGGTTAATGAATTTAGTTTTATCAAACTACAAAATAAAAATACTAATATAACATAACGCCTTTATTAGGCAGAGGGGAGAGGGTTAGGCACAGGTGTACCTGTAGTACACCCACATTTCGCCCTTTATGTTTAAGTCCCATGTAATAGGGGGCGAGCCTATTGCCATCAAACGGGCGCAAATCCAGACTCCAGGCTGCTACTGAGAAATTCCAGATGGAAAATCCAATAACACTTTTACCCGACCCGGGAATTGAACCCAGAACCTCATGCTCAGCAGTAGCGCTTGCGACCGTTAGACCAACAAGGCCGTTAAAAATACTAGTACGTCCAATATTTTGCTTGAAAAGCCTATAGTAGGTACCTACAATCCTCATGCAATGTCGAGAACCGAAACAGCCTTATACAAATAAGTAGGTAGGCAGGTATAGAGGTGCTTTTAAATCGACACACATAAACTAGCATGAACCACGAATTTCCACACAGTCAAATCACTTCAATTCACATAAGGGTCAAGCCTCATGTCTCAATCAAACGAACTAACATTCCTGAGTGACCACACAATTACAATTGTGGTCATTTATATAAAGTAAACAGAGATCACGCAACTAATTTAATATTAAACTAGCTTTTGCCGCGACTTCGTTCGCGTGGAAGTCGTAAGGGCGTTATCACACTGGTGATTGCGAGCGTGTTTCCAGCGAGGCGTTTATCTAACTAGGACGGCACGAGTATGCAACGTGTTCGCCACGAGTGCGCAACGTTTTCGCCGCGTTTGAGCCGCCGCAGAACGAGAGCGGTTGACGTGAGTGTACAAGAGAGAGCGAGTGTAAAATATTGTGAAAAAGTGGCGAACACGTTGCGCACTCGTGGCGATCAGGTTGCGCACTTGTAGCGAGCTTGTTAAAAAAACCCCAAAGATAAGGCCCCAAGACACCACAATATACTAAAACAGCCAAGTTTTTATAAAATCCCTCGGCCCCAAACCCCGCGTCGCATTGCATCACCCGTAATAGCAATATTACGTCGTGTAACTTCAATGTTCTTTCCTTTTTGCTCGGCTCCGTGATGTTGAATGTGAGTTGTTCCGTGATGTTAAGGCGCTGACAAGACCCAATTGAACAAAATAAGCTTCTCTTAAGAAAAAAAATTGCCAAATCTGTATAGTTTATGGTAGCGGAAAAAATATATGTTAATTTTGAACATATTTCCCAGAACTTGGTTGTTACCAAAACACGTTTTGAAAACAAAATCTCGATACAAACTGACGTTAAACTAACCTCTTACTTTGAGGTCTAATCTAAAATATCTGGATCAAATATCAACATACGTTACGTATTTAATTAATAACAAGAACGTCTTATTCGAATGCAGAACTTGGTTGCTTTTTATTTTCGATTACTCAACTCAATTTTGAGTAAATAGATAATTACTTCATATTTTGCAATAAATTATAAGCGTTGTGTCATCGCGCTTCTCTTTCTTTTCTATGCAATCTGATAGTAACCGCGGTTTAGGTGGTGTCGGCGTCTTAAATGGCCTATACCTTCCCCAAGAATTAGGCTATGAACTGCAAAAATATGTTTTGAAATACAACTGGTGGTTCCGGAGATTAGCGCGTGCAAACAAACAAACAAACTCTTCAGCTTGATTTGATTTGATACAACAACCGGTAGTTGCTTTGTGGTTACAAGTGTAGTTCCAGCTTGAGAAGAAGTTATTATAGACAGTAAATTTTATCATAACATAAATAAAATAACATCACGCTTGTATTCCCCGAAGAGTTAGGCAGAGGTGCACCTATAGTACACCCACATTTCACCAGTTATGTCAAAGTCCCATGCTAGGAAGCTACTGGACCGATTATGCTGAAATTTGGTAGGTACACATATGAATTTCTGTATCTACCAACCCGCACTGGGCCCGCGTGGTGGTTTACGGCCCACTCCCTCTCACAAAGAGGAGGCCTGTGTCCCAGCAGTGGGAACATATATATAGGCTGATTATGATTATGCTATGAATTTCTGTGACCCAAACACGAACGTGTAAGGTAAATAAATTAATTTTGAATATGGGTTTATTTTTCGGGGAAGTTTAAAGTTATTAAAGAAAGTTTATGAAAATTGACCATTTCTCGCCATCTCCGAAACTGCGGTGCCTAAAATTTTGATTAAAAAAACAGAATAGTTCTATACTTATAGATCACAGGAAAACCTATAACAAATCTATGGTCTTAATATAACATTGTAAATCACTCAATATCGTGCGTTCAAACTTATATTTGCAGTTGTAATATATGGGGGAACATGTTTTTCAACTACGATTTTATGTTGGTTTTTGGGATAAATTAACCCCTACGGAACCCTTCATTGTGCGTGGTTTTTTTAATTAGGTAAGTAACACAAGAGGCAGGAGACGCAGGAGTTATTTTAACGTAAAGCATAGTTTAAAGGTTGCGTAATTTCTTATTGTCATTTCGCAATAAGTAGGTACAGCCAGGGAAATGAATTGCTTACCAGGTTGGCTATTTGGTAAACAATTAATTTCCCTGACTTTGCTTACTCAAGTTGAAACTTAATTGTTTTCTCGAAAAAAAATGTTCTATAAACGCTGCTATAAAATGGGGAACATGTTTTCAACTAAAATGTTAAGTTAGTTCTTGGGATAAATTCGTTCAAACTACGGAACGCTTCACTGTGCGTGCGCCGACACGCACTTGGCCGCTTTTTTTATTCCTATGCTTAAGGCGCTGACAAGACCCAATTGACCAAAATAAGCTTATCTTAAGAAAAAAAGTTAGCAAATCTGTATAGTTTGTGGTAGCGGAAAAAATATATGTTAATTTTGAACATATTTCCCAGAACTTGGTTGTTACCAAAACACGTTTTGAAAAAGAATCTCGATATAAACTAACGTTAAACTGACCTCTTACCTTGAGCTCTAATCAAAAATATCTGTAATAAAATATCAACATACGTTACGTATTTAATTAATAACAGGAACGTTGTATTTGAATGCAGAACTTGGTTGTTTTTTATTTTCGATTACTCAACTCAATTTTGAGTAAATAGATAATTGCTTCATATTTTGCAATAAATGACCAGCGTTGTGTCATCGCGCTTCTCTTTCTTTTCTATGCAATCTGACAGTGACCGCGGTTTAGGTGTTGTCAGCGTCTTAAGGTCTTTTTCACATGTAAGCGTCTTCTCTGAACCATCTTCCTATCTATACTGTCTCTACTAATATTATAAAAGGTGTGAGTTTGAATGTAGGGAGAAATCTTCGGAACTACTGATCCGATGCTGAAAATTCGTTCACTAATGGGAAGCTACAGTATTTCCGAGTGTCATCCTTTTTTTTGGGTGGGAAATTATCAAAGAACCTCTACTTCTCCCGCTCTGGGCGGAGCGGGAGGGTGTGTCAGACTCTTACTGACTAAAACCCACCCGTGTTTCTTCCGTTGCCTGTGTTGCCAGGGGCCTCGGTATCCCTTTCGGACTTACCCGCGACCCCGGCAGCCGAGTGTCATCCTAACTATACGAAAGTGAGTTTGTTTGTTTGTTACGCTTTCACGCTAAAACGGCTGAACGGATTTGGATGAAACTTGGCACATGGGTAGATCATGACCTGGATTAGGACATAGGATACTTCTTATCCCGGGACCGAGACTTATGCGGGTGAAACCGCGGGGCGCAGCTAGTAGGATATATTTTAAATTAAATAAGAAATTTCAAACGGTCAAAGTCGTGCGCAGAAGCTAGTCTTATAAAAAAAAACTACTTGCAATTAATCGTACTTGAAAGGCACTACATTCCTAGAGCATTTTATTCTAGCATAGACTTCTTTACCTACCTCCATAGAAACGAAGAAAAACTCTTAAATAATAAGACCGGCTGCAAGCCACAGCTGGCCTTAACAGCTTGCTGAAAGGGACGTTTTCAGGCTTTAGTAGTCCAAGGTCTTCTCAAATGAGGTTTTCTCTTTGATTTATGTTTTTTCTACTGCGACGTAGAACCTTCGCTAGAGAACCAATTTATTATAACTTATGTTGGTACTGAAAGTTGAAAAATTGGTGTAGTTTCAGTCTCTGACTTTTGGCTTCGGTACCTATTTGTGAGCAGATTGTGAGATCGTTATCGCCATTTGCCAAATGGTAAGAGTTTGGATGTATGAGCAAACTTAGGTCATTTTTGCAAAAATATACAAATTAATTAAATCGAAGTTTTGTAATGTCAAAATAACAGTTTTTTACCTATTTCGGAAAGTATATACGGTACCTACCTACTTATAAAAAAGACATTTTTTTTGTCTGTCTGTCTGTCAGTTTGTTCCGGCTAATCTCCAAAACGGCTGGACCGATTTTGAAGGGACTTTCCCTGACTGATAGCTGATGTTATAAGGAGTAAATAAGGCTCCTTTTATTTTAGAAAAAGCCACGGGGGCGAAGCCTCGGGCAGCTGCTAGTTTGTATAATAACATTCATAAAAAAGATGCTAGAATTTAATTAACCTAACCTGGAACTATGTATGAGCCTAAATCTATTACATAGTCCTCCTGCAACAATAATAATGGCCTGTAAAATTACTTCCCAATAAGTTCTGATTCAATTATCTGGCATCAATTTCACATAATATTGAATGAATGTAGACCTTGTACGTAGATCCCTTAAGGGTCGGATAGATGCCCTTGACCTTGGCCATACAAATTTGATGCGTTCAAGCCGCGCCGGCGCGGGACCGTTCCGGTTTCATAAAAAATATTTATTTTTGGTAACGAATATATGAATATTCGAAAAACATCACAGATAGAATTATAGATAATAAAATAGTCTTTTCATACAAAAAAAAACATTTAAATATTGTAAGTTGTTTGAAAGTAATATCGTTTTGTTGGCTTTGGGTAGACATTACTTGATACATTTATTTTATAAATAATTTTACTACTTACAATACTTAAATTTTCACATATAGAACTGATTTGTAAGCGTTCTAGTTTAACATAATTATTTTGGATAACGTAGGTATGTACTTGTATTATTTGAAGGCGTAATAACAGGTTTAAAGTCACTAAAATCATATGCATAACATCATAATCAGCCTATAAAATGTTCCCACTGCTGTCAAGTACCACGCGGGCACAGTGCGCGTTGTGTAGATGTCACATGTCTTCGAATTTTTGGTTCTAGGACATGCCGGTTTCCTCACGATGTTTTCCTTCACTATTGTTTTATTTGGCGCAACCGTGAGACACACAATACTGCTTTAAGTACTTTCTGTTTTTTGTTTTTGTACGAATATTGTGTGCCATAACCTGGGTTAAATAAATTTATTTTGTTTCTTTCTTTTAGAGTGGTGATGAAATTGTTTATACTAAAATCATATATCTGCGCCTTAAACGAATTTGGAACTACCAAGAATTCGCACTAAAAACAAACCAATTTTCCAATCTCTCGCCTCTAATCACAACACAAAAGTGTTACCAAGTGTTTCTTAGGCAAAACCACACACAGTAACTTAAGGTGTGACCTTACTATTGTGGAGTCCCATGACGTGACCCCAGTGATTGCGTTGTGAAATACATCACGCCTCTTAAATCTTTGAAGGTGCATTTCACTGGACTTTTAGTGGATTGGTCTAGGATTTTGAAGTTGAGAAGACGTGGTGGGCTGTTCTGTTTTATCTGAAAGTGTAACTGGCTAAATTCGGCAGTTGAGCGGCGTAAATGCATAACAAACATACAATTTGATAGCTCAGCTACTTTCCATGCCATGGTACGGAGCGAGAGGGCATGGGCAGTCGCCACCTTTTTCTGCGAAGCAGTAATGCTCGCGAAGGAGGAGGCAGGAGGGTTGAGGGAAAGGCAAGCTTCGTGCCCTCTCGTCCCTAGCGGCTGCAGGAGACGCCCTAGGCGTCAAGAATCCCAGGCGTACTTCCGGCCACCGTAGGCGCGGGCTTGCGGGCGGTGAGCAATGGGTAGCTCGCCGTCCGATAAGGACCAGGCCCGGGTCGATGGCGCGTTGTGTTCCACGCGCGCCTCAAAGAAATGTCAGCACAAGAGTAGGAGATGTCCGAAAAGGAAAACCGAGGCGCCTGGCAACACAGGCAACGGAAGGAACACGGGTGGGTTTTAGTCAGTAAGAGCACACCCTCCCGCTCCGCCCAGAGCATTATTCCCAACCCAAGTGGTGATGAAATTTTCTTCAAAAAACCCTCGGATTGTGAATAAAAATATATTACACAATAGGGTGCATTTGTATGTCTTGCGGTTATAAATTCATCAGCATTGTTGCAGTTTTAATTAATTTGCGATGAACTACAAGTCTTGTAATATTTTTGACTAGCTGCGCCCCGTGGTTTTACCCACATAAGTCTCGATCCCGTGGGAATATCAGCATAAAAATATTCTATGTCTTAATCCAGGTCGTGGGCAACCAATGTGCCAAATTTCATCCAAATCCGCTCAGTAATTTTAGCGTGAAAGCGTAACAAACTCACTTTCGCATTTATAATATATTAGCTGCGCCCCACGGTTTCACCAGCATAAGTCTCGATCCCGTGGGAATATCGAGATAAAAAGTATCGTATGTTCTAATCCAGGTCACGGTCTACCGATGTGCTAAATTACATCCAAATCCGTTCAGCCGTTTTAGCGTGAAAGCGTAACAAACAAACAAATAAACAAAAAACCATTTTTTGCATATAATATTATATATAACAATTATATACAAGGTGTTTTTTTTATATCTCATAACTCTAGCTAGAGTATGAATGAGAGGATCAAATAATCAACGGGCATTGAAGTATTTTTCAATTATCATTTATTTTTGTTTTCATTTTTCATACAAAATAATTCGATAAAGTCACGATTATGAATGTACTTAAAACATTACGTGAAATATGACTACGTCGCATTTTCTTAGCTTTAAACAACAACATTGGTTTGAATGAAAATGAGCTACTCGTATTTATCAATAAAACTTAAAAACCTACACACATCGAGAGTAGCATCGTTAGTATTATGATAACTTCGAAACCGCTTTAAATATGAATGATTGGTTTGAATGAAAATGAGATACTCGTATTTATCAATGAAACTTAGATACCTACAAACATCGAGAGTCTAGTGTCAGTATTATGATATCTCCAAAACTTCAATTTTTGGACCACATATTCTAGGACCTTATGTATAATTTTTACTTATAGAATATAACCCTAGAGTTATGGGATATAAAAAACACGTTGTATAGATAAAAAATCTTGCTTTAACACGTAATCTTATTTCCAATACATAAGGAGAGCTTTTATTTTATGTAACAGATTAAAATAAGTGAAACATCTTTACATAATCCAGCTTTAGTCTTGTACGATCCTACTTAGACATACTCTGGGTGATCTTTCTCATTGTTACTATCATCATCTGCCTGCCTTTTCTCAAATATGTTGGGGTCGGCCTCCAGTCTATCCGGATGCTGCTGAATACCAGTATTTTACATGGAGCGACTGCCTATCTGACCTCCACAACCCAGTTAATGGGTATAGTAATTTTATTCTAGGTGCATCGTCTTCACATATAATTTTAAAATGTACCTACCTATACAAAATTTTGTAAAACATTTTAAAAGAGTAACGGTGGAGTTTCTTGCCCATTCTTCTCCATACGAAACTATCTTTTGGAAGGGGCAACTAGAATCAATTCTATTTTTTTTGTGTTAATCTTGACATTCAAAAGTCCCTTTTATATGCCTATTTGAAATAAATAATTTGACTTTGACTTTGACACGATACCCCTTGGTAAGACTGGTTGTCAGACTTTCGAGCTTCTGACAACCCGTAACGACTGTAAAGATCTACAAATAACAGCCGGGACCATAGGCTTAACGTGCTTTCCGAGGCACGGAGGGGTCTAGGTATGTAAAGACGGTCACCTATCTACGGACCAACCGCGGCAAGCGTAGCTTAACCTGATCGATCGACCCGTGCGGCTGTTATTACTTAGCCACAAGCCCCTCATCATTTCTTATTCTTACTATAATATCCTGTTTTATTTAACTACGAATTACAATTTTAATGACCAACATCGAGCAAAAATTGAGTATTAATTAAACAGTGTTATCAATGCAGTAAAATTGAAGCACCTGCAATAATTTCAGAGAGCAGGGTACATTTCAATTTTTGAAGTGAAAAGATCTTCAGCCGCGTTGAGCGATATTTGGTAAGGGCACAACTTATGGGTTTGCGTCACCGACATGCTATGTAATCACGTCACCGACATGGAGTAGTTAAGTTAAATTACAGCCTATAATGTTCCCACTGCTGGGACACAGGCCTCCTCTCTGCGAGAGGGAGTGGGCCGTAAATCACCACGCGGGCCCAGTGTGGGTTGGTAGATGTCACATGTCTTCAAATTTTTGGTTCTTGGACATGCCGGTTTCCTCACGATGTTTTCCTTCACCGTTTTTTGAAAGCAGTGGTGATGAAATTTTTTACACAAAGTAAAGCGCCTGTCCGGGCTCGACCCTACGACCTACAACTTGTAAGTCGCGGCCGTTACCACTGGGCCACCACTGCTCTCAATATAGTTCTATTACTACAAGTTAAATTGACCACTTAAAAAGTTTATTTTGTAAAGTATGCATTGTTTAAACTGTGTTTTAGATAATCAATATTTTAACATAAAACATCACGCCTTATTTCCCCGAAGGCCAGGGGTGAACCTATAGTACACCCACATTTCGCCAGTTATGTTTAAGTCCCATTCTAATAGGGGGCGAGCCTATTGCCATCAACCGGGCACAAATCCAGACTCGGGGCTGCTACTGAGACATTCCAAATGGAAAACCCAATAACACTGCCCGACCCGGGAATCGAACCCAGGACCTCATGTTCAGCAGTAGCGCTTGCGACCACTAGACCATCGAGGCAGACCATTACCTATTTTATTGAAGTGATAACTTCTTTAGGTAAGCGATTTCTGGTTGGGGAAATTTTTATGGGTTCGCGTCACCGACATTCTAATGTACCTATAACACTTTAACAGTATAACTGAAGCTTTGTATAGTTTTAAGTTTTCGCTTTTGTCGGCAGTCCCCATGAGTGCCTTTTTTTTTTTTTTGGGTGTGAAATCTTCAAATAAATTCTTCCGCTCTGGTCGGAGCGGGAGGTTGTGTCAGACTCTTACTGACTAAAACCCACCCGTATTCCTTCCGTTGCCTGTGTTGCCAGGGGCCTCGGTGACCCTTTGGTACCTTCCCGCGACCCCGGCCGGCATCGGCCCTAGTGGACCCCTACGCTTGTGCTGAAGACATCTCTTTGACGCGCGCGTGGAATACAACACGCCGTCGACCCGGGCCCCATGAGTGCCTAAGTGCCTATGTTTATTTTTTATTTTTATAATAGCTCTTCTTGTCCTATAAAGTTGGAAAAATCAGCCCAGACTGGTTTATCATGTCATTGTTGTTGTGTTAATGCCAGGATGGTGGACATGACGTGATGTGTGCATGTATGAGTCCGTTTAACTTAAATGCTTGGACGTCAGTTGTTTAATAAATGACATTGTGATGATAAGTGCCATCAGAAGATGCTGCTGCTTCCAAGTTTATAAATAGGTGTGTTTTTTATCTTCCAGTTATGGATTTGAAGTACCTACATTATAGTTTAATGCTTCCAAAATTCTTTTCTTTTTGATGAGTGAAGCAGGGTGCTGGTGTGACCGATAACCTTACTGTCTGTAATAAGTATTATGTAAGGAAGGGGGTTGTGGCTAAGAAATAACAGCGGCTCGGGTTGATCGATGAGGTTAAGCTACGCTTGCCGCTGTTGGTTCGTGGGTGGGTGACCATCTTTACATACCAAACCCCAACTTGTTTCGGAAAGCATGTTAAGTCGTTGGTCTTTTGTGGATCTTTGTCATTCGTTACGGGTCGTCAGAAGCCCGAAAATCTGACAACCAGTTTTATCAAGGGGTAT
Organism: Atethmia centrago; assembly: GCA_905333075.3. NCBI lineage: Eukaryota > Metazoa > Arthropoda > Insecta > Lepidoptera > Noctuidae > Atethmia > Atethmia centrago. The sequence continues at coordinate 27,305,779 of HG995378.1, read as the reverse complement.
CATTTTACCCAGTAACTGGGTTGAGGAGTTCAGAAAGGCAGTGGCTCCATGTAAAATACTGGTATTCAGCTGCATCCAATTATACTGAAACCCGACCCCGACATAGTCGGGAAAAGGCTAGGCAAATGATGAAGTATCATTTAAGGAGGTGCTTATTGTTCATAAATATTATGCAAAAACAACGCCCAATATTTATGTGTTCTCTCTCTGGCACCAGTGGTCTGCCCCGTACTCACTATGCTATCTGCAGGCTCAGCACGAGAACCGTAAAGAAGAGTTTTGTCGAGGGAAGAAATGACGTTTCTGTGTAGACAGTTTGTTGACAGTTTTCTACCGAGAAATGTAGGTATATTCTATATTCTACAATATAGTACAAATCAAAATCAAATCAAAAGTCATTTATTCAAACTAGGGTCAAAATGACACAAAACAGTTCCCCAAAAACACCCACCCTTCACCACTTCCTAGTGCTTTAGCTGGGAAAAAGAAGTGGCGCAACAAACTCCCCAGCAAATAGAAAGCGTCATATTAAGCCTGCTGGTGGAAAAATCATGCAAACAACTCTTCCTGCCTGTTAAAAAGCTAGCAAACCTCCGTTCTACGCTCATCCACTTAAAAATAACATGCACGCTACTTATTAACACCCGTTGAACGATCGGTCCACCGAACCAGTTGGTAAAGTTCTAAAAATACACCCAGCAATCATCGGCCATAAGTCTGCCGGCACTACGTTGTCACACCGTGAGGATAATGACGTCATAACGATAATCATTATCATTATGGATAAGCGAGGCAGTTTGCCGATGGACAGAGGACAGTTAGCTGTTAAAAATAAACAATGATTGATTGAATGGGCTTTTTTTATACGGAATTATGTAGAGCTGGTGTGATAGAAATTGTTGGTTATGAATTTCGCAATTTTAAAATAATTGTGATTGAGTTACTTTTGCCCGCGCTTTCCCCCAAGTGGAGGTCGAAAATTATTCCATGGAAACGTCCTACCGGGATTAAAGTAACATAACATCACGATTTGTTTCCCTGAACACACCTCTGACCAACCCGGTCAGAGGTGTACCTGTAGTGCACCCACATTTCGCCAGTTATGTTTAAGTTCCATGTTATAGGGGGCGAGCCTATTGCCATCAACCGGGCACAAATCCAGACTCCGGGCTGAGAAATTCCATATAGAAAAACCCAATAACACTTTGCCAGACCCGGGAATCGAACCCAGGACCTCATGCTCAGCAGTAGCGCTTGCGACCACGATGCAGTCCCCGGGATAAAAAGTATATTATGTCTAACCCAGGTCATAGTCTATCTCTGTGCCAAATTTAATCCAAATCCGTTCAGCCGTTAAGGCGTGGAAGTAACAGACAGTGTCACTTTTGCATTTATAGAATGGAAGGGTGTGTTATATAGCAGTGCATTGGTGGCCCAGTGTATCGGCCGCGACTTACGAGTCGGTCGTGGGTTCGAACCGAAGCAATCGCTTTTACTTTGTGTAAATTATTTTATCAGCACAGCTCTCAAAACGGTGAAGGAAAAACATCGTGAGGAAACTGGCATGTCCTAGAATCCAAAATTCAAAGACATGTGTGATAACGGCCCACTTCCTCTCACAGATCGGCCTATGTCCCAGCAGTGGGAACATTATAGGCTGATTATGTTATGGATATGTGGGTACTAGGTAGCTATGGTACAGGGAGCTCTGGTACGACTTTTTTTGTGTTGTGAAATTATCAAATAACTTCTCCCACTCTGGGCGGAGCGGGAGGGTGTGTCAGACTCTTACTGACTAAAACCCACCCGTATTCCTTCCGTTGCCTGTGTTGCCAGGGGCCTCGGTAACCCTTTCGAACTTTTCCGCGACCCCGGCAGGCATCGGCCCTAGTGTTCCTGACGGGGCTTGCGGACGGTGAGCAATGGGCAGCTCACCGTCCGGTAAGGACCAGGCCCGGGTCGATGGCACGTTGTGTTCCACGCGCGCCTCAAAAAGATGTCGTCAGCACAAATGTAGGGGCCCACTAGGGCCGATGCCTGCCGGGGTCGCGGGAAGGTACTAAAGGGTCACCGAGGCCCCTGGCAACACAGGCAATGGAAAGAATACGGGTAAGTCAGTAAGAGACACCCTCCCGCTCCGCCCAGAGCGCGGGAGAAGGTATTTGATGACACAACCAAAACAAAGGCAAGCCTGTTTCCTCACGATGTTTTCCTGCACCGTTTTTAAGCAAGTAAAAGAAAGCAAGAAAACACGTTTATTTGCGGTAAGTGATAATTATACAATACGCATAAAAAAAACATGGATTAGGTATTTTCTCAAAGCTGCAATTTTTATTTCATATTGGACAATTTGATTCTAAGCCAGGGAATTCATGAAGGAAGTTCTTCTGGTTAGTCTTTGACAAACATCTTATGAAGCAAAACAACTCTGAGATATTTAGAAGCACTTTAAACGCTTAACAGTTGGTTAAAAATATGGACCAACAGTTGGTGATTTAGCACACGGCAGAGTCAAACGGAAGTGTTACGTCACTTCCTGTACAGAAGCAATTTGGTGTTCCTTTGATGTGACTGACTTCGTCACATGTCACTGGAGTTGTTGACTAATCATACAGAGCTTTGAGATTTCAGTCAGTTTCGTAACATGGCCCTATTGGAACATTTGGAACCAAGTGTAACGGTTTGGGGTAAAAAAAATGCCACAAACGTTCCAGCTCTAAACAAAAGTTGTTTAAAAACGTATCGAATATCGATATTTAATTCTAAGGTTATTTTAATCATAAAGGCACAACATAATCAGCCAATAATGTTCCCACTGCTGGGACACAGGCCTCCTCTCTGTGAGAGGGAGTGGGCTGTAATCCACCACGCGGGCCCAGTGCGGGTTGGTAGATGTCACATGTCTTCGATTTTTTTATTCTAGGACATGCTGGTTCCTCACGATGTTTTCCTTCACCGTTTTGAGAGCAGTGGTGATGAAATAATTTACACAAAGTAAAGCGCCTGTCTGGGTTCGAACCTTAATAACCGTAAGTCGCGGACGTTACCACAGGGCCACCACTTCCTATCTGTATAGGTAATTAGGTACGGTCAGTGACAAAAGTCGATTAACACTACCTAGCACTTTTACACATCGTCTAAAATGGGACAAAATGATTCGATACATTATATTTCAGCATTTCATAAAACAGCTAAGAGTTTAATATTCTTTTAATTGTTATTGTTCCGTTTTTAGTTAAATATCTAAGTATTTTATGTATATTTTTTAATTAAAAACTGGTGTTAAGGCTCGTACAGACTGGAGCGATATCGATCAAATGTTATCGTAAATGCAGGCAAATACGTTACGGTTTGGGAAAATAAAAATCTAGATTGAAGCGATGCCTTCAATGTGGATGTGAATGAGCGCGGGCGTGACAGTCATATCGCTGCCTGTCCTGCCCGCGATATCGCTGACAAGACCCAATTGACTAAAATAGGCTTCCCTTAAGAAAAAAAATTGCCAAATCTGTATAGTTTGTGGTAGCGGAAAAAATATATGTTAATTTTGAACATATTTCCCAGAACTTGGTTGTTAAAAAGAACGTTTTGAAAAAAAATTCTCGATACAAACTAACGTTAAACTAACCTCTTACCTTGATTTCTAATCCAAAATATCTGCATTAAAGATCAACATACGTTACGTATTTAATTAATAACAAGAACGTCTTATTTAAATGAAGAACTTGGTTGTTTTTTTTTTCGTTTACTCAACTCAATTTTGAGTACTTAAATAAATAATTGCTTCATATTTTGCAATAAATTACATTAAAACAAACGTTGTGTCATCGCGCTTCTCTTTCTTTTCTATGCAATCTGACAGTGACCGCGTTTTAAGTGTTGTCAGCGTCATAATCGACTCTTATATCTAATCGACTCTCATTCACATCCACATAGAAGGCAACGCTTCAATCTAAATTTTTATTTTCCCAAATCGTAACGTATTTACCTGCATTTACGATAACATTTGATCACTTTAAAACACCATGGTTCCCGTCCTTACGAACGACATTCCGAATCGGAAGTTGTCTCGTCTCATAACTGCAATTTCCGTCGCATTCCATACGTCGCAGCAATTTCAAAAGACAGCTGGAGTCGATTGGATGCTGACATGAAACCAGATGTTTAGACGTGTTTGATTTGAGAAAAGACTAATATTGGATAGAAATAGATGATTGATTGAATAGTTAAATCAATCAATTCACTATCTTAATCAAAACACTTTTCTGTGAAACAATTAATTGGTTAAGGACAGTTAATGAGACACAATTGATTTTCTATTGTTTGACACCGAATCGCAGTCGCGCGGGATCTATTCTGTGAAGCTTCCCTTCACAGCGCCACCTATCGGTCATACGCACTAATTATAGACGGAAGTGTAACGTTGCGTCAACTCATACTACGCACGGAGTCGAATGGGCGCCCCTTTGATGTCACTGCTCACCGCTTTGTCTGTCACCCATACAATAGAGACCGCTAGTGATTCGAACCTTGCAACGCGATGGCAGTGACAACTTATGACTGGGGAGCCGAGTACACGCGATTTACCGACCGACTGGGGCCGAGTGTACCCGATTGAGCGTCACTAACCCGAGCGTAACGGTTCAGTTTCGTTCACCGTTCAGAAAAAACGCAAAGAATTTTTCCTTTTAAAAAGTTTTCTTCTTACTTAAACCCCAGTTGCTAAACGCCATAGATAGGTAACTCTGCTAAAAAGTCTATTAATTAGATCCAGGCTTTCTGAAGCCAGGGTTTCAGGTAGGCACATGTTTTGTGAAAAGATTTTTACTTTAACTCACTAAATAGATTTCAGGTTTTCCCTAGAAATCTGCGTAATCTGGTTCAGGCTGAACGTAGGTACTCAATAAAATTTACATTTTCTGTCTAATGTCTAAGCCATTTTACTTTTTGCTACTAACCTGGGATATTGCGTTTTTTGACATTTTTAACGAAGCGGATTTGGATCTCAAGTTTTTTTAAGGGATCCATCAAAGCGGCAAGGCAAAATTCAACATTACTAGCTTTTTTTGCAAATTGCGGCGCTGTTTCGTTGTACGTTGATCATAATTTTAATTCGCGGCAGTTATAATAAAATCATTACTAAATTATAATCATTTAAAAGTCAACATAGCTCTCGAAATTATGTGTTTGATGGACATAAGACTACTATTAAACTATATTGATGATTAATTTCCATTTATTTTACTTATATTCACCCTTTTCTACCACATCTGCATCCGCATGAGTTCCGCATTGATTAATGCGGATACAGATGCGGATGCAAATGTCTAAATAAATGCGGGAGCTCCGCAATTTCGGATGCGGATGTGAATATCCGCAAAATCCCTGATACTATCACCGAGTTTCAGTACTACTTTGCTGAAGTTCATGGCAGTGGATCAATGGACCAAATTGTTGAATGCTTCAGCTGAAGAAAAAACAATTAATTCGATAAATAATCATTATGGATTTCCCTGTCGAAAGAAATAAACTAAAAGAGCTTATGTCTACATGTTTCATAGTCACACAAAACATTAAAATAAAATAAACAAAGCAATGACGAAAATATTGTTGTCACTGGTCACATTTTACCGACAGCTGTCCACCAAAGAAAAATGTACTTTAAACCTGACATAATAAGATTTAAATTACTTTGGCAGAAGATTCATTAAAGGCTCTTTGAAAATGATCAAGTGTTGCTTCCTTTCCGTTCTTGAGTGAACTAAATGAAGTTGTCTAAAAACAAACGACTGCTGATGAGCTGTTTGGCTTAATTTCACATTCTAAATGGGTTCATTTGAATGTGAATGTCGCAAAGCTCCAACAATTGAGATTTAGGACACTTTTAAGAACGATTATGGGTTTAGGCTGCGCCTTAAGTGAGTTTATTTATGGAATTATTAAAATCAAAAAATCATAATCAAAAGTCATTTATTCAAACTAGGCTGAAAATCAGCACTTTTCGAACGTCAAAGTTACATAAGACAGTCCCCCAAAAATGCCCGCCCTTCACCACTTTCTAGTGCTTTAGCTGGGAAGAAGAAGTGGTGGAACAAACTCCCCAGCAGCACGTCTGTCTGTTTAGTTATATAAACTTGATTCTATTAAGTAGGATCATAGACATCCCGTGGGTAGGATTGTTCATTAGTGTTAAACACGCGGGTACAGTGTGCGAAACTTTTATTTCATTTTCTTATTTGTCGTATAGAGACATGAGGAACAGGGCGTACAGTTCACACATCCTCCATAGAAAAGGGAGGATCCTCCGACCAGACGGGCAGTTGCCTACCAGACACGACACCCGTAATTGTAACTGTTTACTTATTTTACTTCGATGGGGCTAGTTTATCATTTCTCACTTCGAATTACAGCAATAGCCTTATGTAAACGGGCACGCCCTTTATGCCTGGAGGCTTTTATTTAGGTATTAAGTTCTATTTACGTTTTTTTATGTTGTAATTTTTATCTGCTTGAGTACAGTTTGTTCATTGTTTTGTTGGTATACTGGCGTGTGCTAGCTAACATATGGCAAGTGTGTAATTTAATCTAATGTTTTGTGTTTCGTAATGTTAATTAGGTACTTTGCATACGATTTGTATAGAATCAAGTTTATATAACTAAACAGACAGACGTGCTGCTGGGGAGTTTGTTCCACCACTTCTTCTTCCCAGCTAAAGCACTAGGAAGTGGTGAAGGGCGGGCATTTTTGGGGGACTGTCTTATGTAACTTTGACGTTCAAAAAGTGCTGATTTTCAGCCTAGTTTGAATAAATAACTTTTTATTTTGATTTTAATTGATTGAGTTTCCACCATATCTTTTTTATGATTTTAAAATATTAAATTCAAAGTTTTAAAGTCAATCTCGATAACTATTGCGCAGATTTTGATACAGTTTTGAATAAAAGTTACCAAGGAGTGTATTTTGAATAATACTTGGTGTAGCAAATTTCACAGCCAATTTCCATTAGATTCGGAGCAAATTGGCTCTGACAGACGGTCAGACACACAGACAAACGAGTGATATTATAGAGGGTTCCGTTTTTCATTCGGACACACGGAACTCTAAAAAGCGTGAACACATTGAAGATTATTAATTTAAAAATATGAGTAAGTATCCTTTAGACAAAAACCTTTACCTTTCTTCAAACTTTACTTTAACCCTAAGCAGGTTGTAAGCCCCTCTTAATGAACTTAACAAACACGACAGGACGCGGCTTAGCGGCTTAATCCTGTAAACGCTGTCTAAACTTAATACTTTAATTACAAGGTAAAGCAGACGGGATTTGGTTATCAACTTATCAAGGGTTTAAGAGGAAAGATGTCTTGATAATATTTAGATCGAAATGCTTTTGAAAAACGCAAATAATGGTGCCGATTCCCTTGTTCACAAACTAAACTAAATTTAAGTTCAGTGCATCATTTTCTTTCTATTTCATTAAGAAAAGGACAGAGGATACATTTTAGTTTAGTCCTGTCAAATTAATCAGCGCTTGACGTAAATTGACGTAATTTTAGTAGGCAAGTTTTTAATCACGACTAAAATTGTATGGAGTAGTTACAGGCGCTGATTAATTTGACAGAACTAAAGTAAAATTTATCTTCTATCCTTTTCTTAATGAAATAGAAAGAAAAAGATGCACTGAACTTAAATTTAGTTTAGTTTGTGAACAAGGGAACCGGCGCCATTATCTCGCTTAAAACTATTAATTTTCCTTTAATTTTTTTTTTGTTTATTTTTCGAGCTTTTTTGTATAAAGCTGTACCTAATATCGTGATATATTCCACGACTGAACATTGGTGCCGATTCCCTTGTTCACAAACTAAACTAAATTTAAGTTCAGTGCATCTTTTTCTTTCTATTTCATTAAGAAAAGGACAGAGGATAAATTTTAGTTTAGTCCTGTCAAATTAATCAGCGCTTGACGTAAATTGACGTAATTTTAGTAGGCAAGTTTTTAATCACGTCTAAACTTGTATGGAGTAGTGACAGGCGCTGATTAATTTGACAGGACTAAACTAAAATTTATCTTCTGTCCTTTTCTTAATGAAATAGAAAGAAAAAGATGCACTGAACTTAAATTTAGTTTAGTTTGTGAACAAGGGAATCGGCGCTACTGTCTCCCAAAATACAAGCTGCGGCTGAGTTTGGGAATCAGTATCAGTACTTTTTGAGCCAATACATAGCAGTAGGTACTTATCTAGATTTAAAGTAGGTACGCTATTTGTCAATGTAAAGATTGTCAAAATAAATAACTTTTGTTTTTATTTTTTAAACCCGATGTTTTTGCGCTCAGGCAATTCATTTTCAGACTTAATTTATAGTCTGAGAAATTCGATTACCTATTAAGCGAAATGGACATCCTGCGTCATTTTGCCGATTTCATATAACTGACAAAGTGTCAAAAAACAGTCAGTTATTGAATAAGTACTTACATAGATACGGTCAATTTAAGTTACAATTCAATTATGACATTACTTACGATCTGTTGCTGATTTTCAGCATTATGTACACATAAGTAGTTCCTATCATTTCTCGGGTTCCGTACCTCAAAAGGATTTCAAATAAGTACTAATTTATTTACATAACCAAATTATAAGATGATTATTAACATTAATTAAATTAAATTAAAACTAAAAAGGCCCTCGGGGCATTGTACCGAGGATGCTGGCGGCATTTCCTCGCTGAATTGCAATGCTGATGCGTTGCGCGAGAAAGCCGCCAGCTTTTCGGTCACCAGTTACATCAACTAAACGTTTCGCGATTTCCGCAAATAACTTATGCGCACTGGGACCCCACGGACCGAGGGTCTCGACGCCAAAGGGCACAAAGTTGTAATCTCTACCAAGGCCTGCATATTTAATAACTTTCAGATTTTTGACATTTTCTGCCGCTGCACCCGCTTTAGAAGTAGTCCGTTGGAGGTGGGACGGTGCCAGTGTGTCTACACAGGTAGCGTCCCACACAAGCATCCGTCCCAAACTCCACGGGACCAAAGACACACCATCAGGGCCTCAAGTCTGCTATTACAATAGTGTCATAATGGTCTGTTCCGATCCTCATTAATGACGCCATTATATTAGTAGATTACCAAACTTGTCAAAATCAACAATTATGAAATCAATAATAGACCATTCTGACACTATTGTAATAGCAGACTTGAGGCCCAGGTCTCTTGCCATAATCTCTGAAAAAATACAATATATTTTTTCATAATTTTAAAATAATTAGTTTTAAAGTTATTCAAGAAAATACATGAACATTGACCATTCCCCTTTATCTCCGAAACTGCTCAGCCTAAAATTTTGAAAGTAATTTAAAGAATAGTTCTATATTTAAAGATCACAGGAAAACCTATGAAAAGTCTATGGTCTTAAAATAACATGGTAAATCGTTGAATATTGTGTGTATAAACTTACATTTGCAGTTAGAATGTATGAATGAACATGTTTTTCAACTAAAATGTAAAGTTTGTTTTTGGGATAAATTCATCCCAACTACGAACCCTTCATTGTGCGTGGTCTGACACTCACTTGGTCGGTTTTTGATGTTTAGATTAATTCTTCTACTTCTCACCGAATCATATTATTAATCTTGTTTATATTTTATATCATAATCATAACATAGGTACACACGGCTACATATCAAGCTATAGGTTTCCAGTATAAGCTGATCTCGCATCGTATAGGGTTTCCGTACAATGAGAGGTCAGCTTATACTGGAAATGTATAGCTTGATACGTAGCCATGTGTACCTAATTAACATCAGTTATGTCAATAACAAGGCTGCTACTGCGTCGTCGGACATGAGCCTGGCTGATAAGAAAGATAATGGTGACATAATAACACGTTGTTTGACTGTTTTTATGGTTTACCCCGTGTCTATGGTTTTCTTGGTTAACCTCCTTGTTATCGGGATAAGAAAGTAGCGACCTAGGTTGTGTTTTTTTAATTTAAAAGGTTTATTTTAATTCAGTTCTGTTTCTTTTACTATCAAGGACACAATTAACTATTTGCAATTAAATGACTGACTACAACTAGGTATACATAATCAGCCTATAATGTCCCTACTGCTGGGACACAGGCCTCCTCTCTGTGAGAGGGAGTGGGCCGTAATTAGGGAATGCAAAACCGACCAAGACTAAAACCCGGTTTTGTTTTCGGGTTTAAAAAAAAAACAACCCGGTTTTCGGTAAAACCTGTTTGCAAATTATATTTCTTTGTTCGTCTACCTACATACTATTTTTAAATTGCTTATGGAATTCTGGTTGCCTACATCTTCCATATTTTCAATTATTAAATAGAGACTTAAAAAAAGAAAAAGTCAAAATTTCAATGAAAACGCAGAATTTTTTAAGTAAAAGGTTATTTGCTTGTTGTGCTTAAGCTAAGTAGGTACAATATTAATCAACAGTATCAAAAAGATCAACTTAACATAATTAAGTAATTAAAAGTATCCAACATGAAAATAAAGTATTATAAAATACAAAATCAACATTTTTTATCACTTAAAATCTGACATAAAATTAACCATATTAAAAACTCTTTAATTATAGACTCTAACTTTTAAAAGGAACCCATAACAGTCTCAATAGCCTCCGACAATAGTTGAGCTACTCAATGTTTTTAATAACTTAAACCTTTAATTAACATAATATAACGTAGAAATAAGTATTTTAAAAAAGATCTATAATAATTGCAATCAGGTTAATTATAATTGGTTCTAATTAGTAACTAAAACAAAGCATTTATAAAATCTAGTGAAATAGTCATATCTTAAGAGCCATTTCACAAAATTATTGCGCTCGAGTTTAGGTAAAAGACGGCAGTATTGTGTATGTGTGCGCAGCTATCCACACATACACAATACAAGCAGTGTAGCGCGAGTGTTGAGATGGACTAAACAGTCTTGAGCCTTTATAATCGTAATGCACCATGGTTAGAGATTTATGAAAAAAGTTATTATATTATAGCTTTCTAGACTAATAAAAAAAACACAAATATATGTTATGTAAAGTATGTAATAAAAATGAACTGGGAAAAATCACATATCATTTACATTATATGAATTCGTAAAAGCATTGATTTTGCCTTTCTAGGGTCTATGATTTCTAGCAATACACAATCTTGGTAAAACTTTGGTAAAACCTTTTCAGTCGGTCGATATTTAAAAGTTTACGTTCGTTTAGAGGTATAGCTGTATCTTTTTGAAGTAGCAAGTTACAAACATACAATTTCTGTTATCGAATCTGACGTTCCACTTGTACCCGGTACGGTGGTGGCGTGTCTTCTAAAGGTACTATCCTCCTCTACTCGATTCATGCGATTTCTCATTCTGAAATGAAAACAAAATAGCTGTCAAGTTTCAATATCTACGAATAAATATTTTTTTTTATCAATAAATGATTATTAAAAACATCAATATTTTTATATGTCGAAGTGTCAGTGTATACAAATCCTTAAAATTGTAATTACGGTTTTATAGTTCATGTCGATATGTACTTATTTGATCGATTACTGTGTACATAATATCGTAATCGAATCGCAAATTATATATATCTCGCTTCTGTTGCTTTCTTTAAGGCTGCAGAATTTTTATTTTTCCTTTTTTTGACACAATGGTATACACAACCCTTTCGCTCCATTGCTAAAACTAATAAAACAAAAATATGTAATTATTCTCAAACTACTAAACTAATACTTAACTTGATAATAAATTAAACTCTTACCTTATGCAAAAAAATACGAAGTGAATCAAAATGTTGTAGTCGTAGTATAATAATTCGTTCACAATACGTGCGCTCGAAAATCGAGACGCGGGAAAATTTGGCGCAGGTCCTACCTCGACCGGCACTCACGCCGTACTAAACGGTTGCCCGCTTAGCATCGGAATTTATTCTAATTTAGAGTGATTTTAATAACGATATTATGTCTAATTAAATGAAGGGATTTTAATAAAACTTTAGAATTCGGTTTGTTAAAAACCATAGTTTATTTCGCCAATAAAAAAAAAATGTAATTACGCTTTATTTAAACCAAAAAATCACGATTTATTAGCGATACAAAACCTAAAAATTGGCTTAAGACTTTATTTTTTTACTAATTAATGTTATTAAGAATCGATATTCTAGTACTGTTTGTGTCGATCAAATTATATTTCTGATGCTTTATGTATTTTTTTCAGTTAAATTTATAAATATTAATGATAGATATAGGAGTTTGAAATTGACTCGGCGATGATATTTCAGTAAACTGGTTGTGGGAGATTAATCACCACAAAGTAAACAAATAAGTTTTTGTAAATGTGTTACATGAAGTGTCAAAACGAAGGATTAGTCTATTTTTTACATGTATTCACCAATGTCAGAGTATTACCTAAGATGGTAAATTAGGCGACTGAAATCTGCGATATTCGCGCGAAAACGTGAAATGGCTCTTAAACATAGGTTGAAATATCAACAGATTTTCTTTAAAAACAATTTACTCAAACGTTTTTGGTAAGAAAATGAGATCTTAAGAAAAACAAAGCATCTAGATTAGAATCATTAAGACGATACCGTATTTTGCTGCAGAAATAATCAGCTGTCGAAAATGCTCTTTCTGATTCGACACTTGTTGGCTTGGTCGTAATGAGTGCATATGCCTTTTAAAAAAAAACTGCCACGTCCACCGCCATTTTCGTGTAATGCCATTTCACATAACACCATTTTTTCGGTTTCTTAATTTTCCTTTGATGGTTTTAATGCATGCAAAAGCTCCTCTTTGAAACTTTTGAAAGTAGTAGTTAAAGAAACAGTGTCCAAACTCTGATGTGCTGCCAAAGGGATGCTGTTGTCATTGTCATCATCGTCTGTGACGATTTTTATTACGATAGATTTTATAAAATCTGCAGTTGGTTTTTGAAATATAGTATCATTGACTGACACGTGGAGTAACGGTGTTGCCCTTTGAAAATAAAAACTCCAAAAACCGGAAACTTGAAAAAAACCCGGGTTTTTTAAACATTTCAAATGTGCTGAAAACCCGCTTTTTCGGTTTTCGCTGAACCCGGTTTGCATTCACTAGCCGTAATCCACCACGCGGGCCCAGTGCGGGTTGGTAGATGTCACATATCTTCAAATTTTTGGTTCTAAGACATGCCGGTTTCCTCACGATGTTTTCCTTCACCGTTTTGAGAGCAGCGATGATGAAATTATTTACACAGAGTAAAGCCCCTGCCTGGGTTCAAACCCCCGACTCTCTCTGGGCTCTTAAGTCGGGGCCGATACCACTGGGCCACCACTGTTCCCAACTGTGACCACAACTATAAGTTCAAATAAATACAAAAACAAAAGGACACTAGACTAAATTTAAGGCTCGTATAGACCTAGCGCGATATCGCCCACGTCTGCACGAGCCTTTACATGGCCGTGGAACGGAATAAAAGCGTATTTATATATTTATATTGTACAGTCAGCATATCAAGTTACCACCAACTTTCAAATTTTCTCATTCGATTTTGAACTTAACTGACAATATTTTAAGGCTTTTTTTTTTAGGGTCGGAAATCATCAAATACCTTCTCCCGCTCTGGGCGGAGCGGGAGGGTGTGTCGGACTCTTACTGACTAAAACCCACCCGTATTCCTTCCTGTTGCCTGTGTTGCGGGGGCCTCGGTGACCCATAAGTACCTTCCCGCGACCCCGGTAGGCATCGGCCCTAGTGGACCCCTACCTTTGTGCTGACGACATCTCTTTGAGGCGCGCGTGGAATACATCGCGCCGTCGACCCGGGCCTGGTCCTTACCGGACGGTGAGCTACCCATTGGTCACCGTCCGCAAGCCCGCGCCTACGGTGGCCGGAAATCCGCCCGGGATTCCCGACGCCCAGGGCATCTCCTGCCCAGGGCGTCTCCGGCGGCGGCTAGGGGCGAGAGGGCGCGAAATTTGCCTTTCCCTCAACCGTCCTGCCTCCTCATTCGCGAGCATTACTACTTCGCAGAAGGAGGTGACGGCTGCCCATGCCCTCTCGCTCCGTACCATGGCCTGAACCAGGGCCGGACGCGAGAGATCTCTGCCGCAGATCGCCTCCACGAGGACACGGCAGTGCCCAAGACGGACAGACCTCCACCGTATGCTCCACCGTGTCCTCCGGGCGATCCACACAGTGGTGACACCCGGGCGTTTCCTCCCGCCTTATCCGACACAGGAGCTTCCCGAAGTTGCCGTGTCCGGTGAGGACCTGCGTCAGGCGGAAGGTGAGGACGCCGTGGTGCCTCTTTAGCCACTCCTCAAAGAGGGGACTTATCGCCGCAATTGTGGCGTGTCCAAACATTTTAAGGCTTAAAATCATTTAGAGAAATTTGACAGTTATAGTAGGTATAACCAGGTGTGCTGGCGACTGTACTATTGGCAAAACTTAAGCATGCTCACTTTAGAAAATATTTCTGCGGCAAGCGCAGCTAGTGACAAACCACACCCCTTCCTGGTTTCGTCCAATTAGAGACAATATGAATTTGTGTGAGTATAGGGCGTGTAACAAAAAATATAAATATGTGTGGTATGTTGGTTACTCACTCCCGCCCGTTGAAGACCCTGACTATCCTCTGCCTCCCGTCACTCCAGACGAAGTGCATGATATCATCAAGGGTCTAAAACCTCGCAAAGCCCCCGGCTCAGACGGAATCACCAATAGGGTGCTCCAACTGTTCCCCGCTCACCTCATAATGCTCATGGCCACCATCTTCAATGGAGCCCTGAGCAATAACATCTTCCCACAAGAGTGGAAGAAGGCCACCGTCATCGGCATACCGAAGCCCGGTAAGCCGAAAACGGAGCCCACCAGCTACCGGCCCATCAGTCTGCTCAATGTCTTCGGCAAAATCTATGAGAGGCTTATCTTAAAGCGCCTCAGAGATTTTGCGGAAACAAAGGGCCTCATCCCCGACCAGCAGTTTGGCTTTAGAGCCCAACATTCTTGCGTCCAACAGGTCCACCGCATCGTTGAACACATAAGCCACGGCTTTCAACGTGGTCTTACGACCGGTGCTGTATTCTTCGATATAGCGAAAGCGTTCGACAAGGTCTGGCACAACGGCTTATTATATAAGCTCTACAAACTCGGTGTGCCCGATCGTCTCGTGCTCATCTTACGAGACTTCTTGTCGAACCGCACCTTCCGCTATCGCATCGAAGGAGCGCTATCCTCCCCTCACCCTATCCGTGCAGGCGTCCCTCAGGGCTCTGTACTATCCCCTCTCATTTTCACTCTCTTCACCAGCGACATCCCGAAAAGTAGAAAGGCGCAGTTGGCTCTGTTCGCAGACGACACGGCCATCTACTACACCGGGTTAGTCCACGACCACATATCTCGCACTCTCCAGACCGAGGTCAACAAGCTTGGCGCTTGGTTTAGAAAGTGGAGAATCGAGGTCAATCCCGACAAAAGTCAGGCTGTTCTCTTCACCAAACAGCGTAAAAACCTCATCGCCCCCCGACCGCTCACCATGTTCGGCAAGCCTATCCCTTGGGAGAAGCGAGCCAAATACCTAGGCGTGACCCTTGACCACCATCTCTCGTTCTCAGAGCACATCAAGCAGGTGCGTTCGCGTGCCGCTTTTGCTCTCGGTAGACTTCACTCCGTCCTAAATGCGCGCAGCAAATTGTCCCTTAAGGGCAAATTGCGTATTTACACAGCGTGCATCCGTCCCATCATGACTTATGCCTGTGCAGTCTTCGCACACGCTAAACCCCACCACATCCACAGGATGCAGTCCCTCCAAAACCGTTTCCTCCGAAAGGCAACGGGAGCCCCCTGGTTCGTCCGAAACGAGATCCTCCATCTCGATCTTAGAATCCCCACCATCAAGCAGTTCATGAAGCGCATCACGAAGCGCTTCTTCGACTCCACCACCACCCACCGCAACCCTCTGGTTGTGCAGGCCGCCAGTTATAGGCCCTCCACCATTAGCTCTATTCGCCGTCCAAGGCATACCCTCTCCGACCCCGATGACCCCATTACCCTCCTCCAGGAAAGCAATAGGGCAACGAGTACAGTGCACAAAACACACCGACCTACGTTCCGACCTCGCCGCCGAGGTCCCTCGCGTAAACCCCGACGTAATTGTCCCCCCCGACCCTTGCTCGAAGAAGTGCCAGCCCGCGCCGCAGCTGAGCCTGTAGCTTTAAATTCCCCGATTAATAATAATAATATTAACCAGATCCAGCCTGTCCCATCTTGCTGTCCTCCCCCCAGCGACGCCCTAAGCCGAGGTCCGTACCCCACAGGGGGTGCCCTTAGCGTGCAGTCGCTTAGTACTATAAGTAATTCGCCCCTGGCTGGAGGCTTTGAGTTCGCTTAAGGCAGCCACAGGAAAGTCCGGTTAAGTAGTCACGACCTCTCAAGGTCAACTACGAGATGCCATACATAAAAAAAAAAAAAAAAAAAGGTTACTCACTGCACTCGAGCCGGTATTATTCGCGCGAGCCGAGGGCGAGCGAGCGCGATAAGGGAGTCGAGTGTGTGCGCGTTTCATACGACGGTTTTCAACTTGAGAGGAAAAAAAGAGACTGGTATTGTTATTAGTTTCGTACGCCGCTAGGTATTTCTCTCTAGATTTTGCAGGCAACAGGCTGTCACTAGCGTTTCGTGCCTAGATTAGTATTTCCGGGGGATTAAATCTACGCGTTGCTCTTCGCTCTTCTTTCCTAATTGAAGTCAACATTTTTCATAATAATTAACCACACAATGAAAACGTTAACAAGTATTTCTGGAAAATACCGCGCTTGTTTTGTTTATCCCGCGCGCCGCAGGTGTAAATAAAGGCGCTGGAAAAACCGCTAAACAGCCTATATAAAAAATATAATAAACAAAATAATGTTTTGAATAAGCAAATTAAGGTTAATATGTAGTGAAAAATATATAATTTTATGAAATGATGATAATTTTGATGATTGATTTATCTGATGTAACGAATTTTTTTTTCTCAAAAATATTCATTGTTTTTGGACAAAAACTGCGTATATTGAAAAAAGAAATGTAAAGTAAAAATACTTCTGTATAATAAGCTGAATTTCTGAGTCACTTTACAAGTAAGTGTGTTGAAGAAATATTTCGTAATTTTTTGCGACCGTATTTTATGGCCGTTCTATAAAGCCGATCTATTGTTTAACCAGATGTTCTGACGTTCCCACTGAATAACAATGGTGCTTAGATAATGAACTTATTTTTATTGCAGTTGCAAAAGTTGCGACAGCAATAATAAAAAAATCTGATAACATTGTATAAACTGCGCCAAGTAATGGTTCAAATACTACTGTAAGTAATTTTGCTATTTTAATCAAAACAGCAATAAAAGAAAGAGATAGCAAATGACAATTTCTAACAAAACTACGTAACTTGCTTCGTTTTAGGGTTCCGTAGTCAACAAGGAACTCTTATAGTTTCGCCATGACCGTCTGTCTGTCTGTCTGTCCCCGGCTTAGCTCACACTAGAAAGACTCTTACTAGAAAGCTGTAATTTGGCAAAGTGGTAAACAAAAATGCTAAATAAAGTTTTTTTAGGGTACCAATAATACATTTTCTAAACCAAACGGAAGATATTAGTACGAAATTACTTCTTGTCAACAATAACAATTCATAAAGCGCTCTCGCTGGCCGTGCCCATTAAAAAAATGTCTTACAAACAAGTGAGCATAGCACGCGCCTAGTGTGACTGTCACACACACTATACATAATTACATTAATACAAACACGGCTAAAATACGCTTCATGCATCCCATTGGCCAAAACGCTTGCATCGGGCGATCGAGTCGTGAGCCGTGCTATACGATTATCGCCTTAGAGGTGAGCATGCGGAAGATTGGCCGATAGTACATAGCAAAATTACAATAACTATGCCACTTGTCGGTACAAACTAGATTCGATATTGTTACTACTGGAATTCCCGAGAATGCGCGAGAATTCTCCAGAAGACGCGCGACCTGTTATTTGGATCGTATCTAGTTTGTGCGTTACACTATTGAAATAAAGTTCATCATGCTTTGTAAAAAAAAAATCGCTTTCATTTCATTGAGGCCTTAGAAAACGTGCCAGAAGACTGGCAGCATCGCCACGTTTAATGGCAATGCTAATTTTCATGGGCCGAAGAACGAGCCAGCCCGCTGGTTACCTGAAGTGTCGACTAGTCGGCGAGAAATTAAATTGTTTTAATTCTAATTTTCACAGTCAATGAACACTACTAAACCTATGACACGCAGAAACAAATATTTTAGCTAATACAACGGATCTTCCGTTGACGTCGTACACTTCATCGTACATTCAAAACTCCGTTAAATCAAAAGCAAATCTACCCGTATATTTTTTTTTTATATTCTCCAAAAAACTGGCAATCGAGTATTCTCGCCGCCATTATATGGAAGTGCTCAATTTAACCGGAGCTAAGCTAACGAGTTAACTAATACCGCGTAAGTGCAGGAAGGCAGCCCAAGGAATATGCGCCACTAAGCCGTCGCAGCCGCGCGGGCGAGCGTCCGTAGCGCACATTACAAGGAGCGTTGCCTGGCAACGAGCGCGTGACGTCACGTGCTGTAGACCTTCTAACGAGAGCTAGTGATCTTATACAGTTGTAACATCACACTAAAGAACACACTTCCAATGGATAACACAGAATCAGCGGCCTAATACTTATTGTATAGAAAATTTTGCTTGCGCGATGTAGGATTTCTTATTATAACTTCTTCGTTTTTGAGAAATTATTAAGTTATTTTTCATCAAAAAGTGTCTCACTTTATTATAAACCTGTCCTGTAAAAGTTTTATGAAAAAATTGTTTATTTTAGCTTTTATTCCCATTTTTAGAAATCTTATAAATTTTATTTACAACAACGCCATCTAGAGAGCGGCAATTAAACGAATGTCGAGTTTATGTAGTAGCAATTTTTTTTTTGTGAGAATACACTTGATGGATTGTTCAAAAATTTACATGCGACTTTTAATTAGTGAATATATTTTAAATTGCATTGTTTTCATAAAAAATATTTTAATACTCATATTTTTTTTTAATTGTTTCAGAATGTCAAATAATGAAAGGGATGAAAGTCCGACAGATGGCAACGTCTCCCCAGAGCCTCCTGACCGACCACCCGGGAAGGTACGACAAGTGCACCCGGAAGAGAAGACGCAAGTTCTAGCATACGACTCGACGTACCGCAAGAAAAATAAACCGAAAAACCTCCCTTTAGAAGAAAATCATTACAATCATTTGGCGAATACTAATGTTGCTATGTCGCCAATGTATCCGCTAACGCCAAATATTTGCGTGGAGGGTGGAAAGATTGAGTTCATAAAGTCCCCACCAGAGAGCGCTAGAAACAGTGTGGCACTAGCGTCGCCGCCGCAAACGCCTTTGTTGGCGCGACGCGGCTCTCGGGAGAAACGCGAGGCTCGCATCTATGATGAGCCGACTGAGAAGTTCGACGGTGATAAGGTAGGTGGCGCTGTTACTCATATTTATTTTTACGGAAATTTTGGAAATTGTTTTCAATTAAATACTTAGGGTAGAAATCGTTTCACATAAAACACTTGGCTTTGATATTGATGCAAATAGCCCAAACTATTAGTCTAGGTTTGGGAGTCCCGAGCAGTGTTGCCATCCATACGAGGTTTCTCGTACATGTACGAGATTTAGTGGTCCTGGTACGAGGTACGAGCTTACATCCATCCTCGTACGATTTTGTACGAGATTCGTTGATACAAGTCATATTTTGGAACGCGCCTCTGACTATACGAAATGAATGAATGGTGTGTACGTACGAATTGTTTCATTTCATTCATTTTACTTGTATTGTTTCTTTATGATGTTAAGTTAACGTAGAAAATATGTCTATGTTAATTCCACTCTACTCCACGTCCACTATAGTAGGTACAGTTCGGATACTACATACAGTATCCAATGCAAAATTCCGGTTGTACGACCTGCCACCTGCGACCACCTGGACACTTTGACGAAACTGCTTTGTAGAGTGCCTGGTTATGAGATAGTTGACAAGAAAATCAATAGATTTTAAGCAATTTATTAAATAAATGGTATGTACGAGGTTGTGTTGACAAAATACGAGATTTCAGACCATATCTGTACTAGGACACGCCTTCGGCGTTTGGCAACACTGGTCCCGAGTCAGTCAGTGGTCGTAAGCTCCAATCTTCTTTAAGGCGCATAGCAGTTTATTCGAAAACAAAACATATTGTCCTGAGGAACTTGTGCATAAGCAAATTCACCATAACCAAATGTTTCCTTTTTGAAAACTTTCATGTCCAATCCAACTATGACAATCTTTCTGCGAATTTCTGCAAAACTTGCCCGTTTGGGACGCATTCAATTTCACATCCAGTAGAGGGTCTGGCTGACCCTTGTCAAAAATCTTTGCGAAGTTCACGTTTGTTAGTGTTTTGGTGTTTAATGCAATTTTGTTTTTGAGAGATTTTTTATGTTATTTTCTGAGCAGTACGTATCCAATACTTCGGTTGTGGAAGTGTTTATAATCAGTAAAACTATGCCTGTTGAGCTCGAAAATTACTGTGATGCTTTTGATGTTCTAGATTTTAAATAGGAACTAGTTATTTTCCTATAAATCTATACCCACATACAAATAAATAAAGTTGAAGTGTCTGTTCGTAGTGTCAAAATAACAGCTTTGTACTAAATGCATACCTATATGAAAGTACGGTACATACTTATAACAAAAAACAACTTTAAATTTTTTTGTGTCTGTTTTTGTTCCGGCTTTTCTCCGAAACGGCTAGACCGATTTTGACGGGACTTTCACTGGCAGATAGCTGATGTTATAAGGAGTAACTTATGCGTTTCTTTTACAAAAAGCCACACGGCCGAAGCTGCGCGCAGCATCTAGGTTAAAATATAAAACATGAAAGGCATCATTTTACTGTCTCTCAGATTGCATGTTTGTAATTGGTACATTTTTAATTCTTTTTACCTATTGTGGTATAGTAATTTTATTCTAGGTGCATCGTCTTCTCATATACCTAATTATATAATTAATGTACCTACGTATACAAAATATTGTAAAACATTTTAAAAGAGTAACGTTGGAGGTTTTTGCCCATTGTTCTCTATACGAAACTATCATTTGAAAGGGGCAACTAGAATCAATTCTATTTCTTTTTGTAAATTTTGACGTTCAAAAGTGCCTTATAAGTGCCTATTTGAAATAAATAATTTGACTTTGACTTTGCTGCTTTAAAAGATGACACCATTTTCCTACCTCTAGTTTGCATCTATAAAGGCAAGCCAAAAAGTAAGAAACAAAAAATAATGTTTTATCCAAACTTATTATGGAATATGCAAGTAATTCAAAACTTATATATTATTTAAATTTACATTGTTTAAGAGTCAAGAAACAAATTCGTAAACTTTTAATTTTTTTTAATGCATAAATTTTTTTACGATTCATTAATTTATGTTGCGTTTTTTTGGTGGAACGGGACGCAAACTCAAAACGCGTCTTCGACAATGCCGAAAGTGACGAAAGAAACAATGTGAATAAAAATCTATTCTTAGCAGTGCTTGAAATCCCACTAAGGTAAGTAAGTAAGTGCGATTTCTGCTTGAATAAAGCACAAAAAATAATTTAATTTATCTGATTTGGGGCTACAAACAGATGTAAACAAAGAAATTTCGTGGCACATGACGTCACATCATGCCCGCGACAGAAACGGTCGAGGTCGTTTGAACTGTAGTGGAAAATTGTTAGAGTTTCATAATTTTTTTGAGCAACAAGCAGTAGTTGAATTTAACTTTTAATACTTTCCTTGAGTTTATATTACTGTCTATTATAGATTTAGTGAGAAAGAAAATTACCTGCATATTCCCTATGGACCTGAAAACTTTAATCTTTTGACCACCACAGTCATGTATAGATAACATACCAAAATGTGCCCAGCACGCCACGGTCACTACATGACAGATTTTAAGGAATAATTCGTAGCTTGGCGCCGAGGGCACGTTTGGTTTTTTTGACGTGGCTGTCAATAGGTTAAAGACGCATCTCTGTTTAC
Organism: Atethmia centrago; assembly: GCA_905333075.3. Lineage (NCBI taxonomy): Eukaryota > Metazoa > Arthropoda > Insecta > Lepidoptera > Noctuidae > Atethmia > Atethmia centrago. The sequence goes on along the minus strand of HG995378.1, from coordinate 27,283,691 downwards.
ATCAAAGTTACTAACTGAAGGTACTTAAAGACGCATGCACCCCTCTTCACATGAAAGTTAATAGGTACTTACTGAACAAAATATTTTGATCAACTAAGTGCCTACCTATCTATCTCTTAGATCCATATTTCCCCTCATCCTCTGATCGGGGGCTGCTCACATGTAATTGGACTGTTATGCTCCTTAATGCGACTTTAGTCGACACTAAATTGTTTTTGAAAGCCTTCACGAAATCTTCCTGAGATTGACTCAAAAGATTTTGGGAATACTTTTTTGATTAAGGTTTTGGAAGTTTGTCGTCAGTTATGATTTGATTAGTTTCTTTTTTATTTTCAAGGAGCTATTTCTATCTCTAAAGATAGAAGTAAATATTACCTTTTACTTGTTTTAAGGGTTTCGTACCCTAAGGGTGCCAACGGGACCCTATTAGAGGCCCCGCTGTCCGTCCAACCTTAAATTAAAAAAATAATTAATTAAGTTAAGGAGGTCCCCATACAAGAAGCGTGTTCTTTTTACAAAAAAAAATGTGAAAGTAGTGTGAAATATTATACGGTGGCACGGAACCCTTCATGTGTGAGTCCGACTCGCACTTGGCCGCGTTTTTTGTCATGGTTTTAGGTATTTTTAAATGAAAGCAGCCACAGCTTCTAAGTAATGTAGGTACCTAAAGCTTCATCAATCTGACTTAGACATAAGACTCGTTCAGACTGGCGCGATATTGCGGGCTAGACAGGAACCGCGTCGCGCAGCGTGACACTCTCCAAAATTTTTTCATAAAAATTGTGCTACTATTGTCGCGTGGCGTTGTCGCGTCGCGCCTGTGTGCATGAGCCTTTATGCATGATATAATATAATATGCTTTTGGAGCACCTTTTAAGCTCCTCTACGTCTTTTCACAGTTTTCACACTTGAGCTTGTGGCTAAGTAATAACAGCCGCTCGAGTCAAACGATCAGGTTAGGCTACGCTTGCCGCGGTTTGTCCGTGGATGGGTGACCATCTTTACATACCAAGACCCCTCCGTGCCCCGAAAAGCACGTTAAGTCGTTGGTCCCGGCTGTCATTCGTGGATCTTTGACAGTCGTTACGGGTCGTCAGAAGCCTGAAAGTCTGACAACCAGTCTTACCAAGGGGTATCGTATTACCCAGTAACTGGGTTGTGGAGGTCTGTCGCTTCTTCGTGCATCCGGTTCGACTTTTTTTTTTTTTTTTTTTATTTTTTTTTTTTTTTTTTTTAGGGTGGGAAATCATCAAATAACTTCTCCCGCTCTGGGCGGAGCGGGAGGGTGTGTCAGACTCTTACTGACTAAAACCCACCCGTATTCCTTCCTGTTGCCTGTGTTGCGGGGGCCTCGGTGACCCATAAGTACCTTCCCGCGACCCCGGCAGGCATCGGCCCTAGTGGACCCCTACTTTTGTGCTGACGACATCTCTTTGAGGCGCGCGTGGAATACGACGCGCCGTCGACCCGGGCCTGGTCCTTACCGGACGGTGAGCTACCCATTGCTCACCGTCCGCAAGCCCGCGCCTACGGTGGCCGGAAATCCGCCCGGGATTCCCGACGCCCTGGGCGTCTCCTGCGGCTGCTAGGGGCGAGAGGGCGCGAAACTTGCCTTTCCCTCAACCGTCCCGCCTCCTCCTTTGCGAGCATTACTGCTTCGCAGAAGGAGGTGACGGCTGCCCATGCCCTCTCGCTCCGTACCATGGCCTGAACCAGGGCCGGACGCGAGAGGTCTCTGCCGCCGATCGCCTCCACGAGGACACGGCGGTGCTCTGCCCAAGCCGGGCAGACCTCCACCGTATGCTCCACCGTGTCCTCCAGGCGATCCACACAGTGGTGACACCCGGACGTTTCCTCCCGCCTTATCCGACACAGGAACCTCCCGAAGCTGCCGTGTCCGGTGAGGACCTGCGTCACGCGGAAGGTGAGGACGCCGTGGCATCCGGTTCGACTGGAACGCGACCGATATAGTTGGGAAAAGGCGAGGCAGATGATGATGTTTTTTCACACCATTTAACAGACACTACAGATAGCTAAATACTTACTTTGGTAGGTACTACCAATGTCATTAGAAACTCCGTTAAGGCGCTGACAAGACCCAATTGACCAAAATAGGCTTCTATTAAGAAAAAACATTGCAAAATAAGTATAGTTTGTGGTAGCGGAAAAAATATATGTTAATTTTGAACATATTTCCCAGAACTTGGTTGTTACCAAAACACGTTTTGAAAAAAAATCTCGATAAAAACTAAAGTTAAACTAACCTTTTACCTTGAGTTCTAATCCAAAATATCTGCATCGAATATCAACATACGTTACGTATTTAATTAATAACAAGAACGTCTTATTTGAATGCAGAACTTGGTTGTTTTTTATTTTCGATTACTCAACTCATTTTTGAGTAAATAGATAATTGCTTCATATTTTGCAATAAATTACAAGCGTTGTGTCATCGCGCTTCTCTTTCTTTTCTATGCAATTTGACAGTGACCGTGGTTTAGGTGTTGTCAGCGTTTTAACCCCTCCGGACCCAAGTGGGACGACGTAACTCCAACCTGGTAAAGTCTCTCTTTACCTCGACGAAACGCCAACAAGGTAAGGGTGTGGAGCCGTGTCGAAAACTATGCTCCACGTCCTATCCGGCCCTGTGAGTCCCAAAACATGCAGTTAAAGTGACCTCTGCTCTGCCACCGACGACGTCGTGGAAGTGCTGACGTTTTGGGCCACCAAGATCTGAAATATTTATTTATTTAAACTTTATGCACAAGTAAAAAATATACTGTGCAAAGGTGGACTTAATGCCTGAGGCGTTTTCTACCAGACAACCTTAGGGTGATGCAGAGCGGGACGGTAAAGGGAAAGGCAAATTTCGCGCCCTCTCGCCCTTAGCCGCCGCAGGAGACGCCCTCACTGTGTGGATCGCCCGGAGGACACGGTGGAGCATACGGTGGAGTTCTGCCCGGCTTTGGCAGAGCACCACCGTGTCCTCGTGGAGGCGATCGGCGGCAGAGACCTCTCGCGTCCGGTCCTGGTTCAGGCCATGGTACGGAGCGAGAGGGCATGGGCAGCCGTCACCTCCTTCTGCGAAGCAGTAATGCTCGCAAAGGAGGAGGCGGGACGGTTGAGGGAAAGGCAAGTTTCGCGCCCTCTCGCCCCTAGCCGCCGCAGGAGACGCCCAGGGCGTCGGGAATCCCGGGCGGATTTCCGGCCACCGTAGGCGCGGGCTTGCGGACGGTGAGCAATGGGTAGCTCACCGTCCGGTGAGGACCAGGCCCGGGTCGACGGCGCGTTGTATTCCACGCGCGCCTCAAAGAGATGTCGTCAGCACATAGGTAGGGGTGCACTAGGGCCGATGCCTGCCGGGGTCGCGGGAAGGTACTTATGGGTCACCGAGGCCCCCGCAACTCAGGCAACAGGAAGGAATACGGGTGGGTTTTAGTCAGTAAGAGTCTGACACACCCTCCCGCTCCGCCCAGAGCGGGAGAAGTTATTTGATGATTTCCCACCCTCAAAAAAAAAAAAAAGGAGACGCCCTGGGCGTTGGGAATCCCAGGCGGATTTCCAGCTACCAGTTAGCAATGGGTAGCTCACCGTCCGGTAAGGACCAGGCCCGGGTCGACGGCGCGTTGTATTCCACGCGCGCCTCAAAGAGATGTCGTCAGCACATAGGTAGGGGTCCACTAGAGCCGATGCCTGCCAGGGTCGCGGGAAGGTACTTATGGGTCACCGAGGCCCCCGCAACACAGGCAACAGGAAGGAATACGATTTCCCATCCAAAATAAAAAGGGTGATGCAGAGACAAAACATGGCACGTGCAACATAAGGGATAGATAACTCGAAAATCAAAAATATATACTAATACATAGATACATATGTACATACATAATACTAACAAAATAAAAGTGTCAGGAGAAATAACGATTGGTGGGGGAAAAAACGAATCAGCGCTGGGATGATTTTGCCAATTTCTTACGAAATATTGTCGTGCTGGCGACACGAAGAAGAAGACCAATGTGATATTTCCTAACTTTCCTACAATATCACTGAAATCAGCGCAAAACTCAATATCCTTTCCAATACCATCGTAAAACTAATATCAAAGAAAATTCCTTGAACATCTGAATTAAATTCAAACAGAGCGTGGTATCTGTACTAAAACTTATTGCACTCCAGACATGCAAATGCGATAGGAGACCGTAAATTGAATTAATTGCACAGATTCTGTGAGTAAATCGACCTCTGTGTGGAGCCCATGAATTTGTATTATCATCTTGGTTTATGGTGGGAAGAAATTCTGGTGGACGGCTTTAATCGGAGAACCTAAATAGGGCAGGAGTTATTTTGAATTTATTCAGTGCCTACAGTCTACAGGTTGTATTAAAACCGCGATATGCTAATGTGACGTGTTGTGCCAGACTGGCGACGCGCAGCGGCCTGTGTACTGTGTATGTACATGTATACGCATATTTACACATACATATATATATATATATATGTATGTGTAAATATGCGTATATATATATATATATGTACATATATACGATTTAAATTAACTGCTAGACAAAGACAGCACTATTACATAAGTGACGTCACGACTATGCTACTTCATGCAAGCGCCACATTGTCCGTACAAGGTCCGTATCTACTGCACGACAAGGACGAGTAATCCCTTCCAAAATAGTAGTTTATGAGACGGTTACATAATGAGGGGTACAATACCTGGGCAGCCGTCACCTCCTTCTGCGAAGCAATAATGCTCGCGAAGGAGGAGGCGGGACGGTTGAGGGAAAGGCACATTTCGCGCTCTCTCGCACCTAGCCGCCGCAGGAGAAGCCCTAGGCGTCGGGAATCCCGGGCGGATTTCCGTCCACCGTAGGCGCGGGCTTGCGGACGGTGAGCAATGGGTAGCTCGCCGTCTGATAAGGACCAGGCCCGGGTCTACGGCACGTTGTGTTCCACGCGCGCCTCAAAGAGATGTCGTCAGCACAAGTGTAGGGGTCCACTAGGGCCGATGTTTGCCGGGGTCGTGGGAAAGTCCGGAAGAGATACCGAGACTGCTGGCAACGCAGGTACGGAAGGAACACGGGATGGATTTAGTCAGTAAGAATCTGACACACCCTCCCGCTCCGCCCAGAGCGGGAGATGTTATTTGATAATTTCCCACCAAAAAAAAGGGGTGCAATAACTAGTTATGTGCAGTTTCATACACTACTTTATCTACTCTCATACATTGGGATTTAACCTACTAACTAAAAGATCAAAGCTAAAAAAGAGTAAGATTTAGTTGATTGCTTATAATAATTATTCCCCAGCACACCATGCGCATGTGCTAATGGCGCTGCCACAGACAAGTAAAACTTGGAATCAAAAACTTTTTAATGCTATAAAAATGGCAGGCCCCGCATTTCGTTCCATTAGTAAAAACCACATAGGACTAGTAAAAACAACCACATCTAAAACTGACATCTGTAAAGAATAATGGCCGGTTCACACACCACAGCGTGACCACGTGGATGGGCGCTAATTTCTATCCACACGGACCACATTTGGCCGTCAAAATCAACCGTGTGGAAGATACCGACCACATGAAGGCGGCATCGCAGCCACAGCATAACCACGACGTTGCGTCGACGCGACGTCACTGTCACAGCCGGAGTCAATCTGTCTGTCTGCAAACACTAGCCACAACGTTTTTCGCAATTTTGTAGAAACCACAACTGAAAGAAAGAACGAATAGGTACCGTTTATTTGTACACAGTTCGTGAAACCAACTAAAAAGAACAAAATAAAATGAAAATAATGTTTTAACAGCAATAGTGAGTGCCTCACGGCTGCGCCAAAAAGGTTCATTTCAGCATTAATGCCAGACAGTTGCTGTCTGACGCTGGTTTTCTAATGAACCTTTTAGGGATAGGTAAGTGACGGGTAGTACAACCAGTCTCAACACACCTTATATACAGGGTGTCCAAGAACCTGGCGTCCAACTGGATTCCCACGATGCCCCAAGTTCTAACAGTACTCAGAAAAATATTTTAAAAAATCCACCCCATGTACTTACAGAATTATACTGATTTCAAAAAAAAAAGGGGAAATGAGCACCCTGTGACATACTTTTGAATGCTGTGACTGCTAATGCTGATAATTTCGATATTTCTTGGAGGTTTTGTAATCTAGGGTATTGCTGTGTCTAAATAGAATGTAAAAATAAAGTACTTATTGTACCATTTTAAAATAAAATATTATTTTAACTAAAGGTGATATGGAAAACTATTGAATTTCGCAACTTTGACCGACTGTAGTGTAAAAAAAATGTACCAAAATAGTATGGCAAGTGACGTCAAATTTTGACGCGTTTATTCCTCTTTTTAAAAAGGTATAATACTTACACATTAATTTGAAAAAAAAAATTTTTGATAATATTTTTACTCAACAACCCAATTTTTACGATGTCTTACAGAATTCTTAGAAAGAAAAATTTACGACGAATTGAATCTAACCTCTAAAGAATTACTATTGTATGCTCATAAAAATAACAACAGGCCTCTCAAAAAACAGGTTAGACCGTAAGGGACGGTATGTGCATGCATCTCACCATAGTGATTCGTTATTACAACAGGAGGGAGCAAGACAGAAACTATCTTTGCGATTTGCTGGTTCTTCTTTATGGTACCCCATTATTCAGGTAAGAGTGAGGGAGAAAAAGGTTAGAGGTGCGAGTGAGATAGATAGTGACGCTATCTGGGATCGTGCTATTTAGGATAACAGTACGGTCAGTACGCGTCACTGCCTCCTGCCGTTACTACGCACCTCTCTCTTATTGTTACCATTGATCACGTACTACGATTTAAAGCTTTGTTTATTGGACTCGATTACTCTTTGTGCTCTGGACTTTGAAACGAACTCTTTACGACGACCTTTGCCTGTGTTTGGACAGTTTGTGTTTTGTGTGTGCTACCATGGCGACCTACACTCCGCAAGAATACGCAAATATGCACTACATTTATGGAGAATGTAGAGGTAATGGACGAGCTGCAGCGAGACTTTACAGAGAAAGGTATCCGAGGGCTACGCGATATCCCGACCATCGAGTTTTCATTAATGTGCACAGATCACTATGTGACGGGCGGTTCCCCAATCAAGTAGCTGGTGAAGGACGACCCGTAAATGACTTCATACGCGATGAAGTTTTAGAGGCGGTGTCGGCAAATCCAAGCATCTCTGTGCGAGGAATAGAAGCTGATACGGGGATACCGAAGAGCACAGCACACAGTATTCTCCAAAAAGAAGAATATCATCCGTACCACGTACAGCGAGTGCAAAGTCTTTTACCTCGAGACTATCCGAGCCGAGTCGCGTTTTGTGAAACAATCCTGCAAAAACATCGAGAAGACGAAAACTTTATCGACAAAATTTTGTGGTCAGATGAATCAACATTTAAGAAGGATGGCTACATGAACCTACACAACTTGCACGAGTGGCATGTGGAAAATCCGCACTTGATGCGAGAAGATAGATCCCAGTACCGGTTCAAAGTGAACATGTGGACCGGTATTCTCTGTGGGAATATTATTGGTCCATTTGAGATGCCCGAGAATTTGACTGGCGAATCATATTTAAATTTTCTTCAAAATGATTTGCCAAACTTACTAGAAGAGACCCCACCAGATATGTGGTTCCAACACGACGGCTGTCCAGCACATTTTCGCGTATCCGTTAGAGAGTTTTTGGACGAGCAATACCCGAACAGGTGGATTGGGCGATCAGGAACAATCCCGTGGCCAGCCCGCTCACCTGACTTAAATCCGCTGGATTTTTTTTTCTGGGGAACTATGAAGGAGCTCGTTTATGCGAAGCCCATTAATGACATCGCTGACCTTCGTGAGAAGATAACACAAGCAGTGCAGGTGATACGTCAAAAAAGTTACTCGCGAAACATAAAGCGGTCCTTTTTAAGGAGAGTGAGAGCTTGTATTGCCGCGGGTGGTCAACATTTTGAACATTTATTGTAATAAAATATCTTTAAACTAACATTCTTTGCTTTTATTCTACTGGGAACCCATCTACCTGTGTGTATTTCCTTCTTGCTCACTCTTGGAACCGAAGTAAATAATAGTAGTAACATAACAGTTTCTAAGATAAGAAAGGGTCCGACAGTTACCGTTAGTAGGTAGGCACTTCGTAAAAATTGGGTTGTTGAGTAAAAATATTATCAAAATTTTTTTTTTCAAATTAATGTGTAAGTATTATACCTTTTTAAAAAGAGGAATAAACGCGTCAAAATTTGACGTCACTTGCCATACTATTTTGGTACATTTTTTTTACACTACAGTCGGTCAAAGTTGCGAAATTCAATAGTTTTCCATATCACCTTTAGTTAAAATAATATTTTATTTTAAAATGGTACAATAAGTACATTATTTTTACATTCTATTTAGACACAGCAATACCCTAGATTACAAAACCTCCAAGAAATATCGAAATTATCAGCATTAGCAGTCACAGCATTCAAAAGTATGTCACAGGGTGCTCATTTCCCCTTTTTTTTTGAAATCAGTATAATTCTGTAAGTACATGGGGTGGATTTTTTAAAATATTTTTCTGAGTACTGTTAGAACTTGGGGCATCGTGGGAATCCAGTTGGACGCCAGGTTCTTGGACACCCTGTATAATGTATTATACTATAATTAACTGTAAGAAGCTGCAGGGAGACTATTCACACGTAACTGCTGCTTGCCCACATTTTTGCCCTGCGATGTGGTTTGGTTGTGGTACGTGTGCTCGGGCCCTAAAAAGCTTCAAGTCTGGTAGCTGATATAAAATTGCGTAAACAGATTTGCGATCTCAGATTTTTTATTTACAAGCAAAAGATTTTACATCACACGATACAAAACTCATCACTTAAGACCAGCGTCATCACCTAAACCGCGGTCACTGTCAGATTGCATATAAAAGACAGAGAAGTGCGATGACAAAACGCTTGTAATTTATTGCAAAATATGAAGCAATTATCTATTTACTCAAAATTGATTTGAGTAATCGAAAATAAAAAACAATCATGTTCTGCATTCAAATAAGACGTAGGTACTTGTTATTAATTAAATACGTAAAGTATGTTGATATTTAATACAGATATTTTGAATTAGAACTCAAGGTAAGAGGTTAGTTTAACGGTAGTTTGTATCGAGATTTTTTTCAAAACGTGTTGGTAACAACCTAGTTCTGGGAAATATGTTCAAAACTAACATATATTTTATTCGTTACCACAAACTATACAGATTTGGCAGTTTTTTTTTCTTATGAGAAGCCTATTTTGGTCAATTGGGTTTTGTCAGCCAGCGCCTTAATCTCCATTACAACTTTAACGAGAGAAACCGATCAGCTATTTAACTATGCAAATCGGTTTCCGATAATGTGCCGTCTCCAGACGGTCTGCGGATTTGAGCGTGTAGCACATCGTCAATGATAGCTTTATTCATATTAATGGCCGAACTAAGGCCAATTTAGTGCCTAGTTAGTGGTTCTGTGTGAAAAGGCTTTAATTTGTCGGGATATTAGGATATGCTGTAATTGGCCAGCCGTTTCGTTTATTTTTAAGTAGGTAGAGCACGAGTATAGGTCGTGGGTTGAAACCCAGGCTGCCGCTTTACTTTGTGTTTATAATTTCATCACCACTGCTCACAAAACGATGAAGGTAAACATCGTGAGGAAACCGGCATGAACACACGAAGAAGGGTTCCGTTCAGTTGAGATGAATTTATCCCAAGAACAAACTTAACATTGTGGTTGAAAAATATGTTCCTCACATATTTCAACTGCAAATGTATTTTAAGACCATAGACTTCTTATAGGTTTTCCTGTAATCTATAAGTACTATTTTTTTTAATTTTAGGCTCAGTAGTTCTGCAGTCCCTTATCTGCGGAACTGCTGTGCTAGGGGGAGGGGGGGGGGGGGGATGGCCAATGTTCATCTATTTTATTAACTTTAAAACGAATTATTTTAAAATTACAAAAAAATATATACAGTGTAAACTCTATATAACGACACTGAAGGGACTGTGCATTTTATGGCGTTATAGAGAGTTGTCGTTAAATGGAGAGAAGAAAAATCAGAATTAGAAAAAATTCAGGGTAGTGTTATTAGTTATGTCCATAAAAAAGAATCTTATGCTATTGCGTATAGTCTGTTATTTTTGATTTTTGTCTGACGTCTTTTGCTGGACCAGTAATTTTTTTGTATTTTTTACTTATTTTATTATTAGCGATATTGAGGCATCCTGGTGATAAAGGAAATAATTTTCCAATAAGTTTGTAAGCAACTGAGAATAATGATACATAGATAAGGTATAGATGATCCATGACTCCTTCTTATTAGTCAAAAACAGTCTACACGTGCAAGCAATCCGAATTTGTAAACAAAAGAATGAATTTCTTAGACAGTTCGGTATATATGATGCCGACATTAGAGTTTATTGCGGGCTAGGATAACAAAGCAACAAAAAAACGTACGCAGCTGGCGCAGTTTTTACTAATTTTAGCAACTTAAAAGGTACTTTTTATTACTCAATTGTTGTCGTTATTGAGAGTGAGTGTGATGCTATGTAGAGTGTATTGTATGGTAGACAAGCTAAACCAACCAAAGTCGATTGATTTCGACGCTTTAGAGAGTTTGTCGTTAAATCGGGTGACGTTACGTGGAGTTTACACTGTATTTGAAATTCCTCGTATCAAGTGCATTCTTTTTTTTAATTTTCAAGTTTTACGGCTAAAAGTGAACCCCATATTCAAAATTCATAATTATGTTTACGTTACACGTTCGTGTTTGGGTCATGACATTCAACAACTTAATCGGTCCAGTAGATTCGGAGCAAGTCGGCTGTGACAGACGGACAGACAGACAGTCACACGAGTGATCTTATAAGGGTTCCGTTTTTTCCTTTTGAGGTCCGGACCCCTAAAAATCGAAGACATGTGACATCTACCCGCACTGGGCCCGCGTGGCAGATTACAGCCCACTCCCTCAAAGTGTCCCAGCAGTGGGAACATTCCATAATCAAATCAAACTTAAACAAAAACTTATCTTGTGCAGGAGATGTTTTGAGTCACAGTTCAAAGTTAGTTAGTGAAAAGTTGCATTTGGGTCAAAGAATTTAGAAGAGGCCATCTTGGCCCTTGGCCCTGCTGCATCAAATTCAATTTGCTCACATTAGCTATAAGCCAGTAACTTGAATTGCAACTTTGTGAACCAACTGTTATATTCTCTAAGGCACGGTTTCTTTACGGCAGCGTAAGGCGTGTTATCCGCGCCATAGAAAAATCGTGTGACCTTGTATACGCGCTACAGCGACGGCGGCGGCGTCGTGTCTGTCAACAAGCTTCCACAGTGATCCATACAACACCGACGACCGTGCCTACACACGACGAATCAACCGTAGTTTTTCACAGCAAGAAAAACACGTATGTACAAAGAGCCTAAGACCTACCAATGAAGTAAAAACTAGCAATAAATCTCATTGAAATGAATACTCCATAACAGAGTTCTTTATTTAAAACTAAAAAAAAAATATAGTAAAAAAAAACAACCTCAAGCTCAAAAAAAAAAACCTATTTGAAATAATTTCTGACAGTTTCACGACATGACAGTCTGACAGTCGCATTTCTTTCGGAAAATAACCTAAATTTTACCGATTTCTGTGTAGAACAATAAAACAGCAAAATTTCTAATGATAGTAATCAGGCAACAGGAACAAAGAAATTACGAAATCATGAATCCTGCATCGTTCTTGATAGCTCAGCTAGAAGAAAATCATCGGGTGATCTACCTTATACTACTGGTGATGTTTATATTCTTCGTCATTGTGGATGTCAGAGGCCGATCCCGTTCCCCAGCCAAGCCTGTGAATGTGTTGGTTCCTGAGGCCCAAACCAGCGACACCAAAGCTTGTGAATCAAATACATCTTCAAAGAAAAGAACTTCTGCCTCCAAGGAAAACTGTGTTTTGATAAAGAAAGCGGAATAATATTGAAATTGAAGCTCGTTTTTTGTTTGTTTTGGCAAGGTATTCTTATTTATTTAATTGTTTTTGAACTGGTGTTTGTTTTGAATATGTATACATTAAAAGACAGGCATGTTTCTGTTTATGTCTTTTCCTTGAAGCCCAGATAATCCAGTTGAGTATAATTAAATTAATACGACAGTTTTATTTATAACTCATTAATTTATTAGATGATGGCCCTGTGGTTAAGGCCTAGCCTATCACCACGAGGTTGTGAGTTCAAATCCGGGCAATTACCAATGTGACTTTTCAATTCATATCACATAATATATACTTACATACGGATCGAATCCGGAACGAGTTGATTCATCAGAGAAACAAAGTCGATGATGATGATGTACTTATAAGTTTATCATCGCAGAAGGAAAACATCCTGAGGTAACCTCGGCTTATAATAGTTAATGACATTCTTATTTTCCCGGTTAGGCAGAGGTCTACGCATAGTACACCCACATTTCGCCAGTTATGTTAAGTCAGGGGGGCGACTTATAGTTAATATAAGTCTGAAATCGCCAACCTGTCTTAAGCAAGCGGTGATAAATGCTCGTACCGTCTGTGTATGAGTAGAGGCCTTTGCCCAGCAGTGGGAAAATAATAGGCTATTATTATTTATTTTTCTTTACATATCTCGGGACCATGGGGTCCCGGACCTTTGGAAGGCATACGAGGGGCCGAAGCCAACTCGCAGAGGCCCCTTGGACAATTGTAATGGAATGAGGCACCAACCGACGATTATCCCTGTTTGCTCTATGATGGTGCACCCAAGGACAACCCCCGGTTGATGCAGGACTATTGCAGAACATGGGAACAAAACATATTGGGCTATGGGTTTGGGAGGCTATAGTGGATCGGTTTCCTAAGGCTATAGAATGGCTATGGCCCCTACCTGACCAATGCTTTATATAAAATACACCGACAAATGGCAGGGGGTGACTTGCACACTCAATAATGGGCCCCCGAAAACGGCCGCTAGCACATAGTGACGTAGTGACAAGGGGGCAACACTTCCTGAGGTGCTTGAGGAGTGGAGAGGTATTCCACGGCTATCAGGACAATCCCGGAAGTACGGTCAAGATCCCTACCAGCATCGTACTGGAATACATCCTTCCTCCGAGCACGTTTGCTCTTGCGAATCTCCACTCAAGCCGGCCAATAAAGGCAAGAATGAGGTGAGAGCTCTGTTCCTCGTCAGTGTTCACGCCAGCCGGCCAATAAAGGCAAGTCAGAGATGAGGAACAAGACTTCTCCCAGGAGATAGGGTTCGTGGGGTCGCTACTGCCCAACAGCTCGCCACATGCTGCCCTGCGGGTTTCTGTATCTCTCTTGGTTTGGCTCCTTACCCTAGACCCATTCCGGCAAAGTAAACTCTACTGGCAGTAAACTCTACCCAGAGTTCGGAGCGCGCAAGCCCCACCACGACGTCAACGTAGAGATACGGCGGTGGGGTTATTTAATTATTTATTTATTAATCTTAAAAGCATTTAACTTATTCTACACCGAATAGGACCAAAACCTTAGTATATCTTAGTACAAGTCCAGCCGTTTCGGACATTAGCCGGAACAAACAGACAGACAGACAAAAATAACAGTTTTTATGTTATAAGTACCGTATTATATACTTTCTTATGCATTTAGTAAAAGATGTTATTTTGATATTACAAAAAGACACTTCAATTTTATTTGGGTACACAGAGAGACTGTTCTAAGATTTAGGTACATTTCCCAGTGGCACTATAACGTGCCATAACACAGGTATAATGACAAACCCGCATTAGTGTGCACTACGCTTGTCTCCACTCTCTAGCTCCGTTCGTGTGGCATTACCTTAAGTGCCCCACATATGGTTGAGATTTACTTCGAGACTGGAGATGCCGCCGATGCATTCCACCAGTTTCTATGATAAATCTTTTACAGTTCAAGCAGTACGGTTGTGGAATGCCTTGCCCGTGTCGATAAGGGGTGCTCAATGTCTGCTAATTTTAAAAATGATGGTAATAAACACTATCTGTCCTTAAACATATTTTTTATTTTGTTTCATGATTATTTTTGAATATATTATATAGATAATTTTAATATGTTTTGTGTATGTATGTATTTATTATACACTAGATGCGCCCCGCGGTTTCACCCGCATAAGTTTTGACCCCGTGGGTATATCGGGATAAAAAGTATCCTATGTGTTATTCCTGGTTATAAACTATCTGTGTGCCAAATTTCATCCAAATCCGTTCAGTACTTTTTGCGTGAAAGAGTAACAAACATCCATCCATCCATACTTACATACCTTCGCATTTATAATATTAGCAGGATATGTAAATGGTACACCACAGACTACCTGCAGTATTGTCTCCCCTTTTAGGGAGAAAAGGAGAGACATGGAGGAGACCCATCCAAAGGTTGTCTTTTAAAGATCGCTTTTATATAAGCGATAAGATCGTTGTGTGACCATCCTATGTAAAATTTCTACATTTATATCTGTAATTTTTATGGTGTACATAATAAAAAATATTCTATTCTATTATATTCCATGTTATTTTGTGCCTCGGTATAAAAATGATTCACACTAATATAGATTGTAGTTCTAGAATTTGTTTGGACGAGGTAAAAAGTTTATTTCCAAATCGTAAATGACAAATTAATATTATATGAAATTAAAATAGGAACATTTTAATCAACATTTATTGATTCACAGTAATTAGCATTAGTATTGATTTAAAAACGGATGCTGTAGTGATATCGCAGGATGATAAGCTTACAAAAATCTGACTATTTAATTGAACTAAATACTTTCCTTATCCTGGTAAAAAACAAAATGCGCAACACGAAAGTAAGCTTAATGAATTGAAACACCCAGCAGAACAAAGTGTAGAAACAATTAATGTTCTCAAATCGGAACACACATTACTCCTCGAGCCACAGCGAAGCAAAACTTCTGGCTTGGCATGCAACCGCTCCATGTCCAGAAGTTTGGTGTTTCCTTGGCCTGGTGCCACGGTTTGCAATAAAGATAGTTATCTAGATCCCAACTCGTTTGTTCCTACAGCATTCTCACGGATTTGTTGTCTAGGACAGCGGTTTTTGCGAAGGTACTTGATAGTTTGTCTCATTTTGCTTGAAAAAGTAGCACTTTAAAGCTTAATAATAATGCAAACGGATCCCTGAATCGAAAACTGGTCTTCACAGACCCGCAATATTTCGAACGGCCTTATCCAAAGATACCCCACACCATGGGATAGGCAAGAAATAAAAATATCATCCGAAAATGACTGAACCGATTTAATGAAACCTCACACACATAAGCAGGATAGGTCTTAAAAGTTAGTAGAAAACATTTTCGACAAATAGTGTTACAGTTAAATAAGAGCAATTTTAAATTGTCCATACAAACAGAAATTTCCAATTATCTTTTTTCAATAGACATTTCGAAAATGTTTTCTGCTATAAACTTTTTAGACCTATGTATCTTGCTTATGTGTGTGAAGTTTCATTAAAATCAAGGAATAATTTAAAAATTTGTATGAAATGCTGTACGGCGTAAATGCTCTTAACCTCTAGCGCAATGAAATTACACAATGTTACGGCTTTCGATCCCAAAGTGTAGGCAAACGAGCGTTTTGAATGAATTCCAATCTCGCAGATAGTTGGCATCTCCTCGTCTGGGCAATAAAAAATCTTTATAGATTGTAATGTCTGCGTGCGGATGTCTGGTGAGTTTCTGCAGTGGTATGTCTCGCGATAGATATCGTGGCGAGCGGCTTTTGGCTGAAAAAACAGCAAATGGTTATTTGGCGCGTCTGTTTATCTAAAAGACTTAAAATATTCGCCTTTAACCCACCTATACAATATATTACGTTGCATTGATTGCTAAGGTATACTTACATAAATACATACTTAAACTCACGCTTTCTTCCCATGGGATAGGCAGAAACTACAGACTCTTGTTCAACATGGAATGAGTACCTAACTGTAGCTGAATTTAAAGCTGATCCAAACGCAAGTCATTGATTTACCAGCAAGGCGAATATTGGCCAAATCCATCAACCAAAAACGTAACTCCGTTTGCCCCATACCCATACAAACAAAATAAAATAAAAGTTAACTGCCCATAATCAATAGATAATGCATAAAATACGACGCTGTAACAACGCCATGTGTATACATTTTTATTAGCAAAACGACCATTATAATTTGAACCCATACAACACATAAATCTTTGACATTACACTTGGAACATAAAAAATGTTACAGACTTGGGAGCTCACCTTACATTTGTCGATCGAGAGTGAGTCTGTTAGGTCACCATGTATTGTCAAATTTTAAGGACGGGAGATTTTCTGCATCATAATAAAATACATACTTGAATTCATTTTATGACAGCTTTTTATTAGGTTAGATTTTGTGGACTGGAAACGGATAAGCTTTTTGGATAATGTAGAAATAATGTAAATGTTTATTTGTGGGAATAAACAGAGTAAATAAAAGACGAATTTATCGGCATAATAATAAAACTAAAATGAGATAAGATGAATTTATTGGCATACTACTGTTGACATATAACGTGACTGAGTTTTTCGAGAAATCACAACATAAAGATAGGTTTGGAAGACTTAGTAAGATACGTTAACCTATCAATTGGACAGAATTAGTTTTACAAAAAAATGGATGCATAGATTGAACTTTAAACTACTCAATTAAACATGAAATTCGTTAGTCCCGAAATTTTCCACTATCAACGAATTAAACGAATGTTGAAAAGCTTTTCTCTTTTAATTCAGGACAGTCCCGCTAAACTCCAAAATTATACCCACTCTACAAACTCTCACCCTGTATAGAGAGAGGCTTTGATAAATTTTGTCCACGTTTTTTACATGCAAATGCAATCAATCACGGAGATCTGTCATTTAACAGATTGGCCGGTTGATGCGCACTCGGCCGGTGGTTTTGATTAAAATATCGATTTGAGTTATGAATAAATTGGTTTAGAGATTATATTTCTGTAACGAGAGTCATAAATGTATTGATATTTATGGTCAGTCAGATGTGTTATGTCTTCTGTGGTTTACTAATAACTCATTTGTTATACTGGTCAATATCAACACAGTCGCTTTTCATTCCTGTAATGAATTTTCATGTAGGTTTCACCACCATGATCATATAGAGCATTAATTTACTAGAAGGTTAATGTGTAAATAGCACAGAAATCTCGATTTTTAGACATATCACCATTGCACCAGAGCAAAGCAGTCGGTCGCTAGTTGTGTATTAAAGCTATTAAAAAACTTTATACAAAAAAAAAAACACTGCAATGTGAAAAATAACTTTAATTTCGGAAGTTGGTGGCGAAAAACAAAACCAAAAACTTCTGAAATTGAATTAAATTTTGTTTGTTTTTAGAAGCCAGTTGTTTTTTTTTTGTTTTTGTAAAGTAAGTACTTATTTATTTTTCATTTATTAGTTGTGGTACCCCACACAAATTCTAATACTGCCAGCTATGTAAATAGTACGAGTAGTGACAGGAAGTTATTAGAACATAGACTAATTGGGGAAAATACGTATTATTTATTGAAGCTAACTTGAAAACTACCCAAGCAAACTTAGTTAATAAAAAAATTATGGGACCACCGCGCATGCTTCCTCTACCAAATGAAAAAAAAGAATTCCCAAAATCGGTCCACAATTGACGAAAATATCGATGAACTTACATAAATGTTATATGTTCATCGACATTAAAATAAGGTAATTAGGTATGTAAATGTAAATGCCTGTGTCCCAGCAGTGGGAACATTTTAGACTGATTATGTATACATAACTATACACACAGACGAACATAGAACCAACTCTTATTTTGAAGTCGGTCAAAAAGAGCAGTTACTAAATTACCACCGCAAACGAATTGATTGATGTATGTAGGTGATATGATTGTTAAAATAACTTAAAATAAGGAGATTTGGTGGTACTTTACTAAGAAAAGGTTCCAATAATAATAAGTACACAAATGTTCCCCCTTACATATAAACGTTGCCTTAAGTTAAGAGCAGTGGTGGTTCAGTGCAGGCACTTTACTTTGTGTAAATAATTTCATCACCACTGCTCTCATATCGGTGAAGGAAAATATCGCGAGAAAACCGGCATGTCATAGAACCAAAAATTCGAAGACATGTGACATCTACCAATCCGCACTGGGCTCACGTGGTGGATTTCGGCCCACTCCTTCTCACAGATAGGAGGCGAATAGGGAGTCCCAGCAGTTGGAAATATAGGCTGGTTATCTTAAGTAATACCATACAAAACCCTATATGTCTGGATAACACACCTCTAGAGTACGTTACGAGCTACATCTACCTAGGCAAACAAATTTCCTTCCAAAAACTCAACAACGAAACAGAAGTTGATAGAAGAATAACAACGACGAAAAAGTTTTGGAGCCTAAAGGAAATTTTAAAAAGCCAGATGCCAATGAAAATAAAGAGCAAGGTCATGGACTCATGTCTTTTGCCTTCATTAACCTACGCCTGTCAAACATGGAAGTTCACACGAAAAGTCAAAAATAAAATCACCTCCTGCCAGCGAAGCATGGAGAGAAGTGTCGCAAAAATCAGGAAATGCCAGAAAATTCGTCATCATCAGGCAAAAAACAGGAGTAATAGATGCTCTAACCTACGCTCTAAAGTTAAAATGGAGATGGGCAGGTCACGTAGCGAGAATGAGCGACGAGCGATGGACAATCCGCATAACGTCATGGCCAGGTCCGACAGGCACTCGGAAAAGAGGAAGACCTGTAACTAGATGAACAGACGACATCACACGAGTTGCAGGGAAAAACTGGATGACAGTAGCCAAAGACCGTGACCGCTGGGGTTCTCTGGAGGAGGCCTTCACCCTCAATATTTGAGGGGTTCATGCATGCATTTTATTTTATTTCTTTAATTTCTGAATCCATTTATAATAATCTATTTTTTTTATTTAAGTAATATTAATATTGAAATCTAATTAGTAATATTGTTATAAATAAAATATAAGAAATTAACTTTTAATTCATCAATACTATATTGTAATTAATAACATTATACATATATTGATATTGTTAAGTTAAATAATACATTTTTGATTGCAATTATGAAAATGAAAACTAAACAATAATATTTATGAAATTAAATCAATCTATAATTGTTAATCTTGTTTTATGCATGAAATAAAAGGCTTTTTTATTTTATTTTATTTATTTATTATCTTAAGTAATGCTGGTCGTCTGCCTAACCATTCTCTCCAGTTTAATTAACGCATTATGTTAACGACAAACTTTTTGTTCACAGCTTCTTTATTATGTTATCAAAGATGCAGCAACTGCCTTCGTAGTAAGAGTCCAAAGCTTACTTATGTATATTTTTTCCAATATAGGTCACTGTGTACCTGATAATAGGTACTTAATCCTGATGTTTTCCTTTCCATAGCAGCACGAAAACAGAATCAGAAGCACTTTACCCAGAAACTACACCTTCCACGAGCTAGCGTTTAAAATTTATACCCAGCACAATCTGAATTTCATAGGTCGTGTAGACTGTCTATGATATACACGGCACACCTGGTGGCAACGCCATCTGTTGGTGCCTCGCAGTAATTAATTCTGTCATGGCCGTTGGACAGTGGCCAATGGTGTTTTTGCATGAGATTTATGTTGAAATAATGATGGGCTGCGAATATGAGTGCTGGTTGGTTATTTTTTTTTAAAGCGAGTGGGAAATATTGTGTATTTGAAAATGCCGGATTTTTTTGGTGGGAAAGTGCAGGGCTCTGAAAACCATTTCACTGCACGGAAAATCAACGGCTTTTATTCGTTCCAATATTGCTATAAAAGATATTCCTTTTCGTAGAAAATCATAGCTACAGTTGCAGAATTTTCATAGGTCATTTTCTACTTGCTATAAGTGAAGGGTTTTTTAATCTTTTAATTAGCTTCAAAGTGTCCTAGGCTCGCTGACAGTGAAAACGATACAGTTTCTTCATTTTACAGCAGAATTCCCATTAACCAGTGGGCTTAGCAGGATCTCGCGTATTACATAGACGTAACGTAAATTAGAATGATTTTAAAATTGAAAATACTCTGTTCGCACACAATATTTGCTTCATAACCATAGATGATACTAATTGTACTTGTCGCAGAAGTTGTATCCATAATGCTACCTATTATGATAGATGTATTATCGATGTAGTTGGAGTTTCTTGCCCGTTCTTCTCCATAGGAACCTACTACACTTTCGAATGGGCAACTAGCTTCATCTTTCTGACTGGTTTACAGAATTACTGACAGTTCAAAAGTGCCTGTGTGTGGTTTAATTGAAATCCCTACTAATATTATAAATGCGAAAGTGTGTTTGTTTGTTACGCTTTTACTCTGAAACGGCTGAACGTTTGAAATTTGGAAGAAATTTGGCATATGACCAGCAGTGCTATTCTGTAACCTTCACACCGTGAAAACTTAAGTGAAGTGAGCGTGGAGTGAACTGTCAGTGTCATCCCACCTGATACGAGGGATGGACAAATGATTACATTTACAATCATAATCGAGATTTTAATCATATTTTTATGCTAAATCGATCATACTCAGTTAACTGATTAAATAAACGCAATCCCATGACCCAACCGCGATGTGTTTTGAAGAAGCGATAGTGGATTGAGTCGAGTACAGACTGTGCCACGTTATTCAGCGTTGTTATTAACCCAAATCTATTCAATAAGAAGATATAACCGAGTGTGTCAAGTGATCGAGTGCTAAAAGTGTGCCTGGCTGACGGACCATAGAATTTATACCCCACAAACTATGTGGAAACATAACAAAACAATGTGTTTGTACATAAGCCATTTGAATAAAAAACGTGCGGATTATTTAATAAGTACCTTTCTAATATTTTATTTTAGGTAGTTAAATTTATAGCGACCTACGCGTTGCCAATAATGAAATAATATTCATAAAATCACCGTCATCAATACATAACAAAATTCAACAGTTCAACTGAGACTCGCGCAGCGCGCTCACCGGCCGGCGGGCTAGGTTCACTTCATCTAGCCCAAATGAAGTGGTGTTGCTATGGCAACGAGAATCGAGTGAAGTGATAAGATCACGACACTCGCGCGTCGTGCTTACCGACTCACTTCACCTAGCCGATTCACTTCGGCGCGGGTGGTTACTATGGTTACGAGAATCGGGTGAAGTGATACGATCACGCCGCGCTTGCGCGTGAGGCGCTGTTATTAATAATTATCAAGTTGAGTTTTTTTTTAATTAGGCTTTTTATTTTTAAATGTGCGACAAACAAAAATTTGATTTTACCTGACCTTTATATCAAAATCCAAAATAGCGGCTGCAAGCATTTTTCATCATGGTTGTCTTTTTCATGGTTTTCGGGGCTGTTAAAGCCGATAGTGAGGTCAAATCTAAAAAGCAAGATGGCGGCTGCGAAAATGTTCAGATTTTTCATCAAGTGTGTCGTTTTCATGGTTTTCGGGGGTGTTAAAGCCGATAGTGTGCGAAGATGGCGGCTGCGAAAATGACCAAACCTTTTGGAATAAAGTAAACTAAATTGAGTTTCTGACTGAATTTCTGTTTTGATATTTTAATTAAAAAACCTCTAAATAGTGACGTTTCAACTCTTAAATACTAGTTTTGAAGTAATATAAAATGATCAATAGAATTAGCCTAGAAATATTAAAATCTCGATTATGATTATAAACGTAATGCTTGGTCACTCCCTAGCATCAGTGGGATGACACTGACAGCTCACTCCACGCGAGTTTTCACGGTGAGAAGTTTACAGAATCGACATACTGGGTTACTTTTTAACCTGGATCGCAGATGAGTGGCGGGCAACAGCTAGTACAGTCAGCGTCAATAATATCGGGATGAATAGACTGTTCAAAATGATCTAAACAACAAAATGAAAATTCAATTTTAACTCAATGACACAAGAACTGTTTCAAAATAAATAAAGTACACGACTACTGTCATTCTGACAAGAATTTTATCCAATTGAGATAAAGTTTAATTTTCTTATTTGTTGAGATCACTTTGATCAGTCGGTTCGTCCCGATATTTTTGACGCTGACTGTACACTAATAAATGCTGCAAGTTTAAGTTTGATAAAAAAATAGCCCGAATTTACTTGCGTCAACGTCATGCGTTCCTGCTAGAACCTCGGTTCATCTAATTAATTTTCTCATCCACAAGTGCACAACCCTCGCTAAAACACACCAAGTTCCATACTTATAACTTGCAAGTTTTAACTTAAAACACACATCGTCGCGCCATCACTCACTATTCAAAAGTTACCCCCCGGCGAACCCAATTTGAGTAATGGAAAAACAAATTTTGCAAATGGATATGGCCGTGCTCTTTGATGCCTTCCCCCGCCCTATGAACCCTGTGTGCCCTATAGCCCTGTGCCTTGTGATAATTCGTTTGTATCTGTTCAGTCAGATTGGTACTGTTTCAGGGGAGTTAATTAGCTGTTTACAAAGCGGGTTTGTAACGTAAACTGTATTTGTTGAAATGTGTTTTTTGCACAACCATACATAACACACATAACATATTCGCTCAATGGCAAGAAGCGTGATATAACAAAAAAATCAGCAATTTTGAGTTGTCTGCAGTTGCCTCTACTGTTAGTGTATATGAGATGAGCACTAAAAATGAGGGAGCTAGAGAGGTGTGACTTTATATTTCGTCGCATTCGTACCGCTGTTAAAATTTTTAATTCATCAACCCTAAAACTACTCTTTTTGAATGATGACAAGCCTCTCGCAAATGAACGATTATGACACAGCATCACGCCTGGTTATCTCGAAGAATAAGGCAGAGACACAAACGTTTAGATGGTATCTGTATACTCAATTAGTGTACCTCATACTTACAAATAGAAACAGTTCCTATGACAAAAGACGATAACGGATAACAGTTTCTAGTAGGCACTTATGTATTTCCAAACTTAACTGGCAGTGGGCAGGGCACATTGCTCGCAGAACAGATAGCCGAGGGGGCCGAAAGGTTCTGGAGTGGCGACCGCGTACCGGAAGACGTAGCGTTGGAAGGCCTCCCACAAGGTGGACCGATGACCTTGTAAAGGTTGCAGGAATCCACAGGATGCGGGAAGCAGAGAACCGGTCGAAATGGCGGTGCTTGGGGGAGGCCTATGTCCATCAGTGGACGTCTTTCGGCTGAAATGATGATGATGATATGACTTATGTATTTATCAACGTATCCAGAATATCTTATTTTCCTTAACACCGCTAAAATTCTGATTATCAATAAATAGAAAAATAAAAATGGTTAAACATGAAATCAACTCAGCCTATCACAGTTCACTAGACATAGGCCTTCTAAACTGCGCCACAACACCCTGTCCTCCGCCTTCCGCATCCAGTCTGTCCCAGCCACCTTTTTAAAGTAGTTTGTCGATCTAGCTTCCATCAGCAGGCTTAGCATGACGCTTTCTATTTCTACGAAGAATAGACACGGCTCTTTCTATACAAAATTACATTTCGTTTCTCCATTTTTAACATCGCACCGTAGAAATCCTTCTACAATCTGTCATTTTGTCTTTCGTTTCTAACGATCTTTGTCTAGATCCATTTTTATGTCCAGAAGGATTTATACGGTGCGATGTCAAAAATGGAGAAACGAAATGTCACTGTGTCTATTCTTTGTAGAAGTAGAAAGCGTCGTGCTAAGCCTGCTGGAAGAGATACATTATCCTCACTCAATAATTTAATCTACTTTAACGATGCAATAATTTCATCGTAACTATAGCAGATGCCTTAGAGATCTAAGGTAAGCACTTTGACGTCATCAGATACCACTAAACATTAATTAAATAAATACAAACATAGTGGACAATAGTACCTACTACCTACACATCAACAAATGTTGTATAGTATACAATAACAGCAATCAATCATAAACAGAACATAATAATCGAACAATACCGTCGGCGTCGTGAGACATCAGTGAGACGTTAACTAGATATAAATGAACACAGAGTAATGCGAGATGACAGAGACTTCTTAAACTATTTTTGGAATCTTCGGGGCTTGTTGGTTCCATTGCATACTTCATCCATCGCTTTCAACCAGGTGAGATCGAGGTCAAGAGCAGGCCCACCTGGCAAAATTTAAAATAAATTGAAATTTAAGTAACACGAATACCCTTCTTCCATAACCTTACAACAGTTCATCTGAAAAATTGTGAAGTCAGGTGGACAGGGGTTGTGGGCAATCCTGCCCGCTACGATAAGCATTGTTTTTTTGCTTCTGTCAGGATATTAAAGCAAGACTAACTTTATTCGAACAGTCAGGGCATTTCCATCTTTTAATTTGTTCCATTATACTACATATGTCGTGGCTAAAGACTCCTGCAGACAGGAGCGACGCCGCGGTGCGACACGTTTCTGATAGAACTATTTCCATGAAGTTTTCCCAGTAATTTCTCTACTAGGGTCACGTCGCGACGACTGTGGGAGCCTTACATAATAACAGCCGCACGAGACGATGGAAGGTTAAGGCGCTGACAAGACCCAATTGACCAAAATAGGCTTTCTCTTAAGAAAAATAATTGCCAAATCTGTATAGTTTGTGGTAGCAAACAAATATATGTTAATTTTGAACATATTTCCCAGAACTTGGTTGTTACCAAAACACGTTTTGGAAAAAAAATCTCGATACAAACTAACGTTAATCTAACCTCTTACCTTGAGTTCTAATCCAAAATATCTTCATTAAATATCAACATACTTTACGTATTTAATTAATAACAAGAACGTCTTATTTGAATGCAGAACTTGGTTGATTTTATATTTTCGATTACTCAGCTCAATTTTGAGTAAATAGATAATGGCTTCATATTTTGCAATAAATTACAAGCGTTGTGTCATCGCGCATCTCTTTCTTTTCTATGCAATCTGACAGTGACCGCGGTTTAGGTGTTGTCAGCGTCTTAAGTTATGCTTGCCGTGGTCAGTGCGTGGATGGGTGACGATACATTACATATCGAGACCCGTCCGTACCTCCTGTCACTCGTAGATCTTTGACAGTAGTTACCGCGTACCGGGGTACCGTGTAACTCAGTAACTGGGCTGTGGAGGTCAGTTAAGATAGGCAGTCGCTCCATGTAAAATGCTGGTATTCGGCTGCTTCCGCTGAGACTGGAAGCCAACCCGAACGTAGTTTGGAAAAGGCTAGGCAGATTCATTGAATCTACACAAGCAATCAGAGCTTCATAGATTTCGACCGTGAAGGTCATTTCAACTAGAAACTAGTTTTTTTTTCTAATCACGATCAAACTATAAGTACCATATTACAATAATATCTCGTAATTTTTTTCTGCATCATCGACACTAATCTACGCACATTAATTGAGATCCATTCTAAAAGGTGGTTCAGTTCATACACATGCTCGTCTCAGGCGCATCGTCAATTGTGGATCGTGTATGATTGTCAAATGTATGCGCTCGCGGGAGTTGCGTTTCGGGTAATTGTAAATCTAGAAGTAGTGTAGATTTAGAAGTGATTTATGTATGTTTTTGTGGGTGATTGTAAAAGATTTTTGTTCAATAGTTAGGTAAGAGTTTAAATTCAGTGAAAATCAAATACATCGAAGAGTAGTGATTAGAACAATATTAAGTTATGTCATTGAAAAAGTTGCTGTAGTGTTGGTTTATTTTGTTCATAAAGCTCAATAACAGTCGGGAAACAGTTTAAATTAAGTGAAAATCTAATTAATTCCTGAAAGTGTCAGTGTTTGATGATATTGATAAAGTATTATTTTGTGAATGTGATGTACTATAATAACTATAATAATTCCTACAATAATAACAGAAATAATGGACATTATTTTAAGGTTAGATTTACTTTAGCCTCAGCTTCTTAATAATTAGGCCGCTAAAGCTCACCTTTTGCTTAGGTATAGGGGGAAGTCCCGTAGCGCCGGACGGCACCTACCGCCGGACACTCGTACTATTCAAGCAAGTATAAATCGGTTCGATTCAAAGTACAAGTGAAAGGGGCGCGGGGGGCACACAGCAACAGGATCACGCGCCGTGGCTCGCGAGTGACGCGCAAGGCCACGGCGGGAGCGGGCGTTTGCTGCTTTTGGCGGGAAATCACGGCGTCACGTAAAAATCGATGTAAGTAATTCTGGCACATTTCTGCATTTACATTTTAATGGTATTCAAAAATAAAAGTAGTACTTAATTGTTACCCGTAAACTGATAGAATATTATTAGATTTTTTAACTAATTATAGTAGGTACCACCTAATGTACGAAATCATCTGTCCCTTAGTACCGGACACTAAGTCATCCCTTAGCACCGGACAGTAAACATATTGATATTTCTCGTGAGAATTAACGTTATTTATTCTAATTGTTAAATTTTGTTTTAGAACATAGAAGAATGAATAGCATTGAAATGGAAGAGAAGAAAAAGAAAGGATCGTGGGCTTACAAACGGTGGAAAGCTTGCAAACTGCTATCGATATTTTTTTTCCAAAGAACTGAGTGTAAGACAAGCTGCAATGCGATACAATATTCCTAAAAGCACTGTATATGACAAAATAAAGGCGCTAAATCGAGGAGAAGAAGAAACGCCGTACAAAAAAGTGGCAGAAGAAAAAGAAAATGAAAAGAACATGAGAGACAAAAAGAAGGAATTAGGATCTAAGTTTAAAGCAGCAATTGTAGGCAAAGGAAAGCAAACCAAAGGAATTAAACCTAAAGGAAAAGAAGCGAAAGACGTGGAGCCCAAAGAAAAATATGGAAATAAAGTGGAACCATTAACTGAAACATCTAACACAAACACAACAATTTGCGTGGTTTGCTTAGAAGACACTGAGGAAGACTGGATCCAGAGCTCATCCTGTCTTGGGTGGGCACATGAAGCATGTGCAGACGTCCCAGAGGCTGGAGATGGCTACATATGTGATCGATGCAAGCTATTCTGAGATGTCCAGTGCTTTTGGTATGGCACAAATATCCGTCCGGTACTAGGTGCCACCTTTATAAATTACATTTTTTGTTACCGAAGTCTGATTAATGGTGTTAATTATTTTTAAGCAGAGGTTGTGTTTTTTTTAGTTTAATTTGATTTCTAACTTAGTTATCTATTGTAAGTCATAAATAAATAAACATTCCTTAAAATATTTTTTATTTTATTTCTAAAAAACCTTAAGTGTCCGCCACTAGGAGTTAGGGTTAGGGGGAAGTCCTAACCCTAAACTATTCAAGTCATCTTTCATTCGCGGGAAAGTCCGAAAGGGTTACCGAGGCCCCTGTCAACACAGGCAACGGAAGGAACACGGGTGGGTTTTAGTCAGTAAGAGTCTGACACACCCTCCCGCTCCGCCCAGAGCGGGAGAAGTTATTTGATAATTTCCCACAAAAAGAAAAAAAAACTTCATGCAGATGTAGCAATTTGTCGCTATCTACAGAGCATTGAGCATTGATCATGCCACAATGAACAGTTGGACTCAATTCCTCAGTAATTCAATAGAGCAATTGGTATGTATTTTCGAGAGTGATTCACAGCTCTGTCTAAAATAAAAATGCATGCTCAATAAGAAGCAGTAAACAACTGTGTACTTTGAAAGAAAAAAAAACATAATATTAATTCTCTCCCATCCATTTACCTGCAAAGTTGCTCTTAGACGGGCAACTTAAATTGCCTAGTTCCAGGCAATATTGGTTAAATATAACGTCAGGACGATATTTACTGCAATGCCCATCTTTACCTATCTATCCCGCCAACTCTGCCCAACCCTTCGGAGAAACAAGGCGTAATGCGATATTTTTATTTTTTATTTAAGTCAAACAGACTATAAAACTGATTTACATCCGTAAGACTTCCTCGCAACATTGGTCCAGTCAAAAAACAGCGTCAGGCACTGCTGGTCTTGCATTTATGCTAAAGTATTTGGTGCTTTCTTTGATTGAAGCAAATAAGAAAAGTATAAACTAGGTTCAGTTTCCCCGCTACCTCCAGCAACAGCACCCTAATTGTGTAAAACTATACCAATCACAAGCTGAATGATTTTGAAGTATATAGCTAATCCATTGCTTCACATGTTCGAAAGAATTGTCTCCTCAGCAACGTAAGTAACGCAATAAATATTGTTAAACTGTCGGATAGTGTTTTACGCAACTACCCCACAGTTGCCGGCAACAATTGCCCGTATAACCGCAGCTAAACACTGTAGGATCGCTTCGTATCTCGACCGCGTGATGGTCTAACATTTGTAAGTGACGTCGGCCCACCTGTGAGCACAGTCTGGATATAAATAGACGCGTCAACGTGTTCCGTTGTTTTTGTGCTATGTTGTTAACATCGCCTGTGCTTTGCTCCCAACCCATCAGGGAATACAGTCGTGTTATGTTAATAAACTAGGGATAAAAAATTATCAATGCAGAATATGCAGCAATTACAGGCAATATTGACGAAATAATTGAAGCATGTTTTAGAAATTAATCCACTAATTGCTCCACTATATCCACCAACAGTTGCCGGGCAATAATTGCCAAAAGCTGCCCGTGTAACTGCAGCTCAACGCTGTAAGATCGCTTCGTACCTCGACCGCGTGATGGCTCAACATTTGTAAGTGATGTCGACACACCTGTGAGCGGCGCTAGAGATAAATGGACGCGTCAACGTCTTCCGTTGTTTTTGTGCTGTCGTGCTAACTCGTCTGAGCTTTGTTGCGTTGTTTGGAAGGATTTTAGGTAGCAACGTAGATGTTAAATGTGTAGATGTTGCGTTGAAAACTGATGTTATTGTAAAATCCGTGTGAATTTCAGCTTTTTTAACACGCTTTTATTCGCTTCGCCTGCATGTATGTAACGGAATCATTGAACTCGATTTTTAATATTATTCATATTTTTCATATTATAGATATTTTGGTACCAAGTGTACCGAATGCCGGCAATGGCGGTCAGCTGGCCGGTAGGGCATCAGTCTGGCGTGCCAAGAGATGTATAAGGCTGATAGGCTCACCTGTACCTAGAGTTTAGTTTTGGTTTGAGGGCTCAAAAGAAAATAAACACATGCTATCTATCTATCCATGTATTCACATAGTTGTGGCTGGATTAAGACGTATAATAACTCGATACTTGCAGAAAAAACTAAGAACCTACTTATTATAAAATGTATCTATAGTTCTATCAACAACCTTAGGTTAAAAATAAAATAAAACCGGGTGACTCTCATCGTGAAAACCTTATATTCAGCCCCTTCCACATTCCACAACTTGTTACTAATACAGGGCACACCAGACAACACGCGACAATGACACCAATTTAGGTTAAACGATTGTAATGATGCTCACTTATAACGATCTACGAACGACATATACGCGAATTAGAAAACTACACATTTCCTAACTCCACCGGCATCGTATACTAGGGATTTTGAATGTTATGGCTACCTATGTAGGCGTAGTCAAAACAACAAGTTTTGGTCATCAATAACACTTAAACGGCTTCTTGTGAATTGACGTTTAAATTAGCTCTTCCTGTAAATTAACTTAGAACCTGTCGCAGGTTTTTTTTTGGGTGGGAAATTATCAAATAACTTCTCCCGCTCTGTAGTAGAAAACCGATCAAGTTGAAATCAAAATCAAAATATTTTTATTTCACATAAACCTACATGGGCACTTATGAAACGTCAGAAGCTAGGTGCACGGTTCCAATTGGTCGTTTCCTATGGAGAAGAGCCGGCAAGAAACTCCACGGCGTTGCGTTCAGAATCTGGCACTAATGACGCGTAGTACGTAATAGAATGGCCATAATGCGCTCGCGTAACGCGCACTTGACGCGAGCGTATCTGACAGCGGTAGAGAATACGAAAAGCGTTGTTATGATCTTATAAGAAACTTAGCTGCAACTGCACTGCAACTGAAATTCTTTAATTACGTGAATTAACCTACTGGGCGGAGCTGGCTGTGTCAGACTCTTACTGACTAAAACCCACCCGTGTTCCTTCCATTGTCTGTGTTGCCAGGTCCCTCGGTAACCCTTTCGGACTTTTCCGCGGCAGGTTTAAGACATTAACTTATTCCGTGAAAAGATTACGATTCACTTATCATGAGATATACAAGTTCATCTTATACTAAATATACGAAAATATGAAGAACGGAAGGTACTCGTAAATTATCTAGTAAGTAGGTAGTAGATGCACATTTATTTTTATTTTCTACAGGGCTTTGCATAACAAGAATAAGTGAGTGTGCCATTACATATCATTTCTTGATGGCAAGTCAATAGCAAATACACATTGTAGCAAGTGTCAATATTAATGTTTCAAAATGATAAAATAGTTTAGTAAACCTAAATGTATTTTATTTGCAACACTCTTTAATCTGGTGTCTTCATATATACCTACTGCTATAGAGCACAGGATATGTAAGTGTAGGCATGACTCTGGATCTTATTTGCAAAGACAATAATGTTAGTATTTTTTGAGGATCCATTAAGGTGGATGCGCAAAGTAATCCCGCGAAAATCAAATGTTTTTGTAATTTTTTGTTAATATATTAGTTTAATTATTTTCAAATATTCATAATTAATTTAATTACTGAAATAAAAATTCCATTTGAAACCGAACGGCTGCGTGGCGTTTACCCGAAGTAAATCCGCAGCTGTAGCCCGCGAAATTCTAATTTTCTTACGGTTTTTGCAATTTGCAGGTTCAGATTGTATCTTGATCAAAATATGATTCGTGACTTTTTTATTTACAGAATTATAATCATTAATACATTACTCTAAGTTAGATTTGTTCCCCAATGTCATGATTTCATGAAGAAGTCATTCAATGGAAGTTTGTTTAAGAGTAGTTCTCACGTATACACAAGGTTACGTAGCTATTGTGAGGATTTGTCTTCACAATGGAGTTTATAAAACGATTTACATACTATTAATAGGAAGTTTAGTAATTTATTATAAACAAATGGAGTAATTACATCATCCTGGGGGGCGATTCTACTAACAACATTGTTCTGAAATTGCAATTGAACCTCGGCTTAATCAGGGCTTTCAAGCGTTTTCTTATTCTACTAATGAACAACGATCGAGCTGCGGTTAAGACTTAGTTGACGCTAACGATCGACCGAAACATTCTTAAGTTCTATTCCACTAACACGATCGAACATCAACGAGACTTTAAGAGACGTTAACTCATATTCTACTAATATTTTGACACACGCTTGAATCGAAACGGGACTGAACTGTGTCGGTTCATGTGTCAAAATCAGCGATTCAACATAAGTTGGTACAAAGCTACTTTTTCCGGACCATACGAGATCATTTTCGGTTATTCTCATGAATATTATGGTTTAAGCATATGAATCTGGTTGAATTTGCCCAATAGGTTACCAGTGCATTCGTAAATAAAGTTGTAAGTGATAAAACTTTCAATGTAACTACAAAATATCAGCTAAGATCTTCGAAATCATCCAAGCTAGAACAGCCAGTTTTACCTATTGGTAACGGACCTTGAAACTATACTTGAGTCAAGTTAAACCCTTCCCCACAATCTTGCGTGCGACCACGCCTGTTCTCATCTTATGGAATCGTCAGTAAACAGTACCTAATTGATGCATAATATGATAAAAGTTGTATTGTTTTCATCTTAGTGTGACCTTATTGAGAGTTATACGTGTGTCAACGTAAATATTTACTTTTACTTTTTGTTTTTGTAGGCAGACGTATGTATCTACCTAGGTACCTACGCACCGGAATATATTTGATGTTAGAACTAATATTATAGGAAAACCATTGAATACTTATCTCATCACACACCACACCGACAACAAACAACATACAAATAACACACAAACAACATACAAAGATAAATAATTTTAGAATCAGTATGTATCAACCTACTGATCCTAAAATTATTTATCTTTTTTCAATGACATGCAACAGCGACTACTGGCATGGCTGGCCTGGCATTCCGCCATCCCAGTAGTATGGTAGTATTCCATTCCCGCTGTTTGTTTAGATTGAAGTTAATCTATCAGACATTTAAAATCCGTCTCGTTTTACGCGACTCGAATCGCCCAGGCTGTTTCCTTTAATTTATAAAGAAAATCTGATAATTTGCAATAATTAAAATGTATGGAAAAATATATTTACTTTTCCTGTGGTAAATATAACGGAAAATAAGTTTTGATGGGCTTAATATTCGTATAAACATTATTTCTTATTTAACCATTTTTTGTTATGATAACATTATAAACTTACTAATTGAACTTTAGGCAACACTCATTCATTGCCATTCGTTCCCGTAGTGATTGGGTTGGGTTTCGACTTGGTTACAGTCAGTTACAGTTTCAGTTTTTG
Organism: Atethmia centrago; assembly: GCA_905333075.3. Taxonomy (NCBI): domain Eukaryota; kingdom Metazoa; phylum Arthropoda; class Insecta; order Lepidoptera; family Noctuidae; genus Atethmia; species Atethmia centrago. Next base: position 27,251,267 of record HG995378.1, on the reverse strand, counting down.
TCATAAAATAGTAGAATAGGTTTATGGGGGACGAACGAGCGCCGAACGAAACCAAACCATTGATGAGACGGTACAGAGCGTATAACTTTGCAAATTAGTAGAATCGGCCCCCTGCTTAGCTTATAAACGTTTGCTGAATCATCATCCATCATCGCGTTTGGCAAATGGATTTGTGATCAAGTGTGGCCATGTTACCAGTTTTTCCTATATTGTGTCCCACTGCTGGTCAAATGCCTCCCCTTTTTCCTTCTAAACCTTCCTGTCTTGTGGGATCTCTGGCCATGTGGTCGACCTCAACGGCAACGTCTACCAATTATCTTATTAATTTCTTTTCACTGTTTTACTACTGGTGTAAAATCATCATTGACTAGTAAGAACTAAAAATCCCTGTAACTATCTATTAAAATCTTCACGATGTAAATATTGTGGATTCGTGCGGTGCTGATCAATGCGTCAAGTTCGTGAACGGGCGCCGTCAGTTGGACTGGTCACCTTTTAGCTGCCTCGGCTTATTTTTAATTATTTTATTTTGAAATTGTTTTTTGTTTATTTTGCTACTTTGAAGGCGTTCTTATTTATTACATCGTGCTCAGATTTAGTTATAAATTCAACATTATTTATACTAATCTTTATGTAACAATATAATTTAAAAGAGTGTCCATAGAGTTTCTTGCCCGTTCTTCTCCATAGGTACCTACTACGCTTTGGAATGGGCAACTAGCTTCATATTTCTAACTGACCGACTCCTTGACAATTCAAAAGTGCCTGTAAATGGTTTAATTGAAATTAAATGCCCTGAGTTTGAGTTTGAGTTCGTGTAACATAGTTCGATATAGCATTCTTTAGTTGGCTTTAAAATGCTGCTGGGTACTACGCTGAATGTGTGTTTTGCCTGTACGTTTTTTTTTGTTAGCCTATGTTGTCCCACTGTTGAGCAAAAGTCTCCCCATCACTTATCAGTTTTCGTTATGCTGCGCCTTCTCCAATCAGGAACGAGTCCAAATCGTCACGCTAGCATTTTTTAGGCCTACTTTGGTGACGACGCCCGCCTTCAGGCACCCACTAGGTATGTGACGAATATTCAAACTATTTTCCTAAACGATCCTTTTAACTAAAAACTAAGTACTTAAGTACTTCCATCAAACATGAAACTCAAAGTCCTAAATTGCCTTCGAAGAGCTTCGGAATGAATTCGTCATCAATCAGCCGCTGACAGACGAATGGCCGAGAGGACAAAGGGCTGTTTAGAATTAAATATAAAGAAAAATGCGAAACCTTTTGCAAGTGGTCTTAGATTTATGGGAAGAGCGTTTTATTGTGATGTTAATTGCATAGTGATGTTCAGATGTCATCGGTGCTTCAAGTAAGGTTGACTTCGAGGTCCTTGTTTAGGAACCTGTATTTTTAATGGCATCTGGATAGACTGGTAATGCAAAAACAGCATTTAAGTTTTTTAAACCTCAAATTGAATTCCTACATTTTCTTTGCTTGTGTATGCAGAGCTGGATTGCTTCTCAGTTCTATAAATTTATCAATCAGCCCAGCCTATAACAATTCACTGGTGGACTTATGCCTCTGCCAAATTGCGCCACAAACCTTAAAGATTCGTGCAGACTAGCGCGATATCGCGGGCGCGACAGGCAGCAATATCCCTGTCGCGTCCGCGATATCGCCCCAGTACGCACGAGCTTTTAATTGTTACTCATAAAGACTTCTGCCGACTTCTGGGAAATATCGTGGGCGTGACAGGCATATTGCTGCCTGTCGCGCAAGCGATATCGCGCTGGTCTGCACGAGCGCTAAATTATTTCTAAAAAATAAATTACGGAGCAAAATATACAAACACATTAATTAAAACTATTAGGTAGATAACTCAAAACGAAACAAAATCCAATAAACAGTTTCCCACATTCGTTATTCAATTAAAATGCGGTGATTATTCTCAATTTTAATTTAGAACCGAAAAAAGAGGAATGGAAATCCTACCCGGCAGCGAGCGATTACACCGTTTTGCAAGGAATGGCTGGAAATAAGTGTAAAAAGGAATGGAAAAAGAACCGCTACAAACTACAGTCGTTCTATTAGTTAGTGGGACTAGGTAAGACTGATCGGTGTTTCTGGTTAGCAATTTTTTATCGACGGTTTTGTTTTTCCTTTTGAGTTGGTGACGACTTTTGGATTTAAATGGAGATTATTTCGTACCAAATCTATGTATTTAAGTAGGTATATCATACATAGGTAACTAGGAATGAACTTACTTAAGTGTAGTGTGAATGAATAAGATATACTTTTAAGGTACATTCTAGAGTAACGAAGTACGGATCCCACGCCGCCGGGTTGCTTCGGAAAGCACATTAAGCCGATGGTCCAGGCTGTTATTTGTAGATCTTTACAGTCGTTACGGGTAGTCAGAAGCCCGAAAGTCTGACAACCAGTCTTACCAAGGGGTATTGTGTTACCCAGTAAGTAGGTTGTGGAAGTCAGATAGGCAGTCGCTCCATGTAAAATACTGGTATTCAGCTGCATCCAGTTAGACTGGAGCCCGACCCCAACGTAGTTTGGAAAAGGCTAGGCGGATAATGATGAGTAACGAAGTACGGATGCTACATTTGAAAACATTTTCCAAAAAAAACCGACTTCCAAAAAAAACAACCTAAGTGAAAAATTACTTTAATTTTGGAAGTCGGTGGCAAAAATCGAAAATACGAAATCAGAAACACCGACTTTTTTGGAAAAATTTTAATTTTTTTATTGGGTCAGTTTCTAATTTATTATCAAAGTTACAATAGTCTATTGTCAACTGCTCATTACCTTTTACAAAATAATGCTTATCCCCTTGCAGGGCCGTTAATTATTGAGGAGTTCTCCTGGTACTTCACCATCAGCTCCGCTCACCATATGCATTAATACAAGCATAAATTGCTTAACAAACATATTAAAGTAATCGAATCGCAACCCGTGTAATACTTATAATTGAGTGGTTCCGGTGGCCATCTGTGGTCTTCATCATCAGTTTCACTTCACCAAATGGCGGTTACTATAAAAATACCGAAGTCGCTATAGATGTGCCTATAAAATTTGAGGACTTCCCTCGATTTCCATGGGATGCCTTCATCAGATTCTGACTTGGTGACAGTGGGTTATAATAATGGTGCCGATTCCCTTGTTCACAAACTAAACTAAATTTAAGTTCAGTGCATCTTTTTCTTTTTATTTTATTAAGAAAAGTACAGAAGATAAATTTAAATTTAGTCCTGTCAAATTAATCAGCGCTTGAGGTAAATTGACGTAATTTTAGTAGGCAAGTTTTTAATCACGTCTAAACTTGTATGGAGTAGTGACAGGCGCTAATTAATTTGACAAGACTAAACTAAAATTTATCTTCTGTCCTCTTCTTAATGAAATACAAAAAAAAAAATGCACTGAACTTAAATTTAGTTTAGTTTGTGAACAAGGGAATCGGTACCATTGTTACCTCGAGAATCAATACAAACAAAAAACAAGAATTTTCAAAATCTGTCCACAATTGACGGAAAAATCCGTGAACATAACAAAAAAAACATACAAACGAATATATAACCACCTCCTTTTGGAAATTCGGTCAATAACATGGATATGTGAGCATGTTCCTATTGTTCCTATCACGGTGCCATCACATCATATCATATCTCAGTGCTGGGTTTCGGCCTCTCTTCAATGATGCTGCTTATAATGCCAATCTAATTAGAGAAAATCCAACTTTGGTACATTTCAAAAAATCACCCATCCTATATACCAGCCGAGTATAATAAGCAAACTTCCACCATCACACGATAATTATCATCTCGATCTCCGACACGTGATGAAGTGCCACACTCTGCATCCTACGCGTTAGATTAGCCATTGTCCGCTAATGATCGATGAAAGAGGGTGTGTTTTGTGTGTTGGGGTGTAAGTGAGAAGAGGACGCGGGAGCGGGGAATGAAAGATGGTTGAGAGCTCACGCAATGTAGGAAACAAAAACATTCGTGAAGGCAATACTTATGACTAGATGTGGTTTTATTCACTTACATATTTTTCCTGTGTTTCCGACTAGTTTTAATAAATTAAGACTCAAATGAGACCGTAATTCATGAGCTCCCCAAGACATCGCGTAATGAGATCTACTGTCGTACCGTCTACATTTATACACAGCCAGTTTTGTAAGTAGTTTTTTTTGACGTGATAACGTATTATAAATCGATGAACGCTGGCTGCATGCACGAAAAAGCATGACTCATTGTCACGTTCTGCCTGAGCCGAGTGTGAAAGCGAGAGCGCGAAACTAGCGATAGAGAGGCGTTCGGCTTGTGACGCATCGCTCTCTCGTTCTCACGTAAAATTATCGTCTGTAAACCGACTTTACAGACACCAATTTTTTTCTTTTTTTTTTACTAAAAGTAAACCTAAAAGTTGTTCCGGAAGAATTTTACTATCCGAGTGCTTTGCCTTTTTTCGTAGCAAGTAAGAAAGGCACTCGTAACTGGTTGCAAAGCATTCGTCTCGTTGAAATTTTAAACAATTCTTTGACTAATCTATGCTAGACTGATCAGTTTATTAATTAATTAAGTTCATATTTTTGCATATCCAACCAATAACGTCTGCTAGAATCAGAATACCAGCGCTGCGGTATTTATTTTTTAAATATCGCAGCATTATGCTGGGATAGGAGCCTTTTTGGCGTCGCACTAGTAGTTTTTATTTATTTTCTTTGTATTTTGCTCAATCGAACAAATATGTAAATTTTGTTAGTTTTAAATGCTCCATTTTTTACTTGTGCGTGTCCCAAATAAAATATTTTTCTTTTAGAATCTTCTCAAGCATTTGCTAACAATGTCAAATTAATTTTCTAATGTTACCGGTCGTCTGTTGCAGCCAGACTCGGACTTCTGACTCCTGATAATTTATCGCGACCGATAATCGCCCCGCTTCCTCTCATATCGTACCCCACACTCTACTCCCTCTAAGGTTTCATGGGGTCTCAGTTTAATTCGGGCGGGTTAATCTCGCGTTATTGTCTGAAGGTACAGGGGTTCGAGTACGGTCACGGTAGCTTTGTCAATGATACAGGAGAGGGGCACTTTTGATAGATCCGTCAATACGTGGGTTTTAATTGTGTTAGTACGAAAGTGTGGATCGGTTATGTATTTTGTGTTGAATCAAGGTGCTTGTCAATGATTGGTTGACAGTAGGGTTTTAACTGAACTTAGCCTCCGCCTCTGCAAATGCGTAACTTACGCAAGAAATCGTACCTCCGCATCCGCATCCGCCCCGCAAGTTTTTAACGGAGTTATAAACGAGGTTATTTAAATGAAATCGACTCCAAGTAAGCGACACTCTTTAATGTGGTGGACAAATACAACACCACCAGGTACAGTAACAAGTGAGCAACTGTTTAATGAAGTCGGAACAATTTTTGAACCACTTAGAACACGCCTAGATGGTACAAAGCCGCAAAACTGTTTAATATAGTGTGTCCTTTATAAATTTTGATGACCAATAGGTAGATTTTTTCTTTAATTAATAATTAAATAATCTTTATTTTTTCACCTCCACCTCCGTTAAAATGACCTCCGTTACATAGTTGACAGGTGTTTAAGCTAATTGGTTAAGGCGATTTAAGTGTTGTCAAAATGAAAATTTTTAAACGTTTTGAAAGTATTTAAATCGCCGCCTGAATTCAAGCTATTTAACTTACATGAAACGTTTGACCCTTACCTTTTTTAATATTCGAAATATTATTTCTGAGCAAACACTCAAAACTATTAAAACATAGCTTTTCGTAATCGACTGACAGTTCTCTTTATTCAATATAAAGGTGCGTCCACACTATATAACATAACACATAACAAAACATAGTTATATAACATATGTATTTCTATAGAGCGATATAATATGGACTGTGGTAATGTTAAATAATGTGGACTTGTTATATAAAAAAGTTTATGGGTTATATGTATAACATAATCTGGACGCACCTTAAGAATGTTACAAAGTAAAACATAGATGGCTCTTCTTGTACGCATCATATATTTTATAATTTTTGTTACCTACATACTGACAAAAACTTCTGCCAATTGTTAGGCTTCTAAGCTTCATAGTTTCGGAATTAAGTTCCTACAGTTTTCAGTACTATTAATAAAACAATTAAAGTCAGCTTGTTTCGACCCCCTGCAAGGTCAAGGCCTTCTTGTCCCAGTAATAATTCATTTGTTATTCAAAAATGTTGGTTCCAAAAGGTTTTGTTTGGGAAGCAAGATTCAATTAAAAGAAAGAAAGAAAATACGTTGATTTGCGGTAAACATGACGCAAAGAAGGAACACAAATACAATAAAGAAACAATTTGGGGGAGAATATGCGTCACATCCACGCAATACGGCCATCGCTCAGCATAATGCTGCGACCCTATGCGAGACAGAGCCCCAGCGCTGATTTTCAGCGATGACGTGATGACGTCGGTGTCTAGAGTTCAACATTTTCAAAACTATTTGCAGGTGTAGTTACAATAAATCTATTTCCTATTGTTCTACATAGTTTAAGCAAGGTACAACCCACATAAATAATTACGCTGCAATACAATAAGGCCTCGGGTAGACAAATGGTGCAAGACAATGTGAAGACAGCCGTCCACAATTGCACAATGGGACACTTCGGCGATTGCGGGGAACGAATAAAAGTGACAACACAATCCCACTGTGGGCGTACAGATTTGAAATGATTTGATGGCTTTTGGATGGGAGGTATAGAGCAGTAAAGCCACTAGTTTTACTGAACGTAGATTTAGGGGAAAACTATATATTTCAATATAAACTAAATCTTTTTGAAACGATTTCTGCGGCATATTTGCGCAATACACAGTAGCAACTGGTTTCATTTTGACAGTTCAACAACATTCATTGCCTTATTTCGGTACGTTGAGCAGACACATTTTCCAAACATATGAAGCAATGGATTAGCAATAATCCTTCGAAATCATGCAGATTATGATTGCTAATGTGTTACGCAATTAGGGTGCTGGTCATCGATAGGTCGTTTGCTGTAAGAGGAACGATGTTAAGGCTGGATTTTGCAAAATAATACTCAACTTCAATTTAAAGTACAAAATGTTAAAGGGACAGGTGTCAAAGTGACAGGTGTCAAAGTGACAGGTGTCAAACTATGAAATGTCGACTAAGAGTGTAACACGGGTAATATATAATTTGCCGTCGTACTACTACTGGTTCGCTTGGTAGTTCCACAGGATTTTTTTTACAAACGCAGTCAAGGATACAGTTTGTATAGCAAGTTGACTGTTTTTCTTTACCAGTTGTATGACAATTGTGTCAGTTGTGACAATTGACAGTTGTGTGTCAATCTGTTAAACTATACATTTCCCTGACTCTATCAGCATAGGTTTAGTGGACCGCAAGTCCGTGGTCTCTGACGTTGAACTGGCCTAGTGTAGTACAGAGTTTCCACAGAATAAGAAGTCAGCTTATACTAGGGGCCCAGCCAGAGTAGGGGTTCCACCCACCCAGTTACCGTGACCAGGTAGCTTTCCTACCTGCAGGCGGACAAGGCCGGCTTAACCATGTAGCAAATGGTACAGGCGCCACGCTCATATTAAGGTACTGTTGTATGCGGAACGTGCTACATTAATAAATAATATTCCTTTTTGATAAATATTAATATATTTATCTTTTAAAATTCAATACATTTTCGTTTGTCAGCTAATTAAAGACTATCTCTGTGACAATCCATAATTTTAAATCTATATTCCGATTTTAAATATTTATATTAATTAAGTTGCCAGTGTCAACTAGCGGCTAGTATGATGAATTATCATAGAACCTCTGCAGTACCTATACCAGCCGTAGGTCCAATGGAATATTATCTATCAATGGTCAAAAGCAATGCTAAAAAATATCGAGCTCCTGCATCATAGCTTCTTTTAATCCTTCAGCTTTTCTGCATAAGTCAACAAAAAACTCCTATTTCTGTTTTAAATTATCAAAAGAAATCTAACCTCTCCGAGGCGGAGTACTTACTAATCATTTTCGAGTTGCTCCGCTCGCTACTGTATCTCAGTTACCTGCTCTTAATTCTTCAGCTTACTGGCGAAAGGCGAAAATCCTATTATTGTATGAATAGTCATAAGAAACCTATGCTATACGAGGTGCTAAATTTTGCTTCGGGATGGGGGGCCTCAAATTGCAAATGCCTAATTGGGCCCTGGGTGTCTAAGTGCGGGTCTGGTTACAAGTGACGTGTGGCCTACTGAACTTTTAATTTCAAATACTTTTTTTATTATAAATCATGGGTTCTTTAGAAAACCCAAGTTTGTATTTTGTATATTTTTTATTAGAATATTATCGCCTTCTCTTTCACCGTCAATAAAATTAACAAAACTGAAACAAATTACAAAAACAGAGAAGTATGTACGCTCACAGATAGAGCGATTCCTTGGAGTTGACATCTCGACAAGGGCGGCAACGAATTTATTGAGCACGTGAAAAATGATACAACGCCGTGACAATCCTGGGGTGGTCCCGTGCAGGAGCTATACAGATATTGATGTTCTGTGCGGCTTCGTAGTATTTTATCTCTATATAATATGTATAAACAATTTAAAGCAAATACGTATCAGATAATAGAGCCATCATTGCATGTTTTCAATGTTGGGTTTTATTTATTTATTTAAAGATTACCAACGAGATATATTACAATTATTTTTACAATAATAAAAACTTGTACATTATTCACTCAATTACAGGTAACCACAGCCCACACATTATTGAGTACGCTCTGAATACATAATACATTAAAATTAAGAATACATAAAAAAGCCTATAAATGCTATTATAAAAGATTTACGGGTTAAAAAAGAATGTCTCAATCAAGCAAGTATAAAATCAAAACTCATTTATTCAAACTGGGCTGAGAATCAGCACTTTTCGAACGTCATAATTATATTAGACAGTCCCCCAAAACGCTCACCCTACACCACTTTCTAGTGATCCAGCTGGGAAGAAGAAGTGGCGCAACAAACTCCCCAACAGCACAGCTGCCTGTTCAGTTAAAAAAAATTGAATTCTATACAAAACATTAAATTATTAGCCATATATCAGCTAACACACCACTATACCAACAAAAACAAAACATCCAAAACTAGACGCAAACAGAAATAAAAATGTAAACAGAAATCAATACCTAAATAAAAGCCTCAAGGCATAAAGGCACTTTAGCTATAGCTCGAAGTAAAATCCATCGAAGTTTAGGTAATAACAACACTAGTGCAACACTTAGATTGGCGAAGGATACTCTATGGACCTGAACTCATGGCTAGTACCAACTTACTTAAGGATATTTAGCATGGAAGACTTTAACCTGTTAAGCCCCGCGCGACACCGATTCGGAGTCAAACAATAGAAAATCAATTGTGTCACATTAGCTGTCCTTGACCAATTAAAATAATAATAATAATCCCATCCATTCATGATGTCAACACCGAATTACCATTTAGGCGCTCAGCAGACGGTGGTCATTTTGTCCTAAGGTCTACTAGCGTAAATTATTTCCCCAAAAAAAGAAGGTTTTAAAAACGCATAAAAGTTAAATTGAAGTTTGATAAAATAACAATTTATAATCCTCTACGAAATAAAAATAACTGTCCACTTTTCCAAAACTTAATTTCATTTTTTCATTTCATTTCATATAATCGTGAACAATTTACATTGTGTTGAATATACATGCAAATTACATAAAAATAAGAACTATGAATTATTAATTAGCATTCCAAGAAATTAAAAAATAGTGCCTAACAGTTTCAAATATTGTGTGGAAACAGTTTAAAATACTACTAGACAGTTCAAAAATAATATACATAGTTATTTATTTATTTATTTATTTATTTTTAAAACTTACACACACTATCTTTACAGGATGACCCCAATGCAATAGTGGGTTTGCAACTACACACCAAATACTTGAAACATCAACTTACGTCTAATACTTAAAATAAAAAAATAAAAACTAAACTTTAACAATACAAGAGCAACACTAAACTATTAAAAACACAATCTGTAGTCGTACTACAGAATGTAATGTACGTACATATTATCAAACTAAAATATAAATCACACTTAACACAGAAAATTAATATTTAAATATACCTAACAAAATTCAACAAAACTCTTGCGAATTCACTCATGTTGCACGAAAAAATGTCAATTCTCGCATGCACTTCGTTTAGTACACCTATTGTGCGGGTGAGGGGTGTTTTCGATAGCAGGTTGGTTTTGGCAGCAGGCACTACCAGCAGTGGCGGTCGCCGCCGCCTCCACACGTACCGGTCCGGCACGCATAGCTTCAGGTGACGCAGCACACCCGGGTTATGAGCTACTCCACGTAGGAGCTTTAGCACATACACCGCCAGTGTAAATTCCCGGCGCACTCTGTGATGTTATGATGTCAAACAATTTTAAAATACAAGGTCAAGAACAGTCTTAAAACAATATAATCAAAATGTCAAACAGTTTTAAAATAGAATGTCAAACAGTTACAAAAGTTACAAAAAAAAATGTCAAAACAGTTTTAAATATGTTGTCAAAAGATTTTAGATTTTAAAATACGTCAAAAGTTTTCATTCATCGGCATCAGAGTGGCATCAGTTCCGATGTCATCTAATTGTAAAAATAAAATGTCAGAGATGACATTTATAGTTATACTACTTATATAATAATAACAATCAACATATCATTTAAAATTAAATCCAATCTAAAACAATAATATTACGGTTGTGGCTTATCATCTAAGTACTCATCGACGCTTTAATAGCCCTTCCTCAATAAATATGTCTTCAATTTGTTTTTGAATAAGTTTGCGCTATTTCTGCTTTTAAATTCTAAGGGAAGCTTGTTGTATAGAAATACTGATTGGTACCTAGGACTGTGATGAACAACGTTTATTTTCCAACAACATTTTGTAACATTTACCTCTATTAAAAACTCACCCCTGCAACGACCAATCACAGACGTTCCTTGCCCGTATTTTTGTCCATATCTCGCCCCCAGCAGTGGAGATGTTATCTTGTTGAATGATTAGCTAGAAACTGTTCCGCTTATCCTGACGCTGTCTGCTAATGACCGATGTCGATTGACTGGTAGTTTTGGCATTTGTACCGATAAGTTAGTTGCAGATATGTGCATTTGTGAATGGTGTATCTAAAATGTATAGCGAAATTATAGGTGTCAAAAGTGATACCTAAGTATCGTATTTTATTATTTATTTAACTATTAAACACTCTTTTGTTCACTACATAAAACAATAAACTGTCCAAGTGCGTGTCGGTCTACGCACAATGAAGGGTATCATAGTTGGGATGAATTTATCCCAAAAAGTAGACTTGAGATTGTAGTTTAAAAACATGTTCTCCCATGCATCCATATACGTCACGGTCAATTCTCCAATTACAAATGTAAGTTGGTCGACTATTACTCGTTAACTTGTAGAGCCTACTTAGCTGTGTAAGTTTTCTTTTTAATTTCGTTATATATACTACCTACTGCCGTGAATTTTTTCACATATCCAAAAACAACCATTTAGCTGGCACTTGACTCAATTAGCACTTTAAAGCTTAATATTACGCAAACGTATCCCTGAATTGAAAAATGGATCCGACTGACCAGCAATATTTTTGAACGGCCTATCTAATGATACCCCACACCATGGGATATACCAGAAAAAAAATATATCATCCCCACTTTATGTACCTTAAAACAGTATTTTTTCAAGATTTTATTATGCCTTTTTGTTGGCGTGATTGTTAAGTATACCCATGCCAAATTTCAGCTTTCTAGAACTAAGAGTCTCTGAGCTAAGCCGAAGACAGACAGAAAGACGGACATGGCGAAACTATTGTTGACGACGGAACCCTTTAAAGGGCAAACATTTAAAAAACTAGATAAACTTCTCCTATCCGGTCTTTTCTTCTCCCGCCTTATTTTAAATTCTGACGAAAAAAGCTAGGTAATAGGTAATACGGTATTGATGAATATTATAAACATAATTACGTGAATATTTATGTACCTTGAAAAGTATTATATTACTTTAATTATTGTGAATGTGAGCACTATGTGGGTCATTTTTATTTATTTCTTGTTGTTTTTTTTTCTCTTAGTTTTAATGATGGTCTGGCATTTTGAGTACTTTATGCGGCCAACCCAAATGTCCTTTCCTTGGTATTGTTCGTCGAGTCGTTGAGCTCCTTAAGTTTTGAGTTGAGCTACACGATTACTGGCAAATGAGTTTGTTTCGCCATTTCTTCTCAGGGGTAGTCAGATAGGATTATGTCGACTCCATCTAGCTTATTTTTTTTTTTTTTTATATGATTGTAAAAGTGATTCTCAAATCCTATTTACAGAATAAACAATTTCATTTCATTTCATTTCATTTTACGGGTTTTTTTTATTTTTTTCGGTGGGAAATATCAAATAACTTCTCCTGCTATGGGCGGAGGGTGAGTCAGATTCTTACTGACTCAAACCCACCCGTGTCCCTTCTGTTGTCTGTTTTGCCAGGGGCCTCGGTAACCTTTTTGTAGCTTCCTGCGACAGGTAATACGTAATACGCGTCTGCAACTCTACAGTTGCAGACTCCAGCCCGTATTACCTGACTTCTTTGACGTAGGTCAAAGCGCGTATTTTGCGTACAAAAAAAGGTCTATTCTAAGGAGAAAGAAGCCTATGACTGTTTGTTTCAGGCATCATAGCTTCAACACTAATGTTAAAACAGATTGCAGAGGCTGTGTTAATTAATGAGATGAGAATTATAAATGCTGGATTTTGAGAAATCTATCAATAAATTCTAGTTCAGTTTGATGATATTTAAATCTGGTGAAACCATTATATGTTTAGCCCATGGAGCAGGAATCAATTAGATACGGCTAGTTTCATCAATGGACACTTTAATAAACTCCACTTGGTCTAAATCAAACAATAATTTTAAATTCATCCCCCACCACGCAGACATTCAATTGAAAGAAACAAGTGACATTAGTTCCTGCATATCAACATCCATACTACTGGACATTAATGCAGTGATCATTCCGAAAGATTTCACCCCTTGGGGACATAACTATTATTTATTGGCGCATGCGTCCTGCTTGGCGCCATCTAGCTTTAGAAATTAGAGAGTTAAGAGAATGGCAGAATAGGTAATAGGTGGTTCTTCCTAGTAAAATTACGTAAGAATATTCTGAAGTATTAAATTGAATTAGGTATGTGAGTTTTTATTGGTAGTACAGGTACCTATACCTCTCGGGGAAACACCCTTCGGGGAAACAAGGCGTGATGTTATGTTATGTGTGTTTTTATGAAGACAGAAACTACGAGAATAAAAAATACATCCGACTTAAAAAAGAAACTGCCAAGTGAAATAACTGTTATTTCGGAAGTCAGTGCCTTTGTTTTCGTATTTTCGTTTTTTGCCACCGACATTTTAAAGTCGGTTGTTTTTTTTTTTGTAATAGTTTTTATTTTTCACTTTTTGGTTGTGGTACCCCACAAAAATTAAAAAAAAAATACCAATGCTATGTAAAAATAACAGTGGCAGGAAGTTATTATAACATAATCCATATAGACTAAGTGGGAAAAATACGTATTATTGAAGATAACTCAAAAACTACTCAAGCAAAGTTAATAAAAATTATATGAGTGGTCCCATATAATTTTTCGCGCAAGCTTCCTCTACCAAATAAAAAGTAAAAGTTGGCAAAAGGCTAGGCGGATTGATAGAATAGAGTATTTCACTGATCTTTTTAAATTTGATTGTTCGAAGCTAGAAAAAAAATTAAGCCACAGTAAAAATAAAATGTTGAAATATCTAAACAAATGGCGCAGTTGTTTGCGTTTTAAAGTCTATGCTAGACAGAAATAGCACTACTAGCATCTGACGTCATAACACAGAAGAGCCATAGCAACTTCGCGCCATTCAGTACAATGATCGTTTTGCGTGACAAGGATAGAAGAATAATTTTAAAAGCGTATAACTTCTTCATTTTTCCACTGATTTTATTTATTTTTTTACAAAAGTCTCTTTTAGTGACATATTTAAAATAAGTATTCATTAATGTATTTCTTTGATAGAAGTCAAATACCCTATTCCCTCATTTATTTCAGAAGATTTTCCAAACACGGCGTCTCCAAATCTAGCCTTTCCTAGCTCTGCGCCAAAATATCTGTCGCACTTTCCATTGTTCTTATTCATTGAAACGTCTCGCAAAAAACTTATTCCCTTCTAATTATCCCTAACACAACACCATAAGGTTGATATTCCTTCGTCAATTATATATTTCAGTTGGTATTTAAGGGTAGGCAGCATTGTTCGCGAGATTTCGTTCGGAAAGCGGTGTCCTTTGCTAATGAGCCGTTTGAAGGTAAGTGGGTTGTGTGATAATGAAGATCTTTTCATGATTATTGACACCTTTTGTTTATTAAGAACGTGCATTCTGAAAGTTTGCAACGTCGCAAAAAGCTGCCAAATATTTTGCTGTTTTGTTTAATTTGGCAATTTCACTGTATGGAAATATGAACTATCGCTAACTAGTGAACTAAAATAATTAATACTCGTATCATAACGCCGAATTAGTTTTAAAATGTAAAAAAAGTACCCCCCCCCCCCCGTCAGTGCCTCGGTAGTCCCGGCTGTTATTTGTAGATCTTTACAGTCGTTACGGGTCGTCAGAAGCCCGAAAGTCTGACAACCAGTCTTACTAAGGGGGTATCGTGTTACACAGTAAGTGGGTTGTGGAGGTCAGATAGGCAGTCGCTCCATGTAAAATACTGGTACTCAGCTGTATCTGGTAAGACTGGAAGCTGACCCCAACATAGTTGGGAAAAGGCAGGCAGATGATGAAATGTAAAAAAGTATTTGGAAACTTTCCAAATGCCTTTTTTATACCTAAAACGGTTACAAAATCATATTCAGTGTTATAATTGCAATTCACTATACATTTTTTAGGTCACTAGTTAGCGAAATTTCATATTGTGATACTGTTGTATGAACGAATTAATAGAAACAGGTAAATATTTGACAGCTACGTTTTGCGACGTTACCAACTTTTAGTAAGCACGCTCTTAAGAGTTTTCCGATGATAAACATTGGATGCTTCATTTTGAGTTAAGTTTATTATCTTTTATTAAATTACTGTTACGGTGCATCGTTTGTTTAGTGGTCGTAACCGCTGTTGCTGAGCATGAGGTCCTGGACTCGATTCCCGGGTCGGGCAAAGTGTTATTAGGTTTTCCATTAAGATTGTCTCAGTATCAGCCCGGATACTGGATTTGTGTCCGGTTGATGGCAATACAATCACCCATATGGAATTTAAACATAACTGGCGAAATGTGGGTGACCTATAGGTACATCTCTGCGTATCCCTTCGGGGATGATGTTGTATTATGTGTTACGTAATATGAGTGTAATGTTGACGCAATAAACAAAGGCTGAATAATAAAACTTCAAAACATGCTTAAAAGTATGATTTATTACATACACAAGCCTTCATATTTTAACCTTAATTTCATAATAACATTATAATCACCAACAACACAGTGACTTTAAAATTATCAAAATTCTTAAAATAACATTCTTGTTTCAAAATCATCTCCCACACCGCATATTTCAGATAGCGCCCTGTAGGGGGCGCTCAGGGCGTACTTCCGGCTAATGACAGTGTATAAACGATGTCACATCCGGTTAGCTTTGTGCTCGATCGCTCCATTTCCCGCCATGTAGACTTTAGACATGTTTAATGGGGCATTTTGTTAAATATAACATTTTATTTATTGAGTTTAATAAGCATTCAGTTACTTACCTAACTATATTTTTATAATTACGTTAATTTTGAAATCTGAATCTATATCCAGGCATACTTGAGTACTTTATAATTATGTTTATTTTGAAATCTGAATCTCCATATCCCATACCTTTAATTTGAATGAGGACTTTATAATTGTTTATTTTGAAATCTGAATCTCTTTATCCAGGCATACCTTTAATTTGAGTGAGGACTTTATAATTATGTTTATTTCGAAATCTGAATCTCTATATCCAGGAATACCTTTAATTTGAATGAGGAATTTATAATTATGTTTATTTTGAAATCTGAATCTCTTTATCCAGGCATACTTTTAATTTGAGTGTGGACGCTCTTACACTATTGAATTACAGAATAACAGTTTTGCACGTTCATAAAGATTCAGATTTGATCAGTCCCGGTCCAAGCCATTGTTCAATGAAGAAGCGCTTTTAAAACAAAGTATGAGCTATTATCTTGAAAACACCATCACCAAGACATCAAACGAACTTCAATCATAAATCGTCTGTGTGAAATCGACAGAAGCCATTATAGCCAGAATTGCCACCCAAACGCCCTAATTATAGTCGCCTCGTTAATTTCGCACGAAATCAAGAAAATACCCATAACTTACGAGCTACGAGGGAAAAAATAATTAAAAAATACAAAATGGCTGCGTTTAATGACCGTTTTAAAGAAAACGGCTGTAGTGAGTGGAAGTGGAGACGACATTTCTTTTTATTTTGTTTGTTGGTAAATATTTAGGTGTGAGAAATAGTTTATTTTGAGAATGAAGGGGATCTCTTATGGCTAAGGAAACTAAGGTGTACTGAGAGTAAAGTATTGGGCACTTTGTTTCACACAGATATGTAAAACCCATAAAGATGATGACGTCGTCAGTGTTAAATTGTGTGAAGTTTTCAGAGTTCATTACAGTGTTTTACTTTAATATTGTTACTGGATTTTTAATCATAATAATTGAACTTGTTTACCTTGAGAGCAGTGGTGGCCCAGTGGTAACGGCCGCGACTTACAAGTTGTAGTTCGTAGGTTCGAACCTAGACAGGCGCTTTACTTTGCGTAAATTATTTCATCACCACTGCTCGCAAAACGGTGAAGGAAATATCGTGAGGAAACCGACATATCTTAGAACCAAAAATTCGAAGACATGTGACATCTACCAACCCGAACTGGGCCCGCGTGGTGGATTACGGCCCACTCCTTCTCACAGAGAGGAGGCTTGTGTTGCAAAGGGAACATTGTAGGCTGATTAGGCTTACCTTGATAATATATCTACAGATTGATCGAATCGCGCAATTAATATTTGACCGTTTGCAGTCGAGTTTGTAAGATGATTTGTTGTAAGATGTTGTGTTTTCAGCGTTGTTTTGTTTATATTTGCCTTACAAAATTTAACTTTGATTCACTTTAGAGTGTTTGATCATTAACAAAAGTCTCTTTTTGTTCTAGGAACTTCTGGAGAAACGCATCAAGCAACTGGAAGCTCAATTGGAAGAAGAGAAGAGAAGAACGCAGAGGGAACGGATGGCTGTCACCAAGCTGCAGAACAAACTGATTAAGGTTAGTCTTAGGATGATTTCTTTAAAAAGTAAATAAATGATAATCAAAACGTTGCCTCCAAACATTATGCAGCCTTTAAAAGGCTTCTTCTAAGCTGCACCAGGAACTTTACGACGGAATTAGATGTAAGTTGTTTTAATACTCGTCATGAACTTTCATTTATGATTACAACTCTAATCAGCGTTATGGGTTGCTATAATATAGGTGCTCAGCCTTGCTGAATATTACACACAAACATTATGAAGAAACACTGCCGGTTCTCTTCAGTATTTTATGCTATACCACTTAATAAAGACAAACAGAACCATCTCACCAATTTAGGTACACCTAAAATCACTCAGAAACAGAACTGCATTGAAACAAAGCAAACAACAGACTCCTGCCTACCACTCAATCATCTTTTAGAAACCGAAACAAAAGACACGGTACCTGATTGAAACCTTTTAAGGGATTAAGTATGAGTGAGACGAGAATTGATTGAATTTTTCGTTTGCGCTCAATCTCGGGGGGCGGGTAATCCGGAACGTTAAATATTCTCGTAGCTGTTTGATTGAGACAATTATTTTGTGATGATGGCAGACTGTTTCTATGGTTACCTGGGATAAGGAGAAGACGATCACATTCCAGACGTTACTTTAACGTTTACTTATGAATGAAGTGTGTCCTGTTACACACTTCATTCATAAGTGTAGTACTTACTTATTCTAATATGTAAGTATTATATAATAAGTAAGTACTTTATAATACCATGTAATTAGTAAGTACCACGGGTATCGAGTAAGTACCTACTATATGGATTGTAAGTAATTAATAATAAATTATTCGAATAAATATTTAAGCATTTGGCTTTTTCAATTTTGAGGTTAATTTCTGTTCCTGCTCAATTGCTTATTACCAAGGAGATGTCAGATGATACACATCATTATGTGACAACTGTAAGGCTCGCTCGTTGTTTGTTTTTTATTTGACCTATCTGTATTTAATTGTGTTTCATTAGTGGCTATGATAAGCTTCTATGCTGTAGTTCACAACCTCCGATACTGCACAGAAAAAGTGGCACTCCGATGGTTCTCCTGTACCTATACTATGTGAAATTTTGGTCCATGAAAAAAGAAATCTACTGTTTTTTCTACATTTTGATCGCGTTTATAATGCATTATGTACGCTGTTTTGTTTCATACATATTTCAGGGTTGGTCCCATCGTAACAGTTGATCATTTTCATGAGCACTAGACTTCCTTAAAGTATGTCTCCCTTTTAACCTAACACCCTGTATAAACAAGCACGATACTGGAGAAATTCCAAGTCCAGAGAGAGAGAGAGAGAGTCGGAGTAAGTAATACCTATAACATACCTTGTTAGAGCAACTCTAATCGAAATATCTACACATTTACGTTACACCGAACCCGTTCATGAGAATAACATGCTTCAACAAACTCCACCTTAACGATCCGACACTTGTCAATATTTGGCTTCTATTAATTAAAGCTCTCCCCTAGCTAGGCGGCCGATTCGAGGAATCTCGTACCTTCCATCAGGAACTAACAGATAAAATAAGGCAGAAGCGACATTACGACAGCACGGCGCGTCTCTAGTAGAACAATATCTATAATAACTTCATGGAAATCGTGTCGAACCGTCGCGTCACGCCTGTCTGCTACATTTCCTAAGCCTTATAAAGCTCGAAAATCGAAAATGTACCGGTAACCATTCCCGTTTCCGTTGTTAAACCAAAGATTTTGATCCTTTCTTTTGAGTTTCTGTAAAAACGATCGCTTGTAAATGGTCCTTACTTTGTACCTTAATAATGCTAAGTTTCTCTGGCGACCTATTTGCTGTATTTTCACAGCTCTGCAAACTGTCGATCTACGATTTCGATGACGCCGAAAAGTAGGCAGAAAAAGGGCACTGCGTAATATTTTTTTAAAATTTCTTCCAAGAAAATAAAGTTTGATAGGTATCAAGTTCTCCAGATGGAACAATACATATTTTAGTAATTTACATTGCAGGATAATTATACGTAAATCTTTACATGACATAGGACCGCGTCTAACCTAACCAATATGATAAGTGCGAAAGTGAGTTTATTTGTTTGTTACGCTTTCACGCTAAAACGGCTGAATGGATTTGGATGAAATTTGGCAAATGGGTAGACCATGACCTGGAGAAGAAAATAGGCTACTTTTCATCCTGAATCGCAGATGAAATCGTAGAACAGCCAGTATCATAGAAATGTCATTATGAGACGTTTTTAGAAGCATTTAAACCTACTTATTTTCCATACAACCGTCGAAATCCAGTCTATCCAAGTTTTTTTACTCTATACCCCAACCCCGATTCGATTGTGCAATAAAAAATGGTGTTGGTAAAATTCAGCAGAATACACTTTTTTGCTTGTCGAAGCATTCAAGAGCCAATAAGCAAAAAATACCGATAATACTCATTTTAACTGCGTTTTATTGTCGGGATATTGCACTGGTATTTAAACATGACTCGTTTACACTTTGTTTACATTCGTTCACAATCGGAGTACTGGGAGTACACGAAGTTACAGTCAGGAATGTTTGCATTGGGGACATATACAGGATCAATTTAAATTAGTTAGGGAAACTCCGCAGACGATGAGTATCGATACCTAAATACGATAAGATAAAAACCTTTTACAGAAAAAAAAACGACTTCCAAAAAAACACTACAAAGTGAAAAATAACTTTAATTTCGGAAGTCGGTGTCCTTGGGTCTGTATTTTAGTTTTTTGCCATCGACTTCCGAAATTAAAGTTATTTTTCACTTTGTAGTGTTTTTTTGGAAGTCGGTTTTTTTTTTGTAAAAAGTTTTTATTTTTCTATTTTTAGTGGGTCAGTTTTTAATTCATCTAAGTTACAATAGCCTAATGTCAACTGCTCATCACCTCATCATTACAAAATATTGCTTTTCTTGATGCAGGGATGTTAATTGTTGAGTTCTCCTGTTAAGAACGAGGAGAACTGCTACTCACCATATGCATCGTGAACAGGATAAATGGCTTAGTAACCATATAAAAGTACCTAATCGAATCGCAACTCATTAAATACTTCTTATTAAGTAGTTCCGGTGGCCATCTGTGGTCTTCATCATCAATTTCAATCCACCAAATGGTCCTTTCCAAGAGCAAATGCACAAGTTACTATAAAAAATACCTAAATCGCTATAGGTGTGCCTTTAAAATTTGAGGATTTCCCTCGATTTCTATGGGATCCCCTCTTCAGATTATGACGTGGTGACAATGGGACCATCTCAGGAACATACCCTTTCAAACAAAAAAAAAAAAAATAAAATCGGTCCACAATTGACAGAGAAATCGGCAAACAAACATAAAAAAGAAGCATATATACCGGTCGAATTGAGAAACCTCCTTTTTTGAAGTCGGTTAAAAAAAATGTGTCTACGGCCGCTAGTTGTGTAGTTACTTGAAGTATCAGTTGAGAAATTCTTTTTTTTTTTGTTTAATCGTCTTTAGAGCTATATCGATACCCATTACGTCAGCGAAGTTTACACAAAAAAAAAGAATATTCCAAGTAACTACACTGCATACTAACGGTCGTCGACCCAACAATAAATACCATCAAATCTTATTTTGTTTGTTTTATCATTTTTCATTTCGTTTAATATCGATCATCGTCGGAGTTACGCTAGCTAATTTATATTGACTCTGTATATTTTTTGTGCATAGAATTTCAATATTCGACCGCTAGTCTGGTCAAAGCTTTGGAAAAATGGGTGTTCGTTTATTGAGGGGCCAACTAGACTTTTTTTTACTTTTATTTAGTGCTAGCGTGAGTAGAGAACTGATGTTTCGGAACAAAGGGGTTAATATTTTGTGTTTGAAAAAGAAAAAAGGAAAAGTATGTTCTATTCAGTTTTGTGAAACTGACTGGCTGGCAAACCACAACACAAAACTACTAAAAGGACAATGACATGACAATGTTTGGAAAATAATATTTATTTGGCGGTGTAAAGATACATTAAGAAAAGATTTTTGAGAAATCAATTTTCAGCTACTTTAAATTTGACTCAAAACGGTGAAGGAAAACATCGTGAGGAAAAAAACACACAAAAAATTAAAAAAAATCCTACACATTTTCACACACAAATTCGAAGACATGTGACATCTACCAACCCGCACTGGGCCCGCGTGGTGGATTATAGCCCACTCCCTCTCACAGAGAGAAGGCCTGTGTCCCAGCAGTGGGAACATTATAAGCTGATTATGTATGTACGTATGTTGGATTTGAAGTCAGTAGCATTTATCCTTAGGTATATCTTCGTTACGACGAAGGAGCTCGTGGCTTAGTACGAGTAATAACAGCCGGACGCGTCGATCCATCAGGTTAAACTACGCTTGCCGGAGTTGGTCCGTGGATGGACCAACTTTACATACCGAGACTCCTCCGTGCCTCAGAAAGCACGTTAAGCCGTTGATCCCTGCTGTCATTCGAGGATCGAAGCCCTGATAACCAGTCTTACCAAGGGCGTATTACCCAGTTACTGTGTTGTGGAGGTCAGATAGGCCGTGGCTCCATGTATAATACTGGTACTCAGCTGCATCCAGCGACGAGGCGTCTGCGTCTAGGTAAGGTAACATGAGGGATAATAAACAGGGCAAGCTCAAAAGCTTGTGAGTAAAAATTTGGTAAAAGCACCGTCATAGAAATATATCATCTTAAAAATGTAACTAGCAACGAAAATTCTCCAATGAAATACAAGAACAATTAATACTTACTGAACCAATACTGTATTGCCGTTTACTGGGACGCCTTCCCGCCGTTATAGGAACTTGTAACGACCCAATTAAAGCAGTGGCAGTGTCTGCGGTTGTGGGTTTGATTCCCGCCTCGAGACAGCCGTTTCCATGTACTGTAGTATGTCTTTATAGTTCGATGCTTTTGTGCTGTTTGATCCAGTGGTAGCTTTGAGAAAACGGGGATGACTTGAGAGTATTATTTTCACTCCTCGGTATAATGTACGTACATATCTCACGCCTATTAGATATTTTTGATCACATGACGAAAATGAATCTTTTAATTTGTAGATACATTTTTATTGATATTGAAACATATATTCCTTCCATCCGGACCATCGTTATTGATTTTCAGTATTTCGTCTTTGTCTCAAAATAGCTGCTACTGCAATTGATAGTTTTTAGTTCATCATCTTGATTCATTCTTCATCTTCCTCGTGTATCTAGTACGACAGTCTATCAAATCTTGTTGGCCCAAACCTTTGCCAAGTCGTGGTGATGGGCTAAAGGTCTCTTTGACCATGTTTTGGGACACAGAAGGCAGGATAGGTGTAGCATGATCTTGATCAATTCCATTTGCATTTTTTTTCTTGTCGACGACGTCTCAATATTTTGCCTTTAATATCATTGGGGAAACTGACAATCATACAATAAAAAATCAATACCTACGGACTTCTCAAATTAAATCCCAAATGATTTTGCGTTTGCAAGTTAGCAAATCAGAGAATCCGCGGATAGTAATCGATAGTCAAAACAAAACGAATGGTACGGCGCACGATCAATTTGACGCAGCCAATCAGCGGCTGAATTCCCAGCAGATTTATCACAACGGGGTTTTGTACCGCACAAAGGTAAAGGGATGTTTTTGTGGTGCACTTGTGTGTGAAAAAGTTAAACTTTTAGACCTTTGTATCATTTGGCATGACATGACTGTCATGCCAGGTCGGTCAGGTCGTGCTTCTTTTGTCTTGGAATCAATATGACAGAAAAAAACCAAATAATTTTAAAAAACAAAACCGGCTCAGTGCGTGTCAGACCACGCACAATGATGGGCTCTGTAGATGGGATGAATTTATCCCAAGAACAAACTTATCATTGTACTTGAAAAACATGTTCCCTGATACATTCCAACTGCAAATATAAGTTTGTATGCACAATATTGAAAGATTTACCATGTTATTTTAAGACCATAGACTTCTTATAGGTTTTCTTGTAATTTATAAGTAAATAACAATTTTCTGTATGTTTAGAAAATGTTAGGCTGATTAGTTTCGGAAATAAGGGGGAGTGGTCAATTTTCATAAATTTTCTTAAATAACTTTTTACTTTCATCGAGTATTTCGGGACATCGCCAAACGGTTGGTAGAGTCTTCACGTGACCAGAGGGCTGGCCTTTTTCTAGCCCAAAGAATCAACATTGCCATCCAACGTGGCAATGCTGCCAGCCTTTTGGGCACTTTTCCCATTGACAGCGATGCGGACGAATTTTTTGATGCCCAATGAGCTCTTCCGCCTTTTTGTTTGTGTACATATAGTTTTAGTTAAGATAGGATATCATTTTGTTATTTTGGTTAATTATATAATTCTGAATACAAAAAAAACTTTTAAAGTATTCATTTTAAAATTTAAAAAAATATATACCTGAAATCCTTACAATAAGCCCTTTCGTTTCTTATATTACACTAATTTGCTCCCCAAAAGTGACCCCCATATTCAAAATTCATTTATTTACTATACACGTCCGTATTTGGGTCACCGTATGTGTACCAAATTTCAACTTAATCGGTCCAGTAGATTCGGAGCAAAATGGCTGTGATAGTGACAGACATACAGACACACGAGTGATCCTATAAGGGTTCCGTTTTTTCCTTTTGAGGTAAGGAACCCTAAAACGTGTGTAATTATTTAAGTGCGTGTGCTAGCTGTGCCCGCGGCTTCACTCACGTGCCTGAGTATTCTACTGACATTATAAGTTAATTGAAACGTGAAGTCATATCCTCTACAACATTGGTTGATTTTGTTAATTTAATCTAGAACTTGTTAGTAGATATTTTTTTTAGGTTTAAGTATATGAACGAAAGAAAATAGTTGTAATTCATGATCATTCCTGGGTCCCGACAGAAAAGCCTTAAGACGCTGACAACACCTAAACCGCGGTCACTGTCAGATTGCATAAAAAAGAAAGAGAAGCGCGATGACATAACGCTTGTAATTTATCAATTATCTATTTACTCAAAACTGGGTTGAGTAATCAAAAATAAAAAACAACAAAGTTCTGCATTCAAATAAGATGTTCTTGTTATTAATTAAATACGTAACGTGTGTTGCTATTTAATCCAGATATTTTGGATTAGAACTCAAGGTAAGAGGTTAGTTTAACGTTAGTTTGTATCGAGATTTTTTTTCGAAACGTGTTTTGGAACAACCAAGTTCTGAGATTTTTTTTCTTAAGACAAGCCTATTTTGGTCATTTGCGTCTTGTTAGCGCTCATCTGTCTCAATTTCGATATTCTATACTTTTTCAAGAAGTTGAAAGAATTTACAATTCAGGAATTGTAATTTCTTTCACTTCTTGAAAAAGTATAGAATATAGAAATACAAACGAAAATACAAATAATACAAATAACACAGAAGTAAAAAACTCTATTGTGGATCAAACTCGCGAACAGTGGCTTACGGGCGAACGTGGAACCGTTAAGCTGTTTACTTCTTTGACAATGTAACTAAAATATCCGTTCTTATACATTGTTTGTCAAGATTGACTGCTTAGTGATGATATTCATTTCAGAGGTTAAATCCGTATCTATAAGTACTAATAATAAATCTGAAGAGTCTGTTTGTTTGAACGCGCTAATCTCAACTACAAGTCGGATAAGAAAAAATATTTTTGAATTTGATAGCCCAATTCTTGAGGAAAGTTACCTATATTTAACATCACGATACGATGCTTAGGAGCCGATAAAAAAAAGGCTAAGCGAAAATGAAGTTATAGCGCGGGCGGGTGATGCGATGCGACGCAGTGGGTCGGAGTCCGAAATTTCACGCGAAATTTCAATTGAAATTTCAAAAAACATAATATTGCAGACTACTGCAATATTGTTTATTTTTTCGTCTCATAAAATCTCCCGGGAAACTGTTAGGAATAAGGACATAATGCAATATTGCTAATCACCCATAGAAAATAGCGTGATAATATATATAGCCTATTCGATGAACAGACCTTTAAAGAATATTTGTGCAAAGTTTGAACACAATCTATTCAGTAGTTTTTGCGCCAATTCGGAACATACGTCCAGCCAAACATTCTAAAAACTATATTTTCGGCTTCAGAGTCGTTCCCACACCTCGTACAAATAACTTTTTTTTAAATGTTCAATGTACAGTTTTGAGTTAGTTGCTTTCATAATTTCCTGATTTTGGTAGACGGGACTCGTTTCTAAGCTTCAACTATTTTTTTGGTGAAATTTTCATGAAGTGTGGAGCGAATTTTCGTGGCATATGATCAGAGATCGGATATTCGGATGCATATTTACCAAAAGTTAATTTTTAGCTATGAAAGTATTGAAGCGGCTTCTTAAAAATCTTTTTTTTTTTTACAGAGGCCACGAACAACGGGAATGCATAACTAGTCCGGTGTATATATAGTATGGAAGCGACTTCTAAAAAAATATTTATAAAAAAACCCGGGATTATTGGATTGCATGTTTATTTAAAATTAATGTTTCTACCTACTTTACATCATAATATTAAGTAGGTACATATGCATCCAATTACATATGTGGTCAGAAAAAAACATAAAATTTGTCGATTCGGGAATGGCGGGCGGGATTTTTACGATCGATATAAAAGTGCATTCCATATAAGCTAACATTTGAAAGTAAGTTAATATACATTCGATTCTATAATCAGAAACCTAAAGGACATGACCAGTGGGACTGTGAGCGCCTGCCTAGTTGTTAAAATCAATGTGCAGCAAATATTGTTTTATTTTTGTAATTGTTGTATTCTATAGTTTACAAATAAAAAAGTTTCACGAGTCTAAAAGGTCAGGAAACTGAGAAAAATAAAGATAACTTTTCATTAAATAACTCTGTTTTTCGATAAGAGATGGCGCTAGGTATTGAGATTATTGAGTTTAAGAATAATTTTCTACTATTCAACACGCCATCGAGGCGCTAGGTTTTTTTTATACCATGAAGGGGGCAAACGAGTATGCGGGTCGTTAAGGCTTATATTATTTGAAGGGATGAGGATTACACTGAATAATTAAATTATTATTGGATTGAATAAATTGTTTTTAATATTCATTAATAAAAAAGGTAGGAAAGACGGACAATATAAACAAAGTACAATTAGATGGTCTATCATTAACAAGTGGTCTCGGGTTTGAAGTCCGGGGAACTTATAACTAATTACAATAAATTCATAAAACTAACAAAAAAACATTAAATGCTCTTCAATGAAAACCAAAACATTTTCTAAGAATTATGCTGGTGCGAGCACATAGTCTTGGTGCCCAGCCTGCCTGGCTGGCGCCACATTATCTTGTAAGCCCCTTGATGAATCCTGAATTAACTAACGATTTGCTCGAGTCCAACAGGCCCGACACGCATTACCGCATCCTAAAAATACAAATAGTTATTAATATTGATTTGAAATGCTATTATAATGTTGATCATTAGTCATCCACCTATAGACTGAATGTGACAAATACAGCATAGTATTGTGGTTGTTACCAATCACATGAAATTACTGCACCAAGATAAGTTCACATCATGAACAGCAGAACATAAAAGTTATATTTTCTTCAACTAACCATAAAAATAATAAATACCTGCAATTAGATGATCAAATGTCTTACCTGATAATTATCATGGGAAATAATGGGCAGTAACGGGCTGTCTGCAGGAATCATATAGAAGTGTAGTCCTCTGACGGAGAGACCTCACCCACAACCTACCATTATATGACCTAGCAATCTCTCATTGCCAGCCTGTTCGTTATTTAATAAGTTGAAACATGGTTGATAAACAAATGCATCTAATGGCAGCTGAAAAATAAAATATATTTTTATTTTGTATAAGTACCTAACTGTTTCAAAAAACCTGTATTATAAAATTCTATGAAAATTCCTTAGAATATAGAAAGAACTTCATAATCTAAGGAAAATTCAGACTTGTATGTATATTACACACTTGACTTATATTCAGTGTCCTATCCAGCGATGTGTAGCAATAATCATAATAGATTGACTATTCATAAGCCTGGCTCATGCCATCCACCAAATAAACGCTGCTTTGTTAAGTTTTGATGGCTCACATGTAATCGAACCGCCGGCCGTGTCAAACTTTTTAGCTGCCTTGTTGCTAAATAATATTTCAATGTTGTATAGGTACATAACTGATTGCTCAACCATCGGGCAAGTCTCGCTTACAGGGGAAAGGTTAACGTTGACATACGTTGGCCTTTGAACCCGCCTTGCGGATATGCCACAGTTTAGGCATCTCATCATAATATCCATTTAACCGAATCGTAGGGCAAACAGATGAATCCTTTGAGAATAGCAATGGTAACCAGGTTTTGAAGATGTCCGTAAAGAATAGCAATGGTCGATAAAAATAGAACACAATAATTACACCGTAAACAACGAACGCATAAACACAACGTGGGTCCGGAACTGCAATGAAACCTGACGTGACGCCAAGACCGAATATGTCAATAAGGATGTGAATGGCAATCTGAGAACGATAAATCGATAATTGATTTTTTCTCGAACGTATCAAACTAAGTTCGAAATCAGTTACTTTTACTAGCTAAGAACTCAACCAAAGAACCATATTTTCACTCAATTATCCTACGTATGGAATGACATTAGGGCAGTGTAAGGGCAAAAATCCCTCACTCTTACAACAAAAATAACAAAATGTCGACTGTTTAATTCAAAATAAATATTCACTTTGATACTACTGTACTACTGTGAACTAGGTATAATAAAGCTATATTTAATATTAATTAAACACAGTTCAAACCGGTAAAATATAAATTCAAAAATCTATTTGATTTTTCACGCTTTCACTCGAATCATTTGAATTATAGATTTTATGAAAAAGATTGTAGCCCCATTGAACTCTGCACAGGTCGGCTGCTTAAAATCAAAACATAGTAACTCGTTCCAACAAAAATGTTCAGGAGAGCCAAAAAACTAGTCGGCTACTTTGATTCGTTCGCCCGAAGAAACTAGAAGAGATAGCAATTTGGATGTTTGGCGAAAAGTTGTGCTATATTGTTGACATTTTAGTTGTTATACTCGTAATCATTTTTAGAGTATAGTTACACTTGAAGCGCTCATACTTTATTTTTATTTGTGAATTTACCCAAATATAAATGTAAAAACAATATCAAAACTTAGTAAGTCTGCTTACTAGGTTATCAATTTGATTTACTATGGTAAACATGAAGACTAAACAAATTCATTATACATTAAGTGTTTATAAAATTAAAAAATAAAATTATCCCAAAGTACCTACGAATGCAGATTTTGAATAAAAATCATGTTGACTTATAAAATGATATTTATTAACGTACTTCAAAGGACTCTTATTAAATTAAATCATGACTCACACTCTCAACAGTCAACCAAAACTAAAAAAAATAAACTTAAGTAATTCTTATTGATAATGAACTACTCATTGTTATCGGTAACGATTTGACCATCAGTTTGCAAATCAATGGAGTTATCACTCGTGGGTAGATTCAGCCAAAACTCCCTTCTGTTCAATGGCATTAGGGGGACCAATTTTGAAACAATACCATCTTTCTTCGATGATTTCACCCCTCGGGGGATAGTATTCGAAAGTGGGGGAATAGTGTTGACATTAAATTTCTGCATCAAGAAGTTTAGTTCTTGGTATGACTCATCAAAATCTGTTTTATAAAACAGATTTCGTGATCCTTTGAGGAACTTAGCTTCAACCACTGGCTTTAGCAAAAATGTGCTGAGAGCTGAATCGTCATTTATGTTACGCCTTGGAACTCGTTTCTTTTTCACCCATTGGTATGATTTTTGCACTTCGATAAAGTCAATGTTCTTTCTACAGTTCGCTATAATAGACTTGTAGTCCTCGTAATCATAAACTCCATCTCGACGCCTCATCTCTTTTTCTATATTTCCGTGTACGCCGTCAGCAGACATATGGGTATGGCCTTTAGTGAGAAATCTCAGAGTAATAGTATCGATATTAATGCACTCAGAATTAACAACCATTACCAGCGCTGTAAATAAAAACCAATTTTTATTTTGTCCAGTGCAATTGTCACACCACAGTGTTAATTTTTTCACATCTCTTTCCGAAACAAGAAAAGCCATCAATGCATCTATTATATTATTAGCATCTCGACCCATCATTGCTTCATGCCACACGACACATTTGCTGTTTATCTTTGCATCTTTACATAGTGGTGCAAATGTTAAATTGAAAGCCAAAGCACGCATTATACGCCTGGACCGATAAAATTGCCTGTAACTCATTTTATTATTTTTTTAATACGGAGCGAAACACTCGTGCGCCGGTGACACTGGACATACTAAACGAAATTTCATCTATTTTGCAATTGGCGCCAAATTCAAAACATAGCAAGTTGGTATTTCAAATTCATAACTTAGTAAGTCGCTTGAGCTGCTAGGGTTTTAAATTTGTATTTTGACATACTAAGTTTAAAATTTGTACTTCAAGGAAATTTTCGTAATCATGCCAAATTGCTTAGACTTGCTAAATTATTTTTTTAAAATTACGTATGAAACTGGGTGTTTTAAGGTCCACATCATTTTGATACTATCTAGTAAGTCGAAAAATGCCAAAAACCGTTTTTTTTTCAAATCACCTGTTACTAGGTTTTGAATTTGGGCAGCCGAGGTGTCCGCCACTAATGTCAGATGCTTTGTCAAAGAAATAACACTCCTTTATAGGCTGCGATTATTTAAAAAGTTAGGGCCTTCGATCTTAGAATAACATACACGCGTCAATAAAAACCTAATCAACCTGTAGGCGTGTCAATAAATAAAATAACTATTAACAAAACATATGCACATATTCCTTGTCATTAAAATTCACTTGATCGAAAATAACTCGGTCTTAGTTTATTGTTCCCATAATAGGTGTAGGTTATTACGATTACCGGATGATTATGGATACAATGGAACGTCAAAATCAGGAAGTACATTAATGAGAAAAGCGGAAGCAAATAAAATTTGTTTTTTCAGATATTTTAACCTGGGCTTTAATCAAAATAATATAACCATGATAAATTAGATATTTATTTTAAAATCTTAGTGTAAAAGCTGTAATCCTGCACATGTTCCCGAATTCGAAGGCAGGAACTGGTCATGTCCTTTGTATTCCCAGAGCCGCGGGATTTTGCGTTAAAAAAGCGCATTCCATATTAGCCAACATCTCAACTTTAGGTGAATATGCATCCGAATATCCGATCTCTACATATGATACTAGATAATAAAAAGAGCAGGCAAATACCTCGTTTGCCTCAAGCACACAAAACATTTTTCTACTTACAAACACTATACCCCCTTCCACCATATTACTCAAAACGAATCTTCACTGCGCTTCGCCCCTTACATCCCACACTAGTTTCAGCAGAGTTCAAACATTTAAACATTTATTCCACATGCAGATTCCATTAACTGCACGTTAAAACTTGGGGCCAATGGCTCCAGGGTCCAAGTCTTGGTAAACAGCGTCTTTCGTTTGTCGACTGTCTGTGTTTAGTTTTGTACTGAGACTGTGTACGAAGGCGGATAGATCGTGTCGTAAATATTATAATATCGACTATCTAGAAGACAGACGTGATAAGTGTGCTTTATGTCATTTTCAGAAAACGTTATTAAAAAAAAATGTAGTGATACTTTGATTATTATTTAACCATTATTCAGAGTACTTATCAGTGATAAAATAAATAGAAAAAAGAAGTTTTCTTTCACCGTTATGTGAGCAGGGGTGATGAAATAAATTACACAATGTAATGTGCCTGTATGGTTTCGAACCCACGCCCTACAATTCGTACAGATCGTGCTGCAACTAAATTCAAAACAACTAATCTTTCTGCTTACCCCTACATTACCACCACAACTAATTCATACCACGACAACACAATAAATCGTATTGTTACTTCAACTCAGATTTCACCAGTACAACTTGCACAAAACGCTCCTAGACGATATATGCGTTAAAGTTTAGATTTTCTACGATCCTCATCCCTTCCCCTCTGGCTGTACCAAGTTAGGATTAAAGGCTGGACTAGGATTTAGGCAGACAATGTGGATGAATGGTCTTGAAAGTACATATTATGGAATGTCTGGAGAAGTTTACGATAGTGTTCTACATGTGAATATGAATGAGTTGTCTGGTAAAGAGCAAGTTAACTAGGAGTGTTTAAGATTAACAGTTTATAGTAGTTAAACTGTTTATAATTCGCTTTCATTATAACTGAATGTTGTAAAACGTCGTTCCCTTGCCTTCCTGGTTATCATTTTAAATGTTTCTTCTGCCATCGTCGTTTTAATCCCAGTGCTGTTGAAAAATGCTGTTGAATTAGGTAATATTAGCTACTATATCATTTGGAGTAACAACGACTACAATTATCCGATGAAGCAATGCGTTTCGATTACGGTACCGTCTTGGTGGTTTACCTAATATCAGTCGTAGACTAAGCCAGTAGACCATTGACCATTCATGTTCTGATATTGTGATTGAGAACTTTAACGAATCATTACAATATCAAAACTCATGACCACGTTCAACAAAATCAGTAACCACATGCCATTCAAATCGATTCCCAAATAACGTTTAAATCGAAGTAACTCCGGAATGTAAGTCAACAGCGACATTGTTACATACTAATTAAAGTGCCGATCTCCGTCTGCAGTACAGAGAGTAACATTGTTTACGAAACGACACAAAGCGACGAACTAGACACGCGTTTTATTAGCAGGTCTTAGCAGAACGGAATGCTGGATTTAGGGTTGATCCGAGATACAATGTCTTTAATGGTAATGGGAACAGTTGATTTGTATTTTACACGGAATAGATAAATAAGGTACCTTATTTATCTATTCCGTGGTATTTTATAACGCTCTCTTAAGACGCTGACAACACCTAAACCGCGGTCACTGTCAGACTGCATAGAAAAATATAAAAAAGAGAAGCGCGATGACATAACGCTTGTAATTTATTGCAAAATATGAAGCAATTATCTATTTACTAAAAATTGAGTTGAGTAATCGAAAATAAAAAACAACCAAGTTCTGCATTCAAATAAGACGTTCTTGTTATTAATTAAATACGTAACGTATGTTGATATTTAATACAGATATTTTGGTTTGAAACTCAAGATAAGAGGTTAGTTTAACGTTAGTTTGTATCGAGGTTTTTTTGAAATCGTTTTTTGGTAACAACCAAGTGCTTAAAAATTTGTTCAAAATGAACACATATTTTTTTCGCTACCACAAACTATAAGTACATATTTGGCAATTTTTTTTCTTAAGACAAGTCTATATTGGTAATTTGCCTCTTGTCAGCGCCTTAAACATCATGGCGAAACCGCCTTGACCTAATTCGAAGACAGTGTCATCATATAAAATGTCGCGATGGCCCAGCGGTTAAGGCCTCTCCTGTCATGCACGAGGCTGTGGATCCAAACCCGGGCAAGTACTAATGTGACTTTTAATTCATATGTACTTTCTGAGCTTATATCTTGGCCATTACTGACATCGGTGACGGTAATCATCGTGAGGAAACCTGGAGTTATAGTTAATATAAGTCTGAATTCACCAACTCGTCTTGAGCGTGGTAATCGTGCCTTCTATTTAAGGGATGAGACCTTTGACCTGCAGTGGCGACACTATAGGCTGATATTATTAATATTTTAGTCTCTATATTTGTTTTCCTCGGTCTAGCCGAGTAGAACTGATGCCACAGGCCTAAGTCAAGTGCCTAGCAATGTGGTTAAGTGTGGGAGTAATATTATAAGTCGACTCCATGGTATACGAACCTATACATATTTGAGTGAGAGAATTGCTGCAAGTTGTCCGGCTCACACTTAAGAAATTTTCTAACTAGACTGCATGTGATAAGAATCACTGCCTTCTGCATCAAGTGGTAGGTGTTAGATGCTAGGTTAACGGAACTAAGAGACTGATGAAGCTGTTTAGGTATTACTCCTGTTGTAGATAGTACTATGGACGGACTATTTTGACTTTTTGAAGATGCCAAAGTCGGGTTATTTCGTCTTTTAGTTCGGTGTATTTGGATAATTTCGGCTATTGTAGTCTGTAATGCGTATTTGGCACTTATTATTTTGTGTCATCCACCAACCTGCAGTGGACCCCCGTGGTAGATACACTCACCAAGACGAAGAGGCACTGGGCTTGGGTGGATTACTTTACAGTTTACAGGGAGATGAGGCTCATGGAGATGAGGCTTTAGACCCAGCAGCTTAGTCAATCAGCTTATAATGGTGCCAACTATTATAAGCTGATTATGTAGCTCTTATCAAGATTGGCATTGCTTTTGTGATCGCAGCAAATTCTTTAGAAATGAGCAAAAAGGATATCAGGATCCTAGGATCACTTTTTAGCCATCTGTGTGTCTGTCAAGACACAGACGGCTATACGTAATCTATTAATGTGACAATATTTGTAGTCACTATTATATGTAGTTAGCGTAGAAGCTTTAAGGAAATGCATGCGCACGTGTGGACACCTTCAGACTGATAATATTCATGAAAATTAATTTAATTCACTTATACACAACATCCTGTCATTACCCTCTGCAACAAACACCCAAGACAAATCGTCAAGGAAACATACAAATGAATCAATCCCTCTACTAATTAGCCAGAGAGTCGGCGCGCGCGCAGCTCAAAAGCAGCCGCGCGCGCCGGAATGCGCGTGACCAATGCAATTAGTGGGTCCTCCAGCCGGATGCCTTGCTTGCATTACGTTAGGTATTTGACTCTAAATTTTCTGCTTTCTATCCTTCGATTTTGTATTCTAATGACCTGAAGAACAGGATTCAATTTTGTTTGGTAATTGATTCTGAGTCTCATTTGACACAAAAGTCTTTATCGCCAAATTGGTGGAAGGCATTTTGAGTTTAATCATTTAGAAGCTAAGGTTGGATTTTCAAAGAGGTTGAAATTGCAGTTTCTTTGGCTGATCTCCAGGATGCCATTCCTCACATTTGCAGTCTTATAATTTGATTGCAAAGTTGTGACACCTTTGGACATTTATCTTTGTTTTTGATGTTATAATATTTACCTTTCAGCTACTCTGTGTGAGGATTTATTTTATTATAAGCGTAAAGTACGCGGTTTATTTCTGGGTCCGTAGTTAAATTACAGGAAATATTGTAGGCATTTCAACGGAAAATTATATTTTAATCTTGAACCACTAAATGATGTATGAAGTTAATTGGCAAGCAAGAATGATTTACAATAAAACGCATTTAATTATGCTATGAGTGATAATGGAAGCTTTGATGCCTTCCGTGCTCTTAATTTTTGACCGACAAAAAACGAAGGAGGTGCGTATATTATCAGCCTATAATGTTCCCACTGCTGGGACACAGGCCTTCTCTCGGTGAGAAGGAGTTGGCCGTCATCTATCACGCGAGCCCAGTGCGGGTTGGTATATGTCACATGTCTTCGATTAATTGGTTCTAGAATTTCTCACGATGTTTTCCTTCACTGTTTTGAGACCAGTGGTGATGAAATAATTTACATAAAGTAAAGCGCCTGTCTTGGTTCGAACCTACGATCTACAACTCGAAAGTCGATGCTGTTACCAATGGGCCACCACTGCCTCAACTTCTATATTAATGACTTCCTATCCATATCTGTATCTGAGATCGAGTATGGCAATAATCGTAATATGTCCCTACTAATCAAACTTAAGGGATTCAATTAAACAGGAAGCCGTCAGATGACCCGACACCCTTGTTTAAGACAAGATCTTTATGTGTCTCCTGCCCTTCTAGTTTTTCGCACTGGGTTGGAGAAACGCCGCGTTATTTACAATAAATAAACTTTCAAAATCTTAAAAAATAAGCGAATAAAATCTGATCTTTCAAGGGCATAGGTACTTTCATTTGATTAAGTATAATTTTATTATATTTGGTTATGTTGTTTCATTTCATCATCTTTACTTCAATATTCATATTATTCTTTTCATCATCAATTCTAGAGGCTTTTCGAATTGGGAAGGTATAAGACAAACCACATGGCTGATCTCACACACTACAGCGCAGTATCTTATTGATATGTAGGTACCTATACCTTACAGGTACTGCGCTGAATATTGTTTTGGTAAGTTCTTTGACGTTTGCAATGTACAGAATACACTTTCAATTCCTGCTATTGTGATGTGCCGAAGTGACTATTTATCTGTTTGCTGAACATTTTCAATTATTTAGAGAGAAACAAATCGAAAATGGTGAGAGCAGTGGTGGCCCAGTGGTAACGGCCGCGACTTACGAGTTGTAGGTCGTAGATTCGAACCCGTACGGGTTCACTTTGTGTAAATAATTTCATCACCACTGCTCTCAAAACGGTGAAGGAAACATCGTGAGGAAACCGGCATGTCATAGAACCAAAAAATTCGAAGACATGTGACATCTACCAACCCGCACTGGGCCCGCGTGGTGGATTACGGCCCACTCGCTCTCACAGAGAGGAGGCCTGTGTCCCAGCAGTGGGAACATTATAGGCTGATTATTTAAATCGAAAATGCGTGCCGAAGTGGTTATTTATCTGTTAGTAGAACATTTCCTATTGCTTAGAAAAAAAAACTAAAATACAGCGCTACAGCAGCGGTTTCCCAACCCAGTGCGTCCCAATTCCTTGTCAATTGCGATCTTAAGCACGTCCTCTAGTCATGTAATTGTTTCTTATTCGTGCAACACATCAAGCGACACGGGGGGGCCGCCATTTGTAACAAACAATTATGTATGGACGAATATAATCCTGTTATGGATCTATTGGGAATAATTGAATATTTATAGGTTTTGGGCAATATGTTAGGGTTGTGA
This sequence comes from Atethmia centrago, assembly GCA_905333075.3. Classification (NCBI taxonomy): domain Eukaryota; kingdom Metazoa; phylum Arthropoda; class Insecta; order Lepidoptera; family Noctuidae; genus Atethmia; species Atethmia centrago. The sequence goes on along the minus strand of HG995378.1, from coordinate 27,214,960 downwards.
GATGGTGTACAAATATTTCAAGGAATAGGGGATTCTATTTAATAATCTCAAAAATATTGGCAGTTACAAGTTGAAAAATAAAACAAATTGAAGATTTAGGTTTAATAAGATTTATTAAGATTTAATAAGATTTATTAGGATTTAATAAATATTGATTGTTCAATTAGGACTAGATTACATTGCATGAAATATAAAGCACAAGCATAAGGGTTCTTAATCTACCGTACTGTTCTCCTAGACAGGTTACAAAATATCGTGTGTTTAGGAGACACAGTTCCGATTCCCATCATAAATGGTTGACTTATAACATCACGTGTTAAATATTTATATGTATATAGTAAACAATAAAGCAATCTAGGTAAATAAACAAAAAAAAATCTTTAAATTTAGAAAAGTTACAATTACCGAAAAGTCATATTAATAGATAAATATATGTCTGAAATTTAAAAAATAATCGTAGGCTTTGTTTTTTAACCCAAATTAATTATTGTTGGGACCGTCGGGCCGTGCGGTCCAACATTAATTAATTTTATATTTACAATATTTATTTTAACAAAGTTTGGGGTCAGCACCAGAAAAAGAAGACGCAGATTTTTAATTTCCCGGAGAATGACCAGCCTAATTCTGAGCTGAAATGCAGCTCAGAATTAGGCTGGCTCCACCCATTGGCCTCAATATTGGCCCCAACGCCGCTCGTCCAACGTATGGACCGAGAAAATTTAATTGGCCCCAATGTTGGTGCGAGCAGCTGGTGTTGGATAGAGCGTTGGTTTTATCAAAGGAAGATCCCAACGCTCGCGATTCGCGAGTCCATACGTTGGCTTCTTGATCAACCAACGTTGATACCAGGGCGTTGGGAACATTGTGTGGAGCCAGGGTAACCAACATTGTGTGGAGCCAGGGTAACCAGAGGGCCTAGACAAGTGACAATCGCAATAGCGTTTCGTATTGCTACAACGACTTTCAACAGTATTGACGTAAGTTTTTCTGTAGCTTATGTCAACCGAATACATTTTTTTTTTACTTTTTCGGTCACCGATTTCTCTGATCGAATTTCACTTTGATCATCAGAAAAACTGCAAACCTATTCTGTAAATATCTCAACGCAAAAACTTAGATGAAGTGAGCTTGAAGTGAGCTGTTAAGACGCTGACAACACCTAAACCGCGGTCACTGTCAGATTGCATAGAAAAGAAAGAGAAGCGTGATGTCAAAACGCTTGTAATTTATTGCAAAATATGAAGCAATTATCTATTTACTCAAAATTAAGTTGAGTAATCGAAAATAAAAAACAACCAAGTTTTGCATTAAAATAAGACGTACTTGTTATTAATAAAATACGTAACGTGTGTTGATATTTAATTCAGATATTTTGGATTAGAACTCAAAGTAAGAGATTATTTTAACGTTAGTTTGTATCGACATTTTTTTTATAACGTGTTTTGGTAACAACCAAGTTCTGGAAAATATGTTCAAAATTAACATATTTTTTCCGCTACCACAAACTATACAGATTTGGCAATTTTTTTTCTTAAGAGAAGCCTATTTTGGTCAATTGGGTCTTGTCAGCGCCTTAATAGTTTAAATCCAATAGCACCCGGTGGTACGGCTCACTTGAAGCTCACCGACGCCAACGTTTTCACGATGAGATTTAATGTATTTATTTATTTATTTATAGGAGAACCAATAGCTATAATAAAAGGATAACAATTGTATATGCTACACAGAGCCAATTACAGGTTATCACGGGTAATCACAGAGAAAGTAGTAGAAATCATAGGATCACTAACAAGCACGATAGATTGGCATTGGAGCTGAGTGCGTTCGGAATAGGCCAACAAAGAAAAAAATAAGAGGGATAGAAAATACGTTTATTTGCGGTAAACAACACAAAACTGCCGGAGTCGCGTGGCAGTCCAAAACGGTTACCGAGGCCCCTTTTTTTTTTTTTCGGGCGGGAGATGTTATTTGATATTTTCCCACACAAAAAAAAACAGAACGAGTTGGGGGGAAATATCGGTAATCACTCAGCATAATGCTGCGACCCTAACACTATTCCGGTATTCCTTAAACCTAGTTTATATACGGGAAATCCTTTCCAATTCTTTTCTCACTACTAATTAAAGGCAGATGTCATTTCGTAAACCTATAAAACAAAACAGCCGTCCATCCGTATCACTATTTCCTGCTAACTTCAAAGAATCAAAGTGCTTCTTAAAGAAAAATCAATAAATACCAGTTATATTACGCGGCGTTGGTTGCACCTGCTACTGGCTGTTTCTGAGAAGTTCATCTTAAAAAAAAACCACAATGAAGAGTTAATGTGTTACTGTGGTTGGTTGACAGATGTGTACGTACTATTTTATTTTTAAAGAAGTAGGGAAGGGAATTTTGTTCCTGTGTGGTGGTAGGTCTGTAGACTTTCTCAAGTCAATGAACGACATTCAATAGTTTTTTGATGTGTAAGTGAGTGTGTCTTTCTTCTTGATTTCTGTGGAAGTGATTTCGTGAAAAGGGACGGAAGTGTGTAGACAGGAAGTAAAAGCTTGAGCATGGAATAAGTAACTACTTTATAATAGCATGGAATTAGTAAGTACTTTATAATGAAATGATGATGAAATGAAATTATTTTTTTTTCTGCAAGTAAGTTTGTACAAAAATTTTTTTACACATCAATCATATTAAGAAAAAAACTAGATGAGCTCGGATTTCCTATCTGACTACTCTGAGAAGAAAGGCCGAAACAAACTCAGACTCTGACCATGATTATGTCTGGACTTTAAAAGAGACTGTGCTCTTTTAAAGTCCAGTAAGTCTTTTAAAGACATAATGTTGGTGAGATCATGTGAAGACCATGTACATTGTGATTTCGTGAAAGGGACGGAAGCTTGTAGACCGGAAGTAACAGCTTGAGCATGGAATAAGTAAGTAATCTTTAATAGCATTAAATTAGTGTAGGTACTCATGGAATTAGTAACTACTATATAGATTGTAACTAGAGGGGGTCGAATTTCGACCAGTGGGCGACCACTAGTAATGAATAAATTATTCGAAGAAATATTTCAAAGTTTAGCTCTGAGGTTAATTGCTGTCGCTGCCCAGTATTACCAAGGTGAGATGTCAGATGTTACACATCATATGCGACTACTGAAAGGCTCGCTCGTTTTTATTTTGTCTGCTACCTGGTGATTGTAATTGAAGATTTTAAATAAAAAAGCATAAGCCTACTTAAATGTACAGGTGCGCTCGCTATTATCACTAGCATTCTAACATTCTACAACATCAAAGACGAGCACAGACTTGAGGCAATACTCAGGTACCTACTTCTTTAGACCGGTCATCAAATTATCAATTGGTTCTATACAGACATCGATGAAAACAATGATAGCGCGTCCACTCACAACAAAATTGTTTTATTTTATTGTTTAGAATCTGCACTCTAATCGTGTAAAACACTATCAACCACAATCTGAATGATTTTGAAGTATATTGCGAATCCATTGCTTCATATGTTCGAAAAATTTGTCTGCTCAACAACGTAACGCAATGAATGTTGCTGAACTGTCAAAATGAGACCTATGCTACTAATATTGTGTTAAAAAATTACTCCACTGGTGTGTCACTGTTTGGTAGACTCACATAATATCGTAATATTTATTATTAAGACTTTTAAAGAGAGCCCTTTTTACCCGACTGCCTAAGGAGGGTAATGTTTTTCGAGAGTATGTATGTATGTATGTATGTATGTATGTATGTATGTGTATTTCTTTGGCACGCTCTGTAGCCTAAACGGCTTGATCGATTTTAACATAAGAGGTGTCGTTAGATTCGTCTTCATTGTGGGAGTGACATAGGCTATATAATTTTTATATATTGCATCTGCAAATACAAAAAAAGGGAGGGAAACTTTTTTTTTTTAATAAATTACAACAATATTGATATCAAATAAGAGCTAGTAATGAGTCATTCCCATGTATATATTAATAAAACTAAAAAGCTTGAAATAAATCAAATTATTTAAAAAACAATAAAACCCGACTGCAAAAACACATACCTAACATAAAAGAGAAAAACAAGCATTAGAAGCTATAGAAATTTGTATCTCAGGCGGGGGCAAACCAATAACCTGAAATATGGTGTAACTTTTGTTTGTCTTTTGTTGTGTATTGTAGATTCGTGCGGTGCTGATCATTCGTGAACGGACGCCGTCAGTTGGGACTGGTCACCTTTTAAGTATTTTATTTATATAACTTCTCCCGCTCTGGGCGGAGCGGGAGGGTGTGTCAGACTCTTACTGACTAAAATATCTAGATACTATCCCACCCGTATTCCATCCGTTGCCTGTGTTGCCTCGGTAACCCTTTTGTACCATCCCGCGACCCCGGCAGGCATCGGCCCTAGTGGACCTCTACACTTGTGCTGACGACATCTCTTTGAGGCACGCGTCGAACACAACGCGCTGTCGACCCGGGCCTGGTCCTTACCGGACGGTGAGCTACCCATTGCTCACCGTCCGCAAGCCCGCGCTTGCATGACCTGTGAGTTTGTTTCGGCATTTCTTCTCAGGGATTAGACAGCTAGGAAATGCTGGTGCGTTCTGTTTTAGAACATTATTTTATAAAATGGATGAAAAAACAATAACGGGAAACAAATATGAACAAAGCAAGTTATAGAAAGCTTGTAAAAACCATAAGTTTTAACCCTTTATAAGGCACAGAAAACTGCTAAGGGTATGGAAATAAAAAATTGATAAATATGATAACTAGGACCTCTTTATTAAGAATATGAGTTTTTTTTTTTTTAATGTTTTTTTTAAACATGGTGTCCATTATTTGGCCAGAGCCTTACTAGGGCTTATGGAATTCGGCAAAGCATGGAACCACACACAAGGTTATTGCTAACAAACTGTCAAATCACAGAGTACAAAAACTGAATTTGACTGACGTTTCATTCAGCCGCAAAAATTTAAAAAGTATGGTGTCCAAAATATGGACAGAGCCTTATAAAGGGTAATATTGACCTGTAAAAGGCTTTTAGAAGATCTATTAAAAAACATACAACACAGCGCGGCACAGTACAGCGCTCTGCGAGTGCAATACAACACCGCGTTCAGGTTGCTCTTGGGACTGCCTCGCTTCTGTAGCGCGTCGGGGATGTTTGCCGAGGCGCGTGTGGATTGTTTCCACGGTGCACATCCCTGGTGCATAGGGTGCGGGCCAGCCGCAACAGCATCCTGAACACTTTTGCCGAACGTTTCGCCTGTCAGTACGTGAACCACTGCTGCATAATTCACGTACTGACTAATGCTAAGATATTATTTTAATTGTATGTAATTCTTTACTTTTATTCGTATTTTTTAATTTAATTTAATTTAGTTTAATTGTATGATCCAATGTTGATTGTAAATAAATAATAATAATAGGCAGTCATGGGACTGCCGACACAAGTGGAAACTTATCGCTCAACGCGCCTAAAGACGTTTTCACGTCAATAATAATAATATAATGATTACAAATATAATTTAAACAATACACAGTATACACAAATTAACTTTTCACGTGGTCAATTTAACTTCACTACAGCATGTCGGTGCGGGCATGTTGGTGACGCGAACCCATAAGTTTTTTCCCTACCAAAAAACGCTCGACACGCCTAAAGAAAATTTTACCTAAAAACAAAATTCACCGTCAATCAATGAGAACAATGACGGGAGTATATTTCCTAGAACGTACTATACAAATATAGTTTCATATGCATATATACAACTCTACATACCTACAAACAAAGAGACAGATCACCTATGCTCAGAGCACCATGAAAACTACCACATATAATCTAGATACAGCAATATTCGGACCCTCAATACAAATGGCTGGTCAAGCCGTAAGTGATGGTGCTCATTTATCATACGTATTATTGCACCTATGTGTACAGACAGACAGACGGACACCCTATGCGTAGATGTTCAAGCTTTTATATGAAGTAGGAGAACAATTGGACGATTATGAGGGACAGAGGTTGATTGTTTTTTTTTTGCTATTGGGTGGGACTTAAATATTACTGACCCATAGATAAATATCACCCGTCTCTCCACTATTCCAATGCTCACTCTAGGATACATATTCGGTACAGAGGTTGATGAGGGACAGAGGTTGATTGTTTTTTTTTACTATTGGGTGGGACTCAAATATTACTGACCCATAGATAAATATCACCCATCTCTCCACTATTCCAATGCTCACTCTAGGATACATATCCGATACGGCTCTAATAATCCTTCCATATCCTAAGGGCACGTCTTCCTGACCATTACCGCGCCCCCCGGTCTACTCCTTGATATGCTATAGTCTCTGTAGTCCCATGAAACATGAGGCTCCAGGAGCTAGTGCAAATCTTTGAGTTCATTCAAGTAATCGAATCTGGTCAAACCACGCTGGGGTCGGTGCATTACGTTCATTCATTCATACAAATCAATCAATCCGCCTAGCTTTTTCCCAACTATGTTGGGGTCGGCTTCCAATCGACCAGTTTGGTAGTTAGTTCCAGACGGATGCAGCTGAATAACAGTATTTTACATGGAGCGACTGCCTATCTGACCTCCACAACCCAGTAACTGGGTAATACCCTTGGGATACCCCTTGGTAAGACTAGTTGTCAGATTTTCGGGCTTCTGATGACCCGTAAAGACTGTCAAAGATCCACGAATGATAGCCGGGAGCAACGGCTTAACGTGCTTTCCGAGGCACGGAGGAGTCTCGGTATGGTGGTCACCCATCCACGGACTAACCCCAGCAAGCGTAGCTTTACCATCGACCCGTGCGGCTGTTATTACTTAGCCACGAGCTATATCTTTCATTCATACATAGGACTTACATATTACTGGCGAAATGTGGGTGTACTTAATATACGTAGGTACATTCGGCCGCACGTTGGTGGTTACTTTGACGTTGAGCTTACCCAGCGTAGTACGCAGATTCTATAGTATAAGAAGCCAGCTTGGTTTTGTTAGCATTGACGTGCGGCTTACTGTACGCCTCTTCCTCACCCTTCAGCAGGCTTAGCATGACGCTATTTCTTCGAAGAATAGACACAGCTCTTTAACAAAGTGCCATTTCGTTTCTCCAGTTTTGACATCGCACCGTAGAAATTCCTTCTGCAATCTGTCATTTTGTCTTTCGTTTCTAACGATCTTTGTCTAGGTCCTTTTTTATGTAGACTATTTTAGAAGTAAGTTTCTATCCCAAACTGTCATAATCACACTGACAACTGACAGTTGTCTGGGTAGTGAAGACAATTTGCATTTTTCTACTTGACGGCCACAAGATATAAAGGGTTATCTACAAACTCATGATTTTACAGGACAGCGTTTTGAACGCAAAACTGTGATAATTAATAGAAGAACAAAGTTACGAGTATCTTCTTCTACTTTATATCATTTAGTTAACCAAGGAAATGGTTAAGGCCAATATATTACTATAATATTTTTGTTCCAAAATACGATTACCTACTTCGACACTAAGAAAATTTGTTGTATTTGTTGTAATATACGTGACTTAATATCAGTAAAAATTGAGAATCAAACAGAAAAAAAAATCCTATGACAAAACTAAGAATTCTGGTCGATTTATCTAAAATATTAAATTTCGTAAATAGTGCAGAAGACTCTTTCTACTTTGCTGTCGTCGTACTTTCTACACGGAACGTCATTTTTGTCTATTCTTCCGTAGTCAAAACGGTGCTCGTGCTAAGCCAGGAAATCCGGCGTAATATTTTGTTATTGTTGTCGATTCGTTGATGATTATTACCCCTAATTTTAAAACCGATGCAGACAGATTTGGATGAAATTTTGCACATGGGTAGACCATGACCTGAGTTAGGACATATAAGATACTTTTTATCCCGATATTCCCACGGGATCAAGACTTATGCTGGTGAAGCCGCGGGGCGCAGCTAGTTCTGTAATAAGTTGAATTCTGCCTTTTATGAAAATACAGTTTTGGTGAAAACCACTAAACATTTTACTTACGCAAGTAATTCTGAAATATCCTTATTTTATGTTATTTTACAAACCAACCTTACATTAATATATTCACCGCAGTTGCTCTGCCAAGAGAGACTAAAAAGATTTGTTCCTGTAAATTCACTACTTAGCACCAGAAACCAGGTCTTATTTATTCAAACAAGCTTCATACTCAAAGGAGATATGCAAATCGTCAGTGTTTATGATTCTCTAAGGAGAGACGACCATCTGCTGCGGTGTATTCTTAATGTTGCCAAATTATATCCTTGTTTTAATGTTTTCTTCGTACCTATAGTTATTTATTTAATACTTTAAGCACAAAAATGTACAGAGGCGGTCTTAATGCTGCAGGCATTTTCTACCAGTCAACCTTTGGGTGGTGCAGAGACAAACTGTGGTAGGTGCAATAACGAAAATTGTGAAATTAATATTTATTTAAGCTATGAAAAGGATATACATACATATACCTATTATAAACTTGAAATTTAATATAGGTATATACCTACCTAATTATACATCAATATAAGAACAAATAAATACACGAATTTACTAAAACAGATACGACAAACAATGGAAAAACATTACCGTTGTGATGAAACTGCCAGCTTTAGTTAAGTTTTGGTTTGGTACGTGTCTTCGGTCTTGGACTGATTTGGGCTTATTTATATGATTAAGGGCTGATTTTTCGAAAGTCTAACCTAACCTAACCAGTTTGATCGAGGTGCTCTAGCTTAGATACTGTGACCAACTGTAAGAAAAGGCCAGAAAGTTAAAAAGAGGCTCATTTATTTTAAAAAGTTTGGGTTCATACATTTTTGAAAGCGTACATCAACAGAAGGTTAATATTTTTTTTATATTTCCCATATAGTCCTAACTTTCCTAACTTAATACTCGTATTATAAATGCGAAAGTGAGTTTGTTTGTTTCTTTATTACGCTTTCCCACTAAAACGGCTGAACGGTATTGGATGAAATTTGGCACATGGTAGAGCATGACCTGGTTTAGGACATAGAATACTTTTTATCCAGGTAGTAAGTTCCCGTGGGATAAATTCCAACCTCAACGCGGGCGAAGACGCGGGCTAAAGCTAGTTTAACATATTTTTATTCTTCAGATAAAAGTTCTTAGAACTTCTTTTTAATATTTATTTACACAAGATTAAAGACTACGTTGAAGACAAGGAAGTTTGGCAATAATTCCTTCTGCATATAATATAATAATTAATAATTCCCTGGTGCCTCATAAAAGGCATAACTATGTAAATGTCTATTAACTGCTCCCAAATTACGATGTTTTTTTTTTATACATACTTCCTTAGCATAATATTTTTATTATTTGACATTATATAGCTAATATGTTGATTTCAAACTACATATTTATTAGTGACTTTTGTGGACAGGATATTCATTCAGACTTGTTACAGTTGTAATGGCAAACATGTTATTTGGTTTAAATAGGTTTTTATTTTGTTGTTAATATTTTACATAGATTCTTTTATATGTATTATGTGAATGTGCGAACGTTGTAGGCTTAACAGACTAGATTTGTAGACCATTTATTTTTTGTTAAGTACCTGGTACTTTTGGACAGGCCTACACTGTCCTCCCATACCTATTAAAAACAATTTAAAAGCCAATTATTTTTAAAAGAGTAACAGTGGCGTTTCTCGCCTGCTTTTCTCCATAGGAAACGACCAATTGGAACCGTGCACCTAGCTTCTGATGAAATGAAATGAAATGAAATGAAATGAAATGAAATTGTTTATTCTGTAAATAGGATATGAGAATCACTTTTACACGTCATATTAAAAAATAAGCTAGATGGAGTCGACATTTCCTATCTGACTACCCCTGAGAAGAAATGGCGAAACAAACTCAAGGGTCAAAGTCTCTTTTAAAGTCCAGACATAATCTTGGTCAGATCATGTGAGGACCATGTAGATCTATGTCTGAAATGGTCTTTTGAGGAAAGAACCACACAAATTTGAGTGGACCTGTCCAGTCAGTGCAAGCATTTGTCAGTAATCGTGTAGCTCAACTCAAAACTTAAGGAGCTCAACGACTCGACGAACAATACCAAGGAAAGGACAATTGGTTTGGCCGCATAAAGAACTCAAAATGCCAGACCATAATTAAAACTAAGAGAAAAAAAAAAAAAAAAAAAAACAACGAAATAAATAAAGATGACCCACATAGTGCTCACATTCACAATAATTAAAGTAATATAATACTTTTCAAGGTACATACATAAATATTCACTTAATTTTGCTTATAATATTCATCAATGTCAATATGTACATATAGTTGTACATAATGATGATTTTGCATAATTTAAATATCAAATTTAATGGTTTTAGCACAAAGCTTATCAGAGCGAGCAGCTCAATCCCAAGCTTTATTGTCTTCTAAATAATCTGAAATTTTATAGTACCCCTTTTTACAAAGTTTGGTTTTAATACAGCTTTTAAATCGTTTAATGGGTAAATTTCGAATAGCAATAGGAAGTTTGTTGTAAAAGCGTATACATTGACCCATGAACGAGTTGCCTACTCTGTGGAGGCGAGTGTGTAGTACAGCAAGATTATGTTTATTCCTGGTATTTAAACTGTGGATATCGGACATTTTCTTAAAATTTGATATATTTTTGTGTACATACATAAGATTATCAAATATATATTGAGAGGCTACAGTCAGAATATCTATTTCTTTGAATTTTTCTCGAAGGGAATCTCTTGGACCTAGGTTGTAAATGGCTCGAACAGCCCTTTTTTGTAAAACAAAGACGGTATTAATGTCCGCACAGGTTCCCCAGAGAAGAATCCCATAGGACATAAGACTATGAAAATAACTAAAATAAACAATTCTGGCCGTATCTACATCGGTTATCTGTCGAATTTTTTTAACAGCATAGGCGGCCGAACTTAGCCTTCCTGACAATTTTTCTATGTGTGGGCGCCATTGTAATTTAGCGTCAATAGTTATTCCAAGAAAAACTGTCGACTCAACAGGGTCCAACTCTATTCCATTAAGTTGAACATTGGTAGTTAGCTGCCTGACATTTGGCGTTGAAAATTTAATAAGTTTAGTCTTTTTTTCGTTCAGGAGAAGATTATTTACATTAAACCAATGGACAACTTTAGAGAGTGCATCGTTAACATGTTCAAAGTTGACCAGCAGTCGTTTGATTTTAAAAATGAGGGAAGTGTCATCTGCGAACAATACAATCTTGTGATTATCCCTTATGTGATAAGGTAAGTCATTTATATAGATTAGAAACAAGAATGGACCTAGAATTGAACCCTGCGGAACGCCCATAGTGACCGCAGATCCTGCAGATCTCTTGCCATTTATATCAACCCTCTGAATTCTATTATTAAGATAGGAAGTCAGAAGGTCGAGAGCCCTGTCCCTCATACCATAGTGGTGCAGTTTCCTGATGAGAGTATCATGATGGACGCAATCGAAGGCCTTAGACAAGTCGCAGAAAATGCCAAGAGCATCCTGCGACTCCTCCCAAGCCTCGAAAATGCTCTTCAGCAATTCCACGCCCGCGTCTGTAGTTGAACGACCCTTCGTAAAACCAAACTGTTTCAGATGAAATAAATTACATGAATTGAAATGTCCTAACATTTGTTTTAAAATTATTTTTTCAAAGATTTTGCTCAATGTAGGTAATATCGAAATAGGCCGAAAATTCGTGGGATCAGTTGTGCTGCCAGATTTGAACAGTGGAATCACTTTGCTAAGTTTCATCAGATCAGGAAATATACCAGATGCAATACAAGAGTTAAAAACAATTGCTAAAAAGGGTGAAATAACATCAATTATTGAAGACATTGTATGTACTGATAATCCCCAAAGATCAGTAGTTTTTTTTACATCAAGTTCTTTAAAAGATTCCAAAATGTCTTTAGGGCTAACAACTGTGAATTTAAAGTGTTTATCACATTCTGGTACACATTCTTTTAGTATTGAGTAAGCAGAAGTGGAGGACGACGATGACAGAGTTTTGGTTGTTAAAAAGGGAATATTAGTGAAGAAGTTTTCAAACTCTGTTGCCACCTCCACGTCTGCCCTAATATCTGCATCATCGATTTTTAGATGGAAGTCACGATTCCGTACTGTCGTTCTTCCCGTTTCAGAATTAATAATATTCCAAGTTGTTTTAATTTTATTTCCAGAAGATTTTATTTTATTTTTAATGTGTATGGCTTTTGCTGAGGAACAGGCTCTTTTAAAAGTTTTAGAATAATTCTTAACAAATTCTTTAAAAGTTTCATCATGGTTATATGTTTTTTCATGATACAGTTCATATAACCTCAACCTACTTTTGTAAATACCTGGTGTTGCCCAGTCACTAAATATAACGCGATCATAAACAGGCAATGTTTTTGAGGTGAATACCTTCCTAAATTCACAATTGATGAGGTTAAATAGTAAAGTATATGCTTGGTCCGGGTCAGTGTGATAAGGCAAACCCGGTAGTTTTTCCATTAAATTATTTTTAAATTGTTCTAAGCGACTTGTGTTAACAGGAATAAAACTCATAAGTTTTCTTTGAACTCTGATTATTTTCTGAGGGAAAGTGACCAACTGGCCACAGTGATCAGAGTCCAACTCATTTACAATTGAATGGCTAGAAGGTCTTAAATTTGTAAAAATATTGTCAATACAGGTAGCGCTAGTGGCAGTTATTCTAGTTGGCTCAAAGAATGTATTGTACAAATTATAGGATTTTAATAAAGTTATAAATTTATTTACTGCAGCAGATTTTTCCAATATATTAATGTTGAAATCTCCACAGACAACAAGTGTTTTATTACTGTTACAAGTCTTTAATAATACTTCTTCCATATATTTCTCGAAAATATCATATGAAGCACATGGGGGCCTGTACACGCTCATTACAATGAACTGCTCAATGAACTGCTCGATGTTTCATAAGTGCCCATGTAGGTTTATGTGAAATAAAATATTTTGATTTTGGTTTTGAAAACTCAGCACTGAATTGACTAGAAAGATATCTTCTCGACTTTCACCAATAGATTTTGAAAATAACAAGATTCTGACATTGCTATGTGTTATTGTGTGTTGCGCATGGAATAAGATTGATTATAGTTTTCAATATTTGTATAGGTTTTTTTTTTTGGGTGGGTAATTACTCGTATCAAATAATTTCTAGCTCTGGGTGAAATGGGAGGATGTGTCAGACTCTAACTGACTAAAACCCACCCGTTTTCTTTCCGTTGTCTGAGTTGCCAGGGGCCTCGGTATCCCTTTCGGACTTTCCCGCGACCCCAGCCATAACTTGTGCTGACATCTCTTTAATATTTGTATAGGTACGTAGGTATCTATACCTTTTCTACTGGTGGTTAAGCTTGTACAATACGGCTGATGAATCATGGCTGATGTGAACATAGGCTCTCCGAACTTTCGCGCATGTTCACTCACTCACAGACGCATTATGTCACCGTTTACATGATCCGCCTATAATGTTCCCGCTGCTGGGACCCAGGCCTCCTCTCTTCGAGAGGGAGCTGTTATCCACCACGCGGGCCCAGTGCGGGTTGGTAGATGTCATGTCTTCGAATTTTTGGTTCTAGGACATGTCGATTTCGTTTCATGTTAAACTTACATACTTTTTTTTTTCTTTTTGAGGGTGGGATATCATCAAATAACTTCTCCCGCTCTGGGCGAAGCGGGAGGGTGTGTCAGACTCTTACTGACTAAAACCCACCCGTATTCCTTCCTGTTGCCTGTGTTGCCAGGAGCCTCGGTAACCCTTTCGTACTTCCCCGCGACCCCGGCAGGTATCAACCCTAGTAGACCCCTACACTTGTGCTGACATCTCTTTAAGCCGCGCGTGGAACACAACGCGCCGTCGACCCGGGCTTCCCATGACCTCTCGCTGCGTACCATGGCCTGGACCAGGGCCGGACGCGAGAGATTTCCGCCGCCGGTGACCCATAAGTACCTTCCCGCGACCCCGGCAGGCATCGGCCCTAGTGGACCCCTACTATATGTGCTGACGACATCTCCTTGAGGTGCGCGTGGAATACAACGCGCCGTCGACCCGGGCCTGGTCCTTACCGGACGGTGAGCTACCCATTGCTCACCGTCCGCAAGCCCGCGCCTACGGTGGCCGGAAATCTTCCCGGGATTCCCGACGCCCTGGGCGTCTCCTGCGGCGGCTAGGGGCGAGAGGGCTTGAAACTTGCCTTTCCCTCAACCGTCCCGCCTCCTCCTTCGCGAACATTACTGCTTCGCAGAAGGAGGTGACGGCTGCCCATGCCCTCTCGCTCCGTACCATGGCCTGAACCAGGGCCGGACGCGAGAGGTCTCTGCCGCCGATCGCCTCCACGAGGACACGGCGGTGCTCTGCCCAAGCCGGGCAGACCTTCACCGTATGCTCCACCGTGTCCTCCGGTGGTGACACCCGGACGTTTCCTCCCGCCTTATCCGACACAGGAACCTCCCGAAGCTGCCGTGTCCGGTGAGGACCTGCGTCAGGCGGAAGGTGAGGACGCCGTGGCGCCTCTCCAGCCACTCCTCAAAGAGGGGACTTATCGCCGCAATCGTTGCGTGCCCAGCACTGGGTTGCGACAACCGTAAAACTTACATACTTAATCATAATAAAGAAAACTCAATGTTTTGTCAAGTCAAGTAGTCTACTCTCTAAGTCCGTAAACAAAGATACGGAGAAGTCCGAAAGTAATTGATCCGTCAAAACAAGTACCATATTAAATTTTTCGGACAAGTAAATAGAAATCGGGTGTAAGGACAATTGTCAAATCATGTTGTCATTCATTCTTAGTTCGGGTCTCGATATAATGTTATATCCGAAATTGATACCAAATAGGAAATGCCCGTACCTTTGGTCGAAACTACGGACTTCGTCGTTAGGGAGTAGAGGGTCCAGGAGCAGGCAGCAGCTATTTATAGTTAATACGAGGGCGGCACTGAAAATTTCGGGAATCAAGGAAGTGACACAACATTACTATTTAAAAATGTATTTATTGCTTTTCGAAGTATTCTCCGCGAAATTTGACACATTTTTCCATACGATGAAACCAATCATCGAAGCAACCGGCGTCCACAGCTTCTTCAGGTGATGAAAATCTCTGTCCATGAAATTTATTCTTTATTTTAGGGAAAGTATAGAAATCATTAGGGCTTAGGTCGGGGCTGTACGGCGGATGGTCTAATAATTCTATGTTTTCTTGCTCTAAAAACTCTTTTGTTCTGTGCGCGGTGTGAGAACTCGCATTGTCGTGATGGAGGATGATGCGGCGGTTGCAGTTCTCTTTACGGAGTTCAGAAACGACATGTGGCAAACAAATGCTAGCATACCATTCTGCATTAACCGTTCTTTGTCCCTCAAGAGGAATAGTCATAATATGGCTGGTTTTGGAGACAAACGTGGCCACCATTTTTTTTGCAACACTCCGTGAACGAACAATTTTTGTTGGCTTTAACTCATTTTCGAACACCCAAACTCTGGTTTTTTGTTTCGGGTTCGTACGCATATATCCAGGATTCGTCACCTGATACGATGTTGTATACAGCATTTGAGGATCCTGTGTGGAATCTATCGAGAATTCTGACGCACCAAGTAACGCGAGCCGCTTTTTGCTCTTCACAGAGCGAATGCGGTATCCATCGGGAACACAACTTTTTTATATCTAATTGTTCATGCAAGATTTATGTATTTGACTCATGCCAATGTCTAAAGTTGCCTGAATTTCGCGGTATATCACATGTCGATCTTCCTCAATCAACTTACGTACAGCATCAACAATTTCTTGGGTGACTGCAGTTTTTGGACGACCTTGACGGGGATCATCACTGAGCTTGACACGTCCACGTTGAAATTCAGCAAACCAGCGATAAATTGTGGTTTTGGATGGAGCTTCATCACCAAATGCAGAAATCATCCGGTCAACGCACTGTTTTTGTGTTAAACCACTTCGAAAGTCATAATAAATCATCGCTCTTGAATTTTCTCGAGTCAATTCCATTTTCTCAACGACTAAACAAGTTTGACAAAACCTTGTGACAAGACCGAGAATCTTTTTTAAATAAATAAATGGTATTCGATTTTTAAAACCAAGGAGTTTTCAATTTAAAAAAAATGAATATGACAGAAACAGTGGAAATATTCCATTACCGATACTTTTAGTGCAGCCCTCGTACTACTTAAAACAAAAGAAAGTATGCAGTTCTCGGCGCATCTAAATTCTAGATTCTTATCTAAAACCTTACTAAAATCATTAAGCCATTTGATGCGACCTGTCAATCTGTCTGGCGGATATGCGGGGCCACGTGCGGGTTGGTAGATGTCACCTGTCTTCGAATGTTTGGTTCTAGGACATGCCGGTTTCCTCACGATGTTTTCCTTTGTCGTTTTGAGAGCAGTGGTAATGAAATTATTTAGGTACACAAAGTAGAGCTCCTGCCTGGGTCGACCTATAACTTGTTAGTCGCGACCGTTACCACTGGGCCACCACTGGCCGCCGTTTGGTTCCAAAAAAATGTTATTGGGCAGCCTTTTGCGCAAAGATCGGACTTGCTATTATTCATCGGTCGTATTGTACTTACCTATGTATAGCATATCTAAGTTATCTCCTTAGTGTTGAACTAATCCCACACCACGCAAATGAAACCCTAAGCAAATTAGTTGTGAAGAGCATTTCAATACAAAAATCTCCTATAGAAAGGGAATTAATATTTTAATTAATAACATTTCCTTGCTCCTTACATTTCAAAGGAACTTTCCATTCAATAAAACTTGCAAATACCTTCGAATCTGAATAAATTAATTGCATTTGTCACAACCTTATGTCCTGAGGAATAAGGTTGAAAATAGGTTGTTTTTAGAAGAGATGTTTGTGAAGTTAGGGCAGTAAGAAATTATTAGACGTGTCCCGTCGTTAGAAATCAAAACATTAGAAACTTTGGTAAGAAGGGTACATGCCAGTGGACTATGAAAGAAAACGCGGTATGTGGCATTTACAAACTTCTTATTAACGTTTATTTTTGAAGCTCTCGACTAATATTCCGATTTTGTAAACTTGAATGAAGAGTAAACTCTTTTTTTATTAACTACACCAAACGGCACTCCTCCGGTTGATGCAAAAAGTCTGTTATGTTGGCTACGTTTGAGGCAGCTGCTCAATGCTCAATGCTTGCTAATCTTCCTCTGTCGTTTTATTTATTTTAGAAGTATGTATTTATGTAAGTATATTCTCATAGTGTATAATTAAATTAGTGAATAGTTTTATTTTGTTTTTATGTATTTTGTTTTCTCTTTTACCTTACACACGTTGTCTACATCTCTATGTCTACTGTCCTATTGCAGGTATGCTGGAAGAGATTTCATTAGAAATAAGCATCACCTTTGTACGTTTTTTTCTGTTCCTTTCTTTTTGTCTGTTTATATGTGTGTACATAAACTGTTAAATAAATAAATAAATAGTTTGTAGCTAGATACTGTAAAGGTAAAACTTATACTTATTTTTGCAAAATTCTAACAAACTATTTTATTAATATACAGCTATTATATTACTCCAGCTTAAGCACTAAAACGTGGTGAAGGGCGGTGTTTGGAGGACTGTCTTATGCTGTTTTTCGGCTTAATTTGAATATGAGTTTTGATTTAGATTGATTTTGATGTGTAAAAAACAATAGAACATTTAAAATTTCCAAACTCTTCTCTAACCTAATCAGCCTATAATGTTCCCACTGCTGGGACACAGGCCTCCTCTCTTCGAGAGGAAGTTGGCCGTAATCCACCACGCGGGCCCAGTGCGGGTTGGTAGATGTCACATGTTTTCGATTTTTTGGTTCTAGGACACGATGTTGTGATTTACCTATTTATTTTTATATACTTTATTGTACACCAGATTACACATTACAAAAATAAAAAATATACACTACAAAATATACAATGGGCGGCCTTATCGCTTACTGCGATCTCTTCCAGGCAACCATGGAATGGACAGTAATTTTCTGGACATAAAATGGGGTTGTCTTTGGTGCAAATACGAGTAAAAAGTGTATAAGTACATTATAATATAATAGATAAACAGATACATACTAACTATATAAGCAACGAAAATGAAGACCATTTAAAGTTTAAAACAGCTAACAACGAGAAAAAAATCACAACGACAAGCAATGTTCTTTCCGGGTGTCACCACTGTGTGGATCGCCCGGAGGACACGGTGGAGCATACGGTGGAGGTCTGCCCGGCATGGGCAGAGCACCACCGTGTCCTCGTGGAGGCGGTCGGCGGCAGAGATCTCTCGCGTCGGACCCTGGTTCAGGCCATGGTACGGAGCGAGAGGGCATGGGCAGCCGTCACCTCCTTCTGCGAAGCAGTAATGCTCGCGAAGGAGGAGGCGGGACGGTTGAGGGAAAGGCAAATTTCGCGCCCTCTCGCCCCTAGCCGCCGCAGGAGAGGCCCTGGGCGTCGGGAATCCCGGGCGGATTTCCGGCCACCGTAGTCGCGGGCTTGCGGACGTTGAGCAATGGGTAGCTCACCGTCCGGTAAGGACCAGGCCCAGGTCGACGGCGCGTTGTATTCCACGCACGCCTTGAAGAGATGTCGTCAGCACAAGCGTAGGGGTCCACTAGGGCCGATGCCTGCCGGGCTCGCGGGGAGGTACCAAAGGGTTACGAGGCCCCTGGCAATACAGGCAACGGAAGGAATACGGGTGGGTTTTAGTCAGAGTCTGACACAACCTCCCGCTCCGCCCAGAGCGGGAGAAGTTATTTGATGATTTGCCACCAAAAAAAATAAAAGGTAATGTTCTTTCACGAGTCTTTTAAACACAGGCAACGATTGCGCGCGTTTTTTTGGAACTGGCAATGCATTCCACAAACGAGCGGCCTGGACAGTAAAGGATTTGTCAAAGAAAGTTGTGGTGCTCACCATGTTTTCCTTTACCGTTTTGAGAGCAGTGGTGATGAAATTATTTACACAAAGTAGAGCACCTGCCTGGGTTCGACCCTACGACCTATAACTCGTAAGTCGGGGCCGTTACCACTGGGCCACCACTGCTTTGCCACATACCCAATCCTGAAATTCCTTCCCATCTTCAAAACACGGAAGTTACTCGCCGTGTATAATTACGAGGTAAATGAGCGTGACCGAGAAGGGGCAGACTTAACCCTTCACAGTTCACTCCGCATTTATTGTTTTAAATAAACTTGTAAACAGATACAAGTTATAATTGCAAGGGTTGATTCTGAATTTAATGATAATAATCAAAAATATTTTGCGGTAATTCGATATGGGTTGAATTAATAATCCAATGGATAAATTGTATTTTGGTGAATTTTAGCGGTCGAAATTGTGGACTGTTAATAATAACTACGCTTGGAAGAATTGTGTTTTAGGGTTAATGAACAAAAGCTTGCTTAAAGTTGCTTTAGGAACCCCTAAAGAGTAAGTTAACTTAAGTTGTCACCAAACTCTTTTGTCTTACAAGGAGACGGCAAGGGTGTGGGGTACTCAAATCGAACTGTGGTTCCGCGTGTAATTAGTACCTACTCAGTAAGTGTATCCATACCTTTAAACCGTAGATAGCACTACTTGGTTATTGCCGAGAAAAAAATCCTAAAGATTGTTTTTTTTTAATAAAAATTTAATAATTCGTTATGAAAAAAATATTTTCAACTTTTATACATTATTGAACCGCGAATTCAATAACTTATAACTCTTTAAACATCAAACACATGGACATTTAAAATATTTATTGTATTTAATGATATACCGCTTTGTAAAAAATAAATGCCAACGTTTAAAAGAACTTTGGCTTTTGTATCTCTTCTACATTCCTCCGGCCTTTATATGTTCTAATTATGAAAAAGTTATAAATTATTGAATTCGCGGTTCAATAATGTATAAAAGTCGAAAATACATTGTTTATAACGAGTTATTAAATTTTAATTTAAAAAAAAAAAAATATTTTTTCTGGCAATGACCAAGTAGTGCGCTCTACGGTTAGAGGATATGGATACGCTTACTGAGTACTAATTACACGCGGAACCACAGTTCGATTTGAGTACCCCACACCCTTGCTTTCTCCTTGTTAGTTACAGAAAGAGATAAAAATGGCCAATGCCAAACTGTTAAAACATTATTTTCACTTTAAAGTGTAACTTTTTTTCCATCGCCTCAATTTTTTTGGTCTATCTATCGCATGTCGCATTACAGCCGGTCGCAGAGTAGGGGTAAAGTGAAAGGCGCTCGGCAGAGCAGCTAAGGCCAACATGGCGGTGCCCATGGCTCGCATCAGCTTTAGTAAAGTTTCACTTTTTTTTTTTTTTTATTTTTTTTTTTTTTTTAGGGTGGGAATACATCAAATAACTTCTCCCGCTCTGGGCGGAGCGGGAGGGTGTGTCAGACTCTTACTGACTAAAACCCACCCGTATTCCTTCTTGTTGCCTGTGTTGCGGGGGCCTCGGTGACCCATAAGTACCTTCCCGCGACCCCGGCAGGCATCGGCCCTAGTGGACCCCTACTATGTGCTGACGAAATCTCTTTGAGGCGCGCGTGGAATACAACGCGCCGTCGACCCGGGCCTGGTCCTTACCGGACGGTGAGCTACCCATTGCTCACCGTCCGCATGCCCGCGCCTACGGTGGCCGGAAATCCGCCCGGGATTCCCGACGCCCTGGGCGTCTCCTGCGGCGGCTAGGGGCGAGAGGGCGCGAAACTTGCCTTTCCCTCAACCGTCCCGCCTCCTCCTTTGCGAGCATTACTGCTTCGCAGAAGGAGGTGACGGCTGCCCATGCCCTCTCGCTCCGTACCATGGCCTGAACCAGGGCCGGACGCGAGAGGTCTCTGCCGCCGATCGCCTCCACTAGGACACGGCGGTGCTCTGCCCAAGCCGGGCAGACCTCCACCGTATGCTCCACCGTGTCCTCCAGGCGATCCACACAGTGGTGACACCCGGACGTTTCCTCCCGCCTTATCCGACACAGGAACCTCCCGAAGCTGCCGTGTCCGGTGAGGACCTGCGTCACGCGGAAGGTGAGGACGCCGTGGCGCCTCTCCAGCCACTCCTCAAAGAGGGGACTTATCGCCGCAATCGTGGCGTGCCCAGCACTGGGTTGCAACAACCGTACTTTCCATGACGCCATGAGATCCCGCCGGAGCTCCGTCCGCTGTGCCGCGATTTCTCGCGGCAGCGGACTTACGCCCCGGCGTTTCGCCTCCTCGCGCCACTCCCATACGTGCGCGAGGACTTTTGCCTCCAGATCCCATGGCGGCAATCCGGCAAGGAGGCTCGCTGCCTCACAGGAGACCGTGCGGTATCCTCGGACCATCCGGATGGCCATGACCCTTTGGGCCGCGCTCAACCGGCGGGCTGGCCGCAGCGCCAGAGAGCGCGCCCATACAGGTGCCCCGTAGAGGGCTATGGACCGCACGACCCCCGCGTAGAGCCTCCGGCAGGAGGCGTTTGGACCCCCTAGATTGGGCAGGAGCCGCTTCAATGCAGCGCCCGCCCGCTCCAGTTTGGGAGCCAAACGTCGGAAATGCTCCACGAAGTTCCACCGGCTGTCGAGGACGAGTCCCAGGTACTTCATCGTCGACTCGACGCCGATAGAAACCCCTCCTACCGTTATTTGGGACCCCAACGGTGGCGCGTTCCGAGGACCATGAAAGCACATGGCCTCGGACTTGTGCAGGGCCACCTCGAGTCCCAATTGCCGGATCCTTTCGACGATTGTCGCAACCCCGCGTGCCGCTAATTCGGCCGCCGCCTGGTGCGACCTCCCCTGCGCCAGGACCAACGTGTCGTCAGCGTAGCACACTACGCTGACGCCGCTAGGGAGGTCGGCGCGCAGCACCCAGTCGTATCCGATGTCCCACAGATGCGGCCCCAGGACCGATCCCTGTGGGACACCGCACGACATCTCTTGCCGGTTCCACACTCCCTGGTGACCGGGGTAGATGACGGCCCTGTCCGTCAAATAGGCCTCGACCACACGACAGAGGTAGGTCGGCATCCGGTGATACCGGAGTGCCTCCCTGATGCAACTCCAGGGCAGGGTATTGAAGGCATTGGCGATGTCTAGGGACACCGCCAAGACGACCCCACCCTGGGCAACAGCATTCCCCGTCGTCAGGGCTCGCACACGCATGATGGCGTCCACCGTAGAGCGCCCTCTGCGGAAACCAAACTGGCTCTCCGCCAAATCCGGCCCCACCCGCACCAGCTGGCCGACGAGGCGGTCTGCAATTACTCTTTCAAAGAGCTTGCCCACCTCGTCGAGCAGCACGATGGGCCGATAAGCGGACGGAGAGTCCGCAGGGCGCCCTGCCTTCCTTATGAGGACCAGTTTCCCCGTCTTCCAGCGAAGCGGGAACTGGCCCCTCTCCATGCATGCGCTTAGGAGCCCCCTAAGTCGAGGCCCGAGAGCCTCCAAGGCCAGGACCCAGGCCTTCCCAGGTAAGCCATCGGGTCCTGGGGCGGTATTTTTGGCATTAAGCCTGCGTACCGCCGCTCTCATTTCTCCCTCGGTCACCTCCGGAGCATCGTCGTCGTCGTCGGCGGTGTGGTCCGCATCAGGCACCGCAGTAGGCGGAGTCATAGGCGGGGAGGAGTGTTCCCCTCGCGAAGGGAACAGAGCGCTCACCACGTCCTCCATAAGCTGGGGCCGGAGACTCTGCGTTAGCGGGGGAGCCCATGGGCGGAGTTTATCCCGCACCACCTTGTACGGGCGTCCCCACGGGTCCCTGTCTAGAGTCCCCAGCGACTCCTCGCGGGCCAACCCCCTGGCCCGCAGGATCTCCGCTTGGAGGGCGGTCTTCGCTGCTCTGTACCCCTCGTATAGCTCCGCCTGAATGGCTTCCGTATCCGGAGGTTTGATACGGAGCCTGCGGTGCCTGGTGTACCGGCGTCGCGCAGCCACGCACGCAGTGCGCAGAGCCGTCAGCTCCTGCGACCACCAGTACACCTGGCGCGAGGCACGTCCAGGCTGGACCCGGGGCATTGCCACGTCACATATGTCGGACATGGCCTCCCGGAACCACTCCGCCTCGTCGTTGATGTCGGCAGGCCTGTCCGGTGGTGACACCCAGGCCTGCACGATCGAGGCTTCCAGGAGGAGCTCCCGGTCCAGCTGCTTCAGCGCCCATCGCGGACCACTCGGGGCCCGTCGGACCGGCGCGTCCGAGGTCTGGGCGGAGACGTCGAACCGGATATACCGGTGATCGGAATAGGTCTCCACCCCCTCCATGACACGCCAGTCAACTACACGCGGCGACAGAGCGGGGCTGGCGAACGAGATGTCCACCACTGATTCACCCCGCATCCGCACACACGTGGGGACAGAACCCCGGTTTAGGACGACCAGGCCTGTCTCCAGGGCCCAGTCCTCCACCATCCTGCCCCGTGTGTCCGTTAACCGGGAACCCCAAGCCAGATTCTTGGCATTGAAGTCCCCGAGGACGAACACGGGGAGGGAACCAAACCCGACGACGACGTCTCTCAACTCCGCAAGGGAGTTGTGGAGCTCGGCAAGAGTTCGGTTCGGAGAGAGGTAGACCCCTACCACGACAATCTCCCCGAACCGTGCTGCTACGCAGCCCCGTCCTCTCTTGACGGCCTCGAGGGACGGGGTACCGGCGGCGGCCGACGAAATTAGGGTCACTGAGCCGCTCAGGTCCTCCACCCAGTCATCCCTGGGCGGGACAAAGTACGGCTCAGCGACCACGGCGATGTTAATCGACCACTGCGCCATGCTCTGGAGCAACAGATCCTGAGCGGCGGCGCAGTGGTTGATGTTCGCCTGGAGGAGGCGTAATGGGGCCATTAATGGCACTCCATGTCAGCCCCCTCTTGGGCCTCCTTCCCAGCCCCCTGAGAGGGGCCTGCCGCAGCGGCCACGGTGGCGGCGGCGACGACGGCGGTGTTGGAGGCGGCAGCGGCGGTGGCAGTGGTGGCGGCTGCGGCGGTGACGGCGGTGGCGGAGGGCTTGCCTCTGGCCCTGGCTTTGGCGGGTGGGGCGCAGGCCTTGCCCCCCATCCGGTGCTCGGCCGGCTTGCCAGCCGCCGCACATACGGCACAGTGCGGTGTGGCGTTGCAGGAGCCGGCCTTGTGCCCGGGCTGACCACAGCGGTAGCAGAGACCGCTGCGGTCCACCTCCGAGGTGCAATTCGCCTGCACGTGGTTGCCCACCTGGCAGCGGAAGCACCTCAGAGGTCTGGGTTCCAGCAGTTTCACCTGCGCGGAAACCCAGCCCACCAATAGCCGTTGGCCCTCCCCGGTTATTTTTCTGGCCGCCGACACGGGGCAGCTCACCATAACGGTTTGCAGCCCCGTGGAGTCAGGACGGATGGTGCCTGCCTTCACCTGCTCGGCAGAGCATCCCCCGGTCCTAACCACTGCGGCGACCACCTTCTCTTCAGTCGCGGAGTCGTCCAGGCCCGTGATGCGCATGCTAGCGCATTTGGTGGGCCTGGACACTCGGACTTCGTCCGCATTTAGTGACGCCCTAAGCCTTTCGGCCAGGGCGTCAGCGGCCGGGCCACTAGCCCTACCGGGGACCTCCACCATTCGGGCCCCAGTCGCCGTCACCTTCATTTTGAGGCCTTTTGCTGCGCCGAGCTCCTCCAGGCGCACCGCCTCACCCACCTTCGCCATCACCGTCCTATAGGACACGCCCTTCTTTTCCGCATCCGGCTGTAGTATGATCACTACAGCTGCGGAATTCGGGGCGCGGAGCCTAGCCGCGGCGGTGCGCTCCTTGCGCCGCTGCCGCCTCTCCCTCTTTTTGGCCGCCCTCTTTGCCTTAACCGCCTTCCTCTTCTCTCCGGCTACTTGCCATTCGGCATCGGCCGGAAGAGATTTAGGAGGCGGGGGCGGCCGTCTTGCCACCTGGGCCGCCAGGGTCGGAGCCCTCGCCGTCGGGGCTGGAGCTCTCGCCGCTGGTGCTGCAGCCTTCGCCGCCTGCGCAGCAGCCGCACCCTTTGGCTGCCCCGGTGAGCCCCGTTTGGCCGTGGCACCTGCGGCGGCTGCATACGAGGCCGGTTTCCGCTGGCCAGAAGGCGGCTGGCTCGCCGCCAACGGGGGGCGCAGGACGATGGCCTCCAGGGCGGAGAAACGGCTCTGCAGGGAAGCCATTTCCTGCCGCACAAGGGTCAGAACCCGGTCCTCTACAGGCACGGGCCGTCCCTGTCCCTGCTGCTGCCCCCCTTGCGGCTCCATCCGGGGGCCGTCTCCTCGGAGCCCAGCCAGGTCCGCCCGGAGCTTCTCGTTCTCCTTTCGGAGAAGCTCCATGGCGGCTGTCAAGCGGGCGATCTCCGCCCGCATCTCGGACATACTGTCCTGGGGAGGCCCGACGTGAAGGGCCTCCGCTGCCGCCACAATAGAGGCCGTGGCCGCGGCTATGGCCTGATCCTTAGAGGACCTGAGCCTCTTAATGGATACTGCCTTGATTGCGCTGGCCACGACCTCCGCAAAGCCGTCGACACGCTCTAAATTGGAGCCGCCAGCGGCATCCGGTTCACCACCTGGGACCTCTGAGAGGTGGCGCTTCTCGGCTCGCTGGGCTGGCTTGGCTGGGCGGACTCTGCTCGGCTCGCCAACCTCCCTGGTGGTGGGCCCTCTATCCAAGACTTTCCTTCCTCGGGCCCCCCCCCGCCGGCTGGAGTGGATCTTTTGCCGCTCTTTCTGGCTCAAAACCCACTCGTCGGAGGACGACCCCGAGTTGGGGCGCTTGGGAGTCCTAATGAACTCACGGTTCCTACCGACCACTTCTTTTTGCACAGAGCTCTGACCTGAGCCCTTTGCGCTGGATGCAGCGTCGGACTCCGACCCTGCATCACTCCCCTCCACTTGACTTTTTGTCTGTTTTTTGATGTTACTTTTATCCATACTTAATCCCACGAGTATGGGGGATATAAAAAGTACACCTAGGTTCACCCCCTGTCCCTAGGCAAGTGTACATTTATAACCCAACCAGGGGGTCCACTGGTACCCTGGCTGGGGGTGCGCTAACGACTGATGCGCCACCTACAACTCGGAAGTTGCAGATGACACTACTCCTCAGCCATTCATATCCTCGCCGCGCACCAAAACTTGATATTAGAGGAATTTTTATAGAGGTTATCTTCCTCGCGATCCGGGCGATCAAGCCAAGATCCTCGTCCCGTTCCATGCCACAAAACATGACTGTGGTCTCTTTACGGATTACGATTTCGACGGTTGCAGACAGAAGAATCATTCTCCCGCTGCTTGCTCGCTGGCAGGGTAAGTGCACAGCAAGCACCGCCACTCTTCGCCCACTCGACCTGCCCTCTGTAAGCAGAGAGGGGAGTGGACGACCGACGATCGAGCATGAAGCTCCCCGCCACGCAGAAATTCGCCACGGTCAATACCCTCTCCGAAACATGGAGAGACTATTGGCCGTGCCCAGGATGCACCGGCCCGACGACTGCTCTTTCCCCCGAACGTATTCGAAGGGAACCAGCAGCAATCAGGCACACGAGGAGGTTTTCTGCACGCACCCCGGTAAAGTTTCACTTGCATCGTAGTTTCATAAACCCACACATTATTTTTAATTTTGTTATTTGTATTTTTTGTTTCACGAACTGAGTCCACATAAACGTTATTATTTCTTTCTTTCTTTTACCAGTAACACAAACATGAATAAATAAGTTTCAGTTATCTTATCGCCACTGAAAAATGAATGTAAAAAAAGTACCAGAGCCAATGTGTGTAGTTGTCTATGGAGGAATATGGTTCTACGTATAACGTTATTAAATCGTGGACTGACGTTTTAAGTTCAATATATTCTTGCTAGAAGCACAGTAAAACAACAACTCCTTTGCATTTCTAGAGCACAATGCACGTATTTCACATACTCCCAATTCAGACATCGCTTGTCGTCCGAGCCAAACGTTGTCTTTAGAATATCTACGTCCCGTCCTTGTCTCGTCCCTGCTTTACATATGCACATATGAAGCGCAGTAGGAATTGTTTGTACAAAATATTATGCACGGAACAAACTATGAGCAACCCCCTGCGACAGTTCGCTGTGTGTATAAATTGTTGAGTCGACAACACATCATAATATTAAGGAGTTGAACGTACCTAGTTTAGTCTTCAGAATTTATGCTTGGAGTACTCTGTCATACATGAATTCATGTATGATGACTTGGCTTTCCCCTAAACATAATGGCAGGCTTATAACCAATTTCACCATAGTATGTAGACATTAAAATAAGCATTTTGACGGACCGTTATTCACAGTCAGACGGTACGTCAAGTGACTTATTTATACATTTAATAATTAAGCAATAGAGTGTGGCGAAACTGGCCCTTGAGCACAATCCTTGGCCAACTTAGACCATTTTAACCGGCCTAAACTGACCACAACACGTGTGTCAGACCTAAAATTCAAAACAACACAATACTCAGCAAAAATGCAAATCACACCCAGAAACCCGTAAATACGTAAACAGCGACATCCCATGGCGTCCCATAAAATAAAATGGCGGCCAAGAGTTGACCCATAAACAAGGATAGACTTGCACCAACATTCCCAGATTTGGACAATTAATTTCACAAATTAATGAAGGGTGGGTTCAGTTCATTTTAGGTAATTTTACTTGCAACATTTTGGCACATATGTGTGGAAGGCAAAATTGTGAGGTCCACCGTTTATATTTTAATGGTTTGTTTTCGGTAACATGACAGCTGGTTGGAAATAATATTATGGAGGACATTTTTGAGATTATTTTTGTACATATAAATGGGTGGTAAAAATCTTGGTATGTAATTAATTATGGTTATGTGGTTTATTTAACTTTATGGGAGTGACGTAGTCGTACAAAGAAGATAATTACTGCCGGGATATTAAATTTTATATTATGCTTATTTTAATTATTCTTAAAGCTTGTAGCGCTGGAGTGTAGGTGCTGCGCTGCTGATTCATTTCATTTAATTTATTTTTCCATTAACAATCAACATTGTGTTGAACATATAAAAAACATATATAAAATACAATTAAATACATACATACATTACATATATTAAATACAATTATCACATACATTTAAAGCCTAATTAAAATTGATGTGAAAAGTTTAGTTCAAGAGTAATTAGATTAATTTAAAATATGTCAACAAATAAATATAATGTCGATGTTGATTTGAAGTGTATTGCAGTTAAAACCTTAGTCGTTCAAGTTATCAGGCAAGTAAAAAAGCCACACTGATAATTATAAAACACCACGCTTGGAATATCGAAATCCGTAGCATACATAGGTCTTGTCTCCGAGCTCCAGCGATAACCCAACTCACTCCAAGAAATCACCCAAAAATCCTTATCACCATTTTCGATACCTACATACAATCACATATCACTGTGAAACCAGGTTAATCAGAGGTTACACGTGTCGTATCTTTTATTCAAGTGAAGAGCTCCCCCGATAGCACCGTGCCTTAATTAAGGGGTGTACACACCTTTAATCACAACAACATTATACATGCATTTGTATGTCGTTTTAATTAGAGATTGGTTCCGGAATCGAGGAGTGGGCGTAAGAGTTGCTTGGTGACGTCAGAGAAGAACGATGGTAAATAGCCATCAATGAGTGCAGACTTCAATGAGAGAGTCAAAGCTTGCGAGAAATTTTATAGTTTCTGCAAAAAATTAAATATGACTAGCAAAACTTACAATACTTTTTGTGCGTGCCATGAACTTATTTACATTTAAGGCTCCCGCAGACTGGGGCGATATCGCGGGCGCGACAGGCATATTGCTGCCTGTTGCGCCCGCGATATCGCGCTAGTCTGCACGAGCCTTTAACATGAATCATTTTATCTAATTATTTAGCTTTATTTATTTATCTCCAACACAAGTACTGTTGTAACTAACTGGGGTTGCCTCGATTTATTTATGACACAATGTTTGACATCAAATATATATTATGTTTTTTTTTTTAGTTTTCTCATAACACCTTTATTTTAAAGCCTTGTTTTACCACAGACATCTGCATTTACTTTGCCCCAAAATAACGATATTTTTAAAAATTATAGCCAAATACCAAGACGTTACACTGCCATTTGGCACACTAAAATGTCGCCGTAAGCAATTTTAAAGACATAAAGACATAAAATTTGCACCCACATACAGCATTCTCAATATAAAAGTATAATTTCAACCGCATATGTCGAAACCGAATTATGTTATTACATTTAATATATGCTTTTAGGGTTCCGTACGCAAAGGCTGCCTGGCTGGCTCAACAGGACCCTATTACTAACCCGCCGCCGCCGTCCGTCGGTCCTTTTGAACATTAATAGGTAGACACTTGAAATTTGGCCACTATGGCCGTTATAACAACAAATAATAAAAATAAAATAAATTTAAAAATCAAAGGGGTCCCCAGACAAGCAACATGTTTCTTTATTACTAAAGTATTAAAAAAAACGCAAGTATTAAATATTGTACGGTGGCACGGAATCCTTCGTGTGCGAGTCCGACTCGCCCTTGGCTGCTTTTTTACGCTATATTGTCGTAAATTGTGCATCTGAGGTCCGGTCACTGACCGCTTGAGTAGGTAGGGTGACGTTGCGAGGCCGCTAAGATGGCACATCTCGGCGATTCGCTTGTCTGTAGCCTATTGTTTGTGCACGTAGTTGATGAGAAGGCACGTTTTAAAGTTTATTGGGAATTAAATGTTTATTTTATGGCTAGCGTTTGTTAAAAGAGATAGTTTTAAGGTTCTTGCAGACAGGGGCGATATCGCGGGCATATTGCTGCCAGTCGCGCCCGCGATATCGTGCTAGTCTGCACGAGCCTTTAGGTGTTTTCTTTAGAAAATTTGTAAGTCAAATCGTAAAATTATTTATTTATTTTTACTTTAACATAAATTGGCAATCTGCCAATCACAGGAGCTAAAGATACAATTAAACAATAAATTCATGCACTCATCTTGCATTGCACCAGACATACTGCCATGATCAGTGTTTGTTACCAGCTTATTTGTTGCAGAGTATTGAACATACTTACAGTTTTCCTTTTGGCATATTATTATTGTTATTTATTTATTTATTTATCTATCTCTCCCTTAAAATAACTATCATTACAGGTTCATTACCTAACGATAAGGCATTGTATATTTTGTAGTGTATATATTTTTTTCTTTAGTTATTTATAATCTGGTGTACAATAATATATAAATAAGTACTGATAAATAACGCGGGAGTGCGGTCTCTTATAAATAACCATCAATTATATTCAGGTCGAAATTGATATATTTACGTGTCACTGGGGTGAATTCGCAAAAGTACTATTGTTTACAATATGTTACAAATGCTACATATGTTATAAACAATGATCTTTATGATCTTGACATGTATTCTGTGCTTTCATTTTAACTTTGTGTGTGTGTGACTTGGCTATCGCATTAGGTTAAGACCTGTAATGATTGTTTTAAGCCATTATATAAATAAATAATCCTACTTAATATTATAAATGCGAAAGTTTGAAAGGATTGATGGATGGATGGATGGATATTTGTTACTCTTTCACGCAAAAAGTACTGAACGGATTTAGATGAAATTTGGCACACAGATAGTTTATAACCAGGAATAACTTAAAGGATACATTTTTATCCCGATATACCCACGGGGTAAAAACTTATGCGGGTGAAACCGCGGGGCGCATCTAGTGTGTTTATAATATATTAAAATTGTTTAAAATCTAAAATTATTAGGAACTTTAACATAAACGTAAGCTTATGCATCTTTGCTAAGTTAAAAGATATTGGATTTGATTTATGTTTTTAACAGTTAAGAAATATCTTTGTGAATTCGCAACACGTCAAAATCGCCAACAAGCAACATTTTAGCGTTCATCCGGACCCATGATCCAAATATTAATTTATATCGCCCACCTCCGCGGTCAGCAGCCGCAGGTGCGAATAATACCTTTACAAATGATCCCCTACCCAAATGACAAGTGACGCCGAAGGACCCTGCTTGTATAGATCCCGTAAACTGTTTGAACGAGACGAGTTTACAAATGATTAATTATAGTCCACAATGTCCACTTCGGTATTTACGGAAGGCCTGGGGAATAAATAAAATATTAATTTGCCATTATGGTGACGGACTGGACATGCCAGAATACTCCTCTCACAATTCCTGGGGTTTCATTGAATCAAGTGGACGAGAGCTAAAAGTGTTATAGTAATCTTTATCACTTTTGCCAAAAATCCCTGTAAATTGAAAATACCGTAAAGCTGAGATCGATATCAATCATGACTGTCTTAAAAACACACACTTACACAATTTTAATAACAAATTATGTAAGCACTTTCGTTTAGAGGACATTTTAGCATTCCAATAATTAAATAATTTTAAATTAACTTTTATTTTTGTATACAATTAAATTAATTTTATAATTACATTTTAATGTTGTGTTTGCCTAATGATGGCCGTTTTATGATAAATAAATAAATAATCACCATAATTATGACAATTTTATTTTATATCTTCAGAAAACTTCAAGCCAGGATAAAGATAGTTAAACATTAGTGTATGAAGGCCAATTACAAGTTTTCAGTGATAATATTAGAGCAGAACAAGAGGCAGAAAGTGGAAGAAAAAAATAAAAGCACTTGGAGAGAATTTTGAATTTTGACTTGACAGATTTCAGTAATCTTTGAAGTCGTAAGTACATAATATTTCATTCAGTTTAAGGTCACTGGTAGAAAATAAATCTTAATTGTGACACATCGACTTTACGTAACAAAATATCAAAAGAAACGCTTGAAAAGTTGTTCTGCCTGATTAATCCTAATGGTGGTAATTTAAATATCTAATAGGTACACTTAAATAAAGTACAGGTATTTAACAAACATTATCGTTTCTCTCATTTAAATCCAAGTAGCTTAACAATTTCATATTTCAGATCCTAATTACAACATTATTAGAGCAAGAACATTTGTGTTACTGGGAAATGTGCTCGGTTCGTATTGTGGTACTTAAGTGAACGATAAGCGGTGGGAACTGAAGATATGGTCAACTATTATGTGGGCCAAAGTGACCTAGTTAAGCAGTGAAATGTTGTATCATCGATTCAAAAGCAATAAGCAGCGGAAATTGTTAAATATGTTGCCGTTAAAAATTGTAAGTGGCAGATTCTGTTCTGGATTGAAATGAAACACTAGCTGTGGTAATCAATAACTTGATGTTGGGTTCTTAGCATAATTATGGTTATTAGAAACTTATAAATAGACTGGTAGAGTTTTCGGAAAAATGCATATAAGAAACGTCTGGAAAATGTGAGCGGTGAAAGGAAAATGTTAGCTGTTTAAGATTATCAAAAGAGTAAGTTACAAGACGGTATGTGCTGTAGAGCAGTGGTGGCCCAGTGGTAATGGCCCCGACTTACGAGTTGTATGTCGTGGGTTCGAACCCAAGCAGGCACATTTCTTTGTGTAAACAATTTCATCACTGCTGCTCTCAAATCGGTGAAAGAAGACATCGTGAGGAAACCGGCATGTCCTATAACCAAAAATTCTAAGACATATTACATCTACCAACCCGCACTGGACCCGCGTGGTAGATTACAGCCCACTCCCTCTCGATGAGGAGGAGGCCTGTGTCCCAGCAGTGGGAACATTATAGGCTGATTATGCATATGCTGTGGGTAGTATTTAGCAGCTTTAAAACCAGCTTTGCTATTTTTAAACCGCTCTTTCCCTTTACTTAAACCCTTGCGTTTTACGCAAAATTAAATCTGCGCGGTTGCTCGTGGCAGACATTAAAATTACATACAGACATTCAAGGGATACATTCGTGTTGTGGCACTGCCGGAAGTATCCGCCTGCATTATTTTCATATTTTCAGCGTTGAATGTTTCAGCCATTGTAAAGGGTTTTGTATGAACGTAGTGTAAGCGGCAATTTATTATGGGAATTTTGGAATGAAGCACTTCTACCATGTTGTGAGGTGGTGAACTTTTAGGGAATACATGTAAAGAAAAACAAGAAGGCCTAATTTGGCATGTATTTAATCGAACCTATAATCATTTCTATTGCGTTCCTTAAAATATTATTGAACACTGTAATTTCATGATTGCGCCTCTATTTGTAAACGTCCAAAAAAATCCTAGTTTGGGGTTCTAATAAAAATCTTAAATAGCCAGGTAACTGCGCCCAACTTGGATGTAGCGCTTCGCTCGCTCGGCTAGCGCCCTAACTTTACTGAGACCAACTCGGCTCACGCGTGGTGATCAACCACGCGTGAGCTTTTCCATCTAAACCTAACCTGTTTGGTTGGTGTAGGGGTATCTTAGTTACTGCGACTAAATGTGACAAAAGCCCAGAAAGTTAAAATGAGTCCCAATTGTTAAAAGAGTGTATATCGTTAGAAGCGCAAAACTTTTAAAAGGATCATTTAAATATCATCTTGTATTTGCTACGGATTTATTGTATTTTGTGCAGTCATGATTACAGGTTTGCTGAAGGAAAGGTAGACGTAATACATAGTTGGCAAGACACTGGAATAATGGCCAGTTATTTTAAAAGCAAATATCTTTTGTTATTTATTTCCTCAGTGACCATATTGGTTATTTTCTTCAGAAAGGTCACGCTCTAACTCGCAACCGGCGTGCGTGTATCACAAAATTATAATCAATCCTCCTCTCTGTGAGAGGGAGTGGGCCGTAATCCACCACGCGGGCCCAGTGCGGGTTGGTAGATGTCACTTGTCTTTTTAATTTTTTGTTGTAAAGACATTCCTCACGATGTTTTGAGAGCAGTGGTGATGAAAAAGTTTACACTAAGTAATGTGCATGCCTAGGTTCGAACTTACGGCCGCCGTATGACAACATGTATGAATTTAAACCAATAAAAATGAATATGTACGTATGGACCGTAGCAGGTGGCGTTCTGTAGTATCTGCCTACTCCCATGGGAAAAAAGCGTGACTTTAAGTATGAATGTATTGTATTTATATCTTTTAGCAATGCATAAGTACCTCTATTGTAATACGTTTTATGAGAAAAAGAAATATCCAAATTCTTCACAACCTTTCATTTCTCTCCGTACACACACACTTAGAACACTACGAGTATATACACGCTAAAGGGTCCTGCATACTGAGGCGATATCGCGGCCGCGACACGCACATTACTGCCTGTCGCGCCCGCGATATCGCCTCAGTATGCAGGAGCCGTAACTCTCAAAAGTTCTAATCAAGATCAGAACCAAATCCATCTAATTGAAAAGAGAGTGAGTTCGTGAAGAGAGGGACCTTGGTCCTTCGTGCCGCAACTCACTGACATCATCATCATCATCTGCCCAGCCTTTTCCCAACTACGTCGGGGTCATCTACCGGTCTAACTGGATGCAGCTGAAGACCAGTATTTTACATGGAGCGACTGCCTATCTAACCTCCACAACCCAGTTACTGGGTAACACGATACCCATTGCTAAGACTGGTTGTCAGAATTTCGGGCTTCTGACGACCCGTAACGACTGTCAAAGATCTACAAATGACAGCCGGGACCAACGGCTTAAGACGCTGACAACACCTAAACCGAGGTCACTGTCAGATTGCATAGAAAAGAAAGAGAAGCGCGATGACAGAACGCTTGTAATTTATTGCAAAATATGAAGCAATTATCTATTTACTCAAAATTGAGTTCAGTAATCGAAAACAAAAACAACCAAGTTCTGCATTCAAATAAGACGTTCTTGTTATTAATTAAATACGTAACGTATGTTGATATTTAATGCAGATATTTGTGATTAGAACTCAAGGTAAGAGGTTAGTTTAACGTTAGTTTGTATCGATATATTTTTTAAAACGTGTTTTGGTAACAACCAAGGTTTGGGAAATATTTTCAAAATTATCATATATTTTTTCCGCTACCACAAACTATACAGATATGGCAATTTTTTTTCTTAAGATAAGCCTATTTTGGTCAATTGGGTTTTGTCAGCGCCTTAACGTGCTTTCCGAAACACGGAGGGGTCTTGGTATGTAAAGATGGCCCACCTACGGACCAACCGCGGCAAGCGTAGCTTAACCTGATCGATTGACCCGGGCGGCTGTTATTATTTAGTCACAAGTCTCTCTCCAAAACTAACTGACATTTCTATATAAATAAGATTCCGTGTAAACCAATACTTCTTTCTACAAATAAATTAAAATGCAAGTGTGCAGCCAATACTTAAAACAGGTACCTATTCCCCGAACGAATATACTTTATAGCCTTATAAATTTACCTATTAAATGGTTTGGACTCTTCTCCCTTGTTATAAGGGTGATGTTTGACTGGTTAAAATAAAGTAAATTCGAGCAGGTTAGCGGCAGGGGCAATAAAATGGCGCTTAGTTCTCTGTAATTGCTTTGGTACGTGAGTTTTATATTATTAACTAAATTAAAATGTGTCCTTTTTTCATATCGATTCTTATGAGAATAAATATTTATAGCGCATTATTATAATTATAGGTAAGGTACCTACGATCAATGGAAAGTCTCTTGTTTTTTGCTAAATTTCTAAAATAGTTGGTATTTTTTTACCGAAAGAAGTCCGACGACCAAGTGTGTAAGGTAGCGTTAAGGCTTCGCTCTGGCCACTTTCCATCGGCAAAATTTGCGTTCTTGATGCGAAAGGCTGCATCGCCTAATTGTGAAACATGCAACAAAGTTGAGGATGTGCAACATTTGCTGATGGAATGTGCTAAGAACAAGGATGAAAGGGAATCTCTGGCTAGGGAGTTTAATTTAAATATGTGGGATGTTGGTCTTATTCAAAATATTTTGGCATACCCTAAATCAGAAAGGACTAAACGTATAATTTGTGGATTAATTCAGAAGTCTAGGCGGTGATTCTTTATTCATTTTTCATAGTATATATGTATAGTTATAATATGTATAGTTGTGTGCAAATAGAGCATAAGGTACAATGGGGTTGACGTATCCGTGTGGATAAAAACCCCTTATTAATAAAGAATAAAAAAAAAAAAAAAAGTGTGTAAGGAAAGCATACCTAATCACATTTGAAAACCAAATCAAAAGTAACCTAGCACGTTAAATTTTAAATACTAAACAAACCTGGGTCTAGTTTTAAAACTTCTAAACTACTGTTAAACCCAATTTCACAGCAGGTACGGCAGTCTAGAATAGTATAGAATACTCTTTATTATGTACAACATAAAAATTACAGATATAGATTTAGTTTTTTTTTGAGGGGCTTCTTGCTAAGTAATAACAGCCGCACGGGTCGATCGATCAGGTTAAGCTACGCTTGCCGCGGTTGGTCCGTGGATGGGTGACCATCTTTACATACCAAGACATCTCCGTGCCTCGGAAAGCACGTTAAGCCGTTGGTCCCCGCTGTCATTCGTGGATCTTTGACAGTCGTTACGGGTCGACAGAAGCACGAAAGTCTGACAACCAGTCTTACCAAGGGGTATCGTATTATCCAGTAACTGGGTTGTGGAGTTCAGATAGACGTCCGGTTAGACTGGAAGCTGACCCCAGCGTAGTTGGAAAAAGGCTAGGCAGATGATGATTATTTTTGTTTTTTTGTCTAGTTTCCAAAACACCTGTAAATCTTAATCTAGCATGTAGGTAGTCCTGTTTCTAGCCATTACGCTTTGGCTTTTAAAGCGGTTCTGTACATTCCCTTTGAAACAGTTTCAGGATTGCTCCCAAATGGAGCTTTCATAACTTCTAGTGTTTCATGGCAGCAAATAGTTCGCTCCTGAATAACTTTCCATATTCCTACGTATTTCCATGTTGTTTTCTTTGATGTTCGCTGATTTAACTTTCCTCTTCACTTCGTATACCTACTTAGTCCAACTTTCGGGTGGTTTAGGGCCGATTTTTGACGTGTAAGATCTTACCTCTCGCTTTTTGACGTGTAAGTTCTTACTTCTCGATTTTTGTAGGAATTATTTCGTGAAAAGGGGCGGAAGTATGTAACAGGTAGTGACAGCTTGAGCATGGAATAAGTAATTAACTTTTAATAGCATGGAATTAGTAAGTACTGTATAGATTGTAAGTGAGATTTCAGATGTTACACATCATATGCGACTACTGTAAGGTTCGCTCGTTTTTTTTAAAATAAGTTTTATTAAAGGAATTAATATGACTCAAACAGCCATTTTTATTTTTCAGATAAAAGTTATCTGGCGATTGAAAAATCGGTCCTTAACTACTCACAATAGTCGCAATCTTGATAATATATTTTATTACACCAAAAAGAATAAACATC
Source organism: Atethmia centrago (assembly GCA_905333075.3). Classification (NCBI taxonomy): domain Eukaryota; kingdom Metazoa; phylum Arthropoda; class Insecta; order Lepidoptera; family Noctuidae; genus Atethmia; species Atethmia centrago. The sequence goes on along the minus strand of HG995378.1, from coordinate 27,177,680 downwards.
TTACACATTTTATCTTAGCTACTTATACTTATGTTTAAAAATAATTAATAGTAAATAAGTTTACTTCAATAATTTTATTGTTTACAATGATACACATCTTAAAGGCTATATTTACTTGTTACAAATGCAATAGAAATCTGAGCTGGACTAGGCGAAAGCCTGTATTTTAGCTATCAGCGCCAAACCCCTCAAATAATAAACACTGAAAAATAGCTATCAAGTAGAGATATTAACATTTTGTAAATATAAATATAAATAACATAACAATTCAATACAATAAAATAATAAAGTCAAATAATATTAAAGGCAATATTTTTAGGATTGTGTCTAATATTAGTATCTGCTGCCAAACTATATTTATAAACTGTGTTTCAGCACGCAGCGCCTCAAATCACTTGATCGATTTAGAAATTATTGCAGGAATTTAACTTCTTAGTGATGGTTTTGCGATCTGAAAAGAAAATCGAATATAAATTTCCGAGATTAGTAAGAACAGATCCATATCAAAAAATCAAAATATTTTTATTTCACATAAACCTACATGGGCACTTATGAAACGTCAGAAGCTAGGTGCACGGTTCCTATTGGTCGTTTCCTATGGAGAAGAGCCGGCAAGAAACTCCACGGTTACTCTTTTAAAAATAATTGGCTTTTAGAATGTTTTCAAATGATAGTGTTAATAGGTATGGGGGACAGTGTAGGCCTGTCAGAATGTACCAGGTACTTAACAAAAAAAAGAAAAAAGGTCTACAAAATATTTAGTCTTTTAAGCCTACAACGTTCTCACATTCACAAACAAGAATCTATGTAAAATATGAATAAAATAATAAAAATAAAAACCTATTTAATCCAAATGACATGTTTGCCATTACAACACATAAACTATATTATACTTACTATATATATATATAACATTATTATAATATTATTATTATTTTAAATGTCTTTATCATATCTCGGGACCCTGGGGTCCCGGACCTTTGGAAGGCATACAAGGGGCCGAAGCCAACTCGCAAAGGCCCCTTAGGCAAATTTAAGTGATGAGGAACCAACCGACGATTATCCCTGTATGCACTATGCAAATCCACCCAAGGACAATCCTTGGTTGGTGCATAATGGGCTATGGGTTTGGGTGGCTACAGTGGATTGGTAACCTAAAACTATGGAAGGACTATGGGGACATAGTGCTTCCATGCCTGTTTAATGTTATGTAATACACGGATAAAATGGCAGGGGATAACTTGCACACTCAATAATGGGCCCCCGGAAACTGTCGCTAGCACATAGTGACGTAGCGAGAAGGGGCAACATGTTCTGAGGTGCTTGGGGAGTGGAGAGGCACTCCACGGCTATCAGAAAAATCCCAGAGCCCGGAAGATGGTCAAGATCCCTACGAGCACTTACTGGAATAGTTCCTTCCTCTGAGCACGTTTGCTCTTGCGAATCTTCATTCAAGCCGGCCAATAAAGGCGAGAATGAGGTGGGAGCTCTGTTCCTCGTCAGTGTTCACTCCAGCCGGCCAATAAAGGCAAGCCAGAGGTGAGGATCAAGACTTCTATCAGGAGATAAGAGGAGGAGATAGGGTCCATGGGGTTGCTACTGTCCAACAGCTAGCCACATGCTGCCCTGCGGGTTTCTGTATATCTCTTGGTCTGGCTCCTCACCCTAGACCTGTTCTGGCAAAGTAAGCTCTACCGGCACAGACCTAGAGTTCGGAGCGCGCAAGCCCCACTAGGACGTAAACGTAGAGATACGGCGGTGGGGTTATATTTATTGTTATATAATATATAATATTATATATATATATATAATATTATATATATATATAATATTATATATATATATAATATTATATATATATATAATATTATAAATGCGAAAGTGAGTTTGTTTGTTTCGCTTTCACGCTAAAACGGCTGAACGGATTTGGATGAAATTAGGCACAGGGGTAGACCATAACCTAGGGTGGGACATAGAATACTTTTGATTCCGATATTCCTACGGAATCGAGAGTAATGCGGGTGAAACCGCGGCGCGCAGCTAGTTGGTTTATAAAACAGACTTGTATCTGTGTCAGTTATATTTGTAGCTATGGGCAGTTAATTGAGGCAACTTGCTTCTCCTTAGCCATGCACATAGAGGACGTGGCCTTAACTACAAGAGACGTATCGATTTCAGGCTAGCAACTAAATTGGCCTTGCAGATTGGACGTAATTGGTGGATCGTCTGCTCTGTTTGGCATTATCTTGCTAGAGATAATTGTGTAAGGAATAACATAGTTAAAAGGACGATATTTCAACAATAAAATAAGTATAGATTAGGTAACTAACAACAGTATCGAATGCCACAAAATGCAAAATAAAGCGAGTCATTTATAAGAAGGTTTATCCTATCTTAAGTTATTAACTAATATTATAAATGCGATAGTGAGTTTGTTTGTTTATTTGTTACGCTAAAACGGCTGAACGGATTTAGATGAAATTTGCCACACGGGTAGACCATGACCTGCATTAGTACGATCTTTTCATCCCGATGTTGTCACGGGGTCGAGACTTATGTGGGTGAAATCGCGGGACACAGCTAGTAAAATTATACATTCCAGCCTATTAAACACTTCATAGATTTCGTTTCATACAATTTTTTACCCTGAATAGGTAAAGATTAAAGGTAGGTTTGGTTTAGGTTTGACGAGGTTTTTAATTGAAAAATGCTTTTAGTGTACATGAGTTTTTAGATTATAAAATGGAAGTTTTGTAAATTGCACGGTCATTTTAAAACATTATAGTTATTATTATTGTGGCGAATCTCTCCCATTGTTGACATGATTATTATTGACATTTATGATTATTATTTTTCATTATTATATTGACATTTATTTAATTCAATAAAAAAAATTTAATAGATAATCTGTTTAATGACTGCATGGTTACGATTGATAATTAATTTAAATTAAATATGTAACCTTGTTTTAAATGTATTTGCACGCCGAAATTAAAGGCAGAATAAGAGAATAATTTTGTACATTTTACCAACCTTCTGTACCATATTTTTTTTTTTTTTTTTTGAGTCCCTTCTTATTCAATGTTTAATTACGTTCATAGTAGGTATATATAGTAATAAAATACACATTCATGAACTAACGCCTTTTTTCCCAGTGGGTAGGCAGAAACTATAGAACGCCACCGGTATGCTCTTCACATACTCCTTTTGCTTCGTAGTTAGATGTTTCGTAATAAAATAAACACAGCTAAATGATAATGAATATTATTTTATCGTTTAAAGGTTCAAATATTTGACTAAACTAGTTTCCTACTTAGGTACTAACATTCATATCATTATGTCAAGTACCGCCATGTTGTCTTTAATAAAAACGTATAGAAATTAAAAACTTTATTTTGTTATTCTGTAAAAAACAACTAAGTACTTACAACGCGCAACGTAACAAAAACCCGCAATTTATCTCAGTTTACATACCCACCAAACTCAATCCCCTAACTACAGTAAGAGGGCAGACAGAACTTGTGCATTATTGTGTCATGTAGTTAGGTTCAATGTTAGAGGATAGTTTAAACCAGGGATTCCCAAAGTGATCGATATATAAACGCATATTATAAGATTAAAGACTACATTGAAGACAAGGAAGTTTGGCATTAATTCTTTCTGCACATGTGGCTTCCCTGGTACCTCATAAACGGCATAACTATGTAAATGTCTATTAACTGCTCCCAAATTACGATGTTTATTATTATTATTATTTTTTATACAAATTTTCTTTTTGAGATATTATTTTCACTGTTTGACATTATATACCTAAAATTTTGATTTCAGACTTGTAATAGCAAACTTCGTTTGGTTTAAATGGGTTTTTATTTTTATTATTTTATTAATATTTTACACAGATTTGTGTGTACCTTGTGAATGTGAGAACGTTGTAGGCTTAATAGACTAGATATTTTGTAGACCTTTTTATTTTATTTTTTTTGTTGAGTACCTGGTACGTCTCGACAGGCCTACACTGTCCTCCCATACATATTAACACTGTAATTTGAAAACATTGTAAAAGCCAATTATTTTTAAAAGAGTAACCGTGGAGTTTCTTTTCGGCTCTTCTCCATAGGAAACGACCCATTGGAATCGTGCACCTAGCTTCTGACGTTTCATAAGTGCCCATGTAGGTTTATGTGAAATAAAAATATTTTGATTTTGATTTTTGATTTTGATTTTGTTGTACTTTTAAAAACGCAACAAGTCGATAAGCGTGCACAAGTTCGTACAAGATGAAAAGATTTGGCTATGGGGAGGCTGAGGCATCAGTTCATTTTGGAAAAGGATCTCTTGCCCAAAACAGTTTAGGAATCCCTGGTTTAAACGATGACTTGACTGTGGTGCTGGGATGTTAATAGCTGTTTTAACTGTTTATGTTGGATTTGTTTAAGATAAAAAGATGCAATTAATGAAAATCTTAATGAAAACGAAACTGTAGTATTTGTAATGAAAGTTGACCAAATTAATAATAACCAAGTAAATCAGTTGAAAAAAAAAGTGGGAAACGTGATAAATAGAAGCCAAGTGCTCACACACGAGCGACATACGTCCACGGCAGAGGAAACAGCCGTCGACGAGTGTTGAGTGACGAGTGAGCACTAACAGACAGCGCAGATAGGTTTTTTTTTATTATAAAACGATTGTTTCTGATTTCAATCTTGTCTTACAAAAAAAAAACATTGTGTGGTTTTATGAAGCCACGATTCAAGTGAAACTTTTTTCATCGGACATTCTCGCACTATTCTTGGTTATTCCCTCGTTAACCGGTTTATTTGACTTACTAGCTGTATCGTTGTCCATCACGATCAAGTGAACAACAACATTTACATCAATACACTGATCAAAATACACAAATACCGCGGAGCACTTGCACGAATGAGTGAGAATATAAATGCTACACGGTTAGCTGATGCGAGCCATGGGCGCCGCCATATTGGCCTTAGCTGCTACTCCGCGGCCGCCTAGATGGACGAAAATAATTAAGGCGATGGAAAAAAGTTTCACTTTAACATCCTTATTAGATCCTGTCACTCGTCTCCTTTACATTTGTTCCTCATTTAAGGCTCCTGCCACCGCCGACGAGAAAGCAAAACTTTTACTCGCTCAAGATGCGTAGAAAATATTGTAGGCCCCATTTAAGTAAAATAGATACATGGGTATATTAATAGTTAATTGCTGACTGTTCATACCGCCGCCGCTGGCGAGTACTCGTTAGTCGCAGCGACAAGAGCTGTTAAAGAGAGAGAGAACACTCGCTCAGAGACACACCTTGGTACATACCAGGGTTTTTGCTGATGTATATTTTTTTCGCATCAGCGGATGCTGATGCTGATGCTGATGTTTTATCATTGACATCAGCGGATGCTGATGCTGATTTTAATTATTTTCTTTAAAAAAGCAGTGACCATTATGAATGTATTGCACACTCGGTGTTGCACAGTTTTCCTTGATTCACTAATATAAAATACAACCATATTCCACTTCTCAACGGAGGTGGCATTATTTTTATCGCACAACAGTTCACAAAAAGAACAATAACTTTCACGAGCAATGACGTATTATAACGTAACGAGACAAGTGTACGTTTGTTTACAATCGCAAACACCGCGGTCGACCTCTGGATTGATCAAAACTCGCAAGCGAACACAACTCGTGCTACAAGCCCCCGGCCCCCTCTGTGGTCATGTCACGACTCGAACTTCAGCAAATCAGCATTAATAATCAGCATCGATCAATGCGGATGCTGATGCTGATTTTGAAAATGATGCTGAAGTTCTGCGGATACTGATGCTGATGTTCGCAACAACCTTGGTACATACGCATACCAGCGAGTAATCGATCGTCACTGTCGTCGCACACTCGGTACTCGCCAACTCGTTTTTACTTGCTCGCTCTACTCGCTTCTCGTTAATCGCCGGCGGTGGGCTAGTGCTCTAACCTAATATTTACTAAACAGGCCATTACATTAGGTAATTACAATATATCAAGTAAACTGCTTGTGTGTGCACTTTATTATTATCAATAAACGTGAATCATAGACTCGTGTCGTCTATCATGAGGTTCCTGTACTTCCCAGTTGAGGGTGGGATGCACTATACAGTAGGTAGAAAGGTGCTTTTCAGGAAAATCTGCGGAAGCAGTACTTATTAACGGATACATTAATTTTTAACAGGCTTTACATTTAGTTATTAGTAGCTGCGGACCGCGGCTCCACCCGCGTGGCTTTTTCTAAAATAAAAAAAGCCTAAGTTACTCCTTATAGCATCTGCCAGTGAAAGTCCTGTTAAAATTGGTTCCCGTTTCGAAGAACTTATTTTTTTTTTTTTTTGGTAGGTGTAAGTATTTTCATATGCATTTAGTAAAAAAACCGTATTTTTTTACGTTACAAACCGACAGTTCAATTTTATTTATTTGTATTGATAAGAACAACGACAGCCGCAGACGATTAACATTTTTAAAGGTTCGTGCAGACTAGCGCAACAGGTGGCAATATGCCTGTCGCGCCCGCGATATCACACCAATTTCGATTTTCGAGCCTTAAAGCGATATTGTGGCGCCACTTCTTCTTCCCAGCTAACGCACTAGGAAGTGGTGCAGGGCAGGCGTTTTTTGGAGACTGTCTTACGTAATTTTGATGTTCGAAAAGTGCTGATTCTCAGCCTAGTTTGAATAAATGACTTTTGATAATTTTTGAATTCTAACTGCAATATTTCGTGAAACGCCTGTTGAAGCTTTTGCCCGCGGCTTCGCCCGTGGATGTAGAAAATTATCCCACGGGAACGTACTACCAGGATAAAAAGTGTCCTAACCTAGATCAAGGTCTACCCATGTGCCAAATTTCATGCAAATCCGTTCAGCCGTTGTAGCGCGAAAGTGTAACAAGCAAACTCACTTTCGCAGTTATAAAATAGTTAGGATTTATGCAGATTAATGGATAGTAATTTTCTTTCTACAAATTAACTCCATCTTTAAAAGAAGAAAAAAGAAAGAACTGTTTATTTTCGGTAAACATGACGCAAAGAAGAAACACAAATACAAAAAAGAAACAATTTGGGGAAAATATGCGTCACATCCACGCAAAACGGCCATCGCTCAGCATAATGCTGTGACCCTATGCGAGACAGAGCCCCAGCGCTGGTTTTCAGCGATAGCCGGCGTTGACGTGATGACGTCGACCGCTGCAGCACCCAGTGAGATTATATTCTCAATTCTTTATTGAGTACCATAATGTATATAGTTAGTAGGGAAATAATTATATTAGTCACAATTATGGACCCTGTCGTGCACAGCATACTCGTAGATCAAGTAGGAGAGAGGAGGAAGAAACACTGGCTGTTTAATGTGATAATAACTGATAAAATTTATTATTAAAGTAGTTTGTAGGTTATATAATTATACTGTTTTATTAATACAGAATAGAATTTAAGAATTATAATAATTGTTTTATACATTTATTTATATTTTTTAATTATTTATGATTGTTTTATTTACTTGTCATTATTTTTATTATAATAAGAAATAAAATAAATACAACAATATACCTACTTGCTTCTCATTCCCTATTACTACAACAAAACCCCTCCTCAACTAACGAACAGTCCTGGACTCCTGGCACAGTGACAAAGTTAATTAAACCGCTAACATGTACTTATGTAACTACTTGTAAACATGGCCCAACGAGTTCGCAACTCATTAACTGAAGTGTCATACGCACTACACTTTTGTCCCAGTTTAGTTTTATTGACACATTCAAGTACTTAGGTATAGGTTTTATTTTGGTTGGCTGGGCCTGAAACTTTCAGCTGAGATGAGAATGCTAAGAAGGATGTGTGATGCAAATTTATATACAAGTTGGAGACGACAATCCTAATATCCTACTAATATTATAAATGCGAAAGTTTGTAAGGATGGATGGATGGATGGATGAATGAATGTTTGTTACTCTTTCACGCAAAAAGTACTGAACGGATTTGGATGAAATTTGGCACACAGATAGTTTATAACCAAAAATAACACAGAGAATACTTTTTATCCCGATATACCCACGGGGTCAAAACTTATGCGGGTGAAACCGCGGGGCGCTTCTAGTATGACAATAAATTAAACTTCGCAGCATTATGCTGGGATAAGAGCCTTTTTGGCGTCGCTTAAGTATTTTTTTTTGTATTTTGTTTAATCGAACAAATATGTAAATTTTGTTAGTTTTAAATGCTCCTTTTTTACTTTTCGTATTTCTGGTGCATGTCCCAAAAAAAAAAATCTTTCTTTCTTTTGTTATTTCTTTCTTTCTCTCTTTCTTTGTTCGTATATCTTATGACGAGAGGGGAGAGAGGAGCTCGTGGCTAAGGTTTTTTTTTATCTGCTGTATATTATTGTGTGCCTTTTAGTCTGTGCTAAATAAATGTATTTTCAGCTGTGTGGGTCGATCCATCAGATTAAGCTACGCTTGCCGGTGTTGGTCCATGGATTGGTGACCATCTTTACATACCGAGAATCCTCAGTGCCTCAGAAAGCACGTTAAGCCGTTAGTTCCGGCTGTTGTGTTCGTAGAGATTTGACAGCCGTTACGGGTCGTCAGAAGCACGAGAGTCTGACAACCAGTCTTTCCAAGGGGTATCGTATTACCCTGTTATTGGGATGTGGAGGTTAGCTGCTTAGTGTAAAATATTGGGAATAGTTGGGAAAAGGATTGGCAGATGATGGCATATGATGACGTCTTTTCACACCAATTAACACAGACACTACAGATGGCCAAATACTTTGGTAGGTACTGACAATGTCATTGGAAAGTTCTTGAACCGTCTTCGGACCTAAGTGGGATGATGTAACTCCAACCTGGTAAAAAATAATAGGCAGTCGCTGCATGTAAAATACTGGTATTCAGCTGCATCCATATAAACTGGAATCCGACCCCGACATAGTTTGGAAAGAAAGGCTACGCAGATTGATTGATATATTCGAATGACGTTACCAGTCTGCATACAAAAATTCAACCAAATATGTATATTCAATAATTTAATAGAAGCTAGTCAAAGATTGGCAAAACCTATGGTCGGCCCATGACTTCGTAGTTTATTTGAAAACGAGCCGAGTTCGTGTAGGACCACGCATAGGACCACGGGAGGACACGGCGCGGCATACACTGGCAGGATGTGCCGGTTGGGAGGGACTGCGCCGTGCCCTCATCTCAGGAGTAGGCGGTGAACTATCGCTCCCGCCCGTGATCTACTCTATGGTCGGCAGCAAGGAGTCCTGGGACGTGGTGGTATCCTTCAGCGAAACAGTCATGGATGGAGGCTGCAGAAAGGCGAGCGGGAGATCTCTTCCACTCACCCTGCTCGCAGCAGGCGCACCGGGCTTTGGCGGAGGGCGGACAATGACCACTTCCAGCCCCCCTAAATGGGTCCAGGGGCGACGGACTCGGGGACATCCGTCGCCCCCCACATAGCAGGACCCGAGGCGGCGACGCGTAGTGCTCCACGTGCGCCCTATTGGAGAGGGGATCGCGGAAGTCGCTCTAGATCCCATGATCCCCGGTGTAAGTGTAGGAGGGGAACACCGGGGTGGTTTTTAGTCAGTAAGAGTCTGACAAACCCATCCATGAGGATTTTCCACCCCGGAACAAAAAAAAAATAAAAAAAGGACCAAGCATAATGAAGGATTCCGCAGTTAGGACGAATTTATCTCAAGGACAACCTTAACATTGTAGTTGAAAAACATGTTCTCCCATATATTCCAACTGCTAATATGGCACATGGGTGGCACCTGACCTATGTTAGGACCTAGGTTATTTTTTATCCCAGTAGTACGTTGCCGTGGGATGATTTCTGACCTTCCCGCGGGTGAAACCGCGGGCAAACGCTAGTCAATAATAAATAAATAACATTTTACGTGCATAACGAAATAAAGAAATAAATATATATTTACGCCGAGAGGGGTTGCCCCAGGAAGACATAGTATAGTGACCTCATTGGTGATGTTCTTCAAAAAGGTCAGGTGCGTAGTACCCGTAACCGGCGTGCGTGTATGACCAGATGTATGAACGTAAATGAAGCAAAAGGAGTATGTAAGGAGCGTAGCAGATGGCGTTCTATAGTTTCTGCCTACCCCCATGGGAAGAAGGCGTGAGTTTATGTGTGTATGTATGTGTGTATGTATATGCATTAGCTGCTTTAACGAGAACGCCCTCGCCCGGATTACGTCGGTACACTTCTGGTAACTTGGTAGTGATGGACTCATCAATGAATAAATCCGCTTCGGAAACAGATATCAACGTGTTGGTGGGAACCGATAATACACCGCCTAACTTTGTGTTTCGACGGACTAAGCGAAACAGGGAAAAATATCAGTAGGCCTGCAATTAGATGAATTTAAGGAAGAGATGAGAAAAATGATGTCACTTTTTACCGAAAAACGAGAAAAAGAATTGCACGAGATTAAAATGACGTTAAATGAAATTCAGCAATCTAACATTAATATAGATAGCTCCATTGCATTTCTGACCGGGCATATTGATGAGCTTAAAAAGAAAGTAAATCTGCTAGAGAACCAAGAGAAGGAAAATAAGCAGTATATCACTATTCTAGAGGATAAAATCGAGGATATGCTCCTCGATTTTTTTTTTTTTTTTTTGGGCTGTCGTAAAACAAATTTTGTAATGAAAAATGTACCAAAAAAAGCCAACGAATCCAAAGAAGACCTCATAGAAATGGTTATGTCTCTCTCTAATAGCATAGACTGTAAAATCGGAGAATACGACGTCAAGGATATCTATAGAGTACGGGGCAAGAATAATGAGAGCCAGAATATGCCAATAATTGTGGAGAGCAGTTCTACTCTTTTGAAAACAGAAATACTTAAAATGGGGAAGGCTTTTAATATAAAGCATAAAACGAAACTATGCGCTAAACACCTAGGCTTTAAAGTTCAAGAGGATACTTCCATCTTTATAGCTGAGCATTTGACCCAGAAAGCGTCCCGTCTACATTTTCTTGCTCATGTTTTATCCAAATCTGGTGCATACAAGTTCTGCTGGACTGCATATGGCAAAGTTTATCTAAAAAAAGATGAACAATCACCGACAATAATGATTAAATCTGAGGCCCAAGTACATCAACTTATGCAAGGAAAATGACTAGTGATACGTCACTCAAGCCACAAAATGAACAGTCAACCGCGGACCTGTTATTTGGTATTATTAATTACTGTCTTTTTTAGAATATTTAACTTATTTCATAATTGTCCTACACCTTTAAGTTGTTTTGCATGCTACTGTTTTGTAAACCTATTCACACAATTACATACACAAACATATATACAAATTTATACTCCAAATTCCAAGCACACACTCCATTCACAAACTACACATAAACTACAAAATAACTACCCAAAAATACATATCCAGTACTAGCAGCAGTACCGTAAGGGGCTTTTTTGTTAGATATTATCATTCTACAAGCTACATATTTCTTTATGCTACTATTACTAATACTTATCTCAATTTAATACTAAAATATTTTTACCCTTATCTAGAAATTACATTAATTCAACTTAATAATAAATTATGAATAGTGATACTTTAAAAACACTCGCTGACATAGACAATATCAAAATTGCACGATCTGTTGATTGTGACCCGTCTGACCTTACCAAACACATAAAGATAAATACTAACGATTTGACAATATTTTCCCAAAATATAAGGAGCATTTATTGTAATTTTGACAATTTCATAGCAACTATATCCACTTTCTCATTTGAAACTGACATCATAATATTTACCGAATGTAGAATAAGTGATGAAAAATCTATCCCGCAACTCATAAACTACACTTCCCATAAGACAACACGTCATTTAAATCAAAATGACGGGGTAGTTGTCTACATAAAAAACTCTCCTAAGCCCAAAGTTAAGGAAGTAAACTTAGTCCAGGCTGCCTACAACTAGACATTCTTAACAATATTATTTTGTGTATTTAGCGTTCTCCATCGCATACAAATAGTACAATCACTCAATACAGAACTCAATGCTCTAGGTACGCAGAAGAGTATTATTATAGCGGGTGACATAAATATTAATATTAAACCCAAAGATACAGAACAATCCAATGAGCGTAAAAATAGAGTTAATTATCTTACTATGCTATCAACTTATGGCATACTACCTGGCCATATACTTCCCACGCGAGGAATAAACTGCTTGGATCATTTTATGCTCAAGATTAATAATAACAAGAAATCAGTTTTTGTTGGAGTACACACTACAATTACTGACCACTTTACAACATTCTTATCTCTATCTAAAACAAAAATTAAACAGGTTGCCCCAAAAACTAAAACTAGTCTGAATCTTGAAGGGGCGCTGAAACACTTACAGGAAAATAAAATAGCGGAACTACTCTTTTGCAATGATAAGAATAATTAAGCCGTGGATAACTCAAGGTATATTAAAATGTATAAACAATCGTAATAAAATGCAAAAAACGCTTAAAAGGGATCCTAGCAATGAAATTTTAAAAATAACATATAATAGGTATAGAAATTATTGCAATAACCTCATAAAAAAATTGAAAAGGAAATATAAAAAGGAATTATTAGCCAACTCTGTGACAAACAATAAATTACTTTGGAAAAATATAAGAAATGTTACCTATTCTAATAAAAGTAAAACTGGAAATTCGGAATTATTGAACTTAATGTCATCCCCTACCGAGTCAGTTAATCATGTCAACAATTTTTTCGTGAACATTGGTAAGCAACTGGCCCAGAAAATTCAACCTGACTTAGACACTGACCCCCAACACCTAATTGGAAATCAATCTTCTGTTTCTCATTCTTTTGTACTCCAAGATACTGACTGTGATGAAGTGGATAGAATTCTAACGAGCTTAAAAACTGATAGTGCCCCCGGCTGGGATAAAGTAACTACCAAATTACTCAAATATATAAAAATGGTAGCTGTTCCAATCTTAACTCATATGACTAACCTGTGCTTTAGTAAAGGCGTCTTTCCGGAAGAACTTAAAATATCTATTATTACACCTGTACACAAAGGAGGGAACAGAGACGATGTCAACAACTATATACCAATATCAATCCTACCAGAAATTTCCAAAATTGTTGAGAAACTAATAAATAATAGGCTAATTAACTACCTAAGTAAATACGACTTACTGTCGCCAACACAATTTGGGTTCAGACAAGGTGTATCAACCGAGGATGCAGTAACCGCACTAACATCGCTAGTAGCTGATACTATGGATAGTGGCAAAAAATGTGTAACTGTCTTCTTAGACCTAAAAAAAGCGTTTGACACCGTCTCTGTTCCAACCCTAGTGAGTAAATTAGAAAAATACAGAATAAGAGGAACTCCGCTTTCTCTTTTAAAGAAATATCTATATAATAGGAGGCAGAGGGTTGGGATTGGAAATTACACCAGTGACTATGCGGATGTAACTTATGGCGTACCGCAAGGAAGCGTATTGGGTCCAACATTGTTTTTAATATATACTAATGATCTCTGCAATTTAAAAATAAAAAACGCCAACATTTTTTCTTATGCCGATGATACGGCTATCGTCTTTTCTGGTATCTCTTGGGAAGACGTTGAGTACACAACTGAAATAGGCATGGCTAGGATAGCGAAATGGTTGAAAAAAAAATTTGCTTACCTTGAATACATGTACAACTAATTTCGTGTGTTTCAGTATTAGTGCACGGACTGAACCGACGGATGATTTTAAAATTAAAAGACTTCAAGAATAAAAATTGTAATTGCCCAAAAATAAATAAAGTAAAACAAACCAAATATTTAGGGGTAGTAGTAGACCAGAGATTATCTTGGTATCCCCATATCGAACAGGTTGCTAACAGGGTTAGAAAACTCTGTTGGTTATTTAGTACACTAAGACATATTGTGACAAAAAATATAATTAGTCGTAATAACACTTCTAGAAATCTCCTTAATGAGATATACGTCGCTTTGGCTCAGTCTGTTTTGGTGTACTGTATTCCTAACTGGGGAGGGTCAGCTAAAACTAAATTCATAGAAGTAAAGCGTGCACAACGTGCCCTGATAAAAACTATGTATTTTAAGAAAATTAGATATCCCACAGATAGTCTTTAGAACTTAAGCGAATTACTCTCAGTAAGAAAACTATACATAGTTCAAAATATATTAAAGAAACACAAGACCCTACCTTACGAAGCATCTAAGCTAAAGCGAAGAAAGCATGATATTGCAGAAGTCTCCCAAACAAAAACTTTGTTTGCCTCCATGCAATTTAATTCACGGTCTGCTCGGTTATATAATAGAATAAATAAAGAAATATATATATATACATATATATAAAACCAATATTATGAATGCAAAAAAGATATACTGAAATGGATCAAACCACTTACTTATAAGGAAACGCAAGAGCTCTTGAAACCAACGATATAATCTATACTCTTACACATGCACACTAACACACAACACACACACAAACTATACTTATGCCAATCTTGTCTACTTACCTATGTTAAATTGGTTATTAATACTTTTCTTACTTTTGTTATGGAAGAGCGGTGTCTTCTAATACAGGCATTGTTTGCTTAAAAGAAGGCTCCAATCACAAACTAGTTGTTGTAATCTTGTTGAAGAAATAAACAATTTTGTTTTTTTTTTTAATTTTGAATATATTTACAACTCAGCCTAGAACCATCCAAGGCTTAAAGGGCCGCTACAGTTTCCATTTTTCCACCTTCTGCATCACGCTGTTTTCATCAGCTTGTCAGTCAGTTTAGTTTTGGGGTATAGCCCAAACTACATTTACTTATTTACAGTCGCTGTTCAATAACTTGCAAATATTAATAAAATAAAGAAAGAAAAATTGTTTATTCGGCACAAAAAAGAACATCATAATGCAGCCAAAAGCCGAGTAATAAAAATAAAAACCAGCGAGCCTTACAATAGTCGCATATGATAATATGTAACATCTGACATCTCACCTTGGTACATAATAGACAACTGATAGAGCAGCGACAGAAATTATCCTCAGAATTTAGAAAGCTAAAAACTGAAATTTTATTCGAATAAATATTCCTAACTAGTGGTCGCCCACTGGTGGAAATTGGCCCCCTCTACTTTCAATCTATAAAGTACTTACTAATTCCATGAGAATACTTGTTCCATGCTGTTATAAAGTACTTATATATTCCATACTCAAGCTGCCACTTCCTGTCTACACACTTCAGTTCCTTTTGACGAAATCTAGAAAGATGGTACACATAAAAAAAAACAAAAGATATGTTTCAAAAATCAAACACAAAATATTTTATTTCACATAAACCTACGTGGGCACTTATGAAACGTCAGAAGCTAGGTGGACGGTTCCAATTGGTCGTTTCCTATGGAGAAGAGCCGGCCAGAAACTCCACGTTTACTCTTTTAAAAATAATTGGCTTTTACAACGTTTTCAAATCACAGTGTTAATAGGTATGGGAGGACAGTGAAAGCCTGTCAAGAAGTACCAGGTACTTAACAAAAAATAAATGGTCTACAAATCTAGTTCTATCAAGCCTACAACGTTCTCACATTTACAAAATATAATATAATCTATGTAAAATATTAATAAAATACTCGCAATAAAAACCTATTTAAACCAAATGACATGTTTACCATTACCACTGTTTATGAAGGTACCTACGTCAGTTAGGAGAGCAAAGACTTAATAGTGTTCATAGCCTTGTTGCCTTATTTTAACATTTTTTTCACAATTAAGAATGAACGTGTGAAAACTAATTCGTTCTGGTCAATTTTTACTCCTTACAAATGTTCAAAACCGAGTCATAATTTACTTTGAAAAACCTAAAAAGATTTCACGAGCAGCAATTCATAAACTTAACACATCGTAAATTAAAATGTTTGAATGCATAATTTCAGGAAAAAGCATGAAATATTTTGCGCTGAAATTACGCTAACACATCGTGCAGGAACATGAAAAATTGGATGAATACGCTTATTATTTTTATGGTAAATGCATTTATTTACAACGAAATTAAAATGGAAAACACTGAATCTAGTTTGTAGTTCAACATTTTGGATTAATTAGTGCCGTAAGCCGAATAGTAATCAAATTCCTGCTAATTTCTTACATCGTACTTTACACTTTTTGTTTGATTTTTGTTTTTTTTTAATCTATTGTTTATTATATTGTGTGCCTTTTAGTCTGTGCTAAATCAATGTATTTTCTTGCTTCTTCTTTCAAATTAGTACTAAAATTAACTTTAACCTATTAAGCTCTGTGCGACACCGATTCGGAGTCAAACAATAGAAAATTAATTGTGTCTCATTAGCTGTCCTTGACCAATTAATGATAAGTATGTAGTTTGTATGTTTTTTTTTAATGATTATACATAGATATAGTGTTAATGAGTTACATTAGCGCTGTAAATGTCTCTAACAAAAAATAATGTCCAAAACGTCAAATAATTTACAAATTCCGAACTTGATTCTTCAGTAACACTGGCTATTACGGACAGGAGTTTTAATTATCTGTAACTAGTTGTGCCCCGCGGTTTCACCCGCATAAGTTTTGACCCCGTGGGTATATCGGGATAAAGTATCCTATGTGTTATTCCTGAATATAAACTATCTGTGTGCCAAATTTCATCCAAATCCGTTTAGTATTTTTTGCGTGAAAGAGTAACAAACATCCATCCATCCATCCATACTTACAAACTTTCGCATTTATAATATTAGTAGGGATAAACCTTTTAATTAGCTTAGCTTTTGTCAAACTTTTACTTTTAGAAGAGACTGCCTCGCTGGTCTAGCGGTCGCTAGAGCCACTGCTGAGTGTAAGGTCCTGGGTTCAATTCCCGGGTCGGGAAAAGTGTTATTGGGTTTTTGCATCTAGAACTTCTCAGTAGTAGGTCGGTGTCTGAATTTGTGCCCGGTTGATGGCAATAGGCTCGCCCCCTGTCACATGTGACTGAAACATAACTGGCGAAATGAGGGTGTACTACAGGTACACCTCTGCAAACCCTTTTGGGGTATACAGGCGTTATGTTATATTATGTTACTGTTAGAACTAAGCTGCATTCTAGTTAAAGCAGTTACTGCCGCCCATTACATCAACCAGTTTCCCTGAAACTCCTGAAAGTGACCCCTAAAATTAATCATGACATCACAACTTCTAACACGTTCCTGGCGTTAATTATTGACACCAATTCAAACGAATACTCGACCACGCCTTGCTAACGAGTTCACAAATTCATTGTTTATTAACTATACAAAATGCGATTAAAGCGAAAGGTGCGCTTGTGTATACAGGATGTAATTTATATGCGACTTGGTAACAGTGGAAGATCATTGATTGCTACTTACATAAGCGTTTTCGTAAGTCAGATATCGGGAGCAAGTCGGTGAAAGAAAATTCAAGAGACTGCAATAATATTAAAAAGATGAGCGAGTCTTACAGTAGTCGCATAATAATGTGTAACATCTGATATTTCACCTTGGTTTTAAACAACTGGGCAGCGACAGAAATTAACCTCAGAATTTAAAAAAGCTAAATACTGAAATATTTATTCGAATAATTATCCATTACTAGTGGTCGCCCACTGGTCTAAATACGAGCCCCTCTACTTACAATCTATCTATATAGTACTTACTAATTCCATGGGTACTTCTACTTCCATGCTATTATAAAGTACTTACTAATTCCATGCTATTAAAAATTACTTACCTAAACCATGCTCAAGCTGTCACTGGGAGTCTTCCCTTTTGCAAGCGAGAAAAAAGATTGTACACATAAAAAATGTTGTTGTTTTAATACATCTCAATGGTAACGCGACAGGTTCCTATTTGATTTCTGCAATTCTTCAGATAACTAGTGCAGTAATTATGACTAAACAAAAAAAAACACCAATTTTTTCAGACGAAAATTATTAGTCTTTTTATTATTTTTACGTTTTATTCAACGTTATTCTTAGCATCGAGACGTAACTTTAAAAATCCTAACTATGTAATATTATAAATATGAAAGTAAGTTTGTTTTTTTGTTACGCTTTCACGCTAAAACGGCTGAACGGACTTGGATGAAATTTGGCACATGGTTAGACCATGACCTGGAGAAGGACACAAGGATACTTTTATTCCGGTAAACGCAGAAAAGTCGCGGGCAGTAACTAGTTTCAAATAAATTAGAGCTTTTAATGTTGTATACCGTTACATTTTAAAGTTTGAAACACCAGCAACTCAACTTAAAAACTTTCTCTATTAATCCTCTATTATTCATTTGAAAACACCATGTATGGCAATGCAACAGAAGGGTGGGCGGCATACATTCTTAATGCGACGCTGACAGCGAAATTGGGCTTTGATGTAACTGAACGAATTTTCAGTTAACCGGATAATGAACGTTACCTGACTGTGGTTATCATATACCCGGTTTTGAGGTCGAAGAACTAATCATGACTGACTGGACTATTTATTGGAGTTGATGTTTTAATTATTTCTGTCTTATTTATTTATTTGGCTCTAGTCAAAACTCCTCCTAAGTTCTACATCGTGGCTGATTAAATTCACTCTTCGTTGAAATTGATATGAATGGTTGAAATGTGTATAATACTAAGTCTAGTGTATTATGCACATTTCATTTTTATTTGGATGGATTTAAATTGAAAATATTTAATATTTATTAATACTGCTTGGTATGAATTAAATATTTTAACACACACTGTAATAATACACAGTAATAGATATAAGTCCATAATACTCGTATGTTTGAAGTTCTTATAGCTATGTTAGTAAATTTATAATTACTACGAGTATTATTTTGGACATGCATGAGCGACCAATGCACTCAAGATTTGGCTGTCCACTCTGTCCGACACCACGCTCAGAAGCACGCTCAGAATTTAACGTTGGTCTCGTATATTTTTCCATAATAATTATTTTGTTATTTTTTATTAATTTTAACTTCAATTACAAATCCAAAAAAACAGTTCATAATATATAACATTTTACTTTAATTAACCGAGTTCAAAACGTATTACAATAATTAAAGGGACACATGCACATAGAAAAGAAAATTATATAAAATTATTAAATTCAGATAAAAACATAAGACAATAAAAATTAACAATACTTTCATGAATCCGTCTCGCAGTACTTCTGACATGCCATTACAATATTTGTCAATTCATTCGCAAACAGACTGTTTGTTGGATTAGAATCCAAGGACCTGCCGGGGTCGCGGTGAGGTACAAAAGGGTTAGCGAGGCCCCTGGCAACACAGGCAACGGACTGGACATGGGTGGGTTTTAGCCAGTAAGAGTCTGACACACCCTCCCGCTCCGCCCAGAGCGGGAGCAGTTACTTGATAATTTCTCAAAAAAAAAAAAAAATTGTGCGAGTACTGGGGACTTAGCACGCGCAACGGTGTGACATGGGGCTTACTGCCGCGGCAGTAATTGTCTGGGACAAAGAATCGAGTCAGCACAGTTATCATACAGAATACCTATAATTTTTCCATATTGGTGATGTTCTTCAAAAAGGTCAGGTGCGTAGTACTCGCAACCGGCGTGCGTGTGTGACCAGATGTATGAATGTAAACGAAGCAAAAGGAGTACGTAAGGAGCGTAGCAGGTGGCGTTCTGTACTTTCTGCCTACTCCCATGGGTAGAAAACGTGTATGTACTATCGCGGGCATCCAAATCGGACCACTTTTCAAATAAAATCCCATGTTCACGATGTCCACATCTGTTTACCGCCCCTTTTTGCGTCGATCAATAAAAAATAATTTCTTTTGTTAAAATAAATTTCTCAGGCTCTGTTACTATGATCACAAATGCCTGACCACGTTTTTTTACGCTCTTTTTTTTTTTCATTTACAAAAACAAGAGGCTCAGCAAAAATCGGATGCGGCGAAGCTATTGGCTTATGAGCGTAGGTAAGAGTTACTATAGCGGCCGAGCGGTGCAAGCAGGAATGGTTTTTATGGTGGTGCGATTTGAAAGTTCGCGATAGTACGTGTATTTATCACAAAACATACCAGAAATTCGAAGACATGTGACATCTGCCAACCCGCACTTGGCCCGCGTGGTGGATTACGGCCCATTCCCTCTCACAGGGAGGAGGCCTGTGTCCCATCAGTGGGGTCATTATAGGCTGATATTCACCAAAACCCTTGAAAGTAGAAATCTTAGAGCCCGGAAAAACTCTTACACACATTCACCTACACATCATTAAACCTGCCATAACAAGTTCACATTCTCACTACATAATAAATAATTGATAAGTTCTGCTAACTAATGGTGAGGAAGAGATAATATGAAAAGTTGTCGAAGAGAGGAAGCTCGCTCCATATAGCAAGGTAGGGTAGACCTTACACGCTCTACGAGTATATAGGCAGGTATATGGTATACTTTTGTGAGGGAGGAAACAATGTGTGAGAAATGAGGACCGAGATGTTATTCATTATAACGGATGTCCGACTGATAAAGAATTGTGGGGAAAATGGGGTATTTTCTTTTCTTATATTGGTGCCGATTCCCTTGTTCACAAACTAAACTAAATTTAAGTTCAGTGCATCTTTTTCTTTCTATTTCATTAAGAAAAGGACAGAAGGTGAATTTTAGTTTAGTCCTGTCAAATTAATCAGCGCTTGACGTAAATTGAAGTAATTTTAGTAGGCAAGTTTTAATCACGTCTAAACTTGTATGGAGTAGTGGATAGGCGCTGATTAATTTGACAGGACTAAACTAAAATTTACCTTCTGTCCTTTTCTTTAATATGAGTAGGAAAGAAAATAGTTGATTTGGAAGATCAAATGGAGGTTTTGTCTAGATTTTTAGAAAAATGAAAATCAGCAAATAAAAAAACGGACTACCTCGTCGGTCTAGTGGTTGCAAGCATGAGGGCCTGGGTTCGATTCCCGGGTCGGGCAAAGTGTTATTGGGTTTTTCTATCTGAAATTGCTCAGTAGCAGCCCGGATATAGCCCCAATAGGCTCGCCCCCTATTACATGGGACTTAAACAAATGGCGAAATGTGGGTGTATTACAGGTACACCTCTGCGCAACCCTTCGGGGAAACAGGCGTGATGTTACATGTGCTATGTGAAAAAACTAAAAATCAAAAGTTCTTTAACCAAAGGGACTTTGCATTGTTTATAAAACTTTGACATTTTGCCTAGCTAGAATAAAGCCATTATTCGGTATAGACTATGCGCAAATCTTTGCCCAATCTCAATGAAAACAAATAATGTTGCGCACAACTGTATTTAAGGCGTTGACAAGACCCAATTGACCAAAATAGACTTCTCTTAAGAAAAAAAAATACCAAATCTGTATAGTTTGTGGTAGCGGAAAAAATATATGTTAATTTTGAACATATTGCCCAGAACTTGGTTGTTACCAAAACACGTTAAGAAAAAAAATCTCGATACAAACTAAGGTTAAACTAACCTCTTACCTTGAGTTCTAATCCAAAATATCTGTATTAAATATCAACATAAGTTACGTATTTAATTAATAACAAGAATGTCTTATTTGAATGCAGAACTTGGTTGTTTTTTATTTTCGATTACTCAAGTCAATTTTGAGTAAATAGATAATTGCTTCATATTTTGCAATACATTACAAGCGTTGTGTCATCGCGCTTCTCTTTCTTTTCTATGCAATTTGACAGTGACCGCGGTTTAGGTGTTGTCAGCGTCTTAATACGAGTACTGCCCTTATTTCTCCAAATAATGTTAATAAATATTTTCTCTTGTTTGCAGGTAACAAAAACTTTTTACTACGAACGGCTCTCGGTAAGGTAAAGCACCACTCCTATTAATCTAAACGTTCCCAAAAGGTCCTACAATATTCTTTCGCATTTATCTAGGTCTGGTTAATAAAATTACAGAGAAGCATGTTAGGACAAATTGCTAGCCCGCCCACGCATGAATATTTTGTCGCATATGCAAATGTATTTCGGAAGCGTGCACGGCGCCCGCCCAAACCTCGCGTCTGCTTCCGGCACAGGGCGGCCGGGACAGTGAATCAAGTTCGTTGTTTTATTCGGCTACAACAATACTTATTAATGTGTAACAATGTCCTCTCGCTTATTGTGGGAGTGATTTTGTAAAAAGGGATGGAAGTGTGTAGACAGGAAGTGACAGCTTGAGCATGGAATAAGTAAGTACATTATAATAGCATGGATAAAAAAAATAAAAGATAATTTATATGTCAAATATGCGGATACATACAAATCGAGCATACAAGATCATAAATGTAGGTAAAAAGTCCGTACATGTTTTGCCTGACGAGTCGTACAACTTTTTATATTATCACACACTCATAATTAATTCAATAAACCAAAGACTAAATATATAATTTGTTTAGTCATGGAGTTAGTAAATACTATATAGATTGTAAATAGAGGGCATCGAATTTCGACAAGTGAGCGACCACTAGTAATAAATAAATATTTCAGTATAAAAGTAGCTTTTTTTAAATTCTAAGGTTAATTTCTGTTGCTGCTCAGTTGCTTATTACCAAGCTGAGATGTCAGATGTTACACATGATATGACTACTGTACGTGCGTTTTTTTTTTTGTTTAACCTTGTCAAAATAAAACATAGAATTAGAAAGCGAATAGTGGAAAAATAGAGATAAATCTCTCTTTATTTTGCCTGAAACTCGATGCCTCAAGTTCCTTGGTAACTTTTTGTAATATGCGGGCGTATTCCCTTCCACTACTCTCAGTACTAAACTTACTTGGATCCTGGAAAATATTTAGAATACTTGATTTCTTGTACTGCTTTGCGAATAAACAACAATTGCATCCATGCCAATTGCTATCTAGTTATTTTAATTTAAAGCTACTTTGGCCCATACTATTTAGAGTTCACACGTTCAGATGTTCGATACGAGTCCCCAAGAAATGATAAGACAATAAAAAAAATACCTAAAACAAAAAACCTCTTTTTGGCACAAATTTCTACTATTCTTTAAAAAACAAAAAACAACCGCCACAGTCCCAGTTTAAAACTTGTCTTACTGCACATTACACACTACACATCCGGTCACAGGACATCCGTAGCGCGCATGCGAATTAAGTCTCCGCTTTTGTCGATCTGAATGCTTTATGGCGCATCTTGAAAGGGTTGGACTGTGCTCCAAAGGGGAGGATTTAAGTACCAATGGATTTGGACTATTATACTGGCATAATTTAATGAGAAGTGTTGTGTTTGTGAAACAAAATAATTTAATATTTAACTCTTTTATCTGTAATTTCATTAAATTATGCCAGCATAATCGTCCAAATCCATTGGTATTTAAATCCTCCTCTTCGGATCGTATAGCTTAAAGTTACAAAATAAGATTGTAACTATGTTATTCATAAAAAAATATCTAAGTCGGAATAAAAAAAGCTTTGGGAGTCCATGGACCTCTTTCGACCTTGACAGTTCCTTTTTCTTTTAGTTGCCGACGTATAAAATCGGCCAAGTGCGAGTCGGACTCGCGCACGAAGGGTTCCGTACCATTATCTATAAAAACGGCGAAAAAATCATGTCTGTTGTGTGGGAGCCCCCTTAAATATTTATTTTATTCTGTTTTTTAGTATTTGTTATTATGAAAGCAACAGAAATACATCATCTGTACAAATTTCAACTGTCTAACTATCACGGTTCATGAGATACAACCTGGTGACAGACGGACAGACAGATGGACAGACGGACAGCGGAGTCTTAGTAATAGGGTCCCCTCTGGTTACTGAACCCTAAAAATGGATAAACTTTATCGTCTAGTAAAGCAATTGCAATTGAATTATCCTGCTCGTAGTCAAGTACAATGCAGCCAATCAGCCTATAATGTTCCCATTGTACTTCCCCATGTCAAGTACAATGGTCTTATCATAATTTACCAGGTGATGAGATATCGTGGTATTAGATAGTTTCTCTGAACTGTCCCACTTCCGGGCTAAGGCCTCCCCCAGGTCCTTCACTTCTCTTGATATTGTGCTTCTTCTCACTAATTCTTAAGGAAGCCTTCAAAGTATAAAATAAGATATAAAAAAGTACATGCATGTTATTTATGGGGTGTTTACGATATTGCAAGGGATACCCTAATGTATCGACAAGACAGTCGATAACTCTCGGCAGGCACTCGCGAGATTGCTCGCCTCGTTGGCGCCAAGCGGCGTTTGGCCAACAAGGATTAAATGTGGGGGTTCGGTTTTATGACAAACGTCGGTCAAGAGCGTCGTTAAAAATGAGAGTGTTTGGTTTCAGGAAAGACCTGTTTCCCGAAAATATGTTCTGTAATTGGCTCACGTAAGGATCTATCAAAAAAAACCGGACAAGTGCGAGTTGAACTCGCGTGGTGAGGGTTCGTTACGATGAATATGTTATCTACCATGTTTTGTATTCCAAGATAAGTTATCCTAAGAACAAACATAACATTGTAGTTAACAACATGTTCTCCCATACATGCCAACTGCAAATGTAAGTTTGTACGCAGAATGTTGAAAGATTTACCATGTTACTTTAACACCTTATACGTCTAATATATTTTCCTGTAATGTGTAAGTAACGAACTATTTTCTGTATTAAAAAATATCTAGAGATATCAGGAGAGGCTCAGTAGTTTTGGAGATAAGGGGGGAATGGTCAATTTTCATCTATTTTCTTAAATTAGTTTAAAACTATTTATTTTAAAATTATTAAAAAAAAATTGAGACGCACACAACAAGCACTTTGATATGTCACGGTACAGTTCACAAAACTTTTTTAAATTTTCTTATTTGCTCCCCAAAAGTGACCTCATATTCAAAATGTATTTATTGACGTTACACGTTTGAGTCACAGAAATTCATATGTGTATCAACAAATTTCAATTAAATCGGTCTAGTAGATCGGAGCAAATAAGAAAATATTATTAAATATTATAAATCCCGATAAATACGGCTGTGACAGACAGACACACGAGTGATCCTATAAGGGTTCAGCTTTTTCCTTTTGAGGTACGGAACCCTGAAAAGTAAAGCTTTCGATCGCTTAAAAAGATTAATTACCTTGTACTTAGACCCAATTCAGGTCTCATTATGAAAGTGCCTGAAACACACTGAAATGTTTACCATTTCTAGACAGTTTATTGCTTGAGATCCTGGGAATTGCTAGTCCACATGGTTAGCCCCTTAAACACAAGAGCAGCAGACCTTCAATTATAAAATACTGAGTACTTTAGAATTAAACGTAAAAATATACGAGTACCTTTCAACACTCGCAGGTGACTTACGCATTCATAATAGCATGAAATACAGGAAACTAACACAGTTGAGCGTAATTTAGTGCTAAAAAATTAGTTTTATAAAATGAGAGTAAACTACATAATCAGCCCACAATGTTCCCACTGCTGGGACACAGGCCTCCTCTCGGTGAGAGGGAGTGGACCGCAATCCACCACGCGGGCCCATTGCGGGTTGGTAGATGTCACATATCTTCGATTTTTTGTTCTAGGACATGCCGGTTTCCTCATGACGTTTTCCTTCACCGTTTTGAGAGCAGTGGTGATCAAATAATTTACACAAGGTAAAGTGCCTGTCCGGGTTCGAGCCTACGAGTTACAACTCGTTAAGAGTAAACTAGTAGATATATAACTGTTCGTGGAAAAGTATCACAATACCTCATTCTATAATCCTATTAACACACTCCAAAGAACTATTTTTAAAACTTCGAATAGTCTACCAATTTTCTATGCCATATCTCCGCTTCCGTTCATAAAATACCAATTTCAACCCTCTAACGTTATTCGGGATCAGGCGTCTATGGTACATCTATGGGGTGCATAAAAAATGGCATGCTATGACGACGGAATGGCGTCGGCGATGATTTACCATCGTGCTTATTAGTTGGGGTTTAAGCGATGCTGAAATGGGTTGAGTTTATCTGCTGTTTAATGGGGACTTTGTTTGGTAAACAAAGACGGATAGATAAAAAATTGGTAGGAGAAAGAGGGACCGTTTCCAGACTGTAGTTTAAAAAAAACCGGCCAAGTGCGTGTCCGACCACGCACAATTAAGGGGTCCGTAGCTGGGATTACTTGGGATGAAGTTATCCCAAAAACAAACATAACATTGTAGTTGAAAAACATGTTCTCCCATACATCGATATACGTCACGGTCAATTCACCAACTGCAAATTTAAGTTGGTCGACTATTACTCGTTAACTTATAAAGCCGACTTAGCTGTGATAGTTTTCCTTTTAATTTCATTATATGTACTACTGCCATGATTTTTTCACATCTCCATACTGACTCTAACAAAAAATTGCAATTTACTGCATATTTTTAGTGTGTATTCGAGCACGCCACAATTGCGGCGATAAGTCCCCTCTTTGAGGAGTGGCTAGAGAGCCGCCACGGCGTCCTCACCTTCCGCCTGACGCAGTTCCTCACCGGACACGGCAGCTTCGGGATGTTCCTGTGTCGGATAAGGCGGGAGGAAACGCCCGGGAGTCACCACTGTGTGGATCGCCCGGAGGACAAGGTGGAGCATACGGTGGAGGTCTGCTCGGCTTGGGCAAAGCACCGCCGTGTCCTCGTGGAGGCGATCGGCGGCGGAAATCTCGCGCGTCCTGTGTGGCCCTGGTCCAGGCCATGGTACGCAGCGAGAGGGCATGAGAAGCCCAGGTCGACGGCGCGTTGTGTTCCACGCGCGGCTTAAAGAGATGTCAGCACAAGTGTAGGGGTCTACTAGGGCAGATACCTGCTGGGGTCGTGGGAAGTTCAAAAGGGTTACCGAGGCTCCTGGCAACACAGGAAATGGAAGGAAGACGGGTGGGTTTTAGTCACTAGTAGCATACAGCGGGAGAAGTACCTAATTGATAATTTTCATTTAAATTTTTTTGATTTGATAATTTTCAAACGTTGACTGTATAAGCTCATATGCTTATGTGATACATAAGAGCTTATACAGTCAACGTTTGAAAATTATCAAATCAAAAAAATTTACACGTGGGAAGTTCAAAAGGGTTACCGAGGCTCCTGGCAACACAGGAAATGGAAGGAAGACGGGTGGGTTTTAGTCACTAGTAGCATACAGCGGGAGAAGTACCTAATTGATAATTTTCATTTAAATTTTTTTGATTTGATAATTTTCAAACGTTGACTGTATAAGCTCTTATGCTTATGTGATACATAAGAGCTTATACAGTCAATGTTTCAAAATACACACCTTTTTTTTCGGTAGGAAATTATCAAATAGGTACTTCTCCCGCGGTGACCAAAACTGATAGACATTCCAACATTTTCCACGTAACATTGTCAGAATAAATCGTTATTCAATTCAACACTAACCGATGATTTATTAACAACACAAAAAACGCACTGAATATGTACAAACCCAGTGTAAAATCCGTTTGTACGAGTACGAAATGATACCATCCTCAAAGATATCGGCAGGTATTTAAAAACTACAGTTATCCACGAAAAAATAACGGTTTATACGAGCACAAAACGCCATAAAATGCAAGGTAAACCCATTATCGGTGGCCGGCTGGAAATGCAGCCGACGCCATTTTTCATACGCCACCGGATGTGACGGCAGTACACGTCACCATTCCGGGTTTTCGCCAGTTTTTCCACCGGGGAATTATTTAAAGAAATTAATGTTGTTTACTCGATAGTACGGTGAGAAACAACTCATTTTTAAAGCTGTTGACTTAGACGTAACAGGTTGCTAGCCTGTAATTTTTGATGAAAATTTGCAATGCCTGGGTTCAACGTTACGAAAGTAATTGTTTTCTAAAACAAAATGCTTCCTTTATATACGTGATTATTCGTTCACACAAAACAACATCATTGAATATAGCAGCTACATATAATTTCAATGGTATATCAACCAGTCAGAGTCTTGGAGTGGAGACCGCGTAGCAAGCGTAGTGCAGGACGGCCCCCCAGCTAGATAGACCGACGACCTTAAAAAGGTGGTTGGAACAGACTGGATGCGGAAGGTGGATGATAAGGTGTTCTGGCGCAGCCTGGGAGAGGCCTCAGAGAGTCCAGCAGTGGACTGTTATAAGCTGAGTTGATTGATTGATTTTATCTGACCAAGATTATGTCTGGACTTTAAAATAGACTGTAACCTCTGAGTTTGTTTCGGCCTTTCTTCTCAGAGTAGTCAGATAGGAAACGCCGAGCTCATCTAGTTTTTTTTCTAAATATGATTGACGTGTAAAAGTGTTTGTACAAACCTACTTACAGAAAATAAAATCATTTCATTTCATCAAATCATTTCATTTCATTTCGATTGATCAACCAGTCGATTGGTGTTTGATGGACCTCAGTTTATTTGAGTTGATCATTTAGGCTTGTATTGATTTTGATAACAATTTATTGATAGACCGTGTATTAATCATATGCCATTCATTACACTAACGATATGAGACGGAAAGTAACTGTAACATTTTTAAACCTGTGAACTGTATTATTTTTCTCTGGCAATCGTGTCCACCGTTCGTGCGTTGGACCTCGTTGATAAGTAATAACAGCCGCATGGATCGATCCATCAAGTTAACCTACGCTTGCAGGAGTTGCTCCGTAGATGGGTGACCATCTTTACATACTGAGACTCCTCCTTGCCTCGGTAAGCACGTTAAGCCGTTGGTCCTGGCCTGCTTGTCTGACATCCTTTATGTAAAATACTGGTATTGAACTGCATCCGATTAGACTGGATGCCGAGCCCAACATATGGGAAATGGCTAGGCAGATTGATTGATTGAATCGTATCCACCGTTGTAATCCTTATATTACATTGTTTTTATCATCCTGCCTTATTTTCAAAAAGCTCCTTTTCAAACTCCTAAAAACCTTTTCCACTAAACTTGTGACCACAACGTCGTCAATCCCGGATTTTCCCGGATCATAATTAAAGAAGAAAGTGACTCTAAACATAAAAGAGGTTTTAATGCAATGTTTTATTACACAAAATAGTTCATTATAAGCCCAGAGAGTCCCAATGTTACCGGCAGTTAATGCTTTCCTGTTACCGAGACCACGGTAGGAGTTATAAGCCGGAAGATTTGGGCAATAAAAGCATTGTACGCCAGGATTTGAATGCGTTATGTGTTATTTAAATAAAAGTATACTAATTTATTTATATGGAGTTCATTGTTACTGAGTATGGCTTCTTTAGTTTTTAGTGACCTGTTTGTAGTCTGCTTTATAAATTTCGCAGTTGGACAAGATCAACGGATCGGCGTGAATGCCCTAGAGCAGGGATTCCCAAAGTGGTCGATATCGACCTTGGGGTCGAAATCGGTTTCTCAGGGGTCGACATAAACGAAAACTGATTTTGGGGTCGAGGTCTAAAAATCGACCACTATTAACTAACACAACTTCTTATTTGAAACTTTCAAGATACTGTATAAGTTGTGTTGCGTGTACCAACTTGTTAAAAGAATGACTAATATTTTAATAGGAAGTACAAAATTGTACTTTTAAAAAACTTAACAAGTCGATAAGCGTGCACAAGATGAAAAAAATGGGGTCTATGGGGGTCTGAGGTATCAGTTCATCTTGAAAAAGGGGTCTCTTGCCCAAAATAGTTTGGGAGTCCCTGCCCTAGAGGATATTATTACGCTAGGTAAGGACTGTAGCAGGATAACGGATGCTGGACAACTGCTTTAAGGGTTTTGGGATTAGTTTTATCTAAAGGTTAGGTGCGTAGTACAACCGGCGTGCGTGTATGACCAGATGTATGAACGTAAACGAAGCAAAAGGAAGGTATTGTGAGGAGCGTAGCAGGTGGCGTTCTATAGTTTCTGCCTACCCTCATGGGAAGAAGGCGTGAGTTTATGTATCTATATATGTGTTTTACCTAAATGATGGAAAGATGATTATATTACACTATCTACAATTGAAAGCCTGCTAAAAGGGCTTTCTGAGACACTACAGTGAAACCTCGACATTGGGTAGCAGATACTCTCATAATCATAACCTCTTAGACGCTGCTACGTATCGCAATTTCCAAAAATGTTAAAGTGTCTTTGGAAAGGGGTGAAAAATAATCCAAAAGCGTTAAAAAGGAACAATAATTGTTGATCTCAAAAGCTAAAGCTTCAACAGTCTTGTATCTAATCCGAGCTTTTGGCCATGTCTTGCTAAGGTCAATCTCAAACTCAAACTCAAACTCAAAGCATTTATTTCAAATAAACCAATTACAGGCACTTTTGAATTGTCAAGGGTTCGGTCAGTCAGTCAGAAAGATGAAGCTAGTTGCCCATTCCAAAGCGTAGTAGGTACCTATGGAGAGGAACGGGCAAGAAACTCCACGGACACTCTTTTAAATCAACGTATTATGGTTACAAAATATTGTTTACATCATTCATTTTGAAATTATACATGTGAGAACGATGCAAAACGTAAAAGCGTCCGTAATAAAAAGATTACAACAAAAACAAAAGCAATTCAAAAATTAAAGTTAAAATAAGCCGTGGCAGCTAAGAGATGACCAGTCTCTACTGACGGCGCCCGTTCACGAACATGACGCGTGGATCAGCACCATTCAGCTCAACCATTTTGAAGGGAGCTAAATGATCCAACACACGCGCCACCATCAGCGAGCCATTAGAGTGAGCACGACATACTCCCAGCCACCAGGGCACATTCAAGTCAATGAAAGACGTATCCAGTAAATGGCAGCTTTATAGTGCATAGTACTCACATAACAATGTACTGTGCAGCTATACAATACTAAGAGATTGAATTTATACAATGCAAAGAGAGTTTTTAAAATCTTCAGCAGCTTCAACACTATTTTCAATACCTGATCAATTAGTTTTTGCGCCCTTGTGGAGCAGGACCAGCGTTGAGCCAAGCATTTTTATCAGCAATGTAATCCCCCAATTTATAATATGCTTGGCTACATAGCCAATATACTACTACTACTATATAATACAATAATTAATACAGCCATTTAAAATAACAAAATCAAGAAATCCTTATGCAAAATACGAAACCGATGCGTATCCGGCGTTAGGCCACATGTGAGCAAAAAAAATATTTGTGAAACCATTAGAACCATAAAAGTTTTCATTATAATTTCGATGCTACCAGAAAATAATCTAAATCGCTTTGCATAGACTTTCCACGCATGTAAATAGACTTTCAATCAATCACCCAAAATCAGCAATAACATATCTACCCGAATCACATTACCCAAACCGAACTTCGAAAACATCCGACCAATTTTATTTTGATCATAAAAACATATTCGAAATAGATATTCTTGAGAGTGAAAGCGACCGGCGCCGAGAGGTCTGCACTGCGCAATCGATACGGTATTACCTCTCAAGGTTGAAGGTCGACTATATCTTTCTATTTCATCGAAGAATACACACGGCTCTTTCTATACAAAGTGACGTTTCATTTCTCCATTTTTGATATCTCACCGTAGAAATCCTTATACAATCTGTCATTTTGTCTTTCGTTTCTAACGTTCTTTGTCTAGGTCCTTTTTTATGTAGAGGGATTTCCACGGTGGGATGTCAACAAAGGAGAAACGGAGTGTCACTTTGTATAGAAAGAGCCGTGTCTTTTCTTCGATGAAGTAGAAAGCATCGTGCTAAGCCTGCTGGTTTATTTTCGTTCTGACCCTGGAAGTAGGGAAATGGAGCTTGCTTTTTGCGCAAATCTTTTTGGCTGAGTAAGGAGTTCTTAATTGGTAATTTTGCAAGAACGGTTGGTTTTCTGTTTAAAATTCTGTGATCTGGATGACTGTCTTGGTGACTTAAATAGGCAAAGTTGAACTTTAGGGACCTAAATATAGCTCCATAATGATCAAGATCAACTATATTAGGTTGTCTTGATAAGTAAAGGATACTTTCAATCAATGACTTTTGTATGACAAAAATACTGCCTAATAAATTATGAATTAGGTCATTAGTCGTATGAAGTAGGTAATGACTAAATAAATAATTATTGTACGAATAACTATAAAAATTATGTTTGAATTTGAGTGACTTTGAATAATAATTTTATAATAATGTTAACACTAACTAATATTATAAATGCGAAAGTGAGTTTGTTTGTTAGATTGTTACACTTTCACGCTAAAACGGCTGAACGGATTTGGATGAAATTTGGCACATGGGTAAACCATGACCTGGAGAAGGAAATAAGCTACTTTTATCCTGGATCGTAGTCGGAGTCGCGGGCAACAGCTCTTTTAATATATAATTATTACCTTTGTACTCAAAAGTTATACGCCGTTTCTCAATGTATTTTACTATCTCTATATAAATAATAAAATGCGATTTAAATTTAAAATGGCTTAGCAATAATCAATATTGATGTTAAAGTCACACCAAACCGTCTGTTACTCCTAGATTACCAAACAAAACCCATTGATTTTCTTGGCACTATCTTCGTAATAATAACCGAAAGTCAACGATCCCGGGAAATTCTTCCCGAATAATAAATCAATTGGGAAATCCATTACAACATGGTCTTGGCTTATATCCAGGACTATGTTACTAAGCTCGATAGCCTTCCGAGGACATAGGACGAGGTATAATCGATCTCGTATATGCGTTACCTCCCTAAGGTTGAATGTCACTTGCATATGATAAAACGATTAGGTCTGCCTAGATTACAGGCTCTGAAATGGAAGTTGGCAAGACACTTGGCTAGTCGTGGTGATGACACCTGCCATCACCACGACTAGCCAAGTGGGATCTGGTCCACCTGGACCAGAGCCCTAAGGCTTCCTGTACATGACGCCGCGCGCCGGAGGCGCACCGACGCACGGCGCCGGACCGCATGTTTGTGTAAGTTCATTTGTTTCCCAATGTCGCAGAATAATTTCGAAGTAGCACATCGATTTATGATATTGTCGAAGTACAGCATGTCGAACTAGAGTACGTCGGAGTTGACTCATCTCGGACTAGTAATGTTGTCGAAGTCGCATCGTTTCTTAGCTAAGTTATGTCGACGAAACGCTTTGTCAGAGTACAGTAGTGTCGGACTTAAGGTATTTCAAACTAAAGTATTGTCAAAATGAAGACGTATCGGAGTTCCATATTGTCGACAAAGATCTTGTCGTATTACGATTTGTCGAAATTTAGTTTGGTAGTCCAAGGCTGTCAATGATTATCAACTCAGCCTATAACAGTCCACTGCTGGACATAGGCCTCTCCCAGGCTGCGCCACATCACCCTGTCCTCCGCTTTCCGCATCCAGTCTGTCCCAGCCACCTTTTTAAGGTCGTCAGTCCATCTAGCTGGGGGGCGTCCCACACTACGCTTGCCGATACGCGGTCTCCACTCTAGGACTCGTCTGCTCCACCGGCCATCGGTCCTTCGACAAATATGGCCAGCCCACTGCCACTTCAGCTTGCTTACTCTGCAGGCTATGTCGGTAACTCCGGTTCTCTTCCGGATAACTTCATTTCTGATCTTATCCTGGAGCGGGCTATGCTTGGAGTTTCTTTGAAGGATAAGATCAATGATTATGGTGACAGTTAAATAGTTTCTACCTCAGTGAGGTTACAATTTAGTGAGAGTTGTTGTCAAAAGTGCTAAAGCAATTACGAGGTTGACTATACTTTTGACCGTCCTTGTCCCTACCCTACGTGTAACTTTGTTTTGGTAAAAATGACCTTCGGAGATGCGTCTGGAATTAGATTACGGAATCGTGTAGAAACTAGGAGAAATGTTTTCTTATGGCTCTTAGGTCGATTTAGAGGCAAAGAGGGAAGTTAAGTAATTTGTGGAAAGCCTATATCCATCACAGCCTATGTATATTTGTTGATCGAAATCGGTAGCTGGTGTAATAAAGTGAAGTATTTTTACATCAAAACTTCACACTACAACTAGGACTTTTAATTAGAATAGAATACTCTTTATTATGTACACCATAAAAATTACACTTATAAATGTAAATGAAATTAAAATTCTACATTTATAATGTAGAAATTTTACAAGGGGTGACACAATGGGCGGTCTTATCGCTAAAAGCAATCTTTTACAGACAACCTTTGCATGGATTTGGATTAGTTGCAGTAAACGAAGCACTTATAGTGTCATTTCGTCAATAATTTAGAACATTTTTAACAAAATTACAATAAGAAGTGTCATTTTACTGCAGCTAACGATTGACTATCAATGTTTACAGCCAAGGTATTTTAACTCTTGCAAGACATTCTGTGTTTTTTACATGAAAAGGCGACGGCGTTATTTAGTTTTCAGGAATATATTAATTTTCAGGAAAGTCCTGCTTCTTACCAAGCCTGCGGTTTGAAAAATAACTATGCTCTGAGTACCCAAAAATATAATTTATCAACAATGATCTTCAAATTCTCGCCCTCACAGAAAACAAGGCAAAGATAACTAAATATGAAATATCGCGAAATGTCACAGAACCTTTCAATTTTGAACCCCTGGCGCCACAGGCGCCGTTGAGGCGGTGTTGTGTCGTAATAGTGTGGAAGCGCTGTGAGGAATAAGTAGCTATGGGCTTTATTGTTTTATGGTGTTTTTGAGACTCGAGGAAGGAAATGTGAAGGCTTTTTCAGTCCCTGTGCCACAGTGGTGTAAAGAATTTCGGCATCGAGCTCAAGTGTGATGTACACGAGATCCGCTATATCCAGTTTCAAGACCCAAGTCTGTAACTAAAAACAGCCCAAATCCCAGTGTAAATCGCATATGTTCTAATTTTATTATTTTACCTAAAATTTCTGTAATATTATTGCCTCAAAATATTAGGCTATGGCCCATATAGACACACTTTACTAAAGCTATCAAAAGTCTGTTGAAAATATTGTTTGATAAAATTGTATTAATTGAATCGAAGCGCTTCATAGAGCATCAAAAAATTATAACATAACATAAAACATACATAACATCACGCATCAACTTGTTTCCCCGAAGGGTTGGGCAGAAGTGTACCTGTAGTACACCCACATTTACGCCAGATATGTTTAAGTTCCATGTAATAGGGGGCGAGCCTATTGCCATCAACCGGGAACAAATCTAGACTCCGGGCTGCTACTGAGAAATTCCAGATAGAAAAACCCAGTAACACTTTGCCCGACCCGGGAATCGAACCCAGGACCTCATGCTCAGCAGTAGCGCTTGCGAACACTAGACCAACGAGACAGTAAAAAAATTTAAACTTAAAATAATTCACGAGCACGCCTAAGTTCCTACCTATAAAGTGGCAAATGTTCGCGTTCCAAAACTAAAAGCTGCTACCATCGATTTCTACATCGATTCGAATAAATCGACTACATTCACAATCGTACAAAGCGAAAACAAATGAAACTCACTTTCAGCATATTCAACACTCGCTCCACAGTTTCCAACATCTCATTCCGATTACAGGAAGCGTTGATTGACGCTTCGCCGATAAACAAGCGAGTCGCGCGGCGCCGGCACTCTTTTGTTCACCTTGTTCACCGCTTCCACCGTATTCACTGAGTCATTGATTAGGTAATGAAACTGTACAGAAGCGAAACTCGTGTAATAAGCGGCCGTTAATATGGCGCATCAAGTTTAAGGGGACTATAGTAGCTAAACGCAAGTTTTATAATGCCTAAAAGTACATGATCCACTGCAGTAAACAAAATTAGAAAAATATATGATACTTATTCTAGGTAGATAGTGTGTTATCGTTTGACAGGAGTTGGGGGGTAAAAGGGGCTAAAGTTGGTAGGGGTTGGGTCCCCGATTATAACACTACCACTCTTATTAAGAGGTAATGCATATTTTTCGAGAAATTAATAAAAAAATATTCTAACCTCAAATCAGATAAGAAGCGAAAACGAAACGTTAAAATGGGTGATTGACAACTAAATCTGTCCCAGTATCTGTAGTCCGTATCCAGTATCAGTATCTGTAGTCAGTCTGTAGTGTAAAATGTCGGGAAAAATCAATAAAACGGAACGTAAAAAAAAAACAGGTATGCCATTTGCGTCATGTGTCACTGTCATTCGTTTTCAATCATTCCGTTTCTCCTCGAGTTGCGTGAATTTGTTCTATTTGACTGATCGTATGTGCACAAAAGGTAATGTTACTACTGGTACTAGGAGAACTTCAGAGGCAAGGGCGAGCGAAGTGAGCCCGGGACTTCGGGCACCCGACTCGGACAGGTTAGGTTCGAAGGGGATGGTGGGGTCTAGTGAGTGAGCGTTTTTCTCAAAAACGGTGCGTTATCTTTTCATGGGAGTGGTACCAGGGGAGAAGGGGCACCCCCCCTCCTTGGGGGATTCTCACCTACTCTATCTCGCATCTATGTGAGATGGACTGGTTGTAATGTAAGCCACCATGCGGCCCAGTGCGGGTTGCTCGATGACACATCGATCTTTTAGTCCTGTCGTACCGGTTTCCTAATTCACCGTTTTTAGAGCTGTAGTGATGAAATAAATTACATAATGTAAAGTGCATGCGCCTGGGAACTATACTACAGTATATTTATTGAATGACGCATCTATACGAATTATTATTACATCATCTTTGACTATTTTCACCGCTTGTCACATTTGACACTTGTGTGACGTAGGTACAGTGGGGGGCGTTTGAAGTTACTTTGACCAGCCGTCAAAGTGGAATGTTTTGGTATACAATAGTTAATTGGAAATCCCGTTTGATTTCAGTTAAATGCGCCTAAAGTCAAACGACAAACAAATACGGAGGGATATAAATTGTTTGGGGAATTTTGGATTGGAAATATTAAATATAAATATGATTATTTCATTTCTCAAATAGGTATGATCCTCTCAGTTTATTCGCTGATAAAAGATCTTACTAGACTTGTGCTTGTAAGTCGCCTCCTAATAACATCCACAGCTATCAGCGACAACGATGATGTAAAATCCTGTTGAAAATCTTTGTAGAAATACGAAACGCTTTGAAAGCGATTGTCGCTTGTTTTGATCCACAGATCATCATTACCACTGAAAATGACCACTGCTGAAAAATTGCGTTCCAATTAACACTTAAGTTATCAAGAGCTTTGCAGAAGGATTACTGACCGTACTTTGTTTTTTAACTATTACCTTTTCTCCTGTTAAATTAGGTAAGCTTTATATTGGCAACACTTACGAGTACTTATACGTTACTTTGACATATGTCTGTTGTCGACATCCGTCTTTAACTTTCTTTCCGGTTTTCTTTTCTTGTCCCGTATGGTTGACTAATGCAAATCTTAAATAATCCTGTTGTAACAAATATATTAAGACGCTGACAACACCTAAACCGTGGTCACTGTCAGATTGCATAGAAAAGAAAGAGAAGCGTGACGACAGAACGCTTGTAATTTATTGCAAAATATGAAGTAATTATCTATTTACTCAGAATTGAGTTGAGTAATCGAAAATAAAAAACAACCAAGTTCTGCATTAGAATAAGACGTACTTGTTATTAATTAAATACGTAATTTATGTTGATATTTAATACAGATATTTTGGATTAGAACTCAAGGTAAGAGGTTAGTTTAACGTTAGTTTGTATCGAGATTTTTTTTTCAAAACGTGTTTTGGTGACAACCAAGTTCTGGGAAATATGTTCAAAATTAACATATATTTTTTCCGCTACCACAAACTATACGGATTTGGCAATTTTCTTTCTTAAGAGAAGCCTATTTTGGTCAATTGGGTCTTGTCAGCGCCTTAATATTGAATTGTTATTTTATATTCTGTGTAATATAGTGAGTTCAATCAAGTGCCTGTTTTATTTACGCGTTCGGCCATCATCATAAATCCTAACGTATCTTGCACAATCTGCTACACGTCCTTTGCACCAACAAATGGTAAACGTTTAGTATAACTGTTAAAATTAATAGTTGCTACTTTCCCATACTAATATAGAAAATAAAGTCTACAGAGCATTTTAAAGCGAAACTGCATCCTCCATTTCCATCCCATAAATCATTTTACATACAAAACACGTTCGTATCTTTGCTTAATATTCATATAATTTAAATAATTTATACTTGGAGTCGTTTGCTAGTCTAGACGCTGATTTTTGGCAAAGTCAAGGCTACCCTGAAAGTACAGTCAATAAAATAAATGGCAATACTCTATGTTTGTATACTCGTACCTACTATATTAAAGTGAGAAAATTGAGAATACTTATTTCGTTTTATTATTGGATAGACTGTATGAGTTTGTTATTATTTCATAGCACTTTGGCGCGTTTTATGTAAATTGGATTGGCCACCTTATTGGATACTTTTTATGTCTGTAAGAATATTGTTTAATCTATGGTTTTCAACGCCAAGAGCGATAAGCCGCTCTTCGCCTACAACACATGTTCCTGTTGTAAGTTTTACAACAGGATCATTTTACCATCATTTTACCTAAATCAAAACTGAATTTGCAGATAACACTTAAACTAACCACAGTGGTAAAAGCAAAAACACAAACACACAACCATGTGCCAGCGGAAAATTGGAAAATGTATTTTTTCCGGCGAAAATTCTGCCATTTTTAAGCCAATATTGGAAACATATTTCAGCTACATTACTGAGTACTCCAATTTATTGGGTACCTACAAAAAAGTTCGTACCCGTATTTAAATGTATTTTTTTTTAAATGTACTATCGGCCAATCTTCCGCATGCTCACCTCTAAGGCGATAATCGTATAGCACGGCTCACGACTCGATCGCCCGATGCAAGCGTTTTGGCCAATGGGATGCATGAAGCGTATTTTAGCCGTGTTTGTATTAATGTAATTGAGTATAGTGTGTGTGACAGTCACACTAGGCGCGTGCTATGCTCACTTGTTTGTAAGACATTTTTTTAATGGGCACGGCCAGCGAGAGCGCTTTATGAATTGTTATTGTTGACAAGAAGTAATTTCGTACTAATATCTTCCGTTTGGTTTAGAAAATGTATTATTGGTATTGCTATACGCGTACCCTAAAAAAACTTTATTTAGCATTTTTGTTTACCACTTTGCCAAATTACAGCTTTCTAGTAAGAGTCTGTGAGCTAAGCCGGGGACAGACAGACAGACAGACGGTCATGGCGAAACTATAAGAGTTCCTTGTTGACTACGGAACCCTAAAACGAAGCAAGTTACGTAGTTTTGTTAGAAATTGTCATTTGCTATCTCTTTCTTTTATTGCTGTTTTGATTAAAATAGCAAAATTACTTACAGTAGTATTTGAACCATTACTTGGCGCAGTTTATACAATGTTATCAGATTTTTTTATTATTGCTGTCGCAACTTTTGCAACTGCAATAAAAATAAGTTCATTATCTAAGCACCATTGTTATTCAGTGGGAACGTCAGAACATCTGGTTAAACAATAGATCGGCTTTATAGAACGGCCATAAAATACGGTCGCAAAAAATTACGAAATATTTCTTCAACACACTTGCTTGTAAAGTGACTCAGAAATTCAGCTTATTATATAGAAGTATTTTTACTTTACATTTCTTTTTTCAATATACGCAGTTTTTGTCCAAAAACAATGAATATTTTTGAGAAAAAAAAATTCGTTACATCAGATAAATCAATCATCAAAATTATCATCATTTCATAAAATTATATATTTTTCACTACATATTAACCTTAATTTGCTTATTCAAAACATTATTTTGTTTATTATATTTTTTATATAGGCTGTTTAGCGGTTTTTCCAGCGCCTTTATTTACACCTGCGGCGCGCGGGATAAACAAAACAAGCGCGGTATTTTCCAGAAATACTTGTTAACGTTTTCATTGTGTGGTTAATTATTATCAAAAATGTTGACTTCAATTAGGAAAGAAGAGCGAAGAGCAACGCGTAGATTTAACCCCCCGGAAATACTAATCTAGGCACGAAACGCTAGTGACAGCCTGTTGCCTGCAAAATCTAGAGAGAAATACCTAGCGGCGTACGAAACTAATAACAATACCAGTCTCTTTTTTTCCTCTCAAGTTGAAAACCGTCGTATGAAACGCGCACACACTCGACTCCCTTATCGCGCTCGCTCGCCCTCGGCTCGCGCGAATAATACCGGCTCGTGCAGTGAGTAACCAACATACCACACATATTTATATTTTTTGTTACACGCCCTATACTCACACAAATTCATATTGTCTCTAATTGGACGAAACCAGGAAGGGGTGTGGTTTGTCACTAGCTGCGCTTGCCGCAGAAATATTTTCTAAAGTGAGCATGCTTAAGTTTTGCCAATAGTACATGTCCGTTTTTAAATCGATATTTATAACTTTCCAGCTCGACTGTACTCCAATGAATAAAAGTGATCTCGCATCCTCTCTCTATACTCTTTACGTTGGTTCACGTCCAAAATAACAAATTTAAAACGACCGAGCAGCGTATTCTCAAAAGCGAGTTCTTATTATATTGAATTTTAAGGGAGTCTGGCCTTAGTGTCTGTAAATGTTTACATAACACATAACATAATCATCTTGTAATGTTCCCACTGCTGGGACACAGGCCTCTTCTCTGTGAGAGGCGGTAATCGACTACGCGGGCCCAGTGCGGGTTGGAATTTATTGTGATGTATGTATTTTAACACTGTTACTGTTAGCCTGTATCATCCCACGGCTGGGCAAAGGCCTCTCCCCATAAATTCCAGTCTTTGCGATCTAGAGCTAATTTGGACCACAGGTCGTTTGTTTGTTCAGCTCGTTCCGCCATCTTCTACGGGGTCTGCCGCGACACCTTCTAACTGTCTCAGGGTTCCACGTAGTGACTATTTTAGCCCGCAGCTTATTGGGCGTGTGACAGACATGGCCAGTCCAGTCCCATAGACACTAACGCTGGTCCTGCTCCACAAGGGCACAAAAACGAATTGATTAGCATTTGAAAATAACTAATGTTGGAGCTGCTGAATATTTCAAAAACTATCTTTGCATTGTATAAATTCAATCTCTTACTTTTGTATAGTAGCACAGCACATTGTTATCTGAGTACTATGTACTCGTACCTACTATAAAGCTGCCATTTACTGGGTACGTCTTTCATTGACTTGAATGTGCCCTGGCGGCTGAGAGTATGTCGTGGTCACTCTAATGTCCCGCTGATGGTGGCGCGTGTGTTGGATCATTTAGCTTCAAAATGGTTGACCTGAATGGTGCTAATCCATGCGTCATGTTCGTGAACGAGCACCGTCAGTTGACACTGGTCACGTCTTAGCTGCCACGGCCTATTTAAATATAATTTAATTTTTGAATTGCTTTTTTTATTGATCCTTTTATTACGGACGCTTTTACGTTTTGCATCGTTCTCACGTGTATAATTTCAAAATGAATGATGTAAACAATATTTTGATCATAATAT
The DNA here is from genome assembly GCA_905333075.3 of Atethmia centrago. Classification (NCBI taxonomy): domain Eukaryota; kingdom Metazoa; phylum Arthropoda; class Insecta; order Lepidoptera; family Noctuidae; genus Atethmia; species Atethmia centrago. The sequence continues at coordinate 27,136,366 of HG995378.1, read as the reverse complement.
GTTGATTTAAAAGAGTGTCCGTGCAGTTTCTTGCCCGTTATTCTCCATAGGCACCTACTACGCTTTGGAATGGGCAACTAGCTTCATTTTTAATGACCCCTGATGAGATGACCCCTTGACAGTTCAAAAGTTACAGGTACTTTTGAATTGTCAAGGGTTGGTTTATTTGAAATAAATACTTTGAGTTTTTGATTATTAATCTAAAAGGCACCTTCGTAAAGCAGATTAATTTTATTTGGGAAAAAAATATAACGCCAAATGAGTCATCATGAGGTTCTGAATCAGGGGCTGGATTGTTACGCTTGTCCCTATGAAACATATACCTGACCTGATAGCACCTGTGGGGAGTTAGTATGATCAGCAAATACCTTCTTTCTGATAGCAAAAAAAGCATAAAAACTACAGACAATCATGACTATACATGTTATCTATATATACATATTATAAACTAGGCTTTGCCCGGGGCTTCGCTCGCGTGGATTTCGGAAAATAACCCACTGGAACTTACTACCAGGATTAAAGTAGTAAATCTAGGTTATTAAACTATAAATTAGTACTTTTGACTAATTTGAACTAAAAATGGTTATTATGAATTAACTATAATAGTTAGTTATATAGCCTCGTGGACTTTTTTGTGGGTAATTATGAGTACTATAAACATGTAGTGCATTATTTTATGTATCATTAATAGCTTTCGCAGCGCACGCCAAATAATGACTTTTATAGGCAAACTTTGATACCTTGGGTTCATCGTCATCGTTCCAGCCGAGAGACGTCCACTGCTGGACATAGGCCTCCCTCAATAGGAGGGGGTTTGCCATAATCGCCACGCTTGGCAGGTGGGTTGGCGATCGCAGTATGGTGTTAAAATGCATAGAGAACGCTGCTGCCTATTCTCTAGTAGTCTAGTCCCTTAGTCGCCTTTTACGACACCCACGGGGAGAAATGGGATGGTGCTATTCTTTACGTCCGGCACCACACGGAACCTTGGGTTACATTATTGTAATTTTTGTACGGATCCCCAATAAAAAAAAAATACAGCCCATGCTACTCGCTGTTAACGTAGATTCTATGGGTGAAAAAAAAATAAAATCAGTTAATTCGTTTTTGAGTTTATCCATTACAAAAAAAAAAAAAAACAAATCTTTTCTCTTTATAATATTAGAATAGAAGTGTAGCTTACAGGGGCTTGTGGCGAAGTAATAACTCTAATAATGATCATGTTAAGCGACGCTTGCCGCGGTTGGTCCGTGGATGGGTGACCATCTTTACATACCAAGACTCCTCCGTGCTTCGGAAAGCAAGTTAAGCCGTTGGTCCCGGCTCACATTTGTAGATCTTTAACAGTTGTTACGGGCCGTCAGAGGCCCGAAAGTCTGACAACCAGTCTTACTAAGGGGTATCGTATTACCCAGGAAATGGGTTGTGGAGATCAGATAAGCAGTTGCTCCATGAAAAATGCTGGTATTCAGCTGCATCCGTTTACACTGGAAGATGACCCCAACAGTAGGGAAAATGCTACACAGATGATGATGAAAAGTGTAGATTCGAGTCGCTTTTGGTGTCAGTCTGTGTGACCTCGTTTTACTTCAAAACACGGGTCTTGAAGCGGGTTTCACTATCATTTAGAGAATTTATCTCACAAGGTTTATGTAAATAATACATTAATATTAAACTTGCATAATCACCCAGTTCCCACTGCTGGTACACAGGCCTCCTCTCTTCGAGAGGGAGTGGGCTGTTATCCACCTCGCGGGCCCAGTGCGGGTCGGTAAATGTCTTCGAATTTTTTGTTCTAGGACATGCCGGTTTCAGTTCATGTTAAACTTACATAATTATAATAAATAAAACTCGATGTTTTGTCAAGTCGTAAATACTGTGCGAAAGTCTACTCTCTAAGTCCGTCAACAAAGATACGGTCCGTCAGAAAGTAGTTGATTAGTCAAAACAAGTGACAAATTCAACTTTTCAGACAGGCAAATACATATTGGGTGTAGGGACAACTGTCGAATCGTGACGTCAGTCATTCTTAGTTCGGGCCTCGAACTAATCATATATCCGTATGTGATACGAAATAGGGAATACTCGTAACTGCGGTCGAAACTACGGACTTGCCTAAGGAGTAGAGGGTCCAGGAGCGGGTCGCTATTAGTTAATACTAAAACAAAAGAAAGTATGCAGTTCTCTGCGCATCTAAATTCTAGATATCATAACATAACATAACCTAACATCATGCCTTGTTTCCCCGAAGGGTTGGGCAGAGGTGTACCTGTAGTACACCCACTTTTCGCCAGTTATGTTTTTAAGACACATGCCTATTGCCATCAACCGTGCATAAATGCACTCCGGGCTGCTACTGAGAAATTCCAGATAGAAAAATCCAATAACACTTTGCTCGACCCGGGAATCGAACCCAGGACCTCCTGCTTAGCAGTAGCGCTTGCTACTACTAGACCAACGAGGCAGTCTAGGAATTATAGATTCTTATCTAAAACCTTAATCCATTTCATACGACCTGTCAATCTGTCTGGCTGATATAGACGGCAGATAAAGATTGCTTTACATGCAGGAATGAGTTGCTTCCTGTAAGCTGGCTGATACTATTTTCAGTGTTTTGATTAACAATACTATCGTGAATGAATGAATGAAATGCACCGATCCCAGCGTGGTTAAACCAGACTCGATTGCTCGAATTAACCCAAGGATTCGCACTAGTCCCTGGAGCCTCATGGTTCATGGGACTACAGAGACCATTGCATATCAAAGAGTAGACCCGGTTTTGATTAACAATACTATCTTTGTTAGTAATATGTTTATGACATTATCTAAATTGTTGAACAATCGAGCCTAAAAAAATCTTGATCAGTAGGAATATTATTTACGAAATTGAAATTAATATAAATACTTACCACACCAAAATAACAGCTATTACTTTGCTGAAAAATGACTTAGTTTAATATAATAATTTTCAAGGCTTAGCTATTTAAAAAAAAAAAGCTTTAAAACAATATCCATGTAAAAATATATTTATATCACAAAGACGCAGAACATCTAATAGAACTATATAAACCTAGGATTAAGTGAAAATTTACAAAAACGCATCCTCATATTATCTCGAGGTGCCTACAAAGTTATCTTTATGCATCACACTGCGTACTTTTATTTCGGTAATTCCGACATTTTTGTCACTATAATCACAGTACAAAATATGTACTACTTGAAGATAAAATTTCACACGTTGACACGTCACAAGTTTCGCCCAGAAAAGCATATTTTGTGATAAAACATCTCAACATTTAATCTTATCACATTGCACGGGTTAGTAATGACCTTGGCTCGCCAAAACCTATTTCCTATATTTAAAATACCTTGGATTATTCAATTTAGCGGTAATACGTAAGACTTAAAGTTCAAAAATCATCACTGTAGCCAATCTTTATACCATCTCTAAAACCACATTTTCCACCCTCGGGTTACTAGGCCACTTTTCGAAGCCTACAATTTTACTCAGTTTTCTCAAACATCTTTAGGAAAAGTATCAGTCAACTCTTGAGGGCTCGCTGCATACACAAACTTTGTTTCAAACATTGAATCAATATCTAAACACATTTTTTTTAAATCCACATTAAAATTCAAAAGCACAATTTGGTGCGTCTTATCCAAATCTTTTATTATAGCCATTAAGTTAAATGCGGCTGTAAAATCCAGCTTCTTTAAATTGACACCATCTATGACTACTGGTATTTCGGTATTACCATGAGAAGTAGCTCCCATTACTCGTTGACGAACATGCTCAGCAGCACAGTAAGCTACATTCTCACACAAAGTGACCACCATAAGATCTCCCTTCTCACACTTCAGTTTATTAACTTCCACAGTAGGTCTTGCTACATTATACAATAACAATAAGGCTTCTAACACAATTCCAGCTATGATTCCATATTCTAATCCCGCCAATAAACAAACAACCATAGTCACTAAACACAATAACAACTCCTTTATACTATTTCTCCACAAACTCGCAAAAATGCTGTAATCGATCATTGAGAACATAGCAGTTATAATGAGACCAGCTAAAGATGCTTTTGGTATGTAATAGAACGCCGAAGTCAAAAAAGTTAGAGCAACAAAAAGAAGTAAAACCTTAGTGATCCCACCAGCAGGAGTCTTCACACCTGAAACATGGTTCAGTGCTGTTCTTGTGAAGGAACCAGTGATGGGCATGCTTTGTCCAAAAGATCCAACAATATTACAAAGCCCAACTGCGATCATTTCTTGAGTAGCGTCTATCCTACCACCATCAGCGAAAGCCTTGGCAATAGCCACTGTCTCTAATATCGCCACAAAAGGTATCACTACTGCTTGCACTCCTAGTACTTCGAACATTTCTACGAAATTATAAGTTTGGTTGCCAACTACTGTGCTGAATGGTGGTAAACCAAACGTTGGTAGTCCGCTGCCAATGTCACCAATTATTAACAGAGGTTCCGTGCCCAAGGTTGCTTTAAAGCCGTAAGCAATAATCATTCCTATGACCACGACTACAGCATTTCTTGACAAAGAAATAAACCATCTCATTTGTTTTAAAAATCCATCTGTTCGTTTGCAACCTTGCCCCATCTTCTTCAACAATATCAGCATAAGTATAGTCCCTGAACTGAGCACAGCTTCCCACAAGCTTGCCGTGGTAATATTGGTGAAAAAGTTCTGCATCGACTCTAAAAAGTAGTTTCCTGAAGAGCCTTTTAATCCAAAGAACGATTTCAGTTGTGCAGCTGCAATTTGTAAAGCTGCAGCAGTTGTAAATCCACTTATCACTGGCATCGATATGAATTCGACCAGAAAGCCAAGATTGAGGATACCCATGAGAAATATGAACAATCCCGATAAGAAGGCAGTGAGGATTGCAAAGTCAGCAGAGTAATCGGCAACGTACTTAGCGGTCATGGCAGCAAGAATAGCAGTGGGTCCAACGGTGACGTTATAGCAGCTTCCAAAGATCACGTAAATTATTCCAGAGGTCAGGGATGCGTACAGTCCATATTCAGGTGGTAGTCCAGCAATGACAGCGTATGCAATACCCTGGGGTATGGCCGTAAGACCCACTGTGATACCAGCAATGATATCTTGAATAAAGTATTCAGATTTGTATTTTGGAAGCCATTCAATGACGGGAAGTCTTTTCTTCAAAACATCCATGCTGCACGTTTTTTGAAGACACTGTTTGGTTTTTCTACGATACACTCTGCTTTTAGGTACATCTTGGTTTTGGACCGTCATTTTGCTGAACGTGTAGTGTTCACTGTGGTGTTGACGTGACTGAGTACCAAAAGTACTGAGTCTCGCACTCGAGATTTATCTAAAGTCAAGATGATTATCTTTATCGGTCATGACAGCAATGGTTGAGCCACTTACGATTACTTGTGTATCGGCTTCTGTCTTTCCGTAAATCGGACAGAGTGTCATATTTTCACATGACTTCTTATCTATGTCTATTATGACGGCTGCCAAAAGACGCTAACCGAAGCCGAGAGTCACTTGTAGTCCCCGTCCACTTGTAGTCGTTTCCCAGCGTCTGTTAGTTTCTCCATCGATTACTCCACTTTGACATGTAGGTATACATTACAATAATATATGCTCCTCTGAACTCCCAATGCACGATCCACGCACGATACTGCACGATCTTACATAAACTCAAACTCAAGAGCCCTCTTAATTAAATTCCCTCATTTATGATTAACAGTAAAATGTTGCCAAAAGTGCGAGGTATCAAATTTAATGGATGGTCGTAAATCCTGGCATGTGATTCGATTTGTCCGGATAACATAACGGTAGGTGACACCATAAAATTGTTCTAAAAAAAGTCACCGCGAGATTTTATGGGTTAAAAACACTCGGTTTTAGGGTGTTATTTTATGATAACACATACTTTTTAAGATAGTCATCAAAGTGTACCGAGTATTGGTATCTGGGAAATTCGAACCATTTTAAAAACATAGGGGGAACCTCGCAAAAATAACACTTTCGTCGTATCCAGAGTTTCCAAACATGCATGTAGTGAACATTTCAGTAGGTACTTGTAGGTACTTAAACAAAGTGACATTCTACTAGCGATAACAATGACGGAAAAGTCAGATTGGCTTAAGCTACCGAATAGCTTATGTCAATCCTGCGGGGTAATTGGGTACCACACAATCAGTGGCTTTCATTTTGGAATACGAGTATATTGCTAATCTATATTGCTATTTGGATTAGCAATATATATGAATTTCAAAATCATTCAAATTCTGATCGATATTGTGTTACGCAATTAGGGTGTTGTTGAAAGTATTTGTAGAAATACGAAAGTCTTTGAAAGCGATTGTCACTCGTCTAGGCCCTAAGATCCTTACTAAAGCAGGGATAGAACACCCCGTGTTTAGTTAAGAATAGAATAGAATATAGTACTTTTTGTGAATTCAAGACATAAATGTAGAAAACTTTACATAGTGTGACACAATGGACGGTCTTATCGCTAACAGCGATCTTTGAAAGACAGCCGACCCATATAAGGCAGGGTTCATATGTAAATATTAAACTACATAATAAAGGAATAGATGACATCACAGTGTCAGAGGTAGCTTTTACAGCTTATTGTTTTAGAGACCGAATTCTCGCTTTGATCTTAACTTGAAAGTTATCTCGTCAAAAGCTATTTTGAATTTCCCTTTTACCTTCTATTTTGTTGACTGCAATAGTTTCTTATTTTGTGGCACGATATACCTATATAGTTAATTCTTGTGATGGTATTCCACACTAGGAAACGTAAAAAGCTTTTTATCGATCTAGCATGTCCTAGAGTAAAAATATATTTGTCATCAATGAGTTGAGTTGAACAGTTTTTTTTTTTTAAACCTGACAGCTAAAATCCGTATGTAGACTGATAGTCGTCCTTTAAGATGACCTTGGCTCTGAAACATGTGATATTCATATCTAGATAAATACTTCAGAATATTTGCATTAAACTCGTTTATCTCGTTTAAGCTGCAGGAAAAGATTAAAATCTATAGATATCATACAGAGATTTTTCATTGTTATCAACGTTTTGCGAAAAGTAGACCTCGCGAGCACAAACTTTTTTGTAACAATTAAAATACCACTAAAGTCAGCCTAGTTTTGTGGTGAGAAGGTGGTCCCAAATGCTCCTTCAATCCCTTCCTAGTAGTTACTATTTTGTTAGTTATTATTATTATTCAAAATCATCATTATATACATATTGACATTGATGAATATTATAAACAAAATTGTACATGAATATTTACCTTGAAAAATATTATACTTTAATTATTGTGAATTGAGCACTATGTGGGTATTTTTTACATTCATTTTTGTTTTTTTTTCAGTTAGTTTTAATGATAGTCTGGCATTTTGAGTTCTTTATGCGGCCTACCCAAATGTCCTTTCCTTGGTATTGTTCGTCGAGTCGTTGAGCTCCTTAAGTTCTGAGGACAGGTCCACTCAAATGTGTGAGGTTCTTTCCTAAAAAAGAACCATTTCAGACATGGTCCTCACATTATCTGACCAAGATTAAGTGTGGACTTTAAAAGAGACTTTGACCCTTGAGTTTGTTTCGCTATTTCTTCTCAGGGGTAGATAGGAAATGTCGACTCCATCTAGCTTATTTTTTTTATTATGGCGTGTAAAGTGATTCTGATATCCTGTTTACAGAACAAACCATTTCATTTAATTTCATTTTACAGGGCCGATTCTACTGGTAGAAATCTAAAACTGAGCAAACTACTGCATTTTGAGGAGTTATTCCGCATCACGCCGAAGATCCTCATTAAATCTTCACCAAATTTCTATGAGACCAACTTTAAGTTACTACCTTTCGAATTGAAAAGGACCATTGAAGTCGGATCACATAAGGCGGAGATATCCAGTAGCCCCCTTTTTGAAGGACCTTAGCCCACCAATCAAAAGTCCCGGATGACAAAAAAATCTATGAAGTGGAAAAACTTGTATACCAAGTTTCGTCCAGATCGGCTGTAAAATACGACCTGTAAAGGAGTACCAACAAACTGACAGAGGAAAGCAAATTTTGCCAGACTCGAAGCAGAGATGCTTCGCGCGCTCGGTCAATTATGATGTTTCTTACATAAACAACATTTCTTACGTAAGTTACGCTGATTTGCGTATTTCCGCCAATGTGATGTTAAGAGATCAATATCATTGACGTCCCTACATGTTTATTAAATTCTACTGTTACACGTGAATCAGATTTTGGAAAAATTCAAGTGACAGCAGTGTTGTTTTTTGACCATATCACGTCCTTTATCGGTATTATATAAGTTGTGATAGTCACTGGCCGCGTCCTAACCAAAGCGATCACGCGATCGTCGCGGTCATTTTGTTCGGTGAACCCGAACGCGTGGTCGCGTCGACAGAGGCACCTACTGGGTTTTCGAACAATTAAGTAACATAATATGAACGCGACAATCGCTTATTCAAGCAAACGATCTTTTTGGTTATGACGTGGTGTCAGACCAAGTAAGTTATCAAAACTTGCATTATGCACCGACCGACGATTGGTATATTAAATTATTAACCCAAGCAGGCAGACAACCTGCCGGGGTCGCGGGAAGGTACTTATGGGTCACCGAGGCCCCCGCAACACAGGCAACAGGAAGGAATACGGGTGGGTTTTAGTCAGTAAGAGTCTGACACACCCTCCCGCTCCGCCCAGAGCGGGAGAAGTTATTGATTTTCCACCCTCAAAAAAAAAAAAAAAAGCAGGCAGACAAGTCCGTCCGGTAAGGACCAGGCCCGGTTCGACGGCGCGTTGTGTTCCACGTGCGCCTCAAAGAGATGTCGTCAGCACAAGTGTAGGGGTCCACTAGGGCCGATGCCTGCCGGGGTCGCGGGAAAGTCCAGAAGGGATACCGAGGCCCCTGGCAATACAGGCAACGGAAGGATCACGGGTGGGTTTTAGTCAGTAAGAGTCTGACACACTCTCCCGCTCCGCCCAGTGCAGGAGAAGTTATTTGATAATTGCCCACCCAAAAAAAAAAGCTGGCAGGCAAGTGCTCTTACCTGCTTGATATTTTGGGCAATTTATTTCATAACTATTGCATTAAACCGATGACACAATTTTAGCAGGTATTTAGGAGTGAGGGAAGACCAAAGAAGCAATGGATGGACATGTAAAAAATTATATGGCTAGAAAGGGGGTGACTACTACGAGGTGACGACTAATAGAGAAGTATGGAAGAAAAATACATATTGCCGTGCCCCCAAATAAATTGGGATAAGGGCCGGTAAAAATGAAGAATGAACTAATTCCAGTAATAATTTAACTAAAATACCAAATAAACATACAAAAATACCTACATTCTGTACATAAACATATACACATACGAACAAACAAAACGCTCTATTTCGCAAAGCCCTTAACCCTTAACTAACCGCCGGGGTACTTTCGGCCCAACGCACTTTGGTTTGCAACAAACATGGCAGATAGGTATTAATTTCTCGAGATATTATTGGCTGAGGAATTAAGCCTGCTTCAGACGGATTAATAGAACGTATATGAGATATGCTTGTAATATTCACGGGATATATTGTTAATTTTGTAGTTTTGGCAAGGGTTTTGGGAAATTTCAATTACCTGTAAGTGTAGGTAAGTTTTGGTTCTACGGATGTTCAAGCGAATCAATTATTAGAAGCCGTAACTTGGTTTTGTAATCTTCTCCATACGAAACTAGGTAACTTTTGGAAGGGGCAACTAGAATCAATTCTTTCTTGTACATGTTGACGTTCAAAACTAATGACATATTGAAATCAATTATTTGACTTCAACTTTAATCGTATCATCAAATTTTATTATATAAATAATATAATGTTATAAATGTGAAAGTTTGCATGTTTGTTACTCAATCACGCAAAAACGGCTGAACGGATTTAGATGTGACACTCAAATAGTTTACAACTTGGATTAAAAAATAGGATACTTTTTAACCCGGGCGAAGCCGCGGCAAAGGCTAATGCTCAATGATGACTGAAAATAACAATTTCTTTATTCTTTTGTGTACATTTTCCAAGCATATTTCATACCTACTTTCCGTCCGTAACGTAAATTTTAATTTGAACCCAATAAAAGCGTGAAATACCTTATCTAGGAATCTCTGGAAAATACCTGAATTCAAAATTTTTCAACAATCTTGTGGCTATTTATGGTCAATATCTGAGCAATCATTTATATCTTACCCATTAAGCAGGCTTACTTTTATTAAGCCTAGATGTTTCTTTTCGTGATATCGAACGTACTACAAATTGTTTTTCTTTTTATTTTCAGGTATGTACTCCAATAAATTGTTACTAATGGCGCTAAGTCCTGACGTAAGTAGGTATTAACCTGTTTTATTTTTTATCGTCACACAAACTATTGAACCAAGAAATCGTGTGTAACATTAATTTGTTAAGGCCAAATTAGCCTCAAACGTGATAACTGTGATAAGGATTAATGTTTCTTGATTTTTGTACTGGGCTCTAAAATGTAGCACAGATTTCTGGAGCCTAAATACTTCCACTCATCAAAACCGGATTCTTTTTTGTGACACACTTTAAATGGTAATTTATTATGCCAAATTAATTAACGAGTGCTTTTACTGACAAAAACTTTCGTTATACTCAGGTGAAAACGTCAATTTGATTAAGTTATTTCATTCTAATAAGTTATGGAATCAGCGAGGTAATTGCGTAATACTATCAGTAGCAATAGGTTTAATGTTGACAGTTCAAAAACATTCATTGAGTTATTTACGTTATTGAGCAGACAAGTTTTCAAAGATATGAAGCAATGGACTAGCAATTTCCTTCAAAATCATTGAGATTTTGATTGAAAGTGTGTTACGCCTTTATGGTGCCGGTGTTACTTTGCAGAAATCTATGACAATGTTAAGTATAACATTTCTATTTGTTTAGTTTTATTCCCGCCAAAAACTAGATCCACGCTTGTATGCAGAATGCAGCACGCAAAAAACTAGATCCACGCTTGTATGCAGAATGCAGCACGCAAAAAACTAGATCCACGCTTGTATGCAGAATGCAGCACGCAAAAAACTAGATCCACGCTTGTATGCAGAATGCAGCACGCAAAAAACTAGATCCACGCTTGTATGCAGAATGCAGCACGCAACAAACTAGATCCACGCTTGTATGCAGAATGCAGCACGCAAAAAACTAGATCCACGCTTGTATGCAGAATGCAGCACGCAAAAAACTAGATCCACGCTTGTATGCAGAATGCAGCACGCAAAAAAACTAGAACCACGCTGGTATGCACAATGCAGCACGCAAAAACTAGATCCACGATTATATGCAGAATGCAGCACGCAAAAAACTAGATCGACTGTTATATGCAGAATGCAGCACGCAAAAAACTAGATCGACTGTTATATGCAGAATGCAGCACGCAAAAAACTAAATCCACGCTTGTACGTTGAATGCAGCTCGCAAAAATATGCACTTGCAAAAGGCGTGATAAATATAACACAACATGCAACCCAAGCCTACTTTATCTACCTACTCCGGAAAGTAGGTACGTAATCATCAAATAATTTCTCCCGCTGTGGGCGGAGCGGGAGGGTGTGTCAGACTCTTACTGACTAAAACCCACCCGTATTCCTTCCGTTGCCTGTGTTGCCAGGGGCCTCGGTAACCCTTTGGTACCTTTCCGCGAACCCGGCAGGCATCGGCCCTAGTGGATCCCTGCGCTTGTGCTGACGACATCTCTTTGAGGCGCGCGTGGAATACAACGCGCCGTCGACCCGGGCCTGGTCCTTACCGGACAGTGAGCTACCCATTGCTCACCGTCCGCAAACAGGGAACCCATCTAATTTTTAAAACATAATTTATTTTTGATGCATAATGATTTTTACATTATAAATAGTGATTTTGATATAATATTAATCATTTTAACATTATTATTAATTATTTCCTCTCACAGAGAGGAGGCCTGTGTCCCAGCAGTAGGAACATTATAGGCTGATTATGTATGTACGAGTATGTTATGTATGTGTTAATTATTTTGACATTATTAGTAATGATTACCAAAATAAGCTAAATGTGTATACTGACACTAGTGTTTAAGCTGTGTAGGTAATTACAAACAAATTAGATTTTATGATCTGTAGAATAAATTATTTGATTTGAAAAGTCTTTGAACAACGTCAATGATGAATTAATGGTCGTATTTCTGTAAATAAAATCATATATTGCATAAAATTTTATTAATTTCTAATAACCGATAGCCATGCAGATTGAACAAGACAACAATTCAAAAACCAATCCATTGATTCCCCATTACCAATTAACAGCAAAATCCTCTCGTGTCCATATTGTCACTTGCCTATAAACTTGAAATTTCCACAACAATAGATTCCTTAGACTTAAGTGTAAGTGGGTATTAATTCCGCCATATATCAGTAGGGGTAGTTTCTTCGGCAGCTGGGTCTTAGCGACCCTTCGAGCAACAAAGGGTTTAATAAGATCGGCGCGCAGTGAACGTTTAACTCGCCTATGATTTAGTCATTAGTTTAGTGAGGAATGTGATGCGGAAATAGTTGTATTGTATGTTTGAGGTGGTTACACTACTTACGTGATTTTGTCGGTATTCTCTACATTGTTGTAATTATTTATCTGAGAGCAGTGCTGGCCCAGTGGTAACGGCCCCGACTTACGAATTGTATGTCGTGGGTTCGCACCCAAGCAGGCACATTTCTTTGTGTCAACAATTTCATCACTACTGCTCTCAAAACGGTGAAGGAAAACGTCGTGAGGAAACCGGCATGTCCTAGAACCAAAAAATCGAAGACATCTGACATCTACCAACCCGCACTGGGCCCGCATGGTAGAGCGCCCACTCCCTCTCGATGAAAGGAGGCCTCTGTCCCAGCACTGGGGACATTATAGGCTGATTATGTGTACGCTAGGTTGAAATATTTGATATTTCTACCTAGTGGACCACAGAGCAGTAAGCGAAAATATTAAAAGAGTGTCCGTGGAGTTTCTTGTCCGTTCTTCTCCATAGGAACCTACTACTCTTTGGAATGGGCAACTAGCTTCATCTTTCTGACTGACCGACCCATGACAATTCAAAGTGCGTAATTGGTTTATTCAAAATAAATGCTTTGAGTTTGAGTTTGTTGTAGATATAGATTTAAAAGATTCGGTCTAACAGAAGTGGGGCCATCATCTGCCTAGCCTTTTCCCAACTATATTGTGGTCGGCTTCTAGACTAACCGACATTGCTGTATATCCGTATTTTACATGCAGCGACTGCCTACCTAACCTCCAGAACCCAGTTTCTGGTTAACACGATACCCTTGGTAAGACTGGTTGTCAGACTTTCGGGCTTCTGACGATCGGTAATGACTATCAAAGATCTGCAAATGACAGTCGGGATCAACGGCTTAACGTGCTTTCCGAGGCACGGCCCCGGTCTTCGTATGTAAAGATGGTCACCCATCCACGGAGCAATCGCGGCAAGCGTAGCTTAACCTGATTGATCGACCCGTGCGGCTGTTATTACTTAGCCACGAGCCCACTTAGCCCTCTTTAATAGTAGTAGAGGAGTTGTTTTAAGGCTCCTACATACTGGCGCGACTTGTCGCGCGACGCAACGCGACACAAAGACACCGCGTGTAGCGCTACAAGCGGTGCCTTTCTGTCGCGACGCGTCGCGCAACAAGCCGCGCCAGTATGTAGGAGCCTTTATAAATAAGTTTGTATTTTTTGTTATATTATGTGATGTACAATAATGTTTAATAAATAAAAATACAAAATAATAGTCTCAATAGTGCTGAATATCAAAATTTAATTGAAAAATAAATTGCATTTATATTAATAATAGTCTGAATATGTTAAGCAGCTCTGTGATGAGATGACACAATATTAAACACAATTAATGTTTTGGATCTTTTCAGAAAACAAATCTTAAAACATATACGTACATAAACTTACACCTTCTTCTCATGGCGGTAGGCAGAAACAAGAAAAACCACTTGCTACCCTTAAAAACTCCTTCTGCTTAATTTACACAACACACAAGCTGGCATACACGCAAGCTGGTATAAAAAAACTGCAATATATACAAAAAACGAATGTGAAGTGTATATTTGTATTGTCAAACTAACAGCGTTTTACTAAATACATGTGAAAGTATCCAGTACCTACTTTAGTAGTAGGTACTGGATACTTTCACGGCTGCAAAGATTTTGACGTGACTTTCACTGGCAGATAGCTGATGTTAAAAGGAGTAACTTAGGCTAATTTTATTTTAGATCAGCAGCTAGTAAATAAATAATATAAAACTAAAACTCACGAACAAATAGAACAATTACTATCCCGTCCACTATCTCATTAAACTGATATTTCGTAATAAAAAAACAGTTCATAACACGCCCTAGTCAGTTGACTCTCATAATGATGATGGATCATCGACAGACCCCAGTAATTATCACTTTATTGACTATTAAGAGCCCTCCCACTCCCACCAACTGACTATTAAAAATTGTTGTTTAGTTAACTGAAGTTCGTGACGCAGAAATGATTTATGGGATTTATTTTAAAACAGTTGCTGTGTAATATTTAATGAGAATTGTGAGAAATTGGATAAAGTTTTTTTTGTAAATGATACAATTGATTTCATGTTCCCCTTCTGAAGATAGAGTATGTTCTATGTTAGAGGGTTTGGTTTCCGCATTTAGTCCTTCAGTGGATCATTGTGCGTGGGCCATGGCGGCCGTTCGGTGACTATTCCATGAAGATAGGGTATTGCACCCATTATGTATGCAAAATTCGCGATTGGACGTAGAGTTGCGGACACCAGCCCGATATACACAGTAATGCTCGCGAAGGAGGAGGCGGGACGGTTGAGGGAAAGGCAAACTTCGCGCCCTCTCGCCCCTAGCCGCCGCAGGAGACGCAATGGGCGTCGGGAATCCCGGGCGGATTTCCGGCCACCGTAGGCGCGGGCTTGCGGACGGTGAGCAATGGGTAACTCACCGTCCGGTAAGGACCAGGTCGATGGCGCGTTGTATTCCACGCGCGCCTTAAAGAGATGTCGTCAGCACAAATGTAGGGGCCCAATAGGGCCGATGCCTGCCGGGGTCGCGGGAAGGTACTAAAGGGTTACCGAGGCCCCTGGCAACACAGGCAACACGAAGGAATACGGGTGGGTTTTAGTCAGTAAGAGCAGACTCTTACTGACTAAAACCCACCCGTATTCCCGTATTTCTGGGCGGAGCGGGAGAAGTTATTTGAAGATTTGCCTTCCAAAAAAAAAAAAACAAGCCCGATATACAGACACATAAACTCACGCCTTCTTCCCATGGGGGTAGGCAGATATACTACTTCCCTACACAGTCCTTTTGCTTCGTTTACGTTCATACATCTGACGCACGCCGGTTGCGAGTACTACGCACCTGACCTTTCTGAAGAACATCACCAATTAGGTCACCGTATGTCCTTCTAGGGCGTCTCTTTCACTCACATCTGTCTTGTAAATACAATGCGATACAATACGATTGTACCTACACGTTAATATTAAAATCTCATTTTAACAAGAAGAAAATACGCTTTATCTTTTGTATCGCTGATAAAACTTACAGCTTTTTGGGAGCACTTTTCCTATCAATCCAGTTTTTCCAGGGTGTGTCTCTGCTGCTAATTTTCTCTGTATAACAACAGCTTAATTTTCGTCACCTTTACAATACTTTACATAACACCATTTTTTCTAAACCAACCTAAAAATAATGGACGCAAAGCCAAGCCAATGAGCAAAAACCCTTTCCTACACCATCGATCTTATCACATTTCCATAAGGTTCAAATTCTTCTGTCAAAAATCTGTAAGTTTGTGTGTTATCGGTAATGTCGGGAACATATGCGGGGGCACGCGCTCCTACATCACCGTGTTATCAGCACGAGTCGGGCTTGAACCCGCTACCCTATCGGACGAACGCAGGCTGAAATGTCGATAACATCACGACGTATAGGATGCGAGTTGAATTAAAAAGATGGCTGTTTTTTAGACATAAGGATATTTTTTTAGGAATTAGAAAATGCGGGTTTTGACGTCATTTCAGAAGTTTGTAAGGGTTAAAAGTAGATATCGTTTAAGCTTGTCAAAGGATATCTTCTCTAACAGCCCTGCACAGAGTATAAAGACATAATAAAAAAACTGCCCGGGATTCTGTAGATGGGATGAATTTATCCCAAGAACAAACTTAGCATTGTAGTTGTAAAATATGTTTTCCCATACATTCTAACTGCAATTGTAAGGTGGTCGACTGTTACTCGTTAACTTTTAAAGCCTACATAGTTGTGATAGATTTCTTTTTAACTTCGATATATTATATTATTATATCGTCGGTGATATTCTGAAACCGCGGAACTAACAGTGTATAAAACCGCGTAAGGTAGGTGTAGTGAACTTTACAGGTACGAGGAAAAACGTAATATTTACTAAACCACTTGACTTTCTATTGTTTAAACTTTTAAATTGTCAAATTCCTCTTAATATTGTAGGGCATTACTTATGTAAAATAGGTATGTATTAATGAATTAGAAAATCCGAAATCTCGATTTTGCTACTTTTGTAAATACGCGGTTTTAAACGCTGCTAGTTCCGCTGTTTCAGAATATCACCGACGATATGCTATTGCGGTGATTTTTTACAATATCCAAAAACAAACTTTTAGCTGGCGGGGGGTGTGACTCTAAGAAAAATTTGCACTTTAAAGCTTAATATTTCGCTCCCTGAATCGAAGTCTTAACTACATCAATTTCCGAATCGATTCCATCCATCATCTGCCTAGCCTTCTCCAACTATATTACGGTCGGCTTCTAGACTAACCGAATGTAACTGAATACCAGTATTTAGTTTAGTAATCGGTGCCGTCCAATACAGCAATAATTGCCAAGTGTAACAGAAGAAGAGACTGCAAAAAATAAAAAAATAAAAGAAAATTCGTTTATTTGCGGTAAACATGACGTAAAGAAGGAACACAAATACATAACAGAAAAAAATTGGGGGAAAATATGCGTCACGTCCACGCAAAACGGCCATCGCTCAGCATAATGCTGCGACCCTATGCGAGACAGAGACCCAGCGCTGGTTTTCAGCGATAGCCGGCGTTGACGTGTTGACATCGACCGTTGCAGCACACAGTGAGATTATAATAAGAAATAAAAGAATAAAATAAATAGAAATATTTAAAATGGCAACATTCCGTACCGTCGGCAACGACGTAGGTACGCGCCGCCGGCCTATAGTAATCTGTGAAAACTATGTTTGACGTTTTGACATACATACATACATACATACATACATACATACATACATACATACATACATACATACATACATACATACATACATACATACATACATACATACATACATACATACATACATAAACACGCAAGCATGTTTTGATGAACAAGAATCTCTGGTAAATTGTAAGTCTAAAACGTATGTAAGATGTAATTCTACAGAAAAAAATCTTCTTGAAGCTTTCCACACCAATTGAGTGCCTAAGTATTTGATACATTTATGTGACAATCTCGTACACATTACACAGCATTTTTGCACCACACATTGCTCATCCCTCAGGCTAAAGGCATGATTAGACGATACACACTTGTCATCACTATTCCTTAAACGAAAATCCATACAGGGATGAAAAAAATAAATCTGTCAAACTCAGAAGTGCTGATTCACGTTAATAAATTTGGGTGCAAGTGTCCCATTTGACGCGTTCAGGCAATAGAAATATTGGGGTGATCGGGATAAGCGTTGCTCCCTTGTCCCTTGGCGGGGGATATTGAATGCTTGTATCAGCACTGATTTGTTTCGCGGTGGTTAGATGGTGGTGGAACTGTTGGAATAGGTATTTATGTGATGTCACGTTTTCATAGTTTGTTAAGTGTGACTGTAAAAAGGCCTGCGGTTGTATGATTTCGCAACAGTACGATCTTACGAGAACAGCTTACAGATTATTGTACGATCGATCGTTCGATTGTTGTATTGTTGGCAGACATGTCATTTGGTTTAAATAGGTTTTAATTTTTATTATTTTATTAATACTTTACATAGATTTTTTTATATTGTGTGAATGTGAGAACGTTGTAGGCTTAATAGACTAGATTTGTAGGCCATTTATTTTTTGTTAAGTACCTGGTACTTCTTGACAGGCCTACACTGTCCTCCCATACCTATTAACATTGTAATTTGAAAACATTGTAAAAGCCAATTATTTTTAAAAGAGTAACCGTGGAGTTTCTTGCCGGCTCTTCTCCATAGGAAACGACCAATTGGAACCGTGCACCTAGCTTCTGACGTTTCATAAGTGCCCATGTAGGTTTGTGTGAAAAAAAGTATTTTGGTTTTGTTGTTTTGTTGCATTCCTCTTGAAAGAGTGGAATAATTTGAATACCTAGGTCACTTGGTCACCACTGACCTTAGAACAAAATACAAAAAATACAAATACAAAATCTTTATTTCATTTCCAAAAAAGTTTTACATTAGTTGGTGATTGGAGCCTCCTTTTAAGCAAGTAATGCCTGTGTTAGGAGACTCCGCTCTTCCACAGAACCAATGCTGCCATTGATAAGGAACAGAGGGCTTTTTCCGTGCGTGCAAATATGATAGCCCGCAGGTTTGGACGTTGTTCTGTACTACTTTCTACACATGCAGCTTGTGGGAGAAGTTATTCGTGTCGAATTTAATAACACGTTTAGAAATCTGATGGGGTTGCCATTGCGTACAGTGCGTCAGTGATATTTGCGGCGGCGCGTGTAGATTGTTTTTACTCAATAATGCGCAAGCGCGCAGCATCGATGGTGGCTCAAGTACTGGCCGGGCTGGCCACTGGCTAACAAGTTCTGAAAATTATTGCTAACAGAGTGGACTGTCCGTAAGTTGTTCACTGCTGTCAGTTACATGTGCTATCGTACCGTGTTGTTTACTAACACATAGTATTAAGGACAATCTTACTAACCCTCTATGAGTATGCGCTCGAATTAAAGAATTTGAATTTGAATTATTGTCAGCAATGTGTGACGGGGCTGACTATCCAAGATACGCCGGGCGTATTTTCTTTTTTTACTCAAAAATGCTGATTTGAGCACCTTCTATCTAAGCAAGAATGGCGACACACATTTTGCACTAAATCCGTGGTTTCGGCCAAAGTCACGGGCGTTTCCTACTCCGCACCACCTACGGACATAAAAATACTTCGGAGCCCGAACTGAGAATGAATGAAAAAAGGAGTTGTACCTACTCGCAATGTGTTTATGCCTGTTCGAAAAATTTAATTTGTCACTTTTTTTGACGGATCAACTACTTCCGAACGGGCCCGTATCGTCGTTGACGGACTTAGAGAGTAGATCCCCAGATCCCAGTGATGCCACCAACGCCTGAGGGCGACACCGGGAACTGAAACGTTAAAACCATCTTCCAATAATATCATGGCAAAATAATTAGTCAGCGAATGTCTAAACCTTCTAAACTCACCATTTTAAGGCACATTAACTAATTGAAAACAGTTTTATAACCCCAGCATAAACTCCTTCCCACAGAACTAAATCTCCCATAAGAAAATTGTTTTCAAAGATATCATGGCGTATGATAAATGCCGGGCATTAGTCCTGGGCTGCCACATCCAGGCATGTTAATCTAAAACGTCGTCTGCACGCACCGAGAGAGATATATCACGGGAATGCTGAGAGCAATCGGGAATTTTTCACATCATATTTTCCAGTTTTCTTCTAGTCGTTTTTATTTAAGGTTCCGTAGTCAACAAGGAACCCTTATAGTTTCGCCATGTCTGTCTGTCTGTCCGTCTGTCCCCGCTGTAGGTCAGAGATGCTTAGTACTATAAGAAAGATGTCATATGGCATAGGTGTACATATTAATCACGCCGACAAAGTGCTAAAATAAAATCTTGACGAAAATTTTATTTTAGGGTACCTCCCTTGCACGTAATGTGGGGATGATGTTTTTTTTTTCACGTCTTTCCCTTGGCGTGGGGTATCATTAATAGGCAGTTCAAAAATATTGCAGGTCTGTGAAAACCATTTTGCATTGAAGTGCTAATTTTTGTTAGTGTCAACTATATGGTTGATTTTGGATATTTGAAAAAAAAATATGGCGGTAGTGTATATAAAGAAGTTAAAAGGAAAACTATCACAGCTAAGTGGGCTTTACAAGTTGACGAGTAATAGTCGACCAACTTACATTTGCAGTTGGAGAATTGACCGTGACGTACGAGGGCGACACTGAAAGTTTTTAGAACTGGCCACTTGTAAACGATATAATAAAAAACACAGTTCAAATTTTGAAAATGGAACTTTTTGCCAAAATTATTGTGTATGTAGTTTATTCTTTCTTCATTTGTTTACGATTTGGCGGCAAATTGAAAATTGTCTGTGTCATGTCAGCATGAATTTAACGCGAGAAAATTTTCGTAAAATGATGTTCAACAAGAAAGTTATGATAAACTTTGATTGGCATTTCACGATGAAGCCCCATCTCGTGCCACTGTTTACAACTGGTTAAATGAGTTTAAACGTGCTCGCACTAATCTCACCGATGATCTGCGTGAGGGACGGCCTTCTACGGCGACGACTGAAGATAACATCAGTGTTGTGCGGCGTATGATAGAGACTGACAAAAGAGTGACTTATCAGCAGATTCGGACAAGCTTAGGCATCGTTATGAGTCCAATGCACAAAATCCTCCATGAGCATTTATAGCGGTCAGGTAGCTTTGTGCCCGGTGGATACCTCAGAATTTGACAGAGGCCCAAAAACTCCGTCGTGTTGATTGGTGTCGTGAAATGGTTCAAGGATTTAACGGAGGTGACTCAAATGCTGTGTTCGACATAGTTACGGGTGACGAAAGCTGGATTTATTGTTATGATCCTGAGACTAAGAGACACTCTGCTGTCTGGGTGTTTCCTTCCGAGAAGTTGACAACTAAAGTGAAGAGAGGTCGAAGCGTGTGAAAATAGATGGTGGCCTCATTTTTCGGACGGACAGGTCATTACGCAACAATTGTTTTAGAGGATCGAAAAACAGTTACTGCAGAGTAGTACACTAACAATTGTTTGCCACTTGTCTTCGAAAAAGTTCGGGAGAAACGACCGCGCAGTAGGATCCTCCTTCACCGCGACAACGCCACGTCGCACACCGCCAAGCAAACAATCGACTACTTGGCGACGGCAGACGTCGAATTACTGGGTCACCCGCCATATAGCCCCGACCTCGCACCTTGCGATATTTATTTATTTCCGGAAATAAAAGAAAAACTTCGAGGTAAACGTTTTATGGACGCCGAGGAAGCAGTGCGTTTCATAATGCCGTCGAAGAGTTCCTTAAGGACGCGTGGGTAAAGTGCTTTTCTCAGTGGTTCCATCGGATGCAGCGATGTATTGATGTAAATGGACACTATTTTGAAAATATATAATAAAACTAATAACTTGCTAGTTTGTTCAGTTTTTTTATTCTCTAAGAACTTTCAGTGTCACCCTCGTATAGCCTCGTATGAGACAACATGTTTTTCAACTACATTGTTAAGTTTGTTTTTGGGATAAATTCATCCCAACTACAGAACCCTTCCCTTGTGCGTGGTCTGACGCTCACTTGGTCGGTTTTTATAGAAGATTTTTAGTTGGAAAATGGCAAAGGGTTGATAAATTCAGCACGGTATCTTGAGAAATAGGTTAAGGTTATTATTATTTTGTACTTGGCTAAGACGGTCTTTACCTACATGATTTCCACGTCCAGCCGCCGCAGGAGACACCCTGGGCGTCGGGAATCCCGGGCAGATTTCCGGCCACCGTAGGCGAGGGCTTGCGGACGGTGAGCAATGGGTAGCTCACCGTCCGGTAAGGACCAGGCCCGGGTCGACGGCATGTTGTATTCCAAGCGCGCCTCAAAGCGATGTCGTCAGCACAAGTATAGGGGTCCACTAGGGCCGATGCCTGCCGGGGTCGCGGGAAGGTACTAAAGGGTTACCGTGGCCCCTGGCAACACAGGCAACGGAAGGAATAGGGGTGGGTTTTAGTCAGTTAGAGTCTGACACACCCTGCCGCTCCGCCCAGAGCGGGAGAAGTTACTTGATGATTTCCCACCCAAAAAAACATGGTTATAAGACACACATAAGAGCTTTTTTAAAGAATTTTTAAAAAAGTTCGTTTCCAATGATGAATTTAATCTACCTAATATTATTTACAGTAGACAAAATATGCCTACTTAATACTTAGATTACTATCTTACTATGCAGGGTTATTTTATATTTGCCAGCTAAATTCTGCAGCCGCGATGAGTATTGATATCTAAATTTTTTGGGATCATCGACCACAGTTATGGTAGTCACATGAAATATCAGTTTAAAAAATCAGTTTATTTTATTGTGTAAACTTCACAGATGTGATATGTCTATGTGTGTATATCTACAAGCGATAAAACTTAATAAAACAGTTTTTCTCAACTCATACTTATTATCAACACTTACAGTGGTCGAAAAACCAAAATTAAATATTTTTGTTTTTTATTTTGTCGTGTTTAGTTATCTATATAATTATGTCTCCCGTCGCATCTACGGAGTTTAGCAAGCCAATTAAGAATAACCCTGTATTACTAATAAGATACTTTGATTTATCAAGTTGGTACTGAGAGGCTTTTATAAATGGCACATACAAACGAATAAACTATTTGAATATCCAAAATTATGATCCTCCGTCTCAACTTTCCCTATAAAAATAATAATAGCCAGAATAATATGCAATATTTTCACCTGCCTCATTTTTAAAAATTATCTCACATCCATGGCATTGACATGTCTAATCACGTGGAAATAATGGCTGAACGAGCACATCGTTCTTGTCATTTAAAACCAGTATATCCTGACCTCCCACCCCTCTTCGAAACCCCACAATGTTCACCACAAGGCGGTCTAACTATACGGATCGAAGGACCAAGGTAAACTGGTCCTTCGACCCGGATACCTCCCTAGACCTTTTTGTTCGTAAAATTTCAAGCTTCTGAATAGAGAATAGTTTCCAGATGATTAACTTGCACCGTTAGGCACCGATTTGTTGCGAAAAAATACGTCATCTGTAAGGAGGTTATGATAGGAGTCCGTATTTCTTACATTTTATTATGATTCGGTTAGTGGGTTATAGATACTCTTCCTTCGGTTTATTTACCTCCTGATCGCAGTTTAATAGAAATATGAACCATTGTGAACCAACCATTGCGAACCAATTATCAGGATCATTCAAATATACAGGGTGACATTGAAAACATGCGACAAATCGAAATGGGAGATTGTAGGTACTCATCATTATGAACAACTTTTACTAAGGGACCAAAGCTACAATCCCAAAAAAAAAAAACTGCTGTCCCCTACATTTATGTTCGCAATACCTCATCAAAATGTAGGAAAAGCAGATTTTTTTTTTTGGGATTACAGCTTTGGTCCCTTAGTAAAAGTTGTTAATAATGATGTATACAATGTCCCATTTCAGTTTGTCGCAAGTTTTCAATTTCAACCTGTAGTTGAGTGGTGGGGGTTTGTGTGCGCATCGTATTGTCTCAGGAGTAAGGTCCAGAATCACTTAAAGTAATTAAGGATCAGAGCTCAAGATAAATGCAATTATACCACAAATTACTTTTTTAGATTTTCATGTTTTACGTGTTACTGCTTTGAATTCTTCCTGTAGGTATGCTATAAACTGAGCTAGAAGCAACTAGTAACATTCATCAATCAATAAATAAAACACGACGTGTTATCCAACTTACATCATATTTCACGAACTGGACCCCAAACATTAATCTCTGTTCCACGATAAACGCCTGTATAATTGAGGTCACATCAAAAACAAACATATTAATATTAACATTACCTGATACCTTTCAAAATCGAGCAAACTTATTAAAACACTTCCACTAACTCTTAACCCATTTGTAATAAAATAGAAAATTGCATGTGCAAACTTTAACTCAAACTCGAAACTCTCGAACTTGATCTGCACACTTACAAATCCATACACACTCGGCTCTTATGTCACAAAAATAGTGTCGATATTCGATTGTTTCTGTTGTTACAAAAGATTGTAAATGTTTGGTTCGCTCGGCCCTCATCAAACGTATTCTGGTACAGACAGAGGTAATGAAATAGCTGGCAAATGAGGCATGCGTAGTTGCCAATAGCAACCTTTCACATCAGTCATTTGTGACGGTGAGTTCGAAGTAGGGATGTACACTTGTACAGTCGTCAGCACTTAAGTTACCACAAACTGTCAAATTTCTCTAAATGATTTTAAACCTTAAAATGTTGATGGTTAAGTTCAAAATTGAACCAGAAAAGGTACATGCGTATTGGGTAACTATGCTCAGTGCTGTGGGTAGACCGTACGTCGTAATTACTGGTTCTCGAATGGAAGCTTTGGTAGAACAAATCGATGGACCCTTTGAGCCTAAAAGCTATTGGGAGGACAAAGGTCTAAAGTACTAGACCGTCTGTTTGAAAGCTTTCGCTAGGATATTAGTCTAGTTGATTTTACCCTGAGTGAAATCATGGCTGAAACTGTCATTCCTCTGAAGGTAACTGATGACACAGTTTTTCATGAACATGTCAAACCTGTCAAACATGGAGAAATATACGAGCACTATGTAATACAGAAATAATGTTGATAATATTGGAAGCACAGGGTTTATATCGTCATAATTCTGACAACACAAAATTCTGTTTTTAATCAAAATAATTATCTTAAATGACAATAAAATGATATGTACAATGACGATGAGATCTCAAAATAATAACAATGATTAAAAACTAGCCAAATGCGTGTCGAACCACGCACAAGGAAGAGTTCCGTAGTTGGGATGAATTTATAGCAAGAACGAACAACATGTTCCCCCATACATTCCAACTGCAAAATGTAAGTTTGTACGCACAATATTGACTGCTTTACCATATTATTTTAATACTATCAACTTCTTATAGTTTATAGATTTTCCTGTAATCTATAAGTATAGAACTATTCTCTGTATTTTTTTCAAAAACTTCAACAGTTTCCGAGATAAGGCCCAGTGGTAAATTTTAATATATTTTCTTTAATAACTTTAAAACTAATTATTTTAAAATTATGTAAAATTTATACTTATTTCAAATCCTCGTAACAAGTCCTTGTATTTGATAAGTTACAGATGTTTTTTTTCAATTTTTTCCCCCAAAAGTGAACCCCATATTCAAAATTCATATAATTACGCTACACGTTCGCGCGTTCGTGTTTGGGTCACAGAAATCCATATGTGTACCAAACTTCAACTTAATCGGAGTATATGGGCTGTTACAGACGGACAGACAGGCACCTGAGTGATCCTATAAGGGTTCCGTTATTTCTTTTTGAGGTACGGAACCCTAGAAAGAGGACCAAACTTCTGCTTTTGATCATTGTAGCTGGTTGATTAATTACCATCATTCAATCAACATTACAAGAGGTTTTTTAACTAGGCTTTCAAAGACCGGTTCTTGGTTTAGTAACTCTTTGTATAGTTCAAGTTTAAACTCTTGTTTTACTGTGGCTAATGGAGTATCAAGTTTATTCGATCGCTTGGGCGTATATCGTTTTTTCATTGGCACCCAATTTCCCGCCTAATGCCATGAATATAAATTGAAAGTGTTGCCAACTATACGCTGTCAGAGTTGCTAGACGACTTAACATTTTTAGAGGTTATTACCTCAGATTATCTACGTGGTCGCTAGAAAATTCCTACATTATAAAAAAAAGTTATAACTATAATAAAACCACCCGGATGCTGCAACATTGTGTCGATATCAAAATCAAAATATTTTATTTCACATAAACCTACATGGGCACTTATGAAACGTCAGAAGCTAGGTGCACGGTTCCAATTGGTCGTTTCCTATGGAGAAGAGCCGGAAAGAAACTCCACGGTTACTCTTTTAAAAATAATTTGCTTTTACAATATTTTCAAATTACAGTGTTAATAGGTATGGGAGGACAGTGTAGGCCTGTCAAGTACCAGGTACTTAACAAAAAATAAATGGTCTACAAATCTAGTCTATCAAGCCTACAACGTTCTCACAATTACAAAATTTAAAATATTTTATGTTTGCCATTACAACTGTAACAAGTCTTAATTAGTATCCTGCCCACAAAAGCCAATAATAACATAATCAGCCTATAATGTGCCCACTGCTGGGACACAGGCCTCCTCTCTGTGAGAGGGAGTGGGCCGTAATCCACCACGCGGGCCCAGTGCGGGTTGGTAAAGCCAATAATAAATAGTTTGATATCAAAATTGTAGGTATATAATGTCAAACGAAGAGGTCAAATAATGAAAACATTATGTCAAGGAAAGTTATTCGGAGCAGAGCCGCTAATAAACGCTAATATGGTTTCTGTTTTGAACTGATGTGCGCATTTGCGCAACCACATCTAATTTAAACAAAAGAAATGTCTGAGTGACAAAGACGCAACTTAAACAGTATTTATTTATTTAATACTTTAAGCACACAAATGTACAGAGGCGGACTTAATGACTTAAGTATTGTAATCGTTTACTTTCAACTTAAGGCTACACTTACAAATTCCATGTCCCATGTTCCAAGGTATTAAGGCGATACCAAAATAAATTGGGGGCTTGTTCGTAACCATTTATCACTATTACAGCATGTATGGATTAAATTTTTGGATATAAGTTTATTGACTATTTAATTAATACTCTGACTAAAGAAGAAAAACGCAATTTGGTTAAATTTCCTCGCTAGAACTAAATTCCGAAAAGACCTATACTCTTTTATATATTTTTTTATGTAATTCTAAAATCCTAAGTAATGTCATTATAAAATTGCATTCAAAATGTGCGTATTAGGTCATTGAAAACTCTGGCTGAAAACATTTTTGATACATAGATGAATTTATTTTTAAACATGTTTTTTTTTTGGTTTAGCGCGCTTACGTTGTTTGTTTTTTAGTTTTAGCGCATTGTTCAGACTCTGTCACTTTCTTATGCTCGCCCAGTTCGCTTTGATTTATTTTTTACGTATCACTGATTTTACAAAGCAATAGAACTCGTCATGCTATTTATCCTTAAACCCAGGCAGAAGAATAAGATTCGTTGCATATACATCGCTAAAACCGAACACCCGATCCCATTTCACTGACAATAAAACCGATCCATACCCGTCTCCAGTCTATCTCGCCCACAAAAGGGGGTTATTTTGAGAAATAACCAACATCAACTACGCCCATTAATATCAGCTTTTGTTTACCAACTATTTTTTATTATTTTTTAGGGTTCCGTATCCAAAGAACAACGAAACTCTGTTACTAAGCTTATACCCCTTCTATCTTGACTGCCACAAGTCTGTATCTTTTAGACCGTAATAAGTAGCCAATTGCGGAAAGCGGAGGACAGGGTGTTGTGGCGCAACCTGGGAGAGGCCAATGTCCAGCAGTGGACTGTTATAGGCTGAGTTGATTGATTGATTGAAGTAGCCAATTTCAATGAATACGTGTTACCTATTGCCTCTATGATTGCTAATAACAAGAAGGAAACAGTACCTAATTCAATTGTAATAGTGACTTCTGTTCCGATTTCAATTAAAATTTAGCTCAATATACAGTAGATAAAAAAACTGACGTGTTAATCGACTTTTCTCGCTGACTGTAAGTAGGTAGATAGCCACGGATCCCTTACTGTGCGGGTCGGACTTGTACTTAGCAAGTTTTTTCCACTTTTCATAATTTATTTCGACATTTTTAACCTTTGACATGCAGTTTACCCGCTTTACCCGGATGGATAGTAATGGAAATTTTATGGTGGCTTTTATGACTTTTTCAGGGTTTCTTCGCGAAATTGTGTGTTTTGTTAAAAAAGCGTTTTGAATGAAAATGAGGGACGGACGGTGGGTGACGAAAATGCTTAGAGGGATATTTTTATGGCGTGGACAAAGGTGCGTTTAATGGTTTTATGTTTGAGATATTATGGTAAATATATTCATACAGAAGTTTGAGAGGTAGTCAGTGCGTTACATAAAGCCTACTGAAGTTCTAAACATCTGTAAACATACAAAAAGTCCTTACGAAAATCAAAATAAACGAAAATATGTTATACCTTGTATGCTAATGTGCACTTTTTGCTCTTGACTTTTGTGGTTTTAACACATACGGAATTCTAGAAAAGGATACAACGAAACAGACTAATTTTAAATACCTCATTACGGAACCTAATAATCAAAAACAAAATCACTTTTAGGTACATCGACCAGA
Organism: Atethmia centrago; assembly: GCA_905333075.3. Classification (NCBI taxonomy): domain Eukaryota; kingdom Metazoa; phylum Arthropoda; class Insecta; order Lepidoptera; family Noctuidae; genus Atethmia; species Atethmia centrago. Next base: position 27,108,015 of record HG995378.1, on the reverse strand, counting down.
ACTTCACAAAATACTTCAAAGAATCAGATAACTCGCAACAAAATATTCAAACTGCTACATTCAAGCTCAAAGGAACCTTAATCCGTCACATTAAACATCCATTTTAAACTTAAATCGACAAGATTTACTACGCCATAACACTTGGCTTCAAGAAGAATAGATAAATATCAGAGCTAATATTTTCTAACATAAATTGTCTAGGTTCGATATTGACGGTGCAATAAAAATATTAGACGTACACACTGTACGGAACCTAGGATGTGGAGAACCTTACTAATGGAATTCTCGGTTTATTGTCACTTAAAAAATTGGGAGGTGACTAAAATGAGGCTAAGCAAATGCTTATACAAAACAATGGGCCTAAAACTCTATTGTACATAGGCTAGAATCAGATGCTGTGCACTGTTGACGTATCCGAAATCTACATAAAATTCGCTTATTTGGCTGTATTAGTAATCTTAAAGCAAGAACATTGTTAAAAGTATTGAGATGCTTTTAACAATTTTCTTATAATATTATAACCTGTAGTACACCCACATTTCGCCAGTTATGTTTAAGTCACATGTAACGTGATGTGTGACGAGCCTATTGCCATGCTATGCTAGTGGGAAATTCCAGATATAAAAACCCAATATATTCCCGACCCGGGAATCGAACCCAGGACCTCATGCTCAGCAGTAGTGCTTGCCACTAGACCAACGAAGCAGTCAGTATACTATAATAAAATAAGTCTAAACGAGATTTGAATTCTGAGTTAATCAGCTTTAGAATCGGACCTACGGAAAAACGCCTTACTTAAAGGATAAACATAATTGGATTTGGTGGTAAAATCCTCAACAAGTGCATTTCAAATAACATAGATCAGCAAAATGTAAAGAAAACATCAAAATATTCAGTAGTTGCTAAGTTTAACTTGTGAGTTTGGAACTCATGGTAGAGTCTCGAAACAAACATTAAGATGGTTCTCTATAACAAATCACCTGGACGGTGATTTTCACCTGTGTACAGTAAATAGGTATCTTAGGTGGATATCTACAGTGTGCACTAGTTCAATGGTTTTAAAAAAATATTAAAAGAACGATCGTTTTAGATAAATTCAATAATGAATTGAATTTTTCTGACAGAAATCCGGTATGTCATGTTTGTCATCTACGAGTACAACATGTTTCCGAGTAAATAATTTTCAAGTTAGTAAACTTCAGAAATTTTTATTTCTCTTTTATTTTTTTTATCATGTATGAAACTCGTTCGGTTCCTACAAATAGTGAATCTTGGCTGAGTGCAGTCTTGGCTTTCACATAAAACAGGAAATCTGGTAACTCCTAATTCTATAGTTTAATTCGTTTTCAAAAACTTACTTCCAATACAGAGCACACTAAACTTCTTCAAAAATGTCTTCAACAAGTGAACGACCTTTCCTCTACATCTCAAAACAGCTGACTCTCAATACCTATTCTTTTGTCCCCACTATAGAACAAGCCTGCCTTTTCTGAGGCCAGGCCGTTGCCCGTCTGCCTCATATAATAGAGAAGTACGTACAGTTTTGTATGGAATACCTAGGACCAACCGCTTTGTACCGATCCCCTTAGCATTCCGGCCCGTCTTTAGTCTAGACTCAATGAAGGTTTTATATTAGACTTTGATTATAAGGCTCAAATTAGTTTTTATGGGAGTTCATTGTTTGAGTTTATTAAGTGTGTTTTTAATTAAGTCTGCGATAGAAGGTCTATCGACTAGTTAGCTAGATAGTGTAGATATATTGATACACTTAAGATTCCATAATACCTAGCGCCACCTCACTCTTTTATCTCGCTCGCACGATAACGTGAACAAGCGAGACAGGGCGGCAGGGAGAAGGCTCCAAGGCGCTGATGGCTTAGATTATTTCTTTATATGGTGAAAATAATGTCATAAAAAAGAACGTAGTACACATTATATTTAGTTCAGTTAATATGCAAAGTTTCATGAACTAATGTGAAGTATTTTTTTTACTACAAGCGTTTTATTGTTCGTAGGGATATTTTTATAAAATAAAATACAGACCATGTTGTTCACTGATAATGTGGCTTTCAAGTAGGAGAATAATTTTTTAAATCAGTTAAGGAGTTTTTGAGTTTATAACGTTTTAGAATAGAAAATTAAATATTTATAAGTTTAATTATTTTAAACTGTGCATATCATTACATTATGTAGGCATCGAGAACCACTAGTACCTCAAGTGTCACAAATGACATGCCCCGCTACTGACTGTGCAAACTGTACCCACTTCACATCGCCCGCGCTCAGTCGCTCACATTTGAAATGTCATGTTTAATTAAATGCTCATGACAGGGGGAGAGTTACAGGTACAACGAGATGTTTTCGTTAAATAAATATGTAAAATATATGTGGTATTTCCATTTTAGATAGACTAAAAGTGAAGATGAATTAATGATTTCGTGTCGTAGTGAAGTTTTTAATAAATGATAATTTGTTTGTCTACTCTTATCTGCAAGTTTCCATTAGAAAACAACATCAACTGGGGTTTCTAAGCGCTTCATCATATCTTCTTTTAATAATTGTTTATAAAGCTTACGAAAAATGATTAAAACAAATTGCAACAAGTATATTTTTTGTGACTATTTTTATTCTTCTTTTGTAAATTTTAGGTCTGCTTATGCTCTGTCTCACGCTAACTTTCACTTACATACATTTAGTTATGCTGCAGATATTATTTTAACAGCTAGCAAAAGAATTTAAGACGCTGACAACACCTAAACCGCGGTCACTGTCAGATTGCATAGAAATGAAAGAGAAGCGCGATGACACAACGCTTGTAATTTATTGCAAAATATGAAGCAATTATCTATTTATTCAAAATTGAGTTGAGTAATCGAAAATAAAAAACAACCAAGTTCTGCATTCAAATAAGACGTTCTTGTTATTCATTAAATACGTAACGTATGTTGATATATAATACAGATATTTTTAATTAGAGCTCAAGGTAAGAGGTTAGGTTAGTTTGTATCGAGATTATTTTTCAAAACGTGTTTTGGTAACAACCAAGTTCTGGAAAATATGTTCAAAATTAACATATATTTTTCCGCTACCACAAACTACACAGATTTGGCATTTTTTTTTTCTTAAGGGAAGCCTATTTCGGTCAATTGGGTCTTGTCAGCGCCTTAAGCCTTTATCATACCTTCCTTTTATTAATCCCTCTTTCCCTGTCTATCGAGAACAAATAGTACCCTATTATCAAGTGACGCAGTATGATGATACTCTGTCGTCAACTTGACGAGAATGATCTTGAATACAGTGTGACTTTCACTGACTCCACTTGACATCTCGTAAGCATGTCATACGATACGTTTGGTTAACAGCCTGTATCAAACAGTTATGTACGTAATAGTAAGCGTAGATGTTGTATTAGGTAATCAAAGTGTCACTAAATGCGGTATGCTGTGGTTTTAAGATTAAAAATAGAAGTAAGTATATTGTGAGTTGTGAAAGTTCTTCGGTGAACATATGAAAATTTAAATATAATCCTTTTGTCTAATAGTTTGTTTGCTGAACTGTCACACTTTTGTGAAAATTCACCAATCGCCAAAAATAATTCAAAATTCAATTACATAAACTCAGACTCACCCATACCTCACTTAGGCATGGTGACTCTGATTGCATCTGAGCCTTGCACGTTATTATATTAATAACTTTCAGATAATTTGGAAGTCCATTTTTTTTTAAAATAATATTCGTTGTTAAAATAATGGCGTGGACATAGACAGCATTAAGAGGTGGATATGTCCACCTCTTAGGCTACTTACGCACTGACAGGTGGCTTGCTTAGCGCCTAGAGCCTAGCGTATGTGTGTGTGTGTGAGCCTATGTCAAGACTAGCTTAAAGGCGCTAAGCGCGCAGTGCGGCCGGTCACAAAAATTCTAGAACGTTTGTTTCACTTTGCTGCTCGCAAAGTGACTCGCTAGGCACTAGGCGCTAAGCAAGCAACCTGCCAGTGCGTACGTAGCCTTAACCTTTAAAGTAACTAACAAAATATAAAAAAGTTCAATGACATAAACATACGTTTACGGTAACTCAAGATTGTACTAAACTAATACATACCTAATACGTCTTACATTGTTACCTTCCATAACGAAGTTTCCTACAAAATCGAACTAACAAAACGATCTCATTACTCTGGCAACATAACGCCAGAGAAATGCCAGGAAAGTGGCAGAGTGTGCCTAGCTGGCAAGTGATGGATCGGCCAGTTTTACTGGCAGCTTAATGAGTGAGATCGCGGCTTTATCTGCTGGCTTGATGTTTGATGGATGCCTGCCCATCGGTAGTTAGGGGGAGATAATGTTACGGGGAATATGGGCCGTCACGCCTTCGATCCGTAGCGGGGTTCGCAGAAGTGTCATTTTACAAATTCTTGGTTTTGTGACTGGTTTACAACAGATGTTATATTAACAGATTTTGACATTGATTCTCAATATCAATATTAGCTACACTAAAATACACATATGTTACAATATCTAAACAACAATAGTGGCCACTGGGCCACCAGTGCTCTGCGTTTAGCTTACAATCCTAGCTATTGACCTACAACTCATCGTCGACTTACGAGTTGTAGGTCGTAGGTTCGAACTCTGACAAGAGCTTTACTTCTTGTAAATTATTTCGTCACCATTGCTCTCAAAACGGCGAAGGAAAACATCGTGAGAAGTCCTACAGCCAAAAAATCGAAGACATGTTATATCTACCAATCCACTCTAGACCCTCGTGGTGTATTACGGCCCAGGCCCTCTCACCGAAAGGAGACCTGTGTCCCAGCAGTGAACATTATAGGCTGATTATGCTTATGCTAAGCTAAACTAAAATATATTGTGTATAGGCTAACCGCCAACATAATTATACTCTTATGGCAATATTTAAAAGCGGTTTATGTTTAACAATTTGCTGTGATTGAGTACCTTTTATTTGAATGTAACGGAGATTTATCTTTTGAGACTATTTGTACGAATGTCCATTAAGTCTAAATGCGATGCTGAGATTACATGGAGCCCTCCTATTCTTCTTTTCTGGCTGAAATGATGATACTTAAACATAACTGTGTCTAAATATAATGAAAATCGTTTAAGGAGAGCGGTATCTAATACTGGATAGTAATCCCAGGGAGACATTTTGTAGGTTCGGAAAAATAAACAACAAAACTCGATTTAGACTGTCTTATCTTTTCCCAATCTCAAGATTTTTAGGAGCCCTCATTACCCCTAAGGGAGACATTGAAGCTAGACTAAATAAATGTCCAATATTTATTCAAAAGACTAAAAAAAGTACGTGAACACATGTTCGTAAACATACGTAGGTACAGTCGAACAAGTTGTTTGGTATACAGGCCAAAATATTTGTCTTTCCAGTTTTCATTGCCAGCTGTAGAGCCACCACGGTTATTTTCTATTTTGTTAAGTACCTAGTAGTTGTTAACAGGCCTACTCTGTCTGCCTATACCTACTAATACTGTAATTTGAAAACATTGCAAAAAACAATTATTTTTAAGAAAAATATTTTTAAGGGGATTACAGGACCTAAACGCAACTTTTATAAGTTTTATAATGCCTTTAAGTATATGATCCACTGCAGAAAACAAAATCAGAAAAATATATGATATTCTTAAGGATATATGCTAAGTAGTTAGAGTGTTGAAAACATAATATAACTAATTTGGTACGATAGAAAAAAATCACGAAGATACCTCTAAAAATTTCTTTTAACGATTAAAAACCATACCAATATACATGCAATCGTTCTGATTTTTTGTTAGATTATTCGACAAGCAACATTTTAGCATAATAGTGTTTTATTTTTTGTTATACAATCTATGGCTTTTTTGTAAATCGATAATTGCTTTATGTTTTGCAATAAATTACCAGCGTAGTGTCATCGCGCTTCTCTTTCTTTTCTATGCAGTCCGACAGTGACCGCGCTTTAGGTGGTGTCGGCCTCTTAAGAGAAACCGTGGAGTTTCTTGGCGGCTCTTTCTTTTCCATAGGAAACTTCTTCTTACGTTTCATAACCACCTACGTACGTCTATGTGAAATAAAATATTTTGTTTTCTTTTACGGCTATTATTAATGTCATTGTGTACGTAATAGTAAAGTAAAATATAGTAAAGTTTTAAGTAAAAACATTTTAAGCTGAATTGACTGCACAGCACACTTAAAACATTGTTTAAAGATAGTCGCAAGTTAGCTGTCTGTGTACCAATTACCTTGTTCTACTGTACACATAAATAAATTAATCATAATATGTAACTGTGCGGGGGTCCCACGGTGATGACTATTTTCGTTGTGGGCTGTTCGTTCACAGCTGGTGAACTAATTTCGTTGGGTTCATTCATAAAGTTTTGTTTATTAGAAGTGGTGTGGTGCTTGTACACAATGGGCCATTGTATGATATGGATGTCAGCGTCTCTTGCTAGTCTAGGAAAGTAGTCATTCTATAAAACTAAACTACTCTGGCTGATAAACCATGATTTCTTAAGAAGTTGACTATAACTTCGTCCCATTTTTGTTAGGTTTAAAAATATTTATACATCTTTCAATGGTGTTTATTGCATTCAATACTAATATTTGTTTTTCTTTGTTTGCAGGTAATAAACAAAATAATGTCCAAGTGTGGTCTACGCCGACAATTAACTCTGACTTTAATAAGTAAGTCTTTATCAAGCATTGCAGTGTATTACAAAAAAAAAAACAGCCAAGTGCGTGTCGGACCACACACAATGAATAGTTCCGTAGTTGTTAACATTGTAATTAAAAAACATGTTTGTCCACACATTCCAACTGCAAAGTTTGTACGCACAATATTGAGAGATTTACCATGTTATTGTAAGTCCATAGACTTCTAATCGGTTTTCCTGTAATCTATAAATATAGAGCTATTTTCTGTTTTTTTTTTTTTTTTTTTCTAAAAAATTGGCTCAGTAGTTTCAGAGATATGGGAGTAATGTTTAACTTTCAACTATTTATTTTAAATAACTTTAAAACTATTTATTATAAAATTATTAAAAAAAAATTGAGTCCCTCACAGTACCTTTCATTTAATGTGACACACGATAAAGTTTGAATTTTTTTTCTACTTTGTCCCCCAAAAGTAACCTCCACATTAAAAAATCATTTATTTACGTTACACATCCGTGTTTAAGTCACAGAAAGTATAAGTACATATGTAAGTGTACGAAATTTCAGCTTAATCGGTCCTTTAGTTTCGGAGCAAATCGGCTGTGACAGACAGAGAGACACACGAGTGATCCTATTAGGGTTCCGTTTTTTCATTACAGAACCCTAAAACGTATTCCTAGGTAGCCATAAGAAAATTCTTCCTAACTTTTTTAAAATTCTACACAAAAGATGGAGTTCTTTCGCCTTTCTAAAACTAAGATAAACAACACATTCTTTGGTCTAGCACTTTGACATTTCCAATTCTATTGAGTTTAAAATTCCTTAGACTGTATCTAAGCAATATTTAATAGACTCCGGAGACCAGACTAAGTGCTTAGGTACTGAATTTAATTTAGTTTTGAACTGCGACTACGTTCTATAATCTACATTATTTATAGAGTTTGTAACAGCTGCAAGTTTGAGAATTAGAGTTTATTTTTTTATATTTATAAAAAAACGTCCTTGTCCTTTGCGCAAAATCGTTCATTTCTAGAAGATCTATTCACTTGTTAATCATTCAAATAGGTAAGAACAAAGACTTTAATTAATAATTTACTGGACATATTATATTATTTTCACATACATAAACTCACTCCTTCTCATGAGGTAGGCAGAAACTATAGAACGCCACCTGCTACGCTCCTTACATACTCCTTTTGCTTCGTTTACGTTCATACATCTGGTCATACACGCACGCCGCACATACTGGTATTTGCACGATCTACGGGGCCAAAATTGTTTTAATACTTTTATTACCTACTTTGTTATCTAAACAACGCAAATGAGAAAAAAAATGATATTTTTACAAAAAAATATTATATTCACAAAACTTTAGGTAGGTTACATAGATTACAGGGAAAAAAAATGCTAAGTTTCTGTAATACTTTCTTCATCGCTCTCTGATGAATTTTCAATTATATTTGGTTACACAGATACGAACATGGCCATGGTTTCAGGCAAAAATGTGTTTGCTTTCCTTTTTTTTACAGCTCACTTACTACTTAGCAAAGGATCTGAACTAAGAAGAAGGCGATTAAAAATATCTTGGTTGCAACTTTCTCTGGAAAATTTCCCCCCAAAATCTTGGCAGTAACATCTAAAATGTTCGTTACGAGCCTCAGCTGCTTCCTCTGAAAGCTGCCCGATTGGTAAGAATGCCTTATTGGTCTTTCTTATAATTTTGTATTATCCTTGTGTCAAATCTGCATCAAAAACATTTGAAACGCTTGCATTGGTGTCAAAGAGGGTTGCTCTTTACTTGATTTCGTAAGAGAAAATGCCTTCTTATATTCAGTTTCTCGTGTCGGAGTACTGGTGATGTCTTTAAGGTCATTTGATGCATCTCTTTTACCAGATTTTCCCAGCTCCACTTGCGCAGCGTGTATTATGATCTTCTTTTCGAAACCAGAACGAAATTCCTCAGTCTTTCGCCTTTTGCTCCTCTCACTTGCCTCTTCGAACGATTTGTCGTTCGAAGAGGCAAGTGAGAGGAGCAAGCGAGCGGCGGTCGACCTGGCTATTTTTTGTGAGGTCTCAACAACAGGGATTTCAAACGTACCTTCCGGCCGTGACCGGTTGTATTTTAGAAAATTTTCTTCTTATAATGAGCTTTGGTCCACCTTTGTTTGAGGTCTGATTTGAAATGGGCAAAACTACGTTTCAAATTAACAATTCGATGTTCATTGTAATCTTCACAAGGCAAGAGTTGATGTTTTAGATGATTTCATTTTGCATCTAAATTAGACAAATTTTCTTTCTTCATGCGGTCAAACAAGTGTTGTCGGGTCACAATCCTTACTCCTGACGCATCCTGTGATCCTAAAACATACGTACACTATGTAAAAAAGTCGCTAACAAAAATCGCATTTTATACATTTTATTGCTAAATATCTTTAATCCCCTAAAAGTGAAACTTTCCGGACGTTTCCGGAGATGTTTTTGATAGTACTTTTAAGGAAAATGTTCAAATCATAACCTATAATTATAACCATAGCCCGATCTATCCCGATACACAAACAAACACACTAACAAAGAAAAAATATTATAGAAAATCACGGTATGGAAATGAGTTCATACATTATAAAAAAAACAATGTTGTATATTAGTTGATCATAACTTTATTAATTTAGTTTGTAAGTCTCTTACCTGCTCTATCAGAATCCATCACTTTCAATTCGTAAGATAAACTTGAAAATATAAAAATACTATTTCGAAGTTAAGGTTTAGAAAAGCGCCGAGAACAGATACGTACACTAGGTGAAACGGTCGAGTTCCGAATGACGCTACGCGCGCGGGGTGTGCTCTGGCAGGTAGATCAAGGATGGGTATTGTTCCCTGGTTCGTCCTCTGTTCGTGGAACTCGTTTTTGTTAATGTTTTTGTTATTTGGATATTGGGACTTTTGGCCGCGTAGATCGTGCAAATACCAGTATGTGCGCCGGTTGCGAGTACTACGCACCTGACCTTTTTGAAGATCATCACCAATTAGGTCACTATATGGCTAACTATTACTACGGCAATCCGCGACTCCCGCATTCCCATTAAACTTAAGGGGAAGATATATAAAACAATGGTAAGACCTGCTGTCTTGTATGGATCAGAATGTTGGGCCACAAAAGGGATTAATGAAAGGCAATAGGCATGCAGCTGAGATGAGAATGCTAAGAGCGATGTGTGGTGTGACACGAATGGATAGAATAAGAAATGAGTACATAAGAGGAAGTCTGAAAGTGGCACCGGTGACTGAAACGTTGTGCGGAAATCGGTTGTCATGGTAAGGGCATGTGATGCGGAGGAATAAGGAAAATGTCGTGAGGAAAGTCTTGAGTATGAATATCGATGGCTATAAGAGTAGAGGAAGACCAAAGAAACGATGGATGGACTGTGTGATGAAAGATGATATGGCTAGAAAGGGGGTGACTACCGAGATGACAACTAATAGAGAAGTATGGAAGAAAGCGACATGTTGCGCCGACCACAAATAAATTGGGATAAGGGCAGGAGAATGATGATATGGCTAACTATTGGAGTTAGGAAATAATATAATATGTCCAGTACCAGTAGACTGAGTAATTTTCTGAGTTTATCTTGGACTTTAATGACACCGTTGAAGGAATAAATACATCTTGAGGAAGCCTGGACTTATACTAACGAATATTATACAAATAAATGCGTTTATTTGTTTGTTTGTATGTTTGTTTGTTTGTATTTTTATGCTAAAACGGCTGAACAGATATGGATGAAATTTGGCACATGGGTAGACCATGACCTGGATTAGGATATAGGATACTTTGTATCCCGATATTCTTACGGAATCGAGACTTATGCGGGTGGAACCGCGGGACGTAGCTAGTAGTTAATATAAGTCTGAAATCGCCAACACATCTTTAGCAAGCGTGGTGATCAATGCCACAATGCCTTCTCTCAATGAGAAGAGTCTCTGCAGTGGGAGAAATATAGGCTGGTATTATTAACTCCAATGCGAATTTTCTAGAAAAAAAAACAGCTCTTTTTGTAACAACATAACTAAAAAGACGAAACAACAATGAAGAAAAACTAGTCAAAATCACAGACTATAAGCTAGCATTTTTCCCAAAATGACGACTGAGGGCAAAGACCCCAAAGTAGTTGTATCGCCACATTGTCTTGTTGAAATAAAACGCAGCTCAAATAAAATTTTCAGGATTTATAGCAGCATATTTCACATTTATTATGTACCAGGTACATAGTAGCACTTTATTTTTGTTTTCGCAACGTTTCGAGCCCTTTTTCATCGTTAAGAATTTTATTTTCCTATTTATTTTTATGGGACCTTAGTCAAGTCTGGAAAAATTCGTGGCTGTCTATGATAATAAAATGCATTCGCTTGCTCTTTTATAGTGTTTATCAAACCCGTCCACCATTTGAGTGTGGCTGTGTGTGACTGTGTGTATTTGAGAATGTGGAAATCCCTCTTAGACGACATTATCTCTCTCCTTAAACATATTTTTTTGTTCTTTGCACTTGTTTTTGTTCTTTACACTCGTTTCATGATTATTATTGAATATATTATATATAAATAAGATTTATATGTTTTATGTATGTATGTATTTATTGTATATGCAAATGGTACACCACAGACTACCTGCAGTAGTGTCTCTCCTTTCCGCCCTAATCCATCCAAAGGTTGTCTTTAAAAGATCGCTTTTAGCGATAAGACCGCCCATTGTGTCATCCTATGTAAAATTTCTACATTTATATCTGTAATTTTTATGGTGTACATAATAAAGAGTATTCTATTATATTCTAATGATTATTAAATTGGCATTGTACATAGTGACATCATTTTCCTCACACAGATTCACTTCATCTAAATCTCATTCAATCTTATTACAAAAAACTAAATAAACCTTGGTTTAAACCCGGCCTATCAAGTCCAGGTTTATCTGCGGAACCATGGTCTAATTTTTTCCGTATTACAAAACTTTAAAAAACCGTGGTCTTCTTAGTACCGTCATTTGAACCATTGTCTTTATATCAACCACAGATTAATACAAATATTATTCGTTCACCATGATATCATTCTATTGCAACGTTCCGTATGCTCAGAAAATAAAACTTTTTGTTGATACGCTAATGATTATTAAAATGTTTAGGAGTGTTAAGAGGTTTAGCGTTAGACCATGATATGGTCTATGGTTTTTCGGAAAACCATGATTTGTAATATCGTTTTTGTTTAAACCGTAGTTTACAGACGTTTAAACCTGGGTTTTTAGTTAAACCGCTTTTTGTAATAAGACTGTATACCGTTATGACATCCTTGATATAAATGATTATAAAAGCGAAGACGGTAAATAAGGTCTTGTTAGTAAACAAATACCAACATTCCCATACTAAACAGCTGATTACCATATCTCCCTCTCTTTCCCTCCCCCCATAGTTTCCTCCTTATCGAAATAGCTAAAATATGGGGCTATTAACTAAATTCAATATTTAACGTACCACTAAAAAGTGTTATCCTTTCGATTATTTAGTGCACCATTTTAATATGTTATCGCAAAACCGTAATAATTTACCCCTCTTAGGGACAACAAAGAGGCCAAATAAGTTTGGCCCTCTCTCTGGGAGTGAGCGAGAGTTCCCTTCGTCCTACGTCCGATTCAGTGTGGGGTCGGATCCCGGAGAGAAAGGACGCGTATTCGGTTGGTGTTGCTGGCAAAGCGCTGGATGGATCGCGAACAGAATGATTTTAAGTGCGAAGTGACCTTGTAAGAACGTTAGTTTACAAACATTTATGTGTTTTCATCGATTATTTTTCCGCTGTCGAGTGGTCGGTCGTGTCTCCGTGCGTCACGTGTTTCCCTTATCAAGTCGCGTGTGCTTTTCAAACGAAAGGAACCGATAAGGAGTCAAAAATTATTTTATATCAATTTTTCAAGGTGATTCTTTTATTTGATTTTTGTTTTCTTCTGTACCTACCTAAAATCATATATTTTACATAACATTTTTTTTTTTTTTTCTATACTTATATTTTATTTATTTTTTATCTCAATAATTATGTTTTTTCTCTTTGTATATACATTTGTGTATACATTATTTTATTTTATTTATAACATTGTTAGCAACACCAATTGATCAGCCACCCACATCACGCAATAAATAATCCCACTTGAGCAGAAACAATAATTAATTTGATTATAAAGCAATAATTTAAAAGGTTTAAAGGTTTTATGGTTGTAATTAAAAACAGTAAGTAATTTGCTAATGTAGTTACTAGCATCTGGAAGTAATTAACGAGAAACTTATTTTTAACACCCGATACGGTTAACAAAATATTTTCTAAGTATACATATTGAATAAACCATCAAATCATGTAGTAAATATTGTTTGAAATTTTATAATACTACCAACTCGGTTTTAATTAAGTTATAGCATGATTTTTACCAAAACAATTTGGTGTAGGTACATAGGCAGGGTTTACAGCTGTTACTTTTTATGACATGCGATAAAGCCCTGAAAATAAATTAAACGCATTTTGAAATAACTTCCCTTATGTAGCAGTAATTGGCTGAAACTCATTCATTTTAACTCTGCCAAACAGCTTGCTTATTTCATTCGCAAACTGAATCTGTATGTAGAACAATTACATCAGTCAAATTAACTAATATCGCTCAAAATTCTAAAACATTTAGCAGAAATTAATTTACTCCGAACACTGCAAGTATTCCATATATCGTTCATTTGCGAGAACAACAAAGCATAATTCAAAAAGAAAACATAATTCAAAAGAATAGTTTTTGGGTATGATGAATTAAAAGTTTTAAAGCAGAGCGGTAAGAATGCCACGAAGTATAAAGTCGCACCTCTCTAGCTTTCTCATTTTTAGTGCTCATCTCTTATACACCAACGGTAGAGGCAACTGCAGCCGACTCAAAATTGCTGATTTTTTTGTTATGTCACGCTTCTTGCCAATGAGCGATATGTAATAGTATATAGAATAGGTATTTGGTAGAAACTTATATCAATTTATGAATCAACAGTACTTCTACACAAAAATTACCTGTTTTGAATGCAATTATAATTATAAACTAAAACTAAAATCACTCTAAAACTTATAAGCTTTAGAGTGATTTTATTTTTACGTTACACAGGAACTCATTCATCTGTCTGCCAAACAGTCCATTTATGTAATTCATAAATTGAATCTGTTTCTAAACATATCATATTTTGAACAAAATCACTCAAAATATTCAGCAGTCTCAACATTCATCAAACAATTAACAAACAACGACTAAATCGAATCTGTTCAGAACGCCTAAACAACACTAAACTCAAAACTAAAATAACTCACATACTAAAAACGTGTTAAGCCAAGCTCATTCATCTCACTGCCGAATATTCCACTTAGTTATAACATTAAATAGAGCAAAACTGTTTCTAAATAACTTCGAACAAAGTCACTCAAAAATTTTAAATATTTGGCAGTTCTATCAGTCGTCCAACACCATTGTCAAACAATCCACTAAACGAATCTGTCTAAGAAGGCCTTAACAATACAAAACCTAATATCACTTTAAAACTAAAAACGTTTTAGCCAACACTCATTAATCTCACTGCTAACGTGTCGTTCACAAAACTAAACTATATAAGAACTGCTATCTGTAAGCCTCTGCCAAACAAATAACAAAACAAATATTTAGAACAACTCAAAATTTAAAACTAAAATCACTCTAAAACTAAAAACGTTTTAGCCGAAACTCATTCATCTCACTGCGTATCGTTCACAAAACTAATCTATATTAGAACGGCTATCTGTAGGCGAGGGCCCAACCCTTCGTTTGCCGTATTTAAAACTACGCTAACTCCTATATCGATCCGTGTATTGTGGTTTGCTATGCACTCGGCCACATGTCTGGTAATGACGCTTTTGGGTTACACGAAATAATTATTAGGGGTTAAGAATTGAACATTTTGAGAAGAAAAAAAAGTTGCGAAAAAATAACTCCGAAAAAAGGCAACTTTTATCGCTTTTTACAATAATAAACCCTGTCTAAAAAGTATTTCCGTGTCCCTTAATCTTTTGTGAAAGATTAAACGGAGACGTACCCAAAACAAAAGTTATTAAATTGTATCTACATATTGAACGAAAATCTATGAAATATTCAATATGAATCAAACATTACCAGCTAAATTTAATAAGTAACCTTGGTACGTGGTGAAATTCCCTTAAAATAACTTAAAAATCTTCAAAGTGAATGAGACTCATGGAATTATCAATAACCATGATCCTTTCTACCTAACCAGACACATGCCAGAAACATGAAAACAAGAAATAAACAATAACAAAAACATTACCATCCACATTTAGTAAATCTAAAACAAGCTAAATTTATCGATTTCCAAGCCGAATGCAGGTCGGTGCATGATGACTCACTGGTTTTACTGCCTACCCCACGGGCCACGGCATAATGAGGGGAAACGCGGCCTATTTGGACATGTGCTCTAGATTGCTGATTATAATCTTTTCAATTTTATACTGTTTGGAGTGTAAATTGATGAATTTTAAGTTGGCTACAGAATTGTGATTTTTTTATTACAGTTCTGTTAGGAATTTGAAAAGCACTACAAAAAAATATAATTAAGGACTTGTGGTGTTGATAGGTATCAAAAAACAAACTCAAAAATATATTTATAAGAAATAATCTGAAAAACCCTGTTTGTTTTTAATTTTGTTATACTTGATGTGTGGCAAGTTGAAAAATGATTTCCAAATACATGAAAATTGAATTCATTGAAAAGTAATAAACGCGAAAGCCAGAATCTCATTCACAAAACACATTTAAACTGCAAAGTGTGAGTATGGCCATTGATACTTTGATTCAGACTGGCTCGCCCACACACACGTGGGCTTGAATGAACGAGACCAGCCCTTTTTAGGGCGATGTCGTAAGCACTGATAAGGCATTGACACATCTTTACTTTGGTTCCATGATGTGGTAATTTTGACAGATTTATGAATGTTAATGTTGGTAGTAATGAGATGTTTTTTGTGTGAATGTTGGTACTGCTTATGTTGCTGGGGATACGATTTATTCGAAAATGGTGTGGTTGGTAGGCATTTTATGATATGGTAAGGTGGGTCAAGTAAGAAATTCACTATACTCCATAGTGAATTTGTTATTTAGAAAAAAAATAGTTTGGCTGATTAGGGATATTAAGTTTTGAATTATTATTTTATTAATTATACCTACAGTCCAGTTAATTACTTTTACTATCTTATATTTATGTAGTTTTTCAAGTTTGGTTTAATTTTAACTGTTTTGACTTTTCATTGTTCTTGCTTTCCGATAAAAAATATTAAAAACAAAATTTTCGTTTCAGCTCTACCGTGAACTGACTGTACCAAAGTGGCTTTTACTAACAATTAATTATATAAACTGTGTTCAAAATATAATAAGACTATTGTGATAGTGATTGTCCAAGACATTTTGTGTCCTAAGCTGTGCCAAATATTTCGTTAAAATTATACAACAAACTGAGAAGTTAGACTCTATGTGTACGCGAATAAGGTTCAAGTTTAATTAGAGGTTGTTGGGGAGGACCGGCATTAATGGCTACGAATGGGCACCAACTTATCTAAATTGAACAAGACCAGAGTCTCCGGTGTCAATCATGTTAGTATATTTTGGCATTTTTAATTATACATTGTATGCTTTTCGACGGTTTTTTTTTGCTTTAGTCTTGTGTTTTAATTGCGCAGTCGTTTTAATATACTTTGGAATAATATGTGTCGGTAGACATAGACACATCTTGTTTTAAGTATTTAAGTTACCTGTAACGTTTAACGTTATTTTTGTTGTTTTTTCGTTTGTAGTTAGCTATTTAAGTCTGAGGTAACAACACACATTTATAAAAAATGTTTCATAATTTACGTGTTTCTGTTTCGAGGAAATAGAGAAAAATAACCGTTTGTTAACGTACTCTTGATTTCAGAACTAAATTAGTACCGGCAAAACAAACGCAACCAAAAAAGAGAAATCTACAGAATGATGTTTCCAAAATATTTTTACATATGACGATTATCATCAAAACAGCTAAATCCCAATAATCCAGGCTGCGGTAAATCCATTTTATTGCACACATTTCCGCCTCAATGATACATATACCATTAAAAAGAGAGTTATATGTGACGGCATAGCTTGTAAATCAGTGTTATTTGTCGAGGAAACATTTTTTTCGCCTCCCAAGATGATGTATGCTGAAGTTATTGTCGCCCTGTTTTGGGTGCTAGTGAAAAGATGTAATTGGGCGGTGTGAAAGACTGCGTTCTTCGTTTAAGTTGGAAGCACTGCTTCGAGATTTTTTTTTAAATTCTTTATCCAGATTTACTAATCCATTGTGTCACCCTATGTGCAATTTCTACATTTATATCTGTCGTTCATATGATGTACATAATTAAGAGTTTTCTATTATATTCTTGGTGAACGTAGAAATTAAAATTGCACGTTAGTTTTTTTTAGAATTAAAACACTTTTTTATATACAGCAAAATAATTAGGTATTGCATTTACATACATAATCAGCCTATAATGTTCCCACTGCTGGGACACAGGCCTCCTTTCTGTGAGAGGGATTGGGCCGTAATCCACCACGCGGGCCCAGTGCTGGTTGGCTCACGATGTTTTCCTTCACCGTTTTTGAGAGCAGTAGTGATGAAATAATTTACACAAAGTAAAGCGCCTGTCTGGGTTCGAACTTACGACCTACAACTCGTAAGTCGCGGCCATTACCACTGGGCCACCACTGCTCTCGCATATTTGCACTTGCAACCGTACCGTATTGCATTTGCAAACGACAAATTTTCACAAAAAGTATGTACAATGCCCGAAAGTACGCTTTTCTTCAAAAATATTGGAATAAATATGGACTGCATCTTAATTCATTATTAAAAACCAAGAATTTTCTTCAACATCTTATAAACACTTAGGATGCTCCTATAAAGTTGGAACTTTCAAAAGACAAACTGCCGTCGAAGAATATTTAATATTGTTGTCCGTGCCGTCTTTTCCAGTGTTGAAAATATTTTCCTATCGTACTTCAGTATCTACTAGGAACAATTTCTTTGAGTTTATATTTTAACATAACGCCACGACTGTATTCCCTGAAGGGTTAGGCAGAGATGTACCTATAGTACAATACACCCACATTTCGCCAGTTATGTTTAAGTTGTATATAATAGAGGGCAAGCCTGTTGCCAGCAACCTCAATGTTATGTCGACGGAAATCAAAACGATCGAGTATTGAAAGGAAATATTTTTTGTTCTTAAGACGCTGACAACACCTAAACCGCGGTCACTGTCAGATTGCATAGAAAAGAAAGAGAAGCACGATGACACAACGAATTAATGAAATAATGAATGAAGCAATTATCTATTTACTCAGAATATAAAATTATTCCGTAACCTTATCTTAGAAGACTCTTATATACCTATCGATGAAAAGCAGCTAAAATCTGACTTTTGTACTGTAAATCGCATAAAATCCGCTATGGCTTACGATCTGTCAATATGTTCCAAGTGTGTATAAAAACAATTTATTTCGCAGACCTCTGCCCTATTGAACGAGATTGTAACAGCTATTGGTGAAGGCAGTTTTATCCGTTTTATTCGTCTCGCGGCCATTACTGAGCGCCATAACTCAGTTGTCTGGCAACATTATTATGTGCCACGCTAATCGTGTTGCCATACTTAATGGCAAAAATGGCGAAGACGCTTGAGTATTAAAGTTATTTATTATACGGATATGGGAATTATTTTTGTTTATGTTTAAGTGTGAATAATGTTTGTAATAAACATTTTGTTAATTTTCGTTTTGTGGTCGTTCTGCAAGTGATGTGTAAGTTCGCTTTATGACTGTCGACAAAGTTGCCAGTATTTGTGAGGATTTCGAACTTAAGCTTATAGATAGAAGGTTTTCTGTAGCAATTCAGTTAATTTATATAACTGGACATTGTATAGAGTATAAACAACACCTCAACTTAGTGCATATTATTTCAAAATTAAGCTTGTCTGAAATAAGTTGTGCCAGAAAATTAGACAAAATCGCAAATTATACGAAAAACACACTTCCACCAAAATAAAACGATTCCAGCTCCCCTGCTGACTCATTTCCCCATTCCACTCTAACAATATCACTAACATCTAAAGCACAACCTATAACAATCATTCATCATCGGAGCAGCAATTTGTGAAATTGTTTGCGTAACCGGCATCAGATGTGATGTGATGTGATAATACATCACGATCATTATCGTGACGTCATCGCGCGTCAATCACGCGCGTGTCAGTGGCGATTTTGAAGATAAGCGGATTAAAAAACGATTATACATAGTATCGTGGCGGCTTTGAGCTTTTAAAAATATTGAAATTGGAAAATATCCATTTTATTAAGGATGGTTTTTAGGTTCCCGTACCTCCGAATGAAACAACGGAACTCTTATAGGATCGCTCTTCTTCCGTTTGTCCGTCTGTCATAGTATTTTTTTTTTTCAACTGTCATCGTAGGGCGAGGTTTTGACTTTTATTGCAATTAGCGAATTAAGCTTATTTAGAAAATTTGGATGATATTTGATGATTTGATGATACTTGAAGTCGGATAGGTACTGTACCCATGCGATTTCTGGTACCTAGGTAATTATACAAAAACCCTAATGGGGGAATTTTCGTATTTATTCGTCGACACAACTGGAAAATACAACATAACTGGCGAAATGTGGGTGTGCTATAGGTACACGTCGGCTTAACCGTTCGGGGATTACATCTTATTATGTGTTCATCAACAAATATAAAACGATTTTTATGTATCGGCAAATCAACATAATATATTAGAAATATTGTGTTAAATCGCTTTTGTAACTAAATCATCAGCTCAAACACAAAACATCTAACTTTATTGCTACTACACAAATAGATCAAACGGGGTCAAAATCTCAGTTACAACAACAAAAAAAGATCAAACTCATAAATTCATAAAACAAAGTAAAACCTAAGAGATACAGTTACGAAGTTTGTTTACTACCAACGTAAACAAGATAAAAAGCATGGCGCCGGCCAGCCGACCAATCGGATTGAGTCGCGACGACTTCCGGTACGTGCGCGGGAAAATTCAATATCCGGACAGATATTCGATCAGTCGATTACATGGGCCCAGATTACCCCAGTCTCCCCGGACGAAGGCGGTTTAAAAAAGTCCGGTTTTGTTACCGGAAGAAGGGGTTTGCTGTGGCCAAGGCTTATATGCAGCTGTTCAAAATTATTTTAGTTTTACTCAAAGGGAACAAATCAATGTCCAATAGAAACTAATGTCAAATCTTATATTAACTCAAACGTCATTCTTCTTATGATTACTTCACCAGGAGGTTTTCGCGGGAAGGTACCAAAGGGTTACCGAGGCCCCAGGCAACACGGGCAACTGAAGTAACACGGGTGGGTTTTAGTCAGTAAGAGTCTGACATACCCTACCGCTCCGCCCAGAGCGGGAGAAGTTATTTGATGATTTCCCACCCAAAAAAAAAGGAGGTAGATTTAACTGTTGATTTTCTAACTGAAGAGACAGCTGTGCTGCTGGGGAGTTTGTTCTGCCACTTCTTCTTCCCAGCTAAAGCACTAGGAAGCGGTGAAGGGCGGGCGTTTTTGGGGGATTGTCTTATGTAATTTTGACGTTTGAAAAGTGCTGATTCTCAGCCTCGTTTGAATAAATGACATTTCATTTGATTTAACCCATCTGTTATACCTTTTAAAAAAAATGTACATCTAACTCGGGCCACTCGATAGCCAATCAATCATTAGTGAATCCTTAATAAAGTTCAATAAGTGCATGAAAGCTTCATTTAATTAAATCCACTTAAGGCGCTGACAAGACCCAATTGAACTAAATAGGCTACTCTTAAGAAAAAAATTGCCATATCTGTATAGTTTTTGGTAGCTGAAAAAATATATGTCAATTTTTAACATATTTCCCAGAACTTGGTTGTTACCAAAAAGACGTTTTGAAAAAAGATCTTGATACAAACTAACGATAAACGAACCTCTTACCTTGAGTTCTAATCCAAAATATCTGTATTAAATTATCTAAAGTCTTATTTGAATGCAGAACAGGTTGTTTTTTATTTTCGATTACACAACTCAATTTTGAGTAAATAAATAATTGCTTAATATTTTGCAATAAAACAAGCGTTGCGTCATCGCGCTTCTCTTTCTTTTCTATGCAATCTGACAGTGACCGCGGTTTAGCTGTTGTCAGCGTCTTAAACATCTGACGTCATTCATTGACTTAGACAGTTTATTGAAAGTCAATTGGCATATTTATACTAACAAGGGTTAATACTTACTATAATAGTCGGTAAATATCTTACCAAATATGTCAGACAAGACTAACAACACACCAATTTACATAATAATTATAGACTGCTATCTATAATTCAATCAATCTGCCTAGCCTTTTCCTATATGATAGACTGGAAGCCGACCCTGGCTTACAGTCTAATCCGATGCAGCTGAATACCAGTATTTTACATGGAGCGCCTATCTGACCTGGGTAGTACGATACCTCTTGCTGAGACTGGCTGTCAGACATTCAGGCGTTCTGACGACCTGTAACGACTGCCAGAGATCCAAGAATGACAGCCGGGACCAACGGCTTAACGTGCTTTCCGAGGCACGGAGGAGTCTCGGTATGTAAAGATGGTCACCCATCCACGGACCAACCACGGCAAGCGTAGCTTAACCTGATGGATCGACCCGTGCGGCTGTTATTACTTAGCCACGAGCTATAGGTAATAATAAATGCAAAAGTAACTCTGTCTGTTCACGCCTTAACAGCTGAACAGATTTGGATAAAATTTGGGCAAATGGATTGACATGAGCTGGCTTAGTTTAGGATATAGAATACTTTTTGTCCCGGTAGTGGGTTCCCGTGGGATTATTTCCGACCGGGCAAAAGCTAGTTTTAAATAAACAATTCTGCTAGATCATTACATACATAGATACGAGTACATATACATATAATCAGCCTACAATGTTCCCACTGCTGGGACACAGGCCTCCTCTCTGTGAGAGGGAGAGTGGGCCGTAATCCACCACGCGGGCCCACTGCGGGTTGGTAGATGTCACATGTCATCGAATTTTTGGTCCTAGGACATGCCGGTTTCCTCACGATGTTTTCCTTCACCGTTTTGAGAGCAGTGGTGATGAAATAACTTACACAAAGTAAAGCGCCTGTCTGGGTTCGAACCTACGACTTACGACTCATACGTCGCTGCCGTTACCACAGGGCCACCACTGCTCTCAACCATTGATCATTACATACTCGTATCTAAATATAAGTAATCTTCTTCAGACATTCTAAACTAATCCTACTAATGTTATAAATGCGAAAGTTTGTAAGGATGGATGGATGGTTGGATGTATGGATGGATGTTTGTTACTCTTTCACGCAAAATGTTCTGAACGGATTTGGATGAAATTTGGCACACAAATAGTTAATAACCAGGAATAACACATAGGATACTTTTTGTCCCGATATACCCACGGGGTCAAAACTTATGCGGGTGAAACCGCGGGGCGCATCTAGTATTATATAAAGAAAATATTTGATTTTTTTTTAATGATTATTTGTTACGCTTTCACGGTAAAACGGCTAAACGCATTTGGATAAAATTTGGCACATGTGTAGATCATGATCTGGGTTAGAACGTAGGATACTTTTTATCCCGATATTCTTACGGGATAGAGACTTATGCGGGTGAAACTGCGGGCTCAGCTAGTTAATTCATCATTTGATAGTTATAATCTTCATGTTTTGCTATCACCTGTTTAAAGCTTTCATAAATATTATGTGGCTATGTTCTTAGCCTTGTCTGATATGGATAAACACACTAACAAAGTTAGACAGATTTGAAGATTTTCAGTTCCGGAAACGATCTCAAACCTATTTTAAACAATAAACCACATGACAAAGAACTTTCGTACTTAAAAAATACCTCGTAAAAAAGTGTGAAACATCTGTTAACTAATGTACAGAGCTGGAAGTTTCAGTAATTTATTTTGAACGTAACTCGATCACGTTGCGACGAGCAGCCATTACATACCGCGTCCAGCTGTTTCATTAAAAAAGAAGATTCCTTACTTCATTCAGTTTGTGGGGAATCATTTGAATAATTTCTTGTCTGTTACTATTTTACTATTTATTTTTACTGTACACATATATTATTTTTAGGGTTCCGTACCCAAAGGGTAAAGCGGGACCCTATTTAACGGGGCTCCCATACAACAGACATGTTTTTGTTTTGCCGTTTTTATAGATAATGCTACGGAACCCTTCGTGCCCGAGTCCGACTAGCACTAGGCCCGTTTTTTTTCCAGTGTGATTTAATGAACTATTCATTTTGGCTTTAGAATGTCAAAATGTATAATTACTTGCAAAATCTAGCTCTCTTCGCCTGTTTTTCCTTCTTATCGATGACTCCATTTTATGTATTTTAAATAACCGACCAGAATTTATTTATTTATTTAATACTTTAAGCACACATATATACAGAGGCAGGCTTAATGCCATGGGCTTTTTCTACCAGTCAACCTTTGGGTGATGCAGAGACAAACAGTGGTAGGTGCAATACTAGGTGTAGTACTATTTTTTTGGCGTCATCAACCGCAGGTAGTGTAGTCAATTGGCATATTAGAGTTATTTTCTTTGTGTAAACTTCACAGACGTGTTAATAAACACGATTAAACAAAAACAAAAGATTTTCTCACTTCATGTAACAAAAATTCGAAGACATGTGACATCTACCAACCCGCACTGGGCCCGCGTGGTGGATTACGGCCCCCTCCCTCTCACAGAGAGGAGGCCTGTGTCCCAGCAGTGGGAACATTATAGGCTGATTATGTATGTAACAAAAACACAAGCGCCAGGTCGTGGACCCAAAAAAAATCATTAAATTTTTGTTTTTGATTTCGTCGTATTTAGATATCGATACCCATCTCATCTGCTGAGTTACCCTAGCTAATTTAATTTGACCCTATATTGTTCCCAACTCCGAAACACAACCTACCTACATGCGTGTTGTGGTCAAACTGCCAACCCTGTACACATGCACGTATCGTATGCCGCATCTAATTGGTAATTGAAAACGGCCGCGGCGAGATCAAAGCGTCGCGCGGCCAATAAAATGTCAGGGCGCATGGCTGACATCACTGTCGGCTTAGGGTTGTCACTCGTGTCTTATTTCATTATCAGAAGGAAAGTAGTCAGTTTATTGGACAGTAATTTAGGCATATATTTAATTGAATCGCAAATAATTTTAATTTTATGTTCTTAAAAGTATTAGAATATAATATCTACTCTTTATTGTATACACCATAAATATTACAGATATAAATGTAGAAATTTTACATAGGGTGACATAATGGGCGGCCTTATCGCTGAAAGCCATCTTTTAAAGACAACCTTTGAGTAATTAAGGGGGAAGGAGAGACAATACTGCAGGTAGTCTGTGGTGTACCATTTACATATGTACAATAAATAAATACATTCATACATAAAACATACTAAACTTATCTATTATTGAACATCTTATATAATGAATGCGCCTCTTTTTTGTGAACCTCTAATAATTCCTATTTTGGGGTACTAAAAATACTAAGTAACCAACTAACTGCGACCAACTTGAATGTAGCGCGGTTGGTTACAGTTCTTACCTAACCAACTCTTTTGTTTATACTTAGTTACTGCAATCAACTGTAAAAAAAGGCCAGAAATTTAAGAGGCTTATTTATAAAAAAAAACTGTTCATCATTAGAAGCCCTTAATGCTTTAAGAGGATCATTCAATTTAAAAACGAACGAGCCTTACAGTAGTTTCATATGATGTGTAACATCTAACATCTCACCTTGGTAAATAAGCAACTGAGCAGCGACAGATATTAACCTCAGAATCTTAAAAAGCTAAATACTGAAATATTTATTCAAATAAGTATTCATTACTAGTGGTCGCCCACTGGTCGAAATTCGACCCCTTCTACTTACAATATATATAGTACTTATTCCATGCTCAAGCTCTCACTTCCTGTCTACACACTTCCGTCCCTTTTCACGAAATCACTGCCACAGAAAGCGAGAGGAAAGATGGTACACATCAAAAAGTGTTCATTATTAGAAGGGCAATAAGTTTTTTAGAGGATCAGTTAAATATTTCCAGTAATTTAGTTATTAGTTTAAGTCTAAACCAGCTTAGTTTCTAGTATCTTATTTTAGTTAGGAGTTTATTTGGAGTGGTTTAGCTTTGAGCTTTAAGCTGTACTTAGAACTTGTAGAGAGGATTTACTAGTTTCAGATGGTGTCTTACCAAATGGCTTCATACTTATAATAGATTAAAGTAATACTTTTTCACTATAAGAAGCAGTTAGTTTATAGTGGGGATTTAGAAAGATATCTAGACATTGGTGCCACCAATGTAACTAGCGGTTTTCGTCTTAAATAGACGTAATAAGGGAGGAAATTGTTACACTTTTCATAAGATGAAAAACAATTCTTTTTTTTTCTAACTGACCAGACAGCTGTGCTACTGGGGAGTCTGTTGCGCCACTTCTTCTTCCCAGCTGAAGCACTAGGATATTGTGAACGGAGGGCGTTTTGGGGGACTGTCTTGTGTAATGTTGACGTTCGAAAAGTGCTGATTCTCAGCCTAGTTTGAATGACTTTTGATTTTTTGATTTCTATTGAAAAGAAATAGCACACCAAGGTAATTGCGTAACACACTTTCAGTAGCATGGTTTCAATAGTATGGGTTACATTTTGACAGTTCAACAACATACATTGCTTTATTTAAGTTTTTAAGGAGACAAATTTTTCGAACATATGAAGCAATGGACTAGCAATATACTTCAATATCTTTCGGATTGTGATTGATAGTGTGTTACGCGATTAGGGTTTTGAAACTGATTTCTTTAAAAATAGTAGAAAAAGTAATCATAGCATTTTTTGTACTTAACATTAAACATTTTAAGGTTTAAAATCATTTGGAGAAATTTGACAGTTTGTGGTAACTTTATATGCTGGCGACTGTACACAATCGTAATAAGTACACACAGTATATAAGGCGGACTTAGGGCAGATTCACAGCGAAACGGAAGAGGCTGGCAGCGGCCGGCAGCGGACGTCAGCGGTCGGAAGCGGCTGACAGCGACGCTACGCGGGCAGTACGGCTGACAAGACGCGCGTGGCCGCGAGTCTGCTCGCGGCGCCGCCAGCGGCCTCGCGGCACCGCGGGTGGCTGCACGACCTTTTCGAGCTTTTCAAGAGATACTGGTCTTTTAATTAAGTAGATAAAGTTTAAAATTATTTCACACTGAAAGTGCTCGCCGCGCCGCTGCCGGCCGCTGCTTTCCTGGTGTGAATCGGCTCTTAATGCCACAAGGCACTCTCTGCCATTCAACCTCATCCACCATTTTTTCTTTATTTGCCTCCACAATAATGAAATGTAACTATGAACTGAAAAAGCACACGAATTAAATAATCTTAAGCCCTACTCTAATATTTAAATGACCTCAACAAAAACAACTGACTTCCAACCATATATCAAGCATCACAAAGTTGAATTTCAATTGTAGTGCCAGTATTTGTAGACCAGCGACCACCGGCAGCCAATGCATCATGTATATATCGAATGAATTGCATTCGTACAAACAGAAAGGGTGTTTTTAGCTCGCCATTGCAAATATTGATTTATTGTGTTAGATTTATGTGCGCCAGCGACGTGGTCGGATTTTATGCGTAAACGCACAATTGTGCGTCTGTAATTTATGTATAGTTTTGCGCCAAGTTCAGGAATGGAACACTCTGTATAGTAATGCGAAAGTATATGAAACACCCTGTAAAGTGCGGTGGTTTAATCCGATGATTGTCAACTTGAAACTCGAGTGTTAATTATTTGGGATCAGTAATTATTTTAAAATTACTTTATTGTTTTAATTCATTAACTTGCTTATTATACGAAAAGTTATTAGATTATAAATGAAATGAAATGATTTTATTTTCTGTAAGTAGGACAAACACTTTCACACGTCAATCATATTTATTAAAAAGAGAGGACGGCGTTTCCTATCTGACTACTCTGAGAAGAAAGGCCGGATCAAACTCAGAGGTCACAGTCTCTTTTAAAGTACATACATAATCTTGGTCAGACCATGTGCAGACCATGTAGATAGGCCACACAGATGGAGTACTCAGAACTTAAGGAGCTCATCGACTCGACGTACAATACTAAAGAAAGGACATTTGAACAACCATTTCATGAAGAGAAGAAGCGAAAATTTAATCTGTTGTTACTTTTCAAAGTCTCTTTTCCCTGTCATTACGTTGATAGCCAGTTGTCACAAAGTCGCAACTTTTCGACTCAGCTTAACATTTTCGAAAAAATGTTGAAAATAGCTATTCATACTCTTTGATCAGACACCCCACCACAACTTACAGACATTCCTAAGAACCGCAATATCATCTCCAATATTCTTCAATACTATAACATCTTCATGCAATCAAATGTGACAAAAACTTACTCCCCACACCATAACGTTCAAATAATAATGCTTCTCATCGAAAAATCGCTGTCTAAGAAAAAAATCCAATAGATTTAACGCCATTTCTATGTCCAGTAAGGTGCAGTTTTTTATTTAATTCTGCAAATCCACCCTTGTTTTTGTGGGGTGCCATCGTTTGAGGGACAAGTTACAGGCGGTCAGCGATTTAGGGTTAATCATAATAATTAATTTGTCAGAATATGTTACATTATATGGTCTTAAGATTAGTCAATGATTATGCCCTATTTACAATAAGCAAAGGTTGATAATGTATCTCATTAGTAAGAATCATGATGTTTGTACAATATCTTGCATAATCTTAGCCCTGACATCAACCAATGGACAAGATTGTCAAACTTTTATACGAGGTTTTTGGCTACTTTTATGTGTTTATTTTATGTAATCTTTTTTTGTAATGTGCGTTTTGTTTGTGCAGAATTATATAAACATTTTTTCTTTATTTATTTTTTCTTTCTTTTAACTAAAAACATTATTGCAAACGTTATGTAATTCTTATTTCAAAGGTTGGCCAAAAACCGATACTTACGTAGCACTTCGTACACCATTATTGTAGCGTTTGTGGTTAACATTGAAACATTTGGTGTACCACTGTCCAGTTGTAATTCTATAATGGTCTACCTATTTTCGAAATATTATTTGGATTGATGATAATGTGGCAATACGCTTGTCCCCCTTAAACATAACTTGCGAAATGCGGGTGTTATTACAGTTACACTTCTGCAACACCTTTCGGAGTAGGTAATAATGATGATAATAATTTATGCTGCCATTTTTTTTCTACTACCTCGTATTTTTTGTCCATTTTCGGACAGCTGTCATCCCTCCGCTGATTCCCTGCAACTTGTACCGGACCACCTACCTCTTGAGGGCACTAGAAATCAATACTCGACAACTGTCGGTTTTGAAGCGTTTAGTTGAGAATTATTCAATTAATTCCCTCGAGAACTAATTTGTTTTGATCCTCTGGAGTATTTGTCAAACTTTCAACTGTAATGGACACAATGTTTGGGAGAGAACCTGGGTTTGTGGCAGGATTATTGTTCGTAACTTTGTATAGCTTGGGCACAGTTGAACTGCCTGTTTCGTGAAATTTTCAGGCAGGTATTGTTGAAATTCAAAACTTATGCTAGTATTATTAAACTCTAAACTAGAGCAATATTCGAAATAATTCTGCTTCATAATTTAACAGAGACAGATACTAGAGTATTATTTAGGATAAACCTTAAACTAGAGCAATATTAGAAATATATCTGCATAATTTAACAGAGACATATTGTTATCAGCAGTATAATATCGCCATTAAATACTTATATGGACAAATATTCAACCACATATTTCAAATGATTGCCTCGTGCTGAATTATGTCAATACCCCACAGGATTGCTCATTGTATCGTCTATAGGGACGGCCTTGTTCCGGCATTGGACATTTGCAGTGTGGTTTTCAATACAGATATTAGTATTCATAACAGCAGGTTCGTTTATTTCACCACGATTATGTAATTCAGTATCATCATAATCATCGAAGCTACCCAGTTAGTTAGTCGAATATGAGATCAAGCTATGTAGATGTAATCCGGATATTACAATAAAAATAGGTATCGAAGAACAAGATATTATAGTTTTTAGGGTGCAACTAGATTTCAGTTTAATGATTTTTTAGCATCAACATCTGAAAGAAAGAAAGAAAATTCATTTATGTAGCACAGACTAAAAGGCACCCAATAAAATATACAGCAGATAAAAAAACAATGACTCCTAAGTCACAGGATCTCCTTGGTGGGAGTCAGGGTTTACTCTACCTGTATGACCTTTATTCACTGTAATACATGCGATGTAGTGTTTAAGCATTGTTGAAGGTATTTGTATAAATAAAGATTTTTATTATTATTAAAATGCATAAAAATAAAAGTTTAAAGTACGACGTAAAAAAGTGTACCTCGTGGCGGCGCCAATAAGGCCCAGTTCAGCAAAAATGCCAGACAACTAGTGCCTGACACTGGTTTTCACCTGGACTATGTATACATATTAAAAATGAAACTTTTTGTGTCTGTTTGTCACCGCGCTTTTTTTCTTAAGACGCTGACAACAGCTAAGCCGCAGTCACTGTCAGACTGCATAGAAAGAAAGAGAAGCGCGATGACACAACACTTGAAATGTATTGCAAAATATGAAGTATTTATCTATTTAGGTACTCAAAATTGAGTTGAGTAATAGAAAATAAAAACAACCAAGTTCTGCATTCAATTTAGACGTTCTTGATATTAATTAAGTACGTAACGTACGTTGATATTTAATACAGATATTTTGGATTGGAACTCAAGGTAAAAGGTTAAATAACCGTTAGTTTGTATAGAGTTTTTTTTAAAACGTGTTTTGGTAACAACCAAGTTCTGAGAAATGTGTTCAAAATTAACATATATTTTTTCCGCTATCACAAACTATACAGATTTAGCCATTTTTTTTCTTAAGACAAGCCTACTTTGGTCATTTGCCTCTTGTCAACGCCTTAACTACACAACTGATATTGACGCTTGATCATTAAGATAATTTATTTCGGAAGGTTTATGTCTAAAATAAATGAATAATAAAGTTAATAACAAAAAAACTCGAAATTTTAATTAAGTCGCATTTTTATGTTTTTTCTGGTCGTGCGAAGCAGGTGCGGGTAGGAATACCATTTAACTTTATAGCATGATTACCATAATTATTTTATGTTATTTATTTGGGAAGACAAACAATTGTATAGTGAGAATTTCATAGTTATAAAATTAAATTAAATCTAAGGATTGTAACAGTACATTCCACTACGTTTCCACGGATAACAAAAACCAATTAAGGTACAGTGAAGATACAATATTATTAACTAAACCAAATTAAAATTTAAAAAAAAAGTTTAAATATTATCGTTTTTCAAAATTTAAAGTTTCAATATTTAAATTACATCAAATTTAAATGAAAACAATTAAAAATAAATAAAAATAATTCAACAAAAAAATAAGATAATTAGGTGATTAGCTACATTATATATTTAATTACTAATTATAATAATAATTATCATCCATTCATCTATCAAATTTAAACCGCCAATGCAACTGTACTGTATTGCGGCCAAGCAGTTTTAAATTAGGACTTTTTGTGCGGTATAACTATACCGCACAAAAAGTCCTAATTTAAAACTGCTTACAGTCTTCTTGCTTTTCGTCTCAAGCCTGAACGTAGATAGTTTAAAAACTTCCGTTTTAGACATTCAAGTGACGAACAAAAAGAGGGGTACGTAAAAACTTAGTCCTTTAAGAAAAAAGTCGCTCAAGCGCTGGACAGCTTGTGCTGGAGCAAAACAAAGCAGAAAGCCTTTGCGAAGACTGAGCCAACTTGATTTTATAGCGGCGTTTATAGACTTTTGTTTTGAGAAAACAATTAAGTTTCAACTTGAGTAACCAAAGTTACAGAAATTATTTTTTTACCAAATAGTCAACCTGGTAAACAATTAATTTCCCTGATCGTACCTACACGGAAAAAAGGATGTCTTAAATTAAGACAATATCCTTTTGGTCAAGACAAATATTGATTCATTTATGGGGAAAACAATATATTCTTGAATGAAGTTGTACGAGCATCGCCACATGATATTTATTGTTTTAGTTTTTACCTGATCAAGCAGTTGCTAATTCACCGATTTATGTACATTCGCTGACTAAGCTATTACGCCCGCCACAAGCCACCTACTTTTGGCATTATATAATTTGTTGTTTTATTAAATAAATGGTCAATCTTTATCGGACACAAAACAGTGATTTTATTTCCTGTACACATCCCGAGTGATTCATCCACCTACATCCTACATCTCAGTGTGCGGAGCTGCTGCCCGTACATTTATGGTCCTTCGAGCCGGATCGCCACTACTGGAGCAAACAGTCCTGCAAGTCGCACAGGTACGAAGTGTTTCTACTTACGATAGCGAATCGGTTTGACTGGTCTTCCACAAGCGGATCGCCCCAGTCAGATTGAGAAGGCGCACAATATCGTACGGAGAGATTCCTTCGGACCCTGCGATCGCCGTGGGAAACATCAACATTTGGTGGTTCGGGAACTACATACAACAATACAACAGTGAAGTCAACAGAGCTAACGTCCATCCACTACACGCATACACACTCGTGCAACAATTATGGACGCCAGGCAACAAGAACTTCTCAAGCGGCAGGAAATCATCGCAGAGGGCATCCGAAAAATTGGTGTCAACTTCGGAAAAGATGGCTCTGACCGCAAAACCGCCACATACATCCGGGGCAGACTGGATACCCTCCAGGCGCACTGGAACGAATTCGAAATGAATCATGGCGTGCTACAGGGCGCCATAGACCAGACCGACATATACTACACCACAAAAGTATACGACAGGGTCAAGTCGAACTACTCAAACATACAACATAAGCTGCAAACATGGTCAACAAGCACTTCGGAACTCGCGAGTCGCCCAGAAGAAGAGAACAAGAACACTGGAGTCCTATCGAGATCGGACGAGCTAAAAAATCAACAAGCAACCAACTTTAGAGCCTTCTCACGTTTCGTCAGCAACTTGCGTACTGCTGACATTATTGAGAAATGGGAGATAGAAGACAAGCTTAGGGTCCTCGAATCGCGATGGAGGGCGATTGACGAAGTGCACTGGCAGCTCGACAACGTTCTCGTCGGTAGCGACGTAAACTACGAGCTCGAGTTCTCGCAGTACGAAGAAACATACGAGTGCACAAAGCGAGGTCTCAACCGCAAACTCAACCACGCTGTCCAACAACGGGATAGTGCGCCAAGGATCGAAATACCGATATTCTCTGGAAACTACACACAATGGCCGACATTCCTCGATCTATACATCGCGGCTATCCATAATAACCCTTCCCTCTCGAAGGGGCAGAAGATGCAACACCTGAAAGGGAAGCTAAAAGGAGAAGCTGAGCGCCTTGTGCAACATCTGTCTGTTTCCGAGAGCAACTACGACTCCTGCTGGGAAATCCTCCACCATAGGTACAATAACTTGCAGATGCTCTTCACCAAGCAAATGCAAGTTTTGATGAGTCAACCTACGATTCAAAATCAAAACGCGTACGAGCTGAAGCGCCTACACGACACCAGTCTCGAAACCGTGCACGCGTTGCGTAACTTGAGCATCGACACGGCAACATGGGACCCGATTTTGGTGCACATTCTGGCAGCAAAACTAGACACTCAGACCTACGCTGACTACATGGAGGCGAGGAAAAATCCAAGAGGGCTTCCCGACTTCAAGGAATTCATCCAGTTCATCGAAGGGAAGTTCACGGCGCTGGAGTCAGTAGTGAAGAAAACAAGTAAACCCAACAAACAAACAGATGCCGACGTCACCCCAAATAAAGGGGCCTCGATGACAACAGTACCAAGGGATGCGTACAACAGATACAGACGCTACCCCAAAGCAAACCATACAAGCTCCGACAGAAATTGTCCAGTTTGCAAAACATGCCACATCTTGCTCTACTGTAAAGAGTTTCAAGAAATGACGCCAGCCATAAAAATTAGGACAATTGAGCAATTGAACATTTGCAAAAACTGCATGTATCCGCACAACGGAAAGAAATGCAACTCGCAGAAAAGATGCAAAGTGTGTAACGGCGCACATCACACCACGCTACATGACCTAGTCCGCGATACTACGTCAGCGACACTGTCGTCAAGCCAAATGGCCGAAGGCGTGACAAACAACAACATGCAGCGAAAAACCAATCACGTGTCAGGAAATTTTAACGAAGTTTTACTGGCTACAGTACAACTTAAAGTAAAGGCTGCAGATGGAACTTACACCGTACTTAGATGCCTTCTAGACCAAGGCTCCCAACTGAACCTTATAACAGAATCGGCTGTGCAACGACTTGGGCTTCCGCGACGCAACCACAACTCAACTGTGTCAGGGATCGGAGCATTTGCCAGCCAGAGCAACGGGACCGTTCAGTTGGACTGTAAGTCCCTTTACGGAGATTACGAGTTTTCAACGCCGGCATTAGTAATGGCTAAACTACTCAACAACCTGCCTAACTACTCCTTCGAAAAACAAGATTGGCCTCACATAGAAAACATTAACCTGGCCGACCCACAATTCAACTTATCAAGGCCGATTGACATTCTACTTGATGCTGGGGTATATGGCGACATAGTCATGAGCAACATTACTCGAGGAAACATATACGCACCAACCTGGCTTCAAAACAACAACATACCCAAACAAGGTATTTTTACAACGAACGAAGAGAAAAATAAACGAGGTCAAACCTGCGCAATACAAACAATAGACGCGCCACTCATCGAGCAACTACTGCAAAAATACAGCACGATGACTTATGCAACCCGAGTCATCAGCTGGATCAGACGATTCATAAACAACTCGCGTGACGCAACAAGAGCCATACACAGGTCACACTTAACTACGGAAGACATTGTGCAGACTCAGCACCTGCTTGTGAAAACTACACAGAACAATACATTTGGCGATGAAATAGCATACCTACACAAACATAACAAGGTACGGGCTACAAGCAAACTGTTGAGTTTAAGCCCAATGCTAGACGCACAAGGTATTCTTCGAGTGGGAGGAAGACTTGAACATGCTAAGTTAAACGACTCCCAAAAACATCCAATAATTTTACCAAACAAACACAAGTTATCAGACCTCCTGATTGACCAAGCCCACAAGAATACTCTCCACGGCGGTGCCAGGCTTACTTTGGGAAACCTTCGTAACAAATATTGGATACTTGGCGGCATGAAACCAATCAAGAAGCAACTCAACAAATGTGTCACCTGCCACCGCTACAAAACGCAACGCAGCAATCAACAAATGGCACACTTACCAACGCCTCGAGTTACACCTTCAAGGCCATTCACACACACGGGCGTGGATTTCACGGGACACGTTGAAATAAAGGCTAACAAAGGTCGCGGCATTAAAACAGTTAAAGCCTACATCGCGATTTTCATTTGTTTATGCACAAAAGCCATCCACCTGGAGCTGGTGTCAGATCTCAGCACGATAACATTCCTCGCAGCATTGAAGCGGCTATGCGCACGACGAGGAACACCAAAACATATCTACAGTGACAACGGAACGAACTTTGTCGGAGCAGCAAGAGCTCTAGCCAAAGAACGCCAGGAGGCACTGCAGCTTCTAGTTAACGACGACCTCATCAACAACACTTCCGAAAAAGGTATGGAATGGCACTTTAACGCACCATCTTGGCCCACAGCGGGAGGACTATGGGAAGCTGCAGTCAAGAGTATGAAACACCACCTAAAACGCGTCCTTGGGGAACAAAGGCTTACGTACGAAGAGTTTACTACTTTGCTAGTACAAATTGAAGCCTGCCTCAACTCAAGGCCACTTGTCGCCCTAACAAACGACCTCGACGACATCGATTACTTGACACCAGGCCACTTTTTAGTCGGTGGACCGGTTCTGGCACCTCCGATGACGTCAGAGAGTGACAACAGCCAGTTAACTTTACGATGGCGCCTGACAGAAAACATGTACAAGGAATTTTGGAAGAAATGGTCCAAAGATTACCTACAAACATTACAATTACGAGGGAAATGGCAAACTCCAACACGCAACATTGCCGTGAATGACGTCGTCCTTGTAAAGGAAGAACAAATAGCCCCAGCCCGATGGTTATTAGGGCGAGTTATAGAGACGCATCCTGGACCGGATAACTTGGTACGAGTCGTCACGCTCAAAACTAAATCCAACATAATGAAGAGACCCGTAACGAAATTGTCCCGATTACCAATTAAAACCGGGAACAACAAAGAAAACAAACCAACACAACCAGAGGCGACGTCATCAACATCTCAACGTCGGGTGAGCCCTAGACGGGCACAGAAGGGTGTTTCCAGCTGTAACGTCCTCCAGTACCTAAGCACGTTACTAGTACTGATGGTTACGTGTGTGACACCGTCCATGCAACAACTCGTCAATGTAACAACTCTAGACCCGACCCGCCTTGTATACTTTGACAAAGCCGCAGACTTACAGATAATACAAGACGAATGGAGACTGGTAGTATACTACAACATGTCAACTTACTGGAAAAGTACTTCTGCCGTTGAACAATACGTCCAGCAATTACACGGACTTTGTCAACGAAATATAGCGTACTTGACTATATCCACACAACTCGAGCACGAACTAAACGAGCTCAAACACTACAACGAAGTACTACAATCCGACCACGGAATACGTAGCAAGCGAGGTCTCATAAACGGAATTGGGAACATTGCCAACTCTCTATTTGGAGTACTTGATGACAAATTCGCCGAAAAATACAACAACGACATCAAACTACTGCACAGCAATTAAGACCACTTGTACAATCTGACGAAACAACAGACTTCAATAATCGAAGGGGAATATCCTTAACCCTAACCTTCTGAAGAGGAACGAGCAAGTAATGAACCGGCAGTTCATTGTCATCAACAAAAGTCTCAGAGACTCGCTCCAACAACTGAAAACCGAACAAGACCAAGCAACGTTCCTTACTGCTACTGCACTTGCCGCAAACATGATGGTAACAAACTTGCGGAGAATACAAGACATGTTGATCAGCCTAGTTACAGATCTTCGTCACGGCAAGGTCGACACTCACCTGTTGAAACCCGATGCATTCGAAAAACAGTTGAACATCATATCAGGACAAGTCCCAAAAGGATTATCTCTCCCTTGCTCAAACAAGCTCAAGTGTACCCGGGAAATGTATAAACTAGCAAGTGTGCAAGGAAAACTAACCGAAGACTTCATCATATTCGAAGTAAAAATCCCGTTAGTAGCAGACGAACAGTACGAACTAACCGAAGTCATCCCAATCCGCAACATAAAGGGAACCTCCATGATTAACATAATACCAACAACCAAATACATAGCCGTTAACTTGAAGCTAGACATGATGATACCACTGGATCAACAACATCTTTCATCGTGCGAACAAGTAAACACAAATCAGCTGTTGCTATGCAACCTTGACCTACCTATATACAGTATAAAAACAGCCACAACAATGTGCGAAGCAGGCATAATAAACAATCGAGGAGGAACAACCTGCCGCACTAAGGTATCGAATTGCAGCAATGACTGGAAAAAACTGCACAGTAAGGGAGCGTGGTTGTTTACGTGTTGCGAGGAATGCACTATGCGCATTTTCTGTCCTGCGGGAATTACGTCACAGACACTACAAAATACAGGCATCATCACCTTAGCTACCGGTTGCATGATGCGCGGCGATAAACATCTGATTCATGCACATTACAAAATGCAAAGCACCATGGAATTAGGAAATGAGCAAGAGATCTACGTACCAGAGATAAATCTAAACGAACTATTAACAAGCAATAGTCAAATTACAAATATAACAAATATGGAACTTGAAACACATGAAGAACAACTAAAGAGTCTTAAGAGAAAAATTGAGCTGGTTAAAGAACAACAGGACATACAAATGGTTAATTCCGTGGAGGCGGAGCAACATCACTACGTCCTGTACGGCTGTATGATAACCTGTGCAACAATATTCAGCATATGGGTATGCGTCCAAATTAAAGCACGCTGTCTCCGTACACCTCAAGGAAACAGAACAGGAACGCAGGCGCACAAGGAAGAGATTGAGATGGCCCCAAGTCCTACTGAACGGCATCTCCCTACGGAAGGACAAGCAAAGGCAGACACCCCGGATCTAGAAGAGGTCACCAGACATCTTCCTAACAGCAGCAAGGTGGATCGCGAAACGTCGCCAATGACAGTTAGCGACGGACATAGAACCTTCCAATAACTTTCTTTACATATTTTACTTACCCTTGGATAATGCATTTTACTGGACATTTGTACTTTTATAGTCGGCAGGATGTACGAGCATCGCCACATGATATTTATTGTTTTAGTTTTTACCTGATCAAGCAGTTGCTAATTCACCGATTTATGTACATTCGCTGACTAAGCTATTACGCCCGCCACAAGCCACCTACTTTTGGCATTATATAATTTGTTGTTTTATTAAATAAATGGTCAATCATTATCGGACACAAAACAGTGATTTTATTTCCTGTACACATCCCGAGTGATTCATCCACCTACATCCTACATCTCAGTGTGCGGAGCTGCTGCCCGTACAGAAGTAAAATTTTGTCTTAGTTTTATTGTCTTCCTCGAAGACATTATACTTAAATGAAGAATTATTAATTTTAATTTTAAGAATATTATTTCTCTCTTAGAATATTTTCTTCAATTAAGATTATTATAGTCTTGAATCAAAAATATTTGCTTAAGTCAAGAATAAAAACCAAGTTTTTATTATTCTTAATTTGAGTAAACAGGTTTTCTTGGACTGAGTACATTTACTTACGTTAAGAAAATATTTACTTGGATTGAAACAACTTTTCTGAGAATATTGATATTCTTCGCTGAAGAGATCCTTTTTTTCCGTGTACTTATGGCAAAATGACAATTAGGCTTAACACGATCTTTAAGATGACTCGTGCGTCCTGCCTCTTGTGTTACTTACCTAATAAAAAATAACCACGCACAATGAAGGGTTCCGTCGTTGAGGTGAATTTATCCCAAAAATAAACTACTTAACATTGTAGGTTGAAAAACATGCTCCACATACAATCCAACTGCAAATGTAAATTTATACGCACAACAATATTGAGAGATTTACCAAGTTGTTTTTACACCATAGACTTCTTTTAGGTTTTCCTGAAATCTAAGTAAAAGACAGGTTTCTATATTTTTTTTAAATTTTAGGGTCAGTAGTTTTGGAGATAAGGGGCGATGGTCAGTTTTAATTTATTTGCTTAGTTTTAAAACTATTTATTTAAAATATATATTTGAGACCAAGACAAGACAAGCCCTTTCATTTGATATCTCACACGGTACAGTTTGTAATTTTTTTTTATTTGACCCCCAAAGTGAACCTCATATTAAAAAAAACATTTATTTACGTTACACGTCCGTTTTTGGGTCACAGAAATCCATATGCGTCCAAAATTTCAACTTAATCGGTGCAGTAGGTAAACTCGGAGCAAATCGGCTGTGCCTGACGAACAGACAGACAGACACACGAGTGATCCTACAAGGGTTCCGTTTTTACCATTTGTGATACGGAACCTTAAAAAAGGTTTTTAGACCAAGTCACAGTGAATTCACAAGCTCATTTTGATCTAAATCCTGAAAAATATCACATCGAATATCTCCAGTCACAATACTTTCACAAAAATATTGAATACATTTGAAGGTATCCAAGATCAAAAGAGAACATTTCCCATTCATGTATTACAATAAAATAGACTATCCGTCTTTCTGTCGGCACATTAGATATATCGGTGACAGTTTTATGTTTGTCCACTATGTAAATCGCTGGCCACCCCAGTGATGTGCTGGCGTGAAGATTTATATCGATACTGTTCGGCCACCGTGAGTAGGGATGGGATTGTTTAGATTTGGTTAGATTTTAGGATAGTGTTGTTTTGATTTTTAGTTGCATTTTTATGTGGTTCCGTACGGAATTTTTGTTTTTCTAAACTGTTTGTCTCTTAAGTTATTTTGATTTGTTGATAGGGAGTTTGTTGTGCTACTTCTTCTTCCTAGCACAAATACTGGGAAGAAGTGGTAAAAGATGGCCACTTTGGGTGTTGTCTTTGCAACTTTTGGACTTCAAAAAGTGCTGACACCGAATGTTACTTTTAGGATTTACCTCATTCAATTTACCTCAGAAGGAAAAACGGAATCCTTACAGGATAACTTCGTTGTCCGTCTGTCTGTCTACCTGTCAGTCTGGCAAAACCCTTTTGCTTAGAAACGCGTGGAGGTATCAAGTTGAAATTAATATTAAATACGTAGGTAGGTCTACGGTCCCTTGGAGCTCTAAAAAAAATCAAGCTTCTAAGTCAACGCAATAAAAAAAACGCTATTTTTATGCGACATATTTTGAAACTCGCAAATTGACCTAAAA
This sequence comes from Atethmia centrago, assembly GCA_905333075.3. NCBI lineage: Eukaryota > Metazoa > Arthropoda > Insecta > Lepidoptera > Noctuidae > Atethmia > Atethmia centrago. Next base: position 27,068,655 of record HG995378.1, on the reverse strand, counting down.
TCATAACATTTGGCATTAAGCAAAGTCTCACAGCACAAGTAAAGAGTCCGAAAATCGTTAATTTCTTGTTCTACCACATAAAAAAAAAAATGCGATTAGAAACTTACGTTGACAGTTGGAGAATTGAACGTGTAGTATATCGATGTACTTAGAGGTGAAAATGTTTTTCAAATACAATGTTTAGTTTGTTATTGGAGATAAATTCATGCAGACTACGAAACCCTTCGGTGAAAAAAAGGTGGAAAAGGTGACCTCACCTTGTCTGAGAATTACACTACTATTTTGACTGACCGTACTTATCCGACTTTTAAGCTACTTAACCGCACACCAATACAAAAAAAAACCGGCCAAATGCGAGTCGGACTCGCGCATGAAGGGAACCGTACCATTATCTATGAAAAAGACAAAAAAATCATGTCTGTTGTATAGGAGCCCCCTTAAATATTTATTTTAATTAGTTTTTAGTATTTGTTGTTATAGCGGCAACAGAAATACATCATCTGTGAAAATTGCAACTGACTAACTATCACGGTTCATAAATACAGCCTGGTGACAGACAGACAGACAGACAGAGGACAAGACAGCGGAGTCTTAGTAATAGGGTTCCATTTTATCCTTTGGGTACGGAACCCTAAAAACACTTGACTGTGACACCCAACATACTAATTCACACCAATCTTCCTCAAAAAAACGATTGAAACAGATCCGAAAGCCTTCTAAATCAAACAGCTGATCCCTTTTCCATTTCCTGACGGCAAAATGTCGAAAAAACAAGAAAATCATCAATTAGTATCCAAACAAGGTATTGTCCGGAGTTTGTCTCTCGTTAAAAATACGCATCGGAGCGAGAGCGTCGCGCAAAGACCAACTCGCCTTGTTTAAGCCACTCACAAACTTTGGATTATGTAGCGTTGGCAAAATATATTTTTAAAACTTAGGCGGAAGTTTGAAAGGAGTTTTAGGTGATTTTTTTGTACAAGTAAAATAACCATACTTTAGATATATTTTGTGATAGTGTTTTTTTTATTGTAAGTTGTAGGTGTACTATAGGTACACCTCTGCCCAACCTGTCGGGGAAAACAGGCGTCTGCCCTATTAAACAAAATGTCCGTCTTATACAAACGTCTTATATAAACAACGTCATATATATAACAATTAAAATAAATAAAAAACAAAAGTATAGTCTAAGAAATGTTTACTAACATTTTTCTACGATTAGTGCATGTAAATACAAAACTTACCTTACACACATAATCAGCCTATAATGTTCCCACTGCTGGGACACAGACCTCCTCTCTGTGAGAGGGACTAGACCGTAATCCACCACGAGGGCCCAGTGCGGGTTGGTAGACGTCACATGTCTTCGAATTTTTGGTTCTAGGTTCTAGGACATGCCGGTTTCCTCGCGATGTTTTCCTTCACCGTTTTTAAACTTACCTTACAAGTTACAGAAACTGATTAAAAGCTCCACACTCCCTACAAAAGGCTCAAAGCCACACCTATGCATATGACGAGGCTTATCGATCCCCATTGCATAAGTAATGTCAGTTTGAAACTCCGGCTATAAACGCCTCGGTGATCCAGTTCCCGCCATCGATTGTTTTACTATGACGGCTATTGATAAACTGCTTTAAAAGTTTTAAGATAGGAATAGAATGAGAATTTATTTGAAACAATGAACGGTTGACGCTAAAGTGTTTTAGATCTAATTGCGCACAAACACACATAACAATATAATGTCATATCATTTGACATCCATTGCTTCATAGATTTGATAAATTCGCCTGATCAATGACGAATGTGGCTGAACTGTTAAGACGAAAGACATTGCGTTTTTAATATTGTGTTTGATTTTTGGTTATTTAAATTTATTGCAATATTAATATTATGCTTTAATTAATTAATTGATTGTTATTTTTGTTATTATCTGACGGTGAGCAATGGGTAGTTCGCCGTCCGATAAGGACCAGGCCCGGGTCGACGGCGCATTGTGTTCCAGTAGCAGTCCAGAGTCTGGATTTGTGCCCGGTTGATGTCAATAGGCTCGCCCCTTATTACATGGGGCTTTTTTTTTGGGTGGGATTTCATGAAATAACTTCTCCCGCTCTGGGCGGAGCGCGAGGGTGTGTCAGACTCTTACTGACTAAAACCCACCCGTATTCCTTCCTGTTGCCTGTGTTGCGGGGGCCTCGGTGACCCATAAGTACCTTCCCGCATTACATGGGACTTAAGGCGCAGATATATGATTTTAGTGACTTTTAAATCTGTCATTACGCCTTCAAATTACGCCTCAAAGAGATGTCGTCAGCACAAATGTAGGAGTCCACTAGGGCCGATGCTTGCCGGGGTCGCGGGAATGTCCGAAAGGGTTACCGAGGCCCCTGGCAACACAGGCAACGGAACACGGGTTTTAGTCAGTAAGAGTCTGACACACCCTACCGCTCCGCCCAAAGTGGGAAAAGTTATTTGATAATTAACCATCCCAAAAAAAAAGAGAATGTTGTAATTCATAATATTTCTTGACATTTGCACATCACATCATGTGGCAAACATGTCTGTACCCAATAATGTTGTTACCATTTTGCATGCATGTCTTTTTCCGTATGTATGGCACATGTTTTAGCAAATAAATATTATCTTAACTTATCTTAACGATTGTTGCGTTACGCATTTACCCCGCCGGTTTCCGATCTCAAAATTTGAAATTGTGAACTTGTCAAACACTACCTTGGCATCACTTAGGTGATTCCTTCAATTTAGCACGCGTAATTCAAAATCTCGTAGGTTATTTGCAAATAGTTTTGGAATTTTGCGGGTTATATTTGCAGAGGCTGATATCTTTTGGATAGAAACAAACTCAGTCAAACTTAAAAAAAATAATTCGTCATCGGAGCAGTAGTAAGATTATACCTACTAGTTAAATGGAAATCTAACAATATTTCTAATATCCTCAGAATAAGGTTTTAAATTAATTGTTTTCCCCACTAGGTACGACTTTACTTTAGAGATTAACATACCCCTACTAAAAATAACCTACAAATGAATGCAGAATTTCTGTGCAACAAAATCCTCCAGCAGGCTTAGCATGACGCTTTCTTTTTCTTCGAAGACAAGACACGGCTCTTTCTATATAAAGTGACATTTCGTTTCTCCTTTTATGACATCCCACCGTAGAAATCCTTCTACATAAAAAAGGACCTAGACAAAGATCGATAAAAACGAAAGAAAAGATGACAGATTGTAAAAGGATTTCTACAGTGAGATGTCAAAAATGGAGAAACAAAATGTCACTTTGTATAGAAAGAGCCGTGTCTATTCTTCGAAGAAATACAAACAGTCATGCTAAGCTTGCAGCATATACATAAAATATTCCTCTTACTACACAAACCCGTAATTAATTATCTCATCCCACAACATTTAATAACAAAAACACGACTAGTGCATCACATTAATTCTGCAAACAAAATCTTTTTGCGATCCCTACTCCCTTGGGATTATAGCCCTCTGGACTGAGGATTCTTAGTAAATAGTGAAGCCCCCCACCCCTGCTTCTTACCGTAAAACCAATGGCATTCAACTCCAAAGGATTTACTATAAGGGCATGTGTTTGGTGAATGAATAAATGCCCAAGAGAAGAAGAATTATCTTTATTTTTTTGGCAGCATAATGGAGTGCTTATTCCTTAAGATTATTTTTGTGTTGTAAGTGGGGAATGTATCCTTGTTTATGGTTTGCAAAAAGGTGACGGTATTTGCCCTAGACCTTTTCAGCTACTTTGAATGTACGTATGATATTATTTCAGTGTCTTGAAAGTCGAATTATTAATTCAGTGGCATTCAATCCAATCACTTTGTGTAATAAAATGGTCATATTGTTAGTATTTATTGTATTCTAGACTTACACTTCTTATTATACATTTATTTTACACTTATACAAGGTGTCGTTTTGCATTCTCGTCAAATTTCAGGAGGTAGTGTGTGTGTAAAAGAGCAGCTACAGTGCGGCATCACACAGGCCACGTTTTAACATGCGTGTCCCACACATGCCGATTTCCGAAAATTAGAAAAAAAGGACCAACTTATTTTATTATTGATTCGTGTCGAGAATCATTAGCATAGTTACATCCTTAAATTTGACGAGGATGCAAAACGACACCTTGTATAAATCGATTAAACTAAACGTCATTATTAGAATAAATATGACCATTTTATTACACAAAATGACAGCTAGCAGATGTCAGATTAGTGATTTAATAATTTAACTCTAAGCTTTCACTATTAGCAGCTCTATATGATTAGATTATACAAACTTTACTTTAAGTGTGGGTTTTTCCATCGGGACATTCTCAGTAGCAGCCCGGAGTCTGGATTTGTGCCCTGTTGACGGCAACTTAAACATAACTCTCCAAATATGGGTGTACATCGTACTATATTTACCTACACAGCTAGCCCTTCGGGGATTATACAAACTTTTAATAACTTTAAAATCTTTCCTATGCTAGCATAGCTTTAGAATTATTAAAAAAAATAACGCACAGCAAAGGCCTTATTTTCTTAAAGCATTTTACCATTTACCTGCTTACCATAAATTCCTCTAATTAAAACAGAATTCCCGATACTGAAAAACTATCTGAGCTGCACAAACGTTTGGAATTCCTGCATAATTCCCTTGTAAATAACTCCTGATAACGCGGCCAAGTTGCATAATCATAAAAAGGAGATTTTATACACATTGATAGCAGTAGGAACTATACCAGGAATTGTGAGTCAACACGCACAGGGAACAAGTAAGGGAGAAAATTGTGATTTTCCACTGCTTTTATGAAATAAATGCAATAAGAATTTACAAGTAGGTAAGGGAGAATATGGAGTGTTTCCACTGCTTTTATGAAATAAATGCAATAAGAATTTTCCTTTGAAAAAATATGTTTCAAATTTCAATTTCGCCGTAGTTACTTTGGTTTAACTAAGTACATAATTTAAGACCTGCAGGCTTAGCATGACACTCTCTATTTCTTCGAAGAATAGACACGGTTCTTTCCATACAAAGTGACATTTCGTTTCTCCTTTTTTGACGTCCCACCGTAGAAATCTTTCTACTTATAAAAGGACCTAGACAAAGATCGTTAGAAACGAAAGACAAGATGACAGATTGTATAAGGATTTCTACGGTGAGATGTCAAAAACTGAGAAACGAAATGTCACTTTGTATAGAAAGAGCCGTGTCTATTCTTCGAAGAAATAGAGAGTGTCATGCTAAGCCTGCTGGTAACCATATGTAGGCTTATCCTCTACGAGTATTACATGGGACTTAAACATAACAGGCTAAATGTGAGTGGTACTATAGGTGCATCTCTGACTAAACCATCGGAGATTACAGGCGTGATATTATGCTTTATGTATAGAAAGAAAGAAAGAAAGAAAAATATTTTATTTGGGACACGCACAAGAAATACAAAAAGTAAAAAAGGTGCAATCAAAATTTACGTATTTGTTCGAATAAACAAAAAACAACAAAGAAAATAAATAAAAACGAGTTTTGCGACGCCAAAAAGGCTCCTATCTCTACATAATGCTGCGATATTTAAAAAATAAATACCACAACGCTGGTATTCTGATAGGGCCCGTATATTATATGTTATGAATGTATTTCTAAACAAAGCTTTTTAAAGGATGTGCTAATGTTGTTATTTACTATTCTTGCTTGATATTCTCAGTTACAAAACTGGCTCTAAAATATACCTAGCATTCAGAGAAATAAAATACTTTGTATTAGGTACTCTCTACGATATAAAAAGCTAACGAGATCACTGAAATTATAAATCAAAGGACTACTATTTTAATCATAATTAAATTCTACCAGTTTATCCAAACTATGACTTCTTTACCAAAGGTTGGTTGTTAAATCTTATTTAATATAACCATGGATAGGTTTCATTCAATCAAGCCTGACTTCGGGAGGTATGGTTGTGTAAATTAATCCAATTTGGTCTGATGAAGTTATAGAGTAGGTATATACTAATAGGAGCTAGTGTTGTAAGATGTAGATAATTTATCGAAGTGCTAGTGTTGTGGATAATATCGATTGTGATGTAGGTACCTACTAGTTATACTCACGGTTGCTAAAGTGATTATCAGTTCGGCTCATAACATCATTACTGACCTGCCTGCTAATTGAGGTGGCCATTTACCCACATATGTATGTGAATTTTTTTAAACTAAGATTAATAAACTAAGATTAATTTAATTATAAACTAATTATAAACCAATTAGTTAATCTTAGTTTAATTTTATTTACTGCCTCGTTGGTTTAGTGGTCGCAAGCTCTACTGCTGAGCATGAGGTCCTGGGTTCGATTCCCGGGTCGGGCAAAGTGTTATCGGGTTTTTCTATCTGGAATTTCTCAGTAGCAGCCCGGGGTCTGGATTTGTGCCCGGTTGATGGCAATAGGCTCGCCCCCTATTACATGGGACTTAAACATAACCGGCGAAATGTGGGTGTACTATAGGTACACCTCTGCCCTACCCTTCGGGGTAACAAGGTGTGATGTAATGTTTAATTTTATTTATTTATCTGTCACTCTATTACCAATCTTTTTAATATAACGTTTCTTTTTTTTTAATTTATTTAATTCGATTCTTGATTTGTATGTTATATTGCTAGATGTATGCTTTGTTTTTACACTATTTTTAATCAGCCATAATTCTGGATTAATTGTAGTAATTGCAGTAATAAATGTAAAATAATGTAATGTAATGTAAAATCATATGTAAAGTGCATGTGGTGTTAGCTTGTAACTGATTTTTGCACTTGTAAATGTATATCGTGTACCGTAAACTGGGGTGTATTGCAGCAACTGGGGTGAAAGACAATAGTTTTCAGAAAAAAGTTTGTCATCATAACGGCAACATTTACCATTCTCTATAGTAAATTTGTATATGGCAATAATTGGTTTAATATACAAATTTACTATAGAGAATGGTAAATGTTGCCGTTATGATGACAAAGTTTTTTCTTAAAACTGTTGTTTTTCACCCCAGTAGTTGCAATACACCCCAGTTTACGGTACTTTTAAATGAAATTAAATGTGTATGCAATTATATGCTATCTTATTAATTCATAAATAAATGTATTGTACAAATAGACATAGTGAAATGACATGTTTGACATAAAATAACATTATAATCATCAATGATTGACAATTTATTAGAAAAATAAATTGATCTAAAATACATCTTGTTTAGAGGAAATATCTTCGAGTCAATACTCATAAAAAATCCACTACGGTAAAACATACATACATACACAAACTCAAACCTTCTTCCCATGGGGGTATACTGCTATCAATTACGCAATTATTATGCAAAATCATCATTATTGAGATTGATCAATATTATATGATACAAAATTACATGAATATTTACCTTGAAAAGTATTATATTACTTTAATTATTGTGATGTGACCAAATAGTGTGGGCATTTTTTTTTCTGTTGGTTTTGTGTATGCAAATAATGCAAATGTCCATTCTTTGGTATTGTTCGTGGAGCCGTGGGAGCTCTGAATTGAGCTACACGAGTACTGACAAAAGCTTGCAATGACTGGACAGGTCCACTCAAATTTGTGTGGTTCTTTCCTCAAAAGATCATTTCAGACATGGATCTACATGGTCCTCACATGATCTGACCCAGATTATGCCTGGACTTTAAAAGAGACTTTGACCCTTGAGTTTCTTTCGCCATTTCTTCTCAGGGGTAGTCAGGAAATGTCGACTCCATCTAGCTTATTTTTAAATATGACGTGCAAAGGTGATTCTGATATCCTATTTACAGAATAAACAATTTTATTGAATTTAATTTGATCCTTACAAACTCCTTAATTAATCCTTACATACGATAAAACAGTATATTACAAATTACTAAAAATAAACGTCTCCAAGTGCTCGTCACGATTGACGATACACAGCGTCAATCATCCTTTCCAGCCCTAAAATACATACCAAGTTTAATTGAACTTTACCTAAAACAGTTTCGTAACGTCGATACTACAAGCAAGCAATCATAACAACGTTACCCCAACTAGTTAGCCGGTACAAATTCCGCGATAATTAGTCGCTGCTCGTTCAAATTAAGGGTCAAAGCGACCTGCTCAACGCTCGTCCGTTTGCTCGAACAAATTACTAGAAGGTTACATCTACAAAATTGTAGTCAAAACCTTTGGTTTTCTCATCAAATCAGGTATAACCCTTTATTTAGAGAAGTGTTTATATTCAGAGGTTAATTGGGTTTTGGACTTTTGGGGGATAACCCTGGCTGGTTATAATTTAATTCTAGCTTCTATTATTTTGATTAATTAACACGTATCTTCGGTAGATAGGTATCCTCTGTTATTTCGCAGATTCTGAGCTGCTTCTCTGCCAAAATCTTTCATATATTCGGTTTTGTGGTTTAGTCTTTTTTTTTGAGTGGGAAATTATCAAATAACTTCTTCCGCTCTGGGCGGAGCCGGAGGGTGTGTCAGACTCTTACTGACTAAAACTCATCCGTATTCCATCCGTTGCCTGCGTTGCCAGGGGCCTCGGTCTGTCTGCATATGTTGTCAAGAACTGTACAGTTGAACACACGCGTTTTTCTTGACGTGAAAAACTATCTACGGTTTATTTGGCTGTTATATGTTATAACAGTATGTTGGCATGGTCTTCAGTATTGTATTGATCACTATGGAAGCTTGTTGACTGACACGTTTTTTCTACGGCGTAGTATATACGCCGTACCGCAAAGAAACCGTGTACAAAGTGCCTTATATGTTCATGACCTGGTAAGAGATCGTCCCGTCAGCAGGTTGGTAGCAGGACTCAAACTCAAAGCATTTATGTCAATTAAACCATTTACAGGCACGAAGCTAGTTGCCCATTCCAAAGCGTAATAGGTACCTATGGAGAAGAACGGGCAAGAGACTCCATGGACACTCTTTTAAATTATAGATCGACTGTCTGTAAAACACTGCTAGACCAATATTTCAGGTATATTTTACGATAGTAAATCATTTTGCATTGCAACACTCCATTTTGTAATGAATAAGTTAGTTTCACATACTTGTAAATACATAGCATGCAACTTTAAATACGAATGTTTTGAACTAAGGCGACCCCTACACCTACAATAAGATTGAGCAATATTTATATTGTGCAATATAATTGAATCAACTGTTGCATTCAAACGGTCCATTATTTTCACGCAATAACATTGACGGCCCATTCAAGCTTTATTGTTTTCGCCTGAGCAATACCTGCGCGATACTTATCCTACACGGTGCAATTAAAATATTATTTAACAAATATAAAACTCGCTCAAACTTTTGTTCAATCATTGCGCAATCTTCAATATTAACCATATACGGTCAAAAACATTTTGCAATTCGTGATATTGTGCAATATAATTGATCGTTTTAGGGTCCGCCTGACACACACTTTATAGCCAAAACTACTAAACTACCTACCTCACAAATGTGGAACTAACTACATCTTCAAAACTTCGTTCATAACAAATTCATGAGCTGGGCACAGAGCCCCGTACCCTGAGTTATAACGCACAATTGCACACCTCATTTGGTTTTGAAATTCATTGCAGTGTGCGGACAAGTCTGCTTGCAACAGAATCGAACCTGCCCTGAACGGCCTTTGAACGTTTGGCATTGATTGGAGGTTCAATTTTGGCGTTTGCTGTAACTAGTTGGTTTGGGATAATTAGTTTTTGGCTAAATCTCTAGAAGCGAAAGGACATAACATGGCAGTGACAACATTGCAAACCTTCTTTCTGAGGCAGTCGGCTAAAACGAACACTATCTTACACGATGCTGGTGGAACAATTTCTAGGACAAACTTCACGGAAATTGTTCTACCAGAGTCGCGTCGCGCCTGTCTATACAAGCCTTTATAAGGCAATCCTCCATGTAATGTGTTACGTTATAGTATCATAATAATAATTACCTAATTAATTAATTAATTATTGATTTTTGGGTTATAAAACTATTTTATTAAAGAACAAAGTTTAGAACGTGTTTTACGGTAGCCAGCATTCTGCGGGGGCGGCAGGGGGAGCAACAGGCATTGCAATTGGTTTGACAATTCGACAACATTCATTGCGTTATTCACGTGGTCGAGCAGACGAATTTTTCAAACATAAGAAGCAATGCATAAGGAATTTCTTTCTAAGTTTGCTACGCAATTGGGGTGTAGGGTTCCCTTATTTCTAAGATATTATTTTAATGCGCAGAGGGAACACCAAATGCAGCTAACTGTACATTTGGTGATGTCTTTCCAGTGTCCGGCCAAAGCCAATTTATACCACTTTTCACCATGCTAACTCAATTCCTTAAATCCTAAACCCCTGCCATACGATATTGGATTAAACTAAGCAGATTACATACTAAGTGCAGACATCGATTCGGCATCACGATACGAAATTGTTTATTGAATTATTTATAACAATAATCTGAGCTTTACATTTTATGTGTATATAACATAGGGTGATGAGTCAGTTTTTGGGGTAGAAAGGATTATTAAGATAATTGGGAGTCCAACTTATTGATTTTGGCAGCTGCCAGTTTTATTAGACGTCCCTATTTTAGGGTGTTATGATGTATGTTCTAAAGTTGAAAAGGGATTTATGTTTTGGTACAGGCACTAATGGTAATCCTGTATGTAATGTCAGGAAAAATTATCGAAAATTTAATAATTGGAAACTTTTTTTTTCATAAAATATGTATTATATGGGGTCAGGACCAAATCTTTGACGTGTTGCACAACGGAAATCACAACGGAAATGTGTCACACTGGAAAATATATGCATATTTCGAAAATAATTTGAAAAAGAACGTAGTTGCGGTCTGGGTAAATTTCTTCGATAAAATACCTGAAATAATATCTCTCCTTTCTTTTTTTTCTTACTGCTTACTTTTTCAGTCCAGCTTCATCCAAGTTATGCTTTTCTCCGAAATATTTAGTAAGGAAACGTAATTCACACCCTCTAAAAAATAAAACACAATTGAATAATCTCCCAGTGCAACAAAATATGACACACTCCGAGGGTCAAACCTATGGAACAAAACTTAATTACCATCTATTGTAGAGTATCGTAAATCATACTCTCTCACGAACTATCCGCTGATGACGTCATACCTAACAAAGCCCCCCGATTGGTCCAAACGGAGTCACGTGACCGGCGCGTGGCAACTCTTTTACGAAATTAGACGGGGAGCTAGCGTACTTTTATGTGATTCAACGTCATTACAGACGATTTGAAAAAGGAAAAATTTACATATTTTTTTCATTTGCACTGCATGCTGATTGGGTAATCAAAGAGTTTTATGGTAATCGTTCCTTGTTGGATTAAACGGGTCATTTTGCGATTCGAAAAATGGCAGTTTAATTGTGTCCGGGAGCGCTAAATGGCGAATAATTTTGCTCGCGACGGTGGGTCCTTTTATTTTATTTACGCTTTTTTTCAACATGTAAGTGTAACACCCTAATTTAATTGGGTCAATTATACATTACTAGCGTTTGCCCGTGGCTTCGCCCGCGTGGACGTCGGAAAATATTCCACGAGAAAGTACTACCGGGATTAAAATACTACCCTATGCGTTAATCCAGGTTATAAACTATATGTGTGCCAAATTTCATGTAAATCCGTAGAGCTGTTGTTGCGTCAATTCGGAACATACATTCAGACAAAGGGACAAAAATTCTAACTAACTATATTTTCAGCATCAGACTCATTCCCACACCTCATATGTTTTCAAAAATATCCAGTGTACAGGTTTGACTTTGTTACTATTTTATTATTTGTCTGTTTCGGGTGACCACTTAAAATCAGCGCTATGCTGTGGGTCCGTTTCCACAGGTTTTTCCTTTCTTTATCTCTATATGTATAGAAAAGATAATTTTAGCAAAGTGCCTAGAAAACTATTTATGACACGATTTTAAACAGAGCAACTGGTCTTGTTTGTAAGAACCCCTTTCCAGATGACTAGCTAAAACATCCAAAACAGGAGCACACAACTGATCTACAATATCAAACAAATATTGAACTTCACTATTTATTTGTGTGCCCTGCTCACCCCCTGTAAAGTCCCCTTCGAAGGGTTTACTTAATACCTAACGCCTAAGCAAACTGTGATAGTATCGGGATGCTGTCAATAAGGGATGTTTGGTGACGAATTAAGGGATGCAAGGGTCTTAGAAAAACGAGAATGTTTTTTCTGAATGACAAGTTAGGGGAAAATGTTTGGGGAAATTCGATGACTTAGTCATCGAATTTCCCCAAACATTGTTTGTGTAAAAAGGAACAATCAATTAATTGTTAACCAGTTAAAAAGGCGAAAATATAAAAATAACTTTTCTAATAATAATTAAAATATGGCCTGACAAATCTGAAAAGCCTGTGACAAACACTGATGGCGCACAATGGGTTTAGATCATTTTTTTTTTCATATCACATCAACCCACAAAAAAGGTTTAACTGCAAATGAAAGGAATATGAAACTGAATGTTTTCTGATAGAACAAGATCATTTTTTAGTTTGAGCTGTGCTGTGACTCGATAATCTCAAATGCCTAAGTCGATACTAAGTATATTTTCGTGAAAGACTACACCAAAACATTTTACTCAAACACCAATTTTTTATGCAACTCTAAGAAAGAAAACAAACAAACACACTGAAATAACAATAATTCAACCAACTCAATCCAGATGATAGCTGAAACGTTCCGTAAATAATATAATTCACTTCGTTAACTCAAGTTTTAAAATAATTTCATAAGAAACATCATCCATCAACGTCGGATCCACTGAAGATCAGTCTGTTACGTGAACAAGTTATATTTAACCGCCTCTTTGGGTTACCGACCTAATTTTAACGTTTTTTTTTCGAGTGCAGGCAGTCTTTTGTTTAGCTTTTATAATTATGAAAAACAAGAAAACTTCTTTATTTTTCATTTGTTTTTATTGTTCTTCTATGCATTCACTTGCTTGCTAATCTAAAGCCTGATTTACATGGTGCGATTTAATTGCTCGTGGCATAAGTTAAAGCAACAACAAAAGTTGTTTATTTGTTTAGACAATACAAGTAATTTTTTGCTTCAATTTTATTGTATGCCACAGCCAAGAAACTTGTAGCCTGTGAATGGGGCTTTAAAAACTAAAATAATGGTAATTATTTGATCATTAATCTTCGCATAAGGATTGATGGTCAGAATGCTTGAATGCTTCTGCCCACGACTGTAATTTTGGTCTAATTTGTAATTACGACTAATATGGAATGATAGGTCAATAAGATCATAATCACCTATTTATCTAAGGTATCCTCGTTCATTGTCTAAAAGAACTCTAAACAACCTAATCGAACTTCACGTTTTCAAATGACGTTCATTTTTTTTAGGCCCGATTTAGGATATAATAATCTACCATTTACTAAAACTACAGTAAAAATAGGGGATCTACTAAGCATTTATACAAATTCGTCCGCATCGTTGTCGACAGCAAATATGGCAGAAGTACAACGTTGCATGGCAATTCTAAATAATAAAGGTTACGTTTTCACTTAGATCAGGGGGTAACCATCACTTCTTATAGCAGTATTACTTCAATATTACTTCAGCGTGAGAAAGAGATGGAGCTATAAGTCCTGTATAGCTCCATCACTTTCCCACTGGAAGTAATATTATAATAATACTGCTATAAGAGGTGATGGTTACCCCCAGTCATCTGCCTAGCCTTTTCCTAACTATGTTGGGGTCGGCTTCGAGTCAAACTGGATGCAGCTGAATACCAGTATTATACATGGAGTGACTGTCTATCTGACCCCCACAACCCAGCTGCTGGGTAACACTGGTGGTCAGACTTTCGGGCTTTTGCCGACCCGTAACAACTGTCAAAGTTCTACAAATAACAGCTGGGACCAACGGCTTAACGTGCTTTCCGAGGCACGGCGGGGTCTTGGTATCTTAAGATGGTCACCAATCCACAATGGCAAGCGCAGCTTAAGACGCTGACAACACCTAAACCGCGGTCACTGTCAGATTGCATAGAAAAGAAAGAGAAGCGCGATGACACAACGCTTGTAATTTATTGCAAAATATGAAGCAATTATCTATTTACTCAAAATTAAGTTGAGTAATCGAAAATAAAAAACAACCAAGTTCTGCATTCAAATAAGACGTTCTTGTTATTAATTAAATACGTAACGTATGTTGATATTTAATATAGATATTTTTGATTAGAACTCAAGGTGAGAGGTTAGTTTAACGTTCATTTTTATCGGGATTTTTTTTTCAAAACGTGTTTTGGTAACAACCAAGTTCTGAGAAATATGTTCAAAATTAACATATATTTTTTCCGCTACCATAAACTATACAGATTTGGCAATTTGTTTTCTTAAGAAAAGCCTATTTTGGTCAATTGGGTCTTGTCAGCGCCTTAACCTGACTGATCGACCCGTGCTGCTGTTATTACTTAGCCACAAGCCCCTTATATTTATATCAGTTTATTAGGTAATACTACAGAGGAAATTATACATCATAAAAATTTACACTAGCATTAAAGTAATGACATACAGCATGAGCAGAGCTCTCCACTTATTTCCTCATTCCTGTAGGGAAGTGCATTGGCTGGTCGTTACGCTACGTACACACTAGAAGCTTTCCTCCTAGCCACGTTCCTAGGACGTGGCTAGGAATTTAATGTGCTGTACCTGAATATAATGTGAGTGTTAAGTGTTATACTTTTGAAATCGAATTTGTCGTGAATTATACATGTGGAGTGGTATTGTTTTACTGTGTAAAGGATTTTTACTGTGATAAAACTGCCGAGAGTATTTTCTGGAAATTTTCCGCACAATTTCTTTCCAGTAATCATAGAATTATCTGTTTAAAACTTACGATTTTAAGCAATATTTTGCTTTTCAAGATAGTTTATTGCAGTCCATTGCTAGAAATATACCTTTTTCAATCAGCATATAATTCCGTTTATCTTTAGGATAGAAAGCAAAGCTCTGCTTTGGATGAATATGGGCTAACTAACCCACATTCATCCAAAGCTGGGTACTTAAAAGTTCTACAGTTTCTTGCTGGAACTAAACCATATTTAAGCTCCAATGAAACTCTTCTTGTGAATCCTAACTTAAAAGTCAATGCATCTTCCTAATTCGCAACAGTGCTGCAGTGTGCTCCGAACTTTAGCCACATCGCAATTGTAAAGTCCTGATTGATCGACGCCACAGCAATGAGCTTTAAATTACTGGTTTCCGTTCAAATGGAGACGTGTGATACGTTTTGCTGCAGTTTCATTAGTATGCTTAATAGAGTGTGAACTGTTTATTACGAAATCAGACCGTGAAGAGATTTACGTGATCTGTGTAGAGTACAGCTGTACATCTCGACGAATATATGAAAGGTATTAACTTGATAGCTTTCAAGGTAGGTATTTTCCATTATCGTCCTGGTTTTGGATAATCCGATAATGCTCTACATACATAATCACTTTCCAAAACTTTAGCGCATCCCCAAGAAGATTTATCAAACCAACAAACTTATTAAACTTCATCACTTAACTTGTATCCACATCCTAAACACAATAAAACTTTTCCCTCCAATTAATCACCAGAAATGTTACCATACGGTAACAAATTAAACATTTTGTTTGCCTTACCACTTACCAAAGTGTTACAAGTTACAATGTACAAACATTTTACCAAAGTTGGCTGAAGGGCGTGTCACGTCCCTACCGCTAACGTCACGGAGCTGTCAAAGTGACAGCTGTCAGCTTCACAGCTGACAAGTTGACAGGTGTGGAATAGTGGTGTGTTTTTGACAGTTATTGGGTGGTAGTGTTATATTGGAAATAGTAGTTTTCTTGGAAGTTTTAAAGGTATGACATGATACACAAAGTATGAGTTGCTTCTCTCTGTTGCATTGAATTTGAAATGAGGAAAGTTTATGTTACTCTAAGTGTTAGCTCTGAAAGTTTATGGTATGGATTTATAAATAAACGAAATACTAGCAAATGTAATATTTGCGATGACTTTATGCAGTCAGTAATTATATTCGGCTAACTTAACAATCTTCTTGCTGAAAAATTATAAGTTATTTATTCAAACTAGGCTGAGAATCAGCAGTTTTAGAAGACATCCCTCAAAACGCCCAACCTTCACTACTTCCTAGTGCTTTAGTTGGGAAGAAGTGGCGCAACAAACACCCCATCAGTAGCACAGCTGTCTGTTCAGAGAGAATTTTCCAAGAAAAACTTGAATCTATACAATAGTATGCAAAATAATTGACTTTACACAACATAAAACATTACATTAAATTATTTGCCATAAATGTCAGCTAGTACACGCCAATATACGTACCAACAAAAACAATCTGATTTGAAATACATAAAGGCGGTTAAGATAAAAGTCTCCCTTTGTCATTAATTTATCTCACTCATTTGAGTATTTTTCATTACAAACTTTGGTAAACATTGCCCCAAAAATACACAATTTTGTCAAATTCACCTTCCCATAATCGTCTCGACAACATTTCCAAAGCGTCTTCAGCTATAAAAATATATGTTGAAACTCCGTAAGCCACTGAGCCGAACGTTAACGGAAATAGACGAAAATAGCCGAAGCGGTTTCCTTTTCCACACCTCTTTTTTATTTTGTCTTTCAAAAGACTTGTGTACTTTGCACGGATGGGTTGCCATACTAATTTGTGGTTTTCTTTGCTAATAGAGGACCATTTTTAACATGTTTTAAGATTTATTTTTGTCTGTAAATGAGACCGGAAAGTTATGGACCGTGTCGGGCGGGTGTTTAGCATCGAGTTTTGAGTGTGTGGAACAACTTTGTACCGTTTAGAATATTGAAGAGTTCTTATTAATTTGTTGTTATTTTTTGTAAGCGACTATTTTCCAGCTATCAGTGAGCGTTAACTTTTGGAATTTTCGCTTCTCGGTATCCTAGGTTGATTTCTTACAACATACATCTACTTCTTTACCTTAAGGCGCTGACAAGACCCAATTGACCAAAATAGGCTTCACTTAGGAAAAAAAATTGCCAAATCTGTATAGTTCGTGGTAGCGCAAAAAATATATGTCAATTTTAAACATATTTCCCAGAACCTGGTTGTTACCAAAACACGTTTTTAAAACAAAATCTCGATACAAACTAACGTTAAACTAACCTCTTACTTTGAGTTCTAATCCAAAATATCTGTATCAAATATCAACATACGTTACGTATTTAATTAATAACAAAAACGTCTTATTTGAATGCAGAACTTGGTTGTTTTTTATTTTCGATTACACAACTCAATTTTGAGTAAATAGATAATTACTTCATATTTTGCAATAAATTACAAGCGTTGTGTCGTCGCGCTTCTCTTTCTTTTCTATGGAATTTGACAGTGACCGCGGTTTAGGTGTTGTCAGCGTCTTAATGTAGTCTAATAAGTGTGAGTTAGGGTCAGTGATTACACTGACCTATTACTGTATTTTTTTATGAAAACGTATACTTTTACAATGTGTGTAAGTATTTGAGCATCATGTACCTTTCACATAATTAATTTATCATAATTAATTTGACGTTCAAAAGTGCTCCTTATTGGCCTATTTAAAACAAATAATTACACATAAAAGGCACTTTTGAACGTCAACATTTACAAAAAAATTTAATTGATTCTATTCGCCCCTTCCAAAAAGTAGTTTCTTATGGAGAAGAATGGGCAAGAAACTCCACCGTTACTCTTTTAAAATGTTCTACAATATTTTGTATACGTACATTATTAATTATATAATTATATGTGAAGACGATGCATCCAGAATAGAATTACATACACCACAATCGGTAAAAATAATTTAAAATGAAGCAATGACAGATACATTATGCCTATTTGAAATAAATTATTTGGCTTTGAATCATTTTTATACCCAGGTGAACTCATGATGAAGATATTAGAGACGATAGTTGCTTTTGAGCTAGCTAGCTAGCTAGAGCTATAACATTTTTCATCACTATCCACAAAAATACCTTCTAGTTTCAAGCTAAACCAACCGAAACAGAAAGGCCATTTCATTCAACATCGATCTAAAATTGGTGCCATTTGAAATTCTATTCACCTAATACTCAAAAACAGTCTGGACTTAAATATAGACGTGGATACTTACTTCTCCCTTCCGATCTATTTTAATATCTCAAGAATTAGTATCGGAATAGTATAAGGTGCATTAACGACCACTTAATGTTAATGTTTCGATGTCTGTAGATGTTTGTTTTTGTTTACATTTGAAGGTTCGAATCAATTGTACGTACGGATCAATTTATCATTATTGTTGAAAGTATTATGATCTTGAAAAGAGATATGGGCGATCATACTTTTTGAGGGTGATTTCTATATTCAGTGTTTTCTAGAAACTTGTGTACTTATACCACTTTATTTGAGATCGTTGAAGGCATGCTGGCCTTCATCTTCTATAAATCTCTTTGAGCTGTCATCTCTAATGAGTTGGTTGGCTCACTCCCTTTTTAGCCATAACTATCAACTTTCACAGGTACTTTTAATGTTAAAGTTTATGTAATGATCTGTCTAGTTTGGACGAGAATTGAGAAGTTTTTGGCTCCATTTACTTGCCCATTATGTAACTTCTATATAGAGTTAAATTAAACATCAAATCTTTTTACACGACTGTCCCAGAAGAAGGGTAATGTTTTTCGAGAGTATGTATGTATGTATGTCTATTTCTTTGGCACGCTCTGTAGCCTAAACGGCTTGATGGATTTTTACATAAGAGGTGTCGTTAGATTCGTCATAAGGTGGGAGTGACAAAGGCTATATAATATTTATATATTACATATGCAAATCAAAAAAAGGGAGGAGGAGGTTTTTTTCAAATAAATTACAACAAACAATATTGATATCAAATAATAGCTAGTAATGAGTAAATTATAAATGCGAAAGTTTGTAAGAATGGATGGATGGATATTTGTTACTCTTTCACGCAAAAAGTACTCAACTGATTTGGATGAAATTTGGCACACAGATAGTTTATAACCAGGAATAACACATATGATACTTTTTATCTCGACATACCCACGGGGTCAAAACTTATGCAGGTGAAACCGCGGGACGCATCTAGTATATAAATAAAACTTAAAAGCTTGAAATAAAACAAATTATTTAATATACAAAAGGCGGGGACAAACCAATAACCTGAAACATGATGTAACTTTTGTTTGTTCACCGGCGATACCAAAATTCTATAGATTTGTTTTAGCAGGCGGGTTTTTTATTAATTTTTGTTTTTTTTTTTATATTTATTTTATCGTGTTGAGATACCGATACCCTTCATGTCTGCAGAGTTTCGTTAACTAATTGAATTTGACCCTGTATATCTGAGGAACTGGCCGCCTTGTTTCCGCTTGCTGTCTTTGAGTTCAGAAAAGAAGATGCGCCTAGCTGGGTAGCTAGGCGCATCTATTTTTCTGGAGGATGATGATGAGAAGCGAGAACCCTCTCGTCAGACATACTCACAACGTGACCAGACCAGCGCTCCTGACGCATTATTTAGGCTTCAAATCAAATGACAAAAGCCCTTCCCAAACTTTATCACAGTCCATCAACAGAATCATCTTATCAACTCATCCTCCAGATGCTATAATAACATCACAACTTCAACATGATAACCAATTCCTCAACTTCCAAAAGCCAGTCCAGTCCGGACTCCCTCCTCAAAGACAAAACTCTACCTCGACCCAAAATTCTTGGTACTTTGGTCTTTGTAAGATTTCGGATAAGTATCTTATCTATAAGTACTTACAGATTTTTGTGGCCATTTACAAAGTTGGCTCGGTCTACTGGGCCCAAATGAACTGGAGCTGCAAGATACGGCCAAGACTAATTTTCAATTAAAAGTTCATCAAAGTTTAAGTTGGTTCGGAGTTTGGTGGTGGTTCAAGGTAGGAAAACAATTGGAGTTGTTTTTAGACGGTGGGAATGGACTTTAAGGATATTTTTAAATACGGTGCTTGTTTATCGAATATTGTGGAATGTGTCTGCGAAGTTAGATTTCGCAGACACATTCCACAATATTCCATATATACAAAATATATATTTTCATATGAAGATATTATCTGCAAAGTTATATTAAACGTTTTACGAATGAATATAAATTATGTTTTACTGGTTTTTGCACAAAATCCTTTATTATTCTTTTTCTCTCTTATCAAGACGAATTCGTGAGAATAACTTGTATATAACACACATACATAATCTGTTCCCAATGCTGGGACACAGGCCTCTTCTCTGTGAGAGGAAGTGGGCCGTAATCCACCACGCGGGCCCAGTGCGGGTTGGTTGATGTCACATGTCTTCGAATTTTTGGTTCTAGGATATTCTAGGACTTCGTGAGAAATAACTTATCCTGTGGTAGTTTTAGGACTGTCAGTCAGCATGTGATGCGACATACTCCACTTACTCAGGCTATTTAAAATTGTAATGCACTCTTTGCCATAGTTCTCTATAGCCTAAGAGAGTATGAATATCATCTTGAACTTCGCTGCTGCATAAGACAGAGATCGCAACTCATCATATAAGCCCATAACTTGAACCACAATCAAGATAAGATCTTCGCTAAACTAGAGACAGGTAACTTTGAACCACGGTTAGTGGCAAACGGCTTATGCTTATACACTTCTTGCTATTAATCGTTAGAGTTTGTTTAATAGTTGATTATAGTTTAAATGAACTTTGTCTTCAGACTTATATGGCTGCATTTAACATCGATAATATTTAATATTATGAAGTAACCTAAACTTAACATAACAGCAAAATCTGACAGATTTTTCTTTTAAAGAAACATCATCAAAAGTGTGCAAAAAAAAAAAAAAGTACGTACGCAAATTACGCGCTTTGACGCGGAGTTGCGGACACCAGCACGTATTATCCATAAATTTATCCCTGTGTACGTATAAGCTGAAAATAAACGACAAGAATCAAGCTAAGTTTAATATCAATTAGCTTGTTTCCGAAGCATTAAGATTTTTTTCACGAGAAAAGAAATGCTAATTACTTAATACACTTTCATACTCGATTAGATACGCACTCGGAATAACTTCGAGTTCCAATATCGAACACTCTACCTAATAGCTCCAACTACCCTCCTGAACAAATTTCAACCGAAAAATTTGCCCCTTCAAACAACACACTCTAATTTTCAATATCAAGTGCTATCTGTCGTCACGTGTCCGAGACGGATCCGATACGTCATGTCGTACCATGTGACGTCATAGCCGTCGGCCGGTCCAAATTGGATTTTTATCCGATCCTCCTACGTCGCTTCTGGTAACGTCGAAGCTGAGAATAAATTGTTTTTATTCTAAAGATGTCTTTGTTTAAAGTTTTTCTCTGATAAAACTGATTTTATGGAGTGTTGGAGACTTAAAAGTGACTTAGCCAGTTTTGTTAAGTTGCTAGTTTCCTGAAAGATTTTATGTATCAAATCTGCAGAAACTGCAAGTAATCCCGAAGCAGAAAACAGCGTCTGTGTTCCACTACCACCAAAAACCCGTCAGCCTTTAAAGCAAGCGTGAACAGGCATCTTTTAGGTACGCTCGTTCCAACGTAGACCTCCACAATTGCGGAGGAGTGGCTAGAGAGGCGCCACGGCGTCCTCACCTTCCGCCTGACGCAGGTACTCACCGGACACGGCAGCTTCGGGAGGTTCCTGTGTCGAATAAGGCGGGAGGGTACCAAAAAGACGCCTGCCGGGGTCGCGGGAAGGTACCAAAGGGTTACCGAGGCCCCTGGCAACACAGGCAACTGAAGGAATACGGGTGGGTTTTAGTCAGTAAGAGTCTGACACACCCTCCCGCTCCGCCCAGAGCGGGAGAAGTTATTTGATGATTTCCCACAAAAAAAAAAAAAAAAATTAAAATAAAATTCATTGCTTCCCTCAGGCGAGATCTTTACCACTCCGTAGAAGAACAAAAAAAAACAAACCTTAGACTCAAGATTTAATGCATTAAATAAGTGGTTAGTACACACATTGGATGGATTGTTTTTCATCCACACGTAACACTTGTTCGGATGTTCAAATCCCTACCGTATTTACATTGAAATCGGATAGAGGTGTGTTACTCCAGCACTTTACCAAGGAAGATTTGGACATTTCGGTCTAGCAAACACTGTTTTCTAGAGCAGAAAACAGTGATTTAAATCACATAGAATACTAGGAACAGTCGAAGAGAAAACTTATCTGTCTATATTTATAAACATTGTTTCTCAAAAACTTAAGTTCATATCTTTGAAAACTCAACCTTTTCCTACCTATAAATCATCTGCAATAGTCGCTCAAGTTTCGCATTGAATATTATAAAATTTTCTTCAGAGGAAATTGAAATTGTTTCAAGAGAAGGTACCGACGGGTTTTGCGAGGCTGTATGCGAGATAAATGAACATCTTGCTAGTTCCTATGTCAGTTTGACACTTTAGTTTCTTAGTTCTGGAGATAACTCGTGTGAGTTCTCGAAGAATTTGGAACAACATTGTCTGTATGATATGGATAAGTTTGAGAAACATACCAAACAGGAGTTTACTATAGAAATTGGATTATAGTATGAATAGGTAGTTTTGTGTTTCCCAAACTTACTTTTTGTTGAATGAATAGGTCGAGTAGGAAACTAAAAACATCTCTTAGTTAATAAAACAGTAAAATATGCGAGATCCTGAGATCGGCACGTAAGTTACTAAGAACCAAACGCAGCTAACCGTGAACTGTTGCATTTTGCAATACCTTCGACGTATCCTGTGTAGTGCGTACAAGGACCACAAGCCTTCTGAAAATGGTGGCATCAACATGTTTGTATCTTTGATTATAATGAGGTATTTCCTTGTTCACAGCGTGAGGGTGCTGCCCGCAGCGATGCGGAGCGCGAGAGACGCGCGCGCGGCGACTGGGAGGCGCGGGCCCGCGTCGCCGAGGCTGACGCGGCCAGACTCGCTGCCAAGCTCCATGCCGCCCAGCGTGAGATTACCAGGTAAGCAGGAAGTTATGAGAGGAGTTTACTCGGCTCATAGAGAGGATAATTAACCCCGCGACAAGAAAGAGACACGAGCATTTGCCATAATAGATGCGTGTATCTTAGTAATCTATTTATTTAAAGTTATTATTAAAATTTATCTAAATGTACTATTATTGGGTATTTGTTACGCAATCAATGTGAAAGCAAAAAATTGCGTTGATTTGGAAGTGACGTCATTAAATTATGATCTCAAACCTTAGGAAACACATATGTGAATTCAAATTTTTTGTGATAATTCGTATTTGCTGCACGCCAGAATACCTTTTACAAATCAGAGCCAAAATAAAACGAATAGTAAACCAAAGAAAACATTACAAACCAAACCACATTTGCAAGTGCAAAAAGCAGAGACGAAAAGCCGACAATAATTCGTTGAACAGCAAACAACCACTAACGAGATTGCGGACACACCATAGTTGATAATTAAACAGAATACCAATTAAAATATTGCCTTTTGCAAACAATTCGACGTGTATATCTGAAATTCTGAATATTAGGTTCGTTAGTACCGAGACTCGGTGGTAACTGGCAACCTTCGTGATTTTTGGCAGGGACGGGCTTGGGATTTAGTAATTTAAGTTTTAATTGGTACGTGCATGTGTTTCAAAAGTTGTTCTTTTGAGCACTAATCTGGTTAAATGCAGGTTGGTTTCATATAGACTGGCTATGGAGTTTATGGGATGGTTCGACATTATGCTGAAAGAAAAAGGCAGTATTACCTAATGCATAATTTTCCGACTGCTTCGTTGGTCTAGTGATCGCAAGCGCTACTGCTGAGCATGAGGTCCTGGGTTCGATTCCCGGATTGGACAAAGTGTTATTGGGTTTTTCTATCTGGAATTTCTCAGTAGACATAGTAGTATTACATGGGACTTAAACATAACTGGCGGAATGTGGGTGTACTACAGGTACACCTCTGCCCAACCCTTCGGGGAAACAAGTCGTGGTGTTTATAATTTTCCGATCCGTCTAGTTTATGCCTATAACAATCTGTTTGTTTCATCGATTAAAAAAAATAAACACCGTTTTATCACTACTATGTACCTTGTCAATATTATCCATTTAGATAACACAACGCGTGACAATTATCGTATCTGTACCCATTTCTTTTTTCAAAGAAAACGAGCAATTATTGTAGTTATTTTTTGAGGTACCCTAATTGCGACCCTGTACATCGCCGTGTAAATTGATGAAGCCATACCAATTTGGCGTTTACGTTTCGATGCTATATCGATAACCGATGTTATGGCACTGTTCGATTTAATGAGCCGTTTAAATCGAGAACTACAATCGATTTTATTGCCAAATTATATCGAGTCACATTGACGGTACTTCTATTAGGCGTTATCTGACTGTGTAATAATGATATTTTGGGTAGATAATGTTACAATTGTCTAATTGAAATAAGGATGTTCGAGTTCTGAAAACGGCTAGTTGGAAAATCGAATGTTCTCTATAATGAAATATGATTTTTTCTTTAACGCCATTTATAAGCTCTAGGAACTGTCCCTAAGTTACGATGAATTGGATCCTTGTCCGTCTAAATGCCCGAGATAACACAATCAGCACCCATATTCTCCGTTCATTCTCCAGACAGGGAAAAAGCTCTCCGTAAATAAACGCCGAGTCATGCTTTAAATGCAAAAATTTAACAGTTGCTCCTGATAAAACTCGCAAACAATTCTAAAATTCCAACGAAAAAATACATAATTCGCATTTTCGATAATTTAATATCGGAAATTAGAATCGGGAGAATCCGTCGAGCGATGCCTATCGAGCTCACTTCGGTAATTAACGAAGTTGAGTTCCAATTTCGAATTTACGGTACGGCACGGTAATCGGCCGGTGTCATTGGATGGCGATAAGCGTTCGTCCGATTGGCCGATCGACCGTAACTTTTCGGGAATACGAACTTCGGGATTTACGGTCCAAAGTCCGTTATGGATTTGACCCAATTTGTTCGGGACTCGAATTGAAATTGGATTTTTTGGACCGTACCGTCCATCTATTTATTGGTTAAGAGGTTCTTTGTTGACTAAAAGGTACTTTATTCGACGCTTACTTTGCGTCTTGCGTATTTTGGGACAAAGGAAGATAGTGTCGGTGTCAATTGTTTTATATTGTCGAAGACTTTCGGCTGGTCCTTTTCCTTATGATTCTAATGGTATTGACACTTTTCAACTCAGCTATATGTATGAATCAGTTCATACTTACTGGATTTGTTTTTAACCAGTGCGCAATTTTGTTTTGGTGGTTCAGTATCAGTAATAGAACACATTTTCATTATTTGTTCAATACTTTTTTTCCGACTTGTAATCCTAATAAATAAATAAATAAAATTCATTTATTTCAGGTAATTATCACCCATTGCCAAATAAAAATTAATAAAAGATAAAAACATCATTACAATAAAATAAAATAAAATCAGACTCAATCAACTAAAATTAAATTCAATAGAATCAAAACGTAACAAATTAAATCAAATTCACTCCAAAATGTATGTCAACCAATTACAATCAGAATAAATTAAATAAATCAAATTAAATTAAATAAAATCAAAAATAAATCGTAAAATGTAAAAATAATAAAATACATAAAAAATCTACGCCGGCAAATCGAGCGAGCGCACAGCTGTCTAGGTACCTTTGCGCGTTCCGCTAAACCGCGCGCCCGCGCCGGCCAACATAAACATTTCAAAGTAAACATCTAAAGATATGTTTAATAAAACTCGCTTAAGTTTCATTTGTCATTTGCGCACTGGTTCATTTTTCTTCCTCTATACAGGAAAAAAAATAACCAGTGCGCAAATTTCCATTTTATTATTGTTAAATAATTAGCAACCCTTGCCTAAATATAAATACATATGTCATCGGACTTCATCAAAGTTATATTGACTTAATATTATCCCTAAATTAATTACAGGTATAAATACACTTGAGTCCTTTAACGGACACTCCAATAATCACAAAATAAAACATTTTCTATGCTCAGCTCACAGCAGGAAAATCCCCGAAAATTTTCCAATTTTCCTCTTCAGTCATACAACAATTGAACCGAACTCCAAATACATTCAATGTCAATCAAAAACGTGAGAACAAACATCTGCTCTCATATAAAGACCTCAGAGGGAAAACAAATTCGTTTGGAGATGTACAGATGGCGACAGAAGTCAAATAAAATTACACAAATTAATGTGTCGAAAATGGTTCAAAAATATTATACTATTTTTTTTTCTAATGCAAAAGCATTAGATGAAAAATCGAGTATAATATCCATATCCATGTGACTACACTACCACAAGGATAACACCTTGAGTAAATCCTGCCATAACATTTTTTTACACGTGGAGATGCTTTTTAAATACCTCTGCAGCCGAACATAACATTCGCAAAGTGCTAACTTGATAAAAAAAAAACAAATAAATAAAAACAATATAATAAAAACTCAGGTGACAACAGCTTAATTCTTAATAAAAACATAACAGATTTTCTCCACTCATGCTTCAAATAGCATCACTACAAGTGGTCGTTGACTGCCGGGGTCGCGGTAAGGTACTAAAGGGTCACCGAGGCCACTAGCAACACAGGCAACAGGAAGGAATACGGGTGGGTTTTAGTCAGTAAGAGTCTGACACACCCTCCCGCTCCGCCCAGAGCGGGAGAAGTTATTTGACGATTTCAATCCAAAAAAAAAAAGGTGACAATAGCTTCCAGAACTTCCAACATAGGAAAAGCCTAGGCTAGATGATGATGAACAATATAATATCCTAAATTAACTAAAACTAAGTATTAACAAAATCAATTTCGAAACGATGTAAATTAAATACACTTCTGTTGCCGTCTGTACTAAGGGCCATAAGAGGATTATTGCGGTCTAAAAAACACTGATACAGTCTGAAAGTCTGTGTGTTTAGTCTGAGATGCGTTTAATGTTATTGTGAGTGAAAT
This sequence comes from Atethmia centrago, assembly GCA_905333075.3. NCBI lineage: Eukaryota > Metazoa > Arthropoda > Insecta > Lepidoptera > Noctuidae > Atethmia > Atethmia centrago. The sequence goes on along the minus strand of HG995378.1, from coordinate 27,041,597 downwards.
AGAGTACTAGAGAGGAAAGAGGAATACTCAGATTAATCTGAAGCGATCAGAATGTAACGTGCAATCGGAGGGGAGTTTGTTTACGAATTACTGTTTTGTCGTGTGATGAAAATTGATTATATTTGAATAGAAAACTTCTTTAGCCGCAATGAGCGATTTTAAGGGTAAAACTTATGGGTTCGCGTCACCGACATGGTATTGTGACCTGTTGCGCCAGACTGACAAGGAGCAGTGGCCTGTTTTAAGTTTTCAGTTCTGTCGTCAGTCCCCTTTTTTTTTGGGTGGGAAATCATCAAAAACTTCTCCCGCTCTGGGCGTAGCGGGAGGGTGTGTCAGACTCTTACTGACTAAAACCCACCCGTATTCCTTCCTTTGCCTGTGTTGCCAGGGGCCTCGGTGACCCTTTAGTACCTTCCCGCGGCAGGTCGTCAGTCCCCTACCTATTTTTACAAGCTTTTATTTAACTTGCAATGTATGTATGTTTGTCCGGGTGGAATCTTACAACTGAATTTTGAAGCAGATATTTTCAACCGATTGAGCTGAAATTTTTACATGTTCCTGATTTGTCTTGACAAATCAAAATGACCTGGTTAAAGTCTAGAGTGATAATGGAGAATGTGACCACAGGGACTCCTCAACTAATTAAGATAGTCCTGAAGTGTTTGGGCTCGTTAGTTATGTCTTGACAAAAACTATAACCCAAGGTGTAGTCCAGGGTCTAATGATAGTGCCGGAAGGTGGCCACAGGAACACCTTAACTTTCAAAGATAGCGCTGTTGTGTTGGATTCGTTGGATTTGTCTTGACAAGTACCTTGCAAGTAAAGGTGATAGAACTTTAATAAATGATAAATGATTTTATTTCTGTAAGTAGGTTTTTACAAACACTTTTACACGTCAAAACATATTTTTTTAAACTAGATGAGGCCGGCGTTTCCTATCTGACTACTCTGAGAAGAAAGGACGAAACAAACTCAGAGGTCACAGTCTCTTTTAAAGTCCAGACATAATCTTGGTCAGATCATGTGAAGACCATGTCGATTGGTGTCTGAAATGGTCTTTTGATGAAAGAACCACACAGATTGAGTGGGCCTGTCCAGTTAGTGCACGCATTTGTCAGTCGTTGTGCATCAACTCATAACTAAAGGAGCTCAACGATTCAACGAACAATACCAAAGAGAGGACATTTGGAATATTTTCTTAAATGCTTGAGGCTTATCTTAAAGTGTACGAAGGACGTTCACGCCTCAAGCTTTTAAGAAAATATTAAAGTTCTATGTTAACGTAAGTTTTATTTAGTACTTTTTAGTTCAATATTTTTTTTTTTTTAAGTTTTTTACTTAAATTTTAGTACTACCTATATTCTGTCTCACAGTAGATAGGTACTATTTTGAAAATCTGTTAGTCTATCTATGCATTTTAGTATATTAAAGCACCACGTTTTAGTACCTTATCAACCCAAAACGCAACTGAAATAACTGAAAAAAGTTTGTTATGTAGTCGCTTGAAATCAGTTTTGGTAGGTACATAATCTACATAATAACGTATATTTTTTTTATAAATAAAAAAACCTCATTATACAGAGTAAAACCAGTAGTGTCGAAAAATCTTCTCTAAATAATGGAACACGTCCATTTTCCACTGAATCTACCTTGAACTTGTTCTGGAAACAGTACAGAGAACAATAGATGCACCAACACTGTTTACAATTCAAAGGAAATTTCTTCGTATCTTAGTAAATATACAACAGGTAGATAGCCGCAAATCCCATTTTATAAACCTTAATACATTTTAACTATGCCTTGTATATATATACAAGGTGTCGTTTTGCATCCTCGTCAAATTCAAGGAGGTAACTATGCTAATGATTCTCGACATGAATCAATAATAAAATAAGTAGGTAATTTTTTTTTCTTCTAAATTTTGGAAATCGGCCTGTGTTTAACACGCATGTTAAAACGCGGTCCGTGTGATACCGCACCGTAACTGTTAAACACATACCCTTTTACACACACACTACCGGATACGCAACGGGGCGATTCTGTTCTGTGAAAGTGATGTATTCTAAAATACTTTCAAACTTAAGTAACTAAAAAAACAAGTATGAATTAATTATTGTATCGTAATTTTATTTGATTATGTATGTCTTTCATAGCAGCCTCCTGAAATTTGACGAGGATGCAAAACGACACCTTGATATATACTTGAAATATGCAAATTCGCTCATAAACACCAAGACTTTTACACTAAACGAGAAGACATACAGACAAGATGACACAGACACACGATGTTGGTAAGTTTAGTCGTGCTTTGTATAGGATACAAACCACGACTAAACTTACCAACATCTCGCTTAAAAATACAATCAACAAGCTCTCTGGTCCACTAGGGCCGATGCCTTTTTTTTTTTGATTGGGAAATCATCAAAAAACGTCTCCCGCTCTGGGCGGAGTGGGAGGGTGTGTCAGAATCTTACTGACTAAAACCCACTAGTATTCCTTCCGTGTTGCGGGGGCCTCGATGACCCATAAATACCTTCCCGCGACCCCGGCAGGCATCGGCCCTAGTTGACCCCTACCGTTGTGCTGACGACATCTCTTTGAGGCGCGCGTGGAATACAACGCGCCGTCGACCCGGGCCTGGTCCTTACCGGACGGTGAGCTACCCATTGCTCACCGTCCGCAAGCCCGCGCCTACGGTGGCCGGAAATCCGCTCTGGCCAGAGCGGGAGAAGTTATTTAATAATCTCTCACCCAAAAAAAAAAGCCGTCTTGTTATGTCAATAAAAATATATAATAATTTACCCGAATCAATAAGAAAAGAAAAAATAACTTCATCTATTCACGATAAAATTTAAAAAACCTTAAAATCCTTAAAACTCATATAAAGTACACAAAACTTTTATTACTTTTTTTTTTTTTTGTTTCTGTGAGTGTTTTTATTTTAATTTGTGATCTACCGTGCGAGTCCCAATAAATACCTTTTCTTTTTCTTTCTTTCTTTCAAAAAGGTATTTTTTTATTTTTAGAATAAGTTGGATAATTAAGATAAACGATAAGTCCCCATCTCCACCTACTATATTTCTTTCGTTGTGCCCGACAGGGTCGACGATTGTTCTAAAGCCAATGTTTACCACCTAAGCATACACATTGTGGAATGCAGTAAAGTATTGAGTATTAAAATATTTTTACGGGAGCCAAACTTACGACCCTATAAAGGTATCTTTCCATCAAATTTGCCTACTTCATAGCACAGTATTCTCAAAATTCAAGGCACGTAGCGTGCGGTAGGCTCGACCCTTGCCTGGGATTTGTATTAAAGTGATGCTCGTACATCGATTTATAAAACCCTGTAGCTAGAGCGTTACAGTCTGGTGTGATAAACTATGATACATCACTTTGACCCCTGTTTTGAGATTGTGGTGTTGTTCGGAATTTGAGTAGGTTATAAAATATGTATGACTAGCTTCTACCCGCGACTTCGTACGCATAATACTTCTTGTTTTAACATAAACTATATCCTATGAAACTGGAAATTACTGAAGCTTTCAATTAATGATATAATTATTAATTATTGTTAGAATAATTATTAATATTAATTTATACTTAATATAATATTAATTAATGATATAATAATTATTAATTTATAATGTAATATTAATTAATGATATAATAATTATTAATTTATAATATAATATTAATGAATGATAGAATAATTAATCAACTATTGAATTATATAATTGGATCAGCACTTTTAGAGAGTACCTTTTATAAATATTTAAACAAATAATTTTACCACTTTATAATATTCATTCAGATTTAGAAAGGGATATTGTAGACATTTCTTGTAAAATGAGAAAGTTGTAAATACTTGTACCTAAGTTATTTCATAAATAGCCAATTCAAAATCAGAATGAGTTCTATATAAATGATCTTAAGATTTCTTAATTGATGCTAATGCTGATTCTATATACGAACAAAAACTATGATTGAACATATCGATTACTTACGCATTGAACATCAATCGAGATCACACGGCACCTTAATGTCAACAGGATATTATCGTGATCCATGATCATAATCGATTCAGTACTTTTAACACCAACCGGAAGAGTGCAAATGAAGCAATGATGCAATCAATGCTCTGACAAATCAAAACTGTCTCAAACAATCTTTTTCTACTAGATAAGTAGACGATACTGGTAATTCATTCAAATAAGTGGATCTGTGTTGGATCTTTTAGCTCCCTTCAAAATTGTTGAGTTGAATGGTGCTGATCCATTCGTCATGTTTGTGAACGGGCGCCGTCAGTTGGGACTAGTCATCTCTTAGCTGCCTCGGCTTATTTTTAATTATTTTATTTTTAAATATTTTTTCTCTTTTGTTTATTTTGCTGTACTTTGGACGCGTTTCTTTACATCGTAAATTCAATATTATTTATATACTAATCTTTATGTAACAATATAATTTAAAAGAGTGTCCATGGAGTTTCTGGCCCATTCTTCTCCATAGATACCTACTACGCTTTGGAATGAGCAACTAGCTTCATATTTGTAACTGACCGTCTCCTTGACAATCTAAAAGTGTCTGTAAATGGTTTAATTGAAATATATGCTTTGAGTTTGATTGTATGAAAATAATTGTATTATTGAAATAATTGAAATAATAATAATATAATTGAAACTACAAAAAGTTAATGACATCGGCTCTTCTTGGCTGGTAACCTGGTAACTAAATCTCATTAATACTTAGGTTTAAAGTAAATTCTACAAATCTTTTCACAAATAAATTCTCAACGAACAAAACAAGCAAATAAATAAAACTACACCACATCGATATCTCATATACTTCATAGACAATACCGATTCGTATCGATTACAAACCGAGTTCTCGGCACGTGCGCTTTACGCACACACCGCACGTTGCGCCATCAATATTCATAATCGGTAATCTTATACCGATTCATCGGTACTCGTATTAAATTGACTTCACAAGTGTTTAAATCCTCTTGTAGATTTTTTGTTAAAGGAATCATGAAAGCATGGTACTTTATGAGGCTGTCCGTCGAACCAAGAAAAGAAAAAACAACCGACTTCCAAAACAACACTACAAAGTGAAAAATAACATTAATTTCGGAATTCGGTGTCTTTGGATCTGTATTTTAGCTTTTTGCCACCGACTTCCGAAATTAAAGTTTATCACTTTATAGTGTTTTTTGGACGTCGGTTTTTTTTTTGTAAAAAGTTTTTTACTAACGTAAACAGCATAGATGACTTAGCAACCATATTGAAGTCCTAATCGAATCGCAACTCGTTAAATACATCTTATTAAGTAGTTCCGGTGGCCATCTGTGGTCTTCATCATCAATTCCACTCCACCAAATGGTGCTTTCCGAGAGAAAATTCACAAGTTACTATAAAAAAAAAACCTAAATCGCTATAGGTGTGTAAAATTTAAGGATTTCACTCGATTTCCATGGGATCCCCTCATCAGATTATGACTTGGTGACAATGGGACCACCTCGGGAGCATACCCTTTCAAACAAAAAAAGAATTTTTAAAATCAGTCAGCAATAACGGAGGAATCGGCCAACACACATAATATATATAGATATATATATATATATATATATATATATATATATATATGTATGTATGTGTTTTTTTATATGTGTATATATATATCGCCTATCCCTATTAACATTGTCGGATGTGAAAATCAGCAACATTACAAAAGAGCGTCTCAAAGTTTGAATTGCATTTTTTTTTCATATAGAAATTAGATTATCAAAAATCAACAGAATTTTAATAAATGTTCTTGACTCCACTAAAACAAGGGACTTTTAAGAGTGATTAATGAAATACAAAGAAAATGGCAAAAAAACATATACGACAATGTTAATAGGGATAAGCGATATATATGGTCGAAATGAGAAACCTCCCTCTTTTTGAAATCGGTTAAAAGACAAAAATGTTAAAGATGAACTGAAAGACTTAGAAATGGTTGCGTTTTACAATCTTGCTATTTCTCAAATTTTGGGTGATAGAAACAGGACCAAATCAATCATCATTGCATTTTATCCTATACCTATTGTCAAGGTTATACAACACAGCGTAACTATTGAAAATATTCTTACTTTAAACAAAAAAAAACTTCTCAGTCTTATGCACAGGATTATGTTACTCATATTATGTCAGCAGAAATCCCGGACAATAACAGCAGGTATCGATTACAGATCGAGTTCTAGTCACGTGCTCCATTCACAAACACCGCACGTCGTGCCATCAATATTCATAATCGCTAATCTTATATCGATTCATCGGTTCTCATATCGAGTAGAATTTGTAAGCGGACATTTGCAAGTCTGTCCTGTGAAGTCTGTGGAAGATGAATTATGGCTAGGTTGGTAAATTGAGTTATGATACCTACATGATAGATTGCCTTATTACTGTCAAAGTTTTACTCTTAGACACAAAGCATACAACAGCGGAGTAATTTCGACAGTTCACCCACGTCCTTTGCTTTATTTACGTCGCTGAGCAGACGAATTTTCCAAACGTATGAAGCAATGGATTAGCAATATCCGTCAACACTCTCGGATTGTGATCCAAAGGGTGTTACGCAATGTTATGAATTTTTGATCAGTAAATACGCTAAGGCAACAAAAAAGTCTATGGATCACAAAAAGACGTTCAAAATTATCTCAAAAACTAGGACTTCATACACTTTTAGGCCATCCGCGATCAACAATCCGTTTGATAATTTCATTAAGTATTCTAACTGTTGTTAAAAAGGAACGGGCTGATAACCTTTTCAAATCGCTCTTTGTCTGTCATCTATCAAATTCCAATATCCCAACCAACTGACATTCGAAAACAAAACACAAATTAAACAAACTTCTTTCAACGCCTCTCTATTAACAGAATATCCATCACTTTTAATAACGCTATTAGTTCTCAAAACAACTGGTCCTAATATCTTTCAAACTATAATTGAATTTAACCGTGAACTTCGTCTGGGCCGGTATGATCCACGTATATCTATTTACGTAGTCCCCTTGCATCGTAAAACTTATAAATAATAAACCCACGACCATCAAACTGGGGGTTGGGTTCATAAGAAAGAATTGGTTGGATCGTCCAAATTCTTTAAATAAAGAATTTTGATACAGTTCTTCTTAAGATCATCTAGTTTGAAGATTTTTCATTATCAATTGTTTAAATCATTTAACTGTATAACCTGAAATTTCATTTTCAGCCACTCTCCTGTATTCTCATTATACGTTTTAACATCTGCTACTAGGTAGGTATTAGTTTGTCAAAGTTTATTATTTTCATCTTTGTGATGTTACTCATTTAAATCTTAGTCTTCGTCGTCTTTATTTTCTAATTCTATCATTAAATAATTAATAAGGAGAGTAGAATAATAAAGGTGTCTTTTAAAATACATATCAAACAATATCATTACTTTAAAATTGAGTTTCTTAGACAACCCTAAAACAAAACGCAAACAGCTGCACAAGGGAGATATGAGTTTATGTGATACTATCACATAGATCATTAGACATGTGTTCCTTTGACGATCGTGATAGCCCAGCGTTGTCCCAACCTTATCTGGCCCATAAAAATGTTATGTGTTCCTGGCTAAGCTTGAAGAAAAAAACTATGATTTTATGGGTGTATTAAGTGTCACGTCTCTTCGGGGCAATTTTATTGTGCGATGGACGGAAATACACGAGTTGACTGTAAAAGAATAATACTTCCTACCACAGGCAAGAATACCTCTCTGTACGTTGAAAACTGGTCCTTATGTCCAGAATTCCAAATGACCAACCGTTATGACTTCTAAATGTACACACTACTCGTCTTTCCTTCACTAATGATCAATTTCCGTTAATTATAAACAATTGAGCGTCGTTTTGTCAATCGATCTCATATCCTACTTATGCGGTTTTTAACCTGTTCTTTTCAGACATCTTCATCTTCTTCAATATCCACAGCAAATTAGTGACTGAATCATTTTAATTGTTTACTATTGGTCTTAGTTCTGCTTCCTTATTAGTAAGATAGTTGACCTCGTAATTGCATACCGACTTTTGATAACAATTCGCAAAAAATTGAACCATCATTCACTATGGTTTAACTTATCTAACTGCCACATAGACAAATATACCGTTTTATGAGGTGCAAGTTACATTCAACCTTAGGATGATACAGCAATTATGAGGTCCATAAAAAGAGCCCATAATAGAAGTTTAAAAACAAAACTAAATATGGCTGAAATCAGTATTTTTCGAAACAGTTTCCGTAAACCGGTAACTGACACTCCTCACACAATTAATTTGGAGTGAAAATCAATAAAATGCCAAGTGCTATACGATATTTCTAGTAAAATATTGAAGCAGCTGTCGCGTCGTTTGACGGCTTGTGAGCGCTCGACTAAAAATAATAAGATACCCGAAACCCGTCTCCCTGTGTACATACCCTGAAGGGAATGTAGCACCATAGATATTTTGATTTTGGATTATTTTCACTGAAGTTTCCTTTAAAATGTTTTTGAGTGACAGGCTGATGGGTGAGCATGGATTTTGGTGACCGGTTTACCAGAGTTACGAATTTTGTTTAATAGTCTCAATATTGGTAGTAACTGGTAACATTATTATGTATTGCTCCGTGCAATACATAATAATGTTACCAGTTCAATCGGTGTTTGCTAATATAAAAATAGAGTTTACATTGGATAGGCGACAGAATTTAATCAGATTTGTTTCCTTTTGTAAGTGGTTGAAAAATAGACATACATTATCTGTCTGCAAATAATGTAATTTTCAAAGACATAATATAAGCTTTCCAAAAAAGACTCTCCCCTACTATATTTTTTCTTTTATCCTTCGCCACATTCCACTACTTTAATTTCACGCCTACCATACAAAATTAAGATGTCATTGCAACTCGATACCAGCATATAACGACACCCTCTCACCCCCTCTATTCTCTAATTGTCTGTTTTATTTGTCATTTGACACTGAGAACTCAGAGCCCCTTGTTTTTTTACCCGATGAACGAATTTAGGTGTAATTTTAGACTGAACACTTGGTGGACGTATCATTATTTCCATTCCGGGAATGTAAGGAACACTGAGTGTAGCTTGTCAAGTGCAGTCATGAAATTCAGTGTTTGTATATCGTGGGTATAAAGGTAAAACTCACTAAGTGACATTGTTACGAAAAACTTGTTAAATAAGTGGTAAAAATAATGAACTTAGACACTTTTGTCTCAAAGATTATCAGATAATTCGTAAAAATGTCACTTAGTGAGTTTTACCTTTACATGTACCTACGATATGGTAAAAGCTGATTCGTAAAATCCTTGTGGAAACGCAAAGATGAAACGTTACATTATGAAACGAATACATAATAAATACTTTCTTGTAGAACATCATTATAACCGCAGAGCTCGAATAAAATACAAATCCGAAGAATATCTAAATTATGAACTATTGCACTTTTCTCCAGCAGCACAATAAACAAGAACTGTCTTTGAAATTATTATCATAGCATGAGAAATAAAATAAAAAGAAGTCTGCTATAAAAGAAATCAGCTAAATAGTGAGTCTTATTGACTAAAGTAGCTACAAAGTTACTGCAATGCATGCAAATACTCCACCTAAAATCTCCACATTACTTAAACCAACACACACAGGTAAATAACAACAACTCACAAGGGAAACATTACCATTAAGATAATAGAAGAGGATTTATAACAACACAGATAAAACACCACTCAAGTACGTGAGCCGCTCTCTCGCTTACTGAACATATTAATGATCAACATGTGTTCCGCACTGTACGATACGGATAATAGTTTGAATTAGTATTGGTAGAAGTACATTATAGTTCATATATAGCAAGATAGTAAGTTGGAATTGAAGTAGGAGAGAAGAATGATGTAAATGATGCTGTGTTGGCTGAATTAAAGGAAAAAGTTAATGTAGTATCTTCAAAAGTAGTTCTAGAATTCGTAATAAATATCATTTTTAAAGTGTGGACCCGAGATTTAGCAAAAACTATAAGGTCGATGTATATTTATTTAAGATTCTAAGAATCAATAATATTCTTTAACCCTTTTTCACAGGGCTTTACACGGTGATTTTTAATTCAACTATGAGCTATTTAAATTATGAGCAACTTTCACTATGAGACCATTATGAAACATCGAAAAATATGAGCTGTTTCATACAAAAATGTAACATCGAACCTATGAAAATGTTCGAAACGTATGTTTTTTTGCTATTTCGTAGTTGATCCCACGGTGAAAGTTGTTTAAAATCATGAATTTTCACCTCTTGCAAGGTTAACAGTGAAAAAATCTCCGTGTATAATTGAAAGTGATTGAAATATCAAGTCCAAATAATTTATATACGATTCAGGAGTTCTTTTTTAGTACAAGAAGATCTCAAACTGGAATTCATTTAGTTCATACATATCGACGAGTATTTTGGTCATAGAGAATTTGTTCCCACTTTATTTCCATTCACATTTTACCAACGTCCAATCATGTTCGTCATTACTTATCCGTAATTAGTAACACATTGTACGTAACTTGTGTTCAGTTACCTATTTCTGTAATGAGTGAAGACGTGTTTGGTTATTTTTAGACTAGTCTTCGTCGTCGGTCCCTCCCATAAAATATTTTCTGTTACCTATATAGTTCAAAACCTTTTTTTTTATTTCCGCTTATCAATATCTATGTCGCTAATTGTGATTAATGATACCGTCATGATGAATCCCAAAGTTAGTCATAGTATTATAGAACGTGTTTTTTTTATATCCCACAACTCTAGGGTTATATTCTATAAGTAAAAATAATACAAAACTCCTAGAATATATGGTCCAAAATGCATAGTTTCGAAGATATCATAATACTAACACTAGACTCTCGATGTGTGTGGGTATCTAAGTTTCATTGAAAAATACGAGTAATTCATTGTCATTCAAACCAATCATTCATATTTAAAGCTAAGAAATGCGACGTTGTCATATTTCACGTAAGGGTGTTTTAGTTTAATAATCGTGACTGTCGAATTATTTTGTAAATTATTATATTAAAACAAAAAAAAATGATAATTGAAAAATAACTCATAAGCTTTAGCTCATAAACTTTGATATGGACTCATGCATACCCTTTTTTTTTTTTTTTTGAGGGTGGGAAATCATCAAATAACTTCTCCCGCTCTGGGCGGAGCGGGAGGGTGTGTCAGACTCTTACTGACTAAAACCCACCCGTATTCCTTCTTGTTGCCTGTGTTGCGGGGGCCTCGGTGACCCATAAGTACCTTCCCGCGACCCCGGCAGGTCATGCATACCCTAGAGTTAAGAGATATAAAAAAAAAACACATTTTAGTCATAAAAATCTATACCTATTAATCTTTGCGATGGTTCACAACAGCATCCGATCAGCAGCATTCAATTCGATATGTAATTAATTTTATTAAACTTTTCTAAAACTACCACCGGTCATAACATTTTCGACAGTGACTGCATTTGAATTAGCAACATTGCGCCTCATCCATTTCATAACATTTTCTATAATGATTCCGTTTTGATGCTAAACGTTATCAACCAGTACATTAGGTATATCTTCCATACAACAGTTTATCTTAAAACAAAAACAATACAATACGGTACACACTCGTCATACGGTCTCAATGTGAACCATGGACCGTGAACGCGAGGGGGTAAGTAGACATGTTGCATCGCGAACATCTGCAGCTCTTTTATTAACAACTGTTTATGATATCTGACAGCCAGGGGAGGTTTTATTTTTAATGTTCGTTTCTGTGGAAGTAGCTTTTAGAATTTGTATTCTGTGCAGTTATTAAAAAAATAATCAAGGTCCATCTTATCCGTTTTATGGGCTAGCAGATTTCACTTTACATCATTATCTAAGCTTTTGACTATTTCTCAGTTGTATTTATCATGTTCATACTAATAACGTATTTTCTCTTTTATTATCTATTTAAAACCATTCATTCTCTTGCCTATCATCAAGTATAACATAGAAACATTCTCCTTTTTTTAAAAATATCAAATTAATATGAAAAATCTTTAATTCCAAAATAATAATATCGTCCAAATAACCTCTGCCCTGCAAAGCGCACCACTTCTCAATGAAAATTAAACGGAACAGCCCCTCATCTTTGTCACATCTCTTCAACCAACACACCGTGCAGCTAACAACTTAAAATCGACTCAAACTTCAACCTTGTCTCCTTGGAATACAATATTGATTGCTGTAGACTTTAGTTTCGGAACTGCAAAGATAACTTTGTATAAAACGCTCTGACGTTACCGCTTCAGCTAAGGTACAATTCTAAACTCAACTTTATTGCTTTGTGATAAAGTTAAATTTTATATCAAGTATTGTCGGATGTTTAGCTACAGGTCTTTCATTTCTATGTTTGTAGGAACGTTCGCAATTAGCTCTGAGAGTGGAATGTAACGTTTTTAATAGATGACATGTTTTAGACGTGTTCCTTTTGTTTCTGTGTCTTGTCTGTGATGTCACGAGATCTTTGCTCCTTTTGCGAGAAGTGAGGAAGGAATTGCACAAAAGTTTTTTTTTTTACAATTTCACGTTTCTAATGCAATTTTTACGTTTCTTCATACCGGGCAAAGTTCCTTTCCGTGCTTTTCGATCTCTCATTGCTAGGTTATTTTTTTTCTTAAATGATAGAGGTTTATCATTTCTGTATATCCTGTATTCTACATAAAGTACTTCATTGCCATCAGAACTACCATTCCACCAAAATACCCTGAAAATCCAGACCTAATTTTTGTAACAGCACCTAATAATTTGCAATAATAATTGACAGTATATAATAAGCAGTTGACACAATATTTTTTCTAAGGGATAAAAATATCCTATAGGTAATACCTCAGTCCTATAAACGCGGGGGTAAACACTATAAACATCCCCTATTGAGGGGTGCAATGCATTTGCATACAATGTAATTTAAATTTAAACTGATTCGCGTTCTACATAAACAACGACCAATTTTATTTTATTATGTTTTTGCTTATTTTAAATTGAAAATGGTTTAAAAATTTTGAATTCAATTTTTCTTAAACTTGGTTCCGCTGTATCTATCGAAAACATTCAGCTTCTGAAAGTTGACTCCAGAACTGGGATCAGAAATTAGTTCATTAACTTGATGGAAAAACGAATTCAATCTTAGAATAAATCAAATAGCAGTCAGCAACAGGCTGGTTTCATGATCACTTCATCTTTTATTATTGCTAAAAGATAATTTCTAATGTCATTACCTAACCTTGCCGCAAATAATATCTGGCTGCCTTTGCTATGGTGCAGTGGCTAAGTGGTCAAGTTATTTTGTGCCAGTACGACCAGTGCTCTAAGTCTAGATCGAGCTTGTCTGGGTCTTGAGATTTGGGTTTGAAAATCCTAGTTATGTCGTATTTAATATTAATTTGTCCAACTTCCCACATAGGTACCACATACAATTTCACAGCCTACCTCCAAAATCTAAAACACTCTACGACACTTTGAACCTCACCTCTAGCTGTACGAAACAGACTGATATATCGCAGCTCACCCCTACTTCGTATTCCGTCCACGCGCCCTCCACGACCTACCCTCCTATCGATCCCACGTTTTATACTTTTTGCGGGAATCCCTCTCGATGACCTTCGGCAAGTTCGTGGTTTTGTTTTGCTACAGATATTTTTCTGGAAGGTTCTATTTTGAGAATAGATGTGGCAAGGTTATTATATTTATACTGTGTTGGCAACCTTTGGTGTAAGCAGGGTGGGAATTTAAAGCTGTGTACAGTCACTCATTGTTGCCATTGTCATCATCATCATCATCATTTCAGCCGAAAGACGTCCACTGCTGGACATAGGCCTTCCCCAAACACCGCCACTTCGACCGGTTTTGTGCTTCCCGCATCCAGCGGATTCCTGCGGCCTTCACAAGGTAATCGGTCCACCTTGTAGGAGGCCTTCCAACGCTACGTCTTCCGGTACGCGGTCGCCATTCCAGAACCTTTCGGCCCCATCGGCCATCTGTTCTGCGAGCAATTTACCCTGCCCACTGCCACTTAAGTTTGGCAATTCTTCGGGCTATGTCGGTGACCTTGGTTAGCCTACGGATCTCTTAATTTCTGATTCGATCACGTAGGGAAACTCCAAGCATAGCCCTCTCCATTGCCCTTTGAGTGACTTTTAGCTTTTTGATAAGGCCCATTGTAAGCGACCACGTTTCAGTGCCATAGGTCATCACTGGCAACACGCACTGGTCAAAGACTTTCGTCTTGAAACACTGTGGTATGTGGGACGAGAAGATATTGCGTAGCTTCCCGAACGCTGCCCAGCCGAGTCGGATTCGACGATTGACCTCTTTCTCGAAGTTGGACCTACCTAACTGGACAGTTTGTCCTAGATAAACATACTCGTCCACAACTTCGAGCGTAGCGTCTCCGATTTTCATGAGAGTGGGTGTAACATGGGCATTTGACATGATCTTTGTCTTGTCCATGTTCATTTTAAGACCCACTCTTTCGGAAGCTCTACTGAGGTCATCGAGAATTGTACTGAGGTCCTCCATAGTCTCAGCCATGACAACTATATCGTCAGCAAACCGAAGGTGATTGATGTACTCGCCATTGATGTTGATGCCTGGCCCTTTCCAGTCCAGAACCTTGAAGACATCTTCCAGTGCAGCGGTGAACAGTTTCGGAGAGTTGCCATTGTATTTTGAAAATAATTAATACATTTTTGGGTTTCATTAAGAGTTGATCTCGCTGTTACTTGTGATTTACTGGTGAATATTGAGGTTTATCAAAACCAAAATATTCCATCCATCTGCCTAGCCCAACTATGTTTCTGTTGGCTTCCAGTCTGACCAGATGCACTTGAATACCAACAATAATATAAAAAAATGATAATCTTACTTTAAACCCTAGGCTGATATTCGCTTTCATTGATGAAGTAGTAAGTAATACAAATGTAATCGTAAATAAAGCTGATTATGTGCTTATGATAGAAGATGATTCCCCCACACCCAAAGTGTCAAGTATATAACATAGTCACGAACAACCACGTCACATTTTCCATGAAGTAACCACTGAAGTAAAAACTCGTATTTCGATGAAAAGTTGTAAGAGATATGACGCGAGCATTCCTTATAAGTTTCCAATAAAAGTAGGAATTTTCCGAAGTACGTACATTGTCAGTTCATAAAGTGAGGAGCTTCATACCAGCCAGATGGTGCTCCTCAAATTGCTAACTTGTACTTTCCTTTCTAGTTATAACTCTGTTTTATTTCGGGGTATATTTAAGGTTTTACCCGGTGGTTTCTGACCTTTTACCCATATTCCTATATATTCCTTGATAAATATTTATCACACTGGCATAAATCAGGCTATACAAATTATCGTTCAGGGTTTCTTTAGAAATTAACACACACTGTAACAACAATAAAAATACGAGAGACATACTTATTGTATTCTATTCGAATATCTTCCCGAATGACCGAAATCTAATCTGATGACTTTTAAAAATTATCCAGAAGGTGTAGATAGATTTTGCTCCTCCGCAATTAATCAAAACTGCAACCTACCAATATAACATTTTCACTTTTAAATTATAATTTTGTTACATATCCCAAAACAAAGGTAATGACCCAAATATATGTACTTTCTTTCTTTCCACGCAAAAAACGACAAGAAGTTCTCAAAAAACCAAGACAAAAAACTGTCATACTTGTGAGTAATAGCGGCTTGCATACCAGGCTCGCATTCATGAACGCAGCGCCGTCTCGAGATTGCAGTGCTATGTAACGAGCAACGTGACGTTTTGTGAGAGATGTGCTGAGATTGTTGCTTAATAGCTCTCTCTGTGTTTTGGTTCGTTAAGATTCCGTCATTTATGTGTGTTTTATGAAAATATTATAGCGATTCATCATCATCTGCCTAGCCTTTTCCCAACTATGTTAAGGTCGGCTTCCAGTCTAACCGCAGCTGAATATATCAGTATTTACATGGAGCGACTGCCTATCTGACCTCCACAACCCATTTACTGGGTAACACGATATCCCTTGGGAAGACTGGTTGTCAGACTTTCGGGCTTCTGACGACCCGTAACAACTGTCTAAGCAGACAGCCGGGACCAACGGCTTAACGTGCTTTCCGAGGCACGGAGAGGTCTTGGTATGTAAAGATGGTCGCCCATTCACGGACCAACCGCAGCAAGCGTAGCTCAATCTGATGGATCGACCCGTGCGGCTGTTATTACTTGGCCACAAGCCCCTCCAACAAAATATTATAGTGATTGTTGGGTTTAAAAATTGTGGATGTATTAATAAATCGTCTTTATAAAAGACTTCTAATAATAACCAGTATTATCGGCCACGACAAATGAGTAAAAAACTCATTTAGTTGGCGTAAATATAACCAAATTTCTTGCCACATTGTTTATTATACACAATTTTAGTCACTAAGAAAAAGTAAGATCTTGCCAAAGCCCAAAATTCTTGTTCAGAAAATATTTCTCACCTAAAATTGTCTCGTATTTATACTCAACATACCAACAGATTGTCATAACCACTTCGTTTCAAATTGAAAGGTACACTACTGAAGCGTAATATGGCAGGAGATAGGAACCACTAGATCTAATACCTTCGCCCGGCTGCTTTAGAAAGAGGCTTTATATTGCTTCAAAAGGAAGTGTGGGAGAATTGGAAGAAATTGCTTTCGGGGATTTAAGGAAACACCTATTTTGATATGAATGTAAAAAAACTAGTAAACTTCCATGCTCGTAATACTCAGCATTGTAACACATAAACTGCAGTATACTACACTGCACTTAAATATTTGAAATTTAATGAAAGAAAACCTATTTATTTATTTAAACTTCTCACACACATAAAGGCACAAAGGCGGACTTAATGCCTTAGGCATTCTCTACCAGTCAACCAAGGGTGGTGAAGAGATATGATGGCAGGTAATCTGAGAGGAAATAAAAATAACGAAAAATATTAAAGATAACATAATAGATTATAAATAGAATAAGTACAGAAATACATAAATAGGTTACAAGCATAAAATACAAATACATACATACCTATCCGGGGTCCTTAAAATCGATTTTTAGATAACTCGAAAAGCTTAGAATAACTTAACCCACTAAAGCCAGTAATAACTATACAAAAAACAACATCACTGTTTAACAGAATTCAAGCTATATTCATCCCCTATTTTCCTACAAGACTTCTTGCACCGGCATTTTGCCAAATATTTCCTGCAAAAAAGTCGGAAGTTCAGCGATAATCTCACGAATGCTCGACGTTTTTCTTATCTGCGAGGAATGAGTGAATGATAATGAGCGGCGAATGAGAGTGAAGGAGGAATGAAGACGCGGGAGGTAAGAATAATATTGTGACGGGTCGCATGCCTTCGAAGACGTGACGTACCTACTGGTGAATGGTGGCATGGGATAGTGAGCTATTTTTGGATTATATATTTTGGTAATATGAAAAAAGCAAATGTATTAAGAAATTTTAAAGTAATTTAGGTGATGAATGAAATATTAACAGTAAATGATGCTTACATTTTGCTGAATTAATTATAGTACTAACTTGAGCCGAATGTAATGATTTACATTAAAATTATTACCATCGTTCATAGAGGTTTATGTGTGCAACATAACTCAAATCAAATCAAATCAAAAGCCATTTATTCAAACTAGGCTGAGAATCAGCACTTTTCGAACGTCAAAATTACATAACACAGTCCCCCAAAAATGCCCGCCCTTCACCACTTCCTAGTGCTTTAGCTGGGAAGACGAAGTGGCGCAACAAACTCCCCAGCAGCACACCTGTCTGTTTAGTTAGATAAACTTGAGTCTATACTAATCGTATGCAAAGTAATTAACATTACGAAACACAAAACATTAAATTAAATTACTTGCCATAATATGTTAGCTAGCACACGCCAATATATCAATAAAAACTGTACTCAAGGAGAAATAAAATTACAACATGAAAACGTAAACAGAACTTAATACCTAAATAAAAACGGTACAAATAACGGTACGAACCATGACTTATATTAAACTTGATGCCATAAAACGAAACTACCAAACCTGCTGCTTCAGCTATATACATAGCACAAATACCGAACATAGATATACACCATAACAAAATCAAAATAAATAAAGATTAGCAATCATTTTTACGGCCTTCCTTATAAATAAACATAGTCTCTATGCATAAAACAGAGGCACACAACAGAATGCACCCTCAGAAATCAGGGTGCATTTCACCCTAGCCTTTTTCCAAAGATATATGATTTTAATAATCGCCAAGATTACGGTAAGGAGGGACCGGAGACCTTCGGAGTGTCCCTTTGAGTGCTGTCTGTCTTGAGAAATTGTCCCCGTAGCTATTTCATTTGTGAGGGCCACTTGATATATGTCAACTCTTATGTTGTATTCAAAGAGGACTAGAGGAAATTTTTTCGTGTCAAGGAATTCCTTTTATTTGATTTTCGGATTTAAGATGTCTGTTGTAGTTTGAGGAATTTGATAGTGAATTTCGACTTCAGTACTTTTTTGTTTAATTTTAGAGTAGAGAGGAAAGGTGATTTTCCTACCAAAGCCAGACACACATCATATTACTCGCGTGAACGTCTTAATTTAAATTCAAAATCTCAAAGCAAACGTGCACATAAGCGCAAAATCTTAGCTCCCGTCAAAATTTTACACAGGAACAAATCAAGAACAGCTGTTTATGAAACTGGTTGCTCAAGTAGTAATTAAAGTGCGCGTTAATCTCACGTCATGCAAAAGTCTTTCGAAGTTGGTGAAACGTAGCGAGGAATGAGCGAGGCGGCTGTTTGGAGAAAATGTCACGATTGCGAATTGAAATTTCGAGAATATGACCCGTGCAATGTTGAAAACTTGGGAATTAAAAGTGAGTGAGAACTGTAATGGAAATAGTGAAACTTTGAGAATATGCCCCGACAGTTCCTTCAATTATTTTGTTGGCTATGGAGGATGATTCTGAACATGTTCTTGATAATACCAATATCAGTTACATGAGCGAAAGTAAGACTTTCCTTAAACATGTCATGTTTTTTTATGAGGATAATTGAGATTCTATAACAGCTTTTGGCTCTTTTCATTTGCTACATCATAAATCTCCAGCTAAGCGCGAGCTAAACGCAAAATGACAGCCCGCGAAGAAGCTTCAAATTCAAGATGGCGACACAGTAATGCGGCGACCGCGAGAGTGACAAGCCATTATTGAGACTGCAACGGGTGCAGTGGTTTCTTAATAAACGGCGCCGGGGGAAGTTATTAGTCGTCATACGTGTTGGCAAGGTTTAATTTTAGATGACAGGTGTTTATTGTTATTTAAATACATTTTAGAGAGATCTGGGAGATTACATTTGTTTTTAGAAGATATTTTGAGGGAAAACGGCCACGTTTATGATCACTGATATCCTATAATCAACGGAATCGATTGAAATTAAAATCTAACAATGTTCTTGTTGAAAATTCAGAAAAACAAAAGGAATTATGTAAGTATCGTTACACGTAGCGTTCCAAAGTTACTAAATACGCCCTGGGGAAAACGGCATAATTTTATGTATGAAAGAAAATTCCGTGAAGAAAATGAAACAAAACAAAAGTAGCAACAATACTTTCATAATCTGCAATAGTAAAATAAACACAAATGCAAGAAGTTTCAATAGCACTCACTTTTGTCGTAGATCATACTGAAAACACGCTTCATTTGGTATTCTTTCTGAACCTTTGTCCTGGATAATAAGCAGGGACAGCACAAGTTTAATTGAATTAAATATTGTCTGGCTGGCAACTCCGCGTTCGCAGCCAAGTTCCTTTTATTTGTCAGACAAGACTATTACAGAGCAAATAATTATATTAGTTACAGTAGACTACAAAGTTAAACATTAAAAATTCATGGCAGCGATGTTACATGACTTCTTTTTTATGATTTTTCTTCTTGGCAATCTAATAAACCAAACCGAAGTTTCTTCTTTGGGATTGATGCTAAAGCATAGTTTGTAAGTATTGTTTTATTGTGAGTAGACCTTAATAACATTTTATACAAAGTTGCATTTTCTCTGCGTTAAGACAGTGTCCGAATAACATAAAGAGTTTCAAAGAATTTAAGCCGAGACAAAATATGGAGATTCTGACAGTGAAGAAAATCGTGGAGGTAAAACTCATTAAGTGACATTTTTACGAAACTTATCTGATAATATTTGAGAAAAAGTGTCTAAGTTCATTATGTTTACCACTTGTTTAACAAGTTTTTCGAAAAAAATTACCTTAGTGAGTTTTACCTTTACATCCACGAAATAGAACTGAAAAATTTGTTTCTGATGGTACAAGTAAGGAAAAGCATCTGTCCTAATATAAACCAGAACCAAACTACCAACCTAACATTTTCAGCTCCAACACACATGTTCTTTCCACCTCCAGCTTACAGCACTTATCATTTATTGCGTGTTTCACCGCCACAGCCACATATCCGAACACAATCTTCCATACATTTGTGTTTATTATAAATTATAGTGTGTTCTGGGCGTGTGCTACTCGTAGAACAAAGCAGGGGTCTTATGAAATTAGTGAGACTATGAACAGACGGGGATATAAATTAATTTACCGGAGAGACCAAGGATCGTCATAATTCGGTGTAAACTAGACCGGATTGATGGTCCAGTGGTAGTTGGCGTTAATTTTATTAGTGTTATTCAAATGGAGGATTCTTTGGGTGCTTATTTTTAGGACAAATTTGAATATTACAATTAAGTGTTTGTAACTTTCGGTAAGTTATTTTTGTATAACTTATCTTTATTCATTCTGACTTTATTTATTTATTTAAACTTTTTACACAAAAAAGGTACAAAGCGGACTTAATGCCTTAGGCATTGTCTACCAGTCCATCAAGGGTGGTGAAGAGATTCGATGGCAGGTGCTCTGTTTGAGAAGAACATTGAGAATTCTTTATTAAAATTATATCATAATGAATGACTAGTATGTGAATGAATTTAATAGTAGACTGGATGCCGACCCCAAAATATTTTGGAAAAGGCTAGGCAAATTGATTTATCTTTATTAATTCCAGACTAGAGAACAAATTAATCTTTGGAACATTAACTTTATCACACCTACCTTCTAGAACAGTTGGAAAATGGTAAAAAATATCTATAAGTCAGCATTACAGAAAAATCTAAAGATCAATCAATTGGTTAAGAATCATTTATCATGATTATCACCGTGACAATATTAGAAGCAAATGAGCTCCTTTCTCCAACACACATTGTAACAAAAACCGATAGAACTAGAAAATCAAGCATAGAAAAACGATGATATCCCATCCATTGATCCCTTCACTCCGAATAAACAAGCGAACCACTAACTGTATTAGTTAACTCTGCCCGCCAATGCCTGGGGTCGTTTCAACTAAAAACTGCATAGGGGTGAACATAATTTGTCATCAGCACAAGTTTCAACAATTGACGCAAATGATTCCATTGCGTGAGTTTTACGTTTTCATCGGATTTCTGTGTTCTCAAGTTAATTGAGCGTTGGAACTTTTCTACTTTTGTTATGAATAGGAATTAACTGTTTCAGGGTTTTATTTTTCCTTTGAATGTCATTATTTATTTTGTTTACGTACTGGTTCGCTGAAGCGTGAAAAAAACCAAAAGCTTGACCATTCAGTCAAGCTATTATTTTTTTTATGGAAGTTTTCATTGTTTTTTATCACCTTTCAAAGGGTTTTTTATTATACAATTACTTCCTAATTAGACCTTTAAAAACTGTTACCACAAAACATTATATCAACAACAAAGGCATTAAATACTTGGAACGGATACCTTAAGAGACACCATCAGCAATACAATAAAATTAGGAAATATTCCGAATGAAATCAACGGCAAATACTAGGGGACCAAGCGACGTGGGGGTTCAAACGGAACTACGCCCTCTACCGGTTTGTTTTAATGCAATTGTCATGCAAATTCCAGAATTAATCGCACCCGCTTAGAGTTTTAGAAGTTTTATGACCTTTATTACCAACGGCATAAGTGTTATTTTATTAAAATTCAAATTATCTTTTGTTTGAAAATGATAATTGTTAAAATGCAGGGAAAATCTTGTGCGGTCGTGCTTCGGATGTGGAAACCGGAATTGTATGGTAGAATTTTATAACTGTACTGGGTATATAGAATTATGCATAAGTGATGCGATATTTTAATAATGACATCGTTTAAACTATTAATAAGTCATGTTTATTTCAGTAAACCTTATTTTTTTATGTTGCTACACAGTGTGATTAACTAATTTACACATTTCTTTCAAAGGTCATTAAAAAAAATACAACAAATGAATACCAATCAATAATCATCCTCAATGATACACAACACACAAGTCATAACATCCCATCTAATTTTATGCCGGAGCACATAAAAAGGGAATCAAAGCAAACAATCCATCACGATTGGCAAATATGAAAATTCATAAAAGGGTACAATCGCTCAGAGCGACATCTACAAAAGAGTTTAAAAAAAATGATCCAATTATACGTTCTATTTTTGAATTTCATTTTTTTCAATTCTGGAACGTGTGGCCCCCTAGGCGTTTGATTAACAGCCGAATTTATCATGGTCCCTACTCTAAATTAAAAAAGTAATAAGGATAATTCGCGTATATTACTGTACCTGCTGGTTCTAGTACCTTTTAGTATTCATCATTTGTTTTTATTAGGTACGAACTTTTATGTTTTATGTGTGTAGAAGAGATTTTTCGACGAAATTTGATTGTTATGTTTTGAGCACATTCTTGCTTGAAGCAAAAAAGTTACAAGAATTTAATGTTTTAACGTAATTTAATATTTTAGAGGTGAAAATCAACAGCAGATATTTTGTACGTTATCTTCAAACATCTTTTGGCAATCGATAAAAAATATTCCTAACTTAACACATTAGAAAAATAAATTTAAGCTAAGCATGGTAGCAAATTCGAAATGATCCTACTACAAAAATAGTCTACACATAGCAAAATACGAATCCAAGCCTCATTAAAATATTAATATTCATACAGTAACCATAAAAATATTCAAATACGGACTTCCCATATCGAATAGGGTGACCATACCGCGTCAGGTGTACGGAACGTCCCTAGATACTGTTTATTACCGTCATATTTCAGCCTCTGAAAAAGACGGAACCCTAGTTGATTTGCATCTGACAACGACTTGGCGTAATAACCGAAGGAACCCTAATTTTGGGGAATTATAGGTATTGCGTAGGTGCTGCGTTTTATATTTTTATGTGGGGATTTAGAGGTAGTTATAAGAAGTGTTTTGCTATGAACAATGACGACAATAAGAGCTGCGTATGCTGTGTATGTTACGTAAAAGCTTGAAAAATAATTATAATAAGTCTCAAATGGATAACATAAACCGTAAAATCTGAAACTTGAACGTGGTTAGCTGTATGTGATGGGATTGTGATTCCCACACGAAACAAATATTTATTCCAAAAATGGTTGCTCCCGGTCGTGTCTGTTTATGCAAACATGCAAGCTTTCTTTGTAAACGCACTTACGATACGGAAAAGAAAAATAATGGCGAGGAAAACTCCATGATAAACCAAAATAAATTGCGCATTTTCTATTACATATATTATAAAACTCATTCCACAATGTCATAATGATTTTAGTTGGTAAACTTGAACGCTTTCGGGCACATTAAGTTAAGATGCTGACAACACTTAAACCGCGGTCACTGTCAGATTTCATAGAAAAGAAAGAGAAGCGCGATGACACAGCGCTTGTAATTTATTGCAAAATTTGAAGCAATTATCTATTTACTCAAAATTGAGTTGAGTAATCTAAAATAAAAAAACAACCAAGTTCTGCATTCAAATAAGACGTTCTTGTTCTTAATTAAATACGTAACGTGTGTTGATATTTAATGAAGATATTTTGAATTAGAACTCAAGGTAATAGGTTAGTTTAACGTCAGTTTGTATCGAGATTTTTTTGCAACCAAGTTCTGGGAAATATGTTCAAAATTTACATATATTTTTTCCGCTACCACAAACTATTCAGATTTGGCAACTTTTTTCTTAAGAGTAGCCTATTTTGGTCAATTGGGTCTTGTCAGCGCCTTAATTGAGGACTGGATTAGCTTACAGCTCTCTGTTTAAAAAAATACCCCACCACAAAAAGTACCTAAATAAAAATACCCCAACGTCCTTTCAAAACAGGACTACTTAAGAACCAAAGGACCGAGATCCCCCACAGTATTTCCTCTAGAACAATTTGCGATCATTGAGGACTGAGGACCACCCGTTGACGCCAATTGGTAACTTTATCGCTGCACCAAGTCACATTACCACTTCCTGTCACAATTATATCGATGAAATGAGGAAGTGAGGGAATTGTGGGAAGTGGGATGTACCTACTTAGAAATAGGGTTGATTTTTCTGTTAATGTCAAAGTCAAATTATTTATTTCAAATAGGCACATAAAAGGCACTTTTGAACGTAACATTTACAAAAAAAAAATTGAATTGATTCTAGTTGCCGCTTCCAAAAGGTAGTTTCGTATGGAGAAGAATGGGCAAGAAACTCCACCGTTACTCTTTTAAAATGTTTTATAAAATTTTGTATAGGTAGGGGGAAGTCCCGTAGCGCCGGACGGCACCTACCGCCGGACACTCGTCCTATTCAAGCAAGTATAAACCGGTTCGATTCAAAGTACAAGTGAAAGGGGCGCGGGGGCACACAGCAACAGGATCACGCGCCGCGGCTCGCCAGTGACGCGCAAGGCGACGGCAGGAGCGGGAATTTGCTGCTTTTGGCGGGAAATCACGGCGTCAAGTAAAAATCGATGTAAGTAATTCTGACACATTTATGCATTTACATTTTAATGGTATTCAAAAATAAATGTAGTACTTGATTGTTATCCGTAAACTGATAGAATGTTATTAGATTATTTAACTAATTTTGGTAGGTACCACCTAATGTACGAAATCATCTGTCCCTTAGTACCGGACACTAAGTCATCCCTTAGCACCGGACGGTAAACATATTGATATATCTCGTAAGAATTAACGTTATTCATTCTAATTGTTTAATTTTGTTTTAGAACATAGAAGAATGAATAGAATTGAAATGGAAGAGAAGAAAAAGAAAGGATCGTGGGAGCCACAGAGCTTACAAACTGCTATCAATAAAATTTTGTCCAAACAATTGAGTGTAAGGCAAGCTGCAATGCGATACAATATTCCAAAAAGCACTGTACATGACAAAATAAAGGCGCTAAATCGAGGAGAAGAAGAAACGCCGTATAAAAAAGTGGCAGAAGAAAAAGAAAATGAAAAGAACATGAGAGACAAAAAGAAGGAATTAGGATCTAAGTTTAAAGCAGTAATTGGAAGCAATGGAAAGCAAACCAAAGGAAAGAGCGTAGATAAAGGAAAAGAAGCGGAAGACGTGGAGCCCAAAGAAAAAATGGAAATAAAGTGGAACCATTAACTGAAACATCTAAAACAAACACAACAATTTGCGTGGTTTGTTTAGAAGACACTGAGGAAGACCGGATCCAGTGCTCCTCCTGTCTTGGGTGGGCACATGCAGCATGTGCAGACGTCCCAGAGTCAGGAGACGGCTACATATGTGATTGATGCAGGCTATACTGAGATGTCCAGTGCTTTTGGTATGGCACAAATATCCGTCCGGTACTAGGTGCCACTTTTATAAATTACATTTTTTGTAACCAAAGTCTGATTAATGGTGTTAATTATTTTTAAGCAGAGGTTGTGTTTTTTTTAGTTTAATTTGATTTCTAACTTTGTTATCTATTGTAAGTCATAAATAAGTAATCATTCCTTAAAATATTTTTTATTTTATTTCTAAAAAACCTTAAGTGTCCGCCACTAGGGGACTTCCCCCTACATTTTAAAATTATATGTGAAGACGATGCACCTAGAATAAAATTAATATACCAAAATAGGTAAAAAAAGAATGAAAAATAAAGCAATGACGGATAAATTAATTATGTGATAGGTACATGATGCTCACATATTTACAAACATTGTAAAAGTATACGTTTTCCTAAAAATAATAAATAAAGTAATAGGTCAGAGTGTGAGTTAAAGTAATCACAGAATTTAAATTCAACCTTGATTGATTTATTATTTGTATCAAATAATAAATTGTACAATTAAAATAGCAACCAGTTTGATTTTGTCTAGACTCTAGATTGTCCTATGGAGCTGGACCAGCATGTTTCCAAGCATTCTTATCTTGGATATAATCCTCTAATTTGTAATATGCTTGTTTACAAAGTGTACTTTTAACATGAGTTTTAAATTTTCTTTCATTTAATTGCAATATCACAAGGTATTTTGTTGTAACATTTGACACAGTACCCCATAAAAGATTATAGATACTTTAGATAATCTGAAAAATGGTTGATCTATTTTATCTTTATTTCTAGTATTAAAATTATGTATATCACTTATTTTATTAAAAATATGTTGATTTTTTCTTACATACAATATATTTTCATAAATGAATGTTATGTGTGGTATCAACTTTCCTGTTCCAGTTGACTTCAGTTTTGTGTTGAAAAATATTGTGACAACTTTTGAAAACGTCATAGGATATTAATCTTGGATTTGACACAAGAATTAAATAATATAGAAAATATTTTATAAAAAGAAATCGAGATTCTTCGGGTGTTTTCAATCAGTTTCTATTTTCAGCATATTTCCCAAAAGAAAATATCATTAGTTTAACATATTAGTGCTACGCAATTTAGTACGAATTTAAACAATGAAACTAAACGTAATCAGGACATCTAAACCACAGTGTCAGCAATATTCCACAACAATGATGACACTCGCAGCTCTTGAACGCAGACCACCCTTACCCTCACCCTTAGAAGAGGCATACTACCTAGCTTTGAACTGCAAATTGCAGTATTCTGGATTAAGCAGCATACCATGCCACCTAGGAAGCTTGTTAATTTTACACATGCCCTCAAAGCTAGTTTTACCAAACCTCTGGTCCAAAATTGAATGGCTCGCGAAATTCATCGGGTTTCCATCCGATAGCCTTTGATACCCAGACAGCCGTCGGCGGATCAACACTGCATCATATAATGCACTCCATACAACTGAAAATGCACTTTATTACGTGGACTTACAACTGAATATTACTGCAGACGAATGTTTGGTAACACAAAGCTTTGCATTTGCTGAAGATGTAAGTGAGTTTGGGCTTTATTGAGTTGGTATGAGAGTGTGTTCGGTGGCATATAGATTTGTTTGCAATGGAAGGTGGTCACAGCATTCGATATAACACCTCGAAATTAAGCGCGAATTGAAAATATTTATTTCACATGTTACTTACTGTGTTTGAGTGGCCAGTGTTATTTATTCGAATTTAAAATACTTTAAGTAATGAGGCTGGTCTGTTGATTTTAAATAATGTTTTTCGTGAGTCCCAGTATCCCATCAGCATCGGCTGCGTCGAATTTCGCTTATTTATTTTATCATGTTTTCTTCGATGGCAAATATAAATTAAACCTCCTTTTCTTCTTTTCAGGTAAACATTTCGAGATATTGGCTTGGTGATGGAAATATCTTTTGGGTGGCAAGTTGGATACCTGTGCGTAAACAAACATTTGTTTGACCAATCTGTTTGTTCCGTCTGACCGTAAAGGTAAGTTTGTACTTGTGATTTGAGTGTGTAATGACACCCACGACACAGGAAATCCCAAAACGGAAAAATAATGTGAGTACACACACGAAAAATATCAGATTATTTATTTGAACAGAAGTAGGAGACATTTTCATCATTCATAATTAATAGCGAAAGGCAGACATGCTGTTTACCCAAATAAAGATTGAACAAAAACTTTGATCTAATCTCTCTACCTAAAAGCATTCTATATGAAATTACCTTCAAGGACAGTCCATTGTTGAACTGACAAACCCCTAAATAGTGCATATGAAATTTAAGCAAAGATTTTTCTCTAAAAACCTCTACACAAAGGAACCGTTGACAGTGGGGAGCTAAAAAAGAAACTTTCAGCACCTAACCCTTAGGAACTCCGTAACAAACCCACTTAAAAAGTTTTCAGAGACAAACTGTGCCCCCCCATCAAGTCTAGACTTCAGGTGTCCATCGAAAAAAGTCCCCGTCCGGAACGTACCCCTATTAAAAACATTTTCCCCATTTCAACCCTAATTCTTCTTACTTTTCTAAATTCTAGCAGACGGTTATTTTGCTATAACCTGTTTATAGCTCTTTCAATATTGTTCGATGTAAATTAGGGGAAGTTTCCGAAAAAGTTTTCGACTGTTTTGTGTGCTTTTCAATTATTTTTTGTTTATTGATTAGGGGGAGAATCTTGAATAAGAGGCTGCTTCTTAAGATGCTTATAAAGCAGATTTCAGTCATGCAGAATAAAAATAAACAATGAAATCAATCTGATTATCAGAAAATCGTCCCTTTAATTAATTTTACTTGTAACGTTCTTGAAGAAGCTCATATTCGAACAACGTATCCTGTTGTTTCAATAAGCTATGATCTATTAAATAAAAAATAAATTCACTGACATACTTTACAGCCTTAACTGACAAGAAGCATTCATTTTTACACAAGAGTTCCTTTTAATAGGTGAGCACGAAAGATTTTTGGAAACCCTTAAAGGGGTTAAATATAAGTTTGTTTGATGAGCTAGAAACTAAAAATTAAATATGAAATTGCAAAAGCAAATTCAAAAAAACAGTTTGTACTTTTCTTCCATTCTGAAATAATTGCATAGGCTTAAGTTAAGTAACTTGCATTAATATATAATACGTAGGACAGCCCACACCTCGCATCTTGCGAATTCTTTTTGTTTCCTAAAATTAAAGACAAACTTAGAGGCACACTTTTTATGAGTCCTGAATCGGCGGTGACTGCGTACCACGAAGCCATTGAAGAGGTCCTTAAGGAAGACTGGTCCAACTGCTTTTTTTAATGGTTCCAGCGAATGCATAAATTTATAAATTGTGAGGGCATATACTTTGAAAAACAACAAAAAATGTATCATAAGTCTAATATCTGGTCTTATTTATACGAATCCAGAAACTTTCAGTATGACCTGAGTGTATGTATAACAATTATCTAAATTCAATTCCATAGCTAGTTATAGAACACATCAGTAGGTACCAACATTCGGACAAATTCAAGATGGACGCCAAATGAGAACGGCAAGGGGCATTTAGGGGTATTTAGAACCCAAAGTTTTTGAAGTAAATACGGCTTGCTTTGCATTCCAAAAGCCTAAACATTATTGTTTAGTTAATTGTTTCGTTGGCCGTACGATTCAATTTACGCTTTATTAATTTTAAGCGGTTTCTAGAAACGTTCAGAGTTGCGCAAAAAGTTTGTGAATTACAATGTGGTTGTGTGTAGTTTAACTGGAATTGTGTTACGGAAATATAACGTGTTAACATGTTAATTGAATGTTCAAGTTATGTGTGTTTATTTTAAAGATTTACATGCATAAATCAGTGGAATAAATTAAGAGCACCGTAGGGACCTATTTAAAAGTCCTGTAATCCAGTTACTTACATGAGAGACATGTTGAGAGCATCCAGGATCAGTGTCTGTTAATTGTAGCTCTTAAACACTTAGGGGTTTATTTATAAACGTTGCTTAAAGTTAAGTAATGGTCAACTTTAAGCAATACTTCAAATAATAATTATGTCACTCTGTATTTCTTATTTTCTTGTGTACTTCGTAATTGGCGTAATGTTTAGATTATCAAAAAGATTATACTTTTGTCAGCTATGAAGCTACCAATACAACCTAATAAATAAATAAATAAATAAATAAATAAATAAATAAATAAATAAATAAATAAATAAATAAATAAATAAATAAATAAATAAATAAATAAATAAATAAATAAATAAATAAATAAATAAATAAATAAATAAATAAATAAATAAACTTCTGCTTAACCATACATTATTTGACGTTAAAATGTCTCTTAAATTAAATCATCGTTTATCACTAAACTCATCAAAGGTTATTTAAGTTAAAAAGCTATCAGACACTATTATATGCCTCGTTGGTCGCAAGCGCTGCCGCTGAGCATGAGCCGGGTTCAATTCCCGGGTCGGGTAAAAGTGTTGTTGGATTTTTCCATCTGTAATTTCTCAGTAGCTGCCTGGAGTTTGGATTTGTGCCCGGTTGATGGCAATAGGCTCGCCCCCTATTACATGGGACTTAAAACATAACCGGCGTAATGTGGGTGTACTACAGGTACCTACACCTCTGACCAACCCTTCGGAGAAACAAGGCGTGATGTTATGTTTATGTGTGGTCTACCACTAGTGGTCGGCCACTGGTCGAAATTCGACCAGGGTCGAATTTCGACGACATAACATCACGCCTTGTTACTTACAATCTATAAAGTACTTACTAATTCCATGAGTAGGTAACTACACTAATTCCATAATATTAAAAAGTACTTATTCCATGCTCAAACGGTGACTTCCTGTCTACACACTTCCGTCCCTTTTCACGAGATTGAGAGAAAAGATGTTACACGTCAAAAAATGCATTATGCGTATAGAAAAAATTGCTTCGGTAAAAAAAATCTGCTTTTTCCTACATTTTGACGAGTTATGCGAACATAAATGTAGGGTACAGATGATTTCAGGTTTGGTCCCATATTAAAAGTGGTTCATAATGATGACTACAATGACCTCTTAAGAGGTTGTGCGTTATTTAAGTTTCCCTTGTATTAAGACAGCAGACAATAATAGACCCATTTTGACTTAGGAGTCCCAATTTAGATTCCAAGTTCTTCTTTTTACTTGTCAAACCCCTCTTTTTACTTATCAAGTTCCTTTTTGACTTGAGTCGTTCTTTTGTCTCGAGTAGCTCTTTTGACTTGAGTCGCATTTTTGACTACATTTACAATTCAATAATTAATTCAAGCCGCGCCGTTAAACTCCAAAGTACAGTACAAAATTCGAATGATTTATTCAAGTTTACACACGAATTGTGATAAACAGTCGTCCGTTGCAGCCTGCAACTTGTTATCATCTGCACCCTTCCATTATTTGCATAAGTCACTAAACGCACCCCTGCTAATGAAAACCTAGGGAAAATTCGGGGAAACTCGCAATAATACAGGGGACGACCAGGGAAGTATAGGCTGACACGTTTTGTTGTAAATGATAACAGTTTTTTATTAAAAAAAAAACCAGACAAGTGCGAGTTTATCTCATGTGGTGAGGGTTCCGTATAATGTTATCTACCTTGTATTTTATCCCAAGAGCAAACTTTACGTTGTAGTTTAAAAACATGTTTTCCTATAAATGCTGCTAATGTTTGTACGCACAATGTTGAGAGATTTACCATGGTTATTTTAACATTATAGAGTTCTTATAGGTTTTCCTGTTATCTATAAGTAAAGAACTATTTACTGTATTTTTTTACAAAATTGTTTCTGTTCAGCCAAAAATTTGGGGAATAGTCAATTTTCACAAAAAAAAACACTAAAAATACTTTGAAGTAGGTATGATTTTTAAAATAATATAATCGATTATGTAACAAACACACAATTAGTCACATGTAATGGAATGGTACAGTTATTCAAAGACTCATAGATGCAGCCATTTCTCAGTCACCCTGATTTCATCCATAACAACAACAATTTTTAAAATACGTATCCAAGGATAATCATAATATCATTGAACTTCAAAGGCTCAAACGAAGAAACTAAAATTAGATTATTTTTAAATTGCTGAGGCCACTCTGAGACGTATTTTCGGTAAATATTGTTTACTGACGCTTTTCTTTTCACAGCCGATAGCGGGTTAAAAAAGTTACTTGCCATTTGTTTTTCAATAGCAAAAATATTTTCAAACTATCGACAACTGCCTGTATACAGCACACAGATAAATTCAAAAGGGCAGTGCACACTCAAATTGGGCGAAACTCAAACTTATGTAGATCCACGACAGATGTCGCTGCTCCCCTCGATTATAGTATGCAGATTAAGTGGGAATACCCCTCTGTGCTCACCGTAACGTAGTTTTGAACCCACCTGTTTTTCAAAAATGGATTTTCGGAATTGTTTTTGCATATGGATTGGTTGTACGTAGTAGCGAAGGGATTTTGCTTTGCATAATTTTGGTTCTGTGGTTTTACTTCTATGTTACATCCACATATATTATGTAACTGTCTATGGCATGGCTGATTAATTAATTAAAAAAGAAAACTATCTGGCATTTCTCAGTAGCAGTCCGGAGTCTGGATTTGTGCCCGGTTGATGGCAATAGGCTCGTCTTCTATTACACGGGACTTAAACATAACTGGCGAAATGTGGGTGTACTACAGGTACACCTCTGCCCAACCCTTCGAGGAAACAAGGCGTAATGTAATATTATAAATATATACGTTAAATAAACTACTAATAGGTACCTAATAACTATATTAATTTTCTATGTTTATTGGCCCAGTGCAAGAGCAGTGGTGGCCCAGTGGTAACGGCCTGCCTTACGAGCTTTAGATCATGGGTTCGAACCCAGGCAGGCGCTTTACTTCGTGTAAATAATTCCATCACCACTGCTCTCAAAATGGTGAAGGAAAACATCGTGCATGTCCTAGAACCAAAAATTCAAAGCACATGTGACATCTCGTACCAACCCGTACTGGGTCCGGGTGGTAGATTACAGCCCACTCACTCTCGAAGAGAAGAGGCCTGTGTCCCAGCAGTGGGAACATTATAGGCTTATGATGTTTATTGGAAATATGATATATAAAGAACGTAATTGATTATCACTTCTTTATTTAGTTTATGTCGACTATTGTTGAAGTTTGTTTCCAGTAATTTATCAACACCTAAAAATCTTCATGTTTCCTCATTGTATTATGATCGATGAACTTCTTTGTTAGAACTATGTAAGTCATCATCTGCCTAGCCTTTTCCCAACTATGTTGGGGTCGGCTTCCAGTCTTACCGCTAGCGGTTATAGCTGAATACCAGTATTTTACATGGAGCGACTGCCTATCTGACCTCCACAACCCAGTTACTGGGTAACACGATACCCCTTGGTAAGACTGGTTGTCAGACTTTCGGGCTTCTGACGACCCGTAACGTCTGTCAAAGATCTACAAATTATTAACGTGCTTTCCGAGGCACGGAGGGGTCTTCGTATGTAAAGATGGTCACCCATCCACGGACCAACCGCGGCAAGCGTAGCTTAACCTGGTCGATCGACCCGTGCGGCTGTTATTACTTAGCCACAAGCCCCTCTACCTCTCTGCTTTGAAATATGTAAGTAAACCTTTAAAATAGAAATAGACATAAAAAAGTGTCTTAGAGTAAGTAAACCTTTACTTATTCAAAGTCCACTTTAACGTTTTTTTTAAAGATATGGGCTAGTAAAAAGGCCCCACAATTTCCACCGTCCCCACTTGATACCCTCAATTTATTTGTACTAAAACCTGGTGTACATTATTAAGTCCTGTATGAAGCCATCAAAACCAAGTTTATAATCTCCTGGGCTATGAATAACTTAGACATGTTCTGACATCTTGTGTAGGGCTACCTTCTAATGAAAATTAATTACTCATAAATTCTTCTAATAAAATTCAGATGGGATTAAACTTATAATAACACTTTTTTCTTTATAGGTACATTTTTGCAAGATTTATAACTTTGTAATTATTGATAAAAACAATGCAAAAAATTGTACCTACAGGCCCTGAATGTTGATGAAATCGACCAACCCAATGTACGGTGTAGGTAACTGCCCTTTTCACATTTTCTGGAAACTTGTAAGTGACTATGACGCGAATAGATTCTATAATTTTTTTTACGAAAATTAACAAATTACTTTGTGAAAGCTTCATTCACATCGAGCAAACAGCAGATGTCAATTATAACCTCCACGATAAGCCTATGTTTCTTCACCTTCTTAAAGACTTCCGCACACATTATTTATCTTAAAATATCTCCTAAAATCTTGCTTTTATTTATCTTGCAACCCTACAGGTAAGTTCGCTCATCATTTATTTACGCGTGCGTAAAATTCTCCCCCTAATTTGGGTAATTATTTGAGTAGGGAATCTGCTATTCAAATATTGAAAGTGTAGATACATACATCCCTTTGAAGTTCCTCTCAGGTTTCGGGCAAAATAATGAGTTATAAACTGTTAGGTTTCGGCTTGACATTGTATGGTTTTTGTGTGTTTTTCCCCTTATGCCTTACCCCATATTAGTAATAAGAGCTTTACTGAAAAGAGGGGTATATATAGCAGAGCTTTTATATTTTAACGATGATAATTGAGCAGATTTTCCGATTGATAATAATTTCCTCAGGTCCTTTGGAAAAATATCTTCAGGATCCGTTTCTAATTTACCATAATCAAGAAAGTTACAATATCAGATCTTCAAAGTGTTTTTTTTATTTAGATAATAATATGAAGTTCCTGGAACGACTTCAGGCCACCCTTGCCTTTTCCCAGCATAGGACAGTTATGCTAACCTAAGTTAAAAACCGGACAAGTGCGAGTCGGACTCGCCCACCGAGGGTTCCGTACAAATTTGTAGGTATTAAATAAAGGCTATATTTTTTATGATTTAATTACAAATGTATAGTTTTCAGACTTTTCCCTGTACTTGTAGTATAAGACGATATTACTTACCAAATTTCATAGTTCTAGGTCAACGGAACGTACCCTATAAATGTTGATTCCCTTGAGAGTGTCGGATTAAACGGCCGTATGTTCTTTCGACGTTAACTTAGAAGTTTGATTTTTTTTCAGCTTCAATGGTCTATAGACTTGAGTACATAGTTTTCATTTCAAAACCATACCTCCACGCATTCCTGAGATAAAGGGTTTTGACAGATAGACGGACAAACATTAGACAGACGGACAACAAAGTGAGTTATAAGGGTTCCATTTTTTCCTTTTGAGGTACGGAACCTTAAAAATATATAAAAGATGCTCATGCTTCGAGGTCGCCTTATAATTTGGCATACAAATAACACTGGAAGCAAAATCTCTGCTACCAACCAAACCGGAAGGTGTTACTATTCTCTAGCCGATTTAACCATTTCAAAAGGTACACGGTCCCAAAAAACTAATAAACGCTCACCTTTATTTGATGTTAACCCTTTGCGCGAATGGTAAAATGGTAAAATTTCCATTTCACTAGAATACCTGTTACTTCAAACAGTCGATGTATAACGTGTTAAGGCCAAAATAAACACTTTCAACCCTTTAATACCAACGGGGTACAAACGACCCCATTTCACGCTCGTATAATTGGCGACGGTTTTCAAAGAATCGCTAAGGAAAATTTGTTTCAAAAGAAAATTTTGTGTCCACTGAGTTTATTGAAAATAAAAAAGAGTGTTTACTTTTGATTATTATTTTTACTTTGTTTGTTACTAGAAAATTCAATTACGACGTGTTTATTCAAAACTAAATTTATTTTACAAAAATAAGAACAGTTTTTTCAATATCACTATTTTAGTCAACAATATTAAAAAATAACAGACACATCGTCGTTAAAATATTCTGACAAAAAATTCAATTCACTTTTGATAGATGAAAAAGCAAATTGATAGTGGTATGCGCAAAATTCGCGTACGCAAAATTGCATTTGCATGTATGATGAATGTAAATCCGGATCCAATATTGTTTTTGGAACGAAGTTCCTTATCGCATGCTCTCACAAGCATGACCGAAAAAAGTGTAACATTTTTACCGTCACGACACTTTTGTTACGATCCCATTTGCCAAGTGTACAAAAGCGAAAGGAACTCCCTCCCTCTCACATAGAGGAGGCCTGTGTCCCAGCAGTGGGAACATTATAGGCTGATTATGTATACAAAAAAAAAATGAAAATATCTTAAGTAGTTTGAAATTAATATCGTTTTTTATGCTTTGAAGTGACTTCCTGAATTTATTTCGTACAGTATTTTACTACAATACATACATATTCACAGATAGAATTGATGTGTAGGTATGCGTTCTATTTTAACATTTATTTTTTGCATAACAGATTTAAAAGTCACTAAAATCATATATCTGCGCCTTAATACTTTTTTGAGGAAGACTGACATCAAAGCAGACAGGCTCAAATATAAATACTTCCTTATCTTACTATTTGTATGAGGATGTGTGTATCTAATCGAGACCCAACCCTATTGAACTTATACAAAACAATTTATGTCTATTGCACTCAAAATCGATTAACACCATCTCGTATAGGTAATCTTAACCTCCTCTACCTGAACAAACTCAGTCTATCAGTCCCGAGTGAGGTGTATTGTGTTCTTTGTATGCTGGGGTCTATGGTACCCCATTAGCATTTAAGGGTTATGGCCTTTTGTAGGCTTTAACTTAATCGGTTTGTGGCCGCGCGCAGAATGAATTTGAACTCACGTGCCATCGATACATTTTATGCTGTAGAATTTTATGGTTAGCGTAAATTGTAAGCGTCAGCGGGGTGTTCCAAAGATGTAATCAGCTTTAACAACGGGTAATTTTTTGCCACTAAAACGAGTCATAGTTTCAGATAAACATGAGTAAAATACTTAATGTTAACAGGCGCAAAACTGGGACGCGCAAGTGGCTAACAGTTCCTTGTGATATCAAACAATAATTATTAAGTGTAGCTAGAGCAAAATTGTAAGCAAATTTTTAGGAAAATCTCTAATACTAAATATCTGGGAAATCAACACAAAGTCTGCACACATACATACATAAACTCACGCCTTCTTTCCATGGGGGTAGGCAGAAACTAGAGAACGCCACCTGCTATCTCCTTACATACTCCTTTTGCTTCGTTTACGTTCATACATCTGGTCACACACGCACGCCGGTTGCGAGTACTACGCACCTGACCTTTTTTAAGAACATCACCAATGAGGCACTATATGTCTTCCTGGGGCGTCCCCTCCCGGCGTTTCCACTCACATCTGCCTTGTAAATACCTTTTGTTAGTCGCCTTTTAATCATCCTCTCAACATGACCAAACCATCTAAGCATACTCCTTTCAATATTTATCACTACATCTTCTTTTAAACTACACTGTTGCCTCACATCATTTATCAGTCTTTCATTTATAGTCACACCACATGCTTCGTAATATTTAATTGCACACATTTCCCATATATTTCAAAAATCTCTACATTTCCAATCACTCCGCTGTATTCCATCCTACATACCACACCTCCATCGCTTTATTGCTCCACAGCATTTCTGGAACAATAGACGTGAACACTATATTAAACTCCAACCGAAGGTTTTAAGATGGAGACCGATACACCATTGTTTTGTCCATCTTTTGTTGGCAGGAGTCGAGAATGCTGCGATGTTCTCATGTTACACGTTTCAGGTTATGGGGTTTTAGAGTTTCTTTACTAAGAAGTTTTGAAGTGTGAATGTGCCAATTATAATGTTCTTGAATGAGTCTTGTAAATGGTTTCCTAGAAAAGCGGTGGCCGCCACATAGTGTCCGTAATTTACCGGCTCATCACGTCACTGAAACAGCATAATCAGCCTATAATGTTCCCACTGCTGGGACACAGGCCTCCTCTCTGTGAGAGGGAGTGGGCCGTAATCCACCACGCGGGCCCAGTGCGGGTTGGTAGATGTCATATGTCTTCGAATTTTTGGTTCTAAGACATGCCGGCTTCCTCACGATGTTTTCCTTCAACGTTTTGAGAGCAGTGGTGATGAAATAATTTACACAAAGTAAAGCGCCTGGCTGGGTTCGAACTCACGACTTACAACTCTTAAGTCAGGGCCGCTGTTACCGCTGGGCCACCACTGCTTTGTCACTGAAACGTTATTTATTTATTAATTTGTCTTTATTTTGGACATACGTTCACATTTTTTTACAGACATATAGCGCTAGTAGGGTTGTAAGTAGTACACACAAAAATAAAAATAAAAGTTATATTCAGATTTTTTATTTGCTAGTAAGATGACAGCTGCGATCGACCTTTTTTTTTAAAAAATAACACGATAAATAATTAATATTACAGAGACAACACGACAACAGGTCCTCCTATAGAGAATGATTCAATGGTGAAAGTCGCTCGGTAACTAGATTATTTACTAGGTTATTTTTATGTCGACACCAAATGTCATTTTGGTCTAGAAAATTAAAAATCAGAGCTTAGAGCTAGAACTGCATCTATAATGAGCAGGGTCTGTGGTAGCACCAACACTGTCCTCAAAACGTTAGTGTGAAAAATTAGTAGCCCTTTTACTGTGTACTGGGCAAGTGTACTTGTTTTTTTACCAACAAATTACTAATGAGTTAGTAATTTGTTAGTAAAGTGTACACCTGCACAGAAATAGGAAGTAAACTAATCAATAAAATGTAAAATGTTTTTTTTTTACTTTTAAAACCCCGATACTGCAGTGCTACCACAATGTTTGCGGATGCTTCCAGTTCCATCGATGATTTCTTCGCCATCATTAGGAAACTAATTGCACCGATGGCGAGCTGGGTCTGTCGTATATAGCACCAACACTGTCCTCAGAACGTTATTGTGCAAAATTGATAGTCCTTTTACTGTGTACTGGCCAAGTGTACACCTGCACAGAAATAGGAAGTAGACTAGTCATTATTGTGTAACTTGTTTTTTTTTTACTAACAAATTACTAATTAGTTAGCAATTTGTTAGTAAAAAAAAACAAGTTACACAATAATGACTGCAGTATCGGGCAGCAGTATATGTGCAGGTGTACACTAGACTAGTCATTATTGTGTAACTTGTTTCTTTTACTATAATGTTATATTAAAACATGAAATTCACGCGGATCAAGTCGCGCAGACGCTAGTAATAATTGAAAGATATAGCTATAAGAAGTAGGTAGTCGTTGGTGTTAGTTTGATACTATCAAATCCTACCATCGTAAATATTTGGGAATCAGCAAGACTACCTTGCTACACATCTTTTGTTTTTCTCGTGTCAGTGCGTAACTATCGCTCGTACGATAAGATTTCCCCTGGTACAGCGGCGGATCTGTTTTTTCAGACGCATCTGGTCGATACGGAATTCACAAAAATAGGAAAAATCTGGGATGATGATTACTCTGGGTACGGTCGTGACGATTTGGAAAGTCCTGTTTGTTTATTTGTTTGTTACGCTTTCACGCTAAAACGGCATACCATTACCTGGATTAGGAAATAAGATACTTTTTTATCCCGATATTCCAACAGGATCGAAACTGCGGGTAAGACCGCGTGGCGCAGCCAGTGTAAAATAAATTGGTGCGCCCATATTGCATTCCGCTAACGATGTTGGGAAACTATTTGTATGCCATTCCGATCGTCAATTTTTAGATACATAGGCAGGCTTTAGCTATTCTGTCACATCGATATTCCGCAGTGTACAGAACAAACTTACAGGCAACTATTTATTTATTTGGAACACCAAAATTGTTGTTAGGTTACGTTCTTTTCTTTTCTTTCTTAATATTCTCTTCTGCTACGGGTCGACTTAAAACCTCATTTTTCTAACTAAACACCAAGCCTGTTCATCATCTGCCTAGCCTTTGCCCAACTATGTTGGAGTCGGGTTCCAAGCTAACCGGATGCAGCTGAATACCAGTATTTCACATGGAGCGACTGCCTATCTGACCTCCACAACCCAATTACTGGTTAACACGATACCCCTTGCTATGACTGGTTGTCAGAATTTCGGGCTTCTGACGACCCGTAACAAATGTCAAAGATCTACAAATGACAGCCGGGACCAACGGCTT
Organism: Atethmia centrago; assembly: GCA_905333075.3. Classification (NCBI taxonomy): domain Eukaryota; kingdom Metazoa; phylum Arthropoda; class Insecta; order Lepidoptera; family Noctuidae; genus Atethmia; species Atethmia centrago. Next base: position 27,001,727 of record HG995378.1, on the reverse strand, counting down.
AACATGCTTTCGCAGGCACGGAGGGGTCTCGGTATGTAAAGATGGTCACACATCCACTGACCAACCGCAGCAAGTGTAGCTTAAGACCCTGACAACACCTAAACTGCGGTCACTGTCAGATTTCATAGAAAAGAAAGAGAAGCGCGATGACACAACGCTTGTAATTTATTGCAAAATACGAAGAAATTATTTATTTACTCAAAGGAGACGGATACGCTTTCATACATTCTTGGGCCTGGGTGTAAAAAGATGAAATTGGTGTCAATTAATAGCTTATATATTAACAAAGCATCACTGAAACTTCGGCGCATGTTGCCAAACTGAGAGCAGTTTTATAGGTGGTTTTCTAAAAGTGTGGTTATGCAATAAATTAGCAACAACCTATACTAAACAGCCGATTTTTTAAGAGCGATTGCTATTTTATTATATTAGATTGTAGTTTACTATAATATTTGTATTGTATTGAGTTGAGTAATCGAAAATAAAAAACAACCTAGTTCTGCATTCAAATAAGGCGTTCTTGTTATTAATTAAATACGTAAAGTATGTTGATATTTCATACAGATATTTTGGATTAGAACTCTAGGTAAGGGGTTAGATTAACGTTAGTTTGTATCGATTTTTTTTTTCAAAACGTGTTTTGGTAACAACCAAGTTCTGGGAAATATGTTTAAAATTAACATATATTTTTTCCGCTACCACAAACTATACAGATTTGGCAATTTTTTTTCTTAAGAGAAGCCTATTTTGGTCAATTGGGTCTTGTCAGCGCCTTAACCTGATCGATCGACCCTTGCGGCTGTTATTACTTAGACCAAGCCTCTTATTCATCTTTAATAGACCTTAGGACACATCTTTATACATTCATACTTTAAAACATCTACATATCTTAGACCTCCACACATCTCCCCTAATGTTTATAGCAAATTAAAACAACGGAGCTTTCCCAGAAGCAGGTGTCAACTGCTCATGAAGCCCTCCATCACTGGACCCTCACAATAAATAGAGCATCAGGTGTACCCCGGCACACAACGACGTGTTCTTGTTTTTTACTCAGTGATTTTATGGAACAGTTCTGTTGGGAACACGAGTTATTGCCGTATGAGGTAAGGTTATGGGAGATAGCTATAGATGTCTTTGTATGTGGGATAGAGGGTAAGCAGATGTGGCTGTGCTCGTAGGCTTTCTTTGGGCACAAATATTTCCGTGAAAATAAGTACATTGTAAAGTGAATTTGCATCTTGGCTAAGTACAGCCAGTATTTCTTCGGTAGTCTACGTAATGATCGGTTGAACAAAAATTACAAGGTACTAATAACGTTCCATCGTTGTTTCATCTCTTAACACTTTCCGGGACACTAATCGCCCATAGACGCTAAATCTTCTATTGATAAATGATTTTGTTTCTGTAGTAGGTTTGTACAATAGTTATTTATGCAACTGTTGTATAATACTAATTATGTACAGTTGCATACAAGCCTTAATCTACACACATAATATGAATCCTCTATAAAAGGTTCTGAAACCATAGGGTGTTGTACAGTGTTGTAAGAACTATCTAAATTCATGGCAAGTTTCTGGTAAATGTTGGTTAGAAATGCCCTTTGCTGCATTAGAAATATATATGAGGGTCTGTTATCAAAGCTTGTATCACTCATGTTTGTAAACAACAAAGTAATAAATTTTCAATACTAATATCGAACAAAAATGGCGGGATACGACGTGAATTCGAATAACCTATAACTTTGTTTTTAATTACAGCGCTGTGGTAGTGAAACGCACGTGCATGACATGTTCCTTTTTTGAAAAGGAGTTGCATAATTTAAATTTAGTACAATATTATAACTCTCGTTTGGATGATGGTTACTATGACACTGGTTGTTTTAATTTTGGCAATAAACTGACTGTTTCAGAAACTTTTAAAAGATTTATAGCACTTTTATACGTCAATGATATTATTTTTAAACTAGATGAGGTCGACGTTTCCTATCGTCAGATACGTACGCTGAGAAGAAACGCCGAAACAAACTCAGAGGTCAGTCTCTTTTAAAGTCGAGACATAATCTTGGTCAGATCATGTGAAGACCATGTAGATCGGTGTCTGAAATGGTCTTTTGATGAAAGAACCACACAAATTGAATGGACCTATCCATCAATACACGCATTTGTCAGTAGTCGTGCAGATCAACTGTATTTGTTTCGTTCAGTGTCCCGGAAAGTGTTAATATTGTTTTACATTTTTTCATGACCACCAATTTTACATTGTTATCGTAATATCTTTTATTTGCTAAGGTTCAAATACAATATTTTTAGCTACTTACTATTAATAATTGTGTTTATTTTCACCCAATATCACTTCCTTCACTTCGGATCGACACAGCATCAATCTTTCTTTACTTCATGGCAGGTACCAGGACTTAATTTTTTTGAAATAAAAGACCACTTTCCATTTTCAAAAAATAATACCTATTCAAAAATTCTAACGCGTTACCAGCCAGTTTTTACCGACTTCAAAAAAGAAATTAAAAGAAATTATCAATTCGATACGTATGTACATATGTAATATGATTGGAACTGCAATATATTGACATATGATAATCAATTAGGGCTTCCAAACAAATATACAAAATGATTATAGGTGTATGTTTACCCAGGCTTTCTCCGAAAGTATAAGTCGGATTGTACCCAATTTTTATTATATGTTTTATTTTGTTATTATATATTTTTTTTATTTACTTTAACTTAGGGAACAATGCAAGTTTCATCAAAACCGATTCACTAGGTTTCAAGATATGGACTGCATAATACATGTAAGTGTGACGGCCTGGCTTATTGATATGAGCTACGGGTGTGGTGTCAAAGGAAAAACATCTCAATACCTTGTTCAAATTCTAGTGCATGTAAAAAAAAACAAAATAATAACTACTAATAACTAAACAAAAAATATTTCAGTTATTACTTAAAACTGAAAATTACGAAATAAAAAAGGAAGGATTTTTTTGTGAGGTCGGAGCAAAGCAATTTTTTATAGCATGCGTCGACTGCTTGTCTGTATTTACTATTTTAAATTTCCGGGTAATAGATCTATTAGGTTATACACTTTTTAATTTCCAATAATCACATTCTACCCAAAACCATAACGCGTCGTGTCGCGTTACCAGCCAGTTTGTTTACTCTATTCTCGGCGATATAAAGTCTAAGTCGGGCGTGTTAATGGCCGCGGTGAAGACCGGAGGGTTCCGCGATTTATGGATGCTCCTATTGGATGGTATGAGGGATGAGAGAGTGGATGTGTGGCCGGTGAATAGGTGAACTGTTTGGTGCTTTTGATTTTGGATGGTGAAGAGTGGAAAGTACACAGCGAAGTGTTGTGTCAAAATGGTGTAATTAATTACCTACGATAAAACAATTAGTCAATTCTCCATAACATAACATGACGCCTTGTTTCCCCGAAGGGTTGGGCAGAGGTGTACCTGTAGTACAACCCACATTTCGCCAGTTATGTTTAACAAGTCGCATGTAATAGGGGGCGAGCCTGTAGCCATCAACCGGGCACAAATCCATAACCCGGGCTGCTACTGAGAAATTCCACATAGAAAAACCCAAAACAAAACTTTGCCTGACCCGGGAATCGAATCCAGGACCTCATGATCAGCAGTAGCGCTTGCGACCACTAGACCAACGACGATTCTGATAAACCAAATACATAGATAAAAATTTTTTTTCTCGTTTCGCCAAGAACTATAGACGAACAGCTCATCCAGAAAACAATTTCTGATTGGTGCCATGAACCATGTAAAGCATTGCTCAAGTCGTAAACTGTAATGACTGTTACGAAAATGGAAGTAAATTTCCATCTAATACGAAACAACATGGACATCGTTATCTGCTCATGTTCATTATGCATCATCAACTAGTTAGTCAAAGTGCACGACATCATCTTTTGATTTCTGGTATTATCACTGAATGCTAGCTTGAACACCTCCATCCAAAATTAACACTTTGACCGCCGCGTCGGAGACAATTTTTACGGAAAACGGAATAGATTTTGTGAAGGGTGCGAGTCCGGACACCCTGGAGCCAAGTGGGTCTAATTTCAAAATATTTTTGAAAGTAATTCAATTTAACTTACTGAAATTTAAGTTATTTTTATTTTTATTATATACTTGTACATCTTGTAGGTATTTTTTAAGATTAGTATGTCTATTTATATTTAATGAACGATTATATATAATTTTATATATTAAATTATATACAACATAATTATTGTCAACGTAATATTTTTTTCTCTGTTAAATAATGTAATAGTTACTGAATGATATATAGGTTGATATATAAGTATAGGTTTTATTTTCCGCAAACTAAATGTCCTAGAACCAAAATCTCGAAGATATGTGACATCTATCAACCCGCACTGGGCCATTCTCTTCGAGAGGAAGTGGGCTGTAATCTTCCAAGATTACAGCCTCTCGAACAGAGCAGGCCTGTGTCCCAGCTGCGGGAACATTATAGGCTAAAATGTTGGCTAAAATGTTGGCTAAAATGTGGCGCAAATGTTAGCTGAAACTCTTTCCTTCGAATAACCCTCTTATCAGTTAAAGTTAAACCCATTGAAATAAAACATAGTAATAGGTTAAAGGTCAACTAGTAACCAATCACGAATATCCCTCTATCTCCTCTTCCTTGTACCACAACCCAAGTACATCACTAGGGTTCCTTTGGCGGCAGTATAAAACGCACCTGTTATACAGTGGGCGAGTGTGATTGCTTCGTATAATTGAATTACGCAGTGAAAGATATACGATTTCATTATGTTAGGTGGCGCTTTATAGCTAACTACGGAACCCGCACCAATTTATTTTGAATATATTGAATTGGAGATTTTTTTATGAGGTTTTTATTTTTATATGGCAAAGTTAAGGGCAACGTATAAATGGAAGGAATCGTGCTTACCTAATAATATTTTTGTTTGTATTTATCTTATAAATATACCATCTAAATATTTATGACGATACAAGCTTTATTTTTATGCCATTCAATTAAATGTTTTTTTAATCTGCAAAACTAAAAAAAATATCAACTCAGCCTATCACAATCCACTGCTGGACATAGGCCTCTCCCAGGCTGCGCCACAGCACCCTGTCCAACGCCTTCCGTATCCAGTCTGTTCCAGGCACCTTTTTAAGGTCGTCGGTCCATTTAGCCGATACGTGGTCTCCACCCCAGGATTACTTTGCTCCACCGGCCATCGGTCCTTCGTTAAACATGGCTAGGCCACTGCCACTTCAGCTTACTTGCTTATAAAATGTATGAACTCACATATATACAAACGATTTTAAAATAAATAAGTTATAATAACTCTGTTTGAAATTATAAAAGCACTTTTGCAAATGTTAAATAATTATAATTAACATCCATTGTTCTAATTAAGTCATTTAGGTAAAACACTAAGTAGAGAACCCTCAACTTCAAGCCAACCATCTTCCTATGCAGCTCAATAACCTTGCAACAACAATAATATCTTCATTAACAATACAATACAACACAATACATATAAACAAGCTAATCAGTTAGCAAATACAGCTAATATAGTCAGAATTCTAATCAAATGCACACAGATACTAACTACCATAACCTCGTTCAATCATCCTCTGTTTGCCAAGAGACAATAGGAATGGTACATACATATCTTATGGCATCGCCCAGAGGGTTAGGAGCTCCGAAAATTCGCCTTTACATAATACACAAGAGTTTCATATTTAAGAACGAGTTCTTTTTTTATGTTTGGCATATCGCAGGTCTACCTAGGAGGTTGTCGTCTGCTTAAGCGGACTTTCCTGTGGTAGCCTCAATAAATTAAGGCCTCCAGCCAGGGTGTCTACTACCAAGGCCCGAAACCCGTAGTTTCGACCTTAATAACGGGCAATTAATACTCCGTATCACTTACGGACATAAGATTAATTCTGAACCCGAACTAAGAATGAATGACATCACGATTTGACAGTTGTCCCTACTCCCGATAATGCCCGATATGTATTTGCCGGTCCGATATTTTTTATTTGTTACTTGTTTTGACTGATCAACTACTACTTTCGGTACGTACCTTCGGATGGGCCCGAATCTTCGTTGACGGACTTAGAGAGTAGACCCCCAGGGCATAAACTTATAAACTATTTAAGAACGAGTATGTGTTTCTTATTTCTTAAATAGGAAACTCTTGTTAAATAGGAGCTAGAACAGTCTACACAATACTCAACCATTTTTGTACATACAGTAGTACATACATAAATAAGTAAGTACCTACTTTTTGTATCTAAGAGTATTGAAGCCGTAATTTCCAAAGGCTTATTGCATATCACATATGCTACCTACTTTTCACAAATTTGCTCATGTCCTGTGTATATAGATTTCGCGATTACAATTGAATTTATTTCTTGAACAATTTATTTATGTTTTCTTATAAATAAACTTTGGTCAGAGAATAAAGAAACAAGGAACTTTAATTATTTCTACAAAATACATAGAAAATACACTAGGTATTAAAAGCTATCAAGAAACTGGCTATATACTATTGTAGCCGAAAAAAAATGAAAATTCACCACTTTAACACGTATAATAATTTAATGATATTTTAAATAAAGAATCCAACAAAAACTATAAAAAACTCAAGTTAAATATAATCAAAATAGTTGCGGATTCACTTATTTGGGTTAAACGATGAGAGATTACGAGAAAACGTAAAGTACATCAGATGGTGGAACTTTGAACAAAAATTACAATCGATTTTTGATTCGTGACTCCTAAATTAAGTAACCTTTTAAATGAATAATATCTTATAAATATGAACCTAAGTTATCCCGAAACAGACCTAGTTAAATAATCAACTAGAATCAAAATGTTAACACAGAAAGCACTAATAACTAGTAATTAAGTGTGGTTTTAAGTAAAAATTCGATCCTGACGAACTGCAACTGCAAGTCTTAGCGCACGTCGCCGAAATCGCATGTGATACGACTATCATATGTCGCACACCAATACGGACTCGTCTTCGATCTCCAAGGATTCAGTGTGGTTGGTAATGGCGAACCAAGACCTCGCATGCAGGCGGTCGATAGTCCGGAACCCGGAAAAAATGCCGGAAGCGGCCCGTTTTGTTGGTTCTACACCTAAGTTAAATAAAATAGGATCACTAGAGAAAGGGCTAAAACTGCCGTTGAGCCAGCTAATAAGGGAATAGTACCTACCAAATTTGAAGAACATCTTACATCATATGCACCACTATTTTCAGAATTCGACAATCTTTAAAATATGTACACTAACTTTTACTTGGTACAATTTTACACTATAAAGTTAGAAATGTATATAATCGAATAGATTGAATTTGATTCTTAGCAACTGACGTTTTTTTTCTATAAAAAAACTGACAATCTTATTCAAGTTATAATCAAATTTGAAAATCAGAAAAATTAAGAATACAAAATTGATGGCCAGAAAATGACGAATAGGTTTAAACCGCAGAGGTCACGCTACATACTTATAAAAAGATAGGCAGGAATCATGATATTTTATAACATTTTTGTACTTTTGTGTAAAAATCTGTCATTTACCGTCTACCAACTAATTTTGACAATAACATTCAAGGGGTCTCATAAAGATGGTGGTGCAGATTTGAACAAATGTTTGCCGTACGCATTAGGAACATGTAGCTCATTAATATTAACCCTTCGTGTGCCGGGAAGAAAATTAGCGCCGATGTTAACAAGCAGGTTTAATTTTTAATTTAAATCTACCTTGTTCATTTTCTTTGGGGAGGCACACACAATCCACATTCGTGCTTGAATCAACTCTCAGTTTTCATTGTGTTATTTATAACAGAATTTATTAATTTTTTTATTTTTTCTAATTTTCATAGACTACAGTTTACTGTAGTCTATGAAAATTATTTTATTATTTGAAAAAAAAAATTAATTTATGAACAAATTCCTTATAGACATCTTGAATTTATAGTACTAGAGTTCTTTCTGCCACTTAGCAGCATAACTTAGTATATTGAGTAGATAATTGTGATTTTTTTGTGGTTCCAAGCTTGAAAGCGGAACAATCAAAAAATCATACGTAGATAATGATAAACTTAGTTCAAACTTTTAATACCTTATTCTTGAACACGTGAAGCGAAAACCATTACAATCTTCTTCAAAATTGTAAATTTCTAACTGCATTTAGTAATTATTATCCGTCCCTGTTTCGCATGGTTTTTACGTACGACTTGACAAAACATAAAGATTTCCTTATATAAGTTAAATATTTATTAATTATACTTACACATAAACTCTCTGGAACAAACTCTCTAAATTATAGTAAAAATCCGTTGCGTAATTTCGAAGATCAACGCGGCGCGGTCAAACAGACAGACACAAAAAGCAACTTTAATTTATTATATATATAGAAGGTAAACAGCAAACGTGTTGCTTCACTCTCAAGTCATACCACACGTCGTAACAGGCGCACTTTGCAAATTGCCTGCAACGGTAAGACGTACGAAACTTGGCCTGAAGTTTAGTGTGACATACACTTGATACAGGATTCTGTTAAAAATGTAATGCATACGGGATTTGGGAGAACTTTTTGCTATTGTATGTTTTGGATTTAGCGAGTCAGCACAGACTCGCTAAATCCAAAACATACAATAGCAAAAAGTTCTCCCAAATACAGAAAGATTTATTTTAAGAACTGCCGTGTTTTACAATTCTGCAAGACGTTTAAGCACGGGACACAGAAGGGTTAATAAAACTATTCTCTTTTGGCCTGTGGAATATCTTTAAGTCCGGATTTCGCTTAATAGGTCTGGATATTAAAATAAATTATTAAAATTCCAGTCATAACTAAAATATCATCGTAACTTTTCCAGTCTCCAACGAATAGTTTCCACTACTTTCCACTGAAAATTCAAGAACGTCGCGACTCCACACTACGCCTAACAAGCGTACTCTACAAATTGGCCCCAACCCTGCAACTGCGACGCGCCGTCGTTAAGGGAATTTAGCGCTAATTGTGTTTGACAGACCATGCAGTGTGAGTGCATTGTCGTGTGCGACGTTTTGTTCGCGCCGCGCAACTTTTGTGATTCAGTTACAACGTCAGATGTAAAAGAGAAAAATGTCGGACGGTTGTCATATTCTTTTGTTTTTTATAAAAATACGATGTTAAAGGGATTACCTTTGTTCGTGTAATTGTTGGTGGAAGCGCTCAGAGTTATGTGGGAATAATGGATAAGGCGATTAAGGAAATTATATTATTTCAAATGTTTTGAAAACCTTCATCGTATTTATTGTGAATGAAATTGATGTTAAAAGATGAATAGGAATAGTCTAGATTTCTTTTTATAAACAACTGTTGTAGATGCCATTAAGAAAGTAGGTTTGAGAAGAAAAGTAATGGCTTATTTTTCCACACATTTCCCGACAAACATCCCAAAATCCGATTACAACACAAACATTGACTGTAACATAACACCTTAAAACACAAAAAAAAAATCAACAGAGCACAATCAAAAAACAATAATATCGGCTATTTTATCCTTACTTTCTGTTAACCCCCCTGTAACCGTATACCACTTGGTATTCTGGTCGCGCCGATCAAGTGCCGAGATTCCACCGAGTAAATAACACTTCTGTGCCGGTTTAAGGCTGCTCCCATTGTTTGCAGTGTTCGTACACTAAGATGAACTGAGCCGGAAAATTGATTGTTTGGCCAGATTATTGCGGTTTAAACCAGTTTTATTTGGTTTTAAGTATTCGTTCAGTGTTAAGCTAATTTTAGGGTTTACTGGTTGGTCGTAAGTAAGCTTTTGGTGTTACGGTTTTGGTGGAATCAGTTTCATGCTGATATTTAGCAACAATTTTTGACCATAAATATGTGTAGCTACATAGCAAAGCAAAGTAAATATTTATTTGCATAGATTTTAGGTACAGTAAATAAGATGTTACAGCTAAACTATGGTTTATCGTTATAAAATCTACCTTATATTAGGCATGCAACATTATTCTAAAGTGAGTGAATTAATATAAAATGATATGCAATGATGACATAGAATTTTTTTTTTTGAGTTATTACAGTGGAACACTACGAATTATTGTACGTCATCATATAGTAAATTTAAATATCTACAATACAATAGAAATATAATTAAATAAATTGAAACAATGTCATATTTAGGTTTCTCAAAATTAAATTACTTTAAATTATTCAGTACATAAGTCAGTGTCATTTAGAAAGTCATTCACAGAATAATAGCATTTTACAATTCACAATGCCAGTTTCTGTTTAAAGTTTTGAATTGTAAGGAGTGTTTTATTGTTATACTACGAAAGGTTCCATTAGGTGTTTTAATTAAGAAAATATTCCACGTACTGCAATCGCATTCCGATAAAGTTTTATTACTCTGCATCTATTAAGATTTTATTACGGAACTAGTACAGTCTACTAATTTGAATTTGCTGTTAGATAAATAAACCTCGTTTACTACTTACAGGTAATAAAACAACAAATAAAGCAGAATATTCTCGCAGGTCCCAGGAGTCACAAAATTTCGCAATCATTATTTTCACCAGACATCTTGTAATTCTACATTTCCTCTCGGTCTAACCCTTTTAATCTAAGTCTATACTTGTGGGTAAGCTGTCTGTCTATTCGACCGTCTGTCTCGGGGCGCTCACGATCTCAGACCTAGGATTACCTTAGTTACCATTACTGACGACCATCCCTTCGGGCTTTAATAGAAGTCAGGCAAACTAGCGGTCTGGTAAATATTGACAATGTTTGGTGTAGCTTGTTATGGCCAGGGGAGGGTTAAAGTTTAAACGCTAGTGGGAGCTGAATTTTGGATATTGTTACCGAAGCAGTTTTGAACTGTACCGTAGAGAAATAAATAATTACACCAGAAACTCATAGAATTAGGCAAATATAAACCAACAACCGTTGTAAATATTTTTGGGCAGGTAGGTCGGTCTGATACTCGAATCTGTGAAAGGCTGTCAGAGAAATCATAGGACTAATCTGTACCCAACTCAAATTGCATAACTAATCATAGTTGTAGAAAGCAGGCTCAAATGTCCATAATTATTGTTTACCACTAACCCAGAACTCATCAATATCCAATCCTTTAAGAGCAGCTGGGAACTACTGCAAACAGAATTTTTTTTCAGAATTTTTGGCTAGACAAAGGTGAAATGTCAAGCGACATTCGAGTCACGTTGCCGCAAGAGATTACGCGGTGAGCTCGGTTGGAGCGATCACGCACGGCCGGCCGCCATTTTAATTTGCAACTGTCGAAAACTTGTGCCGTCGACATAGACCGTCACGCCGCGTGTAAAGGGTTAACGAGAATTTTCTTTTTTGATATTGTTTGGGTATTTCCGCGTAGCATTTTTTGTTTGGTAGTGCCTAACTTAGGATTAATTGGAAACGTGATTTTGACTACTAAAAGCAGGTTGTTGTTGTTTTTGTTGTCAAAAAAGTGCAGGCCGCTTTTCAAGACATGCAACACTTAATGACATAATCCGCCGGTCTCTTGCCAGCATCAATGTGCCTGCTCTTCTTGAGCCGACTGGCATTGTCAGAGATGATGGCAAAAGACCTGATGGTGTGTCTTTGGTCCCGTGGAGTTTGGGACGGATGCTTGTGTGGGACGCTACCTGTGTAGACACACTGGCACCGTCCCACCTCCAACGGACTACTTCTAAAGCGGGTGCAGCGGCAGAAAATGCCGAAAATCTGTAAGTTATTAAATACAGAGAGTACAACTTTGTGCCCTTTGGCGTCGAGACCCTCGGTCCGTGGGGTCCCAGTGCGCATAAGTTATTTGCGGAAATCGCGAAACGTCTAGATGTAACTGGTGACCGAAAAGCTGGCGGCTTTCTCGCGCAACGCATCAGCATTGCAATTCAGCGAGGAAATGCCGCTAGCATCCTCGGTACAATGCCCCGAGGGCCTTTTTTAACTTAACTTACTTAGTTTTAATTTAATTTAGTTAATGTTAATAATCATCTTGTAATTTGGTTATGTAAATAAATATAATAAAAAAAAAAAGCAGGTTAAATCAAATTGATACAAAAAATATCGCAATTTGATTCTTAGCATTATGAGATGATGAGATGCAATGCAGATGAGAAATGAAATCATAATAACGTTCAAGTTATCTTAATAACAAGTAAGTAGAGTTCACATTTTTTCCAAGGGAAAGAAGGCGTGAGTATATGTATGTGTGTATGTGTAGATCACATATTAAATTTAAAAAAAAATCTCAACAAGAACAAATTGACTAACAATATTTCACCCGATAGCATCTAAAACAAGAAGCACTTGTATCTAGGGTTGCCAGGCCCAAAAATTTAAAAACCGGACACAGATTCATATTATTTTAGCCGAACATTTTGCTCTGAAAGACACAGTGGTTTTTAAAAGATATAATGAAATGTACATTTCATTTGTGTATTTATTAATTTGAGACTTACTCTACTCTTAATTATATTATTATATTATGTTATTATGAATCACATTTGGTTCTTACTAATTTGTACTTTCGTTCGGCATTTTGGCGTGGCGGGGTTGACCAAAAGCCTAACAAAAACCGGGCAGGCCGGAATTGTGTATATTTGGACGGACATGATTGAAAAAGCCGTACTCCTGGCAACCCTACTTGTATCAGAATGCCACCACCACCTGTCCACTAATCACCATTATAATCAAAATCACCAAAAACATCGTGTTACCAGAACATTAGTACCACCTTATTTAGATGGTAGATATCGCGAGTGAAAAGTTAATGGTTTTTGGAAACCCCTAGAACCCATAACTGTCACGGACTGATATACTTTCTTAATTATCACGTTTATTAGAACACCATACCATTTAAAAACTCATTCTGATTTTCCTGAAAAAAAAACTGTCGATGCTATTACAAGCTAGAGTGCTTGGAAAAAGGTCAAACATTTTCCTTTGATAATGAAATTTTTAGTACCAAATGAAACCTTTTAGTTTTAACTAATGTTAAAGATGTAAGATAATTAAATAATAGAACTTGAGATACAGCTAAGAATTTAGCAATGCGTCTTTGCTAATCGTTAGGTTATACTAAATAGTATGTTTTTAGATAATAGACTATATATCATATGATTATAACAGGGCGAAAATATAATTAATGAACCTAGTGGTTCATTAATGATATTTACGCCCAGTTAAAAGGATGTATTTTTTTAAAATAAAAGCAACCTGTTATGGGTCGAAAGCCATTCTCAAATGTGAACATAAGTAAAATTTACTAACTTTAAAAAGTTGATTAACCGAACCAGCCATAGCTCTTAATTTAAGCCATTAAGCCCCTCCTCCCACGGTCGCGTGACAATATCAATAACGCTGTCCAAATAATAGGTGCGTTGAAAATCTATGAGACGATACATCATCGTTACTGTGTACTATTATTATTTATAATGGAGTGAGAATTTGTTCAAAAATAACCACTTTTAAACTATTGTTAATTGAGTCACTCAGTTTGTAAATACTTAAAGACGAGAAGAGTTAAAAGATTTAGAAAAAATACCTTTGTGTTAAATAGGTATGTTAAAACACTGAAAACGACAATAGCAAATAAAACGTTACATTTTTTCTTTAAATTTGAAGTCTCGCTTCCATTGTATGTAACATCTTAAAGACAAAACTACTCAATTTGTCTTTAACGTCAAAGTTCTCTCTGCACCTATCACGTTACTTTCATGGTATGTTGCTTAATTCTTACACAAAATTTCTCAATAGTGCCATTATGGGTGGCACTACCCTTTTTTAACACTTCCTTTTCTTATTCTAATTATCTTCAGAATGAAATCTGTTCATCCTCTAATCTCCAATCCTTCATCAAATTCAATTAGTGCTAGACCGCACGTCCTTTTCAATTTTCTATATAAATGAAGAAATTCTCGCTCCACGTCGAACTTAATGAAACCCATCATGCTCTGTCGTAATGATAATGACAGTTTGTGTTAAATAGGTACACCTAACGGATAAACATCCGTTAGGTGTCGCCACCGTCGCCCTCACATTATACCGTCTAGACAACGATTATTGAAAAATTGTTTGCCGTTCATGTGCGACCACCTTTATGGTAGGGTGAGTGGTATTATTTGTGCTTTGATTAAGACGTGTTTGAGTTAGGCATTTTAATAATGATTGGAGTGTACCAATTTTTTTTACATGTTTATCTAATGCGATAGATTTAGTCGTTGAAAATTATACTGATTATACATTAAATGGGTGCCTGAAGATGGACGGCACTGCTGAGTCTGGTCCAGAAAGAGGTGGCGAAATGACCTGGACGCGTAACGCGAGGGCTGGTTTGAGGTGGCGCGGGAAAAGAGTTCCAGCAGGCTTAGCACGAGCACCGTTTTTTCTACGGAAGACTAGACAAAAATGACGTTCCGTGTAGAAAGTACCACGACAGCAAAGTGATATCAGTCAACTGCACTTTTTACGAAATTCACTCTTTTACATAATTCGACTCGAATTTTGTCATACGATTTTTTTCTGTTTAATTCTCAATTTTCAAAATAACAGATTGCAGAAGGATTTCTAAGGTGCGGTGTCAAAAATGAAACGAAATGTCACTTTGTATAGAAAGGGCTAGGTCTATTCTTCGAAAAAATAGAAAGCGTCATGCTAAGCCTGCTGGAAGGTCTTTGCACAGCAGTAGAACAGTATCAGCTAAAGAAAAAAATACATTAAACTTAATAAACTAAGTATATTTGGTACAAAATTAGTGAAAGCAGCACTCAACACCAGGTTACCTGAAACTGTTTAGGGTCAAACCGTTTCAGAAAACCTGGTGTTGAGTACTAAATAGCCTTTATAAAATAGTTACACCACAATAACTCTATGATTAATTGAGGTCTAAGATCAGATATACGCAAATTAATTAATTGCAGAGTTATTTTCAAAACAAATAGCGTAGAGTCATCTCAATTACCTTTTTTCCTTGAATATATAATATAATTTTATTTATAATCTATTATGTTATCTTTTAATATTTATTATTATTATTATTATTTCCTCTCAAAGCACCTGCCATGTTATATCCTAACCACCCTTGGTTGACTGGTAGAGAATGTCTGAGTCATTAACTCTGCCTTTTTATCTTATTGTGTGCGAGAAGTTTAAATAAATAAATTATATAAACACAAATGAATAAATAACTCATTGTAAAATGCTTGTTAATTTTACAAAACTCCAGAATTGTTCTAATAAAAAAATAAAACGACTCCATTTAAAACTAAACATTTTTCCTTCTGTACCTTCACAAACAAACGACCCTCTTCAGAGGGAGTTACTCAATAAAATCCTCTTCATTTAATACTATTTAACGATGGCAATTATTTTTGTCGAGCCATGTCATCCATTCGTGAGACAAAAGATCTTGAAGCAGGAGTCATTTGTTTTTAACATTTGAATGCTTTGTTTTATTCTTTGTAAAATTTTGGTGGTAAGTACGGAAAATAATTGTGTTGATGTTTTTGATTTTATTATTGCTGTTTCGGCTATGATATGGCTATATGTAAAGAGCTAAGACAAAGCCTACAATTTATATTTCAGACTTAGTATTACTAATATTATTTTACATGGATTCTTGTGTACGTTGTGAATGTGAGAACGTTGTAGGCTTAATAGACTAGATCTTTTGTAGACCGTTTTCTTTTTTTTTTTTTTGTTAAGTACTACTCGACAGGCTTACACTGTCCTCCCATACCTAATTTGTGTAATTTGAAAACATTTTAAAAGTCAATTATTTTTAAAAGAGTAACCGTGGAGTTTCTTGCCGGCCCTTCTCCATAGGAAACGACCAATTGGAACCGTGCACCTAGCTTCTGACGTTTCATAAGTGCCCATGTAGGTTTATGTGAAATAAAAATATTTTGATTTTTATGTTTTTTTTTTTACATAACTCTTTGATCAGAGACCGACAACTTACAGACATTCCTAAAAGCCGCATAATCATCTTCAATATTCTCCAATACCATAACATCTTCATGCAAATGCAAATGTGACAAAAACTTACTACACCATAATAGCTTCTGACGTTTCATAAGTGCCCATGTAGGTTTATGTGAAATAAAAATATTTTGATTTTGATTTTGAAAGTTTTCTAGTCTCTTTCAAGAAGTGTCTGAAAAAGTTTCTGCAGGTGGATGAACCTGTCTGCATTCACCTGTTTATCAGAGGCAACAGGTTGCTTCTTAGACTCAATATCTGAATATTGTCGTTTTGTTCAGTTACTTTGACATGAAATGTATTTGCGGGTATTTTTTTTCGCGACAATATCATCTTCAGCCAATAGCATTTCACTGGTGGACATAACCACTCTCATCCATTATGACATAATGTTCCATAATTGTCAGTGTTAAGGCTACAATAGAAAATAACTTAGTGAAAAAAATCCAATTAACAACCCAACATCAATGATATTTCAGTTATAAACGGACACCCAGTAATAACTCCACTTGGATTAAAACGACACATAAATTAGATAACTAACAGAAAATTAAGCATGCAAATTGCTCTGACGCTACGACTTTCCGTCACAAATAGTTTTCTCAGAACACTGGAATCCAGTTCACGATGAAGGGGACAAAACTGTAACCGTCCCTATCACTCTCGTTAACTTATACAGCTACAGTTATAGGTGTCTCGTTCCCACATCATAAATTGGTGGAGAGATCGAGGTCAGTTTTGCGTAATAGATAGAATTGAAGAGGTTATCCGAAGCTTAGTTAAATAGAGAGGAACTTCAGTCTAAATACAAGTAGCTTTGCTCACATCGAGAGAGTTCAAAATAAAACACTGTTGATTTTAGGAATACATTTGGTTGAGTGGAGAGTTTATTTGGTTTAAATATTGAGTGTTTTAATGGGCCAGCTATGTATGCTCCAGCTTTTAAAAAGTTATATAGTGTTTGTGTATAAAAAACGAAAAGATCCGCTTTGCCAAATGTGAAATATGTTATTAATGTTCTTATTTAAACGGTCAAAGCCGATATCATCAATCGCTTACTTAGTTTCGTCTTAGGTACTGAGATGTATGCTGGTATACTTATGGCTATTATCGATAACCCCACTGCGGGATAACTTAAAAAATGGCGGTTTATTTTCTCAATGCTTATCTCCAAAAAAAATCACTTGGCACTCCCAAAAATTACGGCTTTGATATCCTATTCCAATCTTCTATTAGAAAAAAAAAAGAAAAACTTAGACCCTTCTCCGATTTTATGCCGGAATATTTATTACCAACTTAACAGATTAAATATTTTACGGGCACTTTTAAGTGGCTTCGCAGTCATTCGATATGCGTTAAGCCAATAGCTACTGTTTGTTTGAATATAGAACAGAAAGAAACAGAAAATCTAGTTCGTACAATTAGGGCAACTCCGGAATGAAAAAATCTGGAATGTAAAGGTTTTAGAATGTTTGCTGTAGTATAGTAGAGCTGTGTAGGTACACCTGATATAATCATCAACACACATAGCAATTCGGATTTCCAGCCACCTTAGACGCGGGATTGCGCTCCACCCAGAGCGGGAGAAGTTATTTGATAATTTAACACCCAAAAGAAAAAATACACATGGCAATTATATTCGTTACCTTCCGTTGCGTTACCTTAAACAATTTACCTACTATGAAAAATTTACTCACTATCCCTCCCGCGGGTATGATATGAGCTGTACAACGAATCAGATAAAATTATTAGCGTTGACTGTTAATTTTTGTACAACAGTATCACAAACCGCGGTCCACTCTATTGTGATTATCTATAAAACTAAGCGTTTCACGAGTACCTCACCAATTCTTGGATCACAAAAGACAGAGCTAACAATAAAAAACGCCATGCTACAAATATTGTAAACGTCAAAGCGAAATTGCCAGGATCAGTTACCCAATTTCATCAGCACTGCTCTCAAAACGGTGAAGGAAAACATCGTGAGGAAACCGGCATGTCCTAGAACCAAAAATTCGAAGACATGTGACATCTACCAACCCGCACTGGGCCCGCGTGGTAGATTACAGCCCACTCTCTCTCGATCAAGAGGCCTGTGTCCCAGCAGTGGGAACATTATAGGCTGATTATGCAGTTACCTAACGTAGCGTCTAGTTATTTATGTCAAAAATTCTGTGTCATGGAAAGTTCACCTTCTGAAATTCCTCACTTTTGAGGCTCTAAACGTCAAAATGAAATATGTCCGTAGTGGCTATTGCATGAAATGTAACACTTTTTTCATTCACCCTGTGGCTCGTAAATCATGTTTGAGGTTTTAGATTTTGTTTTGAGTAGTTTGATTCCTTCGGGATTTTGTTTGTTTATGGAATCTGATCTGGAATGTGGCTTTTAACCCCGCGCGGCACCGATTCGGTGTCAAACAATAGAAAGTCAATTGTGTCTCATTAGCTGTCCTTGACCGATTACCTTAGCTTTGGTTTCAGTTTATTTTTTAGTTACTGTCTTTTCTACCTTCAGAATTACATTACACGTATGCATAAAGATATCTGTCTGTCAGTCTGTTTCTTGGAATTTGTATTACATTCAAATTGTCAAGCATAAACTGATATATTTCCCAGCATTTTCCTGCTTGCCTTTAGTTATAAAACTCAACAAAAATGTTTTAAACTTAAGTAATGAAACAGCATCCAACATAAAATCGCGACTGTATGTGTAATCCTCCAATCACGCCTTCATTGATGTATCACATAAAATCCAAATATCCATTACCCAAAAGGGATATTCACACGTCAATCAGCTCCCTTTTCAAAATCAAGTGTCAAAGCGAACTAACGAAACTGGATATAAGTGGATATAGGCAGTGAAATCCGGTTTAAACCGGACTGGGCGCGAACATTCGTTGATGCTATGCTTAAACTGAGTTTGACTAAATGCCTCACAATTCTGGTGTCGACAGCTATACCAATTAGCGCTTTCTGTCTAATTTACATGTCAAAAGAATCACCTTTTTAAGTTTACTTTGTTTTAATGAAGTTTGAAAAAGGGAAAATTAACGTTACAGTGTAATTGGTTGATTTGTCAGGTTGAAACTTTGACTTATTCAACGGTTGGTTCTAAGGTTATTAGCACTGTGGAGGTCTAATGGGTACTACTTCTTGCCTCATGAAGCATTCAGTATTAAACAGGATTCATACATGTTGGAGCGTTCGAATGGTTTGTCCATAAAACACATTCCATGTCAACACACAATTCTCTTAAACTAAATTAAAGTCTTTGTGTTGGATAATTATAATCTTCTTCATGATTATTCCGTTATTTCCGTTTTCATCATTATTTTTCCCCAAACTGCAGTTGCTTAAAGGATAAATAAAAGTTAAGTGAATGTGTTTATATTGCAACTCAGCGCAATGTTAACTTCACCTTATTTAACCTTGTTCATGATATTTACATAAAGCAAATCATGAACACACAGATTAAAACTAAGAATCTCGATTGAAACAGTGTAAACACTAAACATTGATTAGTTTCCAACCAACTGAACAAACAAAACTTACCACAAGCGTTTGTTTACCATCGTTTACATAGCCGGCATAGCCCACATAAACTATAACCAATGATTTTGATTTTATGCCCCGTCACACACTAGCTTTTCATAAATTCGAATTGTAACGCGAGAATGGCGTGCTATATTTGTTATATTGTCTGCTTATGCTCGTAAAGTTGATGCGTTATAGCATGGTAACCTTCAACTCTGTTGCTGTATGATAATGCACTAGGCAATCCCTTTTATACATATTGTTAAGATTCTTATCTCAAATGCCATATGAACGTTTTTGAATGGGTCTTGCTACTTGTATTAGATACTACTAAAATAGTACTAAATATCTCCTTTATTTGTTTCAGGTATGTCTTCAAAACCGGCGCTCATAAAATCACCACAAAATAAAATCACAGAACAGGTTTTTGTAAAGTGTATCTTTATAACGAGCATAGATAGATAAATAGATAAAACTTTTATTGAGTGCACACAAAAGACAGCACAACACACAATACCACAATTCATATATAACAAATTACAGGAATATATATAAAAACAAGGTACCAGTATACAAAAAAAGAAAAGCATGACAATGAAGTGGGAATACACCGGTGCCCCCATTAGATACTGCTTCACTTTTAACATCCCAAAGATTCCAAACAAAAGACGAACGGCTAAACCCCTCTATCTATAACGGTCAATACACACATAAGCAAACAGGCGAAATAACCAACAAATCTCAATCCTAGGGAAGAGGCGAAATGTCAAATGCCATTCGACGGGCACCGCAAGATTAATGCACCATTACAGACGGAGCGAAATAAATATATGATATAAATCCGCTACCCCAGCCGAGTGTATTCGAGTCTGACTACCGCAATAATGTGGTGGAATATGAAATCTGAATTTGCTCCAACTTTTACGAAGCATTTTCGGAATAACTTTAGATATTAAACTGGCATTCTTGATGGGGATGGTTTAAAAAAGGATGAAGTAGGTAAACATTGTAGATTTAGGGACGTAGGTGCAACTAAAAGCGTGGTCGGCAAAATAAACAATTGAGATAATAATTCATGTTTTCTGCAAGCCCTTGAGACTCGCTTTGTCTTTGACGACAATTTATGTAACAGATGTTTTGCAGAAAATAGGAAATCTAGAGCCCCCAGTGAACAAGTAAACCCTCCAGACAGATGACAAAACCTTGCCGACAGAAACTAATAGGATACTGTCTTGGCTATTGCAACTTAAAATAAAATGGCAGACAAGAGAATCTAAAATAGTTTTCTTGGTGCAGCCATAAAGACTATGAGAGAGAAAAATAGTTATACTGGTTGTATCAATGGCAGTCGCACGCTTTTCTGTGAGACTACAATCACAATATCATCATCAAAGTTCGATAAAGAATTAGAAATAAACATAATTTCGGCGTATGATAATTCGAAAATCTAATCTACGAAGTATTAGATTTATAGCGAAAGATAGGGATCTGATCAGTTTTTTAAATACATCTTTAGATTACGTAATATTATATTAATCGTGATAGCCCTTAAAATAAATGAAATAATCTCATAAAAAGAAGTCCAGAAAGTCTTACCTCGGAATATAAAGAATTTGCATACTTAGCTGGAAACTCAAAAGCTGTGAATCTCTTCATTAAAGCAAGAGCGAGCAAAGCGGACTCCAAGAGATCCATTTCACAGACTCAGAAGTTTATTTACACTTTTTCTTTCACACCGACATTAAAGTTGATGTTAGCTTGTGGAAGTGTTCTAAAATATGAAAGGGTTGAGGATAATAGGAATTTATCTTACTGAAATTGTAAATTTTGACTTTGAGTAATATTAATTGAAAATGGTATTCTTTGAATTTACAGTTATGGATTCAGATGGCTTTGATCAAATTCAGTGCGCAGTTGATGGAAATTTAAAATTCTAAATTAAATATTACGTTTTTGTTTAAGAACTTGTATTGAAAATTAATTGATTTTTTTTTGTTTTGCTCTTTATATTGCTTAAATAAAGTAAAACATTGATTTATTTAGACAATATACTTATTATCTATTTATAACAACAAACTAAATATTATTACATTTGAAATTCAGACCCCTTTATACTTTCAAACTCACGTAGCAATTCTTAATAAACAATATCCCTTCAACAAAACCGGCGAAATCAAAACCTAATCATTCGCAACCTTAATCCCTGCCAATAAAAGCAAATACAGCTTTGGGAGCAGCATCACTAACTTTGTATGAACAGCTACCAAAGCATGGAGTCATTGTATGGTGAAAATTTAAATCAGTTTAGCCGAGTTTCGGATTATGACAGTGTGAAGCCCCAGGCCGTCGCTTCGGCGCCATCTCCATGCAAATTGGGCCTCGGATATGTAGGCCGCATTTCCAGGCCGGATATTCCGGGGTGGATTTAAAAATTGTTTTTTGCTGCTTTAGCAAAATTCGCAATTTGTTAGCTTTATCACTATTCGTATTTGGGTTCGTTGTTTTGTTTGTTTATTTGATTTGATTGTCCTTTGCGAGAGAATTTTCTTGTTTTATCAAGATGAAGGTCTACTTGTCGTATATATACTATATACTATATGTTCCAACATTTAGCCCTCATATTCGTCACGTCAACCAGTCTTACCAAGGCGTATAGTGTTACCCAGTAACTGGGTTGTGAAGATCAGATAGGCAGTCCTCCATGTTAAATACTGGTTTTCAGCTGAATCTGATTAGACTGGAAGCTGACCCCAAAAATAGTTGGAAAAAGGCTGGGCAGATGATGATGCACAACGATGATGACGCACAACTGCTTTTGCAACGCGCGGTAAGAAAACACCGTAGGATTGACTGTGCATCCAAATGCATCATTTCCAGTTGTTTCATAAGTGCTTTTGAACGCGCATTAAAAAAGCACCAATGTGAATGAGGGCTTAAGGCGCTGACAAGACAAAATTAACCAAAATAGACTTTTCTTAAAAAAAAAATTGTTAAATCTGTATAGTTTGTGGTAGCGGAAAAAATATATGTTAATTTTGAACATATTTCCCAGAACTTGGTTGTTACCAAACCACGTTTTGAAAAAACGTCTCGATATAAACTTACGTTAAACTAACCTCTTACCTTGAGTTCTAATCCAAAATATCTGTATTAAGTATTCACATACGTTACGTATTTAATTAATAACAAGAACGTCTTATTTGAAGGCAGAAGTTGGTTGTTTTTTATTTTCGATTACTCAACTCAATTTTGAGTAAATAGATAATTGCTTCATATTTTGCAATAAATTATAAGCGTTGTGTCATCGCGCTTCTCTTTCTTTTCTATGCAATCTGACAGTGACCGCGGTTGAGGTGTTGTCAGCGTCTTAAGGGGACTACAGGACCTAAACGCAAATTTTGTAAGTTTTATAACGCCTAAAAGTATATGATCCCCTGCAGTAAACAAAATCAGAAAAATATATGATATTCTTCAGGATATATGCTAGGTAGATAGTGTGTTGAAAACATAATACAGCTAATTTGATATGATAGAAAAAAATCACGAAGGTACCTCTAAAAAAATATTTTAACGATTAAAAACCATACTAATATACATGCAATCATTATGATTCTTTGTCAGATTATTCTACAAGCAACATATTAGCATAATAGTGTTTTATTTTTTTTTATACAATCTATAGCTTTTCTGTAAATCGATAATTGCTTTATATTTTGCAATAAATTACCAGCGTTGTGCCATGGCGCTTCTCTTTCTTTTGTATGCAGTCCGACAGTGACCGCGCTTTAGGTGTTGTCGGCCTCTTAAGGATATATGCTAGGTAGATAGGGTGTTGAAAACATAATATAACTAATTTGATACGATAGAAAAAAATCACGAAGATACCTCTAAAAGTTTCTTTTAACTTTTAAAAACCATACTAATATACGTGCAGTCATTCTGATTTTTGTCAGATTATTCTACAAGCAACATAATAGTGTTTTATTTTTTTTATACAATCTACTTATAGCTTTTTTGTAAATCGATAATTGCTTCATATTTTGCAATAAATTACCAGCGTTGTGTCATCGCGCTTCTCTTTCTTTTCCATGCAATCCGACAGTGACCGCGCTTTAGGTGTTGTCGGCCTCTTAAACTTACATCATTTATATCAGGGTCTTAACAAGCTCAGACTGTCCGCTAAAGTCGCAGTAGCAAAAACATTTCCACGTTTTATTCCACCGCAAATATTTTTATAGCACTATTAAAAGTATGAATCTTTACTTTGCTGTCTGTCATAAGCAGAACTAACAAACAGACCTAAAAGCTGAATAAACATCGTTGTCTGTCCGCAGTATCCCCCTATTTATTTTTAATGTTCCGTGCCTTTTGAACTCAGATTTATACCTAAATCTTTGCCGTCACAACCAGAGATAGCGAATTATATTAAAATTTCCTTCTGGTTATGTGTGTTTTAGATATTGATTGAGCTTTAGTCGATCAAGCCTGTCATTGGTTTGTTGAATTGATTTCTGAACAAGAAATTGAAACGTTGTTTGCTTTGAGATTAGTTATGAATAGAAGCGGAAATTATTTGAATGAGAACTCTTTGTTCTTAGGTATTACTTTGTACTCGAAGCTACAGTGGGTCCTGAAATGATCTGATCAAGATTATTTATTTTTGAATTCTTATATACTCATTGACATTGATGACTTTTTTTATATACAATGACATGAATATTTACTTTTTAAAGTATTATATTTTTTTAATTATTGTGAATGTGAAGATTATTTTATTGTTTTTATTTTTCTCTCAGTTCGTTTTAATCTTGGTCTGGCAGTTTGAGTCATTTAAGCGTCCTACCCAAATGTCCTTTCTTTGGTATTGTTCGTCGAATCGTTGTGCTCCTTAAGTTCTGAGTTGAGCTGCACGATTACTGACAAATGCGTGCACAATTTAAACGGTCGTCACATAATCTGAACAAGATTATGTCTGGACTTTAAAAGAGACTGAACTCTAAGTTTGTTTCGGCCTTTCTTCTCAGAGTAGTCAGATGAAACGCCGAGCTCATCTAGTTTTTTTTTAAATATGATTGACGTGTAAAATAAAATCATTTCATTTAATTTTGGCCCTGATGGGAAAAGTGATTGACCGCCTTTACCGTTCTATTTTGTTAGACGTAACTTCCCAGTGCAACAAAAACAAAAATAAATCAATGCTATGAAAATATCTTATTCCCAGATGGACAAACAGCAAATCAAATCCCATCTCTTACTACAATTGGCGTAGTACTTGACGAATTCTTCCGAAAACATCGTAGGCCCAAAAACTAAATCGATTAGGCCTACAATACAAGAAGTTTCCAAATTGCTGTTTTTCTCATAAATCAAATGTAATTTCGAGAAAATCTACCCACTAAACTTGTTTCCACGGACTATTACAGCAGTAAATGTAGGAATAGTGTATAACAAGGAACATTTACGTAGTGTGTGTATGTATGTATTTACCGTAGTACGAAACAAGCAAGTGTGATTGGGAAAGTTTTTTATGTGTACTTGTACGATGTTGCGGGTGGTGTTATTCAGCTATGATTTATTTTATTGTAGTGTAAATTGGTTTTGGATGGCAACTGTGTTGTTGATTGTCTGATATTAGATGCTCTGATATTAGCTGCGTGTTTGTTGCTAATGAGTTCATCTACTTCAAGATGTACCTATTTTCTTTAAATAGTAATATTTCAATTAGAATTCCAGTGTGAAAGTTTTCTCTCCTTTTCTAAGAACAACATACTCATCACGTCTATGGGTTAGGCAGAGTTGTACCTTATAGTACATCCACATTTTACCAGTTCGACCAATCAAATCCGGGACATAATTATATTAATTAATATCTACATTTGACTACAATATGTAAAAAAACATTTTCGGAGAGAGACAATTAAATAACTTATTTAAGTTTCTGACAAAAACTGCAGGTATAGTAAGGTACCAGAAAAAATTACTGTTTATAACATGCATAACATCAAACGTCTAATCCCTGAAGGGATAGGCAATGGTGTACCTATAGTCAAGTATAGTACATCCACATTTTGCCAGTTATGTTTAAATCCCATGTAACAGCCAGCCTATTGCTATCAACCGGGCACAAATCCAGACTCCGGGCTTGTACTGTGTAATCCTGATAGAAAAACCCAATAACACTGTGCCTGACCTGAGAATTGAATCCAGGAATTTATGCTCAGCAGTAGCGCTTGCGACAACTAGAACAACATGGCTTTTCTAATAATAGGGACATTATATTAATAATTTATAGTAATTTCAACGACACTTCTAAATTTTAACGGTGACTAATATTTGGTCATTACTTTATAGATGGAATCTGTCAGATAATAAAAAAATATTAGACACATATTTTTTGCTTTGTCATATTAATAAAAAAAAACTTAGATAAAACGCAATAAAGTTGGAGAGTGGGGGCTCGCTACGTCACCATTTAGTATAAAATCTGCCAAGGCGTGACGTCATGACAAATTTTAACTCAATGTATCGCCGAATCTTTTGATTACGTAACAAAATAAAAAAATACGTGTCCAATATTTTTTTATTAATCTACCTGACGGACAATAAAAAAAATTAAGTCATCATCCCTATTCTCAATCTCTAATTAGCAAATTGGCCTTAGCAACAAGATTTTACTTCACAAAAGTCTCGACTTTCAGGTATCAAGAGCCTTTCGCAAATTGTTCAAAGAATTATGTAATTTTGTAACCTTATTACCGCTTTCCTTAAAATTATCAAAGCTGTTATAATTGGTTCGTTTTAATGTGAAACGGAATATAATATTATATAATAATTTCTTTTTAATTGTTTATTTGTTTTAACCTGGCCTGACCTGACCCGGTAATGTTTCCTTTCATTGAATAACTGTGCTATCGAAGTACAAATTCGAGCCGTTTTTATTTTCTTAAGACATGTGAGGGTTCATCAGGTCAGCCTTTTTGTGTAACATACTTACAATAGGGTATTTTGCTATATACGAAAAAAACTATAAATATAGATATTATTGAGATAGTTTAGGCAAAAAGAAGTCGGAGTTCTCCCGAGCGGGAGAAGTTATTTGATGAAATACCCCCCAAAAAAAAAAAAAAATCGCATGTTATAAGGGGCGAGCCTATTGACATCAACCGGGCACAAATCCAGACTCTGGACTGCAACTACTTAGTTGTTTACCTTCCCCGAAAATGGACATGAGAACCTCAAAGTTTAGACTTCCACAAAATCACCATTACCCACCATTAGAGTAGGTAACTATATTCAAATTCAAGCAACTTTATAGCTTTGAAAAAGAAATAACGACACTCGTTACCGTTGCACAATGTTGCTCAGATCGAGTTCTATTCAAACAAGAAGTCTGTGCTGGAACTTTGTGCTGTCTTGTGCTTGTACTTCTTGTACTCTTTGTGCTTGTACTCTTTGTACTTGGACTATAGTAAACTGAAAGCCAACACCAATGTCTGGGGCCGTCTTTTTGTGATGTCTGCTGGGAAAGTTGCTCTGTTTAGTATAAGTTAGAATATTTTTGTTTTGATCTTGTTTTGGAATGTTTCGTTGTTTGTTATAACGCAGATATTTTACTTTAACGATTTAATTTCATATGGAGCTTAACTTCCAGAGCCATTCAAAACGTCATCCTATTTTTAATCGTCAAATTCCACGTTAAGGCTCGTGCAGACTTGCGCCCCACCCCCAGTCTGCAGGAGCCTTTCAATTATATCAAGTAACTCAGAGTATCGAGAGTGATAAAACGTTTATCCATAACATAACTATTGCTATAATCTTAGTAACCAAAGCCCTGAATGTAAGCAGGCTTTGTTTCGACTAGAGCCGTTTTAATTCTAACTACATCTAAATGATAACGGCCATAGTCAAAACAATGCCTGCCGTTAACACGATCGATCATTTGATTAAGAAAAAATGAGTGAGCCTTGCAGTAGTCGCATAATATGGTCTGAAATCTGACTTCTCACCTTGGTAATAGAGAACTGAGCAGTGAGTGACAGAAATAAACCTCAAAATTTTAAAAGCTAAATACTAAAATATTTATTCGAGTAATTAATCATTACTAGTGGTCGCCCATTGGTCGAATAGAGTATAATAGAATACTCTTTATTATATACACCATAAAAACTACAGATATTAATATTGAAATTCGAATTCGAATTCGAGGCGGTAGAAATTCAACACCATCAACTAACAATCTATATAGTACCTACTAATTCCATGCTATTAAAAGTACTTACTTATTCCATGCTCCAACTGTCACTTCCATACTTCCGTCACTTTTCACGAAATCACTCCCACAGAATGCGCGAGGAAAGAAGTGTGAACACATCAAAAATAAAGCCACAATAGTCGCTCATAATACACATCACAATCAAGTTGTCAATTAAAATTATAACAAACAACTGAATATCCAAACAAATCTTTATTGAATACTAGCTGTTGCCCCCGGATTCGCCCGCGTGGCGTTTTCTAAAAATAGCCTACGTTGCTTTGGCATTACAAACAGACAATTTAATTATATTTTTTTTTATATAGAATATTAATATATTAATAAAAATAAATAAAATTTCTAAAATAAAAGTAGCCTAAGTTACTCCTTATTAGATCAGCTATCTGCCAGTGAAAGTCCCGTCAAAATCGGTCCTGACGTTTCTGAGATTAGCCGGAACAGACAAACAGACAGATAGACAAAAATTATAAAAAAAAAATATTTTGGTATATGTACCCTGCATTTAGTAAAAAGCGGTTATTTTAATATTACAAACAGACACTCCAATTTTATTTATCCGTCATAGATAGTCGACATCACTAATTAGCGTGTGTTCGCACCGATGGTTACAGCAACCAACCTCACCCCCTTGTTTGGTTTCCACGTTGGTTACCTTCCTAATTGCGATGTAGTCTTGCCTATGTTTAAGTTTGGCGGGCTATTTACTTACATTACGAATTAGAGTAAATATGAGAGGTGTTGCTAAGACGGTAACGGTGAATAAATAATCATCCTACTGCTGGGACACAGGCCTCCTCTGTGAGACGGAGTGGGCAGTTATTTATTATTTATTTATGTATTTATTTATTTAATCCTTTAAGCACACAAGTGTACAGAGGCGGTCTTATTGCCATCGGCATTTTCTACCAGTCAACCTTTGGGTGGCACAGTGGTAGGTGCAATAACGTAAATTGTGAAATAAATATTTATTTAAATATAATGATATACATACATTTACCTATTAAAAAATATAATATACATACCAAATTATACATTAATATAAGACCAAATAAATACACATACATTCACGAATATACTAAAACAGATAAGACAAACAACGTTTTCCTCCACGCGGGCCCAGTGCGGGTTGGTAGATGTCACATGTCTTCGAATTGTTGGTTCTAGGGCATGCCGGTTTCCTCACGATGTTTTCCTTCACCGTTTTGAGAGCAGTGGTGATGAAATAATTTACACAAAGTAAAGCACCTGTCAGCGTTCGAACCTGCGACCTACAACTCGTTATAAGTCGCGGCTGTTACCACTGGGCCACCACTGCTCCTAACTATGTATATATGTACAGGTCTCCCAAAGTGATAATGCGCATAGAAATCTTCGTCACTGTTCTGCAACGGTCGTATTCCCCGAGCGTCGGAAGACGATATGTGTGGTTAAGTGCATTTTTTTCATGCATAATTTAGTAGAATTATGTGTTTTGTGCTGAAAGAGATAAATATTGATTTATCAGTAACGAAATTTGATCCGATAATTCCATGTAAGTAAATAGCGAGGAAAACCACACGATTGCGAATATGCTACAATCTTTGTTGGATAAATTTACTTCGAAAATTTTATAGTACTTTTCAAGTGTCTTATTGAAGCTGGTGTAATGATGGAAGAAAAGAATGTTTAAATAACACAAGGTTTATATTAGAAGAAGAAAAAATGGTTTTCAAACACAGGTTTACATTAAAATCTTAGAAATCTAATCATTAAAATCTCAGTTCAAAAGTATTTATAGCACTGATCATTTCAGAATATTATTACAATTACAAAAAAAATAATCAGAATCAGGCAGGATCTCTATTCCTGACATCGTAGATTCATCAGAACTTTCATTATGCTCTTGTTCATTTACACTTTCCCCACTGCTATCACCTGTGTAAATAATCATTTCATCGGAAAAACTATCGATCGATTCTTCGGTCAAATTTTCTATATTCATCTTCGCATTTAATTCGCATTTGATCACAAACTTTTTTCCATTCTTCTGGTCCTATATTATTGATTTTTTCTAATATAGCATCTTTAACTGACGTGACAGTCATTGCATTTTTTTTTTATGGCTACCTGTTGCTTTATTTGGGACCAAATATTTTCAATGGGGTTAAAATCGAAATGATATGGTGGCAATCGTATAATTTTATGCCCATGGTCCTCCATTATACGGTCAATGGCAAATTCTGTGTATTTTTCTTTGTCTTTTTATAATTTCATACAAATTGGGTTTCAGTTTCTTTAGGTCATGCGGAATGTTGTGTTGTTGTAAGGTTGTAACCAAGCTATCATTTGTGGTTTAGGTGTGTTTGAGTTTGGTGGTTTCACAGACAGCTTATTATGATATGGGGCGTTGTCAATTACCAACACACTATTAGAAGGCAAGTTGGGAATTAATTGATTGCGTAGCCAAGTTTGATAACGTTCCGCGTTTATTTCTTTATGATAGTCACCTTCTGAGTCGAAACATTTATGTAACATTAGAGCCCCTGGGACGAAACCTTTTTCATTGCCTGCGTGTACAATAATTATTCGCTCTCCTTTGGAAATGGGTTGTTTGATACCTTTTTTGCTGCTATCTTGCCAAGTTTTACCCTTAGTATGTGATGTATGCACGTATGACTCGTCCATAAACACTATGTTTCTCCTGTTCCTCAGCTGTTGTATTTCTCTGAGATATTTGATCCTTTTTAAACGTATATCATGCTTTTTCATAAGTAACCGTCTGTTATTATCAGTTTTCAGAAACCTAAACCCCATTTCTTTCAAGATCAGCCTTAAAGTCTCTGCACAGCCATTGAAATTAATAGCTTCGATCAACTTTTTTCTCAAATTATTTACAGTTGGGAGTTCTTTGAGCGTCAACTGAAAATTGTACCTACATCATATTACGAATAACACAGTAGTCAAAACCATCAAGTCCCAGCCGAAATCTACTTTTAGGTTATCATTTTTTCGGTGTCGAAAATTTCATTGATTGATTCTGTTTTTTTTTCGTTTAAGATATTACTCAAAGTTCGCCGTGGAATTCCTGTAGCTTTTTAGCTTTTGCGGGGTAAACCGCGGGGCGCAGCTAGTTATATTATAAATATGAAAGTTTGTTACTCAGTCACGCAAAAAAGGCTGAACGGATTTGCATGAAATTTGGCACACAGATAGTTTATGAACTGGAATAACATATAGGAAGAAGCGGTATTTGATTATGCCCTGGATTGGGACATAAGAAACTTTTTATCCCGATATTTCATAGACCATGCCCTGGATTGGGACATAAGAAGCTTTTTATCCCGATATTTCATAGACCATGCCCTGGATTGGGACATAAGAAGCTTTTTATCCCGATATTTCATAGACCATGCCCTGGATTGGGACATAAGAAGCTTTTTATCCCGATATTTCATAGACCATGCCCTGGATTGGGACATAAGAAACTTTTTATCCCGATATTTCATAGAGCATGCCCTGGATTGGGACATAAGAAACTTTTTATCCCGATATTTCAACGCACAATACGCGCTCTGACGTGGAGTTGCGGACACCAGCCCGTTTTACCTATTTACCTATCCCGATATTCCCACGCGATCGAGACTTATGCGAGTGAAACCGCGGGGCGTAGCAAGTTAAGATTATAAAGAGATGCAAAGTTGATAAAATGTTTTCGGAAACGACAAAGATTTCAACTAATGAGATCCTGATTGTTAATTTTGTAGAAAAAGGAAAATAAGTAGACATATATTTATATATTTATTTATTTATTTATATCTACTTTATTGTACACCACAAAAATACATACCAAAAATAAATCAAACACTACAAATACAATGGGCGGCCTTATCGCTTTCTGCTATAGTACACATACTTAATTGTCATAATAAATAATTAATTAAGAAACTGACTTATAAAAAGATCTAACCAATTTAATCTAACCTAACGTAATCAATTTAATCATTAAACATTTCAATCAATACCCACCACAACAAACTATCAATGGAATCACAATACAAAGTTATCACAATGACACAAAGGCCGGCCATTGGAGTCAAAGCGTCTGTCAACCACAGAAGCTGACTGTACATAATAACAAACAGTATATTATTGTATATGCACAGAACAATATACATTATGAATTGTACCTATATGTAGTCGTGATTGTTGTGGCCACCAGTAATTGCACTATGGATATTGGTAATGGCCGTGTGGAGTTACTAGATGCAGGCTCCGTGTATGGGGTGTCAATCAAATTCAAAGATGGAACGATCGTCTTCTGTTGTCTCTTGCGACTTTTCTCAGCCTCTGGTAAAAAAAAAACCGGCTAAGTGCGTGTCGGACATAACATTGTAGTTGAAAAACATGTTCTCTCATACATCGATATACGTCACGGTCCATTCTCAAAGTGCAAATGTAAGTTGGTCGTACTCGTTAACTTTTAAAGCCTACTTAGCTGTGATATATTTTCGTTTTAATTGCGTAATTTATTTCAAGCTGAATATTTCTGAAACGGATCCCTGAATCAAAAATGGTTTTCAAAAACCCGCAATATTTTTGAACGGCCTATCCAACGATACCCCAAACCGTGAGATAGACGAGAAAACAAATGTCATCCCGACCTCTGCGGTCACTGGGCAAACAGACAGGTGGACATGGCGAAACTTTAGCGGTGTTATTACAAAACAAAGATTTCTTTTGACATGGTTTAAACCATCGAAGCAGTTTTCGTAATAAGAACTTTACTATGATTGAAATGCAGTTCTTTATACAAAACTGACTATTTAGTCCGGTACTAAGTTGACAGTTTTTCATTAAGAACTTTAACGTAGTCGGAATAAAGTTCGAAATTCAAAAATGGCTCAATAATTTAAACCTGGGTCTAAAGATAATCCTTGTTTTGTAATAAGACGGTAGGAGTTCCTTGTTGACTACGGAACATTAAAAACGGTATTCTGAAGTCAAAGCTAAGACTGGAAATAAATAAAAAGCAATTCGCACCCTCAAAGTGTTTCAAGCAGTATATATACCATAATTAGGTAAAGATACCAAATATATAATAGCAACAGATTTTCTTATGAAACCCACTAAATGTATGAAAAGCATTTTAACGAAATTTGAACATGTAAAAAACTTATTTGAATTCCAACATTTGCAACATCCAAATATACACGTATTTACGAAAGTCCCTGGACTTATTTCGTTCACAATTGCCAGTGGTTCACATAAAGAGATCTCATTCCACGATCGGGCTCGTCATTTCTAAAAGATACCCAAATACGGTATTTTGTGAGGTCGCCTCGTCCCTGAACATCAAAAGAACCCCGCTACTTATTACTGAATTAAAGTGAAATAGTTTGGTTCTGTCAATTTTCGAGTTTATTTTGACGTTTTTAAATATAAATAGAGTTTCGTGCTTGAAATATTTTTTGTATTTAAATATGTACATCAAAGACGAAAAGCCCTGTGGAAGTTTATCGACTTTGACCATGTTTTCTAATTTAAAGTGTCCTGTCGTCTTGGATTTCCTAGATGAACGTGATGAACTAAATGTAACGGGACTTCGTCTCCGCCTCCATGAATGCGGGACTTACGCAAGAAATCGTACCTCCGCATCCGCTTCTGCTTCCGCAAGTTTTTAATGGAGCGCGGAGGTGCAACGGAGGTCTAATAACGAGAATCAGCTCCAACTAAACGAAGACACTTTATTGTGGTGGAGATACAAATTGAAATTTCAAGCTTTTGTTCTCAAGTCCCCTTTGGCGCCAGTTTCAAAACAAGTGAGCAACTGTTTAGTGGAGCCAGCCTAGAAGATGACAAAGCCGTCCATTCTAAATTTTGATTTCCTTTAGCTCGACTTTTTCTTTAATAAATGTTTAATTAATCTTTTTTAATTTTTTAACCTCTGCCTCCGCCTTCGTATACTTTCGCATCCGCGGAGGTCAAGTTCTGCACCTCCGCCTCCGCCTCCGCTAAGATGGCGTCCGTTACATCCCTAATAGAAACGTACATACAGAAACAATAATTTGCTAGCGATTGAACTTCTGCTCCTCCTAAATATTTTTTAAGAAACAATTTATATTATTTTTCCAGTCTTCGGAAAATGCCGCATAATATGTACAACGCAAACTGAAAATCGTGTTCATACGTTGCGTATACGCCTGATACTGGAAGCTTAAAGTCTTAAAGCCTATCAGTAAGCATAGCGTACTTTGTATATTTTGGGCGCGTCCATTACCTTCGCATATCGACTTCATTCATTAGTTGTGTGGGACAAGTCACAAGCTGATGCTTTGGAGACTTTTTTTTTTGTGTGTTAAATTATCAAATAACTTCTCCCGCTCTGGGAGCGGGAGGGGTGTCAGACTCTTACCGACTAAAACTCTCCCGTGTTCCTTCCGTTGCCTGTGTTTCCAGGGGCCTCGGTAACGTTTTGGACTTTCCCGCAACCCCGGCAGGATGCTATGGAGACTTGAGCCTGCGATATTTTCCAACGGAAGACAAGCAACTAGCTTAATGGATATGTGTTGTTAGTCTTCCGCTTGATATATTGGCAATTAATTAAGTGACTCCAAACAAGCTACAACTATACTTAAACCTACAACCAAGTAGGTATCCAAGTTCGAAATATAAAAACGCTTAAAACGCTTAAAATATAATGACGCTGGGTTAGTTTCGCTGAGTTATTAAGCAGTAGGTTTTGATTTGCTGGATTTGATGGACTGAAAATAACTATAGCGTCATTTTGTCTGCTTTTAAATCAACATCCAATATATTTCTACTTGCAACAGTTACTATAAAAATATTTAATTAATGAATTAAGGAAGGAGTTAATAAAATATTTGGAAAATATCGTGGGATATTCATTTACTCACTCTGTAGCTCAAATTTTGTGTAATACTGTAATGTGTGCGTTTATTTTCCCAAATAAATAAAATAATATAAAAAATACAGCCTTGGTTACGGTTGTTCGCCAATTTCCAGTTTTTACACCACACACCTAATATCAACATTCAGTAACTAAACTAGGTCGCGAAGTTCACTTTGTATCTTATCGTCAACGTTATACGTGACAACGCAATCTACATACATAATGTAAGCACATAAGTAAATATGCAACGTATTTAAAATCCACTTATCCCTTAACTATTTTTCGTGAAGAATACATACTCCTATAAGGTTGATACGAGTACGTCAAGGGACTTTAAAAAAGAACATATGAGTCATATAGAATGAAAAGCAGCAATCTGAAATTTCACTAATCTGTAAAATTAATTTTATTTTATTTTATTCTACTGATTGTGATATTTAATTGTAATAAGAACCTCAAATTTAATAATATACTTCACTGTTCTTCATTAACCTGTGAATTTGATTAAAAAGTGAGATTATTTTTCTTAATTAGGTACCACAAATTAATGAAATGTCAGATTGCTGATTTTAATTCTATATGTCTCTATAGTGTTATGAGAGGTAAACTTGTAAATCATTTTATTGCATTAGGGTACTCCAATTTGTTGTAACACGAAGGTAACCTAACCGTTTCATGTCAATTAGGTGCCGTGGTTTCACGCAAAGGGATTTCAGCCTGACTACCAAAATTCTCAGGAAGGTAAATTCACGTTTGCTCTTGTATAAATCCTACTATATGTACTTATTTATTTGGGTAAATATTATCTCAGTTCCTCTGCACTCATATGCATATTGCAATATGTTAAAAGAAGATATCGTCAAAATTATTATTATTAGTCTTTATTTTACCTTCATTTCTCTCCTCCCTCTTTAACTAAAGCCAACTCAGGACTTTCAAAACCTTCATATTTTCCAAGTTGCTAAAGGTTAATTTAATAAGGGTTCAAAATTATAACTAATTATCCCAGATTAAGGATGGAAGTTGAGTTCCAGTGCAGCCCCAAACAAACAAAATTAAGCTGACTTTCAAAGCATTATCACGGATTTTGCAGGTATTTGCAAAAATTTGCCGCCATTGCAGGCGGTACGTGACTTCGCATCTGAGTCGAAAATTTTCGCTGCGTGCAAATTTTCAATGATTATTCTGTTGGGCTGAACCCTTTTGGGCCAAGGTTTTTAAATATTTAACGGTAATTAGGAAGGGATTGACTTGTTACTTTTGTTTGGAAGAGTTAATAGGGTGTTTGAATGGCATGTTTATTTAATGGGTCTTTTAATATTTAAGGCCGTAAAGTTGTGCTTTCTACTTCGATTTTATATTAAATATGTACAAATCTTCGTGTGTTTGTGTCATCATTTACACGTATCGCTATTATTCTTATAAATATTCTATGTTTATTTTTGTTTTTTTTTATTCCCTTACCTTTCAGTATGACTATTGCTGATACGAGCTTTCCTTTTTCATTTCAAATGACCGGCACAACAGACACCATACCGCTTTGAATTCCTACTTCTATATTATCATATCAAGTGTTTCCAAGTGCCCTTAACATCACAATAGCCATTCCCTTTGTTAGCATTCATGTTATTGCATTAATGTCCAATTCCTATTGCAAGCACTCTGGACTTATGTATATTTTTATTGTGTTTATATTGCGTAGAGTCAACAGGTTCTTTTGTTGCTTTTTTGGTAATGCTATTGTTATTGAAATATTAAGAGACTCAATTAGATTCAAATATCTGCTGCTATTTCATAAAGCGATCTGTAGACATCTTAGCATAATTTATTGCACATTTTTCACGGTACCATCCTTTCTTCTACTTGAATGTTATCCGCTTTCTTACCTTAAGCTTCTTTAATAGTCGGACTAATAGCTCTTATATCATCCTAGTATAACACTAGATGACCCGGTGACGATTTTCTTAATGATGATTCACTAACTGATTGACATACTGTTAATCTGATTGACATAATTATTGTGATCCTGGTTTCACTTACTTTTTATTTCCGTTTGACATTAGATAGTCTTATTTTATTTTATTTTTTATTGCTGTGAGTGACCACGCTGATATTTTTTTTTTGTTTTTTTTTCTGTAATTCCAATGATCTGCTACTTACTTTTGATTTTTTATTACGAACTGTAACCCTTTGCATGTCCATGTGACGGTTAAATATGGAGAACTTTATTATAAAAACACCTACGTACTATACGCATGTTTGCAAAGAAATAAATTATTTGATTTGATTTGAACTTCTTATCACGTGAGATCGAGACAAAATTTCAATTTTCTAGATTTTTCTTTCTTTGGGTTTTTCCTAATCTTTTTTTTTCCTAAACCACCCCAGGATTGAGGCAAAAAACATTTTGTTTAAACGGTCGAGCCATTTTCTAGTTTTGGCGAGACTTTAACTACAATTGATTCATATACAATGTGTCTGTATACGGTGTGGCGAAAATTAAGGCTAGTACACCATCAAACTGAATAACTTACTCCCGGGGACCAACATCGTAATCGCGAAAAAAATGATCAGTCGTCCCATATATTTGGTCGAGTAGGTATTGAAGTTGTATGGGAAGACTGTTTTTTTTTTCACGATGTGGGTCCCCGGGAGACATCTCGGGGACCCACATCGTGAAAAAAACCATAAAACTGAAAAACTGTCGTTTTTCAGTTTTATGGTCTGTACCACACCCTTAATTTTCGCCAAACTATAAACAGGCACACTGTACGAGTATATATAGATATTCTTTGTTCAAGGCATCTCTTATGCCTTCTTTTGTTTCATATTAAAAGTATACTTCGAAAACAAGCATTACAAATTAGAGGATTATATTCAAGATAAGAATGCTTAGAAACATGCTGGTCCTGCTCCAAAGGACAATCTAGAGCCTATACAAAATCAAACGGGTAATTTAATTATATGATTTATTATTTTTATGACATTCATTGTACATTCAATGACTACTTTACCTAAAGTGCCTGTACTACTTTACCTGTAAGTGTGTGACTTACAATGTTTATAAATTTGTGAGCACATGTATATACCACATAATTAATTTAGCTCTCATTGCTTAATTTTTAATTCCTTTTACCTATTGTGATGTAGTTGTAGGTGCATCGACTTCACGTATAATATGTATATCTAAAATTTATATATAAATTATACATATAAAATTAATGTATACAAAACATTTTAAAGGAATAACGGTGGACTTACTTGCGCATTCTTCTCCATACGAAACTACCTTTATGAAGGGGCAACTAGGATCACTTCTATTTTTCTGTAAATTTAGACCTTCAAAAGTGCATTTTGTGTGCTTATTTGAAACAAGTGATTTGACTGACATTGTTTACGATAATAGTTTACAGTTTAATAGTTAAATAGCTTAATAGTTTCACTGTTTAATATCAAAATGTTTATCTAGTTTTCATAGAATTGATGCAGCTAATCAAACTGCTGCAGAAGCAATTACACTTCCAACGAACTTTGATGTCACTACCACAGGTGGTTTCATATCAACTAGCACTAATGCATTTAGTTTTGAAATAGTTATACTTGCATCTGAACGGCAGATGGTAGGACAACCAGTCAATGACTTTGGCAAACACCTGGCAACGTTACCAGTGCAAGAGGAATTCTTGGCACAGAGGCTACTTATTTGTCCTTTGGGATCCTGATACTGAAAAGATAATTGGGTTCTTGTGTCGGTTTTTTTAATATTTGTATCTACAAATACTAAAAAAATACTAAACTTTAGTCAGGTTGACAAGAAAAAGTTTTAAAAGGATTTATAGAAAAGTATGGTCTATCATTGACGATAGTGCGATGGAAATTCGCTTTAAATCAGTTTTTTTTTGACTTATTGAAATGATTGAGTAGACTTTACTTTTTATTAATTTTGATGATCTTTTGTTCCTGTACTTGTTGTTTCATTTTTTTTTCTCATTTCAAGTACATGTGTAATAATAATAACAATATTATTATCATATGTCCTATCATTAATTAGCTCCACATAAAGCTATAATTCAATATTTTTTAATTTTTAATGTTGCTGATTTACATCCGTTTCACTCAACATAAGATTCACAAAACAAGCGTCAAGCGCTAGATGTCTGTTATTTTGCTGAACTTTCTTTGTTTATATATTGTGTCTACTTGTGGCATATGCCAAATAAACATGTATTTTTCTTTCTTTTTCTTTCTTTTAATATTACGAGTATAACACACACAGCATGAGTCAAAAACTCCATGACCTGCCATACCAACAGCCGCATACTGTTCAAACCTTAGTTGATATCCGTTGGTCAAACACATAAAAAGCACCAAAATAAGTAAAAAAACGCCATGATATTCATTTGACAGTTTATCGATCGTTCTATTTACCATTAACTTATACAAGAACATCAACTATCATCATTGTCTCCGCAACAGTGGCTTTACGTAAAAAATGTCGTCCCATAAGAAATTTCTTACCATCCAATAACCATAAAGACAATTTTTTCGCTCGTCTGCCGGTGCCACCCTAGTGGGAAAGAGATAGGAGTTAAATTGTATGAGGGTGAAAGAGAGGGGAGTATAGCATTTTCGCTTCGGCTCTCAACACTCGTTGCTAGTTATTTATGATGACCTTCGTCGCTAAGTTTAAATACTGGAGCATTTAGAGCATTCTGCTTATACCAGTATTATGTTTTTAGGAACGACTTTATTTTGTTTTTGAAATGTTTTTCTCCGCATTTAATTGAATCCAAGAGAGCCTTTGTATTGTCATTTGTTGAGGTAGTTAAGTAAGAAATCATAATTGTATGCTCTAGGTCTACTATGAATGTTCACACCTTTTAAGTTCATTAATAATGAAATAAACAATTGATAAGAACACAGTAATTAATTTGATGAAATGTCCAAAACTTCATGAGTGAATTGGCAAGAGATCCTGCTTGACCGACTGCTATCCTAATTAGTGATTGGGGCATAAAGTTAAGTGGCTAAGCAGCTAGGTCCTGCCAGCTAATAAAGTTAAGTGGTTAAGCAGCGAGGTCTTGCCTGCTAATAAAGTTAAGTGGCTAAGCAGCGAGGTCCTGCCAGCTAATAAAGTTAAGTGGCTAAATAGCGAGGTCCTACCTGCTAATAAAGTTAAGTGGCTAAGCAGCGAGGTCCTGCCTTAATAAAGCCAAACAGCAGTGCTCACTACTATCTCCCATGTGCTCTGATTGGGGAAAAATCATTGTATGACCTTTCATTACTTATACCGATGTGGGATCTTCAGTAAACTATGTAGACGGACGTTATACTTTCCAAGAACACACAAACAAAACAAATACCAACTTCCGCGTCCCTTTATCAAACCATACGACTTCAATAAATAATCTAGAACAATCTCCAACACGACTTTCTATACAAAATTAATTTACGACGGAAACTTTAAAATTCGCTACAACTTGCATCTACGAGTAAAAATGTCGACTCGTAATTCTGTCGAGACATCTTGAACGTCCGACCCGACGCGACGTCGGGAAGTACCCTTGTCACTAAATATAACACTTTTTTATATAAAACTGCTGCACTTATTCCTGCACTTTTTGACACTTTTGTTATTTTAAATCTTGGAAAGTGGCAGGTTAATAGTTTTTACTCAGACTTTTACTTTTATAAGTCTTAAAACCTGTGTTGCTATTTTTAGTGACACCAAACTTTTATTTCTCTGCAGCTTAGTTTGAAGATGGCTTTGACTGTACCCATTATAATTAGCTCAATACATACCTAAGCCATCTATAAAATATACAGGCTGTTTTATTTATACTCTGACTTTTAGTTTGCTAGACTAAAAAAGCATTTGATGTCGACATAAAAACCTAGTAAATAATCTAGCTACCGAGCGACTCTCACCAACGGCCACTGAATCGTTCTCTGCAGGAGGTAGTGTATTAATTTATATATATAATTTATATACAGGGTGACATTGAAAACATGCGACAAATCGAAATGGGAGATTGTACTCATCATTATGAACAACTTTTACTAAGGGACCAAAGCTAAAATCCCAAAAACTGCTGTCCCCTACATTTATGTTCGCAATACCTCATCAAAATGTAGGAAAAGCAGATTTTTTTTTTGGGATTACAGCTTTGGTCCCTTAGTAAAAGTTGTTAATAATGATGTATACAATGTCCCATTTCAGTTTGTCGCAAGTTTTCAATTTCAACCTGTATATAGTAATATTCATTTATTTATCGTGTTATTAAAAAAAAAGTTCGATCGCAGCTGTTATTTTGGTCTAGCAAATTAAAAACCAGAATTTAGTAGGTTTTCTACAGCTGTGTTTAGTTGATCATTAATTTTATAAAGGCCACAGCAGAACCGTTATTTTTCTGACCCACCGCTTCAACGAGATAAGTAACCCAAAATTAACCTTCCAATTAAAATTAAAATCATAACATCACTAACACACTATTTATAACTATCCTCAACATGCACAAATCCGATTCACACTCACCCCTTATTTTGTTGTGGACAGTAATTTGACAGGCGGTGTCGGGCGCAAAACAATAGGCCTTCTGCATACGTCACGCGCAGCCGCCTTGATGGCCCCTTGTGCGCTTGTATCATCATAATATTTGCTTGCCCATGCATATTTTGGTTCTGATTGTGATATTGACGGCTTATAGGATTGTGGGTGAGCAGAGAATTGAGTGATAATGTTGATTGCTGTCGGGTTAAGGAACTTCAGTAGAATATACTTGTTTCAAGGAAATATTTTTTTTAAGGAATTAAGTACCTAGCGAATCAAGACAGTATCTCCTTATAAAAAATATATACAGGGCGTTTGGAAGCTAGGTGCAAAGCCTACAGGAGGTGACACCATTTGAAGCATTTTGAGCATGTTTTAAAAAATGTTTGAACCATTGAGGCTATTTTATTTTTCAAATTTTAAAAGTATTCATCGACTTCAAATGTATCTAGTATTTTTGTTTCAATAACACATGCTTGGAACTTGGTTTATTATGTTAGATGTATAACAGATTAACCACGAAAAAGAAAAAAAAAACATACCAGCTTTGACTGGGGCACTGTTGACAATCAACTAAACATAGCATATGACAAAAAAAAGTACTTCGTCTAAGACATGTATGACTCAAAAGGCTCTAATTGGTACTACTATTAACCCCTTAAGGCTTTGCACCCAGTTTCCAAACACGCTGTATAATTAAGGTGTAGGCACATTATTACGGTGACTACAGTACATATAAGTTTAAAAAACATAACATCACGTCTGTAATCCACGAAGGTTGGGCAGAGGTGTACCAATAGTACACCCACATTTCGCCAGTTATGATTAATTCCCATGTAATAGGGGCGAGCCTATTGCCATCAACCGGGCACAATTCCAAACTTCGGGCTGCTACTGAGAAATTCCTAATAGAAAATCCAATAACACTTTGCCTGACCTGGGAATCGAACCCAGGGCCTTATGCTTAGCAAAAGCGCTTTTAAAAAGTACCTTCTTAAAGTTGACTAATTACTTAAAAGCCTTGTCCCAAAGCGACTTTTACACGAAACCATTAAACCTACTCTATCTAATGTTTTTTTTTTTAATAATAATGCATCATTTGAAAGCTGATATTTCTAAAACAATGTGCGAGCAATGAACCCGGAGGCTGAAAGCCGAATGCCGAACGTCGAATTTACGAGCGAGCTTATCGTTTGGCCCTTCCCTAATTCGATGATTCGCAATTTTACTGTCTTCGCCTTCGGTGTCCATGTGTAGACATTGGATTTATATTAAGAAATGGAAAACGGTTTATTGAAGGTGCAGTTCTGGATTTTTGGGGTTTTGTGTTACATTTGATATTTGGATATAAAATTGGTAAGTATCATGCGAGCGTTTGATACTCAAGACTCACCTTGAAAATGAGTCTAATCGAGTCGCATTAGACTCATCTTACTGTTTATAGTCCCTGTATATCCCATGTTTTTTTTATGTGGGATAGACTCATCTTTTACAGTTGTCAGCTGTTTGATGGCGGCTATTAGTTTGGGATAAAGACAACAGAAGTTTCTTTGAAGGATAAGATCAGAAATGAAGTTATCCGGAAGAGAACCGGAGTTACCGACACAGCCTGTAGAGTCAGCAAGCTGAAGTGGCAGTGGGCTGGCCATGTGTGTCGAAGGACCGATGGCCGGTGGAGCAGACGAGTCGCCGACTGGGACGCCCCCCAGCTAGATGGATCGACGACCTTAAAAAGGTGGCTGGGACAGACTGGATGCGGAAGGCGGAGGACAGGGTATTGTGGCGCAGCCTGGGAGAGGCCTATATCCAGCAGTGGACTGTTATAGGCTGAGTTGATTGAAAGACAACAGGCAAGTTTTATATAAGCCGTTAGTAATGAACAGTGTCATTGTTACATTTTACTCTAAAATATTTAATTATATATTTTTTAATTATTGTGAATGTGAAGACTATGTGGGTTATTGGTTTTATTTTTTCTCTCAGTTAGTTTTAATCTTGGTCTGGCAGTTTGAGTCATTTAAGCGGCCTACCCAAATGTCCTTTCTTTGGTATTGTTCGTAGAATCGTTGAGCTCCTTAAGTTCTGAGTTGAGCTGCACGATTACTGACAAATGCGTGCACTGACTGGATAGGTGCACTCAATCTGTGTGATTCTTTCCTCAATAGACCATTTCAGACACCAATCTACGTGGTCTTCACATGATCTGACCAAGATTATGTCTGGACTTTAAAAGAGACTAAAAATAAAATAAAATCATTTCATCATTTCATTTCATATAAATAAACTGAGGATTACCTTTCATTCAAACTTTCCATAAAACCTAAAGTACACGGCTTAGACTGCTCATGTAGTTATTTACTTTCACTCCCAAAAACAAACATCCCAACTGCATACTAAACGCAGCACAGAAAAGCGCAGACATTTTCACACCTGAATAAAATCACTATCTGCCCTTCAACAAACTCGCTCTCAAATCCTCGAATACCCTCAAAGTCGCCGCAAATTGGCAAAACATATCGGCGGCTTTGCCAGACGGACTGGCGGTCTGGCAAAAGAAATCGATTGAAGTATTGGTGCCATACAATCTAGCTGAACTGTTGAAGACTGCAGCCTGGAGCAACAGTTCCGAACGGCTGAGTCTCTTTAGTTGGTGGAGGGGCTAAGGAGGACGCGAATTGGAAATGGAAAAGAGAAGAAGAGCTCTTATTTTATTTCCATTTCCAAAAGAGAGATGACTAAAGGCTTCTGCAGACTGGGGCGATATCGCGCTACTCTGCATAAGCCTTTAGACGATTTTTGATAATTTTTATAATACTTTTATGACACTAGGGGACTCTACACAGGGTGACATTGAAAACATGCGACAAATCGAAATGGGAGATTGTACTCATCATTATGAACAACTTTTACTACGGGACCAAAGCTACAATCCCAAAAAAAAAAACTGCTGTCCCCTACATTTATGTTCGCAATACCTCATCAAAATGTAGGAAAAGCAGATTTTTTTTT
The DNA here is from genome assembly GCA_905333075.3 of Atethmia centrago. Classification (NCBI taxonomy): domain Eukaryota; kingdom Metazoa; phylum Arthropoda; class Insecta; order Lepidoptera; family Noctuidae; genus Atethmia; species Atethmia centrago. The sequence continues at coordinate 26,957,440 of HG995378.1, read as the reverse complement.
TGGGATTACAGCTTTGATCCCTTAGTAAAAGTTGTTAATAATGATGTATACAATGTCCCATTTCAGTTTGTCGCAAGTTTTCAATTTCAACCTGTATAATACCTTTGGCGTTCGAAAACTGCTGTTTCTCAGCCTAGTTTGAATAAAATACGAGTTTTGATTTTGATTTTGACCATAAGCTCAAGGTAGGAATATTAATTGAACTACAAGGGCATTTTTTTACTTAATTTTATGGATTTTACGTTATTGGTAGTAGAAATTAACAATATTGCCAATCGACTAAAACACAAGTGTCCTTTTTAATATCAGATTCAGGATCAAAGGTTTAATGAAACAAAAAAGGGTGCGGGCAGGGTGGAACGAAGTTCCTTTTCACGTATGATTTAAAACAAAAACCAAAACTTTTAACACTTGACACTAGAGACCTTGAAACTGACTTTTTTTCCGAAGATTCTTTTAACTCGCATAGACTGTTTTACCTACCCACCAACGAAGAATCTCTATGGGAGCTTCTAAAACCTTATACTAGATGGCTCTGTATTAAAAACGCGTATTAAATTCGGAGGTTGCATGGACGGATAACGCTTTTTCCTTACGTGAAGATTTCTACCAGTCAACTCTTACCGCAAGCCACGTAAAAGAACTACATTCAACAATTTATTGACGTGTAAAAGTGTTTGTATAAACCTACTTACAAAAAATAAAATCATTTCATTTCAATCATTTCATTTCATTTCAATAAAAAATAACCGAAAATATTATTTGTCCCACTCTTTTAAAAAATACCTTCATTTATAACACGATATTTAACACCTTCAGCCAATAAAACCGCTCATAAACCCCCGCTCACCTAATAGCCACAACATCAAAGCTAGACCGGTCGCGGCTTCAGATAAAGGCTTTCAGTGTTTTACAGAAGCGCGCGGCGAGCGCAGTGAGCGAAGTGAGCGGTGTGAGCGAAGTAAGCGGTAAGAGCAGACGTCTGTTACAAATGGCTCAATAAATAGTTTATTTATTTCATGTCTGTGTTTTTACGTGGTGGCAATGTTTGGTTGTGTATTAGAAGCATGTGTATTTTTATGATTGTTGTTGATTTTCTCTAAATACAAATGTTTATTTTCATTCAACCGTGCGTATGAACTCGATTTTCAGGTAGATTGTGTAAAAAGAAACATTCATACTAATGCTTTTTCTCAAAGCGTTTTTTTCGCCTTTTAAGTCAAAGTTTGCCTATTTCACCCAGGCTTCTGAAGTCTGATCAAATCGCTGATCGTTTAATCTGCCAAGTAATCTAATGTGAGCTGTTTTGATTGTTTGACCAAACAACAACAATCAATCCTATCAGATGATATATCATCTATCAATTGTATCAGATGATATATCATCTGATACAATTGGTCGTTCTTGAGATTTGGCAACGGTTTTAATTGTATATAATTATTATGACAACCCTTAGAACAAGGCGAAACAAACAGTTTTATACTTGTTCAGTTATGCTTTAAGACCACTTTTTAACTAAACCAACCCTAACTATTATCCAAAAACAGTGTACGTTGTTGAAACTTTTAAATATAATTCAGTGGTAAAGTCAGGGAAATGAATTGTTTTTCAAATTGAGTAGCAACTTAAATTGCCCGTATACAGGGTCAGCTTAAATTAGCTAGATAAACTTCGCAGACGAAATGGGTATCAATATCTAAACACAATAAAATAAAAATAATAAAAATGTGAAGTTTTTTTTGGCGGTCATTGACAGCTGGTAGTTGTTACTTGAAGTATAGGTTGAGAAAATACGTTTTATTTTGTTTTATCAAAGTCAAAGTCAAATTATTTATTACAAATAGGCACATAACAGGCACGTTTGAACATCAAAACTTACAAAAAAAAAAAAAAATATTCTAGTTGCCCCTTCCAAAAGGTAGTTTCGTATGGAGAAGAATGGGTAAGAAACCCCACCGTTACTGTTTTAAAATGTTTTATAACATTTTGTATAGGTACATTTTAATATTATACTTATGTGAAGACGATGCACCTAGAATAAAATTACTATACCAAAATAGGTACAAAAAGAATGTAAAATAAAGCAATGACAGATAAATTAATTATGTGATAGGTACATGATGCTTACATATTTACAAACATTGTAAAAGTATACGTTTTCCTAAAAATTATAAATAAAGTAATAGGTCAGTGTCGTACTCGTATATCGTCGTGTATCGGGCTGTGTATCGTGATTGAGATATCGATTACAATTATGTATGTGAAGTTTAAAAAAAAAACTGTTTATTTAAGCTGATATTTCAAGTGACTTCACTAACTGTGGTTGATGACCCTATTTTATCATGTTGAGATATCGATACACATCACGTCTGCAAAGTTTCGCTAACTAATTTATTTTGACCCTGTATATGTTCAAATCACAACTGTCATTCTTTGACAGGTGTATGAAATGACTATAACACGCCAATTTGACGTAGATCGTCAATTTGGTAAACAGTTTCTGTGATAGTACATCCCTATTCATCCCATCCAACTAAATGTCAATTGACATGACAGCTAATGAAACTGACAGCCCACGGGGTACTGGCAGCAATATCAAGAATTCATCACGAATCATGATCACTGAATAATGAATAGAGATAAATTCATTAACGCATGCACACTGCCATCACAATAGCGAGGGGCTGTGATTGGTAATTAATAGGGCATTTATATTAAACAGATCATCGTGAGTAGCATGGCGTCAAAACAGCGTCAGTTGTTTAAACTTTTAATCCAGCATTGATGTGTTCGAAAATAAATTTTAATAAATGTGTCGGTATATTTCGAAATAGAGCTGTTCGCTGTCAATACTATTCTCCAACTCATTATGTGTGTATAGGCTTGCAAGAACAAGTATTTGGGCACGGATCCAAATACTTGGAAGCCTACTTTTAATTGATAAAGAAAATAAATTTATTCGACCCACGTTAAGGCACACAATATTCACACAAAAACAAAATACTTAAAATAGTATTTTGCGGCTCACGGCTGCGGCAAATAGGCCCAGTTCAGCATAAATGCCAGACAATTAGTGCCTGACGCTGGTTTTCAAATGGACCTTATGTCGATGACATCTTGCGGATGTAAATCAGTTTTATAGTGTGTTCAGTTTTGTAGTGTCGTAAAGTTTCAAATCATTTAGAATAATGAAACGGTCAGAAAAGTATGTAGATAGCGGGACTAATTTCCCAAGGTGCATAGAACAACTGGACACCCCAATACTTCAGTATTGTACCTAACTCGTAAAAGCACGTACTCGTGTATGTACTTGCTAATAAGTGTATAAGTCATAATGTTTTGTAAATACTACTAACATAGTTTGTAAGTATAAACTGTTACTAAATGGATCCATGTCACTAGAAAATAATGTATTTTTTGTAATGTTCACATTATTAAAACCGAAAAAATCTTAAGCACACAAATTCCCAAAATAAAATCGTCCAGGAATAACGAAAAATGTTAAAAGAATCGTGAATTCTAACGCAAATGTATTGTGCTTCAAAAATGGATGACCAACATGAATACGTTTCAGCCGGAGATGAAGTATGAAGGGAAATGTCCACGAAAAATGAACACTGTTATATCTTGATGAAATTGTTCAGTGAACAACGATTAACATTACTTAGCATTGTGAGATATTTGAATGTAGGTAATAAAGCATTGGGATTTAGAAATATTATGTTTTTTGAATGCTGATGTAATAACTTTAGCTTTTTTTATACCGATATCAAAAGCACAAAGTTTTTATGAAGTTGCATTCTGGTTGTATTGGAACCAGATGCTCAATCATAAGTTTTTAGTCGTGTGAGAAACTTCGAGTATCTTCCTAGATTTCATTTATCCGCTCAGATACTGTAATATTCGCAAAAAATGCATTTGCTTTTATTCTTAGTCAGGATACAGTCAAGATTTTATGGGATCCAAAGATATGTTTAAGCACTGGGCTTTATTCGACGTTACAATTTTCAATTTCGTAGACAGATTTTAATAAATATCTCTCGAAAACAGCTACAATTCAACATGTAGACGAATTACCGACACAATATCAGTAGCTCTTGGCATTGTGTCGGTAATTACGACATGTACCTACAAGTTCTCGTGTACAGTATGTCACCAACACCTACAATATGCTTGCAAATAAATATTGACTGTGACATTAGGACTAACTGCTTTGGAGTTTGACGAGCAAATTTGTTAGTCCTTAGGTTTGTTGACCTCCTGTGCGAGTACCAATAAATACTTTTTCTTTCTTTATTTCTTTATTTCTTTAGTTACAATTTGTTAAAGTCATCAGATTATTACACAAAAATCTTTAAGACGTAAATGATGCCGGGGTCGCGGGAACGTACTAAAGGGTCACCGAGGCCCCCGCAACACAGGCAACAGGAAGGAATATGGGTGGGTTTTAGTCAGTAAGAGTCTGACACACCTTCCCGCTCCGCCCAGAGCGGGAGAAGTTATTTGATGATTTCCTATACAAAAAAAAAAAGACGTAAATGATCAAAATCAGTATAATTTTAAATATTTCTATATTTTTGTATTATTGCAAAAGAAGACACATATTTGTACTGTCTGTAAATCTATAGTCAGTCAACAAACAGTGAACTGATTTGGCTTTAAATTTATTTGATTGATTTATATCATCATCGATTCACAATCATTAGAAACTAGCTTTTGCCCGCGACTTCGTCTGCGATCCAGGATGAAAAGTAGCCTGTGTCCTTCTCCAGGTCATGGTCTACCCATGTGACAAATTTCATCCAAATCTGTTCAGCCGTTTCAGCGTGATGGCGTAACAAACAAACAAACTCACTTTCGCTTTTATAAAATTAGTTAGAATGTACCAATAGCTATCATATTGGCAACACGATTTAGACATGTTCGTCTTCAAATTATTCATGCACATATACAAGTGTTCACAGCAAATTATTCAACTCCATGGTATCCTGTTTATTCAGTCCGTGATCCAACAAACCTGTGTGTCTCAACACTAGGCAGCAGCAGACGTGCGAACGGTAGGCTCGTCTCCGCAAACATTAGTCACACAACGCAACGTGTGCACAACACTACTCGACCGCAGACTGGTGTAATTGTTGTAGCTACAACACTAGCGGATTAATAGCTAAGGTTCGAATCAATATGTCTGGAGAACAGGTGATGGTAGACCTTTCAGAAGGTACAGATGTTCTGTCTGACTTCTTGTTTAATGTATTCTACGTTTTAGTGAATAAAAGTTTTAATAATTGTAAAGTGCTCAAAGTTCAGAGTTGATTCAATTAAAGAAAATTGGCTGTGTAACTTCTGTAAATGTTTAACTTCATTATTTGAATACCCTTTTACTGCTACTATGTTTGAGAAGTTCGATGGCCATACTCAATCTTAATTTTCCTTTCATAATATCTACAAAGGTGAGCTTAACATAGAATTAAGCTTTTTAGCAACTTAGAGCGAAATACGGATTTGACATTAAAGACAGAATTGAAACATACAACTCCTTATTCTCTTACATGTCTTATTTTAAAGCGCTAACACATCCATTCCCGAAAAATCCCAACACACAAATCAGTCTTATCAATCCTCATTGCTCCAAAACTCGAACCTTTCACCTTCGGAATCCTGGAAAATCTAATAAAACCGAAAGATACGGGAGATAGGTCCGAAATTACGAGGTCACTCGGGTCCGAGATCCGTAAATCTGTCGCCGGGTCCGTTTAGGGTCCTATCGTACGATAAGAACTCCCTGCCACAGATGTAGACCTGCCTTTTGTCGTGTTTATACGTTTATGGCCGTAAGTGTGATTATGGGTGGGTAAGATAAAAAAGATGAATGAAATTACTCAAAATGAGAGAGGAGTAAAATGAATAACATGTAATGGGAACAATAGAAGATGAAATTGAAGCGTAGAATCCAGCTGAATCGGTACTGTACAAACTAAAAGAGTTTTATTAAATCACTGACTTTATTGGAGTCAAAATTTATACAAATTAATTTAGATTTTCCTCTAAAAAAACTTATGGATAGATAGATTTATATCTCAACTACTCTTTTCCAATCAAGCTTTCACCAAGATAAATTCTCGCCAAGCAATAAGAACACTAAAACACGATCCCAATAAAATGTTGTAACAAATTGTTATAGTGCTTGTCTTAAAGATTTTATTTGCTTTCAAATGAAACCCTTTTCTATACTGGTTACGTTTGGAGTGCCGCCAACCGCGTAATGAAAAGCCGAGATCAATACAAGTTCACGGCCAAGTCTAAAGCCAAGTTAAAGACTAAATATTCATCCGATTTAGTGAAAACGCGATAAATTAAACTAGAACAATAAGCAAACGTAGTTTGTGATGGGCACGTTGAATGAAAGTGGAGACCGCGTATCGACGTAGTGTGGGACGCTCCTCACCTAGATGGACCGACGACCTTAAAACGGTGGCTGGGTCAGACTGGATGCAGAAGGCGGAAGACAGGGTGTTGTGGCACAGCCTGGGAGAGGCCTATGTCCAGCAGTGGACTGTTATAGGCTGAGTTGATTGACACTGAATGAACATTCCGCATTGTTCACATAAGAAATCTATATTGTTCAATGAATAGTTATTTTCTGGAGCTTCTATGAAAGCAGCGCAATCGATTGCATTGAGAAGAGACACTACAGTTATTGTACCTACTACATTGATTTTCTTGATAGTGAAAAGATATCGAGACACCTCCCTCGAGACGGTTCCACACCATCGCACCGTTTATCGCCTCTCTGCTAACCATACCACAATGACTTAAAAAATATTGGAAAAGGTGATGATTTAGTTGAAAATATTGTTAGACTTATCTTGTTTCGAGTGTAATCTTATGTTGCATTTTTTTTTATGTCAGTGTTATTTTAGATCTACAGGAGTCAACAAGGGAATGATGTAATTTATTCATGAATGACGCAAAAGTTAATTTTCCGATTTCAATAAGGATTTTAGAAAAAACAATTGACTTTTTGCAAGAGTATCGTTACAGTAAAAATAAAATGTTGCGTTATTTTATATTAGCAATGGAAGTCGTAGATTCTTTACTCGTAACCTTGAATATTGAAAATATTCACTCCACTCGTCAAATGACACAGAAATATTTAACAATAAATTGTCTACATACAAATTCTTTCCTCTGACTAACTAGTCTCGAGGCAGACGTCGCAATTTTCTATCAGTCCCCGTTTAGCACAGGATTGCTTCCTTATCTCGAATCAATTTCTAAATTATATCCACGTCCTTTTGCTCAAATATATTTTCTAAAATAGCTATCTAGACCACTGCAGCTGCCTCGTTGCTGAAGCTTTTATATATATCGGAGCCATCTAGTTTTAAAATATTGACGTGTAAAAGTGTCTTATTAGATGTACTTACAGAAATAAACATCATATTATTTCAGCATTTACTGTGCGTTCGCTACAACTTGACGCGTGACGCGTTTGGTAGCACTGAATTTTGCAGTCTTGTGATTGGTTCTTTTGTTTCTGAGTTCTGTTCGTCAGTCGCCATTTTGAACTCTTATTAAAATGAACAAAATTCAGTGCTACCAATCGCGTCCCGCGTCAAGTAATAGTGAACGTACTATACAGCACATCAAGTTTAAATAGGCAACTTCATAGAGCATCTCTGTCAGTCTCTACTATCTCTGTCTACTGTTTCTAACTGTCTCGCTCTAAAGCTCGGTGTGTCATATTAATGCCAGGGTACTATAACTATACTGCTAGTATAATTTTCCAATTCTGAGTTATTTATCATCTGTTACATAAACCATTAATTACAATATTAATTTCAAATTGAATACCGAGATCTACTCTCTAGCGTGAGCCATATCAGAATAGTAATTACTATTAATTGAACTATGTTAATATTATTACTTTGCCATTAGAACTTTGATTGAGAGGAGTTACTGCAGTAATACGAGTATAACCTACGGAATGTTTAATTAAGTTTCAGTTTTTATCATGACATCTTAATTATTCAGCAGTCCATAAACACTGCATCAATTTGAAAAAAAAAACTGCTTAGGTTACTTTCATCAAATGTAATTTAAAACAAACAAGAATTGATGTAAAAAATAACCATCAAAATAATATAGTAAACCTGAAATCATACCATCACCATTTGAATTAAATATTCAAAGAAAATTACGAACCGTAGAAAATTTTCCATTCCACTTTCCCAGCGAATTGTTTTACTATGTATACCGTTCGGACAATAAAAAAGTATACGCTATAAGTGCTCCAGCTTTGTCGTTTATAGCGCAACTTTTTATTGGCGTCGTTTAAGACGTAATATAAAGTTGGTTGGCTCGTAAATCAGGCTTTTCTACCAACTGATGGATGGAAAGTAATGGGACCTAGTAGTTACCTTGGGGGACCACGTAACTGTTATATAGGAATAACCTAGGTCATATAAGGTTATGGTTGCCTTGAACTATTAAGTTAGTTACAAGTTTCCCTTAAGCTACTGCTTCCTAGAAGGGCGGTGCTGTCACTGCGGCCACATAACGGCCGCAGTGACAGCTGTCTTGAAAATGATGGCAGCACGGTTAGAATTTACGGTAACAAAAAACGCTCTCTAGGAAAACACACCAACTTACTCTAACGCTTCAGTGACGTCATTCGCCGGTAAATTGCAGATGCTATGTGACAGCCACCGCTCTTCTGGAAAATCGTAGCAAAATACATTAAAAAAAGCGATGGAAAAAGTAAAGAACAAGCAAAATTACTTGATGATATTGTGATAATGTCGCTCAAACGCTTAACCAAAATTACGCACCCAGTTTTAAAAACATTACCAAATCAAATCTCAACTAAACGACAATGTATCTCTGCTGCACATATTTATTGCAACGTCCATGAACACGGAACACATCACTGCACTCTGCATGCATGGCATGGCGTGATGTGGTCCCACTGCATCCATTGTTTACGTCACATCACAGCAAAACAAAAAAGGATCGCAAGTCTGCTGCAAAAACTCTTACATTCATAGCATCAGACCATCTGTTCGGTCGGCCATCACGTACGTCGCGCGTGCTTCTCCCTTCCACCAGGAAATGAATTAATTCGACCACCGAACTGATTTACACGATGCTGAGATTTCAAGGTTTGCTTTATTTGATTTTCCTTTTTACGGTAATGTAGCTCGAGTGGGTTTTTTATTGTTCTGTTTAGTTAGGCACGTTGGAAGTACGTGTTTTATTGGATTTATTTGTGAGCGAGAATTGTCTTGAAGTGCTTCGTAAATAATATTATGTCTCGTGTCGAAAATGTCTCTAATGTATTTTGTTTATTGGTAGCAATAGCCACTCTTTCCTATTGATTCAACCTTCAGTCTAATAAACCGAGAAATAAACCCAGTGTAAGAATGGGAGGGTGGCCTATGCCTTGCATTTGGATCTGGCTTATAATAATCAAGTATTTGAACATGGTCATTATCTTCATATACTGTTTCAATTTCTTCTTTTCCTTTAAAGGTCTTTACTTCTGTACCATCCATTTCCAGTGCTACGTTTAAAATCTCCCAATACTCAAACTTTTACATGCCATGTTTATACCCAGAGATGTAACACCTAACCCACTTGGCACTTGGTGTAACTAGCTCGGGATAGCAAAAAGCGGATTGCCACTTAAGGTGCTAATTAACTCGTGCAGTTCAAAGTGCCGTCAAGCGTCGAGTGTGTCTGGCCTTCAGGGTCCTTACGGAGATTTGCTACGTTGAACTGGCTATGGATACTCGGTTGTGACCTCAGAAAAGTAATTATACTTCAGGGTTTTAAGTTAGTACTGATATTTTGTAACTACTATGAAACTATAAGGGTCGTCTGCCAGTGTAACCGGATGCAGCTACCAGTAATTTATGATTTTTTTCGTGATGTTTTGAAACTGGTCTTAGAAATTGCCGCGACTTACAAGTTGTAGGTCGTAAGTTCGAGCCTGGACAGGCGCTTTACTTTGTGTAAATAATTTAATCACCACTGCTCTCAAAAAACGGTGATGAAAAACATCGTGAGGAAACCGGCATGTCCTAGAACCGAAAATTCGAAGACATGTGACATCTACCAACCCGCACTGGGCCCGCGTGGTGGACTACGGCCCACTCCCTCTCGCAGAGAGGAGGCCTGTGTCTCAGCAGTGGGAACATTATAGGTTGATTATGTGTGTGTGTGTGTGCGTGTGTGCAACGTAATTCATAAACCTTTGCTGGCCGCAAATTATATTGGTTATATTGGTTCGGGTGACAGATTTTATTCCAGTTAAGTGGATCTACCAACCCACACTATCTACCAACCGTCACTGGGCCCACGTGGTTGATTACGGCCCACTGACACTTACAGAGAGGAGGCCTGTGTCCCAGCAGTGGGAACATTATAGGCTAATTATGTAATTGGATTGTATTTGAGATTAGTCTGCTATGGCTCTTAAGACCAAACACCTTAACCTTTTGTGATTGTGAGTATCTGTTAGAGAATCTCTATTCATTGTATTTTTCGTCATTACCTTCCATACTTACATCATGGACAGTATAAAAAACCAAAAACATACACCCAATATTTCACAAAATAGCTGTCAAATTAAATCAACTCTGTCAGCTCAACTCCCGTCCTGTGCACTAGACGTAGAGCTCGTCGCGTCGGTTTCAATTACAAACTCCATGCAGTAGTTATTTCGTAATTATCATGGAGAGCGGGCTCTATGTAAAGCTTAATTTCACTCGACTACAAGAGGCACATGTACGCTGCTAGCTCTATTGTTTAACGTAAACATATTCTATTTGATACTATATTAATATAGACGAAGGTTAAGGTTTTAAATATGGGTTTATGGTAAGGTTTGTCAATGTTGTTTTTTCAATGAATATTTATTTATTTGATTTACACGGCTTATGAAACAACTACATAAATCAAAATATACATCATATGTACAAACATAACACTTAAACTAATAACAATAATTAAATACTTATTCTCATTCTCACATAAATGTAGGCACATAATCATTAAATTTGCAAATTTATTAGCGAACAACGCGAACATTTATTTGCGAGAGCAGTGGTGGCCCAGTGGTAACTGCCGCGACTTACAAGTTGTAGGGCGTAGGTTCGAACCCGGACAGGCGCTTTACTTTGTGTAAATTGTTTCATCACCACTGCTCTCAAAACGGTGAAGGAAAACATCGTGAGGAAACCGGCATGTCCTAGAACCTAAAATCCGAAGACATGTGACATCTACCAACCCGCACTGGGTCCGCGTGGTGGATTACGGCCCACTCCCTCTCACAGAGAGGAGGCCTGTGTCCCAGCAGTGGGAGCATTATAGGCTGATTATGATTAGTGAACAGATCGCAGTCCGGGTTGGCTTCCAAGAGATCATTTAGTGCGGTCAACACGCGCGGTACGGGAGACGCAGCACGGAATGCTGGTCAACACGAAGGCACGCCAAGCAGTCGATGTTTACTGTCACTGAGATAATTATTCGGTGTAGAGTCGAATCAGCTCAGTATGGAGTATATATTTGTATAGCAAGATTATGGTTTTCAAGACAAATGCCAGCATTTTTGATATAAGCGACCATTCTATTGGTTTCTTATTAAAACCTAAATCTTTGGAAAACTTACATTCATCCATCAGCATTGCAATTCAGCGAGGAAATGCCGCCAGCATCCTCGGTACAATGCCCCGAGGGCCATTTTTAGTTTTAACTTAGTTTTAATATAATTTAGTTAATGTTAATAATCATCTTGTAATTTGGTTAAGTAAATAAATAATACTTTTAATTCATCCATATTAATATTATAAATTTATGGTCAATGGCGGCGCCAAATTATTTCAAATGAAAGGTGATAATATTAAAATGAATTATTATTATTTTTAAGTTAGACATTTCCTGTTTAATTTATAAAAGAAGATTATTTGCGTTTATTATATCTCTCTGTCTGTCTTTTTTTTTGGATGGGGAATTATCAAATAACTTCTCCCGCTCTGGGCGGAGCGGGAGGGTGTGTCGACTCTTACAGACTAAAACCCACCCGTGTTCCGTTGCCTATGTTGCCAAGGGTCTTGGTTTCCACGATCCCAGCAGGCGTCGGCCCTAGTAGACCCCTACACTTGTGCTAACGACATCTCTTTGAGGCGTGCGGTGAATACAACGCGCCGTCGACCCGGGCCTGGTCCTTATCAGTCGGCGAGCTACCCATTGCTCACCGTCCGCAAGCGCGCGCCTACGGATGCCGGAAATCCGCGACTGTCCGTCTGTCTATTACCCTTTCACACTGTAGTGGCTTCATTGATTTGCACGATAGGTATAGACCATGATCTGGATACATAGGATACTTGTTATCCCGGTAGCACGTTCCCGAGGGAAAATTTCCGACTTCCACGCGCGAAGCAGGCAGAAACTAGTACTTAGTAAAGGGCACTGATTTAAAGAGGCAGTTGTAAATAACGGTTTTGGTAAATTAAAAATTATAAATGGCACTTTTAATAACTAGTTCAACAGTTAAAACTAAGCAGTAAAGTAAACAAAAATGAGTAATAAAAAATAATGAAATGAATCAGTGAATATATAATTGAGCAGGAAAATAATTAAATGGGCGATAAAAATTATTGAACGAGCGGTTACGTGTGTTACGTTACGGGCAGTAATAAATCGGAATTTGTCGGTAAGAAATCTCATTCTAAGCAATTCTATAAACAATGAGGTGGTAAACGCCAGTTCCAATTAGAGTAATATTACCCTGAATTAGAGTAATAGAGGAGATCTGGTTAATGGTCACTGTTCTAACCTAACCTAACCTTCCGCCACACGCGCTAATAAGATCTAATTTAAGTTCGGGTGTCACCGCTCGCTTTGATCTGCCGAACTATTTATCGAACCGCTCATTCCATAATTTTTACCGCTCATGCAGTTATTGGACTGCTCAATTATTTTTAGAATTGACATTGTATGATAAAATAACCGACTAATTGATTTTTTATTACTGTCCATGTTTTACTGTCGCAATAATTAATCAACCGCCATTAAATTAAATAACTGCTCAATATGTTTTCAGTTGAAAAACATATTGAGCAGTTATTTAATTCATAATAACATCTCGAATATTTAAATAACAGCTCAAAAAGTTAGTTCCCTTAGTAAAGTAGAAAATTACCTTTGAACAATCGTAGAAACTTAATAAATTCGTAATATAACTATTCCTTCGCAATATTCTACAAGAAATCCCGTTGTAGGTACCTACTTCTCAAGTAATCACACAATACATGCAAATACCTCGTCCAAAATTGAAAGCTATTGTAACATCCACGCCATAATTAATACAGGCAAGCATTACACAACATAACTAATTAATATACTCCACTCCGATTCAAACCCAAATTCCACCAAAATCGGCTCAAATAAACCTCCACCATCATTCAGACATAATGCTAATGCTACTTATTTATTGACGGTAATCCATTATGCCACAACCATGACCAAAGACCTCTATAACCCTCCATATTACTAGCCCTTACAGGTATGGCTAAACTGGTTATATAAAATTCGCCAACCATTTCTCCAAAATATTTCGCATCCTTAGATTTACATCAAGAGCAGGGTCTTGATTAAATGGCTACTGCTTGAGTTTCAAATGGTCATATCTTCGATACAGCCAGTATAAGTTGCCCTTCCGTCCCTCCCTTACTGAGTTAATTTAGTTAACGCTTCATTGAGATTGTTCGGCGTAGATGAGTCTAGTTACAATGGTTCGTCTCAAGTTGGGTGTGCCGTGACCGCAGCTTTGCTGAACGTCTTAGCGTTGTCTTCTAATGTAACAATATTAGCTTATGTATCGTGTGTGATACATCCTTCTTACATAAATTACAACCTTGTGTTCATATTTATTATGGGTGCTTTTACGCTATCAATCTTACTATGACGTTTTGGCTTGTGTCCAACTTCCTACATGCTGCTGAAAGTGGAGACCTTGTAACTAAAGAGGACGTATTTGTTACTTCCGTGATAAACAAAATTGTTCGATGTTTATCAAACAAAACAATCTGTTTTTTTTAATAATTATTACTGTCAAAATAAAAAATAAATAAAAATATTTTTATTTCACATAAACCTGCACTTATGAAACGTCAGAAGCTAGGTGCACGGTTCCAAGTGGTCGCTTCCTATGGAGAAGAGCCATGAAGAAACTCCACGGTTACTCTTTTAAAAATAATAACTGTGCCGACGCGGTCCTACTGCTGAGCCTTTGCCGCTCCCAAAATAGTCCATGTATTCTTTTCCTAGGCCACTTCGAACTATCCCTTGCGATCCGCTTCCAACAGGCTTAGCATGACGCTTTCTATTTCTACGAAGAATAGACAAGGCTCTTTCTATACAAAGTGACATTTCGTTTCTCCATTTTTGACATCGCACCGTAGAAACCCTTCTACAATCTGCCATTTTGTCTTTCGTTTCTAACGATCTTTGTCTAGGTCCTTTTTTTATGTAGAAGGATTTCTATGATGCGCTGTCAAAAATGGAGAAACGAAATGTCACTTTGTATAGAAAGAGCTGTGTCTATTCTTCGTAAAAATAGAAAGCGTCATGCTAAGCCTGCTGGACTATTCCATTTTAATTATTAAGCCTATCTTGTGTCTTGTGTGCAGGGCAAATGTCTACCTTTCTTTTTCATCTTAATATAGCAAAAACCAATCCTATCTCTGAGGATCTTGCTCCATAGTCAAGTAATAACTACAGACAGACAATTCAACCCAAAAAATACTACCAAAATTATTTTACGAGCCTGCTAGTTCCCTCACCATCACAATAGACGAGGGTATTTCCAAAACACTCGATCGAAAGTACTCCCCGCCCTTTCCATGTCCATTGCCCCTAGAATTACGTACATTTAATGTTGTGGATGATCTGCGGGAGGCATTAGGAGCGTCTTGGACTTAAGAGGACTACTTACGTACTGTGGTCATTAAAACGGTTGGTGGATTACGATTTCCGATGTTTTTCGGGCTGAGTGTCGAGGTAGTGATGGCTGACTTTGATGTCTGATTTCTTATGGTCAGAGGGTTGCCTTGGAAAATGGGATTTTAAAAGGTCAATGGGAAACTTTAAAAGAAGTCGTCAACAACAAATAAATTGGGGTAAGGGCAGGACGATCAATGAGAAATGTAAATAGCAACTCCTTTGATATATTACAACATAAAAGATATGAATGAACGTTGAATCGAGTTGAACTGATGAAATATAAAAAGATTTAACCCAAATTGACAGCGTATTAATAAAATCACGGGTTACGAATACCCGTGATTTCATAGTACAGAAGCGAGTCAAAAAGTGCTCTCAATTATTAACACGCAGTATTTACCATTGTGTACCAACGTTCACAAAAAAAGACCCATTTGAATCATTTCACTCATCCGTACATCGGAAAATCTACCAAAAATTCCAACTATTCCAAATGAACCGAAATCACGCGCGAAAAAACAGAAACGAAAGAATTTAATTTAACATACGAGAATCCGGTGAATCATCATGCACTCCAGTTCACATTATTTACGATTCCATTCCAGACGAATACACTGGTGAGCATAAAATTAACCCCATTCACAAGGAAATAGAATTAAAAAATATATAAATGAAGGCACTTTATCGTGAAGCGAGGCGACTCAAATTGGGTTTTTTACTCTTCCCTCACACAGAAATACATGTGTTGGTCGGAAACAATGCTGTAATCTACTTGGACAAATTAAATCTTTGCCTGTGAAGTGAACAGTGCCTTACATTCAACTTTAAACCCTGTCGTTGTACCTTAAGGTTAATATTCCCGTGCCGGTAATTCATGTGTTTCGTTTAACGGTGTCTTTTAAAAATAGATGCTCGTGAATTTATCTGTAAAGCTGGCCTTTTCATTCACGATCACGCTTGGGTAGACAAATGTCACTTCCACGCTGATGCGGGTGTAAAAGTTAATAAATAGACACGTATTTAAACTTAGGGAATTTAAATACGTACCTTTTTTACATCGTTCTCAATAAGAAGATATTTATTCCATTTTGAAATCACATCGTTCCATTCTATACTTTGAAAACTTGACAAATACAATAATGCTAAAAATATTAAAATAAACTACAAAAGAGCTGAAATTAGCATTACCATTGAAAGAACCGAAAGCGAAATTTTAATAAGAATATTATGAGTTTAACAACCGTTCTTATGAATTACCAAAAGAGCTTTATTATTCTGTAATATTTTCGGAAGAATACATTTCGACGTAATTTTTCCAATAATACCTCAAACAGGCTCATTATTGATGATTGGCCGTATTACGTCGTCCTATAAAAGATTTCCCTTCGTTACAATACTTATTACGGTAAATTGATAGGTACAAGCATACGTAGGTCGGTGTAATTGGCCGTACAGTGTACAATCAATATTACATAAATAAGTTTAACATTGTTTCAATGTATCTAGGATTTATTTTCTCATGAAAAGTACACTGAAATTCAGACTTGTTTCAGCTGTGAGGCGATAATATTATTAATTGGTAGTGTACGCACCAGGACTTACAGCTTAGTACGGCTGTTCTTCCAAATGCGTAAAGTGTGACTATGTTCGAGACAATTGAGCCTGGCACCTATCAGTTACCTAAGACCCTACTCTCTGTTAACCTAGCCGTACAGTACTGATCTAGCCTAGATCTACCGCCCTAACCTACCAAACAAACCATACCAAACGTATGTTACAAGGAGATCTATGGTAACAGACGGAATTTGGCTAGGAATAGGGGTTTGTGTACGTCGTGCAATGTACACAGGAAATGGTTTTCTCACTGACGATCTTACTAACTCATAGGACCGATGATGCCTAAAGGTGTCTTGGCCACAGTGAGAGGAGTTATAGGAGATTAATCACACTTGACTCCAGCTTAATGACTAATTTATTACAATAATTAACTTAATTATATACAGATTTTGTGGTAAATACACATTGATACCTATTTACATGTGTGCTGTGTGTGTATCGAGCCGATGAAGCGAAGATCTCACTCAGTAGGAAAATTTTTAGCGCTGACAATGCGCCGGTTTTGGCGGCGCGTAGAACGAATGTATGTAGCTTTTAACGCTGAAGCTGTGGTGCTACAGCTTGTTCATGAGTGAACAGGTAGAATATTAAAATTAGTGCTACAAAATATACAAACTAACACCAAAATATATTTATTATGTACAAGTAAATATAAATAAAAAACTGAAGAGCTAATTGGGCATCAAAAAATTCGTCCGCATTGCTGTCAATGGGAAAAGTGCTTAATAAAATAAATTATAAGGTGTGTGAGTAGTGAGTGAGTATGTGAGTAGTGAGTGAGTGAGTGAGTAGTGAACATTTCGAAATCCTTGACTTTGGAGATACACCAAGTGTCTCAATAACAAGGTCATGTAAACCTAAAATCAATTGACAACAGTTTTTCTTTCTCGCTTCTTACAAAGCATTAACTTTTTCATTACAATAATCTAAAAAAAAACACAAAAGAGAGACAAAGAAAATTTTAATAAGACACAACCCATCACATAGCGGATACAAAATATTTTACTCAACTTATTTCCTTCATTCTTGAAGCCATTGTCTTCTATAACGCTTTGCAGAATTTCATTCAGTGCAAAAAATATTTCAAACACAACTTAAATTTTTTACTCTGTGCTTTAAGACATAGAGTTGATTGTTAAAAGATGGAATGTTGATCTTAAAATCGTTTTTTTCTGGGTAGTTCGGGTATATCTCAAACATGAATATCTTGTACTTTTTTCGCATTTATTTGGAGTTCCTTTTGTCTTTATAGTCTTGGAAATGTTTTTGTTATATGATAATCATTTTCTTCGATGTTTAGCCTTATGATGTGTTTTTTTGAGTCTTTTGATACAAAGAGATTTGGTCCTCATGGACCAAATGCAAATGCAATTATATCTTTGGTTATTTCACAATCAATCGTCGATATCTCAGATTAATCATGTGATGAAGCACATAAAAAATATTTTACCTATTTTTTTCCACCTTTGCTTAAAAAATAGGTAAAATATTTTAGTGGTGGCTTTGGTGGAAAAAAATAGGTAAAATATTTTTTTATGTGTTAAATAAATTACCACATTTGAAAAATCACAACACCCACTTAAAAATAACATATCATATACACTTCAAAACAAAAATAAAATCTCCCTACCCTCAAATTCTAACCGGGCCCGCGGCGCCGTAAGTCATAGCGAAAAAACTGACGACTTCGCGAAAAACAGCGACATGGGAGTCGAAACGCCATAAAGGGCCATGAAGCATATCTGAGAAGTTTGACATGTTACAATATTATGGGTATTAGATAACTGTAATATTGTTACATTCTGCCCTCGGGCAGTTTCTTGTTTTCCTCTGCTTGAGAATTTTTAATATGTTTTGCATTGCTTCTGGCTATGTTTTGGGTAGCATTATAAGATTTACAATGGATTAGGAGTTTTTATTTTTATGGTATATGTTTGCTTTGCTGCTACTTTTAATTGCATAACTTTGGAATTGTAGACTTGTGAAGTTTTCTGGTTTTAGGAAGAACATTATAACTTTTTTATGGAGATTTTCACTGCTGGAACCATTGTGTCTCTATAACACCAAGCGGAAGTTAAATAAGCAGGTTTGTTATTGTTATTTATGTGGATTAGGAATACCCATATCTGATTAATAGGAATAATGGTCGTTCAAAAGAGCCTTTTACGTACATATGTGAAATAAATAATTTGACTTTGACTTTAATTAACCCTAACAAACTTGAGGTAGAAAGAAACATTGGTTTATTTGTTAATAAAAAGAAATAGGTGTATTTTAGTTGTAATTAAACAAAGGAGAACTTATTTATTAGTTATTTTTTCTTATTTTCTTTAATTTTAATTTAAGTGAAAGTGAAGAAAAACATCGTGAGGAAACGTCCTGGAACTAACAATTCAAAGACATGTGACATCTACCAAACCGCACTGGGCCCGCGTGGTAGATTACGGCCCACTCCTTCTCGAAGAGATGAGGCTTGGGTCCCAGCAGTGGGAACATTATAGGCTGATTATGATTGTGCTAAGTATTTAAGTACAAATAAATAAATATCGAATAGTGTATAAGGGCCAGGACCAAATTTTTGACGTAATTGCACAACGGAAATGTATCACACTAGAAAATAAATGTAGCACAATATAATTATTAGGGTGTGTGTAAATAGACGGGATATTTTAGGCAAGTGTAATCAATTTGATTACACCTGCCCAAAATATTCACCAGTGTGATACATTTTCCAGTGTGATACATTCCCTTGTGCAATTACGTCGAAATTTTGGTCCTGACCCATAAATAAATAACTTGGGTAGGTATTTTAAAAGTATGTATATATGTATGTAAGTGCATTCTCTTATTGTGTGTTTATTTCTAAATTAGTGAATAGTTTTGTGTTTTTATGTATTTTGTTTTCTCTTCTACTCTTACACACGGTGTCTACATCTCTTTATCTACTTTCCTATCGCAGGTATGCTGAAAGAGATTTCTTTAGAAATAAGCATCACCTTTGTACGTATTTTTCTGTTCCTTTCATCTTGTCTGTATAGAAGTGTGTACATAAACTGTTAAATAAATACATAAATGCAATATTTAAAAAATATTGCATTTATGTATTCAGCCTATAATGTTCCCACTGCTGGGACACAGACCCCCTCTTTGTGAGAAGGAGTGGGCCGTAATCCACCACGCAGGCCCAGTGCGGGTTGGTAGATGTCACATGTCTTCGAATTTTTGGTTCTAGAACATGTCGGTTTCCTCACGATGTTTTCCTTCACCGTTTTGAGAGCAGTGGTGATGAAATAATTTACACAAAGTAAAGCGCCTGTCTTGGTTCGAACCTACGACCTACAAAAATCGACCAACCTAAAAATATATATATATATAACCAATCTAATAATCCCTTATTTGTTTCAGGTATGTTCCATGATCATTTAACTGCAGCCTAACAACGATACGTAAGTCCTTGTTTCGGTACTAATCTCCTGTTTCCAATACATTGCGTGTTTACCAGTGCCGCGTTTTACGATTATTGCTGCATAGACGGCAATATCCACCACATCGTCGGTTTGCCATGGTTACCCATTAATAATGGTGGTTTTATTTTTATTTATTTAATCATTTTCTCTTTTATCTTATGTCAAAAGAAAAATAATATGAAATAAATTTGTGATAAGTACAAGGTGTACTACTGCAACAGTCTTTTAAAACTGCTACTTTTTACTTACTTACTACAATTACGCTCCAGGGGTTTGTTCACGAATTAACTAATTAAAATAAATAATAATAAAAAAACTAGCAAGCATTACAGTAGTCGCATATAGTGTGAAACATCTGACATCTCATCTTGAATAAATAACTGAGCAGCGACAGAAATTAACCTCAAAATATAAAACAACTAAATACTGAAATATTTATTAGACTGATCTAGTGGTCGCAAGGTAAACAGGAGGTCCTGGGTTCGATTCCCGGGTCGGGCAAAGTGTTATTGGGTTTACTATATGGAATTTCTCAGTAGCAGCCCGGAGTCTAGATTTGTGCCCGGTTGATGGCAATAGGCTCGCCCCCTATTACATGGGACTTAAACATAACTGGCGAAATGTGGGTGTACTAGAGGTACACCTCTGCCCCACCCTTCGGGGAAACAAGGCGTGATGTTATGTATGTATGTGTTTATTCGAATAATTATTCATTACTAGTGGTCGCCCACTTGTCGAAATTCGAGCCCCTCTCCTTACATTCTATATAGTACTTACCAATTCCATGAGTACAGTACGCCACGGAGCGGGCTATGCTCGGAGTTTCTTTGAAAGATAAGATCAGAAATGAAGTTATCCGGAAGAGAACCGGAGTTACCGACATAGCCGACAGAGTTGAAGTGGCAGTGGGCTGGCCATAATTGTCGAAGGACCGATGGCCGGTGGAGCAGACGAGTCCTGGAGTGAAGACCGAAGCGTAGTGTGGGACGCCCCCCAGCTAGATGGACGGACGACCTTAAAAAGGTGGCTGGGGCAGACTGGATGCGAAAGGCGGAGGACAGGGTGTTGTGTCGTAGCCTGGGAGAGGCCTATGTCCAGCAGTGGACTGTTATAGGCTGAGTTGATTGACTTATTCCATGCTCAAGCTGTCACTTCCTATTACACACTTCCGTCCCTCTTCTTGAAACACTCTCACAGTAAGCGAGACGAAAGATGTTACACATTAAAAACTGATGCTAAAATATCTGTAACTCGTAATCAGAGAGGGGATAATATTAGTGAAAAAACTGACATGCTAAGTGCCAATTTCACCAGTGATACTAAACGCGATCATCGCCTTCAAACTGCAATCAGAGCTGTCCGTGTCAATATTCCACAACAATGATCACAATGACACCTCTTGAACGTAGTTTAGATGAGCATAATTATAATCAGCCTATAATGTTCTCGCTACTGGGACACAGGCCTCCTCTGGGTGAGAGGGAGTGGGTCGTAATCCACCACGCGGCCCCAGTGCGGGTTGGTAGATGTCACATGTTTTAAAATTTTTGGTTCTAGGACATGCCGGTTTCCTCACGATGTTTTCCTTCACCGTTTCGAGAGCAATAGTGATGAAATAATTTACACAAAGTAAAACGTCTGTCTGGGTTCGAACCTACGACCTCGTAAGTCGCGGCCGTTACCACTGAGCAACCACAGCTCTCGTTTAGATATGCGCGTTTATTTATTTAAACATTTTACACACAAAAAGGTACACTTAATGCCTTAGGTATTCTCTAACAGTCAACCAAGGGTGGTGAAGAGATTATGGCAGGCGCTCTGTTTGAGAGTAACAATGAGAATTCTTTATTAAAATTATATAATCATCATTTTAGCCGAAAGACGTCCACTGCTGGACATAGGCCTCCCCCAAGCACCGCCACTTCTACCGGTTAACTTCCCGCATCCAGCGGATTCCTGCGGCCTTCACAAGGACCGATGAGGTCCACCTTATAGGAGGCAAATTGTATTATAATGAATTATAAATAAAATAGGTACACAAGTACACAAATATACTATAAACTTATAATACACATACATACATATTTACTATAATAACATATAACCATATTCTAAAAATATATATATAATATAAATAAATTCAAGGCAGAGAGGTGCGCGTTCACTTTCATTAGTGAATCCGCCCTAAGACCAACAGAAAAGGTGAATTTAAACTTGCCTAAGCACAGCTTTCATGAACAATTTCAATGCATCCATCCCTATATCATCGTTTGGTTATCACAATTCCGCGTGGTTGACGCCGATGTCTCCCGAACTCCCCCGAACACCCCCGATGTCTTTATTGGACGATTTTTGTTTATGTGGGTATAAAAGCCAACGTTTTATTGTCATCGCTGATTTATTGCTTCGTGATAACGGTGTCTGTGGTAAATCTTAACCAGAAGGGATATTTGTTATTAAAACATAAAAAGAACTGGATTCAATGTTGTGTTGAATGAAACCTTAAAACGAACACAATAAAATGTAATAAATGATAATTATAATAAAAATATCTTCAATATATACAGGAACACACATGCAACAGACGCCAATTTCAATGGAAAAATGAAAAACGCAAATACACAAAAATTGGATAACAATGTGTTTTTTCCTGAATTAAGAAGTAAAGTAACTTAGCCTTAATGGTAAGGTATAATGAAAACTCATCCCCTCATAACCCTAAAATGACTAGTGCAGAACCAACATTACAAGACAATTCATCCCGCACTGGCAAAAACTAAGCAGGTCTAAAGCACCCCCGCACTTAACCGTCGCCGTTATATGGCGAAGACAGTGCTCCCCACAAGTCCCCACTTGCTATCTTTGTGAACAAGTCCAGTTTGGCCCATTAACCCTCTGCCTGCAGATAATGGCCCGATTGTCCCGGTTCGCTTCATACTAAATATATGGTGGGGCATGGCTCCAAGGTTTTTGTAGACATTTTGTTACTTGAAGGTTCAAGGGGGTCTTATTTTAGAAATTGGATAAGAAAAAAAACAATTATCTTCTCTTAAGACTAAATCATTTGCTCATAACACATTATTCCTAGCCAAATTAAACAGCACTTTTCAATAAATAATCGCTACTGCACAAATCTTGCTGGCGAAAACTAACTCATAGGTATAAGTTTGCGTGTAATACAGTTATTACACGCAAACTTATACCTATGAGTACTTATACCATTCCACTATTTTAGTTTCAAGCAGTTACTATTTTAGTTTCAAGCACCAAACACATTTCAATCACAGCATTTATGAAAAGCAACATACACACACACACACACACACACACACACAAACACCCTTACCCCTATTCCTTCCAGGAGTTCACACACACACACGCTGCCTACACACCTCTAATTTACTACCAACACAACAAAAACACATGCTCACCTCACGTGATGACTGGCCGAAAAGCACGAATCAGCTCGATCCATTACCCCGATGAGAGAAAGTATTTTATAGCACAAACTTGCGCATTGCGACGCTCCTAATTACGTCTAAGTGTGGGTGAAAAATAGTGGCGGTCGTTAGTCGGCTTCAAATGGAGCCACCATTTTCATTTGTCTTTTGGTTTTTAACTGTTTTATTAGGTAATGAAATGGTTTTTAAATAACTGTCTTTAAAAGATGCCTTTTAAAATAAAACACGCATTTTATTCCTATTAATCACATGTTCTAAAGACCAAGCTTTAAATTTTCTTCCAAATATTCCAATACCTTAAAGCCAACGATTCATAAGCAACGGATATTAGTAGAATATCCGTTGCTTATGAATCTCTCATAATATCCCATGCAATCACTGCTAAGTTAATAACAAACTGCATCAAATAAGTAATTGAAAACGCTGCATTGGTCACACGCACTATGTCCGGTCATACCAATTCTGCCAACCCTCACGCGCCATTCGTTTCCGGAAGACAATGGCCAGCCAACCCGTTCCGATCGCAGATTTCCGGTCACTTCCGTTCCATTGGGCTCGAAATTCGAATCTGAATTTCAAAAATATATTTTTGAATTCGAAATGTCCAGTCCATTTTTATACCCGTCATTCATTGTAGGGTTATTTATTTTGTGCCATCATGTGTCATCAAAGGATGCATGTACATGACTTTTGTTCGTTGAGATGTTCAATTATTAATCTGTAGTACTTACACAATTTTATGATGGATATGAGTACAGCCAAAAAAACAAAAAAGTCTTTGGCGTATACCGTTTAAAACCACGCCTAAACGCGCAAAACACTTATTCGAACGTTCGTTTAAAAAAATTCAAACTCAACTTTGAACCGATAAAGTTTTTTTCATCGCATCGCCGCAATCGGAACCGCTACGAAATGGAATTGCAGGAAATATTGACGATAAAATGACACTCGATGCACTCAAAGGTAAAGTTTCGACTGTAAAAAGCCATTTTCTTACTACTCGTGAAACGCTTTTGAAGTAAAATATCGATATTTGAATCGATTGGAAAGTTTATTTTTTTATTTTCAATGGCTTTGTTTGATAGGTCAAACATTTTTGCGAATAAATGAAATTAAATAAATAAGTTTTTGGCTTGACGCATTCGACTACAAAAAGAGCAGTGGTGGCCCAGTGGTAACGGCCCCGACTTAAGAGTTGTCCGAACCCAGGCTGGCGTTTTACTTTGTGTAATTTATTTCATTGTCACTGCTCTCAAAACGGTAAAGGAAAATATCATGAAGATACCGGCATTTTCTAGAACCAAAAATTTGAAGACATGTGACATCTACCAATTGGGCCCACGTGGTGGATTACTGCCCACTCCCTCTCACAGAGAGGAGACCTGTGTACCACAACGGCAACTTTATAGGATGATTAGCATTAGATCACTAATTCCGATACTGACAAAATATGTTTCTATGGTTTGTAGCCAAAACCAGAAATTTAATTTAACATTAATCTGCGACATAAAAAAATGTCAGTTCGTATTTCATTCGGTTGCCTAACTGTACTTCAGCGACTCTGCATCTTCATTTCGTGAAATACTCAGCTCAAGTATTTTTCAACCAACTGTTAAACTGGGTCACTGAATCGCTAAAACGTTAACAAAAAAAAATAAAACAACACAACAGAAATCTGTAAAAGTTAAGGAAAAATAAACTGGAACTGCTCTTTCGAAATATTTACACTGTTTTCAATAAAACACTGGCACAGTGCACGAGTCGGCAATGAAACCAGATTTCAAAGAAATTATGTCATCGGTACCCGACGAACTTTTAACATAACAATAAAAATGTCCGCGTTATCGTGCATAGTAGAGTTCAAGCCAAGTTCACCCCGAATTTTTAAACCAAGTTCGAAGTTTGGAAGCTTGTAACAATTAGCATTTTTTACATTCATTCGCTTTGGTATTTGGTAAATGAGTTGCGAATTTTTGTTGCGATAATAATATTTGTTTACCGTTTCCGAAATTAGGTTCGCATTTAATAGGCTATGAAAGAAATTCGTCTATAAAAATATCGTTGCTTTTGCATAATGTAAAATGTTTTAATCTTATTTTTATTTACCACAGTTTTTTTTGTGTGTAGATACCGAGTTAATTGATTATTTAAGACAATCACTACAACTTAATACTATTACGTAACTGCTTTTGTACAATTTGACTCCTGAAACCGAAAAAAAACGACCATACACCTTAACCCCTCCTCCCTTTCCCTCCATTTCACTATCTCAGAACTTTGCCACGTCAATTTATGTGCATATCAAATCGCTGTTAAGAACTTGGCTGTGCGCCTAACTCGAAGAATCCAATTGATTTTTATCCATTCATGGTTTTTCGAATTAATTTAACGTATCAGGGGAATATGAAATAAAGTTAACCCAATTACGCGTTTGACTGAGTAATTAATTACGTATGCTTGTGAGTAATTAAATACCTGTGGGATGTTACAATGTGCTCATGTCTAAATAATAACAGCCGCACGGGTCGATCGAAGGTTAAGCTATGCTTGTCGCGGTCACTCCGTGGATGGGTGACCATCCATTATATATTATATATCATATCGAGACCCGTTGGTCTCGGCTGTCATTCAAAGATCTTTGACAGTCGTTACGTGTAGTCAGAATCCCGAAAGTCTGACAACTAGTCTTACCAAGGGGTATCGTGTTACCCAGTAACTGGGTTGTGGAGGTCAGATAAGTAGTAGCTCCATGTAAAATACTGGTATTCAGCTGCATCCGGTGAGACTTGAAGCCGACCTCAGCATAGTTGGGAAAAAATTATGTTGGGGTGTTACAATGTGGTCATAATCATATTAATAAGTCTTAATTTTCTCCATATTTTTTGGATAAGCTTAAAATATTTGTAAGTAAAGCATAGTAGTGGCTTTGCAAACGTCGAAAAGAAAAATTCTTAAGCCTTCTTTTTCTTTAGCTCGAGTTCTGTTTGTAAGTTTCAACGAAGCAAGATAGAAATAATATTTCTAGAACTATTGCTCAATTATTCAGATTCTTTCGAGTTTTAGTTTTTATATTTACTAAATTAAATATTTTCATAATATTGTCTACCAGATAAATATATTGTAATTTTATATGATAAAACTAAAACGATACAAACATTTTAAAACACGATAAAACGAGACAAAACCTAATAGAGACAAAACTAACGCCAGACAAACTGCAAACATTTGCCATTGAGACCCGGGAGCCGAAAGCCGAGAGCCGAGAGCCGAAAGACGAGAGCCAGCTTTAAATGCTTCGACACAAAACTGTGGAGACTGAACTTATTTTCAGTATCGCATGCCAATGCTGCCGCCGGATGGCCTCCGGGTTTTGTAGGGTGACCATGTGAATCGTAAATACAGGATACCAAGGGATAACAACACCAACAAACTGGCAGTTGATTTAAATTGTACAGTAGTGCGAACCTACAAAAACAGCGTATTCGTAGCACATTTTGGATATTAAAGAATATTGAATAGGCCACCTACTACATGGGACTTAAACATAACTGTCGAAATATGGGTGTACTATAGGTGCAACTCTGCCTCACCTTTCGGGAATTACAGGCGTGACGTTAATATGTTTCCTTATGAATATTTAATCAATTATAAATACATGTGAGGCACGTCAATGGGTAAATATATAAATAATTACAACCAATAACATAGGTTCAAGAACGGGTTGTTAGAACGTAATAAAATGTAACAAACGAGGCCTAGACGAAGTCGGTGGGGGTTATATTACCAAATTTAAAGACGTTCGTGGTGCGTTTTCTGACTCATCATTTGGTAGCCTTCCTCAAGGAAGAGTTTTGGCTGAAAGGTGTGCTGTATCGGAGTTTCCGCGGCTACGCGACACCTCGCACCGTAACACAACGCCGCCCATTCGTGTGCAGTAGTTTTTAAGTCTAGTTTTCTAGTTATTGTTTTTATACTTATGTAGGTATTGTGTTTTTATAGGCCTTAGTTGCCTGAAATAATGGATATTATTATATCTCCACATATTTAGCTGATACTAACTATACTTGAATATCAAAATGTGAATTGTGGGACGAAACAGGAAATATATTTAACGTCAGAAGAAAATGTTGGGCGTGCGCTGATTTGTGATCTTTGATCGTAAATCGTATAATCTAGAAAATCAAATTCCATCGTGAAAAGTCAATAGGACAATCCCAACTCCTTTACACCGCGTGGTATCTCCTTCAGAGGCAGATTCCCTACATTACTGCGGACTAAGATCTCGGATTGCGCAACAATTTAAGTTGGATTCCGCCCCCGCTGCCGAAGGCCCGGCCTTCACGGCTCGGGGAACATTCACTATTTTAATAAGACATGCATTCATAAAAGTACCTCTTTCCATGTTGCTATTGGAGTTTAAGGGACATGACAGTTTGTTACTGGCCAAAATTGATAGCTAAATGATAGCTAGGCTCTTATAATGTCGTCAGGAGAGTTTTGAGTGTGAATATGGATGGCTATATGAGTAGGGGAAGACCAAAGAAACGATGGATGGACTGTGTGAAAGACGATATGGCTAGAAAGGGGGTGACTACCGAGATGACCACTAATAGAGAAGTATGGAAGAAAGGGACATGTTGCCGACCACAAATAAATTGGATAAGAGCGGGAGAATGATTAGGATGATGATGACTCTTTGAAATATGACAATCAATTAATCCTTGTATATAAATGCAACTAAAATATCTATACTAATATTACTAGTAGATCTGCGAACAGTAGACCTCGCGAGCACAAACTTTATTGCAACAATTTCTATACCACTAAAGTCAGCCTAGTTTTGTGATGAGAATGTGGTCCCAGGTGCTCCATCAATCCCTACTTAGTAGTTGAAGGGTATCTATTCCACTTGTAGAAATCTAAAAGTGAGCAATTTACTGCATGTTGTGGAGCTATTCACGCCGAAGATCTTAACCAAATTTCTATGAGACCAACTTAGAATTATACCTCTTTGGAGGATGTACCCCTCCAATCAGAAATCCCCGACTTCAAAAAAAACTATAAAGTCGTAAAACCTGTATACCAAGTTTCGTCCAAATCAGTTGTTAAATACGACCCGTAGAGGTATCAACAAACTGACAGAGGAAAGTAAATTTTGATAGACTTGAAGCAGAGACGCTTCGCTCGCTCGGTCAATGAGGAGGTAAAATTTGTTTGTAAGTTTGTACGTGGGGTCATCTCTAGAACTACTATCGGATTTGAAAAAAAACTTGCATTCGATAGCCCAATTCTTGAGGAAGGTTATAGGCTATTTATCATCACGCTACGGCCCTAAGGAGCCGAGAAAATGAAAGTCAGAAAGAACGCTAAGCGAAAACGAAGTAATATCGCAGGCGGGCGATGCAATGCGACGCAGTGAGTCAGAAGAAGCAAAAAAGAAGGAAGATGCAAAGAGAAAACAGAGTTATAATAGTAACACATATAATGTCAATCAATCAATCAACTCAGCCTATAGCAGTCCACTGCTGGACATAGGCCTCTCCCAGGCTGCGCCACAACACCCTGTCTCCGCCTTCCGCATCCAGTCTGTCCCAGCCACCATTTTAAGGTCGTCGGTCCATCTAGCTGGGGGGCGTCCCACACTACGCTTGCCGAATATAATGTATAGGTAGATAATTTGTAGGTAACATTAAGGGTTCTAACGCATGAACTCAGCCTTTCCGCTTCGATAAAAATGTTGAGGAAGAATGATCAGGCAGTCACCCGAAGTGACACTTGAAGCAGTAATGCTCGCGAAGGAGGAGGCGCAACGGGTGAGGGACAGGCAAATTTCGCGCCCTCACGCCCCTAGCCGCCGCAGGAGATGCCCTGGACGTCGGGAATCCCACGCAGATTCCCGGCCACCGTTAGGCGCGGACAGAGAGCAATGGGTAGCTCGCCGTCCAATAAGGACCAGGCCCGGGTCGACGGCGCGTTGTGTTCCACGCGCGCCTCAAAGAGATGTCAGCACAAGTGTAGGGGTCCACTAGGGCCGATGCCTTCCGGGGTCGCGGGAATGTCCGAAAGGGTTACCGAGGCAACACAGGCAACGGAAGGAACACGGGTGGGTTTTAGTTAGTAAGAGTCTGACACACCCTCCCGCTCCGCCCAGAGCGGGAGAAGTTATTTGATAATTTCCCACCCAAAAAAAAAAATGTAGCACACTACCTACTGACCTAAATTATTCTCCTGATTTACTTTCATGCCTGATGCTTTACTTTCATGCATGATTCAACACAAGTGATAAACTACATAAACTACTGGGGAGTTTCTTCACTTCTTCTTCCCAGCTAAAGCACTAGGAAGTGGTGAAGGGCGGGCGTTTTTGGGGGACTGTCTTTAGTAATTTTGACGTTCGAAAAATGCTGATTCTCAGCCTAGCTTGAATAAATGACTTTGTATTTTGATTTTGACCTACCTGCACTAGAAAACTAGACATTTAATTTTTTCAAACTAATATCAGGGTAAATAACTTAATCAAAATGTTAAAATAACGCACATCCACACAGTACGACAATCTCGTATCGCGAAGTTCACCCGCTTCGCTAAAAGCGACACGATCAGACGGTTGGTACGAGTACGTCGACTAAACGGAACGACTCGCGTACTTATTAGTTTGTTACTTAACTCGGATTCTAGTCGCTGCGATTTGTCGTATTTGCTTAGTTTAGTTTGTTTGTAGTTTAAACGAATATTGAAGAAAACATTGACTGTTTCGTATTATGAATGCTGTATTTATGTGAAATATTGTGGAATTTCAAAAGTGGTTTAAGGGTGTTTCTGTAGCAAATAGGGATGTTCTATCGCGTTTTGCTTGAAAAGGTTTATTTATTTATTTGCATAATGTACACTCAGTTACAGGCTAGGCTAAAACGTAGCAAGTATTATTTATTACATTTAACTTATATCTCGGTTAAATATTTAGAAGGTAACATTACATTGCATATTAAGATATTAATATCGTAACATTAATTATTATAATATATACATATTAAAGAATCTACGTTGAACAGTTGTACGTCCTAAGTTCGAACCCAGACAGGCGCTTTACTTTGTGTAAATTATTTCACTACCACTGCTCTCAAAACGGTAAAGGAAAACATCGTGAGGAAACCGGCATGTCCTAGAACCAAAAAAGCGAAGATATGTGACATCTACCAACGCGCACTGGACCCGCGTGGTGGATTACGGCCCACTCCCTCTCACCATGAGGATGCCTGTGTCTCAGCAGTGGAAACATATAGGCTGATTATGTAAAGAATCTACGTCATAGTTTTTCAATAGTAAGCAATAACTAAGACAAAAGGAAGTTAATGTTCGTCAACAAATCTAGACAAAAAACAATTTTTCAAAGTAAATAAATATCAGACGCAAAACAGCTAATTTCCAACTTTTCCTTTCTAATTTAATCAGCAAATAGATCTGTCACCAATAAATCTTGAAAGCCATTGTAACACAAACTAGGAGACATAACTCATTTGTGCTGAAAAACATCCTGAAACTGGGTGCTGACCCAGAAAAATGTCACAATGTTTAGGGGCGGTAAATGTTGTATGTTTTGGGACTTTTACTGCATCAGATTGTGCCCAATTAGGGATCATTATTGTCCACATAATGATCTGGTTAGTGGGACAGAGAGATGATGAATGACATAACATGTGGTAAGTTTCCCGAAAGGACTTTTTTTGGGGTGGGTAATTATCGAATAACTTCTCCTGCTCTGGGCGGAGCGGGAGTGTGTCAGACTCTTACTGACTAAAACCCACCCGTGTTCCTTCCGTTACCTGTGTTGCCAGGGGCCTCGGTATCCCTTTCGAACTTTCCCACGACCCCGGCAGGCACTGGCCCTAGTGAACCCCTACTCTTGTGCTGACATGACATGTATACATATTTCCTTTTTTTTCTATATACCAAGTATATTGCATTGATTATTACGTTTTTTTCAACTCAACTCGACTCAAACTCTCCAAACGTTCATCTGGAATCGGATTAATGTGATCGGTTCATACTTATGATTTCAAAAAATACAAGGATCACTACTATAAAGATCGACAATTCATACATCTGAAAGCCCTCTATGAGGCGCGCGTGAAACACAACGCGCCGTCGACGCGGGCTTGTCCTTATCGGGACGGCGAATAACAAAAGAATTTCCGACTAATTGATATAATAAATGTCCTATTTAATATATAAACAAGACTCAACAATTAGCCCAATCATTTATTAATTTATACTAATTCCTCCCGGTTGGTTAATATATTTTATTGAAGTGTCCCCCTGAACTAGTTATTCACTTGTTTTTACTTCACAAAATAGCACCTGTCGTGATGTTTGTTTGCTAGATAGAGCAGCAATGTTAATTATTGTGACGGGATTATACTTGTTTGACACGAATGTCCCGAAGGATATACCACCATTTTGAATAGTAACACTTTTAATATGTATACGATTTTAATTGAGGTCATCGCTGTATCGTGTGTACCGACTGTTTATATTATTTGATGTAAAACAGGTGATCAGCTTTGTCTGATTCTGCTTGATTCTTGAACAGTAAAAGATAAGTTAGGTAGGTAATAAAGTAATAATTGTTCTAATTTAATTTTTAGTTCTAATTCTGTGGTTACAAGTTCCAAAAGCTTGTAAGAGTCTGGTATCTTTACCGCCACTTAAATAAAGGAAGTGTCTCCAGTAAACATGTCTTTAATATTCTCTCCATTAACTATTTCTCTATTCACAAAAAACCTAAAAATCAGCCAGCCCTTACTATCTGACCTACATAGGGCAAGGCGCAATGACCTTTCATTCCCGAGTTTTCAAGCAAGCATTATTTTAAGGCCCAGCCCGAATTCCCACATCCCCAACACGCGAGATTACGTCATAATATCATAAAAATAAAGTCCAAAATACATTGCGTGTCCAGAAAATTTAATTTACGAATTTATCTAACGGAATCATACAAGTATTAAGTCCATAGAGTTGCCAAGTAAATTAGTTTTTGACGTTCACGTGTCGTTTGGATATATTTTTTATAGAAACATTGTCGTAAACAGTTGATGAACTATTTGCAATGTTTGTTTTGACGTTTCTTTTTTTTAATTAAGTATGTGTTGCCATTAATTGGGTCAATGCATGTAGTATTTTATGACAGTAATTTAGTTAATTATACAGATGTTATTTTATTTCCTTGTCTTGGCTAAGTTTCTTTGTGTTGTCGAACGGAATGAGAAGAAAGGAAAAGTCGTGTTAGTGTTAATTGCTTTTTCCTTTTCTTGTACCCAATCGGCGTAAATCTGTCTTTGTATGAAAGGGCCATTAGTATTTCTGGCGAAAACAAAAGCTTTGCTAAAAATAAATTAACAAAAGTTTTTTAACACAGACTTCCCGAATTTCCTTAAACAAAGCACAAGTAGTTTGTGCTTTATTTACGGAAATTCGGAAATTCGGGAAGTCTGTACAAAAGTAAATAATCAATCCCGGCCTTAATAACCAGAATCACCACTCCAACGGTTGGATCAGCAACCTAACTGCGTAACACAGTTTTAACCACAACCCAAAAGTTTTGGAGGATATTGCTAACCATTGCGTCATCGCCCGGAGGACACGGTGGAGCATACGATGGAGGTCTGCCCGGCTTGGGCAGACCACCGCCGTGTCCTCGTGGAGGCGATCGGCGGCAGAGACCTCTCGCGTCCGGCCCTGGTTCAGGCCATGGTACGAAGCGAGAGGGCATGGGCAGCCGTCACCTCCTTCTGCGAAGCAGTAATGCTCGCGAAGGAGGAGGCGGGACGGTTGAGGGAAAGGCACGTTTCACGCCCTCTCGCCCCTAGCCGCCGCAGGAGACGCCCTGGGCGTCGGGAATCTCGGGCGGATTTCCAGCCACCGTAGGCGCGGGCTTGCGGACGGTGAGCAATGGGTAGCTCACCGTCCGGTAAGGACCAGGCCCGGGTCGACGGCGCGTCGTATTCCACGCGCGCCTCAAAGAGATGTCGTCAGCACAAAAGTAGGGGTCCACTAGGGCCGATGACTGCCGGGGTCGCGAGAAGGTACTTATGGGTCACCGAGGCCCCTGGCAACACAGGCAACAAGAAGGAATACGGGTGGGTTTTAGTCTGACACACCCTCCCGCTCCGCCCAGAGCGGGAGAAATCTTCAAGAAATAATCAATCCCGGCCTTAATAACCAGAATCACCACATTTTTGAAACCTATGACGCAATGGTTAGCAATATCCTCCAAAACTCTCTATGTGTATGTGTGTAACAAAATTAGCCCGCTGCGCTGGTTCGTGCTCACTTGATTATGATATTGTACTTAATCAGACTTTGTAGACTAAAACCTATAAATTAGGACTTATGACGCTGATAACAGCTAAAGCGCAGTCACTGACAGATTGCATAGAAAAAAAGAGAAGCGCAATGACAACACGCTTGTAATTTACTGCAAAATATGAAGCAATTATCTATTTAATCAAAAATTTGTTGAGTAATCGAAAATAAAAAAAAAAACAACCAAGATCTGCATTCAATTTCGACGTTCTTGTTATTGATTAAATACCAACGTTCGTTGATATTAAATACAGATATTTTGTATTGGAAGCTAAAGGGTTAGTTTGCCGTTAATTTATATCGATAATATTTTTTTCAAAGCGTGTTTTGGTAAGTTAATCCAAGTTCTGAGACAAGTTTAAGATTAACATATATTATTTCCGCTACCACAACCAAAAAAAAGACAAACCTACTTTGATCATTTGCCTCTTGTCAGCGCCTTAAGGAACGAAATTCAAAACATTCAAACAGGTCTGAGAGATCTTAAAAAGCATCACAAAAATATTTTAACTATAAAAAGGCAAAGTTAATCGGAATCTTGTTATTATCCTTCGTTATTCAAGAAAACATTAAAAACCATTTAAGTAAAAGGACCAACAATAACTTTTACCGACAAAAAAATCGTCCTAAGTGAAAATAGTTGCGCGTTTAGTCGCATGTAATGAGATCGAGTAGAATTAGACGTCGTCAGCGCATCACATAAATTGTCGCCATTGCGACTGCTATCCCGGAATGGGGTGGCCAGGGCTGCTCGAAGATTTTGGTTTCTTTTATGTTTTCAATCACTTCAATTTCGTTAATGATTTGATTGGCTACTATCATAACATATGTATATTTGACAACCTTTGGCTGCCAGTTCGCAATTTCTGAATTTCTTTTTTATTGTCTAAATAAAAATAATTTCCCAGAAATCACAAATCCTTAAATGTTAATCTTTGTAACAATAAAATAATGATTTGCATTGAAATATCAATAAGTACAAATATTTTTAAACATACCCAACCTACTGCTTAGTTACTTGTGACCAACCTGTAACATACCACAACAAATGTAGCCATAGCCATTGCTACATTTTTTAACACATCATACAACTTATAGATCAATTCTTTCAAAAAAACCTCTTGCCAAAATCTTCACCATTGCGTGCATTCCAAAAATTGGCAACGTCGCAAATAGCTGTCAAATATTTACCTGTTTTTATCAATTTGTTAATATTACTGTATGGAAATTTGAATTACCTCAACTAGTTACCGAAAATATTAATAAAGAATTGCAACACTCAATTTGATGCTGTAACCGTTTTAGCAATAAAAAGGGCATTTGGAAAGTTTCGAAATACTTTTTTTTACATCTAAAACGAACTATTCGGTGTTACGATATCTATAAATTATGGCATTTCATAATCATTATTTTAGTTCACTAGTTAGCGATATTTCATATTTCCATACATATTGCCAAATTAATCAAAACAGCGAAATATTTGACAGCTATTTGCGACGTTGCCCACTTTCAGGATGCACAAACTTAAAGGAATAATCCCCAATTCGGCACAACCCTACAGAGGGACGAAGACAAAGGGTCCAGTAAAAAGTCGTTTGGGAAGTCGCAACGAGCTATAAGGGACTTTCGATGCTTTAGCCGACTTTTTTTGATTGCGAGCGTCTCGGCTTGTGGAGGAAAATCGCTTTCCATTCGTAGATACAGTTAGCTATTTATTTACGGGTACTTTTACATAGATAAATGTAAGTATAAGTTACTGAATGATCCTACATAACACATAATCCTAGCCTAACGATACATAATCAATAGCCTATAATGTTACCACTGCTGGGACACAAGCCTCCTCTCTGTATGTTCTTGATTTGGAAAAAAAACAATATTTTGAAGTAAAAATCTGAGATTTAGGGACATAAATTGAAAATAATATGCTTAGATAGTCCCTCTCCCAGAGAGGAAACCTGTGTCCCAGCAATAGGAACATTATAGGCTGATTATGTATCCTTAGATAGTTAGCTCATGTAGAGGAGATGACTAAAAGGCAACTGACAAAAGGTTTTCCAAGACAGATGTGAGTGGAAACGCCGTATAACTCCCGGAATTCACATATACATAAGTATGTTTATGCACAACTATATTCACGCACAATGGTCCACCTGAAGGACTAAGTGCGGAAACCAAACCCTCTAACATAGAACATAGAACATAGTATGTTTATGTAAGATCTAAAACTGCAGGCTTAGCATGACGCTTTCTGTTTCTTCGAAGAATAGACACGGCTCTTTCTATACAAAGTGACACATCGTTTCTCCTTTTTTGACATCTCACCGTAGAAATCTTTCTACATAAAAAAGGACCTAGACAAAGATCATTAGAAAAGAAAGACAAAATGACAGATTGAAGAAGGATTTCTACGGTGAGATGTCAAGAATAGAGAAACGAAATGTCACTTTGTACGAAAAGAGCCGTGTCTATTCTTCGAAGAAACAGAAAGCGTCATGCTAAGCCTGCTGGTTGTACTTTTTAGATACTTACATGCAAACCTGCGGTTCCGTCACACATATAGACTGACAATTGATCGCGATAGGTTTCATTTTGACAGTTCACACACGTACATTGCGTTATTGACATTGTAGAGATAGTTACGCAGACGAATTATTCCAACCTATGAAGCAATGGATTCCTTCAAAACTCTTGGATTTTGATTCAAAGTGTTTTGCGCAATTAGTGTGCTGTTTCCTGTGTTGTGGTAATTTTGAATCAAACCTTAAAATACATTTACTTTGATTACCTAATGAATCAAAAGCAAACGATATCCAAATTCCTGGAAAGCCTTTCAAAAACATTTTAGACAGCAAAATCTTCCCTAAAAGCACCAATTCACGCCGCACCACAAACCTACATCCATCCAAAACTCTAGAACAATACGACAATACGAGAAAACAAAGATGTTTATAAACAATACAGAAAATTGTGCTTCCATTAGCATTCCAAGCCAGCCAGGTACAGCTTGAAACAAAAAACATTTCTGTAGATGAATATTCAAAGGAATGGAAATGATTTATCATGTTATACAAACCAATGGTTTTGTGTGGCTACGTTTTGTTGTGCTCATGATGTATTTCAATAAATTGTGTTTGTCGTATTAACAATTTGGATGAAATTCGGTGATTGAAAATGAAATATAAACAAGAATGATGTATTAATTTAGCAGTGTTTTCGTTGTTAGTTCATATTAATATCATGAATTTGATGAAACCCAAAAACATGATTTGATTTAAAACAAGTACAGTGTGTTATTAAACTGTAAAGCCCCGCGCGACTCCAATTCGGTGTCAAACAATAGAAAATCAATTGTGTCTCATTAGCTGTCCTTGACCAATTAAAAAGCTTTTATACTCATAGAAATTGTTAATATAAAAATCTCATGTTATAACCCATTGCCAAGCCTACCTAATAATTGATAATTTTCACAAAATTATGGACACAGACTTATACATAGATATCGACTTATAGCTGTCTGGCTTCACCTCATCTCTCGGCTCCAACAGGCAGGATAGGAAATGATTTGTAGTTCCTTACAATATTTTTTTCTTGTAAATCAGGCCAAAACCTACAACTGTACTTGAAATCCCGTACACTAGATCCAGTAGCTCATAAAGCGAGTGATACATCCCCTCATCCTGGGTTATATTTAAATCAGTCGTCAGTAAGCCGCGTCCAAATCCTGGCGCGACCTATATTTGGGAGCCGCCTAATGCCGCCCGGGAAACTTCCGCGAGCGAGGTGGTACTGATAGCGGAGAAGAAGTGGTATAAGGCTATGCTAT
Organism: Atethmia centrago; assembly: GCA_905333075.3. Lineage (NCBI taxonomy): Eukaryota > Metazoa > Arthropoda > Insecta > Lepidoptera > Noctuidae > Atethmia > Atethmia centrago. The sequence continues at coordinate 26,919,701 of HG995378.1, read as the reverse complement.
ACTGACATGCAAGGTCACTGCAAGGTCAGTACTTGCTGCAAGAAGAGTAGTGTGCTTGTTGTTGTTAGAGGGACGTCGCATTGAGCCAGCCAGAGCTATCTAATGTGAATTGTAATAAAGTTACAGCTTCTATGTGTAAAAGAACATCGGACATCTTGCTTTAAGACCAAGATGACTTCGGCTGAAGATCGTTTACGTCGCCTTCCACAGAGCTTTCTCGAAATACACATACACAGGTACCTACATAAACGCCTTTTTCCATGGTGGTAGTCAGAAACTACAGAGTTCGACCTGCTAAGATTTTTACATAGTCTTATTACCAATTTTAGTACTTAAAAAATGATAAAATTCAGGGCCAACAACACTCGATGTTAAAAAACATGGTAGATTAAAGGACTTTTTGACAGATTAAGAAAGAAAAGAAAGAATTTTTATTTGCGGTAAACATGACGCAAAGAAGGAACACAAATACAAAAAACAAACAATTTGGGGGAGAATATGCGTCAAGTCCACGCAAAACGGCCAACGCTCAGCATAATGCTGCGACTCTATGCGAGACAGAGCCCCAGCGCTGGTTTTCAGCGATAGCGTTAGATTATTAATCTGTCAAAAATGTAGGTAGATTAAAGGAGTTTTTGACAGGTTAGTATCTGTCAAAAAGTCCTTTAATCTACCTATTTTTTTTTAACATTGAGTGTTGTTGAGATTATAAACATTATAATACGAATGTTCTCAAAAATAAAGGAATTGCCCCTCTGGTACTTTCTTGTTTCTTTATGTTTTATGTGTCCGTGTGTAAGCGATGGCTATATTCCAATCGTAGTCCTGTATAACACGAAAATAATATTCAATCAAAGTTCGTAAGAAAATGTCCGAGTCGAATGCCGTCTATCCCCGATTAAGACGCAAACCGCCAATCGCTATCTGAAGCACCTCAAAACCTGACTTCAGTTACGTAATACCCTGCCCGACTGTAAAAAAAAATAATAACACTTTGCATAAGCATTTTTTCGTCGCTCTGCTTGAAATGGAGCCGTTTTACATTCAAATGTACTAAAGTAGACCAACAATTGTGCGAAAAATAGGTTAAGTGGGCACATGCATTGTGTGGGAATCTTTTCAGTGCATTGCGAGATAATTTCCGCGGTGTGTGTATGGGGCATAATAATTTTCGCTGTGTTTTCAGCCCGTGGGAAAATGTGGTGATGTGGGAAATTCAAATTTTATAGTACTTTATGTTTTTACAAGGATGGTCTACTTATGATTGCCTAATTATATGGTTGTTAGTCAGGTACTTTGAAAATACGTGTACTAGTCGGTCATAAGGTTAGAGAAACTTCAGCTATACACAACACTACAACCGTAGTGAAACTTCAACCATATACTTAACAAAAACAATTTAATTAAATTTATTTATTCACTAACAATTCACATCAACTATAAAAACAAAAAACGCAGTTTTGATTCATCTGTATTTAAGGTAGCTGTATTACCTTAAGTACCAAATAAAAAAAATATTGGCAATAGTTGCTATACTCGTATATGGGGTTTTGCAGATTTGACCACATCTTTAAAATGGTAGATTGTGAGAGACTAAACAATACATGACTTATTACATTATTTTTAATTAAGACAGATAGACAAAAAAAGTTGTTTAATTCATTGATAATCAAGATTGAATATATTATTTCTTTATTAAAGTGTATTCTAGGCTACTTCAATTATTTTAATTTCTAAAATGCGGCTAAAATCCACCCAAAATTCACCAGTATCTCAAACACAAATATCTCCGTACGAACACAGTGAAACATGGCGCACATCAACAAAGATTCACTTTCACTAGATGAGCAATATCATGAATAAACATAGCAAGCGATGGCGGAAGGTCGCTGGCGCCGCGCTCTGATTTACTGCTGCGTTCCGTTGGCTTTTAGAGCTTAGGACAGAAGCGACAAGCGGTAGCGGGAGCGGGGAGCGAGTAGGGTGGTAATTATTGCGTAGTTAGACATGTACCTTCGTTCACAATTTATAGTTAACGCCCATTTCACTGGGATCATAAATTCAAGCTTACCATGTGATGATAAATAATAGGTAGCTATTGTGGATCCCAGAAGTTATCTTTGCATAACTTGCATTAGATCTTTATTCAGATTGTCTATCAGTATTACTTCGCCATCTGTCATCAGACTGTTAACGGCTGCTAAGTAACATCGGGCTGCAAATAGCATTGGCTTCTGTGAACGGTCAAACGCTTTAACTGGTATCAGCAAGATTCACCGGAATGGTTTGGTGAATGAATGCCGTACGTTGAAAGATATAGGAAAGGTATACAAACAGTATCAGTGCAGTATTATGTTTATATCTATGTTATCTAAGTTATGGTCTGTCATCGCTTCCTCTTATAGCTTACACATCGTAAATCTCTGTACATAAAACTGAGCTGGTATGAGTAGACACAATTCGTTCTGTACTCATTGTACAAACGACGATGTTAGGATGCTCACACACGACAACCTACTACTATGCACGGGTACGTATGTTGGACGCTACGTACATCCGTACTTGTGTCGACTTCCTTATTGTTGAACGAACTTGTATACATTTGTTTTATTTCGCGATTTATGTACGGAATATAAAGCATTGTTTCTAAGTTTGTTTTTGCTTGATTGTGGAGTTTCTTTTAGATTAAGACTAGCGACCCGCCTCTGTTTCGCCCGGTTTTTAAGCCTTGACAAAACATCGAAGTTTCTATATTATATATTAGTTTAATATGAATTTATTGTACACATAAACCTTTCGGAATAAATTTTCTAAAATATGTTGAAAACTCCATCGAAATCCGTTGCGCAGTTTAGAAGCACATAGCACTTAGTTTAGGTCACATAGACAGACCCGAAAAACGACTTTCATTAAAATATGCATAGAAGATCAATGAGATGCTGCAGACTTTTATCATATTTTGGAATGTGTTTTCGTATATAACGACTACCACTACTTCAACGTGTTCGCTGTCAACGTCGCGACTTTGACAACAGAAAAAATAATGATCGTGTGATGTCATGTTTTCTACGTTTAATTTCGCTCATTGTATGACAACTTAAACAATGACCGGTGATGAACATGCACACAGCACAAACTATAATACGTAACCACCAATCGAGTGGCACCTATTATAAACAATCTCATCCCAAAATACAAAACTTATATTACTAATAAAATAATATAAAAAATGTAATTTGTTCAACCTCCACTGCCCACAAAATTCATTAAAAAATAAAATAAAACTCAAAACTTTAACTTATCTACATTATTCAGTAACTCTCGTTGCTGTCTGCGCATTCGAACCGCCGTCTAATTGAATCACACCGTCTTATAAAATATTCATGCGATATGATAATCTGTCTAGCCTAGCCCCTGCCATAGAATAAGAAAATTGTATACAGAAGCGAAACTCATGGATTTTCCTTTGTGCGTGCTTTCATACAGCCGAAATAATCACCTATTCGTACTTACGACCTTGCTACGACTATACTACAAACCAGCTAAGACTGTGCTACAACTGCTACGACCCAGCTACGACTCCGCTGCAAACCAACTAAGACTGTGCTACGACTGCTACGACCCAGCTACGACTCCGCTGCAAACCAACTAAGACTGTGCTACGACTGCTACGACCCAGCTACGACTCCGCTGCAAACCAAGACTGTGCTACGACTGCTACGACCCAGCTACGACTCCGCTGCAAACCAACCAAGACTGTGCTACGACTGCTACGACCCAGCTACGACTCCGCTGCAAACCAACTAAGACTGTGCTACGACTGCTATAACCCAGTTACGACTCCACTACAAACCAGCTAAGACTGTGCTACGACTGCTACGACTCCGCTACAAACCAACTAACACTGTGCTACGACTGCTACGACTCCGCTACAAACCAACTAACACTGTGCTACGACTGCTACGACCCAGCTACGACTCCGCTACAAACCAGCTAAGACTGTGCTACGACTGCTACGACCCAGCTACGACTCCGCTACAAACCAGCTAAGACTAATATTACTGCTACGACTCAGCTTCGAGCCTGCTACGAAGTTGCTTCGTCCCTTCTAAGACCATATTACGACCATTCTTCGACCCCGCTATGTCTCTGTTACGACCATGTAAAGGTCCAGCTATGGTCTTGCTACGCCTATGCTACGACCCTGCTACGTCCCAACTATAATATCTTATCAAGACCCTGCTACGACCATTCTAGGAGGGTTGCTACGAATCTACTATGACCGTTCTAGGACCCTGCTACGAATGTACTACGACCGTTCTAGGACCCTGCTACGAATCTACTACGACAATTCTAGGACCCTGCTACGAATCTACTACGACCATTCTAGGACCCTGCTACGAATCTACTACGACCGTTTTAGAACCCTGCTACGAATCTACTACGACCATTCTAGGACCCTGCTACGAATCTACTACTACCTAGCAATGACTCTGTTACAAACCAAGCTCGCTCAAGCTAAAGCCAAATCGCGAAGATACAACATGCTCAGTTTAGCATATCTTACGCCCTAACACTGCACTGTAGACAATAATACAGCGTTCTTGCACGGCAGTCTCGCTTCTATACATTCTTAATCTATGCCCCTGCCCACCAGATTATGGTTGACGGATTCATAGTTTAGGCAAATGGTGAAGTTTAGTGTATATGAGCAATAATACATGCGGAAGGGTGAGGGATGAATGCTTTGCATATTGGGGAAAGCAATTGATTTGAATTTAGGTACTGATAATTTGATTTGGGAGTCGCCGGTTTGGTATGAGGTGGTGGCTGATTAGTTTATTGAGATGTTTTGAAACTTCTGTGTTTATTATTGTAAACAAAATAAGTTACAGTTTTTAAGATTTCGAATATAACATCATCACGCGTGTAATCCCCGAAGAGTTAAGCAGAGGTGTTTAAGTCCCATGTAATAGGCGAGGCTATTGCCATCGACCGGGCACAAATCAAGACAAGAAATTCCTGATGGAAAAACCAAATAACACTTTGCCCAAACTGGGAATCGAATCCAGGAACTCATGCTCAGCAGTAGCGCTTGCAACCACTTAACCAACGAAGCAGTCACACGATTTCGAATATAAAATGAAAAAAAATCTGACATGGAATTTCAGTCAACATCAAGATACACTTGTCTACAACAATCGACAATATGAATCGTGTACTTCAAATACATATTTCCTGCCATTCTCTTGAGGATGATACACATCAAACAATATTGCATATCCAACAATAGAACATCAAAAACAATTCCACTTTCAAATATTTCTTCCTCCGCATTTTTGACAATAGACAAATATGAGTCTAAGTAGGTTACCCTCTTAAAAAGGAACCAAGTAAAAGACAAAAAACATTCGGCCTATAGAAAAAAGTACGTAACACCGCACTGGAGCTTCAAAATTCGTTATCCTTCAATTCCTTGCTCATAAAACGTAATCTTGTTAAAAAAAAACTTATTTCATAAAGTCAGAGGGAAACTGGGGTAGAAATTAAAAGAAAGGAGCTGAAATTTCAGTGGAGAGAGAACAAAAAATATATTTAATGTTCTTTGTAGTAATGGAGAGCACGGTTGTAACTGCTTTGTAGGTTTAACAATTATTTGGAGCAGCTTAGATGGGAAGTTTCCGGTTTCATCGTTAAAAACTTTTTTTTTATTTCCCTCATGTTTTCGAGAAAATTTTCTTTGTGTAAACTTATAGGATTGATGTGAGGGACAATTGATATTGTTGCGTTTATCGTTTTAATTTGTACTTAGTTGATTTTTTCGATCGAGAATTTCAAGTTCTTTGTTGGTTTTTTCATTAACAAAATTGTTTCAACTCAAATAGAGTTATCGTGGCCAAATATGTTGGATATGGACTCGAAAACAAGGTTTGTTTACTGAATTACATGGAAATTGTTCAGTGAAGCACTAATTGCTTGCAGGTACCTAATTGAAATATACAAATAGTCAACAAATGTAAATATCATGTAGCAGCTCGTATAATCTTCTGCCATAAATACACGCTTATTTACCTAAATATATTTAAAATAACAGATGGCCGACGGGGCTCAAAAGTTCTGGAATGGCGACCGTGTACCGGAAGACGTAGCGTTGGAAAGCCTCCTACAAGGTAGACCGATGACCTTGTGAAGGCCGCAGGAATCCGCTGGATGCGGGAAGTCAGTATCTAGCAGTGGTCTTTCTTTGTCTTATAATGATAATGATTTACAATAACAATTTCAAACTGCCTTCGCCACATAAGCTAAGATTAAACGTCAACATCACTTCCCATTTGCCTCCCATACATTTAAGTACGAACAATGTATCGTAACGCCGTCACATCATAGACAAATAAGTACTGTACTACCCCCCATAGCGAAACAAAATTTAATAACACCGGGACGCAACAAAATAATCGAATTTCAAGATCTTGTTTGAGAAAATTAAAAAAATATCGCTCCCGAGTCCTCCCGACTCCGCCCGACGACGGCCGAACGTCAACTCAATTTTTATCTTAATCTGTATTATGAAAAAAGTGAGTGTGCTTTAATAAAATTTTCGCCGACCATATAAAAGAGACGCGAAATTACTTTGAGATGTATCTACTTGAGGAATGGGGAAGAATATGTTTGGGAGAGTTTTTAATTTTTAATTTTGTGTTTGCTTTTTGAAGTTTGGCTTTGCGTTATTAAATTAATATGCTTCCTATATTTTAGATTGTATTATTATGGAGTAATTGTATCACAATTTGACGGATTTTGACGGTATGCCTTCTCTTATGGTATGGCAATAATATTCTCAAAACGACTTCTACTTCGTTCATTTACCAGCGGCTGCGACACTTATTTTTTAAGTACCGCAGCTTTATACTGAGATAGGAGCCTTTTGGCCTCGTACAGGACTTTTTGTTTTTTAATTTAATTTTACTTTGTTTTATTTTTTTTTTTTTATGTTTCTATAAGTGTTTTTTAGTTTTATTTGTGATCTCCTGTGCGTGTCACAATAAATACTTTTTCTTTATTTCTTTCTTTCTTTCATTTTACGTGCTAGCTTCAACTGTTTACGTTCTTTTTAATTTAATTGACGCTTTATCATGAGTAGTCCATACATACTCCATCTCTCTCCATCCATTAACTCACGCTCTCTTCCCATGGCGGTTGGCAGAAACTAAAGAACGCCACCTGCTATGATCCTTACATACTCTATTTGCTTCGTTTACGTTCATACACCTGGTCATACGAGTACACGCACCTGACCTTTCTGAAGAACATTACCAATAAAGTCACTATATGTCTTTCTAGGGCGTCCCCTATGCCTTGTAAATAAATATATGTTGTTAGTCGCCTTTCATTCATCCTCTTAACATGACCAAACCATCTAAGCATACTATTTACCGGTTAATATGTCATTGACTTGAATGGGCCCTGGCGGCTGAGAGTTGTCATGCTCACTCAGATGTCTCGCTGATGGTGGCGCGTGTGTTCTTTCAAAATTGTTGAGCTAAATGGTGTTGATCCATGCGTCATGCTCGTGAACGGGCGCCGTCAGTCGGGACTGGTCACCTCTTAGCTTCCTCGGCTTATTTGTAATTATTTTATTTTGAAATTGTTTTTGTTTATTTTGCTACTATGGATGCGATTTTTTTATTACATCGTCCTCACATTTAGTTATAAATTCAACATTATTTTTATACTTATCTTTATGTATCAATATAATTTAAAAGAGTGTCCATGGCGTTTCATGCCCGTTCTTCTTCATACGTACCTACTGCGCTTTGGAATGGGCAACTAGCTTCATATTTCTAACTGACCGACTCCTTGACAATTCAAAAGTGCCTGTAAATGGTTTAATTGAAATTAATGCTTTGAGTTTATGTTTAATTGTTGTCACTACATCTTCCTTTAAACCGCACTGTTGCCAATTATCCCCTTTTAAATAATTGTATCCCAGTAATAACATCGCCAAATCAAATAAAAATAAGATCCACTTATGGAAGCAGGATTGAACTGCATCAGAGGATAGGAAAGCAAATATAAATTAAAACGATTTCAATAATTAATTGGTCCTAAGCAAACGTTGCTTCAAACGTTTCCAAAGGGTTACATTTGCACTTAAACTTGGATGTTGGACTGGAGGTCGACTGCCGTTGATGACAGCGTGTTGAATACTAAATGTTTGTGGAATCTATAGTTTGGTTATTTCTTTCCAGTTTCGTCCAAAGTAGTTGTACCCATAACAAAATAATTCGTTTTGTGAGCGCAACATTATAAAGTGCATGGAGGAAGGAAGAATTTTAGCTACCACTAATGAGTAAATGTTATTATCTACCTTTTAATAAATGGCAATGGGTCCTATATATCAATAAACTAAATATTACTTTTTTTTCAAACATAACACCTATTATTTGAATGAGGTGCACGAGCTTACATAATAATTGTTAAATAGAAATTGGAATGTTTTTCAAAAGTAAATTGACGCAAAATTCGTTTTTATTTGATTCTTTAGATGCCTACTGGTTACTAGCCATGCATGCTATTTAATATTGGAACATGCACATCTCATAAAAATACAAACAAAAATTCACGCATCCAATACCTCTCTACATAAATCACCAATTTCTACAAATAAAGTGTTAAACGCGCCAACATTACCCGGACTCACACACGCCTCGTAGGTGTTTTTCCCCGCTCGGACGCTTCCCAGTTTGCTTTGAGAAGTCTCGCAGGATATTGCTAGCCCCCAGCCATGCAGAGATGGATTCTATTCTAGCAAAAATGAGGACTAAAGATAATATCCAGTGTTATTTCTGACTATGAGCTGAGTTGAGAAGGCTAAAATGGATTAAAATGGAGGTGTACAAAATGTATGGACGTTTAAAACGGACGTTTTTGTGATATTTCAACATGTACTCTCATCAATCAATCTATTTTTTTTTTTCAAAACGTGTTTTTATAACAACCAACAAATAAGTTCTGGGAAATATGTTCAAAATTAACATATCTTTTTTCCGCTACCACAAACTATACAGATTTGGAATTTTTTTTATTATATATTTTCGTCAATTGGGTCTTGTCAGCGTCTTAAGCTTATTTACTTACTCACTTACTTATTCATTTAATAAGTAAGTAAACTGAAAATAGTTAAAATTACCAAGTTATACGATGGTACTTTTCTCACGCGAATCTTATAAATATTGCTCTATAACTACTCGTAGTTCTGACGGACCATATCACAAAAAATCCCGATAACATCGAATCATAATCGGCATGTGCACCAAAAATATGTATTTCACATTAATTTCATCGAAGCAATAACATGCACATAACATAACGCCTTGTTTCCCCGAAGGGTTGGGCAGAGGTGTACCTAAGTACACCTACATTTCGCCAATTATGTTTTAAGTCCCATTGTAATAGGAAGGCAATAAACATTTCCAATAAAAAAACAAAACAATTTCATTAAGTGCCAACCAATACAGCTTAACAAAAATTCAAAAAAACGAATCCGCAACACGCGTTTATCATCCAATAGCCAAGCAAAACCCATGGATCGTACACCTACACCAATAAAACAGAGTTCCATACAAATAAAAGACGTCCAGCATGGTCTGTATCAAAGAGTCCTGTGCACACAACTTGGGAGCCATTTAATTGGGTACCAATGTCTATTTGGACGTTCGTAACTTCGTCCGGATTATTATCGTTGTTTGCGACCCCTGCATGGTTCCGGTTTGGATTTGCTTCTGTAAAAGGTCGAAGGGTAATATTTGTGTGTTCGAAGAGAAGGTACTTATTGGTTGAAGGATGGATCGGTTTGTAAGTACGTTATGGTTTTGAGTAAGTATTGTTTACAAGGGTCGCGAGATTCTTGGAACAGGACTTGAGAGATATTAAGATTGTATATCTGTTTGGGTTATGTTTTAAGTGACTCGATCTTTGTGGAAAACCACGCTAACTCGTTATTAAAATAGTTGGTTCCATAGTTTTACTAAAACAATTTTAGTAACATATTTTATTGAAGCCTGAAAATAACAAAAAACAAATAGAATACACAGCTTTGTCATACTTAACATACAATTCATACAAAAAGTGCTGTCCATACACTTACATTAAAAACAAACTATCGATTTATAAACGACTTTACATATGTGCCCCGTTGATGGCAATAGGCTCGCCCCCTATTACATGGGACTTAAACATAACTGGCGAAATGTGGGTGTACTAGAGGTACACCTCTGCCCAACCTTTCGAGGAAACACGGCGTGATGTTATGTATGTATGTGTATAGCCCAACAAGACATAAACACATTACATAACAGAAAAACATCACTGAAAATAATATAACAACAAACCACATAAAAATATCTTACCCATTCCCATTGTGGAATCTCTGCAGAGAATCCGGGGAAGTCAAACCCACACATACATACATAAATGTATATATTCGCTCGTAAAAACATACTAACTTTGCCTTACAAACGTTTTCCGAATGTTTCTCTTACAATATTGTTAGTTTAATATCCTGTAGTTTTGACAGTTCGACTGAAAGCACACAATTTTTATGGATATAGGTCAACTAGGATCATCTCTTTGGCCGATAATGTGTTGGTTTTATGGACCACTAATGCTGTGATATTCTTTCTGTATGTAAAAGAGCAGTGGTGGCCCAGTGGTAACGGCTGCGACTTACGAGGTGTACATCGTAGGTTCGAACCAAAACAGGCGCTTTACTTTGTATAAATTATTTCATCACACACTGCTCTCAAAATGGTGAAGGAAACCATCGTGAGGAAACTGTCCTAGAAGCAAAAATTCGAAGAGATGTGGCATCTACCAACCCGCACTGGGCCCGCGTGGTGGATTACGGCCCACTCCCTCTCACAGAGAGGAGGCCTGTGTCCCAGCAGTGGGAACATTGGCCAAAGGTACCCCCAAGGGCTAAAGTAATGTGAGTTTACGGTACCTAGGATAAGAAACCATTCTTCCAACCACAGGTATTCAAATAAAAACCCTTCACCTAACAGGAACAGCACCTAAAGGAACATATAAAAAGCCTTAAAAAAACTAATAAATATCCACAAGAGCTCCATACATTAGTATCCTCTGTAAGTAGTTTATCCAACAAACATTATTCTTCCCCGCTTAACGTACTGACGTTATTTATACGGAACCCAGATATACACAGATATGTGGAGAATCCGATATTTTGCTAACACTGCTCTACTTATGAAAGTTTTCCTTGTTGAGGCTTTTGTAAAAGTTGGCTGGGTTCACGAGGTAGGCTGTAACCTAGATACGAGATTAGGCTGTGTTGCAAAACTAATTCCTGGCATACTGGCTTCAGATTTTCCCCAGTTTGGCAATAAGACAAAACAATATCTTACCCATTCGTTGTGGAATCTCTGCAGAGAATCCGGGGAAGTCAAACACACACATATATACATAAATGTATGGACTCACCTAAAGAATTACATGTGTTTTAAGACAGTCTTTCTAGAAATGTATTTACTTGAATTGTTTCTTGGCCGACACTGGAGATCGTTTTTCATTATTAGAAAACACAGTTAGGACAAATTTCGTCAAACTTCAGAAGTCCGCCTAAAAGTATTTAAGTACGTAATTCGACTATGAATTTGTAATAAATTCGAGGATACTATTGGCACAAAAATGTTACTAATTAATTATTCTACATCCCCCCCACATTACGTAAGTCCCATGTAATAGGGGGCGAGCCTATTGCCATCAACCCGGCACAAATCCAGAGTCGGGCTGCTATTGAGACATTTCAGATGGAAAATCCCAATAACATTTTGCCCGACCCGGGAATTGAACTCAGGACCTCATGCTCAGCAATAGCGCTCACGACCACTAGACTAATTATTCTAATTAACCAAAAAAACATCCTCATAAAAAACCAAACATATTCAAGACAGACAACCATAAACAACTAATAAGAAAATAAAACCCAATTCCATAAAATTCAGCACAAATTAGCTTTTGAAATGTCCAAAAGGAAAGCGAAAGGTTCTCGGCCGTTTTGTGAAAACCCCTTTCACCCCCACTGGACCCCAAACACAAATATGAGTATAATTACCCCTCTAATGTGATATTACGCTTAGGGGAGCATCCTTGGCAGGGGATGCTATTTGGAATCAGGATGCATGAAATTAAATTGCCTGCTTTTAAGATAGCTAAGAAATTTCTGGATGATATTTTTGTAAGACCTAGGGGTGTATTGTAGGGTTGAATACAGGAATGGTTATTGCTGTTTGTGTTTATGATATTGCTTCCAGTGGCTTCTTAAGACGGTACATGCCATTTGGTTTAAATAGGTTTTTATTATTTTATTAATATTTTACATAGATTATTTTATATTTTGTGAATGTGAGAACGTTGTAGGCTTAATAAACTAGATTTGTAGACCATTTATTTTTTGTTAAGTACCTGGTACTTCTTGACAGGCCTACACTGTCCTCACATACATATTAACACTATAATTTGAAATGATTGCAAAAGCCAATTATTCTTAAAAGAGTTACCGTGGAGTTTCTTGCCTGCTCTTATCCATAGGAAACGACCAATTGGAACCGTGCACCTAGCTTCTGACGCTTCATAAGTGCCATGTAGGTTTATGTGAAACAAAATACTTTGATTTGATTTGTTATTGTAGTGTTCTTGACGACCAAAACCCGATTAGAATTTTCTTTGCACTTAAAAGCTGACGACGTTTGAAATTAAACGCTTTCAAAACTGTTTTGACTTAAACCATGAAAAGGTTTGTACTGAAAATAATACATAGTAACGTTGATCAACATTTGTTGATTAACATCTACGTACTAGTGTTTAGTTGATGACATCTATGTACTAATTACCCATGTTAGAAAACCTATCAATGATTTGATTTGATTTGGTTGACAGTATTTTGTGACATCATATTTTAGTGGGCTCAGCCAATTTTACACAATCCACTTTAAGACGCTGACAACACCTAAACCGCGGTCACTGTCGGATTGCATAGAAAAGAAAGAGAAGCGCGATGACACAACGCTTGTAATTTATTGCAAAATATGAAACAATTATCCTATTTATTCAAAATTGAGTTGAGTAATCGAAAATAAAAAACAACCAAGTTCTGCATTCAAATAAGACGTTCTTTTTATTAATTAAATACGTAACGTATGTTGATATTGAATATATACTTAGATATTTTGGATTAGAACTCAAGGTAAGAGGTTAGTTTAACTGTAGTTTGTATCTAGATTTTTTTTAAAACGTGTTTTGGAAAAAACTAAGTTCTAGGAAATATGTTCAAAATTAACATATATTTTTTCCGCTACCACAAACTATACAGATTAAGCAATTTTTTGTCTTAAGAGAATCCTATTTTGGTCAATTGGGTCTTGTCAGCGCCTTAAGGGCCGATTCACATCGGAACGGCACACAGTGGAACGAATGTATGGGAGCGGTTGGACGTAGACATGTCCGAAAAATAAGAGTAAAATTATGACAAACTAATGATGCCATCTTATTCGATTACTTAATGCCTTCATAAATTGTGGTGATGAATTTCTTCATAACTCCCATATTTCGGGAGTAATTTGAGAAAATGTGAAATTTTACTATGAAAATGAGTGTATCGAGCTCTCTCCCTCCTGATTCCGGGCTTGTTTCAAGTAGCGGTCTCTAATATCGTAATGCTATTACTAAGAGCTATATTTAATACTAAGACACATAGTGCGCCAAATGTGCACTTTCTGGGATAAAAGGAAATGAAAATTTAAAAAAAAAACGTTTTTTCCCCATTTGTATTTACTTTAAACCGCAGACAGACTTATTAAGAGGTCTATAAATATATTATATATATACAGAAATATATATTAACAAAAATATTCACAAGAACTGATGAGAGTATGACTTTTAAGTAAGTTGATAATAAATTACCTAGTTTCATTAAAAGTACAATAAATAATTAAGATGTAAGCTCTAATTTACTAAGTTACACATTTTAAAACAATAACATCATTTAATTATCTTCGTCATCATCATCATCATCAATTAATTCAAATTCAGAATCGATGTCCGCTAAATCATTTATGTTAACAAATTCGATATCACTTTTCTCAGAATCCGTAAGCTCATAAAATTCCTTAAAAGAAGATTTTTTTACAAACTTATTTCCTTTTGGACGGATACTTGTAACAAGTGGATCAGAAGACAGTAAAAGATTGTGCATAATATCTTCATTGCATGAGATACTGCTATGCTTTCGAGAATGCCCCTCTCTATATTTTCTAAAATCTTTATTTCTAGCCTCAGATGCCTCTTCGGATAGAAAACCAATGGGCACAATTGACATGTTCTGAACTATGTCTGGCCCATGCATTAAAATTTTATGAAGTGAAGAAGGCATATAATACCATGGGTATAACTCCACGTAAAGCTTAGCAGTATCAAAGCAGAACTCTCGGAATTTAGTTACGTTGATCTTCTCTCCTGATGAAATACACTGCAAGATCACACAGATTTTTCTTAAAAGCATAGCATCTATTCCGGTCAGTTCAGCAGATTTAGTGTAGTTTTCAAAAAATCTCCTTGCCGAGTTGCCATTGTTGGTGGATCCACTGCCTTGTTTCACAACATCGAGAAGTAAGCCCGTTTCTCTTCTTACAGCCTCTTGAACTCTTTTCTTCCTGTCATCAACTTGCCTTTTTGCTATATCACCCCTTACTTGCCATGATTTTATGTCTAATTTGTAGGAAATGTGTAATAAGCATTCCATTGAGCGAATCCAAGCGTGAAGGGTGCTTAAGCTATATTTATACATGTCCTCGTTTGCGTGTTTATCTTTGATTAACTCTAAATTATTCATTTCTTTAGGACAAGCCTTGCATATGTCACACACTGAAGCTGCTGTATTGGATATAATGGAATGAATTTTACCATCAATCATTGTCAACAGCAGTTGGTGTTTGACACTAATTCCATCAGTGATGGTGGATGGAGTTAAGGCTTCAATCTCTGCTTCGATTTCAGCCATCTCTCTCTGCACATTTTCTTTGGTTTCCTTTATAAACTTAAACAATATTGGCCGGCAAAATGAAGTGGAAGATGGTCGCTCGGTTTCCCAAATTGTTACACCTTTTGAGACGAGCCGCAGTGGTACAAGACTAATCATAAAATTACTAGCAAGATCGATTTGCTCATCTTCACTCGTCCTTTGATGATAAATGCTTTGGCTAGATGATCCGTCAAAACCCCATTTGCTGGTCAATACGAGCTGTTGATTGGGATCAACAGGGGTTTCTAACGACCTAATAAGTCTTCTTGAGGTTAAATCCATCAAGGCTTGTAATTTGATTTTTGCAGAGCTCTCTGTAACTGTGAGATCTTCTTTGGCCGGATAGCACTTAATTTTTTCTTTAACCAACATGTAGTAACTCGGGTATTGAAGAGCTCCTTCTTGAGTGTTGAAATCCCGAAGAGTGTTATAGCGCCATTTCGATAAGTTCATCGATACATAAAGAGCCAATGCCTTCAAAGGGAATATTTCCCGTACCTGAATTGATTTACCTTCAATGAAGGCTTTGATTTTTGAGGCCTCTTCTGGATTCTCCGTCAAGTATTTCATAACATAAGCTGTATCGCTTTGTCCTGCCTTTTGAAGCGCCCTTTCGGCCGAAAACATAATTTCAGCGCTGCTACTGCTGCATGAAAGACTATCTTCAGTGCGTCTTCTTTTTTGCCGGTTACTAAGGTCCTCAAAAGATTTACGAGGACTAGGATGTGTACAAGTTGAAGCATCAGATTTAGCAGGAGAAATTATGGGCTCGATGACGTCACTTATATTTTCTGTAGAAGGTTCCATATTTTCATTCTGTAATTCCGGCCATTGAATTGCAGCCTGTAGCCAAATCTCATGTTTCTTCCGAAACTTATCTGTGCTTCTTCCAGACTGTGTCCATTTTGCATAAATGCGGTAACAAAATCGACGACACCAGTCTTTTAAACTTGTTTCAGCACTTTCACATAACTGAACACAACTGTTATCTTTTAAAACACTGAACAAATAGTTAAAGTCGCGTAAATCTTTATGTGCGCGTGCGCATAAAGCAACGTGAATATCAAGATTTGTATTAAAATTTGGAAAATACATTGCGAGATTAGCTTGGATACAACGAGGTGTAAATCAACACTGATTTTAAAGTTACTAATAGTGACCTATTTATATAAAATCCAGGTATCCCAGGTATCCTTTGTTAAATATTGCAAGGTAATTAGTTATTGTGATAATTAGTAAATGATGCATGCTAAATTAGTGTATTAAGAGCCATTTAGTAATTAAATAATAGCAATGTTCTTATCAGTAATCATTAGTGCATCAGTTTTATATGTAAACCTTAAGTCCCTAATTATATATCCTAATTAGCTTATATCTTCTCTAATTGGCTGCTCAGAAATGTTATTGTAATAAGGTAAACCTTTAGAAAAACGGTTTTAATCAACAAAATAAACAAAAAATAAAAAAATTGTGTTATAAAATAAACATCACTCTTTATCCCAGAAAGTGCACATTTGGCGCACTATGTGTCTTAGTATTAAATATAGCTCTTAGTATTAGCATTATGATATTAGAGACCGCTACTTGAAACAAGCCCGGAATCAGGAGGGAGAGAGCTCGATACACTCATTTTCATAGTAAAATTTCACATTTTCTCAAATTACTCCCGAAATATGGGAGTTATGAAGAAATTCATCACCACAAGTTATGAAGGCATTAAGTAATCGAATAAGATGGCATCATTAGTTTGGCATAATTTTACTCTTTTTTTTCGGACATGTCTACGTCCAACCGCTCCCATACATTCGTTCCACTGTGCGGCAGAAGCCGACAGCGGCCGGCAGCGAAGCGACGTGGGCAGTCGCGGGCGGTACCGCTGACAAAACGCGCGTGGCCGCGAAGCCGCGCAGCGCCACGTGCGACCCGCGACCTTTTTGAGCTATTCAAGCAATACTGGTCTTTTAATTATGTAGATAAATTTTAAAATGATCCCACACTGAAAGTGATCCTTAAACTCATTGAAGCATGAAGCTGCAATTGTCAGTATTTTTCTAAAGTATAGTCAAGAAACATGCAAGCAATTAACACACATTGATTCATCCAAGCAAATCAGCGTGCAACTACCACTTTACATCTTTTGCATTTTAATTTATCCACCTACCTTAAATATATATGTATTAAAAATATGCCTTCAAAAAAATCCTCACTGAATAAATGACAGTCACGTACCTCAATTTAGGCGCACATTTGTCACGCGAGCGCGCAAGGGTTATAATTGTGACAGACATAGAGGAGAAGGGTTGATAATCATATTCTAAACGTCACTCTATTAATTTGAGAGTACGTTTTTTGTGTGGTGGGTTGGTTAATAAACTGTGTTTAGTGTTTAATTAATTGTGAAAATTACATCATCATTCTCTTGAGCACAAAAATGTTCTACGATCAGCCGGTCACCTTTTGGTGGTTTGGAATATTACTTCGGGGTCACCAGTATAGAGACATGAGGAACAGGGTGTAAAGTTCAGGGAGGATCCCCCGACCATTGATGTCGAGATGTTGTATAATATATGCTAGTTGCGCGGTAAACTCTGCTTGCGCGATGCAGGATTTTGCGTGACGTTGCGTAGTTCGCATGTGGCGATGTAGATGCCGCCACAATTACATAGTTATCTATTTTTCATTCCTTTTTTTTTGCGAAGACCCACCCATATGTGTTCAAGTTCAGCGATGAACATACATACTGCCTTGTTGCATTATAATTATTGTACATAGAGAAGAGCCAGAAGAGGTCTACTGCCTAGAAAACACAACATATAGAACTGAAGTATATTTCAAGCGTCTATGATAGATTACACACACATGTTTTTGTCAACCAAACAATAGTTTAAGAAAGGGCACCAAAATACATCTAAAACCTGAGCACCCATTATCAACATCCCATATAATGCTTATAAACTTAATCGAACTCCTTTCAATATTTTAATATTAAAACACATTATAAAATTCGTCTGGAGACAAACTCCGTGGCTTCTGCCATAGTTTCCTAAGTCCCTGAAAATTCTTACAGCGGAGTTTAGCAAACAAATCATGAATATTGAAGTGACGCTAAATAAGCTGCTAATCCCCCAGGAGAGATTCTGCTAGCGGTTCAAGTTGTAAACTTATTTTAGAATATAAATAGGGCAGTTGAAATGTAGATTAGAAATTTTGACAATTAGTCTTCGATGACAAAATATTAAATTATTCCGATCTAAGGGGACACAGCGGGGTGACAGATCGGAATAATTCAAAATATTGACAATTAGTCTTCGATGATAAAATTTTGACAATAAGTCTTCGATGACAAAATTTTGACAATTAGGTAGTCTTCGATGACAACATTTTGACAATTAGTGTTCGATGACAAAATTTGGACAATTAGTCTTCGATGACAAAATTTTGACAATTAGTCTTCGATGACAAAATTTGGACTATTAGTCTTCGATGACAAAATTTGGACTATTAGTCTTCGATGACAAAATTTTGACAATTAGTCTTCGATGACAAGATTTTATTGTAAAAATATTTCTTCAGGTTTTTAACATAACATAACATTACGCCTATATTCCCCGAAGGGTAAGGCAGAGGTGATAGTACACCCACATTTCGCCAGTTATGTTTAACTCCCATGTAATAGGGGGCCAGCCTATTGCCATCAACCGGGCACAAATCCAAACTCCGGGCTGCTATTGAGAAAACCCGGATGAAAACACACAAATAACACTTAAAAGGTCAGGTTTTCTCAGGTTTACTTAGGTTTTTACATAATAGGTATAACAGCATCTAAGGTTTTTAACTTCTTACAATTCATTTATTGTAACCTATTTCATATAATAATCTTAAAAATACCTACAAGATATACAAGTATATAATAAAAATAACAAAAAGACGGAAGAGCTCGTTGGCCATCAAAAGATTCGTCCGCATCGCTGTCAATGGGAAAAGTGCCCAAAAGGCTGGCAGCATTGCCACGTTGGATGGCAATTCTGATTCTTTGGGCTAAAAAAAGGCCAGCCCTCTGGTCACGTGAAGACTCTACCAACCGTTCGGCGATGTCCCTAAATACTCGATTAGCACTCGGACCCCAAGGCTCTAGTGTTTCAACCCCAAACGGCTCAAACATATAGCTCCCAATAAGGTTGTTATATTTGCGCTGTTTGAGGTCTTCTGCTCCTGCAGCAGCCGCCCCAACACAGCCCGCCGTTCTTGAAAGATGGGAAGGCGCGAGAGTGTCGACACTGGTTGCATCCCACAACAAAGGCCTACCCAACTTCAACGGCATTATGGTCATTCTGTCTGGCCTCTTCCCATCGTCACAGAATATAAATGACAATAGGGTACAATAAATTAATTGTGACATTGTTTCTCTAATATTAAAATGTATACGATACATCTTACATCATATTTTCTGGTAAACTAATTCATTGAATGAATTTATTATGGCACGTTTTCAAAATTCAACTACAAAATAGCAAAAGCCTTTGCCATTAAAAGATAGTCGCTTTAAATGATAAGTTGCACCATGAGCAAACAACTCAAAAACTTCTTTAAATATACTGCATAATCTTAATATTAAGGCAAAACGGTTTATACGTCGTCAAATGGCTTAATGGCAAAATAAACCGAAATTTAATAGGAAACTTTGTGAACTAATTATTTTCCCATGGGCCACCCTCTTTAAGGGGAAGATGGTAAATACAGGAGACGTAAAACTGCTTCTTTTTTATAATTTAATAAGGATGCTTTCCAATACTTTAGTAGCTTTAAATGGAGGAAATTGTTCGCTAAAGAGGGCTTCAAGATTCTTATTTAATTTGCGAAATTGGACGTTGCTTTTTGGGATTTTTGTGAATGATTTTATTTTTTGTAGAATCTCTTATGTAGAGATTTTTATTAAGGGGCTCGCTTCTTTATTTAAACATGATTATTTTAAAGTAAATACAAGGTTACAAACACAAAAAAAAAAAATCTTTATTGACAAAATCGTTCTTGATTAAAAGTTCGCGACGTGTCTTCATTTATGTCTTCGGAGTATAGTCAGGGAAATCATCAAATTGACACACTACCGACCTACTAATTTGCCGTGCTATAGCCATTTCATACAACTATCAAATATTGACTGTTGTGATTTGAATATACGGACAATTTTAAATGGAAGTCGATTCGATAAACGATTAATTTCTCTGACTTTACCCATTCATCCATTTATCGTTACTTAGTTTTGTTAATTTAATGTGACAATCGTGATCAACATTGCATTAGTAGAAGACCAAGTAACATTCAGGAGCGTATGTCTTATACTGTATCATAATGCATACTCAGCCTATAATGTTCCCACTGCTGGGACACAGGCCTCCTCTCATCGAGAGGGAGTGAACTGTAATGTACCACGCGGGCCCAGTGCGGGTTGGTAGATGCCACATGTCTTCGAATTTTTAGTTATAGGACATGTTCGTGTTTCGTCACGATATTTTCTTTCACCGTTTTTAGAGCAGTGGTGATGAAATTGTTTACACAAAGAAATGTGCCTGCTTGGGTTCGAACAAAGACATACAACTCGTAAATCGGGGCCTTTACCACTGGGCCATCACTGCTCTCTATTATATAATTATGCTATATTGTATATGCCACCGTAAAATTGTGAACTGTTACAATAACGCATTCATTTTCGGAAGTTTATAATCTATCAATATCAAATCGTCAAATTGTGAACGAACCTGCACTTATCGACAGGGTCCATAATCTGTCCGATTTTATCACCCGTAAAATTGTGAGCCGTCCTTGATCAGTCTTGGCGGTACCCTCATTAGTCGCAGTAACTAAGCCAGGGCACCCCGACCAAATGGGTTAGGTTAAGTTAGAACTGTGATCAACCAAGCGCGACGCGAGCGAGCGAAGCGAGCGGTGCCGCGGCAGCGGCGGGTGAGCGATGCTTCCAAGTTGGTCGTAGTTTTGTGGCTAGCGCAAGGTGCGTTCGTCGCAGCGACCAATGGTCATTGGTTCATCGCATGCAAGTTTGATACCAGTTCACAATGTGTCGGTATGCCATGAGTAGATTATAAACTATCGAAAGATAAGGCGTTAAACTGTAAATAGTTTGTTGCAGTTCACAATTTTTCGATAGTTTATAATCTCTCTAGTCATATCTATATCAATCAATCAATCAACTCAGCCTATAGCAGGACATAGGCCTCTCCCAGACTGCGCCACAACACCCTGTCCTCCGCCTTCCGCATCCAGTCTGTCCCAGCCACCTTTTTAAGGTCATCGGTCCATCTAGCTGGGGGGCGTCCCGCACTACGCTTGCCGATACGCGGTCTCCACTCCAGGACTCGTCTGCTCCACCGGCCATCGGTCCTTCGACACACATGGCCAGCCCACTGCCACTTCAGCTTGCTGACTCTGCAGGCTATGTCGGTAACTCCGGTTCTCTTCCGGATAACTTAATTTCTGATCTTATTCTTCAAAGAAACTCCGAGCATAGCCCGCTCCATGGCGCGCTGAGCGACCTTTAATTTGTGGACCAGCCCGACTGTCAGTGTTCACGTTTCGGCACCGTATGTAATAACGGGCAGGACGCACTGGTTGAAAACCTTAGTCTTCAAACACTGCGGGATTGGCGACGAGAAGACTTGACGAAGTTTTCCAAACGCTGCCCAACCCAATCGGATCCTCCTGTCGGCTTCTTTCTCAAAGTTGTGTCTACCGAGCTGGATAACTTGTTCTAGGTAGACGTACTCCTTCACAACTTCGAGAAGCGACCCTTCAATGTGGATTGGACTCGGCAAGACGTGCGAATTGTACATGACTTTCGTCTTGTCCAAATTCATGCCGAGGCCAACCCGCCGAGAGGCTCCATTTAGGCTGTGCAGCAACTGGTCTAACTGTTCCAGCGTCTCTGCCATTATGACGATGTCATCGGCAAAACGAAGGTGTGAGATGTACTCGCCGTTTACATTGATACCCTGCCCAGTCCAGTCCAGCGTCTTAAACACGTCCTCCCACGCATTGGTGAAAAGTTTTGGGGATATCACATCCCCTTGTCTCACCCCCCTGAGCAGTTGGATAGGGCTGGTTTTTTCATCCTGGATTTGGACAGTCATCGTTGCAGCGTCATACAAACACCTCAACACTTCGATGTAACGCCAGTCAATTCGACATCGTTGCAGAGAAGCCAGAACTGCCCATATTTCGACGGACATATCTATACTCGTTAGATAATCGATTACCGTTCTCTTTAGCGTTAATCCGAAATAAATCAGATTTTTGTTTGATTGAGTATATTATTTTCCTCATAACTATTAATTAATTAAATATTAATCCTGAAACGCCATCCTATCTGCGGAAACGTTTTACCTCCGCCCGTCCTTCAGATGCGCCTTGCAGATCGCATCTTAGAAACCTTTTAAGTCCCCTCCCCACTCCACCGACTTCTACTCCTACTCCTTCACTGTGCACGCGGTTCGGTCATGAAATTCACTTCCGTCGGACATTAGGGACTGCCAAACTGTTGCAGTATTTAAAAGAAGAGTGAAAGAACACTATCTTTCCACTTCGTCATAGTTGCGTATGAATTGATTATTTTAAATTACACTTTATTTTTTTCATATTCTAGTGATATTTATTTTAGTAGTGTATGTTTGTACATATACAGGTTGAAATTGAAAACTTGCGACAAACTGAAATGGGACATTGTATACATCATTATTAACAACTTTTACTAAGGGACCAAAGCTGTAATCCCAAAAAAAAAATCTGCTTTTCCTACATTTTGATGAGGTATTGCGAACATAAATGTAGGGGACAGCAGTTTTTTTTTTTGGGATTGTAGCTTTGGTCCCTTAGTAAAAGTTGTTCATAATGATGAGTACAATCTTCCATTTCGATTTGTCGCATGTTTTCAATGTCACCCTGTATTCCCATATTATTTGTTTTGTGAATTGTTTCGATTTTATGTATTCTATTTTCTCTTCTACTCTTACACACGGTGTCTACTGTCCTATCGCAGGTATGCTGGAAGAGATTTCTTTAGAAATAAGCATCACCTTTGTACGTATTTTTCTGTTCTTTCCTTCTTGTCTGTTTATGTGTGTGTACATAAAAGGTTAAATAAATAAATAAATAACACTGATATTAAAATTCACAGCATCACTTTATTAAAACAAAAAGATAAAGCTACACAACATCGAACATTGTTTAACTTTGTTCATAACATTTAATTAATACACCTTTCACGATGTCAACGTAACAAAAATGCCTTTCAATAACGCCAGCCGATGTAACACGTAAATTTGACCAAGCTACTGCGACCTCCCCTGCCTCTCCTTCATTCATACTAAACTAGGGACTGAAGAGATATTGTTTGAAAGTCACAGCTCTACTTTAACTGGTGAACACCTGAACAGTTATTATAATTTTGATTGGCTCCCGTTTGTTTTCGCACAAATGTTGGATAATTTTCTATTCGAAGTTCGGCAGGAGAGTGGACAGACAGGAAATTAAATTTCTTGATAGCAGTTCGAATTGAAAGTTATTAACAGTTTATCAATTGAATTTCTAAAGTTTTGATCAGAAGTATCTTTTTTACTACGATTATAAAATCTGTATGCTAATAAGGTTTTCTTTGTTTGTTACAGGTAATATTATATGCCATGCAGTTTGCAGACGGAGAATGTGAGGTAAAGAAAGTGCTATGTGAAACAGCTTAGCCAAAAGATAGGAATGCATTGTTTCTCCCGGGGTCGCGGGAAAGTCCGAAAGGAATACCGTGGCGTCTGGCAACACAGGCAACGGAAGGAATACGGGTGGGTTTTAGTCAGTATGAGTCTGACACACCCTCCCGCTCCACCCAGAACGGGAGAAGTTATTTGATAATTTCCCACACACAAAAAAGGGATGCATTGGTTTATGGTTAGCCTACTTTGGGCCCTAAAAATATGTCTTTTTTTAGGCTTATTTTCGGAGAAGGTATTCTTAGGAACTTTTATAAGATCTCTTTTTATCCGTGTATCACAGATGTATTTTTTGCAAATCTTACGCCGGCAGCACACCTCCGCCGCGAAACCATAGCAGCGAGACCGCAGTAGTTCAATTCAACTGACTCGCGTCATGGCCAGAGGTCGGAATTAGGTAGAGTTATTTATGTACTTGCATCGAAAAGTTGATATTAATATGGATCTTTCCGGGATTTCTAATAGACAATCCCGTGTGGCCGCATTGTGTGCTCCGTATTTCCATTATTGTTTTCTTTTGTTCTCACAATTTATTTATTTATTTATTTAATACTTTACGCACACAAATGTACAGAGGCGGACTTAATGCCATAGGCATTTTCTACCAGTCAACCTTTGGGTGATGCAGAGACAGACAGCGGTAGGTGCAATAACGAAAACTGTGAAATAAATATTTATTAAAATATAAGTATATACATACATATACCTATTTAACATTATATATAATAGATATACCTAATTATACATAAATATAAGACTAAATAAATACACGAATATACTAAACAGTAAGACAAACAATGGGAAAACATTATCGTTGTGATGATACTGCCAGCTTCTTACGAATGTGCTCGCGAACTTTAACTTTAAAGGATAATCGGTTGGTTACCATCCTGATTTCCTGGGGGAGCGAATCTATGTTGTGCGAACTACAAATGCTACCGCCTACTACAACCCGCTACTCACATCCGATTCGAGTAGCGGAACAAGGCGCGAGTTTCGCGGCTGATGTGTGCTCCCGGCGTTATAAGCATTGAATCAAAAATCAAATGTTAGTTTATTCACAACCAATTCAAAAACAAAAAAAGGCTGTTAATTAAATAGCTTTCAGTAAAGTATCGAATGACGATCTTTAGTTATGAGTTTTATAGTTTAAAATAAGGTAGGTTTAGTGGATAGCTCATGCTATGGTTCCCACATTGGTCCATAGTCCCATGAACCTCATACATAATATACGTTCCCTTCAAGAAGTACTAGGCGCTCATAAACTGATAGGAGGCAAGATCCTTCACAATTTGGGCGCACGATTTATAGGCTGGTGTAGCGCCACCGTGATTAAATATGGCCGGCTTTGTAGGGTGGCTGTGATGAGCTCGTGTTTATTAACACGTGAAGCAACGCTTTTCTTTGCATGTAAATGGTAATCATACAAAATCTACATGCATAGGGAAACAGGGAAATTCTTCAACATCATATTTTTTTTTATACCGTGGTTTTTATTCATTATTCCCTTGACTTGAAGCGCTTGCTAGCTTATAACTTTCGGTCTCCGTGCTAACCAGAACAGTTTCAGATGCTTTCTAAAATAGTAATAGACAAATTTACCTTTATAACTTTAGCTACATATTACTACGGTGTCTACAACATTATCCCACCCACAAAAATCCAAAATTTTAATCAAGAAATTTCATCAAGAACTTTGTCCTCGTTTGAGCTAAAATATACCCTTACTTTAAGCAAACCCTTCTTGAAGGCGAATAGGCTGTAAGAAATTATCTTTGCCTCACTACAGCGGTACAACTAGAAGTGTTGTCATTAAAACCCTTAAAACCGGAGGGTAACTTCGGCTAACTTTGGGTAACTTCGGGTAACTTCGGAAGTTCCGAAGTATAAAACCCTTTGTCCACCGTTTCGTTACAACCAAATGAAATCCTTAAGTTTCTTTGTTGGAATTTATTAACAGTAAAAATGTTAATCTATGCCGTTCTGTCTTATGTTTTTGTTTTGTTTTTCCGTTTTTTTTTTTTTGTTTTGTTTCGTGACAATGTTTTTGGGAATGTGTTGTAGAAGTTGGATTTTAAGAAGTTTTCTTGGCGTAGCGGAAGATTGACGAAATGAAAGTTTGTTACACAGTTAGCTTAACTTCTTTAAGGCTGTTACATATTTTTTCATCCAGGGCTGATTTTCTAAGGGCAGTTTTAGCATAAAACTGTAAAAAAATAAAAATTATTCCTCGGATATAGCTATCTGGCGTTGGAAGAAACAACCCTAAGCCCTAACCTACTGATTTATTTTCGGATTTATAACTGAATTTGCGTAGCCCTTCCAGAAATTTAAGTTAAATGAGCACAATTCGGAAGAAAACGGTTGTACAAAATTCTCAAATCTAATTTAATTTCTCTATTCATCAATAAAAAAATGTAATCACGCCCATAAAATAAAAAACTCCTCTATTTTCCTAATCCGACCGGAAAAAGGGTAAAACCGATTAATATTTAACGTAATAACTCATAGTACATCTACCCCTTTTCACCATTAAATCTTTTTTTTTCTCAACCCGTCAGTCGCAAATCTTGGGTTCCTTCAAGGAGAAATTAAAAGTCGGGCCCGTGAGCACCCTAAAGCTCTGCCTACCTCTTTGTGTTGTTAATCAGATGAAATATTTAATTACTTGTTCCTGATGCTGCAGCTGTCAGTTTAAACAACCCTTTTAAGGAGTTTAAGTTAGGAGATGAAGCGGGAGCGGGTCCGGAAACTTGAAATATTAAAGTGAAAGTATATGGGTAAAGGTTTATTTTTGGTTGTCCTGAAACTTGTTCGTTGTAAAATTGTAGTGAAAATTCCAGTAGTGGATTTATGAATAACTAAACTGAAAGAAAAATAGGTTTATTTGTCACAGAAACACGTGCACATAAAAAAGAGAAGTACAGAGCGTGCCAAAGAAATAGACATACATACATACATACTTACACTCGAAAAATATAACCCTCTTTCTGGGGCAGTCGGGTAAAAATATCTACAATCACGAGCACACAAGAAATAGTCAGCAGAGCTGTACGTCGTGACTGTGACAAGAATGCTTCCATTCAGCATGATGTTATTGCTGATTTTCAGCGGTCACCCGAAAGTGAAGTAGTGATTCAAAAGTTTTGAATATTGTGTTAAAGTCGCAATTACCCTATTTCAACACTGTGAAATATCATTAGGAATTACAAATACATATGTATGTAGATTCATAAATTCCAACCATACAGTCATGCGTACGGATTTGTTGTTTTTCAAGCTTCAACTAAACTTATGCGACGTTGTGTCACCCCTTGTAAAATTTCAACATTTGTATCTGTAATTTTTATGGTGTACATAATAAAGAGTATTCTATTCTATTCTATTCTATTGTCTAGTCGAAACGGCTTTCTCCTTTATTTTAGACCACAGCATAATTCATCTAGCTGAACTAAATATTTCATTCCATACACAACAACCGTCCTTCATTATTTAAGGTACTTTTTTACCAAATTTCCACGTCCAAAGATTAAGGGTAGGACTCAAGGGTTCCATTAATTCCCGATTTTTTTTCAATTCCATTGAATTCTGAATCAATTGGTAGCGGTTAGGGGACTCGCGTTAATTTGAATAATCTAATGATTGCAGTGATGCGGTTTAGTTAATTAGCTCGGTGAAGATGCTTCTAATTGTTTAATTGATTTTGCGTGTTAGCTCTTAATGTGTCAGATGTTATTTTTTTTAGTTTCTTGTGGTTTTGGAGTTAATGATTGTATATCAGGTGGCATTTTAAGTGTAGGAGCGTTTATAGTGTAAGTTTCGAAATATTTTCTGTTTTAGAAGAAGACTTTCCCTGCAGTGTTACAATGATAGGCTAGTTTTACTTATAACAAGATTAATTTAACAAAACTTGACTTTGGTTTAAAGAAAATATTAAGCAGATATAGTCCCCAACGTTGACTGATTCAAAAAATCTAATTACGAAAAGTTCAACATCAAAATCAAAACATAATCATCATAATTTATATTCTCTCAAAGTTATGGAGATTTGCTAATCACATTACTACACGTAATACATCAGAACTCTGTCTCGTCTTGAACAATTCTCTTTACTTCCCGACGTAATCCGTCTAACTACGTAAACGAATTACCTTCTGGAGAGATGCCATCAATCTGGGGTAATGTAGGACCCACCTTCGGGTAGTTCTGAAGACGTTCGATGTTCTTGGGTGGGTAGTAAACGACTGGAAACAGTGTTGTTTTGTAAGATTGGATTACATAATAAAAATAATGTTAATGGATGGAACACTGCTGGCAGCACCCTAATTCCGTAACGCTGTTTCAATCACAATGCGAGAGTTTTGAAGGATATTGCAAAACCATTGCTTCATAGGTTTGGAAAATTCGTCTGCTCTACAACGTAAGTAACGCAATGTACGTGGGTGAACTGTCAAAATGAAACCCATTGCGATCAATTGGCATTTTATATGTGTTACACAATTATCCCACTGTTACTTAAACTGGATAAGTTCCTGTTAACTTTTTTTGCAGGTAAATTTATACAAATTCAATTCCATTTTTTTATCAAATGAAAACTATACTGTACATTAGTAGACACTATCCGCTTTATTGATGAAGGTTGCTTGAAGTTAAGAGACATTTAAACGTAAAAATGTATAAAAAACAGTCGCTAATCATTACCTTATAAAAAAAATCCAAAATGACAATATTATTTTAAAACTACCAAAAGTTAGATGTGCTGCTGGGGAGTTTGTTCCGCCACTTCTTCTTCCCAGATAAAGCACTAGGAAGTGGTGAAGGGCGGGCATATTTGGGGGACTGTCTTATGTAACTTTGACGTTCGAAAAGTGCTGATTTTCAGCCTAGTTTGAATAAATGACTTTTGATTTTGATTTTGATTGAGTTAGAAAGAGCGTTTTTGCTAAACTTTTGCAACGTTTCGCATAAGAAACGGAACTTAGGTATTTATTAAGATAATTATAAATATAGCTTAAGTAATTTAAAAAAAATCTTTTCACGACATTCCCATCCTCCACAAATTCATGTCTACCCTCACTTTGACACGAAAGTCGTAACGTTGTCAGAGAAGAACCGTCGCCTTGATGTACAACATTAATTAGAATACTCTCGGAGAGGACATTTTTCCCCGTTTCCTCAGCTTATCTCTAATAAAGTTGAATGGAAAATTTACTCTGTGAACGTTTTATAAGGAAGAATTGTTCAGTTTTCCTGACAGGGCAGGTATTTTAGAAAGCTGACTAGACAAAAAATGGACTTATTTATTTAACACTCGGTCGTAAAGAAGGCACAGTATGTACTTACCAATAACAGTAATCTGCAATAGGCAACAAAATAATATTGGACAAATTTGTTTTTTTTTTTTATGCTAATCTGCAATCAGTGATCCACTATAAGCAGATAGTTTGTGAGATTTAGTTAGATCAAGTGCATCCTCTATCGAGGACAGCTTTTACACGATGACAATCGGTAATTTTCACTGGAGTATCTCTTTTCTCTTGAGACGTTTTAGATAGCTGCGCGTGATTAGACGCAAGTACATTCTTACATAAGACTATAGCTGTAACTCGAAGTGAGAAATGTTGGTTATCATTTCTAACTTCTAGTTACCGCTTTATATAAGCGGGCACGCCCTTTATGCCTGGAGGCTATTATTTAGGTATTAAGAAGTTCTGTTAACGTTTTTATGTTGGGATTTTTACTTCTGCTTGAGAACTCAAATTACTACTGAAAACTGTACAGTTTTCATTGTTTTAGTGGTATATTGGCGTGTGCTAGCTAACATATGGCAAGTAATTCAATTTAATGTTTTGTGTTTCGTAGTGTTAATGACCTTGCATACGATTTGTATAGGATCAAGTTTATATAACTAAACAGACAGCTGTGCTGCTGGGGAGTTTGTTCCGCCACTTCTTCTCCCCAGCTAAAGCACTAGGAAGTGGTGAAGGGCGGGCGTTTTTGGGGGACTGTCTTAGGTAATTATGACGTTCGAAAAGTGCTGATTCTCAGCCTAGTTTGAATAAATGACTTTTGATTTTGATTTGGATGTTTTTCCAGCCGCTTTTGATATTTTTTTGACGAGGCCTGAAATTCCTCTTTTATAGTGGTCATATTTAGTTGTGCGTGGATTTCGGAATTAGTAATAAACATAGAAACATGCGCTATTGTTCTTAATATTGCGTTCTGCATTCTTTGCAATATTGCGATGTTTAATTTGGGAAATATAAAACATGTTTTGTATTCACAAGATATAATTGGCAGTTATTGGCATAAGCTTGTTGGTTATTATAGCAATATAATAAACACTTCGTAATTTACCCACCCTATCATCAAATAATAATACCAGCCTATTTTTGAACCATTGCACTGCAAAGCCCTCTTTTTAAACAGAGAAGGCACGAGTATTGATCACCACGCTTGCTCAAGACGGGTTGGTGATTTCAAACTTTTTTTAAACCACTAGCCGCGTGAAATGTCTTCCCCGACCCACCGCGTCGCATCGCATCGTCCGCCCGAGCTATTAGTTCCTTTTCACTTAGTTTTCTTTCCTTTTGCTCAGCTCCTAAGGGTCCTAGCGTGATGTTAAGTAGCCTATAGCCTTCCTTAAGAATTGGGAAGAACTTTTTTGGTGTGAGGCACACACTATTGTTGTTAAAATATTATTTATTATTTTCACGTTTTTATTTTGTTACTTGTTTTTTGTATTTTACGAACTGTGTCCAAATAAACGTTATTCTTTTATTTCTTTCTTTATTTCAAAAATATTTTTAAAATCCGACGGGCAGTTCCAGAGATTAACCCCTACATACATACTTACAAAACAAATGTTACCTCTTTATAATATTATTATACATAGATAATTCCAGGTTTACTCACGATATTTTCCTTCACCGATATTAGTAATGTCCAAGATAAACTCAAAAAGAATATATGAATTGAAAAAGTCACATTGGTACGTACTTGCCCGGGTAAGTTAATAATACTTAAAAAACGCAAACGACAAGAAAGAAAATTACATAAAAACAAAGGACAACAATTAATTCAAACTAGCCAGTTCAGATTTCAAGCAATGAAACATCACACAGACAAAAACAAATCCAGTTAAACCATAGATAATAATTACTCGTAAAATCTACACAATTACGTCCTTTGAGTTTTCTCGTAAACCTCATAAATTCACATTTATCACATTCACACAGAAGCCTAATTTATGCCAGTTAAGAGTTCAGTTTATCTCTTTAAGCCCCCAAAAGTAATGGTCAAGGTGATAAACATAGGAACATAAATCTTTTGACCAACTAACTACCCACTGCTTTATGAAGTGGTAGAAAGAGATGGAAGTATGGTGCGATAGTGCTGTCTTTGTTTAACTTGAAATGCGAAGTGGCTTGATAACTCAATTAAATGTTTGAGGATTTTATTTGGGTGCAACGTATGTCACTTTTGGTCGAGTTTTTAAAGTTATAAAAAATATGGACGGACTTTACGAGTTTAGTTCGTATACAAGGTGTCGTTTTGCATCCTCGTCAAATTTCAGGAGGCTGCTATGAAAGACATATAATCAAATAAAATTACGATACCTGCTCAATAGTTAATACATACTTGTTTTTTTAGTTATTTAAGTTTGACAGTATTTTAGAATACACCAATTTCTCACTCCGTTGCGTATGCGGTAGTGTGTGTGTAAAAGGGCAGTTACATTGCGGTATCACACGGGCCACGTTTTAACATGCGTGTCCCACACATACCGATTTCCGAAAATTAGAAAAAAATACCTACTTATTTTATTATTGATTCGTATCGAGAATCATTAGCATAGTTACCTCCTTGAATTTGACGAGGATGCAAAACGACACCTTGTAGGCAAGTAGTTCCTACTCGTTTTTTTCATAAATTCGTAATTTCCTTTAGTAAAATCTGCTCTTTATTCTAGGATTAAATCATTTACAATGAAGACCCTTTTTTTCTCACTAAAATGACTGTGTATATTTAGATTTTTGTTTGACGTTTAACATCTCGGTATATCGGGAGTATGTCTATGATTTAAACCTCCACCTTACGGCCAGAAAAGTGACATTCTATTGACATAAGCTACCGAAAATCTTATGTCAATCCTGTTGAAAGTCGTTACAGAAATAAGAAGCAAAGAAACAAAGCGTCCTAAACAAGTGTCTAGGACCTCTGTACGTTCTTACGGATCCTATATCTTGCTAAACCCATAACACATTCATACATCCCCATAAATCATTGCAATTACTTTCAAAATCACTCAAATTAACCCCCACGAGCGAATATCAATAATTTACAAATATTCGGTTAGCGTGCCGATCGACATATCTGCGACACGAAGCTTCGTCCGAATGTTTATGAGTTAATCGCAGCTTTGAAGTTTGACGAAATGCTAGTATTTATACTCGTAGCTTTGGGCACGACATGGGTGCGTGGCTTTATGGGGATGGTTGGATCGCTATTAGTCTGAAATTGGTGGGGCGGAATGTCTGTTATTGTGAAATAGTAAGAATAATCATTGTCGGCTGTGATTTTCCCATAATAAAGTATTAGACCTTTTTTCTTAAAGCAAAATTAGAGAAAGGAACGAAACGATCATTGATCATGAAGCGTTTTCTGAAAACTCCTGGTTTCGTAACAGCGTTTCTCTCGAAATTTTCAGTGATTATGTTAATACCTACTTTGCTCGGGATTTTCAGTGATTTTTTTAAATTAATACTCTGTCATAGCATGTAGTGTATTCTTCTAATAAACGGCTACAATATTTTTTTTTAAACTATCATGAATACTATTTACCTATTGTGGTATAGTAATTTTACTGTAGGTGCATCGTCTTCACATATAATTATATAATTAATGTATCTATACAAAATATTTTAAAACATTTTAAAAGAGTAATGGTGGAGTTTCTTGGCCATTCTTCTCCATACGAAACTACCTTTTGGAAGAGGCCAATTTTGCCGTTCAAAAGCGCCTTTTATGTGCCAATTTGAAATACATAATTGGACTTTGACTTTAAACCACTGACTGTACTATGAAGAATTTAGAATTTTAATAAAGAAACAAAAGACCTCCGTAAAATAAATAAATGAAAACGTAAAATACCTCCGCAACACTTCCACAAACAGCAAATCCGGAAGGTCTAACGTACGAGTAACATACGACCCACATAACACCGCTCTAAAAGATGATACCACGACACATACACTAAATAAATGCCTTAATTCTCATAAAATTCAATGCGACACCCAACGTTGCGTTTCGTTTTACGAGCCCGTCGATCGTACAAAAATAGTTGATGTCGTGCCTGCTTCCAAATGAAAGTGACATAAAAACGGAACGCATAATAACATCCAGCGTAAGTCACCGGATTGACTCATAAAGCTTTTACATAAATATGTGGGTGGGGAAGCAGTGGCAGCGATTTCTGACTAAATGGTATCAGAAAGTAGTGAATACTTCCATTTTCTGGCAGAATATATAAAGTTTAATAAAAACTGCCTTTCATTGAACATTTATGAGTCTCTTTTCAGCAATAAGGTTTTCCTTGTATTGTATATAATGCCATGTTGTTCTACGGAACGCCAAACATCCAAAATATACCTACTGACACATTTTCCTTTATTAAAAAAGTGCAGGTAAGATCATAAAATAATCATAATTAATAGATACACTTAACGAGTATGAATAGTTAAGTAGTTCTTATAATTAACCAGTCGAGTGGGATGAATTGTATTTATAAAAGGTGTTTTATTTTTTTTCAATTCATATTTAATTAAAAATATAATATGTAATTATTACAGCACAAAGCACTGGTACTGCGACCCCACCATGTCACGAACGCGTGAAGTCGTCAGAGATTTATAACCACATAAAGCATAAAAGAAAATACGCTGAATAATCAACTGGATCGTTTGCCAGTAGCTGATCGATAACCAATTGTTTACTGTGTACATTTATATTTATTTGTGTGTACAGTCAGCCTAAAAAAAATGTATGCTACGACAAAAAAAAACATTTAATTGTCTTCAATCTGTGTTCAATAATATTGCATCAATGTGTAGCCACAAAACCACATTGATACAGTATTATGGAACACCAAATTGTAGACAATCAAATGTGTTCTTGTACTAGCTGCGCCCCGCGGTTTCGCCCGCATAAGTCTCGATCCCGTGGGAATATAGGGATAAAAGTATCCTATGTCCTAATCCAGGCCATGGTCTACCCTTGTGCCAAATTTCATCAAAATCTGTTCAGTCGTTTTAGCGTGAAAGCGTAACAAACAAAGTCACATTCGCATTTATAATATTAGTTAGAATTACCTTGATTCTACTGGTTGCTTCGTAGGTGTAGAGATCGCAAGCGCGACTGGTGAGCTTTGTATCCCGGGTTCAATACGTCGGTTTTGCACCCGAGGTCGGGCAAAGTATTATCATTGGTTTTTCCACGAGGAATTTCTCAGTAACAGCACGGAGTCTGGATTAGTGCTCGGTTCATGGGAATCGGCCCGTCCCCTATTACGTGGGACAAAATATAACGGAAGAAATATAGGTGTACTAGCTGCGCCCCGCAGGTTCACCCTCATAAGTCTCGATCTTTTAAGAATATCGAGAAAAAAAGTACTCTATACGTTAATCCAGATCATAAACTATTTGTGTGCCAAATTTCATCGTAATCCGTTCAGCCGTTTTTGCGTGAAAGAGTAACAAACATTCATACATACATACATACATACATACCCACAAACTTTCGCGTTTATAATATTAGATTATAAATATACCTCTGGGAAGGGGAAAGGGAAAGGCCATTTGGATAATAAGGGCGCGATATTATGATGTTTATAATCTACAAAGCAATACAAAAATTCGTAAAAGCAAAGAAAACGTGTTTCAGTAATTTTCTGTCTGGAAAAATATGATGAATTCAAACTTCATTTATTACAAATTTACTCTCAAAAATGTTCTCGACTTTTTTAAATATTGCCTGCGATGTGTTACTTCAAAAAGCAATATCTCTGTACAAATGAAATTCTTTGTGTTTGTTAACGGCGATATGCGCAAACATTTTTTTTTTTTTTACATTATTAATCTTATATTGCTTGTGATATTCAGCCCAGTAAAATGGCAGACGAAATAAAAAATATATTGTTCCGAAAATATATTTTTCATCTTATAGAGCAGCTAACTTCGGTACCTAGATAAAAATGAGGTTCTGATAAACAATTTAAGTGGTAATTAAACAATAAACACCGACAATATCGTACAAGTAAAAGTGGTCAAACAGAATTGTATTTATATTGATTTGTTGAGAGAATACAATTAGAAAATATTGATACCAGCCATTATTTATTGACCAAGTCTGAAGGTGAACTAGCAGTATTCTATAAATAAGGCTGGGAGTCCTAACTAATAATATAAATGCGTTTTGTTTGTTTATTTGTTACGCTTTAACGCTAAAACGGAGAAAGGCTTGTGGCTTGTGTGTGTGTTTGTGTGGGTGAGGCTTTTAGAGGGGTTTGTGGCTAAGTAATAACCGCACGGGTCCATCGATCAGGTTAAGCTACGCTTGCAGCGGTTGGTCCGTGGATGGGTGACCATCTTTACATACCAAAACCCCTCCGTGCCTCGGAAAGCACGTTAAGCCGCTGGTCCCGGCTGTTATTTGTAGATTTTTACAGTCATTACAGGTCGTCAGAAGCCCGAAAGTCTGACAACCAGACTTACCAAGGGGTATCGTGTTACCCAGTAACTGGGTTGTGGAGGTCAGATAGGCAGTCGCTCCATGTAAAATACTGGTATTCAGCTGCATCCGACAGACTGGAAGCCGACCCCAACTTAGTTGGGAAAAGGTTAGGCAGATGATGAACGCTAAAACGGCTGAACTGATTTAGCACATGGATCGACCAGTAGGATTCCTTTTATCCTGGTAGTACGATCCCGTGGGATGATTTCCGACCTCCACGCGGGCCAAGCCACGGGCGAAACTACTTTACCATAACCTTTGATTGAACGTACTAAGACGTTTGGCGTCTAAATAATAAATGGACGTCGAAATAAATGTCTATACAGACGGGGGGCGGTGTTAGACAATTTCCTATATGTCTGTGTAACAGAAGTTGAATGTATGAAGTGAGGGATATGGCTACTGTATGTTGAATGTTTTGTTAGTGCTTTTTTTTTTTTTTTTGAGGGTGGTAAATCATCAAATATCAAATAACTTCTCCCGCTCTGGGCGGAGCGGGAGGGTGTGTCAGACTCTTACTGACTAAAACCCACCCGTATTCCTTCCTGTTGCCTGTGTTGCGGGGGCCTCGGTGACCCATAAGTACCTTCCCGCTACCCCGGCAGGCATCGGCCCTAGTGGACCCCTACTATATGTGGTGACGACATCTCTTTGAGGCGCGCGTGGAATACAACGCGCCGTCGACCCGGGCCTGGTCCTTACCGGACGGTGAGCTACCCATTGCTCGCCGTCCGCAAGCCCGCGCCTACGGTGGCCGGAAATCCGCCCGGGATTCCCGACGCCCTGGGCGTCTCCTGCGGCGGCTAGGGGCGAGAGGGCGCGAAACTTGCCTTTCCCTCAACCGTCCCGCCTCCTCCTTCGCGAGCATTACTGCTTCGCAGAAGGAGGGGACGGCTGCCCATGCCCTCTCGCTCCGTACCATGGCCTGAACCAGGGCTGGACGCGAGAGGTCTCTGCCGCCGATCGCCTCCACGAGGACACGGCGGTGCTCTGCCCAAGCCGGGCAGACCTCCACCGTATGCTCCACCGTG
Source organism: Atethmia centrago (assembly GCA_905333075.3). Lineage (NCBI taxonomy): Eukaryota > Metazoa > Arthropoda > Insecta > Lepidoptera > Noctuidae > Atethmia > Atethmia centrago. The sequence goes on along the minus strand of HG995378.1, from coordinate 26,883,012 downwards.
TCCTCCGGGCGATCCACACAGTTTGTTAGTGCCTGGTGTTGAAATTATGACTTTCTCTATTGTGATCTGAATCAAAACTTGTCAGTAGCTTAATTTTCTTGACGTAAACAGTAATTAATTGCTTTAGTTTATATTGATTTGTCCTGACCAGCAATTGCGTAAAACACAATAAAAATCGATTTCATTTTGACAGTTCTACAACGTTCATTGCGCTATTTACGTTGTTGTGCAGAGAAAATGTTTTCGAACATGTGGACTAAACAGCAATGGATTAGCATCCTTTTTTTTTTTTTTTTGAGCGTGGGAAATCATCAAATAATAACCACTCCTAACGGTGTGTCAGACTCTTACTGACTAAAACCCACCCGTATTCCTTCCTGTTGCCTGTGTTGCGGGGGCCTCGGTGACCCATAAGTACCTTCCCGCATTACATGGGACATTAGCATCCTTGAAAATCATTCAGTTTAGATTTATTTATTTATTGAGAGGCAACAAACCGCAGTGTAATAATAAGTAAACATAGGTTTAGGTTAGAACTTAATAACAGAGGTAACAAATACACTACTCTCAACGTAATCCACATATTACTAAACAGATCTACTAGTTGTTAGACTGATAGTGTACAGTCGCCAGCACATTAACCGGTAACTCCCCATTGACTCCGAATAGGAGTCGCACTCCCGAACCCTTCAGTCACCACTGATACCGAATAGGAGTCTTGGGCCACGCGGTTTGCAACTCTATTATAATGAAATAAGGTGCTCATCCGTTATAATGGAGTTGCAAACCGCGCGCCCCAAAGACTCCGAATAGGTGTCAGTGGGGACTGACGGTTGGAGGAGTGAAATTCCTATTCGGAGTCAATGGGGACTGACTGTTACCACAAACTGTCAAATTTTCTAATGCGATTTTGAACTTAACGATCAACGTTTTAAAGTTTAAAATCAAATGCAGAAGTTTGACAGTTTGCGCAAGCAAAAAGTTATTACAAATTCTGTTCCATTTTGTAATAACCCGGTAAAAAGTGCCTATCCGAACACTTAAAACAGGCCTACAGTTGGTATGGTGTTCAAAAAAACACTACGTTACTAATTAACATTTCAATTCAATTCAAAAACCTAAGTTTTAAACTCAAACTCAAATTAATTCAATTAAACCAATTACAAGCACTTCTGAATTGTCAAGGAGTCGGTCAGTCGGAAAGATGAAGCTGCCCATTCCAAAGTAAGTTCCTATTGAGAAAAACGGTCAAGAAACGCCATGGACTCTTCAATCTGTACCTATAAAATACCGCATCCAAATCTCTTCCCACATTCTTAACCGCATAAATGATTGGCGGCAGTGATATATTATCAGCTACCTGAGGGGACTGAATACTGACAGATGCTGGAACACCTTAATGACGAGCTGCGAATGAAATGATCGCCAAATTGATGTCATCGGAGTACTAAGGATGAAGATAAAATGTTTGGAAAAATGTAACAGAATTGTTTTTGGCTGAGGAATATTGTGATATATTTAGTGGATATTGTTTGTGTAATGTTCTTTGCTTGGTTTCGTAGGTATAGTAAAATTGAGGGCAATTTCTGTATGACTTGTAAGTTAACTGTTTATGGCGTCTTAAATCAGTATTTTTTATGTACCAATCTAACCTATCAAGTTACATCTTGACTTTGGTGCATCTGAAGGTAAGGTACTTACAACGTAATGACTACAAATAAATGTAAAAACGGAGCGTCTACTAGGTCCAATAAAAAAACGGCTGGTTAAGAATTGAATTAATAAATACAATATCAAATTGGAAATACGAATATCAATATTGTCAAAATACGAGAAAATCTACCTTCGAAAGTGATATCTCAGAAACAACATCATCATTTCTAGAAACGAATATCAATCTGAGTCTCCTGACAAATGTCATGCACAGTGGTTGCCGGTTCACTGAGTTCTACGCAACTGACCCAGTCAACCGTAGCGTTGGCCTTGCTACGACGTAGCAAATGCTACGAGTTTCGTAGACAGCTACGAAGCTACGGCGTACGCATATTCGGTGCGTGGAAATATCAATTTTGATTTATGCGTGTGTAGTCAAGCTTGATAGTGGACATTAGCACAAAGGTCTTATCGGCTACCTGAAGCGCAAATTAAATACTGCAGTTATTTTGAAATTGCTTTTAAAAAAAAAAATTATTGACAACAAACTTGTAAATAGGTTTTATAAATGCCAAAGGCTAATAGAATGTAAAAAAACAATTTCGGTCTCTCAAAAAAAACTAAGAGCTAATAATAAATTACACCCAACAATATGTCTTGAATTAAATCCTCGTGATATAGGATATATCCTTTATGATTTTTACGAACTAATTTTCCTTCGGATTCCATTCAATTCCTGGTTCCTTCTTCCATAAAAAATCTCCATCTTCTCGTCCATACACCAAGCAACATCTTATCTACCACTTAGCTCCTAAAGCCAAAGATTTCTTACTACCACTCGATGTCAGAACAATGACCCTCAGGGCCGTAGTTCTGACAAAGGCGGTCTGACCTCAATCTATTGTTGTCAATGGCCGATAAAAATGCCTTTGTGGGTCTGAAGAGCGGATATAACGTTCTTGTGTTTCTTTTTTTAGAGGATTTCGTAATTAGGTGGTTTGGTATTGTAAAAACAAAGATATACTGAAAGATAACATATTGTTTACTGAATGTTATACTGATCATAAATAATGTAATGATGATGACGTGATCGGGGAAACGGCGTGAAGTTATGGTTTTATACAAACCATTCTTCAGATAATTCAGATAATTTCATACTTGTTTACTTATGAAAATATATCAGAAAATTCCAGAAATAATTTAACAAGACTCATGCGGATTCAATGTAATTAAACTTCTATGGTTCCTGCAGGTTCCAATGTTTAAAGCACCTGTTTAAAGAACCATCAAACATTGTTCACATAATGCTTTTTTTTAATGTTTATACTTAAGACGCTGACAACACCCAAACCGCGGTCACTGTCAGACTGCATAGAAAAGAAAGAGAAGCGTAATGACACAATGCTTGTAATTTACTGCAAAATATGAAGCAATTATCTATTTACTCAATATTGAGTTAAGTAATCGAAAATAAAAAACAACCAAGTTCTGCATTCAAATAAGACGTTCTTGTTATTAAATATATACGTAACGTAAATTGATATTTAATATAGATATTTTGGATTGGAACTCAAGGTAAAAGGTTTAACGTTAGTTTTTATTGAGTTATTTTTTTTTTCAAAACGTGATTTGGTGATAACCAAGCTCCGAGAAATATGCTCAAAATTAACATACTCGTATATTTTTTCCGCTACCACAAACTATACAGGTTTGGATTTTTTTTTTTCTGAAGACAAGCCTATTTTGGTCATTTGCCTCTTGTCAGCGCCTTAGCCCAAACTAATACAAAATCCAAGCAATGCAAAACTATATTATAATGTAAAATGTAAGTAATTACTTACATACTCGTACACTGCTTTTTTGCCTACCATACAAAAATTTATCCGTAGTAGCACGCGTCCTTTTTAAGCCACCGCCTTACAAAATCCTTACAACACACGACAATTTCGATTACCAGATATACAAATTTCATTGACATTGATATATTTGCATGCTCGAAAAATAAATTTAAATCTAATATTATAAAAAAAATATCTTAATCGTAATCTTATTGTTATTATTTATTTATTGCATAATTTAAGTAAATGAAATTGTTTCTGATCTTATTTAGATTTGTAGCTATAGCTAGCTTTATAGTCGCTTATTTATTTATTTCAATATATTTGTTAATTTTGGTAATGCTCGTCGACCATTGATCCATAAATATGTGTTATTTGCGAATAATGCAGTGGACTGCAACATTGCTACTTAAAGTTTTGTTAACCTTACGTATTATATCTTGTAGTTGTTTATTATTCCTTAATAAATAAAATAAAAAAATAAAAACTCAAACTGTACTTCCCACACACATTTTCTCACCACCATTCCACCCCGATGCTACAGCGTACCAAACTGATAGACAGCTGATGATTAATGAGAACAGACGAGACAAGGGGAGGCCAGGGCGGCGGGAGAGGGGTCGCAATCTCCATAAACGACGTCTAATGGCTGCCCGTCTAAGACTGACGGTAATCCAATCCAGGTTGAATCGATGGATGGAAGATGGCGCTAGGTAACTGTAAGCTGTTGTTCAGATTATATTAAGTTGTGTTGGTAGGATGTTGAGAAGATAATCTTAATACATTGATCATGGCTTAACGGTGGTAGTTAGATGTATTTGGTAAAAGCCAAATTACCAGTTATTATTACTGGTATTGATTTGGTATTGCCAAAAGTGCTGAATTCACTGAAGTCTTGTTGGGTTATAGTTGTCAGAATTAAAGTTATATTTAGAGCAAAATATTTGTCAGATAAGTATAAGTGGAAGCCTTATTACCCTTGTGAGTTTTGCCAACTGGTAACGTGAAGCATCTTCATAATTTTCTTGGTTAGTTTTTTTTTTTAATCTTCATCAAAAATACACTAAACCGCTTCAATGCACATTATTTTTTACCATTGAAATATAAATCCTAGATTCACCCATTACCTAATATCACCATAACAATAACTCCACGAAAGTTTTTCAAGTCAATTTCCATATGAAAAGTGGTGGATTCAAGATGGCGCCGCTAATCTCTGGCGCCATTGAGGCGACGTCACATCGCTGGATGTTGGGATGGCTCGTTTCCGCTCCCACGACTTCCGGTTTGTGACAACCTTGAAGGAAAAAAGTGATAAAATGACACTAAAATGATTTAGAGGTAATGGCACAATAGTGTCAAAAAGTGAGATGTGACAATCCATTGTCCATTTCAAAAGGGTAATTTCAGTTGCTTTTTGCGGTGGTATGCTATTGTACTGTAAAAACGGGGAACATAATTGTGAAAATGATTTGTTTCCACAAAAAAAACGCTGTAAAACTTTCAATAATTGCTAACAAAAACTAAAATCTACTTAACATTTAATCTAAAACAATCCTTCATGAAATGGATTTTTTTCTATAATAAAAATTCTACGTCTAAATAAATAAATAAATAAATAAATAAAATTATTAAATGATTAATCATTTCACAAAATAGTCCCTCCCTGTAAAACATGATATACAATCACACCATGCTTCCGTAGAACAATGAGACAAACTCCAAAATCCTGAACGTTACATTAAACTCAAGAACGTGTCACTTGAACTTTGAACGTAACGGTGATGAATGTGAAGGACTTCTTCTCAGAAATTCACATAGTTTAAACGTTTGAGGGGAATGTGTTTTGTTTCAACTCCATACAAAATGATTTCTCAAATTAAAGTCGGTAAGACGTTCCCCTCTCACAGAGACGAGGCCTGTGTCCCAGCAGTTAGGAACGTTATAGGCTGATTATAAAAATCAAGTCATTTATTCAAACTAGGCTGCGAATCAGAACTTTTCGAACGTCAAAATTACATAAGACAGTACCACAAAAACGCCCACCCTTCACCACTTCCTAGTGCTTTAACTGGGAAGAAGAAGTGGCGCAACACACTCCCTAGTAGCACAGGTCACACAAAAACATTCATAAGGATGCACTTTAAATTATGTATTTTTGGGGTAACCGAAATGACTAACAATTACGTGCAATTATTAACATTTATATATACGTAGACTAACTACTTACCAACAATATTTTGACAAGAATAAATATTAAAGAAAATATCTCTGAACTCTAGAAATCAAAATGAGATTTCAAAAACATTCCTTTGTATGAAAAACACAAAACGTCTCACCTTAAACGCTCACCATTACACATACAGCACTCATTACTAAAGCAATATTTCGGGAAGTTTCTTCAAGATGGCGGCAGCTTTAATTCCCGCGCTTTATAAGAGCACTGACACACGGCGCACGCGCTGTCGTGCGTAATCATATCAGTCACGAAAATGTGATGCGATCGAGGCCTTTTAAAGGTCGAATGTGAGTAATTAAGGTGAAATGCAAGGCAGCGAAAATAAATTAGATTAAGCCGCGTTGGGGATAAAATTTCGGGAGTGAGAGGATTAAGGGTGTTAGATGCACGCAAGGTTTTGTTATTTCTTACCTAGGAAATATATAAACTGAAGTATTGTAATTCTACACACAAAATCCATAATAAATTTGGTCATATTTTAGTGAAACCGTTGATATTGTGAGGTCTAAAGACGTTTTTAACGAGTGGAAATGTAATTAGACTCGGTATACCCATGCTTTTACTTGCATCTTAATTTACTACAGACGTGATATCCAAATACTAAACCCTTTTTTGAAGTACCTGAGGAAGGTCAGAAAAACCCATATTACAAAAATTTATAAATTGGTAAGAGTACCTAAAATTTCTATTTTAAATCTTCCAACAGTGTGTCGCCGCTCTTAATCGGTACAATAAAACAAATTACCGTAGAACCGTACGTGCTCCGTTTAATAAGTTGACGGCAACTCTAATCTCATTGTTACGGTAATGTGTGACAAAAACGAACGGTTCAACTTGAACCGTCAGTTACTTTTATTGAAACGATCAAACTGAACGTTTTGTACCTGAGATGGTAGAGTTTAATTAGAAGTGTCGTTTCTGCGTCTTATTGAATTTTTGATGAACAATAAAAATGGTTATATGAGAGCACATGGGATTTATTAGTAGCTGGTTTAGCTAAAATTAAACACGAAAGGGTTGTAGCAATAACCATTAAGAGCGCCTGAAAAATTCTTATGAGGACCAGTTTTTAAATGGCCTTGTCAACGTATTAAACTTGCAAATATGTGAAACAAACAAGTGTCCAGAAAAACAACAGCAACAGGGCATAGAAACGACACGTTTCAAACTGCACTTTTTCCCCACAACTAAGAAAAAAATGCAGTCACCATTTTCGTGCAAAAAAAATACAAAATATTTCATCAAGCATCTTGCCAGATTGTCTATGACTACTCTAAATTACAGAAACAACTATAGATATCTAACTACCCTCTAGCTCACTAACCCAAAATCCATACTACCTTCAAATTCGAACAGTTTCACGGCTACAATTGAATGGGAGTACATAAATCAGACTGACCTCTTAAATGACCGATAAGTCAATCCGCTATGGAAATGTTGGTGCTGAGTGGAAGCCCGTGTTCTGTACTCCAGGGTAAGTTATGGTACTGTATCGTAGGGGGAAAGGGGGGAAGCTGGATATAGTAGACTTGGAGTTAAAGTGGAAAGGATTGTGGGATGGTATAGAAAGAAAGAATGAAAGAAAAATTATTTATTCTGCACAAACAAAACGCACATTATAAAAATTTACGTAAAATAGACACATATACAAAGTAGCTAAAAGCCTCGTAATCAACCCATATAATTTTGACAATCCTGTCGATTACGTAATAATTACTCTGTTGCGCCACTGGCAGCTGACAACCAATGACAACATAACATACAATCAAAACAAAAACAGAATGCCCATTGCAGTGGGGAAATAACTACTTTTATACCAAATAAACAATTAAAACTAGAACAATTAAACAAGGCGTCGCATCTGTGCAAGAAAAGGTAGTTGCTAACGAAAGATACATAGGTACGCAGAGATTTTATTTTTGAAAATATATCTTTAAAAGAAAGATACATAGAAGATTTTGCATTATTTTATTTTATTGTAATGTATTGTTTTTGCTATTAATTGAATTATTCTTTTATTTTGTAATTTTTTATATTTATCATCATCATCATCTGCCTGCCTTTTCCCAACTATGTTGGGGTCAGCTTCCAGTCTAACCGGATGCAGACTGCCTATCTGACCTCCACAACCCAGTTACTGGGCAACACGATACCCCTTGGTAAGTCTGGTTGTCAGACTTTCGGGCTTCTGACGACCCGTAACGACTGTCAAAGATCTACAAATGACAGCCGGGACCAACGGTTTAACGTGCTTTCCGAGGCACGGAGAGGTCTTGGTATGTAAAGATGGTCACCCATCCACGGACCAACCGCGGCAAGCCTGCTCGATCGACCCGTGTTGCTGTTATGACTTAGCCACAAGCCCCTTATAGTCAATTTTTATATTTATGCGCTGACTTTTTATTACTATTACGCATTATGTATTTTATCTTAAATAAAAGTTTTTTTTTTTTTTTTTTATTTGTGATGGGTTTGCTCTTGACCTTAGTCTATGTCAGAGGTGACAGAAACAAAGTCGACGATGGAGCGAGCTTACCCAGAAGAAGCCTGTTCACTCTCACTTTGAAGAGATTAGGGTTGTATGCGTTCGGAAACACAGACGCAGGCAGAGAGTTCCATTCCTTTGCTGTGCGCATTATAAAAGAAGTTTGGAAACGCTTAGTGCGAGCTGGTGGGATAGCCACCAGGAAGGGATGGTAACCTGAAGTGCGCCTAGATGACCGATAATAGAAGGGGGCCGGTGGAATGAGGTCGTGGAGTTCTTGGGCACACTCTCCGAAGTACAATCTATAGAAGACCGACAAGCAGGCAACCTTGCGACGATGGGCCAAACTGTGAAGCTTGGCATCCACCAGATTTACGTCGCCAATGAGCCTCTTAGCTCTGCGTTCCACCGAGTCAAGCGCGGCAAGTTGGTATTTAGCCGAGCCATCCCAAAGGTGGCTACAATACTCCATGCTGGATCGGACCTGCGCTTTATAAAGGGTCAAAAGTTTTTATTATATCATAACATCACACCTTGTTTCCCTGAAGGGTTAGACAGAGGTGTACCTGTAGTACACCCACATTTTGCCAGTTATGTTTTTAAGTTCCTTGTAATAGGGGACGAGCCTATTGCCATCAACCGGGCACAAATCCAGACTCCAGGCTGCTACTGAAAAATTCCAGATAAAAAAACCTAATAACACTGCCCGACCCGGGAATTGAACTCAGGACCTCATGCTCAGCAGTAGTGCTTCTGACCGCTAGACCAACGAGGCAGTTTTTATTATTTAAAAATGATGAGATGAGATGTATTAAGATGTTTTCTTAATACATTCTGCTATTTGACCCTTTCGAAATAATCGTCTCAGTGTGGTCACTACCTGCTGGGGTCGTGGGAAGGTACTAATGGGTCACCGAGGCCCCCGCAACACAGGCAACGGAAGGAATACGGGTGGGTTTTAGTCAGTAAGAGTCTGACACACCCTCCCGCTCCGCCCAGAGCGGGATAACTTATTTGATGATTTCCCAACCAAAAAAAAAAAGTGTGGTCACTAAAACGAAAATATATCAAAAGCTATTTATTTCGATAAGCCCGCATCGTATTCTAGTGTTTTAGAACTTTCGAACTTTTCCTGAAAAGTATTCCTTCTCAATTTATTCCATCCAAAGGTTGTCTGTAAAAGATCGCTATCAGCGACAAAATCGCTCATTGTGTCACCCTATGTAAAATTTCAACATTTATATCTGTAATTTTGATGGTGTACATAATAAAGAGTATTCTATCTATCTATTCGAGCAAAGTCGTAGGTAATAATATCGTATGCCCTATAAGAATACAAGCGCTGCGATACTTATTTTTAAAGTACCGCAGCATTATGCTGAGCCTTTTGGCCTCGTACAGGACTTTTAGTTTTTATTTTAGTTTTACTTTGTTTTTTTATGTTTCTATGAGTGTTTTGTAGTTTAATCTGTCAAGGACAGCTAATGAGACACAATTGATTTTCCATTGTTGGGCTCCGAATAGGATACGCGCGGCGGCTTCACAAGTTAATTTGTGATCTCCTGTGTGAGTCCCAATAAATACTTTTTCTTTCTTTCATTCTTTCTTTCTATGCAACCGATCGTAGTATCTACTTTAAAAAAACTACGATGAAGTAACATTTTGACCATTGATCTCAAAAACGGTGAAGGAAAACATCATGAGGAAACCGGCATGTCCTAGAACCAATAATTCGAACACATGTGACGTCTACCAACCTGCACTGGGCCCGCGTGGTGGATTACAGCCCACTCCCTCTCGAAGAGAGGCCTGTGTCCCAGCAGTGGGAACAATTACAGGCTGATTATTCTTACATTGAAACTTTAATCTCAATATATCTTCACATATAAAACTCCCAAAACTCCTTTCATGACCTACCACTAAACTTATGACACTGATACCTATTGCAATGCCATAAATTGGCCACAAATTCATAGTCCGGCTATTTATGTTCATGGGCTATAACTGCGGCTATTGGCTACTAATCGCCGGTGATTCCCGTGATCCGAAGTGGCCGGTGACTATAGATTATACAGCAGATGTGCCAAACAGGTGGGGACTTATGGGATATCATTTAATGGCTATTGGATCTTGCTTGATTTGTTAGAGCATAATCGGGGTGGTGGATTTCAGTAAGGGTCGAATCGTACCAGCGCAATGCGCAAAAAGTTGCAAATTCACCCTTATCTCTACAACGTATTGCACATATTTATATCGAGATAGGTGAGCTTCGACTCTGCGCTAGTATAAATCGACCCTAAGGTTGCAAGAATTGTATGGTGACGTTAAAAGGAATACCCATCTTGGCATTATTGTTGTCAAATACTCAGTCATGTTCTGTTTAATTATTCTATGAACCACTAAGGTACCCCGGTATCAACAAAAAACATGAGATATCAAAAAAAAAATATCATAATTATCATTAAACACTATTCAATGGTGTTTATATTGGGCATAATTATTAAAAAGTACCATCGACTCGAAAAGAAGAATGGTAGGTATTTCTGGAAGTTATCGCAAATCTTGTTACTGATTTAAAACTAAGTATCATATTTTGTTCCATTTGAGTTGTTTACAATTCACATCAAGTTAATCCTTCTTCAGAGTCATAATATCAAAATTATTAATACCTTTTCACATACATTTAGAGAAGTAAATTGAATCCATTGTCGATATTAAATTGATTTCAGTATCTGATTCCAGTTAACGTAGACCCCTCGAGCTGAAGAAATCTTATTGTATTTGAACAAATCAATGAGCTGTTACATATCTTATGAGAATGGTGGTACGCTTCATTGGGTCGCTTTGTAGCCAACGATAGCTTATAAAGAGGCTGAAGTGAAAAGTTATGGATACCTCCTACATTAATATTCTGCTATTAAAAATATATTAAATTCAGTTATCGGCCTTTAACCACGCATTTGACATTAAGTAGTTAGACTAAATTAAGCTTAAACATATTAGGCACAGTTTTAAGGTAGGTAAATGATAAATGATTTATTTTCTGTAAGTAGATTTGCACAAACACTTTTACACGTCAATCATATTTTTAAAATAAAGCTAGGTGAGGTCGGCTTTTCCTACCTGACTACTCTGAGAAGAAAGGCCGAAACAAACTCAGAGGTCTCTTTTAAAGTCCAGACATAATCCTGGTCAGATCATGTGAAGGCCATGTAGATTGGTGTCTGAAATGGTCCTTTTGAGGAAAGAACCACACAGATTGAGTGGATCTGTCCAGTCAGTGCACGAATTTGTCAGTAATCGTGCAGCTCAACTCATAACTTAAGGAGCTCAACGATGCGACGAACAATACCAAAGAAAGAACTTTTGGATAGGCCGCATAAATTACTCAAACTGCCAGACCATGATTAATACTAAATGAGAAAAAAAAGTCTGCAAAGAATGACATGGACTCTTTATTTTATTCAAAAACTATGCGTTAGAAACACACTTAACGTTTATTGCTTTGCGAACGATAGTGTGTTTCTAATGCGTCCGCACGACCACTATTGAAATCCATGTGTATAATAATAACACATTAATATCACTCTGACCCCAATTGATTAGACTACAGGATCATATTTCTTTATTGATTGGTTTTCTGTATTGTTTGGTGAACCAATCGTTTCATGTCACCCGAAAGTTGACAGCTAGTTTGCAGGTAAATAACTAGATCAGGCTTCTAAAACCTGGGTCCTCTTCTTTTCGTGTCGATGGTACTCTCAGGGCCGGAGGGCAGGGCAACAGGGGCTCTAGCCCCGGGCCTCTGCAAGGAAGGAGCCTTCACAATTTGTTATTTTTTAAATTAGAAAATTGAAATACATCCTTTGTGTCCAAAAAAGAGAAAAGTTCACATTCATAATGTTCATTTTGTATTTAATTTTTTTTTCAAAATCTGTGAATTATTTTCTCAAAAATTAAAGGAGGAGTTTCTCAACAGGTTAAGGACAGTCTCCTAGACCGTTTTACTGTAGGTACAACGGTTAAGGTACCTATTTACTGCCCTCCTACCTATTTACCTATTTACTACTGTTTCAAGAATGCACTCTGTTAATAAATTATTGACACCTCTAAAAAAAATACGTGTTTCAAAATTTTTTCGGGGCCTCCACTTCTTGATTGCCCCAGGACCTCCACACCTTTAAATCCGGCCCTGAGAACTCTTCTATTGTTTTCATATTGTTTGAGCCTAGCAGGTGGCCATGTTGATTGCGGCATCAGTGGTACTCTTTAGGTCATCTGAGGTGCAGGTGGACGGGCACTTAGGACACTCCAGCAAGTCGGGGCATGGTCTGATCAGGAGCAACGCACTTGCACTGTGTTGCATGGGTCAGTTATCCTCCATTTCGACAAATTGTATGTGCAGCGGCCTACTTGGCTACGCAATTGATTGAGAGATTTCCATATAGGCCACTGAAGATCACGCCCGAGTGGCATATATTCCTAAAACCTGGGTGCAAGCGATGTACCAAATTTTATACATTTACTAATAAAAATCATCGTCATTTATTAATAAGGTAGGTTGTAGGCACGTGTCGTAAATCTTAGGTATGCTGCATTTTTATTAATTGTATACATATTAATAAAAATCTGGTGTAACAGATTTTTATTAGTAAATGTATAACATTTTATACATCGCTTGCACAACCACACAAACAACTTTCCCAGCTATCTCATGTTTCCAGCCGCAACATAGCTAAGATTTACGACACGTGCCTACAAGCTACAACATATTCACATATTGTGTACAAAAACTCATTTACAGGTGTTGTTAAAAGTGGCACATGTGCGTCTCATAAAACGCTTATCGCTTACATCAATATCCGAGCCGAGTCAGCGCAACTTTAAGGGCTGAGGCTGCGGTTTTAGGCATAGGCGGTAGCGATATTTTGTAGGTGGTTTGAAGCAATTCGGATTTAATTAACTGCATGATTGGTCTAGTGGTTCAAGCGCTACTGCTGAGCATAAGTTTCTGGGTTCGATTTCCGGGTCGGGCAAAGCGTTATTTGGTTTTTCCATCTGGAATTTCTCTTTAGCAGCACGGAGTTTGGATTTGTGCCCGGTTGATGGCAATAGGCTCGCCCCCTATCACTTAAACATAAACGGCGAAATGTGTGTGTCATATAGGCACACCTCTGCTTAACCCTTCAGGGAAATATAAGCGTAATTTTATGTTATGTGTGATTAACTTTTTTCGGCGACTGTTGTCTTTAAGCCTGCCATCTAAGTTCACAAGAGAAAGCGAGAAAAATTATAAATGCTTCGCGGTGTAACTGTTATATACAATGGAAAACACGTTATTTGGTTTAAATAGGTTTTTATTTTTAATATTATTTTACATGGATTCTTGTGAACGTTGTGAAGCCTACAACGTTCTCACGTTGTAGGCTTAATAGACTAGATCTTTTGTAGACCTTTTTCTTTTCTTTTTTTTTTTGTTAAGTACTTCTCGACAGGCCTACACTGTCCTCCCATACCTATTAACACTGTAATTTGAGAACATTGTAAAAGCCAATTATTTTATTAAAAATAACCGTAGAGTTTCTTGCCGGCTCTTCTTCATAGGAAACTACCAATTGGAACCGTGCACCTAGCTTCTGACTTTTCATAAGTGCATATGTAGGTTTATGTGAAATAAAAATATTTTGATTTTGATTTTGAACTACAAAAAGAGAACAAATAAGATTTCCTTTCAGGCTCTTTTGTCCTCCTCAAAATCAGATGAGTTACGCTGTATTTCTGCTACAGTCATTTCTTAGTTATTGTTACCTCTGACAGCAAACCACCAGCAACCTTATTGCAACGAGAATAAAGATCAATTTGATTGTGACAGTGACGCAAAATCAGATGTCAAATAACTGTGTTAGAAACGAAATGTATCTTTTTGTATAGAACAACCAGCAATTGCGTAAAACACTTACAATGGCAATGGGTTTCATTTCGACAGCTCAACAACATTAATTGAGTTACGTTGTTGAGCAGATGAATTTTAGAAACATATAAGGCAATGGATTAGGAATTCCTCAATATCCTTCGGTTGGTAATTGACAGGGTCAAGCAATTAGGGTGAAGCTGTGTAATCAAGTTGACTTAGTTATAATAGAGTTTTTCTAGAAAATACGTAGCAGTTACAGCGACCACACCCCGTAAACTCTTGAGCTCGGTGCGAATAAAAGCGTGCTCCACACTACGAAATGGGCTTACAGCCGGTGGCATTGTATTCATACATTGTTCCGTCGATGCAGGCCTTAATAGCGACCGTGTTACACGGCCACCGGTTTTTAAATGCCTTTTCAGCTTTGTTACTAAAGAAGTGTTTAACTGTGGAAATTGTGAAGGAATTACTGCTTTATTTAATTGGTTCTAGGATTTTTTTTTCGCTAGACTACTAGGAACTGGAAAGTAGAAGCGAGTCGCATACTTGATTTGATAATCTAAATAGACAAATTTTAAAGTTTATGTTAAAAAAGCATACAACTTAAAATACGCTTGAAGACAATTTTCTTACATCAGTATTATAACGTCAATGACCACAATGCCAGACTTTCATTATTAAAAGAATATCTAAAATCATAAACAACAAAGCCTGAAATAAAGTTATTATGGGTAGTACATAATGATGTACGATGTCTTAGGTGTATGACAATAAACACATTAACTTGCTATAAGCAGCGGGTTGGTGATTTCAGACTTATATTAACTATAAGTCAAGGTTTCCTCACGATGTTTTCCTTCACCGAAGTTTATAATGTCTAAGATAAACTGAGAAAGTACATATAAAAATATTTTTTTTTTACAGAAACGGCGTACGAAATACGTGCACATTAACACAGTTCCAGTGAACTGCTAACGATTCACTAAATGCTAAGCCTTGACCCCGTGATATTTGCCTGGCATTCTGTTTGTTCGACCTACAAACTTTACTGCTGTAGTATCACCATCATTGTATTTCTTGAAGGGGTAGGCAGGAGTAGAATACTAGACGTATTGGCATTTACTGAAAAGATAAAGTAAAATTTTCAGTTAAAAACTATACTACACTGAAAAAAAAAATCGGTAAACCCAATCGATTTTTCAGTAATATTCACCGCTTTGGTCAGTAAAAATAGAGCCTATTGTCCAAAGAAGTAAAACTAACTGAAAAAAACAGTTGAGTTATAACAGTAGATTTTACTGTGCATCTCTTAGCTCTGAACACGGCAATATTTAAAAGAATCTATTTGTTTCAGTAAACTTTAATGTTAATCCAATTAAAATAACTGTTTAGCTCTTTACTGTTTTTGCCCATTTCAGTGCACTGTCAGTAATCAATTATTTTAACATAAAAATTAGTTTCCTAAACCGTTTTTTTTTTTACTGTACAACAACAGTAAAAAGTATCGTTTCATTTTTTTTCAGTGTAGTTTGGATAGTATCTACACTTTATTACAATAAAAATGACCTAAAAAAAAAGTTTGACGATACATAGACAAGGAATAGTATAACTTGTTACACAAACACAATATGTCAAAGTAGATACAGACAAAAAAAACATCATCAGCCTAGCCTTTTCCCAACTACGTTGGGGTCAGCTTCCAATCTGACCGAATGCAGCTGAAGAACAGTATTTTAACTGGAGCGACTAGCTATCTGACCTCCACAACCCATTTATTGGATAATATGATACAATATAACTTTAAAAAAAATTGTATGCTAAGTTTCGGCTTAATCGAACACTAGGCAGTGGTTGAAAAATGAATTACAAACAAAGTAACTGAATACACATACGAACGAAGCAAGTTAATACATAATCATACATAATCAGCCTAGAATGTTCCCACTGCTGGGACACAGGCCTTCTCTCTGTGAGAGGGAGTGGGCCATAATCCACCACGCGGACCCAGTGCGGGTTGGTAGATGTCACATGTTTTCGAATTTTTGATTCTAGTACATGCCGGTTTCCTCACGATGTTTTCCTTCACCGTATTGAGAGCAGTGGTGATGAAATAATTTAGACAAAGTAAAGCACCTGTCTGGGTTCGAACCTACGACCTACAACTCGTACGTCGCGGCCATTGCCACTGGGCCATCACTGCTCCTCCAAGTTAATAAAAGGCTTGTAAAAACCATTCTCATACAGAAAACTTGTTAATATTTTACCAAACGTGAAATCGAACCCACACACGGCAACCTCCAGAGCGAAGTAACTGTTTAAATAAAATGGCCGTACATCAACAGAGGTCCACAGGTAGTCTTCAGTTATTCATGAAGAGGGAGAAGGGTTATAAGAACATTGTATTTTTAATCCGGGTTAAGACGTTTAGTTTTCGTCTGATGGGAAATTAAAAGGCCCGGAATCCCTTGATGTAAATATTTTACGAGCGTAAACCTATTGCTAGCTTCCTTTTTAATTAGTAGGATAGAATATTTAGTCTAATGCACAGACTGTTTCGTAAATAACTAATTATCAAAACCAAAAAATCAAAAGTCATTTATTCGAACTATGCTGAGAGTCAGCACTTTTCGAACGTCAAAATTACATAAGACAGTCCCCGAAACGCCCGCCCTTCACCATTTCCTAGTGCTCTCCCCAGCAGCCCAGCTGTCTGTTCAGTTAGAAAAACCTGATTATATACAATAGTATGCAAAATAATTTACACTACGCGCAACACAAAAAATTAAATTATATGTCAGCTAGCACACGCCACTATACCAACAAGAAAGACATCGAACACTATACTCAAGCAGAAACAAAAAGTAAAAACGTAAAAAGAACCTTAATACCTAAATAAAAGCCTCCAGGCATAAAGGGCGTGCCCGCTTACATAAAGCTATATATAGCTGTAACTACTACTGTATAATTATGTTGCTCCAAATTGTATTTATTTTTCATCTGATTTGGGGAATGTTAGAAGAAGTAGGCTTTTATTCCCAGTGTTGCATAGAATACTCTTTATTTAGCAATTTTACAAAAGTAGTTGATTTTCCCACTCTGCATTCGGCAGTTTGTTTTTGTTTTGATTGTTTGTATGTTGTCATTTGCCAGTGTCGCAACACAGAGCAAATATAACGCAATTGTAAATTGTCTGTGGACCCTGGCCCTGAAATCAAGCAATGGACAAGATTGTCAAACTTTTTTGGCTTAAATACGAGGCTTTTGGCAACTGTTTATGTATTTTTTTTGTGATGTGCGTTTTGTTTGTGCAGAATAAACAAATTTTATTTTTCTTTACATGAGTTGACACAAGCGGTCTTATCGCTAAAAGAGACACCACATAAGACTGCTTACTGGCAAAAGCCATTTTGGAATGGCATCTGAAATTCACAATAAATTACCTGTAGATATTTTAATCACCAAAGAACCTATATATTTAAACATAAATGACGCAATTTGACAATGCTTCTTTATAAATTAGGCTTCAGTTAGTTTTGTATTATGTTAATTTGAATACAAGTTACGGAATACAAGGTACTACATGTTATAATAAGTATTAAATGCCTAAAAGGCAGGATATATGGAAACTATAATATTTATGATAACATCTGTATGTTTGCTATGCCATAAAAAGATTTTAATGTTGAGTCAACTTTGAAAACAGAAATTTACATAACATACACATAACATCACGCCTCGTTTCCCCGAAGGGTTGAGCAGAGATATACCTGTAGTACACCCACATTTTGCCGGTTATGTTTAAGTCCTATGTAATAGGGGGCGAGCCTATTGCCATCAACTGGGCACACATCTAGACTCCGGGCTGCTACTGAGAAATTTCAGGTAGAAAAACCCAATAACACTTTGCCCGACCAGGGAATCGAACCCAGGACCTCATGCTCAGCAGTAGCGCTTGCAACCACTAGACCAACGAGGACGAAACAGGAAATTTCTAGAAGTAAAATGAGAAACTATTCACGCAGTTTATTTCTTCTACCTACCTAACCCAAATAAGGTCAGCTGTAACAAAAGCACTAACAAGGGAAAATATACTAGATGGACCAGCCATGCGTAATCGCAACAGAAGGTCTTCATAATCCCTAGACCTTTGACCTTTGACCTCTCGTTATCGCAACCCAGCTCTAATTGGGTGTCGTAGAAAGAAATATTGCTACCGACCATTATGTATTGAGCAGAGAAATACTGCTGACCATCTTAGTTGGGCATTGAGGGGTTGTGCTGGAAATGTGGGCATTTTTTGGGTTTCTTGCAAGCGTCGATGTATGGGGTAAGCAATTATGACGAACTAGGAAAATATTAAGAGAATCCAATTTCTTATTTTTCTATTTACTTATGTATGAGTAGAATCTTAAATAGTAGATTGCATATTATTAAAGAAAGCAAGCAGAAGAACAAACAAAGAATAAATACAAATTCATTACATGAAAGAATTTACGCACCCAAGCATTTCTACGCATTAGCAATTCTTGCTACTTGCTTGAATATGCTTACTTGAACATTTTCAACCCAAAATCTTCCCCGACGTAACATTTTACAAACTCCCCTAAAAGACTGGGTGTCGCTGTCAAAAAAATATAACTGTCAATACACATCACCCCCAACACAGGTGCGTCAGCTACTTGCGTTTGCGTTTTATTAAAAAATTACATCCATCGCTCCCACTAAGGCACATCGTCGGTAAAACTCCTACCTACAGCCACATAAAGGAAGGGTACAGAAGGTTGAGTCCTCATAGCGAGCGAAAACGCACGCATACTTAAGCGTTCACAATTCATATATCAAATATATAAATAAATATATTCTGTGTTTATGGAAAAATAACTTTAATTCCTTACATGTAAAGTTCCTATTGCGCTTAAGCCAGTTGTAAATAGTGGGATGAGACGTGGCTTCATCGTGAAAGGCCAATCGAAGCCAATTAATAAAATACATACACAATAATATTGGCAGAGTTCCATTTTCAAAATTTGAACTGTTTTTTTATTATATCGTGGCCAGTTCTAAAAACTTTCAGTGTCGCCCTCGTACAAAATAATTTTGGACTTTATCAATAGTACTAGTAATTCTAAAATCAAGTTAATTTAACCGAACAAATATCAACTTATTTGTGTGTGGTTAGTGGATATAACATCAATTGGAAACCATAGGATATAATATGGACACGCACAGCGAATGCAAGCGCAGTAGTTGCGACAGGCATTTGTCGCATCGCACGCGTCTGTGTGCGTACGCCTTTTTTCGCTGATTGTATAGAGGTAACCTTCTGTGGTATTCTGTGCTACTGATATACTGAGGGAACTGTGCTAAATTATGCGAACAACGGGTCGTTTCTCAAAGCGAATTTTGAGGCTTAAAAATGAGGTTGAATATTTAAGAAGTATCTTGATGATGATGATGAACTTCGCGGGTTGGCTTTTCGTGTTAATAAGCTGATGTAGTATCGTTACTTTACGTAAATTATGGATTAGCTTGCGTCTACTTACGTAATCTTATATTGATAAGTATCCCTGCTTTGCATTTTTTGTTAAAATTTTAACTCAGACCGTGAGTTTTTTATTTTATTATGCCTATTCTATATGATATAATTCCACTTTTACAGAAAGGTCAGGTGCGTAGTACTCGCAACCGGCATGCGTGTATGATCAGTGTATGGACGTAAACAAAACAAAAGGAGTATGTAAGGAACGTACCAGGTGGCGTTCTGTAGTTTCTACCTACACCCCCATGGGAAGAAAGCGTGCGTTTATATATGTCCATGAGGTTTAACAAACAAAAGACTATCGCCATAACACGAATATTTGCCGAGATTTTTTTTTTTTTGGAGTTCTTGGTAATCCTTGGTTGCGTATCTATTTGACACGGCGTTACAGGAAAAAAAAAAGACATTAGAAGTAGGTAATTGATCGAACGTTTTCATAACAAAGTTGGAATCCAATTACTACTTACCCTGTGGGATCTAGAATATTATGTTTCATTGTTTTTTGCTGGAGGGAGTTAAATAAACTTTGCTCAAGTTTATTATTTACTAGCTGCGCCCCGGCGTTTTACCCGCATCAGTCTCGATCCCGTATGAATATTGGGATAAAAATTACCCTTTGTTCTAACTCGAGTCATGGTCTACCTATGTACCAAATTTCATCTAAATGCGTTCAGCAGTTTTAGCGTAAAAGCGTTACAAACATACTCACTTCCCCATTTACAATTTTACTTAGTTCAATTTAGTTCATAGTTTAGTTCAGATTAGATACTGTAAAAAGGATTTTTGTTATCCTATAGATATGAGCTAAATTTTGATTAGTAACTTGGAGAAAGTAGCTGTTAAACTGTGTTGCAAGAGTACTAAGACCTGTTTCTTCGAAAGTTTACTGAAATAAATACCAACTTGAAGATCTCTCTTACAAAGTTCTGCATAAATTCAGACACTTCTCAGGTAGGTCTATTGTACCCTACACACAACAGAGGCCCTAAATCCTTTAGGTTTCAAAGTACCAAAATTATGAAGACGAAAGTTTTGCTTGCCTATAAAGGATTTTCAAGTCTTAAAAACTTATACGATGTAGAAAGATAATTCCACTGTAAAACTTCAGACTGCCATAATCTGTGCATTATGTTCCAGCCATGCAGATATTTGCTGCCGTAATTTGAAAATCATTCCTCATACGTAAACTTTTATTTCCTCCTTCCTTTTTCCATACATTTTTTCATTTCATCCCCACACACCAATGATTCGAATATCATGCAAATGCCACAGACTAACTGATATACAATGAGTAATTACTTCGGCATTAGCAGTGTGCCCAGTACACTGTGGCACGTTGGCGACAATGCGAGGAGCGTGGCTTGAATGTAATCCTCGCGTTTAGGCAAATACATCGATATGGGGGAGTGGTGGGACAATACGTGAAAGAGGAGCGATTAAAAATAATAAATAAAATATATAAATGCATGTTATAATTTAAAGTCGCTTTTCGTATCTGCCTGTGTGACCGCTTAGTTCTTCTAAGTTCTGCAACGGATTCTGATAATGTGTATAATACATTACTATTAAACTTACATATAATAAAGAAATAATCTTCTTTTTTTATGTTTTTAATAGGTATATGTATATCTATTTATTATTGTTTTCATATATTATTTTCGTTATTGCACCTACCACTGTTTGTCTCTGAGTCACCCAAAGGTTGACTGGTATAAAATGCCTTTGGTATTATGTCGGCCACAAATGTACAGAGGCGGACTTAATGACTTAAAGTATTAAATAAATAAATAAATCTCGATATTTTGTCAAGTATATGCAAGTAACTAACAAGAAAAACGAGTATTATTTAAGTACCAAAATAAATAAATGCAGACAGGAGTCAAGAGGCAAATTTTAAGCCGATCGTAACATCATAAATGCCTCCCACTGCATTTATTTATTTTGGTACTTAAAGGATACTCGTTTATCTTGTCATCTTGTTTCCTCTCTATCTTTTCAGTTCGTTTTTTCGCAGTCCGGCTTTTGTTTTTTAATTCATTTGTTTTTTTCCGTATTATTTTCATTTAGATTCCGATTAATGTATGTCGAACTTTCTTTTATCTCTCAGGGTTACTACCATGTATCGCTACACTTCCCTACCTTGCACCACATCACAGTACCTACCGACACAGGTTTTAATAGATAAGATTTACGAGCTCTCATCTGGTCAAGGGTTGAATGCGACGTAATTTGTCGCGCGGGGGAGGCCAAGGGGCGCAGCCGCCATGTTTGGCTAGCCTGGTAAAAAATGGTAATTGTTTACCGCGGTTTTTATAGTCTTTTTTGGATTTTCGTAGTAAAAAGATCGTTCAGGGTTCAACAGCAGTGATTGTGTCTGAGTACTTTGTTTTTGTCGTTTTGAACAGACATTTCGTTTTGTATTGTTTTGATTGCTCTTTTTTTTTTCATACAACATGATTTTTCCAAATATCTACCTACCAAAACTCGTTTTTAGATACAAAACTATCATCCCCAAGCAATTTCCCGAAAATACCTCGACGAAAACAAATTCCTTTTCTACCCGCAAAACATGTGGGTATTAATCAAAAATAGGAACACACCCCGGTCGATACTACCGTGACTGGCCGCAGTAAAACAATGCCCGCGTAAAAAAAACACCGTCGAAAAAAAAAACAAAACATTAAATTACACTGTAATAAGGCCGGTATAAGGTAATCGACCCCCGAACCGACCAACTAGATATGCCACGTGGGAAATATGCAAAAAAGGTTCAATTCCTGCCCCAGAAATTAATTTTTGGATGATTCATTTTGTTTAAGTTTGACTTGAGCTTTCTGATTTTTAAACTTTTGTTGTATAGATAATAATTTGATAAATTTAAACAAACACATCCACATATAACTTTGTTAATACAAAATCATACGGAAATTTTACGTTGTTGCTTGCTTATGGACCGGTCACCTGTTAAAACCCTGGGCCTCAAGTCTGTTATTACAATAGTGTCAGAATGGTCTGTTCCGATCCTCATTAATGACGCCATTATATTAGTAGATTACCAAACTTGTCAAAATCAATAATTATAAAATCAATGATAGACCATTACAGACTTGAGGTCCTGGTTGCATGTCAGGTTTCATGAGATGGAGCACCCGACTTATTACATCAATCTGTTTGTTACAGCAAAATTTAGTTCTAAAAACTACTAGATCATTGTTACTTGTATGTTTAGAAAGATGAATTTATGAAAGACATTTTCAGCATTCAGTATACTAATATTTCCGTAATAAATGAGTCCTTATCTTCTGGAATTTGATAAAAGCCTTACATTCGTGCATTTCATCAAACCAAACGCATAGATATTGAAAATCGAACACAACCTTAAGGAACTTTAAAATTCTAATCAAAGAATCCAATGTTGCCAGTTTGAAAAAAAAAAGTGAATAATTTCTTCCAGCGAGTGGAGAGAACTCATTCTATTCAGAGTTATTGAAAAAGTTCCTTTATTCAGTATCTGTGGAATGGATTCCGTTGCCAGCTTTATAATAAAAGGATTCGTTATGGAACGAGTTAATAATGGAGGGACAACCAAGCGCGGATTGTCCCAATTCTTCAGTTGTAAGGAGCAAGGATCCATGTGGTTTTCATCGGTGTTGTTAAAAAAGATATTGTTACTAGGCAAATCCTATTATATCATACTATTTGTTTAAAGCCAAGCTGGTCATCATCGCTAAGAATGCTCCTCTTCTAAGGAAATCGGAAATCGAGTATTACGCACTCCAGGCCAAGACTGGCGTCCACCACACCTGTGGAAACAACATAGAGTTGGGCACAGCATGCGGAAAGTACTACAAGGTGTGCACACTCGCCATCACCGACGCTGGTGACTCTGTCATCATCACCATACTGCCTGAGTTGCAAGTCTAGATGTATCACTTAACAGGTTAATATAATTTATAATTTAACCTGTGGTAAAACCATGGAATAAAAGTTTTTAAAACATAATCCACCTACTGGGCCCAAACAGTGTAAGTAACATAGCTATGTAGGTATCTTCCGCTGAAACATCAACTCAGCCTATAACAGTCCACTGCTGGACATAGGCCTCTCCCGAGCTGCGCCAAAACACCCTGTACTCCGCCTTCCGCATCCAGTCTGTCCCAGCCACCTTTTTAAGGTCGTCGGTCCATCTAGCTGGGGGGCGTCCCACACTACGCTTGCCGATACGCGGTCTCCACTCCAGGACTCGTCTGCTCTACCGGCCATCGGTCCTTCGACACACATGGCCAGCCCACTGCCACTTCAGCTTGCTGACTCTACAGGCTGTGTCGGTAACTCCGGTTCTCTTCCTGATTACTTCATTTCTGATCTTATCTTTCAAAGAAACTCCGTTCCGAAGAGTCCGGACTGCTACTGAGAAATTCAACGTGGACAAACCATTGATAATACTTTGCCCAACCTCGGGTGCAAAACTGACGAATCGAACCCAAGACACAAAGCTCACCAGTCGTGCTTGCGATCTCTAGACCCACGAAGAAACCAGTAGAATCAAGGTAATCCCAATCCTAACTGATATTACAAAAGCTAAAGTGACTTCGATTATTTCGCTTTAACGCTAAAACGACTGAACGGATTTGAATGAAATTTAGCATAAGGGTAGACCATGACCTGGATAGAATACTTTTATCCCGATATTCTAATAACACTTTTGCCCGGGAATTGAACGCAGGACTCAACAGTAGCACTTGCGACCACTAGACCAACGATGCAGATAATGATATTATTTTAAGACGCTGACAACAACTAAACCGCGGTCACTGTCAGATTGCATAGAAAAGAAAGAGAAGCGCGATGACACAACGCTTATAATGTATTGCCAAATATGAAGCAATTATCTATTTACTCAAAATTGAGTTCAGTAATCGAAAATAAAAAACAACCAAGCTCTGCATTCAAATAAGACGTTCTTGTTATTAATTAAATACGTAACGTATGTTGATATTTAATGCAATTATTTTGGATTAGAACTCAAGGTAAGAGGTTAGTGTATCGAGATTTTTTTTCAACGTAACGGTAACAACCAAGTTCTGAGAAATATGTTCAAAATTAACATATATTTTTTCCGCTACCACAAACTATACAGATTTGGCAATTTTTTTTCTCAAGAGAAGTCTATTTTGGTCAATTGGGTCTTGTCAGCGCCTTAATATGATTCAAATCTGTCTCTTTAGCTCTGAAAGAATGCTTAATTTGCGTTCAAATTAAATTAATTAACCAAACCGTTCAAAGAGTAACATCTCTATTTGTGCAGCAATTTGACCGGTTCTCTCCAGTTACTAAACGTAATATTTAGTGTTACCCCGTAATACCCTTTACGTCCCTTAATACTGTAATCTTGGCCCTCAACGGTGTATTAATAATTAAAAGAGGGTGAAATAATCATTTCGAGGGGTTTTTGTTTCAGGCATTATCTCCTAAGAAGGCTCTGAAGGCCTTTTGTGATGTAAAACCTTAATACAGCTTCGGCAGAATTAAGTATTAAAATTGCAACTCAACGTTGATTAATTTCTAAGATTAAAACAGTGGCATTGTGGCTTCGCGATGAGCGTTTCCATAACTCAGGTTGTTTATTTTCGTTTAAAATGGGGTTTAGGAAATCCGATTAAGGTTCTTGTTTACTTCTGAAATGTTTTGGAGAACAAAAATAAAAGAGTTATGGTTTTTGACATTTCTAACATAAAAACCGGTCAAGTGCGAGCGAGTTGGACTCGCACACGAAGGGTTCCACCGTATAATATTTATTTCTAGGTTTATTTTCAAAAAAAGCCGAACAAACATGTTTCTTGTATGAGGACCCCCCTAATTTTTACCTTTATTTTATTTTTGTTATTTTTTGTTATAGCGGCAATAGAAATATACAATCTGTATATTGCCGCTATAGTTAGTTAATAGTTTTTGGTTACTTTTTACACTGCTTTCACAATTTAATTTGTTATCTAATTGGAAAAAATGATTGTCCAACCTCCTTTTTAGGGTTCCATACCCGAAGGGTGCTAAACGGAACCCTATTACTAAGCCTCCTCGGTGCGACTATCCATCCGTCTGTCTGTTAGCGGGCTGTACCTCAAGAACCGTATTAGGTGTCTACCTCATACGGTTCATGAGATACAGCTCAGGAAAAAGGAATTTGGTCAATCATGTTTTCCAATTAGATCACAAATAAATTGTGAAAGCAGTGTAAAAAGTAAACAAAAATATTGAAAAACTCTGCCGCGTCTATATAACATAACATCACGCCGGTATTCCCTGAAGGGTTAGGCAGAGCTGCAACTAATAGTCCACCCACATTTCACCAGTTATATTTAAGTCTAATATAATAGGGGCGAGCCATCAACCGGACACAAATCCAGATTCCGGGCTGTTACTGAGAAATTCCAGATGGAAAAACTCAATAACCATTTGCCCCATCTGGGAATTAAACCCAGGACCTCAAGCTCAGCAGTAGCGCTTGCGACCACTAGACCAACGTGGCAGTCGAAAAGGGCGAGGAAGAAAAACTCGACGCGTCTTATTATCTAAAATGGCAACACAACTAAAGAAACAAGTCCCATATTTCTTCACTTAACCGTCATTTGACGATGATGTGCTTCCGCGAACGGACGTCTCCCGCTAATGATGTCTCGACATGTGTCGAATGCACTTCTTTCATCTCTTTCTACTTTGAAGGAATGTCTTTTGTCCCGCCCTGTCGCAGAGTATGCAAATCTTCAGCTCGCCAGTTTGATCCATCTGCATAATGAAGTGTTTTGTAAGATCGTTTGTCTTCTGTTGTTTTTGATTTGTTCTGTCTTCGGTAAATTTCCTTGATGAAACAAAGTTTCCTTTGACAGACTGTCAAAGAAAAACAAAATAATGGTTTTTTATCTAGGTTTGAAACAGAACCAAAGGAAAGATATATATAAATATATGTACTACTGACAACAAATAACATCTATCATTTTCTTCATCTTTGAATCTTCTATGATTGAATTAACCATTATTGTTTTGATTGTGATCAGCAGAAGTTTTACTGTACTCGACGTGAAACAAACTAATTATGTAAATCGTTTGTGGACTTATTTTTTAACCAGTGATCTAGCACTAGACACGATCAATGCGCAATGAAGGGTTCCGATGAATTTATCCCAAAAACAAACTTAACATTCTAGTTAAAAAACATGGGGGTAGGCAGAAACTATAGAACGCCACCTGCTACGCTCCTTACATCCTCCTTGGAAAGAAGGAGTGAGTTTATGTATGTGTGTATGTATGTGTTGAAAAACAAATAAAAACATGTTCTCCCACACATCGATATACGTCATGCTCAATTCTCCAACTGAAAATGTAAGTTGGTCGACTATTACTCGTTACTTGTACTAACGTAACTTGTAAAGCCTACTTAGCTGTGATAGTTTTCCTTTTAATTTCGTTATATGTACTACTGACGTGAAATTATTCACATCTCTAGCTAAACGGTTCTTCGTTTAGCTGGCAAGGGGACACTTGAGTCTAATAAAAATGTGCACTTTAAAGACAAAAGGAATTAGAAAATGGTTGTCACAGACCCACAATATTGTTGAACGGCCTATCCAACGATACCCCACACCATAGGATAGACAAGAAATAAAAATATAAAAACATCATCCCCACTTTACGTGCAAGTAATAAAAAAAAATACGTAAAAATTTTGTAAAAAATAATCGGCTCAGTAGTTCCAAAGATTACTCCTACAAACAAACTTACAAATTTTACCTCTATATAATATTAGTAAGTATAGATCCCGGGTCGACAGCGCGTTGTGTTCCGCCTCCAAGAGATGTCAGCACAAGTGTAGCGGTCCACTAGGGCCGATGCCTGCCGGGGTCGCGGGAAAGTACGAAAGGGTTACCGAGGCCCCCTGGTAACACAGGCAGCAGAAGGAACACGGGTGGGTTTTAGTCAGTAAGAGTCTGACACACCCTCCGGCTCCGCCCAGAGCGGGAGAAGTTATTTGATAATTTCCCACCCAAAAAAAATATGTATAAATTCCGAGCACGTGCGACAACTTGGCAGACTTGCCCGACACTGGGCTTGAATGTTTGATACGGCCGTTATCTGATACTTGCTTTCACTTTGAAAGATAGTCAGTCAAAGTTACAAGTTACCCCATCTACATATAAACCGTAACACCTCCCATTTTGTGCAATATCCACGATGTTATTGAATTCGCGCTGTCAAATTTCTTCAGAAACTAATTTCCTTCTGTTTTTTTGGCAGAATAAACAACTTAGCTTGGTATCGGTTGAAGCTACCAGCACCACCAGTTATTGTAGGTTGGCTAACTATCCAAGTTTCACCGGGCATTCGAAGAATCGTCGATAAATATAAAAAGGGCTTCAGCCCTTTTTAATGCGCCTCGTGTCGTAATATAGTTTACACTTGCTGCTGCCCGCAGCTGCGCCCGCGTGGCTTTTTCTAAAATGAAAGTAGCCTAAGTTATAACATCAGCTATATGCCAGTGAAAGTCCAGTCAAAATCGGTCCAGCCGTTTCGGAGATTAGCCGAAACAAACAGACAGCCAGGAAGTCAAAAAAAAAAGATTTTTATTATGCATACTTTCATATGTATTTAGTAAAAACCTGTTATTTTGACATAACAAACAGACACTTCAATGTTTGTCTGTATATATACAGTACCTACGGGCAACCTAGAGTATAAAAATTTCATCCTTTTTTAGCATACATTTTTTGGCATACATTTTTAGCATACATTTTTTGGCATAGATTTTTTAGCATAGATTTTTTAGCATACATTTTTTCTACTGTGAATAAAGATCTTTTGATTTTCTTTTCTTTTCTTTTGTGCGAACTTAAGTCTTAAGCTCCTAAACCTAAGGATCCTTATCGATTAAGTCATCCCTAACGAATGTTTTGCTCTTTGTTGTCATAGGATGGAGGAGACAGTGCGATCGCTGCTGCAATACAAGAGCCGAGTGGAAACTTTGAAGCAGGAGAAGGCGTCCTTATCATCAGCACTAGAGGTAAGAATCCCTCTTTTATCTTCTTTTACATAAAAATACAGTTTTCAACAGCGACGTCATCGGTTTTTTGCAACGTCGGAAATTCTACGCGCTTGACCTGCCTAGGCAGTTCAAATACAACAAATTTATTAATGAACTTGCTTCTGTCCGTGGTTACGCCGAACGTATACTGTGGTAATGGACTTACGAGTGGGTTCGAACGTTCGTGGGTTCGAACATTGTGTAAAAAAAATCATCACCACTGCTCTCAAAACGATGAAGGAAAACATCGTGAGGAAACCGGCATGTCCTAGAACCAAAAAGTCAAAGACATGTGACATCTAACAACCCGCACTGGGTCCGCCAGGTGGATTACAGCCGATTGCCTCTCGAAGAAAGGAGGCCTGGTTCCAAACATTATACAAACACTATAGGCTGATTATGAAACCGGGATATAATAATTCTATGGCCTAACCCAGCTCATAGTCTACCTGTGTGGCAAATTTTATCGAAATCCATACAGCCGTTAAGGTATGAAAGCTAACAGACATAGATACTAACCAACAGACAGACAATCACTTTTGCATTTATAATATATTACGTAAAACATACTGAAATCGGCCGCGACTTACGGATTGTAGGTCGTGGGTTCGAACCCAGACAGGCGCTTTACGTTGTGTAAATTATTTTCATCACCACTGCTCTCAAAACGGTGAAGGAAAACATCGTGAGGAAACCGGCATGTCCTAGAACTAAAAATTCGAAGACATGTGACATCTACCAACCCGCACTGGGCCCGCGTGGTGGATTACGGCCCACTCCCTCTCACAGAGAGGAGGCCTGTGTCCCAGCAGTGGGAACATTATAGGCTGATTATGTATGTTGTACTGAAATCCAGGAGGAGCAGTGGTGGCCCAGAGGTAACGGCCCCGACTTACGAATTGTAGGCCGTGGGTTCCAACCCAAGCAGGTGCATTACTTTGTGTAAATAATTTCATCACCACTGCTCTCAAAACGGTGAAGGAAAACATCGTGAGGAAACCGGCATGTCCTAGAACCAAAAATTCGAAGATATGTGACATCTAACAACCATCTACAGCCCACTTCCTCTAGAAAAGAGGAGGCTTGTGTCCCAGCAGTGGGAACATTATAGGCTGATTATGATGATGACTGAAATCCATATACCTATTGAATTAGTGCCCTAGTAAATTAAATAATTGCTGTACGTCGAAAGCGTGAATCGTTGATACGATAATGTAATAAATGTTCCAATATACACCAAAATCGATTCTTCGACCACAGCACTCTGAGGCCAGACAAGCACACTTTACGATCCCTATCGAGACGGTGTGCTCACGTATATGGAACCATAAAATACGAATAAAAACTTATCTTCGTAGCGCAAATTCCTGAACAAATATCCTCTAAACTGTGGAATTAAAAATTCACGAAAGACTCCTGGATCTCCCCCGTCCAGCGAAAAATGGACCTTGCCTCCCCTGTATTCATATTAAAAAAGTGTTTTTTGGGAGTTCATGTTAGACTGGTGTTCTAATATAGACTTTTAAGAGGAATCAAATACAAATATTCAAAATATTTCATTATGGCTGGCTGCATTGTTCTCTCCCCCATTTTTCGATGAAAAGTTAGGGGTGAAATGAGTAAGATGGACTCACAATGGACTCTACCAGCCGTAATGTTTGTTTCCGATCAGATCTCAACCGTAACCATGTTTTTGTTGTTTATAAATTAATATAAGCATAGATTTTATACTGAAAATAAATGTTGTGTAAGATGTTCAGTGAACACAAAACAACTGTGTAAAATTCTCCACGTTTTAAATAACTGTTTCACGAAATGCTCAACGAGGATTTAACTCTTTTGAGCTAAAACTTAATGTTAGCTCAAAATATTCGTGACGAAGATTTAAATCCTCGTTATTACCCGAAAGTCTATAAAATTATTATGATTTTTGATTTAAATGTATTAAAACTAAAATAATTCCATGACTTTCGAGTAATAAGCAAAAACTGTTTCAAAGTAGACCTTGCTTTTCTTAACTCACATATTTACTTCATTAACTTTAAAGCCTTAAAACATTTTCACCTAAACTTTTCTGCTTAAAAAATCCATTCAGTATCGTATTTAAAAAAGAGTATAAAAAATCCCCGGTATATTCTTGTTTCGTTACACCGTCGGTCATTGTGCGCTCCCTTCCTACGTCACAGCTATCCATTTTGAATGGCGGATGAGAATTTTGATTTTTCCATTTCCCGTCACTTTTTGAATGATATTCGTGCATTTCATACCTGTTCGCCATTGTGTAACAACCCCCATGCTTTAATATCGTCTTTTAACGTTTCATGATACGGTCAGACACTGAAATAGGAGGGAATTTTTATATTTGCTGAAAATGTGTGCGGAATCGCGTTTCATTTTATTTTCAGACACGTGTTCGATTCAATGAACAGAGGAGAATTTCCATATTTTCCTGTCTGTGAGATTCTTTCGTTCATTCACATACGAGTAGTCTTTAACAGCGTCTAGTAATTTATGAATCTTGTAAGTAGCGTATATTTAAGAACTCTCAACAGCTTATTTTGTCTCATCTCCCGCTTTTAAAGTAATCCTCTTACATAATATCCATTACCACCCACACTGCACCGAAGTGCCACTTATCAAGAAACCCACTTGCACCACTAATTACGCAAAAACGTCTCATCCCCCTCACAAACACGTTCCGTCCATAATCCCTCAAAGAACGTCCAGTTATGACCGGCGCAAACCAGCCATAACCGGTTTGAGCCGCCTCGCCCCGCGAGGATCAAAGAATAATGATGAAAGTTAAGGGGACTCTTAAAGTGACAGGGATCTGGATGTATTGGTTTTTTGTCGTTAATTAATTCGTCTATCTGGAGCGGTTATAATCCAAAAATGATCGCGTGTCCCCCTCTGGTCGATAAATGCTCTTTAATGTCGCTAAACGGCCGTCCCAACTGGGGACAAGCCTGGTTTGTTGTGGTTGTTTTCTTGCTAAACGCTTTTGGTTTCCCAAATGGTATAATTTCGAGTGAAACTTCAATTCAAATCTAAAACAGAAATTATAATTCTGATTCTAATTTCAAGACAGTCAATTAGATAGGGCTGTGTAATTACTGAATTCCACCTGCCTATCTAATGTATTGTCTATACGAGGACACTACAATTAGACAGCTGGTGTTCTAATACAGTCTAATTGTTTCTAGTCATATGAAATTGGTATTTCAGGACTGTACCAAACAGTATAAACTACAATAGTTTTGGGACGTAAGCACACTTTCGGAATGGTATCACTTCTAATCCAATTAAGTAAAACCCTATTCTAGTTTTAGTATCAAATCCCAGGTTCGAACCCTAAACACATAAATGGGTAACAGAAACGCAACTAACATTGAAACGATACCTCCTATTTAAATTGTTTTAATCGGACAACTTAATTCGTAATGAAATAAACTAAACGATACTGTCTGAGGTGCCGAATTGTTGATGACAACACAAGAAAAAATTCAAATTTAATTTATTGTCTGTGGTCAGTTGACATTTGTTTGTCTGTTGTCTATGCTCTCTCTTATTTGAAAAAAAACGTGTGTTGTTGCGTTATAAGTTTCTTGTTAAAAAATATTGTTCTCCTGTGTCGTTTGGGTAGAAATAAAAGATTTTACAACTGTATCTCACGGTCTTTCCATTTATATTCATCACAAACAAACCAAAAAACAAATTAATGCAATTAGTTTCAAGAGCACTGTCCTAAGAGCCCTTTTGCGACTAGCTACATATACAAGTAGGTACAGCGGAACATTTCGATCCGTACAACTTAACAATAGGTAGTAAGTACCCTTAGAATATAGAAAGAACCAGAATCCGCGTTCAACTGTCATTGCAAGCCGCACGCTGTGTCCAAAATCAAGACAAGCGTCCCGCGCCCGCCTCACTTCCCACCCGCGTAATATTGCTAGCTCGGACATTATGAACCCGTTTTGGGGTAAACGTTGAGAGTATTGGTAAGATAATATAAATAATAAAATCACAATTAATTTTTCATAGATACATAATTTCATACAACCGCCCCCTAGAAATCCTAATAGTCTAACATAGTACCTATTATGAATGTTATGCAATTCTAACAAAATCATATGTATATACGGGTTGCATTGATAACCTTTCTTTTTCAAGTCGGCTTTTTTTGTGTAAGTTGTTATTAATTTAACGCTACAACGAATAAAAGCCCAGTAGGTAATAAAAAGAAGGGAAAATCAAAACTCTTATACTGGCAACACTAATACGATGGATGCATTATTCTCTATGACAATTACAAACTGAACAATTTATTCAGTTAAATAAGACGATATTTGAATGCGCTATTTACACGTGAAATGTGATTCTTGTTTATTTTTTAGCCCCGCTGCATTTTTACAGGTATGAACGACACAAGACAGCATAATTAAATAAAATTGCACACCGGTAAAACACGTTACGCGATACGACGTTCACAGAGTAACTGATCGGCTGCTCAAACTACTCTATTTAGGAGTCGTTTTTGACGCGTCAGTATTAGGCGTTTTACTTAATTCACGTTATTCCACATAGGCTCAATCCAAATTATAACAACAAAGATTTACCACCCAAGGTTTGAGAGTCCTCCGCGAAGATTACAGAGCTCACCCTCGTAATAACTGCTAAATGACGGACTGACAGACCCCTGATAGTTTAATATTTGCTTTAAGTATCACATCTACACAGCCTTCCTGTAGGCATTATGTTTTCAACTTGGTCTTGCTAAAATGTTGTAGAAATATGTATATATAAATTAATTAATGTATAAATGTTCTACAAATTTTGATACAACTTCGCTTTAGTTATTTAGATTCGTATCAGTAATATGATTTCCTCGAAGATTCTTTATGAGATAATTTTTTCTTCTGAGTTTCCACAACACTAAAGACATGATAACCAGCCCGAGATCATGATTTGCAATCGATAGACAACTACCCACCGAAGATTGTTAATTTCTAACCGAATTAAAAAAAAATAGGTTCTGGATTTGATGTGCATGTTTTGATTGAGATTTTAAACTGTTGAAATTTTGTTCCTATTTATAAATAGCAACAGCCTTAGTACCTAATATTTTTATTAATTATTTTCTTCAAAATAAACTAAAAATAAAATCGCCATTATCCTTCACTTAATAGTGAACTAAAGCCCACTCAGATATCAAAAAGGCACTTAGAAAAGAGCAGTGCTATGCTCTAAATATGACACAGGGTTGCCCTTTAGGGCGAACATGACGACAATAGGAAAATACAGTGAACAGTAATATAAGTTGTAGAGTGATCACACACACGACTGTGTGTGTTCATGCCTTAATGTTAAACACACAGAAAAATTATGGGAGGCGCAAGTGAAACGCTGACGGCAAATAAAAAAAGGTTGCAAGCAATGGGCAAAACATAAAACGCATATGATAACAAACTACATTAAGGCGCTGACAAGACCCAATTGACCAAAATAGGCTTCTCTTAAGAAAAAAAATTGCCAAATCAGTTTGTAGTAGCGGAAAAAATATATGTTAATTTTGAACATATTTCCCAGAACTTGGTTGTTACCAAAACACATTTTGAAAAAAAATCTCGATACAAACTAACGTTAAACTAACCTCAAACTCAAGGTAAGACCTTGAGTTCTCATCCAAAATATCTGTACTTAATATCAAATACGTTACTTATTTAATTAATAACAAGAAAGTCTTATTTTAATGCAGAACTTGGTTGTTTTTTATTTTCGATTACTCAACTTAATTTTGAGTAAATAGATAATTGCTTCATATTTTGCAATAAATTACAAGCGTTGTGTCATCGCGCTTCTTTCTTTTCTATGCAATCTGACAGTGACCGTGGTTTAGGTGTTGTCAGCGTCTTAAAAAGTTCACTTTCAAAACACATATACATACATATATACATACATACATACATACATACATACACAACATCACGCCTGCTTGAGCGCCAGGATACAAGTCTCCATCGACATTTTGCTTCTG
Source organism: Atethmia centrago (assembly GCA_905333075.3). Lineage (NCBI taxonomy): Eukaryota > Metazoa > Arthropoda > Insecta > Lepidoptera > Noctuidae > Atethmia > Atethmia centrago. The sequence goes on along the minus strand of HG995378.1, from coordinate 26,848,234 downwards.
AATCCAAACTGCGCATCATTAAATGTTAAATGGCTATTGTGCTATTGGCATATAATAGGGTTTATCGTCGCTTCTGCTTGAATAACTGTCTCCTCATTAGGGTGTTCCCAGGCAATCTTCCGATCTCCCGAGCGAAACGTCAATCTTGAAATAATAACGACAGCAACCACCTTTATCCAATATTTCTAGAACATACCGAAAGATTGCTCGTAAGGTTTTGTTAAATCTGATGAAATACTGAAATCTTACCGACCCATTAACTAGAAAATGTTAGAAACTGGGTATTATAATCGCTACCTCTCCAAACTAACACCGTACTCCCACACACACACATGCATATAAAGAAAACCCGCGCTGGAAGGACATTAAAAAGGTGGATAGCGGGAAATCGGCTATGCACAATAGCTGGGGTTTCCCGCTTTAAAAGGCCACCCCCTCTAAACAATAATTCAGCTACACCCCAGCGAAGTGCAAGGGCGCAGTTACTGAGGGCACTCGGATAGGGTTGCGGTTCAAAAATCGATAGTTTAAGCTGCCTAATAAATGAGTGGAGGCTTCATGGAAAGGTGGATGTTTTCGGTGGAAATAGTTATGAAAATCCATACTTATACACTCACGAAATCCTAAATCCCACCCTGCACGTCTTTTATAGAAGTCTATATTTTTTTTAATGGTCGTGAATTCAAATTCGGAACAATGACGACACCAAACTATCCAACTGGCCAGTATGTCGGCCATCAAAACTGCATAAAAACTTTTTTTTTGACTCATAATTATTTTGATGTTTTAGAGTTTTATACCTCACATGGAAATGCACAGTAGATCGATTTAGGAGTCCGGGAGTGTATGTAGTCAATCAAAGTTCATTAGGAAAGAGATAGAATGCAATAAGTATGCTTACTTTCAGTTCCCTTATTTCTCTAGTTGAATACATAACCTTTAGATTTCATAAACATTTTCATCAACTTACGCAGTTTTGCTTTGGTAAACGATCTTCCATAAAAGTCTACTGTTAAACTTCGGTGGTCAAATGTGGAAATTGACGTAATTAATCACTATACAGTGCAAACGCTTTGCTGATCCCAATTCGTTGTCATCTATACATATTATAAATTAAAGTTGCTTTTAGTGTCTGTCTGTGTGACCGTGTTGTTCTTCTAAACCACGCAACGGATTTTCATGCGATTTTCTCCATCAATTAGAAAGAAAGAAAAAATAAATATTTAGGACACGCACAAGAAGTACAAAAAAGGAGCATTTAAAACTAACTAAATTTACATATTTGTTCGATTAAAAAAAAACAACAAAGAAAATAAATAAAAACGACTTGTGCGAGGCTCCTATCTCAGCATAATGCTGCGATATTTAAAAAATAAACACCGCAGCACTGGTATTCTGATAGGGCCCTCTGTGGTGCCATGGACACATCTACGGACACATATAAGTCCCACTAGGTGAATAAAAAATAAATAAAAAGACAATTTATTATTAGAGAATGTCTTCCGGAAAGTTTATTTGTATAATGCATTAATATTAAACTAACATATTATAAAGACATCTCCAGGTTTTTTCAAGTTGTAAAAACCGTGCGAAGCAGGGCAAGTTCGCTAATTAATTACTAAACAGGATTAAACGGCTTTCAGTAACAGCCATTGATCTACATAAATAGCCAATAATCAAAGATAATAAAGTCCTCCCACACATTAATCACTGTATATTATAAAACAAAACACCCCCGGTCGCGTCTGTCTGTCTGAACGCGATAAACTCAAAAACTACTGAACGGATTTTCATACAGTTTTCACTAATGATGGAGTGATTCACGAGGAAGTTTTAGGTGTATAATTCATTAAGCTTTTGTTTAAATTGGCTGAAATAAGACGATGATTGTTGAAGATTTCGGAAAAAGTCATGCAGACTGGCAGCTTTACTGGCGTGCGTCGCGTAAACTAAAAGTTATTTATATAAAAAGAAATATTACGGAATGAATACAGAGAGTAGTTTTAATCCCGGTAGTATGTTCCCGTGATATATTTTCTGACAACCACACGGGCGAAGCCGCGGGCAAAACATAGTAGAAAATTTATAACAACTAAATAAACAGTAAAGCAACAATTACCTAGAGAAAGTTACCCATTTCTCGTGACTGTTCCACACTGTCTTGTGTTTGGTGGATATTGCTAGATATTAACGTCACGTTGGCCGTTAATATGGGGTAATTAAGCTCTGACCTTACTTTCTACAGAGAAAAGTATGGGATTTACTTACATGGTACGTATTTTGTTGCCATTATCTGAGACCTGTTTTTAAATAATAGTGCTATTTAAATTTTCGACGTGGTCGCTCACAATGGGCCTTATTAGAAGGCGACTAACAAAAGGTATACAAGGCAGATGTAAGTGAAAATGCCGGGAGGGGACGCCCCAGAAAGACATATAGTGACCTCATTGGTGATGTTCTTCAAAAAGGTCAGGTGCGTAGTACTAGCAACCGGCGTGCGTGTATGACCAGATGTATGAACGTAAACGAAGCAAAAGGAGTACATAAGGAGCGTAGCAGGTTCTATAGTTTCTGCCTACCCCATGGCGTGAGTTTATGTATGTGTGTATGTGTAAAAGTCACCCAAAGGACAATGGAGAGAGCTATGCTTGGAGATTCCCTACGTGATCGAATCAGAAATGAAGAGATCCGCAGGCGAACCAAGGTTACCGACATAGCCCTGAGAATTTCCGAACTTAAGTGGCAGTGGGCAGGGCACATTGCTCGTAGAACAGATGGCCGATGGGGCCGAAAGGTTCTGGAGTGGCGACCGCGTACTGGAACACGTAGCGTTGGAAGGCCCACAAGATGGACCGATGACCTTGTGAAGGCCGCAGGAATCCGCTGGATGTGGGAAGCAGAGAACCGGTCGAAGTGGCGGTGCTTGGGGGAAGGCTATGTCCAGCAGTGGACGTCTTTCGGCTGAAATGATGATTTAATACTTCTCTATTAATATTATAAAAAGGTAAAATTTGTGAGTTTGTATGATGTGGGTAATCTTCGTAACTACTGATAGGATTCTGGAAATTCTTTCACTAATGGGAAGCTACAGTAACGCTGAGTGTCATAGGATACTAACTGAACAGACAGGTGTGCTGCTGGGGAGTTTGTTGGCCACTTCTTCTTCCCAGCTAAAGCACTAGGAAGTGGCGAAGGGTGGGCGTTTTTGGGGGACTGTCTTATGTAATTTTGACGTTCGAAAAGTGCTGATCCTCAGCCTAGTTTGAATAAATGACTTTTGATTTTTTATTTTATTTTATGTCATAACAAGAAATTTCACGCGAAAAAAGTCACGGGCAGAACTAAGCTCGTATAAGATAAATCCTTTCAGAGTTGCGGTCTTTAAGCCTGGAATCTGTCTTTAAATTTGTAAAATTACTATAAGGAACCTAGAATGGATGGTCAAAAATCATAAACACCAAAAATTTGGTGCAAATGTTAATTCCTTGTCTCAAAAGAGTGCGTATGGCTACACTGGTGAAATGGATAGAGATTTGAATGGGTTATGGATGAATTCCTAATAACACGGAAACCCAATGAATACGCCTTTTTATAACAATATTATAAAAAAGTAAAAATTGTTTGTAATTCTGTATGCAGGGGGTAATCTCTGGAACTACACTGGTGAAGAGCGGGCGTTGTTGGGGGACTGTCTTATGTAATTTTGACGTTCGAAAAGTGCTGATCCTCAGCCTAGTTTGAAAATGACTTCTGGATTTAATTTTACCAGTCGGATCAGATTTATTTTTATTTTTGATAGCCCAGTTCTTAAGGAAGGTTATAAGCGATTTAATATCACGCTACGACCCTTATGAGCCGAGCAAAAAGAAAAACAGAACGAACGCTAAGAGAAAACGAAGTAATAGCGAGGGCGGGCGATGCAATGCGATGGAGTGGGTCGGGGAACAAGAAATTTCACGAGGCGAAAAAATCGTGACTCAACAACCAATAATCCAAAACAACTACCCTTTAAAAACGTATCATACAATCTTGTATGAATTACAAAATTTTATAAACATAGTGGATATCTGTCTATCTGAGGACATAATTTTAAAATGGCTGCACCCCTACGGATCACAGCCGGGGGTCTAGGGTGCACGCTGCCCCCCGGCGCCGCCCGCGCCACGAATTTACACTCACATACTAATTGTGTTTATCTGTTACATGGTTATGTTGTTTTTAAACGAACTTTTTTGGGACTGCCTGGTCTAGTGGTCGCAAGCGCTACTGCTGAGCATGAGGTCCTGGATTCGATTCCCAGGGCGGGCAAAGTGTTATTGGATTTTGCTATCTGGAATTTCTCAGTAGCAGCCCGGAGTCTGGATTTGTGCCCGGTTGATGGCAATAGGCTCGCCCCCTATTACATGGGACTTAAGGGGACTACAGGACCTAAACGCAACTTTTATAAGTTTTATAATGCCTTAAAGTATATGATCCACTGCAGTAAACAAAATCAGAAAAATATATGATATTTTTAAGGATATATGCTAGGTAGATAGTGTGTTGAAAACATAATATAACTAATTTAATACGATAGAAAAAAATCACGAAGCAACCTCTAAAAAAATCTTTTAACGATTAAAAACCATACTAATATACATGCAATCATTCTGATTTTTTGTCAGATTATTCTACAAGCAACATATTAGCATAATAGTGTTTTATTTTTTTATACAATCTGACAAAAATCTTTTTTGTAAATCGATAATTGCTTCATAATTTGCAATAAATTACCAGCGTTGTATCATCGCGCTTCTCTTTCTTTTCTATGCAGCCCGACAGTGACCGCGCTTTAGGTGTTGTCGGCCTCTTAAACATAACTGGCGAAATGTGGGTGTACTACAGGTACACCTCTGCCCAACCTTTCGGGGAAACATGGCGTGATGTTATGCTGTTTCGGGGTTAGTGTTTAACTGTAGGTAGGGGATATATATACACAGTAAAACAACTAATAACTGTGATAAAAGCTATTATTATAATAAGATTACTATTATTATTTTAATTAAACCATACTGAAAACATTTTTTTTTTAATTCGTAAAAGGAGGGTTACTCCCTGCGCTCTGTGTTAAGGCTCGATGCGACATGGAAATTCTACCAGAATCGTTTGGTAGAATTTCTCTTTTTTTTTTTTGTTTGACCGTCATTTTCACAATTAGCCCAAACATTTGGTAAATGATGCCCTTTGTAGAGGCCTAAAGATAGTTGGTTTGAGTCTCACTATTTGTATGAAAAAATATTTTTCTTCTTTCGTAACGACCCATTAGTTCATGCCGCTGAAAAATATCCCAGGGTACGTGGAAGATATCGTACTTTTGTGGCTTTAAGGCCATTTCAATGTTTCGTCTGCAAAAAATCAACTACCAATTATTTCAAGAATAATTTGCTTTAACTAAAGCAACAAAAATCCTTCATTTCCCTTACAAATGTCGTTTTATATCTCGTCCGTGACTAAAATGTTGTCATAATGACACTGTTAAAAACGGCGCCATGTCGCCGGCGACTGGCGAGTTAACATAAATAAAGAAAAAAAGAGGAAAATAGAAAATATTACTAAGATAAACAAAGTATACAAGGAGGTTGTGTTGCTCCATTTCCGAGATGACCCAGTAAATGTCTGTTATTTAAATAAAATTCTGTTGTAGTTGTCTTGGAGCTCTAATTTGCCGTATATTAGTTATTGTAGCTTTCGCTTGCTTTTAATCAGGATTGTATTAGGGCGAAAGTGTCAGGGTAGCTCGCGAAATTCAAATATTCTTACGTGTTTTGATATTCGCAGTAGCACAAGAACCGTAGAGAAGCGTTTTGTCGACGGAATAGTAGACAAAAATGACGTATCCATGTAGACAGTAGAACATTTTCGGTAGACAAGCGATTTCTGTTCTAAGTAGAGAAGAGATAGAAAGTCATGCTAAGGGTTGATTCACACCGGAACGGTAGAATTCGGCAGCGGCTGGAAGGGGCCGGCAGCGGCGCGATGCGGGCAGTGTCGCTGACAAGACACGCATTGCCGTGAGGCTGCTCGCGGCACCGCGAGCGGCAGCGCGACAAGCGATACTGGTATTTTAATCATGTAGATAAAGATTAAAATTATTTCGCACTGAAAGTGCTCGCCGCGTCGATACCAGCCGCTGCTTTCCCGGCCCTAAGCCTGCTGGTTGTATGTTGATCTAAATATGATTCGCGGCCGTATAAAATATTTATTTAGGTATAGAATTATTATCATAAAAATCATCAATTGAACTCTGAATGACAATTTCATGAAATCATGACATTTGAGGCCAATTCTAACTTAAGGAGTTTAATTGCTGATTCTACCTTATGGGTTTGATTCCCAGGTCGGGCAAAGTGTTATTGGATTTTCCATTCGTTTCTCAGTAGCAGCCCGGAGTCTGGATTTGTGCCTGGTTGAAGGCAATAGGCTCGCTGGATAACACATAGGATTTAAACATAACTGGCGAAATGTGGGTGTACTATGAGTACACCTCTGCCCAACCCTTCGAGGATTACAGGCATGATGTTATGTTATGTTATGTAGTTCTGATCCTTGTCATTGGAACCAGACAAATGTGTAAAGAATGATACCGTAAAACGGGGTGATGGAAATGGATTTTAACGTAAATAATTTTTAATATAGTTTGTTGCCAAAAGGCTTGTGGCTAAGTAATAACAGCTGCACGGGTCGATCGATCAGGTTAAGCTACGCTTGCCGCGGTTGGTCCGTGGATGGGTGACCATCTTTACATACCAAGATCCTTCCGTGCCTCGGAAAGCACGTTAAGCCGTTGGTCCCGGCTGTCATTTGTAAATCTTTGACAGTCGTTACGGGTCGTCGGAAGCCCGAAAGCCTGACAACCAGTCTTATCAAGAGGTATCGTGTACCCAATAACTGGGTTGTGGAGGTCAGATAGGCAGTCGCTCCAGTAAAATACTGGTATTCAGCTGTGTTCGGTAAGACTGGAAGCCGACCCCAACATAATTGGGAAAAGGCAGGCAGATGATGATGATGATGATAGTTTGTTCCCAAAAAGGACTCTTAATGTGTTAACTGTATAATAATTAACGACTAACTTTCCTTGTTGGCAGCAAACTGTATTATTTCAACGTTAAAATCCATTTTAAAGTTTCGTCCCGATTCACCACTGCATCCCTATTCACCCCGTTTTACGGTATTGTATCTTTGTTTTGTGTGTAATGATACATAACATTGTTCCCAACCAACGAAGCCCTTCAACTTCGATCTATATTGAAATATTTGTCAGAGTAAAACATGTCCACCAGCATAGTCTACAATCCGCTAATTGTTACCTAATTTAGACAATATGCACCAGTACCTCAATACCTAATAATAATTAGAAACCCGTCATTCCATAAACGCAGTAACCACGGCCACCTCAATCCGTAACACCAGCTAAAACCTACCACTAATTAGCGCACCTAAACCAAAATACCAAAATAATTAACGCCCACTAAGTAAGTATCTTTAATATTCACTGAACGTTAAACCGCTGCATTTTAAACTGCAAGCAGGCAAGTTATTCATTACTGTTTCCGGGTTGGCAGAGGCTGAGGTATCTTTATAATTACGTTAGCGAACCTCCGGGCCCGCCATAGTTGTGCGCTAACGAAATCAATTAGTATGTGTCCGTTGGTGTGCACGTCACGATATTTTTGGAACGGTCATTGTTTAGCAAATCTGCTGCTTAAATTACACGTCATGATTGTTTAAGTTAGAAGTAAATTTATTGGTAAGAATTAAAAGATACAGCTTCAAACTTTTTTCCGGCTTTTGTGGACAGGATATTAATTAATTCAGACTTGTTACAGGTGCGTAAAATTATGTAAGCGGGCACGCCCTTTATGCCTGGAGGATTTTATTTAGGTATTAAGTTCTAGTTACGTTCTTTTTATGTTGTAATTTTTATCTGCTTGAGTACAGTTTGTTGGTATACTGGCGCGTGCTAGCTAACGTATGGCAAGTGTGTAATTTAATCCAATGTTTTGTGTTTCGTAATGTTAATTACTTTGCATACGATTTGTATAGAATCAAGTTTATATAAGTAAACAGACAGACGTGCTGCTGGGGAGTTTGTTCCACCACTTCTTCTTCCCAGCTAAAGCACTAGGAAGACTGGTGACGGGCGGGCATTTTTGGGGGACTGTCATAAGTAACTTTGACGTTCGAAAAGTGCTGATTTTTAGCCTAGTTTGAATAAATGACTTTTGATTTTGATTTTGAATGGCAAACGTCATTTGGTTTAAATAGGTTTATTATTTTATTAATAATTTACATAGATTCTTTTATATTTTGTGAATGTGAGAACATTGTAGGCTTAATAGACTAGATTTGTAAACCATTTATTTTTGTTAAGTTCCTGGTACTTCTTGACAGGCCTACACTGTCCGCCTATAATGCCTATACCTATAAACACTGTAATTTGAAAACATTGTGTTTTTAAAAGAGTAACCGTGGAGTTTCTTCCCGGCTCTTCTCCATAAGAAACGATCAATTGGAACCGTGCACCTAGCTTCTGACGTTTCACAAGTGCCCATGTAGGTTTATGTGAAATAAAATATTTATATTTTTCAAATAAAGCTAATATTTTATTAGTTTTTTTGTACCCGCTTCAGTAGTATGAAAACATTCACAAAGCACCTTATCTCTCCTATGTGGCTTCGAACTTCTAATTAGGTTCTGACAGCAGCATTGCTGGCAAACGATTGTACTTTTATTTGTCAAAAATCTCTACAAAATCCCTTAATTAACCTCATCGTTTAATTAACCAACATTGGAAGTTTTAGTGAACGTAATCTAGGCCCTTTAAAATAACCGTACAACAATGGAAACCCGACCAAGGTAGCTATTACAGACACAGGATGCCGAACTAACTCTGCGCATATTCCTCGATAAGATAATCCGACTAAATTGGAAACTGGCGCCATCTATTAACCAACCGGTAGGATGTTATGAATTATTGATAGAATTATAAATGGTTGGCACATCAGTGACGGGGATAACTTAATCTGTTTGGTCATAACAAGTCAGTTTACGGAGAAATTATGGAAGTCTGTAAACAATTTAATTTGTGTTATCTTGACCTGATACCGGGTTCCCTTGGCCTATCAGTGAAAGGCTAAAATACCACATCAGATGCCCATCATCACTCACCAGAAACTCAATAAATAGGATAAATTAAGGAAAAATTATCAGAGACCGCCACTTTTATGGATGTTACATCCGCCATATTGATTTTTTCCGTATAAAATGTAGCCTATGTCAACCGTACTATAATAACGAATAGATTGACACTTCGTTCATTAAAATCGGATAAGTAGTTTAGGCGCTACGTTGAAACTTAGGTAAATACAAACATACATAGACTACACCAGTCATCACCCTTCCTTCTGGCTTCGCCGTAGTCGGTAAAAAGGCATCCGAAAGTCTATCAGTTATTATCTACAAGGTTATTTATACAAATGGGTACGTAGCTTACATAACATCAAAATATCTCTTCTAGGTGTTGTCAGTCTTGTTTTCTCATACATGATATTAACTCCTGATCTAGAAACCTTTCTCATTTTTTGATAACCTTTATCCCGGCAGTAGATATAGGTACTTATATGACCTTATTTCCAGCAGTATATCACAACTAGGCGTCGGGAATCCCAGGCGGATTTCCGGCCACCGTGGCGCGGGCTTGCGGATTATGAGCAATGGGTAGCTAGCCGGCCCGGGTCGACGGCGCGTTGTGATCCACGCGCGCCTCAAAGAGCTGTCAGCAAAAGTGTAGGGATCCACTAGGGCCGATGCCTGCCGGGACGCGGGAAAGTCCGAAAGGGATACCGTGGCCCCTGGCAACACAGGCAACGGAAGGAAGGAAGGAACAACACAGGTGGATTGTAGTCAATAAGAGTCTGACACAACCTCCCACTCCACCCAGAGCGGAAGAAGTTATTTGATAATTTCCCACTCAAAAAAAAAGCAGTATATTAAAAACTATTCCATACCCGATTATTAGTGAAAGAAACTACCGCAGTAACTTGTGCCCCCAACATTAGTGACGTGAGACCGAACAAACCTAATGATGTCTACACTGCAGGCCATGATTAATGACCGCGCGCTTTAATTCTAGTTATTGCCGTAAATGTAATCACTTCGCTGAAAGCCCCTGTCGTTCCATACGAAACAATGACTATTTTCGGCATCAACGCGATTCTGATTACTAACCATTAATCTTATGATTCGCTAGTTTCGCAAAACTATGATGTTACGTAATAGTTAATTAGTGGTTTTACTTGTCATGGTGGTATGGATATAATTGAATAATTTAATTAGGTAAATTAATTAATGTGTTTATAGCTAGTCGGTCGTGTGTATTTTGATGTGATCAACGTGCTGAAAAACAAAAGTGCTTTCTATTTTTTTTTTGTGTAAATGCTTGTAGGAGTGAATAGAAAGAGAGAAAGAAAGAAAAATAGATTTATTTGTCACAGAAACACGTGCACATAAAAGCTATGGTAATTCTTATAAATAATAAAACAAAACAGATTTATGCTTCACACAGAACATATATATATAGTCGGCAGCTGCACGCCGTGACTGTGACAAGTAGGTTTCCACTCAGCATAATGCTGTGCTATGGGGGACCCACAGCAAAGCGCTGATTTTCAGTGGTCACTCGAAAACGACGTACGGAAACCAAGTTCTGTTAAGAGATTTTAACATATTAGACATAACAGGTAATAAAGTAAAACAAAATAAACAGTACTTAGAAAATAATATACCTATACAACGATTATGACCAAGCCAAGGAATAAGCCAAGCTTAGCCTTTTCCCAAACATATTCTGGTCGGCTTCCAGTCTGACCAGAAGCAGTTGAATACCATTATTTTACATGAAGTGACTACCCACAACCCAGTTACTGGGCAACACGATAGGTACCTCTTGGCAAGACTAAGAAATATGAGAAATTGGTATGAATTAAACCACTTGAAAAAAAGTGCTAGGTTAACTTATCCACTTATACAAGAACATATTGCTATTACAATCAACACAAAGAAAATGACATTTGACAAATCGTGACTGCTATGCAAAGGGTTGTGATTTATGCTCAAACTTACGCTGTTATTACCAAACATAAAACTAAGGAAGGCGTAATAGCCAGCCGGTGATTGATATCATAAATCAGTTTTATAAATGGTCAGTTTTCTTGAACTGACGTGTACAGTTTTTGTTTTTAGACTTTTTCTGAAAAATAATGCTTATCGTAAGTAATTAACGGATTCTTGCTTTTCATAGAAGCAGAAGCAATGTTTCAACTATGAATATTGAAAGAGATATCCATTTAAATATTGACTCTTATCATTTAGCATTTAGCCTATAATATTCCCACTGCTGGAACACAGGCCACTTCTCTGTGAGAGGGAGTGAGCAGTCCCCCACGCGGCTCGACCAGTGCGAGTTGGTAGATGTCACATGTCTTGGAAATTATGTTTCTAGGACATGCCGGTTTCCGCACGGTGTTTACTTTCACCGTTTTGAGAGCAGTGGTGATGAAATAATATACACAAAGTAAAATCCCTGCCTGGACTCAAAACTATGTACGACATATAACTCGTAAATACCCCGGTCGCGGTCGCAATACAAGCCCAAGACCGCCCAAGAAAATAAAGATGGTTTTGGAACGAAGTTCTCTAACGCGGCTTGCAGTAGGAGTAAACTGGCAGAAATCGTCACGCGAAAAAGCGATTCACACTTTCTCCCTCTCTCTCTCTCTCTCACTCCTCTTTGACTGTATGCCAATAAAACATTAAATGAAAAAACCGGCCAAGTGCGTTTCGGACCACGCACAATGAAGGGTTCCGTCGTTGGGACGAATTTATCTCACAAACAAACTTAACATTGTAGTTGAAAAACGTTCTCTCATACATCGATATACGTCACGGTCAATTCTCCAACTGCAAATGTAAGTTGGTCGACTATTACTCGTTAACTTGTAAAGCCTACTTAGCTGTGATAGTTTTCCTTTTAGTTTCGTTGTATATACTACTGCCATGAATTTTTTCACATATGTGAAAAAATTCATGGCAGTAGTGTTATAGGTGGGGACACGACTCAAAAATTTGCACTTTAAAGGCTCCCACAGACTGAGGCAATATCGCGGGTGCGACAGGCATATTGCTACCTGTCGCGCCCGCGATATCGCGGTAGTCTGCACGAGCCTTTATGCTTAAGAATACGCAAATTGATCCCTGAATCAAAAAATAGTTTACACAAACCCACAATATTTTTGAACAGCCTATCCAACGATACCCCACACCATTACGAGAAAATAAAATATCATCCCCATTTTACGTGTAAGGGCCCTCCCTTACACATTTTTTTTTTTGAGGATTGTATTTTATCACTTTGTCGGCGTGATACCGAAGCCAAATTACAGCTTTCTAGTACTAAGAATCTGTGAGCTAAGCCAGGGACAGACAGACAGACATAAGGACATAACCATAAGGGTTTCTTGTTGACTACGGAACCTTAAAAATCTATCTAAGCATGAAAAAAAATTACAAAATTGCCGTTTTCATAGACATAATTATGTAAGCATTATGTATCAACTCAAATAAAAGCGAATTGAGAGGCTGACAACAGCTAAAGTGCGATCACTGTCGGACTGCATAGAAAAGAAAGAGAAGCGCGATGACACAACGCTGGTAATAAGTTGCAAAATATGAAGCAATTACTATTATGCTAATATGTTGCTTGTACAATAAATCAGAATGATTGCTTGTATAGTATGGTTTTAAATCGTTAAAATAAATTTTTAGAGGTCTCTTCATGTTTTTTTTCTATCTTATCAAATTAGTTGTATTATGTTTTTAACACACTGTCTACCTAGCATATACCCTGAAGAATATCATATATTTTTCTGATTTTATTTACTGCAGTGGATCATATACTTTTAGGCATTATAAAACTTGCATTTAGCTCCTGTAGTCCCCTTAATAAACGGAGTCCTATAACACTCCATGATTCGATGGGAAAGCAATCAAACAGGCTCTTCACTTTAATTACCTGATCTCGTGAAACATCTGCGGTTTCATTCGAAATTCAAAATATAAATTAAATTCACAAAATTAAGTGCACAGACGGCAAAATGGCGGCGTTGGTTGGTAGATAATTAAATCATGAAATAAACGCATATTTGATTTGCCCGTCAATCACGCGGAATTTCAATTAAATCGTTCGAGTTGTTATATTATCGCAATCGGTGTGGTTTCGTTGTCTGTCTGTAGCTTTTTATTAATGAAAAAATTGAGGTACAGCTGTTTCGGTTAGTGAAACACTAATTCCATAGATAAGTATTAAAAATAAGAAACCTCCTTGGCAGAAATAAGTAAAACCTTTATTCATTTTCAAACAAAAACAAAAATTGTATTATTTGACAGTTGTGCTTGCAGTGAAATAGCATCGAGCGTCCATTGTGTGTGTGTGTCGGAATCAAAATTAATTACTAAATAATATATCCGAATGTACTCTTGTGATATTGCCAAAATTGTGGTGACTTCTCCATAAAAGCCGCAGATAAAGAGTTGAAGTTCAATTAAGTACCTATTTTATATTTGTGAATGTATACAATTAATTCATTTTAATTCTTCATGTAAGTAAAACTCCACTTTCACGCAAATCATAAAACGGCAGAACGTCTAGACTTTCACGCCTAAAGCAGTCATAATTATAAGCATGTACAAATTGAAAGACCTCGCCATTCAAACCTAACCCTTTCATTGCTTATCAACCGCGCGTGTTGTTGCAGACACACAGACAAACAGATTCGTTGTCTCGCCCTCACTTGATGACTAATGAAAACCTCACACCGGATAAATACTACATCAATAATACACTTTATTGCTGGGTCATTACGATTCAAAGTCCTTTAAGTTGTGTAGACTTCGAGAACGGCAAATATCAGTAGAGCCGCGACTCGGAATAGAAATGCCCCTGACTGATGTCGTGTTTGGAGGCCAAGGGGGGCGGAGTGGGTCAATTTACACTGGTTTCGTTTGTTGTGAGAACTCTGGCTTAATTAAGAGTGTGAACGATGGTCCCTTTTCGGGGGTATTTTTTTAGTGAAGCAGTGTACCGACGACAGGAGTGGCCCTGACGTTTTGATGAGTGAGACTGAAAAAATATTGCTGTGGGCGATTGAAAAGCTTGTTTTTCTCTTTTTCGGACGGCAAAATATTATTAAACTGCTATATTTTTACGCCTTATTTGTTAGGGGATAAACAAAACAAAACAAAATTTGAATAACCGAACTGACACAACAAATTAGAAATTATATTCGTCAATTTTTTTTTACTCCCAAAAAATCCAATTGGGCGTCAATTTTCTCGCTTTTTTTCGCCCAAAGAATGTGCCAACGTAGCTTTCAACGTCAGCGCTTGTTGCAGGCGTCTGCGGCGCACTATCAGAGCCAACTGTCCACCCTAGGCTCTGAGAACGATCGGCTGCGCAGTCAACTATCCACGTTATCGGCGGGGCTGGGCGCGGGCGACCAAGAGCGAAGGCTCGACGATGTGGCGCAGCAAGTCGTGCGAGCGCTTCTGTCGCAGAAGGTGAGGATTTTGAGCAGTAATCTTGCAGAAATGATAATATTTCTGTCTCTTCCGCTTTGTCTGCTATAGCACTGATTGTGTCATCTTATTGTAGGCGCAAGCAACTGACGTCGTGTCGTAGTCCTTGCAAAAGGTTTGGGTTTGGTTTCTGGAAATATAATGTAGACGCTTCTGGTCCCACATTGTATTCAACTTTCGCACACATCCTTATTCTGTAGAATTTAAGCATAAGATATCGCGTTGTTACGTACAGGCCGTGCAGTTTAAAAGCACTCGTTGATACCAGCCGGAAGTCGACGAGTCCTTTAAAAGATTAAAACAAAGAAACATAGTCGGCAATGTTAATCCGCAAAAAAGGGAATGTCTACCGTAATCCCCGCTGGCATTAAGATGCATCCCGGAAATTGTTTTCTCATAATTATAGTCGCCCTTGTATCCGCGTCCGTGGATTATGTGGTGCCTACATTCGCACATAAATCGTACGAAATGGGACACTTCGGCCTTAGCTGGCACCGTAATAATTTCAGAAGGCCTGGCCCACTATAATCTGGGCATAATCTGTCCGATAATGCGACCGTTTGTGTTTAAATCCAGTTTGTGAATGTCCGCCATATTGCTGTAGTTTTGGCGTCAACTTTCCTGATAAAGATGGCGCCGGTTGCCAGCGACGTCCGCTTTTGATTGTTTTTCAAAGTTTGACGCTCCTGTTTTCACACAACGCTGGAAAATGTTAATGACGCTTTGGTCGTTAAATATTCATTCAGCGTAAAGTATTTTACTATCGGGACTTACAATTTTTGATATGACTCTTCGCAAATGTTGCCACAACCTAAGTGAAATGCTAAAAGACTTTGAAGAACAAATGGAGAAGAAATGATGACATTCTGCTCTCTCTAATAAAATAATTAACTTCTACAGTCAAACACTAATAGAAAGATTAAAGCCATAAAATGATTCCTAAATTGTTTTATCACCGCAAATGGTCAAGTTGGAGCTATAAACTCAATTTACGAGGAAACTTCGCGCACTTAATCTTCATCAATATTCTAAATCTATTAGCTGCTAAGCCGTGTAAATTCTGAGATGACATTAAGGATATTATCAGGCAATTAACGTCATATGGTGATTAGAAATGATGAATGCTTGTCTCCTTCGAGTTTATTGATAATATTATATGTATAGAGTAGGTGTATAGACAGACTCCTTCTGAAGTAATTAGAGACTTCAGTCTTCACGTGTGGGATGAAAGACGACAGGGAAGATTATTAGTTTACGTAAGGGTAATTTGAGTGACTTGGTACTTCGAAGGAGATGATGACGGAATTACAATATTACCAAAATAACGCAAATGTTTGTGTGTATATTATGCTGATAACATTAATGACGATGCAGATTAAATTCGTATATTATAGAAATAGTCGACGAATCACTTTGTATTTCTAAAATATCACAATCGATGTGTTAATTAAAATAGAAACAAGATATAATTTAACGATAAAATCAAAATCGACGAGATTTAATAAGACTCTAAAACAAACCAAATCAATTCCACTCCTTAAAATAATTAAATCAATTCTAATTAATACAGCAGTTTCCGAAATACATCTCAAAATCTTATCGACGAAGGAACTTATCTTCGTCCCCCTCGACATGACATTACTTACCGTAACATTTAAATCCTTTCTGTCTAAACGAAAATCACTTTAAATATTTTATAACTCTACTTCATTAATATTATTTACGCTTTATTAAATTTATTAAAACTGTTGCTGAAGTTTGTGGAAAGGTTTAATTAAACAAACTTGGTTTGTGCATTATGGTTGGTGAGTTTCGCCGAATTTATAAGGTGGGGTAATTAGTAGCAAAAATGGTTGCAGTATGACAAATTTAACTTAAGTGGCAGTGGGCAGGGCACATTGCTCGTAGAACAGATGGCCGATGGGGCCGAAAGGTTCTGGAGTGGCGACCGCGTACCGGAAGACATAACGTTGGAAGGCCTCCTACAAGGTGGACCGATGACCTTGTGAAGGCCGCAGGAATCAGCTGGATGCGGGAAGCACAAAACCGGTCGAAAGGCGGTGCTTGGGGGAGGCCTATGTCCAGCAGTGGACGTCTTTCAGCTGAAATGATGATGATGATGATGACAAATTTCGTTAACGTTTGATCCCCTTAGGACACCCGCATTCATTTTGTCACCAATGGAAAAGCATCGAATAGTCTACACATGGTGTTGTCAAAGATTGATTGAGATGCAGTTGAGAGATTTACCCAAAGAATTTCCCTCTTCAGGGGGTTGTATTTAAAACTCACGAAATAACCCTGTTTCTATTAGGAACATGATATACCTAAAGCTTCCCATAGCTAAGCTGCCAACAAAACTTCCCTTAAGCTGCTCAAAGTTACAAACTATACCTATCCTCTGACTGAGTTATGAGCGCTTTAAACCCGCTAAATCTTACTCAGCAAGGTCCGAGAGTGTCCCGAAACATCCTTATTTCGTATCCGAGTTTTTATTACCCCACTCGTATTTAATTTAACTAATGAAGTATAATTAAAATGTACGCGTTTATTTCGAAGACGTTTTGACGAGATCCTGTGAGGGGGCGAAATTCGGTAAAGTTTTCTACGTTGATGTTGATAGCAGTTGGGAAAGACGCGTAATAGATGTTCTTGGATTTCAAAAGTATATTTGGTAAATATTGGTTGAGATTGGAAGGTCTGTTTATGTTTTAGATTAAATTTAAATGTCTATAAATTTTATAAAGCTACACCATTTAAAATTCTGGTTATTTCGTATATATTAGTATTTACTGCGTTAAACGTAAGCATTTTAATGCTTGATTCTAAACAACTGCATTTATAATTTTTAAAAGTTCTCAAATATTGATTCTACTGAAACGAGATTCACTATTAGTCGATCCAAAAGTTTCGATTGCACACCCTATTTTCTCCGTCCAGTGTGACTTCGTTCTGAGTTTCTGACCACATTTACTAACAAAATATCGTTTTCTTTCCTCCAGAGCGTACGCGAAGAATTGGGATGCGCGCGCGCCCGTATCCGCGAGCTGGAGGCACAGAACCGCGCGTTGAGCGCTCTGCTGGTGCGGCAGCTGCGACCTCAGCCGCGGCCATCGCCGGCTACACCTCATACGCCTCATACCCCCCTTACGCCTCATACGCCAAGGGACTTACAAGGTAAGGCCGATCAAGAGGGCCATAGATCGTTAGACCTGAACTCACACAAGTCCTGCATCGCGCAAGCAAAGTTTTCCACGTAACTAGCTTATGTTTTTTGTTCTGCAGCTGGTTTAGAGCCCTCAGGTATGAATTCGCCTTTAAGCAAAGAGTTGCTTGATTGATGCGACATAAGCTCAAGTAATAAGAGCTATAGATATCAGTAACTGCCATTTAACAATAGCAAGAAGACGAAAGAACTGTGAAAAGAAGGTTTCCACTCAGCATGATGCTGTGCTATAGTGGAGTCACAGCACAGCGCTGATTTTAGGTCACCTAAAGTTACGAGCTTTGTTGTGTTTAGCATTACCCATGTTTATATAAACACAGTCTTCACATCCTTATGCTGGTTTAAGACGTGACACGTCATCATTTTTGAGTCTATAAAAGCATATATTTCCAAAATTCCAGTGCACTTGGTAGACGTCGGTTCCTGCGGGTCTCTAGTGTCGTTCAGAGACTCCCCGCCCCCCGCGCCGCCCGTGCCTCACCCGCACCCCCTCAGCCACGACGACAAGCGGCGCCATCAGATACTGGCTGATATCTGGACCGAATTGAAGGTAAGATGACCAAACTAAGTTTTATCTCAAGTAACAAGAAGCAAGTACAACAAGAGTGCAGTGTAAGTTGTAACAAGAATACAGAAATGAGTAGCCATAGTAAGCAGTTCATCCGAGACCAAATTTTTTAGTTTCAATCACCTTAACGGAAATCATGATTTCAGCAAGATTACTTCCCCAAATTTAATCCAAACTGAAATATTGCTATAATATTATTATAACAAAGTGTTTCCATCCTCTCCAACAAATGTGCCTTAGGAGCTTCATCAATCCAATATCAAAACGTTCCTCTCATCTTCCAGGGTCTGGAGGTGACTCCCGTGAACCTGGCGCGTGCGCTGTCCGCGGTGGACCCCACGCTGTGGGCGGCGCCGGCGCGCCCGCACACGCTCAGCCTCAGCATGCCGCAGCCCACCACCGACCCTGTCAGAGGTAATAAACCCCTCTGACCAATGAAATTACCGTTTTTAATAAATGGTAATTCTATTGGTCAAACGGCATATCTCACTTACGGTTGCTGAAAGCTAATCCAAATTTTTGTATTTGATCTAATGTCATATCTCTCGAGTTAGCTATTATGAATATGATTGCTTGATCAAAGTAACAACAACTAATTGTACCGGTCTCATGAGGTTTCACAGATTAAATCACAAACGCTCACTCCCAAACTTCACTGATCATCTTCTGAATTCGATTGTTTAGCGATTGACCGCCGCGCATCAATGATTGTAGAAACCAACATCCACATTGACAATATTGATCTTCGATCAATCGAGCTATTCCATCCACTTTAATATCTGCCTATTTAGATTTTTATTTGTACTCAAAACGCGTAATTCTATAATTCCAGGGGCGAGCGGAGAAAAAGTTACAGAAGAAGAAAGCGGCGAGGTCGGCGAAGCAGGCGCCGAATCTCCTGAGAGTGGCGCCAAGGACGAAGGCTACTCCACCATGTCTAGCGACGTGCAAGCTGACGCCTCCAGACAGAGCGACCACGCGGCTGACAGAGCCCTGCCAGACCTAAACGAGGCATCAGATGAAACTGACAACCAAACCATCGTCTCCATCAACCCTAGAGAATCTCGAAGACACGCAAGACTGCTAGCAACGGATGCAGACTACATCTACTTCCCAATAGGAGTCGCGTTCGCTGGCGTCAGAGGCAGCTACCCTCCCTCACGACCAGTGCTGCCTTTCCAGCATGTAGTGCGCAGCTTCTCAGATTCTCATCTGTGTTTAAAGCTTATCGCTGGAACAACTTGCCCCACCAGCTGTCTAGACACTCCTACGCCTAGCTCTGGTGTTTTAGTACTAGATCTGAAACCTGCCCCCGAAAGACCGCTGAGGAGAGCGGCTATCGCTTCTACAACAAGCTCTGAAAGGGTATCGTGGGGTAGCACACTAGACGACCGAGCTGATGGTTCTCAATACGATGCTGATTACGTCCAACATTGGCTAGAACTCGATGATGCAAGATCAGCGTTACAACAAAGACATAGGGATCTCGCCGATTTAGAATACGATAGAGCTGAACTGGAAGACTGGAGCTTATCACTATCCTGCGAAGATCTCGGGGACAGGCAGTCTCCCTTTGCCGAAATAACGACACCTGGCCAAATATCATTGTCAACGCTACCCAGCATAAGGGAAGATGATGCGTTAGAATTAGAAGAAGATGTCGGTGATTGCCTTTGGAATGATTGTGGATTTGCAACGATAGAAATAGATGAATGCAGAATACAAGATGATCCTGATACGTCGGAGAAAAGGTGGGACTGCAATGGCACACATTCACCCGGTGGTTCGTGGTCCAGTACATCAGACGCGCCTGATAAAAGATCTAGTACAGCACTGAGTGAAGACGGTGACTGTGCAAATGTCGGCCTAGATTTCACAAGAGATTTCTATCGTCTCGTTAAATATGAAAGCACAAAGAGCTTAGCATCAAATTCGTCCAGAGGTATTCCTGCTCAGGATACGAGCAGTCATTTAAGGATCCACGATGTTCAAGCAATGGCGTTTCAGGACAGAGAGGTGGCTTTGCAGAACGTCCTGCATTTTATTGCTGAGCAGCAGAAATATTGTAGGGATAGGGAAGAGTCTGATTCTGTGTCATCGCGGCCCCTATCGGAGATAAGGGAGCTACCACCTCCGTATGCCACGGCGGATTTCGACGATGATTCTGTTGGTCCTCGAAGTGAAGTTTCAGAAGACAGACAGAGACCTGACTCTTTCGGCAGCTTCTCTGAAAACGATTCTTGTGACGTCCTCCACGGCGACCGGCCTAGGGTTGCCTTCTGTGATACTGTATCCGAGCCACGGTCCACGCCGAGATTCATCGAACGCGAAGACCCTTACACTGAGTCTGAAGATTTCTTCGATGAATTTTCCAGAGTTGAAAACGCAGAGAACGAAATAGATGAGAGGCATCTCATAAAAGTACAGAGAAAGAATGAAATTAATAAAAGCATTGATGTGATTGAAACTGTCGAAGATGAAGACCAGCCTTCTGCTCCTGTGAAGGAAGATAGGCCGAGTGATATTGAGTCTAGTCGAAGTTTAGACCACAATTCAGCACTGAAAGAGAATACTGTGAATATAATGTTGAACAAGCAATCGCCGCTTGAGAGGGAAGTGGAGCCTTGTCTAACGAAATCGTCTAGCTTTCCGTACACCAGCAACGAAGAGATATCCTTAGTCGAAGAGGTTTTAAGCGCTTGTCGAAGAAGCACAGGGATTTTAGTTCCTGTCCCTGAAGAGGAAGAAGGCTCGTCCCCAGAGACTGGTTCCCCACAAATGACTGAATCCAATACAACTAGCACTTCTACGGCTGAAACTGTGATAGTAAGTAATAAGAACGATGCAATTAAAGATGGGAAACTGAGGGAGAGAAGCCGGATTCCGACGCTGATGGGAGGGAAGAGGCCACCGTCTTCGCCAAGCAGGAACAGGTCGAAGATTCCCGTGGTGGAAAGGAACAAACCCGGGCCTGCGCAAGCGTCAGTCCCGGAACCAATCATTGTGAAGCAGGAACATACGTTGAGTTTTCATGAGGCTGCAACTTCGAAAGATGTTATTGAGGAACTTAATAGGTGAGTGTTCGTTTGTGTAGATAATCCTTATTATAATACTTAGAGATCTTCGAAAATGAACACGTTACCAGGGCCTGGGTAATCTAGTTAAGTTATTGGCTTATACGTCGCTAATATACTTTCTTTTAACGATATTAATTTTATCAAAACAAAGATACGAACAACCCATTAAAACGTTGCCAAACTGACTACGAACAAGACGTTGCAAATCAAGATCGGACGTATAGTGACTTTTATGTCCTTGACTTAAGATTTAAATTGCAATACGCTCGTGATAGCAAGAACGCTCTTTTCCTATATCGCAAACGATAAGTGATATCTAATATTGTTCATAATTAAGATAGATATTTGACTAATATGAAAATATATACTTACTAGAAAATATAAAAAATTAAAATTACTCAGTTTTAAAACGAGAGTTTTTCGTGTTCAATAATACAAAAATTTATTATTGACAAGTTATTTTCGTGGTATGTGTCCAAATCTTACTTTTTTATATACTTTCATTTCGGTCAATAACAGCTGTTTAATTTTATCAATTCTTGTGTTATCATAGTTTTATCTTCTTCAAAATTAATAATAACTTATTGGCGTATGTTTTCAGAATGATTCGTCAAAGTGAGGGCGCCACGGGCGCGGCGGAGGGGAAGACTGAGGAGCGGGGGGACAAGCCGCACACGCACAAGGACAGTGCGTTGTGGGCTCCGACCGGGTGGGTGCATGTGGAGAAGGATATCGATTTTAGTGATCCCAAGGTAATTGTGGTTGATTTTGTAGGAGATGAAGAAAGAAAGAAAATGAGGTGGTTATTTATGCATGTTTTTGACTCGTTTCTTGTTTTTTTTTTGTTTTTTTTTTAAGCCTATTTTTCTTGAAGACAAGAACGAATGACTCAGTTGGTTGTTTTACGCCGTATGACTAACTTTTACTTTATAATTGAGTAGATATTTTCCAGTCTAGAATACCATTTCTTTTTTTGTCTATTTGATTAAGACTTCCTATAAGACCATTCCTCCTCCGCCACATCAACGGGACGTCAACGAAAACGAGATGACGGCGCCGAGGTAGTGATACATACATTTACTATGTCCGCGTGTCCACCGCGGGTAACGTTTGGTGCGAATAATCTCGTTTTTCTCGTTGACGTCCCGTTGACGGTGGCGGTGGACAAACAATGTAAGGGACAAAGCCCCGTTTTCAAACACAAACCTGAAAGCCAAGAATTTGTAGTTTGTCTACTTATTCTCTCGATTAATATCCAAAAATTTGGAGAGAAACATGTTGACAATAAATTTTACGGAAAAATATCTAATAAAAATGAATCGATTTTTGTTAATATCTTTTATACGGTTATGAGTTTGAGAAAATCAATATGTCTCAACCAGGTAGGGTAGGTAGAAAACGTATAGAAGATTTCGATGAATATATTGTGTGTGACGACGTGAATCGTGACGATAAACAGAGACACTTCCCAACGGAAAGCACTACACGTATTTTTTTAACTACATTTTTGTTATTCTATCTAAAAACATATTAAACTTATAATGTCAAGTAGGTATCTAGTTTCTAAAACTTTCTTGCTAATATTTTATGTTGGAATTTTTTTACAAGGCGTCATATTGAGAGTAGAGCACTCGCACACGCCGAAGCGTTGTGAGACGTGCAAAATGGATTGTAGAAATTAAAAAATGCAAGATTTTAACTATTTTTCAACTGTTCTAAATCCATCCCAAATCATTAGACTCAAATGTACCTACCTATTCAGAATCAAGTTTACGGCAAAGCCAAATATAGGTTATGATGTTATCAGGCTATATATATATATTTCTTGAAGCAATCTTACAATAGAATAGAATAATTATTTATTTGCATGGAAAGTGGGTACAAAAAAAATGCAGATGTTTTATAATTAAAGATCCTTATATATTTTACCTTAACTAAGGCATGCAAACATTTAGTACAAGTGCTTAATCGGTCAAGAACAGTTTATGAGACACAATTGATTTTCCATTGTTTGGCACCACATGGGGTACGCGGCTTCATAAGTCTAATTTCAGACTAAAAGACACACACATATTATAAGAATTTTCATATTGACAGTAAATACTGTCAATATGAAAATTCTTAAAATATGGTCAATTAAATAAATTAAAGATGTCATGATTAATTAGGTAACTATAGTTTAATCATTTAGAATTTCACAAATAGGGTGGTGAGTATTTATCAATCAATAAAACTGACAATCTCTTCGTATACAAATATCATATACTAAAAAAGGTTTTAACAATTTGTTCCAGGCCCGAGCCAACTTACTAGACGTGATGCTAGCGTCGAGCGACTCGTCGCCGTCGTCGTGCGGCTCGTCGCCCGCGGAGCCTCCGCCGCCGTACTCCCGGCTACATCGACTGCACAGGTCTAGGAGGCAGAAGACAGGTGAATATGGGAACTGTTTGTTATACAAGTTATTAAGGTAACGATACTTGGTCAAATTCAGTTAATTTGCGAAACTTAAAAGCCATTTTTGAACGTCAAAAATTACTAGAAAAAAGAAGACTTGAATTTAGAAGAAACTGCAAAGTTATATTGAAAATAATGAACTTGCAATATTTTGTTTCTTTATTCGATAATTATTATGTGAAGACGATGTGCCTAAAACAAAATTATGCAGCAGTATTTGCAAATTAAGCTTTATCAGATCAATTAATTATGTTGATAAATACATGGTGCTCACATATTTACGTTTTTTTTTTAACAAAGTGTGTTGTTTTAACATGATCAAATTTCATCACGATAAGTTGCGCTAATTAATTTAATTATACCCTGTACAGATAAAACTGGGATAGACTCTCGTAATGTTTAAAATCAGATATAAACGTGAAGCTGTTGCTATGTCGAACTACATATTAGTTAACCATAGTTTGATTATTACCGATTACATTGAAGTTACTTTACAGTATTGACAGCGACAGTTTAGTCCCAGAAAGACAAATGGCTGATTCATAAAACGATCCCCATTTTGAAATTGTTTTCTAGCCTAAAGTCTTGTATGAAGCGAATGATCAATTTCGTAACTCTACTGAGACATAATAGAATCTCTGCCTTCAAAAAACCTTCACGGAATCCCGTGAATCGGCCATTTTGTCGTCTACTATATTATAGTATTACTTAATGACTCTGGTACAAATTGACGTATTTGGATTTATTATCGTTAAGATTTTCTATGTTTATGTTTTTTAAAGCCTGATTTACCCGGACGGTGTGATTTAATTGCCTGTGGCGTACTATAAGTAATTTTATTGAATGCTACAGACAAGAAACCTGCATTGTGTAAATGGGGCTTAACTTTGTCAAGAAAGTCGAAACAAGTTTGAGTCAATGTGTACAGGAGACATAACGCAGGTCTAGGCTGGCCTTATACAGGCTGCTTTCCTGTCTGAATTCATAACCTGAACTAATAATTAATTTGAATTTCGGTACCAGGAACATAACTCATAATCTTAAAAAAATAATTTGTGAAATCAATTGAATTGTATGTGATACTGCATTTTTTGCGATACTGGTTATGAATTCAGTTATATCATCTGTATCAGGCCAGCCTTAATTCCGATATCTTCACGATCTAAATCGAATCGTTGAATAAATAGAATTTGACACTTATAGTCAAATTGACAAGAAGAAACTAAGTTTCAAACTGCTAGTGTTGTGCTAGTGTAGCATTCGATTCAGATATCGAAAATGTCGAGAGTCCCTGATGATATTTTTTTTAACATTTTGAATAAATCTTTTCTATAATCTTAATAATTATGTTCTCTTTCAAATAATTTATAATTATTTCACAAAATCAAGCATTAAAATGCTCTTTCATTTCTGAATTTAATTCGGTTACATTATCCATTTGTTTTTAATTTTGCTTTTTTGTCAAACGTTGAATGTTGATAATATAATAATATCATATTATTTGCATTTTATACTATTTCTTTTGAAAGTGGATACTTAGTTCTGAATTTAATATTCTCATTTAACTTATTGCTTACATGAATTTCTGAAATCTCTATGTCTACATTTAACGTTTTTCTTAAGTCCGCACAGATCTTGACTGCATGATTTTGAATATTTCATTATTTATAGTTTTTCTTTGAGATTTTTAATAAGTATTATTAATTTCCATAATAGTAAAAATAGGTTAGGGCCAGCTTGCATGACAGCTCACTAAATATAATAAGCACTAAAATGTTTTAAACCTCATGTTTTAACGTTTACCTCAAATTGTATTAAGTGAACTGCCTTGCAGGACAAGTCTAGAGGACAAACCACCAAAGATCTGTGCTGACGTATATGTGTCATGTCATTTCATGTTGTCTGTCGTCACGACCAGCCACGTCACTCGTTTCCGCTCTCACTCACACGCACCATCTCACTCTGTCGCCTCATTACGAGTAGAACGTCATCAGCAGGCATCGCCACGTTCATTACTTTGTCAATCTATCAAACGAGGGATTCATTTTTCTATTTGGTGGAGTCAAAACATTATCAGTAAAGACTTAAAGGAAGAAATGTATCGATGTAAAAAATATCAACGTTTCTACAATCATATCCTGAAGTTACACATTTAAACTCGGGAGTATAAATGATTTGAGAACTTTAGAACATAAATTAAGCTTAAGAATATTTTTGGAATATTTCGTGTGTCCGACAAAAGTCGAGTCCAAAGTTGTAACAACTGTTTTATTTCCGAAATATTTAATGTAACGTAAAATTTGAGGCTGCTGCTTTCCGCTCGCCTTTTGTCTGCTCTCTATCTACCCTTTGCGGGGAGAGTATTACTTCGGGATATGAACGAAGTGTGAGCGTGGCGTGGCTTGCGCCGCGTGTGTGTGCGAGCGGCGTGGACGACGGGGCGCGTGGCTCACGCGTGTTGTCTCGTCCAGACGGCGCTCGCTTGTAGAGTAGGCTCGTGCTGACGCTCGTGTTGGTGCAGCGGCCGCGCTGCGCGTGCGCGGGCCGGGCGGGCCGGGCGCGCCGGGCGCGCTGGGCGGGCCGGGCGGGCTGCGCGGCCGGTTCCGGCGCCCCTCCATCCTCGGTCGCGAGGGGTTCTTCGTTCGCTACGGCGAGCCGGAGCGCGCCGCCGTCGCCACCTTCGACTTCCTGGACGACTTCTACGGAGGATCCTCCCCGGAGGCACCCAAAGACTGTACCTAAATTTTTAGCAATAAAACGCGTCCCAGATCGTTATATTTTTCTATGTCGTTGTGATAGACCGCGGCTGTGTGCCGACGGTGTGACGTCACCGTCCGACGCGTGGCGGCCGATTGTTTGTAGTGCAGCGTCGACGACGACTGCGCGATCCGCCGGCTGCAGCTTTTTAGATACTTCTGCTTCGAAAACTAGATCTCGTAGGTGTCGTAGTACTCACTTTGGATTAGTAGGTCTATGACGAGGCACCTAGTCTTTTAAAAGAAATAAATTCTTCCTAGATATTCGTTAGTAGATGTGGGAAGACTAACGCATTATAGGCACGGATGCGATGAAAATTGTATAATTGGAAATTGTTTAGTTTATACGCGACTGACTCGTTCAGCAATAATGTTAAAGTTACTGATGTATCGCGAGCCATCGGAGCTATTGAGTGATTTGCGCTTAGCAAAAGAAGACTTCCGGCGAGCGAAGACAGCTTCAAAAACAATCATATTAATTTGGATCGATTACTTCCTGCGTTAACTTGCTTACGCTTCGTACCAACGATCGATAACTTAGGTAAGAAGACGAAATAATTAATTGACTAAGTGATTGAAAGCTGCGGCCTCGAAGTAATGTGATATTTTTGTATATACTGTAAGTCCCACTTATTTTCATATACATTTAAATGGATTCCTTTCTAACCGAACGAAGCGTTAATGTTGGAACTAGGGTGGAGTTAACTAGAGAGTCTGTGCACCTATCACGTAAACTCGATCGCGTGAATCGATCACTGCTACCCTATCTTTTGCACAAAAGTGTCGAGTAACGAATCAGAAAGGGACGAATGATCTAATCGCGCGATCGCAGCGTAATAATCATAATAATAGGTACTTATGTAAATATCGATTACAATTTACTTATCGAACTAGAAACTACTTATTGGTTAAATAATAGTCATCTATAACAATCGAATAACCATTTATAAAGATCCATTAAAATCGAAGGGTACTAAAGTATGTTAAGTGTATGTATATAATTATTATGACGTCATCGATATGCTATTTATTTCGTATCATTTGCGTATTGTCGATCTTTTCTGTGTATACTTAGGTACATATCATGAATTTGTATTATTTATTAAGGCAACGATACACTATAATTTTAATGTTTGATAAAAGTAACAAACGATGATGGTGATTCCGATAAAATTTATTAAAAAACTATTTTCTATCGATATCGATAATTCTATTGAAATTGTTTCGTACAACCCTATGTCCACATCAAACGCCAAATGACGAGAACTGGCTTTAAAACAAGCTACAAAGTTTAAATAATTGGAACCAATAAAGAAAATTGAAATTGAAACAATTTGTGCATTTGCATGAATATCTTGAAAATTACCATCCGCTTGTTATTTTCATCACGACAATAGCGTCTTGCTATTATAATGCTAACTGTAAAATTATCCTCTTTGGACATGGTTATAAACCTTGGCAGAAATGTACACTTTAATTAATATATTGTTATTTTAATGGCTGAACCAAAGCGATTTTACACAAAACAATTTTTCGCCGCCACTTGTTACGCTGCAACACTGTTCTTTGTATTTTTAATTGGCAATTATTTCATACCCAGCTTTTTTTTAATGGTGAAGAATGAAGACAATAAAGGAAGATTTATACCTATTATTAATTAATGTAAACGAAGCGACGACTCGATCGATATTATCTAAAATATTAACTTATTTAGTGTAAGCTACTAATGGCTACGATGTAACGCCTAATTTGAAATTTAAAAGACGTCCCCTAAATTGTTT
The DNA here is from genome assembly GCA_905333075.3 of Atethmia centrago. Taxonomy (NCBI): domain Eukaryota; kingdom Metazoa; phylum Arthropoda; class Insecta; order Lepidoptera; family Noctuidae; genus Atethmia; species Atethmia centrago. The sequence goes on along the minus strand of HG995378.1, from coordinate 26,819,702 downwards.
TGGATACACACACTGATGTATGAAGTTTTGCTAAAAAAAACATGTAAAGAACGACTATTTAAATGATTATCGAATGTTTTAATACTATTGTTTATATTTAAATTCCTCATAAATTATTAAAGTAACGAAACAATATTTACCTATTATGTAAACGTGATATAGTGTTTGTATCCAAACAACAAGTGTAAAATCCTTATTCTAAGTAAGTTACTACAAGTAAATCTCTTGGATCTTATCAAAATAATCTGAATAACAACTGTAGTTGTATTTAATGTTGTTCAAAAATCAAAACGAATATTTTTTTCAAACGACCAATCTGTTGACCCTATCATACATTAGTGTCATTGCCATTACATTTAAAAAAAAAAAACGACTATACATTTGCCATGGGAAATAAAGATGTCCATGTGTTTAATTGTAGGATCCAAATGGTACTGTGATTGGTAGCTACCACTGAATTTTGGAGCACAAGTGGAAATTTAAAATATTAATAATAAAATGTGGTAATTGCTCGGTATTGAGTGCATTTGTCGGTACATTTTAACCTAAGAGATAGGATACTTGACATAGGTAGGTACTTTGAACAGTACAAAATTTGTAGAGTAACAGTATAATTTAATTATCTACTATTACAGATGGGTTTAATAAACGATTCCGTTCCCAAATTATACTTTTTGTTTTAATTGATACTGCCTATCCCCTTCCTCAAGCTCTTTCTTTAGCATTGCTTCGTCTTCTATGTAAGTAGCTGGTTTAAAGCGGATCATTTATGAATATCACCCGGTTTCTGATCTGAGAATTTGAAATTGAAAAAAATAACATAAACCAATGTAACTTTACAGTTCTTGATATAAGTAGATATACATACTTAACATACATACATAAACTCACGCCTTCTCCCCATGGGGGTAGGCAGAAACTACAGAACGCCACCTGCTACGCTCCTTCCATACTCCTTTTGCATAAGTATATTGCATATATATAAATGAAATGAATGAATGTCTATAGTATATGAATGAAATATACAAAAAATAGAAACATGCCAACATAATATGGGATCAAAACATCTATTACACCTGAATAAAACTGGGCCTCAAGTCTGCTATTACAATAGGGTCAGAATGGTCTATCATTGATTTTATAATTGTTGATTTTGACAAGTTTGGTAATCTACTAATATAATGGCGTCATAGGATCGGAATAGACCATTCTGACAATATTGTAATAGCAGACTTGAGGCCCAGATCACTTGATCTGTTTGACTACAAAACGAAAGTTAGTTTTGATTACAAAACGAATATTGCAGACGTGTAATTCACAATCAGAAGCGGAATAGATAAATCGGCTAAAGACGTCAAGGGGAAGCGGAAAAGAGGAATACTGGCGCGAAGATTGACGACCTGGAAATTGACAGCATGTGCAACATGCAGAAGGTAAGCTCACGTTCGTAAACTGGGGAAGTGTCAGCATTATGCTGAAAAACAAAACAGACGCACTACCGATTTCATCTGCCTGGCCTTTCCCCAACTAGGATTCTGTTAGGATCGGTTTCCAGTGTAACCCGGATACAGCTGAATACCAATATTTTACACTGGGTAACACGAAACCCCTTTTTTTGGTAAGACTAGTTATCAGAATTTCTGGCTTCGGACTAAAAGATCTGGGGCCTCAGTATGAAAATGATGGTTACCCATCCACGGACTGACTTCGACAAGCGTAGCTTAACCTGGTCGATCCCCTCGTGCGGCTGTTATTACTAAGCCACAGCTATTCGAATTAGAGTTTGTATTTTGTTACGTTAGGTGATATATGATATTCTGTAGTGGGTCGGATTTAAGTGGAATGTATTAATCTACTATGAAAACCACCACATACAGAATGTATCTAATCTATCTAATATATCTAATGTATTCGCGACAACGTCATTCGTTAAAGCGGTTTTCGACAAAATGTGTTTTCGAACTGGCGTACCACTCGTAAAGTTTTTTGAAATAGTGTGCATCGCAATAACGTCATTTGAATCTTCATATCACTTCCGTAAAAATGACGTAGGTAATTTCAGGCCTATTTCTATTTTAACTGCATTTAGACAATATTTGAAAAGTTAATACTCAAGCATTTGCTAAGATATCAGCCTTCTTCATAATTAACAATATGGCTTTACAAAAGTTCGTTCGACTACAGATGCGGGTGTTGCACTGCTGAAACACATATTTAACGCGTGGGAGAACTCGCAAAATACTTTTGAAGTTTTCTGTGATCTCTCCAAAGCCTTTGATTGCATACACCATGACACGCTTTTGTGTAAACTACGTCATTCCGGTATCCAAAACGAAGCTCTCAAAGTAATAAGTTCTTATTTACATAATAGGCTGCAATGTGTAGATGTTAATGGTGTGAAATCTTCCGGGCTACTAGTTCAGTTAAGTGTACCTCAAGGCTCAATACTGGGTCCATTCTTATTCTTAGTATATATTAATGACTTACCATTATATCTAAACGGTATCTGTGACATTGTACTGTTTGCAGATGATGCATCTCTTATTTTTTTAAGTAGACAGGAATAGACAAGATTTTGAGGACGTAAACATTGCACTCTCAATGGGTAACCATTGATTGGTATACGACAATTAACTTAGTTGTCAATGCCAAGAAAAGGAAATGTATAAAGTTCGCCTTACCGAATGTTAGAAATCTAGGACCCAACATCGATAAAGAGGTGCTTGAAACTCGGCAGTTTTTCTGGGCAGCAGTAGATGCCAAACTTCAGTGCCCTCATATACTCGTATCAAGCCTGACGGAAAGGCTCAGTCCGGCCGCTTACGCCGTCAGGAAATTAAGACAATACACTGACGTTGATACAGCTCGGATAGTCTATTTTAGTTATTTTCATAGCATTATGTGCTTCGGTATTCTACTGTGGGGAAAGCATTCAAAGTTATATTTGTTCTTCAAAAACGAGCTGTCCAAGCGATTTACCAGCTAGGTGCCAGTTTCTCCGAGAGATATTTTTAAAGATCTCACGGTGGCATCACAATTCATCTTCGTCAACTTCTTATATATTAGGCAAAAATACACTTATACAATAAAAAGAGTAAAATTCACATAATATTAACATCAGAAATAAGGACAAATTACATGCGCCATTTCACCGGCTTCATACATAAATCATTTGTTAAGCTTGGCATAACTTTTTATAACAAGCTACCCTCTTCTTTGCCAGATTCGCCTTTTAATGCGTTTAAAGCTAAAGTAAAATGCAACCTTTGTTCAAAGGCATACTATTCTATCAACAACTACTTAATCGATAAGAATTGTTGGTCGCTGTGATTAACTCAAGACAATGTTTATAATCCTTCTCCAGAATTAGCTTACCTACTGACAGGTAAAAAACGAGTATAAGTTAAAAAAAAATGAAATTATATTATTATTGCCTGAGCAACCGTAGTAAGTTCGTCATGCTCCCTTAGGTGTCAATAATACGAGCGAATAATAGCGTCGGGAGTTGGTTTGCCGCCTTCCCTGAAATATAGCGAGGGTTTTTTTTTGGGTCCAATTACTTCTCTCGCTCTGGGCGGAGCGGGAGGGTGCGTCAGACTCTTACTGACGAAAACCCACCCGTGGTCCTTCCGTTGCCTGTGTTTCCAAGGGCCTCGGTAACCCTTTCGGACATTCCCGCGACCCCGGCAGGATGGCGGTGGTAAAGGCTGCTCTTTGCGTTATGCTCGCGAACGTCGTCTTGCTGACCATGGTTATGTTATTAGTAATTAACTGTTTTTTTTAATTTACTTTGATGGTCCTAATTTATCATTTGTGATTTCGAGTAATTCGAATGTTTTTTGTGTTTGTACTATAGCCATATGTAAGTGGGGACGCCCTGTTTGCCTGGAGGCTTTTATTTAGGTATTAAGTTATGTTTACGTTTTTATTTTTTATTTATGCATGAGCACAGTTTTTGATATTTTTTCGTTGGTATAGTGGCGTGTGCTAGCTGATATATGGCAAATAATTTAATGTAATGTTTTGTGTTGCGCGTGTATAATACAATAGTATAGAATCAAGTTTTTCTAACTAAACAGACAGCTGTGCTGCTGGGGACTTTGTCGCGCCACTTCTTGTTCCCAGCTAAAGCACTAGAAAGTGGTGAAGGGCAGGCGTTTTGGGGGACTGTCTTATGTAATGTTGACGTAACGAAAAGTCCTAATTCTCAGCCTAGTTTGAATAAATGACTTTTGATTTCATTGTAAATAAACTGAAAAAAAAACTAAATGCATATGATTCGCGCTATCGAATGTTAGAAGTAGTGATTGTTATGTTACGTTATATTGAATAAGGAGATAGCAGAATTAGTCGACAAGACTGTTTCCTGGGGATTACGCTTGACTCAAAGCTACAGTGGGGTCGTCACTTAGCATCAGTAACAGGCATAAACTCATTAGGGTCTAAACTGGCAATGGGCGTTCCTCAAGCTTGATATTTGGTCTCTTTTTAGTTTACATTAATTATTTACCCCAATTACGTAGTCTGGTCATAAGTTTTGTCACATATGGAAAGTTAAATAACACAATGACTATAACACGCACTACAACCATTTATAATATCAAATGAAAGGGTATAAAATACAGATTTAAACCACATTATCAGGGATGCTTTTAGTGACTCCATATTTTGTAATTCAAGGTATTCAAGTCTGGACTGGATTAGAGCCAATCCTCATGCCTGATAAAGTTGATTCCACGGGTCGTGAGCCAGTTTTGGGTACTTTTCGCCTTATGAGCCGGCGCAGAATCCTGCTGGAATACCCAGTGCCTGTTTTCGAACATTGTTTGTGAAAGAGGTTCCACACTGTTTGTTAGGTCTGTGTTTTGATATACAAGGGGGGAGGGGGTTTTCACTCCTATTTCACAAAAAAACACCTCCATTCGACCCAAATAGGACACCCAAAGCCAAACCATGAATGCCGAAGGGTGATGACCACGCTGAACACGTGGCACACGTCTGCTTGCGTTTTCACTAGTGTGCATACACTTTATCATTATGTTTGTTGAAACTCTCCTCAACATTAAACATTTTTTCGTCCGATAAAAGTATTTCGCGGTATTTTTTTCCCGCATACCGCCTTAACAAAACCCGGCTTCTTTCGAGTCTGATTTTCTTCAGCCGTGCGTTAAGATGTGCTGTTTTTTTTCTATAAGCACGCAGTCCTAGGTCTTCATTTAACTCCCTTTTAACAGTAGTTCTGCTTAGTCCCATCTGCAGAGCCAACATTTTTTGCTTGCGGACAGGATTTCGTTGGATTCGCACCTTCACTGCTTTGATGACCGCTGGAGTCCAAACAGTACGAAGTCGACCGCTCCTTTGTATAAACAACGACTCAGGGAAGATTCAAGATTAGAAGATAACTTCTAATGTACGATAAATAAATCTCAGTGGAATTTTCAAATTTTTCTTCAGTTTAAAAATCTCATAGCATAAGTGACATCATATTGATTGAAAAACGGGAATTTATTAACCAAACGGTTTTCCTAGGAATCACGTTACGAGAAATTACAATGGGACCTCATTATAACATCTCTTGCGGGGCGGCTAAGCTCGGCCGCTTATGCTGTTAGAAAGATAAGACTTACCAGATGTAGAAACCGCGCGGGTGCTCCATTTTAACTACTTCGACAGAATTATGTGGTATGGCATTTTACTGTGGGGCCGGTTGCTGAAATTGAAACCATCTTTATTTTGCAAAAGAGAGCTGACAGAGCCATTTATACTGTACGTCCGTCGCCGCAAATCGCTTAGAGAACTATTATATGTGGTTAGCTAGCGACCTCGATAACTGATTATTCTTGTCTCTTAATTCTTCTCTCAAATATGGCGAGTAATGGCTGATTTTTGCGTTATTCTCGTGAACGGGTGCTGCTTGTGGTCACTGGTCGTCTTGCTGACCATTGTTTTGTTTTGTTATTAGTAATTAACTGTTTATTTATTTTACTTTGATGATCCTAGTTCATCATTTGTGACTGTTACGGCTGTAGATATATGTAAGCGGGCACGCCCTTTATACTTGAAGGCTTTTATTTAGGTTTTAAGTTCTGTTTACGTTTTTTATCTCTGCTTGAGAATAGTTTTCGGTCTTTTTCTTTTTTTTTTTTTTTTTGGTATAGTGGTGTGCTAGCTTACATATGGCTAATACTTTAATGTTTTGTGTTTCACGTGGTGTAAATTGTTTTGCATACTATTGTATAGAATCCATTATTTTCTCTAACTGAACAGACAGCTGTGCTGCTGGGGAGTTTGTTGGCCACTTCTTCTTCCCAGCTAAAGCACTAGGAAGTGGCGAAGGGTGGGCGTTTTGGGGGACTGTCTTATGTAATTTTGACGTTTGAAAAGTGCTGATCCTCAGCCTAGTTTGAATAAATGACTTTTGATTTTGATTTAAAAATATTAATATTATATCGGCCACTTTTTTTTTTTGAGGGTGGGAAATCATCATATAACTTTTCCCGCTCTGGGCGGAGCGGGAGGGTGTGTTAGACTCTTACTGACTAAAACCCACCCGTATTCCTTCCTATTGCCTGTGTTGCGGGGGCCTCGGTGACCCATAAGTACCTTTCCGCGACCCCGGCAGGCATCGGCCCTAGTGGACCCCTACCTTTGTGCTGACGACATCTCTTTGAGGCGCGCGTGGAATACAACGCGCTGTCGACCCGGGCCTGGTCCTTACCGGACGGTGAGCTACCCATTGCTCACCGTCCACAAGCCCGCGCCTACGGTGGCCGGAAATCCGCCCGGGATTCCCGACGCCCTGGGCGTCTCCTGCGGCGGCTAGGGGCGAGAGGGCGCGAAACTTGCCTTTCCCTCAACCGTCCCGCCTCCTCCTTCGCGAGCATTACTGCTTCGCAGAAGGAGGTGACAGCTGCCGGGCATGCCCTCGCGCTCCGTACCATGGCCTGAACCAGGGCCGGACGCGAGAGGTCTCTGCCGCCGATGGCCTCCACGAGGACACGGCGGTGCTCTGCCCAAGCCGGGCAGACCTCCACCGTATGCTCCACCGTGTCTTCCGGGCGATCCACACAGTGTTGACACCCGGACGTTTCCTCCCGCCTTATCCGACACAGGAACCTCCCGAAACTGCCGTGTCCGGTGAGGACCTGCGTCAGGCGGAAGGTGAGGACGCCGTGGCGCCTCTCCAGCCACTCCTCAAAGAGGGGACTTATCGCCGCAATCGTGGCGTGCCCAGCACTGGGTTGCGACAACCGTACTTTCCATGACGCCATGAGATCCCGCCGGAGCTCCGTCCGCTGTGCCACGATTTCTCGCGGCAGTGGACTTACGCCCCGGCGTTTCGCTTCCTCGCGCCACTCCCATACGTGCGCGAGGACTTTTGCCTCCAGATCCCATGGCGGCAATCCGGCAAGGAGGCTCGCTGCCTCACAGGAGACCGTGCGGTATCCCTGGACCATCCGGATGGCCATGACCCTTTGGGCCGCACTCAAGCGGCGGGCTGGCCGCAGCGCCAGAGAGCGCGCCCATACAGGAGCCCCGTAGAGGGCCATGGACCGCACGATCCCCGCGTAGAGCCTCCGGCAGGAGGCGTTTGGACCCCCTAGATTGGGCAGGAGCCGCTTCAGTGCAGCGCCCGCCCGCTCCAGTTTGGGAGCCAAACGTCTGAAATGCTCCACGAAGTTCCACAGGCTGTCGAGGACGAGTCCCAGGTACTTCATCGTCGACTCGACGCCGATGGAAACCCCTCCTACCGTTATTTGGGACCCCAACGGTGGCGCGTTCCGAGGACCATGAAAACACATGGCCTCGGACTTGCGCAAGGCCACCTCGAGTCTCAATTGCCGGATCCTTTCGACGGTTGTCGCAACCCCGCGTGCCGCTACTTCGGCCGCCGCCTGGTGCGACCTCCCCTGCGCCAGGACCAACGTGTCGTCAGCGTAGCACACTACACTGACGCCGCTAGGGAGGTCGGCGCGTATATCGGCACCTTGCCAAATCATTTATGAAAATTTAAGAAAAAATCTACTTTTTTTTAATAAAATAAGTGATAGACATAAATAATAGAAATAAAGAATAAATCAACAATTTTTCAGATTATGTAAAGTACATCTTTTATGGGCTACTGTTACAACAAAATACCTTGTTCAATGCAATTCAATGAAAGTAAATTTCAAACTCATAATCAAAGTACACTTTTTAAACAAGCAATTATTATAAATTAGAGGATTATATCCAAGATAAGAATGCTTGGAAACATACTGGTCCTGCTCCGTAGGACCATCTAGTCTTTTATCTATTTAATTGTATAATATATTATTTTTACAACGGTAATTATACATTCTGTGATTACTTTACCTCACACACTGACTTTTTACTTGTTAAAATTCTATGAAAATCGTCTACTTTTACAATTTTTGTAAATATGTGAGCATCATGTATCTATCACATACTCGTAATTAATTTATCTGTCATTGCTTCATTTTATATTATTTTTACCTAATGTGGTACAGTAATTTTATTCTAGGTCTTCACATACCAATCACTTAATGTTTACAAAATATTTTCCATGTACAACCTCCGCAGACGCGAATCTCTAAGGGAACTGTTTAAAATGATATAACAAAATACCACTCGATATTCTTCAATGAGATAAAAATTAAAATATGCATTAAACGCACACTATGTAGACAAGCATATTATAAGTTGGATGATTAAATCGTAGCTTAAAATGCTTGGCTTCGTGCTGGTCCTGCTGCACAGCCATCACTTGGACGCACCAGTTAAAATTTTAATATTTGGAAGAGATGCTACCCTTTTTTCTGTTTTTATTTTTTGTTATCTTTTAGTTTTTCTTTGTTCGTCTTCAACCAGTGCGTCCTGCCCGTTATGACATATGGTACACAAATTCAAGGTCGCTCAGCTCCATCCCGCTCCATAGAGGTGGCTATGCTCGGAGTTTCTTTTAAGGATAAGATCAGAAATGAAGTTATCCGGATGACAACTGGAGTTACCGACATAGCCTGCAGAGTCAGCAAGCTGAAGTGGCAGTGGGCTGGCTATGTTTGTCGAAGGACCGATGGCCGGTGGAGCAGACGAGTCCTGGAGTGGAGACCGCGTATCGGCAAGCATAGTGTGGGACGACCCCCAGCTAGATGGACCGACGGACCTTAAAAAGGTGGCTCGGACAGACTGGATGCGGAAGGTGGAGGACAGGGTGTTGTAGCGCAGCCTGGGAGAGGCCTATGTCCAGCAGTGGAGTGTTATAGGCTGAGTTGATTGATTGATTTCAATTGGCTACACTACCTGTGGTTGATGACACAAAAAAAAACTCATCAAATTAATTTGTTTTTTGTTTTATACGTCGATAACATGTCTGATAAGTTTTGCTAGCTAATTGAATTTGACCCTGTATAAAGGTAACATAAACCCACATCACATAAAGTGCAATCAGCGTTAGTTCAAGCTAATTGCGTCACATACCTATACTAGGTAGGTAGGTACTTTCTTATCACCTTTTATCAATGTTTAGTTAATGGTCGTGTGGCTTAAATAGGCTAGCATGCGGGTAGCCGGGTAGTTAGAATGTTAGATTGCCTTGTTGGATATTGATTTGTATTCGTATCACGTTTTAAAATGTTTACCCTGTTTACTAGCGGTTTCCCGCGACTTTGTTCGCATTTTACCTACAAACCTCAACCCCAAGTTGAAGCGGGTAGTTACTAAAAGGGTCACCGAGGCCCCTGGCAACACAGGCAACGGAAGGAATACGGGGGTTTTAGTCAGTCTGACAAAAAAAAAAGTTGAACTGGACATTGACGGTGAAAAATAAATGATAATGAAAAATTATTTATTTATGTAAATTGGACTGAAAAAACATCTTTACACGCCAAATCTATAAAATAAAGTCGGGTTAGTTACACCATTTATAACTCAAGATCGGCTAGACCGATTTTTATGATCTTTGATTTGCTGGATTTGTCTTCGCCCCGAATAGCAGATATATTAAAAGATCGGAAAACCTGTTCCTCCCTCGGTACCTGTAATTTGTGTGGGTTGAAGACCTCAGTCCTCAAACAATGCGGGATTGGCGACGAGAAGACTTGACGAAGTTTTCCAAACAGAAGAAGCCGACAGGAGGATCCGGCTGGGTTGGGCAGCATTCAACAGACGTGATGGAATTCAATATCTAATTCTTACACGATAAAACAAAAACATAACAAATTTTCTCAACTCATACTCCAAGTAACAACACTACGCCCCTACTCACCACTGTGTGGATCGCCCGGAGGACACAGTACAGTACAGAGCATACGGTGGAGGTCTGCCCGGCTTGGGCAGAGCTCCGCCGTGTCCTCGCGAGGGCGATCGGCGGCAGAGATATCTCGCGTCCGACCCTGGTTCAGGCCATGGTACGGAACGAGAGGGCATGGGCAGCCGTCACCCCCTTCTGCGAAGCAGTAATGCTCGCGAAGGAGGAGAAGGGACGGTTGAGGGAAAGGCAAATTTCGCGCCCTCTCGCCCCTAGCCGCAACGGGTGGGTTTTAGTCAGTAAGAGTCTGACACACCCTCCCGCTCCGCCCAGAGCAGGAGAAGTTATTTGATAATCTCCCACCCAATAAAAAAGAAGAAATAACAAGCGGTCGCTAACCCAAAAAAAAAAAACTAATATTTTTAATTTTATTTCATCGTATTCAAATATCCACACGTCACCCATCACGGAGTTCCGCCCGGAGTTCCGCGAGCTAATTTATTTTGACCCTATATAATGATTAATGAACGATTAAGCCATTATAGTTTTTTTTTATCATAATTTCCGAGTGACGTCAATTAAAACTTACGGTTTCTTTATAAAAGGCAACGCCTCTTTTTACCCGACTGCCTCAGGAGGGTAATGTTTTTCGAGAGTATGTATGTATGTATGTATGTATGTATGTCTATTTCTTTGGCACGCTCTGTAGCCTAAACGGCTTGATGGATTTCAACATATGAGGTGTCCTTAGATTTGTCTTAATTGTAGGAGTGACATAGGCTATATAATATTTATAAATTGCATCTGCAAGTACAAAAAAAAGAGGGGAATGTTTTTTTTAAACTAATTGCAACAATATTGGTATCAAATAAAAGCTAGTAATAAGTAATTTTCAAATATATATATACCTAAATAACGCTAAAAAGCTTGAAATAAAATAAATTATTTAAAAACAAAAAACCCGACTGCTAAAACACATAACTGAAAAGGGAAAAACAAGCGTTATAAACTATATAATTTTGGTCTTGCAGGCGGGGACAGTCGAATAACCTGAAATATGATGTAACTTTTGATTGTGACCTTTAGGTCTAATTGGGCTTTCTAAAGAAAGCCCAATTAGACCTAAAGGTCTCTTTCTATGTATATTTGACAGGTCAATGGCGAACGCCCGCTGTCTCTCTTTTGTTCCGGCAGATTTAGTGCAATTTGTACTACATGATGTTCATTGCGTCTTTTAATGTGTCCATACCATCTTAGGCGGTTTTCAGTTATTTAATCAGTTATTGGTGCGATTTTCATCACCACTGCCTAGCCTTTTCCAACTGTGTTGGGGTCGGCTTCCAGTCTACGGGACATTTTGTGAGAGATGTGCTGAGATTGTTGCTTAATTTAAGATTCCGTCATTTATGTGTGTTTTATGAAAATATTATAGCGATTCATCATCATCTGCCTAGCCTTTTCCAACTGTGTTGGGGTCGGCTTCCAGTCTACGTGACATTTTGTGAGAGATGTGCTAAGATTGTTGCTTAATTTAAGATTCTGTCATTTATGTGTGTTTTATGAAAATATTATAGCGATTCATCATCATCTGCCTAGCCTTTCCCAACTGTGTTGGGGTCGGCTTCCAGTCTACGTGACATTTTGTGAGAGATGTGCTGAGATTGTTGCTTAATTTAAGATTCCGTCATTTATGTGTGTTTTATGAAAATATTATAGCGATTCATCATCATCTGCCTAGCCTTTTCCAACTGTGTTGGGGTCGGCTTCCAGTCTACGTGACATTTTGTGAGAGATGTGCTGAGATTGTTGCTTAATTTAAGATTCTGTCATTTATGTGTGTTTTATGAAAATATTATAGCGATTCATCATCATCTGCCTAGCCTTTTCCAACTGTGTTGGGGTCGGCTTCCAGTCTACGTGACATTTTGTGAGAGTTGTGCTGAGATTGTTGCTTAATTTAAGATTCCGTCATTTATGTGTGTTTATGAAAATATTATAGCGATTCATCATCATCTGCCTAGCCTTTTCCAACTGTGTTGGGGTCGGCTTCCAGTCTACGTGACATTTTGTGAGAGATGTGCTGAGATTGTTGCTTAATTTAAGATTCCGTCATTTATGTGTGTTTTATGAAAATATTATAGCGATTCATCATCATCTGCCTAGCCTTTTCCAACTGTGTTGGGGTCGGCTTCCAGTCTACGTGACATTTTGTGAGAGATGTGCTGAGATTGTTGCTTAATTTAAGATTCCGTCATTTATGTGTGTTTTATGAAAATATTATAGCGATTCATCATCATCTGCTTAGCCTTTTCCAACTATGTTAAGGTCGGTTTCCAGTCTAACCGCAGCAGTATTTACATGGAGCGACTGCCTATCTGACCTCCACAACCCAGTTACTGGGTAACACGATACCCCTTGCTAAGACTGGTTGTCAGACTTTCGGGCTTCTGACGACCCGTAACGACTGTCAAAGATCTACAAATGACAGCCGGGACCAACGGCTTAACGTGCTTTCCGAGGTCTTGGTATGTAAAGATGGTCACCCATCCACGGATCAACCGCGGCAGGCGTAGCCTAACCTGATCAATCGACCCGTGCGGCTGTTATTACTTAGCCACAAGCCCCTCCGCTACGCTACGTTTATTGGTGCGATTTTAAGCTGATATTTAGGTAGGTACCTAATTAGGATTAGTAATAATGAAGTAATAAAATATGCATCTACCTATTACGGATTAGGTCGGAACTCACCAGTAACATCTCATTTTGCAAAAGAGAGCTGACAGAGCCATTTATACTGTACGTCCGTCGCCGCAAATCGCTTAGAGAACTATTATATGTGGTTAGCTAGCGACCTCGATAACTGATTATTCTTGTCTCTTAATTCTTCTCTCAAATATGGCGAGTAATGGCTGATTTTTGCGTTATTCTCGTGAACGGGTGCTGCTTGTGGTCACTGGTCGTCTTGCTGACCATTGTTTTGTTTTGTTATTAGTAATTAACTGTTTATTTATTTTACTTTGATGATCCTAGTTCATCATTTGTGACTGTTACGGCTGTAGATATATGTAAGCGGGCACGCCCTTTATACTTGAAGGCTTTTATTTAGGTTTTAAGTTCTGTTTACGTTTTTTATCTCTGCTTGAGAATAGTTTTCGGTCTTTTTCTTTTTTTTTTTTTTTTGGTTTAGTGGTGTGCTAGCTTACATATGGCTAATACTTTAATGTTTTGTGTTTCACGTGGTGTAAATTGTTTTGCATACTATTGTATAGAATCCATTATTTTCTCTAACTGAACAGACAGCTGTGCTGCTGGGGAGTTTGTTGGCCACTTCTTCTTCCCAGCTAAAGCACTAGGAAGTGGCGAAGGGTGGGCGTTTTGGGGGACTGTCTTATGTAATTTTGACGTTTGAAAAGTGCTGATCCTCAGCCTAGTTTGAATAAATGACTTTTGATTTTGATTTAAAAATATTAATATTATATCGGCCACTTTTTTTTTTTGAGGGTGGGAAATCATCAAATAACTTTTCCCGCTCTGGGCGGAGCGGGAGGGTGTGTTAGACTCTTACTGACTAAAACCCACCCGTATTCCTTCCTATTGCCTGTGTTGCGGGGGCCTCGGTGACCCATAAGTACCTTTCCGCGACCCCGGCAGGCATCGGCCCTAGTGGACCCCTACCTTTGTGCTGACGACATCTCTTTGAGGCGCGCGTGGAATACAACGCGCTGTCGACCCGGGCCTGGTCCTTACCGGACGGTGAGCTACCCATTGCTCACCGTCCACAAGCCCGCGCCTACGGTGGCCGGAAATCCGCCCGGGATTCCCGACGCCCTGGGCGTCTCCTGCGGCGGCTAGGGGCGAGAGGGCGCGAAACTTGCCTTTCCCTCAACCGTCCCGCCTCCTCCTTCGCGAGCATTACTGCTTCGCAGAAGGAGGTGACAGCTGCCGGGCATGCCCTCGCGCTCCGTACCATGGCCTGAACCAGGGCCGGACGCGAGAGGTCTCTGCCGCCGATGGCCTCCACGAGGACACGGCGGTGCTCTGCCCAAGCCGGGCAGACCTCCACCGTATGCTCCACCGTGTCTTCCGGGCGATCCACACAGTGTTGACACCCGGACGTTTCCTCCCGCCTTATCCGACACAGGAACCTCCCGAAACTGCCGTGTCCGGTGAGGACCTGCGTCAGGCGGAAGGTGAGGACGCCGTGGCGCCTCTCCAGCCACTCCTCAAAGAGGGGACTTATCGCCGCAATCGTGGCGTGCCCAGCACTGGGTTGCGACAACCGTACTTTCCATGACGCCATGAGATCCCGCCGGAGCTCCGTCCGCTGTGCCACGATTTCTCGCGGCAGTGGACTTACGCCCCGGCGTTTCGCTTCCTCGCGCCACTCCCATACGTGCGCGAGGACTTTTGCCTCCAGATCCCATGGCGGCAATCCGGCAAGGAGGCTCGCTGCCTCACAGGAGACCGTGCGGTATCCCTGGACCATCCGGATGGCCATGACCCTTTGGGCCGCACTCAAGCGGCGGGCTGGCCGCAGCGCCAGAGAGCGCGCCCATACAGGAGCCCCGTAGAGGGCCATGGACCGCACGATCCCCGCGTAGAGCCTCCGGCAGGAGGCGTTTGGACCCCCTAGATTGGGCAGGAGCCGCTTCAGTGCAGCGCCCGCCCGCTCCAGTTTGGGAGCCAAACGTCTGAAATGCTCCACGAAGTTCCACAGGCTGTCGAGGACGAGTCCCAGGTACTTCATCGTCGACTCGACGCCGATGGAAACCCCTCCTACCGTTATTTGGGACCCCAACGGTGGCGCGTTCCGAGGACCATGAAAACACATGGCCTCGGACTTGCGCAAGGCCACCTCGAGTCTCAATTGCCGGATCCTTTCGACGGTTGTCGCAACCCCGCGTGCCGCTACTTCGGCCGCCGCCTGGTGCGACCTCCCCTGCGCCAGGACCAACGTGTCGTCAGCGTAGCACACTACACTGACGCCGCTAGGGAGGTCGGCGCGTATATCGGCACCTTGCCAAATCATTTATGAAAATTTAAGAAAAAATCTACTTTTTTTTAATAAAATAAGTGATAGACATAAATAATAGAAATAAAGAATAAATCAACAATTTTTCAGATTATGTAAAGTACATCTTTTATGGGCTACTGTTACAACAAAATACCTTGTTCAATGCAATTCAATGAAAGTAAATTTCAAACTCATAATCAAAGTACACTTTTTAAACAAGCAATTATTATAAATTAGAGGATTATATCCAAGATAAGAATGCTTGGAAACATACTGGTCCTGCTCCGTAGGACCATCTAGTCTTTTATCTATTTAATTGTATAATATATTATTTTTACAACGGTAATTATACATTCTGTGATTACTTTACCTCACACACTGACTTTTTACTTGTTAAAATTCTATGAAAATCGTCTACTTTTACAATTTTTGTAAATATGTGAGCATCATGTATCTATCACATACTCGTAATTAATTTATCTGTCATTGCTTCATTTTATATTATTTTTACCTAATGTGGTACAGTAATTTTATTCTAGGTCTTCACATACCAATCACTTAATGTTTACAAAATATTTTCCATGTACAACCTCCGCAGACGCGAATCTCTAAGGGAACTGTTTAAAATGATATAACAAAATACCACTCGATATTCTTCAATGAGATAAAAATTAAAATATGCATTAAACGCACACTATGTAGACAAGCATATTATAAGTTGGATGATTAAATCGTAGCTTAAAATGCTTGGCTTCGTGCTGGTCCTGCTGCACAGCCATCACTTGGACGCACCAGTTAAAATTTTAATATTTGGAAGAGATGCTACCCTTTTTTCTGTTTTTATTTTTTGTTATCTTTTAGTTTTTCTTTGTTCGTCTTCAACCAGTGCGTCCTGCCCGTTATGACATATGGTACACAAATTCAAGGTCGCTCAGCTCCATCCCGCTCCATAGAGGTGGCTATGCTCGGAGTTTCTTTTAAGGATAAGATCAGAAATGAAGTTATCCGGATGACAACTGGAGTTACCGACATAGCCTGCAGAGTCAGCAAGCTGAAGTGGCAGTGGGCTGGCTATGTTTGTCGAAGGACCGATGGCCGGTGGAGCAGACGAGTCCTGGAGTGGAGACCGCGTATCGGCAAGCATAGTGTGGGACGACCCCCAGCTAGATGGACCGACGGACCTTAAAAAGGTGGCTCGGACAGACTGGATGCGGAAGGTGGAGGACAGGGTGTTGTAGCGCAGCCTGGGAGAGGCCTATGTCCAGCAGTGGAGTGTTATAGGCTGAGTTGATTGATTGATTTCAATTGGCTACACTACCTGTGGTTGATGACACAAAAAAAAACTCATCAAATTAATTTGTTTTTTGTTTTATACGTCGATAACATGTCTGATAAGTTTTGCTAGCTAATTGAATTTGACCCTGTATAAAGGTAACATAAACCCACATCACATAAAGTGCAATCAGCGTTAGTTCAAGCTAATTGTTACACATACCTATACTAGGTAGGTAGGTACTTTCTTATCACCTTTTATCAATGTTTAGTTAATGGTCGTGTGGCTTAAATAGGCTAGCATGCGGGTAGCCGGGTAGTTAGAATGTTAGATTGCCTTGTTGGATATTGATTTGTATTCGTATCACGTTTTAAAATGTTTACCCTGTTTACTAGCGGTTTCCCGCGACTTTGTTCGCATTTTACCTACAAACCTCAACCCCAAGTTGAAGCGGGTAGTTACTAAAAGGGTCACCGAGGCCCCTGGCAACACAGGCAACGGAAGGAATACGGGGGTTTTAGTCAGTCTGACAAAAAAAAAAGTTGAACTGGACATTGACGGTGAAAAATAAATGATAATGAAAAATTATTTATTTATGTAAATTGGACTGAAAAAACATCTTTACACGCCAAATCTATAAAATAAAGTCGGGTTAGTTACACCATTTATAACTCAAGATCGGCTAGACCGATTTTTATGATCTTTGATTTGCTGGATTTGTCTTCGCCCCGAATAGCAGATATATTAAAAGATCGGAAAACCTGTTCCTCCCTCGGTACCTGTAATTTGTGTGGGTTGAAGACCTCAGTCCTCAAACAATGCGGGATTGGCGACGAGAAGACTTGACGAAGTTTTCCAAACAGAAGAAGCCGACAGGAGGATCCGGCTGGGTTGGGCAGCATTCAACAGACGTGATGGAATTCAATATCTAATTCTTACACGATAAAACAAAAACATAACAAATTTTCTCAACTCATACTCCAAGTAACAACACTACGCCCCTACTCACCACTGTGTGGATCGCCCGGAGGACACAGTACAGTACAGAGCATACGGTGGAGGTCTGCCCGGCTTGGGCAGAGCTCCGCCGTGTCCTCGCGAGGGCGATCGGCGGCAGAGATATCTCGCGTCCGACCCTGGTTCAGGCCATGGTACGGAACGAGAGGGCATGGGCAGCCGTCACCCCCTTCTGCGAAGCAGTAATGCTCGCGAAGGAGGAGAAGGGACGGTTGAGGGAAAGGCAAATTTCGCGCCCTCTCGCCCCTAGCCGCAACGGGTGGGTTTTAGTCAGTAAGAGTCTGACACACCCTCCCGCTCCGCCCAGAGCAGGAGAAGTTATTTGATAATCTCCCACCCAATAAAAAAGAAGAAATAACAAGCGGTCGCTAACCCAAAAAAAAAAAACTAATATTTTTAATTTTATTTCATCGTATTCAAATATCCACACGTCACCCATCACGGAGTTCCGCCCGGAGTTCCGCGAGCTAATTTATTTTGACCCTATATAATGATTAATGAACGATTAAGCCATTATAGTTTTTTTTTATCATAATTTCCGAGTGACGTCAATTAAAACTTACGGTTTCTTTATAAAAGGCAACGCCTCTTTTTACCCGACTGCCTCAGGAGGGTAATGTTTTTCGAGAGTATGTATGTATGTATGTATGTATGTATGTCTATTTCTTTGGCACGCTCTGTAGCCTAAACGGCTTGATGGATTTCAACATATGAGGTGTCCTTAGATTTGTCTTAATTGTAGGAGTGACATAGGCTATATAATATTTATAAATTGCATCTGCAAGTACAAAAAAAAGAGGGGAATGTTTTTTTTAAACTAATTGCAACAATATTGGTATCAAATAAAAGCTAGTAATAAGTAATTTTCAAATATATATATACCTAAATAACGCTAAAAAGCTTGAAATAAAATAAATTATTTAAAAACAAAAAACCCGACTGCTAAAACACATAACTGAAAAGGGAAAAACAAGCGTTATAAACTATATAATTTTGGTCTTGCAGGCGGGGACAGTCGAATAACCTGAAATATGATGTAACTTTTGATTGTGACCTTTAGGTCTAATTGGGCTTTCTAAAGAAAGCCCAATTAGACCTAAAGGTCTCTTTCTATGTATATTTGACAGGTCAATGGCGAACGCCCGCTGTCTCTCTTTTGTTCCGGCAGATTTAGTGCAATTTGTACTACATGATGTTCATTGCGTCTTTTAATGTGTCCATACCATCTTAGGCGGTTTTCAGTTATTTAATCAGTTATTGGTGCGATTTTCATCACCACTGCCTAGCCTTTTCCAACTGTGTTGGGGTCGGCTTCCAGTCTACGGGACATTTTGTGAGAGATGTGCTGAGATTGTTGCTTAATTTAAGATTCCGTCATTTATGTGTGTTTTATGAAAATATTATAGCGATTCATCATCATCTGCCTAGCCTTTTCCAACTGTGTTGGGGTCGGCTTCCAGTCTACGTGACATTTTGTGAGAGATGTGCTGAGATTGTTGCTTAATTTAAGATTCCGTCATTTATGTGTGTTTTATGAAAATATTATAGCGATTCATCATCATCTGCTTAGCCTTTTCCAACTATGTTAAGGTCGGTTTCCAGTCTAACCGCAGCAGTATTTACATGGAGCGACTGCCTATCTGACCTCCACAACCCAGTTACTGGGTAACACGATACCCCTTGCTAAGACTGGTTGTCAGACTTTCGGGCTTCTGACGACCCGTAACGACTGTCAAAGATCTACAAATGACAGCCGGGACCAACGGCTTAACGTGCTTTCCGAGGTCTTGGTATGTAAAGATGGTCACCCATCCACGGATCAACCGCGGCAGGCGTAGCCTAACCTGATCAATCGACCCGTGCGGCTGTTATTACTTAGCCACAAGCCCCTCCGCTACGCTACGTTTATTGGTGCGATTTTAAGCTGATATTTAGGTAGGTACCTAATTAGGATTAGTAATAATGAAGTAATAAAATATGCATCTACCTATTACGGATTAGGTCGGAACTCACCAGTAACATCTCTTTAGTCAATTTTGGCGTCAAACCCCACGCTTAGCTGTTTCCTACACATATTTCCTAAAAATGTTAAAATAAGTTACATTTTATTAAGTTGTTTAACGCTCACCTCGCCATACTTGCAGTACATGTGTTTTCGGTATTACGGTACCTACTTATAAAACACCCAGCCTCGGCAGCCTCAATAAAAGGAAACTAAATTAAGGGACGGGTAATCGCCGTTGACCTTGGCCATACAAATTCGCGTCGAGCTCACGCCGCGCCCCGCACCCTTCGGTTTCATAGGGAATATTTATTTTTACGAAGGAATCACAGATTGAATTATATATACCTAATAAAATAGTCTGAAAACATAAACAAAATTCATAAAAATATTTTAATTAGTTTGAAAGTAATCCCGTTTTTAGGGTTCCGTAGTAAACAACGAACCCTTATAGTTTCACCATGTCCGTCTGTCTGTCTGTCTGTCCCCACTGTAGCTCAGAGACGCTTAGTTCTAGAAAGCTGTAATTTGGCATAGGTATACATATTAATCACGCCGACAAAGTGCTAAAACAAAAGCTTGAAAAAAAAATATTTTTCAAGTACCTCCCTTGCACGTAATGTGGGGATGATAATGTTTTTTCTCGTCTATCGCATGTTGTGGGGTATCGTTGGATAGGCCGTTCAAAAATATTGTGGGTCTGTTAACACCACTTCGATTCAAGGATCTACTTGCATAATATTAACGTGCCAATTTTTGTTAGAGTCAAGTGTCCCGTCCCCTCCCCCCCTGCCAGCTAAATGATTGTTTATGGAGATGTAAAATCTTCATGGCAATAGTACATATAATGAATTTAAAAGGAAAACTATCACGACTAAGTGGGCTTTACAAGTTAACGAGTTATAGTCGACCAACTTAAATTTGCAGTTGGAGAATTGACCGTGGCATATATCGATGTATGGGAGAACTTGTTTTTCAACTACAATGTTAAGTTTGTTTTTAGTATAAATTCATCCCAACTTCCCACCAAGGAACCCTTCATTGTGCGTGGTCCGACACGTACCTACTTGGCCGGTTTTTATGCATTGGGTAGACAATGGTGCCGATTCCCTTGTTCACAATCTAAACTAAATTTTAGTTCAGTGCATCCTTTTCTTTCCATTTCGTTATGAAAAGGACAGAAGATAACGTAAATGGACGTAATTTTAGTAGGCAAGTTTTTAATCACGTCTAAACTTGTATGGAGTAGTGACAGGCGCTGATTAATTTGACAGGACTAAACTAAAATTTATCTTCTGTCCTTTTCTTAATGAAATAGAAAGAAAAAGATGCACTGAACTTAAGTTTAGTTTTGTTTGTGAACAAGGGAATCGGCGCCATTACTTCTTGAATTTATTTCATAAAGTATTTGACTACAAAACTTAAATATTCACATATAGAATTGATGTGTATGCGTTCTAGTTTAACATACATTTTTTGCATAACTTACTTGCATTATAGGAAGGCGTAATAAGAAATTTAAAAATCACTAAAATCATGATAGAACTATGAATGGTAAGATCACCTATCTCAGACCCAAAGTTGGATTCCCAGCGGGGGCATTTTCTGCTCGGTTTGGTTGGTGGTAGGGCTTTTTTAAGTCCGTCTGGCTAGCTACCATAATCTTATCGAAGTCTGTCGCCATAACAAAATATTTACAGCATTTTTTGTGTTTCAGCAGTTAGAGGTAAGATGGCCAGTTCCTCTGGCATTGAGGCCAACCAGCCTCTCTTATAGCAGTATTATTTTAATATTACATCAGTCTGAGAATGAGATGAATCTGTACAGGGGGTATAGCTCTGCAAAATAATACTGCATAAGATGCGGTGGTTGGCCCCCTTATCATAACTTACTATTAGGTGAGATGAAAGCCAAGAGGTTCCCTGTTGTGAATAAAAAAAAAAGAACAACGCTCGACTCTAGGCAAAGTCTAGAGGTCAACTAAGTTATTGTTCTTGAACTTAACCAGAATCAGCCACCCAGATCTTGAAACACCCTGCCGGGGTCGCGGGAAGGTACTTATGGGTCACCGAGGCCAGGCAACAGGAAGGAATACGGGTGGGTTTTAGTCAGTAAGAGTCTGTTACACCCTCCCGCTCCGCCCAGAGCGGGAGAAGTTATTTGAAGATTTCCCACCGTCAAAAAAAAAAAAAAAAAAAAAACTTGAACCAGGAATTTTATTTTTACGAAATGGATATGACACTACGGCATTTTGGAGATTTTCCCTCCTCCATATCGCTCTGACTTCTCGTAGCTCTGACCACCACCTAGTACTGGGATGGGTCGGTACGTATTTACTAAATATTAACAAAACATCATCACATAACATACCATAACATACGCCTGTATTCCACGAAGGCTATATAATAGTAGATACACCCACATTTCGCCAGCCATGTTGTAAGTTCCATATAATAGGCGCCGAGCCTATTGTCAAAAACTCTATAACACTTCACTCGACCTGGGAATCTAGCCCAACAGGCTCAGCAGTAGTACTTGCGATCAACGAGACAATAATTTGTAAGCTATTCAAACCAGCTAACTAAATTATCCTGTGACGGTCTGTAGTTTACCGGTGCCAGTTTGTCGGATACCTCTCACGAATACGTTTACCTACCTTCAAAACATCCGCCATAACAACAGATACAATAGCAAATCAGTTCACGGCAACTCGTGACTTGCAGAAATGCACAGCGTTCAATGACCTTAATCAGCAGTTCAACGACTTAGGATACCTTCATCGACGGATATGTATATTGGTGCTTTTAGATTTAGTAAGCAGGCCTCTACGTTAACCAAGCAGAGATTTGCAGTACGTACCTACTTAGTTTACTTATATTTAAGTAGCTTCAAGTCACCGTATCGCAAACTACTGAACGTGTCAACCTATGCATAATCAGCCTATAATGTTCCCACTGCTGGGACACAGACCTCCTCTCGGTGAGAGGCAGCGGGACGTAATCCTTCACGCGGGCCCAGTGCGGGTTGGTAGATATCACATGTCTTCGAAATGTTTGGTTCTAGGACATGCCGGTTTCCTCACGATATTTACCTTCACCGTTTTGATCGCAGTGCAATTTACACAAAGTAAAGCGCCTGTCTGGGTTCGAACCTACGACCTATAACTCGTAAGTCGACCGTAACTCGGCCGTTACCATTAGGCCACCACTGCTCGAACATGTCAGTCTAAGGCCCCCCAAAATTGCGCCACAACACTCAATTTTCGGATCAAGACGGTCACGGCTGCCTCTTAGGTTTATATGTCACTAGGACGCCATGGTGACGCAACCATGGTCGCTCCCAGCAAAATATACACAGTTTTATGGTAGGTAACTCACCAGACGTCCAATCGGTTGCGCATCCCACCATACATTTTGTGGCAGTGCGACTATGGTTGCGCCACCACTGGTGTCCTAGTGAGATAGGGCCCTTAGTCGGTCGTCGTTCTATGTAGCCGAGGGAAGTCCGACGTTACGGATTCGTTTACGTTCCGATGCTCGCTTGATTGATGGTTAGCTAACCAGTTACAAAAACACCCATTTAGGTATTACATACTTCCTGTTACATTCCAAAGGTGTCTTAAGGAATAAATAGATGCCTACTCTGTATTCCAGTAGGGCAGTCCTCGTCTTCCTTGACAACTAATATGATTACGTATTGTAGTGAAATAAAACTGTTGCTTCACCTCTTTAACACGTATATTAATTATGGATATTATTAAAAAAACATCGTATCAAAAAAAAAAGTAAGAAAAATAAATGTCAGTCGAAACAGAGATATAACAAGACTGTTTAAAATAACTTTGTAAGGGATTTTTGAATAATGTTAGGTTGAAAATGAGTTTTTTTTTTTTATGTAAATATTTTGATGGTTTTGGTTTCAAAGTGTAGAATTATGTATAAAGCTACTATTCCAATTGGATTCATGTAAATCGGACAATGCATAAAGAAGTTATATGGGAATTTATAAAAGGAAAATAGAATGAACAACTTTTTTTTAGTTTATGTCCTAGGTTTTTTTTTCATAGTTATGCCAAATATTGTTTAATATGATAAAGGGATATATAAGAAAGGTTATTCAATATAAATTGTAACGATTAAGAGTAAAACTATAAAAACAAGGGCTCCAAAGATTTTGCCAAAGAGTAATTCGCATGTAAAAGTATAATGTAAATGTAATGTGGCGTGATATTTTGCCGGTATTCAGTCGGTCTCTAGCTCTCGAAACAAGGAAATGTAAACCTGGAGGAACTTTGAAGAAATCTTTCAAACAGAAACCTCAATATACAATCCAGCGACAGACAGCTTTGGAGAAATGATGTGAAAGATCGAATCTTATAAAGAGAGTTTAAAAACAGATAACAAACAACGAAAAACAGATAACAAACAACGAAAAAAGGTAGCGTGTTGCAAATCCTTATATTGAGTAATGTAATTGTCTCGTTGGTCTAGTGGTCGCAAGCGCTACTGCTGAGCATGAGGTCCTGGGTTCGATTCCCGGGTCAGGCACTGTTATTGAATTTTTCATTAGGAATTTCTCAGTAGCAGCCCGGAGTCTGGATTCGTGGCCGGTTGATGGCAATATGCTCGCCCCCTATTACGTGGCCTTAAACATAACTGGCGAAATGCGGGTGTAGACCTCTGCCTAACCCCTCGGGGATTACAGGCGTGGCTTTTAGTCCCATTCAAATTTGAAAAACAAAAAACTATGAATAAAAACTGAGGCCAGCTAGAAAAAGTAAACTGTTAGATTTAGACCGCAGAGGTTCAACGCTGCAGTATGTACATAATCACTTAATTACACTAAACACTTCATAACTCTAAGCACTACTAAGATTCTCATTAACCCTAAACCTTTATAAAAAGTTGTATAGCTGTAGCTATTTCTATTGGTGTAGTGTGTGTGGGTAGGTCATTACATCATAGGTACGTCATTTCCACTTCAATGGGGTAAAAAAACAACCAATCACAGCACACATGGTGACAACCACGTACACTCCATGACGCATAACAAAATTTCTGATAAAAGTTTTGTAATACGCAGTATGGAGGCTTTAGTGACTCCCCGGATTAGTCAGCTCATGGAGTATGTGACTGCCGGCACGCAGACGGAGTGACGGCGTAGTCTTCTTCAGATAATGACAGCGTTGTTTGACCACTCAATGCCGGTAACACAAGTGTTTACGTGTTACCCGGAAATGAGCGTTTAGGAAAACGAAAATGTATATTATTCCGGCCACGGAGAGAATGCGTTACTAACACCTGCCCGTTGTACAAGATTAGGAACTAATAAAGTTCAAATTCGTAAAACACGTATTCTATTGTACTCAGCTGACATGTGTCCGGAACGCATTCTCTCATCGGCCGGAGTTTATGTGAAAATATATTCATGACAGACTGAAAGAACTTTGTACTGCCAGCTGAAAAAGTTATTCTGATATGAGTCTCAGTTTCCTATCAAAGTTTGTAGAAAATTAAACGTAGGTATTTAGGTATTTATGAACAGATGGCCGATGGGGCCGAAAGGTTCTGGAGTGGCGACCGCGTACCAGAAGACGTAGCGTTGGAAGGCCTCCTACAAGGTGGACCAATGACCTTGTCAAGGCCGCAGGAATCCGCTGGAGGCGGGAACCACAAAACCGGTCGAAGTGGCGGTGCTTGGGGGAGGCTTATGCCCAGCAGTGGGCGTCTTTCAGCTGAAATGATGATGATTTAGGTATGGAATATTAGCCATACTTGGTACCAACTTATATGTTGAGTTTACCCCCATTGCATCAAGTTAAAACGCTACCATAATTCCGCAAAGACATTGATCGCTGAGGATCCAAGTCACTGCGTGTGTACTTAACTAGCTACCCAGATACTAATTACACCAAAATGCCAATTTTATACGGAAGTTCAAACTCACGCGCACTTTCTTCTTTTTTGTTTTAACCTTAACGTTCAGTTTTGTGAGACATTTACAAGGGGTGTTGCCAAACAGAAAAAAATACCACCAAATTTCTACAGATGCGGATTTTTTCAATTTATTAGGTACTGAGTTTGCGAAAAAACGTTTGAAATTTTACAAAGTTTTTTTCTACTCACCGGTCCCCCCGCGAGTTCTATTCAACCTGTTTTACGTTATAAAGGGAGACCTCTATTTTTATTTTCAGATGATTACTACATAATTATATATTATAAAACAAATTCCCCCGCCGCGTCTATCTGTCTGAACGTGATAAACTCAAAAACTACCGAACGGATTTTCACCAATTGACGTATTGATTTACGAGGAAGGTTTAAGTGTATAATTTATTAAGGTTTTGTGTAAATTGGCTGAAATATGACAATGTAAAATACTCCAAGTAGGATGAACTTCAGTTACATACATTTTAATTAACCATTGACCGCGGTTTTATATCAATTGCCGTGCCGGCAGCGCAGCACCCCGCCCATAAATTGACAAATCGTTGATTCGTCGATTCATGATACTGGCGCCGATTCCCTTGTTCACAAATAAAACTAAACTTAAGTGTAATGCATCTTTTTCTTTCTATTTCATTAAGAAAAGGACAGAAGATACATTTCAGTTCAGTCCTGTCAAATTAATCAGCGCCTGTCACAAGTTTAGACGTGATTAAAAACGTGCCTACTAAAATTACGTCAATTTACGTCAAGCGCTGATTAATTTGACAGGACTAAACTAAAATTTATCTTCTGTCCTTTTCTTGACGAAATAGAAAGAAAAAGATGCACTGAACTTAAATTTGGTTTAGTTTGTGAACAAGAGAATCGGCACCATTATCGGGTCGTGCAATGAACAAAAAACGAACATAGGTTCTCTTAGGCGGCACGGGTACGAGCACGAAAACAATTCGTCATATTAAACCGACTGGGGTGGTCAATAGCTTAAACTAAGGGTACATGCTCGACATAACAGGCTGATTTGACAGTACGACATTGTTATCAGCCTGCTATTATTATATCCATGGGAATTTACGCCGGGCAATAGCTTCTAAGGAAAATGATTTAATATTCATAATACTTTAATACAAATAATACCTACCTCTGTAGTGTGTTTATTTACCTTATTGCTGAAAATAAACTATAATTAGTATAGTAAAGTTGTTTTAATTATTTTGGAAAGGAAATCTGCAGTACCTACCTACATAAGGTAGTTTTACAATGTGACCTTGATCTGTCATCAATGAATCATCCCTTTTTTTTAGGTGGGAAATTATCAAATAACTTCTCCCGCTTTTGCCGGAGCGGGAGGGCGTGTCAGACTCTTACTGAATAAAACCCATCTGTGTTCCTTCCGTTGCTAGAGGCCACGGCATCCCTTCGGACTTTCCCGCAACCCCGGCAGAACTAATCATCCGTTGGAATAATTTTAGGAGGACCAATGCCACAGCCATTAAAGTTTGAACTTCAGTTACATACATTTTAATTAACCATTGACCGCGGTTTTATATCAATTGCCGTGCCGGCAGCGCAGCACCCCGCCCATAAATTGACAAATCGTTGATTCGTCGATTCATGATACTGGCGCCGATTCCCTTGTTCACAAATAAAACTAAACTTAAGTGTAATGCATCTTTTTCTTTCTATTTCATTAAGAAAAGGACAGAAGATACATTTCAGTTCAGTCCTGTCAAATTAATCAGCGCCTGTCACAAGTTTAGACGTGATTAAAAACGTGCCTACTAAAATTACGTCAATTTACGTCAAGCGCTGATTAATTTGACAGGACTAAACTAAAATTTATCTTCTGTCCTTTTCTTGACGAAATAGAAAGAAAAAGATGCACTGAACTTAAATTTGGTTTAGTTTGTGAACAAGAGAATCGGCACCATTATCGGGTCGTGCAATGAACAAAAAACGAACATAGGTTCTCTTAGGCGGCACGGGTACGAGCACGAAAACAATTCGTCATATTAAACCGACTGGGGTGGTCAATAGCTTAAACTAAGGGTACATGCTCGACATAACAGGCTGATTTGACAGTACGACATTGTTATTAGCCTGCTATTATTATATCCATGGGAATTTACGCCGGGCAATAGCTTCTAAGGAAAATGATTTAATATTCATAATACTTTAATACAAATAATACCTACCTCTGTAGTGTGTTTATTTACCTTATTGCTGAAAATAAACTATAATTAGTATAGTAAAGTTGTTTTAATTATTTTGGAAAGGAAATCTGCAGTACCTACCTACATAAGGTAGTTTTACAATGTGACCTTGATCTGTCATCAATGAATCATCCCTTTTTTTTAGGTGGGAAATTATCAAATAACTTCTCCCGCTTTTGCCGGAGCGGGAGGGCGTGTCAGACTCTTACTGAATAAAACCCATCTGTGTTCCTTCCGTTGCTAGAGGCCACGGCATCCCTTCGGACTTTCCCGCAACCCCGGCAGAACTAATCATCCGTTGGAATAATTTTAGGAGGACCAATGCCACAGCCATTAAAGTTTTAACTCTTTCAACAGTACTGAACCGATTTTAACCATGAAGTATAGGATTGTCTTGATCAGAAACTCGTTAATTCTCTCTTATCTCAAAACCGACGAGATTACGGCTTTTCATGAGAATCCAACGGATAGGTAGGTACAGTCTTTACTTTTTAGAGAAAATTTGACGGTTTGTGGTAACTTTGTGCCAGCACATAAAGTTACCACAAACTGTAAAATTTTCTCATTCGATTTTTAACTTAACCCGTCAACATTTTAAGATTAAAAATTATTTGGAGAAATTTGACAGTAGGTAGTATAATCTGATGTGCTGGCGACTGTAAAATTTAGAAGTACGAGTAGGGTAACTGCTATAGTAATAGGAAATATGCATGCATTTTTTTTCACTATATCAATAATAGAGAGTAATATAAACCCAAGAAAAGTATTAAAAGTTAAATTCAACAACTGCTTGTTGCTGAAAAAAATATGAAACTCCAACAATTTTCTAGTACAGTTCAAACGACCGTTTTTGTCGCGGGCATGATGTGACGTCATTTACCACGAATCTTTTGTTTGCATCTGTTTGTAGCCTCAAATCATATATATGAAATTATTTTTGTGCTTAATTCAACCAGAAATCGCACTTACTTACTTACCTTAGTGAGATTTCAAGCACTTTGCTAGAAATAGATTTTATTAACATAGGTAGTTTCTTTCGTCACTTCCAGCATTGTCGAAGACGTCGCGTTTTGAGTTTGCGTTCCGTTCCACCAAAAAAACGCTTATTACTTATTACACGCTTAATGCATTAAAAAATGTAAAAGAATAGGAATTTTTCTCTTGACTCCTACACAATGCATATTTAAATAATGGATAAGTTTTGAATTACTTGCTTATTCCCTATTGGCAACGCTATAGTAACTGGCCACTCATAACAAATGTGGTATGAACTAAAACGAAAATACAATAGATACTTACAGGAATATATTTTTTTTCATTTGAATATTTTTTTTTCCATGGGCTTGCTTGCATTACCTTGTTTCTACCTCTTTTGCTATGAGTGGCCAGTTTCTATAGCGTGGCCAATTACTATAGCAGTTACCCTATATCCCGCGAGTGTGGACCTCATGGTAGTAGGGAGAACACCACGTTTTGGTCCATAGAAGCCATGACGTATTGACCGTCATGCACTTCCTCAGGAAATATTGAAAAATATATACTAGGTTAAGGTTTCCATGGGTCTATTCTATGCCACCCGAAATAAAGTTTTTATTATTATTATTATTTTCAAAATTCAAGGTTATGTTTTTAGTTCGGTAGGTATTTATAAATTTTAAGATTCCAGCTGTCATAGAGATTGAAAAAATCAAATTAAGTATTATAATCCCAACTTACAATAACTGAAACACGGTAAATAAGCTGTAAAAGTATATTAAATGACTGGGTAAAAATTATAAACGTATCTAGTTTCAAAATGCAGCACCATCACGCTGGTCCCTTTGCGCATGTCAGAAATACTGGGCTATCGAAGAGAGACCTGAAAAACCAAATCGATTTAAATTCAAATTGCCGATAACTCTCTAAGCATTCATAAAATCGTGTTAGTGCGAAAATCTGCGAAACACATAGCTGTTATAATTTGAAATTGTTAGCACATAAATCATTTTGAGAACACTAAGCCACCTTTTGTGCTCCATTTTTTTTTTTGATCAGGAAAATGGATTAAAGGATTCATAGAAAAAAAAAATTAAAACCAAAAAATAAGTTAATCCATTTATTTAAAAATAAAATAAAAATGAAATTGTCATGATATATTTGAATCTAAAATCACAGACATTACAGAATCAGTTTACACGATTTCCTATTTTTTTTAACAATACAGCATTCAATTATAACTATTGCGATCGTAAATCGAACGATCGGGTGGATTTTATTGTATCGATAAGAATTAATTAAACCTAACAATGGTACATGGAATGCAAATGACTTTGAGTCAATTTTTAGAGGCAGTTTAGATAAATTAATTAAATGGGTAAAAAGATTAAACAGTATTATTTCTTCGTTGTTTAAGTCGTCACATAGACTATTAAATATTACAGAATATTGAATTGCTATATTTGCTTTGCATAAAATACAAAACACCAGTTTTGTTTAAGTATAATTGCATAAAAACAGAAATAAAAAAAATTGTTTATCAAAAATATGACCAAATAGATCTTTTCTATAATTAAAATGAATACGAGTATAACGAACAGTAGGCATCAATTATTTAATGAACGAAAACAAAAGTCTATGCTGTAAATATTAACTAAATATAAGTAAAATGCCTATAATAATAAATATTGTAGACAAAAATAAATAAAACAAATATATAAAAAATGGCATACATTTTATAGCTCTTGTATGGACAAATTGATCCAATATCGGATTGGACACACATTATTTCGAATCATTCGAATAAAATAATCCAAGCGTGTCCACTATGAGCCATCGTTACAGAAGCGATCGCAAATAATTGCGAAAAAAAACTAAATTATTGAAGTGTTGCCAGAACAGATATATTTATTATTCATATATCTAATAATACTTAATATTGTACCAATCCGTTTGTGACCAAATTGACTTAAAAGAAGTTAGGTATATAAAAATAATATTTTAACAATTTAAGGCTCTTACAGACTGGGGCGATATCGCGGGCGCGACAGGCATATTGCTGCCTGTCGCGCCTGCGATATCGCCCCAGTCTGCAGAAGCCTTTATACTATGACGACAGCTTTTGAATAAACATAGGCAATGCACACAAGAAAACATGATAAGCTTTTGCTTCACACAACATCAATTTAGTTAAAATTATAGAGTAGGTATAAATAATTTACATAATAATTTTGTACACAAATCATCAATATATCAGTAAATAATGATAGTCATCTAAATGTTTCTGAGTATGAAGTCATGAAAAAAACTATCATTAAAATCTCTATGGTATGTGAATGTTGATCAACTGTTGTATTTTACTGATAACGCACAATTACAATGGTGTTTGGTTAATTTCGTTTTTGGGTAGCGGCCAATTACTGTTGGGACTGTATCAAACCGACTTTTAACCTTGAATATAAAAGAATAACCGACACTGAAAATGGCTGCTCTGAACAATATAATGGTAGGATACAGATTATCTAATACAATGATTCATAGACAAAAAAGCAATCGGTATTTTTTTAATGCCCAACGTCAATGAAACCTCTTTATAATCGAAATGTAAGAATAGTAGTAACTGAAAATTTTAGGGTGTGCAGTAAAATTTGTAGTGTCGAGAATTTATGGGTAACAATAAAAACTATCGGCAGATTCAAGTTAAAATAAACGTTAAATGTTGTTTAGAATGGGGAGTACGCTATTGCACGTTCGTTTTATATTCTCCATACATGACTAGAGAAATATTAAGTGTTTCAAAGTATGAAATGGTCAAATCCTATACTAATTCAACACATATATAACAGTTAATTATTGAAGCATTCACTCGCATTTTAAATTCATGACATATTACAATTTTTCACACAATAGGCTAAAGGCTAAACCATATATGACATGTTTCTTGTGTTAAATTTACAAGCTAGGCAAGGATCTTACTGGCTAAATAGGAAATAACGATAACAACTTGATTTTTGATAAGTAGAATAATTATGCGTTTTGTGAGCCAAAACATCGCATCGCCATCAATTTTAACGGCCACTAATGCTGGTCTGGGTTCTGAAAGTAAACTGTTGTCTTGGAGCCAATACGTACATTGTTCATAGATTGTTAAGAGCACATTATTTTTTATTTTTAACAGAGCTTCTAGTATACACACGTCGTTAACGATTATTTTAAGAAAAAGGAGCGTATCAATTGATAACAGTAACCTTAATTCAATTAACGAATACAATTATTATACTGAACAGTCCTGATAAAAACCACAGCACAAAAGAAATGTCAATAAAAAGAGAATACTTTCCAAATGCCTATTGTTTTTTTTTCTGTTTTGCATTATTTACTTATCATTAACCTTATTCTACACACAGACAAAACACAGAGGGCAAAGCTGAACACCTACAGGTCGTTGACGAAGAAAGAAATAAATAGTAATTCGCGCCAATTTTCTCATTTTAAATATGGAAGACCTCGATTGTTCGTATTGTTCAAGTTCATTCAACAGCTAAAGTTTTGTTATGATACGAACTTATGAAACATATTTTTTTACGAGATTAAATCAAATCCAAAAGGGTAAAGGGTTTTTTAATTCTTCCCATTATTCATATTAATCATCTTTTTGGATTTTTCGTTTCCATTCTCTTGCTTTTAAATTCGTTCTGTGTAATTGACTACTATAATAATAGTGGTGACTCGGAAAACACGTTAAGCCGTTGGTCCCGGCTGTCATTTGTAGATCTTTGACAGTTGTTACGGGTCGTCAGAAGCCCGAAACTCTGACAACCAGTCTTACCAAGGGGTATCGTCTTACCCAGTTATTAGGTTGTGAAAGTCGGAGACAGTCCCTCCATGCTTCATGCTGTGTATTCAGCTGCTTATACTGAAAACCGACCCCAAAATACTTGGGAAAAGGCTAGGCAGATGGTGGTTTTGTCACAAACCTTAGTGTAATTATCGTTGAGACTCGATACCTATCAATGTTTAGCTTTACCCTGTAGTGTATACAAATTAAGCTCAACACTTCACTGGATTTTCAATAAATATTTAAGTCTTGTGATGATTTTTTAAATAAATTGGCGTTAAAAGGAAGCCGTCGAGTTGAAGATGATAATTGCATTTTTTGGGAGTCACAAATAAAAGAGTTGTAAAAGTCAAATTATTTTAAAGACCTATGAGTTGATTTTGATAATTTCAAAAAAGAGTATTAATGAACGAATGCTTAATCAGAACAGACCTTAATAAAGGGCTGATAAGGTAAACGCCTTCGAAGTGGGAAAAAAACATCGTCCACAGATAAAGTAAAAACTAAAAAGCAGTCACACCTATTAAAGTCAGGATAGACTATTCTTCTACATCGTTACGTTTTAAACCTCAGTGCTCCACAGCACGACCAATTCCTTCTTCCACAATAAGTTAAGAGTCTCTAATATTAATCAGAGCGACTTGTTCAAAGAACATTAAGTAGTACTTCTAATTCCTATTAACGCCAATAAGATTATTCTAGAATATTTCTAATCTTCTCACTTCATGTCCCGACTGCTTCCAAAAAGAGGTTGCTTCTGGCCTCCTTCTTTATGCGAGCTGTGTAAAATATTTTTCTATTATTATTTGCCAAAAAAAAGTAAAATTATTCGTGCAATGACAAAAAACATGCTTGTTTGAAGTTGGAACCATGCTGGGCGTTCCATGTTTTAAAATTATGAAATGCAAGATGGCGCCCTTAAATTAATTTTAGTGACTTACTAAATTACTTCTACTGGGTAAGTAAATTGTTTTAGAATTGAATGAGGTAGGGTAACTGCTATAGTAACTGGCCACTCATAACAAAAGAGGTAGAAACAAGGTTATGCAAGCAAGCCCATGGCATTTACCCTACGTAATGATTCAATTCCAGGCTTTCCCCAATCCTCCGCTACTTAGATTTTAAATGTATAACTTACATTACACTCATTTTAAGCTACATACAGCCTCTAGGCTAAGTTCAGACAATACGCGCAATAAGGTTTCCATACAAAATGAGGAAGCCATCGTTGTAATCCTGTAACAGCACTGCAGTTATCTGAACTTATCCTTATCTGGATTCAAAAACTACCATACTACCATTGACTTTCACTGACATGCAATTTCCCGGGATAACTTCCCACGGGATACCCAATATTATCTATGGTAGGAATCTATATACAAAAAGAACATTATATTGACCAAGAACCACTTATTTGGAGATTTTAGGAATAAATAAAATGTTAAAGACATCTCTTATTTTTCTCTGTTTTTGTGTCAATATAATATTCTTTTAAACAAACCAAGGCCACAGTCACTAACCCGATACTGCTCATCGAGTTGGTTGTCACAAAAAAGATACGAACAAACATTTATTAAAATATTTACATTTCTAGATGAACATGCACAATTAATAAACATGTCTAAACACATTCCACATGTTTGAAAATACACGTGGACATTTAGCACAATAATGGATCAGATACAAACTACAATCGACTGGCATTTACAGATACAATGACTTCAGCAGACAAAGTAAATATTTGTGAATATGAACACCTGAGCGTTTCCCACGATACTCCACTAACAAAGATATTGTTTGGTACAGTCGCAAACACGTAGTTACCACAAACTGTCAATTTTTCTCATTCGATTTTGAACTTAACCATAAACATTTTAAGGTTTAAAATAATTTGGAGAAATTTGACAGTTTGTAGTAACTTGATGCGCTGGCGAGTGTACATTAAGTGACTAACTGACTACAATGATGTGTATGTAACACGGAACGTTGCAAAAACCGGATGGGTCGTAACAGACAGGAAATTGAAGCGTCACATCACTTCGGTAATGTCACCAAAAGAAATTGTAAGGTAAGATACTCATGAGATTTCTAATCTAAAAGTCACAGGACTGACATGTTCTATTAAACTCGTATGCAAAACGTGGATCCACGCGACACGTAATGGCTTTTTAATTGTTTCTGTAATTACCGAATAGGAGTGGTTAAAGAATAAAAGTTCCTAAATGAATAAAAGTAGGTAAAAAAAAAAAATACCAAGTATTCTGTCACTCACACCAGATACATCGGTGATAATGTTTTCGACACAACAAAAAACTTACTCATTCGATAAACTATTAGAAAGAAAAAATAAAGTTCTTTATTTAAGAGGCCGACAACACCTAAAGCGCGGTCACTGTCGGACTGCATAGAAAATAAAGAGAAGCACGATGACACAACGCTGGTAATTTATTATTTTATTGCAAAATATGAAGCAATTGTCGATTTACAAAAAAGCTAAATCTGACAAAAACTCAGAATGATTGCATGTATAATAGTATGGTTTTTAATCGTTAAAATATTTTTTTAGGTGTATCTTCGTGATTTTTTTCTATCGTATCAAATTAGTTATATTATATTTTCAACACACTGAAATTGGCTACACGACCAAAGTTGGTTGCCACTATTGAGGCATGAGGAACAGGGTATAAAGTTCACTCATCTTCTCCTCCGACCAGACAGGTGTCGTGTCTGGTGGGCAACTGCCCGACTGTTGATGTCGAGATGTTGTATATATGCTAGTTGCGCGGTAAACTCTGCTGGAGCGATGCAGGATTTTGTGTGACGTCAGTGTGCTGCTTAGTTCGCATGTGGCGATGTACGAGTAGATGGCCGCCACACCACCATACATTTGTCTATTTACGTATATGGCATCGGCGAAAAAAAAGCACCCTGGGTATACCAATTGGTGAGGCCAGTTACTGTACATTCTATTGAAACTGGCATGGAAATCCAACGTATCTACCCGTAGTCGGCATTCAATGTGGTAAGAATATAATATATTTTTCTGATTTTGTTTACTGCAGTGGATCATATACTTTAAGGCATTATAAAACTTATAAAAGTTCCGTTTAGGTCCTGTAGTCCCCTTAAAAGGAAAACTATCACAGCTAAGTAGGCTTTACAAGTTAATGAGTAACTTAAATTTGCAGTTGGAGAATTGACCGTGACGTACATCGATGTATGGGAGAACATGTTTTTCAATTACAATGTTAAGTTTGTTTTTAGGATAAATTCATTCCACGTCCAAACGGAACCCTTCATTGTGCGTGGCCCGACACGTACTTGGCCGGTTTTTTAGTTGCTAGCTCTACTCGTTTCTTGTTGATCTAAGCTCTAAAGCTAAGCGCACATTACAGCTGCAACGGGCCGCAGCACATGGCATTTCAATAAAGAGCGCGGTGCGGTCCGCCTGCGCGATGGTTCATGATGATACAGATTGTACGAAAGTGATGTAGGAGGATTTTTGCAATGCGGTGCGGCCCGCCCAAATCTGCGTCAGCTTTAAACAGTGACATGTCCCAAAGGAAAATATTTTTTAATATTTTCTCAAATTATTCCGTTCTTACATTAGACTCGACTACAGACGAGGACCCTTGAGAAACATTTCATAACCTTTTTAATAAAATTTCAGTTGTGTATGTAAAGTCGATTTGTAACGATGAGGGTGGCATAATCTGTCTAGATTAAAACCCTCTTTAAATAAATAAAGAAAAAAAAAAAAAAAAAACCTTTTTAATAGCGGATCCTTGAAAAATCAAAGAGAAACGTCATGGACCCCTTAAAAATAAAATGACTGTAGTAAGTCGTCAAAGGTACATCTTGAGACATGCCTTCGAAACCCAGCTTAGAAATCCCCTTCCATAGAACCAGAAACTAAGGTTGCCCGCATTTAATAAAGGATTTTTTCGTATGCTATTTAAATAATGAGTTAATGACCCACAAAATGAACTTCCCCATATCTGTTATCACCTTATTAATTTGATATCATCGCGAAAGTAATCACTCGCCGTGATAATATCAGCCCTTATCAATATTATTCAGAATTCCGTTATTGATCATTGAGATATGAACTGCGGTGAAATCATTAATTGTTTGCAGCTGATATCACCATTGATTTCATTTTTTTAATGATTTTTGTTTTTTTTTTTTTTTAATTATTTTCAGATACTTATACTTGGCTTAGCGGAAATATCATTCGTTTATGATGAAACAAATGTCTCTCAAAGCATGGGTTTTCTTTACAAGACGCAACAAGAAACAATCTTTGGTGGAAATTGCCAGAACCACTACGCTTGCCAAGTCAACTACAAATTATTTTTGCAGTTAACTTGCCAAGCTCAGTGGTTGGCTACCACCAACTATACCGTATTCAGGAGAACTGCCAATACTAGTACTACCTACTTAAAAATAATAATTATTATTATTTTAATTAATTATTGTTTTTTATTATTTTTCTTAAACCGGCCAAATGCGTGTCCACGTACAGTGAAGAGTTCCGTAGCTGGGAAGTTGGGATGAATTTATCCCAAAAACAAACTTGACATTGTAGTTGAAAAACATGTACTCCCATATATCGATATATGTCACGGTTTTATGGGATACTCAATAAGGGTTCCTTGTTAGAATAGAACAAGGAACCCTTATGACCCAACATAACAAAACTAGGGTTTTGTTATGTTGGGTCATAAGGGTATAGGTAATGTAGGTAGTTGTTACCTTACGTACAGTCTTGCTCTTGCCCACCTTGAATAAAGTTAAAAGGTTTTGATTACATTTTAACAAAAAGTGTAAAATAAAACCCGACTGCGTAAAAAGTGAACTTTAAAAAAGATTTAAACAAGATGACTTATTTCTGGCTCCAATCCCACACCCCATACTTGTACAACCTAAGCCGTATCTCAAGGCTCGTGCAGACTAGCGCGATATCGCAGCAATATGCCTGTCAAGCCCGCGATATCGCCCCAGTATGCAGAAGCCTTAACGATAAGCCATTTTTAAGTCCAGAATGTTTTAGGTATAAAGTACGATAATTTAAATTCAAAGTAACTTCTAGATTTATCACTTTTTGCCATTAAAAAAGCGGTCCCAACTTGTTTAATTGTATGTATTTATTTATTTAAATGTGACCCAAATTTTCAGTATCCTTTGGCGAGGACACAATTGACACGTTTCGTTACTTTGGACGGTTTTGCACAAACTTTCACAATATTGTGATAATTTGTACAAAACCGCCAGACGTCCCGATTTTTACCCCAAAATTAAACGACCCGCGCGGGATAGGCTCAATCCCGAATTTCGGGGATAAAAAAAAAGTAATTCGTAAATAATGTATTACTTACCTATTTATAGTAAGTATATGATGTAAAATGATCTAAACAACTATGAAAATTAAATATTAACTCAATGACACAAGAATTGTTTTGAAATGAAGAAAGTACACGACAACTGTCATTCTGACAAGACTTTTATCAAATCGAGATAAAGTTTAATTTTCTTAGTTGTTGAGATCATATTGAACAGTCGGTTCGTCCCGATATTTTTGACGCTGGCTGTACAATAAATGATATACACCTGAATATTTACGTTTATTTTATTATTTCCCGCTTTTGATGAAAGAATCCCGCATTTTTTACTCGAAACGGACACAAAATCCCGCGTTGCCCAAAAAAATATCTGGCAACGCTGATATACACGCCTCTTATGCAGTTTATCAACATATCTGGCTTCCGCCCATTCGGCATGCAATTAGAGCCTTGTCATTAGCTACACGTAAACCCATATACCTACTTCACTGATAAGTGTAGGTACAGAACACAAGATTAACATGCTGAAGTTTAAAATGTTAAAATTATGCTTTGTTTACTTTAAATATCGATTTGATACCTACTTCGAGAGCTTGACAACGTATGAGGAAAACGAATCAAGACCTTACGATATAGAAAATATCTTGAAACAGCAAAATGATCAATGCGAAACCCAAAAACTATGGAATTAACTTTGTATTTAGAGTTAATAATTACGAAACTTTATGAGCTCGCAAAACGTTTAACAGTTTAAGGATGAAGACTTGGACTAAGATATTTTGGTCTCCAGACGAGGATAAGTATCGAAAAATCATTTTTTACAAAAAAAAAACAACTTCTTCCTTATAAAAATAAAAATAAGTAATAACTTTTTTACAAATATAAAAACAACCGACTACAAAAAAAAAACACTGCATCCACATTGTTGTTGTGAAACAATGTGGATGCAGTGTTTTTTTTTTTTTTGTAGTCGGTTGTTTTTATATTTGTAAAAAAGTTATTATTTTTCACTTTCTAGTTGTGGTATCAACCCCACACAAATTCGAATACTACCTGCATGTAAATAACAGTGACAGGAAGTTATTATAACATCATCCACATACACTAAGTGGGGAAAATACGTATTATTAACGCTAACTCAAAAACTACCCAAGTAAAGTTAATAAAATTTATATGGGATCACCTAGGAACAAAGTACCTATACCCTTTCAAATAAAAAAAGAATTTTCCAAATCGGTCCAGCCGTCTTCGAGTAATCGGAGAACATACACAAAAATTTAAAAAAGTTTCCAACGAACTGAGAACCACCTCCTTTTTTGAAGTCGGTTAAAAATAATATAACAGTAGATTGTAAAATAGAACTTTCTAGGATTCAAAGTTATTGTTCAGCGAATAACAAAAGTGCATTCAAAACAAGTGCTGGAAATACTCCGCAATGAGGAAAATTATGAGCTCGCGTCTATACTTCTGCTAATTACATGTTATCGGAACACCCAGGCATAACAATTTCCAAGTGTAGGTATAATAACTGACACCCAGACATTTACGAATTAACCTTAGTCATAAATACTGTATTTTTCAAATCTGTTCGGTCATATTTTGATTACCGCGTGATATCATGAGCTGGTCCATAGATGTATCTAACTCTTTTAAAATAAAATTAACACATAACATCACGCCTTGTTTCCCCGAAAGTTTGGACAGAGGTGTACCTGTAGTACACCCACATTTCGCCAGTTATGTTTAAGTCCCATGTAATAGGGGGCGAGCCTATTGCCATCAACCGGGTACTAATCCAGACTCCGGGCTGCTACTGAGAAATTCTAGATAGAAAAATCTAATAACACTTTGCCCGACCCGGGAATCGAACTCAGGACCTCATGCTCAGCAGCAAATAAAATTTAAAAAGAATGCAATGCTTCTTGGCTCGGAAATCCCTTATGAACATCCCCTGGGAAATCAAACAGTCAAGTAAACCTGAACAGTCTACTACTGCCGACCGATAAATAATTATTTGCATTGCCAAATCGTATGAGGATAATTATAATGTATATTTTACCGGCGAACATTAGCCAACGTCATAAAGCAAATAAAACAGACTCGTTCAAATACGACTCATTTGTAAGCTAAGCTGCTGATAAATATGGAATAATCTATTTATCTAGCGTTACGGTGTGGGATTTACGCCCTGAGTTAACTGTCTTCCAAATCATGAAATGACGTGGATTAAATTTTAGGTCCCTCAGAATTAAATCTACAAAAATTGAGTTTTATTCCCATAAACAAACAATGTGTCATCTCATGTGCATCAAGTCAACAGTTTGGCTTGCACCAGAGAGGCCCTTAAACTTTTGACCGCCACAGTCATGACAGACCAAAATGTGCCCAGCACGCCACGGTCACTACTACATGACAGGTTTTAAGGAATAATTCG
Source organism: Atethmia centrago (assembly GCA_905333075.3). Lineage (NCBI taxonomy): Eukaryota > Metazoa > Arthropoda > Insecta > Lepidoptera > Noctuidae > Atethmia > Atethmia centrago. Next base: position 26,779,400 of record HG995378.1, on the reverse strand, counting down.
TAGATTGGCGCCAAGGGCACGTTTTTGCTTTTTTGACGTGGCGGTCAATAGGTTAACTTAACCACGAACAACGGAATTGGCTTTGACATCTACTGGGGTAAATTATTAATTTAGAAGTACCATAGATATGGGTAGAAGTCCAAAGCAGAGGCAGGCAGACTATTCAATCATGGAACACAATAGGAGATGTCAATTTGTCTTAAATCAGACAACAAACACCGATTTTCTCAAACACAAAAACCCCTGGCAATCAGTCAATTTATCAGTACTTACTACTATCTGTGTATTTTCATACCGCCAAAGGCCACGTCAGTAGTATGAAACAGACACGCAAATCGGTGTCACCGGCCGGGCGGGAATTACAATTACACCACATTTTGGTAGATGACGAAGAGGCGTTTACCTCCTACTCTCGACCTACGTGACTCGAACGACGTGGTCCATGCTGTTTGCCAAATATTTTGTCTATGAATTCCTTATTTGAATTTTGATATCTTTTTTAGAACATGCGGCTTTTTACACGGTCAACAATCCGGATGCAAACTAACTTGATAAAATCGATTACTTTGGGTATATCTTAGAGATTTTTTGCAAGTAAATGCAAGCTTATAATAATAGACGGCTTCTTTGTGACGGCCTCACAGTCTAACAGCATAAATGAGTGTAAAGGTTAATTTGCTGCCTTCAAGAGCACTGAAAAATAGGACATGGAAACCCCAGCACGCTGTTAAAAGTTAGACTGTTCGACAGCCTTTATGTAAAAGCAGTAAGTATTGTTACTTTTGTTTCACAAAACCATTGTTTACGGCTCTAATAACCTTTAGCGTACGCGTGGCTATAGAACGTATTATTGTTTATACGAATAAAGGGACTGCTGGGTTGGCTTTAACTGAGTAGCAAGAAGATGTAAGATTTTTCATACGTTTTGTATATATAGAATCTATTTTCTAACTGAACAGACAGGTGTGCTGCTGGGGAGTTTGTTGCGCCACTTCTTCTTCCCAGCTAAAGCACTAGGAAGTGGTGACGGGCGGGCGTTTTTTGGGGACTGTCTTATGTAATTTTGACGTTCGAAAAGGGCTGATTCTCAGCCTAGTTTGAATAAATGACTTTTTGATTGATTTGATTTGATTTTCGACACAAGATCTCCTTTGGTCCCGAATAAGCGGTCTAAAATACAAATTATCATTACCCACCTTTTTAGGGAAATTCAAGTTCCTGAATTTTACAAATTATAAGGAACCAGTGGTGTTACGTGTAAGTTAATTATATGAGTACGTTAACCCGTGAAAGTCAATATGTACAATATCATTATACGATCGCCGTAAAATAGTTACGATAGCCGATGGATTGACTGCTTATTAAACAAGTTCGAGCGAACGAAGTCATTTAAAAATCTCTACGCAATGTGATGTAGTCATAATTAATTAATAATACATACTTTTGTTTAAAATTATCATCATCGTGTGGAAATGATCTTGATGGGAATTTTAAACACAACTGGCTGAATTTCATCTTATTGTTCGATATAAAGATACACAAACCATTAAATTAAATTTCACACAACTGATCGTAAACTTTGAAACAGGCAGAGGATAGTGTCTGTCCTCTGTTACTTGCGATAAAAAAAATCAACGTACCGATAGCCATATTAAATATAGGTCATATTAGAATTATGAGACGAAAAAGCAAATAATGCTGATTACCTAATACAATATAAATGGCAATTAGAAGGCCGGATATTTTATATTTAGGTGCTAATGTGATATTTCGTTTATTGCCCACTTGGCAAATGGTTAGTACGCTTTTACATATTTTATGAAGTTACCAAAAAAAAAAATTTGGAAGTCCAATAAAGTCTTACTAGACTCGAAAATCAATTTTAATAATTTTGTTATTCTTAAGGAAAAATATTCATTAATCCATTCGGAATAATTAATTCAGCACGCTAATGAGTTGATTTAATTGTGCACTGGAAACAGCTGTTGCTACGAGGTAGACGGAAAATTTATAAAAATAATAACTAAAGAACGCGATAACTTTAATTTTGTCTATGCTGTTTGTTGGCAAGCGCATAACTTGCGAACGGTTTTTTTTTTTGGGTGGGGAATCATCAAATAACTTCTCGCGCTCTGGGCGCAGCGGGAGTGTGTCAGTCTCTTACTGACTTTAACCCACCCGTGTTCCTTCCGTTGCCTGTGTTGCCAGGGGCCTCGGTATCCCTTTCGGAATTTCCCGCGAAACTTAAGAACGGCTGGATTGATTCGGCTATTTGGTTTTAAAATGTTCGTACTTAATAAAAGAAAGAAAGAAAAATATTTTATTTGGGACACGCACAAGAAATACAAAAGTAAAACAAAAAAAGAAGCATTTAAAACTAAACTTCGAATAAACAAAAAAACAAAGAATATCAATAAGAACGACTTGTGCGATGCCAAAAAGGCTCCTATCTCAGCATAATGCTGCGATATTTAAAAAATAAATACCGCAGCGCTAGTATTCTGATAGGGCCCGAAATAGTCAGAATGAGGTTTTTATGGGAAGACAAATTTGGAAAGTTTCCCGGAAAAAAATCAAATTTGGGTAAACTGAACATGCTTTTTTTCTATGATATTTTTGTACAACAACGTCTGTCGGGTCAGCTAGTAAATAATAATGAAATCGCGTTCGTTATTTTATTAGACAGTTCCAGATATGGTAGATGACACTACTAAACTTATATCATAGATTGCACCATCTCTTTTCTACGTCATATCGAGATAAAGGAGAATGTGTAGACCACACTATATTTCAAGACATTTACAACACACTCAACTTTGAACTCTAACGTCACGAGCCCAAAGTGAATTATTGTTTGTTGTTGTTTTTATGAAAGTTATTGTGTTTTGTTACAGTTTTGCTGACATACGTGTCTTTACCAGGTTTTATATTGCCATTTTAGATTACTCAGTAATGTCTTCCGCCAGTCAGACTTCATACGTTGTCGGAAGATACTCAGATAGTAATAACAATAGGGTCTTTGACTGTTATTTTTAATACGATTTTACGAAACCTAGAAAAAATTTAAGCCACAGTAAAAAAAGATGTTTAAATATCTAAAAAAATAGCAAAGTTGTTTGCGTTTTAAAGTCTATGTGTATGCTAGACAGAACCAGCTCTACGATACAACACAGCGAGAGCCATAGCAACTTCGCGCCATTCAATTCAATGATCGTTTTGTGTGACAAGGATAGAAGAATAATTTCCACAGCGTATAACTTCTCCATTTTTGGACTGATTTTCTTTGTTTTTTCACGAACCGTCTATTTTAGTAACATATTTAAAATAAATACAAGTTTAGAAGTGATTAAAAACTTGCCTACTAAAATTATGTCAATTTACGTCAAGCGCTGATTATTTTGACAGGACTAAACTAAAATTTATCTTCTGTCCTTTTCTTAATGAAATAGAAAGAAAAAGATGCACTGAACTTAAATTTAGTTTAGTTTTTGAACAAGGGAATCGGCACCAGTGACACCTTTGAATGAATAACTATACTACGGTCGCACAGTGGAACGAATGTATGGGAGCGGTTGGACGTAGACATGTCCGAAAAATAAGAGTAAAATTATGCCAAACTAATGATGCCATCTTATTCGATTACTTAATGCCTTCATAAATTGTGGTGATGAATTTCTTCATAACTCCCATATTTCGGGAGTAATTTGAGAAAATGTGAAATTTTACTATGAAAATGAGTGTATCGAGCTCTCTCCCTCCTGATTCCGGGCTTGTTTCAAGTAGCGGTCTCTAATATCGTAATGCTATTACTAAGAGCTATATTTAATACTAAGACACATAGTGCGCCAAATGTGCACTTTCTGGGATAAAAGGAAATGAAAATTTAAAAAAAAAAACGTTTTTTCCCCATTTGTATTTACTTTAAACCGCAGACAGACTTATTAAGAGGTCTATAAATATATTATATATATACAGAAATATATATTAACAAAAATATTCACAAGAACTGATGAGAGTATGACTTTTAAGTAAGTTGATAATAAATTACCTAGTTTCATTAAAAGTACAATAAATAATTAAGATGTAAGCTCTAATTTACTAAGTTACACATTTTAAAACAATAACATCATTTAATTATCTTCGTCATCATCATCATCATCAATTAATTCAAATTCAGAATCGATGTCCGCTAAATCATTTATGTTAACAAATTCGATATCACTTTTCTCAGAATCCGTAAGCCCATAAAATTCCTTAAAAGAAGATTTTTTTACAAACTTATTTCCTTTTGGACGGATACTTGTAACAAGTGGATCAGAAGACAGTAAAAGATTGTGCATAATATCTTCATTGCATGAGATACTGCTATGCTTTCGAGAATGCCCCTCTCTATATTTTCTAAAATCTAGCCTCAGATGCCTCTTCGGATAGAAAACCAATGGGCACAATTGACATGTTCTGAACTATGTCTGGCCCATGCATTAAAATTTTATGAAGTGAAGAAGGCATATAATACCATGGGTATAACTCCACGTAAAGCTTAGCAGTATCAAAGCAGAACTCTCGGAATTTAGTTACGTTGATCTTCTCTCCTGATGAAATACACTGCAAGATCACACAGATTTTTCTTAAAAGCATAGCATCTATTCCGGTCAGTTCAGCAGATTTAGTGTAGTTTTCAAAAAATCTCCTTGCCGAGTTGCCATTGTTGGTGGATCCACTGCCTTGTTTCACAACATCGAGAAGTAAGCCCGTTTCTCTTCTTACAGCCTCTTGAACTCTTTTCTTCCTGTCATCAACTTGCCTTTTTGCTATATCACCCCTTACTTGCCATGATTTTATGTCTAATTTGTAGGAAATGTGTAATAAGCATTCCATTGAGCGAATCCAAGCGTGAAGGGTGCTTAAGCTATATTTATACATGTCCTCGTTTGCGTGTTTATCTTTGATTAACTCTAAATTATTCATTTCTTTAGGACAAGCCTTGCATATATCACACACTGAAGCTGCTGTATTGGATATAATGGAATGAATTTTACCATCAATCATTGTCAACAGCAGTTGGTGTTTGACACTAATTCCATCAGTGATGGTGGATGGAGTTAAGGCTTCAATCTCTGCTTCGATTTCAGCCATCTCTCTCTGCACATTTTCTTTGGTTTCCTTTATAAACTTAAACAATATTGGCCGGCAAAATGAAGTGGAAGATGGTCGCTCGTTTTCCCAAATTGTTACACCTTTTGAGACGAGCCGCAGTGGTACAAGACTAATCATAAAATTACTAGCAAGATCGATTTGCTCATCTTCACTCGTCCTTTGATGATAAATGCTTTGGCTAGATGATCCGTCAAAACCCCATTTGCTGGTCAATACGAGCTGTTGATTGGGATCAACAGGGGTTTCTAACGACCTAATAAGTCTTCTTGAGGTTAAATCCATCAAGGCTTGTAATTTGATTTTTGCAGAGCTCTCTGTAACTGTGAGATCTTCTTTGGCCGGATAGCACTTAATTTTTTCTTTAACCAACATGTAGTAACTCGGGTATTGAAGAGCTCCTTCTTGAGTGTTGAAATCCCGAAGAGTGTTATAGCGCCATTTCGATAAGTTCATCGATACATAAAGAGCCAATGCCTTCAAAGGGGATATTTCCCGTACCTGAATTGATTTACCTTCAATGAAGGCTTTGATTTTTGAGGCCTCTTCTGGATTCTCCGTCAAGTATTTCATAACATAAGCTGTATCGCTTTGTCCTGCCTTTTGAAGCGCCCTTTCGGCCGAAAACATAATTTCAGCGCTGCTAATGCTGCATGAAAGACTATCTTCAGTGCGTCTTCTTTTTTGCCGGTTACTAAGGTCCTCAAAAGATTTACGAGGACTAGGATGTGTACAAGTTGAAGCATCAGATTTAGCAGGAGAAATTATGGGCTCGATGACGTCACTTATATTTTCTGTAGAAGGTTCCATATTTTCATTCTGTAATTCCGGCCATTGAATTGCAGCCTGTAGCCAAATCTCATGTTTCTTCCGAAACTTATCTGTGCTTCTTCCAGACTGTGTCCATTTTGCATAAATGCGGTAGCAAAATCGACGACACCAGTCTTTTAAACTTGTTTCAGCACTTTCACATAACTGAACACAACTGTTATCTTTTAAAACACTGAACAAATAGTTAAAGTCGCGTAAATCTTTATGTGCGCGTGCGCATAAAGCAACGTGAATATCAAGATTTGTATTAAAATTTGGAAAATACATTGCGAGATTAGCTTGGATACAACGAGGTGTAAATCAACACTGATTTTAAAGTTACTAATAGTGACCTATTTATATAAAATCCAGGTATCCCAGGTATCCTTTGTTAAATATTGCAAGGTAATTAGTTATTGTGATAATTAGTAAATGATGCATGCTAAATTAGTGTATTAAGAGCCATTTAGTAATTAAATAATAGCAATGTTCTTATCAGTAATCATTAGTGCATCAGTTTTATATGTAAACCTTAAGTCCCTAATTATATATCCTAATTAGCTTATATCTTCTCTAATTGGCTGCTCAGAAATGTTATTGTAATAAGGTAAACCTTTAGAAAAACGGTTTTAATCAACAAAATAAACAAAAAATAAAAAAATTGTGTTATAAAATAAACATCACTCTTTATCCCAGAAAGTGCACATTTGGCGCACTATGTGTCTTAGTATTAAATATAGCTCTTAGTATTAGCATTATGATATTAGAGACCGCTACTTGAAACAAGCCCGGAATCAGGAGGGAGAGAGCTCGATACACTCATTTTCATAGTAAAATTTCACATTTTCTCAAATTACTCCCGAAATATGGGAGTTATGAAGAAATTCATCACCACAAGTTATGAAGGCATTAAGTAATCGAATAAGATGGCATCATTAGTTTGGCATAATTTTACTCTTTTTTTTCGGACATGTCTACGTCCAACCGCTCCCATACATTCGTTCCACTGTGGGTCGATGAGAGAATGCGTTCCTAACACCTGCCAGCTGAGTACAAAGAAAACGTGTTTTACGAATTTAAACTTTATTAGTTCCTAATCGCGGACGAATTAAAGGCTAATTACATTGCACGCCGAATTTGTTTTTTTTTTTTTGGTTGTTCTGAAAGATGTTCTTTTATTTATTTCTACTTAAATATGTACATGATCTACTTTTTCTATAATCTGTAAATATATTATTTTACTCATTGTTAAGCATATATACAACGTGTTTTTTATATCCCATAACTCTAGGGTTATATTCTAAAAGTAATAATAATACAACTAGTCCTAGAATACGTGGTCCAAAAATGCATTGTTTCGAAGATATCATAATACCTACTAACACTAGACTCTCGATGTGTGTAGGTATCTAAGTTTCATTGATAAATACGAGTAATTAATTTTCATTCAAACCAATCATTCATATTTAAAGCTAAGAAAATGCGACATTGTCATATTTCACGTAAGGGTGTTTTACATTAATAATCGCGACTTTATCGAATTATTTTGTACGAAAACTAAAAACAATGACAATTGAAAAATAATTCATATGCCAGGTGATTCTTTGATATGGTCTCATTCATACCCTATAGTTATGGGATATAAAAATACACCTTGTATAATATTATGTAGTTATGTTACATTTCCTTAATATTTTTAGTATTGTAAGAAATATATTATATGAATGATGAGATAGGAAATACTGATTATGGGTCATATAATGTATTTCGTTTTCAAGACAGAAAATCTATTATTACTTCCTATGCCATTGCATATATTCAATTAATTACTTTTAAAATTCACACTCAAGTTGGTCAATTTAAATGTCATTATGTTCACTATCTAATTAATTCTAACTGAACAGACAGCTGTGCTGCTGTGCAGTTTTTTGCACCACTTCTTCCCAGCTAAAGCACTGGGAAAAGGTGAAGGGTGGGCATTTTGGGAGACCGTCTCATGTAATTTTCACGTTCAAAAAGTGCTGATAATCAGCCTAGTTTGAATATGACTTTTGATTTGTAAATCACATTTTAATTATTGTTATAGGTAGTTAAGTATGTTTACTTCCAAAATAAGTAAATTTCAATCACTAACTTATATTATAATGATTAGATACAAATACAATGTTTGTATTTAATCACAAATTATTTTTTAAATAAACACATTAAAACTACTGAATAACCCACACCCTGCAAATAAAAAAAAGCACAGAAAATCATGCACACACACACACACACACACCAACCAAAACCAGAAACATCTACTTACAACAATATTTAGGAGAACTAGAAGCATTAAAATAGATTAGATAATTATTATAGAACATGCAAAATATAATTAATTATTTTTATTTGATTTATATGCATTTAACAACAGGATGAGAAATATCAAGGCAAAATCTTGGGCTGTACTTGTTTTGATGATTAATTTGCTTTAAACTATGTATTTGTAATAAACACATAGCTGATTGCTAATATTGTAGATTGTTATCTCTTATCAGTTCCTGTTAGTAAATGCATTTATGTCTAGAAATTTCCTACATAAAATCAAGTAATTAAATAAATAAATATCCTTAAAATTCCAATTGGATGTCATTGAAATAAGATTACATTAAATATGTCAAGTGCAAGGCACAAAATGTTTGGTAGGATATTTATATACATATAATTATGGTCAATCCATCACCAAAATACACACAGAATAAAATTTAAATCTTACCTCAGCATAACCCTGAACTGTTCCAACTGCCGTATACTCTCAGAGAGTCTAGAGAAGGCATTAAATAGTGCCACAACCTCTGTCCTCTGCAGCCTTTCATGTGATTTGTGTCTGACCGGCAGCTTACCATGATTCGGGTCACTCTCAGGACTGTTCCACTTGCTAGAGAACAATATCTTTAACGCAGTTCCCAAACCTTGCGTCTGCAGCTTTCCCCACAACTTGCATTTGTCACAACCAACGCAATCCATTATCCTTGATATATTACGGAAGTGCTCTCGGAACTCTACCTTAAGTGCAGCCGCCTGACTACCTCCGTTGAACATTGAGGACTCATTGAAATGGTCAGGGAAGGTGTAGATCACACTCAGCATGTTATGTATTGCCTGCCGTGTTTCTTCATCCTCAGTAGGATTACCAGTAAAATACTCTTCTTTCTCCAAATAAGGTCCAGCTTTGGCCAAAGCTCTCATTTCCAATAAATAAACAAAATATAGGTTTTTCAACCAATTGGGCCCTTCACCGAAAGTCTGAGATGGATCAAAACGACGTTGGAATTCTTCTAGATTAGGTCCCCACTCACCATCAGATGTAAAACTGGCTCCTTTTTCAAATAATAAATATTTTGAACATAAGTGTACATTTATACTAGTGTGTAAACCTGATACGGCTCTGTAGAATACTCTCTTTTCCAAGCACATGTTGCCTAGATCTGAAGTCATCACAAATGGGAAAGATCCATAAGGATTAGGTTTGGGTCGGAAGCAATTTTCTTGGTATATGCTTTTCCATATTCTGTTAGCTGAAGGTCCTTTATAGCCAGTAAATCTTTCAGGGTTCAGTAACAGATCCACATAATCAGCATCAACATCCTTGTCATCATAGCCACAGAAGTTCTCTAGGGCATCATCATGAGCTGTCCATTTAGCTATCTCATGTTGACTGGCAGCACTGATCGTCAGGTTTAGGTAGCCTAGGTCATGGTCATGATCTGAATCAGTGTCACAGTGCTCCTGCGCCTCCTTCATGTATTTGGTCGCCGGAGTCTCGTCTATATGATCGTTCTCGTAACCATTCTCAACACCAGGCACACTCTCCTTAGAACATGTCTTAATATGACAGTACCTCATCGCACATTTACTGTCGTCCACCCAGAATGGACATTCCTTCTTCAAATTCACTTTGTAGAAACGAAAGTAGTCCTTCCTTATTAAACTTTGGAGGCGCGGATAAACCTTCACGTTATTAAAGTAATCGATGGTGTCAACATTGCAAGAACAGTCGCCCAGAGACCCGTGGAGTTCGTCAAAGCAGGCATTGCTGTCGCAAGGCTTTGTTACATACAGCTCCGTGTCGTAACCGACCGCTTGGACTATCACTAAAGCGAATATTATAAACACTACACAATAATTTTTGTGTGCCATTTCGGTAGCGACTTTCGCCATGGCATGAGTATTTCTAATAGATATAGTAAGTAGACGACCGTGTTGTATCACAGCACATTTGTAACTGATGCTAATGAGTATTCACGAAATGGTGAAAGTGGAATTAAACACACCGAAGACGAAAAGGTAGGACGTGCTCAAACAAGCGTTCGCACTTTCATGATTCCGGACTGATATGACATTGACAGCAAAATTGACAAATCAATGCACCTCGAGTAACGTCAATGTCAAAATGCGTTCCAGGAGATTTTCAGGAAATTGCTTTGTTAAGTTAGCATAATCCGCATTACGACATCACAAACAAAACTATGACGTGCACCAATCAGATTCGTTGTTTTGTTAATGGGATGATATTCTTGGTAGTATTACTAATATGTATTAACACTTTTAATACATATTAGTAATACTACCAAGAATATCATCTTCGCCAAACAATATGACAGGCGATAAAATGGTATGGTATGAAAGAAAACCTAAAATCCTATTATAATCAGACTGTTATGAATTATGGTATAGTCATTTTATTGGAATTCTGATTATTATAGAAAAAAAAAACCTTGTAACTTATGAGCTTATCTATGAACACATAACATCATCAGTCATCATCACACACAAGGAACGTATTTACTCTTAATCACACAAAAGATGTGATATTTATCAGTATTAGCGAATATGAATATATTCGTCTAGTAATATTATAATACCATAACTAATATTTGAGTATCAGTGATATTTCACGAAGACCTAATAATGCCTACCACTGCCGTATTATATTAGTGTTCAATTTGGAGAAGTTATTGCCTAATACTAATATGCTCAATATTTATATTGTGAGAGGGATTCATGAAAGTATTGTTAGTTTTTTTTGTTTCATGTCTGAATTGTATGCTGTTGCTGTATGAAATGAATTTTTAAAATCGCCAATATCCTAAGTGTTTTCTCGAAATAGACGTCAAGCGGTGACGTCATTAGCGCTACGGGTGACTGCTAGTGATTTCCTTCATTTATTATTACGATCGGTGGTTTTTTTAATAATTTTATTTAGTTATGTAATAAATAAAATTATAAAAAAACCACCACTTGCGAGAATAACGCTATTAAGACTGATTATATAATTGTTTTTTTTTTGTTTACCAACTAGTTTAATTAAGTATTTTAGTTTAATTTCAGATGTCACGAAAATATTAATTGAATGAAATTTATTGCACAGTTCAGTAACTTATGTCAATATACTGAACGTTATTAGAAAAGTACGACAGCAAAAGGACTTGGATGACATAAGTTTGCCAATTTACGAAGAATCAGAGTAATAATTATAAGTAAATTGATTAGTTTGAAATACTTTATGATTATTATTTATTATACACTATGAACCGTTATTCTAGACCTATACAGTGAGACAGCATCTTTCCGGATTTGACGTCACGACCTCTCTTGTTCCCCCTCCCACCCGGCTCCGCCCCACTTGCACTGTGGCCGAGGGGAGGGGGCGTGGAGCTTGCCCGAACAGTCAGGCGCGCTCTTCACATTGGCATCTTTTTTCGGTGCGATCACACCTCTTCTAGTGCGGGCAACAGCGCTGCTGTTTTGTATACGTAATGGAAAAATCCATGAAAGTGCCTGCTGAGGGTGACGGGAGTCGCCCGCCTCCCCTAGCATCACCGCAGGCATCTTCTTCTTCGTCGTCGTCGAGCAGCTCCGCCCCACGTCGGAGACGCCGCAGGTGCGGCAGGCAACCCGAGAAAACGAGCGCAGGTTAGACTTGCTGTCAAATCAAGTGAGTGAAATATTATCCTACTTAAAAAATAACGATCGCTTTTCAAACAAAGAAACCGAGCCCGAATCTGATTCTGATATTTCTTTACATCCATCTGAAGGCTTGAGGGTTTCTCTTGGGAATAATCACTTTCTCAGTAAACCACAGAAGGCTAAAGTATTCGAATTTCCGGTATCCACTAACCTAAAAGAACCTACTGTTGAAAATGCATGGGTAGATTACATGTGCTAAATAAACTTCATCATTTTAATACTAATGATTGGCAAAGGGTTAGATACCTAGAAACTAAGAAAAAGTATGTCGCTCAGCCAGGTTTTTACGAACTCGATGTTAACACTGAACTTAGACATTGTGATACCAATTCTTCTTGGCTTAGATTACTTGATTTTGTCGGGTGTCAAGGACAAATATGTAAAGGTGGACTTGCAAAAGATCCCCCAACACAATGTAACCTTTTTAATCCACAGGATTTAACCACCTTTTTACAAAAGTCTGGTGGTACAAGTAAGTTGTTCTCTGCCCAAAAGCGCTCTGCGGAAGAGCCTCATGCCATGTCTATGCGGAATAGACAGGATAGCCCTCCAGCTAAGCAACCACGCAAGCCCTTTCACGGTGACAATCCTGGGTTCGATCCCCAGCCATCCACGAGCTTTCAAGTGCCCCTCAAAAGTAGAGGCCGAAAGTCGGGAAACAATAAATCGGGTACAAGGCATAATGAAAACAAAAAAAAAAAAACGGTCCTTCGGCAATCGTAAATCCGATCAGTATCGTAAGTGACTGTCCTCAAGAAATTTTATTTTATGGCGGGCGGTTAAAAAATTACATTCAAATTTGGAAGAATTACGGTGCTCCAGAGAACATTATAAAAATGATATCTGGTTACCGAATTCCCTTTTTCAAAATACCCCCACTTCAAAGTCCAGACTTATTAACACGTTTTCAAACTCCAACGAGCTTAATGATGTCGGAACAAATCGAGATTTTGAAACAACAAAAAATCTTGATTCGAGTAGATCCATCTCCAAGTTATGTCTGTCCGATGTTTTTAGTGCAAAAGTCAGATACCAGCAATCGCCCGATATTCAATTTAAAAAATTTAAACCGCTATGTAATGCAAACAAAGTTTCGCTTAATAAACATGTACCGTGTGCCGGATTTCTTGCAACCGAGCGACTGGGCGATCAAAATAGTCCTTTCTCAGGCCTATTTTCACCTAGCAGTCAGCCCCAGTCATCACCCATTTCTGCGAGTATTATACGCAACAGAAAAGAAGTCGAGCCCGACGCTCCTTCAGATCACTTGTCTGCTATTCGGGCTGTCATCAGCACCCAGGGCATTTGCGACAGTGACAAATTGGGTAGCAGACGTACTGCGCGAGAAGGGCATGCGAGTTATCGTCTATTTGGACAATTATTTAATAGTGAACCAAGATCGATTATCCCTAATGGACCATGCTGCGGAAGCTATAAGAGTCCTAACAACTTTGGGATGGATGATCAACTACAAAAAATCCACATTGATCCCTACCAAGACAGTAGACTATCTCGGCATAAAATGGAATCTCGCCCTGAATTCCAAGTATTTGCCCCAGGAAAAGGTTTCCAAAATCTCCAATATGATACGCCACATACTACAGGTAAATCAATGGAGTTTGCACGACGCTCAATACTTGTTAGGCATGCTAAACTTTGCAGCCTTCGTTGTGCCCAGAGGTCGGCTTCATTGCCGCCCGTTACAAGTAGCTTGCAATCGGCTTCCAAAGCACCAAGCACACTTAAAACGCCCACTCGAGTCGGAAGTGTCGACGACCTTAATGTGGTGGTTGCGAACCCTATCTACAGGAACAGCGATACATCCAGATCCTGTCTCGCACTATGTAACGACAGACGCATCTGCCAGAGGCTGGGTGCCATAGTAGACGACGCTTGTCTGAGCGGATTATGGTCCCCGGAGCAGAAAAAATGGCACAGCAACTTAAAGGAAATGTGGGCAGTTATACAGGCATTAACCAATCGTCAGCAATCGCTACGACATTCAACCGTGCTAGTTCAGTCAGACAACAAGAGTGTGGTGAATTACATGCGGAACGAGGGGGTCTCCGATTGCAAAACCTCTACCGGCTAACTTGCATGTTATTCGAGATTGCGGACGAGATCAATATTCACCTACTCTCTCAGTACCTGCCCGGTCAGGTAAACACAGAAGCAGACATGCTGTCAAGGCTCAAATTACCTGGGGAGTGGACCCTAATGGAGGAGGCATGTCAAGAGGTATTTCGCAAGCTCGGAATGCCCGAAATCGACTTGTTCGCCTCGAAAACCGCACACGTGCTTGCGCGCTACGTCTCACGAGATTGCAAAGACTCGAACGCAGAGTTTCACGACGCCTTCAGCAGAAGGTGGTCATACCGTCGAGCGTGGATATTCCCACCACCACACCTAATTCCACGGGTTCTGTCACACCTCATCCTGTGCAAGGGTCGATACATCCTAATAGTACCGCGCTGGTCCAAAGTGTTTTGGCGGCCAGACCTGAAGAGGAGAGCGGTGAGCGCTCCTTTACCCATATTCAATCTTCATCGGCGGTTATTAGATACACGGACTTATCTGCCTCCAGTTCACGTGGACCAGATGTATCTAGAGGCATGGCTAGTGAAGGGTGGTGTGCCGAATTAACAAATTGGTCTCAAAACGAATTAGACCTACTTAATTCTAGCTGGCGACCCTCTACGAAGAAAGTGTATGCTGGTATTTGGAAAAAATGGTTAAATTAGTGTACTGATAATAATTTCAACCATACAAACCCCTCTGGTGCCCAAGTCGCTAAGTACCTAGCATACTTGCACTTAACTCTTAAACTGTCATATAAAACTATTTTAGTTTATAAATCAACAGTTGCCACTTTGGCCTGTTCTAACGGACAAATCATAAGCAGTGATCCTATCATTCAGAGAATGTTAAAGCTATTTCACTTGCTAATGTTGATTCCAAACGTGAAAATTCTTTCATTTGGGATCCACGTATTGAATGGCTCAGCTCTAGCCAGCCGCCTCATACAAGTTTATTCCAAGTATCTCGTCGCCCTGCCGGGGTCGCGGGAAGGTACTTATGGGTCACCGAGGCCCCCGCAACACAGGCAACAAGAAGGAATACGGGTGGGTTTTAGTCAGTAAGAGTCTGACACACCCTCCCGCTCCGCCCAGAGCGGGAGAAGTTATTTGATGATTTACCACCCAAAAAAAAAAAAAAAATAGTATCGTCGCACGTCACTGATTTTGCTACTCGCTTCTAGTCGTAGAGTCCATGATCTGACACTGTTACGGGTTGATAATGCACCTGTATGGTGGATACGTAAGTTGATAGAAGTATCATCATCACGTAGAATTAACAATGACATTAATCATTTATTTATATCAACTCGTGGCAGAGTCAGGCCAGCCTCCCGAACAGTGATTGGAGGTTGGGCTAAAACTATTCTTAAGGAGGCAGGAGTAGTCTACTCCTCGAAGTGCCGCGGCATCTCTCAACTGGCTTGAGTGCCACAATATTGACGAGATCATGGTAAAAGGGAACTGGCGTGTCCCCAACACATTTGCACGGTTCTATTCAGCCGAAATTAACACATCGCAAAGTCGTAACAATTTATTTCTGACATTTGAAGCTGTGTAGATTCTAAATAATATTGATTACCTACCTATTAATCAATGTAATTTCAATAAATAAATAATTCAGTTCAAAGCAAATATGTTATATTAAGTTAAATTGATTTATTTAATCTAAGTAGGTACGGTATGCATAACTAATGTAACTTTAGCAAATCTTAATTCTTCGAATATTCTCCTTGAAGTTCTTATTACTTGGTTTTGGTGGTTCAAATAAAAATCTGTTTCTTTACATAATTATACAGTTTTTATTTTTTTTATACATTGAATCACTTTCATTTCTAATAATAATGTTCTCACACAGTTATATTTTGTTTAATATAACTACTCCTAGGTACCTATACGAGGGCGGGTCAATAAGTCCGTGACTTTTGGAATAAAACACAGATTTTTTGATAAAAAAATAATTTTATTTTTCAACGTAGTCTCCCTTGAGCTCTATACACTTTGTCCAACGCTTCTCCAATTTTTTTATCCCTTCCAAAAAAAATGATTTGTCGAGGTCCTCAAAATAGGCCTTTGTTTGCGAGATGACTTCATCATTGGATTTTTCCACCAAGCCATTTCTTCAGGTTTGGGAACAAGAAGTAGTCGCTCGGAGCCAAATCTGGAGAATAGGGCGGATGAGGGAGCAATTCATAGCCCAATTCATGGATTTTTGCCATGGCAACTGCACATGTGTGCACCCTTGCATTGTCTTGGTGGAAAAGAACTTTTTTCTTGGCCAAATGAGGTCGGTTTTTTTTCAAATCGTCATTGAATCGGTCCAATAAATTGGCATAATATTCCCCATTGATTGTTCTTCCCTTTTGAAGGTAGTCAATGTGGATTATCCCGCGTGCATCCCAAAAAACAGTCGCCATAACTTTATTGGCTGACAAACCCACCTTGGCCTTCTTCGGCGCCGATTCACCCTTAGAAACCCACTGTTTTGACTGTTGTTTGGTCTCTGGTGTGTTGTGATGGATCCATGTTTCGTCCACGGTTACAAAACGGCGCAAAAACTCCTCCATATTGCGATTAAACAACGCCAAACCTTCCTGTGAAGTTGTTACACGATTGCGTTTGTGGTCGACTGTGAGCAAACGCGGCACCCATCTTGCGGAAAGCTTTCTCATGCCCATGTGATCATTCAAAATTGAAACCACTGAGCCATGCGAGATCCCTACGGCTTCCACAATCTCTCGCACTTTCAATCTTCGGTCGGCCAACACCATATCGTGAATTTTTTCGATTGTTTCGGGTGTAGAGACCTCAACTGGGCGTCCAGGACGTTCGGCATCTTCAGTGCTTGTACGGCCACAACGAAATTCAGTAAACCACTTTTTTACCATTGAAATCGATGGTGCAGAGTCCCCATAGTATTTATCAAGCTTAGCCTTGGTCTCGGTAATGGTTTTTTTTCGCAAGAAATAATGCTTAATAAGCACACGAAATTCACTTTTTTCCATTTTCTCCTCAAATTAGTGAGTAGTCTGATAAAAATAGCTGTCAAACACAAACTAACTGACGCAGCAAGTTTAACCCTTTATAAGGCACAGAAAACTGCTAAGGGTATGGAAATAAAAAATTGATAAATATGATAACTAGGACCTCTTTATTAAGAATATGAGTTTTTTTTTTATGTTTTTTTTAAACATGGTGTCCATTATTTGTCCAGAGCCTTACTAGGGCTTATGGAATTCGGCAAAGCATGGAACCACACACAAGGTTATTGCTAACAAACTGTCAAATCACAGAGTACAAAAACTGAATTTGACTGACGTTTCATTCAGCCGCAAAAATTTAAAAAGTATGGTGTCCAAAATATGGACAGAGCCTTATAAAGGGTTAAATTTTGACAGGAGTCAACTGACAGATGCCTGTTGACAGGAGCAGTGTTGCTGTTTCAGTAAAGAGGTCAGAAATTCAAAAAGTCACGGACTTATTGACCCGCCCTCGTATTAAACAAAATTATTTAGATACTTACCTAATTAATTTCTTTTTCACACATTGGCATATACTTAGCTTGCCACCAGGCGATAATAAACACATCTCACTGTATAGGTCTAGAATAACGGTTCATAGTGTATAATATAATGTTTTACCTGAAAATAAAACAGTTATTATATACGTAACCTTATTCTAGACCTATATTTTTAATCCTGCCTGGTGGACTCATACATAATCCACCGGAAGTGAGATGCAATGTGAAGAGCGCGCCTGACTGTTCGGGCAAGCTCCACGCCCCCTCCCCTCGGCCACAGTGGGGCGGAGCCGGGTGGGAGGGGGAACAAGAGACGTCGTGACGTCAAATCCGGAAAGATGCTGTCTCACTGTATAGGTCTAGAATAAGGTTTGTATATAATAACTGTTTTATTTTCAGGTAAAACATTATATTATGTCCCACAATAACACATCCCTACTCGCATGCGAGGAAGTTGTCAAAAGTCGTGCCAGCCACGCCAGACCTTATTATTATTTTATTTATTTGTTTGTAGTTCTAATGTCTGCTTTTAGGTTGTTTAGAACTTTCTAACTGGTTTGTAATGATAGTATTATGAGTAATATTTTATTTAAAAAATATGGACGAAAAGCAATGATTAATTGGTTATCGATAACTTATCGATAAGATGTTGGAATCCCGCTGATTTTGTGGCTTGGCGTAGCAGTGGCGCCGATGAGTTTACGCTCTGGCGTTCAAAAGGTTAAAGATGTTTTTGTGGCTGCTAAATTAGGACTGCGAACTTTGTTTGCTGAAATGATGCCATGATTAAATATTTGCCATAAGTAGAACTATTCTATCACATACGAAGCTGTAGTTACGCACACGGTCTTGACTGGTGCGTTGCAAGCACTATACTGAACACATACAATCCAGAAGCAAATACTTAAAGGCTCGTGCAGACTAGCGCGATATCGCGGGCGCGACACTTTCCATGAAGTTTTCATAGAAATTGTGTGCTACTAGTGTCGCGGCGCGCCTGTCTGCGGTAGCCTTAAATTGGCGAAGCAAGGCGTCAAGGTCAGGGCGATGGCTAGACTGTCGACTGAGTTCATGTTTCGCCTGATGCTGTTATTCCACTACAAGGTCCCGTAGTATTTGTTGCGTTTGTAGGTACTTACACTGGGAGATCCAGTGTTATCATAGGATTTACTTAGGTAGTAGCTTGACTGAAAACATTTTTTTCCATGTACTTAGTATAATAAAATTTATAAGTACACCGTGATTTTATTCTGCTGGGAATAAATCATTCAGAATTTCGTTTATAATTAGATTGACTATCATCTTCTGGTTAAGAAATCAAATTAAGAAGTTGAAGTAGAAAATTTATTTATTCCATACAATACAATATAATTCATCCACAAAAGCAGTTTCATCAGAAATTCACAAAAAGAGATTCAAAATACAATAAACAGACATTTGCTCCCGATATCATTTACTATTTACACAGGCATGTGAAACGAGTAATAGATCACGTAATATTTTTAATAGAAATGCATAAATATCAAATTTTTAACACTAATATTATTTGTAAAATGGACGTACTTAACTTTATAACGCCGATTTATGAAAATACTTTTATTTTTATATAATTTCTATTGTCTATCAACATTACAAACAGTCGCTTAACTAACTTAACAGTACCTAAACTTTATATTTCAAACGGTGCAACAAAAGAAAATGAATAACTAATTATAATGGTAAGGTACAGCGCGTCTTGACATCTAGAGGCATCAAGTTTACATTGATGCTTGAAGATACAGAGTAAAATACAACATCGTACCGTCTTAAATGAGATAACTTGACCTGGAAAAGTCTACTATTGTTTTAAAACTATAAGAAATATTATTTTTATTACGCTTTTTAGTTTTACGTGGTCAATGAATATGCAGCCTAAAGGCCAAAGTCAAAAATTCAAAATATAACCATGTATGTCAGACTTGACCCGACAAATGATAACCAGCGATTGTTCTTAAGAAAAATACACATGAAACGACGGTAAATATAATCGTAAAAACCGTTTAGCGCTAACATGCATATGGCTTCTAGTCGGCGATCGTTTGACGAGTTAATAGTTGAGCATTAAAGGCTCTCCTCAATATCTCTTTTTCCGAAAGTTTTATTTTTGTAATATTAAAACAAAACTAAACTTTTCCAGGCTGTATTTTTGAAAAGGTGGGACTTGCGCTAGACCGAGCTAACCTTAACTTAACTTGTACATAAGTAACTTATGTTTTTGTATCTGTCGTTGATTTTTATTGTTCTTATTCGAATGTTAATTTCGTGATGTCTTCGTTTTAAGCATACCTGAAATTATCAAAATATATCAATCAGTATTTTGAAATTTTCTGTGAAAACACATAATACAAAACAATTGGATCTAAGAACACTGGTACCATAGAAAATTAAACACAAATGTATTATAGGTACAAACATAAATATTATACAAAATAACTATTGCTTAAAAACTGTAATCCTCTCATGCCAACCAATAATAATTAGTACAAAATAATTTACAACAATATTACAACAAATATTCTTTACAGAAATTGTTTAAATCCTGTTGAATGAATATTCTTCGGAGCAAGTAGAAATTATTCAGTTAGGTATTGTAAAAATAACTTCCTGCACGCTTCATTATCCCACAACAAAAATAATAATTACATAACGAAATAATTACAAAAAAAGTACTTAAAAACAACCACAATCATGCAGATTAGTATTTTTATTTACAAAAACGTGACTTACCTAAGTATCATGCTTTGGCCAAACAATTCCGAAAATAAAAGTACATTTAATTTTGTGCAATATTTAAAGCTTTGGGCTTGGCAGCTTATAGACTTTAAAATTAGGGTGAGATTAGTAAAACACACATAATTATTTATTACACACATTCTTTATTGATTACAAAATTCTATCAAATCAATCAGTGCAAGGCACAACTCTTTCGTCTTATTTATTCCTTTCCCCACAAACTAACTATTAGGTATGCCTTTAAATGGGTTTTCTTTTTATTCATTTGGCACCAACATATTAAGAAATTTAATGAGTAACACTTAAAAATCCTTGCAATTATTCCAATAAATATCATGTATAATTCCAACAAAATGATCATAAAAATTCTAAATTGGACACAAATATGTATTTCCTTAAAATAAAGTCGAATCGGTACTTAAAACAGTCGACAGTAGTAAAATTTTGTCAATTATTATTTTATTAATAAACTTACGTACCTAAAGATTTCTAAACAAGTTGTTATGAAAATACAATATCACATAGCAAGATTCTAATGTTTATACATATAAAAATAAATGGAGATTCCTTAAATCGAAGCGTTTAAATAGAGATTATTATTCAGTAGGTAAGTTTTTAACATCTAGAAGAGACTCTTTATTCAATATTTTAATGAATGATTTAAATATAATTATTTATCATTTATATTGTTTTAGTCTAATCGTAAAGAACCCGAAACCCTCTGCTAAAAAAATATGAAGCATACTAAAGTAAAATATTTGAAATTAATAATTAGATTTGAGGAGAAATGTTATTAGATCTTAAGCAGCAGTGATGTCACATTGTTTGTGTTGATGTTTTGCTAACATAGTTTGTAAGTTTTTGTTACTAACACTTTGAGTCTTGTCACTTCAATTAAATGAATTATTTTTATTAATAAAAATATTTTAATTATAGATATTGTCAATGAAGCCTGTATATTTTTTTATACAGATATCAAAATGCAGCTTTTCTTTTCGTTAAAAATGCAGGGCTTTTGATCATGATCGTCAGATACTGCTGTAAAAAGCTAGGCAACATTAAGCTGGAAATACGACTCTCTTGACTTTTCGGCCCTATGTTATGACAGTTTTAGTCCTATTCCTAGTTAAAACCTTCTACGATGCGGACAAAGCTAGTGAGAATTTTCTTTGTCTGCCAGCCTTCAAATGACGTAATGGCACGGTTGGCTGAATCCTGGCTGGTCTTCCTAAGCCTTACTATAATGGGTAGAAGCCGCCACTGTTTCGGCGTAAGAAAGGGATGGAGCTATGTATATAGGACCAATAGCGCCATCTCTTTCTATCTCACCGAATGGTTGATCATTTTTAATATATTATAATCAAATGTTATGAATTAGTTTGCATTCGATTTCGTGTTAATTGCGCACAATGTTAGTTAAGCATAGTTCGAACATAATAAGCGTTATTATAATTTTAAAACATACAGTTGCATTTTTTCAACACGTCAATCTTTTTGTTGTTGTCAAAATTACGCACAGTTCGTAACATAGTTTTGTCTCTTTTGCGCATGAAGCGGTAATGTGAGAGAACCATTTTGTGTAGGCTTATTAGTAAATATTCTTTGTTTCACAAAACGAGGTGAGGGTCACTTTTAGATTAATTTAATTGTATTACTTGTAAGTTATTTATAGCTATAACGTTAACTTTAGGCTACTATTAAAATAGTTTTTTTTTATAAAAAGGTTTGGGGCGTAATTTTGACAAACTTACTTTCATAATAACGTATAACTTAGCCTTATTATGAATACCACTTGATTTTATCAAGCAATAATATGGCATACAAATATTTGAGATTCAAAACCCTCTGGAGACAATCTCAAGTGAAATTCAAAAGGCGTTTCAATATTATGCTACTTGCAGCGTCTTTAATCGTCATAAATGCTAGAAAAATGCATTTAAATGCAATCGTCAAAAAATAAAAAGTATTTAAATCGTTAATTAAATGAAATCGATATCGAATAAAATCGGACGCCAAAAGTAGCATTTGTGCTTGCTGTAACTGTGTCCCAAAAAAAAAAGTCAATCAGCCATGCAGTGTACAGTCCGCTCACAAAATTCGTTAACAAGTAAAAAAAGAACCAAAAAAAATTGTGTTCATAGGTACCAGTTTTAATGTACAAAATATTAGTAGCGAGACCTTCTGTCCATATTTCTTATGGAATTGGCGAGACACAGCGAGAACAGCGCTCCGACCACCTGAAACATGTAAAAATATAAACGAGTCATTTTTAGGCCAAACGCAGACATTCCGACTTTTTGTCGGTGACCGATTACCTATTGATTTTGACGATGCCACGATTAGTTCTATTTTCGAAGACTTTTGATTAATTTTAACGTCATTCCAAACGAATCCCACACATGGGAACGCATTGTGGGATCCGTTCGGAACAAGCCGATTATTTCCTATAGGTTTTCGAGGTACGATAGCTTTTACATGGACCCAGATGATTATTTTGAATGGATCAACACCTAGCCGGACTAACTGCTAAGCCGGACTTTTGTCTAACCAAAGACCGTTGGTTAGCCAAAAACCTCTCCCTGAAAAAGGCATCGGCATCCCTTTAGCTTAGAAACACTCACTCTCTCATACCCAATTCGCTGCTCCATTGGCAGCGAATTGGGAATTCGAAGTTGTTTCAGTAATGTGAATATGATATTGTATATCTATTTATTACGTTATCTATGTCTGTATTTATTGAAAGTTGTGTGTGGATTTATACATCTGGAAAATAAAGATTTCATTTCATACAACATAGAAGTCTGCAATGTTTAATTTGTTTTATTTATTAAGGAACTTAAAAAGCTACAATATGAAATGTTTACAAATACTTAACAATAATTTAGGCTCATAGGTAGTATTAACAATATTGCACCCAACACACACAATATTTAGGCTACCGAGTTTGTTTATTATGGCTATCCATACAAATTATAGTGCGACAAACATCACACACTAATCTTTCCGTTGGTATAAGATATACGTATATTTTGTCTCATATTTGAGTCTCTACATATGCATGGTGCAAGACGTATGTAGCACCGAGGCTCGCGATGTTTGGAGAAAGTCGTATTTTTATGTAATACGTCGACAAACAGGCTGTCGGCCCACCTGATGAAAATTGCTCACCGCCGCCTACATATGGGAAATTGGCCATTGATTGTCAACTTTAGAGACAAAGGTGACATATCATATGTGCATGGGGCACCTTCAATTTAAAAAAAAAAAAACCACGGCATTGCTTCATCCGTTATGATTGCTGTACTACGCAGAATAGGCGTTTGATCCATTTATCTAATCGAAAAACCATAAAAATAGCTATAATAATCGCTCATTTTCGCGCTACCCACGAGTTATTGACTTTCTTGGACGAAGTTCTTTGACTGAATGAACTTCTTCAGCCCTTCTACGACGACCACTAAAATTAAGGTGCACTCTGAAAGTTGGCAAGGTCGCAAATAGCTATCAAATACTTCGCTGTTTTGATTGATACATTAATACTACGAAATGACACAGATGAACTCACGCCTTCTTCCCTTGGGGGTGAGCTTAAACTATAGAATGCCACCTGCAGGCTTAGCATGACACTCTCGAT
Source organism: Atethmia centrago (assembly GCA_905333075.3). Taxonomy (NCBI): domain Eukaryota; kingdom Metazoa; phylum Arthropoda; class Insecta; order Lepidoptera; family Noctuidae; genus Atethmia; species Atethmia centrago. The sequence continues at coordinate 26,755,423 of HG995378.1, read as the reverse complement.
TTCATCGAAGAATAGACACGGCTCTTTCTATAAAAGTGACATGTCGTTTCTCAGTTTTTGACATCTCACCGTAGAAATCCTTCTACAATCTGTCATCTTGTCTTTCGTTTCTAAAGATCTTTGTCTAGGTCCTTTTTTATGTAGAAGGATTTCTACGGTGGGATGTCAAAAAAGGAGAAACGAAATGTCACTTTGTATGGAATGAGCCGAGTCTATTCTTCGAAGAAATAGAGAGTGTCATGCTAAGCCTTGCTGCCACGTCCTTACATAGTCCTTTTGCTTTTTAAAATGAAATTATTAAATATCGCTCTGTGTTGTACAGCCCGATTTAAACTTTATGGCGGCGCGGAACATGAGTCGAGTCGCTGTGCAGTATCAAATTCATGTGTCAGCGGGGGTGAGGGGCGGGGTACTGCACAGTGAGCAGCACACTTCAAGAGGTCACCTCCCTATGCCCGTAGTTCTAAGATACGGCCGATGTTACGGGTGTTTCCTGTTCCGTATTACATACGGACATGTAATTTGTTCGGAAACCGAACTAAGATTCAAACACAAGACGATTTGACAGTGGTCTCTACTAGCGATGTGTTTAAGGCGCTGACAAGACCCAATTGACCAAAATAGGCTTCTCTTAAGAAAAAAATTGCCAAATCTGTATAGTTTGTGGTAGCGGAAAAGATAATTATGTTAATTTTGAACATATTTCCCAGAACTTGGTTGTTACCAAAATACGTTTTGAATAAAAACGTTCTCGATACAAACTAACGTTAAACTGACCACTTACCTTGAGTTCTAATCCAAAATATCTGTATTAGATATCAACATACGTTACGTATTTAATTAATAACAAGAACGTCTTATTTGAATGCAGAACTTGGTTGTTTTTTATTTTCAATTACTCAACTCAATTTTGAGTAAATAAATAATTGCTTCATATTTTGCAATAAACAAGGGTTGTGTCATTGCGCTTCTCTTTCTTTTCTATGCAATCTGACATTGACCGCGGTTTAGGTGTTGTCAGCGTTTTTAGCCCGTTCGATAAATTGAATTTGTCACTTGTTTTGACGGATCAACACTTTCGGACAGGCCCGTATCTTTGTTGACGGACTTAGGAGAGTAGACCTTTAGAGCCGCCATTACTATACTAAAACGTTGATTGTGAATTGAAACTTTCAGAATGCACATCAAAAACATTAAAATTGTTGAAATACGCACCTCAATACAGGCAATACCAATAGCGATTCCAGCGATGGGCTTGTTCCATTTCTCGTAGAGGTCGGATATGACGGTCGCGCAGCCGCGGTTGGCCACCTCGATGGTGCACTTGCCTCCGATGGCGTTGCCGAAGGTGCTGGTGGTGCTGCAGCAGGAGTCGGGCAGAGTGAGGCTTAGGCCGTAGTCCTGGGGACCGTTCTTGCCGCAGCAGACGAACTGGAATTGCGAAGGAAATTGTGTATTCTTCGGAAAAAATTGTTCATGCTTAGGTAAAAAGTTTGGTATAGCTAGCCCAGGGGCACCAGACGACCATTTATTAAAGTGAACCTTTTTTTTCCATCGCCTATAATTTTTTCGTCCATCTGTCGCATGTCGCATTACAGACGGCCGTGGAGTAGGGGTAAAGTGAAAGGCGCTCGGTAGAGCAGCGAAGGCCGCCCATGGCTCGCATCAGCTTCACTAAAGTTTCACTTGCCTCGTCGTTTCATAAAACCACACAATTTTTATGTTGGCTGCGTGGACGGTCATTTAGATTCTTTGAAATATGGTGTTCAGTGAATTCTGAGCCGGCAGTGTTTTCTTTTCATCGCGGGCAGCTTTTCTCGTATAGCTTAGCTCGTGCAGACTCGAGATACCTAATGATATGGGTTCCTAGGAAGGAAGATATTTTCTCACAAAGTTAAGTAGCCCTTAAGGCTGTGACAAGACCCAATTGACCAAAATAGGCTACTCTTTAGAAAAAAAATTGCCAAATCTGTATAGTTTGTGGTAGTGGAAAAAATATATGTTAATTTTGAACATATTTCCCAGAACTTGGTTGTTACCAAAACACGTTTTGAAAAAAATCTCGATACAAACTAACGTTAAACTAACCCCTTACCTTGAGTTCTAATCAAAAATATCTGTACTAAATATCAACATACGTTACGTATTTAATTAATAACAAGAACGTCATATTTGAATGCAGAATTTGGTTGTTTTTTATTTTCGATTACTCAACATAATTTTGAGTAAATAGATAATTGCTTCATATTTTGCAATAAATTACAAGCGTTGTGTCATCGCGCTTCTCTTTCTTTTCTATGCAATCTGACAGTGACCGCGGTTTGGGTGTTGTCAGCGTCTTAATGTGTCTCTTCTATCTCATCCTAATAACGGATACAAAACAGATAGTTCTCCTTGAGACTTGATCTGAGGTGTATGTTATTACATACACCTGTATCTATCAGCCTATTGGCTGATAGATACAGGTGTACAGGGTCAAATTAAATTAGCTAGCGTAACTTTGCAGACATGTTGTGTATCAATATCTAAACACGATAAATAAAAAATTAAAAAGACTTGATGTTCTGTTTTGGGGGGTCAACGACAGCTGGTATTGTTGTTACTTGAAGTATGAGCTGAGAAAGTCTCTTTGCTTTTGTTTTATCAAGTTATTATAGGTATTGAGTGACCAATCACGTCTGTGAAGTTTACACAAAAAAAAATTAAACCGATACCCAAGCCACTAAGTATAGTAACTGCGGTCGATGACCCCACAAAAAATCATCAAATTAATTTCGTTTAGATATCGACACCCATGACGTCTGCGGAGTTCCGCTAGCTAATTTAATTTAACCCTGTATAAATAGTGTATAAATAAACAATAACGACTATTGTATGCAATAACGTCAACCTTGATAATGGGTGCATTGTTCGTTTGTAATTGTTATCATTTGAGAAGTAAGTAATTTAAAGTATTTTTCTGTGCATTTATTTTCCAATTCATATTAGGCCAATCGTAATTATACTAGTTAATAAATATTTTTATAATTTACTAGATGCGCCCCGCGGTTTCACCCGCATAAGTTTGACCCCGTGGGTATATCGGGATAAAAATTATCCTGTGTTATTCCTGGTTATAAACTATCTGTGTGCCAAATTTCATCCAAATCCGTTCAGTACTTTTTACGTGAAAGAGTAACAAACATCCATCCATCCATCCATCCTTACAAACTTTCGCATTTATAATTTTAGTAGGATAGTAGGATAATACTTCGTACAGAAACGAATCTCTCTCACGAAGCCTCTCTCATAATCAGCCTATAATGTTCCCACTGTTGAGACACAGGCCTCCTCTCTGTGAGAGGGAGTGGGCCGTAATCCACCACACGGGCCCGATGCGGGTTGGTAGATCAAATGTCACATGTCTTCGAATTTTTAGCTCTAGGACATAACGTAACGGCCGCGACTTAAGAGTCGTAGGTAGGTAAGAACCCAGACAGGCGCTTTACTTTGTGTAAATAATTTCATCACCACTGCTCTCAAAACGGTGAAGGAAACCATCGTGAGGAAACCGGCATGTCCTAAAACCAAAAAAATAGTATACATGTGACATCTACCAACCCGCACTGGGCCCGCGTGGTGGATTACGGCCCTCTCACAGAGGCCTCTGTTCCAGCAGTAGGAACATTATAGGCTGATTATGTATACAATGTGTTATATAATAATTATTGATAGTACCCACGTTTAAATATGAGGTACGCTCCTCAATCCGTACGACACAAGATATTATAATTTATTCTTTAAATATTACCTATTAAATAAAATATTTACCTGTTGCTGAATGTTATTAATGACGGCATCGGTAGCCTTGTCGACGCCAGCGCTGGATCTCTTGTCGAACAGCGAGTTGACGGACTTGACCAGACTCGCCTTGATCGTGTCCCCGTAAGCGAACAGGAGAACTGCTATCACCACTTGCACGATGATGATCACCAACAGGAAGATCGCGTACTGAAATGTGAAATGTATAATTAGAATTAATCGTATTTTTCATGGTTTTTTTTTATTTAGAAATGTTTCTGGGTTCTTGGGTTCTCTTGTATCATCAGAAACTGTGTAACAATAGGTGCCTCATGCCGTGATGAATTCTACCCGGTCTACAAGATGGTCAAACTAGGGTGACTGGCCGGAGTTACGCTGAAAGTTATATTATTGTAACTACCATGACGCGTGGAGGCTATTTTTAACCGACTTCCAAAAAGGAGGTTATGTAATGGCAAACATGTCATTTGGTTTAGTTAGGTTTTATTTTTATATTTTTATTAATATTTTACATAGATTATTCTGTATTTTGTGAATGTGAGAACGTTGTAGGCTTATAGACTGGATTTGTAGACCATTTATTTTTTATTAAGTACCTGGTCTTGACAGACCTACACTGTCCTCCCATACCTATTGACACTGTGATTTGAAAACATTGTGAAACCAAATTATTTTTAAAAGAGTAACCGTGGAATTTCTTGCCGGCTCTTCTCCGTAGGAAACGACCAATTGGAACCATGCACCTAGCTTCTGACGTTTCATAAGTGCCCATGTAGGTTTATGTGAAATAAAATATTTTGATTTTTGATTTTGATCATCATTATTATGAAACTGTGAAGGACGACATCATGTAATATCTAGCACAAAAAGGATGCTCGTCCTCTTTAGATAAAAACGTAAAACATAATTGATTTTATGACAACAGCACTGCAGGATGAAATGAGAGGGGGCGGAACCTTCCTTGCCTACTTTTTTATTTCTTTTCTTTTTAGTTTTGTAGAATACACGGACAATTATCTACTCTGTGGCAAGGCTTTACTGACTAACCGGAGCCCAATTATCCAAGATTTGGTCTAATCAACCTTACCTGCATCGTCGCAGAAATATTAGAAGAAATAGATACGTCTATCAACATAAATTAATATACCTCTATAACCCTTTTAGGGGAGTCACAATAAAGAAGTGTCACAATTTTTCAATATTAACACAAGGAACCAACTACAAAAGTATACAGACTAATTTATCGTTTACTGAAGTAAAACTAGTAACACAAAGTAACACTCGCTGGGCTGGTTTTTACGGAAGATGAGAACTAAGTTTGGCAAAAAAAGTTAAATGTTGAAGGAGCACAATGTTATGGAAAAAAAATAACATGTTTAAAAAAATTTAACTCATTCAATGCACTCAAAACGGTATTAGATGAATATTCAATCACAAATAACACCCTTCCTAAAAGCTGAATGCATTGGATGTGTATCATAATCGCTACCGTAAGGACTGTGACGAAATTTATACATATTATTTATAGTTCATCTATGTGACTTTGTGTATTTTTGAGAATATAATATATAAACATAACCAAAGAATATATAACATGCCAAAACGTCTAGAAAACAGTTCTCCAATAAGTACATTTAAAACTGAAACTGTGTCAATCGTTTGAAGTCTTGTTATGAACCAACTGCTTCCGTTCCACGGTACTTTCGACAAAGGCCCTTTACTCTTGGTACTTAACGTACCATCCAATAGAATTTCGTACATGCATCGTACTGAGCAAGCTAAACGGTTGTCTTCCATAATTTACATTCTAATGCGTGCTTCGAAGAACAGCCTGCTTTCCAAGTTTGAATAAACACAGCAGTGGCTTATTTGACAGTTGTGTTTGTCAATCGAATGAGAAACATTTTGTGTGCTGGTTTCGTTTGCCAAATGTGGGCTGTAATTGATCCAATCTATTCCAATGTGTTTTATAACCGTCGCTGTTACTAAAACGGTGTTACGGTTTAGATTATGTTGCCAAGGTCGTCTTTCGCCAATATGGTAAATGCAAAAACTGGTTCCATTTAGCACATTTAAATTAGTGGCTGAATCTATACAAAATATCTTTACTAAGATACTTACAGGCTCTTTCAAACCAAAAACGAATATTACCAAAAAGTTCTCTGTGAATATTACCTTGCTCAGCAAGACAGCATGTCAGATGGAAGACTCTTGAAAAAATGCCTGTTTATTATACATAAAAAAGTCCCGTAAGAACAGAATGTGATTTGTGCTATAGCAAGCTGGCCCAAGCTTCAATTTAACCCTAGATTGTATCGCACGTAGATAGGCAAAATAAATGATAATAATGTTATTAGTAAAATGAGGTAGATAGGTTGTACCCTCTAGAAAAATGTACTCTGTGGGTTATACACGCTCCCAAAGTAACACGTCAAAACTTGGCTAGTTAGCCAAGTAACATATTGGCTGTCTCTTTTTCGCTTCCGATAATAACAACATCCTACTTCCACGTGCCATTTAATGAAATTATGCGATTTTTGAAGATCGAATGTTGGGTATGTAACCTATCTACCTCTTTTTACTTCATTGGGTAAAATGGTTTGTTCTGGATACATACCGTGACAACCATGCAGTGACTCTCCCGTATCGCTCCGCAGCAACCGAAGAAGGCAATCACAAACATGATAATGCCTATGATAATGAACACCCATGGCGCGACGGTCAGGTGTGTCTTGAGCTCATCCTTCACAACCGTCCAGTTGAGCTGGACTGCCACTCCAATGCCTATGACTGCAAGGCCGAGGAGCTGTGGACAGAAAAAAAAAGTTTCAGGCATAGATCGTATATACAACGCTACAAGGTTATTTTGGCGCGTGGCCAAAATCGGATCTAAACCCGCCATCTTGTTTTACCTATTCAATTTCGGTGACAATTTGACAAATGTTTATACCCTGTCAATGTCATTCAGGCCCCAAAAGATCTAGTAGAACGATAGAGAGTAGACAAAGACAGGCTGAATGGCAACAAACATGATAAATTCCCTTGCGTTATCAAAAATTGAGATTCGATTATGGATATTTTTAAAAGGTTTCCCGCTAGAGCAAAAAATACAAATCAGCTCACGATGGTTGAGGTGGAGTTAAAATAGTCAACTGTGCAAAAACTGCAGTCCACACTGCCGATTTTATGTAAGATCGGTAGAAAAACTAAGACTTCCATAAAACGAAATACAGCTTGTTTCATTGTGAAACAATGTTGTCATAAACAAGCCCCCAAAAAAATGTGGATATTTTTGGGGGCTCGTTTTCAAGACAATTTAGAGCTTGAGCTTACAAGACAGTATATCCGTGGGAAAGAGAAAAGAATCTGAAGGGATTTCTTAATGAGCATTAAAGCTCTTTTCATTTTTACGATAAACGCGTGGAAAAAAATGCTTCAAACAGTTTAAATATCATCGGTTGCAAATACCGCGAAAAAACAATTTTACGAATGAGTAAGTAATTTATTTTAGTGGCCTCTCGGCCATGTCACTTCAGTTGCGTCGGTGACTCAATTCGTCTTTCTGGTTGGCCTATCTGACCAGCTAATCTATCGGGTCATGGCCATGTAACACTATGGTTGATGGGTATTTCTGAAAGTAAGTAAGGTCTTTTTAATTGGTGACTCAAATGAGTAAGGAGATGTACCGATACCGATGTCGTTAATCTAATGAAAGTATGCAATCGTTCTGTCATTATAACTATTTCGAAACAAAAACCTATTCTTTTGTTAGTGTTCCGTACCCAAAGGGTATAACGGGCCCCTATCACTAAGACTCCGCTGTCCGTCTGTCACCAGGCTGTATCTCATGAACCGTGATAGTTAGCCAATTGAAATTTTCACAGATGATGTATTTCTGTTGCCGCTATAACAACAAAAACAAAAAAAAACAATAAAATAAGCATTTAAGGGGGCTCCCATACAACAGACATGACTTTTTTTGCCGTTTTTATAGATAATGGTACGGAACCCTTCGTGCGCGAGTCCGTCTCGACCTTGGCCGGTTTTTTTTTTATTTATGGGTCCCAGAATACCTTTCCGTGCATTAGATGATAGGTACCCATGTGAAAGCATCATTACCGTGACCCTTTTTTTCGGAATATCGTTTTATGTCCACCATCCAATTTTTTCCTGAAGAAGTTAAGTCTGACTTTCAATTTAACGAGATGCTGTCGTATCCTATCAATATCTGCAAAGAGCGAGTGCCATTTTGATCTCCACAACCCGCATCGTGGGAGATAGTAGAATCCGCGTGCCCCTTAATAAGCAATTAAAATTCTAAACGATTTTAGACTTCGATCAATAATAGTACTATTATTATTGATCGAAGGATCTCTATAATAAATTATTCCTCTAATCAGCATTTATCACACCTGCTAACCACACATCTTTCAGCATGCCCCTCTATTATCTCAGAACGGCTAATAAATCTGTCCTAATTACGAAAATTAGTGTCGCAATAGAACAGAATCTAGTGAAAAACACGATGGTAGTAGGTAATAGAAGGCTCCCGCAGACAGGCGCGACGCGACACTAGTAGCACAATTTTTATGAAAACTTCATGGAAATTATTGCGCTGCGCGTCGCGCCAGTCTGCACGTGCCTTAACTGCGTAGGTACAGATTTAGAACTGAGCGGTGGACCGTGCACGTGGTCCGACGGAGATTTTATTTTCGTAAAATGAAAACAAGAGAATGAAAGATTTTATTATGTTCGTATGCTCTTATCTCACTCGAGGTCAGAAGCTCAAGATTCAGAACAGATGGTATCAATGAGAAGGTTAATTTTAAATTAACGGTTGTGTTTACGAAGAGTGATAGCGTAAATGGCTGTCGGATTTTGGGGCAAGCCGATTCAAGGTTTGGTCTCGTCCAAGTTTTGTAATAACGTCTTTATTATTCCTAGATATTGCGAAGATCTGCTTGTTTTCATTAACTATCCCCCAGACCCACCGGTTCCTCCAAGGGCACGCCATGGGGGAGCAGGGAGGGGCAGCTCCCCCCCCCCCACCCCCCTAGAAATAAAAAGTACCCAAACGCAAAGCAAGCACCCACTCACTTGAAAAGTCCAATTTTATGATTTACCGAACATAAAAAATTAAATAGAAATTTGGCAGCAGTTGTGTATAAATCTAACAAATGTTGATGTCCTAAAAGGGGCAAAACCTTTTCTGGAAACGGGAAAAACTTTGAAAATTTTGATCGGTCTACTGTGCACAACCTTTACAATTCATACTTTTCCCATCCTCTATATATCAACTTGCCCTCCCCTGGGTCATCGGCTGGCAACGCCCTTGGTTTCCTCCATACAGAACACAGAACAGATGGCCTATCCACCTGTTCCCTTCACAAACTCACACAGTAAACAATGTCACCGGAAGGAAATTCGGCACATGTCACACGGCATGAATTCATTGTTTGAGTAAATAATTATGAATATCACACTTGTGTGAAAAAATTATTTATTATTTCTCTGTAATACCTATCTACATTGCATTGGTGTGAAATAGAAAATTGGGCGGAAACTAACGACTGTACAGCTCGATTCAAACTTGATGGCGTCTCTGAAGTACTGCTACTCGCTACGCAGTACCGCACCCTTCACCCCGTTGAAACGTGAATTTATTACTGCGCAACGACTCGCCTCTAGGGGCTTGTGGCTAAATAAAAACAGCCACACGGGTCAATCGATCAGGTTAAGCTACGCTTGCCGCGGTAAGTCAAAAAGGCTTATCGTATGTACGGGTTCGTTATGAGATCAGCTACTGAATTTAAACACGCAAGCACTTATTCTCATCTCTATAAAGCACTAGTTAGATCTCAACTCGAATATGCAGTGGTAGTGTGGAACCCTTTTTATAATAAATATGCTGAGATGCTAGAAAAAGTGCAGCGCACATTCCTCAGATCGATGCACTATAGGTGCTCTCACAATTTCCCAACCTATAAAAATCTACTTAATAAATACAATTTAATGAGCCTGAAGTCTATACGTTTATATCTAGAAATTGTTTCTTTTCGACGTATGCTATAACAGGTATAACTGCTCTGAGATTACTAATAAAATATGCTACTGTGTCCCAAGAACTGTTATTAGACGAGAGGTGCGCGCACGTCCTCTTTTTGCTGTGTCCCATTGCCGCACCAATGCTGGTCTGCGGGCGCCTCTACGTCGCTTGTGCAAAAACTATAATGATTTTTGTTCAGAAACTACAAAATTAGATTTATTCTCAGTGTCAGCAAATAGATTTCGTTCTGCTTTGTTAAAGAAACTTAAGGATTCCGATGTATAGTTATTTGAACAGTCTTGTAGTCTTACTCGCATAGATTGTTCATTAGTAAATTTATATGAATTGTATATGCTGTGGATAACGGTGTGAGTTTCACATTTATATAATATCTTTGTTTATATTAATTGCGCAGATATAATGTGTTACTGTTTGTTTGTCCCTAATAAATAAATAAGTCCGTGGATGGGTGACCATCTCTACATACCTCCTCCTCTAGACCCCTCCGTGCCTCGGATAGCACGTTAAGCCATAAGCCCTGGCTGTCATTCGTGGATCTTTGGCTGTAGTTACGGGTCGTCAGAAGCCCGAAAGTTCGACAGCCAGTCTTACCAAGGGGTATAGTGTTACCCAGTAACTGGGTTGTGGAGGTCAGAGAGGCAGTCGCTCCATGTAAAATACTGGTATTCAGCTGGCATCCGGTTATACTGGATGCCGCCGACCCCAACGTAGTTGGGTAAAGGCTAGGCAGATGATGCAGCGACTCGCTTCATGTTCGGAGACGCCATAATGTTTGAATCAGGCTCTACTACTACAACAGTAGGTAATCTTCTGTCAGCCCTTGTGCTGTACCATGTTACTTGGGGTCGAGTGATTCTCTCCATTCTGTCCTGTCAGCCATCTCGTTGTCATCCACTCTCTTTACTTCATATCATCCCTCACAAAATGCATCGACATTTCTCTTTTTCTCCCTTTCACGTTCATCCATCAACAAAACAATACTTTCACAGTATTAATGGCCTAATTAGCGCGTCAATCAATGCCCTAACGAATCCTCACGTGAGCCAGTCCAGTACGGTGAACAGCACCTCAGTGGTATGACTTGTACTAACATACCTGCTACGAAATCACCGCGCTGTCAAAATTGGGCCATAGACGTGCGTTTGACTGTACTTCAGCTGCAGTGTTATTTTCTACGCTTGTGACGTCATACGAGTGACCCCTTTTGCTCACACGTGTATGCGAGCTCGAAACAAATCAGGCTGAAAACATGATTGAACTATTTCCGTACTAATTCGTACACGTCTGTTTTGAATTCACATGGGATGAAAAATATGGGTAGTAGATATGCGGGAATCATTGCTGCTCTCTGTGCATGAAGCTTGATGGAGTTTGTCAGAATATATATCAATAGGCGTCTCAATAAGATCAAACTAAGTTGAATCTAATGGCAGTATACCTAAAATGTCTTTGTGTATGTGGTGGTAATTTTCCTGGTTGATTGGTAATAGTAATTGCGGCTCAAGTTCAGGATGATAGTTATCGGGCTCATAGAGGGTTGCCAATAGTAGTTAACAGTAACTACTATTGCCATTAGCAATGGAAAACAAATGAAAACAAATGGTAAAAAATATATGGTAAAAAAATGGTCAAATTTAAAACCGTACAAGCCGGACAACTTCTAATTTGGCCGCACAAGCAACCAAAAATCCTGACTGTCAGACTGTGTCTGGCTTTATCCAGACGCCTGGCAACGCTAGGCTCATACAGAACTTAGCTTTTATCCATTAGGTACAGTAGAGAGTAGAGAGAGGCTTTAACCTGACATATATAAAATAAATAAATAAATAGTTTTATCATGCAACCTCCGCGAGTCTGTTTTATGTTGACGGCGGAAATATAGGACAAACATTGATTTATGTATTTAGAACATCGATACATCAATGATTAATTAGAAATGAATTAGAGCTGACATGTATGTCATTGTTGGAAATATAAAATATATAGGTAAGTACTGTAAAAAAACATCCGACTTCCAAAAAAACACAAAAAAGGGAAAAATTATTAAAATTTCGGCGGTCGGTGTCTTCGTTTTTTGCTATAAACTTCCGAAATTAAAGTTATCTAGTGTTTTTTTTTGGAACTCGGTTGTTTTTTAAAAGTTAATATTTTTCAGCTTTTCGTTATGATACCCCACACTACTTGCTATGTAAATAACAGTGACAGGAAGTTATTATATCATCCACATAGACTAAGTTGAAAAAATACGTATTATTCAAGGTAACTCAAAAACTACCCAAGCAAAATTAATAAAATTTATATGTGACCACCACGCAAGCTCCCTCTACCAAATGAAATGAAAATATCGAGGAACATACAAATACAAAATAACAAAAATACAGACGAAGATAAAGCCTCCTCTTTTTTGTAAGCCGATTAAAAATGAATTTAAAGATCTCAATAATTAGTCTTTTATTGAATAAAACCACGGTGATAATTTTGAGTTACTGTTTATGGCAATAACAATAAGGTAGTATTTAGTTTAGCAGGATTTTTGAAAAAAATAGACGTGTTTGTCGCGAAGATATATTTTAAACTAACTTGACAATTTCTCTAAGCTTTCAATATTTAGATGATCACACGTAGTCCACGTGTGATCATCTAAATATTGAAAGCTAGCTATAGATACCAACGTTACATCAATTAGTTTGTAAGTACTTTTTTAAACAGTTATTGGTGCCGATTCCCTTGTTCACAAACTAAACTAAATTTAAGTTCAGTGCATCTTTTTCTTTCTATTAAGAAAAGGACCAGAAGATAAATTTTAGTTTAGTCCTGTCAAATTAATCAGCGCTTGACGTAAATTGACGTAATTTTAGTAGGCAAGTTTTTAATCACGTCTCAACTTGTATGGAGTAGTGACAGGCGCTGATTAATTTGACAGGACTAAACTAGAATTTATCTTCTGTCCTCTTATTAATGAAATATTATGTACAAAGGAAAAGATGCACTGATCTTAAATTTAGTTTGTGAACAAGGAATCGGTACCATCACAGGCTAATGAAAGAAGTGTAATCATAACATTAAAGGAGTCTGACTATAATTACTTACAGCCAGATGGTTGATAATGTTGATAAAGAAACTGTCAGTACAAAATAGAAAATAAAAAGTGCAATAACACGTGTGTACGGTAACATCTGTTCTTTGTATTTACAAAACAGTGTCTGTAAACCGTTTACATTTATAATTTAACTTGGAAGTTGCACATATTCAGAATATTAACGTGTTGATATAGATACATAGATAAAATATTTATTCAGTGCACACAAAAGACAGCACAATTCATGGATAATAAATTACTACGGAATATATATAAAAAACAAGGTGCCAATATACAAAAAAAAAGAAAAACATGCTTAAAGAAATAGAGTGACATTATGACATACTTCAATTAATTATCGAACAAGCGAAAGTGTTGCGATCATAAATGCACTTGCTCGAGAGGGAGTGGGCAGTAATCTACCACGCGGGCCCAGTGTGGGTTGGTAGATGTCACATGTTTTCGAAAATTTTGGTTCTAGGACATGCCGGTGTCCTCACGATGTTTTCCTTCACCGTTTGAGAGCAGTGGTGATGAAATTGTTTACACATAGAAATGTGCCTGCTTGGGGTCGAACTAACGACATACGACTCGTAAGTCGGGCCTTTACCATTGGGTCACCACTGCTCTCATCTAAGTGGGGTTAAGTAAGTTAAATGGGAAGGCCAAATCGTAGCAGAGGGAGAAAGATTTCCTGCAGGCTTAGCATGACACTCTCTATTTCTTCGAAGAATAGACACGGTTCTTTCTATACAAAGTGACATTTCGTTTCTCAGTTTTTCACATCTCACCGTAGAAATCCTTCTACAATCTGTCATCTTGTCTTTCGGTTCTAACGATCTTTGTCTAGGTCCTTTTTTATGTAGAAGAATTTCTACGGTGGAATGTCAAAAAAGGAGAAACGAAATGTCACTTTTTATGGAAAGCCGTGTCTATTCTTCGACGAAATAGAGAGTGTCATGCTAAGCCTGCTGGAAGCGCATTTTTGAGTTGGGAAGGAAAGGAAGACCACTAAACACAGCTACACGAAAACCGACAAAAATCAATGCAACAGCTAGTATAACTATAAGATTTACGTACCTAACTTAGAGTTTAAGGCCCGTATTATAGAACGTCACTCAATACTCAAGCACTACTTAAAACTAGATTCAAGCCATTTGATTGGTTAAAACTAGTTTTAAGTAATGCTTGAGAATTGAGTGACGTTCTGTAATACGAACCTAAATGTTGCAGATGTAATCTAGACGCAACTCTCATTTGACCTTTGATAAATACTTGATAATGTATTGTTTTTTTCTCTTATCCTTTTTATTTATTTTTAATGATGTCGCATTATCAAAATACGCTCTTCATTTTGTTGAATTTATAAATTATTTAAGACTGCCTCCCTGGTCTAGTAATCGCAAGCGCTGCTGCCGAGCATGACGGTTCGATTCCCGGTCGGGGAAAGAGTTATTGGGGTTTTCAGCAGCCTGGAATCTGGATTTGTCCCGGTTGATGGCAATAGGCTCGCTCGCTATTGCATGGGTCTTAAATATAACTGGCGAAATGTGGGTTAACTATAGGTACACCTCTTCCTACCCCTTCGGGGAATACTGGCGTGATGTTATATTATGTGTATGTTTAAGTCGCAGACGGAAGATAAAGCCCTTTTGGATGAGAACACAAATAAACATTTGGATAGATTTAAAAATTACTATTTTGATCCATTGTAAAAAAAAAAAACTACCTCTAGTGGAAGAACATCAAGAAGAATGGGATGTGAGTCTATTTGAAAGTTAAGTACTTATATTTTTTACTGAATTTCTAAATAAATATTACTTTTGGCACTTCACAATTTACAGCTTTTAAAAGCCTCTTTCGAAGATAACAAGAGAATCACGAATTTGCACAGTTGCTAAACAGATGAAATTACTTTATGTGCAAGTGTGTCATCTATGTGGAACAAAAAGCTATACCTAAAGTGATGTTAATTTTCAAAATAAATGAATTAAGCAGAACTGGCAACACTGGCAGCAAGAAAGAAACAGCAACGCTCTAACTTCGTAGCAGTACCAATGTATTCCAACTTTAAAAATACGTAGGGTGAAGTATTCAGTTATTGACCATGTAAAAATAATAAAACATATTTGAATAGAATTTTGGGAATAACGAACTGGTTTTATTTAAATATAACGTGTGAAAACTGCCGAGGCATGTGTATTCAGATCTAGTTTCATGTATACGCATCATTCTAAAGTACAGGCCTATCACAAATCCATTATGAGTACCTATCGATTGGAGGCGTTTTAATATGGCCGTCAGTTGATTACGTTATTTAGCTGGCTGTTAATTGAAGTTATCTGAACAATTGGCCGTCATTCCGTCCGAACCATCGGTTAAAGGTTATCGAATATATGTCATGATGTCTGCCTATTTGAGAATGCCGTGATCATTACAATATTGATCTATTTTTGTCGCTTGAATTACTTAGTAGCTACGCCCACAACTGTAGGATTGTAGTGGTGAAAACTATTTACTTAGATCGAAGATAATATCTTATTAGGACTATAAAATTAACCTCGGAATAGTTGAGCTGTAAACGGGTATCATTGAAGATGCAATTTTTCCTTTATCTTGCCGGAAAAATAAATAAAAGTCTAGTTTTATTGCAACATCGCACGTATACTTTATTTCCTTATTTATCAATCCTATGATGATTACGTTTACAAAAGTTACCAACTCTTAACATGTACATATATTGTCCTCAATTTCGTTTAATTGATTGTAAAATAAAATCTACAAACAGTAGCTCTGGTAGCGATAAGTAAAATTAATACTAATCAACGAATAAGACCGCCATTGCTAGCTCACTTGTGCTTTGTGGGACCCAGACGCCATTACAATGCCGCGAGCAGCGAATTGTCACGCCAAGCCGAGTAGTTGATCAATCATTTATGCGGTTGTTAACCCATTTTAAACAGGTCTCTTTCAGTTTATATTACGTAGGAGTTAGGTATACTGGATGTAGTTTGTGAATGGAAGGCAATACGTAAAGTTTTTGCAAGCAAAAGGTTTTGCTTCGCTAAAAATTCGCTCGCAAGATGCAGAAAATCGTGAGTTGTGTCCAACTTTATCCAGAAATTGGACTGCGATTGACTGTTCTTTACCGAAAGGAGGACGGACCAGATAGTGGATCAAACCTTTCTGACTAACACGCGGATGTACACTCGATTCTTTGCCTTTCGTATCCAATTTCTCTAATAAATAATTCAAACAGTTTTTTGTTACCTCACTTTTGTTTCAAATTTTTGGCTTGAAATTCGTTGAGCGATAGTTGCTCAATAGTTGTTTACTTCAGTCAAGCGAGGAAAGCAACGAAGATGACCATGACCATTCCTGCCTGGTTTGTTACGAAGCTGAAATTTTACCAGGGGAAACATGGATCCAGTGCCAAGTTTGCACGGAGTGGCCACATAAAAAATGTGCGCCAGGTACTGGTCTTACTTTCGTTTCTATTAATTGCATCAGCGACAGCGCTGATTAAGTTTCCAAGATCTCATTAATATTTTCTTTTTTAAATAAGCTAATAAACCTTGAACCCGTGGTTTGGCTAGAATTTCTAACTGCTCAATTTACCCCATATCCTTGCTCAACTTACCTCACCTATGGAGTACGTTGAGCATCTTTGACTTTCTTCACTTAAACGGCTGTAGCTCTTCAATGCGATTTGTTTGAAATAAATTTCTATGGGCACTTTTGGAAAGGGATAAATTACTTACCCATCAGTATGCATAAAAAGCTATTTAGACTTGTCGTTGAGGAGCTATGACCGCTCAAGTGAAAAATTGCTCAACTAGCCCCGCCCTACCCTACATTGCCTGTATTTTTAACTGATTTCAAAGAAGGAGGCTTCTTTTATATTCGTCTGTATTTTCTTTTTATGTAAGTTCATCGATATTTTCATTTCATTTGGTAGAGGGAGCTTGCGCGGTGGTCCCACCATATGAATTTTATTAACTTTGCTTGGGTAGTTTTTGAGTTAGCGTCAATAATACTTATTTTTCCCACTTAGTCTACGTGGATGATGTTATAAAAATAAATTATTTAAAAAACAAAAAACCCGACTGCAAAAACACATAACTGAAAAGGGAAAAATAAGCATTCTAATCTATATAATTTCGGTCTTGCAGGCGGGGGGGACAATCAAAAGTTACACCATATTTCAGGTTATTTGACTGTCCCCGCCTGCAAGACCAAAATTATATAGATTATAATGCTTATTTTTCCCTTTTCAGATGTTTTTGCAGTCGGGTTTTTTGTTTTTTAAATAATTTATTTTATTTCAAGCTTTTTAGTTTTATTAATATATATATATATATATATATATATATTTGAAAATTACTCATTACTAGCTTTTATTTGATACCAATATTGTTTCAAGTAATTTAAAAAAAACCCTTCCCTTCCTTTTTTTTTGTATTTGCAGATGCAATTTATAAATATTACATAGCCTATGTCACTCCCATAATTAAGACGAATCTAAAGACACCCCATATGTTAAAATCCATCAAGCCGTTTAGGCTACAGAGCGTGCCAAAGAAATAGACATACATACATACATAAATACGCTCGAAAAACATTACCCTCCTGAGGCAGTCGGGTAATAACTTCATGTCACTGTTATTTACATGCAGGAGGGTATTTGTGTGGGATAGGTAGGTACCACAACCACAACTCAAAAGTGAAAAATAACTTTAATTTCGGAAGTCGATGGCAAAAAACGAAAATACAAAACCGACAAAGCCGAAAATACACCGACTTCTGAAACTAAAGTATTGCTTCTCTTTTAGTGTTTTTATTCTAGCTAAGGAATAACATAGTTTGGGTCTCTGGCTCGCTTGTACTCATGCGCTCATTAGGAGAATCGTCGATATTTGAGTTTCATCAAACATTTTCCTGCTAAATAAGGTTGTCAACGAAAATTTTTGTCGCGTACAGAACCCAGCGACATCGCGTTTCTGCCCACAAACAAAACTATCGCCCTTTCATCATACTTTTTATTTTATTTGAAAAACACTTCGCCATGGCGTGAGGTAAACGCCCCAGTTGCCGACCCCCTTTCATTATCGTGAATTTATAACGCGTCTCGTTTTAAAAGTCGTATGGTTATGCACACCGTAGCCGAGATATTTCACAGGCGGTTGCGTTTACATAACTACAGCACACACTGTATAGATTATGTGCAGCAGCTGAGTAATCCTGTGCACATGTTACGTAATGAAATGGCAGCCATGATCGCATTCACTTGAAAAAAACCAACCAATGTTTTATGTAATGATTTTTATTAAAGCATTAAAATTTGTGTAACGTTAAACTCAAGTTTAAGATTATGTATTGAGAGCATTCGATACTTATTTAGAGAGAACCATCAACATATTTATCACGACAAATAAAGGCTCCTACATACTGGCGCGACTTGTCGCGCGACGCGTCGCGACACAAAGGCACCGCTTGTAGCGCTACACGCGGTGTCTTTGTGTCGCAAGTCGCGCCAGTATGTAGGAGCCTTTACTGTTGCAAATTGCGAACGAGTTGCCTTTCTGTATACCTATGCAGTTAAACCGCCATATTTACTTACGGAATGGAATAACGGTTTTACTGATAACGGTGTCGTGTCAATATAATTAACATTTCAACCGGTTACTGAACTAGTCTAACACATAGGCCTGTGGCAGCAAAACTAGACTGAAAGCTTGTATGACTAAAGGGACCAAACCCGGAATTCCCCCGATCGGCAAGCTGCCAACACATCGTATTAGTTATAATATTGTGGTTGACTGGTTGACATAATTATTAAATGTTTTTTATTATGTTTGTAACGTGAACGCGGGATTGGTATTGATTCGTAGACCAAAATGCACTTGACACGCTTGTCTGCACCACTTATCACATAAGATTTAATATACATACATATAACTGGAACCCATTACTCGCCAATTAAAACCAGACTGAGTCGCCTGCTAAATTAAAACCAATGTCTAAAGCTGGGCAAGTCAGTGACGTGATGTGATGTGATATTCATTCTTCCCAAGATTTTCAATACTGCTGTGTCATCTGCTGGTCATCGGTCATTCAGACACAAATACGTGAAGACAAAGAGACTATGTGAACAAACATCTCTATTTTAATTCACACTACAACGAACGAAACGAGGAATTACGCTAAGTTCCTTTGAAGCTCTGACTCTGCTATTTTTATTTTCATTAAAGCTTCGTCATCTTCAGATTTACACCACATCATTTCTTAGCACAGATTTACGATAGACTTGTTTAAACCATTCCTATGTTTAAAAGGTGAATCAAGCAGCACGAAATAAACCGATTTCCCTCAAAGTTGCCATTAAGCACCCTTTAGCAGTTACGGAAGGTTGAACACCTTAATAATCACAGGTTGCTTTTGAATAATGGGGCGTCACACACTTATGAGCGTACGCTGGGTATCGAATGTTTTTACAACAACGATCTAGATATTCCAATAAACACTGTCTGTGAAATCATTTGCAGTAAGGAATTCTGTACGTGACTTTTATACAGGGTGGGCCAGAAAGAATTGCGAATTTGAAAAAATGATTAAAAAAAAACTTAGTACAATTCACATACAAATTTTTATTTTTATAAAAATTTACATCTGGGAAATTCATTTCTTAAAAATAACGTCATCCAGGTGTGCACCATCCCGCTGCAAACATTCTTCGAATCTGAACCTCAAATTGGTAAAAACTCGCTGGCACATTGCACGGGGAATAGCTGCCATTTCTTCCCGGATATTGGTCTTCAACTGGTTAATCGTGGCTGGGTTATTGGAGTAGACTCTACTTTTTAGGTATCCCCACAAAAAAAAGTCCAGTGGCGTTAGATCCGGACTTCTAGGAGGCCATGCAATGTCACCTCGGCGCGATATCAGTTTCCCAGCAAACATCTCGTTTACGACCGCCAAAGAGGCATTAGCTGTATGGCATGTCGCGCCATCTTGTTGAAACCATGTCGCACGATTATAGGCTTCAAATTGTTGCAGTTGTGGAAAGAAAAAATCCCTTAACATGGCTATGTATCGGTCAGAATTTACAGTGACAGATTGGCCTTGCCGATTTTCGAAGAAGTAGGGTCCGATAATTCCGTGCGCTGACATGGCCGCCCAAACGGTTACTTTCGGCGAATGCAGAGGCTTTTGATGTTTTGCACGTGGGTTCTCTGCAGCCCAGTAACGGCAATTCTGTTTATTCACATGCCCATTTATGTGAAAATGGGCTTCGTCGGAGAACAAAATATTGTTGAAACTCCGAAAGCGTTCCAACATTGTTTCAACAAAAGCTCGTCGTAAAATTGGATCATTTGGCTGTAATTCCTGCACAAGTTGAATTTTATACGGGTGCAATTTCAGATATTTCAACAAAATGCGACGCAAAGATGTTCTGAATACCACAAGTTCGGCTGAACGCTTTCGAGTCGATAGAGCAGGATTACGTTGAACTGAAGCTCTAACTTGTTCAATTGTGTCTTCCGCTCTTGTTGACCTTGGGCGTCCCGCAGGCTTCTGTTTGAGAGTCGAACCAGTATCTTCGAACTTTCTGACCCACGATCGAATCACACTTTCTTTCGGACACTGATTTAGGTCATGTAATCCAACTCACGCCGAAATAAACGCCGAACAATAACGCACGAATCGCGATTTTTGTAATAATGTTTAACGCAGAACGTGCATTCTTTTGCGCTTTTGCGCTCCGGTGAAGTGATCCATCGCGACTAAATTTCCGGGAACCGAGCTACTTAACTCCACCACCCGCGCAGTCCCCTCTCTAAAGCTTCAAACGCAAGAGTGTTTTTAAAATCGTACGCCTTTCTGGCCCAGCCTGTAGAATGCTTGTCTGTTTTTATCGAGATTGATGGGGTATTGTATCAAATACTGTATGGAACTCTGATGGAGTCGAAAACGTCAGAAAGGGACATTATAAAATTCAAGCCAGGTGAACATTCCCAATAGGCTCAAAATAAACGTCTCTTAACTTCTAGGCATACGTCAGATTCCAGAATCCAGAGGCATTGTTTATCCAATACGTCTCGTAAACCATGTTGCTCAGATTTACAGCTGTCGATCAAACCGAAATCAATTTAATGATAAAATTCAAAACTGACATCATGATGATGATTGATGAGGCAAGACTGGTGCTTTAATGAGTTTTCTCTAGCCACTGGGAACAGCCGAAAGTTGTCAACCATTGAACAAAGGCTTCAAACTTTGGACATGATTCGATATTTAGAAGTAAAAGTTTGGATAAAGGATTTGAACAAGTTTTGTTCTAACATATTCCTTTGTGCTTTCATTTTAGATAACAAAATCTTGAATCTTGTAAATTAAAGCATGTTAGATTCATATTCTGCGCCTCACAAAACCAAACCATGTAAATCATAATCTCCAAACTCAAATCAATCTTCACCGCATAATTTCACGGTCCGCAGAACATGGCTACAAGAGCCAAAAATTCATCAGCAAATCTTGCGAGGTTACACAACGTGCGTGACCCAGCCAATACCATTACCAGGTGTACAACTATGGGATTGCATAAGTAAGGTCGGTGACCGAGCGACAATGACGAGGAAGGAGGTGAAGTCTGAGGGCGGAAGGGCATAGACAGGCCATGGCGATCTGTGGAGTCATTACATGCATGATGTCTGACTTGCGGGCTAGACGAAAAAGTCTTGGATATTATTTGGGGGAGAGTGAGATTTTGGATTGGGGTTTATTTTTGAGTCTATATTTGACAGGTCTTTACTTCTTCTTTTGGTTTATAAGGATATGCATGTGGTTTTTAATGGATAAAAAAACGGTCAAAAAGTTTTTGAACAAAGCACCTTTTTAGTTTCTCAAGTCTGTGGCAAAATCTTCCAATCTTCCGAAACCAAATAAATTAAATTTATTATTTATTAATGGGATTTTTAAGTCTGTTGTTTTTTTTCTTTGAAACGAAACATTCCTACTAAAAGGTCTGATATCTTGTGTGTTGTTAAATGTATACCAAAGCAAAAATAGCAGGAAGTTAATCTAATTAAAACCAGATCACGTGTTGGTGCTGAGCTACTGAATAGTAGACAACACACATTACTATTCTGATCCAAACGTTAACTTCCAATGCCATCGCAGATAGAACCATTTCAAGTGTACGTTTGGTTATTACTTTTACTGTTTCTTTTTATTAAGGGGTTATTACATAAGCGCCAGTTACTGGCCACAAACAAGAGCAGATTATCTTACGTAATAATTTTAAATCTGCGATATTATGTCGAAAACAACTTGCATCATGGATAATTAATTACTTTAGATTGCAACAGTTTAATGATTGGCAATTTCAACAAACTCATCTGATGACGATGACTAAGATACGGACGATACTTGGTCGGATTTCACTGCAAGATGGTCCTTGGATATTCTTTAACGACACTGCTATGTCAGTGTCGTTAAAGAATATCCACTGCTACGTCATCCAAACGTTATAGGTCGCCTGTGGGTGGTATATTATGTAAATCATCTGAGAATTTCGTTCGAGAGTATGCAAGGGATACAATAAGAAAATTATAGCCGGATAAATATAAAGTACCCTATATTACTACGAATGAATCAAATTCGGAGTATAGAATTAAACAGCCTTATTAAATTAGAGATAAGAATTTGCGTGCAGGTAGCGAATAAAAAACCGTATTTCTGTACAGCACGAGAAAATTTAGCCATCGTTTGAGTTTCTGAAGCAAAAGTTTTACCATGCGTACATTTGAGAAGGACACAAAGGTGAAGTGAGCAAGCAGAGTGTGACTTTATCAAATAATCACGAGGATTTCCAAAGAGAAACGCAAATAGTGGCAAACTGGCAAGGCTGTGGTGCGCAACATCCGTGGACATATACGTTTGTTATAAAAAAACGATTGCTTCAACGCTGGATGTTAGCAACACTGGTATACGTGAAACCAGTTTTAAAACGAGTTTTTTCTGGACTCGGATTGAAATTATTTGGCGTCTGCTAACCGTGTTCAAGGAAACGAATACTTTTCTAATTTATTGAAGTCGGAAATGCCTGTTTACAAAGCAAAGAAGCAAGAGTAGACATACCTACGTGCTTAGTTGCATAGTGATTAAATGAGTTCAAAATCTTGGGATGTTTTTTAAAGAAAATGTCCTTTCTTGCATTTTTTTTTCTTTGCAGAAGATGTCCTAAATAAAATATGTCTTAGGAACTTCAACTAAAGTATGTAAGCAATAAGGCAAGCATGTTAAGTATTGCGGGCGCCAGTTCGGCGGCAGAGGCGGTCGTGGCGATGATGTCACTTCGGCGCCAGGTCACGTGTACCATGTTTGAATATCATAGATTATGGCTGTATCGACAATGGGCAAAATGTCCAGATTAATCACTAGCAGTAAACTTTATTGGTATGGAGAACCTTCTTAGGATATCAATATTATCATCAAAGTCGTAACAGTCCCGAGGGGAATTTACAAGCTAGTCTTTTGTAGTGTATAAAACTTTACTGTTACTTGGCTTTACGTGGCTTGTTTCGAAATGCATAGAAGCAAAGAGGATTGCAAATATGCAAGGGTTATTCAAATTCCTTAGCTCACGTTACGTCATGCATGAGGATAAACTTCGGAAAATTCTAGCCTTGAGTCACGATCACGTTCGCAATTATCCTTCAGAACTAGACCAGGGACTTTTCCTTGACCCACTTCAATGGAAAATACAAGGACTTTTTGGTATACCCTTCATAAAAGCTGAACAAACTGATTTTATTGTAAAGCAAGAGGTAAAATCTTGTTACGCTGAATTGTCGAGATTCAAAAAAAACTGAAGTAGGTAGCTACCTACTCATTCGTCAACATGAAGTCATAAGTTTTGTTTCGAGTCTGACTGTTATGGCAACGTTTCCACACAAAATGTCCAAAAGAAGACAGTATTTCTTCATTAATTATTCAATGAATTCACCTGTTGACTTTCGGAGGGTGAATGAGGAAGGAAAATTAGCTTTTATCATGCAATCTTCATTGTTGACCCAGTTTACCACGGAAAAAAATAATAAGTTGGCCACCAGCTCAACTTAATACAAATGTAGATGTAAGTACAATGCTTCTTTTTAACATTAAACTGCAAGACTAATGGAATAAAACTTGCGTTTCGTTTATAACCACAACTACTAAGCTTTTAGACGTAATTAATGAAACAAGTTCCTTCCATTAGGGACACCGTTTCGTCTTACATCATTAGTTAGTTAGTTACTCTTAATGGGACAGCGCATTCTTTTAGGCCAATAAATATTCCGAGGCTAGCGGAAACCATTAAAAGGCTTCTGCAGACTGGGGCGATATCGCGGGCGCGACAGGCATATTGCTGCCTGTCGCGCCCGCGAGTTCGTCCCAGTAGTTTGCATCAGTTTTATTAATTAGAAAGATGTCCTATAACCTTTTGCTTCTTTCTTTTACAGTGGCCGAACTGGTTTGGTTCAGATGGTTCTAATACTTCTAATCTGTTCAATCTTAATGGCTACATGCCAATATTGAATCGAAATACCTGTATTATTAACAAGTTTATCGACATTCTAATTTCCTTTCGTAGTAGAATCGTCGTTAATCTTATCGAATGAGCTGTTCTTTGTCATACCAACACCACCAGAGCGTAGCTTAGTATTAAATGTAATTATTCTAGCCCCAAGCGGTTGTGAACCAAGGTCAGACATGTTACATTCAATGAAACATAAGCTGTGAGCAAGATGACAGTAATACGTACTAATATTTGTACATCTGTTTCTGCCAAGACACCAGATTCTTTAGACATTACTTAGCTCATTCAAAGAGAAAGGCTTTATTTGTTGACGTACCTACCTCTCAAGTCTCAAGAATTACTTGCTTTTTGAAGATTGTTTTAAGAGTCGGTATGAGTATATAAAGACTGTTTATTTGGGATCTTGTTTGACAGTTTTAGCACTAATAGAAGAAAACGTTATCAACTGTTTTAGACGCATGTTGTTATTGATCAAAATTAAAGTTTACGGTTGCCTTTCATTACAGATTCTGTTTTTTATCTCTAAATTGGATGCGACTGGTTCATAATCGCGCCAACTCACATAGTAACAGCCTTCAATTACGGCGTATTCAAGAAGCAACGAGCGTCAGTCATTGTTTGCTACGTGATGCTCAACCAAAATGCCGACCGCAAAAACACGTACGAAAGACAATACGAACAAAAATGTGCCAAGATGTAAGTAACGCAACAGATCAAATTCTTTATGACCGTGTGTAGTGTAGGCAGCTTCCTTCCAATGTACTGTTACTACAAACATCCATGATGTCACACTGTTTGTCTTTGCGACATTGACTACATCAATGCCTGTTATGGAGGTAAAAAATGCAATTAGCAAGAACTGACTGACGGCATTGTTTATGATTCATGATTTCATCTGAATAGTCAGTACTATTTAAAACGCATTACGTTAGAAACTGGTTTGAGCAGAAACTTGTTGGAGGATTCGATAACTCTTTGTAGTACCTACTGAATTTTGAAATTTTATGAATACTTATATTTTTTATTTATCTTTATTCGCTGCTTATTTATTGTCACAAACAGTGCTTATGGCTATAGTTCATATCGCTGTTTAACAGCACAAGGACTCTCATGCCGTGACGGGAATTAAAAGCGATTTAGCAAGTTCCCCTAGCGTGTGGACTTATTACCATGGGGATTTAAAGTTCACAATTATAATAATAACTAAGCAGTTATTGTTTAAGTAGCACTTAAACAATAATGTTTA
Organism: Atethmia centrago; assembly: GCA_905333075.3. Classification (NCBI taxonomy): domain Eukaryota; kingdom Metazoa; phylum Arthropoda; class Insecta; order Lepidoptera; family Noctuidae; genus Atethmia; species Atethmia centrago. Next base: position 26,729,649 of record HG995378.1, on the reverse strand, counting down.
CAACTTTAATTAATATTAATATTTTTTTATAAGTAAGTAGGTACCTACTATAACGAAATAATTTATGCAAGTATCCTTGGAACATCTTAATCAATAGTACAACAACATATTCTATTTTATTTAAAAACATTGAATGACAACAACAGTACGATGCACCCTACAAATTCTATCTTCGAATCCAGTCAGACGGAGAGGGAAGACATATTCCATCTCTTTCTTATTGCTTACGAGAGACAGAAATAGAAGATGTGGTAAAGTTTACCTACCTACTTTGTTATTGAGGACTATGCAAGAATTAAAGGCTCGTACAGACTGAGGCGATATAGCGGGCGCGACGCGACAGGCATATTGCTGCCTGTCGCGCCCGTGATATCGCGCTAGTCTGCACAAGCCTTAACGCTGTGCTGGAGTTGTTTGAGGATATAACCTCGAAACATCAATATTACGCGAGCTTACAATGAAAGGTGTAATTAAATTAGGTAACTTCAGAATAAAAATCTAGCGAGAAAACATTTTTTAAAAATGTTGGAAAAACCACATGTCCGATTCGGATTCGAACTCTCAATATTTCGTGGTCAACGCCGGGCGTTAGTTTCACTGTTGGCTGGTCAAGCCATCACGTCCACCGGAACACAAGTCAAGCAAACCGGTTCCGACCCAAGCCCGCCCTTTCCCCTACTCACCGCGACCAGCAGGTTGAAGAAGAACAGCACATATTTCACAAAACTCGTTCCACATCCCATCTTGAATGAGTTATACACACAGTTGGTATATGTTAACACACAATCGCACAATGTCACTCGCGGTTGCTTGTTTATGTGAGCGGAGCGCAAACGTGACCACCAGCTTTGACGTAGGAAACGCTACTAAAGAAAATAAGTATGAGATCGCGATGGCGGCGCGTCCCCCCCGCGCCCCTCTTGGGTTCCATGAATCATGGTTAGGGTGACCATCAGGGGTTTACGTTGAGTCAGTACCTGCGTACTTGGTGACGTTTGAATGTTTAGTGTAGTCTTTTTATTTATTTTTTTCTTATTCATCAAGTTAACAAAATAAGACCAGTAACGTTGCTGCAGCTTTTTTTTTTTTCAAATATTTCTCGTAATGTGAAATACTTATCTCATGTACCTATTTCGTTTGCTTTTAATTTGTTGCATCCGACCAATCCAACGTAAAAAAATCTATAATTATAGACGTAAGATGTTATAAATAAATTAATAAAAATTATTTATATTCTTGTACAAAGGCCTGTCCTCGTATTTTTCAAGGTTCGCAGTAATATGCTTAATTTGAGTAGGTTACCTACTATTTTGTTTGAAACATAATTTACGTGATTCAATTTTGCCTATTTGCATAATTTAAAACATTCTTAAACATCAGTTTTGGTGTTCATTAAAAAAACATCACATCCTCAAGTTCTTTGTTCCTTGTCCCAACAAAAGTCGCGACAAAAACCCGCGCGGTATGGTGGTCCTATTCATGACCCCTCATTCACCTGTCGTCTATCTCGCTCGCACCTTTGGTGATTCTCCGTCCCGCTCGCTCTAATATTTCATCTCGTCTCAACAGGATCACTTTGCAACTTGTGCAAGTAATAATTTTGGATAGTTTGATGTAATTTCGTTAAAATATAGCTGAAATTTTGAGTTTCTGATTTCTGATGTATTATTTTTAGACGATTAAGTATCTACGTATATAAATAACCTCAGCAGGTACCTATTTCTTTATTGCATAGTTCAGTGTCCCAAGTTCCCAACAACACGAGTGTCTGGAAGTCGGACGGACGCGCACGTTTAATAACCGACTTCAAAAACTGGACGTTCTTTATTCAACCAGTAGGTATATTATATTATCTTTGCATGTCCGAGTCTTCCTCAAGAACTGATAAATCAATTAAGGGGACTACAGGAGCTAAACGCAAGTTTTATAAGTTGTATAATGCCTAAAAGTATAATATGATCCACTGCAGTAATTCAGTAAACAAAACAGATGGAAAAAATTCACGAAGACATCTCAAAAAAAATCTTTTAACGATTAAAAACCATACTAATATACACTGACTTTTTGTCAGCTTATTCTACGAGCAACGTGTTAGCATAATAGTGTTTTAATGTTTTTATCCAATCAATAGATTTTTTGTAAAAAGATAATTGCTTCATATTTTGCAATAAATTACAAGCGTTGTGTCATCGCGCTTCTCTTTCTTTTGTATGCAGTCCGACAGTGACCGCGCTTTAGCTGTTGTCATGCGTAAAGTTTCTCCCACAGTAAACCTCCTACCTACCTATTAGTAGGTACAGGTAAGTAGATCCCGATTCAAAGCTTTTAGGCGGCTCGGAACATGAGGCGAGTCGCTGCGCAGTAACGAATTCATGTGTTAGCGGGAGGCACAGAGCCGCCATAATGTTTGACGCGTACTATAGGAGATAGGTACCTACGTACCTAAACAATTATTTGGATTAATTCATTAATTATTAAGGAAATCCAAAACAAATATTTGATTTAATTATATATGTAAATGCTGTTCGCCATGACATAGAGTATAGCACCTATTACCTAGCCATTTAATTTTAAAAAATTTCCTTAATTTTACATTGTTCACCTATAATATAATATTATTATTTATTTATATAGGTTTATGTCTTACAGGTATTTTCGAACTAAGTGTTCTTTTTTTAGGGTTCCGTAGTCAAGGAACCCTTATGGTATCGCCATGAGCGTCTGTCTGTCTGTCCCGGCTTAACTCAGAGACTCTTACCTAGTATTAGAAAGCTTGTAAGGTAAAATGGGGATGATTTTTTTTATCGTCTATCCCATGATGTGGGGTATCGTTGGATAGGTCGTTGAAAAATATTGCGGGACTGTAAAAACTATTTTTCGATTCAGGGATCCGTTTGCGTAATCTTAAGATTTAAAGTGCTAATTGAGTCCAGTGTGTCCCCTTGCCAGCTAAATGGTTGTTTTAAGATATAAAAAAAAAATCATGATTGAAATTAAAAGAAAAACTATCACAGCTAAGTAGGCTTTACAAGTTAACGAGTAATAGTCGACCAACTTACATTATTTTGTAGTTGGAGAATTGACTGTGACGTAAATATCGATGTAACACGTTTTTCAACTACGGAACTAAGTTTGTTTTTGGGATAAATTCATCCCAATTACGGAACCTTTCATTGTGCGGGGTCCGACACGCTTTTGGTCGGATTTTTTTAGTTACTACAGCTCGATTCAAACTTGATGAGGGCTCTGAAGTGCGCTACTCGTTGCGCAGTACCGCACCCCTCACCCCCGCTGACACGTGAATTTGTTACTGCGCAGCGACTCGCCTCAATTTTGAATACCTATGCTTGACTGTCTGCGCTAGCTGTCGGGACAGGCAGGTAGGTAGGTACTTACCTCAGTGTCGGCCTTAGGGTATACCCCTGTTGCGAGAAGGTACGAAAGGGATACCGAGGCCCCTGGCAACACAGACAACGGAAGGAACGCGGGTGGGTTTTAGTCAGTAAGAGTCTGACACACCTTCCCGCTCCGCCCAGAGCGGGAGAAATTATTTGATAATTTCCCATACAAAAAAAAAGGGTATACCCCTGGTTTTACGTTTCATGGTTTGGGGTTTTGAGGGTACATATAATATTTTTAAGGGCATTTTAGGGAAAAGGTGAAACAAGGTCAAAATAAACATGAGAGCATTCACATGTTTGTTTTGACGCCTTTTTTCCCCGAAGAGTTGGGTTGGGTTTATTTTATTAGGGTTCCATACCTCCTCATACGTTCCTAAAGGAAATAAACGAAACCCTTATATGATCACTCGTGTCCGTCTGTCTGTCCGTCCGTCACAGCCGATTTTCTCCGAATCTACTGGACCGATTAAGCTAAAATTTGGTACACATATGAATTTCTGTGACCCAAACACGAATGTGTAACGTAACTTAATTTAAATATAGGGTGCCCTTTTGGGGTAACAATAATCGTTGAATAGGCCGTTCAAAAATATTGCGGGTCTGTGAAATCCATTTTTTGATTCAGGGATCCGTTTGTGTAATATTAAGCTTTACAGTGCTGATTGTGTTCGAGTTGCCAGTTGGCAGTAGTACATATAAGCCTACTTAGCTGTGATAGTTTTCCTTTTAATTTCGTTAAAAGGAAAACTATCACAGCTAAGTAGGCTTTACAAGTTAACGAGTAATAGTCGACCAACTTACATTTGCAGTTGGGGAATTGACCGTGAAGTAGATCAATGTATGTACATATTTTTCAACTACAATGTTTAGTTTGTTTTTGGGATAAATTTGTCCTAACTACGGAACCCTTCATTGTGCGTTGTTCGACTCGTACTTGGCCGGTTTTTTGTTGTTTTGTTTGTGCATTAATTGTGCGTTGTCCGACTCGTACTTGGCCGGGTTTTTTTTTGTTTGTGTATGAAAATAATAGCAGTTTAGTCATGGACGTGGATGAATGACTAAAGGCTCCTGCAGACTGGTGCGATAGGCAGCAGTTTATGCCTGTCGCGCCCGCGATATCGCCCCAGTCTGCAGGAGTCTTAAATGATGAAATAATTAAGTACGTACACTGTAGGGTGTAGGTACCAATTTATTTATCAAGTTATACTAAGTCCTAGGTATCTTGTTACTGAAGACGGGCGCCGTCATTGAGGCAGGCCTAGGAGTGCTGCCGTGAGTCGTGACTACTTGGATTCATTCATGTCAGATTGGCCAGAGAAGGGAAAGAAGGACCCTTCCTTGGGAAGGGAAGGGAAGGGAAGGGAAGGGAAGAGAGATGTGCTCATGTGGAAGACTATGAGGGATACCTTTGCCCAGCCATGGCACACAAAGTAAAACATTCAACTGTTTCAATCCAGCGGGGTAACCATCACCTCTTATTTCAGTATTATTTCAATATTACTTTAGCGTGAGAAAGAGATGGAGCTATAAGTCCTGTATAGCTCCATCACTTTCCCACTGTGAAGTAATATTATAATAATACTGCTATACGAGGTGATGGTTACCCCCCTGGACTTATTCATCTTTTCTAGATTTATATACATTAATAGAAAAAAAATGGTATGCAAACATTTTCAAAGCAGAAAAACCATACCAAAATTCCCTGATGAATATTTCCTAAACTTGACAAAAAAATTCGACATTTAGTTTCGTTTGCATATTCTTTGCGTAAGTAGGTCACCTAATTGTTTTTAATTAACGAACTCTTTTGTTTATTTTTTGACCACTACAAATCTGCAATAAGATCAAAACATACGGGACAGTTTTTCAAAACTTTATGGACAAAAAAAGTACGTTAGCGCAGGTACGATAATTTATGCCAATTTAATCTCGCTTTTTTTTTTATTTGTTCAACAGCCACCAATAAGGCGAAGTTATAAGTATGCTTCGTCTTATTGGTGGCCGTTGAAGAAATTCGGAATTTTTAGCGGGAAAAATATGAGTTTTTTTTTTCCATAGTCAACAGGTTACAATAAGTCGTAGAGGCCGTCTTTTAAGTATGGAGATACCTGTAACAGAAGACCTCCCTCTTCCATATATGTATATGTGTACAACATAAAAAGTCTGTTAATAACAGAATTTTAACAAAGTAGGTAAAATAACAAAACTAGAAGTAAATAATTTAAAAAAATCTTATAATTATAATAATTAATTAGGTTAGTACTTGAATTCATCTAACTATTTATTATAATTTATTATTTTATACTACATTTTATTTTATTTTAGATTTTTATTTTAGAAGTCTGTAAGTAAGATGTATGTAAGTATATTCTCTTATTGTATGTTTATATTTAGATTAGTGAATAGATTTTTTAATTTTATGTATTCTATTTTCTATTCTACTCTTACACACGGTGTCTACATCTCTTTGTCTATTGTCCTATCGTAGGTATGCTGGAAGAGATTTCTTTAGAAATAAGCATCACCTTTGTACATATGTATTTAACTGTTCCTTTCTTGTTGTCTGTTTATATGTGTGTTCATAAACTGTTAAATAAAAAAAATATTAAGTATCAGCTTTACAATGCAACGGTTCCATTACAAAACCAGTACATTTAATTTTCGCAATGTCGTCGACAGACAGATTACATTACGAATACCAATCGGGTACCTAGACATGTGGTTATTTCGCTTTCGATTCGCCATTCGACTTAGCAAAAAGTGGAGGCTCCGTGCCCTGACCATAAACAAGCGGCGAAGGGAGAAAGTTTATATAGAACTCGCGAACACTTTCCAATACGTAAGTATGTACGCCCTTCGGCTGCATCTGAGTTGAGACGAAACTAAATACTTGTCGTAAGACAGATAAAAGATATAAAAATATTTTGTTAAAAATAATTTATTTTTAGGATGAGGAGTTTTAGTATAAAATCGTTAAGTAGTAATAATAAGTATCTATCTAAAAACAGTTCTTACTGAAAAAAAAACCGGACAAGTACGAGTCGGACAAATGTGTAGGTGTTCATTATAGTATATATTTTTTTATGATTTAATTACAAATGCATAGTTTTCAGATTTTTCCCTGTACTTGTAGTATAAGACAATATTACTTGTCAAATTTCATAGTTCTAGGTCAACGGAAAGTACACTATAAATTTTGATTCCCTTGAGAGTGTCAAAATATACGTTTTTTGTGGCATAAACGGCCGTATATTTTTTTTACGTAAACTTAGAAGTTTGATTTTTTCATAGCTTCAAGAGACTGTTAACGTGAGTATATGGTTTTAATTTCAACTCGATACCTCCACGCGTTCCCGAGATGAAGGGTCTTGACAGACAGACAGACAGACATACAGGCGGACAACAAAGTGATCATATAAGGGTTTCATTTTTCCTTTTGAGGTACGGAACCCTATAAAAGAAGCATTAACTATCTATGGAATAATCGCTATTTATTTCAAGTGGACGTGCTCACTTTTACGCGCATATAACCTAACTGTTTTTTCTTGAAAACAACTCGCCACTTCACCAGTTCCAATTTAAAAAAAAACTAATTCCAAATTTAAAACAGGCTCTGTGTTAAATCAAAACCAAAAGTCATTTATACAAACTAGGCTGAGAATCAGCACTTTTCGAACGTCAAAGTTACATAGGACAGTCTCCCAAAAACGCCTACCCTTCACCACTTCCTAGTGCTTTAGCTGGGAAGAAGAAGTGGCGGAACAAACTCCCCAGCAGCACACCTGTCTGGTTATATAAACTTGAAACTATACAAATCGTATGCAAAGTAATTAACATTACGAAACACAAAACATTACATTAAATTACTTGCCATATGTTAGCTAGCACACGCCAATATACCAACAAAACAATGAAAACTGTACCCAAATAAAAGTGTCCAGGCATAAAGGGCGTGCCCGCTTAGGCACATAAGGCTATTGTAATGTACTGTAACTCGTAGTGAGAAATGATAAACTAGCACCATCGAAGTAATAAATATAACCATTACTAATAACAATAACAAAACCATGGTCAGCAAGACTACCAGTCATCACAAGCAGCACCCGTTCTCGAGCATAACGCAAAGATCAGCCAAGTTACATGAGCCAAGCTCACCTACCTTCCTAATTAGGTTCGTCCTCCTGTTTCACTGTAATTCTGATGGCCGAAGGAATGCCTATTTGTAACAGGGCGGGAGGGTGTGTCAGACTCTTACTGACTAAAACTCACCCGTGTCCCTTCCGTTGCCTGTGTTGCCTCTCTCATCGGCCCTAGTGGACCCCTAAACTTGTGCTGACGACATCTCTTTGAGGCGCGCGTGGAATACAACGCGCCGTCGACCCGAGCCTTATCGGACGGCGAGCTACCCATTGCTCATCGTCCGCGAGCCCGCGCCTACGGTGTGGCCAGAAATCCGCCCGGGATTCCTGACGCCCAGGGCGTCTCCTGCGGCGGCTAGGGGCGAGAGGGCGCGAAATTTGCCTTTCCCTCAACCGTCTCGCCTCCTCCATCGCGAGCATTACTGCTTCGCAGAAGAAGGTGGCGGCTGCCCATGCCCTCTCGCTCCGTACCATGGCCTGAACCAGGGCCGGACGCGAGAGGTCTCTGCCGCCGATCGCCTCCACGAGGACACGGCGGTGTTCTGCCCAAGCCGGGCAGACCGCCACCGTATGCTCCACCGAGTCCTCCGGGCAATCCACACAGTGGTGACACCCGGGCGTTTCCTCCCGCCTTATCCGACACAGGAACCTCCCGAAGCTGCCGTGTCCGGTGATTATTACACACTGGGTATAATAAATGCATAAATGAGCAAAAATTTAATGGCTCATTCCCGTGCATGGATTTTAATAATTTTATTTGAACGTAGGTAAACCAAATTGACCTGCAAAAACACCGTTTAGATCCGTAGCGTTGCACGTTGTTTAGTTGCATTGATCCCGCTTCTTTCGTCGATCAACATCGATAATGCAATTGATACAATATTGTTCGATGATATCGATTCAACGGATTACGGAGATGACAAAACATACCTTTATGTTGAACGGTACAACAACCTACCCAGGTTGAGGTGATATGCACTGTCATAGCGAACTGGGCGGGCTTAAGAAAGTGACAGATTCAATTACTTCCACATACGAAAAGGAGAGCGCAACAATGTGCTGGAACCAAAATAAAACAACGTAAGAGCGCCAAACCAAAGCTATGTATAAAAAAATATTTTCAGTCAGAGTTTTCAATTATCTAATACGCACATTTTGAATGCAATTTTGCAATGAAATTACTTAGGATTTTAGAATTACAAAAAAGAAATATAAAAAGCAGAGGTAAATTAATTAATTTATTAATTAAATTAAATTAATTAATTCGGAATTAACTTCTATCGAGGAAATTTAACCCAATTGCGTTTTCCTTCAGTCAGAGTACTCGTATTAATCAAATAGTCAATAAACATAAATCCTAAAATTAAATCCATGCATGCTGTAATAGTGAAATATATGGTTACGAAAAAGCCCCCAATTTATTTCGGTACCGCCTTAATTAGGTAGGTATTTTAATAGGAAGGATGGAAGCTAAACACCGAACCAAATGAATGAAGCATGGAGGTAAAAGATTGCTACTCAGCTTAAACACTTTCGACTTTAATGAAACGGAATAGGGCTGAAAATACAACGCAAAGGATTATTTCCAAAACATTTGGCATACTATACTAGTCAAACACCTCACTTTTAGTTCATTTATGCTGTTCAGTTGGCATCCTACACTCGAAGTGAAACATCTGAAAGTCTTAAAAAGAATAAATCAAAAGTGAAAAATAAATTCATTAGTGAACCAACCGATCCAACGATGTTAGATTTCAGCACTCGGCATCTTTCACTTGTCTACCGAATGGTCTAAAAACGTATTTAAAGGAGCCGATGAACGTTCGTTCATTCCTAGTAATAATAATAATAATAATAATAATCAAGCTGACGAGGGGAGTGATGACAGGGCCACAAATGTAAGTACCCAATACAATGTGGAATTGAGGAGTGCTTTGGAGGATGCGATTCGAGAATATCGGTTCATGTCGCCCGAACTAAGACCACGTTTACCTCGTTTGCCCATGCATAAGAAAAACAGGGCGCTGGTGGCAACTCTGGATTCGCAGTTATCAAATTATTTTGATGTCTGCGAAGACCTCACTGATACTCACTCGATTCTGTACTGCGCGGCTGTAGCGGTATGTCGTGTGGCTCACGTGAAATTTGCTAAAGACTCTAGAGCTACACGACCAAAACCAACCGTACCAGCTTGGCAACGCAGAATTGAGCGTCGTATTGGTGGGGCCAGAGCGCTCATCGGCAAACTAATCTGCTTCAGGGAGGGCAATACTCGCCCTAGAGTGATGCGCTTTGTGAGGCGGGCGTTCTTAGGGACTGATATCGGCCCTCAGGACTATATGTCCCGTGTCACAGAGCGCATCGACTTCCTGAAGCAGAAAGTGTATGCATGGGCGAACCGTATTCGTAGGTATAAGCGGCGAGTAGAGCGATACACTCAGAATCGTACCTTCCAGAGCGATGAAAGGTGGGTTTATAGGGGTTGGGAGCGACCAGACCAAGGTGTGACTGGCACGCGCCTGCCGGATGATGATATCATGTGTTCTTTCTGGCGCAGTATCTGGTCGGTGCCTGTCAGTCACACTGAAGGTGATTGGGTCCGAGAAGTCGAGCGAGCATGCGATCCAATACCAGAAATGGGGGCTATTACCATCAGCCCCCAAGATGTGGCTCGTGCAGTCCGTCCGTTACCTAACTGGAAGTCCCCAGGGCCAGACGGGCTGCACAACTTCTGGCTCAAATGGTTTTTAAGGTCGCACGCTCGCTTGGCGGCTCAGTATCAGACTGCTTTGGAGTCTGGTTCGCTACCCCAATTCCTAACGACAGGAGTTACCCACCTGCTCCATAAATCAGGTAGCACCGCGGAACCCAAAAATTATAGACCGATCACGTGTTTACCGACGGTCTATAAAGTTCTTACATCTATTTTGAGAGCTAAAATTAACGAACATATTGACACCAACTCCATCATGTCTGCCTCTCAAAATGGATGTAGGAATGGGTCCCGCGGTACTAAGGAGCTACTCCTCATTGATATTACCATTACCCAACAGGTTCGTCATTCCCGAAAGGATCTATCGACATGTTGGATAGATTATAAGAAGGCCTATGACTCGGTGCCACATACATGGCTCATGAGGGTGTTGGAGTTGTATAAAGTAGATGCAACTCTGCGCACCTTCCTGATGTCGTGTATGGGGCAGTGGAGGACGGTCCTTCGCTATCCAGGATGTCGAAATATCCAGAGGAATAGCGAACCGATAAGGATCGAGCGAGGCATATTTCAGGGTGATAGTTTGAGTCCGCTTTGGTTCTGCTTAGCCTTGAATCCTCTAAGCACACTGCTGGAGGATTCAGGTCTAGGCTATCGGTTGAGGAGAGGTAGTCAGGTTATATCTCACCTCCTCTACATGGATGACCTAAAACTCTTTGCCTCCAATAATTTGCAACTGATGGAGCTACTGAAAATAACTGAAACTTTCAGTAGCGCTATCAGGATGGAATTTGGAGTGGATAAATGTGCGGTCATGCATGTAAAGCGAGGGAAGATTATGGAATCCGTGGGAACCCAACTCTCGGATTCCATAAACCTTAGAGCCCTCTCCGCATCCGAAACCTACAAGTATTTGGGTATGTCGGAGGCGTTGGGCATCAATGTTACTGACATGAAGCAATCGTTGAAGGAACGCTTTTTTGGCCGCCTAAAGAAAGTATTTAATAGTCTTCTATCAGGCGGAAACAAGGTGCGCGCCTTCAACGGTTGGGTCATGCCCGTTTTGATGTACTCTTTCGGCATACTCAAATGGACTCAGACCGAACTCGACGCCCTGGATAGGCGGGTCCGTACGCTGCTGACTGCATATCGAATGCATCACCCACGGTCATCGGTAATGAGACTGTATATCCCGCGAAAGTGTGGAGGTCGAGGTTTTTTAAACGCTAAGACCCTGCACAATCGCGAGGTATGCAGTCTCAGGGAATATTTCCTAAAAGCCGACGTGGGGATGCATCGAGATGTGGTCGCGGTGGACAAGGGCCTCACCCCACTCTCCTTGGCTAAAGAGAACTGGCGCAAGCTTGTAGTGCTTGACACTAATGATCGCAGGGAGGTATGGCAGAGTAAGGAGCTTCACGGACGCTTTTTCCGGGCCCTACATGAGCCCGATGTAGATTTCCAAGCGTCCGTAGCCTGGCTACGTTTCGGTGACCTCTTTGGGGAAACCGAAGGTTTTGTCTGTGCAATTATGGACGAAGTTATCATGACGAAGAATTACCGTAGATTTATTGTGAAGGACGGCACGGTTGACGTGTGTCGGGCATGCCAACGTCCGGGAGAATCAATCCGACACATTATCTCCGGGTGTTCTCGTCTAGCTAACGAAGAGTACTTACATAGACACAACCTTGTAGCCAGGATTATCCATCAGCAACTTGCTCTGAAATACAACCTTGTGGAATCGGAAGTGCCGTACTACAGGTATGTGCCCGACCCAGTTCTTGAAAATGGAAATATCACATTGTACTGGGATCGATCCATCATCACTGACAGGACTATTATTGCCAATAAACCCGATATAGTGGTGGTGGATCGAACAGAGCGGCGCGCAATGATTGTTGACATAACAGTCCCTCATGACGGGAACCTCGTGAAAGCTGAAAAAGATAAACAAATCAAGTATCTTGACTTGGCTCGCGAGGTTGTCGACATGTGGGATGTGAATTCAGCAATCATTGTGCCGATAGTCATATCAGCCAATGGCTTAATTGCCAAGAGCCTCGACCAACACCTAAGGAGGCTCTCGTTGGACGGCTGGATTAAGGGCTTGATTCAGAGAGCGGTACTTCTGGACACGGCTCGCATTGTTAGGAGGTTCCTTTCTCTGGAGCCCTGACCGCCGGTAGCTTGGACCCTGTTCCCGATACCGGTGGGCTACCATTTTTTATATTTTTAAATGTTTTTATATTTTTTTAATATTTTAATATTTAAAAATATAATTTATTGTGTAAATAATGAAATAAAAGATAATAATAATAATATTCTTTATTTTTCGGACAACAGTGACCCATCGTGCTAGTAAGCAAAACAAAATAACTTATTTCTATTGTTAGTAGCTGAGATACAATAGAGAAAAATAAAAATAGTATTGTGAAAAGGATATCTCCGGTTTAATGTCCAGTGATTGTCCTTCTCACAAAACTTTTAACAATCGTTGAGTCGATACTCTCCGCCATAGTTTTTAGGATGCTGTTGCCACTCGCCCGCAACCTTGACAACAGCGACGCGGTTTTCTTACGAATGACGGCGTGGAAGCCGTCAGTTCGGTTTTGCGCAAACATAGCAGAAGCGCTGCACCATCGCGGCAGTCCCAACATCATCCTAAAAATATTATTATATTGTACGCGAAGGTCATCCAACGTTCTTTTAGTATAGTTGACCCAAAGATTCCCCGTGTAAAAACACTGGCAATATGCCTTAAACAGTGTTACTTTTACTAAACTGCTACACCGAACAAATCTTCGGGCCAACATGTTACCTCGGACCGCCAGTGCCCTACGCTCTCTTTCAATATCAGCATTGTCCTTAAGGTCGTCAGCGAGAAGATGCCCTAGATATTTGAATGTTGTCACTCTTTTGACGTTCAAGCCGTTTAGGGTAATGTCAGGTATAGTATCTGGGCATTCTCCGCCGGCCTTAAAGACAATGTATTCACACTTCTTAACGTTATACACAAGTCCGTGTGAGGCAGCATACGCCTGACAGACCCGAAGCATTTCATTTATCGCACCTGCCGTCGGCGCCAGCAACGCCATGTCATCAGCGTAGCTGATACTGTTTATTTTTATACCATGGACGCTGCATCCCACCCTCATATTGCTGAGGTTCACGATTAGGCCATCTATACAGGTTGAAATTGAAAACTTGCGACAAACTGAAATGGGACATTGTATACATCATTATTAACAACTTTTACTAAGGGACCAAAGCTGTAATCCCAAAAAAAATCATCTGCTTTTCCTACATTTTGATGAGGTATTGCGAACATAAATGTAGGGGACAGCAGTTTTTTTTTTTGGGATTGTAGCTTTGGTCCCTTAGTAAAAGTTGTTCATAATGATGAGTACAATCTCCCATTTCGATTTGTCGCATGTTTTCAATGTCACCCTGTATATGTGCGAAAAAGCCTCGGAGATGTCAGACCACCCTGCCTCACACCGCATTCCAACCTGTATGTATCAGAGAGTGCATTGGACCACTTTACAACATTTTCTTGATTGCCATACCAATACCGTAGGATCCTGAGCACTCCGTAACGTCCGTGCGACGTGAAATTAAACAAAAATGATTCACTCAAGTGAATCGTTTGATATCGGCTTCACGATACTTTGTAGTTTGGCGAAAAAGTCCCATATATCCGATACGAGTCAAGGTTGTGGTCAGAAGGAAGATTAGAAGGTGGTAATGATGTTTGCTGAGTGCTTTTGTTAAAGTTATACCATCTACCATCTTTGGTAACCTTTAGATGCAAGTTTCTAGGGCCAGGGGGGCAACCGCCGCCTCTTATAGCATTATTATTTTAATATTGCTTCACAGTGGGAAAGAGATGGAGGTATACCCCCTGTATAGCTTCCTCTCATTCTCACACTGATGTAATATCTATTAAAATAATACTGCTTTATAAGAGGCGGTGGTTGGCCCCCCAGATTTTGACGATATGACGACTTCTTCTGTGTCTTTTACTTCTTACTTTGCTTATTTTTCTGCGTTAAAGTAGTCGCAGAAAATAACCCATCTTACTTTATAGATTTTTGGTATTACATGTCCTGTTCTGTTAACACTATACATTGTTATACATACTTCTTCATTTTTCTGTCATTTTTCCTCGAACGCAGTCATCAGTTTAACTTCTTAATTCTCCTCTACACGTCGACAGATTCATCAGCAGATGTCATCTGCGAATGCGTCCGCCGACGTGTAGACGGGGAAATTTGTTGACGTCGGCAGATGCGTTTGCCACCAATCCGTCTGTTGTCGGTTTTTGTGGCACGCATCAAAGGGTTTCAGCGTGAGCGCCCGGCCTCTGTCCACACATCTGACGACGCATCAGTATTATCGTAGCTGCGAAGATAATTAGATCAGGAAAGTCTAAATCAAAATTTTCTCAATCGACCTAGTCTCTATTCCACTTAAGTACTTTGTTCTATTTCTATTTAAGATAGCCAGCATCCACGACCTTCTTCTTTTCCATTTCTTTTTAATAACTTTTCTGGGATGCACACTCAAGTAGTAGTTAAAAGTACTAATTAAGACGCTGACAACACCTAAACCGCGGTCATTGTCAGATCGCATAGAAAAGAAAGAGAAGCGCGATGACACAACGCTTGTAATTTATTGCAAAATGTGAAGCAATTCTCTATTTACTCAAAATTGAGTAGAGTAATCCAAAATAAAAAACAACTAAGTTCTGCATTCAAATAAGACGTTCTTGTTATTAATTAAATACGTAACGTATGTTGATATTTAATGCAAATATTTTAGATTAAAACTCAAGGTAAGAGGTTAGTTTAACGTTAGTTTGTATCGAGATTTTATTTTCAAAACGTGTTTCGGTAACAACCAAGTTCTGGGAAATATGTTCAAAATTAACATATATTTTTTCCGCTACCACAAGCTATACAGATTTGGCAATTTTTTATCCTAAGAGAAGCCTATTTTGGTCAATTGGGTCTTGTCAGCGCCTTAAATAAATAGCTGCGGTAGCTACGGTCTCAACATCCATTTTTTTTAAAGCTGTGTGCGTGCGAGTTTCCTTGCGTCTGTTGAGAATTACCTAACACGGACCGAACGACCTACAGGCGTATGGTCAGCTCGTGGTGATCCATCTGCTGATGCATCTGTCGACGTCCGCGGACGCGTCTGTCGACTTGTAGACGAAGCTGCCTGTCTCGTTATAAATATGGGGAAATTGTAAAGAAACGAAAAAAGAAATACTGAATCATTTATTGGTATTAAAACGTACAAAAATCAATACAATATTCTAAATTCTTAGCTATATCAAATTCGTGAGTAGGTACTAGGTTTCGGGTAGAATAAATCACATTTATTTAATATACACAACCCATACAATCACTATTCTAAAGCTATTATAAATAAGTATATATTTAATATGGTCATAAACCTCTATAAGGTAACCTTAAACTATACTTAATTACAATGCGATTTTTCATCGGATTCGTCCGTAACGTATATTCAGCCAGCAAATCGAGTTACCACAGTTGTTTGAGGTTAAGTTCAACATCAAATGAGAAAATTCGACAGTTTGTGGTTACTTGACGTGCTGGCGGCTTTAAACAATGATACATAATTTTTCGAAAAATGCTTTTAGTAAAGGCACAGATTTTCAGAAATTAAATACAATTTCAAGTTTTCAGACTAACCCTAAAACTTTCAGGCGTAATCGAGACCATGAGACTGAGCCCTCGAACCCACACATGACTCACGGACTGGGTTTTCAACACAAAGCTTAGCGCCGAGAGGAGAGTTGAAAATGTGTTTTTTTGACGCGCTGAGTTGCGCTCTGTTGGATTCTCAATCCTCGGCTCAAAACTGGGAGTTCAAAATCCAATGCGCTATAAAAATCGTTGCGTTTAAAAAATCGCCCGTGGGTACCTGGGCTGAGTGTTATGAGGGGACTCTGGATTCACAAACATTTTGTCTTCTACTCATACATACTATAATAATAGATAAGATACTGTTTTGTTGCGTGTGCGCGCCCCTGTCGCGTCGATTTCGTATAAGTAGCGATATTAGTTTGACTAACAAAAGACAGTCTTGACTAAACTCTGCCCACAGGATTTGATTCACATGTCCAATGACACTCTGTAACGACGTCAGAACATGTTGTTTGTGACGCACAAACGTAGGTTAGTACGATTTATTGCACAACCTTGGCAAATCAGAAGTTGATAAAAAATATTTCCCTTGGACCTTCCTAGTTGGACGTTAAGTTACGCTTGTAGTCTCCTGCCGGGGTCGCGGGAAGCCTGTCGGGGTCGCGGGAAGCCTGCCGGGGTCGCGGGAAGGTACTTATGGGTCACCGACGCCCCTGGAAACACAGGCAACAGGAAGGAATACGGGTGGGTTTTAGTCAGTAAGAGTCTGACACACCCTCCCGCTCCGCCCAGAGCGAGAGAAGTTATTTGATGATTTCCCACCCTCAAAAAAAAAAAAAAACCCTTGTAGTCTGACGGTAGACTAACATAAGCAAACGAGAAAGAATAACACGTCGATTTACGAAGCTGACTTAACTTGAAAATAAAGGCTCCTACATAAGGGATAATAGGAGCCTTAAGACGCTGACAACACCTAAACCGCGGTCTTTGTCAGATTGCATAGAAAAGAAAGAGAAGCGCGATGACACAACGCTTGTAATTTATTGCAAAATATGAAGCAATTCTCTATTTACTCAAAATTGAGTTGAGTAATCGAAAATAAAAAACAACCAAGTTCTGCATTCAAATAAGACGTTCTTGTTATTAATTAAATACGTAACGTATGTTGATATTTAATGCAGATACTTTGGATTAGAACTCAAGGTAAGAGGTTGCCGGGGTCGCGGGAAGGTACTTATGGGTCACCGAGGCCCCCGCAACACAGGCAACAGGAAGGAATACGGGTGGGTTTTAGTCAGTAAGAGTCTGACACACCCTCCCGCTCCGGTAAGAGGTTAGTTTAACGTTAGTTTGTATCGAGATTTGTTTTTCAAAACGTGTTTCGGTAACAACCAAGTTCTGGGAAATATGTTCAAAATTAACATATATTTTTTCCGCTACCACAAGCTATACAGATTTTACAAATTTGTTTCTTAAGAGAAGCCTATTTTGGTCAATTGGGTCTTGTCAGCGCCTTAACTTGTTTTGTTGTACCTTGGTATCCGGACTGGGAGAAGATAAACATTGGGAAAACAATAACATAATTATTATTTCTACATTGTTTGTTTGCAATTGAATTTGAGTTTGGAAGTCAACGTATAGTACAATTTAAATTAATATCGAATAAACTCTACTTTGAAGGCTCCCGCAGACAGACGCGACGAGACTCTTGTAGAACACTTTTTTAAGAAAACTTCATGGAAATTGTTTTTACTACCAGAATCACGTCGCACGGTCGTGTCACGCCTGTCTGCGGGAGCCTTGATTCGGTGACGAAACCGAATATTTTAAAACTTTTTTTTTTGTAAAGCAGAATATTCTTGCTACACCAGATCGTTTAAAACTAAGTATAAATAATTACATTTGTGACAATCATGTTGTGAAACTTGTTCATTATTGCTTTAGTCATTATTCGTATTGCATTCTAGATGCAGTAAAGTTAACTACGTCATCGTGGGGAAACCTGGACTAATAGTTAATATAAGTCTATAAGTCTGGTAAGTTATATTCTCTAAGGGTTATTGACGTGTAAAAGTGTTTGTACAAACCTCTGTACAGAAATAAAATCATTTATCATTTATCATTGTCTCAAATCGCCAACCCGTTTCGAGCAAGCGCGGTGATCAATTCTCGTGCTTTCTTTGTATGAGAAGTGGCCTTTGTCCTGCAGTGCCTTTTGGGCTTCTGACTACGAAGTAAGCTGGTATGTTATACCATCATATTATTGGGCCACTGCACACTAGCTGCTACGACTGTCTACCTATTACATAACGGTATCTATTACCCATTAAGGCGAGCTGTCCACTTTTAAAATTAAGGTAATAAAAACACTTCGTCTCTCCTTAAACATCATCATTACTTATCATATTTCTTACTTCTTACTCTTGTTTCATGTTTATTATTGTACATATGAAACTATATGCTTTATGTATCTATGCATATATTTATTGTACACTAGCGCTGCTGCCAGCGGCTTCGTCCGCGTGGCTTTTTCTAAAATAAAAGTACGAAGTTACTCCTACCTCCATCAGGTATATGCCAGTGAAAGTCTTTTCAAAATCGGTTCAGCCGTTTCGGAGATTAGTCGAACAAACAGACAGAGAGACAGACAAAAAAAAAATTGTTTTTGTGTAATAAGTACCGTATATACTTTCATATGCAGTTAGTAAAGAGCTGTTATTTTAACATTACAAACAGACACTCCAATTGTATTTATCTGTACAGATGTAGGTATAGATGTAACTGGTACACCACTGACTACCTGCAGTATTCTCTCCTTGTCCCTTTAATCCATCTAAAGGTTGTCTGTAAAAGATCGGTTTGAGCAATAAGACCGCCCATTGTGTCACCCCTTGTAAAATTTCAATATTTTTTAACTGTAATTTTTATGGTGTACATAATAAAGAGTAATCTATTCTATTATATTCTATAGTATAAAATATTGTCGTTACTTCGTAGTCAGAAGCCCAAAAGTCTGACGGCCCATTGTGTCACCCTATGTAAAATTTCTACATTTATAGCTGTAACTTTTATGGTGTACATATATTAAAGAGTATTCTATGTATATCTAACCAGTCTTACCAAGCGATATCGTGTTACCCGGTAACCGGGAAAAGGCTAGGCAGATTAATATACGTAATATTGTAGTGTAGTGTCCCAATAAAGTAGATTGGTAATGATTTCCTTCACTAATGTGTAATTCATATTAATCTTGCATTATTTATTTTAACCATACAATGGTGTCGATTCCCTTTTTCACAAACTAAACTAATTTTAAGTTCAGTTCATCTTTTTCTTTCAATTTCATTAAGGAAAGGACAGAAGACAAATTTTAGTTTAGTCCTGTCAAATTAATCAGCACCTGTCACTACTCCATACAAGTTTAGACGTGATTAAAAACTTGCCTAATAAAGTTACGTCAATTTACGTCAAGCGCTGATTAATTTGACAGGATTAAACTAAAATTTATCTTCTGTCCTTTTCTTAATATAATAGAAAGAAAAAGATGCAGTGAACTTAAATTCAGTTTAGTTTGTGAACAAGGGAATCGGCACCAGTGTCAACAAATTGTAAATATGTACTTACTTAGTTTTTTAAACAAAAACTGATCTTTTTTTTAGGTTCTTCTGGCATAAAGCCAATAAATCAATTATAAGCAAACTATATAAAGTCGGTTAAAAACATTGTGCAACTGGTACGTAAAATAAAGAGTAATTAACAGGCACTGTTTACCTTATTAACGTTCATGATAACAGTTGACTCATGAAGATAAGTAATTTAATTAATATACGAGTAGTTTGCTTATAGTCAAGTCTTATAGTAAGTCAAGACAAGTCATCCCTGACGTCATTGAAAACATTCATATTCGTCACAGTCACAGAAAACAATTGAATAGTTATTCGTCATTAATATTTCAATCACAGATTTACCGCAAGGAAAAACTAGTCATAAAAATTCTTTGCTTACGTAAAATGAGAAAGGAAATCAATAAAAATATAATAATAACTGATTTAAAAAATACATAAAAAGTTAACTACTATGATTAGGGTATGAAATGGAAGCCATAGGAACAGTCAAAAAAGTACTAATTAAGTTCGTAAACTTGCATTATCTAAAGAACAATATCTATTGGACCCATAGATTTTTATAAAATCCTTAATTTCATGGCCCATGAAGTTAGCGTATATTTGGGATACCTTAAAGAAGTTTAAGGAACAAAATAACAATGTTTGGTAACTACATTGGACGGAACTTGCTTATAGAGACCATTTTGCCTTTACGCAGCCAGCGCTTACAGTAAGCGCTTCTCAAACTTTTGGTAAGGTTGTCGGGCCTCTTCCCAAAAACGTTTAACTTAACAACTTTGTCAACCACAGCTAACTGATACTACTCTGTTTTGAAATCGAAGCTTTAGTTGATTTGGTAGCAAACGCCCCCGTGTATTTTTTCACTATTGACATTATCGTCATTTGGAAAGACCCCGATAAAACCTCACGTCAAAGACCGTGTATCTGTAATGCAGAGCCAAGGTTAATTACTCCTTAACTGCAAAACAAGCCTAATTTGTACTGAATATAAGTGTTCATTGTATTCAAACTACGTGTAGTCAAAAACTCATAGACTTATAAACGTTGCTAAACCAACAATGTATTTCAGTGTTTGCTTCCGTCATATTTTCGTAAGACTTATTAAAGGCTTCGGCAGACAGGCGCGACGCGACTCTATTAGAACAATTTCTATGGAAACTTTATGGAAATTATTCTACCAGAATCCCGCCGGTCTGCGGGTGCCTTTAAGAATAGGGAGGTTGACGTTATGTTTAGTATCTTACCTTGAAGTGATGGTGTATATCAAAATAATAATTTATGGCTGCCATTTTATAAATATAAAGTGCAATCTATAATAGGAAATACTTGAAAAACTAACATTTATACCTAGTAGATTGTGGTAGTCATTATTTTTATCAATAAACTTAATGGAAGTGATATTATAGTAGCGGACGGGTTTTTACTGTTTTATTTTTATGAAAAAAGTTTTGATATAAATAAATTAATGATTCGGTTAATGAATACTTTGTGGCAAGAACAATATAATACGTTTAAACTTATTCTAATAAACCTTGCTACACACTATAAAATAATTAATTTTATAGGTAACTAAAACTCTCCAGTATTATCTGCCGGTGTCAATAAATACATCTACAGAAAGTACTGAGTTGGGTGATACAACAAACATTATTGTTGTATAAAATATTGAATTTTTATTTTAATCAAAATTAGTCTTTGAATTGACTTAAAAGTCTCACTTATTTTCATGATACTCTTTATAACATAGGCATAATTAAAACCCAATTACTAGACACATTTATGACACATTACGACAATTCGTAATTACGTACAGGCGACCCCACGTCGGTGGTAATACTTTGACCTTGAGCTGGCCTGGTGTAGTGCGGAGTTTCAATAAAAGAGTCCAGCTTACGGATCCCGCAAGCAGGAGCGACGCGAGTACGCGACAGCCCGACGCGATTCTAGCTGATCAATTTCTATGAAAAACATTACCCTCCTGAAGCAGTCGGGTAAAAATACGTGCACATTGTTCTTTAAGAATCGTGTCGCGCTGTCGCGCCTGCCTACGGGAGCCTTTATACTGCTTTTGTCAGCTCTGACGTACAGCCTACTTTACTTACGAGAATGTACGCTTACATCTTATGGCTCGACGATCGTTTTCGCCCATTCGTCACTCTAAGAACACAAACTTGTAGACAAAATATGGACGAAAAAGGCAAATTTTCATGTTTTAATTCTCGTCCCTATAACAACTACAATGCGGCCGGTGAATAATGACCGGTCTGAAAATACGCTCTCCGAACTTTCGAGCATGTTGTCTCACTCACACTCGCCTCATGTCACCGTTTAGTTCCTAAAAAATGCTATTGCGCAGCCTTCTGCGCAAAGTTCGGACCGGCCATGATTCATCGGCAGTATTGTACTTTAGAACATCAACCTTTAAAGTGTCCTTCACACCATATTTTCTTGGCTTATTCAACTAATACTTAGGCAAGGTAGGAGCTGGGGCAGTGGGTGAGGCGAGTAGCGAGTCGTCAGGATTCGCAAATGTTGATTCCCTGATGGACGTCGAGTTCCTGATAGATGCTCGACGTTTCTCCTTGATGGCTTGCGCGAGGAAGAATGTGCAGAATATGCCTGTGCTCTGTAACAAAACAGATTGATTTGGGTATATCGTAGGTATGCTGTAATAGGAAAAGGTGGAGAAATAAAAAATAAAAAATTGGAGTGCGGTGTCAACTCATGGTAGGTAAAAGGATCCAAAAACGTAAGTCTTAATTTTCGCTTTTGGTCATTTGGTGGATGCCTGCCGGGGTCGCGGGACGGTACAAAAGGGTTACCGAGGCCCCTGTCAACACAGGCAACGGAAGGAATACGGGTGGGTTTTAGTCAGTAAAAGTCTGACACACCCTCCCGCTCCGCCCAGAGCGGGAGAAGTTATTTGATGATTTCCCACCCAAAAAAAAGTACTGCACTTCTGCCCTGCAGCCACGCTATGTGGTCCAGACAAAAGGTTGAGTACCGCCAAACTTTAAACGGAAGCTTTTTAGGAAGGCCACGAAAATGTGTCGTAATTAATACGATAGGAATAAAGTTGAACCCTTTGTCGAACGTAGATCTATGCGAGACAAAATGGCTTTTTAATTGTTTCTGTAATTACCGGCATACAAAAGGTGACGATCTAAACTAACATTTGTACGTAAGTCGTTATTTCTTTGTTTAAAGCTGTCGAGGGTTTCCAAGCACGTAGGAAAACACTGTTTACGTCATAACTTTGTTTTCTACTAGCCAGGCAGCAAGGAAACTGTACAGATTGTTTGTTTATTGCAAGTAAGTAAGTAAACTACAAATCCGTTCAGTTCCGTTTTTAAGGTTCCGTAGTAAACAAGGAACCCTTATAGTTTCACCATGTCCGTCTGTCTGTCTGTCCCCGCTGTAGCTCAGAGACGCTTAGTACTAGAAAGCTGTAATTTGGCATAGGCATACATATTAATCACGCCGACAAAGTGCTAAAATAAAACATTGAAAAAAAAAACTTGTCTATCCCATGGCGTGGGGTATCGTTGGATAGGCCGATCAAAATATTGCGGGTCTGTGAACACCACTTTTCGATTCAAGGATCCGTTTGCATAATATTAAGCATTAAAGTGCTAATTTTTGTTAGAGTTAAGTGTCCCCCCCTAGCTGGCAGAGCTAAACGGTTGTTCATGGAGATGTGAAAAAATTCATGGCAGTAGTACATATACCTAATAAATTAAAATGAAAACTATCAGATACGTTGGAGAATTGACCGTGGCATATATCGATGTATGGGAGAAAATGCTTTTCAACTACAAAGTTAAGTTTGTTTTTGGGATAAATTCATTTCACAACTACAGAACTTTTCATTGTGCGTGGTTGGACACGCACCTGGCCGGTAGAACACTCTAGGCAACTTTAGCATGGTAAATAAAAGAGAAAATAACCCATACTTTAATATTATAAATGCAAAAGTAACTGTCTATCTGTTACCTTTTCAGTTTCACACCTTAACGACTAATCAGATTTGGATGAATTTTGGCACACGGATAGAACCTGACCTGGGTTTGAACCTAGGATACTTTTCATACACGCAGGCGAAACTAGTTCTTAATAATTTGATTCAAAAGACTACCCAATGATTCAATTTAAAAGCAATAAAAGAGTGTGGCTGTGTAAAAGTAGTTAATCCAAGTTTGACGACCAATCCACAATCTTAAATAAAAATCAAATGATCAAACTGGAATTAATTAGAGCTAGAAGAAATTACCATACCTACTTTCAAATGACTTTGCTTTTTTATCTTCTTTAATTATTTGCTAGTGTTTTATAAGTTGATTAACCTGGTTGACACTCATCGTATGATGTGTCATCTTAATAATCATGTTATCTTCGTCTCAATTATAATGATTAAGTACTCAGAGAATCATACGTGATTTGGGTTTTTCGCAGAACGAATGCTATATGACATCTAAAAGCGTCTGCGTACGCACGAACAAATAAAAACATGGTGAAAACGAACATCGAACACTTTGTTCGCATACGCGTACCACTACCGAACATTCAACATTGTCCGTAGCAAACTCGAGGGGAAAGTACGCGGCGGCGGCGTGCGCGGCGCGGTGGCAACAGTTCCAACGTGGTTTCAACGGCGAATCCATGGCTACTAAAGAGAGCGAGGCGGTTGAGCGCGAACACAAGGCGAACTGTTTTCATATGGTGTTCGTGTTCGCTTTGCTAATTTACGTCCAAGGGTACAAAATAAATGTTCAATATTCGATGTTCATGTTCACCATGTTCTGATCGTTCGTGCGTACACGCTGTATTATGCCGCGATCAAGCCATCATCATTCCAATACGAGAGAGGCGTTGCTATATCTACAGGCTATACGTAGTACTTGCTATATCTACATCTTTTTTCGCAAGGGAAAATTTATAGCATTAATGGCCGGGATACACGAGGCTAGTTTTTGAAGCTAGGATAGTAAGCTAGCAAGCTAGTAACTCTGGCTTCATGTATGTATACAGAGCTAGCTTCATTTCTAGGCTAGAAAGCTAGTACGCTAGCGTCTCAAGGGTTTTATTTTTAAGCTAGTAGCGCCCCCACCACCGATGTTACTACCCGGGCTTGTGTACTACCCTCGTGTGGCCGGTAAGATAGTACCCAATTGGATCATTTTACTCTACGGACTAAAGGCTGCCGCAGACTGGGGCGATATCGCGGGCACGAAAGGCATATTGGTGCCTGTCGCGCCCACGATATCGCGCTAGTCTGCACGAGCCTTAAGTCACCGCAATGCTAATAGCTTAAAATTTACTAGCATCGTGTAAACAGGCACTAGCTTGTGCCAAGCCTGGATAGAATACAGATCTTGCTATCATAGCTTCGAAAAACTAGCCTCGTGTATAAAACTTGATAATTAGGCCTTAGATGATGCCGTTTCTTCAAGATGAGGCGGTACTTTTTTTTTTCAAATTTGCCTTTTAGGTATAATCAACGTCCCTACACTTACCCTGAAATGTCCCGAAACTCTACAACATTTATTCAATGAGTTACATTATAGAATTCTAAGGTCCTCATACATTCCAACTGTCCCTTTAATCTGTATAATACAAACCTATCGAGGGCAGACAGGCGCCAAGATCCCGACATATCAAATTATATCACTATGTAACTTTGTAGAACCACAAATAATAGAGACACAGAAAGTCTACTTTCCTATCAATTAGAAAACTTTTAGATGTTGAAAGAAACAAAAAATCTTGTGAGTGTTGTAAAGAATCTGACCCCACCTAAGATATTTGATGTTGTATTTGTATAAAAACTTTTTACAAAAAAAAAAAAACAACCGACTTCCAAAAAAACACTACAAAGTGAAAAATAACATTAATTTCGGAAGTCGGTGTCCTTAGATCTGTATTTTAGTTTTTTGCCACCGAATTCCGAAATTAAAGTTATTTTTCACATTGTAGTGTTTTTTTGGAAGTCGGTTGTTATTTTTTTGTAAAAAGTTTTTTACTTTCTATTTTTAGCGGGTCAGTTTGTAATTTATCTAAGTTACAATAGCCTAATGTCAACTGCTCATCACCTTTTACAAAATATTGCTTTTCTTGATGCAGGGACGTTAATTGTTGAGGAGTTCTCTCACCATATGCATTGTGAAGAGCAACAATGGCTTAGCAACTCGTTATTATACAGGGTTACTGGTAACTCGACGTATTCCTTGCAGGACGTCATAGTAGGGTTAAAATGCAACAAATTAAGCCACCAAATGTTCTACCGAAATTCAGTAGTTTTTGAATTAGTTAAGAGTTTTAGTTTTTTAATGAAAAATCCCAGATTAAACCATTTGAAACCAATTTTAAAATGATTTACGGCGCGACTGTACTGAAATTTAAGTTATTATCATAGTTGACGCCGTAGCAGACCTTTTTTAATAATTAAAAGTTCAATAATGCCTAAAACTTTGGCAAATATCACTAACAAAACATTTAATTTTTTGTAATTTATGCTATTACTTCATAAAAAATGTAGTCTAGTGCAAAAAAAAATACTACACCTGGTGTACAAATTACTAAGAAAATATCCTTGTCTTATCAGCTATCCAAAAAGGTATGAAAGTTAATACAAAATCATGGACTACATTATGAAAATCGTTTTTGATTTAGTACAGGCGTGCGTTTCACAAAAAGGTGATTATTCGAAAAATTAAAAACAAAATCGTGAACATTATTATTCTTTTTAATCAATATTAAAAACTTTAATTACACACATTTCACACGTCTTGTTCGATGTGCTGCCCTCGGTTTCGAATACATGTTCTTATTCGCTTCCTTACTTCGGTTTTTGTTATTCTTGAGGTGATTGTTGCCCTCATCTAGTCCGCCGCATTTGTAATTCTCTCCCTTAGTTCTTCAATTGAATTTACTGGGGTCACATAAACTAGATCTTTCATATGACCCCAGACGTAAAAGTCTAGCGGCGTCAGATCAGGGCTTCGTGCAGGCCACGGAATCGGCCCACCGCGCCCTATCCATCGGTTTGGATAGTTTTCATCCAGCAATTGTCGAATTGTGATTCGGAAGTGGAATGGGCTGGACATCCGTCATGTTGGTAAATCATGTTTGCTCTTCTTTCTTCCGGTACATCCGTGAGCAGTGCTGATAAATGATTTCTGAGGAAATCTTCATAAAGTTCCCCATTTAGTGTTCGGGGTAAAAAATGTGGGCCAATTAATTTGTCGTCAATCCCATCCAAACATTAAGCGAGACCCTTCGCTGGGATGCGGTTGGTTTCCGTTTTTTAGGGTTTGCTTCTGCTTTCGGTGCCCAGTAATGTAAGTTGTGGTAATTTGTGATACCATCACGATCAAAACATGACTCATCGGTCCACAGAATGTTTTTTAAAAAGTTTTCGCTGTCGGCGTCGGCACTTAGCATAAAACGACAAAATTCAAGCCGTCTCGGCGGATCTCCTTCTTCTAATGACTGGACTGGTTGGTAATGGTATGGATGTCGGCCTGACAAGTGAACTACAGACCAGACTTTCCACTGTGACATACCAAGCTCACGCGCTACGATGTTTGTCGATGTGTTAGGATCGTCAATAAAACGTTGAAGAATAAGCTCCTCGTCCTCAGCCGTGTATCTCCGGGAACGACCAGTGTCAACTTGCCTGCTTCTTTGGACGCTGCCAGTTTCAGATATTCGCCGATAAGTCGATCCGAAGACACTAACGTGGGGGAGTCGGCGGTTGGGTAATCGAAGTTGATATTCTCGCCGCGCCTCAGCAGCGTTACCGTCACAAAGTCCGTAACAGTACATTATGTCAGCGTATTCAGGATTAGAATATGCAGCCATAGTCAGCGCTTATGAAGGCACAGCACAGCACAAGAGCAAGATACGCAGCAACAGTTAGGGAAATAGCCAGTAACAAAACACGAGCTTGCGCGACGTAGAGTTGAAACTAACTAACGCTGACGACCAAATTTTGCAAAATCGCACCCCCTGTCATGCCGAGAGAACAATAGCGACCAATCACAAAGCTCCCCGAGTGGTTGGAGTTCAAGCGCAGGTAAAAACTACGAATAATACGAATACGAAACAATAGGTTGACCGTCTCGCAATTTTACCTGCCCCCCATAAAACTCTTCTCTTCCCTGGCACACATGCAAAAGTATTGACAATCATACCTTTCTGAATAACTGATAAGACAAGGATATTTTCCTAGTAATTTGTACACCAGGTGTAGTATTTTTTTTTGCACTAGACTACATTTTTTATGAAGTAATAGCAAAAATTACAAAAAATTAAATGTTTGGTTAGTGATATTTGCTAAAGTTTTAGGCAATGAACTTTTAATTATTAACAAAGGTCTGCTACGGCGTCAACTATGATAATAACTTAAATTTCAGTACAGTCGCGCCGTAAATCATTTTTAAATTGGTTTCAAATGATTTAATCTGGGATTTTTCATAAAAAACTAAAACTCTTAACTAATTCAAAAACTACTGAATTTCGGTAGAACATTTGGTGGCTTAATTTGTTGCATTTTAACCCTACTATGACTTCCTGCAAGGAATACGTCGAGTTACCAGTAACCCTGTATACATCTTATTAAGTAGTTCCGGTGGCCATCTGTGGTCTTCATCATCAATTCCACTCCACCAAATGGTGCTTTCCGGGAGCAAATGCACAAGTTACTATAAAAAATACCTAAATGGCTATAAATGTGCCTTTAAAATTTGAGGATTTCCCTCGATTTCTATGGGATCCCCTCATCAAATTATGACTTGGTGACAACGGGACCACCTCGGGAGCATGCGCTTTCAAACAAAAAAATGTTTTTTTAAAATCGGTCCACAATTGACGGAGAAATCGGCGAAATAAAAAAAAAACACAATTTTTTTTTTAAATACGGTTGAATTGAGAAACCTCTTCCTTTTTTGAAGTCGGTTAAAAAGAATCGAGTCAAGATGGAGAATGGAAAACGAACATAATCCTCTAGCTCAGCAAAAAATATCGCAAGAAAAATTTAACATTGTAATTGAAAACATGTTCCCCATACATTCAGACTGCAAATGTAAGTTTGTACGCACAATATTGAGTGATTTACCATGTTATTTTAACACCATAGAGTTCTTATAGGCTTTCCTGTAATCTATAAGTATAGAACTATACTATGTATTTTATCAACATTTTAGGCTCAGCAGTTTCGGAGGTAAGTAGGAGAATGGTCAATTTTCATATATTTTCATTAATAACTTTAAAACGAACTATTTTAAAATTATAAAAAAATACATTTCAAATTCTCTTAAGACGCTGACAACACCTAAACCGCGGTCACTGTCAGATTGCATAGAAAAGAAAGAGAAGCGCGATGACACAACGCTTGTAATTTATTGCAAAATATGAAGCAATTCTCTATTTACTCAAAATTGAGTTGAGTAATCCAAAATAAAAAACAACCAAGTTCTGCATTCAAATAAGACGTTCTTGTTATTAATTAAATACGTAACGTACGGTGATATTTAATGCAGATATTTTGGATTAGAACTCAAGGTAAGAGGTTAGTTTAACGTTAGTTTGTATCGAGATTTTTTTTCAAAACGTTTTTTGGTAACAACCAAATTCTGGGAAATATGTTCAAAATTAACATACTTATATTTTTTCCGCTACCAATTTTTTTTCTTAAGCGAAGCCTATTTTGGTCAATCGGGTCTTGTCAGCGCCTTAATCAAGCCCTTTCATTTGATGTCACACGGTAGGTACAGTTTGCGTTTTATTTTTATTATTTTTATTTTCTCCCCAAAAAGTGGACCCCATATTCAAAATTCATTTATTTACGTTACACGTTCGTGTTTGGGTCACAGAAATTCATATGTGTACCAAATTTCAACGGTCCAGTAGATCGGGAGCAAATCGGCTGTGGCAGAGGGACAGACGGACAGACAGATAGACATACAGACAGCCAGACAGACACGCGAGTGATCCTATAAGGGTTCCGATTTTTTCCTTTTGAGGTACGGAACCGCAAAAACGCACAGAAGCTGAATGTCCTGATAATCATTACTTAATTTCTTCCGTCTGTTTATGAAAAGAACATTATGACCTGGGGGGTAACCATCACCTCTTAAAGCAGTATTATTTCAATATTACTTAGCGTGAGAAAGAGATGGAGCTATAAGTGCTGTATAGCTCCATCACTTTCCCACTGTGAAGTAATATTATAATAATACTGCTATAAGAGGTGATGGTTACACCCCAGAACTGTCTGTAAAAAGATCTATATTCGCCTGCAACATGGCAACTTGTCACGTTTGATCTGTGATCACTCGCACGGTCAGTGCTCTACATTACCTGACCCCTCTTACAAAGAAGAAGGGGGGAAAAGGGGTCGGTTTATGCAGGTCATACCAATAAATCAAATTGAACTGTTTGCTTTGTAATGTCAACATAACAGCTTTTTACTATCGACGCTTGAAAGGCAAAATTTACTAAGCGACATAGGGCTAATTTTACTTTACATGATTCAGATGATTAGGTAAATAAGATTTCCAAAACAGTAAGATTTATGCCTGTAGGATGATTACAAGAATTTATATGATTTTTTTTCTGAAAAGTTAAAGTTAGCCTTATGTCGCTTAGTCAATGTTGCCTTTCAAACGTCGATATGCTTATGTAAATATTTACAGCACCAACAGTATTCTCAGTGTGTTCGCAGATCGGTGGGATTCCCCGATGTAGCGGAGGTGGTGCAGCTCTACGGCGAATTTTAATTTTGATTTTTTGATTACGTGTCTGTGCTAACTAGGGGATAAGCACAATTGTTACTAACCCTATGGAGTTTGTCTCAAATAAAATTATTCTATTTTATTCTACACTTATAACAAAACAAATATTTTTAAATTTTGTCTGTCTGTTTGTTTGTTTCGGCTAATGTCCGAAACAGCTTTTACTGGGAGATAGCTGATGTTATAAGGAGTAACTTAGACGTAGTTTTATTTGAGAAAAAGCAGCAGCTCTAGTACCGAGTAAAACTTCTGAATATACGTGTGTAGTGTTCATAATCACTGAGTTCAGCTGCTGTTACCACCCACGGCTAGGTTAACACAATAAGTGCACTAATGGACACAGGGCATGTTACTGTGACGCTATCTTCATTAGTGGGGTAAGCTGCCCCATAAGAGTTAGCGTAGATTTTGAGAAATTGATAGGGTGGCGGATAAAACGATAATAGGTATCTACAGCGTGATAAATTTTATAGTTGAATCGAAATTTCGTAGATAGTCAGTTGTTATTTTGCAGCGTATTGTTTGAACTTCAATTTGGAAAGCCCCCAATAACATGATACATCATTGAAATATTTGAACTGAAGTAAACTAACGACTCGATTTAAATCCCAAGAAAAACCAGACAATAACAAGTGCAAAATGCGTGCCACAGTCAAATCGTTTATTTTAATTAGGACAAATACTTATAAAGTGAATAATTTGCTATAAAAAGAGAATTGCTACATTTTTTTTTTTAAATAACCTGTCAATGCAAAATATATGTTTTTAAACCTTACTGAAAACGTTATAGCGTGCACTGAAAAAGTTCAAAATCAATTAGGAAATCCCCCAATAACATAATAATTGTCATTAAAATATTCAGAAAACCGTGACTAACAAGTGCAAATGCATTTCAAAGTCAAAGTAAAATAATTTATTTCAATTAGTCCACTTACAGACTTGTAAAAGTCAATAATTTGCACAGAAAAGCGAATATTTTGCAACATTATAAATATTATTGTAAAAAGTCCATGTTTCATTTAGAAATCGATGTTTTTTAAACTTGTGTGTCATGAAAAATCCGCACCTGTTATAGTGTTAGCTGGCTCATGTCATGTGTGTATCTCGATCCCGTTTAAATCGCAGCATGCAATTGAACACCACCCACGGCCCAAGGCCCGCGGGTGTCGGCCGCAATAGAGCTAATGACGAGAATTGGAGACCCCTCCCTGGATATCCACATGATCTGATTCTGCTATATAATTCTCGTGTGGATTGAATTATATTTTCAAACAAGTTTTTGCAGAATAGCTTTTATAATTATAACCAGCAAAACATTGTACACAAAACCTTAAGTAACAAATTATTAACCTAAACCTTTTCATAAATCACTCCGTGCATTGGTGATAAGCGTAAATCCGTTCGGTAGTTTTTAGTGTAAATGAAAGAAAGAAATAAAATAAAGAAAGAAGGAAAAGAAAGAAATAAAAGAAAACAATCTGAAGCGTCCAGACTAGGGATTGCAATCCGGAAAACTGGCTCCGGTAATCCGGCGGAGGATTACCGGATTGCATCAAATCCTACTCTTATCTTAATACCCTTTAACCTCCTTATGTCTCTTCTTGTCTCTCTCTTCGCAGAACTGTCCTTGGTGCTAATTCTCCAAATCCCCGCATATGTAAATTATTAAACAGCTGCAGTGATCTTGTTGATGTGTGCACTCTGACTCACTTGGTAAGTTCCGAAGTATTATGTACAAAAACTTGTAAAATCATTTTACTGTCAATTTAATTTTGATTTTGATTTTAATTTTAGTGTTTATTTTGATTTTAATTTTAGTGTTTATTTTGATTTTAATTTAAATAATGATTTTAATTTTAATCCCCAAAGAGCAGAGGTGTACCCATAGTACACCAACATTTCGCCAGTTATGTTTAGTCCCATGTAATTAGGGGGCGAGCCTATTGCCATCAACCGAACACAAATCCAAACTCCGTGCTGCTACTAAAAAAATTCCTAATGGAAACCTAATAACACTTAACCCGACCTGGGAATCGAACCCAGGACCTCATGCTCAGCGGTAGCGCTTGCAACCACTAGACCAATGAGGCAGTTACTACTCATACCCATATAATAATTAAAACTGTTTGCAACAGCTTCAATTTGCTTTATCATTTAATATAAATTAATACATTAAAGTTAATTTATCTAACATCCCAAGCGCAAAATAAATTAACAAAAAAAACTTAAAAAACCCATTGTAGTATGCATGTGGCAGATAGGTGTTCAAAATAAAAGACTATTGTCTAGCGTTTTTGCGAAGAACTTTCCGCTACGTTCGTCACTGTTAACGCGAAGTTACACACGACGACATAATTATCAAGCTAAGTACCTATTGACCGCGACTTCGTCTGCGATCCAGGATGAAATGCAGCCTATTATCTCCAGGTGCAGAAGCACTTCAATCAAATTTCATCGACACTGAGCGATCGGTTCAGTGGTTAGGTGTGTAAAGGTAACAGACAGAAAGAATAATATTAAATATGGATACAATGGATATTTAGTCTACAATACTTCAAATTGCTTAGCATGGTGCTCCGTTATATCAATACAAATACTGCCGTTTAATTTGAACTTGATGTGTAGCCGTGTGTACTTAAAATTAATATGTTAAGTAGGTACACACGGCTACAAATCAAGCTATACATTTCCAGTTTACGCTAACCTTGCATTGTATGGAAATCCTATATATTGCGAGATCAGCTTATACTGGAAATGTGTAGCTTGATGTGTAGCCGTGTGTACCATGTCTGACGAAAACACGATTCCATACAATTTTCTAGACAGAAAAAAGTACAAAGTTATCACCAACCCGAACAATAATTTACCGCTAGATACTTAGTATTAAAAAAATACTTCAAACTAGATCCTGAATCTTTGCTTATTTGATAATTTCCCACCCAAAAAAAAACGGTTTATTTGTATAATACATTACTATGAATCTACCACATATTAAAGAAATGTCGATGTTTTGTCAAACCGCGCGAAGCGGGTCCGGCAGTTTATAAAATAAAAACAACCAAATTTAATGAACCGACATCTGTTTGAATACAAAAAATAATTAAAAAAAAAAAAAGAAAACAATTATGCAATGTGACGATAGCGTACGCACGAGTCTAAATTATCGAGATAAACGTACATTACCAGCATAAGCTGGCCTCATATTCTTCAGAAAACCAATACTTACGAGGTCAGCTTATTCTGGAAAACCACTGAGTCCATATCTTCTCCCGCTCTGGGCCGGAGCGGGAGAGTGTGTCAGACTCTTACTGACTAAAACCCACCCGTGTTCCTTCCGTTGCCTGTGTTGCCAGGGGCCTCGGTAACCCTTTCGTACTTTCCCGCGACCCCGGCAGGCATCGGCCCTAGTGGACCCCTTCAGTTGTGCTGACATCTCCTTGAGGCGCGCGTGGAACACAACGTGCCGTCGACCCGGGCCTGGCCCTTACCGGACGGTGAGCTACCCATTGCTCACCGTCCGCAAGCCCGCGCCTACGGTGGCCGGAAATCCGCCCGGGAATCCCGACGCCCAGGGCGTCTCCAGAGGATACACATAAATCTGACGAAATAAATTCTAAATGATAGTGAAACTCACGTCAAAATCTTTTGCGTAGTTTGAAAAAACAACGCGGTCACACAGACAGACACGAAATGCGACTTTAATTTATTATATGTATATACGAAATGCAACTTTCATTTATAATATGTATATACAGGGTGTGGTGTACAACGTTAAGGGGCCAATACACCCTATATTCAGTTATCACGTACCACAATTTGAAACGCTTTTTTCCATAGATCTCACATTTTTATTTTTAGATAAATTTACTTCTTTCTTTACTAATTTGGCTGTAATTTCTATAAATTACATTATATTTTAACAAAACTAAGGTCTTTTATATAAATTACAGACAAATTAGTAAAGCAAGGCGTAAATACAAAAAAAATATAAACAAATATTTTATTCTGAGAGCTATGGAAAAGTTTTTCAAATTGCGTTGGACCACTATGTACGCTACAGCCTGTATATAACTGACTTAATTGATACTTTTATCAAAAATATATAATCCGCAAAATTTCGAGTGTTGCTTCCCCAGCCTTTTTGTCGTCCACCCATAGCACGTCACGTCTCATAGGTAATGTCCTAAGGGCTTTGCCCACAAACTATGAGACTGCGGGCTTGGAGGATGCCAAGAATGCTTTTCAAATTGCTTGCCCGGATAAAGAATTTCCAGACAACCTAAAATCTCAGAGGAGCTGGGACGATATTTATTGCGATTTAACATTCAAATCGATTCTGAGCCGCAGTTCAGGTCCGGATCGCGCAAGACTTTTGGCGGTCGGAACCAGAGAGGCCGGTCATTGGCTACATGCCCATCCTTCTCCATATACCGGTACCTTTCTGGATCCGACCTCGCTTCGTCTGGCGACTGGTCTGCGGCTTGGGGTCACGGTATGCACTCCACACACATGCCCTTGTGGCACGGACGTGGACCGACTGGGTCACCACGGACTTTGTTGTCAAAAAAGTGCAGGCCGCTTTTCAAGACATGCAACACTTAATGACATAATCCGCCGGTCTCTTGCCAGCATCAATGTGCCTGCTCTTCTTGAGCCGACTGGCATTGTCAGAGATGATGGCAAAAGACCTGATGGTGTGTCTTTGGTCCCGTGGAGTTTGGGACGGATGCTTGTGTGGGACGCTACCTGTGTAGACACACTGGCACCGTCACACTTCCAACGGACTACTTCTAAAGCGGGTGCAGCGGCAGAAAATGCCGAAAATCTGAAAGTTATTAAATATGGAGGCCTTGGCAGAGAGTACAACTTTGTGCCCTTTGGCGTCGAGACCCTCGGTCCGTGGGGTCCCAGTGCGCATAAGTTATTTGCGGAAATCGCGAAACGTCTAGTTGATGTAACCGGTGACCGAAAAGCTGGCGGCTTTCTCGCGCAACGCATCAGCATTGCAATTCAGCGAGGAAATGCCGCCAGCATCCTCGGTACAATGCCCCGAGGGCCTTTTTTAAGCTTAACTTAGTTTTAATTTAATTTAGTTAATGTTACTAATCATCTTGTAATTTGGTTATGTAAACAGTATATTTTATATTTAAAAGAGTGTCCATGGATTCTCTTGCCTAGCTTCATCTTTCTAACTGACCGACTCCTGGGAAGTTAAAAATAGCTTGGACATGCTTTTGAGTCTGAGTTTGAATAAAATGCGATAAGCGATGTGCCAAATCCGGGTCCAAGTTCCCATGTGCCTTGAACACTGGATCCGTTGTATATTTATTTATTTATTTAAAGATTCCCTGTAACCGTTGGATAAACATCCTGCTAGCTATGAATGGCGAAGATCCGTGAGTTTATCAGTGTGAGTCAAAGATAGAGTCAAAGGAACCCGCCATGAAACAAAGTGACTTTGTCATTGAGATACCGAGTATACTTAGATGTTGTACTCAGAATAGCGCAGTACCTACTTGTTATATGGCTGACTGATAGTAAGTTCCACTTTGTACATCTTGTGCTTTTTAGGGTTCCGTACCCAAGGGACCACATTACTAAGGCTCCACTGTTCGACCGTCAGTCTCAGAGCTGTATCTTTTGAACAGTAATTGGTAGACACTTTAAATTTTCACAGAATGGTGCCGATTCCCTTGTTCACACACTAAACTAAATTTAAGTTCAGTGCATCTTTTTCTTTCTATTTCATTAAGAAAAGGACAGAAGATAAAATTTTAGTTTAGTCCTGTCAAATTAATCAGCGCCTGTCACTACTTCATACAAGTTTAGACGTGATTAAAAACTTGCCTACTAAAATTACGTCAATTTACGTCAAGCGCTGATTAAATTGACAGGACTAAACTAAAATTTATCTTCTGTCCTTTTCTTAATGAAATAGAAATAAAAAGATGCACTGAACTTAAATTTAGTTTAGTGTGTGAACAAGGGAATCGGCACCAGTGTATATCTTTTATCTATGGCCGCTATTACAACAAATACGTAATAAAAATAAATTAAAGTTATTAAGAGGGGTCCCAAAAGAAATGTGTTTTTGGAGATTTTTTAAAATATATAGTGTTTAATATTGTGCGGTGATAAGGAACCCTTCGTGTGCGAGTCCGACTCTCACTTGGCCGCTTTTTTCTTTGAAATTATTACTAATAGGTACATAATATATCCCTTCATTCATTAACGTCTTGAAACATAAATGTTGTTTATCTACGTAGGTATAATAAAGTCTTGTTGGTCGGTTATTGCTTACAAATGACAGCGAAGGAGAGGCGAGTATTGTATTTTGCTTCATGTCTTATTAGCTACGCCTGCGGCTGAGATATCGTGGAGTTGAGAGTATCTTTCTGATATGATGTCACTATTCACATATTACATGTATTTTAGTCGAATCCAGCGATTTCATATCAAAACGTGAGGAAATTATGATAGAAAGACGACCCAACGTAAACGAGTGACCGTTCCAAGATACAAATGATGCAGTGTCGGGTTCGAAGTTTGAATGCTGTGTTCAGAGACAATTTATTTTTTGTTCTGGCACATGTGGTAATTATTATTTCCATGCATGACTCTATAAACTAGATCTCTAATATCAACGATATGTCAACGTTAGGCTGTTGTCACTGTGCAGTGACAGCCCTTTTTGGTCGTTTGGTCGTTACCATAGACATAGAGAATCGCCGCAGGAGACGCAGTAGGCGCGCGCTTGCGGACGGTGAGCAATAGGTAGCTCACCGTCAGGTAAGGACCAGACCCGGGTCGACGGCGCGTCGTATTCCACGCGCGCCTCAAAGAGATGTCAGCACAAAAGTAAGGGTCCACTAGGGCCGATGCCTGCCGGGGTCGCGGGAAGGTACTTATGGGTCACCGAGGCCCCTGGCAACACAGGCAACAGGAAGGAATACGGGTGGGTTTTAGTCAGTAAGAGTCTGACACACCCTTCCGCTCCGCCCAGAGCGGGAGAAGTTATTTGATGATTTCCCACCCAAAAAAAAAAAAAACAGAGAATGGGAGCGTTCCGTATTCAGTTATGCGATTAATACAGACCGAAAAGTACGAGCGAGACAAAGCGAATGTGCGGCCAGTAGTAGTCACTTTTGTGAGAATAACGCTGAGTCCATTGTCTGTCTATGGGTAATACCACTAATGGTAAAGAAATAAAACGATATGGCGTTTAATTTCTCCAAGCAAACTAATTATACGCAAAGCGGAAGGAACACCTACGAAACGGGAAGTTTGAGTACTAAGAAGTCCTATAGGATTTACATTCAACAGGCAAAACAGAGCCGGAAGATCGAAGGTTGAGACGTTATAACTGTTCACCTGACCCTTTTGGCATACTGATACCGATACAAAGCAGAGCAAACCCTTACTAGGCACTTAAATACTTTTTTTCTTATATTTATGTGACTTTGCTTAGGTAGGCTTTCTTCCACAAAAACTAATGACATGGCAAACTGGCCAGAATTGTTCTGGGTTATTATTACTCAGGAATATCAGTCCCATCAGTTTTGAAACTTCTCAACAGCACAGCAACACACGCAAGAAAGACATTTGAGATATTTTGTAACACGATTCCAATGGTTACGCACCGTCCAAACACGCTCCAAATGTGAAATAATAACAATGGCCGATGGCGGTTAACGGAACGACTATTTCTGTCACCAACGTATATTATTTAGATTTATTATCTTGATAACATTGAACTGTGTGTGATGTGTTGAGAACGTCCAAAAGAGTAAATATTTCCTTAGAAGAAATTGTAGGTACTTTTATAAATTAAACTAACTTAACGAATGTCCTAGAAATAACTATTAAAGTTTACACAAAACTTCGCGTAACATGTGACGCAACTAGGAAGTGTAATTTTTGCAATGTTTAACATTCCTTGAAATGATTAGGCGTTACCTAAATAATACACATTGCTAATTGATTCAGCTAGTGCCACTTTTTAATAGCATTGGATTATAATTATCATGCTATATTGTTTTCAAATTATTATATCGATTCTAAAAAATATTACAACGAATGAAAGAAATTAATAATGAGTGACCTCTTGGAACTTTGAAAGTCATTAGTTCATTACATTACTCATTTATGTTATTCATTATATTAAAGGAAAATAAATGATAAATAAATAGGTTTGTACTTATTAAAATTAGGTAACTTGTAAAATGTAGGCAGAAAAAAACACCATGATTATATTATAAAGTATTTATTAATGCATGCTACGTTAAGCACTGTAGTTATAACAATATAATTTGGCAAATATTTGATGTTGTTTTCCTTCAACTTGCTGATAACTTTTGTTAGAGGCTAAAATTAAAATAAACTTCCTCTATTTCGCGCCATACTTGTAGGCACTTCAGTTTAATAACTGAGTGTTAGAGGTCACACGCTATGATGCTACGCTACCTACAAGGAGCTTCGGCCTTACATTGTACCAACTGAATCATTTGTGAATACCAATGACTCAGATGCAGCGCTAAAGGATTATAGACACCATAAATTATATTGTTGTTATGGTAGGGTTATACCATAGCTAGGCCTTCAGGTCCTAGACGGGCTTGACATAGCATTTCATAAAAATGTTGCTATATGATCTGTGGTTGCCTCCTTCCCTC
Organism: Atethmia centrago; assembly: GCA_905333075.3. Classification (NCBI taxonomy): domain Eukaryota; kingdom Metazoa; phylum Arthropoda; class Insecta; order Lepidoptera; family Noctuidae; genus Atethmia; species Atethmia centrago. The sequence goes on along the minus strand of HG995378.1, from coordinate 26,690,627 downwards.
AAATATGGCGAGGGGGGTAATGGTTGATTTTTGCGTTACACTCGTGAATGGGTGCTGCTTGTGGTGACTCATCTCGTCTTGCTGACCATGTTTTTGTTTTGTTATTAGTAATTAACTAAATTAAAAAGTGGTGATAAATGGCTATGAGTCTAGCCCCATTCAAGTCACATCTGGAGTTCCGCAAGGATCCATTCTAGGTCCATTATTATTCATCTTATTTATTAACGACGTTAAAAATTGTTTTCAATCTTCGAAATTTCTCCTATACGCGGATGACTTAAAGATATATAAAAATATCACCAATCAATCTGACTGTATAGATTTTCAGAAAGACCTTGATCGTTTCTTAGAATACTGCTCTTCTAACAAACTTCAGCTTAGTTACTCTAAATGTCATAGTATTACGTTTACCAAAAAGAAATTAGATATCAAATTAGTCTCAAAGGGCCTTTGAGTTTGTTAAAAACCAATTTACATAATAAACATCATTTATCACGTATGAAGCTAAGCTACAGGTATTAAGTTTCCTATATTATATTGTAGGCTGTGGTATTAAGAAACTGCGTTTTATTTTCAAGATGACGTCTGGCTTTTCTTTTTAATACCAGCATCCAGTAGTCCAGTCTGAAGCTTTTGCAGTGTTCACCATCGAGTGTAACAAACGAGTAATTGCTATCTTGACTCAAATACGTCACGAGCGGTATGACGTAATTACATGTCGAAAACAAATGAATCACAAAAAGTGATTGATGTTTCCGAGTCTGGTGATTGTAAGGCCGTCTGTAAAATACCTACTCGTAAGTGTACAGTGCAGTGACTGCGTTTTAATCCAACCATCTTATTTTTATTTGTCTTAGGTATTAATATAGATACCGATGTTTACATCTCTATCTACTTTCCAATAGCAGGTATGCTGGAAGAGATTTCTTTAGAAATAAGCATCACCTTTGTACGTATTCTTCTGTTCTGTTCTTCTTTTCTGTTTTTATACAAGGTGTTGTTTTGAACCTGCAAAACATTTCAGGAGGTTGTTATGAAACTCGTAAATAATCGTATAACAATACGATACCAAGTCAATAATCAATAATACTTTTTATTTTAGATTTTTAAATTTTATCTTTTCTTTTTTTTTTTTGTTTTTTTTTTAAATATTTTTTTTTTTTTTTTTTTTTTGTGTCGAGAATCACTAACATAATTACCTCCTAAAATGTTTTGCAGGTCCAAAACGTTCCAAAACGTCCTTGTATGTGTGTACATAAATGGTTAAATAAATAAATAAATACATTGAATTAGTTTCCTGTTTCACTACCCACTTCTAGTGCAAATCATGTAGTAAACATTATTCAGTGGAGACCTAAGCCTGCGTGGTGTTTCCATGCAACCTCTGCGAGTCTATATTATAAAGAGGCAAAATTTGTTTGTACGTATGGGGTACTCTGGAACTACCAGCAGGCTTAGCATGACGTTATCTATTTCTTCGAAGAATAGACACGGCTCTTTCTATACAAAGTGACATTTCGTTTCTCCATTTTTGACATCGCACCGTAGATCTTTCTACAATCTGTCATTTTGTCTTTCGTGTCTAACGATCTTTGTCTAGGTCCTTTTTTATGTAGAAGGATTTCTAAGCCTGCTGGCGGATTAGAATTCTTTTTGCATTTGATAGCCCAATTCTTGAGGAAGGTTATAGGCTATTTAACATCACGCTACGACCCCTAAGAGCCGAGCAAAAAAGTCAGAAAGAATGCTAAGCGAAAACTTTGTACTAACGCGGGTGGGCGATGCAATGCGACGCATTGGGTTGACGGAACAGGAAATTTCACGCGCAAGTCGCGGGCAGATGCCTTTACCTAGTATGTTATAAATTGATGGCGCAATTATGAGACAAACACTATTTCGTATTAAGAATATTGAAACATTATATGGCTATATAATGTCATGTAATGTGTGGCTGCGCGTCATTTTCTACAGTGCGATGTCAAAAAAAGGAGAACGAAATGTCACTTTGTATAGAAAGAGCCGTGTCTATTCTTCGAAGAAATAGAAAGCGTCATGCTAAGCCTGCTGGTGGATTAGAATTCTTTTTGCATTTGATAGCCCAATTCTTGAGGAAGGTTATAGGCTATTTAACATCACGCTACGACCCCTAAGAGCCGAGCAAAAAAAAAGTCAGAAAGAACGCTAATCGAAAACTTTGTACTAGAGCAGGTGGGCGATGCAATGCGACGCATTGGGTTGGCGGAACAGGAAATTTCACGCGCAAGTCGCGGGCAGATGCCTTTACCTAGTATGTTATAAATTGATGGCGCAATTATGAGACAAACACTATTTCGTATTAAGAATATTAAAACATTATATGCCTATATAATGTCATGTAATGTGTGGCTAGGCGCACTGTCATCCTTCTTGGCTAAGAAGGATGACAGTGCGCGTCATCGCGTAAAATTAAATAGATTGATTTTATTTAAATAATTACGCGTTAAAACTATATACCTAAGCTTTTAATTTATTTGAACGGTCCGTCACAGTAGCTACCAAAGTTTTGGGATTATTCTGAAATAAAATATTTTCTACATCAATTATTAGGTATAATATTGTTCTAAGCATTTATTAACAACGATTTTATTTTTAATTATTTATTAATAGTATGGGAAATCAGACAACGCAGACGCATTACACGGATAGAGAGACACCAGTGTACGCGGTTTTCCTGGACCTATCCAAGGCCTTTGACCTAGTCTCTTACGATTTACTCTGGCAGAAGCTAGGAGACACAACAGTGCCGCTAGAGCTCGCATCTCTCCTCAAATACCGGTACCTACACCAAGAGACTCGGGTGAGATGGGTAGGGGAGCTTTTGCAGGCCGGAGTGTGGGGTGAGACAGGGGGGACTGTCCTCACCCTTGCTCTTCGGTCTCTATGTGAATGCCTTGGTCGAGCGACTCAGCAGCATGCGTGTCGGCTGCTATGTGGATGGTGTTTGCTTTAATAATCTGAGCTACGCGGACGACATGGTGCTGCTGGCTCCCTCGATCAATGCTCTTCGAAAGTTACTGGCTGTGTGTGAGTCGTATGCGGAGTCTCATGGGTTGATATACAACACCAAAAAGACAGAGTATATCGTCTTCAGGTCTGGTGCTAGATGTCCATCTACGGTCCCTCCTCTGTTACTTGAAGGTCACCCAATAAACAGGGTGTATACATTTAAATATTTGGGGCATTTGATAACAGATTCCCTGAAAGACGATTCAGATTTGGAGAGGGAGCGCAGAGCGTTGTCAGTCCGTGTGAACATGCTGGCCCGCAGGTTCTCTCGATGTACAGTTGCAGTTAAAATAGCCCTGTTTAAGGCGTATTGCACAACACTGTACTCGGGGGCCCTGTGGTTCAGATATACCCAAAGTGCTTGCAATGCTCTGCGTATCCAATATAACAACGCGTTCAGGGTGCTGTTGCGACTGCCACGTTTCTGCAGTGCGTCGGCGATGTTTGCCGAGGCGCGCACTGACAGCTTTGACGCAGTATGGCGCAACAATCTGCCTCGTTACTTCGCAGCAACATCATTCTGCACTCGATAGTCGATAGCCGCCCGGGCAGGTAGTCCGCTTGTGTGGGCGTTAGCAGAGCGGACAAGATTTGTTTTAGTTATTAAGTACTAACATAGCTCAGTAAGATTGTTACTAACACAATGGACCTCATTTGTTGTCTTTCCAATAAATGATTATTATATATTATTGTCCGATTTCCTGTCATCATAGTTCGCGCGTTCGCGCAAAATATTCTATAAAATATCAATTCTACCTATTTATAACTATTAAACGCATTAGGGAATACCAACATTGAATTATTTGGCATTTTCCTGAAGTATTATTTAGTATTGTTTAGTAGTTTTATTTGAGCAAACAAAGAACGTGAATCATTTTGAAAAAATATTCCGCAATATTTAGGTACAGTTATAGCACATATTCAAATACTAATTGTTTCATTTTCCTCGTAATGCAATGCTTATTAGTGTTAAATCAATATTTATTTTAAAATATAATTATTATGTTTCAATGCTAGCTCTATGTACAGTAACGTATTGTCCACTAAAGCACTCAGCGTTGTTAAGTGATGGCCTGAAAGTTGAAACACTGGTTTGAATAAACCTACATCAGACAGGTTGCTATTGTATTCAATTAGACCTATCTAAAAAAATGAAATTTCAGAAAATGTCAACAAAAACAAACAACGTACGTTAATATGTAACTTTGTAATGATGTAACTTCTAGGTAATTTCTAATAAAATTATTATTATTAGTATAATTCAATTGGGTTTTGTCAGGTTACATTTAGCTAATATTTTGAACCCATTTGTTCTTGTTTTTTTTTAAATTTTTAAATTAAATATTTGTTTATTTATGGCAACTAGGCCCAATTGTTAGTAACATTGGTCTTAAAAAATATTGTTAGTTCACAAACACAGAAACAAAAAGGTTAGCTGTAGGGTCTTCTAACCAGCACCTCCACAGCGTGCGACAACCAAGGTGCGTCGTACTTTTCTATTAAGACGCTGACAACTCCTAAACCGTGGTCACTGTCAGATTGCATAGAAAAGAAAGAGAAGCGCGATGACACAACGCTTGTAATTTATTGCAAAATATGAAGCAATTCTCTATTTACTCAAAATTGAGTTGAGTAATCGAAAATAAAAAACGACCAAGTTCTGCATTCAAATAAGACGTTCTTGTTATTAATTAAATACGTAACGTATGTTGATATTTAATGCAGATATTTTGGATTAGAACTCAAGGTAAGAGGTTAGTTTAACGTTAGTTTGTATCGAGATTTTTTTTTAAAACGTGTTTCGGTAACAACCAAGTTCTGGGAAATATGTTTAAAATTAACATATATTTTTTCCACTACCACAAGCTATACAGATTTTGCAAATTTGTTTCTTAAGAGAAGCCTATTTTGGTCAATTTGGTCTTGTCAGCGCCTTAACATACTTAGGATGCTGTTAGAACTAGACCGCGCTCTTGACAAGATGGAACTTGTTTTTTTGCGCCATAATGGCGTAAAAATCATTGTTTTATTGGTGTCAGAGTTTTTATGCCGCTGTTTTAATATCTCTCAGGCATGCCGGTTTCCTCAGGATGTTTTCCTTCACCGTTTTTTAAGCAAGTGATAATTATACAATACGCATTCATCCGAAAGGTCAGAGGTGCGTGCCTTGAGTTGGAACTTGCGAGACGGTCCGACGGTCACACACCACTAGGCTATACTGCGATAATACATATTTTTCTGAAACACATACTCATCATTGTCTTCCTGCCTTCCTGTTACTTGGGGTTTGCACTACACGTTTTCCTGAAACTGTATACTACGGGCGTGAAAATACAGAGTCAAATTAATTATAATTATATAATAATATTCATCATCATCATCATCTGCCTGCCTTTTCTCAACTATGTTGGGGTCGGCTTCCAGTCTTACCGGATACAGCTGAATACCAGTATTTTACATGGAGCGACTGCCTATCTGACCTCCACAACCCAGTTACTGGGTAACACGATACCCCTTGGCAAGACTGGTTGTCAGACTTTCGAGCTTCTGACGACCCGTAACGACTGTCAAAGATCTACAAATGCCAGCCGGGACCAACGGCTTAACGTGCTTTCCGAGGCACGGAGGGGTCTTGGTATGTAAAGATGGTCACCCATCCACGGACCAACCGCGGCAAGCGTAGCTTAACCTGATCGATCGACCCGTGCGGCTGTTATTACTTAGCCACAAGCCCCTCGATTATATAATAATATTATATTTAATTATTAGTATATAGGGGTGACTACCGAGATGACAACTAATAGAGAAGTATGGAAGAAAGCGACATGTTGCGCCGACCCCAAATAAATTGGGATAAGGGCAGGGGAATGATGATTATATTTAATTATATATTAATATTATAATTAAAATTATATAATAATAATTCATAATTTTAATTAGCTATCAAAACGTCGCAGATGTGATGGGAATCGTTATCTAAACACAAAAACAAGGAAATGGCTAGATAATGCTCTCACTAGATAGGTTATTACTTTAGTACCACAGAAAAAAAGTAAAATAAGCCCAAACTACCATATCTCTATTTCTACAAAAATTGAGGTTCTTTTGTACAAGCAGCAGGAAGTAATCCAACTAATATTTTCTAATGGCTAACAGAGAAACTAAATGTGTATGTTCATTGCTATGTCCGGATAATAAATTACATAATAAAAGTTTATGTGTTCCGCTAGTCAGTGACCCGTCTGTCATTACTCTCATTGAAGATAATTAGATAATTAATATCTCGTCCAAACGACTCACGTTGCGTGGACTGTCCTTTCATTGTTGTTGACTGCGATGCATTTTTCTCTTATATCGCCTTGTGCAGTCGGTAACATGTGAAGTACATACTGAGTAAATAGTGGGAAGATACTTGGTCTCATTCATATTATTCTTAACAATTATTTTATTTTTGTTTGCAAAAATGATGAGAATCACGCCTTTTTGACAATTTTGTGACTGGGGGCGGTGCATTTCATTCATTCATTCATTCATAGTTTCAAACCGATTTTTGAGCCATTATTTTTCGATTTCTTTTGTTATTTTAATAACCTGATAACTACGTAAATATTTATTTAGATTAGATCCGTGACTACTCGTATTATAATGTTGCATGTAGGTGACCTGTTGTAGCTTAATTTACAAATGCAAGGACATAAACATCGTAATCTCGACCTCGACATAAGATTAGATTTAGGCGCGAAGACCAACCAGGATGTTTAAATAACTAACAAAAGCTGTAAATGCTCTATCTGACTCACTATCCGAGTACCTGAAAAAATACTTTGAAAAACTAAGGCTTGTTCTTTTCACAACACGAATAAAAATCTATTCAACCTTTAAAGCCAATATTACGGTCCGTAGGATATATTTTGAACACAGAAATTGTTACATTATTTGCTGTACAGCATTCAACAAAAATTACGCTCCATCTATTCGATGCTATCAAAGTATTTTGCCTTTTACATTGTTGTTTTACGGTCTAGAATCGTGTGTGATCTTCTGGGAGTTGGTCTCAGGAAGCGTACTAGGCCATACTCGTAGCGATGGCTGGGTACGTTGCATTTAATGACACGGACGACATCCTCTCTGTTTTACACCACGGCAATTTTCGTATTAAGGTGGTCGTTTTTCAATGTCGTATCGTTCCCGGTTGGCATTTATCAGCTCAGTGATATGTGATGAAGGATTATGTTAAAACGAAAACAAATATTTTGTGATTAACCATTCAAACTGCTAAAGATTTTGACTTTGACATAATTATGACATTAAAATGTCACGATTTTTTATTGCCTATAAAAAAAATAAGAGTATGTTAGCACGTTGCACAAAATGAGTGAAACTGAAAACCAACCAAAAAAAAATACTTTATGCTTTATGAGTATGACCGTGAGCAAAATTGCTAAATTGAGCAAGAAAACGTTACAAACGTGAATTAGTGAACGAATTTTAAACGTTTCATTTATTATGTATTGCTACCATAAATAACTTTTTTTTTTGTTGAATAAAGTAGTTTTTGTAAATGGAAGGTCGCTTCACGATTCTTTTGTGTAAAGTTTTGGTAAATTTGCACAAAAATGAGGGAAGTTATAAATTGAAAGCATTTCAGTTTACTCTTTAGTAGCAATAAACATTTTGTTTTTGTAATGGTTTCTTCAGATACTTCTGGAAATGATCAAAATTGGCAGTGGTGTCATTTTAAATGGCGATAATAATAATGTACTTACCTCTTGAAAAACATGTTTAATTATACAAAAAATACTTAATTTGGAGGCGCCGGGTATCGATCCCGGTACCTCTCGCATGCTAAGCGAGCGCTCTACCATCTGAGCTACGCCCCCGACAATATCTTGTCCCAAATTAGCTCATTAATAGATAAGTCTTAATTTTCTATCTGTTCGTGCTATTATCAGCAAGTCGCGACCTTACTTTCGATATACGAGAGGAGACATTGTATTTTGAACTCTGTTAAAGGAGGCTTTAGTGTCGTTTATTGAATACTAGATGACCCGGTGAACTTCGTACCACGTGAGACAAGATTTAGATTTTTTCAATTTTGCAGGTGTTCTTTTGGGATTTTCCTTGTTTTTTGTTTGCTAAACCACCCCAGAATACAGGCAAACAAAACAAAGAGAAAAAATATTCAAATAGGTAAAGCCATTTTCGAGTTTTTTCGAGACTAACGCACGGCAATTGATTTTTATATATGTATACATTTTTTCTTATTTCTTTTTTCATTTTTTTGTATACATTTCCAGTTTAAGCTGATCTCGCAATGTATAGGATTTCCGTACAATGAGAGGTCAGCCTGGAAATCTATAGCTTGATATGTAGCCGTGTACCTATAGATGAGAGATTTTACATTTTTGCTTCGTAGCGTTTTGTTTAACTTTAGGGTAGGTAAGGCATAAGTGTGTGTATATGTGTTAAAATATACCACTATCTTCTTTTTGGTGGGAAAAGTGGCCGCAGTCTCGACGTAGATAGCGATTGCTTTATGACCGAATTTGCTCGCAGTCCTAATGGGGTCCCTAGACGGTAAAAATTGCTTTTCAAACACGTGATTTTTTCGTGGATGTCATGCATTTTTGACCGTTTAGGGACCCCATTTTTTATGGGTAATTATCAAATAACTTCTCCCGCTCTGGGCGGTGTGGGAGGGTATGTCAGACTCTTACTGACTAACACCCACCCGTGTTCCTTCCGTTGCCTGTGTTGCCAGGGGCCTCGGTAACCCTTTCGGACTTTCTCGCGACCCCGGCAGGGACCCAATTAGGACTTTGCGACCGAACTAGGTCGTAAAGCGATCGCTATCTTTGTCGAGACTGCCTGGGCAGGTGCGAAATCATAATTCAACGGCCCATACCTCGCAAATAATAATAAAACAGCTGCTATAATATTTGCGTCAGCTGTTCACAATGCGCCATTGATAAACGTACTAAAAAGTAGATTAATAGGTTATTTGCGAGATCGGCAACAAAACAAAATAAGTTAATAACAATGTAGTGATGTACCTTTCATGATATCATTCTATTTCTATTAAAATTAAATAACAAAGTAATAATCATTATTTTATAGAAAGCGCTCTAATAAAAACACCGGCCAAGTGCGAGTCGGACTCGCGGACGAAGGGTTCCGTACCATTATCTATAAAAACGGCAAAAAAAAAAATCATCAGTCTGTTGTATGGGAGCCCCCTTAAATATTTATTTTAATCTGATTTTTATTTGTTGATATAGAGGCAACAGAAATACATCATCTGTGAAAATTTCAACTGTCTAACTATCACGGTTCATGAGATACAGCCTGGTGACACACAGACAGCGGAGTCTTAGAATAGAAATACGTTTTACCCTTTGGGTAACGAACCCTAAAAACAAGCAAGCCTAAGGCAGTTGTCTCACCGCCGGCGATTAACGAGTAGCGAGTAGAGGTAGCAACTGAAAACGAGTTGGCGAGCAGCGAGTGTGTAGTTCCGATAGGTTTGTCGCTGGGCTATCAGCGAGTGTCCGAATGCGACGGGCGATTACTCGCACCACTAGCTCGACCGCTGGTTGGTCTCTCGGCGAGAGTTTTGATCGCCAAGCGAGCATCGCTTAGCAAGTATCGCTGAACAAGTGTTATCTTTGATAGCTCTTGTCACTCAGTGACAAACTAGTGGAGCGAGTACTCGCTGGCGCGGTGTGAATAGTCAGCAATCAACTATTCATATAAGCATCTCTTTTGTTTACACGGAATATATATCTATTGTACGTTTCTTGAGCGAGAAAATAGCCGATAATTAGTAGCTTCCTCTCTCTATTACTCATTAAGTTGTAAATCCTACTTAACTGTGATAGTTTTCCATTTAATTTCGTTAGATATACTACCGCCATGATTTTTTTACAAATCCAACGACAATAATTTAGGTAGCAGGGAGACACTTGACTCTTACAAAAATGAGGACTTTAAAGCTTAATATTACGCTACCGGGTCCCTGAATCGAAAAATGGTTTTCACAGACCCATAAAATTTTGAACTGCCTATCCAATGATAATATACACACCCATCTACAAGACTATAATAGACAAGAAAAAAAATATCATCCCAACTTTACGAGTAAAAGAAACCCAACATTTTTTTTTATCACTTTGTCTTTGTTTGTTTTTGGTCAGCCTGATTATTATGCCCTTGCCAAATTACAGCTTCTAGTATTAAGAGTCTCTGAGCTAAGCCAGGACAGACAGACAGACAGACATCCGTCTGTTGACTACGAAACCCTAGAAACTGCCCGTAAAGAGACAATACAAGCATTTAAAATGAATAAATTCCTATTCCACTATTTACCTGAAAAACCCGTTGGTTAAAAACCTATAGGTTTTTATGATCAATATTCAGTCATAAAAAAATCCATTCGTACTACAAAAATAAGTACTGAAATATACTGTATACCATAATGTTCATTAAAACAATTAATTGAGAAATTATAGAAGCTGTTGTTTTGAACCTGCAAAACATTTCAGGAGGTTGTTATGAAACTCGTAAATAATCGTATAACAATACGATACCAAGTCAATAATCAATAATACTTTTTATTTTAGATTTTTAAATTTAATCTTTTCTTTTTTTTTTTTTTTTTTTTTTTTCTTTTTTTTTTGTTGATTCGGGTCGAGAATCACTAACATAATTACCTCCTAAAATGTTTTGCAGGTCCAAAACAACACCTTGTATACCTAATTTTTATTTCAATTTATCCATCATTAGTTCATTACAAATTGATCATTAGGTCATTTTATTTGTTTACCGGTGGTACCTACGTGATTTGTTAAGTTTTTCCGGGATGAAATAAATATGTGGTGTGGTGACAATGATTCCTATTCCCCAATGAACCTAGTGTACCTACCATGGATCAAATGACTAATATTAGCTTTTATTTGTATGCGTATTAACAAAAAAAAAAAAACGAGTGAGCCTTACAGTGGTCACATATGATTTGTAAATGTGTACCTAACATCTGACAACTCACCTTGGTAAGCAACTGAGCAGCGACAGAAATTAACCTCAAAATTTTAAAAGCTAAATAATGAAATATTTACTCGAATAAATATTCAATACTAGTTGTCGCCCACTGGTCGAAATTCAACCCCCTATCACAACCCCTATCTTACAATCTAAATAGTACTTACAACTTCCATGAGTACACTAATTCCATGCTATTATAAAGTAATTACTAATTCCATGCTCAAGCTGGTACTGTCGCGGGAAGGTATTAAAGGGTCACCGAGGCCCCTGGCAACACAGGCAACGGAAGGGATACGGGTGGGGTTTAGTCAGTAATAGTCTGACACACCCTCCCGCTCCGCTCAGAGCAGGAGAAGTCATTTGATGATTTCCCATCCAAAAAAAAAAAGCTGTCACTTCCTGTTACACACTTCCGTCTCACGAAATCAATCCCACAGAAAAGTGAGATGAAAGGTCAATAAAAACCTCATGTGTTGAATTCCGAAAAATCTATTCTAAGGCCCAGTTTACACGGCCATGATCAGTACGATATTTTACTGAATAAATTTCTCTGCACAAGAACTTAAGTAATGCAATGAATTTTGTTGAACTGTCAAAATGAAACTCATTGCTACTGATAGCGTCTTACGCAATTACCCGCTGGTTTTATCAAAGGTGAACGCTTTGATTAGCTCACTGAAATAATTAACAACAGCTAAATATCTCGTACGCTTTTTATTTTTTGGGTGGGAAATTATCAAATAACTTCTCCCGCTCTGGGCGGAGCGGGAGGGTGTGTCAGACTCTTACTGACTAAAACCCACCCGTGTTCTTTCCGTTGCCTGTGTTGCTGGGGCCACGGTAACCCTTTCGGACTTTCCCGCCGAACCCGGCAGGCATCGGCCCTAGTGGATTCCTACACTTGTGCTGACATCTCTTTGAGGCGCACGTGGAACACAACGCGCTGTCGACCCGGGCCTAGAACTTATTGGGCGGCGAGCTACCCATAGCTCACCTAACTTTAAGCTAACAAGCTAACTTAAGTCTAGATATTATTCGAACTTCACAATGTGGCTCGCCCCCTATTACATGGAACTTAAAGATGCGAAATATTGGAATACCATCGGTACAACTCTGCCTAAATCATCGAGAAAAACACAGGGGTAAATCCCGTATTATAACGTTCGCATTCTAATCTCAGTATAAATCTGTAAAAAATACATCTAATATACATTTTTGTCAATTTTTTGACACTGATGGTCGATGAGATGAGATCGTGAATAGATTTTGAACGTTTTTCGATACGGGAATTGAGCTTCTGGTGTGATGTTATGTGTGTGTTCAAAATGACAATCCCGTAACACGTAATAACCGAATCTCCTCGTGGTACAGAGAGCGCGACCACGCCCGATGTCGCTGACGTCACCAGCCGCGGCGCGGGCTGCGCGGGCGCATAATTCAGAACAAGGTTACCCGGACCGTTGGCGCTCCTTGCGACTCGATAACTACACTAATCCTGATTTACACCTTGTCGTTTGTTGCCTGTTAGCAGATTTTGGAGTTACTAGGCTATGGGGAAATGTGCTAGCGTCTTTATGATCCCCTAGCTGCTGACAGCTACATCGTCCGCCTGGCTTTTTCTAAAATAAATATTTCCTTATATCATCGGCTATCGGCCAGAGAAAATCCCGTCAAAATCGGTCTAGCCGTTTTGGAGATTAGCCGGAACAAATAGACAGACAGACAGGCAAAAAAATTAAAAATAGTTTTTTTGTTATAAGAACCGTATATACTTTCATACTTATGCATTTATTAGTAGTAAAAAGCTGTTACTTTGACATTACAAATAGACACTTCAATTTTATTTATTTTTATAGATGTGGCTATGGTAAAGTTAATTAAATAAATGCCCACATTAATTATTTTAAACTAGCAAATTGCACCCGTGCGGAGCCGGGGTGCAATTTGCATGTGAAGACGGTATTCTGTTCAGGACACGTTGTGTACAAGTTCTGAGCGAGCCGTAACCTAACAAAAAGTAATAGGATTTAGTGAATACAACAAGATATTGGCGCCGATTCCCTTGTTCACAAACTAAACCAAATTTAAGTTCAGTGCATCTTTTTCTTTCTATTTCATTAAGAAAGGGGCAGAAGATAAATTTTAGTTTAGTCCTGTCAAATTAATCAGCGCCTGTCACTACTCCATACAAGTTTAGACGTGATTAAAAACTTGCCTACTAAAATTACGTCAATTTACGTCAAGCGCTGATTAATTTGACAGGACTGAACTAAAATTTATCTTCTGTCCTTTTCTTAATGAAATAGAAAGAAAAAGATGCACTGAACTTAAATTTAGTTTAGTTTGTGAACAAGGGAATAGGCACCAATATTTCAATAGTATTATTCAGTAAGTACTTCTTTTTGTATATAATTCATATAATATTATAGACTATGTCCATCTGGAATAATGTGTCTTAAAAATGGTGAAATAATTTTTCAAATAGGAACTGTGTTTTCGGAGATTACCCTCCACCTCCTATTATACACAAACTAACAAAATTCGCTCTCTCTTTTTATAATATTATTACGATAGCGTTTGCCAGCAGCTTCGCCTGCGTGGATGTCGGAAATTATCCCACGAGCACATACTACCGGGAATAAGAGTAACCTATGTTTTACCCAGATCCATAACATAAGCTATCTGTGTGCCAAATTTCATTTAAATACTATTAGTACTATTAGTTTTTTAAAAATAAATTATTTAATAATATTTATTCTTATAATTGGTCACTACAACCACAGCAGTAGTGGAGGTTTAGTGTTGGTTGGTTAGTTGCATTATATTCTAAGTACTATTTGTTTTATTTAATTTTGTTTCCTACATATGTACAACTCATTAAACCTGACTTGAATTTCGTACGTCTGTTTCGAGTGACCACTGAAAATCAGCGCTGTGCTGTTGTAAGTCCCCCATAGCACACCATCATGCTAAGTGGAAGCCTTCTTGTCACAGTCATAGTTTTGTGATTATATGTTGATCTGAGGGGCTTGTGGCTAAGTATTAACAGCCGCACGGGTCGATCGATCAGGTTAAGCTACGCTTGCCGCGGTTGGTCCGTGGATGGGTGACCATCTTTACATACCAAGACCCCTCCGTGCCTCGGAAGGCACGTTAAGCCGTTGGTCCCGGCTGTCATTTGTAGATCTTTGACAGTCGTTACGGGTCGTCAGAAGCTCGAAAGTCTGACAACCAGTCTTAGTCAACCAAGGGGTATCGTGTTACCCAGTAACTGGGTTGTGGAGGTCAGATAGGCAGTCGCTCCATGTAAAATACTGGTATTCAGCTGTATCCGGTAAGACTGGAAGCTGACCCAAACATAGTTGGGAAAAGGCTAGGCAGAAGATGATGATTATATGTTGATCTATTTTGTTTAATTTTTCGGTTCACCTTTTCTAGATTTGTTGTATGCACGTGTTTCTGTGACGATTAAACTTATTTTTCTTTCGTTTCTCTTTTTAGTAGCAAAAGACTAATCATTGAAATACTTTCTCGATTTCATGCAAGCCTAGTACACATGGCTACGTATCAAGCTATAGATTTCCAGTATAAGCTGACCTCTCATTGTACGGCAATCCTATACAATGCGAGATCAGCTTATACTGGAAATGTATAGCTTGATATGTAGCCGTATTTTTTGAACTGTTACTGCTCAGAAATTGTGCACAATGTGTCGTGAATAGAATACCGTCTTGTATGCATGCATGCATGCATGCAGCGTACTACGGGGATAAAAAGTATTATATGTGTTAATCCAGGTTATTAACTATCTGTGTGCCAAGTTTCATCCAAATCTGTTTAGCCGTTTTCGCGTGAAAGAGTAATAAACATCCACTCATCCTCACAAACTTTCGCGTTTGTAATATTAGTAGGATTCTGTTTCTAAGCCATAGACTGTGTCTACTTGTGGAAAAAAGCCTTGAAAACGAGACCATTGCAGCGGGTAATTGCGTAACACACTATGAGTGAGTTAATAAATAATGAGTTTCATTTTGACAGTTTAACAAGATTCATTTGTTTTAATAAGAGTTCAAAATGGCGACTGACGAACAGAACTACCAATCACATGACTGCAATATTCAGTGCTACCAATAGCGTCACGCGTCAAGTTTTTCGAATTTGAATATTTTGACTTGAAACAAGTTATTACAGTAAAAATGTGACACTGATTTCCTTAGTAAATCCAGCGGAAAAAAAACATCCAGTAATCTGACTAGCATTTATCTAACTATGACGAAATCATTTTGTTTTTTCTTTAGGTTTTAATTAAAAGTTTTGTTTGAATAATTTAGCTGCAGGTGAACGACACCAATTTATAACAGAATTTTATTGCAACATTAAAACGAACGACCGAGTTATTTATTAAGCAATAAATTCTAAAATTAGCTAAATACACAGCCAGCACGATTATGCAAAAATAAGCTGAGAGAAATTAATAGGTTTATTTCAAATTAGCGTTTTTTACCGAAATATCCAATACAGCATTTTGAAAAATACCTTATTCATATAGTTGGACTGCAACAACTATAGAGGGATAAAGCTCATATCACATAGTATGAAGCTATGGGAGAAAGTAATAGAGAAAAGACTGCGAGAGGAGAGTGAGATTACCAGTTTGGGTTTATGCCAGGTAGAGGAACAGTGGACGCCACTTTTGCACTCCGCCAATTATGCGAGAAGTACAAACGTGCTCACAAGAACTTGCACATGTTGTTCATTGATCTGGAGAAAGCGTATGATAGGGTACTTTGGGATGTGTTGTGGTGGGCTTTGAGAGAGAGAAGGTTCAAGAGAAAGGTTTGCCCGGGAAGTATGTTGAGTTAATTCGTGCTATGTATGTACAGCCAATTTTGTCCGGTCGGCTGCTGGCAATACCGACGGATTCAGTGTGGTTGTAGGCATACACCAAGGGTCGGCGTTAAGTCCTTACCTCTTCCTGTTGATTATGGACGCTCTGACGTCGGACATACAGGAAGAGGCACCCTGGTGCATGCTGTTCGCCGATGACATTGTTCTTGTCGGTGAAGATGGACCTGAGATCCAGAGCTGATTGGAGAAATGGCGACAGAAGCTGGAGAATGTGGACTTGAAAATCAGCAGAACCAAAAATTAATATATGTTCTGTGATTTCTGCGGTCGCTCCAGTTCTGGAACCATAGCGCTTGATGGCGTGCTTCTCCCAGTCTGTTCTGACTTTCGGCATCTCGGTTCACTCGTGCAAAGCGATGGCGAAGTAGATCGGACGGTTAAGCATAGAGTTAACACTGGATGACAATCTGTGACTCCCGCATTCCCCTTAAACTTAAGGGGAAGATATATAAAACAATGATAAGACCCGCAGTCTTGTATGGATCAGAATGTTGGGCTACAAAAGGGCTATGAAAGGCAATTGCATGCAGTTGAGATGAGAATGCTAAGAGGGATGTGTGGTGTGACACGAATTTATAGAATAAGAAATGAGTACATAAGAGGAAGTTTGAAACTGGCACCGGTGACTGAAAAGTTGTGCGGAAATCGGTTGGCATGGTATGGGCATGTGATGCGGAGGAATGAGGAAAATGTCGTGAGGTAAGTCTTAAGTATGAATGTCGATGGCTATAAGAGTAGAGGAAGACCAAAGAAACGATGGATGGACTGTGTGAAAGATGAGTTGGCTAGAAAGGTGGTGACTACCGAGTTGACAACTAATAGAAAAGTATGGAAGACATGTTGCGCCGACCACAAATAAATTGGGATAAGGGCAGGAGAATGATGATGACCTTATTCATAACTTGCTTTGGAAAAGCGCTCCATTGTTACAAAAACATGCAACAAACAACAAAATGGTTCACCATAAAAAGAACTAGATCGCATACAAACGCTATTAATTCATGTTATTGTTATCGCAACGATTGTAGGTATTCGAATTTACCAAATGACGTATGTAAGTATTGTACCTTTTTCTGGTCAAATGAAGCGAACAAAGGAAACGTTACGCTCAAACAACCAAAATTTTGATGTATAAAATAAACTTATTTTGTTTACCAGCCCATATCCTCATCATCATTCTTTCCATACCAACTTAATAAAAAATAAAAAAAATATTGTCAGGCATCAAGGCCCAGGGGTGTTAATAAATAACAGACTACGGTACGCTACGCGTCATGCTACGGAACGTGCTACGCGACATGCTACGCAATGTGATACGCTACGAGATACTACACTAATAGGTAATATTATTTATCTCTAAGATCCAGTATGCATTTAATTTTCCCCCGATAACTGATATATACGAAACTGGATAATTATTAAGTATCCAGTTTTGATCCACCCTGTCCCCACCTTGCTGTCCTCCCCCAGCGACGCCCTAAGCCGAGGTTCGTAAGCCCCCACAAGGGGTGCCCTTAGCGTGCAGTCACTTAGTAAGTAATGTAAAAAATTTGCCCCTGGCTGGAGGCTTTGAGTTCACTTAGGCAGCTACAGGATAGTCAGGTGAAGTAGTGACGACCTCTCAAGGTCAACTAAGAGATGCCATGGCAAAAGAAATGCATTTAACTAGAAAATTTTGCAATAAGGAAAACAGATAGAAAAAATTCAAAATCAATCATCATAATCATCATAATTTAATCCTACTAATATTATAAACGCGAAAGTTTGTAAGGATGGAATGGATGGATGGATGGATGGATGGATGGATGGATGTTTGTTACTCTTTCACGCAAAAAGTACTGAACGGATATGGATGAAATTTGGCACACAGATAGTTTATAACCAGGAATAACACAAAGGATACTTTTTATCTCGATATACCCACGGGGTCAAAACTTATGCGGGTGAAACCGCGGGGCGCATCATAAATCTTGATCAAGAGACGGTGATCTTTATTGGCAAATAGGAAGAATGTGCCTGTGTGGTACAATCATTGTCGACTGTACTTACATTTCCAGCACATGATGATACCACAAACTGTCAAGTTTCTCCAAATGATTTTAAACCTAAGGCTAACAATGTGAACATTGACAAAATAAGACACATGAATATCACAACAGAGATCAAGTTTAGTCAATATTTTGGCGTACAACTCAAGTCAAATTCTTTGTTTCTTCGTGTTGAATTTAAAATTAGCTACAAGATAATGGACATTTAAATATTACATAATGCAATGACCTCACTCCCGCGCATCTATCGTGCGTGGTGCTTAATGTTCTGGGTTGCCAACCACAAAACTTTATTTATAATTTTTTTTTTTTTGTAAATGGCCTTTCCATGTTATTAATAATGTTGGACACGTTATTATGTTTTAATGGTTTGTAGGTACTACAATGAGTAGGAATGGGTTTATTGTTATTACTAATATATTATTAATAATAGATTATGAAAAGAGTGGCGGGCGTGACATTACTGTGGCCCGTGGAACTGCAGCGCTGAATAATCTATCTACAGGTAGCATTTTTTATTAATCTACATTCTACGTTCTAACCATCTCTCAGGGGCGGTTCACGACATCACCTCCTTCTGCGAAGCAGTAATGCTCGCGAAGGAGGAGGCGGGCCGGTTGAGGGAAAGGCAAATTTCGCGCCCTCTTGCCCCTAGCCGCCGCAGGAGACGCCCTGGGCGTCGCGCGTCGGGAATTCCGGGCGCGTTGTATTCCACGCGCGCCTCAAAGATATGTCCAGCACAAATGTAAGGGTCCACTAGGGCCGGTGCCTGCCGGGGTCGCGGGAAGGTACTTATGGGTCACCGAGGCCCCCGCAACACAGGCAACAGGAAGGAATACGGGTGGGTTTTAGTCAGTAAGAGTCTGACACACCCTCCCGCTCCGCCCAGAGCGGGAGAAGTTATTTGATGATTTCCCACCCAAAAAAAAAAAGGGGTGGTGCCGAAGGTTACTACGATGTTGTAGTGGGTGAAGAGTGTTGTAGTGTAATTAGTAGAATCTGGCCACCCTGGCGCACTCCCCCCCCCCTCCCTCCACGTCTTGCCGCGCTTTAGCCGCACCGCATCCTGTGGACCGGCCCTTTGACGGCAATTGATGGCAATGAGAACCTTGAACTAGTCTTCCGGGTCATGGACATTTGGGCATGGCCTAAGCCCTTTCTCATTATTAATTATGACAGGTTGAAGGTACCTAGCACCTACTTGCCCAGGTTAACAAGGCATTGGTGCCGATGCCCTTGTTCATAAACTAAACTAAATTTAAGTTCCGTGCATCTTTTTCTTTCTGTTTCATTAAGAAGAGGACAGAAGATACATTTTAGTTTAGTCCTGTCAAATTAATCAGCGCCTGTCACTACTCCATACAAGTTTAGACGTGATTAAAAACTTGCCTACTAAAATTACGTCAATATAAGTCAAGCGCTGATTAATTTGACAGGACTAAACTAGAATTTATCTTCTGTTCTTTTCTTAATGAAATAGAAAGAAAAAGATGCACTGAACTTAAATTTAGTTTAGTTTGTGAACAAGGGAATCGGCACCATTGACAGGTATGATGGAAGATAACAATTGGTCCATTGAATGATGACGTGATGATGACGAGATGATGTCTGAGGCGTAATTGCGTAACACAAATGGGTTTAATTTTGACAGTTCAACAACATTCACTGTGTTAATTACGTTGTTTAGCAAACCAATTTTTCGAACATATGAAGCAGTGGATTAGCAATATACCTACTTCAAAGTTGCGTATAGACGATAAATGGTATCGTCTATGTCAGGGATTCCCAAAGTGGTCAATATCGACCCCTTGGGGTCAAAATCGGTCTCCCAGGGGTCGACATAAACGAATACTGAATTTGGGAGTCAGGGAGGTCTAAAAATCGACCCCTATTAATTAACACAAGTTCTTATTTAAAACGTTCAAGATACTGTATAAGTTGTGTTACGTGCACAAACTTGTTATATGAATGACAAATATTTTAGTAGGAAGTACAGGTACAAGTCGATAAGCGTGCACAAGTTCGTACAAGATGAAAAAATTAATTTGCTATGGGCGTCTGAGGTATCAGTTCATTTTGGAAAGGGGGTCTCTTGCCCAAAATAGTTTGGGAATCCCTGGAATGTTCGAGAAATACTATTTATTTTAAATTTAAATATTATTACTATTTCATTTTGCATATAATATTTCTGCTATAGCAACACTGTTCACATTGTCTTGAATACCGGCGATTACTGAATTAACTTTCAAGGTAACGTAATGTTTCCATGTAATGAAAAGATAAAGTTGTTTGTAGGTAGAATTTTACAACGAGAATGAGTACATGTGTGTTTACTAAGTATATACTTATGTGTGTCGTAGTAATCGTCGGTATATACGCCGCGTCAGTAGTCACAAATCCAGCTGTCCTCTTAGGGCCCTATTTCACTAGGACACCAAAGGCGACTCAACCATCTTCGCACTGCCAAAAAATGTATAGAAAAAAATGGAAAAATGTGTGTGTTGTGTATATCCTTCTTAGATAATTAGAATTATGTAGCCATTATGTAACTTAACCTGTATGTGAAAACGTCAAATAAATAGTTTTCTGACAGCTGCGCGCACAGATTACTATAGGCCGGCACGACTATGGGCCAGAACCGTGCGTACCTTCTCAAAAATAGGTTTTCGTAATGTTCTATATTGAATATTTTGTTAATGCACATGTCTAACTGAATGTCCAATGCATATTATATAACAGTTAAAATATAATATTTCTCATTTTTACTATTAGACTTTTTTTTTTTGGATGGGAAATCATCAAATCATCTGACACACCACTCTTTGTGTCAGACTCTTACTGACTAAAACCCATCCGTATTCCTTCCTGTTGCCTGTGTTGCCAGGGGCCTCGGTAACCCTTTTGGCCCGCGATTTTGCCCTAGTCTTTATGAGCCTTTATGTGAAAACTGGGGAGGTATAGAATTATTATTTCAGTACCTAATATTCTATCCTTATTAGAAACTTCACATAGATTTTTGACAGTTAGCACTGTATGCCAATGTCGTAGTTTTGATAGCATCACATAGAGCAGCTCAAGGCTAAAAAAATTGGCCGAATCTGCCCCCCAAAAACGGTAGGAAAATACAAAATATACTACCAAACATTATTTTAGTTGTGATTGATGAGATTTTTTGGATATTTAGATTACTTTGACGTTTTTTCCTTAATAATATTATCTATTTACTTAATCTTTAGATAAGGTGGGGTATTGGGTAATGTATTGATTTTTTAATCGTTCAGTCATATGTGGTTAATGTTTTGTTATCACTGTGTGAATTACATGTTTCTCGTGTAGTTTATGTATTTCTCTATAGCGCAGCAGTGAAGGGAAAGGAAGAAAATGGTAGTTAGAGTAAAGTTGTTATTGTACGTTATATCAGTACTACTAACCACCTTCATAGATAGATATGTAGATAGTTAGGAACACTAGATAATAATATTTTTTCACACGAAATTTCAGTATAAAAGTTGTTGATTTACGTTGTCATTTACCAGTACTTTAGTGTGCTTTGCCATAATAGTCTTCAACAACCTCGGTAAAAAAAGTAGTAGTTAGAGGTAAAAACAAAATAAGTGAATTTGTTGTGCCTCGACAAGTATTATGCGAATTTTTCATTGATCATGGAACAAAATCAGAAGATATTCAAAAATACTTAGAAGAATTCCACCATTTGTCGTCTGAAAAAAGTGAATTAGTTGTGAAACGTATTCAAAAATGGCTTATAACAGCGTTTAACGATCGGTGGACCAAATCTAACCGAACTTAAGAACGTTTCTTTAATAAAAATACATCGTGGTTAGACGGTGAATTTAAGGTACAATTCGAAGAAGCACCGTCCTACAACATCTGGAGAACGTGGCCGTCCGCCAAATTCTTATGAAGGTCTATCAGAGAAATCGAAAAAAAAGGAAGGTTATTTATAACTTAATAGAAGAATATATAACTTATTAAAAGGTTCTTTGTTATTCTTCAAACTTTGGCCGGTTTTCCGGTATTGCTGTAAATCCAGAAAAAAATGGTGAATATACTCGCGCAACCGCACAACTGTACGTAACAAAATATATGTAGTATAATATGCCTTCTTCAGTACATAAAACCTTAATAAATGGGGAAAGTATAATAAGACATTTTGTTGCCCATTGGTAATTTATCTGAGGATGTCCAAGAATCTCGTAATAGAGATTACAAAAAAATTTGATTGCATCACGCTAGAAAATGCTCTAAGTAGGTCGGCAACGAATCAAGACGTATTTCATGGTGTTCTATTTACGTCAGATCCTTAATCAAGTATCAGAAAACCATCAGTCACTATTTCCAAGGAATTGTTAGACGAAGCTAAGAACCTCTTAGCTATTTAAATATAAGCAATTACGTACAATATTTGTAAAATATATTTTTGGAGTGGATTATTATATCATATTTGTCATTTATTTAAATGTAAGATTTATATGTAATATAAAATAACATAAAATAGGTTTAATATCATAAAACTGTAAAGTTATAATTCAATAAGTTAAACAAACTATGGTTTAGTATAAAAAAAATACATTTTTGTTTTTGTTTTATTTTTTTAAATACCATTATAAATTAAACATTGGACAATAAATGTGTTATTATTGCATTGTATGTACTCTGGAGATACTACGTGCCAAATTTCAGCTATTTACTTAAATCAACAAAAAAGTTACAGATTTTTGAGACGGTACGCACGGTTCTGTCCCATAGTGCGGCGGCCCGTATGTAGTTGCCGACGGTACGGAATGTTGCCATTTAAAATGTTATTGTTTATTTTATTTCTTATTATAATCTCACTGTGAGCTGCACCGGTCGACGTCATCACGTCAACGCCGGCTGTCGCTGAAAACCAGCGCTGGGGCTCTGTCTCGCATAGGGTCGCAGCATTGTGCTGAGCGATGGCCATTTTGCGTGGATGTGACGCATATTTTCCCCGAAATTACTTCTTTTTTGTATTTGTGTTTCTTCTTTGCGTCATGTTTACCGCATATAAACGTATTTTCTTTCTGTATGGTTGGTTGCGCAACCGATCGGATGTCTGGTGAGATACTTTCTACTTATACTAGGTTCTAGTGATGGGTAACTCATCAATTTTATTTGAGGTTGAGGGAGAACCTCACTTTACCTCGTGAGGTCCTCACGAGGCACCCCTCATTTGAGGTGAGGAATCATCAACGGCGTATTCACCTCACGACCCGCGAGCCCGAGCCGAATTCAGCCGAACGTACGAGGGATCTAGGCGGGCGGGCGCGACGACGACTCACGAGTACTCACGAGTCTCCACTCACTCGCGATTCGCGAATACTCGCGAGTCACGAACTCGTTCGCCTCACCCCTCGCCACGATATCATATTGTCAATGTCAATTTTTGAGGACGCGTGAACGAGTGAGGTGTGGTGAGGTGGTTCAATGAGGAAATTCGAGTAACTCTTTCAATTTGCGATCATGAGTACCTTAAACGAGGGACCTCATGAGTGAGGGAGTCATCACTACTAGGTTCAATCCGTTAAAATGTAGATACCATAATGCTATCCAACGTCAAGCAGAAGATCCAACGTATGATATTCAATTTTTAACCGACTCTGTTACCTCTCTCAAGATTCCGAAGGTAGTCGGGCTCTTTAGCACAAAGCTTGATTATTCACCTCACCATCGTTGTTTTTCAATATATCACATAAGTTTGACACTGCTACATAAGTGTTGTACCAACATAAACACGGAAAATATGCATAGTCTAAACAAATAAGGACAAACATTGAAGTCCTTTCATAAATAGCAGAGCACTCAAACTTTAAGCACTTTTTTGTTAGACGGCATATTTTTCAGATCACGTCATAGCCACAAAGAAATTGGTACTTAATACACGCGTATTTAGGTCAAGCATCGTGAATTCATAAATTATTTAGCTTACTACGTTTGATGTTGAAATAGGGATGTGCGTGTGTCGAAAAGATTACATCTATGTTTTACTGTAATTATTTTATTTCATGCGACAGGAGATATTCACTTATTCTGATAAAGTTCGTGTCGGAAATAGAAAGTAATTAATTATTTATTTGATTTAAGGTTTAATTCCTTAAGTATTGAAGCATTCCTTGAGTTTTTTGTTTGTTACGCTTTCACGCTAAAACGGCTAAACGGATTTATATAAAATTTGGCACATAGGTAGACCAAGACTTGGGTTAGGACAAAGGGTACTTTTTATCCCGATATTCCCACGGGATTGAGACTTATGCGGGTGAAACCGCGGGGCGCAGCAGGTTATCTATAAGTAACTCGTTCAAGCAAACCTTGGCTACTGGCCAGCCAGCATTAGGATAAAGAAGACAAGCTTACTTCCTATGCATCAAGTGACGCAGTACTTTACCAAAGCTAGGGCTTAAGTAAAGCCCTAACGACGCTATGTAGTTGTATCTTAAGTAAATACTTATCTCACTGCAGTTGCATATATGCATTATTACGTAATCGAATAGAATACACTAAATCTGTATCTGTGGATTACTCACAACTAACAATATTATTAATTGGTTATGGCGAGCTATTATGACGATGTTTGACTACTAGTGCTAATAATGACGCAGAACATGAAGTCATTGTCATTATTCAAGAAATTCGATGTCATCAACGAGTTGGTTGCTAAGAAATATTCGTAAAATGTAGCCATTGCCCTTTTTATGATGGTGTGTGTGACATTGAATTTCAGATTTCCCATTATTAAGTTTTGACTATATAACTTTAATAATTTTGTAGAAAAGGAACGTTACAAAACATTCTGATAACTTTGGTAGGTACTCAAACAAATAGCACCAGTCGAATAGTAAATAATGGTGCCGATTCCCTTGTTCACAAACTAAACTAAATTTAAGTTCAGTGTATCTTTTTCTTTCTTTTTCATTAAGAAAAGGACAGAAAATAAATTTTAGTTTAGTCCTGTCAAATTAATCAGCGCCTGTCACTACTCCATACAAGTTTAGACGTGATTAAAAACTTGCCTTCTAAAATTACGTCAATTTACGTCAAGCGCTGATTAATTTGACAGGACTAAACTAAAACTTATCTTCTGTCCTCTTCTTAATGAAATAGAAAGAAAAAGATGCACTGACCTTAAATTTAGTTTAGTTTGTGAACAAGGGAATCGGCGCCAATGTTTATTGAACTACAAATAACATTAAATATCGATAAAAACCAGAACAGTCGTTCTTGTCATCGCGTGTCAACACTGGCTTATCGCGTTCGACCATGTTATTGTTTACATCGAGATAAGGTTTTTGTTGCCCTGTATCGTTTGTAGTACCTGTGTGGTTATGCCATGCTGTTATAATTTATTAGTTTCTTGCTGAAGCACCCACAATGGCACTATAGCACAATATTAAAAATGTCTTCACTTCGACACTTGAGAGTATTTTGTACGTCTATGGTTAAGCCCTTATAACTTATTAGTTTCTAGCTGAAGCACCCACTATGGCACAATGTCTTCACTTCGACACTTGAGAGTATTTTACCCGGCATAGGTACAGTAGGCCGCACGTCATTGATAACAAAATTTTTTACAAAAAAATAACAACCAGCTTCTAAAAAAAAACACTACAATGTGAAAAATAACTTTAATACCTATTATAATCAATTTTTTTTTTGGATGTCTGTTTTTTTTGTAAAAAGTTTTTTTTGCCACTTTTTAGTTGTGGTACCTACCCCACACAAATTAGAATACCACTACGTGATATGTATAAATAACAGTGATAGGAAGTTATTATATCATCCACATAGACTAAGTGGGGAAAAATACGTATTATTGAAGCTAACTCAAAAACCATCTAATCAAACTTTTTTCATTTGGTAGAGGAATTAATCCTCTACCAAATGAAAACAGTATTTCTAAAATCGGTCCACAATGAACGAAAATATAGATACATACAAAAATAAAAAATAATACAAACAGACGAACATGCACCTCCTTTTTGGATGTCGGTAAAAAACGAGTAACTATTATAAGCTGGTCTCTTATTCTATTGAAACTCAGTACTACGCTAGGCCAATTCAAGGTCAAAGTGTTTCCACCGACGACGTGCACACTACCTACTGTACTTCAGAATCTCGGTTTACGACAGCTTCAGTAAAAAATACACACTTAACCAATTTTGAAAAGTTTAATTTATTGCCATACTTCGAATCCTTATCGTTTCATACGATACCACTTGTTGGCGATTGCCGCGCTCTCTTTAAAAAGTTAAGAGTGACATCACCGAAGCGGCATGGCGGCCCACGGCGGCGACGCGAGGTGCGTGCTCTGCTGTTTCCTGAGCCGGACGTAAACACCGATAAGATGGATCAAAATTCAGCATGGGAACATAAGCAAGAGCAGCGTTGCGACGATTGTTTTATTAAGACCACATGAGGGGGCTTTTTCTGAGACCTTTGTAAGAGGTAGTCGTGTCGTGTTTTAAATATAACCTTTGTTTTTATTCAATTGTTTAGTGATTATATTGTTAAAGTATTCGTACAAAGTTGTTTTAATCAATAATTAGAGATCTAAGCACATATAAAGTTAATACACTTCAGCCATTACAAAATTCACAAATAACATCACGCCGGTATTCCCCGAAAGGTTGGGCAGAGGTGTGTCTATAGTTTTTAGTTCACCCACATTTCGCCATTTATATTTAAGTCCTATGTAATAGTCGGGCGAGCCTATTGCCATTGACTGCACACATCCAGACTCCGAGCTATTACTGAGAAAATTCTGATAGAAAAATCCAATATTTAACATTTCCAAAACGTAAAAAAAAACAGTTTTGTCTTATTTTATTTTATTTTATTAGGGACAACAAACAGCAGTGTATTAAATATTACACATGATTGGAGTACTAAAATAATAGAATTAACAAATACACTACTCACGAGTTCACGACGTTATCCACAGATTATCATACAAAATACTTAGCATAGGTACTGTTAATAATAACAACAAGGGCACGCTAAAAGGTGCTCAATACAAAGTTTAAATTATTACTCGGTTTGTTATTAAAATGTATCTCGGAGAACATAAAATAAAGAGAAAAAATCAATAAAATCTGCATCTTAATACTAGGGACAAATTCAAAGGGGAAAAAAAAGGACAAACTTAAAGCTTAGATCGAAACTATATTGATAAGATAGTCAAGATAAGCAATATAAACGTTAAAATGGGATTAATAGCTAGGTAACTGTTTCGTTGTTATGTAGTTTTATAACTCTGCGATAAGGAAATGGCACAGTACGTCTAGAATAGGGTTGCCAACCCTACTACACAACATAGTATCCTGATATGTTGGAGGCCTAAATACTATTCCCCTCATTCATAAAACTTAGCATGCCTCATCATCATTTCAGCCGCAAGACGTCCACTGCTGGATATAGGCCTCCCCCAAGCACCCCAGCATGCCTATTTTAGTTAAAATAGGTTTTGTCACTTTTTAACAAACACAAATGTCAAAGTGACACCACAGGGGGACAGGGGAGGTCCCTAAGCACTCCCTACACTCCGTATCACCTACGGAAATAAGATTACTTCGGAGCCCAAACTGAGGATGAATTACAACACGATTTGACAGTTGTCCCTACTCGCAATGTGTTTGTGCTCGTTCGAAAAATTTAAATTGTCATATGTTTTGACGGATCAACTTTTTTCGAACAGGCCCGTATCTTCGTTGACGGACTTAGAGAGTCCAGATAATGACAAACGAACAGCAGCATTTCAACTAAAATACGAGTAAGTTTGATGGACGTTTATGAATAAGAGTCTTAATTTCTAAAGAAAAAAATATATTAGGCGAAACTACAATATTTAAAGCTTTGTCGTTTGTTTCTTCAATTTGGAGTTTGACATTTGCAACTGTCAAATTACTAACTGGGATTAAAACACGAACAAATGTTTTTTTTTTGGAGGTTGGATGTTTTTTTTTAAATAGCTCACCCTCCAATACAACCATGAGATCAGGGCATGAGAAAACTAACTCAATTGCCAGTACTTCGCTTAAATTGATTAATTTTCGGACGATAATTGCCGAGCCCTTATAAGTTCCTTTTCAATCTCCAAATGTCCTTCTAAAGGGCAAGCTGTACTTAAATTCGCAAATATACTCGTAGTAAAGTACCTATGTAGGTACATACACAATAGTTTTGGCTAGAACGATGACCTTCTAATATTGATTCAGACAGACGCGTCATCCAAAAGGCAGGGGTGGGGTGGGACCCCTGGCGTCGAGTACCCCTGGAGTACTACCTACATACAACTTTATATTACCCTTTTACTTACAAGACAATGGAGAAGATGCTTAACTTAGCATTGCTTAGTTTTAGATACCAAAAAAACTGCAGGGTACAACTGCAGGGCAAAAAATGACAATTGATCGCATTTTCGTTCATTTTGACAATTCAGAAACGTTCATTGTGTTATTTACGTCGCTGAGCAAACGAATTTACTCAATACTCAATACTCAATACTTTATTGCATGCCATATAATGTATACATAGAAACAGTTGGTATGTTAAACATAGAATCAATTATGGACCCTGTCGGGCACAGCAAAGTGAATTTTTACAATTATTTACAAAACATTTCATTAGGAGAGAGGATGAAGGCGCTTACTTGTTTAGAAAAATAATAAATGAAATAGAACCTAAAAAGGTTTTTTGTGCTATTTATATGAGTCGTTGGTTTAATGTTATTGCAAGTAAATAAGTATCAAATTAAAATTATAAAAATAATACATAGGTATAGGCTAAAATATAATACATACAATACAATAGTGTACCTAATCATTTTAATAGTATTTTTGCAATTTAAAAATAAGTAATTGATTAAAAATTTAATTTAAAATGTAAAATGAAATTATTAAATATGCAGCAATGGATTATAAATATCCCTCATATTGTGATTGAAACTGTGCTATGCAATTAGGGTGCTGCGGGGTAATTGTGTAGGTAACACACTATCAGTAGCAATGAGTTTCATTTTGACAGTTCAACAACATTCATTGTGTTACTTACGTTGTTGAGCAGACAATTTTTTCTAACCTACGAAGCGATGAATTAGCAATATACTTCAAAATCAAACAAATAGTGATTGACAGTGTGTTACACAATTAACAGGTCTGTTTAAAATAAAGCTTCCAATTGTTTTTATTGTATCTCAAAGGTACACAAACTACATTACAGAGTTTTAGAGGTAACTCCAGTTAAGTTACAAAATATACTTGTGTTGGGGCTTGGGGCTGCCTCGCGGGTATCCTATTGTTTCATCATTCTAATATTTTTTTAAAGTTTAATCTTAACTGGTTTCACTATTATAAAATAGACACTAAGGGATATTAGTATCCCTTACCATTATAAATATTGGTACTTAAAAAAATATTAGAATGATGAAAACAATAGACACTTTTTTTTTTTTGGTGGGAAATTATCAAATAATTTCTCCCGCTCTGGTCGAAGCGGGAGGGTGTGCGTGTGTCAGACTCTTACTGACTAAAACCCACCCGTGTTCCTTCCGTTGCGTGTGTTGCCAGGGCCCTCGGTAACCCTTTCGTACTTTCCCGCGGCCCCGACAGACATTTGACCTAGTGGACCCCTACACTTGTGCTGACATCTCTTTGAGGCGCGCGTGGAACACAACGCGCCGTCGCCCCGGGCCTGGTCCATAACGGACGGCGAGCTACCCATTGCTCACCGTCCGCAAGCCCGCGCCTACGGTGGCCGCCTGGGATTCCCGACGCCCAGGGCGTCTCTTGCGGCGGCTAGGGGCGAGAGGGCGCGAAATTTGCCTTTCCCTCAACCGTCCCGCCTCCTCCTTCGCGATCATTACTGCTAAGAAGGAGGTGACGGCTGCCCATGCCCCCTCGCTCCGTACCATGGCCTGAACCAGGGCCGGACGCGAGAGATCTCAGCCGCCGATCGCCTCCACGAGGACACGGCGGTGCTCTGCCCAAGCCGGGCAGACCTCCACCGTAAAACAATATACTCTAAGGAATACTAGTATCCCTAAGTGTCTATTTTATATTGGTGAAACCAGTTAAGTTAAAACTTTAAAAAATATTAGAATTATGCAAACAATAGGATACACGTAAGTCTAAACTGAACGGTGGAGACGGGGGTGGGGTAGATGTGGGCTGAATATGCAGACACGAATTACCCAGCTAAAACAAACAAGTGCCCAATAAAGATCCTACATACAAATTATCACCTTATTACGTCACACTGCAAACAAAACAAAATCACTTTCACTATTTCAAATGTTAGCATTACAGCCTACTACAAAAATTTAAAGTATAAATATCGACCATTTTGTAAGACCTTCCTTTCCCCCGCTTGCCTCCCTTAAATGGGCGTCAAAGTGGAATTTGGTGGTGTCGCAGAGGTCTTGGTTTGGTCATGCGTAGGCGACGCGAATGGTGCAGCTTTCTATGATTGCGCAAGATTCCGACGTGGTACCTTGTTGGGACCGGTTTGACAACTTTTTTAACGGTCTGTGATTTGTAACTCGTGGATACAATGGTATGGAATTGCCATGTAGGCCATAGATTTCAAAGATGTGGTCCACGGTGTTGAGTATCCTTTTTGGTAGTTAGTTGAGTTGATACTTAGAATAAAGTCTTCAAAGGAGACTAGCGTTTTTTTTTGTTACTGAGATATATCAATATCATGACTCAAAAGTTTACAATTATCTTCACAAAACTGCATTAGCAAGCTCTTGGGTTAATAATACATATCTTATTACATTTTTTTACACAGACTAGATATCTTTTCATGAAGTTTTTGCTAAGAGAACCAAGATAAAAAGAGCCTACAAAAAATATAAATTGAAGCTAACGTAAGTTACATCTGACCTTTAATAATGACCTCAACACTTGAACTCACTCAAGTTAACCTTCAAGCGGTCGCGCGGCGTCGAATCGACCGCACTCGATACATTTTCGTTCATAATATCGTTATTTCTTATCGTATGTATTTCCTATTCCTAGTAGCCTGTCATTGTTTCACTGTGGATGAAACAAACATTTTACCACCCTTCCCCGTGCCTCCTGAAGCGCACAGATCGTATTTGCTCTAGTCGTGGCGCAGGCGTCGAAAGCACGCCACGCGCCTGTCGTCGACAAAGTTACACGCGACGCTCAACGCAAGATATTATTTTTTGGAATATCATCGAATTAAGTTTGTAATAGTGAATCGGAGCTCAGTGACCTAGTTTTAGAAGCTTCCGACCACCTTCTAGTTCCAGAGGAAACTAAATCTGTTGAAGAATCAAGCAGCTTAGATTCAGATGACGAGGATGTGCCTTTTTCAGATATAAACACATATTTTACTGTATTCGACGTCAAGGAAGAATAACAGATGGCCATTGACACTCTTCTTTCGTCTTCTGGATATTGCTGGAATAAATGCCATGGTAATATTGAGGGCAAATCAAGTGGTTATACAGAAAAGGCGAACATTTTTACGTGAGTTAGGCATTGAACTGGCAAAAAAAAGGCTACGATGTTGAACCTTCTAAGAAAACTCAAAAGAAAGATAAGAGCGCATTTGAATATGAGTGCTGAAGACGCTGGTGGCTCTGCATGTGCTGAAACTACTGCTTGGTTCATAGCAGTAGTTTCAGCACATGCAGAGGAAGCTGCAAAATATGCCCAGAAAAAAAATAGGCAGTCAAAGACACAATGCACATCATGTCTGAGAAATATTTGCAGGACCCACACATTCTACATTCATTTGCAATGAATTTTATCAAGTCAAAGAAACTGATTCTGATGAAAACTAGACCCAAGTTCATGATAAATACTTTAATTTTAATTATTTGATCTCATGCAGTCAACTTATTTTGTTATTTTGATTGTTTTTTTTTTATTATATAAAGCTATTTAGACGTATATGAGTAGATTTTGTGTTGGAAAAATTCTTATTTCATCCAAAGAAAACTTAAGCTTTTTATTTGATTTTATAATTTTGTTTTTAGCTGATTTTAAGTTTATATTTTTCGTAAAATTGAGTCCTAATATAATGATGACATGTCTAAATAATAAATAATAAATGATAATTAATTAATTCATGTTTTAAATCCCTGTAATATCCAATCGGTCTTTTAGGCTACGCGCGACCGCTGCCGTTATAAATGACCGCGCGCCCGCTTGAAGGTTAATCGAGTTATTAACAATAGTGGCTAATAATTAAGTTAACACTGGTGCCGATTCCCTTGTTCACAAACTAAACTAAATTTAAGTTCAGTGCATCTTTTTCTTTCTATTTCATTAAGAAAAGAACAGAAGATAAATTTTAGTTTAGTCCTGTCAAATTAATCAGCGCTTGACGTAATTTTAGTAGGCAAGTTTTTAATCACGTCTAAACTTGTATGGAGTAGTGACAGGCGCTGATTAATTTGACAGGACTAAAATGTATCTTCTGTCCTCTTCTTAATGAATTACAAAGAAAAAGATGCACTGAACTTAAATTTAGTTTAGTTTGTGAACAAGGGAATCGCTACCAATGTCTATGGAATTAATGCAAATAAAAGATGTGAGGCACAGGAAAATATAATTGCGAAGTGTAGTCTGTACTGATGAAATAGGAATGTAGTCCAGCGGGGTAATTGAATATCGATTCAGCAACCGTTCTCCTAAGACCGATTCGCCAGTGGACTGTTCGTCGACAAGATGATTCATTTATTTCCGTTTCCCAAGCAGGGACTTTCACCTATGGACATTTCGCCGACAGAACCTTTCATATGCGTCAGTTTCGACGACAGCCCTTTGTGAGAGTCACCAACAATAGAGGGGATCTGGTGCTCGGCGGTCGCTGCCGCGACACGCTCGCTTCGCTCGCTCGCCTTCGCGCGTTAATGGTCACTGTTCTAACCTAACCTAACCCAAATGATTCAATAAGGGCTGTCGTCGAATGCGACGTATATGAAAGGTTTTGTCGGCGAACTGTCCGTAGGTGAAAGCACCTGCTGGGGAAACGGAAATAAATGAATCATCCTGTCGACGAACAGTCCAATGGCGAATCGGTCTTAGGAGAACGGTTTCTTTTCCTTGAATATCACACAATCAGTAGCAATGGTTTACATGTTGACAGCTCAACAACATTCATTGCGCTTTTTACGCTGTTGAGCAGACAATTTTTTCGGACATATGAAGCAATGGATTAGCAATATAAGTACTTCAAAATCATTCAGATTCTCATTGACAGTGTATTACACAACAGGGTGCTGGTATTGTGTGTGCGGTCGTCTTCTTTCTTTCGAGCCCATGGCAAATAAAAGCATTATGTCAGAAGGGCCCAGAAAGTCGCCTCACCAATCAATCAGTGGCGTTGTTTAGGACATCAGAAGTGCAGGTCTATGGACACTTGGGACACTCCTATAGGATTCAAAATTCAAGATTCAAGATTATTTATTTGTGAAAACATGAGTACACATAGAGAGCATGCAAGTTATTAAATTACATTATAGTTTTAAGATCAGTCATGTTTGGCATTAGTGGCGTACAAATATCTAAATTTCAGTTTATAAAAGTTATTGGATAAAGTATTAGATTACATAAGAACAAAATAGTAAATGTCAATTTTGAACACAATTAAATTAAATATACGGTCATAGTTACGTAACAATTATTAAATGTCAATTAAAACTATCATCATAGCAATAATATGTTGCTCTAAGTAGATTATGTCAAAGATGTATCAAAATTGATAATATTGGTAAATACATGGTATTAGATGTTGTCATTAAGAAATTCTAGAATACTGGAGTATGCTTTCCCTTCTACTAAGAAAAAGATACTGCATCTTTAATTTATTTTTTATTGACGGATATTAAGCTCCTTCCAACTATTTGGGAGTTTATTGCACATTTTAGGGGCCACACAGAATACACTCTTGTGCATTAATTCTGTTTTCGATCTATGTAGACAGAGAATACTGTCTACGGGGTCATCACTCATCACGTCAACGCCGGCTGTCGCTGAAAACCAGCGCTGGGGTTCTGTATCGCATAGGGTCGCAGCATTTTGCTGAGCGATGATTTTTTTGCGTGGATGTAACGCATATTTCCCCCCACTTGTTCTTTCGTGTTTGTTATTTCTTTGCGTTACGGCTCCTGCAGACAGGCGCGACTCGATAGCGCCCCGGAGACACTAGTAGAACATTTTTTTCAAAAGTTCACGGAAATTGTTCTACAAGAGTCACGTCGTGCCTGTCTGCGGAAGCCGTTTAACGTAAATAAACGTATTTTTTTTTTGATATTTTTTGGTCAGAAGCAACGCGGTCGCACTAGGTATCGGTGGGATCTGTAGTCCCCCATTTTGCTAGATTATGCTCTACCTGGTTCTGAAGTTGTTTTTTTTGTATGTATGGCATCTCGTAGTTGACCTTGAGAGGTCGTGACTACTTAACCAGACTATCCTGTGGCAGCCTTAAGCTAACTCAAAGCCTCCAGCCAGGGGCGAATTTCTTAAATTACTAAGCGACTATACGCCAAGGGGTGCCCTGTGGGGTACGAACCTCGGTTTAGGGCGTCACCTGTCTCAACAGGCTGGATCATCACTGGATAATTATTATTATCAGGGAAATTTAAAGCTACGGGCTCAGCTACGGCGCGGGCTGGCACTTCGTTGAGCAAGGGGCCCGAAGTCGATTGATTTCTATCCTTATAAGTAGGCAACTGCAGGTCATGTCTGGATGGCGGATGCAGCTCCTGAGACTAAACGAAGTCGGGTGGTGGCCAAGGGCGTCGCCAAGGGGAGGCAGGGAGGGGCAGCTGCCCCCCCTAGAGATAAAAAAGTACCCAAATGCAAAACAACCAAAGCTCCCGCTCACTTGAATTCGACCAATTTTATGATTTACCGAACATAACAAATTAAATCGAAATTTGGCAGCAATTGTATATAAATCTAAAATTTTGATCGCTCTACCGTGCACAACGTGTACAATTCATACTTTTCCCATCCTCTACATCAACTTGCCTTCCCCTGGTTCATCGACTGGCGACGCCCTTGGTGGTGGCTGTTGCTACCTTGCTGCTTGACACTCAATAAGCTCCACCTACTCTCACATAGAGATAACTGCCTACTCTGAAACCCATAAGGTGATCAAAATATTTTTATTTCACATAAACCTACATGGGCACTTATGAAACGTCAGAAGCTAGGTGCACGGTTCCATGGGTCATTTCCTATGGAGAAGAGCCGGCAAGAAACTCCATCATCATCTTCACAAAGTGAAGACATCCCTACGGCGTCAGAAATTAAACTAGGTAACTACGCCTATGAAATGAACAATCAATTAATACCTTTTTAACAACAGCAAATTTTTATCCTAAGATTGACAGGAAGTAAATATTGCCTACGTAGATTCTTAATCGTAATCGGTATTTGCACTAGTGAGGGGCTTGTGACTAAGTGATAACAGCCGCACGGGACGATCGATCAGGTTAAGCTACGCTTGCCGCGGTTGGTCCGTGGATGGGTGACCATCTTTACATACCAAGACCCCTCCGTGCCTCGGAAAGCACGTTAAGCCGTTGGTCACGGCTGTCATTTGTAGATCTTTGACAGTTACGTTACGGGTCGTCAGAAGCTCGAAAGTCTGAATACCAGTCTTACCAAGGGGTATTGTGTTACCCAGTAACTGGGTTGTGGAGGTCAGATAGGCAGTCGCTCCATGTAAAATACTGGTATTCAGCTGTGTCCGGTAAGACTGGAAGCTTACCCCAACATAGTTGGGAAAAGGCTAGGCAGATGATCATGAATCGGTATTTGCACTTGGTCATATCAAACGGATAATTTTAAAAATACCTACCTATACGATCGACCGATCAATCTTACGAAAGGTCCAGAGAAAGAATTTATTTACATCATCTTCCTCATTACGTCTTCCTTTACATGGGCATCGCCTATCTCAACAAGGCGTTGCCGATAGTATTAAGAAAAATCTGAAAAACGTCGATAAACATTTAAAAATAGCTTTTACCCGCGACTTCGTCCGCATGAAATTTATTGTCCACCGATCCACCGCATCGCCCAACCGCGTTATTTTCTTTTTAGGGTTCCATACCCAAAGGGTAAAACGGGACCCTGTTACTAATAATTTGCACAGATGATGTATTTCTGTTGCCGCTATAACAACAAATACTAAAAAACAGAATAAAATAAATATTTAAGGGGGCTCCCATACAACAGACATGATTTTTTTGCCGTTTTTATAGATAATGGTACGCAACCCACTTGGCCGGTTTATCTCGTCTCATAAGGGTCGTAGGTGGGCGCTCTTCCCTCTCAATAACGAACATTACACTACATATAGATATATATGACTTCATCTGTTATTTTGGTGCACATATTAGCTTCGATTGATGCAAGAGACAGAATTAAACTCGTCTGGCGTGTTTATGATGTCACTTGCAATTTAAACGAGGTGAATAAACAACAATATAACATCTTTGTTATATGACATTTATACTGGGGTCTATTTTTATCCCGTGAATAATGTGTGACAACAATGACCATTTACCTACATCACGCTGACCTATCAAATGATTACTTGGTACTTATTTGCCACTTATGTGATAGAGAATAAAGCCTCCTTGAATTTATACATCATCACGCCTGAACCCCCGAAGGGTTAGGCGCAGGTTCATCATTCATTTCAGCCGAAAGACGACCACTGCTGGACATAGCCTTCCCCCAAGCACTGCCACTTCGACCGGTTTTGTGCTTCCCGCATCCAGCGGATTTCTGCGGCTTTAACAAGGTCATCGGTCCACCTTGTGGGAGGCCTTCCAACGCTACGTCTTCCAGAACCTTTCGGCCCCATCGGCCATCTGTTCTGCGAGCAATGTGCCCTGCCCACTGCCACTTAAGTTTGGCAGTTCTTCGGGCTATGTTGTTAGGCAGAGGTTACACACACCTGTTACACCCACATTTCGTAATTATATTTAAGTCTCATGTAAGAAGGGTAAAGGCTCCTACATACTGGCGCGACTTGTCGCGCGACGCGTCGCGACACAAAGGCACCGCTTGTAGCGCTACACGCGGTGTCTTTGTGTCGCGTCGCGTCGCGCGACAAGTCGCGCCAGTATGTAGAAGCCTTAAAACCAAGACATAGCGCTGTCAACAGCGTCATGAGGCCGGTTTTGTAAACATGTGTGCACTTAGTGAGGTGTAGTTTGATTGGAATAGGTTGTAAATAAGTGTGCGTGTGAGCGTGTATGCACAGAGCGAGGTGTAATTTTGGCATAGCTTCACTGTATTGTCCGCAGCGCTGTGTCTTGGCTTTTTATTTGGGCTGAGGGTAAAATTTAGGGGGCGAAACCATTGCCATCAACCGAGCACAAATCCAGACTCCGGGCTGCTACTGGGAAATTCCTGATGGAAACACCCAATAACACTTTACCCGACCCGGGAATCGAACCCAGAACCTCATGCTCAGCAGTAGCGCTTGCAACCACTAGACAAACGAGGCAGTAATTTAAATTAAAGGTATTAGTTATTAATAAAAACCAATTTTATTACGTAACACACTATCAACCACAATCTGAATGATTTTGAAGTAGGTACGAGTCTTTTAATCTGTCGAAGTCGTCGAAAAGAATACTAAGGGCGAAAATCACCAATAAAACAGGACGCGATCAGCACAGCGTTTAAGAGCTGTCAGTTATATTGCTAACCCATTGCTACATATGTTCGAAAAATTTGTCAGCTCAGCAACATAAATACCCATCAGGTACAGCTCTAATAATCCTTCCTAATATATCCTGAGGGCACGTCTTCCCTACCATTACCGCGCCCCCCAGTCTACTCCTTCATATGCAATGCTCTCTGTAGTCCCATGAAACATGAGGCACCAGGGGCTAGTGTGAATCTTTGGGTTCATTCGAGCAATCTGGTCTAACCACGCTAGGGTCGGTGCATTTCTTTCATTCAATCATTCATTCAGCAACGTAAATCACGCAATCAATCAAATCAAATCAAAAGTAATTTATTCAAACTAGTCTGACAATCGGCACTTTTCGAACGTCAAAGTTACATAAGACAGTCCCCAAAAAACGCCCACCCATCATCACTTCCTAGTGCTTTAGCTGGTAAGAAGAAGTGGCGGAACAAACTCCCCAGCATCACTTTTTTTTTGGGTGGGAAATCATCAAATTACTTCTCCCGCTCTGGGCGGTGCGGGAGGGTGTACTGACTAAAACCCACCCGTATTCCTTCCGTTGCCTGTGTTGCCAGGGGCCTCGGTAACCCTTCCCGCGACCCCCAGCATTACTACTGTCAGTTTAGTTATCAACAACATTCACTGGTGCCGATTCCCTTGTTTACAAACTAACCTAAATTTAAGTTCATTGCATCTTTTTCTTTCTATTTCATTAAGAAAAGGACAGAAGATAGATTTTAGTTTAGTCCTGTCAAATTAATCAGCGCCTGTCACTACTCCATACAAGTTTAGACGTGATTAAAAACTTGCCTACTAAAATTACGTCAAGCGCTGATTAATTTGACAGGACTAAACTAAAATTTATCTTCTGTCCTTTTCATAACGAAATAGAAAGAAAAAGATACACTGAACTTAAATTTAGTTTAGTTTGTTAACAAGGGAATCGGCACCATTGTTTATATAACTAAACAGACCCCAGCATCACTGCTGTCTGTTAAGTTATATATACACTCGCGAGCAACCAAATCGACTCAAGCCTAGACGGCGCACATATACATTGATTTTCCTAAAACGATAAATGGTAATTACAAAAGTGATATGTCATTCGAAAGCTGAAGAATTAGGCTTTCAATTAACATCAATACCTTAAAAAAAAATATAATGTATATAATGAATGTTGTTGATCTGTCAAAGTGAAATTACTGATAGTGTGGTACGCATTTACCCCACTCTGGTACGTCTACCTACGTACTGAACTTTACTAAAGTTAGCACCTTTTAAAGCATATACTAGCATGCTAACTGTCCTGTTAACCTTAGCTAAATTCCAATATAACAAGAGTTTCGAGCTAAAGAACAACAAAAATAACCAAACAAACAAACCAAACCAAACTGCCAAACTGTTGCAGAACACTATCTTTCCACTTCGTCATTGTATGTATTTATTATTTTAAATTACACTTTAATTTTAATATTCTAGTGACATTTATTGACGTGATAACGTCTTATACTCGTAAATAGATGAACGCCGGCTGCACGTACGAAAAAGTGTCACGTTCCGCCTGAGCCTGAGCGTGCAAGCGAGAGCGCGGAACTAGCAATAGAGAGGCACGATCGGGCTAAGTGTTCGGCTTGTGACGCATCTCTCTCTCTCTCGTTATCACGTAAAATTATCGTCCGTAAACCGACTTTACAGATAACCATTCTTTTTAGAAGTATGTTGTATGTTAGTATATCCCCATATTATTTGTATTGTGAATTATTACGATTTTATGTATTCTATTGCTTCTTCTAATGCTCTTCCACTCTTACACACGGTGCCTACATCTCTTTATCTACTGTCCTATCGCAGGTATGCTGGAAGAGATTTAGCATCACCTTTGTACGTATTTTTCTGTTCTATTCTTCTTGTCTGTTTCTATATGTGTGTACATAAATGGTTAAATAAATAAATAAAACTATCCCTATAAATGATAAATGATAAATTAGTAATGATAAATGATTTTTTTCTGTAAGTAGGTTTGTACAAACACTTTATACACGTCAATCATATTTTTTTAAACTAGATGAGGTCGGCGTTTACTATCTGATTACTCTGAGAAGAAAGGCCGAAACAAACTCGGAGGTCACAGTCTCTTTTAAAGTCCAGACATAATCTTGGTCAGATCATTTGAGGACCATGGAGGTTCGTGTCCGAAATGGTATTTTGGGGTATATCTATATCATTTGAAAATAATTAGTTAAACTAAACATTTTTGTCGTCCAGGGTTCAGATAAATTTAAAATTATAATTAAGGCGCTGACAAGACCCAATTGACCAAAATAGGCTTCTCTTAAGAAAGAAAATTGCCAAATCTGTATAGTTTGTGGTAGCGGAAAAAATATATGTTAATTTTGAACATATTTCCCAGAACTTGGTTGTCACCAAAACACGTTTTGAAAAAAAATTCTCGATAGAAACTAACGTTAAACTAACCTCTTACCTTGAGTTCTAATCCAAAATATCTGTATTAAATATCAACATACATTACGTATTTAATTAATAACAAGTACGTCTTATTCTAATGCAGAACTTGGTTGTTTTTTATTTTCGATTACTCAACTCAATTCTGAGTAAATAGATAATTACTTCATATTTTGCAATAAATTACAAGCATTTTGTCGTCGCGCTTCTCTTTCTTTTCTTTGCAATCTGACAGTGACCGCGGTTTAGGTGTTGTCAGCGACTTAAGCAATTGGGAAAAAACATGTTGTAAAATAAAATAACACAACAAGATTTTTCCTTCAATGAGTAAAAGTATAACCGGTGATAGACAGTCTGTAACCCTTGATAACCCGAGTGCTTCAAGGGTTACAACTTTAACAAAGAATTAAGTACCTACGTAGCGCAGTAGGCATCATTCGTCATGATAACCTATTTCATTATTGGGAATTGTTACTTATTGGGTTTTTCCTTGTGGCTAAATAATAACAGCCGCACGGGTTAAGTTACGCTTGCCGCGGTTGGTCCGTGGATGGGTGACCATCTTTACATCTTACCAGTTCATATACAATTAAACTTTTTGTTATTAAGAGAACAATTTTTTCAATGAATCTTTATGAACCAAAATCGAGCATCCTGTATGCACTCGGGCGGTCTCTGAGAATAGGCTTCGTACACAGCCCGCCAACAATACGTATGGCGAGCGAACTACCGGTTATATTATACCGAGACTTATTATTAGTATACCCTCAGAAATAAACAAGTGTATTACACCTAAGAATATTAAATGTAAACTTAAGCAATATTACATAAGTAATATGTAGGTTGTATCTTCAATAACGCGTACATATAAAATGTTTGTAACTCAATCTATTACTATACTCTATGTTGTAACTATTAAATATGTAAGGATGTTATTAATTGTATCGACAATAACGCGAACATATAAAATGCTTCATTGTATTGCATGATATTGAGAGACTCATGATAGCACAAGTTTAAACCTTAGTGGTTTTTGGTTGCTATCTATTTATATAATCCTGTGTTGTTTTTTTGTATAAATGATAAATAAATAAATAAAAAAAAAAAAAAAAGACCCCTCTTGGTCCCGGCTGCCATTCGTGGATCTTTGACAGTCGTTACGGGTCGTCAGAAGCCCAAAAGTCTAACAACCAGTCTTACCAAGGGGTATCGTGTTACCCAGTAACTGGGTTGTGGAGGTCAGATAGGCAGTCGCTCCATGTAAAATACTGGTATTCAGCTGCATCCGGTCAGACAGGAAGCCGACCCCAGCGTAGTTGGGAAAAGGCTAGGCAGATTGGGTTTTTCCATGGTCATTAAAAAGAGGTCAATATTGACATGTAATGTAATGACATACTAATTATGTAGGTTCCTCTGCATGGTCTCAAAGTAAAAAAATTCTTTTTTTTTTACCTCGGAACCATGCGAAGGATCCAAGAAAGGAAGGAGCTCGGTATCCTTCGCATGGTTAAAATAAATAAAACCTATTTATTTTTAGGGTTCCGTACCCAAAGGGTAAAACGGGCTAATACTCCGCTATCCGTTTGTCTGTCTGTCTGTCCGTCTGTTACCAGGCTGTGTATCTCATGAACCGTGATAGTTAGAAAGTTAAAATTTTCACAGATGATGTATTTCTGTTGCCGCTATTATAACAAATACTAAAAAACAGAATAAAATAAATATATAAGGGGGCTCCTATACAACAGAAATGGTTTTTCTGCCGTTTTTATAGATAATGTATTGCCGACAGTATAAAAAAAAATCTGAAAAACGTCGCGAAACATTTAAGAATGACTTCCCCCGCGTCAAATGTGTTGTCCCCCGATCCACTGCACCGCATCGCATCGCCCACCCCCGTTATTTTCTTTTTAGGGTTCCGTACCCAAAGGGTAAAACGGGACTATTACTGAGACTCTGCTGTCTGTCTGTCACCAGGCTGTATCTCATGAACCGTGATAGCAAGACAGTTGAAATTTTCGCAGATGATGTATTTCTGTTGCCGCTATGTCAACAAATACTAAAAAACAGAATAAAATAAATATTTAAGGGGGCATACAACAGAAATTATTTTTCTGCCGATTTTATAGATAATGGTACGGAACCCATCGTGCGCGAGTCCGACTCGCACTTGGCCGGTTTTTTTCCTTTACGTAGAGCCTATGCGAAGGATCCCGAGCGGATCAGTAGTAAAAAAATACATAAATTGGTATGAAGCAAAATCCTTTGTGTAGTTTAGAAAAACTAAGTGGTCATACAGACAAAAATGAAAACGATTTGAATTTATACCTAATGTCTATGTCAGATTCTGACAAATAGATACATATTATAAAGTCAGATGTCTTAGGTTGAGTATAAACTAAGTTCATAATCATACGGTGACATATACGAGTACCTACATAATAGGGTATTTTACTATATACGAGAAAAATCTATAAATATATTATTGAGATAGTTTAGGCAAAAAGGAGTCGGAAAATGTTAGTTTTAGTTCATAAAATAACAAAATAAATTTTAAAATTCAATTCAAAGTTTTCAGTTTTTCTAATCTGTTAAAAAACACCATGAAATAGTAGCCGCCATGTTATTACGTCATACGGCTATGTTAACAAAAACGTGTCAATTATCATACAAAGATCAGCGCATTTGTTTTCATAGCCCAGTGACGTCATGACCACAGAGCAACATGGCGTCCGCTGCGTCCAGCGTTTTTGTCAATCTACGCGCGAAATTTGAAAATGTAAAATTTTAAATGCATTTTTGTGGCACTTATCGATTGAATAAAAATTTTGTGATTTTTTTTGGTGCATATTAGCACAATTAATTAAATTAATTAAGACACTTCAAAAATGGGTGTAAGACCCTATTAGATTCCACGAAGAGCAACTTAATTAGACCTTTGTATTCGTCACGAAAGCAACTCGATATTAGATCTGTTTAACTATTTTTAGGGTTCCGTACCTCAAAAGGTAAAAACGAAACCCATAAAGGATCGCTCGTGTGTCTGCCCATCTGTCACAGCCAATTTCTTCCGAATCTACTGGACCGATTAAGTTGAAATGTTGTACACATACTTATATGAACTTCTGTGACCCAAACACAGATATATGCACGTGTAACGTACATATATCATTTTTATTTTTTAATACATAGAACTTTTAAATTTATTTAAGAAAATAGATGAAAATTGACCAAACCCCTTATCTCGGAAACCACTGAGCCAAAAATGTTGAAAAAAATAACGAAAGTTGTACTTTAATTATAGATTACAGGAAATCCTATAAGAAGTCTATGGTGTTAAAATAACATGGTATATCTCTCAATATTGTGCGTACAAACTTACATTTGCAGTTGGAATGTATAAGGGAACATGTTTTTCGACTACAATGTTAAGTTTATTCTTCTCTCGCAAGGGTCGATCCATCAGGTTAAGCTACGCATACGCGGGTTGGTCCGTGGATGGGTAACCATCTTTACTCCTCCGTGCCTCGGAAAGCACGTTAACCTATTGACCGCCACGTCAAAAGAGCAAAAACGTGCCCTCGACGCAAAGCTACGAATTACTCCTCTAAATCTGTGATGTAGTCGTGACCGTGGCGTGCTGGGCACATTTTGGTTTGTCATCTATACATGTCTGTGGCGGTCAAAAGGTTAAACCGTTGGTCCCGGCTGTCATGATGACAGTCGTTAGGGATCGTCAGAAGGCCAAGAAGTCTGACA
The DNA here is from genome assembly GCA_905333075.3 of Atethmia centrago. Taxonomy (NCBI): domain Eukaryota; kingdom Metazoa; phylum Arthropoda; class Insecta; order Lepidoptera; family Noctuidae; genus Atethmia; species Atethmia centrago. The sequence goes on along the minus strand of HG995378.1, from coordinate 26,646,639 downwards.
ACCAGTCTTATCAAGGGGTATTGTATTATCCATTAACTGGGTTGTGGAGGTCAGATAGGGAGATAGGCAGTCGCTCCATGTGAAATACTGTTATTCAGTTGCATCCGTTTATACTGGAAGCCGACCCCACCCAATACAGTTGAGAAAAGGCTGGGCAGAATTGATTTGTTGCATGTCACACGAGCAATGCGATGTCGCATCGCAACGTAATGCCGCTGTGTCCGTGTCGCGATGTCGGTACCTCCTCCCTCCATCTCTTTACGCACGCGCTGTGTCTTCGGACGACGTATAGCATACCATGGATATTATCCAGCGGGATGGTTAACACTATTACCTATTGGGAATGATGCTTTCTACTGGTTAACAGTGTTGACGAACGCGACATTTTCTTCCCAATAGTTAAGACGCTGACAACACCTAAACCGCGGTCACTGTCAGATTGCATAGAAAAGAAAGAGAAGCGCGACACACATGATACACACGATGACACAACGCTTGTAATTTATTGCAAAATATGAAGCAATTATCTATTTACTCAAAATTGAGTTGAGTAATCATAAATAAAAAACAACCAAGTTCTGCATTCAAATAAGACGTTCTTGTTATTAATTAAACACGTAACGTATGTTGATATTTAATACAGATATTTTAGATTAAAACTCAAGTAAGAGGTTAAATTAACGTTAATTTGTATCGAGATTTTTTTTCAAAACGTGTTTTGGTAACAACCAAGTTCTGGGAAATTATATGTTCAAAATTAACATATATTTTTTCCGCTACCACAAATTATACAGTTTTGGCAAATTTTTCTTAAGAGAAGCCTATTTTGATCAATTGGGTATTGTCAGCGCCTTAATACCCTCGTCTCGCGAATCCTTCAGGAGTCAGGTTGAAGAAAAGTAAAAAGAAATCTATATATATATACTTCTGTACTAATATTATAAAGCTGAAGAGTTTGTTTGTTTGGTTGGTTGAACGCGCTAATCTCAGGAACTGCTGGTTCGAATTGAAAAATTATATTTGTGTTGGATAGTCCATTTATCGAGCAAGGCTATAGGCTATATAACATTACGATACGACCCTTAGGAGCCGCGCACCGTGTGACACCGCGGGGAACAGTTAGTAAAAAATATAACGGTTCTTGAAAGTGCTCTTGTGTATGATTACGACGGAGCGTCAACACTCAGTCGCAAGTCGCAACGCAGCGGAAGTGCGGAACGCACCCGTGTGGCATCTCTCTAACTTGTAGGGATCCGGGAAAGTCCCCGAACGGCTACATAGTGAGGGACGGTGCTTATCGATTTAAGGCGCTGACAAGAGGCAAATGACCAAAGTAGGCTTGTCTTAAGAAAAAAAATGCCAGATCTGTATAGTTTGTGGCAGCGGAAAAAAAAATATGTTAATTTTGAACATATTTCTCAGAACTTGGTTGTAACAAAAAACACGTTTTCAAAAAAAAAATCTCGATACAAACTAACGGTAAACTTACCTTAAACCTTGAGTTCCAATCCAAAATATCTGTATTAAATATCAACGTTCGGTACTTATTTAATTAATAACAAGAACGTCTTATTTGAATGCAGAACTTGGTTGTTTTTTTTATTTTCGATTAATCAACTCAATTTTGAGTAAATAAATAATTGCTTCTTATTTTGCAATGAATTATAAGCGTTGTGTCATCGCGCTTCTCTTTCTTTTATATGTAATCTGACAGTGACCGGTTTTGTTATTGTCAGCGTCTTAAATTAAGTAAACTTTGCTTGCACACAAAGAAACCCATTTTGATACATACATACATGAACCCACATTACACTCCTTTTTAGGCAGTCGCGTAATAAAAGTATATCGGGTTACTGTTCAAGTTACCAAGGATGACACGTGAAACATGGGGAACATAAAAGTGGGGTGACTCCACGATATTGTGTGAAACAAGATGTACTCGCTTTTCACAAAGCCGTATTCCCAAAGTAGACTAATAACTGCACAGATAGTATTAATAAACTGTAGGTACGTATTCAAGTGAACAAAGTTGTTCTTTTTTTTTATCAAAACCATGTTCCATTCTAAATGCAAAAGGTTCCGGTTTTTAAACGTTTGTTTTTCGAATTGACGTGACGTGGGTCACGCACTCACGCCCTCTGCCTCGTGTAAATAAAAACTAAAAACATACTAAAGTTTTCGTATACAACACTCGTTTATATCTAATCGGTTGCCAACGACCCATGTGCAGTCACCTTCGTTTCAACCATGAGTGGCTACTAAAAATAGATATTACACGTTTTTATTTACGCCAGTTTTAGTTTTATTGTTCAGTGGCGAACTCGTACTTATCGTGATAATGAAATTGAACTGCGCTGGCATTCATGGCTCTCGAGTTATTTAATTAATCGTTCTCAAATAGTTGTCTTGGCGGGATATGAATCTGTACCTTTTTCTCCTAGCTCTGGTGTTCCACAGGGCGCTAAGATGGGCCCTTTGTTTTTTTTTTGGTATTTGGGCCAGGACCTAATTTTTGACGTATTGCACAACGGAAATGTATCACACTGGAAAATAATTTCAGCGCAATATAATTACTAGGGTGTGTGTAAATCGTCGGAATATTTTAGGCAAGTGTAATTAATTTGATTACACCTGCCTAAATTATTCACACACCCTAATAATTATATTGCGCTGCATTTATTTTCCAGTGTGATACATTTCCGTTGTGCAATACGTTAAAAATTTTGCCTGACCCATTTTTTAACGATCTTTTAGATTTAATACATTGCAATTGTTTAGCATACCTACGCTGAGGATTTAAAAATATACTGCAGGATATCAAACCTGGGTGGTTGTATGAGATCTTGATGTCCTTCAACAAGAGAATGACGCTCAATGTTAAAAAATGCTAGAATATTACATTCACGAATAAAGTTGATTATCATATAGATGGATCAGTATTGAGCAGAGTATCAGTTATTCGTGATCTAGGCGTACTCTTAGGTATATCCCTGTCCTTTTGTCATATAGATACTAAGGCTATAGTTGCTAAGGCTAAAAAAATGCTTGGTTTTATAATCCGTATGTTCACCTTTCCGTAATTATAGTAGCATTATTCTACTCTATAACGTACTGGTAAGGAGCTCCTTGGAGCATTGTTTCAGTATTTGGTCTCCATATTACTCAAGTTATACTAATAATGTTGAATCTGTCCAGGCCCGTTTTGTTAGGTATCTATGTGAGAAGAATGGGATCCGAAAAGCTATACCTGATTACAATGATAGGTTAAGGCAGTATAAGTTGATTAGCGGATGACTTCTGACTTACTGATTCTTCACAAAATTATTAATGGTTTCATAAATGCGCAATTGATAAACTATTTTAACTTTAGGCCAACGCAGCAAGCGACATCATCGCAATTTCAATTGCCTACATCCACCTTAAACACCACCTTTAATAGCCCCCTAAGACGTATGGTATGGTTACATAATGAAAGGTCCACTTTGACGGTTTTCCCTATCGAAGTTTTCTCTATGAGTTTCGTTTCATACAGACTTTCCCTATATATACAGTGCGAATAATATACGCCTTTATAGCTCAAATTGTTTAGTTTTTTGTAGTGTTCTGGATTCAGGTTTACTGGACACACTTTTATCTTTTTCTTCCTGTCTCTAATTTTTTCAGTATGTCAATGTCGCATAACATTGACATACTGAAAAAATTAGAGACCGTGCAACCGTGCAAATAACAGGTATGCATATACCTGTTATTTGCACGGTTACTGAAATGTCGATGATTTAGATGTTAGTTTGTTTGAAATGTAAGTGACAGTGCTGTTGGTGTGCTTATTATAAATAAATAAATAATAAGTCAACATTCAGCAGAAAATTAAGGTGCAGATATAATTGCTTTTAGTGGCTTTTAAATCTGTACGCCTTCATATAATGCAAGTGAGTTATGCAAAGAATTTATGTTAAACTAGAACACATACACATCATTTCTATAGTGGAATATTTTAAGTATTGTAGTAAAATACTTTATGAAATAAAATTCAGGAATGTCTACCCAAAGCATAAAAAACGATATTACTTTCAAACTACTTAAGATATTTTCATGATTTTTTTTTTTATGAACAGACTATTTTATTAGCTTTATTACTATCTGTGATTTTTTTCAAATATTCATATTTTCGTTACTAAAAATAAATATTCTATATCAAAACGAACGTCTGCGCGGCGTGAGAGCTACGCGCATTTGTCTGCCCAAGGTCAACGGCGAATATGAGTAAGACACTTATGTATGAGTCGGGCCCTTAAGTGTCTTACTCAAAATTATGACTTAAGAGAAACACAGAGAAACAGTAACAAATATAATATTTTTTGTTTATCCTCTTTTATTTAATAGGTACTTCAACGGCTTTATCGCTGAGCGATAACGTCGTCGCCCCGTATTTTATTTATCCTTGAAAGTCAAATGTGAGTCTGGTTTTTATGGATCGACCTGTCTGACCTTTGCAATCTTATAACGTACCTAGATAGGTAAATTATCCTTTCTGTGACTGTAGTATGGGTTCCTAAACTCATATTACAATCTCAGAAAGGATAATTTAACATCCTTAGAATATAATATATTGTAAGTTTAACATACGCCTGATCTAAGTAGAAGCTAGCATGATAAAGGCTCCTGCATACTGAGGCGATATCGCGGGCGCGATATGCAGCAATATGCCTGACGCGCCTGCGATATCGCCCCAGTCAGTAAGAGACTTAAGATGCTGGCCATAAAATATACCGTTAACAAAGACACGCTCTCCTTGCAGATAGAACTTATATTATCTTTTTAACCTATACTAGGTATTTCTGTTCCATCGATTAGGTAACCATCACCCTAGCTCTATGGAAAAAAGGAATTGTCTATGCTGTGACCTTATCAATTCAATGACCCTAATATTTGTACCTACACATGCGTTTATTTTAATTCCTTTTGACATTTTATTTATTTTTTTAAATTCTGTGGCCTTTATAATTTGTATCTATTCATTAAAGTTATGTTTATTTATTTGCAAAGATAGTCGGAACATGACATAAGGTATTATAAAAACAATTAAAAAACAAATCATTCGTTTATTAAATATTAATTGCATTGACATTTTTTCTATTCTGATTTATTATTTTTGCAGTATTGTGAAATTTTATTATATTTAATTTTATGTGGCTAAGTAATAACAGCCGCACGGGTCGACCGATCAGGTCAAGCTACGCTTGCCGTGGTTAATCCGTGGATGGGTGACCATCTTTACATACCAAGACCCCTCCGTGCCTCGGAAAGCACGTTAAGCCGTTGGTCCCGGCTGTCATTTGTAGATCTTTGACAGTCGTTACGGGTCGTCAGAAGCTCGAAAGTCTGACAACCAGTCTTACCGAGGGGTATCGTGTTACCCAGTAACTGGGTTGTGGAGGTCAGATAGGCAGTCGCTCCATGTAAAATACTGGTAAGTATTCAACTGTATCCGGTAACACTGGAAGCCGACCCCAACATAGTTGGGAAAAGGCAGGCAGATGATGATGATTTAATTTTATGTTATGGGTTTTGCCTCAATTAAAAGATTTTTTATTCAGCGTGATACACCAAGTAGGTAAGTAGGTGTCTATGAAATGAAATGAAATTGTTTATTCTGTAAATAGAATATGAGAATCACTTTTACACGTCATATTAAAAAATAAGCTAGATGGAGTCGACATTTCCTATCTAACTACCCCTGAGAAGAAATGGCGAAACAAACTCAAGGGTCAAAGTCTCTTTTAAAGTCCAGACATAATCTTAGTCAGATCATGTGAGGACCATGTCTTTTGAGGAAAGAACCACACAAATTTGAGTGGACCTGTCCAGTCAGTGCAAGCATTTGTCAGTAATCGTGTAGCTCAACTCAAAACTTAAGGAGCTCAACGACTCGACGAACAATACCAAGGAAAGGACAATTGGGTTGGCCGCATAAAGTACTCAAAATGCCAGACCATCATTAAAACTAAGAGAAAAAAAAACAACAAGAAATAAATAAAAATGACCCACATAGTGCTCACATTCACAATAATTAAATTAATATAATACTTTTCAAGGTTCATAAATATTCACTTAATTTTGCTTATAATATTCATCAATGTCAATATGTCTACATAAGTTGTACATAATGATGATTTTGCATAATGGATTTTCATTCCTTTTGCGTTAAACAATCAACGTTTTTTCACGTCCTCATTATAGATGGATTATAAAAAAACTATTACTGTCGACATTTCTACGTCGACGCCTTTACAGCCAATCCTTTGAATAAATTACGGAACAAAACGATGATTCATAAAACTTAACCCAAGGGACGCTATTGACGACATGACGTTTAATTATGGCGCGCAATTGTTTATGACAATGCCGTCATTGTTATTCAGAGTGTCACCAATGTACCGACGACGTTTCGAGGCCGTCCTTTGGGATCAGCTATAGTTTGTCTATGACCATGTTTTAAAAGGTCACTCAGCCACGAGACACGTGTATAAGGAAAAGATAAGTACTAATACAATAGCATCATCATTATCATTTCAGCCGAAAGACGTCCACTGCTTGACATAGGCCTCCCCAAGCACCACCACTTCGACTGGTTTTGTGCTTCCCGCACCCAGCGGGTTCCTGCGGCCTTCACAAGGTCATCGGTCCACCTTGTAAGAGGCCTTCCAATGCTAAGTCTTCCGGTACGCGGTCGCCACTCCAAAACCTTTCGGCCCCATCGGCCATCTGTCCTGCGAGCAATGTGCCCTACCCACTGCCACTTAAGTTTGGCAATTCTTCGGCCTATGTCGGTAACCTTGGTTCGCCTGCGGATCTCTTCATTTCTGATTTGATCACGTAGGGAAACTTCAAGCCCTCTCCATTGCCCTTTGAGTGACTTTTAGGCTTTTAATATGGCCTACTGTACAATAGAGTAATACAATAATTGGTTTGCTTTTGAAAGTTAATGACCAAGAACATGTTGTGATGATCCATAACATGGGAGGATATCCAGCCAGGTGTAATACGATCTGAGCAAGGCAGGCAGGCTTAGATGGCATAGACTATGTTAGACGTGATGCAAAAAAGTGAAGAGCGTTTCTGCTCACTTTTCTCTGGCGAGAAGCAATGACTTCAAGCTTCAAGACAGGTTCAAGCTGAACTAGCTGATACACTTTTTATTGGTTTCCATTTTTAACTATTTCCGGGACACTAAACGCCCATAGACGTCATAACAATAAAACATTTCATTCACTGTTCCATTTAGATCTAGACGAAAACGAAATAAGACATCAAGCAGCAGACGTCAACGTCCTTAAATTCTCAATTTATCGATTTTAAGCAAAGCCTGCGTACAAGAGAGTTTAGATAGTTATCTGAAAAGCCCTATCAATATTCTAGTGCACTCCCTTAAAACTATAGTCTCAAGAATATGTTCACCAGACAAGACGACATTAGTATTCATCTTCGCACCCCAAGATTAATGATCCGTTTACCCTTGAAAGGATCGACCCTAGTCCTTAGGGGAGAAATGTAGGCAAAAATAAAAATATTATCGCCAAACAATAGTTTTGTTTTGATCGCCCCTCTCTACAGCTTATATCCAGACGAATAATGTCACATCACATTGGGACATCGGAGATTCAAGGACATTTCGGAACCTGTTTGGTTTACCCCTCGTTACTGCCTGTCGCGCCTGCGATATCGCGCTAGTCCGCCCGAGCCTTAAAGCAGTTTCGATTCACAATTTAAAGCTCCTGCAGACTAGCACGATATCGCGGGCACGACAGGCAGCAATATGCCTGTAGAGCCCGCGATATCGCCCCAGTCTGCCCGAGCCTTTATTCGTAAACAAAGATGCCTTTACTTTCTAATCTAAATAGACATTTGTATTCAAATGAAGTCGTCGTTGTTTTTTTAATTATTTTATTTAAATAATGTGCTGGTGGTTCGCAGACAGGACATCGAATTAGGGGGGACTGAGAACTCTTTAGCTGCTATTCCGCGATACGAAGATAATAGAAAGAGCCACGGAAAGAACCTTTAAATTATTCGTTTGTTTTTCACGTTTATGCTGGTATGCCCGTTTTCACGAATACTAGGAAACACTTAAATGAACGCCTTAATACTATTAAGGCACTTTTATTAAGGCATTCATATGTGTCATCTAGTGGTAGTGTAAACAGGTCATAATAATAAATAAAAAAACACAAGAGTTCCATACATAACGACGATAAGCACTAAAGTCGAATTATTAAGTCACTAGAGTACGTCTACCATGTGCTAGTGGTCACGTTGTGTATTAAAATGGTCATATTTATTGTATTTATTGTATTCTTGACTTTACACTTATTAATATAGGTACATTTATTTTACACTTATACATATACAATACATCGATTAAACTAAACGATCACCATTACAATAAACATGACCATTTTATTACACAAAGTGACAGCTAGCACATGTCAGGTTACACTAGTGAATTTATAATTTTACGCTGACAGGACCCAATTGACCAATATAGGTTTCTCTTAAGAAAAAAAATTGCCAAATCTGTATAGTTTATGGTAGCGGAAAAAATATGTGTTCATTTTGAATATATTTCCCAGAACTTCGTTGTTACCAAAACACGTTTTGAAAAAAATTCTCGATACAAACTAACGTTAAACTAACCTCTTACCTTGAGTTCTAATCCAAAATATCTGCATTAAATATCAACATACGTTACGTATTTAATGAATAACAAGAAAGTCTTATTTGAATGCAGAACTTGGTTGTTTTTTATTTTCGATTACTCAACTCAATTTTGAGTAAATAGATAATTGCTTCATATTTTGCAATAAATTACAAGGGTTGTGTCGTCGCGCTTCTCTTTCGTTTCTATGCAATCTGACAGTGACCGCGGTTTAGGTGTTGTCAGCGTCTTAAGGGTCGGGTAATCCCCATTGACCTTCGAAATACAAATGCGCGTCGCGATCTACTAAAAATAAATATTCCGGAAACCGAACGGCGGCGGCGGCGGCGCGGCACGCGGCGTGAGCGCGACGCTTATTTGTGTGACCAAGGTCAACGGCAATTTCCTGAGCCTTAAGAAAGGAGTTTTGAAACTTGTGTGTGCCCGAGGGGATATCCCAAACTTACTTTAGGGGATGTCCCCTAAAGTAAGTTTGGGATATCCCATCGGGCACACGGCTTGTAACATAATGACTTACCTGCAATACAGACGCTGCTAAAGCCGTCATTGCGACCAACAGAAGCTGTTGCCTCGCGTAATCGTGCAGCGGCTTCCCACATCCTCTCTGGTACAGCATCGAGCAATCTGACGCGTAAGGCTTGTTGATGGCGTCTAGTGGACCCTGGCCGCAGCAGGAGAAAGGGACCTGGCCTTTGGAGGTGTAGTCGCTTGGACCTGTCACGCCACAGCATTCAAACTGGAATGAGAATTAAAAAGGTTAGATGATGTAGGAATATAAGAAGGTTTGTTTGGTTGGTGGTGTGTGAAGGATTTTTACTTCAGAATGGCTTGTAGGCTTGGCCAAAAGTATGGATTCATTATGGAATCCAGCACCCTAATTGAATAACACACGATCAATCACAATCTGAATTATTTTGAGATTTATTGCTAATCTATATGTTCATTACTTCATATGTTCGAAAAATTTGTCTGCACCACAACGTAAATACCGCAATGAATGTTGTTGAACTGTCAAAATGAAACTCATTGCTACTGATAGTGTGTTACACAATTAACCCGCTGGTAGGTAGCTGACCTATTCTTGACCATGCTTTTTTTTTGTTTTTTTGGGTGGGTTTCATCAAATAATTTCTTCCACTCGGCGGAGCGGGAGGGTGTGTTAGGCTCTTACTGACTAAAACCCACCCGTATTCCTTCCGTTGCCTGTGTTGCCAGGGGCCTCGGTAACCCTTTAGTACCTTCCTGCGACCCTGGCAGATTTTTGACCATGTTTAAGGATGATTTAGATAATTTAGAGCACTCAGTCGTTCTCATTGCAGTATCTACTTGTTCATTAGTGATATTATCAAATAACATATCCAGGGATGTGCTGTTTCCACGTTTCCATGTCGAGTCGACCTGGGACTCGTCCTCGACAGCCGGTGGAACTTCGTGGAGCATTTCCGACGTTTGGCTCCCAAACTGGAGCGGGCGGGCGCTGCATTGAAGCGGCTCCTGCCCAATCTAGGGGGTCCAAACGCCTCCTGCCGGAGGCTCTACGCGGGGGTCGTGCGGTCCATGGCCCTCTACGGGGCTCCTGTATGGGCGCGCTCTCTGGCGCTGCGGCCAGCCCGCCGGTTGAGCACGGCCCAAAGGGTCATGGCCATCCGGATGGTCCGAGGATACCGCACGATCTCCTGTGAGGCAGCGAGCCTCCTTGCCGGATTGCCGCCATGGGATCTGGAGGCAAAAGTCCTCGCGCACGTATGGGAGTGGCGCGAGGAGGCGAAACGACGGGGCGTAAGTCCGCTGCCGCGAGAAATCGCGGCTCAGCGGACGGAGCTCCGGCGGGATCTCATGGCGTCATGGAAAGTACGGTTGTCGCAACCCAGTGCTGGGCACGCCACGATTGCGGCGATAAGTCCCCTCTTTGAGGAGTGGCTGGAGAGGCGCCACGGCGTCCTCACCTTCCGCCTGACGCAGGTCCTCACCGGACACGGCAGCTTCGGGAGGTTCCTGTGTCGGATAAGGCGGGAGGAAACGTCCGGGTGTCACCACTGTGTGTATCGCCCGGAGGACACGGTGGAGCATACGGTGGAGGTCTGCCCGGCTTGGGCAGAGCACCGCCGTGTCCTCGTGGAGGCGATCGGCGGCAGAGACCTCTCGCGTCCGGCCCTGGTTCAGGCCATGGTACGGAGCGAGAGGGCATGGGCAGCCGTCACCTCCTTCTGCGAAGCAGTAATGCTCGCGAAGGAGGAGGCGGGACGGTTGAGGGAAAGGCACGTTTCGCGACCTCTCGCCCCTAGCCGCCGCAGGAGACGCCCTGGGCGTCGGGAATCTCGGGCGGATTTCCAGCCACCGTAGGCGCGGGCTTGCGGACGGTGAGCAATGGGTAGCTCACCGTCCGGTAAGGACCAGGCCCGGGTCGACGGCGCGTCGTATTCCACGCGCGCCTCAAAGAGATGTCGTCAGCACAAAAGTAGGGGTCCACTAGGGCCGATGCCTGCCGGGGTCGCGGGAAGGTACTTATGGGTCACCGAGGCCCCCGCAACACAGGCAACAGGAAGGAATACGGGTGGGTTTTAGTCAGTAAGAGTCTGACACACCCTCCCGCTCCGCCCAGAGCGGGAGAAGTTATTTGATGATTTCCCATCCAAAAAAAAAAGGGTAACTGCTACCTATATTAATTAGCCACGCTATAGTAACTGGCCACTCATAGCAAAAGAGCTAGAAACAAGCTAATGCAAGCAAGCCCATGAATGAAAAGGACAAATAATATTCCTGTATCTCTTGTATTTTCATTTTAGCTCACGTTACCTTGTTTCTACCTGTTTTGTTATGAGTGACCGGTTACCATAGCATGGCCAATTACTATAGCAGTTACCCTCAGCCTTTTGCATTTAACAGATATGATCCCGAAAACTAGAGTGATGCACAAAAAATATAGAAGGTAAAAAAGCCAGTAGATATTACAGATACTATGCCACAACTGGGAGGTGAACCACAAGCCTTTCACTCTCCTGCCGGGGTCGCGGGAAGGTACAAAAGGGTTACCGAGGCCCCTGGCAACAGAGGCAACGGAAGGAATACGGGTGGGTTTTTGTCAGTAAGAGTCTGACACACTCTCCTGCTCCGGCCAGAGCGGGAGAAGTTATTTGATGATTTCCCAACAAAAAAAAAAACCTTTCACTCTACTCTCTCACCTCCTGGGGATCGAGTGTGAACTATGTTTAAGGGTTGAGAGGAAACCAATAAACACATCTTTTTTTAGGGGTCGATGGGCCGAGAGTGGACTAAACGACTGCATCCATTAGACCACCGAAGCAGAATGATTATATAAAAAATATTTTGAACAAACCTCACCTTAACTTGTAACCTGTCCCATCTTATCATATCAACATTGGTGCTGTCATTTTTCTCCAGGGCATGTTCGAAGTAGTGCATGATGGTGGACTTGATGTCGATCTCCACGTTGTCCCATACCACCATGGCCCAGACGAAGCACGAGAACTCGATCACCACCACCAGTACTATCAGTATTCCCGTCTGGAAACATACCATTAGAAAATCAATAAGATCCTCATCCATTGCTTCCGACCAGGTGAGATCGAGGTCAATAGAATAAAAAAAGATTTATTCGACAAAGAAATTCATGTTCCTATGTAAATCATTAATCATATGGTAAAATAAAAAATACTATATCTTTATTTTACTATAGAATTAATTATTTACTGGTTTGAAATTTAAAAGTTTGTGTTTCGGACTTAACCTACCTAGTGCTCTAGATGTCGAGGTTAATATCTCTTAATTAACTAATCAAATGAACGTGAGACAAGTTAATGCAAGTATTTAAGAGTCTACAATACTTCAAATAGCTTAGCATGATCCTCCGTCATATCGAAAATATTGCAGCATTCATTTTGAACACACGATACCACAAAATTTTCTTGACAGAAAAAAATTACAAAGTTACCTCCAAACCGAAAAATAAACCGCTAGTATTCAAAATAAAACCTGAAACTTTGCATAATACCTAACTGAACTAAATATAAAGCAGATACTATGTTTTTTATTTTTAATTACCATTATTTTCACCGCAAAATGAAATTGCCTAAACTATCGGCGCCTTGGAGCCTTCTCCCTGCCGCCCGGCCGCGGCACCCAACTCAGTCTCGCTTGATCGTAAGTGTACGAGCGCGATAAAGCGTGAGAGTCTCTATTAACGTTCCTTAATGCGTGTTTAGATTCTCATACCAACCAACTGCCTAGAATCAAGAATTCTTAGCATTCTACCTATCCATCCGGCCTTTGTACTGTAATCATACGGTTGATCTGTTAACTCTGGGATCAATTAGATAACTACCTACGCGTTTATAATAAAATACTGACACGCCAAGCCAGCCGTCTTCATGACTCACGAAACTGAATGATTACTTACAATAATGACATGAATCTGGTGCATTGACTTGGCAGTTCTCCAGCCGATCCAAGCGATGGAACATGTGATTATGGCCATCATTAACAGAAGTATTGCTGGATACTCCGCGTTGACACCAATGAAATGCCGGTATACGAAAAGCCTGTAAATAAGAAAACCGCTTATGCCGAACAGCACCACTGCTGACATCTGTTGACAACAAACGGAACTGTTAGGGAAAACTATTATAAACTGACTAAATTAAAACGTCGTTTGATTTAGCCGACTAAAATATGTATCTCACGCTTTCAAATGGAAAAGGGTAGACTACTAGCGCCACTGTCAAAATAATAAAGTGCTAGTAGATTTTGTTGGGTTGTCTTGATTGATCGTACAATGCACTCACAAGAAAAAATCCCTGTAATTACAGCAATGAATAAAATATGTGTCAGCGTCTCTATTGCTATATTCTATAAACAGTAATAAAATTGAACTATAATAATTAACAATAGTGGAAGTTATTGACCTGTAAGTGCATGTTTTTACGTAGTTGTTATGACAACAAAAGGGAAATTCGCTTTTACAACTCTATTCTTCTAAAATAAACGTGAAATGTTCACTAAAACAATAAAATACTCACTGCGAATAATACATTGAAGGTTAGAACGAGATATTTCCAGCAATTTGTTGAGAGACCCATTGTGATTTTGTGTGTTCACATGTCAGAAATCTTGTTTGAAACTTGATTCAAAACAAAGAGCGCTCGTTCCACACGGTAAATGTTTGTGTACAGACAGCGTAGTGGCCGCAACTCACGACTCGAATGATGCAACCACGACACCGCTGACTGTACGAAATTAAACATTCGACATTTTTATCTTTCGAACGCAACTTATCAGTTTATTTATTTAAACAGAATAAAGGCGCGTCATTTTTAAATGACGAAGATTCTAAAGCTTCTGAGAATCTGACATAAATTGATGTCGATTGGATGCTATCAGCTTATCATGATAACAGTTTGTAACTGTTGTTGTAATCTAACCTAGTTTCCGACTAAGATATATATATAGCATAAGTTTACATTCTGCAACGAGGTAGTGGTTATAAATAACCAGTTGACACTTGCTATTTGTGACGTCCGTCGCCGCAGGTAACTGACTAGTCTCTCAGTCTCTGAACTGAAGATTGATGATAATATAATTTGCTGTGTTCCATTTTTTTATTCATATAACGCTATCTTTCTCTATCTACTTACAGCATTATTAGAAATCCGGCCAAGTGCCAATCGGACTCGCGCACAAAGGGTTCCGTACCATTATCTATAAAAACGGCAAAAAAAAAAATCATGTGTGTTGATGGGAGCCCACTTAAATATTTATTTTATTGTTTTTTAGTATTTGTTGTTAAAGAGGCAACAGAAATACATCTGTGAATATTTCAAATGTCAAACTATTACGGTTCATGAGATTCAGCCTGGTGACAGACGGACAGACAGACACAGACGGACAGGGGAGTCTTAGTAAGAGGGTCCCGTTTTACCCTTTGGGTACGACCCCTAAAAACGAACTGAAATTGTTTTGAATTTTCCTGTCGTAAAGTACCTGTCTCTCCCATCGTAGTGATAGAAAATAAAACACAATATTTTTTTGGTCGTTTAATTAAAAGTATTTTAGGAAAATCAATTAGTAGGTACCTATAATCATGCGTATGATATGGCTAGAAAGGGCCACCAAAGCTAATAGAAGAAAATACTTGTTGCGCCAATGACTTCTCTTTGTGTTGCGCAGACCCCAAATGAATTGGGAAGAGTGCAGGAGAAAGCATGCATAAAAATACATTGTTCTGAATGTAAAAACCTAAATTAAGAAAAATAAAACCGAAGTGCTTTATTCCTAGAGCAAGATTCACAGACCGCATTATAGATCTTTGACAGTTGTTACGGGTCGTCAGAAGCCCGAAAGTCTGACAACCAGTCTTACCAAGGGGTATCGTATTACCCAATAACTGGGTTGTGGAGGTCAGATAGGCAGTCGCTCCATGTAAAATACTGGTATTCAGTTGCATCAGGGACTGGAAGCCGATCCCAACATAGTTGCAAAAAGGCTAGGCAGATGATGACTTAGCAAAAAGTGCGGTCTGGGAATAATTACCCTTAATTCGTAGGTAGGCAAACTGATTTTAATCATTATGATCGCAAAAACAAAGATTTTTTACAAGGAAGTCTGGCAGTCGGTCTAGTTCCACCATTTCCATAATTTTTCTCACTTCTTTTTCGATATCTGCACTGACCGGCCCCGCCTGTCTTGCTGTTCGCAACATAACCCTCGCTTTGTCTATGTCTCTGTCGTACATTGCCAGCAGAGCCAGCATCGCCCAACCATCTGCCAACAAGGGCTCAGTGTTAACAGCAACGGACAACCAACGTTCGGCAAACCATTGCTTGTCCAATGCAGCATAAATTCGTCCAATAAGAAGAGCTGTATGACTTGAAGGATTATTTTTATGGGCACGCGCAGCCCTCTGCAATGCCGTAACAGGATTTAACTTAAAGCCAGATAAAGCTGCTGTATACAGAAGTGAGGAACAAAGCTCGGAACCAGCTCTTTCAGCTTCCAGTAATGCTTTTTCACATTCATTATCCCAATTACGAATTTGAGCTAGGCAAGTTGCACGCATTTGCAACATTTTAGGCGTAGGTCCAAACTTCTTGATTGCTTCAAGAACCTTGTCCATCGCATAGTTAAGATTACGCCTCAAAACAAGCGAGGCAGCTCGCAAGTAATACACATCCGGACCCATTTTGTATTTAAAGCTATCACTGCCACGGCTAGCACAGCCGTGCTCAACACATTGCAAAAGTTTTTCGGAAAATTTGTAGCATCGAAGACAAAGAAAAAACGCTGCCGCAATCAATAAAGGGTTATCACTTGATACGACTTCTGGCATCCAATATATTTCTTCCTCCCCACTGGTTTCAGTCCATCGTGCTATAATCTGATCCCACTCTACAGGTAGAGAAAAAGCTTTTCTCATTTTCTGTGCAGCAACAAATGATGCAAAAATATTGCCATTGCAATGATGGAAAGTATGTAGCGCCGCCCAACCAATAGAATTAGCTGTGCCGTCTGAATATTCACCTTTTACAGCAATACGTAGCGCTGCACCGGCTTTATCTGAGCCCTCCTTTCCTCGATCAAAGTCTAGGCCGCCAAAAATCCATAGCAAGTATCTATTCGTAGGTAAGCTGCTTAAAGCCTCTAGCAAGTAATTCTTAGCATCTTTAACATTGCTATCTTCTAAACAGCGTAAAATTTTAGAAATTAATGAACTTGCGTGATTTTCTGCCACTTTTAAGCATGTCTCCAAATGTGTATCGGCAATTCTAGTATCTCCGGCGATTCGACATCTCGCTGCAGCGGTCTTAGCCGGAAGACGAAGTGGTGGTGGTTGAGGAGCAAAAGATGCTGTCACTGCACGTCTACTTGCAGCATGTTGGCCAGTCACTGTGTCCTCATAATCTAGATAGGAGCAATCTCCCGGAGGAAAGCTTTTGAGCATTGCTCTTACTCGCATCAGTAGACGATTCGCAGCAGTTCGTTTTATACCCTGGTTCATTGGTATCATACCCTTACAAGCTAACCCACTTAGCTCTTTATGCACGGCCAGAGCACCTCCTTCCTTTCTTATGGTGTTCGCATCAATACCAGGATCAACCTGGACACTATCAGATTCTGATTCTTTTATTGCGATTTCGCTTTCTTCTGATAAGGGAAGCCCCATTATTTCATAAAGATTTTCTAATTTAGATTTAGGAACTAAAGCATCTGTTAAATCGAATCTTATTACAGCATAAGCAGTATGTCCAAATTCATCCATTATATTTGGATCTGAATCGCGCGCACTAGCTTTAGCACTCGTGGGGGGGAGCTCCAATAGTGGACCGATATTCTCAGGTGTATTAGCTTCATTATAAAGTACCAACTTCGAACAAACAGTGACGCCCATTTGACCTGGCTCTAATAACACTCTTGCATCTACTAATCCCATATAACGTCCTCGTATATCTATTTTTCCAGTTCTTGGTACACCCGCCACTTCGATCATAAATGGTGACGATAATCTTTCATATAGTCTCTCTGGGTCAACTAGCACTCGTCTCATAGCGTTCCAGTAGAAAGAACGACATTGATCAGTATCTCGACGTCGTAAATCATTTGGAACAAACTTGTCTTGAGTGTGGACGTTCAGTGCTGTGTTGGCAGCATAGCCGGCAGCGCTGACAGCTGCGAACACAATTTTCTCAGCACTTGGTGTGCTCAGGGATAAGTTAAAGTTTATAGCCTTTGGATCATGTAATTCATTTAATCCAATGGCACTCACATAAAACGTGTTGTCTTTCGCTACTGGCAAACAATGGACCGAAATCATAGTAAGTAGTAAAGGTACCTGGTTATCATCTTTCGTGCCCAGTGAGATGGCTCGAACTGTAACTGAACAATCGGTTCTTTCCCCTGTTTGTACAGAAACTAACGGTGATGTTATCAATATTTTTTGCTCTCCCAACAGCAGTGGAAATAAATCTACACTTGCACCAGCACGGTTCTCCGGATGACTTAAAGGATCTGGATCCTTTGCAGCTTTTAATCCAACGGCACGCAGTAGAAGAATTAAAGGCGTATTTGCGACCATTGTTTGAATATTTGGATCGTTAAGGTTTATAATAGGCAGACTTTCAGACTCAAGAACCGCGTCATTACCCCAGTTTCCTGATAATAAAAGAATTCCGTTAAAGTAGGCCAACAAATTAAATTCTCCTGAACCAGGCGGGGTACCTTTAAGAATTAGGGTCAGGCTCACGGAACGCGGAGTTATGGACTTATCACTGGATTCTATTAATAATATATCTGTTTGAGTGTCAGTTGTCCCAGATGATACTGTTTTATTACTTTTAGGAGGCATTTTAAGCGAATATTTTCAAATTAATTGGAATTCCTAGTCTCTTCTGAACTCTTGATTTTTGGCCTTATTGGAGCCCCATATAATTATGTAGTTTAGTTATTCTTCAAGAACTTCCGTATTCGATACTGTTGAATCCCGTTCTCCACTAGGAGTAAAAGTGTTCTGTGATCCCGTTCGGTTAATTGAAAGTGACATTGACAACCAATACTAATATGGATCTTGATCGATACTTTTTAAATCTCAGGCTCAGGTATGCACCCAAGGAGTGCCACACACTTGTTCGTTGTTAGCCCGAATGGGGATAAAAACTGCCACAAACTTGCTCACTGCAGATGTCGCTACTAACCAACGTCTAAGAATTTGGCAGCTAGCTGTCACCTTCCATACACTTTTTTGTAAACAAGGCACTTCTTTTACGCGTAATTAATCAATAAACCCCGTTGCGCAGCCGTTAACTGCAAAAATTCGGGGGGACCCATGTATTTGCCAAAGACAAAAACTGTGGAAGAAAGCTCTCGGAGAAAAATGGAAACTCGATATTTCGTCGAGACTATGTGCTATCCTTTTGAAGCCTGACGGTTTTTATGAGAGAATTTCGTAGTGATGCTCCCAAGAGAACTAAGTCTGTTTTCTTTACCAACAAGCACTAGTGATGTAATATTATGTAAATAATAGTAAAGCAGTATGTTTGTTTTGTATTATCAATATCATATTAGATCAGTGCTAGAATTAACATCACTGAAGTTTTTCAATCAGAAAGATCACCTTCGAGATGGTTTTCAACTCTGATTATGTTATTTCTGTCGTACGGCTCCAGTCTTGAACAAAAAAAGAACTTAAAGTCAACAAATACAAAATTACGTACTTATTTATTAAAACATTCATAATTTATTGACTCTTCCACTACATCTGCTTTTATGCCAGTGGTGGACGCTTCCCCTGTCCTTAGCTCATCTTTCAATAGTGGTACACTCCAAGTCGCATACATATTTATCTAGTTTTCGTTTAATTTATGATCGATTCACAAGTAAACATAAACAAAACAGTGGCCGTTTGCAGACGAACAACTATGCTGCCACCTATCACGAGCTTTCAGTTTTTAACCCCTTTGTATATAGCTGAACCGAAAATGATTGGGAAAAGGTAGGTGCCGAACGAAGTTTCTAGATCAGCACGAGCCGAATGAAAGCCGAACATGTGTAAATTGCTTCGGGTCAGCTTTGTTGTTTAACAAATACCGCCGAATCGAATGTGGCGACCCGAACATGTGTGTAGCACCCTTAAATCAGGTCACAAGAAGGAGGTTTTGGTGTAAAGCTCACGACGTAGTTTATCCGTGCCGTCGACGCGCGTTTTAATCGCGCCACGACAAAAGAAACGGTGGCGTGGCGCGTGAAAATCTTTTTAACGTGCTTTCTTTCGATTACCTTATTTAGAAAGTTAAAGATGGTTTTAGACCAAATGAACATATAACCCAAGCAAGAACTTTTTTTTTATAGAATTCTAACAATTTTAGTATGATTATACCAACGAAAGAATGCGCTTTCCTTCTCTGTTTACACAAAGTGATTTTAATAGAGTGAAGGTAGCACAATCACTTGCTTGGCCAACATAGTTCGGGTTAGCGGCAGGCGGTGATTCCAGGTTTATTTTCATTTCGGAACGGAAGTTTTTTTTTTTTCTTGGCAACACACAAGCATATCGAACAACTTTGACACCTAGTGTCATTTTTGACGGTTAGACTACAACAGCGACTGGTTTTATTTTTCCGCAGTTGCGTTCCGTTCCTTCAGCCATATATTTTAAGCTCTATTTGCTATCTATCTCTTGTTTTTTTCCTTGTTTTGAAAGAGATACGTAATGTTACTGAGAAGTTAACGATACTGAATATTACTGACTGACATTCATTTTTATGCATGAAGTTGGAACTGCTGTTGTAAATATTTTTTTTTCGATTATCATTCATCGTAAAATGATATAAAATGTACACATTATTACATGGGTTTTACAAATACTTGGTCCAAAAAGACGAATACTGTGTGTTAATATTAGGACTTGACAATGCAGGCAAAACGGTAAATAGTTATGTACAACTGCAACTTATTTTTTGGAAACGAATGCACAAAGCTGTCTAAAAAATATTTGAATGATTATATTTGAATATATTCATATTTCACAGACGTATCTGGAGGCTACAAAAACAAAATTTACCAAGAAATACAAAGCAATGAACCCCAATAGGATAACAACGACAGTTGGATTAAATATAGGCAAAATAGATGTGGATGGCGTGAGGCTTAACTTTTGGGACCTCGGCGGGCAGCAGGAGTTGCAGTCTCTTTGGGACAAAGTATTTAACATTTTTAACTTAAATAACATTTTGATTATCCCAACATAAATTCAGGGCTTGTGAAATTATACATCAGAAAACAATACTTTTGCAGACTGCAGACCTATAAATATGTTATGGACTTGGGTAGTCAGCAGACTGGTAATAGTACAATGCTTATGAAAACACCTGAACATCCAAAGGAGTCAGTTCTTTTATTTTATTGTTGCTAAATCTGCAAATATGGATGATTTCAAGAATACTAAAACAAAATCCTCAACACCATAATTTAAAAACTTTAAGTTCCTTACACTTAAAATTAATTTATAAATGAAATTGTTCTTATGTTTTCAGTACTATGCAGAGTGCCACGCCGTCATTTATATAGTAGACTCGTCTGACAGAGAACGAATTTCAGAGTCAAAGGAAACCTTTGGTTAGTAATTACTTTGCTTAATTTTCTCGCTATAGATAAAGGAACAGTTTCTTGATAACATATTCTCCCAACTATGTTGGGGTTGACTTCCAGTCTTAGCAGTTGCAGTTGAACACCAGTATTTTACATAAAACGACTGCCTATCTGGCCTCCACTCCACAACCCAGTAATAATAATAATAATTCCAAAATCGTATGTAATATTAAATAGATCAGGTATTCCAAATACACTAAAGATTGCAAGACGGGGATCATCACGGGACACTGTTCGCTAAACAAACACTTCCACACAATAGGCATAATGGACAACCCTCTGTACAGGGCTTGCATGGAGGCAGAGGAAACTGTTGCGCATGTGCTAATTGAATGCACAGGCGTCACCCACATTAGAACAATAACCCTCGGGGCACCCAGATCCTACACAGATATCCTAAACAGACCATGAGATGTGATCAACTTCTGGAGGGAAGTGGGCTGGTTGGAACGGCCACAATGGCCCACGCACAATGGTCCACCTGAAGAACTAGGTGCGGAAACCAAACCCTCTAACATAGAAAATAGAAAGATTGTGAGAATAATTTGTAGGTACAGTGCAAAACTGTGCAGTTTCAAAACCAATACGAGGTTTTTCCCAACAGTGGGATGGTATAGGCTAGATTAAACTAGAATAAAATTTGAATTGTGGACCAATTTCTAGAATTTCTATATCTAAAAGTTGGTTCGCCTTTAATCAAACTCCCAAGCCATGTTAAAGAAATGAGCCTCAATAAATTTAAATCATTTATTAAAACAGAAACTCTGTCAAAAAGGTTTCTATAAAGTTAAAGGTCAAAAAGGCTTGGGATTAATTGAGCTACTTCAATGTACCCCCAAGCAACAAACTACTTTTATACCAAAACTATTTTTATACTAAGTGTCTTAGAATTAATATTGACATTTTTATTTTTATTGAAATGTGAGGACTATATGGATCATATATTTTTAAATTTTTCTTTTTCTCAGTTAGTTTTAATGAGAATACTAGTAGTACTCAAACTGCCAGACAGTTTGAGTACCTGATGTGGCCTACCCAAATGTCCTCAAAAATCATTGAGTTCTGAGTTGAGCTGCATGATTACTGACAAACGCGTGCACTGACTGGATAGGTCCACACAATCTGTGTGGTTCTTTCCTCAAAAATACCATTTCAGACACCCATCTACATGGTCTTCACATGATCGGACTGAGATTATGTCTGGACTTTAAAAGAGACTGTGACCTCTGAGTTTGTTTCGGCCTTTCTTCTCAGAGTAGTCAGATAGGAAACGCCGACCTCATCTAGTCTTTTTTAAATATGATAGATGTGTTTATACAAACCTACTTACAGAAATAAAATCATTTCATTTCAAAGATGCTATCATACCTCTAATTGCTTATACATGTACTGAGCAAAGATAACTAATTCTTGGAATACTCAATTACACTGAGCAGTCTTACTTGTTAGCTTTAAAAAAAAACTATACCAAGGTATGCTACAGGTTGCAGGTTCGAGTCGTGCTCATGTAAATTGTGCCTCATACAAAAAACATGATTATTTTCCTAGAAATATTTCTAAATGGACTTCATATTGTGTGTTTCAGACAGAATGATAGCTTCGGAGCACCTGTCCGGGGTCCCGCTGCTCGTGTTAGCCAACAAACAAGACATTCCAGACTGCATGGGAGTTCACACTGTGAAGCCCATATTCAACCAAAACGCTCACCTCATTGGAGCGAGGGACATTATGCTTATGGCGATATCTGCTCTTACTGGGTAAATGCATCGACAAATATAATATAAAAACCTGTTGCGTGTGGCTTCGCCCGCATGCAGGTCGGGAAATATCCCACGGGAACATACTACCAGCATAAAAAGTATCTTATATCCTCACCCAGACCATGTGTGCCAAATATCAGAGAAATCTGTTCCGTCGTGAAACCTTTTCACTGAAAAGGTAAACAGACAGAAAGGGTTAGTTTCGCATTTGTAATATTAGTTTGGATGTCTTAAAAAAGATGACATTCTCGCTCCGAACGCATAATCGCCCTATCTCCTATAATTTCCATCCAGCATCGGGCGCTCTGTTTCCCTTTTACTCGTATTTTTTTTGTTCTTTCAATGGTATACAGTTCCATGGTACAAAAAAAAAATTGCTAGCTAATTTGTCTGTTGAGCTGGGCCATAGCTTAAAAGTCTACAAAATTAAAAACATCAAATTGTGCAAGTTCCACCCCCTCCGCAATGTGCAAGCAATAAATAAAAACATTATCGTGTTCGGTAGATATAATTTTAGTCATAGATAACAAAAACTTTTGTCACTCCGATAATTATTGTTTTTGTTTCAACTTTCGAGACTATTCAAACATTATTTTTTTGGGTGGGAAATTATCAAATAACTTCTCCCGCTCTAGGTGGAGCGGGAGGGTGTGTCAGACTCTTACTGACTAAAACCCACACGTGTTCCTTCCGTTGCCTGTGTTGCCAGAGGCCACGGAGTTTCCCCTCTCCCTTTCAGACTTTCCCGCGACCCCAGCAGGCATCGGCCCTAGCGGACCCCTACACTTCTTACATTTAAGAGCACTAGTAAATCTGTGATTTGGAATCCTGAAAGCAGTACATTTATTTATAAAAACTACTACTCGCGAACGCAATGTGCGCTTCGCGAGTAGTAGTTCGAAAGTCCGTTGCAAAACAAAAGCTCGCGCAGCGAATGTTTGCAAAACTAATATGCAAAGCGAATGCTCGCGGTGAGTACGGACATATCTATTGTATTACTTAATCTCCCATCTCATTGATACTTTGTGGGATGACGGCGATGAATAGTTGCGTCAGCGCGCATGTTGCTGATTTATGTAATTATTTTATTAGTACCATCATCTGCCTAGCCTTTTTCCAATTATGTTGGGGTCGGCTTCCAAACAAACCGGATGTAGCTAAGTATTTTTAATGGAGCGAGCGACTATCTGACTTCCACAACTCAGTTACTTGGTAATACGATACCCCTTGGTAAGACTGGTTGTCAGACTTAAGGGCTTCTGACGACCCGTAACGACTGTCAAAGATCCACCGAATGAAATCAACGGCTTAACGTGCTTTCCAAGGCACGTATGGGTCTTGATATGTAAAGATGGCCACAATCCACGGACCAACCGCATAACACGGACCAAGCATAGCTTAACCTGATCAATCGACCCGTGCGGCTGTTATTACTTAGCCACAAGTCCCTCTACAAATTATTTTATTAGTACCGATCGTACATAATCTAAAATTGGTTTCGAAGTTTATGCTAATCACCCAAAATCATACTTGTTCTATGAACATTCGTTTTTGTAACTACGAATATAAAAATATCAAACAAATATACAAGCCAGTCACAAAAATTTAAGTCTCCCTAACATGGAGTTGTCCAAAATCTACCTCTTATTTAATTTAAATAAAATATTAATGGCATTTCAATCATCAAAAAATAAGTTATTTGAACAATTTCCAATGAACAGGAAATACTAGTTTGTTTATTTATTTTTAATTATACTCAATGATCTCTTTACTCATAATAATTCCTTCACAGGGATGGTGTGGATGAAGGCATCAGATGGCTAGTGGACTGCATAAAGAGAAACAGCGTCGACCGACCGGCGCGCAACCACGACGATAACTTATAAAGGCAACACCTACTCCCGGTGCATGTATAATATGTCTTACGCCCGACCGAACGACACTACCGATACAATGAATAATAATTAGTTTTCCTATTAAGATAATGATGTGACTCGTACGGCCCATTGTTTTGTACATACAGTATTGACATTTAAGAATAAAACATTACTAGAACTGGTGCTGTATTGCTATCCTTTTTCAGTGATAAATTGTACCTTTGATAAGAGATACGTTGTGACTGGATATTTGAGGAGTACCTGCACCTGATAAAACACTTCTGATAACAGTACAGTTTACACCGCCGTGGAATATTGTGGCATAACTTGTGAAATGTTTTTATTAAAGCAATTTTAGGACATTTTGATAGTGTGGTTTTTTTAATTTTAATTATGGCATATCCTATGTATGAAGTTGATTGGAGTGTATTGCCGCCAGAACAAAACAGAAGGTAGGTGAAAATGTACATGATTAATAATAGCTGATAATGTTATAAAACATAGATCATGATAATGCCTCGTGAAATCTGTTGAATAAATTCCGTGTAAACATGTCAATCATGCACAGTACAAGCAGAAGAGCAGAGCGGAAATAGTTTTCCGTTTTCCAAAAAGGTTTTCCACGTAGCATTCGTTCAGGATTCACAAGTTGCCAGTTTTTTTCATTTTATATGATTAAACTTGGTTACTATTTAGTATTTCACTCTAAATAAACGTAGGAAAAAAAATTATTGAATTTACACTACTTTTTATATAAAAATCTAAACGATAAACGTACTGAAATATATTAAGGAAAGTTATTTGATCAAAAATTAAGCAAACGTCATGTGCGAGTCACGGCGGCCATGTTGAATTTCTTGCAACGCACCACGGAAATGTCAGCTGGCAATTGTATTATTTCTTTGTAATTAATAAAATAAAGCGTTAAGTTTGACAAAGCACTTTTTCTGTGATACTAAGTGAACATAAAAATAAGCAAATGCCGCATTTAAGTTTTATTTAGGAGTGAAAATATGACAGAATTTTGTCAAAGGTGGCATGCGATTTCACTTGCATTTCTATGGTTTGTGACGAAATAAAATGCTCACAGACCTAACTAAATACGTGTAAATTCCTTTTTAGTTCCTTACGTTATGATTTTAAGAGTATTCCAGTGATAGTTTTTGTATCAGAGTGGTTTTTCGTTTGACTGGTTTTTGACCTCTCGTTCTTTGCACCTGGCCTCCGTGAAGTAAGATTACCTGTGTTCGTGAACCGCAAGAAACATCTGTTGTTGCCTGTAAAGGATTTTTAAAACGGACAAGATGAACGGCTCTGAATCCGGGTAAATTATATTGTTATTATTTTCCTTGCCAAATAGGTTAGAGCTGAACATTTACCTTCTATGGTTTTCTGAGGAATTACGTTTTGTATAAATGGTGCAGTTCTTGTGAGGCATGTTTACACTAAATTGCGATAGTATAAGTAAATAAAATAACATTTACTGATAGATTTATGGTATTTTTTTGCTACTTATCCATCAGTAACGTTTCATTCTTGTTTAAAAACGGTTGATCATGATCTCATTGTTTATTTTGTTGTGATGTGTTGAGTCAACTGAATAATATTATTTCATATAATAGCATATTTCCATCATCAACTATGTTATCATTCACAGTTATTTGTATGTATTGCATTCACTAAGCTTGATGCTTGCATATTTCTATCAATCACCAGTTCTATTGTAATTTTCTATCATTTAACTATTACCCTTAATTCACACTCACTTTAGTAATATGTATATGAGCTTGTTTATTTGTTTTAATAGTGTAATATACTCCTGTGGCTTTCACTGGCGACAGGATTCTGTTGACTTACTTTTGCAGTCTAAATGTTTTATTTCTTTATTACACACATAAATTTACACACATTATTTTTCCCACATAAAATTAGGTAAAATTCGTTTACATACTTGTATTTCCTTTATTCATTATTGGAATAACTTTCAAATGCGCCTAAAATTGACCTTGCTGGACCTCAAACATCAATTAAAAAGGCAGACATATCTAATTCCTCTATTAATTTAATTACATTCATCAAATGTTATACAAATGTATGTATGTATTTTATAACTATAGTATGTACACAATGCCTCCAGCTATTACATAAAGGTGTTGTTAGAGTAAACAAAGCTACAATGGCATGTTGCATTCATGGAGCAAAGGGCATGAGGTCATTAGGCCTTCTACCTGTATTATAAGCTGGTATAGCTAGAGTAGCACTACCTGTGCTGTCACCCCTTTTGTGTATTTCCGACATCTCATACACAATAAATAGATTTGTATATGTTCAGTACAGTCATTAATAGTGATTGAAGTCCTAATAATACTAAATCCAACATAAAATATGATAAGTATTGATTTTTCATCAAACTATTTTCATACTCAATTAAGTTCTGCCTTGTTTTAGCCATATTAGATTTCTTATTGCTTAGTATAAGAGTAACATTACTAATTTGATTAAAAAATGCATTGAATTGTTATTAAAAATGATTATGCAATATATAAGAAACAATATCCATTTAAATCTGATATTAAATCAAAATAGTATTTTTTTTATTGCTAACTTAAAACAATAAATTGTACATCTTTTTTAATTTAACCAAAAAATAGGTTTACTTTGATTTAAAACACAATCACAACAATATTTCTCCATGCAAGAACTTTTATCATAATTATCAGAAGGTAAACACGTTTCGCATTGTATTACATCTGATAATTCCAATTGATAATTGATCCTAATTGATCATTGCAAAGTCATGAAGTTATCAATTGTCAATCTACGAGTACACTCAATAATTGACCCCTATGAACTGTGCAGATGATATCATCAATTTTTAATCTAGATCATTCAGGGATGACTTGTCATAAGTACCTTATTTATAAACATTATTTAAAGTTAAGAGACATTTGAATTATGCTTAAACACACATTAATCATTACTGAACTGATAAATAAGGGGGTAATTGATAAATTCGTTTTAGCAACTCATATGAGCACATTGACTACCTCAAATCTGTCTGTATTAAAAACTAGTTATCAGAATGGGTTTTTGTCTCAGTATATTAAAATTAGTTCAGTACAGTAGTCTCATTTAAGTGAATCTTAAAAGGACTTCACCAGGTAATAAAAAAATAGCCTAAAATTTAAACTTTCATACATTCTAGTCTGTTATAGATCATAGTAGATACCTCTCAAGGTCTCAATGCCATAAATCTCCTAGTAAATTTGTCCAGTAATGATTGAGGAAATAGCACAATTAAATTGAATTCATTTTGATATGATTACCCTTGTTATCCTTACTCAACATTGAACAAATATAGAAAAATATTTACAAATATAAACACACAATCAAACCATATTAAAACAGATTCAACTCAGCCAATCACAGCTCAATCAACTCAGCCAATCGCAGTACATTGCTGGATATAGATTTCCTCAAAATTGAGGCACAACACCAGTTCCCCTGACAGTTATGTCTCATCTGAAACTTGAATGTTTTTCTTGATCTAACTCCAGTCTTTTTGCAGGTTCAACCCGGCATTTAACATTGCCACTATAAAGCAAGTGGTAAATGAGGCTATAGAAAGAGGTAAGCATAGTCCATAGTGAATGTTGACAAAGTAGGTTGTTGAGCTAGTCAAGGTAAAGACATAATACTAGATGTAGGACGGAGGTTGTTCAATTGACGGAGGCTGTTTAAAGTCCCGGTGGCCTGTACAAACTTATTAAAGTTTGCACTAGTTGGCCAGGCAATAAAGATACTCAACAGGGTCTCTGCGATTGGATATCTTTACTTGCTCTTTGGCGACACTTAACATATTGTCATCTGTATGACTTGTCTGTACTCAGTCTATTTTGAATTAAATTAAATTGGGACTACATTGTTGTATTGAGTTTCCCACCTGTAAAAACAAATGTAAGTTGTAATAATAAATAAATAAATTAATTAATTAATTGAAAAGCAATTTGGTCAATCTCGTCGTGAAATTGAAGAAAATGATTAAAATATTTAATAATTGCATCATCCATTTATCAGCGCACGCGCGTTTTTTTATCTACGCTTAATACAAGAAGTATAGCGTCAATCGGATCAAACAGCCGGCAAGTTGAAAGTGCAACCTCCGTCATACAGTTAGCTGCTTTAAAATATTCAAGGAAGCGCAAAAAAATATGACTGTTTTGCATTAAGACAAAACAGGTATTATATGTTGAAGAAAACACAGCAATGATATGAAGAAGCAGTCCCATGATTCTGTAGAAAATCGAGAATATCATCCCTTACCGAGAATATCTTCCCTTTTTGTTTCCTTTTTCTTCCACCAGAGGGCGGTTTATTAGGTACTTTACCGCCAATTTAGACGTTAGGCGCCATTGCAGTCTTCATCATCAGCAAGCTCCTCGTTTCATTGCTGTGTTTTCTTCAACATATAATACCTGTTTTGTCTTAATGCAAAACAGTCATATTATATGTCTTCGAAAACACAGCAATGATATGAAGACCTGTTTGATATCTGCTGGTGCTCAGAAAAAGTAAAACACAAGAATGCAATGTGAAAGTAAATTGTTAAATCAAACCAAGATGACTTTTACTAACTAACCTCTGGGTTTTCTATCATAAAAATGAATAAGAATTTAACAATAATTTGAAGTATAAAATCTTTATTTTTACTTCCACAAAATTAACATAAAACAAAAACTTAAAGTTCTTATAAAACGAAAATATGCCAATAGCAGTTGGAACTCTGCTATTACCTTCTTACATAAAAACAAAAATAGTCATAAAATAAACTCTAACTTAAGCGGCATACAATCAAACTGCCTTGAAATTGTTATATAGTAGATCTGCTGGAACCTCTTCACTGACAGACCTATTTATATCCTTATAATAATATTTAGTAAAGGTCTCTATACACTTCCAATTTCCTCTTTCTAATATCTCCTGAATAGGCCTATTGTCCAGCCAACCCCTGGAGGCTACTGCTGATCTTATACTGCCTGTGGAGTAGCCATCTATCTTAGCTAGTTTGAAAGCTGATCTCACCCAACCCGAAATCATGATTTTCGAAGCAGGCCTTATGCAACCAGTGATTGATATAAAAAGAGATTTAATATTTTCCTGGCAGCGTCTGGCTTCTGACAGCCTAATCAACTTCCTTATATTAGTGACTGGGCAAATTTTAGGGTCTTGGTGCTTCATAAGAAGCCAGCCTGATTGCCTATGAGAACCTGTGTCAGTTTTTGAGCCAAATCTTGGCCAAAATGTTACTGTATCCTCAGTCTCAGCAAAACTTTGCTCACTGAGTTCTAGGAGGGTAAGGTCATGCAATCTACGGCCAGATGCCAGTAGAAGAATCAATGCAGTCCGTCTGCTTTGGTAAAATAAAGTGTCTGGAAATTCAGACAACTTTAGCCAGTCAAATAAGGTTTTTACATCCCATACTGGGGGCTTGGCTGGGCGTGGTTTGTCCAAACTTACAGCTTTTAACACTTGTTGGATGAAGAAGTTTTTTGCTAAATCCTCACCTTTCAATGCACAATAAGTTGAGATCGCCGATTTGTGCAACAGAATTGTGCTGTACGCAAATTTATTTTTAAGATATAAGCTAGCCAAAAATCTAGCTACGTCCTTACCTTCTGGGCGGTTGCTATCTACGCTATGAGATTCGCACCAGTGCAACCACCTTTTTAAGGGTGCATTATAGGTGCTAATAGTAGAAGGACGCCAACTGTTTTTCAGCAATTGTTGTTCGTCCCTACTCCAGTCTTTCACTTGATCTCCCCACCCCCAACTTTCCAGGCATGAAGTACCAGCCTGTCCACTTGAGGTGGGGCCAACCCCGTTGTCACATCTAGCAGGACCGTTTTCAGATTCTCTATCGGTAGCGGGGGAGCTAGCGCGCGCGCTTTGAGATCGGGGAACCAGAAACACTGGGTCCATTGTGGTGCTATCACCAGGTATGTCCCTACCGCTTTGTTCAAGTGTGCAAGGACTCTGGGCATCATGCTTGGAGGTGGAAACACCCACGCTATCCGAAACTCCCACTTTCGGCTGAAGGCGTCGCAGAATTCTGCGGAACCATCCCTTGAGTCTAGACTTACATATCTCGAGACTACAGCGGTGTCTCTTGTTGCAAAGAGATCTATTTCGGGAATACCCCACTGCCTGAATACAGCCTCCGCGGCTGTTGGCAGCAGATGCCACTCGGGGACTAACCTTCCTCTTGACAGGCAATCCGCGATGCCGTTTAGATTCCCTGGCAGATGATAAGCTGTCATCATAATGTCTAACCGACCTGTCAACTCCAGCAACCGGGATGTCAGACCCAATAGATTTAAGGAGCGAGTTCCGCCCTGATTCCTGATGTATGCTACTAGAGTCCTGTTGTCCGATTGGACTAAGATATGGGCATTCTGTAATAGTGCGCCCTGGGACTTTATTACGGCAAAAACAGCATACATCTCCTTCATGTTCGAATGCCAGGCTTTTTGGTTTTTGGCCCATTTGCCCGAAAGGTACTGACTGTTTAGATTCGCTCCCCAGCCCGCATCCGCTGCGTCTGTGGTCAAGAAATGAGTTACTTCTTTCCTGTGTAGGGGGGTTGGACTGCCCTCTACTGCATCCAACCACCACCGCAAGTCCTCCCGCATTTTGGGACATAGTGC
Organism: Atethmia centrago; assembly: GCA_905333075.3. NCBI lineage: Eukaryota > Metazoa > Arthropoda > Insecta > Lepidoptera > Noctuidae > Atethmia > Atethmia centrago. Next base: position 26,615,429 of record HG995378.1, on the reverse strand, counting down.
CTTTTTCTGGCCTTTTTGGGAAAATCTTCCCAGAAACAGCTGTGCTCTGCGACAGTGAAGACGGCCCTGGGGGACCGCATAATTGGCGAAATTTAGCGTGCCCAACAAACTCTGGAGCTCTCTTAAAGAGCAGCTGTCCCGATCTAAAATTTTTGTCAGAGACTTTTTTATGCCCTGTATCTTTCGGGTGGGCAAAGCTATTTTCTGGTCCTGTGTATCCCAGACCAGGCCCAAATATTCCAATCTGTGTGTGGGCTCCGTTACCGATTTCAGGTAGTTTATGTGCCAACCCAGTGATTCCAAGATGGTCAGCGTTTCCGCAACCTGTGCCATTAACTTGGATTTGTCCTGACAAGCCAGAAGGTAATCGTCCAGGTAAACTAAAAGGCGTATGCCCCTGCCCCGGAGGATTTCGGACACCCAGTTTGAAACTGCTGCAAACGCTCGGGGTGCCGAAGACAGGCCAAACGGTAACGCTGTCAACTGGAGAATCTCTCCGTTGTAAGCAACCCTTAAAAACCTTCTGTGAGTCTCCGCAACCCCCAGATGGAAATAAGCCTGATGAAGATCTATCTTCACCAACCAATCGTCCGGTTGGAGAAAATTGACTATGTCTGGTTGTGAAATCAGATAAAAATGTTTTGTTGCAATATGCGTATTTAAGGCCTTGAGGTTGAAAATTGGCCGTAACCCACCATCCGTTTTCTTTATTAAAAACATTTTTGATAGGAAACCTGGGTCTAGCAATGGTGGTTTCTCCAAAATTCCCTGATTTTTTAAATCCTGTATTACTTGGGTCATTTCCGGGGTAACTTGGGTAGTTAGGCATTTTACAAAATTTTTGGTTGGATATTTCAGAGGAGGCTTCTCTTTGAAAGGTAAACGGTAATTTGCTATTGTATTTAATATGAAATGGTCTGCTCCTAGCTGAGCCCATATTTTTGTGTAAAATTTTAGACACCCCCCTCTGAAAATCCATTGTGAGTCAATCTTCTTTGGACTTAGCGGACTTTTCTGTATTGCCGTGACGTTTACGAAAGGGCCGACTTTTATTAACTGTATGTTTAAATTTCTTATCTGATTTTTTAAATTTGTTCTTATAAACTTTTTTATTATGGAAATGTTGGACATATTCCCCCTGCTCTGGAACTTTCTTTTCTTTTAATTAGGCTGGTGTATTGAGCCACACCTGAGACCCTCCGAGGGACTGAATAATAGGTTGTAAGGCCTCCCTACTGAATAAGAATTCCGAGCTGGGTGGAACATTTCTTAATGTGTTTCTAAGATTTGAATTAGGAATTTCTTTTAAAATGCGGTCACGCCTAACCTCAATGCACTCAGAACGTTTTCCACATATAAGCTGCATGGTAGTTTCTGAATTTTTATGAGATAAAGAACTCGGTCCAAACAGATCAGAAAATTTTTCAAATAAAGTTCTTGGATTTAAGCTTTGTGGTTCCGCACTAGCCCAATCAACAATAGACTGTAAACCTGATTTTAATAACTGTCTCTGCTCCAAAACTTTATTGGATAAGCCAGCTAACAGCAACTCCGTTGATGCCAAATAGTCTTTATTTTTATTAAAGTGACATAGTTCATCATTTATATGAAGACTTGTAAATCCTGGAGTTGCCAAGCAACTCTGTAAAGCTTGCTTGTATCTTATACCCTTCCAAGCCTGAGAGTCAAATTGCTGTAACTTATTTAATTCTGCAAATCTATCTTTATCACTTGCTGGAATAATCTTTTTATCATCAATATTGGTAATTAAAGAACCCCAATTGAGAGAGAGAGATTCAGGCTGAGCAGGCAAAGTGATGAACTGTCCTGACCCACTCTCTGCAGTCCTATTAAAATTCTGGGAGCTCGTAATTGTACTACTGGGCAAAACTTTATCGCTATTAACACAATAGATAGGATACTGATTCAAATAATTCGAAACGTATGACATTTGAGACATTAAGGTATCAATACGAGGATCGGTACGAACAGGTTTCGACTTGTACTTACGGTTCCTGGCCGAGGTACGAGAACGTTTATTGGGCAAAGGTGATGTTATGCCCTCCTCAAACTCCGAGGATGAGGAGGAGCTGCTTTCCGATGCCCCAGAGCTCGATGACGCTGATTGTCCTCCCTCCGAAGCAACAACAACGTCCTGCTCACGATTCTCGTTATCCTTACTTACCGGCTCCATTTTTTATTATGAAATACACTGCTGTGTTTCCTTTCACCACTAACAACACACTTATTACCACTTTATATCACAATAATAGTAGTTTTCACTTCAAAATACTTTTTCTAAAAAGTTTCGTCACATTTAGAAAGAATCACAAGAATGCAATGGCGCCTAACGTCTAAATTGGCGGTAAAGTACCTAATAAACCGCCCTCTGGTGGAAGAAAAAGGAAACAAAAAGGGAAGATATTCTCGGTAAGGGATGATATTCTCGATTTTCTACAGAATCATGGGACTGCTTCTTCATATCATTGCTGTGTTTTCGAAGACATATAATATATATACACTACCCTCTTTGTAATCAACTTCAAAAAAAGGAGGATGTTATTTTTCTAATGTATGTAAGTACCTCGAGTTCTCCGTGATTATTATTTCACATACACCTTACCTTCCCTGGATGTGGTATACTATAGATCTAGTAGCTTAGTTCAACAGTCAGGAAAAAAGGCAATTAATCTTGTAACCAGTCTTGACTGATACAGTTGTCAATAAATTATAGACGGCAAACACAACAGCAGTACAGGGCCTCAAGTCTGCTATTACAATAGTGTCATAATGGTCTGTTCCGATCCTCATTAATGACGCCATTATATTAGTAGATTACCAAACTTGTCAAAATCAACAATTATGAAATCAATAATAGACCATTCTGACACTATTGTAATAGCAGACTTGAGGCCCTGAGCAGTGGTAGCCCAGTGGTAATGGCTCCGACTTACGAGTTGTAGGTCGTGGGTTCGAACCCAGATGTGCGCTTCACTTTGTGTAAATAATTTCATCACCACTGCTCTCAAAACGGTGAAGGGAAATCATCGTGAGGAAACTGGCATGTCCTAAAACCAAAAATTCGTAGACATGTGACATCTATAACCAACCCGCACTGGGCCCGCGTAGTGGATTGCAGCCCACTCCCTCTCACAGAGAGGAGGCCTGTGTTCCAGCAGTGTGAATATTATAGGCTGATTATGATGCTAAGGAGAACAGATTGAATTGAAAATGCACTTTGGAACCATAATAATATGGACGCAATTTGCAAGCATGAATAAATAACATTGAACTACTACGAGTATTTATTACTTTTAAATAACTTCAGTTAGCTCCTCACCTTGACTAATTCAGTTGTAGTTATACTAATATTATATAAGTATTTAAGATAAAATATCATTTTCAATCGTATTGAAGTTCGCTTTCAGCTATTTACTAACAAAAAAAATTCACTACATAATATTATTGTCGAAATCGATAAAGAGACCATATTTATACGTAATGATAAAAACCTTTGAGAAATTGTATAGAAAGCATCTTGAAATGAGTTTGACCTTTAGGAGGCTTTAATACGGTTTCATTTGATTAAGCTATTCAAGAGTAAAGTAGTAGATTAGAGTACAAAATCCCAATAAGTACCAGCCTCTGTAAATGGCTCGCCAAAATTAATATCGTAGTAAAATAAGTCTATTTGAAAGTCAGAATATAACTTGAAATGTCTATCTTATTACAGTTAAACTTGTTACGTTGCCTCGCGAATGCTGTAATTTCTATCTCGCAAAGTTAGCGCGTGTAACTGAATCGTTCCCGGTTAATTTAAGGTAACACTTTGTAAGCGGGGAAAGGAGTTTTAAACTTAAGCTTTTCTCAAATTGAACACGGAACAATGGTACTTGGACACTTGTGATACGGGCTTACTCCTGAAATTATGCGGTTCACCGCATAACTTCAGCAGTAAACCTCGCTTAAGTAAACTAAAAGTTGCTCTTAACTTCAAAAGCGAATTGTTAACAGTCACCGAGTCTTTGAAACGACATATTCTATTAATCAACGAAAGATAACTAATTAAAAATCCGTTTCCATTCATATTTCTGCGGTTCAAAATTCAATAAGTCATTAATTCCCGCTCTTCAATCAACGCAGCCTATTGATCCAACATTGCGTCACCATTCAGAAACTTTCTCATAATCTATTCGACAATGATTCACCAATCACGTTTGACATCACCTAGTTTAAGATAACGCACTCCAAACAAGCACTGATCTATGCTTTCTATGTGTGTGTGTCGTCCGTAACAGTCGCGCCGGTTTCAGTGCGGATGCCGACTCCGACCCGTCTCCGGGACCTTATCAGGCAGATCAGAGCCGCAAGAACGGCGGCTGAAGAGAGAAGCGTGGTTAACAAGGAGTGTGCTTACATACGGTCTACCTTCAGAGAAGAAGATAGTGTGTGGAGGTGAGTTTTGTGTCAATGCCTTTGTATTTTTTTCAGCCACAAAGCCTACTCCATTCTTGGCACTATGTCGCATACTCTTGGTCAGTTTATGAAGAAAAGCAGTTTTAAGGACTCGATCCAAAAATGACTTCAGAAAAAGAACCACCCTCAGCCATCTTGTACAGTATACATACATTTACACTTAAAGTCTTCTGGTTAAATTATAACACTGAGCGATAGCGCCCTGCAAAATTTGAATAAGCACGTCACGGTGGACATAATTTTCGCTCAAGCGTGCTGAGTGAACCACCTGTGATCCGGTTACCTAAAGCGACCACGCTAACAAACGAAAGTCTCACTTCCTTAGTTTCTTCAGTTCAACGAACCTCATTATTGGCTTGTAGACCAGTCAATATACTCTTGCATAAAAATATTACAAAATTGAAAGAACAAAGTGTCGGATCGTAATCATAAACGGCGATTTATTATGCTGATGTAATTACAGACCAGTTGCCTTGCTTGAGTAGATTTATTGTACCAGAACCTTTATCGAAAAGGCTGAGTAATGCTGGAAACTATACGACTGTTGGAGTAGCCCAATCGACTTTCTTACAAAAAATTTAGTTTACTAAAATACGGTTAGAATTCGTATTTTAGTACGATTGCTTGGATTTACAGTTAGCAACTGTTTTCTTTTTGGGCAACCCTTGTTTTGGTACCTATCTTTTCTCCTATTTAGATGACGCGAGAACTAAGCTGATACACTGATCACTGATTGATTTTTTTTTTTTCTAGAAAAAAATGTTTTATTTTCTGTATCAACTCGGACTAGGATAACCCTGGCTAGTGAAAAGATACTTCTTTTCACTAGCCAGGGTTATCCTACTCCGAGTTGATTTATCGTCAGAAACATGGGGATTTCCAGAAAATAAAACATTATTAAAAGATTAGCATAGCTATTGATTGGTTTTTCCATGACATCAATACAGCAACATGCGAATTCTTGTTAAAATAACAACTTTCTGTGTATGTGCGAAAACCAATATTAAATATTCCATTTGCAAAGTTACAATGTGACATAGGTATTACTTCAGTTATAAGAAATGCTTAGTTTCCGGTATAAGCCTACAAAAACCGGGTCATGTTTCGTGACCTTTGGCGCTAACGCAAACTGTCAAGTTCCTAGTCAAAGTTTCAGCTACCTACTTAACGTTGCATTGATTTGAAAGATAATTTCACGAATCTGCTGTTTGTTTTTTACGACAAATATTCATACTTTATTAGATAAGTCCTAACAAAGTATAGATACGGTTGCCTGAAGGTTGTTTGGAAACCACAACAAAACCGCAAGGTACAAAGTTACAAGACTGCGGCGTAAACTATTTGTTGCGGAGATAAATTAACAGCAAAGGCGTTAAATATTTATTTAGTTTAGGTATTACACCTTAGTCGCCAAACATCAGCAAATATTTTGTAGTTGTCTTTATTTATAAACTAGATGCGCCCCGCGGTTTCACCCGCATAAGTTTTGACCCCGTAGGTATATCGGGATAAAAAAGTATCCTATGTGTTATTCCTGGTTATAAACTATCTGTGTGCCAAATTTCATCCAAATCCGTTCAGTACTTTTTGCGTGAAAGAGTAACAAACATCCATCCATTTATCCTTACAAACTTTCGCATTTATAATATTAGTAGGATATTGTTAGATTTCAGTTACATATGGTTACTTAAGAATGCGACCGTGGTACTGAATTCCCTGCCAACCTGCGGGGCAATTCGAACATATGAAGCAATGAATTAGCAATATCCTTCAAAATCATTCAGATTGTAATTTAAAGTGCAGTGCCGGTTGGGCTAGGTCCTTTATAGGGACAATGTCGGGGACATCCGTCGCCCCCTACACAGCAGGACCAGAGGTAGAGGCGCGTAGTGTTCCACGCACGCTCCTATTGGAAGTCGCGGGGGGAGTTTTACACCTCATTCCCCCCGCGGGCCTGAGGTGGCCCGTAATGGCGGGCGCGATCGTCCGTATATCGCGTATCGCGAAATCGTAATGTATCGCGATCCGTCGTATCGCGAAAGTCGCACCAGATCCCATGATCCCCGGTGCAAGTGTGGGAAGAGAACACCGGAGTGGTTTCGAGTCTGACAGACAGCCCGCCCCAGGGCGGAGGACATCCATGAAGATTTCCCACCCCGGAACAAAAAAAATGTCCTTTATAGCAAAATAATACGTCTTATCGTATATTTTCTTCAAAATACGCGCTTGGGCGTGGTGTTGCGAAAACCAGACCGTTATACAATAGGTACCTACTATATTTTCTTGAATACTTACAGTAATTTAATTAGCAAGACTTAATTTTCTGTAACTCCAAACAATCATCCCTTACTTTAAATGTAGACTGTCCTTGTGCAATTTACTGGCCTAGTATTTACCTATATAAAAGTATCATGTAGCCTTTACATCTTTGTCCCAAAATACATGACATTTTCGCTGAAATTAGAGCGCTCTTTATAAGGGAGACGAGCCCGGCCATTCTCTAGGGTATTTTTTCATACGAAACATGTAAAAGATTCGTTTTCGACCTTTAAAAAGAGCTTATAGCTGTCATATTGTGTCCGTGGAACTCTTCTAAACCTGTTTATTTATTAGGGACCTCCAACATAGAGTCCACGAAAAAATCAAAGGTAACTAAAATAGTTTTTTGTCGGTTATAACTACTTCAATTTCAAGAGGTCGCAGTTCTCATAATCACCGCAAAATCAAGCGAAATTGGTGGTAAATCCAAAGAATCAAAAGCTGAATTCAATCTGCTCGTCTTTATGGCTTGCTCTAAGGACATAAACAGACAGTCTGCGTTCATTGTGATTGCGTCATAAAGTTAGTGGAGCAGTTAAATTGGAATCCCAGTTCGTGTACACTAGGTACTTAAATGCCTGACGTCGCTATAGTGATTTTTTTTTATTAACTTGAAAGAAAAACGTGGATCATCATCTTCCTACATTTATTTATTAAAATATCACTTGACAGTGGGAAAGTGATGGATTCGTACAAGACTTACAGCTCCATCTCTTTCTCACACTGAAGTAATATTAAAATAATACTGCTATATGTGGTGATGGTTGCCCCCCCTTGTCCCATGTTACTCGTTGTCGGCACATCACGTTTTCTCTTTCCATTCTCTCCTGTCAACTGTCACGCTATCATTCACTCCCATCGCTTTTATATCATTCCTCACACAATCCACCCATATTTTCTTTCGCCTCCCTCTATATTCATCACTCTTTTAGTCACATGCGTTTCCCCCCTCCTTATTCCTATCGCATGCCCATACCAAGCCAAACGATTTCCGTATAGTATTATATTACGTTCATTATTGTGAATGTGAGCACTATGTGGGTCATTTTTTTTTTCTCAGGTAGTTTGAATAATAGTTTGGCATTTTGAGTACTTTATGCAGCCTACCCAAATGTCCTTTCCTTTTTATTGTTCGTCAAGTTGTTGAGCTCCTTAAGTTCTGAGTTGAGCTACACGATTACTGACAAATGCTTGCACTGACTGGACCGGTCCACTCAATTTTGTGTGGTTCTTTCCTCAAAAGACCATTTCAGACATGGATCTACATGGTCCTCACATGATCTGACCAAGATTATGTCTGGACTTTAAAAGAGACTTTGACGTTGAGTTTGTTTCGTCATTTCTTCTCAGTCAGATAGGAAATGTCGACTCCATCTAGCTTATTAAAAAAAAACATTTTAATATGACGTGTAAAGTGATTCTGATATCCTATTTACAGAATAAACATTTCATTTCATTCCCCTTATAGTATACTCATTTCTTACTTTATCCATTTTCCTATCTCCACACATCTCAACATTCTTATCTCCGCTGCATTTTTCTTTGTTGGGTGGGAAGTTATCAAATAACTTCTCCCGCTCTGGGCGGAGCGGGAGAGTGTGTCAGACTCTTACTGACTAAAACCTACGGTGTTGCCACGATCTCCGCTGCCTGCAATCTTTTTTCATTAGTCAGTTTTCACGGCCCAGCATTCCGATCCGTACAGTACGACAGGCCTTATCACGGACGGAAAGAAAAACGTGGGTCGATAGTCATATTTCGGTTTTCACCACCGCCGAAAGTAATCTAATTTGCCGATCCCTTGTTCCATCGGAAGTTCACGCCCCAGTCTTCCGGCAATTGCCATAAATTAAGATTGGAATGATAGGTATATTTAATAGCCTCCATATTTTATACGCCTGCAATGCCAATATTTTATAAATAACAATGGCAATATAATAGGATTTAATTAATATTGTTCGCACTACCTACACTCCCATTTTGAGATAGGTAGGGGACTCCACCTTCTCATTGCAAATATTATAGAGTTACTAGCTGCGCCCCGCGGTTTCATCCGTGTAAGTCTCGATCCCGTGGGAATATCGGGATGAAATATACTTTATTTTATGACCTATTCTCATACCTGCCAAATACACATAAAAAAAAAATCATAAAAATCGGTCGAGCTGCTTCGGAGGAGTGCGACCACAAACACCGTGACACGAGATTTTTATTTATTAGAAGCAGATAATCATTAATACATCTCTCTAAGTTAGATTTGTTCCATAAGAACTGCAAGTCTAAAATTAGACACCGGCCTGTCTCTTATATGGAGAGATCCATGTAGATGGTACCTTTTTTATAATATGAGTGTAGACTCATATTATAAAAAGGTAAAATTTGTAAGTTTGGACGTAGGAGGTAATCACCGAAACTTCACATTAAATTTCAAAAAATATTTCACTGATGGTGGTATAGTTGGCTGACAGAAATAAAAACTTAAAACAATGCATAGCTAAAGTTATGCTGTTAAAGTGTTAACATTAGCATGTCGGTGACGCGAACTCGTAAGTTTGCCCTACCAAAAATCGCTCATCGCGGCTAAAGAAGCTTTCACTTCAAAAAGAAACAAAATATGTTTTTCAGTCTTCCAAAAATTATAAAAACATATTTTGTTCTGCTGGTAGGTAAACCAATCCCGCTTTTATCTGAGCGCATATTTTCAATACAGCAAAACACAATGAAAACATATTCACTTATGCTAACAAAGTGGTCGACAAATTAATTTGCAACAGGTGATTGATTGTAAAGTACTTGTGTATGTAATATTGCGCGCATAACGCCATTATTAGTCCTCTCGGGTCGCTAAAGGCTTACGTGCTATCCATTATAAATTAAATTATATTTATTTATTTACTCAGACAACAAAGATCCATGTGTTAGTTAGTTAGGTACAAAAAAAAAACTTAAAAGCTTTGTTACTGTGTTGCAATAACTAATAACTATGTTCACAGAAAAGCAAATTTACATATTACATTTACTGGATGTAATGAATCACAAAAAAAACATCTTCAGAATGCAGTTAGGGCTTGACCGCGTTCTCTCTAATAGTGATGCCGTTTTTCTCCTCACCATTCCGTGGAAGTTGTGAACAAGCTCCTGGAGGTCTACTCTCTAAGTCCGTCAACGAAGATACCGTCCGAAAGTAGTAAATTCGTCAAAACAAGCACCAAATTCATTTTTTAGGACAGGCAAATACATATCGGGTGTAGGGACGTGTTGTCATTTATTGTTAGTTCGGGCCTCGAACTTATCCTATATCCGTAAGTGACACGGAGTAGGAAATGCCCGTAACTTTGGTCGAAACTACGGACATTGTGCTTAGGGGGTAGAGCCTCATGGATATCCTCCGCCCTTGGGTGGGCGGAGGGATCTGTCAAGACTCATACTGACTAAAAACCACCCCGGTGTTCCCCTCCCACACTTGCACCGGGGATCATGGGATCTAGTACGACTTCCGCAATCCCCGCCCGCCATTGCGGTCCACCTCAGGCTCGCGGGGGAATGAGGTGTAAAACTCCCCCCGCGACGTCCAATAGGGCCGCGCGTGGAACACTACGCGCCGCCACCACAGGTCCTGCTATGTGGGGGGCGACGGATGTAGGGAGTAGAGTCGCTGAGCCAACATACCAGTACTACAAAAGCGCGGCAGCCCCAAAAGCATTCTGAAGCAGAATTACGTCAGATTATAATTGTATAAATATTGGTGCCGATTCCCTTGTTCACAAACTAAACTAAGTTAAGTTCAGTGCATCTTTTTCTTTCTATTTCATTAAGAAAAGGACAGAAGATAAATTTTAGTTTAGTCCTGTCAAATTAATCAGCGCTTGACGTAAATTGACGTAATTTTAGTAGGCAAGTTTTTAATCACGTCTAAACTTGTATGGAGTAGTGACAGGCGCTGATTAATTTGACAGGACCAAACTAAAATTTAACTTCCGTCCTTTTCATAATGAAATAGATAGAAAAAGACGTACTGAACTTAAATTTAGTTTATTTTGTGAACAAGGGAATCGGCACCACTGTCTCATTTGTTAAATTACTTACAGTCTTATCAGTCTTTACGGGTAGTCAGAAGCCCAAAAGTCGGACAACCAGACTTACCAAGGGGTATCGTTTAACCTTGTACCAGGGTTGTGGAGGTCAGATAAGCAGTTATTTCATGTAAAATTACCAGTATTTTCACTTGCATCCGTTTAGACTGGAATCTGAACCGAACATAGTTGGGAAAAGGCCAGGCAGATTGATTGATACTTACCGCGCTTGTAAGATAAGGCAAGGGTAGTTTTTTCAATTAGTCGATAAACATAAATCTCCCTGTAATAAGTTGTACATACACTAGCACTGTTTTCGTCTTTCGTCCATCCATCTACCCTAAAGAAACTGTCCGACACTTTTTCTTTACCGCTAGACGAGGTGACCGGACATCGAACACTGAGATTAAATTCCGGAGTCTGGCCCGCCTTCACTAGGAGTATCAGTAGTTTTCGTTACTTCCAAATGAAAACTTATTAGGTTGGGGAAAAAGTCTTTTCGCATTATAGTATGTATGAACTTGTAATAAAATCTGTTTGAGTATACTATTTGTATCTGGCTGGTTTTGGTATCATTGAAAGTTTAGATTTTAAAGAACATAATTCCAAATTCAAATTAGGAAAATGTGTGATTTTCATTTGTTTTTCGTACCGTCAAGATGAGTGAATCTAATGAAGAAATTCGATACAATTTTAAAATTTTACTACAAAAAAGGTAAAAAAGCAACGCAAGCCGCGAAAAAAATTTGCGATGTTTATGGACCTCGTGCAGTGTCTGTGAGAGTAGCACAAATTTGGTTTAAGCGTTTTCAATGCGGAAATTTTGATGTCAAAGATGCACATCGCTCTGGTCGCCCTATTACGGATAAAATGGGTGCCATTTTTGAAAAAGTGGAGCAAGATCGGCATATCAGTAGTTACGACGTAGCTGAAGAACTGGGAATTGACCACAAAACAGTTTTGGCTCATTTGAAAAAAACTGGGTACACAAAAAAGCTCTATATTTGGGTACCTCACGAGCTCACTGAAAGAAACCTAATGAACCGTGTACTCATTTGTGATTCTTTATTACTACGTAATGAAATCGAACCATTTTCGAAGAAGCTGATAAGTGGATCACGTACGACAAGAACGTGCGAAAAAGGTCGTGGTCAAAGGCCGGTCAGGCTTCACAGACTGTGGCGAAACCCGGGTTAACTCTCAACAAGGTGATGCTGTGTGTGTGGTGGGATTGGAAGGGCATTATTCATTATGAGCTGTTACCACCAGGCAGGACCATCTATTCTGAACTCTACTGCGAACAACTGATGAGTTTAATACAAGAAGTTGAGAGAAAGGAAGGAGGCCGGAATTAATCAACGGAAGGGGTGTAGTTTTTCATCATGATAACGCTAGACCTCACACATCTTTAGCCACTCAGCAACAATTAAGAGAGTTTGGCTGGGAGGTGTTAATGCATCCGCCGTATAGTCCTGACCTTGCACCTTCAGATTTCCACCTGTTTCGGTCTCTTCAGAATTCTTTAGGCAGTGTCAGGTTAACATCACGAGAGAACTGCCAAAACCACTTGTCGCGGTATTTTGATCAGAAGTCCCAAAATTTCTATAGCAATGGGATCATGTCCCTACCTACAATATAACAAAAAGTTATCGAACAAAGTGGTATATGTAGGTACCATTTTGTTCGATAACTTTTTGCCTTTAGTTAAATGTAAATACACTATATTTAAAAAAAAAAATCTTAAAAAATGCGAAGAAACTTTTTCCCCAACCTATTATTTGACGTCGTCTTATTTCTGTAGTGGGGCTGACTGCGAACCGCCACCGTACGGACGGTAATGCTTTGCAGAAGCCTTTTTTAATTGAACTCTAGATATTATTCGTAAATCTACGTCTGTAATCCGCATGAACTATTAGTTAGCAACTCAATTTGAATGATAACAAGAGATCTCAATCTCACCGCTTCAATATTTAAGCACTAAATACGTCGACACAGATTCCTTATCAACAGTCACTCAGGCAATAAATTCCAAGCCTCGTGAAACTGATACATAATTTAAAGTAAGATACCTTCAATTATGTACCAGTTTCACGAGGCTTACTTAGACAATGGCCCAAAATAACAGGTAGATATAATATACGTGATCTTTGAGATTCGGGGAAGAATCATATATTATCTTAGGACCTAAATCTAACAAAGCCGGCCGGCAAAAGTTGTTTGTAAAGGAAAATAGCGGAGCGACTGACCCGAACTGAAAGGTCTTAAAGTTAATTTAGTTGGGTATAGGTGGTGCCGATTCTCTTGTCAAAAACTAGACTAAAATTCACCAAAATTTAGTTTATTCATTTCAAACGACGTTTCCCATTCTGAAATTGACTAAAGTAACACAACTTAACGATAGTTTGACAGAACTAATGTAATTTTTTTTTGAGACTATCAGGAAAGAGTTCTGTTGGAATGATTCGAGACCGTTCCAACCCATTCCAAATGGCTTCCGAAAAATAAAAAATGCTGACCCTAGATCGAGAGTTTGCTGAAGACCCCAATCAATTGCCAGTTCCTGATAGGGACACATCCTACGGCGAAGTGAATACCAGAGAACTTACTGAAAGAAAAACCGATTTTCTTTTCTCGAGATCACATTTTTATTAGTATAATAGTATCTAATACAACCTCAATACAAATATAGGGTGACCTCGTTATGGCAGTAATCAAGCATTTTCGTGAAAATGTCTAAAAAAGGTGGTAGGTTTTACATTGTTTTTTAGTTTCAAATATAGAAAATAACTAGTAATGGTCAAGAAAAAACCACAATCGGATCAGTGGTTCTAGAAGTATAAGCCCATTACCGGTCGGACAGACAGAGACGTTGCGTTTTATAATATGTAAGGAAGTCTATAGTGAGTCTGTAGGGACGGGGTAACCTCGATTACACGAGGGTTGGTAATCCCATTTTATTTATTTTTTGTTCCGTAGTGGAAAATCCTATGGATGTCCTCCGCCCTGGAGCGGGCGGAGGGGTCTGTCAGACTCTTACTGACTAAAAACCACACAGGTGATCCCCTCCCACACTTGCACTTGCCCTTGGGATCTATTGCGACTTCCGCGATCCCCGGCTGGTGTGGTGGCGTGATTGCAGGCCACTCCAACAACTCTGCTTCCTATTAACATCCAATGAAAATCTTGTTTGTAATCAAACCTCCTTGTCACCAGATGTCGGAACATAGCGAAACTCCTATACATCCACATGCTGGGCTACCCAGCACACTTCGGTCAACTGGAGTGCCTGAAACTGATCGCCAGTCCACGGTTCACGGACAAGCGAGTCGGGTACCTCGGCGCGATGCTGCTGCTGGATGAACGGCAAGACGTCCATCTGCTCATCACCAACTGTTTAAAGAAGTAAGTGGATATTTGCTATTAGCTTTTAGTGACCAGCTGCAGGGCAAATACCTTCCTTTAAGTAAGTGGATAAGATATAAATTGTGTGATGGTCGCGTCTTTTGACAGTGACGACGTGATTTGATTTTGACCATTAAAATTTCTAAAGAAAGAATTTCATTTACTCGGTAACACTTCATAACATACAGATTAATACAGAATACAAAAAAGTGTAATCCTTTAAAAACTTAGTGAAAACTTCACAGCTGTAAAATTTCAACATTTGTATCTGTTTGTATCTGTAATTTTTATGGTGTACATAATAAAGAGTATTCTATTCTATTCTATTTTATTCTATTCTACAAGTATTGTCCATTAATGCCAGACAGATACTGCCTTGTCTGACAATGTTTTTTTTTTTTTTTCATTTCTTTTCATCTATTCGGTTTATTGTACTCTGTAATCACTTGTACAAATGAGTCTCCCAATGAGGGTTTTCTGGCAGCACTAAGACGTCAGGTCCAGACCTGTCAAAGGTGTCAAAGCGCATAGGCAGCATTTCTTTAGTGGTGACTGAATGAATGAATGAAACGAATGATGAACGTCATCATTTATTTTACATTTATTGTCGAAATGGAAGACCTCTTGTCAAAGTGGCGCCAACTGGTGGCGTAAATTTATATGAAAACCCTCATAGAGAGAGGTATATTTTGTTAGTCATTATTCTTTGCAGACGAATTGGCAATCGTATTTTATTGATATTTGTATAATGGGGGACGGTGTTGTCCGTCTTCTTGACATTTTGCCTTTAATCTAACCAAGGAACCTTTCCGTCCTCTTGTCAAAGTGGCGCCAACTGGTGGCGTAAATTTATATGAAAACCCTCATATAGAGAGGTATATTTTGTTAGTCATTATTCTTTGCAGACGAATTGGCAATCGTATTTTATTGATATTTGTATAAAGGGAGACGGTGTTGTCCGCCTTCTTGACATTTCGCCTTTAATCTAACCAAGGAACCTTTCCGTCCTTTGTGGTTGAGGAAGTGTTGGCCCTTTTCACCCTCTTAAGGACACTTCACTAGGTACTGTTTGCTATAATGGTCTATCACTCTGACATCGTGAAGTTATTTTTTCAACTCACAAATAAATAACAGAACGTATGTAATGTTTATTTTTCTCAAACAATCTCATTTTGTATGTGAATTTCCGTTCGCGGTTCAAAGAAAGAACAAAATTCAATTATTTCAGTAAGACTATACCTATTCTCAGTTCTCATACGTTCGATTTCAATCCCCAATGCCCAGGCTACGAAACAACTTCGGCCGAACGAGGATAGTGAAATGAGATTAGGCCCACGGTTCCGTTTCCAATAAACCAGGGCCTTGAACTTTCAAATGGCGTCAGGACTAGTCAGGAGATCAATAAACACTGGCCCAAATTACGCGTAGACTAACAAAACGTGTTTCGCTTTAAAAAAAGACTAAGAACTTCACAAAAATGTAAGGTTTTTTTAACACTAACCAAGGAGAGTTGGTTTTGTCCTCCTTATCAGTCTTCCCGTATTTTTGGGACAACGGCCATTACCAGCAATAGATGGGCAGTTTTCTGAAGTAACTTGTTGTGAACTTAGCCAATAGAGACGCAGTTTCATCTAGTTTCTATCTTAAAATGTAGGTTTACTTAGTGGGTATCTTAGTCCGAGTTTGACCCGAATTAGCTGCATGTTTAGCGTCAATTAGCGTTCAAAAATCTTGCGAAATAGGTTCGTTATCTATAAGCGTTCGCTATGATGAAAATGAAACCGTTTGATGAAGTAAATAAACCTTTTAAATCAGAACAATACATGAAAAAACACAAAAGAAAACGCAAACTACATATATTTAGACAAAACTAACGGACTCCATTATTCTTATAACTTATGAAATAACGTTACATTAACAGGAAGCGAGGAATAGCGTACACAACGCTTATGAGTGCCGTAATCCCGCCATGTCCGGTGGCTCATGATTTAGCAATCACAATAACCTACGTAGGCGTGCGAACAAAATGAATAGACAATTCCGAACAATGACATTCGCCCACATAAGTAATTTGCGACCCGTATGTTGGTCGCATATGATTATTAAATTCTTATGTAACATTTCCCTCTGTAAGTACTTTGATGTAACTGCAATGTTACCTTTAGTTAGGTACTGGTGCCGATTCCCTTGGTCACAAACTAAACTAAATTTAAGTTAGTTCATCTTTTTCTTTCGATTTCAATTAGAAAGGGACAGAAGATACACTTTAGTTTAGTCCTGTCAAATTACTCAGCGCTTGACGTAAATTGACGTAATTTTAGTAGGCAAGTTTTTAATCACGTCTAAACTTGTATGGAGTAGTGACAGGCGCTGATTAATTTGACAGGACTAAACTTAAATTTATCTTCTGTCCTCTTCTTAATGAAATAGAAAGAAAAAGATGTACTGAACTTAAATTTAGTTTAGTTTGTGAACAAGGGAATCGGCACCACTAGCGTACTAAAACATTAATTTATTAGAACGAAGATCGTTAGAAAGCTCTTTCAGATTATCTCAACGTGATTTTGACAAAGCTTTCGGGAATATTGTTAGGATTTTTTTCTTGGCATTTATTACTTACTTATTTTAAGAGAATTTTCTTTGGCTTTTTATGAAGCTTATCTTGAAAAGATTTCTGGCTGGATGTTTGCGCAATGGATGATCAAATATGACAGTATTAACTTCTGTAGAGCAAAATCATTTTGGTAAATACCATCGAATAAAAAAAGCCTGGATTATTCAGCCAGAAGCAACCTTCTGCTGAACTTTCGTTGTTGCTCCTTTCCGATGCCCGGGAATTTTGCATATTAGACAAGCTCATAAATATACTGCTATCCGCGGCCCCCACAGAAAAGTTTGTGGTCGCATCTGCATAGATAAGCCGGGGGCGGGTCGCAACTTGAGCACCGCTGAACTAAAATGTTAACATTACCTACGACTACGTTGTTCCGGCTTTTAAATTTTTATTACATTCGCTGCGCGTAATGGGTGGCCATTTGCATTTTGTAGTAGGATTAGGATTCGTCTTTAATTTTATCAAGTATATTTTTTACGATTGCAATCTGACTATGCATAGAACAAAAATCAGGGTTCTAATGCACGCGACACGATAGTTATGTATCCAAAATCCAATAATAACATGTACAAATGTAAAAATTCTAGCTTCCAGATGTGCAAAACAAAATGTGCATTCGCGAAGATTCCTTTACCCAGATTTATTCATACTATTCAAATCTGCGACCAAAGTTACATCAATACGAATGAGGAATTTGCATTGATACCACAAACCTTCCAGCAGCATTAAATGGTACAATCGATATTTGCATCGATATGCTCACCATTCAATGATTCATTCGTACCATGCATAATAAAGCCTTTTGTTCTAAGTCCTGTCGACCAATAAAATCGTATCATCACATTATCCTTTATAGTGATTGGTTGCATCATTTTCTCATGTTCAATACGTTTTAATGGTTCCATTTAGGTATAACGGCAAGACTTGAAGGTTTATGACCATCGATGTCCTAGCATCATAATTGTATGCCAGTAATAATTATTATGTTATTAGCACTAAACATTGACCCGGTCAATTTATGACTTAATCACGGCTAGTATGATTATTATCGTCTTCATTTGATCTTTCTAGGCAACCCTAGGCTAAAAATAAGAAAATCGAGATTATCAGTGTGTAGGATTATTCTACCCACTGTAATTCTGTCTGGCACCCACAGAACGACATTCAAGTCATATTTTGTACGTGAACCACGCTAAGGCTGGGAATTTACAATGGTCAGGGCCTCAAGTCTGCTATTACAATAGTGTCATAATGGTATGTTCCGATCCTCATTAATGACGCCATTATATTAGTAGATTACCAAACTTGTCAAAATCAACAATTATGAAATCAATAATAGACCATTCTGAAACTATTGTAATAGCAGACTTGAGGCCCAGGTCTGGTTCATAATCTTAGCGTAATATCGTCGCTTAAGTTCTAACACCGCGGAAGTCAAAATACGCAACTTTTCAGGAGAGCAAAAAATCCGTTTTATTTAGCCTCAAACAACTGTTCATATTTAGGTTTATTCAATATAGAAATTAAAATATGTTTAATTCATGTAGACACATCCAATTTTAAAATTCGTCAAACGATGCGCCTTGCGATTCTCTATCGAATGACATACAATACGTATTTTGTCAAAAAAATGACTTCCGCGGTGTTAGAACTTAAGCGACGATATCACGCCTTGGTATTTCCCGATGGGGTAAGGAGGACACCTGTAATACATATTAATCTGTCTCTATTGTATTATAGTGTATCTATTATATTGTATTGCACCAAAGACAACCCCATTTGATGTCCAGAAAATCACTGTCCATTCCAAGGGTGCCTGGAAGAAATCGCAAGTAAGCGATAAGGCCGCCCATTGTATTTTTGTAGTGACTGAATGAATTAATGAAATGAACCGACCCCAGCGTGGTTAAACCAGAATCGATTGCTCGAATGATCCCAAGGATTCACACTAATCGCTGGAGCCTCATATTTCATGGGACTACAGAGACCATTGCATATGAAAGAGTAGACCGGGGGGCGCGGTAATGGTCAGGAAGACGTGCCCTTAGGATAGGAAGGATTATTAGAGCCCACCGGATATGCATCCTAGAGCTTACTCTAGGATGTATATCCGGTAATCAATTCCATTGCTTACAATGGAATAGTTGGGGGACGGGTGATTTATCTCTCTTGTAACACCATCGCCTCCAGGTTGGCACAGTTCCAGCTGCATCGAATATATATTTTTTCTTTTTGTAATGTATAATCTGGTGTACAATAAAGTATATATAAATAATCATTTTAGTCCTAAGTAATAGGGGGCGGGGCACACATACAGTAATCTGAATAATAGATGAAAAAAATTAAAATAGCTGTAGTCATTAAACTGAAGGACTATATTAATTCTGTTTACATATTAAACGGAAGTCTATGTGGCATCGTTTAGTCCTGGCTCATGTGATATAATTATCACCTTACAGCAAAAAAATTGAATGCACCTATTACGCTTACATTTCCATAAATTATTTGATTAGGTACGCCTCCACCTGCCATTTTTATCAGTAAGCAGATAGCCGTGTTGTTGACATCGCGAGTCATGGCCTTGTATAATACGGTCACCTCAGTATTAGTATGGATTATGTAAAAGAATAATAGATTAAGATATTCCTAATATAACGTGTAGACTATATATACTTTATGACTTAACTAGCTGCGCCCCGCATTTTCACCCACATAAGTCTCGATCCCATGGGAATATTGAGATAAAAAGTATCCTATGTCCTACCCAGGTCATGGTCTACCCATTCGCCAAATTTCATCCAAATCTGTTCAGCCGTTTTAGCGTGAAAGCATAACAAACAAACAAACTGACTTTCACATTTATAATATTATTTAAGATTTTGGGATTATCTGAGATTCTTACCAAAACATCCCTAGTTAACTTTTGGGACAAAGCTTCGCAAGGATGTTGATAGTCTTAGAACATAAATAAAACGGTACGTTTATACGTTACGTTATAAATGTTTGGGAATGTTTACAAAAAACTCAATACAATATTTTCCTTATTTCATTAAAATCTGAAGCAAACCAAGTTGAGGAAAAAAACATTTAAAGTTAATATAATTGACCATCTGGTTCCAGATAAAACGTTTCCTATTCACTAATGTTATACCGTTTTTACCCGACTGACCCAGAAGGAGGGTAATGTTTTTCGAGAGTATGTATGTCTATTTCTTTGGCACGCTCTGTAGCCTAAACGGCTTGACGGATTTTAACTTAAGAGGCGTCGTTAGATTCGTCTTAATTGTGGGAGTGACATAGGCTATATAATATTTATATATTGCATCTGAAAATACAAAAAAAAGGGAGGGGAAGGTTTTTTCGAAATTAAATTACAACAATATTGATAACAAATAATAGCTAGTAATGAGTCAATTTCATGTATATATATATTAATAAAACTAAAAAGCTTGAAATAAAACAAATTATTTAAAAAACAAAAAAACCGACTGCTAAAAACACATAACTGAAAAGAGAAAAACAAGCTTTATAATTTATAGAGTTTTGGTATCGCAGGCCGGACAAACATAAGTTACACCATATTTCAGCCTTTTTTAAATAATTTGTTTTATTTACCTTCCCTACTCTGCTAACTTTATTAGGAAAAGTAGGATGACAACTAGAACTAGTAATGGAATCAGTAAAAGAACCACAACTTGAATAATAATAATGAAAACAACGAAATACTGGAAACAATATGGAAACTTTATTAACCTCGTAAGGCCCAACCGGTCGATATATATTTTTATGATTAGATATATAATTTAATGATTTTAAATAGTGTCTCGGGCCGGAGTGTCAAAATTTTTTTGTCATTAAATTAGGTCGTTGGGCCTTACGAGGTTAAGATATGCCTAGAAGACAGCCCCGTCTCTGCTGACACGTAATCGGATAAAAAAGTTGTCACAGGTAAGCAAAATGAAATCGTGTGTAAATAATATATAAAACAAGGTAACTAAAAGTAATAAAGCCAACTTTAAAACAACTAAAAGAAACACCAGATATCTACGAGTACAATACACCGGCTGATGTGATACTCAAAACCCAGTAATTTTCTTAGTATTCGAAACGCTAATTAAAGGAAAATAGTATACGGTTTTCCTTAACTACGCTACCTGTCCAGACAAGATTGCCAATTACGTTTCACTTTGCGAAGTTACGTATTACCAACCAGAATTTCCAACTTTGACTAAAAAATTCCGTAAGCTGATTGGCTCTTATCCCATCGGCTTTTACGTCGATCGAATAGCTCCATCTTGGTTGGCCAACCCATGTTGCTCGACTACCTAATTCGTCCTTTATGTCTTGCCTTCTGTGATTGTCATACTTGGGTCTTATCGATCCTTAATGCCTTAGTCAGGTTTTGTTTTGAAACTACAAATTACCTTTACGTGACTTTCGAAACGAGGAGTTGCTATGTTTTAGTAACAGTGTGAGCCTCCTCATCGATTATTCAACGTATCTACAGGAGCCTTTTGTTGTTACACCTACGATGAAATGTCGTGCTTTCAGCCTAAGATGTTCGCTCCCACGCACAGGAGTAGAATCATCCAACAAATGTTATGTATTATTTCTTCGTCCGGAAAGAGACTAAATAACATTATTTATGTAATTTTCTTGGGAACAGACGCTATGTGTATATATTTCTTAGTACAATAGCTCATTGAAATACCATTGATAAGTGAATCTTGGTCATTCAACTACCTCTACCAACCTTGCGTAGTGGCTAATTCAAATTCAAATAATTTATTTTGGATCATAGGTTCATAATATGTTGTGTTAGTTACTGGTTAGTCTGCTGATTCCCGCCATTGAGGCATACAAAATACATATTATAAGTTCGGTACATAGTCCACCATCGCCATCATCATCATCATCTTTCCACCATTAACTCGTGCCGGCACGAAAAAACAAGACTTACCTTCAAGATAACTAGATTTCTAACTCCACAAACCTTTTCCCAACAGTGACCTCAATAGCAACACCCAGTTCGTAGTTGGCCTGGCTCTATGTACCCTGGGGGCCATAGCCTCGCCGGAAATGGCCCGGGACTTAGCCTCTGAGGTGGAGCGCCTCATCAAGTCTCCGAACGCGTATATCAAGAAGAAGGCGGCGTTATGCGCCTTCCGCATTATCAGAAGGGTTCCTGATTTGATGGAGATGTTCCTGCCTGCTACTAGGAGCTTGTTGACGGAGAAGAATCATGGTAAGGATACTGATCTATTATCCTATGGTTTCCCGCGGCCTTCAAAAATTGAATACTCAATATGTTGTTTTGATTAGCCTCTGTGTAGTAAGTACATGTTTGTAAAATTGCAATTTGATTTGGTCATCGGTAGACCTAAGGGGAGGTTATATCCAGCAGTGGACGGCTTTCAGCTAAATGAATATCATGCTTATTATTATTCAGAAAATCAAGAAGAAAAGGCCTTACCTGTATTCCTGTTATTTTTCGGCAAGGGTATGGGTTGTGTTAGATATAAGCAGTTTTATGTGTCTAGTGTCTAGACTTCTTGTTTAGACGACGACCATCTTAGCTTGCCTTTGTAACGTTGAAAGATAATTCAAATGAGACTAAACGCATTAAAGTACAGAAGATACTTAATATATAGGTTTATGTTAAAAAGCTTATTATATGCACATCTCGTACATTATTAAATATTGAAACACATAAAATTATTATTGCCAGTCACACACAAAACATTACAACATAATATTGATTCTGATATGTCAATAAGCACACGCACAGAGTTCCGATGTGTGGCGAGACACGATATGTTACTAAGGCATCTGTCCCACTGCTGGCGATTAACGAGAAGCGAATAGAGCTAGCAACTAAAAACGAGTTAGTTGGCTTGGCGAGCAGCGAGTGCGCGACGTCAACCAGCGATTACTCGCTGGTATTCGTGTATACCAAGCGTGAGTCTCTCGGGAAGTTTTCTGCCCGCCAAGCGAGGGTCGCTGAGCGAGTACTCGTGTGAACAGTTACCGATCAACTATAAATATGGACAACACTGGACCTACAACCTTTTGTCCATTTCTTGAACGAGAAAATCGTTCATAGCTAGACGCTTCCTCTTTGGGACAGGTGCCTAATAAGACTGTCGCACCTTCGAGGCTCGCATAACCTCTATATTACCTTGCTTACTAGCAGGCTCAAACCACCCCTTGGAGCTATTTCTATTTATCCTCCTTTATTTCGAAAATACTGCAGCATTAATATTGAAAAATGATGTGATAAGGCAACGGTGCGGTTTAAAGGAAGATGTAATAACAAAAATTTAAAAGAGTATGTTTAGATGGTTTGGTCATGTTGAGAGGACGAATGAAGGCGACTAAAAAGGTATTCACAAGGCAGATGTGAGTGGAAATGCCGGGAGGGGACGCCCCAGAAAGACATTTATAGTGACCTCATTAATGATGTTCTTCAAAAAGGTCAGGTGCGTAGTACTCGCTACCGGCGTGCATCTATGACCAGATGTATGAACGTAAACGAAGCAAAAGGAGTGTGTAAGGAGCGTAGCAGGTGGCGTTCTATAGTTTCTGCCTACCCCCATGGGGAGAAGGCGTGAGTTTATGTATGTGTATGTTTATGTATTAATATTGAAATAAATATATAGTTAAGTTGAGGATTAATGCTAAGTACTAAATCAAAATAAAAAGTCATTTATTCAAAGTAGGCTGGGAATCAGCACTTTTCGAATGTCAATAGTACATAAGACAGTCCCCCAAAACCCTCCAATATGTTGACAAAAACACTATTCCATAAAAAATTCACGATAGAAAAAAAAACAGTTACCTCCAAACTGAACAATGAACCGCTAGTATTAAAAATACTTCAAATTAGATGATGAAACTTTGCATAATAATAACTAAACTAAATATAAGGCAGATACTATGTTTTTTTTTTATTACAAATATTTTCACCGTAAAAAGAAATTACCTTAACTATCGGCGCCTTGGAGCCTTCTTGCCGCCCTGTCTCGCTTGCTCACGCGATCGCGAGCAGTGCTGGGCGAGCGAGATAAAGAGTGAGGTGGCGCTTAAGGTATTATGGACCTTTATCAGATGAAGTTATAACATATTATTGTATTACGTTGAACCTGCATTCTTTTGCTATGAGAAATTCAGTATAACATGACTACAGGAAAGCCAGATTTGGATTTTGTTGAGTGCGTAAAGGATGGTCCTTTCGTTTAATATAGCTAGGGGTTCGTTTAAGATAGTCTTGGCGATTTTTTTTTCAATGACTTGAAATCTAAGCTGCGCTTTAAAAGGCTGCCTCTTTTGGATTGGAAATATTCACAGATGGTGGTGACCACTTATAATTTCGGAGGTCCGGTGGGTTGTCTGCTTGTTTGCCATCTAATAATAAAAGCAACCACGGGTACTTTTCAGAACAAAAATATTTTATTACATTCACACATTTCACACATGTATAAAAAACTCATTAAACATTGTATTAACATCGCCAGGTGTGCTGATAACTGGCGTGACCCTCATCACTGAGATGTGCGAGAACAGCCCTGATACTCTCAACCACTTCAAGAAGGTGAGTCTTCGAATATCAACCTTATTTCCTTAAGTTAAGACGGTTTTATTTATAACCACTTGCGTAACATGACGTTCTGATATTTTGCCTATACTATATTTAAATTAGAAATAACTACAAATAGTAGAACAAATAATATGAATCTTATGCAATCATAACTAAGGTTGCCTTTTGCAGGTAGATTTAGAAGCATTAGGGTTGTCATGTCACTGTTTGTTTCGGAAATAGATTAAGAGTAGATGATATGGCAAAAAATATTCTAGGCTATTCATGTTTTACAAGATTTTACTCAACGATAACGTTTATACTAAACCCCAATGCTCGTGGAAATCGTGGTCATGAAAAGTGCGAGTAGGACGGTGCATATTTAGTACGGGATTTTAGAACTACTGGGACTCGTGGCGTCCCGCTCTTGCCTTTTATGACTTCGCCTGCCACAAATGTTGGCGTTTAGTAGTTATATCAAATAGGGATGATGCCTGGGTAAAAAGAAAGAAATCCTATTTAGTCCATCAGTCAGATAATAAAAAATATTTGACACGTATTTTTTGCTTTATCATAATATTAAAAAATGCCTTACATAAAACGCATTAAAGTTGGGGAGTGGGGGGCTAGCAAGGCGTGACTTCATGTCACATTTCAACTCAATGAATCGCCGTAATATTTTTATTGCGTAAAAAAACACGTTTCAATATTTTTTAATTATATTGGTAACTGACGGGCAAAAAAACCTTTTCATCATCCCTATTATGGAACGTCAGAAAGCATATACAACAGAATATAAACAAATCATTATGTATTTTACTAACCACGTGTGAAAAATAATGTAGGTAATGTATACCGCTTCGGATGTTGTATTACTAATATTCTCAGTACATTTGTAAATAGATAATTAAATGCTTTTTATCATTCTGGACCTGACCAAATGACGACCGTCTCTGTTAACTACAGCAAATATTGATTGGTTACGTAACTTAAAGCAACATTTATCAATCGTACTTTTCTCATGTATTTGAATTTATTAATAAGATTATTAGATTTTTCCTTACAAATGGCTGAAAGTACTTTTGGATGATTTACAGTTATTATTCTTTAGAAACGTTACAAGTTTATCGATAACTTTTATAGAGAGAATGGAAATTTATGTACACATAGTACAGGGTGTTATATATAATATTTTCCTGTAAATATTATGACAGTCTTTTTAAACTCATAGTTATGAAGGATCAGCATAACATCCATTTATTTATTTTGTCTGTTTGTTATTTCGATTCAAGCTCCAGTTGACTAGTTTTTTTTTACATTTTATTATCAGTACAGGGTGTTATGTAGAATATTGTCATGTAAATATCACAAAATCTGTAACTCATGAAGAATCAGCATAGCAACCTCTTATAAATATATTTTTTTTTGTATTTCCATTTTCGCTTTAGTTTATTGGTTAATATTTTGTCATTGAATTATCTCTTCCTGCAAAGTGAGGGGCGGGTGGCTAACAACAGCCGCACCGGTCGATCGAAGGTCAGAAGCCCAAAAGTCTGTCAATCAGTCTTACCAAGGAGTATTATCGTCTTAGACTGGAAGCAGACCCCGACAGTTAGACAGATTGATTTTCTGCAAAATGATAGCACATAAAACAAACGCCCCTACTAGGCCTCCTGACCATCCAACCTTATCTCTTCGAACGCATCTGATTCAGTAATCGATAATTACATATAACTCGATATTTAACCGTAATCGAGGTCGTTAAACCTGTTTGCGTCGTTCGTAATACAGGTTTTGATTTTATTTAATACTGCTAATACTGAACCGTTTATGAGAATTTTAACAGTTAAAGACTTGAGATGAGTACTCGTACATGTTGTTCAAATTAATTTTCTCTCGTAGGTTTTTCTAAATTTTAGGGTGCAACTAAATATAGAGTACTAGATGCGCCCCGCGGTTTCACCCGCATAAGTTATGACCCCGTGGGTATATCGGGATAAAAAGTATCATATGTGTTATTCCTGGTTATAAACTATCTGTGTGCCAAATTTCATCCAAATCCGTTCAGTACTTTTTGCGTGAAAGAGTAACAAACATCCATCCATCCATCCATCCATCCATCCATCCTTACAAACTTTCGCATTTATAATATTATTATGATTTAACATAGAGAGACTCCTATAATATAAATTGACCTCCACAAGATCATGTATTAGCTATGTAGTATAAGTACATATATTCCGCACTTTTATCCATAAACTACAAATAAACTGAATAAAAGCTAATGTAGCCATACCTACGAGGGTGAAAAATTAAGTTGTCCTGCGGCGAATGGAAACATGAATTATTTTGTAATATCATTTCAATGAGACCCTTTTTTCTTTTTCGTTTTTTGGGTGGGGAAATTATCAAATAACTGCTCTACCGCTCTGAGCGGAGCGGGAGGGTGTGTCAGACTCTTACTGACTAAAACCCACCCGTGTTCCTTCCGTTGCCTGTGTTACCAGAGGCCTCGGTAACCCTTTCGTACTTTCCCGCGACTCAACCCTTGGGAACAAGTTATTTGTAGTATGTATTATCCCATTTGAAATGTACCACCTGTGCATTTATTTGGTATAATTCAGATCACGATATTCACGTAGCAAATGTTCCATCTACATTACAATATTTGCCATTTCACAATGCAAATGTAGTCTTAAAAATACTCCTTTATAATATTCCAATGACACATAAATAGCAATGTAAATAAAACACCTCAAGTGCTTATCAAAGTCGCGTCGTTTTGAACCAGTACCTATTCGCGTTATCAGCTCTTATCATATCAATGTAATGGCAACGGTACACGGATTGTTTGCCTGGAAATCTATTGTTTTTGTTTTATTATACGTGACAATTATTCTACATCATCATAATAAACTTGCTGACCTAACAGACGATGGCCTGTCCAAATTAAAATTAAAACTACGAAAAAATAACGTTATTTTTTTCTCGAATTTGAACATTTTCTAGGAAACTTTCCTATTTTTCTTTCCATAAAAACCTAAATCGGGATATTACGAACGTTTTTGCCAAATCGGTCCAGCCAATCTGAAGTAATGCGCATCATTACTTCAGATCGGCTGTACTTAATAGCAACGAACATCATTTCATTTTCATTATATAGAAGATAGAAGATTGTTGATAATCAAACATCCTATTTCTCGATCGAAGTCAGTTATTTTCATAGCAATGGTTTTACAGTAGGTATGCAGTGTACGGTCTAGAATGTATCTGCTGAGTATGAGGTCATGAGGGTTCGAATCCAAATGGCTCTGGGTTCGAATGAGTCGGGCAAAGTGTTATTAGGTTTTTTTCATCAGGCTTTACTCAGTAGTAGCCCGGAGTCTGGATTTGATGGCAATAGCCTCGCCTCTATTACATGGGTGGGTTTGGACTTTAACACAACTGGCGAAATGTGGGTAATCATGACAAACCTCCGATTTTCTCAATCGTTAGTAATTTTCATTGTCATTTGTAAAGGTCTAGAAAAAAAAAAGAAATGAAACAAACTTATCAGAATTCCAGGTAAAGGTAGTTTGGTTTAACTCGTCATACACCTTCTGATCAATAAATAGCCTTTGATAAGCTAGTCTGTTCTTAGAAAAATAACTAACAATACTCCACTCTAATTTCTATACAAACATTTGAAATGTGTATGCAACAATTAGTGGAGGGGCGTGCAATTTTAAATTAGACGATCTCTTCGAGAGTCATATAACATCACGCCTTTTTTCCCCGAAGGGTTGGGCAGAGAGGTGCGTGTAGTACACCCAAATTTCGCCAGTTATGTTTAAGTCCAATATCCCTCTTCTATAGTGTGTATGACAAACTTAGCTTAGCCTAAAGCGACTAACTATTGACCTGCCCTTATCCCAATTTAAATGGGATCGGCACAGCGTGTATTCTAATGCTGCGACTGCGTGACCGAATGAGGGTTTTCATGAACATTCACGCCACCAGTTGGCGCCACTTTGACAAGAGGTCTTACATGTCGACACATTCATGTAAAATATATGATGACGTTCATCAATCGTTTCATTCATTCGTTTATCATTCAGTCACGACTAAAGAAGATATAGGTGCTTTGACACTTTTGAGAGCCCGGACTTGACGTCTCCGTGCTGCCACCTAGTGAATGTAATTTCAGAAAACCCTTATTAAGCTAAAATCTTCTAAGTACATACCCGGGCGTAAGTTTGACACATCGAGCTTTGGAAAGAGACTGTCAAACAGGTATGAGTGACAGAGACGACGCATACAAAGCCAAACTTCTTCTAAAACTCTGAGTACAGTCAACAACATGTACAACTATTTGATTTTGACAATTCTTCGCCTTTAGTTAACCTTTTGACCGCCACAGTCATGTATAGATAGATAGACAGAGCAAAATGTGCCCAGCACGCCACGGTCACGACTACATGACAGATTTTAAGAAATAATTCGTAGCTTGGCGCCGAGGGCACGTCTTTGCTTTTTTGACGTGGCGATCAATAGGTTAATAGCAGTTAGGGCGATTTTCGTTGTTCATGTGTTGCCACTGACGTGAGGTTGACGGTACTATATTTACGGCCGGGTACTATAATAACATTAATTGTAATTATTATTATTATAATGAATCGTTCGTAAAGTATGATGTAACACTAATGATGTGTTTGTGTTGTCCCGTAGGAAAGCGGGCAGCGCGAGGTAACATACAAACGCTGATCCATGCACTTTATACGTGTTGGTAGTCTGATGACAATGTATTTTAAACCTTAACTACATGCCGTAATAGGCGATAATTCTACAGAAAGTGTCACCAGCAAAAATCAATTTACGATGTCACGCAAATTCAAACCTTAAATGCATGCGATACAGGCGATGATTATTTTGTATAAAAGTGTCGCCATCAAAATTCTATTCAAATGATGTCACCAAAGTGTTAATATAATTTGCGGTGCTCGATCCATAAAAGCAACCTTGCCTTATCCATAAATTCTGTGGTTTCTGAGTATTCAATCAATTCTTCTGATCTCAAATATTCTCAGAAATGTATTGTCTCGACGATAAAACCATATTTATTAGTCGAGTGACCATCTAAAATGCAAATATAAGGGACAGAGTGCACAGATGTAATGTTGCGTGAAAAATGAATAAGTTATCGGAAATGTCGGATACATACACTGTCAACAGAGTACAGAACAAGCATGATTGTAATATTGTGTTGGTTACATAACCATATTTATACGTGGGTTATAATAAGCTGTTTGTCGGAAGCCATACAGTCAACGAAGTCATGTCATTAGTAATTATGCAATTACCCTCATTATTTTACTAGACAATAAGAACGAAAACCGGACAACTGACAACCAGTCTTACCAAAGTGTTATCGTACCCAGTAACTGGGTAGAGGAGATCAGATTGCCAGTCGATCAGATTGGTAGTGGAGATCAGATGGTGTTTTTCTAATGGTTTTTAATTTTATGCTGTTCAAAATCTATCTATCACGAAATCTATGAATTAATGAGAGTTCATAGATTGCTTTTTTTAAGTTCATATGTATGACGGTTAACACTTTTGAAGAATATAGCTCAGATAGGCAGTCGCTCCATGAAAAATACTGGTATTCAGTTACATCCGGTTAGACTGGAGGCCGACCCTAACATATTTGGGGAAACCCCAGGCAGATTGATGAACACAAACGAAAACTTTAAAAAAGTAATCATTATACTCAGGCGTTCAGTTTATTATTTACGTGGTTAGTTGACTGTATGGTTTTCGCAAGATCATGGGACATAATCATAAAGGTTTAAAACAAAACTCTCAACCATCTGAGTAGTGATAGCGAAGTAAGAATTTGTATGAATAGCACTCGAAGTAGGCACATACATAATTAATAATTATACATAATAATAATATCATAAGTATTAGGTAGATAGAACTTTCTGAAGAACATCATCTTCTTACTTAGATAGATACTACTCTTTCTGGTAACTACCAAATTATTTTGTTCAAAACATTTTTCGCAATCACTATGTCGAATTATCCTTAAAAAATATATTTTAAAAATCTATATAACAATGATATAACTTAGTTTAAATTGTGGTCATCCTATAGAGTATCGACATAGAAGGAGCTAGATTTCTATTCTATTACACTTCCACTAATTATAATAATAATTTTAATAACTTATATTTTATATATATAATGTTTATAATAATTTTAATAATAATTTGGTAGTTCCCATAGGTACTTTAGATTCTTCTATAGACTATTCTATCCATGTATTTAATTGTATTGATAACACTTGGGATTTCCAGAGATTATAAACATTGCAAAGATATTACTTACTTAGTATTAAGGCGCTGACAAGACCCAATTGACCAAAATAGGCTTCTCTTAAGAAAGAAAATTGCCAAATCTGTTTAGTTTGTGGTAGCGGAAAAAATATATGGAACATATTTCCCAGAACTTGGTTGTCACCAAAACACGTTTTGAAAAAAAAAATCTCGATACAAACTAACGTTAAACTAACCTCTTACCTTGCCTAGCCAAATGTCCTTTCTTTGGTATTGTTCGTTGAATCGTTGAGCTCCTTTAGTTATAAGTTGAGCTGCACAACGACTGACAAATGCGTGCACTGACTGGACAGGTCCACTCAATCTGTGTGGTTCTTTCATCAAAAGACCATTTCAGACACCAATCGACATGGTCTTCACATGATCTGACCAAGATTATGTCTGGACTTTAAAAGAGACTGTGACCTCTGAGTTTGTTTCGGCCTTTCTTCTCAGAATAGTCAGATAGGAAACGCCGGCCTCATCTAGTTAAAAAAAAATATGTTTTGATGTGTAAAAGTGTTTGTAAAAACCTACTTACAGAAATAAAATCATTTATCATTTATTTGAGTTCTAATCCAAAATATATGTATTAAATATCAACATAAATTACGTATTTAATTAATAACAAGTACGTCTTATTCTAATGCAGAACTTGGTTGTTTTTTATTTTCGATTACTCAACTCAATTCTGAGTAAATAGATAATTACTTCATATTTTGCAATAAATTACAAGCGTTTTGTCGTCGCGCTTCTCTTTCTTTTCTATGCAATCTGACAGTGACCGCGGATTAGGTGTTGTCAGCGTCTTAATATACATAACAATACTTTTATTAAAGAAATTGCTGTCGGTCACAGCTATCATTATATAAGCAAACTGAATAAACCTAAGTATTTAAAAGTTATTCTTAATGAAAATGCTAATAATTGCTTTTGTTGATGATGAAAATTTTATCGAAACGAAAACATATGGGTATAATTGTCATATTGTAATATAAATGGAGGCATTCAAAAGTAGGTAGTTACTAAAGATTTTCCTCGATAGCTTCATCTGGAAATCCCATCTCACACATATCTAACTACCTACTCAAAACACAGTATGAATTCAGCACCAGAGAGTAAATGTGACTAATAATTACAGAGGTTGAAGGTCATATTATTTTCTTTTTTATTGTCGATGTAAAAGCCCAGTCCCATGTATATTCGCTGTCGTATCGTGTTGTAAGCCTGTAAACTCATTGATATATCTGCGACAGTATTTAGTATGTCATGTATTTAATACTTGCCTGAAACGTAAAATGTTTGTTTTTTTTTTCTCGCTTCGCAATCTTTGTCTATGTGCATTGGGCGAGCTGTTGTCTATGGTCAGTACATGTAAGAGCATGGGTTTGTTTGTAGATCGTACCGAATCTGGTGAGGATACTGAAGAACCTGATTTTGGCCGGCTATTCACCGGAGCATGACGTCAGTGGAGTCTCAGACCCGTTCTTGCAGGTAAAGTTACAAAGTATCATTATTATTTTAATAAAATTCAGAATCCAATAAAATGAAATAAAAAATATGCCATAATTATATTGTTTCTCTAAAACATTTTTTTGTAAGCTTTTTATTTTATTGTGGTAATAATTATTGTAATAATTGTTTAAATTTAATAATCGCGCAATAATTGGTAGTGCAAAGTTAATTAAAAAAACGCCAATAGTTTACACAGGATTCATACTATCCAATTACTGATTACATGTTTCCTTTTGCTTAACTAAATGATGTTGTACAAGTCATTTATCTAACACGAATAATCGCAGTTTGCAAAACAAACATAATTATTTCCCGCTAAATTAAGAAACTATTGCGGATAATCCAAATCGTTAATTTCCCCTCCAGTAAATGCTAAAGGAATGTTGTGAATCAACTATGTACTTATCTTTAGTATTATTAAATCAAGTGCGTCCTCTACAATATCAGAAAATTATTGTAACGTTTGTCTGATTACTTGTTAAGAGAGCAGTGGTGGCCCAGTGGTAACGGCCGCGACTTACGAATTGTAGTCGCGGGTTCAAACCCAGGCAGGCGCTTTACTTTGCGTAAATAATTTTATCACCACTGCTCTCAAAACGGTGAAGGAAAACATCGTGAGGAAACCGGCATGTCATAGAACCAAAAATTCGAAGACATGTGACGTCTACCAACCCGCACTGGGCCCGCGTGGTGGATCACAGTCCAGTTCAGAGCGGCCTGTGTCCCAGCAGTAGGAACGTTATAGGCTGCTTATGCTTAACTGATAGCAACTGTAACCTACAGCATCTCAATCTTACAATAACGCAAAAAAAATATTTTTTAGGTAAAAATCCTCCGCCTCCTCCGAATACTAGGCAAGAACGACGCAGAAGCATCAGAAGCGATGAACGACATCCTAGCCCAGGTTGCCACCAACACGGAAACCAGCAAAAACGTTGGCAACACCATCTTATACGAGACCGTCCTCTCCATCATGGACATCAAGTCCGAGAGCAGTCTGCGAGTGCTGGCCATCAACATCCTGGGCAGGTTCCTGCTGAACAACGATAAAAACATCAGATATGTGGCGCTGAACACGCTGCTGAGGACCGTGCATGTCGATACGTCGGCTGTTCAGAGGCATCGGACTACCATTTTGGAGTGTTTGAAGGTGGGGAATTAGTTTTCTTTGTAATTTGTTCAACTATGGTTTATACTACGACTTAATTGACACTTTAGTTGGTGAAATTATTAGCAAACATGCAGCAAACATGTGAATGTTAACACAGTGAATGTTAACACAGTGCATTATGCAAGCCTTGCAGATACGACGGTAACTTGAGGACTGGTAATCATTATTGAGAAGATATTTATTTTTTTATTAGTTACTTTCTGAAACTTTTTATAACAATACATATAAACTTTGCCACTAAAATCATCATGTTTCTTTATCTCCAAACTTACATTT
The DNA here is from genome assembly GCA_905333075.3 of Atethmia centrago. NCBI lineage: Eukaryota > Metazoa > Arthropoda > Insecta > Lepidoptera > Noctuidae > Atethmia > Atethmia centrago. The sequence continues at coordinate 26,581,651 of HG995378.1, read as the reverse complement.
TACAATATAACTCAATCAATTACCACCGGACTTAAGAACTTACAAAAGTATAATGTCACCAGTTGGTGTGAGAAAAACCTCACTCGAAAACGTTTTACTTCTTTTTCAGGACCCAGACGTCTCAATCCGTCGCCGCGCAATGGAGCTCTCATTCGCCCTCATCAACGGACAGAACATTCGCAGCATGATGAAGGAACTGCTCGCATTTCTGGATCGATCCGACGCCGAGTTCAAGGCACATTGCTCTAGTGCCATGGTGTTAGCGGCCGAACGATACGCGCCATCCAACAAGTGGCATCTTGATACGTTGTTCAAAGTACTTCTCAAGGTAAATTAATTCAAATCAAATCTTTTTATTGTAGCCATAGGTTATACATACAGATGTTAGGTCAATTACAGATCCTATATGTCCTGCCTAGTAGGCATACAATAGTAAATTATGTCAACATGCAGTATAAAAATTGAGTTATCACTTATAAACAGAGATCGGATATTCGGATGCATATTTACCTAAAGTCAATTTTTTTGCTATGAAAGTATGGAAGCGGCTTCTTAAAAATCTTTTTTTTTTTTAAAGAGGCCACGAACAACGGGAATGCATAACTAGTCCGTTGTATAGTACGGAAGCGACTTCTACAAAAATATTTATTTAAAAAAAACCCGGGATTATTGGCTTGCATGTTTATTTAAAATTAATGTTTCTACCTACTTTACATCATAATATTAGTTAGGTACATATGCATCCAATTACATGTAGTTAGAAAAAAACATAAAATTTGTCGATTCGGGAATGGCGGGCGGGATTTTTACGATCGATACAAAAGTGCATTCCATATAAGCTAACATTTGAAAGTAAGTTAATATACATTCGATTCTATAATCAGAAACCTAAATTTGTATTCCCAGAGCCGCGGGATTTTGTGATACAAAAGCGCATTCCATATTAGCCAACATCTCAACTTTAGGTGAATATGCATCCGAATATCCGATCTCTACTTACAAAGCAAATACAAAAAGAATTAGTGATAGATTATAGTATTGGTGACAGATTGTAGCAAGTACCTATGTACTAATTATTAAGAAAAATCTTGGATCGTGTAGATCCACATATTCCAATTGTTTTACAAAAAACTTTCAGATCAGATCGATGGCTACGCAGACAGACGTTGTTTTGGTAGCAAGGAGCTGTCAAGGTGTGTCAATCTGATTCAATGTAGATGAATCACAATTTCTGATAATCAAACTTAGAATAACAGGATTATAAAATGCAGCTGCAACTTTAAAGCCAGCTTCAATATTGTTAAAACTGTAAATTCTACCCAATTTGTTTACTTGTTGCAAAAATCACATGTCGTCTAAATATGATAGGTTGACACCGGGTTTGACGGTTTACTGATCAAAGACTTATTTTTCAGAAACTGCGTCTCCATCATTATACAAATTCAAATAATTAATATTGTTGTATTTTAGGCTGGAAACTACCTCCGCGACGACACAGTATCCAGCACCCTGCAGATCGTGTCGTCGGCGGCGCCGGAGCGCCAGGCCTACGCGGCCATGCGCCTGTGGACGTCGCTCGAGCGGTCCGCTTTGTCGGCCGACGCCACGGAGAAACAACCACTAATACAGGTACGCTAGGAGAAGAAATCAAATCAAGAGGCCCTCTTCCCTCTTGTAACAAGCCCAACAAATTAGTTGTGAACGCTAGGAAGCCAGCGAAAGGGTATTTGTAGTGTAATAATGTAAATATAACTGTTTTTAGTGTATATTTTGCCTAATATATAAGATGTTGGCGAAAATGAAATTGTGATGCCACCGTGAGAATACCAATATCTTGGAAAAAATCTCTCAGGGAAACTGTGACATCTAGCTCGTTTTGAACTTTAGCGGCATAAAAAGCTGGTAGTACTGGACTATGTTTCATAAAGAGATTTATTTTTATACATTCTTTGGATTTCAGTTTTTGGGACGCGAATATATAGTATTGCTAGATTCCCTAGAGGTTCTTTTCTGGAGAGTTTGTTGCGCCACTTCTTCTTCCCAGCTAAAAACTAGGAAATGCATATAAGACAGCCCCCTAAAACGCCCGCCATTTACGAGTGGGCATTTTGGGGGACTGTCTTATGTAATTTTGTCGTTCAAAAAGTGCAGATTTTCAGCCTAGTTTGAATAAATTACTTTTGATTTTTTCAATTTTGCTAAGCAGCGTTACTGTGTGGGTTTTGAAAGGTACATGGCCACAGGCATATGTATATGAGACATTTCACCCATATCAGAAATGGCAAAGCAGTAACAATGCCTTTATTTGATGTCGAAATATAAACGATGTGCTTTTGTTTGCAGGTGGCCGCGTGGACTATCGGAGAATACGGTGACTTGCTGGTGTCGGAAGCCAGCAACGCTATTTCGATGGTTGATGAGGACGGCGTTGGTAAGTCATTACATTCATTCATCATCATCTTCCTAGCCTTTTCCCAACTACGTCGGGGTCGGCTGCCAGTCTATCTGGATGCCGCTGAATACCAGTATTTTACATGGAGCGACTACCTATCTGACCTCCACAACCCAGTTACTGGGTAATACGATACCCCTTGGTAAGACTTTCGGGCTTCTGACGACCTGTAACGACTGTCAAAGATTCACGAATGACAGCCGGGTCCAGCGGCTTAACGTGATTTCCGAGGCACGGAGGGGTCTTGGTATGTAAAGATGGTCACCCATCTACGGACCAACCGCGGCAAGCGTAGCTTAACCTGATCGATCGACCCGTGCCGCTGTTATTATTTAGCCACAAGCCCCTTTTATTAATGAATTACATTCATTGTTTTATTATTTGTGGCGTAGATTATTTTTATTTAACATAACATCACGGTTTGTTTCTTCGAAGGGTTGGGCAGAGGTGTGCCTGTAGTACACCCACATTTCGCCAGTTATGTTTAAGTTCCATGTCATAGGGGGGGAGCCTATTGCCATCAACCGGGCACAAATGGATGAAGATGGAAAAACCCAATAACACTTAGCCCGATCCATGAATCGAACCCAGGACCTCATGCTCAGCAGTAGCGCTTGCGAACACTAGACCAACGATTTATTTTATTGAGAGAAATGCTTGTGCAGCCACTATAACAAGGCATCAGAAACGATATAGTGTTTTGATAGAACAGTACTAATGGACGCTAAGCTGCTTGCAAACAAATCAATTGAGGGAGATTTTCATCCTTAAATTTGGTCAAATGCTTTGACTGAGTGATCCATATAAGAATTGCAAGGATAAACTATGCGAGAGATACATTATCTCTGTCCTTGCTGTACAAACACCTTAGTATATCTTTCGTCCCACTTTAAGACATCGGTTGTGTAGAAAATGAGAATCATAGTCGTTGTCCTAGAGACCTTTACGATATTTCTCAATAGATTTATAAGGTATGATCTTGTTCCAGACGACTTCGTCCGTCCTTCGGAAGAGTACGTGATTGACATTTATCAGAAGTTGCTGTGGTCCACACAGCTGTCCATCAACACTAAAGAGTACTTGCTGCTTTCGCTCGCCAAGCTGTCCACTCGGTTCGTCACGCAGCCTAGCCAGGAGTAAGTTACTATATATTTATATCAATTATAATTATATTATTTAAAATATTTAAATGTCGCTCCTCCATCTGCTTTTATTTAATAATAGTTTTCTTGCCTTTTCCATTAATAAATTATGGTTTGGTGATAAGACCCCATTGTGACAATAAACTTTTAAAAGTTCATTGCAATTTATATGGTGCATTGATCGTCTAAAAATGGCCCGTCCTTCCGCTGTGTAATGGAGGCTGAAGTACCAGTGGCAGTACCAATTCGAGCGTATCACGTAGATAGAGACACTCTGGGTTTATTTGGCGCAGCCATAAGGCACACAATGGTGTTTTAAGTTTTTTCTGTTTTTTAGGGTTCCAAAGTCATCAGGAACCCTTATAGTTTCGCCATGTCGGTCTGTCTGTCTATCCGCGGCTTAGCCCAGAAACTTTTAGTACTAGAAAGCGGTAATTTGGCATGAGTAATACATATTAATCACGCCGACAAATCGGTAAAATAAGATCTTGAAATAAATCATTTCAGTAGTTTTTAGTATCTCCCCCTTGCACGTAAAGTAGGGATATTTTTTTTTTCCTCGTCTGTCCCATAGTATTGTTGGATAGGCCGTTCAAAAATATTGCGGGTCTGTTAAAACCATTTTTCGATTAAGTAATCAGTTTGCGTAGTAAGCTTTAAAATGCTATTTTTTGTTAGAGTGAAGTTCACAAGTTAAATGTCACAGTTAAGTGGCCTTTACGAGTTAAGCCATGAACTACTTGCACAAACTGACATTTAATTTCGTTTGTTTTCAGTAAAATAAGAGTGATCATCGACACATTCGGATCCCACATTCACATCGAGTTGCAACAGAGAGGCGTTGAGTTATCCCAACTGTACAGGTAAGCATTCGCATTGATCTATATTATATCTAGAGAACTAGTAATTCTATAATTCTGTATGGGACTATTTTTTTGCAGAATTAGATCAATTACATTTATTTATTAACTTACATCTACAGGATGGCCCAGTGGTAACGGCCGCGACTTACGAGTTGTAGGTCGTAGGTTCGAACCCAGACAGGCGCTTTACTTTGTATAATTTATTTTATCACCATTGCTCTCAAAACGGTGAAGGAAAACATCTTGAGGAAACCGGCATGTCCTAGAACCAAAAATTCGAAGACTTGTGACATCTACCAACCGGCACTGGGCCCGCGTGGTGGATTACGGCCCACTCCCTCTCACAGAGAGGAGGCCTGTGTCCCAGCAGTGAGAACATTCTAGGCTGATTATGTATCTACAGGATAACCGAATGCGATAAATGCACATATCCTAACTTAATCAATACCAACATCTATAACAAATTATAAATAATGCATTTCTTGTGAACTCACTCAGAGAATTCACATAAACTTGTAAAATCCAAATAGACGTAAAATAAGTATAGTATTTTATATTAATAAGTAAAGTATTTTTTTATGCCAATAATAAATGAAACTACATAAATTTCAGTCACACTTCCGCTGTTCAGTCAAAACAAACTAAAATGGACGAAGAACCTACGACGCTAGACCTTATACGTGTGTGACTGTGTGCGTGCGTACATTTGTAATGTGTCCACAATTTTCCCCCACAATCAATATAACTAATTTAATAAATAAAAAATGTTTTATACATTTAGGATCGTCAGGATAAATTACTCCGTTAGATTCGGGCATCGTGAGGGCAGAAGATACACAGCGTTTATTAAAATTACAAATTAAACCAATAACTACAAATTACAATTAACACAATAACGGAGCACATCGAATCGAGTACAGTTCCGCGACGTCTTAACTCCGATGCGATCAGACACTGGTACCGATTCCCTTGTTCACAAACTAAACTAAATTTAAGTTCAATGCATCTTTTTCTTTGTATTTCAATAAGAAGAGGACAGAAGATAAATTTTAGTTTAGTCATGTCAAATTAACCCCGGTGCACTGAGAAACGGGACGAGATTTTGTTTAAGTGTGCGTGCGGCGGCGCATAGATACTTTGGCGCACACATACAAGCCGCGCGCGGTGCGTTTGTGTGAAGATAAATTACTTCCCCTCTTTATACTACGGTAGAAGCGTTCTGTAGGTGTGGGTAGATCACCCGATGTCGCCGTAGTTGGCGCGCTTACGATTCGTTTCGTGTCCGTACTAATGACCGGATCCGACATACATAATAGTAAACATTCAGTGTATATGTACCTATTATGTATATAACATAATATTCTAATTGAGGTGTTTGGTGGTGTGCGTTTATTCCGGGACAGATTGTAGATAATCCCCAGTGGCGTGCAGTGGTTCTCCACGGAGCTTAGGCCACGCATACTGACACCAACAAAGAAAAAACTAATTCGCGCAATATCACTGATTCTAAATAATTACCTCTATTCAGTGATGATAATGATTCATGGTGGCCGCGAAAAGTTAATTCTTGTTTTCCCAGAAAGCATACGACATCGATCAATCTTTGAAAAATGTTTCTATTCCTATCTACTTTAGAATTATGCCTTTCTGTATCTAATCTTAACTGGGTGTTAATACTAGTTTCGATACGTGATTTACCAAATGTATTTAACTTTAAGCAAGCCTCAAGCTACAAATCAATATATCCCTCACTCCACTTACTGGAAGTATTAAACAAAATGCACGAAAAACAAAATAATTAAAGCCACACAGCCAGTTATATGTTGCATAATTTTGAGGATTGAAATGACGAGCAGGAGATGAATTATCATATTTTTAGATTAATTCTCGTAATTCGGGCACACATCTACCTTTAGACACAACTTGAATCTTATCATTAAACGATAATTGCGAAAACTTACTGTTTTTAACTTCTAACAAACACACATTATCGGCGCAAACTTCACTACAGAATACCATTCTTAGGTAAATAAACAAATAATAAACACAACAAATAATATTTACACTACTGTACGTTTCAAAACGAATTACTTAAATCTTAATAAGATATAAAAAAGCAAAACATTCAAGATCGGATATAATTTGCTTGTCACATGAACAGGGGCGTGCCGTCCATAGAGTCAATTAGGCCTAGCCTACCCTACTAACAACGCGAAATGCATTTATTTTAACTATGTAATACAAAAATACAAAATATAAAAAAAAATCGTTAAACTCCTGTTATAACACTTATAGCAACTTGTCGCGCCCGTGTGACGTAATTCACTGTTCGACGGAGTACGGTACGCACTATTAGGCAGGAACACGACCAGCCTAATTCCCATTGATAAATTTACGCACACTGGTGTATATTTTCGTGTGTATGAACGGCACACAAGGTTACATAATCAGCCTATAATGTTCCCACTGCTGGGACACAGGCCTCCTCTCTGCAAGAGGGAGTGGGCCGTAATCCACCACGCGGGCCCAGTGCGGGTTGGTAGATGTCACATGTCTTCGGATTTTTGGTTCTAGGACATGCCGGTTTCCTCACGATGTTTTCCTTCACCGTTTTTGAGAGCAGTGGTGATGAAATAATTTACACAAAGTAAAGCCTGTCCGGGTTCGAACCTACGACGTACAACTCGTAAGTCGCGGCCGTTACCACTGGGCCACCACTGCTCACACAAGGTTGACATGGTTTAAATTATGGGCGTAACTACTGCGACTGGAGCAGGCCACCGCGTGTTGTGATTGGCTGTGTGTAAAGTCAAGATTTAATGAATGAAAAGTATTGAAGACCAGGGTTCCCAATTTTTGACAATTCCCTGAATTGCGGGGAATTTGAGAAACAGACTACATACAGACATGATAGTTCCTTAATGACTACTAGAGACAGTTAAAAAAACGGTGGTATGTCGAATTTATACGTTCCAAAAAAAATGATAAATTGTAAGGAATAGCAAAAGCCCTATAAAAATAGTTAAAAACTTCATAATTTTATATTTTTCTCTTCATATTTGGGAAATTTCGCTATGAATTTTAGGGAGTTAGGAAAATAAGTATCGGCAACCCTAGACTGTATTATCCGGCAAAATTTGGTAGTCCCTTTTGTAGAAGAACACGGTATGACAATGATGTAATTTTAATTGGTAGTGATTTTTTTATCGACAAATTTAGAAATGATATTTTTCTTAGAGAAGCGGAAGCCATATGGTTTCATGTAATCCCAGTGTCCCTATCACTACTCTTTTGTCGATGGAAGTATTAAATGAGTTGAGACCAGTCGGTGGCCATCTGGCCACGTTAATCGCGGCGTATTTTGTTTCATTCTCATGCTTATGATTAAAATAACTGGTCCAGGAACTACGCCCACCTGCGGCCGGCGCTGCTGGAGCGCATGCCGGCCATGGAGGCGCCGAGCGGCGGGCCCGGCGCGCGCGACGGCAGCGAGCACGAGCTGGAGCTGGGCGGCGCCAGCCCCGAGCACAAGCCCGACCAGGTCGCGGTCAGTGCTGCACCAAACTATTTATACTGCACTGGCGACCCGCACGGGTGCAATAGCGATGTCAAAACATCGACATTTCTGTGCTATATCTAAGTTAAATACTTAATGTTTTGTACATATATACCTTTGGGAATAAATTCTCTGAATGAAAGACCATTCAGAAAATTTATTCCCGAAAGAAAATATAATAAAATAAAATCTGTCGTTACGGGTCGCCAGAAGCCCGGAAGTCTGACAACCAGTCTTACCAAGGAGGTATTGTATTACCCTGTATCTGGGTTGTGGAGGTCAGATAGGCTGTCGCTCCACGTAAAATACTGGTATTCAGCTGCAACCAGTTAGTCTGGAAGCCGACCCCAACAAGGTTGGAAAAAGGCAGGCAGATGATGATGATGATGAGGGTCGTGAAAGAAAAAATATTTACATTTATCTTAAAATCCATTATCGTCGCCTTAGAGTGAAAACATCGGGAATGTTATTTGGTCATTTTTATTTATTAAATTTTTGGGAAGCTAAACCTCGCAACGCACGCCTAGTTTCCCACAAAAAAACTTTAGGCACCTGTAGCGCCATCTATGGCGAGTTCGAAATTCTCGCAAAAGAACAGATGAGGTTTTCAATTTACCAACACTTAGAATTTATCCCAGTAAAGTTGCCTTATTCGCATATACGAGGTTTTCACTCTAAGGCGACGTTATGTAGTTTAGAAGAACTAAGCGGTGACATAGAAGAGACACGAAAACCGACTTCAATACTATGTATTGATAGACACAAAAGAATAGTCAAAGCTAGCAAATCTAATTGACGACACGGTTGGCGTAATGGCTGAGCGATCGACTGCTACGCAGCGTGTCGTGGGTTCGATTCCCACACGGAACAAATATTTGTATGATCTGCAAGTAATTGTTCCGGGTCTGGGTGGTTGTGTTTGTGAGTTTCAATGTTTGTAAACGCACCCACGATACAAGAAGAGATTCCTAGTGTGGCGCAAAGTTTATGTAAAAAAAAAAAATGCAAGAAAGGCGGGATAATTGCTCTGCCGAGGCCGCGGAAAAAATCGAAAGAGTTACCGAGGCCCCTGGCAACACAGGCAACGGAAGGAACACGGGTGGGTTTTAGTTAGTAAGAGTCTGACACACGCTCCCGCTCCGCCCAAAGCGGGAGAAGTTATTTGATAATTTTCCACCCAAAAAAAAGCGGGGTAATTGCGTAATACAGTAGCAATGGGTTTCATATTGTTTCTGGAACATATGAAGCAATGGATCAGCAATATCCTTCAGTTTGTGATTGATAGTGTGTTTCACAATTAGGATGCTGGTTGCTTTGATGAATAATTTCTTATTAAATGAATGAAGATAACTCTCATCTGTCGTTTGGAAACTAGTCTGTTGTGTTTCCTGTCAGTAGTATCTGCGATAGTTCAATTACATTGGTTTTGGTCATGTATAAATTAAAAAATTTGGCTGATCTTAAATTCTTCTTTGTTCTAGGACGCGCTATTAGACTTGATCATCGGCTCCGACTCGCTGACGAACGGCGACGTGGACCACAAACCGTCGCAGCCGCCTGCCAGCAACAATAACACTAGCAGCAATGTGAGTACACAAGTATTGTTCCCGTATTTGAAAGACGTAACGAGTACAGGGAGCCAACCACCGCCTCTTATAGCAGTATTATTTTAAAAATAAATTATTTAAAAAACAAAAAACCCGACTGCAAAAACACATAACTGAAAAGGGAAAAACAAGCATTATAATCTATAGAATTTTGGTATCGCAGGGGACAATCAAAACTTACACCATATTTCAGGTTATTCGACTGTCCCCCGCCTGCAAGACCAAAATTATATAGATTATAATGCTTGTTTTTCCCTTTTCAGTTATGTGTTTTTGCAGTCGGGTTTTTTGTTTTTTAAATAATTTATTTCATTTCAAGCTTTTTAGTTTTATTAACATATATATTTGAAAATTACTCATTGCGCATCATTACGCTTTTATTTGATACCAATATTGTTGCAATTAATGAAAAAAAAAACCCTTCCCCTCAGTTTCCTAAGTCTATAAAAGACTAAAGCGCTGGCCAAACTAAAGCGAATCCGCTCGCGGTGATTATTTCAACTACCTTGGTGCTCAAGGTGGCGCGAATAGTTGCTTCAGTTCTTAATCATTAACACAATCGAGGCGCCCAGTCGCGTCCCCCGACCCACGCGGGATTCGCCTCAGTGTAGCCAGAGCTCTATAACTTAAGAGACTGTTGATTAAGTCAAGTTTTGCAGGGTGATGACTATGTATTGTATAGTAAGAAAAAATATGGCTAATCATCGTTGCTGTGGGTTCGTACGAAAATTTTAAATTTATGACTTGTCATTGTAATTTTTCCAGGATATCCTAGACCTGCTTAGCGGTTTAGACCTGACTCCTACCGCGCCAACTACCGTTATGAACAACAACCTCCCCACGCCGGTGCCTGCGCCCGCGCCTGTTTCACTACTCGACGGACTGTTCGCTGCGCCCGCGCATATAAACACACCAGTCACGCAAGGTACAGGAATAAAAGTTGATAGTAGACTTAGCAATTTTACGGCTACATATTAAGCTATACATTTCCAGTATAAGCTGACCTCTCGTTGTACGGAAATCCTATACGTTGCGAGATCAGCTTATACTGGTAATGTATAGCTTGATATGTAGCCGTGTATACATACATATAAACAGACAAGAAAAATACTTACAAAGGTGATGCTTATATCTAATCTGCCATAGGAGAATACATATAACGAAATGTGAATAGGTACCAAAAACAAGAATTTCTTTTTTTTTTTTATTGTTCAGTTTCATCACACGATCTGTTCTACATCTCGTGATCATCATAATCAGAATGGAAGTTATAATCACCCGAGCTACGTTAAATGATTGCTGTTGTAACTTTAAAATATCAATATTCTTTGACTTGATTTCAGGCAAATCAATAACTGAAAAAAAAACAGGACTGTGCTGGTTTATTTTTTCAGCTGACAACACCTGTGTAATAATTAAATGCTGTCGTTTATTTATTTTCTTTCTTATCTTAATACATTTTTAAACTATAAAGATATAAAAAATAGAGGTCCTCCAGTGTCGGGAGCAAGGTCCGAGTTACCGTTGGTTAAGAGCTGCTGAGACAGGAACCTCCTCACGATGCGAGCCGTATCGAGGTCCCTGATCCACCCGCCTAACGAGAGCCTCGACAGATGTTGGTCGAGGCTTACGGCCATCAGGTCATTGGCCGTTACAACAATTGGCACAATGAGTCGATTTAACATAAAATAAATGGACTACAAATCTAGTTTATTAAGCCTACAACATTCTCATATTCACAAAATACAAAAGAATGTATGTAAAATATTAATAAAAATAAAAACCTATTTAAAATAAATAACATTTTTGCATAGTAAAACGCCTGTTTGGGTTCGAACCCACGACCTACAACTCGTAATTAGGGGCAGTTGCCACTGGGCCATCAAGTGGACTTATAGCTCCATCTCTTTCTCACGCTAAAGTAATATTGAAATAATACTGCTATAAGAGGTGATGGTTACCCCCCAGGGCCTCAAGTCTGCTATTACAATAGTGTCAGAATGGTCTGTTCCGATCCTCATTAATGACGCCATTATATTAGTAGATTACCAAACTTGTCAAAATCAACAATTATGAAATCAATAATAGACCATTCTGACACTATTGTAATAGCAGACTTGAGGCCCTGGGGGGTAACCATCACCTCATAAAGCAGTATTATTTCAATATTACTTTAGCGTGAGAAAGAGATGGAGCTATAAGTCCTGTATAGCTCCATCACTTTCCCACTGTGAAGTAATATTATAATAATACTGCTATAAGAGGTGATGGTAACCTCCCAGTTCTGTTTAATTACATGGTCACGATAAAACCTTTAGGATTTTTTTACTTTGTATGCACCTCTTATCCTGCCTTCTGAGCCCCAAAAAATGCAGCCGTAGTGACCTCTGCGCTACCACCGACGATGCGGTGGAAGTGGCGAAGTTTTAAACCAACAATATTTAATTTACTTCCGTGTTATCGACACGACAAACAAATGAGTTTTTTAATAAAATAATTGTCGTATTCCAGCGGAGCTGCCCCCCGTGACGGCGCTGGACCGCGGCGGGCTGCGCGTGGAGCTGAGCGCGCGCGGGGGCGGGGGCGGGGGCGGGGGCGGGGCCGGCGGGGGGCGCGGGCGCGGCCACGCTCACCATGCGCGCGCGCTCGCGGGCCTCCGCCGCGCTCACCGACTTCCTGTTCCAGGCCGCCGTGCCGCGGGTGAGGCTCGCACTCATTACAATACAATACAGTAGAATAATCTTAGTAGTACTCTATTAAAAATCCTACTGTAGAGGTGTGTCCTCCTGCCGGGGTCGCGGGAAGGTACTTAGGGTCACCGAGGCCCCCGCAACACAGGCAACCGGAAGGAATACGGGTGGGTTTTAGTCAGTAAGAGTCTGACACACCCTCCCGCTCCGCCCAGAGCGGGAGAAGTTATTTGATGATTTCCCACCCAAAAAAAAATAAAAAGAGGTGTCCTCGTGTTTTTGGGATTTACAATCAAGGGTAATGGCAGTAAATGACCGATTTATTTCCTCTTGTGAAAATAGGTTTATTGCGAAGATACAGAGTAGGATCTGAACAACAAGTAGAACAGCAATACAGACAGAATAGTGATAGAGGAAGACCGATGTGAAAAAAAAGAAAAAGGGCTGTGGCCCGGTTGACGCCGCTATTTATAGTCTGCATTCACCGCCCTCTCCTGGCAGGTCGACGAACACCGCAGCTGGATGAGGTCGCAGGCGCACCTCAGTTGAGTGACAGCCCGCGCGCTGTGATCTCATCATTTTTCTTCATCGTTCTTCCCGTCCTTGGTAGATGGCGCTGTCCTTAACACCTACTAATACTATAAATGCGAAAGTTTGTATGAATGGACGGATGGATGTTTGTTACTCTTTCACGCAAAAAGTACTACACGGATTTGGATGAAATTTGACACACAGATAGTTTATAACCAGGAATAACACATAGGATACTTTTTATCCCGATATACCCACAGGGTCAAAACTTATGCGGGTGAAACCGCGGGGCGCATCTAGTTACAGATATAAATATTGAAATTTTACATTGGGTGACAACGGGCGGTCTTAACGCTAAAAGCAATAATATTAGTTTGTATAATTATATTAGTTGACTTTTTGATTAATCGCGTATTAGACTCGTTGATTAGTTTATACTTAAAACCACAATGGGAAACAATCTGGGTTCGAAAAGAAGTACTTACTTATTGTCATGTTTAGCAACAAGCAAATGATTGAGAAATTAAGTTTCATCAAATCGTCTTCGTTGTTACTTATCGTCATACTTGTGCCTTCGCCACTCTATAAAACTGGCTCTATTTTCCTGATAATCTTATCCTGAAAATAGAGTTCTATCTCACTTGATTTGTCTCAAAGCTGTATTCGTGTGCACAATAATTGATTTCGTGTTTTGTCCGCCTCGCAGACGTTCCAGTTAGACATGATGTCACCTTCCGGCACCGTATTGCCGCCCCAGGGAGAAATCACTCAAGTACTCAAAATCACTAATCCATCCAAAGTAAGTCTCGTTATCATAACATCAAAGTCTATAAACATTGTATTATTGGCCCAAAACAAAGACAAAAAAAAATGTTTTGCTAAGAAGGTAAACTTATCTATTTTATATGCACATGTTTCGGTGTCAATAAATATCTTTTTTTTTCTTATTTGACATTTCATCCATGTTTAATATAGATAGCTTTTTAAAATTATTATTTTCTAGGCTTACGTTTGAAAAGATGAAAAGACAGCGATGCTGCCATATGGTCGCACTTATAGAAGAGCGTTCTTTGATACCCAGAGATTACTCAAACAAAAGTAAATACTCAAATTGGGATGATACCTGGATAAAAAAAAAGAAACTATTTAGTCCGTCAGTCAGATAATAAAAATATATTAGACACGTATTTTTTGCTTAAAATTACTTAGATAAAACGCATTAAAGTTGAGAGTGGGGCTCGCTACGTCACAATTCAGTATAATATCTAGCAAGTCGTCATGCCAAATTTTAACTCAATGTATTGCCGTAATGTTTTAATTACGTCAAAAAAAAAATTGGTTGTCTGTAAAGTCGGTTTACGGACGATAATTTTACGTGATAACGAGAGAGAGATGCGTCACAGGCCGAACGCTTAGGCCGATCGTGCCTCTCTATCGGTAGTTCCGCGCTCTCGCTTGCAAGCTCAGCTCAGGCGGAACGTGACACATTTTCGTGCGTGCAGTCGGTGTTCATCGATTTATAAGACGTTATCACGTTAAAAAGAAAAATACGTGTCCAATATTTTTTAATAATCTTCTCGATGGACAAAAAAAAAATAAGTCATCATCCCTATTGTAGTTATATTTTTTTTACATATGATAATATTTTGTATTCTGTTTCCAGTCTGCCCTTCGACTACGGATACGAGTCTCGTACAACGTGGACGGCGTGCCCGTGCTGGAGCAGGCGGAGGTGAACAGCTTCCCGCCCGACCTGTTCGACTGACGAGGGGCCCGCCGCCCGGCTACTGCCTCTAGCCACCCCGCTGTACCATCACCTGTCCTATGCAGTAGTTACTAGTTACACGGTCATCGATTGTTTGGTTATTACGTAATATTGTTAATAAATTATGTCCCGAAAAGACAACCTTTTGATCACCACAAATAGATGGCAAAATAAATTGTGTCCAGCTCATCACGGTCTTTGTCTTATAATTATGACAGTCTGTCTCAATTTTTAACCTGGCATATATTTGTGACTAAGGTATGTCTGAACAAACATACGTTTTGACCTATATACTTGGAGAAAAGCTATCGCTGATACAGGGAGCCGTATTTTGAAGTGGTATAGTGCTTTTCACACTGTATAGCTCTCATCTCTGTCCCGCATTGGAAACAATGGTGACTTTAATACGTCAATACGGCCTCTAAACGGAACACCCAATTCACATGTACGAGTTTTCGCAAGTAGTCTTACGAAAAATACTTTTATGTTGAGATTAAACTAACTTTACAAATCGTCTTGTGATCTGGATAGCTGATAAGATCTCATTATATGTATTTTATTGTTTAATAATACTGCATTGCTCTGTTTATGCTTCAATTCAGTGCGATAAAGAACATTTACGTTAAAATCCTAAAATATATTTAAAAAATACAACGTCTTTAACCGACTTCTGAAAAGAAGGAGGTTCTCAATTCGGGTGTTTATATATTTTTTTTATTCATCCAAAACAATCGATGCCCGTGATCAACTACATCTCGAGTGATGGCGAGCTCCACTCCACTCGACAAAGACTGACCACACTCCGGCCCTCGACCTGAACCGCGACAGCCGTCACGTCGAGATGTACACAGCTCCATGTAGCTCAGCAGTTCCCATTGAGATTCGCGAAACATTCCATGTGTTACGTAGTGTTTAAAGTTTATGTCCGCGGAAGGATACAGATTGTTGGTTTATCGTTGGGTGACCAGAGATCAAAATGCGATTATTCTCGTAATAGAAAGCCTGAGGTCAGTGGAGTTGCATTTATATTTCTCTGGGCACATTGCGTCAGTATTATTACAATCTCAAAGCAACTAATACCAGTGTGGTCTTCTTACTGCTTCTATCATATAAATGCTATTTTTGGAAACCGATCTAGCACTCTTATCACGGAGATCGGATCTTATTTAGTAGCTTTATTATCAATTCTTCTCGAAAGGGAAAATTATCTCTGAAATAGTTGCTTCTACGTAAAATTTCTAGCATTGCGACACAAATGAAAAACGTTGTCATTAAGATTTATTAATTAGTCGTATTATCCTGTGGTTTCGAGCCGTTGTGAACATTCCCGAATTTGGAAATTTTGCCCTTGATTGATAAATTGTAAATTGATGTAATAAGGCCTTTTTGTGTCGCTCGCGCTGTACATAAATTGAGATTGTGTGTATAAACGATTTATAGTAAGCAACCTGTGAATTGGAGGGCTGTATGGAATGTACTTAATAAAATATTAATGAATCACTAATAATTATAAATTTTGTGTGATAGTGCACTTTAGAACACAAGCCAAAGTACTCGAGTGGAAGTAGTCACTGGTCTAGAATACACTGGCGAGCTAAAATGTCTAGTCACTCTTGCATGTTAGTATGGTATTTATGAAGTTTTATGAACTTTCCAATCTGTATAAATTGTTTTAGAACCCAATTATTTATAAATTAATGTTTGTGCCTTGATTTTTTGCTCGTCATTGTATTTTGTACCATTAAATTTATTTCCAGATTCGATTTCACTAGTTTGAACGTAGAGTAACTTATACCTGCAGCATTTTGCTAAGAATAGTTATTTGTGTATGACACCTGTGAGCCGCTTCAAACGCTAAACAGTCAAGTTGACAGTACTGTTCCTTTTATTGAGAATTTTATATTTTGCGACGATGTAAATAATGATAAATACATCGCATCAAACACTTAGTTATGCAAATTATGGATTATTGTTAGATTTTTACACGCGTTCGGCGGCAGCCGGACATTTTTAACATTTAGATTAGTTATAACATATGTTTATTTTCATCCTATTTATATTATTTAGGTTATAGACTAACCAGCATATTCTAATGAAATATCCTAGGAGCATGTACATTTAGATATAATTTTGGAAGCCACTGGAAATATAGAAGTCGCACGTGCTCTTAATAGTTTTTATATTCTCTGTAAAGCACTTATGTGAATCGTGAAGGCATATATTTTATTTTTGATTATGTAAAGAGAGCTTGGCAAAAGATTATATCGTCAATTTGGTGCTTCGTTTTACTATATCTGATAAATAGAAGGCCCTCCACAATGTGAGATGTTTATGATTTTGTGTATAACTAAAGCTATGTGAAAGATGTACATAATGATTATAATGATTTTATGTAAATTGGTTAATAAATATTTGAGAATGTTTATATAATCAATTTGTTGGTTTCATTTTATTCTACCCAGTTCCCTTCAAATAACCTACTTCTGAATACCATGTTCAGCAAATTTGAATTAAATCTTAGGTTTCCTAGGAAGCGCTTATGTCATATAACGGCTGTCATGAATTTTTGTCATTTTCACCAGTATTTGACATTAGGACGCTGACAACACCTAAACCGCGGTCACTGTCAGATTGCACAGAAAAGAAAGAAGCGCAATGACACAACGTTTGTAATTTATTGCAAAATATGAAGATCTATTTACTCAAAATTGAGTTGAGTAATCGAAAATAAAAAACAACCAAGTTTTGCATTCAAATAAGACGTTCTTGTTACTAATTAAATACGTAACGTATATTTATATTGAATACAGATATTTTTGATTAGAACTGAATGTAAGAGGTTAATTTAACGTCAGTTTGTAACGGGATGTTTCTTCAAAACGTGTTTTGGTAACAACCAAGTTCTGGAAAATATGTTCAAATTAACATATATTTTTTCCGCTACCACAAACTATACAGATTTGGCAATTTTTTACTTAAGAGAAGCATATTTTTGTCAATTGGGTCTTGTCAGCGCCTTAAGGTCTCTCGTTTTTACACAGACATTAACAGCCGTTAATGTGTGACCGTACACCTCCTTTATTAAGGTGTGTACACACGAACGAGCAATAACATGGTGAACACGAACAACCAAAGAGAATTAAACCACTTGAGAGCTGATAGACCAATTTTGTATAGGCACACGACTCACCACTGCGGGCCGGGGGACGAAGAAAATACAGCGGTTGTGATTGGTGGACAACAATGTCAGGACTCGAATTCCAAACAGGGATGCACACGTTAGTTTTGCAACAATAATGATAATGGCGCCGATTCCCTTGTTCACAAACTAAAGTAAATTTAAGTTCAGTGCATCTTTTTCTTTCTATTTCATTAAGAAAAGGACAGAAGATACATTTTAGTTTAGTCCTGTCAAATTAATCAGCGCTTGACGTAAATTGACGTAATTTTAGTAGGCAAGTTTTTAATCACGTCTAAACTTGTATAGAGTAGTGACAGGAGCTGATTAATTTGACAGGACTAAACTAAAATTTATCTTCTGTCCTTTTCTAAATGAAATAGAAAGAAAAAGATGCACTGAACTTAAATTTAGTTTAGTTTGTGAACAAGGGAATCGGCGCCTATCGATTAACTCGACGTCTATTAATTCTACATTTTAAGAATAATAAATTCAAAATCAAATTATGGTGCAATTAGGATTTAAAAAACACATTGAGACGTCATTATTTAACAAGCTAGCAGGAGACGACATTTCCTAACTGACTACTCTGATAAGGAATGTCAAAACAAACTCAGGGGTCACTGGTGCCGATTCCCTTGTTCACAAACTAAACTAAATTTCAGTTCAGTGCATCTTTTTCTTTCTATTTCATTAAGAAAAGGACAGAAGATACATTTTAGTTTAGTCCTGTCAAATTAATCAGCGCTTGACGTAAATTGACGTAATTTTAGTAGGCAAGTTTTTAATCACGTCTAAACTTGTATGGAGTAGTGACAGGCGCTGATTAATTTGACAGGACTTAACTAAAATTTATCTTCTGTCCTTTTCTAATGAAATAGAAAGAAAAAGATGCACAGAGGCCTTAGTGTGAGTTTTTTTGACTCACGTTCGAACGCGTTCGATTGCGAGCACGTTAGAATTTAGTATGGGAATTTAGTCATAGTGCCACCTGGTGGTCACTCGTAGAACCTAATTTCCCATACTAAGTTCTAACGCGCTCGCAATCGAACGCGTTCGAACGTGAGTCAAAAAAACTCACACTAAGGCCTCTGAACTTAAATTTAGTTTAGTTTGTGAGCAAGGGAATCGGCACCATTGTCTGTTTAAAGTACAGAAATTATCAGCTGTGAAATGCCTTGAACAAATAACGCTGTATTTTTTTGGAAACTAATTTTGCCTGTGAACTGCATTAATCCACTTTTCTTTCAGTTCCGGAATATTTGGAAATCTAAAATGTAAATACTTTTTTTACCATTAGGAGAAATCTATAATTTTTTTTGTCAATATGGACTTCGTTTTCAAGTAGTCACAACACTACAGCATTAGTACAGATAGAAAGGGACAGTCATATTGGCAAAACTCTAGTGAGAGAAAAAGATTTTCCAAAAATACATCAACGCGGTGTACATTTTTGTGACATTTCACGTAAACAACTAGTTTAGCTTGAGTCCTGCAATTATTCATAATTATAAATATATTTTACTTACCGATGAAAAGTTATGCCATCTTTTTTATAGCTGGATGTTCTAGACGATTTCCCACACCATTTATTTATTTATTTATTATGCAAGGCACACAACGACAAATTTACAAAGACATAACATTAGGTGATGACGGATCTTCAGTACTGTGTAAATACATCACTTAAAGGCATGCACAACATTCTTATTTAAAGGCTTGGAATAACAAAGAACGTGATTAACAATTCGATTACATTTTTAAATGATTAAAATGTTAGAAATGAGATTAAATTATAAACAAAATAAAAAAATAATAAATTTCGTCACATTGCACTAAAACAATACAACCATGAAGAATTAACTAAAAAAAATCACACGTTTGGTAATAAAACTGAATATTGAACAAATAACATGAAAGTAATTATGTAAATGATAAAAATAAAATACAGATATCGTTTCGAAGTCTAATTAAACTAAATTTAATTGATTATTAACTATTAAATTTGAACAGATTTTTTAATAAAACTAATAATAAAATAAAAATTCAATAAAATTAAGAAATTAAACTTACATTATTATTATTAAATTCAAGTATGACTGATTGCAGGTAAATTTTGTTTATTTTAGTTTTATATATTGGCAGACTATCCAAGAAATATAAATATTGCTGTCGACTGAACAGGCACTGTTGTAAAAAGTCAACATTCTATTTAGGGGTGCATGCTGAATAGAATGTTGACCTTTTAAAAATTAATACAAGTATTTTTATTTTTTACAAGTTGATTTATTTAAAAAGGAACTCATAATTGTTTTTATTTAAGCAGAAATGTTTTATAAGGTATTAAAATAATCGCGTGTGCAGAGATCCAATAACTGGTCTAAACTAAAATGGCTAATCATATCGTCATCTAATATTAGTACAATTTCATATATAATGTGTCGTGAGCCTGAGTCGCCCGCATGAGCAGTCAAGAGGCTGTATAGTCAAAGCGGACCACGAATACTGCTCGCATGTGCGTACCACTAACGAACATCAAACACAATGTTCGTTGTTCCAATTCCGTTTTTCTGTGAGGACGGTGTTCAGATTAGTTTGATGCAACATTCTTCGTACCGAACTCGAGGGGTGAGCACGCGGGGCATCAGTTCTCAGCCACCTATCCAACAGCGAATCCATGGCTACTAAAGAGAGCGGGGCGGTTGAGCGCGTACACAAGTCGAACTGCGTTCGTACCCGCTTTGCTAATTTACGTCCACACGTACGAACCACGTGAGAGCAGTGGTGGCCCAGTGGTAACGGCCCCGACTTACGAGTTGTATGTTGCGGGTTCGAACCCAAGCCGGCACATTTCTTTGTGTAAACAATTTCATCACCAGTTCACCACTGCTCTCAAAACGGTGAAGGAAAACATCGTGAGGAATCCGGTATGTCCTAGAACCAAAAATTCGAAGACATGTGACATCTACCAACCGGTACTGGGCCCGCGTGGTAGATTCCAGCCCACTCCCTCTCTATGAAAGGAGGCCTGTGTCCCAGCAGTGGGAACATTATAGGCTGATTATGTATGCATTTTGTACGAACCAAATGTACTGTGTCGATGTTCGAGTTCACCATGTTTTGTTCGTTCGTACGTAAACGCATTTAGGACACCAAAGCTTAGGAGTACCAGTGTGTGTAAGTGACACACAGCTATCCATTCCAAACTCATAAACAAACGTAACGTTGTTGCAAGATTTGAGCATTTAGATCTTCTGATCAGTTTGAACCGAACCGATTATAATATTACGAGGGCGCGGGCGGGTCAATAAGTCCGTGACTTTTTGAATTTCTGACCTCTTTACTGAAACAGCAACACTGCTCCTGTCAACAGGCATCTGTCAGTTGACTCCTGTCAAAATTTAAACTTGCTGCGTCAGTTAGTTTGTGTTTGACAGCTATTTTTATCAGACTACTCACTAATTTGAGGAGAAAATGGAAAAAAGTGAATTTCGTGTGCTTATTAAGCATTATTTCTTGCGAAAAAAAACCATTACCGAGACCAAGGCTAAGCTTGATAAATACTATGGGGACTCTGCACCATCGATTTCAATGGTAAAAAAGTGGTTTACTGAATTTCGTTGTGGCCGTACAAGCACTGAAGATGCCGAACGTCCTGGACGCCCAGTTGAGGTCTCTACACCCGAAACAATCGAAAAAATTCACGATATGGTGTTGGCCGACCGAAGATTGAAAGTGCGAGAGATTGTGGAAGCCGTAGGGATCTCGCATGGCTCAGTGGTTTCAATTTTGTATGATCACTTGGGCATGAGAAAGCTTTCCGCAAGATGGGTGCCGCGTTTGCTCACAGTCGACCACAAACGCAATCGTGTAACAACTTCACAGGAAGGTTTGGCGTTGTTTAATCGCAATATGGAGGAGTTTTTGCGCCGTTTTGTAACCGTGGACGAAACATGGATCCATCACAACACACCAGAGACCAAACAACAGTCAAAACAGTGGGTTTCTAAGGGTGAATCGGCGCCGAAGAAGGCCAAGGTGGGTTTGTCAGCCAATAAAGTTATGGCGACTGTTTTTTGGGATACACGCGGGATAATCCACATTGACCACCTTCAAAAGGGAAGAACAATCAATGGGGAATATTATGCCAATTTATTGGACCGATTCAATGACGATTTGAAAAAAAACCGACCTCATTTGGCCAAGAAAAAAGTTCTTTTCCACCAAGACAATGCAAGGGTGCACACATGTGCAGTTGCCATGGCAAAAATCCATGAATTGGGCTATGAATTGCTCCCTCATCCGCCCTATTCTCCAGATTTGGCTCCGAGCGACTACTTCTTGTTCCCAAACCTGAAGAAATGGCTTGGTGGAAAAAGATTTGACTCCAATGATGAAGTCATCTCGCAAACAAAGGCCTATTTTGAGGACCTCGACAAATAATTTTTTTTGGAAGGGATAAAAAAATTGGAGAAGCGTTGGACAAAGTGTATAGAGCTCAAGGGAGACTACGTTGAAAAATAAAATTATTTTTTTATCAAAAAATCTGTGTTTTATTCCAAAAGTAACGGACTTATTGACCCGCCCTCGTATATCCACAAAATAAGTTTATCTATCAGATAAAAAATCAAAGTTAATCCACAAGATAAAATGACTCGTCATTTATTATATTCAAACTGATTTGACTATCCACGAGATAGATTTATTGACATATGAATAAACAATGCACATTTTGTTATGTAGAATCATAAATTGTGTACTAAAATGGATAACTTGGGAGTCCCCTTTTTATTCAAAACTACACGTCCTAGCTCAATAGCTATAAAACGTGTAGTTTTTGAGATATTTGATGAGAAAACAACTTTAAAAAAAAAGTATCATCCATCTGGATGGTGAGTTTCATTATTTAACGCTGCCTACAACATGACGTATCGGCTATGAGCACAGTAATAAAAGTAGTGAGTCTCGAACCATCGCCGCGCGTCACCGCTTTGTTTGGAGTAGTTCGGAGGTTCGCTTAGTAAAGTTCTTAGATCCCCGTCCACAATAATTATGGGTAACATGTTGTTCACTTTGGATAGATGTTGGCATATCTGTTACGAGTTGGGACGCCGCTTTAAAGTTGTTGCATATTCTTGTAAAAAGGGGCATCTCACTACAAGAGCAATTACTAGAAAAACCCATATTAAAATTCACAGATACTTTATTAACTTACAAACATTTAATACACATTGAGCTTTACACAATTCCTTAAGTTACTCGATCATGGGCGTCGCGGGCGCAGGTCGTCCGCTCACACTGTTGAACAACCTGTCTTTGATCATCTGCGCCATCAGGCCATGGATCACTTCTATGGTGGTCTTACAAGCGTCCTTAGTTGCCTTTCCCAGTTTGTCTTCAGTTCGCTTCTCATGTGGATCCGCGCCGGCGACTATGAACCCGCCGCGACCTGGCAACGTAATGTCTGGTTGTAAAATTGAAGTAAGAATTGCAACACTTAAATTTGGTAAGATTATTTGCAAACGAGGTAGCCTAATTCTTATTTAATGAGATGATCAAGCAAGTAGGTGGTCTCTAAGCGCTACTGTTACATAATGTAAACTAAATATTTTATTTGTAACACAAAACAAGGTCAGTCAACAGTGTTTTGCGGGATGCACAGTGCTACAAAAGCATGGTTCACGCAACCCGTGTCGCTTATTGAACAAGGTAAGTAAAATACGCTCATGGGACAGATATGGCACGATAACTTATCACTACACTACTGTTATAAAGCCCTATTTCTTTTCCCCCAAAAGTGAATCCCATATCGTCCCTTAGCTTACAACACCGCTCAAGTCGAAAATTGGCGGTTTTCACATTTGAATGTCTTTAGATGGAGCTGCTCATTGCGCGTCCTTTTTTTTGGGTGGGACATTATCAAATAAACTTCTCCCGCTCTGGGTGGAGCGGGAGGGTGTGTCAGACCCTTACTGACTAAAACCCACCCGTGTTCCTTCCGTTGCCTGTGTTGACAGTAGGGCCTCGGTAACCCTTTCGAACTTCCACGCGACCCCGGCAGGCATCGGCCCTAGTGGACCCCTACACTTGCGCTGACATCTCTTTGAGGCGCGCGTGGAATACAACGCGCCGTCGACCCGGGCCTGGTCCTTATCGGACGGCGAGTTACCCATTGCTTACAGTCCGCAAGCACGCGCCTACGGTGGCCGGAAATCCACCCGGGATCATCTGCGGCGGCTAGGGGCGAGAGGGCGCGAAATTTGACTTTCCCTCAACCGTCCCGCCTCCTCCTTCGCGAGCATTACTACTTCGCAGAAGGAGGTTACAGCTGCCCATGCCCTCTCGCTCCGTACCATGGCCTAAACCAGGGCCGGACGCGAGAGATCTCTGCCGCCGATCGCTTTCACGAGGACACTGCGGTGCTCTGCCCAAGCCTGGCAGACCTCCACCGTAGGCTCCACCGTGTCCCCCGGGCGATCCACACAATGGTGACACCCGGGCGTTCCCTTCCGTCTTATCCGACACAGGAACCTCCCGAAGCTGCCGTGTCCCGTGATTACCTGCGTTAGGCGGAAGGAGAGGATGCCGTGGCGCCTCTCTAGCCACTCTTCAAAGAGGGGACTTATTGCCGCAATTGTGGCTTGCCCAGCACTGGGTTGCGACAATCGCATTCTCCATGTCGCCATGAGATCCCGCCGGAGCTCTGTCCGCTGTGCCACGTTTTCTCGCGGCAGCGGAGTTACGCCCAGGCGTTTCGCCTCCTCGCGCCCCTCCCATACGTGCGCGAGGACTTTTGCCTCCAGATCCCATGGCGGCAATCCTGCAAGGAGGCTCGCCGCCTCACCGGTGACCGTGCGGTATCCCCGGACCAGCCGGATGGCCATGACCCTTTGGGTCGCGCTCAACCGGCGGGCTGGCCGCACCGCCAGGGAACGCGCCCACCCAAGAGCCCCATAAAGGGCCATGGACCGCACGACAACCGCGTAAGAGCCTCCGGGAGGAGGTCCTACCCCCTGGATTGGGTAGGAGCCGCTTCAAAACAGCCCCGGCCCGCTCCAGTTTGGGAGCCAAACGTCGGAAATGCTCCACAAAGTTCCACCGGCTGTCGTGGACGAGTCCGAGGAGGTCCAAGGAGTTCCGAGGACCATGAAACACATGGCCTCGAATTTGTGCAGGGCCACCTCGAGTCCCAATTGCCGGATCCTTTCGACGATTGTCGCAACCTCACTGCTGCGCCAGGACCAGCGTGTCGTCACCGTAGCACACTACGCTGACGCCGCTAGGGAGGTCGGCGCGCAGCACCCAGTCGTATCCGATGTCCCACAGATGCGGCCCCAGGACCGATACCTGTGGGACACCGCACGACATCTCTTGCCGGTTCCACACTCCCTGGTGACCGGGGTAGTTGACGGCCCTGTCCGTCAAAACTATGCCACCATGCGAAGCAGGTGAGCGCTAGTAACTTATAAGTTAAACTGGTCGGTTATAAAAAGGAATGAGATTTCGCAAGATATTTGAGTATGTGAAGTGTTGTGTGAGAAAAACCAAGGAAACAGGATCAATTTTAAATGAATACTGAAATGAAGTAAACTGTGGAAATGCATTCTTTGCGAAGCATGTGTGGCATGACTATAAATGGAAGCCTGAAAAATTATGTGATAAGACAATGGTGCGGTTTAAAAGAAGATGTAGTGACAAAAATTGAAAAGAATATGCTTAGATGGTTTGGTCATGTTGAGAGGATGAATGAAAGGCGACTGACAAAAAGTATTTACAAGGCAGAAGTGAGTGGAAACATTGGGATGGGACGCCCTAGGAGGACTTAGTGACCTAATTGGTGATGCTCTTCAGGTCAGGTGCGTAGTACGTGTAACTGGCGTGCGTCTATGACCAGATCTATATGAACGTAAACAAAGCAAAAGGAGTATGTAAGGAGAGTAGCAGGTGGCATTCTATTGTTTCTGCCTACCCCCATGGGAAACAGGCGTGAGTTTATTTATGTATGAAGCAAACATGCTGTGCCAACCCCAGATAAGAATTAAGGCTCCTGGAGGATGATGAAGTGTGTATTAATAAAAACTTACCCAAGCACACTTCACTCTGCTCCAACTTATCAGACAAGTCAAAGATCTGTCCAGTAGTGTAATCAGCATTAGTGATAAGACTCGAACTACTCAGTGTGTTCACCCAGTACTTGTTCCAGAGAGAGTCCAGCAGCCTCCGGTCCAGAGAGGACTTGAAGTAGGATACCTCGAGTGAGTAGTACTGCTTGCAATGGACTCCAAAGTCCTCAATTTTATTGAGGGGGATTGTCTGGTATTCGGAGGGCTCTTCATTTGCTGGTTTGTAGCCCTGGAAATATTTGAATTTGGAATATTACTGTTGGGACAAGCTAGACAGTAATGGCTGGTCATCGTTGGCATCATAGGCACAAAGCTGAACTAGTGATTTAGTGAAAATTCTACTTAAATGTGGCAGACAACAATAACAGAATATCAAAATGCAATCAATGCTCAAGAACTAGAGCAAAGTTACTGAAGCTGTAGATATTGTTAAGAGCCAGTAAACATGGAGAAATCTGAGTCATGAAGCCAAGCCAAGCCAAGTACAAGAATTGTGCAGACAAACCTTAGGATATGTTCTGAAAGCACCAAGACACACTTTGCCAGCTGAGATAGTTCTGACAGGATCAATGACAATAGCCACAAAAGGTTCCTGGAAGTTCTGGTTCAACATCTGAGTGGATACATCAATACCAGACAACCAGCAGCCGTAGCCCGGATGACTGTGATACCAACCTATGGCATTTTCATGGCGACCTACCTAAAATAAATTACAAAATAAATTGAAACTTTTAAAATTATATTTCAATCAATAATTGTTAAAAAGCATTATAGAGAAAGGATTATACATATAATTAAGTCATTTTAAACTAACTAGCGGGAAAGCGGGAAACTTGTTGATTGTGAGTTTCCCTCTGATGAATTGAAAATATTGATTAGTTACCTGCTTTGCTGCCTCTATGTAAGCTGTCATGTATTCATAGGCCTGTGCTTGAGCATTTACCCGGGTCTCAGTACCCTCTACCGGCAATGCAAATGAATCCATCACTATCATAGTGTTTGCATCTACCTTACCTGTGGGAAAGTTAACAAATTGATCAGAATATACGATCTACATTTTAACCACATAACATAGGGTTATAGGAAGTAGGTTGTACCTAAAAGTAATCCCATGACTTCCAATGTTCCTCCAGACCTTGCGTGCATCACCATTTTGAGTAGAGCTAATGCAGATATTTTGATATCTTTGAAGAAATGAGGACTGCAACAAAGAAACATTTCATTTAGTTTTGCGGCAATCAATACAATTTTAACGTGTGAAATGTTTAAAAAAACTTACTCTTTCTCCCATGGCTTCGCGGCAAGAATGTCTTGTTGTTGTTTTTTATCATAACGATAAATTTCGTCCACACTGGATACGGTATCGATATTATTCGACATCACCCATGTTTTTTGAGCGATGGATGACTGTGAGTCGGCACTTGTAGATGCCATTTTTCAAAACTTGTAGTACTTTTATATACTATTTCTTATGATAATTCGAACGAACACACAAAGTTATTAAACAAACAAACACCTTGAATAGAAATATGGTATTGATTGAAAAACAAAAGTTCAACAAACGCACAATGGCTGAGTTTTGATTGACATTCTTTTGACAGCTACAAGTTATCATTTGACACTGACAGACGTCGTTTCATCCAAAAAAAAATACAGATTCAGTTCTGTGTCTTTTAAGTGAAAATTCATAAAAATCAGTCGAGCCGTTTCGGAGAAGTGCGACCAAACACCTTGACACGAGATTTTTATATATTAAAGGAGATAATGTTGTTTTACATAAATTGCCATATCATAGTTACAGCTAATTACTATTTATGGGGACGTGCAGCTGACTCCTGTCTTTTTTTGGTACTGGTCGATTTCACCTAGGCAGGTATTAGTTAGGAGGCGGTTGTGCTATCCGTATCCGAAGTAGGTGTCACCAGGGGTCTCTAGATCCTCGATGTGCATTTCGCGGAGTCGGCGGCGCAGCATGTCCTCGTTTAAGTCTCGTGTACGGAGGTGCCATGGATCCCAATCGAGCATATCCCAAAATAGTAAGGTTTCTAGGCGTCTTGTCCGCTGGTCTTGAGACGCTTTCAGGTTTTCTAACAGCGATTGCGACTACTGCATGAGTCAGCCCAAGTCAGTTCGTCAGTCTTTAAATCTGCGATATTTTTAACTTCAAATTGGAACAGTTTTCAATTTTAAATAATGCGATAGATAAGCACTGCCAATGCCCAGTAACAACGAACAGTTGCCTGTCATCCTAAGCCGGGCCTGGCAAATCTTAACTCAACATATTTGGTCATATTACATCAGAAAAACACAAAACTACCAAGTTACCTTGCTTTCTAAAAACTTACATCAGCTGATTGTTTACCGGCGTCAAAAATCACCGGCAGTATATTTCATCATGCAAATTATTGACTGACTCACAAAGAGAAGTTAGACTTCTATGAAAATCTAAACAGAAGTAGCAAAGTAAATCCTAGACAATTTACTATTACATTAATTTGTTTATCTTGTAGAACGATGACGAAAACGATAACAAATAGTAAAAATTATTCATTGTTGAATCTATCCAACGCATTGAATAATTATCTGTATGTTTTGTCTTTGTCTTACTTATGTAAATTACCATTACTCTATTTCAGGTGCCAGCATTAATTGTATGAGTGACGTCAAATCTTTTATCTCAACTCAACCAACGCTGTTACTATTTTTATCCTTTTCTTTCATTTAGTTGCCGTCATTTTGTCAACACCCCCTTGATAAGGTTGCGCCAATCACGTTGAACCACATACACATTTTCGAGAATCTAGAAAAATATTTATTACTCGCTGAGAACCCGAACATGTACGACGCAATTGTTAATAGCTCGCCCGAGAGGAAATATCATTTAAAAGTGCTCTAACAAATGGTTGATACGGAAGTCTGATAGTATGCTGTTAAGACATTAGATAATTGCCAACTACCAGACCAGTGTTGTGGAGTGTTTGTTTATAAGTTGTGTTTAAACAAGTCAACAAGATGAGCGCTCCTATAATCATCACGGTGCCTAACAACTACCTGGCTATGGAGGCGGTTGAGGAGATGGAGTCAGGCGTGCTGGTGGACCTGCCATCTCCCGCCCCCTCCAGGAAGCGCCGGCTGGACCACTTGACATGGGAGGAGAAGATGCAAAGGAAGTGAGTCATTCATGATTTGATGAAACATTGCCTGCGTGTCGCGTAATGCCTGTGTAGAATGGGAGGTCAACTTATACTGGGCAGCGGTCTATGACGTTTCGGTGTTATTAGAAAATGTGTCTTCATTGTTTTGATGGGTCGTTTATCACAGCCATCTACATAATATTATAAAGTGTAAAATCCTTTCCATCTGTATTTGAATTAATTTAGTTCGGGATCAATCGAATGGTAATACGTGAAATGCGTATGTTGACCTCACGTTCCGTTATGTACAGTTACGTAGGTACAGAAAGTTAGCACTATCAATAAGCATTCTTAGCAATGGCAAATTGTTATAATTGGTTTGTTTGTTTATCAGGAAGCTGAAGAACCGCGTAGCGGCTCAGACTTCGCGAGACAGGAAGAAGGCAAAGATGGATGAGATGGAGGACCGCATCAAATACTTTATGGATATGAATGAAAAGTTGACAAGTGAGGTAGAGAGCTTGAAGGCGTTGAACGAGCGTCTGTTGAGCGAGAACGCAACGCTTCGCAGCGAAGCGGCGGCGGCGCGGAACGTCGCGGGGGCCCCCAGACCGGCAGAGTCTATTCCTCAGCAGAAGGAAGGGCCCCCGACGGCGATCCGCGCGGCGCGCCTGCTGCTAGCGATGTGTCTCCTCTCGCAGACCTCCTCGCACACTTCGATTCAGACGAGTATCTCGATACCCTCACTCAACTTGCAGACTCCCTCTTCAAAGAAATTGATGCAAGTGCTGCAGGAACGCCTCAAAATGTAAGAAATAAACAAAATCATTTACATCATAAAAATTACTCATGTCACAACTTCAGTGGCTGACTGTACATTGTACGCAAATTTTCTGTTTGTCAGGCCCAACAAACTTCACTTCCTTTAGGTCAGTAGGGTATGAATCATGCCGCAATAAAATAATCAGAGTTGAAACTTTACAATTTCATCATTTTACATATTCACCGGCTTGTCAACAGATTAAAAACCTTGATAAGATAAAATTGCATGCTGTCTGTTACTGGGTTCCAAAAGGGAAATACCTATTAATCACACACATTCTTATCTAGAATGGACCAACATAGATGATGCAATGTGGAACAAGTGTTGTGTCATAGAACAACTAACAATATTATACCAACAAAACAATACATCATACATCATGTCTCATGCTGGTCCCAAACTGGTCTGATAAGTGCCTAAATCATTATCATTAATGAAACAATGAGACTGCAATTTTATAGCAATTGGTTAACGGTTTCTTAAACTAATGGTTAAAACGGTTTCTTAAACTTTGACATGCTACTAAAAAGTACTTACTTATTCCATGCTCTAGCTGACACTTCCTGTCTACACACTTCCGTCCCTTTTCACCAAAATCAATCTCAAAGAAAGCGAGAGGAAAGATTACACATCAAAAATCTAGTTTATCACTGTTTTCTCTTGTTACCAGGACACAATCAGCAAAACTGGAGAGTGCATTAAAGGACCTAAAGTGGTGGGGACCGCAGCAGAGCACCTGGAATCCAGTGAAGGTGCAGTCGTAGACATCAAGCACGACGTCCACAGGATACTGTCCCAACACTCCTATGCGCATCCTTACAAACCAGAGATAGTTGTCACTGACACAGAAGAAGTACAAATTAAAGAAGAGAACAATGACAAGGGAGACTTGTTCTACGCCAGCTGTGATGAAGCCAATGACTGCATCACCATCGAAGTGCCATGTGAAGAACACGTCGTAGAAGAAACTCCTTTACAGATTAAGACAGACTTTAGCACCTTAACAGACAACTGTTCAGGGATCACGCTGGAGTGTGACATGAAAATGCTGTCTCCAATGACCATGTCACCTAAATCTGTAGAGGAGAATCTAGGCCTGTCTCCATCGCACACGATCTCCGACCTGGGATACGAATCATTAGCGTCACCACTAAGTGAGCCGGAATCTATGGACTTGTCAGACTTTTGGTGCGAATCATTTTCAGAACTGTTCCCCGGTCTAGCGTAGAATTTTTCTGCATTTCGACTCCCACCAAAGACTGACTAGTTTTAAGTTCTATCTTAAGTTATTGAATCTATATTGTTAAGTTATGAAATGACAATTTAATTAGTGTTTCTTTACCTATTTATTAAGTAAATATTTTTATAATATATAACAAATTATAATATAGTGTTTAGTTAGGATGCACATAGATTGTAAATAAACAATTTCCTGTCGAACTTTGTTGTTTTCTTTGCATGTGGTTATGTGTGATGTATGTAGGTTTGTGAGTAGCAGAGTAAATCATGATCATCAAGATATAATGCAATTTGAAATCATAACTTGGTTTCATCATTCTAATATGTCTGTGCACAAAATCTTAGTACGAGGATAACTAAATTTAATTGAGAAAAAACCAGTCCTACAAACCAACACAAAAATATCAAATGCTTTAGTGAATTTAACTTTACTACCTGCTATAATAGAAGTTCAAGGTTTCCTCGAAATAAAGTGATAAACACCTTAAGTCAAATTTATCAAAATACCAACTGGTTTAACATGCTTTTGCATTTTTTGTCCAAAATTTTAGTATTACATGTGTCTGCTATATACCGACGCAATAATGACTCGTGGAGAACATTTCTCAAACGGAATAGGAAATGCTTTAACTTTTTCTATGAATCATTAGAATAACTGTTTTTTGAATAGGGGGTAGTTAGAAAAAGTCAAGGTCAACCGGACGTCATACATGTCGTCAATCAAGTGGTATGATAGCCCCTTTTGTGCCTAGAACATACTTTTATTCACACTATGCTATGGGTGACCTGCTGATTCATACAAAAAATGATGTAATAATAATATCATGAACTTGGAATTCCCAATAAACATCAAAACAAAGTTGACAATCCGGTTTCTTGATAGATAGGAAAATCGAAATAAGTTGGTTTTTCTGTTTGATAAAACTCAATATAGAGTTATCCAACCGTCACGTAAAAACGTGCTGATAAGCATAAATGAATGATAAAAACGTAATTAACGATAATGATAAGTACTATATTACTAACTACTATGAATGTAGATAAATACAAAGTGCTGGACACAGACACTTGTGACACAAGTGTTTTTACAGCATTGTGTTAGTTCTCGTTTCAAGGTGATGATGAGTTGATCATGTATTATTCTGTTCTAATTTTGTAATATTAACATAACGTAAAGCCAGTATTATTTATGATGGGGTAGGCAGAGGTGTAGCTATTAAGTGTATGTACGTGGTGTACATACACCAACTAATCGCTAGTTATGTTTAGGTTGTTTTCCATGTAATAGGGCGCGAGTCGATTGCCACTAATGGGGAATCCAGACACCAGGCTGCTTCGGAGAAATTCCTGATGTCTTGAGAATCGAATCTTGGACCGCTCGACAATGCGCTTGCGACTACTGAAGTATTGGCCAACGAGGCAGTCATATTTTACACAAAGTATTAAAGTATTTTATGTAGTGATGCATCTATAAATCAAATTATTATCATCATTGTCACAGTTTACATACGCTCACCGTTTGCTAACAACGCCGCTGATAACGATGGTACAATAACAGCACAAATCACAATATAGGTAATCAGTGCTGGCTTATCGGCATTTATCAAGCACGGTTCCTTATTGTTCACGGATTTTTTATTTCTATTTTGATTATTGTGATTATTTCAACTATACATACCTAAGTAGGTACTATAATTTACCATAACGTATCCAAATCTAGTATCCAACCGTTAGAACTTATATTTTAATTCAGAATCTGGGATGATTATCAATATTCCATTGCAACTAAAAACTTGGACCTTTTTATTACAAACTAGCTTTTGCCCGCAGCTTCACCCGCGTGCATTTCGGAAAATATCCCACGGGAACATACTACCGCCGGGAAACGAAAGCGATCGCATACCTCGCAGCCGAGCGGTGCGCCCGCCGCGTCCACGTTAATTATTTCGTTACGCGTTTTTGAATCTGTGATATCTTTTAAAGCATTCATTTCAATTATATGATGTTAAGGCAGATTTTCATCTACTTAAATTAAATGCCTAATTTTATTGGATAAGGATTAATATTATACCGGTTATAATAATAGCTTCAGAAATAACAATGAAATTTTTATCAAATTCTGAGTGATAAAAATGGTTACTGTGGGTCATCATTAGAAGATAGACGTATGCTATCCCGGTCTTTTTTGTTGATCTTTTTAAGATCCAGTAGATCATAAATTGTATGTATCTCATAAGTTTACGCGGCGCACGCCAGTAAAGCTCCCAGTCGGCATGATTTTTTCCGACATCT
The DNA here is from genome assembly GCA_905333075.3 of Atethmia centrago. Lineage (NCBI taxonomy): Eukaryota > Metazoa > Arthropoda > Insecta > Lepidoptera > Noctuidae > Atethmia > Atethmia centrago. The sequence continues at coordinate 26,548,256 of HG995378.1, read as the reverse complement.
TCAACAATAATCGTCTTATTTCAACCAATTTACACAAAACCATAATGAATTATATACATAAACCTTATTCATGAATCACTCCGTCCGTAGGTGCAAACCGTTTGATTATCCGTTTAGTGGGTAGTTTTTGAGTTTATCGCGTTCAGACAGACAGACGCGGCCCCCGGGACTTTGTTTTATAATAATATGTGTAAGGATGGTCACTCAAAAATCAACTTAGAATACCTACATCATGTTAAAGTAGATAGTTGATTGAGTGGCGATGGAACGTAAATTATCTGAGGTTATGAATTTAAGTTTAGAGGGAAGTTTCTATTAGTAGGTACAATCTGGAGAGCAAACAAACACGAGGGTGATACTGAAAGTTCTTAGAAAATCAAAAACTGAACAAACTAGCAAGTTATTAGTTTTATTATATCTTTCAAAATAGTGTCCATTTACATCAATACATCGCTGCATCCGATGGAACCACTGAGAAAAGCACTTTACCCACTCTTCCTTAGGGGTCTCTTCGACGGCATTTTGAAACGCAGCCACTGCTTCCTCGGCGTCCATAAAACGTTTTCCTCGAAGTTTTCTTTTAATTTCGGAAATAAATAAAAATCGCAAGGTGCGAGGTCGGGGCTATAGGGCGGGTGACCCAGTAATTCCACGTCTGACGTCGCCAAGTAGTCGATTGTTTGCTTGGCGATGTGCGACGAGGCGTTGTCGTGGTGAAGGAGGATCCTACTTTTCTAAGACAAGTGGCAAACAGCTACCTGAGGGTAATTGCAGACTACGTCCATAGTTCTGTTTGGAGGCATTGGATTGGGCTGCACATATTGTAGGCTGACTTGTTTGTTTTTTGTGTAGGTACTATTATTTGTTGTATTTGTGTCGTACTAACATAATTTTTAAGTCATCTTGATGTACTAGTGACTACAGCCTTGCTATTGATGACAATATAATTAAATCAGATTCTGAAGTCGCCATGGCATTTGAAAATTTCTTTACAGAGATTCCTATATCAACTACAAAATCTCTAAACTCATCACCCACTGCCGCAGAGTCTTTACTTATAGAAAACGTTCCAGTTTGTGATTCAGAATTTAGTTTCCAATATGTCACCTGTAAAGATGTAATTAAAACCTTTCACACGTTAAATGTTAAAAAGACCGCAGATCTATGGGGTAATTCTGTGGACGTTGCTAAGTCGATTATAAACATTGTCGCACCTACTTTAGCTGTTATTTTTAATAATTGTATTGACTGTGGTGAGTTTCCTGATCTTATGAAAAACAGTAAAATAATACCGTTGTTTAAATCGGGTAGTACATCAGACCCTACTAATTATAGTCCTATTTCAGTACTACCTACCTTTAGTAAAATTTTCGAGAAACTTATTTTAGATCAAATCCAAATATTTTTCAATAAACATAAATTAATGCATAACAAACAGTTCGGTTTTACAAGGGGTCGTTCGACTACTGACGCCGGTGTTGAACTTTTAGGACATGTTTATAATGCATGGGAGGATAAATGCGATGCTTTGGGTATTTTTTGCGATTTGTCCAAGGCATTCGATTGCGTTCTTCATGAAACTTTGGTCAGAAAACTGCACCACTACGGAATCCGAAACTCTTCTCTGGATCTTCTTACTTCATATTTGAGTGATAGGATTCAGAGAGTTGATGTTAACGGGAAAAGATCACCCGGATCTGTAGTAAGAATGGGGGTCCCCCAGGGCTCAATTCTCGGCCCATTTTTGTTTCTTATTTATATAAATGACTTGCCTTGCCTCATAAAGGATAATCATGATATAGTGCTGTTTGCAGACGACACTTCACTTTTATTTAAACTCAAACGTCAGCAGTTGGTTACTGACAATGTAAATAGTGCCCTCGAAAAAGTAGTTAACTGGTTTAATGTTAACAACCTACTTCTTAACGAGAAAAAAACCAAATGTATTAAGTTTACAATACCTAATGTTAGACAAGTAAAAACTAGTGTTCTCATAAAGGGTGAAGAGTTGAACCCCGAAGATACCACTGTGTTCTTAGGCATAACTTTGGATGCCAAGCTTCAATGGGGCCCCCATATAGATAAATTGTCAAAAAAGCTTAGCTCTGCAGCATACGCCGTTAGAAAAATTCGTGATTTAACGGATTTAGACACAGCCCGTTTAGTATACTTTAGTTATTTTCATAGCGTAATGTCGTACGGTATTCTGTTATGGGGAAATGGCGCCGATATTCAGACAATTTTTGTTTTACAAAAAAGGGCAATCCGTTCAATTTATAAATTAAGTCCCAGATACTCCCTCAGAGAAAAATTTAAAGAGATTAATATAATGACTGTAGCTTCTCAGTATATTTATGAAAATCTTTTGTACGCACATAAAAATATCAATTTGTTTAAAAAATACAGTGATATCCATAATGTAAATACTAGGAACAAACACAAATTTGTTGTTCCTACAACCAGGCTCAAAAAAATAGGCAGCTCGTTTAGATGCCAATGTATACGTTTTTATAATAAAATTCCTAGCCACATTCAAGAACTAAGCCTTAATAAATTCAAATGTTTTATAAAACAGAAACTGTGCCTAAAAGCCTTTTATACTGTTAAAGATTATATTGAGGACAAAAAGGCTTGGGATTGAGCTGCTCCAATAAACTTACAGTGAATGTTGTTTTTTTACTCTTTTTATTTTGCTAGCTATTTATATTTTCTTATTCTATATAACATTCTATATAAACAATGACATGAATATTTACTTTGTATAGTATTATATTATATTATTTTAATTATTAGGAATGTGAGGACTATGTGGGTCATTGTTTGTTTTTTTTTTTTTTTTTGTCTCTTACTTTTAATGATGGTCTGGCAGTTTGAGTACTTTATGCGGCCTACCCAAATGTCTTTTCTTTGGAATTGTTCGTCAAATCATTGAGCTCCTTAAGTTTTGAGTTGAGCTGCATGACAACTGACAAATGCGTGCACTGACTGGACAGGTCCACTCAAATCTGTGTGGTCTTTCCTCAAAAGACCATTTCGGACACAAACCTACATGGTCCTCAAATGATCACATTGACATCCGTCCTAATATACACATTGACATTGATGAATTTTATTTATGCAATGACATGAATATTTACTCTGTGTAGTATTATATTGTTTTAATTATTGTAAATGTGAAGACTATGTGGATCATTGTTTAATTTTGTTTTATTCTCAGTTAGTTTTTAATATGGTCTGGCAGTTTTGAGTATTTTTTGCGGCCTAGCCAAATGTCCTTTCTTTGGTATTGTTCGTTGAATCGTTGAGCTCCTTTAGTTATGAGTTGAGCTGCACAACGACTGACAAATGCGTGCACTGACTGGACAGGTCCACTCAATCTGTGTGGTTCTTTCATCAAAAGACCATTTCAGACACCAATCGACATGGTCTTCACATGATCTGACCAAGATTATGTCTGGACTTTAAAAGAGACGGTGACCTCTGAGTTTGTTTCGGCCTTTCTTCTCAGAGTAGTCAGATAGGAAACGCCGGCCTCATCTAGTTTAAAAAAATATGTTTTGACGTGTAAAAGTGTTTGTAAAAACCTACTTACAGAAATAAAATCATTTATCATTTATCATTTTACTACTAACACTCTATGGACCGAAGAGTCTGAAATAAATGTTTTTGAATTTGAATTTGAATTGTTAGTGTAGCACTCTGCAGTAACTGTTTTGCGATCCTCTAAAACAATTTTTGCGTAATGACCTGTCCTTCCGAAGAACGAGGCCACCATCTTTTTTCCCACGCTTCGACCTCTCTTCACTTTCGTTGGCAACTCCTCGGAAGGAAACACCCAGACAGCAGAGTGTCTTTTAGTTTCAGGATCGTTACAATAAATCCAGCTTTCGTCACCCGTAAGTGTGTCGAACACAGCATCTGAGTCACCTCCGTTAGATCTTTTTCACGACACCAATCAACACGACGGAGTTTTTGGGCCTCTGTCAAATTATGAGGTATCCACCGGGCACAAAGCTTCCTGACCGCTAAAATGTTCATGGAGGATTTTGTGCACTTGAATCATACCGATGCCTAAGCTTGTCCGAATCTGCTGATAAGTCACTCTTTTGTCAGTCTCTATCATACGCCGCACAACACTGATGTTATCTTCAGTCGTCGCCGTACAAGGCCGTCCCTCACGCAGATCATCGGTGAGATTAGTGCGACCCCGTTTAAACTCACGAAACCAGTTGTAAACAGTGGCACGAGATGGGGCTTCATCGTGAAAGGAATGGAAGTCTATCATAACTTTCTTGTTGACTTAAATGAACCATAAAAACCATATTACATGTTCTATAAAAAATCCCAAAAATCTCTGGCGTTATATTAATAACATCACTCACTTCAAAAAACCTAAATCATCTAATGTACATCTCCTTCTAATTACACCGCATCCTCTCGACTCTTTGAACCGAGTAAATCAATTTTTCGTAACAATTGGTAAAATTTTAGCAGAACAAATTATGGCCATCCAAATTGAGCATGAGATTGTACCAGTCACGAATTTCATTACACAATCTCAGACCACCTCTTTTGTATTGCTGGAGACTGATCCTGCTGAAGTTGACGGCATACTCATGGCTCTTGACTCGGGGAGTGCCTCTGGATGGGACGGCATACCTATATGATTCCTTAAGTTAGCCAGAGACTTTGTGGTCCCCCTTATATGCCATTTAACTAATCTGTGCTTCGAGATAGGAATATTTCCCAAAGCCCTAAAGCGTTCATTAATTACGCCTGTGCACAAGGGGGGTGAGCGATGTCAACAACTACTTATCGACCCATATCTATCTTGCCAGCAATCTCTAAAATTTTAGAAAAACTATTAAATAAAAGACTTATCAGCTACTTAAATAAATGCAACGATCTTTCTGACTCTCAATACGGTTTTAGGCAAGGGCGTTCAACACAGGATGCTGTTGAGGCGTTGACGGCTGAAATTGTTGGTAAGGTGGATGGGGGACTTAAATGCGTAACCGTGTTTCTATACCTTAAAAAAGCTTTTGACACCGTTTCTGTTCCCATCCTTGTGCAGAGGCTCGAGGAGATAGGAATCCGAGGTACGGCTCTTTCTCTCTTCGATAGCTACCTCCGGGACAGCAACAAGTTAAAATCGAGACTCATATAGTGATGAAGAAAATGTTGTTTTTGGTGTCCCGCAGGGAAGCGTGCTCGGCCCACCGCTGTTCCTGGTGTATATCAATGAATTTTGTAACCTGAGGAGTAGTGGTGGGAGGATCTTCTCCTATGCGGACGACACAGCTGTTGTTTACTATGCTGAAACTTGGGAAATAGTACGCCATAGTGTCGAACAGGGTCTTGCTGTCATAGATAGTTGGCTAAAAGCTTACCTCCTAACCCTTAACATCTCAAAAACCAACTACATCTGCTTCCCTCCTAGTCCAAGATCAAAACCAGGTGATGACTTTAAAATTGGAATCCATGAGCGTACAAACCACTTGGGTCAAAAGAACTTTGATCAAAATTGTTATTGTCAAGCTATTCAACAAGTTACCGCAACTAGATACTTGGGCATAATATTATTGACGAATGTCTATCATGGCACTCACATATCGGAGTTACTACACGTGTTAGGAAACTGATATGGATATTTAAAACTCTGCGTTATGTGATGTCTCCGAAGCTACTTAATAGTATCTATACTGCGCTTGCACAATCAGTTATAACATACTGCATACCCGTGTGGGCCCCCCCCACACGGGTATGCAGTATGCCACTAAAACTAAATTTCTTGAGCTAGAAAGAGACCAGCGCTCACTCATTAAAGTAATGTATTTCAAGCCTTATAGATACTCTACAGACAATTTATATGAAACTAGTGGCTTACTAACTGTAAGGAAGTTATATTTCTTAAATGTGTCCTTACACCTACACAAAAATATTTCATATAACCCAGCGAATCAGAAAAAAAGGAAGGAGTCACATTGTAGCTCACGCCCCTATGGTACGCACGGCCTTTGCAAGACGTCAGTATGTAACTCATTCAGCCTATATTTACAACAAGATCAATGCTAAACTAGAGATCTACCCTAAAATCATGCACGTATGCAAAAAACTTTTAACAGAGTGCTAACTTATGAGGAAACTGAGCACATCTTAGTCAGAGTTGGCTAAAACCATAAACGAGAACTTACACACCTACCTCTTCAGTTATCTACACACACCCAACAAACTACACAATACACCCACATTAATACACACACTCACACACTCCCACGTACCCAACATACACTTCCACAAACATCACATACACAAATATTGTGGGAGACACAGAAACTCTTTGAGCTGCTTCCTCTAATAGATAATTGTATTTTCCTTTTTATATTTTTTATTTAAGTTGGTTTTCATTTTGTTTTTATTTTGTTTTCGTTTTGCACTATGTCCTGTCTCAACATTGTTACCAGTGAAGTATTTAATGGGAAGATGCGAAACAGCCCCAACACAAGTATTTTTAATTACTTACTGGGGCTGCCTTAATTTTCATTTAGTTTGAGGTAGTAATTTGAGAAACAATAAACATTTTGAATTTGAAATGACATCGAAATCCATAAAAAAATATTGTACGAAAATTTTCTCGCGTTAAATTCTTGCTGACGTGACACAGACAATATTACCCGATATAATACTTTCCTCTATGCAGACAATGTTCAATTTGCCGCCAAATCGTAAACAAATGACAAATGAATAAAATACATACCCAATAATTTTGGCAAAGAGTTCCATTTTAAAAATTTGAACTGTTTTTTTTTATTATACCTATCGTTTACATGTGGCCAGTTCTAAAAACTTTCAGTGTCGCCCTCGTAATAGAACTGCACTTATACCTACATCTGCCGGGGTCGCGGGAAGCTACTTATGGGTCACCGAAGCCCCCGCAACACAGGCAACGGAAGGAATACGAGTGGGTTTTAGTCAGTAAGAGTCTGACACACCCTCCCGCTCCGCCCAGAGTGGGAGAAGTTATTTGATGGTTTCCGATCCACAAAAAAAAAATACCTACATATCATTAGTAACTTCCTCGTTGGTCTAGTGGTCGCAAGCGATATTGCTGAGCACGAGATCCGGGATTTGATTCCCAGGTCGGGCAGTGCTATTGGGTTTTTCCATCAGGAATTTCTTAGTACCAGTCTGTATTTGTGCCCGGTTGATGGCAATAGGCTCGCCCCCTATTACATGGGAGTGAAACATAACTTGCGAAACGTGGGTGTACTATAGGTACACTTCTGCCTACCCTTCGAGGATTACAGGAGTGATGTTCTGTTATGTTATCATCAGTAACATAAAAATACGGATGAATTGACAGTACCTACCTACGCGAAAATACCATTCCGTTCTAAGTATGTTTTGTAAATATATCGCTACTAATGTTCATTGATAAGGAAATATTTAACCAAAACGACTGTATAAATACATACCTAACGATGGTTACGTAAGCAGGAGGATAAATGTAGACAGATACTGTATACCTACGAATGGTGTTTAGTTATAGTTACTATGTTAGAGTTCTTATTTCATACTAGCTGCTGCACACGGCTTCGCCCGCATGTCTTTTTCTAAAATAAAAGTAGCTCCATAAAACATCAGCTATCTGTCAGTGAACGTCCCTTCAGAATCGGTCCAGCTGTTAAAGAGACAGACAGAAAAAAAAACTGGCACCTCCGTATACACTTTAGCGTTTAGTAAAAAGCTGTTTTTTGACATTACAAACAGACGCTTCCATTTTATTTATTTATGGTGGATCCGCAGTGGTAGCCAGTACCTACTCGTATTCCCCGACGCAAGCGTTACGTGTCATTTACCTACCTACTCTTTTGTATTCCTCTCATGTGTTTTAACTTTCATAATCAAAGAAAAGTAGATAAACTAAATTTCCTTTCCTTAATGTACCTAACTGAACATATGAATTCTAAACCTTGTTTTATATTGACATCGTTTTATTATACGATAATAAAACGATGACATCAAGAAAACGATGTCAATATAAAATAAGGTTTGGAAATGCCTCGTCCCGACTTAGAAAGCAGGAGACAACGAGGAGACAAGGAGGGGTTGTCCTAGCATTCTACGTCGGGAAAATGCGAGGAAAACTATCACAGCTAAGTAGACTTTACAAGTTAACGAGTAATAGTCGACCAACTTACATTTACAGTTGGAGTATTGATCGTGACGTATTTTCATGTATGGGAGAACATGTTTTTCAACTATGTACAATGCGATGTTGTTTTTTTGGGATAAATTCATCCCAACTACGGGACCCTTCATTGTGCGTCGTTCGACACGCACTTGGCCTGTTTTTGATCACGAAGGTACCTACCATTCGTTGGCAATCTATCTGTCTATAAGTACATATAATTATAATACTTGTCCCGACTAAATGACTGACTGATTACTCAACCCAGAGCCGAAACTACTGGGACTAGGAACATGAAATTAGGGGTTCCTTTTATAATGTAAAGGTCGAATTTTCAGAAACCCTTTCAACTGAGGAAAGGTTTCTGAAAAGTTGGTGAAAACGGGGGATTTTGTTTGTGTACAAAATCTTATTCCTTGAATGGGTTGAACTTCGTAGGGTAAATTACGAAATCCACGCGGACGAAGTCGCGGGCGAAGTGGTAGACCTTGAATAAAGAACAGGAAAAAATGTCTAATACGTCTTGCGGTACAGGTAAACCATTCATGATAACCCCGTATATTAGGTAAGTCCCTGTTATTATATTATTCACTAGAAATACATCGTTACGTATGTAAATATACATACATACACGTGTATGATAATGATAATAAAAAGTATTATCGGAAAAGGCGTATTTCATCATACCCAGTAGACAGATGCTACGAAGGACGCCTTAAATCAATAATGATATAAATTATGGACACCTGTGCTACTTCGATAAGTTTGTAGGTCGATTGACTGAGATATCGATTTTAATAATTATAACATTAGGAACTTAATAACCCGGCTGTGCAAGACATGCTGACGTCGTGAATATATATAGGTACCTAGAAATTGATAATCATTATTATCTGTAGGAGTTATCAGTTCAATTATCTAATGACATCATCGTGCTCTCTTTACATTGCAATTTATTCAGACTTTCATGAACATTTTGCGTCTTTTATTTATTTAAACTTCTCGCACACAATTAAGTACAAAGGCGGACTTAATGCCTTAGGCATTCTCTACCAGTCAACCAAGGGTGGTGAAGAGATAAGATGGCAGGTGCTCTGAGAGGAAACAAAAATAACGAAAAATATTAAAAGATAACATATTAGATTATAAATAGAATAGTGACAGAACTCAACTCAACTTTTACATGTCTTATGTGTAGCAAAAACTGATAAATTCAACTTCTCATCACTTAATACGCGGTGTAATCTCATCGACGCGCTAACTGTTAATACTATGAATTCAACCCATATTTTTTAAATTTTATAACCGAACAAAAAGTTCAACGATGATGTGCATAGAATCATGTACTGCATTCTTGTAACAGTTTTCGCGTCGATGTTCCATACACCATGTATATGAAATAAAAGGCTTTGTTCAAGTAAACAATATCAATAAAACACCAGCATTAAAAAAAACATTAAATATATTTGTTAAAATATTACAGATTCAATAAAATCGTGTCTCATAGATTACATATTCTTACATTACCAACATTTTCCGTAATGTTGGCAACACTTCAACACTTGTTACTATGCTATCAACTAACTGAAGCGATAAACTTAATGCCAGCACTCATGGACGCATATTTTGAGTTACAATTTTAACTTTTGATAAGTTGACATGGCGATAAGATAATTTTTCCTTTTGATAGTAGGGAAACTATGTATTTTGTTTAATTAGATCGGTTGATGTTTCCTCTATAATATTTTGGTGTATGTACCTATTTACAAATATTAACGTTGATGTGATGTATTTTCATACATTATTTCCAACAAAATACCACCAAAACAAGGGTTTTTTGGAACAAGTTTAAGTTATAAAAATGTTAGACCGTGAGCACTGGCCTTAACAAGCCAGCCCGATAAGTTTGGCACTTTCTAACGAACTTCGAGCAATAACGTAGAATGGAGTAATAAAAATATAGTAACAACATAGCAAATAACTGTACAGCATAACGCTAATGGAAGATACACAACTTAGTGATATAATTGAGTCAACTGAATATTACTGAAAGCGTATAACATAAATAAAATGCATGTAAACCTATCGAATTGTCGTTCCTCGGAAACAACGACGGAATTGTGTGTTATCTCTTCTTGGAAACATTTTGGGGATATTCCCACGTATTTAAGAATTTCAGTTTTTGAGCTGAAAATGAATTGATGTCCTGCCAAAACGTCATCATAATAACAATTAGTAGGTCAGTTTTTTTTTCATGAAACATGTTGGGTATACAAGCAGACTGCCGGTCTGCAATACCAGATTCATCGCAGAAGCAGTGCCTACTCTTCTAAATTGCACTCCCACTGAACTGACTGGCAACATTTTTGTTATTTTTTAGTTTCCAAGAAGGATTATATTATCTACATCTACCATTATCTACCTACTCCATCATCGTCATCATCATTTCAGCCGAAAGACGTACACTGCTGGACATAGCCCTCCCCCAAGCACCGCCATATCGACCGGTTTTGTGCTTCTCGCATCCAGCGGATTCCTGCGGCCTTCACAAGGTCATCGGTCCACCTTGTAGGAGGGCTTCCAACGCTACGTTTTCCGGTACGCGGTCGCCACTCCAGAACCTTTCGGCTCCATCGGCCATCTGTCCTGTGAGCAATGTGCCCTGCCCACTGCCACTTAAGTTGTGCCTAGTCCATATCAATAGGTAATTCCGTCATTGTTTCCTCCGTCATAAAGTGCAGTAAACTAAGCTCTACCAACTAAAAGTAATGTCTGAGACATCATAGACCGTAAAATATTAGCACTATTTGCAATAACATTTCCAAAATTTGTATCCTATCTATTTGTAGAACGATTTTTAGTATAAAGACTATGCTTAATTAGTTTAAATCACATGCACTAGTTACACTACATCGATAAATACTAGAATGTTATAATGTGAGCTTTTATGTAGTTTTGTTATAAATCTTTAAACAGGGTCAAATTTAATTATCTAGAGGAACTCCGCAGACGTGATGGGTATCGATATAATTATAAACACGATAAAACAAAAAAAAGGTGTTTTTTTTTCTGGGGTCAATGACTCTGGTAGTGAAGTTTCTTGAAGTTGAGAAAATCATTTTATTATTTTTTTGTTTTATGTTGTGTGCATATCGATACCCATCACGTTTATGAAGTTTACACAGAAGAAAAAAACTCGTTTTGAAACTGATATTTCAAGTAACTACAGTCATTACCTCAAAAAAACAATGATACATTCTTTTTTTTCGTTAGCTAACCCTAGCTAATTTAATTTGACCTTGTATTTATATCTCACTCTGAAGTTGTATTCAGATAGAACTTAAAAAAAAAAATTGTATGGCTGTGATAATTTTTGTACGTTAATTTTTTTATTACATTTTTTTTAATTGGAGGACATTATCCAGTTGTAGTCCTTTGTCTATTTTTTTCTGCTTTTGGTAAAGAAAATAACTAATATTTTTATTAAGTTACTCATTGCTGTTACATAATATATTACATTTGTTCAACCGTTCTCGATATTTTTTTAAATTAAAATTCATGAACATTCTGGAAAGAATACGCTAAACTGATATAATAAATCAATGTTAATAATGCACAATATACCTTACGGGTATCTTATGATATGAACCGGCATTTATAATCGTTCGACGACTATGGAAGTCCCGTTAGGTTGATGGATGACCTCATTAGGTTAAGTAAGGTAGACGGAGTAAATGTTATGGTCGAAATGGGTACCTTCTACAAGCAAAAGGCTATTTTAGGCTATGTGGACAAAAACTAGTATCACTGTTACTGATTTTAGCATGTGGCGTTATGTAGATTCTGTCTACTCTGCTACCAAAAAGTCGTGACGTTTAGTGTAGGTATGTGTAGGTGTAGAACATTCGTTGTGTCCCAAAAATATTAAAATAGACATGTTTTATAGTTACGAACAGCACTCAAATTATCATAACACACCTATATGGTATTATCGGAAACCATGAAGGCCAGTCCTAACTACGCGTTTATCGAGTGTAAAAAGAAACTGAAAAGAAACTGTCGCCAGGCGCCATATGTAGTAACCATCTTTATTAAATACTGTGCATTATAAAAGCCGGAAATTCAAATATGTCGTGAATATTTAATCTTGACAAATTACTTGTTTATCCAATTGGCTTTATTATATCTTTCGATAAAGTCGTATTAAACGCATGATCCTCTTGACCGAAAAAATAATCTCATTTTTCATATATTTTCTAGACTAATCATGTTTGTGTGACTGTCATTATTTTGATAAGATTCAAACTGATTTTTATAACACAAATAAAGTTAGTTACATGTTACAGCATTTATAATATCATACATTTTTTTTTTTGTAATAGACGTTATGGCACTAGCACGACTTACAGTCGATACTTAGTTATAATAATTAGAACCTTTGCCTTCATAATTTGAACATTTTTACAATAAAATACTGCAATCATAAGTTGGTATTATCGATTTTCAGTCACAGCGCAATTCGTTAATATTTATATTTCGAACGCTCGCAGTTCAATACAATAGACCACTCAAATCGATCCAACAAAGTTTGAATATCGAATAACCTTCTTTTGTCGATATTCGTGCACTGTGACGTTACAAGCTAAGGCAACTTAACCAAACAGCTTATCGAAGCACGTATGACAGTATGGCTTATCATTTTGTTCTTTGAAAGTTCCTTTATTGAGTTGTCTAAGGCAGAAGGCGCATACAAAGTGTTCGGGGTGGAACTTCCTGAACATGGCGGTGATACAGCGGCCTGCGATGGGCTTGTGGCAGCCAGCACATAGGGAACCACGCTTTCCGTGGTAGTGGGTCTCGCAGTAGGGGTGGCCTTCGTGTTCGAAGAACGAGCCTCCGTGGAAGGGCTCGCGGCATTCCTGAAAAGAAAGAAAATTATTTTTAAATTAGATTATGATGTGTGTGATGTGCTTTCACGCTAAAACAACAACGGATTTGGATGAAATTTGGCCCATGGGTAGACCATGGCCTGGATTAGGACAAAGAATACTTTTTATTCTGCTATTCCCACGGGATCGAGACTTATAGGGGTAAAACCGTGGGGCGGAGTTAGTACTAAAATAAGTATGACAAATTATAGAAACACAGGTGTAGGTTCGATGAGGATAAATTACTAATAAAGAAATGACACCTAAAATCGAGATCCTAAACATGATTAGGTAATGTGATGTGATGTGATGTGATGTGATGTGATGTGATGTGATGTGATGTGATGTGATGTCACTTGATATAGTATTTGTAGCTATCATTTAATGGATTTTGTAACAATAAACCCGGAATTGGAAAATGGTGGTAATGATGTTTTTAATAGCATTGGTAGTGTTCGCAGAGAACACCATGAGAGTTCCATTTGAATTTAGTAGCCATTTGGGAAAACAGGAACTGAGTCTCCTGGGCAGAAAAGTCCTGCTTATTTTTATCGGTCAAAGTATGTGTTGTGTTAGCTTTAACTAGATGATGGATTCCAAAAAACAACGATCACTATTTTGCTGTCTGCCAAGAGTTGTTTACTCTTCTATGGTGGGAGGGCGCTGCGTACGCTTGTGGTCTGGTGTCTTCCAAAGGTCGCGTTGTGAAATAGGAAGTTGTCTAATGTGTGTGGTTAAGACGCTGAGAACACCTAAACCGCGGTCACTGTCAAATTCCATAGAAAAGAAAGAGAAGCGCGATGACACAAAGCTTGTAATTTATTGCAAAATATGAAGTAATTATATATTTACTCAAAATTGAGTTGAGTAATCGAAAATAAAAAACAACCAAGTTCTGCATTCAAATAAAACGTTCTTGTTATTAATTAAATATGTAACGTATGTTGATATTTGATACAGATATTTTGGATTAGAACTCAAAGTAAGTGGTTAGTTTAACGTATATTGTATCGAGATTTTGTTTTCAAAACGTGTTTTGGTAACAACCAAGTTCTGGGAAATATGTTCAAAATTAATATATATTTTTTCCGCTACCACTAACTATACAGATTTGGCAATTTTTTTTCTTAAGCGAAGCCTATTTTGGTCAATTGGGTCTTGTCAGCGCCTTAACTCAGTTCAATAACAACGAAAAGCAACGTTAGCCCTGATCTACTTTATATTAAGTCCATACCACGACCTTCCTTAATTAATATCTAAACATTTGTTGCGACAGAAATAAACCTGAGGAGTGAACTGTTATTACCGCGAAATACACAGGGTCAATTTAAATTGGCTAGCGGTACTCCACAGGGGTGGGGGGTATCGATATCTTAAACATGATAAAACAAAAAAATAAAATACAGATTTTCTCAACTGGTAGGTAGGTAGAGGTCGTTGCCTCGAAAGAAAAAAACATCAAATATTTTTAGTTTTGAACTGAAATCTTCATAAGGTGCTTTGAGCGATTTTTGGTAGGAGAAAAACGAATAAGTTCGCGTCACTGACATGCCCGGAACATGCTGTAGTAGCAGTAAGTCAAGTTAAATTGACACTTGAAAAGTTTATTAAAGGGGTCTGTCTACCTATTACGGTTCAAAAGATACAACCCTGTGACCGACGGACGAACGGACAGCGGAGCCTTAGTAATAACCCCCCTTCTTTGAGGCATCTTTATAGCCGACTTCAAAAAGGAAGAAGTTATCAATTCGTCTGTTTTTAGGGTTCCGTACCCAAATGGCACATAGAAACGGAACTTTAATGTTTAGTCTGCTGAGCATGACGTCCTGGGTTCGATTCCCGGGTCGGGCAGTGTTATTGGTTTTTTCTATCTGGAAATTCTCAGTAGCAGCCCGGAGTTTGGATGTGTGCCCGGTTGATGGCAATAGGCTCGCCCCCTATTACATGGGACTTAAACATAACTGGCGAAATGTGGGTGTATTAAAGGTACACCTCTGCCCAACCCTTCGAGGAAACAAGGAGGGATGTTATGTTATGAAAAATTCAATTTGTGTATACTGGGCATTGTTTAAATTGTGTTTTAGATAATCATTATTTTTTTGGAAGTGAAATCTTCTTTAGGCGCGATGAGCGATAAGTAAAACATGAGGATAAAAAGAAACATGTGTCATTCCCCATGTTTTTTTTTTATTTTATGTGTTTAAATAGCGTCACCCACCAAGTCTGCGGAATTTTCTAGCTAATTTAATTTGACCCTGTATTGTTGTATTCGCTGTATGTATTACCTTCTTTGATATAAATATATATAAAAATGAATTGACTGATTGATGATTGATTGATTGTGGACGTGACGCATATTCTCCCCCAAATTGTTTCTTTTTTGTATTTGTGTCCCTTCTTTGCGTCATGTTTACCGCATATAAACGTATTTTCTTTCTTTCTTTAATTGCTATTTCCCTTGGTTACGGCATCACGCGTTAACGGCTGGACCGATTTCGCTAGTTTTTTTTTTTATGAGAAGGTTCTTACGTAAGAAAAAACGCGGGAGAAGCCGCGAGAAAGATCTAGTATAAATATATAAATGTTTATAAACAAAATAAGTACATTTAGTAGGTCTGTTTTATACCAAGAAAGTGTTGTGCAATATTTTGATGTAATCTAGGGATTCCTTGGTAGATTTTCTGTAATGCTGTTGCAATTTTAGTGTTTAATCATTAAAAAAGAAACTTTGTAGAAAGAGAACAAAAATATCGTTTCGTTTTGTTTATTTTATAGAGATTGTTTTGTAAATAAATTCTTTTGGTAAGAATTTGTAAAATAAACAATGGAGTTAGGTTACATTACATATTATTATATAAATTGACAACATGGCTGTTGACCATGCAGATTTTGCCAAAAAATAAACAAAACTATATGAAATGTTAATAAGCTGTCAAAATCCATACAGTTTACATCCACAAATGAATAATTACGTCATTGAGTGTTATTTTCATTTGCTGGACAATTATCATTTGGCGGGAATCCATGAAAGTGTCATATTATTACGCGAAAAAAATATACAAGTTGTGTTTCATAGTGTAATGACGTGAAAAATTATGTTGTCAAACAACTACATTACAAAGAGTTATATTTTTTATACATATTTTAACTACATTTCTATACTAGTTGTGTAACAATCATATCAGTCTTTCAGTCAATTCGTTTACGAAAGAGAAAAAGATATGGCGAAATTTGAGATACACAAGTAGGAGTGACTTTTTTACTTTGGTAGGTACAAGACAGACTGATCTATGTGAAGTTAGTCTTTGACAGGTTATGCTGTCATTACAATCTTGCCTGAATGACCTATATCCTATTACTTTTCAAAAAAACCCGAATTACCAACAAAATGGCGCTCTGAATAATCTGTACGTAATCGAGACATTTCTAAGCATTTTCTTTGCATATTACGCAACGGGCCTGGCAAGCTCCCGAGTTTCATTTCATAACTATAATAACAGTTATAAAGCCACTATTATTGAGCATTCAACTTGCACTATTACCCTTAATTCTCTGTATATTTGTCCGCGTAACGACTGGGTATTATTAGAGGGTTTAAAAATACCGTTAAATCCGATGTCCCATAAACAAAACGCTCTGATTACTTGCAGCCGGTGTGGCAGCAGACGTCCTGTGACGTCACCCCACACCACTATTTATAGAAACTTCGGGAGCCGGGAAACCCTATACTCGGCACTTGACCTGCTCCACAATTTCGCTGCATTTTTCCCACAACGTCCTTCCCTGTGCAACAACAATGAGATCCGATAAAAGGTCATTGTCGTGCGCGTACGCACGTGACCTTCAATGCCTATCAGAGGGCACATCCGCAATCTCATATAGTTTTGTATTGTTTTGATTTATTTTTGTTCTCTTTTTTTTTTTGTTTCTCTTTCTTTTTATTTTTGTTCTCTTTATTACAAATCTTAGCATTACAATAATATTACAAAAATATATTACATAAATTAATTTCCCTATCAATTACTAACGACTAGTTGTTGCTTCATTTTATGTGTAAATAACATCTGTGTTTGTGTGTGTGTTTAGATCATTCCGTTGTGTTTCATACGACGAGCATAGCTGTAAAAGAAATTTGGGGAGGGCATATTGAGAGGGGGCATTGGTGACGTCATCCTTTATTCATCCTCATCGACTCCGACGCATTTGGGGCATACCGGCTTTCCTTCCATGGCATAGAAAGATTTGCCTTGGACAGCCTTTTCGCAGTCCTGTGAGGTAAATATTATATTAGAGATCGAATGTCCCAAATATCCAAAAGATTTGGGACTTTTGAATATTTAGGAGAGCTTTATACTTGACCTGGCATATTGGAGCATTATTAGTAAATAAACTATTTCATACTGCTAAGATACCTGTGGTGAGAAGACCGATACTGACCTTGCATACGAAGCAGTCAGGGTGCCATTGTGTGTTAAGTGCTGAGATGTAGTTCTCCATGATAGGTTTGCTGCATCCGCCGCATTTGGGCGCGAACATGTCGAAGTAGTCATTGCGGCAATAGGGCTTGCCGTCCCTCTCGTGGAAGCCATCCTCACCGAATTGCTGGCCACACTGAGCACAGAAGAAGTGCTCTGTGTGCCAGGTCTTTTCCAGCGCTGTTACGCATTTCTGAAATTAGAGAGATACCTTAGCACTATGACTTTAGAGTCGAAGTTTAGATGAGAGCGAATTTCCCGAAACTAACATCGAGGATTGGTCCATTGCAGTAGGCGCATCTGGGCGAGAACAGGTTGTGGTAGTCAGGCTCGCAGTAGGGCTTGCCGTCGCGCTCGAAGAAGTTCCGGGTGCCGAGCTCCTGGTTGCAGTGCGCGCAGGTGAAGTGCTCGGGATGCCACGTGCGACCCAACGCGGTGATGACCTGGAGCACACAACAGTTTTTCATTCACTACTTTAGCAAAATCACTGAACACTTTTGGGAGCAGAATTGGATTTCACTGTCTTGCTGAATGTTGTTTGAGGTCGAATTCTGCCCCAGTCACGGTTAGATATCCACCTGTCCGACGATGGGCTTATCGCAGGCGTTGCAGCATCCCTTCTGGGGGGTTTGTACTCCTTGGCGGCTCATGTCTGCCCGGAGAGATCCGAGCATATGCTCTAGAGAGGCGGACTCTGGTTGCCGCGGGTTGCTGCGGTAGTGTTCTTGCCACGCACGCTTCTCGCGATATACGTGAGTACCGCTTTCAACTCCTGTCCCAGTGCCGCTGACCTGGGGAAAAGACGAAGTATTAATGAGAGGTGTTTCTAAATTGCCATCTTGAAAGGTCAAATTTGCTGAATACTATCGATTTGATGAGTGATGGCAAAATAGAAACATTGAGCAAAGGGAGTTGAGATTGAACTTGAATCTTTTAATTGGACTTCGATGATAAAATTTTCTAAGTCCAAGTAAAAGATCGAAAATTCATCGTATTCCCAACGTACAGAAGTAAACCCGCCCGTTCGTGGTGGATTGGAGCGAATGCCGTCCGAGTGAAATGTTTGTCTATGTACTCTAATATTATAAGCTCGAGTCCCCACCACGCCTGTGATGTAACGCTGGGAACTATCTTTAGACGGCGGGCATCGCCTGAGTGCGAGAGAGACAGCGCAAGTGCTGGAGGGACTGCTTCTAGCGCGGCTGGAAATAGCCGTGGACCAAGAAAGGCGAGTTGTAAATATTATAATAAACGGATAAGAGGAGCTGTAGTGCAGTGTGCCGAGGTGGCCGTGACAGATGCCGAATTGCCGACCGATATTGGACCTTAGGGTGGCGATGACTCACAGGTGTTCGTACATTACTACAGAATCGAATCGTAAACTCGACCGCAACGATCCACCAGATTATAAATTCTGAGTTTATTCAGTAAATTCACGTTCATGAATGAAAAACACTGTGATAACAGTGGAGGACATAAACAATGGTATAAGATGCGGCTATTGCGACGCCACCAGCTCCGGTATCTTTTTGGCAGCTTGTGGGATAATCAACTTTCCTTTATTTTATAAGTAACCTTGGATTGCACTGTAATTTGTACACAAATTGCAATAATTAGCAATTTCTTTCACATTATACATTAGCAATTAGATGAAGATATACATCTTGAGGACAGTGGAATTTAGGTTAGGTTTTCGCTTTTTTCTAGATCGATTTATTGAACATATCATGCGTACTCCATTCGTGGTAAATTTTCGTGACTACGTTACATATTTTGCGGCACAAAACACATAATATTTATGGTAATGAAAATAATAAAAGTTACGCAGATGATATAGATTTGTTTTGATAGCATATATACGTCACTGCGTGAATTTATTAGCAAGAAAGGGAATCTTTAGGGAATAATGAAGATGCCAAAACGGATTAGTATAACATCGGAATTATAACCGTCCATCAAACTTCAAAAGCCCTCTATCCTAACAACTTTTGGAATAAACACAAGAACAGATAGATCTATTGCAAATGAGATACATATCTGTGGACTTGCAGAAACTCAAAACTCATAATTCATAATGAATATTGTAAATTACGTCTAAGGCATTTCAACGCAACAACGAACGTGTGCTTTATATCTGCAAAGTAGCTAGAATTGAGATAAGAGGAATTCTTTGTGAAGGAATCCCTTTTCTTTCTTCATCGTCGTATCGATGATCCCAAATTATATGAGTTTCGATCAGAATTCAACTTCGTCGACAGCGTTAGCTTTGGCCTCGAAAAGGTGTTTCCTGAAATGTATATATAGCTTTTTTCCTCGCAGAGAAGAGTGAATTATTATTTCCGCCTTCGCTACTTGAGGCATTTTCATCTGTATCAACATGTCAAGTAGAATATGTTTCTGTGACCTGGTCACCAACTGGCTTGCAAAATGTGGCGAATGAAACTAGCACTCGTCGCCAGAGTCCAGCTAAAGTTACATCAAATGGATTGGTTTTGTTTCTTATTGACCGAGCGGGCGAAGCGTCTCTGCTTCAAGTCTGGCAAAATTTGCTTTCCTTTGATTTTTACTTCTCCACAGGTCGTATTTTACAACCGATCTGGACGAAAATTGGTATACAGGTTTTACGACTTTATAGAATTTTTTGTAGTCGGGGATTTATGATTGGACTACTTCCTCCAAAAAGGGGCAAAAAAGGTGGCTATTGGATATCTCCGACATATGAGATCCGATATCGATGGTTCTTTTTATATTTGAAAGGTAGTACTTTAAGTGGGTCTCATAGAATTTTGGTAAGATCTGATAACGACCTTCGGCGTGATGAGCAGAATAGCTCCTCAAAATGCAGTAAAGTGCTCACTTTTAGAGTTCTACCAGTGGAATCGGCTGGTATATTAATTGTTGCAAAAAACTTTGTGCTCACGAGGTCTACTGCTCGCAAACCTACTAGTTTTATATTTGGTACGCTCGTACTTGACCCCTCCTCGTGCTCCTATCCAAGGAGGATTACTTACTTACACAAAACTCAGTACACTTTTATACCACCACTTACTTTAAAATCAGAGAGCGAAGCCATCAGATCATCCAACTCCTTGGTGGCGTTGGAAGCATGGTGATGATGACGTACAGCCGGCGCCTGTACTTGTGGCGGTTGCTGCTGCGATTGAGCTGGTTCTACCACTGTCTCCTGGACTGTGACTGTCACTTGTTTGGTGCCGGGACGCGGGAGAGTGCCCCCTTGTGAAGATGGGACTGGCGATGTTGAGGCGCGACTGGGGACAAAAAAAAAGGAATGGTCAGAAGGGATTCATTTATGTTTCGATATTTGAAATATTGAAGCTCTTTACCGCAAAAAGCAAGGTCTTGGATGCCATAGCTAGTCTCTGCTGCTATCGTTTTATTATTCTTGATCAATCAATCTGCCTAGCCTTTTCGTTTGATCGGCTTCCAGTCTAACCGGATCCTGCCGGGGTCGCGGGAACCTTCCCGCGACCCCGGCAGGATCCGGTTAGACTTATGGGTCATCGAGGCCCCCGCAACACAGGCAACGCAAGGAATACGGGTGGGTTTTAGTCAGTAAGAGCCTGACACACCCTCCCGCTCCGCCCAGAGCGGGAGAAGTTATTTGATGATTTCCCATCCACAAAAAAAGTCTAACCGGATGCAGCTGAATACCAGTATTATACGTGGAGCGACTGCCTATCTGACCTACACAACCCCGTGACTGCGTAATACGATATCCCTTGGTAAGACTGCTTGTCAGATTTTCGGGTTCTGACGGCCCGTAACGACTGTCAAAGATCACCGAATGTCAGCCGGGACCAACGGCTTAACGTGCTTTCCGAGACACGGAAGTCTCGGTATGTAAAGATGGTCACTCATCCACTGATCAACCCCGCCAGCGTAGCTTAACTTAATCAGTCTTTAAAATTTATATTTCAGGCATTTTAGTTATTGGCTGTTTTCAAAATATGGCACATCGATAACCTAATTGACATGCTTTGAAGGTAATCTGCTCTTTCAATCCAACATATATAGCTTTTCAATTTAATTCAGATTCAAAATCAGTGAAATCCGTCCCATCATTAAGTAAATTAAACTTCTCTATAAACTGAAATGACGACATTATCGAACATCTCGTCGGCTCGTGATTGGTCCACATGTCATGCATCTCTTGTGTTTACAGAAACCAGTTATAAATTACTCCAGTACGTGAAGACCTATAAGAGTTTGGCTGGCGCATCCAGTGTACAGCGACTTAAAATTCCCTAAATACCCGATTGTCCTTCCATAACGATTATTTATTTAGTAGTTAATCTGTGTCATGTGTGCATTCGTTACTATGGCATGTGCAGGAACTGACTTGAAAGAGGATATTAAAGGGAATTAAGAATCGTATTTTTTGTTTGAATATAAATATAACTCAAGTCTTTTGGTGGCGGTCTGGGCACGCTTTCTTCATCTAAAATAGATGGATTTTTAATTAACTTTTCTTGATCGTCATGCCCAGTTGTTATGTCTAAAATGTGTTGATTTTTAAGGTATTATTACCCGCTGTTGCAACACGTGCAATTGGCTGGTGGCATGACACTACGCTTGCCACAATCACATTTTGGTGAAAATGCGGAAAACGTGCTTTTTTTTTGGCGGGAAATTATCAAATAACTTCTCCCGCTCTGGGTGGAGCGGGAGGGTGTGTCAGACACTTACTGACTAAAACCCACTCGTGTTCCTTCCGTTGCCTGTGTTGCCAGGGGCAATCGATACCCTTTTCGGACTTTCCCACGACTACGGCAGGACTTACTGCCAACTACCGTGAGTAAAATACAGCAACCGAAAGCAGACCATAGGAAGATAAAGAGGATTATTTTAGTCGATTAAGCAGCAGCATCCATGTTAAATGGACAACATGATATCAATCGCGTAACTGCAGTAAGAAT
Organism: Atethmia centrago; assembly: GCA_905333075.3. Taxonomy (NCBI): domain Eukaryota; kingdom Metazoa; phylum Arthropoda; class Insecta; order Lepidoptera; family Noctuidae; genus Atethmia; species Atethmia centrago. The sequence continues at coordinate 26,525,725 of HG995378.1, read as the reverse complement.
CTAAGAGCAACGATACTTTCTAGAATAGCCAAGAGCTTTTAGCCTGTCCATTGAGGTTTACAAACATTTCAATCCTAAACTTTGATCAGCGATTGTGTAATTAAAAAATCTTTTGAGAAGCTATTCATACAACGACATGAAGGTGAAGAATGAGTAGTATTTGATTCGTACGATCAACCGCACTTCAGTAGAACTAAGAAAACCGCTGCCACCAAACTATCTGCTACGAAACAAAGACGCTGTCTAAGTCAGATTGTTGCCATAGACGCGCGGCTGACTGTATAGCCCCATGGCCCGAGTAACACGCCCAAGCGACACGCGTCTTACGACAGCGACTGCGAAGAAAACAAATAAAAGAAGTTGTTTAAGAATAAGCACCACCTCACTCTTTATCTCGCTCGCGCATTACTTCTTGCGGTCACGCGAGCAAGTGAGATAGGCGGCAGGGAGAAGGCTCCAAGGCGCCGATAGTTTAGGTAAATTCTTTTTACGGGGAAAATAATGGTATTAAAAAAAAAACCTAGTATCTGCTTTATATTGTTCAAATTGGATTTGTTTTCTGTAGAGAAAACTTTATGAAATCGTGTTTTCATCAACATTAATCCCCAAGTTCACCATATATTTATTTCAAAATTAATGCTGCAGTATTTTCGATATAACGGAGGATCATCATCAAGTAATTTAAGTTATTTTAGACTCTTAACCTTTTGACCGCCACAGTCATGTATAGATGACAGAATAAAATGTGCCCAGCACGCCACGGTCACGACTACATGACAGATCTTAAGAAATAATTCGTAGGCGCCGAGGGCACGTTTTTGCTTTTTTGACTTGGCGGTCAATAGGTTAAAGCGTGCCACGAGTAACCGCGACGCGACTTGCGCAGCGACGAATTGAGACAGGTGACGCACGCGCGTGTCGCTTGACGCAAGTCGCATCGTTCGAGGCCGTAAACGGTGCCTAACTATTTAGCAGCGATCGCCGCTCGAATACGTAATAAAGCGACATAAATGAGAGCGACGATCACTTTTAAATGTAACGCGGCCTTAGAGTGATCTACTGACGGAACTTCTTTCAACAGCTTTTAATCCTCATATTCATCTTCTCAGGCCGTCCCTGTTCCCACATAATGTGTTCTAGTAAACAACACAACACATACGTTAGGTAGGAACTCTGCGGCAGGTGCGATTACCGTCCGATAGCACATAAATACTAATTAGTGAACGGAAACGTGCGCCAGAGTCGCTCGGCCATGCCAGAAACAATTATTTTACATTGTCAACCTTTGTTGGGGATTATGAAAAAGTTTTATATATGCTTGAGTGAGTTGCGATGTGTAAAATGTCAAACTTGTATGTTAGAGTGGAACTTCAGAAGATTTAAATCTGTAGTATCTGTCTTTTCAGAAATATGATTTTTTGTAATAAGTTCCCAAGAGATGGCACAAACATTGACTAACGTTTCTTGACTATATACAAAGTTACTATCTCTCTCTCTCTCGTGCCGATAATCAGACCCAACCAACTATCATCTATACTGACCACAGATATCGATACTGACGCATCTTACTCTCACATAGCCTGATGGAGGACGTGGATTTCGCGCTTTCCCTGCGGAAGTGCCGATTTCAACACGGATTCAGAAAATTAATTCGACATTGGGCCACGTATATCTGACTTGTAGATCCACTAATAAACATAGGCTTCTGTAATAGACACCCACAACCTCGATCTTTGGAAGACTACATCATTTATCAAAACTGCTGGCAAGCAGAGTGCGAATCACAATATTATAATGATATCAATGTCAAGGTAATTTCTGCTAATCCAACTAATTTAATCCTTCAGTCTCTTTTAAATTTACGACACGTAGACACTATATTTAGCGTAACGTTGATAATATAAAGCTGTCTGGAATGACAGTAATGCTAGCAGTTAGAGGGGGGTACAGAACACAAGGTTAAAATATGGAAACGAAATAATGAAGAGTTTGTCTTGGTAGGACCTATTAGTTCAATATGAAAAGTAACATCTACTTTTCACAGTGACTGCTGCTTTAACCAGCAGGCTTAGTATGACGCTTTCTATTTCTACTCTACTGCAGAATAGAAATCGCTTGTCTACATTTCTCGGTAGAAAACTGTCAACTGTCTACACGGAAATGTAATTTTTGTTTACTTTTCCGTCGACGAAACGCGAGAAGCGTTTCGTCGACGGAAAAGTACGGAAAAGTACGGAAAAGTACGGAAAAGTACGGAAAAGTACGGAAAAGTACGGAAAAGTACGGAAAAGAACGGAAAAGACGGAAAAATACGGTTCTCGTGCTAAGCCTGCAGCAGACCCTGCCGGGGTCGCGTGAAAATCCAAAAGGGTTACCGAGGCAACACAGAACACAGCAACACAGGCAACGGAAGGAACACGGGTGGGTTTTAGTCAGTAAGAGTCTGACATACCCTCCCGCTCCGCCCAGAGCGGGAGAAGTTATTTGATAATTTCCCACAACAAATAATGCCTGCAGCAGATCGTAGAGATATTCCATAATCATTCTGCAATCTATTAAATCCACATTCAGAATGTTCTTTCAGACTTGACGAGACCTAGTACCAGCTATGCAACTTTTTACATTATCGTCGCCTTCTACAAAACATCACATTAGGAATATCTGGCAGAGCATTGACTCAAATACTAATAATCATATCTATACAATATAAATTAATTCTCCCATTCAGAGGTTAATCACCTTCCTATCAATTGAATTATTGAATCGATTTATCCCATCTACATCGTCTGGATCCGATCATAGTTCTACAATATATTGCTTGACGCAACTACGTAAGTCGGATCACTGTCAACGTGTCTACGTTCAAAATAATACAATGTTTATTACAACACACCAGATCCTAGTATATCGGTCGATATATAAAAATATTCACATTCAACGGATGTAGTGGATCGCTGCCAAAATCCGATGATGAAAAATTGCTTGAAAAAATAAGCGTTGCCTTCGAATGAGAACTTTTGCGATGGGATTACGACGATAACATTAAAATCTAGCGGATATCAACAGATGTAAAACCTTGCAGTGTTTATAGATTTTACCTAAAACAGTTAATTTTAGTGCATCCTCTTACTTGTTTTTTTTTTGCGTCTGTGGCCTAGACATATTTTTAAAGTTTGGGTCATAGCAACCAACGATTGGGACTGTACTTTCCTTGTCCAAGCAAATCTTACCCAAGAGTCTTTGTGGAGTAAAAATTTGACTTACTAGGGAGTTTCTTTTATCAGAACTACATCAAAGCAGCATTAATTATGTAGCACTTAAGGTACTTATAATTTATGTATATTTACTAATATTATAAAAAGGTAAAATTTGTTTGCTTGTATGTAGGGGGTAATCTCTGGAACTACCAGTAGGATTAGATGTTTTTCCTTTTGCATTGACAATTCTTGAGAAAGGTTATAATAGGCTATCTAACATCACGCTATGACAGTTAGGAATCGAGCAAAAAGAGAAAAGTTAGAAAGAACGCTAAGCGAAAACGAAGTGATAGCGCGGATGGTCTTTCCACAAGACGTTACAAAACCTATCATCGAGGAGAGTCACTCAAGTCTGCAGAAGTAATTGCCTTTCACCAGGCTACATACCTGTAGGAAGTTATTATAAGATGTGGTGCAGTTGTGCAATATTAGTTTTCGCACCTACTGTATGTTAGTATTTCCATGTCAATCTGAAGGATAGGAAATGTTTATCAGTGCTAACTGTATATTATAAGATTTCTTGCCGTTGCCCGCGACCTCGTCTGTTTGTATTTTGTCTTTTTATACAAATATCCAGGGTGAAAAAAAGCCTCTATCCTTCTCCAGGTCCCAATGTTGCTCGGAATTTCGTCTGTGTGCATGTTGTATTTCATCTTTTTTTATACATATACCTTGGGAGAAAAGTAACCTATATCTTTCTCCAGGTCCCAGGCAAATTTCATTTCAACAGACACACAGAGTACTTTATAACATAAGTATGCATATTCGGTATGTAAAGCTAGATCAAAGCTGAGTAAAGTAATCGATCTTAGTATTAAACTGAAGACGTCAGACAGTTGTATTTACTGCGCTCGATTTCAATCAGTCCGTTCAGATCATAGCATTTTCCTAAAGGTCTGTCTATTGGTATATATGAGACTTGTTTTAATATTTATAAACATCTTAAAATCCCGAAAAATATCCATGAACATTTAGACGACGATAAAAAAATAATCATCGAAATCAGTTGACGAGGTAAAGAATTATCGCTGAACATACATTAAAAAAAACCAAGGAATACAGAACCTCGCACCTTTTTTGAAGTCGGTTTAAAATGTTTAATGCAGCAATCCCCCGCCACGTCGTTTTCTCCAAGAACCCACATCGTTATTACCGAATGTAATTGTTGTTCCTTTATTTCCGTCCGATTTTTCGATTAAATAGGGTTACGTGTATGGGCACGCCACAATTGCGGCGATAAGTCCCCTCTTTGAGGAGTGACTAGAGAGGCGGCACGACGTCCTCACCTTCCGCCTGACGCAGGTCCTCACCGGACAGGGCAGCTTCGGGAAGTTCCTGTGTCGGATAAGGCGGGAGTAAACGCCCGGGTGTCACCACTGTGTGGATCGCCCGGAGGACACGGTGGAGCATACGGTGGAGGTCTGCCCAGCTTGGGCAGAGCACCGCCGTGTCCTCGTGGAGGCGATCGGCGGCAGAGATCTCTAGCGTCCGGCCCTGGTTTAGGCCATGGAACGGAGCGAGAGGGCATGGGCAGCCGTCACCTCCTTCTGCAAAGCAGTAATGCTCGCGAAGGAGGAGGCGGGAGGGTTGTGTGAAAGGCAAATGTCGCGCCCTCTCGCCCCTAGCCGCCGCAGGAGACGCCCTGGGCGTCAGGAATCTCGGGCTGATTTCCGGCCACCGTAGGCGCGGCCTTGCAGACGGTGAGCAATGGGTAGCTCACCGTCCGATAAGGATCAGGCCCGGGTCGACGGCGCGTTGTATTCCACGCGCGCCTCAAAGAGATGTCAGCACAAGTGGAGGGGTCCACTAGGGCCGATGCCTGCCGGGGACGCGTGGAAGTTCGAAAGTGTTACCGAGGCCCCTGGCAACACAGGCAACGGAAGGAATACGGGTGGGTTTTAGAAGTTATTTGATAATTTCCCAACCAAAAAAAAAAGGTTACGTGTAACTAGCAAATAACGAACCGAAGATGAACACGAATTAATGCGTTGCGTGATCGGGTAATAAACATCCATTCACACTTACTCATTTATTACGTTGAAGGGATAAACTGTGAAGTCATAGTCTGATTGCATTTCAGAGTAACACAAATAAACCCAACATGGTTCGAGTTTACTTTGGCGCAGATCACGACTCTGAATAAGCTAAGAATTTCAATATTAATGTATTGAAATTCTTAGTTTCTGCTTTTACACGTTTTCAGTTTAGTAAAGTTATTATTTTAAGACTGTTGCACACGAACCGTCAAATTGAATTATTCCCGAGGGCAATTGAAAGTTAAATGTATTGGACATTTTTAACATTTGTTACAAAAACATTTTCGTAGGTTTGCAAAATTATGGTTACAGAAAAAATCCTGAGAATAAATTATTGTAAGTGCTGAATCAGTTTTTGGACCTGCCTGAAGTAACGTTAGACACGCTAGATTAGAACTATACACATACTTACAAGATACTTAAACCAGAACTGAAAATTATAGAAGTATTTGCTATAAAATGGTTTTCATTAGTTTCTTGTTTTACTTAGATTTAGGTTGGATTACTTATAGTCTAAAGGTAAGTAATGAACAATTAGCGTTTACAATTGCCATTTACAAGCTTCCACAAATTTAAAGAGATGAGATGGAAAATCAAAAATGATGAGACGTAATAACGTGTTGAAACAAGAAAACATATTTTTCGCAACAACTATCTTCTACCTACAATACACGAAAGATCATTCCCAGAGAAAATCAGACAGTCCCTCCAGACTCCGGCGTGTGGCCACACCGAAGGGGCGATTATAATAACAAAACACTGCTATGACGTCACCCCGTGCTATTTGTGCGCGTTACAAAAATAGGTAAATTTTCACACGGCCCAGTCGACGGCCCACGGCTCGATACACAATCTAAACGTGATCATTCTTTCAGGTTCCGTACAGGAAAACTCATGAAAGCTTTTACTTATATTGCGGAACCCCTAGGCACCTTCATGGGATGCCACAGACTAGCCGTATAGTAGAAGCAATTGAACTACGAAGGAGTGGTTGTGGTGAGTTATTTGCTCTATATGAATTTCATTAGTTTATAATCTATCGGTTTTATTTCTGTTAGATTATAATAAACTGTCGTAAACTTGTGAACTCCAAAAAACCGTTTACAATTTAAGGCATTATTTTTTGTTAGTTATAAAAATAAAAATCTATACATTGGAAACCGACAAATCATGAACTGGTATCAAACTAGCTTGCGACGTAACGCACCTTGCGCGTACTGTAAGCAACTTGGAAGTTGCATTTGCCGGCCGCTGCCTTTGTACCGCTCGCTTCGCTCGCTCGGCTCACGCGCGGTTGGTCACAGTTCTAAACTAACCTAACCCATTTCACCCAGTTCACAATTTTTCGACAGTATAACGGAAATAATACCGATATACTATAAACTGACGGTTCTCATAATTTTACAGTGACACAGTATCTACACAGTATCGGTAACGAAAAGTTAAATTGAATTTCCAATTTTCAACTAGCGACTGTAGATGAAAAAGTCAAACTGTTTACTTGTGGTGAAAGGTCAATGTGAGTCTTTTTCATAGATTTCGACAGATGGATCGCTGTACGCTATACTAAATCGCCGTAAATCGTCAAAATCGCGAATCTGTAAGCACCTTTATTTACTAAAATACAATTTCGAAAAACACATTACTTTAAAACACGATCTACGTGAAAGCTAATAAATTCAATCACACATAACAATTCTTCTTCTTCGACCTATCACTCTGTGGGCTTATTGCCAAGGCAATATGACACCTATTGCTATTGCAAAGCAACTGCACATAGAGAACATGTGCTCATTAGTAAATGCACCGAAATACCAGTTCCTATATCCGTAATAACGTGACTGCCAATTCTATAAACAATAGTTACGTAGGTGTAAAATGCTCAATTAAAATGACGGTAAACAGCAACACTTTAACTAACGATAAAGTAACATTGTGTAAGACTTCCTCAGGTTAGAAAAAGCAACGATCTTCTCAGGGTGGCTGGGAGCAGCTGATTGAGAGATGAGCGCCGAAGAGCCGAGGATTTAGGAGTTGAGGCCTATGACCAGCAGTATAATACTCTTACTGACGATGATGCAGACGCTCTCAGGCAAGGTGTGGCGACGATCTTTGTATGCTGCCTGGTAATTGATGGATGAGATGGTCGAGGATCGGGCTAAGAGGCGTCAAATTGGAGATGTCATATCCAGCTACGTACTGCTATAGCCTAATGAATATAAGATGCTGTCAGGCTAGGAGGAGCAAGGAACTTCGCAACCTGGACAGTAAAGGATGGATGAGATCGGTCAAGAATCTGGCTAGATGGGGATAAATTCATACTTGGTTAATAGTGAACTGATACGTGCTGATAATGATGAGGATACATCACCTGTTCCTTCAGTAAACTTGTCAGTCAACCTACAGATAAACTATTATGATATTGTTCGATACACCAAATTATTTATAGAAGGCGAGACGTAATAATTTCTAGAAGAATTGGCAGTGCCATCAAATGTCATTTCTTATTACATATTGTAACGGATGGCCTATTTGTGTTAGCATAATGTTACTATGGCAAATTATATTACGATGAGTGAAAGTGACAATATTGTGTTCCATTTATGTCATAATAAAGTGATAATTATTAAACTAGGTAATCATGGGATTTACGATAAACCAATGAGTGTTTTCTGGCAGCACTGAGACGTCAGGTCAGAACCTGTAAAAAGTGTCAAGGCGCCTATATTTTCTTTAGTCGTGACTGAATGATTAACGAATGAACGAAACGATCGATGAACGTAATCATATTTATTTTTTATTCATTGTCTAAATCGAAGACTTGTCAAAGTGGCGCCAACTGGTGGCGTAAGTTTTCGTGAAAACCTCATTGTTTCGAAGTGCATGCTGTCCTCATTGTGGATAATAAATTATTATAAACTAGCTTCTGTCTGCATAAAATTTCTTCAATCAACTCAGCCTTTAACATTCCACTGCTGGACATAGTTCTCTCCCAGGCTGCGCCACAACACCCTGTCCTCCGCCTTCCGCATCCAGTCTGTCCCAGCCACCTTTTTAAGGTCGTCGGTCCATCTAGCTGGGGGTCGTCCCACACTACGCTTGCCGATACGCGGGGAAATTGCTTGTTTTAAGATAAAATATATCCTACACACGGCAATACTGTAGCTTCCCATTCCTGGAAGAATTTTCTGCATCGTATCAATCGGTTCCGAAGTTTAACCCCTACATAAAATGTCACAAATTTTTGCTCTTTATAATAAGCCTGTCAAGCCCCGCGCGATACCGATTCGGAGTAAAACAATAGAAAATCAATTGTCTCATTAGCTGTCCTTGACCAATTAAATATAGATTGTTAAATCTTATTAAGACGCTGACAACACCTAAACCGCGGTCACTGTCAGATTGCATAGAAAAGAAAGAGAAGCGCGATGACACAACGCTTGTAATTTATTGCAAAATATGAAGCAATTATCTATTTACTCAAAATTGAGTTGAGTAATCGAAAATAAAAAACAACCAAGTTCTGCATTCAAATAAGCCGTTCTTGTTATTAATTAAATACGTAACGTATGTTGATATTTAATACAGATAATATGTTGGATTAGATCTCAAGGTAAGAGGTTAGTTTAACGTTAGTTTGAATCGAGAATTTTTTTTTCAAAACGTGTTTTGGTGACAACCAAGTTCTGGGGAATATGTTCAAAATTAACATATATTTTTTTCCGCTACCACAAACTATACAGATTTGGCATTTTTTTTCTTAAGAGAAGCCTAATTTGGTGAATTAGGTCTTGTCAGCGCCTTAAGCACATCTCCAACGTACTGGAAGATATGTGGTAATAGGTAATCTTGAAATTCAGCTGAACAGAGAGGAAAATCATTAGATATAACTTTCAAGTCTAATCAATCAATCAATCTGCCTATCCTTTTCCCAACTACGTTGAGGTCGGATTCCAGTCTAACCGATGCAGTTGAATTGTATTTTACATGGAGCGACTGCCTATCTAACGTCCACAACCCAATAAGTGGGTAATACGATACCCTTTGGTAAAACTGGTTGCCAGACTTTCGAACTTCTGACGACTCATAACGACTGTCAATAATCCACGAATGACAGCCGGGACCAACGGTTTAGCGTGCTTTCCGAGGTAAGGAGGAGTCTCGGTATGTAAAGATAGTCACCCAACCACGGACCAACCCCGGCAAACGTAGCTTCGACTTAGCCACGAGCTCCTCAGCGGTTTACTTTCAAGTCTATTATCGTAGTTACAATTACAAAAAGTTTGTAACCACTTATACCACAGTGTTTATGGCTGTAAACGTATTATTTGAGGTCACATAATGGCCCGTTCGGCGTTCACACAAAAAACACATTTTTAATACGAGCATTTCCTTTTGTTAGTGTTATGATGTTAAAGTACTTGGCAGCTCTAGTGGGTCTTTATATATGATCGAAATAATTTCTGGCATTAGTTATTTCTATAAACGACCGGTGGAAACTTTTTCTTGGTTCTTGTTGACTTGCTAGTTTGAATGATAAATGTTTTCTGGAGGTGCGTGGAACGGATATAAAAAAGTATTGTAGGTGTGTTAACGACCGAAATGAATAGAATATAGAATGTTGTAGATGCTATATTGTGTAATAGTTTTATTATTTTTCAAGATAGACAATATTTTATTGAAAAAACTACTCAATAATTCACTTTTCTTCTACACATTTTCGGAGGTTCCGTTTACTTCTCTGGTCCCATAGCTCAGTTATTTGAAACGCGACAGTAGTAAAGTTGTCACTCACAATCTGATCTATTTTTCTACAATAATAAATTCTTTTTTCATGTGATCACATCGTGGGAAGCCCACACGCTAGTAAAAGGTTTTCTATATCGATATTCTATACTTAATACCTGAGGTCATTGCTAGGGAACTAAGGACCGTCTTGACTGAGCTAAAAGTATCACCAATTACATTATATACGTAATCATGTGACAAATAGTTCCAGTTTATCAAAATCATAATTCATTTATTCAAACTAGGCTGAGAATCAGCACTTTCGAACGTCAAAATTAGGAAAGTCCCCTAAAAATGTCCCCCTTCACCACTTTCTAGTGCTTTAGCTGTGAAGAAGTGGCTTAACAAACTCCCCAGAAGCACAGCTATCTGTTCAGTTAGAAAAAGTTGATTCTACACAATAGTATGCTGTATATTATGAAAGAAAGACGAACTCATAACGGACATGCGATGCGAGCAAACAGATTAGTAGCTACATCATTGTTTGCCAGAAAGCATCAATATCTTATAATCACATCATCCACATAATCAGCCTATAATGTTCCCACTGCTGGGACACAGGCCTCCTATCTGAGCCCTAGTGGGTCGTAATCCACCACGCGGGCCCAGTGCGCGTTGGTAGATGTCACATGTCTTCGAATTTTTGGTTCTAGGATATGCCGGTTTCCTCACCATGTTTTCCTTCACCGTTTTGAGAGCAGTGGTGATAAAATAATATACACCAAGTAAAGCACCTGCTTGGGTTCGAAACTACGACCTACAACTCGTAAGTCGCGGCCGTTGCCACTGAGCCACCACAACTCACATCATCCACCAGGTTTATTTCAAGTAAAGTGGGGCTTATCAAACTACCTGGTATGCAAAGTCAAGATATCACCCAGCCAGCTAAGACATAGTATGAAGAGTCAGCAATAGCTTAAGAGTTGAAAGATAACTTGGACGTTCCCAAGCTCTGCTGCTCAAAAGATGAAGATGTGCTTATGCTTTATCCGAATATTTCCAGAACAATCACGTTGCCGGTCAAGATCTTAAAGAATAACGACCAATAAAGTTCAACTTACCCATTGGGAATTTCTGCGCTGAGCTGGTCGAGGAGAGAGTCCACAGTAGGTCTGGAGGAGGCCGGGCTGGCTGTGCCGTTGGTACGGGCATATCCATCAGATACTGTCAAAGAAATCACAACTCATGAATAAAACCGTGCATAAAATGAATGGAATGAAGACGAATCTCTTTTTGAAATGATCCAGAAAGAGCTATTAAGGAATAACAACTGTAATATCTAATCTTAAGGGGACTACAGGAGCTAAACGCAAGTTTTACAATGCGATCCACTACAGTAAAGAAAATCAGAAAAATATATGATATTCTTCAGGATATATGCTAGGTAGATGGTGTGTTGAAAACATAATACAACTGATTTGATACGATAGAAAAAAATCACGATGATACATCTAAAAAAATATTTTATGTATTAAAAACCATACTAATATACCTACATGAAATCATACTGATTTAGTGTCAGATTATTCTACAAGCAACATAATAGCGTAATCGTGTTTTAATTTTTTTATCCAATCAATAGATTTTTTGTAAATTGACAATTGCCTCATATTTTGCAATAAGTTATCAGCGTTGTGTCATCGCGCTTCTCTTTTGTTTATCCAGACTGTCAGACTCTAAAGTTAAAACGTCTGAAAGGTAGTAAAATCAGCTATCATTGACCGCATCATCGCATACTAGTAGAAATCATCTACTGGGTAAAAACCATGTAATCCAGGTATCTAAATCGCAGAAAGCATCCATATTGAAGATTAGATTTTATTTACTTCAACGAATGCAAAGCGCAGGAAATCTGTAAATACAACGTTTCAGGTTACGTATTTTACGTCTTTCACGCGGTCTTTATCAGAACTGCAATCGTAAATACAAGCGTTTGTTCAACTTGTTAATTGATTATTTTTCGCAAATACCACTTCGATAAATAAACTGGAATAAAAATAGTTTTTGTGGAGTAATTAGGTCGCAGAATAGTCAGAGTAGAAGAAAAACACGGGGAGTGGGAATTGCTATTGACGTAGTAGGTATAAAATAACTAGAGCTCGTTTGTTGAATATACAAAATGGATTTTTGTGATGGGGCACCAAAGGCAGGTAGGTACCTTAACCGTTGTAGCTACAGAAAAACGGTCTTAGGTCCTTAACTTTCATAATACATCATAAAACGAAGTTACCTAGTCACCTACCCTTACAGCCCCGTCTCAAAAATTCACCCTGTATAAGCAAATTCGACTTGATGTAAGTAGGTAGTTCGAAGTGCTGGTAAAAACAAACATTTCTCATAGGTATTTCATAGAAACATTTCTCTCTGCTGACGATCTATTCCCAGATGGTAAGTAATGATCACTTGTTGAAAGCAATCAAATGACTTTCAAGAGACAGATAAAACATTTGCACACGCGTATTCTGCATGAGCGCTCAAAAATGTGCAGCTCCAAATCAACTCTTTAGATTTATTATTCGCTTCAGAAACGTTATTTATGACCACTGGAACCTTGCTAATCATACTCGAACGTGTACAAAATGTACTGAAGCTTCTGGCAACGAAACTAACATTAAGAACAATAATTCTAGGTTCATTAACTTTAAGAGCAAAGCGTTTATGATTAACAAACAATGTTAGCACTATTTTGTTGTAGTTAACGACTTGTTTACATAAAATTTTGACAAGTACGAATATGAAAACTGAAATGTTTGAAACATTAAACGTGGTCAAAAATAATGTTTGTTTTGTGAAAACGTACGGGACAGGTGGGGTCAGCGTTGCCAGACGTCCCGATTTTTAGCCCAAAATTACATGTGCCGCGCAGGACAAGTTCAGGCCCGCTTTTCGGGGATTACTCGATGGTGCGGTTGTTATTAGAATACAAAGTAACGTATGTTTTATTAAAATACATTTTCTTGGATTGGTCTTGACGAATTCGTCCATTGCCAAGTGCAGGCCCTTGAGGAAAAGTGATCGCTTGCCAGTACGATCGGTGTCACCGCGTGGTGTCACCGTTTGCTAATTACAATCTTGGTTTGTATGGGCAGCGTTGACAATGCCGCCTCTCGCAGCGGCCACTGAGGTGTCCTCGTACACACAGCACGAGGACCCCACGAGGTTCCTTGCCTTTGGCTATGAATACATCAATGTTTTCTGTAATAAGCCACGATAAACATTGCCCTAGGGATATTATTAAGCTATTAGAAGCAGATGTTGAATCCTTAAACGGTTGACCTGTAAGGTTAAGTGACCCTGAAGATTAATCTATTATTTTACTAGGAGATACATCGATGGGCACGCCTCTAATAGTATCAATTGAATGAAATGCTAAAAGCATTATTGTGATTGATATGCTATTTGATCTGATAGGAACTGTGAAGATTGAAAGCTCAGGTACAGTACTCTAATTTTCCAGTGTTTGAACACGGAACGCTAAAAAGCGATTCTAGTCTATGATGTAAGCACTTAGTTTGGGGGTAAAGTAACGACGGATGAAGTGACGACAACTAGATGAGGCAGTGAAATGTTTCACACGTTTTGAGACCAGTCACACATGATTGTAAGGGACGACTAGAGAATGACAACTGTGGGCGGGTAAGATCAATGGCTTTTGTAGATAATGGAAGGAAAGTCGTTAAGTGAGTTAGATGATGAAGAAATTAACCCGTTTTTTAAGAAGGTCGTAAAATAATCTGTACAAACTCTAACAGCCGATTGAAGACAAAATAATAATAAATGCAAACATGAAACAGCTCCAGTTGAAATTACTTGGCCATATCGTCTTGTTAAAGTAATCTGTTTTAAGCAAATAATAATAATAAAACTTTATTATCAGACATACATAGTCCATAAGAGGTTAATTAAACTTAAGAGGCTACAAAAATTGAAATCAAAAAACATAAAAAAAAAACAATAAACATCAAAACAAAGGTATTGTTATATTGGCCTCGCAGAGCACCGTACGAGTTTTTTGTATAACTGACCCATAGGGCGCACGTGTACTGAGACTGGCAACATGCCCTAAATAGTATAATTTTTACCTCTTCTGTACATCGTGCAAACCTACGGACTAGCATGTTACATCTAACTGCCAATGCTCTGCGCTCCCTCTACAAATCCGCATCATCGGATAAACTGTCGGTCACCCAGTGTCCCAGGTACTTGGTAAGCGGGACGCCCCCTAAGGTGACTGGTGGGACTGTGTCATAACATTCGTTACCCGCCTTAAATACCAAAAGCTCAATCTTGGTTGTATTGTACCTGAGACCATGGGCCACCGCATAGTCCTCACAGATACGGAGAAGTCTCCTCAGGGCACTGATCGATGGGCTCAGCAACACCATATCGTCCGCATAGCTGATATTATTAATACTGTGTCATCAATGGAGCATCCGATATTGGTGTTGCTGAGCTCACATATCATATCATATCATATGGTTTACATACAGGTTGAAAAGCTTGGGTGAGCTGAGCCTCACCCCGCATTCAAACCTGTATGCATCTGACAGGACACCCGCCCATTTTACATAATTGTACTGATTCTTATACCAGTACTTCAGAATATCAACCAGATCCCTTGGGAGTTTAGTGTATTCCGATAGTTTCCTCCATAGGCAGTCGTAGGACACTAGGTCAAATACTCGGAGAAACAATCCAAGAAGCTATATATAGTAGTGTAGTATAGGATTGTCCAGAGTGAACAGTTGTCAGACGTGCCCTAAAACTGCACTCCTATTATATCTTTAGATCTCTGGAAGCACGGAGATAGCAACACGCAATTTCATTTCTAGAGATTTTGCCAAAACATATGAGAAGTGATAGTACCTTCTGTGAAATATGGTCAGCTCAGGTCTTGTATTCAACATCGGATCCAAATGTCTGAATACAAGTGTCAGGATGTTGCCAAATGTCGTTAAATGAGCGAGTAATTTAAGTTTATTGCATTGAAGACATCATGCACCACTAATTGAAGCAAATAGCTTCTAATGAGAGCGAAATGTTTGCAGACAAAATTCTGAAGAGACAAATGAGTATCATACTTCACAGACCGAAAACAAAGCAGAAAAGAAAATATTTTATTTGGATTGATTTAAGATCAAAGTGAATGGATGGATGGACATGTTTTATACACACAGAAAAAGGTATAAAGAGTGTCACGGTGTGCCACTGGTTAATCAGTTAAACGAATGAAAAACGGAATCCTCAGGTATTCATACATTTCGATCAGTCACGGAAATATTTTCTTCAATTTTCGCAACTCAATGTGATTTACAAGAAAATCATCATTACAAAGATAATAAAGATTGACATGAACACTATCATAATACCACATATTATTAAGAACTCAAAAAAGAAAATATATTCAAAGACAGTAATACAACGTTAGTTTGTAAACCAAACAATCTGGAACGGCACGGCGTTCTATTTCTGATGGGGCGAGGACTGGCCTTGGTGAAGACATTTGCCGATTACTTACAGCTATAATTGTACTATTTATTACTGTATTTGTTGATGTACAGCATAGTGAAAAGGTTTTGGCTAAAGACAATGGTATCGTAGTCGTGTTATTTAATTATGTTCTTCAACGTAATCATTGTAATCTCTCAATTTCACGACCACGATCGTGAAATTGAGAGATTACAATGATTACGTTGAAGAACACCGTTTTCATCGTACTGTAGGCAACAAATCCTGCAGAACCGTTTAACATCAAACTATTCAGAAACATACGATAGGAACAATATTTAATAGTGCACTAACAAGTATCATAGTCATATCATAAGACAGTCAAGAACAAAGTTAGTCTCATTCCGAGTCGCGACATCATTAGTATTTCTAGTTCTTCTTATTATTTCTAATTCAAATTTTCTTTTCAGTACACAATTTTTTTTTTGTTACACGTAGTTATTCGGAAAGATAAATCAGCTGTCATCGCTACATAACTAGGTCAACACGATTCAAAAAATAATAATTATAGTGCTTTCCAGCATGAAATTCAGGTTACAGGGCTAATATATAACAGAAATATTACACCCGAGGTCATCGCATGCAAATGAATCGTTTCGGCATACATGAAATAATCTTCACATCCTACACGAGATACGAATTATGGGAGCGCTTGATTTTGATTAATCATATTTATCTCAACTTTGGATATAACAAATTGCTTTTGATAATGCAATGGTGTATTTCGGTGGCTGCATGTTTAATTAGTTTTGTCAGATGCTAAAGGTGCTTCCATATTAGACATGTTATTTGCTTGACTTTTCAGTTTCTGTAACTCATCAACTATCTGCTTTTTGGTTATATTGCAAACTACAACTATCTGCTCTATTTGTCTCCGAGTACCTATTATATGATACTACTAAAATGGGCGTCGAACAGGAAAAAAGACAACTTTATGGTCTCATATATTAAACCAAATAAAATCTATTCTATTAAATCAAATACCTAAAAAAAAAATATATATAAAATTTAAACCAAAAATTACTGCTGGACAAAAATTCCCCCATAACTTCAATATTATGTTTTCTTTTTATTAATATTGGACTCTTCTGGAATTTCACATGGGCAAGAAGCGCATATACTACGAATTATGGGGCGTGCCCCTTAATTTATCATACATGCGCTTCTTTGGAGTAACACTCGTGTTTTTCAGTGTTTTTAATCTTGTAGTCATTTTTGTAACTAAGTGGCAGTGATTTATGCTTTCGAATGTTGCCAAGACGAGACCACATGGCTCGCACTGTCAAAAAGTTATCAAATATTATGTAGAGCCCAGCTTCTAACTCTACATGCCCTAACTCTACAAGCCCTAACTTCACAAACTCTACACCTTCGTCAAAATACCATGCCATTTCGCTACATTGACATGTAAGGTGAAAACTTTATTAATTGTTCATTACTTTTCTGTTATACATGTTCTTGTAGTAACGAAACCGATTCCAAGGTTGTTCTAAGGCAAGCGACAAGGCCGCCCATTGTATATTTTGTAGTGTAAGTATATATATATTTTTTTTGTAATGTATAATCTGGTGTACAACAAAGTATATATAAATAAAAACAAAATCCAAATTATGAGGGTTCAAAAAACGACGAAGCTCTTCAAGAACGAAGCGCAAGTGCACTGCCTACCTTAGGCAGTGCACTTGGGCTTCGTTTGGCTCGTCTTGGCGGGGGCACTGCCGTGCCCCCAGATAATCATTGAAAAATCTGTTTTATATCTCAAAGATGATGAAATAAACTTTCTTATGACATTATTACAATTAATTTGACCAGCAGTGAATATTTTAAAGCTACTGATGACGATTGATTTCAAATCAATTATAAGAAACATAAGTATTTGTTGTCTTTGCTTGACTTTCACGAGTTTCCCAAATAGGTACTAGGAGTTTCATTCAGAAGTATGTAATAACTGTAGATATGAAGCATTCAAGAACATCGCGAAAATATGCGTTTAACACTGTTCCACAAAAGTTCATCATTCAATATTATGCTATACCGGCCACTTTCGTTCTCACAGCAGCGCAAATTCCGCAACTGGGGGCCTTTTTTTTTGGATTGGAAATCATCAAATAACTTCTCTCTGTAACAGAGTCTGACACACCCTCCCGCTCCGCCCAGAGCGGGAGGGTGTGTCAGACTCTTACTGACTAAAACCCACCCGTATTCCTTCCTGTTGCCTGTGTTGCCAGGGGCCTCGGTGACCCTTTAGTACCTTCCCGCGACCCCGGCAGCCATCGGCCCTAGTGGACCCCTACGTTTGTGCTGACGACATATCTTTGAGGCGCGCGTGGAATACAACGCGCCGTCGAACCGGGTCCTTACCGGACGGTGAGCTGCCCATTGCTCACCGTCCGCAAGCCCGCGCCTACTGTGGGCCTTTTTTTTTTTTTTTTTTGGATGGGAAATCATCAAATAACTTCTCCCGCTCTGGGCGGAGCGGGAGGGTGTGTCAGACTCTTACTGACTAAAACCCACCCGTATTCCTTCCTGTTGCCTGTGTTGCGGGGGCCTCGGTGACCCATAAGTACCTTCCCGCGACCCCGGCAGGGCCTACTGTGGGCCTAGCACGAACGCGCGGAGCAAACGTGACGTAAAATCGAACGATTTTAAAATTGAAAATAGTTACTCATCACGCACATAATATTGACTTAGTTTTAAGACTTTATTAACCTTTTGACCGCCACAGTCATGTATAGATGACAGACCAAAATGTGCCCAGCACGCTACGGTCACGACTACATGACAAATTTTATGGAATAATTCGTAGCTTGGCGTCGAGGGCACGTCTTTGCTTTTTTGACGTGGCGGTCAATAGGTTAATATCTATGGGTGATACTAATTGTGCTCGTCGCAAAATTTAAACCAAAAAAATAAATACCTAATTAATAAATTTAAAAAACACACCTGCTTTGTCATAAAGTGAATTACAATGATTGGACTAAGTATAAAAATTATATATTAAATAAAAACAAGCTAAATATGCCCAAAAGTGGAAAACTAAAAAACAATATTTTCAGCGAAATCGGGGTGGACCTGTAAAGAACCTTCAACCAAGGAACCGTCCCCCGACTGCAATGAAAATATTGGTTTTAAAAATCGATCGAATTAACGTTTCGTTTACATCGCGCGTTCGTTCTAAGGCAGGCTATAATAAAAATATAAACAATAAAGACTCACCATTTCTTTCATTATACGTAGTCGACTTGTCCACATAGTTCCCGTATCTCGCGTTGCTCAGGTCATCGAGTAGGGTGTCCAGTTCCGTCAGGTTACCGCGTCCAGTCCTGTCCGTCGACCCTGTCCTGCCATAGCCGGGCTGTGCCGAGTTATAGTTGGTCTGTCCTGCATTGTAGGTGGATTGTCCAGAATTGTAACCAGGTGAGTGGGTACTGTAGTTTGTCTGTGTTGTGCTGTATTCCACTGGTGCTACCTTCTTGGTCTCTCTGAGCAATGATGTGTTTTGGTAGGTAGGCTGTTGACAAATGATAATGATAAATGATTTTATTTCTGTAAGTAGGTTTTACAAACACATTTACACGTCAAACATATTTTTTTAAACTAGATGAGTTCGGCGTTTCCTATCTGACTACTCTGAGAAGAAAGGCCGAAGCAAACTCAGAGGTCACAGTCTCTTTTAAAGTCCAGACATAATCTTGGTCAGATCATGTGAAGACCATGTCGATTGGTGTCTGAAATGGTCTTTTGATTAAAGAACCATACAGATTGAGTGGACCTGTCCAGTCAGTGCACGCATTTGTCAGTAGTTGTGCAGCTCAACTCAGAACTAAAGGAGCTCAACGATTCAACGATAATACCTAAGAAAGGACATTTGGCTAGGCCGCAAAAATACTCAAACTGCCAGACTATGTTAAAAACTAACTGGGAATAAAACAAAATTAAACAATGATCCACATAGTCTTCATATTTACAATAATTAAAATAAAATAATACTACACAGAGTAATATTCATGTCATTGCATAAATAAAATTCATCAATGTCAATGTGTACATCCGAACATAATCTTGGTCAGATCATTTGAGGACCATGTAGGTTGGTGTACGAAATGGTCTTTTGATGAAAGAACCACACAGATTTGAATGGACCTGTCCAGTCAGTGCACGCATTTGTCAGTTATCAATTATCATGCAGCTCAACTCAAAACTTAGACCAACGAAAGAGTGTATTGTTATTGTTAGTTGCAGAATAGTAATTATTATTTATTTATTTGCTTACATGTAAAACACAGTATTATGACATGCACCCTGTAAAGGCTCGTGCAGACTAACGCGATTTCGCGGGCGCGACAGGCATCAATATGCCTGTCGCGCCCGCGATTTCGATACCCCAGTCTGCGGGAGCCTTTAGGACATCGCAAATTTTATATATCAAATTATTAAATAATATAATATTGATTCTAATAATTACAATTTATTACATTATACTATACAAAATTAGTTAATGATCAAAAGTCCCCCAAACTAATAATAATGTTCTTCAATCCATACGAAAAATATATATGCGAAAGTAACTCTGCCTGTCTGTAACCTATTCACGTCTAAAACACTGAACTAGTCTAGGAGAAGGACATAGGCTACTTTTCATCATTGCTATTGATGAAAACAAAGTAAACACAGACGAAGTCGCGGGCAACTGCTAAGTAGACTAACCCCCTTATTCATAAATAACTAAAACGCTCTTCAAACCTATTTTAGTTAAAATAGTGTTTTGTCTTCTTCTTTCAAACTCAAATGATAATTGGAAAGAAATTGATAAAACACTATGTTAACTAAAATAGGTTTGTAGAGCGTTTTAGTTCTTTATGAATGAGGGAGGTAAATCTTGAAAGAAAGAAAAATATTTTATTTGGGACACGCAGAAGAAATACAAAAAGTAAAAAAGGAGCATTTAAAACTAACAAAATTTACATAACTATTTGTTCGATTAAAAACGAAAAACAACAAAGAAAATAAATAAAAACGACTTGTGCGACGCCAAAAAGGCTCCTATCTCAGCATAATGCTGCGATATTTAAAAAATAAATACCGCAGCGCTGGTATTCTGATAGGGCCCAATCTCTGATACAGCAGCAATACACTGGGGTATGAACAAATAATTACAGTTAGTAGTGAACAGTTTTAAAAACTAACCATGGCCCTACGCGTTCTGCCAATGCGACCCTGATTGTCTCCTCGAAAGGGAATGTTATTTACCGAATCACGTTCACAGATTTGATATGGCCACGAGCTGTATATTCTATAATAAATTGTACTCAACTAAACTGGGCAGCCATTCGCTGATCCATAGAAGCGCACAGCTAATGCAGTGTGACTTAATGATGAGATGGCCACGCGCGACAATAATGACAAATGACTCAACAAATGAATAATGGTACCGATTCCCTTGTTCACAAACTAAACTAAATTTAAGTTCAGTGCATCTTTTTCTTTGTAATTCATTAATAAGAGGACAGAAGATAAACTTTAGTTTAGTGCTGTCAAATTTATCAGCACCTGTCACTACTCCATACAAGTTTAGACGTGATTAAAACTTGCCTACTAAAATTACGTCAATTTACGCCAAGCGCTGATTAATTTGACAGTACTAAACTAAAATTTTTCTTCTTTCCTTTTCTTAGTGAAATGAAATATGCACTGAACTTAAATTTAGTTTAGTTTGTGAACAAGGGAATCGGCACCATTGGCTTACTAATATGTTTTAGAAGTTACTACTGTGCTACTTTGATTACACGAGTCGTTATTTACCCAAAGTTATACAGGGTCACGTTAAGTTATTAAGAGAAGTTCCGCAGACGTGACGGGTATCCAATTATCGATATCTAAATATGATAAAACACAAAACATCTGCCTCGCTGGTCGAGTGGTCGCAAGCGCTACTGCTGAGCATGAGGGCCTGGGTTCGATTCCCGGGTCGGGCAGTGTTATTGTGTTTTTCTATCTGGAATTTCTCAGTAACAGCCCGGAGTCTGTGAATTTGTGCCCGGTTGGTGGCAATAGGCTCGCACCCTATTACATGGGACTTAAACATAACTGGCGAAATGTGGGTGTACTACAGGTACACCTCTGCCCAAGCCGTCGGGGAAACAAGGCCTGATGTTATGTAGGTATGTATGTCAAAAACCGGAAAATGCGAGTCGGACTCGCGCACGAAGGGTTCCGTACCATTATCTATAAAACCAGCTAAAAAATCATGTCTGTTTTATGGGAGCTCCCTTAAATATTTATATTATTATGTTTTTAGTATTTGTTGTTATAGCGGCAACAGAAATACACCATTTGTGAAAAATTTCAACAGTCTATCACGGTTCATGAGATACAGCCTGGTGACAGACGGACAGAGCGGAGTCTTAGTAACAGGGTCCCGTTTTACCGTTTGGGTACGGAACCTAAAAACAAAAAATTTATTAATTTGACGAGTTTTTTTTTTGGGTCTTAAACCGCAGGTAGTGCACTTTAAATGTCAGTTTAAAAATTCAGTATTTTTGTGTAATCTTCACAGATGTGCTGGGTGGAAGAAAAAACGATTTTCTCAACTCATGCTTCAAGTAACAACACTACCAGCGGTCGGTGACCCCCTAAAAAATATCAAATCGTTTTAATTTGTCGTGTTTAAATACCGATACCCACCATGTCTGCGGAGTTTCACTAGGTAATTAAATTTAATCCTGTAGATAAACCAGGTTCGCCTACTAGAGTACCTCCCGTACTCTTGTCTATTTTAGCCTTTTGTCTCTGTTGCTGTCGAGTGTCCATCGTTCTCCCTCCTACCTTATCCCTATTGATTTGGGGTCAGTCAGTCAGTGCAACATGTCTTGTTTTATCCATACTTCTCTATTGGTCGTCGCCTCGGTAGTCACCCCTTTTCTCGCCATTAACATCTTTCACAAAGTCCATCCATCGTTTCTTTGGTCTTCCACTACTCTTATAGCCACATTTATCAAAACTTTCCTCGTTCCTCCGCATCACATGCCCATACCATGACACATAAATTCCACACAACTTATTAGCCACCATTGTCCATTGCCACTTTTAGACTTATACGGTGTTATTACAAAACAAGGATTTCTTTTGACATGGTTTAAACCATCGAGCTAGTTTTTGTAATAAGAACGTTACTGTGATTGAAATGCAGTTCTTTATGCAAAACTTACTATTTAGTCCGGTACTAAGTTGACAGTTTGGCATTAAGAACTTTAATGTAGTCGGAATAAAGTTCGAAATTAAAAAATGGCTGGTCTGAAGATAATCCTTGGTTTGTAATAAGACGGCTTATGTTTACTCGTTTCTTATTCTATACATTTAATAATAATAATTTCTTTATTTCAAAAAAGTGTCAACATTGTTACAGACATTACGTTTACGACATACAGAAGTAGTGACCTTAAACATAGGGATTAAACTTAGTTAGAACTGTGACTTGGGAGTCAGTGTTTCTCCATTAAATGTACGTCGTTGGTTATTATAAATGCAGTAAAAACAAAAGCTCTGAAATCCATTTGTGTAACACCACACATTTCTCTTAGCATTCTCATCTCAGCTCCATGCAATTGCCTTTTATTCATCCCTTTTGTTATAACAAATTAAAAAGATTGAAATATGTTAACTTTATTCCAAGAATAGAAAAAATATCTCCTCAGCCATCCCTACTTATAAAGCAATAGACAGAATGGACTGGATTAAATGACTGAAGAGCGTCAAGTCAAAGTCAAAACATTGCATATTTCCTACTTCGTATGTCTGAAAACGAAGATGGTATAAACTGTCATAAGTTCCTATGTCCAGTGACTTTACTTACTATCTAGTTGCACGTAACTGGGGACAATCTAAACACAATGTCATACAAATAAACGTAAAACTAGGATTGTCCGTAGTGTCTGAATTCTGTACGGAAAATTAACATTAAGGAAAACACAAGTCTCGTGTTTGTATCGTAAAATAAATGAGTGATGGACGTGACGGGTGTTGTTTATAATCTTGATACGGATACAGACAAGTTTCGATATTAATAATAATACTGATTTATGATTTACTAGCTGTTGCTTCGACGTCATTCAAAATTTTTATATTGCTGTCCAAGGACTCTCTCGAATTTCTATCTCTAGTGGATCAAGTTCTGCTCAGCTGTACGTTAGTGCTAAAGATAAATAAAGAAGTAACCATGAAGGACGGAAAGAACTTAAAGTACAACTGAAGGAAGTTGTTCAAGATTGGTGACGATCAATGAAATCAAAGTTGTTTCTAAACATAGGAAGTGCTTGTAGCGACATCTACACTCGACGGAGTACTTCTTGGAACCATTTCAAATTCATAGTTGCTCTTACGTTATTTAAAGCTAGATGGCGCTGTATACCACTACAGGAGGAAAATTTTGAACAGAGGATTATAAATTAGAAAATGAACACGCTGATCAAATAGTAAGTACATATGAAAACAAAAAACAGTGTTTCTGGTGCAGCTAACAAGTTACATATAACTGAAGAAGAAATGAAGTAATCTTTGCACATAAAATAAATCGTAGGTACTCACAGCAACTGTGTAGGTAGGTATACCAAAAAATGTATGCACGTGAAACAAGGCATATAGTAAATAATTTCATTAAACTTTGCCTTGTTTAGTCTTCATATTATTATCGTGAGTCATGTCATGATTTAACGGTTTTTAATACTAACCACAACTCTGTCGGCTAGTAAGGTCATCTGTGTCATATCATAACTCATAACAGCATCTTTTTGTGTTTACAGAACTGAACGAGATTAATAGTTACTTAGAAAATAGAAAAATATACAGACAGAGGCGTTGAAGAAAATTGGGAGCAATATTATATTATAAATACTTAACACTGTAAAGGGATCTAGATCTCCTTAATTAGGGTTTTAAGAAGCGTTCAATTGACCAGATTTATAGACGATTTGTCATTGTGTGCAAAACAATCGAAGACATGGAAAATCTGTTCTAATTATCATCAACAGAACAATGGTTTGACCTACTATGTAGGCTTGTGAGTTTTTGAGGGTATACAAGTTGGCATTTATAAAGTAATTAGTGATTGTCTACCTTCACTGCCCCACCGAATACATAGATCTTTCTGGCTACTATAAAATAGTTACCGATGTAAACAACGAAATCACGCAACTGAATCAGATTCAATCAACAGAAGACAAATACAATATTCCACATCTAAGGAAAACAGTTTATCTGTTATCATTAAATAATCAACATAACAATATAGAAACAAGGAATGTTTTATGACTGAATGAGGACCAGTTGTACTTGACTTTAGTGTAGTAGGCCACTGTTGTAGGTCGAGCTATGTATTACAATCATGCATATTAATATAAAAGCTATTCTTGATAACATAGCTGGAGTATATAAATTTTAATAATTTATCTTTGGTATTGCATTAGAGACTTCTAGGAAAGAGGTAATGACCATAGTCACTTTGGGTGGGCCAGTGACTTGAATGTAATGATTAGAAACCAAGCGTCTAACCAAGAAGTCTTCTCACATTATTTAGTAATGTTGCTGCCATTGGCAAAGAAATCATCTGTCTTGAAGACCCTTGTCAAAGTAGAAATCACAGGACTAAGGACAAAGGTGACAGAAAATATATATAGTTTGAATAGGTCATAACTTTTTCCTTTAATCTTCGCTTCAAGGACTATCCTGGCATTGATTGTAAATAGCTGCACACATAAACGCAACTGCTTTTATGTCCATTAATTCCGAGAAACTAGAGATTATTATACAAACATTGAATAAACTTTGACTGTGAACATTAATATTATCCGTAACTCATCCACTCGTCAACAAGTCAATAACGGATCTCTTTGATGACTAAATTCTATGAATTTATACGTATTTAATGAAATATAGTAAAACTATATTCGTCACGTACGTCAGTATCAATAATATTTGAATGGGAATATGGGGACAAAACCCATGGGAGCCTTGAGAAAATATTGTTGAAACAGCTGTATTTCAAGAGAAATAATATAAGCAATGAGGTAAACGGAAAACTTATAAATCCTTGGTACAACTTGGAAAGGCTCATGGTCAGCAGCACACATCGATAGGATTAATTGAAACTGAAGAACTAGGAAATTCAAGACACCTTGTCGAATTAAGTGCCATTGAAGAGTGGCACTTAATTTGACGACTGTGGACGAGATAGACGACCTTGTCGAACAGGGTGCATTTGAAGAAATTCACCGTGTTCGACAAGGTCGTCTATCTCGTCCAAAGTCGTGGATCTCGGTTAAAACCTTTCTCAGGACAAGCATTAAGCATACAGCCGTCACAGATTAGATACTATAATGTACTTGAGAATTGACATCACCGACTAATCTAAAAGAAAAGTAGGTATTAAATAACTTTCAAGCTAAGAACTAAGAAACTTTGAATTTTATGAAGTACTACGCAGGTAAAACAAGGCTTAGGACAAAATGATTTATTTTAACACTTGCTTATAATAATTAATTATGTTATTATCAGTAGGTTATTTAATATAAAAGATTAATCATAATACAAATATCGTCTCGTCAACTATATCGTAAAGTCGTTTCTTCCTCTACTATACATAATGTTAATGTCAACAATGAAATAACTTTAGCGCTATATTATAGGACGATCGACTAAAAAACGGGTAATCTCGTAAAAAACGGTAATTCGGGTCAGTTGGGTATGGCCGTCCTAATACTTATACGGACTATACGGTGCATTAACTTAGTCGCTTGTTATTGTGAACGATGTAATTATTCTGAATAAAGCATGGTTGTTGAGAGAGGCTGTAAGTCAACTTGATCCTGCTGGCTGGATCATTCAAATTGTCTTCCGTTTTATCCATAAGAGATTATTGTTCGTATCGAACAAATCTAAGGTAGCAGCTGTATGAGAATGAATCGAGCTTGCATTTGAGGATGCCTATGCTCATCAGTGGACTGCTATAGGCTGAATGCTTATGATAATAATAATATCTGCAACATCTAATCAAAATTCAGCTGCTACTAGGGCATCCATTCCGGAATTCCGGAATTTCGTAACTCCGGAATTCCGGATGGTTTTTTCGATATTTCAACTCCGGAATTGGGCTCAATTTATCGTATTTCGATATTCATTATTTTTAATTTAAGAATGTGTTTAATTTTTCAACTCATCGTTTTACGCGCAATTGTTCCTGCGCGTGTATCATCATGTAGTAACTAGACGAGTCACTAGACTACCCTATGGTACCGCACCGGCACCGCCCCCGCGCATCCCTCTCCCCCCAGCGGCCAGTCAGTCGCGCGATTAGTTGCCCACGAGTGTTTGACGGGAGGAGAGCGCTGCGCAGTTGCGCACCAGTGAGCACATTTACGAAAAGGCAATTTATGACAAAATGTAAGTAGTTTTTAACATAATTGCGTTAAATCTAAGTGTTATGTTTTCAGTGTGTATGTGTACTTCTACTATTTCTTATTCTGTGATATTATCTAGTAATAGTAACTACTGTCAACATTTATTCTTGCGATTATTGCACATAGATCACATCAAGCTGGCCAGTGGATGAGCGGACCATTTATTCATAACCTACTATTTACAATACCTACCTACACCGCGCTATTTGTAAGACTAGCTGGTTTAAAAGACGTGTTTGTCTCTATTTTTTATGTTATGTCAGCAAATCTTCGAACATATCATGGTAAACTTGAGAGCTCCCTAGTCTCGCACGAAGTTACCGCGAGTTTTGTTTCACAGTGCAACTGATTATGCAAAAAGGAATTAATTGAGGCTGTTTGTCTATTCTGTACTGTACATAGAGTACATATATGCATACAATGTATAGCAAATTAAGGCAATTTCAGCAACTACGAAAAACGACAATATTTCGTGCGAGATAAGGACGCCCTCAGTTGTTACGTACGCTTAGGTATCTACCTCCTGCGTATGTACTGATAAGTAGGTAAGTATAGTAGACAGATACTTGCATAAATACGAGTATCTGCAAGTATCTGTCTACTGTACAATTGCACAGAAATGTGTATGTATTATGCGTAACGTGCCTGATTTACATATTTTTTTTTTTTCACTTTAAGGTCGTCGTCGAAAAAAAAGGAATGTCAGTACAAAGAATTCACCAATAAAAGGACAACGACCAATTTATGGACTCATTTTCTTCGTGCAAGTGACGGTCAATCTGCAAAATGCAAAATTTGCAAAAAGATCTTGAAAACAGTTGGTGGTGCTACTACTGGCTTACACACGCATATGAGAGCAAAACATGCAATAAATGTAGATTTGAAGGAAAGTGAAGATGACAACTCTACATCGGCATTGAGCATGACTGATGTTACTCCAGGAACTTCAAACCAAAGACAACCGATACTGACTACAGAAACTAAGAAAAGGAAAATGATGACAGATTTCTTCAGTTCCAAGTCTAATGAAAAAATGGAGGTGATGTGATCATATCGCGAATGGCAGCACTGGACGGTTGTTCTTTCCGTTTTTTTGTTGAGAGTCAAGATCTCCAAAAGATGTTCAAAAAAAGTGGCCACGATCTACCTAAATCGCCGAGTACAATAGTAAAAATAATATTTACTCAAGCTGAAGAAGTCAAAGCAGACATAAAAAATAAAATACAGAAGTTAAAAACAGAAGGCCACAGATTCGCATTCGCACTGACTTTGGACGAGTGGACATCCTTGCGAAACAAAAGATACATGAACATAAATTTGCACAGCAACGGTTTCGGTGGGTTCAATTTCAAGAATCTTGGCCTCGTCAAAATTACTGGATCAATGTCAGCTTTTGCAGCATATAATATGTTGCGAGATCATCTCGCTAAATTCGGCGTGTCTTTGGATGAGGACGTCGTTAGCCTTACAACCGACGGTGCGAGCGTGATGACGAAAATGGGGACATACTGCAACGGCTATCACCAATTATGTCTCGCCCACGGTATTCAGCTCGCGGTAATTGACACGCTATATAAAGATACGAACGAAGAAAGAGAACTCCAGCCGGTATCCATTAACGAGGCAATGGATTCAGATAAAGACAGCGAATCTGAAAGCGACGAGGACGCAGATTCCGCACCACCACCAACGAATGACAGTCGTTTAGAAATTGAAGCTCCCACTGCTCGGGTTGAACCAAAAACATACAAGGAACTTATAGAAAAAGTTCGGCGCCTTGTAAGGTCTGTAAGAAAGTCACCTCTAAAAGCTGATTTGTTACGACAATACGTCAATGCGGAACACGGTAAAGACATACAACTGCAGCTAGATTGTCGCACGCGCTGGTCAAGCATGTCGGACATGATCGGAGTATTTTTGAAAATAAAAGACTCCGTTCTGAAGGCTCTAATAGATTGGAAATCTGAGGTTTGCTTTTCAGATGATGACATTCAAACACTGAACAACATTCATCATAGCTTGAATGTCATAAAACTGTCTGTTCTTACATTGTGCCGACGTGATGCGACTCTTTATACAGCTGACACGGCTTTGCGATTCATGCTTAAAAAACTCGACGAACAAATTAATTTTTAAAGTGCTAGGCTGGCTACAAACTTGAAAAATCGTATCAAGCAAAGGCGACTTCTACTTGCAGGTGTTTTGCACTATCTGCACAATTCTAACGACTTCTTTAGACAAGCAGATGATGAAACTTTTATAAAACCAAAAAGCGACGAAATTTGCGAGATTATTGTTACTCTGCTACGCCAGCTTAATTACAAGCCCTACACTACAACTACCACTGAGCATGCAGAAAATCAAGATGACTCTTCGTCTTCTGCTTCTGATGTTGACGTTGCAGTTGATGATTTAACACTACAAGAACAGCTTGATAAAGAGCTACATATATGCCAAACAAAGCCCCGTAAATATACAACTAAACATTTTGACCTTTCTGGATTTGTCAAATTTGAAAAAGCGATGTATGATAATGGTGGAGAGCGAGGTGTATATCTGACACAAGTTTATAATTATTTAAATATTATACTTCCTACGAGTGTGGAGAGTGAACGGGTATTTTCAAGCGCCGGTTACTTTTGTAACCGAATACGAAGCTCACTCTCTGACAAAATGTTAGATTCGTTAATTCTCTTGAGAACTCATTATCAAGAACAGCGTAGCACATAGAGTAGACCGCTTTTCTTGATAGTGAGTTTCATATATTTAAGTGTTTCTTTCTTGTGATAATTTTAATTATAATATTTGCTGTTGAGCTCTTAATTTGTTGATTTGTTTTAAGAAGTTTAGTTAGACTTGTTTAATTTTAATGATTGTGATGTGATTTGTGAACTGATTATGTCATGTCAAGATTGTTGTTAAACATGATAAATCTGAGGAGAGACTTAAGTGCTCATTTTAATATTTTGATTTTAACTACCTAGTAATGTCTAAACTACTCTAAAGCGTGATATTTCTTGTGTTCATTTAATTATGTTATTTTTCACTAATATTTTAAGGCTATCAAATTGTTAATTTTTAAGTTTTTAAAAAGTTTAGACTTTCCTAATTTTAAAATATTGTTAACTGGCAATGTCGTATCAAGACTGAGTTAAAGACTGATGTTAGAAATGATTAAAAGTTACTCGAGGTGTTTTTGTTTTTTTTTTTTAATAATTTCGGATCCAGTTCCGGAATTCCGGAATTCCGGAGTTGAGAGCCCAATATCGTAGATTAACTCCGGAATTGAAAACCTTCCGATACTGGATGCCCTAGCTGCTACCTTAGATTTGTTCCATGAGAACACGTCTCCTAACTTAGAGAGATGTATTCATTATTCTAATGAATTCTATAAATATGTTATATGTTATGGTCGCGAATCATATTTTGATGAAAATACAACTTGACGCTGACCTGCAAATTGCAAAAACGTAATAAAATGTGCATTTCGCGGGCTACCACTGCGGATCCAGCTTAATGAAGCTGCACCACCACTTCGCACGGTTTTTAAAATTTGACAAAACATACAGATTTGTTTATTAAATGTAAACAACCTTCCGGAATAAAGGCTCTTACAGACCGGGGCGATATCGCGGGTGCGACAGGCATATTGCTGCTGGTCGCGCCCGCGATATCGCCTCACTTACAGGAGCCTTAAATTCTCAAAATGCATATCAAATCCCGTTGCGAAGTTTAGAAGAACAACTCGATCAGAGGATAGAATGATAATTATATTATAGATATATCAAACAGCAGTTTCGGTTCTTAAAAAGCTTAGCTTTGTTATCTAACTTCCTCCTCTGGCTCTAACGCCTAACCTGATCATGTCTCCCAATTTGAAATCCACAGTAAATTCAAAGTTTATCAAAATTGAAATCATACTATCTTAAAAAAATAATCAACTGACAGACTTCACTAAATCTTTTAGCATTAGGCTGACACTTACCGAAGCAGGTTTAGTATAATCAGACGATATATTCCTAGATCCATTTATCGAGCCATAACCCGTAGACGAGGGTGAATTCAAACTGCCTCCCGGAGAGCTCAGGCGTCCGGGTGAGCTTCCTCTGCCAAGTGGCGAGCTGGTTCTGCCAGGGGATGCGGTCCTTCCACCGGGGGAACTCCTGCCTCCAGGACTGCCTACCCTGGCGCCAGGGTTGATGGAGTTCTGAAGGTCGGCGAGCAGCGCATCTGGAATCAAGGGTAATAGTAACTTCAGTACTCGAATTGTAAATCAGCTTTGTTTTTAATGGCTGTTTAAAATGGCTGAGATTTTCCTGATTATTTATTTCTATTTGTATAATTAGGACGAGAGTTTTGGAAGACAGGACCTTTTTTTAGAAGAATACAGTTAAACTGCTGCTTTATTTTCATAATGGCACAAATCCAAGCAATGCAAGTCACTCTAATAACAACATTGATTTAAACTGACTGGAGACGGACACAGGACCATCTCATTTCGTAATGCAATATGACTAAAAAGAAATGAATGACGAGAAATTAGTAGACACTACAGTTATTGGAACTTGTTGAGACTTAAAGTCCGATTGTTGTGTCTAATTCGAAACAATGTCAGGTTCCCATGTATCAATGCAAACCGATTAAAAGATTAACTGAAAATACTTCAGTTTCGTGGAAGGTAAGTACGGAACTCCAAAGATGAAAACGCCAATTCCTAAAACTCGCAGCATTAGGCTTTTCCCGAAATTCGGAGACTACCAGCATACCTAATTGATTATTTTATTTTGCTCTATTTGGAACACAGTTACAGTACGTATCAGCTACTGTGAATAAGTCACGAGTTTGTAATGCCTACATGCGACCTTTTAATTAATACAAGTTCATCCCACGTTATCGCAAATTATATGTCAAGTTATCTTAAATGTCTTTAATCTTATGTTTTTCAAGACCGGTAACTTTTGCTCGGATGAATTGCAATAGCTTAAACTTTAGCATGCAATAGTGGATTTCAACGCTTGAGTAAGTATCGACCAGAAATGCCTTGAGCAATTTATTTGAGCATTTCTTTTCATCTCTTTTGGTGGTAGTTCAAACAGGTAGATCAAGTGAAATTATTACTAAAACTAAAAAAAACTACAATTCATGGCCCAATGCAGTGTTTTTGTACAACTAATGGGAATTTTTCGGAGGATAAGTTTACGAAACCTCCTTAAGAAACAGTGCATGTTGATGGGCTATTGTTGTTTACACCAAGCTACATTCGGACGTTATTAATCGATCAATATTATTGAACAGTATTCAATTATTATTAATTAATAACAATTTTTTATTATTCAATCAAATAACATAAATAAAGCGTGCTGCGTTTGTCAAATGACATCATGTTTGTTGGAGCAGAACGGGGACCTTCTAATTGAACGGAATTAATAGTATTGCACCAAACGATGCAGAGCAATATATATTATATAATGTTTGGTATTGTACCATCAAAACTCAAAATATATTAGGATGGGCTTCCAGTTTCTCATAGTCAGAATTTTAATGGCATAGTAACTAATATCTTGGAGGTGTTTAAGCACAAAATCAATCCCCGTTTGTAAAGCAACACTAAGGGGATATTACAAGCCGGGGTCGCGTGGAAGTTCATAAGGGTTACCGAGGCCCCTGGCAACACAGGCAACGGAAGGAACACGGGTTGATTTTAAGTCAATAAGAGTCTGACACACCCTCCCGCTCCGCCCAGAGCAGGAGAAGTTATTTGATAATTTCCCACCCAAAACAAAACGGATATTACATACATACATAACATTACACCTATATTCCTCGAAGGGTTAGGCAGAGCTGTACCTAATACGAGTAGTACGCTCACATTTTGTTCGCTATATTTTTAAGTCCCATTGAAAAGGGGGCGAGCCTATTGCCATCAACCGGGCGTAAATCTAGTTCGGGGTTTTTTTAAGAAATTCCTGATGGAAACACCCAATAACACTTTGCCCGACCTAGGAATCGAACCCAGGACCTCATGCTCAGCAGTAGCGCTCGTGACCACTAGACCATCGAGACAGTCGATGAATTTGCTCATTGTGATTGAATGGAATCTTCCTAAAATCTGGTATTATTGTGGTCACAAAGCTTGCACACCACAGTGCAGTTCAGTGACCTAGGAACTTGAAGGACTCAACTTTTTTTAAACATATTCTTTGTTTACATTCATGATTATATGCGTATTCTGTTACATCCGACGCACAGTGGAACGAATGTATGGGAGCGGTTGGACGTAGACATGTCCGAAAAATAAGAGTAAAATTATGACAAACTAATGATGCCATCTTATTCGATTACTTAATGCCTTCATAAATTGTGGTGATGAATTTCTTCATAACTCCCATATTTCGGGAGTAATTTGAGAAAATGTGAAATTTTACTATGAAAATGAGTGTATCGAGCTCTCTCCCTCCTGATTCCGGGCTTGTTTCAAGTAGCGGTCTCTAATATCGTAATGCTATTACTAAGAGCTATATTTAATACTAAGACACATAGTGCGCCAAATGTGCACTTTCTGGGATAAAAGGAAATGAAAATTAAAAAAAAAAAACGTTTTTTCCCCATTTGTATTTACTTTAAACCGCAGACAGACTTATTAAGAGGTCTATAAATATATTATATATATACAGAAATATATATTAACAAAAATATTCACAAGAACTGATGAGAGTATGACTTTTAAGTAAGTTGATAATAAATTACCTAGTTTAATTAAAAGTACAATAAATAATTAAGATGTAAGCTCTAATTTACTAAGTTACACATTTTAAAACAATAACATCATTTAATTATCTTCGTCATCATCATCATCATCAATTAATTCAAATTCAGAATCGATGTCCGCTAAATCATTTATGTTAACAAATTCGATATCACTTTTCTCAGAATCCGTAAGCTCATAAAATTCCTTAAAAGAAGATTTTTTTACAAACTTATTTCCTTTTGGACGGATACTTGTAACAAGTGGATCAGAAGACAGTAAAAGATTGTGCATAATATCTTCATTGCATGAGATACTGCTATGCTTTCGAGAATGCCCCTCTCTATATTTTCTAAAATCTTTATTTCTAGCCTCAGATGCCTCTTCGGATAGAAAACCAATGGGCACAATTGACATGTTCTGAACTATGTCTGGCCCATGCATTAAAATTTTATGAAGTGAAGAAGGCATATAATACCATGGGTATAACTCCACGTAAAGCTTAGCAGTATCAAAGCAGAACTCTCGGAATTTAGTTACGTTGATCTTCTCTCCTGATGAAATACACTGCAAGATCACACAGATTTTTCTTAAAAGCATATCATCTATTCCGGTCAGTTCAGCAGATTTAGTGTAGTTTTCAAAAAATCTCCTTGCCGAGTTGCCATTGTTGGTGGATCCACTGCCTTGTTTCACAACATCGAGAAGTAAGCCCGTTTCTCTTCTTACAGCCTCTTGAACTCTTTTCTTCCTGTCATCAACTTGCCTTTTTGCTATATCACCCCTTACTTGCCATGATTTTATGTCTAATTTGTAGGAAATGTGTAATAAGCATTCCATTGAGCGAATCCAAGCGTGAAGGGTGCTTAAGCTATATTTATACATGTCCTCGTTTGCGTGTTTATCTTTGATTAACTCTAAATTATTCATTTCTTTAGGACAAGCCTTGCATATGTCACACACTGAAGCTGCTGTATTGGATATAATGGAATGAATTTTACCATCAATCATTGTCAACAGCAGTTGGTGTTTGACACTAATTCCATCAGTGATGGTGGATGGAGTTAAGGCTTCAATCTCTGCTTCGATTTCAGCCATCTCTCTCTGCACATTTTCTTTGGTTTCCTTTATAAACTTAAACAATATTGGCCGGCAAAATGAAGTGGAAGATGGTCGCTCGTTTTCCCAAATTGTTACACCTTTTGAGACGAGCCGCAGTGGTACAAGACTAATCATAAAATTACTAGCAAGATCGATTTGCTCATCTTCACTCGTCCTTTGATGATAAATGCTTTGGCTATATGATCCGTCAAAACCCCATTTGCTGGTCAATACGAGCTGTTGATTGGGATCAACAGGGGTTTCTAACGACCTAATAAGTCTTCTTGAGGTTAAATCCATCAAGGCTTGTAATTTGATTTTTGCAGAGCTCTCTGTAACTGTGAGATCTTCTTTGGCCGGATAGCACTTAATTTTTTCTTTAACCAACATGTAGTAACTCGGGTATTGAAGAGCTCCTTCTTGAGTGTTGAAATCCCGAAGAGTGTTATAGCGCCATTTCGATAAGTTCATCGATACATAAAGAGCCAATGCCTTCAAAGGGGATATTTCCCGTACCTGAATTGATTTACCTTCAATGAAGGCTTTGATTTTTGAGGCCTCTTCTGGATTCTCCGTCAAGTATTTCATAACATAAGCTGTATCGCTTTGTCCTGCCTTTTGAAGCGCCCTTTCGGCCGAAAACATAATTTCAGCGCTGCTACTGCTGCATGAAAGACTATCTTCAGTGCGTCTTCTTTTTTGCCGGTTACTAAGGTCCTCAAAAGATTTACGAGGACTAGGATGTGTACAAGTTGAAGCATCAGATTTAGCAGGAGAAATTATGGGCTCGATGACGTCACTTATATTTTCTGTAGAAGGTTCCATATTTTCATTCTGTAATTCCGGCCATTGAATTGCAGCCTGTAGCCAAATCTCATGTTTCTTCCGAAACTTACGAGGGCGGGTCAATAAGTCCGTGACTTTTGGAATAAAACACAGATTTTTTGATAAAAAAATAATTTTATTTTTCAACGTAGTCTCCCTTGAGCTCTATACACTTTGTCCAACGCTTCTCCAATTTTTTTATCCCTTCCAAAAAAAATGATTTGTCGAGGTCCTCAAAATAGGCCTTTGTTTGCGAGATGACTTCATCATTGGAGTCAAATCTTTTTCCACCAAGCCATTTCTTCAGGTTTGGGAACAAGAAGTAGTCGCTCGGAGCCAAATCTGGAGAATAGGGCGGATGAGGGAGCAATTCATAGCCCAATTCATGGATTTTTGCCATGGCAACTGCACATGTGTGCACCCTTGCATTGTCTTGGTGGAAAAGAACTTTTTTCTTGGCCAAATGAGGTCGGTTTTTTTTCAAATCGTCATTGAATCGGTCCAATAAATTGGCATAATATTCCCCATTGATTGTTCTTCCCTTTTGAAGGTAGTCAATGTGGATTATCCCGCGTGCATCCCAAAAAACAGTCGCCATAACTTTATTGGCTGACAAACCCACCTTGGCCTTCTTCGGCGCCGATTCACCCTTAGAAACCCACTGTTTTGACTGTTGTTTGGTCTCTGGTGTGTTGTGATGGATCCATGTTTCGTCCACGGTTACAAAACGGCGCAAAAACTCCTCCATATTGCGATTAAACAACGCCAAACCTTCCTGTGAAGTTGTTACACGATTGCGTTTGTGGTCGACTGTGAGCAAACGCGGCACCCATCTTGCGGAAAGCTTTCTCATGCCCAAGTGATCATTCAAAATTGAAACCACTGAGCCATGCGAGATCCCTACGGCTTCCACAATCTCTCGCACTTTCAATCTTCGGTCGGCCAATACCATATCGTGAACTTTTTCGATTGTTTCGGGTGTAGAGACCTCAACTGGGCGTCCAGGACGTTCGGCATCTTCAGTGCTTGTACGGCCACAACGAAATTCAGTAAACCACTTTTTTACCATTGAAATCGATGGTGCAGAGTCCCCATAGTATTTATCAAGCTTAGCCTTGGTCTCGGTAATGGTTTTTTTTCGCAAGAAATAATGCTTAATAAGCACACGAAATTCACTTTTTTCCATTTTCTCCTCAAATTAGTGAGTAGTCTGATAAAAATAGCTGTCAAACACAAACTAACTGACGCAGCAAGTTTAAATTTTGACAGGAGTCAACTGACAGATGCCTGTTGACAGGAGCAGTGTTGCTGTTTCAGTAAAGAGGTCAGAAATTCAAAAAGTCACGGACTTATTGACCCGCCCTCGTATCTGTGCTTCTTCCAGACTGTGTCCATTTTGCATAAATGCGGTAGCAAAATCGACGACACCAGTCTTTTAAACTTGTTTCAGCACTTTCACATAACTGAACACAACTGTTATCTTTTAAAACACTGAACAAATAGTTAAAGTCGCGTAAATCTTTATGTGCGCGTGCGCATAAAGCAACGTGAATATCAAGATTTGTATTAAAATTTGGAAAATACATTGCGAGATTAGCTTGGATACAACGAGGTGTAAATCAACACTGATTTTAAAGTTACTAATAGTGACCTATTTATATAAAATCCAGGTATCCCAGGTATCCTTTGTTAAATATTGCAAGGTAATTAGTTATTGTGATAATTAGTAAATGATGCATGCTAAATTAGTGTATTAAGAGCCATTTCGTAATTAAATAATAGCAATGTTCTTATCAGTAATCATTAGTGCATCAGTTTTATATGTAAACCTTAAGTCCCTAATTATATATCTCTCGTCCTTTGATGATAAATGCTTTGGCTAGATGATCCGTCAAAACCCCATTTGCTGGTCAATACGAGCTGTTGATTGGGATCAACAGGGGTTTCTAACGACCTAATAAGTCTTCTTGAGGTTAAATCCATCAAGGCTTGTAATTTGATTTTTGCAGAGCTCTCTGTAACTGTGAGATCTTCTTTGGCCGGATAGCACTTAATTTTTTCTTTAACCAACATGTAGTAACTCGGGTATTGAAGAGCTCCTTCTTGAGTGTTGAAATCCCGAAGAGTGTTATAGCGCCATTTCGATAAGTTCATCGATACATAAAGAGCCAATGCCTTCAAAGGGGATATTTCCCGTACCTGAATTGATTTACCTTCAATGAAGGCTTTGATTTTTGAGGCCTCTTCTGGATTCTCCGTCAAGTATTTCATAACATAAGCTGTATCGCTTTGTCCTGCCTTTTGAAGCGCCCTTTCGGCCGAAAACATAATTTCAGCGCTGCTACTGCTGCATGAAAGACTATCTTCAGTGCGTCTTCTTTTTTGCCGGTTACTAAGGTCCTCAAAAGATTTACGAGGACTAGGATGTGTACAAGTTGAAGCATCAGATTTAGCAGGAGAAATTATGGGCTCGATGACGTCACTTATATTTTCTGTAGAAGGTTCCATATTTTCATTCTGTAATTCCGGCCATTGAATTGCAGCCTGTAGCCAAATCTCATGTTTCTTCCGAAACTTATCTGTGCTTCTTCCAGACTGTGTCCATTTTGCATAAATGCGGTAGCAAAATCGACGACACCAGTCTTTTAAACTTGTTTCAGCACTTTCACATAACTGAACACAACTGTTATCTTTTAAAACACTGAACAAATAGTTAAAGTCGCGTAAATCTTTATGTGCGCGTGCGCATAAAGCAACGTGAATATCAAGATTTGTATTAAAATTTGGAAAATACATTGCGAGATTAGCTTGGATACAACGAGGTGTAAATCAACACTGATTTTAAAGTTACTAATAGTGACCTATTTATATAAAATCCAGGTATCCCAGGTATCCTTTGTTAAATATTGCAAGGTAATTAGTTATTGTGATAATTAGTAAATGATGCATGCTAAATTAGTGTATTAAGAGCCATTTAGTAATTAAATAATAGCAATGTTCTTATCAGTAATCATTAGTGCATCAGTTTTATATGTAAACCTTAAGTCCCTAATTATATATCCTAATTAGCTTATATCTTCTCTAATTGGCTGCTCAGAAATGTTATTGTAATAAGGTAAACCTTTAGAAAAACGGTTTTAATCAACAAAATAAACAAAAAATAAAAAAATTGTTTTATAAAATAAACATCACTCTTTATCCCAGAAAGTGCACATTTGGCGCACTATGTGTCTTAGTATTAAATATAGCTCTTAGTATTAGCATTATGATATTAGAGACCGCTACTTGAAACAAGCCCGGAATCAGGAGGGAGAGAGCTCGATACACTCATTTTCATAGTAAAATTTCACATTTTCTCAAATTACTCCCGAAATATGGGAGTTATGAAGAAATTCATCACCACAAGTTATGAAGGCATTAAGTAATCGAATAAGATGGCATCATTAGTTTGGCATAATTTTACTCTTTTTTTTCGGACATGTCTACGTCCAACCGCTCCCATACATTCGTTCCACTGTGCGACGCTGGGATAATAATGGGGGATGTAGAAGCTCCCACCCTTTCAAATATAATTAACAAATATTACAATTTTTAAAACAGCGACAAGGAAGGTTTCAACCAATTATGCTCATTTAAATAGGTATGCGGAAATATCACGTAATATTAATTGTGTTTATGGTTATTTACATGGGATAACTATAATAAGTATACTTTTACCATTCCATAATCATTATGGGGTTTCCTCAAAGTCCAGTAAAATTATAACTTTGTTACATGATTAAATTATTTTGCCACACCATGTAAAACTCGGAACAACTATATCAGATTTACCACAATATTTAAATCCAAACTAACCCAATCATAAAATCACCCAAAACAAGAAAGGGCCTTAAGTTTTTGTATAAGTAATTAAAAATTGATATATTTCGCAGCAGAAGCCCACGGCCGACACAGTACCCCAAGACTTGTTTGTCAGGAACTAGTTTGCTTTTCGGAGTTCAATGGCTTCATATGCCTTTAAATAAGAATAATGTCCATCAAAATAAAAATAAACCTGCTAACGACTATATGGCGTAACTCCTTATCGGTCAAGTTGCGCAAATTGCCTACCATCATAAGATAAGCACTATTACACAAGGTATTGCTACAAGAAGCCTCTGTGATAATCATGGGTCACGTAATTTTAATAACAATTATGGATATCGCCAACATTACAGAGCACCTCTTGTACATTATTATATTAAAAGATTCAAACATGAGTAGCCTCAATACCAGGTTATGTCAATAACAAATATGTGATTCAAAGTCAATATAACTAAGAACAGGATATTAATTAAGAGTCGGGAAATCGCCGTTGTCCTTGGACAAACAAATGTGCGTCGCGATTACGTCGCGTCGCCGTTCTTTTTCATAGGGAATATTTATTTTTAGTCACGTAAATATGAATATTTGAAAAAAAAAAACAGATAGAATTATAGATAAAAAATAGCCTGTTCATATAAAAAAATCACGTAAAATATAGTAGTTTGAAATTAATATCTTTTTTTATGCTTCAGGTAGACATTACTTTCTGAATTTACATACTTAAATATTCACATAAAGAATTGATGTGCATGCGTTCAAGTTTAACATTCATTTTTTGCATAACTTATTTGCATTATATGACGGCGTCATAACAGATTTAAAAGTCACTAAGTCATATATCTGTGCCTTAAGTAAATACTTTTGATTTGTAAGTAATATTAATTAAAATATTTATACCCAATCCACCAACAGCTTCATAAACCTCTTCGTATTGTATTTTCTTTGGCGAAGGATTCTTTTTCAATATTTTCCCGTAAATATCATCGTTCACTGTATAATGAGACTGAGACATTTTCAATATTTTAAATTAAAACTTTTTGGTATCACTTAAAACGGTCCACAAGAAACTGGCCGCGGCGAATTCGCAAGAAACGCCAAAAAAAGTTTAAAAAAGGTTTCGCGTCAAGGGCGGAGGAAGGGATTCTAAATTTAAATATATCTCCTTTGCTCTCGTGCGAGCAAGGAGGCGCGGGCGACTCTCATAAGGACTAATGCAGTACTGATTCACCTCCGCAAGCGCAGACCGCAAAAATCGCTCACAACCTAACATATTGTTCACATAAATATTTGCGATTCTTTAATCGTCCGTGTTAGTGGAAGCGCTGAGAGAGATGAGGTCACGAATTAGTATTTCGGTCGTGTTA
Source organism: Atethmia centrago (assembly GCA_905333075.3). Taxonomy (NCBI): domain Eukaryota; kingdom Metazoa; phylum Arthropoda; class Insecta; order Lepidoptera; family Noctuidae; genus Atethmia; species Atethmia centrago. Next base: position 26,484,787 of record HG995378.1, on the reverse strand, counting down.
GTTGCGTATGTCAGGACATTGTAAACCAGCTCCGTTATAGAGGTATACAGAAAGTAAAACAGATGTTAGATGTTCTAATGTTTAAAATGAAGCGCTGAAAGTGCTTTATGGTGCGGTCCATCAATGAACTCGCTGACGCCGCTTTGATAATACGGAGTTGAGGCGTCATAGGATGACGCGTTCTCCGTGGAATTTGTCTGCTAGCCCTCTCTGGCAAGTCGTGATGTTCCGTTTAGTTGTGAGGGAAAGAAGAGGGCGATTAGTAAGTACTTTTGGAATTTCGTGGAAGCACTGAACTCAGTTCTGTGGTTAGTCTGAGATAATAAAGGCATGCAGCATAGCTATTATTTTTCTGTGTAACTTAAAAAACGTGTATAATATGTACTTATAAGGATTTTAAAATTAATTACGATAAATTTAGTTTCTTTGAGATTAAATTAATTAATTTTCATTATCGTTTAGGAGTTATCGGATATTAGTTACAACAGTAGAGCCAAATTAGAATATTGTTTAGGAAAATGCAACTTTCCTTGTTTATGACGGCAACATTATTATTTGTTTGCAATCTGTTTTTATTATCCTCTTGGCAATATAATTATCAAGCTATTACCTCGTTTCACCAAGCTAATACCATAATTATTGGACTAGCAGATTGGGGACCACCGAATTTAAAAGAGTCCATTTGAGTCAAATAAGGTAGAACAGCGTCATGGGCACAAGCCCCCACAACAGCGTTGTGGGGGCTTGTGGCTAAGTAATAACAGCCGCACGGGTCGATCGATCAGGTTAAGCTACGCTTGGCGCGGTTGGTCCGTGGATGGGTGACCATCTTTACATACCAAGACCCCTTCGTGCCTCGGAAAGCACGCTAAGCCGTTGGTCCCGGCTGTCATTTGTAGATCTTTGACAGTCGTTACGGGTCGTCAGAAGCTCGAAAGTCTGACAACCAGACTTACCAAGGGGTATTGTGTTGCCCAGTAACTGGGTTGTGGAGGTCAGATAGGCAGTCGCTCCATGTAAAATACTGGTATTCAACTGTATCCGGTAAGACTGGAAGCCGACCCCAACATAGTTGGGAAAGGGCTAGGCAGATGATGAAGGTAGAACAGCGTCAATGCTAGTAAAGACATCCAGGATCTAAAAACATTACCCTCCTTCTGGGGCAGTCGGTTAAAAAGTATTTAATTGAAAAAAAACCGTCCAAGTGCGTGTCGGACCACGCACAATGAAGGGTTCCGTAGTTGGAATGAATTTATCCGAAAAACAAACTTAATATTGTAGTTGAAAAACAATTTTTCACATACATATACGTCACGGTCAATTCAACCAACTGCAAATTTAAGTTGACTCGTTGACTTGTAAAGCCTGTGATAGTTTTCTTTTTTAATTCGTTGTTTAAATTACTGCCGTGAATGTTTTCACATCTCCATAAATAACCATTTAGTTGGCAGGAGGGGATACACTTGACTATAACAAATTAGCACTTTATTGCTTAATATTACGCAAAACGGATCCTTGAATCGAAAAATGGTTTTCACATATCCGTAATATTTTTGAACGGCCTATCCAACGATACCCCACACCGTGGGATAAATGCATCGATCACTAATAAAGAACTTCTTTACAACAAACTTTCTTTACTAGTGATCGATGGATAAATGAGAAAAAAATACGAGTAGTCCCTACTTTACGTGCAAGGGAGGTACCCAATTCAAGTTTTTGTATTACCTCTTTGTCGGCGTGATTAATATGTATACCCATGCCAAATCACATCTTTCTAGTACTAATAGTCTCCGACCTAAGCCGCGGACGGACAGACAGACAGACAGACATGGCGAAACTATAAAAACCGAGGTTAAGACAACTTTTCGTATTAAGTATACTCACAACCTCTTGCAAAATACGAATCTTTGGTGTAGTCAAACCGAGGTCCCTTGAAAATTCCTCGCTTTGAAAAGGTCTGCGGTCGTGCCTTGTGTATTCATACGCACGTCCTCGGATGGTACTTAAACCACAAACACACCCTCACATACACTCACCCGTGCACTCTCGTGCATTGTGTTTGCACGAGACTGCACTCCAAATGTTCAACATAAGTAAATAAGTAGCTTAATTTTAATTTATAGTATTTGTTTTTATTATTTTTAAATTACTTTTACTGTTTTTTTTTTGTTTTATATTTTTACGAGTTCACTATGTCTTCGAATTTTTATTTTGTTTTTTTGTAACCTAGTTTGGAAGGCGCTGGTGTCTGTGATACAATGTTTTTTTTTTAATTAGTACAGGCATCAACGATACACTTTTTTTTGTAATGTTAATTATTTACTTGAAAATTTGTTTTTGTGTACCTTATAATTATGTGTTTTTCTGAAAATAAAATGTATTATTTATTGAAACATAAATAGAGTTCGATAAAAAAAAAAATCTCAGGGATTAGTGATAAATTCAATAAAATTCTATGGGAATCCCGGAAAAAAAGAGGACACCACTTTACCACAAAGCGGTAAAAGGTGGCAATTATCCTGCCGTCAGAGAGTGGTGATTTGATAAGCAGAACAAGTGGACGTTTTCACCAACCAGTGAGTAGGTCATTGTTTTCTATTGTCCCTAAAATCTACGTTAAGTATAAGCATTCGATTCATGATCATGACGTTAGCGTTATTGAATTCATGACCCAAAGCAATAAATCTTAGTCATCAACTCATCACATCAGTGACTATTTAGTGAACGTAAGCCATGTTAAAGAAAAACCGGGACGTAATAATCTAAAATCGCTGACACGTACGTAGTAGCTTTTTTTTGGGTGGGAAAATCTCATTGAATGCTTCAGTATCAGTAAACTTCTCCCGCTTTGGGCGAAGCGGGAGGGTATGTCAAACACAAAATCAAAAGTCATTTATTCAAACTAGGCTGAGAATCAGCACTTTTCGAACGTCAAAATTACATAAGACAGACGCCAAAACGCCCGCCCTTCACCACTTCCTAGTAGTACTAGCTTTAGATTTTTTTATATGTATATAGCTAAAGATTTTTTTTTGTGCTTTAGCTGGGAAGCAAAAGTGGCGCAGCAAACTCTCCAGCAGCAGAGCTGTCTATTCAGTTAGAAAAAAAAAGGATTCTATACGTAAGCAAAATAATTTACACTACGCACAACTCAAAACATTAAATTATTAGCCATATATCAGCTAGCACGCCACTATACCAACAAACAAAAAAAAAGAAAAACACCGAAAACTATACTCAAGTAGAAATAAAAACGTAAACAGAACTTAATACCTAAATAAAAGCCTCCAGGCATAAAGTGCGTGCCCGCTTACATATAGCTATAGCTGTAACTCAGTCACAAATAATAAACTAGGACTACTCTTACTGATTTAAACCCACCCGTGTTCCTTCCGTTGCCTGTGTTGCCAGGGGCCTCGGTAACCCTTTAGTACCTTCCCGCGACCCCGGCTCACAGTGGAACGAATGTATGGGAGCGGTTGGACGTAGACATGTCCGAAAAAAAAGAGTAAAATTATGCCAAACTAATGATGCCATCTTATTCGATTACTTAATGCCTTCATAACTTGTGGTGATGAATTTCTTCATAACTCCCATATTTCGGGAGTAATTTGAGAAAATGTGAAATTTTACTATGAAAATGAGTGTATCGAGCTCTCTCCCTCCTGATTCCGGGCTTGTTTCAAGTAGCGGTCTCTAATATCATAATGCTAATACTAAGAGCTATATTTAATACTAAGACACATAGTGCGCCAAATGTGCACTTTCTGGGATAAAGAGTGATGTTTATTTTATAACACAATTTTTTTATTTTTTGTTTATTTTGTTGATTAAAACCGTTTTTCTAAAGGTTTACCTTATTACAATAACATTTCTGAGCAGCCAATTAGAGAAGATATAAGCTAATTAGGATATATAATTAGGGACTTAAGGTTTACATATAAAACTGATGCACTAATGATTACTGATAAGAACATTGCTATTATTTAATTACTAAATGGCTCTTAATACACTAATTTAGCATGCATCATTTACTAATTATCACAATAACTAATTACCTTGCAATATTTAACAAAGGATACCTGGGATACCTGGATTTTATATAAATAGGTCACTATTAGTAACTTTAAAATCAGTGTTGATTTACACCTCGTTGTATCCAAGCTAATCTCGCAATGTATTTTCCAAATTTTAATACAAATCTTGATATTCACGTTGCTTTATGCGCACGCGCACATAAAGATTTACGCGACTTTAACTATTTGTTCAGTGTTTTAAAAGATAACAGTTGTGTTCAGTTATGTGAAAGTGCTGAAACAAGTTTAAAAGACTGGTGTCGTCGATTTTGCTACCGCATTTATGCAAAATGGACACAGTCTGGAAGAAGCACAGATAAGTTTCGGAAGAAACATGAGATTTGGCTACAGGCTGCAATTCAATGGCCGGAATTACAGAATGAAAATATGGAACCTTCTACAGAAAATATAAGTGACGTCATCGAGCCCATAATTTCTCCTGCTAAATCTGATGCTTCAACTTGTACACATCCTAGTCCTCGTAAATCTTTTGAGGACCTTAGTAACCGGCAAAAAAGAAGACGCACTGAAGATAGTCTTTCATGCAGCAGTAGCAGCGCTGAAATTATGTTTTCGGCCGAAAGGGCGCTTCAAAAGGCAGGACAAAGCGATACAGCTTATGTTATGAAATACTTGACGGAGAATCCAGAAGAGGCCTCAAAAATCAAAGCCTTCATTGAAGGTAAATCAATTCAGGTACGGGAAATATCCCCTTTGAAGGCATTGGCTCTTTATGTATCGATGAACTTATCGAAATGGCGCTATAACACTCTTCGGGATTTCAACACTCAAGAAGGAGCTCTTCAATACCCGAGTTACTACATGTTGGTTAAAGAAAAAATTAAGTGCTATCCGGCCAAAGAAGATCTCACAGTTACAGAGAGCTCTGCAAAAATCAAATTACAAGCCTTGATGGATTTAACCTCAAGAAGACTTATTAGGTCGTTAGAAACCCCTGTTGATCCCAATCAACAGCTCGTATTGACCAGCAAATGGGGTTTTGACGGATCATCTAGCCAAAGCATTTATCATCAAAGGACGAGTGAAGATGAGCAAATCGATCTTGCTAGTAATTTTATGATTAGTCTTGTACCACTGCGGCTCGTCTCAAAAGGTGTAACAATTTGGGAAAACGAGCGACCATCTTCCACTTCATTTTGCCAGCCAATATTGTTTAAGTTTATAAAGGAAACCAAAGAAAATGTGCAGAGAGAGATGGCTGAAATCGAAGCAGAGATTGAAGCCTTAACTCCATCCACCATCACTGATGGAATTAGTGTCAAACACCAACTGCTGTTGACAATGATTGATGGTAAAATTCATTCCATTATATCCAATACAGCAGCTTCAGTGTGTGACATATGCAAGGCTTGTCCTAAAGAAATGAATAATTTAGAGTTAATCAAAGATAAACACGCAAACGAGGACATGTATAAATATAGCTTAAGCACCCTTCACGCTTGGATTCGCTCAATGGAATGCTTATTACACATTTCCTACAAATTAGACATAAAATCATGGCAAGTAAGGGGTGATATAGCAAAAAGGCAAGTTGATGACAGGAAGAAAAGAGTTCAAGAGGCTGTAAGAAGAGAAACGGGCTTACTTCTCGATGTTGTGAAACAAGGCAGTGGATCCACCAACAATGGCAACTCGGCAAGGAGATTTTTTGAAAACTACACTAAATCTGCTGAACTGACCGGAATAGATGCTATGCTTTTAAGAAAAATCTGTGTGATCTTGCAGTGTATTTCATCAGGAGAGAAGATCAACGTAACTAAATTCCGAGAGTTCTGCTTTGATACTGCTAAGCTTTACGTGGAGTTATACCCATGGTATTATATGCCTTCTTCACTTCATAAAATTTTAATGCATGGGCCAGACATAGTTCAGAACATGTCAATTGTGCCCATTGGTTTTCTATCCGAAGAGGCATCTGAGGCTAGAAATAAAGATTTTAGAAAATATAGAGAGGGGCATTCTCGAAAGCATAGCAGTATCTCATGCAATGAAGATATTATGCACAATCTTTTACTGTCTTCTGATCCACTTGTTACAAGTATCCGTCCAAAAGGAAATAAGTTTGTAAAAAAATCTTCTTTTAAGGAATTTTATGAGCTTACGGATTCTGAGAAAAGTGATATCGAATTTGTTAACATAAATGATTTAGCGGACATCGATTCTGAATTTGAATTAATTGATGATGATGATGATGACGAAGATAATTAAATGATGTTATTGTTTTAAAATGTGTAACTTAGTAAATTAGAGCTTACATCTTAATTATTTATTGTACTTTTAATGAAACTAGGTAATTTATTATCAACTTACTTAAAAGTCATACTCTCATCAGTTCTTGTGAATATTTTTGTTAATATATATTTCTGTATATATATAATATATTTATAGACCTCTTAATAAGTCTGTCTGCGGTTTAAAGTAAATACAAATGGGGAAAAAACGTTTTTTTTTTTAAATTTTCATTTCCTTTTATCCCAGAAAGTGCACATTTGGCGCACTATGTGTCTTAGTATTAAATATAGCTCTTAGTAATAGCATTACGATATTAGAGACCGCTACTTGAAACAAGCCCGGAATCAGGAGGGAGAGAGCTCGATACACTCATTTTCATAGTAAAATTTCACATTTTCTCAAATTACTCCCGAAATATGGGAGTTATGAAGAAATTCATCACCACAATTTATGAAGGCATTAAGTAATCGAATAAGATGGCATCATTAGTTTGTCATAATTTTACTCTTATTTTTCGGACATGTCTACGTCCAACCGCTCCCATACATTCGTTCCACTGTGCGGCTGGTAGTGAGTAAGCTTGGCGGTAAATATTAATTGTTTTTCTATGTGAGAAGAGACATTTGAGACAATAAGACGACGATCACGGACAACATTGTGTAACGCCTTATTATATTTCAAGAGCAACAAGCGTTTGTGAGATTAAAAAACGTTGCTATCATTTTACTACAAGGCGTACAAAAGTGCGCACGCGCATGCTTGAAGTGCTTCGTAATATTGCACACAAAAACGTCTTAAATATAGATAATTAGAATAGTTTGTGAATTCGTCCGTATAGGTTGCTACGTATACAGGCGAATACACTAATTATTCTTTTTGAAATTGGTCTAAAAAATAAAAAAAAATGTACTTTACAAATAATACATCTGTCATTTTTTTTTTTTTTTTTCTCTTGAGCTGACATAGGTATAGGTAACTTTGACATCAATTAATTAATTTGTTCCATGAAAATATTAATGCATGAGCTCATATTTGTTATTGCTGTCTTTTTATGTAATAATAATATTGTGCAGTACAAAATTAAATATTTGCACACCATATAAAATGGTAGAATGTAAAGGGACCATTATAGTTTTTAAGATCGTACGTGATTGTAAACCTACATTCCGGCAAATAAATGAATTTGATTTGATTTGATTCATAAATGCTTCGATGAACCATGACAATAAAAACCGATAGTGATTTTTCAACATTACTGTACTTATTATGACGGCCTCCTAATAGGACATACTGCTCGTAGGACGATTTGCTAAAAGGACATTTTGCTAAAGTGTAGTTTTGATTATAGGTCGTTTTGGATCATTTGCTTTTAGGAGTTTTTGGTATGGAGCGAAAAAAAAAAACAAACATTCAAATAAAATAGAATAAGCAATGGGCAAGAAAATCATGCAATTGAAGATCTATCTATGAACAGCTGCGTAAAGCTTGTTAAGTTGTTGGTTTTGATTTGTAGCACTAGATGGCGTTAGAAGTACGAGCACGTCGGGAAAACAATGTTATTAGGAAATTCTAAATCATAAGGCACGACGATAATGACAGTGACAATTCAGAATATGAAGAAATCTCTAATAAATTAATAAACTAAAGGAAAACAAGAATAAAAAAACATAGTTGATGCACAAGCTGTAGAATTCCCAGTGCAATAAATAGCTTAACATTCAATTCATAAAGATGATTAAGAAAATCATCGGAGTGTATCGAATCAAAACTATCACTAATCACAGGAAATAAAGCACTTCCCAAAGTAAAACGCGCTAATTAAGATGCGTTAAGATTAAATTAATGGCTTAATTAGTCACGCAAGCACCTTCATGTTTCACCGTCAATAAAAGCTCGTTCTTCTGCCTCTCTCCTGTTAGCTAGAAGCTCTTTAAAAGCTCTTTTGGTATACGTAGAGAAGCCAAATCAGGCAGCTGGGAATATGTTAGCGAGTCTAATATATAATATCGTCACTCGAAAAAGGTCAATGTTCAGTGAATCACCACGTTTGGCAAACAGAGAATAGTAATATTAGGAGTAGAACTTTATAGTAATAATCTTGGTGAGCATAAGTGTGCTCATCTTAGATAGATAGATAAAACATGTATTCAGTACACACAAAATACATAGCACAACACACAATAGCACAATTAGTGGATAACAAATTACATGAATATATATATAAAAACAATATACAAAAAAAAAAAAATGAAAAACATACATAAATAAATAGAGTGACATTATGACATACTTCAATTAATTATCGAACAAGGTGCGGTGTGCTTCTCAAGGTTGCACCAAATGGCAGTCCAGCTCAGCATGTGTCAGGCAAATATACCTGACGCTGATATTCTGCTGGATCCCTGCAGTGATCTTGAATGTACTATTACATCATGAAATTACTATTATACCTATATCCGATATTAATCCGTTGAAACCCAGAAATAATGACGATGCCCTTAACCACCGTCCTTTAACCGAAACCCTCAGAAAGATATGAGATAGCATATTTTTCCCCGACAACAATGAAAATAGTAACGTATTCCTTACGTTTTCCTGTATCCATAATGCTTTTCCGTCAAAAACTATAGTGATGTTAAAACATGCTTTTTTTTGGGCGGAGCGCAAGGGTGTGTCAGACTCTTACTGACTAAAACCCACCCTTGTTACTTCCGTTGCCTGTGTTGCCAGGGGCCTCGGTAACCCTTTCGTACCTTCCCGCGTTATGGTGGCTAACTATAAAATTAGGTATTTAGGTTCTTTTAAACCTTTTGGAATCAAGAGCAAGATTGAGCTTTTATCACAGTCAAGATCACCAGCACAGAATAGGAACTGGGGAAATAACCACAAATCAAGCATGATTACCGACGCGAGAAGACTGAGTTACAGCCAACAGGCCGTGGTCAGGCCCGGGTATACCCATCAGTATATTGTATATTAAAATATAGTAGCATTGTCCATCATAATAAGTAACCTATATTTTTAAATTGTCACGATGCGTCATTCTTCATGCTTTAAACCTCACTAAGATTAAATCAACTTCATATCTGGATGCAAAAAGTTATTAATAACAGTGCTGTAAGACAGGACAAGTAGTAAATAATGCGATATAGTGTCGGTAGAACATTTTGCGGTACTGACCGTCTGACAACATTTGACCACAGGCCGCAAGGTTATCTCAGGACAACTGACACCTCGTGGTCAACTGATACCGAACACTTTCAATTGTTCTCTTATGAACGTGAATTAATCCAAATCTGAAACTAGGACTGGTTTTTTTGTGGTCGTAGAGAATAAAGCTTTTATTACGTTGGCTCACGAGATATTTTGAACGGGATCTAGAAACTTTTTTTTTTCAGTATCATTGTCATAGAACTCGCATAGCCTCGTGCTATTGCTTCTTCGAATAATACTTATGATCTACATTATTTGAAGTCGAATAAAATAAATTAGTGCTTAGTACGTCGGTTCTAGAGCCAAATGTCATCCATTTACAAGTTATGAACAAAATATTCTCTGATCACAAAGGAAAATATTCTCGCATTTGACTAACAAAGACCATAACTTGAGCGACATGATAAAATCGGACATTACATCTTCACAAAACCAATAGACGCGATTACGCAAGTTTTGTTTACGCAGCGGTCCCGAACGCTCCACTAACACGCAACCGATATAGCGCAAGGCCGTACAATAAAAGCAACCTGACTCATCATGAATTAGTCCCAAACACCTCATATATTTCACTCACCAAGATATGCACTGAAATCGGTAAAGTATTTCCTCCAGTCCGTGGAGTTCAATTCGGGAGGACTCGCTGGTCTCCGCTCGACACTGTACTTTCGCTCCAAAATCGGGGAGAACGAAACTGTTTTTGGGGATGCAGAGCGCGTGCGCACGGATGCCATCCCTGTGCTTGGTATATAAGACGGGATGGGTCAAATTGGCGACAGTCGTGGCTGGACCGCGGCTAAGAGTAGACTGGTTATTTTCGGTGTGATGCAGGGTTATCTGCGGCGCGAGCGACGCCGGATGATAGCGCGGTCACACTGTGAGCTGGCGACAGAGTTGCGCGACGCGCTATTCCCGTCAGGTGCTCATTTCCGCCGTTACGTATTTCACAACTGATCGCGAACCGACTTCATTAACCTCTTTGTAAAAAGCGTGAAAAAATATAATGAATATGCGTAGGGTTATGTCTGAGCCAGTATGTTATGTAAGTGGCAGGTTTGTGTGTGGCGGTTATGTGGGCGGGCGGCGCCCTACAACTGTATCTACGTGAGACTCACGTGGTCACCGCGAGTAAACAGTATTAACTTGTTTTCTCCCACTGAATAATATAATTGGCTGCTGGCTTAGAGATTATTTCCAATGTATCAAAATACAAAGATTCAATGGAAATACAAGGGCCCATTGAAGCCAATTAGGCTATTATACAGTAGATTACATATAATGACGAATATACGTACATTAGTAGCACGCGTGGAAGTAGGTTAAACATTACTAACGTTTATGTTTGTTATTTCGTAAATAATGGTGTGGACTAGGTTATGTTTGAAATAGAAGCTTTGTTTGAATTTAACTACTTTAAACGGAAACATTGATATTTGAATCACGTCAATGTACAGTCAACGTCCAGAAGTCCACTTACACCGCAACCATTATCGCCTGCGCTATACGGGCAACAAGATGCCAATGTGTAGTGTTGTCAAACGTTCTTATAGAAGAAGGTCATAAGTACAACTAATATTGCTATTCCATAGTTTTGTGAGATTGCTAGTCGACTTCTGACTGTTACTGTACCTAATAATGGAGTTAATTGAATTCCCCTATGTCACATTAGAGCCGAAACGAACGAGGATCACTATGATAAAGTATGACTAAAACTTTTTCTAATATTTCTCTCAACGATTTCATGGAAGCATTAGCATCGGCGAATGGTACTTTGCATAAAAATATTGATGAGGGAAAGTTAGTAATTTCTAACTAACTCATTGAGGAAGCGATTACACATCATGCAATTGATTAAATACATTAAGAAGTGAATTTATGTATTTCAAATCCAGTTCCATTGAAGAGCAGAGAGAATTACCAATAAAACGGCATAAAAATTTAAACCCTTGATGAAATTTGTATTAGATCTGGTTACAGACTTCAGTTTTAAGGCTTCATATCTAGAAGACAGACAAGGTTGATAGTCCGATTACGTTAATCACATAAATTCTCCAGTAGTTCCTGAACTTTAAGACGCATTTTAATTTTGGGAAACGAGAAACGAACAAAGCTGATGTTTCTAAACCATAATTGTAGAGTATCTTGTTCTGATAAATAAAGACCAAGCCATTTTTTTAAAAGGAAATTGTATAAAACGTATCGATATTGTATCCATTGTCTGTGGCGTGTGGGTGACGCCCATCCGTGGGTGGGACCATAGTAGAAGTATTGAAGGTTACGCGATACTTTAGATAAAGATACAAGCAATAAACATCTTAATACCATTGCATTGCTTGTACCCGCAATTATACCAACTACGTTGCAACTGGGATTTTCTTAGTGGTAAACCTCTATTATAAGACCTTTCAGAGTATTATTTTGGCCACAGTACCACTAACGCAAAGGAAACCAATTTTCTTCCCTATTATTCTTTGGATTAATTTAGTTTCGAGAGACACTAGAGAATTTCGAACGAGATTTCGAGAAGTCAATTTAGTGATATATGCTACCTAGCATGCAGCGGCTTATAATACGTCCGTCCGCTTTAAAAATTAATGTCTGGTGAACTAATTCCAACAGTAGCACAAATCTCATTTTCACAGTAAATTGCTGGAAGTAGGTGACTATGGTGGTCGTGGGCGATGGCTATCTTGTCCGGCTACTAATAACTAAGTCGTTAATAAAACCTTTGAATCCCACACTTAATTACCACGTATAGCCTCTGCATCAATGGAAATCTGATTATTATGTAAGATTTGTATGGGATTATCAATGATTACTGTTCGTATTCATCTTGTAATATAAAACCACGCCTACGACGATGGGTTAAAGAGATTCCATTTCCCAAAGCACTATCGTCTACCGTATCTAAAATATCTTTTGGCAGGGAAATGTTTTGGGTATTATTTGAAAATCGTAATACGAAGAAATTCGTTCTCAACCTGGCATCTATGTCCTTGCCTAATCAATTTTCTTGTAGTATTTGCCGCGAGATATAACAATGGTCTATACATAGAATCCAGAAGAAAAAGTCGAGCATTATCCATATCATAATCAAAATCCATGAAATGAACGTTACATGATGTGACTGGTAGTACTGTTTCAATTCTTCGCCAGGAATCATAAACAGAAATGGAATGAACATAAATGGGCAATGAAACTGGGTTGAAAAGGTAAGTCATAACAAGACTAGTCGTCTCTGACTCAAGTCCTGCAATTACTAGCAATTACCAGAATGCTCTTATTGGATGATAATTGTATTTGGCAATCACATTACTCATAGATTCATAGCTACATAGGGTAAAGTGGTATTTTACAAGATGAGCAAGTACCTGATGCTGCCAATAAAATTACATTATGCTGGCCCAAAATAGACCAGCAAAAAGGTACTTAAATCGGCTTACGCCATGTGTTTCAGCCATCTAATACACACATAATGAAATCGATACTACGAAGTGCTAAAAGTTCTCACCAGAACTAACACAACAACTAATAATCTAGAGGCATTGATTTTGTTCTATAAAATAACATAACCTAATAAGTAAAGATAACAGAGCCGACTAGATAGCAAACACAGAGGTGTCAGTCAATAAAGACTAGATAAGATTTGATGTGGACGAAAATATATTATCAATAATGGTGGAACAGGAACTTTTTGATTAGATACTTTGGGAGGATATTCTGATGACAGATTCTAGAAATAGAATAAAATATTAAGAAAGAACAATTAACAATGATGAACAATACCATCATTGTTAATTGTTCTTTCTTAATATTTTATTCTATTTCTAGAATCTCTGATTGAAGATGACAGGTTGTTTGCCAATACTTTTTAGAGTAGTTTTTTTTTTAACAAATGCTTATAAATGTATATGTATATGCACAAAAAAGGTTGCATTCTTAAGAAAAACACAAGAAAATATAAAGTGCGATTAATAAATTACAAGAAAAACTGCCACATGTAAACAATTAAACCGTAATTCACGTATTGGCTAGAGAATTATGTCTTAACATGTTTGTAACTAAGGCCAAGTGTTCGAAAGAATTATGACTTCGGCGGAGGCCAATAGGTTCAGTTTAATGGCTCAATACGATACAAAGATACAATGGAGCTCTTAGATAAAGGTGTGTTTAAACCTGTGTAAATCGGTTTACAGTAACATTGTTAGAAGACGAACTTTTATACAGGATATCAGGGATTGTATATAAGAAAGATGTCGCTACCATATATCACAAATCTTCACTTTTAATAAAGTTTCTTTTACCAAATACAATGTAACATAATCGGATCATCCACCCACAAGATTGTCTAGACGTTATTACAAGCTTGCTTAAAAAAATATAATCAATCATTTCAACATTCTGTTCTTCATTTGACGTGCAAGAGCCTTAGCTTGAAAAATTAATTATTTATAGTACCTTCGACTGTAACTAATTCTGTTTAAGACATAACACGAGTATATTAATTGCATTCATTAACAATTATGGCATGGAATGAAGTACACGACTTTTAAAGCAGCTTGCACTAAAACATAGATTTTGTTGTTGATAACAAGGCAAATGTGTCAACCTTATATAGGTAGTACTGAATTTAAAAAAACTTAGTACCAGTTCTAGAGAGCACTTTTTTAAAACCAGTAAATGGTATACTAACAGTTTCATAAGTTAGAGATAATAAGCACACTTAAGAACTTAATGCATTTGCAGCCCATTGAATGGAACATTGCTTAAATGGAGTAAAGAAATAGAAATGAACAAAAAATAAATATTATGACTTGGATTATAATATGGAAAACGCATAGACAATTAATGAATAATGCAACATATCAATGGACAGCTTGACATCAAAATTTCACGTCATAACAGAGAGTCGTTGACAAACATAAGTTTCCATTTTCCAAGTATCGTAGCACGTAGGTATTTTGAATGACATACAGATCGAGCTATGCATATTTCATATAATAGACATGGAATACATATCAAAGGAAGAAATTAATGAGGAAGCGTGCTTGCTGCCCAGCTAAGATAATCAAGACATAACGGTTATGATGGAAATGCTCTCCTCAGATGCATTTAATGTTTATTGTTATATTATAATCAAGCTTGGTAGGTACTGCACCAGATTCAAACAGGTCTAAAAAATAATTAAATAGCATAATGAGAACATGTAAGCAAAGAAATCTATAAACTTCTCTATCCCGGAAACTCTCCAGTAACTTATGCTTGTCACCAATCTAACGGGATCTCTATTGGTTGTCCTGTTTCTACGATACTATTCGTCCTTTTAGTATACCTATTAGCAAACAGGGATCTCTCTAAATTGGCTAGTATGATGGCCCTGTTTTATTTATAGGCAATTAACACTGATGTTTGTGGCGTCTGATACTACGGCTTCATGTTCAATTGATTGACTGTTGACATATTGGGATGTGATGTTTAGACATGGTTCGACGTTCGCGCAATGAACTAACGCTAAAAACGGATATATTTTTCCAAATAATCAAAGAAAGTTTAACTATATTTGAATTGTAATTAGCGTCAAGTTAAAGACGCACGCACAAGAACGAGTGGGCGCAGTTATTTTTAAATTCACGCTCTAATTACTGCTTTGTTACATCAAAGGGTTTTTAGTCGAATGGCCGCCAGCTCACAGGGTACACCGCACTAACGAACACAAGTTGCCGAATTAGTCTCACACTAGACACGTCAACCGTTACCAATTGATTCACAGGGACCGGAGAAAAACGTCCAAATTAAAAACACGGCATTTGTTTCGTACGTAATTGTCGATCGTCAACGAACGCTCCGCGCTCGGTCGCAGCGGTTTGATCGGATGGATGTCGTCGCAGCGACTGACAACTGTCGCGGTCTCAAGACGCAACTGTGGGACGGATTAATGATCTCAGTTTCATTGTGGTGCGGAATTGAGCACGTAATGGGCATATGTGGGCGATGGATGTATCGGCAACTGGTGTCCAGGGAGGCAGGGGATTGCCTAGTAAGAAGGCATAGCGGATCACAAATTTCTCGGAAGCCGCCACGGATGGGAATACAGGACGCGGTCGGAGAACAGAGGAATGCTACCGGCTTGAGCAGTTTGCTTCCTAGCTCGTGGCAAAATTATTGCTGAAACGTAAAATTGCGGAGAAAGCCTTGTCCTTGATTCTAATATTGAGTAACGATTGGCAGAAGCTATTTATTAAGCCAACACCAAAGATTTTCATTAACAAATTGTAAGTCATATAGTGTTGAAATTTCGTTATCAATAAGACTTCTACCTAGTTTAATCACAAACGAAAGGCTAAAGAATAGTCACAATCAAGTTCGCTAAGAGCTTACCATAAAAAAAACAAGCTAAAGTTATAGTTAAAACGAAAACCGAAATACCAAACAAAGATCGCTAACGACGATGACGAGGTACATACCATATCGAATCGCGTGGTCAATGCCATTCATGGTGAACTCAACAAAGCGTAAAGCACGGCAAAACATTATTGTCTTGAAGTTTCTAAACGGCAAGACAAGATGTATTGTCAATAATTCTTAAAATATATTAAACTAAACATAGATAAAGAATACAATATAATGGTTTCTAAAAAACTGCCTGTTACATATTTCAATGTATCTTGAACCAATATGGTGCCTATACTGCACCGACGAGAGACTTAGTTAAATTGAGGGTTGCAAACGACTTTTCGCGACTTTTCGACTTGAAAACGACTTTTCGCGTAACAAACGTAACAAACGAAATAAACATAACAAATATTTGAATAGCAGAGCATAGTAACAGAGAGCTCTACAATAAGTAACATAATAAACAATAGAGACAGAAGTACCGACCCAGAAGCTAGGTTTTGTTTTTTAAACTGTGAAATCATCATCATCGTCCCTTATTACCAACGATATTGGAGACGGTTTTCAGAAGGCACCATAAGAACAACTAACGTAGTACTCTAACCAGACATTCCAAATATCCGATTAGCATTACTTATCCATAATGAGGTGTATTCGTTTCCTGGTCGGGCGCGAGTGGGTGACCACTATTTTTGGTAACTTGCCTCTGGTCAGCCGCGCAAATTGTAGGGCAACCGGCGAAGATTGTTATCTATACACTTGTTTTTGTACGATGCTAATGATATGTTAGAAGTACTTACTGTACTTTTACAAGTTTTTGTAGCTGTAAGTACCATTAGTTTCATTAATGAACAAAAGGTTTAAGAGATTTAGAACTCTTTTAGAACTACCGTAGTAATATTACAAGAATTTAATGTTTTGTACAAACAAGTCATCAAAATCTGTTTGCCTAAACGGGTAAAGAAGTAATACCCATCAAAACTTCCAAATCGTCGAGTCATTCGTATTGATAAGTTTTACAACCACTCTCTCATTGATATCTAACTATGGAACACACAACAGCGGTCATTTCAATACCTTCTTCAATATATCGACTAACATTAATAGCTATAAAACGACATATTTGTATTTCTAAAATATGTCAGACATTACTATGATACAGGGGTTAAGTAGGTCCATGAAATGGTAGAGCATAAAACGGTAGAAGATACTTTTATAACATACTCACTTCTACGTATATTTAGAAGTGTTCAAATCAATTCACTTAATGCTTGAGCCAGTAAGACAAAATGTTGCTGTTATGTGCATTGCGCACAATAACAGCAACATACACAAACTGCAAAATAGACGTTAAGAAACGAGGCACCAAATCAAATTCGCAAACCAAAATAAATCAGTAAATAAAGAATCCTAGACACCCCAAGAGATTGTAAATAAAACAGAACAAACAGTTTTCAGAGACCAATAGAGGCGCCAGTCGCAGATCTTACATAACAATCTGACCACAGACAGTGATGCACTAAGCTTTTAATTGAAGCAGCACAGTGCGAGGTCATTAATATATACAGCGTTATCTTGAGTGACACCACTAGTTAGTTCCATTCATTTCGCACCGTGAATATATTGCAGTTAACAGATGCCACAATTTATAGCCAATTGTTCCCAGATATTTGATTAATGCGAAACAATTTATCTTCTAAATAGCGAATAAAGTAGCCGACTGTAATTGCAATAATATAGGAGCTTTGAAAACTGATATTGGTGGTTTCTGTGGAAGACGCATATAACGTTACTATTATAAAGATGAAAGGGTCATAAGGTCTTATGACTTCCGTTGGCAGGATATACGAGTATAAAACAAGTATCAATGTGAGCATTACTAAATGTGAACTAAATGCATTTATCGGAATAGTCGAGTTACATATAGCAGATGAGCGGTCAAGTGCAGAGGGACTGTGTATTGCTTCTAAGTGCTCTGTTTCATATTCGACATACAACAAACTTTCAATTATTTTACACAATTTGAGGACGCTAAAGTTTAGCATGGTTCTAAGGAAAGTTCAGTGTTGGATTTCGTAAATTCAACAGAAAATAGCCATAGATAATATTAAATCACGCGATCTATCAAAACATTCAATCGACCGGAATGTTTACGTATGTTATAAATAAATAAAAAAATAATGACGTCCAAATATGATCACGATCACATGCTGGTCCCATGAGAAACTACTCGATCGCATGAAAACAGGTAAGTAACGTTAGTTTTTTTTACCTAATTAAATTCACCGAGTACAAATTGGCTGGGAACATATACGTGTCTGATCTCATGGGAGGCGTGTCGCCTATGCCGTATAGGTACAGTTCACCCCCCGTTGGTGCATGAACGATGGTTGCCAGACTTCTTTCTAATGCTAATGGTGAAAATTGTAGAAATGTTTGTGAAAGTACCAGTAGTTGATTCCCACTCAATTTAGCTGATTTTGTGGATGGAGTATAAATGTTAAGCGAAGTGTCTGAAGTTAAGTTTGGAGCGGTGGTAATAGGCGTCAGAACTAACCATGAGACCATTCGAAAAAATATATTCAAACAAAATTAGGACATTCTCTCTTTTGAAGCAGGGGAGTATCAAGATGATTCTTTTATGCCAAGCATTTGTGCAACAAGCTTGGTGCTCAAGTACGATGATGACGACATCTCATATATTGAACATCAATATGTGAGATGTACTTGTAAAATACCTAGGACACGCGTGCACATACATAGCACAGAATTAATATGGATTTGGTATGATTGAAGGTTTAAATAGTACACTTTGCCTCTAGGACTAGGACGTATGGACGTTAATATTAATTTAACGTTTTTTGACAAGAAATTGAAAATCAACTTATTGTTTATACACACTATATACTATCATTTATTTACATAACCAAATTACAAGATGATTATTAACATTAACTAAATTAAATTAAAACTAAGTTAAGCTTAAAAAAGGCCCTCGGGGCATTGTACCGAGGATGCTGGCGGCATTTTCTCGCTGAATTGCAATGCTGATGCGTTGCGCGAGAAAGCCGCCAGCTTTTCGGTCACCAGTTACATCAACTAGACGTTTCGCGATTTCCGCAAATAACTTATGCGCACTGGGACCCCACGGACCGAGGGTCTCGACGCCAAAGGGCACAAAGTTGTACTCTCTGCCAAGGCCTCCATATTTAATAACTTTCAGATTTTCGGCATTTTCTGCCGCTGCACCCGCTTTAGAAGTAGTCCGTTGGAGGTGGGACGGTGCCAGTGTGTCTACACAGGTAGCGTCCCACACAAGCATCCGTCCCAAACTCCACGGGACCAAAGACACACCATCAGGTCTTTTGCCATCATCTCTGACAATGCCAGTCGGCTCAAGAAGAGCAGGCACATTGATGCTGGCAAGAGACCGGCGGATTATGTCATTAAGTGTTGCATGTCTTGAAAAGCGGCCTGCACTTTTTTGACAACAAAGTCCGTGGTGACCCAGTCGGTCCACGTCCGTGCCACAAGGGCATGTGTGTGGAGTGCATACCGTGACCCCAAGCCGCAGACCAGTCGCCAGACGAAGCGAGGTCGGATCCAGGAAGGTACCGGTATATGGAGAAGGATGGGCATGTAGCCAATGACCGGCCTCTCTGGTTCCGACCGCCAAAAGTCTTGCGCGATCCGGACCTGAACTGCGGCTCAGAATCGATTTGAATGTTAAATCGCAATAAATATCGTCCCAGCTCCTCTGAGATTTTAGGTTGTCTGGAAATTCTTTATCCGGGCAAGCAATTTGAAAAGCATTCTTGGCATCCTCCAAGCCCGCAGTCTCATAGTTTGTGGGCAAAGCCCTTAGGACATTACCTATGAGACGTGACGTGCTATGGGTGGACGACAAAAAGGCTGGGGAAGCAACACTCCAAATTTTGCGGATTCCTAAACCGCCAAACCGAATAGGGAGGGATGCTTGTAACCAAGATGGTTCATTGAGCTGAATATTTAAAATCGTTTTTAAACTAGTTTTGACTAAATCGTCTATTGGTGAAAGCTAATTTGGATGTTTCCAAAAAGGGCTACAGCGAAGCACATAAGTAAATTTAGGGACAAAAAGGCAAAACTTTAGAATTATAAGAGCATAATGAGGACTGATTTCGAGTAAACAATTTGCGTGACTTTGGAATTTAGAAATAGTGTTAGTAATATAATCAGGAAAAGATTCTTCAAAGATGGGAGAACCCAGGAGGCAAAGTGACTTTCTGTCTACTATTTTGATATTCGGTGCCAGAAAATTTAATTTGGATTTTAAATTATCCAAACCGTAAGAAGTTTTTTGAATGAAGAGGTCACATTTGCTAAAATTTAATTCTAAACCAATATTTTCGAAATTTGTTTTAATATCTGATAAGTCAGATAGCACAGTGTCCACATCGCCTCCCAGGGTTCCGTCATCCAAATACCAAACGTTAAATTTTGATTTTAAATTTTGAATAATCGGATTTATAGCCAAGCTAAAAATTGCTGGCCCGAGGGGATCGCCCTGCTGACAGCCGACCTCCGAAGAAAGTTCATGAGAACGGTAAATTAATTTTGAAGGTTCTGCGTAGCAGGTAAGCAGGTATTGAAATAATAGTAATAATAATATTTTAATAATAATATTAAAATACACACTTAGTATATTTCAGCATCAATAATACTAGTGCTCGAAATAGGAAGATGATTCATAGAAGCGAATACAATGTAGATTGTGCATTGTAGCGACGTTTACGACTTTCTTGGTATAATCGTGAACAATGGTATTTTAAATGAAAAAGAAATAGATCTATGGAAATGGATAATAACTAAAATACATGAAGCTGAAAGAAAACAATTACTTGTATGGTACTGAAAAAAGGCCAAACTACATGGTATTATTCCAATGTCTCTAAAATTCAACCAGTATTTACCTCTAGGTGGTAATAAATATGGTGCTTTCAAACGAATCCTATACGAAATCCTAAGAATTGAGCAAACATACAAGCTTGGGAAACCAACCTGAGAGTCCAACGAATTAGTATCACTGATGAACAGAAACTTTTCCAAATGATAAATGATTAGGTTTGTACTTACACACGGCTACATATTAAGCTATACATTTCCAGTATAAGCTGACCTCTAATTGTAGAGAAATTCTATACAATGCGAGACCAGCTTATACTGGAAAATTATTATATGCTTGATATGTGGCCGGCTGTACACTTTTAAACGTCAATCGTAGTTCGAAAAACTAGATGAGGTCTGCGATTCCTATCTGATTACTCTGAGAAGAAAGGCCGAAACAAGCTCAGAGGACAGTCTCTTTTAAAGCCCAGACGTACTCTTGGTCAGATCATGTGAAGACTTTGTAGATCGGTGTCTGAAATGGTCTTTTGATGAAAGAGCAAAACAGATTGAGTGACGTGCAGCTTAACTCAGAACTTAAGGAGCTCAATGATTCAACGAACACTACCAAAGAAAGGAGATTTGGGTAGGCCGCAAAAATTACCCAAACTGCCTAACCATGATAAAAACTAACTGAAAAAAAAAAAACAAAAATATACCATGACCCACATATTCTTCACATTTACAATAATTAAAATAATATAATACATACTTTACAGAGTAAATATTCATGTCAAACAACGTCCTTCCGCCTTGTTGTCTACATCCTTGAGAATCAGTCGGTACAGCCAATCAAAATGCACCACAAAGCAATTCAAGCATTGAAACACGTCCAGAAAGTAAATGGCACGATCTAGCCGAGGTAATGAGTGCATTTTCCCGTGAGTCCGCTGCGCCGGCGCACCCATACTTGGAGGGACAGCGGATCCGCGGACCGATTTGACGCGTTTGACACACTGATTGCTGTTATTTCTCAAAGCCGAGTCGCCGCCATGACAGGTGGACGTTTATTTATTAGTAGATCATTATCTTTTATGACTCGACAATATGTTTTATCTTTCGCCCTTTGGCGGGTAGAAGGTAGGAAATGTATTAATGTACCCTATACATCAGGGACGTCTTGCAAGTTAAATGATGCACTATAGACTACGATTTATGGAGTTATGGAACCTTCATTAAATAAGTGAAGAATATTTTGAAGGGGGTAAGTAATATATGTTATAATTACAAGATATAACAACTGAAGCTATGATTTTATTTCATATAATGATAATTTAATATAATAATCTATTGATATAAATTTATTAGCATAACATACATACATTGAATATAAAATCGTTTGATATACCACTCAAAATACATAAAACCTATTTAATCTAATATGATAAAAACCTTAATGCTTAATTTCAGCAGATATACCTAGTAACTGATTACTACCTGTCAAGCTCGACGGAGCCCCGCTCCAAGGCGCTCCTTTTTTGAAAAAAAAAAAAATTACCACGAAGGCTAAGGCGGGAGCTCCGCTCCGCTTAGCCTTCTAACCTAACCTATCCGAGTCGGATTGCCCTGACTCGGGCATTTAACCATAATGATGCTATCAACATACATTTTAAACGATAGCCCTAATGATTTTCGATTAAATAAACGTTTCTTCCAATAACGTCATACGAAATAAGTTTTAGAGTATATACATTTTATTTGTGAAGAAATTATATCAACAGTTGGTACATCTCACGTTTATTACACCTTGTGAACGTTATTGAAATGAAAATATACTAAATAACTTTATATCATATGAGATGCACCCTTATGAAGGACTTGAAGATTTAGCTGTCAATCATTCTTCGAGCTTTTAAAATGATTGACAGGTTGTACTTAACTCTTTCTATTGTTTAGTCTTTTGACTGCATATTGAAATGCCCGAGAAGTAAGAGACATCTTTTGAGTTCAAATAATATTTTCCAATGAGCAAGAATTTGAATAGAATGCATTTATTTGTCAAAATATTGTACAAGTTGTTGTGTGTATTACGATCATAATATTCTGCCGTTTCCGGGGTACAAATTGGATTTATTATTATACATATTTCCAGAACAACTGTATTGTAAGTAGTTTAAGTAAATAATAGCAACGAGGTATTTCAAATAAAACGAAAATCCCTACAGAAACATATATTACCTGCTTTTGAAAGTATTGAAATAGCTCATGAACTTCACAGACACCACACACAGAGTAGTTAATAGTTTGCGTCAGAAAGCTATAAGAAACTATCATTTTATAATATTACATTAGTCTAATCTATTCATAAAACATTTCAAGAACAGATGCCAATTTAAAACCCCATAGACGCCATCAAGGCCTTTCCATAAGAAGCTGAGAGCCCCTCATCACTCCTAATACGAAGTTAATGAAATGAAAACATGAAACGCTAATTAGCATAATCATCCAACGACCCAACATTCCTATTTACCTAAAATGGTTGTCACTTACCCGTCATTATGGCGTCGATGACGTCAAGAGCACGGTCCTTAGAGAAAATCCAAAAGTCACTGATACTTTCAAACACAGGCTTTTCCACGAAGATTATAACAGAACTGCGTTATTCCAGAATGTTCGCACTGGAATGCGAGCTCCCGCCATATGTTTCGTATAAGTCGGGATAACTAGTATTGGCAACCGGGCGTAACCATGTACTTATGTACCATCCTTTATTGAAACGTGTGGGAGGTTACTGGTTGGAGCGAAGGAACTTCCCGCAGATCAAACGTTAGTCATAGGGCCGAATGTTCCACGAATTGACTCATCTGAACAGCCTGTTACTGAAAACACTAATACAGTACATACACTATAAAGTATTTTGTAATAGCCAAAACTTAGTCTAGAAGCGATGTAAACACTAAACTGTGTAGCCGCTAGGGTTCAAGGATCCGCGACTGACATTGCAGTTTTCCCGGGGACGTGGGCGGGCGGGTGCATTCGACGCGGCACTGCAAGGGTTAATGCACCCGTGACATCACAGCGCCACTGTGATAGTGATAACGATCGATCAGGAATTAAGAAACCACGGGACTTAACAATTAAAAAAACCACAAATTATGTTCTAAAGGGATACACAGAAGAACAAATTAAAAAAGTAACAGGTAAAAGCAATTAACAAAAAGAAAGGTAATTTTTTCATCAAGCTTTTGATGATTATCTAAAAAGTTAGAAGCGCCACCTGGTTGATCAAGATAGAACGTATTGGTCGACGGTTTCATAATGTAGTATGAATCATAGTGTGGTGCGGGTAAAGACTAAAGTTTTCCTTGGTAAACATAGATGGCGCTGTATACAATTGCCATCAGTAGGAACATGCAGAGAAGAGAGCTGTGAATAATGTCGTTTCTGAAAAGCCACATATTGAACTACGACAAGCTTATGTAACTTTTGGCAGAAAATAAAGAAACAACAATAATATAATTCGTGGCATTCAAAATAAGGAAGACAAATGGGCCCTCCAAACTCCTCCTGAACAAACAACAGCTGAACTACTGATGATTATAATATTAAACGAAAGCGTTGTCTGGAAATTTGACAAATTATGCTTTTTCACGTAGCCAATAATACATGTATGAATAACCGGCGACAAAAATAAAGGGACTGGAGGAAAGCATTTGGCTGGTAACAACAACGAAATGAGGTTGTTCACCGAAATATTTTTAACCAGGGTATCTATGCAATAAACAGAAATATTGGCAGACAATCTTCGTTTTAATGAAATGCCGAGTTTAATTTTATTTACATCTTCAATCTAAGAAGTCATCGTCCTTCTCCCCTTTTCCTAATTTATTTGCGGTTTCTATATCTGCAGGCTTAGCATGACACTCTCTATTTCTTCGAAGAATAGATACGGCTTTTTCCATACAAAGTGACATTTCGTTTCTCCTTTTTTGACATCCCACCGTAGAAATACTTCTACATAAAAAAGGACCTAGGCAAAGATCGTTAGAAACGAAAGACATGATGACAGATTGTAGAAGGATTTCTACGGTGAGATGTCAAAAACTGAGAAACGAAATGTCACTTTGTATAGAAAGAGCCGTGTCTATTCTTCGAAGAAATTGAGAGTGTCATGCTAAGCCTGCTGGTGTTGGGCACGCCACGATTGAGGCGATAAGTCCCCTCTTTGAGGAGTGGCTAGAGAGGCGCCACGGCGTCCTCACCTTCCGCCTGACGCAGGTCCTCACCGGACACGGTAGTTTCGGGAGGTTCCTGTGTCGGATAAGGCGGGAGGAAACGTCCGGGTGTCACCACTGTGTGGATCGCCCGGAGGACACGGTGGAGCATACGGTAGAGGTCTGCCCGGCTTGGGCAAAGCACCGCCGTGTCCTCGTGGAGGCGATCGGCGGCAGAGACCTTCGCGTCCGGACCTGGTTCAGGCCATGGTATGGAGCGAGAGGGCATGGGCAGCCGTTACCTCCTTCTGCGAAGCAGTAATGCTCGCGAAGGAGGAGGCGGGACGGTTGAGGGAAAGGCAAGTTTCGCGCCCTCTCGCCCCTAGCCGCCGCAGGAGACGACCAGGGCGTCGGGAATCCCGGGCGGATTTCCAGCCACCGTAGGCGCGTGCTTGCGGACGGTGAGCAATGGGTAGCTCACCGTCCGGCAAGGACCAGGCCCGGGTCGACGGCGTGTCGTATTCCATGCGCGCCTCAAAGAGATGTCAGCACAAATGTAGGGGTCCACTAGGGCCGATGCCTGCCGGGGTCGCGGGAAGGTATTATATATGGGTCACCGAGTCCCCTGGCAACACAGGCAACAGGAAGGAATACGGGTGGGTTTTAGTCAGTAAGAGTCTGACACACCCTCCCGCTCCGCCCAGAGCGGGATAGTTAAGTTATTTGATGATTTCCCAACCTAAAAAAAAAAAAAAAAAAGCCTGCTGGTGTATGTATTTCGAACTTTATTCTAGTTCCAGCATTAACTGAGTTAGCCTCAAAGGATTCGTAATACTAGATGTGGTCGCTTTAATGAGAACTTGACTACAGCTCGGAATAATGAAAGGTTTATAATTATGATATATAACATCGTGATGCGTTTGCATTTTTTTTGGGTGGGAAATCTCCAAATAATTTCTCGGGTGTGTCAGACTCTTACTGACTAAAACTCACCCGTATTCCTTCCGTTGCCTGTGTTGCCAGGTGCGTCGGTAACCCTTTTGGACTGCCACGTGACCCCGGCAGGCATCAGCCCTAGTAGACCCCTACACTTGTGCTGACGACATCTCTTTGAGGCGCACGTGGAATACAACGCGCCGTCGACCAGGGGCGTGCCGTCCATAGAGGCAATTAGGCCTAGCCTACCCTACCAACAACGCCAAATGCATTTATTTTAACTATGTAATACAATAATACAAAATATTAAAAAAAAAAGTTAAACTCCTGTTAAAACTCTTACAGCAACTTGTCGCAGACGCCACGTGACTCACAGTTCGACGGAGCTTACGTACGCAAGGCTAAATTTTCGTTCGCCTACATTTCGTTCATAAATTTACGCACACTCGTGTATATTTTCGTGTGTATAAACGGCACACAATAAAGAAATGGTTTAAATTAGGGGCGTAACTCCGGCGGCAGGGGCTTGGTCCTCATTGGTTGTGTGTAAAGTGAAGATTTAATGAATGAAAAATATTGAAGACCAGGGTTCCCAATTTTTGGACAATTCCCCGAATTGCGGGGAAGTTTCCTTCATGACTACCAGACTACTAGAGACAATTAAAAAAAAAGGGTGGTATTGTTGAATTTATACCATCCAAAAAAATATAAATTGTAAGGAATAGCAAAAGCCCTATAAAAGTAATTAAAAACTTCATAATTTTTTATTTTTCTTCTCATATTTGGGAAATTTCGCTTGGTTTGTGGGAAGTTAGGAAAATAAGTTTCGGCAACACAGTCCTGTGTGTCAGTGTTATCCGGCAAAATATGATAGTCCCTTTTGTGGAAGAACACGGTATGACAGTGATACAATTTTAATTGGTAGTGTTTGTTTCATGTGACAGTGACACGTAATTTATATGTGATCTTGAATGTTTTGCTGTTTTAGATCTTATTAAGTTTTATGTAATTGGTTTTGAAACGTAACTTAGTGTAAAGATTATGTGTTGTGTTATTATTTGTTTATTGAATGGTGTTCTGTTGTGAAGTTTGCGGCGATAATGTGTTGGTTAGGTTAGGTTAGTCGCACTTGTCGTTTAATGATAAGATTCAAGTTGTGTCTAAAGGTAGATATGTGCCCGAATTACGAGAATTGCGAGAATTAATAAAAAAATATGATAATTCATGACTTCGGATATCTTGCAAGTGACGTGTTCTGTAATTATCACCCACCCACTTGGTTATGATATTTGAGGTGGCCGAATCTTTCTTCTGTTTGCATCGTTAGAAAATCGTTTTTTAAACCTTGAATAATGTGGTGAGTTCTTGTATGTAGAGCCGCGCTGTGATGTTGCGCGAATTAGTTTTTTTTTTTGGTGTCAGTATGCATGTCCTACCCTCTGTGGAGAACCACTGCACGCCACTGCCGTCGACCCGGGCCTGGTCCTTACCGGACGGTGAGCTACCCATTGCTCACCGTCCGCAAGCCCGCGCCTACGGTGGCCGAAAATCCGGGATTCCCGATTCCCAGGGCGTCTCTTGCGAAGGCAAGGGCCGAGAGGGCGCGAAATTTGCCTTTCCCTCAAACGTCCCGCCTCCTCCTTTGCGAGCATTACTGCTTCGCAGAAGGAGGTGACGGCTGCCCATGCCCTCTCGCTCCGTACCATGGCCTGAACTAGGGCCGGACGCGAGAGATCTCTGCCGCCGATCGCCTCCACTTACTTAGATACTGGAGGGACATTTTCAACCTAAATAGATCATCATTAACTAAACAACAATAGTAAACGATTTGTATCTATTCTACCTACAGAAGCCCTAAATTACTTTTCCTATCCAATAGATGCGACCTTGGTCACTGGTTAGTCGAGGACAAATGGTCAATTTGTCAAATGCAAATAATGGATCCCTTCATGCGATTCATTTAGATTACCAAGGCAGGGCTGGGTCAGGGCTTTGCTGAAAGCTAAAAGCATATTAACCTGATTGGATACCACCGAACTGATAGCAAATCTACAAACCATGGCGGAATCTATAGAACCTGACGTGAAAGAAGCTCAAGGAAATTATTTCTTTACACGCGACAGTTTTTTAGAAGATTTAGATAGTATAGAAATAATAAAAGAAGCAAATGACACAGAAATAAATCGTATTGTCATAGTAAATCATTACATTTTTATTGATATAATTTGTTTGAAAGACAAACAGAAGAAGATATAGTTATGATAAGCAGTGGAAAATTATGAAAAAAAAAAATATAATGATATCGAGTAACCCAATAATGAAGTAACGAATGAGAGGAATAAATGAAAGCTACAAACAAATTCGGTCATCAGTATGCAAGAATGTATCGGATTACTGATAGATTAGTTACATTTACTTTCCTTTTGTGGTACATACGTGATTAGAATTATGATGAAGAACCGGATGGAGGGAGTAACAACATTTTGACAACAGATTTTTCTATAGTTGATCCTCTCACATTCTATAATGAAGAAATAAATTAACTTGACTGAATTAAAAATAGACAAGAAATGTGTAGTGTAGATAATTGAGTTTTAAGAGATGGAAGCGAAAATGTTCAAAAATACGATCAGCAAAAATCTTTCTGCGTAAAAGTTACGTAATACGAAAGAGTTGAAAACTTTTTTAACACAGTTCAATGTCTCCTAAATATTGAAAAAGCACTCTGAAGGTTTACATCATTTTAAAGAATTCTGTCTTTAAAACTAGAATATTTATGTTATCTTGGCTCGTAAAGCAATAGTGTTGCAAGTTAGGAAAATATTCAAATGATTGTCACAAATTAACAGCTAATGGGCACTCTGCCAATTGTCACAATTAATTGCCGCACGTAGATATATAATGCCGGTGCCAATGACCCTTCATTGACAAGTTTTTCATAAAACTTCATTGAGGATCAAATATTTATAATTTTTACTCAGTATCATGTGCTACCTAGCTTTTTCCCAACTACATATCGTTCATTTACGAGAAGCTTAACATAATTCAAAAGGAGTAGTTTTTGTGTATGATGAATTAAAAGTTTTAAAGCAGCGGTAAGAATGCGACTAAGTATAAAGTCACACCTCTCTAGATCCCTCATTTTAGTGTTTATCTCTTATACACCACGGTAGAGGCAACTGCAGCCGTCGACTCGTCGACGGCAGAGGCAGCTGCAGCCAACTCAAAATTGCAGATTTTTGTGTTATGTCACGCTTCTTGCCAATGAGCGATAAGCAGTCGCTTGAAGCCGACCCCAACAGGTCGGCTTCAAGTCATACCGAATGCAACTGAATACCAGCATTTACACGGAGCGACTGCCTATCTGACCTATATTCTTCAAAAGGGTTAGTAGCAGGATGATGGAATAAATTACACATGAACTTAAAAAAACCGGCCAAGTGCGAGTCGGACTCGCGCCCGAAGGGTTCCGTACCATTATCTATAAAAACGGCAAAAAAAAAAAAAAAATCATGTCTTTAGTATGGGAGCTCCCTTAAATATTATTTATTCTGTTTAATAGTATTTGTTGTTATAGCGGCAGCAGAAATACGTCACCTGTGAAAATTTCAACTGTCTAACTATCACGATTCATGAGATACAGCCTGGTGACAGACGGACAGACAGACAGACTGACGGCAGCGACAGCGGAGTCTTAGTAATAGGTCCCGTTTTACTCTTTGAGTACGGAACCCTAACAAGAAATCTATGAACTCTCATTCATTCATAGATTTCGTGATAAATAGAATTTGAACTGCATAAAAACCATTAGATTAACATCATCTCCTAAATCAACATAATATGTAATATTTCTATCACTTCGACCAATAAAACTGAATGGCTGGCTCTAAAATAATATTTAGTAAGGACATCCCATTTCTCAAAAAAATCCAGTCAGGTACTAATAAATATTGTGTCTACGGACTCTGAAAGACTTTCAACATGCCATCTATAAACACGATTAACGATACTGTAAATATCGTGAAACTAACGTTAGACAACAATTTGTGCAACGTGTTTTTTTTCTGGGCAGCTGGATACAGGAACTAGGACAAACTACTTTATTTCTGTGGCCATATGTCTTCTAATGGATCTTAGTAAATATCGAAGGGATTAACAATGTAGGTAAACAGAATTTTAAATAAATTACTGGTAGGAAAAGCTTTTGAAGTTGGGTGATTAAGATTCTTGAGTTGTATGGGTATTTATAATGTCCTTAGGACCAACAAGAACTTCAAAAAATTATGTAGATCTGCCACAGAAAATGCCTCTTGGTCATTGTGCCTAAACGCAAGGAAAAACTGGGGGTGAGATAATAGAGCAGTGTTTATATTTGAATTGCTTGC
Source organism: Atethmia centrago (assembly GCA_905333075.3). Lineage (NCBI taxonomy): Eukaryota > Metazoa > Arthropoda > Insecta > Lepidoptera > Noctuidae > Atethmia > Atethmia centrago. Next base: position 26,454,448 of record HG995378.1, on the reverse strand, counting down.
TTCCCTCAGTTAACTCTGCACTTGTTGGAGTTCCAATTTGTAATGACGTTCTGGGTCCAATTCAAATCGGCATCCTATATTATCGCGGCCTATTACTTGTAACCGGCGCGCTGCGGCGCGGCGTCGTGAGGACATAATTATTTGAATTTGATTATCTGCAACGGCCAACACGTAATCAAACTGATGAGAGTGATGAACATTTAATGAATTGCCACTGTTAAACCATACTGAAAAAAAAAAAGAAAGCAAACTATGAGGAAAGGTTAATTACTTAACACTAGACCAACATCAAAGCGTAACACAGGAACAAATATGGAATAAGGAAATATGATTCAGGTACAAATTGGAGCTAAAATAGTTCAATGCAAACAAGCTCGCATACCAGGAGTTCAAGTGCCGGTAACTCAGACGCACTAATTAATTCCTGAAGAGTAACTTGTGTGGAAATGTGAGCCAAATGGGCGATTGAATCAAGCCTTTAATAGCTAAATTAGATGTTAAACAACATATCTAATATGCAAATGAAACGATAATTTCTACGGTGAATGATTTTCTGTTTGAACAAGGTTATGAAGGAGAGCCTACTAATAGATCTATATTTTCAGATAGTTGAATGAACTTGTCAGGAGAACTAGAGGTTCAATGTCGTATCGCCAAAATTCGTTTCAAGCATGCTGCTAATTTGCTAATTTTGGAGTCTTTGTATTCCAAATATAGAGTTCAGCATAACATTTGGTCCACAAAGGCTTTAGTAATGTACTCCTTAGAAAGATAAATGAGCAAAAACGAGAGAGAAGATACCCAAACGAATTGACTACAGACGCTGTTATACTTAAACATGGAGTTACTATTATTTAAAAATGTATTTCAAATTAAAACAATCTTAAATTACAAAACGAACCTACCCATAATTAAACATTAGCGGCTGTCCAATGAACCACATGACATTGAGCACGCAAAGTTTGAGAATTGAAACTAAATATGGGTTAACGTTAGCAAACATGTGACTCATGTCATAACAGTGAAGCCATTAATTTTAACCTTTCATAATATTTTTATTTTTGGTAAAACAGAATCAACAATGATTCGGACAATGAATCTAATGAAGCCAATACGTTTCCAAATATCTACCTACACATAGGGTACCGTTACTTGTAATGACGGAGACGAATCCTCACGTAATGTATACGATTCTTGGGTTACAGAAACATGCATGCCTAGCACGTATATTTTCATAATATGCTCTTTTCAATACCTGTGTTAGACCATTAAGTTCCCTTCAAAATGGTTGAGCTGAATGGTGCTGATACATGCGTTATGTTCGTAAACGGCCGCCGCCGTCAGTAGGGAGTGGTCATTTCTAAGCTGCCACGGCTTATTTTAATTTTTCAATTGTTGTTATCTTTTTATTACGGTCACTTTTAACGTGCACGTCTTTTTACATTGTTCTCACTTGTATAATTTCAACATGAATGATGTAACCAATATTTTTGTAACAATATTTTAATTTAAGAGTGTCCGTGGAGTTTCTTGCCCGTCCTTCTCCATAGGAAGCTACTACGCTTTAGAATGAGCAACTAGCTTCATCTTTCTGACTGACCGACCCCTTGACAATTCAAAGGTGCCTGTTTTTTGGTTTATTTGAAATACATGCTTTGAGTTTAAGTTTATCAAAAGTAAATACAGCTCTTATTTATGTTTCTTATTCGTGTTCATAATTAATCCTTGATAACAATACTAAACTAAATCAGTCTTGATGTTCCAATAAAAATGTTAGGATCGGGCGTTTGGAAATTATGATTTTTCTTACTTTTGGTGTCAACTGATGAACTAACTTGGTACTTGTGTTAACTGGACATTAGTGTCTGGATACAATGACCAAGAAGTGGATTAACCCAGTTGTTCATATGTACATGTGGTAACAAATGCGATAGTGTAAAGGACATAATACATTTACAACTTTTATCCTCTTAGTATGACTAACTACAGAAAATCAAGTTAATGTTACGATAATCATTCACATACCATTTAAAATTGTATAACAAACTGATAATGCCACTGTCGTTTCACAAGTCAGAATGACAAAATAACGATACAATAATAGCTCTAATAATATAGACAAACAATCGACGATTAACTTAAATCACATTTAATTGAAGTCTGAAAATCACCTGAGGTAGCCTTTGTCTACCTCATGATGGAAAAAAAGGGTAAAAGAAGGTTAATAAAGTTCACTTTTTCTGACACAAACGTCAATAATGAGATTTTGCCACCGGATTGATAGACGACTCAGTAGAGCAGACAGAAAAAAAACAGCTTTTATGAAAATAAATAATAAAATCTGTAAACAAAATAAATTAAACCACGTAGTGATCTTGAAAACAGTCCTTCCTTGGTATGAAGGTGATACAGAACCCGAGGAATCTTTACGGGCCATTTAATGCAAGTCCATATTTGGACGCTCTCGTCTGGCCTTCCATAGAGACCTGAGTCAGAGGCCGGCAGTAAACGTATATTGTCGTAACACTGTCCACTAATAAGGAAATCTGGATGAGCATTCCGTGTCTATGGTAATTTAAAACTAGACGTTACAAGTTTGGCGCGAAACTGGCGTTTCTTGACAATGTGCCACATATGTTTTAATTTCATTGTAAGTAGCCAGATTGTAGATAGCCAGTTCCTCTGTGGTTGAGGAAAACGGGTGAAGCTCGCTTCCATCTTCGGCCTGATCATCACCAGAGATCGGAATAGGTAGAGTATATTTACCTAAACTTCGAATAAGGAAGTAACATAGAGTGGATAATACTTCCTCTAAAATCCCGGAATAATTATAAAGACGTTTTAATCCCGGGATTTTATAATCACGATCGCGATTTTATTTTTATGGTGTACATAATAAAGAGTATCCTATCTATCTATCACGAATTATTTATTGGACTTAATTTGTAGTTACAAATTAGTATCGTCCATCGCTCAAGCAAAAAGTGATGCTGCTACAGGTTGCTTGTAGTATGTAGCCTATAGGGAAGTTGTGCACGCTTGCACAAAATGATTGTTCATTCAGGGTTGTCACGCTTACAGTTTCCGTATGTGGTCACCTTTAGAAGCGTTATCCAGATCGTAAAGGGTGCAGGTGCACAGATACTTGGGATACTCCCACAAATGGGACATAGAATGATTGATCATCATTACGATCAACAAATTCAATTAGAAACGATACCGCAGATTCGCTAATGAAGGCAAACGACAATTCATTCTGTACGTATCAATCTTTATGTATTGAGGTTTTAATTAGACTCTGGTTTAGGGCAGATTATAAATGAACAACATTTGCATAAATATTGAAATGATAATGAATTCTCTACGGGCAGTCTTTGGTATTCCTGTAGACATAGAATTAGATATGAAAACGTTCTGTGAATAAACAATCAAGTTCAGAGACTCAATGAAATAACATATGGTCGACAGTTGCATAAACGTGTAACCTTACCATTACCGCAGTATTGTGAATGTAAAAGGAACAGAATAGAGATTTCCAATCGCAACTTACATATATCAAAACAGCTGAATGTTTATGGAAATAAGTCAAACAGTAATTGGCATTCCATCATTTTAAATAAACTCATCCGCCATTCAGCGCTGCTCTTAGTGATCTTACAAAATATTGGCATACAACTGTGCGAAAAAAGACTTACAGTTACTTCCTCAACGTTTTAAAACTATTCATATCTCTCTGAACCAACTGAAATCAAGGATCCACTAACCCTTCAGTCCAACAACAATGCCAGCACTTGTTTAAAATCAGGTGCTACTGGCCATTCAGGACTTGATTCTTAAGACGCTGACAACACCTAAACCACGGTCACTGTCAGATTGCATAGAAAAGAAAGAGAAGCGCGATGACACAACGCCTGTAATTTATTGCAAAATATGAAGCAATTATCTATTTACTCAAAATTGAGTTGAGTAATCGAAAATAAAAAAACAACCAAGTTCTGCATTAAAATAAGACGTTCTTGTTATTAATTAAATACGTAACGTATGTTGATATTTATTAGAGATATTTTGGATTACAACTCAAGGTGAGAGGTTAGTTTAACGTTAGTTTGTATCGAGATTTTTTTTTCAAGACGTGTTTTGGTAACAACCAAGTTCTGGAAAATATGTTCACAAACAACAAATATTTTTTTCGCTACCACAAACTATACAGATTTGGCAATTTTTTTTTTCTTAAGAGAAGCCTATTTTGGTCAATTGGGTCTTGTCAGCGCCTTAATATATCCACAGTGCAAGTGACATTATGTCATGACCTCGCAAAGGTCGATGTCGAGGCGACTGTATCCAACATTTATATCTTATATCATACAATACACGATTCAATGAAAACTTGTTTCCCTCAAGATGAATCGTCTTTCCGATTTCGATGTGGCGAGTGTGCCAAGGTTGTTATTCTGTTTAATTATATTTATTCTTGCTCCATTCATACGTTAATTTAATAATGGAAGAAGAAAGTCTTTTAAAATGGTCTTTTACAATTCTGTAACCATCTCAAACATAATAGTTTCAACCTAATACACCATGCAAAAATTGTCCTAATCGGAACAGACGTTCAGATAAAAACTCTAAATAAACCTTTTAAATCCTACTGCAATAATACAGATAGATCTAAATCTAATAACACAAGCGTATGCGTACGCGCATGCATGACACACATATGTAAATCACATGGCGCGGCTTTATGTAATCCTTATGAGTGTCGTGACCTTGCGTTAATTACTAATAATAATTATGTGCTACGGCAAATTCAATAACGTTTATGTGTCTATAAAATACGTTATAAATATATAAAACGTGTTTGTCACAGATTCTGAGAGTATCATAAAATGAAAGATGAAGAATTGGTTTATGGTAGAGAATACCGAGAGGAAACAGTAAATACTATAAAATTATATGAACTTAATGAGACACTAGGGATAACTAGATATGACAATCTTAGTGTTAGGGCAATTAATAGTTATTAGTTATGTGTAAGAGCAACTAATCAATAACGTTTATATCAATCATCATTTGGGTTATTAGGTTATTGCAAAGATCACAAGAATGATAAGAGGTTTAGAAAAAAATACATTGACGACGACGACGATAAGGAATTGCCGCATACTTACGTCCCCTAGCTTATGAAATTATGAGTAATTAGAGCGTTTCATGAATTAATTGCCTTTGTTTAGAATGTTAAATATATGTTAGTAATTGAACATTGATTTATTATAAATACTACAATAAACAAAGACAGCTTTCTACTAGTCTTGAGTTATTTAAAAAATATATTTTACCTGTGTTTGTGCCTTGAGGGACCCCTCTTTACGATTCATATAACTTGAATTTACAACTAATGTATTAATCTATATCGGACAAGGGACAATACCAAACCTGGCAAACCAACCTAGAGGCAATTTTCAATTATTCACGGAATTCTCAAATCAATAAAAATAGTGGATTTGTTACGCCTTACGGTTACGATAGTTCCGAAGATCTTTCGACAATACAGAAATCATAAACGAGAGACATCACTATCCTTCTATCCTTAAATTACAAGCTAATTTAATTACGATTAAAAATATTTATTATTTCACATCAAGCAATTAAATCAGTACTGCACTTGATAATTTTAGATAACGCGTTGATAGACTAAATCCAATCGAAGACTATTATCATTTTATACAGCAAAACCTGTTTTCAAATAACATTCAACTTACAATATGTATATAGAAGTTACGCCTGGATTTAAACATCAAAGGCATACGACAAATAGCTACTTGTCACGGGCATACCAAATTCACGCCCTTTATGAAGGACAATTAATTAGGACAAGCAGATGGCATGGAAAAACCCACCAAATTCCGCGATAAGGCCGTCCATTGTATATTTTTGTTCTTTTTGTAATGTATAATCTGGTGTACAATAAAGTATATATAAATAAAGAAATAAAATCATGAGTGGACGTTCAAACATCTTCCACGAATGTCCCCATTTGTAAGGACGCTAGTAGGTTTTAACGTATTCCTAGAATGTTTTACAGGTTTATAGAACTATTAATCATTTTCATCCTATGCATAGTAGGTATGCATTGTAACCTTTAATATAACCTTTTAAATAATATAAAAATTTAAATAACCTTTTCAATTACCAACTCTAGCGCATACAACCTCTATCAGACCTCTGACAACATAATCCAATGTAGAACATTTTCGCATATAACACAACCTTACAATGTCACCGCACCACATTCCGTTTAGTGATGAAATACCACGATTAGCAGCTAAACGCTAAGTTACAGACGTAGGTTTGGCCACAATGATAACTTAGTAACGCCTTTAACACTGATTCTGGCCATAATAAACTATGTACACAACATTTTCTTTGTATATGAAAAGAGATGCACGACCACTTAATATACCCAGTAGCCCTATATTCTAAGTGCTTAAGAAAATTGCATAAAACTTACACGTGTTAAAACGATAACGTTACACAAATTGTTTACAGCAAGGTGTCTTCTAAAATATACTATAAAGATGATGATGAGACAGTAAAAGTTTTCGTACAGCTTGGTCACCACCCACGAGGTCTACCAGGAATAGACACCGCCGTCATAAAAGAACGGAACAAAACCGCAAACCCGTCAACTAATGCTAATGAAACCAAATTAACCTGACTACAAACAGCAAGGATGACTTCACTAGAAGTACTATATAAAACACCACAGCTTTTAAATTTAATTGAGTTGGATACTATTAAACGACCATACGTTTTAGTTAGGACAATTGGTGTGCGAACTAATCATGGAAATACACAAACATGTTGACACATCAACCCGTTAAACGCTCAACTAAACACTCCAAAAATAGCAGGCTGGCAAACATCACTTGAATTGTAAAAGAGATATGTACATCTGTACGGTTCACGCATCGTAGTAAATAAACACACATTGAGAGAGCAGTCTCACGATTCGACGTGGATGCACTCGAGGAACTCACATGAGAAAATAAACACTAGCACCGGGAACTGATAGTGAGGACGTAGTTATAATGTTACCAACATCCAGCTGTAGCCACACTCGTAATTACAGTAAACAAACACCAGCCGAATGATAGACACCGATAAATATCCGTTACACCATTTTTACACAATGAAACTGATTTAATATTGATTAATACTCACAGCCGGGCGATATGCCGTTCTCCTTCATAGCGCAGCGGAACGGATAGTAAGTGCCTGGCAGCACCTTGCCATACATTGTTCGATCCATCTTCGACCAATCACAGCTGTCTTTGAGAATTAAAACACCCACAGGAACAACACCGGCGTCAGCGCACCATAATCACAGCCTACACACTATCCGCGTAAACGACGTCCTACGCGAGGAAATGCAAAACACTTGCAATTACTATTCAGTGCACCCTGAGTAAACAATTACTGATTTATGCACGCGTGATATTGGGCTATCACAAGGACGCGATGCGACTGAACGCTATCGTTATAGTTTAGTGGTATTGATCGTCATATCGATGATTTTAACTTTGTTATCGATCGATAAGCGTAGTGATAAGCGATAAGGCAATGTCACGGGGGCGAGGTTGCGGTGCTCCGAGTAGAGTATTCCTCAACACGGCGCGGTCACAACTGCCGAGTGTTGGTGCCGGCGCGCGCGCAGCCACACCGGCTACACTTTACAGTATTATTTATACGCGGGGACGGCAACAAATCAATGCATTTGTCAAAATCGATCCGTTTGTTCCGGCTCCTATAGGCATTGAATTTATTGAGGAAAAACATAAAACGAACAATAAACTATTTTAAGATCACGCACTAGATCTTATACGACTGAAAATCGCTTTACTGTCACTGTGCGTTACTTTGAATGATCTTTTGACGCCATCGACTTCAGCGATGTGGCAAAATCATCTAAAACGCTCAGCTAGATAAAAAAACCGATAAGATATTTACGACATATTCTACTCTAAATAATGATAACGAAGCAATACGTCTCGAAGGAATGCCTGTAATTCTCAGTTCTCAGTTTAGAGTTGAAGTTGTCAGCAAGCCAGAGAGAGGGCGATCAATCATGGATTCCGTGGCGAGAAAAATTCTAATTCCGTGTCTCGTTCCCGCCAAATTTTACCGCACCCAAGCCACATCCGGCAGCAATACGATGCGCACGAGTCTCTTGACTTAAGACATCCGGCTCATCATTCCACTCCTTCACACTTCACTATAAGTTTAAGTTTACGATTGTCATTAGAGAAGTAACGACTACCACTTTGATCTATTTGAAAAGAAAGGGCTATAAAGTCTAATAACAGCTCTCAAAGATGAATAAATATCGTGTTAATTAAAGAGAAGTCATTAAGATTTGTAAATGTTACTCAAGTACATAAATCGCCGTGAGAGTAAGCACACTTTATAGGCATTCCGCAAATTGCTGCTTTTACACGAATAACTTCTAAACATGGGCCATAGGAGTTTGTACAGCGGAGTGCATTTTACTAGTTGTCCATTTTACGATCGAGTTAACTGTTCTATTGTTCCCTGGCTGGTCTCTAATAAGGAAGTAAATATTTGAGTGGTAGGTACTTGCACGGTGCTAACTCAACTCTCAACCCACTTGCACAGCAAACTATCGTACAGTGCAAAGAAATAACCACTGTTTGCTGAGGCTTCATGACTTTCTTTACTACCTCTGATTCTGGAGCTGTTTCTTTAACGACACATTGTTATTTTCCACCAATATTTTTTAACCCAAAACCAAACAGAATTTTCTGGCATCAATATATTATTAAATATTTTATCAATCGTTACGACTGTTTCGACCTTCATAGGTCTTCAACTTACGGTCCCTAAACGCGATTAAAAGTTTGAAACCAAGCCAAAGAACAATCGTTCTAAGTGCCAAGGGTATTTATTTTAAAAATAGTAAAGAAACATTAACGAAAGTTCACAATCACACAAACAACCCACCTATATGACTTTAAAACTTGATTTGTGGAAATTAATAAACTTCACAACTATATGAATGCGGAAAGCTCCCGGTGAAAACTGTCACTAATGTTTAAATATTAGGTATTTTCGCTATCTATTTTTCTTGAAAACACTATCAATTCCAACAAATAAAATATCGTTTTCATTATTAACGTCGACGTATCTATCCGGAGACATCAAATATTTAAATACTATCGAATTAAAAAGTAAAATGTCTAAACTTGACGTTCTAATTTCGAAATGGATCAAAATGAAAATAAAGAATACGTTACAAATGGAACTTTTTCAACCAGTACGTTAGGACCGGGTACACGCGTGCGACTGACAGATGTTGGGAACGCGTAACACGCAACTCATCGTAGTTAGTGACGGTGTGATGACGTCACTAAGTTTAGTGTATTTACAGCCTTATCCACGAACAGACCAAACTAATGCGATTTAGGTCAGTTAGGGAAAGTTAATGGTATTAAACTGAAATTGGCAAACGCTACGGTCTATCAGCTGTGCGTCTGTAGCACAGAGTTCAAGGCTGAAATTGTAATTTCCAAGAATATATTCTGAGATCATAAAGGTTCCAAGGTTTCTGAGATCACACATTCATTGTAATAAACGTGGTTTAATTAAATTCACGGTCAATACGGAAAGTCTTACTCCACAAACAATTCAAGAACTAGATAACTAGAAGATATATCATATAAATGTAGTAACTTTTTTACAAGACCTGATCTCAAATCAGAATTAAAGCAATATCATAAAAGTTTGAATTGTCAATACATTTACTAGCAGAAAGGAACTATAGCAATTAGCATCAGAATCTGCATATGGCTTTGTTTTCTGTATTCATTGTCTTCTCCAAACATTATTAAAACTGACGTATAATTTACTGCTACGGTTGTAACAAACCTCCTATCACATCATCATCATTCTCCTGGCTCTTATCCCAATTAATTTCGGGGCGCAACATGACTTTTTCTTTCATACTTCTCTATTAGTCGTCATCTCGGTGATAACCCCTTTCTAGCCATATCATCATTAACACAGTCCATCCATCGTTTCTTTCTTTCTCCTATCGCTTCACCAGTCTAAATCATCATAAAAACTATATTGATCCACTGTCCAAAGCTATGTGTTTCCAATCACATAAAGTAGGTGTGTCGCCTATTACAACATTCCCCAGTGGACGTGGAACATTAATTAAATTAATTAGGCAGAACGGGAATGAAGCACATTAAGCGTGGTATCGCGTGAACTGTGCGTGTAAAATGTGGAAATGTGATACCTATGGTAATGACACCGCATTTTTTTGGGAGTTATGTCAACAAAGTCGAAGGCCTTTGGAAGGTCTTAACACTCTCTAGGGATCGTATTCAATGCCAAATAAATATGAAATTAAAGTTTGAATAAAATGCTGTAGATCCAATATTTACAGTACATCATTCTCTCTCTTCATCTTAGTCGTATGCTCCAGTGCTGCCTCCTAAATGTACATAACATACATAACATAATCAGCCTATATTGTTCCCACTGCTGGGACACAGGCCTGCTCTCTGTGAGAGGGAGTGGGCTAAACGTAATGGTAATACCCCTGTTGGCATACAATTTTAAGGCATAATGTAGTTTGGCATAACGTTTTCGCATAACTTTTATTAGCATAATAATACTGCTGCATAATAATACTTTGGAATAATGCAAATGTTAGCATAACTATCATGTAGTCTAATATGTTTTGGCATAAGTTGGAGTTGCATAAATTTTAAAGGCATAATATTCATTCGTCTAATAATCATGAGCCATAAATATAAAAGTCATAATTGGGTGAATGTAGCCAATAATTTTAAATTGATCTTTAGGTACTTGGTAATTTAATACAGTTGTGGTCAATGATATTTTACCCGACTATGGCGATGCCAATAGGAAGGGTAAGAAGCGAGCTCGGGACTTGGCGCACCCCGACTCGGACAGGTTAGGTTCGAAGGGGATGGCGGAGTCTATTGAGCGAGCGAACTCAGACCCCGCCATCCCCTTCGAGGTAAAAGACTCTTGAGGCCCGCTAAGCGGGCCTCAAGGGTTTTTAAAAGAAATAACTTATACTACGCCTTTTAAGCGACTTTAAGTGTTTTGAGGTTAGGTTACAATCATTTGTTTTTCTCAAGAACGGTGCGTTACCTTGTCATGGGAGTGGTGCCAGGGGGCAGGGGCACCACCCCCCAACCTCTCACCCCGCTCCCACCCCCTTCTCCTGCCAAACGATACTAGATTTTACCCTGGTCATGGGTCGACTGGCGGTTCACACTATCATAAAGCCGTTTTATGATGCTTTATTAGGTCATCGGGTCAGGATTTTCCTTAATCCGAAGTTTTATGTATCAACGTCTTACGTCATTTTTAAATTGTTAGGTTATTTGGTTTACTGAATCCAAGTTTAATTGTACTACAGAATTTGTGAATCTACTAGTAGTGTTCGAAACCTTTTGGTAAACTTTCCGGTTCCGAACTAAATTACTGCAATCAGACAAATATATTGTCTCAGTCTCACTAAATAACACTTGCAAAAGAACGAAGTGGTGTTACAAAAGTGATAATTCGCCAGTGTCTGGAGTGAAAGGGAGTGACTACCGCGATGACAACTAATAGAGAACTATGGAAGAATTAGAGCTGTAGCGTCGATTTCAAATTAATTGGGATAAGGGCAGGAGAATGATGATGACTGTGAACTTTAAATTAAAGACAATGGGGCTGGGCAAGATTTATTTTCTTCTGTGGACACGAAAAGTTTCATAACATATCTATAATAATGTTGATAAAGAGACAAACAGTTACGTCTGTTGTTACTCTTATAATCAGCCTATAATGTTCCCACTGCTGGGACACAAGCCTCCTCACGGGGAGAGGGAGTGAGCCGTAATCCATCACGTGGGCCCAGTGCGGGTTGGTAGATGTCACATGTCTTTGAATGTTTTGGTTCTAGGACATGTCGATTTCCTCACGAAGTTTCCCTTCACCGTTTTGAGAGCAGTGGTGATGAAATAATTTCTACAAAGTAAAGCGCCTGTCAGGGTTCGAACCTACGACTACGACTACCCGTACGTCGCGGCCGTTACCACCGGTCCACCACTGATCTCTTTTATTGTTCGTTGTTACTCTTGACATATTAACTTAATAATTACAATAATTAAACCATTAATTGATTAAATGCCTCAATTACCATTTTGTCTTTGCTGCGCAAATGATCATCTCTGCTTGACTTTCCGTCGATGATAAAGATAAAAAAATAAGACGCCATATTTATCTGGAGAATAGACAGATGAACGAACCTGTATAATTGCATCCATTGACAAAGGTCAGAGATATACAGTATTCTTCGACGGTAAATTACGTTTAACAGTTCTCAAGGAAGGAAGCTTACGTTTACTAGTAGAGATTGACGTGCTTTGGCAATCATTTCAAAATCTGTAATCATGTTATTGAAAGCCGTCAATTCATCACTAACCTTAAACATTTCAAAAGCACGCACATATTGAGATCTCACCAAGTTGCACCATCTAATTAATCGATTATTTTCGTCGCAGCTCAACAAACATTTATCTCGATTTCAACTAAAGAATCCGATTTATTGGTCTGTCAGTTCACATGGACATTCCACACTGACATGTAACAGATTTCTTGCATTCCCTCCTCTGGGTTACTTCTCGAGTGTCTGATTAATCCCAACAGCTATATTTTTAGAACATACGTGTACGTATGGGACTACGGAGGAATTAACGTACATCATAGCTTGTTAAGATATGGCCGAACCACTTAACGTTGATTGGTTTTTAATGGGAAATTGCGCGCCATATTGTGTGGTATGATATAAGTAATACTGATGGACTGCTGCAATATCTCATTTTAATCTTCTAGTTAGTGGGAGCAGTCGACAGCATCGTGGTATTCTATAATAAATATGAGAGGATGTAAGTCGGATGGAGTATTGAGAACTTTCTCAGGCCATTTGTCGGTCTGTTTCTTGTGTCCATCTGCAATTGCTATTCATGATAAGAGCACCCTTGTATTTGCATCTGTTGTTACTTGTTAGTTAATAGTCTTGTTGTTCATTCAAGAGTTATGTGTGAGGTAATTTTTATATCTCGCTGTTTTCATAGGCATTGGTCGTGTAGTGACGTGAGCGTGTTTTGGAGTCAACATTCATTCGCCATTTCTTTTCGTTCTCTTAGAAAAACAAGTTCTTTTGCAATGTGTTGTTACCTACATTTTTATTCTGAATCTGTTTGATAATTTATTAGAACAACACTAGACGACACACTGCTATATTCTCTGTGTCATAGTGGTCATTTTGATCAGCAACCATCAACCAAAGCTCTTACAGAACTCTATTTACTTTTGATGACAAATAATAACTCGGATAGTTAGTCTAACCTAATGGCTTTAGAAATAACCCCTTGATAAAACCCCATCGTTTTGCGGTGATTAATGACCGGCGATGTCGGTCCCCACCTTGCAATCTTATAAAAGCTATTATGTTATGTGCTTAAACGTAGCTAGCTATATACTTAATAGAATGTTTGCGCTAATATTATACGCGGGTTTTTTACATTAACATGTCTAAAATTGACTTTGTTAGTAAAATCTGAATATGAAAACTGAAATTACGTTCTAGGTAGTAGCACTGCTCCAGTCTGAAATCATGAATTCAAGGAACTCCGGGTATTATTGTTTGGGCTTGGAGTTCGTTGGTTATGTATCTACGAGGTAATGGAGTACCTCAAAACATGAATAGGGATGATGACATTTTTTTTTGCCCGCCAGGTACCAATATTATTAAAAAATATTGGACACGTGTTTTTTCTTTTTTTACGTAACCAAAAGATTGCGGCGTTACATTGAGTTAAAATGTAACATGACGTCACGCCTTGCTCGATTTTATACTGATATACTGAACTAGATGCGCCCCGCGGTTTCACCCGCATAAGTTTTGACCCCGTGGGTATATCGAGATAAAAAGTATCCTATGTGTTATTCCTGGTTATAAACTATCTGTGTGCCAAATTTCATCCAAATCCGTTCAGTACTTTTTGCGTGAAAGAGTAACAAACATCCATCCATCCATCCATCCATCCTTACAAACTTTCGCATTTATAATATTAGTAGGAAGTAGGATAGTAGGATTGTGACGTGACGAGCTCCCACATGTTTGTCGAAGGACCGATGGCCCGTGGAGCAGACGAAGACCGTGTATCGGCAAGCGTAGTGAGTGTGTAGCGGACGCCCCCCAACTAGATGGACCGATGACTTTAAAAAGGTGGCTGGAACAGACTGGATGCGGAAGGCGGAGGACAGGGTGTTGTGGCGCAGCCTGGGAGAGGCCTAAGTCCAGCAGTGGACTATTATAGGCTGAGTTGATTGATTGATTGGAGCCCCCACTCCCCAAATTTAATGCGTTTTATCTAAGTCATTATTTATTAATATGATAAAGCACAAAAAACGTGTCTAACATTTTTTTTAATATCTGACTGATGGAGTACATAGGATTACTTTTTTTTACCCAGGAATCATCGCTATTCAGGGAACCCCGCTTTTATTATTTGGGCTGAATTTATTCGGGATAATGTTCTTTAGGTGTACAGTTACACGGGTTTTTCTTTTTAGGCCATGGGATATGGAGTATTATACGGGTAGCTTAGGGTTAGGTATTATCCACATTATCGTGATTCGCATTATGGTTCTTAACCTATTGACCGCCACGTGAAAAAAGCAAAGACGTGCCCTCGGCGCCAAGCTACGAACTATTCCTTAAAATCTGTCATGTAGTCGTGACCGTGGCGTGCTGGGCACATTTTGGTCTGTGACATACATGACTGTGGCGGTCAAAAGGTTGGTTAAACACGTTGCCAATTTAATTAATTATAATTTTATTGCGTAGTTTGCGTTTGGCAGTGTCAAAGAACTCATTATCCCATAAAATCGATATTTATTGTAAACGTTATCAGGATAACATGTGTTTAATATTTTATAGCATGTGTGTAAACTCGGTTATTGCGCCACATTCCTACAGACCTGTTTTGGAGTGCGTCGTGTCTCCCTTGAAGATGTTATGTAACTTACTGATTAGCGCTATATACAAGGTAGGTATACGTATATATGCTTACGAATTAAATTGGGCGTTGATGGTTGATTTAGACAGGCTTGGGTCTAAGTAATAACAGCCGCACGGGTCGATCGATCACGTTAAGCTACGCTTGCCACGGTTGGTCCGTGGATGGGTGACCATCTTTACATGCCAAAACCCCTCCGTGCCTCGGAAAGCACGTTAAGCCGTTGGTCCCGGCTGTCATTTGTAGATCTTTGACAGTCGTTACGGATTGTCAGAAGCTCGAAAGTCTGACAACCAGTCTTACCAAGGGGTATCGTGTTACCCAGTAACTGGGTTGTGGAGGTCAGATAGGCAGTCGCTCCATGTAAAATACTGGTATTCAGCTGTATCCGGTAAGACTGGAAGCCGACCCCAACATAGTTGGGAAAAGGCTAGGCAGATGATGATGATGATGGTTGATATAGACAGGGCTAGCGCCTCCAAGTTGTGAGACCCAAGCTACATCCGACGTAATTTACGTCGCCAAACTTCGATCCTGCGGGCCTACTCCTTAAGCACTAAATCCGTAGTTTCGGCTGAAGTTACGTGCATTTCCTACTACGTATCATCTACGTACATAAAATTACTTCGCAGCCCGAACTGAGAATGAATGACAACTCGATTTGACAGCTGCCCCTCCTCGCAGTGTTTGTACCCGTTCGAATAATTGAATTTGTCACTTGTTTTGACGGATCACGTACTTTCGGACGGGCCCGTATCTTTGTTGACGGACTTTGATAGTAGACCCCCAGGTGTGAGAATTTCTTCCTATGGAATTATTTGTACTAGTGTTACGCGACGGAACATCTACGTCGTAAATTACATTAGATATAGCTTGGGCCTAAAGACTTGGGCACACGGTAGGACATGAAGTCGCACCACTCCCCTCCTCATACATTTTTCTGAACACCAGAGTCGTGACATGATACGGCGCGACGCGACGTTGCGTGGTTTGACATATTTAATGGCTTAATACAAAATGTTGCAGCAAGTAAAATTAAAAGCTTAAACCAGGGCATGTGGTTAAAATATTGTATGCAGCTGTTGCACTGCAAACTATAAATACAGGTGAGAATAACCATTAGGATCACCTGAGTATTGATGAAAGATAGTTGTTGCACAATCACTATAGGCTCTAAGCTAAGCTTTATCACAACCAGTGGCGTGCAGTGGTTCTTCACGGAGGGAGGAAGGCCACGCATATTGAAACCAAAAAAAAAAAACAAATTCGCGCAACATAGCGTCACTCTAACGTCTCTATATGATAACCCTCAAAGTAGTTCAAACGTGTCCTTATCAAAAACGCATATTACAAGATTAAAGACTACGTTGAAGACAAGGAAGTTTGGCAATAATTCCTTCTGCACATGTGGCTTCCCTGGTACATCAGTAACGGCATAACTATGGAAATATCTATTAATGCTCCCAAATTACGATGTTTATTATTATTATTTTTTAGACATACTTTTTTGACATTATATTTTCACTATTTGACATTATATACCTACAATTTATATTTCAGATTTAATATTATTAATATTATTTTACATGGATTCTTGTGTACGTTGTGAAAGTGAGAATGTTGTAGGCTTAATAGACTAGATCTTTTTTTCTTTAGACCGTTTCCTTTCTCTTTTTTGTTAAGTACTTCTCGACAGGCCTACACTGTTCTCCCATACCTAATTTGTGTAATTTGAAAACATTGTAAAAGCCAGTTATTTTTAAAAAGAGTAACCGTGGAGTTTCTTGCCGGCTCTTCTCCATAGGAAACGACCAATTGGAACCGTGCACCTAGCTTCTGACGTTTCATAAGTGCCCATGTAGGTTTATGTGAAATAAAAATATTTTGATTTTGATTTTGATTTTAGTTATTTATTGATAAAGTTCATTATTTATTTAAAATATTTGAAAAAAATAAATTAAAATAATACTGTAAAAACATAAGTTATAAATACATAAACTCATCACATTATTCAAGGTTCAAAACACGATTTTCTGACGATGCAAACAAAAGAAAGATTTGGCCACCTCAATTTTTTAACTTCTAACAAACACACATTATCGGCGCAACCTTTCAACACAACACCCTTAGGTAAATAAAAAAAATAATAAAAACAACAAATAATATGTACACTACTGTATGTTTCAAAACGAATTACATATAACCTAATAAGATATAAAAAAGCAAGACATTCGAGATCGGATATAAATTGCTTGTCACATGAAACAATATGGCTTCTCTAAGAAAAATATAATTTCTAATTTGTCGATAAAAAACACTACCTATTAAAATTGCATCATTGTCATACCGTGTTCTTCTACAAAGTCCAGGGTTGCCGATACTTATTTTCCTAACTCCCCAAAAATCAAAGCAAAATTTCCCAAATATGAGGAGAAAAATAAAAAGTTATGAAGTTTTTAATTATTTTAATTATTTTGATAGGGCTTTTGCTATTCCTTACAATTTTTTATAATTTTTTTGGAAGGTATATATTCGACATTACCACCCTGTTTGTTAAGTGTCTCTAGTAGTCATTAAGGAAACTATTGTGTCTGTGTGTAGTCTGTTTCTCAAATTCCCTGCAATTTGGGGAATTGTCCAAAAATTGGGAACCCTGGTCTTCCATACTTTTCATTCATTAAATCTTGACTTTACACACAGCCAATCACAACACGCGGTGGCCAGCTTCAGCCGCAGTAGTTACGCCCATAATTTAAACCATGTCAACCATGTGTGGCATTCATACACACGAAAATATACACCAGTGGGCGTAAATTAATCATTAAGATTTAGGCTGGCCGTGTGCCTGCCTAATAGTGCGTACCGAGCTCCGTCGAACTATGAGTTACGTCACACGGGCGCGACAAGTTGCTATAAGTGTTATAACAGGAGTTTAACTTTTTTTTTAATATTTTGTATTATTGTATTACATAGTTAAAATAAATGCATTTGGCGTTGTTGGTAGGGTGGGCTAGGCCTAATTAATTAAAATTATGAGAATATTATTATAACAGCATGGCACCCATACCAAATAAATGCAATTATGCAAGCTATGACCACCTATGTCCAGTGAACTAAACAAACTCCACATTAATTTCGGAATACTTTACAAAGTATGAAGTTTATTTTAGCAACAAAGGTTAAAAAAAATAATCCCCGTAATCAGCACAACACCCTGTTGCCATATGTCTGTAGTCCTCCCTCCCCAATAATCAACAAGTCAAAAAAATACTGATCTCATATTTCCTTGAATTTAAAGTGATGACTCATGCTACAACTTGCTGGCCTTAGAAATATTGTGGTCAATACCGGCCGGTATTGACCACAATATTTTTATAGACCATTATTTCGTATTATGAATGAAATACAATTGCAAGGTAAATCATGAAATAGTATTTTTCCCCTTCCCAAGTAGGTATGTACCCTAAATTAGATTAATGTTTCACACAATAAATGAATGAATATTCTTTAATGTTGTTTTTACACATATTAAAATGATAATATTAAATACTTGAACAGGTCACTGACATAATTCTATGTCAAACTCTGTTTATCTTATGTAAATATGCTCAGATAAGGAAAAGTAGGTAAATAAAGAGATAGTCATAGAGTTCCAATACAAAGAAATCTCTATTAGCCAATCTCCCTAGCAACAATACAATCATCACGTATAATAAATAATCTGTATCACAGAATCCTTGTGTAAGTAAAACAAACAAAAAATGTAACTCAGGAAGTGACAAGTTATTGGCATTATAAACAAAAGGCGCATGAAAGTTCGCACCTACACTTGGCTACAGTGCCATGGATAAGACTTGTAGGTCCGACAAGGAGCAAATATGCAAATTAACAAGTTATTTTAGCAGAACACGTCATTTCATATACACAGCAACCCAAACAGGTTATGATAAGACTAAACTCACCTAAATCATCCATTATTTCTGCAAATACGAAGTCTCACTAATCACTTACACCACACTGTATACGTTACACTATTCTTAAACTTAAGCTAAATATACAAGCAGCAAAATACTACAATAATACTGCAAATCAAAGTTGTCAATTACAGCCCAAATAAGGCAATTTAGATATTTAGCATTTTTTGGCGAAATGTTGGCGTGACTGAAAACTTGTCAAAACAATTATTTGCTCGGTCCTGGACGAATAAGAAAGATAATCCAAACCTAAAAGATGAATGAATAAATTAGAATAAAATATTTCTGAATCCTAGGCTAACTGAAAAATGGGTTATTTTGACATAAGAAGCGCTAAACATTAGCGAATACGCATTATATAAATGATAAATATTTTCTTTGGTTTCGAACAAACCTTATTATTTTGTTTTCAAACGAAAACAGTTGCACCAACTACACAGCATCGTTGAGTGTCAGATGAATGAAATGAAAAACGTTCCGTAACTACTAATAAAATTGTGTTTGCTATTGACTACTTTTGCAAAAAAAATGTTTGAAAATTAATTTTGGATACATAAAAAAATAAAATGAAAACATGAAAGTAATGAATAACATTCCAATCATAGTAGAAATAAATAGAGAAAACTAATTAATCCTTAGCTGTGCATGTGTTATAATCCAAAAATAAAGTTTTAGAACGTCAAGTAGGTACTTGCTGTATTGATTCACCGCAGTTGCTTTCGTGTTTATATTACGCCCAATTTCTTTTAATTTCCAGTTATTTGTAGAGAAAATTATTCCAAATAATATGAGCAGTTCAGGGGAGCAGTTAACCCTAGCTAGGGATATAAAACGAGCTATCGAATTGCTCGAAAAACTTCAACAAAGTGGTGAAGTTCCTGCTACGAAGCTTGCAGCTCTACAGAAAGTGCTACAAAGTGATTTCTTAAACGCTGTTCGTGAGGTGTATGAGCATGTTTACGAAACTGTTGATATTCAAGGCTCGGCGGACATTAGGGCTTCCGCTACAGCCAAGGCCACAGTGGCCGCATTCGCTGCGGCTGAAGGCCACGCACATCCAAGGGTTGTCGAGCTTCCGAAAACAGAGGAAGGTTTAGGTTTCAACGTCATGGGTGGCAAAGAACAAAACTCCCCTATTTACATATCAAGAATCATTCCTGGCGGCGTCGCCGATCGTCATGGAGGACTCAAAAGAGGTGACCAGCTGTTATCGGTCAATGGCGTATCTGTAGAGGGTGAAAACCATGAGAAAGCTGTGGAATTGTTGAAGCAAGCTGTTGGTTCAGTGAAGCTGGTTGTTCGATACACTCCAAAGGTTTTAGAAGAGATGGAAATGAGATTTGACAAACAGAGGACTGCACGGCGGCGCACCAATTACAACTAAGCATCAAATGATGGACAAACAATGATACATAGTCAAGCTATGATCATTAACTTTATGGTATGTTTGACGAAGGTGCCAATAAGGCTACCAGCACATGATAAGACATGGTTATCCATGAGACAGACTTATTACTAATGACTAGACAAACTATTGTCTGAAGGGGGAATAATTGAAACTGTGCTACATCAATAATTTTTAAAACCTAACATTGCATGGTGTTTTACTATAAGCTGTGAATGACAAACTTATGGCAAATCATTCTCTATCTAATCTCACATTGAAAGTATGTAGCTTCAATAATTTTCTTTTTTTCCATAAAATAGAGCTTTATCTGATTGTAGCAGTACACTTTTCTTGTCATCTATGTTGATCCTTCAGACAAGATGTAATAATTATTATGTTGAGTTACTACTTCTGTTTACTTTGTATAGTAATAAGAAACTTTCTCTAATAAATTCTGCATATCTGTTTGCTAAAAGTATGTCACAGACTTAGAGAAAAATTAAAAAGTTTGGTACGATGCCAAAATCATGATAGGGAAAATTAGAGGCACATTTAGAAGGTATTTGATATTGCAAAATATTGTATTTAACTCACGATTAAAACTTCCTGTGCAACAAAAGAAAATACAATAAGGCTCATTTACAAGGAGTTTCGCACCTGTTTTGTGATGAGAATGTTGCAGAGTTCCTCTCCATGTAAATGAGCCTTACATATTAGCTTTGATCAATTGAAGCAACTTTGTGTTATCTAAATATACTCATAATTATATTAAAAAGACTTGAGGGGTAAATAAATAATAAATATACATAGTAATTGCACCGATTATTGTGTTGATGGATTGATAATAGTGTAAAGTTAAATACATTGGGTATTTAACTCATTTAATTAGAATAAATTAATGTACTTAATTGATGAATTTATTATATAAACAAATTGTGTAATTGTAAAAGGGAAAATTGTTATGAATTTATTTAAAGTTGTCAGTATTTTAGGAGGTATAAATAAAAGTAAATATTACAATAATACATTTTATTTTAAACATAATTATATGCCTTACTCCTAATTTCTTTTAAAATATTTTCCTACCAGCTATCGAAACCACCAAAACCAATTTTTCCATCCTTTTTAATCTTCTTGGCGGGACCTTCTTGTGTCTTCGTGGTTTTACTGCTGGTTGGTGTGGCAGGTGGCGCCACTTCTTGTAAATTAAGGTATTTGCCCACACCATCTCTGAATACTTTAAGGGGCTGTTTCGCTTTTTTCGGCCTCACCTGTGAGCCCTCAGTTTCTGCTTTCCTTTTGAGTTCCTCTGCTCTGTCTTTGACAAGCTGTAACAACCCAACAAGAAAATTTTAGAGGAAATTATTATTATTAGATCCTCGGGCATCAAACTGACTACAATTGATTTTCTATCGTTTGACTCCGAATCGGTGTCGCGCGGGAATTAACAGTTTATTATTTCAATGAAGAATTGCTGGTTATTAGCACAACATTAATCATCTCTATTTGCTAAAATATAAGTATCACAAGCATAGACCGAGGCAGTTAATACCACTAACTGCCTCGGTTTATGCTACTGCTGAGCATGAGGTCCTGGGTTCGATTCCCGAGCATAGTATTAGTGGGTTTTCCCATCTGAAATTTCTCAGTAGCCTGGAGTCTAGATTTGTGCCCGGTTGGTGGCAATAGGTTCACCCCCTGTTACGTGGGACTTAAATATAACTGACGAAATGTGGGTGTACTCCTCTGCCTAACCTTTCAGGCAATACAGGCGTGAGGTTGTTAAACTAAAAGTAACTTAAAGTAATACCGCCTGCCTGCATACTTTTTAAATTATATTGCAGAGAAACGACAAGTATTTTTAACCCCCAACGAAAAAGAGGGGTGTTATAAGTTTGTAGTGTGTATCTGTGTGTCTGTCTGTGGCATCACAGCTCCTGAACGGATGAACCTGAAAACGCCAAAAAGAAGAGGCTTATACCTAGCAATAATGAATGTATGCTATTGTAGAAACGACAACGCGAGGATTAAAGTATTACCTACAACTTATATTAACCTATTAAGACGCTGACAACACCTAAACCGCGGTCATTGTCAAATTCCATAGAAAAGAAAGAGAAGCGCGATGACACAAAGCTTGTAATTTATTGCAAAATATGAAGTAATTATCTATTTACTCAAAATTGAGTTGAGTAATCGAAAATAAAAAACAACCAAGTTCTGCATTCAAATAAGACGTTCTTGTTATTCATTAAATACGTAAAGTATGTTGGTATTTGATACAGATATTTTGGATTAGAACTCAAAGTAAGAGGTTAGTTTAACGTTAGTTTGTATCGAGATTTTGTTTTCAAAACGTGTTTTGGTAACAACCAAGTTCTGGGAAATATGTTCAAAATTAATATATATTTTTTCCGCTACCACAAACTATACAGATTTGGCAATTTTTTTTCTTAAGCGAAGCCTATTTTGGTCAATTGGGTCTTGTCAGCGCCTTAACCGCCACGTCAAAAAGCAAAGACGTGCCCTCGGCGCCAAGCTACGAATTTTTCCTTAAAATCTGTCATGTAGTCGTGAGCGTCGCGTGCTGGGCACGTTTTGCTATGTCATTTATACATGACTGTGGGGGTCAAAAGGTTAAACATAAAAGGGTCAATACATATATTTTTTTTACTTTTTAGAGGTTTTTAGTTGTGTCGGTGGATTTTAATTTAATTAAGAATATTACCTGTTCTTCAGCCTCAGCGAATGGATCCACGAAGACCTGCGCGACATCTATTACAATGTCTTGTATGGGCCGGTCCTTATTGTCCACCTCTATCTGCTCCATGGCAGTCAGTGTGTCCATGCCGCCGACTAGCTTGCCGAAGATCGTGTGCTTACCGTCCAGCTGCTTGCACGAACGGAAGGTTATAAAACTGGAACGGAACAGTTTTAAATAATTAAAAAAAAAAGCTTTTGCTTTTTTTATTTAGTTAGTTTTAAGTGCTCCTTTTTTACTTTTTGTATTTCTTGTCCCAAATAAAATATTTTTCATTCTTTCTTTCTTAAGGCGCAGATATATGATTTTATTGACTTTTAAATCTGATATTACGCTTTCATATAATGCAAGTAAGTCATGCAAAAAAATATGTTAAACTAGCACGCATACACATCAATTATAGATACTTATATGAATAGTTAAGTCTGTAGTAAAATACTTTATGAAAGAAATTCAGTAAGTAGTAATATGTACCCAAAGCATAAAAAACTTGTTATTACTTTCAAACTACTTAAGATATTTTCATTTTCGTTTTTTTTTTGTACGAAAAGACAACTTTAATATCTATAATTCTATCTGTTTTTTTTTTATTTCAATATTCATATTTTCGTTACTAAAAATAAATATTCCCTAAGAAACCGCACGGCGGCGCGGGGCGGCGTGAGTGCGACGAGCATTTGTATGGCCAAGGTCAACGGCGATTACCCGACCCTTAAGTTTAATGAAACATACCACTAAGGGCCTGCGCCCACTGGCGGCACGGCACCGGCGGGGATCCTTCGGCATCACTTCATGCAAGCGCATTCTGACGGCAACGATGCCGCAGTATCTTTAGGCATGCCGCGACGTCTTTAGGCATCACCATTGAAATTTAAATTTTATGGTTTAAGTATTTTATTCTTATTCCTCATTATGAATTAACAATAATTTACTTACTGAGAAACTTTATTTACATAAAATGTTTACATAATTAGAATATGTTCCCATTGCTGGGACACAGGCCTCCTCTCTGTGAGAGGGAGTGGGCCGTAATCCACCACGCGGGCCCAGTGCGGGTTGGTAGATGTCACATGTCTTCGAATTTTTGGTTCTAGGACATGCCGGTTTCCTCACGACGTTTTCCGTCTCCGTTTTGAGAGCAGTGGTAATGAAATAATTTACACAAAGTAATGCGTCTGTCTGGGTTCGAACCTACGATCTACAACTTGCAAGTCGCGTCCGTTACCACTGGGCCACCACTGCTCTATTTTAAATATTAAAAATGTATTTCCCCGGAATTAACACTGTTCTGGCAGGACGTGTTACTAAGTAATTGGAGTATTTTTGTACTTGATGTTTTTTTTTTTGTGAACTTTATTGTTGTATGAATTATTATCTGCCTAGCCTTTTCCCAACTATGTTGGGGTCGGCTTCCAGTCTCCTGTCTTACCGGATACAGCTGAATACCAGTATTTTACATGGAGCGACTACCTATCTGACCTCCACAACCCAGATACTGGGTAACACGATACCACTTGATAAGACTGGTTGTCAGACTTTCGGTCTTCTGACGACCCGTAACGACTGTCAAAGATGACAGCCGGGATCAACGGCTTTTCAACGTGCTTTCCGAGGCACGGAGTATGTAAAGATGGTCACCCATCCACGGACCAATCGCGGCAAGCGTAGCTTAACCTGATCGACTGACCCGTGCAGCTGTTATTACTTAGCCACAAGCCCCTCAAGTCAAAATGAATATCTCTATGTAATATTTTGCATATAGTACTTACATATATGTTTGGGATATGTTCATTATTATTACATTCATTGTTCATATTCACTGCTGGTAGTGCCTGCTGCCAAAACCAACCTGCTGTCGAAAACAACCCTCACCCGCACAATAGGTGTACTAAACGAAGTGCATGCGAGAATTGACATTTTTTCGTGCAACATGAGTGAATTCGCAAGAGTTTTGTTGAATTTTGTTAGTTATATTTAAATATTAATATTCTGTGTTAAGTGTGATTTATATTTTAGTTTGATAATATGTACGTACATTACATTCTGTAGTACGACTACAGATTGTGTTTTTAATAGTTTAGTGTTGCTCTTGTATTGTTTAGTTTTTATTTTAAGTATTAGACGTAAGTTGATGTTTCAAGTATTTGGTGTGTGGTTGCAAACCCACTATTGCATTGGGGTCATCCTGTAAAGATAGTGTGTGTAAGTTTTAAAAATAAATAAATAAATAAAATTATTTTTGTATCTTCATATATTTTCTGAGTTGACGTTCGAAATTTGAAATTATTTTTGAAGTACAATATTTTGATTAATCTATTTGGTGGTGTTTGTAATATTTGTAGATTAGATTTAGCTGCGTTGCCCCAGATTTCTATTAGGTAGTCTATATTTGTGGCGTACCTAACTAAAGAATGTAAGTTATTTGCGGAAATCGCGAAACGTCTAGTTGATGTAAATGGTGACCGAAAAACTGGCGGCTTTCTCGCGCAACGCATCAGCATTGCAATTCAGCGAGGAAATGCCGCCAGCATCCTCGGTACAATGCCCCGAGGACCTTTTTTAAGCTTAACTTAGTTTTAATTTAATTTAGTTAATGTTAATAATCATCTTGTAATTTGGTTATGTAAATAAATTGATAAATACTAAAGAATTATAAATTATGTAAAATTCCGAGGAAGGCATTTGTATTACTTATATTGTAAAGAGCTCATGTAAGTGATAAGAGTTTAAATCAGATTATTTCTATATTGAAATTGTTTATTGTAATAATTGATTTACATAAATATTTGCAAAATAGGGCCTAAAACTAGAGGTTGGTATATAATATTTGGATTCTACCGGAACTAGGCATAAACCTGTAACTCAGGTATCTCGCTCAAGTGCTTATACATAAGTATTATCTAAGATTCCTTAAACTATTAATTTTATCTACTATAAATTATGTTTTTATTCAAATGAAGAAAAATAGTATGCTACTGTTTTGCATCATCGTAAGATATTTTTGCAAAATTGTAACATCAAAATCAAAAGTCATTTATTCAAACTAGGCTGAGAATCAGCACTTTTCGTACTTTTCGCACGTCAAAATTACATAAGACGCCTGCCCTTCACCACTTCCTTCCTGCTTTAGCTGGGAAGAAGAAGTGGCGCAACAAACTCCCCAGCAGCGCAGCTGTCTGTTCATTAAGCAAAACTTTATTGTATTCAAATCGTATGTAACGTAATTTTATCATCATTACGAAACACAAAAGATTAAAGGTGAACGGCAGATTTGGTACAGCTTACTTTTTTTGTTGTTTTGTTATAGAATTTGTACCACATGTTAAGGCAACTATGCCATTTATTTTCATGTAAGTGTACTATTTTTAGAAGTTCGGATTAATTATTAATATTTAAAAAAAGATTTTAATAACTATACGTAATTTAGTCGTAAACTACAGTTATGTTGGTATTTAAGCTATGCTTGCCATGAGGGTATTACCCGACCTGCCCCCTTCTTAGATGAAGTAATTTACGAATTAATTAATTATAAATAAAATAAATGTACTTAAAAAAAACTATTAACTGTATTGTTCTATTTACCTACACTCAAAACCCCCATCAGGACTTCATCATTATCAAACTGTTGCAGTCAGCTGCTGGACATAGGTATCTCCAAATGCACTCCGCTGAGTAGGTACGATCCTCATCTCAATATACCTACTTGATAGTAAGTAAAACACTACAAAAATAGCGACAAGCAATCTAGAACATATACTTTATTACCGAAACAATGTTTATGTGCCTATAAGTAACCATCTACATTGGTACACTAGTACTTAACCTTAAAAAATAAAAGTGGTTATAACTTTTACGTCCCAACTTCTAAAAATCCAAGAATTTAAAAAAGGCTTGTCTATCGTATTAACTACCAATTAAAACAAAAAATATCCCAAAACACGAAATTTTATTAGCTGTACGAAAGTCCCATACAAGCCTGCCGTTCGCCTTTAATTATTTGCCATATGTTAGCTAGCACGCGCCAATATACCAACAAAACAATGAAAAAATGTACTCAGCAGTAATAAAAAATAAAATCGTAAACAAAACTTAACCTCCAGGCATAAAGGTCGTCTCGCGCACGTATGGGAGTGGCGCGAGGAGGCGAAACGCTGGGGCGTAACTCCGCTGCCGCGAGAAATCGCAGCACAGTGGACGGACCTCCGGCGGGATCTCATGGCGACATGGAGAGTACGGTTGTCGCAACCCAGTGCTGGGCACGGCACAATTGCGGCGATAAGTCCCCTCTTTGAGCCGGCTAGAGAGGCACCATGGCGTCTTCACCTTCCGCCTGACACAGGTCCTCACCGGCAGCTTCGGGAGGTTACTGTGTCGGATAAGGCGGGAGGAAACGCCCGGGTGTCACCACTATGTGGATCG
The DNA here is from genome assembly GCA_905333075.3 of Atethmia centrago. Classification (NCBI taxonomy): domain Eukaryota; kingdom Metazoa; phylum Arthropoda; class Insecta; order Lepidoptera; family Noctuidae; genus Atethmia; species Atethmia centrago. The sequence goes on along the minus strand of HG995378.1, from coordinate 26,426,779 downwards.
CCCGGAGGACACGGTGGAGCATACATTGGAGGTCTGCCCGGCTTGGGCAGAGCAACGCCGATCTCTCGCGTCCGGCCCTGGTTCAGGCCATGGTACGGAGCGAGAGAGCTTGGGCAGCCGTCACCTCCTTCTGCGATCTGTAATGCTCGCGAAGGAGGAGGCGGGACGGTTGAGAGAAAGGCAAATTTTGCGGCCTCTCGCCCCTAGCCGCCGCAGGAGATGCCCTGGGCGTCGGGACCGTAGGCGCGGGCTTGCGGACGGTGAGCAATGGGTAGCTCACCGTCCGGTAAGGACCAGGCCCGGGTCGACGGCGCGTTGTATTCCACGCGCGCCTCAAAGAGATGTCATCAGCACAAATGTAGGGGTCCACTAGGGCCAATGCCTGCCGGGGTCGCGGGAAGGTACTAAAGGGTCACCAAGTCCCCTGGCAACACAGGCAACGGAAGGAATACGGGTGGGTTTTAGTCAGTAAGAGTCTGACACACCCTCCCGCTCCGCCCAGTGCGGGAGAAGTTATTTGATGATTTCCCACCAAAAAAAAAAAAAAGGAGTAAAGGTCGTGCCCGCTTACATAAAGCTATAGCTGTAACTCGAAGTCACAAATGATAAACTAGCACCAACGAAGTAGAATAAATAAACAGTTAATTACTAACAACAATAACAAAACCATGGTCAGCAAGACGATCAGTCACCACAAGCAGCACCCGTTTACGAGCATAACGCAAAGATCAGCCATCACCCCCCTCACTATATTTGAGGGAAGGAGGCAACCCGAACCCGACGCTACCACAAACAGTGACATCTAAGGGAGCATGACGAACTTGCTGCCGATTGCTCAGGTAAGAATAATATAAGTAATGATCAATTGTCTAGGTCGCTAGCATATTGCAATACAACTCATAAAATAATACATTGTGATGAGTAGATAACGTCACTAATAAATTGACTTATACAATCAAATAAAATAAACAATTATGTATATGAACTCATATAACTGGTCAGTAGGTAAGCTAATTCTGGAGAAAGAACATAGACATTGTGTTGAATTCATCACAGCGACCAACTATTCTTATTGTTTAAGTAGTAGTTGTTAGAATAGTATGCCTTTGAACAAAGGTTGCATTTTACTTTAGCTTTAAACGCATTAAAAGATAAATCTAGTAAAGAAGAGGGTAGCTTGTTATAAAAAGTTATGCCAAGCCCAACAAATGAGTTATGAACCTTATGAAGCCTGTGAAATGGAGCACGTAATTTGTCCTTATTTCTGGTGTTAATATTGTGAATATCCCTGTTTTTAGTAGACGAGTGTATATTTTGCCTCGTATACAGGGTGATTGGAAGATGGGTGCAAAGCTTTAAGGTGAAGATAGTATAGACAATTTAGAACCATTTAAGCCATGGTTGTCTTAGACGAAGTCTTAACAAATTTTTTTAACCAAATTTTTAAGTTTCTTTTCGGAAATTCTCAAAATTTAATGTAAACTGCATAATTATGGCCAAATTTAATGATAAATGAATTCATTTTTTATTTATTTAATTAAAGTAATGTGTAAGCAACCAAGCAAAACATGTTTTAGGCTTCTGTGTCATTAGACATTTTTTTTACAGATATTTAAAGCTCAGAAAAAATAAAAAAATTGTACAATACGTCTTTTAAACCTTATTTTAAAAAAAACGGAGAGTGCTTTTTTTGTTCAAACCTTTTTGAAGACATGCTTGATAATCGCTCTTTCTTTTGAGGTATCATTTATGCGGATATCTTACAAATTATTGAAATTAGGACCTACAAACCAATTCGAGGGAGAAATTTTAAATTTTAGGCAGTCTAACAAAACACAAAATTTTTGCTTAAAAGAATACTTTATGTGCTCGAAATGATAACATTGTTCAATTCTAAGAATTTTTGGCACATGCAGGAACCAATTGAGGGGAACCCATTGAGGGGATTCTCTAAACAATGGCCACCGAGCGCGGTGCGACGGCATTTCCAGGTAGAACGCCCAATGAATAGCAAAAAGCGATAAGAGTTGGTTTTTACAGCAAAATGGTCTTAGTTACTGAGGCAACAAAGTCGTTTTTCTTTAGTCAGGGTCAGTCGGTTTGTGATGAAGCCGTTACATCTTTTACTTATTAGTCAAACTACTGCCCTTGTGAGTGGACGTTGTCGTGTTGATTCACAATTTACCGTGTTCAGTTGTAGCCCTTTGCGTTCCTGCACGTGTTGTTTGCGTTAGTTTTGAACTTTTTTGTTTCACCGTGTCCAGTCATAGCCTCGCGCTCCTGCACGTGTTGATTTTTGACTTAATTGTGTTGAGTTGACATTTAGTGCGCTCCTACGCCGTTTTTCTTAATTGTTAAGTGACTATGGCTACTTTTTCCAATCAAGAATATGCGGATATCGTATTTATGTACGGTAGAGCAGACGGCAATGGATCTTTGGCGCGACGGATGTATCAAGAGCGCTATCCGAATCGCAGGATACCGAATGTCCGAGTGTTTTACAACACGTTTCGTCGTCTTGCCCAAGATGGGTTTCACCGCGTGGAACCTGGAGTCAACCCGGGCAGACACGAAACTGCCGTCGACGAAGACATTTTAGCAGCATTTCAAGCGGATCCTACTAGCAGTACTAGAGCAGTAGCTCGAAATTTAAACATTTCTCAATGGAAGGTGTGACATACAATGCACCAAAATGATAAGTATCCGTTCCATGGCAGGAGTGTGCAAGGTCTAGTAGAGCAAGATCCTCAAAGAAGAATTCAGTTCTGCCGTTTCCTCCTCAACAGAGACATCGAAGATGCGTGGTTTCTGAAATCAATCTTGTGGACGGATGAAAGTAAATTTTCAAGGGAAGGTATTACAAACTTTCACAACATCCATGAATGGGCCGACGCAGACAACACTCCACATTTTAAGAAGCCGGTGTCATTTCAGATGAAATTCTCTGTGAATGTATGGGCTGGAATAATTGGCAGAACATTGATTGGGCCCCACTTTTTGCCTGATCCATTGAATGGCGAAAATTATTTGCAATTTCTGCAAATTGATTTACCACTGCTGGTAGAGGAATCAGGTGTCCCGATCTTCGAAAGAGACCGAACAGTCATCTTTCAGCAAGACGGCTGTCCAGCGCATTGGACTTTAAATGTAAGGGAACACCTCAACAATTGCATTCCTGATAGCTGGATCGGCAGGGATGGACCCATCCCTTGGCCCGCTCGCTCCCCAGATCTGACCCCGTTGGACTTTTTCGTGTGGGGCCGGGCCAAGGAACTGGTGTATAACAACATACAAATAAACACTAGAGAAGAATTGATACAAAGAATAAATTCAGCGTTTGAGACAATGAAGCAGGAGATGATGTTGAAAATAACGACTACAGAAGTTAGAAGACGGGGCCGTGCTTGTATTAGGAATCACGGCCGTCATTTTGAACATGAAAAATAAATAATTTTAATTCAAATGTTGTTTTAATTAGTCTGCCTAAAATAAAAAAATTCTCCCTCAAATTGGTTTGTAGGCCCTAATTTCAATAATTTGTAAGATATCCGCATAAATGATACCTCAAAAGAAAGAGCGATTATCAAGCATGTCTTCAAAAAGGTTTGAACAAAGAAAGCACCCTCCGTTTTTTTTTTTAATAAGGTTTAAAAGACGTATTGTACAATTTTTTTATTTTTTCTGAGCTTTAAATGTCTGTAAAAAAAATGTCTAATGACACAGAAGCCTAAAACATGTTTTGCTTGATTGCTTACACATTACTTTAATTAAATAAATAAAAAATTAATTCATTTATCATTAAATTTGGCCATAATTATGCAGTTTACATTAAATTTTGAGAATTTCCGAAAAAAAACTTAAAAATTTGGTTAAAAATATTTGGTAAGACTTCGTCTAAGACAACCATGGCTTAAATGGTTCTAAATTGTCTGTACTATCTTCGCCTTAAAGCTTTGCACCCATCTTCCAATCACCCTGTATAAGATTTTGGCGAAGATGAATTATTGTGATGCTAATTGCTCGAACAGCTCGTTTTTTAAGAACAAATATATTTTGAATATCAGCGGCCTTGCCCCACAGCAGAATACCGTAGGACATAACGCTATGAAAATAACTAAAATAGACTAATCGAGCTGTATCAACGTCAGTGTATTGTCTTACTTTCCTGACGGCGTAGGCGGCTGAACTAGCCTTCCCGCTAGGCTTGATATATGTGGGCCCCACTGAAGTTCGGCATCTACCGTTATACCCAGCAAAACTGCCGAGTCTACAGTTTCAAGCACCCAGGGGGTGCTTGAAACTGTAGACTCGGCAGTTTGTACTGCAGCAACTGTAGACTAATCGAGCTGTATCAACTGACGTTGATACAGCTCGATTAGTCTATTTTAGTTATTTTCATAGCGTTATGTAGCCTCCCTACAAGTCTTTGCAGCATATCCATACTGTTGACATTTAAAGCACTTGTAAGTCCCTCACTGGGCAGGATGTCCAATTAATGAAAACTCAGTTCTGGTTTATAAGCACCTTTCTTATGCTAGCAGTTACTTCAAAAAGAAAGTTGTACGTAGGTCCCTCTTTTTTACCAGACTTATGACTTAAAGATATAGAGGCCAACAAAGAGTCAAAGGACAAACTAAGCAGCTTGTCGGCTACATTCTGCTCATAGAAGCAATCATAATCTTCTTGATCACTTAAAATGGTCGGTACTCCTATAACTACAATTCTTGGTCTTCTCTTAAGGGGCTCTTCCACTTTCAGGCCGGAACTACTCAGCTGAGAAGTGAGATGCTTTTCTAAGTTGTTCAATTTCGTCTTTAGTCTCCGTGCTGATTAATAACGCCTCCGTTTTTGTTTTGCGCAGTCCTCTAACGTGCAATTTCATATTTCGTTGAGGGCATATATTTTTTTGGATTTGTGATTTAGTGTCGTCACTAGTTTTTAATTTATCCGTTGGATAAATTGCAATAGAGCTGACATTATTAGGGCGCAAGTATTATATAATATACACATAACAGGATCAAGAATGCTATGAAAATAAAATAGCCGAGATAAGACATACAAATTCTATAGATTATAATTTATCTACTCGTATAAGTCTTTTAATGTATGTTATGTACTTATTCTAATGTCCTTTACTAGCTACACATAAAATAGTTTTTGTTTTTAAAATTCGTATTATAAATAAACATGCAATCTTAATATTTTGTTGACACGACACATTTTTTGTAGAACAAAGTGAAAACGACCTTGTTAAAAATGTTATATTACAAAAATCATAATAGAACATGGTTGCAAAAATATCTTACGATGATGCAAGAAAGTAGTATACAATTTTTCTTTAAATAAAAACATAATTTATAGTACATAGATAATTGATAGTTTAAGGAATCTTAGATAATACTTATCTATAAGCACTTGAGTGAGATACCTTTTTTTTTTTGGTTGTGAAATTACAAATAACTTTTACTTTTTTTAACTTTTTTTTTTAGTGGAGCGGGAGGGCGTGTCGGCCTATTACTGACTAAAACCCACCCGTGTTCCTTTCGTTGCCTGTTTGTTGCTAGAGGCCACAGTATCCCTGTCGGACTTTCCCGCAACCCCGGCAGGCATCGGCCCTAGCGGACCCCTTCAGTAGTGCTGACGCGTGGAACACGTTGCGCCGTCGCCCCGGGCCAGGTCCTTATCGGACGGCGAGCTATTGCTCACCGTCCGCAAGCCCGCGCCTACGGTAGCCGGGAATATGCCAGCGATTTCCGCCTCCTCCTTCGCGAGCATTACTGCTTCACAAAAGGTGACGGCTTCCCATGCCCTCTTGCTCCGTACCATGGCCTGGACCAGGGCCGGACGCGAGAGATCATCGCTGCCGATCGCCTTCACGAGAACACGACTGTGCCGGGGGCCCAAGCCGGGCAGACCTCCACCGTATGCTCCACCGTGTCCTCCGGGCGATCCACACAGTGGTGACACCCGGGCGTTTCCTCCCGCCTTATCCGACACAGGAACCTCCCGAAGCTGCCGTGTCCAGTGAGGACCTGCATCAGGCGGAAGGTGAGGACGCCGTGGCGCCTCTCTAGCCACTCCTCACCCTAATATAGCATACATTAGCAGCGGGCCCTAGCAGAATACCAGCGCTGCGACACTTATTTTTAAATGTCGCAGCATTACGCTGAGATAGGAGCCTTTTGGCCTCGTACATGGTTTTTGTTTTTATTTTCATATTACTTTGTTTTTGTTTTTTTTGTTTCTATGAGTGTGTTTTAGTTATGGTTTGTCCATACAAGTCACGTTTGGTATCGATACTCCATCTATAATTATATAGATGGAGTATCCATACCAAACATGGCTTGACCTTAAAAATTGACATTGCAAGTGACGGTCGAGAAACACTATAGCTGCTACGTGTTTTGTTATCAACCTAGCATAGTGTTTTTGCATGTTATGTAGCACTACAGGAGCTCATAGTCCATCTGGTTTTAAAAACGAAAGTAATTTCACTTACAACTGTGATCCATTAGTATTCGGTCCCGAGTTAGCCAATGACAGCACTCCTCTGCCAGTATGATGCAAGTTTGGCTTGACCTCATCTTCAAAAGGTTTCTTCCACACTGATTCACCACCCAATCCCGTGCCAGTTGGATCACCTCCTTGTATCTGGAATGGTTATATCTACTATTAGCCTGAATTTCGACATTTTGGCTTCGATATTAAAGACAGGACACGCCAGCCAATGAACTATCTTAAATTGCATAACTTCATGAAGTTAACTATAATAGATGAGTTTATAAAGAAGTTAGCAATAGAGCCAGGACAGCAGTGACTCCATTCAGAAATCTCATTGAAATCAAACCACATATTAAAGCCTTTCATTTGCTAAGAACGTATACTTGTGTGTGTGTATTTGTATGTGTGTGATTGTGTGTGTATATGCGGTTATTATCATAAAAAGATAAAAAGTGAAATAATTTTCTTGCCATAAAATTTCGAATGGATCTATGGAACTTGGTGCCATTGTAGTATCCATTGTTGCAGTGCCTTATAAAGTTGTCGCACGCTTTCGGCGTCAAGTCGCAGTACAGCTCGAAGTTTAGAGGACCCACGTTTGTCACCAGTCTCACATATCCTGAGTAAATAATGAAAGAGGAAAAGTCATAAAAAATGGTTTGAGAACTGGGCCACTATACATCAAAATCAAGTCATTTATTCAAACTAGGCTGAAAATCAGCACTTTTCGAACGTCAAAGTTACATAAGACAGTCCCCCAAAAATGCCCGCCCGTCACCACTTCCTAGTGCTTTAGCTGGGAAGAAGAAGTGGTGGAACAAACTCCCCAGCAGCACATCTGTCTGTTTAGTTATATAAACTTGATTCTATACAAATGTATGCAAGGCAATTAACATTACGAAACACAAAACATTGGATTAAATTACACACTTGCCATATGTTAGCTAGCACACGCCAGTATACCAACAAAAAATAAATACTAACTATAATGTAGTTAGTGTTTATAGTGTCCTACCTATGAATGGAGAATACATTGTAAATTGGTAAATGCGTAGCACACTAAACTTGTTATTGTAGTAGGGCATGAACTCCTGCCGGGGTCGCGGGAAAGTTCGAAAGGGTTACCGAGGCCCCTGGCAACACAGGCAACGTAAGGAACACGGGTGGGTTTCAGTCAGTAAGAGCCTGACACACCCTCCCGCTCCGCCCAGAGCGGGAGAAGTAATTTGGTAATTTCCAACCCAAAAAAAAAAATGTTGCACAAAAAAATGTTTTTTCGGATCGTAGGTATCTGAAAATTTTCGGAAAATTATTCGATTTAGGGTATAACGCGTTTTTAATCTTAACTTAATAATTGGAAATTGGGAATGATAATGTGAAATCAATAGTAGGCAAGATATCCAACTATAAATTTTTATTTCTGCGTATTAGAGTACGAATGGGCGCCGCCATATTGGCTTTGGCTGCTGTGCCGAACGCCTTTCACTTTACCCCTACTCCGCGACCGGCTGTAATACGACATACGATAGATGGACGAAAAAATTTGAGGCGATGGAAAACAGTTTCAATTGAATAAATAAATAACAGCTAATTCTTATTCAGTCAAATAGTCATGAGTGCCTTGGTAAGATCTGGTTCGATGGACCCCTGCAGACAGCAAAATGTTGTAACAGAAAAGTTGTTTTGCAACCAACCTTTTTTCTTGACCATATCATATTTGACATCATCTTCACATATGATGGCTGCTTCATGGACCGTCTCTGGCATCATAGCAGTGGAGGTGAAGCTGGCAGCTACCATGCCAGTAGAGTAGTGAGCTGCATTGAACTTATCTGCAACCTAGTATGAAAATCTTGCTTTATGAACTGGCGCACTCAATCATAATGACTTTAAAAATATGATGACTTAAGAGGCTGACAACACCTAAAGCGCGGTCACTGTCGGACTGTATAGAAAAGAAAGAGGAGCGCGATGACACAACGCTGGTCATTTATTGATCAGCGTGCCACCAGCAAAATATGAAAGCAATTATCTATTTACAAAAAATCTATTGATTGGATAAAATAATTAAAACACTATTATGCTAATATGTTGCTTGTAGAATAAATCTGACAAATAACAGAATAATTGCATGTGTATTAGTATTGTTTTAATCGTCAAAATATTTTTTAGAGGTATTATCGTGTTTTTTTTTCTATCGTATCAAATTAGTTGTATTATATTTTCAACACACTATCTACCTAGCATTGATCCTGATGAATATCATATATTTTTCTTATTTTGTTTACTGCTGTGGATCATATACTTTTAGGCAGGGCTTTAAATACCGGTAAATTTTTCGTAACGTTATCTCTATTTGACAGCGTTACCGTTAAAATTAAAATAACGGTAATAAATTTAACGTTATTTGTGCTACATTTTATCGTTAATTTTTATTAACGTTAATTTTATATTAACGTTACTTTTATCGTTATTTTTAAACGGGTAAGGTGGAAGTAGCGGGGCCTGAGGCGCGTGGTGGGCCGCCCGCCACGCGCCCTCGCACCGCGCTGATATCGTGCCGATCAAAACATTGCCTTGCCTGATTCTTACGCGTGAGAAGTTTTGATAGTATAGTGAGCTGATTTAGTCAGTGATAACTGATCAAATCAATTCAATATCAATGAGTGAAGTGAAGACAATAGTCAATGTAATTAATGATTCTTATTTATATTTATTACAATAGTCGTTTTACACATGCAGGATTTAATTGACTATCGTGCCGCCGCACTATGGTAAAGCCCCATACAAAGCCGCCTCAAAACCGTTTCACGTGAATGTCGTTGTTATGGAATTTTTTTTTTTATTTTTATTTGTGATGGGTTTGCTCTTGACCTTAGTCTATGTCAGAGGTGACAGAAACAAAGTCGACGATGGAGCGAGCTTACCCAGAAGAAGCCTGTTCACTCTCACTTTGAAGAGATTAGGGTTGTATGCGTTCGGAAACACAGACGAACGAGAATAATAATAATAATAAATTAATATGGTCTAATAATAAAGCTTTCTATACGCAATTTTTTTTTTGTTAATCATTGCTTGCGCGCTGATCGACTGAAATTATGTAGGGTGAGGTGTTCAACAGTGAACCATGAAAAAGTTGCACATTCAAAGCTCTACTATTTCTAAACATAATGGAGATTTTTTTTTACCACAGGACTTCTCATGTATCTGGCTTTAATTTTTCATATTAATTTTAGACCGAAACTTAACAGGATAGAATATATTTTAGTTTTTTTAAAAGATGGGAAATGGCTCACTGAGTCCACCTCGTGGGACACTCTGAACCGGGGACTAGGTTAACAGTGAACCATCCTATTTATTTTACAGTAAATTATGACTATTTATGCTACAAAACTAAAGGTTAAGCAATAAAACGTCTTGTATTATGTTATCAAGTAATCAACTTTATTAAATCTAAATGTTTTTAACAATGTGTTCAAAATATTTATTGTTATAAAGAATTTAACAAATATCTTAGGCTCACAGAGATCAATTATTGCTCAGTCAACTTAGTACTAATCAGTCTTAATAGTTACAATTGTTATTCTTACGAAGGAAAAACTTTTATATAAAATACAAAAAAGAAAATTTCAAAAGAAAAAACATCCAAAAATCAAAAAGGGAAGTTCAAAAGAGATAGGTTGACTGGAAATTTGAACGTTGCTGTTCGGCGACTGCTGCCGTCTACCTTGGGGTTCGGTAATATATATTTTATATCATTTTTTGTAACCATTGCAATATCTGGCTCTAAAGGCTCACAAAATGTATAATAAAATTTGCTTTTTAATTTTAAATACGAAACGGAGTAGTCATATTCAGCTTCAGGAGAATCATCAAGAATCTTCGCAACATAATAGCATTTTATCTTTTTTTTCTCTGATTCAATCAAAATAATTACAAAATTATCCGCTTTGGGTTTTCTACGCAGTGGTGGAAAGTCTTCAGATAAAATAACTTCATCGTCTTCACTGTCACTGACGAAATTCTCTCCACCAGATGAAGAACCACTAGCATAGAAAGTGCCTTCGGAATTAGAATCTTCATCAATAATTGGAGCTTCTTTTTTCTTTGTCTTCTTTTCTTTAAATAAATTACTCTTTACTTTCTTGGCTTTCACTTCAGCTTTATTTTTTCGTGATGCTATTATGTCTTTCTCAGGAGTGTCGGTAGCTATCATACTCCGGCCTAAGGGTCTGCTTCTTCTTGTAGTTTTCCTTGGACCGGCTTTCAATGGCAGCCTAAACATTTTTGGAGAAACAAAACTTTCCATTGCTTTCGAAGTGGAAGCTTGCTGTTCATTTTCATTATATTTAGATGCCAGATCATTACAGATTTGTTGTGATGGTAAATCTTGTAAAATTGAAGGAATGGGGGTCTTAGGAGGTGAACGGTTTTCATTTATTTCATAATTTGTATCTGTCTCATCTTTTCCTGGAATGGGTCTATCTGTCACAGTGCTTGGTAGAAAATCCTCTTCTGTAAAAACTGACTCGTCGAATGGATAAATTCCACATTTTCTAAATGCATTGGTGATATTTATTGGAGTCATGGCTTTTAAATAGGCCTCGCCTGCGCATTGAGCTACATGATAGATAGTGAGAGTCTGCCCGGGGTTCCGGAGTAGCCACGAATCGACGGCAGAGTTATAAAAAGTTTTAAATGGACCATTTAATCCCACATCTAATGGTTGTAATCTTGCGGTGGTATGAGGAGGCAGTGTCAACACTGTAACACCAGCAGTTTTAGCAATGGTCAGTGCTTCCAATGACAAATGACTTTCGTGGTTGTCAAGAATCAAAAGAGCTGGATTTTCTTTTGAGGCGGAAGTATGTTGTATGAAGTGTTTCATAACATCTACGAAGATGTCTGCATTCATCCATCCAGATGAAGCAGCCAAGCCAAGAGTCCCAGGAGGAGCGCCATGGAGCATATGAGATTGAAACTTCTTTCTTGGAAAGACCATTGCTGGGGGCAAAGCATGACCGGTGGCGGAAACAATGCAGCAAGTTGTCACTAAAACACCTCTTTCTCCACTCGTAACTTTGGATACGTTGCTTCCCTTAAGAGCTAGGACTTTTTGCGGGCGTTGTACTGTCGTGGTTGAGGTTTCATCTAAATTATAGACACGTGTTCCGTTACCGAAGTTAGGAGACCGCTGCATAGCTTCTCTTAAGTTTTTAAAAAATGTTTGCACGTTATATTTGTTGAATGCCGAGGCTCGTGCCAAGCTGCACGGTTCAGGTTTCTTGAGACTTAAATCCGTGTGTTTTTTTTTGAATGACCTTAACCACTCCTTTCCAGCAATATGTTTCTCTTCCCATGAAGAAGGAACTTTTATATTGTTAATAAATGCCATTTGGTAAGCTAATCTTCGAGTATCTTTAGCAGTAAGCCCATAAAATTTTAGCGAACAATCTATGATGTATTCTTTTAATTCTTTTTCCTGGTTAGGTGTAAAAATAGCATTTACCTCATAATTCGGTACTAATTTCGTAGTTTCATCGCTTTTAAATTTTTCTACATATCTCCTTACAGTTGGGTAGGGTAATCCGCATTCTTTTGCTGCTTTACGAATCGATTTACCATTTTTTACGAGCATGATTGCCTGCAACATTGCTTCTTTTGTGTGACCTCCAATTTTTCTTTGCGCTATTTTAATTCGCCCCATGCTGAAACAATAACATTATAATACAATTTAATGTTTCAACTCTATATAAATTTTGTATAAAATTCAAAATTTACCCACATAAAGTAGCAATATAAAGGTGGTACACAGTGAACCGGTTCACTGTTCAAATTACGTTCGTGGTTCACTGTGTACTACACCCGCCATTTAACATTTAAGGTTATGTTAAAAACCAACGAAAAGAGTTACCGTAGTAACTTTAGTTTTATACGATACCCAATAAACACTATAATAAGTATAATAAATGTCATACAGAAAAACTATACGTATCAGAAGTAATAAGAAAAGATAGTACTTACGTATTTTATTTTTTTGTCGCCGAAAATTATTATGCGGTCCGCCACGCGGGCGTCTTTGGCGCTAGCTCGCTCGCGACTGAGGAGCGGGCGGCGCGGTAAAATCTGAGTACTTTCGTGTCCACGGCACTGTTTGACAACGTCGCGTTTACAAAGTAGGAAGGGTGGCTCAATGTGTACCACTGGTTCACTGTTGGACATCTCACCCTATTGTCATTTCCTTAGTTTTTTGATGTTGGTATAACTAATTAATGGGATTAGGTTGGTTTTACTGCACTCCTCTCCCCCTATCCCATTCCTGCACATTGCCTTTCACCCGCGTGTGAGCGAGACCGCTACACCAATCAGCGCCAACCCGCGGAATGTCGTCGAAATTCAAGAGGGATTCGGTTTTCGTGCGTCGTCGCGTGTGCATCCCATTGCACCCAAAATTCATTTAACCAAGTGAAAATTTGTGGAAATCGCTTGTATCTTAGGGACAGTGCATCATCATCGTATCAAATAAGGTATCGTGCTACCTTCCTTTCGCCAACTACTGATTTGCGACCTAATTTCTTTCCTAACAGTGGTTGTGCATTCGTTTTTTCGTAGTTTAAGATGGTATGTTTATAAGATATTTTTTTTTTAATGAGACATTTACCCTTTACCGCTGCTTGTTGCTGTCGAGATATTTATTGTATTAAGATCTTTATACATTAGTTTACGCAAGGAGAAAAAAAAATTGCTCATACTTGCTCTTTTTCTGACACGGTGCTAAAACATATCACGAGATAAAAATTATATTTTTTTTTCAATTTCTTTTTATTTCTCATAAAATCATCAACCTATTAAGGTCAAATTGATAAAAAGTTAATTACAGTGATGATTATTATTAATAGTTCTTTGTAGCTTTGTTACAGTTTTGACCACCTTACATATAAAATATGGTCACTATCTATTAGGGTCGAAATAAAAACAGGTTTGTTATGGGAAGAGTGCAAATTACTCGTATTCGTATCTTATCTTTTTGCACATAGCACTATTTCATATGCCTATAAAAGGATGGTGAGCCCTGTAGCATTCACACTTGTTGGTCAAATATTCAGTTGCCCTAAAAACCAGTTAATATCATTAGTTTTTTCGACTATTTGCAAAGTTGACTGATTTGAAAAACGGGTGAATTTGTTTGTAGTAAACGAGAGTTGTGCAATTTGTTGATAAATAGGAATAATATAGAAGACTACTTACAAGAAAATTTCAATTTGTCACCAGAGGATATGGCTACTGTGGTCTTCTACATTCAAAGAAACTTGGTATCTAAATGTAACGAACACTGGAGAAATGCATCTCGGATAAAAGACCGCTTTGAAAGTAAGAGAGTCAGCTGGTTAGATGGTCAATTTCCTGTTCCACTAGAGTGTCGAGTCACGGTTAATGACCCTAATATGCCTGGAAGTAGTGACGGCAGACCCTCGAAACCATACGAAGCATCTTCAGAAAAAACGAAAAAACATGGAATTAATACAAGAGTACGGATAGGACTGTGTTCTCAATGCATATGCTCAGGAGTTACTGTCTATGGGTGAGACGGAGGAGGCCGCAATCGTTAATATTATACGAACTTCATCAATCAATTACAAGATTTTTTTTTTTCATCCGGGCAGAGTGAGTACAAACAAAACTTGCAGACTTATATTGTTAGAATACGCCAAAGAAACTCCTGTAAAAACCGCGTCTGTTGTGGCTAATATCAACAATCAAAAACATAATCTGTCTCCTTCCCTGATAAATAAGAATGGCGAGGTAATCGAAATAACTCATGACCTATATTTAACCATGATTGATGGTAAAGTGGCGAGCGTTCGAGCGCTTCTTGTACAGTTTGTAGTGCTAGTCCTCGGCAAATGAATAACTTAGAGGCAGTTAGGACACGAGATGTGAACGAAAGTTCATTTCAATAGGGACTGTCAACACTACATGCTTGGTTTAGGAGTATGGAGATGATCTTACACATTTCTTATAACTTGTCTTTTGAAAAGTAGTCAGCTACTACACCTGAAAATTAAATAAAACCAAACACGAAAAGAAAAAATTGGTACAAAAGCGGTTTAGGGAGGAAATGGGACTATAGCACGTCGATAAACCTCGACAAGGCACTGGAAATAGTAATAAAAGAAACACAACTCGGACATTCTTTCAGAATTACTTTTGCTCTGCAGACAATACAGTTGTAGACGTAGAACTTATAAAACGAATGTACATAATAATGTATGTCATCTGGAAGGGCTATTAATTCCAAAAAGCAGCAGGCTTTGGCGAAGAGCCAGTTTGGGGCAGGGGGCACCCTACCGTGGACGCCATCATGCGCGTACGAGCCCTCACGACGAAGAATGCTGTAGCCCAGGGTGGGGTCGTCTTGGCGGTGTCTCTAGAAATCGCCAATGCCTTCAATACCCTGCCTTGGAGTTGCATCAAGGAGGCACTCCGGTACCACCTAACTCTGTCGTGTGGTCGAGGCCTATCTGATGGACAAGGCAGTCATTTACCGCGGTCACCAGGGAGTGTGGAACCGGCAAGAGATGTCGTGTGGTGTCCCACAGGGTCGGTCCTAGGGCCGCATCTGTGGGACATAGGATACGACTGGGTGCTGCGCGCCGACCTCCCTAGCGGCGTCAGCGTAGGCCCAAAGGGTCATGGCCATCCGGCTGGTCCGGGGATACCGCACGGTCTCCTGTGAGGCAGCGAGCCTCCTTGCTGGATTGCCGCCATGGGATCTGAAGGCAAAGTCCTCGCGCACGTATGGGAGTGGCGCGAGGAGGCGAAACGCCGGGGCGTAACTACGCTGCCGCAAGAAATCGCGGCACAGCGGACGGAGCTCCGGCGGGATCTCATGGCTACATGGAGAGTACGGTTGTCGCAACCCAATGCTGGGCATGCCACGATTGTGGCGATAATTGCTTCGCTTTGAGGAGTGGCTAGAGAGGCACCACAGTGTCCTCACCTTCCACCTGACGCAGGTCCTCACCGGACACGGCAGCTTCGGGAGGTTCCTGTGTCGGATAAGGTGGGAGGAAACGCCCGGGTGTCAACACAGTGTGGACCGCCCGGAGGACACGCCGCCGTGACCTCGTGGAGGTGATCGGCGGCAGAGATCTCTCGCGTCCAGCCCTGGTTCAGGTCATGGTATGAAGCGAGAGGGCATGGGCAGCTGTCACTTTCTTCTGCGAAGCAGTAATGCTTGCAAAGGAGGAAGCGGGACGGTTGAGGGAAAGGCAAATTTCGAGCCCTCTCGCCCCTAGCTACCGCAGGAGACACCCTGGGCGTCGGGAATCCCGGGGTCGCGTGAAGGTATTAAAGGGTTACCGAGGCCCCTGGCAACACAGGCAACACGGAAGGAATACGGGTGGGTTTTAGTCAGTAAGAGTCTGACACACCCTCCCGCTCCGCCCGGAGCGGGAGAAGTTATTTGATGATTTCCCACCAAAAAATAAAAACAAAAAATATAGTACAGCCCAACTGTACGTAAATATTTATAATTGGTATTATGCCTTCCTACGTGCATACAATACTATTTTACCTATAGGACAATTGTCCAAAGACGCGCAAGAATCCCAAAATAAGGATTACAAAAAGTTTAGACTTCATCATTCTAGAAAGTGTTCAAGAGCGGCTACAAATGAGGACACCATACCTTATTGTACACTTCTGATCCATATAATACGACGAAACATACGCGATTTTCCCATATCGCGGCGCCGCGATATGGGAAAATCGCGTATGTTTCGTCTCAATACTCCGTATCTCAGTTGTTTCAAAACTAAATGAGCTGTAATTTTGCACACGTATTTTTGGATGTATAAAATGTAATATAAATAATTTAGATTTTGAAAATTCTGTTTATTAATTAATTAAAAAAATAAAACTTGAAAAAATACATGCATTCTATAAGAAAAAAAAAACAAAATTTGTCTTTTTATTTTTATTTACTTAAAATGGAATAATTGAAGCAAACAAGAAAAATAAAGCACAAAATTCAGGAAGCTCCTACAGATTTTCGTTGATAGCAAGAAGGGCCTTGGCTTCATCTAAAAGTTCTTTCGATATTGTTTCCGAGTTATTTCTCAAACTTGATATATATTATATGGATCAGAAGTGTACAATAAGGTATGGTGTCTTCATTTGTAGCCGCTCTTGAACACTTTCTAGAATGATGAAGTCTAAACTTTTTGTAATCCTTATTTTGGGATTCTTGCGCGTCTTTGGACAATTGTCCTATAGGTAAAATAGTATTGTATGCACGTAGGAAGGCATAATACCAATTATAAATATTTACGTACAGTTGGGCTGTACTATATTTTTTACGAAACAAGGAGGGAATCATGAGATACAGACATTTTTGTGACTATTTCCATAGAAAAATAACAGTTTTCATCGAATTGCTCATAAAGTACTGGTCAAATAAAAAAATTGTAGTAACATTTTTTGTAGTTCCATAATAGAGTAATGCAACTGTATATTTCATTTTTTTCAATTAAATACTTTTTCAATTTTTAATTCTATGTCCGACCTCTTGTATGGGGACGATCCACTGTGCGGCGGCGGAATGGCAACAGTGTAGCTAAGCGAGCGCACAAAATGTAAACCTACGGAACGGCAACGTAGCAAAATTAACGGTAAAATTAACGTTTTTATCATATTTTACGTTAATGTTAATTAACGTTATATTACTGGTAATGTTATCAAGTAACGTTAAATTTTTTGTAACGTTAGTAAGGTATCACATTAAAATTAACGTTACGTAACGGTTATTATTTTGTTATTTGGTAACGTTAACAAGCCCTGCTTTTAGGCATTATAAAACTTACAAATTTTGCGTTTAGGTCCTGTAGTCCCCTTAATGTGTCTTTAGTAATTCTTTCCTTTGTTAATCAAAAAGATTACTTAAGATTTATGTACAAGGGATAGGTAATGATATCCAAGTAAACACTTGTTCGCTCTCCAACTTTCTGTTTTTTCCTAAAATTGCCATGAACTATTTATGCTGTTGTAAAAATATTGGCCAGTCAGCAAGGTTATAATGGAGCTAATTGTCCACTGGGAATCCTATGCCACTCATGAAGGCCATGTGAAGTCTATGTTAATGCATCCTATTCTACTGTTTTCGCTATGGTAAAAGCAAGCTAGAAACTGCTAGCAAACATAGGAAGAAACCAAAGTGCCTGTGGCGGAGACAGTCTTAACCTGTAATGGTACAGCGAGCCACGGGTCAACTGCCAAACAGTGGACGTTGACCGGCTAAGGTAGTAAAACAAATACCCACCTCTTTTTTTACTTCTTTCTTTTCTGGAGCTTTGTACTCCTTCTCTAGTTCTTGTAGTATTTCTTTTGTTTCATTTGATACCGTCTTCAGTCTTGCATGTGGGTCTTTTCTCATTGCTATTTCCTCTGCAAAATAAACACATAAATTCTGTGATTACATACTTGTTTGATGAGGAGGCTGACACATATTCTCCATCTTGAAGAAAAGAATAAATTCACCAGCAGTTTGTTGTTTTATGTTTGTTAACTATTTTGTCAAAATCTTTTATAGAATTCTTCTGAATCAGAAGAATTGTAAAAACATTTTAAAACAAAATAGCTGAATTTAGTATGCATTTGATGATTAGTATAATGTTTAAAGACAAAGATAATAAACAATAATATCATAGTGTACCTTCAGTCTCCACCCTCAAATTATTCTTAATATGATGAAAAGTTGAAATATTGAACTTGTTCAAGTTATTGGGATCCTGTATAACAATAATATCAGTCCTGGCAAACGGAGTGTCATTGATAAGGTCCTTCCAGTTTTTTCCTTTAATGTTAAGCTGTTCCACAGCCTCATTTGAGTAGACATTACCACTGGTTCTAATAGCAACAATGTATGAGTTCTTCGTAAAAGGTTTGAATAGAACTGCACAGTGGTAAGCCCCTTCAGCATTCTTGAAGAAGTTCAATTTTGTTAGACTTTTGACGTCTTGTTTCTGGAAAAAGTGTTTCATGGTTTTTACAAAGTTGATTAAACAATAACAAGTAAAGATGTTTGGTTTCACTCTTTGGGCAAAAACTACTTTTAAGTGCATGAATAAAAAATTCGACTTACTTTCCCTGTAACTGGATTTACTTTGAACTTCTTCACGAACTCCAGTATGGCTTGTAACTCGAATATGTTGCCATCTGAATCGCAGTATGGGTCTTCAAAAGGCTGAAGACATAGGCAGCAATGGTCGAATGGTAAGCGTTTGAAGGTAGTATCCTCTTCTTTAGGAGTGCCTGATCTTTTGCCACCATACAGAGTAGTCCACTCCGTGTATGTGAGGTACCTAATAATTAACAAAGAAGAATGTTTTAAACACAAACATTGGAATACATCACTTAAGAAAGGTGTATCTCGTAGTGCAAAACTTACATTTTATCCTTCTGATGCTGTCGTTTACCCATTTTGTTAGCTGTTTTGTAACACTTTTTAAAATAATGTTTCTATTTATTCAGAAATAAGTATAGAAATGCAGAAAAACACAAAACCCGAAAACATACACAATTGATCAATTGTCAATGTCAAGTCAAATAAACTGTCAAACAAACAAAACGGCACGTCAATCAAATTGACATGCTCTCACTCACCAAAAGGTGTGGTCCTGTTTCAGATACAAGATTAGCTTATCATCTTGAGCATAAATTATAACTTATACAATTTTTTTTTTTTGGCTTCGCACTGTTTGTACATTTAGCCAATTGTCACGTTTAGTTTTATTTAAAGGTGGGGAAACAACATTATTATAAATATTTTAACGGGATTTAGGATAGGACGGAAAAATAGGATCAGTATAATTATACCATATTATGGATAAATGAAAACAAAAAAATTACAACTTGATATTATTTATATACAAGAGAGCTATTTGTACAAAGTAAGGAAAGTATTGAGGTAGGAAAAGGAGTATGGAGGGATAAGAGGTTACTAAGAAAGGAAGAACGGTCATTTAAAGGACAGGAGAAAAAAATATGATCTAAGTCGCCTACATCTGTGCCACATAAGCAAATGGGATCGTCGCTGATAGAAAGTTTGGCAAAATGGGCTGGAGAACAAACATGACCCAGTCTCATCCGTATTAGAATGGAGGTCTCTATCTTGCCAAACTTGGCCTTGCCAAACCATGGTTTTTCTGGTATATGAGGTTGGATAAGTGAGAAATAATGTCCCTTCGATTTGCTTCCGATATTCCAAGCTACCTTCCAGGTTTCCCGAAGAAAAGTCTTTGGTAACGACGCGAGATCATAACTAAAATTTATATATGGAACTAAGTCCCCACACTGCACCGCATCACCGGCAAGTTTATCAGCTACTTCATTGCCATGGATTCCAGCATGGGCCGGAATCCACACAAATTGTAGTGAATTACCCTCAGAGATGGTCCTGAACGCAAATTCTCTTATTAATAACTTATACTTACAAGCATGTTTCTGTTTCATACTTTTTCAGCAACCACTTTCCGGAGTTCTAACGTTATTCCAAGTCCAAACCTTCGATGTAAAAATTATGCAAAACTCGGTTCTAAGGTCAGTTTTATGTATGAATTTGCACACTACAATTAATAAAATTCTACCAAAGCCAGCTGTGGACTTTGATAGGCTGAGAGGAATGAGAGGAAATAATTGTCTAACGGCTGAGATAATTAATTAATTTAATCGATTATGGTTGACAAAGTAAAATAAAAAAAAAACATCTTAGGTAGTTTTTATTTTGCAATGGTGGGCAACACAATACTTAAAAAAAAAAAATTGAAAATGTCGGGATGTGGTTGTGCTTCGTGTAATTTTTCTTAACTTCATTATTTTAATTATTGCATATTGCTTACTTTCCTAGCAATAAACTAGCATAATTAGTTAAAACTAAACTATCATTCTGTAAGTATATAAATGTCTGAGGTACTTTTTATATGTATTTGTTTTATATATATCTGAGCTTGTGTGCATTCCGTGAATTTCAGTGGTTGTTTGTGTTGGTGAGGGTGACAGACAAATGGATGAAATGTGGTAGAAGTGGATTGAAGCTCTGAAAAACCTTGCCGCAAAACACACCAATCTCGAGTTTTATCTTTGAATAAGGTATAATTAATTCACCTATCTCATAACACGGAGTGGTATTAGTGCGGAAAGTAACAGGCTGCCTATTTACGCTTTGCAGTGCGGGGCATCTAACACGGAGATTACACTAATAGCATTGCACAAATTTTGCACATGTCGTGGATGAATTTCGTTATAAACTAACTAATACGTTTCGGGAGCCGTCTTTTTCATTCAATTGGGTCACCGGTGAATCAAAAAATTGTAAATTATCGGATAACGCCAGCCCACAAGATGGCCGACTGTTATTCGTAAGGTACAAATAAATCTTTTTCCATTACGTTTTGCATTGTTATTTTAAGTTAAATAGTTCAGCAATAGTCAGTAGAGCATAGTATTTTTTGTTTGTTTGAATGCTGATGTTTGGTGTATTAAGTGCAGTGCAGGGATTAAGAATGTCTTTGTTCTAGTGATTTTGTTCTTGCTTGAAATAAAAAAAACATGTTCTATCTTCTGTGATTTTGTAACTAAAAATGACCTGCAATGTAGTTGTAGCTGCATTTATATGACTCACAGTCCATGATTCTACAATGATCAATGAGGATCATTCCTCATTTTCATGTCATTGCACTTTCAGAGTTATTTGCTCCTAACAATGTTGTGTCACCAAACCTGTTTATTTTGGGAGTCATTATTCTAAGAATATTCACACAATTTTGAAAGCCAATGTTAATTCCTTTGGAAATCATGGCGAGCATGTGTTCATCAGACATTTTTGCAAGCTTCCCCACCAATCATTACACTCATATCACAAGCTTTTTAACTAGCAGCTTTTTGGTGTAGCGGAATGAGACGTTTGGTGCTTTTAGATAATGAGCGGTGCGTCTGGTTCATCAGGGAGTGGTACGGGTCGCGGCAGAGGCGGTGCTGGCTCAAGTGGGGCCCTTGCAGACAGTAAACCAGAAGCAAAAGAAAATAAACCAAATCCCAAGATGTCGAAGGCACTGGGGACATCAGCCAAGAGGATCCAGAAGGAACTTGCAGAGATTACACTAGATCCGCCACCAAACTGCAGTGCGGGGCCAAAAGGAGACAACCTGTACGAATGGGTGTCCACCATCCTAGGCCCGCCTGGTTCAGTGTATGAGGGTGGGGTTTTCTTCCTAGACATCCACTTCTCACCAGAATATCCATTCAAACCTCCTAAGGTAATATTTTTTCTTATAATTTTGTTATTTTGTCAATACTTTCTTTCATTCTAGCACTTATTTCTTCCTCCTTCTTGTTGGTATCAACCAATGTTGATATTATTACCAATGTGTGTTTGTGTTGTAAATATGGATGTTAAAATTCAAAAGCATGCCTCTTAATTTTTTTACTATCATGGATCCTTTTTTTGACCTGGCCACAAGTGTTAAACTACAAAAGTTTTGATAAAGTTATGAATCAAAAAGTCTTATGTCCAAGTACGTAACAGTAGTTCAGAAGATTTTATCTTATTTGTATTATGAATATTTTATTACATAGGTAATTAGTCAAATTAGTTGGATTCTTCTCTCATACCTACTTAAGGTGAAGGAACTGATAGAGATAAGAGAACTGGATTTCTTCCATTGCAACCCCAACAAAATTCATATTCTCTATAAGATTGTGGACAAAATAGTATAAATTACTTGCTAATAAAACCAATATTATTGTAACAATATTTTCATTTAAAAGAGTGTCCGTGGAGTTTCTTGCCCATTCTTCTCTAAAGGAATCTACTACACTTTGGAATGGGCAACTACTGGGACCCCTTGACAATTCAGTCAAAGTGCCTGTATTTGGTTTATTTGAAATAAATGCTTGAGTTTGAGTTTGCTGGACAGACATGTCAATGTTTTTTAATACAATGGAACTAAATAGATGGAAAGGAAATGATTAATTAACTGTACAAAGTATTTAATTAATTAGAATGTGAAACTGAATACCAATATATTTCAGAAAGGGATGATTTCATGCACAAAAAAAAATAAATGTGGTCTTTTGGTTATTACTTGAGTCAACCTTTATTATCTGTTATTTTATTTAAAATTTTAAGAAACCACATGACTACTTCCATGGTAAAAAAGTTAATTAGAAACTTCAATCAACTTATTGATCGAAGATTAGAAATTAAATAGGTATTTCGCGACAACCTTTATTATCTGTTAACTTATTTATTATTTTAAGAAACCACATGACTACTTCCACGGTAAAAGAAGTTCATTAGAAATTAAATATTTCGCGACAACCTTTATTATCTGTTCACTTATTTAAGATTTTAAGAAACCACATGACTACTTCAACGTTAAAAGAAGTTCATTAGAAAATGCAGGCTCCCCAAACCGTAGTCGGCCGTGTCTAGCAACGCCCTAAACCGAGGTCCGAGCCCAGCGAGGGTCGCGAGGCACCCCTAGCACTTAATTAGTGCTGACATCCCTCTGCACTCGCCATTGTCCAACAAATCAACAAGGAATGCCAGACATTCCTACAAAGTCCATTATACGTCGTGTTTATTTAGAGGAAACTTAAATTCGCGAAAGATAACAGGAATTAACTTTTGATACAGAAAGTTCTACTATTAGTCTCCATCTGAATGAACTTCATAAGCGTGAAAATAGTTGTTAAGGCGCTGACAAGACCCAATTGACCAAAATAGGCATCTCTTAAGAAAAAAAATTGCCAAATCTGTATAGTTTGTGGAAGCGGAAAAAATATACGTTAATTTTGAACATATTTCCCAGAACTTGGAAAACACACTTTGAAAACTTTTGAAGAAAATCTCGATACAAACTAACGTTAAACTAACCTCTTACCTTGAGTTCTAATCCAAAATATCTTCATTAAATGTCGACATACGTTACATATTTAATTAATAACTAGAACGTCTTATTTAAATGCAGAACTTGGTTATTTTTTATTTTCGATTACTCAACTCAATTTTGAGTAAACAGACAATTCGCTCCTCCCATCGAATAATATGGTAATGTGGTACTACGACAGTTTCCGTTTTATTGCATATCCGGTGTTTATAGCATTAATTACCATCTTGTATTTTTTTTTTGTATTTATTCTATGTATATTTATAAAAGTACAATAATTTCAATGGTACCGTAATGAACACAACAATATTATTCCCTTAAAACCTAAACACACTTTTTGCACGAATAATACCATAACAAGTTATTACAGATTATGCAATCATTAACTTTTTCGGTAAGCGACGATTACCATTATATTCGCGTAAGAAATGCATATCTTTTTCCACGTAAACTATAAAACAATTATATTCATGTGTTATTTTTATTTACAGGATTTGGTAATGTCTTTTTACAAAACGTGTTAGTTATTTATGCAAAATCGTAACGTCGTTCACTGTGTCATATAGTTAATATTTTTGAATATAATATACTATCGCTTGGATTTCACCCGAATACTATCGTAATATCATATTGCCGATAGGTTTTTAGACACCGTATTTCAACGAATAATACTATAATGAATTAATATTGACCACGATTTCGTTATATTTACACGCGAATATTATGGTGATGATGCGTTGCAGACTATACTTTGCCCTTTAATTTCAGTAACATTATTTTCGTCAATAACTTAATTTTCTTAAACAATTAAAAAAAAATCTCAATATAAAATATATTGTTAAAAATTAGCTTTGTTTTGACGTATAAATGTCTATCTTACGATCTACCCGTGCTGAAATATAAGCATAAAACAGTTTTTTATTTTTCCTGTAAAATTTAGATTTGTCGATTACCATATTATTCGGTGGGGGGAGCGAATTGTTTTATATTTTGCAATAAATTACAAGCGTTATGTCATCGCGCTTCTCTTTCTTTTCTATGTAATCTGACAGTGACCGCGGTTTAGGTGTTGTCAGCGTCTTAAAATGTAGGCCGAGGGCAATCCTCTAATAATACATCGCGGGCGCATCACATCAATCAATGTCACGCATCATCAAAATGTATTGTGTATATCCATCCTCAAACAATATCCGCATAAACAGAAGTAACTAATTTACCAACCACCGATTTTTGTACGCATTCACCTTTACCTCATCTAAATTGGATTCTAGGTACTCGTTTTTGTTTTCGGAACAGGTTCTAAGAAATACTTTTGGGTTAGGCCTCAACTTTTAACACGTTGAGCGCCAAGCTTAAAAACCGTGTTTTTTTGATATTTTGGACAACAACTGTGGAGGCCAGAGGTATTAGAATTCATAGTAAAATGTATTGAAATGTGTTTCCTGGCGAACAAAAAAAGCACTGCTCATGTTTTCCAAAGGAAACACGCGGCCTCTAAAGGTGTTACTTTGTGTTTCCAGAAAGATACACATGGCGCTCAACGTGTTAAACCACTTTTTCTGAAGTTAGTTACAAGGGCATTGAATCGGGATAAGCACAAAAGATTCATTGGGAGAATTAGCAACGAGTTTGTTACTATTATTTTATAAACGTGTGGGTTTATACTGTAGTAACTATGTAGGCATTGTGTAAAGCTTTAGAGGGTTTCACTCGTTAACAACAATATTGTTAGGTGCCACCCTCACAAAGTGTAGAATTACGGGTGCTGGCGGCACATCATTAAGCCGCCGATATATTAGTGACTTTTCGACGATTTAAAAATCTGTTGTTACGCCTTCAAATAATGTAAGTAAGTTATGCAAAAAATGTATCTTAAAACTAAAACGCGTACACATCAATTCTTTATGTGAATATTTATGTATTGTAGTGAAATACTTGATGAAATAAATTCAGAAAGTAATATCTATCCAAAGCATAAAAACGGTATTACTTTCAAACTACTTATGATATTTTCATGATTTTTTTGTATGAAAAGAGTATTTTATTACATAGCTATATTTTTTTTTTAAATATTGATATTTTCTTTACTGAAAATAAATATTCCCTTTGTAACCGAACGGCACCGCGGCGTGTTCACGACGCGGTACCCTTAAGTCTTAAGGCTCCTACATACTGGCGCGACTTGTCGTGCGACGCGTCGCGACACAACGGCACCGCTTGTAGCGCTACACGCGGTGTCTTTGTATCGCGTCGCGTCGCGCGACAAGTCGCGCCAGTATGTAGGAGCCTTTACAGCCACAAGCCACAAATACAATTTGTTTTCAGCTGATAGTTAATATGAAACTGATTTACCATAACTCGATACACCATGCTGGTAGTCAGTGCGCATACGAGGGTCATTCAATAAATACTTAGCCTACAAAAAGTAAACGAAAATTTTGGAAAAGTGGCAATTTATTTTTCAACAAAGTCTCCTTTTAGTTCGATACACTTAGCCCAGCGATGCTCCAACTTTTTTAACCCGTCCGAAAAATAGTTTTTGTCAAACTCTGCAAAATAGGCCTCCGTGGCGGCGATGACCTCCTCATTCGATCCATATCTATTCCCGGCGAGTGATTTTTTCAGATTAGGAAACAGAAAGAAGTCACAAGGGGCCAAATCTGGAGAATACGGTGGATGGGGCAACAATTCGTAGCGTAATTCGACCAATTTGGCCATGGCAACGGCAGACGTGTGAACCGGTGCGTTGTCGTGGTGAAACAGCACTTTTTTCTTCGCCAGATGGGGTCGTTTTTTCTTTAAATCGGCGTCGAATCGGCCCAATAAATCGGCATAGTAAAGCCCTGTAATTGTTTTACCCTTATCGAGGTAATCGATGTAGTCCACACCTTGTGAATCCCAGAAAACGGTGGCCATAACTTTTTCGGCCGATTTTACAGTTTTCGCCTTCTTTGGAGCACGTTCCCCGGTCTGGATCCATTGTTTTGATTGCTCCTTGGTCTCTGGTGTGTACCAGTGGATCCAGGTTTCATCGACGGTCACAAAACGACACAAAAACTCCGCTGGATTCCGCTTAAACAGCGCCAAACACGTCTCCGATGTGGTCTCACGGTTGCGCTTGTTTTCTGGTGTGAGTAAACGCGGCACCCATCGCGCCGACAGCTTTCTCATGCCGAGTTCCTCGTGAAGAATATGATGCACTGTTCCTTCTGAAATGCCTACAGTCTCAGCTAGCTCCCGAACCTTCAATCGGCGATCTGCCAATACGAAATCATGGTTTTTTTTATGTTTTCCTCCGTAGCAGCTGTTTTCGGTGCACCTGGACGTGGTTCATCAAAAACCGACGTACGGCCACGTGCGTACTCGTTGAACCAATTCTTGACGGTGGCCATCGATGGAGAAGAGTCACCGTACACAGCATCCAAGCGCTCTTTGATTTCGATGCGCGTTTTCCCTTCCAAAAATAGGAATCGAATCACCGAACGATATTGCTCTTTTTCCATTTTTGTAAAACCGATCGACACGTTCGCTTCCATAAGTTGTCAAATTAAAACAAATGAAGGGATTGGAATGAAAATTTGAAAAAAGAATTAAAAAAGAATGTGCTACACTGTGGTAAAACTCTTTTGAAACTACAGCGCCCTCTGGCGATGAGGCTAGGTACTTATTGAATGCACCTCGTACCATTATAAAAGATTGCTCTTAATTCTCTTGCAAATTGCGTGAGACGAGATTCATTTTCGTCCCTTCTATAAATAGCTGATTGCGTCACCAAACGTACCTTTATCCTTTTCCGTCATGCAGTTTCCTTTAAACGAGTTTAATTGTCAATGATCTTTGGCTGTATCAGATGCTATAGCACATATTATAATCCCGGACACCTGAACCGTTCTGTCGCTATTTAGTGGTGGCAACCGTGGTCTCGACACAGCATCAAGCCCAGTTTTTCCTTCGGTGGAAATTCCGCCCCAGACTGTCTATGACCCACCGCCATAACTCACCTTCTCTTCAATTCAACATTGCTGAAAACCTTCTCCCTGTCTTCGGTTTACTTTCCTACTTCCATAATTGCCATACAGCATAATCTTGGTTTCATCTGTAAAAAAGAACGTGGCTCCATTGACGCTGAGTCCAATGCAAATGTTCGCGTGCAACCTGTAGGCGTGCCATTCTGTGAGGTCGTGTTAGTTTGGCCCCCATTGGCTAACTTATGAGGTTTCAGGCCACGTTCTTCGAGTCTCCTAACAGTTCGAGCGCAAAAAGTCAGTCCATGATAGTCCGAAGCCGTTCTTGGACCTGTACTGACGTCAGGTGACGATTCCGCAGGCTGGTGGTAAAAATAAACCGATCTTGGCATGTTGTAGTGACCCGGTTTCGTGGTGCTCCTGGACGGCACACGAAGCCGCCAGTCTCCAGGATGCATAATGAGCCTATAATGTTCCCATTGCTGGGACTCGGGTCTCTTCTCTTCGAGTGGGAGTGGGCTGTACCACGCAGGCCCAATGCGGGTTGGTAGATGTTACATGTCTTCGAATTTTGATTCGACATGCCGGTTTCGTCACGATATTTTCCTTCACCATTTTGAAAGCAGTGGTATTATATTATTACTGGATACTATTAACACAAGTAAAGCGCCTGCCTGGGTTCGAACCTACGACCTACAACTGGTAAGTGGGGGCTGTTACGGCCACCAGTCTCCAGGTACCTATTGATGGTAAATTCTTTGAACGGCAGAACGACTTACATGTGGACCTTACGTTTCGCTGACTAAGCCCAGACTGAACAAGTGCTACAGTTTGCGCGGCTACTTGAGTCTGAAAACAAATAACAAAATAACTATTGACTTATAAATGCTCTAATCAAAGCTTGTTGCTTCTTCAAGGGCGACCAAACTCGGATTTTATTCTTTTTTACAAATTTGAAACAATGGTGATACCAAAATGGTGACCATTATGTCAGCTTCAAAACTGCAAAATATTTTTCTCTGACTTATCATTATTTTGATGTTTTACGCCTATAAACATAAAAATACAAGGTGGCTCAATTTAGGAGTCCGGGAGTGTTGATTTTCTCGCTGATCATAGGCCTTAAACTCCTTTAGTTTTACCAATAGAAAGGTTTTTTTTTTATCGTGGTTCCGCCATCGTTCTCATTGAAGATACAGTAGTGTGGACCAAAGCATTTGGTTTCCTATCTAACACCTCACTATTTAATTCTTGGCATACATATCTCGGTGACTTGGACTATATTTTGCAAAGTTTCGCGTGCTGGAACTCGGCATGGTATTTTCCGTTGGGGCAATATCCTGACCAAAATGATACGGATCTCAAATAGACGAAGCGTATCCTGATACGTAGTTGTTTCTTACCACGGTGACGTTGATTCTTCGTAGACCATTGGACGGAGTCGATGATTCGGATAGTAAGCCATTTCGTATTTTCATAGAATCATCACTCGGAAATACACATCATTGTAATTTTAAAGTAGGGAGGGGCTTGTGGCTAAGTAATAACAGCCGCACGGGTCGATCGATCAGGTTAAGTTACGCTTGCCGCGGTGGATGGGATCTTTACATAACAAGACCCCTCCGTGCCTCGGAAAGCACGTTAAGCCGTTGGTCCCGGCTGTCATTTGTAGATCTTTGACAGTCGTTACAGGTCGTCAGAAGCTCGAAAGTCTGACAACCAGTCTTACTAAGGGGTATCGTGTCACCCAGTAACTGGGTTGTGGAGGTCAGATAGGCAGTCGCTCCATGTGAAATACTGGTATTCAGCTGTGTCCAGTAAGACTGGAAGCCGACCCCAACATAGTTGGGAAAAGGCTGGGCAGATGATGATGTAATTTTAAAGTACCTTAATGCTAAGCAGCCTATACCTTTCATTTAAAAATAAAAATGGAAAGTGTTCCAGGCCCTGCAGAGCGACTGACTGATACCCGAAACTCAATATTTACTATTTGTTTACTGAAGGCACTCGCAGTATTCCGTTATCAGTTCCGTGGTGGTAGATGTCAAAAGGTTATCGTTTATCAACTTCTTAACATTTGTGATTCCATATTAACTATTCCACTTATCTGTTCCAGGTGACATTCCGGACTAGGATATATCATTGTAACATCAATAGCCAGGGAGTGATATGTCTAGATATTCTCAAAGATAACTGGTCGCCAGCGCTGACAATATCGAAAGTTTTACTCTCAATATGCTCCTTGCTCACCGACTGTAATCCAGGTAAGATGCTTTTTAATATTTACTTTATCCACATATATTATAAATTAAAGTCGTTTTTCGTATATGTCGACGTGACCCTGTTGTTTTTCAAAACTACGCATGGTTTTTGATTCAGTTTTTGTTATCATTCAGAGAATTTCTTCGGGATGGTTTATGTGCAGAACACATTATTATTCAACTTTAATATATAATAAAGATATCTTGAGGTTTTCTCAAGTCATAAAAATCGTGCGAAGCCAGGGCGGGTGGGTCGCTAGTGTACTATAATAATTATTTTGTGATCTGATGCAAATATAATTGATTTCCTTTGTCATATCAAGTTAACTTTCATTGTAAGTTAAGAAGTAGCATTTAAACTGTTATCAAAGATATTTTTTAAGTATGGGAATCTCTGCCTATGCCATTTAGATATTGTCGTGATGATAGATGTAGCTGGATATTTGAGACCAGCATTTACTACCTACCGAATGATTAATATTTCATTTTATGTAGCATGTTAAGTTTCTAACAAAAGCTTTGCTCAATAGTCTCGGGAGGTCAAAGCCCTTTCGTCCTCAATGTCCTCTTGATGTTTTGTTCACGCTTTAATCCTATCGCCCGCGTTTATTTATATCGATACTAGTTTGTAGTGGGTCGTTAATTAAAAACCGATGATGGATGGAACGGGAATTCTCATTAGAGATAAAAATTTGACATAAAAATTGTATCAGAATTTTGTCTATTTTTACCCGACCGCCCCAGGAGGGTAATGTTTTTTGTGTTATTTACACCTATGTGTATATCACCTGTGTATGTGTGTGTTTGTCTATACAAGAGCGACGTTCAACGATTTGTTTATAGTTAATTATTTGACTTGGATGGCTATCATTGGCAAAAGTAGCACATAATCGTGCCCAGTTTATAAATTGAAGGTCGTCTTGAAATCATTGGCGAAGTCGCTGACGATCTTCCAGCAGGCTTAGCATGACGCTTTCTATTTCTACGAAGAATAGACACAGCTTTTTCTATACAAAGTGACATTTCGTTTCTCCATTTTTGACATCGCACCGTAGAAATCCTTCTACAATCTGTCATTTTGTCTTTCGTTTGTAACGATCTTTATCTAGGGTGTTTTTTTATGTAGAAGGATTTCTACGGTGCGATGTCAAAATTGGAGAAATGGAATGTCACTTTGTATAGAAAGAGTTGTGTCTATTCTTCGTAGAAATAGAAAGCGTCATACCAAGCCTGCGGGCCACTCTGTCTTCGGCTCTCTGACGCTATGGCTTTAGCCCAGCCAGGAGATATTACGGATTTACGGACATTCTATTATTTTTTGCTTTTTTCTTTTTTTCCACTTATCTGCATTCAGCTTGTTAGCCATAATTAGATGGGGTCTTCGTGTGAGATTGTTTTTGTGATGTTTATTTATTTATTTATTAAAACTTTATGCACAAGTAAAAAAAAAATAATACCGTACAAAGGCGGACTTGATGCCTGAGGCATTTTCTACCAGTCCACCTTAGGGTGATGCAGAGAAGACACATGGCAGGTGCAAATTAAGGGATAGATAACACGAAAATAACTATACAATACAAGAATAGATACATACATATAAACAGGATAAACTTTGTCAGGAGAAATAACGATCGGTAGTGGGGAAATAACGATCAGTAGAGGAGAAAACGAATCCAGCAAAATATCAGCGCTGGGATGTTCCATTGAACATTCACATTATGTGTTTCAGTACTGCTTAACCTTTACATTTTCACTGTCTCTGGTCCAAGTTCAGGATTTGCGATCTCTTTAAGCGAATTATATACCCTTGTCTATTTAGGAGGTTCTTGGCTAAGACATTGCTGTGCTTGTTCAGTCTCTGTTTGTATGTTTTGCATTTTTCGCATATTTCTTCTTTCACTGTTGGAATCTTTAGGTGCTCGTGTATTACAGTGTTTATGACAAACCAGGATGCACTTCACGCCTTGTCGCTTGCTTTTCTGGCCCAAGGTCCAGGTTGCATAAGCCGAGGTACAAAATATTGTGGTCTTTGAAATTTTTAGTTATCTTCCACAGTGAATAGTTATCATGTTTTCGAGCTGACAATGTTAAGTTTTTCTTGAAACATGGTATCTTGGTCATCATTAAATTCTCTTGCAGCTTTATTAAAATCTCTTCTGTCCTCTTCTGATCTACTCAAATGAAGCTGCCTTCGCAATCATGGTTGGCGTCCAGTTTATGCCTTATCTCTAAGGAGTATATTATTTTTACAGACTGAAGTGTTCAGGGTTGTGGTAATGCACCATGCTGTTATTTGTAGAGATTAGTTATATAGAATGTAGCAGAATATATGTCCTCATCCGTTTTCAGTTTTACTTTTAGAATTAACTTCTTCTACATATTCCGCAAATGAGTCCCAGTCAGTTTTTCGATGATTACATAAGGTTAGTTTTGACTCTCTGGATTCTTCACTAAATGTAACAATAACTGGGGAGTGCTCAGATAGTGTATGGAATGACGACTCTACACTAAAGTTGATATCTGACAGTCCCTTGACAATAAAGTGACAATAAAGAAGTCCAGGTCAGGTGATCTATTGGTATCAGTTGGCCAGTAAGTTGGTTCGCCAGTCGACAGCAGGCTTTGCCTGTGGGTTTGAACACTCTTTTTCAGCTCACGTCCTCTGGCGGTTATGAATCTTGAGCCCCAGCAGGTATGTTTGCAATTCCAGTCTCCACCACTTATATACCTATCAGTGGCGTGCAGTGGTTCTCCACAGAGGGTAGGCCATGCATACTGACACCAAAAAAAAAAACTAATTCGCGCAACATCACAGCGCGACTCTACATACAAGAACTCACCACATTATTCAAGGTTTGAAAAACGATTTTCTAACGATGCAAACAGAAGAAAGATTCGGCCACCTCAAATATCATAACCAAGTGGGTGGGTGATAATTACAGAACACGTCACTTGCAAGATATCCGAAGTCATGAATTATCATATTTTCGGATTAATTCTCGTATTTCGGGCACACATCTACCTTTAGACACAACTTGAATCTTATCATTAAACGACAAGTGCGACTAACCTAACCTAACCAACACATTATCGGCGCAAACTACCCAACAGAACACCATTCATAGGTAAATAAACAAATAATAACACAACACATAATCTTTACACTACTTTACGTTTCAAAACCAATTACTTATAACTTAATAAGATCTAAAACAGCAAAACATTCAAGATCACATATAAATTACGTGTCACTGTCACATGAAACGAACACTACCAATTAAAATTGTATCACTGTCATACCGTGTTCTTCCACAAAAGGGACTATCATATTTAGCCGGATAACACTGACACACTGGACTGTGTTGCCGAAACTTATTTTCCTAACTCCCCACAAACCAAGCGAAATTTCCCAAATATGAGAAGAAAAATAAAAAATTATGAAGTTTTTAATTACTTTTATAGGGCTTTTGCTATTCCTTACAATTTATAATTTTTTGGAAGGTATAAATTCAACAATAGCACCCTTTTTTTTATTGTCTCTAGTAGTCTGGTAGTCATGAAGGAAACTTCCCCGCAATTCGGGGAATTGTCCAAAAATTGGAAACCCTGGTCTTCAATATTTTTCATTAATTAAATCTTCACTTTACATACAACCAATGAGGACCGAGCTCCTGCCGCCGGAGTTACGCCCCTAATTTAAACCATTTCACTATAGTGTGCAGTTCATACACACGAAAATATACACGAGTGTGCGTAAATTTATGAACGAAATTTAGGCGAACAAATCCTTGCCTTGCGTTTGCGTACGTAAGCTCCGTCGAACTGTGAGTCACGTGGCGTCTGCGACAAGTTGCTATAAGAGTTTTAACAGGATTTTAACTTTTTTTTAATATTTTGTATTATTGTATTACATAGTTAAAATAAATGCATTTGGCGTTGTTGGTAGGGTAGGCTAGCCCTACTTGCCTCTATGGACGGCACGCCCCTGATACCTATGGCCCAACGTGTTGAAATATCTGTCAAACATATACTTCTTGACCTTCTGGTTTGGTAGACCAATTCTCTCATCTTTTTCGCTTGTAGCCAATTTTCTTTGAACTCACTATGTAGGTGGTGTTTTACGTTATTTTTTATAATAACATCAGCTCCATCATGATAGGTGTTGTCAGGGTGTTTGGTGCAGTGTACGCAATAGTTATTCATCTTAAATAGTTTGCGATCATTGAGATGCGTTTCTGATAATAAGTAATGCCACTTTATTTATTTTTAAGAGCACCTTTAGTTCTGTCTTGTTTGGTGCTAAGCTGTTTATGTTCCAGCAAGCTTAGCATGACGCTTTTTATTTCTTCGAAGAATAGACGGCTGTTTCTATACAATGTGACATTTCGTTTCTCCTTTTTTGACATCCCACCGTAGAAATCCTTCTACATAAAAAAGGACCTAGACAAAGATCGTTAGAAACGAAAGACAAAATGACAGATTGTATTGTTGTGATGGATTTTAGTAACCACTTTGTATGTGCAGTCGGGTTTTTTTTAGCCACTTCGAGAAACTCAGTTCTAGGTCATCAATGCCGTAGAGCATTATGGGCAGAGGTTTGGAAGGTTTTCTGGTTTCATTGGATATGGTGGGTACCTGGGCCTGTTCATCTATGTTTAACAACGAGAAACTATTGTTGTGTTTAATTCTAGCACTGCAGTTTCTTGAATGTTTTGATTGTTTTGTTTCTTGTTTATTCAGTTCTTGTTCTCTTGACTGTATTCTTTTAGCAGAGATTTTATTTGTTTCTGTCTCATCAGGTGATTGATTTCTTTTTTGTAAGGGACTCTTTACCATGGCACCGATGGGTACTGTGGCCTACTTGTCATCTCTTTGCTTGTACTAGATAGACAACCAGTCGCGGTGGTAGTTGTTTGGTTTACATTAGCTGGTTTGGATTTGTTGACAGAATTGCAACTGTCAGTCTTTTGTTTGTCATTGCTGAATTCAGACAAAAATTGCTTGAGATTTTTATTTGAACTTAATGGTGTAGATTTCAATTTTGAGGGTGGATTGAAAAACTTTGAAATGTAAAATGGCACTTTCGTATTTTGTTCACTGATTATTTGTTTGAATCACTAATTATTTTAGTCCACAAACAGTTTTCACACTATAAAGTTCACTTAAACTATGTTTCTGGGCATAATACTTGTAGTTTAGCGCACAAAATCACTAAATATGCCTGCCATCTTATCTCTTCACCACCCTTGGTTGATTGGTAGAGAATGCCTAAGGCATTAAGTCCGCCTTTGTACTTAATTGTGTGCGAGAAGTTAAAATAGATAAATAAATATCCAACAGCGTGTCTACGCGTGTTGACAGCTGACATCTAAATTTATGATTTACTAACGGTGATCTTTTGTCAATTTCCAGCTGATCCTCTAGTTGGCAGCATTGCGACGCAGTATCTCCAGAACAGAGAGGAGCACGATCGCATCGCACGCCTCTGGACCAAGCGCTACGCGACATGATTGCGCTGCCCCCGCCCGCCGCCACGGAACAACCTGCAGTATCATACTCAATACCATTCTGTTCTAAATCCATCCTGTTCACGTAAATGTAAGCTTATAATGTTATATCCGATCACTACGCGCTCCCTGGGACACATTTGTTAACATCCAAACTCGCAACACTTAACTAATGTGCCCCACTCAGTGTGATGTTTACAGCTTATTAATTTTTAGTTGCAATTAATGTGATGTCGACATGCTTAATGACGGTCTGAAATAATTTTAGAATGATGATCGATTTAGTTGTGAATTGAATGAATTTCTGTTAATGTTTCTAGTTCTGTGTTATATAAATACAGTGATAAGTTTACTAATGAAAGTGTATCGTAGGTTTAACCAGTGAATTTGAGTCAATTTTGCCGCTATAATGCGATGATCTCATACACTCTTCCTGTTACTTCTTATGTATAAGTTTGTCTGAACTATGCTATACTATTATATATTTGGGAATATATCCCATGATTGTCTCATAAAATGTTTTTAATTTCAGGGTAAAACTTACATGTCATATTGGATTTAGATTAATTACTTTCAAAGACAATATTTCACTGCCGTCAGTGTCCCCCATCTTTAATTTTATACACAGTAAATCAGTCAGGCTCTTCTTCACAACACGAGACAAGTGAAGAAACAATAGTTTTCTTCCATGTTATGTTATGACGTTCATACATTTTCTACCTCCGCCACTGATGTCTTATACCATTGTGAAAAAAAATCTTAAAAATATGATAGTACTTATATTTCTTGGATAGAACGTGAACTGCCAGCATTGACAAGTACAAACTAAGATGGGTTTTAGAAGATTCACGAACAACCAATCCATTCACTTCAAAGCTTTGTAATTATAATTAAGAAATCTTATTTCAAGATGAGACAATCAGTTGCTAATTGAGGAGGTTAGGATCAAAACCACTACATATCCACTTCTTTCTTCTTTCGTTTTTTTTTTTTTTTTTCGATTCTTTTCAGTAAGGTGGAAATCGAAAACACTTAGTAAATTGTGAGCACATATTTTTGTACTTTTTTAAAAGAAACAGTCTCTTGTTATATAATTGCTTGCACCATTCATTCACCTTGCACGGTCGGTCTGGAGAAGTTATTTTGGATAAGTGCGGTTTTGTGAAAACAAATCAGGATATTATGTGCTGATTTGTACCAACTGTTTGGATAAGTGTGGTTTTGAACTTATCCTAATTGGATACGCCACTTTGACAAGGTCTTACGTTTCGACAATGAATATAAAATAAATGATGACGTTCATCATTCAGTCGCGACTAAATAAAAATAGGCGATTTGACAAGTCCTGGCCTGATGTCTCTCTCAGTGCTGCCAGAAAACCGTTATTCGAAAAAGTACAAGGATATGTGTGGTATTGGTCTGTGCAATAGTAACATATCGTTATTCTTCTAGGATATGTGTGGTTTAGAATCAATTTCAAAAATAATTATTTTTAACCAGGATATCTT
Organism: Atethmia centrago; assembly: GCA_905333075.3. Classification (NCBI taxonomy): domain Eukaryota; kingdom Metazoa; phylum Arthropoda; class Insecta; order Lepidoptera; family Noctuidae; genus Atethmia; species Atethmia centrago. The sequence goes on along the minus strand of HG995378.1, from coordinate 26,390,088 downwards.
GAGGTTTTGAGCTAAACGTTCATATTAGACATAATTTGGCTTGGGAGAATATGCTGTTTTGAATTTAAACTGTCTGCTAATAGTAGATTTTATCATATTGCGCAGAAGGCGCGAAAAAAAAACTAAATTGCCAAATATTTTATGGTTTTGATCCTAACCTCCTCAATTTTCTAGTGAGATGTCACAGGCTGAAGAAACAAAGCAAAATTCTAGTTTTGCGAATTAATGTCTTTTGTCGGAGGGTCAAATTTTTTGTCAGCCGGTAATTTGAAGTACTACGTATTATATTTATTAATCGAATCTAGTTTGGGTTTATAATTATTGCTGAAGGCCGAATTAATGTCACTCAAAAGCCTTATTTGACTGAAAACGACAGAAAGTTACATTAGATAGGTTTTTCAACATTGTCCATTTTGTTAAGGATTAGATAGTCAAATTATTTGGAATTTGGGACTTCGTAACAAAAGGATTATTGGGGACGTATTATTTGTTTGTATTGTGCAATTTAATGTGGTTTTATATAAGAAATAATTGAGTTATATTTTTACATTATTCACTATAATATGACAAGTTTAACATTGATTGACTAGATTAGAACTGGGATATAATAATTACCTATTTATTTTTATAATACGGACTTATGAAAGTATATAAATTACATACTGTGTTATATGTTTTCGTTATGATCGTTTCGATTTAAAGTGATTCGACAATATGTATTATGCGGCGTTATGTAAGCAGTGGACTATGGATTTGATCATGTTTTACTTGTTATCACATATCAATGTAACACGGACGAAGAAATGAATATTAGATTTATTTGTTTTAATAATTTCGATTACTTTTACCATATTTTTTGACATTATCTTGAAGTGCCAAAACTCGGGCACATTGGCCTCCGCTCCATTCTGACATCTCCAACTTTTCTAAAATATTCCGTTTAGTATGTAAACAGTATTAGATATAAGTTATTTTATTGTCTAGATAATGTATAATGTATGTCTTAACCCTAGAACTAATTAGAATTTTAGCGTTGTAATGATTTTAGTTAAAGGTGTATGTATGTCGCGTGTCTATGAATGTTTTGGTGATACCATCGTGAAAATGAAGATTTTATAAATTGGGTGATATCGCGAGTGTCGGAACTGGTGCTGTGAGATTCAGATGCTTGCGACATACAGCAGGTGAATACTGACTTGTATTCGGGACTGGTATATTTTGTCATTGTGATTTGTATTATTTTATACTGTGACTCGAAATTTGTTGCTTGCAAGACAACAGCTGTATTTAACGCGACTGATGTTCCTCGAAATTCAACGTTTACCTAATAGCCATCCTTTGTTATTACAATTTATATCATGGTATAAAATAGGAAAATAAAAATGTGTGTAACTAGGACACTGAATGCTGTTTCATTACATTCCTGATTAAAACGTGTCCTTCACCGCACAATCCTCACCTTTGAAGATTTCATGAAAATCAATTTAGAGATCGAAATCGCCAAAAAATAGTCAAGATATAGTCATAAATAAACACCAAGGTTAAAAAAATAGTCTCATATAAGTTAGTCAGGATTATGGTGTGAACATCTCCACACAATCTTCACCTCAGTGCAAGCAAACTGCTGGGACTATCGACTTGAGATCAATTCCAAAAAATAGTCGTAACGCATTACCAAATCTCGAAAATAGTCATTAAGGGATTCCAGACGCGGGAAAGTACGAAAGTATTACCGTGGCCCCTGGCAACACAGGCAACGGAAGGACACGGGTGGGTTTTAGTCAGTAAGAGTAACACACCCTCTCGCTCCGCCCAGAGCGGGAGAAGTTATTTGATAAATTCTCATCCAAAAAAAAAAAGGGATTTCAGAGGTGTACGTTACTCCAGCAGGAAAGTGGCTCCTAGAGTGATATGAGTGGAACGTATAATTAGTGCGTAATCTGCTGTAAATGTGCGGTACATATACAATTTGTGCGCTTTGTCGTTTTGGAAAAAACGGAAAAAATCATTCCTGCTGGAGTAAAGCTGTTCCAGCAGGAAAATTCTAAACGAATGATCGGAGAGAAAAATATTGTGCATGGGCAGAGAGCTTATATATTTTGTGCAAAAATGTGCGCCGATAATATAATTTGTGCGTCTTCAGGTTTTCGAGATATTGTTCCTGCTGGAGTAACGTTTTGCAAAATCTCTAGTAGTATTCATCACATATTTCTTGAACTATATTTTTTTTTAAACAACCGCCAATCAAATGTTTGGTGTTTAGAGTACTTTTTTCTACTAATATTATAAATGTAAATATCTGGATGTGTCCTTCGTTTACACACAACATGCTGAATGTATTTTAATTAAATTTTGATATAAGAAGATAGCTTAACCTACCTTGGAATAGCAGTAAGGCTATTTATTTTAATGTACATAAACATTTGCAGTCACGGAAATAGGTACCTAGTAGAATATAATCCAATAACAAGTTTATTTTTTTACTTCAGTGTACTTGGGCACAACACTTGTCAACCGGTTCGTGAGTAAAGTTAAGAAGGTCATTGATATGTATGAATCCGTCGCTTTTTTGTAGTCATTCTAATTTGGTCGGATAACCAGTCGTTGTTTACATGTTTTGTTTTTTGTTTATATCTACCTAATGCGAAATATTCAAAGCTAAATATTTTACAATATATTTTTAACTAAACGCACTAATTTTTGGTTTAAACCTAGACATCTTGGGTTGAGCCGGTTTCTTGTATTTTGCCGTCAAAGTTATGACAGCGTCGTTATGACTTTTAGCAATATTATTTAATAACGCATGGATGTACCCTTTGAAACTTTTTATGGTTATTATAAGCGTCAAGAAGGACCGAATATAGTTTTCAACGAGCTTATACGTTTTCTCATTTAGGCGCTGCGATAATTTTTCAGGTTTTCAAAAAAGCGCTATTACTTGAAAATTATAAATATTTTCTTACATCTAATTTTTGTCACAAATACGCACAAATAGCTGCTCGTTAATGTATGTGTTCGTTATTTTACAGACGCATATACAATGGTTTTAGAGATACACGATTTTGCAAAACGTTACTCCAGCAGGAAACGCAATGGTGCCGATTCCCTTGTTCACAAACTAAAATAAATTTAAGTTCAGTGCATCTTTTTCTTTCTATTTCACTAAGAAAAGGACAGAAGATAAATTTTAGTTTAGTCCTGTCAAATTAATCGTCGCTTGACGTAAATTGACGTAATTTTAGTAGTCAAGTTTTTAATTAGGTACGTCTAAACTTGTATCGAGTAGTGACAGGCGCTGATTAATTTGACAGGACTAAACTAAAATTTATCTTCTGTCCTTTTCTTATGCACTGAACTTAAATTTAGTTTAGTTTGTGAACAAGGGAATCGGCACCATTATCTCGAAAACCTGAAGACGCAAAAATTATATTTTCGGCGCACATTTTTGCACAAATATAAGCTCTCTGCCCATGCTCAATATTTCTCTCTCCGATCATTCGTTTAGAATTTTCCTGCTGGAACAACGTTACTCCAGCAGGAGTCGTTTTTTCACAAATTGTATATGTGGCGCACATTTACAGCAGATTACGCACTAATTATACGTTCCATTCATATCACTCTAGGAGCCACTTTCCTGCTGGAGTAGTGTGCGTTACCGCAGCAAAATAATATCGAAAATAGTCATTTAAATCTTACAGATAATTAGTTGCCCAGCTTCTGTAATTGTTGCGCACATTTTTAAATTTGTTGCACTTTTAGTTTTTTAGTTATTTCACAAAAACATTCCTGCTGGGGTAACGTTTATAACGTTACCGCAGCCAGACATTTTTTTTAATGGGAATATTGAAACAAATATTAGGAGTTACGAGCTACAAAATAATGTTTAAAGTAAATCTTTAGAGCTCTTATTTAGAGTGTTAGGACCTATTGAAGTGTTTTTATATTTAATTAAATAACCCTTAAACGGTGCATTATTTTGGATTTTTTATTGCACAACTAATTCCTAAGAAGTTATGTAAAAAAGTTGATAAGAATCCGCTAAACCGTTTCAGAGATCCAGCAAAACCACAAACGTTACTCCAGCAGGATCTCGAATAACTTCGCAGCCAAAGAAATAGCAATTACAAAATAAGGTGCAACATTTACGTCGGCTAGACAACTATTTATATAGCTAATATTTGTCTCAATATTCCCATTAAAAAAAAGCAGCAGGCAATGTTTTTGTGAAATAACTAAAAAACTATAAGTGCAACAAATTTAAAAATGTGCGCAACAATTACAGAAGCTGGGTAACTAAATATCTGTAAGATTTAACCCTATCCTTGGCACTGTATACAATTTGATACGTTGTTCTTTTAAAAAAATCTAGGCACAAACTTAGAAATATTTTAAAAACTTTTATCATTTGTGGGGAAGCAAAATATTATTAAACTTCTACCAAAAATGTTGTTTCACTATTAGCAACACTGAGAAAGCAGTAGAACCAAGATGGCGAACAGAGCGAACGCGTCTGCACATCGCAAGGTAAGAAAAAATCATTTTAAATTGTATTTTGCAATAATTTTAACCGTAAGTGATATAATTTGAGTAGCTTAGAATATTTTACTAGTCGGTATTCTATTTTGACTGATCAAAATCGATTGTAAATATATTTTATTCCATAACCGTACCGGCACTCGTGCGGTCTGGTTGTGTTTTTTGTCGCGGATCGAATCGCTATCCCACTGCGCGCATTGTTGTTTACGTACTGCCACGCGCTATAGGTGTGCGCCGGACCACCCGGCTCGCGGTCCTACCGTGTGCCTTACGTGATCGCGCCATGGCTAATAACGTAAGTGCTTCACCGCGCTGTGATACGCCCGTATTCAAGAATGATGTACAGAGTCTGTTAAATGATTCGTCGGACATGGATGCAGATGAAGATAGTAAAAATAAGGAGCTGTTAAGAGCAGAAAAACGAGAAAGAGAGGACAGTACTGAAGACGAAGAGGGTTGGACAGAAGTTAAGGGGAGTAAAAAAAAGATATGTCTCGGTAGCAAAAACTCTGTAAAAGAAGAAAAGTATGAGGTCTATGTGTCATCCAAGGAACGCCTTCCGAAACAGTTTGCGATGGCTCGTATTTTAAAAGAAAATAACATAACAAAAATTAGCCAAGTTTAATATTTAAGTCCTTTTAAAATACGTTTTCAATTTGAATGTGACTCGGCTGCGCAGAACCTTATAATGTGCGAGAAACTTTTAGAGAAAGGATGGAGGTTCCAGAAGGCTATGCAGCTTTCTGTCTGCTATGGCCTAATCAAGGATGTAGATCTAGACTTTACAGATGAGGAGATTCTTCAAAATATTTCATGTCCGGCCCCCGCCAAGCTTTTATCATTCAAGAGGCTGGACCGTCGCAATAGGGATGAAGGTGGTTGGTGCCCCAGTGAAACCCTTCGACTTTGTTTTGACGGTGATCATCTACCGTCATCAGTACGTGTATGTGATATAAACATAAAAGTTTTACCTTTCATACACCAGGTATCCCAATGTTCCCAATGTTGGAAGTTAGGCCATACGCGAAAAATGTGCCCCTCGAAAAACATAGTTTGCCCGAAGTGTGGTGGGCATCATGAAAATTGCGACACTTTATTGTTTACCTGTGTCAACTGCAGTGGTAACCACATTGCTCTAAGTAAGATTTGTCCAGTGTATAAGAAGGAGAGAAGGCTAAGGGAGATTATGGCTGAGTTTGGTTGCACATACAGGAAAGCCCTAGAATGTTATGTTCCTCCCGAAAATTCTGGTCCCCCCGAAATTGTCGTTCTCCCTCAAGCTCCGGTAGCCGCAGAAAATCGTGTCTCTTCTACACCTTTTGCAGGCAACCTCCAAGCCTCTTTTCATCATAATTTTGCCGAAATTATCCACACTAAGGCTAAGGCACTAAGGTACACAAAGTGCAGACTACTACTACGGTTAGTGATGACCCTCCAAAACCTAAAGTACAGTCTCCGAAAAATAAAAACAATCCACAAAAAGAAGATTGGATGTTTTGGAATTCAGATGCAGACGATAAAGACTTTCATCATTCACCTGATCATGGAGAGGGTAACGACGAATGTCCATCTTTCAATGAGTTGTGGTCCAGGATAAAGGAAGTTATTTACCTCAAAAAGACTAGCTTAATTTTTAAGATAAGGTGTGTCTACCAATTGTGCCTAGAATGGTTAACCTTAGTGTCAGCGAGTTTTGTTTCAGAATGGCCGTGGATAAAAGCATTATTTAACTTTTTCATTCCTTGTAATGGCTAACAAATCAGTTAAATTAAACATCTTACAATGGAATGCCCAAAGTATTAGGCCTAAGTTAGCATCGTTTCATGAAATTTTATGTCAGGATAAAGTACATATTGCTGCCCTTAGTGAGACGTGGCTCGAACCAAAAAGTAATTTTAAAGTTAGTGGATATGATGTTTATCGCGCGGACCGGGATGACTCATACGGCGGTGTAGCTATCATCGTACACAAATCTATTAAAGTGCAACAGAGGCGCGTCCACGTGAACAATAACGGTATCGAGGTAGTGTGCGTTCAATTATTTAACTGTGATCCGTTCGTAAATATTGTTTCTGTCTATTGTCCAACTAGAATCGTTACCACTCAGCAGGATTGGGACAGCTTGTTATCATTATGGCCATCTAAAACTTTAATTCTAGGTGATTTTAATGCCCATCACGTCAGTTGGTCTTATAAAACTGACCACAGAGGCAGTCTTATTCACGACTCGCTTATAGACAGCAACTTTTTTTACTTGAACGACGGGGCACATACGCGAATTCGTTTAGTTGACAACAACTTGCAACAGACTTCTCCAGATGTATCGCTAGTTTCTACAGATATTGCGCTTAACTTTAATTGGACCGTTTTAAATGAAAATCTTGGCAGTGACCATTTAATGATTAAAATCTCAACGTTGTGTACTTCATACCTGCCTTCAGTTATTAAAAGGAATTTTGGCAAAGCAGATTGGACTTCATATAAAAAATATCTGGAACAAAGACTTTGTCATTTGTGTTTACCGTTTGACCTTCAAAAAGCTTATGATTTATTTTTGGATATTTTGAATGACGCTGCTAATAAATTCATCCCGATGTTTAAATTTAACCAAAACCCTTCTTCCGATTTTACTCCAAAGCCGTACTGGACTTCAGAACTGTCACACTCTGTGGCTCATCGTAGGCTAGCATTAGCCAAATTTAGGCGTAATCCCACTCCCAAAAATCTTGATATTCTCAACAGTAGGATAAATACATCGCAGAAGTTAAACCGGCAGGCTAGGGCAGTGAACTGGCAAAATATTTGTTCTACAGTCGATCACACTACATCGTCTAGTGAAATGTGGCGCAAAATGAGATGGCTGAAAGGTTACCGTTCACCTAGACATTTTGTGGACGCCCAAAGTGCCATCAATCTTTTGAATTCTTTAACACCAGATTATGTTTCCCCATCAACCCCTACGGTTCACCATAGTAACCCTATTTTAGAGTGTGAGATCTCTATTCAGGAGCTTGATAAATGTATCAAATCTAAGGATACATCTCCTGGATGCGATGATATATCTTATTCTATGATTAAGAATTTACCTGATGTGGGTAAATCTATTTTACTAACGTTATATAATAACTTCTTTGATCTCAGTTTTGTTCCCTCTCAGTGGCGCGACATATGTATCGTACCTATTCCAAAACCTGGTCGTGATTCTAGTAACGTTTCTTCACTCCGACCTATTTCCTTGTTGTCGTGCATATGCAAAATTTTCCATTACGTTTTATTTCGAAGATTGGAATGGTTTTTGGAAAAACGTAACATATTTTCTGCGAACACAGTAGGTTTCCGAAGAGGTAGGTCGTGTTTAGATGGTTTAAGTTGCTTAATCTCCGCAATTCAAAATGGTTTTTCCGAGGGTTGTTCTACTATGGGTTGCTTTTTAGATATAAATAATGCGTATAATAATGTAAATAATACTGTTTTAATAAATGTTTTGGATAGTTTTAAAGTGGGGTCACGCATCTGTAGATATTTATGGAATTTTCTTCATAGAAGAGTACTCAAAATAAGATCTGGTAATGACTTTATTAGCAGATATTCGGGTAGTGGTTTGGCTCAGGGTGATCCGTTATCTCCACTATTATTTAATATAATTACGTCGGATATTTGTAAACGTTTGCAGAACAATATTTGCATATCCCAATATGCGGATGATTTCGCTATATACGTGCAGTGTTCTTCTGTTGGTGAGGGCGAATGCAAGATTCAGGCTGCTCTTGATCTAATCAACAGCATGTTAACGCACGTAGGTTTAGACATTTCTCCCGCTAAAAGTAAAATTTGTTTGTTTAGTAGAGGTTTTCGTAGGCCGATTATAGATGTCCGTTTAAACGGTACTTTGTTAGAGTTAGTAGATCATGTTAAATATTTGGGATTGTGGCTAGATAGGGGTCTTCGATGGAAGAAACATATAAATGAGGTTCGTGAGCGAGTACTTAAACTGATTAATATTTTTAGGGTTTTGGTAGGACCCGGGTGGGGTGTTCATCCTAACCACTTAAGACGGTTATATATTTCTCTTATTCGTAGTCGTATCGACTTTGGTAGCTTTTTACTGGACAATAGCGCCAACACACATTTAACCAAACTGGATAGATTACAAAACATCTGCCTGCGGTTGATAGGTGGGTTTATCAAAAGCACTCCGATTCACGTGATGGAATCTGAATTGATATTGCCTCCTCTTTTTATTCGCCGCCGATATTTAGCTGGTAAATTTTACTTAAAACTCAAACTCAAACTCAAAGCATTTATTTCAATTAAACCATTTACAGGCACTTTTGAATTGTCAAGGAGTCGGTCAGTTAGAAATATGAAGCTAGTTGCCCATTCCAAAGCGTAGTAGGTACCTATGGAGAAGAACGGGCAAGAAACTCCATGGACACTCTTTTAAATTAAATTGATACATAAAGATTAGTACAAAAATAATGTTGAAATTATAACTAAATGTGAGGACGATGTAAAATAAAAAAAAACGCGCCCATAGTAAAAAGAGAAAAAAAAAAACAATTTCTAAATAAAATAATTACAAATAAGCCGAGGACGCCAAGAGGTGACCAGTCCCAACTAACGGCGCCCGTTCACGAGCATGACGCATGGATTAGCACCATTCAGCTCAACCATTTTGAAGGGAGCTAAATGATCCAACACACGCGCCACCATCAGCGAGACATCTGAGTGAGCATGACATACTCTCAGCCGCCAGGACCCATTCAAGTCAATTACATAACCGGCAAATGGTAGCTCTATTATACATAGTACTCACACCTGTGCAATGCAATTATACAATACAACGTAGGTTGAATTTATACAATGCAAAGATAGTCTTACAATGTTCAGCTGCTCCAACAGTATTTTCAAATGTTAATTATTCAATTGGTTGTGGTTGTGGAGCGGGACCAGCAATGAGCCAAGCATTTTTATCAGCGATGTAATCACCCAACTTATAATATGCCTGCCTGCATAGTGTGCGTTTGATACAAGATTTGAATTTCATTTCATTCAGTTGAAGTATGTGGGGTGAAATTTTATTGTAACATTTTAAACAGTACCCCATGAAAGATGAGTCTACTTTAGCCAGTCTGAAACCTGGCTGAGATAATAGGTCCCTATTTCTAGTACTATAATTATGTCTTTCACCTCTTTTACTAAAACGATGTAAATTTTTTCTTACGTACATGATGTTTTCGTAGATATATTGACAAGGTACCGTCATGATGTTAATGTCCTTAAACCGGTCCCTTAGAGAATCGCGCCTGCGGAGATTATAAATGGCTCTGATAGCTCTTTTCTGCAGAATAAAAATTGACTCGATGTCTGCAGCCCGTCCCCAAAGTAAAATACCGTAAGACATGATACTATGAAAGTAACTAAAATAGACTAGCCTCGCGGTATCTACATCAGTAAATTGACGGATTTTTCTGACAGCATATTCCGCTGAACTTAGCCGTCCTGCAAGAGATGTTAAATGAGGACCCCATTGTAGCCTTGAGTCGAGCGTGATCCCCAGGAAAACAGTTTTATCGACGAATTCTAGTTTCTCTTGATTCAATACTATCTCATAATCACCACTTTTGACATTTGGTAAAGAAAATCGAATGCACTTAGTTTTTTTCCCATTTAATACTAAATTATTGGCAGTGAACCAGTTCTGTACCTGCAATAGGGCGTTATTTACGTCGTCAACATTCGTAGCACGTCTATCTACCTTAAAAATTAAAGAAGTATCATCAGCAAATAACACCATTTGTGGTTGATTATTTAATAAATGGAGTAGATCGTTAATATACACTAAAAAGAGAAAAGGTCCCAATATCGAGCCTTGTGGAACACCCATTTTTACTTTTAAACCCAGTGAATTGATACCATTAATTTGTACTTGCTGTTGTCTATCATTTAAATAAGATTTTACTAAGCTGAGCGCATGTTTTCCAAGTCCGTAATGCTCAAGTTTCAAGAGTAAGGTTTCGTGGTCGACGCAATCAAATGCCTTGGAGAGGTCACAAAAGATTCCTATGGCGTCTTGCGCTTCTTCCCACGCGTTAAAAATGTGTCTTAGCAAGGTTACACCGGCGTCGGTCGTACACCGTCCTTTAGTGAAACCATACTGTTGATCGTGAAGGATTTTATTCGAGTTAAAATGATTGAGCATTTGATTAAGCATTACCCTTTCAAACACCTTGCTGAAAACCGGCAACACAGATACGGGTCTATAATTATTGGTGTCTTTACTGTCCCCGGATTTGAAAAGTGGTATTACCTTACTGTATTTCATTAAATCCGGGAAGACTCCTTGATCCACACACAAATTAAATATTAAGGCTAAGTAGGGCGCTATAGTCTCAATTATAGAGGTACAGACTTTAATGGACATTCCCCAAAGATCTTCAGACAATTTGATCTTGATTTGCTTAAAAGCTTTTATTACTATTATGGGATTAATATGCTTAAAGTTAAATTCAATCGTGCAAGCTGAAACGTTTTCCTTTACCAAACCAAAAGCGAGCGAGGGCGAGGAATTTAAGGTTTCAGTAGTTTTAAGCGGGACACTGGTAAAAAAATTTACAAATTCTTGAGCAACTTCTTTGCTATCGCAAATGAGACCACATGACGTCTCCAGTGTGTAATCAGAATCATGCTTTTTGTCTAAGTGTTACGACTTTCCTTTAATAGGCATATTGGATAAGCTTCATGATCTTTGTAGAAATAATCCTTATTGGAGAAATAAGAAAGAACCACTATTAGTTGTGTCTCACAATGCCCTAAAACAAAAACATATGTACTGCAGTAGTAAAATTGGCATGTTCTCCATGGATACTTGGGTCAGCAATATGGACTTATCACGTATTGTAAAGCCTAGTTTGGATTCGGTTGATAAACCTAAGCATTGTTATGATATACATAATTTAAAATCAATATGTTGTAAGTCTCTAAATGCACAATATTCTGGCTTTTACTGTGTTTATACGGACGGTTCTAAACATGAAAACTACTGTGGCGCAGCCTTTTTTGATTCGCAAGTTGGTACCTTTTTCAAATTCCGTATTTTATCAAAAATTTCAATAATGCATTTGGAGTTGATCGCTATCGCTGAAGCTTTGGCTTATATACAATCTTTGGATGGCGACAGGTTTGTCATTTTCACTGACTCAAAAAGTGCTCTTCTTCATCTCATGAGATGTACGAGCACTTCACCTTTCAGGGGGCTTCCACTGGCGTATAGTATCATAAGAACCATCACTGAATTTATTGCCAAACATAAAACAGTTGTATTGCAATGGATTCCTTCTCACGTTGGACTGGATGGTAATGAGATGGTTGATCGTTTGGCAAATGAAGCTGCGTCTGATGGGGAATTGTATGCTTGTCCTCCGTGGCATACTGAACTATTACCCCTTGTTAGAGACAGATGTATTCGATCTTGGTCAGAATATTTTGATCAAAGATCTTTGACGAAGGGCATTTGGTACAAGACGATTCAACCATCTCTTCCACGTATGCTTTGGTTTAGCGAGGGCAGAATGAATAGGCAAGAAGTTGTGATGGCTTTGAGACTCCGATCCGGCCACGTTCCTCTCAATAGTTTTGGTTTTATGATGCGCAAAGTTGATTCACCTAATTGTGCTGTTTGTGGAGTTATAGAAGATGTGCATCACATCTTGACCGAATGTAGTCGTATTGGAGTCCAAAGACGTGAAGCTTTTGACAATAGTTTTAATGTAGGCTACTATAATAGTGTTCTGGCCTCACCATTGTCAGATGAGGCCAGATCACTTTATCATATTATTATTATTAACTATGTATCTAATATATGACATCGCCAGAGGTGTGAATTAGTATTTATATTTTATCATTGCAGGTAGTTGGTCAACTAACTAAGCAGCAACAAAACAGAGCTCGACAACTTGTGGCTCTTGTACCGAAGCCGGGAGCAAAATCTGATTTGGATGAAAGTGAATCATCGGGAGATGAACTCCAGTATTACGCAGGCCCAGCGAACTCCGACAGTAGTTCATCACCGCTCTCATTACCATCTTCGATAGAAAACCTTCATCTATTATCAGATGATGATACTGAGATAAATGATATTGCCGCGTCAACGTCTTTGGTGCCATACCAACAATCGTCGCCGATAACCAATCCTTGTTCGCCATCGACATCATGTCAAGTAAATTTACCATCTCCACTAGCAATGTCGCCACAAGTTCCGGCACCACTCGTCAATAACTTGCTGCGTCGGAACCAGCTGCAGTCTCCATTATCCCTAGCTACCCGCTCAAGTATACCTAGAGTTGCCACGGGACGGCGAAGAATAATACCACCGAAAAGATTAGTACCAAATTGGCGTTGCTGTAAATTTACTGGTTCTGCAGAAGTAGAAGATATTTCATTTGAGCCTCGTGAGAAAAAGAGTGCTATTCAATACTTCAAGCTGTTCTTCTCAGACGACATCGTCTCTCACATAACGGAACAAACAAATATCTATAGCACACAGACAAATGGTTCATCTATAAATATTACAGAAGATGATGTCAAAGACTTTTTGGCAATCCTTTTGAATATGGGAGTCGTTAAAATGTGCGCATATACAGATTATTGGTCTAAAACTCTACGATACAATAAAGTAGCTCTAAAAAAATTCCAATTACTCAGACGCTATTTACATTTTAATGATAACCTTAAAGACGATGGTGATAGGTATTATAAAGTGAGGCCAATTCTTCAAAGAATTCGCGAGAATTGTCTACAGGTAGAAGAAGAAACGCGTTTCAGTATTGATGAAATGATGGTGCCACATAAAGGAACTAGAGCGGGTTCCCGTAAACAATATGTAAAAAATAAGCCAAAGAAATGGGGCTATAAAATATTTGTGCGTGCTGGTGTCTCAGGAATAGTGTACGACTTTTTAATTTACGGAGGAGATGACACATTTAGGTTTCACGAATTCACTGATGAAGAAAATAGTATGGGCCTAGGATCGAAAGTTGTGCTAGCTTTGACAAAGTCTATTCACCAACCTGCATGCAAAATCTTATGCTTCGACAACTTCTTCACTTCTATTGAGCTCCTGCAATATTTGCGTGAGGAATACGGCGTGTTCGCCTTGGGAACAATACGAGCAAACAGGCTTCGAGGAGCGGAGAAAAAACTACCTACTGATAAAAATTTAAAAAAGAAAGGCAGAGGATCTCACGCACAAGTAGTTTGCAATAAAAATAAGATTGCTGTTATTAAATGGTATGATAACAAATGTGTTACAGCTGCTAGCACATTTGTAGACGCTCATCCTATCCAGACTGTGTCTCGTTACAACAAAGACCAAGGAAGAAAAATTCCTGTGACTTGCCCAAACCTGATCAAACAATACAACACTAATATGGGTGGAGTAGACCTAGCAGATATGCTGGTTGCTCTGTATCGTACGCCGTTCCGAGGCCATCGCTGGTATTTGCCAATCTTCTCACAAATGCTAGATATCTGCGTAAATAATGCCTGGCTTTTATATCGGCGTGATATGAAAGCTAGACATGATACCAAAAAACAGAAGTCACTAAAAACATTTACCATAGAAATATTAGAAAGCCTACGCAAATTTGAGCGAACCAAGACGAGCGATATCGGTAGACTCTCTTCCAGCTCAATAGCTACGATACAGAAACCAGTAGCTGAAAGACCCCCAGATGCTGTGCGATATGACCAGATTGGTCACTATCCCAAAATAATAATTACCAGGGGAAGGTGTATGTACTGCACAAAAGGACAGACGAAATTCTTTTGTCAAAAATGTGAAATACGGTTGTGTTTATTGCCCGATCGTAATTGTTTTTTAGAGTACCACACTAAGAAGTAAAAATTAGTAATTACTATTAAAAAGAATCTCTTGAGACTGATATGTATACGTACGTAATAAGTAGTAATTTATAAAATTGATCTCATTTTATTGATAAATAAGACTCATTAATTAGGTATGACTTAAAGGCTGATTGTTGAGACCGATAATTATGTTGATTTTTAGAAGTTTTCTATTATACTTGTTGATTAAGAAAAAGAGTTTGTATTATTTTTATTTTTCCTTTTCTTGACAATGTGTCAGATATGATACATCGTATTTTTTCTATTGATTGTTATGAACATGGTAATGTGCCTTATGTGATACATACAATAAAACGTAAACTAAACAATTATATATTTTTTTATTATTTTTTGCCCTTCCAGTGATCACCTAGGAACACAATAATGTCATTTTTTTTCAAAAAATTTGAAAAAAAAATCTCTGCCAAGTATAGGGTTAAATGACTATTTTCGACATTCTTTTGCTGGGGTAACGCACACGCTGGAGTAACGTACACCTTTGGAATCCCTTTTTTTTATGAGAATTTATAAAATAACTTCTCCCGCTCTGGGCGGAGCGAGAGGGTGTGTCAGACTTACTGACTAAAACCCACCCGTGTTCCTTCCGTTGCCTGTGTTGCCAGGGGCCACGGTAATCCTTTCGTACTTTCCCGCGTCTGGAATCCCTTAACCTTTTCACCGCCACGGACATCAATAGAAGTTCCAGATTTTCGTGCCACCAGCGCCACGACTTCATTAGAAGCTCTTCATTTTAACTATGTTATAAAAATAAATTTACTGTATTTATCAGGCTTTTTTCATTTTATTATTTAAAAGCACTGTCTAATACCCTGTTATTTTTTATTTTCCCACACAAAAGAAGCCCTTAATTGTCTTAAAATTGGCAAAAACAAAAACTCCGAACATTTTTAATATCCCCAGAACGCCAAGGACTTTATATGTAGTCGGCCAGTGATGTGACGCGAAAGTTAAAACTGTTTGATTTCACCCGTTGAAATATTTAGAAATATTATTATCGAAAACAATTTGAGGTCAGTAAAATATGAACTTAGATAACTACTTTATAACAAAGGGAAACTAGATGAATTTCGACCGTCGGATATGTGCCGAACCGGAATTAAATAGTTGTTGGCAATCCTTATCGATAATTATATTCCCATCTCTACAAAATAATTGGTTGTCAGCGATAAGTCTATGGTTGTCAGTACCCCGGGCGCCACGGACTATTACAGAAAACGTTCTGTGACGTCATAAACGTATGGCTGTCAAGGCCACTTTGTCATAGTGCAGTCTGCAGCAATATTTGTTACTATGTAAAGAAATATGTAAGTTATTGACATGAACGAAGAACTGGATACGGATGAGCTTTTAAGCATTCTACAAGGTGTGGAATCGGACTCGGAGTATTTTGTGGAGAATGTTGCACCAGAAGACGATGATTCTGAGGTATGTCCAACTTGATAATAATAATAACGTTTATTCAAATGATTACATTGTAGGTACCTATTTGTGAGATTCAATTCTGAATGAAAAATAAAAAAATAATGGCTCAGATATCTTGTGCTTGTACCTACACACATCATCACATGGTGTGTGTGTGTGTGTGTAGGTATTATGCTGTGGTCATACGGCCCGCTTTCTCACTTGCCTGATCGCGCCAGGCCAGGCTTTTATTGCTATACGGTATTTAAGCGTTGCTTGGAGAATGAATATTTTTCGCCCGCTGGGGACTTGAAAACTCCTTGTAAAATAGGTATTTCTACCGGAATGGTTTTTTTAGTGTAACTTTGATCAGAGCCCGATATCTCTAGCGTAATATAAAATAACTGTCCTTTTACCATCGCGTCCCCATATAGGTACAGCAAATCTTCTCATCTCAATAATGGATTGCTTAAAATATACCTTTATTTCTTCATTTTGCGTCTACAAAATAAACCTGGCGCGTCATCGACCAATGTTCGGGGCCTGGCTAAAGTATGCATGAAAATGATGGTGGCAATGAGTAGGAAATCCATACTTACTTTCCATTTCGAAAAACACGGCGAAATACACAATAAATACAATGAAAAGTTCTGCCGCTTAGATACCTACGGTAAAAAATGTTGACAGAAGTAGTTAAAAAACACGGGAGTAGACAAACAGAAAAAATACCATAGACCACATCCCTAATCAGAATTGAATTTAACGTGTTCTGAGCGCCAAGGACTTGAAATGAAGTCAAAGAATGACGTCATGAAACAATTAGAGATGTACCTCATTTCTTATGGCTCTAATTGAGTTATGTATTTGTTTCTTTGATTCTTATAATTTATATTGTTTTTTCTTAATATGGATACTGTGAAATAAAACAAATATGGAAATATTAAATCAGTTTTTATTTATATCCGTAAAATTATAAATAAAACATAACTTAATGTGTATAATTCTCATTCATCGATATGACGCTACCCTCTTCACTACTTTTTACTATACATTTCGTTATAGATGTATAGCTTGGCGCTAGGCGAGGCATCGCGTTCTGTGTACGCTGGCGGTGAAAAGTTTAATGACTATTTTCGAGATTTGGCAATGCGTGACGACTATTTTTTGGAATTGATACCAACTCGATAGTCCCAGCCGTTTGCTTGCACTGAGGTGAGGATTGTGTGGGGACGTTCACCCCACAATCATCACTAACTTATAGCTATAACTTCGGATTCATAATACGACAATTTTTTTAACCTTTGCGACTATTTTTTGGCGTTCTTTAAATTGATTTTCATGAAGTTCTCCAAAGGGAGGATTGTGTGGTGAAGAACACGATTAAAACTCATTTTTGGATAATGCAGATTTTATTATAAATATACACGTCCAAACGTTACAATGAACTAATGGTTCCGTTTTTAAATTAGATGCAATTCTTGTAATTCACTTCGAAAATATCATGGACTTCGCAACCGAAGAGAGATCTCTTGTTTGTGACATTGCGTCTAATCAACAAACGAATCGTACAAATCTATTATAATATAAGTAATAATCAATGTGCACCACTTCTACATTGGTTAAATATGAATAGTAAAAGGTACAATAATTATTTTAATACTAGAAAATTGAATTGAGATTTAGTAAGTATAATAAGTAGGAAATTCCGATAAAGTTTTTGGCATAATGTATCCATTTCTATTCGAAAAATCAGTCTTCTACACTGAGCACACTTCATTGTGAAACTAAGAAAATCTGTGCATTGTGCTTTATCACTTCCTCACTTGCAAATACATATATGGCAAAGTTTAATATTACACGCATTTTATATTGACAATACAGTATCTCCTGATACTAATGTTATAGCACTTACGTAAACATTTAAATCTTACAATAAAATAAAAAAAAATATCTGGAATAACAAAAATAAAATATTTCAAAATATACATAGACATCGTAGAAGTATGTTTGATCACAACTTAGTAAAAGAAATATTTAGATATTTGTGGAAAATATAGGGTACTGCTGTTAGAAATCTAGATCTAAAGATTATGAAAACCATTACACGTGTTTATACTGTCTCGTACTGACTGCGAATAGAGCGAGCGAGACAGCACGCGAATATTACACCAAGCAGCTGAAAAAGAAAAAACAACATTGTTATTCACTGTTCTCAAGTCTGACTCATTCATTTCATCATCAAAGGCCTAATTAAAGAAGAATCAAAGATAATTTCGAATAAGACTTCTTATTTAGTACTTGATGAAGCTCTTTTGATTAATTAATTAATTACACATAAATCAAGGCCTGTGCTGTGGTATAGGCCTTGATTTTTTGTGTAAACAAATGTGTTTACAGGGCAGGTCAAGTTGACGATAAGAGATGAACTACACATGGTTCAAAATCACTTTAATACACTTAGATCACTTTCTATCAAATAGAGTGCATGAGAGACCCCCCCCCCCCCCATCGGTTCCATCCTGGTGTTTGATGGACTGACCCTAAAACACAAGGGTACTTCGCTGCTACCCTTAGTTGTAGCAAAGGACTATAATATAATACAAGTGTAGGTATTTACCTGAACAATAGCAACACCTATACCGACGCCGCCGAGTACCATAGCAATATCCTGGAAGTAAGCAACGAGCTTGTTAAGGCAGCCATCTTTGTGGAAGTGTTCAGACTTCTCCGTGCACGGAACGGCAACACCTCCGTTGATCTCCTGGCCGGAACAGCAAGTGTTGGGCAGGGTCGTGACGTTGTTGGCAGCCCAGTCTGCGGGGCCGTAGATACCGCAGCATTGAAGCTGGAAAGGGAAAATTTGAGGAGTAATAAACTTGTTTGCCGAGTTCTACAGCACTTCCTGCTAGGCTAGGATCAGAAAAACCTTAACCTATGCAATTATTTGGTGAGATTAATCACTGAATTCTTCGCGTCCATCTGGATTCCTGGGGCTGTTATTTCCAGGAGACAAGATACGACATCATCTGTAAAGACTTACTAAAGGTACAGTCACAACTTGTTCTTTTATAAGTTCCTGTGCATAATTTAGATTTTATCATCATCTGCCTAGCCTTTTCCCAACTATATTGGGGTCGGCTACCAGTCTTACCGGATACAGCTGAATACCAGTATTTTACATGGAGCGACTGCCTATCTGACCTCCACAACCCAGTTACTGGCTAACACGATACCCCTTGGTAAGACTGGTTGTCAGACTTTCGAGCTTCTGACGACCCGTACCCGTCTTTTATTTAGATTTTATATTAACAAAAATTATTGTGCACGCCACTTCATGTATATAAACCTTACAAAAGTTATAACAGCAAACCAGTAATCATGAATACTAAATGACTGCAAACAAAGGAATCCCCGCAAGCTCATGTTGAAATTGAAATTGTTTATTGAACTAATTGATTTACATAAATATTTACAAAATAAGGCCTTAAACTAGAGATTTAGTTATATAATAATTGGATTCTACCTGAACTAGGAATAAACCTGTATCTCAGGTATCACACTCAAGTGCTTTAAATACATAAGTGCTATCTGAGATTCTAACAATTAGTAAATGATTTAACTACTACAAATTATGGTTTTATACCAATTAAGAAAAATAGTATGCTACTTTTTTACATCATCGTAAGACATTTTTGCAACCTGACAACCTGAGTTTTGCAATGTGACATTTCTAATAAGGTCGCCTTTACATTATTATTCAGAAAATATTGCAGTGTCAACAAAAAGTAAAGATTGCATGTTTATTTATGATGCGAATTGTAAAAAATAAACTATATTTATGTGTAAAGGGCAATAGTAGAGTAAGTATATAACATTAATATAAAAGTCTTATAGAAAACCATTGGTGCTCTTACGCTACGTCAGTATAATCTATAGAATTTATGTATCTTGTCTCAGCAATTTTCTTTGCTGGACATTCTAGGTCGCCTGTTTTTGTTGAAAGGATAATGTAAACTAAATTAGTAATGCTTGTCTTACTTCGCCGATAAGTGTAATAATTTTAAACGTATACACGAATGGTGATATACGTAAATGCCTCAGACCAAATAAAAAACCAAGACGTAGCCGCTGTCAACATTGTCGTGAGCTAGGTTTTGTTAACATGTGTGCACTTAGTGAGGTGTAGTTTGGTTGAAATGGGCTGAAAACGTGCGTGTGAGCATGTATGCACAGAGCGAGTAGTTTTGGCATGGCTTCACTGTATTTATTGTTCGCAGCGCTGTCTTGGTTTTTTATTTGGTCTGAGCTGAATGCAGGGTACGTTTGGTAATTGGGCAGTCAATACTGCTATTACCTTATATCATATGCTAGGGGAGCACACAGGGTTTTTGAGCATCTGTAGGGCGAAAAGATGATAGCTAAATGGGTGCGGCATGGCGCGATGAGAGAACACCGAAAATATATTAGAAGTTTCAGATAATGAGTCCCGGTCCACTTTCAGATTTAGAAAATGGACAAAAAATACTAGATCTTCAGAGCCGTTGATTTTGTTATGATAGAGTGCGGCCTAACCCATGATGACTTGAATAGACAAATCTGACGAAGAAACTGTGGGGAAAGCCCACACATTTCTTCTAAATTTGTGTGTTATTTCTTCGGTGCTCTGCCCAAGCCGGGCAGACCTCCACCGTATGCTCCACCGTGTCCTCCGGGCGATCCACACAGTGGTGACACCCGGACGTTTCCTCCCGCCTTATCCGACACAGGAACCTCCCGAAGCTGCCGTGTTCGGTGAGGACCTGCGTCAGGCGGAAGGTGAGGATGCCGTGGCGCCTCTCCAGCCACTCCTCAAAGAGGGGACTTATCGCCGCAATCGTGGCGTGCCCAGCACTGGGTTGCGACAACCGTACTTTCCATGACGCCATGAGATCCCGCCGGAGCTCCGTCCGCTGTGCCGCGATTTCTCGCGGCAGCGGACTTACGCCCCGGCGTTTCGCATCCTCGCGCCACTCCACAACGTGCGCGAGGACTTTTGCCTCCAGATGCCATGGCGGCCAGTTAACGGTCTAAGCAGAAGTGTCGAGACCTAACAAAACTTACATAATCGAACTATCACTACGAATTAAGGGCGATATCGTAACGATATGAACTGCAGAGGTTCGTAGTTACAATAATACATTGAATAGATACAAATTACGACGTACACAAGGTTAGTTTAATGTTTTCGTGAATTTTAGTAATTGTTTTTTGCCAGCTTTATCAAACAATTGACGGGCACCTCTGAATACATTTTTTTTAATGAGCCAATTAATTTTATATTGTTTTACACCGAATCGGTGTCGCGCGGGGCTTGACAGGTGTTGATAGCTCCTTGGATAGCCCATAAGATGAGATTTTTTTTTCAAATAATTTGTTTGCTCAGTGACATAGTAAAAATTCGAAACAATCAACCCTGTTTATAAATAGGGATGATTGTGTCGAAATTTTAAATTCTAGTAGTAGTAATAACTTTTAATGATTACTCTCAAGTATTTAACTATTTCCAAACTTTTGCCTACTTTCCTAAATCACGTCAGATATTTATTTATTCACTATCAGGACATGTTACACTATTGCACAGAATAAATTTAATTCGCCCTGAATATAATTTTAAAAATTGTCCAAAATATCTGAGTTTTCAAGGTCGTCAGATATAGGGAAAGCCCATTTCTTCGTCAGATTTGCCTATTTGAGTCATTATGGGTTAGGCCGCACAAGATCATAAGAAAATCAACGGCACTTATCACGTTATTTTTTGTCCATTTTCGAAATTTAAAAGTGAACAGACCGCGGGGCTCCTATCTGAGGGCTATTACGCACTGTCGACTAGTCGCCGGCGACACGGTCGCTGGCGACTGTGACTTACTACAGTTTAATTAGGTGGTTACGCACTTGGTCGTCAGTCGCCCAGGCGACTCGGCGACTCGCCGAGTAGTGGCGACGCACAAGCGACTGCCGGTCGCCGGCGACAAGTCGACAGTGCGTAATGAGCCTAAAACTTTTCAAATATATTTTAGATGTTCTCTCATCATGCCGCACCTACTCAGCTATCAACCATTCGTCCTGCTTATGCTTGGTCAAAAGCCCTCCGGACTAGCTCTCCTACCAATAGTTTTTGCTGATAAGAGCGAAGAAAGTTGTCCATCGTGCATTCACCATCATCATCTGCCTAGCCTTTTACCAACTACGTTGGGGTCGGCTTCCAGTTTAAGACTCTTACAAACAAGCGCGACACAAAGGCACCGCTTGTCGTGCTACACGCGGTGCCTTTCTGTCGCGTCGCGTGACGCGCCTGTTTGAAGGAGCCTTTAATCGGATGCAGCTGAATACAAGTATTTTACATGGAGCGACTGCCTATCTGACCTCCACAACCCAGTTACTGGGTATCACGATACCCTTTGATAAGACTGGTTGTCAGACTTTTGGACTTCTGACGACCCGTAACAACTGTCAAAGATCTACAAATCGCTGCCCAGGTTCAACAGTAAGATATCTTAAAAAAAAATAAAACTTAAGTTTTGTTTCATGTGAAAAATTTGCTCTTCTTTCCGGTTTAAAAATCAGATATTTGTAAAACGTAACTTAGGTGCCTAAATTCCAATGTCTCACTGAGACATTTAAGCATATTTTTACCGAACTCTAGTTCAAGATTCTGACATCTTAATATATTTATAAAGTCAGGAAGATTTTTACTTTGCTTTTATTTCTACAAAGAGACTTCTTCAAATGTTCATAAATGAAATTATAAAAACATTTCTATGTTGAGACATCTTAAATTGTCCTAATGTTTAACTAAAATTTCGTTAAATTCATAAAAATAAGATTTTAACTGATAATATGAGACTGATTTGTTAAATTATGATACTAGGTAATAAATAATACATTACAAGCAAACTAATTTCTCAGTTTTAAATTAATTTTCCTATTCCTTTACCAAACATTTCCGCGGATTTAGTCGGACAACTTACATTCTCAAATATCGATGTGCTGTAATACTAATATATCTTAAAATTATGTCGATGTCTGTTTATTTTCCATCTTGGTTAAATAAATCTTTAGTATTTCTTAAACAAAACAAAAAATAATAACTCTATGAGTTACATTAAAGACATAATTTTTAATAAGCCATTTTAGAGACAACATTAAAATCACAAACCATTATTAGTTAGTCTGAGTTCAATTTAAGGTTATCTTACTATTAAAAGCCTTAAAACTATTACACAAAATATTTTATTCATATTGAAATATGATTAAGTCCCTAACACATTAAACTAAGCTATTGTTTTAAAAAATCAACCACATTTCAATTAACAACAAGTGAATTAATGACAGTAAAATCATAAAAGTATAAATAACTCAAAACAACGGTTTAACGTGCTTTCCGAGGCACGGAAGGGTCTTGGTTAAGTTGGTCACCCATCCACGGACCAACAGCGGAAAGCGTAACTTTACCTGATCGATCTACCCGTGCGGATGTTATTAGTTATCCACGAGCCCATCGTGCATTGATCATTCCAATTATGTAGTTCTAGGCTGTACCTACCACCATACCGTAATTAATCCTTACCCATCTCAGGCTGGAAACCTCACACCTGGTTTCGGAATTTAGAATTTTAAGTTGAGAACTTGTCAAACACTACTTTAGCATTACATAAGGTGAATGCGAGAGCAGTGGTGGCCCAGTGGTAACTTCCACGAATTACGAGTTGTAGGTCGTAGGTTCGAACTCAAACAGGCGCTTTACTTTGTGTAAATTCACCACCACCATTGCTCTCAAAACGGTGAAGGAAAACATCGTGAGGAAACCGGCACGTCCTAGAACCAAAAATTCGTAGACCTGTAACATCTACCAACCTGCACTGGGCCCACGTGGTGGATTACGGACCACTCCCTCTCAGAGAGAGGAATCTTGTGTCCCAGCATTGGGAACAATATAGGCTGATTATGTACTGTGAATGCCCGCAAAAATCAGATGTTCTTTGCATTCTTAACATAAGATGAATTTTGCTGGCTACATTGAGGACGCCTGAAGTCGCGCTAACGTGAGTTTAGACTAGTTGTCAACTTCAAATTCTTAATTCAGAAACTGGGTGTTAGTGATCTGGAATTTTTTATGGAATAAGAGTGTAAAATGTTGTTTGTAGGTACTTACATCAGTCTGAACGATGTCGAATGTCTTGGCGACGTCCTTGTTGGTCGGGTATTCCTTGATAGTTTTATTCAGGTGGTCCACTATAGAGTTCTCCAGATCCTGGTGCTTCATGTAGCCTGCAATGCCGACAGCCAGCTCAGCCACGAAGATGATTAGCAGGAACACTGAGAACTGGAAAATAGGAAAATATCGTGTTAGACTTGAGACTTGGATTCAATGGATTGGTAAGGGAAGCACATGATCGGTCGTTTTAGCGATGCTTGGGGGGAGGGAGCTTAATACCTAGCCTAGCAGTGGATTTCTCTCGGTTAAATGAAAACGATTACAAGTAGGTAGGTCTTGGGTGAACTAGGCTGACAGCATGGTATGCAGCTGAAGACCTGATAAGAAGTATTTCACGGTTGGAAACTAACTAAGATTAGAAAATGCAGTAGTTCTGCTCTCGTGCTTTTTTAAAAGGTACACCATTAAATTAGAATTATAAACGAACTATGTTTGAGACCATATCATCACAAGCTATATAAAAACCGACCAATTGCGTGTCGGACCACGCACAATGAAGAGTTCCGTAATTGGGATGAATATATCCCAAAACAAAAATAACATTGTAGTTGAAAAACATATTTTCCCATACATCGATATACGTCACGGTCAATTCTCCAATGCAAATTTAAGTTGGTGGACTATTACTCGTTGACTTGTAAAGCCTATTTAGCTGTGATAGTTTTCCTTTTAATTTCATTATATGTACTACTGCCATGAATTTTTTCACATCTATAAACAACCATTTAGCTGGCAGGGACGACGACGACAACGACACGACTCACAAAAATTAGCACTTTAAAGCTTAATATTACGCAAACGAATCCCTGAATCGAAAAATGGTGTTAAAAGACCCGCAATATTTTTGAACGGCCTATCCAACGATACCCCACACCATGGGATAGACGGGAAAAAATAATATCATCCCCGCATTACGAGCAAGGAAAGTGCCGTAATGTTTTTGTTTAAAGATTATTTTTACCAATTTGTCGGCTTGATTAATATGTATACCTGTGCCAAATTACAGCTTTCTAATAGTAAGCGTTTCTGAGCTAAAGCGGGGACAGACAGACATGGCGAATCTATAAGGGTTCCTTGTTTACTACGGAACCCTAAAAAAACTTGTCAAAGACTTCTACAAATCAGGAGAGATAAAAATAACATTTGATTACACACAGCAGAGTGGCGTTGAATGTGTTGATTGCCATATGTGCAAATGACGACACGATCCACAAAATGAACGCGTATCTGATTGTCCCAGATATAACAATTGCGGTTCTTTGTTTGTTATTTATCTAGAACATCTTATTTATCTCGTTAGTAATTGTTATATAGACAAAAATGTCTATATGTATAAACTTAGTAATCAGTCATGACTGTCGTTGGGGTTGAGTCGTGTCTGCCAACTAACGTTGGCTGAATGCCCTATATTTATTCTTTTATAAGACATTTAACACGAGGGAAAAAATACCTACGTTGTGTTTTACTAAATGTGTATTGGGTGCCGATTTATACTAACAAAATCTGACTTACTAACATTATACAGGGTCAAATCTAATTAGCTAAACACCGAAGAAGAGATTTTTTTTCTGGTGTCTCTGACCACTGATAAATTAAATGATAAGCTAGATGAGGTCGGCGTTTCCTATCTGACTACTCTGAGAAGAAAGGCCGATACAAACTCAGAGGTCACAGTCTCTTTTAAAGTCCAGACACAATCTTGGGCAGATCATGTGAAGGCCATGTAGATTGGTGTCTGAAATGGTCCTTTTGAGGAAAGAACCATACAGATTGAGTGGACCTGTCCAGTCAGTGCACGCATTTGTCAGTAATCGTGCAGCTCAACTCAGAACTTAGGAGCTCAACGATGCGACGAACAATACCAAAGAAGGAACATTTGGGTAGGCCGCATAAATAACTCAAACTGCCAGACCATGACTAATACTAAAAAAAAAAAAACAACAATGACCCACAGTCTTCACATTCACAATAATTGAAAACAATATAAATAATACTTTACAAGTAAATATTTATGTTATTTTATTTATAATAAAATTTAGAACAATTTTATTTAAGGTAGTGAAGTTACTTGGGAGTAGTTAACAAAATCAATTTTTTTTTAATATATATTGTGTTTAAATATCGATACGCACCATGTCTGCATGTCTGTAAAGTTTACACAGAAAAAATACTGATTTTGAAACTGATATTTCAAGTCGTTGACCCTTGAAATAAACAATTAATCATTTATCTCTTTTCGTTTTATCGTATTTAGATTATAATAGATTTCCGAAAGCCTGATTGAACAAGTCTCCGATCGGTAAAACTGCTGTTAAATGTCGACCTTGACAACTTGTTGATCAAAATAATAACAACCTGAGTGGACATGACGATTGTAATAGGCTGTTACTGTGGTAACTGTGTGCAAAATTATAATCATGGTAATCGTTCATGCTCTATGAGCGCAAAATTGCCCAGTCATTATAAACTTGTGTACCTATGATGTACGAAATGGGGGGTAAATAAAAAAGGGTACAGGGGGGTAACCATCACCTCTTATAGCAGTATTATTATAATATTACTTCACAGTGGGAAAGTGATGGAGCTATACAGGACTTATAGCTCCATCTCTTTCTCACGCTGAAGTAATATTGAAATAATACTGCTATAAGAGGTGATGGTTACCCCCCAGATCAGCATCTTTATACAAAAGTTAAATTATTAATTATAAAAATACGGGCAACAATTTAATATCTATCCAATGAAAACCCAACAACTTTTAGTTTGTGGAACACAAGATTTCTAACTGTGCTTATTTGTAAACTTTAGTTTATTCAAAAATTGGCCAAGTGCGTGTTGGATCACGCACAATGAAGGGATAATAGTTGGGATGAATTTATCCCAAGAACAAACCTAACATTGTAGTTGAAAAACATGTTCCCAACATACATTCCAACTGCAAATGTAAGTTTGTATTTACCATGTTATTTTAATACCATGGACTTCTTATAGGTTTTCCTGTAATCTATAGGGATGGAACTATTCCATGTATACCAAATTTTAGGTTCAGCCGTGAGATAAGAAGTGGGGGCGAACTTTAAAACAAGATACTTTTAATTATAAAAACAAATGTATTTGAAATCCATTTCATTTGATTTGTCACAGTTTTTTAATAAAAAATAGCAAATCGGCTGTGACAGACAGACACACGAGAGATAAAGGTTCCGTTTTTTTCTTTTGATTTACGGAACCCTAATAAAGTTTTAGGCATTGTGAGCTAAAGTTAGTGGAATGTGTATATGTGGTGTTATTTTATTAGTAAAATAATGTAAACAGAAGCCTGCAACATTTGACAAAACCTGAAAATCAGAATAAATTGTGTCTGGAAAATATTAAAAACATTTATATAACACTGCGACATAATTCACAACGTTTTTGTATTTTTTGTTTATTTCTTTTTTTTCCGGAAAAAATCGCTATTGGTGTGCCTTTACAATTTGAGGATTTCCCTCGATTTTCATGGGATCTCCTGATCTGATTATGTTTTGGTTACAATGGGACCACCTCGGGAGCATACCCTTTCAAACAAAAAAATAATTTTTAAAATCGATCCAAAATTGACGGAGAAATCGGCGAACACAAAAAAAATATACGGTCGAATTGAGAAACCTCCTTTTTTGAAGTCGGTTAAAAATAGGACCTTAAATCAATTTCTGTCACTATTACAGAAATATTGCTTAGACAGAGGCTCGACGGGAATCGAAGTGTAAATCTCTTGAAGCCTGTAATCCTGCAGAAATATAAATCTTATCTACCACGCTACGGTACACAGAACTTTATATCAGAGTAGGTACATACACGAAATAGTTCTAAGGGAAGTATTTGGGATAATGTTAAGATCTATTTTCTTACATATAATCTATTATGCACTGCATAAGTAATTTTCCTACGAGGAATGTGAACGGGGTTATCTAAAGCCGTTTCCGCGACAATATTAATCGGCTATTGATTCCTACATCGTAGACTTTGTGAGGGGCTTCCAAAGTGGCCCAATAACCTATTTTGTCTAATAATACATGACCAGCAAAAGCTGTTGTCTGAAAATTTTCTGTTCGGTTTTTTTCTAGAACGCTCATGTCTAAATAATGAAAACAAGAAGAGTCCTATATAATAATTGTGCTTATTGTCTAAAACAATAATAAAGTCATTATAATATAGTTTATTATAGTTGCTCTAGCTGCTGGGAGCTAACAATTTTATTCCGATTTCCTCATCACGTGAATCAAGACTATAATATATACAGCTGCACTGCTGGAGAGTTTGTTGCGCCACTTCTTCCCAGCTAAAGCACTAAGGAACAGGGCCTCAAGTCTGCTATTACAATAGTGTCAGAATGGTCTGTTCCGATCTTCATTAATGACGCCATTATATTAGTAGATTACCAAACTTGTCAAAATCAACAATTATGAAATCAATAATAGACCATTCTGACACTATTGTAATAGCAGACTTGAGGCCCTGGTGAAGAGCGGGCGTTTTTTTGGGACTGTCTTATGTAATTTTGATTTTCGATAAGTGCTGATTCTCAGCCTAGTTTGAATAAATGACTTGATTTTGATCTTCGTAATTTCGTAACAAAAATCCTTGCTAGGTGCAAATAGTGAATGTACTGTAATGTGTAGTGTCAACAGGTAAACCCATTGAGGAAAACGAGAACAGGTATTTGTAACCACGTGCCGACTACACCAGCAACCAGTTTCAATATTGGCAAGGTGAATTTCTTTTAGGTGTTGTAAAACATATGTTTGGAGTTCGAAGATCCGTTATTTCCGTTGATCCGTTGTTTTCGTTTAAAAAATAAAATGAAATAATTGTTTGTCTGGTTTATACATGTAATAGGGAATGCAAGAATGTGAAAAGTGTAATTATAAAAATCTTGTTAATTAGTACAAAAATAGGAGCTACGTCTGCCAACTTGCAGTTTGGTCTAAATGTCTTGTAAAAATATTTCAGTGAAACACACTTTTGGTTTATTTTCTTTTCCATATGATGGAGGAAGACATAAAGCCATATTTAAACAATGCAAGTTTCTCGCCTGTGGCATAAACTAACATTGAAGCAACAAATGACGTGCTTCGTCTCTAAACACCATAATTATAGACTGCGCAAATTTTATTTGGTTCATCTGTGTAAATCAGGCTTAAGGTAGGTATGGTTTCGCGGGAAGGTACTAAAGCGTCACCGAGGCCCCTGGCAACACAGGCAACAGGAAGGAATACGGGTGGGTTTTAGTCAGTAAGAGTCTGACACACCCTCCCGCTCCACCCAGAGCGGGAGAAGGTATTTGATGATTTCCCATCCAAAAAAAAAAGGTAGGTATGGTTGTAGGGTTGAGGACCCTCCCCTCAACCCTTACTGGCTCTTACTAAATTAATTTAGGCCTGTAATTGTCCCACTTACAATATGCCACTTCTCATCATACGAGAGGGATAATTGAACTTAGGAGCGGCCTTGTGGATGATCTTGGTCGTAAAGCGAAAAGGTTTATTGATGACCCATGAATGAAGACATATTACACACACGCCTTTAGCGGAACTTAATTTAAGAAGAGTTCACATTTAATATTAATTTAGAGAGAAAAATACTTTTTTGTTTTTTTAAGTTGAAAAAGTTAGTTAAAAAACAATTTTTAAAATCGGATTCATAACCATTGACTTCGCCGGCCATTCCATAACTTTGATATAATTGACATTATTAAGATATGCTTGAGTTGAACGAGCAGTATGCGGCCGAGCATTATCCTGATCATCAACGATAAAGGGGGGCAAATGGTACCACATTTTCTTCTAAAATGTTTCTTATATAACGAGCTGCGGTCAAACTTCCTCCATCGATGACCACCAGGTCCGTACGAGCTCTCAAACATATGGCCTCCCAAACCATTATTGATCCGCCACCATATGCCACGGTAGTTTCGAAATTTGTCTGATTATATCTTTCTCATTTGCTTGCCTTCCTTCAACTTGATTTAAAAGAATTCTGCACTCATTACTAAACAATATTTTACCCCATTAGTCTGTGGTCCAAAGTCTATGTCCCCGAGCAAAAGTCAGTCTGTTTCTACGATGATGTATCTCTAGTTTAGGAGCCCTTCTTTGAATCTTCTTCGTACCGTACGCTCACTTACTGTGACACCTCGAACTTCTTCAAGTCCATTTCCACGTTAGACGTGGGTTTCTACGTACGCGAATCTAAATGAAACGATCATCCCTGCTCGAAGTACGTCTTTTTCTGCCTTGTCCCGGTCTTCCTACAAAAGCATTCGTCTCCCTGAATCGTTGGATATATTGTTGAAACAGGTCGGCGAAGAATTCTCTGTAGGTGATAATTTCTCGTCATCTCAAGTGCCCTGGCAATTTCAGTTGCGCTCAAGTCGGGCATAATGAAGTCCTTGACTTTTAAAAAAATTAAAAATATTTCTAATAAAACGAATTAACAACCAGCCAGGAATGTCACATAAACTAGTTTTTCGTAATTTTTTTATGTTTGACGGTGTGCGTATATAATTGGTCGCTCAGAGTTTTATGTTAATCTCTGTTGCGCAACGAACTACGAAACCTATAGCTAGCTAAGTATTTAATATACAGTTTTAAAATAACATTCAAATCATAATGAAAATCGATGCGCGTGAGCATGGCCGGTCAGTCCTTGACCAGTAACGCGGTTTATCGCAGCCCATTGCAAGGTCGGTACAAAATGTTATTCATTGACCTGAACTAACTCTATTCTTATTGCTTTGGTACCCCACTGTGAGCCTTAATGGAAGACATGTCTATCTAGGCTATAATAGCTACTGTTTAACTAATTATTTTATTTAGGGTGCGCAGAATTCCATTTATGTTGACCCAGTTCGATGCTGGATATTTTCTTTATTATAGACGGCTTTTCCAGCGTTTGCCTATACTTATATCGGTAGTGAGCAAGATGGCCGACCGATCTCTCAATGTAGTTGTTAATGGGAGCTGTATGACATGTCAGTATTGAGAAACCGCAAAAATCTTACTTTAAACAGTGGCTTTCAGAGGGCAGAAGTAAACTTCTCACCTATTGTTAAATCGAAACAAAACTGTTTAAACTGAAGCTTTAAATTCAGTGTTTAACAAGATAGTTTTCTCAGACTAGCTAACAGTATTATTTATTTATTTAACAGTTTATGTACACACATATAAACAGACAAGAAGAAAGGAACAGAAAAATACTTACAAAGGTGAAAATGGTGGGTATTAACATTTATTTGAAAAGGCGGTTCGCATTTTAATATATATATATATACATATACTTATTAAAGTTATTACTTAGTTCTAGTACTGTTGCGGACATGCGGCGCAGATTACAGCCCGAGTCAAACTTTATGGCGGCTCGCAATATGAGGCAAGTCGCTGCGCAGTAACAAATTCACGGGTAGAGGCTGAGGAGTGGGGTACTGCGCACTTCAGAGCCGCCATCAAATTTGAATCAAGCTGTACCTAACACCCTCTGGTTTTAACACTGACTGACATCTAACTACTGCACATTGCTAAGTACGTGACTGTTTTTTTTTTCTTAGGTGGGAAATCATCAAATAACTTCTCCCGCTCTAGGCGGAGCGGAAGGGTGTGTCAGACTCTTACTGACTAAAACCCACCCGTATTCCTTCCTGTTGCATGTGTTGCCAGGGACCTCGGTGACCCTTTAGTACCTTACCGCGACCCCGGCAGGACGTGACTGCCTTAAAGTTCAAATGGACAGTTTAAAATAATATAGTATGTTATTGAATGGAAAACATCGACAGCCCACTCCATCGCCAGTTGTACATCAGTAATACCAGAGGAATTGCGGATGCGTAGCCATCTCAGAGACAAAGATGACATGTCTCATGTTCCTGTGGTCATAACGGCAGCCCTGTCCTTTAAACTGGACCACAGCAAAGATGCTTGGCGTTAGAAATAGGTTTGGTAGTACTCATCAAAGTTTTACTATCTACTACTGAATTACATTTAATTATTCTATGCTATTACATAACATAACGCTTGTAATCCCCGAGGGGGACGCCGGTTATGTTTAAGTCCCATATATTAAATCTATGCGAAGGGCGTGTGTTTTGGGGGACTGTCTTATGTAATTTTGACGTTCCAAAGGTGTTTTTTTTAGCCTAGTTTGAAAAAAATACTTTTGAAGTTTGATTTGATTTTATGGTATTTGGTGCTAAAGAAAATAACATTATTAAAATGTTTTGTAGGTAAAACTAATGTTATTCTCTTTAGTGTCTAGTGTTATTGACCGCGCGACCTTTGCATTATCGATCGGAGTGCAAATAAGCGATCATGAATACGATGCTGTAAGGTTTATCTGGAGGCAGAACTTAATTATAGTTACGTATATTTTAACGTACCTAAGTTAACTTTAAGACGCAGACAACAACTAAACCGCGTTCACTGTCAGACTGCATAGAAAAGAAAGAGAAGCGCGATGACACAACACTTGTAATTTATTGCAGAATAAGCAATTATCTATTTTTACACAAAATTGAGTTGTCGGAAATAAAAAACAACCAGGTTCTGCATTCAAATAAGACTATGTTCTTGTATTAATTAAATACGTCACGTAACACGTACGTACGTACGTCGTATATTTATTACAGATATTTTGGATTGGAACTCAAGGTAAAAGGGAAGTTTACCGTTAGTTTGTATCGAGTTTTTTTTTTGTCATAACGTGTTTTGGTAAAAACCAAGTTCTAAAAAAAATATATTCAAAATTAACATATATTTTTCAGATTACTATACAGATTTGGCAATTGTTTTTCTTAAGACAAGCGTACTTTGGGCTTCTTGTCAGTCTGTCAATTACGCTGACGTAGTGTCTAGTTTAGTGAGGAATGATTTGTAAATTCAAAATTAATTTGCGTTTTTTCTAAAACCAACAACTTTTCTTCTACAGTATGGGTCTGATACTTATATGCTGCTTTAGGAGGTAGGTATTCTCCTGCCCCTTGAATCATTGTTCGTCTCTTAAAGTACCTATCTACATGTGTTTCATTTGCTGAATATTTCCTTGAAGTACACATTTCGTCTGAATTGCGGTAACAAACCAACGACATACACTGTATCAATTACTGATGTCATGAATGTGCCTTCACAATGCTTTAAACGATTCAATAGCGGGATATTTTGATGCCAAGCTGACTCACTATCCAACGCGATAAATTTATAAAACAATATTTATGTTAATGTGGAAATATTACAATTAATTGTTTTGTAATGTGAATACGAGAGCTGTGAGAGAATTCCAATGTTTGAACATAAATTGTTCTCAAAACAAATGAAGGAAGATGTTTTTAATGGCGAAATGAGGTAGATGTAATTTAAGGGGGTATTAATAACACTATAATATATCTAGGATCACAGATCGTTGGGTCATATTTATATGATAATGTAATATAAACATATTTCGTCTTTGATTTTTGACATTTGTTGTTAGAGAGGATCATTTTTTTTTAAAAATCTTTGTTCATGACCATGGATACGTGTCCTTCAGTCGTAATCACTAAACATAACATACTACTCATAACTAATATATAGGTACATAAAACAATAACAAGTGCATACAAGTTCATGAATAGTTTTTACCGCTCTGAATACGAGCTAAGTGAGAGAGGATCTTAGAACCAGGTCTTGCCATATTGAATTTTCACATTTATTTTCATAATTCCCTGATACAAAATCCGACCATAAAATTATGTGATTTTGCCGTTTCAGTTTTGCTACTGTCATATTTTTAAATTATAAGGCAATTAATTATTGTGGCCGTTTTATTGACGGATAAAAAGTAAGTACAACGAAATTTTCGCGTAAGTTCACAATATGCTTAGTAGAATTCTAAAATTATTGCTGGCAACACTGCTGTACTAAAAATGCCTTTGTGACTTCTTTCAGCTCTTGAACCAAGTTTGAACGAACTAGTCCTTTCTAGTCTCGTCGTGCGATTCATGATTTTAGCCATATTCGGTTTTTTCTTATTTTCCTCTTATTATTCTTCTTTTTTTTAAAATAACATAATAGACTGCTGAAGCTATAGTATATATAGTATATAATACACAACCAACTCGTCCTCTATTGCAACCAAATATGACAAAACTAGGATCAAAGAACTATGATAATGTAATACACAGATATGATTCTAGAGGTCATATAATTAAGATAAGAGATAGGATCCTGTGTATGATTCTAGATATATTATTATACCTAGTGTAATTAATACCCTCCTAAGTATTGACATTTAATTAAAAGAGATTTAATTTTTGTCATTTTTGCATCTAGGAATTCTTTTCAAGGATTGGTTGTTGAAGCCTATAAATAATAGTTTTTGATGAATCAAAGGATTGGTTGATATATATTTTATGAAAAAAAACGGTACTTTTTTATGTACTATGCGTATTTTTTCTCATGTGCCTCCCAAATCTAATTGATAATAAACACGAATCGGAGCACGTCTAGATACAATGACAATGTGTCATGCAAAAAACAAGTGACTCATTCGTGTTATTTATTTATAAATAAAATGAAACAAATAACATTTGCTTTCATAGAATCCATACGTATACGCTATCGGTCAGTACCCGTCGGATTGAAGTCAACAAGTTTACAGCGATTAGTAGGACCCCTTCACATTGGTGAATTAGTACTAGGGCGATCTAATGAGGCTGACACATGCAATGTGACGGTCCGTGAAAGAGAAATACCTGCACGGTTCTTTGTGTGTATATGTATGAAAGGTAACCTCATAAACTGCTTCAGTTATTTCAGCAATTATTTTTCACATGCCAAACATAAAACAGAAGGGGAGGCTCTACGTTACTCCCAGTCTCCCAGAAATATCCCAAGTTAAATTAAGACGGATCGATACTCGATAAAGCACTATGTGGCACTGTTAAACTTAGTAGATTTTGGTAGTTTTCTTACAAAGTATGTAAGTATATGTAAAGCTCTTCGTTTTCCGTATCATAGTTTAGTTGCGAGCAGCCTTGCCAAGTGGTCTGGTTTTGACAGCTGGACAGGTTTACAAAAGGGTTGAGATTTAGAAATGCAGGTTGGCCGCAGAAGATATATAATTTGTTGGATAGTTTATTTGCTATTGCTATTTGTCCGACTTGGTTTCGTACCCAGTCAGACGCTTTACTTTGTCTAAATAATTTCATCACCACTGCTCCCAAAACGGTGAACGAAAACATCGTGAGGAAACCGGCATGTCCTTAACTAAAAATTCGAAGACATATGACATCTACCAACCCGCACTGGGCCCGCGTGGTAGAGTACAGCTCACTTCCTTTCGAAGAGAGGCCTGTGCCCTAGAGGTGGGAACATTATAGGCTGATTATGATTATTTCCTATACACACATCCTACATACACAAACTCACACCTTCCCAAGCTGGTAGGCAGAAACTACAGAACGCCACCGAAACGATCTTTATATACTTCTTTTGCCTCCTTTGCGTTCATTCATTCTACTATACCTAGAATAAATAACTGGGCGATTTGTGTTAATTGTATCGATAATTAATTGAATCTCCCGATCAAATTCGTCTAGACTAGAAGGATTGTTAAAGATCGATAACCAATTATAATTGTTATTTAAGCCAAAGATTGTATCCAAGCCTTAGGAAGTTTTGGGCATCAATCAATCAACTCAGCCTATCGAAGTCCACTGCGGGACTCTAAGTCTCTCCCAGGTAGGGTTACCATATCTCAGGATTTGTCCTGAGATTTCAGGATTTTTGGACTCTTCTCAGGATTGCGGCTGGATTTTGGAAATATCATGAAATCTCAGGATATTTAGAATTTTCAATAAATAAAGCTTACATTTTAAAGATCTCTTTAATAAAAAGTTAAACAAAATAAAAATATTCTTCCTTTGGTAATAATTGCACAATTAAAATCAATATTTATTTAGGTACTTAATCAGTTTTATCATACTTAATATGTGAAGATACCTTTTAAGTAAGGTTTTTATTTAATTATTGATTTATAAAATGCCCCACATGTTAAACTCTTCAAACTATATTGAATTAAAAGTATAGCACGAACTGATGAAACCGTTAGTCGGTTTCTTTCTTTCGACCATTGAGCCCCAATGATAGAAAAACTCTTTCTGCGTTTGCATTCTGGGCTGTAATCATATAATATTGACTAATACGCATTATCTCTAGTAATCTGGAAATACCTATTGTCTTGAAAATGGTTGTCCACAACACATGACGCATTACGTCCAAAAATGCTTCTTCTTGTTTTGTTAATGAACTATTCAGAGCTGCAATTTCATCGAATAATGTCACATCATCGATGTGTACTCCTTTTCCATTCAGATAATGAATTGATAAAGCAATCAAAGTCGATCATTTCGCCCTTTTTCAGCTTCAACCAATTAAAGACTAAAATCATCTAAAGGCTTCATCCACTTGATCAGATATTCTATGCAAGTCTTATACATATTTTTAAGGTCTTGTTTCCAAAACTTCTTGGTTTTACGCAGTGCACTTAGCCAGCCATTCTCGCACTTTTAGTGACATGAAGGTTGCGTTCGCTCGTGCGGGGGTGTCCCCCCGCTGCTTTGAGTGCGATGTGCCACGCGTGAGCGAGATCCGCAGTGTATAAAAACGATAATATTACGACCTTTTTTAAATTGTTAAAAGTACGTTTGAAAGAAAATTCTCAAACTGTAAAAAATCTCAGGATTTTTCAATGGAAATCAGGCCTTTTCTCCGGACTTTTGTATTTTTCATCTGGTAACCCTACTCCCAGGCTGCGCCAAGTACCCTGTCCTCAGTCTTCGGCATCTAGACTGTCTCAACCACCATTTTAAGTATTGGGCATAGTTCTGCTAAAAATAAAATTTTAGGGTTTCTACTAGTATCACAGCCGCGTCCTAATCGTAACATCAACCAAGCT
This sequence comes from Atethmia centrago, assembly GCA_905333075.3. Taxonomy (NCBI): domain Eukaryota; kingdom Metazoa; phylum Arthropoda; class Insecta; order Lepidoptera; family Noctuidae; genus Atethmia; species Atethmia centrago. Next base: position 26,353,010 of record HG995378.1, on the reverse strand, counting down.
AAATTGTCACCAGGCAAGCAATTCATTACAACAGTTTTTTTGTTTAATAACGAACAGGAAATTCCATATGTCCGCTGTAAGCACGTTTAACTGTAATTACTGCTAATTACTACAGCTTGATATCACGACCGCACATTGTTGTGTAGTTTTGATTATAAAACCCAAATTATGTCCTGATTTTATTCCCTAGTGTGGCATTGAAATTTTATTTTTGCTTTATAGTTTTGTATGTAGTTTTCAAGATCTTATGCAGTTTGCTTATCGCATTTAGCCATTTTTGTTGCTCTCTTCATGTTTGACGAAGATATAGTTTCGGTTTTTATTCTCCTATATACCTACAGGGTGTTTGGCGCATGAACCGACACAATTTTTCCAGGGATTTGGGGGTCATTATATAGGTTCTACCCATACACCTTATGTCCTAAGTGTCACAGTTGATTAAATATGTTTTTTTTTACACTTTTTTAAAAGTTACCCAAAATGTTTCCTCTAATTACAAATAACTTTCTCGTTTCATCATTTTCTTGCCCTTGTCCCATGTTATTTGGGGTCGGCGCAACACGTTATCTTCTTCCATCCTCCTTTGTCAGCCGTCATGCTATCATTCACTCCCTTCTCTTTCATATCATTCCTCACACAATCCATCCATCTTTTCTTTGGCCTTCCTCTCCCTCTCCACCCATCAACATTCATATTCATCACTCTTTTAGTGCGTTTCATGCCTCCTCATCACATGCCCATACCAAGCAAATAACTTTCTCGTTTGTGGTGGGTGTAATGGCGCAAAATAAATTATGTTGTAGTCTCCGGTCTTTTAAATCTAAATATCATTGTTTAATACAACTGGTTTCAAGAAAAAATCCTACGTGCTTCCGTCCCTATCTATATTCTGCTATGCCAATTCGTGATTGTTAGTGCAGTAATAGTTAAGGGTTAGGAAAAACAACAGCAAGATAAGATAGTATCAATGAGGCAGCCAACTAGCGTGCCGAAGGTGACTCAACTGGGTATAAACCATAGATATCCGTGGTACAAACTGTCGCATTGTGCTCATTCTAGACTTTTCTAACGCGGCCACTTAGTGCTCACGTGTGAGGCTGTTGAGTTGTTAGCTCGTCATTGTGATTGTTACACGAATGTTTTATACATCTTCAAAGCAAACACCTTGTCAATTGAAATCTTTAAAAAAAAATACAAATATAGCGAGGTATGTTTGGCATTGGCAAGAGACGCTTCGCTACGGATAATGTGAATTAGCTTATCGCAAAACTTAACATCCGGTGAGTGAGGCGTGTAACCGAACCTAATCTCACTCGAGTATTTCTCCGAAGCGACAGTCCAAGTTCTGTGAAATGGTTGGTTGACGCAAATGTTAATGAGTGTATGGATTAAAGTTATTAACTATCATAAAAGTAAATATCAACGTACTATTAAGACGCTGACAATACATAAACCACGGTCACTGTCACATTGCATAGAAAAGAAAGAGAAGCGCGATGACACAACGCTTGTAATTTACTGCAGAATATGAAGCAATTATCTATTTACTCAAAATTGAGTTAAGTAATCGAAAATAAAAAACAACCAAGTTCTGCATTCAAATAAGACGTTCTTGTTATTAATTAAATACGTAACGTATGTTGATATTTAATGCAGATATTTTGGACTAGAACTCAAGGTAAGAGGTTAGTTTAACGTTAGTTTGTATCGAGATTTTTTTTTCAAAACGTGTTTTGGTAACAACCAAGTTCTGGGAAAAATGTTCAAAATTAACATATTTTTTTTTCGCTACCACAAACCATACAGATTTGGCAATATTTTTTTAAGAGAAGCCTATTTTGGTCAATTGGGTCTTGTCAGCGCCTTAAACTAACCTCTTACCTTGAGTTCTAGTCCAAAATATCTGCATTAAATATCAACATACGTTACGTATTTAATTAATAACAAGAACGTCTTATTTGAATGCAGAACTTGGTTGTTTTTTATTTTCGATTACTCAACTTAATTTTGAGTAAATAAATAATTGCTTCATATTTTGCAATAAATTAAAAGCGTTGTCATCACGCTTCTCTTTCTTTTCTATGCAATCTGATAGTGACCGCGGTTTAGGTGTTGTCAGCGTCTTAACGTTAGTTTGTATCGAGATTTTTTTATCAAAACGTGTTTTGGTAACAACCACGTTCTGGGAAATATTTTCAAAATTAACATAATATATTTTTTCCGCTACCACAAACTATACAGATTTGGCAATTATTTTTCTTAAGAGAAGCCTATTTTATTCAATTGGGTCTTGTCAGCGCCTTAATATGGAATGACCCTTGCACGTCTTCAGGTCAAGATTCGAACTACTGTTTTTACGCCTACGACAGCAAAATCTTCAGTCAACCCACATTATTTAGTCGAAAATCTTAGTCTATTAGGAGCACAGCGGTATAATGGTTGGTTTATAAGTAGATAAGGATGTGGCCATTAACTGGATGAGACGACAGTTGCGTGTCAAAGGTCGCAGGTTGACTTCATCTCAGTCAATTGACCGCAGGGCTGCGGACTGCGGTACGAATTAGTGCTTGTGTTTGTTTATTTGTTGCTCAATTGCTTGGTATTTTTTTAGTTACTGGGGCAAATAATTACAGTAGGCTTAGCATGACTTTCTATTTCTACTCTACTCTACGTAGAATAGAAATAGCTTGGTTACCGAAAATGTTCTACTGTCTACGCGGAAACGTCATTTTTCTATAGTCTTCCATAGACAAAAGGCTCCTCTACGGTTCTCGTGCTAACCCTGCAGGAGCTACTACTGGCTTTCGGTATTTGGATGGGACCAAACATAATTAATATTATTAATGATTTTAATTCTGTAAAAACATATTTGTTATGGCTAGTTAGTTAGTTAGGTTGTATCTTGATCAAAATATGATTCACGACCGTGAATCATATTTTGATCAAGATACAACCTAACTCTGACCTGCAAATTGCAAAAAACGTAAGAAAATTTGGATTTCGCGGGCTACCACTGCGGATCTACCTTAAGACGCTGACAACACCTAAACCGCGGTCACTGTCAGACTGCATAGAAAAGAAAGAGAAGCGCGATGACACAATGCTTGTAATTTATTGCAAAATATGAAGCAATTATCTATTTACTCAAAATTGAGTTTGAGTAATCGAAAATACAAAACAACCAAGTTCTGCATTGAAATAAGACGTTCTTGATATTAATTAAATACCTACGTAACTTATGTTAGTATTTAATACAGATATTTTGGATTGGAACTCAAGGTGAAGGGTTAGTTTAACGTTAGTTTGTATCGAGATTTTTTATTAAAACATGTTTTGGTAACAACCATGTTTTGAGAAATACGAGTATGTTCATAATTAACATATATTTTTTTCCGCTACCACAAACTATACAGATTTGGCATTTTTTTTTTCTTAAAACAAGCCTATTTCGGTCTTGTCAGCGCCATAACGATCGGGATTTTCCTAATGACGAAGCTGACTTATGTATGTGACTAATCCTATGCAGTTTTTATACCGATAAAATTTATGTTCTTTGAGGGAAATGTCATAAGTAGGTAGGTACGTCCCCATTTTCAGGTATTTATTACTTATTAACAAGTCTATCAGCTGCACAGTCATGTGATGGCGATTAGCTACGCAATAAAACTGCAATTTGTATTTCATTGTGTTCTGAATGTATGCTAAACTAGCAAACGGTTTGTTAGCAGTGCTCGGGGTCAAAATGGCGCATGCGATAATTTGTATGGATGTACGGTTTTACGAACTAATTAAGGGTTTATAGTACCTACTTGGTGAGTAACGATGAAAAAATCTAGCAACGAACTTTGATGATTTGATGAATCAGCGCGATATCACTCCAGTCTGCGCGAGCGCTTTCTATGAACAAATCCAGCGACGAATTTTGATGATGTGATAAATGAGTCGAATCGGAAAAGTATGGTACATTTATCTTGAGCTCTGATCCTTAATTATTTTAAGCGGTTTTGGGCCTTACTCCTGAGACAAGACGATGCACAGTGGAACGAATGTATGGGAGCGGTTGGACGTAGACATGTCCGAAAAAAAAGAGTAAAATTATGCCAAACTAATGATGCCATCTTATTCGATTACTTAATGCCTTCATAACTTGTGGTGATGAATTTCTTCATAACTCCCATATTTCGGGAGTAATTTGAGAAAATGTGAAATTTTACTATGAAAATGAGTGTATCGAGCTCTCTCCCTCCTGATTCCGGGCTTGTTTCAAGTAGCGGTCTCTAATATCATAATGCTAATACTAAGAGCTATATTTAATACTAAGACACATAGTGCGCCAAATGTGCACTTTCTGGGATAAAGAGTGATGTTTATTTTATAACACAATTTTTTTATTTTTTGTTTATTTTGTTGATTAAAACCGTTTTTCTAAAGGTTTACCTTATTACAATAACATTTCTGAGCAGCCAATTAGAGAAGATATAAGCTAATTAGGATATATAATTAGGGACTTAAGGTTTACATATAAAACTGATGCACTAATGATTACTGATAAGAACATTGCTATTATTTAATTACTAAATGGCTCTTAATACACTAATTTAGCATGCATCATTTACTAATTATCACAATAACTAATTACCTTGCAATATTTAACAAAGGATACCTGGGATACCTGGATTTTATATAAATAGGTCACTATTAGTAACTTTAAAATCAGTGTTGATTTACACCTCGTTGTATCCAAGCTAATCTCGCAATGTATTTTCCAAATTTTAATACAAATCTTGATATTCACGTTGCTTTATGCGCACGCGCACATAAAGATTTACGCGACTAACTATTTGTTCAGTGTTTTAAAAGATAACAGTTGTGTTCAGTTATGTGAAAGTGCTGAAACAAGTTTAAAAGACTGGTGTCGTCGATTTTGCTACCGCATTTATGCAAAATGGACACAGTCTGGAAGAAGCACAGATAAGTTTCGGAAGAAACATGAGATTTGGCTACAGGCTGCAATTCAATGGCCGGAATTACAGAATGAAAATATGGAACCTTCTACAGAAAATATAAGTGACGTCATCGAGCCCATAATTTCTCCTGCTAAATCTGATGCTTCAACTTGTACACATCCTAGTCCTCGTAAATCTTTTGAGGACCTTAGTAACCGGCAAAAAAGAAGACGCACTGAAGATAGTCTTTCATGCAGCAGTAGCAGCGCTGAAATTATGTTTTCGGCCGAAAGGGCGCTTCAAAAGGCAGGACAAAGCGATACAGCTTATGTTATGAAATACTTGACGGAGAATCCAGAAGAGGCCTCAAAAATCAAAGCCTTCATTGAAGGTAAATCAATTCAGGTACGGGAAATATCCCCTTTGAAGGCATTGGCTCTTTATGTATCGATGAACTTATCGAAATGGCGCTATAACACTCTTCGGGATTTCAACACTCAAGAAGGAGCTCTTCAATACCCGAGTTACTACATGTTGGTTAAAGAAAAAATTAAGTGCTATCCGGCCAAAGAAGATCTCACAGTTACAGAGAGCTCTGCAAAAATCAAATTACAAGCCTTGATGGATTTAACCTCAAGAAGACTTATTAGGTCGTTAGAAACCCCTGTTGATCCCAATCAACAGCTCGTATTGACCAGCAAATGGGGTTTTGACGGATCATCTAGCCAAAGCATTTATCATCAAAGAACGAGTGAAGATGAGCAAATCGATCTTGCTAGTAATTTTATGATTAGTCTTGTACCACTGCGGCTCGTCTCAAAAGGTGTAACAATTTGGGAAAACGAGCGACCATCTTCCACTTCATTTTGCCGGCCAATATTGTTTAAGTTTATAAAGGAAACCAAAGAAAATGTGCAGAGAGAGATGGCTGAAATCGAAGCAGAGATTGAAGCCTTAACTCCATCCACCATCACTGATGGAATTAGTGTCAAACACCAACTGCTGTTGACAATGATTGATGGTAAAATTCATTCCATTATATCCAATACAGCAGCTTCAGTGTGTGACATATGCAAGGCTTGTCCTAAAGAAATGAATAATTTAGAGTTAATCAAAGATAAACACGCAAACGAGGACATGTATAAATATAGCTTAAGCACCCTTCACGCTTGGATTCGCTCAATGGAATGCTTATTACACATTTCCTACAAATTAGACATAAAATCATGGCAAGTAAGGGGTGATATAGCAAAAAGGCAAGTTGATGACAGGAAGAAAAGAGTTCAAGAGGCTGTAAGAAGAGAAACGGGCTTACTTCTCGATGTTGTGAAACAAGGCAGTGGATCCACCAACAATGGCAACTCGGCAAGGAGATTTTTTGAAAACTACACTAAATCTGCTGAACTGACCGGAATAGATGCTATGCTTTTAAGAAAAATCTGTGTGATCTTGCAGTGTATTTCATCAGGAGAGAAGATCAACGTAACTAAATTCCGAGAGTTCTGCTTTGATACTGCTAAGCTTTACGTGGAGTTATACCCATGGTATTATATGCCTTCTTCACTTCATAAAATTTTAATGCATGGGCCAGACATAGTTCAGAACATGTCAATTGTGCCCATTGGTTTTCTATCCGAAGAGGCATCTGAGGCTAGAAATAAAGATTTTAGAAAATATAGAGAGGGGCATTCTCGAAAGCATAGCAGTATCTCATGCAATGAAGATATTATGCACAATCTTTTACTGTCTTCTGATCCACTTGTTACAAGTATCCGTCCAAAAGAAAATAAGTTTGTAAAAAAATCTTCTTTTAAGGAATTTTATGAGCTTACGGATTCTGAGAAAAGTGATATCGAATTTGTTAACATAAATGATTTAGCGGACATCGATTCTGAATTTGAATTAATTGATGATGATGATGATGACGAAGATAATTAAATGATGTTATTGTTTTAAAATGTGTAACTTAGTAAATTAGAGCTTACATCTTAATTATTTATTGTACTTTTAATGAAACTAGGTAATTTATTATCAACTTACTTAAAAGTCATACTCTCATCAGTTCTTGTGAATATTTTTGTTAATATATATTTCTGTATATATATAATATATTTATAGACCTCTTAATAAGTCTGTCTGCGGTTTAAAGTAAATACAAATGGGGAAAAAACGTTTTTTTTTTTAAATTTTCATTTCCTTTTATCCCAGAAAGTGCACATTTGGCGCACTATGTGTCTTAGTATTAAATATAGCTCTTAGTAATAGCATTACGATATTAGAGACCGCTACTTGAAACAAGCCCGGAATCAGGAGGGAGAGAGCTCGATACACTCATTTTCATAGTAAAATTTCACATTTTCTCAAATTACTCCCGAAATATGGGAGTTATGAAGAAATTCATCACCACAATTTATGAAGGCATTAAGTAATCGAATAAGATGGCATCATTAGTTTGTCATAATTTTACTCTTATTTTTCGGACATGTCTACGTCCAACCGCTCCCATACATTCGTTCCACTGTGCGACGCGCACACAAACCCCCACCAGTCTGCCGAGAGCTCAAGATAAATGCCGGCAACTATACCTATCTGTTACATTTACACGTAATTTTTTGTTTGTGTTTTAATTAACACCTACATCGATTGTTTATTAAATGTGTTCTTTGTTCTCGAAAGTACTTGATAATAACTCTTATTATTTGTGGCGGTTTCTTTGAATTTGTTTACATTAATAAACATTCAGTATTCTAAGGATCGGTTAGTCCATTCCAGCATCCTAATCTCGTAACACACAATCAATCACGATCTGAATTATTTTGAAGAAAATAATAATAATTCATTGCATAATTCATTGTTAATTCATTGCTTCATATGTTGGAAACAATTTGTCTGTTCAACAATTTAAATAACGCCTTGAATGTTGTTGAACTGTCAACATGAAAGCCATTGCTACTGATAGTGTCTTTACCAAGCCCATAACTTGTATAATCATCTCCCTAAACGAAATATCCCTGTCCCCAACTAACATACTGTCTCCCCAAACCTCTTCGGGGCTTTGATGTTTTCTATCCGCGTCAATGACCTCAAATTATGATGATTTTTGCGTGGTTTGTGTTCATCAGTACATATGTATTTAATAATATAACTAACAATATTTTTATCTGTTTGTTTCAGTGTACTAATACTCGTCAACAAGTGTCACACTAAATCCAGTAATTAATTATTTTATCAACAAATTAATAGATTTTTTTTTATCTACACGTTTTCTCAACACATTGGCTGAATTGTCGACATCGGCACCATTGCCATAGAGAAAAATAGAATAGAATAGATTGTGTTCCACAACAACTCGTCAACAAGATTCACACTAAATCCAATAATTAATTATTTCATAAACAAATCAAAATATATTTTTTTTAATCTACACGTTTTCTCAACACATTGGCAGAATTGTCGACATCGGCACCATTGCCATAGAGAAAAATAGAATAGAATAGATAGTGTGTTCCACAACAATTGCTCCGCACGACGACATTGCACTTGCCTTTGGCTGACTAACCAATAACATTTCGCATTGCAGTTTTTAATTACTTATTGCACATTATTTAACCTCGTGATTATTGCTAATTAATTATAACTACTTGCAAGTACTTATCAGTTATTGCTCCAGTATCCTGCTAGGGTCGCGGGTAGGTACTTATGGGTCAACGAGGCCCCCGCAACACAGACAACGGAAGGAATACAGGTGGGTTTTAGTCAGTAAGAGTCTGACACACCCTCCCGCTCCGCCCAGAGCGGGAGAAGTTATTTGATGATTTCCCATCCAAAAAAAAAAAAGCGTGGTAGATAGGATTTATATTTCTGTGGGATTACAGGCTTCAAGAGATTTACAACTCGATTCCCGTCGAGCCTCTGCCTAAGCAATATTTCTGTAATAGTGACAGAAATTTATTAAAGGTCTCATTTTTTACCGACTTCAAAAAAGGAGGTTTCTCTGGGAGCGGGAGTGGGAGAAGTTATTTGATGATTTCCCATAAAAAAAAACAATTAGCTCCAGTATAGTCGTAATTTATACCATTTTATTATGGAATGCGTACCTATGTCTACATATTTAAAATAATATGATTAACATACCTAAACGTAATATAACATCACGCTTGAATTTCCCAAAGGACTGGGCAGATGTGTAGTCCTTTCGCCAGTTATGTTTATGAAGGTAAAAGGGGTCAGAGAAGCTAAGGATTGTATTTGCAGCAATTGCAGCTCACTTTACCCAAGTTCTCACGGAGAGATTTTTACAAATAATTATCGGCAGGTTGTAAATCATCATCTGCTCAGCCTTTTTCCAACTATGTTGGGGTCGGCTTCCAGTCTTAAGTACGTCTCAGTTCTTGGTAAGACTGGTTGTCATACTTTCGAGCTTCATCGGCAGGTTGTAAATATTACATACAATATTGAAATCTTTTAAGTTGTTTTAGCTACAAACCACTTGTTAAGAGTTGCAAAAAATGCAGGTAATATAAAACGGATCTTATACTTGCAAAACGGATCCGTAGTGCTAATATATTCCGCAAAGAAATGAGGGCGTAGGTCTGGCCGGTACATGATACCGCTTGATTAATATACGACTGACAAGAACGGATCACGGCTTGAATGTTAAGTTAATTAAATATTGGTGTAAAAGACTTTACGGACAGTGAACTATGACGACGGAGCTGTTGGCTTTTGAAAATTGCTTGCTAACTAGATGTTTAAATTTAATTAAGTACCTTTTTCAAAGAAAAACGGCTCCCGCAGACAGGCGCGACCCGACACTAGTAGAACATTATTTATATTAAACTTCATAGCAATTGTTCTACAAGAGTCGCGTCGCGCTTGTTTGCGGAAGCCTTTATAACGAGTATTTATCACACTGAAATAAGGATAAAAACGTGAGAAACGGAATTTTATATTTTTTGTATCTGTAGCTGTTTCAAGTTTTTGAAAATTACGGATGGATGGAAGCACATGGATATTATCTACCTATAAACGTTTGCCTCTAACTAACATAAGTACCTAAGTACGTATATACAAGGTGTCGTTTTGCATCCTCGTCAAATTTCAGGAGGCTGCTATGAAAGACATTTATACATATAATCAAATAAAATTACGATACCTGCTCAATAATTAATACATACTTGTTATTTTAGTTATTTAAGTTTGACAGTATTTTAGAATACACCACTTTCACAGAACAGAATCACCCCGTTGCGTATGCGGTAGTGTGTGTGTAAAAGGGTAGTTACAGTGCGCTATCAAACGGGCCGCGTTTTAACATGCGTGTCCCAAATATGCTGATTTCCGAAAAATAAAAAAAAAGATCTTATTTTATTATTAATTCGTGTCGAGAACCATTAGCATAGTTACCTCCTTGAATTTGACGAGGATGCAAAATGACACCTTGTATTTTCTGGCAGCTCTAAAGGCGCTATTCCACCAGTGTGCGACACTGTACGGCACAAATGTTTCTTTCGGTGGACTCCTTAGATACATATTTATGTTTCTATGGTGGACTCACTCAAGTAAACATTTATACATGTGCTGCACTATATGCTTCCAAAAGTTACGTACAACTTTACCGGTGGAATCGGAGACTAACGGATCTGCAGCACAATAGGTACGTGCACTGTTGGAGTTCTGCACAAAATGTTTGTGAACAATTCATGTGCTGAACACAATTTTGGTGAAATCGCGCCATGGTGAGCCAATGTTATATATTTACCTTCCAGAACGTAGAATAAAGATTTCAAACTACTCGTAGATTTAAATCGAGATTTGTATGTAACCTCGTTCATGCCTGAACATCGTTCTACAACAACAGTCCCAATCAAATATTGCTATTTCAAGGATGGTATAGTATTGATTAACAATATGTCTTCGAAACATCGGGCAAAACGTTGTCCAACATGGAATCAGGTTGCAGGTAAGTAGGATGTACTTTTTAAAAGTCCTTCACGCCTTTCGTTCCGGTAATGAGGGACAGAACAATAGGTGCGGTGGTACCGCTCGATCGATATACTACCGTAACAAATAACATGATTGGTTTATGAAAAGAAGATGGGTTAGTTTATGGATTTAAGTATGTAGGTAAGTATTAAAAGTTAAAATTTAATGTTTTGACATTTAACAAACGGTTAGGTTAACTTCAATATTATTTAAATTAAACTGGTGTTATCGAGGCGTTCTGTTTTTATATTTTAATGATTATAGATTAATGCTGTGTATGTATTTAGTTGTTTGTTGTTAACTGGCGTACGTTAATAAATAATTATCCCTAGCCTTCCCAAGCAGTGAGTGAAACAAGCGTTCTATTATTTTATGAATTTGCAATGTTAATCAAATACCGGATATACTTCGTCCTGTGACATAATCAGATAAGTACTAATTTTCCAGTTATTAATATTTCGATAAAAAAATAATATGGTACAGTGAGGACAACCAAAGACCCTGCGTCAGTGGATGAAATACCAAGTTTTGGTTGAAAGAAAGTGATAAGCACTTATGCTTATCATTTTCTTTTTATATTTGCGCTTTAGTGCAAATATAATTTTTTACATTTTGCTTGCATCATTGTGACTGCAGTACACAAATAGAACTGAAAATATCAATGTTCTTTGAACTTTTGAATGTAAACATTTAATATTTAATATGCTTGTAATTTTTAAGAATTTACAAAATGGCAGCAGTACTATGTTGTAATCTTTTCTACAAAATCATGATCAGCTGTACAGTAATGGTCAACAATAACTAACTGAGTGAACAGATTTGTATGCCTGGTAATAATTAAGCATAAAAATAGAGCCCGACTTTATGGCGGCTCGGAACATGAGGCGAGTCGCTGCGCAGTAAAAAATTCACGGGGTCAGCGGGGGTGAGGGGTGGGGTACCGCGCGGTGAGTAGCGCACTTGAGCCGCCATTAAGTTTAAATGGAGCTGTACTTGGAAAAGCAAATGAAAATAAAGATACCATATAGGTTCTAAGAAATAATGTGTTTGAATATTTCGAAGGGTAGGTAGGTCCTATGTATTTATTTTTAAACAAATACAAATGTTGATGACATATCTTCTATCATAATCTTTCTGAAAAGTACATAGGTATTAATCAAGCCATCCTGTAATAAAAGCTTAAAAGTCAAAGACAAAAGCATAAACAAGAATACTCACAGTGACTATCATACAGTGATTTTCCTTGACAGCACCGCAGCATCCGAAGAAAGCGACAATGAACACAATGATTCCAACGATGATCAGGACGATGGGTCCTGATGTGTAGAAGTTCTCATCTGTCAGGTCGATGTAGGGTGAGGAGTTGATCTCTGCTTTGATGCCAACGATCAGGATTATCAGACCCGTGATCTAGAAATATGGAATGTGTTTAGATGGTGAGGGGGGAATTGAATTTAAAAGTAAAATTATTGTAAAAACTAATGTGGGAAGTGTTTATTTTTTTTACATACGTAGGTAGGTAAGTTGAAATTTTTTTTTTACTTCCTCTGTACTTATCATAATTTTATTGAATGAGAAAAATAAATGAATTTATTAATACATATTTCTAGAACTCTATGCCAGCTTAAGAAAAAAATATTCTGGTGTACCTACTCCAAAAAACAGGGTCCATCACTTATGTACATACATTTAGAAATACATGTTATTTTTAATGATTTTCGCACAACAACCAAAGAGTTATAAGTTGTGCAATCTTTCCCAACTTCCTAGTAAGCAATGAGTCATCGTTCATCATAATCATAACTTAACGGTGTGAGGGTACATCGTTAAGTGCGTGGTATTTTAATTTTCACACAATTTTCTGCATCACGCTAATTAACTGCGCATTTTCTGCATATAACAGACAAGAGTATTATCCAGACTTTCAATAAGGAATAAGATAGTGATTCAAGCGCATAACTTGAAAAAATCGAAGGTGAACAACACAGCCTTCAAGAAAAAAAAAATGCTTGCTTACCGCGAACAAAAGATTGAAGCAAAACAGCAGATATTTCACACACGACATTCCTGCGCCAATAGCCATGTTTAAATCTTGTCTTTTAATCTAATTATAAAAATTTAGATCTGGAACAAAAGACACCAATATTTTATTTCCTTTCTCTCCGTATGGTCGCGCAAGGTAAACATCGATTGGAGTGTTTGCTTGACGACACGGCCAGGTGAATCACTCTAGTAATATTTGCACTTCATAAAGATTTTTAATAATAGCTATGCAATACCACTTTTCGTTTATTATCTATCGACCATATCAAAACAAAGCTTACCGCCAAAATTTATCTTTTGCGATAAAACAATAAAACACTGAACATGAGCGACGTCCAATATGCGCCGAAAATAGCGAATGTCTGTGTTGCCACAAATCTTTACAAAAGTCTACTGTTTCGAGATGACCTAATGTTGCTAGAGCTTGAACGTTATAATTTAAAATGGTAGCTTTTTGGTGATGATCAAAGCACATCGACTTTATTTTTGTTTTGCAGGGCCAGCGTCCAGCAGCATTGGCAGCCTTAGGGCGGTGCGACTACACCTGGCGCCGTCAAAGGGGGGGCGCTGAATTAACCGAAATGCTACCACGTGAGCACCGTTCACCGATTCGTTACTAAAGTCGAATTATAAATTCACTGGAGTAATCTGACATGTGCTAGCTGTCACTTTGTGTCTGTCTGGCTGTCAAATGGTCATATTTATTGTAATCGTCGTGATCGTTTCGTTTAACAAAGTGATAGCCAGCACATGTCAGATTCTGCCGGGGTCGCGGGAAGGTACTTATGGGTCACCGAGGCCCCCGCAACACAAGCAACAGGAAGGAATACGGGTGGGTTTTAGCCAGTAAGAGTCTCCCGCTCCGGCCAGAGCGGGAGAAGTTATTTGATGATTACCCACCTAAAAATAGATTACACGGTGCAATTTTCTGGAACGTTCAAGGGCAATAATCGCAGGCCATGAATACCGTTATTGCCATTCAAGAATTGCATGCAAGTGACACGGGTGCGATTTCCATAAAATGAAACCAAAAAAATAAAACCAGATACAAATATTGGATTTATTGAGTTTTATAAAAATACAAAAGAACGGAATTATCCAACACCTTCGGATGATTGCGTATGTCTTACTTCACCTATTTACCATGACCAAAACCCACAAATGTAACCATCTGGCACGTCTTTATCGCTGCATAATGCATGAACCCATTGACCACACACTATACAGCGATACCAGAGCTCTCGATCTTTTCCAAATCCACCACAAATTAAACAAAGCTCGTTTGTAACACCAGTTTCTCCTTCAGCATAAAAGACACTGTCGTTGTTATGACTTTTGTCGTTGTAGACCGGGGGGCGCGGTAATGGTCAGGAAGACGTGCCCTTAAGATAGGAAGGATTATTAGAGCCTACCGGTTAGGCATCCTTGAGCAAGCAATGGAATAGTGGAGAGACGGGTAATTTATCTATGGGAGAGCATTTATCTATTTATTTATCTTTTAACAACGTCGCCGCCAGGTTGGCTCAGGTCCAGTTGCTTCCCCCGGCGGGCGCCGCCGCCGGGATCACACATCGTGGTCGGGGGTGCTCAAATCGCTGTCGAGTCCACCATGAAGTACCTAGGATTGGTGCTCGACAGCCGGTGGGATTTTGGCCCCCACTTCCGGCGGCTGGCGTCCAAGTTGTTGAGCGCGGCTGGGGCGTTGTCAACGCTGCTTCCCAATCTGGGGGGCCCGAGCGCCGCCTGTAGGCGGCTCTACGTGGGGATCGTGCGATCGATGGCCCTGTATGGGGCCCCGATCTGGGCGGCTGACCTGACGGCCGGCAGCATCGCTGTCCTGCGAAAGCCGCAGAGAGCGATGGCCGTCAGAGTCATCAGGGGATATCGCACGATCTCCTTCGAGGCGGCTTGAGGCTGCGGAACGGGAGCGGGAGATCTCTTCCGCTCACCCGGCCCGCAGCAGGCGCACCGGGCGTCGGCAGAGGGCAGACAACGCCCTCTTCCGGCCCCCCTAAATGGGTCCAGGGACGGCGGACTTGGGGACGTCCGCCGCCCCCCATCACGCTGGACCCGAGGTGGCGGCGCGTAGTGTTCCACGCGCGCCCCTTTCAGACGTCGCGGGGGGGGGTTTAAACACCTCACCCCCCCCAGACTTGAGGTCGGCACGGGCGGGGATCGTGGAAGTCGCATTAGATCCCATGATCCCCGGTGCAAGTGTGGGACGGGAACACCGGGGTGGTTTTTAGTCAGTAAGAGTCTGACAGACCCCTCCGCCTACCTCAGGGCGGAGGACATCCATGAGGATTTTCCACCCCGGGAACAAAAAAAAAAAAAGGTTAATTATTTTAAACAATGGTTAGGTTAGGTTAGGTTAAAACTGTGACCTCCTACGCACGAGCCGAGCGAGCGAAGCCAGCGGTGCCGCGGTAGCGGCCGGCGAGTGCCAGAAACGAATTTTTTTTTTTTTTTATGCATTCCCGCTCGTGGGGAACGAGACGGGGTATGTGGGACTCCTGTTAGACATACAGTATACCCACTAAAACTCAGCGGTGTTCCCGCAACGCCGTGATGGGAGGGCATGGGAAACCGGCGCAGCCTTTACATCCAAACCCTCCCGGCGCATGCCCGCCTTGTTGGCGGGCCCCGCATGCACCTCAGTTTACTGGGGGGGCTATGGGAATGAACGGGGACACCTGGTCATTCCCATCCGACACTGGTGGAGGCCTGTGCAAGGGTGCCCCCGCACCCGTTGCCTGCTGGCCTCCACCTGGGAGGAGTCGAAGATGACTTTCGTACTGACGTCTTCTTCGACCCCTCCTCCGCCTGCGGAGCGGCGCTGCGAGAGGGTCGTCCTCCCGCGCTCGCTCCGCGTCCTCCTTCTATGACATGACTTCCTCACAGAAGGAGGCGACTGTTGCCCAGGCCTCCTCGCTTTCCAGCATCGAGTTGACGATACTGGGAAGCGAGAGGTCCGGCCCGACTGCTGCGACCAGACTACGGCGCAGCTCAGACCAAGCTGGGCACACCTCTAGGGTGTGCTGTGCCGTGTCCTCCGCCGCGCCGCAGTCGTGGCACGACGGGGTCTCCTCCCTTCGGATCCGGTGCAGGTGCGATCCGAAGCACCCATGGCCAGACAACACCTGCACCAGACGGAAAGAGAGGAAACCGTGGGACCGCTCGAGCCAATCCTTCAAGACTGGCCCGAGCGCGTCCAGCGTCCGGCCGAAGGCGGCAGAGGCGAGGTCCTCCGTCCAGTGATGGACGATTGCCTCCTTCGCCTCCTGACGCACGGCCTCCCGCTCTTCTGCGGCGGGGAGCTCCCCGAGCGCCTTCCGCCGCGCCGTCCACTCGTACACTCTGGTCAGCACCCATGCCTCGAGCTCCCAAGGAGGGGTGCCAGCCAGAGCGCACGCCGCCGAGAATCCCACCGACCGGTAAGCTCTCGCCACCCGCAGTGCAATGGCCCTTTGGGGCCTGCGGATGGCAGTGGCGTTCTCCCTCCGGTGGAGGGCGTCCGCCCAGATTGGGGCCCCGTAAAGGGCCATGCTTCTTAGGATGCCGGCATACAAGCGCCGGCATCGCGCCTTCGGACCCCCCAGGTTCGGGAGGAGCCACGACAGGGCATTCGCGGCCTTCAGCAGGCGCGTCGACAGCCCGCTAAAGTGTGGGCCGAAGCGCCACCTGCTGTCGAGTACAAGGCCCAGGTACTTCATTTGGGCCTTGACTCCGATCCGGACGCCCTCTACGTCAATGTGGCCGTCATTTCCACGGGCCTCGGCAGCGCATCCCCCATGCGCTGCCGAGGCCCGTGGAAATACACGGCCTCGGTTTTATGTAGCGCCACCTTCAACCCTAGGCGGCGGATCCTTCCTGCCACTAAGGATCCGCCAGCAGAGGCCAGACTGGCCGCCTCCCTGAAGTCCCTCCCCCGGGCAATGAGGAGAGTATCGTCTGCGTAGCAAATGATGCTCGTGCCACGGAGGAGGGTCCCCCGCAGGAGTCAGTCGAATCCAATGTTCCATAGCGGTGGTCCTAGGACCGACCCCTGTGGAACACCGGACTCTGCGCCGTATTGCCTAACTCTGGCCGTCTTGTCTGCAAGGAGGACCACCCGGTCCTCCAAGTAGCTGGCCAAGAGTTGGCGCAAGTACTGAGGCACTCCGTGGTACCGGAGCGCCTCCAAGATGGTCGAGTGGGGGACAGAGTTGAAGGCGTTGGCAATGTCGAA
The DNA here is from genome assembly GCA_905333075.3 of Atethmia centrago. Lineage (NCBI taxonomy): Eukaryota > Metazoa > Arthropoda > Insecta > Lepidoptera > Noctuidae > Atethmia > Atethmia centrago. The sequence continues at coordinate 26,335,808 of HG995378.1, read as the reverse complement.
TGACACCGCCAACACTCCGTCCCCCGCCTCCACGGCCTCCCTCACCTGGCCCTTCAGTAGGGCCAATGCGTCCACGGTAGAACGACCCCGTCGGAACCCGAATTGGGCGTCGGACAGGTCCGGCCCCACCGTCACCAGCAGGCTTTCTAGCCGGTTGGCGATTATCCCCTCGAACATCTTACCGACCTCATCGAGCAAAACGATGGGCCGGTAAGCCGAGGGGGAGTCCGCCGGGCGTCCCTCCTTCCGGAGGAGGCATAGCCGCCCCTCCTTCCAAGGTTTCGGGAACCTCCCAGTCGTGAAACACGCGCTAAAGAGGTCCCGAAGCCTCTCCTCCATCTGTGAGGCGGCTATGGCCATCACCCGTGCGGGAACGCCGTCCGGCCCTGGGGCCGTGTTCTTTGCGCGAAGGCGAAGAGTCCCTGCGTAATGTTCCGACGCCGTCACCGGGGGTATCTCCTCATCTGGCGGAGCCGCCTCCCGCGGAGGGTCCATCACTGGTGGGGTGAAGTCGGTCCTGGACGGAAACAGGGACCGGACCACCCCATCCAGCAATGCCGGTTCGAGGGTCTCCGTCAGTGGAGGACCACAGGGGCGCAGTTTATTCCGCGCCGCCTTGTAAGGTCTTCCAAACGGGTCCCTATCGAGACCCTCTAGCATGTCGGCTCTCGCCGAGTCTTCGGCCGCGCACATCGCCAGCTTGAGGACCGTCTTTGCGTCGATGTAGGACGCATAGAGGCCCTCCTCGCTTGCTGGGTCCCGGGGCCTGCGCCTTCGGCTCCGCGTGTAGGCCCTCCTGGCCGCTACGCAGGCGGTTCGGAACTCCGCCAGTTCCTCCGATCACCAATAGACGGCGCGGCGGGGAGGTGGGTGGCGGGACCGGGGCATGCTGGAGTTGCACACCTCGGTCAAGGACCCCCTCAACTGAAGCGCTGCGGCGTGCACGTCCAGGACGTCGACAGGAGGAGCGAGCCAGTCCTGGACGAACGCCGCCTCCTCCGCAGCCTCTCGGTCCAGGCGGGTGAGAGTCCACCGTGGGAACGCAGATTGGCCCGAGCGGACCCCCAGGGGCTCTGGGTGGAGATGTCGAAGCGTACATATCGGTGGTCCGAAAAGGTCTCCGCCATCTCCACCCGCCAGTTCACGACGCAGGCGGCTAGCACGGGGGTGGCAAACGAGACGTCGACCATCGATCCTCCCCGTTGCCGCACACACGTGTGGACAGCCCCTCTGCTTAGGAGGGACACACCGCACGACGCCGCCCAAAATTCTGCGGCGTGTCCCCGGACGTTGCAAGAGCGGGCCGGGTTGCCCCAGGCCGTCGCCTTGGCGTTCAGGTCGCCCAATATGGCGACCTGCCGTGGCGCCGCCCTCCCGACCACTGCGGTGAGGATTTCGAGATAATTCTCGAAATTCGAGAGAGGGCGGTTTGGGGAGAAATATACGCCCACAAAGGCCAAGTCTCCCCACGCGGCGGCCACGTATCCCGGTCCCCTCTCAAAGAGCGAGAGGGGAGGGGAGTCCGTGGAAGACCGCGACACCAATGCCACCGAGCCGTCCCGATCACCCAGCCAACGGCCAGGCACCGAGTACGGCTCGGCAACCACCGCCACGTCCACCAACCACTCGGCCATTGTCTGCATCAGCAGATCCTGGGCCGCCCTGCAGTGGTTGGTGTTCGCCTGGAGGATACGATGCTTGACCTGACTATCCATTAATCAGACATCGCACCCCCCTCCACAGCCGCCAAAGTCCCAGCCTCAGGGACGGCGGTGGCAGCGACACGCCGGATCGGCGCCTGCTCCTTGCCCTTCTTGGGGGGAGGATTGCACTTCCTCCCCAACATGACGTGGCCCGCCGGGCAGCCACTGGCGGCACACACCGCACAGTGCGGCGTGGCGGCCTCGCAGGAGGCGGACTTGTGCCCGTCCTTGCCGCAGCGGTAGCAGTTGCTCCCCCTGTCGACCTTGGACGGGCAAAGGGGCCGGGTGTGTCCGACTCCAAAACACTTGTAGCAGCGCAGAGGCTTGGATGCAAGTGCCCGGACTACACCCGAGCTGAACCCGACTGCAAGTCGTCCTTTGGCGAGGACGGCTATGGCTGCGGCGACTGGGCAATCGAGGCGAATGGTGCCCATGCCGCTGCGACCGGGCCTGATGGCCCGACCTTGCACCTCTGTGACGCCACAGCCCCCCATCGCTGCGATCGCCGCCACCACCTCCTCCTTGGTGACCGAGTCGTCGAGGTCGGTCACCTCCAAGGCCACGGTCTTCACGGGCCTAGCGACATTGGCCGCGTCTGCGATGACCTCTTCCAACTTGGTTGCGAAGAGGTCGGCGTTGGCGCTGCCCTGAGCCCCCGGGAACTCGAAAATTCGAGCCCCGGCCTGGGTCCGGCGGCACGAGACTGTGCCAATCCCCAGTTTTTGGGGATCAGCGTTGGTACGCGCCCGCGTCATTATCGACGCGTACGTCTCCCCCCGCCCCGCAGCCTCAGCGGTGAGCGTCACCACTACGGCTGCGGTCTTGGGGGGAACCAACTTCCTCTTGTCATTCCTGGCGGGGGCTCCATTGGTTGCAGCGGGAGCAGCGGTGGTGGGCCTGGGGGCCGACCTCTTCCCCTTCCCCTTTCCTTTTCCCTTTCCCTTGCCCGTTGTCTGGGACGGGCCGGGAGGGGTGGTGGTGGTGGCGGCAGGGCCAGCCTCCGTCCTCGACTTCTTCTTCTTCTTGCCCTTTCCCTTTTTGGCCACCTTCGTCCATCCTTGCTGGTTGGATGGGGTGGTGGACGGAAGACCGGCGTCTTCCACCTGGGATGGCACCCCCGACTCGCGTCGCCTGTTGTCCGCCGCGAGCGGCGGTCGGAGGCGCTTCTCAGGCAAGAGCCTGTCCTCTATGCCCGCAATACAGGCTCTCGTGAAGTTCCTCTCCTCCGTGACGACCTTGCGGATGATATCCTCAAGGTTGGAGGGGGGAACCTCAGCCGCCGGTCTCGGCTCGGCTTTGTTTGGCCGGGCCGTGGCTTCAGCCAGCTTCTGATGCAGCTGGCTGACCTCTGACTGCAGGCGATCGACTTTCGCCTGCAGTTGCCGCGTTTCGTCGGTCGCCGTGCGCTGCACCAGCTCCCCGACGATGCCGCGCATGCTCGCGGCCCTGCATTCAACCTTGATTAATAAACTATTTAGTTGAATAAGGATTATCATGATACGAATGTCCATCATCTTTCAATTGTATCCGTGGATTGACTAATTTGAACAAAAAACGGTTATTTGTGACTTAACTTAAGACATATACGAGTAACCTCGCGGACTTTTTTGTGGGTGATGTTACGTACTATTTAAAACAAGTATTAAATTATTTTATTCGCAGCGCACGCCAAATAATGACTTTTATAGGCAGTTTTTGATAACTTGGGTTACATTATTGCAATTTTCCTAGGGAACTCTAATTAAAAAAAATAAAATACAGCCCATGTTACACGCTGATAACGTAGCTTTCTATACGTGAAATAAATTTAAATTATTTAAAATCAGTTAAGTAGTTTTTGAGTTTATCCATTACAAACAAACAAAAAATCTAATCTTTTCTCTTTATAATATTACTAGCTGCTGCCCGCGGCTTCGCCCACGTGCCTTTTTTTTAATAAAAGCAGCCTAAGTTACTCCTTATTACATCAGCAGCCAGTTAAAGTCCCATCAAAATCGGTCCAGCCTTTTCAGAGATTAGCCGGAACAAACAGACAGACAGACAGACAAAAATTGTAAAATATAATATTTTGGTATATGTACACACGGCTACTTAACAAGCTATACATTTCCTGTATAAGCTGATCTCGCATTGTTTATGATTTCCCTACAAGTAGAGGTCAGCAAATATACAAACAGACACTCCAATTTTATTTATCTGTATAGATTATTATTTTTCATAATATTTTACATACCTCGCGACCATAGGGTCCCGGACCTTTGGAGCCTAGGCGTACTCGGGGCCAAAGCCAACTCGCAGAGGCTTCTTAGACAATTTTAAATGGAATAAGGCACCAACCGACGGATATCCTTGTTTGCACTATGCAAGTGCACCCCAGAACAAACCTCGGTTGGTCGCAGGACTATTGCAGAACATGGAAAAAAACATTTTGTTCTACGGCTTTGGGTGGCTATATTTATTTGTTTATTTATTTATTTATTTATATATACTTTATTGTACACCACAAAAATACGTAACAAAAAATAAATCAAACACTACAAAATATACAATGGGCGGCCTTATCGCTTTCTGCGATCTCTTCCAGGCAACCATGGCTATAGTGGATTGGTAAACTAAAACTATGGCACTATGTCCCCTGCCTGACCAATGTTTGTAATACACGGATAAAATGGCAGGGGGTGACTTGCACACTCAACAATGGGCCCCCGAAAACGGTCGCTAGCACATAGTGACGTAGTGACAAGGGGGCAACATGTCCTGAGGTGTTTGCGTAGTGTAGAAGTATTCCACGGCTATCAGAAAAATCCCGAGCGCAGAAGATGGTCAAGATACCTACCAACACTTGCTGGAATACTTCCTTCCTCCGAGCAAGTTTGCTCTTGAGAATCTCCACTCAAGCCAGCCAATAAAGGCAAGAATGAGGTGGGAGCTCTGTTTCTCGTCAGTGTTCACTCCAGCCGGCCAATGAAGGCAAGCCTGAGATGAGGAACAAGCCTTCTCCCAGGGGATAGGGTCCATGGGGTCACTATTGCTCAACAGCTCGCCACATGCTGCCCTACGGGTTTCTGTATCTCTCTTGGTCTGGCTCCTTACCCTAGACCTGTTCCGGTAAAGTAAACTCTACCGGCACAGACCTACGTAGAGTTCGGAGCGCGCAAGCCCCACCACGACGTCAACGTAGAGATATGGCGATGGGTTTATTATTATTATTATTATATTATAGTATAGATGAGCGCTAAAAAAAGGACGACATTAGCGCCAAAATGTTGGTTGGACGTGCAATGTTTGTTGATATCGCTATCCTTCATGACGAGAAACTCGTGAAAGCTGAGAAAGATGAAAAAAAAAAAAAGTAAGTATCTTGACTTTTTACACGACGTTGTCCACATGTGGGATGTGGACTCCGCAATAATTGTACCACCGGTAATCGTTACGGTTAATGGCCTAATAGCGGAGAGCCTCGACCAACACCTCAGTAGCCTCTCCTTGCGCGGTTGATCAAGGGCTTGATTCAGAAAGCAGTACACGGCCCGCATAGTGAAGTTCCTCTCTGTAGAGGTCTGACCACCGGCAGCTTGGACCCTGTTCTTGATGCCCATCAGCCACATTTTATTATATACGAGTTTATATATATATTTTTTTTATCAATACATCAAATAAAAAAAAAAATATATGTATGTGTATGTAATAAAGATAAAATAGCTAAATGTAAACGTGTTGTCCTTCGTTTAATCTACTTGCCCAATACCAAATTTTTTTTTTTTTTTTTTTTTTTTTTTTCAATAATATCATTTATTTACATAACCAAATTACAAGATGATTATTAACATTAACTAAATTAAATTAAAACTAAGTTAGGCTTAAAAAAGGCCCTCGGGGCATTGTACCGAGGATGCTGGCGGCATTTCCTCGCTGAATTGCAATGCTGATGCGTTGCGCGAGAAAGCCGCCAGCTTTTCGGTCACCAGTTACATCAACTAGACGTTTCGCGATTTCCGCAAATAACTTATGCGCACTGGGACCCCACGGACCGAGGGTCTCGACGCCAAAGGGCACAAAGTTGTACTCTCTGCCAAGGCCTCCATATTTAATAACTTTCAGATTTTCGGCATTTTCTGCCGCTGCACCCGCTTTAGAAGTAGTCCGTTGGAGGTGGGACGGTGCCAGTGTGTCTACACAGGTAGCGTCCCACACAAGCATCCGTCCCAAACTCCACGGGACCAAAGACACACCATCAGGTCTTTTGCCATCATCTCTGACAATGCCAGTCGGCTCAAGAAGAGCAGGCACATTGATGCTGGCAAGAGACCGGCGGATTATGTCATTAAGTGTTGCATGTCTTGAAAAGCGGCCTGCACTTTTTTGACAACAAAGTCCGTGGTGACCCAGTCGGTCCACGTCCGTGCCACAAGGGCATGTGTGTGGAGTGCATACCGTGACCCCAAGCCGCAGACCAGTCGCCAGACGAAGCGAGGTCGGATCCAGGAAGGTACCGGTATATGGAGAAGGATGGGCATGTAGCCAATGACCGGCCTCTCTGGTTCCGACCGCCAAAAGTCTTGCGCGATCCGGACCTGAACTGCGGCTCAGAATCGATTTGTATGTTAAATCGCAATAAATATCGTCCCAGCTCCTCTGAGATTTTAGGTTGTCTGGAAATTCTTTACCCGGGCAAGCAATTTGAAAAGCATTCTTGGCATCCTCCAAGCCCGCAGTCTCATAGTTTGTGGGCAAAGCCCTTAGGACATTACCTATGAGACGTGACGTGCTATGGGTGGACGACAAAAAGGCTGGGGAAGCAACACTCGAAATTTTGCGGATTCCTAAACCGCCAAACCGAATAGGGAGGGATGCTTGTAACCAAGATGGTTCATTGAGCTGAATATTTAAAATCGTTTCTAAACTAGTTTTGACTAAATCGTCTATTGGTGAAAGCAAATTTGGATGTTTCCAAAAAGGGCTACAGCGAAGCACATAAGTAAATTTAGGGACAAAAAGGCAAAACTTTAGAATTATAAGAGCATAATGAGGACTGATTTCGAGTAAACAATTTGCGTGACTTTGGAATTTAGAAATAGTGTTAGTAATGTAATCAGGAAAAGATTCTTCAAAGATGGGAGAACCCAGGAGGCAAAGTGACTTTCTGTCTACTATTTTGATATTCGGTGCCAGAAAATTTAATTTGGATTTTAAATTATCCAAACCGTAAGAAGTTTTTTGAATGAAGAGTTCACATTTGCTAAAATTTAATTCTAAACCAATATTTTCGAAATTTGTTTTAATATCTGATAAGTCAGATAGCACAGTGTCCACATCGCCTCCCAGGGTTCCGTCATCCAAATACCAAACGTTAAATTTTGATTTTAAATTTTGAATAATCGGATTTATAGCCAAGCTAAAAATTGCTGGCCCGAGGGGATCGCCCTGCTGACAGCCGACCTCCGAAGAAAGTTCATGGGAACGGTAAATTAATTTTGAAGGTTCTGCGTAGCAGGTAAGCAGGTATTGATAGAGTTCCGGAATTTTGTTCTTAACTTCTGTCAGCATGGCATCCCTGTTTACTGAATTGAAAGCATTTTTGACGTCAATTTTGACTACAATTTCGCAATCATCATACGAAAGGTAGATTCTTAAGGCATGGACGGCTGCCTCACACCCACCTTTCGTGCCAAATCCTAATTGTATAGGTTCGAAAACAGACTGTAATTTAGATTTGATATGTCTCACCGCAATTTTGGATGCCAAACGTCTTAAAGTTGACCCCACAGCAATGGGTCTCACCCCTCCGTCCTTTTTAGTTAGGGCGATCAAATTAGCACCAAATAAAAGTGAGGCAATATCAGCGTTGATTTTGCCTGAAAACATAAAATTTATTAATTTTGTAATAGAGCAAATAAGCTGCACACCTGCATCACCCACAGAATAAGAAGTTAAATCTTTTAAATGTTGGGGTGAGATTCCGTCCAGGCCGGCCGCTGAACCGGTTTTAAAAGAAATTATTGCGTCAATAACGTCTTTGCCTTCGATTTCGAGGCAGGCCTGGTCTGCTGTAGGAGAGTCGAAAAAATACGGGATCACGGGAGCCGGGGGATGTTTCGAATGCAAAGCCGAAAGGGTATCAGGAGTATCAGGCGACAACACGTCGTTAGTAAAAAGAAGACGTGCGGCGCCTTTGAGATCCCCGTCGGCAATTTTGCCTTCAATTAATTTAATTCTAGATAATGTTCCCCTCTTGGGAGAATCAAAAGGTGAAGATGTTTTTGTTAAACAGTTATTTTTGATTTTTTGGGTTAGAGAAATAGTAGCCTCATCTTTTTTGACATGCAAAGTGGTATACGAAAAAAGGAAGAGATTATGCCAGTCTACAATTTGGTTGCTCTCCACACATTTTTTAATCAAGCCTGAAAGGTGGTTTGCGACGGAGATCCTGGCGCCGCGCGGGACTCGTTTGATAACAGGCACATTATTTTTTAGGTAACTAAGGTACAAATGGAATGGGGTAGAATTTGGACTGTCGGAAACAGGTGCCGGTAAAGAAACTGGGTCTAAATTTAGAGCAGGGCCGTTCTGGCTAATACAAAGACGATGTTTTTTTGAAATATGAATGTTAAGACCCCTTTTTGATTGAAAAGATCTATCGCAATGTAAACAAATGTAATTTTGATTTAACGTGCCATCACCGGATTGGGTTGCGGTATGCATCCACTTACCAGAAAACAACACTTGAATAGAGAAAAACACTCAACTAAACACAAAATAGAAATTATCACTAAAATATAACTATTTTAAAGTCTTTCAGAAGCGTTGACGTCGGACGTCAGGACGACACGCCATAACGTTGCCAAGGAGGACCGCAACGTCTGAAACAAAAATATATTTTATTATTTGTTCAAAATTGGGAGCTGCCTACACTTTGGCACAGCAGTTAAGCCTTGATTAACAAGAAAAAGATCAAATTTGGACATCTAGGGCCACGTAAAATATGTAAATTTAAATAAATATGAGCTGTGAAAAAGTGACAGACAGTGACGTGACAGATCACGTTCATTGAAATACATAAATATACCAAATTTATATTGAACCACGAATGTTAAGACTAACGTAAAGTTTCTCTATGCGGAGATTAGATGGTTATGTCGAGATAACGAAGATATTGGGCGTGTATAATGATATTGATAATGCATCATCTCATTTTTCAGTCAACTTATCATATTCGGTGGATATAGCTACATTTTTTTAAGTTTATTTTTTATATTGTCGTTTGAAAAAATGGGTTTAGATTTAGGTGTTAATTTCAAAGTTCCTAAGGTTTTGAAGTCAGTGAGGTACTCATTAGCAGCTGTAAATGGGGTGTTTTTGGTAAGTGGTGACGTGATGGCCTCGAATCCTTCATTGTCAATTTCACCCGCGAACATAACAAGTTTTTTATCGAACTTGTGTCTATCTATCTTGTGTTTTGGATGACTGAGTTTTGACAGTCTCGTGATCGAATTCTCGCAATTTGACTACGATACTGTAGGTAGGTAAGTACTTTTTATTAAAAAATAATGCTTGTTTACCGAGTTGTAGGCCGTCGGTTCGAACCCTGATAGGCGCTTTGCTTTGTGTAAAAAACGGTGAAGGAAAATATCGTGAGGAAACCGGCATGTCCTAGAACCAAAAATTTGAATACATGTGACATCTACCAACCCGCACTGGGCGCGCGTGTTGGATTACGGCCCACTCCCTCTCATATAGAGGAGGCATTCCCAGCAGTGGGAACATTATAGGCTGATTTTGCTATGATATGCTAATTATTGTGAACGAAGCAAAGGTGTGCAATGGCTTAACCATCACGAGGGCCTGGGATCGATCCTCAGGTCCGGCCAAGTAGCAGCCAGAGTCTAGTTTAGAACATGATTGATTGAATAAGCTCGCCTCCTTTAAAATGGGAGTATACTACATACATGTAGGGCATAACTGGCGAAATGTGGGTATGAATAGGAACTCAAGCAGGCGTGGTGTTAGATAAATGGATGATTATAAATGAATATAAAGTATTTACTTTTGTAGGAAGCACTGATATAAAAGATTATGACACGCAAAACAAGAGATTAGGTACCCTGCTTTCCTTTCTGAGAGATTTTGAGATTAAGCAGCTGTCTGGTAAACATGTTTGTTTCTAAAAGTTTCAGCTTAAGTTTAACTATTGTAGATCCATTTACGTATCTATTTGAAACTCACTTTAGAAGGAACTGAAGTCAAATATGCTATGATATGCATGTGTATTAAGTATGCAGGTAGATGTAGATTAGGTTATACATACTTACAAGATCGCAGGCAAGTCCGTGCTCTATGATACAGATGGATATCACAGGTTTTCAACAGTTAATTATGGTCAAATTACATTAAGATTTCGAGCTTTTGGCAGAGGATCAACTCATCATTTTTCGCAAGGCATTTTGTTGACTTGGGATAAGCCTTTGACTAGTTTTAGCACATCATTATTAGTTAAATGAGTCCCCATACACTGTAGGAACTCATTAAATGATGGCAACAGGTTTGATATTTGTGAACAAAATACACTGCTAAAACGATAATCTGGCGTTCAAAATGCTCCAATGATGTTGATTGGGGGCGCTGTGAAATGTCATTTGAAATGTATTCAAAAACAAGATGGCGATTTTGGCCACGTGCCAAAGTCATAGATTTAGTTTATACTACGCTAGTTATGCATAATCTATGGGGAAAATAATCTTGTAGCGATGCGATAGCACTACCCTAACCTTACTAATATTCTAAAATATGCGAAAGTGAGTTTGTTTGTTTGTTACGCTTGCACGCTAAAACGGCTGAACGAATTTGGATGAAACTTGGCACATGGGTAGATCATGACCTGGATTAGGAGAAAGGAAACTTTTTATGCCGATGTTCCCACGAGATCGAGCCTTATGCGTGTGAAACCGAGGGCGCAGTTAGTAGGCTATGAAGACGCGACTTAATAGGTACCAAACTGGTTGTATGCAAATACAGCAAAGTAGCTTGGTAGCCTAATAAAGTCGATAGAGTGATGAACTAGGATGTACAGCTAAACGTAGCTATTTTGCTAAACGGACTTGCAATTAGTAATTATAAAATGTCTATCACGCGAGCTTGACGCCCACAGGCGGGACCAATCCAGATTGGCGCAGGATCCTGTTGAGTGGAAAAAGGAAAACGCCTTTCCCTTGCAGTAAGACAACATAGGCTGATTTGTTATTAATCAGATTTTTCTTTTCAGCTCACAGGCTTCCTACTCCTCATCGTGGGTATAACAGTCTTGGTAACATTCTCGGAGTACGATGCTCTTATCACGCAGCGGTTCTTCAATGTGTCAGGTTTTGTGGTGGCCACAGGAATCATAATACTGCTGGGATCCGGGCTGGGAGTCTACAGCGCCATCTCGCAACAATTCTACTTTGTAGCTGGTGTAAGTATTATTGTTTAGAAGATAGAAAAGGAACGAAGAAAGTTAGACTTCACTGATCTATAGACTATTACAGAGCTCGCATTTTCTGGCGTTTTGTTTAATGCAGATATACTACTTAATTGGGTGAGAGACACTGGAGTAAAATCCATTTGCAAATAGTGGAATTAATGTGTTTTACGCCATTGTACCATATTCTCCTTGCACGTAATATCTGAACCCATTTCCTTAGTACCTATTACTAGTAATATAATGATAGTAATACTGACACTAAGAGTGAATACTGGCGAGGATTAGAGCTCCCACCTTATTCTTGGCCAGTTTGAGTGGAGATTCGCAAGAGCATACGTGCTCGGAGCAAGGAAGTATTCCAGTAAGTGCTGGTAGGAAAGTTGACCATGTTCCGGGCTCTGGGATTGTTCTGATAGCCGTGGAATACCTCTTCACTCCTTAAGTAACTCAGGTGGTGTTGCCCCTATGTCGCTACGTCAATATGTGCTAGCGACTGTTTTCGGGGGCCCATAATTGAGTGTGAAAGTCACCCCATGCTATTTTATCCGTGTATTACATACATAACATTGATCAGACAGGGGACATAGTCCTTCCATAGTTTTAGGTTACCAATCTACTATAGCCACCCAAACCCATAGCCCAATATGTTTTGTTTCCATGTTCTGCAATAATCCTGCACCAACCGGAGGTTGTCCTTGGGTTCACTTGCATATGAGGTGGTCCGCAATGGCGGGCCGGGGATCGCGGAAGTCGCACTAGATCCCATGATCCCCGGTGCAAGTGTGGTAGGGAAAACCAGGGTGGGTTTTAGTCAGTAAGAGTCTGACAGTCCCCTCCGCCCCCCCAGGGCGGAGGACATTCATGAGGATTTTCCGAGCCGGACCAAAAAAAAACAAAAATGGGTGCACTTGCTTAGTGCAAACAGGGATAATCGTCGGTTGGTGTCTTATTCCATTTAAAATTGTCTAAGAGGCCTCTGTTGGAAGGCCTACTACAAGGTGGACCGATGACCTTATGAAGGCCGCAAGAATCCGCTGGATACGGGAAGCATAAAAACCGGTCGAAGTGGCGGTGTTTGGGGGAGCCTATGTCCAGCAGGGGACGTCTTTCGGCTGAAATGATGATGATGAAGGGGGAATCTGCGAGCTGGCTTCGGCCCCTCGTACGCCTTCCGGGACCCCTTGGTCCCGAGATATGTAAAATATATAGTAAATACTAGTAAGCTATTGCTTTTAAAATAAGAGCCAACGTTACTTCTTCAAAATTATGAATCCAGTCGTTAATACAGTATGTGGTGCTTCTGCTGGTGACGCTGGTCTTCGAGATCGCGATAGTGATAGCAGCGTTCTCTCTCAGCAACGACGCAGCCGAGGAGATCAGGCTGCCGATGTTAGAGACACTCCAGCAATATGGAACCAGGTTGGAAATAAACAAGCTGTGGGATGATCTACAGATAGGAGTGAGTACCATAAACTAAAGCCTTTCAACCTTTTTTTACATTGAAGAGTATGCCAAGAATAAATATGTAGCTGAATTGAGAGAACGTTCGACTGACCGAAAAGTCCAGCTTAATATTCCCAGGTTAGCGAGAGATTCAGTCTTGGTCTCCTTATCAAAAACTGAGAGCAATGTTTCTCACTTGATTGATCACTTTTTTATGTTTATAAATATATTTACAATCCACATCCGTAAATCCGTAGTGTAACTGACTAAAACGGATCTATATATATATATATAATAAAATCGTATCGAAGTCAAAATTGTACATCGAATATTAAAAAAAAAAAAAGTTATTGCTACGAGGTTTGGGGCGATTCTAATGCCGAAAATATCGTTTTTAGAACTTTTGTGTTTTTCTGAAAGTAGTATGTTCCAACATCATTCAAATTCTATCGGATAGATTCTGTTGGAATTTAGCATAAATATTCCATAAGTTTGGTCAGTTGTAGGCTTTATATTATCACGCTATTTGCTGTTTTTCCATTCCGATCAATTGAACGAATCAACCAGTTGATCAAAGTGGAAGTCGATTCAGGCATATGTTCCTATCGAATCAACTAGTTGATGCAATACATTTTTTACTAGAGTTTCTTTCCTTTTTGTTCCTATCGAATCAATTTTTATTTTAAAATAATAAAACCAAGATAAACTTTTTGGCTGAATTCGTCTCATCCATTTTATTTTTTAACATTGAAAAAATAAGCCTATAATAACGAGGCCATCACAGAGTAGGTGCTTAAGTGCATTATCTTAATTTTTCGAGAGCGTGTCCAATAGTGATATCTTGAGATAAATGTTGAATCATGGTCTGTCTAATGTAGTCATCTCGGATAATATATTTTTGCTTTCGCTGTTTTGGAATCTGAATGTCGATGAATGTCTCATTATCAACAATTACATTTAATAGACGTAACAATGTTACGTTGTTTTTATTTATACATTTATTAAGACTGGAGTGGAATGATTCCAAGACATTGTTAGTTCGGTGACGTTGCCCAAAGGCGCCGATTCTATCAAGACGTTTTTTAAGTAACTTTTGAACATATGCCATCAATTCACACATTTTCAAATTAATAGCTTCATATTCTGATTGTATGTATTGCCACCCATCTAACATTGATTATTTAGGAAGAAGTGGCAAAACTGCACACAGTCCTATAATACGTTTTTTATCCTTGCTGTTGTGTTTTTGTTTTTTTCCATGCGCCACATGTTCCGGGTCCAGTGATAATAGCAACCTATTATTTGTGCGTTTGGGTAAAATTTTAGTAAACCATTCCATAGGGCAATCTCGAAGTCGCAATGCATCGTTTTAATTTCTAAGTCGGGCAATGTTTTTTTAATCAAGCGGAATACCTTGATGTAAGTAAGTTGTCTGTTTTTTATTGGGCATCAAAACATAAATTAATGGTCTTGTATTAGTCGTAAATTCAGTACTGCTGAAGTCACCATGAATGCTCAATAGCTGATAAAAAGGGTTAGGACAACTGTAAAAAGTGGCATCCACAAAAAATGATCAACGCAAAATCTTTTGAGGAAATTTGTATTGTGTATTTACACAATACAAATTTCCTCAAAAGATTTTGCTCAAAAGAGTCGAGAGGACTTCTAAAGACAACAAAATATTTTTTTGTGGATGCCACTTTTTACAGTTGTCCTAACCCTTTCTTGGCTATAACGTAAGTACTTGGCTGTAAGTAAAAAGTCCGCTTATCAGTTTTGTATTGCAATTCTGTAACACTTGGAATCAAATAGGAGTAGCCGCATTGGCGGAAAAAAATCGTGCGGTAAAATCTGTGATTTGATTTTTCCTATCTCTGCTAACAAAACCAGCAGTCTAGATATTACATAATAATGGTGTAAATTTTACTTACTTTCTCAGTAATGCTTCCGTTACACTTCGGGTTCTTTTTATGGTTTATACATCTTAAAAAAGTAGCACCACTTTTATACATTCGGACTTTCGTATATTGATAATTTTCGTACAGAAAGACTTTGCTACCATTTTTTTCAATGACCTCCATGGCAATACGTAATAATTAAACGTTTAATAATTATGATTTCAGCGGACAATTATTATTATACCATGGATCAGAATAGAAAATTTTATCTTATTATTAAATAATAAGATAAATTTTGACATTGACATTGTCATAGAAAATATTATAAATTTTATAATATTTTCTATGACAATGTCAATGCTTAATACAAAGAACATTTTATCTATCATTCACAAGTGGACAGTTCTTAAGAATAATACTCATAGAAAAGGTTTTACCTATATCACTCGATTAAGTTGTTTAGATAGGAACAAACAAGGAGAATAACAAATGTTCCTATCGGATCAACTAAATGGTTGATTCGTTGGGAACAAAAAATAGTAGATCCGTTTCAGTTGATCGGTTTAGTTGATCGGAGTGGAAAACTCGGCTATTTGTTATGGGGGACGAGTAATATTGCATTATGTTTGTATTCCTCTATAGTTTACAGCAAATTGTTAATAGACGAGCCACATATTTATATTAGAATATTGCAGATAGTTACATATTTAACCTTTTAAATGATTATCATCACGCTATATCTTTATAAGGCTAAGCAGTCAATCATCGTGATATATACGGTGTGGATTCATGAGATGGGGCAGTAAGGGCAGGTACTTAAACCATTGTAGCTACACGAAATCGGTCCTTGGGAGACTGTTCTTAACTTTTTGGTTATTTTGATCCGCATACACAGATTTTGAAAAAAATGTACACTCAGCAAGAAACATTTTTGAAACAAAAATTCGTTCGAAAAATCATGTTTCTTATGTAGATCAAAAACGTTATTAGACCAACTGAGGTTCGAGTAGGTACTAGAAGAGACAGATCGCAAAAAACTTTTCCTATACATTTTGTGGGAAATGAGACAGCAACTTACATTTTAGGGTTCCTTAGGATCTCCTTACCTTAGGATTACTTCGTTGTCCGTCCGCTCGTCCGTCTGTCTGTCTATCAAGACCCTTTTTCGAAAGAACGCGTGGAGGTATCGAGTTGAAATTAATATCATATACGCAGCGGCAGGTCTAATAAATCAAGCTTCTAAGTCAACGCAATATAAAAAAAAACAATTGCAGTCATGGGGACTGCTGACAGAAGCGAAAAGAAGTATTCACTTCAATAAAATAAAGATTATTTAAAACACAATTTAAACAATGCATAGTACCTATGTACAAATTAAACTTTACTACAGCATGTCGGCGCGGGCATGTCGGTGATGCGAACCCGTAAGTTTTCCCCTACCAAAAATCGCTCAAAAATATGGTCAATAATGCGACATAATATATTTTGATACTTGCAAATAAATCAAAACCTATAAGGTACTCCCCATTGACCTAGAATCGTGAAAGTTGGCAAGAAGCAAGGTCTCATAGCACAAGCAACGGAAAAAGTTCAAAATTCGTTAATTAGTAGTTCACTCACAAAAAAAATTTCGATGGCGAACTTACATTTGCAGTTGGATTATTGACCGTGACGTATATTGATGTATGGGAGAACATTTTTTCAACTACTCATATTGTAAATTCATCCCAACTACGAAAGCTTTCATTGTGCGCCGTTTTTTATTATGGCCGCTACAAAAGTCAGATTATAAATTTAGAACGTTTACCCAAACGTTCTAAATTATTTGAGTTCCTAATTTTTTTCTCAGTATGTCAGAAATCACAAGCAACATAGGACTATTTAGAAGATAAATCAATAGAATCCGGTTTTGTAAGTTAGATTAATTGACATCGCTGATTGTGAATACATTTGCACGCACGGAATAGAAATTGCACGCCATGATATGGCAAGTTATGCTGAAATAAATTTACTGTAACACCCTATGTACCATATTCTAGCAAATAAATATTTTTAATTTGATTTGATTTAAATATAAATTATTCTTTTCGCAAAGCAAATTAAATACAAAGCGTATTCGTTTGAAATTAGATGTTTAGAAATTTAGGTCATACTTCATTGTAGCGGCCAGTCTATAAATGAAAGGTCCATTATAGACTCTGTTCTTGAGAAATCCCGTGTGTTTACAGTCTACTGTTATATTATTTTAGTGATAGCCGTTCCTCAGGAATATAGGCTTCCGTAGACTGTCGACTGGGGCGATATCGCGGGCGCGACAGGTATATCGCTGCCTGTCGCTCCCGCGATACCGCGCTAGTCTGCACGAGCCTTTATCTGTTAGAATGCATCAGTCAGTGTAACAGTTTTGTGACATTAGGTAGTATGCAGGAACGTAGGGTTTCATTAATTCACTAAAAACGAAACACTTCGTAAGCAATGGGAAATTGATACTGAAGACTGCAGAGTCGACCTCAGGACTTCTCATACGGACACTTGCTTACGTTGCTTGTTTCCGCGTCACCAGTCCTGTATATTTTGGCTGCTGAGACTAAAACTACAAACGTAATATACACGGAAGTTCATGCCCCGAAGGCTTAGGCAGAGGAGTGCCTATAGTACTGGCCACATTTGGCCAGTTATGTTTAAGTCCAATGTAATAGGGGGCGAACTTATTGCCGGTATTGTCTTGTTTTCCATAATCGTAATCGTATTTACTTGCACTATAATTATTTATACTAATAACGCTTGTCATATCAACTTATTAGTCTTAACTTTTATTTGCCATAATATAAGTTTTCATAATAACATGTGTAATAATCATTAGTTTCTATAAGTAACACATTACATAATCGATACTTGACATAAGCAACGTTTAATATAATTTAGAAACTTATATTGTTTTGTACAAAAAATAATGTCGTTAAGGCATTTGGTCTGTAATCAAATGATTTATTACAAAAAAAATGTTTAGACAATAAACAGTTAGTCAAAATCGAAACGGCTAGGTTAGGTTAGGTTAGAACCGTGACCACAAACGCGAGCGAGCGAAGCGAGCGTGCCTCGGCAGCGGCCGCCGAGCGTCAGATTTCCTCTTTTGCAAAGCAAGCATGCATGGTAGATTAGGTTTATTTTTAGGTTTCCTTGTGAATAAAAAAAGCAGAATCGCATAATCATATATAATTCAAGTAATATAACAATATTAATTTCATGAAAAACAATATTATTATAAATTTAAATTAGTGAGTGGCCAAAGCTCTCAAAAATTCTTCCTCACTGTAATTAATTTTATGGGTTAAAATGTTATTTATTCTTTCGTTTTTTATGTATATTTTGGTTTTTTAGCATTGTTGTGCTAGGACAAATGAATATTATGGTGAATAAATGTTATGGAAAACGACATTATTGAAAAATAAAAATATAGCAAATAAATTTATGGATTAAAATTATTATGACACTTGATCGATTATGACCAATGAAATTAGTGAAAATGATTTTATGTAATTTCACGATTCACCTGAAGCGTTATTTCTAATGAAATTATGGCAAATACAAGTATGTTATATAAAATTAATGCATTTTAAATTATGGCAAACATTAGTAAACCCTTATTGCCACTCACCGGGCACAAAGCTAGACTTTTTGTTACTGAGAAATTCCAATGGACAACCCAATAACACTTTGCCTGACCCGGGAATTGAACCTAAAATAGTAGCGCTTGCGACCACTGGACCAATGAGGGATTTTTTTATAAAAATGTGGCTTTTATTTTAGTATAATGTGGTGTCTTACGACTTCCACGCAAATGAAGTCGTGGGTAGAAGCTAGTCTACACTATAATGAATGAATATTGATCTAGATCAAATTCGAAATTCCAGTATACATATACCTGGAAGACAAGGTGAGGAGAGTGATGCGGGGTCGGAGTCCGACGCCGCATCAGGCGGAGAGAGCTCTGGGAGCTCGCAGCAAAAGGAGGTGTTGGAGAGCAGTCGAGTGTTCAGGCGAACCTCGAAGCGGCCCAACTCGGGGTCTTTCTCCGACGAGGGAGTCGGGCGGAGGAAGAAGAAGATCCACTGCAGCCGGCGGGGTGGAGCCCGAGGTGGTAAAGGGGTGAACAGAGGGCCCCCCACTAAGGAGGCAGGCAAGCCGGGCCGGGCTACCTGGCCCGGCCCAGTCGGCTCAGCGACCCGAGAGGCTCGCCGAAGAGGGGTCTCCCTCTGAGGTTTCTCGAGGTGGGCCGGACGCCGCTGGCGGCTCCAATTCGCAGCGTGTGGCCGGGTTCGCAGAGGTCGTGCTAGCCCTGATCAAGGGTGTGGCCGTGAAGAGGCTCAAGTCCTCTAAGGACCAGGCCATATCCGCGGCCACGGCCTCGATTGTGGCGGCAGCGGAGGCCCTTCACCTAGGGCCTCCTTCAGACGGCATGTCGGAGATGCGGGCGGAGATCGGCCGCTTGACAGCCGCCATGGAGCTTCTCAAAAAGGAGAATGAGGAGCTCCGAGCGGACCTGGCTGGGCTCCAAGGATCCGGACCCCAGATGGAGCCGCAAGGGGGGCAGCAGCAGGGACAGGGACGGCCCGTGTCTGTGGAGGACCGGGTTCTGACCCTGGTGTGGCAGGAAATGGCTTCCTTGCGGAGTCGATTTTCCGCTCTGGAGGCCATCGTCCTGCGCCCTCCGTTGGCGGCGAGTCAGCCGGCTTCAGGCCAGCGCGCGACCCCGTCATATTCTGCCGCCACAGCTGCCACGGCCAAACCGGTGTCGTCGGGGCAGCCAAAGGGCGGGGCGAATGCGCGGGCCGCGAAGGCTCCAGCCCCAGAGGCGAGGACTCCGGCCCCGGTGGCGAGGGCCTCAGCCCTGGCGGCGAGGGCTCCGGTGGCGAGACGGCCGCCCCCGCCTCCTAAATCTCTTCCGGCCGATGCCGAGTGGCAGGTAGCCGGAGAGAAGAGGAAGGCGGCTAAGGCGAAAAGGGCGGCCAAAAAGAGGGAGAGGCGGCAGCGGCGCAAGGAGCGCACCGCCGCGGCTAGGCTCCGCGCCCCGAATTCCGCAGCTGTAGTGACAGTGATGTCGAAGGTGGGTGAGGCGGTGCGCCTGGAGGAGCTCAGCGCAGCAAAAGGCCTCAAAATGAAGGTGATGGCGACTGGGGCCCGAATGGTGGAGGTCCCAGGTAGGGCCAGTGGCCCGGCCGCTGACGCCCTGGCCGAAAGGCTTAGGGCGTCACTAAATGCGGACGAAGTCCGAGTGTCCAGGCCCACCAAATACGCTAGCATGCGCATCACGGGCCTGGACGACTCCGCGACTGAAGAGAAGGTGGTCGCCGCAGTGGTTAGGACCGGGGGGTGCTCTACCGAGCAGGTGAAGGCAGGCATCATCCGTCCTGACTCCACGGGGCTGCAAACCGTTATGGTGAGCTGCCCCGTGTCGGCGGCCAGAAAAGTTACCGGGGAGGGCCAACGGCTATTGGTGGGCTGGGTTTCCGCGCAGGTGAAACTGCTGGAACCCAGACCTCTGAGGTGCTTCCGCTGCCAGGTGGGCAGCCACGTGCAGGCGAATTGCACCTCGGAGGTGGACCGCAGCGGTCTCTGCTACCGCTGTATTCAGCCCGGGCACAAGGCCGGCTCCTGCAACGCTACGCCGCACTGTGCCGTATGTGCGGCGGCTGGCAAGCCGGCCGAGCACCGGATGGGGGGCAAGGCCTGCGCCCCACCCACCAAAGCCAGGGCCAGAGGCAAACCCTCCGCCACCGCCGTCACCGCCGCAGCCGCCAACACTGCCACCGCCGCTGCCGCCTCCAACACCACCGTCGTCGCCGTCGCCACCGTGGCCGCTGCGGCAGGCCCCTCTCAGGGGGCTGGGAAGGAGGCCCAAGAGGGGGCTGACATGGAGTGCCATTAATGGCCCCATTACGCCTCCTCCAGGCGAACATCAACCACTGCGCCGCCGCTCAGGATCTGTTGCTCCAGAGCATGGCGCAGTGGTCGATTAACATCGCCGTGGTCGCTGAGCCGTACTTTGTCCCGCCCAGGGATGACTGGGTGGAGGACCTGAGCGGCTCAGTGACCCTAATTTCGTTGGCCGCCGCCGGTACCCCGTCCCTCGAGGCCGTCAAGAGAGGACGGGGCTGCGTAGCAGCACGGTTCGGGGAGATTGTCGTGGTAGGGGTCTACCTCTCTCCGAACCGAACTCTTACCGAGTTCCACAACTCCCTTGCGGAGTTGAGAGACGTCGTCGTCGGGTTTGGTTCCCTCCCCGTGTTCGTCCTCGGGGACTTCAATGCCAAGAATTTGGCATGGGGTTCCCGATTAACGGACACACGGGGCAGGATGGTAGAGGACTGGGCTCTGGAGACAGGCCTGGTCGTCCTAAATCAGGGTTCTGTCCCCACGTGTGTGCGGATGCGGGGTGAATCAGTGGTGGACATCTCGTTCGCCAGCCCCGCTCTGTCGCCGCGTGTAGTTGACTGGCGACCTGGCGTGTCATGGAGGGGGTGGAGACCTATTCCGATCACCGGTATATCCGGTTCGACGTCTCCGCCCAGACCTCGGACGCGCCGGTCCGACGGGCCCCGAGTGGTCCGCGGTGGGCGCTGAAGCAGCTGGACCGGGAGCTCCTCCTGGAAGCCTCGATCGTGCAGGCCTGGGTGTCACCACCGGACAGGCCTGCCGACATCAACGACGAGGCGGAGTGGTTCCGGGAGGCCATGTCCGACATATGTGACGTGGCAATGCCCCGGGTCCAGCCTGGACGTGCCTCGCGCCAGGTGTACTGGTGGTCGCAGGAGCTGACGGCTCTGCGCACTGCGTGCGTGGCTGCGCGACGCCGGTACACCAGGCACCGCAGGCTCCGTATCAAACCTCCGGATACGGAAGCCATTCAGGCGGAGCTGTACGAGGGGTACAGAGCGGCGAAGACCACCCTCCAAGCGGAGATCCTGCGGGCCAGGGGGTTGGCCCGCGAGGAGTCGCTGGGGACTCTGGACAGGGACCCGTGGGGACGCCCGTACAAAGTGGTGCGGGAAAAACTCCGCCCATGGGCTCCCCCGCTGACGCAGAGTCTCCGGCCCCAGCTTGTGGAGGACGTGGTGAGCGCTCTGTTCCCTTCCCGAGGGGAACACGCCTCCCCGCCTATGGCTCCGCCTACTGCGGTGCCCGATGCGGACCACACCGTCGACGACGACGACAATGCTCCGGAGGTGACCGAGGTAGAAATGAGAGCGGCGGTACGCAGGCTTAATGACAAAAATACCGCCCCAGGACCCGACGGCTTACCTGGGAAGGCCTGGGGCCCGAGAGCCTCCAAGGCCAGGAGGCCTTGGAGGCTCTCGGGCCTCGACTTAGGGGGCTCCTAAGCGCATGCATGGAGAGGGGCCAGTTTCCGCTTCGCTGGAAGACGGGGAAACTGGTCCTCATAAAGAAGGCAGGGCGCCCTGCGGACTCTCCGTCCGCTTATCGGCCCATCGTGCTGCTCGACGAGGTGGGCAAGCTCTTTGAAAGAGTAATTGCAGACCGCCTCGTCAGCCAGCTGGTGCAGGTGGCGCCGGATTTGGCGGAGAGCCACTTTGGTTTCCGCAGAGGGCGCTCTACGGTGGACGCCATCATGCGTGTGCGAGCCCTGACGACGGGGAATGCTGTTGCCCAGGGTGGGGTCGTCTTGGCGGTGTCTCTAGACATCGCCAATGCCTTCAATACCCTGCCCTGGAGTTGCATCAGGGAGGCACTCCGGTATCACCTACCTCTGTCGTGTGGTCGAGGCCTATTTGACGGACAGGGCCGTCATCTACCCCGGTCACCAGGGAGTGTGGAACCAGCAAGAGATGTCGTGCGGTGTCCCACAGGGATCAGTCCTGGGGCCGCATCGTGGGACATCGGATACGACTGGGTGCTGCGCGCCGACCTCCCTAGCGGCGTCAGCGTAGTGTGCTACGCTGACGACACGTTGGTCCTGGCGCAGGGGAGGTCACACCAGGCGGCGGCCGAATTAGCGAATTAGCGGGGTTGCGACAATCATCGAAAGGATCCGGCAGTTGGGACTCGAGGTGGCCCTGCACAAGTCCGAGGCCATGTGTTTTCATGGTCCTTGGAACGCGCCACCGTTGGGGTCCCAAATAACGGTAGGAGGGGTTTCTATCGGCGTCGAGTCGACGATGAAGTACCTGGGACTCGTCCTCGACAGCCGGTGGAACTTCGTGGAGCATTTCCGACGTTTGGCTCCCAAACTGGAGCGGGCGGGCGCTGCATTGAAGCGGCTCCTGCCCAATCTAGGGGGTCCAAACGCCTCCTGCCGGAGGCTCTACGCGGGGGTCGTGCGGTCCATGGCCCTCTACGGGGCTCCTGTATGGGCGCGCTCTCTGGCGCTGCGGCCAGCCCGCCGGTTGAGCGCGGCCCAAAGGGTCATGGCCATCCGGATGGTCCGTGGATACCGCACGGTCTCCTGTGAGGCAGCGAGCCTCCTTGCCGGATTGCCGCCATGGGATCTGGAGGCAAAAGTCCTCGCGCACGTATGGGAGTGGCGCGAGGAGGCGAAACGCCGGGGCGTTAGTCCGCTGCCGCGAGAAATCGCGGAACGGAGCTCCGGCGGGATCTCATGGCGTCATGGAAAGTACGGTTGTCGCAACCCAGTGCTGGGCACGCCACGATTGCGGCGATAAGTCCCCTCTTTAAGGAGTGGCTGGAGAGGCGCCACGGCGTCCTCACCTTCCGCCTGACGCAGGTCCTCACCGGACACGGCAGCTTCGGGAGGTTCCTGTGTCGGATAAGGCGGGAGGAAACGTCCGGGTGTCACCACTGTGTGGATCGCCCGGAGGACACGGTGGAGCATACGGTGGAGGTCTGCCCGGCTTGGGCAGAGCACCGCCGTGTCCTCGTGGAGGCGATCGGCGGCAGAGACCTCTCGCGTCCGGCCCTGGTTCAGGCCATGGTACGGAGCGAGAGGGCATGGGCAGCCGTCACCTCCTTCTGCGAAGCAGTAATGCTCGCGAAGGAGGAGGCGGGACGGTTGAGGGAAAGGCACGTTTCGCGCCCTCTCGCCCCTAGCCGCCGCAGGAGACGCCCTGGGCGTCGGGAATCTCGGGCGGATTTCCGGCCACCGTAGGCGCGGGCTTGCGGACGGTGAGCAATGGGTAGCTCACCGTCCGGTAAGGACCAGGCCCGGGTCGACGGCGCGTCGTATTCCACGCGCGCCTCAAAGAGATGTCGTCAGCACAAAATAGGGGTCCACTAGGGCCGATGCCTGCCGGGGTCGCGGGAAGGTACTTATGGGTCACCGAGGCCCCCGCAACACAGGCAACAGGAAGGAATACGGGTGGGTTTTAGTCAGTAAGAGTCTGACACACCCTCCCGGTCCGCCCAGAGCGGGAGAAGTTATTTGATGATTTCCCACCCTCAAAAAAAAAAAAAAGTATACATATACACTATACTTTTTGAAAGCCGGCTGGATGCGAGACCGGTCGATGTGGCGACGCTTGAGTGAGGCTCATGTCCAGCAATGGACGTCTTTCGGTTGAAACGATGATAATGTACTGAGATATATGTACACAATTCCATTAATCGTTTCTTGTTTTCCCCTACTCTTATTGCTATCCACAATTCCACATTCATACTTAACTCTTTTCTTGTCATTCATGCACACATTCCTCTGCATCTAAGACCCACTCCTCAGATTGTCTCTCACAGATGCTTTTCCTCCTAATGCTCCTCCACCTAGTCACACTACACATGCCTCTAATGTCTCATTACAGCTGTATGCAATACAGCTACCTTTCCTTCTACACCTTTAATAACTATATCATACCTGGTACAGCCCGATTCAAACTTTATGGCAGCTCGGAACATGAGCCGGGTCGCTGCGCAGTAACGAATTCATTCGTCAGCGGGGGTGAGGGGTGGGGTACTGCGCAGCGAGTAGCGCACTTCAGGGGGGTAACCATCACCTCTTATAGCAGTATTATTTCAATATTACTTTAGCGTGAGAAAGAGATGGAGCTATAAGTCCTGTATAGCTCCATCACTTTCCCACTGTGAAGTAATATTATAATAATACTGCTATAAGAGGTGATGGTTACCCCCCTGAGCTGCCACAACATACGTTACGTATATAATTAATAACAAGAACGTCTTATTTGAATGCAGAACTTGGTTGTTTTTTATTTTCGATTACTCAACTCAATTTTGAGTAAATAGATCATTGCTTCATATTTTGCAATAAATTACAAGCGTTGTGTCATCGCGTTTCTCTTTTTTTTTCTATGCAATCTGACAGTGCCCGCGGTTGTTGTCAGCGTCTTAAGTTGGACGCGTACTATCAGCAACTGCACGTGTTTAATCATCATTTAATCATCATCATCATCATCCATCACCTTTTATCTTCTCCAGTTAAAATGCTGCGGTGTAGGTGGTCGTTTTGACTGGATATCCAACCAGATCCCGGTCAGCTGCTGCTTCATAGACTATGGCACCATCTCTCCGTTTGAATGCACTACCTCTAACGTGAATGCTGTCGGTTGCGCGACCATTCTCGGCGAGTGGCTGTCCTACAACGCCTATGTGATTGCCATCTGTGCGGTGGTTGCTTCATGTTTGCAGGTCAGTAATGTTAGTACCCTATTTATGTTTCTTTATATTAGTTTTTTTGCATTATACTGGGCGATGCCCGTTTTGCGTGGATGTGACGCATATTTTACCCCAACTTGTAATTTCATGTTTGTGTTATTTTTACCGCAAATAAACGTATTTCTTTCGTAATTCTTATATCGAGACCTGCAGGCTTAGCACAACGTTTTCTATTTCTACGAAGAATAGACACATCTTTTTCTATACCAAGTGACATTTCATTTCTCCATTTTTGTCATTGCGATGTAGAAACCCTTCTACAATCTGTCATTTTGTCTTTCTAATGATCTTTGTCTAGGTCCTTTTTATGTAGAAGGATTTCTACGGTGCGATGTCAAAAATGGAGAAACGAAATGTCACTTTGTATAGAAAGAGCTTTGTTTATTCTTCGTAGAAATAGAAAGTGTCATGCTAAGCTTGGTGTGGTCTGACGTTTGATTGGTACATTACTTTATGTTTGGTCACCAATAGGTAGCTTTAAGGCCTTTTATTGTCTTCAGCAATAACGAAACAAACTTTGTCAGTGACGAATTAATGTAGCATCACTGTGTGTAATGTTTTCCGCACCCTCCATCTTCTTAGCGTGTCGATTGCAATCTTAATGGACTCGGCTCAAAATTCGGCTACGTGTTTGGCGCCATCACTAGCGTCAATCAGT
The DNA here is from genome assembly GCA_905333075.3 of Atethmia centrago. Lineage (NCBI taxonomy): Eukaryota > Metazoa > Arthropoda > Insecta > Lepidoptera > Noctuidae > Atethmia > Atethmia centrago. The sequence continues at coordinate 26,310,008 of HG995378.1, read as the reverse complement.
TCCTGTAACGTGTAGCTGACAGGGCACGCAGTACATGATATTAAGTGTCCCATCGTTTGTAGAACATCATCACATTTACTCTCCAAGGTGGAGTCGTCTATGAATCTCCACCTGAACAGGTTTTCCATGCTTCGGCCAACCTAGGTCCTGAGTCTATTACGCACCCTAATTGCGTTCATTCGCAATCTGAATGATTTTGAAGGATATTGCTAATCCATTGCTTCATATGTTCGAGAAATGTGTCTGCTCAACAACGTAAATGACACAATGAATGTTGTAGAACTGTCCAAATGAAAGCCATTGCTATTGTAAGTTTAGTTACACAATTACCCCGCTAAACTTAGTCCATTGTAATTGAAGGTATTGGTGCCGATTCCCTTGTTCACAAACTCAACTAAATTTCAGTTCAGTGCGTCTTTTTCTTTCTATTTCATAAAAAAAAGGACAGAAGATAAATTTTAGTTTAGTCCTGTCAAATTAATCAGCGCCTGTCACTACTCTGTACAAGTTTAGACGTGATTAAAAACTTGCCTAGGTACTAAAATTACGTCAATTTACGTCAAGCGCTGATTAATTTGACAGGACTAAACTAAAATGTATCTTCTGTCCTTTTCTTAGTGAAATAGAAAGAAAAAGATGCACTGAACTTAATTTTAGTTTAGTTTGTGAACAAGGGAATCGGCGCCATTGTCGGTTGTAGAAACGGTCCCCTTTCATTCAAGTCTATACTTAAAGACTAAAATAACGTTTGAGTAATGACGTAGGTAAATATAATGTAGCTAATTACCTGATTATCTTAATTTCTAGTTCAATTATTTTTATTTAAATTTCGTGTTTTTTTAATTTTTAATTTGATTTAGATAATATTGTAACTTCACTGTACCTTAATTGGTTTTTGTTATACGTGGAAACGTAGTGGATTGTACTGTAACCATCCTTAGGTTTAATTTAATTTAATTTAATAATTATGGAATCCTCACTGTTCAATTGTTTGTCTTCCCAAATAAAAAAAAAAATAAAAAAAATGTAGTTCCTCTGTGGTCGATGTAATCTTCCACCATCGCTAAAGTATCGCTGGAGTCGCTGTGTCGCATGTCGTGTCAATTGAATTAATTAAGATCATCTAAAATTGCTTGGCCTTGACCGTTCTCAATTACAAGTAGCTACCTACCAACTAAGCTACCTACTACTTATACTATGGATTTTTTTAATCGTTTATCGTTTCGACCAGCGCAGCGGGTGAGCTTCTAACATCATGATTTTGTGATAGTGTTATGGCCGATCCCGATACTAAGTTTATTATTGGTTACTGAGCATTTTGCAAGACTGGTACGTGTAGTACTATAGTCGTCGCGTTTTAGCATGGCAATAACGGACATTGACCCACCTCAATATTCTAGCATGTTTTATTTTTAAAACTGAAATAAAGTCTGTTAATGGTCAGGTAATCGACGTTGACCTTGACCATACAAATGCTCACGCCGTGCGGCCGTTCGATTTCATAGGGAATATTTATTTTTAGTAACGAAAATATAAATATTTGAAAAAAATCATAGAATTATAGATATAAAGTAGTCTATTCATACAAAAATATAATATATACATATACTCGTAGAATTGATGTGTATGCGTTCTAGTTTAACATACATTTTTTGCATAACTTATTTGCATTATAAGAAGGCGTAATATCAGATTTAAAAGTTACTAACATCATATATCTGCGCCTTAACGTCCTGAATCAATATCTATCGTGACCTTCAACTTGTTCAAACCATCAATAGTTTATTGTTTGGGTTCCTACGGAGAGATATTAGGGAAAGGGCAATGACCGCTATTGCCATGATTTTGAAAACGCGACAACTATAGAGATCGATATTTTTATTTTGTAAAACATAAGTAAGTACAATACATGTGCATTGTGGATGGAATTAATTAATAATACAAAGAAGCTACATGTTTTGCCAGTTAGAACATCTGTCTTTAGTTTCTTGCCAATAGAGGCGCTCGTACAGCACTTAGTCCTCCTAATAGATTTCGTGCTCAACTCGATTTTATTCATGACAAAACAAAACAGCAGACTATGTGGGTCATTATTGTTTTTTTTTTTTTGTTTTTTTTTTTTTCTCATTTAGTATTAATCATGGTCTGGCAGTTTGAGTAATTTATGCGGCGTACCCAAATGTTCTTTCTTTGGTATTGTTCGTCGAATCGTTGAGCTCCTTAAGTTCTGAGTTGAGCTGCACGATTACTGACAAATGCGTGCACTGACTGGACAGGTCCACTCAATCTGTGTGGTTCTTTCCTCAAAAGGACCATTTCAGACACCAATCTACATGGCCTTCACATGATCTGACCAAGATTATGTCTGGACTTTAAAAGAGACTGTGACCTCTGAGTTTGTTTCGGCCTTTCTTCTCAGAGTAGTCAGGTAGGAAACGCCGACCTCATCAAGCTTTATTTTAAAAATATGATTGACGTGTAAAAAAGTGTTTGTACAAACCTACTTACAGAAAATAAATCATTTATCATTTAGTAATTGAGTAACACATCAGGATTCTTTTTGACAGTTCAACAACATTCATTGCGTTATATACTTTGTTGAGCAGACAATTTTTACGAAGTTATGAAGCAATGAATTAGCAATAAACTTCAAAATGATTCAGACTGTGATTGATAGTGTGCTTCGCAATTAGGGGCTGGCGTGGTTCAGACCAAATTGGAAACTTATTGATAGCCAATGGTGCCGATTCTCTTGTCACAAATTTCTCTAAACTAGACCAAAAATCACCAAAATTTCGTTTAATCCTGTCAGACGACGTTTCCCATTCTGAAATTAACTAAAGTGACATAAATTAACTATATTATAGTTTGACAGCACTAATGTCATTTTAGTTATTCAATTTAGTGAAAATGGCAATTATGCTATTCTGAATTTGACGTTTTTCACCTAAAATTGTAATTTTCAAACTAAATCAGATTATTTTTAATCGCGATTAAAAAGGTGTGGAATAAAATTAGTTGTCATGAACTAAAATTTACAAACCACATTTCTCTTAGATTTCTTGAAAGTTTGGATGCTTGTGGGTTTGGAAAATCTTAGATCAGTAAGGACGCTTATGTGATTGCAGCTGTTGTCGATGCGGCAGAAAGAAATAATAAAATTATTGATATTAGAAATTCATTCGTGATAACTTAGAGGTATTTTTGTACTGAACATCTAATGACTTAGTTATAATTTGGAAAAAGCATGAAAGTAGAGTAAATGCTGTGGAAATGCGTTCCTTGAGAAGCATGTGTGGTGTGACTATAAATGATAGGCTGAAAATTGATGTGATAAGGCAACGATGCGGTTTAAAGGAAGAAGTAGTGACAAAAATTGAAAAAAAGTATGCTTAGATGGTTTGGTCATGATGAGAGGATGAATGAACAAAAGGTTTACAAGGCAGATGTGAGTGGAAATGCCAGAAGGGGACGCCCCAGAAAGACTTAAAGTGACCTCATTAATGATGTTTGTCAAAAAGGTCAGGTGCGTAGTACTCGCAACCGGCGTGGGTGTATGACCAAACTTAAATGTATGAACGTAAACGAAGCAAAAGGAGCATGTAAGGAGTGTAGCAGGTGGCATTCTATAGTTTCTGCCTACCCCCATGGGAAGAAGGCGTGAGTTTATGTACGTGTGTGTATGTGTATAATTTGGAAAACAAGTGGATAAATCCATTTCCAGATTCTGTGAAATAAGAAACTATTTTTTTTTAACTATCAAGAAAGAGTTCAGTTATTAGAGTTCAACTATCAGTTGGAAGCATTGCAAGACCGTTCCAACCCATTCCAAATGGCTGAAAAAAGATTTTTGTACTTACTCCCTAGATTGGGACAGACGAACAAGATGTCCTTGATAGGGCTTTCCTACGGCGACGAGAATACCGGAGACATTACTGAACGATAAACCGGATTTATAGAGAAAGCTCAATCAGGAGGAGGCTCAGTAGACGCTCAGGTTTGAATGGAATGAGTTAGTGAAAAAGCTCATCGGAGATAGTGATTATCAAATGTGTTATCCCATGTACCCATATTATGACGCCAGCTCAACAGAACAGCAGGACTAAAGCCACGTTGTGGTAGTTACACACAAATAATGAGAGATTTTTCTAGAAAACAATATATTTTTATAAATAATAAAGCTACATTTTTGTTTATTCATTAAGTTTTTGTTTCCTATATTCTTCCTATAAAGACATGGGTGCCATTCTTTTCTCATGCCACCCTCATTCCTCATCTTTTTCACATAGAATGGTCTCCTCCCTCGCTGTCTTTGCGAGGTTACATAGTATTGGTGCTTGGTGTGGCTTTCATAGCAGCAGTCAAACTCGTACCTGTAAACAAGTATAATTTGTTATTAAAAAACACTGAAACCCTGGTGCAAAAGCAATATGAAGTAATATAAAATATACATTAGTACCTACATATATTTCTAAATGGTATATTTGTGTGAACAAGCTCTTAAAGGACATGAAAATACATAGCTATTATCAGCTACTGCTTTAACTTTATTTGGTCAGTTTACATTTAAGTAAGACAGTTCTAGTAAGTAGATATAACATCAGAGATAAATACCTTTCATGTTGGACAATTTCTTTATGTCACCTTTTTCTTACAATCTGCCACTATGTATTAGGACATTCAGTATTTTTTATGACATGTTCTGTCTTGCTTGTTAAGTGTCCTTTGACACATCCAAAGTTATGAAACAATCCACACAGTTATGAAACAACAAGCTAAGTTTGTCCGATGAAATCCTGTGGAATTTTGTGTTTTAGCCTGTGTATTCCTTTTTTATCGATTAGGTTGTTAGCCTGGATATATGGGTACCGCTTAATTCTTTCTTTATACGACTTGATATAGCTTTTTATTTCCTCTTTACTGTCGGTATTTTTATATCATGGTGTAGAGCTTCATTTGGTACAACAATGGGGCGTTTGTGATTGTTCTTAGAAGCTTGGTCTGAAATCGCTGTGTTATCTCTATATTAGAGTATGATGCTGTTCCCCATAGCTGAATGCCATAGGGATAAAGGCTCGATTATACTTGGCGACGGCTACGAGGCTTTGTTTTATTTTCCAGGTCAAATAGTGACCAGTAGAACTTAGTGAAAATGTGTTTTTCCAAGGAAGACGTCTGTCGAGGTTTATACCAAGGTCATTCACATGGTCAGCTTGAGGCACTTGTATTCTATTTAATGGAGCTTATTATTTTCATTGCTACCATCGCAAACACATTGAAATAAACTTTATTTAATAATAAAATCAAATTCGAATTTTCCATTACTTATAATATTTTACTTTTGTCTGTCGAAGTTACGACAGATACAAAAATCATGGATTTGACAAATTTATTGTTCTTTATTCGACTATTTTGAATATAATCTGTGTCGAACGCATTTTGTCACCTCTATTTTGGCCTATGGTTTACTCAACTTACGATTGTCAAACTCGAATATAATTGTGTCAAAATTGTTTCTAATTTTAGTGAAACTTATTTGCAGAATAGCTTTTAGGATTCTCTTAACCAAAAATAAGAAGTTTTAGTGATAGTTTAGTTAAGTTCGGTGAACAACAGAATCGGCACCAATTAAGAAAAATTTAGACTTCAATTGCTTTAGATAGCATATTATGTCGTTATCATTTATCGTGTTTTACCATAGGCCATTTAAATAATAATAGACACTGGTGCCGATTCCCTTGTTCACAAACTAAACTAAATTTAAGTTCAGTGCATCTTTTTCTTTCTATTTCATTAAGAAAAGGACAGAAGACAAATTTTAGTTTAGTCCTGTCAAATTAATCAGCGCTTGACGTAAATTGACGTAGTTTTAGTAGGCAAGTTTTTAATCACGTCTAAACTTCTATGGAGTAGTGACAGGCGCTGATTAATTTGACAGGACTAAACTAAAATTTATCTTCTGTCCTCTTCGTAATGAAATAGAAAGAAAAAGATGCACTGAACTTAAATTTAGTTCAGTTTGTGAACAAGGGAATCGGCGCCATTGTGCTTCGCAATTAGGGGCTGGCGTGGTTCAGACCAAATTGGAAACTTATTGATAGCCAATTACGAAAAATTTAGACTTCAGTTTCTTTAGATAGCAGATTATGTCGTTATCATTTATCGTGTTTTACCATAGGCCATTTAAATAATAATAGACACTGTTAATCTGTTGCTGAGGTGGCAGTGGGCTGGCCTTGTTTGTCGAAGGACCGATGGCCGGTGGAGCAGACGAGTCCTGGAGTGGAGACCGCGTATCGGCAAGCGTAGTGTGGGACACCCCCCACCTAGATGGACCGACGACCTTAAGAAGGTGGCTGGGACGAACTGGATGCGGAAGGCAGGACAGGGTGTTGTGGCGCAGCCTGGGAGAGGCCTATGTCCAGCAGTGGACTGTTATAGGCTGAGTTGACTGTTAATCAAATAACGAACTGTTCCCTTTTTTCAGGTACTACTATCACTGATGGGCAGCTACTTAGCTTATAGGGCGAAGTTCGAAGTGGTCGAATTGGAGTCTTAAATAAACATTGTATATTCACAAGTTTTGTTTTATTTTTATTGTTTATTATTATTTATTTTTATTGTACTGCCCAACCCTTCGGGGAAGCAAGGCGTCGTGATATGATTATGTTATAGGTTTTTGTTTTATTTTTTATTCACTAGTGTGTAAGAAAATGTATATAACCTACTCTAGCTGATAGTAAACAGACAATTAATTACTAGGAAAATTATCTACCAAAGTTAAATCCGACATGTTTAGCGGTAAGTTTTTTCTGCAAACAATAATTTATTTTCCAAATCATAGTTTATTCTATTTTAATTTTGAATGTTTGTTTTATGACATGATTTCATTAGGTACAGCTACTATAAGATTGTGTCACATAATACTTAAGTATTTAATTTAGTACTTATCCACTTGTTGACGTCAAATAATAAAAAGCAGTAATGGTGTAATTATATCAGCACGTGTTATCTCCGAAATCTTTAAGGCAAGCGCGATATCGCGGGTGCGACATATTGCCCCAGTCTGCACGAGCCTTTACTATACTTACCTACTTATATGTAAGAAAAAATAACAGATACAATGAAATAAATGAACAACGGTTGAGAGTAGGTATTTGGGTAACTAAATAAAAAAGATACCTATTCATAGACATACGCTTGTAAACACACAAACATAGGTAGGTCATTCAGCAGTGTCGTAAAGGTCAAAATGTCGGTAAACTTTTTCGGTCTAGCTCTCATTCGCCAAGTGGGCAGAGTATAACGTGCGATAAGGAACTTCGTTCCAAAAGTCAAGCTAAAGTCGCAAGCCATGCCGTGTCGGAAAATACCAACACGATTTTCCCTTGTAGATTCTCCCTATTGGGTCCATTTAGATTTAGACGTACGCGTGCGCGCCTAGGACGAAAAAGGCGACGTGTGTGGAGTGGCGGGATTGCGCGACTGAGAGAGAAATAGTATTATTGCGCGATTAAAGGGTAAATAAAAATCCCGCACGATTGTGCTAAGGAAAGCGCGTGTGTCTAAATGAAACCATTGATATATAAAGGATTCTCCCCGTTGTTCAGGAAAATGACAGTCGACGTCGTTTCGCGCAAACATTAAGCGATGTAGGCGGGAAACGACGTCGTGAATAAAATATTCAGATTAGAATGGAAATTAAAATTTAAACTGCTGTGTGTTTTTCTTATCGCAACCTGCCAGTAACATCGTAGCCGTTATGAGCACTACGAAGCGAGTTAAAATTAACACATTTTGTCATATCGACTGTAAATTGCAAGCGAGGCTATTGTGTGATAAATGTATTCTCTCCGTTTCTAAAGATTTTATAAACTTATAAATAATTCATTGGTGACGTTGCTATCGATAAATAATCTATTATTCATAGAGCACAATTCCAATTTCAAAATTTCATAAACCGTGTTACGTGTGTGGTTCAGTTCGAAACATATCGTGCGAGAGTGAGCGACGTTCGCCTCCGATGAGATAAATCCGCTTGTTTTCCTTATCAAGATTAATATACCTACCTATGGTGATAAAAATATCCGTAGCCAGTTAAGACGACGACAGTGGAAGCTGTCACGCGAGCGTACACGTAGCGTTTTGAATAAATTACAACAAGATGTGGTCGAAACTGTTTACTACAGTTAAATATATATTAGTGACTATCAATTTTCTGTTTTTGGTAAGTAGTGAGTGTGTGATCTACGCTGTTATTGGTGGTGTGGGAGGCAGTTCCATGTTATTAGTGTCGCTTGTGGTTTACAGATCACTGGCATTATTATCCTATCGGTCGGCGGGTCCGTACAATCAGCGTACAATGGCTACCATCCGTTCTTATCAGATAGATTCTTCTCTCTGCCAGCGTTCTGCATCGCAACCGGTGTCATCATATTCCTGATCTCGTTCCTCGGGTTCTATGGAGCCTTCATGGAGAACTACATTGTGAACATGATGGTAAGGGCACAATTATTGTTATCTTAACGTCATTCGATGGCCGTGAAAGCCTGTTATCTCATACCTAGTCTGTGTTCTGTTCTGATTTGTGAAAACTGAACCTAGTGATCTGATTCATACATGATAATTGACGCTTTAATTGATAGTTCATGGAATTTTAATTGTGTTTGCTAATAATACCTACTGAAATACGACGAAGCCAGATATGTTTGAAGCATTTGAAATAAACTGATTCCGAGTTTCTAAGTTACGCAGTTAGTCCCTTAATCACAGGCCATAAACATCTTGATCCCAATGTCAACAGAACCTTTTGTTCTATTCTAGAGGCACATTAACACAACAATATTCTGTGAGGTTGCGTCACTGCTTGAATGTAAACACAATTATCATGATTGCGAGGATATTCACGAGATAATTAAATCATTATTTATGTCGAAACATTTCATTTTTGACATAAAATGTCTGTTGTTGACTCATGGCTGGGCTGGATGTACGGAATTAGATCTTAGTTTACTTTTTGTCCGAAGTACCGGCCGCCTGCCCTACATACGTTCTGAAGGAACGTCCCAAAGAAATGTCAGTAGTATCTAATAAATTACCACGCACGTAATCTTTAGAGATAATGAAAGCAAATACTTTTTAGATTTAATTAGTTGAAACTTTTTGTCTTTAGTATGAGGAACGAAGTACGAAGAACCTTAGGCAAGTGATAAGGTATTTCAATCGTGACATTTTAAGGTTACAATGACACGACAGGCAGAAATTGCACTTAAAGCGCAGAAATATGATTTTAGTGACTTTTAAATCTGTTAGTACGCCTTCAAATAATGCACGTAAGTTATGCAAAAAAAATATGATAAACTAGAACGCGTACACATCAATTATATATGTGAATATTTAAGTATTGTAGTAAAATACTTTGTAAAATAAATTCTGAAAGTAATGTCTACCCAAAGCTTATAAAACGATATTACTTTTAAACTACTTTAGATATTTTGTTTTTTCTATGAATTGACTATATTATTATCTATAATTTTATCTGTGTTTTTTTTCAAATATTCATAGTTTTGTTACTAAAAATACAATAGGTACACAGTTACAAAGTCAACAGCGATTACCCTACCCGTAAGTGCGTGCATTCTAAAAGATAACAACGTCGCAAATAGCTGTCAAATATTTACCTGTTTTTATTAATTTTGTTAGTTATATTTATTATATTTAGTATATAATATTTAAGGTCACTAAACCTAAAATATTAATAATGAATTGCAATTATAACAATGATTTGATGTTATAATTATAACCTTTTCCGGTATAAAAAGGGCACTTAGATAGATTCCAAATACTTTTATTATATCTAAAACTAAATACTTATTCGGTGTTACGTTTTGAATTTCATTATCAATATTCACTAGTTCATTAATTCACTGGTTGAAATATTGCTATATTTCATATTTCCATACAGTAAAATTGTGAAATTAATCAAAACAGCGAAATAATTGACAGCTATTTGCGACGTTGCCCACTTTCAGAATGCACGCTCTTAGACTACAAAGACACTAGTTTGCACTTCCTTTTGCTAACGAAAACAAATCAAAGACTACCAAATAAAAGTGATCGAACGAATCACGGGTTCCACGCTTACTATAGGTACTTAAATAGGTATGGGTCCTTATACATACTTTAAAAGGGGTTTATACAAGCTGTTGTTTTGAACCTGCAAAACATTTCAGGAGGTTGTTATGAAACTCGTAAATAATCGTATAACAATACGATACCAAGTCAATAATCAATAATTTTTTTTTTTTTCGGTTTTTAAATTTTTTTTTTTTTTTTTTATTTTTTTTTTTTTGTTGATTCGGGTCGAGTATCACTAACATAATTACCTCCTAAAATGTTTTGCAGGTCCAAAACAACACCTTGTATAAAAATGTTGCTGTTTAACCAAACATTTTTGACGTTTAAACGTCTCTTAACTATAAGCAACGTTTATAAATAAAACCCTTACTGCTTTTACTGCTGGGAGTTTGTTGCGCCACTTCTTCCCAGCTAAAGCACTAGGAAGTTTTGAGGGCAGGCGTTTTGGGGGACTGTCTTATGTGACGTTCAAAAAGTGTTGATTATCAGCCTAATTTGAATAAATAACTTTCTCGATCTCGATCCCTTGGGAATATCGGGATAAAAAGTCCTATGTCCTAATCCAGGTCATGGTCTACCCATGTGCCCAATTTCTTCAAAATCCGTTCAGCCGTTTTAGCGTGAAAGCATAAAAAAAGCAAACAAACAACCCAACAAACAAATAAACAAACTGATTTTCGAATTTATAATATTAGTTATTATAGATTAGGATAACTCTCCATAGGTAGATTATTTACCTGAATAATCTCACAGGGAGCGTTGGTTGCCATGGTGACAGGTTGGCTACAAACCAAGTCAATAAATTGGTCATTCACGACTAACGATTTGCCAACATAAATATACCTAAACCCAACTACGGCAAAGCCAAAAGGAAGGTTATGTTTTAGCAGGCTATGTATGTATGTTCAGCTGTTCCCTTTTATCTCCTAAACTACTCGTAGTATTTTGACAAAAGAGGTATTTTAATATATGTATAGGTTTTTAAAATTCTGGATTGTAGAGGTGAACTTGCTGACTACAATACTTTAACAACATTTATTTCCTTTATTGCGTCTTTTCAATATAGTTAGCTGTAGGTATGTAGAAAGGGCTATACATAACATAACATCACGCCAAGTTTCCCCGAAGGGTTGGGCAGAGGTGTTCCTGTACTACCTACACCCACATTTCGCCGGTTATGTTTTAAGTCCCCTGTAATAGGGGGCGAGCCTATTGCCATCAACCGGGCCAAAATCCAGACTTCGAGCTGCTACTGAGAAATTCCAGACAGAAAAACCCAAAAACATTTTGCCCGACCCGGGAGTCCATCCCAGGACCTCATGCTACTGCTGAGCAACGAGGCAGCCGCAAGGGCTATAGGTAACAGCTAATATATGACCTACACAGGTATATTGCATATTATGCAAGCCAATGGTGCCGAAAGAATTAAAAGTCAAGTTTTTAAAGTTATGTATGTATTTATTTAATTAAGAGAATCTTTCGTGGTCTCCAAGGAAATTGGGCAACAAACTCCGTCAATCCATCAATACATATATCATTATATCGCGCCTGGTTCTCCCGAGGGGTTAGGCAGAGGTGTACTAATAGTACACCACGTTGCGCCAGTTATGTTTAAGTATGTCCCAATTCATCAATCTCATTTAAAATTAGCTCAATGCATGGTCAGACCACTGTTCATTGGCATTTAAGCGTGTCATTACTTTTGATTGATTCAAATCTGAATCCTAATGAATAACAAAGGGAAGTATTGTGTTGTAAGATACATAGATATACACTCGAAAAAGACAAAGAAGTTTTTGAAGATGTTATGTTTATAGATAAAGGAAATGGGTACTCGTAGATAGGTACATTGGCATATTATGGATCATCAGACTATACGGAAATGCAGTTATCTTTAGATATTGATTTCGTGAGGAAAGTTTTGAGTATGAATGTGAATTTCCCGGTCACCGAAATGGTAGATGGATTGAATTAAAGATGATAGTTATCGCTGAATACAGAGATGACCGCTGATAGAGGTATGTACACATTCATAAACTCGCGCCTTTTTCTTATGCGGGTAGGCAGAATAAAAACAACGAATAAGAAAAAAAAATAGGCTCCAAAGGGTTAATTCACAGAAGTTTGAGGATAGTAAGGCCACTTTTCTACCAGAGATGTGCTCTGCAGCTATCTTGCGAGGATGGGAAAGCTAAGCTGTGTAGCGGAGCGAGTAAGGTGTGGTATGAAGATGCGCCGCCGCGAGGTGGGTGTGCGAGGAAGATCCGCAGCTGGAGCTATGCGATGCATCGACAGTAGGGTAGGCACGGGGAGCGGCTGCGGCAGGGTGAGGGGAGAGGCGCTCGATATCAAACACATCCATAGCCCCCATCCATATAGCACGCATCCTTTCATATAAAAAACATAGCGAAGTTGAACCTGTTTCCACCAGTGCTATGCTATGTGGACCAATGAATATGCTTGGTGGATATCAGACGCATCCATAGCAACGTAGCACATCTCTGGTGGAAAAGCAGCCTAAGTCGTGGTGCAGGTTTCAGGCTTGGTCTCATCTCACAGCTCTAGAATCAATCGTCAGTATTTCTTTGCTGAAAATGTTGGCATAAAAACTATTTTACAAAATACAAAACAACCTACTTACGAAAAAAAAAACACGTCAGTGGCCTATAACGAAAATACAAAACCAAAGACGCCAACTTCCGAAATTAAAGTTATTTTTCACTTTGTAGGTACCTAGTGTTTTTTTCTGAACTCTATTTTTATTTTTTTTTGTAATAAAGTTTTTATTTTACACTTTTTTGTTTTTTTTTAATTATTATTTATTAATAGGTTAGCCTACAATAGTTTACACATTTCATTTCATTTAAAGGTACACGATATACTCGTACATTACATAAGTGCAACAGTTACTTACAGGCTAACACCAAATGCACTATAGGTACATATATTTGAATTTCACATTTTTATTACTGTAATGAAATAATTAGTTTTAATTTTGTATTTATTTGTTTATTCACTTGTAACTCAGGTACAAACCAATGCAATAGTGAAGCAAACTTAATGTTAACTTATTAACTAAAACTTATTAGTATTATTACATACAATGTGATGCTTGTGAATTCACTCCGTGTACAAGCAAAAATGTCTATCTCCTCCGCTACAAGGTTAAGGTTGCGAAGCGCCCGCGTCAGAGGCTTCCATTTAAGAGATTAGTGCGGCCACGAGGTACAGCCAGCAGCTGAGGCCGCCGTCGCCGCCACACATACCTATCTGTCGGGCACACTCAAACACTCCAACTCAAATATATTGGCGTTATGTATCTTGCCTCTAATTAAATTAAATAAATATGAGACAAGTGCGAACTCACGCCTAACTACGGTAGCTATGGCCTTCTGTAAGCGTTCACAGTCCTCATCACCCCTCACTACCATGGATAACTTAAGATCGTCTGCAAATAAGAAACAATTTGCATCCTTAACGACTTTGGGCAAATCGTTTACCATAATTATAAATTGCAGAAGTCCCAGGTTACTCCCTTGGTTAACACCAGACCACGTAAAGCACGGCGTTGACTTATGTCCCTATTCTACGTATTGCTGCCTATCCCTCATGCAACTGGCGAAGAAATGAAGTAGGTGCGAAGTGAAACCAACGGCTACTAACTTCTTGAGCAACACGTCACTATCGACTAGGTCAAATGCTTTTTTGAAATCGAAGTTAGCAGCGTCAGGTTGCACCCCACTGTCTACAATCGGCAACACATGAGCCATGTAACTCAGTAAGTTACTGGTGGTGCTCCTCATTGATCTAAACCCGTGCTGTGCAGCTGAGAGTTGTATGCAAGTAAGCAAGTGAGTATGACTCGCTTAAAAATGCTGTTATGAATAGCGTATAGGTGGGCACCTGTATTAACGTAACACTGCCAAAGACGACAAATCACGCTCCTATTGACACCAATACCTCGGTAGCATAGGTAGCATTCCTACAGCTCTCTGCATTTCATCAGCAGTCAAACGGCGTCGCTTCATGACATAAAAAAATACTCACCACTCAATTTTTTCAAAAACTGTATATCTTAAAATGATAAAAGTGAGATAAATACCAAATTTATCGAGCAACCAAAACAACATGAAATCGGGAAAAAATAATTAGCTTTTATTTTAATGAAAACAAAACACAATCGAAAAATTTATATTTTTCAAATCAGCCAGTTTGTTTAAGTTCCCGAGAACAAAAAGATTGTATACCAATCTAGTTTGTTAAGAAAAAAATAAAGTATCAATTAATAAAACTTGCTGCAGTTTCTGTAAATGATGCGTGTTGCTTAGACTTTTTTGATGTGTGTGGTTCTGATAGCTACCCCACACAAATTCGAATACCACTACCTGCTATGCAACAGGAAGTTATTACAACATCATCCACATAGACTAAGTGGGAAAAATACGTATTTAGTGGGTCAGTAGTTTGTAATTTATCTAAATTACAATAGCCTAATGTCTTACCTTTTACAAAATATTGCTCTTTTCCCGAAGACAAAGTTCTCCTGGTACTTCACCATATGCATTGTGACGAGCATAAATTGCTTAGCAACCATATTAAAGTACTTGACCTGATTACAATGGGACCGCCTAGGAAATATACCCATTCAAACAAAAAAATAATTTTCCAAATCGGTCCAACCGAATTCGAGTAATCGGGGAACATACGAGTACCTACATTAAAAAAAATACAACGATCTGAGAACCTCACCTCTCCCTTTTTTTGAAGTCGGGAAAAAATTTGGACGAATATTAATAGCAAAATGGTTAAATAACCATTTTGCTATTAATATTCGTCCAAATTTTCAAATCAATAATAATAATTTTTGTCCAAATCATAAAGGCTAAGTAGCCTTTATGATTTTAAATCATGGTAAAACATGACATGTGTATGTATGTACATGTATGTATGTAGGTACTTTTTAGGGTTCCGTACCACAAAAGGAAAACGGAACCCTTGTAAAGTAAATAAATGAATTTTGAATTGGGGGTCACTTTTAGAGGCAGGTGACAAAAAAAAAAATTGCGATCTCTACCGTGTGACATATCAAAAAAAAGGCTTATTGTAAGGATTCCAGATATATTTATTTTTCTTATTATTTTAAAATTAATAATTTTAAAGTTATTTAAGAAAATAGTTGAATAACACCCCTTACCTCCGAAACTAATGAGTTAGGGCCTAAAATTTTGAAAAATATACAGAAAATAATTATTCAGTAATACATAGATTACAGGAAAACCTATAAGAAGTATATTATAATATATGGTCTTAAAATAACATGGTAAATCTGTCAATATTGTGCGTACAAAATTATATTTGCAGTTGGAATGTATGAGGGAACTATAATCTTAAGTTTATTCTTGGGATAGATTCATCCCGTATACGGAACCCTTCATTGTGCGTGGTTCGACACGCACTTGGCCGATTTTTTGGTATTTAGTTGCATTTCGCTATTTCCTTCATGCACGACTGACTTTTATTATTTGTGTTGCCCGCAAGGTGTTGTGTAAGGTGTATTTTTATTATTTTACCCTTGATTTTTCATTATAATTGTTAGTTCAGATGTTTTATTAGATATCATTATCGACAATGTATACCTACTATCAATTTACTTAGTGTAAATAATGTTATGGTTCAACAGTCAACACATAGGAATCTATTCGTACATTCACACCGAATGTCGCTATGATTTTATATTCGCAAAAATTATATCTGCAAACAAAACGAACGACACGATAAGATAGACCACACTGGACTTACAGCTAAAAACGAATTATTATACATTTATGGAGTAATTTGACATGTGATACCTGTCACTTTGTGTAAAAAAATGATCATATTTATTGAATTTTAGACTTTTACACTTAATAATATGCATTTATTTTACACTTATATAAATGGATTAAACTAAACGATCACCATTACAATAAATATGACCATTTTATTACACAAAGTGGCAGCTAGCACATGCCAGGTGAAGTGATAATTCGACTTTAGTAGGTATGTAAATATTTTTCTTAAATTGAAACTCTAAAGGGAGAATGTACATCATTCACAGCCCGACGTCACCCACTGCTGGGCATAGGCCTCCTTTTTCTTGTGTCAATCCCCACACTCCTGTGCCAGGCTCATCCAGTTTTTGGAACTGATGATGAAGACCACAGATCCACCGGAACTACTCATCTGTAGGAACTTCCTAGGTTCCTTCAGCCTAATTTTAAAATCAAACGCACTTTTTAGTGTAGTATCTAGTCGGCACACTCAAAAAGTGCGATTATTGAAACCGTTTACAGAACAAATAAGTTTGTTCAGCTGTATTGTGTTATCATGACTTAAGTATTGTCTGATGATAACAATCTTTTCAACAAGGTGTTTTTTGTTTATCAATAATTAAATATCAGCAATTCAGCATTATCACGATTGACCTTTTTCCTATACACAAAATCACTGTTGAAACCAGAGAGGGGGCGATGCCAGCCGACCCTTTTGCCTTGAAATCGCCAAAAACATCCTGCTGGGGATCGGTCCCAGAACTCCAACCAGCAACCACTGATTCGGTCTATCCTAATCCTAACTAATATTATTAATGCGAAAGTAAGTTTGTTTGTTTGTTATCTTGAACCGATCATTTTGCATATACGTTGTCAGGGGTACAGAATCGGACATACGGTACCCAGTGCCTGATTTAGACTTCTGACAGCCCTAGGCTAAATATGAATATGCCCCTCCCCCCCCCCCCCCCGGCCTGTCTGCCTGCGCCTGCCCAACCCACGAAAATACTTATCCACTACATTCATTTTACCACCTTGTCGGCGTGATTAATGTGTATACCTATTCCAAATGACAGCTTTCTAGTACTAATCGCCACTGAGCTGCATCCCCCACAGATAGTCAGACGGACATGGGGGTTAACTATAAGGGTTCCTTGTTTATTACGGAACCCTAAAAATGTCGTTTTAATATTTAAAGTTTGTCGCTAAGTATCGCTGGAATATTATTTTGGAATTGTTTTGAAATTCATATAAAAGCATTAAAAAAAAGTCAAGAATGTAGATATAATGAATAAAAATGCGAAAAAAAAAAGTGAAAAGCAACGTTGATTCTCAGCGCCCCCTCGTTCCTTGCGCCCTAGGCTCTAGCCTAACTAGCCTGTGGGTAAATCAGGGCCTGACGGTACCTTTCATCCTGAAAAATAGTATTGTTTCCGAGGAAAAAAAACAATAACGTTCTTATGATAATAGATGGCGCCACGTGTCTTTCGAATCATGATTGAATTATATTATTACTAGCTCTATTGAAAATATATTATTATCGTTAGAGTTCCTAAAATAGTTATTATAATAATATACCTATAATATCTTCTTATAAATACAATTTTCGTGTCACAGTGTTTGTAACAAAACTTCTCCGAATCAGCTTGACCGATTCTTATCCCGACAAATACATCGGACACCGTCAGAGCCGCCGGCACAATCTGTTTGCGCAAATGCAATCCAAAACTGTAGCCAGAGCCGAATCCCCAGTCTGTCGTACTCTAAAGATGCTAAATGCCCTTCTGACTGCCAACCCTGAATGTGATGTGTTTGCGGATGATTGGAGTAAAATTATGCGTTTAAGTCTGGTGTTCTGTGAGAGAAAGTATGCAATCCACTGTTCCATGATAGTTTTAAATTAAATTATTTACAACGTAATTATTATTAATATATTAATAATTGTTTCTATGTAAATTAATGTAATTGGTGCTGCACCGTTTTAATTAACTATAAATAAATAAATAAATACCTACTTATGAAATTTTGTGTGTATATTCAGTTGGTCTGAGAATAGGTCGTAAAGTATATTAATTTTCATCTCGATATTACCACGGGATCGAGATTTTCGCCTGAAATTTGGAATGAAATTTGGCAGTAGGTAGGGTAGATACTTAGTGCTACCCGTGCGAAGCCGAGCCGGGTAAAGCTAGTAATAATATAATGTAAAAAAATATATATACTTAATACTTACATACAGACGAATATAGAACCTCCTCCTTTTTTGAAGTTGGTTAAAAAGAAACAGTACGTACCTACAATAGGGAAATATTCGGTGAGCCACAAACTAAAGCCTGATTTAGATGATGCGAATTAATTGCTTGTGGCATACCTACCATAATTAGAAGTAACGTCGTCACGTGTGGTATATTGTAGCTCAAGAGTACGATTTTACAAGGTTATGGTTACCTTCCAGTATGAGGACACAAGAGATAAGAGATAAAATTAAATATTCGTGAAATTCTAAACACAAAACCCATACTTAATATTCTAAAGTAACTGTGTATACGTCGGTTATCTTTGACGCCTTAACGGCTGCACGGATTCCGATGAAATTTAGCACACAGGTAGACCATGACTTGTGTTGGGGTCCACTAGGGTCGATGCCTGCCGGGGTCGCGGGAAAGTCCGAAAGGGATGCCGTGGCTCCTGGCAAAGTGGCAACACAGGCAACGGAAGGAAAACGGGTGGGTTTTAGTCAGTAAAAGTCTGACACACCCGCTCCGCCCAGAGCGGGAGAAGTTATTTGGTAACGTCCCACCAAAAAAAAACAAAGTAGTCCATGACTTGGGTTAGGATATAATATACTTTTTATCCCCGTAGGACATGCCTGTGGAATAATTTACGAACTCCATGCGGGCGAAGCTGCGGGCAAAAGGTAGTCTAAAATAAAATGGAAATGGCATTTGCTATATTTGCTTTAATAACAATACAGACAACACACAGGCTTAACCGTTCTACAAGCATGAAAAGCCACAATGACATGAATCACAATCTGAATGATTTTGAAGTATATCGCTAATCCATTGCTTCATATGTTAGAAAAAAAATTCTACTCAACAAAGTAATGAATGTTGTTGAACTGTCAAAAGTTTGTTGTTTGTTGTTTGTCTGTTGGCGCGAGTATTTGTATTGAAACCGGAGCGTAGAGAGGGTCTCAAAGGTACAAGACGCAGCATAACTTTGCTCCCGAGCGATACACACAACTTTTCACCTCACTGCCGCGAGGAAAATGCTTGGTGCAAGAAAAACAGCTTGATTTCCTTGTTTAAATAGTTCAATGAAGTATGATAGCATTATAATAGTCTCCGAAATCGTTTTCACGCCTTTGGAATGTCGCTATGCATTGAAAAAATTGTACGCTTTTATGTACTTTTTGCGCGGTTTTTCCGGAAGAAAACTCAATGCGGCATTATGTACCGCTTGTACTAACTCTGCAGGTGTTAAATTTATATCTTCGTCGCTGCTGGACTTGCTCATATTTTATGACTTAAAACAATCCAAAATGATAGAAAGTGAATTGAATAAAGAGAGATGGGACTTCAGAGCATAATCCGAATCTAAAGGTACCTAGTAGAGCAAAGTAGTCAAAGGACTCGTGACCTTGATTTTGAAAAAGCATTTTTTAATTTTTGAAAACGCTTTTGCCTGAGGCAGGAATATAAGCCGAACCCATTTGTAAAAAAAAGCACCCTGTCGCGGGTAAGTCCGAAAGGAATACCGAGGCCCCTGGCAACACAGGCAACGGAAGGAACACGGGTGGGTTTTAGTCAGTAAGAGTCTGACACACCCTCCCGCTCCGCCCAGGAGAAGTTATTTGATGATTTCTCATCCAAAAAAAAAGGCTGTCACGTGCTTAGCAAATGTGCAGTAGGTAGGTAGTTAGATGTCAGTCGGTGTTAAAACTAGAGGGTGTTAGGTACAGCTGGATCCAAATTTGATGGCGGCTCTGAAAAAAAAAGTGTTTTTAATACTGAATGAGATAAGGACCATGATCTAGTTCGGGTTCTTTTGACCACTTTACTCTACTACCAATAGTTTCGGATTTAGCCCTGATGTGCCATCGCAAAAATCACTCTGTATAAACTAAAATGTATTTAACACGGTGACAAACTAATCTGATTTAGGGTTTTAAAAATAATTTAAATGGGTAGCAAAAATAATAGGTTGGCAGTATTTTAAGTATAAAGTACCAGCTTAATAATCAATTGTTAGCTTTGTTTTAATTTAAACTAGCATCCAGTTTTTGTTTTGGTAACTGAGAGTCACCAACAACCGAGGGGATCTGACGCTCGGCGGCCGCTGCCTTAGTGCTCACAGTTCTAACCTAACCTGACCCAAACGATTTTATACTTAAAATGCTACTTCATTGTAGCTGCCAACCTATTATTTTTGCTACCCATTTTATTTTTTTAGTAGCAAATAGTTAGTCGCCCTTTATGTTGTTAGTCGCCTGGAAAATAATTAGCCAACTAAAATAACTCATTTCCGACTGACTTTATTGATTTACCGTGACACATTATTTTGAATGTAATAATGTAATAATGCCGCGGTTGGTCCGTGGATGGGTGACCATCTTTACATACCAAGACCCCTTCGTGCCTCGGAAAGCACGTTAAGCCGTTGGACCCGGCTGTCATTTGTAGATCTTTGACAGTCGTTACGGGTCGTCAGAAGCCCGAAAGTCTGACAACCAGTCTTACCAAGGGGTATCGTGTTGCCCTGTGACTGGGTTGTGGAGGTCAGATAGGCAGTCGCTCCATGTAAAATACTGGTATTCAGCTGCATCCGGTTGGACTGGAAGCCGACCCCAACATAGTTGGGAAAAGTCTAGGCAGATGATGATGATGATGATGATGAATGTACCACATTTTTAAGTTTCATTAATGGCCGCCAATAAAAAACAATGCACCAGATTGCTGTATACATTATGGTCATTGTCAAATTCACAAGAGTTCCTTTTAAGACGAGAGTGAGCACTAAGGAAGGATTTTTGAAAATTCATCCTCGAAAGCAATGTTATTATAAGTATTTTACTTATAATATCATTGCTCGAAAGGGGTAAAACAGGGGATGATAGTTTGTTTGGAAGTTCGTAATTTTTGCCGATTAGAAATCCCATCGGGCCATAAATTTAATTTAATTTCATTTCAATTCATACGGCTACTCTTCTATAACATCCAAATTACTATTCCCAATGAATCTGACCATCTAATCTTAACATTTCCAGTTCGCGGCCGCCATGATTCTGATGTTTATCTTCCAACTGTCTGCCTGCATCGCTGGGTACGTGCTGAAGAGCAACACAGTGGTGCTGGTGCAGCATCAACTCATCTCTACCATGGACCTGTACGGCGTCAACAAGAGTGTCGAAGTCACCAAGCTTTGGGACCAGGTTCAGGAAGATGTGAGTATTGAATGAATTAATTAATTACACTTTACTACGTAAGATTAGGTTAAGCACTGGTGGAAAACGATGCGACTTACGATTTGCAGGTCGTAGGTTCGAACCAAGACTGGTGCTTTACTTTGGGTTAATTATTTCATCACTGCTGCCTCAAAACGGTGGAGGATAACATCGTGACGTCCAACCGAACCAGCATGTCCTAGAGCGAAACATTTGAAGACTTGACATCTAACAACTCGCTCGTGCCTTGCCAGTGGGAACATTATAGGCTGACTATATGCTCTAAGGTAAGGTGCCCCTCAGGCTAGGTGGAGCGATAATTTTCGCGAGTGAACTATTGTAGGGTGATGAAGGTGTGGCGGACGCTGGTAATAAAACCACATAAATAACACTTTAAAGTGGACTGTATTTTAATAGAAATAGTTAAAGGTGTTACACTGGCAGATTGCGAATGAAGACTGACTGTTGACATATGTTCGTTCACTTGAACGGAATGAGTGAATTATTATGTATGCTTCATACATAAATGGCAACGCCGACAAAGAAACCAAAAGGCTATAGTTTGAATACAAACCAAAATGTAACTTAATCTTAAATTTACTGAATATTAGACAAATAGGAACATTTGTGTCCTTTTCACAAGTATAAATAAACTGTTTAAACTTGGGTACTACTTATTTACTATTTTATAATATAAACAAAAATGCTTAACTATTTAGGTACCTACTTACTGGATGCTTCAATTCTTTTGAAATCCTTTAAATTGTTATGTACAGAATTACTAAGGAATAATCTAACAAAGTAAATTTAATTAATCAATAACTGGAAAACTACTTACTAAATTGTTGTGATTATAAAACCTATTGTACTTATACATACATAACATACATTAATGTTACGTTCATTTAAGTACCTATGTACTATGCATTTTAAATAGGTTGGTATGTGTCTATTACAAAATAGATGTGCACATATTTATATTACATTTTACCTTCTTAAAGTATAATTATGAATCTATTGAGTATGCTATATCTGTTTACATCATGTTTAAGTTCAACTATGATTATTAATTTAAGTGATTTTTTTTAACAGAAAGTTGGCTTAACTAACGATATTTATACCCTACGTATTTAGCCTAGTAAATGAACAAGTTCACATGACATGTCCAGCAGCCACACAGAGGTAAATTATTAAGTATAATTTATTCATAAATAGGAAGTACACAAACTTTCATAACACTAGTACGCATGATTTTACCACTATTAGTTCTTACAGATAATGCCCTGACCTTGCCATCTGATCCAGGGAAAGTCTGTTCTACTCTGGCCACTGGCCATGTTAATGGAGAGGTGTTATCAACTCTGAGTAGCACCAATACCCCTTTTTCAATATTTGGTACACTATTGTGCCATTTTGGCCTATTTTGTAACTGAGTCAAATATTGTTTTGACCAAGTTTTCCAAAAGGATTGAGCCATGTGAGTACATTGCTGCCAAAATGACAAACGGTTTGTGGGCACATTTGTTACATCAGGTTCAGGGAATGATGTAATAGAAGCACCTGTCAAAAAATGAGCAGGAGTTAAATAAGACATGTCATTTGGGTCAATACTTGGCAAAGAAAGTAAAGGCCTGGAGTTCAATAACCCTTCTATTTGAATTATCACAGTATTCAACTCTTCATAGGTTAGTATCTGTTTGCCTACAACTCTTTTTAACACTTTCTATGCCAAGCACCCAGCATATGGGTCGAAAAATAATTCGCTCGTGTGCCCACAACTCGCATCCGAGTCGTCGCTATATGTAGCTAAAGATGACTTCTGTTCAGATGACTTCTGTTGATTGAATTGTTATAGATTTGCAATAAACATTATATGGCATGCCAATTTGTATGTATTCTATGTACTTAGCGGTGAAAGTGTTAAGTGATATTTAGCACTCTTAATTCCTGCTTCCCATAGGCCTCCAAATACTGGTGAATAAGAAGGAATAAAACTGAATTCAATACCAAGATCTGAAGTTGAGTTTATAATTTTCTCCTGATGTACCTGATTAAAATGTAATGAGTATAACTCATGCAACTGATTATTGGCACCCTTGAAGGTAGAACCATTGTCACAATAAATAATAGATGGCTTATTGCGACGATAAATGAATCTTTTTAATGCCTGTAAAAAACATTCAGTTGTTAAATTTGATACCAACTCAATATGAATGGCCTTTGTTGTGAAACAAACAAATAATGCTATGTATGCTTTTAAAATTACTGGTTTCCTAATACGGTGTAATTTTATTGAAAACGGACCGCCATAATCGATTCCTACCTTTTCAAAAGGTCGGCTGGGGTTCACCCTGTCTGAAGGAAGAGATCCCATCATTTGCTCTGATGCCTTGGCTCTTAGCTTGAAACACAGTAAACATTTGTGAATTACTCCTTTGACTTCTCTAAGTCCATTAATTAGGTAAAACCTTTGACATAAACTGGCTAGGGTCAACTTCTTCCCAGCATGTAACAAACATTTGTGTTCATTGTTAATTATTGAACGTGTAATGTATGATTCTTTGGGTAATATGATAGGATATTTCTGATCATATGGTATGTTAGCATTGTGTAACCTACCTCCTACTCTGAGGATACCTATTCCATCTAAAAATGGATTTAAGGATTTCAAATTGGATTTAATGGGTTTCTTGGACATGATACAATTCATTTCCTCACTTAAATGTTGTTTTTGATCTTGTCTAATTATATTTTTGAGTGAAAATTGAAGTTCTTTTATTTTTAGATGTCCGGAGACCCTATCTTCTTTCTTTACTTTGCAATTGTTAAAAAACCTGTAAATATAGGCAATAATTCTTTTCAATTTGTTAATATCCGAATAATATGAATATAAACTGAAATCTTTATTTGATTCAGAAGTCAATGTAATATTACAAAGCTTAAGTTCAGGAATTTCCTTAGGAATTTTGATATTTGTAGATTCATGTGTGTAATTCTTACTATGTAAAAATTGTGGCCCATGCCACCATAACTGGTTGTTTTTAAGTAAGTGAGGTTCTATACCCCTAGACAAACAGTCTGCAGGATTCTCAACGGTACTGACATATGACCATGAGGCATTTTGTGTGAGATCACAGATAGTTTTGACTCTGTTTGCAACATAAACAGACAATTTTGTGGGCTCTGTGTTAAGCCAAGCAAGAACAATTTGAGAATCTACATATAAATGTACCTTAATGGCAAAATTATTTTTAATTAGTTGATCATACAACTTTTTTGATAGTTTTGCTAGTATCAAAGCGCTATTCAACTCTAATCTTGGTGTGGTTAATGATTTTATGGGATTTACCCTTGATTTTGAGCATAACAACTCAACATTTACTTGATCATTGCTGTTAATGGTTCTTAAATAAACACAACAACCATAAGCCTTCTGAGAGGCATCTGCAAACCCTATTAGTTCAATACATGTTGAGTTTTGTGTGTCAATATTTCTTTTTACTTGAATACAACCTGTTCTTGATAAATTATCAACAAAACATTTAAATTTTTTATTTAAGTTCAGTGGCAATGGTGAGTCCCATGAAACCTTCTCTAACCATGTTTGTTGCATGATTATTTTTGCAAGTACAATAATTGGACCTACTAGACCCAGTGGATCAAAGAGTTTGCTAATGAAACTTAATGTCTGACGCTTGGTGTAGACATCTAACAACTCAGTTTGTGGACAGGAAATGTTCAATACATCCGTTTGTGTGTTATATTTGATACCCAAGGTCTTCACATATTGATCATCACTTTTGCATAAATCAATTTCATTTGAAATCTGTAAAGCACAGGGAATGTCCCTTAATATATGCTCACTGTTTGAACTCCATTTATGAAGTTTAAAACCACCAAGGTTTAAAATGGCAATTAATTGGTTTTTCATATCAAGTAATTTTTGTAAGTCGTTACTACCGGTACAAACATCATCGACATAGCATTGATTCAATAATATGTGTGCACCTTCAGGGTAAGTATGCGCAAATCTGAAAGCTAACTCATTTAAACATCTTGTAGCTAAAAATGGTGAGCTTTTAAGTCCATAGGTGACTGTTTGCAACTGAACACACTGTATTTCCTTTTGTGGTGAATCTCTCCACAATATATTTTGAAGAGCACAGTGTGCTGGGTTGAGGTTAACTTCTCTAAACATTTTTTGAATGTCAGAAAATAACACATATTTATGTAATCTGAAGAGAATCAATATATTAAATAACTCATTTTGGATGCAAGGCCCATTGAGCGACATGTCATTTAAAGAAAAACCTTGATTAGTAGCCATTGAGCCATCAAAAACGACTCTTAGTTTTGTAGTTTTGCTATTTTCGTTTAATACTGGATGGTGTGGTAGAAAGTATACCTGACCAGCTTTTAAATCATATGTTTGAATATCAATGTATTTAGCATGACCCATTGAAATGTAAGTGTCAATGAACGCTTTATAACCTCTGAAAAGTTCAGCATCTTTGTGAAGTCTTTTTTCTAAATTGTTAAAACGTTGTAAAGCTCTTATGAAAGAATCTCCCATGTTTAATTGATCAAAATTTTGTTTTAAAGGTAAGTTAACTTGAAATTTATTGTCTTTCAATATTACAGATTCAGAAAAGATTTTTTCAGCAAGAGCTTCTTCAGAAGCCGACTCAGTGAAAACTTCTGTCACTTGCTCACACTTCCAAAACTGCTCTAAAGTCTTTTCTATATTTTGGGTGCTATCACATTCACTGTTTTTTAAAATGTGTTTGGTACACTTACTTACCGGAGAGTAACTTCTAGTCTTCACCCTTCCAGCCACAATATACCCAAAGTGGGTGTTGTGTAAATACAAACCTTTAGGGATAATAGGTAGTTGTTCACGCAATAAGATTTTAAAGAAAGCGTCACAACCTAATAAGATACTTATTTTTCCAGTTTTATAAAATTCTGTGTCAGCTAACTTGACGTATGAAGGAATTTTTAAATTATCTGTATCTATCTCACACTGAGGTAAATCACTAGTGATGTTTGGCACTACACAGCATACTATTTGAGTCTTGTAAGTGTTGAGAGTAGAAGAGATGTTAAAAGTAGCAGTATGAGGAACTGTGTTGGATTGACCACATATTCCTTTAATATAGGTATAGTTATTGACTAACCTGCAATCAATTTTTTCTGTTAGGTCTGATAACACAAAGGAAACCTGACTACCTGAGTCACAAAGAGCCCTAACTTGAAATTGTTGACCTAACTTGTCAGTTATGTTTACCTTTATAGTAGGCAATAAAACATCAACACATTTATTCATAGATAATGAAACTTGCTTTAACTCCTGTTCAGGCTCATTTTTATGCAGTAAACTATTATGGTTTTGTTTGCAAATTGAACACTTAAAGGCAAATTTACACTTTGACAGGTGTTTGTTTAAGCATAGGGTACACAACTCATTGGTCTTTACATAGCCGAAACGATCAGATAGCGAGGCAAGTTTAAATTTTTCACATTTATATAGTTGGTGATTTTTAGTCTTACAAAATTTGCATACTTGTGTATTTTTGTTTACCTCCTTAGTGGCTACCAAACCTGTCCTGCGGCCGCTGTTCACTGCACAATTTGAGGATGTTTGGCTGTCTGCCACAGTTTCAAGTGCTGCTGCCCGTTGTTCTAAAAATTTAAGAAGTGAATTTAAGTCAGGGTCAGCCTCTGATTTTGTTTCTAGATGAAAGCACCTTAATGTGTGTATGTCGAGCTTGCGTTGCAAAATGCATACAATAATTGCATCCCAATGTTGAACGGGTATATTTATGTTTTTTAAGGCAGCTAAATGCTGTCTGGTTTGAGAAATGATTTCTCTTAAAGCTAAGGCAGTGCACTTAGAAATAGGCTTTAGGTCTAATATAGAATTAACATGATAATTAACGACCTTGTTTTTATTATCATATCGCTCGCTGAGCAATTGCAGTGCGGTTGCATAGTTATGTGCAGTTAGCGATAAATGTTTAATGAGTTCGGCGGCTTCGCCACTTAAATAGGTTTTTAAATAATAGAATTTATCACATTGTGATAGTTTAGTGTTCTTGTCGATGACACTTTTAAATAGGCTGATGAAGTCGTGGAAGTCACCTACCTCACCTCCAAACTTGGAAATATTTATAGGTGGGAGACGTTTCATAGCGTCTTTTTCTTCCTCGTCACGCTCTGCTCCGGGTTTCGGAGATTTACCTGGGCTAGATTTTTCTTCGATGGCATCTTCGAATGCGGCTAAGGCACATAAATATATGGATTCATAGTGGCCAAAGTTTTCATCGTTATTTTCATCTAGAACAGATATATCAATGTTAAATGAGCTATATTCTGAAAAGGCGGTGACCAACCTGTCCTTCTTGACCATAAGCGCCCTTATAGGGGCTTTGTCGATATCCTCGGACTCAACAAACTTACATAATGTGGTTATCGTTCCTTTTGCCTGGCCCCTGGCCAGTATTAGGCGTTTTAAATTGTTTGCCATGATGGCTTAAAAGGTTTGTGTAACTACACAAATTATAAAAACTTGCAATAATAGCAATTTTGCGCATATATGGATGCTACTTAGTTGTACAGAATGCAATGATTGCACAATGCGGAAAAAAATGAGACGTGTGATTCACTTCACTTGATAGAACACCACAAAAATGGCGGATTATGGCGTCGGACAATGGATGAAGATGTTGAAAATCGGCGGATAACTTCCGGCAGCTATGGAGTTTGCTAGAAGTTTCTGGAACTCTCGACGTCGCCGACCAACCGGCGGCCGAGTTGATCGCGGTTCTCGTTCGCACGCGTACACTCTTCTCGCTCGTCCGCGTAGGCGCGCTGTCTGCTGAGCACGCTGTGTTTAGACTCCGTACTCCTCGCACGCGACGCGATAGTTGAGCGGTGCGATGAATGACAACTGATGACAACGCGGGTTTGTTGATGACCGCTTCCGCTAGTCCACGCCGACAAAATTGAGTCACACTCACACAACATATAGAGTTGATTATCTGCCGCGAACACTATTTTCGTCGAAGGACCATTTTTATGTGGCGGACGCTGGTAATAAAACCACATAAATAACACTTTAAAGTGGACTGTATTTTAATAGAAATAGTTAAAGGTGTTACACTGGCAGATTGCGAATGAAGACTGACTGTTGACATATGTTCGTTCACTTGAACGGAATGAGTGAATTATTATGTATGCTTCATACAGAAGGTAGAGATAAGTTGGCTGAAGTCTAAGTTGAAGATAGGTAGGCTGAAGTCTAAACCATACACAGTTTTCAGCAATGGATTATTGTTAAGTTTATTGGCAATGATTGATGCAATGATAGAAACTATTTTCAGATGCACTTGTAGCTAGATTAACAGGTAACAAGTCCGGTTTTCTCGAATATATTCGCCATAAGGAATTTAGCCTATTCTCCAGTTTTATATTCGAGAATTGTTATGAAAACAATGACCCTACTATAAAAGGCATTTTAATACTGGTTACGAGAGTGACACTGAAAGTTCTTAGAAAATCAAAAACTGAATAAATTAGCAAGTTATTAGTTTTATTATATCTTTTCAAAATAGTGTCCATTTACATCAATACATCGCTGCATCTGATGGAACCACTGAGAAAAGCACTTTATACACTCGTCCTTAGGGGTCTGTTCGACGGCATTTTGAAACACAGCCACTGCTTCCTCGGCATCGCAAGGTGCGAGGTCGGGGCTATAGGGTGGGACTCAGTAATTCCAAATCTGACGTCGCCAAGTAGTCGATTGTTTGCTTGGCGGTGTGCGACGAGGCGTTGTCGTGGTACAGGAGGATCCTACTGAGAGGTCGTTTCTACCGAACTTTTTCCAACACAAGTGGCAAACAATTGCTTGTGTACCACTCTGCAGTAACTGTTTTTCGATCCTCTAAAACAATTGTTGCGTAATGACCTGTCCTTCCGAAGAACGAGTCCACCATCTTTTTTCCCATGCTTCGATCTCCCCTCACTTTAGTAGGCAACTCTTTGGAAGGAAACACCCAGACAGCAGACTGTCTCTTAGTTTTAGTATCATAACATTAAATCCAGCTTTCGTCACCCGTAAGTATGTCGAACACAGCATTTGAGTCACCTCCGTTAAATCTTTGAACCATTTCACGACACCAATCAACACGACGGAGTTTTTGGGCCTCTGTCAAATTTTGAGGTATCCACCGGGCACAAAGCTTCCTGACCGCTAAATGTTCATGGAGGATTTTGTGCACTTGACTCATACCGATGCCTAAGCTTGTCCGAATCTGCTGATAAGTCACTCTTTTGTCAGTATCTATCACACGCCGCACAACACTGATGTTATCTTCAGTCGTCACCGTAGAAGGCCGTCCCTCACGCAGATCATCGGTGAGATTAGTGCGACCACGTTTAAACTCTGTAAACAGTGGCACGAGATGGGGCTTCATTGTGAAAGGCCAATCGAAGTCTTTCATACTTTTCTTGTTTACTTAAATGACATCGAAAGTCATAAAAACTTATTGTACAAAAAAAAAAAAATCTCGCGTTAAATTCATGCTGACGTGACACGGACAATTTTCAATTTGCCGCCAAATCGTTAACAAATGACAAGTTAATAAAATACTTAAGTACACAATAATATTGGCAGAGTTCCATTTTTGAAATGTGAACTTTTTTTTATTATGTCATTTACAAGTGGCCAGTTCTAAAAACTTTCAGTGTCGCCCTCGTACTTTGCGACACATCATTGATCACATGAAACAAGAAATGAATGCAGTTCATTGGTTCTAATAGTTCTTAGTTAATACTTGGTAGCTAGCGGCACCATGGATGAGTCAGAGCTGTAACATAAGATAACGTCAGGGAAATTGATTGTTTAACAAATTGAATACCAACTTAAGACTAGAAAAGAATAACCTTTATTAACTTAAATTCCGTATAAGTATAATGGTGCAGGAATAGCTTTTTCCAGAAGTGGTCATCGTATTAGTGGTTTAGCAGCGTCAATATCATCAAGGTTGGGCCGGAATATAGCAGTTCGTCGTACGACAGCGGCTCCCCTGACATCATCTCTGTCATCAGAACACATCCGCGACGCTTTTTTTTTTACCATCAATGCGACGCTCGGACGCTCTGCTAGAGTAACTGTCACCAGCTAGTGGCACTCTTATCCGACCTTTTCGGTGATTCCAGTAACTTCGTAACAAAATGGGGCGGAGCCACTTGCTGCGCCGTCATATATTTTAACTAAAAGCTACACTTTATAACCTTTTCAATGTTAAATGTAGGTTGGTCGAGCCGGCCAAGCCCTCTAGTGAACTAGTGCCTTAGTTAATAATGGCAAGCTACCATTAGTATCTCATGACCCTCACCTTGCCCAGCTAAATTAACACGCAACATTGTGATATGCTTTCGGTGTACACGTAAACTTTCAGAACATCACGCCCGTATTCCCGAAAGGACTATACAGGGTGGGTGGCACGGACGTCGACACGGAACCTGTTAATATGAACATTTTGAAATTTTTCGTCGATTATTAAAAAAAAATCTGTTGTTTCCTACAAAAGTGTTTAGCGCTCAAAATGTATGGAAAAGCTAATTTTTTTTAAATAATTGTATATTTTTTAACATACGGGTGTCTAGAATCATCTACTGAATCCATGGTAACAGGTTGCGCGTCAATGTCCCTGCCACCCTGTATATTAGTGTAGACAGCACACAGATAAACCCTGAGAGGTTTTCGTATTGTAGCTAAAACCAAACTGTACAATAAGCTAAGTGTTTTAGAAATAAATACAATAATATATTGGAACTATACAACAGTCGTCTAGTAAACTAGATTACTTTGGTCCAGAAGGTGGCTATGCAGATTGATCGGACTAGGGACAGTTTGGACACTCCAACAAGTGGGTCATCGTCTGCTCAGGAGCCAGATGTGTTTGCAGCGACCTACCTACTTGGGTGTGCAAAATCGAGTGCTATCCATATATTCCACTGTAGATCACGTCCGAGTGGCAGATGTTCCGGGGTTTAACAAAGTCAGGTGGTATAGAGGCATGAGATGAGGAACAGGGTGTAAAGTTCACTCATCCTCCATAGAAAACGGAGGGTCCTCCGACGCAACGGGTGTCGTGCCCGACGGTTGATGTCGAGATGTTGTATATAAGTTAGTTGCGCGGTAAACTCTGCTTGAGCGATGCAGGATTTTGCGTAAAGTCAGTGTGTTGCGTAGTTTACATGTGGCTATGTAGATGGCGCCACATCACTCCCCTCCGAAGACCGGAGGTCGATAGTAGGCTGAGTTGATCTTGCGATGCTGCATATGCCGCCATAGTGGGTTTAAGTCTTAGTTAATAGGGGGCGACCCAATTGTCATTAACAGCGGGGACACCCGAACTTTGGGCTACTTCGAATTTCCAATTGCCAAAACTTTGCTCGACACGAGACCCCATACAAACCCGGCCTTGGACTTAGGAGTCCCACTTACTACCACGACCATCAAGTCAGTCACAAAAAATCAAGCAGCAACAAAAGATATACTAAACCATTTAAGTAGGTACTACAATACTACAATTATTATTTAAGCGTTGGAAGTTAATTCCTAGGCGATGAGGATGAGCATCTTAAGAACCACTCTCTCCTAAATACAAGCTTGACTTAATATGGGAGTTGGTAGATCATCAATTATGTGTTGCTGTACTTGGAAACCTTTTTATTGTACTTTGAGAGTGAAATAAATTTATAATTTACCAAACTCTTCCCCAGTTCCAATGCTGCGGCGTCAACAACGCCAGTGACTGGTTCCAACCCCTGGGCACACAAGATACTCAGGGTCTGCCAGTCAGCTGCTGCAACCACGTCTACGGAGCAGTCACCACCTTCAACTGCACCTTGACTGCAGCACATGCCACCGGTTGCTCGGAGTCCTTCGGATATTGGGTGCAGTCCCATGCAGCTGGGATCGGCACAGCTGGCATCTTCTTAGTTTTAATGCAGGTGAGAAAACTTGGGAGCGTGGAATTTGCCTTTATTTTGTCTCAGAGAGAACCGCTAGAAAGAGCGTTAGCAGACCAATAGTCAGGTAGATCGACATCCTACAGAAGATCGCAGAAAAGACTTGGATGAGACTCGCACAGATCAGGAAAGCATGGCACAAAAGGAAGGAGGCCCGTACTTAGCAGTAGGTTGAACAAGGCTGCCAATGTCCAATGATGATGAGGATGATGAGAAAACCCGTGGAAAAATCTCCCATAAGTACCTACCAACATAGCTGCAATAAACACGTCTCTGAAATGTCGCGTGATACACCATTGGTGCATAAGAACTTAGGAATCCGGAGTCTGGCGTTCAAAGGGACGATTATTGTAAAGAAATGTGTCTCAACGAATTCAAGAGATTAAACATGTGGGTGCTTTTAACATCTAGATAAAATACGCACTCAACAATCAACTCAGCCAATCGCAATCCACTGCTGGACATGGGCCTCTCCCAGGCTGCGCCACAACAGCCTGTCCTTCGCATTTCGCATCCAATCTGTTACAGCTACCTTTTTGACGCACTTCATTTGTACAAGGAACCCTTATAAAACTATAAGGGCCATGTCCGTCTGTCTGTCTGTCCCCTTTGTTGCTCAGAGACGCTTAGTACTAGAAAGCAATAATTTGGCATATGTATACATATTAATCACGCCGACAAAGTGCTAAAAACAAATCTTAAAAAAACATTTTTAGGGTACCTCCCTTGCACGTAATGTGGCGATGATATTTTTATTTCTCGTCTATCCCATGGTGTGGGGTATGCGTAATATTAAGCACTAAACTGCAAACTTTTATTAGAGTCAAGTGTCCCCCCGGACACTTGACTCTAATAAAAGTCTCAGCTAAATGGTTGTTTGTCGCGGGAAGGTACTTATGGGTCACCGAGTCCCCTGGCAACACAGGCAACAGGAAGGAATACGGGTGGGTTTTAGTCAGTAAGAGTCTGACACACCCTCCCGCTCCGCCCAGAGCGGGAGAAGTTATTTGATGATTTCCCACCCTCAAAAAAAAAAAAGCTAAATGGTTGTTTATAGAGACGTGAAAAAAATTATAGCAGCAGTACATATAATTAAATTAAAAGGAAAACTATTACAGCTAAGTGGGCTTTACAAGTTAACGAGTTATAGTCGACCAACTTATATTTGCAGTTGGAGAATTGACCGTGGCATACATATATCGATGTATGGGAGAACATGTTTTTCAACTACAAGTTTGTTTTTGGGATAACTTCATCCCAACTTCTAAACTACGGGACCCTTCATTGTGCGTGGTCCGACACGCACTTGGCCGGTTTTTTTTATAAATTGCGATCTAATTATGCGATACATTTAGTTGATGTATATAGCTTAAGTACAATACGTTACGTCAAAACTATTTTAATAACCTAATCATTGCAATTACTAGCTCCATTACTTTTATTAAGTAGTTTGGTAATCTTAATTAGTCGAAGCAAAAATTAGCGAAACTTGCGTAGAAATAATTTTTTATTATAATAATTGTTTTATTTTTTCAGGCTCTAGCAGTAGCAGGTGCATTGTGGATGGCAAAAATTTCTAGAGAAGAGCGCGGCGCCTACCCTTAACTTTGGAGCTTACCCTTAAGTTAAATATTAGTATATTTAGTACATAACCTGTTTAAGAAAAGGAGTGTCAGGTCAGTCCATACGAAATCTGTGTCATTTGTTAATTCAGAACAAATAATGATAAACTTAAAGATGAAAAACATACCTAAATACGCATTTCTTACAATTTATTATAGCAAAGCATTTGTAATTAAACTACTTACTATTTATTTAATCGTTAAAGCAATAAATAATAATATGTTTTAAGCTACACTTCATCACTAGGACTTTTCTTTTGAGTACCATTCTTGACTGCATAAAGCATAATATACTCGTACATCCCAACCTACTGCAATACGGCCGATAAATCATGGCCGTTCTGAACTTTGCGCAGAAGGCTGCGCAATAACATTTATTTGGAACCAAACCGTGACATGAGGCGAGTGTGAGTGAGACAACATGCGCGAAAGCTCGGAGAGCCTATGTTCAGACCGGCCATGATTCATCGGAGGTATTAAAAAAAAAACATTTCAGGCAATTATTAAACCCACCCATACCATACAGCCGCATACTCTTAAATATCATAGGCATCAACATAATAACACAGATAGAATATTAAAATACAATAACCAAAAATATATATTAAAAGTCTTTTGCCTCTCTTGCAAGATGGACGACACGGTACACAGCTTTTACAATTTCACTTACAATAATAAAATCAAAAATATTTGTCAATTAATTACATAATCTGCCTACCTAACTGGTATATTATGTAAGCATAAATACATAACTTAACGATGTACAAGGGTTCTCCAGAAGCAAAGTATATTTTTTCTAAAGTTATCTAAATAAAATGGCAGCAAAGAAACTACTTTCAGTAGAAAAGAAGAAATATTTCATTATTTTTTTTGTTATGCTTCAGTTTACAAAAAAGGGTTTCGTGTTTGGAGCCTCCTTTTAAGCAAATGCCTGTGTTAGGATACTCCGCTCTTCCATAGTACAGCTATTAAAACAAATCCGTAGGTACTTAAAATATCAAATAAAAACAATTATGTTAGCGAGAGTGTGATTCGAGTATGAATGCCAGTGCGTAGTGTGTCTGTGAGAATGAATGAGACAATGAATGAGAGAGTGTATGCGAGAGTGTATGAGAGAGTGTATGTGAGAGTGTATGTGTGAGTGTATCTGCTACTTTATGTGATCCAAAAGTGCCTCCGTTTCATCATATGTGTATTTATCCAACTGGTTATTGTCTTTTTACATTCATAACTTTTTTTGTGTATAAATAAATAAGTCTGTTTATTTTGTTGTACAGTTGAGCAGACCGTTTATTAAATTGTCTACAAGCAAACATGGTTTTAGTTTTTGGAATTTCTGCAACAATGTCGGTCCTCCTTTTCCGCAATAAGTTTGGATCCTAATAGAATATAATTGGGCATTTTCTCTTGCATACATGCGAATAAGTAAAATAAGCAATAAATTCAGTACCTATTTAATTATTTACATAGTTATAAAATAGACGATATACGAACGCTAAAGGTAAGAAATCGACATGGATGCAAAGATATAATCAATCTAACGACTGTCTGTCTGACCTCCACAACCCAGTTACTGGGCACGATACCCCTTAGTTGGACTGCTTGTCAGACTTTTGGGCATCTGACTACCCGTAACGACTGTCAAAGACCTACGAATCACAGGCGGGACCAACGGCTTGGGGGTTATTTATGCAGTTATGGTAGACCGTCACGTCACGGGCGCGAGGTAGTCTGTGTCTTGGGGACTAATCTCTAAGTCCGTCAGCGATGATACGGGCCCATCCGAAAGTTGTTGATCCGTCAAAACAAGTGACAAATTCAATTTTTCGAACGAGCACAAACACATTGCGAGTAGGGACAACTGTCAAATCGTGTTGTCCTT
Organism: Atethmia centrago; assembly: GCA_905333075.3. NCBI lineage: Eukaryota > Metazoa > Arthropoda > Insecta > Lepidoptera > Noctuidae > Atethmia > Atethmia centrago. The sequence continues at coordinate 26,274,068 of HG995378.1, read as the reverse complement.
AGTTCGAAATAATCTTATGTCCGCTGGTGATACGGAGTAGGAAACTTCGGCCGAAACTACGAATATTGTGCTTAGGCAGGGCCGGATTTAGGGCAGGGCAACAGGGGCACTGGCCTCGGGCCTCCACAAAGAAGGGGCCTCCACAATTAGATTTTTCATTGATTTTTATATGAAGCCCGCCCGAACATTGCTCGAGAGCAGACGTGTTTTTAGTTGCTTCCACTAATTTGCAGAGTCCTAAATTGTAATTTCGATTTATTTAAATAAGTATTTGTGTCGAGCTCAGAGCCCTAACATTTTGAGGATCAGAAAGAGAGCAGTGGATTCCGACGTCACTTACTCTGGACCTCTCTGAACGCCTCAGGAACAAATGGGAACGCCCACCAACTACCAGGGTATTATAACGCTACGGATACAGACTACTTCGCACTGAAGACGCAACTAACGTGAGTGAGCAAGATAGATTTCTAAATTGTTTTTCGACCCATGCTCAGGAAAAAGTACCAGGGCTACAGAAACAACAGAGACTCATTATGACCATATAGGACTCATTACGATCAACTACATAAGGATCCACAATTTCGTCATACCTTTCTGAGTCTTAGTGGCTCGTTCGCTGAGCGCTCCCGTCGGCAAACGCAGACGTGAGAGTCCAAGTTCGAATCCTGCACGCGGGGTACACTTTTTGTAATTTGAAATTTATTTATCTGCCTTATTTTTCTTTTCTTTCAATTTACATTATGCCAATAAACCGTACACCACCTCCGCCATCGCCATCAGTGCATTATGACTCGGAACCTGACCTGTCCATAAAATCACTCGAGCAGGAGGAATCAAAAGCAACAGTACGGAAACGGAAATTTGACCAGGTGGATGACATTAACGTGTTTATGACGGAAATGAGAAACCTTTTCTCAAATTTTGAAAGGCAACAGAATGAAAAATATGCGTCACTCCAGGCAACTGTAGCCGAAATAAAAGAGCTTAATGTGGCCTTAAAAGAGTCTGCTGACTTTGTCTCAAAAAAATACGATGATCTCATGTTGGAATTCAATAAGTTATCAGCTGAACGTAACGATAACCTCGCATATATTCAGGTCTTGGAAGAAAAGGTTGAGAGCCTTGAAAGATATCAAAAAACCACTTGTCTAGAACTAAGAAACATACCACCTACAACCCATGAAACCAAAGAAAATCTAACAAAAATCGTTATTGATACAGGCAAAGCTTTAAACGTTCCAATAAATATTTCTGACATTCGAGATGTATATCGCTTAAAGACAAAGTCAGAATCAAATAAACCTATTTTAATTAACCTCACAACAACAATTATGAGAGAAAAGATAATTCAATCCTTGAAATCCTATAATAGATCCAACCAAGATAATAAATTTTCTACCGTAAACCTGAAATTAGGAGGTCCTGTGAAACCAATTTATTTATCAGAAAGCTTAACCTTTAAAGCAAAACGCCTACATTATCTGGCTCGAGATTTTTCGAAAACTAATAGCTTTAAATTTTGTTGGATTGCGCATGGAAAGATATTAATTCGCAAGAAAGAGGGCGCCACAGCATATACCATAAATAGTGAGTTGGACTTGAAGAATATAAATATAGAAGACTGACTATTTTTATTTAATATCTTATCTTATAGTAATTTTTTAACTACGAAATTCCTTTTGAATAATGCATGCTTAAATTTTTATTTCAATTTTTATAGTATCAAACATTGTGATTCATTACTTGGATATACTCACACTATAACACCCGCAACCTGCACACAAACACTAATAACCACTACACATAACATTTACTCGGTGAAATCATTATTTCAAACTCCTGGATATAAATATATAAACCTTACCTACTTATGTGAAAGTAATATTAAAAAGTATACTGAACCACATCAGACAAAATTGCGAGCATACAAAAACATATTGATGCAAACAATACCCCTCCAAGAGAACCTACCAGAACCCCTCATTAGTGTCCTACTATTATTTAATCATTTAAGTGGATAACATACGCGATTTAAACGATCTTATTGATAAATTGTCAGTGTCTACTTCATTATGCTGTGAACCTGAAGAATGTTCCTCCTATATTAATGACCCTGCTAAGCAGTTTAAGATTATAACCCAAAATATCCGGTCAGTAAACGCAAACTTTGATTCTTTTCTGACACTTCTATGTAGAATTAACCTTGACTGTGATGTTGTTGTGTTGACGGAGTGTTGGCTAAAATCTAACTATAACATTCCATCGATCGAAAATTACTCCCACTACTATACTACTCAACTTAAAAATCAGAATGATGGAGTCATCTTGTATGTCAAAAATGTCGGCAGCTACTCTGTCGTGGAACCTGATTTTATGGACGCAAGTTGTCTCGTGCTGACGATTGGCACAGATAGAGCCTTTATATGTATTTACCGGTCACCCTCTACATTAGACATCGGTAACTTCTTACAATCATTAAATTCTCTTTTAATCGATCTCTCATCTTATAAAAATATTGCTATTCTTGGAGATGTGAACCTTGACATCGGTAGTACTCCAAGCCCTAATCGCATTTCCGACTATCTCAACTTGATAGCTTTTCATGGTCTTCTACCTGCCCACACTTACCCTACTCGCGAGTCCGCTTGTCTGGACCATGTCATGCTTAAGACGAACTCACTAGCACTCACAGTAGTAATTGACTCTTGTGTGACAGACCATAACTCAGTCTTGCTTTGTCTCAGACAAAGTAAACAATTGAATACTGGTGTCAAAACCATTTCAGGAGTCAATTACAACTCTTTGGACTCTGAAATGAATAGCATGGATTTCCAACTTATCTATAAATATACTGATGCTAATCAAGCCACAAATTATTTTATCAACACTATTGTCAATATTATACGCTCTCACACAACTATAGTTAAACTCCCAAATCATAAACGTTTACTTAAACCATGGATGACTACTGGCATGCTTCGCTGCATGCGTAACAGAGATTCAATGCATAAAAAATTGAAGCTATCACCAGATAATATTATACTAAAAGTAACTTATAAAAGATATAGGAACTACTGCACTAAAATTATTAAAAATCTTAGGAGGGAATACGACAAGGCGGAGATGGGCAAGGCTGCCAATGATAATAAAAAGATTTGGAAAATTATAAAGAGAGTCACAAACACGGAAGTTCCAAAAAATCCCACTATTGACTTACTTGTTCCTTCTGCTTCTCCCCAACAGTCAGTGGACTCCGTTAACGAGTTTTTTGTCGACATAGGCAAAAATCTTGCGAGCGTTTTTACTAACCATAGTATTACCCGAGGCCCACCGCATGTCACTAATGCCACACTTGCGCCACTACACTCATTTGTGATGGTCGACACTGATGAGAGTGAGGTTGAAGGGCTGCTCATGTCTCTTAAAACTGATGCTGCTATTGGATGGGACAGCATCTCTACTAAGTTTCTAAAACGCTATAAAAAGTTGCTTGTCCCCCCACTGACGTACTTATTCAATCTTTGCCTCAGCACCGGTGTATTCCCCTTATACTTGAAAAAAGCTATTGTGCATCCTATACACAAGGGAGGGAATAAAAACTGTGTTAATAATTACCGTCCCATTGCTGTCCTGCCTTCAATATCTAAAATCCTAGAACGCATTATAAACAATAGACTCGTTAAATACCTTGAGGAAAAAAAGCTTTTATCTTCCAGTCAATTTGGATTCCGACGAAATAAGTCGACGAATGACGCTGTTCTAAATTTAACGGGTCACATTGTCAAAAGCATTGAAGCGAAAAAGAAGGTAGTGTCAGTTTTCCTAGATCTAAAAAAAGCTTTCGACACAGTTTCTATTCCCAACCTAGTGTTGAAACTAGAGGAACTGGGAATACGTGGTCTCCCACTCCAAATTTTTGCCGACTACCTAAGCAATAGGACTCAGTGCGTGAAAATTTATAATTATCTGAGTAGGGAGCTTCCTGTTGCTTTTGGGGTTCCTCAGGGTAGTGTGATTGGGCCCACACTTTTTTTGGTTTACGTAAATCAACTGTGTAATCTGCTTCTCCTAAATGGAAAAATCACGGCCTTTGCTGATGACACTGTACTCACCTTTACTGGCGATACCTGGCACGAAGCTTTTGACGCAGCGCAGGGAGGACTAGATCAAGTTCTGAATTGGCTTAATGGCAATCAACTTACCCTCAATACGGATAAAACAAAAATAATCTGCTTTACCCTACGCCAATCTACACAAGCGCCGAACTCATATTCCCTAATCGCTCACTCAAACGTCTGCCCAGGCACCGTAGCTTGCTCTTGCCCTAAACTCGCACGTACCTCCACAATCAAATACCTCGGGGTGACTCTTGATGACAATCTGAGTTTCTCAGCCCACATAGATCTACTGACAGCACGGGTCAGAAAACTAATATTCGTCTTTAAGACTCTTCGTCATGTGGCAGAAGCACAGATGGTCAAAAGGGTCTACCTTGCCCTTTGCCAATCACTCTTATCATATTGTGTTTCTGTCTGGGGTGGTGCTCCTAAGACCTCAATGCTGAAATTGGAGAGGGCCCAAAGAGCCGTGTTGAAAGTGAGCACATTTCGCCCAATACTTTTCCCAACAGAAGATTTGTATCAATGTTGCAAAGTACTTTCTGTCAGACAACTCTTTGTTCTTAATACAGTCCTATTGCAACACAAAGATACCCCCTACATGACAATAAAAAAAAGACGTAAAGATATAGTTTGTCGGAACTACAGATGTAAGTACTCATTCACAAAACGATTTCTTTGCTTCCAAGGGCCACAATTATATAATAAACTCAATAGGAAACTGAAACTTTACTCTCTTTCAACCTCGTCGCTCAAGAAAACTGTGACAAACTTACTACTTACATATAACTACCTGGAAACAGAACGCCTGCTTTTCTCTGATAATAACCCACCTTAAACCCTTCCACCGAAAACATAAAACACATTCTGCACCGACACAATACACACTACACACACACACACACACACACACACACCCACATACATACATACATACATACATACACACACACACACACACACACACACATACACACACACACACGCACGCACGCGCGCGCACACAAACACGAATAATCCAAATGTCAAATAAATGATTTGTAATTTCTGAATTTTGCAATTATGAGTTTATGTTAACTTTCGTTTCTTCTTAAACACTTGTTCTGCCTGCAATTCTTTTGTGTAACTGAATTATGTATGGGCTTGTACCACTGCCCTTAATACAAGTTATTCCATAACTTAGTAAGGGTGCTGGTTGCAACACCTACCTGTTTTGTTAACTATCATAAGTCAAGTGTACCTACAGACGATACCATTTAATGTTAACATTGTTATTTGATTGATTAAATAAATTATTATTATTATAATAAAATACTTCGTTTGTGTCATTCAAAAAAAAAAAGAGTCCACAATCATAACTTCGTAAGGTTCCTTCTTTGAATTGTTTTTTTTATCTGTTTCACAAATTTTTCGGGGCCTCCACTTCTTGGTTGCCCCAGGGCCGCCACAACTTTAAATCCGTCCCTGTGCTTAGGGAGTAGACCCCCTGCTCAATTTGTAGGGACCAAGACTCGGACGGGACATGGACGCTGCACGGTACGCATTAACAGCAGGCTTAGCACGAGCACTGTTTTGTCTACGGAAGAATAGACAAAAATGACGTTCCGTGTAGAAAGTACGACGGCAGCAAAATCGAAAGAGTCAACTGCACTTTTTACGAAATTCACTCTTTTACATAATTTGTTTTGTCATACGTTTTTTTTCTTTTTGATTCTCATTTTTTACTGATATTAAGTCACATATATAAAGATAACTACAATTTTTTTTCTCAAAGTGTTGAAGTACCGTAGGTATAATGGGACAAAAAAATATAATAGGAATATTGGCCTTCACCATTTCATTAACAAAATGATGTAAAATAGGAGAAGATAGCCTTGTTCTTGTAGGTATTAATTACCAAGGTTTTGCGTTCAAAACGCTCTCCTGTAAAATCATGATTTTGTAGATAACCGTATATACCTTGTCGTCGAATAGAAAAATGCAAATTGTCTTTATTACCTTAGAAAACTGTCAGTTGTAAGTGTGATTTTGACAGTTTATTATAGAAACTTTCTTCTGAAATAGTCTACATAAAAAATGACCTAGACAAAGATCGTTAGAAACGAAAGACAAAATGACAGATTGTAGAAGGATTTCAACAGTGCAATGTCAAAAATGGAGAAAAGAAATGTCACTTTGTGTAGAAGGAGCTATGTCTATTCTTCGAAGAAATAGAAAACGTCATGCTAAGCCTGCTGCTTCATATACAATGTTCGTGAAGTTTGGTACGCTCGCGCCCGCACGATCTAACATAAGTCATTCTGCGGCACCGGCGGATCAATAAGTGTTATATTTAGTTCTACAATAACAATTTTTATGAGTCAGACAGTCAGACTGTTCTATTTAACTTAAATTATACCGTAATTAATAATAAGCGATATCCAGACTCGTTAATAATTCATTGTTTCAAAATATCAAAATTTCTCAAAAACTTAAAGACAGGATGAGACCGCTTTCTTGTAGCGAAAACGGTTAAGGTACCTGTCCTTACTGCCCAATCTCAAAAATCCATCCTGTATATGATACCAAAACTTGCGTTCTGCAGCTCATCATTTCAGATTTGTACTCAAGCCGAATGATTTGAAATTCTATGAAAACAACACGAACACTCCTAAATTGGACAAGTTTTTATATCAGGAAAAAAAACTAACAATATTTTTCGTCAGAATTCAAAATATCAAACAGATCAGCTATAAAGCCTCGTATCTATAGATAATATTATTTTGTTATTTATTTATTTGTTATACATTTTATTTAACTTAGTTTATAAATATTAAAGTACGTAAGTGCATTGTGGTACGAAAATAAATGTTTTAAAAGTAAGCATGTTTTTTTTTTAAATATCATGGCATGAATTGCTGTCTGCCATCTGCAGAGAGATCGAAGTCATCATAAATATTTAAAATAATCAATTGCAAATGAAATGTTCATTATTAAATATACGGTGGGCAATTCCAATGTTGATATAAGTATAACTTTTTTTGGCCACCATTTTAATTAGGCGTCAGTATTTACGGATGTGTGATATCCATTATTTAGTTTTAACTTAGTTTTTTTAGTTAGTTTTTTATTTAGTTTTAGTTTTAATTCCATCTTGTAATAATTATATTTAACGATTTTAACTTATAAATTGAGAATTTAATTAACGTTTACACCAAATCAACTAGAATAGAATATAGAATACTCTATATTATGTACACCATAAAATTTTTTACAGATATAAATGTAGAAATTTTACATAGGGTGACACAATGGACGGTCTTAGGGGTAACCACGGAATAATTTTTCTATTCCGTGGGGGTAACCATCACCTCTTATATCCCACCTCGAGGGTTCACTTTAGCCCATAAGCAATGTTGGTGACCCTCCTGGAGGGTCCTCTAGCAATATGTTTGGAGGCATAGCTCATATGCCATAGCATATGAGCTATATGAAAAGCTACATAAAAAGAACTCGAATGTTTTTACACCTTGAGTTTGGTGGATGATTTCTCACCTCCACTAAAGGAAAATTGACGTTTATGTCAATTTATAACTCGTTTCAACTATTGATGTCACTAATGGAGGCGGAGTCGAGGTGGAGTGGAGTGTAGGAAATGACTCAGATTATGGGTGTCTGACTACAATGAGCTCCGGAAAACTTAGTCAGGCAATCTAGACTCAATTCTCTCAATCATCAATTGCTCGTAGTCAGAATCCCAATCATCAATCGCTAGCTAGCACAAGCGCAGAGACGCATAGCTCAGTCTTGGCCGTGTCGTAGGGATGTCGTAGCGCTAGCTAGCGCTAGCGTAGCGACGCATGGCACCACCGTAGCGGTGGCGTAACGTTGACGTAGCGCTACGTCTACGCTATGCCAGCGCTACGCCACCGCTACGGCAGAGCTACGCCAATGAAATGAGCGATAGTCGATGACCTGGTGATGAATAATCTATCCTGTGACGCAGAACAGTTGCCATGCATGCAATACTTACGACAAAAACAGGCTAACAAACAATATTACTTAATTATTAACCACATAGCTGTACTATTGACAGCTACTGACCTTGTTCCCCAAGTATTAAACCGCGATGCTTTGAAATAAACAACCTAATTGGACATTAAATCTGCATTTACTGACGGTAAATGTAACTACATTATATAATTTTCCTCCTTCCTTATTAAATCAGTAACAAATTATTATTAAATTAAACTTTACTTATTACCCCACCATTTGGATCATATAACATTTAGCGTCGTTCGTCGCATGACGTCTGTTATTTGCTATTACATTAGCGCTCCACTCAAAGGCGAACTAGCTAATTGGTTAAAAGAAAATCGTCATATTTTTCATGCCTCCTTAATGCCTCCCGCGAAACAGTCACCGTTGGACGAGGCGCGCGAACGTTACCTTATCAACTTGATAAGGAACAGTGAGCAGTTTCAGTACAGTTTCGGTTATCGAGGTGGAAAGATCATTCGGACATTTTGTGCTACAAAAATGACGAGGAACAGTCAAGAAGTAGGAATGAAGTGCATCAAATACATGCTCTTGTGTATAACAGCTATATTTGTGGTGAGTTTTTAAATCTATGGCCTTTGTTTGGTTGTATAGTTCTATGTAATTGCGCCATATTATTTGCGCAAGGTCTTATCTGTGTTTTATAGATGTGAATCAACTTTGTTAGATAGGTAGTTGATACCTTTGTTTCCATACTTTTAAAGGGTTTTGGGCAGAGGGGAAATATATTATGTTGTTTGGACTAAATTGCTGTTAGTAAATAAGGTGCATATAAATAATACAGTAGGTGAAAGACGACTTGAAACTAAATAGTTTCAAGTCTAACTATTAGTTACAGATTCCAAATGGTTTGCAAATAGGTATCAAATTAGCGTTCATAGAAAAAGATACTGCAAAAGCAATTAAATGCAAATTAAACAAATGAAAAATTGTAATCTAAGTATTTCGTTATTTTAAAGGAAACTGAAAACATATTATTTCACCAGCGCTTTGTATTTAACGCTCTTAGTATATGATAACGTTCCAAAGTGGTATAATTAACGCCAAATGATAACGTTGAAGGCTAATTAACGGTGATGCTAGCCTGTTTTAGTCACAACGGCGATAAGTTGAGTATGTACTACACAAAATATTGCCGATACATTTAAGCGGCTTATCTACACAAGTTTGAAGGCTGGCAACATTTTTAAGGCATCATTCAGCTTCGAATTTCGAATATCGATCATGTTACGTGTTGGCGCGGTTTGCAATGACCCTCGTCGACCATTCTTCGACATTCATAATTAATTGTTATGACTTATTTGCCTTGAAATAACTCTTTTGTGGGAATATATAGCTTTGGATAATCGTTAATTGAGTGGGAAACTAGTGGATGCAATATATCAAACTAGTGGATGTAAAAGCCATGCATTGTAAGGTGAAATTGGCAGAAATGCAGCCGTTTGTAAAGAATGGTAAATCCCCTCTATAAATATAGGTAGGTTTAAAGAACACAAGGATTAATCATCAATTCAAGGAAAAATGAACAAAGCACCCGATTATTGCTGCTAGTCCTCTATGCTTGAAGAAACTTATCGTTATCAAAATGTATATTGATTTGCCACCCACTTGGGTAGAAACTGCGACTTAAAAAAGTGTATTTTGTGTACCTACAATATTTTAAACCAGTAGAAGATATTTCGAAGACAAGCCAACCTTGGATAGATAATGTTGAAAAGTACACAATGTTTATTTGCTTTGATGGCAAAACTGACGTAACTGTACAAGTCTAATACTCGTGCTTAAGCTTAGAAAAACAAAAACAATTCCAGGTTTTAGGCTCATCATTACTGAATTCGGACCTCCTAATAAACATCGGGTAGGCCTTGAACAGGTACAAATACTGCCATAATTATGATTCATAAGATTTCTGTTTTAAGATCAAAGATTTGTTATTAACTTATAAAAGTCATGTATACAAACTAGGCTGAGAATTTACATAAGACAGTCCCCCAAAACGCCCGCTATTCACCACTTGGGACTTGGGACTCTCCACCAGCTGGGAAGAACAAGTGGCGCAACAAACTCCCCAGCAGCACAGCTGCCTGTTGAGTTACAACAGGAGTGTGCATTCGCTTTCCACTGATTTCCCGAAAATTGTGGTAGTCGCTGAAAGACTAAAGTCGCCGATACTTTCAGAAAATTGCAAAGACGACAAAATCGCTTCTTACAACTTTCAAGCAAGGATCCATTCTATTGGTCTCAAGGGGGGTTGAGAGGCGTGTTTACAAAAGCCCGCTGATTTCGGTCTTGTCTGAATCGCTCCGGGTTTTGAGCCGGCGCACACTTTAATCCCCAGAGCAGAATCACGCCCTGGAGACCCATAGAGAGGAACGTTGCAAAGCAAAATTTCAAGTAGCTTTGCTTAGCCACCTAATATTTTGATACTTGACGAAGTTTGGGGGAGGCCTATGTCCAGCAGTGGATGTCTTAAGGCTGATGGGTACCACGAAGGAAAGAAACAGTCATGGGGTCTGCCCCCAGAAAAGAAAACTTAAAACTATGAAATAACAGGGGTCACCCATATAGCTACAGATATACTGTTAGCATTAGCATGTCGGTGACGCGAACCCATAAGATTTTTCCCTACAAAAATCGTTTTTTTAGGGTTCCATAGTAAGCAAGAAACCCAGTTTCACCATGTCCGTCTGTCTGTCTGTCCCCGCTGTAGCTCAGAGACGTTTAGTACTAAAAGCTGTAATTTGGCATATCAATCACGCCGACAAACTACTGAAATAAAATCGTGGAAAAACATTTTTTTAGGCTAAACATATCCTCAAGGGATGATACTTTTATTTCTCGTTTATCCCAGTGTGTGGGGTATCGTAGGATAGGCCGTTCAAAAATATTACGGGTCTGTGAACACCACTTTTCGATTTAAGTATCGGCTAGCGTAATATTAAAAAATGCTAATTTTTGTCAGAGTCAAGTGTCCCCCCCCCCTGCCGGCTAAATGGTTGTTTATCCTGCCGGGGTCGCGGGAAGGTACTTATGGGTCACCAAGGCCCCCGCAACACAGGCAACGGAAGGAATACGGGTGGGTTTTAGTCAGTAAGAGTCTGACACACCCTCCCGCTCCGCCCAGAGCGGGAGAAGTTATTTGATGATTTCCCACATAAAAAAAAAAAAAAAGTATCCCCCCCTGCCGGCTAAATAGTTGTTTATGGAGATGTGAAAATATTCTTGGCAGTAGTGCATATAATGAAATTAAAAGGAAAACTATCACAGCTAAGTGTTACAAGTTAACGGGTAATAGTCGACCAACTATAATTTGCAGTTGGAGAATTGACCGTAGTATATCGATGTATAGAAGAATATGTTTATCAACTACAATGTTAAGATTGTTTTTGGGACAAATTCGTCCCAACTTCCCAACACCGAAACCTTTCATTGTGCGTGGTCCGGCACGCACTTGGCCGGTTTTTCATGTTAGCCTTTCCTCTCTACAAGATAAGAGCATGCCGTCAACCACAATGAATACATACTTTGTACTTTTACCATCCATTTACCGGATTAAGTAAATCCCTTGTCTATCTGTAAATCTACCTTTACTACATATAGTACGACAGCAATGAAATCATAGTTATTGGTCAATTTGTTAAAAGGGATTTTACCTATGATGTTATTGTTTACATTAATAATAATGAAGTATTTGCAAATTGAAAAGAATATGCTTAGATAGTTTGGTCATGTTGAGAGGATGACAAGACAGAAGAGAGTGGAAACGCCGGGAGAGGACGCCCTAGGAGGACATATAGTGACCTAACTATGTTGTAACCTATACTCTCTCACAGGCACACAAACACACAACACACACACATACTTGTACTCACGCACCTTCATACTCACTCACACACACAAACTATACTTATGCCAATCTTGTCTACTTACCTATGTTAAATATGTTATTAATATTTTTCTAACTTTTGTTATGGACGAGCGGTGTATTCTAATACAGGCATTGGCGCCGATTCCCCTGTTCACAAACTGAACTAAATTTAAGTTCAGTGCATCTTTTTCTTTCTATTTCAATAAGAAAAGGACAGAAGATACATTTTAGTTTAGTCCTGTCAAATTAATCAGCGCTTGACGTAAATTGACGTAATTTTAGTAGGCAAGTTTTTAATCACGTCTAAACTCTAAACTTGTATGGAGTAGTGATAGGCGCTGATTAATCTGACAGGACTAAACTAAAATTTATCTTCTGTCCTTTTCTTAATGAAATAGAAAGAAAAAGATGCACTGAACTTAAATTTAGTTTAGTTTGTGAACAAGGGAATCGGCACCATTGTTTGCTTAAAATAAGGCTCCAATCACAAACTAATTGTTGTAATCCTGTTGAAGAAATAAACAATTTTGTTTTTTTTTTTTAATTGGTAATGTTCTTCGGATAGGTCAGGTGCGTAATTGCGGTTTCATTTTGACAGTATAACAGCATTAATTGCATTATTTACGTTGTAGAACAAACAAATTTACTGAACATATGAAGTATTGGATTAGCAATATCCTTCAAAATCCTTCAAATTGTGAATTATAGTGGTTTACGCAATTAGGTGCTGATGTATGAACGTAAACGAAGCAAAAGGAGTATGTAAAGGGCGTAGCAGCTGCCGTTCTGCCTACCCCCATGGGAAGAAGGCGTGAGGTTATGTATGTATGTATGTATGTATGTATGTATGTATGTATGTATTTGCAAATAGATATTGCAGATAGCATACCTCTATCCATGCAAAGTACAGATACTGTGGTTAGCATACCTATACCCAGATTATAAGAAGTTATGTATTATTTTGAAGAACATCATTAATGAGGTCATTATATGTATTTTTGGGGCGTCGCAACCGGCGTGCGTGTATGACCAGATGTATGAACGTAAGCGAAGCAAAAGGAGTATGTAAGGAGCTTAGCAGGTGGCGTTCTATAGTTTCTGCATACCCCCATGGGAAGAAGGCGTAAAGTTAAGTATGTATGTATGTATGTATTATTTTTACATTCCCATAATCGTGTCTTCTACGAGAGTAACATAGATCTGTCACGTATTGGGTACAAAAAGCAACGAAGGAATATTGTTTAATACGATGAGCAGCAGCTAGGATTGCTCATCTTGTAAAAACAAAACACTGTGATAACTATACCGTCTTCAAAACATGGATTTGATTTGAGATTTTTAAGATCTGCAGGCAGATCTGCAGTAATCAAAAGATTACGGCGTCACGGCTTGCTAGATTTTATACTGAATTGTGACGTAGTGAGCCCCCGCTCCCCAACTTTAATGCGTTTTATCTAAGTCATATTTATTAATATGATAAAGCAAAAAAAACGTGTCCAATATTTTTTTTTATTATCTGACTGATGGACTAAATAGGATTTCTTTTTTTTTGCCCAGCCATCATACCTATTCCTAACTATATAAAGATATATTCAGAAAGTAATAGGAACGTGAACTGCAATTAATTCACATTATTATTGCAGCTGACACATATCGCCATGTTTACTTATATTTCAATGGCCATGCAATAGAAACAATGAACCGTGTATTATATTGTTCTTGATTTCCACGTGATCGGAATTTAGTCATACTGCAGCGGTTATAGCATTTTATTGGTGTTATATGTTATTTACTAGATTGGCTAAAGCTAGATTTCCTAAGAAAGCAGTGAACGGTGGTCTCACGCTAAAGGCCGTCCAAATACAGACCTTTTTTGACTCCAATACTCGTGAAAATGACAGATTTTCATGACGGCCGTAATACTCGGCGGCACAAAAATAGCACCTCTCCTAAAATAAGTTTCAAGCATGTCCCACCATCAACGAATACATTAAACCCAATTAATATTGGTATCAATTGAACGTACCTATGTTTAACAACCTTTACATTATCAACAGTTAGAATTCCTAAACACAACAAGTCTCATTAGCACGTATCGTTGAAAAGAATGTTAAAATACGCATTACAACTGCCACTAATTGCACCACCCTACAAGTGTATCAAGCGGGTGACCCGGGTCAAACGTGGGTCAGTCGTTAGCCAACCTTTGAAATGAGCACACGTGAACAGCTACAGCAAGAGAAATACCCCTGAAGATGGATACCACTGCAGATGAAGCGGCTCAAGTCATTGCACAACTGCAATCAGGGATGCGGCAATGTGATTTTGCCCGACAACTGAACTTGATTCGTTTTGCCGTTCGACGAGTGTTCCAACGCATCCAAGAACCTGGTGCCTATATCCGAAGACGTGGATCTGGAAGACAACGCGGCACATCCGAAAGAGACGATCGCTTCATTGTTTCGACGTCTTTACGTAATCGGTTCTCCAATGCTGTTGAGTTGCAACAACAACTCCGATAAGCTCGCAGAACTTCTGTATCGTTCTCTCTCTCTGTTGCAGCTCACAGGGCTGCTACAGAGCTAAAATTTACTGCACAGCATAGGAGAGAGCGGTTGAAATTTTCCCGCGGCCATTTGGTTGTACAATAGATCAATGGAGGGCTGTGCTCTTCTCGAATGAGACTAGGGTGTGTCTTTTCTGCAATAACAGGCCTAGAAGAATGGCAAGGGGAACGATTCGCACAAGCCTGTATTCAAGAGACCGTGGAATACTGGGTTGGCTCGTGCATGTTCTGGGGCGGCATGTCAATCGACTGTAAAACGAACCTTGTGTGTGTTTCTCGGACTGAATGTGCTCGCGGGCAAGGTCGCTGACTGCTCCTCGGTACATAACAGAGATCTTAGAGGAGGACGTGGTCCCTTATGCGGGTTTTGTTGGCAGTGGGAAAAAATGCACGATAACGCCCGCTGCCACACTGCATTAATTGTAAGGGACTACCTGCAAGAAGTTGGGATCCCTGTGATAAACAAAAACCAAATCTATTGCTTTATTCTGAAATTTAAATAAATTGCCTTTCCAATGATACCTTAATGTCTTATGTCTAACATTTATTAATAGGGTTAAAATGACTTTGAAGGGAATTCTTAAAGAGGTGCGATTTTTGTGACGCCGAGTGTAATATGACGTACCTAACTGCTGTTCTAGGAAATCGTAGCTTAACTAAGGCGTCCTACGTTTCCGTCTAAAATGCTACTAGGGCCTGCGTCTGCAGGCATGACGCTTTCTATTTCTTCGAAGAATAGACATAGCTCTTTGTATACAAAGTGACATTTCGTTTCTCCATTTTTGACATTGCACTGTAGAAATCCTTCTGCAATCTGTCATTTCGTCTTTCGTTTATAGCTCTTTTTATGTAGACTATTTCAGAAGAAAATTTCTATACCAAACTGTCACAAATCACACTGACAATTGACAGTTGTCTAAGGTAGTGAAGACAATTCGCATTTTTCTATTCGACGGATACAAGGTATATACGGTTATCTACAAAATCATGATTTTACAGGAGAGCGATTTGAACGCAAAACTGTGGTAATTAATAGAAGAACAAGGCTATCTTCTCCTATTTTACATCATTTACTTAATAGGGCATTACCAAGGAAATGGTGAAGGCCAATATTACCTACTATGATTTTTTTTTGTTCCAAAACACGGCACTTCGACACTTTGAGAAAAATGTTTGTAGTTCTTTAGGTGACTTAATATCAATAAAAATTGAGAATCAAACAGATAAAAAATCGTATGACAAAACAAAGAATTCTGAGTCGAATTATGTAAAAGAGTGAATTTCGTAAAACGTGCAGTTAACTCTTTCTAATTTGCTGTCGTCATACTTTCTACACGGAACGTCATTTTTGTCTATTCATCCGTAGACAAAACAGTGCTCGTGCTAAGCCTGCGTTTCCCCGGATCACCCCGAAGCACTCTTTGTCTTATAGCCTTTTTTTCGATATGAGTCCGCCATCTTCATCATTACATTCGACAGACATTTGGTAGCATTTCATTGGTTCGTTATCAAATTATATATCCAGTTTGTTCTATTTTTCTTTGTCAACCATTTCAACAATGATACAATCTACTTAATTCGGCCTACCTCCTGAAAATGGCGTAGGATTTTTTTGACCTTATTCTATCAAACCGGTTACAAGGTCTTGGGTGTGGGAAGAGAAGCCTCAGCAACTTTAATACTGTGGAGCGTAAAATAAACTATTCAGTTGGCCAGCGAGGCCATCCTGTCATTGTTTTCAGCCGTTTATCAGTATTATTGATTTCAGACTATTTATGGCTAGTATATCTATCGATGGCATTCCATGCGATATCCATGCCATTAACAACTTTATGTAAATAATACATAAGTCTGTTATTGCGTTACAGTTACCAGGCGAAGTAATTGACCAAGGACTTGTAAGAATCTATACAAACATTCAGAATATTGAAATTATTACAAGAAAATACGATGGTTATTTACCTAAATGGATATAGTCTTCCGTTGTGAGTTGTCACGTTTTTAACACATAATAACCGTTTTATCTTGGACAAATACTTGGTTTCTATGTATATAAGATAATAATATATTTTTTATGTTGACTGTATAATTAATATTCTAAAATTAATATCGTATGTATAACATGTGACTGTCCTGTTTGGTTTTCGTATCTAATAGGAAAGAACTTTTAATTAAGGAAAATTTTAATATTTCCTGTTAAACACTGGGTTTTTTTTTCTTTTGAGGGTGGGAAATCATCAAATAACTTCTCCCGCTCTGGGCGGAGCGGGAGGGTGTGTCAGACTCGTACTGACTAAAACCGACCCGTATTCCTTCCTGTTGCCGGGGCCTCGGTGACCCATAAGTACCTTCCCGCGACCCCGGCAGGCATCGGCCCTAGCGGACCCCTACCTTTGTGCTGACGACATCTCTTTAAGGCGCGCGTAGAATACAACGCGCCGTCGACTCGGGCCTGGTCCTTACCGGACGGTGAGCTACCCATTACTCACCGTCCGCAAGCCCCCGCCTACGGTGGCCGGAAATCCGCCCGGGATTCCCGACGTCCAGGGCGTCTCCTGCGGCGGCTAGGGGCAAGAGGGCGCGAAACTTGCCTTTCCCTCAACCGTCCCGCCTCCTCCTTCGCGAGCATTACTGCTTCGCAGAAGGAGGTGACGGCTGCCCATGCCCTCTCGCTCCGTACCATGGCCTGAACCAGGGCTGGACGGCTGGATCTCTGCCACCGAACGCCTCCACGAGGACACGGCGGTGCTCTGCCCAAGCCGGGCAGACCTCCACCGTATGCTCCACCGAGTCCTCCGGGCGATCCACACAGTGGTGACACCCGGGTGTTTCCTCCCGCCTTATCCGACACAGGAACTTCCCGAAGCTGCCGTGTCCGGTGAGGACCTGCGTCAGGCGGAAGGTGAGGACGCCGTGGCGCCTCTCTAGCCACTCCTCAAAGAGGGGGACTTATCGCCGCAATTGTGGCGTGCCCAGCACTGGGTTGCGACAACCGTAACCCAGCCGCTACCACCTTAAGTTATAATACTTTTCTTTGTAACTGTTATTCCTCTTGAAGGTTTCGTTATTTATCCTTAACACCACAGTAGAATCAAATTGTATTATCACCATTTTATTATTTTGTTAACCACTGGATTGCTATAAATATATTGTGATTGAAAACCATTTCAGTCAGATAAACTGCTAAAATCCTACTTCCTACTAAAATTATAAATGCGAAAGTTTGTAAGGATGGATGGATGGATGGATGGATGTTTGTTACTCTTTCACGCAAAAAGTACTGAATGGTAGTTTATAACCAGGAATAACACATATGATACTTTTTATCCCGATATACCCACGGGGTCAAAACTTATGCGGGTGAAACCGCGGGGCGCATCTAGTTCAAAATAAAAGAAAGGTATCCACAGTCTGCACTCTTGAGTGTAGAGGTGGACTACAAAGTCTGACAAGTCTACTGTAGGTACTCACTCTAGCTATATATACCAAGAGAGAAGATCGATTTTTAAGTTATTTTATTAGAACCGGCTTCAAAAAATAAGGTTCTACGTTCGTCTGTATGTATTTTTTAGGGTTTCGTAGTAAATAAGGAAACCTTATAGTATAGCCATGCCCGTCTGTTTTTGCAAAAAAAAAATTAGGATACCGCCCTTGCACGTTAAGTGGGGATGATATTTCTCGTCTATCCCATCGTGTGGGGTGTCGTTGAATAGGCCGTCCAAAAATATTACGGGTCTGTGAAAACCATTTTTCATCATTCAGGAATCCGTTTGCATAATTTAAGCTTTAAAGTAGGTACTCATTTTTGTCATCCTCCCCCCCAGCCAGCCCTGCCAGCTAAATGGTTGTTTATGGTGATGTGAAAAAAAAACATGGCAGTAGTACATATACCGAAATTAAAAGAAAAGCTACCGCAGCTAAGTTAACGAGTAATAGTCAAACAACATACATTTTCAGTTGGAGAATTGACCGTGACGTATATCGATCTATGGGAGAACATGTTTTTCAATTACCATGTTAAGTTTGTTTTTGGGATAAATTCATTCCGAATGAGGAACCCTTCATTGTGCGTGGTCCACGCACTTGGCCGGTTTTTTTAATGTAATTTAATCGATATTTTTGACCGAGTTTGGAAATTCTTTGTAATTTGTTAGAGGAAGCTTGGGTGGTGATCTCAAATAGATTTTACTAACTTTGCTTTGGTAGTTTTTGAGTTAGCTTGAATAATACGTATTTTTCCTACTTAGTCTATGTGGATGATGTTATAATAACTTCCTGTCACTTTTATCTACATAGCAGGTAGTGGTATTTGAATTTGTGTGGGGTAGGTATCAGAACTATTTAATAAGGCAAAAGTTACCAAAAAAAAAAGCGACTTCCAAAAAAAAAAAACACTACTTATTGAAAAATAACTTTAATTTCGGAAGACTGTGTCTTTTGTTTTGTAGTTTCGTTTTTTGCTACCGCTTTATACTAAGTCAATAACAGTGATAGGAAGTTATTTCTAAGCAATATTTTTTTTTTGTAGGGACATTTCCCCCAATATTTTTTACCGTAGGTGCATAATGCATAGGTACTGCCGTTAAAAATAAAAAAAAAACAGTTCTATCTAATAAAATCGAAAAAAAAAAAAATAAGTATGTTTAGTTTATATACTAAACTAAACTGAAAGAAATTATACGACCTCTGCACAATGACTTAAGCGGTTGGTCACGAGTGTATCGATTTTCAGCGTCCACTCAAATGTCAAGGTCTTGGCTCGTTCTTGGCCACTTTGCTTTATTATTATGATCCAATCAATATTATGGTGTCTCATGTGCATACCAACGTCCTGTCTTATGTTTACCTAGTAAATCTAAACTAAGAAAAGATTTGATTTATTTGTTTGTTCAAGTAATGGTTAAACTCAAACTATAATTACCCGTTTTTTTAATACTGTCATTTATAGAAAGCTACAATATCAGGAAGTAACATGGGTTATTTATTTAAAAAAAATGAGATTCCAACGAAAATTGCAATAATGTAAATGCGCTGCGAATACTATTGATGATTATTACACTCATCATTACCCACAAAAAAGTCCGCGAGGCTATATGTCTTACTACATATTACAGTTAAGTAGCAATAACCGTTTTTTGTTCAAATTAGTCAATCAAAACACGGGTAGAATCGAAAGAATGACTTTCGTATCATGATATTAATCCTTATACAATTAAATAGTTTTATATTATTCAAGGATATTAAGTAACATGTAAATCCCTTTTTAAATTATTCGTTTGCAAAGGGATTAAAAAAAAAACCACCTATGAAACCGAAATAAAATCAAAAATCAAAATCAAAATATTTTTATTTCACATAAACCTACATGGGCACTTATGAAACGTCAGAAGCTAGGTGCACGGTTACAATGGGTCGTTTCCTATGGAGAAGAGCCGGCAAGAAACTCCACGGTTACTCTTTTAAAAATAATTGGCTTTTACAATGTGTTTCAAATTACAGTGTTAATAGGTACGGGAGGACAGTGTAGGCCTGTCGAGACGTACCAGGTACTTAACAAAAAAAAAAAAGAAAAAGGTCTACAAAATATCTAGTCTATTAAGATTATTAGTCTATTAAGTCTATTAGTCTATTAAGCCTACAACGTTCTCACATTCACAAGGTACACACAAATCTGTGTAAAATATTAATAAAATAATAAAAATAAAAACCCATTTAAACCAAATGAAGTTTGCCATTACAAGTCTGAAATCAAATACCAGGATTAAAAGAAGTAAACTCTATGTGTTAATCCACAACCTTGAGCATCTGCTAAAAGTAAGACAAATGCTGCGGTGTGAGCGAACAGCCCAGTGCTTAGTCTATTAGTTCCCTACACAATTTTTTTTTGTGGATTACCACATGGGATTTGCTTTTTAATCCTGGTAGTACGTTCCCGTGGGGTATTTTCTGATACCCACGCGGGCGAAGTCGCGGGCAAAAGCTGTGCAGTACTTATATAATAGTACATTATGGTACTAGAGTGTAACATTGGTGAATGCTAGAGCTAGAGTGTAACCGCTGAGGCGCCATTGAGACCCGAGCCGTAGGCGAAGATCTTAAGAGAGCCGAGGCCGGTAATCATCAATACACACGTGTATCATACGACGTTTTTTAACACACTTGTGAATAAAATAACAAAAACAAACTCATTTTATTTAGTAGGTAAAAAGTTTATTTAGAGAATCAATTAGTAAATGTGCAGTTAGTAAAATTATAATTAACTTTTTTTGATGGCATAGCGGTCTCATCAGATAGATTATTTATTGAAATATTTTCATGTTCTATTGTAATTTGAGATGGTTCATTATTCGTGTAGGTAGGTGAAATCCAATTATTGGATGTACTTGGTGTTTCGTCAGTAGGAAGCGCCTCAGAATCAAGTTTAATTCTTTTTGTAATTTTTGCAATGGCGCCTTAGCGGTAATCACCAATGTTACACACTAGTACCATAATGTACTATTATAAGAACAAGGCAACTCAACCAATAAAATAAAAAAAAAAAATCTATAACTCACTAGTGAGTTATAGCAATGAAAAGTCATAGTTTGATTATTGGTGTCATTCTGTGCCTAATTGCGGTGACCATAGAGCCACTTTATGGGCAAGTGTGTTGAAAAATGTGTAACTCAGCTTGTAAGAAAAAATAAGAGTTACTTTCTAACAGTGTCAGGAACTAGAAAAGGGCCTCTTAGAAGCCAATATATGTACCTATTACAGACTGGTAGTTACAATACAGCTTTACTTAGGAAAAGTGTTTTCGGCATGGGTCCCATCGTATTTAACAAAATACCAGACATCATAAAAAATGATCCAATCCTAATGTTTAAAAAGAAACTGACAGCCTCTTACTTGATATGTGTTATTACTCAAATAACGATTTTTTAAATGACACTACACTTTAGATTTATTATTCGACATTGTGTATTTCCTTATTATTATTATGGTCGCTTTAAATTTATTCTATCTTTTGTCATTTAAATTTATTATTTTGCCAATTATAATTTGATTGACGAGTTTTGTTTAATTTGATTGAGTGTTTTTAATAAAAAAATATTTTCAATGTTTGCATGCCTAATTTAGGGTAGATTGTACAGAGATCACAATTTTTTTAAACACCTTTATTTTATGTACCTACATTCTAAGCAAATAAGCCATTATTTTTATTATTATTATTATCAGCAACGACACACAGCAAGATTATCCTAGATAGAGAAATAAAGGTAGATCATGAATGACACTAGCGTAGCAACGTGAGCTCAGAGCTGCTAGAGTCCTAGAGTGATCTAGTAATGTATTATTTTATAGCTTCTTGTACGTGGAAGACACCTCTATGAGAATCAAGAGAGACTACATGAAATTAGTCGCGTTTTAGTGGACATTACCATCACTCAAAAAACTGTCATAAGATTTGACAGACAGCTGATATATACCTCGTTATTTTAAATAACAACGCATTTAATCTGATTGAGAGCTCTTGATGGACTAGTATTTGTTCCTGAAATTACTTGTTAAAATCTTAACAATAGATACGTTTGTCAGATGAATGAGACGGATGAGAATGACACGGTACTCATCTTGAGGACATCTGAAAAAGAGTTCATTAACTTATTTGTTATTAACTTAGACTAACTCTGTATATAGTGTTAAATACAGGTAAAATGTCTATTAGAGCAATTAGTAGGCATGCTGAAGTCATTGTTTTTGGTGATTCATTTAATTGCTCCCTATTTCCTCCTCTGGTACAACAATGCCTTGTTATAAATAATATATCTCCTGCGTGCAATATGATATGGGCACGGTAAACCAGTACGGCTACTAATTACATTACATTAAACTAATTACAGAAAACATACCCAGAACCGTACCTAATACTAGCCCACATCCCGTGCAAGCTAACAGGCGTCAGTTTTATAATTTCATTTTTTTGGCGTATTGACACAAACTGTATATAGATCACAGATTATAGGAATATCAGCCAGTCAGACAGCATTGGGTAATAGTGGGGCTATCGGCTCTGCAGGATGCACAAAGCTCACATTTAAAGCCTCACTCTTGAAGGTTATTACTAACTCTGAGTTTTTCCTTCAAATTAAATTGAACTTGTATTAATTGATTATTTCTTTCTTTCCAGCTTACTTCGGCATTAATAATCTCAGTGGGCACAACGATCTACGCGATCTACCATGACGTGTCTTTCTTCCTGGACGACAAGTTCTTCTCTCCGGCCACCTTCGTCATCGCCATCGGTATCATCATGCTGTTTGTGTCTCTCTTCGGCTGCGTGGGCGCACTGAAGGAGAGCACCTGCTTAGTTAACATAGTGAGTAGACAAAATAACTACTTAATTGTAAAGCACCCTGACGTCATTTTTATTCATGAGTGACAGAGACGACGCTCTACAATTTCTTATATTTGATGTGCCATATATATATTCTCAGAGAGCAGTGGTGGCCCGGTGGTAAAGGCCCCAACTTACGAGTTGTATGTCGTGGGTTCGAACCCAAGCAGGCACATTTATTTGTGTAAAAAATTTCATCACCACTGCTCTCAAAACGGTGAAGGAAATAAATTCGAAGACATGTGACATCTACCAACCCGCACTGGGCCTGCGTGGTAGATTACAGCCCACTCCCTCTCGATGGGAGGAGGCCTGTGCCCTAGCAGTGGGAACATCATAGGCTGATTATGCAATATATATTCTATCCGTGAATATATAGGTATGTATATGGCATTGTCAAGGACAAAAATATTTACAATATATACTTTTTTCAAGCCTATTGACAGTTAAAGTCAGCCTGGTCACTTTTTTCTTAAAGGGAACTATAGCCAGTGCACGCGATACCTGCACGTCTGATATAAACTTCTTTTCAAAAACTGATATTTATTCTTCTCTCTCTCCTTATTTTGCAACTTTCTAACAAATCATTTTCCATCAGTTCGCAGTCATCCTCAGTCTGGTCTTCATCCTGGAGATCGCAGCTGCCATCGCCGCCTACAGCCTCCGATCGCAAGTCACCGGAATGTTAGATGAGAAGCTGAGGGTCACACTGCCATACTATTATCAGAATGAAGAGGTCGAAGATGCCTTCGACTTCATTCAGAGCAGGGTAAGTTGTATTCTTGTACTTATTAGTGTATGTGAAGCAAGTTTCTTTGTGATTTTATGGGCTCTTGACAGTGCAGGAGTTTCCACTTGTAGTGGATGCTAGTTCTTTAACCTCCTAATATCTCATTTGTTTAATTAATTCCTCTTCATTAATTCCTTGATCTTCGTTGTGTAGCTTTGCCTGTTCTGTCTTTTGAAATATTACTAATGAATAGTTAAAAGTACAAAAGAAACAGGGATACATTGAGCATTCCACCAGTCACACGAATGCATGTTCATTGGCCAAATTGTATCTTGCCTACAGAACAAACGTGGAGTGTTTCTGCGCCGTGGCGTATATTCAATATTGTAGTCATTTGAGGCACTTGGTTACATTTATAAGATCATTTAATTGTCTTCAAATAAAGCTCAATATTATTGTGAGTTTATGGGTCAGTTGTCCAATTAGACTCAGCACTCTGTTTTTGTAAACATCCTCATTGTGGGATATTTAATATGAAACAGTATTAAGGAAAAATCGGAGTTGTTCACAATAAATGTCGATATAATATAATTGAGGTTTTCCTCAGACAACTTTTCGTCTGTTTTTTTAATGAAAATGACTTTAGTAACCTTTTGGTAGGCATAGGCAAATAGTATAGGTATATGTGCATCTATTGTTTACGTGTATATAACAGAATATACCACATTTTGTAATACGTTTATGTGGTTTGACAACACGATGCGTTTACGCAGCTTAGGTTTTTTCCCTTGAGACAAAGAAATTACATAATGCTTTAACTGCCCGTAATAATTGTGTGAAGCCATTTTTATTCAGCTGTAAAATGTTAATTAGTCGGTATTTTCCAGTCGGAATACTTTATATTGTGTTCGGTCAACTGTAACGACTGTAGCAAGGAAATTGATAAAGTACGGTTAGCAACAATTGTATTTTTTTTCAAAACTTTATTCTAATGCTTTCAGCGTAACATGGATTTCGATAGTTAACAGTTTGTTCTGTTACAGTGTCCTTTCACTGCTGACTGTACCTACAGTAAGGCATGTTTTCACGAGTTTTCCAAAATTATAGCCGAGTTTGAGCTCTTCAATAAAAGAAAAATAATGGGCCTTAATAAAACTCAAAAACTAACCAGTTTCTTACCATCTTCCAGCTGAACTGCTGCGGTGTTGACAGCTACATGGACTGGAACGTCGTGCCACCTCCTCAAGGAACCTCCGGAATCTCCATCAGCAACATCACCGTCCCCAACTCCTGCTGTGCCGAGTCCCGTTACGAAATCATTGCGGGCATTGAAATCGCCGAGTGCACGAAGCTGTATGCCAATGGATGCCTTCCCAGGGTCTTCTATTTGGTCTACCAGAGCGCTGGTCTGTTGGGCGCTGGAGCCATGACCATTGCTTTCATTCAGGTCAGTTTTTGTGATTTCTTACTTTATCTTTTCGAGTCGATCGCAAATGTAAAAATATGTGTATTTTATTCTGTTAGATGTGTTGGGCCCAGAACTTAGCTGGCTACGCCAACCACGGCGTGGTGTTTTTTTCGTCCTCAGAAGTGCAAGTGTGCAACCTTCATTTTAAATGGGTCTTGGTGGACAGTGACATTTTTAATGCTAGCTGTGGCTCAACTTGAGAGGCCTAGGTCCAGCAGTGGACTGGGATTGGCTGAGCTGATTGTGTATTTATCAATAAGGCCGCTTCTATTCACCCATTTAGAAGATAACTATGCCCAAAGGGCTAAAGTTGATGTGCACGGGCTCGACCTATTTTCAAAGAAGACCTATTAAACAATCTCGTATTTGGATCTGCTGACCATATCAGTAACGAATAATATGATGTTATTAAAATACGCGTTACTGATGGTCATGCATGATGTCATTCTAGATTACCTTGTTGTCTAACAAATATATGACAAGCATGGATACAAGAAAAACACACATTATGTCTGATGACGTGGCAACGACGTCCTTCAGACAAAGTCATACGAGTACAAATTCAGTTAATGAGGGCATTTGTTTTGTTTATTATCAAAGAGCATTTAGTATTGCATGATTTAGTAAATAATATACACTTACTAAAACACGATAAAATCGATCGTATATTGTTTTATCAGTATACCAAAATCCTAGTACCCATTTCCCGTATCATAAATATTCACGTTTATCTTATCGAATTTCAGATTATCGGCATTGTGTTCTCGTTCTCGCTGGCCAGTTCGATCCGCAAGGCGAAGTCCGAACGTGAACGCAGACGGTGGGAGATCCAGGAGCGTGTGATCAACGCCTACACCTCCCTCAACCCTAACGAAGAGAAAAAAGCACCAGTTGTCTATGTCCCCTTCCACGGACAAACGACCGCCTAAGAGGCTGTATGAACAGTGCCTAAGGTCCTGGTTCTAAGTTTAAAAAATAGGTTTATAGAACCAGGTGGTATAAGGTGATAGCACTTGTTTTAGATTTATTAAAGTACGCTATAAAGTCAATTGTAGCGTGTAGCAAACTTAAATGATTAACAGGACCAAGATTTTATTTTTATTTTAAGGAAAATCACACCAAAAATATTTACTTGTAGCGGGAAATCGTGCCATTACACTTTTGGCGCGAACACAATATATCGGTTTGTGATAGGAATAGATACTTATTACTTAGTACCTACATATGATAAAAAAGTGATGTTTTTATGTTATAAATCTTTGTGAAATTATATATTTAGGAGCAAAAACATTCCACGGGTTCTCAGCTTTTATTATTCTTGTACCAAATTGATTACGTCCAATTCCCTAACTGATTCTTATCTATATTTTCACGTCACCACTCTTATTTCTTTGTAAGATTATTAAAAGTTTATAGAAATTCTAAATTAGGTACTTAATATATTTTAACACTATTTTTATCAGTAAGTAAGTATTATAAAAGTATTGTAAAGAAAGAAATATTTTTATACAATATTTTGGCGTTTTTATTTACCTATCCAAACCGAAGTGCTAAGTAGGAGAAAGATGATCTAATATCAGTAAGTATAATCAGTACTATTTACTCTCCTGATAAGAATATAATAGAATAGAATACTCTTTATTATTTACACCATAAAAATTACAGATATAAATGTAGAACTTTTACATAGGGTGACATAATGGACGGTCTTATAGCTAAAAACGATCTTGAAGTAGACTTGAAGAAGTCTAGTGACTTTTGAAGAATAGTGGATTTAAAGCATAGGTGTTAGGTTAAACGAAGGACATACTTTAGGAGAGACCAAGGCCGTTTTTAATCTATTGGAGGCCCTGGGTACTTAAGGATATGGAGAATGCAGGATGCAAGAGTGGGCTCGAAATTTACTCTCTTTATTCATGCCTCGGTCAGGTTAGGATTTCTTATGACCGTTCATGCAGAAGTAGTAGTGACTTTGTCGACTTGTGCAGAAAAGTTTGGGAAATAAGAAAATGTAGAATGTTAGGAAGTGAGCTCGAAAATGTTAGCACCCCGTCCTAGGGCGTCCTTTTTCTTTTGACAGCCTCTAGCTACGACGCGCAACGCTGGCAGAAACTAGGAGGCCTCATTGATCGCGGGGCCCTAGGCACTTGCTCAGAGTGGCCAATGGCAAAGACTGCTCTGGGAGTGACTCATGAAAATGAAAACGTTTACCATAACATCAACCTTGAAATCGCAAATATAAATCAGCTGCTCCATACATAATATTATGTATATCTTTTTAAGAGCTGTTTTTTTTGTCATACCTATAGTAAAATTTGTTCATTTTAATGTGTACCAAACAGGCTGTATGTATATGCCAGACAAGGGCGCTCCCCTTCTGCTGCTAGAACCTATGTTTGGAACCTACTGCTTTTCTTTAGCATTATTTATTTATTTATATATACTTTATTATACACAACAAAACACATTACAAAAAAAATCAAACACTACAAAATATACAATGGGCGGCCTTATCGCTTTCTACGATCAGGCAACCGTTGAATGGACAGTGATTTGCCTGGACATAAAGTGGGGCTGTCGTTGGTGCATAAAAATAAGTACAATATACTAGAATAGATACACTCATATCCTTAATAATATATACATAAATACATACATATTAAATGTATAAGCAAGCATTGTTATTTGATACCCCACTGTGCACTATTTAGCGAGCATAATAAGTGATGGGTCCCAGTGATTATAACTGGGAAATAAAAGACTATCGATGTGAGAAAAATATCACGATCATAAAATTAACGATTGACAGAAAAACATATAATCAAATCCTGCCTAGCTATCAAATACCCAAGGGTTTTATTACAGACAAATTCCCTAAAAACCGCTAAGGAAATAAAATACTTAGGTATGGTGATGGGTAGATGGGTGACCGTCTTTACATGCCAAGACCCCTCCGTGCCTTGGAAAGCACGTTAAGCCGTTGGTCCCGGCTGTTTTTTATAGATCTTTACAGTCGTTACGGGTAGTCAGAAGCCCGAAAGTCTGACAACCAGTCTTACCAAGGAGTATCGTGTTACCCAAAAGGCTAGGCAGATGATGACTAAGGCCCGTATTACAGAAGGAAACTCAAGCATTGATCTCTGTTTAAAACTAGTTTTAAGGCAAGTTTTAATTTTAGAACGTTCCTCAAGCATAGATTCATTGATCATAGTTCAGCTGAGTTTCTCTTTATTTTAGAAAGTTACTCAGTTCGTAAAGCGAACCCAAGCAGTGATTTGATCTGTAATCGCCCAAGTGTGGTCGAGACCGCGCTTGAGCATAGAATTGTCATGGCAAATTTTGTTTCAAGCGTATGTTGTCGAGTTTTAATATCAAAATGGATATATTTGAAGAAGTAGACCATTACAATAATTTATTCAATGATGATGCAAATAGAAGGTTGAACTTTAGCGTTCCAAGAGATACACAAGACCCATCTAATTGTGAAAACTTCAAAAGGTTTACACAAGTACAAAAAAATTTCTTTAGTCCTACCATTTAAAAAGTTATAAATAAATAATAATCAGCAAAACAAAACTCAAATAAATATCTACGATGTTTTCATTTGCATAAATTGTTTGACATATTGCCATTTTTTTAAATGGCGTTAGGGGTGAGGCGTATTTATCGTAACAGATAGAAATAACAGATATTTAAAAATAACAAATAACAATTGTTCCTACCAATATGACTTATCTGTTACAGACCCTCAAAGACTGTTACCGCGGCCGTTATTGCTAATTATTATAACAGTCCCCACACGCAGAGAGCAGTGGTAACGGCCGCGATTTATGAATTGTAGGTGCGAACCTGACAGGCGCTTTGCTTTGTGTTATGGGAACCCCATACCATCCCTCTCGAAAAGAGGAGGCCAACAGTGGGAACATTATAGGCTGATTATATATAGTCCCCACACAGACTGCTACCACGGCTGTTACTTACATACATATTCACACAAACGAAGGAAGGTTAACAAGGTTATCAATTGTTCTCTCTACCTCATTAAAGAATGATCCTTGCTAAAAAGAGAAATACCTATTATTTAATTTATTTCGAAATATGTTCCAATCAATCTGCCCAGTCAGTTTACTAAAAAAAATTATAAATAAACGTAATTCTATAATTTCACACTACCCCGTCATCCCTAGTCAATACTTTGGTCTTTAACCAAAAAGAAATAAAGTCAAATAAATTCATTTGAGAATTATTAAATGTGTATTTATCGTCCGTAAAAAATAACAGGCTGTTATTTAATAACAGATATTTGGATCTGTTATTTTTATGTAACAGTAACAGTGATAACAGATATCGTGTTTAACCTGTTACAACCCATCTCTAAATGGCGTGCATATTTATGCCCATAGATACAAGTCTTTTAAGCTTTACAATAATATTATGCTTACATACTTAACATCAATAAATGAGGGATTGTACTATTCGGGACCGAACTAATAACGCTGATTTCCTAAATAATTGGGCGCTTAAACAGTGATCGACTGATTGACGCTCAAACTAGACTTGAGGAACCTTCTGTAATACGGACCTTAGGGTTGGTGATCAAGAAAGACAAAGGAATATTAAAATTATTAGTTAGAATTCGCCTTCTATTTAGGTTTCCATTACGCCTAACAATAAAACCAAATCCTTATAGGTCCCTACTGAGGAGGACATTTAACATGACCGGTTCTGAAAAACAAAGGACACAAAACAAAACAAAAAAAATGTTAAATATTATAGTCTGTCGATACTCATCTACTCGACTTTTCTATGAAAACATACTTACCGTGATATCAGATAAAACCGATAGGGCTTAAGCGATAAGCGAATGGATGTTGTTATCATCCTGAAATCCTTATGTATCTAGATACGCATATTTACATGGCACTTGTGAATTCGATATAATATACGTACCTAATGTCCTGATCGGTATTGTCTCTGTTCTTATAAGATGTAGGTAATCGATTCTTTTAGCAATCATTCAGAAGATGGGTCTGATGACCTTGTTGTCATTTGAAGTTGCGCTGAAATTAAATGAAAATTGATAATTTACTGAAATTTCTTACATGAAATAGCTGTAGAGAAAATTTGTTGATGAAATATTATCAATATTAATCTTATATGTGTCAATTTGACAATGTTAGCATTGTCTGAGGGCTTTATTTGAAAAGTTAGTTTACTATCTAATGATAAGCTTCGCTTAATATCTAACATAGAACCGAGTCATTCCCGTCATTTGCCAACTGAACGTTAGTAGCAGCAGTACAGCGGGGTAATTGCGTAGCACCATAGAGAAAATCTACCATAGAGAAGAACTTTAGCAATGGATTTCATTTTGACAGTTCACCTACGTTCATTGCTTTATTTAAGTTGTTGAGCTGACACATTTTTCGAACATATGAAGCAATGGATTAGCAATATACTTCAAAATCATTCAGATTGTGATTGACAGAGTGTCACGCTGTTGGGTGCAGATTTGCTTGTACCATACCTACAGACCGGTCAATACAGACACGAGAACCGCGGCCACGAAATTAATATTTAATAAACCCAATGACTGAAGGTCAAATATGACCCGTATGTAATCGATATTAAAAGTTACAGTTAGTATATTACAGCCCGTAGCAGAAGTCGTGAACTTGCCTATGTGACGTGAACATTGTTTGAAAAACAAAGAAAATTTGTCTAAAATTATGTTTGCTTATCAAAATTAGGCAAAGGTAACATTTCTAAATCGTACGAGTGCATTAATTACTGATATTGAAACGATAACTTAAGATAATAATCTATTGAACGATTAAAACAGAAAGCCTTTGTAAAATATAGTTGTTTTTAATTAGCTCTTTCTTCAGTAAAACACGCATCGTTTTAGGCTGAAGTGAGACACGCATAAGTGAATTTTAAAGGCTCTACGTAATCAGTGCAAATAGTAGTTGGAAAACACTCTGTGTTCGTAAATGTGTAAAACAATCGTTATCAGATTCCATTTTAGTTATCACTAAGATACTCGGCTGTAACGTATCGGCTAAGGAACTGCTTAGTCGTTTCATAAGTGGTAATTTATAAAAAATAAAAATGACGGGCGAACTTCCTCCTGCACCGGCGACAATGACCAATAATTCGGGGATGCATTTCACTAAGACGGAAACGGAATACAATATGAAATCTATCAGATTTATTTTGTTGACCATCACGGCTATGTTTATTGTAAGTACCTTTATTTGATTTTTTTCACTATCGACATCACCATTCTCTTGTTATACCAATTACTTTGGGGTCGGCGCGACGTCTTATCTTCCATTCTTCTGTATTAGTCGGGTTCTTTCCAGCCATACCATCTTTCACACAGTATATCCATCGTTTCTTTGGTCTTGGATCAGAATGATAATATGCATTATTTGTTTATTGCGCAACTCTGTGGCGCAACTCAAGAATTAGTCACTTTATGGTTTTACGGTTCTAGCTCTTGTCTGTACGTAGCTAAATATTAGCAAATACAACAGTGAATTTGTAATAAATCGTAACCGTTTAAAATCTATACATACTTTTGTACTTATTATTATATTCATATAATATAATATAATATAATAATAAGTATAAAATTATGTATAGATTTTAATCGGTTACGATTTATTATATTAAATTATTTGATATTATAAAGAGAAAAGATTCGATTTTTTGTTCGTTTGTTTGTAATGGCTAAACTTAAAAACTACTTAGCTGAATCTAAAAATTCTTTCAGCTATAGATGTAGCTACATTATCAGCCAGTGACATAGGTTGTATTTTATTTTCAAGAGATCCGTATGAAAATTCCAATAATGTAAACCCAGGTATCAAAAAATTGCCTATAAAGTCATTATTTGGCGTGCGCTGCAAAAAAACTATTGATAATAAATAATGTAAATACATGTTTATAGTACTCGCCATTACCCACAAAAAAAGCCGCAAGGCTATATGTCTAATTAACCGTTTTTTGTTCAAATTAGGCAATCAAAACACGGGTAGAATCGAAAGACGATAACATTCGAATCATGATAATTATCTAACTAAATATCAAAACCTTATCTAACTAAATAGTTTCATAATCAAGGTTGATTATGTACATCTAAATTCCTCTTTAAATTATTTGAATGGGACCTTTCATTTATAAGTTACGAGGGGTATAAAAATACTAAAAGTAAATGCCGCGGTGTGAGCGAACAGTTACAGTACGCTTAGTCTATTAGTTACCTACACATTTTATATTTTGTAGATTAACACATAGGATTTACTACTTTTAATTCCAGTAGTACGTGCCCATGGGACTTTTCCAGCAACCGCGCGGGCGAAGCCGCGGGCAAATCCTAGTGTTCTATATTTTCAGTAATTCTTCTCAGGTCTGTGTGAGTCTCATCCAGCCCTGGTCATGCCCGTATCCAATTTACCACCTTCTTAATAAAGATTTGCCTCTGTCTAAACTGTCAAAAGCAATATAACTTTTCCGAGGTGGGGTGCTAAATTTTTACGAACTCATGTCGCTAGTTATTGCATCTTAGTTACTCTTAGGTAATTCTTAAACCTTCTTGCATAATTCGACAAAGTAACTCCTATTACTGTATGAATATACAAAAATGTAATGTAAATATGTATGTCAAAAGAAATCTAACCTATCTGAGGTGCTAAAGTTTTCGAGCTCGCTCCGCTTGCTCTTCCACCCAAAGGTCTCTTAGAAAGATCATTCAGCGTAATATTAATCATGTAGGTTTTTACAAAAGTACTATGATTAGTATTGTTAGAAAAAAGAAGTTAGGTCAAGTACTTAGGTAACTTGAGTGTTAAAGAGGAAAATAACGTCTTTGTTTAAAACGTCGATTTATGACGACCTTTGGTGTAACTATAGTGATGTAAGTACATTATGTTATGTACGTCACCATAGTTGCATTATTTCTGCTTTATAGTAATTAAAGTTAGTAATTTTTTTTTCTGTACTAATTCATTTAGGTCTCAAATGCCAAGTGCCTAAGAGCCCTGGGCCTCTAAGTCCGGGCCTGCTCGGAAAGCACGTTGGGCCCGGCTGTCATTCGTGGATCTTCAACAGTCGTTACGGGTCATTAGAAGCCCGAAAGTCTGACAACCAGTTTACCAAGGGGTATCGTAGTACCCAGTTACTGGGTTGTGGAGGTCAGATAGGCAGTTGCTCCATGTAAAATACTTGTATTCAGCTGCGGTTAGACTGGAAGCCGACCCGAACATAGTTGGGAAAAGGCTAGGCAGATTGATATTGTAGTGTAAACACTAAGGTATAAACAGATAATTATCTATAATATGGCTATAGGTACTGTTGTCAATGTTTACATTGTACAAGTCAACTCCGGACGTCACATTGCGCAATAAACCTTGCAGTGGACATAGTGCATTAAGACGCTGACAACACCTAAACCGCGGTCACTGTCAGATTGCATAGAAAAGAAAGAGAAGCGCGATGGCACAACGCTTGTAATTTATTGCAAAATATGAAGCTATTATCTATTTACTCAAAATTGAGTTGAGTAATCGAAAATAAAAAACCAATAAGTTCTGCATTCAAATAAGACGTTCTTGTTATTAATTAAATACGTACCGTATGTTGATATTTAATGCAGATATTTTGATTAGAACTCAAGGTAAGAGGTTAGTTTAACGTTAGTTTGTATCGAAACTTTTTTTCAAAACGTGTTTTGGTAACAACCAAGTTCTGGGAAATATGTTCAAAATTAACATAAATTTTTTCCCCTACCTCAAACTATACAGATTTGGCAATTTTGTCAATTAGAAGCCTAATTTGGTCAATTAGGTCTTGTCAGCGCCTTAATCAATCTTCCTACAAGTCCTTTCATACCATTCTTCCATACAATCTGTGACTCCCGCATTCCCCTTAAACTTAAGGGGAAGATATATAAAACAATGATTGGACCTGGGCGCCAACCACAACCTCTTAAAGCAGTATTATTATAATATTATTTCACAGTGGGAATGTGATGGAGCTGTACAGGACTTATAGCTCCATCTCTTTCTCACGCTGAAGTAATATTGAAATAATAATGTTATAAGAAGTGATGGTTGCCCCCCTGCTGTCTTGTATGGATCAGAATGTTGGGCTACAAAAGGGATGAATGAAAGGCTATTGCATGCAGTTGAGATGATGAGAATGCTAAGAGGGATGTGTGGTGTGACACGAATGGATAGAATAAGAAATGTGTACATAAGAGGAAGTTTGAAAGTGGCACCGGTGACTGAAAAGTTGTGCGGAAATCGGTTGGCATGGTATGGGCATGTGATGCGGAGGAATGAGGAAAATGTCGTGACGAAAGTATTAAGTATGAATGTCGATGGCTATAAGAGTAGGGGAAGACCAAAGAAACGATGGATGGACTGTGTGAAAGATGATATGGTTAGAAAGGGGGTGACTACCGAGATGCCAACTAGCAGAGAAGTATGGAAGAAAGGGACATGTTGCGTCGACCGCAAATAAATTGGGATAAGGGCAGGAGAATGATGATGACCATTCTTCTACATTTTCGGATACGAATAGGTACTTTTACTGATCGAAAATCAATTAAGCATATTGGATTAGTTTTTTTTTAATTTTCAGTATTGCATTTTGGTGACGTCATTTCTGTTTATTTGAGTAAAGTCACCCAAAATACATACGTCAGCGTTGATAAAAAGAACTACTGATATGGCCTGTCAATATTGTTTAGTAACACTGTATTTGTGGTTAATACATACACAGATGAGAGAAGTTCATGCCGTTGAAGAGAAACCACTGGCTGAACCACGACTTTGGTTCGTGAACCATTTTATAGCTCTCCGATCTCATACCATACTAACCTAACCTAACCAGGTTCTTAAAAACGTGTCATTTTAGGTACCACTTCTGCGAATCCTATTGAAATCGGGTGGGATGTAGATAACGTTTGAACACAAGGAGACCTGACACTTAAGCTTTTACAACATTTTAGTAGGTCCCTGGTCCTTACCAGATATTGAATGCTCCATCCAACCAGCCAGCCAACCCTTCGGATGGCTGGCTGGTTGGAGGGCATAATGCAGCTGTATAGCTGCTACAAGCTGCATTATGCCACAATCTATCATCGGTTTGAGAAATTGCAGTTGTAGAGAAGGTTTCTGATATATATATCTGTATCTATTACTCGATTCCTAGTTTCAAAAAACTTTCTAATCTGAAGCTGTGATTTTTTTATTTTTTTTATTTGATGTGACGTGATTATGACTGAATAAACATATTTGATATGCATTTACTATTTTTTATGATATTTAATACAAGGTGTCGTTTTGCATCCTCGTGAAATTCAAGGAGGTAACTATGCTAATGATTCTCGACACAAATCAATAATAAAATAAATAGATCTTTTATCCAATTTTTGGAAATCGGCACATGCGTTTTAACATGCATGTCGGCACATGACATGCATGTTAAAACGCGGACCGTGTGATACCGCACTGTAACTGCCCCTTTACACACACACTACCGCATACGCAACGGGGTGATTCTATCCTGTGAAAGTGGTGTATTCTAAAATACTGTCAAACTTAAATAACTAAAAAACAAGTATTTATTAATTATTGAGCAGTTATCGTAATTTTATTTGATTATATATAGCTTCCTGAAATTTGACGAGGATGCAAAACAACACCTTGTATAAAGTTTCATGCTAAATCAACTGCTTTTGCTAACTCTACTCAAAATTTCTCGGAGCGCGGTGGAACTAAAATATTGAAATATTTTATTACTAAAAATTGTTGGAACGCAGTGGAATCAATGTATGAACATTAAAATTATGAGAACAATTGGTTTTGGAGCGCAGTAAAATTATCCATCTTCAATAAGCTCATTACCTACATAATTATGCAATTTTTTGTAAACTGCCTGATAATGGCTGTTGGAAGCTGCATTAAGAACGATGATATGTAAAGCTTATAGCTTTTTTTGTACAAATCTAATGAAATCACACACATAACTAGGTATATCCTTAAAGTGAATGTATATCCAAAAGTGATGCAAAATGTATTTGGTGTCATAGGAACAGTTTTATCTTATCGGTTAATCAGTTGACCCTATTTGTCCTTGTCGTAATTTCCCGACAAAGCAGCGCCGGATTTGTAGGTTTGGAGGCCCTGGGGCAATGAAGAAGTGGAGGCCTCGATTTTTTTTTCACATTTTTCAATCATATACTAAAAGTATACAAAAGAAAAAGATAAATGTTAGGCGAATGGAACTTTGCCAGCTTTTTTTGAATAAAACCATTGATAATTCTGGTGAAATCCAGTTATTGGAGTAAAATCACTTTTAATACTCAGTAGGAATAACTTTGACAGGCGGTGTTGTATCTTTGTAGTCCGAAGTCTGTTTTTTATAATTTTCATCTTCGAATAAAGGTTTCTTGTGAACGTGAAAATTTTTTATCAAAAAAATAAAAATCAAGTTATGGAGGCCCCAATTTTGTGGAGGCCCGGGGCCAGGGCCCCTTTTGCCCTGCCTTAAATCCGGCCCTGCGACAAAGTATCTAATAATAGTACCTGCTAATTAGGAAGATAATTGAATCAGTCTTTTGACTTAGCCTAGCTAATCTAATCTGTTTTCGACATGACATGGGTAAGCTTTTCGAACTTGCCTCATGCTTGTACCTTGTAGTTAGGTAGGAACCTATTATAGCAAGCGAAAATTTATCGAAATTTTATTTCACGTAGCTTTTCGAGGCTTGGCAATCAGTCCATGTCTTCTGATGGACATGTCTTTCGTTTAGGATACTTTCCTACTTTTCACGTTGGCACACGAATATAAGCAAAACTCCAAAGTCAATTATGATATAAACAATGCTAAGGAATAAAACGAATAGGTTATTTTTTTTCAGCAAGATTAAGCGCTGACAAGACCCAATTGATCAAAATAGGCTTCTATTAAGAAAAAACATTGCCTAATCTGTATAGTTAATGGTAGCGGAAAAAATATATGTTAATTTTGAACATATTTTCCCAGAACTTTGTTGTTACAATAACACGTTTTGAAAAAAAATCTCGATACAAACTAACCTCTTACCTTGGGTTCTAATCAAAAATATCTGTATTACATATCAACATACGTTACGTATTTAAATAATAACAAGAACGTCTTATTTGAATGCAGAACTTGGTTGTTTTTTATTTTCGATTACTCAACTCAATTTTGAGCAAATAGATAATTTCTTCATATTTTGCATTAAATTACAAGCGTTGTATCATCGCGCTTCTCTTTCTTTTCTATGCAATCTGACAGAGACCGCGGTTTAGGTGTTGTCAGCGTCTTAATATAGGTATATAATCCTTATCAAATGAAAACGAAAAGTGAAAAGGAAAGTACCTGTGTTTGTTGAGTATTCCATTACATACATAAACCATCTTATCAATAATTTATTTAAAAAAAAACATACCTAATCTGGGACGGAAAAGTTGTCTGGAAATGACTCATTTAAGATTAAGTAGGACGAAAACAATAATATTATAAAAAAAT
Source organism: Atethmia centrago (assembly GCA_905333075.3). Lineage (NCBI taxonomy): Eukaryota > Metazoa > Arthropoda > Insecta > Lepidoptera > Noctuidae > Atethmia > Atethmia centrago. Next base: position 26,236,336 of record HG995378.1, on the reverse strand, counting down.
AAAACCGGCCAAGTGCGAGTCGGACTGGCGCCCAAAACATTCCTTACCACAGGATCTTTTATATACTTTTTCTTCTTTTATTTTTCACAGATAGAGGCCATAGCCTAACAGTATTTTCGGGAACCATATGGGTCCCGTAACCTACTGGATGGAAATTACCATGGAACAGATGAAACCTCTTTTATCTATTTCGTGAAAATTACAGTTGGATGTACAGTCGCCAGCATATCAAGTTACCACAAACTGTAAAATTTCTCCTAATGATTTTAAACCTTAAAATATTGATAGTTTAGTTCAAAATCGAATGAGAAAATTTGACAGTATGTAGTAACTTGTTGTGCTGCCGACTGTACTTACCTTTTTCAATCCTTAATCATAACACCTTTGTCCTGCCATTATAAAGATTTCACCACTCTACTACACAAAATTAAAACCTCTCGAAATATCTTAGTAGGTAGGTACCTATTTTACCCATCTTAATTGTCCATTCCAGGTGATATCCATGTTGATGGTCGTCTTGGGTATCTCAGTATACTCCTATTATCATGGCTTCTCCTTCTTCTACGACGGCAAGATCAGCGGGCTCATGACCCCATCATCAATGAGCGTATTCATCGGACTGGCATTGCTGGTCGTATCCATCTTCGGATTCTTCGGCAGTTTGAAGCTGAGCACTTGCATGGTCAATGTGGTATGTATCATCAGTTCAGGGCTTATTTAACTTGATATAAGCATCAGTGTGAAAACGTGATTATTTTATGATTAAAATTACTCCCTGAAAGTTTCATAATTTTCAAGGGACGGGACCAAAATCCATCCAAGAATAAGTATCTCTCGACAGTAGTATTACCTAAACTTTTCAATTTATTTCAACTAGGGAAAAGTTTAAATCAGTTAACTTTCCCCTGAAACTTTCAGACCTGCCTCTTTGCAACACAGAATCAGCCTAGTATTTGCCAAATAAGTTACAGTTCACTTGACCATTATTGCACTGATGCAGAGCAACTGCCAGTCACCTCCAAGATCTTCCCGACTGACATTTGTTGGTACTGATGGGGACACAACAAGGTTCCCTGTGGTCACACAGAGAGTGTTAGATTCTTAAAAGAGAGAAATCTTACAATGTAGGCTAACTAATGTAGATTTAATCAAGGCTTTTCTTTTCAGTACGCATGCATCTTGATGACGGTGTTTATCATTAAACTGGTGGCAGTAATCCTCGCCTTCACAATCGACAGTAATAAGATAATGCATTACATTGATGTCCCGGTATGGGGTTATAACGACCTCGAGATTCAACAGGAAGTTGATGCTTTGCAAGCTACTGTAAGTAACAATAGGGTTAATTTACTATTTCTTATTCAAAATACCAAAAGAGTTGATTGATACGCGAGGCCAATAAAGAGCGTAGAGTGATAAACGTGCTCAGCGTCCTCTATAGCGGCTTAAAGATTCACTGTTCAATAATGGCAGCACGTCATAACATCTATGTATTATTTTGTGTTAGTTCGTTTTGTCTTTGAATAGCATATAGGTACTTCCAATGTGCGTTATGTGCGTGCAGATGAAACAACTAGCTTTCGATTCCGAAAAAAAAAATGGTGTGCGACGGATTTCGTAAAAAAATCGGAGATCAGTGTCAGATCTGAGACCAGTGCAGAAACACAGCATCAAAAATTTACAAAATGGTAGATAATTTATTCAAGAGCCAAGCAGATAACTGCTGGTCTAATTAGGGCTGAGAAGTGGGACAAAATGAATGGCTATAATCGCTGTTAGGCTAGTCAGTTATCCAGAAGAAATGTGTTTAATTTCCAATATTTTTTCCAGTTCAGTTGCTGTGGCAGTAACACCTTCATGGACTATTTGGACTTCAACTTCACTAACAACCAGTCAGTAGTGCAGGCTAATGTGATGGTCGATAACGAGATGGCGACCATTATGGTGCCCAAAACTTGCTGCTTCTCCCACACTGCGGGGGTTTGCGACAGGATAGCTGGCATCGGCTGTAAAGCAGCATTAGTAAACGCGCTAGTCCAGAATTCCACTGTCATCGGTGTCCTCGGCGTGTCTGTCATGTTTATCAATGTGAGTATGTTTTGTTTCACCCTGGTTTACAATCTAAGGATCTTCGCCCCGGAGCCGACAGAGGGCGCCTTCCGGTTTTGCGAACAAGAAGTGACGATCGCTTTCTATCAGGACCCGGGGTACGGGTACTTGCGTAAAGAAGCAAGTATTCGGGCCCGACTCTCTGTGCAGATCGCTGCAAGTTGATCTTCGGAAAGAAACGGTTACATGTTTTAGCTGGTTCTTTATGTGTGAGCGCATTATTTATCACGGGACTATTTCACCCGCAGCGATCGGTACCGAGTTGTCGTTACCGGGACCCTGCTTCTTTAAACAAGCACCTTTCTTCCTTTTTTTTTGGGTGGGAAATTATCAAATAACTTTTGCCGCTCTGGGTGGAGCGGGAGGGTGTGTCTGACTCTTACTGACTAAAACCCACACGTGTTCCTTTCGTTACCTGTGTTGCCAGGGGCCTCGGTATCCCTTTAGGACATTCGTGGACACTTGTGCTGACATCTCTATGAGGCGCGCGTGGAACACAAGCGCCGTCAACTCGGGCCTGGTCCTTATCGGACGGCGAGCTACCTATTGCTCACCGGCCGCAAGCCGGCCGGCCAGCGCGGCCGGAAATCCGCCTGGGATTCCTAACGCCCAAGGCGTCTCCTAGGACACTAATAACCTACCTACTGAGCGCATTATTACCTAAATACTTTCTCTTGTTATGCCACAAATACTAATCCGCGTCGGCACCTCGACATAAATATTTTCATTAAATGTAGGTATTTAGTACCTACACAGTTTCAGGAAAACGTGTAGTGCCGACCCCAAGCACCCTAAGGCACGTATAATTAATTAGTTGCTTATCGATAAGTGCAATTGTAATATTGAACTGAGGCAAATCTAGGCGTGGTAAGGCGGTAGGTACCTAGGAACTAGTGTAGGTACCTTACCTTCATTGCTTTACGTGCTTGCCTCACATACCTACCTAAGTCGAGTTTACGGGCCAGTACCCAAAAAGTCCCTGAAAACGCCTCACAGGTCGATATTAACTTGACGTTCCTGATAAGGATTGTTACACTACTAACAACACAAGGGTTACCGAGACCCCTGGCAACACAGGCAACGGATGGAATACGGCTGGGTTTTAGTCAGTAAGAGTCTGACACAACCACCCAACCAAAAAAAAAAAGACCAGAGGTTAGACGGAATAAAAGTATTTTTCCGGAAGACGGTTAAAACGGATTCCACGTTTTAAAAGAGTAACGGTGGAATTTCTTGCCCATTCTTCTCCATACGAAACTACCTTTTGGATGGGCAATTAGCATCAATTCTATTTTCTTGTAAATGTTGACGTTCAAAAGTGCCTTGTGCCTATTTGGAACAAATTATTTGACTTTGACTTCAAGTAATAAATTGCCGAGCATTAGTGTTTTGAGGGCAACGCCCATCTCCTCTACTTTACCTGACTCGGTAAACTTACGTAGGTAGGTATGTGTAGGTATTTAGGTAAATTCGTAGAATGCCGCTTGTTGTTTTGCCCTACATTGCTAGATTCATGATATATATTGTTATCGCAAATTTATAACAAAGAAAGTCATTGGATGAAGATAGTAAGTTTAACCCACGCCCGTGATAACACTGTGTACTTAAATTATTCATTGTTTTTACAAAGTAAGTAGTTGAATGAAAACAGGCACAGAAATATCAGAAATTAATGTTGAAAAGCAAATATTTATATTTGTTCGCTCTACAAAAGCGTAAATGTTTAAACGTTTGCATGGTAAATAAATGTTGTGGAACATGTTTCTGTGTTGCTACAAACATCAGAATGTAAGCAATACTGCCACCAATATGTTTCCACGACACAAATACATGTTGTCGAAACAATGTTCTACAACTTTTGAAAACATAAACACAACATAACAACACGTTTAAATATCGATACCCATCTAGTCTTCGGAGTTTTGCTATATAGTTAATTTAATTTGACCCTATTCAATAAAAAAATCAGTTAAATTTATTCAACTTAAAAAAGAAGAATAATAAAATCAGATTAATTAATAATAATAATAATGCGTCCGTGTGGTGCCGGACGTAAAGAATAATACCATCCCATTTCTCCCCGTGGCGCGTGGGTGTCGTAAAAGGCTATTAAGGGACTTACTAGAGAATGGGCAGCAGCGTTCTCTATGCATATTAACACCATACTGCGATCGCCAACCCGTCTGCCAAGCGTGGCGATTATGGCAACCCCCCCCCCCCCCCAAATGACAAGCACAAAAAAAAAATACGGCCCCTAGTACCCGGCGGCCCGCCTAACCTTGGCTACGACCTTGTGATGTAAGCCGCAGTAATCCGCTGGATGCGGGAAGCACAAAACCGGTCGAAGTGGCGGTGCTTGGGGGAGGCCTATGCCCAGCAGTGGACGTCTTTCGGCTGAAATGATGATGATGATGAATAATGCTTTATTATCTATAACTTGGTGACAAAAACAATTGTACAATAATTTGGTACAAAGATGTGAGACTAATTTATCTCCTGGCTCCCAAACTAGGTTTATTGCCTGTGACTTGGGAGTCAGTGATTCCAAAACTTATTCTAATATAAACTGCGTCGATACACCAATAGATTTATTAAATAGTTATGGTTACTTATTAACTAATTTACAAAAGCATTCTTATAGGTAGGGTACACCTCTGCCCAACTCAGGTCCACCTGGTGTATCCTGCAGTAACACCCTCATTTCGGCAGTTATCTTTAAGGCCCGTGTATTAAGTAGGTAAGGGGGCGAGCCTATTGCAATCAAGCAGACACGAATTCCGACTCCGGGCTGCTACTGGGAAAATTCCTAAAGAAAAAACTCAATAACACTTTGTCCAACCTATACTATAAAGGGTCAAATTAAATTAACGAAACTCCGCAGACGAGATCCCACTCGAATCGAACCCAGGACCTCACGCTCGGCAGTCGTGATTGTTACCAATAGACCAAGGAAGCAGGCTTTTGAAATCCTTACTAATATTATAAATGCGAAAGTGAGTTTGTTTGTTTTCACGCTTTCACGCTAAAACGGCTGAACGGTTTTGGATGAAATTGTGGCACATGGTAGACCATCACCTGGATTAGGACATTGGCTACTTTTATCCCGATATTCCCACGGGATCGACTCTAATGTGGGTGAAACCGTGGGGCGCAGCTAGTAATAAAGAAATTCTATTGGCATAAATTGTTACAGAAAAAATGTGAAACCCTGACTCCAGAGCTAGGTTAGAGAATACCTGTGAAATACAGGTATTCTGACCTAGCTCTGCAGTCAGGGTTTCACACACGAAGGGTTCCGTACTATTATCTATAAAAACAGCAAAAAAATCATGTCTGTTGTATGGGAGACCACTTAAATATTTATTTTATTGTTTTTTAGTATTTGTTATTGTACCGGCAACAAAAATACATCATCTGTGAAAATTTCAACTTTCGCGGTTCATGAGATACATACAGCCTGGTGACAGACGGACAGCGGAGTCTTAGTAATAGGTAGGGCTTGCAAATATTCGACAATTTTGCAATTCGAATATTCGATATTTTTTTGGGCTATTTTCGAATAATTCGAAAATTATTCGAATATTAAATAAAAAAATAAGTTTTATAGAAATCTTGTAATTTAATTTCTAAATAGTCTTTATTCAATTCAAACAGTGTTAAATAAACAATTAAAATAACATTTTTTTTTCTTTTAAAAGAACACAAAGGATTAAAATAGGTGTTAGCTATTCTAATCCTTCGTGTTGAACTGCAAATAATCAACTACTTTCTTTAATTAAAATAGCTAACACAATCAATAACAAAATCAACGTATATTTTTGGAAGAATAAATAATGGTCAACTTAATATTGTACTGATGATATCAAAACACCACAAAGCAAAAATTTAAAACAAATGCTTAAAATGTTTTAAAATAAACAAATTTTCTCAAAATAAACTAATCTTCTGGACATAAACAAAACGCAGTCTTATAAAATCAGTTAAGTATGAGTATTGTAATCCTATCCTACTAATATTATAAATGTGAAAGTTTGTGAGAATGTATGGATGTATGTTTGTTATTCTTTCACGCAAAAACGGCTGGGCCGATTTGGTTGAAATTTGGTAGGTATGTAGATAGGTAATACCCTGGATTAACACATAGGCTACCTTCTGCGGGCAAAGCCGCGGGCGGAAGCTAGTAATATAATAAAATCAAACAAAAAATAACAAGTAACGCAATGTATTTGCTGGAAGAAAACACCCTTTCACACTCTACACTTGTAGGTGGTATGCACAGCAGAAAGTCGTATGCTTGTCTCAAATTTATTTGTCTAGGACCTCCTCTATCAAATAGCGCCATTTGCATTAAGATTGACGTTTCCAACTCTTCTCTGCATGTTAAATTTGCTGTAGATGTACAAGAAGTTGCTAAAACGGTTTCATCGATCTTCATCGAACGTCTGATTGCTGTTTTGTTTTTGGTCGAATATTCGAATATCATAAATTTTCTATTCGAATATTTTAAACAGTTGATTATTCGAATAATTCGAATATTCGAATATTCGAATGCAAGCCCTAGTAATAGGGTCCCGTTTTACCTTTTGGGTACGGAACCCCAAAAACAGGAATAGGAATAAATAAAGCAAAAGAAAGAAAAGGAATAGGATCCAGTGACTTCGAATTCTTAATCTTAAAATCTTAAAACAATGAAATGAAATATAAAAATAATGGTTAGAGCTGCTGTCTTGTATGGATCAGGGGGGTAACCATCACCTCTTATAGCAGTATTATTATAATATTACTTCCAGTGGGAAAGTGATGGAGCTATACAGGACTTATAGCTCTATCTCTTTTTCACGCTGAAGTAATACTGCTATAAGAGGTGATGGTTACCCCCCTGAATGCAGCTGAGATGAGAATGCTACGAGGGATGTGTGGTGTACGGGCAGCAGCTCCGCACACTGAGATGTAGGATGTAGGTGGATGAATCACTCGGGATGTGTACAGGAAATAAAATCACTGTTTTGTGTCCGATAATGATTGACCATTTATTTAATAAAACAACGAATTATATAATGCCAAAAGTAGGTGGCTTGTGGCGGGCGTAATAGCTTAGTCAGCGAATGTACATAAATCGGTGACTTAGCAACTGCTTGATCAGGTAAAAACTAAAACAATAAATATCATGTGGCGATGCTCGTACATCCTGCCGACTATAAAAGTACAAATGTCCAGTAAAATGCATTATCCAAGGGTAAGTAAAGTATGTAAAGAAAGTTATTGGAAGGTTCTATGTCCGTCGCTAACTGTCATTGGCGACGTTTCGCGATCCACCTTGCTGCTGTTAGGAAGATGTCTGGGGACCTCTTCTAGATCCGGGGTGTCTGCCTTTGCTTGTCCTTCCGTAGGGAGATGCCGTTCAGTAGGACTTGGGGCCATCTCAATCTCTTCCTTGTGCGCCTGCTTTCCTGTTCTGTTTCCTTGAGGTGTACGGAGACAGCGTGCTTTAATTTGGACGCATACCCATATGCTGAATATTGTTGCACAGGTTATCATACAGCCGTACAGGACGTAGTGATGTTGCTCCGCCTCCACGGAATTAACCATTTGTATGTCCTGTTGTTCTTTAACCAGCTCAATTTTTCTCTTAATACTCTTTAGTTGTTCTTCATGTGTTTCAAGTTCCATATTTGTTATATTTGTAATTTGACTATTGCTTGTTAATAGTTCGTTTAGATTTATCTCTGGTACGTAGATCTCTTGCTCATTTCCTAATTCCATGGTGCTTTGCATTTTGTAATGTGCATGAATCAGATGTTTATCGCCGCGCATCATGCAACCTGTAGCTAAGGTGATGATGCCTGTATTTTGTAGTGTCTGTGACGTAATTCCCGCAGGACAGAAAATGCGCATAGTGCATTCCTCGCAACACGTAAACAACCAAGCTCCCTTACTGTGCAGTTTTTTCCAGTCATTGCTGCAATTCGATACCTTAGTGCGGCAGGTTGTTACTCCTCGATTGTTTATTATGCCTGCTTCGCACATTGTTGTGGCTGTTTTTATACTGTATATAGGTAGGTCAAGGTTGCATAGCAACAGCTGATTTGTGTTTACTTGTTCGCACGATGAAAGATGTTGTTGATCCAGTGGTATCATCATGTCTAGCTTCAAGTTAACGGCTATGTATTTGGTTGTTGGTATTATGTGAATCATGGAGGTTCCCTTTATGTTGCGGATTGGGATGACTTCGGTTAGTTCGTACTGTTCGTCTGCTACTAACGGGATTTTTACTTCGAATATGATGAAGTCTTCGGTTAGTTTTCCTTGCACACTTGCTAGTTTATACATTTCCCGGATACACTTGAACTTGTTTGAGCAAGGGAGAGATAATCCTTTTGGGACTTGTCCTGCTATGATGTTCAACTGTTTTTCGAACGCATCGGGTTTCAACAGGTGAGTGTCGACCTTGCCGTGACGAAGATCTGTAACTAGGCTGATCAACATGTCTTGTATTCTCCACAAGTTTGTTATCATCATGTTTGCGGCAAGTGCAGTAGCAGTAAGGAACGTTGCTTGGTCTTGTTCGGTTTTCAGTTGTTGGAGCGAGTCTCTGAGACTTTTGTTGATGACAATGAACTGCCGGTTCATTACTTGCTCGTTCCTCTTCAGAAGGTTATATTCCCCTTCGATTATTGAAGTCTGTTGTTTGTACAGATTGTACAAGTGGTCTTCATTGCTGTGCAGTAGTTTGATGTCGTTGTTGTATTTTTCGGCGAATTTGTCATCAAGTACTCCAAATAGAGAGTTGGCAATGTTCCCAATTCCGTTTATGAGACCTCGCTTGCTACGTATTCCGTGGTCGGATTGTAGTACTTCGTTGTAGTGTTTGAGCTCGTTTAGTTCGTGCTCGAGTTGTGTGGATATAGTCAAGTACGCTATATTTCGTTGACAAAGTCCGTGTAATTGCTGGACGTATTGTTCAACGGCAGAAGTACTTTTCCAGTAAGTTGACATGTTGTAGTATAATACCAGTCTCCATTCGTCTTGTATTATCTGTAAGTCTGCGGCTTTGTCAAAGTATACAAGGCGGGTCGGGTCTAGAGTTGTTACATTGACGAGTTGTTGCATGGACGGTGTCACACACGTAACCATCAGTACTAGTAACGTGCTTAGGTACTTGAGGACGTTACAGCTGGAAACACCCTTCTGTGCCCGTCTAAGGCTCACCCGACGTTGAGATGTTGATGACGTCGCCTCTGGTTGTGTTGGTTTGTTTTCTTTGTTGTTCCCGGTTTCAATTGGTAATCGGGACAATTTCGTTACGGGTCTCTTCATTATGTTGGATTTAGTTTTGAGCGTGACGACTCGTACCAAGTTATCCGGTCCAGGATGCGTCTCTATAACTCGCCCTAATAACCATCGGGCTGGGGCTATTTGTTCTTCCTTTACAAGGACGACGTCATTCACGGCAATGTTGCGTGTTGGAGTTTGCCATTTCCCTCGTAATTGTAATGTTTGTAGGTAATCTTTGGACCATTTCTTCCAAAATTCCTTGTACATGTTTTCTGTCAGGCGCCATCGTAAAGTTAACTGGCTGTTGTCACTCTCTGACGTCATCGGAGGTGCCAGAACCGGTCCACCGACTAAAAAGTGGCCTGGTGTCAAGTAATCGATGTCGTCGAGGTCGTTTGTTAGGGCGACAAGTGGCCTTGAGTTGAGGCAGGCTTCAATTTGTACTAGCAAAGTAGTAAACTCTTCGTACGTAAGCCTTTGTTCCGCAAGGACGCGTTTTAGGTGGTGTTTCATACTCTTGACTGCAGCTTCCCATAGTCCTCCCGCTGTGGGCCAAGATGGTGCGTTAAAGTGCCATTCCATACCTTTTTCGGAAGTGTTGTTGATGAGGTCGTCGTTAACTAGAAGCTGCAGTGCCTCCTGGCGTTCTTTGGCTAGAGCTCTTGCTGCTCCGACAAAGTTCGTTCCGTTGTCACTGTAGATATGTTTTGGTGTTCCTCGTCGTGCGCATAGCCGCTTCAATGCTGCGAGGAATGTTATCGTGCTGAGATCTGACACCAGCTCCAGGTGGATGGCTTTTGTGCATAAACAAATGAAAATCGCGATGTAGGCTTTAACTGTTTTAATGCCGCGACCTTTGTTAGCCTTTATTTCAACGTGTCCCGTGAAATCCACGCCCGTGTGTGTGAATGGCCTTGAAGGTGTAACTCGAGGCGTTGGTAAGTGTGCCATTTGTTGATTGCTGCGTTGCGTTTTGTAGCGGTGGCAGGTGACACATTTGTTGAGTTGCTTCTTGATTGGTTTCATGCCGCCAAGTATCCAATATTTGTTACGAAGGTTTCCCAAAGTAAGCCTGGCACCGCCGTGGAGAGTATTCTTGTGGGCTTGGTCAATCAGGAGGTCTGATAACTTGTGTTTGTTTGGTAAAATTATTGGATGTTTTTGGGAGTCGTTTAACTTAGCATGTTCAAGTCTTCCTCCCACTCGAAGAATACCTTGTGCGTCTAGCATTGGGCTTAAACTCAACAGTTTGCTTGTAGCCCGTACCTTGTTATGTTTGTGTAGGTATGCTATTTCATCGCCAAATGTATTGTTCTGTGTAGTTTTCACAAGCAGGTGCTGAGTCTGCCCAATGTCTTCCGTAGTTAAGTGTGACCTGTGTATGGCTCTTGTTGCGTCACGCGAGTTGTTTATGAATCGTCTGATCCAGCTGATGACTCGGGTTGCATAAGTCATCGTGCTGTATTTTTGCAGTAGTTGCTCGATGAGGGGCGCGTCTATTGTTTGTATTGCGCAGGTTTGACCTCGTTTATTTTTCTCTTCGTTCGTTGTAAAAATACCTTGTTTGGGTATGTTGTTGTTTTGAAGCCAGGTTGGGCCTTTCCACCACAGTTCGTGAGCTATCAAGGCTGATGGTGAGATTCCTCTGCTTGCGCAGTCCGCAGGATTGTCTTCGGACTTGACATGGGCCCAGGAGTTGGGTGGTGTTATCTGGATAATTTTTGTGACTCTGTTGGCTACGAAACTCTTCCAACGGCTCACATCACCATGTAGCCAGCCAAGCACCACCATGGAGTCCGTCCAGCAATGTATGGTGTGGATCTGCGAGTTGATGGAGTTTTTTACTTTTTCGATCAGTCGGGCTAGTAGTACTGCACCACATAACTCCAGTCGTGGCAGAGAAATAGGCTTTTTCTGTGGGGCTAATTTTGTTTTAGCTGCTACTAGCCTTATCATCTGTTTACCTTCTTTATCAGTGGTCTTGCAATATATGACACATGCATAGGCTCGTTCTGATGAATCACAGTAGCCATGAAGTTCGAAGGGTTGTTGGGTGTCGCCGATCCAGCGTGGTATGGTTATGTCGTGTATGTGTGCGAGCTGATTGCGGAATTGCTCCCATTCTTGCTGTATCTTTAGTGGGAGTTTATCATCCCAGCTCGTTGTAGTTGACCAAGCATGTTGAAAAATTAGCTTGGCTTTCACTGTTACCGGTGATAGCCAACCAAGTGGGTCATACAGTTTTGATATATCCGACAGTAGTGTGCGTTTTGTGTCGACATCACGTTTGTTGCAGAGTGGTATTTGTTTGTAGGTAAACTGATCCGTGCGCGGGTTCCAAGTGATGCCTAGCGTTTTGTTGGTGTCTGCATCCTTGAAGTCGAACATTTTTTGGCTTATCAATTCATCGGATAAGCCTTCAAGTAGGCGCGTTTCGTTGCTAGCCCACTTTCGTAAGTTGAATCCACCGCCCTTCAGCATTGTTATAAGTTGACTTCGAGCTTTCTGTGCTGTTATGAAGTCGTGACTCCCGCCTATTAAGTCGTCCATGTATAGCTGATTGGACAGAATAGCCGCCGCCAAGGGGTACTGTGCGCCGTCATCCTTTACCAGTTGCCTTATGGTGCGCATTGCCAGGAAGGGAGCGGACTTGGTACCATATGTTACTGTAGTCAGTTGTAACTCTTGTAACGGCTCTGTGACTGAATCCCTCCACACTATTTTTTGTAAGTGTTGGTCTTTTTCCTGAATACGTATTTGTCGGTAGAATTTCTCAATATCCGCTGTGTACACGTATTCAAATGCCCTCCATCGTAGAATAATAGCTTGTAAGTCTTGTTGTAAGTTAGGCCCGCATTCCATCAGTTGGTTTAAACTGTGTCCCGAGCTAGTGGTTGCTGATGCATTGAAAACCACTCGGAGTTTGGTTGTCGTTGAATCGGGTCTCATTACTCCATGATGGGGTAGGAAACAGCTTGGCGTGTCCGGCTCTGTGCACCTTTTCATATGTCCTAGAGCTTTGTATTCGCCGATGAAAGCCTTGTAGCTTGAAGCGAGGGTTTCGTCTCTTGTCAAACGTTTTTCCAATTGCTTGAATTGCGCGACTGCTTGTGGCTTTGATCGTCCTAAATATTGCTCGAAATTGGTCTTCATGGGGATTCTCACTGCATACCGCCCATCTTCTTGTCTTTTTGTTGTATCAGCGTACAGCCTCTCGCAGTACTCCTCATCGACAGTCGTAGACTGGTCGTCTGATATTATCTCTTCAATTTCCCAGAAACGAGAGATATCGCTAGTGTCCACCACGACATGACAGTTGAAAGTATTCGTATTTCCAACTAATACCCAGCCGAGCTTTGTTTGTTGTGCTATTGGTGCGTATATGTTTCCTCGAGTAATGTTGCTCATGACTATGTCGCCATATACCCCAGCATCAAGTAGAATGTCAATCGGCCTTGATAAGTTGAATTGTGGGTCGGCCAGGTTAATGTTTTCTATGTGAGGCCAATCTTGTTTTTCGAAGGAGTAGTTAGGCAGGTTGTTGAGTAGTTTAGCCATTACTAATGCCGGGGTTGAAAACTCGTAATCTCCGTAAAGGGACTTACAGTCCAACTGAACGGTCCCGTTGCTCTGGCTGGCAAATGCTCCGATCCCTGACACAGTTGAGTTGTGGTTGCGTCGCGGAAGCCCAAGTCGTTGTACAGCCGATTCTGTTATAAGGTTCAGTTGGGAGCCTTGGTCTAGAAGGCATCTAAGTACGGTGTAAGTTCCATCTGCAGCCTTTACTTTAAGTTGTACTGTAGCCAGTAAAACTTCGTTAAAATTTCCTGACACGTGATTGGTTTTTCGCTGCATGTTGTTGTTTGTCACGCCTTCGGCCATTTGGCTTGACGACAGTGTCGCTGACGTAGTATCGCGGACTAGGTCATGTAGCGTGGTGTGATGTGCGCCGTTACACACTTTGCATCTTTTCTGCGAGTTGCATTTCTTTCCGTTGTGCGGATACATGCAGTTTTTGCAAATGTTCAATTGCTCAATTGTCCTAATTTTTATGGCTGGCGTCATTTCTTGAAACTCTTTACAGTAGAGCAAGATGTGGCTTGTTTTGCAAACTGGACAATTTCTGTCGGAGCTTGTATGGTTTGCTTTGGGGTAGCGTCTGTATCTGTTGTACGCATCCCTTGGTACTGTTGTCATCGAGGCCCCTTTCTTTGGGGTGACGTCGGCATCCGTTTGTTTGTTGGGTTTACTTGTTTTCTTCACTACTGACTCCAGCGCCGTGAACTTCCCTTCGATGAACTGGATGAATTCCTTGAAGTCGGGAAGCCCTCTTGGATTTTTCCTCGCCTCCATGTAGTCAGCGTAGGTCTGAGTGTCTAGTTTTGCTGCCAGAATGTGCACCAAAATCGGGTCCCATGTTGCCGTGTCGATGCTCAAGTTACGCAACGCGTGCACGGTTTCGAGACTGGTGTCGTGTAGGCGCTTCAGCTCGTACGCGTTTTGATTTTGAATCGTAGGTTGACTCATCAAAACTTGCATTTGCTTGGTGAAGAGCATCTGCAAGTTATTGTACCTATGGTGGAGGATTTCCCAGCAGGAGTCGTAGTTGCTCTCGGAAACAGACAGATGTTGCACAAGGCGCTCAGCTTCTCCTTTTAGCTTCCCCTTCAGGTGTTGCATCTTCTGCCCCTTCGAGAGGGAAGGGTTATTATGGATAGCCGCGATGTATAGATCGAGGAATGTCGGCCATTGTGTGTAGTTTCCAGAGAATATCGGTATTTCGATCCTTGGCGCACTATCCCGTTGTTGGACAGCGTGGTTGAGTTTGCGGTTGAGACCTCGCTTTGTGCACTCGTATGTTTCTTCGTACTGCGAGAACTCGAGCTCGTAGTTTACGTCGCTACCGACGAGAACGTTGTCGAGCTGCCAGTGCACTTCGTCAATCGCCCTCCATCGCGATTCGAGGACCCTAAGCTTGTCTTCTATCTCCCATTTCTCAATAATGTCAGCAGTACGCAAGTTGCTGACGAAACGTGAGAAGGCTCTAAAGTTGGTTGCTTGTTGATTTTTTAGCTCGTCCGATCTCGATAGGACTCCAGTGTTCTTGTTCTCTTCTTCTGGGCGATTCGCGAGTTCCGCAGTGCTTGTTGACCATGTTTGCAGCTTATGTTGTATGTTTGAGTGGTTCGACTTGACCCTGTCGTATACTTTTGTTGTGTAGTATATGTCGGTCTGGTCTATGGCGCCCTGTAGCACGCCATGATTCATTTCGAATTCGTTCCAGTGCGCCTGGAGGGTATCCAGTCTGCCCCGGATGTATGTGGCGGTTTTGCGGTCAGGGCCATCTTTTCCGAAGTTGACACCAATTTTTCGGATGCCCTCTGCGATGATTTCCTGCCGCTTGAGAAGTTCTTGCTGCCTGGCGTCCATAATTGTTGCACGAGTATGTATGCGTGTAGTGGATGGACGTTAGCTCTGTTGACTTCACTGTTGTATTGTTGTATGTAGTTCCCGAACCACCAAATGTTGATGTTTCCCACGGCGATCGCAGGGTCCGAAGGAATCTCTCCGTACGATATTGTGCGCCTTCTCAATCTGACTGGGGCGATCCGCTTGTGGAAGACCAGTCAAACCGATTCGCTATCGTAAGTAGAAACACTTCGTACCTGTGCGACTTGCAGGACTGTTTGCTCCAGTAGTGGCGATCCGGCTCGAAGGACCATAAATGTACGGGCAGCAGCTCCGCACACTGAGATGTAGGATGTAGGTGGATGAATCACTCGGGATGTGTACAGGAAATAAAATCACTGTTTTGTGTCCGATAATGATTGACCATTTATTTAATAAAACAACGAATTATATAATGCCAAAGTAGGTGGCTTGTGGCGGGCGTAATAGCTTAGTCAGCGAATGTACATAAATCGGTGACTTAGCAACTGCTTGATCAGGTAAAAACTAAAACAATAAATATCATGTGGCGATGCTCGTACATGTGGTGTGTCACGAATGGATAGAATAAGAAATGAGTACCTACATAAGAGGAAGACTGAAAGTGGCACCGGAGACTGAAAAGTTGTGCGGAAATCGGTTGTCATGGTATGGGCATGTGATGCGGAGGAATGAGGAAAATGTGAGGAAAGTTTTGAGTATGAATGCGATGGCTATAAGAGTAGGGGAAGACCAAAGAAATGATGGATGGATTGTGTGAAAGATGATATGGCTAGAAAGGGGGTGACTACCGAGATGACAACTAATACAGAAGTATTGAAGAAAGGGACATGTTGCGCCGGCCCCAAATAAATTGGGATAATATGATGATGATGATGACTTAAGTCGCTGACAAGAAGCAAATGACCAAAGTAGGCTTGTATTAAGAAAAAAAAATGCCAAATCTGTACAGTTTGTGGTAGCGGAAAAAAATATGTTAGGTAATTTTGAACATATTTTCCAGAACTTGGTTGTTATCAAAACACGTTTTGAAAAAAAATCTCGATACAAACTAACGTTAAACTAACCTCTTACCTTGAGTTCCAATCCAAAATACATGTATTAATTAATATCAACATACGTTACGTATTTAATTAATAATACAAGCGTTGTGTCATCGCGCTTCTCTTTCTTTTCTATGAAGTCTGAGAGTGACCGCGGTTTAGGTGTTGTCAGCGTCGTAATGAAAACCTTAAATTCACTCACTGACAGAGACCGCAACAGCCTACACTGCTGGATGCAGAAGCATGAAATCTTACGCAAGAGTTCCTTTTTAAGTGATTTAAAAAAGGAAGAGGTTATATGTTCGGCTGCACCTATGTATATTTTTATTTTTTTATGTATGTTCTCCGATTTCTCCGGCAATTGTGGACCAAATTCTTTTTTTGTTTGAAAGAGTATGCTCTCGAGGTGATCCCATTGTTACAAAGTCAGAATCTGATGAGGGGAGCCATCAGCTCCAGTTCTTCTGGTTCTTACCAGGAGAACTCCACAATAATTAACGTCCCTGCATCGGGAAAAGAAATATCATGACATCAGGCGATTGTAACTTAGATAAATCACAAACTGACCCACTAAAAAGTGAATAAAATAACTGTTTAAAAAAAAAAAACAACCGACTTCCAAAATAACACTACAAAGTGAAAAATAACTACATATTTCAGAAGTTGGTGGCAAAAAACTAAAATACAGATCCAAAGACACCCGACTTCTGCATTTTTTGTGTTGTTTTTTTTTTGAAGTCGTTTTTTTTTTATAACGAAAGTGAGGACAGAGGAAGGATTTATGAAAATTCACCAAACAACATGTTCACAAGGGGTCAAATAGAGGAAATTAACGTTTCTATGGAAGATCGTCATTTTTGCCGACGGGAAATCCCGCGCGCACGACTTGTTTAATAACAATATTTGTATTGCAGCTCCTCGGCATAATCTTCGCGCTGCTCTTGGCCCGTTACATCAGGAAAATGAAGAGTGCAAGGGCTCTGATCACATGGAAACTCCGAGAGAACATGATCATGCAAAGAGAGGCAGAGGAAAAGCATAAGAATGAGGGTCAGGTCTACATTGACCACCAGGCTTCCAGTCAGGCGTAAACATCTTTATAAAAAAAAAACATCATCACTATACAAGGTCTAATTAAATTAGGTAGCGAACCTCCGCAGACATGATGTGTAGCTATATGAACAAAATAGGTCCATGAAAAAAAAAAAAAAATTTTTTTTACTGGTACTTTAAGTAGGTAACTACACCACACCGTTAAAATATTTATAATAATGTTTTTTCCCTACCTTTTTAAGAAACTAAACGTGACATTGACTAAATGCACAAACCGTGCGCAGTCAAAGAAAAAAAAAAAAAATACTACTCCACAGGCGGTCGTTGACCCCAAAAAACATCAAACGGTTTGTCCTGTTTAGATATCGACACGATCCCCATCATGTCTGCAGATTTTCGCTAATTTAATTTGACCCAGTATTTTTAAGTACCAACTTAAATGTTGTTTTGCAGTTGTATAAAACTAAAATTAAAAAA
This sequence comes from Atethmia centrago, assembly GCA_905333075.3. Lineage (NCBI taxonomy): Eukaryota > Metazoa > Arthropoda > Insecta > Lepidoptera > Noctuidae > Atethmia > Atethmia centrago. The sequence continues at coordinate 26,218,931 of HG995378.1, read as the reverse complement.
AAGAGTAGGTTTTTGTGGACAGAGCAGGGCAATGGCCCAATGCCACAGTTGACTTTGTTTTTGACTTGAATTACCTCCTAAGATGTTTTTATTAGAAATAATTACATAATAGATACGGTATGTATAATTTGTATCAGCTATAAAATAATGTTTTTACATAGACATATTGTTTTGTCATAAAATATCACTTAGTTATTAATATTTGCCTACATTTATATATAGGTATTCGATGTTCTATCATTTTGTAAATAAAACAGTTGCTATGAGTGTTTTTATGAGAGTAATAGAAAGCTTATTAAATAAATGGCATTTTCTTTTATAAATAAATAGCAGTTGTAACTTGTTAGTTAACTAAAATCGTTTAATAATAACAGAAATAAAACTATCAAATTGGGCTGCAATATTTGGCATTTATTTAAAAAAACCTATATTACCAATGACTATGAGATAACGTAGCGTAGGAACATTGTAAGAAATGTATTATTTTGAAAACCAATCACAAACTGGTGCAGTCAATACAGACATCAGTGACAATATACAGGTGTTCCACTAGAGGTAGATCAACAAAACTGGGTATGGCCTACATTCCATGATACATTCTGTATTATATTTTAAAATAACAATAAATTCTTCATACAGACATCGTCGTACGATGTTTTAAAATAACAATATTGTTATTTATTTAAGCTTTACACAAATGATAACAATTTTATTGCTAGATTGTGCAAACTAATTAGTATTTTTTTATTATTTGAAAGAAACTAACCATCTCTCACAGTAGGTACCTATACAGAATGCACACCTTATACAACCATTTTCAAATATAGAAAACTTAAGGTACCTATACATAATTATATCAAGAGTGAAAAATAAGCTTTTAAAATAACTAATAATCATTGCTTATCTGAACGTAATATCAATGATTACATTTTTATTTAGCAGTAAAAATTCTAAACTTATTACTTGATTATATTTAATGGAATTACAATGATAAGATACCATCATATAATCTGACTCAGATACTAAATAAATGTTTCTATAAATATGTTAATTGGTACCTAAGTAATCAAAACACTGAGGGTTGTCTGATTTAATACTGGGATGATTTAGAGGACACTGTACGCAGAACGCCTTAATGACGCTTTATTTGACATTTACACACCTTTATTACCGATTTTACAAAATAATAACTAAATTATAAATAATATTAAAAATAGCCAGTGACAGAATACAATAATAAATATATCATGCCTTATTTCCTACAACCAAAAGTTCGAGGACATCTGACATCCTATCCTACACATACCCGCACTATTTCCCTCACACAGGGGTGGCCTGTGACCCAGCAGATGTTCCCTACATTTAGACCGAGTATGCTAACCTATGCAGACAAAATTTTCTGACTAGTTTTGTAGAGGAGGCCCATGCAAGGAATTTTCGTATTTTTAATATTGTAAACTATTAAATATTGTTAAGAATACGAAAAATCTTGAAATTATGCAGCATATTATGCTGCATGCCTCGCTCTTGCATAACTACAACGTACTAGAGCAAAATTTGAGGGTCAGAGATGTGGCACGTGACTCATTCAACAACTACCTTTAGTCACTTTTACAAAAAACTGTTTGTACGAAATAATCTAAGTGCCCTAAACGACTGATCGCTTAGCCATCACTGTGGTATTCATCACTGACTCTTACACCTGTATAACAGAACCTCATTGATGACTCAAGCATTACTTAAAACAAGTAAGCCATTTGATTGGTTAAAACTAGGTCTTAGTAATACTTGAGTCTTAAGTGAGGGTCTTTAATACGAGCTTTACTATCAATATCAACATAAAAGTGTTTTACTTAGTACATTCAGTATACGTACAGCGAGCGTCAAACGTTTTGAAATTGGCTACTCGCTGCGCCATACCCCCATGATTTTTTTAATACCCAGGTACTCATCTCGTGTTCATCAAGTACCGTTCATAAAACCGCCATAAAGTGCAAGTGTACAACGATAAGGTCAAAGGAATTAATAGAAGATAATATTGCTAATTAGTACTAAATAAGTCAAATTATGATTAGTTAAAAGTTTAGCAATCACAATACGCATTATAAATTAAAAATTTTACTACTTATTATTTAGGTTTTCACTCATTTTGCCAACAAAATATACATAAAACACCATCTAATCCCAAACTTTAGTACTTAATAGGAATATATTTATTTATTCAAGAATGTGATCAATGTGTATTGTGTATGGAAAATTTACATACCTTTACTACTCATTTGGATGAATAATCACTGATCATTCAAACAAATACTGGGATGTACTGACATATTTCTAAAGGAATATGACAAAACAAACACTCAAAAGTGGACATTAACATAAGTACTTAAAGTCCACTTTTATAATAGGTAAGTATATGAACTAGTAAAAAATAACTACAGATAATTATGTAAAATAGGACCAAATAAAAAAAAAAACAAATAATAATAATTAGCAAGTATCAATTGCAAAGTACTTTTGAAACCGTAAACAAAAACCATACAATTTTTTCATCTGAACTACAATCAATCATTTAAATATACAAAGTCTTAAATCTTCAAAAAACTAATAGCCATATTATACGGTTGAATTAATGAGGACAAGTCTAAAAATAGTTATCTTCTAGATAGATATTTATATGCTTCTATATTTTGCCTGCCCATGGTTTGAATTTGACCATGCAATGCTTTAATGCTTAAATCAACCTGTTTAATATTATTTAAAAAAAGTAATACTACAATGAAACTAAATAATTTATGACCATACAAGCTACTAGCTTGATACACAAGTTTGAATAATAAAATAAATATTTTTTACTGATTTTAATTACCTATTTGTTTAAATAGGTAATTAAAATATAATTGAATGCCTCTTTCCCATAGGGGTAGATAGAAACTAGATAATACCACATGCTATGATTTTTATATAGGTACTCCTTCCACTTCATACACATTCATACTACATTCTGGTCATACACGCATCAATAAGGTTAGTGTACTAGTCCTTCAAAAGGAGTCCCCTTCTGGCGTTTCTACTGAAATCCATCTAATAAATTCTTTTTCTTCATTGCGCTTTCATTCATCACCTCAACATGACCAAAGCAATCCAACCAATGCAATTATAAATAAATAAAATTATAACTAAGTCATGTTCCATCTTTTCTTTCACAATGTCCTAATTCTAAGCTATTTGGTTTTCTACCTTTTTATTTTGTCCGATTAAGGGTGATAGGCTTAGCCCTGGAGATTTAATACCATTGTTAGGTAACCCGTCATGACTGTTAATTATTACCTTCTGATTGTTATGTTTCTGGTCTTGTACGGTATCATATATTTTAGCATTGTGATCCCAAAAATGTTTACCAATTTCTCTGATAGTGTTGCCAATGTCTTGTTGGTCACCATATAGGTACGGTGGAGTAAACTCTCTGTATGCAATACATACTCTCCTTGATGTGATATCTTCGCGAAGAACACAATGTTCCCAGTGGTATCTTGCCTCTCCGTAAATGACTATTAGCGATCTCCTGGAATTGTTAATAACATACTTTGAATATTTATTTATAGTTAATAAATACAAGTGCTTAGAACAACTGTGTAAAAAAAATCTGCAACAACTGACCTCGTCTTAGGTCCACAAACTATTTACACATGGTCATAGATATTGCACAATGTTTTTAAATTTTCATGAAACATTATCATTGTGTAATATACTTAAAATGTTAAATAAATTTGTGATTTTCCACTAAAAAATTTCATAAAACATGTGGTTACTCTTTTACAAAATGTTATCTAAGTAAAACCATTGAATTATATCAAAGAATTTGTCATTAAAAGAATTTAGCATAAAACTCACCTTGGCATAGGTATTCTTATTACAACATCATCAGCAATCACAGATTTGCATGCATCCAACATTGACTGTTCCATTTTGTTGTCAGTTATAATACTACCATCAGCAGCAACAACTGGGCCATATTGTTCGGCACAATACAGATTATATTTCTTTTTATCACTTTTGAAAGCAGTCATAGTGAGCACAGAGTCAGATAAACAGTTCACAGTAATTATTCTCTCACCCCATATCCAACAATCATCAATGTGAGGGTCGATAGACGCCCCCTTACTAGGATCATACTCCAAAGAGCACTGCTCAATAACATAATAGTTCTTCAACAAATTTATACTCTCAAATCTCTCCTGCAAATACTTAGAAAATTCCGGAAACCCCTCGAATTTACCGACCACTACTTTTTTCTTCTTAAAATTGGTCTTGGGACCATAATTTTGCTTTCTTCTGCCACTCTGCGACACGTCCCATGGCACTTCATCGATGTTTTTCATTAGAAATCTTTCCTCCTCTTCCGATATGAAATCCATTTGTATGTACACACCTGGGTAGTCTATAGAGTCTCCTTCATGGTTAGGATGTTGTTTGTAGGAGTCTAGGTCCCAGCCTCGCCAGGCTTTGTTGCAAAACGGACAATAAACATAACCTTTACTTTTGTCAAGTTCCAGCTGTAGTTTTAAGTTTTCGGCTCCGTATTGTGTCTCGCATATCAAACATGTTCTACAACCTTTACAGCCACACGGACGAGGCTTCGACATTGTTTCACAATGAATACTAATATGCTGTGGTTTTATGAAACCATTCAACTGATTTCGCGATACTTCGGCACAAACCACAGAGCACAAACTATGACTCAGTCACTCAACTCAACTCAACTGTGACTGCACAGTGTGACTGGTTGAAACGACGTGTGTCATTTTAATAAATAAGTCAGGTTAATGTCAAGCTGACATTTACGCTTTATCGGGATCGTTCCATGTCAGTAGATTTATTTAGATCTTGAGAATTATGTTAAAGAAAAAACAGATTTGGTACAGCTATTTAATCACAACCGCTGGTTGGGTCTTATAACAAGTCGCCTGAATTCGAAGAGTCTGTCAGTGGTGCCGATTCCCTTGTTCACAAACTAAACTAAATTTAAGTTCAGTGCATCTTTTTCTTTCTATTTCATTAAGAAAAGGACAGAAGATAAATTTTAGTTTAGTCCTGTCAAATTAATCAACGCCTGTCACTACTCCATACAAGTTTAGACGTGATTAAAAACTTGCCTACTAAAACTACGTCAATTTACGTCAAGCGCTGATTAATTTGACAGGACTAAACTAAAATTTATCTTCTGTCCTTTTCTTAATGAAATGGAAAGAATAAGATGCACTGAACTTAAATTTAGTTTAGTTTGTGAACAAGGGAATCGGCACCACTGTCGAGGGTTCAAAGGGGTTTATCTCAAGTCATGCAATGTTAGCTACCGGAGCTACGTAAATCATTAACGTAATCAATACATGAACCGGAACTTAAGTTTTACAACATTCTGAAGTTTTTAAAGTATTTTTATTATAGTATAGTAGTGTTGTGTCTGTCAAAATCATGTCAAAACGCGTAAAATGAATCGAAATACAAACAACCCGGAGAATTTTGGTGAGTGGAGTACTTGTGGCGGCGGAACATTATAAAATATCTAAAAGATCCATTTTTGGAACATATTTTATGGCTTCTACCACTTTATAGAAAAATTAAAAATAATATTTAGATTTTTTTTTATATTTTATCACTTTGCTCGTGTCAACTTTTATAATTACTTTAATATTAAAGTAGTTATAAAAGTTGACACTGATGTTTTATTGGGTGCAAGAGCGAGCAAAGTGAGCTCGGGACTTGAGGCACCCCAACTCGGACAGGATAAGTTCGAAGGATGGCGGGGTCGAGGGACCGGGGGTAGCAAGCGAACAAACTCCCGAAGTATTCCCGTTGAATTATTCGCGAAGTATTCGGAAGTATTGAGTAATATTCGGAATTATCTCTCTCGTCTCGGGCGGTGTGCCACTCACAGAACATAATACGCAAAAGGTGCCACTGCCACGTGCTAGAGGTGTGACTAATATATTCGTAATAGGTACAGGTATTATAATACAAGCCAAGTATATTCATATTAGGATATGCGAATATAGAGAAATAAGTAACCGTAATAGGTATGGTATCCTAATATGCGTTAACTAATATATTCAATAATAGGATTACCTAAAAATGACCCTAATATAACATCTCTACCACGTGCAAATGAACGCTGACGCCGCGCCGACCGACATCGGGTATCTACTTAATAGATCACCTCTAAGAAGACTATTAACCGATAGATGGCGACGCAATTACCATTGCAAATTACATAATTATACTCCGCGTTGGTGATTGTTTCTTCAGACCCACGAATCTTCCACGATTCTTAACTGTATTAGCAAACATTGGAACCCTACAGTGAGCACTAAAGACGGAAGTTGTACACTTACGGCTTTTACTATTACCCGCTAGATGGCGCTAGTACCAGTGGCTATATATTACTACTCGTTCATTCATAAAACTGAGTACAACTAACACGATTTGAAAACTTCCGAATATTTCTTTCATCTACTTAGGTAAGTACTTACATAATAAGTTTTTGTATGCGGTTTAGGTGTGAAAGCAGAGGTGGATTTACCAGCAGGCTAATTAGGCTTGAACCTAGGGCGGCAGATTTTAGGGGCGGCAAATTTGGGCCTATTTTTTTGTAAGGCGTTTTTCTGATTTCTTGCAGACATAAGTCTACAAGACATCTTTCCAATATATTATTCCTCTTCCCTTTCATAGTACATTGAATGGTACCGCAAATTTCTATATCCCCCCTCCCGCTGACTCGGTAGCGAACGGTCGTGTTTTTGTGAGCTCCGCAAAAAAATAAATAAAAAAAAAAAGTGTTTATAGCAATCTTGCTTTCTTATAAAATGCTATGATTTGTAGAATACAAATCTCTGGGTTACTTACGCAAAATCGCACGTTAAATCAGTGTAAAATCAGTGCAAGTGTACAATAAACTCGTAACTACAACAAGGTCAAAGAATAAAAGCGACAAAAGTGTATCTGTGCGTACCCACAAGTAACTAATTATTCACCAAAGCTCTTATGTTAAAACCCGTAGAACTCTATACAGAACTATAATTTCACTATAATTATTCTAACACAGATAGCGTGTCACGAATTCGTCACGCCTGTCGTGTGAGGTGTCCCAAGTTCGATATCAGCCACGTGCGCGTCTTTTTGTGTTTTTGAATTTTGCTTCTTTTTTCTTTTTGTTCTTGAGTATGGCTGTACATCGGTCGCCTACAAGTTCATTACCTGAGAAATCCTCTATCATACTGCATTACGGATCGGACTCAGCAATAAATAAAACACCAATTAAGGATGCCGATGTCAGTGATTTTTCGACCATTACACATCGTGGCAAACGAAAATGTATGGAATCAGGCATTGACCAGGACCAACTGTCAATTTTTATGTCCGAAATGAAATCCATGTTCCTAGATTTCAAGGAGCAGCAACACACAAACATAAATAAAATTTATGAATCTATCGAGGAAATAAAATTGCAAAATTCAAAGATTCAGGATTCTGTCACATCTTTATCTGAGCATTATGATAGTTTAAAGTCACTTAGCGACCAGCTGGAGGCCCAACTAGATATTGAACGGAAAAACAATATGCAGTATCTTACAACATTGGAGGACAAGCTCGAACGACTGGAACGCAGTGCGAGATCATCTTGCGTGGAAATCAGAAATATACCTGTGATAAAGCCTGAGACAAAAGAATGTTTATTAGATACCGTGAGGAAGGTCGGCTCTGTCCTAAATAATCCCGTACAAGCTCACGAGGTGAAAGACGTATATCGCATAGGACCAAATGACTCAAATACCAGAACAATTATTGTGGATTTTACTACCAATATTCGCAAGGAAAAGTTTGTTCGTATGTTTAAGGATTACAATAAAAAACAAAGTAAACTTTCCACTGAACATCTTCATATAAGTGGACCGGCGAAACCCGTTTTCGTTTCAGAAAATCTTACACCAAAAATGAAACGACTCCTGTTTTTGGCTAAAGACTTTGCCAGTAGCAATGAATATCGCTTCTGCTGGGTTACCAACGGTAAAATCTTCCTTCGCAAAAAAGAGGGGGCTCCACACATCCTGATCAAGAATGAATTCGATCTACCAAAACCTGCCGATCCAAAGTGACTAGTCGACTATGATACCCCTTACGTCCACACGACTCATGTTCCTGTAGCCTTCAGTTCGGTTTGTGAGAACGATTGCTTCAGTCTTTGCTTTTTGGACTCTACGTTATTTTTGTCACCTATGTTATAAATTGTTATTAATTGTAATCTTTTTATCGCAATTATTACTTGTGCTATTTAAGTTATTTTTTGTACGTTTTCCAGTTCTCATTATACCAATCTTAACTTCTATTAAACATACACAGAAATCCACATTATACACATTTATACTCATATACACACACAAAACTTGCATCAAAAGGAATTTCATAAGCAAGCTGCCTTGCTGTGTTACATTCACTCTTTTTACTACTTATCTAGTAATCAACGGAACCTCTTCGATCCAGATAAATCTGGCTTCTCCGGAGCAGAGCTTTAGTCATCACATTATTATTTACTTGTTGATTTCTAAGAAAGTCAAATGAATGTCGAAAATTCGGTAATTACTGATGATATAGAACATCTTTCGGTCTCTAATTCATACATGTGTGCCCCGGAACGATGTGTCACACACCTTAATAATACCGCAAAGGGACTAAAATTTTTCCACCTTAATATAAGGAGTCTAGGAAATACTGCCAACTTCAATAACCTTCTTATTCTATTAGATAGAATTAAAGTACAATTTGACGTCATTGTACTGTCGGAGTGTTGGCTAAGCAAATGCCCCCTTCTTCCTGAGATTCCTGGCTTTCAATCCTTTAAGTCTGAATATGCTAACCAAAATGAAGGTGTTGTCGTTTATACAAGGCATAACATGCGATTCACAATTGAAAAACCCGCCTTTCTTGGCGCTAATTGTCTGATTCTCAAATTTAGTCCCAGTATTGCGTTAGTATCAATATATCGATCTCCATCACACAGAAATATTCAAAACTTCATTGACAGCTTAGACTTTACTCTCAATTCGCTTAAAACTTATAAAACTATTATTATTCTAGGAGATATAAACATTAATATTTCACCCGATAATGCTGACGCAAATTCTGATACTTACTTAAATACACTTGCATCGCATGGAATGCTGCCCGGTCATCTCTTCTGCACTCGTAAAAACAGCTGCTTAGATCACGCGATAATTAAGACCAACAAACCTGCCATTACTTTGGTTGTCGACTCTTTTATTACAGACCATGCTCCACTAATAGTGTTTTGTGAACTTAAAATCAATCTCCCTAAAAAAGTTATAACTACGCGTCGCGTTGATGTAGGTGCTTGCGTGCTCGAACTTGAAAGAACCGACTTTTCATGTGTTCTTGACAGCAACGACGCAAACAATGCTGCTACCAAGTTAGTGTCCTTAATCTCCTCGGCTGTTAATAATAATACTTGCACTGCTGTTGTCCCTAGTAAAAACCGAATTATTAAACCCTGGATTACGCCTGGGCTATTGAGGTGCATCCGCAACCGGGATAAAATGTACCGAAAGACAAAAAGAGATCCTGACAACGATGTTCTTAAAATAACTTATAAGCGCTATAAAAATTTCTGTAATAACCTATTGAAAAGATTGAAACGCCAATACGAATTCACTGAATTTCAGAGGCATCGCAAGAATCCAAAGGCAACCTGGAAACTAATTAAATCTATTTCTAACCTTAAAAATAATAATTCATCGGCTAGTGAACTTTTGTCGTTAGGAGCTGACCCCAACCAGTCACTTAATGTAGTAAACCATTTTTTCGCAAATGTCGGGAGTACTCTTGCATCTAAAATTACGCCTGTATTAGGTAACCCTCAAACAGTTCCTAAACCTAGTGCGAGTGCCAATCCAGGCTCAATGGCCATCTTCACTACTGACTTTGAAGAATTAGAGCGAATTGTTTTTGGTCTTAAAGTAGATAGCGCTGTTGGTTGGGATGGCATATCTGTTGTCCTTCTTAGGGCTGCTAGTCATATCCTTGTCCCAATAATGTCCCATGTTTTTAACCTTGCTCTCCTGACAGGGGTCTTCCCCACTGTTTTTAAAAAGGCTGTCGTACACCCTATACACAAGAGCGGAGACAGAGGCAGTGTCAATAACTATAGACCTATATCCGTTTTGACTACGCTGTCAAAAGTCCTTGAAAAAGTACTTAACAATAGACTTGTAAACTACCTCAATTCCCAAAACATTCTCGCCGCGAATCAACATGGTTTTAGATCAGGAAAAAACACAGAAGACGCTGTTTTGGAACTAACTAGTACTATTGCAAAGAAAATAAAAGAAAGACTAAAAACAATTGCAATCTTTCTTGATCTTTCTAAGGCTTTTGACACTGTCTCTGTCCCCCTCCTGCTCACTAAACTGCAACAGATTGGCATCAGAGGCTTGTGTCTTGATATTTTCAAGAGTTACTTGACTGGCCGTTCTCAGGCCGTTAGAATTGGTAACTTTACCAGTAATGAAGAGGTCCTTAGTTATGGAGTCCCACAGGGTAGTGTTCTTGGTCCTACCCTTTTTTTAGTTTATATAAATGACCTCTGTAACTTATGTTTAAGAAATTCTAAAATGATAATGTACGCTGATGACACTGTTATACTTGTTCATGGCAACGACTGGCTTGAAACTCGCTCCTATGCTGAATCCGCCCTACAAGTTGTTATGAAATGGCTAACTAGCAATCTCCTCACTTTGAACCTGGAGAAAACGAAATTTATCACGTTTGCGCCGAGAGCAGCTTCCCAACCGTCTTCACCCTATAGCCTAACTGCACACAATTGCTGTGCGTTAACTGATACTTCCTGTTGCTGTAACATGATTATGCGAACTAACAACATAAAATATCTTGGTGTTATAATCGACAGTACTATGTCGTGGAAAGAACAGATCGGGTCATTGGTGTCACGGGTAAGGAAACTAATATTTGTATTTAAAAATTTGAGATCTTCTGCCGACTTTCAAACTTTGAAGATGGTTTACTTTGCCTTGGCGCACTCTATCATAACCTACTGTATAGCGGCTTGGGGTGGCTCTGGTAAGTGTTTACTGCTTAGACTGGAACGGGCACAGAGGGCAGTTCTTAAGGTTATGGCACACAAACCTATTCGTTTCCCAACCACCGAACTCTATGCTCTCTGCAAAGTGCCTACAGTGAGGCACGCATTTTTCCTAAGCACTATATTACGCAAGCACTCGGAACTTAATTTTGACCCTAACCATAATTCAAAAAGACGAAGGGCGGATAGAGTGTGCCAGACTGAGCCCGCCATTGTAGTTTTGGTCAAACGTCAATATCACTTCTTTGGCCCTGTTTTGTACAACAGAGTAAACAAGATACTAAGTATTTATCCACTTACCTTAAGGGAGTGCAGAGCTCTCACGGACAAATGGCTCCAAAGCCTGACGTACGAGGAGTTAGAAAATCTGGTTATTTAAACTTGTCCTGGTATTAATATTCCTTTCATTAGTATTCAATCAAGCACATACACATACACCCTGCACACACACACACACACACACACACATACATACATACATACATACACACATACAGACATACATACATATCACATTAGAGAACTGGTCCAACTTATCTTTATCCTAATTCATTCCTAATTCAATTCAATAATTAATCATAATTTCATTATTTTATTTTATTTTTTTCATGATAAATGTAATAGGAATAAGGAATACGAATGAAATGTAATTATTAATATTGTAGTTAAATTTTATGTATTTACTTACTTTTTCTTTAGATTATTTTATAACTGTTTTTTATTTTATTTTACTGCCTAAAATTATAAATTATAAATGTTGGAACGCCGACGTCTCCTCTTTCGGAGGTGGGCGCTAATGGCTGCAACACAGTTTGTATAAAACTATCGTAGCTGTTAACGAACACAAAAAAATTGTAAACCTGTTTTTAGTTCCAATAAATATTATTATTATTATGTCGTTTATTGGATTTTTTATCTTATAAAATACATTTTTAAATATTTCTTAGAAAAAATATTAAAAAACATTTAAAAATATATAAAATAGTGGTCCGCCGGTATCGGGAGCAGGGTCCAAGCTACCGGTGGTTAGGGCTCCAGAGACAGGAACCTCCTCACGATGCGAGCCGTATCGAGGAGTACTGCCTTCTGAATCAGGCCCATAATCCAGCCGTCTAACGCAAGCCTCGAGAGATGGTGGTTGAGGCTTCTGGCCATCAGGCCATTGGCCGTAACGACAATCGGCACAATGACAGCCGAGTTCACATTCCACATGTCAACAACCTCGTGTGCTAAGTCGAGATATTTTATTTGTTTCTCTTTCTCAGCTTTCACGAGGTTATCGTCATGTGGAATGGTAACATCGACTATCATTGCGCGGCGCGCTAATCGATCTATCACCACTATATCAGGCTTATTGGCGACAATAGTCCTGTCAGTAATGATAGACCGATCCCAGTACAACGTGACATGGTCATTTTCGAGAACTGGGTCGGGCACATACTTGTAATACGGTACCTCAGATTTCACAAGTTTATATTTCAAAGCAAGTTGCTGGTGAATAATCCTAGCTACTTGGTTATGTCTGTGCAAGTACTCGCCGTTAGCCAGACGAGAACAACCAGAGATAATATGTCTGATAGACTCACCCGGACGGTGGCATGCCCGACACACGTCAACCGTCCCGTCCTTCATAATATGTCTCCGGTAGTTATTCGTCAAGATAACTTCGTCCATAATTGCACAGACAAAACCTTCAGTTTCCCCGAAAAGGTCCCCAAAACGTAGCCAGGATACGGACGCTAAGAAATCTGCATCGGGCTCATGAAGAGCCCGATAGAAGCACCCGTGTAGCTCCTTGCTTTGCCATATCTCCTTGCGATCATCGGTAGTAAGTACTACAGGTTTGCACCAGTTCTCTTTAGCCATGGAAAGTGGGGTGAGCCCCTTGTCCACTGCGACCACATCACGGTGCATACCCACTTCGGTTTTCAAAAAATATTCCCTGAGACTGCATATCTCGCGGTTGTGGAGGGTCTTCGCGTTTAAAAAGCCTCGACCCCCGCACTTCCGCGGGATGTACAGTCTCATCACCGATGATCGTGGGTGATGCATCCGGTTTGCGGTCAACAGTGTACGGACCCTCCTATCCAGGGCGTCTAGTTCGGTCTGAGTCCATTTGAGTATGCCGAAAGAGTACGTCAAAACCGGCATGACCCAACTGTTGAAGGCGCGCACCTTGTTACCGAAAGAAGACTAATCAATACCTTCTTCAGGCGGCCAAAAAAGCGCTCCTTCAACGATTGCTTCATGTCAGTAACGTTGATGCCTAACGCTTCCGACATTCCCAAATACTTATAGCTTTCGGGTGAGGAGAGGGATCTAAGGTGTATGGAATCCGAAAGTTGAATTCCTTCGGATTCCATTATCTCCCCTCGCTTCACATGCATGAGTGCACATTTGTCCACACCAAACTCCATTCTGATGGCGCTACTGAAAGTTTCAGTTACCTTCAGTAGCTTCATCAGTTGCAATTTGTTGGGGGCAAAGATTTTCAAGTCATCCATGTAGAGGAGGTGAGATATGATCTGACCACCTCTCCTCAACCGATAGCCTAGACCTGAATCCTCCAGCTGCATGCTTAGAGGATTCAGGGCTAAGCAGAACCAAAGTGGACTTAAACTGTCGCCCTGAAATATTCCCCGTTTAATCCATACAGGCTCATCATTCCCCTGGATCTGTCTGTATGAAGCATACATAATAATTCACTCATTCCGTTCAAGTGAACGAACATATGTCAACGGTCAGTCTTCATTCGCAATCTGCCAGTGTAACACCTTTAACTATTTCTATTAAAATACAGTCCACTTTAAAGTGTTATTTATGTGGTTTTATTACCAACGTCCGCCACAAAAAAATGGTCCTTCGACGAAAATAGTGTTCGCGGCAGATAATCAACTCTATATGTTGTGTGAGTGTGACTCAATTTTGTCGGCGTGGACTAGCGGAAGCGGTCATCAACAAACCCGCGTTGTCATCAGTTGTCATTCATCGCACCGCTCAACTATCGCGTCGCGTGCGAGGAGTACGGAGTCTAAACACAGCGTGCTCAGCAGACAGCGCGCCTACGCGGACGAGCGAGAAGAGTGTACGCGTGCGAACGAGAACCGCGATCAACTCGGCCGCCGGTTGGTCGGCGACGTCGAGAGTTCCAGAAACTTCTAGCAAACTCCATAGCTGCCGGAAGTTATCCGCCGATTTTCAACATCTTCATCCATTGTCCGACGCCATAATCCGCCATTTTTGTGGTGTTCTATCAAGTGAAGTGAATCACACGTCTCATTTTTTTCTGCATTGTGCAATCATTGCATTCTGTACAACTAAGTAGCATCCATATATGCGCAAAATTGCTATTATTGCAAGTTTTTATAATTTGTGTAGTTACACAAACCTTTTAAGCCATCATGGCAAACAATTTAAAACGCCTAATACTGGCCAGGGGCCAGGCAAAAGGAACGATAACCACATTATGTAAGTTTGTTGAGTCCGAGGATATCGACAAAGCCCCTATAAGGGCGCTTATGGTCAAGAAGGACAGGTTGGTCACCGCCTTTTCAGAATATAGCTCATTTAACATTGATATATCTGTTCTAGATGAAAATAACGATGAAAACTTTGGCCACTATGAATCCATATATTTATGTGCCTTAGCCGCATTCGAAGATGCCATCGAAGAAAAATCTAGCCCAGGTAAATCTCCGAAACCCGGAGCAGAGCGTGACGAGGAAGAAAAAGACGCTATGAAACGTCTCCCACCTATAAATATTTCCAAGTTTGGAGGTGAGGTAGGTGACTTCCACGACTTCATCAGCCTATTTAAAAGTGTCATCGACAAGAACACTAAACTATCACAATGTGATAAATTCTATTATTTAAAAACCTATTTAAGTGGCGAAGCCGCCGAACTCATTAAACATTTATCGCTAACTGCACATAACTATGCAACCGCACTGCAATTGCTCAGCGAGCGATATGATAATAAAAACAAGGTCGTTAATTATCATGTTAATTCTATATTAGACCTAAAGCCTATTTCTAAGTGCACTGCCTTAGCTTTAAGAGAAATCATTTCTCAAACCAGACAGCATTTAGCTGCCTTAAAAAACATAAATATACCCGTTCAACATTGGGATGCAATTATTGTATGCATTTTGCAACGCAAGCTCGACATACACACATTAAGGTGCTTTCATCTAGAAACAAAATCAGAGGCTGACCCTGACTTAAATTCACTTCTTAAATTTTTAGAACAACGGGCAGCAGCACTTGAAACTGTGGCAGACAGCCAAACATCCTCAAATTGTGCAGTGAACAGCGGCCGCAGGACAGGTTTGGTAGCCACTAAGGAGGTAAACAAAAATACACAAGTATGCAAATTTTGTAAGACTAAAAATCACCAACTATATAAATGTGAAAAATTTAAACTTGCCTCGCTATCTGATCGTTTCGGCTATGTAAAGACCAATGAGTTGTGTACCCTATGCTTAAACAAACACCTGTCAAAGTGTAAATTTGCCTTTAAGTGTTCAATTTGCAAACAAAACCATAATAGTTTACTGCATAAAAATGAGCCTGAACAGGAGTTAAAGCAAGTTTCATTATCTATGAATAAATGTGTTGATGTTTTATTGCCTACTATAAAGGTAAACATAACTGACAAGTTAGGTCAACAATTTCAAGTTAGGGCTCTTTGTGACTCAGGTAGTCAGGTTTCCTTTGTGTTATCAGACCTAACAGAAAAAATTGATTGCAGGTTAGTCAATAACTATACCTATATTAAAGGAATATGTGGTCAATCCAACACAGTTCCTCATACTGCTACTTTTAACATCTCTTCTACTCTCAACACTTACAAGACTCAAATAGTATGCTGTGTAGTGCCAAACATCACTAGTGATTTACCTCAGTGTGAGATAGATACAGATAATTTAAAAATTCCTTCATACGTCAAGTTAGCTGACACAGAATTTTATAAAACTGGAAAAATAAGTATCTTATTAGGTTGTGACGCTTTCTTTAAAATCTTATTGCGTGAACAACTACCTATTATCCCTAAAGGTTTGTATTTACACAACACCCACTTTGGGTATATTGTGGCTGGAAGGGTGAAGACTAGAAGTTACTCTCCGGTAAGTAAGTGTACCAAACACATTTTAAAAAACAGTGAATGTGATAGCACCCAAAATATAGAAAAGACTTTAGAGCAGTTTTGGAAGTGTGAGCAAGTGACAGAAGTTTTCACTGAGTCGGCTTCTGAAGAAGCTCTTGCTGAAAAAATCTTTTCTGAATCTGTAATATTGAAAGACAATAAATTTCAAGTTAACTTACCTTTAAAACAAAATTTTGATCAATTAAACATGGGAGATTCTTTCATAAGAGCTTTACAACGTTTTAACAATTTAGAAAAAAGACTTCACAAAGATGCTGAACTTTTCAGAGGTTATAAAGCGTTCATTGACACTTACATTTCAATGGGTCATGCTAAATACATTGATATTCAAACATATGATTTAAAAGCTGGTCAGGTATACTTTCTACCACACCATCCAGTATTAAACGAAAATAGCAAAACTACAAAACTAAGAGTCGTTTTTGATGGCTCAATGGCTACTAATCAAGGTTTTTCTTTAAATGACATGTCGCTCAATGGGCCTTGCATCCAAAATGAGTTATTTAATATATTGATTCTCTTCAGATTACATAAATATGTGTTATTTTCTGACATTCAAAAAATGTTTAGAGAAGTTAACCTCAACCCAGCACACT
Source organism: Atethmia centrago (assembly GCA_905333075.3). Taxonomy (NCBI): domain Eukaryota; kingdom Metazoa; phylum Arthropoda; class Insecta; order Lepidoptera; family Noctuidae; genus Atethmia; species Atethmia centrago. The sequence continues at coordinate 26,201,998 of HG995378.1, read as the reverse complement.
GTGCTCTTCAAAATATATTGTGGAGAGATTCACCACAAAAGGAAATACAGTGTGTTCAGTTGCAAACAGTCACCTATGGACTTAAAAGCTCACCATTTTTAGCTACAAGATGTTTAAATGAGTTAGCTTTCAGATTTGCGCATACTTACCCTGAAGGTGCACACATATTATTGAATCAATGCTATGTCGATGATGTTTGTACCGGTAGTAACGACTTACAAAAATTACTTGATATGAAAAACCAATTAATTGCCATTTTAAACCTTGGTGGTTTTAAACTTCATAAATGGAGTTCAAACAGTGAGCATATATTAAGGGACATTCCCTGTGCTTTACAGATTTCAAATGAAATTGATTTATGCAAAAGTGATGATCAATATGTGAAGACCTTGGGTATCAAATATAACACACAAACGGATGTATTGAACATTTCCTGTCCACAAACTGAGTTGTTAGATGTCTACACCAAGCGTCAGACATTAAGTTTCATTAGCAAACTCTTTGATCCACTGGGTCTAGTAGGTCCAATTATTGTACTTGCAAAAATAATCATGCAACAAACATGGTTAGAGAAGGTTTCATGGGACTCACCATTGCCACTGAACTTAAATAAAAAATTTAAATGTTTTGTTGATAATTTATCAAGAACAGGTTGTATTCAAGTAAAAAGAAATATTGACACACAAAACTCAACATGTATTGAACTAATAGGGTTTGCAGATGCCTCTCAGAAGGCTTATGGTTGTTGTGTTTATTTAAGAACCATTAACAGCAATGATCAAGTAAATGTTGAGTTGTTATGCTCAAAATCAAGGGTAAATCCCATAAAATCATTAACCACACCAAGATTAGAGTTGAATAGCGCTTTGATACTAGCAAAACTATCAAAAAAGTTGTATGATCAACTAATTAAAAATAATTTTGCCATTAAGGTACATTTATATGTAGATTCTCAAATTGTTCTTGCTTGGCTTAACACAGAGCCCACAAAATTGTCTGTTTATGTTGCAAACAGAGTCAAAACTATCTGTGATCTCACACAAAATGCCTCATGGTCATATGTCAGTACCGTTGAGAATCCTGCAGACTGTTTGTCTAGGGGTATAGAACCTCACTTACTTAAAAACAACCAGTTATGGTGGCATGGGCCACAATTTTTACATAGTAAGAATTACACACATGAATCTACAAATATCAAAATTCCTAAGGAAATTCCTGAACTTAAGCTTTGTAATATTACATTGACTTCTGAATCAAATAAAGATTTCAGTTTATATTCATATTATTCGGATATTAACAAATTGAAAAGAATTATTGCCTATATTTACAGGTTTTTTAACAATTGCAAAGTAAAGAAAGAAGATAGGGTCTCCGGACATCTAAAAATAAAAGAACTTCAATTTTCACTCAAAAATATAATTAGACAAGATCAAAAACAACATTTAAGTGAGGAAATGAATTGTATCATGTCCAAGAAACCCATTAAATCCAATTTGAAATCCTTAAATCCATTTTTAGATGGAATAGGTATCCTCAGAGTAGGAGGTAGGTTACACAATGCTAACATACCATATGATCAGAAATATCCTATCATATTACCCAAAGAATCATACATTACACGTTCAATAATTAACAATGAACACAAATGTTTGTTACATGCTGGGAAGAAGTTGACCCTAGCCAGTTTATGTCAAAGGTTTTACCTAATTAATGGACTTAGAGAAGTCAAAGGAGTAATTCACAAATGTTTACTGTGTTTCAAGCTAAGAGCCAAGGCATCAGAGCAAATGATGGGATCTCTTCCTTCAGACAGGGTGAACCCCAGCCGACCTTTTGAAAAGGTAGGAATCGAATAGGGCGGTCCGTTTTCAATAAAATTACACCGTATTAGGAAACCAGTAATTTTAAAAGCATACATAGCATTATTTGTTTGTTTCACAACAAAGGCCATTCATATTGAGTTGGTATCAAATTTAACAACTGAATGTTTTTTACAGGCATTAAAAAGATTCATTTATCGTCGCAATAAGCCATCTATTATTTATTGTGACAATGGTTCTACCTTCAAGGGTGCCAATAATCAGTTGCATGAGTTATACTCATTACATTTTAATCAGGTACATCAGGAGAAAATTATAAACTCAACTTCAGATCTTGGTATTGAATTCAGTTTTATTCCTTCTTATTCACCAGTATTTGGAGGCCTATGGGAAGCAGGAATTAAGAGTGCTAAATATCACTTAAAAAGAGTTGTAGGCAAACAGATACTAACCTATGAAGAGTTGAATACTGTGATAATTCAAATAGAAGGGTTATTGAACTCCAGGCCTTTACTTTCTTTGCCAAGTATTGACCCAAATGACATGTCTTATTTAACTCCTGCTCATTTTTTGACAGGTGCTTCTATTACATCATTCCCTGAACCTGATGTAACAAATGTGCCCACAAACCGTTTGTCATTTTGGCAGCAATGTACTCACATGGCTCAATCCTTTTGGAAAACTTGGTCAAAACAATATTTGACTCAGTTACAAAATAGGCCAAAATGGCACAATAGTGTACCAAATATTGAAAAAGGGGTATTGGTGCTACTCAGAGTTGATAACACCTCTCCATTAACATGGCCAGTGGCCAGAGTAGAACAGACTTTCCCTGGATCAGATGGCAAGGTCAGGGCATTATCTGTAAGAACTAATAGTGGTAAAATCATGCGTACTAGTGTTATGAAAGTTTGTGTACTTCCTATTTATGAATAAATTATACTTAATAATTTACCTCTGTGTGGCTGCTGGACATGTCATGTGAACTTGTTCATTTACTAGGCTAAATACGTAGGGTATAAATATCGTTAGTTAAGCCAACTTTCTGTTAAAAAAAATCACTTAAATTAATAATCATAGTTGAACTTAAACATGATGTAAACAGATATAGCATACTCAATAGATTCATAATTATACTTTAAGAAGGTAAAATGTAATATAAATATGTGCACATCTATTTTGTAATAGACACATACCAACCTATTTAAAATGCATAGTACATAGGTACTTAAATGAACGTAACATTAATGTATGTTATGTATGTATAAGTACAATAGGTTTTATAATCACAACAATTTAGTAAGTAGTTTTCCAGTTATTGATTAATTAAATTTACTTTGTTAGATTATTCCTTAGTAATTCTGTACATAACAATTTAAAGGATTTCAAAAGAATTGAAGCATCCAGTAAGTAGGTACCTAAATAGTTAAGCATTTTTGTTTATATTATAAAATAGTAAATAAGTAGTACCCAAGTTTAAACAGTTTATTTATACTTGTGAAAAGGACACAAATGTTCCTATTTGTCTAATATTCAGTAAATTTAAGATTAAGTTACATTTTGGTTTGTATTCAAACTATAGCCTTTTGGTTTCTTTGTCGGCGTTGCCATTTATGTATGAAGCATACATAATAATTCACTCATTCCGTTCAAGTGAACGAACATATGTCAACGGTCAGTCTTCATTCGCAATCTGCCAGTGTAACACCTTTAACTATTTCTATTAAAATACAGTCCACTTTAAAGTGTTATTTATGTGGTTTTATTACCAGCGTCCGCCACATAAAAATGTTGCCTGGCCCCTGGCCAGTACGGACAGCGAAGACACCCCGGATAGCGAAGGACTGTCCTCCATTGCCCCATACACGATTCAAGGAAGGTGCGTAGAGTTGTATCTATTTTGTACAACTCCAGCACCCTCATGAGCCATGTATGTGGCACCGAGTCGTAGGCCTTCTTATAATCTATCCAGCAAGTCGACAGATCCTTGCGGGATCGACGGACCTGTTGGCTAATGGCCATGTCGATGAGAAGTAGCTCCTTAGTGCCACGAGACCCGTTCCTACATCCATTTTGAGAGGCAGACATAATGGAATTACTGTCAATGTGTGTGTTAATTTTCGCTCTCAAAATGGATGTAAGAAGTTTATAGACCGTCGACAAACACGTGATCGGTCTATAATTCTTGGGTTCCGCGGGACTACCTGACTTATGGAGCAGGTGGGTAATGCCTGTCGTCATAAACTGCGGTAGTGACCCAGACTCTAAGGATGACTGGAACTGAGATGCCAGGCAAGTGTGTGAACTAGTTAGCCATTTCAGCCAAAAGTTGTGCAGTCCGTCCGGTCCCGGTGATTTCCAATTCGGTAACGGACGGACCGCTCTAGCTATATCTGATGGCGTGATAATGACTACTTCCATTTCTGGTATAGTTTCACACACTCGCTCGACATCCCGCATCCAGTCAGCCTCAACATGGCAGACAGGTACCGACCAGATGCTTCGCCAGAACGCAGTTGTGGTGGCATCATCCGGGCGGCACACGTCTGTCACGTTTTGTTTAGGTCGCTCCCAAGCTCTATATACCCACCTCTCATCGCTCTGGAACATGCGATTTTGCGTGTATCGATCAACCCGCCGCTTATACCGCCGAATACGGCTCGCCCATGCACAAACTTTCTGCTTCAGGAAGTCGATGCGCTCTGTGATATGAGACATGTATTCTCGAGGGCTGATTCCAGTCCCCGAGAATGCCCGTCTTACAAAGCGCATCACACGTGGTCGTGTATTGCCCTCCCTGAAGCAGTATAGTTTGCCGATGAGTACCCTGGCCTTATCAATACGACGCTCAATCCTGCACTGCCAGGCTGGTACGGCTGGTTTTGGTCGAGTAGCTCCGTCAGAGTTTGGAAACTTGACATTCGCTAAACGACATGCCGCAACAGCCGCGCAATACAGGATCGAGTGTGTATCAACGAGATCCTCGCTGCTCTCGAAAAAAACCTTAAGCTGCGAGTCCAAGGCACACATCAGTGCCCTATTTTTCTTGTGCATGGGTAGGCGTGGTAGTCGGGGTCTAAGTTCGGTTGGAGTGGACCTATACTCGCGAAACGCATCCTCCAGTGCGCTCCTCAATCGGACGTTGCACTGGCTGCTTACTGTGGCAGCCCTATCATCCTCTTCTTCAACACCGTGATTGGACCGCGGCGGGATTACATCAATAATTGGGGTATGTACCGCGGTTTGTGCCGGAGTCGAGATGATATAGTTGCTCAGTACCTCTGAACGCAGCCTATCAAGTGTGGCATCGTCCAACCTACGATTGCGTTGGATGACCCGCACCTGATCCGACAATCGTTGGGCCGAGACGTTGACGGTTGGTTCTAGTTCCTGAAACAGAGACAGCATCCTAACACGGTACGCAGTGAGGTTAGTTCCCCCCTCTGTAGACCCATAATATGCGCGCATGACGTTCTCGTTCATGGACTGAGTCCATCTCATGCGCTGCACACAACCACCGGCAGCGGGGACCCGGCTCGGGGCCGAATGGCCCCTAAGTCCCAAGCTCTTCGGTGGCCGGTCTCTCCCCTGCCGACGTACAGGTGTTGGCGACGTCGGCGGGGAAAAATACTCGTCGCTCGAGCTCGACGCAACTACCGCGGCCGGTGTAATCACTGCGCTCACAGTGGGGCTGGATACCGGCGGCGGCGAGGCGGAGCTGAGCGAAGAGTCCGGAGGTGGTGGGCGTGCTCGTTTCGAAGCTGCTCTAGTCAACATTCTTTCAATTTCTTATCCGTATTCATGCTATTTTATCGCGAGGTGACATCTGTCATGTCACCATCCATTCTGTAGTTTTTGATTAAAGTGTATATGTTATGGTTCATTTTGCTATTTTTTAATTTATGTCGTGATTATTTTGGTTCAAGGCTTGTTGTAGGGATTGGAAATTGGAATGAAATAAAATAAAAAAACAGCTTCTAAAATTACTGATGTTTAAATAATATGAACCGAATTTCTTGACGTGTTGACGTTGGTGTTGCCAGCTTATTATTATTATTATTATTATATTCTATGGTAAAACATCCAGTTCCCGGTCCCCAACCAGTAATCGGCCTCTGCCCACACTTTGTAGGAGTGACAAGAGAGCGAAATTGCAGAAAATATACAGGGTGGAAGTGACATCGACGCTCAAACTGTTACCATGATTCTAGACTCCCAGAGTAGAATTTTTTGTAAAGGAGTTTTTAGAGGTTATTAACTCAGAAATATACCCAAAAACTATTTCTTGTGCCATTTCAATGAAATTGTTAGATTCTAAAAAATCTGAAACTGACAATAGGGTATTTTATTATATACGAGAAAAAATCTATAAATATATTATTGAGATAGTTTGGCCAAAACGGAGTCGGAAAATGTTAGTTTTAGTTCATAAAATAACAAAATACATTTTAAAATTCAATTCAACGTTTTCAGTTTTTCTAATCTGTTAAAAAACTTCATGAAATAGTAGCCGCCATGTTATTACGTCATACGGCTATGTTAACAAAAACGTGGCAATTATCATACAAAGATCAGCGCATTTGTTTTCATAGTCCAGTGACGTCATGACCACAGAGCAACATGGTGTCCACTGCGTCCAGCGTTTTCGTCAACCTACGCGCGAAATTTGAAAATGTAAAATTTTAAATGCATTAATTTTATGGCACCTATCGATTGAATAAAAATTTTGTGATTTTTTTCAGGGCACTATAGAATTTAATTATGACACTTTTCAAAAATGGGTGTAAGACCCTATTGTAGAGGTAAGAGCGGCAAAAAATTGACAGCCTGTACTTGGAAAAAGTGTTAATCCGCCACTGTGTGAAAGTGTTGTTTTGCGAGTATACTATGTACATAGACAGGTAAATGTATAGATAGGTACTAAGATGAGCTTCAATTGCATATTATTATGTACCGAGGTACCTAATAAAGCGGTAACTATTATATTATTTGAATTGTTTCTATAAGTACCTACTTATTTGAACAATTGATTTCGGTTGAACACGACCTTTTATTCTACAAAGAAGGAAATACACTTTTTGGTCAAACATCGTCGTTAAGAAGCCTACTTACCTAATTATTTAATTCCATTTTTTTTTCCATAAAGCAAAAACGTTTTTACGGAATAAACTAATCTTGTATCTACGTAACATCCGTTTAAAATCTATACATTTTAAACTCAACCATACTAAGATAAAATAATAATAAACTACACAAGTAGATAACTACTTACGCGGAAATATTCCCGCATAACTCAAACTCTAAGTATTTATTTCAAATAAACCAAATACACTTTGATTTGTCAAGGGTTCGGTCAGTCAGAAAGATGAAGCTAGCCCATTCTAAAGCGTAGTAGGTTCCTATGGAGAAGAACGGGCAAGAAATTCCACGGACACACTTATAAATTAAAATATTGGTTACGAGTACTTACATCATTGATGTTGAAATTATACATGTGAGAACAATGTAGAAAGACGTATAAAAGTGTCCGTAATAAAAAGATGAAAACAATTGAAAAATTAAAATAAGCAGTGGCAGCTAAGAAATTACCAGTCCCTACTGACGGCGCCCGTTCACGAACATGACGCATGGATCAGCACCATTCAGCTCAACCATTATGAATTTGGAGACACATTTTCATTTTGGAGCTTAATGAATGATACAACACACACGCCACCACCAGCGAGACATTTGAATAAGCATGACATACTCTCAGCCGCCAGGGCACATTCCAATCAGTTAAAGACGAACCCAGTAAATAGTAGCTTTATAGTAGGTACCAAGTGCTCACACATGTGCCATACAAGTATACAATACTAAGAGATTGAATTTATATAATGCAAAGATAGTTTTTTGATCTTCAGCAGCTCCACCAAATATTTTCGAATGCTCATCAATATTAGTTTATGCGCACTTGTGGAGCAGGATTAGCGTTGAGCCAAGCATTTTTGTCAGCGATGTAATCACCCAACTTATAATATGCTTGGCTGCATAGTGTGCGTTTAATACAAGATTTAAATTTCTTTTCATTTAGTTGGAGTATGTGGGGAGGGGCTTGTGGCTAAGTAAAAACAGCCGCACCTGTCAATCGATCAGGTTAAGCTACGCTTGCCGCGGTTGGTCCGTAGATGGTTGGCCATCTTTACATACCAAGACCCCTCCGTACCTCGGAAAGCACGTTAAGCCGTTGGTCCCAGCTGTCATTCGTGGATCTTTGACAGTCGTTACGGGTCGTCAGAAGCCCGAAAGTCTGACAACCAGTCTTACTAAGGGGTATCGTGTTGCCCAGTAACTGGGTTGTGGAGGTCAGATAGGCAGTCGCTCCATGTAAAATACTGGTATTCAGCTGTATCCAGTTAGACTGGAAGGCGACCCAAACGTAGTTGGGAAAAGGCTAGGCAGATGATGATGTGGGGAGGTATTTTATTGTAACGTTTAAAACGGTACCCCATGTAGGATGAGTCTACTTTGGCCTGTCTGAAACCTGGTTGAACTACTTGGTCCCTATTTCTAGTCCTATAATTTTGTCTGTCACCTCGTTTACTGAAAAAAAAAAATTCTCCTTACGTACATGATGTTTTCATAGATATATTGACAAGGTACCGTTATGATGTTAATATCTTTAAGCAGTACCTACTAGACACATCGTTGATTTAATAATGACCAGCTGCGGGCCAATACATGCAGGCGAGCAGTAGCGACGCTGAGCGACTACAGCTTTTACCCGCTAGATGGCGGTATGCCATCGAGTTTAGTACTACGCGTTCATTCATAGAACTGAATATAATACGAATTGAAAACTTCTGAATATTTCTTTTTGTCTCTTTAGATAAGTAAGTAAGTATGCGGTTTAGGAGTGAAAGTGATAGAGTGGTAGATACTAAGTATAAATACATAGGTAGATACTAAGATGAGTTTATAAAATAGTTTATATTATATTAGGTACCTACCTATCTACTAAAAAGGTAGGTATAATCTAATTGTTATTTCAAGTGTTTCTTTTAGTAGTTACTTGATGAACACTATTCTACAAAGAAATCATTTAATAAGTATTCCTTTCAATCGAAGTATTCTTTTGAATATTTCCGAATTATTGCGAATACTTCCGAAGCTTTGCAAAACTAGCGCGGGCGAAGCCGCGGGTAGAATAAAAGATAGTTTCAAATAAACTTGCTTTGTAAACACTTTATTGAATGAGGCAAAACGCTATTCTCATCCTGTTTTGCTTGGGCTTAGCTTCATAAAATGCTTTCCCTACACACTATATGCATAGGCATATACCTATCATAACAGTAAATAATCAGTAACCATTCTGACATTCAAAGCTTGCTATTGAAGTACTACATAGACACATTTAATGTTTTTCATCCCATCTATTCGAAAAGAGGCAAAGGGTTCCCCGATAAGTGCGAGCAAAATGGGTCATTCCGGCGCACTTAATAACAGTGACAAAATGACTTTTGAATTTGCTAAAAAGTTTGACCGCAATTCGCTTCGATAAAATCCTGGCCGGTAATAAAAAAGCGCACCTGACGACGCGGCATTGGTCAACCAAATTAAAAAAGAAATCACGCGGCAACTTCTTATTCCTTTTTTCATTAGTTTTGGTCAAAATATTACTATATATTAAATTTGTAATTTGGTTATGCAAATATAAATTTCGTCACTACTAATAGCATCTCTTATTTATTTTTCGCATAGAGAAAAGGGCGGATGAAAAGCAGAGTATGCCACACGGCGTACTTTGAATCCTTCGCTACGCTTAGGATTCTACTTTAGAATCCCTCGCTATGCTTAGGATTCTACTTTAGAATCCCTCGCTATACTCGGGATCCTACTCTAGAATCCTTCGCTTCGCTCTGGATTCAAACAATCGGTCCCGCCCTCAATACATTATTTTGGTCCCTTGTGACACAATCTACTATAGGGGGCCTTCTAACAAATGTATTAGCATAAACCGGCTTTTGCCGAAAATCGGTAAACCAAAATGAAGTCCAAAATGAACAAAAATGTAGGCCCTATTTTGTGTCCAGCCCTAGCAAGCCCCACTGACCATTAGCTTCTTGCTGGCGAACCAATTTTTTTTCCACAACATAAACTGATAAAATGAAGTTATCACTGTTTAGATTGTTATCGTTCTAATTATTCAAAGACGTTTTTGTTTATAGTATGGTGTAGGTATGGTAAGTAAGTGTTGAAATAAGGAGCACACTGGAATATGAAATAAAATCGCGTTGAGTAATGATAACTGACATTAATTTATTGATTCATCAATGATTATGTATATAAAAACAGGGTGTTTTTCCAAATATTTTATATGAATATTAGAAGTCATGAGAAAACAATAGAATTCACAAAAATAGGTACCATACATTTAAAATGCTTCATAATTTCTTGCATATTATTTAGGTACCTATAAACGGTAAAGGTAAACAAACGAAGTACATCAAAGTCTTGACGAAAGAAGAATTCATTCAAATGATTTAAATCAGATACCTACGTACTTTGACAGATGAATACAAAACATGGTACATAAAAGCCATAAAAATACCTACCTAAAATCGCATAAATTGTTGTCATTCTTTGTGACAACCTTTACAAATAAAAATACACATTAAAAAAACGAACTAAATATTTTTTTCATAAATTCATGAAAGCTACAACTATAGGATATATGTGATTGAGAAGCATTCTTTTGTGAAATGTGTTGGTGTTCATGAAAATTTGCGTCTTTTTACCAAAATATTCAGATTTTTGTTTAAAAAACTTGGTGTCAGTGGTGATCAGCACTTTGTTTAGAAATGTACGTTTACAAGATAATATCGGCTTGGTGTAGTGTCTCATAGAACTACGCCTGAAGAATTTAAAATATTTTATAACATTAAAATAAATAAATATATATTCTTGTATATATAATATTTTATAAATCTATTTATGATTTTGTACCACCTCTAATAAAGTTTTCCTAACAATACGAAATACAATTAGTACAATATCCTGTGTAAAAATGATAAATAAAAAGAGGATAACATACAAAATTTTTGTTTGTGGCCTGCCACATTCCGGAAGTCCTCGTGTTAACTAATATTATTTATTTAAATTTTTAACTATATTCATTCTAGAATGTAAATAGTGCGCTTAATTACTGACAAATGCGTGCACTGACTGGACAGGTCCACTCAGTCTGTGTGGTTCTTGTATCAAAATAACATTTCAGACACCAATCTACATGGTCTTCACATGATCTGACCAAGATTATGTCTGGACGGAGACTGTAACCTTTGAGTTTGTTTCGGCCTTTCTTCTCAGAGTAGTCAGATAGGAAACGCCGACCTCATCTGGTTTTAAAAAATATTATTGACGTGTATAAGTGTTTGTACAAACCTACTTATAGAACTAAAATCATTTATCATTTAACTAGAACGAATTAGATAAATTACAATAATAGTATTATTTTAATGGATCATAAAATGGAAATCTATTGCAATATGTGTTTCAAAATTTCCAATTTCATTATAATTACTTAAATTATCAGCACCAGTTGGTAAACAATTGTCGACGTTAAAATGCTTGCGTTCTTTCAGATAAAATATCTAACATTTTTACCTCAACTGCGCTATATATATTTTTTAATTAAATATTTTCCAATAATCATAGCGTGATTAATAACTACGCACCTATAATTATATGTATGCAACTTTAGAATGGCAGTGATAAGTAAACCTACGTAACTAAAATATAATAGACAAATTTTCATAGGTACCACTGATACCAATATTACGTGACAAAAAGTAGTTAAAAGTGTCGTGTCCTTTATATCATGTCGGGAATATTTGGACAGAATTAGTTTTCTGTTATAGTATTTAAAAAATACATATTCATTTCCACGTGAAAATTCATTGGATAACGCCAGACAACGTTAAATCCACGTCATCAGTTAAAACCATCAGAAATTCAGAAACTGTTTCAATCAAGTTCATCAAAATCCAGCACTTTGAAAGTGGGGTGGGAGACGAGCGCGTGGGGCGGCGGCGAGGGCGTGGGCGGCGCCAGCAGCACCGCCGGCGGCCGGCGCCCCGGCGCTACTGGATGCTAGTCGTCCGCCAGCTCCCACAGCATGAGCGCGGCGTCAGCGCCGCCCGCGCTGATCATGCAGCGGTCGTTGAACAGGAAGCGGGCGCTGTATATCGCTCCGCTGTACAGTTTCATTTCATTGTATTCGGCTTTCGGACTTGCACAGGGATACCTGAGAAAAATACAGTAAATTCATTCATTTATAGTTTTAGTAAATTTGTGCAGTGGATAAAAGTGGTAGGCGCTGATTCCCTTGTTCACAAACCAAACTTAATTTAAGTTCAGTGCATCTTTTTCTTTCTATTTCATTAAGAAAAGGACAGAAGATAAATTTTAGTTTAGTGCTGTCAAATTAATCAGCGCCTGTCTACTCTATACAAGTTTAGACGTGATTAAAAACTTGCCTACTAAAATTACGTCAATTTACGTCAAGTGCCGATTAATTTGACAGGACTAAACTAAAATTTATCTTCTGTCCTTTTTTTAATGAAATAGAAAGAAAAAGATGCACTGAACTTAAATTTAGTTTAGTTTGTGAACAAGGGAATCGGCACCATTGTCTGTCTGATGGATAAATATAATTAAATTACCTGAATAAGCGGACGTATCCGTCTAAGTCACCGCTTACGAGAAGGTCGTGAGCCGCCGAGCGACTCGCCGTAGATATCAGTGTCGTCATTGGGTAAAACCGGTTGTTCCACATACCTAAAAATAAGGCAATTGAAGTTAACTTTATCATTCTACTATCTAGAATCTTCGTTTCGTTTACCAAAATGTGTTAAAATTAAGTTAAGGTTCGAACCTGATACAAGGAATCCAACTGTAGAGTTGTATGTAGACCATTTTACGTCTTTCATAGCGATTGGACTTTTTTCTGGCGATAAAGATTTAATATCCCCTGCAAGAAAATTTACCAGTTCAGAAACAATTAACAAATGGATGATGATAATGAGAAAAACGAACTCACCTAACCGCGTGAAGTGTGGCGTTGTTAAAGACTTACATCACTTATTGATGGGCTGTGTTCGGTATGAGTCTGGGAGACATGGTTTGCTTAGGGTGATGAAGTTAAACAGACTTGAAGTAGACAAATTCCATAAAATCCTGGCTCAACTAAATGGCGATGATGCGAACAGTCTATTCAGGTTCATAGCCCAGATATGACCAATGTGTATTTAGGGTACAATGGGACTGACATACGCATTGCGATTATAAATCTCCCTAAATACATAAAGAAAAAAACTAATGGAAAACAAAAGCAAGTAATGAAGGTGTACTTACAAAAGGCCAGATCGTAATCAGCAGTAACAGTTTGCAAGTAATTGCCGTCTAGACTCCAGTCGAGTTGCACGAGAGGTTGGGCCCCTCGGATTTTGTTCGATTTTTTATACGAAAAACCGTCGCGGGACACACGGAACAGGTAAATGCTGCCGTTTTGTGATCCTATGGCAAGAATATCTCCAGCTGAAATGCAATATGGGAATTGTTATTTACTTCAGTAGATTCAAAAGTATTCAATTGATTCGTACTGAATGCTTATTACTTTCAAGGATTTGGTGGTTTTGGCTTCTTAACTGCACAAGTTTAACATAGTTTTCTTACCAGAATTATATGCCAAGCAACTCAGCGGTGAGCCACAAACTCGCAGAGTGGCTACATGGGCACCTGCATCTGCATTCAGAACTACTAGATGACCTTCAGTGCTTCCAGCAGCCAGCGCTCCTCCGCTTGGATGCCACGCCAGAGATACACATTCATAACCGACCTGGAAATGAAGTGCCCGTTTCGTAACTAAGCCCATATCTAATCCTTGTTTGTTGCTAGAAATAAAAACAGTACTTAGTAGAAATATTTTTGTTCGTTACCTGAGTTACAAACACAAGTTTATGTCCTTTCCATAAAGCAATATTTTTGTCATGTCCCGCAGTGGCAAACATTTCATCGTCAGGATGAACAGCCAGGCCCATTAGTTGTTTGTGATGTCCAAACACCACCTGTAACAGAGGACATTTAATTTTATTTCAACCAGCATTTTTAGAGTTATACAAACCGGAACTAAAAGTTATGGCGCCAATCGCGGGCTGTCATTTTTACATTTTAAATAAATAATTGATTATGAAATGACTACATACTTGATTAAATCTTCTTTGTAAAGAACCTTCCATAATATTGTTTCGAGTCGTGCCAACGTAAATGTTACCATCGTTTCTGCCAGGCCTCTGAGGGTAAATACTACGCACCCCGCCAACAGATTCAGGCAACTGAAAGTACAATATAATTAATAGTAATCACATAAATGAAACAAACTTAAAAAAAAAAAAATAGTCTGACAAACCTTTGTCTCAGTAATTCTCTTATAATTTTGAAGAGAATCCCAAGCCGCTATTTTCCTGTCTTTTTCACCTCCTGATATTAACGTTCCTTCAGAAAGCATCACCAGAGAGCTTATGCCTTTGATGTGCGCCTGTAGAATATAAGGAAAGATGGATTTATGGTCTGACAATAAAGCTGTTTTAAGTTTATGTGTAAACATTTGTGAGAGCTTTACCTCAAATTCCATTCGCACGAAGTAAGCTCCATCGCTATCGACGCTGTATATTGTGATGAAACCATCACTATCAGCCGTTACAACATCACCGTCTTGCTCAAATTGTAACGCAGTCACATGCGTACGAGACGGCTGTAAAAAATAAAAAGTTATAAAAACCGATATTTACGGTTTTTTGTTTTATTGTATTATCTCCACTCTACAACTTACGCGGGAAACGACTCGCGCGTTCCTTATCTGCATTAGGGACATATTAAGCATATTCAAATATCAAACAAAACCTCATTTTGGAAATAATTTAAATGAATAAAATACATACCGGTTTGATAATATCAGTGCGTTCAAAGAATCCATCTTTTCTACGATTCCAGAACGCCAAGTGTCCCTTTCCGTGTGTGATGAGCAAGTTGTCGTCAAGTGGATGAAAGGCAGCGCCAGTGAGCTCCTCTTGCAAAGTCTGCAATCACCAACGAAACGGTATGAACACATTGGAGAGTACCTAATTGGGTAACGAATTACATAGTGCAGTGTGACCTCTTTTTTTTTTTGCATTGGAAATCATCAAATAACTTCTCCCGCTCTGGGCGGAGCGGGAGGGTGTGCCAGAATCTTAAGGCTCCTACATACTGGCGCGACTTGTCGCGCGACGCGACGCAAAGACACCGCGTGTAGCGCTACAAGCGGTGCCTTTGTGTCGCGACGCGTCGCGCGACAAGTCGCGCCAGTATGTAGGAGCCTTTACCGACTAAAACCCACCCGTATTCCTTCCTGTTGCCTGTGTTGCCAGGGGCCTCGGTGACCCTTTAGTGTGACCTCTGCGGTTACAACTTTTTGGTTTCTAGCTGGTCATCTAGTCTCATTAGTCTGGTCTTATTTTTTTTTGTTATTTTTTGATAGCGAGTCCAAACAAAGCTGTCTGTCTATTAGCTATACAAATTTTCATTCGTTGAAAAATATATATTGAATCAAGTCATATATAATAGTTTTGCTAGTTAATTCTAAATTGTACCAAGTAAAAATGCAGTGTCCTTATAATCAAGTTACGGTTTGGTGGTATCTGCAGAACCATATAAAATACCATTGTTGATTTAAAAAAAAGGGGTAAAATATGTTATTCGATTGAATTTTAGAGTCACCGGAAGATACCGTTATGAAAAATATGTAAACAATAAGTTCCTATACAGAAACATAAAAGCAATGTAGAGTTTGGTCGTTACTATTCAGACAAAATCATTAATAGCAGTTTGTAATAAAATAATTTAGGTAACTCGTAGACCATCTGCTGGACATAGGCCTCTCCCAGGCTGCGCCACAGCACTCTGTCTTCCGCCTTCCGCATCCAGTCTGTGCCAGTCACTTTCTTCGAATTTGATATGTATTTCCGCTTTTTGGGCCACCCAACGGAAATTTTATCCTTTTCCCTGGTATAATACCCTATTTTATTTGTCGTAGGTGTAGAACCAGTCGAAAAAGGCCGCTTTCGGTTTTTTTTCCGGGTACCGGACTATCTACCAGCATGCGGCTGGTCGATTCTTTATTACCGGTTGATTATTTATTATTTTGGGGAGTTTGTTCCACCACTTCTTCTTCCCAGCTAAAGCACTAGGAAGTGGTGAAGGGCGGGCATTTTTGGGGGACTGTCTTATGTAACTTTGACGTTCGAAAAGTGCTGATTTTCAGCCTAGTTTGAATAAATGACTTTTGATTTTGATTTTACCAGCTGCTTAAAATCTACATGCACTCGATCTGTCACTACCAGCCGCTCAGAAGAGTCCGTAGACCGGCCTCTCTGTACTGGTGTGCGTCGCACGTCGCACGATCCTAGCGTCACCTGCTGTTCAGTAGAAGTCTCTCTGAGTATAGGTGAGCCGGGGGAATGGGAGTCAGTGGGCAATGAGGGTCAATTCAAAATGAATGGAACCTAAAGCTTTATAGAATACGGCTATGTCGCACAGGGTTTAGCTCTGCACCCTTCCCGCACTGGCCAATACGCGGCGCCCGCCAGTCACGTTCGCATCACCGGGAGCGACACGCGTGTCACAGGGAGGAGCCGTTGTAAAATTTCCGAAACGATCGAAAACGTTAGTTTCTATATTTGTTAATTTTGTAATTTTTTTATATTTGGTAATTTTATAAAATAATCTTAAAGTGTAGTACTGGAACTAACCTTATGTTTATTAATGCAAATTATTAGATTTTGTGATGTTTATTCTGTAATAATTCAGTCAATCTAGCAAACAAACCGTCATTGGGGTAATGAGAGTCAATTGACTCCCATTCCCGCATCGTCTTTTATTACGATAAAACTTTTTTGTTAATTTTAGATGCCAAGGAACTGGACAGAAAGACCTCTAAAGCGAGTTGGACTGCTTGTTGTAACAGGCAGCTGCTGTACGCATAAAACAAGGTGTGTCAATACACAAAGTTGCCAAGGAAACTGGTATTCCTTTCAGCACGTTACAAAGTTTTTATTTTGGTACTTATGTTTTTTTCTATATTTTCTTGTTCAATTTTTCTATATTACTAAATTATTCACTACAATAGTTACAACGATAATGTAAGTTATAGGTACCGCCTCAAAGAGTGTAGGGGTCCACTAGGGCCGATGCCTGCCGTCTCGGGAAAGTACGAAAGGGTTACCGAAGCCCCTGGTAACACAGGCAACGGAAAGAACGCGGGTGTGTTTAAGCCAGTAAGAGTCTGACACACCCTCCCGCTCCAGCCAGAGTGGGAGAAGAAAGGCCTAGCGCGCATTGCCGTGCGTTTTTTACCGCATGATCTGTGAAGTATAAAATGTTATAGAAATGCGCGCATTGCGATGAAAAAAACGCATGGCGTTTATTCACCGCACGTAGTTTGTCTCGCATAGAGATTTTGAAAAAAACGCACAGAGATATTGACCAAGCATTAATATCCGAATTTGTTTTTTTGGATACACCCGTAAAACTGTGGTACCTACTCTTTTTTTTTGTGCAGCAATCAATATATGCAGATTGGATTGCTAGAAAAAATGTGCATGTTTTTCACCGCCAGTGCTTGGACTTAGTTATTGCGTTTGTTATGCCGTACGGTAGAAATAACGCACCGCATTCCACTGCACTGCAGTGCGCGCTAGCCCTTACTCAGTAAAAACCTGCCAAGTGCGTGTCAGACCACGCACAAAGAAGGGTCCGTAGGTGGGATGAATTTGCGAGAGGGCATGGGCAGCCGTCACCTCCTTCTGCGAAGCAGTAATGCTCGCGAAGGAGGAGGCGGGACGGTTGAGGGAAAGGCAAGTTTCGCGCCCTCTCGCCTCTAGCCGCCGCAGGAGACGCCCAGGGCGTCGGGAATACCCGGGCGGATTTCCGGCCACCGTAGGCGCGGGCTTGCGGACGGTGAGCAATGGGTAGCTCACCGTCCGGTAAGGACCAGACCCGGGTCGACGGCGCGTTGTATTCCACGGGCGCCTCAAAGAGATGTCGTCAGCACATATAGTAGGGGTCCACTAGGGCCGATGCCTGCTGGGGTCGCGGGAAGGTACTTATGGGTCACCGAGGCCCCCGCAACACAGGCAACAGGAAGGAATACGGGTGGGTTTTAGTCAGTAAGAGTCTGACACACCCTCCCGCTCCGCCCAGAGCGGGAGAAGTTATTTGATGATTTCCCACCCTAAAAAAAAAATAAAGGTGGGATGAATTTATCTCAAGAACAAACTTAACATTGTAGTTTAAAAACATGTTCCCCCATGCAATCCAACTGCAAATGTAAGTTTGTACGCAAAATATTGAGAGATTTACTAATTTATTTTAACACCATAGACTTCTTATAGTAAATTTTAGGGTCAGTAGTTTCGGAGATAAATTTTAACCAATTTTCTTAAATAACAATTTGTTTACAAAATTATGAAAAAAATAATATTTGACACCCTCACAAGAAACCCTATCATTTGACATGTCACACGCTACAGTTTCCAAACTATTTTAAAAAATTTCTTTTTTGCCTCCGAAAGTGACCCTCATATTAAAAATTCATTTATTTACGATACACATCCGTGTTTGGGTCACAGAAATTCATATGTTCACTCAACCTCATAGCGGTTGAGATGGACTTATTCTGTTGTTCTCTGAGTGAATTCACAAGGAGTGCATTGTTCGTAATTTGTTACAAATAGACTGATCGAGTTAGGAAATTAATATTGATTAAATTAGGATAGGCGCATTTATCGCATTGGGTTTTTTCCTGTAATGGTAGATGTAAGAAGATAAATAAATAAATAAATAAAAATAAATAAATAAATAAATATGTCTACCAAACAACTTAATCGGTTCATTAGATTCAGAGCAAATCGGCTTTGACAGATGGACAGACACACTCAAGAGTGATCCTATAAGGGGTCCGTTTTTTTCCTTATGAGATACGGTACCTTAAAAAGTACCTACATATAAAAAAAGTCCTACTTCGCGATACCTACGCTTTTTTTCCTTACTTGTACCTGATGTACTAACCATGTTCAAGTCGTCGCGTGACCCGATACGATGTTACTTGACAATTATGAAGAATGATTACTTAGCTACCGAGAAAAATAATATTTTCCTGTAGTAAAAATAGGTGTTACTTAAGATCAATCGTGGTTATTTAATTATGATTGAGTGTTGCTTGGCATGGTGTTTATTACCATAGGGAAGTTATTTTTAAAAATTGCGTGGTTCTATGAGGCGGTTAAAGGCCTAATTGCTACGTCTCAACGCATTTACCTACTCAAGCTTGCAGATTATTCTACACAATTTCCAGGATTACTGTTGTAATTCACCGCAAATAAGAACAATGCGACAAGTAACAATTTGATTCATTGTAGGAAATTAACAAAAACAAGAATAAAATCATTTCGTAGCACTTCGTAATTCGTAGCATCGTAGCTTCGTAGCTTCGTAGCGGATCATTGTTTTATCGTACTAAAGGCAAACATCTTACTACGATAAATAAGACTTCCGAATCAAAAATTCCGGCCATGTGCAAGTCGGCCCTCGCACAATGATGGGTTCCGTAGTCGGGATGAATTTATAGGTACTAAAAACAAACTTAACATTGTAGTTGAAAAACATGTTCCATACATCGGCCTACGTCACAGTCAATTCTCCAACTGCAAATGTAAGTTTAAAATCGCAAAAAAATATTTTTGTATGTGATTCAACTACAAATTGAAAAAAAAACTTTTTCCTTTACTTGTGCTGTGAGACCTTGCTTCTTGCCAAATTTCATGATTCTAGGTCAACGGGAAGCTTCTATATAAATATTTCAACTTGATACATCTACGCGTTCCTAAGAAAAAGACAGACAGACGGACAACGAAGTGATCCTATAAGTGGAAGCCTTGGCAGAGAGTACAACTTTGTGCCCTTTGGCGTCGAGACCCTCGGTCCGTGGGGCCCCAGTGCGCATAAGTTATTTGCGGAAATCGCGAAACGTCTAGTTGATGTAACTGGTGACCGAAAAGCTGGCGGCTTTCTCGCGCAGCGCATCAGCATTGCAATTCAGCGAGGAAATGCCGCCAGCATCCTCGGTACAATGCCCCGAGGGCCTTTTTAAGCTTAACTTAGTTTTAATTTAATTTTTTAATTTAATTTAAAGGGTAACGTTTTTTTGAGGTACGGAACCCTAAAAGTTAACAAAAAGTAGCCACTAATGATAGAGGCATTTATGCCTATATTTTTTATTCCGTAGCACTCAGTAATTCATTTCATTTCGTAGCCGTGTCGTAGCTCGTAGCCAGGGGGCGTGGCCACGTTCAAGTGTGTTGAACTTGCGACCAAGCGCTACGAACTGATTTATGCTTTCGTTGAGCTTGCATTTGCACGCCTTATCGTAATCTATGGATGGAGTTTTTCGTTTCTTTGCGATTGCGAAAATGGGTTCCTTTGACTTTATTGTTTCTTTGTTTACGTTGCACTTTATTTTTTTAAAGAAAAACTCAAGGTAAGTTCTTATTTTCTTTATTTAATGGCTTAGATATTCCTTTGAATTTATGCTTTTTTTGGACAAGTAGTATTTTTAAAGAAATAAAGGCATCATTTAATTTTTTTTTCGTTATTTTACTGTCGTGTTAATTTCTCGTATATTTCAGTCGCATTTTTATTTTAATTTTAGATTCATACCTTTAGTCGATGACCAAATGAACAAATAATTACGTTCTAATCTTGAAGTGTAGTTTTCATTTGCTGACTCTTTTATAATTTAGTAATGACCACAGGTGATTTTAAAAAGACCAGTTTTAATTTCGAAAACTATATACTATATAACTATATTAGAAAGTTAAACATTTTTTTAAACCTACGCTACGAACACTTTCCACGTTAAAATGTTCGTAATAAAAAGACAATCTTTTAACAAACCCATTTAAAACTCGGAATATTTTAAAATCCTACACGACCACGCTGACCACACCTGAAATAAATGTATTCTGCATTACCCATATCTCAGATCCTATCTCCTTTCTAAATTAAAAAGTGGGGGACATTTTAAAAACGTCACGAAAGCTGGCAACCCTCGCGTTTCTCAGGTTAGGTGACAAAGTTTATGGGTTGATAGCGGTGCTAACATGGCGCCCACATCTTAATGTACTCACCGACCTTGAGAGTTCACAAGGTTGCAGACAGTACGTCATACACATACATTCCGCGGTTTATCTAGATTTTATTAAATTTATCGTAATGTCATATTAGTTACTCGAATACCTGAATGC
Source organism: Atethmia centrago (assembly GCA_905333075.3). Lineage (NCBI taxonomy): Eukaryota > Metazoa > Arthropoda > Insecta > Lepidoptera > Noctuidae > Atethmia > Atethmia centrago. The sequence goes on along the minus strand of HG995378.1, from coordinate 26,180,799 downwards.
AGATAGGTTTAAGTATACTTGGCGTGATGCCTGGCTACCTATATCTGAAGTAAATTTTCGGTGTTCGTGAATTATGCATGTTATTCTATGGTTTCTGTACCAGGTATTTTAAGTATGATGCAATTTATAAGACACACTTCACCGGAACATAAGTTTCAATCTTCTGATGGCATAGAAACTCTCGATAACTGCAACATCATAAATTCTCTCTACATTAGAAAGTATGGATAGAATATTGTGCGTGTTAATAGTACTTAACTTACGAGAACTGAAGTTTACAGTCATAATATTTCGTAGAAAAAGAAAAGCATTATGGCGGAACACGCTTATAGTTACCTACTCGTAACTATGATAAGAACCTACTGTATTTTTCAAAGTTTTGTTCACGTTAGCGTTCTATTGTTTCCCGATAAGTTTTTCGGTACCTTGTACATTTGGAAAATTACTAAATGCCTGCTGATACTTGCTAAATAATAATGAAAACCAATTAAAATTAAGAGCTTCAACTTACAGCAACTTTTCCGAGCAGATGTCCCCATTGCCACTGCCACACTGATAGAATGCTCTCGCGTCCGGCGTCCACTGCCAGTACATAGCTACCGCCATTCTGTTGGACAAATATCACGGTATCAAGGTATCTACAAACACTTCACTCAAATCAGTGAAAGACGGGTAAGGCCCAGACGTGTTAAAGGGTTTTCCAAAGTTATCATATCATATTAGTGCTAACCTTAGAAAATAACAGTGCTGATCGATCAGACTATGTGGACAATAAGACATGGTAATATGTCCATCATTAACTTACCAAGTCAAACGTATACCTACCAAATTCCTAGTGTTGGGACACAGGCCTCCTGTCTGTGAATGTGCGATAAACCATCACGCCGGCCCGGTGGTGAGTTGGTGGTCATAATCTCCGAATTGTTGGTTCTAGAAAACACTAGTTGTCTGCCGATGTGTAGTGATAACACGAATTTGTCAAAATAAAGTGCATGGCCGACCTGGGCAAAATAGTATTTTCTTGTGCAGTATCTTGGTACTCACAAGCTGGGAGAAGGCGACCGCGGCCACGCCGGCCTCGAACTCGGCCATGCCGAACACGTGCAGCGTCTGCAGCGTGTCGGTGCTCCACATGCGCACGTGCGCCTGCGCGCGCCGCCCGCGCCCGCCGCGCTGGCCGCTCGCCACTAGCTCGCGGGACGGGTGCAGCTCCATGCTGACACGAGTGAAAGTTCAAAATCACGTGAGGTTTTGTGTAGATCACTCGGCAATATCGAAAAAATCAATTCAATATCTACACGATCAAAATGTATGAAACAGCAGGATTTTCTTTTTGACATTTCAAACTTAGTCCCATATTAAGACGCTGACAACACCTAAACCACGGTCACTGTCACATTGCATAGAAAAGAAAGAGAAGCGCGATGACGCAACGCTTGTAATTTACTGCAAAATATGAAGTAATTATCTATTTACTCAAAATTTAATTGAGTAATTGAAAATAAAAAACAACCAAGTTCTGCATTCAAATAAGACGTTCTTGTTATTAATTAAATACGTAACGTATGTTGATATTTAATGCAGATATTTTGGATTAGAACTCAAGGTAAGAGTTTTGTATCGAGATTTTTTTATCAAAACGTGTTTTGGTAACAACCAAGTTCTGGGAAATATATTCAAAATTAACATATATTTTTTCCGCTACCACAAACTATACAGATTTGGCAATTTTTTTTTCTTAAGAGAAGCCCATTTTAGTCAATTGGGTCTTGTCAGCACCTTAAAAGTTTTTTCTGTCTATACGATATTACATCCAAGTTAATCCGTAATTTCTGAACCTTGTTATTCTCCTAGATCAACAGCAATAGTTCCCTCAGAAATCTCGAAAACTTATGTAATTTGCGAACGTTACCGAAATTTCGTCATTCGTCAACAACGTCATATAGGAAATTATGAATCTTCGCATCTCACCACTGTATGTCTTCGGTGTGGCCGATGTAATGCCGCTGGGACTCCTCGTCTCTGTCGTACATGATGGCGACTGCTGCGACGTAATACAACAGTTCTCCTGTAGGTAGCACCCACAGGTTCCGACGGGAATCCGAGCCGCGATAACCGTAGCTGTGGGAATTTAGATAATTTAACATGTGTGACATAAATACCTAGTCGTTAGTTCAGCGATAACATTCCTTTAGTTAAATGTCAAACAACATAGTCTCTCTAATAATGCTTAAAAATAATTCCTCTATTTGTTCGCAAAGGGCCGACTTACGTGTATTTCAAAAGAAAATGAATCTTAACAAGTTATGTACGGCTCCACAGTTATCTACCAAAAATATGAATGGAATGAATTGTTTTGTAAACAAGATAATTTGTCCCAACAACAAACTAAACATTGTAGTTGAAAAACATGTTCTCCTATACAATCCAACTGCAAATGTAAGTTTGTACGTACAATATTGGGAGATTTACCATGCTATTTTAACACCATAGACGTCTTATAGGTTTTCCTGTAACCCATTTTCAGTATTTTTTCAAAATTTACGGAGATAAGCACCGAAAGGTCAATTTTCATCTATTTTCTTAAATAACTTTAAAACTGTGTATTGTAATGTTATTAAAAAAATATATTTGAGACCCTCACAACAAGCTCTTTTCTTTTGATTGCAAAACTTTTTTTTAAATTTTCTAATTTGCTTCCCAAAAGTGACCCAAAATTCATTTATTTACGTTACACGTCTGTGTTTGGGTCACAGAAACTCATATGTATACCAACTTAATCGGTCCAGTAGATTCGGAGCAAATCGCCTGTGACAGACGGTCAGACAGACACATGAGTGATCCTATAAGGGAGCCGCTTTTTCCGTTTAAGGTACAGAAAAAAAAACTCGCCAGTACCTTTAGATTGCCTTTTGATTGGACAAAATAACTGATACTTTTGTGCTAGGTACTTACACCCAGTCAAGTTGTAGTTTCTTCTCTGGTGGTGAGTTGTCGATGGGTGCGTGGTGTATTGGCGGGTAGAATGTGCGCCTCAAGCCTCTGATCGTCACCCTGATCGGTTCCTCTTTGAGAACTTCTAGTAGAGTGTAGTCTGTATAAATATTATGGATGTTAATGTTTAGTTTTTGTTTTGCTTAGCTCGACTACTTCCCAAAATAATGTTTTGGGAACACTGAAATGCAAACCAGCTACGCACTTTATATCGCATTTCAATTATTACAGATTCAATTTTTTTATTGTGATTGTAATAATCAAACGCTGCTATAATTAGTTTCCAGACTCTATTGATTGTGTCCGTATGGATTGAGGAGCCATGTCTGATATTTAAACGCGGATACTACCAATATTTCGTAGTAAATTAGCCGATTTTGTAAGCGTGATCTTGGAATTTCTAGTGGAATTTCTATGGCTCAATCCATACTGATACTATTGGTTCAGGTTTGAAGTCTGTAGAAAATTCAATATTGCAATCAAATAGAATAAGTATACTCAATTATTGTTCTTGATGAAGAAGACAATGTTTTAGTTTGGAAAAAAGAGACTGCAGTTTTTCTTCTTTGACTGGTCTGATTTGATTGAATGTTGGATTACTTACCTGAATTACGAACGATCTCTCCTTCTGGCGCATAAAGCACGCGAGGTCGACTTTTGCTCCTCGCGCGTCTCCCGCGCATGTCCTCAGCCATCGGAGGAGCCGCCACGTTGCCTCGTGATCGAGATCTACAACTCACGATATTATGATTTACGCTTGTCCAGTATTATGGCCTCACATTTTTACAGCAACTAAATTGTAACTGTTTCCAGGGTTATTATACCCTACATACAGGAGCGGGTGGATAACTGAGGAAAACCAAACTTATGACCTCTCGCTCGTCCCTCTGAACGTTTTGGTTTGGCTAAAGACACTTGGCATTAAACCGACACCGTGACAAGCAACTTACATCAAATGCAAGAGATTGATAAACACACAAATGAACTGAAAGGGGTTACAAACCTTCTGATGGGCGACTCAATCGGTAATGGTGCACTGACTCCAGGGCTTACAGCTGGAGCCACCACCAGCGAGCCCAAATAAAACGTTTCCACATCAGCGAACTCGTTACGCAGCTGAGAGAAACTTCTCACCTAAAATTAAAATTATGAACACTTTTATACCACTTTCTGGCATTTTTGCAGAACTGGGCCTTTTTAGGGCAGGCTCACTTTCTTGTTAATTTCTTACATCATACTTTACACTTTTTAAATTAAATTAAATATTTGTTTATTTATGGCAACTAGGCCCAATTGTTAGTAACATTGTTCTTAAAAAATATTTCTTAATAAAATAGTTTAATATTTCTTAATAAAATAATTTCTTAATAAAATATTTCTTAATAAAATAGTTTCTTAATAAAATATTTCTTAATTAAATAGTTTCTGTGTAAACACAGAAACAAAAAGGTTAGCTGTAGGGTCTTCTAACCAGCACCTCCACAGCGTGCGACAACCAAGGTGCGTCGTACTTTTCTATTAACATACTTAGGATGTTACATTTTTATTTGTTCTTTTTGTTTTCTGCTGTGTATTATATTGTGTGCCTTTTAGTCTGTACTAAATCAATTTATTTTCTTTCATTCTTCTTTCTTTAGCACTTATTCTAAAAAAAAAATACTAAACGACTAGCGTAGCATGCATCGGCATTGTCGGTTGACGGCCATCTTGATTTGCAAATTTAGTGGTTCTGGCTGGAGAGAGCTGCTTGATCTGCCTAGCTATTGCTAGGGGATCGCTGATTCATGCACATTACACTTTCGCCAATTAAAGAACCGGTGAAATAAACATAAATTAAAATATATAATTTTACCTCTTGTCCGGTTATTGTGTACATTCTCTTAGCTCCGCTCATTTTCAATACCTGTCCTAAATCTTCCAACACCTCCTCAAACGGCTGTGTCGTACGTAAGTTTAATAAAACACGACACTGCAAACAAAATTATATCATGAAAACATGAATTAGGTAGGTAATAGTCATTTTGTAAAGCTGAATTACATGTAATCAAAGGTTCGAAACTGGTTAAAGTGCTCGAAAATCTAACATAATTTTATGTAAAGTCAGCGCCTTAGCTCACAAATAAAAAATCTAAATCTAACATTAACGAACTGATTATGGTAGTTATATGTTATAGCTAGACTTTACGAAAATTATAGGCAATGGTTCGAACCTATGGTCAAGCTGCATTATAATAAAAATAAGGAAATCAATATTTAATACTGAGTTCCTTTTCAACGACTTCCAAAAAATACAAATATGTACTTCGGGTTTTCACAATATCCTTTACTGTAGAAGCTTCATAAAGCTTTCTTTTATACAATACTAGCTGCGCCCCGCGGTTTCACCCGCGTAAGTCTCGATCCCGTGGGAATATCAGGATAAAAAGTATCCTACGTCCCAATCCAGATCATGGGCTATACATACATTTGTGCCAAATTTCATCTAAATCCGTGCACCCATTTTAGCGTGAAAGCGTAACAAACAAACAAACTCACTTTCACATTTATAATATTAGTTAAGTTAGGATTAGGATACAAGCTGCACCTCGTGGTTTCACTCGCATAAATCTCGATCCCGTGGAAATATCGGTATATAAAGTATATTTTGTCCTAACACAGGTCATGGTCTACCCATTTGCCAAATTTAATCTAAATCCGTTAAACCGTTTTAGCGTGAAAGCGTAAACAAATATACAAAAGAACAAATCTTTTCTCTTTATAATATTACTAGCTGCGCCCCGCGGTTTCACCCGCATTAGTCTCGATCCCGTGAGAATATCGGGATAAAAAATATCCTATGTCCTGATCCAGGTCATGATTTATCCAGGCGCCAAATTTCATCTAAATCCGTTCAGCCGTTTTAGCGTGAAAGCGAAACAAACAAACAAGCTCACTTTCGCATTTATACGTAATATCAGTTAGGGTTTAAGATAACACAACTAAGTATTACTTTAAATGACTGAACTTACTATACAAAAACAAAAGGACACTTAGGCGTCGAAGTACTCGTCCGCATCGCTGTCATCCGGAAACGTGCCCAGAAGACTGGCAGCATTACCACTTTGAATGGCAATGCTACCCTTAGTAAACTTTTCCGAACCTAACATTAACTCACTTCCCTAATAGTTCTCTAATACGAATATGGCCACTTATGAGTCGACCTCGGTTTTAGCAAAGCTTCGGCAATCACCAGTGTTTACTAGCCAAGGCCTTTGCATTGAAAGCTCTTATTAAGTATTACACTACAAATCGTTTTGGCGTGAAATCGCATTTAGTGTGGAGCCTTACAATCTATGATGCCTTTAACATTGTAGGTATGAATACAGGGTTTCACATTAGTTTTAATTACGGCGTTCCGCTTAGTAACATGTAATTGAATAGTAGGAATATTTGCGGTTCTTTTGATTTTAATATAATTACTGAAGTCGCTTTCTCGGAAGGAATAAACTGCGGTATGGTAACCCTAATTAGTTTGTGGCGGCATCTACATCGCCACATGCGAACTACGCAACACACTGACGTCACGCAAAATCTTGCATCGCGCAAGCAGAGTTTACCGCACAACTAGCATATATACAACATCCCGATATCAACCGTTGGGCAGTTGCCCATCTGACACGACACCCGTCTGGTCGGAGGATCCTCCCTTTTCTATGGAGGATAAGTGAACTTTACACCCTATTCTACATGCCTCTATAAGTTTCAGACATTTTAATTGAAAACATCACATTTTAATTTATTTAGCATTAACGATGATAGATATCATCTACTCTTTTTTACCCTCATCAACCTCTAGTCTAGCATTTCACTGCTGGACAGAGGCCTCTTGCCTTTCCACCTGTTACCAGCCACCCGTTGTCAATTCACCTAGTTCAGCCTGAGGGTACTAGAATACCTTATGTTTTCACGTTATTTAGAAGAATGATATTCGCCTTCAGTGGGACTTCTTATTACAGACTGATAATTATTAATGTGATACTGTGATTAGATACCTGTATAGAATGGTCCATATTATTGATAATCCTGATGACGCGACCACTGGCCGGCTTGCCGCCGCCTGGGGGAGGCGCATCGGATTCTGCGACCGACTGCTTGCGTGTGCCAGCTCGCGTCCAAGCGCTGGTCGTGCCGGTCGCTGTGCCGCCGTACCACATGCCGTTTTTTTTGCCGTAACTTGCTGCCTGTTTGTGAAACGACAGTGTCATTGTAAGGGTTGATTTTGTACTGACATCATCATTGAAGACGGTCAGGACTCTGAACATATCAATCTTAAAGAAAAAAGGCTGAATTTGGATATAAAATACCGACGTAATGAAATCATCAAACTTTGGCTTTGCAGACAGAATTCCTGCTAGTTCCTTGAAACGTTGTACTCATTTACCTCACATCCTTAAATTGAATATACTTAAATATATCAATTCTTCGCTGCAACCAAATGCCAAGCAAGTTAAAGTCTGGCAATAAAATGCTATAGAATGTGCAAATTGTCGTAAGATAGTTTGATAGATATAGCATAGATTATGCAAAGTGAATACTTACCTAAGGTTGCAAGCAGAAGAACCTGCTGCTATAAATAAGAACGCAGAAGGAAGGAGAATGTTACATAGCCAGTGCCTAAATGACTAGTGCAACTTTTATGAAGAAGTATTGGCGTAAAATCTGGGTTTTTCCAAAAAAAATCACACGTGCCAAAGTTTTAATGACTTCCTACAGCCTAATGAGACACATGCTTCAGCTTCATAAATTACCTTATTCATTTGTTTCTTTTCACTCGGTACCGACGCGACGGCAAGGTAAGAATTTTTCTGTTGTGAAAAAGAAGTTTTTAAGACAAAGGACAGGAAGTATTGGCTGCAGGCTTATTCAAACTTGTTTAAGGCGCTGGCAAGAGGCAAATTACCAAAGTAGGCGTAAGTCAGATTTAGAGATTACTCAACTCAGTTTTGAGATAGTTGCTTACTTTACAATAAATTACAAGCGCCGTGTCATCGCGCTTTTCTTTCTTTTGTATGCAGTCCGACAGTGACCGCGGTTTAGCTGTAGTCAGCGTCTTAGTAAGGTATGATTATTAATAGAATTATTAAAATTAAATGTATGACCCATTAAAAGCTTTACGGTTCGACATACCTAGCATACCACTAACGAACTAAATACCGAAGAAATATTAAACCGATTTTATTCAGGTTAACTGGAGTCCGTGTTTCTTTCAACTGGTCGAAAGGTACAACATTCCTCCGAATTTAGGTTTGAAGTACTTTTATTAGGCTTTCGAATGACGTCATCAGAAGTAAATGTTTTCAGTAATTTCGGTATATAAGCGGCCCGACCTAAAACTATGGAACCTTGTGCCCCTGACACGAATACGTTGTTTGATGAATGTGCAAACTCTGCGAATATTCACTGACATGCTTACGAAAAGAACCTGCATTAGCTATGAGTTTTAGACGAACGTAACTTTATCGTAGTTGAATCTTTAAATGTGAATTTAAATAAATTAGTAAATAAAATAGTAGCCTGTGACTTTGCCGAGGTCGCGGGAAAGTCCGGAAGGGTTACCGAGACCCCTGGCAACACAGGTAACGGAAGGAATACGGATGGGTTTTAGTCAGTAAGAGCCTGACACACCCTCCCGCTCCACCCAGCGGGAGAAGTTATTTGATAAAATTTCCCACACAAAAAATATATATATATAAAAGCCTGCGACTTGAAGCGCTGTCAAGTTTTGCCCATTCGAGTTTCAGCCGACGAGGAAATGAAACTTAAGGGACTACAGGACCTGAACGCAACTTTTATAAGTTTTATAATGCCTTAAAGTATATGATCCACTGCAGTAAACAAAATCAGAAAAATATATGATATTCTTAAGAATATAATATGCTAGGTAGATAGAGTGTTGAAAACATAATATAACTAATTTGATACGATAGAAAAAAATCACGAAGATACCTCTAAAAAAATATTTTAACGATTAAAAACCATACTAATATACATGCAATCATTCTGATTTTTTTGTCAGATTATTCTACAAGCAACATATTAGCTAATCTATAGCTTTTTTGTAAATCGATAATTGCTTCATATTTTGCAATAAATTACCAGCATTGTGTCATCGCGCTTCTCTTTCTTTTCTATGCAGTCCGATAGTGACCGCGCTTTAGGTGTTGTCGGCCTCTTAAGTGAAAGTGTTTCTACTTACGATTTTATCATGAACATAAAAGTAAAGCAAAAACGTGAGTAAAACGATAAAATATGAACACCACTGAACTATTTCACTTCATGTCTGATATAACACGTTGCATTGTAATGCAAGTTTATTCCACTAGTAACATTTTAACGTTTTTTCAATGGTCGACGTGTGGGTTATGTAACAAGGTAAGTGAATTTATTCAGAATTTTATGGTTCTTTGGTAAATTCCCTTGCTTCCGTTCCGTCGCTGGCTGTTATTTTTTAGCGTCCTACGAATACTGCTTTTAACCTAGTTCCGTAGTCAACAAAGAACCCTTTTTTTTGGGTGGGAAATCATCAAATAACTTCTCCCGCTCTGGGCGGAGCGGAAGGGTGTTGCAGACTCTTACTGACTAAAACCCACCAGTATTCCTTCTGTTGCCTGTGTTGCCAGGGGCCTCGGTAACCTGAACAAGGAACCCTTATAGTTTCGCCATGTCTGTCTGTCTGTCTGTCGGCGGGTTAGCCCAGAGACTCTTATTAGTGGAAAGCTGTAATTTGGCATGGATATATACAGGGTGACATTGAAAACATGCGACAAATCGAAATGGGAGATTGTACTCATCATTATGAACAACTTTACTAAGGGACCAAAGCTACAATCCCAAAAAAAAAAACTGCTGTCCCCTACATTTATGTTCGCAATACCTCATCAAAATGTAGGAAAAGCAGTTTTTTTTTTTGGGATTACAGCTTTGGTCCCTTAGTAAAAGTTGTTAATAATGATGTATACAATGTCCCATTTCAGTTTGTCGCAAGTTTTCAATTTCAACCTGTATAAAAAACACAACGACAAAGTGGTAAATAAAATCATGAAAAAAAAAAAAATTCTAGGGCCTTGCACGTAAAGTGGGGATTACATTTTTTTCTCGTCTATCCCATGGTATGGGGTATCGTTGGAAGGACGTTCAAAATTGTTGTGGGTTCGTGAACACCATTTTTCGATTCAGGGATGCGTTTGCGTAATATTAAGCTTTAAAGTGCAAATTTAGGCCAGCTAAATGGTTGTTTTTGGATACGTGAAAAAATCCACGGCAGTAATATATAAACAAAGTTAAAAGGAAAACTATCACAGCTAAGTACTCGTAGGCTTTGCAAGATAACGAGTAATAGTCGATCTAAATTGGTCGACTATTATTCATTTTTCAACTATACCGTTAAGTTTGTTCTTGGGATTTATTCATCCCAACTAAGGAACACTTCATTATGCGCGGTCCGACACGCACTTGGCCGGTTTTTTTCTTATCGAACGTAAGCGGTGTTTTTTTTAAAGCAAATGTTGAAGTTTTTAAGAATTATATGTTTTTCTGGTATAATTTTTGCTATACTTAAACTATGTAATAGTAGATATTCTCAGTTAAGTTAGTTTGACAATTTTTTTTAAAGTTAGATGTCTGATTCACGGACAGTGAAAATGTTCAGATACCTATAAGTACCTACTGAATTCATACTTTAAGTATCTGATAATTACGATGTGTCGATTACATTTTATAATGGGTATAATATACCTATATTATAATGAATTCATTTTATTTAATAAAATTAATTGAAGACAGTTTGGATGTTAGCCAAGACCATCTGAGTTCTTTCAATATTCCTTTAAATCTAAACGAAATATGGTCACAAATTATTCTAAGATAAACTTAAAGAAAAACTTTACGAAAACCAAAGCTCACCCTTATAGAAACTCTCAAATCTTCCTCGCTGTTCGAGTAGTACCGAATCTTTAGCCGCGGTATGTTGTCGCGATAAGTTTCCACCGAGGACAAGCACCACCGACGTCCGACCGACCACTGACCGTGTAAACAAAAGCCTTGCTTCATCCAAATTATTCCGAAGTCCTTGGCCGGTGGTACTGACCGTCTATCAAGGACAGCCTTATCGCAAGTCTGTGCGTGCAATTAGAATAACGTACCAAAGAGTCTAGCGAATCGACCTCCCCATCCCCTCGCGAAAGTTCTGCATTCACGCGAATCTTGGGGCCATAAGTGATGGTTCGGGGTCTATATAAATTGGTTTGAACACATCTATCGTCCACCACGTGTGAGGGGCACGTTTCGTCGAGGTCACGTCTCAAATTGCTGCATAACTAGTGGACTGCGGCGTTTGAAATTAATATGTCTGAAAATGTTTGTAATTTTGTCGTTTACGAGGAAAATTGTATTTCGTGTCCACAAGGAAGTTGAATTAAAAGGGCTCACGAACATTTTATGGGTGTTTAAATTATATTTTTTCAATTGTATTTATTTTAATACTTGCTGTAAAGAAAACCGGATATATTCCAGATTGGTTTCTGATAAACTTAAATTAATTGCAAAAACAGACAGGTTAAACAATGGCTTCTATTGGGGTATAATGTGCATTTAAAAAATGGTTAAGTAGTCATTTTTGAATGCTCATCCAAAGTTTGAAATTTTCAGCTATAATGCTCTACTACCAAGCTTGAAAGCTAGGGCATTAAAAACATTGCTACACCATTCTCAAAAAACTCTAGCACCCATTACTTTTACCCTGAACTTAATATCTACCATTAGCAACAACAAACACTAGAAATGATTTAAATACTACGCATTCATTAAGGCTTTTGTGACATAACCTCACTTTTGACAGGCCGTTTCGACAACCGGGGTCGAATCACGCAATTCATTTGAATACTCAAGAAAAACATTGGCCTATGTAATTGATAAGAAAACATTAAATATTCCATTTCCTTGTAAGCAAATGGATTTTATAAGTACTTAGTAATGATCTTGGATAAATATTCTTGGTTTTACCCAACAGAAAAAGCACAAAGGAGTTGCAGTTAGGTGTTAAGACTGATTTTTATTGTGAACTACATTGCCCTAATCTGTTATTAAGTAAAATTGTAATAGCTGCATTTATTATGAGTATGTATTTATGTAAAGTACATAATAATGCCATAAAGGTATACCTGCACGCTAATGAGCTCTGATGGGCTAGGTATAGTTACCTACAATAAATACTTTGCTCGCTATAAAATTGTGCGTTAACAAGTGTTGGCTTGTTCCTTTTTAGACCACTTAGTCACATAGTATTCAGACAGGCCAAGGCTAAAATATTTTTTTTTCTAAGAAATATAAAACTTAGTGCGATTATTATAACATTTTGTCTATCTGTGCCAAGATTGTTTGTGATTCTACAGGCAAGGTGATTGGTAATTCTAGCTCTAGTAGTAGAATTAACAATTATCCTGTATATCTAATACTGATAAACTACGCTTAAGCACTACCTTGTTTCGCCTGTTCTTTTGAAGCACGTCGCACGGCGTTTTTGAAACGCCATACCAGAGATGCTATAGTAGTAGAAACAAAATACACTCACAAAAGGCTCAGTGAAGTACACTGGCAGGGATATGACGACAAACGGCGACTCCTCTTCGCTGTCCAGCATTGAGCTGTCAGCAGCCTGCAGCCACCGGTACCGACTCGGGCGCCACAGCTTCGCAGCTGTTCCTACCCCCACGAGAAACAAACCACCCAACCACCAATACACAGCTCTATGCTCACTCGCGAGAGTTAAGACGTCATAGGTTGGTTGAAGAATTTTTACGAGCAAAATGGCCTAATAAAACATTTTATGTTTTTAATTTAAACTTTCGATTCATTCATTCTATGATATTATATGGCTAGTAAGGTAACAAGTAATATTAACCAAGAAGACGGCTAATGCCTGACTTATGAGGTCCTCGATAAAATAGAGAAAGATATCAACTCAAGCAAGATGTTCAGAAACAAGATATCGATATCGAACCGATAGCACTATTAGAAAGAAAAGAAGAAAGAAAGAAAAATATTTTATTTGGGACACGCACAAGAAATACAAAAGTAAAAAAAAGAAGCATTTAAAACTAAACTTCGAATAAACAAAAAACAACAAAGAATATCCAATAAGAACGACTTGTGCGATGCCAAAAAGGCTCCTATCTCAGCATAATGCTGCGATATTTAAAAAATAAATACCGCAGCGCTGGTATTCTGATAGGGCCTATTAAATAGATAAACACCGGTTAGTAAACCTTAGAAACCGGGGTTTATAGCAGACGTATGGAATACAAGACATGCTGCGACCCCATATAGATTCGGAAACTGGCAAGAGAATGATGAAAGGTTATTCATTCATGTGTGAGTGGAGAGTCAAAAGACTAACCGTAAATGTCACTTGTGTTCAACACCTCGAGTCAAGTTCGGGATTTACTACTGAGTAGAGGGCTAAAAGAGATATTTTGAAGGAGAAAACATGCTGCGTAAACCCAAAATAAATTGGGATAAGAGATGATGAATCGCTCGATTCATTCATGTGAGAGTGGAGAGTCAAAAACTTTGATCGTAAATGTCACTTGCGTTCAACACCTCGAGTCAAGTTCAAGTACCTACTGGTTGTAACGCGTGTGTCTTCGTGTCAGCTCGCCGTTCTGCATGCAGTGATAGCCGTAACGTATAGTGGGTGACGTCTGTCCGGTCGCTGCGGTCATACATTTGCATGTACTTACATGAAACTAGATACGCGGATTGCACGTTTGAAGTAATTCGTTGTGTGGAGTTTTTGGTTAATAATTTGTTATTTGATGTTATGTTAGAGCGAGGATTCAATGCAACGTACCAAAGTTAATATGGGAACAACTTTCTTGCTCGAAGTTTCACTTACAATAGGGAATATACTTTCCCGACAAACTGCAGGTCAGCATAAATTTCCATAGAAATGAAGCTTGTCTACTACTCTTGAGTTTTTATAATAATTGAAACGTTTTACCTGAACCGCCACAGAATTCAAAACATATAGAACTTACACTGTTATTCTACACAACTTATGATTCAATTTAATATTGCAAACACTTTGCCACGGCAGTTTCTAAGGCCCTTTGAATGCAAATGCGCGACCTACCAATGCAATGGTCACGCTAATAAAAAAGCACTTTTTTTTAATGGGGCAAAGGAGTTCACGTCAGTCTCGGTCTGTCAACGAAGATCGAATCTCATACACGCGACTCCATGCACTTTTATGTGACCAACCAAGGAAAAAAGGTCTTAAAGCGATTACGTTACCGTGGCGTGATCTCAGTACTTAATAACCCACGATATAAGTAGCATTATTTTGTTTTATGATTACATAGACTTTTATTATACGACGGTAAAGGTTTTATATAAGTTAATGCAATGATGTTTTGTTGTTGTAGAATTACTGGCCATATAAGTAAGTAATTCATATTCGCTTAACACATTATTATCCTGTATATGTGCATTATTCAGTTTACAGTAGGGTACGAATGGTTTTTTAAATACTGAATCAAACAATAATTAACTAAAACGCTGTTAAATTCATGGTAATTGTTGTGATTGGTTGCCCGTAATAACTATAGCCAATCAAATCAAAATATGACCATGTTTGACATCTGATTGAATTCAATAGGTTTCATTAAATGGGAGAGATTTAGGAACAGCTGAAACGTTAAATTGAATGGCATGTACGTAAGTAGAATCATAAAGTAGTTTCAGTTTTGATAAATTTATATAGATAATAGTGTCCGCAAGTAAGTACACATTTATTGAACTTTATTCACATACCTAATCGCTTATTACAGATGCGCCAAACAGATACAAACCAGGTTACAAAATGATCGATTTTACTTCGATAAACTTGCAAACATGAAGTGTTTTAATAAGGCCATTTCACTTTGGTTGCACTCAAAATATTTTTAGATAACCGAAGGGATCCCACAGATAAATTCAAGGAATTCCCGTATTATTGTTTAGATTCACAGAGAAAACACGTCTATATTCTCAGCCACCATATATGGGACTAGGCTCACTCGCAACAGCTGACTAATTTGCAGTACCAACAAAACAAAAGCCCATCGCAGCAGCGAAACGACATAAGACACACGAAGGACACGCGAGATAATACCCTAAATACACGTAATAGGGTTCTATATTACACCGAATGCTGGAGGTACGATTACGACCGTTGAATGAAGCAGACTATTCGAAATTTTATTTGTCGGCGGAGGGTAGAAGCAGGGCGGGGAGGGGGGCAAGGTCACTCTCAGTAGAATCCACGCAATGTAACTAAAGTACAGGTAGATATGCATCGGCCCAGACGTCGCTTTAAGCTCTTTTTATGTTTCACAAGAAGCAATTATGAGCTGTTATGCCCACTGGTGGTCGATCAGGCGACTGAAGCACGCAACCGATAAGAATTTCGGCATTAAAGGTAACGTAAACAAGAAGGGCCACTTCAGTTGCCAACCTTGATCCAATTTTTTTGGTACTAATTTTACGTAATAATTCTTGGAAGCCGAGAATTGTAATTAAATTACATGAAGCTTGTATGAAAGTTTCGCAAAGTGTGTCAAAGCCGGATTTGTTTAAATGGTGGAAGGTTTTTTTTAATAGTTGCTATTGTTGGACCCTTTGCATGCTCGGGAAGAAATTGTAGTTTTTACGAGAAATATTATGCTAATTTTTTTATAGGACTTAATAATTTATTGTTTCAGTCATGCACGTGTTTGTTATAATTGAAATGTGAGAATATTAAAAACATACCTATTCTACTATGTTTAAATGTTATTTACTACTTTACTTTATTTATTACTTTACTACTTTTTTGTTACTTAGTCAAAGAACCACTCAAACAGCGATAATTAAGTACTTTAAAAGTTTGGCCCCATCTAAACTAACTACACCGTCTTTAAGAACAAAATAATAATGACAATATAAAATAAAAATAAATAAATATGTAATTTTTGAAACACTAAACATTATTTATTATGTCACCAAAATAAATTACGAAAACAATGACGCAGCACATCTCTTTGTACCATTAAACAAAAACGTAAACGCACAAAGTCACGTTAGGTTAAGCTATTAAGTAGCAGCACACTGACCCACATCCCCGATTTGGTCAGCAGTTCAGTGCTCAGCACTCAATAGCTTAGTTTACAATGCTTCGATATGCTTCACTGAAATTACGAACGACGTACAGCGGAACAAAAATGCAATTTAGACATTTCCTGTTGAAAGTACAGGTCGGACGAAAAAGAGTTAAATATGTGCGAGTCTATGAAAGTTATTATCTATATAACTATTTCGTAATCTTTAAGAAATACATTATTTAAAACAGTAAAATTTTATAAGTATTTCAAACGGGTTATTTGTGCAACATTGTGGTTGTCTAAACCTACTATCGGATGTCCTATTCGCTAATTAAATTAAATTCATAACGGATAAATGGTTGTTTCTTAAACCGCTCCAAACATACTACGAGTACATATAACATCTCTCCTGTTAAGCCCCGCGCGACACCGATTCGGAGTCAAACAATAGAAAATCAATTGTGTCTCATTAGCTGTCCTTGACCAATTAATAGGGATGATGACTTAATTTTTTTTTTCCATCTGGTAGATTATTAAAAAAATATTGGACACGTATTTTTTCTTTTTTTACGTAATCAAAAGATTACGGCGATACATTGAGTTAAAATTTGTCATGACGTCACGCCTTGCTAGATTTTATACTGAATTGTGACGTAGCGAGCCCCCACTCTCCAACTTTAATGCGTTTTATCTAAGTATTTTTTTATTAATATGACAAAGCAAAAAATACGTGTCTAATATTTTTTTATTATCTATCTGTCGGATCAGTGTGCAGTGTATCTCCACTGTCCACTGATCCGACAGATACATATATAATAAAAAATAGTCAAAAAAATAGTAGTCGAAGTGCCCTAAAACTAATTTCAGAATAGTTGTTAGCGATGTTCAAAAACAACAATTAACTCTCTAAAAACTGCAATCAACCTCAAACTAAAACGACACAACTTCTTCATTTGCCTACCACTCCTACATTTAATAATTTGCCTTATATATATTAATATTAAATAATGCATTTCTCATACAAGTCCGACTTTCCAGTAATTTACATCGTGACTGTACGAACCGCGCCCAAGTCGTTAGGGACTCTGCAGTATTGTATTAGCGGTATGAAACATTGTTCTTGGCTGAAGCCTGAAACACTTGAGGTTATTAGATTTTTTCTTATCAGCGTGTTTAATTTAATTTAATTCAGTTAATGGGTTTTTAAAATCTTCAAGTATTGACCAATGAATAATTCTCTTGATTTGTTTTTTGTATAATGGGATAAACATAAAACCTCATAAAGTTCTTACTAAATAAACAAAATGAGATGCTACGCATGTGCTACGAAGTCTACGAACTGCTACGAAAAATGCTACGCGAGCTACGAAACCGTTCCATTACTCTAAATCGTGGTATAGTTTGTTTTATAGTCCACAGATTCAAACAACCTCGCTGTCTCTTGGTTATTTCTAATTTAGGTTATCGAAACCGAATCTAAATAATCGTAACCCTGCCAAAAAATCTACATGAACATAATATTTTCGCCATTCGCGACCTCGTCTGCCACTAAATCAGTGACCATAATCTCACGTAATCAATGCTCAAATCGACGACAAATCTTAATAAAACTTCTATAACTCAAGCTTACACAACACTCCCTAGTCAAGTATAATAAATTGAATTATTTACGCCAAGTTTTGCGATAGTCATCGTAAGAAACACAAAGAAGTAGTTTTTAATCGCGTGATTCCATATACTTCGGTAAAGGTTTTCTTACATACATTATGTACGTGGAACGGTGACCAACTATTATTCTATTTACTTATTATTCATTTATTCACTCGTTACCGATAGTGTTGATGACAGTTTGTTTTTTAGGGTACGGTGAGTGACATGTGAAATGTGCGCGATTGTAGGTTGTATGAATTAATGTTGTGTGTGAGTTTTGCGAATCTACTCAAATACCATAATCAGTCTATAATGTTCCCACTGCTGGACTACAGGCCTCCTCTCTTCGAGACGGAGTGGGCTGTAATCTACCACGTGGGCCCCGTGCGGATTGTCATATGTCTTTGAATTTTTTGTTCTAGGACATCTACTAAAATGACGTGTATTATTTTAATCACGTTTATGGTGTCGTATATTTTTATGTTTCCGGATGCCACAAACAATTAAATGTCCATCTATAAAGGTTCGTCACCATTTCAGCGAAAAAAAACGGTTTTTTTATAACATCAAATAAGATTTTAAATTTCTAACACGACACACGACAGTATTTTGAAATTATGACAACTTTGTTTTCAACTTGGCTATGTTTTAGTAAACAAAACAACTTGAAATGATGTAAAGAATATACAGAACCATTTTTCAAAATAAAGTATGTATTACAATTACCCTGTTTGAGTAATAATACTTATTACAAAGTAAATTAACGACGCGGAAATATTAAAACTTGGCCACTAAAACGAATTACTTTAATAATGTCTTTAGATTTTTCATTATGTCCTTCAAGCTAATCTTAATAACAGTTTACGCCTTTTATGAGAAAATAAAAAATATTATAGTTTTTTAATGACAATAATTGAGTTACACGATATGACGTTTCATTTCCTTGCTGAAATGATTGTAACTTTATGAAAATATTTAGTCACATTCACGCAGGTTGGTTTTCGTAAAGATTACCAACAATTTTGAGGTCAAGGTATCGTGACGAATTTGAAATTATGCCCTTTGCCCCTGCTTTGTTCAAAAAGGTGCTGGAATTGGCTATGCATACCCCCGAACCTTGCTCGAAGTAGCCCGCGCCACTGAGCTAAGCTTTAAATTCTTCACGATCCGATCGAGCCTGTCCTCTGATGCACTCCCCCAGCGACGCCCTAGCTTTGGGCCTAAGCCGAGATCCGTACCCCTCACGTCGCTTAGATTATAAGTTTTATGCCCTTAACTTATTAAGGCATCCACAGGATAAACTGATTAAGCAGCCGATAACCGAAAACAAAACAAGAAAAAGAAAAACTACGCAAACTACCTATCTTTTATTATGGAACGGGAACCGGTGCCTTTAACCCTACAATCATAGAATCAATCTTCAGAATAAAGTTTTTACAATATAGGTAGATACCTCAATGTTTTTTTTTTTGGTTGGGAAATTATCAAATGACTTCTTCCGCTCTGGCCGGAGCGGGAGGGTGACTCAGACTCTTACTGACTAAAACCCACCCGTGTTCCTTCCGTTGCCTGTGTTGCTAGTGGCCTCGGTATCCCTTTCGGACTTTCCCACGACCCCGGCAGAATAGGTGGGTACCTAAAGTCTGTTTTTCCGGAGCCCATAAATATCCAGATAACCTCTGTTAAGATAGATTTCAATGGCCGTAATACTTAACGCTGAAATTGCCACTATCACTACGTTTTGCAGGAACGTTGGTGATCGGGGTTTGTTATCATAAGTGGATGGTACAGTCTATCCGAACTAATATTATAAATGCGAGATTGAGTTTTTGTTACGCTTTCACGCTAAAACGGCTGAGCGGATTTGGATGAAATTTGGCACATGGGTAGAGACTTTTTATCCCGATATTCCCACGGGATCGAGACTAATGCGGGTAAAACCGCGAAGCGCAGCTAGTAAAAAATCACACTGTTGTGTGGAAGTAATGACGTGTAAGTGGCGTAGTTTTGGGCCAACAAAATTTCAATTACTGCCATGCCACCGACCCGAAGAAGAAGATGGAGGAAATTGGTTAATAATGTACCCTACTCTTGGCATCTTGAAAGCATTACGTTTACGTGAAACATTACAGATCAAAGCTACATCAAACGTATGTACGTTTCAAATCAGGTGTGAATTATTCCAACAAAACCTACGGCTTGTCTTTTGTAGAACACCGCCTATCTACCATAACTTTGATTTCCAGGTTAATATGTAAATCGCAAGATATGATATGAAAGGAAGACTGATTACGTAGAGCGTCGGGGACGCACTGAATACTAAGTAGCTGCTCGGTTGTCTATTGCAAACGTCCTTCGTATTAGACAGGTATTAAATGCGAGGGTACTGTAACTACGTTATGTGTATATGCTAATATTGACCCTACTAGTGTTCTGAAATTTTAACTAAACGGTTATAGTTCGGTCGATGAAAGGAATACCCTCATATTTCTCTTTTTTGCGTCATTTCGGAACAAAAAGAAAACCTATTTACATAGTTGGGTGCAGTAGGATTAAGTTGACGTTATTGGACAGAGAGGATATGATATCAGAGATTGTAACTTGTACTCTTGTGAAGGTGATAGCATAAGTTAACTAACAGCTTACCACAACTCAAAATGTCACCACTATCATGTGAGAAAAATATTACAAGTGGTCCTACTATCCCGGTGCGATGGATAGCTAGGTAAGCAATAACCTAAAAGGCCTTATTAGGAGGAGAACTCTAATGTAGGCTTAAGTATATAGCCGCAAGATAAATATGTCTGAACCTACGTATTCAAACAAAGTAACAAAAAAACAATTACGTAACAAAACGCACAGTCAAACAACCTCTAATCTTAAACTGCTAAAGCAAACAATATACAGTGGAAACGTCTTTCTTTACGTCGAGATAAGACGTCCAGCGGCGTCGACAGCCAGTCTTGAATGTTAATGGTGGGCAATCCACGCGTTGCCTTGATGCATATTAAGTGCAAGGTGGTGCATTGCCCTGTAGATGTCGTTGGCGGCTTAGCGGTCGTAGGCATTTGACACAGCGGCCATGATGGAAAATGTGGTCGGATTTTCGTGGTGTCCATAATTGAGTGATGATTATGTAATTTGGTCTTTGTATGCTTGCTTGAAATATAAATCATGCAGAAAAAATGGTTGATTAATATTTGTGGTTGATTTAAGGTCATTAAGTAGATTCATATTAAATTAATTGATTTATTATTTGGTACGGATTAGAACGAGTAATATTTTTTTAAGTTGGTTCATGCAAATTAATTAAGAAGATGAAAAGTCAATGAAAATATATAATTATTGATGACGCGTTGGCTTTATCAACCATTCAGCTAATCTATTTGGTAACTCTATTTCACGAATGCACCAAAATAAAACAATTGAATGTCTGAGTGATGGGTAGTCGCTCCTCGAGACAATTGCAATTTAAGTATTAAACAATTTTATTGTAAGAAGTATTAGACTATGTTTAATAACAGCCTGTATTTACATAACGATGATTAGATTTTAAAAACAGTATCACATTTCCCGAACCAAATTCAATTCAAAAGAAATTATAGCAAACACGCAAATCAAAACTTATGACTTCGGAAAGCCCTTTGCATTTCGACCAATTTCCGTAACCTACGCTAAAACAGTGTTTAGCCCAAACGTAATTTATTTGCAATTAATGTTATCGATGTTACAAAACTAAGTTGTATGTAATCAAAATGCAAATAGGAGGTTGAGGTGCGTGGGTCTTATCCTGTGACCCACATCTCCAAGGTTTGGTCCTACGACATTTTGGCGTTCACGAAACCCGCAATTGTTTTATAAATGAATGGTAGTAATTGAATATTTTTCGCGTTTGAGAAGTGGGGCAGGTGTTAATTATATATGGCGGGGTTTTGTCGTCTAGACTCTATACTTAGTTTTCAGTGTAATTTTGATGTGAAGGTAATAAATAGAGAGATAAGGAGTTTGGCTAGTTTAGTAGGTAAATATGAAATGTAGGGACAAATACCTACATAACACAATCAACTGCCATCGGTGAGGTGCTCAATATGAATTTGAAGAAATATTTAATGTGAACTTTAAGCTTTTTTGTTACTTATTTCTTGCCAATAAAATACCAAGTTTTCTTAGAGTGTTAGTTATAGCATAAGCCTAAACGTAGACGTTTATCTTAGAATTTTGGCCCTAACCCGAAACGCAACGCAGAGCGATTGAACGATTACGCTCTAATGATTACTTTAATATACACACGCACTTGTGTTTAAAGCTTTAAAAACAGTTACCTTCATATCAGTTTTAGATCTAACCACTTCTTGCAAAGACGTAATATAATTTGTAACCCTATCATTGTTGTGTTCTTTTTTGATAATTAAGTCATGATAAACACTCGTAACATGTGTGGTTTTGAAATTGATTGACAGATTTGAATCTTACCTTAAAAGTCTTGTAAGAAGATACGACGTACGAAGCTCCGTCTTCCAACTCCTCAAGCCTGTACTTTCTGTCGCCGTCCATGCCGAAGATGAACCTGGCTCCTCGAGGCAGTTCCAGCCTCTCTGACAGCCTGTCGAGCAGCGCATCCATCGACGCCAGGTCTCGGCCCGGCTTGAAGCGGAACTCGACACCAAGATGGAAGGGATCTCCATTTCTGTAGAAGGTGACTCTTCTAGCTTTCCAGTAGTTGAGATTAGCGTATCGGCTCGCTGGTTCTGCTCTGGTGGGTCTAGCAGTTGCTTCTGACCCTTCGGAGTGGTCTTCGTTGCGTT
Organism: Atethmia centrago; assembly: GCA_905333075.3. Lineage (NCBI taxonomy): Eukaryota > Metazoa > Arthropoda > Insecta > Lepidoptera > Noctuidae > Atethmia > Atethmia centrago. The sequence goes on along the minus strand of HG995378.1, from coordinate 26,158,196 downwards.
GTGGTGGCGTTCCAGGGCGGGAGGGGCGCCAGTCGCCGGGTTCTCGCTCATCGTCGGACTGCGGTTCCGGCTGCTGTTGCGGCGGCGGGTCGGGCGCTGGTGCAGGCTCTGGAGCGGCCTGGCGACAGGGACGCGTCAGTAGGCGCGGCCGGGGGTGCGGGCGACGCGACATCCCTCGGTCCGGCCCACCCGCGGACTGCCGCGCGCCCCACAGACCCACCCACTTTCAATCAACTGACACCACTGTCTATGTTCATTCATGAACTGACGATTCATGCCGGCCACGTGGCTGATTGATTGGGAGTAGGCGGATGATCACTTAAAGTAGAAGTACTTACGAAGTCAGTCTTGGGTCGAAATTTTGATCAGAACTGTTATAGTCAATCATGTTTAATTGAGATTGAAGGAAGACTTGAATAATAAGGATATGTATTCCGTGTTTGTGTAGCCTTATCATACCACTGAATAAATTATATTAGAGCTTAGATTTTAGGCGTCGATCCACACGCTTGTGTTGGCTTGGCTTCGCTTGTTAATTACCAAAATATGTAAATTAATTAGCGGCAGCAGTTAATATTATTCGTTTACCCACTTTGTCTCTCTAGCAAAGTGGTAAGTCAATTCTTTAAGAAAAAAGAGATTAATTAACACTCTACAATCAATAATCAATAGTCATTATTTGTATACATAATCAGCCTATAATGTTCCCACTGCTGGGACACTGACCTCCTCTTAGTGAGAGGGAGTAGGCCGTAATCTACCACACGAGCCTAGTGCGGGTTGGTAGATGTTACATGTCTTTGAATTTTATGGTTCTAAGACCGGTTACCTCACGATGTTTTCCTTCACTGTTTTGAAAGCAGTGGTGATGAAAATAAATTATACAAAGTGGAGCGCGTGCCTGGGTTCGAACCTACGACCTACAACTCGGTAAGTCGCGGCCGTTACCACTGGGCCACCACTGCTCACTTTTTTGTATGTAGGCAAATAAAGTAAATTGATAAAATAAGTATCATACAAGTATATACGTGTTAAAAATATTGTATTTATTTTCAGTTAGTTAAGGGCAATTTTCCCGCACTGGGCCCGCGTGGTAGATTACGGCCCACTTCCTCTCACCGAGAAGCCTGTATCCCAGCAGTTAAATAATGTTACCAAACATTATAGGCTGATTAAGTTATGTGAAGGGAACTTTGAACTAACTGAATAATTTTTGCAATTTCTATGTTCTTTAAAAGGTCCGTAATAGCATTAAAATCTTAATAAATCCAAAACACTCACACAATAATCCAATACAACCGAAATCATCACAAAACCTTGACTCCAGTCTTCGTCCTTGCTAATGATTTGTAAAAGTTTAGCCCAGGTATAGAAATCGTTAGATATTCTTCAAGATAAGGGCTAACGAGTCAGCTAACTGCGTGACTAAGTAAGCCTAGTCACGACCATCGAATGGACGGTTACTTTAACTTACAAGTTATAATATAAGCTGTAAAATGATTCAGCTTGGTCCGTAAAAGTAATAAGTTAGTCACACATAATTATGGAAGTTATGGCTTTAATCATAAGTTGAGTGTGCGTATGCTTAGGTATAGATTAAATAATCTGATCCCAGAACTTTGAGCCACACAAATATGTGACTCAAAGTTCGGGGAATCTAAAGGCATTATTACAATTGATTTTTCTTTGTTTTTTTCGGCAATCTTATCAGATTTTAGATGTGTTTGGTTTATCAGATTATTTCTATTTGTTTAAATAAATGTAGCTACCAAAAACGTAAAGGACTTTTAAATAAAGCAGTTATATCTAAAATAGTTTGTTATTTTAACTAAAACACATAAATAATTAATTATTTTGCTTGGTTTATTAAAACCTCAAACTAATTCAGCTCACATTATAACTACGGAAAATGTAGGGTACAATACATATTTATTTAAAATATTCGGTGTAAATCAACAGGTAACATCGACAAATGCAATTATTTTAATTATTCTTAAAAAAAATATAGGTACATCACCTTTTTTATACCAAAATCAATTATTATAGGTAATTACAAATTAATCTAATCTTACCACTGCGGTCACTGGCATCGCATCCTCCGCCGTCGCCATTTTAATTAATAAACCAAAAAGCACCAATCACAAACACTAATCCAGTTTGAATAAATTCAAATCCAGAATTACAATTCGCGAGTTCGCCTCAGCGTACTACGTAACTTCCGGGTAAAAACATTCGATGTTCGAAAAGGTTCACGACGACAGAGTATACATTCACATAGTTTTTTTTTTTCATTTAAATTTCAAGCACTTTGCATAATGCTGGGAGTTTTTAAATTTTAAATAATGTTCATTAAAGTGTGTGGTTGTTTTTGTTGTAAATGTGGTAGTCGTCCGGTTATGTTTTGTTAACGGAACAGAGTGACGGCTGTTCGAATGGGCGGCAACGAGCGGCCACCGGCCAGCGCACCCATGTGCGTCAGTGTAGCGGGGCCAGGTGCCAACTTAATCGATATGTACGATCTAGGACACTGAAATACAGGACTTTTGGGTAGTTTAATTCTGAGTGAAAGAATCAGATTAATTTTACTTTTAAGCAAATTGCAAGAAATACCAAACAAAAAAAAACCTTGGTTTAGACGACACTGGACATACCCAAGTAGGTACTTAGAAACGGTTTTACAAAAGAAACATGTTCAGTGGCTTCAGTACTCCTATGTAAATAAATACATAAATATTACTTTTAGTTAATCATGTTGTCCACATTGCTACGCCGTAGCCGCGCGTTACGCCGTAGCCAGTTTTAAGCCGCAACGCATTGAATCGTTCTTTAGTTCGCTTGGAGGGATGTCTTTTGTAACTGTTGATCATACTGATTCTTAGCTTAATTGAAAATAAATGTTTTGTTTTTATAAATCTATGAAAAAAAATTCTAGACCGCTACTTAAACATTCCTAGTCAACTAAAACGTACCTATCCCAGATTTTTCAACGAATGAAGGAATGTGGAAGGCATCATTTCTGCTACAATACCGTTGTAATTGATTATTATTTAAATGGTTAAGTTAGTATGATCTGCATTTCAATTGTGTCACTACTTATTGTGATTTTCTTATGTTAAACCGCCTAACCACTTTTTACATTACAAATTCAAATTCAAAATGTTTATTTGCAAGAAAATACATAGTTTACAAGGGAAGATATTACAGCCAAGTATTATAAGTCATTGTATTCTGCCTGCAAGCAAGCGTTCAAATTATTGTTTCTTTGATTTTTTTTTTAAAAATCAAAGAAAATATTTTTATACTTATCCCAAGTTTTAAGTGGTCTTGCTTGTCTAATGCACACCAATCGCCCGCCGGTCAACGAAGCATATCGTGGCGGCGGCGTGTTTATGTAGGTTAAGACTATATTTTTTCACCTCTTGCTTTGGGGAATGTTTCGTGTTTTTATGAGACCCAATTACGTTTTCTAGTTATTATTTATGTTTATACGCACATCATGATGTAGTGTAATTCGGAAAATAGTGCCCTACTTTGAAAAAAGCATTTTCAACCCGGGTACAACATTGATTTTATAATTTTACAAGTTAGGATTTTTTTACGCTTTTCCAGTTTAAATAAACATCAAATCATGCAACTTATCTTTTATAGCACGTAAGATCAGCCAAGTGTAAGTAATAATTTTAATAATAATGCCACTTTAATATTATTATTTCCAATTGCTAACAGCAAAACTATTATCCTCCGTGAAAACAGCAAACATCCAAACATGCATACCGTGCCAAAACAACACGAGGTACCTACCCACACCGACTTGTAGGTAACTCTACTGCAGGCAAGTTTAATTGTTATAAAGATACAATGCCAATGGACATTACTTGAGCTAAAGCCAAGCCAATTCAAATATTGACTTCAGGAATAGAATATATGGTCTGTTCCAAAAGTTTCTGTTGAAAATATAAACAAACTAGATGCGCCCCGCGGTTTCACCCGCACAACTTTTGACACCATGAGTATATTGAATTAAAAAGTATCCTATGTGTTATTCCTGGTTATAAACTATCTGTGTGCCAAATTTCATCCAAATCCGTTCAGTACTTTTTGCGTGAAAGAGTAACAAACATCCATCCATCCATCCATCCATTCTTACAAACTTTCGCATTTATAATTTTAGTAGGATTGATCAGAAAACGTAGGTACCTGTGGTGTAGTGCCACTTACAAATTAATAATAATAATAATAAATAATAATAAACTTTTATTTCGGACCACAGAATCCATATAGTGTTAGTAACATACAAAAGCTTACTATCTAGTGTTAGTACCTATCACCCTCCTCACAAACTGCTTCATTATCTGAGAGCTGAAGCTCTCTCCTACAGTCCTCAGGATGCTGTTGCGACTGCCCCGCACCCTCCTCAGAAATGAAGCTGTTTCTTTGCGTAGAACGGCATGGAATCCGTCTGTACGAGCTTGCGCAAACATTCCCGATGCACTACAGTAGCGAGGCAGTCCCAACAACATCCTGAAAGCATTATTGTATTGGACGCGCAGGACATCCAGCGATCTTTTGGTATATCCGACCCATAGATTGCCCGTGTACAGACTCTGGCAATAAGCCTTGAAAAGTGTAATTTTAACTAAGTCCGTACACCGAGCAAATCTACGGGCCAAAATGAGTGCTTTGATTTGATTATTTGAATACTTAAACTTGAAATTCTGTTTTTGAATTCACCTTAAAGATATTTTTAATTTGACATTAACTGAGGTTAATTTTCTAACCTCAACTTTGTCGAGGATTTTTCAATTCCAATTTATTAATGTTATTCAAACAATAATTGCTGGAAAAAGTGGTGAAATGTAGAGGTGAAACCTTCTAAATACAAATTAATAATTATATTACTAATTCCCTTTAGTGAGCGACTGCGACAGAATATAACGTGAACATGTTGTTTACACTTTCATCCAATACCTCTGGAACAGACAGTACCTACTTAATCGTAAATAATTAAATGTGAGTAACAAAGATAGGGAATTGTGCCTTATCTTTAATTTAGAAGAGAATTTGGTAAAAATTAAAAAAGGCCGACGGCGACGGTGCAACTGCCGTCATTATTGTCAACTACATTATTGTCTACCGTCAATTACGAATGGTATGGCTGTCTAAACAATATTTTCACTTCTCATGCTCTAAAAGTTCATCTTTATGTTGTGCGTAGGCGACATAAAATCGCTTTTTATGCTTTAGTACATAAAGTATTTTTTTTTCTAAGACAAAGATAATCAGGCTCAACAGCCACACGCACAATAAAACGTTGCAGATTAAAGTCGTTATTTTCTTTCATATAACTTTCGTGTTTTCTATCGTCAATTTAATCAAACCAGATAAAATAGCTGTCATTTATTATTTAAAAACGCAAAGAAACGTTTTTATGACTTGGCAGTATGAAGTACCCAAGTCGAATGACAAATGTTAAAAAAAATAATAAAAAAAATCAAAAGTTTCGTGGCGTGAATTGGCTTCTTCAATTTTGCAACATTTTTGAACAATGAAAAGTGGTTAAACTAAAACAATGGAATAGTGCTATATACTTTATGCCTGTTTCATTTTCTTGCGATTGAAGTGAAAAGCAGAGTGTACTCGGGCATAAACAAGCAATTTCACCCCTCGACTTAGCTATCCAATATAAACTTCTCGGGGTAAAATGGCTTACGTTTATGCACTAGTTGTACAGTCTACTATTTATTCACCGGAAATTAGATATAGCATAGCAATTTTCACCAAAAAAAATCCTTCAGAATTTTGGGAACTCGATGAAAAATGGAACCCATTGTGACATGCAGAGACACGGACACAGTTTTTATTTAATAAAGAAAGTAATTAGGTTATTCTTCTAGTTAGTTTTATTAACCTAGAACGGTAATTACTGCCTTACGTTTAATACTAGTGTGAATAATAAGTGGTGACGAATTCCTAGGATTTTCTTGAACACGTAAATATGCATGCGATTCGGAATATTGTGTTACACTGACCTCGATTCTGTAGGGAACCAGCACCAGCAATGGTAATTAAAAATGGCTATTCTTTACTTGCTGAATCAACAAGAAAGAGGTTAATATAAGAGCTGTCAAACTAATGCTACCTTACAAAATTTCTGGGTGTTTTTAGCTCTCTTATACTCGTACAATTGCCAAATCTTAATCTCTTTCTTCAACTTTTTCGTGTTTATTTGCTACTAAAAGATGAAAGATTAAAAGATATAAGTACTTATCACCTTGAAGACATAAATAACGAATGAACGAACGTCGTTTGTTTTGTCATAGAACGCTTCTATTTTAGAGGGTGTAAGGGACGCGTAAACAAGCATGATTCTAGACCCCCAGCGCAGAAATTTTTCGTCCGTTATCTAGATCATCATCATCAGAATGCGTCGATGTCCGTGTATAATTTCAACTGTACACTCTATCTTTCTTGTAGTAGACCAAAATTTAATATCGAATTAAGCACTTATTAACCATAATTTAGTCATAAAATATAGTAATTACAGTAAATTAATACTATAATCCTACTTAATATTCTCTGTGACATTAACAAGCTCACTAGCTCAGTGAATTTGCATAAAGTATAATACGTTAAATATTGTGTTCTTGCGTGATTCGATATTTGTATGTTTTGCAAACAAAGCTACTTTATAATTTATTATAGGCATGACTTTATGATTAATCAATGTCATTAATAATGTATAAATACATCTACATCGCGTTACAATCAGCAGCCGATCGATTTTGTAAAAATATCACCGTGCAAACTTAGACGAAGTGAGTTTGAAGTGAGCTGTCAATAGTGTCAATCCCCAGCATCAGGTGGAATGACAGCTTACTTCAGAGGCATCAGAAAAACTATTAGGTTGCTTTACAAAAAGTAACACATTTCACAGAAGAAAAAACCCTTCAAGAGACTGTGAGGCAATCCAAGAAGTAGCGTAGGTACACAAAACAATTTAAAGAAAATGATTGGCAACGCATTGAAGAATCCCAAAAGCACTCAAACTCAAAATATTATATTTCACATAAACCTACATGGGCACTTATGTAACGTCAGAGTGCACGGTTCAAAATGGTTCCAAATGGTCGTTTCCTATGGAAAAGAACCGGCAACCGCAATTGTCTGTAAACGAACTGTAAAGTCTTGACTTGACTTGTGAGTTCCACAAAAGTACTGCACTCGCCAGATAAGACTGGTCTTATCTAGCAAGTGCAGTAGTTTTTGGAAGGATGGATGGATTAGCTCAAATATAAAACTTTATTTTAATTATATTACAGGCACTTTGAATTGTCAAGGGGTCGGTCAGTCAGAAAGATGAAGCTAAGTTGCTCATCCCAAAGCGTAGTAGGTTCAGCTATGGAAAACGCGCAAGAAACTAACCTAGTGACGGCCGATCCTTAATTTATGTGAAGTTATGTCATCCACATTGTATCCCAAACCTTCACACTGTTAAATCAAAATATTGTTACAAAGAAATGGTTTCATCATTCATGTTGAAATTATACATGTGAGAACGGTGTAGAAAGACGTGCTCGTTAAAAGAGTTCGTAATAAGATTTAAAACAAACAATTAAAAAATTCTAACACAAGCCGTGGCATCTAAGAGATGACCAGTAACGCCCGTTCACGAACATGACGTATTGATCAGCACGATTCAGCTCAACCATTTTGAAGAGAACATACGCCACTATCAGCGAGACATTTGAGAGAGCATGACATACTCTCAGCCACCAGGGACATTCAAGGCAATGAAAGACGTATCCAATAAATGGTAGCTTTATTTATAAATAGATACATAGTACTCACACATGTGCAATGCAATTATAAAGTACAAAGAGATTGAATTTTTACAATGCATAGATAGTTTTGATTTCAATTTCAATCTGCAGCATCTATTTGTTTAATAGTAAACTATAGTTCATTTTTTAATCCCAGAGACTAATTTGACATTTCAAATGATTGTTTTTAATTTTTTCAATTTGGAGTTTGACATTTGCATGTGACAAATTTTGTCTCCGAAATAAAAAAAAACTCGACTTTACAATTAAAAAATAAAAACGAACCGAACCGATGTGTAACACGCAACTTTGACGCCATAGACAAGCAAAGAGTCAAATTTTTGAAGTGAAATATTCTTTCGCCGCGTTGAGCGATCTTTGATAGGGGAAAATTTATGGGTTCGCGTCACCGACATGCCCGTGCCGACAGAAGATTTCACTTCAATAAAATAATGCTACTACAGCATAGCATTATAATATCCTTTTCAACACACTTGCTCATAAAGTGACTCTATGTGCCGCAATCAGGCACAGAATGACACCCATAATCAAACTATGACTTTTTCATTGCTTTAACTCACTAGTGAGTTATAGATTTTTTTTTAATTTTATTGGTTGAGTTGCTTTGTTCTTATTAAAGTTTTTATTCAAAAAGAAGATCGTGTTCAATAGAACAAATAAATTAGGAACCGGTACCGGCAGCGGAGGCACAGCCAATAAATTAATGTTCCTATTGCTTGCTCATTTCAAGCAACTTCTTATTTAAATAGATAATTTTAACTCATACCTACGTGTTTAATAAATAAAACTTTCACTGAAATATAACTTTTGTTTTCTCTGTAATAAAAGAAAACTTTACATTCCCCATTTTGTACGTGGCAAAATAGGCGCAAACCCTATGCGCGGAAAATAAAAAAAAACTCATCTCTTTAGTCTGTGGTCGATCGATAGGAAAACTGATTAATTTTTCCCGCCATAGCGAAACATTTTTCACAACTCGTTTTCACTATTGAAATTATAGTTAATTATTAATTAAAATGTCTACAAGTACTAGTTACGAAGAAAATGATTTATGTTGTACACCGCCCGATATAAGATGTGAAGCCCTTAACGTTATGGAAAGTTTAATACCTGAAAACTCCAAGGAAAAATATCTATTAGCGTACCAACATTTCATAAAATGGCAAAACAGCAAGAATACGCAGTCTTTTTCAGAAAATGTGTTCATGGCGTACTTTAAAGAATTATCTTCTAAGTACAAACCTAGCTCTTTGTGGTGATTATACTCAATGTTAAAAAGTACAGTCCGAACAAAGAATGGAGTGGACTTAAAACATACTCTAATTTGTCAGCTTATCTAAAGAGACTATCCGATGGATTTAGAAGCAAGAAATCAAAGGTTTTATCGTCTGACGATATTGAAAAATTTATAAAAGATGCTCCAGATAACCAATATCTGGCTACTAAGGTTAGTTAAATTAATTTTAAATATCTACGCGACTTCAGCCTGTGTTGTGTGTTGAACTTAATTATTGTTTCTTTTTCAGGTTGCTTTAATATTTGGTGTAACTGGTGCCTGTAGGATACAAGAATTAACAAATATAACCGTAAAAAAACATAGAGAACCATGGCCAGATGCTTTTAGTGAATATACCTATCACGAAAAATAAAATACCGAGGTCATTCACCATACACGGTCCATTCTATGAAATTGTTAAGAAGTATGAAAATTTGCGGTCACCAAAAGCAAAAACTGACCGTTTCTTTCTAAATTACCAGAATGGTAAATGTACCTGTCAGCCTATAGGTATAAACAAATTTGGATCTATGCCTAAAGAAATCGCTAAGTTTTTAGGTTTAGCAGATGCTGAGAGTTACACTGGACATAGTTTCAGAAGAACATCTGCTACATTGCTAGCTAATTCAGGAGCTGATATAATGACTTTGAAGCGTCATGGTGGATGGGTGCGATCTAGCAATGTAGCAGAATCATACGTAGAAGATTCCATACAAAACAAGAAGGAAATTTGTGCAAAAATCACAAAAAGAATTAAACTTGATTCTGTCGCTCTCTACTGACGAAACACCAAGTACATCCAATAATAATGAGCCATCTCAAATTGCAATAGAACATGAAAATATTTCAATAAATAATCTATCTGATGAGACCGCTATGCCATCAAAAACAGTTAATTATAATTTTACTAACTGCACATTTACTAATTGCATCTCTAAATAAACTTTTTACCTACTAAATGAAATGTGTTTTTTTTTTGTTATTTTATTCACAAGTGTGTTAAAAAACGTCGTGTGATACACGTGTGTATTGATGATTACCGTCCTCGGCTCTCTTAAGACCCTCGCCTACGGCTCGGGTCTCAATGGCGCCTCAGCGGTAATCACCAATGTTACACACTAGTACCATAATGTACTATTATTTCAGGCAACTAACGCCCATAAAACTCAACCCATAAGGCCCATTTTCAACAAGCTACAAATATTCGGTAGCACTTTCGTAGCGCTGCACGTTACTTGCAGCTTACATAACGTAGAATATTTTTACCCGACTGCCTCAGGAAGGGTATGTATGTATGTATGTATGTATGTATGTATGTATTGTAGTGTTTGTAGAAGGATCTAAAAAACACGTCGTGAGTGTTTTTTAAACCCTTCTACAAATTTTAACACGTATAATTTAGTAAAAATATGAAAACAACACTGAATCCCAAAAAATAATAAAATCATGAATGAAAGATATTAAATAAAGGAACAATTTAAAAAAAAAACATTGGTATAAAGATTCCTCGTGCCTCAGCAGATTATTTTAATGAACATTTAGTTACACGTACCAGATTCAAAACTTGAGCATACGTGCTAGAAATGAATGTTTAAAAATTTAATTATCCCTAAAGGTTGCAAACGCTTTTCAGGAATACGCTTGAACGAAGGGGTTATAAGTTAATGCTAAGAAAAGTGGCGCTAAGCTCTAAACCGTGGTCGTATTACTGACTTAATCAGGAACAGGCAATCTCAACTCTGACGAGCATTCGAAATCTACAGGTTTAAATTTACAATGAATGAATGAATTACAATTTAAAAATATTAATAATTAAAGTAATTATCTGGATCACAATCCTGAAGCGGTGTACTTCACCGGAACTCCACGGGTTACTGAAATTCCGGTTGATGTTCCGGGAATTACGTCTTCCGATCTCTCAGCTTTTGCAGACGTTAAACAAACTCAAACCAAATGTTACTTGGTAGGGGAAAGGAATAAAAACCAAATCCAAACGGATTTTTTTTTTTTTAATAATTTATTTTTTAGCCTCGTAAACATAGATACAATAATAATCTTTCTTATTATTTGTCTGCAGTTAGTACTAAATTTTAACAATATATGGTAAGTGTAGTGTCGTGTCGGCACTTCAGAAATGCTTATGCTTCTCAGCCGTTTGAGGAACAAACAAGCGCTTGTTGCCTCCAATTACGATTAAAATGCCCGTTTCGTACTTGACCCGATTCTTGCCGTGTGGTGGTTTGTCACAAAAAACTCAAATTTCGTTTGCTTTATTGCAGCGGTTGCTACGACTCGTAGCCGCGCTACGGCGTAGCGGCGCGGTGCATAAGTTAAGTGATTTTAGAAAGTTTTTATTTGAATTTTTAATAGGTTAGGCCCGCGTAGATGTCGGAAAATATCCCACGGGAACGTACTACCGCGATTAAAGGTACCCTACATGTTTTTGTTTACAGGTATAAACTACATGTGCACCAAATTTCATCAGTCATTTTTGCGCCAATTCGGAACATACGTCCAGACAAACAAACAAACGGAAAACAATTGTTTTCCATTTGTTTGTTTGGACGTAAAAACTATATTTTCGGCTCCAGTCTCGTTCCCACACTCCGTAGAAAGAATTTTTTTTCCGAAAATTTTCAATGTACCGTTTTGACTTCGTTACTATTTTATTTATTTATTTATTTAACCATTTATGTACACACATATATAAACAGAAAAGAAGAACAGAACAGAAAAATACGTACAAAGGTGATGCTTATTTCTAAAGAAATCTCTTCCAGTATACCTGCGATAGGAAAGTAGATAAAGAGATGTAGACAACGTGTGTAAGAGTAGAAGAGAAAATAGAATACATAAAATCGAAACAATTTACAAAACAAATAATATGGGAATATACTAACATACATACATATATACATACATACATACATCCATCTAAAATAAATATCACTAGAATATAAAAAAAAATTACAGCGTAATTTATTATTTCTATTTTATTATTTATTTTTATTTCTATTTTATTATATGCTTAGATAAACATGTTAGTAATATTTACGAAAATATTACAATTATTGTTTTAATTTATTGTAAAAATATATTTTAAAAGATTTAAAGCAGATGTAAAATGTTTCCTATAAGTTAACACCACGAATTTATGTTGTGTGGCCTATTTTTTTAAGTTACTTGTTATCCGTTGTTATGGAAGTAATAATGTCATAATATTCTTATTAATAATAGGTACATATCAAGCTATACATTTCCAATATAAGCTGACCTCTCATTGTACGACAATCCTATAAAATGCGAGATCAGCTTATACTGCTCATGTATAGTTTGATATTTAGCGGCGTGCACACACCTGTAATATAGATAATTAAGAAAGTGTCGGAATTTCTTTTAGTTCTATCCTTACTGACCCTGTAACTTTTTTTTATAATAATACAGTGGCAAGTATTTATTTTAATAACAATGTACAAATAATAAATAACACATCGCGGCAGATTGCTTTGCGATAACTTCATTATGGAGGCTAACACGCACTGACAGCCGGCCATTCTTTACTTCCTTGTTACCGAAAAGAAAATTATTTAAATATAACTTCCGGAATTTTTGGATAATGAAGAAAGTGTAGCGTTAATATTATTCTTGCCTATTAATTAAGTGTGCCTAAAGATTTATACTTCTTCATTTGTATGTTTCTGTGGCATGCAGTGGCCCAGTATGAGCAATATATACCAAAAAATAAACGGAATTATAATACATAATATGTACAGGTATATAAAAGTAATCTAAATATTTAAGTACATAAGCAGATAAAATAATGGAAAAAATAAAAAGTGTAAAAAAAAGGGGCTTGTGGCTAAGTAATAACAGCCGCACGGGTCGATCGATCAGGTTAAGCTACGCTTGCCGCGGTTGGTCCGTGGATGGGTGACCATATTTACATACCAAGACCCCTTCGTGCCTCGGAAAGCACGTTAAGCCGCTGGTCCCGGATGTCATTTGTAGATCTTTGACAGTCGTTACGGGTCGTCAGAAGCCCGAAAGTCTGACAAACCAGTCTTACCTTAGTCTTAGTCTTGGTATCGTGTTGCCCAGTAACTGGGTTGTGGAGGTCAGATAGGCAGTCGCTCCATGTAAAATACTTGTATTCAGCTGCATCCGGTGAGACTGGAAGCGGACCATAGTTGGGAAAAGGCTAGGCAGATGATGATGCAAAAAAAAGATAAAAATAGAGGAAACCGGCATGTCCTAGAACCAAAAATTCGAAGACATGTGACATCTACCAACCCGCACTGGGCCCGCGTGGTGGATTACGGCCCACTCCCTCACACAGAGAGGAGGCCTGTGTCCCAGCAGTGGGAACATTATAGGCTGATTATGTGGCAGGCCATTCCTGGATTTTAATTGATCTATTTAAATGCACCATGTGGCAATATATCGACATACTCGTACCTAAATGGTACATGGTGAATGAAAAATGTTTTTTCCTTGAGTTTGTTTGTTTTGTATTGCACGCCTTATTCCGGCGTGTGAGAGTGCTCTACTCTCGAATTCTGGATATGTCGCCTTGTCAAAATGTATTAACATAAAATCGTTTCTATACCTGCTCTCAATTATACATGGAATTTATATTAGCAGGGAAGTTTTAAAAACTAGAGACTCGATATTATAAGATTACCTAATATATGTTTTGATAGCTAGATACCTCGTATATAGCAAAAATTTAATTAAAAAATTACGTGTAGTGCTTTCCGTTAGGAAGTATGCCTGTTTGTCGTCACGATTCACGTCGTCACACACAATAGATTAAACTAAATCTTTCTCTATTAGGTAATTTTCTTTCATCATTCGGATGAATCTATTGATTTTCGTTATCAAACACATAACCGTTCAAAAGATATTAACAAAAATCTGTGAATTTTTCATAGATTTTTTCCGTAAAATTTATCGTCAACATTTTTCTGTCTATGAGGCGTGCACTTTTGGATTTTCCAATTATTTTTCAATCAGCTACAGAAGATTGTATAGGTAGTAGATTACACAAGAAATAAGGTGTTCGTATACAAATCAATCAAGCTAGACAAGCCTTTTTATGAACAAAACAAACAGCTTTTAATGACAAAATGAGGTGGTAAAATCAATATAGCTACAGCCAATAACGGAAGCTCATTTTCCTTTCCCCAACCAAGCTAATTTCAACTTCATTCCCTTTCATTAAAGTTGATTTTAGTTTACAGGCTTTTTGAGTGACAAGCACTGAGTGACACCACTGTCATAATATCGGGCATCCGGCCGCTGATTGGTTGAATATCAGTCAGATGTAGGCACGCCCGCCCGCGAAGCCCGCCCAGTTGGAGGATAAAACTGGGGTTGCTTAGCAACGGAAGTTGTTATTAGGTAAAGACACGTTATGACGTTGTGTTAAAATATTATTGGTTGGATGAAGAGATAATATTTGTTACTGGTTTTGTCTGTTATCTGATAACATGACATCACGGCCGTATTCCTCAAAGAATGGCGACGGCTGAGTATAAAATAGAATAGATAGAATATAGTTTATTGAACACCATAGACCAGCCATACTCTAAGTGTGCTCCGCGGAGCCCTAGGGCTCTGCAAAGCCTCTGTGGGGGCTCCGCGAAAATACTGGTCATAATGAAAAAAATAAATACTAAAAGTACTATATTTTATTTGACTCTGCAACCTGAGTAAAATAAAATCTATGTAAATATTCCAACATAAAGTAAAAAAAACACACAAATGTTAATATCAAGTAATATGATTATAATTAATACAAAATAAATATAAATATTTCGTTCGTTTTCCAAAAAGGTTCCGTCGCCAAAAATTTTTTGAGAACCTCTGCACCAGACCAACGAGGCTTTTGGCTTTTCAACATGACTTTTGAATGGAAATTTGAATGAGGCGTAAAACCATTTGTGTATGTACATGTACCTACCTACCTGCCATTCAAAAGCATTTTTTTAAATTTAATCTGTAAGTGCAACTATTGCAGGATGTCGAATTAACCAAAACTGAAGACAAAATATCAATAACCGTCATGGTTATTCCTCAGGTAGGTAGGTACATCAGGTTTTAGGCCATAAAATAATTATGTAAGTATAGTAGGTAAGTAAGGCAGTCACCTAACCTAAACCTATTTACCTAATTTTAAGAAAACACTATAATCATTATAATTAATCAACTCATCTAAGCGTGTTCAAAAGTATTACTTAGTTGTTTGACTTGTTAGCTCAAGGTTAAGCAAGTCGATAAGGAAAGTCACCTACTTAGGTACCTGCCTACCTAAAGAACATGACCCACTAGGTAAACATTTTGAAACTTTTTTTACCCCAAAGATTATAAAAGTCTAGGGAACTATTGGTCTACAAAGCTCTGTATTCATGGGAAACAAACAGTGCTGGATTAAGCAAGCGCGGGGCCCCTAGCAATTTCTATCGAGGGGCCCTTGATGTGCAATGGGTTCTTAAGTATAAAGTGGTAAAAAAGTAGGGTAAAAGAAAATGTTTTCTGGTATATGCTTACTAAGTTACGAGTATAATAAAAATAATGTAGACTGTAAGTCTTACAAATTAATAGACAATTTCAACATTTTGAATCGAGTTATTTCAAGTCTGCTCCACTGCTGCTGCTGCTGCTGAGTGTCGAATATGGGTGCTGGCACACGTCAGACTTTTTGTAGAGCCGATTATCGGGGCGATTCAAATTCTATACATTTATACGAGCGACTTTTAGTAGAACTTAAGCGTTTACCGTATGAAATTCTGTATTTTATTTTCGCCAACGAAATAATCGGTTACTAAATACTTAATTGATTTTCTGACGTGGGTTATCTTAGTCGGAAAAGGTGTTACGTTTCACGTTTCTGCGACATGAAATAATATCAATACCTCAAAAAATTACGCTCAGGCAGAGGTGGGCGAGTTTGGTTACGCGGGACCCCCTTTTGCGCGGGGCCCGTAGCAATTGCTACTCTTGCTACGTGGTTAATCCGGCACTGGAAACAGAAGTTGCACATTTCATACTTTGAGAGGGAATTGAGGGAAACATGATGCTTCAAAAATATTGCGTAACTTTTGGTTACCATAAATATGTAGGTACAGCGTACCTATACCTAATACCTAATTGTTAATTTGAAATGCATGATTTTTTTTTCCATTTCTAATGGTCTTTATTTCTGCGAGAGCATCAATGGTATAGATTTTTTGATCTCAGGTGATTTTCCTATTGTTTGGTTGTTATTGGCGCCGATTCCCTTGTTCACAAACTAAATTAAATTTAAGTTCAGTGCATCTTTTTCTTTCTATTTCATTAAGAAAAGGACAGAAGATAAATTCTAGTTCAGTCCTGTCAAATTAATCAGCGCTTGACGTAAATTGACGTAATTTTAGTAGGCAAGTTTTTAATCACGTCTAAACTTGTGTGGAGTAGTGACAAGTGCTGATTAATTTGACAGGACTAAACTAAAATTTATCTTCTGTCCTTTTCTTAATGAAATAGTTTTAGTTTAGTTTGTGAACAAGGGAATCGGCACCATTATAATTTAATTTTATTTTGATTTTAATATTGTTCTCAATTTTTTATCTAATTTTGTTTTAAGCCACATTTTTATTCTAATTTTGTTTTTGATTTAATGAGATTATTTTATTTCTTTAATTCTAATTTTATTTTTCTTATTCTAAGTTTAGTGCTTAAATTAAAATGTTCACTATTAGACTTAATTTTAAGTAAGATACTTTTATCGGCGTTTGCTGTATATCCTTGCTTAACTGTAACCTATATGGAAGAAGTCACTGGCTCCTGAAATACAGGTACTCTAACCTAGCTCTGGAGCCAGGGTCTCAATATTTCTCTAACCTGTTTATGGCAATAAAGAATTTATTTATTTATTGTTGAGAAGCAACGTCAGAAAAAAACAGAAGTGATATCAACTCATGTGAGTGTTATAAATACTGGCCTTTTCAAGTAGGCTTATTATGAATCAATCGCGGTAGTTTAACGAAATGACGACGCATGCCATTATCAAGCTTCACGCTTGATAAAAGAGCACCATACCTTCTCAACCAATTGCCTACTGATATAAAACGTCAGGAAATAAAAGGTAAATTTGCCAAATTACTAAAGCAGTTCTTTTTCGGGAGTTTGGAAACTAAGTTCATACGAAAGTGGTTTGCAAATTGTTGAGGGAGAGCAAATAAGTGGTTAAGTGTTTTATAATATATCTTATAAAGCACTTAACCACTTATTTGCTCTCCAGTCATTTGATACATATAAGATAAGATAATATCATGGGTTACTATATAAGTGCAAGAAGTAAAAAGTAAGTGTCCGCACTAATAAACCTTTTTTGTAAAACTGTTTGTTCTGTTCCCGCAGACAAACAGTGAAAACGGTTTTGCGGGGCATAGTTCTTATGTAAAGGTTTTTATATACTTCGTTTATGATAAATAAATAAATAATAATAATAAGCAGCAGGATTATTTTACAGAATAGGATAAATAGTTAAGATGTCTGTGGAACGCCGGAAGAGGACGCACTAGAAGTACATATACCTATAACTGTCCTTATTGGTGATGTTCTTCAGAAAGGTCAGTTGCGGATTTTTTTTTTTTGTGGATGGGAAATCATCAAATAACTTCTCCCGCTTTGGGCGGAGCGGGAGGGTGTGTCAGACTCTTACTGACTAAAACCCACCCGTATTCCTTCCTGTTGCCTGTGTTGCGGGGGCCTCGGTGACCCATAAGTACCTTCCCGCGACCCCGGCAGGCATCGGCCCTAGTGGACCCCTACATTTGTGCTGACGACATCTCTTTGAGGCGCGCGTAGAATACAACGCGCCGTCGACCCGGGCCTGTTCCTTACCGGACGGTGAGCTACTTATTGCTCACCGCCCGCAAGCCCGCGCCTACGGTGGCCGGAAATCCGCCCGGGATTTTCGAC
Source organism: Atethmia centrago (assembly GCA_905333075.3). Classification (NCBI taxonomy): domain Eukaryota; kingdom Metazoa; phylum Arthropoda; class Insecta; order Lepidoptera; family Noctuidae; genus Atethmia; species Atethmia centrago. Next base: position 26,140,115 of record HG995378.1, on the reverse strand, counting down.
GCCCAGGGCGTCTCCTGCGGCGGCTAGGGGCGAGAGGGTGTGAAACATGCCTTTCCCTCAACCGTCCCGCCTCCTCCTTCGCGAGCATCACTGCTTCGCAGAAGGAGGTGACGGCTGGCCATGCCCTCTCGCTCCGTACCATGGCCTGAACCAGGGCCGGACGCGAGAGATAGTTGCGGATAGTACTCGCAACCGGTTGCAAGTACTATACAGCAGGCTTAGCACGACATCCTTAGAGAAGAGTTTTGTCGACGGAAGAGTAGACAAAAATTACGTTTCCGTGTAGACAGTTGACAGTTTTCTACCGAGAAATGTAGATTAGCAAAAGGAATGCTTATGTAATGATCGTATAGCAGGTAGCGTTTTGTAGTTTCTGCCTATCTCTATGGGAAAAAGGCGTAAGTCAAACACAAACTCAAATTTAAAGCATTTATTTCAAATAAACCAATTACAGGCATTTTTGAATTGTCCAGGGGTCGGTCAGTCAGAAAGATGAAGCTAGTTGCACATTCCAAAGCGTAGTAGGTACCTATGGAGAAGAACGGGCAAGAAACTCCACGGACACTCTTTTAAATCAACATATTATTATTATGGTTTCAAAAATATTGTTCAGCTCAACCATTTTGAAGAGAGCTAAATGATTCAACACACGCGCCGCCATCAGTGAGATATTAGAGTGAGCACGACATAGGCCAGGGCACATTCAAGGCAATGAAAGACGTACCCAGTTTATGTCTGCGTTTTTTGGCTGCCGTCTACCTCCATCAATTAAAACTTGCCTCCTTTGGGCTTTTCTTTCTTGTTGCATAAGAGTTAAGGCCTCCAGACCGACATAAAAGCTGAAAATCCTAGCTCTAAGTTTTTGGCAATATCATAGTATAAAGAGGGGAAGTAGGTACGTTATCTTCATACAAAAGCACCGCGCGCGGCTTGTATGTGTGTGCCAAAGTATCAATGCGTCGCCGGACGAACACTTAAAAAAATCTCGACCCGTTTCTCAGTCCGCCAGTCGGGGCTAACACCGCACGAGGTTCGCGCGTTACGGCTTTTCGGCACCGCTAAATGAATGAAAAATGTGTGATAATCGCAAAAGAACGTATTGCTGTGTATTTGGGTGTCTTAATAATTCATCGATTCCAGAATTGTCTCTGTTCAGATTACCTATTGAACAGGAATGGTAAGCAAATTACTTATTCTAGCATATAATTTTTACTTGATGAGATACCTACTCACTTATTTTTTGTTGTATTAGTTTTCTATCAGACAGAGGAAGTAGGTAGGCCTACTTTCCCACTAGAATGTATTAGGTACTTTTGATCTGTCAATTGATTTGCCATTATTGCTTTGTTTACGTTTAGTCATGCCGATTTCTCAGTATTGTAGGTATAGTAACTAAATACCTACTTACAGCTATAAAATCGTAATTAAAAATAAGTAATTGACTAATTGTGAATCAGATAAATAGAGCAAAGTTCGAATCATTTTTTTTAACATCATTTAGGTAAAACCGACCTCACAAACCCTGTAGGTACCCAGATAATACAAGTAAAAAATACAACTTTCCGACCCTTGCCAATTTATAGGCACTGAATTAAAATTTAGCTAAAAGTGACAACCCTGAGACATTAGGCAATTATATCGCGGATTTGGCCGGAGATAGCCTACTTCCTCTCTTTATACTATGGCAATATGGCGCAAGATCATTCCTATTCATAGTTGAATCGCATTGTATAAGAATTCGTTTTTAAATGGTTAACTTTGACATATAGCTGAAACGATCGAGATTTTCAAGACCTTTTTAGGGTTCCGTAGTCAACAAGGATCCCTTATAGTTTCACCATGTCCGTCTATCTGTTTGTCCGCGGCTTAGCTCAGCGACTCTTAGTGTTGCCGCACACGGGCCACACGCGACAGCCACAAACGGCGCCACAAGACGCAAGAAACTGCCACAAAAGTAGCTGAAGCGCGCGACAGCCACTTGTGGCCGATGGTCGACACTTGCGGTCGGTGGTTGCTACTTTTTTTAACCCAGGCATGCAGTATCATAATGGACTCGGACGAAGACTCGGGCGGCTTTTTGTGTCGGCGTTTAGTGGCCGGTGCGGGCCACAAGAAGCAAGCTGCGACGATTTGTAGCATGTGGCCGCCACCGGCGCCAACCGTGTGCGGCGAGTCCATATAAAATGTATGAAAATTACAGGAAATATGCCAGTGGCGGCGTTTTGTGGTTGTGGCCCGTGGCCCGTGTGCGGGAGCCCTTAGTACTAGAAAGCTGTAATTTGGCATGGGTATAAATATTATTCACGTCGACAGTGATAAAATAAAATCTTGAAAAAAGATCGTCATGTACCGCACGTAAATAGGGGGGGATGATTTTTTCTCGTCTATAGGTACCTTGGTGTGGGGTATCGTTGGATAGGCTGTTTAAAAATATTGCGGGTCTGTGAAATCCATTTTTAGATTCAGGGATCCCTTTGCGTAATATTAAGCTTAAAAGTGCAAATTTTTATTGGAGTCATGCGTCCCGTCCCCAGCTAAATGGTTGTTTTTGGAATTATATGAAAAAAATCATGGCAGTAGTATATAAGCATAATCAACCTATAATGTTCCCACTGCTGGGACACAGGCCTCCTTTCGATGAGAGGGAGTATATATAACGAAGTTAAAAGGAAAACTATCACAGCTAAGTAGGCTTTACAAGTTAACGAGTAATAGTCGACCAACTTACATTTGCAGTTGGAGAATTGACCGTGGCATGATATAGGTATGCCACGGTCAATTAGGTGAGAACATGTTTTTGAACTACAATGTCAAGTTTGTTTTTGGGATAAATTCATCCAATCCAATTCATCTACGGCACCCTTCATTGTGCGTAGTCCGACACGCATTTGGACGGTTTTTTTTTTAGTAGGTGACTACATCGAAGTGGGCACTAATATTATTTTATGTCACGCCCGAGTGATAATCGACTTTCGTCGCTGACCGTACTTCATTTATATAAGTCGTTGCAGTAGTAGATATTGGTGCCGATTCCCTTGTTCACAAACTAAACTAAATTTAAGTTCAGTGCATCTTTTTCTTTCTATTTCATTAAGAAAAGGACGGAAAATAAATTTTAGTTTAGTCCTGTCAAATTAATCAGCGCCTGTCACTACTCCATACAAGTTTAGACGTGATTAAAAACTTGCCTACTAAAATCACGTCAATTTACGTCAAGCGCTGATTAATTTGACAGGACAGGGAATCGGCGCCACTGGTGCCGATTCCCTTGTTCACAAACTAAATTAAAGAAAAAGAACTAAAACAAAGAAAAGGACAGAAGATCAATTTTAGTTTAGTCCTGTCAAATTAATCAGCGCTTGACGTAAATTGACGTAATTTTAGTAGGCAAGTTTTTAATCACGTCTAAACTTGTGTGGAGTAGTGACAAGTGCTGATTAATTTGACAGGACTAAACTAAAATTTATCTTCTGTCCTTTTCTTAATGAAATAGAAAGAAAAAGATGGACGGAACCTAAATTTAGTTTAGTTTGTGAACAAGGGAATCGGCGCCAGTATAAATCTATGCAATCATTCCTTACCGATTTAAAAGCAGAACATAATGGCTGTAAGTTATGTATTTTGTCCTTAAAACCTATCAGTACTCGTATAATGTAACCTACTTTATCAATCGTGATTTCATACGACCCGCCAAATATGCAAAGAAAATAGGGGCGCACGACACATTCGTGACACCATAACGCCATGGCGTGTAATTCATCTGAATACTTACATTCTAAAACTAACATCTAACGCTAAACAAATAAGGTTCAAATTGTAGTAAAAGCCAAATAACGAAAAAATGTGGTGTATTTGTATTTCGTAGAAACGATGGCTAGACGAAATAAACGTCGCTTATGACGTTTGGCCCACTTATGTCCAAGATTTATCGAGTATGACGAGAAGTGATTTTTTTTTTCAGTATTTTGTGGGTACGTAATAATAGCAAGTCTAGACGATGGAATCTTTTTTAATTTGTGCAATTTTGTGATATGTACCAACACATATAGGTACGTAGTGGTAGGTACACCCCTACGTACGTGTGTTGGTACATATCACAGTTTTATAATCCGTAGTAGGTACTTACTAAATGTATTAAGCTAGATAGGTATTCCAAGGTAGGTAGAGACCTATACTGCCCTGCTAAGCGTATAAGTCATATTTGCCAAATGTATTTTTTACAGGAAAGGCAAAAACGTGTTTTGTTGAATGCCGACTAATTATGTTTTTGTGAAAGTGTTTGAAAGTATATGATTGTATAGATAAAAAACTGTCATAGTTTTGCTCATAATTAATGTATTCCCTTTCAATAGAAAATTCTTAGATATGACTTTAATCCTTTGTAACAGGGTGCTAAACGGCAGATAGGAACAACTGGAAACATGATTTTGAGTAAGTAAATGCACAGATAGGTTTTTGTTTTTTAGGTACCTCAATAGTGCTGCTATCAGAAAAATGTCAGACCTTTATGCTTAGCAAGGCAGTATAATACGAACGTGCAACATAAACGCCAACGTAAATTATAACGATTTTTTTTTATTGAAAATACAACTATTATGTAGCATTTTGCTAAAAAAAAATACGCCAAGCACCATTAGTATCATCCATATATGAATAGTCTAAAAACTAAATAAATATGATTTGCGAAACGAGTTTTAAAATTTCAAAATCGTTCGAATTCGTAAATGTTTACTCCAAGCGTTCGTGCTGGGCCCACAGGCAGGTCAGCCTCTTTTCTCTTGATAAGGTGGCCGCCAGTGGTCACAGTATAGCAGACGTATGTTACACGTAGCGAGAGATTTACACACATTCACTGTCGAGTGCCTGAAAGTGTAATAAGAGCCAAAGAACTACTAGAACTTAAAAATTACCAAAATTTTCTTTTAAAAGGGTATATGACAATTTCATGCAGTTTATTTGGATTGGTAAATAAAAATACGTGATAAGAAAAATAAATATTACGAAAACCCGTGTGAATTCATGATTTTTATTAGTAAAGTACAAAATAAGTACACAATCAAGAATCAGAACCTTTGTTTTTCTTCTTTTTCTTTTTGGGTACATTCTGTGGAATATCGCTAACGTTTATGTCTAAAAATTCAGATTGATGTGGTATCTGCGTTTCCATAAGTTCAATTTCATCGGAATCTACTTTTCGTTTCTTTTTCTTTTTTGATTTTTTCACAACATCTTCTATATCGTTATCATCTGCATTCGTAATATCTTCTTTTGCTTGTATTTCTTTATGTTTATCTTTCTTCTTTTTCTTTTTAGGAACCTCGGCTGTCAAATCCACAACTAAATCGCTTAGTTGTTCTATAATGTTCTCTACTGGTTGATTACTTTCATCATTCTTACGCTTCTTTTTCTTCTTTTTGGGAGCTTCATTTGTTTCTTCCGCCGTTAATGTTGAGTTCGGTTCTGGGTCTGCATTTTCGTTGCCATCGGTATCAACTTTATGTTTCTTCTTTTTGGACTTAGGCTTTTCTTCGACGTCCTCTTCAATGTACCCTTGATTAATTTCAGTATTATCTCCAGCAATTTCGTTTTCATCTAATACATTCTTTGATGTTTTTTTGTTATTGCTGTCATCAATTTCTTCATATTTTGATTTTGGTTTGTTTATACTTCTCCACTCTTTCTGAATTTTCTTTTCTGCATTTAAACTTTTCTCCATGTCTTTTTGATCTCTATCGAGAACGGCTAGAAAGAATCCTGTAGTGAAGTCTGTTTCAGGTTTGGAGTACATGCACCTTGTGCCCATACTGCCGTACATGCCCGAGCCAATGTTATTCCATTGTCCTTTCAGCAACTCTTTAACGTCTTGGACCCTCCATTTGGCTCGTGAGGTCTTCACTACGTTAGTGATAACTCTTTCGTTCTCTTCAGGGAATATGGAGCAAGTACTGTAGACTATTCGTTTGGCTTTAGGGAAGGCGTTCATTGCGTGTTTTAAGAATTTTTCCTGCAATGAAGTTAGCTTTGCGAGTCTTGTGCTTTCTATGTAGCTGTGAACGCAGAAGTCCATACCTGAAAAAAAAAGGAAAAATTAAGTTTGAAAAATACAAATAAATATTTTTTGGTTTAACTTTATCACCAACAACATCATCATCTGCCTGCCTTTTCCCAACTAAGTTGCAGTCGGCTTCCAGTCTAACCAGCTGATTACCAGTATTTTAATTGGAGCGACTGCCTATCTGACCTACACAACCCAGTTACTGGGTAATACGATACCTCTTGGTAAGACTGGTTGTCAGACTTTCGATCTTCTGACGACCCGTTACGACTATAAAATATCCACGAATGACAGCCGGGACCAATGGCTTGATGTGCTTCCCGAGACACGGAGCGGTCTTGGTATGTAAAGATTGTCACCCATCCACGGACCAACAGCGGCAAGCGTAGCTTAACCTGGTCGATCGACCCGTGCGGCTGTTATTACTTAGCCACAAGCCCCACAACATAAGACTGCTTATTACCTGATCCCGAACAACTTGGATCAAGAAGAATATACTCGACGTCATCCATATCACCCTTCTTGATTTCCAAGGCGTCTTTATGCATTGTCTCCACGCAAGTTGACCCAGTTTTTGCAACAAAATCACGCAGTACTTGGTATCTCTTCTCATTTCTTTCAACTGCAAATACTCGGCCCTGAAAAAGAAATCGATTGCTTCTAGTGAACATATTAAGATTAGAACAAAATAGATCAGCGGGGTTACCTGCTAACACACTCACAATCCCATTCAATTTCACAAGTCCATTCAAGCTTTGGGACAAGGGACTGTCATAAGTAATTTTGACGTTCGAAAAGTGATGATTCTCAGCCTAGTTTGAATAAATGACTTTTGATTTTGATTTTTACAATTCAACAATATACATGCGTCATTTACGTTGTCGAGTAGACGAATTTTTCAAATATGGAGCCGATGAATTGATTTGAATGAATTTCCTTTAAAATCCTTCGGATTATGATCGGGAATATGCAGAAATAGTTATATCATTAAAGGTAAGTCAGGCACAATAAAACGGAAACAATTTAATTATAAAATAGACTTTTGTCATTTTGGGGGGTTGTCATAATCGGCACGCTTGGCAGGCGGGTTGGCGATCGCAGTATGGTGTTAAAATGCATCGGGGAAGAAATAGGATGGTGCTATTATTTACGTCCGACACCACACGGATAAGATTTGGATTTGGGGGAGGCCTATGTCCAGCAGTGGACGTCTTTCGGCTGAAACAATGATGATGATGATAAAATAGAATTATACAGGGTGATTGGAAGATGGGTGCAAAGCTTTAAGGTGAAGATAGTATAGACAATTTAGAACCATTTAAGCCATGGTTGTCTTAGACGAAGTCTTACCAAATTTTTTTAACCAAATTTTTAAGTTTCTTTTCGGAAATTCTCAAAATTTAATGTAAACTGCATAATTATGGCCAAATTGAATGATAAATGAATTCATTTTTTATTTATTTAATTAAAGTAATGTGTAAGCAACCAAGCAAAACATGTTTTAGGCTTCTGTGTCATTAGACATTTTTTTTACAGACATTTAAAGCTCAGAAAAAATAAAAAAATTGTACAATACGTCTTTTAAACCTTATTAAAAAAAAAACGGAGGGTGCTTTTTTTGTTCAAACCTTTTTAAAGACATGCTTGATAATCGCTCTTTCTTTTGAGGTATCATTTATGCGGATATCTTACAAATGATTGAAATTAGGACCTACAAACCAATTAGAGGGAGAAATTTAAAATTTTAGGCAGCCTAACAAAACACAAAATTTTTGCTTACAAGAATACTTTATGTGCTCGAAATGATAACATTGTTCAATTCTAAGAATTTTTGGCACATGCAGGAACCAATTGAAGGGAACCCATTGAGGGGATTCTCTAAACAATGGCCACCGAGCGCGGTGCGACGGCATTTCCAGGTAGAACGCCCAATGAATAGCAAAAAGCGATAAGAGTTGGTTTTTACAGCAAAATGGTCTTAGTTACTGAGGCAACAAAGTCGTTTTTCTTTAGTCAGGGTCAGTCGGTCTGTGATGAAGCCGTTACATCTTTTACTTATTAGTCAAACTACTGCCCTTGTGAGTGGACGTTGTCGTGTTGATTCACAATTTACCGTGTTCAGTTGTAGCCCTTTGCGTTCCTGCACGTGTTGTTTGCGTTAGTTTTGAACTTTTTTGTTTCACCGTGTCCAGTCGTAGCCTCGCGCTCCTGCACGTGTTGATTTTTGACTTAATTGTGTTGAGTTGACATTTAGTGCGCTCCTACGCCGTTTTTCTTAATTGTTAAGTGACTATGGCTACTTTTTCCAATCAAGAATATGCGGATATCGTATTTATGTACGGTAGAGCAGACGGCAATGGATCTTTGGCGCGACGGATGTATCAAGAGCGCTATCCGAATCGCAGGATACCGAATGTCCGAGTGTTTTACAACACGTTTCGTCGTCTTGCCCAAGATGGGTTTCACCGCGTGGAACCTGGAGTCAACCCGGGCAGACACGAAACTGCCGTCGACGAAGACATTTTAGCAGCATTTCAAGCGGATCCTACTACCAGTACTAGAGCAGTAGCTCGAAATTTAAACATTTCTCAATGGAAGGTGTGGCATACAATGCACCAAAATGATAAGTATCCGTTCCATGGCAGGAGTGTGCAAGGTCTAGTAGAGCAAGATCCTCAAAGAAGAATTCAGTTCTGCCGTTTCCTCCTCAACAGAGACATCGAAGATGCGTGGTTTCTGAAATCAATCTTGTGGACGGATGAAAGTAAATTTTCAAGGGAAGGTATTACAAACTTTCACAACATCCATGAATGGGCCGACGCAGACAACAATCCACATTTTAAGAAGCAGGTGTCATTTCAGATGAAATTCTCTGTGAATGTATGGGCTGGAATAATTGGCAGAACATTGATTGGGCCCCACTTTTTGCCTGATCCATTGAATGGCGAAAATTATTTGCAATTTCTGCAAATTGATTTACCACTGCTGGTAGAGGAATCAGGTGTCCCGATCTTCGAAAGAGACCGAACAGTCATCTTTCAGCAAGACGGCTCTCCAGCGCATTGGACTTTAAATGTAAGGGAACACCTCAACAATTGCTTTCCTGATAGCTGGATCGGCAGTGATGGACCCATCCCTTGGCCCGCTCGCTCCCCAGATCTGACCCCGTTGGACTTTTTCGTGTGGGGCCGGGCCAAGGAACTGGTGTATAACAACATAGAAATAAACACTAGAGAATAATTGATACAAAGAATAAATTCAGCGTTTGAGACAATGAAGCAGGAGATGATGTTGAAAATAACGACTACAGAAGTTAGAAGAAGGGGCCGTGCTTGTATTAGGAATCACGGCCGTCATTTTGAACATGAAAAATAAATAATTTTAATTCAAATGTTGTTTTAATTAGTCTGCCTAAAATAAAAAATTTCTCCCTCAAATTGGTTTGTAGGCCCTAATTTCAATAATTTGTAAGATATCCGCATAAATGATACCTCAAAAGAAAGAACGATTATCAAGCATGTCTTCAAAAAGGTTTGAACAAAAAAAGCACCCTCCGTTTTTTTTTTTAATAAGGTTTAAAAGACGTATTGTACAAAATTTTTATTTTTTCTGTGCTTTAAATGTCTGTAAAAAAAATGTCTAATGACACAGAAGCCTAAAACATGTTTTGCTTGATTGCTTACACATTACTTTAATTAAATAAATAAAAAATGAATTCATTTATCATTCAATTTGGCCATAATTATGCAGTTTACATTAAATTTTGAGAATTTCCGAAAAAAAACTTAAAAATTTGGTTAAAAATATTTGGTAAGACTTCGTCTAAGACAACCATGGCTTAAATGGTTCTAAATTGTCTGTACTATCTTCGCCTTAAAGCTTTGCACCCATCATCCAATCACCCTGTATATGGGTTAAGGTACAAACTCACAGTGGTAAGGCGTGCAGCGTGGTGTTACCTATATAGAAAGGCTTATCCGCACTCTCTCTCACCTTAACTTGGTAGATAAATGACCTATTATGCCAGGAACATAAAATAAATACTATACCTGTGGTGCTTTAATTACAAGTTTTATGCCTTGAGGCAAATAACGTTCCACTAATGAAGTTTTCTAGAAACGTTTTATATTTTCAGTGTTTTATTACCTCATACATTTGCGTTTATACTAATTTTATTATTTTATGTTAATAGCTTGGCGTCAACTACATATGTGTTTGTTCCTAGAGGTAGTACGATTGTGTCGAATACGGCACTATGGTCCTCGGCAAACATGATAACTAGTCAGAAGTTGCGGCTTACTTCTAACATCTGGACTGAGAGCGTTTATTATTGACGCATTATTTTATTATTGTGTTGCAACTGGGGTTGCGAGGCGTCCGCTCAAATATATATATAAAGCCTAACAAAAGCCGGACAGCCCGTCTCCGGCTTTTGTTAGGCTTTTGGTTAACCCCACCCCGCCAAAAGATGCCGCAAATTACTTTAGTAAGAACAGAATGTGCTTCATAATAACATAATAATAATTATGAGTAGAGCAAGTCTCAAATGAATAACAGTAATAAAAGAAAAAAAATACTTTTATTACAGTATTTCATAAATTTATTTTTAAATATCAGTGTTTCAGGCTTTCTGAGCAAAATGTTCGGCTATATATGAATTTGTGTCCGGCTTTTACATTTTTGGGCCTGGCAACTCTAGTTGCAACTCTTGTCGACGGCATTTCTTCCTTGCCTACGGCCACAAAGCACGGAATCGCCGCGTCGGCAGTCTAGAGGCGGCAGTGCTAATGAAATCGTGGCGCCGAAAGTTCGTTGAACGCACAATTACTTCTGTCTTCGCCTTACACGTACCTTACGTCGTTTGTGTTATAGTTCGAGTAAACACAAGACACAAATTATGGGTAATGTGCCTGAATTAAAGATGAATAAATAAATAAAGGAGCAGTGGTGTCCCAGTTGTAACGGCCGCGACTTCGAGTTGTAGGTTGTAGCTTCGGACCCTGATAGGCGCTTTACTTTGTGTAAATTATTTTATCACCACTGCTCCCAAAACGGTGAAGGTAAACATTGTGAGGAAACCGGCATGTCCTAGTACCAATAATTCGACATCTACCAACCCGCACTGGGCCCGCGTGGAGGATTAAGGCACATTCCCTCTCACAGAGAGGAGGCCTGTGTCCCAGCAGAGGTTATAGGCTGATAATGGAAATAAATAAATAAAAAGTATTGTCAATGCCGCGTCCAGCAGCCGCCGATGAAACGTCTCGATGCTCCGTGCCTGCGACTATAGTAGTCAGCATTCAGCGACACGAGTCGCTCTTCTTCATATCATTGTTATTACGTACAGTGTTTCTGATGTAGGCCGCCAGCTGCGTGGTCTTCATACCGGGGGCTGCGCACATGTCCAGGACCACGCTGCCAGGAGGCGGGGCTAACAAATGTACTGCCATTGCAGTAGCCTGGAAAAAAAATAGAGATGAAGATTGGGTACAGGGTAATCCAAAGATGAGTTTATAAGTTCTTATGGGGTTTGGAGGTTTGCCAGGGATAAATAAATCTTCTGCAATTAATACTTTTTTCCATTTTTTTTAAGAAAAGCAGCATCATGAGGTTGCTAGAGAAATATGATTTTAACTTTGAAAAGCTGACTTAAAAACTGTAAATTTTGTCTTTTTAAACCATGTTCAAATTGAATAAGGAAGCTTTCACAATTCTGTTTTTATTCATAAATATTGCTTAATTTTCCAAAACAGTTACTACCATAGAAATATCAAAGACAGGAGATGTGGCCAGGGGGCGTGTCTGTGTCCGCGCGATATGAGCAAAATGCTCATGTCATAGGCAAAAATTGGTCGTCTCCGCCAACTAGTGCGATGTCGGCAGTGATCGAACATACAACATATAAGAATGCCGTGTTGTTCAGTGGTTTCTTGACCGATGTCTTCGTGTGAGTAAGTTGTATAGTGCATGATAAATGCATGCTGTGTTTGATGAAAAAGGTTTATTGATTGTGTAGTTCGTTCCGATTTATTAATTGCGATTGTGTGCGCGACTTCGTATCTATTGCTCTATCTAAACACATTAACAGTACCTATGCTAATTATTTTATATCCTCGTAAGGCCCAACCCAAATTTAGGTCGATATATATTACGGCCCAATGTACTAAAAATAGGTGCAAGTAGTTGCGGCCCAGAACTTTGATTTAGTAAAAAAGTGTTTAAATGTAATACTTTTGGCTAAACTCTTTTAAGGGGTATTTCTTATACCTAAAGTTAACTATTTCAAGCAACAAATATTTTGAAATTAATTGTCCTTTTTTTAGGTCACTGGGCCATAGTTTTAAGTATAATATTAATTTGAATATATCAAATCTATGCAGTTATTTATTATCAAATGTTACAAATTATACCGGAAAAAAAAGAAACTTTGTGAAAAAAAAAATTGTTTATTCTCCTTTTATTTTAAATCGTATTAATTAATCATTTTACGTAACAAATGTCTCTAAATCAGTCTCATTTTTTAGGAAACAATGTATCATTAGCATTACACTTGCGCTAATCATAATTAACAACATAATGTAGGTACTTATCTACTAATCAATGGTAATATTTCAAATTATAATATTTTAAGATATATTAAAAATTAAAGAAAACACCTAAAGTAACATAAAGGAACATAAACACATAAAGTAAACACCCAACGTCCTAAAATTATGACATAGAAGTTAGGCTAACTTTTACAATAAAAACCCACCGACTTTATTTTGGGACATAGTTTTTATCGTTCGTATATTACTGAATTAAAATGACTTTCCATTGAAAAAAATGCGTAGGAACAAAATATAACATTTCCGCAACTGTTTGCAATATATTTCAGACATCACCATGTAATGATTATAAAGATATTAATAGATTTACTCACCTATATCCACGAGGCTTCCATTTACACGAGATGAAACGTCAAATAGACAGATTATTGGTTCTAAAACGTCAAGTTGAAATTGTCAAAATTAGAGATGCGTTCAAAGTTAATAATTTGTCGATGGCAGTTTTGAATTGGCGGGATTATTTAAACAGAAAAATATGTTCAAATATCATGTCACAATTTTAGGTCGCTGGGCCGTAATTTAATGATTTTAAATAGTGTCTCGGGCCGGAGTGTCAAAATGTTTTTGTCATTAAATTAGGTCGTTGGGCCTTACGAGGATGGTAATCTGTGGATAACGTCGTGAGTAGTGTATTTGTTAATTCAATTATTTTAGTACTCCAATCATGTGTAATATTTAATATATTGCTGTTTGTTGTCCCTAATAAAATAAAATAAAATGTGTAGTTGTGGCGAGTGGTAGCGACAAGCTGGATACACATTTCCGACACATTTTTAACTATCAGGCATATCTCCTTCTTTCTTATATCTATGGTTACTACCCACCTTATCTTGAAGAATAATCTTATTCTCCAAATACAACTCATGGTCATGCAACTTTGTTCCAGATGAGAATACGAACATAGTCTTCACATGATAATCTTGAGTAAAATCTTCCTCCGTAAGATTCTGTATCTGTTCCAGGTAGTCAGCGTAGGACCCTGAGGTGCACCGAATAAAGTGGTACCCTTCATCTTGGAATGCTCTGATGGCATCCGATGTTGTTAGTAGGTTGGTGTTGATGCGGACATATCTCGGTCTGGGAGCAACTAGATCAGCAAAACAAGGGTTACACATAAGAAGGGGTTTTGTTAGTGAAAGGTCAACAAAGTAAAATAGTAATATATGCCATTTCCTCTGTTGTCCAGTCACAAAAGAAAATAAATGAGAAAATACCACATTTCAGTGGCAAATACTTGTTATTGCCTGTTGTATTGCAGTACATATATTTATAAACAGCTTAGCACTTGAGTTACAGAGTTATAGGGCAGAATATTCTGATATTTAAACTTCTCGCACATAATAAGGTACAAAAGCGGACTTAATGCCTTAGGCATTCTCTACCAGTCAACGAAGGGTGGTGAAGAGATAATATTCTGTGATCTTGTATATTTTGCTCGTAAGATAAGTAAAAGTGGATGATGGCGGATACACAACTGCTTGTCCTGTATTTATAAAAGAGGCTTTATTATCAGCTGTATATATTTGGCAGATTTGTTGTAAAGGCAAGCTACAGCGGGCAGAAGAATTAAAATAAAAACAAAGACCTTACATCTTTTAAGTTTAATAATAACTAACTATGAAATTTTGGTACATATATTAACTATTTTACAGCATCGAGCACTTAAGTTAAGTCAGTACTTGTTTACACATATTATGTTTTTTAAGCATAGCTAGTATTTCGAAAAGATAGCACTCAACGGTTATAAAAGCATACATTGTAATACTATATTAGAAAAGGAATGTTCATAAATGCATTAATCGTGTTTCAAGTTCAAAGTGCTCTTCTCAGTCGTGGTTTCAGCTACAGGTGCCCCTGAATATGCGTGCTGGTCTATCTCATGACCATCTTCATCAAATTCTTTCTCATGGTATGCTTTGTAGACATAAGCACCTATTATAATGTTCACTACCACTACTGAAGAAGCTACGGACCACACATTCACCAAAAATGTTTCTCCTGGATAGTTTGTAGTAAGTACATGCCGAACACCGAAAAACGTGACAAAAGGTAGAGTAAACATAGCAATACTGTAAACTAATAGATTTCCCAACACTATTGCAAATTGTTTCGTTTGTTGGGATAAAAATGAAGCATCGCCTGAGTCTGCCATTGTGCTTAGTTAATGTCCAAATTAGATCTGAAAAAGAATAAAAAAAGAATTAATAATTACCTTCTGTCTTCAAGTCATCTTGGTGGTCAGATATGTATTTCTCAAACTGGTCTTTGTACGAGAGGACTGTTTCTTCTGGCTTGCTTTTGCCAGGTAGAGCCTTTTTGCCGAATAGGAGTTCTGATGTGAGAATTTTGGCAAGCCATGGGTTTAAACGTGACTCTTTTTCTAATATTTTACTATTCTCAAATATTTTGTCTATGTCACTCGCATGTTTGATTGTTTCTGTTATCAGTGCGAAGAGCACATTCGTCCTCTGCAAATATGACAAACTAATAGTATTAAGGTACAAAATTCATGTAAATTAACATTGCTTGTTGAAATACTTACGAAATGCCGTAGTTTATCGTCGTACAATAAAGTTTTGACGCTGCCGCCTTCAGTAGAAACTTGCCTAAAGATATTAGCAGCAATTTTGTAATGTCTTGGTACCTTGACTGAATGTTCAAACATTTTATTTAGCGCAATAAGTTTGTAAAAACCTTTTCATTGCTAAATAATATTGCCCAATGCGAGATCACGAGACAAACGTCAAATAATATTTTTTTAGGTTAAAATTCGTTCATCCTATGTTTCAATCGAATCAAACACAACATCATTATTTTAAATATTTGTTCTTTCAATCATGCTGTTTCCATTACAATATTTTTTTACTTTTAATACTGTTACTTTGTTTGTAACAATTAACTGTATTCTTGGTGGTTCTATTGTAAAAACAGTTTTATCCCTATCATCATCAATAAATATGAACGTATCCAAAATAACATATCTACACTGCCATAGACAATATCGCGTTCATTGTCCCTCGTTCGACTTGTCCTAATATTTTAGGGTTCCGTATTAAGGCGCTAACAAGACCCAATTGACCAAAATAGGCTTCTCTTAGGAAAACAAAATTGCCAAATCAGTATAGTTTGTGGTAGCGGAAAAAATATATGTTAATTTTGAACATATTTCCCAGAACTTGGTTGTTACCAAAACACGTTTTGAAAAAAAATCTCGATACAAACTAAAGTTAAACTAACCTCTTACCTTGAGTTCTAATCCAAAATATCTGTATTAAATATCAACATACGTTACGTATTTAATGAATAGCAAGAATGTCTTATTTGAATGTCTTACTGAAGCCGGTGTTGAACTTTTAGGACATGTTTATAATGCATAGGAGGATAAATGCGATGCTTTGGGTATTTTTTGCGATTTGTCCAAGGCATTCGATTGCGTTCTTCATGAAACTTTGGTCAGAAAACTGCACCACTACGGAATCCGAAACTCTTCTCTGGATTTTCTTACTTCATATTTGAGTGATAGGATTCAGAGAGTTGATGTTAACGGGAAAAGATCACCCGGATCTGTAGTAAGAATGGGGGTCCCCCAGGGCTCAATTCTCGGCCCATTTTTGTTTCTTATTTATATAAATGACTTGCCTTGCCTCATAAAGGATAATCATGATATAGTGCTGTTTGCAGACGACACTTCACTTTTATTTAAACTCAAACGTCAGCAGTTGGTTACTGACAATGTAAATAGTGCCCTCGAAAAAGTAGTTAACTGGTTTAATGTTTTTTTTTTTTTTTTTTTAATGAGTACTACTACCGCGGACATGGTGGTCCGCGCTCTTTTTTACTTGCTTTATTGTTTATAGGTTCATTTAGATTTACAATTATTTAGCTCCTGCACTGGACATCAGGACCTTATGTTTAATTAATTAACTAACTTAATTCTACGTGAGTCCATCGACACCAATTTTTTTTTTTTTTTTTTTTTTAATAATTAGACTGGTTTAATGTTAACAACCTACTTCTTAACGAGAAAAAAACCAAATGTATTAAGTTTACAATACCTAATGTTAGACAAGTAAAAACTAGTGTTCTCATAAAGGGTGAAGAGTTGAACCCCGAAGATACCACTGTTCTTAGGCATAACTTTGGATGCCAAGCTTCAATGGGGCCCCCATATAGATAAATTGTCAAAAAAGCTTATCTCTGCAGCATACGCCGTTAGAAAAATTCGTGATTTAACGGATTTAGACACAGCCCGTTTAGTATACTTTAGTTATTTTCATAGCGTAATGTCGTACGGTATTCTGTTATGGGGAAATGCTGCCGATATTCAGACAATTTTTGTTTTACAAAAAAGGGCAATCCGTTCAATTTATAAATTAAGTCCCAGATACTCCCTCAGAGAAAAATTTAAAGAGATTAATATAATGACTGTAGCTTCTCAGTATATTTATGAAAATCTTTTGTACGCACATAAAAATATAAATTTGTTTAAAAAATACAGATAAAAAACTGACATACATTATATCCATAATGTAAATACTAGGAACAAACACGTTGTTCCTACAACCAGGCTCAAAAATATAGGCAGCTCGTTTAGATGCCAATGTATACGTTTTTATAATAAACTTCCTAGCCACATTCAAGAACTAAGCCTTAATAAATTCAAATGTTTTATAAAACAGAAACTGTGCCTAAAAGCCTTTTATACTGTTAAAGATTATATTGAGGACAAAAAGGCTTGGGATTGAGCTGATCCAATAAACTTACAGTGAATGTTGTTTTTTTACTCATTTTATTTTGCTAGCTATTTATATTTTCTTATTCTATATAACATTCTATAAAAACAATGACATGAATATTTACTTTGTATAGTATTATATTATATTATTTTAATTATTAGGAATGTGAGGACTATGTGGGTCATTGTTTTTTTTTTTATCTTACTTTTAATGATGGTCTGGCAGTTTGAGTACTTTATGCGGCCTACCCAAATGTCTTTTCTTTGGTATTGTTCGTCAAATTATTGAGCTCCTTAAGTTTTGAGTTGAGCTGCATGATAACTGACAAATGCGTGCACTGACTGGACAGGTCCACTCAAATCTGTGTGGTCTTTCCTCAAAAGACCATTTCGGACACCAACCTACAAGGTCCTCAAATGATCTGACCAAGATTATGTCCGAATATACACATTGACATTGATGAATTTTATTTATGCAATGACATGAATATTTACTCTGTGTAGTATTATATTGTTTTAATTATTGTAAATGTGAAGACTATGTGGATCATTGTTTAATTTTGTTTTATTCTCAGTTAGTTTTTAACATGGTCTGGCAGTTTTGAGTATTTTTTTGCGGCCTAGCCAAATGTCCTTTCTTTGGTATTGTTCGTTGAATCGTTGAGCTCCTTTAGTTATGAGTTGAGCTGCACAACGACTGACAAATGCGTGCACTGACTGGACAGGTCCACTCAATCTGTGTGGTTCTTTCATCAAAAGACCATTTCAGACACCAATCGACATGGTCTTCACATGATCTGACCAAGATTATGTCTGGACTTTAAAAGAGACTGTGACCTCTGAGTTTGTTTCGGCCTTTCTTCTCAGAGTAGTCAGATAGGAAACGCCGGCCTCATCTAGTTTAAAAAAATATGTTTTGACGTGTGAAAGTGTTTGTAAAAACCTACTTACAGAAATAAAATCATTTATCATTTATCATTGAATGTCAAACTTGGTTGTTTTTTATTTTCGATTATTCAACTCAATTTTGAGTAGATAGATAATTGCTTCATATTTTGCTATAAATTACAACCGTTGTGTCATCGTGTTTCTCTTTCTTTTCTATGCAATCCAACAGTGACCGCGGTTAAGGTGATGTCAGCGTCTTAATCTTAACACAAGGAACCCTACTAACCATACTTTCGCCAAGTCCACCTTACTTCCGGTTTAACTCGTCTGAGTTGAACCGGACACAGAGGTTTTTTCTAATTTTTACTTATTAAAGTACATTCTTTATGTTGTACGACTATTACTCTTTAAGTTAATATAAAAAAAAACACACTATAATATAAGCTTTTTGGTGACGCATCCTCGCGAACAATTATTTTAAACCATTATAAACAGTGTGTAGATGCAATGTACAGTCGCTATCACATCAAGTTACCACAAACTGTCAAATTTTCTCATTCGATTAAGAACTTAATAATTAACATTTTAAGGTTTAAAATCATTTGGTGAAATTTGACAGTTTGTGGTAACTTGATGTACTGGCGACTGTACTAATTCTATAGCTTTACCTTTTCATTTGCGAGGAAGACATATTGTTGGATCCCATAATTAAAAAGATCATTACATTTCTAAGTAACTTTGCTATTTCTAAGTGTCAATAATTTGTGAATATATTATTATTTTCGGTAGCTACCGCAGAAATAACTTTGCTTTTGATAGTTTTTCGAAAAATACCATGAAATAATGACACTGACACTAAAACACTATGACTGTTTACTATGATATCTTTTTAGATAAATATTTATTTCACAATTTTATTGCACCTACCTAGGTCGACTGGTAGAAAATGCCTATAGCATTAAGTTCGCCTTTGTATAAGTGTTTGTGTGCTTAATGTATGAAAGGTTGTCTTTAAAAGATCACTTTTAGCGATAAGACCGCCCATTGTGTCACCCTATGTAAAATTTCTACATTTATAGCTGTAATTTTTATGGTGTACATAATAAAGAGTATTCTATTTATCTATCTATCTAAATAAATAAAAACTTATTTTTGCGGTCGATAAAAACAAAACTGTGCTTGCGGAAATATTCATCCTACGGGACCCTTCACTGTGCGTGGACGGAAACGCGTTTGGCCGGTTTTTTAATATCAGTAGAATTTTACTGCGCTAGATAAATATTTTCCAATTTACAATACAATGATAAATACCAATAATTTCTTTCTTTAATTTCCTCATAATATTCAAATCGTAAAGAAATGTATTAATCTGACATGAGTATGAAAAAAAAACGAATTGAACTATACCATAAACAATTTACTTTGCTCGTAGTTTGTTGCACGTAATCTTTATTTACAATTTCACAAAAACATATTTTAATAATTTACGTTCGTACATTTATTAGTATATGAATTATGTAAACATTTTATGAAGAGGTAATTAAATAAATAAGTCCTCCACGTTTGTTGTGATGTTGTTTGTGTAATATTATCGTTGACAGTTTCGTTTCGAATGGCGATATGCTCGTCGTAAAATACCAGGAAATGCTATGATTCAACATCGCTGCGGCTTCAACAACAGTGACTGATGTGTTGTGTGCATTATTTTCAGTTGGGGATAGCGACCGGGTCGCTGTAGACGCAAGTTATCAGTGAAAGTTTGTAAAATGTCGCGGGGGTAATTCGAGTAACCTGGGAAAATAATACCATAACAATGGTTCCTGCGCCGAGTTGTCCGTTTACGTGGGACTACTGGACGTCCTCGCCGTCGGACGTGGTGGAGCTCACGTGTCTGCTGCCGAACTCTGTTTACATTCCCCTGAGGATAAGCTGGGATGCCACTCTTCAGGATGTCAAAGAGGTTAGTATGAGAGAGGAACACCCTCGCGTGACTCACACTTCTTGCCGACGATATTTTGATTGCATTTTTGGAAAGTGGGTCAAAGTATTGGGTAACATGTTTACAGATACATTTGTTAGGTACATTTAGAAAGTAGTTTACAACAATTATTTATCATGTAGGTGGTTTTATAGATGTTCCAGAAATTCTGATAAGCAGTGCCCAATCACAGATTTTTTTAAAACATATATGTAACCTACAATCCTCTATTGTTATTGTTCAGTCATCAAAGTCTGATGCCAAACTAAGTAAAATTCATGATTCAGATTTGGAATTTACGGTTCTACTCACGTAATTAAAACTAGGTTTATTTGGTTGCTATATGAATATAATTATCTCACAAAAGTTAAAATATGAATACCTTTTTGTCCAATAATTCCTCATGTACATATGGTAAACACCATATTTAGAAAACTCAGTTTATCATTCTCTGTTATTTATATCATTATTATTTTTATACTCACACTTTGTGTTTAAGGGAAAATAACATAGCTTAATTTAGAGAATAGGATGATGGAGGTATTCATCCCATTTATTTACGTCTGCGTGCATTGAATAACAACATGAGGTAACTATATGCTGATGTGATATTGAATCATCATATCACTATGACTAGGTATTTCATATGAGCTATTTAAAAAATCATGTAAATCTTTTATAATTACTAGGGTACATGACTTGTTATGAAACTAAAAGACAAAAAGCAACAAGCAGTTATACGTATTAACAGTTCTTTATTTAAATATAAGTAAAAACAAAGAGTAACTGTCTTTGCTGGAGATTGCACTTGACTTAACTAAACCATAAGATGAACACAAAAAAGAAAAACATATATATTTTCCTGCCCTTATTTCAATCTATTTCGGGTCAGCTTTATGTCATTACTCCCATAGGCCAACAGTAACAATAACCTACATGTAAAAATTACATTAATTGGTCAAGGACAGCCAATGAGACACAATTGATTTTCTATTGTTTGACTCCGAATTGGTGTCACGCAGGGCTTAACAGATAAAGGAATATTCTTGGCAAGCCTTTAATGGTCTATTTTTACAATATGTCAAGTTTACCATAACCTAACATATTCATGGGGACAAGCAAACACCACTTTCTTATACACACCAGTATCGGTTATTCAAAATATTCATTTCCAAAACTGACACTGGCTATGGATGAAGGAAAACAGGTTACAGCCCAGAAATTGCTCAGTGAAAAAGTAAATGTCAAGGACACATACAAGTAAAATGTGGTCAGCAGACTTAGCATGACGCTTTCTAATTCTACTCTACTGAATAGAAATTGCTTGTCTACATTTCTCTGTAGAAAACTGTCAACTGTCTACACGAAAACATTGTTTTTGTCTAATATTCCATCGACAAAACGTTTTTTTATATGGTTCTCGTGCTAAACAGATCATTTATAATAGACCTTCCACCAGCTCTCAGAACTGAAATGAGCCATGAGCGGTCACAAAAGTTGTCATTTGCATTCTGAAGTTTTGACCAATATTTCTTTCTTTGTAGGACATATGGGACCGGGCAGTCAACTATCCCCTTTTTGGGATGTTGCATGAGATGTCCAGCTATGTGTTTCAATTCGTCAATTCTCTTGCGGTGCCGGAAGAGGTTGATGATGAGAACAAGCGCATCCGCGACATTAAACCAGTATGCGGCGTGCTTATGATAGTAAAAAAGTCAATTGAAAGACCTGGAGAACAATTGCTGAATACACATATTAGTCATTTGATCGGAAAACGTGAGTATTTTTTTGTTACTAACACATACTGTAACCACCAAAAATTATTAACAACATGAGCTACTTTTTAGTCTCTCTCAAGGAGATGAGATGCATCTAATAAATCGTTTGCTACCAGCACCAAAAATACGCGTTTCGTTCTGGGAAACATTATATGCAATGATAAAAATCTTACAATGTTTATTCACGGTAGCCTTTAGTTATAATTTATCAATGAGAGGATGTGTAGTGTTATTTTTAGATAGATCTATTTTTGTTTTTAGACCATTCCAAACCTGAAGTTAAACTTAGAAGGCTGGTCAATCAAGTTACTTTGTTAAAATATATTTATTTCATGGTTTTACCAGGCATAATGTCTTCCTCAATCTGTAGGGAAACGTATAGGAATAAACAATAATCTAAATATAGAAACATCCAAATGTTATTTTATATAAGGAAGAATGCTAGTGTGAGGTGTACCCAACTACCTACATAAACATAATATTGTATTTTAAGCTTAAACTTTATATGGACATGCAAAAAATACCCACATGTATTAAGACTTCTTTATGAATTTGATAAGCATGTTGTGGTTCTTTGGGATGGCTGAAGTAGATCTCCTTAGTCAGCTACCCTCTTTCGAAGGTCGAACTATAATGAAAAGACTATTACAGGCATTTTACAGTAGGCCCCCTTATTTTATTGAAACAACTTACAATGCTAGGCCAGCTCAAAGTCAAACCACTACCAACGTGCAGGCGACTGTATATTATTATTTAAACAACAGTAAAAACACTCGGTGAGTACAATAAGTAAAACAGTATCTTTATTTTTTTACTCTGCGTCATTGCATTTCTACATATGATTTTTTTAATCATAAAAAATGTGAGCTCCTTTAGTTTACAATCTATCATTGTTAAATTGTCATATTGTGGACCCTCACTAATCGACAAGGTTCATATTTTGTCCGATTTATCACCCGTAAAATTGAGAACCGTCCCTGATCGGTAGGTTGCAGTAACTAAGCTAGGGTAGCTCAACTAAATGGGTTAGGTTAGAACTGTGAGCAACCACGCGCGAGCCGAGCGAGCAAAGCGAGCGGTGCCCGGCAGCGGCCGGAGAGCACTTCTTCCAAGTTTTTCGCAGTTACTTGACTATTTAATATTAGCGTAAGGTGCGTTCGTCGCATGCAAGTTTGATAACAGTTTACAATTTGTCAGTTTGCCGTGTTTAAAAACTATAGAAAAATAATGCGTTAAATTGTAAATGGTTTGTTGCAGTTCACAATTGGTCGATAGTTTATAATCTCGCTAGAAACTAACGATGTTCATAATCATACGGTGACATGTACATAATTATCATTACTTCATTACATAACTTCTTATGAATGAATGATGAGCGTCTACTCTCAAAAGGTTGTTCACCCCTAACATGTCCGATTGTGTACATAATATAATATGTGTATCTAATTTCCGTCGTAACGTTTTGCGACAACCTAAACTACTGATTATACTATTGTTTATTGAACATTGAATTGATAAGGCCTTGTTACATCAGTATTTTGTTTACTTTTATAAAATGACTAGCTTCTATCAGTGACTTTGTTCGCGTGGAAGTCCTAAGATACACAATATACTATAATAACAGCTACATTTTTATAATACTCCCTCTCGGCCCCGACCCACCGCGTCGCATCGCATCGCCCGCTCGCGCTATTGTTTCGTTTTCGCTTAGCGTTCTTTTATTATTTTTCACTTTTCTACTTTTATTCTTTTTGTTGGCTCCTAGGGGTCTTAGCGCGATGTTAAATAGTCGAACCCACCTTCCTCAAGAATTGGGCTATCAAATGCAAAAATATTTTTTCATATCCGACTGTAGTTCCAGAGATTAGCGCATTCAAACAAACAAACAAACTCTTTAGGGTTTATTATATTATTAATATACAGGGTGATTGGAAGATAGGTGCAAAGCTTTAAGGCGAAGATAGTACAGACAATTTAGAACCATTTAAGCCATGGTTGTCTTAGACGAAGTCTTACCAAATATTTTTAACCAAATTTTTAAGTTTTTTTTCGGAAATTCTCAAAATTTAATGTAAACTGCATAAATGGCCAAATTGAATGATAAATGAATTCATTTTTTATTTATTTAATTAAAGTAATGTGTAAGCAATCAAGCAAAACATGTTTTAGGCTTCTGTGTCATTAGACATTTTTTTTACAGACATTTAAAGCTCAGAAAAAATAAAAAAAATTGTACAATACGTCTTTTAATCCTTATTAAAAAAAAAACGGAGGGTGCTTTTTTTGTTCAAACCTTTTTGAAGACATGCTTGATAATCGCTCTTTCTTTTGAGGTATCATTTATGCGGATATCTTACAAATTATTGAAATTAGGGCCTACAAACCAATTTGAGGGAGATTTTTTTTATTTTAGGCAGACTAATTAAAACAACATTTGAATTAAAATTATTTATTTTTCATGTTCAAAATGACGGCCGTGATTCCTAATACAAGCACGGCCCCGTCTTCTAACTTCTGTAGTCTTTATTTTTTTAACGTCATCTCCTGCTTCATTGTCTCAAACGCTGAATTTATTCTTTGTATCAATTCTTCTCTAGTGTTTATTTCTATGTTGTTATACACCAGTTCCTTGGCCCGGCCCCACACGAAAAAGTCCAACGGGGTCAGATCTGGGGAGCGAGCGGGCCAAGAGATGGGTCCATCCCTGCCGATCCAGCTATCAGGAAAGCAATTGTTGAGGTGTTCCCTTACATTTAAAGTCCAATGCGCTGGACAGCCGTCTTGCTGAAAGATGACTGTTCGGTCTCTTTCGAAGATCGGGACACCTGATTCCTCTACCAGCAGTGGTAAATCAATTTGCAGAAATTGCAAATAATTTTCGCCATTCAATGGATCAGGCAAAAAGTGGGGCCCAATCAATGTTCTGCCAATTATTCCAGCCCATACATTCACAGAGAATTTCATCTGAAATGACACCTGTTTCTTAAAATGTGGATTGTTGTCTGCGTCGGCCCATTCATGGATGTTGTGAAAGTTTGTAATACCTTCCCTTGAAAATTTACTTTCATCCGTCCACAAGATTGATTTCTGAAACCACGCATCTTCGATGTCTCTGTTGAGGAGGAAACGGCAGAACTGAATTCTTCTTTGAGGATCTTGCTCTACTAGATCTTGCACACTCCTGCCATGGAACGGATACTTATCATTTTGGTGCATTGTATGCCACACCTTCCATTGAGAAATGTTTAAATTTCGAGCTACTGCTCTAGTACTGGTAGTAGGATCCGCTTGAAATGCTGCTAAAATGTCTTTGTCGACTGCAGTTTCGTGTCTGCCCGGGTTGACTCCAGGTTCCACGCGGTGAAACCCATCTTGGGCAAGACGACGAAACGTGTTGTAAAACACTCGGACATTCGGTATCCTGCGATTCGGATAGCGCTCTTGATACATCCGTCGCGCCAAAGATCCATTGCCGTCTGCTCTACCGTACATAAATACGATATCCGCATATTCTTGATTGGAAAAAGTAGCCATAGTCACTTAACAATTAAGAAAAACGGCGTAGGAGCGCACTAAATGTCAACTCAACACAATTAAGTCAAAAATCAACACGTGCAGGAGCGCGAGGCTACGACTGGACACGGTGAAACAAAAAAGTTCAAAACTAACGCAAACAACACGTGCAGGAACGCAAAGGGCTACAACTGAACACGGTAAATTGTGAATCAACACGACAACGTCCACTCACAAGGGCAGTAGTTTGACTAATAAGTAAAAGATGTAACGGCTTCATCACAGACCGACTGACCCTGACTAAAGAAAAACGACTTTGTTGCCTCAGTAACTAAGACCATTTTGCTGTAAAAACCAACTCTTATCGCTTTTGCTATTCATTGGGCGTTCTACCTGGAAATGCCGTCGCACCGCGCTCGGTGGCCATTGTTTAGAGAATCCCCTCAATGGGTTCCCCTCAATTGGTTCCTGCATGTGCCAAAAATTCTTAGAATTGAACAATGTTATCATTTCGAGCACATAAAGTATTCTTTTAAGCAAAAATTTTGTGTTTTGTTAGACTGCCTAAAATTTTAAATTTCTCCCTCGAATTGGTTTGTAGGTCCTAATTTCAATAATTTGTAAGATATCCGCATAAATGATACCTCAAAAGAAAGAGCGATTATCAAGCATGTCTTCAAAAAGGTTTGAACAAAAAAAGCACCCTCCGTTTTTTTTTTTAAATAAGGTTTAAAAGACGTATTGTACAATTTTTTTATTTTTTCTGAGGTTTAAATATCTGTAAAAAAAATGTCTAATGACACAGAAGCCTAAAACATGTTTTGCTTGGTTGCTTACACATTACTTTAATTAAATAAATAAAAAAATAATTCATTTATCATTCAATTTGGCCATAATTATGCAGTTTACATTAAATTTTGAGAATTTCCGAAAAAAAACTTAAAAATTTGGTAAGACTTCGTCTAAGACAACCATGGCTTAAATGGTTCTAAATTGTCTATACTATCTTCACCTTAAAGCTTTGCACCCATCTTCCAATCACCCTGTATATAGTTATAGATTGTAGGAAAACTAAAGTTATCAAATTAACATTACGCATAGTGCTATAGTTCGTTTTTTAATCCCAGAGTGTATTTTGACATTTCAACTGATTATTGTTCGTTTTTTCAATTTGGACTTTGACATTTGCATGTGTCAATTTAGCCTCTGAGATTAAAAAACAGACTTTAGTGCCTTCAATGTCTAACAAAATAGCTTAGAGCCTTTTAAAGCTCATTGTCATTAGGCGTTTGATAACTTGATCGAAACAAAGCAGGCCGAAAACCGACGAGTTACATAGGCGGGAACTCGACCGGCATATAGACCGGCATATCATAAAAGTGATTCTCATATCCTATTTACAGAATAAACAATTTCATTTCATTTCATATAAAATTTGGGGACTTCCCCGCTTAGACGGGAAAACGACGAGTGATATTAGCCGTTTGTTTACCCGCGGGGTAATTACGTAATACACTTACACTAGCGCTAGCGATGGGTTTCATTTTGACAGCTCAACAAGTTATTTACGTTGTTAAGACGCTGACAACACCTAAACCGCGGTCACTGTCAAATTCCATAGAAAAGAAAGAGAAGCGCAATTACACAACGCTTGTAATTTATTGCAAAATATGAAGTAATTATCTATGTACTCAAAATTGAGTTGAGTAAACGAAAATAAAAAACAACCAAGTTCTGCATTCAAATAACACGTTCTTGTTATTAATTAAATACGTAACATATGTTGATATTTGATACAGATATTTTGGATTAGAACTCAAAAGTAAGAGGTTAGTTTAACGTTAGTTTGTATCGAGATTTTGTTTTCAAAACGTGTTTTGGTAACAACCAGGTTCTGGGAAATATGTTCAAAATTAACATATATTTTTTCCGCTACCACAAACTATACAGATTTGGCAATTTTTTTTTCTTAAGCGAAGCCTATTTTGGTCAATTGGGTCTTATCAGCGCCTTAAGGAGACAAATTTTTCGAACATATGAAGCAATGGATTAGCAATGTACTTCAAAATCATTCACATTGTGATTGATACTGTGTTACGGCAATTAGGGGCCGATCGATGGACAACGCAGTGGGTGCCATATTTGGTGCAAGCGTAAAGTCGACAGGTTTACGCTTGCACCAAATATGGCACCCTGTACGTATATCAACGCATGTTTTTAATAACTACTAGAAATGCACCATCATTATGAGTGTTTGTGGAATGCTTTGCAGTAAATCGCAAAATTCCCAACGACTAACGAATTTAAAAATTGTTTTCCGTATGCGGGCCGTATTTTGATTTTTTTCCACCTTCCTCCCACGTTCCGCCTAATGAAAGTTGCTCGAAAAACTACAAAATTACTAAAATCATATTCTTACTCAACAGGCCTCAACGAATTCGACAACATTCGAAGTTCGGAGGTGAATGACTTTCGGATGCGGATGCGATACCTAGCGGAGGAGAGTCTAATCAAGCGAGCGCAGAGCACCCGGCTTGAGAGACTGCGGTACCAGTGCCCTCCAAGACTGGCAGACCATCCCGACACGCCGACTACTCTGAAGACCAACCTGAACCAACACTGCTTTCTACTCGTCACGCGTGTCCCGAATTCAGAGGTAGGCAGGGATATTTGAACTGTTTTTGATGTGTAACATCTTGCTTTCTGTCGTGATTTCGTGAAAAGGTACGGAAGTGTGTAGACAGGAAGTGGCAGCTTGAGCATGGAATAAGTGTACTCATGGAATTAGTAGGTACTATATAGATTGTAAGTAAAGGGGGTCAAATTTCGACCAGTGGGCGACCACTAGTAATGAATAATTATTCGAATAAATATTTCAGTATTTAGCTTTTTTAAATTCTGCAGTTTCTTTCTGTCGCTGCTCAGTTGTTTATTATCAAAGAGATGTCAGATGTTACACATCTTATGCGACTACTGTAAGGCTCGCTCGTTTTTTTTTACCCAACTGCCCCAGAAGGGAATGTTTTTCGAGAGTATGTATGTATGTATGTCTTTGGCTCGTTCTGTAGCCTAAACGGCTTGATGGATTTTAACATATGAGGTGTCCTTAGATTCGTCTTAATTGTGGGAGTGACATAGGCTATATAATATTTATAAACTGCATCTGCAAATACAAAAAAAAGGAGGGGAAGGTAATTTTTAATAAATTGCAACAAATAAAATATCGATAATATTGGTATCAAATAAAAGCTAGTAATGAGTAATTTTCAAATATATATCGACGGTTAAAAGGTAATACGGCATAAGCGACGTTTTGGTCGAAAATGGGTTATGAATGCCATCCTATTTAAAAAAAGAGATTACGTAGGATGGCATTCATAACTCATTTTCGACCAAAATGTCGCTTATGTCGTATTACCTTTTAACCGTCGATATATATATTTTTAAAACTAAAAAGCCTGAAATAAAATAATTTTTTTTTTTTCTTTTTATTTGTGATGGGTTTGCTCTTGACCTTAGTCTATGTCAGAGGTGACAGAAACAAAGTCGACGATGGAGCGAGCTTACCCAGAAGAAGCCTGTTCACTCTCACTTTGAAGAGATTAGGGTTGTATGCGTTCGGAAACACAGACGCAGGCAGAGAGTTCCATTCCTTTGCTGTGCGCATTATAAAAGAAGTTTGGAAACGCTTAGTGCGAGCTGGTGGGATAGCCACCAGGAAGGGATGGTAACCTGAAGTGCGCCTAGATGACCGATAATAGAAGGGGGCCGGTGGAATGAGGTCGTGGAGTTCTTGGGCACACTCTCCGAAGTACAATCTATAGAAGACCGACAAGCAGGCAACCTTGCGACGATGGGCCAAACTGTGAAGCTTGGCATCCACCAGATTTACGTCGCCAATGAGCCTCTTAGCTCTGCGTTCCACCGAGTCAAGCGCGGCAAGTTGGTATTTAGCCGAGCCATCCCAAAGGTGGCTACAATACTCCATGCAGGATCGGACCTGCGCTTTATAAAGGGTCAAAAGCTGTCCAGGCGTAAAGTATCGCTTCACCTTATTTAGGATGCCCAGTTTCTTGGCCGCAGTTTGGGCTTTGTACTCGATGGTGGCGCCGAAGTTGAGGTTAGATGTCAACTCCGTGCCTAGGAGCTCGAGCCGATCAGTTACAGGAACCGATGTACCCCGAAAAGTAGGAGTCAGGTCGAAACGACTCCTTTTTGTGGTAAAAAGACACGCCTGTGTTTTGGTGGCGTTAAAAGTGACCAGATTATCATCACCCCACTGGGAGACAAGGCTTAACGTCAACTCTGTCCGCTCTACCAAGGCCTCTCTCAAGGAACGAACTGCGGCCCCGTTGGTTTTTGCGCTGGACAAGTATCTCTCTGAAACAGTACTGTCGTCCGCGTACCCAACAATACCAGTCTGTAGTAGGTCATTGATGTGCAGCAGGAAAAGAGTTGCAGAGAGAACAGACCCCTGAGGAACTCCGGCATCAATAGCCATAAGGTCAGAGGAGCAGCCGTCAACGACTACTCTGATCGGCCGTTCACTAAGGAAGTCTGATATCCAGCTACAAAAACCAGCAAATTATTTAAAAAACAAAAAACCCGACTTATACCGACGAATAACCTGTAATATGGTGTAACTTTTTATTGTTCCCGCTTGCAAGACCAACATTCTATAGATTATAATGCTTGTTTTTCCCTTTTCAGTTGTGTTTTTTGATTTTTAAATAATTTATTTTATTTTGTTATTTATATCCATATTTCTGTGTGCTGAGTGTTAGGTCTGCATTGCGATTTTGTTTCAAAAGGACTGTCTGTCTATTGCCAGCCAGGTTAATGTACGTAGCGTGACAAAATTGTAATCGTCGCATTATCTCGCGCCGAAATGAGACGCGACGTTGTTATATGTGTTATGTATGTTTAGTAGTAAGACGGGCTGGGGTCCGCACCTTCACGTCCAAGCGCGTAATTTGCGTACGGGGGGCACGACTATGTTTACTCATAATCTGTTTTTGGTTTGGCACGAGATATTACAAGTTTATTCCTCTCGCTCCTGGTGGCTGTGTGCTGAGGAAAAACCCTAAGGCTCAATTTACATTGCCACGGAACTGAATGGAAGCGAGATTTTGTAACAATATTGTTTATGGCAAAATGAACTTTATGTCAATTGTGTAACGTACAAACGATACGAGCTTGTAACTGCGGGAATTCTCAAACATTCGACCTGTTATTAGGGTCGTAGCTAGTTTGTACGTTACACTGTTGATATAAAGTTCATTATACTTTGTACGAAAAATTCGCTTCCAGTCCGTTCCGGGGCTATGTAAATTGAGCCTAAATCAAGAACTATGCTTTACTAGGAAGGTTTTATTGAAGTGATACAGACTTTATGCTCGTTTAGGGTTCCATAGAAAACAAGGAACCCATATAGTTTCGCCATGTCCGTCTGTTTGTCCCCGCTGTAGCTCAGGAATACTTAGTACTAGAAAGAGTAGAAAGCGGTAATTTGGCTTAGGTATACATGGGTCATTCTAAAATCGGTTAAAAAAACGTGGCAATAAATCTAAATTCTAAAAAAAGTAAATTTTTGTTTAATTTAGGTGTAAAGATATTCATGATATGTACATAACTTTAAAAACTGCAAATTTGAGGCTAGGCGCGTTTTTTTGTATCTATTTTCAGATTTTTAGAGGACTTGATCAGGGTACAAAAAAGAACAACTCTGTTACCATAATTCATTTATTATTAGCATTGTGCAGTAACAGAGTAGTAATTTAAACAATTTAAAACTTTTATTATTTAAACAAAATTATATTATGTTAAAATTATTGCACGTAAGGTAATTATTCCTTATGTGTATTATTTATGAAAAACAACTCAGACTGAAACAGACTGATGAATGACTACTCAGTTACATAAAACATTGGTGATTAATCAATATTAAAGGTGTTAGATGTTTTAAAAGTTATTAAATAATGTGTCCAGTATGGAATGATCCCATAATGCTATAAAATGTTAATAAATTCTCATAAAGTAGTTTAGTTTCGGGACATAATTTTCTGCAACGGATTTTAGAATGACCCACATATTAATCACAAAGTGCTAAAACAAAATTTTGAATATTTTTTTTTCTCGCCGCTCTGGGCGGAGCGGGAGGGTGTGTCAGACTCTTACTGACTAAAACCCACCCGTATTCCTTCCGTTGCCTGAGTTACCAGGGGCCTCGGTGACCCTTTATTACCTTCTCACGGCTAAATGATAAATGATTTTATTTCTGTAAGTAGGTTTTTACAAACACTTTTACACGTCAAAACATATTTTTTAAACTAGATGAGGCCGGCGCACAGTGGAACGAATGTATGGGAGCGGTTGGACGTAGACATGTCCGAAAAATAAGAGTAAAATTATGCCAAACTAATGATGCCATCTTATTCGATTACTTAATGCCTTCATAAATTGTGGTGATGAATTTCTTCATAACTCCCATATTTCGGGAGTAATTTGAGAAAATGTGAAATTTTACTATGAAAATGAGTGTATCGAGCTCTCTCCCTCCTGATTCCGGGCTTGTTTCAAGTAGCGGTCTCTAATATCGTAATGCTATTACTAAGAGCTATATTTAATACTAAGACACATAGTGCGCCAAATGTGCACTTTCTGGGATAAAAGGAAATGAAAATTTAAAAAAAAAAACGTTTTTTCCCCATTTGTATTTACTTTAAACCGCAGACAGACTTATTAAGAGGTCTATAAATATATTATATATATACAGAAATATATATTAACAAAAATATTCACAAGAACTGATGAGAGTATGACTTTTAAGTAAGTTGATAATAAATTACCTAGTTTCATTAAAAGTACAATAAATAATTAAGATGTAAGCTCTAATTTACTAAGTTACACATTTTAAAACAATAACATCATTTAATTATCTTCGTCATCATCATCATCATCAATTAATTCAAATTCAGAATCGATGTCCGCTAAATCATTTATGTTAACAAATTCGATATCACTTTTCTCAGAATCCGTAAGCTCATAAAATTCCTTAAAAGAAGATTTTTTTACAAACTTATTTCCTTTTGGACGGATACTTGTAACAAGTGGATCAGAAGACAGTAAAAGATTGTGCATAATATCTTCATTGCATGAGATACTGCTATGCTTTCGAGAATGCCCCTCTCTATATTTTCTAAAATCTTTATTTCTAGCCTCAGATGCCTCTTCGGATAGAAAACCAATGGGCACAATTGACATGTTCTGAACTATGTCTGGCCCATGCATTAAAATTTTATGAAGTGAAGAAGGCATATAATACCATGGGTATAACTCCACGTAAAGCTTAGCAGTATCAAAGCAGAACTCTCGGAATTTAGTTACGTTGATCTTCTCTCCTGATGAAATACACTGCAAGATCACACAGATTTTTCTTAAAAGCATAGCATCTATTCCGGTCAGTTCAGCAGATTTAGTGTAGTTTTCAAAAAATCTCCTTGCCGAGTTGCCATTGTTGGTGGATCCACTGCCTTGTTTCACAACATCGAGAAGTAAGCCCGTTTCTCTTCTTACAGCCTCTTGAACTCTTTTCTTCCTGTCATCAACTTGCCTTTTTGCTATATCACCCCTTACTTGCCATGATTTTATGTCTAATTTGTAGGAAATGTGTAATAAGCATTCCATTGAGCGAATCCAAGCGTGAAGGGTGCTTAAGCTATATTTATACATGTCCTCGTTTGCGTGTTTATCTTTGATTAACTCTAAATTATTCATTTCTTTAGGACAAGCCTTGCATATGTCACACACTGAAGCTGCTGTATTGGATATAATGGAATGAATTTTACCATCAATCATTGTCAACAGCAGTTGGTGTTTGACACTAATTCCATCAGTGATGGTGGATGGAGTTAAGGCTTCAATCTCTGCTTCGATTTCAGCCATCTCTCTCTGCACATTTTCTTTGGTTTCCTTTATAAACTTAAACAATATTGGCCGGCAAAATGAAGTGGAAGATGGTCGCTCGTTTTCCCAAATTGTTACACCTTTTGAGACGAGCCGCAGTGGTACAAGACTAATCATAAAATTACTAGCAAGATCGATTTGCTCATCTTCACTCGTCCTTTGATGATAAATGCTTTGGCTAGATGATCCGTCAAAACCCCATTTGCTGGTCAATACGAGCTGTTGATTGGGATCAACAGGGGTTTCTAACGACCTAATAAGTCTTCTTGAGGTTAAATCCATCAAGGCTTGTAATTTGATTTTTGCAGAGCTCTCTGTAACTGTGAGATCTTCTTTGGCCGGATAGCACTTAATTTTTTCTTTAACCAACATGTAGTAACTCGGGTATTGAAGAGCTCCTTCTTGAGTGTTGAAATCCCGAAGAGTGTTATAGCGCCATTTCGATAAGTTTATCGATACATAAAGAGCCAATGCCTTCAAAGGGGATATTTCCCGTACCTGAATTGATTTACCTTCAATGAAGGCTTTGATTTTTGAGGCCTCTTCTGGATTCTCCGTCAAGTATTTCATAACATAAGCTGTATCGCTTTGTCCTGCCTTTTGAAGCGCCCTTTCGGCCGAAAACATAATTTCAGCGCTGCTACTGCTGCATGAAAGACTATCTTCAGTGCGTCTTCTTTTTTGCCGGTTACTAAGGTCCTCAAAAGATTTACGAGGACTAGGATGTGTACAAGTTGAAGCATCAGATTTAGCAGGAGAAATTATGGGCTCGATGACGTCACTTATATTTTCTGTAGAAGGTTCCATATTTTCATTCTGTAATTCCGGCCATTGAATTGCAGCCTGTAGCCAAATCTCATGTTTCTTCCGAAACTTATCTGTGCTTCTTCCAGACTGTGTCCATTTTGCATAAATGCGGTAGCAAAATCGACGACACCAGTCTTTTAAACTTGTTTCAGCACTTTCACATAACTGAACACAACTGTTATCTTTTAAAACACTGAACAAATAGTTAAAGTCGCGTAAATCTTTATGTGCGCGTGCGCATAAAGCAACGTGAATATCAAGATTTGTATTAAAATTTGGAAAATACATTGCGAGATTAGCTTGGATACAACGAGGTGTAAATCAACACTGATTTTAAAGTTACTAATAGTGACCTATTTATATAAAATCCAGGTATCCCAGGTATCCTTTGTTAAATATTGCAAGGTAATTAGTTATTGTGATAATTAGTAAATGATGCATGCTAAATTAGTGTATTAAGAGCCATTTAGTAATTAAATAATAGCAATGTTCTTATCAGTAATCATTAGTGCATCAGTTTTATATGTAAACCTTAAGTCCCTAATTATATATCCTAATTAGCTTATATCTTCTCTAATTGGCTGCTCAGAAATGTTATTGTAATAAGGTAAACCTTTAGAAAAACGGTTTTAATCAACAAAATAAACAAAAAATAAAAAAATTGTGTTATAAAATAAACATCACTCTTTATCCCAGAAAGTGCACATTTGGCGCACTATGTGTCTTAGTATTAAATATAGCTCTTAGTATTAGCATTATGATATTAGAGACCTCTACTTGAAACAAGCCCGGAATCAGGAGGGAGAGAGCTCGATACACTCATTTTCATAGTAAAATTTCACATTTTCTCAAATTACTCCCGAAATATGGGAGTTATGAAGAAATTCATCACCACAAGTTATGAAGGCATTAAGTAATCGAATAAGATGGCATCATTAGTTTGGCATAATTTTACTCTTTTTTTTCGGACATGTCTACGTCCAACCGCTCCCATACATTCGTTCCACTGTGCGGCGTTTCCTATCTGACTACTCTGAGAAGAAAGGCCGAAACAAACTCAGAGGTCACAGTCTCTTTTAAAGTCCAGACATAATCTTGTTCAGATCATGTGAAGACCATGTCGATTGGTGTCTGAAATGGTCTTTTGATGAAATAACCACACAGATTGAGTGGACCTGTCCAGTCAGTGCACGCATTTGTCAGTCGCTGTGCAGCTCAACTCATAACTAAAGGAGTTCAACGATTCAACGAACAATACTAAAGAAAGGACATTTGGCTAGGCCGCAAAAAATACTCAGAACTGCCAGACCATGTTAAAAACTAACTGAGAATAAAACAAAATTAAACAATGATCCACATAGTCTTCACATTTACAAAAATTAAAACAATATAATACTACACAGAGTAAATATTCATGTCATTGTATAAATAAAATTCATCAATGTCAATCTGTATATACGGACATAATCTTGGTCAGATCATTTGAGGACCATGTAGGTTGGTGTCCGAAATGGTCTTTTGAGGAAAGACCACACAGATTTGAGTGGACCTGTCCAGTCAGTGCACGCATTTGTCAGTTATCATGCAGCTCAACTCAAAACTTAAGGAGCTCAATGATTTGACGAACAATACCAAAGAAAAGACATTTGGGTAGGCCGCATAAAGTACTCAAACTGCCAAACCATCATTAAAACTGAGAGACAAAAAAAACGGTTAAGGCGCTGACAAGACCCAATTGACCAAAATAGGCTTCGCTTAAGAAAAAAAATTGCCAAATCTGTATAGTTTGTGGTAACGGAAAAAATATATGTTAATTTTGACCATATTTCCCAGAACTTGGTTGTTATCAAAACACGTTTTAAAAATAAAATCTCGGTACAAACTAACGTTAAACTAACCTCTTACTTTGAGTTCTAATCCAAAATATCTCTATCAAATATCAACATACGTTACGTATTTAATTAATAACAAGAACGTCTTATTTGAATGCAGAACTTGGTTGTTTTTTATTTTCGAATACTCAGCTCAATTTTGAGTAAATAGATAATTGCTTCATATTTTGCAATAAATTACAAGCGTTGTGTCATCGCGCTTCTCGTTCTTTTCTATGCAATCTGACAGTGACCGCGGTTTAGGTGTTGTCAGCGTCTTAAGTAGGCTTTACAAGTTAACGAGTAATAGTCGATCAACTTAAATTTGCAGTTGGAGAATCGACACGGCTACATATCAAGCTATACATTTTCAGTATAAGCTGATCTCGCATCGTATAGGATCTTCGTACAATGAGAGGTCAGCTTATACTGGAAATGTATAGCTTGTTATGTAGCCGTGTGTACTATCGAAGCGAAGTCCTAAGCGCATCAGAATGTTGATACTATTGCGAGTAACAAGAATTTCTTCCACTTTTTGTTTATGTAATTTGATGTTACAAAGACTATGCAATTTGAGAGCTAACAGTTGCAATATGATTACGATACTTTGGATACAGAATGTACTTTGACCAGCGGGGCACTTGCGGTAACACACATCAAATCACAATTGATCGGGTTTCATTTTGACAGTTCACCCACGTCAAATGCGTTATTTACGTTGCTGAGCAGACGAACTTTTCAAACCTATGAAGCAATGGATTAGAAATATCCTTCAAAACTCTCACATTGTAATTCAAACTGTGTTATGCAATTAGGGTGCTCAGCACCATACATACATCTTACATATTATAAAAAAAAAAAGTCCTCCACCGCGTCTGTCTGTCTGTCTGAACGCGATAAACTCAGAAACTATTGAACGGATTTTCAAACAGTTTTTACCAATGGACGGATTGATTCATGACGAAGGTTTATGTGTATAATTTATTAAGTTTTTGTATAAATTGACTGAAATATGGCGATTATTGTTGAAGATGTTTGGAAAACACCATACCGATTGGGAGCTTTACGGGCGTGGGCCGCGAAAGCCGTATTCAGAGACACATATCGATGGTCAAAGGTTGACAACATATAACTGCTATGTGTCAAATTTTACAGGAGAGGGAAAAAACTGTATAAGTTCGAAAAAAAAAAATTAAGAAGGTTTTGGTAGGTAATCGAATTATTTATTGATATAATTTAAAACAATATAATGCCCACATAGGTTTTTCATTAAATAATCAATACACAAACAGTTACGAGTAAACATTATTAAAAGAACCTCACTACTAACGTGTTACGAGCAGTCAACGATTACTTACGAGTTGTCAATTTAAAAAAAACAAACACTATTTTATTAGATTGAAACAATTAAATATGCGGCAAATTATCATAAAAGAGTGATAATCTGAAGATATTATAGTTTTAAGAGCTTGCAAGTCATTAAATTTGCATGAAGTAGGTTTAGGCGAGTCCTTCAAAACTTGCTCGTAGATTGCTAAGGGAAAATTTATATTTCGTGGCCTACTTGGCAACGAAGAATAGTTTTCGTCGCAAATGTTAATTTTAAAGTAAATTTTGCCATCTGGTTTGTACTATAAATCTTTAAGATCTGTGACCACAGGATCTCCTTTTTTCTTTCCAGGCCTGATACTTTCATAACGCATGACTTTTGGATCATCGAACTTTTTGAAAAACTCAACTTTTAACATCTTGACTTCGTATGGATCTTTGCGTGATTTCCTAGTTATGTCATATTGCGATGGAACATAAATAGCGTCATATTTTTAGATGCCACGTTCGATGGCAGCATGAACGCTATCCACTTCCATCTGCGTAAGTCCAGGTTCTAGATATTTGTGGTAAATGACCACATTATTCACAGTAGCAAAGTTGGATAGAGCATTTGCTAATACTACATTCCTATTTTGATAGGTGCAACCAATGAAAAAATGATGCTGAATGATGCTCCAAATAATGATAGGCTTTGCTACAAATTTGCCTTCAAAGTTTAAAATCATATCATATAGGTAGTCTAATATGCAACTAACAAAAACGGATGCCTGAGTATCGGAGTTGACTTCTGAAAACCAATAACATCTTACTTTTTGGATGGATATTGTGAACTGTAAAATTGTGGTTGATCAACTTTCTTCGGTAATATGCGCTGCTGGCTCTTGTGTATGGACATTCTTTCACAGCTTGAAATGAAATGATTTTATTTTCTGTAAGTAGGTTTGTACAAACACTTTTACACGTCAATCATATTTAGAAAAAAAAAACTAGATGAGCTCGGCGTTTCCTATCTGACTACTCTGAGAAGAAAGGCCTAAACAAACTCAGAGGTCACAGTCTCTTTTAAAGTCCAGACATAATCTTGGTCAGATCATGTGAAGACCATGTAGATTGGTGTCTGAAATGGTCTTTTGAGGAAAGAACCACACAGAATGAGTGGACATATCCAGTCAGTGCACGCATTTGACAGTAATCGTACAGCTCAACTCAGAATTTAAGGAGCTCAACGATTCGACGAACAATACCAAAGAAAGGACATTTGGGTAGCCCGCTTAAATGACTCAAACTGCCAGACTAAGATTATAACTAAATGAAAAAAAAAAACAATGACCTACATAGTCTTCACATTCACAATAATTGAAAAAACAATATAATACTTTACAAGTAAATATTAAATTCCGCACAATATATTAAGCTCCACAAAGTAAATATGTTATTGTGTTTTGAATAATCATTAAATGTCAAAAGTGTATATAAATAAAATAAAAGTTTTAGTATTCAATAATTGGAGCAGCTCAATCCCAAGCCTTTTTGTCCTCAATATAATCTTTAACGGTATAAAAGGCTTTCTGGCACAACTTACTTTTAATAAATGATTTGAATTTATTAAGGCTTAGATCTTGAACGTGGCTTGGAAGTTTATTATAAAAACGTATACATTCACATCTGAATGAGCTACCTATTTTCTTGAGCCTTGTTGTAGGTACAACACATTTGTGTTTGTTCCTAGTATTTATATTATGGATATCACTGTATTTTTTAAACAATTTTATATTTTTATGGGCATATAAAAGATTTTCAAAAATATACTGAGAGGGCACAGTCATTACATTAATCTCCTTAAATTTCTCTCTGAGAGAGTGCCTCGGACTTTATTTATAAATTGATCGAACAGCTCTTTTCTGCAAAACAAAGATAGTCTGAATGTCCGCGGCATTTCCCCACAACAGAATACCGTACGACATTACACTATGAAAATAGCTAAAGTACACTAAACGGGCTGTCTCTATATCAGTTAAATTACGAACTTTTCTAAGAGTGTATGCTGCGGAGCTTAGCTTTATCGACAATTTATCTATATGTGGACCTCACTGAAGCTTAGCATCCAAAGTTAAGCCCAAGAATACTGTGCTATTGAATACTGTGCTTGAACATCCTGTTCTAAGATAATACATTTTCCTTCACCTGCCTCCTTTAAATCCTTTTCTTTTTTCTTCTCTTGCATTTTGTTTCCTCAGCTGATGATCTTTATATTGCTTTTCCGATATTTGTTTAGTGTGATAGCTTAGACACGTATCACACAAATCTTTTTTCGGCTGCTGGAAGCCAATGTTTTTTTCTGTTATAATCTTATCAAACATAGTTCGACATAACGGTAGGTACCATGTTTTTTATTGTTCTCGCTTCAGTGTAGGTCCTATACACTTCCACCATACCTCCGGGAATGGGTTCTAAGTATGGCTTACTGGTGTCTTTGCGCCAGTAGTGTGATGGAAGCTTTGGTAAGTTTTCTATAAACTCGTCTAAAAATTCACGTGACAGTCTTTTCTTCTCTCTCCTCTTTTTTTCTCTATTTGCTTAACACTTTCTCTTGCAAACTTGATTATTACCTAAAATATTATTGAATAACTCAATAGTTCTCATTAATTAGTATAACATTTAGGTATGGATGATAGGATGGCTTAAAATATAAATAGTGAGCTTTTATTGAGCGATTTACGTCAAATAAAAAAAAAAAAACTTACCAATACACCTTCAGGGACACGTTTCGGAAATAAATAGACGTGTTTAAAGTTGTAATTATATATAAAACTATTATTAACAATTAAAACTCGCGCCGTAATGTTACTGTGTCAGTTAAATAATGCGAACTGCATTTGCGTTGACACCTCGTAACTCGCGCACTAGTGAGTTCAAGTTGATAGCTGTTAATTGTGAGTTGTCAACTGTGGTATAAATTGTTCGAGTGACATTTTTTGTGCATTACGAGTTATCAATGGGAAGATTCGGCGTTTAATTAAAAAAAAAATTGATGTACTTAACTCATTTTGAGAAAAAAATGTGGGTTACAAGTCGTCAACATATGACCATCGATATAATATTTATGTTTTTTGTGATTGTACATTTTAAAAAGTTCAACAATAATGGTGCCGATTCCCTTGTTCACAAACTGAACTAAATTTAAGTTCAGTGCATCTTTTTCTTTCTATTTCATTAAGAAAAGGACAGAAGATAAATTTTAGTTTAGTCAAATGAATCAGCGCTCGATTCAAAATTACGCGTGGTTGACGAGGCGGGCGCAGCGCTCGGCTATGAGGTATGCGATCGCTTTCGTTTCTTTTTAATCCCGGTAGTACGTTCCTGTGGGATATTTTCCGACATCCACACGGACGAAGCCGCGGGCATAAGCTAGTACATACACAAACTCACGCCTTTTCCCCCTGGGGGTGGGTAGGAGCATTACTTGCTGGGTGGCTTATTGCTCGTATCTTGTGCAAAATATTGGACCTGGATAGGCGTTGACAAAGCCGATTTTTGAATCATCTCCTAATATCTACATGAAAGAAATAATCATAGGTATTCCGGCAATATTATTCACTGGTGGCTTTTAAAATAAAACAACACTAATTAGGTAAGTATTAAATAATGACGCCAATTTAATGTAAGAAGGAAAAATATATTAAGTCATCGAATCGTTAATGGTGGTAATTCTTGAAATATTATTTTGTGGTTCTGAATTTCTGATAAATTGACAGTGTACCATAAATGGTATTGGTTTACTTTCTGATAATCTCTATAACAGTAACAATAAAATGTAAAGCATACATACATTGTACGTCATTGAAATCGTTTTACCCAGTATAATACTGACGTGATATAAGTAAAACAAAATCTAGTTTGAGAGTTTATTCATAAAAACATGCAAACACATTCGACCAAAATCAACGTGGGTCTGAAACGAGATTGTGCCGTAATCTAGTTTCGATGGCAGAAATTGATCAGCTGTTGTTGATATAAATATACCAGTCTAGTCTAGACACGATAACTGTCGGCGCCTCTCACTAGCAATGACAATGAAAATCACCAATGTTTTGATATTTATATCTCTTCTACTCGAAACTAGCTTCATAAATCTAATGGCCCATTTGACATTTTTATTGAAACAAATCGTGTCTTCCTATTCATAATGCCTGTTCATGATGCAATTTGTAAAGCTTTAATTTATCTGAGGAATGTTTCGAGATGTTTTTTGATTTACATCAATTCTTTATATCGTTTAAAATATTTGTGGAAAACAATGTTTTTGATACTAAACTAAAACAAAATATCCTCAAATTAATATATAAATGATAAATTTTACGAAAACCTAATGGCGTTTTTTTTTTCGCTAGAATCACCAAACAAGACTACTATCTATCACCTTGGTGTAATAAGTGTATTTAAATAAGACATTAAAATATATCACTACTCAGTGTTCCGCGTGCTTAACCGGTAAAGCCCCAATGGCTCCGAATAGGAGCCCTCGCGGCGCGCGATTTGAAA
The DNA here is from genome assembly GCA_905333075.3 of Atethmia centrago. NCBI lineage: Eukaryota > Metazoa > Arthropoda > Insecta > Lepidoptera > Noctuidae > Atethmia > Atethmia centrago. The sequence goes on along the minus strand of HG995378.1, from coordinate 26,098,043 downwards.
GTAGTTATCGAATAAAAATGTTTTTTTTGAGATTGAGAGATGACGTTATTGAGCCACGGGCCTGAGCGGTTAAGCACCAAATTATGCATTCCGTACATAACATAACATAATATAGCATAGCATAACATAACAATGTAACAAAACATAATATTACATCACACCTGTATTTTTCGAATAGTTACGCAGAGGTTCACCTAAAGTAGTTCACCCACATCTCGCCAGTAAGTCCATATGGGACTTACTGGCGAGATGTGGGTAAGAGGGGGCGAGCCTATTGCCCATCAATCGGACGCAAACGAGAAATTAAGAACGAAATCTGACCGGAAGATGGTGACAGATTGCATTAATTAATTAGTTACAGTGTGGCATGCCTAGTGTAGTCGAACTATGTGATGAAAAAAAATGGTCATAGGGCTGGTCGGGGGGGACGTTATCGCAGGACGATTAATCGAACTTGTCGGATAATAAAAACTAACAAATCGTTTTGCATTCTTTAATGAATTCGCTCCTTTGCGGCTATTTGGATCCGTCGGAAGGCTATGCAATGATGATTTCCGTGAATGGCTTCTCGAAGATGATAAGTAAAAAAAAATAACCTGTAACAAATGTTTAAAAAAAATATATGTTGACGTGTTCTAATTAGTATGGCGGGCGATAAGCCTCACCAGATAAGTAGGGCATTAGGCTAGCGCCGGATTTATTTTTTATCGACTACCAAATTAAAACACAACAATTTTTGCGATAACGCCCCAAGCCCCCCAGCCCCATACCATATTTTTCGTTCCATTCATCAAATAGTTCGACCACACTAGGCTTGCCATACTGTAACAAATTAATTAGTGCAATCTGTCACCTCCCACTCTATCTTTAGACCTCATCTTAAGAAGCGCTAAGGGAGCCCGTGATTTTTTTTGCAATTAGCCTCAGGTTGTATTTTGATCAAAACGTGATTCGCGATAGCAACAAATATGTGTGTTTACAGAATTAAAATCATTAAAATTATCAAATACAACTCTCTCAGTTAGAATTGACCTGAAATGTCATGATTTCATAAAATAGTCAATCAATAGGGTAATTTGAAATCAGAGGGTTGTATACTTGTATTGATGATTTTAAGTATTATAATTCTGTAAATACATACTTTTTACGGTCGCGAATAATACTTTGATCAACATTAGGCTCTGATACTTAGGCTCTGATACTATCTGCAAATTGCAAAAATCCTAAGAAAATTTGAATTTCGCGTGCTACGTTATCTACCTGAAGAAATACTAGGGTTAATACTATCATTGATCTTCAGGGAGACCTTCTTCTTCTAAATTTTCCTCTGGCTCTATTTCCTCCTCTTCAAGTTCACCTTCTTCGATCCACTGCAACATCAGGGTCTTGCTTTCCACTCTGAAATATTAAATAAAACTGTCACAACGGATTAAGGTACTATGATAACACCCCTCTTTTTACCCGACTGCCTCAGGAGGGTAATGTTTTTCGAGAGTATGTATGTATGTATGTATGTATGTATGTATGTATGTATGTATGTATGTCTATTTCTTTGGCACGCTCTGTAGCCTAAACGGCTTGATGGATTTTAACATAAGAGGTGTCGTTAGATTCGTCTTCATTGTAGGAGTGACATTGGCTATATAATTTTTATTATTGCATCTGCAAATACAAAAAAAAGGGAGGGAAACGTATTTTTTTAAATAAATTACAACAATATTGATATCAAATAAAAGCTAGTAATGAGTCAATTCCATGTATATATTAATAAAACTAATAAAACAAATTATTTAAAAAACAAAAAACCCGACTGCAAAAACACATACCTAACTGAAAAGAGAAAAACAAGCATTATAAAGCTATAGAAATTTGATATCACAGGCGGAGACAAACAAAAGTTACACCATATTTCAAGTTATTGGTTTGTCCCCGCCTGCGATACCAAATTTCTATAGCTTATAATGCTTGTTTTTCTCTTTTCAGTTAGGTATGTGTTTTTGCAGTCGGGTTTTTTGTTTTTTAAATAATTTGTTTTTTCGTCGGGGGTTAATGAAGTACGAAGATTAATCAATAGGAATGAGACTGTCTCGTTGTTCTAGCACGACTGTTGAGACTAGGATCATAGGTTCGATCAGGAATTGCTGAGTAGTAGCTCGGAGTCTGGAGACGTGTCTCGTTGGTGAGAAGCGGCTCGCCCCCCAACATAACTTGCAAACGTGCGTGTACTATAGACCTCTGCCCTCTCCTACGGGAAATACAGGTGAGATGTTATGTGAATGTCATTACCTTTCCTCGTCAGTAACGATGAATTTGTTAATCCTCTTTAGTCTTGGCAGTGCCGCTAATGTCTCAACCCTCAGTTGAGGGTCGTCCTCTTCCCCTTTTAAATCTGTTTCCTCCTCACCCGTCCCTCCCATGTATGGACACCCTTTTATAACGAGCGTCTGTAGCCCTTTAAGTACCTAAAAATAATAATTAATGTTAAATACACCAGCTTTTTTTTTTTTATAGGAAATCATCAAATAACTTCTCCCGCTCTGGGCGGAGCGGGAGGGTGTGTCAGACTCTTACTTATTAAAACCCACCCGTATTCCTTCCGTTGCCTGTGTTGCGGGGGCTTCGGTGACCCATTAGTACTGTCCCGCGACCCCAGCAGGCATCGGCCCTAGTGGACCCCAACATTGTGCTGACGACATCTCTTTGAGGCGCGCGTGGAATACGACGCGCCGTCGACCCGGGCCCGGTCCTTACCGCACGGTGAGCTACCCATTGCTCACCGTCCGCAAGCCCGCGCCTACGGCGGCCGGAAATCCGCCCGGGATTCCCGACGCCCAAGGAAAATACACCAGCTGGCTTAGCACGGGAACCGTAAAGAAGCTTTTTGTCGACAAGAGTAAAAAAAAAAGATGTTTCCGTGTAAACAGTTGCCAGTTTTCTACCGAGTTCGATGCGATTTCTATCCTACAGTAGAGTAGACATAAAAAACGTCTTGATAAGCCTGCTGGCGAAATATTTTTAAATTTCACCACTATCTAAGCCTTTGATTATTAAAAATACTAGCCTTTAAGAAAGAGGAGGAAAAAGAAACAGTATAATCACTCAAGACTCCAATTTCTTCTAGCTTTGGCAGGTCAGCATTGTATGTAGTAAAGCCACGCGTTGCATACATACAAATACTGCAACGTCAGCAATCTATTTCAGGAAGACTACGTGCAGATATTTTGGTGTTCATTGCATTAGTTGCTAATTAGGAATATATAAATACAGATGCATACCCTCAGCTTCTTGATTTGTATCAATGTTGCAACTTTACAATTCCTAAGATTGATATACTGAAGTTTCGTGAGGGCTTCGTCGAATCCGTTCAACAGCTTTATAGGATTATTACGCACATGAAGAATCCTTAAATTCACCAGTTTCGCCAGTCCAATAAGAGTCGTCAACTTATTTCCTGCTAAATACAAACTGTCTAAAAGAGGAAAATCGAAATTCGAGATATCTGCTATGATATTGTTTCTGAAATCTAAAACTTTTAAATTATTCATCTTGTTTTCGAAGGCTACGGTTTCTATTTGGTTGCCGCCAAGTTCCAGAGTGCTCAGTTCCACTTGGTACACATCGTGAACCGATGTGATTTTGTTGTTGTTCAATATTATGCATTGAAGATATTTAATTGGTTTTATTGCTGCAGAGGTTAATTTGTTATTGTCAGCTTGTATAAGTATCAAGAAAGGTAGTTCTGCTATAACTTGTAACGCGTCTAAATCTAAAAAGTTATGGGAAACGTCCAAGAACATGAGGTTTTGGTAGCGTTTTATTGCTTTGATGGATGTCAATTTCAATCCAGTAATTGTGCATTTCAAATATGTGTACCTGTTGACAAAATTAAACTTCAAATATGCTTTTATCATTGTGCGAAAGGACATAGTTATAACATGAAAAAGAAAATAGTAATTTATTTTATATATCATCATGAATACTTTCGGTATAACTTCATATCAAAGAATTTTCGCTTTGTTCCAACAAAACGCTGCCTTAAGAAAAGTAAGCTGATGATGTGCACGTTAATAATTATCAAGAGGAAGGGTACAATACAGGTGACTTACCCGTCTCCTTCAGCGGTCTTCCCTAGCATGCTACATCTGACGCTGATATCTGATTTGGTGAGTGCCTTAACAGGGATGGCTTCTTTTTTGTTCACGAGCATGCCCTGTACTTCCCGCTCGTCTTCTGGCGGGTAGTCATCATCGTAAACTAAATTGAAATGCGATTTCAACATTTTTTAACTATTATTTGGAGCTGTCGATGAAAATTGTCAAGTCTGACACATCAGTTTGATTGTTCGAGTTAAAATATATATTTTGGTATGTTGATTTTACGTTGATACAATCAAAGTACGCTTGGTCAACGATTAGTAATTAAGTAATTGTAGTCGCCAGCACGTTAGTGGTAACAAAGTTAGTATAAGCTAGCGTCTTATGGTGGCCACCGAAGAGGTGCTCCTGCGCAGGTAGCCCAGAGCGTGTATTGCAATAGACCAGTGCAGGTTTTTGACCCTGCTCAAGTGATCGGAACAAAGTCGAAATTCAATTCTTTAGATTAACACCGTACGGTAAATAGCGAAGCAAAATGATGGCCCCAACATGGCCCCAACCCAACCCATACACGCTAAGGCATTTGGGTCGACCTGTACTGAAACACTGTACGGTGAACGTGTAGCGTGTATGCTTACTTTATTCCCGACTTCGCTCGATATCTCAAGCGACACGAATCGCGGGACATTTGTCCCTAAGTGATTCGGCCAGATAAACTATGAATTACTTTAGCCTGCTTAACTCTTTATCTTGCCTGATTTAGTCCTAACACGGACTCCATTTTTGTTAATAGGCCCTTCCTGCTCCTCTTCTTCCTCATCCTTATTATGATCATCATCTTCATCATCATCATCTAAAGTTAACTTGAATTTCGATTTTAACATTGTATAACTCTTATTTTAAGTCGTCGATGAAAAATTACTGCAAAGAATATACTACTCTTCAACTGAGAGACTTACTGACAGGTTTTGACTGTAGTTTTGACGCATTAGTTTGACAAGCACGATTTAAAACGATTTATTTCGGTAAACTAATTTTACGAATGAGGTTTTGTATTGACTTGTTATTGGAACTCTTTTTAGTGTTTCTTAAATAATTACGTTTACACTTTAAACACACTGACGCGCGATATGATGAGCGAACTCGCGGTGAAAACTGATCAAAATATATGAAAAAATAACGCGTTTCGCAGCGGAACCCAGCAAAAAAACACCGCTACCTAAAAACAATATTTTATCGATACCATTGTCATATCTTCAGGTATCATTTTCCTCAAGCGTCCCCGCGACGCGCACACCTCAACAGCACATCGAAGTAATCCTGCGCAAGCTAGCCAACTCCCTGAATATGCGGGGGGAGCATCCTCACAACTACGTGCTGAAGGTGTGCGGGCGCGAGGAGTACCTGTTCGGAGACTACCCCCTCATCCAGTTCCTGTACATCCAGGAGATGCTAGCCACTGATGGAGTGCCTCAAGTCATGACGGTCAGCATGGACAAGCTGCCGCTAACGCGTGAGTTGGTGATCTGTGTTGTTTTATTATTGTCTTTGGGCTGTTTTATACTGATCAGTTATATCTACGGAGTGGTACAGGGCTGTCAAATATTTACCTGTTTTTATTAATATGTTAATATTACTGTATGCAAAATAATCAATATTTTACTCCACTAGTTAGCAATATTGCATTTTTCCATACAGTAAAATTGCCAAATCAATCAAAACAGCGAAATATTTGACTACTATTTGCGACGTTGCCCATTTTCAGAATGCAAGTATCAAAGTTGTTTGAGTGTGTTTCATATTTCTGAACCAGTTTCTCTTATGACCTATCCACTTATATCAGAATTGCCTTCTCGGCTCTGGGCCGTCTCTGGTCGCTCGATCCACCCGTAGGGTGGATCATGCACTTGTCTCCTCATATCCGGGCCGTCAGTGTTTCGGAATTCGGTCTGTGCATGCTCTGACGTACGAGGGCGGGTCAAAAAGTTCGCGGAATAGAGGGGTTACAGGGGAGGGGAGGTAGTTATTTTTGCCTGTCACTACTTGGTGACTCAATACAATTATAAATACCCCAATCGGTACATTAACTTTAGAGATATCGCTGGATAAACAAATAAATCGGGAAGAGAATGCTCACACTGCTTCAAAAACAGCAGCGCGTCGAGTGTTCGCTCGAGTTTTTGAAGCTATTTAGTGAAAACAGGGATGAGTTTATGAACCTAATTGTGATTGGAGATGAAACTAGGATTCATCCCTATGACCCTGAGTCAAAGCAGTAATCAATGCAATCGATTATAAAGAAAAAGGAGTCAATCTCACAGGCCCATACTAAGCTACGCTACTAGAAAAATAAAAAGAAATTAAAGAAAAGAGAAGGGGTATTTACACCTTCACTTTTCTCTCGAGACCATATTTTGGCCTCGAGGTGTGAGTTCTTTTACACGCAACGAAACGACGACAACGCATCCGTTCACAAGAGTCGTGTTGCGATTGCTGCCTCACATTTGTGGTTTCGGAACTTTAAACCTATATGCCAGATTTGGCCCCTTCTGATTATTATTTGTTTGCGAACATGGAAAAGGAGCTTCGTGGAAAGAAATTTAACTCTATAGTAAATAAAAATATTTAATCGTAATACTGCAAATAGAAAATAATTGACAATATGTCAATTTTGTGAGTAAATACTAAAACAATTGTCAAAAAATAGCATACATAAAAATACCAACGATCTAGAACTTGGCTCTAAAAAAAATAGTACTTTGATTTAAATTTATACAAATCTGTAGGTGAAAGCTAAAGGACCTTAAGTCCATTTTTTGTCATTTTTATGTTTTAAATGATTTTTATTCAGAATACCCGTATTGATCAAATGGTAAAAGACATTAAGTCCTACAGCCGCGTGTGACTTAAGGTTTTTCACTTTTCACCTACAGAAATAATCACGAAAATCCTCTAGCGCGAACGCGACGTTGCCAGCTCGCGCGGCATGAACGCTCTTACTGACATGATCATACCCCACAGTAAATCGCGACCTGCCCTACTACCCATACTGCCTGCCAGAGCGGAGACGACTGACCTCAGAACACTCCAACACGATGCGACGGAAGAAGAATGAGTCGGCGTGGAACATAGAGAAACACTACTCGTGCGTCGTACAGAGTGTCAGCAAACTTAACGTGGACCCCGGGAATGGTGCTGCGGTGAGTTAAAATCAAAAATCAAAATATTTTTATTTCACATAAACCTACATGGGCACTTATGAAACGTCAGAAGCTAGGTGCACGGTTCCAATGGGTCGTTTCCTATGGAGAAGAGCCGGCAAGAAACTCCACGGTAAAGGCTCTTACATACTGGCGCGACGCGACACAAAGACACCGCGTGTAGCGCTACAAGCGGTACCTTTGTGTCGCGACGCGTCGCGCGACAAGTCGCGCCAGTATGTAGGAACCTTTACTCTTTTAAAAATAATTTGCTTTTACAATGTTTTCAAGTTAGTGTTTAATAGGTATGGGAGATGAAATGAAATGAAATGAAATGAAATTGTTTATTCTGTAAATAGGATATGAGAATCCCTTTTACACGTCATATTAAAAAATAAGCTAGATGGAGTCGACATTTCCTATCTGACTACCCCTGAGAAGAAATGGCGAAACAAACTCAAGGGTCAAAGTCTCTTTTAAAGTCCAGACATAATCTTGGTCAGATCATGTGAGGACCATGTAGATCTATGTCTGAAATGGTCTTTTGAGGAAAGAACCACACAAATTTGAGTGGACCTGTCCAGTCAGTGCAAGCATTTGTCAGTAATCGTGTAGCTCAACTCAAAACTTAAGGAGCTCAACGACTCGACGAACAATACCAAGGAAAGGACAATTGGGTTGGCCGCATATAGAACTCAAAATGCCAGACCATCATTAAAACTAAGAGAAAAAAAAAACAACAAGAAATAAATAAAAATGACCCACATAGTGCTCACATTCACAATAATTAAAGTAATATAATACTTTTCAAGGTACATAAATATTCACTTAATTTTGCTTATAATATTCATCAATGTCAATATGTACATATAGTTGTATATAATGATGATTTTGCATAATTTAAATATCAAATTTTATGGTTTTAGCACAAAGCCTATGAGAGCGAGCAGCTCAATCCCAAGCTTTTTTGTCTTCTAAATAATCTGAAATTTTATAGTACCCTTTTTTACAAAGTTTGGTTTTAATACAGCTTTTAAATCGTTTAATGGGTAAATTTCGAATAGCAATAGGAAGTTTGTTGTAAAAGCGTATACATTGACCCATGAACGAGTTGCCTACTCTGCGGAGGCGAGTGTGAAGTACAGCAAGATTATGTTTATTCCTGGTATTTAAACTGTGGATATCGGACATTTTCTTAAAATTTGATATATTTTTGTGTACATACATAAGATTATCAAATATATATTGAGAGGCTACAGTCAGAATATCTATTTCTTTGAATTTTTCTCGAAGGGAATTTCTTGGACCTAGGTTGTAAATGGCTCGAACAGCCCTTTTTTGTAAAACAAAGACGGTATTAATGTCCGCACAGGTTCCCCAGAGAAGAATCCCATATGACATAAGACTATGAAAATAACTAAAATAAACAATTCTGGCCGTATCTACATCGGTTATCTGTCGATTTTTTTTAACAGCATAGGCGGCCGAACTTAGCCTTCCTGACAATTTTTCTATGTGTGGGCGCCATTGTAATTTAGCGTCAATAGTTATTCCAAGAAAAACTGTCGACTCAACAGGGTCCAACTCTATTCCATTAAGTTGAACTTTGGTAGTTAGCTGCCTGACATTTGGCGTTGAAAATTTAATAAGTTTAGTCTTTTTTTCGTTCAGGAGAAGATTATTTACATTAAACCAATGGACAACTTTAGAGAGTGCATCGTTAACATGTTCAAAGTTGACCAGCAGTCGTTTGATTTTAAAAATGAGGGAAGTGTCATCTGCGAACAATACAATCTTGTGATTATCCCTTATGTGATAAGGTAAGTCATTTATATAGATTAGAAACAAGAATGGACCTAGAATTGAACCCTGCGGAACGCCCATAGTTACCGCAAATCCTGCAGATCTCTTGCCATTTATATCAACCCTCTGAATTCTATTATTAAGATAGGAAGTCGGAAGGTCGAGAGCCCTGTCCCTCATACCATAGTGGTGCAGTTTCCTGATGAGAGTATCATGATGGACGCAATCGAAGGCTTTAGACAAGTCGCAGAAAATGCCAAGAGCATCCTGTGACTCCTCCCAAGCCTCGAAAATGCTCTTCAGCAATTCCACGCCCACGTCTGTAGTTGAACGACCCTTCGTAAAACCAAACTGTTTCAGATGAAATAAATTACATGAATTGAAATGTCCTAACATTTGTTTTAAAATTATTTTTTCAAAGATTTTGCTCAATGTAGGTAATATCCGAAATAGGCCGAAAATTCGTGGGATCAGTTGTGCTGCCAGATTTGAACAGTGGAATCACTTTGCTAAGTTTCATCAGATCAGGAAATATACCAGATGCAATACAAGAGTTAAAAACAATTGCTAAAAAGGGTGAAATAACATCAATTATTGAAGACATTGTATGTACTGATAATCCCCAAAGATCAGTAGTTTTTTTTACATCAAGTTCTTTAAAAGATTCCAAAATGTCTTTAGGGCTAACAACTGTGAATTTAAAGTGTTTATCACATTCTGGTACACATTCTTTTAGTATTGAGTAAGCAGAAGTGGAGGACGACGATGACAGAGTTTTGGTTGTTAAAAAGGGAATATTAGTGAAGAAGTTTTCAAACTCTGTTGCCACCTGCACGTCTGCCCTAATATCTGCATCATCGATTTTTAGATGGAAGTCACGATTTCGTACTGTCGTTCTTCCCGTTTCAGAATTAATAATATTCCAAGTTGTTTTAATTTTATTTCCAGAAGATTTTATTTTATTTTTATTGTGTATGGCTTTTGCTGAGGAACAGGCTCTTTTAAAAGTTTTAGAATAATTCTTAACAAATTCTTTAACAGGAGGACAGTGTAGGCCTGTCGAGACGTACCAGGTACTTAACAAAAAAAGAAAAAGGTCTACAAAATATCTAGTCTATTAAGCCTACAACATTCTCACATTCACAAGGTACACACAAATCTGTGTAAAAAATTAATAAAATAAAAAAAATAAAAACCCATTCAAACCAAATGAAGTTTGCCATTACAACAAGTCTGAAATCAAAATTTTATGTATATAATGTCAAACAGTGGAAATAATATGTCAAAAAGAAAATTTGTATAAAAAATAATAATAATAATAAACATCGTAATTTGGGAGCAGTTAATAGACATTTACATAGTTCAATAACGTTCATTAGTGGAGGGGATGAATAGGGTATAATTATGACAGTTTTTAGGGTTCGTAGTAAACAAGGAACCCTTAAAGTTTCGCCATGTCCGTCTGGTTGTCTGTCTGTCCCCGCTGCAGCTCAGAGACGCTTAGTACTAGAAAACTGTAATTTGGCATAGGTATACATATTAACTACAAAGTGCTAAAATATTTTTTTTAGGGTCTCCCTTGCACGTAATGTGGGGATGATATTTTTTTTCTCGTCTACCCCATGATGTAGTATCTTTGGATAGGCCGTTCAAAAATCCGCTTGCGTAATATTAAGCATTAAAGTGGTTAAGTTTTGTTAGTCAAGTGCCCCCCGACCCCCCTGCAGCTAAATGGTTGTTTATGGAGATGTTAAAAAAAATCATGGCGTAAATGTATTGAAATTAAAAGGAAAACTAGCTGTGCTAAGTGGGATTTACAAGTTAACGAGTAATAGTCGAACAACTTAAATTTGCAGTTGGAGAATTGATTATGGTAGATATCGATGTATGGGAGAACATGTTTTTCAGCTACAATGTCTAGTTTGTTTTTGGGATAACTTCATACCAACTTCCCAACTACGGAATCCTTCATTGTTCGTAGTCCGACACGCACTTGGCCGGTTTCTTTTTTATACAATTTCTCGAAGCGTAGGTCATACATAAGCCAAACTTTTTTATAAAATATCTCAAAAAATGGCGAAGTTCTAAGCGTTTTAAAATGATGCTAGATAAAGATACTACTGTAACCTGACGTCACAACACAGAAACGCCATAGTAAATTAGCGCTATTCAGTCCGAAAGCCGAATTTACATTACATTTATATTACACTAGCTTCTGCCAGAACTAGCTTCTGGCTTCGTCCGCGTGAAATTTCGGCCCCCCCCACCCACCGCGTCGCATCCCATCGCCCGCCCGCGCTATTACTTGGTTTTCGCTTCGCGGTCTTTCTGACTTTTATTCTTTTTGCTCGGCTCCCAAGGGTCGTAGCGTGATGTTAAATATAAATAGCCTTTAATCTTTCTCAAGAATTGGGCTATAAAATGCAAAAAAAATATCTATCAAATCCGACTGGAAGTTCCAGAGATCATCGCGCATCATCGAATTTAACCGTGTTTTGATCGACTAATTTGAACAGAAACGGTTATTGTGACTTAACTATAATAGTTAGACATATACCCCGCGGACTTTTTTGTGGGTGACGATGAGTACTATAAATATGTTGTACATTATTTTTATGTATCATTAATAGTTTTCGCAGCGCACGCTAAATAGTGACTTTTATACGCAAACTGTTGATACCTTGGGTTACACTATAGTCATTTTTGTAGGGATCTCTATTAAAATAAAAATATATAATACGGCCCATGTTACTTCCTGATAATTTAGCTTTCTATTGGTGAAAAAATTGTTATAATCGGTCCAGTAGTTTCGGAGCTTATTCGGTACAAACTAACAAACAAAAAATCTTTCCGCTTTATAATATTGGTGTAGATTTACATAGTTATTCATTGATGGTTTCAAGTGCAAAATAATTATCTATTTACACGTGAAACTATGAATGAATAACTAAATTTGCGCAACTAGTTTCGTAATGTAAATCCGGCTTAATATTTTCTAAAGCGTGTAACTTCTCCATATTTCCACCAATTTTGTTAGTTTTTTCAGTAATTGTTTTTTCTGTAACATCTTTAAAAAAAGGTTTTAGTACGTTTTTCAATATTTACTGGAATATTCACAGGTAATATGCCAAGCTGGCATCTTCCACGGCGGCAAGCCTCTCTGCGAGACTCAGAAGAGTAGTGCCGCCGTGATGGCCGACGGCGTGGCCGTGTGGGACCAGGAGCTAACCTTTCCCATTTTGGTGTCCAACCTGCCGCGCATGGCCAGGGTCTGCTTCGGCGTCTATGAAGTCACCAAGAGTAAAAGCAAGAGGAGAGGAAAAGACTCAAATAAGGTATGCTGTTGAATTTTAGACTTTTTATATGATAGGTTGTCGTAGCATTTTAAAACTAGTTACACTGCTGCATTTAAATAGACACACCTGCTACACCAGAAGGTTAATCGAATCATTGTTCGTATTTTATTTAATTTATTAGGTATTGGTCATCATATATGACCCTGTGAACTTCGTACCACGAGATAAAATTTCGATATTTTAGATTTTTCGGCAGTTCGTTTGCGTTTTACCTAATTTTCTATTTTCCTAAACTTCCCTAGTAGTGAACCGAATTAAAAAAAAAACAAATCGGTCTAACCATTTTCGAGTTTTTGCGAGACTAACGCACGGCAGTTGATTTTTATATGTACAGGATTAATAGAACACATTTCCATTATTTGTTCGATACTTTTTTTTTCCTGACTTGAAATCTTAATAAAATACGCAAAAAACCTACGCAAATCGAGCGAGCGCACAGCTGTTGACTTCGCGCGTTCCGCTACACGGTGCGCCCGCGCCGACCGGCTAGTTACCATAAAAATTTCAAATTTAAACATTATAAAGTAAATAAATTAATGAAATTAAGATTTTTGTACTGAGACATATCAAAATAAAAAATATATGTTTAATACAACTCGCTTAAGTTTACTTTGTCAAAATATTCGCACTGGTTAAGTTTTTTCCTGTATAGATTCCTGTTGATAGTGCGACATATTCTTTATTTTTTTTTTGGCAAGCCCATAATTGAACCAGTTTGACGAAGTTGTCAGTGGTGGCACAGCGATACGTTGCCAATATTGGATACAAAGTCGGATTTCCTCAACTGTCTATAATATTACCCGCACCTATGTCTCTATATATGACACGTCAATACTTTTTAGTGGAAAAAACAGGCATAGATTCAGATTTGTTTGTTTATAACAGCTAACAACTGAGTTAAAATTCGTCCTAGCTTATTTTCTTAGGTATATTGTTTTGGTAAAAAAAAAATGTTTTTACCAAAACGTGGAACCTCAGGCCTTTATCTCACCTGATGGCAACTGATTATCAGGCTGTAGGTGGAAGCGAACTTCACCTGGAGTCTTCAACCACAGAGGAATTGGCTATTTTACCTCTAACTGCCGAATCACAACAATGACAACATTTTTGCTATAGCGCCAGACTTAGATAAGATGGTGGTAGCTAGCCAGGCGGACATAGAACAAGCCCAGTTGGCAATCAAACCCGGTGACCTCTGGATCTGAGACAGGGTGGCCTTACCACTAGACCACAGAGTTAGTTAAAATTTACTACATTTGTGCCTCTATTTCCTCAATAGTTTTCTAAAACATCCCCTCATCTATTTCAGGAGGGTGTTAACAGACTGACGTGGGCGAATACGATGATATTCGACTACAAGGAGCAACTACGCACAGACGGCGTCACGCTGTCCATGTGGACGCACGTCGCCGACGACACGCAGGGCGATGACCTCGTGCTGCATCCTTTAGGAACTGTCGTGTCCAATCCTAACACGGACTCCTGCGCCGCCTTGCAGGTTAAGTTCTCTAAGTAAGTATGAAGAAGTATGTTTATTGATCACAGATTCACAATGTAACAAAATACATGAGACAACAAAAAAAAAAACCATAGTTATAACAAAAAAAAAAACTGGAAAGCTTGTGCTGTAGACAATGGAAATTGCGCCCTCAAAGATATTTAGACGATACTTTATTTCAGTAACTACCCGCTGCCCGCGGCTTCGCCTGCGTGGCTTTTTCTAAAATAAAAGTAGCCTTAATTTGCTCCTTATAACATCAGCAATCTGCCAGTGAAAGTCCCGTCAAAATCATTTCAGCCGTTTCTGAAATTAGCCGGAACATACAGACAGCCAGACTATAATTAAAGAAAAAATATTTATAAGTAGGTACTGTGTATACTTACACTTAGTAAAAAGCTGTCATTTTGACTAATTTCAAAATAACAGCTTTAAAAATGAATAAAATTGTCTGTTTGTACAGACACTTCAATTTTATTTATTTTTCAGTACATGATCAAGCTATGTTGTTCTCGTACACAAAACGACTACTGCTCATCCCGGTAACAATGCACAGAAGGTTACCAGAAAAAAAAGCTGAAACGAGACTTTAAAACCTAAATATCAAACATATTGAAGAAAGATAGAACTGAAAGTATGTAATTTTTGTATGTAATCATTACGCTTTATTTTCAGCTACGACTGCCAATACCCCGTACTATTTCCTAAAGAGGAGACTGTAAAAGACTACTCGAAACATATCGAGACTGTGTCCCCGGAAGCTATGGAGAGGCTAAGCAGGGATTATGAGAGGCTACGAGCCTTCGCAGAGAAGGATCCCATGTATGAGATGCATGAACAGGACAGGAAAGACATCTGGGCTTCGAGGTAAAGTATAGACATTTTTTTGTCTTAATCGACAGGATTTTAAACCTGACACACCAATTTCTAGCCACTGCAAGTCCTGTTACATTTTTTTTTTGTGGCGTTCGGCGTTCTAGAGAAATTATACAAATGTTTTATAAATCGTACCAAATTAAATCAGAAAAGAAAATAAGTTTAAAACTGGCATTAGAGCTCAGCACAGACTAAAGCAAAAGATTTGAGTTGAGAATGAACCTCAATATCCCATCTCGAGTCTTGATGTTTGCGTCGAAGTTTGTGCAAATTTGCACTATTTGTCACTCAAAATAAAGTGCATTATGCCATATCAACGGAAAATCCTACTCTCTGCTATGCTCCAGTCTATTCTGTTTGGAACAAAAAATAACACCAGTCTACCATTTTCCAGAGAACGTTTCCGTAAAGAAGCACCGGAACTTCTCCCAAAACTGCTATCCTGCGTGGAATGGGGCGAGCTGGCTGAAGCGGCCAGCGTGCGCCGCATGCTGGCGGACTGGCCCATGCTGCGCGTGGAGTCCGCGCTCGAGCTGCTGGACTATGCCTACGCCGACAGTGCCGTCAGGAGCTTCGCAGTCAAGTGTCTCGGCAAGATCAGGTCAGATTTACTTTCTAGATAAATAGTACAATTGGCATTGGTGCGGATTCCCTTGTTCACAAACTATACTAAATTTAAGTTCAGTGCATCTTTTTCTTTCTATTTCATTAAGAAAAGGACAGATGATACATTTTAGTTTAGTCCTGTCAAATTAATCAGCGCCTGTCACTACTCCATATAAGTTGAGATGTGATTTAAAAACTTGCCTACTAAAATTACGTCAATTTACGTCTAGCGCTGTTTAATTTGACAGGACTAAACTAAAATTTATCTTCTGTCCTTTTCTTAATGAAATTGAAAGAAAAAGATGCACTGAACTTAAATTTAGTTTAGTTTGTGAACAAGGGAATCGGCACCATTGTGACATTTAAGGTACCTAACAGCACCATAACCTACCGAATTCTAGTCGAAGCTTATTTAGGACTAGCTGCGCCCCGCAATTTCACCCGCGGAAGTCTAGATCCTGTAGGAATATTGGGATAAAAAGTATACCATGTTCTATTCCAGCTCATGGTCTACCCTTGTGCCAATTTTCTTCCAAATCCGTTCAGCCGTTTTAGTGTGAAAGCGTAACAAACAAACTCACTTTCGCATTTATAATATTAGTTAATTTAGTTTATATAAATTAAAATATCGATACGACGAAGAAGAAGCACAACGAGAGCGTATTTGGAATTAAACAAGCGTCAACAAAAAAAAAATTCTGCATGTTGACATAATTTATTATTGTATGCCTACTAGGCAGGACATAATGGATCTGTAATTTACCTAACATCTGATTATATAACCTATGCCCACAATAAAAGATTTGATTTTGATTTGATTTGATCAAAAACAATGATCTACTTATCAGGGTCAGGGCCTTTCGGGCTTAGGTCCACAGGTAACCCGGCCAGGGAGTGGCGAAATATTGCTTGCTTTCGCTTTGATTAACTTATTGACCGCCACGTCAAAAAAGCTAAAACGTGCCCTCGGCGCCAAGCTACGTGCTGGGCACATTTTGGTCTGTCATCTATACATGACTGTGGCGGTCAAAAGGTTAAACTTGTTGATACCTATCCCGTCAGTTAATTTATAAATTCACACATACAACTACAGTAAAAGCTCTTTATTCGCGGGGTAACCGTTCCATAAATATGCCGCGAATACAGAAACCATGGGTATGGAATGGTAATTAGTATAGAATCATAGGGGATATGTTCTGAGGTTCCAAAATAAAACCAATATGTATCAAAATAAAATTAAAATTAATCGTTATTATTAGCTTTAGGCAAGGGTTTAAAAAATATGTGTTTTTTTCTTGTTTTGCCGCTTTTAAAAGGTTTTTCAAGACATCGGAACCATTTTTTCTTTTCTTTTACTCGGAATTTCAAATTAATAACAAAGAAAAAGAGACGTGTTATTGAATCGAAGTTATTGCAACGAATAAGGAGTTGAAACAATATAACACCGATCGTAGCGAAGGCGGCGTTTATCAAAGGACATAGCGATATAGTGGCGGTGGCATTCGACAATGGCCTTTATTTAGTGGCAGTAAGGTTTGTTTTAGTTTGAAATTAGTCCACTCGGTTACATCTTTTACAAAAGTCGCCACCAACAGTACCCAAAAGATACCGATACGTTAATAAATGAGACCGAATCCTTTTCTGTTTACTGATTGCATCCGCGAATAACTAAAAAACTGGGTTGCATTTTTTTTCACCCGCGAATAATGAAAACGCGAATAAGGAAACCGTGAATAAGGAACTTTTACTGTAGCTTATTTCTTTGACAAGCTGTGTCCTACATAGCTAGTGATAGAAGTGTCCTTTTAAGTAAATTAATGCTTGTAGTAGGACACTCCAGTCTTCCGCAGCTTAGATTTACGCATTGTACATTCATATATACAATTGGACACTGGCCGTCAGTGTTACGGAACATCCCCTGAAAAAAAGACATTATTCCAGTAAGACTTTTTTTTGGGTGAGAAATTATCAAATAACTTTTCCCGCTCTGGGCGGAGCGGGAGGGTGTGTCAGACTCTTGCTGATTAAGGCGCTGACAAGACCCAATTGACCAAAATAGGCTTCTCTTAAGAAATAAAATTGCCAAATCTGTATAGTTTGTGGTAGCGGTAAAAATATATGTTAATTTTGAACATATTTCCCAGAACTTGGTTGTCACCAAAACACGTTTTGAAAAAAATATCTCGATACAAACTAACGTTAAACTAACCTGTACCTTGAGTTCTAATCCAAAATATCTGTATTAAATATCAACATAAATTACGTATTTAATTAATAACAAGTACGTCTTATTCTAATGCAGAACTTGGTTGTTTTTTATTTTCGATTACTCAACTCAATTCTGAGTAAATAGATAATTACTTCATATTTTGCAATAAATTACAAGCGTTCTGTCGTCGCGCTTCTCTTTCTTTTCTATGCATCTGACAGTGACCGCGGTTTAGGTGTTGTCAGCGTCTTAAAACCCACCCGTGTTCCTTCCATACTGTGCCAGGGGCCTCGGTAAAACTTTCGGACTTTCGCGCGACCCCGGCAGGCATCGGCCCTAGTGGACCCCTACACTTGTGCTGACGACATCTCTTTGAGGCGCGCGTGGAATACAACGCGCCGTCGACCCGGGCCTGGTCCTTACCGGACGGTGAGCTACCCATTGCTCACCGTCCGCAAGTCCGCGCCTACGGTGGCCGGGAATCCGCCCGGGATTCCCGACGCCCAGGGCGTCTCCTGCGGCGGCTAGCCCTGAAAGTTCTGTTGGTAGGATGTAGTTGTTCTTTTTCGTGCTCGCTGCATGACTTTATTTTTTTTGGAATTTTTCTTTGCAACTACTCAAAGACTTCCACAAACGTCCACTGCTGGACATATGCCTCCCGCATATGTCCGGCAGTGGACGTCTTTGAGTTGAATTCTTTGTTTCCGATGTAACCATTCCACAGCAAGCAACTTCATGAATCCAGTAGTATAAAATTGTATTATCTTCCACAGTGACAACGACCTCCTACTCTACCTCCTGCAACTGGTGCAGGCGTTGAAGCACGAGTCGTACCTCATGTGCGACCTCTCCGTGTTCCTACTCAAAAGGGCCTTCAAAAACATGACCATCGGACACTACCTCTTTTGGCATTTAAGGTAATGTTATGTTAAGATTATTATTTACTATTTTACTTAAAAGCAGGCTTAGCATGCCGCTTTGTATTTCTACTCTACTGTAGAATATAAGACACTTGTCTACATTTCTCGGTGAAAAACTGTCAACCGTCTACACGGAAACGTCATTTTTTGACAAATCTTCCGTCGACAAACGGTTCTCGTGCTAAGCCTGCTGATCGTTAAAATATTAATTTGGCGAAACTTAACAAACATGATGGGTATCAAAGCCTAAAAAAAAAGAATATTAAAACAAATAGTTAAGCGCAGATTTTTTAAATTAATAATTTCGAATAACTACAGATGATTACGGGGTCAAAGACCGTGGGTCTCGTGAAGTTTTGTGGCTCAATAATAGTAATTGAGTAAATATTTTTCTATGAATTTACAAAAAGTCTTGACCATAGTTCTTCATAAATAACAAGCTTTTGCCGGCTTCGCCCGCGTGAAGGTTAGATTATCCCACGGGAACGTACTACTAAGATAAGTATCCTATGTCCTAATCTAGTTAATAGTCTACCCGGGTGCCAAATTTCATCCAAATTGTTCAGCCGTTTTAGCGCGAAAGGGTAATAAGCAAACTCACTTTCGCATTTCGTCCCTTGATGATTACCCAACCAAAAAAAAAAAAAAGCTTACAACACCGCTCAAATAGAAAATTGGCGGTTTTCACATTTGAATGCCTTTAGATGGAGCTGCTCATTGCGCGCCTAACCATTGGTCACATGATATAGATTTTAGCCAATCAGAAGCCGTAATTCGAAAAGTAGTGATAGCACGCAGGTCGGTTGGCCTATAAACGCCGCACAAGTTTTTCGTCTCCTGTAAAGTTGGTAAAAATGACTTATGTGGTGTTGTTAGCTAGGGACGATTTATAATATTAGTCAGGATTATACATTTGTAAGAATAAGAATCATTTATTTGCAAAAAATATAGGTTTTACCAGTTGTAAATGTTGGTGGTATAATGTTCAGTCCATATTTTGCCTGTTTTTGTTTGCATGCAAATTAATTTTACATTAATACCTAATAGGTATTTTAATAGAATTTGTAACGAACAACGTCAACCCGTCAGTAGTAACACTTAAAATACAGAAATCGCCTTTACTGCAACGAAATAATGGGACTGCCTGACTAAAAAAAAAATCAACATTGTGTTATGATTATAACCAATCGTATTGTCTTTTTTCATCCCTTTTCCAATTAATTGTCCTCAGGTCTGAGATGCACGTGCCGGCAGTGGGCGTCCGTTTCGGTCTGCTACTGGAGGCGTACTGCCGCGGGTGTCAAGATCATATCTACAGCCTCACGAGACAGATCACTTGTCTCGACAAACTTAAATGTAAAGTATACTTGTATTGTCTGTCTTATTGTGTTATTTAGCGGAACTGATTACGTGTTTATACAATATGACTGAAATAATGTATAGAAAAAAAACTAAAGCTTCCTTCCCAGAAGGTACGAAGTTTCATGCCCTTGGCACGTAAAAATAAATTTTGCTTAAACTTTTGATTCCACAAATGTACGTCACGTAATTATTTTCAAACCTTGCAAAATTTGACGAATATCTAAAACGAAGATTGAAATCATTAGCATAATATATGCACGCTCTGCAATCAATAAAAAAGGTGCATTTTTTTTCATTTATTTAGATTGTATTGTCTTTTCTATTGTCATTCCCTTAAATTTATTCATAATACAGCTGATCTCTTTGTAAAAATCTCACCGTGAAAATGTAGGTGAAGTAAGCTGACAATAGTGTCAATCCCTAGCATTAGTAGTCCTATTCTGTAAAAATCTCACCATGAAAATGTAGGTGAAGTGAGCTGACAATAGTGTCAATCTCTAGCATTAGTAGGCCTAATCTGTAAAAATCTCACCGCGAAAATGTAGGTGAAGTCAGCTGACAATACTGTCAATCCCTAGCATTAGTAGGCCTAATCTGTACAAAATCTCACTATGAAAACGCAGCGAAGTGAGCTGACAAGTGTCAATCCCTAGCATTAGTAGGCCTATTCTGTAAAAATCTCACCGCGAAAATGTAGGTGAAGTGAGCTGACAATACTGTCAATCCCTAGCATTAGTAGGCCTAATCTGTAAAAATCTCACCATGAAAACGTAGGTGAAGTGAGCTGACAATAGTGTCAATCTCTAGCATTAGTAGGCCTATTCTGTAAAAATCTCACCGCGAAAATGTAGGTGAAGTGAGCTGACAATAGTGTCAATCCTTATCATTAGTAGGCCTAATCTGTAAAAATCTCACCGTGAAAACTTAGGTGAATTGAGCTGTCATTCCACCTGATACTAGGGATAGAGACACTTGACAACTCACCTAACCTAAGTGTTCATGGTCAGATATTTACAGAATAGGCCAGCTGGTGGAATCACGGCTAACTTCACGCTCACTTCACCTCAGTTTTCACGCTGAGATTTTTACACAGAATAGACTGACAGTTATCTGAGGATTATTTTGGCTGTGTCAGGGGCCAGTCAATGCGTGCGCAAGAAGAAGGAGATAAAGCAAGCCCGCGCCGCCCTCATCCATCACCTGCAGGAGCAGCACTGTGTCGAGACATTGTGTGATTTTGTATCGCCGCTAAACCCTAGTTTTGTGTGCAAGAGGATCAAGTAAGTGTAAATAAAATACATAGCTGGCCTGAGGTTATGTTGTGAAGAAACATTTTTTTTGTGTTAGGGGTTTTAGAGTCAAATGTCAATAATATACAGTAATTATAGTGTGGGTCATAACAATTTGTTTTTCTTTGCTGATACCTACGCTAAAGTTTATCATTTCTCTCATCAATATTAAGGCAACTTAACGCTTATTGTACCCTGTATAATTATGCTAAACTCAATGTCAGAAACGACGAAAGTGAATTGGAACAACATTTCATTTAGTAGCCCCTTGATAATCAATGGCAACAACCACCAACCATACATTTTATGCAGCAATTTATATTTTTATTTTTATTTTATTTTATTTATTAGGGAAAACCAACAATTACACACTATACATGGTTAACAATAGCTAATAATCTAGGTACATCAGTGCGTAACTAACTACGTTATCCACATATTACATATTAGAATTGAAATTTGGAAGAGCACGAGTACAACATTACTAATTAATCGTACAAATGAGTAAATCTTATTCTTATGATACTAAAAATTATACATATATTATAAAAAGAAAATACGGTTTATAATCTGTTTATTCGATCATTTTAAGTAGATCAATGCGAATTTTGTTAGCTGACAAAGAGAATAAATCTAATTCTGAGAAAAGAGTATTATAATTTTTTGCTAAACGACGTAGAGGTGCGCAGACACCTGCGTTGGTACGACAAGAGGATACTGCAAATAACGGGCGTCCACGCACCCCACGCTGCATAACAGTTCTGGGTACTATATAACACAATTTGTTTGTTAACTCTGAGCAATCATATTTGTTGTTACACAGATCATAGAGAAACTTAGTTTCCAAAAAAATGCGTCTATTACCTAAAGTAGTTAATCTATAATATTTCATTAAATCAACGTAGGATGTTTTTTTTCGGAAGCAACGATAATGTGTGGCTTTAAGGAATTTTCGTTGAACGATTTCAAGATTATCTATGTATTTTTTGTACAAGGGATTCCATACCATTACAGCATACTCTAATTGTGATCTTACCAAAGATTTATATAAATGAATGTACGTGCGAGTACGTTTAAAATCGGTCATGCATCTCATTACAAATCCATACATGCGAAACGCGTTACTAATAATCTTATCAATGTGTTGATCCAGGTGAAGTTTACTATCAAGAAGTACCCCCAAGGTCCCTGATTACAGTGACTCTATGCAATGAGGTGTTATTTAAGTTGTATGTGTGAGTTATAATATTTTTATTTTTGGTGAATGTTATAGATGAGCACTTCAGGATATTTAACTTTAACTTATTTTTAGTACAATATGCCGAGAATCTATCCAAATCGTCTTGGAATAAAGTACAATCAGTTTTATTTTGAATTATTCTAAAAAATTTAAGGTCATCGGCATATAGTAGAAATTTAGAATATCTGAAACATTGATTCAAGTCATTAATAAATAGAACAAATAGGAGAGGGCCTAAAATTGAACCTTGGGGTACCCCGGATGTGACATGTATGGATGTGGATTCAAAGCCTTTGATGACTACTTTCTGAGTTCTATTAGTAACGTATGATGCAAACCAGCGTAATAAATCACCTCGTATACCATTGAAAGCTATTTTTGTCAGAAGCAGTTCGTGATCCACCTTGTCAAAAGCTTTCTGGAAATCTGTATAAACAGCATCTTATACAGATTTCCAGAAAGCTTTTGACAAGGTGTTGCAAAAGCAATTGATGGTCCATGTTATTGAACAAAAAATCTGTGAAAACCAATAGATTTGTGACAGTGGACCTTTTTTGAACAAAACCATGCTGCTGCTTAATTATAGAGTTGTGTAATATAGGATAGAGCTCGTCGTGAAGCAGTCTTTCAAAAAGCTTCGACAAGGTGGACAAAATGGAGATGGGACGGTAGTTTTCAATACTCTGTTTTGAACCTGATTTATGAACGGGCGTAATGTTAGCACTTTTCCATATTTCAGGAAATGAACCCTCTGAAATACATTTATTGTATATGATATGTAGGGGTGTACACATAATATCTGCAGTTTTTTTAATATAATGCGGTGGTATACCATCGGGCCCCGGACCTTTTGTAGTATCAAGTGATTTTAGGGCTTTAAGAATTTTTTCATAACTAAAAGTAACACTGTTGATGAGAATACTATTCTCATTGTACTCTTGTGGAGGTAACCAATTATTTATATCGAAGGTAGAACACTCGTAAACTGAATGAAAGAATTCTGAGAATAAATTACAAATCTCAGTGGAATTACTTGAGCTACGATTTTTATAAGTCATTGTTGAAGGTATGCTAGTATCTGCTTTTTGATTAGAGATGTAACTCCATAAGTATTTAACATTTTTAATAATATTTTCTTCGACCGAATCAACATACTTATTATAACAGATTTTACACTGTACTTGAAATCTCTGCCTTAGGATAGAAAATTGTTCATAGTCTGAAATGTTACCATATACCTTCCATTTAATCCAAGCTTTATTCTTGTTCCTGAAAATACGTGTTAAAGACCTGGAGAACCAAACGGGGAATTTTGACGAGCGCGTGGATGCTTTAGGTGTATGGTCTTTTATAGTTCGGTAAATAATATCGTAGAAAATATTTACAGAATCGACAGCTGACATGTGGTTTAGAGTACTGACCCAATCTATTTTACTCAAGTCCAGGTTAATTAATTCGTAGTCAGCTTTATAAAAATTATATTTATATATTTTCGCTCGTGCAAATGTTATTTCAGATTTATAACAAAAAGGGGGGTGATAATTATCTATTGGTAGTAATATGGAGGATGGTGGGTATACATGGCAATCATTATTACTAATTATTAAATCTAGAATACGTCCTTTAACATTTTTCAAGTAATTAAATTGGAAAGCATTGAGTACTGACATAAAATTATCTAAGTGTCTACAAATAGATGAGCTGCCATTACAGTGTAGTGCTTCAGATGTGTCGTTTTCACTAGGTAGCCACTCAATATTGGGCAGATTATAGTCGCCAAATAAATAAAATTTACTGGAACCTGACTTGTCTAGTGTGCTATGAAGATTTTCGAAGTGAACAAGATAGGTTTCTTCAGAGGAATTTGGCGGAATATATGTCGCACCAATGTGATATTTTTCGTAGCCGTGACCGGGAATTTGAAGAAGTATGTGCTCAATATGGGGATTTGTAGAATACGGTACGCACACAGCATTCAGCTTTTTTCGAACAGCCACGAGAACTCCGCCACCTTCTTTTTTATTTGTAGCAGTGCGATTACGATCACATCTAAAGACCACATAACGTTCGTCGATATATTCATGGTCAAATATATGTGGAGTAAGCCAGGTCTCAATTAAAATAATTATATCATAACAGTTACTTAAAATATTCATGTATAAGATATTGAGTTTCGTTCGTATTCCCCTGCAGTTCTGATAATAGATTGTTAAGTTATCTAACACTGTGAAAAAAATGATTTAAAAAGGTATAATCTAAATGAATAAGGACATGCATTGCCTCCGAAAAGGGTATGAAAACATCCTCATGATTGTACTTAAGTGATAAGAAACATAAAAGTAGTGAATAGTGTAACAACAAATACTTCTGCACCCATGAATGGCCGAAGGCCCAAGACGTGACAACATACCTAATTACTATATTAATAACTACTATCTTTATATATATATTATTATTTTCTATGCTATTGTATAAAACATAAATAAAATTAAAAGCTTCCGAAATCAAATTACTGTAACTGTGACATATCATTTTCGGACTGTTGATTATTTTTACCGATGATAGAGTGATAGCCGGGCTTAATCTTTTTGATATCTTCTGATGATCGTATTGCCAGCGCTGAAGAGGTATCAATTTCACGGACGAGAATTGTAGCGTGCTTGACCCATACGTACTTAAAGTTATGTTTTTTGGCTGCATCTCGGGTTTCACGAAATAATTGTTTTTTTTTTAAAGTCAAATGTTCATGCATGTAGATACGTTGCATGTTTCCCGAAAATCCCAGCTGATCAGAGTTGATGCCTTTTGCCAGTCGGAATGAACTTAATAAATTATCCCTTAGTATGCGTGAGCTTAACTTTACAATAATATTTTTCGGGGTGTTATTATCCCGATGCGCGTGCGGGACGCGATGTATGGCTATTATATCTTTATGAGACAGTGAACAACTTATCTTGGAACCGATATTCTCCATTAGCGCAATCAGATTTACATTGCGCTTTTCGGGTACATTGCATAACTCCAAATTATATATTTATTTATTTAAACTTATCGCACACAATTAAGTACAAAGTCGGACTTAACGCCTTAGGCATTCTCTACCAGTCAACCAAGGGTGGTGAATAGATAAGATGACAGGTGCTCTGATAGGAAATAAAAATAACGAAAAATATTAAAGATAACATAATAGATTATAAATAGAATAAGTACAGAAATACATAAATAGGTTACAAGCATTAAATATAATACATACATATTTACTACAATATATACCTACATTATACAATTATTATTATTAATTATTGTTTATTGTCAATTTTTTTTGTTCTGTTTTTTTCATTAGGTATTCTCGCCAGTGTAATCTTGATCGAAGTCTCCAATATACAATTCTTACCTAAAGTTTCATATCTTAGGCCGGATGACTGCCGAGTAATGGACAGCAAGATGCGGCCTCTACAACTTCGGTTCGAGAACGCGGACCCGTCGGGGGCCGACATTAGTATCATATTGAAGATCGGCGACGATCTAAGACAGGACATGTTCACGCTACAGATGTTACGGATCATGGATAGGCTGTGGAAGAACCATGGATATGATTTTAGGTAAGCTGGTAATGTCTTTTAGTGTGTCCGCATGCTAGGCCACTTTGTGTTACATACATACAACTCAAAAAGCTGTGATTGAATTCTTCTATTTCTTGAAGGACGTAGATAAAAACTAGCCAAGTGCGAGTCGGACTCGCACACGAAGGGTTTCGCACCAGAATACAATATTTAGTAAAAAAACGCCAAAAAAACACGTTTCTTGTATGTGGGGACACACTTTATTTTTATTTTTATTCTATGTTTATTATTTTCAAATCAAATCAAAAGTCATTTATTCAAACTAGGCTGAGAATCAGCACTTTTCGAACGTCAAAATTACATGACACACTTTATTTTTTATTTTTATTCTATGTTTATTATTTTCAAATCAAATCAAAAGTCATTTATTCAAACTAGGCTGAGAATCAGCACTTTTCGAACGTCAAAATTACATAAGATAGTGCCCCAAAACGCCCACCCTTCACCGCTTCCTACTGCTTTAGCTGGGAAGAAGAAGTGGCCAACAAACTACCCAGCAGCATAGCAGTCTGTTCATTCTATTTGTTGTTGTATCGCCCATAGAAATATACAAACTGTGAAAATTTCAACTGTCTATCTATTACGGTTCATGAGATACAGCCCGCTGACAGACAGACGGACGGACAGCGGAGGCTTAGTAATAGGGTTCCGTTTCGCACGCTTCGGGTACGGAACCCTGAAAATGATGTTCCCGATTATTGCTCTCTCTCTCTTTCGCAACACAAAAATAGTTTGAATGTCGGCAATTCACCCCGTAGAATTAAGAATACAACATTTGACAGCGATATACATTCAAGATGTTTTGAAAGCCAAGAATTATAAAGAATACTAGCTGTTGCCCGTGACTTCGTCAACGATCTAGGATGAAAAGTAGCCTATGTCCTAATCCAGGTCATGATTTACCCAAATGCCAAATTTCGTCCAAATCCGTTCAGCCGTTGGCGTGAAAGCGTAACAAACAAAAAACACTTTACTTTCGCATTTATAATATTAGTTAGGGTTATTTGTTGTAGGTTTTGTTACTAGATAACGCAATACATAATCAGCCTATAATGTTCCCACTGTTGGGACACAGACCGCCTCTCTGTGAGAGGGAGTGGGCCGTAATCCACCACGCGGGCCCAGAGCGGGTTGGTAGATGTCACCTATCTTCGAATTTTTGGTTCTAAGACATGCCGGTTTCCTCACTATGTTTTCCTTCACCGTTTTGAGAGCAGTGGTGATGAAATAATTTACACAAAGTAAAGCGCCTGTCTGGGTTCGAACCTACGACCTACAACTCGTAAGTCGCGGCCGTTACCACAGGGCCACCACTGCTCAATGCAATATTTATTTATTTATTTATTTATTTAATACTTTACGCACACAAATGTACAGAGGCGGACTTAATGCCATAGGCATTTTCTACCAGTCAACCTTTGACAATACAAACAAACAATATGATGTCCAAAATAAACATTGTCTTTATTTATTTCAAGTTATCTTCCCCAGAATGAATCCATACAACTGCATCTCAATGGAGTACGCCGTAGGTATGATCGAGGTCGTAGAGGACGCGCAGACGGTTGCCTACATTCAGAAACAGAGCGCGATCTTCAATGCAGCTTCCACTATCTATAAGTCTACGTTATTGCGTGAGTATCGTATTAGTTCCTTGTTCTGTTTTATTTTTAAAAGCTTTTATTTTCCAGTTTTAATCTTGTAAGTTATATTTGACCCACTCCCCGGTTTCCGATTGAGCTGAAATTTTGCATGTGTATGTAAATCGGATGACAATGCAATATTATTATGACATGGAGTTGATGTGATGATGGAGCTGGAAGGTGGCCATGAGAACTCTGTAATAAAAAGACGCAACCGCATCGAGTTTGGGCTCGTTAGATTCGTCTTAACGAGGACTCTGGTCCTAGATATCTAAGGTCTGATGATGGACCCTGAAGGGTATTCGTCAACTTAACAAGATAGCCACATTGTGTTTCGGCCATTTAAATTTATCTTGACAACTATCTCACAAGTGACGGCAGAGGAGAACAGATATTTAAACATGGTAAAAATGACAAAATAAAATGTAGGTAAAAAAAAAAACTACTATTTTCTTAAAAGTTTGAGGCTTTACTTTATCTTTAAACGTAAGGACGTTCACGTTTTAAGCTTTTAAGAAAATATTAAAGTACTTGGTTTCGTAAGTCTTATTTGTTACTTTTTAGTTCATTCATCAAAAGCTTATTTTTAAAAAGCTTTTTTACCTATATATTTTTTTTATCTTTTAGTTTGTTTTCTACATGATTCGTGCCTTTTTATATGAGGACATGTAAGCAAAGTCTATCAGTTATAGTCCTGTAAAAAAGTTTTGTGACTGTCTGAAATCACTGACTAAAATACTGAAGAGAAACATTAACTCGTAAGAGGTGAAATGTGCTGTAAAGTGCTGTATTACAAAAACAAAAATCGTTTATCCTAAGTCTATTAATTTGAAAGTCGGCATAAAATACAGTTCAAAACAAAATGATGAATATTAACTTTCAGGCCTTAATAAATACTTTATTCTCAACACAGAATGGCTACGAAGAAACACAGAGAACAACGAGGCTGCGTTCAATAAAGCTGTGGACGA
This sequence comes from Atethmia centrago, assembly GCA_905333075.3. Lineage (NCBI taxonomy): Eukaryota > Metazoa > Arthropoda > Insecta > Lepidoptera > Noctuidae > Atethmia > Atethmia centrago. The sequence continues at coordinate 26,069,353 of HG995378.1, read as the reverse complement.
GTTCACGATGAGTTGCGCCGGCTACTGCGTCGCGACCTATGTGTTAGGTATCGCGGATAGACATCCGGACAACATCATGGTCAAGACCAGTGGTCAGGTGAGCCAAGAACCATTCACACTACAGGGATAGGCTTCTTTGAGTAGAAAGAGAAAGAAAACATGTTTATATTGTTACAGAAACAACAACAGACTGATAATGTCACGCGTATATTCCACAAAGGAATACACAGTGTGTGTATTCGTATACCCTCATTTTACCAGTTATGTTATCAGTTCCGTGTAATTTAATATAGGGCAAGCTTATTGCCATCAACTGGGTACAGATCGAACTTAGGTTCGAACCCAGGCAGGCGCTTTACTTTGTGTAAATTATTTCATCACCACTGCTCTCAAAACGGTGAAGGAAAACATCGTGAGGGAACCGGCATGTCCTAGAACAAAAAATTAGAAGTCATGTGAATTCTACCAACCCGCATTGGGCCCGCGTGGTAGATTACAGCCCACTCCCTCTTACAGAGAGGAGGCCTGTGTCCCAGCAGTGGGAACATTATAGGCTGGTTTTGGGTACAGAGAAAAATCTAATAACACTACCTGACCTGACAAATTGGCGCCAGAACCCAGTCGCACGACCAATGAGACAGTCAGTGTTATCATTCTAAAGTGCAAAACGCATTTCTTCAGTAAAATACAAGATATTGACTACTTGTGGTACCAAAAAATCCAACAACACTTTTATTTTCCAACAGCTATTCCACATAGACTTCGGTCACTTCCTGGGCCACTTCAAGCAGTGGTACGGTTTCAAGCGAGAGCGCGCGCCCTTCGTACTGACGCACGACTTCATACACGTCATCAATAAAGGACAGAAGGGCTCCGGGGATAACTTGCCTATCGACTTCAAGATATTTAGGGAGCATTGTGAAACGGTGAGGATATATTTTTTTTTATCTACACCCATGCTATAAATCCTCTATAAAAGTTTCTGAAGCAGTTAGGTTATTGCTAAACATTAAAACAACCAGTGTCATAGTAATCATAATATCATCCAAACGACTTTTTTATTTATTTATTTTTTTATTTATTCATATAACAATTCGCATTGTGTCTGAAATGTTTTGTACATTAATTAACATAATATATATCATCATCAGATATAGCTAAAAGTAATAAATTATGAATTTGAAATAGTAAATCAATAACATGTAGTAAATATGGGATCTATGTCCATAGATCGTAAATCGATAATATGTCAATAAATTTTAAATAGTTATTATATAAATGATTGTAAATATTATTATGTCAATGTTGTGAGTGGGTCATGAGTGTTATAATGTTGTACTAAATTTTATTATGCAACTCCTTTAAAAAAAAAGAACATTGTCATGCACGCGCGTTTCACCATAATAAAAAAAAACTTATAGGTTCTTCGAATTCACGTCATATCCCGCCATTTTTGTTCGATACTAGTTTTGCAAAAATGTATTACTTTGTCGTTTACAAAAATTAGTGATACAAGCTTTGATAACACGCCACTAGATAGTTCTAATGCAGCAAAGGACATTTCTAACCAGTTATTACCAGATACTTTCCATAAATATACATAGTTCTTACAACACTGCACAACACCATAGGGTGTTGTACAGTGTTGGCTTTCAGAACCTTTTATAGATAATTCATATCATGTGTGTAGAAAAAGTCTTGTATGCAACTGTACATAATTAGGTATTAAAACACTCATGTGATACTATTATCACACTCGACTTCGCCTCGTGTGATAAACCCACATACGTGTTTTAATATCCCTTATTATACAATAGTTGCATAAATAACTATACAAGGTGTCGTTGTGCATCCTCGTCAAATTCAATGAGATAACTATGCTAATGATTCTCGACACGAATCCATAATAAAATAAGTACGACTTTTTTTTTCAAAGTTTTGGAAATCGGCATGTGTGGGGCACGCATGTTAAAACGCGGCCCGTGTGATACCGCACTGTAACTACCCTTTTACACACACACTAACGCATACGCATACGGATGATTCTGTTCTATGAAAGTGGTGTATTCTAAAATACTGTCAAACTTAAATAACTAAAAAAACAAGTATGTATTAATTATTGAACAGATATCGTAATTTTATTGTTGTACATGTCTTTCATAGTAGCCTCCTGAAATTTGACGAGGATGTAAAACGGCACCTTGTATACTTGTATTATTAATTTACTGGAAAAAAACTTTCGAGTTTTAATTATTGTACTTCACTCACTCTTTAATAGCAAAGAACTTGGTGGTTTCATTAATCAATAATAAAATTATGTCCACTGAACTTACTTTTATGCTATCGTTTCGATATCTCTGGGCTCAAGGACTTTCTGATTGGAAGACTTTTGACATCTCAAAGTTTGTATACTGGCTCCTGGATTTACGTGCAATTATAACCATTCCTAGTTTTACAATGATAAAGTGCAATTATCCATGTGTATTTTTCACAGGCGTTCAAAATCCTCCGTAAGCACGGGCACTTAATTCTATCACTGTTCTCAATGATGATCTCGACGGGTCTACCCGAGCTCAGTTCAGAGAAGGATCTGCAATACCTACGTGAAACTTTGGTAAGTATTTTTTTATCTTCCATGTAATGTGAATACTTATCTCCATTAGAATACTTATATTTTATGGCATAATCAGTCTAAAATGTTCCCACTGCTGGGACACAGGCCTCCTCCCGGTGAGAGGGAGTGGGCCTCAATCCACCACTCGGCTGATGACTGCCAATTAACCGTCCGACAACGTCTTGTACGGACGATGCTGGTGATTCGTAGAGCAGGCTTATTGAAACCGATAAGTTGGATGTTGAACCCATCATATCCGAAATATAAGAATAGAATCATGTTGTGTGCAATGGCTCATAAGCAACTAACCTAATCAAAACATTGTCACAGGTAATGGACCTATCAGAAGAAAAAGCAATGGAACACTTCAGACAGAAGTTCAACGAGGCCATGAAGAACAGATGGACGACATCGTTCAACTGGGCCATCCACAACATTGACAAGAACAACTGACAGTGACCTGCGAGCCGACGGCTCCCGCCACACACCCACACTACTCTGTGAACAACATGGCCGACCTGTCATACGGTAAACGAGGTTCACTTTTATCACTGAAGATTGGTTTTACTGTTCATGTAAAGTTACTACTCGCCTAATTGTATTTAAAATACGGTGAAATTTTTTTTTTGTGGTAAAAGTGCGTGAGTAAAAAATATCGCTGATTAATATTAAGCGGTACTACCATCACATAAGGTCCAGTTTACAACAACGGACGTAAGTTGCAATGCTTATTGCTTCATTATAATTAAACACCGATAAAATACGAGGTAATTGAAAACTAATCGTTTTGGCATTTTAATCAGTTCATATTTAGCATCATTAGTATACATTTTTCGAGGTTTTTAATGGACAAATTATGCAATCAAATGTGTAATAACGGATAATTTTTTAAATACTATAGTGGTTAGACGAGAATTAGTCATGCCTTAATGAACTGAAGTAATAGTTAAAATTGTTGTACAATTTTTACACCCAGAAACAATAGTAGATAATTTAGCGATGAATTAGCTTATGAAATTAGCAGAATCATTTGTCAGCACTGTGGCAAATAAAATGTTAGTCAATTATTGAGAACATTGTCGTTGTGTCGATATTTCGAATAGTTAGGGCGGATGATAGAATTAATGTTTTTTTAAGGACATTCGAAATAACAGTATTCCCATAGACCTTCCACGTCCCTTTTGCCTTTTTTCGATTCTGATACTAGTATTACACTGTTTAAAATCGAGACAGTGGTTATCGCTCGCTTCTCATTGCAATTTTACTTGAATGAACTGATATAATAACGGATTAATCCCGTTCACATATATTCAAATTAAGTAAAAACAAGGATAGAACTACTTAATATTTCATCCAGATAAGTGGAAAAACATTTCAAATGATTTAGATCGCTAGACCGGAATTTTGAATAACGAATTGTAACGGTTATAAGAAGAATTTGGAAATGTATGACGGAAATGTGTCAGCTCTATATCCACTTAAGGTGATCCGCAGCGCTAATCAGCGATCCGCAATTCTGTAAATACATAATAATTGTTACGGTCGCGAATCATATTTTGATCAAGATACAACTTGCAAATTGCAATAAAAACGTAAGAAAACTTGAATTACGCGGGTTACCACTGCGGATCCATTCACCTTAAAATATTACTATGATTTATTTCTATACACAATAATTGTTAATTGTGTTTTGAAATAAATCGTAATGCTCTAAATACAAACTATGCCAGAATATCTTCATTTTAGTGAATTAAAACTTACTGCAAAGAAAAAGTTGGTCGATATTTTTATCCACTACACAGTGCACGATTCCTGTTGAACTAGTCAATGTTGTCTATATTTGTAATATTACTTTACCGCCATATTGCTTTTTGTTTAAACATACTGGCATGGATTGGTTGAGTCGTGATTTTTGCAAGGAAATTGAACATTTATATAACTTCTACCTGTTGGTAATTTTTGTAAGGAAATTCTTAACTTGTGAACGGGATGAGGTTGTACAAGACTGAAAATTGTTAATGAAAGTTGGGTGCAATGACGCAAGCTACCGTGTTGGTCATTAGCTAATATAACTTAACGATATAAGACACTGTGCGGTGTCAAGTTTGGATCTACTAGTGTGTTGCCATTGTTACCACCAGACATTTGTTAACTGATATGAAATCAAAGGAGTTTGAAATGGCACTAATTTGCTGTCGACCAATCAAATATTATCCTGTAGTATATCAAAATTTCGTCTCGACTTTTAATTCAACCTCAGCGCTCTAAGGCCGTATTACAGAATCTCACTCAAAATTCAAGCATTACTTACAACTCGTTTAAAGCCATTTGATTGGTTGAAACTAGTTTTAAGTACTGGTTGAATCTGCAATACGGGCTTAAGTATAGAACATTCACGATTTAACTTAACAGCTTCGAAAAAGTTAAAAACTTCTAAATGTATCACTATTATGTCGTTTAGTTACGGCCCAGACATTCCGATGTCGCTTATTATTTCGGATTAGTGAAGAAATATACCGGTTACTTATGATTTTAATGATTAGCCACAGTTATTTAATTAATAAATTAATGGATATTCGGAATTCTAGGAATGTTTGAGTCACCAAAATTGATGCAGTTTTTAGTGACGTCATGTCTAGGGCCTTCAGACGGTAGTCAGGCGTGCGGCGGCAGATTTGGCTGTGATATAGTCGCGCTGCGTATGCGCATTTAGTTGAAGGACTTGCTTTTAAGATGTTTAGTTCGGAATTGAGGTTATTAATAGTCGTCACATTACTTACTTATCAAACAACTGATTATGTTTGATAATTAAGGCTAAAATGTATGATACTTATATCTTGTCTCCTTCAAGGGATAAAAAAGACAGGTTATACCTATCTATCTAAAATAATAGATGTTAAAATTGTATGGAATTTGTATTTAGTTTCGTTAGGTGTTGAGAGTTTGGATCAAAATTTAATTTTACTCTTTAGATTATGGCATGTGTATACTAGTTAATGGTAAGGGAAGGTTGGTTTGTGGAGAAGAGAAACAAGATGATAAGGACGGCCGCCGCACTCCTGAAACCTGATGAAATATAGTAATAGACACTTTTATAATGCACGGTGTATAACACTCTTATACAAGGGAAATAAGGCTCACGTTCATCATATGATTTTAGGGTAAATATCGTGCATTTGAAAAGTGATCCTCTTTACATAATATTAGGCGAATTGCTCTCATTTTTAAGCGTAGATGTAATTAGTGAAAACATCATTTTTGCACGTTTATTTCAAGTCCCTCACGATTTGACAGCGACGATATTCTTTCATCGATTAACTTATTCGATTATCAAATTTACGATCCGATTTATTCGAAAAGAAATTTCGTCGCTAATGGGATGTAATTTAAATTATAGGTTTAGCAGTATTATATCGTCATATGTTTGTAATCAAAGTAAGCACTCGCTTTTAAGTTTTTGTATAACTTCGCGCTACCTCATGCTGTCGTGTATTAATCGGAAACAATTTATTTGCACTATTTAAGACTTCATTTTGAAAATAAACAAATCTATGTCCGCATTGTCATCGAGCAATGTTCGAAATTGACGGGTTTAGCAACGTTGCCAAGCAGAAACGTGAACTTGCCGTACCTTAAACAATAACTACATAGAATAAAATTAGCACTCTTCGGAAAGCTCTAGAGAAAATATACACGACCTTAAGTCGATTGATATAAATTTTATTAGAATAAAAATGCCTTATCATTATAGTTTAGAGTTAAGTTGTTGCTACACGGCAGTTGTGAACGTTTTAGGAAAATTGTTATGCGGTTCAATATAGTATTATATTGCCCGATATATGAGTAATTAATAACCTTGACTTGAATTCAGAATCTTAGGAAAATTATAAAGTTTTGGAATAAAAAACTCAATGTCATTTAAGACAAAGTTCAAATTCCATTGCAACAACATTCATTTAGGCCTTTTGTTACAAAAAATGGACACTCAAATATCAACTTAGAGTACATAACGCTAAAGTAGATAGTTGAGTAACTGGCCATGAATATAAATTAACAAAAATTCTGAATTCAAGTAAATGTAGCTCTCAAATTAGTCATGCTGCAATTTAGACAATGGCCGGTCATTACTTGATAATTTTACTGTCAAATTGTATCGTTAATATATAAGTATTTTGCGCGGATCTCGTAATTTTATTAATATAATACAATTTTGACTTCGGCTAGGTCCAGTTCTAGATTGCATCGCTAATATGAAGGTGATATGCATTGAATATTCGCTTAGGTAATCTGTTAGTAATTTCCAAACCTAAAAAAAATGGTGTTGACCACGAGTGTTGTGTGTGACAACCTCTAAGACGGGAAAAAAATAACGCGTCGACTTGAGAACTTCCTCCTTCTTTTCGTCGGTTAAAAAAAAGTTAAAATCAATTTTAGCTAAGGTCGTAAGATAGGTACATTATCATAAACAGACGATAATGTTCCCACTGCTGGGACAGGCCTCCTCTCTGTGAGAGGGAGTGGGCCTTAATCCACCACGCAGACCCAGTGCGGGCTGACGGATGTCACATGTCTTCGATTTGATGGTTCTAGGTCGTGCCGGTTTCTTCACGATGTTTTCCTTCACCGTTTTGAGAGCAGTGGCGACGAAATAATTTACACAAAGTAAAGTGCCAGCTTGGGTTCGAACCCACGACCTACACGTTCGTAAGTCGCGGCTTAATGGGCCACCACTGCTCTCAAGATAGGTAGGTACATGGTGATATAAACATAATGACCGATCGACAAGATAATTTTCGTATCGCATACTTTTTGGTTATTCTGGCCGGCGGAGTGAGAACTTATCACATCAAAATCAAGTTGATGATATACAAATAGATATATGTTCCTAAGCGAATGTTCGATGTTGATTATTTACAGTCATACAGTTATTGCATCTCAGTTGTCTTTAATTAAACATAGTATTAACGATTTGTCTACAGATAAGTCATTTAATAAGTAATAGGATGCTGATAAGAAATATAAGCTCTCCCAAACCGTACTTGCTGGCGACGGCACGAAACATTTTATATTTTATTGCATAAAAAAATAAATTTTTCGTTTAAAAATGCCATTGAATTCGAATAATGAACTTCTTTTTTTGTTAAACTTTTTAAGCAACTTCGATCTATGGATATTTATTTTTGAATGTCTCAGAAATTCGTGAAATGGTAATGAAGTACAGTTTCTTTTAGTTTTTGTAACTGCAATATATTTGGCATATTATACGCGTATTAGGCTCACAGCAAGCGGTATACTTTTGACAGATACAGAAAACAAAAATACCTGCTTAGGTTCAAATTATTGTATTGAAAAACTACATAATTATTCTTCTTTATTCTTTCCTTATAAAAATCGTTTTCTAAAAGCCACAAAAGACAGATCCAGTAACTTTGATTTTATCTCGAATAATATTAGACATCACAAATTGAGCCATGCAATAGATAATATAGATAGCCAAGAAATTAATACCTTTGTGCGGTCGACTGTTTTTGTCACATATTTTTTAAACAGGTTGTTCGAATTGTTAGTTAATAAAAGTACTTAACATATTAAAGACCTGTGAGTAAGTTGTCAATGTGTGTTAAATCAACTTGATCATTTGAGTTGGGTTAATCTCGATCCCGTGGGAATATCGGGATGAAAAGTACTCTAGGTCCTAAACCAGGTCATGATCTACACGTCTGCCAAATTTCATCCAAATCCGTTCAGCAGATTTAACGTGAAAGCCTAACAAAAAAGCTCAGTGTCGCATTCATAATATTAGTTAGAATAGGCTTGCAGTAGCTGTCATTAGTTTGGTCTACTATAATACCTAGTCTTTATATTGATTTTTAGTGCGACAAAGATGCTTCTCATTATTTCAACCTCGGAATTTCATCATCATCTGCCTAGCCTTTTCCCAACTACGTTGAGGTCGGTCCAGTCTAACTGGACGCAGCTGAATACCAGTATTTTACATGGAGCGACTGCCTAACTGACCTCCACAACCCAGTTACTGGGTAACACGATACCACTTGGTAAGACTGGTTGTTAGACTTTTGGGCTTCTGACGACCCTTAACGACTGTCAAAGATCCACGAATGGCAGCCGGGATCAAAATCAAAATCAAAAGTCATTTATTCAAACTAGGCTGAAAATCAGCACTATTCGAATGTCAAAGTTACATAAGACAGTCCTTCAAAAATGCCCGCCCTTCACCACTTCCTAGTGCTTTAGCTGGGAAGAAGTGGTGGAACAAACGCCCCAGCAGCACGTCTGTCTGTTTATGATATGATCAACGGCTTAACGTGCTTTATGAGGCACGGAGGGGTCTTGGTGTGTAAAGATGGTCGCCCATCCACGGACCAACCGCGGCAAGCGTAGCTTACTTAACCTAATCGATTGACCCGTGCGGCTGTTATTATTTAACCAGAAGCCCCAGAACCTCGGAATTTCATATTGTGGACAAAAACATTCGACTGTTGAAAGGTTGACAACACCAAAATTAATTACCTTTGCGTGGCCTTTGCTACAATTATTGTAACTCAGGGTACCGTTGAAGCACAGAGTCTAACCATCTAGTTCTCTCGTTTTATCTAGTTCGTTTGAAGTGACGCGTGAAGTCTGTAACTTGAGCTGAATACAGCAGTTATGACACCGATCCTTTGGTTCCAGTTATTAGGTCAATATTGTCACGTCTGTTTTCTCTAGCTACAAATATAGATAAAAGAGCACTTTTTAATCAATTTGGTTTATAATTCGGCTATTATAGATTCTAACTAGGATGTATTTTTTTTTATAGAAACATGCTGTTAGCACATGCTTCTGCATATTCGAATTATTGTCTTCTTATTGTAAATAATCGTATTAAATGATAAATTATTTTATTTCTGACACTTTTACACGTCAATCATATTTTACCAACTAGATGAGGTCGGCGTTTCCTATCTGACTACTCTGAGTAGAAAGGACGAAACAAACTCAGAGGTCAGTCCCTTTTAAAGTCCAGACATAATCTTGGTCAAATCATGTGAAAACCATGTAGATTGGTGTCTGAAATAGTCTTTTCAAAAAAACCTGTCCAGTCGGTGCACGCATTTGTCAGTATTCGTGCAGCTCAACTCATTTCTCAATTAGAAATTACCTCATAAAATGTTTTGTAAATAAAAACTAAATATAAATTAATATTCCTGGCACATCATCCTCTTGCTCGTGACCCAATTTATTTGGGGTTGGCGGAACAGGTCGTCATACTAGTAATAATATTCCTTGCACAATGGACTTGATATAAGAACGAATTCCGGTCATATCAATACGTCTATTTCCCATAGCCAGTTCAGTTTCCAAGTAATCTTGTTGTGGTCTACTTGTGGTAACCACAACCGATACATAGTGTCATTATAATTATAGAGGTCAAATATCTTGTGCTATACGATATTTGATTGATTTCTATGTCAGTGCTTATAAATATAGTGCGTTCACTATAACATGACGCGTGACGCGATTCGTAGCACTGAATTTTGCAGTCTTACAGTTCAATACTAATAGAGTTCAAAATGGCGTGACAGAACAGAACTACCAATCACATGACTGCAAAATTCAGTGCTGCCAAACGCGTCGCGCGTCAAGTAATAGTGAACTTGGCGCCAATGCAGACCAATAGATGTCGCGATTGTAATGAATTCTGATTTAATGATTAATACTATCTGTTGCTCGCAGCTACACTCGCATCCTAGGGGAACAACTTAACGAACCCGAATGGAAAGTATCCTGTGTGGAAAAATTTCCTCCAAATCTGTTCAAACTGTTTATGCATGTTTGATTATCAAACATCATAACAATCTTTCACATTTATAATATAAGTTAATATTAAATAGGCGCCAACCGAGTCGATTATTGAATAAGATTAGACAAAAATAGACTATTTAATTTTTTTATAGAAAAAAGCCCAAAAAATAATGAAGGAATTAAGGAAATGACGGTTTTATGAACGCGGCAGAATAAGACATGCAAATTATTACTGACGTCTTTGCATTGCCGAAATAAAAACTTGAAATAAGGTCGACATTGAATCTATTTTACCATATATTATAAACTAGACAGATTTGAATGAAAGGTAATACTAAAATATAAGGTTGTTAAACGAGTCAATTTGAATGGTAATGAGACATTCTGCACGTCTTTACGAAGGACTTCACGCGTCTTAACTTCATTCATGCACGTCAAAAATAAAATAAAAAGTCGCAAACGACCAAAAATAAGTTGAGTTTATAATGCAAATTTACTATATTAAATATTTAAATCTGTAGACTGAAATAGTAAGATTACTAGATGGTAACAACTCTGCGAGGTCACAGATTTCATTTAATACAGATACTTAACTTCGTATGTGTAAATCATTGAACTGTTTCCCTGAAAGTCTCATATTACTTTACCTAAAAAGTTCCAGGCGCGAAATTACACAGTGAAATAAATTGACGAACTTAATTATCTGTCTGTACCTACGTATTTTATCTGTGGCAACAGCGGTACCTATTAAAATGAACAATATAACCTCCGACCAAATAAAAAACCAAGACACAGCGCTGCGGACAATACAGTAAAGCCATGCCAAAACTACGCCTCACTCTGTGCATACACGCTTACGCGCACACATTTACAACCCAATTCAACCAAACTACACCTCACTAAGTGCACACATGTTTACGAAACCGGCCTCACTGTTGACAGCGCTGTCTTGATTTTTGTTTGGTCTGAGCATATAACACTGCCAATAAGTGAATAGTAGACTGATCGCCTTCTCATTAGTTAGAATTAGATGTATACAGTTATATAATACATAGACGGTACATTGTAGCTCAAGTTCAGTTATTATTAATCGCTAGGTACGCAACGACGTGTTAATATTGTTATAAATTTAAACAAGTATGGACAGGGGGAACTGTATCAATGGACAGGACAAAGTTGCATAGAATTTTGTTGTATCAGTTACAAAAAAAAAAAATAATTTGGAGCATAGATAAACAAGTATAAGTCATCAAAACCTCTCCAAGGCTTTGGACGGTCTCAAATGGTACATACAACATTTATCATCCATTCTGTCTCAAATATGGCCAATAAAACCTTCAAGGGATTGATACTTCTCACACAAAAAAAAATGTCTGTCTTGTTCCTTGGGTAAACCTTTTGATGGGAAATAAAAAATGCAAATAGCAATTCTTTCCAATCGATTTTTACTGATTCGTGCTGATTTGATTTAGTCGTTCTTTTATTATTTTTGGAGAGGTGTATAACGTTTACTAAACGATTAGCCTAAATGACATTAACCTATTGACCGCCACGTCAAAAAATCAAAAACGTGCCCTCGGCGCCAAGCTACGAATTATTCCTTAAAATCTGTCATGTAGTCGTGACCGTGGCGTGCTGGGCACATTTTGGTTTGTCATTTATACATGACTGTGGCGGTCAAAAGGTTAAACATGAATAAAAACAAAAAAAAAACATTGATGCAGTTTTCTAGTTCTCAAAATATAGTTCCATAAGCCTCTCATTGCCATAGACTTGCTTAAAATAAATACTTCCGATAGAAACCGTAACTTCCCATAGCGAGTGTATGAAACGTAATCGTATTTGATATGACAGATTGTTAGGTAAAATAGTCAGAGTAAACTCAATAAGTCATCATTATAACTTAAATTTAAAGATGGGGAAATAGGGCTATTGAAGAGATCCTTTTCACAGTTTGTGTCGGTTGATGGTCTAGTAAGGCTAGCGCAGATAGGGGGCGGGCATCGCATTGCAAAATCCTCCTTCATCTCTTTCTTACATTTTCTGTGACTTAATGCACACTTCAGGCGGGCCGCACCGCACTTTTTATATGAATATTGGCAAACTTACGATGAGTTTTCCACCAATACGTCATCAAGTTGAGATTGACATATTTTTATGTTATTTTCTCGTCCTTACAGCCTTTGGTGGTTTTACCCTTAAAAATGTATATATGACTTTCGGAAGCTTACAAGCTTATCCACGCAGGACACGTGTCTCCGATTTTGTAAGGAACATTAAATGAAATAGTGACACGCGTCGTGATACGGTGATGCGTGCCCGGTCAGCTAGATCTGTCATTAGAAAGTGCATGACCAGTTTCTTTACGCATGATCGAACATGTTGGCCACCTTGGAAATGTTGCATTTTTACAAATATGAACCAGGCATGTCTCGTAAATTGCGGATAAGATTGAATAGGAAGAAATATAATTTTCATCTCATCTATTCGGAAAGAGGTGAAGGGTTCCTCGATAACTTGTGCGAGCAAAATGGGTCATTCCGGCGCACTTAATAACAGTGACGAAATGACTTTTCAATTTGGAACACTATTTAATTAAAAAGTTTGAACGCAATTCGCTTCGATAAAGTCCTGGCCGGTAATAATAAAGCGGACCTGCCGACGCGGCATTGGTTAACCAAATAAAACAAAAATACGCGGGAACTTCTTATTCGTTTTTTCATTACTGTTGTCAAAATATTACAATTTAAATCTACTGTGGAATCCTTCGCTTCACTCTGGATTCAAACAATCGCTCTCGCCTTCAATACATTATTTAGGTCCCTTGTGACACAATCTACTATTGAAAGTCACCTTAAAACATTAGCAATAGCATCACAACTGATATTTTGAAGACATTAATAGAACTGAGGGTTAATTTTGTTTTAAATTGTGCGTAAAAGCATCCGTGTGACGTTTTTACATAGCCGTATGTCCTCGTCTTTACCTCATAACACATAATATATCTATCTGTATTGAATTTAGGGTTAACGAACAATAGACTTATCGTAAACGCAGCTGATTAAAAATAAAAAAAAGAGATTGTTCCGAATGAAAATTAATTACTTATAAATAGATTTTTTGTACATTTCAGAGATAAAAAATATACAACCGTTAATGAAAGTATTTTTGTTTCTGGAAACAATATTCAAATGAAATAGAACTCTTAAGATGTACTCATTAAGGATTATTTTTGTTCAGATTAAGTCACTCAATGTATTGTGTTAGTTGCACTTATATACATATGTACGGCTCATGGTATACTGTGTAAGTTATATTGCTTCCTATGTAGTGCTAAATATCAATTAGTTTATAACTGTCGCGTTGCGCGAGGGGATCGATTCTGGTGTCTCATTGTTACTTTTGTTTCGATAAACTTTGTATTTTTATAGTTTTTAAGTGTTTGTCAGGGATTAACATTTGTAATTAAAAGATGCTTAGCTGAAACATTTTATCCTGAAATTATAATTGAAATAAATACGTGGTATTCACTATTTATCTTAAGGTTTGGGTAATGTTGACTTATTGTAAAGTTGTCAGCCATATTTATGTAAACAGCTCAGTCACCTACATCGCGCAACGTCACAATACGTCTTAATTTACACAAGTTCGTTTGTGCAATGTAAATATAACTGTCGTCTTATTTATGAGTGATAACGAGAACATTGTCAAGAACGCCTGGAGTGCGTGTAAAGCGCACGTGAATGTTTGAATTATATTTTTAATGAATTAATGCACGATGGAGATAGAAGCTGGGTTATTGTGATACTGATGCAGTGAAATAACTCGGGTATGGTATCACCAGTAAGTTGTCACCAAATATTATTGATGGAATAAGTGTTAGAGGATTGTCATCGAGTTTAATATTAAATAATACAAACATTAATTAGCCATATTCCTAAATAATTATTATAGTTAAGAATCACGATACATCTCAAGTCTACATACAATAGTTCCTTTGTCATGTGTCATTTTGTAACCATACTACTAACGAGAATGTGTAATAGATTCGTTTAAATATTGTATAAAGTAATTTACTGAAAATATTTGCATCTATCTCAAATGTCATTTTATAGAATAAATTAAAATTATTATATTACGCTTACTTATTTGTATTATTATATAACCCCGTTACTGCACAGACATCCTTTTTTCAAGACAGACAAAGTTTTGTGTAAGTATAGATAGATAGAATACTCTTTATTATGTACACCATAAAAATTACAGCTATAAATGTAGAAATTTTACATAGGGTGACACAATGGGCGGTCAGTATTTACACGGCTACCACATAGTTCGACGGATTTACAGATGAGAAGTGCACTATCCACCCGTTTACCTTATTCGAACTCTAAGTTGCCTCTCGGCAAAGGAGAACCATTATCAGCGCGGGTCTCAAAACAATTAAATGCTACTTTGCCTGCTCCGTTGCACTTAATGCTATTTAATTATTTTAATTAATAATTAGATAGCATTATAATTGAATAAATGATTAAATAGCATGAATAATTAAATAAATAATTGAATAGCATTAATAATTAAATAAATAAGCTGGCAACACCAACGTCAACACGTCAAGAAATCCGTTTCATAATATTTAAACTTCAGTAATTTTAGAAGCAATTTTATTTTATGTAATTCCTACAACAAGCCTTGAACCAAAATAATCACGACCTATATTAAAAAAACAGCAAAATTAACCATAATATAGACTTTAAGGCGCTGACAAGACCCAATTGACCAAAATAGGCTTCGCTTAAGAAAAAAAATTGCCAAATCTGTATAGTTTGTGGTAGCGGAAAAAATATATGTTAATTTTGACCATATTTACCAGAACTTGGTTGTTACCAAAACACGTTTTGAAAACAAAATCTCGATACAAACTAACGTTAAACTAACCTCTTACTTTGAGTTCTGATCCAAAATATCTCTATCAAATATCAACATACGTTACGTATTTAATTAATAACAAGAACGTCTTATTTGAATGCAGAACTTGGTTGTTTTTTATTTTCGATTACTCAACTCGATTTTGAGTAAATAGATAATTACTTCATATTTTTCCATAAATTACAAGCGTTGTGTCATCGCGCTTCTCTTTCTTTTCTATGGAATTTGACAGTGACCGCGGTTTAGGTGTTGTCAGCGTCTTAATCAAAAACTGCAGAATCGTAGGTGACATGACAGATGTCACCTCACGATAAAATAGAATTAATGAGGATAAGAAATCGAAAATGTTGACTGGAGCAGCTACGAAACGAGCACGCCCACCACCTCCGAACTCTTCGCTCAGCTCAGCCTCGCCGCCGCCGGTATCCAGCCCCACTGTGAGCGCAGTGATGACACCGGCCGCGGTAGTTGCGTCGCGCTCGAGCGACGAGTATTTTTCCCCGCCGACGTCGCCAACACCTGTACGTCGACAGGGGAGAGGCCGGCCACCGAAGAGCTCGTGACTTAGGGGCCATCCGGCCCCGAGCCGGGTCCCCGCTGCCGGTGGTTGTGTGCAGCGCATGAGATGGACTCAGTCTATGAACGAGAACGTCATGCGCGCATATTACAGGTCTACAGAGGGGGGAACTAACCTCTCGGCCCAACGATTATCGGAACAGGTGCGGGTCATCCAACGCAATCGTAGGTTGGACGATGCCGCACTTGATAGGCTGCGTTCAGAGGTACTGAGCAACCATATAGTCTCGACTCCGGCACAAACCGCGGCAAATGCCCCAATTATTGATGTAATCCCGCCGCGGTTCAATCACGGTGTTGAAGAGGAGGGTGATAGGGCTGCCACAGTAAGTAGCCAGTACAACGTCCGATTGAGGAGCGCACTGGAAGATGCGTTTCGCGAGTATAGGTCCACTACAACCGAACTTAGATCCCGACTACCACGCCTACCTATGCACAAGAAAAATAGGGCGCTGGTGTGTGCCTTGGACTCGCAGCTTAAGGATTTTTTCGAGAGCTGCGAGGATCTCGTTGATACACACTCGATCCTGTATTGCGCGGCTGTTGCGGCATGTCGTTTAGCGAATGTCAAGTTTTGGAAACTTTGACGAAGCTACTCGACCAAAACCAGCCGTACCAGCCTGGCAGTGCAGGATTGAGCGTCGTATCGATGGGGCCAGGGTACTCATCGGCAAACTATACTGCTTCAGGGAGGGCAATACTTGACCACGTGTGATGCGCTTTGTAAGACGGGCATTCTCGGGGACAGGAATCGCCCCTCGAGAATGAATACATGTCCCGTGTCACAGAGCGCATCGACTTCCTGAAGCAGAAAGTTTGTGCATGGGCGAGCCGCATTCGGCGGTATAAGCGGCGGGTTGATCGATTCACGCAAAATCGCATGTTCCAGAGCGATGAGAGGTGGGTATATAGAGCTTGGGACCGACCTGAACAAAACGTGACAGACGTGTGCCGCCCGGATGATGCCACCACGACTGCGTTCTGGTGCAGCATCTGGTCTGGTACCTGTCTGCCATGCTGAGGCTGACTGGATACGGGATGTCGAGTGAGTGTGTGAAACTATACCAGAAATGGAAGTAGTCATTACCACGCCATCAGATATAGCCAAAGCGGTCCGTCCGTTACTGAATTGGAAATCACCGGGACCGGACGGACTGCACACCTTTTTGCTGAAATGGCTAACTAGTTCACACACTTGCCTGGCATTTCAGTTCCAGTCATCCTTAGAGTCTGGGTCGCTACCACAGTTTCTAACAACAGACATTACCCACCTGCTCTATAAGTCAGGTAGTCCCGCGGAACCCAAGAATTATAGACCGGTCGTGTCTTCTTACATCCATTTTGAGAGCGAAAATTAACACACACATTGACAGTAATTCAATTATGTCTGCCTCTCAAAATGGATGTAGGAACGGTTCCCGTGGTACTAAGGAGCTACTTCTCATCGACATGGCCATTAGCCAACAGGTTCGTCGATCCCGCAAGGATATTTGTCGATTTTCTGGATAGATTATAAGAAGGCCTACGACTCGGTGCCACATACATGGCTCATGAGGGTGCTGGAGTTGTACAAAATAGATACGACTCTACGCACCTTCATTGAATCATGTATGGGGCAATGGAGGATAGTCCTTCGCTATCCGGGGTGTCGACGGATCCAGGGGAATGATGAGCCTGTATGGATTAAACGGGGAATATTTTAGGGCGACAGTTTGAGTCCACTTTGGTTTTGCTTAGCCCTGAATCCTCTAAGCACGCTGCTGGAGGATTCAGGTCTAGGCTATCGATTGAGGAGACGTGGTCAGGTCATATCTCACCTCCTTTACATGGATGACTTAAAAATCTTTGCCCCCAACAAATTGCGACTGATGGAGCTACTGAAGGTAACTGAAACTTTAAGTGGCGACATCAGAATGGAGTTTGGTGTGGACAAATGTTTGGTGTGCATGTGAAGCGAGGGGAGATAATGGAATCCGAGGGAATTCAACTTTCGGATTCCATACACCTTAAATCCCTCTCCTCACCCGAAAGCTATAAGTATTTGGGTATGTCCGAAGCGTTAGGCATCAACGTTGCTGACATGAAGCAATCCGCCGCCGCAATTAGCCGCCTGAAGAAGGTATTGATTAGTCCTCTTTCAGGTGGAAACAAGGTACGCGCCTTCAACGGTTGGGTCATGCCGGTTTTGATGTACTCTTTCGGCATACTCAAATGGACTCAGACCGTTCTCGACGCCCTGGATAGGAGGATCCGTACACTGTGGACCGCAAACCGGATGCATCACCCACTATCATCGGTGATGAGACTGTACATCCCGCGAAAGTGAGGGGGTCGAGGCTTGTTAAATGCGAAGACCCTCCACAACCGCGAGATACGAGTATGCGGTCTCAGGGAATATTTTTTGAAAGCTGAAGTGGGTATGCAGCGTGATGTGGTCGCAGTGGACAAGGGGCTCACCCCACTTTCCATCCATTTCCCATCTTGAAAGCTGAGAAAGAGACACAAATAAAATATCTCGACTTAGCACACGAGGTTGTTGACATGTGGAATGTGAGCTCGACTGTCATTGTGCCGATTGTCGTTACGGCCAATGGCCTAGTGGCCAAAAGCCTCAACCATAATCTCTCGAGGCTCTCGTTAGGCGTCTGGATCAACGGCCTGATTCAGAAGGCAGTACTCCTCGATACGGCTCGCATTGTGAGGAGGTTCCTGTCTTTGGAGCCCTAACCACCGGTAGCTTGGACCCTGCTCCCGACACCGGCGGACCACTATTTTTTATATTTTTAAATGTTTTTTTATAACTTTTTCAAGAAATATATTTTATATATAAAAAAATAAATAAATAATTAAATAGCATTAATAATTAAATAGTCAAAGTCGAATTATTTATTTCAAATAGGCACATAAAAGCCACTTTTTAACGTCAAAATTTACAAAAAGAAATATAATTGATTCTATTCGCCCTTTCCCAAAGGTAGTTTCGTATGGAGAAGAATGGGCAATAAACTCCACCGTCACTCTTTTAAAATGCTTTACAGTATTTTGTATAAGTTCATTAATTATATGTGAAGACGATGCACCTAAAATAAAATTACTATAGGTACCACAATAGCATTAATAATTAAATAACCCTTAGTAGTTACCTTAATGCTTAATTACTTATAAACAAATGCATTATTTTATATAAACAGAGTGATGAGTTCTTAAATTTAGTTGTAGTGCAGCCTTCGAGGTTCTGTGCGTCATCTCATCAGCTGCGGCGGTAGAAACTCCGGTGACCGATTTTCGCGCCATTCAGTGCGCTTCGAAAGGTGTTTAGTTACAGTCCTGTTTGTGCATTTTGATTCAAATGCGGTCAAGTTTCTAGTGCCTTTCAATTTTATTAAGGTATGTTGATGTTAATTTTCGTTAATTTCGTTTGTCTTCATTAATATGAAGGCATATTTTGAAACCAAAACTTACCTTCCAGACATTGTGATAAGTTTAATTTTTTTACAACAGCGACACGATGATTTATATCTAATTCGATATGGGCAAGCCCTCGCAGACTTTTATCGCCTAATAAAACTAGAAAAGATGTTAGGTTGTGAATCTTCCTTTTTAAATAGGTAGTTTAGGAAACACCACAAATCTTGGCTTAGCTAGGATCTAATTTCGGATAGGTAGTTATTTTTTACATATCAATGAAACTTTAGTAGGTTGGCATTTAGTACAGTAAATAAGCCGGAAAATACTGTAAAATCTGGAAAAGTCGATAAGCAGTTTCGATTTATTTTTTTGTTTTCCCCTCAGGAACATTTGTCACCGCTAACATCTATGCCTTGCTATGAAAAATGAAAAAAATAGGGTGGTTTCCCAAACCCAAAGCATCCCCAATAGTAAAAGTGATAAAAAAAATTCCTAGAAGTAACGGAGATGGAAAAATTATAAAAATCAAAATTTCACCTTGAAATCGTCTCTCGGGGATTTTTGGGCCTTTGGGGTCGCTGATTACGAATCCAAGATCAAAAATCGAGTGAGGGTGGTTGCACCCATTAAAACCACCCTTAGAAGCGACAGATAAATGGGATGCTTTTCGTCTAGTTCCGCTAGCTAATTTAACTTAACCCTGTATTATGGTACCTATCTACTGAGGTAGGTGAGCAATAATTCCATCAGCTACAATAACGAAGCAGCTGTCGCGTCCAGACCGAAACCTTCGTTATCGAACAAAATCATGAAAATATAAAATTCATTATTGCTTCATTAGTGTCACGTTGTGTTGTATTTGATATTGTTGATATTTGTGTAGCAATGGTAGTAGTATCTGTTACAACCACGTCACAACACACAGCTACAGGACTGGGCGGATCACCGGCGTAAGGCGTCCCTTGTTCAGCCAAATAAGGCTAAATTTTAATTTCATAATTCTCTACGTAGAGGCAAGAATACTCGTAGCTGTAATGGCATTGTTTCATCTTGCGAGGAAGAGGTCTCCGCAAAGCACTCTAAATTGAGCTACAGATCACAGGAGTGGTAATCGCTTTCAAAGCGATTCGCATTTTTACAACAGCTGGATTGACATAACGTTTTAGGTAGATTAGTTACAATCCCATACATTCTTGATTCTTGACTCTGTGCTCTCAGTATCCTTTTTTTTCTTTCGCATAGATCTGCACGGTATATACCAAAACAGCTCAGATGTGCCAGATGTTAGTGCTTTCATAAATACCTGCACTCATAGAGGCTCTTTTAATAGAGGCGTCTCCACATGGAACACTAAAGGACCTCTAACACAAGCAGATGGATCTACCTACGTCACATAGGTTAACTTGAGGTAGGACACCCTCAGGCCCTGTCGCGAGGACACGGCGTGGTATCGCGTGATGTCGCTTGCAGAGTCTGCAGCTTGGGAGGAGTTGCGCCGTGCCCCCGTTTCGGTAGTGGGAAGCGACCTGTCGCTGCCGGCTGTGATTAATTCTATGGTAGGCGGCGCAGCGTCGTTGGACACGGTGATCTCCTGCGAAAATGTCATATGGCAGAAGGAGGCAGCGGAAAGGGAGAGCGCGATGACGAGTGTTCTCCCGGCCCCCAGTAGACGCACCGGGCATCGGCAGAGGGAAGATAACGCCCTCTTCCGGACCCTCTACATGGGTCCAAGGACGGCAGACTCGGGGACGTCAGCCGCCCCCTATCATACCCGAGGTGGTGGCACGTAATATTCCACGCGCGCCTCTCTTAGACGTCGCGGGGGAGTCAAACACCTTACTCCCCCGCTTTACCAGACGGAGAATGCAGAGGCGTGCCGGCTCCACTCGGGGGCTGCGTTGAAGAGTGTAGCCCCCGTAGCCCCCGGTGCAAGTGTGTGGGGCTAGGGCGAAGGACATCCATGAGGAATTCCTCTCAGTTACCAAAAAAAATGGACACCTTCGGGCTAAGTTGATCTTCGCATGGCGGCTGGTACTTAGTAGCTAGATGAGAGTAGTCGTGATTCAAGTTAAATGGCCATTAGAGATGCCTATATCCAGCAGTGCACTGCTGGTGATGAGATTGTTTCTAGTATTTTCAATATATTTTACTAAATGTGGAAACAAATTTCTTATGGAAATGTTGTCTAAATGTCTAAAAGTTATATTGGTGGAGTACCTAGTAACTAATAGCAGTGCTGAAGGTAACTAGGGCGGTGCCAGCGGCGCCTAGGGACAGGGCGCAGACCCTGAAGGGGCGCAGAAATTACCAAGTTTTTGGTCAGGCATGGTGGTTAGTTGCATACATACAATACCTATTATTTATCGCGTAATACGGGTGTAGACGCGCCCTACTATCAGCAGTATACACAGCTGATATAATATATTCTTCTTACAAGCAAATAACATTAATTATCATTAATGAAGAATTGACGACAAGATCGTAAATGTATACATTACGAGTATGTGTCGAGAGTCAGGTCTGGGTCTTCTTAAAGCTATAGTAAAACTAGATTTTAAAAAAATGTTTTCCAATGTAGTAGTCGTTATAAAGATTTTTTTAACGATGTCAGTGGCTGCACTGGCGGATTATGGGTGGGAGCCGCAGGGGCGGTCCGCTCCGGAAAATCTCGAGAAGAGTTTTTTAAACCCTAACCAAGGCTAAAATATGATCAGTAAGTAAAAGGCAGTTTGCAGTTGGTGGCCCCCTCCGTATGCGAAACTGTAAATGTAGGGCGCCAACATTTTCGCTCGCTTTGCTCGCTCTTGTAGGTAATCTAGGGTCTCTTGTTTCTCATAATTTTGTGCATAAGTCGACAAAGTAACTTCTCACTCTGTATATATGGTCAAAACAAAACCTTACCTATCAGAGGCGGCGTGTTAAATAAACTTTTCGAGCTCGCTCTACCATCCTGTGGTTTTCTATTTACTGGAGACGAAACAGAGCCCTGATTACGTTATTATATACTGGACGTGCAAGGCATTGTAGGCTTTTTGTGTAAAGTTTGCCCACAGGCAGCTTGTGTAGAACGTCTGGCAGAATGCTTTGAAAATTGTTATTTTAAAAGGAGCAGTACACAGAGCAAACCCGTATGCCAACATATTACCGCGCACCGACAATGCCCTGCGCCTCTCAATGTCTAATTCGTCACTCAAATTCTCATTTACAATGTGCCACAGCTAAACTGTGCAACACGGCTTAAAGGTACACCATTATGTAATTTAGGTGGTAAAGGATATTGTTTATATTTTTTCATTTAAATAACATGATCTGATTTTTACTTTCGTTGTACCTCAGGCCATGTTCCACAGCATCAACCTCATACGTCTTTAACAGCTGTCTGAGACGGGGGTCTCAGACAGCTGTTAAAGTGTCAATATTTTGCTTGATGCCGATGATATGGTGCTGCTGAGCCCCTCAATTGGGGAATTGAGGGGCTCAGCAGCACCATATCATGGGCATAAATCAAATTATTGACACATATGTCATTAATATGGCATCCAACATGCATGCTGTTGAACTCCTCAATCAGATGGTTAACATACATATTAAAGAGCCGTTGCGAAGTCAACCTGGCCTGCCTGACGCCACTCTCTAACTAAAGAATATTCATCTGAGTATACTTGTCCCCAACTTACTATATTAAGCTGATCACTGTACCAGCAGGCGAAGATATTCACAAGATCGGCTGGAACACCTGCAATTCTTAATTTTGTACAAAGCTTATTATATGACACCAGATCAAAAGCTTTGGACAAGTCCAAGAAGCAGGCATATACTGGAGTTTGCCTTTTTACATAATAATCAAGCGTGTGTTTCAGAGACAGTATTGCACTTTCAGTTGACAGCCCCTCTCCAAAACCGAACTGTGTATCCTGTTATGTTACCAAATGATCAATTTTTCTATCTAATAACCCATCAAACACTTTTGCGAGCTAAGAAATCGGCCTATAGATAATTACTTCTATCAGATATCAGAAGTGTAATTTTTCACTATTGGCACAACCACTGTTCTCATAAGATTAGATGGTAAATATGAGTACCGTATACAAAAAGTGTAAATCATGGCTAACACTCTATAGAGGTTTACTCCCCATGCTGCAAGTGCTCGACACTTGAGTCCCAGCAGGTCATGAACCTGCTGACTTAGAATAGGCTTTTCTACTGGGCAACGTTCAGTATCAGATACCGACAGCTGAGGAAGATCTCATTTGCAGTATTTTAGCATCACTGATGCCTTCAACGCACACAGGCAGTAGTGTGAGAGCCGGCTGCAAAAATACCTACCTTATCGGCTACCCCAATAGGCTATCTTTATATCGTTAACCAACACTTAAACACGTAAAAAAAATCTGCCAAAGGTCTGCCAGAGCCGATCTTGCTTTTACGTATTTTTTTTTAGTTCAAATTACGTCATAATGTACCCGAATTAAAGTGCTGGCAACAGTTGAACATTGATTAATTATGCAAAAAAAGAGGGTCTGCCATTGCGCACCCTGCCGGAAGTACTTGGCAGACCACTACAATAAGCCCTTCCGACACCCTAAACCTACCTCATCGAGTACCCGGATGGAACCTACGCCAAATAATAACCCAGGTGCCCCTGATAATAGATCAAAAGGTCTGCCAGGTCTAAGCTTGCCGGAACTTGATGTTCAAAGCATTTGAAGTTCGTAGGGAGCATAATTTCACCTGAAGTCAAAACAACATTATTTTGTTTCTAAATTTATACAAATTTATAAATATAAAGTGCTTTATCATCAAAACAATGAATAAAATAACAAGTTTAACGATAAAAGATTATATTTAAAATTTAACAACAATCGCTACGAGTACAATAACATGCTTGCAATATAGTTACAATAATCAAAACATAGTTAAAGTTGGCATTACATTTACCTGAATTCTGTATGGTGGGTTTAGGGAACTAAGTAGGTTTCCGAGTGTAGAATCTGTTATTGTGTGAATCATCGTAGGTACAGTCAACGCCTCCAGGATCACTCTAATCCACCGAAATAAGGTCAAAGTTTAAATAATAATGGTTTGGTTGACTAGCCATTTACTGTAGATATGTAGGTAACTAACAATAAGTATCTAAATACAAAAAATACATACCATCAAACTAGCTACAATGACGGTCAGATGACAGCAAGAACAATGTTTAGACATACTCACGTGCAAAAAAAAAAAACACAGAGTCAGATTGAACTGTTCTAATTTAACTCAATAAAGTATGTACAAAAAATAGATTAAATCCTCGCCAAGAGAATAAAATTATAACTTAAACGTAGAATCAAAAAATAGTAAAAATCACTTTCATCGCTTGAACTGTCATATGACTGATCAATGTCATCGTCGTCTGAATCATTCATTATAATGGACTCTACAGTATTGTTCTTCATAGCATAGAGGTTCTGGGCGATTTTTATTCGAAACCCATCCGTATTTTTCTGCATCTAATTGTATCAGTTCATTTGAACATGCGTTTTGCTACATAGCATTTATGAAAGCCGTTCGCAATATTTTTTTGTTTTATTACCTTTTTACAGGGCGGGGCATTTAGCATGACCTAAAATTCCAATGTTTTTAATAAGGGATTTTTTAATTTTTTGCTTGCGTACTCGTATGTTGTATTGAAGATAACGTATCAGCATTAGTATTTGTAAAGTTTTTATTTCCATACATTTCGCAAGTAAATTTATGAATCAATTCGACTACTTCTGTATCATTCTCGTATACAAATTTCTCGTCTAATTTATTGCGACTAAGGGAACTGAGACCTAGTGCATACCATTAAAACACCTTAGATCACCCGCGTGGTGGCGGGTAAACCACCAACAAAAGCTTTCCCAAGGAGGGTTGGTGTCCGGTAGGCGGCCGACTGTTTAACTTTGCCAAAACCCTAAGCAACATGATTGGAAGTAATATGATGCGTGATAGGACTAGGGCATACCCCACAGGCGACGCGCAGGGGCAGCACAAGCTCCTGAGGGAAATAGACAAGGGTTGTCGCACCAAAACGGGCGGGTGCGACGTAAGACGCAAGATCGGAGAGTGAGAGAAGTTAGATTGAGGTGTGCGAGCTGGAATGTAAGTACGATGACTGGAAGAGGAAGGGAACTAGCAGAAGTTTTAAAAAGGCGACGACTGAACATAGTGTGTCTGCAAGAGACGAAGTGGAAGGGTGCGAAGGCTAGAGAGATAGGAGAAGGATATAAATTTATTACTGTGGAAGCGATGGCAAGCGAAATGGTGTGGGTATAGTTTTGGATATAATCACTTGAAGGAATGTGTGGTGGATGTTAAAAGAGTAAGTGATAGAGTGATAGCTGTTAAAGTGGTTGTGGAGAGTCGGGTGGTCAATATAGTTATTGTGTATGCACCCCAGTCTGGGTGTGAGGATACTGTAAAAGAGAAGTTTTGGAAGGACTTCGATCGGGTGATGATGGATGTGCAAGATAGTGAAGAAGTGTATGTGGGGGGTGATTTTAACGGGCATGTAAGAAAACAGAAGGATGAGTAAGAGAGAGTGCATGGTGGTTGGGGATACGGAGACCGTAACACTGATGGCGAGATATTCCTGCAAGCTGCTTCGGCCTTCGACCTGGCAATAATAAATACGTGGTTCGAAAACAAAAAGAGCAACTTATAACCTACAAAAGTGGTCGCCACGCAACACAAATTGACTACTTGCTGATAAGACGGAACAGCCTTAATAGAGTCAAAGACTGTAAAGTGCTCCTAGGTGAAGATGTAGTCTAGGTGAAGGTGTAGTCTTTCTTGGAAAGAAAATCTGTGAATGAATGTTGGAAAGAGATGGTGGATTGTATAAGGAGAGTAGCAAAAGATGTGTTTGGAGAATCGAAAGGGAAAGGTATGATAGAAAGGGATACATGGTGGTGGAACGAAGACGTGCAAAAGATGCTTAAAGAAAATAAAATTGCGTTTAAAGAATGGCAGGGTGTAGAAAACGGGAATGATAGTTTGAACGCTGATAAGAAAAAGGTTTATAAAGAATGGAATAAAAAGGCAAAAAGGCGGTAGCAGTTTCGAGGGCTAAGGCGCAGGAAAAGTTGTATGACTCACTAGACTGCGCTAGAGGCCAGAAAGAGCTCTATCGGATTACAAAAGCAAGAGAAAGGAGAATGAGAGATATAATTCACATTAAATGTATGAAAGACGACGCCGGTAAGGTTCTGTCCAAAGATGACGAAATAAAAGAACGAAGGAAGCAGGGGCGTGCCGACCATAGCGGCAATTAGGCCTGGCCTACCCTACCAACAACGCCAAATGCATTTATTTTAACTATGTACGAGTAATACAATAATACAAAATATTAAAAAAAGTTAAACTCCTGTTAAAACTCTTATAGCAACTTGTCGCAGACGCCACGTGACTCACAGTTCGACGGAGCTTACGTACGCAAGGCATGGATTCGTTTCGCCTACATTTCGTTAATCAATTTACGCACACTCGTGTATATTTTCGAGTGTATGAACGGCACATAATAGTGAAATGGTTTAAATTAGGGGCGTAACTCCGGCGGCAGGAGCTTGGTCCTCATTGGTTGTGTGTAAAGTGAAGATTTAATGAATGAAAAATATTGAAAACCCGGGTTCCCAATTTTTGGACAATAATTAAAAAAAAAGGGTGGTTTTTTTGAATTTATACCTTCCAAAAAATTATAAATTGTAAGGAATAGCAAAAGCCCTATAAAAGTAATTAAAAACTTCATAATTTTTTATTTTTCTTCTCATTTGTGGGGAGTTAGGAAAATAAGTTTCGGCAACACAGTCCAGTGTGTCAGTGTTATCCGGCAAAATATGATAGTCCCTTTTGTGGAAGAACACGGTATGACAGTGATACAAATTTAATTGGTAGTGTTTGTTTCATGTGACAGTGACACGTAATTTATATGTGATCTTGAATGTTTTGCTGTTTTAGATCTTATTAAGTTATAAGTAATTGGTTTTGAAACGTAAAGTAGTGTAAAGATTATGTGTTGTGTTATTATTTGTTTATTTACCTAAGAATGGTGTTCTGTTGTGAAGTTTGCGCCGATAATGTGTTGGTTAGGTTAGGTTAGTCGCACTTCCGGGGATCGTGGAAGTCGCATTAGATCCCATAATCCCCGGTGCAAGTGTGGGAGGGGAACACCGGGGTGGTTTTTAGTCAGTAAGAGTCTGACAGACCCCTCCGCCTACACCAGGGCGGAGGACATCCATGAGGATTTTCCACCCCGGGAACAAAAAAAAAAAAAAAGGTTAGTCGCACTTGTCGTTTAATGATAAGATTCAAGTTGTGTCTAAAGGTAGATGTGAGCCCGAATTACGAGAATTAATCCAAAAATATGATAATTCATGACTTCGGATATCTTGCAAGTGACGTGTTCTGTAATTATCACCCACCCCCTTGGTTATGATATTTGATGTGGCCGAATCTTTCTTCTGTTTGCATCGTTAGAAAATCGTTTTTTAAACCTTGAATAATGTGGTGAGTTCTTGTATGTAGAGCCGCGCTGTGATGCTGCGCGAATTAGTTTTTTTTTTGGTGTCAGTATGCATGGCCTACCCTCTGTGGAGAACCACTGCACGCCACTGGATGGAAGGTTTATAAGAGAATAAATGGAATGGTGTGCTCAAAGAGGTACCGGTAAATATGGGTTTAGTGAGGGAAACTAGCATGGATGAAGTAAGGAAGGCAGTTCGAAGTATGAAAAATGGAAAGGCTATGGGCCCAAATGATATACCAGTAGAAGTATGGGAGTGTTTAAAAGAAGATGGATGTATGTGGCTGACTTTATTCTTCAATAAGTTGTTGCATGAAGGAGGGATCCCACAAGAATAGTGCAATAGTTCGCTAGTGCCCATCTTCAAGAATAAAGGTGATATTCAGGACTGCAACAACTATAGAGGCATAAAGCTCATGTCACATAGTATGAAGCTTTGGGAGAAAGTAACAGAGAAAAGACTGCGAGAGGAGAGTGAGATTACCCAGAACCAGTTTGGGTTTATGCCAGGTCGAGGAACAGTGGACGCCACTTTTGCACTCCGCCAATTGTGCGAGAAGTACAGACGTGCACACAAGAACTTGCACATGGTGTTCATTGATCTGGAGAAAGCGTATGATAGGGTACCTCGTAATGTGTTGTGGTGGGCTTTGAAAGAGAAAGGTTTGCCCGGGAAGTAGTGGAGTTAATTCATGCTTTGTACAGCCAATGTTGTACCTACGTCCGGTTGGCTGCTGGCAATACCGACGGGTTCAGTGTGGCTGTAGGCTTACACCAAGGGTCGGCGTTAAGTCCTTATCTCTTCCTGTTGATTATGGACGCCCTGACGTCGGACATACAGGAAGAGGCACCCTGGTGCATGCTGATTGCCGATGACATTGTTCTTGTCGGTGAAGATGGACCTGGGATCCAGAGCAGATTGGAGAAATGGCAACAGAAGCTGGAGAATGTTGGCTTGAAAATCAGCAGAACCAAAAATGTTCTACGAATTCGGCGGTCTCTCCAGTTCTGGAGCCATAGCGCTTGATGGCGCGCTACTCCCAGTCTGTTCTGACTTTCGGTATCTCGGTTCACTCGTGCAAAGCGATGGCGAAGTAGATCGGACGGTTAAGCATAAAGTTAACACTGTATGGATGAAATGACAGCAGGTAACGGGAACAATCTGTGACTCCCGCATTCTCCTTAAACTTAAGGGGAAGATATATAAAACAATGGTAAGACTGTCTTGTATGGATCAGAATGTTGGGCCACAAAAGGGATGAATGAAAGGCAATTGCATGCAGCTGAGATAAGAATGCTAAGAGCGATGTGTGGTATGACACGAATGGATAGAATAAGAAATGAGTACATAAGAGGAAGTCTGAAAGTGGCACCGGTGACTGAAAAGTTGTGCGGAAATCGGTTGTCATGGTATGGGCATGTGATGCGGAGGAATGAGGAAAATGTCGTGAGGAAAGTCTTGAGTATGAATGTCGATGGCTATAAGAGTAGAGGAAGACCAAAGAAACGATGGATGGACTGTGTGAAAGATGATATGGCTAGAAAGGGGGTGACTACCGAGATGACAACTAATAGAGAAGTATGGAAGAAAGCAACATGTTGCGCCGACCCCAAATAAATCGGGATAAGGGCAGGAGAATGATGATGATTCAGACGACGATGATATTGATTGATATGACAGTTCAAGCGATGAAAGTGATTTTACTATTTTTTTATTCTACGTTTAAGTTATAATTTTATTCTCTTGGCGAGGATTTAATCTATTTTTTGTACATACTTTTATTGAGTTAAATTAGAACAGTTCAATCTGACTCTGTGTTTTTTTTTACACGTGAGTATATCTAAAAATTGTTCTTGCTGTAATTTGACCGTCCGTCATTGTAGCTAGTTTTATGGTATGTATTTTTTGTATTTAGATAATTATTGTTAGTTACCTACATATCTACAGTAAATGGCTAGTCAACCAAACCATTATTATTTAAACTTTGACCTTATTTCGGTGGATTAGAGTGATCCTGGAGGCGTTGACTGTACCTAAGATGATTCACACTATAACAGATTCTACACTCGGAAGCCTACTTAGTTCCCTAAACCCACCGTACAGAATTCAGGTAAATGTAATGCCAACTTTAACTATGTTTTGATTATTGTACCTATATTGTAAGCGTAATTGTACTCGTAGCGATTGTTGTTAAATTTTAAATATACTCGTACATCTTTTATCGTTAAACTTGTTGTTTTTTTAGTGTTTTGATAATAAAGCACTTTATATTTATAAATTTGTATAAATTTAGATACAAAATAATGTTATTTTGATTTCAGGTGAAATTATGCTCCCTACGAACTTCAAATACTTTGAACACCAAGTTCCGGCAAGCTTAGACTTGGCAGACCTTTTGATCTATTATCAGGGGCACCTTGGTTATTATTTGGCGTAGGTTCCATCCGGGTACTCGATGAGGTAGGTTTAGGGTGTCGGAAGGGCTTATTGTAGTGGTCTTTTTTTTTTTTTGAGGGTGGTAAATCATCAAATAACTTCTCCCGCTCTGGGCGGAGCGGGAGGGTGTGTCAGACTCTTACTGACTAAAACCCACCCGTATTCCTTCCTGTTGCCTGTGTTGCGGGGGCCTCGGTGACCCATAAGTACCTTACCGCGAGTTGTAGTGGGTCTGCCAAGTACTTCCGGCAGGGTGCGCAATGGCAGACCCTCTTTTTTTACATAATTAATCAATGGTAAACTGTTGCCAGCACTTTAATTCGGGTACATTATGACGTAATTTGAACTAAAAAAAAATACGTAAAAAAATATCGATTATTTCTATGACCCGGCAAGATCGGCTCTGGCAGACCTTTGGCAGATTTTTTTTACGTGTTTAAGTGTTGGTTAACGATATAAAGATAGCCTATTGGGGTAGCCGATAAGGTAGATATTTTTGCAGCCGGCTCTTGCACTATAGACAAGCCTTACCATTTAAACGCTTAGTGCCCTTCCAGAACTTATTAAATTTCTTAGCAGAATATTGTGAGAACAACTAGGAACACATAAAAAT
This sequence comes from Atethmia centrago, assembly GCA_905333075.3. Taxonomy (NCBI): domain Eukaryota; kingdom Metazoa; phylum Arthropoda; class Insecta; order Lepidoptera; family Noctuidae; genus Atethmia; species Atethmia centrago. The sequence goes on along the minus strand of HG995378.1, from coordinate 26,038,422 downwards.
GGATATACTTGCCAGTGAATCTATTTTTATCCGTTCCTGGTTGTTCTGACAGTACTTTAAGCATGACTTGAAAACTCGTCGACTTTCACACATTTTATCATACAAATATCCACCAGCTGGTTTACCACCTAACACATACAATTGACGGTCCAGTCTACCCTCTCTGTGGGCGTCTCTGATATGCTTGTTCCACCCATAAACACACTTAACATTAGTTGGCTTCCTAGGTAAAGAGACTGCGACGGTTTGCCGAAGCCTGACTTAATATGTTAACAATATTGTTATGTAACTTGTCAATTACAGATCTGTACTTATATGTTCTGACACACATGAACACATTCATGAAATTCATCAGGAAACATATTTTTTCTGAAGTTATTATTACAAATTTCATGATATTTCCGATTTTTATCTAATTCTCTTACCCCCTATACAATATTATTACGTAGATGAACGATGATGATGACGTTTGTGAAGTTTTACTTTAGCTTAAATTACTTCTAAATTATAAGTCACCTGTAAAGAGAAATTATCTGACTAAAATACATAATTGAGAACCATAATATTCACCACAGACTGCCAGGAATCCCGGGCGGATTTCCGGCCAACGTAGGCGCGGGCTTGCGGACTGTGAGCAGTGGGTAGCTCACTGTCCGGTAAGGACCAGGCCCGGGTCGACGTCGCGTTGTATTCCACGCGCGCCTCAAAGAGATGTCGTTAGCACAAGTATGGGGGTCCACTAGGGCCGATGCCTGCGTGGCAGTCCAAAAGGGTTTCCGAGGCCCCTGGCAACAAAGGCAACAGGAAGGAATACGGTGGGTTTCGGGAAAGTCCGAAAGGGATACTGTGGCCTCTGGCAACACAGGCAACGGACTGAACACGGGTGGGTTTTAGACAGTAAGAGTCTGACACACCCTCCCGCTCCGCCCAGAGCGGGAGAAGTTAATTGATGACTTCCCACCTAAAAAAAAAAAAAGACTGCTATGCTGACTTGGTTACCACGCTCTCTTACATCCATATACTTCACTTTGAAAAGTATAAGTTTCAGATGAAATACCTAATTTGACTAGCTCGGCACATATCCAGTCATTCTCCTCACAAAAATCAAGAAGTTCACTACAAAGCGGAGCATTAGGATGTGCATTGAAATCCCCTAACATAAATACTACTTCGATACTATTGTCTTGTATAATTACATTCAACTCACCCAAAGACTGAGTAAATTCCGGCGAGTTCATAGTTTGGTCAGTATACACGCACATAACTATTTCATTAACATTTCAAGTCCAGCTCCAGTCATTACTTTAATCGCAACACAATGCTCACTTATGCACTTCACCACCGTAACATTGCGAAAGGCCCTTTTTTCGCCACAGTATCGCAACCCCGCCGTGAAGTCTGCCTCGTAGCACTCCAGTAGTCAAGTCCTCTGCCGACTTCCCCGTGTAGCCGAAGTTTTCGTCAATATCTCATGTGTATAGTACGGTAGCAGCCACGTTTCTTGATGGGCTATCACATCCGCCGATTTACATAAAGTTCTCACACATTCCATACTTACTTTTAATATTTTTGCAGTTATAACTTACTAATATACTAACCATTTAATTATTTGAAATTGTCTTCGTAGTATAAGCCAACATCCCTACTTTCGTCGTAAAAAAGTGCCTTCTTATTCGTCTTGAAGGTTCAATTTCAGTTTCCATTCGTAAAATGAATTTTAGTTTCATAATTTGAAGCTTATTACTTTATTTACATAAACAAATTACAAGATGATTATTAACATTAACTAAATTAAATTAAAACTAAGTTAAACCTAAAAAAGGCCCTCGAGGCGTTGCGCGAGAAAGCCGCTCACCAGTTACATCAACTAGACGTTTCGCGATTTCCGCAAATAACTTACACTGGGCCCCCACGGACCGTGGGTCTCGACGCCAAAGGGCACAAAGTTGTACCCTCTGCCAAGGCCTCTATACTTAAATTATATACTTATTAGGTATAAGGAGCTTTAATGTATTCTTTTACGTCAAATCTTCCAATTCTATTTTGAACAAATTCCACTTGTCCCAATGTCTGGATAGTGTTCTTATTTTAAATTTTTCAATAATAAATTGAATTAAATGGGTTCAATAATAAATTCTGCTGCTCATTTGGGGGGGATTCATCGCACTGCGTTAAATACTAAAGATTATGTATGTATGTGGCATTGTGCAAAAATATCTACAATGATTTGGTGCGCGAACGCGTCATTCATATTGTATTCAAAATGTTTGAGATCGACCTTTCAGCGGGATTCGTGTCCTACGTGGTTGTGAGTGATTCTGATATTCTATTTACAGAATAAACAATTTCAATTACAACGGGACGACCTTGAGTAAGGTCTTCCCGTGTTTACTATTCTAGAGGATTCAAAATGTTCGTTTTGGCCTATATTTTTCGCTTACTTTCCTTTAAAATCAAGCCAAAAATCATGAAAGGTCAAAAACTGCAAAAAACTACATTCGTTTTGTAGAAGAAAAAACACCAGCTAATTTTAATATATTTTTTTAATGAATATCTAAATAATTTTTGCCGTGCACTAAGCTAGTGGAGGCTATTTGTTATCTTTAGGCCAAGCATTTTGTTCTTAATTCAAACATAAATATTCAACTGAGACGACGACGACGTGGTCTGTACAATCGGGAAAACTCTTTTTTTTTAAAACGACTTCATAAAGGTTTTAAGTTCGTCTGCATTTTTTATATTCATCGATATTTTCGTCAATTGTGGTCGACGATTTAAAAAATACCTTTTTCATTTGTGTAGCCATACAAATATTAACTTTGCTGGGGTAGTTTTTGATGTAAACTTGCTTGGTGTGCAAAAAACTAAGGTAGGTAACTAAAAAGAGCAAAATAAAAAAAGGCAAAAGAAACAACTAATTTCTGTAAACTAAAGTACAGATCCAAAGACACCGACTTCCGAAATTAAAGTAATTTTTTCACGTTGGAGTTTTTTTTGTGGTTGTCAGTTGTTTTTTATTTGTAAAAAGATTTTTCTGTTAATTCTGAAAGAATACCTTCTTGAAGTTCCAAGTTATAAAAATGTACCTATTCATAAAATTATTTCGACGTAGGTATATTTAATTAGTTGGTCCCACTTTATCAACATACATACTTTGCATACCTTTAGGTATTTATTTCAATCACTCTCACAACAAGCAACAGCCTTTGTATTTCAAACAAACGAGCCAGAAATACAGTCAACGTTAACTAAACGTAATTATCATTAAGTTAATAAGATTGCACGTGTCCATATACATTCAAGAATGCTTAGTGGCCAAGATAGACTGACAAAACATAGTTAATGTCCGCGAGACATTCATTAGCCGATAGACCGCTTTAGTTTATTTGTCCGTAGCGGCGCAGTCACACCGCTACGAAACTTACCCAAGCGCGCTTCTCCACAATTTCCCGCCAAAAATTGTGACGTAACAATTTTCGTGATCTGTGTGAATATGACAGTGATTTTTTAATAGTTTTTTAAATTATTTAAATTGTGACAAAGGAATAAAATTAAAATGACGGCGGGGAATGAAGAGCATGAGCCCCTGATTACATCGTCTGTTGATAACCAACGTGTTGGATTCAGTAATTCGCCACCAGTAAGTGTATAAACTTATTTTAAATGATTTTTTTAGAGAAATATTGATTTAGCTTAAGGGAAACTTATTTTTCTAATTTGAAAAGTCTCTTTCTCGACTTTCCGCGGACGTTCTTTGTTAAAAATTTTTCTATCGAAGTAAAATTATTAAAAATGAAAATTTTACAAACAAATGTGAGCAGAGTTGTGTTTTGATAAAACAAATTACTAGGTTATAGATAACTGGAACTAGTTACTAAGTCCATTTAGTAATAGAATTACATTTAGTCAGTCTGGCATTATTAACTGTTCGGCATGAAGCGCATTCATTCAATTGAAACTAGCTTCACTCAGGGATAATAGGTACTTAACTATTTTATTTGTGTTAAACTTATGGTATATAAGATCATATAAGTAGTACGAACAGTGTGTATAATTTCATTTCAAAATGACATGCTATATATATTTTATAGTACGACGATTAATTTCCACATGGAAATAAATTATATAAAAATAGAATATCTGCCGCTTTGTTATGTTGTGCTACCAAGGGATATTTAGGGGTTTTTTAACACTTCCTTAGGTTAGTAGGTACTTAGTCTGTTAATTCTCTAGCGCATTGTTAAAGTTTGTGGAAAAAAGGTTAAAGGTTGTCGGAAGTGTTGTCATATCTCTATTTTCCGAATTTCTACGAATGCTCAGTCGTGTCACATAATACTTTTTTTTATTTATCAGACAAATTAAATATAGCAGTCAGTACATTTTGGTGCAATACCATAACAATTAGGAATTCCAAGCCAGAACAAATCTAATATTTATTAATATTATATAATTATTTTACAAATCTATAATGGCTACAAAAAATTCCATGCTGTGTGCAAACGGCATAATTATAATATTAATGTTTGAAGCGAAAAGAAGAATAAACCGGACTCTATGGTAATCCTACGAGTAAAAATGTTACCAAGGCTGTATCGTAGATTCCGTGGGCTAAGACGAACTTTATAAAAGTTGAAACTGGTTTCATAATGTACCGTTTTTTTAGTTCGAACTTTGTTCTAATTTGATTTTAATATCCCTATTTAGTAAAAAGCACTTGCTTGTCTTAGATTAAGTAAGTAATGTATTTTTCTAAAGTTGATTAGCAAAGTGATCGTTAAAGTTGCGACATCATTTGGACAAAATATCTTCATGATTAACGTTAGAAGGGCCTTCGCGCCCTTCGCTCCGACCGATCGACAGTTAGGTTGTGGCGATGTCGCAACAGCTGTTTGTTGAAGCCACGAATTTGGTTTATAAGCAACTATTCATTTTTAATTCGAGATCGTTGTAGGTACACGTAGCCATGGGCGTTGCAAAAGCTTCAGTCTATCATGTTATACCTTCTTATTTTAACTCTTTATCGCAAATCTATGCTTACTAAACAATTTAGCTTTTTTCCATTTTATTTGACAAACCAATACAAAACTTTTGAAAATTTCCTTTTAGAGTATGCATTAGATTTGGGTGAAGTATGTATCGACGGTTAAAAGTTAATAAGGCATAAGCGACATTTTGGTCGAAAATTTGTTATGAATGCCAGCCTACTTAAAAATAGAGATTTAGTGGGATGCCATTCATAACTCCTTTTTGACCAAAATGTCGCTTATTACCTTTTAACTTTTATCCGTCGATATGCCCGTGATATATAAACCGACATCTAAATAATTTCTTTATAGTTCTGTCGGATCTAGCTAGACATATATTCTCCTGGTCTATAACTCCACTGATCGTCTTCAATTTAGTTCAATAGGTTACTTCCTATTGCATAAGAAAATGGATCCACTATTAAGATACAATAAAGGTCGATACTTCAAGTTTACTGTTGATATATTATGAGGAAATATATCTTTTAGTTAGACAATCTTAATAACTTATGAAAATATGACTCCGTCTACTTTAAAAACATCCAATATAATATTTTTATAGCCAAAAGTTGCCAAATTTAGTCATTGAAGTAATTAAAAAAAAAAATTTTTAATGGTCTGCGTCGTTGGGCTAGTGGTCACAGGCGCTACTGATGAGCATGAGATCTTGGGTTTGATTCCCAGGTCGGCCAAAGGGTTATTGGATTTTTCTATCTGGAATTTTTCAGTAGCAGCCCGGAGTCTGGATTTGTGCTCGGTTTATGGCAATAGGCTCGCCCCCTATTACATGGAACTTAAACATAACTGGCGAATTGTGCTATAAGTACACCTCTGCCAACGGGGTAATACGGCGTGATGTTATGAAGATGAAGCAATTTTCTCAAACTTCAGATTTGTTTTTCTCAAACTTTATCTCATCATCATTTTTATAGGCTGCAAATTAATAAAAATGTATGCATACTTAACTGAACGTATTTTAGAAGTTTCTGTTTTCAAAATATAAGGTCATTGATTCGTATAAACAAACATATTCCGAAACTGAAGTTAGGACCAAATTCCAGCTAGACATTCGGTCTAGCCGTATTCAACCTAAAGTTGAACTATTAATTCAATGGAGGAAACTGATAGGTGCTAGCTGTCACTTAATTAAATATTATGGAAATATTTATTGTATTCTAGACGTTTACATATTTATTTTACACTTATATAAATCGATTAAACTAAACGATCACCATTACAATAAATATGACCATTTTATTACACAAAGTGACAGCTACATGCCAGATTACTCCAGTAAATTAATATTTCGATTTTAAGTAGCCATTTTTTTCACATAAGTAATCCAATATTTTTAAAAGATGCAGTTGCGAAGCATCACCTTTTCCTCCTACTATTTGAATTGAATAGATAAAATTTGACACGGTATTTTTGTTTGCTGGCAGACATTAGTGAAACCTGTTACCAACCCACCTAATTTTATCTAAATATTGTATGACGGCAACGCGTGGACAAAAACAAGTAATCTTGATTCACCTGATGTCTTTGCCTTGATTTAATTAAGGCGCGTCCCCGTGCAAAACCGGCTATCTACTCTTTATCCAAAAATAAATACCAACTAATAAAAAAATATATTAAATTTCTACATAATCTTGGCTCCGAAATTTTTAGTTTATTTTTATTTTTTAACTATTATAATGTTTCTTTAATCTCCTCGCAACGAAACCACAAAAATGAGAAATAATTATTGGGAACATGCATCTCCTTGTAAAGTAACCATTATTTTGATTTATTACTTAGGTACACTAATGGATAGGCAATTGAATAATGAAATTATGCTTTACCAAAATTTGATTTTATAAAGATTTTATGGTAAAATCTGAGCGTACTCGCTACGTATCTCTTGCTACTGGTACTGAGATTCAGTGTTGATAAAACTAGTACACAGCACAAAGATGTTTCAATGTGGGTAATGTCAAGAAACAATATAAATAATACATAATGTACGTATTTGCATATAATAGCTATCTATTCGTTTGTTTATATCCTTTCTGTTATTGCATATGTACTAAAAAAAACACATTAAAAAGTTTTCTGTCATAGGAGGTCGTAGCACTAAAGCTACGATCATTACTTAACCATTAATTGAGATACTGTTGATATAGGTAGGTACACTCGCCAGTAAATCAAGTTACCACAAACTGTCAAAATTGTCCAAATGATTTTAAACCTTAAAATATTGATGGTTAAGTTCAAAATCGAATGAGAGAATTTGACAGTTTGTGGTAACTTTATGTTCTAACGACTGTACTAAGTTTAGTTTTTAAAACGGTGTATTATTTTCATAAACATTTTAATAATCGTCATATTTATGCGTTACATCTCCAAAAATTACAATTTAAGTCCATTATTAGAGGCGGCCAATTAATGCAGTCAATAATTGACCGACCGAGCCAGTCAAATTTTGCCAGACTTGAAGCAGAGACGCTCGTCTCTGCTTCAAGTCTGGCAAAATTTGCTTTCCTCTGTCAGTTTGTTGGTACTCCTCTATGGTCGTATTTTACAACCGATCAGGGCCTCAAGTCTGCTATTACAATAGTGTCAGAATGGTCTGTTCCGATTTTCATTAATGACGCCATTATATTAGTAGATTACCAAACTTGTCAAAATCAACAATTATAAAATTAATGATAGACCATTCTGACACTATTGTAATAGCAGACTTGAGGCCCTGGTCGAAACTTGGTATACAGGCTTTACGACTTTATAGATTTTTTTGTCGTCGGGAATTATTGATTTGAGGCGTACTTCCTCCAAAAAGGGGCAAAAAGGGCTACTGGATGTCTCCGCCAACTTTAAATTGGTCTCATAGAAATTTGGTGAAGATCTGATGAGGTTCTTCGGCGTGATGAACAGAATAATTCTTCAAAATGCAGTACATTGCTCACTTTTAGATTTCTACCGGTGGAATCGGCCCTTTAACTACTAGATAGGGATTGATGGAGCACCTGGGAGGTGGTCCCAGGTGGGACGGTCTCATCATAAAACTAGGCTGCAGCGTTCCCTCTGCCAATTAAAACCTATTGGTCTAGCTGGCCTGTCAATTTTCACGCATAGATTTTTTAGTTTTTAAATTTTTATTTGACTTATTGAACGTTGTCATGTTTTTTTGATAGGAAAAAGTTTGTGTTCGCGAGGTCCACTGTTCGCAGAACTACTAGTACTAGAAACAGAGCAGCAAACTGTAGAGTCAATAATTATAAAATGTTATAAAGCCACTATGTTTTTGGTCTCATTATACATGATAGCTTCCCAATTAAAATCGTTATTTACCTAATGTAGCCGTGACTTCAATGCCATGGTTTCAAAGGTTGGTAAGACCGTCATCACAGTCGTTCAAAAATATTTATACTTTGATGCAAGCGTTGCGAGTCTATTTAACATATTAATTAGGTAAAATAATAGCCCTACTTATAGGCAAATATAAATGAATGAACACACATCATAACGTGGCGCCCGCCATAAAAGAGTCACCGGATCTCATATGGCCAGGGTCAGATTCTTGATCAAGGCAAATCCAACGAAATCTCATTTCTTGGCATCGACACTATCTTAGATACAAACATACACGAAAGCCTGTGATGAGCCTGAATGAGTCGGTCCGCTCTATGATATCTCGAATCTTAATCACGAATCTTATTTTTGACTTTATTTACCCTTTAATGTGATGAAAAAGCATTAACTTTCATACCGATTTTTTAAATGGCAAGTTTTAATAGAACCTCAAATAATTCCCATTCTGCTTTCCTAAAAAATATAAATTAAGAACACTCTAAATTCGCGCGTGGGTACAAGGGCTTATGCTTAGAATAGCGCCTTTTTTGAGAACCCATATATTTTGGTCTCCAAACAATACTAAATAACCAAATACCGTAAAACGGGGTGAATAGGGATACAGGGGTGAATCGTGACGAAACTTTAAAATGGATACGTTGAAATATTACAGTTTGCTGGCAACAGCGAAAGTTAGTCGTTTATTATTATACAGTAAACACATAAGAGTCCTTTTTTGAAACAAACTATATTATTTATACGTTAAAATCCATTTTATAGTTTCATCCCTATTCACCCTTATTCACCCCGTTTTACGGTAACTGCGACTAACTTGGATGCAGCGTTCACCGGCCGCTGCCGTGCCGCCAGTAAGTTTGTAGAAGATCAATTAAATATTCCCCTTTTAAGAGGCTGACAACACCTGAAGCGCGGTCACTGTGGGACTGCATAGTAAAGAAAGAGAAGCGCTATGACACAACGCTGGTATTTTTTTGCAAAATATGAAGCAATTCTCTATTTACAAAAAATCGATTGATTGGATAAAAAATTAAAACGCTATTATGCTAATATATTGTTTGTAGAATAATCTGACAAAAAATCAGAATGATTGCATGTATATTAGTATGGTTTTTAATCGTTAAATGACATTTTTAGAGGTATTTAGGTGATTTTTTTCTATCGAATCAAATTAGTTGTATTATGTTTTCAGTATCTACCTAGCATATATCCCATTTTTTTATTTTGTTTACTGCAGTGGATCATATACTTTTAGGCATTATAAAACTTACAAAATTTGCGTTTAATTCCTGTAGTCCCCTTAAATCCTATGCAATACATAGGTTCTAATCCTTCCTGTTATTTCACTCGCATATTCCCATTCAAAAGTTTAACATTTTTTTATGTTTAACATCTTCCTGTGGGAGTGATTTCATGAAAAGGGATGGAAGTGTGACAGAAAGTGACAGCTTGAGCATGGAATAACTAAGTACTTTTTAATAGCATGGAATTAGTACCTACTATATAGATTATTAGTAGAGAGGGTTGAATTTCGATCAGTGGACGACCATTAATAATGAATAACTATTCGAATAAATATTACAGTATTTAGCTTTTTTGAATTTTTAAGGTTAATTTCTGTCGCTGCTTAGTTGCTTATTACCAAGGTGAGATGTTAGATGTTACACATCATATGCGACTACTTTTTTCTATTTTTATTTTAATATCTTTAAGTAGCGCCAAACTTAGCGCCTAATCTACGGCACCTGTCAGCTTATACAGGGTGATAGGTAACTCCCACGTGCTGGTAACTTGACACTAGTTCCGGATATCGGGCCACCCCTAATTCCGTCGTAATAAAACACCGAATTTTCCGTCGGGTTTCTTAATTAGGAGTTCATTGTATTGTTAACAAATTGTTGGTATTGATCGTGGGATAATATAGGAAGTAGATGATGTATGAATGATGTGTGATTCAAATGTAACTTTTTATTTCGTTATTGTGTCGAGTTTTCAAGGAAAACGATTTATTTATTGGATCTCCAACAGAGGCTACATAATTACATGCAAGTTTACATAAAATAGGGACAAGTACATGTGTGCACTTCTAATTATGGGAGACCGCATTATTTACATCTAATCTAGATACAGTAAGTTTGACAAGGTAAAAATATTAAAATAAATCAAAATACTTAACACGAAAATCATAAAAAGGAAACATAAGCAATTAATAATAATAATAAAAAGTAATAAGAAAAAAAGAATGACCATAAAAAACAGCAGACAAGAGTATTACGACTTGGATACAAAGATGTTTGTCCATCTTGGGTGGTCCCAATCATCAAATAACTTCTCCCGCTCTGGGCGGAGCGGGAGGGTGTGTCAGACTCTTACTGTCTAAAACCCACCCGTATTCCTTCCTGTTGCCTGTGTTGCGGGGGCCTCGGTGACCCATAAGTACCTTCCCGCGACCCCGGCAGGCATCGGCCCTAGTGGACCCCTACTAGTTTATGTCCCTCTGGAACTTTGATAATTTACAAAATAAATAAAATTGAAAGCAATAGAATAGTGTTCAGTTATGTCTGTCGTAAAAGGCGATTAAGGGATTATGACCCAGGTCAACAGCGTCCTTCTGCTTGCTAAGTATAAGCTGCGGGGTAGTTGTGTAACACGCTGTCAGCAGCATTGGGAATCATTTTGACAGTTCAACAACATTCATTGCGTTGTTGAGCAGACAAATTATTAGAACTTAAGAAGCAATGTATGGATGGAATGGAGGCCATGGTACGGAGCGAGAGGGCATGGGCAGCCGTCACCTCCTTCTGCGAAGCAGTAATGCTCACGAAGGAGGAGGCGGGACGGTTGAGGGAAAGGCAAGTTTCGCGCCCTCTCGCCCCTAGCCGCCGCAGGAGACGCCCAGAGCGTCGGGAATCCCGGGCGGATTTCCGGCCACCGTAGGCGCGGGCTTGCGGACGGTGAGCAATGGGTAGCTCACCGTCCGGTAAGGACCAGGCCCGGGTCGACGGCGCGTTGTATTCCACGCGCGCCTCAAAGAGATGTGGTCAGCACATATAGTAGGGGTCCACTAGGGCCGATGCCTGCCGAGGTCGCGGGAAGGTACTTATGGGTCACCGAGGCCCCCGCAACACAGGCAACAGCTATTTGATGATTTCCCACACTCAAAAAAAAAAAAGAAGCAATGGATTAGCAATATACTTCTAAATCATTCAGATTGTGATTGATAGTGTGCTAGCCTTTTATTCTTTTTAAACTCCGTACTACGTTTTTTTTTTGGGTGGGAAATTATCAAATGACTTCTCCCGTAGGTACTGGGCGGAGCGGGAGGGTGTGTCTCTTACTGACTAAAACCCACCCGTGTTCCTTCCGTTGCCAGTGTTGCCAGGGGCTTCGGTATCCCTTTCCAACTTTACCACGACCCCAGCAGACATCGGCCCTATTGGACCCCTACACTTGTCCTGACATCTCTTTGAGGCGCGCGTGATAATATACACCTGTATATCATTACGCAACAGTTTCATAAACCAGCCACATCAAATATCATATCTAAATTATAATATACACCTTTTTTTTTTTGGATGTGTAGTTATCAAATAACTTCTCCTGCTCTGGGCGGAGCGGGAGGGTGTGTCTCTTACTGACTAAAACCCACCCGTATTCCTACCGTTGCCTGTGTTGCCAGGGGCCTCGGTAGCCCTTTCGGACTTTCTCTCGACACCGGCAGGCATCGGCCATAGTGGAACCCGTTTTTTTTTTTTTTTTTTGGGTTGAGAGTCGTCGAACTTCTCCCGCTCTGGGCGGAGCGGGAGGCTGTGTCAGACTCTTACTGACTAAAACCCACCCGTATTCCTTCCTGTTGCCTGTGTTGCCAGGGGCCTCGGTGACCCTTTAGTACCTTCCCGCGACCCCGGCAGCAACGCGCCGTCCGTACTACGGTAGGCCGGCTGAAGATCAAACATCAAATTGTTACTGCCGACACGTGGTCGACTGTAGCTAAAGATCACTTGCGATTCTCGTTCCGTCTGCTAAATGTAAAAATGATAGCCGATTTCGATTTCAACGACTCTGCTTTACATTAGAATATATTATTAGATATTTTATTTTTATTTAATACTTATCTATTTTACCAATGTTATAATATCGAAGAATATTCAATTTTATATTTTTTAATTAGAATTTCATAAATTATGATTTCATTTAAGGTGAATGCACAGTGGTAGCCTGGAAATTCAAATTTTATTACGGTTTTTGCAATTTGCAGGGCAGTGTTAGAAAATTTGAATTTTGCTGCGAATCCACCTTAATTTAACTTTTTACCGATGTTACCAATTTTTTAATATAAGCGCTTATTACTAAGTAAGTTAGCTTATTTCTTTGATTCATTGTTTTATGCATGTGGTGTGTACCTATAAGTAACTGATGCACTGTTATTTTACTTTAAAAAATGTACTATGTGTCAGTATTAGTGTAATCAATTGTTGATGAACGTAATAAAATAAATTAATTAATGAATTAACAGCAACAGGCTACAAAGTAACTTTTATAGGTAAGTACAATAGTTTTCCACGCGATAAGTTTAATCACTTATCGGATAACCGATACTTAAGCGTAGGGGAGTCGCCAGTGTCGATTGCAACACTTACCGATTGACCCTACAATTGCTACAATGTAATTATTAATTAACAAGTTAACGACGACGTTACACTTTTAATGGCAATTAAACTTACATTTACATTTTTGCTATAGGTATTCATTTTCTGGCCTAATCTTGCCCAAAAACGAAACTTCCGGCTCATCATGGTGAAGTAGAAAATTGAGGTTTTCTTCATGGCAGCTTCTTCTCGTCTTTATCTACTTATGATTCATATTCTGTCCGATCAGCAGGCTTAGCATGAGAACCATAGACAAGCGTTTTGTCGACGCAAGAGTAGACAAAAATGACGTTTCCGTATAGACAGTTGACAGTTTTCTACCGAGAAATGTAGACAAGCGTCTAAAAGAAAGCGTCATGCTAAGCCTGCCGTAGTCTTACGTAGGTAGGGGGGCAACCACTACTTTATAACATAGTATTCTACTATATTATAGACCTATAATATAGGTACCTACTATATTTCTAAAGAAAATACAGTAGGCGAATCTACTATATTTTTATTTAAATACAAAATGCGAGACGATCGCAATAGCCCGACCAATATTGGCGCCGATTCCCTTGTTCACAAACTAAACTAAATTTAAGTTCAGTGCATCTTTTTCTTTCTATTTCATTAAGAAAAGGACAGAAGATAAATATAAGTTCAGTCCTGTCAAATTAATCAGCGCTTGACGTAAATTGACGTAATTTTAGTGGGCAAGTTTTTAATCGTGTCTAAACTTGTATAGAGTAGTGACAGGCGCTGATTAATTTGACAGGACTAAACTAAAATTTATATTCTGTCCTTTTCTTCATGAAATAGAAAGAAAAAGATGCACTGAACTTAAATTTAGTTTAGTTTGTGAACAAAGGAATCGGCACCAATGTATTGTAGTATCTTTGCTAAAAAACCTGAATTAGTGGTATTTGTTAACCTTAATTAAGAGTGTAAAAAAGTTGAGACGCAAAAAAATACCTATTATTACAGGTTCATAGTAGCAAAAAAATATGCATCATCATCATCATTCCAGCCGAAAGACGTCCACTGCTGGACATAGGCCTCCCCCAATAGGGAGGGTTTGCCATAATCGCCACGCTTGGCAGGCGGGTTGGCGATCGCAGTATGGTGTTGAACGCTACTGCCCATTCTCTAGTAGTCTAGTCCCTTAGTCGCCTTTTACGACACCCACGGGAAGAAATGGGATGGTGTTATTCTTTACGTCCGGCACCACACGGAACTAAAAAATATGCATTTAAAGAACAAACATGTTTTTGAAACAGACGGTCTACTATATTTTTTTTTTCGCTATCTATTATCTACTATATTTTTACTGGCAATGGCTTCAAAAATACTATATTTGATATAAAAAAGTTTGCAAATACGTAAATGACTTCTTTAGTCGATTTGAAAACCAAAAAAAAACTCTAATTATTGTCTATTGTCATGAACAAAAATACCATAATCTACCAAATTATGGATCCTAACTAGGTTGCTTTACTATTGCTGTTTTTAATTAATGGTACATTCATTCAGTAAGACATTGCATTACCTAATTATAATATAATTAACCATTGAGCTTAACCTTATACAATGACCCTTCAATAATTAACAGTCAAAAATATTAATTACCATTTCTGTATGTATATAATAATAATACCATAAAGAAAAACAAAGGACAGTCTCAAATTACTCAGAACAAGGAACACGGAATGATATATGTATTAGAAACTGGGTATCAAATGTTGAGAAGAGGTTATCAAGTTGTAGCCTATGTATACTACTATATATACATATATAGTTATGTGTTACGAGAATGTTATGTAGAAATGTAATACATAGATTGATTGATATATGATTTGTATCACATACATAGTTATCTGTACAAACAAACACAATTGATATAGGTACCGTAGGTACTTACAACAAAGCAATTTTTTTTGTTTTTTTTCTTTCTATTAATTTGTTCTGGCTCATCTCCGAGACGGCTGGACCGATTTAACGGGACTTTCATTGGCAGATAACTGATGTTATAAGGAGTAAAATCCGGCATAAAATCGGAATTGGCAAATGTTGGTACTGCACCAAAATTTTAAAGACGAGAGTCGTGTTTTTGACCAACCCGCACTGGGCCCGCATGGTGGATCACAGATCTCTCATAGAGAGGAAATCTTAGAAGAGCGTGGGCAATTTCACATGCTCTAATTTTTTGCCAGTTTCCTCACTATGTTTCGCTAAGTGGCATTTAAAACCAACAAAACTATGTTAAAGCTGTTTTTTCATGCAAATTTTTTGAAGTGCAAAAATGTATTATGTGCCAAAGCATCTAAATACATTTATTAACATTTAAAACAATGATTTTTGTGGGTCAAAACTTAGCTTTGTGCTAGTCGCCTTTAGGAGGTCTCACACCTGCAAATAATGCTTACAAAGCATTTATTTATATCTACTTTATTACTAAATTCGAAAGTTACCATTTAGAAACGATTTTGGCCCAGTGTGAAATCATTTAGACAAATCTGGTTATACACCTGCCTCAACATAATTATGTGGAAAAAACATCGGGCTGATTTAAATTAAAAAAGGATTTTATCTAGCATAGGATTAACATACTCGTATTATGATATCGTCTCTACAGTGTGTTTTAAAATATGGTCGAGGAATTTTTTTTTTTTAATTATTAAATTAAAACTGCCTCGTTGGTCTAGTGGTTGCAAGCGCTACTGCTGAGCATGAGGTCCTGGGTCCGATTACCGGGTTGGGCAAAGTGTTATTGGGTTTTTCTATCTGGAATTTCTCAGTAGCAGCCCGGAGTCTGGATTTGTGCCCGGTTGTTGGCAATAGGCTCGCCCCCCTATTACATGGGACTTAAACATAACTGGCGAAATGTGGGTGTACTACAGGTACACCTGTAATGTAATGAAAGACAAGTCTGGATGACAACTGCTTTATTCATAATCGTACATAGACAATCCACAACATCTTCCCCTTAAATAAGATAAAATAATAATAAAAAGCAAACTAATAATCCATTAATTCCACAAAAACAAACTTAAAGTAAATAATTAGATATTCATACATTAGGTATTGAAATACATAATTATACAAATTGTTAAATCTTACTACGGGTATGAGGTGGCGAGTAAGATGACGATACATTTATTTTGGTGCTTGGCACATAATCATTATCTCTATCATCCCCCGAAAAATACTCATCATCAATATCAGACAAAATATTGTCTGCAGGATCCTTTACGGATCTTATCAAATGTCTACGATTACGGCGATAAATACCTTTTCTGTTTCTAACAATATAAGAACGTGGAGTCGACGCTTTTCCCATTATTTTGCCATGACTTCTTTTATTTGTGTTTCCTAACATTATAACTTCATCGCCCACATTCAACTCAGGTAACAGTTTAGTATGCTGATCATAGAAACTATTAATTTTTATTTGTTTTTCCAATATTTTTTGATGTTGTAAGTTATCACAACTTTTTTGTTTTAATAAATCTGAATGGACTGGTAGTCTACAATTTAATCGCCGGCCCATCATTAATTGTGCAGGAGAATTCAAATTTTCCCGCGGTGTATTTCTGTAACTTAGCAAACTTAAATAAAAATCGGATTTACTGTCTACTGATTTTTTCAATAAATTCTTAATTGTTTGAACTGCCCTTTCGCTTTTACCATTTGATTGAGCATAATACGGAGATGAAGTGACGTGTTTAAAACCCCATTCTAAAGCAAATTTAATAAAATTACGACAAGAATATTGTGGACCATTGTCACTGATGACCGTATCCGGTATACCATACCGTGCAAAATTTTCTTTCATAATACATATTACTGAGTTTGACGAAGTATCTTTCAAATATGCAACCTCAATAAAACCAGAATAATAATCAATTAATATTAAATAACTTTGTCTTCCATACTCAAAAATATCTGTTCCAATTTTATTCCATGGCAGTTCTGGTACTACACGGTTTGTTTGCTGTTTCCTGACATACTTTACATCTTCTCACATAATCCTCAATATCTCTTGTTATACCCGACCAAAATATTACCTCACGAGCACGTCTCTTGCAACGATCAATCCCTAAATGCCCTTCGTGAATAAGCTTTAACATGTCCCTTTGCATAGAATGTGGTATCAAAACCTGTTTGTCTTTAAATATAACACCATCTACACTGTACAATTCATCTCTTATAGACCAATAGTATCTTAAATCATTGTGTATGTTAAACTTATTAGGCCACCCTTGATTGATATATTTTAGCAATAATTTTAAACACTCATCCTTATTAGTTTCCCGCTTGACGAGACTAAACTTATTCTGCGACATGGGTACATTATCGATTACCATTTTTATTTGGCATAGTATAGCCCTGCTAATTTTATCGTCATACAAATCCGGAAGAGATGCCCGCGACAATGTATCAGGTAAGTACATGAATTTCCCAGGCTTATAAGTGACCATCAACTCATAAGCTTGAACCTTCAACATCATACGCTGCAAGCGAGCCGGGACTGAGTCTAGAGATTTTCTAAAAATGCTTTCCAGTGGTTTATGGTCCGATTCGACGACCACATTACTTTTTCCATAAATATACTGATGAAATTTTTCACAAGCGAATACTATTGCCAACATTTCCTTTTCTATTTGTGCGTATCGTTGTTGTGTGTCAGTGAGCGTGCGTGACGCATACTCTACTGGACGCCCTTCCTGCATGAGCACAGCACCCATTGCCACACTGCTCGCGTCCACTGATAACACCACCGGACTACCAACATTGTATAAAGACAGAACTGGCGCATTACATATCAGATCTTTAAGCTTATTGAATGCGTCTTTATGACTAGTTTCCCAACACCAAGTCATATCTTTTTTTAATAATCTGGTCAGTTGAAAGTATGCTCTGAATAATTAGGGATAAATTTTGAAAGATAATTTATAGCACCTAAAAACCTTTCCAAGCTTTTCCGATCCGACGGTTCCGGCATATTATATATCGCTCTTACTTTCTCAGAATCCATTTTCATTCCATCTTTGTTAAAAATATGACCCAAATAAGTTACTTCGTCAACACATATACGACATTTATCTTTGTTGAATTTTAAATTAATTTCCCGTGCCCTGTTTAACAATTCTTTCAAACGTAGATCGTGTTCATCTTTATTCGTTCCCCAACAAATGATATCATCGATAAACGAATCTACCCCCTCTAGGCCTTCAAGTAATTGCTTGATTTTCGCATGAAACACTTCAGGTGCACAATTAAGACCAAATGGCAATCGCAAATATTGATATCGTCCAAACGGTGTACTGAATGTACATAAGTCTGCACTTGCATTATCTAGTTTAACCGACCAAAACCCTGAAAATGCGTCTAAAACTGAGAAATACTTAGCACCATGCAACTTCGAAGCCAATTCATTTATTGTTGGAAGTTGAAAATGTGCACGCTGTATCGCCTTATTAAGCGGCCTCGGGTCTAAACATATACGCAATTGTCCATTTTTCTTAGCAACAATCACTAATGAATTCACCCATGGTGTTGGATGACTCACTTTCCTAATGACACCTAACTCAATCATTTTATTTAACTCATCTTGTAACTTATCGCGAACTCCTAATGGTACCTTACGGGTTGCACAAATCACCGGCATAACAGTTTTGTCTACAACAATGTGATATTCGCCTGGCAAACAGCCTAACCCATTAAACAAATCTTCATAATCTGTAAGGTTTATATTATGAATTCTGTTTATTAATCCTAAAGTTAAACAAGCTTGCAACCCTAGCACACTCTGACAATCACCAATCGCAATTGCAAATTTTAATTCATGCGAAACACCCTTATACCACCATTTTAAGTTGCAAATACCTTTTATAGGAATAAAATCACCACTATAAGATTGTAATCTAACACCTTGCTTGCCACTAATTAGCTTACTGTCATAGCCTAACAATAAAAAACGCTTATACGATAAAACATTAATGTCTGCTCCCGTATCTAATTTAAATTTTTCAGAACCGCATTCCCCTTGGAGTTTTTCATACCAATCCTCAGACGAAGAGTTAATCTCTGAGACATTACACAAAACTGATATAAAAAATGACTCACAATCATCTTCTTCATTGCCTTTTGCTTCAGTTAAACCTATGTCATACATTTTCTTAACTCCTTTTTTCAATTTGCACATTCTAGCAAAATGTCCATGATTTTGACATAAATAACACTGCGCAGAAATAGCCGGACATAAACTGGGTTCATTGATTTGGCCTCCACACCTGAGACAATTACCAGTCTCACTTGAATGAACAGATCTTGGCGCTGTGAGGGAACCAGCAGCAACACTGTCCACACCACGCCCTTGTCGGTGTCCGCTTCCGCGCCAGCCACCACGCCCACCGCGGCCGCGCACGCGAACCGCATCGACCTGCACCAATCCTGAAGTACCAGCACCAAACTTCTCCAATAAACGTCGATTATCTATTGAAATTTGGTCAACCTGGACAATTTTGATAGCTTTATCCAACGTCAAATTCTCTGCTCTCAATAAACGATCTCTTGCTCCAGTACTCTGTATCCCACAAACAATACGGTCGCGAATCAACTCCTCTTCCAAATTTTTGAAGTTACAATTTTTGCTCAGTAAACGCAATGCTGTAACATACTGATCTATTGATTCTCCTACTTCCTGACCCCTTGTAAAAAAGTTGTACCTTGCCAATGTTATATTCTGTTTATCTCCAAAATATTCATTAAATTTCGTAAGCAATAGATTGACATCATCCTTATCGCTCTCCTTGTCAAACGAAAATGTCTCAAAGACTTCAAACCCCTCAGGTCCGATTAAATTTATCATTAAACTGGCCTGTATACCAGCTTCCTCTTTTTGCACCCCCGATGCTTTTAAAAATAACATAAATTGCGACCTCCAACGCCGCCATGCGTCAGCCCGGCTGACGGAGCTGCCCTCCAAACATAATTCTGTTGGTGGTCGCGCGTGTTCCATAGCGCTCTTGAACCGTCCCGGACGATTTTAAAATCCACAACGTGCCTTTATTACCGACCTATACTATTTAAATAGAATAAAATCGCACCGCTGTCACCATGTAATGTAATGAAAGACAAGTCTGGATGACAACTGCTTTATTCATAATCGTACATAGACAATCCACAACACACCTTTGCCCAACCCTTCGGAGAAACAAAGCGTGATGTTATATTATGTTATGTTATGTTATGTGTAAATAAAAATCCGTCAAGTAGTTCATATGTAGGCAGGTATAATTTAAATAAACATATAATATATATATTTAGAGGTTTTCACTAGGTACATAATGAAGATAACAGTGTTAACTTAGTCCTGTTAAATAAGCCTGGCTATAGCAATCGTGGAAACGCGGAGCATTCCGAAGAAAAAAATACCTACTTCGTTGAGAAACATTGGCGAATGGACCGGAGTTACAAGTGCTGTTGAGCTGTTCCACGTCGCAAAAGTTCGGAGTTGATGGCTAACATTCAATAATTGGAGAGGCACCAAAAGAAGAAGCCGATAGTTATATTATCGTACCTATTTATTCAAATCTCATAATATCAGTTTATGGATCCATTATGTATATTTTCTAAAATAAAACCTAAGTTACTCCTTATAACATCAGCTATTCTGCCAGTGAAAGTCCCGTCAAAATCGGTCCAGCCGTTTCGGAGATTAGCCGGAATAAATCAACAGAAAGAAAAAAATAAAAAAATATTAATGACAAAAATTGTAATAATAATTGTGATAGAAAGACAAACATTTTAATAATTGTATTTTTTTTTTTTGTAAGTATACCGTATATACTTTAACCAATTTTTTTAAGACGAGGCTCGTGCCGTGACCAACCCGCACTGGGCCCGCACGGTGGGTCACAGACCTCTCATAGAGAGGGGATCTTAGTAGAGCGTGGGCAATTGCCTATGCTCTGCTAAGATCTTGTTCCGTTTACATCCTAGTAGTTCATTTAAACCACTTACCTAAATATTTAAAACTAAGCTTATCACTGCCTAAAGCTAGGCTGGATGACGAGCCGCAGGGGAAAAATAAACTTGTGTAGATGCAAGCGAAATAGCTACAACAACAACAAGCAACAACGCAACACAAGCACAAGCAACAAGCACAACAACACAACAACAACAACAAGCAGTTTATCGAACGATTTTAAACATAAATCTCCTAGCGTAGGTAGAGTTGCCGTTTGAGTTCCAAAACCCACTTCCTTTTTCTTTGGTTACAAGTTCAGTTAAACACACATACTAATTAGTAATATAATGGAAACAAAAGTGTTTTTTTTGGGTGGGCAATTTATCAAATAACTTCTCCCGCGCTGGGCGGAGCGGGAGGGTGTGTCAGACTCTTACTGACTAAAACCCACCAGTATTCCTTCCGTTGCCTGTTTTGCCAGGGGCTTCGGTATCCATTTCGGACTTTCCCACGAAAAAGTGTTTTACTTTGGATCAAAATTACTCTGACATTCATTCATCACACCTATTTCTCAGGATGAATAACAATATCGTGAGAAACCATACCGCATTGCAGAAAGATGCTGCTTGCTCAGGAAGCATCTTTCTTAGCTTTCAAAATGAAATCACAACATCTTAAATCTTTTTCAGGATGGACCCACGCCAGAAACATCGCCTCGCAGCAGCGGCAGTGAAGTTACCTTGGCAATACCCTCCAACCGCAACTATGGAGCTATTGGAGGAGCGGAGAAGGTTACCTACACCTGGGCAGACATCAATGCCTTCGCCACCGAATCCAGGTCCAGATCCAGGCGCATCTGGAACTTCTGGAAGCCCTCTGCGAACGGCATGTTCCAGCAGAGAAAACAGCTGTTGAGAAACGGTGAGTTCTTAATTTAGACTACCTTATGCAAAACATTTGGCAAATCTTGACGAGATCAAGTCAGTGTAGCTTTTTTCAAAGCAGCCTTTCCAAAACCGCTAAATTCTACGGGCCTCTAATGCTAAGTATCCTATGCTCATTTGAATATGTAGTAAAACCGGAAATTATTCTTTGGCTACTATCAAATGCCTCCGTGTTCGTGTAATCTAGTTTGTTTGAAAGATCACACAGATGAATAAAATCATCGCTTCCATACTCATATTTTAAATGCAAAAGCAACTTTGTCTGTCTGTCTATCGGTTTTTACCTTTTCACGCCTAAACCACTCAATCGATCGTAATGAAATTGGACTTGGAGAAGGATATCGGCTTCTTTTCAATACTGGATCATCTGCCAAGCCTTTACCCAACTATGATGGGGTCGTCAAAACGATACCCTTTGATAAGACAAGTGGTCAGACTTTTCTCTGGTGACAGCCGGAACCAATGGATTAACGTGCCTTACGAGGCACGGACATTTCATCCTGGATATTTGTATAAAATAATGATGAAGTACAAAATACGGGCAGATGAAGTCGCGGGCAACAGCTAGTATTGAACAAAGCAATACCAATCAAGATAACAGTCCTAGAAATTTAATATTAATTTACTAACTGACTCAAGTTCTCACAGAGTGTCTAGCCACTGTAATATTATCTATACAGTATTGTAACTCTGCCGTATCTTTGAAATAAATGCCTACAGCCGCGCGGTACGTAAACATGCGCTAGGGCTGCCCGCCTCCAGCATTTTAATTACATTTGCCTACTTTGTATTTCCATTTAGTTTTGTGATTATAAATATACTTTTTTTGTATAAACAAATAAAATACTTTGTGAATTGAATAGGAATTGTTCAATAAACTAAATAAAAAATAGGTAGATTTAATTAAAAAACCATTTTTATGTTTGAATAACAAATCGGTCTTATAAATTTGCGACCGAAAAATGTTTGCGCCTCGACTGAGACGTACGAAATGCTTTATTATTAAATTTAAAGTATAACAAATCCGCATTCTAATATAAAGCTTAATTAAAAATTATTTTGGGAAACATGGACAAGGTGGATAAAAAGGAATATCTATATATCTAATATAGTATAATTCATACACACAGTACAATAAACAACTATTATTAATAATAAAATACCACGTCTTTACTTTGATTTATACAAACTACCAAAACAAAACACACATGCCCCGAGGTTTTAACACAAGCGTACCTACCTACCGTATCATGATTCATGAACCGCCAATAAATACCTATTTCACTTGTGTCAATCACTTTCCTATACTCTATTCACATTATTTATTAATCCAGACATCTTTTTTTTCGGGAGATAAAAGGAAATACTTATCCATTAAAAATACACACATTATATACCAAAAAGTACAACCTATAAGTATACCTTAATAAGTAAAATTATTTTATAGTCTTACCTTTCAGAGTTTCCAGGTAATCTAAAAAAAGTTATCTCTGCATGCGTTATTGACGAGTTCATGCAACCAAAAACAGCACAATATATCGTACTCGTCATATTAAATATGTACTTAAACTTACTTTTAGTGAAAAAATCGCGCGGTTATTGTTAAAAAAAACAACACACCGTCCGTTCGTCACTGCGGCACAGTCGCGACTGTCTGCATGCCGGGCGCATGCCGAGATCGAGGCGCGTAGGCATAGCTCGCGCTTCGTCCGTTTGTATGAAGTTGGAATACTGTATAGATAATATTACCGTGGTCTAGCTAATATCAAGTAACATAATTATTCAATTGTTTTATTCTTATCCGTTCTAAAATTTAGGGTGTTCATTTTAGATAAAATTTGCAAGAATCCGATAAGGCAGCTACTCTTAAAAGCCTTGTTAAAACAAGACTTTTAAGTGTCAAGGATAACAGTTTATTGACGTGCCTCAACTTTTAATGTCAATGGAAACATTTACACGTGTAACATGATAAGATTTCATCTATTCTAAATAAAATAAAAAAAAATATTATTATAAATTATAATCGCATTTCGTGTCTGTCCGTGTGACTGCGTACTTCTTCTATAGTATAAACTATTGATGTGTTTTACACCATCACTTAGATAATTTATTTCGGATTGTTTATACAAGGTGGTTTTGCATCCTCGTCAAATTTCAGGAGGCTGCTATGAAAGACATATAATGCTGGTATCGTAATATATAATCAAATATAATTACGATACCTGCTCAATAATTATCACATACTTGTTTTTTTAGTTATTTAAGTTTGACAGTATTTTAGAATACACCACTTTTACAGAACAGAATCACCCGTTGCGTATGCGGTAGTGTGTGTGTAAAAAGGCAGTTACAGTGCGGTATCACACGGGCCGCGTTTTAACATGCGTGTCCCACACATGCCGATTTCCGAAAATTAGAAAAAGAAAGTCTTACTTATTTTATTATTGATTTGTGTCGAGAATCATTAGCATAGTTACCTCCTTCAGTTTGACGAGGATGCAAAACGACACCTTGTATATGAATGTTAAAGTTACATATTATAATAACGAAAACTCGATGTTTTGTCAAGCCGTGAAAACTGTGTGCAACAGGGGTGGGCAGCTAGTTAAGTTATGGAACAGGGTTTAAGGTCCGTACAGTTTACAGATCCTCAATCAAGACGCATTACTTAAGGCACTGACAAGAGGCAAATGACCAAAATAGGCTTGTCTTAAGAAAAAAATTGCCAAATCTGTATAGTTTGTGGTAGCGGAAAAAATATATGTTAATTTTGAACATATTTCTCAGAACTTGGTTGTTACCAAAACACGTTTTGAAAAAAAATCTCGATACAAGCTAACGTTAAACTAACCTCTTACCTTGAGTTCTAAAGCAAAATATCTGTAATAAATATCAACATACGTTACGTATTTAATTAATAACAAGAACGTCTTATTTGAATGCAGAACTTGGTTGTTTTTCATTTTCGATTACTCAACTCAATTTTGAGTAAATAGATAATTACTTCATATTTTGCAATAAATTACAGGCGTTGTGTCATCGCGCTTCTCTTTCTTTTCTATGCAGTCCAGTGACAGTGACCGCGGTTTAGGTGTTGTCAGCGTCTTAAAACTAATTAGTTTCAACCAATAAAGTGGCTCGAAACTAGTTTTAAGTAGGTAACACTTGAGTTTTAAGTACCTAAGGTTCTGTAATACAGTATTTAGTATTAACACGTTCAGACCGGGACCACATGAAAACTAAACCACGTTTACTCAAGGCGGCGCGAATTGCTTAGAACATTGAAAGTCTAGTGTGATGTGGCCACCGGTTGTATACGCCGCCATATCAGCGAGTACTCCATGCTGCACCGGTGGTACCTTGCCTGAACGTATTAAACCCTTGTCTTCCTAACCCCTTTTTCTCTATAAGATCTATTCGAAACAAAATTATGTCTACCACATTAAAATTTCCTTTATCATTAAAGTACATAATGCCTTTATTTTTAGTTAATGGTGCCGCCTACCCTGGTGAACTCCTTGCCATCATGGGATCATCAGGGGCCGGGAAAACCACACTCCTCAATACGCTGACTTTCCGCACTCCCAGTGGAGTGCTGTCCAGCGGAACTAGGGCGCTGAATGGACAGCCAGCTACGCCTGAAGCGCTTTCAGCGCTGTCAGCGTACGTTCAGCAGCAGGATCTGTTTATTGGTACGCTGACAGTGAAGGAGCATTTGATCTTCCAGGTGAGTTAAGGAGCTAAATCGAAAAAGAGTATTCAAATAGATGATATTTTATTGTTGTTTTTTTTGTGTTTGACTAGAGAAGTTTCTAGACTTTGTTTTGTAAGAAGGGATAAATATTTTCATTAAGTACTTGTTTCACCCTACGAATTTTCGCACCACACGGAAATTCCTTCCAGCCTATAGGTATCGTGAACATGATTATGATGACTATAATTATGTGGGAAGCCACGCTCTAGCGTGACGCGTTTCGCGTCTGCGTTGAGCGAGACGTTTCGTAAGGCGCCATGTTGGCGCGTCCCGCGTCCGCCTCAAGCGGCCGCGACCAGCGGAGAAGACAGTACGTCTCCGCGCGTCTTGCGTATTTATCTAATAAATTGTGTTAATTTTACCGCGCTATGCAAAACATAAATAAGGAGACTATTATTACAGACATAACGTCTCGACCTGCAATCTGGTAATTCATCGTACAGTCTCCGGTATTCACCAAACTGATACCTGTTTTTGTTCAAATCATGAACTTCTGTTTTAATTTGCATTTTATCCTGTGCAAAAATCTACTTCTTTCTAAACACAAAAGTGCAATTTTAGAAAAACTCATAGTTGCCTGCGCAAATATTATTCGCAAATAAAGTGTAAATACATAGAATGCCACGTTGAAGCGGCCACGTAAAGGCTACAACATACTGGCGCGACTTGTCGCGCGACGCGTCGCGACACAAAGACACCGCGTGTAGCGCTACAACGTGGCATTCTATGTATAAGCGGCGAGCGAGTGGCGGCGAGCGAAACGTGTTCTCTCCTCCCGCCTTAGTAAGTCGCCCCCGCTCTACACACTCGCACCAGCGTGGCTGCTCAAAATAAGGCTGGCATTAAAAAGAACTTACGCAACCTCAGTTATGTCGCTTAGCAACAACGCTCTTTTTTAATTAAAAATCCGTTAATATCAATGGGAAGATATTCTGTCTAAAACACACATTTATTCACTAACGGTAATTTCGTATACCCTTGCCTTTTAGTAGAATATCTCTTAAACTTAACACGTTCGCTGACAGTGAGCACTTACCCTGACACCTCATTACGGCAGTAGAATTTTTCATACTAAATGACAAACGTTTCATAACGTAGTGTCATGTTGGCCATATGTTTGCCTGCCGAAATTTGATACTACGTCGATGGAGGTGAACGTTTCTCGACGTTGTGTTATATTAGGCATGTGTTTGCTTGCCCAAATACGACACTACGTCGACAGACGTGCACGTCACTCGACGTAGTGTCGTATCGCACTACTTTTAATTTCCCGCCTAACGACGTACTGTCAGCGAACGTGTTAAGTCACATAGATAAACCGGTTTGTTAAAAATAAAATCAGTCAGTTCAATGCCGGTATATCTATGCCTTGACACCAAGATAAAAAACTTATGGTATTGAAAAAAATATACTTTACAACTTCTGCCTGCGTCAGCTGCGGTTTACTTCGTTTTCGCTTAGCGTTTTTTCTGACTGTTCTTGCTCGGCTCCTAAGGGTCGTAGCGTAATATTAATATAACCTTCCTCACGAATTGGGCTATCAAATGCAAAAATATTTTTTTTAAATCAGACTGGTAGTTTCAGAGATTAGCGCGTTCAAACAAAAAAAAACAAACTATTCTACTCTATTTTATTATATTACTAACTTTCGCTTCGACCGCGTGGATTTCTGAAAATATCCCACGAGAACGTACACCGGGATTAATAGGAAACAAAGTGATCGCATACCTCATACCCGAGGTCATTGACTCCTAGCGCTGCGCCCGCCGCCCACAACCATACTTATTTTGTTACACGTAATTTTGAATCTGTGCTATATTTTAAAGTAGTTTTTCATTTAACTGATATGATATAAAGCCATATTTTAATCTATATGAAATGCCCAATTTAAATAACATATTTTCTATTATTATTTATATTATATTTTCTATTTAAATAACATATTTAAATAGCTTCGGAAATAACTATTACATTTTATCAAATTCTGAAAGATAAAACCGGCCAAGTGCGTGTCGGACCACGCATAATGAAGTGTTCCGTAGTTGGGAAGTTGGGATGAATTTATACCAAAAACAAACTTCACATTGTAGTTCAAAAACATGTTCTCCCATACATCGATATAGGCCACGGACAATTCTCTAACGGCAAATTTAAGTTGGTCGAATATAACTCGTTAACTTGTAAAGCCTACTTAGCCGTGATAGTTTTCCTTTTAATTTCATTATATGTACTACTGCCATGAATTTTTTCACATCGCCATAAACAACCATTTAACTGGCAAGGGACACTGGGGACCTGGGGGGGAGGGACACTAGGCTCTAGCAAAAATTAGCACTTTAATGCTTAATATTACGCAAGTGGATCATTGAATCGAAAAGCTGTGTTCACAAACCCGCAATATTATCGAACGGTCTATCCAACGATACCACATCATGGGATAGACGAGAAAAAAAAAATATCATCCCCACATTACGTGCAAGGGAGGTACACAAAAAAAAAAATCCAAAATGTTATTTTAGCACTTTGTCGGCGTGATTAATATGTATACCTATGCCAAATTACAGCTTTCTAGTACTAAGCGCCTCTGAGTTATAGCGGGGACAGACAGACATACAGACAGACGGACATGGCGAAACTATAAGGGTTCCTTGTTTACTACGGAACCCTAAACAAAGGTTACAAAAATGGTTAGAACATCAATTTTATGTATCTCAAGCGGTTTACGCGGCGCACGCTAGTAAAGCGAAGTCGGCATGATTTTTTCCGACATCTTCAACAATAATCGTCATTTCTACCAATTTACACAAAATTCATGAATTATACGGTACACCTAAACCTTCATCATGAATCACTCCAGCCATTTGTAAAAACCGTTTGAAAATCCGTTCAGTAGTTTTAAGTTTATCGCGTTCAGACAGACAGACAGACGCGGCGGCGACTTCGTTTTATAATATTACTAGATGCGCCCCGCGGTTTCACCCGCATAAGTTTTGACCCCGTGGGTATATCGGGATAAAAAGTATTCTATGTGTTATTCCTGGTTATGAACTATCTGTGTGCCAAATTTCATCCAAATCTGTTCAGTACTTTTTGCGTGAAAGAGTAATAAACATCCATCCATCCATTCTGGGAACTTTTATTGAACTGTTTATTTTACATCCTCTTATAAATCGATGATGTTAATTTTGTATGTTTTTTTTCTATAGGCTTTGGTGCGGATGGACCGCCACATACCTTATGCACAGCGGATGCGACGAGTTCAAGAAGTTATTAGTGAGGTGAGATTCGAAATAATAATAATATAATGTTCCCACTGCTGGGACACAGGCCTCCTCTAGTTGAGAGGGAGTAAGCTACCACGCGGTCCCAGTGCGTGTTGGTAGATGTCACATGTCTTCAAAATTTTGTTTCTAGGACATGCCGGTTTCCTCACGATCGTTTTCCTTCACCGTTTTAAGAGCAATGGTGATGAAATAATTTACATAAAGGAAAACGCCTCTCAGGGTTCGAACCTATCGTAAGATCGCGGTCATTACCACTGGGCCACCACACTCTTTCATTGGATGGTAATCATTTATATGAAACGGTTACGTTTGTGTGGGAAAGTTATGGGTAGAGCTACGAGTATAAAGATTCAGAATCAGCACTTTTGACTTTGTTTCAGGAAACTTAGAACTTGTAATGGCGTCCTATTTACTTCGATTTTTAGCCTTTTTATATGGAAAGATGAGACTAGAAGTGGGTAGGCATAGTACTGGCGTTAGCTCTTATAATATTTGAATATATGTAAGTTAACGTAGGTATTAAAATTAACGAAGTAGTATCCATATTTTTACTCAATACTTTATTTGCATTCCACAATGTGTACTTAAAGTCGAATTATTATTTCAGAGGAGTAATCACGTGCTGTGACTTTCTATAATAAAATAGTCATATTTATTGTATTCTAGACTTTTACACTTATTATTACATATTATTCTTATTTTACGTTTATACATTTATAAAGAGATTAAACTAAAGGATCGACAATACAATAAATTACACAAAGTACTCTAGCACTTCAGATTACTCCTTAGTAATTCGACTTTAGGTGGTAACTTAAAATTACACTGTTGGGCACAGCAAAACAGTAGGAATAAATCTTTTGTATTATTTTAACGTAAGTGTTTATTCACGTTATTATAAACTTGCGTTCCTTTCCGTTTCCGTTTTCTTTCGTTATTCTGCCATAATTTTTGTCCCAATTGTTGTTTGTCGATCGAAGGTTAAACTAAAACTATGCTTGCCGCGGTCGGTTCGTGGAAGGGTCTCGAGATATAATGGATGATCATCCATTATATCTCGAGACCCTTCCGTGCCTCGGAAAGCACGTTAAGCCGTTAGTCCCGGCTGTCATTCGTAGATCTTTAACAGTCGTTACGGGTAGCCAGAAGCCCGAAAGTCTAATAACCAGTCTTATTAAGGGATGTCAAATACTCAAATTACCCAGTAACTGGGTTGTGGAGGTCAGATCGGAGGCAGTCGCTCCTTGTAGAATACTGGTATTCAGTTACATCCAGATAGACTGGAGGCCGACCCCAATATTGTTGGGAAAATGCTAGGCAGATAATCATGACGGTGCCACTCATATCCATTCTCTAAACTTGGAGGATGTAGTGTAGCCTGTAGATCGTTATTTTATCTACGAGTATATGAGACGACCTAGAAAGATAAAAATACGAACTTATTTATTTTATCTACTCTCTTAACGTAAAATTCGAATTAACACACGAGTTTATATTGACATAAAACACAAAACCGAAATTTAAAAATAGAATCATGTTAAAACACTTGTTAAACCAATACGATACAGGGCAAATCCAAGAAGTTAATATCACCAAGGAGTTTTCATCAATTATTTTTTTCTAATGGAACGCAAAATTTTAATAATTATAGGCAATAAACAATTTCTTACTCTTTTAACTTTGATCTTTTATTTAGTGGGTTAAATCCCAATGTATGAGAGTAGAAAGTAGGTAGTGTATGAAACTGCACATAACTACGTATTAAAACACTCGTGTTATAACTATTAAAACACATACTCGCCTTTTAATCTTTGAAATATTATTTCTTTCTTTTTCTTCTTTTTTTTTTGGTGGTATAGTGGTGTGCTAGCTAAAATTATTAGACATATCGCTAATAATTTAATGTTTTGTGTGTAGATTATTTTGCATACTATTGTATAGAAACCATTTTTTTCTAACCGAAAAGACAGCTGTTCTGCTGGGAACTTTGTTGCGCCACTTCTTCTTCCCAGCTAAAGCACTAGGAAGTGGTGAAGGGTGGGTGTTTTGGGGGACTGTCTTATGTAATTTTGACGAAAAGTGCTGATTCTCAGCCTAGTTTGGATAAATGACTTTTGATTTTGATTTAATCACTACGCAACAGTTACATCAAATATCATATCTAAATTATAATACCTTCTTTTTTTTTTGGTTGGGGAATTATCAAATAACTTCTCCCGCTCTGGGCGAAGCGGGAGGGTGTGTCAGACTATTACTGACTAAAACCCACCCGTATTCCATCCATTGCCTGTGTTGCCAGGGGCTTCGGCAACCCTTTTGAACTTCCGCGCGACCCCGGCAGGAATCGGCCCTAGTGGACCCCTACACTTGTGCTGACATCTCTTTGAGGCATGCGTGATAATATACACCTGTATATTATACTCGTTTCATTTGCATAAAAGTATTATTGTTTATGAAATTCTGATCAGCATCCGGCTGTCGTCCTTAAAACATATTTAATAAAAAAATGGTTTTTGAGTCTATTCTTCCAAGCTCTAACCACGCATTTTTAAAGTAAATGTTTCTGGGTAATGTTCTTTATTTTCTCGATTTGTCGCGTTTTGGTAGTAATAGAGAGTAATAGTGACCTAATTTCTGATGTTCTTCAGAATAGTCAGGTGCGTTGTACTTGCAACCGGAGTGCGTGTATGACTAGATGTTCCCCCATGGAAGGAGGCGTGAGTTTATATATGTAGATAAGTAATATATGCCATCCATTCTTCCTTACCAAGACGCATTTTGTACCTGAAAAAATATTTTCAGCGAATGATTGGTAATTAGATGCATTCCTTGAAATGAGCCCCATTCAAAACTCTAGTAAGTACGAGGTGTCGTTTTGCATCCTCGTCAAATTTCAGGGACTGCTATGAAAGGCATGTATAATCAAATAAAATTACGATACCTATTTAATCATTAAATACATTGTTGATTTTTTAGTTAATTAAGTTTGACAGTATTTTAGAATACACCACTTTCACAGAACAGAATCACCCCGTTGCGTATGCGGTAGTGTGTGTGTAAAAGGGCAGTTACAGTGCGGTATCATACGGGCCGCGTTTTAACATGCATGTCCTACACATGCCGATTTCCGAAAATTAAAAAAAAAAGAATTAAAGACCTACTAATTTTATTTTTGATTCGTGTCGAGAATCATTAGTATAGTTACCTCCTTGAATTTGACGAGGATGCAAAACGACACCTTGTATAGCCACACTACTTAGAGCAAGTTTGCAACAAATAAAACTATAACAACCTTGTTATAACCATGGAACCTATATTATAACATTGGAACCTATGTTATAATAACCTTGGAACTCAGTAATGAATCATACAACGGCTTATCTAAACCAAAACTTTGTCCATAGTTGGCGCTCACAAAATGCCAGAACACCGTCATCGGCATCCCTGGTCGGCTGAAGGGTATTTCGGGAGGAGAGATGAAGAGGCTGTCTTTTGCCAGTGAGGTCCTCACGGATCCTCCACTCATGTTCTGTGATGAGCCTACGTCGGGACTGGATTCGTTTATGGCGCAGAATGTGTTACAGGTATGTGTTATTCAGTTTTTTAAATAAAGCAAATTTTAGAATTAAAAAAATGGTTGTCCGTAAAGTCGGTTTACGGACTATAATGTTACGTGACAACGAGAGAGAGATGCGTCACAAGCCGAACGCTTAGGCCGATCGTGCCTCTCTATCGCTAGTTCCGCGCTCTCGCTTGCACGCTCGGCTCAGGCGGAACGTGACAATGACCCATGCTTTTTCATGCGTGTAGCCGGCGCTCATCGATTTATAAGACGTTATCACGTCAAAAATTAGAGTTAATTCGCAAGACTAGGCTGAACAGGAGCAAGTACATTAAGAGCTTCATTTATCGGTACAAACAATACATTAAAACCATGAAGTAGTGGGAAGACACCAGCAGAAGAAAGAAGGAAGCGTCTTTGGAGACATATAAATATACTGCCAATGCAGATTTTTCGTAGCATGCTACGAAATTTCGTAGCAGTCGTCAAGCCACTAGCAGTCTAATAAACTCTAGGTTTCAGTTACTGACACTTACATGAGTATTGCGTCCCTTAGAGTGGTAATGCCTTGTAGCAAATGCTGCCTGCAGATTCAACTTGACACACATACTCGGTACCTGAAAGGTCAACCCAAATTTAGCAAACTCATGCGTGTGATTTTATTGAGTTTTGTTATACCAGAGGAGCAATTCCCGCATTTTTATTAAAGTGCGGATTCTAATCTCAGTCTGAATCTGGCTGATCACGTATGAGATTTTGATATTGTTTTTTTTTAACTATAACGGGGTACCTCTTGACCTTCATCTCACCTGATAGTAAGTGACTATCATGCCGAAGGTGGAAGCGAGCTTCAACCAAAGAGGAACTGGCTATCTTACCTCTATAATCGCTGTTAAGAAGGTGGTAGCTAGCCAGGCGGACTTAGAACAAGCCCTATCACCAACCAAACAGAAAATTTTGCTCCCGCTGGGAATCGAATCCGGGGGCCTCTGGGTCTTACCTCTAGACCACAGAGGCGGTGATTGTTGCTGAGATGAGATTGCGACCGGATTTTGAACGCTTTTAATTACGGGAATTGGCCTGCAGACCACAAAGGACATCAGTCTGTATGAAAAAAAAAAGATAGAAAATCCGTTTATTTGCGGTAAAAATGACGCAAAAAAGGAACACAGATATAAAAAAGAACGTTTTGGGGGAAAATATGCGTCACATCCACGTAAAACGGCCATTGCTCAGCATGAAATGACCTAGCATAAAATGACCCTATTCGAGACAGAGCCCCAGCGAACTGAAAACTACGTAGTTTGGAAATTTCCAAAACGTATCCTTACCAATGTATTTCAATCTCCAGGTACTAAAAGGACTAGCGCAGAAGGGCAAGACGGTGGTGTGTACCATCCATCAGCCGTCCTCGGAGCTGTACGCCATGTTTGACAAGCTGCTCATCATGGCCGACGGGAAGGTCGCCTTCCTCGGCTCTCCGGACCAAGCCAACGACTTCTTTAAAGAGTAAGTTTATTTTTACTTCTTCAGATATAGTAGCTCCTGTGTTCTGAAACTCTTTTTGAATGTATTTTTGTAGGAGAGCCATGCTGAATAATTCGTAGCTAAGTATTAAACGGTTTTGGGAGTTTCCTCGGATTAAATGGCCTGATCCTTCCTTGTCTTTAGTAGGAGGATTTTAGTAAAGATTCTTTGTCATGTATCTCTTGCACTGTATGGGAAAAATATGAAAATGAAATTGCTACAGAACGCTTTATTTTAATAAAGACCTCAATAGGCTACTACGTCTGCTTGCGAGATCCAAAGAAAGACTTCCAAGTAGTCCCCGTTGAAATGACTTATTTCCCGTCCCCCTTAATTTAAATGTCGTGTCACTGGGGCGTAACCTCTTAAGACACTTTTACGTAATATAATCCTACTTATAATTGGTTTAAATTATTATACCACTTAAGTAGTCGTAGTATCTACTTTTGTCACGTTCATATCCGCCGTTTTGTAGGCCTCCACTCCAGTAATCACAATCCGAGAGTTTTGGGGGATATTTCTAATCCAATGCTTCAAAGGTTTAATAAATTCGTCCGCTCCACAACCTAAAAAACGCAATAAATGTGGCTAAACTGTCGAAATGAATGAAAATCATATGTCATTTTACGCTGGTGTTCCTAATTGAACGATAATCCTAAAAACAATTGTCGTTAACAGAATTTCTTATAAATATTTTGCCATTTCAAAGTTAATGTTCTTGTCCATTCGTAAATGGTTCGGCTTTGACAAACGAAGCTTATTACAAAACCTTGAACTTGACCACAAAGCCTGTGGGTTGTGCACTTACTAAATGATACAAAACCCATTTACTTACAGTGAGTTAAACCTTCCTGGACAGTTCTATGCGCTGTAGGTGATCAGTTTTTCATAGGCATGCCCTTTTTACAGAAATAGGTGAGAAAAAACATGAATGAGTTCACAAAAGTTTGCAAAATATTAGTCAAAAACTAGTTTTCGCGGCCATTGACAGCTTACGCTTAAAAATAATGAAAATCACGGTGAGAAACCTTCACTAGGATTTTTGTCGCAGACAAAGCCCTATTTTCCTGGATTATTAAAAAAACTAAATTACTAAGTAATGATACAGCTTACTCTTTAGAATAGAATATGAAGACACATAAACAACAGACACACACATTACACAACACACATATTACCTCACCTTCCTTGCTTCACATCCAACCCAGCAACTTTAACGCGACTTGCTCCCCAGCCTGGGAGCGGCGTGCCCCCCTAACTACAACCCGGCGGACCACTTCATCCAGCTGCTGGCGGGCGTGCCGGGCCGCGAGGAGACCACGCGCACCACCATCGACACCGTGTGCACCGCCTTCGCACGCTCCGAGGTCGGCTGCAAGATCGCTGCTGAGGCTGAGAATGCGCTTTATTTTGAGGTATGAGAAATGAAATTACTGATTCGCCATATTATTGGCGTGTGCTAGCTAACATATGGCAAGTATGTAATTTAATCTAATGCTTTGTGTTTCGTAATGTTAATTACTTTGCATACGATTTGTATAGAATCAAGTTTATATAACTAAACAGACAGGTGTGCTGCTGGGGAGTTTGTTCCGCCACTTCTTCCCCGCTAAAGCACTAGGAAGTGGTGAAGGGAGGGCGTTTTTGGGGGACTGTCTTATGTAATTTTGACGATCGAAAAGTGCTGATTCTCAGCCTAGTTTGAATAAATGACTTTTGATTTGATTTGTTAGAAACGCTTAGTCAGAAAGATGAAGCTACGTGCTGATTCCAAAGCGTAGTAGGTTCCTACGGAGAAGAACGGGCAGGAAACTCCTTGGACACTCTTTATTTACCTTTGATACCATGATGACTTATTGAGTCATTAAACGATATCAAAACTATCTACTTTTATCATTACCTAATCGAACGTAAAATCCCCGATCATAGACACTAATAGTGTTAGTGAAGTGAAGGAATACAGCCATTAATGTGTCATGTATTTTGTATGTACATATATCTTTTGTTGGAGATCAGATCCTAAATCTATGAAATTCTGTTCGTTGGTAAGAGTATCACTCGAGAACGGCTGGACCGATTTGCCAATATTTTTTTTTTTTTCATAACGTTCGATATTGTCGAAAGGAAAATTGGATAAGTTTCCCGGAAAAAATTAAAATTGGGGGAAATACTGATCGTACTTGTTTCTATGGAATTTTTTATATGGGGGGGGGGGGGGGGGTTGAGGGGGTTGGGTGTGGGGTCATTCAGATCAGCTAGTGAATAATACGTGGGTGAACTGTCGAAATGAAACCCATTGCGATCAATTGCCATTTTTTATGTGTTACGCAATTGCCCCGCTGGATTTAGTTTAAAACTCCTAAGCTACTCCAAAGTTTACTGAACCACTCCTAATAGCGCCATGCTCTTCTTATTTCAGTCTTCCATTTACACTCTTAATTCCGTCATCTTTTCAAACACCACATACATTTCTAACCTCTTGTTTCCCTCCAGCGCAAGGTCACCTCTGGCTGGGCAGACCCCGCGTGGTCGGAAGCCACATCCATCCGCGCTCGTCGCTCGCCCTACAAGGCCTCGTGGTGCGCACAGTTCCGAGCCGTACTGTGGAGATCCTGGCTGTCGGTTACTAAGGAGCCGATGTTGATCAAAGTGCGGTTTCTGCAAACTATTGTGAGTATTCCTGCAAAAATATTATGATTTACACTGAATGTTTAAACGCACACAACACAAACGTGGAACCTCCCAGAAAAATAATTTCATCAATCACTTACTTGGCTGTGGAATAGGATGGAACCTTTCCTTAATGTTCATGAGCCCGGTACGCCTTCAAGCGTCGGATTTCCGACGCCTGAGGGCGTACCGGTATAAATAAAATAATAATAAATAACTTTACCATCGAGAATGGTAAAAGCTAGGTACATACTTAAATGTGGACCTGGTTGTAAATAATGTTAAACATTTATAAGTGAAGGATTAGCATCACGAAAATTTTCATGCACTGAGACAATTCTTATGATGACGCATGCATATCCAGCATGACTTTTGCACGTAATTAGGACCTAAGCTATTAATAGCCTAAGCTATTGATAGCTTAGGTTGTTAATAGAGAATTCGAGACTATTTCACATTCTCATTCATAATCGGTACTAACAAAAACCCTCTTGCATTGTTACAGATGGTCTCAATCCTGATCGGCGTGATCTACTTCGGGCAG
This sequence comes from Atethmia centrago, assembly GCA_905333075.3. Classification (NCBI taxonomy): domain Eukaryota; kingdom Metazoa; phylum Arthropoda; class Insecta; order Lepidoptera; family Noctuidae; genus Atethmia; species Atethmia centrago. Next base: position 26,001,162 of record HG995378.1, on the reverse strand, counting down.
AACCTGGACCAGGACGGCGTCATGAACATCAACGGAGCCATCTTCATGTTCCTCACCAACATGACCTTCCAAAACATCTTCGCTGTAATTAACGTAAGGAACCTCTCTTGGTGAACTTTATGAACGGTTGTGAATGAAATTATATTATAAATACCACACTTAGCAAGCAGTCGTAGAAGTTAAGGGTATGGAAGAGATTTATGTGGTTCGAATAATATTCAAGCTGAAGAAAATCGAACTAAATTAGCATTTTTAGCGTTCCGTACCTCAAAAGGAAAAAACGGAACCCTTATAGGATCACTGGTGTGTCGGTCTGTCTGTCTGTCTATCACAGCTGATTTGCTCTGATTCTACTGGACAGATTAAGTTGAAATTTGGTACAGACATGAATATCTGTGATCCAAACACGGACGTGTGACGTAAATAAATGAAATTTGAATATGACGCTCACTTTTGGGGCAAATAAAAAAATAAAAGTTTTGCAAACTAGAGTTTGCAAAACTTTTATTTTTTTATTTACTCGGTAGACCGTGTGACATACATGACACACAAATGAAAGGGCTTGTTGTGAGGGTCTCATAAGTTATAAAGTTAGTTAGGAAAATAAATGAAAATTGGGCCCCTTATCTCCGAAACTACTGAGGCTAAAATTTTGAAAAAATCCAAAAAATAGTTCCTTACTTATAGATTACAGAAACACCTATAAGAATTCTATGATGTTAAAATAACATGGTAAATCTCTCAATAATGTGCGTACAAACTTACATTTGCAGTTGGGATGTATGGGAGAACATGTTTTTCAACTACAATGTTAAATTTGTCCTTGGGAATAAACATGGTAGATAACATATTTTTTGTACGGAACCCTCACCACGCGAGTTCAACTCGCACTTGACTAGTTGTTTTATGGTACACACACTTCATCAATGACGATATAAGACCTATTAATATGTAGCAATTAACCTTTTAACCGCCACAGTCATGTATAGATGACAGAGCAAAATGTGCCCAGCACGCCACGGTCACGACTACGTGATAGATTTTAAGGAATAATTCGTAGTTTGGCGCCGAGGGCACGTCTTTGCTTTTTTGACGTGGCGCTCAATAGGTTAATGCAGTTATTGGACAAGGTGGTTTTTGATGAAAACACTTAACAAAGTTGGTAACAGTCCATTAATTCTCTTTGCAGTCCATTATGCGTCAGACATATTTTAGTTCGCGTCATCAATCGAGGATGTACTTCACCTAACAGTTAAAGATCATTTGAAGAAGTATAACGTTTACAATATTATCCAGTTTGACTGCCTAAACCAATTTAATTATTTTTCCTCCTCTAATAGCTCGTACTCAACAGCATACCCCTTTGTCAACAGGTATTCTGCTCAGAACTACCAATCTTCATACGAGAGCACCATTCAGGGATGTACCGAGCCGATGTGTACTTCCTCTCTAAGACGTTAGCGGAGGCGCCGGTGTTCGCGACCATCCCGCTGGTGTTCACGACCATCGCCTACTATATGATCGGGCTCAACCCTGACCCGAAGCGGTTCTTCATCGCCTCGGGGTTGGCAGCCTTGATCACTAATGTTGCTACTTCGTTCGGTGAGTTTGATTTTTTCTTATGTTTTCCTCTTGTTTTTGAGAGAAGGGTTGATCAAATGTTGAGGGCTGATTGTTGTCAACAGGTAGAACTGGCCTTAAAAGCACATTTTTTTAAAATATAATATTGCATTTATCCAAACGATGTACTTGTAAAGTAGAATTTATCGTCACTGATATATTTATCGGAGCCAGGTTTTTCATTAATAGTATTTTTTGGAGAAAAGACCAGACTCCTAAACTTACCTAGATTTAGCCCAAGAAAGTTTTGTTGAATGGATTTACCCAGCCTCAAATGTGTACCAGCAACAAATGTAATCACACCGAAACCCTTTGTTCTCTCAACAAATAATAAACTCGTTAGCGTGTTTTACTCTGCTATTATTTAAATATATCTACCCACAAACAACAATAAATGTTGTGCACGCTAGCAACAAAAAACAGTGATGTCCAATTATGGTCAAAACAAGGTCAATGATCACACAACCTTTAAGAAATATTGTGCAATAGACCTGTGATTTTACCATCATATATTAGAACTAAAGTAATAGCTTTATTAATTAAGTAAATAGAGCAAACCACCACCACTAATCTGATGAAAGCCTAATTGACATGACAGTTTCTCAATCATTTGTAAGTAAATATTTGACTAGGGAGTTACTACGACGTCTCGATATTATATTCACTCACTCACTTTCAATTAGTGCTATCGGGAGGTCGAATTCGAAACTGTAAGGGCCTGGGTACCTACTGGGTTCATTGCTTTACACTATTCTGACAGGCACTATATGAAGTACAAGGTAGTTTTAATGGTAGAGGCTACAGTTAACCTTACACATTTTAAGATAAATTGATGTAGGTAATATGTAACATCTTATCCATAGATACCTGCTACAATCCATAGATTGTAGCAGGTGGCGTTCTATACTTTCTGGCCCGAGTGTATATAAGTTTTAAATGATAAAGGATGATAATGCACGTAGAAATGTGTTGATTAAATGACTCCGCGTGTCACTGGTGAGTTTCCCTCAGTCGTAAGTTTATTTAATTCGCCAGTTTCGTTGATTGCTCAGTTTTACCAATTAGGCAGTTGCGTTAACTCGTCATTTTCCAGTGATTTCGGAGTAAGTAAGTAATAAAATCATCACCAATAAGTTTGCACCAACGATAGAGGCCAAATTTAAATCCTATACAATCTAAACAACAAGCACTTTACTTCTCCAATTTAAAACTCGAAATTCTCCACGCATAAACTCGAAACCAACAGCCGTAGCTAGAAGCAGTATCTTAGTAGACCTCTATAAAACCATTAAACCTCCACATGGCCACAACTTTTTTCACACTTCAAAACAAAACAGGTTTAACATTGCGCAACGACTACAAAACGGAATGGAAGACTCCAAGAATGTAGCCTTATCTTGAACCGTTTTTATTAACTTGAAACTATGCTAAGTTTGCCATAGATAAACTTTATACAAGATGGAGACGACAATCCTACTTCCTACTAATATTTTAGATGTGAAAGTTTGTGTTTGGTTATTTGGATGTTTGTTACTCAATCACGCAAAAACTGCTGAACGGATTAGGATGAAACTTGGTACACAGATAGTTCATAACCGGGATTAACACATATGATATTTTTAATCTCGATATTCCAACGGGGTCGCGACTTATGCGGATGAAACTCCGGGGCTAGTATGACTAAAAATTAAACTTTGCATATCTATTGACGTTCCCAGTCGGCTTACAAAAAAATCCAAAACCCATAGTCGGCCTATCACTGCTATATAATTTGTTTAAAGAAACACTTATTTAATTTCGATGTTAGGAATTATTTGATAGTTCCAAAATACGCCTATGCATTATTGCCAGTGTTTTAAATTATTTTCGTATTGTTGACTCCTCATTGTATAGTAAATCCAAAGTTTGGCGTTTCTTAAAGTTGGTGGGACGGGACCTTGAGTCGGTCGGTGATAAATTGTTATGAATAATATTTGTCTGTTGTTTTCTGTTTCGTGTTATGGGACCTCGAATGTACCTATTGACTTTGAATCTATTATGGTTGCTATGTGTAACATAACTGGTGAAATGTGGGTACCTACTATAGGGACACCTCTGCCAAACCCTCCGGGGATTACAGGCGTAATATTATGTTATGTATTTTAGTTTAGCTTTTTTGTAGAACAGTTTTAGTTAAAGGCTAAAATATATGATGACTAAATATTTGATGTTTTGATAAATGACAAATGATTTATTTTCTGTAAGTAGGTTTGTACAAACACTTTTAAACGCCAATTTTTAAAATAAAGCTAGATGAGGTCGGCGTTTCCTATCTGACTACTCTGGGAAGAAAGGCCGAAACAAACTCAGAGGTCACAGTCTCCTTTAAAGTCCAGACATAATCTCGGTCAGATCATGTGAAGGCCATGTAGATTGGTGTCTGAAATTGTCCTTTTGAGGAAAGAACTACACAGATTGAGTGGACCTGTCCAGTCAATGCACGCATTTGTCGGTAATCGTGCAGCTCAACTCAGAACTTAAGGAGTTTAACTTTAACTGTGTAATTTTATTGGCATCAACCACGACGGATTCCGATCTTAAAAGTTAAATCTATACAATGTTTTACTAAAACGTATTTAGCTCATAACCAAAATCTAGAATCAAAAAATCTAAATATAAAAACATAAAATAGAATAACTGTTATAGTAACTGGCCACTCATAACAAAAGAGGTAGAAACAAGGTGAACTAAAACGAAAATAGAATAGATAAAGGAATATTTTTTGTCCTTTCTTTCATGAGGTTTGCTTGCATTACCTTGTTTTTACCTCTTTTGTTATGAGTGGCCAGTTACTATAGCTCGGCCAATTACTATAGCAGTTACCCTATCTAGTTGTTCAACGTGAAGGACGTGTTAAATTGGTTTAAGTAAACATAAAGTAATTTTTTGTGATAGTTCAGTTTTAAGATTTTCTATCTTGCCAAATAAAATACGACAAGACATATGTTACCTACGTTATTGTATTGATAATTGTATAAATGTAATACACACAACTAAAAAAGTCTAAATACATACAAACCGCCGACGTTATACTTCAGCTAATTTAATAGTTTTCTCGCGATCAATATGAGATGTAACGGGAGACAACTTTCACTGAACCGCAGCTTCTCGCGTGTCGTGCAATATAATACCACCACAACACAGTTAAGTGGTTTTCCACAATTTAGATCAACAAGCCATTATTGAGGCTGAGGCCCTACAACGTTAAGGTATCAATATGTCATCAGGAAACGGAATGCGATTTATTAATAACTCGCTTCTGCAAACCACTTCGTCCGCGTGTTTCTTAGCATAGGTATACATAATCAGCCTATAATGTTCACACTGCTGGGACACAGGCCTCCCCTCTGCGAGAGGGAGTGGGCCGTAATCCACCACGCGGGCCCAGTGCGGGTTGGTAGATGTCACATGTCTTAGAATTTTTGGTTCTAGGAAATGATGGTTTCCTAACGATGTTTTCCTTCACCGTTCTCAGAGCCGTGGTGATGTAATAATTTACACAAAGTACAGCGCCTGTCTGGGTTCGACTTACGAGTTAGATATCGTATATCTAACTCGTAAGTCGCGGCCGTTACCACTGGACCACCACTGCTCCATAGGTATATAATTGGGCAATACTGAAGATTCACATTAGGGAAAGAATTTTTAGGATCGGATCAGTAGTTCCGAAGATTATCCCTAGATACAAACTTGTTAATTTTCTAATATTAGTATAACATCACGCCTTGTTTCCGCGAAGGGTTGGGCAGAGGTGTGCCTGTGGTACACCCACATTTCGCCAGTTATGTTTAAGTCCCATGTAACAGGGGGCGAGCCTATTGCTATCAACCGGGCACAAATCCAGATTCTTCAAAAAAAAAAAAACAAAAAAATACTAATAATACTTTGCCCGACCCGGGAATCGAACCCAGGACCTCATGCTAAGCAGTAGCGCTTGCAACCACTAGACCAACGAAACGACGAATATTAGTACGAGTATACTCGTAGATTATTTGAATAAAAGTTAAATGATTATATAACTTACGTCTATGTAAAGTTTGGTTGATTGATAGTGGTCATAAAAACTTGTTCTTTTCCGTGGAGTAATTAAATTGATTGTTGAATAAAACATTTGGTTAGGAATAAAGAAATCTTCCCGTGCCGTCGAGTTCTTGGTTTACGATACGATCCATAATTTATTTAGGTACATGTTTGTTATGGTATAATAAAGAGACTTAATTTAAAGGATTATATAACGGTACCTACCACGTGTAATCTACCAACTATTTAATTGAAGTATGTAGCTTCACTTTTATAATTAAATTTAATATTTTATAATAATAATATGTCTAGTTGTTGTAACTGGTGACCGAAAAGCTGGTGGCATTCTCGCGCAGCGCATCAGCATTGCAATTCAACGAGGAAATGCCGCCAGCACCCTCGGTAAAATGCCTCGAGGGCCTTTTTAGAATTAACTTATTTTTAATTTAAGTTAGTTAATGTTAATAATCATCTTGTAATTTGGTTATGTAAATAAATTCCTTATATTTTCTTGTCCTGCAGGTTACCTAATATCGTGTGCAAGCAGTAGCGTGAGCATGGCAGCGTCTGTGGGCCCGCCCATCATCATCCCATTCATGTTGTTCGGAGGATTCTTCCTCAACACTGGGTAAGTGTACTTCTAGAATATTCCATCCAGATCCATCGAGAACCGCCCTATAACCTTCACTACTAAACACAGTCACATTTTGTTGAAAATCGACAAATATTGCAAAAATTCGTAGACCGTAGGCCGCTACGGCGTAAAGGGTCTACGGATTCTTTTCGTAACTGCTACGCGGTGGGCTAACAAACTGTGCATAGTTCTTGTCGCTGTAATTGTGCTACCAACGACTCTGTTAAATCAGACTAATTTTATAGAAATTGTAACAGCGTGATGTGTCGGTATTTAAAACTAAAAACCGGTCAAGTGCGTGCCGGGCCACGTACAATGAACACTTTCGTAGTTGGGATGAATTTACCCCAAGAACAAACTTAACATTGTGGTTGAAAAAAATGTTCCCCATACATTCCTACTGTACATGTAAGTATCTACTTACTTACCATATACTTCTTATAGATTTTCTGTAATCTATCTATAAGCATAGAACTAGTTTCTGTATTTTTTCAAAATTTTAGGGTCAGCCTTTTCGGAGATAAGGGGGATATGGTCAATTTTTATCTATTTATTTTAAATGAAAAAAAAAAAAAATCCTCATAACAAGTTCTTTCATTTGATATGTCACACGGTACAGTTTGCAAAACTTTTTGAAACATACTAATTTTTCCCCCAAAAGTGAACCCTATACTCAAAATTCATTTATTTACGTTACTTGTTCGTGTTTGGGTCACAGAAATTAATATGTGTACCAAATTTCAACTTAATCGGTCCAGTAGATTTGGAGCAAATCTGCTGTGGCAGACAGATTGTCCTCCCATACCTATTAACACTATAATTTGGAAACATTGTAAACCAATTATTTTTAAAAGAGTAACCACGGAGTTTCTTGCCGGCTCTTCTCCATAGGAAACGACCAATTGGAACCGTGCACCTAGCTTTTTACGTTTCATAAGTGCCCATGTAGGCTTATATGAAATAAAATATTTTGATTTTGAGAAAGGCACACGAGTGATCCTTTAAGGGTTCCGTTATTCGGACGAAGGGAACTATCTGTGACAGTGTTTAGGACTAATTTAAAATAAAATTAATTAAAATTAGTCTTTAATGGTGGTTCTTCAATGTTTCTGAAATGATTTTTCTATAATATACCTATTAAAATTTTCTTAAATATCGACGTTGCATGCACTTTTTTTAAACAGCTTGTCCTTCGGCAAAGGCCTAAAGATTTCCATGTCTCTATCTCCGCCCTATGAATCTACTATGGACCAGCTTCTCTTTTGACGTCGTCTTCCCAACGTATCGGTGGTCGTCCTTTGCTCCATTGTCCATCCTTTGGGTACCACTCTGTTATTAATTTGGTCCATTTCTCGTTTCCTCTCTTAACATATGTCCTGTCCATCGCCATTTTTAGGGTTCCGTAGTAAACAAGGAACCCTTATAGTTTCGCCATGTCCGTCTATCTATCTATCTGTCTGTCCCCGCTGTGGCTCAGAGACCCTTAGTACTAGAAAGCTGTAATTTGGCATAGGTATACATATAAATCAGGCTGACAAAGTGCTGAAATAAAACCGTCAATTTTTTTTTTCGGGTACCTTCCTTGCATTTAATGTGGGGATGATATTTTGTTTTCTCGTCTATCCCATGGTGTGGGGTATTGTTGGATAGGCCGTTCAAAAATATTGCGGGTCTGAGAGCACCATTTTTTGATTTAAGGGTCCGATTGCGTAATATTAACCTTTAAATTTAAATTTTTGTTAGAGTTAAGTGTCACCCCCGCCAGCTAAATGGTTTTTTATGGAGATGTGAAAAAAATCATGGCAGTACATATAATTCAATTAAAAGGAAAACTATCACAGCTAAGTAGGCTTAACAAGTTAACGAGTAATAGTCGACCAACTTAAATTTGCATTGGAGAATTGACCGTGACGTATATCGATGTTATGTTTGTTTTTAGGATAAATTCATCCCAACTATTCCCAACTACGGAACCCTTCATTGTGCGTGGTCCGACACGCACTTGACCAGTTTTATTTCTTCTAATCTTACTTTGTCTCTTCTCTTGACTTTGGAGTCAAGAGAAGAGACAAAGTAAGATTACAACTCCTTCTACACTATTTTTTCTGACTTTAATTTCTGAATTAGTTGTTCTGATAACCCACGTTTGGCAACCATAGGTCAAGCACGGCAGAATACATACGTTTTAAATTTATCTTTTGTCTTTAATGGCATTACTCTGATCTTCATCACTTCGCTATGGAACCAAAATCTCTTGCAGGTATTAGTTATCCTTCTATCAATTTCTTTATGCATAGTATCAGTTGTAGATAATAACTGTCCTAGGTAGTCTTCTACGTAGTCTGTGAGGAATTGGTCATAACTTTGGTCTGTGTCGTGTTCATTGACAGCCCTGCTTTCGTTTTTTTTTCTAACTTTTTTGGGCACTCGGAAAACAGAAGCAGATCGTCTGCAAAGCGTAGATGGTTTAAGTTTTCGCCGTTTATGTTGAGTCAATTTTCATTCCATTCTAAATTCCTGAATATCATCTCGAAAATAGCTGAGAATAACTTAGGTGAGATACCCCTTGCCGAACACCTCTCTCTGTAGTGAACTCCTCGCCCGTTGTTTCCACCCGACTTGTGCAGTACTCGAGTAGATTTATGTTCTTCCGTAATCATATGTACTTTCCTTGTAATCCTTGACTATGCAGCACCTTCCAGATATATTTGTGCTCCTAGGAATCGAAGGCTTTATTAAAATCAACGAATCCTTAATAAAACGTTTTGTTGTATTTTTGTAGCTCTTTTGGTTGATTTTTGTCGAGTGAAATGGCAATTCGAGATAATAATATTTTGGGAAAAAAACTTTACAGACATTAGCCTAATGGGTCGATAGTTCCTTATCTCGGCTTTATCTCCTTTTTTATGTAACAATATTATTGTTGATTTAGTCCAGTCGGTAGGAATACTCTCGGTCTCTATAATTTCGTTAAAAATGTATGTCGGTTTAGGAGCAATCACTGGTATAGTCGATTTTAGTAGTTCGTTTGTTAGTTGATCGGATCCAGGGTTTTGTCCATCTTTTGTGTGTTAATTGCTCTTATTATTTCTTCTTTCAATATTCTTGGTGTTGGTTCAGAATCTTTAACGTTACATTCCTTAAAAAAAATACCTTATCAGTAAGTTAAACGTGGTGTTCCAAACCAGTATTGCTCAGAATTTTCGATTCTTAGGTAACTTTTATTCATTTCGTAACCCGTTCGAACCAGTAAACATAAACCAGTCTAAAACTCTTGACCAGTAACTAATTCTCATTTGAATAGTGCGAGGAAACTAGTGGATTTAATTGGCTTAAATCACTATATTACTATTCGTCGTGAATAACATAGGAAAATAACTGTGCTCTACATTAAAAAAAACTCCAAAAAGTGTGCGTTTTTGGAGTTTTTTGTGCAAAGTAAATAGGTATACAAATAATGTGCAATGAATTTTGATATGCTTAGAGTTTAACTCTTTAATCTTTATGGTAAAGGTTTTAAAATATTTATTCTCAAAAAGACACAAAGTCATATAAATAGGAGCAATGTTTCTAAGCTAAATTATTAATATGAAGTTCCTCACAATCATCACTGCATCTTAAGATGCACTCATCCAAAGCATTTAGTTTGTAGGAAGAGCGTCAGGTACTTTATAATATTAAGATTAGACTAAAAAATATAAACTGGTAGTGTTTATAATTTACTTGAAAAACATACTAGACTAGAGTACTTAATAGTATTTCGGATTAAACTGCAACTTACTAAACTAATTATTTTTATTTCAGCTGAGGCAAAGGAAAGTCCTGAACAGAGCTGCTTTTATTAAAAACTTTCATATTTATAAATCAGTAAAAACCTTTCGAATATAAAATAGATTTACGTTAAATCTTATATTTATTAAGCTACTCCAATGTCAGGCAACAAACTAATTTTATACTAAAACTATTTTTATACTAAGTGTGACTTTGATGATTTTTTTATATACATTAATACAATGACATTAATATTTACTTTTTGAAGTATTATATTTTTTTAATTATTGTGAACGTGAAGACTATTTGGATTATTGTTTTTATTTTTTCTCTCAGTTAGTTTTAATCTTGGTCTGGCAGTTTGAGTCATTTAAGCTACCTACCCAAATATCCTTTCTTTGGTATTGTTCGTCAAATCGTTAAACTCCTTAAGTTCTGAGTCGAGCTGCACTATTACTGACAAATGCGTGCACTGACTGGATAGGTCCACTCAATCTGTGTGGTTCTTTCCTCAAAACACCATTTCAGACACCAATCTACATGGTCTTCACATGGTCTGACCAAGATTATGTCTGGACTTTAAAAGAGACTGTGACCTCTGAGTTTGTTTCGGCCTTTCTTCTCAGAGTAGTGAGATAGGAAACGCCGAGCTCATCAGTTTTTTTTTTCTAAAATATGATTGACGTGTAAAAGTGTTTGTACAAAACTACTTACAGAAAATAAAATCATTTCATCGTTTCATTTCATCATATAAAATAAGTAACTGCAACACCTGCAGTCGTTGACCTCAAAAATATTAGCAAATTTTTTTTTTTGGTTTCTTTTGTTTAGATATCTCGTCTGTGGATTTTTGCTATCTATTTTTTTTTTTTGAATTTGTAATTTAAATGTTAATCTATTTCATAGCAACTTGGTCTTAACCAAACGTTACTTAAAATATCTTCCCTCCAACAGGTCCGTCCCCCCCTACCTGGGCTGGATATCGTACCTCTCCTGGTTCCACTACGGCAACGAGGCGCTGCTGGTCAACCAATGGGCGGGCGTGGAGACCATCGCCTGCACCCGGGAGAACTTCACCTGTCCTGCGTCGGGCCAGGTCGTGCTGGATACGCTTAGCTTTTCTGAGGTAAGTGATCCTATTTAATAATTCTGTTGATTTGAAAAGGTGTTTTTGATTGGAGACCGCGACTCAGCTAACGTAAGGTAGGACGCCTTTAGGCTAGACGGAGCAATGGTCTTCGCAGAATGGCTGGTAGCATCTGGTTCAGAGCTGCCAAGAATCTAGTAGAATGGCGTGCGATTGAAGAGGCCTATGACCAACAGTGGACTGCTGTGGGCTGATGTTGATGATGATGATGAAAAAAAAACATTGCATTGAAAGTTTACTATCTCAATAATGAGATAAGTGTTTTTTGGTTATTTGCGAGCAATTCCCAGTAATGAGACGTTGAACTCTAAATTTTCTGTTCGGAAAATTGGCTGTTAAATTTTGGATACAGCAGGAAATTCTTCTATAAATCTAGCTATGTTGCCGTGAGAATTGCAGCTACCTACTTACGTATCTACGTAGATATATAATTTAATACAGGATACTGCTTATTTTCATGTAGGGCGAGAGCCATTGGATAGGTCCCTAATAGAAAAAAGATTATCTATTCATAGACACTTTAAGTATTAGATTATGTTCCAAAGATTTGAACAGGTATTTATGTCATTATGATTGAGCCTGATATAGCCAACAGCAACTGAGATTTCAATCTTTAGGTATCTTGTGATACCTAAGATTGAAATCTAGATTTAGATGTTAGATTTGCACCGCTCTTTCTGCCTCGCGCAAAATAGTGTCCGTACTGAGATGAGTGAGCTCACACATCCCGCATAAGACGATAGAAAAAAAATTAGCATGAGTAAGCAAGACAATACTTAATGAATATCATTCTCAACGAAACATGATGATGGCGTCAAAAGATGATCACCTTTCGTGATCATCTTTTGACGCCATCGGGCGAATCTAACGACTTTAGAGTCGGATAATCGCCGTTGGGTTAAAGGGAATATTTATATGTTATGTGAATATTTATTTTGAATAACGATAATATGAATATTTAATAAAAAATCACAGATAGAAATATAAATAATAAAATAGTCTGTTCCTGAATTTATTTAATAAAGTATTTTACGAAAATACTGGAATATTCACATATAGAATTGATGTGTGGGTTCTAGTTTAACATACATTTTTTGCATAACTTATGAACTAGCTTTATATGAAGGCGTAATAACAGACTAAGAAGCCACTAAAATCATATATCTAGTGCTTTAAATCTTTGAATATTCCTATTTACTTCTTGCACGCCAGTGGTCTCGGGTTCCGGTCCGGCAAGTGTCATAAATTTTTATACATTTAAAAAAAATGCTCAAAAAGTGTTTTTCTTTCCTAGGATGACTTCACAATGGACGTGGTCAACATGGTGCTACTCTTCATCGGCTTCAGATTCCTTGCGTACCTCGCTCTTTTGTACCGCGCGCGCAGGGGAAAGTGATCCTTACTCTCATAAAATAGACCTTCTAATTCCTTGGCCATATAAATACATCAATTGGGTAAAAATATTGTAATATAAGTTTGTAAGTTCAGACGGGAATTTCCGTCAGCGTTATAAATGATTAATTATACCTAATTATAGATTCCGTCCACACGCACCTTAGCCAGTGTTGAAGTAGAGTGAAGAATAAACTTACACAGATACATTGAAAAGTAAGTGGAAATAGCTAAATGATGTATTTTTTCATTAATGACTAAGTTAAATAATGTATTTTCTTACGGACAATTATAAATATGGGCTATGTAGCTTGATTTAAAAAAAAATGGAAATCGCATGATCTGAACTCAGCTTTATCCAATACTGCATGATGGGACCAGACAGAATTAGTGCGTATTTGACCAATGGAAATATGTTTTAAAATTGGCCAATTTACTAAAAATCTTATTCAAAGTTTTGTAAGAATGAATAATAAATATCTTGTTGTTATTGTTGTAATGTCATAATTTTATACTTAAAGCTAAGCATTATAATTATGTATGTTAATTAAAAGTATCTATGGGTATTTTATTACGTGTATGAGCCGTTTGTAAATGACGAATCTGACTTCCCAATATTAAATTAACGCTACCTCATTTAACACAGAGTTTTCTTTCTTTACGTACCTGAAATACAAGCCTTCCAAAAAATATTAATAAAAACTATAACAAAATATTGTAACCGAGCTATGACTTGAGAAATCATTGGTGCCGATTCCCTTGTTCACAAACTAAACTAAATTTAAGTTCAGTGCATCTTTTTATTTAAATTACATTAAGAAAAGGAAAAAAGATAAATTTTAGTTTAGTCCTGTCAAATTAATCAGCGCTTGACGTAAATTGACGTAATTTTAGTAGGCAAGTTTTTAATCACGTCTAAACTTGTATGGAGTAGTGACAGGCGCTGATTAATTTGACAGGACTAAACTAAAATTTATCTTCTGTCCTTTTATTAATGAAATAGAAAGAAAAAGATGCACTGAATTTAAATTTAGTTTAGTTTGTGAACAAGGGAATCGGCACCAATACCTATCTAAACAGGGTCAAAAATAAATTATATACAAAACGCGGCAGTCGTGATGGGTATAAATATGTTTTTTTTTTAGAGCCAACGACAGCTGTTTAGTGTCGTTAGTTGAAGTATGAGTTGAGAAAATCTGTTTTCTTTTAATTTATCGTATTAAGGTACGAGGGCGACACTGAAAGTTTTTAGAACTGGCCACTTGTAAACGATATAATAAAAAATACAGTTCAAATTTTGAAAATGGAACTCTTTGCCAATATTATTGTGTATGTATTTTATTCATTTGGCATTTGTTTACGATTGGCGGCAAATTGAAAATTGTCTGTGTCACATCAGCATGGATTTAACGCGAGAAAATTTTCGTACAATGATTTTTTATTACTTTCGATGTCATTTAAGTCAACAAGAAAGTTATGATAGACTTCGATTGGCCTTTCACGATGAAGCCCCATCTCGTGCTACTGCTTACAACTGGTTTAATGAGTTTAAACGTGGTCGCACTAATCTCACCGATCATCTGCGTGAGGGTCGATTTCTACGGCGACGACTGAAGATAACATCAGTGTTGTGCGGAGTATGATAGAGACTGACAAAATAGTGACTTATCAGCAGATTAGGACAAGCTATGCATTGGTATGAGTCAAGTGCACAAAATCCTCCATGAACATTTAGCGGTCAGGAAGCTTTGTGCCCGGTGGATACCTCATAATTTGACAGAGGCCCAAAAACTCCGTCGTTTTGATTGGTGTCATGAAATGGTTCAAAGATTTAACGGAGGTGACTCAAATGCTGTGTTCGACATACTTACGGGTGACGAAAGCTGGAATTATTGTTATGATCCTGAAGGAGGAGTGGCCAACTAAAGTGAAGAGAGGTTGAAGCGTGGGAAAAAAGATGGTGGCCTCGTTCTTCGGAAGGACAGGTCATTACCTACGCAACAATTTTTTTAGAGGATAAGAAAAACAGTTACTCTAACAATTGTTTGCCACTTGTCTTGGACAAAGTTCGGGAGAAACGACCTCACAGTAGGATCCTCCTTCACCACGACAACGCCTAGTCACACACCGCCAAGCAAACAATCGCTTACTTGGTGACGTCAGACGTGCAATTACTGGGTCACCCGCCCTATAGCCCCGACCTCGCACCTTGCAATTTTTATTTATTTCCGAAAATAAAAGAAAAACTTCGAGGAAAACGTTTTATGGACGCCGAGGAGGCAGTGGCTGCGTTTCAAAATGCCGTCGAAGAGACCCCTAAGGACGAGTGAGTCAAGTGCTTTTCTCAGTGGTTCCATAGATTGCAGCGATGTATTGATGTAAATGGACACTAATTTGAAAAGATAAATAAATTGATTTTCTAAGAACTTTCAGTGTCACCCTCGTATCGATACCAATTACGTCTGTGAAGTTTAAATAAAAAAAAAACTTATTTTTTTAAGATATTTCAAGTGACTACACTGACTGCGGTCACTGACCCCACAAAAAATCATATTTTTTTTTTTTTTGTTGTATCATGTTTAGATATCGATACCCATCATGTTTGTGGAGTTCCGCCAGCTAATTAAATTTGACCCTATGTACCTACTACTTATAATTATATTATTTTACCATTTTAATAATTTAATAGTTTAACTGTGAAATACAGAAAACAGATTGAATAATTAACTATCTGAAAAAAATCAGTAAGTGAATTGAGCTGTCAGAATTTTTTGAATGCACTGAGAAACTTCGAAAGTTTTCATTTTATGAAACTGTTTAGTTTGAAAAGTGTATTAGCAATTAAATTATATTTCAAGATATTTTGTTTTCATTTGTGGACCAACTCTTATAAAAATGTCCCACATAATATTATAGGAGGTATGAGGAGCAGGGTGTAAAATTCACTCATCCTCCATGGAAAAGGGAGGATCCTCCGACCAGACGGGTGTCGTGTCTGGTGAGCAACTGCCTGGCTGTTGATGTCGGGATGTTATATAGTTATATGCCAGTCGCGCGGTAAACTCTGCTTGCGCGATGCAGGATTTGTGTGACGTCAGATCTCTGATGCGTAGTTCGCATGTGACGTTGTAAATGCCGCCACAATATCTACACATAACAAAACACGTACTACGCTCCGCAAATCGTTATCGTAAGCGTTTTCGGTGTGCCAGGGATAAAATGTATTTAAAAGTATATTCAAACATTCCTAGTACTACCTACAGGATGTTCCAGAGACTGAAAGATGGATGTGAACAACGTTTACTACTTCTAAACTGGGAAATAGCACACAACAATCTTGAAAACATTTTGATCGTAAGTATGTGGACACTGACAGTCGGGTTGGTCCACAAATTCAAGGTCGCTCAGCGCGCCATGGAGCGGCCTATGCTCGGAGTTTCTTTAATGGATAAGATCAGAAATGAAGTTATCCGGAAGAGACCCGGAGTTACCGACATAGCCTGCAGAGTCCTGCCGGGGTCGCGGGAAGGTACTTATGGGTCACGGAGTCCCCTGGCAACACAGGCAACAGGAAGGAATACGGGTGGGTTTTAGTCAGTAAGCGTCTGACACACCCTCCCGCTCCACCCAGAGCGGGAGAAGTTATTAGATGATTTCCCACCCTCAAAAAAAAAAAAGCCTGCAGATTCAGCAAGCTGAAGTGGCAGTGGACTGGCCATGTGTGTCGAAGGACCGATGGCCGGTGGAGCAGACGAGTCCTGGAGTGGAGACTGCGTATCTCGGCAAGCGTCGACCGACGACCTTATAAAGGTGGCAGGGACAGACTGGATACGGAAGGCGGAGGACAGGGTGTTGTGGCGCAGCTTGGGAGAGGCCTATGTCCAGCAGTGGACTGTTATAGGCTGAGTTGATTGAAGTATGTAGGTGTTGTATTATTGTATGAGACAGTCAAAGTCATTTATTTAATAGTTATTATTTTATTGTCCAGCACCCTAATTGCGTAACACACTTTGAATCACAATCCGAGAGTTTTGAAGGATATTGCTAATCCATTGCTTCATAGGCTTGAAAAATTCGTCTGCTCAACAACGTAAATAGCTCAATGAACGTGGGTGAACTGTCAGAATGAAACCCATTGCGATTAATTGTCGTTTTATGTGTTACGCAATTACCCCATTTTTTTTTTGGGGTGGGAAATTATCAAATGACTTCTCCCGCTCTGAGCGGAGCGGGAGGGTGTGTCAGACTCTTACTGACTAAAACCCAGCCGTGTTCCGTCCGTTGCCTGTGTTGCCAGAGGTCACAGTACCCCTTTCGGACTTCCCGAAACCCCGGCAGGCTAAGAGGCGAACGTGGAACACAAGACGCCGTCGACCCGGGTCAGGTCCTTACCGGACGGCGAGCTACCCATTGCTCACCGTCCGCAAGCCCGCGCCTATGGTGGCCGGAAATCAGCCTGGGATTCCCGACGGCCACCCCTACAGGCTTAGCATGACGCTTTCTATTTTTACGAAGAATAGACACAGATTTTTCTATACAAAGTGACATTTCGTTTCTCCATTTTTGACATCGCACCGTAGAAATCAATACAATCCGTCATTTTGCCTTTCGTTTCTAACGATCTCTGTCTAGGTCGTTTTTTATGTAGAAGGATTTCTACGGTGCGATGTCAAAAATGGAGAAACGAAATGTCACTTTGTGTAGAAAGAGCTGTGTCTATTTTTGTAGAAATAGAAAGCGTCATGCTAAGCCTACTTTATTCTTCCTCCTGTTTATGTCCTGGGAGTGACGTAGAGAAGGGATTTATGCTTTTTTAGAGTAACCAGTAGGAAATAGAGCTTTCTAACTGACAAAAGGTTCGAAGTTAAGCATTTGTGCTGCAGAAACGAGCCATTCGAGCAATTTATAACCTAAGTTGTAGGCATTCACTGAGGGATACATTTAAGGATATAAACATAATGACAGTCGCATCTCAATATGTATATGAGAACCTGATTTATGTCAAAAAGAATATTAACCTATATTCTAGACACAGCGACATTCATAGCATAAATACTAGAAACAAAGACTTACTTATTGTGCCCAAGACTAGGCTCCAAAAAATTAGTAATTCATTTAAGTGCCAAAGTATACGTTTTTACAACAAACTCCCAAGCCATGTCAAAGAACTGAGCCTCAATAAATTTAAATCATTTATTAAACAGAAACTCTGTCAAAAAGGTTTCTATAAAGTTAAAGATTACTTGGACGACAAAAAGGCTTGGGATTAATTAAGCTACTCCAATGTACCCCCAGGCAACAAACTAATTTTATACTAAATCTATTTTTATACTAAGTGTGACATTGATGATTTTGTTATACTATACACTATGACATTAATATTTACTTTTTGAAGTATTATATTCTTTTTTTAAATTATTGTGAATGTGAAGACTATGTGGATTATTGTTTTTATTATTTCTCTCAGTCAGTTTTCATCTTAGTCTGCCAGTTTGAGTCATTTATGCGGCCTACTCAAATGTCCTTTCTTTGGTATTGTTCGTCGAATCGTTGAGCTCCTTAAGTTCTGAGTTGAGCTGCACGATTACTGACAAATGCGTGCACTGACTGGATAGGTCCACTCAATCTGTGTGGTTTTTTCCTCAAAAGACCATTTCAGACACCAATCTACATGGTCTTCACATGATCTGAACAAGATTATGTCTGGACTTTAAAAGAGACTGTGACCTCTGAGTTTGTTTCGGCCTTTCTTCTCAGAGTAGTCAGATAGGAAACGCCGAGCTCATCTAGTTTTTTTTCTAAGTATGATTGACGTGTAAAAGTGTTTGTATAAACCTACTTACAGAAAATAAAATCATTTCATCATTTCATTTCATCATTAAGGATTATTAGTGCACAAGACTTTTTTTAGAATGAGGTAATATTTTTAATTTCGCAGAGTTTGCAGATTTTATCATACGTATTAATGAGAGTAGGCCAGGGAGCGTCTAGCTAGCAATGACGTGATAAAAGGCGTTGGGTATGTTGGGATTCTATAATTTCTTTTGATTATGATTGATGAGTACTCGGTTTGCTTTAAACGTTTTGTGCGTTTTAGTGCAGGTAGAAAGAATGAAAAGCTGGCGGATTCTGAGAACTCTAGTTTCGCGATAGAGTAAATCAATAGAGAACCGGTTGAGCTTCTTAAGTCACTTTAAGAAGCGCTATCTGTGCTCTTTCCGCTTTAATCAAGTCTGTCTTTAAATTAAAGTTCTTTAAACGACAGTTCCTGTGACAACGGAAGTACATTGGGATAGATTTCAAATTTATTTATTCACAGCCGTTACTGGTCGTCAGAAGCTCGAAATTCTGACAACCAGTCTTACCAAGGTGTATCATATTACTCAGTTACTATTGGTTGTGGAGGTAAGATAATCAAATCAAATCAAAAGTCATTTATTCAAATTAGGCTGAGAATCAGCACTTTTCGAACGTCAAAATTACATAAGACAGTCCCCTAAAAACGCCCGCCCTTCACCACTTCCTAGTGCTTTAGCTGGGAAGAAGAAGTGGCGCAACAAACTCCCCAGCAGCACACCTGTCTGTTTAGTTATATACACTTGATTCTATACAAATCGTATGCAAAATAATGAACATTACGAAACACAAAACATTAAATTAAAAATTACTTTGCCATATGTTAGCTAGCACACGCCAATATACCAACAAAACAATGAAAACTGTACTCAAGCAATTTACAACTTCAAAACGTAAACACAACTTAATACCTAAATAAAAGCCTCCAGGCATAAAGGGCGGACCCGCTTACATAAGGCTAAGTAATTTGGGCAGTCGCTCTATGTAAAATGATGACGTCACGGACGGATTACGGTACACATCAGCTGTTCGTGTCAGCACTGTTATAAAATAAAACACCATTAAATTCAGAGTTTTTTTTTTGTTTTCGACACTTATTCTTAAGTGTCGTAGCAGTTGCAGTATGCCGAGATAGGAGCCTTTTGGCCTCGTACAGGACTTTTTGTTTTTATTTTCATTTTACTTTGTTTTAGTTTTTAGTTTTATGTTTCTATGAGTGTGTTTTAGTTTAATTTGTGATCTCCTGTGCGAGACCCAATAAATACCTTTCCTTTCTTTCTAAAATACTGATATTCAGCTGCATTCGGTAGGACTGGAAACCAACCGGATGCAGCTGAATACTAGAAAAGGTTAGGCAGATGGCAGGCGGATGTTAACGATTACTATTTCTTACATACACAATGCAGTTCCTACCTACCCTAGACCGTAGGAACTGCATTGTGTACGTATTCATGTATTTATTTACGAGCTACCTAACCTACCAAGATTTGCGGGTTCAGATAATGCCATCCACGAAGTCGCGCCCATTTTTTGGTCCAGGTTGTAGTTGACCGTCACGCTGTCTCGTGATTATTCTGTTCATCGTCGTGTGCGTGCGCATTCATAGGCAATTCGTACGTATCGTCAGCACTACAACACTAGCGGAAGGATGCACACTTGCACTGTAAGCGATTGGAAAAAAGAGTGGGGCGCGTCTTCGTAGATGGTACTATGTGTATCCTCCATTGATGTCGCAAGCTATTGCTCTCCAAAGGAAGTAGTGAATTGTCGTCAATTCGATAAATCTATTTGGGTGTGATTTTAATAAATCGGTTGGTTCCTATGCTCCATGATTAATGGTTGAGAATTGGTAGATGGAAAAATTATGTGATGACTAACAGCGTGATGAAGGGAGCGAGAAGGGATAACAACACGTTATAGGTATGCAGATAGTAAGCAGGTATAAAACAAACGTCGCTTTTCGTGTCTGTATGTGTGAGCCCTGTGTGAACACTTAAATCTTCTACGGACACAATGGATTCTGATGCGGTTTTTACCATAATTTAGAGCATTTATTCCGAAAGGTCTATGTGTTTAATAACGGTTTGTCCAAATCAAAGTCTAAGTCTAATTATTTATTTTAAACAGGCACATTTAAAAAGGCACTTTTAAACGTCAAAATTTACAAAAAAATCGAATCGATTCTAGTCGCCCCTTCCAAAAAGTAGTTTCGTATAGAGAAGAATGGGCAAGAAACTCCACCGTTACTCTTTTAAAATGTTTTACAATATTTTGTATAGGTACATTAATTATACAGGTTGAAATTGAAAACTTGCGACAAACTGAAATGGGACATTGTATACATCATTATTAACAACTTTTACTAAGGGACCAAAGCTGTAATCCCAAAAAAAAAAATCTGCTTTTCCTACATTTTGATGAGGTATTGCGAACATAAATGTAGGGGACAGCAGTTTTTGTTTTTGGGATTGTAGCTTTGGTCCCTTAGTAAAAGTTGTTCATAATGATGAGTACAATCTCCCATTTCGATTTGTCGCATGTTTTCAATGTCACCCTGTATAATTACATGTGAAGACGATGCACCTAGAATAAAATACTATTATTATTATTATTTATTTATTTTTCTATTTTATTTCGGACAGAATTCATGTAAGTGTTAGTAACAATTTGTAAGTAGGTACCTAATATAAAAAAAAAACTATTTTTATTTTAATTATAATTGCCCTGTAACTATTACCACCTAGTGTGCCTGTATGGGACAGTCATGTCGGGATGTAATTAAAATTTAAGAAATTACAGATAAATTAAATATTTGATAGATAAATGATGCTTACTTATGTATTTACAAACATTGTAAAAGTATACCTAAAATGTTAAATAGGTCACTGTGTGAGTTAAGGTAATCACAGAATGTAAAATCAATGTCATAAAAATAATAAATTATAAAATGAAAATAGCAACCAGTTTGATTTTGTCTAGACCCTAGATTGTCTTATGGAGCTGTTGTTGTCGTTGTTACACCATGTTTCCAAGCATCTTGGATATAATCCTCTATTTTTTAATATACTTGTTTACACAGTCTACTTCTAATGTGAGTTTTAAATTTTCTTTAATTTCATTGCAATATATACACAAGGTATTTTCTTGTATCATTTAACACATTACCCCATAAAAGATGTAACATTAGATAATCTCAAAAATGGTTAATCTAATTTTTTTTATCTTTATTTCTAGCATTAAAATTATGTCTCATTTTATTTAAAAGATGTAGATTTTTTCTTACCTACATAATATTTTCATAAATGAATTGGCAAGGTAACGTCATAATATTAATCTTTTTAAATAGTTCCCTAAGTGATTCGCGGCGACGTAGATTATATAGCTCTGATAGCTCTCTTTTGCAAAATAAAGATGGAATCAATGTCAGCAGCGAGAGTTCACAGTAAAATGCCATACGACATAATGCTGTGGAAGTAGCAAAAATAGACCACACGCACGGTTTCTAGATGTGGTAACTCTCTTATCTTTCTAACAGCATAACCGGCCACCCTGCAAGAGATGTTATATGTGTTCCCCATTGTAGTTTCTCGTCTAGAGTGATTCCTAGGAAAACCATTTGATTAATAAATTCCTGTTTTACTCCATTCAATATGATATCACATTCGCTACTTCTAACATTAGGTAATCTAATGCATTTCGCTTTTTTTTTCATTTAGTAGCAAATTAGTTAATGTAAACCAATCTTGGACCTGAAGAATCAATCTTGGTTTTAAATTTAATTTAATTTAAATTATTTTAAAGATCAATGATCTGCAAATAACACCATCTTCGGTTGATTTTGAAGTAATTGAGATAAATTATTAATGTAAACTAAAAAGAGGAATGAACCCAATATCGAACCCTTGAGGAACACCCAATTCCCAAGACCCTAATGAGTTTAGGTTTACTTGAACTTAAACCTTTCTATCTTTCAGGTATGATCTTAGTAAATCAAAAGTTGTATTCCTAATTCCATAGTGCTCTAGTTTCAGCAGAAGTGTCTCATGGTTTACGCAATCGAACGCCTTAGAGAGGTTTTCAAATTCCGGAGCTATTTCTACATCTGAAGTGCACATGTGCATTCACATAATGGTAAACTTTATTTTAAATATTATTTAAAATAACAAAATGGTATCCTATCTTAACTAAAACTATACACAAACAAAAAGGCGGAAGGGCTCATTGGGCATCGAAAAATTCGTCCACATCGCTGTCAATGGGAAAAGTGCCCAATAGGCTGGCAGCATTGCCACGTTGTATGGTAATGCTGATTCTTTGGGCTAAAAAAAGGCCAGCCCTCTGGTCACGTGAAGACTCTACTAACCGTTTGGCGATGTCCCGAAATACTCGATGAGCACTCGGACCCCAAGGCCCTAGTGTTTCAACCCCAAACGGCTCAAACATATAGCTCCCAATAAGGTTGTTACATTTTCGCATTATTTTTGCGTTTGAGGTTTTCTGCTCAACAAGTCAGACAAAGTCGCATTTTGCACATGTTTTAAATAGTTTTAAGTTACATAAGTACTATTTTATCTCGTTGACAGGTTAACTGTAATTATAGGATTTTATTAAGCAAAATTGAGTAAAACTCCGATTACTATGGTCTTGAACAAAAAAATATGAGTGAAAATTATACTTACAGATTACATATATTTAGAAATGCAAGTACTTACTTAGTCCCAAAACGGGCGGGGCCGCGTCGAAGCCTCAACCGCTGTTCTCTGCTTGAACATTTTGGCAGTTGAGAATTTACCTAAATGCAGCGAGCGTAATCTTTATTTAAAAAAAACTTGACTAGACTTTTATACGTTAGACCGAAACTCGATATCCCGGATCACTCTATCTTGAAGCACGCTATTCCGAATTAACGCTATCCCAAGCCACTTTATCCCGAATGAACGGCATCCCGAATCCCGTTATTCCAAATGAACGCAATCCCGAATCACGTTATTCCGAATGAACGCAATCCCGAATCACGTTATTCCGAATGAACGCTATCCCGAATCACTTTATTTCGAATGAACGCTATCCCAAATAGCTTGAGTCCGAAATAACGTTATCTCCAACGAATGCTATCACGAAAACAATATTTCCACCATGGCCGACTGGGTAATCTTTATATTTATACTTCTACCTATACTTCGAACTCAAGTCAGCCGGAGCAAAAACAATCTCCACAGATGGTATATGAATTTTTGCTATCGATACGCTAAGAAGAAGAAGAATACCCTTAATTAAAAAACTAAATGGTTGTAATTGAGGGCGGTGTACGTGCATAAATGACTTAATTGTTTTAAAATAAATAAAACACTTTCAGAAACTTTGAAATATAACAAAAAAACGAAATAGACTACTTTAATGAAAACAGACATTTTACGCATGTACACTGTTCATATTGATCTAATATCGGCAGCAAAAAATAAGTTTTGTGTTTTGTGTAAAATGTGTAAGCCACAGGTGTCACCGTGAATAAAAAAAACAAGTTATTTCTGGGGCCACTTCATTCGAAATAATTTTGAAGAAATTAAAATGAAATGCTGTTCGTTGGTAAGAATAAAGAAAGAAAGAAAGAATATCGATTATTTAGACATAGTTCGTGAAACACAAAATAGAAATTACAAAATAAAAAACTGGCCAAGTGCGTGTTGGACCAGCCACAATGAAGGGTTCCCTAATTGAGAAGTTGGTATGCATTTATCCCAAAAACAAACTTAACATTGTAATTGAAAAACATTTTCTCCCATACATCGATATACGTCACGGTCAATTCTCAACTGCAAAGGTGAACGGCAGATTTTGTACAGCTTACTTTTTTGTTGTTTTGTTATAGAATTTGTACCACATATTAGGGCAACTAAGCCATTTATTTTCATGTAAGTGTACTATTTTTAGAAGTTCGGATTAATTAATAATATTTAAAAAAAGATTTTAATAACTACACGTAATTTAGTTGTAAACTAAACGCAGTTATGTTGGTATTTAAGCTATGCTCGCCATGAGGGTATTACCCGACCTGCCCCCTTCTTAGATGAAGTAATTTACGAATTAATTAATTATAAATAAAATAAATGTACTTAAAAAAAACTATTAACTGTATTGTTTTATTTACCTACACTCAAAACCCTATCAGGACTTCAACATTATCAAACTGATGCAGTCAGCTGCTGGACATAGGTATCTCCTAATGCACTCCGCTGAGTAGGTACGATCTTCATCTTAATTTACCTACTTGATAGTAAGTAAAACACTACAAAAATAGCGACAAGCAATCTAGAACATATACTTTATTACCGAAACAATGTATATGTGCCTATAAGTAACAATCATTGGTACACTAGTGCTTAACCTTAAAAAATAAAACTGGTTATAACTTTTACGTCCCAAGTTCTAAAAATACAAGAATTTAAAATAGGCTTGTCTATCGTATTAACTACTAATTAAAACTATCCCAAAACACGAAATTTTATTAGCTGTACGAAAGTCCCATACAAGCCTGCCGTTCGCCTTTATGTTGGTTGACTATTACTCGTTAACTTGTAAAGCCTACTTGGCTACTTTTAAAAGACAGGGCAGAATACTGATCGGCCGCAAGTCTTTAACTTCTAGGTGGTTTGGCCTGTTAGGTTGGGGGTCTAACTGTGGCAATTTTCCATGGGTAAGGAAACTTTGATGTCCATAAGGAACAATTAATTATACGAGGTGCATTCAATAAGTACCTAGCCTCATCGCCAGAGGGCGCTGTAGTTTCAAAAGAGTTTTACCACAGTGTAGCACATTATTTTTTAATTCTTTTTTCAAATTTTCATTCCAATCCCTTCATTTGTTTTAATTTGACAACTTATGGAAGCGAACGTGTCGATCGGTTTTACAAAAATGGAAAAAGAGCAATATCGTTCGGTGATTCGATTCCTATTTTTGGAAGGGAAAACGCGCATCGAAATCAAAGAGCGCTTGGATGCTGTGTACGGTGACTCTTCTCCATCGATGGCCACCGTCAAGAATTGGTTCAACGAGTTTGCACGTGGCCGTACGTCGGTTTTTGATGAACCACGTCCAGGTGCACCGAAAACAGCTGCTACGGAGGAAAACATTAAAAAAACCCATGATTTCGTATTGGCAGATCGCCGATTGAAGGTTCGGGAGCTAGCTGAGACTGTAGGCATTTCAGAAGGAACAGTGCATCATATTCTTCACGAGGAACTCGGCATGAGAAAGCTGTCGGCGCGATGGGTGCCGCGTTTACTCACACCAGGAAACAATCGCAACCGTGAGACCACATCGGAGACGTGTTTGGCGCTGTTTAAGCGGAATCCAGCGGAGTTTTTGCGTCGTTTTGTGACCATCGATGAAACCTGGATCCACTGGTACACACCAGAGACCAAGGAGCAATCAAAACAATGGATCCAGACCGGGGAACGTGCTCCAAAGAAGGCGAAAACTGTAAAATCGGCCGGAAAAGTTTTGGCCACCGTTTTCTGGGATTCACAAGGTGTGATCTACATCGATTACCTCGAGAAGGGTAAAACAATTACAGGGCTTTACTATGCCGATTTATTGGGCCGATTCGACGCCGAATTAAAGAAAAAACGACCCCATCTGGCGAAGAAAAAAGTGCTGTTTCACCACGACAACGCACCGGTTCACACGTCTGCCGTTGCCATGGCCAAATTGGTAGAATTACGCTACGAATTGTTGCCCCATCCACCGTATTCTCCAGATTTGGCCCCTTGTGACTTCTTTCTGTTTCCTAATCTGAAAAAATCACTCACCGGCAATCGATATGGATCGAATGAGGAGGTCATCGCCGCCACGGAGGCCTATTTTGCAGAGTTTGACAAAAACTATTTTTCGGACGGGTTAAAAAAGTTGGAGCATCGCTGGGCTAAGTGTATCGAACTAAAAGGAGACTTTGTTGAAAAATAAATTGTCACTTTCCAAAATTTTCGTTTACTTTTTGTAGGCTAAGTATTTATTGAATGACCCTCGTACTTATAGGTACTCGTAATAATTGCTGAAGTGTGCAGCAAAGTTAGAGTAAGCATACTTTTATTTTTTTTGCGTGGGATATTATCAAATTACTTCTCCCGCTCTGGGCGGAGTGGGAGGGGGTGTCAGACTCTTACTGACTTTTAAAACCCACCCGTATTCCTTCTGTTGCCTGTGCTGCCAGGAGCCTCGGTAACCCTTTCGAACTTCCACGCGACCCCGGCTGGCATCGGCCCTAGTGGACCCCTACACTTTTTTTTTTGGATGGGAAATCATCAAATAACTTCTCCTGCTCTGGGCGGAGCGGGAGGGTGTGTCAGACTCTTACTGACTAAAACCCACCCGTATCCTTCCTGTTGCCTGTGTTGCCAGGGGCCTCGGTGGGACCCCTACACTTGTGCTAACATCTCTTTGAGGCGCGCGTGGAACGCAACGCTCCGTCAACCCGGGCCTGGTCCTTATCGGACGGTGAGCTACCCATTGCTCACCGTCCGCAAGCCCGCGCCTATGGTGGCCGGAAATCCGCCCGGGATTCCCGACGCCCAGGGCGTCTCCTGCTGTGGCTAGGGGCGAGAGGGCGTGAAATTTGCCTTACTCTCAACCGTCCTGCCTCCTCCTTCAAGAGAATTACTGCTTCGCAGAAGGAGGTGACGGCTGCCCATGCCCTCTCGCTCCGTACCATGGCCTGAACCAGGGCCGGACGCGAGAGATCTCTGCTGCCAATCGCCTCCACGAGGACACGGCGGTGCTCTGCCCAAGCCGGGCAGACCTCCACCGTATGCTCCACCGTGACCTCCGGGTGATCCACTCAGTGCCCGGGCGTTTCCTCCCGCCTTATACGACACAGGAACCTCCCGAAGCTGCCGTGTCCGGTGAGGACCTGCGTCAGGCGGAAGGTGAGGACACCGTGGCACTTCAATAGCCACTCCTTAAAGAGGGGAATTATCACCGCAATTGTGACGTGCCCAGCACTGGGTTGCGACAATCGCACTCTCCATGTCGCCATGAGATCCCGCCGGAGCTCTGTCCACTGTGCCGCGATTTCTCGCGGCAGCGGAGTTACACCCTGGCGTTTCGCCTCCTCGCACCACTCCCGTACGTGCGCGAGAAATTTTGCATACTTAACTTAATGTTGTCGTAGCCTTCAGCACCACCAGAGCAATTGGGAAATATTGCTTCACTATATATGTGGATCTCATAGAATGATATAAGCGATGTGTTAGCTACCTGTTTGCCAGAGACATGTGTTAATTATAAGGTTTGGGTTTCTAAAATGTGGGGGAAGGTCTTGTCTTTGGTTTGAGGGTGCAAACGTGGATTTAATGTTCTTCCGTTGTTGGGAGTTTTAAACCAACAGTGATTAATGTTATTATGTTTGTTTGTTTATTTGTTGGCTCGAACACTGTCCTAAATGTTAGATGTTCGTTAGAAATGAGTAGACGTCCAAACTGTGTAAAGAATTTATTGCTACTAACAAGAATATGTTATTATAATGTTTGGCCTAATTGCAATACTGTCGCAAATGACGTACATCTAAGGTCAATGTACAGCATAGCTCGTACACAACTACTCGTATTACAAAATCTTGGCATTGCCTTCTTTTTATATATTGCATTCATAACAATGCACTCTTTTCTCGCATGGCAGATCGATTTTCTCGTAATAGACGTGACAATAGTCAAAGGTCATGTCCAGTTTCTGCCCTCTGGTTACGGGTCATGTTCAGGAATGCCGGTTTTACAGTATGATTTAAATATTAAGATTTAAATTACTATGGATTTATTAATCCCTTTTAGCTTGCGTAACAGTATTCAAAAAAAAAAATTTAAGAATATGTTTCCGATGTTTTTGACGTTCCATTTTACCCCGTAATTGCCCTTTAAAGTGCAATAACAATATAGTGCAATAATACCTATAAGTCGTTTATTTTAGATCAAAGGAATATATTAAGACGCTGACAACACCTAAACCGCGGTCACTGTCAGATTGCATAGAAAAGAAAGAGAAGCGCGATGACACAGCGCTTGTAATTTATTGCGAAATATGAAGCAATTATCTATTTACTCAAAATTGAGTTGAGTAATCGAAAATAAAAAAAACAACCAAGTTCTGCATTCAAATAAGACGTTCTTGTTATTAATTAAATACGTAACGTATGTTGATATTTAATACAGATATTTTGGATTAGAACTCAAGGTTAGTTTAACGTTAGGTTGTATCAAGATTTTTTTTTCAAAACGTGTTTTGGTAACAACCAAGTTCTGGGAAATATGTTCAAAATTACTTATCATATATTTTTTCCGCTACCACAAACTATACAGATTTGACAATTTTTTTCTTAAAAGAAGCCTATTTTGGTCAATTGGGTCTTGTCAGCGCCTTAACGTAATTACGTGTAAAATATGCCATGATTAGGTACTAAAACATTCGTTTACCACATAAACGTGCTTTTATTAAATAACTTTTTCTTGAAATAAATGACGTAAAAATTCCTTTGTTTCATGTTGGCATTGACAACAAGTTCGACCACCACTAGACCAACGAGGCAGTCTTTTTAGGGTTCCGCACCCAAAGGGTAAAACGGGACCCTATTACTAAGACTCTGCTGTCCGTCTGTCTGTCTGTCTGTCTGTCCGTCTGTCACCAGGCTGTTTCTCATGAACCGTGATAGTTAGACAGTTGAAATTTTCACCGATGATGTATTTCTGTTGCCGTTATAACAACAAACACTAAAAAACAGAATAAAATAAATATTTAAGGGGGCTCCCTCCCTTACAACAGATATGATTTTTTTGCCGTTTTTATAGATAATGATACGGAACCCTTCGTGCGCGAGTCAGACTCGCACTTGGCGGGTTGTTTTTTTAACTTATGTTGTTACAAAAAGATTAGTATAAATAATGTTGAATTTATAACTAAATTCAAACAATTATTATAATAAGTCGTCGCAGCTAAGAGATGTCCCAACGTCGAACGTTCACGAACGTGACGCATGGAATGACGATAATTCAGTAGGAGCAAATAGTTACAGATAAATAAAAATGGGTAAGTATTGAGGAATGAAATCAAAATATGGAACATAAGTTGTCATTTCGAGTAAATATAAAATAAACAACAAATGCTTCGTGTTCCAATACAAAAATGTTAAACAAAAACCTGCAAAATCTGGTCCGGCCAACAAAATATAAAATATTTTACTGATCTCCACCAGTTAGTAGCTGTGTCCACTCACAGATGGCGTTATAGTAAAACAAAGATACTAAAATCCTAGGAGTGCCATTTACTTTGATCAGTTTTCGTAAGTTCCCGACTCCTAACGCTTATTAATTGACAAACTAGAAAATATAGTGGTTATGAAAATATAACAATCTTTACTGAACATTCATTTTAACTACTTAGGCAATCGTTCACTGACCCACTGGACATGTCTTTTGCCTATATCAATATATGCGGAAAAGTGACTTTTGCATGGCTCCAAAAATATTATAATAAACAACCTGAAAGCTGGAAGTAGTTAAGTACCGTAGCGTACAAAACGACACTTACAAATGTTTTAGCAGATAAATCTTATTATAATTTAAAGCGCTAATATACGATTTTAGTGACTTTTAAATCTGTTATTATGGCTTCATATAATGCAAGTAAGTTATGCAAAAAACGTATGTTAAACTAGAACATATACCTACACATCAATTCTACGAGTATATGTGATTATTTAAGTATTGTACTAAAATACTCTATGAAATAAATTCTAATCTAATTCTAATGTCTACCCAAAGCTTAAAAAACGATATTACTTTCAAACTACTTAAGATATTTTAATGTTTATTTTCGTATAAACAGACTATTGTATTATTTATAAATATATCTGTGATTTGTTTTTTATATTCATAATTTCGTTACTAAAAATAAATATTCCCTATGAAACCGAACGGCCAAGTATGTATGGCCAAGTTCAACAGCGATTACACAACCCTTAAATGAGTTTTTAAATGAGAGATTTTGATCATGTTTTATTAATTTATAATTTTAATGATCTACATTATCATGTCATATTTAAATAATTAGACTCGGAGTGACATTATAATTTATTTTATTAATATATATATAATGCCATGTCATTGCTTAAAGAAAACGTGATTTTCTGTTTTTATCTCGACTTTTAACATCTCTTGCATGCTGACAGTTTGTATTGTATGAATTGTACTCGTTTTTGAGCAAATACTTGATTATCTTATCTTATCTTTAAAACGAAAATGTGCCTAATCGGTCCAGCCGTTCCCAAGTGATGCGTTTATCAACGAACAGGTATTTCATTTTTATTTATCATCATCTGCCTGCCTTTTCCCAACTATGTTGGGGTCGGCTTCCAGTCTTACCGGATACAGCTGAATACCAGTATTTTACATGGAGCGACTGCCTATCTAACCTCCACAACCCAGTTACTGGGTAAGTCTGACAACCAGTTTTAACTGGTTGACTTGATAGATGGTAGATGTCACATGTCTTGGTAGATGTCACATGTCTTCGAATTTTTGGTTCTAGGACATGTCGGTTGCCTCAAGATGTTTTCCTTCACCGTTTTGAGAGCAGTGGTGATGAAATAATTTACACAAAGTAAAACGCTTGTCTGGGTTCGAACTTACGACCTACAACTCGTAAATCGCGGCCATTACCACTGGGCCACCACTGCTCTCGAGCAACTCTTTGAGACGAGTGAATTATATTATTTAATTATATTCTCCTCAACAAACCCATTTTTCAAGAATTCTAGGACCTTTCACATAAGAGTTGAAACAAAGTACTGTAGAGTGTGGAGAAAGTGATTGAAGTAACCACAATAAGCACACGGGATGGAAACCGCAAAATCCACCCTTAAGCCACAATGTAGCAGCCTGATACCTACATTCTTGACCCTAATTATTTACCTACCTACCTACCTACCTGGTATTTATGACTGGGCTTTTTTTTTGAGTCTATTGATGTTTGGGATTTTGTTTCACCTAACTAGGTGTAAATTTTATTTTCCTTTTTGTTGTAGTGTCATGTGTCCAACAATGAAACACAAAATATCTCATACACCTTTTGTTTTTACAGATAGAAGTATATTTTTTTTTACAAGTTTAAAGGCAATTTTATTGGGTATCGAATGTCATTTATAGTTTTTTTTAATTAATGTGTAAAAAATCGACAAAAAATTAAAAACTAAAAAATAGGAAATATTTAATTGTGTCCACAGAGGTGTACATGAAACATATTAATTAATAGTGTCTGTCTCATTAAAATTAAATAAAAAACGGTTGTATTCTTATTTTTTTTTTTGATAATAGAAATTAAATAGATAAATAATAATTAATAATGAAAGGTTTTACTTTTATGTTCTTATTTTTGTTTATGTATCTGTAATTTTTGTATACTTATGTATGTATTTATGTGTAACAAAATGTGAATGATGCTTCTTTACCAGGTCAAAGATTTACTTCTAACTACAATTGTGCAGCTTTTTTCAAGCTTTTTCCATGTCTGTGCATTAGAACAGCTCGTAGCATATTTCTTTCTAAATGATCGCCTTTCTTTCTTTTTAGAGCTAAATAAAGCTCTTTGCGCCATCTTAAAAGAAAAACAAATAGACATCAAATATTAAGATTAATTTCTAGTCACAAAAAATATTCATTTGCACGGAAAGTACAAGTTTGTACATGGTGGTATTGTGCAGGTAACTGTTTTATTGTTGACTACCAAAGTTTTATTTTACTAATCTCAAAAAAAATATAAACTACTAAATATATTATGAATTTATGATCCATTCCACGTTAATCTACGAAATATGTTAGTGTTTAATGCTAGGTAATCATGAAAAATATGAAATTTAATAAAAAAATCTATAAAGAATGCTGAAAATACTTAATTTTTTGTCGAAAAAAAAAAAAAAATGCTTCACAGACACGTCTTCTCTTGAAAAATAAACAATAAAGATTTAAAATGGCAAATTATTATCTGGGATTAAAAAACGAACTTTACTTACTTATTCAAAACTTTTTGTTCGGACATAGGTACAGTAGGCCGCACGACAGTGGTAACACTTTGACCTTGAGCTGAGCCAGCGTCGCGTCGCTCGGAGATTCAACAGAATTATAAGCGGCCATCTTATACCGGTTTTGTTACTACTGACGTGCGGCCTACCGGATACACAAAAAACCAGCCAAGTGCGTGTCGGACCACGCAAAATGATGGGTTCCGTAGGTGGGATGAATTTATCTCAAAACAAAAATTAACATTGTAGTTGAAAAACATGTTTTCCCATACATCGATATACGACACGGTTAATTCTCCAACTGTAAGTTGGTCGACTATTACTCGTTAACTTGTAAAGCCTAATTAGCTGTGATAGTTTTCGTTTTAATTTAGTTATATATACTATTCCCATGATTTTTTCACATATCAAAAAACAACCATGTAGCTGGCAGGGGGCTCTCTCTTAACTCAAAGCTTAATATTATGCAAACGGATCCCTGAATCGAAAAATAATTTTGACAGACTGCAATATTTATGAATGGCCTATCCAACGATACCCCACATCACAGGATAGACGTGAAAAAAATATCATGCCCATTTTACGTGTAAGGGGTCCTCCCCTAAAAAAGATATTATATTTTACCATTTTGTCAGCGTGATTAACATGCATACCCATGCCAAATTACAGATTTGTAGTTCTAAGAGTCTCTGAACTAAGCCGGGACAGACAGACAGACAGACAGATGGACATGGCAAAACTATAAGGGTTCCTTGTTGATTACGGAACCCTAAAAAGGATAGATCATAGAGCTCTGCTGTTCCACATTCGGACTGTATGTGTAAAATGTGGGACGTCGGGATGTCGCAGCCACAGTCTAAATCATACAGCTGAACAAGTAAAATTGTATGTGTATTGGAATACTGTTTCTTATACGCTGCAGAACTTCTTTAATGCAATACGGGTAGCTTAATAATCATTATCATAATCATCATCATTATATAATCGGATAATTATTCCTAATTATTTGCACGCCATAATATGTGGCAAACATGTCTAATTTTTTTCTTTTTTTTTAACGTTGTTTGTGCTTAAAAAACGTTAAAAAAAAAGAAAAAAATTGTCAATAATTTTATTTTAGTAGCATACATTTTAAATAGTTGGCTTTAATAATTATTATATATTTATTTGTTTACATATCTTGGAACGATGGGGTCCCGGTCCTTTGGAAGGCGTATGAGGGGCCAAAGCCAACTCGCAGAGACACTAGACGATTTTAAATGGAATGAGGCACTAACCGACAAATATCCCTGTTTACACTATACATGTGCACCCAAGGACAACCACCGGTTGGTGCAGGACTATTACAGAACATGGAAACAAAACATATTGCTTTGGGTTTGGGTGGCTGTAGTGGATTGGTTTCCTAGGACTATGGAAAGGCTATGCCTGCCTCTGCCTAACCAATGTTTTATATAAAATACACCGATAAAATGGCAGGGGGTGACATGCACACTCGATAATGGGCCCCGAAAATGGTCGCTAGCACATAATGACATAGCGACAAGGGGTTAACACTTCCTGAGGTGCTTGAGGAGTGGAGAAGTATTCCACGGCTATCAGAACAATCCCAGAGCCCGGAAGATAGTCAATATCAATATACCAGCACTTACTGTAGTACTGCCTTCCTCCGACCACGTTTGCTCTTGCGAATCTCCACTCAAGCCAGCCAATAAAGGCAAGAATGAGGTGGGAGCTCTGTTTCTCGTCAGTCTTCACTCCAGCTAGCGAATAAAGGCAAGCCAGAGATAAGGAACAAGACTTCTCCCGGGAGATAGGGTCCGTGGGTTGCTACTGCCTAACAGCTCGCCCCATGGCCGTATTGGCTTTGAAAAGGTTCTTATCGTCGTGGAAAACCCGCAATAATATTTTCCGACAACAGAAAAACGTTTGTAGGCGCACTAAAGGAATTCTCTCAATTCTGGTTTCTGTGTCTCTTTACCCTAGACTTGTTCCGGCAAAATAACTCTACCGGCGCGCAAGCCCCACCACGAAGTCAACGTAGAGATACGACGGTGGGGTTATCATTATTATTAATTTAGAAGAAGTTACACGTGTCTCTAAACTAAAATGTCACTCATTTCCAATGCAAAGTTTGACCATTTTAAATGATGGAATGGCGATAGTTATTTAGTAGCAGGGACGTTTAAAACGTGCACGTGTATACACTTTTGATAGTGCAAATGTGCACCCTGACCCCGATTAAGTAGTGGTCCAATGCATTGAGTTCATCAACAGGCTTAAAGAAGAATGGCAGTTATCATGTCGCTTATTTTCAGAAGCGTTCATGAATGGAAGTATGTCGATACATTTTATGAAACAATTACAGGGCTTTACTTTTTTTTGTGCAGCTTTTTTATTGAGCTGCACAAAGAAAAAAATAATAAACAATTCATTTATAATAAAAATAATAACATAGGCACCATGCTGGGTGACACCACATTCCGGCTCGCTACATGTTTGCGTCTGGGCGTTCCTTGCGGGGCTCCACATCGCTGTCAATGCGGTGAAGGAGTCGACTGCCTCGGACATCATGGCCAATCCTGCAGTAAAAGTGCTGGTCGGATGGCACGGCACGCCAGCATTAACAACATCATCCGTCGGGCTCTTGTCACCACCGGGGGTGCCAGCTGTTTTAGAACCCAATGGCTTGGCACGTGATGATGGGAAGAGGCCAGACGGAATGACCATAATGCCGTGGAAGTTGGGTAGGCCTTTGGTGTGGGATGCAACATGTGTCGACACTCTCGCGCCTTCCCATCTTCCTAGCACGGCGGCTGCTGCAGGAGCAGAAAACCTCAAACCTTATTGGGAGCTATATGTTTGAGCCGTTTGGGGTTGAAACACTGGGGCCTTGGGGTCCGAGTGCTCATCGAGTATTTCAGGACATCGCCAAACGGTTGGTAGAGTCTTCACGTGACCAGGGGGCTGGCCTTTTCTTAGCCCAAAGAATCAGCATTGCCATCCAACGTGGCAATGCTGCCAGCCTTTTGGGCACTTTTCCCATTGACAGCGATGCGGACGAATTTTTTGATGCCCAATGAGCTCTTTCGCCTTTTTGTTTGTGTATAATTTTAGTTAAGTTAGGATATAACTTTGTTATTTTTATTAATTAATTATGTAATTCCGAATAACTGAATTCATTTATTAAATCTGACTATCAAAACGCAATTATTTGAAATATTTACGCAGATCCTGGGACGGTAGCTATGGAGTTACCATACTCACCAGAATACGGTATTCATATTTCTATAATTACGCTACTTAGCAGGACCTTGGTGGTAGTGGTTTCATCGTTTAAACTATAATGAGACTTTTACTAGCTCTTTTTAAGGATTCTGTACCTCAAGGGAAAAAACGGAACCCTAATAGGATTATCGTGTGCCTGTCTGTCTGTCCTTCTGTCACAGCCGATTTGCTCCGAATCTACTGGACCGATTGAGTTGAAATTTGGTATACATATGAATTTCTGTGACCCAAACACGCACGTGTAACGTAAATAAATGAATTTTGAATACGGGGTCACTTTTAAGGGAAAAATGAGAAAATTATTATGTTTCATTTTGCATTACATAATAGTTAGGAATAAGTCGACCAAGCTAATCACATATAATGATACAGTGCGTGGCCTCCCCAGCCTGAATACCTTCACACAATGATATTATTATGCGCCCCGTAGCCCCGTCCCCGTCACCGCGGCTCCTCCTCGCAGCACCGCCCGTGCCCCTCGCCCCATCCCGTTGTCAGTGTCTGCAGCCCTTTTTCACTAGCGTCACCGCGAGTACCCCTGGCGCTCCTAGTATCAACCCCATGCCAGAAAAGGCCGAATAGGGCTGATAATGATGAAGATTTCGTGACGGTGCAAAGGACGAAGCGTCAATCGCGAACGAACAAGAACCGCTGTGGCAAAGCTCCTACGGAGTCCGAAATGAGCCTACGCAAAGCCGAACACACCGGTGTACATCTCCCGCCTGCACTACACCGCTAAGGCGGAGGACATCGTGGAGTACGTGCGCCAAAAGATGAGGTACATGCCGAGGGTACAGTTACTGGAATCGCACCGGACAGTCAACTTCAAGGCGTTCGTCGTACGTGTACCGAACTGTTATCTGCCCCTCGTCACGGAAGAAGACTTTTGGCTGAAGGACGTGGTGTTCCGTCGCTTCCGCGGACGAGTTCCATAGGACAGCACGAAGTCAAGCTAGTGCAAAGTGAAGTGCTACTAATAAAGTGTTGAGCCTTTTTATTAATACAAGTGTGTTTGTTTATATTAAAATATGTATGTTTAGGTTAAGTTCTTTTTCTATGGGCCTGTGTCGCCTGAAATAAATGGTATTATTATTATACCTAAGTACTTATAATATTACTGCCTTCGCAATTCTTAAATTCAACTTTCGCTTTTGAACCTTACTTATATATGTATATAAAAACATTAGGTGTTTTTGTGATGAGTGAACTTTACCTCCTCATACCTCTATACTGGTGACCCCGAATA
Source organism: Atethmia centrago (assembly GCA_905333075.3). Classification (NCBI taxonomy): domain Eukaryota; kingdom Metazoa; phylum Arthropoda; class Insecta; order Lepidoptera; family Noctuidae; genus Atethmia; species Atethmia centrago. The sequence continues at coordinate 25,964,090 of HG995378.1, read as the reverse complement.
TGAACGTCAGCGCAGCCTTCGTGCAACTACTTCAGGGTGACGTCATCCTCATAACTTCCTCAAGCTCTCGAGCGGCGAGTCACACAGCCAGCCACCACCCACGGCTTCAACGGGGTTCCTGACCACCAGCATGCAGCGACCATGCATACCTGGTCATCACCCTCAGCCTCATCAGCAATATTGGCACAGCACACTGCACTTTCGACCGGTCAACAAGCAGAGCTCTTCAACCCTCTCCTGGTCGATGCCAGCAGTCAGCCTCAACCCGGCGCTGTACCACATCCGACTCATTGGAGCATAACGCAGCGCCACCCCGACCCACTGGGGAATCACCGCAGGCTGCGCGTAAATGCGACACCCAGATTACATGGAGTCCTGCCATTCCTTTTAAAAATGTGGGGCTTTTGTTTTTTGGGTGGGTAATTATCAAATAACTTCTCCCGCTCTGGGTGGAGCGAGAGGGTGTGTCAGACTCTTACTGACTAAAACCAACCCGTGTTACTTCCGTTGCTTGTGTTGCTAGGGGCCTCGGTATCCCTTCCGGACTTTCCCACGACCCCGGCAGGCATCGGCCCATGTGGACCCCTACACTTGCACTGACGACATCTCTTTGAGGCGCGCGTGGGACACAACGCGCCGTCGACCCAGGCCTGGTCCTTATCGGACGGCGAGCTACCCATTGCTCACCATCCGCAAGCCCGCGCCTACGGTGGCCTTATATCCGCCCGGGATTCCCGACGCCCAGGGCGTCTCCTGCGGTGGCTAGGGACGAGAGGGCACGAAATTTGCCTTTCCCTCAACCGTGACGCCTCCTTCTTTGCGAGCATTACTGCTTCGCAGAAGGAGGTGACGCCTGCCCATGCCCTCTCGCTCTGTACCATGGCCAGGACCAGGGCCGGATGCGAGAGATCTTCGCTGCCGATCGCCTCCACGAGGACACGGCGGTGCTCTGCCCAAGCCGGGCAGACCTCCACCGTATGCTCCACCGTGTCCTCCGGGCGATCCACACAGTGGTGACACCCGGGCATTTCCTCCCACCTTATCCGGCACAGGAAGCTCCCGAATTTGCCGTGTCCGGTGAGGACCTGCGTCAGGCGGAAGGTGAGGATGCCGTGGCGCTTCTCTAGCCACTCTTCAAAGACGGGACTTATCGCCGCAGTTGTGGCGTGCCGTGCACTGGGTTACGACAATTGCACTCTCCATGTCGCCATGAGATCCCGCCGGAGCTCTGTCCGCCGTGCCGTGATTTCTCGTGGCAGCGGAGTTACGCCCCGGCGTTTCGCGTCCTCGCACCACTCCCATATGTGCGTGAGGACTTTTGCCTCCAGATCCCATGGCGGCAAACCGGCAAGGAGGCTCGCCGCGTCACCGGAGACCGTGCGGTATCCCCGGACCAGCCGGATGGCCATGACCCTTTGGGCCATACTCGACCGGCGGACTGGCCGCAGCGCCAGGAAACGCGCCCACACAGGTGCCCCGTAAAAGGCCATGGACCGCACAAAATGTGGGGATTAACAGGAAAAGTTGCTCAATTAAAACCACATTTTGGAACAGCCTTAATTATTTGACAAAATAAAAGACTGTTCCCTGTTACACCTGTTTTCAAGAATGACGGTACATGCTTGAGGATAGTTCTGGAGGTAGTTTAAAAATAAAGAAAGAAAGCTCTAAAAAGTGCAGAAATTGTAGAAAGTTATCCCTTATTATCTGGTAATAAAGTCTTAAAAGAAGTCTCAATTCCTTTTCTCAGCATTCATGATTGTTAAAAACAATCCCGATGACAAACCTCTTTCGACTCTCGAAATTAGATTCCTTTATATGCTCGTTTGGAACATTCCTTCTCTTCCGTATTTTTTCTGTAAAGATCCACCCCTTCCCTGTCCCGTGAACCACATATGGTTCAGGTTGATTATTTAAACATCGTGTCAATTCTGTGGACAGTGAAAGTGTTAACCCGCTTGCATCCTCGTGTAGCAGAACAGTTGCCACAGAGTTTGGCCACCTTAGGTAATAGGTAATTCGCGGGAAAGTCAGAAAGGGATACCGCGGTCTTTGGCAATACACAGGCAATGGAAGGAACACGGGTGGGTTTTAGTCAGTAAGAGTCTGACACACCCTCCCACTCCGCCTAGAGCGGGAGAAGTTATTTGATAATTTCCCACCCAAAAAAAAAGGTAATAGGGGCTGGTGTCCGCAACTCCACGTATGAGCAGGTATTTTGCGTATGGATGGGAAAATCGGTAAATTCGATCCACCCCAGCTCCTCAAAGAAGGCCAGCAACGCCTTGGTTGGACACCTTGTAGAAATTCAAAGTTTCGGTCGAGGTTAAATTCGCGAATCTGACTGCATCTTTTTCTTATTAATTTCTTTTGTAAAAATCCTTAACCCGCTTACATCCACGTGTAGCAGAACCGTTACTACAGAGTTTGGCCACCTTGTGGAAGGTCAACATTTCGGTCGAGGCTCTGACTGACTACATAAACTGACGACAATCATTTAATTTATGCGATACTAGACAAGATGATAGTTCATTTATTAGTTTATTTTAATACGGCAATTCGAATAGTATTAATTTTTTTATCAGATCATTTTATTCGCATATTTCCTGTTGCAGATAACATTGTTTGTAGTTTTTTTTACTATTTCCAGAGCATTTGTACCTAGGTCAATTAAAAACAGCACCTCATAAATCATTACACAGACTAGGAGTTTTTTATATTTTTTATATAAAGGAAACGTTTCCAAACGACAAATGATTTTATCTTAATTTATACGTGACGATTGTGACGAGGATGAGTCACAATTATTATTATTCTTTTAAGATTACAATCCCTGCTATAAAGATTTGGATTATCTAATCTCTCATCGCAAATATTGATCATTAAGGCTCCTACATACTGGCGCGACTTGTCGCGCAACGCGACGCGACACAAAGACACCGCGTGTAGCGCTACAAGCGGTGCCTTTGTGTCGCGACGCGTCGCGCGACAAGTCGCGTCAGTATGTAGGAGCCTTTATGTTTAAACATGTGTATAATTTTATTCATCCTTTTTGCCTAATTTTTCCCTCAAAATATTCAAATTAATCGGTTCATGAGTATTAAGCGGTAGCAAACGTATGTTTTATGACCATCATTTACACGTGTTTTACCTAAATTTTAATATTTAAAATAAGATAACCAGCTGATAGAGCTTTTTATCTTATCAAAAATATCTATGAGGCCTCATTCGACCAAGTATAGCGAGATCATGAAAATACGAGTAGCAACATCTTTGTTTATTTTTATAACAAATCACATTTTTAAGAATTAATTGTCGACCTATATTTTACTGAATGTTATCGATACTACTTTGACCAGTGCATGTTGCCAGTGATGACCTATGGCACTGAAACGTGGTCGCTCACAATGGGCCTTATTAAAAGGCTAAAAGTCACTCAAAGAGCAATGGAGAGGGCTATGCTTGGAGTTCCCCTACGTGGTCGGATCTGAAATGAAGAGATCCACAGGCCGCAGGCAAACCAAGGTTACCGACATAGCCCAAAGAATTGCCAAACTTAAGTGGCAGTGAGCTGGGCAGATTGCTCGCAGAACAGATGGCCGATGGGGCCGAAAGGTTCTGGAGTGGCGACCGCGTACCTGAAGACGTATCGTTGGAAGGCATCCTACAAGGTGGACCGATGACCTTGTGAAGGCCGCAGGAATCTGCTGGATGCGGGAAGCACAAAACCGGTCGAAGAGGCGGTGCTTGGGGGAGACCTATGTCTAGCAGTGAACTTTCTGACGTCTTTCGGCTGAAATGATGATCCATACTACTAATAGTAATGTAATGAAATGACATTATTTATTCTCTAATTAGCAGGTATTATAAAATGCGAAAGTAACTCTATCTGTCTGTCTCTGTCAACATTATCCTAGCCTTTTCTCAACTATGTAGGGGTCGGCGTCCAGTCTAGCTGGATACAGCTGAATACCAGTATTTTACATGGAGCGACTGCCTATCTGACCTCCACAACCCAGTTACTAGGTTACACGATACCCCTTGGTAAGACTGGTTGGTCAAGCTTTCGCGCTTCTAGCGACCCGTAAAAACTATCAAAGATCTGAGATCTGAAAGTGCTTTCTGAGGCACGGAGGAGTCTTGGCGTGTAAAGATGACACCCATCCAAGGACCAACCGCGGCAAGCGTAGCTTAACCTGATCGATCGACCCGTTTGGTTATTATTACCTACTTAGCCACAAGCCCCTCCTGTCTGTCTCAGTCTGTTACCTTTTTACGCCTTAACGGCTGAACTGATTTGGCACACAGGTAGACCATGACCTAGGTTATAAAATAGGATACCTTTTTATCCCGGTACGTTCCTGTGGGATAAGTTCCGATACGACGTTCTTGTGGTATAAGTTCCGATCCGACGTTCCTGTGGGATAAGTTCCGATCCGACGTTCCTGTGGGATAAGTTCCGATACGACGTTCCTGTGGTATAAGTTCCAATCCGACGTTCTTGTGGGATAAGTTCCGATCCGACGTTCCTATGGGATAAGTTCCGATCCGACGTTCCTGTGGGATAATTTCCAATCCGAAGTTCCTGTGGGATAAGTTCCGATCCAACATTCTTGTGGGATAAGTTCCAATCCGATGTTCCTTTGGGATAAGTTCCGATCCGACGTTCCTGTGGGATAAGTTCCGGGTAAAGCAGCGGGCAAAAGTTAGGTAAAAAAATATAAATGACAAATTTGTTTATGATTTTATTTCTGTAAATAGGTTTGTACTAACACTTTTACACGTCAATCATATTTTACAGGTATTGAACTTGGAAATTGGTAGCTATCGATCGCTCATTTGGGTTTAGAGTACTGCTCTTTTTATCCTGTGGCCGTGCGCAATGACCCGACCGTAGGGCGGTGTCACGTGTCTCGGATACGTTACATGAAAACCGAAGCCTTTCAAACACGCCGTCATGTCACATCGTTGTCCGTCTGCACCAATCAGCGATCGCCATACAGTACGGTACTATATTCTAACAATAATTTATAGGTTAAACCTAAAGAAAGTTCAGAGACAAGGTCTATCCAATTTACGATGGATTATGTGACAGGAGTTGAATGGACTCCACGTTTGTATGGATGACGTGTTGAATTTGGAAGTGGTCAAATGAAGTCAAATATTTTTATTGTAGGCAATAAGTTATACAAACAGATGTTAGGTAAATTAAAGATCCATTATGTCCTGCCTACTATACAATAATAAATTACGTCAACATGCAGTATAAAAAATTTAGTTATCACTTATAAAGCAATTCTAACAAAAATAATTAGTGACTGATTGTAATTACTAATTATTAAGAAAATCTTGGATTGTGGAGTAGGCTTTGTCAATTAAAAAATTACGCAATTTATATTTTAATAGTGGGAGTTCCTTGGTGTTTAAAATGTCTACAGGTGTTTTAGATTGGCGATATTCGATAGGTATCTAAAAGTAATCAATAGATGGCATGAATGAATACAAATATATACCAAAGTCAGCCTACAGTTGATTACTTCAATCGAATTATTTATTAGGGATGTAATGGATACCATATTAACGGAGGCGGAGAAGGAGGTAAAAAAGTAAAAAATATGGTAATAATTATTTAATTTTTTTTTTGGGGCCAACTTTATTTTACAGAAAACAGTTTTGCGGCTTATTGCTCATTTGGTTAGTACCAAGATAGTGACAGGGAAGCAAAACATCGAGTACCACCACATTAAAAGGTCTTCGCCTAGTTTTGAAGCCGATTTTCTTAATAAGACCTCAATTACTTACCTACACCTTCGTTAAATCTCGCGGAGGCGAAGGCAAGTTCCGTTATAACCCCATACTAAAATGGTAATAAAGGTGCCTAGGATTCGAGAAAAGAATCTAAGTTGTAATATATATTTAAAAAACCAGCCAAGTGCGTGTCGGACCACACACAATAAAGGGTTCTGTAGCTGGGATGAATTTATCCCAAAAACAAACGTTGTACATGAAAAACATGTTCTCCCATACATCGATGTACGTCACGGTTCATTCTCTAACTGCAAATGTAGGTTGGTCGACTATTACTCGTTAACTTATAAAGCCTACTTAGCTGTGATAGTTTTCCTTTTAATTTCGTTATATGTACTACTACGACCATGCAAACGGATCCCTGAGAGGGCTTTCAGAGACCCGCAATATTTTTGAAGGCCTATCCAACGATGCCCTCACCATGGGATAAACGAGAAAAAAAATATCATCCCTTTAAGTGCAAGGGAGGTACCCTATATTTTTTTTTCAAGATTTCGACTTGATTAATATGTATAATCATGCCATATTACAGCTTTCTAGTACTAAGAGTCTCTGAGCCAAGCCGGGGACATACTGACCGACGGACATGGCGTAACTATAAGGGTGCCTTGTTAAGGAGGAAGGAACCTACGCAACCTTATAAGGACACTACAGGATTTGATGTCCACAACAAGACAAGGAAATTCGACAGATTTTCAGATAGCATCAGGCTCAGCGGTTATTAGAAATTACCTAAATGTAAAAAGTCTGTGTAAACAAAACTTAGGTAAGTACACTTAGGTATATCGGTCTGCTCATACCTAAAAGGTTGGTATATGACTGATATCAGCACATCGACTATATAAGTAGGTATAGTATATACTATACCTACAATAATATATATAACATGATAAGTATATACTTATCATGAGAAACTGGGTCTATATAATAATATAAGTTTCATCTTCGTAAATTGATGTTATTTTTTATACGAGAGTGACAAATGTAAAAGGTCGTATAAATTAATTTTAAGTAAATAAACAGGATTTCCCAAAAATAGGAATAGTACGTATAAATCTACATAATAAGTTAATAAACTACGTTAATAAACTACTACTAAAATAGGAATAGTACGTATAAATCTACATAATAAGTTAATAAACTACGTTAATAAACTACTACTAAAATAGGAATAGTACGTATAAATCTACATAATAAGTTAATAAACTACGTTAATAAACTACTACTAAAATAGGAATAGTACGTATAAATCTACATAATAAGTTAATAAACTACGTTAATAAACTACTACTAAAATAGGAATAGTACGTATAAATCTACATAATAAGTTAATAAACTACGTTAATAAACTACTACTAAAATAGGAATAGTACGTATAAATCTACATAATAAGTTAATAAACTACGTTAATAAACTACTACTAAAATAGGAATAGTACGTATAAATCTACATAATAAGTTAATAAACTACGTTAATAAACTACTACTAAAATAGGAATAGTACGTATAAATCTACATAATAAGTTAATAAACTACGTTAATAAACTACTACTAAAATAGGAATAGTACGTATAAATCTACATAATAAGTTAATAAACTACGTTAATAAACTACTACTAAAATCATGGAACGTTTTTTAAAAAGAACGAAGCTTCTATTTTTTAAAAAAACGTTCCATGATTTTATTGTGTACATACACACAATATAATCTTGGAGTGCCCGATGGTTTTTAATTGCACTATTTAAAATAGATATTATTTCATCATCATCATCATCATTTCAGCCGAAAGACGTCGACGGAGTTGCCATAATCGCCACGCTTGGCAGGCGGGTTGGCGATCGCAGTATGGTGTTAAAATGCATAGAGAACGCTGCTGCCCATTCTCTAGTAAGTCCCTTAGTCGCCTTTTACGACACCCACGGGAAGAAAGAAACGGGATGGTGCTATTCTTCACGTCCGGCACCACACGGAACATATTATTTAAAATGTTATAATTAAACAAGTAGGTACAGAAGAAAGCTCTATCATTGCGTCGTTACCTCTTCTATTATTTTGAGACTCTGATCCAAAAAACCTTAACAAAATTCGTCTCTCCGGTCGAGGTCGGAGAGGGCTATTTAAGGGTTGAGTAATCGCCGTTGACCTTGGCTATACAAATCCGCGTCGCGCTCACGCCACGCCGCTGTTCGGTTTCATAGGGAATATTATTTTTTAGGATCGAAAATATGAATATTTGAAAAATTCACAGATAGAATTATAGATAATAAAATAGTCTGTTCATAAAAAAAAAACATGAAAATATCTTAAGTAGTTTGAAAGTAATATCGATTTTTATGCTTTGGGTAGACATTATTTCCTGAATTTATTTAATAAAATACTTAAATATTCACATATAGAATTTATGTGTATGCGTTCTAGTTTAACATACATTTTATTCATAACTTACTTGCATTATATGACACAGATTATGACTAACAGATTTAAAAGTCAATCATATATCTGCGCCTTAACTCAAAATTACTAATACAAATGTGGTTAGGTAGTTCTCTCTCTAATCAGAGAAACTACGGGAAACTGCAAAAAGGAGTAATTAGAGTAATTTATTTAATTTATCGTATAATTATGTTGATTATTATTTCTTATTAAGACTGCACGCCAGAAGAAAACTCCTTAGCTTCACAAACTTGTACACATCTGTATATATTTATCTGAACATAACGGTCACGCGAGTTCATGGCTTTTTCTCCATTCCAAAAGTGCCCCACGTGCCTAACGAAGTTTTCATAAGTTTTCTCTTCGATAATAATTTTTATTTTAAAAGTTTACCGTAATTGTTTGCATACCAAACTGATAAATCAATTTAGGCAAACGTATTTAAGGGAATTCTTATTAAAAAAGTACGGTTAGCACATAAAAACCCATTAATTAATGACACATTTTTATCAATGCATTAGAAGGCTACTTATCCGGCCGCCCCATTTTATTACTTTTGTTTCTAATAAAATACCTTCGTCCTGCTCTTATACTTATCCGTCCCTTTCTAACGCAAGTCGTAATGTCAAACTATCAACGCTACACTGGTAGGCAGACGCGCTATGTCCCGGCGCCAAAACTATTCAGCAATCGGTAAAATGAACGCGCTGACAATACCGTCCAGCTTGCTCCAATACTAAATTTAAAAAAATAGTTACTGGTTGTATATTAATTTTAATAATTAGTAACGACGTTGTGCAATAGACAATGAGTGCCAGCCCAAATAAAAGTGGAGACAGATTGAGTTTCACAACAGAGCAAGCAGTTGAGGAGACCTACGTAAGAGAATGTGTTAACATTTCATCGTAATATTTACTACATTTTATTAAATTTAAACTTAGAAAGTGATCAAGTGTAATTTAAGTGCAAGTTCAGGTAAATATTTAAAAATAAATACTGCGTAGAATATTTTTTAATTGGTGCTAATCGCGAATTATCTTATCTCGGCTATTTAATTAAATATTCATCGTAAAACTTAAATCTGCGTAGCTTTAATTCATTGTTCTCGGTAGAGATACATAAATACTCCGTGGATCAATGGACCTACAGGTATTTTTGTGGTTTTCTGTTTAAAATTAGTAGTAAGTATATTTCTGCATTAGTTTTTGCAACAAGTTCAGTGAAAATTAAAGTACTTATAGTGAAATATGTACTGTTTACAAAACTTTAACGTTGTCGTGCGTTTGCGTTGCCCCTTAGTTCAAACTCTTATTTACTGCACAGTTATAATGTGCAACATTCTTACGTATCAAACTTGGATCATTTACACGAGGCCAATTAACGAGCCATTCCACTAAGCCAAGCCATTATTGGTGTTGTGTAAATAGAGACAATTCATTACAACGGAATGTCTTCTGGCCATAGATAACGACAATCCATTAATTCGAACGATTTCTAATTTTTCGGTAATGGCATGGTTTAGTGGAATAGCTCGTCAAGTGACCTCGTGTAAATGGTCCTTTAATTTTTTTTTTTTTTTGTTGTTCGTGTTTCTTTTAATGGTATATCGGGGTCTTTACCTACTTGCTTAGAGCAGTGGTGGTAACGGCCGCGACTTATGAGTTGTTCGAACCCAGACACGTGCTTTACTTTGTGTAAATTATTTCATCACCACTGCTCTCAAAACGGTGAAGGAAAACATCGTGAGGAAACCGGCATGTCATAGAACCAAAAATTCGAACACATGTGACATCTGCCAACCCGCACTGTGCCCGCGTGGTGGATTACGGACCACTCCCTCTCACAGAGAGGAGGCCTGTGTCGCAGCAGTGGGAACATTATAGGCTGATTATGTACCTACTTGCTTGATGTACGTGATTGATGTAATTTCGAATCAGTAGGTATATGCCTACCTAATCGGAATAGTTGTACTAATAACTTTAAATTTTTTCTCAGTTTGCCCCTTAAAAATGTATGTAATAGGTTCCCGGAATTTAATTCAAGAGTTCTGAAATAGGTACTTATTATTGTCTTTCTTTCCGAATAGACAGCCCGTTTAATTGAATCTATATAAAAAAAATCCGGTCACTTTGTAGATCGAAATGAAAAGGCAACATTATTTACAATATTTTATTTTCTCGATTCATTTGTTAAGACGCTGACAACACCTAAACCGCGGTCACTGTCAAATTCCATAGAAAAGAAAGAGAAGCGCGATGACACAACGCTTGTAATTTATTGCAAAATATGAAGTAATTAAGTTTAAATTATTAATTTGTACGTATTTTTCTGTTCCTTTCTTCTTGTCGGTTTATATGTGTGTACATAAACTGTTAAATAAATAAATAAATAATTAATTAATTAATACTCAAAATTGAGTTAAGTAATCGAAAATAAAAAACAACCAAGTTCTGCATTCAAATAAGACGTTCTTGTTATTAATTAAATACGTAACGTATGTTGATATTTGATAGAGATATTTTGGATTAGAACTCAAAGTAAGAGGTTAGTTTAACGTTAGTTTGTATCGAGATTTTGTTTTCAAAACGTGTTTTGGTAACAACCAAGTTCTGGGAAATATGGTCAAAATTAACATATATTTTTTCCGCTACCACAAATTATACAGATTTGGCAATTTTTTTTCTTAAGCGAAGCCTATTTTGGTCAATTGGGTCTTGTTAGCGCCTTAAGTGATCAAAAAACGATGAGTATCTATTTCAATTTTCAAATAGGTGTTAAATTTAACATAAGTAACACATAACATGATGCCTTGTTTCCCCGTAGGGTTGGGCAGAGGTGTACCTGTAGTACCTACACCAACATTTCGCCAGTTATGTTTAAGTCCCATGTAATAGGCACAAATCCAGACTCCGGGCTGCTACTGAGAAATTCCAGATAGAAAAACCCAATAACACTTTGCCCGACCCGGGAATCGAACCCACGACCTCATGCTCGGCAGCAGTACTTGCGACCACTAGACCACCGAAGCAGTTAAATTTAAAAATCTGCAAAATCAATTAGGTACACACGGCTACACATCAAGCTATACATTTCCAGTTTACGCTGACCTCGCATTGTACGGAAATCCTATACAATGCGAGGTCAGCTTATACTGGAAATATGTACTATTATCGTATTCAGTCTGCGATGGCAATTAATTTTAAAATTTAGGTACTACTACTTAAATCAATAACTATAGAATAATTAAATCAAAAAGGCTGTTTTCCTGTTCAATCCTTTGTAAAAATACGACTGATAAAATAAACATGCGTTTTCCCTCTCTAGGAAATGGGTCCCCACAATTCAAAGACAACAGACACGCTGTCAAAGTATGACAACTTGTTCCCTGAAATCGAAGAGGTGTTGGGTCCAGCCCCGACCTTCAGACCCTGTACCTTGGTCTGGCGAGACATGACAGTCCACACCAAACTGAAAGATGGGAAACTGAAAAGACTTGTAAATAATGGTAAGTAATTATTTTTTTCCTTTCATTATAATTATATGTCCTATATAATGGTACCGATTCCCTTGTTCACAAACTAAACTAAATTTAAGTTCAGTGCATCTTTTTCTTTGTATTTTATTAAGAAGAGGATAGAAGATAAATTTTAGTTTAGTCCTGACAAATTAATAAGCACCTGTCACTACTCCATACAAGTTTAGACGTGATTAAAAACTTGCCTACTAAAATTACGTCAATTTACGTCAAGCGCTGATTAATTTGACAGGACTAAACTAAAATTCATCTTCTGTGCTTTTCTTAATGAAATAGAAAGAAAAAAATGCACTGAACTTAAATTTTGGTTAGTTTGTGAGCAAGGGAATCGGCATCACTGTCCTGAAATCGCCGATTCGCCTTGAGCAAGAGTGGTGAACTGGCGAGCAATGGGCATGGAAGAGGAGGCAATTGCCCTGCAATGGGGCAATAATTGGCTTTCCTCTCGCTTTCTATGGGAGAGATTTCGTGTAAAGGGAAGTGTGTAAGAAGACATGACAGCTTGAGCATGGAATAAGAAAGTTCTTTATAATAGCATGGAATTAGTGAGTACTATACATATAGATTGTGAGAGCGGTGGCGGCCCCGTGGTAACGGCCGCGACTTACGAGTGTAGATCGTAGGTCCGAACCCAGACAGGCGGTTTACGTTGTGTAAATAATTTCATCACCACTGATCTCAAAACGGTGAAGGAAAACATCGTGAGGAAACCCGTATGTCCTAGGACTCCTAGAACCAAAAATTCGAAAACATGTGACATCTACCAACCCGCACTTGGCCCACGTGGTGGATTACAGCCCACTCCCTCTCGCAGAGAGGAGGCCTGTGTCCCAGCAGTGGGAACATTATAGGCTGATTATGTATATAGATTGTTAGTAGAGGGGGTCGAATTTCGACCAGTGGGCGACCACTGGTAATGAATAATTATTCGAATAAGTATTTCAGTATCTAGCTTTTTAAATTTTGAGGTTAATTCTTGTCGTTGCTCAGTTGATTATTACCAAGGTGAGATGTCAGATGTTACAGATCATTTATAAATGCGACTTTTTGACATCAAGTGATTTCACCGACTGAAGTAATTTTTGGTCAATCAATCACATCAATTCATAGATATGAGTTATCAAGAGATTTAACAATGTTAGTCTATTATTTATTTTCAATCAGCCTTAATTCAAGGGTGTTAAAAAACCTTCTTTATACTCTGAAATGTTTGAATTTAATTATATTTTTTTGTATATTTCTCTAGAGTATTTAAATGATATATTATTCTAATTAACTACCATACAACACTAAATTACTAATTCAATATTCATTCTCATACGGCTTCATGCCTGTAATTTGAACTGTTGCTAGCGCCCCAATTTATACTCGGCTCCTTCTATTGAGCGTTCTATCAATTACTCCATCATTGCCTCAGGGAGCTCCTTTTATAATAATAAATAGGTTTAAATCTTTTTGGTATCTACTTGTATTCAGCGGTCCTAGCACGAACGCGTGGAGTAACGGAAATTCGAACAATTCTAAAATTGAAAATACTTGAAAATATTGACTTAGTATTAAATTTTTTTTCATATCTATTCTAAGGGTGTTACGGCCTGATTCAACCCCGTGGTGGCTCGGAACATGAGGCGAGTCACTGCGCAGTAACAAATTAAGTATCAGCCGTGGTGAGGGGTGGGGTACTGCGCGGCGAGTAGCGCACTTCAGAGCCGCCATCAATTTTTAATCGAGCTGTACTTTTTATACTTGTCGTAAAAATAAGAACTAAAATGCTATAAAATAGTTGTATTTTCGATTCTAAAATCTTTGAATTTACGTTACGGTTATGTCGCGCGTTTGTGATAGGGCCTCAGATAGCAAAACGGACTATACATTATTTTGTATAGATTTTTTATATTAATATAAATATCCAATTATAGAACACTATAGTGCAGTTAGAGAGGTTAGTTTTCAAGTGTTGCATGATTCGACTTATCCAATTGCACACTATGAACAGAGTAGAATGAAAAGCAGTTCTTTGTTAAACGTATTAAGACGCTGACAACACCTAAATCGCGGTCCCTTTCAGATTGCGTAGAAAAGAAAGAAAAACGCGATGACACAACGCTTGTAATTTATTGCAAAATATAAAGTAATTATCTATTTACTCAAAATTGAGTTGAGTAATCGAAAATAAAAACAACCAAGTTTTGCATTCAAATAAGACGTTCTTGTTATTAATCAAATACGTAACGTTTGTTGGTATTTAATATAGATATTTTGGATTAGAACTCAAGGTAAGAGGTTAGTTTAACGTTAGTTTGTATCGAGATTTTTTTTCAAAACGTGTTTTGGTAACAACCAAGTTATGGGAAACATGTTCAAAGTTTACATATATTTTTTCCGCTACCACAAACTATACAGATTTGGCAATTTTTTTTTCTTAGGAGAACCCTATTTTGGTCAATTAGGTCTTATCTGCGCCTTAAGTAGGTCATATGAAGTCTTAAAGTAACATAGCTTATACTACAATTGCTAAGAACTTTTGTATTAATTCCGTTAGACGTGGTTGTCCCGTGCAATACCTACGAATCTGTGATAGATAATTTCGATGTTCTGTCAACCAGTTTTCACATTTATATCAGTCTGCATTGATCTGAATAATATTACTATACCTATGCATATGGGTTCGAACCCAGACAGGCGCTTTACTTTGTGTTAATAATTACATCACCACTGCTTTTAAAACGGTGAAGGAAAACATCGTGAGGAAACCGGCATTTCCTAGAACTTAAAATTCGAAGACATGTGACATCTACTAACCCGCACTGGGCCCGCGTCGTGGATCTTAGCTAATTCCCTCTTGAAGAAAGGAGGCCTATCCCAGCAGTGGGAACATTATAGCCTGCTTATGCATTATGCTGTATATCCTGGTCGTAATTTCTTGTACTTATTATCACTCACGAACTGTACAAAAACAAAACAATTAAGTTTTGAAACTTTTTAGGGTTCCGTACCTCAAAGGGAAAAACGGAACCCTTACAGGATCACTCGTCTGTCTGTCTGTTCTTCTGTCCGTCTGTTACAGCCGATTTGCTCCGAATCTACTGGACCGATTAACTTGAAATTTGGTATACATATGAATTTTTAAGACCCAAATACCGACATGCATCGTAAATAAGAGAATGAGAATTACTTACTTACTTACTAGAGAATGGGCAGCAGCGTTCTCTATGCATATTGACACCATACTGCGATCGCCAACCCGCCTGCCAAGCGTGGCGATTATGGCAACCCCCCCTTTATTGGGGGAGGCCTATGTCCAGCAGTGGACGTCTTTCGGCTGAAATGATGATGATGATGATGATCGTAAATAAATGAATTATGAACATGACGGTCACGGTGACGGTACCGTTTGATATATCAAATGAAAGGGCTTATTGTGAGGGTGTGATTTTTTTTTTTAAATAATTTTACAATAAATAGTTTCTAACTTATTTAAGAAGATAGATGAAAATTGACCATTCCCCCTTATCCCCGAAACTTCTGACCCAATAATTTTGAAAAAAAGCCGAAAGTAGTTCTTTACTTATAGATTACAGGAACACTATAAGAAGTATACGGTGTTACATAACTTGGTAAATCTCTCAATATTGTACGTACAAACGTACGCACGTACGTACGTTAATGTTATGTTTGTTCTTGGAATAAATTCATTCCAAGTACGGAACCCTTCATTGTTCGTGGTCCGTCACGCATTTGGCCGGTATTTTTAAATACATTTCGGTTGACCAAAGACAAATCTATCCATCTGATATCAAATTGCGCAGTTTCGAAACATTCGTGAGAAACCAATCGTGATATAACATGATATGGGTATAAACGGATATATTTTCTGATGTATCGGACCGAGTATTTTTTTACGCATTTTTGGTGCGACATAGTACCACGGATCAATTACGTGGTCAATAGTGCCGACGCAGACCCAGTCACGCGTACTATGCAGGCTACTGAATTTCAATCCTTTATATACCTACAGGGTAAAAAGACCCATCACTTACCCGTTATCTACGCATACTGCACATCAAGTTACCCCTGCCAAATTTTCTCATTCGATTTTAAACTTAAGACGCTGACAACATCTAAACCGCGGTCACTGTCAGACTGCATAGAAAAGAAAGAGAAGTGCGATGACACAACGCTTGTAATTTCTTTCAAAATATGAAGCAATTATATATTTACTCAGGATTGAGTTGATTAATCGAAAATAAAAAAACAACCAAGTTCTGCATTCAAATAAGACGTTCTTGTTATTAATTAAATACGTAACGTATTTTGATATTTAATACAGATATTTTGGATTGGAAGTCAAGGTATGAGGTTAGTTTAACGTTAGTTTGTACCGAGATTTTTTCGAAACGTGTTTTGGTAACAACCAAGTTCTGTGAAATATGTTCAAAATTAACATACCTATATTTTTTCCGCTACCACAAACTATACAGATTTGGCAATTTTGTTTCTAAGACAAGCCTATTTTGGTCATTTGCCTCTTGTCAACTCAATCATTTTCTGGTTTAAAACCATTTGGAGAAATTTGACAGTTTCGTATAACCAGGGCCTCAAGTCTGCTATTACAATAGTGTCATAATGGTCTATTCCGATCCTCATTAATGACACCATTATATTAGTAGATTACGAAACTTGTCAAAATCAAAAATGTTTAAATCAATAATAGACCATTCTGACACTATTGTAATAGCAGACTTGAGGCCCTGATGTGCTGTTGACTGGTGGCCAAAGTACGTGTAATAATATTTCTAGACCTCGATTTCAATGTCCAACTGCTGCCTGCTGAGAAAGAAGCAGCTGGACATTGTCACTTTGTTGTCATGTTTTTTTATGGAAATTATTTGTTTGTTTTAGTTAGCGGGATCGCGAAACCTGGATCAATGACAGCTTTAATGGGACCTAGGTAAGTCACATTTTAATTTATTTTAATTACATTATTTATTTATTTAATAATAAATATTTATTTCAAGTTTACAATTTTAGATTTACCACTTGGTATATACCACATGATAAATATTGCCATATAAATTGTAGATTAATACAGGGTTATTTATAAACCTCTGACATTCAAGCTAAGATTAAACTTGTGTCATGAGTGTCAGGGCTCTCAAGTTAAACCAGTTGGATCAGAAAAAAATCGGAATTTCACAGGGTAGGATTATAGACACAATTTGCACAATGTACACACAGTTACAGGCTAAAACCTATGACTACATGACGGCATGACCGGGCGCAGAAAGTAATCCTACACTTGATAGCGAATATATGAGAGATGTTTTATAGAGTAGCAATAGTCTCGAAAAATCATAGAAAATACGGTGTTCTGTAGTATATGTGTTCTGTAGTATATGTATCTGTAGTATAGGTATTCTGTTCTGTAGTAAAAATATCACCGGAAAAACTTAGGCGAAGTGAACATGAAATGAACTGCAGGCTTAGGACGAGAACCGTACAAAAGCGTTTTGCCGACGAAAGAGTAAACCAAAATGGCGTTTCCGTGATAAATGATTTTTATTTCTGTAAGTAGGTTTGTACAAACACTTTTAGACGTCAATCGTATTTTTAAAATAAAGCTAGATGAGGTCGGCGTTTCCTATCTGACTACTCTGAGAAGAAAGGCCGAAACAAACTCAGAGGTCACTGTCTCTTTTAAATAGTCGCGGTACTAAAGGGTCACCGAGGCCCCTGGCAACACAGGCAACGGAAGGAATACGGGTGGGTTTTAGCCTTAAGAGTCTGACACACCCTCCCGCTCCGCCCAGAGCGGGAGAAGTTATTTGATGATATCCCATCCAAAAAAATAAAGACATAATCTTGGTCAGATCATGTGAAGGCCATGTAGATTGGTGTCTCAAATGGTCCGTGTAGACAGTTGACAATTTTCTACCGTAAAATGTAGACAAGCGATTTCTATTCTACAGTACAGTAGAAATAGAAAGCGTCATGTTAAGCCTGCTGGGGATTAGACCGACTGACTTTATTTATAAGTATTGCTGTTTACAAATGTTTACGACAGATTCCGTATGCATCTATGACGTGACTAAAAAAATACTACATCCGAAAAATTTTACTAATCCAAAAATTAATTATTTCATGGCGTGCCAGTACGCGGTTTTACAAGTAAATAAATAAATAAAATAAAGTCCTATACAAGGTGTCGTTTTGTTGCATCCTCGTCAAATTTCAGGAGGCCGCTATGAAAGACATATAAAATCAAATAAAATTACGGTACCTGCTCAATAATTAATACATACTTGTTTTTTTAATTATTTAAGTTCGACAGTATTTTAGAATACACCACTTTCTCACTCACACAGAACAGAATCACCCCGTTGCGTATGCGGTAGTGTGTGTAAAAGGGCAGTTACAGTGCGGTATCACACGGGCCGCGTTTTAACATGCGTGTCCCACACAAGCCGATTTCCGAAAATTAGAAAAAAGAACCCTAAGTACTTATTTTATTATTGATTCGTGTCGAGAATCATTAGCATACTTACCTCCTTGAATTTGACGAGGATGCAAAACGACACCTTGTATATGCTGTATTTTACTTTTAGGCGACTGACCTTCTTAGCTAAGAGAATAAGAATAATTTATTTGCGTAGACAGGCGCGACGCGACACTAGTAGCACAATTTTAATGAAAACTTCATGGAAAGTGTCGTGCTGCCTGTCGCGCCCGCGATAGTGCGCCAGTCTGCACGAGTCTTATAATACGGATTCCTTTTCTGTACGCTAGTAAATAATATGCAAAATATAGGTAACATTGTTTCACAGAAAAACTACAAAAAAATAATATTATTTAAAAAAATAAGTCACCGTCTGTGGAGGACGCATTATTCTAATTAAATTTTAATTAGGTATTCATTAATTCATAGCATTAGTGTGGCCATATTTATCAAATTAGTTTTACGATGTCTGCGTCATTTGTTGCATATTTCATTGACTAAACAGAATGTTATATTTTTAATCAATGAAATAATTATTTAAAGTGTTTAAGTAATTGTTTTGTCCTTTCATTTCACATTTTGGACGTCATGCATGTATGCATGACGTTCAAAATCGTGTCATAAAATATAATAAATTTGTAAATTATAAAACTAATGTTATTCAGAATATGTATCATTAGCACGTGACTATTATTATTTATTATTATGACATTATTATTATAATGGATTATCTTCAGAATATAATATTTTAGTAGGTCTTTTTTTCCATTAAGATGCATTTTAGTAACTGCTCAAGATATTTGAAGAAATTACTGATTTTATCGTCATTTATTTATTTTACTGTAAGTGTTACAAAAATAGCTACATATTTAATTAATGATTATCAAGTTTACTCATTATTAATATTAAAATGCTTATTTACAATTATTTTACATACAGGGTGGCAGGGACACGACGCGCAACCATGGATTCAGTACATGATGCTGAATTTTTTTTTTTTTAATAACCGATACTAAAAAGAGGGGCTTGTGGCTAAGTAAGAACAGCCGCACGGGTCGATCGATCAGGTTAAGCTACACTTGCCGCGATTGATCCGTAGATGGGTGACCATCTTTCTATACATATCAAGACCCCTCCGTGCCTCGCACGAATTAACGAAAGCACGTTAAGCCGTTGGTGCCGGTTGTCATTTGAAGATCTTTGACAGTCGTTACGGGTCGTTAGAAGCTCGAAAGTCTGACAACCAGTCATACCAAGGGGTATCGTGTTACCCAGTAACTGGGTTGTGGAGGTCAGATAGGCAGTCGCTCTATGTAAAATACTAGTATTCAGCTGTAAAAGTCAAAGTCAAATTATGTATTTCAAATAGGCACATAAAAGGCACTTTTGAACGTCAAAATTAACAAAAAAAATTAAATTGATTCTGGTTGCCCCTTCCAAAAGGTAGATTCGTATGGAGAAGAATGGGCAACAAACTCCACCGTTACTCTTTTAAAATGTTTTACAAAATTTTGTATATGTACATTTTAAAATGATATGTGAAGACGATGCATCCGTCCATCATGTATCCGGGAAGATTGGAAGCCGACCCCAACGTAGTTGGGAAAAGCTAGGCTGATGAATAACCGATATTTAAAAAAAATGCTGTTCTATACATTTTGACCTTTTAGGCACTTTTCTTTGAGACAGCAGATTTATTTTTTTAATAACCGGCAAAAAAAATCTACCCCTAGGAGGTCGAGAATCATGTGCTGAATTCATGGTTACAGTTTGCGCGTCAATGTCGCTACCCTGTAAGACTAGCTAGCTACATCATCATCTGCCTAGCCTTTTTCCAACTACGTTGGGGTCGGCTTCCAGTCCCGAACCGAAACCGAATACTGCTGAATACCAGTATTTTACATGGAGCGACTGCCTATCTGACCTCCACAACCCAGTTACTGGGCAACACGATACCCCTTGGTATGACTGGTTGTCAGATTTTCGGGCTTCTGACGACCCTTAACGACTGATAAAGATCAACAAATAACAGCCGGGACCAACGGCTTAACGTGCTTTCCGAGGCACGGCGGGGTTTTGGTATGTAAAGATGGTCACCCATCCACGGACCAACCGCGGCAAGCGTAGCTTAACCTGATCGATCGACCCGTGCGGCTGTTATTACTTAGCTAGCTAGCTACATATAAATAAAATATATAAAATGTATAAATTCGCTTAAATTACTTAATTATTTTCTTAAAAGCTGTTAATTTAAATACGAACATAATATATTCTAGCATTGAAACAGAAACTTATTTCCTCATTACGGTCAGTTATCGGTATAAGCAACTCAACTGGAAAGTTATGATCTACATTCAGTTACAAATCTCATATTACCCTGCGCATGCGCCTAGGCCTCGACTCTGAGGTGTTCTAATCTACAAACTGTCTAAAGGTGGTTTTACAACGGCGAGGCGTGTATGGGATGGGCGAGAATTGAAATATCACTGACCCTTTCACACCGAAAGATGTATAATTAATATTGGGTTATCCTGTAAAGGTATCGGTCACGTTGGCGCGTTACTGGACTGGCCGACACTGGGTACAATTTCCCCGTATGTTCGTGGGTTCGAGACCGGCCATCGGCAATATGTTTTTCGCGGGAAAGCTCGAAAGGGTTACGGAGGCCCCTGGCAATACAGGCAACGGAAGGAACACGGGTGGGTTTTAGTCAATTAGAGTCTAACACACCCTCCCGCTCCACCGCTGCTCCCAGAGCGGGAGAAGTTATTTGATAATTTCCCACCCAAAAAAAAATATCCTGCAATGGTAGATGTAATAATAAATAAATAAATAATATCGTGATATCGCCCGCCGCCGCGCCGAGCGTGCGAGATTTGTATATCCGTTTTGCAAAGTACCTAATAAATACTGTCTTTATGCAGCAATATAGTTCAATGTTGTTTACCAACCAACAAATATTTAATTTCTCACATCACACATGCTCAACCTTTCACACCGAAGATGGGCGGGACAAGAATTGGGATTTTACCCCACAAATTTCAATTCTCGCCCTACCCATCCACTCCTCGCCTCGCTGGTGTGAAACCACCTTAATACAACGGTAGGTATGATAGGTTTCGTTTGTACTCTGATACGGTTAGATGGGAACTTTTTATTTTAGGTTAAGGTAAACAAATATGAACAAAAAACGAACGCCGAGTGGTTTTTGCTACGAAAACCTGAAAATTGGGGCATCTTTTGTCTTCGTTTCGTAGTTCCCATCAAGAAACTGATTGTCACGAGATAAACAAATGTTTGTTTTTAGTTTTCTAAAAGTGTCTACACGGAAACCTACCTACCTATACCTCTATGTAAACGTCCGGGAAACAAAGTCTTCTGAGTTTGTTTCGGCCTTTCTTCTCAGAGTAGTCAGATAGGAAACGCCGACCTCATCTAGCTTTTAGAATATGATTGACGTGTAAAAGTGTCTGTACAAACCTACTTACAGAAATACAAGCATTTATCATTTAATGTTATGTGTTTTTTTTTTATTTTGCTGAATTTTTTTGCAGTGGTGCGGGCAAAACTACTCTGATGACTGCATTGGCACATCGAAATCCAAGTAAGTTTATATTAATTAAGTTGTGCCTGAATTCTTTGACGATAAGTAAATCTTGACATTGAAATTCATACTGGTACACAATACACACAGCACCTACAATTTTGACTTACTACCTACCTATGTTATGTTATTTTTTCATGAGTATAATTGTTATCGCTATTTGTTTTAATTTTTTTTTCTTATTTAATTTATGCATGGAAAAAATGACTAATTAATTGTCTTACCCTAACCTATATTATATCATGACAGTTACTTATTTAAATATCAAATGACAGGACATCTGATAAACATGTTAAAATTAGTATTTTCGTTTAAGCACAGTAGTTTTAATATTGTGACACTGTGGCATTAAACTATTTATATTTATACAGGTTGAAATTGAAAACTTGCGACAAACTGAAATGGGACATTGTATACATCATTATTAACAACTTTTACTAAGGGACCAAAGCTGTAATCCCAAAAAAAAAAATCTGCTTTTCCTACATTTTGATGAGGTATTGCGAACATAAATGTAGGGGACAGCAGTTTTTTTTTTTTGGGATTGTAGCTTTGGTCCCTTAGTAAAAGTTGTTCATAATGATGAGTACAATCTCCCATTTCGATTTGTCGCATGTTTTCAATGTCACCCTGTATTGCTGTGCATGAACCCTGCTAGCAGGGTTCATGTATGAAACCTCTAAACTTGTAACAACTTGTAAACTACATGGATGTAATAAATGATGATTATGATTATGTGCCCGTATGGATTGAGGAGCCATGTTTCATATTTAAACGCGGGTACTACCAATATTTAGGTTGAAGGTTTTTTATATATAATATACATTTACATTAAGGTTCTAACAGACTGGGGCGATATCGCGGACGCGACAGGCATGTTGCAGCCTGTCCCGCCCACGATATCGTCTCAGCAACGTAAACGCATACAGAAATCTTGAAGTTTTGTCAAGTCGTAATAGAGACGCTTTTTTATTAGCGCTTATAAGGGGTGCGTTGATTAAATCTGGATACAGGATTTTACATTTTATAAAGGTCAAAAATAAATTCCGCGATAGCATATGTCTACCTTCTAAGGATGACACACAGTAACCAATAACCATTTAGGGTTCCGCAGTTATTTATCTTTCAGAATTTGATAAATATTTTGTTTTAGGAAAGTTTAGGGTATGCATACAATCTGGTTGTATAGTCGGTATTAAAAAAGTTAAACGCACCTGTTATACTGATCTGTAAATTCTATAATGCTTGTGATAACATCCCCATAATAGGCATTTTAATGGAATTTTCATCATTAATGTCTAACCGATTTGTTTTCTCATCTTCATCGTCGTCTTTTTACGACTTAACAAAACGGCAAGATTTCTGTATGTGTTTACGTTTAAAATTAATGTATTTTATATAATAACCTTCCAGAACAAATTCTATAAATGGTGATGAAAGCCGCATCGAAATCCGTTTAGTACTTTGGGAAAACAACGCTGTCACTCAGACGGACAAAAAAAGCAACTTTGTTTTATAATATACAGTGTGTCCCTGGATAAAGTGCACAAACGAAAATGGGTGAAACTAGACCATTATCATCCCGTGGTATATTTTCCGACATCCATGCGGGGGACGCATGGATGTCGGAAAATATACCACGGGAACCTACTACCGGGATTAAAAGTAAAAAATGTGTTAATCCAGGTTATAAACTATCTTTGTGCCAAATATCGTCCAAATCCGTTCAGTCATTTTTGCGCTAATCAAGAACATCATACATCCAGACAAATGGACAAAAATTCTAAAAACAATATTTTCGGATCAGACTCGTTCTCACCTCGTAACAATGATTTTTTTCAAAAAGGCTCGTCTTATACGGGACCCGCAGTAGACTCCAGAACGTTTTTAAAGTACAAAGTACTTATTATCTTGAGCAATCTAAGGAAGTTTCAAGTTTAAGAAATAAATACCTACTTTCGAAAATAAATAATATCAAACTTTGATAAATCTAACCTCAACTTTTGTGAAAAAACTACGCATTTCCTAAACTTCCCGCATGCGAGGGGTAATTTTTCAGTAGTCGGGTTTTAATTTATGAACTTACTTTCATTATAATTATGAACCTATAGATTCATATAATTTCTTAATTTGGGTATTTTTTCTAAATTGCAGATATCACGTGTCGATAAAATTCGCGGTCGCGGGGTCTAGTTTTACAAAAAAATAAGTTTGACATTTAATTAATCATAGCAGGTTTTTGAATGCCGTTTATAAATACGCTTCTGAAACTCTGCATTGTTAATAGTAATTAACGCCACTACGGGCCTCCGAAGATGTACGTATTTATTTAAGGCGCAGATGTATATATATGGACATGTCTTTTGCATACATCAATATACAGGGTAACTGGTAATTAGTGACCGATACTTAAACACGTGATTTTACTCATCATTATGAACAACTATTAGTATGGGAACAAATCTGAAATGACGAAAAAAAAATCAGCTGTTCCCTACATTTTCACGAGTTATGAGAACATAAATGTAGGGAGCAGCTGATTTATTTTTCGCGATTTCAGGTTTGGCTCCATAATAATGGTTGTTCATTATAATTAGTAAAGTCACGTGTTTAAGTATCGGTCACTAATTAGCAGTCACCCTGTAGAACGGCACATATGCGGAAAAGTGTCTTTTGCATGGCTCCAAAATATTATAATGAACTACCTAAAAGCTGGAAGTAGTTAAATACCGTAGCGTTCAAAAAGACAGTTATACATTTTCAAGCAGATAAAGCTTATTATAATTTAAAGCGCAGATATACGATTTTAGTGACTTTAAAATCTGTTATTAAGCATTCATATAATGCAAGTAAGTTATTTTAGATTAGAATGCACACAATACACATCAATCCTATAAATTGAATATTTAAGTATTATTTAATATTTTATTAAATAAATTCAGGAAGTAATGTCTACCTAACGCATATAAAACAATATTACTTTGAAAACACTTAAGATATTTTAATGATTTCTTTTTGTATGAACAGACTATTTTATCCTACTAATATTATAAATGCGAAAGTTTGTAAGTATGGATGGATGGATGTTTGTTACCCTTTCACACAAAAAGTACTGAACGGATTTGGATGAAATTTAGCACACAGATAGTTTATAACTAGGAATAACACATAGGATACTTTTTATCCCGATATACCTACGGGGTCAAAACTTGGTGAAATGGCGGGGCGCATCTAGTTATCTATAATTCTGTGGTTTTTTTTCAAATCTTCATATTTTCGTTACTAAAAATAAATATTGCCTATGAAGCCGACCGACGCGCGGCGTGAGCGGGACGCGAATTTGTATGGCCAAGGTCAACGGCGATTACTCGACCCTTAATAGAGAGTCAATCTTGCCACTACCGGCCTTCGCAGATGTAGTTATTTACTTAAGTGGTACATCAAATCCATTGTGTATCATCATCATCATCATCTGCCGAGCCTTTTCTCAACTAACTTGGTTAGGAAAAGGCTCGGCTTCCAGTTTTACCGGATGCAGCCAAATACCAGTATTTTCGCTCCATGGAGTGACTGCCTATCTAACCTCTATAACCCAGTTACTGGGTAATACAATACCCCTACGTAAAACTGGAGTCAGACTTTCGGGCTTCTAACGACCCGTAACGACTGTCAAAGATCCACGAATGACAGCGGGGAACAACGGCTTAACGTGCTTTCCAAGGCACGGAGTCTTGGTATGTAAAGAAGGTCACCCATCTACAGGGCAACTGCAGCAAGCGTAGCTTAACCTGATCGATTGACCCGTGCGGCTTTTATTACTTAGCCACAAGCCCCTCTTTTGTGTATTATCTATATCTACAAATAAAATAAAATTAACTAAATTAAAGTCGATTTTCGTGTGAGCGCGTTGTTTTTTTAAACTACACAAAGGCTTTAAAATTAAACTTACATAACCTAAAGCAATCTCAATGTTTTGCCAAGTCTTAAAACCGGGCGAAGCAGGGGCGACTCGCTAGTTATTATAATTATTATAATAAAATACACTCTATAGTCTCAAATATTCATTAAGTAATATATTTATAAACAAAGTATACTTTTTGAGGTCATAACGTTTTATATGACCGCAAAAAATATAACCTCTTTAAATGACGCATATTCGTTCGTTATTTTATATTATTTTATTATTAATACTCGACCTTAAAGATTTCACTTAAGGCGCTGATAAGACCCAATTGACCAAAATATATTTCTCATAAGAAAACAAATTGCCAAATCTGTATAGTTTGTGGTAGCGGAAAAAATATATGTTAATTTCGAACATATTTCCCAGAACTTGGTTGTTACCAAAACACGTTTTGAAAAAAAAACTCGATAAAAACCAACGTTAAACTAACCTCTTTCCTTGAGTTCTAATCCAAAATATCTGTATTAAATATCAACATACGTTACGTATTTGATTAATAACAAGAACGTCTTATTTTAATGCAGAACTTGGTTGTTTTTTATTTTTGATTACTCAACTCAATTATGAGTAAATAGATAATTGCTTCATATATTGCAATACATTGCAAGCGTTGTGTCATCGCGCTTCTCTTTCTTTTCTATGCAATCTGACAGTGACCGCGGTTAAGATGTTGTCAGCGTCTTAAAGACCCAAGTAAACGCATGCGGGAAGTTTATGACGCAAATCGATAGCATTTAAATAATTTTGACTTATCCGTCATATTTTAGATCCTATTTTTGTTTGGGAACCAACCCTCACTGTACCCGCATGGTCCACTTTGACGCAATACCACTCGCACAGAGTCGGCCTGAATCCTAACAGTGGCAACATTATATGCGAATTTCGTTGTTTTGTACTAGATTTAGGTAAAAAAGTTTTTTTTTTAACCGCGTTTGTTTAATTTTTCGTCGGGTTCGAATGTCCTGAAAACATTAACGCATCGTAAATAAAATCAGGATGCCAGAAAATTTATACGTGATTAAAAAGATGTGGTAGAGAATTAGTTGAAATGAACTAAAATTTACAAAGCATATTTCTCTTATATTTTTTTAAAGTTTGGATGCTTGATTAATAAAATTATTGTTATTAGAATTCAATATGAAATTCATTCGTGGAAACTTCGAGTGTTTTTGTATTGAATATCATTTTTGTATTGACTTCATTATGATTTGGAAAATAAGTGGATAAATCCATTTACAGATTCTGTGAAACAAGAAATAACATTTTTTTTTTAAGTATCAAGAAAGAGTTCAGTTGTAAACATTGCAAGACCATTCCAACCCACTCCAAATGGCTGAAAAAAATGTTTTATGTCTCCAGAAGGAGGGTAATGTTTTTCGAGTGTATTTATTCATGGACACATGGAATGTATTGTGGTCGTCAACCTACTGTAAATTAGTACATGTTTTATTTATTTATATATTTATATATACTTTATTGTATACCAGATTTATACATTACACAAACAAACAAAAAATGTATCTTTTGTGTCTTTATGTATCTTGAAAATTCATCTACAGTCTACAGTGTTGACAACTGTTGGGGTTATCCCCCCAAAATTTAGGGGGATGAAGTGTTAAAAAGGGGACTTTCAGGGACAGATATTTTGGGGCTTCAACCAAAACCTGCAATTTTAATCGAACAACAGTAGGAATAGAATGACATCATAAAAAAACTACTATTAATTAATTTAATTATCTATCCTTTTCGTTCTCCTTCGCTCGTTCCGTTTGCACGTTTGCTCAATCCGTCGCTCCGTGACCGGTCTTGACGTCTGACTGACTCGTCTGACACTTATAATTTCGTTCGTTATGGTGTGTCAAAAATATTACATCAAAGTTTAAGTAGTTTAGCAATAGGTATATAATTCTGTGATTAAAAAAAAATAAAACAATTTTTATGCGTTTATTTTATGAGTTCGAACGACTTGGGCAGTTGGGCACTACATCAAAGAAATTTTACTTATGAGAACCTATACTTAGGGATTTTTAGGGGGATTTAAAAAAATATTGGGGAAAAATTTTGGTAGAGGTTGGCAACACGTCTTTTTAGTTTTCGTACGTTTTCGTTGGTCTATAATAAAAATGAATTGAATAAGTTATTTTAACTTAAATTAAGTGTTAAATGGTATAATTGATTAGAACAGAATTCGGAAAATAATAAATTGTTTAAATTATAATAAATTAAAATCTTCAATAGGTATGTCAAATATTATGGTGTTTTCGGTATAATTCGGTATGCTTAGCCATCTAAGCAACAATTTATAAATAACGTACTTTGGATATTTTCTAGAAAATATTTAAAACGTAAGATCAGTTCCTGTTCCGATTAGTAAAAATACATTGACATAATTATTATTCGCCACAATTTTAGAGATATGTGGGCACGGTTCTAAATCCCACTTGCACCTGAAACCACTAAACGAACTTAAAACATCGTACAGAAACAGAACGACGTTTTAAATATATGGTAATATAGATACAATGATAAATGCTATTTATTTCTGTAAATTAGTTTTAAAAAAAACTTCAACGACAAAAAAAAATGTTTTAAGACACTGACAACAGCGAAAGCGCGATTACTGTCAGACTGCATAGAAAAGAAAGAGAAGCGCGATGAGACAAAGCTTGTAATTAATTGCCAAATATGAATAAATTATCTATTTACACAAAGTTGAGTTGAGTAATCGAATATAAAAAAACAATCAAGTTACTCAAATAAGACGTTCTTGTTATTAATTAAATACGTAACCTATGTTGATATTCAATACAGATATTTTGGATTGGAACTCAAGGTAAAAGGTTAATTTACCGGTAATTTGTATCGAGTTTCTTTTTTCAAAACGTGTTTTGGTAACAACCAAGTTCTGAGAAATATGTTCAAAATTAACATATATTTTTTCCGCTACCACAAACTATACAGATTCAGCAAAAAAAAATCTTAAGACAAGCCTATTTTGGTCATTTGCCTCTTGTCCTTGTCAGCGCCTTAAAACTAGTTGAGTTCGAGGTTTCCTTTTCGACTAATATGTGAAGAAAGACCGAAACAAACCCAGAGGTCATAGTATCTTTTGAAGTCCCGACATCTTGGTTAGGCCATATGAGAAGCATGCAGATTAATGTCTGAGATGGTATTTTGAGGAAAATTTAATATCTTTATCAATCGATGTATCCTAAGATGGTGTTTTAATTTATATATCTTTCTACAGTGGGAACGTTAGTGGATGGAGACATAGCCATGAACGGCACACAGCTTGGCGAGTTCATGCATCAAGAGAGCGGCTACATGCACCAAGATGACCTCTTTGTCAACAACCTCTCAGTTATCGAACACCTTACTATTATGGTAAATATACATTAATTTTTCATACATATACTCATAATTGAAGGCGTTCAAAGCCTTACTGCTGCGACACAGGTCTGCTGTCGGTGAGAGTGGGCCCTACCTAATCCACCACACGGGCCCAGTGCGTGTTGGTAGATGTCACATGTCTACGATTTTTTGGTTCCAGAACATGCCTCACGATGTTTTTCTTCAGCGTTTTATGAGCAGTGGTGATGAAATTATTTACACAAAGTAAAGTGCCTGTCTGGATTCGAACCTACGACCTATAACTCGTAAGTCGCGGCAGTTACCACTGGGCCACCACTGCTCAAAGCCTCGTTTTATGAGTAGGTATTTTTCCTACAAACGTTATTAGTCGTCTTTGATTTAATTAACCTCGTTAAGATGATAATCTGTCTGATAAGAATGTCGAAAAGTCCATGCCAAGGTTAATCTTACCCCGGGCGGATTTCCGGCCACCGTTGGCGTGGGCTTGCGGACGGTAAGCAATGGGTTGGTGGCCGTCTGATAAGGACCAGGCCCGGGTCGGCGGCGCAACGTGTTCCACGCGCGCCTTGAAGAGATGTCGTCAGCACAAGTGTAGGGTTCCTCTAGGGCCGATGCCTGCCGGGGTCGTGGAAAAGGGATACCGAGGCCCCTGGCAACACAGGCAACGGAAGGAATACTGTAGAACAATCTTAGTCAGTAAGAGTCTGACACACCCTCACGCTTCGCCCAGAGCGGGAGAATCTATTTGATAATTTCCCACCCGAAAAAAAGGGTCAATCTTACTCGTACACCCATGGGCTTTCCGACATCAGATCTATTTTTTCGGGCTTCGTTATCCCAGTAGGTATATATCTCAGGTAGTCCAATAATTTATTACAATGAAACGTTTACGTTTGTAGATATTTTTAAACACCGCAAAATAACTAAATACGGTTTTTGTAAATAAGTTTTTTCGCTTCAATAGTAGACAAATGTGGAATAATGAAATGTGGAAACTACAGATGATATCCCAAATTACCCACAAATTAAATACTCTGGCGCGTTGTATTCCACGCGCGCCTCAAAGAGATGTCGTCAGCACAAATGTAGGGGTCCACTAGGGCCGATGCCTGTCGGGGTCGCGGGAAGGTACTTATGGGTCAACAAGGCCCCCGCAACACAGGCAACAGGAAGGAATACGGTTGGGTTTTAGTCAGTAAGAAGCTGACACACCCTCCCGCTCCGCCCAGAGCGGGAGAAGTTATTTGATGGAAAAATCATCAAATAACGTCTAATAAAAAAAAAAAAAAAAGTAGTCCAATAATTTATTACAATGAAACGTTTACGTTTGTAGATATTTTAAAACACCGCAAAATAACTAAATATGTTTTATGTAAATAAGATTCTATAGTCAACTTATAAATAAACAAATAGTCAACAAATGTGGAATAATGAAATGTGGAAACTTTTAATACTCTGGAAGAGCGACGACAGTTAAATGATATGTTGTTATTATACGACATACTTAACAATAAATTTGACTGTTAACGATTGGTTAGTAGAACTAACTTTAACGTCCCTACCAGACATACCACTTTCTTATCAGTACCATCGGCCTCCACTGATTACCTTAAGATGTCACCATTCTTGCGCCTACCTGCATTATACAAGGTGTTTTTTGATATCCCATAACTATAGGGTATGAATCAGATCATATCAAAGAATCAACTGGCATATGAATTATTTTTATCATTTATCGTTTTTTTTCTTTTTATTTTCCATACAAAATAACTCGACAAAGTCACGATTATTAATAATAATATATACATAATCAGCCTATAATGTTCCCACTGCTGGCACACAGGCCTCCTCTCTGTGAGAGGGAGTGGGCCGTAATCCACCACGCGTGCCCAGTACGGGTTGGTAGATGTCACATGTCTTCGAATTTTTTGGTTCTAGGACATGCCGGTTTCCTCACGATGTTTTCCTTCACCGTTTTGAGAGCAGTGGTGATGAAATAATTTACACAAAGTAATGCGCCTGTCCGGGTTCGAACCTACGACCTACAACTTGTAAGTCGCGGCCGTTACCACCGCCGTTACTGGGCCACCACTGCTCTTTATAATAATAAATAATATTAATTTATTTATTTGTTTTATTAATGTATGTGAAATATGACAACGTCGCATTTTTATAGCTTTAAATATGAATGATAGCTTTGAATGATAATTAATTGCTCGTATTTATCAATAAAACTTAGATACCGACACACATCGAGAGAGTATGTGAACACTAGAGTGTTATTATTATGATATCTTCGAAACTATGCATTTTTGGACCACATATTTTAGGACTTTTTGTATTATTTTTACTTAAAGAATATAACCCCAGAGTTATGAGATATTAAAAAAAAAAGGTGTATAATAATAAATTCCCAACATTGGACCCCTTCAATACCACGCGGATCAGATTTTAAAAAGAGATTATCCAAATCCTCCATCAATCGCCGGATACTCGGCTAACTCAGTAGTGCCAGTTTAGTCATACATACTTACATAGACATACACACATCATCACACACATTTACAGCACCTACACCGCACAGATATGTAGGTACACGCACGCACACGCTTTAAATATTAATAATTATGTCACTCTCTGTATTTCTTATTTTCTGTGTACTTCGTAATTGGCGTAGTGTTTAGATTATTAATAAGATTATACTTTTGTCAGCTGTGAAGCTACCTTATCTATATACTCGTATATAAAAATGAATCCCTATTTCCCGTGATCACGCCACCACGCGTGGTGAACGGCTGGACCGTTTTCGCTAATTATTTTTTTGTTGTCTGTTATTGTCAGGAGAAGGTTCAGATGAGAGATTAAAAAAATCCTCCACACGGGAAAGATCTAGTATTAAATAAATAAATAATTTATTATTATACTTGTGATTAAATATTATTAATGCTCAGTCTTATGAACTAACTAACGAATTATTTTTTTTTCTTTTAATTGCAACATTCTTTTTATTTATTTATTAAAACTTTATGCACAAGTAAATCAAATACCGTACAAAGGCGGACTTAATGCCTGAGGCATTTTCTACCAGTCAACCTTAGGGTGATGCAGAGACAAAACATGGCAGGTGGGATAGATAACACGAAAATAACTATATTACAATACAAGAATAAATACATAGATATGTATGAGGAGAAAACGAATCCAGCAAATCAGCGCTGGGATGTTTCTGCCAACTTCTTACGTATATGTTCACGTGCCTTCACTTACTTTAAACGACAACCGACTGGTCGCTGTCCTGATGTTCAGAGGGAGCCCATTCCAAAGAAAGACCACCTGGACAAAGAAAGAAGAGTGACTGAAACCAGAGCGGTGAGAAGGACATCGAAGAAGACGATTGTTGGTAGAACGAAGAGTTTTACTATGGGCAGAGCACAGGTATTGAATATGGGAAGTCAGGTAAGAAGCAGAAGTGGGTTTGTCGAGAATAGAGAACAACATAGACAAAGCCCTCACCTCTCTGCGCTGACGAATGGGTAACCATTTTAGAAGCACACGGTGCGCGGATACGTGGTCATACTTTCGAAGATTGAAAACGAATCGAAAGCAATTATTGAGAAGCCGGTCAAGTTTATTGAGGAGATCTGCATTCCGGTCATAGTAACACACATCACCATAGTCAATTATGGGAAAGATTAGGGACTGTACAAGCATTGCCTATATGTGAGATGGGTGAAGATTTTTCAACCGAAAAATCATTTTTCTTCATTTTCATTTTTCTTTTTTTACAACCTTTATTATTTTTATCCTGTTTGCACCTAGTTATGTGTGTGTGCTGTGGTCTCCTGTAACTGAGGGAGCACACGTAAAATAACCTTACGTATTGTTGTGATTTATAATGTGTATCTGTGTATCCTTTCTTGGTGATCCCAAATAAATAAATAAAATAAACTTTTCCTTCCTTAGGCCCGATTGCGTATGGACGGCCGCACATCCTCACTAACTCGTAAGAGACGAGTTAACCAACTCTTACGCCAGTTATCCCTGTATGGGTCCAGGTTCACCCTCATAGGAGGCCTGGATGGAAGGAAGACTTTGTCAGGGGGAGAGAGGAAGAGACTGGCGTTCGCGACAGAGGTAAGAAATAATTGGTTATTTGTACTACTTAGCGTGTCGTAGGCTTGGGCTATACAAATTGTGTGTTCCAAGAAGTAAACTATAGTAGAAGTCATACTGATTAATGTTTATGAGGAACTGTGGCTCTTGGGACTTACAAGTATCTTTTTATATCAAAATCAAAAGTCATTTATTCAAACTAGGAACTGAGAATCAGCACTTTTCGAACGTCAAAGTTATATAAGACAGTCTCCCAAAAACGCCCGCCCTTCACCACTTCCTAGTGCTTTAGCTGAAAAGAAGAAGTGGCACAACAAACGCTCCAGCAGCACAGCTGTCTGTTTAGTTATATACACTTGATTCTATACAAATCGTATGCAAAGTAATTAACATTACGAAACACAAAACATTAAATTAAATTACTTGCCATATGTTAGCTAGCACACGCCAATATACTCGTACCAACAAAACAATGAAACTGTACTCAAGCAGAAATAAAAATGTCAACATAAAAACGTAAACTGAACTTAATACCTAAATAAAAGTATCCAGGCATACAGGGCGTGCCCGCATCCATAGGGCTGTAACTCAAAGTGAGAAATGATAAACTAGCACCATTGAAGTAAAATAAATAAACAGTTAATTACTAATAACAAAACAAAACCATGGTCAGCAAGACGATCAGTCACCACAAGCAGCATCCGTTCACGAGCATAACGCAAAGATCACGCATCACCCCCTCAGTTCAACCTGATTGACCACTTTTGACCACTACTTGCACAATCATGTTTCGTGTATGACTAACTGTATGTGTTTCTCTTTGTACAATAAACTTATTAAGTATTTATTTACTTATTTATTTGCTCTCATACACATCACACATTTTACAATAAATTACTGTCGGTTTTTGTACATGCCTGTCAACCCTGTCAGGGCACTGCAAAACATAAATGTTGGTTTGCTGTTGAGTTACCTACATTTTTTTTTTACTTAATTAATTGTAAAAATAACACAAACCAATAAATTTCATTCATTTATGCTGCAAGTAGATACAGTCGCCCGCACGTCGCTTGTAACACTTGGACCTTAAGCTGGCCTAGCAAAGTACGGAGTTTAAATAAATTAAGATCTTACACTGGTTTTAATACCACTGACGTGCTGTCTACTGTACTAACCTATAAAAAAGTATTTTCTGTAACGTTACTAAGTAATAACGGCCGCATGGGTCGATCGATCAGGTTCAACGCCTTCCGCGGTTGGTCCGTGGATGAGTGAAACCGACAAACAAATACTCTGTTTTCGTCCGACTTAATCTCAGGCTAACTCTCCAGTCTTTCCCACCACATCTCCAATCTGCTCTGGACCTCTAAGCCGCTCTCGGCAACCAGCTCTGTCATCGGCGAACAGCCGGTGTATACCAGGGAGCCTCTTCCTGGATATTCGACGTAAGAGCGTCCATTATCACCACGAAGATACGGCTGAGTCCTGACCCTTGGTGCAAGCCAACGGCCACATAGAAGCTGCCAGTAGTGCCCACTGTAGACCGGACTTAAGTACTGCATCGACTTACATCGCTCGAATCAACTGCACATACTTCCCAGGCACCTATTTCTTTTTAAGGGCAACAAAACTTCACGAGGCCAAATGCCTTTTCGAGGTCAACAAATACCATGTGCAAGTTTTTATGCGCATCTCTGTATTTGAACCGACAATGATATCGATTCCCTTGTTCACAAACTAAACTAAATTTAATTTCAGTGCATCTTTTTCTTTGTATTTCATTAAGAAGAGGACAGAAAATAAATTTTGGTTTAGTCCTGTCAAATTAATCAGCGCCTGTCACTACTCCATACAAGTTTAGACGTGATTAAAAACTTGCCTACTAAAATTACGTCAATTTACGTCAAGCGCTGATTAATTTGACAGGACTAAACTAAAATTTATCTTCTGCCCTTTTCTTAATGAAATAGAAAGAAAAAATGCACTGAACTTAAATTTAGTTTAGTTTGTGAAAAGGGGAATCGGCACCAGTATCAGGGTAATATTAGTTACAAGAAAGATATATACCTAGGTTTTCCGGTCTAATTTATTTTTAATTACACAAAGAATCGCAATAACTTTCACGTTAATTAGTATCATTGTTAATTGCACCATAATTCGACTTTTTGATGTCTAGATCAAAGCCGCCGTTAATATTTTTGAACTGTCAAAATGTAATGTTAAATTGAATGCTGCAAAGCTAGAATTATTTTAATTATGTAATATAAGTAATATGACTCAATTCATATTAGTTAAATAATATCACATTACATTATTATGAGTTTAATCAGTTTGTCGGGAACGATTTTACGTGATGACATAATAAAATAAAATAATAAAAATAATGTGCTCTTTCATAATTTTCCTCCTCATCAGTAATAAAAAACGAAAGGTACTTAATTTGCAAATACAACATTTTGTATTAATGCATTTAGTTTGTTTTCTATGTAGATATTATATGACGACTTAATCTAATTTATTCGTCTGTTATTCTTGTTTGCACTGAAACAAGTTAGGCTTCTTGTAATAGTCTGAATTTATTTATTAAACAAGCACACCAACGACATATTTTATCAATAAATGTCTAGTTTTAGTTTTATTATTATTAAATGTTTATGTCTAGTTTCTACCAATAATTATAACCAATATTGTTTTTATGGAACTCAGTTGTCTTTCGCTCCTAGGGTGGGCGCTAATAACTGCGACACAGTTACTAAATTAACGCAGTATTAACGTACACAAAAATTGTTACATGTTTTTGTTTCAATCAAATATTTGTATTTGTATATTTACAAGGATAGTAACAATAGGTAATCACGAGTCTTTAATACTGTGTAAGTAAATCACGTTCAACAATCTTATTAAAAGGTGAACCAATACTCAATTAAATTTTTAAATCATTACAATATCAGCAATAAAAATTTGATACATAATAAAATGACCAAATAAGATTAGATTACAATAAAGTTCAAATACGAGTAATACATTTCGTCACATTTTATGAGAGTAATACAACCATAGAAAATGCAATAAAATATTCGCACTTATGGTAACAAAATAAATATGGAATAAAATGAAACAAATTGAAGTATTTAAATGACGTGATATAATTTTACTTACAAAATACAAAAAAAAAGAAAAACAAATATCTTAAGTCTAATTAAACTAAATTCAAATGAAATAATTATTAAATTTTATTACATTGTTAAATTAAAATTCAAGACGAATAAATTAAAATTCAACACGATTAAATTAATATTCAACACAATTAAACTCAAATTACATTATTATTAAATTAGAACAAGTTTTAGTTGGCAGCTGCCTACTAAAACTTGTTCTAATTTAATAATAACAATAAAATAAAAACAATAATATAATAAGTAAAACTAAAATGATTAAAATTGACCTGTAATCAGCTGATTACAGGTCAATTTTAATCATTTTAGTTTTAAATATTGGCAGAATATCAAAGAAATAATCAAAGAAATATTGCTGTCAGCTGAACAGGCTCTGTTGTAGAAAATCAACATTCTGTTTAGGGGATCATGCTGACCTAGGTTTGTGCGACAGTGGCAAACGTCCTAGAGGTACACTAAGTGTGTGTAGTGTGTGTGTGTGTCTAGTGTTCGATCTAAGATCGGAGATGAGAATGATGAGGTACGTCTAGATTGATTACGTTAAGGAGATCTGGAGTTGATGTTATCCTGTTTACTATTCATTGCATTGAATATTCGCCATTAGTTGGGACTGGTCACCTCTTAGTTGCCTCTGCTTATTTTTAATTATTTTAATATTGATTTTTTTTTTTGTTTATTTTGCTACTATGGACCACGTCTTTTTTTACATCGTCCTCAAATTTAGTTATAAATTCAACATTATTTATACTTAATAATGTAACAATATAATTTAAAAGAACGGGCATGAAATTCCATGGATACCATGGAATTTCTTGCCCGTTCTTCTCCGTAGGTACTATAGGTATAGGCTTTGGAATGGGCAATTACATTCATATTTGTAACTGACCGACTCCTTGACAATTAAAAGTGCCTGTAAATGGTTTAGTTGAAATAACTGCTTTGAATTTGAGTTTATTAAAAAGAGTTGACAGATCATTTGGAACCCTTCGTCGCTTCAATGCGTCTAATTTGAAGTAGCTGAGCCGTTCTGCGTAATCGGCTCTATATGGACATTTGTGGTCTTTAAACTACGACGAAAAAAAAACTGCTTACGCTTGGTCATTTTTTAACGTGCTCATTGCGGTCTTTATTTATTAATTTTCAATATTATAAGTCGGACTCCAGACGGGAGATACATATCCTACGAGGCTGCGCACAAAAAGGTGTTACAGAGCACTTTCAATGCCAAGATTCCATTAAATTCTTTCCCAATTCTGTTGATAAACCCAACCGTTTGATAAGGTTGACCATGAAATTCTGCTGCTGAAATTACATTGTCTTAGCATATACGGAGTGGACTGGAGTGGAGTGATTCATATCGTATCTATGCAGGCGAACACAAAGAGTTGTGGTAAATGGCTATCAATTCTCCGGAGTATATCGCAACCTCCGGTGTGACCCAATGATCGTATACCGGGCCAATTCTCATTGTTGTACGAGTATAGGTACATTAATGACATAATAAATTTGAATTAAACATGTTCGTTATTTGCCGATGACCTTAAAATATATCGTCAAATAAAAACCCAAGAAGACATTGCGCTACTTCAATCGGAACTGAACTCAATACAGAGCTGGTATGTGGTGAATGGGATGGTTCTGAATGCCAGCAAATGTTATCATATAACATTTACGCGGAAAAAGCATCCCATACCATTAACTTACTCCCTCAATTTCTCTGGGAAGTTCAAACATTGTCTTATTACACGTACCTACCCTGGACATGAATGATGCAATTCTGCATCTCTGAATGGCATTGAACGCGTTCAGCCTCGCTTCCGCAGGCATTCCAGACACACTACAGTAGCGCTTCAACCCCATTAGGTGTCTGTAGATGTTATTGTACTGAACACGTACCCCATCCCAAGACTTCTTTGTATACTCAGTCCAGAGCTGGTACGTATAGAAACTTTGACAGTACGTTCAGAATGTATAGGTGCACTTTAGTCTGTACTTTGGCCTCAAA
This sequence comes from Atethmia centrago, assembly GCA_905333075.3. NCBI lineage: Eukaryota > Metazoa > Arthropoda > Insecta > Lepidoptera > Noctuidae > Atethmia > Atethmia centrago. The sequence continues at coordinate 25,925,584 of HG995378.1, read as the reverse complement.
AATCTTCTGGCAAGCATGTTTCCAACAACAGATAGGGCACGACGCTGGCGGTCGATCGATATCCGCAACGTCTTTCATATCCGACGTAAGAACGTGACCAAGGTACTTGAACCTTGAAGGACTCCATTAGGGGGCAGCCTCCCAATGCACACTGGCGGAACATTTTCGAAGCCCCTTTCCCGACTTGTTTATCATCACTTCCGTTTTTCTAGCATTGTAAACTAAGTCATGGTTTTTAGCAGACTACTCACAAATAACCAGAAAGTTTCTTAAGCCCATAATTGAAGGGCTAAGTAGAGTAGCTATATCATCAGCATAACTCCGGTTGTTCACATAAGGATGGCCCAACCTGAGCCCTACCTGGTGCCCTGCTCAACTCCTCAATCAGATCGTTTACGTAGACATTAAACAGATCGGGAGAGATCAAACCCCCCTGCCTCACACTATATTATGACAGCTTACAGTATTCAGACACAGAACGGGATCTAACATAATCTCATAAGCTCATAAGCTCCGTAACCCCAACTGGCACAATATTACTTTTTAGCTTCCTCCACAACAGGTCATGATTTATGGTGTCAAAAGCGCGACTAAAATCAAGGAATCAAGCATTCAGACTGGTTTCGTGATCGACATAATGCTTGACAACCTGTTTGAGGGAGAATATAGCCAAGTCAGTTGAAATCCTTGGCCGAAAACCATACTGACCATAGTCAATCTTAAGTGACGGACTCAGCAGGACAGACACAAAGGACCTTGGCCACTACAATTATTATAATTTATCGATATTATTTCCGTTAGATTATAAACTGTCGAAAAAATGTGAACCGCAACAAACCATTTACAATTTTACGTATTATTTTTATAATCTTTCCATGTAAACCGACAAATTATGAACAGGTATCAAACATGCTTGCGACGTAACGCACCTTGCGCTATTACTAAATAACCTGCGAGCAACTTGGAAGTAGCGCAAGCTTGGCGCGCGCGGTTGGTCACAGTTCTAACCTGTTTTTTTGGTATCGGGGTGGAAATCCTCATGGATGTCATCCGCCCTGGGGCGGACAGAGAGGTCTGTCAAACTTCTACCAACTAAAAGCACCCCATGTTCCCTCGCACACGGGGCACTTAAGCACTCTTCAAAGGTCACAGTTCTATCCATTTTTTTTTCTTTTTTTTTCCGGGGTGGAAAATCCTTTTGCACCGGGGATCATGGGATATTGTACGACTTCCGCGATCCCCGGTTGGTGCCGCCTTTGCGGGCCACCTCGCGGGGGGAGTGAGGTATAAGACTCCAAAAGGGGCGCGCGTGAAACACTATGCGCTGCCACCTCGGTTCCTGCTGTGTGGGGGGCACACTTTGCCAGCGTATGCAGCGCCGTGTCCTCCCGGCAATCGACGCAGTGGTGGCACTGTGGGCGTCCGGCTCCCTGTTTAGGCGACACAGTTACTTCCCGAAGCAACCATGCCCCGAGAGGACCAGCGTCATCCGAAACGACAGGGAGCCGTGCCTCCTCCCGAGCCAGCGCTCGAGTACAGTCCGCTTCAATGGTGACGAGGCCGGCCAGCCGTAGGGCGTGAAAGCCTGTCCCGTCAGTCACAGTTCTAACCTAACCTAACGCATTTCACCCAGTTAACAATTTTTCGACGGGTTATAATCACCGATTGATTAGATAATAAACTGTCGAAAAACCAACGGTTCTCACAATCTTACGGTGACATATACAAACTGATACAAAGTTAAATTTGCCGGCCCGTGCTACGCGACGGAGCACGGTGCAGTGTAATCGCCTTTCAGTTAGTTTCAAAATGTTAATGGGCCATTCAAGTTAGATCAGTAGACTGACTTGGTTTTTTAAATATTTTTCTATAGACAGACTGAGATTTGATCATCGCTTTTCGTATTTTATAATTCACTTCTGGTTTTTTTTAGACAACTTCTTGATTTCTTTGTAAAAAATAGTAATAATCTTTTTCAATTCGCTATCTGAATACATGTTTTAAAAACGTGACTGTACACGTATCTAAATAAATAATTATGCGATTTTTTTATCAGGCACGCATTTGAAAACAAGAAATAAGTTTAAATATCTACTTGCGTATTTATAATTATATAATATTTACATATTCGCTTTACCTTACAGCACCATTTATTTTTTAGTAGATATTTTATATTTTATTATATTTTTCCACTTCTTATAAATGTCAACAGATGTTTAGATTTTTTTATTGATTGACATTTACTCGAAAAGCTCATTAAAATCGTTTAAAAAGTGGCGAAAATTCAAATGCTAAAATTTCAGTGAATAAATGACCAATGATTGTTGATATTCATGTTACCACAAAATTCATAAAAAACTTAACAACATATTTTTGGCGACTCAGCGAAAAATCTAGCTGCAGTTATTTGTTCCTAGAAAAATTCTCATGAAACCTTATTTTCCAGCTCTTAACAGATCCTGGCCTCCTTTTCTGCGACGAGCCAACCACAGGCCTGGACTCATCCTCAGCCCATCAGATGTTGACCCTTCTCCGTGCTAGTGCAGCCCAGGGCAAGACGGTCATATGCACCATACACCAGCCTAACTCGGAACTGATGGCACAGTTCGATAAGCTGGTACTCCTTGCTGAAGGAAGGGTGGCTTTTGCTGGTACTGCAACACAAGCTTTAAGTTTTTTTAAGAGGTGAGTTTGGAAATAATGTTTCTTGCCTTGCGTTTCTTTCGACTGTGAGTAGTAGGTATATATAAGGCCCGCTTGAACCACAAATCACTGAACGCGTTTATCTCTAAATGTATTTAAAACATCGTTCAGTTTGTGTCAATGGTTTGAAGATGACAGAGGCAGAAAGATGTTTTATTAAATATGTTTAGCGTTAAACGCATTCAGTGAGTTGTGGTGCAAGCGAGCCTTTACTTCGTGCGCACTCTGTTGTACAGCAAGACGTCGACCGGTGTGCGCGAGAGAACGCGCGAAATAAAGTTTGCGTTATCGCGACAGTGTAGCCGTAGGGTTAGTGAATACAGCATGATGGTCTGCATATTTATATTTGTCTATTCCTCAACGGTTTTACAGACTGAATTTCGAATATATTTCTATGCAATTCGATAGATACAATACTTTTTCAGAGTTTCGTTGGACGGTTTGATCTACAGATACCTGTTTTGGTTTGGCATGTTACTTTTAACAAAAAATCGTGGTGTTTTTCTTACAATGTTAAATTCTATTGACTTGTCATATTTTGTGGGGTTAAGGAGGCAAGACTGTGTTTAGCACAAATGATACGTAGGTACCGAATAGTTATCGAATCCTTGGCCTATTATTAGACAGAGGGACCAGAATATTATCATACCACCTATTCTCAAAATTAATACAGATATTTTAATTAACTTGACGTGGAACATAATTTAAATAGATACCATTTTATGGGTAGGTGATTATATTTAAGTATATTCGTTTACTTACATATTTATATAAAACTCGTTTTTAAATATTTAACTATTTTCCTATAAGTATAAAGATATACGTATTTTGCATCAAATAATTTTGCATACGTACTAGGTCTATCATTTTCAATGACAAATTAAAATAACATGAATAAATTACGAATATTAAACGTGTAACTGGTGCAAATTGAACAAAAGGATTAACTTACGGCATCTAAGGCCTGCTTGCACCGCAATCATACTAGAGCTAAACGTATTTAAAACTTCATTTTGTCTGTCATTTTTAAATGATTGATAGAAATAGAACGACGTTTAAAACTCATATAGCAATAAATGTACGGGATTTGACATTAATGTCTAATGTCCATTTTAGTATCTATTTATTAAAACAACGATAATCAAAAACTATGGCCCGCTTGCACCACTAACACGAACACTAGATTAGGTAAGTATTCATTAATATGAATAGGTATACATCAAAATTCTAATGTACGTATTGTATTTTAAAAAAAAAAAACAACAATTTTTATCGTATATTTGAAATAAGTATTGATATATTTTTTTTTAAACTTTAGAATTACCTACTTATTCCGTTATTCATTAAAAAAAAAAATCATAAAATTAGGATTCTTTGGCCGAGATCTGTAAACGTAACTTAGCACGCGCTTTCAGACGTAATCCCATCTCTACGTATCTTGCACTTGTAGTTTATAAATTGGGGGATTACATTGCTGATAAAAATGCTTGGCTCAACGCTGGTCCTGCTCCACAAGGGCGCAAAAACTAATTGATCAGGTATTGAAAATAGTGTTGGAGCTGCTGAAGATTTTAAAAACTCTTTGCATTGTATAAATTCAATCTCTTAGTATTGTATAGCTGCACAGCACATTGTTATGTGAGTACTATGTACTATAAAGCTGCCATTTACTGGATACGTCTTTCATTGACTTGAATGTGCCCTGGTGGCTGGGAGTATGTCGTGCTCACTCTAATGTCTCGCTGATGGTGGCGCGTGTGTTGGATCATTTAGCTCCCTTCAAAATGGTTGAGCTGAATGGTGCTGATCCACGCGTCATGTTCGTGAACGGGCGCCGTCAGTAGAGACTGGTCATCTCTTAGCTGCCACGGCTTATTTTAACTTTAATTTTTGAATTGCTTTTGTTTTTGTTGTAATCTTTTTATTACGGACGCTTTTACGTTTTGCATCGTTCTCACATGTATAATTTCAAAATGAATGATGTAAACAATATTTTGTAACCATAATACGTTGATTTAAAAGAGTGTCCTTGGAGTTTCTTGCCCGTTCTTCTCCATAGGTACCTACTACGCTTTGGAATGGGCAACTAGCTTCATCTTTCTGACTGACTGACACAACCCTTGACAATTCAAAAGTGCCTGTAATTGGTTTATTTGAAATAAATGCTTTGAGTTTGAGTTTGAGTTGGAGTTGAGTTACACAAGTTACTTGTTTTGACAGTTACAGTGATGAAGTGAAGTCAGTTGCACAACGTATGTGCTATGTAACGTTTATTGATTCAGCTTTATGCCTACGACCAATATCAGGTTTGGCGCAAGAAAAGAGGCCTATGCTTAGCAGTGGGTCAAGTCACGCTGTGAATGATGATGGTGATGATAACAGGTTTACCCATCCGGATTTCACCAAGGCCACACATAACTATATAAATGCCGGCCATCCATTATTGTTGTTAACCTGTATTATCAAAACGTATACCTATTGCAAAATCGTAAAAGAGTCAATTCTAGCATTTCTTACCGTATTAAAAAAAAACCGGCCAAGTGCGTGTCGGACTACGCATAATGAAGAGTTCCGTAGTTGGGAATGTTGGGATGGATTTATCCTAAAAACAAACTTAACATTGTATTTGAAAAACATGTTCTCTCATACATCGATATACGTTACAGTCAATTCTCCAACTGCACATTTAAGTTGGTCATCTATTACTCGTTAACTTGTAAATCCTACTTAGCTGTGATAGTTTTCCTTTTAATTTCATTATATGTACTACTGCCATGAATTTTTCCACATCTCCATAAACAACCATTTAGCTGGCAGGGGACGACGACACTTGACTCTAACAAAAATTAGCACTTTAAAGTGTAATATTACGCAAACGGATCCTTCAATAGATCCAATAAAATGGTGTTCACAGACCCGCAACATTTTCGAACGGCCTATCCAACGATACCCCACACCATGGGATAGACGAGAAAAAAAGCTTCATCTCCATATTACGTGCAAGCTAAAAAAAATGTTTTTCAAGAGTTTTTTTTAGCACTTTGTCGTGTCGGCGTAATTAATATGTATACCTATACCAAATTACAGCTTTCTAGAACTAAGCGTCTTTGAGCTACAGCGGGGACAGCAAGACAAACAGGCGGACATGGCGAAACTATAAGGGTTTCTTGTTTACCACGGAATCCTAAAAATACTGTATTTCGTTGATGATGCCTTTTTTACTAGATATTGATTATACTTGGAGTTGTTAAAAAACCGGACAAATGCGAGTTTAACTCACATGGTGAGGGTTCTGTACAATGACTATGCTACCTATCTACCATGTTTTTTATCCCAAGAACAAACTTAACATTGCAGTTGAAAAACATGTTCTCCCATATATTCCAACTGCAAATGTAAGTTTGTACGCGCCATATTGAGAGATTTACCATGTAATTTTACCACCATGGACTATAAGTAAAGAGTAGGCTCAGTAGTTTCGAAAATACGGGGGGAATAGTCAAATTACATCTATTTTCTTAAATTATTTTAAAAATATTTATTTTAAAATTATAAAAAAAATTGAGACCTTCACAACAAGCGCTTTCATTTGATATATCACACGGTACAGTTTGCGAAACATTCTTTTCAATTTTCTAAATTTATTTTGCTCCCCAAAAGTGACCCTCATATTCAAAATTCATTTATTTACGTTACACGTCCGTATTTGGGACACAGGAATTTATATGTATACCAAATTTCAAATTAATCGGCCAAGTAAAATCGGAGCAAATCGGTTGTGACAGACGGACAGACAGACAAACGAGTGATCTTATAAGGATTCCGTTTTTTCCTTTTGAGGTACGGAACCCTAAAAATAAGTGACCGTCAAAAAAAAGTCGTTAGATTCATGATTTTTTTTAACATAAAACATGAATCAAATTCCGCGTTTCATTCATGTTGCAATTTTAAAACGAACATTGCTAAATTCTTGAACTTAAAAAATGTTAATATGTTTCCGGATGACTGCGAAGTGTAGGAGTACTTCGACGCCGAAAGCTTGATTTACAGGGTGCGATCCACTGACCCAGTGGTAACGGCCGCTACTTACGAGTTGTAGATCGTAGGTGCGAACCCAGGCAGGTGCTTTACTTTGTGTAAATTATTTAATCTACACAGCTCTCAAAACGGTGAAGGAAAACATCGTGAGGAAACCGGCATGTCCTAGAACCAAAAAATCGAAGACATGTGACATCTACCAATCCGCACAGGGCCCGCGTGGTGGATTACGGCCCACTCCCTCTCACAAAGAGGAGGCCTGTGTCCCAGCTGATTATGTACCATAAGGTGAAGCAACAATAAAAGTTTCACCGTCTAGGTATATTTTTTTTATTTTTTGTGTGGTAAGTGACTAGCCTGATGTCAGAGTTTTTATGCCACCCATTGGGCCTGTGACTTGGCTTCACAGTTTCACCGTATGTGTGACGACAGTGTTTAGACGATGCAAGTCATTTCTTAAAGTTTATTGAATGCTACAGTCAATAAACTTGCATTGTGTAAATACGGTTTAACTTGTAAAGCCTACTTAGCTGTGAGAGATTTCCTTTTAATTTCATTATATGTACTATTGCCATGATTTTTTTCACATCTTCATAAACAACCATTTAGCTGGCAGAATTTCATCGAGATTAACAATTTTGATGAGAAGCGAAGTTAAAAATACGTAAGTCACTCCGTCGCTACAGTCTCGTATGTCGCTACTGATACGATAATGACAGATTATCGCATCAGTAGCGTTACTTGTTATCTTTCCTAATAATAAAAAAACGATTATCTTCTTCTTTTGATTTAAATCTTTAAAAATTATAAAATCTTTAAACATTAATAACCGCCCATGAGAAAAAAAATCGAAAGCAAAAGAACCAACCAAAAAAAATAAGTTTAAAAATTTGGTTTCTCACCAAAAAATTAAACTACCGGTTGGTGAAAAAAAGTGATACAGACTTACTGAGAAAGTGAACTTGAAAAAGAATTACTATGATACCAAACCTCTGAATCAGACCTAAGTAATACCTAATACTGATATGTAGTACCTACAGAAGTATTGTTATTAAAAACTATTTTTTTTTTTATTTAAAAAAAATTGGAGGATCTTTGGCGCCGGTGCTTACCGGCGCCAAACTAATACTTGTTCAGGTTGACCTTCCCAACAAGTCCATACTATTTTTTTCGTTAACCGGTAGTTTAATTTTTTTAATATAATGTATGGGAAACAAGATTTTTTGACATAGAAATAGCACAAGGTCGTAGAGATGTCGTGCCATAATAAAAAATGTTGGTGCTGACATTCCAAACAAGGTTAATACATTTTTTTTGGTTAATTTATGGGCCGGACTTTGTATGAAACGTGAATTAGAGACGCAATCATTAAGATATCGGCAGATTCATTCATTTTTTTTCATTTAATCGCAGAATTCTTAATGCAGATCCACATTCCTTTATGTTGTAATTTTAACTAGAACATCAATTATGACGAAAGAAGTCGATTAAAAACAACGACTTCCACTGTCATTATGATTTCGTTAAATTCATTCACTGTTATTCATTAAAAAACTGATACATCACCATTTTGATTGATGATGCAAGCTCTACTAATGTCGGACTTTTAATTAACACATAATATAACATCACGCCTTGTTTCCCCGAAGGGTTGGGCAGAGGTGTACCTGTAGTACACACACATTTTGCCAGTTATGTTTAAGTCCCATGTAATAGGGGGCGAGCCTATTGCCATCAACCATTGCGAAATTCCAGATAAAAAACCCAATAACACTTTGCCCGACCCGGGAATCGAACCAAGGACCTCATGCTCAGCAGTAGCGCTTGCGACCACTAGACCAACGAGGCAGTCAGACTTTTAATTAGTTGCAATAAAATGACACTTCTTACTGTCATTTCGATAAAAAATGTTCTAACTTATTGACGAAATGACAGTAGTGTGGAAGTGTCATTTTTTGGTTTTGTTTTTATTGTTTGTTTTATTTAGATTTGTAAGTATTTTAGTTTGATTAAATTACATTTTAATTAAAATTTGTATGCCTTCGCGGCAAAACATAGCGCTCAGATATGTTAACCTAAGACCATTAAGTAAATACCTATGTTTAACAAATAAAGATACTGATTCTGATTCTGATACTGCATTTTTAGTCCTAGTGTAGAAGAATGCTTTGTTGATCAAGGTAAAAAAGTACATAAGCATTGCCATTATAGTGTCATTGGCATCAAACTCAAACTCAAAGCATTTATTTCAATTATATTTACAGGCACTTCTGAACAAGGAGTCTGTCAGTAAGAAAGATGAAGCTAGTTGCCTATTCCAAAGCTTAGTGGGTTTCTATGAGAAGAACCGGCAAGAAACTCCATGGACACTCTTTTGAATGAATCAATCATCAATATTTTGCAAACCAAATGTGTTATAAGGTGTTGGCAATAGAATCTGTTGAGATGGACATGTTTTATTTGCCGAATCGTCTAGAATAATTAGTATTGATCCAATACAATTGTGTTTCATCGTTTAAATGGGCTAGGCAGTGACCCTAATAGGACTTCCCGACTCCTTAGAAACGTCCCACAATTGCAATTGCTTATTAGCTCAGTGCATTTGATTTACAGCATCTCGTTCATTTCCTTGACATTTTTGGTAGAATTATAGAGGAGACTGTTAGGTAAACATAACATCACGCTTTCTTTCCCCGAAGGGCAAGGCAGAGGCGTAAATATAGTACACTCACAACTCGCTAGTTATGTTTTAAGACCCATGTCATGTCATACCCCTTGATTGATGGCAATAGGATCGCCCCCGATCCTATTGACTTCAACCGGGCACAAATCCAAACACTGGGCTGCTACTCAGAAAATCCTGATGGAAAAATCCAATAACACTTTGCCTTTGGATTTGGATTTCATGCTGGGCAGTAGCGTTTGCGAACACTCGACCAAAGTTACAGTGTTAATATTCGTAGGAATGGGAGGACAGTGTAGGCCTGTCAAAAAGTACCAGCAGGCTTAGCATGACGCTTTCTATTTCTTCGAAGAATAGACATAGCTATTTCTATACAAAGTGACATTTCGTTTCTCCATTTTTGACACCGCACCGTAGAAATCCTTCTGCAATCTGTCAGTTTGTCTTTTGTTTCTACCGATCTTTGTCTAGGTCCTTTTATATGTAGACTATTTCAGAAGAAACTTTCTATACCAAACTGTCAAAATCACACTGACAACTGACAGTTGTCTAAGGTAGTGAAGACAATTTGCGTTTTTCTACTTGACGCCCACAAAGTATATACGGTTATCTACAAAATCATGGTTTTACAGGAGAGCGTTTTGAACGCAAAACTGTAATAATAATTAGAAGAACAAGGCTATCTTCTCCTATTTTACATCATTTAGTTAATAGAACATTACCAAGGAAATGGTGGAGGCCATTATTACTATAATATGTTTTTGTTCCAAAATACGCTACTTCGACACTTTGAGAAAAATGGATGTAGTTGTAGTAAAAATTGAGAATCAAACAGAAAAAAAATCGACAAAGAATTCTGAGTCGAATTATGTAAAAGAGTGAATTTCGTAAAAAATGCAGTTGACTCTGTCTACTTTGCTGTCGTCGTACTTTCTACACGGAACGTCATTTTTGCCTATTCTTCTGTAGACAAAACGGTGCTCGTGCTAAGCCTGCAGATACTTAACAAAATAGAAAATGGTCTACAAATCTACAGTCTATTAAGCCTACAACGTTCTCACATTAAAAAAATATAAAATAATCTACTTAATTATATAAAAATGACATGATGGCCATTACAACTGTAACAAATCAGAATTAATGTCCTGTCCACAAAAGCCACTAATAAATAGTTGAAATTAGAATTGTTAATAATGAAATATTATGTCAAGGAAGTATGTAAAAAATTAAAATTTAAATAAACATCGTAAATTTGACAGCAGGTAATAGACATTTACATAGTTATGACGTTAATGAGCGAAGCCACATGACTGTGACAAACTTCCTTGTCTTCAAAGTAGTTTTTAATCTTATAGTGCTTTTTTGATAAGGAAACGTTCTATGTGGGTTTTGAACTTTCCATTGCTAATTTCTAAAAGCTGATACTGTTGATATGAAATAACTTGCGTGTTTTTGGTATTACATCTTCATGTTTACTACGTGTATTTATATTATGGAAATCGCTTTTTATTTTGAAAAGTCCTAAGTTTTTACGAGCATTCAAAATACTATCTAAGATATAAAGAGAAGGCAGAGTTAGACATCGTTCCTTAACTTATTGACTTATAAAGGGGAAAACACCTGAATGCTTCTCAGAATTCCTCCAATATTTATATTATTATAATAAATTGCATTCTATTAACATTTCAACGATTGAACTTACCTCATTACGTTTTTCAAACAAAACACTGAGGAGTGTTTCTTTGGTTTCTACCAGTTTTTTAACACCTGCGTTTCTCCGGTTTCTACCGGTTTTTCATCATATCTATTATATATTAAAAATATTTGTATGATAAAAGTCATAATCAAAGAAAAAAAACTGCAGTATACTTATTTTATCTACAGAGCAAAATGAATAAAAATATTTTTTATTATTAATTTGTTCCCATTGCCTAACCAATAAAGTTTTTAAGCATTAACTTTGTTATTATTAATTGAATATAATCTAATATTTGTAGGTAAAATAATTCTACTGCAGTTTTTTCTTTGATTATGACTTTTATCATACAATTAATATAAATACGAAAAACATCAGTCACAAATAAATAACGATTTCATCATTCCGAATGGTTCAAAATTCTTAATATAACAACTCCGATTTATCATTCATCCTATTTTTATAATTCCAAAATTTCAATATTCCTGACGTTTAAAATTACTATTCTGAAAATACCGAGTTTCAATAGATTGAATAACAAAAAGTAAATCGAAACGTCATAAATACAAATTCGGATGATTAAAGTTCACCAACAATAGAGGGGATCTGGCGCTCGGCGACGTTACTTATAGATTTTGAATTTATATGCGTAAAGGCTCCTACATACAGAGGCGATATCGCGGGCGCGACAGGCAGCAATATGCCTGTCGCACCCGCGATATCGCCTCAGTATGTAGGAGCCTTAACTCAATATTATACTAATTTAATCAGAATCAGAATCATAATTTTAGTAGTTTATTCGAAGTATTGAAAATCGAAATGTCATTGTTCGGACCGAGAACCCATCGAGCATTTGATTCTTCGAACGTATGAAAATCGGAAAACAAACAAATCGCATTTACGACTTTCGCATTACTTATCGCATTTACGATTAATAGACATTATAATTCTTAGATATCATTAAATTCGGACTTTTGAAAATCGGAACATCGAAATTCGGAATAAAATATTTCGGAGTATTTTGGTGTGCCCATCTGTGACACATGACTTCTAGTCGGCTTCCCTATAACTGATTTAGGTAAATAATAATAAAAGCTAAATATATATCATAAACTTGTTCTATACTATATAGCTTCTCCCCCTACATGGCGAAGGCCTCTCTAAACCTTATCATTATCGATCATGAGCTAATACGGAGCAATCAGGATTTGTCCGAATCCTATATACAGGAATATAAGTGTCAACCTCGTTCTAGATATCGATGTCGCTAGCTTATTTAAATTTAAAAGCCTACGAATGTCCTAATTGACGGCCTAATAATGAAACTAGTCAAACCTGCCTTCTGAATGACGCAACAAAATTTAAAAAATAATTTCCTCTTCAAACATTCCATAGTCTTAAGCACCTTCGTTTGTTTCAGCCTGGGGTACCAATGTCCTCTCATGTACAACCCAACAGACTACTTCATCAAGGTGCTGTCCATGACTCCTGGCTCGGAATCAGCCTCACGCCAGGCCATCAAGAATGTCTGTGACAGATTCGCAGTCAGCGATGCTGCCAAAGAACTTGACATGGAAATACAATTCGAATTTCATTTGATGGACAATGAGGATTCTATTCGTTCCGTAAGTTTACAGTGAAAGAATGTTTAAAGTGATGCTGGTTTTACGAGTTTTTAATTAGAATAAATAATAATTGCAACTTCCGAAGATGTGTTTTACCGGTCATCGTATATATTATAAAAAAAAAACTCAGGGACAAAAGTCCAATAAACGTGCTGTCAAAAAATTTTCGTCTCTTCTAATAGTCAACAAATAGAGCTATAGGATGATTCATTCACAGATCGTACCGGCCTTGAGCCAAGCATGCGTAATGGTACGATTTATTAGAGTTGTATGTATCAACTAACATCGTTTGAGAGTCAACAAAATTGGGGTGTATCACAGGGCTTGATTCTAGGCCCGTTTATGATCTCAGCTTTTTACTTCGTTTTTTAAAACTAACCGATATTTTGTTTATATCCCAGATGAATCAAGAAACACATGATACCTTTGAACCTACGTTCATCCTCACAAAGCTATGGTGGTTAATATACAGATATGTAATTGTAGTAATCCGAGATCCGAGAGTGCAATTTATAAGGTTATTACAGAAATTGGTAAGTTGAAAAGTTATATACCTACATATACTTAGTTATGATGACGTCTACGCTCATCATCATTCTCTTGCCTTTGAGCCTTCTTGGCTAAGCTATATATTTCCTGCTTTATAATCGAAATATGAGCGATAATAAATGATAATTCATTTTAATTAGCTCTTTTTTAAGACAAGGCAAGTCCAGGATTAAGTAATACCACCAAAGTGTATATAACTTTTGACTACGATATTTTCTTTTCCAGGCTATAGCACTAACAGCAGGGCTATGCTTCTTGGGTACCGCCCGTCTCACTCAGTCAGGTATCCAGGACGTCCAGGGCGCCTTGTTCATCATCATCGCAGAGAACACCTTCAGCCCCATGTATTCTGTTCTCCACATGTTCCCTGAAGAGTTCCCGCTGCTAAATAGAGAGCTGAAAGCTGGGTTGTATACAGCGCCGATTTATTATACTGCAAGGATGGTTGCTCTGGTTAGTATTGTTTTCCTTAAAATGGCAGCGTCAGCATTAGATACATGAGTTTTCAATAACAAACAATCGTTCGGCGTGTTCATATCACGTCGGGGTTACCAATTTAGGCGCGTTATGGTATGCTGTTTATTTGAATGAAACTCGGTCCAGTTGTGATAGATGTGTATTTGTATCACAGCACGGTATCCAAGCGACAGCGGAAATATACACAAACTCAGGATAATAATCTTGTTAGTTATTGACACAGAGTATAGTAATATTATTATGTTAATAAGTTTTACATTCAGATTCAAAATCATCAAGTCTTCACTTGAACCATCGACTACGAGTAACTGCTCTAGACCAAAATAGTGTTGTCCTTTATATCTAACAGTGGGAACCATAGATAATTAATTAGTTGGTTCGCCACAAGCCTTTTTCCCCAAAACGCAATTTAGGTCAACGTTAGGTCAAGAACCCAAAATCTCAACCCCTCTTGCATAAGTACAATTTCTGAGGACCTGGGCTAAGAATCTATCTTGGTTAGCAAGCTGGGTGATCATTCTACTGGTCTGAGGTAGAAACGCCTTTAGATATCGGTGAATTTTTTCATTATGAAACGTTACGAACTTCTCAATTTTTTTAAGGCTAGCAAAATGCCTGTGTCTCGTGCATATGAATTATCGATGACGCTTGTTAATCCTGTTTTTTTCGCTTATTTTTTTTAACAACAGTTTACCCAGTTTTTGTTGAATGTTTTGCACTAGTCTTTGGTTAGGTGAGATTAACAAAACTATGAAAACCAGTCGTGAACCACATACTCGTAGGATCCGTTTAGTTTATTAGCATATATAGTTATTGTAACACCAAAGGGCAAAATAATACAGATTTCCTTTTAATTAACTCATATAAACACAATAAATTACGATGTTTAATCCGATTTTTAAATCAATTTGAAATAGATTTTTTTTAAACTAGTAATCAATCACCAGCCGAGTTTAGGTTCGATGTGGCGTATCAAAATAATTTAACTATGACCAGTATATTTTAAAAACTTGTTTTGTTAACATATATGGTATGTGGTAGAACCACAAAGAGACGATAAATAATGCAGAAGGCCAACTCTGTTAGGATAAACTAAAACACATTAAAATCGTTTCCATCATCATCATCTCCTGAACCGCGGAACCTGTCAGTCCTGTCCTGCAGGCTTAGCAAGAGAACCGTAGAGAAGCGTTTTGTCTACGGAAGAGAAGACAAAACGTTTCCGTGTAGACAGTTGACAGGTTTCTACCGAGAAATGTTTTCTATTCTTTCTAGACAAGTGATTTCTATTCTTCAGTAGAGTAGTAGAAATAGAAAGCGTCATGACGCTTTCTATTTCTACTCAATTTAAATCTTTCTATGTCATTTTTTTTAACAGTTTCAGCAGGCTTAGCATGCTAAGCCTGCTGAAACTGTTAAAAAAATTGCTTATTATCTAGCTTAATAGGTATATTTTTTGTGATATAAGTACTGTCCCATCAGTTTAATTTTGCAAGCAAATTACCCACGTTTTATAAAATTCTGCTTGGCAATTTAATACGAGTTGACGTAAATATTTTCGTGGTATAACCGCTCTTGTATTGGGTTTAGATAAAAATTTAAATACCAGAATTCCTCTAATAATTTCTGTCATATTTTTGTTTTCAGCTGCCAGGCTTGCTGATAGAGCCTACACTCTTCACCCTGGTGGTGTACTGGATCGCAGGTCTACGTGGTTCCTTGTACGCGTTCAGCTTCACTGTCTTCCTGGCTATACTGGTGCTCAACGTTGCTATTGCCTGTGGTAAGTCAAAAAAACAGTCCGAAGACCACGGAGGAACATTCCTTCCCATGAATGGACAACGCCATATTAACCAGGCAGACAAATTGGTGATCGCATATGGGTCTTCATGGAAGCATGGCACAAAAAAGATGATACCTATACTCAGCATTGGGTGAAAAAAAGATGATGAGATGGCTCTTGACGTAGTTTCTAACTGGCCTATGGCGAAATTGACACATAAGCGGCCTAATATTACCTACCTTTTAAATGACTTAATTTAATTGACAATACGACAATAAATTAAAACCGCGTATGTCTAATGACGTTCCCAGTCTGCATACTATTTCAGTGAAGTAATATATCCAATGTTTAGTCAGCTGGTCAAAGATTGTCAAAACATAGTCTGCCCATCACAATTGTTTCGTTTGTTTAAAAAAATCATATTCCAATTTCGTCGTTAGGACATATTCGATAGTTTCAAAATAGTCCTATGCATTAGTATTGCCAATGATTGTATTTACGTTATTACCATCATCAAAATGTCTGTCTTTGTTTCCAGGTTCATTCTTCTCATGTGCGTTTGGTTCAATGCCGATAGCCATTGCGTACCTCGTGCCCTTTGACTACGCACTTATGATGACCTCCGGTATCTTCATTAAGTTAAGGTAAATAATTCTCATTTTTAACAGTATTTTTAGTTGTTATTTAGTTGTCACGACATGTATTAGGGATGTTGCGGAGCTTCCGCATTTATTTGGACCTCAGCATTCGCATCAGTATCCGCATTAATCAATTTTGATGCTCATTCGGATGCAGATGTGGTAGAAAGGGTGAATATAAGTAAAATCATAATCAACAAAATGAGCTCTAAATCATCACATATTCACGAAATAGTCTTATATCCATCAAACACATATTATTTCGAGAGCTATATTGATTTTAAATGATTACAATTTAGTTTTTATTTTATTATATTTGCCGCGAATTGAATTATGATCAACATACAACGAAACTGCGCAAACGTTTGTTGCAATTTGCAAAAAAGTAAGAAAGGTTGAATTTTGGCTTGCCGCTTTGGTGGATCCCTTAAAAAAACTTGAGATTCGCATCCGCATCCGCGGATTTGAGCCACCAGAAATCTGCATCCGCAACATCCCTGACATGTATTACGGTTATGAGCTTATTATGCTGGAAAATCTTCGGAAATAGTTAAATTGTTCTCATACACATGCTGATAACCATTTATTACACTATATTTATGGTGTTGCCTATTAATAAGATTGTTAATAGTGACCTTATTAGTAAACAATACTATAAACATCAGTTGAAGACGTGTATGGTTTAAACTGTGAATCGTTTATTCATCTATTTAATTATATATACGTCTATGTACCGTCGTTCCATCCAGATATTTACGTTTAAAAACGCATTAAATCAAATGATAATATTTTTTTTAAAAAAAAGAGCCTAAGACGTTTCAGTCTGTTGCAGAATTTTAGTTCTGACAAATATAGTCGCATTAATAATGGAATACTTACTACCTAGTATTATCTTTTATGGGCACTTATCTGTCCGAAATCATCATCACGTTGTTAATAATATTATTAATATTCAATACTTTAGCAGACTCTTTTAATGGAGTCCAGATACATTATTAAATATTATTTTTTCGCTACCTAATCCCAAAGTGCGTCTGTCTCAACATGAGTCTGGCATACCATATGCCTGACTCCATTTTGAGACACACCAGGTCTAGCTAAGACTCAATTAAAAGGTTTTAGTAGACGTAATAAAATAAATAATTGTTTATTGACCTGTTTTAATGTTTATTTTCAGTTCAATGCCAAAATACGTGTCTTGGATTCGTTATTTATCCTGGCTGATGTATTCGAACGAAGCTATGAGTATATTGCAGTGGGATGGCGTTCAAAATATAAGTAAGTTCTACGCTTTTTTATTAGGCAGTAAGGTTTTACAATTGGGTATTTGACTACTATCAAAGAAAAACATGAATTAATACATTGCGGAAATCGCGAAACGTCTAGTTGATGTAACTGGTGACCGAAAAGCTGGCGGCTTTCTCGCGCAACGCATCAGCATTGCAATTCAGCGAGGAAATGCCATGCCATGCCATGCCATGAAACAACCAACCTTTATAATGCTGCATAACTAGCCAGTGTCAAACAAATGAGTAAAGAATATCTAACTTCTTTGGGCATGCCCCTCGTATATAGGTGGTTCGCGGTAACAGCGACCTTGAAAACCTCTTGTTAAACTACCTACTGTAGAATTATGAATTCTACAATATTTTTTTGGTATTTGTCCTTCGTTCTAACACCACACATTCAACCTCATTTGTAGATCCCTACTGACACATAACTGTCTATCGTTTGAATATTAATATGGAAATTCTTCAATTTTGACGCAATTGTTGAACTTCAATTATTTTTTCTGGGGTGTGCGTCAAATACACAGCTGATGGATACAGCGATCTGGATTTTGACGCACACCCAAGAAAAAAAATTGACGATTATTAATATTCAAACGATAGACAGATATACTGCCAGTAGGGATCTACAAATGAGGTTGAATGTGTGGTATTAGATCGAAGGATAAATAGCAAAAAAATATTGTAGAATTAATAATTTTACACTACACGTGGCATTGTAAGTGCGTCATGTAGAAATGTGGGTGGTCCAACCACCTTAAATTGGTATGGAGTGGTCTCCAAAATATTCCGGTGTATTTTAATTCCCAGTACCTACGCATTATTGACGACTCTATGTCTAGGAAATTAATCTGATAAAGACGGGTAGCGCAATGATTAAGCCGTAACCAGGTCTGCTTGCTGTCTATGAAGTGTCGGACACACATAAAATATCTACTAATCAAGAACCTATAAGACAGCAAACGAATATCAAATTGAACGCCCATTAAAAACCTAGACAAAAGCATTAGAATTCAAAAACTCATTCAACTTCCGTTTGACAAGTCATCCCTGCCACATTGTTAATACGACAGGTGTCAGGATGCAAGTCACTCTTGGCAGTCTGATACTTTAACCTCCAGTATCGCCAGATGGAGGATAGGACAGGTTGATGATAAGGATTTCCCCACGAAAAAAGATACAGGTCACGGGTTTCGAACCTAGATTGTAACAGAATTTTATCCTATCATAACTGACGTTTATGAATTGACGTGTAGTGATACAGCACCGTGATACAGCACCGTGTCGCCATCTATGACATACGCTGAATACCAACACGGAATGATAGTTGCATGCGCTGCGAATACTGCGATCCTTCATGCCATTCAGCTTTGTATCTGATGTAACAGTTTACAGTTGTACAAACAACCGCACGTCCATGTAACAATTTTTTATGGGGTACAGTGTTAAATTTTACAACGAAACCCTTTGTGATATATTGCAAATAAATGAAAAAAAATTTAAAACTCATATTAAAATTACACTTTGTAAACAAGCATATTACAAATTAGAGGATTATATCCAAGATAAGAATGCTTGGAAACATGCTGGTCTAGCTCCTTAGGACAATCTCGACTTCTAGAGTCTAGACAAAACTGGTTGCTATTTTAATCGTATAATTTATATTTTTTATGACATTGATTCTACATTAACGGTGGTTACCTTAGCTCGAATACTGACGTATAACTTTATTTTTTTTTAGGAAAACGTATTCTTTTACTATGTTTGTAAATATGTGAGCACCGTGTATAGCTATCACATAATTAATTTATCTGTCATTGCTTCATTTATAATTCTTTTTATCTATTGTGGTATAGTAATTTTATTCTCGATACATCGTCTTCACATTTAATTATATAATTCATGTATACAAAATATTGCAAAACATTTGAAAAGAGTAAAATAGAGCAAAATAGGCTTGTCTTATGAAAAAAAATGGGAAATCGGTATAGTTTGTGGTAGCGGATAAAAATATATGTTAATTTTGAACATATTTCTAAGAACTGGGTTGTTACTAAAACAAACTTAAAAATATCTTGATAGAAACTAAAGTTAATTAAAGTAACCTCTCACCTTGAATCCAAACCAAAATACCTGTATTAAATATCAACATACGTTACGTATTAAATTAATAACAAGAACGTCTTATTTGAATGCAGAACTTGGTTGTATTTATTTTCGATTACTCAACTACAATTTTGAGTAAATAGATAATTGCTTCACATTTTGCAATAAATTACAAGCGTTGTGTCATCGCGCTTCTCTTTCTTTTTTATGCAGTCTGACAGAGACCGCGGTTTTGGTGCTGTCAGCTTAAGGCGCACGTTTTGTCCTTTGTACAGGCTGTTCAGTTTTTGCAATGAAGCGCATACAAAACTTACTATTGCTAGACCTACTTGACTAGTTCATCTGACGAAGATTAGAATAGAGCGCGGGGTATTACTTCGTTTTCGCTTAGCCTATTTTTCTGACTTTTTTTTCTTTTTGCTCAGCTGCTAAGGATCGTAGCGTGATGTTAGCCTTCCTCAAGAACTGGGCTATTAGTAGATAGAATAAATGTCAAATAATACTTAGGTTCTATGGTATAATCAACCAAAATTCCGTATCGGTCATCGACTTTTGTTGCTGACTGAAAATCAACTTTAGGTAAATCTAGGGATGTTATGGAGCTCCGTAACCGAAACCGAAACTATCGGATATCCGAAATAAAAATATATCCGTAACTGTATCCGTTTCACAAGTTGCGGGTAGTTTCGTATAAGGGCGGAGTCTAAATAAAACGACAACTTTCGTCAGGTTTTTGTTTCACCGCTCGCGCGACACCTGAATCTTGCAGTTTGTTTGTTATTTCTAGTCATAACATAACCTCTTTCATAACTAGTTAGTTTTTATTTAAGAGTTTATATACTTCATTTATTTTAATAGATAAAACTTATAATAATTACTAATTATTAAAAATACGTTAGAAACACTGAAACTTTACTAATTATTATAACATCTCTACCTAAATAATACTTACATATATGACTGACTAGATGGGCCCCGCGGTTTCACCCGCATAAGTTTTGACCCCGTGGGTATATCGGGATAAAAAGTATCCTATGTGTTATTCCTGGTTATAAACTATCTGTGTGCCAAATTTAGTAGTACTTTTTGCGTGAAAGAATAACAAACATCCATCCATCCATCCATCCATCCATCCATCCTTACAAACTTTCGCATTTATAATATTAGTAGGATTATAATACCAAATGATAACCTAGACTAGATAAAACCTATAAATAAAACAAAATTATTACATACTATTTGTGTTTATATTTTACTTCAATCTAATAACCGTAACCGAAACTATCCGAAACTAACGGATAACCCGAAATAATTTCGTATCCGTAACCGTATCCGAAACAGATTTAATTTTATCCGTATCCAGATCTGAAATATCATATCCATAACATCTCTGGGTAAATCCTAAAGACGATGTTCAGTCAGCGCAGCTAAGGTGTCATGCAAAATATTGTAGGTTATTAACATAACGCCTTATATACTACACTCGAGAGCAATTAATTAGGGTATGTAAACATAATTTCTGATGTTCAATATTCATTATTGAAGCTGTTATAATGTCCCTTACACCTGAAGAATGCACAAAAATTCTCACAATGCTTGAAATCGGCCGAAGTCAGCGTGGGCAGATGGTGTGTCGCTGTCAACTATACAAAGTTTCCGAGACTTTCAGGGACCCAGTATCTTTATGTGACCCTAATTCATTGCTCTCGAGCAGGGCTTGTTAACGTTACCAAATAACACAATAATTACCGTTATGTAACGTTAATTTTAATGTGTTACCTTACTAACGTTACAAAAAAATTAACGTTACTTGTTAACATTACCAGTAATTTAACGTTAATTAACAGTAACGTAAAATATGATAATAACGTTAATTTTACCGTTAATTTTGCTACGTTGCCGTTCTGTAGGTTTACATTTTGTGCGCTCGCTTAGCATTGGATCTGTTTACGTACACTGTTGCCGCTCCGCCGCCGCACTATGGGAAAATCGCGTATGTTTCGTATCAAAACTCCGTATCTCAGTCGTTTCAAAACTAAATGAGCTGTAATTTTGCAAACGTTTTCTTGGATGTATAAAGTTTAATGTAAATAATTTTGATTTTGAAAATTCTGTTTATTAGTAACTTAAAAAAATACATGCATTCTATAAAAAAAAAACAAAATTTGTCTTTTGTTTAATTTACTTAAAATTGAATAATTGCAGCAAACTACAAAAATAAAGTACAAAATTCAGGAAGCCCCTACAGATTTTCGTTGATAGACAAGAAGGGCCGTGGCTTCATCTAAAAGTTATTTTGATATTGTTTCTGAGGTATTTCTCAAACTTGATATATATGGATCAGAAGTGTACAATAAGGTATGGAACACGTCTTCATTTGTAGCCGCTCTTGAACACTTTCTAGAATGATGAAGTCTAAACTTTTTGTAATCCTTACTTTGGGATTCTTGCGCGTCTTCGGAAAATTTTATTGTCCGATAGGTAAAATAACATAGTAACAATGATTTTTTCTCCGTGAATAAGTATTTTATGCACGTAGGAAGGCATATAATACCAATTATAAATATCTCTAAGAGCTAAGAGGCTCATTGGCGACGTAAATCTGGTGGATGCCAAGCTTCACAGTTTGGCCCATCGTCGCAAGGTTGCCTGCTTGTCGGTCTTCTATAGATTGTACTTCGGAGAGTGTGCTCAGGAACTCCACGACCTCATTCCACCGGCCCCCTTCTATTATCGGTCATCTAGGCGCACTTCAGGTTACCATCCCTTCCTGGTGGCTATCCCACCAACTCGCACTAAGCGTTTCCAAACTTCTTTTATAATGCGCACAGCAAAGGAATGGAACTCTCTGCCTGCGTCTGTGTTTCCGAACGCATATAACCCTAATCTCTTTAAAGTGAGAGTGAACAGGCTTCTTCTGGGTAAGCTCGCTCCATCGTCGACTTTGTTTCCGTCGCCTCTGGCATAGACTAAAGTCAAGAGCAAACCCACCACAAATAAAAAAATAAAAAAAAAAAAATCTACGTACAGTTGGGCTGTAGGTACTACATGCGTATTCACCGATTTTTTTTGAATTAATAGCAATTCCAGATGACATACATTATTATGTACATTCGTTTTATAAGTTCTACGTCTACACCTGTAATGCCTGCAGAGCAAGAGTAATTCTGATAGAATCTCCGAGCTGTGTTTCCGTCATTGCTATTTCCAGTGCCTTGTCAAGGTTTATCGACATGTAGTCCCATTTCCTCCCTAAACCGCTTTTGTGCCAATTTTTTCTTTTCGTCTTTGTTTTTTTTTATTTTCAGGCACCTGACCACTTTTCAAAAGACAAGTTATAAAAAATGTGTAAGAGCATCTCCATACTCCTAATCCAAGCATGCAGTGTTGACAGTCCGTATTGAAATGAACTTTCGTTCACATCTCGTGTCCTAACTGCCTCTAAGTTATTATTTTGCCGAGGAGTAGCACTACGAACTGTACAAGAAGCGCTCGAACGAGTTTCAGTTAAAACTTGTGCCACTTTACCATCAATCATGGTTAAAAATAGGTCATGAGTAATTTCGATTACCTCGCCATTCTTATTTATCAGGGATGGAGACAGATTTTGTTTTTGGTTGTTGATATCAGCCACAACAGACGCGGTTTTTTCAGGAGTTTCTTTGGCAAATTCTAACAATATAAGTCTGCAATATCTTACAGATGAGCAAGTTTCATTCTTCCAAACAACAGTATTAGTTGTCTCATCTATGAGTCTAATGGGTACAAGTGAAGCAATAAAACGGTTTGCATCTGATATAAAATCGCTTTCTTCGGGCAAAACTTGCTTGTACTCACTCTTCCCGGATGACCCGTCGCAAC
The DNA here is from genome assembly GCA_905333075.3 of Atethmia centrago. Taxonomy (NCBI): domain Eukaryota; kingdom Metazoa; phylum Arthropoda; class Insecta; order Lepidoptera; family Noctuidae; genus Atethmia; species Atethmia centrago. Next base: position 25,902,136 of record HG995378.1, on the reverse strand, counting down.
CCCATTTACAGAATAGTTTCAACTTTCTTAAACCGTTTTTGTAAACTGAAGCAATTAGTAATTTACGTGCCACAGTACGATCCAACAAGTCCTGCAGATTGACTTTTGAACTTATGTTAGTAATGGTTATGCTCAAATCTGGTGGGTAACACTTCTTCTTCGCTTCAACTAAAGTTGGATAAGAAGGAAACACTGATCAGTTTTTGTCCGCCAAACAAAGTCGAAGTTTACTATACTGTTCTTTGTCAATAAATGTCCGCAGTGCTTCTTCCTTTAAAAAAGGTGTAACGTCTTCAGAGTTCCCCGTTAAGTATTTAACAAAAAAAATCTTATCATTTTTTGATGCAGTTCGTATAATATTAACGATTGCGGCGTCCTCCGTCTCATCCATAGACCGTAACTCCTGAGCATATGCATTGAGAACACAGTCCGATCCGTACTCTTATATTAATTCCATGTTTTTTCGTTCTTATGTTTTTTTCTGAAGATGCTTCGTATGGTTTCGAGGGTCTGCCGCCACTACTTCCAGGCATATTAGGGTCATTAACCGTGACTCAACACTCTAGTGGAACACGAAATTGACCATCTAACCAGCTGACTTTCTTACTTTCAAAGCGGTCTTTTATCCGAGATACATTTCTCCAGCGTTCGTTACATTTTGATACCAAGTTTCTTTGAATGTAGAAGACCACAGTAGCCATATCCTCTGGTGACAAATTTAAATTTTCTTGGAAGTAGTCTTCTATATTATGCCCATTTATCAACAAATTGCACAAGTCACGTTTACTACAAACAAATTCAACCCATTTTTCAAATCAGTCAACTTTGCAATTAACTGCTTTTTAGGGCAATTGAATTTTGACCAACAACTTTGAATGTTTAGGGCTCACCATCCTTTTATAGGCATAAGAAATAGTGCTATGTGCAAAAAGATAAGATACTAATAATTTGCACTCTTCCCATAACCAACCTGTTTTTATTTCGACCCTAATAGATAGTGACCATATTTTATCAAGTAAGGTGGTCAAAACTGTACCAAAACCACAAAGAACTATTAATAATAATCATCACTGTAATTAACTTTTTATTAATTTGACCTTAATAGACATAGATAACAAATGATTTTATGAGAAATAAAAGAAATTAAAAAAAAATATAATTTTTATCTCGCGATATGTTTTAGCACCGTGTCAGAAAAATCAATTTTTTTTAAACTAATGTATAAAGATCTTAATACAATAAATATCTCGACAGCGGCAAGCAGCGGTAAAGGGTAAATGTCTCGTTAAAAAAATAACCTTATAAACATACCATCTTAAACTATATTGGTTAATTTTATTTTATCAAAGTAATACAATTTGTAACAAAAACCCTGTTGTTCCTTCTACCTACGTTTTAAGAATCGGTTTACTAAGCGATAAAGCAAGTCATTTATAAAAAACTGTTCAATAGAAAAAATAAAAATAAATATTTTTTTATTAATATTTGTAATGTTGAATTGATTTGTTACCTCTGCAATTCTGCATGAAGCGATAACGCGAAACCAGAAGTAGATAGAACGGTCCCGCCACACTCTTTGGTCGGTGCCGCCGCGCCGGTACAAACCGCCGCGCGCCGCCGCATTTCTACCTATTTTTCTACACAAGTTCGTGACCTTGTCAGCTGTTGTTTTTCAGTATCACTTTAACGAATTAATTTTTGAAAGTCTTGGTTTACACTCTTTTTAAGCACAATTGATAATTGTTAAAACTACATTTAACACTTCACTACGTTAAAAAAAACAAATTCGCCGCGTCTGTCACATGTACCTACAAACCTATTGTCAAACCTGATGTACCTATTTACATTTTAATGCATTAATTTATTATGATATCTACTTGACGGCCACGGAGTTGCTGTTCGATATGACCACCTTGTACCTCTACACTTCTTGGCTCATAGTCGGAGGGAAGTAGTGATTGGACGCGACAATAGTGAAATGGGTGCTGGCCATCTTCTTTGAGTACTCTCCTAACGCGCATAAGGTTTACTCCGAGTTCGTGTCCCACTGAGCGTGTCAGCTCGTTGTTGGTCTCGCCCGTGCACATTGCCGGTATTGTACGTACGTATGTGCAAACGTTGGAATACCATCGCCGACGGTAATGGTAGACTCGCAAAACGTTCTTGGTAGAGTCTGCGTGCTTCTGCATAATCGCAGTTATATTTCCTAAGACACATCAACATATTAAAATATTCTACGTTAGAATAAGATATGGTCAACGTTTACGTAAACAAAACACAAGTCACTCATTACGTAGGTCAATAATAACATCCATTCGGTAGTAACGTGCGCGGGAGACTAAAGTGATTCGCAGGGAGACGGGTGGCGGGTTGGCGGTGTAGGTAGGCACGTGGTACCGACCCGGGGCACGTGCGCGGTGGCAGTTTTTGGCGGTATCTTTTGTCGCATTCAATGAAAGCCTCTGAGCTCGTAGGCTATTTAGCGAAATAAAGATGTACTTGTAAAATCAGATACTCTAAACATTTTTTGGAATGTGTCGATTTTAATAGTTATTTGATTTTGACCTCTCGACTAGCCAATGCTTATTTTTTAAAAATTATAATTTCATCAATGTTCTGCTTATAGGTAAATGTATACGTTCCTAAAAGGAACAACAGGGATTTTGTTACATATTGTATATATAATATTAATTATGAAACGTTATGAGGAGATTATAAGCATTCCAAAAATGTATAATACTGGTACATTTATATCAAAAACTTTCAAGTTATGTGGCATTGAATTGCAGTAACGTATTGCGTCAAAATTACGTTATTGAACAAGAGTTAGCTTTGATGCCTATTTATAATACATTTTAATTTAAAAAAAAAATGCGAATAAAAAGCTTATTTATTAGACTATGTTAATTTATTATTTTTATTCCATAACAACGACATTCACGTGAAACGGTTTTGAGGCGGCTTTGTATGGGGCTTTACCATAGTGCGGCGGCACGGTAGTCTGTTAAATCCTGCATGTGTAAGACGACTATTGTAATAAATATTAATTAGAGGGGCTTGTGGCTAAATAATAACAGCCGCACGGGTCAATCGATCAGATTAAGCTACGCTTGCCGCGGTTGGTCCGTGGATGGGTGACCATCTTTACATACCAAGACCCTTCCGTGCCTCGGAAAGCACGTTAAGCCGTTGGTCCCGGCTGTCATTCGTAAATCTTTGACAGTCGTTACGGGTCGTCAGAAGCCCGAAAGTTTGACAACCAGTCTTACCGATACCCCTTGTATTACCCAGTTACTGGGTTGTGGAAGTCAGATAGGCAGTCGCTCCATGTAAAATACTAGTATTCAGCTGCATCCGGTTAGACTGGAAGCCGACCCCAACGTAGTTGGGAAAAGGCTAGGCTGATGATGATGAATCAATAATTATCTTGACTATTGTCTTCACTCATAGATATTGAATAAATGATCAGTTATCACTGACTAAATCAGCTTACTATACTATCAGCACTTCTCACGCGTAAGAATCAGGCAAGGCAACGTTTTGATCGGCACGATATCAGCACGGTGCGGGGGCGCGCGGCGGGCGGCCTACCACGCGCCTCAGGCCCCGCTACTTCCACCTTACCCGTTTAAAAATAACGATAAAAGTAACGTTAAGATAAAATTAACGTTAATAAAAATTAACGATAAAATGTAGCATAAATAACGTTAAATCTATTACCGTTATTTTAATATTAACGGTAACGCTGTCAAATAGAGATAACGTTATGAAAAATTTACCGGTATTTAAAGCCCTGCTCTCGAGTGTATAAAAGGTCTTACACTGTTTTTTTACCAACACATTAACTATTAGAAGTGTTAGTAGGTAGCAATAGTTTGTTTTTCGCTAAGTCATCATCTGCCTAGCCTTTTCCCAACCACCACCCACCACCCATTTCACTAAGTACCTTCTTATAAATAAAATATCTAACGCTTTACAATAAAGGTTATCCAAAACTCGTCGTTTTTTGTTTAAAAAACTAAAAAAAAAGCGACGAGTTTTGGGTAACCTTTATTGTTGATTGACGGGAATATTAGAACATCCTGTTGTTTACCTTAAGATCAATATCGCCAACTATCTTACAATATATTTCATTATATGTAATATACCTGTGGACATTTTAAACACCAAGGAACTCCCACTATTCAAATATACATTGCTTATTTTTCAAATGGACAAAACTTACTACACGATCCAAGAATTTCTTAATCATTAGTAGGTACCTACTACATTCTGTCATCGTACACCTAATTCTTATTTTGTATGATTTGCTTTTAATTTTAAATAAGTGATACCAACTTTTTTTTTTACAGCATTTTGACATAATTTACTATGGTATGTCTACTAGGCAGTACATAATGGATCTGTAATTTACCTAACATCTGTCTGTATAACTTATGCCCACAATAAAAAGATTTGATTTGATTATAATGTCTTCGGTATCTTAACATAACTTTCGCATGTCAGCCTACTGGCTGATATGATACTTCATAAGATACGGTAAGACACAGACAACACCTAAACCGCGGTCACTGTCAGACTGCATAGAAAAGAACGGGAAGCGCGATGACACAACGCTTGTAATGTATTGCAAAATATGAAGCAATTAACTATTTACTTAAAATTGAGTTGGGTAATCGAAAATAAAAAACAACCAAGTTCTGCATTCAAATAAGACGTTCTTGTTAAAAATTAAATACGTAACGTATGATGATACTAATTAGAGATATTTTGGATTGGAACTCAAGGTAAGAGGTTAGTTTAACGTTAGTTCGTATCGAGATTTTTTTTCAGAACGTGTTTTGGTAACACGTTCTAAGAAATAAGTTCAAAATTAACATATATTTTTTGCGCTACCACAAATTATACAGATTTGCAATTTTTTTTCTTAAGACAAGCCTATTTTGGTCATTTGCCTCTTGTCAGTGCCTCAGTGAAAAAATATACTGTGTGTGGTGGCCCATTAAATTGTACGGTGAGCGATATGTACGAAGATAAATATACCCACCAAGGTATATTTATAATATATTCCTCGAGACGTTCGTAGATCAATTGTTACCATTGACGTTTGGTTGGCCGTACGTCATTTAAGTAAAGGGAAGCATACTGTTATATTTTTAGCAGGTCCTCAAGACATTTGGCAATATATCAATAACTATTTAGATAGATGGTATTCAGACAATGCTTTGTAGATTTATAATTAGGAGACTTAAGTAAAAATAGTACTAAATGCGTAGGTACTTTGTAGTGGGTAGGAATGTATGTAGGGGTGCGGGGGTGGTGTACAATGGTAAGAGAGTAGTAATATGATACGTAAGCGTATAGCGGGGTGGTTGAAATATCGCATAGGTGGGTACAGATAGTTGTTCTGGATATTAAGACGCTGACAACACCTAAACCGCGGTCCCTGTCTGATTGCATAGAAAAGAAAGAGAAGCGCGATGACACAACGCTTGTAATTTATTGCAAAATATGAAGTAATTATCTATTTACTCAATATTGAGTTGAGTAATCGAAAATAAAAAACAACCAAGTTCTGTATTCAAATAAGACGTTCTTGTTATTAATTAAATACGTAACGTATGTTCATATTTGATACAGATATTTTGGATTAGAACTCAATGTAAGAGGTTAGTTTAACGTTAGTTTGTATCGAGATTTTGTTTTCAAAACGTCTTTTGGTAACAACCAAGTTCTGGGAAATATGTTTAAAATTAACATATATTTTTTCCGCTACCACAAACTATACAGATTTGGCAATTTTTTTTCTTAAGAGAAGCCTATTTTCGTCAATTGGGTCTTGTCAGCCCCTTAAAGCGCTACCCCGAGCAAAACAGCGGGGCAATTGCGTAGCACACATAAAATGACAATTGATCGTAATCGCTTTCATTTTGACAGTTCACCCACGTTCATTGCATTATTTACGTTGCTGATCAGACGAATTTGTCAAACCTATGAAGCAATGGATTAGCAATATGCTTCAAAGTCTCAGATTGTGATTTAAACTGTGTTACGCAAATAGAGGGCAGGGGGCAACCTCACCTCAGGGGGTTCACCTCTTATAGCAGTATTATTTCAAAATTACTTCAGCGAGAGAAAGAGATGGAGCTATAAGTCCTCTACAGCTCCATCACTTTTCCACTGTGAATTAATATTATAATAATACTGCTATAAGAGGTGATGGTTGGCCCCCAGGTCAGGCGTTTTGACGACGTTGTATCTGGTACTATTATCCGGGCTGAGTTGACTCAGGCCGAGCTGTTACTGACCCAGCAAAACCTCGTTTTTCTTCGTTATTCAGAAGCTATTAACTCATTGATTACGAAAAATAAACTACATCTAAAAGCACATTATATTCGACACACACGTGTAAAATAACCTTGTCAAAAAAATAACTAAACTTATTGATTGCATGCATCTTTTGCTAAAGGTGACGTTCTATTAATTTGAAGATTACGGTAATGGATAGATAATTTAAAAATCTAAACAATTCACGTTTTATTTTATTTCAAAGATCGCTTTTATTTATTTTTTTTAATAAAATCATTCCAAAAATTGTGTGAATTCGGCGTGCGCAGGGAGCGGGACAAACTGAGGTAGAGCGGTGGGGTAGCGAAGTTTTGAACACTCAACGTCGTTTGCTAGGGGAAGCGCCTTAATGTTTGTGCTGTGCATTGAAAATTTGATTCACACGGTGCCGATTACACGATTTAATTGCCTGTGGTAAATAACATAAGTTGAAACAACTAGAAAAGTTTCACATTCTAACTCTTTAGACAGTGACTAATATCATCTCTAAACAAGTCGAGAGACAGAAACTTGCATCGTGTGGGGCTGGGGCTTTAGCGTCGATATAATTAGGAGACAATCAATCGGTAGGTAGGGTAAAGGTTTCACTTAAAAAAAAAAATCTGTAAATTCTGTGTTACCTTCTCTTAATGAATTAAGAGAAGGTATCACAGAATTTACTTATTTTTTAAGTGAACTTAAGGCGCAGATATATGATTTCAGTGACTTTTAAATCTGTTACTACGCCTTCATATAATGCAAGTAAGTTAAAACTAGAACGCATACACATTAATTCTTTATGTGCATATTTAAGTATTGTAATAAAATACTTTATGAAATAAATTCTGGAAGTAATAGCTACCCAAAGCACAAAAAACGATATTACTTTCAAACTACTTAAGAAATTTTCATGTTTTTTTTTTTACTATTTTACTATCCATAATTCTATCTGTGTTTTTTCTCAAATATTCATATTTTTGTTACTAAAAATAAATATTCTTAAGGTGGACTGGTGGAAGAAGTTTTCCATAAGAGATTTGTTTTTATGGAACAAATCTAACTAAAAGAGATGTATTAATAATTCTCATGATTATAATTCTGTAAATACATGTTATGTTCGCGAATCATATTTTGATTAAGATACATCCTGACATTGACCTGCAAATTGTAAAAACATATGAAAATGTGAATTTTGCGAGCTTACCACTGCGGATCCATCTAAATAAGATTAACCAAAGATAAATCAATAAGCCCCTATTTTTTAACACTTCCTGACCTGTTATGGGGGCCATCTGTTCTATGTTTTTCTATAAGCGCAGGTAGATTATTATGGCGCCCGGGATATTCCCCACAAAAAGGGTCTATCAGGTAAATGGGGCAAAAAGCTATAAGAATAATGTATTTAGAAAGAGCAATATAGTTGCATTCAGAAATGTGTTAAGCCCATAGTTAAAATTGTTGTTAAGAATGTAGGTACATGGCCCTTTGTTAAGGTATTAGGCCTTTTGACAAATTGAGGTCGTCGACCTGGGAGTCACATTCGTCACGTCCTCGGGAGTAGACTTTGAGTCTTTGATCGATATTAAAGGCTCGGGCGTATCTGCACGAGCCTTTAAGCCTTTACAAAGCTCACAGCGGTCTTACGAGTATTTTCAATGATATTCTAAGTAAAAAAAAAGTGGATACACGCTTCGCAAGTGGCACGTCAAAACTTTGCTAATTAGCCCAGATGTATCGTCTTGTCTCCTTTTCGCTCCCGATAATTACGACACGCCGTTCTACTTCCACGTGTCATCTATCCAATAGTACGACATTGTGCCGTTTTTGAAGATCGAATGTTGGGTAGGTAACCTATTTCCCTCTTGTTACATAAGGGTATTTTTATTTGCCTAGGACCTGCAATAAAATTGGAGATAATATAGACAAAAAATATAAACAAATGCTTTACCTACAGTGGCGTGCAGTGGTTCTCCACGGAGGGTAGGCCACGCATACTGACACCAAAAAAAAAAAACTAATTCGCGCAACATCACAGCGTCGCTCGTCGGATTTATGCTGGCCGAGTGCCTGCCTAATAAATGCGTACCGAGCTCCGTCGAACTGTGAGTTACGTCACACGGCGGGCGCGACAAGTTGCTATAAGTGTTCTAACAGGAGTTTAACTTTTTTTTTAATGTTTTGTATTATTGTATTACATAGTAAAAATAAATGCATTTGGGGTTGTTGGTAGGGTAGGCTAGGCCTAATTCCCTCTATGGACGGCACGCCCCTGTTTACCTATCAATCTTCATAAAGGCTCCTACATACTGGCGCGACTTGTCGCGCGACGCGACGCGACACAAAGACACCGCGTGTAGCGCTACAAGCGGTGCCTTTGTGTCGCGACGCGTCGCGCGACAAGTCGCGCCAGTATGTAGGAGCCTTAATGATGTGCAATTAAGATTCGTTCCGATTGATATTAAGCTGATTAGGCATAACTTAATCAACTTAATATCAAATGTACATACCTAATAGATATTTTCAGTGGCAGCGACGGTAGTTTTTCCAAATTTTTAATTAACTTACCAACCCTTGGGAAAAAAACTGTTTGTTGTTTTGTGTTTTAGTCATACCTACTTTACACTTAGACCAAATAAAAAACCAAGACAGCGCTGCGAACAATACAGTGAATCATGCCAAAACTACACCTTGGTCTATGTATATACACTTACACGTGCTCATTTACAACCCATTTACAACGAAACTACACCTCATCGGAACACTCGCCTAAAGTCGTCACTCACTTATCAATTCACTGGAGTAATCTGACATGTGCTAGCTGTCACTTTGTGTAATAAAATGATAATATTTATTGCATTTATTGTATTCCAGACTTAAACATTTATTTTACACTTATACAAATCGATCACCTAAACTAAACATAACGTAATAAAATGGTCATATTTATTGTAATGGTGATGCCATTACAATAAATATGATCATTTTATTACATAAAGTGACAGATAGCCCAAAACATGTCAGAGACGTCACTGTTGACAGCGCTATGTGTTGGTTTTTATTTGGTCTTGAGACCTTACAGGACAAATTCTAATTATCACCATTTTCTATTGTTACAGCTTGCAAGTCTGATGAAATAGGGATTCCGTGCCTGAGCACTGGTGCCGATGTTCTAAACACGTATGATTTCCAGAGCAGTAACCTATGGACTGATGTCCTGGCCCTCTTCGTTCTATACCTAGGTTTCCACAGCTTAGCGGTTCTGGCCCTCAGACACAGGATTAGGAGAAAATAAGTTTATAATGTTTGTTTTTAATTGTTTTTGGTATGGTGTCTATTATGATAAACGTGTATTCCGCGAGATGTAAATAATTGAAATAAAGAATTATATATATATAATACATGTATAACTAGTTCCTGCCCGCGGCATCGCCCGCGTGGATCTTTCTAAAATAAAAGTAGCCTTAGTTACTCCTTATTATATCAGCTATCTGCCAGTGAAAGTCGGCCATAATCGGTCCAGGCGTTCTGGAGATTAGCAGACAGACAGAAAAAATAAAAAAAAATGTTTTTTTCTTATAAGTACCGTATATATTTTCATAATTATGCACTTTAATTGTATTTATTTGTACAGATAGCCAAATTACTGATCACCTTCAAACGCAATGGAAATAAAAAATATATATTAAAAAATACGCCTCTGTCTCGTTGGTCTAGTGATCGGAAGCGCTCTAGGTACTGCTGAGTATGAGGTCCTGAATTCAATCTCCGGGTCGGGCAAAGTGTTATTGAGTTTATCCATTAGGAATTTCTCACTAGCAGACCAGCAGTGCTATTCTGTAACCTTCTCACGGTGAAAACTTGAGTGAACTGTCAGTGTCATCGCACCTGATACTAGGGATGGACCAAGGATTACATTTACAATCATAATCGAGATTTTAATAATATTTTTATGCTAATTCTATTGTATTAATTAACTAACTAATCTAATTATATTAACTAATCTAATTATATTCTATATTAAATAAACGCAATCCCATGACCCAACCGCGATGTGTTTTGAAAAAGCGATAGTGGATTGAGGCGAGTACAGACTATGCGACGTTATTCAGCGTTGTAATTAACCCAAATCTATTCAATAAGAAGAAATAACCGAGTGTGTCAAGTGATAGAGTTCTAAAAGTGTGCCTGGCTGACGGTCCATAGAATTTATCCCCTCACAAACTATGTGGAAACCTAACAAAACGATGTGTGTGTCTGTGTACATAAGCCAATCGAATAAAAAACGTGCGGATTATTTAATAAATACCGTTCTAATATCTTATTTTAGGTAGGTAAATTTATACCGACCTACGCGTTGCCAATAATAAAATAATACTCATAAAATCACCGTCATCGATACTATAACAAAATTAAAAAGCAAGATGGCGGCTGCGAAATTTACCAAACCTTTTGGAATAAAAAAAACAAAATTGAGTTTCTGTCTGAATTTCTGTTTTGCTATTTTATTTAAAAAAAACCCCTAAATAGTAACGTTTCAACACTTAAATACTAGTTTTGAAATAATATAAAATGATCTAGAGAATTAGCATAAAAATATTATTAAAATCTCGATTATGATTATGAATGTAATGCTTGGTCACTCCCTAGCATCAGTGGGATGACACTGACAGCTCACTCCACGCGAGTTTTCACGGTGAGATTTTTACAGAATCGACATGCAGATTCTGGACTCTGGAGAGGCGCTTTGCATTGGTTCATGGCAATAGCACAGTATTACAATCAAAACTGTGGCAATTAAATCAAAATCAAAATATTTTATTACCCGACTGCCCCAGAAGGAGGTTAATGTTTTCCGAGAGTATGTATGTATGTATAAATGTCTATTTCTTTGGCACGATCTGTAGCCTAAACGGCTTGATGGATTTTAACATTTATGATGTGTCGTTAGGTTTGTCTTCATTGTGGGAGTGACATAGGCTATATAATTTTTATATATTGCGTCTGCAAATACAAAAAAGGGAGGGTAAAGTTTTTTAAAATAAATCACAACAATATTGATATCAAATAAAAGCTAGTAAGTAATGAGTCAATTCCATATATATATAAAACTAAAAAGCTTGAAATAAAACACATTACATACTTAAAAAACAAAAAAAAAAACAGACTGCAAAAACACATAACTGAAAAGAGAAAAACAAGCATTACAATCTATGGAATTTTGGTATCGCAGGCGGGGGACAAACTAAATAACCTGAAATATGTTGTAACTTTTGTTTGTCCTGCGATACCAAAATTCTATAGATTGTAATGCTTGTATTTTTTCTCTTTTCAGTTACCTATGTGTTTTTACATAATCAGCCTATAATATTCTCACTGCTGAGACACAGGCCTCCTCTCTGCGAGAGGGAGTGGGCCGTAATCCACCACGCGGGCCCAGTGCGGGTTAGATAGTAGATGTCACATGTCTTCGAATTTTTGGTTCTAGGACATGCCGGTTTCCTTACGATGTTTTCCTTCACCGTTTTTTGAGAGCAGTGGTGATGAAATTATTTACTTATAGTACTCGTAAAGCGCCTGTCCGGGCTCGGACCTACGACCTATCTTGTAAGTCGCGGCCGTTACCACTGGGCCACCACTGCTCTCATGTGTTTTTACAGTCGGGTTTTTTGTTTTTTATGTAATTTGTTTTTTCACATAAACCTACATGGGAAGAGCCCATGTAGGTTTATGTGAAAAAACAAATGAAACGTTAGAAGCTAGGCACGGTTCCAATTGGTCGTTTCCCTGAATAACCGTGCTTGCCCGGAAATAAGAACCTACACGGAAAAAAAGGATGTCTTAAACGAAGACAATATCCTTTTAGTCAAGACAAATATTGATTCATCTAAGGGGAAAACAATATATTCTTGAATGAAGTAAAATGTTGTCTTAGTTTTATTGTATTCTTCGAAGAAATTATACTTAAATGAAGAATTATTAAATAAATTTAATTTTAAGAATATTAGATATTAAAACTAGATATTTTCTTCAATTAAGATTATTATAGTCTTGGATCTATATAGATTATTATAGTCTTGCTTAAGTTCTTAATTTGAGTAAACAGGATTTCTTGGACTGATTACATTTACTTACGTTAAGAAAATATTTACTTGGATTGAAACAATTTTTCTGAACATATTGATATTCTTCGCTGAAGAGATCCTTTTTTTCCGTGTACTGGCGAAAAATTTAGTGATCTTCTAATACTTATCTGCCTACCTTCGGGGAATACAAGCGTCATATGATATCATCATGTCAGTATCATTCATCACTGGCTGTCGAATTGTCATTTTGCTATTTGGCACTGATCGAACATTAATCTCGAGTATCAGCAGAACCATTTGTTCAGTGGTCAGTCTGATTCAGTCTGTTGAGTGTTTCCAAGTTTCGAGTGTTGTGTTATAGAAGTGATTTCTGGTCAACCGCGCATCATCATCATGGACAGCTTATTAGCTTACTTAACATCAGGTAAGATACCTAGTTTTCAAACATGAGCCTTCCAAACAAACAACATAATACAAGGCTGGTTAAAAAACTTAATAAATGTATTTTTATTATCTTGGCATAGGTACATAGGTCAGTTGCATATATCTTACTAATATTGATTCGTTAACAAAAATCCAGAAAAAATATCTATGAAAAAAATACTTTCTCATTTTTATAATTTCGTAAAAGGCGAACATCGGAGGATTATAATTACTTATAAAAATCATATCAGGTCTACTTATAAACAGCAGAAAATTTAAATCCAATTTGCATAAATTTTTCGTATCTAATAACTTTTACAATAAATTACATTTGCATAGGATCAATATTTTTGTTATGACAGTTTACTGCCATCTTGCTAATATTTAAGTAACTACTTTACTCGGCAATCTAAGGTCTTTTCACTGCAGTTCAGTACAAAATTGTTAGATGGCAGCACTGGCGCCCATGTTTTTGTACCTGCCGGCCCGGCGAGCAACGGGCGTTCGCTCCGCGCCGCGCAAGCGTAGTTCAAATTCATCCGCCATATTCGTCGTGTCAGACGGAGTGCAGTGCACGGCTGTGACATGTTTATTCGTAAACTGCATAAAACTTATGACATCGGGTCCTCACTGGTGCTTGTTTTATTTAGATAACTCTTCAAATATGCGATTTGATGGAGTCTTGAATAGATACTCCCGTCGTTTGTTGAAATATAAACGTGCATCGAACTGTGCATTCGTGTGTTTATGATAACAGCATTAACAGTAATCCTCGGTCGTGTATTGTTTTTTGTAAATCCCTTCAATTGCTGGTGTTAAGGCCTGGTGATATTATGCAATATAGCATAACCGTGACCTTCGCGTTTCGTGACTGTGCTAAAGGTGTCTTTTGAGGTTAAAATGCAGCTTGGATTATGAGTGACTGCGCCGAGCCATCAGGTTAGTAAGACATCCAGTTATTTTATCGGTACTGATAATACGGTGTTTATTTATCGTTTGTCCTATATTGTTGTGACTACTTCGTATACATCTACGTTTTTGTTTAGGAAATGACCATTTGTTATTGTAACTTTCCAAGAAATATCTAACCTAAGATTATTTCGAAAAGCTGTTTACGCGGGAAGATTATACCGAGATCTCAACAAACGTACATAAACTCGTTCATAATATAATGTTCACTGAACAACAAAGGTCATAAACTCATAAGTTAAGTTTTAAGTTTAGAATACAAAGACGTAGGACGTTCCGTTGGCGTTAAGTCTCAAGTCGCGATCAACGTAGCAGCCGCGAAGCTTGCCTTGCACCTTAGCGGACGAGGCAAGGCGCGCGGCGCGCCACGCCACGGAGAGAATGCAACCTCGCCACAGGAATTACAAAGGGACTAAAATGAAACAAGGACGAGGCATTGATTATCCCAATGTTATTTTTTATGATCTGATGTTAGACGTTTAAGATTGTCGATGGAACTGGTTGATGAAATTGAAGAGTTGAATTGATTACCAAACTTTTTGGTCGGTTTGATCTTTGTAAGATGCATCAGATAAGAGGCTTTGAATCTAAAGTAAGTATCTTTGTGTAATCAGGCCACACCGGTACAGGTGTCTGGTAGGTATCCAACTTAAATGGGTGTGATTAAACCCATTATGATGATCATAATCATTTTGTTTACGTGAGTAATGTAACTACGTGGGTACTAGGTACCTACTTTACGCGCGTTGCTGTTAAAACAATTCACCAGATGATCTACATAGCTAGGTACAATAGAACAGTCGATTCTATTTTTTACGTCAAACATCCTGTCGGCTGTTTTGTCTATTCTCATGATAATTTACCCCTTGCGCGTCACATGTTTGTTTTTTTTATAAACAACTGATTGTATTATATATGATCTACCATTATTCTACTCGGACAAGGAAAGAGACTGCCCGTTAATAAAAAGTTTTCCAAAGTTCAATGATATGGCCTGGAAATAATGTAAGTGTACCAGGTACAGACTCATTAAAATAAATTGGCGAATTATTAAATAATCCACTTATAACCTTTACACGTACGAAACCGGTTTAACCGTTATTGATTAAACCGAAATGTTTTCTTTCCTAAGCACACCATATTTATCGGATTTTACATAGGACTAATACCTGCGGTGTCCACTCACGTTATCAAAATAGATAAAAAACACTCTAGATTGTCGGTGGGCGTTCGATGTCTAGCTTGTGACGTCATCGTAATACAACACCCAGTCCTAACCGCATTTAAATAAGTACTGGCTATTTGCACCATAATTTAACTAAAAGGTAATGTAACTAGGTATGTCAGTATCTAATGTAAGACTTCATTGCGCAAGTAGATGATATGAAGACACAACCTGTTGCGACCACGAACGAACTTGGGTGTTCGTTTTCCCAGAAATTGAATTCGCAAGTGTTCAAAATAAGAATACATATTTGTATAGAAATTCATTCGTATTCACGAAGATGTCTGAAATTCTGAATGCACAGCGGGGTAATTTTGTAACACACTTCCAGTAACAATAGTTTTCATTTTGACAGTTCAACAAAATTATTGTGTTATTTACGTTGTTGAGCAGACAAATTTTTTGAACATATGAAACAATGGATTAGCAATATGTGTTATGCAATTAGAGTGCTGCTTAGTTGAACCTGGCTTCCATTTCTCGATTCATTTCCAATAAGCCAATATAGCAACTAGCGATATACCAGGGATGGGGAAACTACGGCCCGCGGGCCATCTCTGGCCCGCGAAGCGTTGAAATCCGGCCCGCGACCATCAAACAAAAATCAAGTGAAGTTTTCATATTGTTAGAAATTTCATTCTTATGGACAGTGCGCGGCTCGCATAAAACAATCACGTATTGTTTTGCGAGCGGGCGGTATGAACGAAAATACATATCAATATTTTTATGTCAGTAAATAATATGGCCAAAAATGCAACAACTTGGCCCGCCATATAATAGGTTGGGGAAAAAGTTTCTTCGCATTTTTTAATATAGTTTATTTACATTTAACTAAAGTATGTAGGTACAATTTTGTTCGATAACTTTTTGCCATCTTGTAGGTAGGGACATGATCCCATTGCTATAGAAATTTTGGGACTTCTGATCAAAATACCGCGACAAGTGCCTTTGGCAGTCCTCTCGTGATGTTAACCTGACACTGCCTAAAGAATTCTGAAGAGACCGAAACATGTGGAAATCTGAAGGTGCAAGGTCAGGACTATACGGCGGATGCATTAACACCTCCCAGCCAAACTCTCTTAATTTTTGCTGAGTGGCTAAAGATGTGTGAGGTCTAGCGTTATCATGATGAAAAACCACACCCCTTCTGTTGATTAATTCCGGCCGCTTTCTCTCAACTTCTTGCTTTAATCTCATCAGTTGTTCGCAGTAGAGTTCAGAATCTATGGTCCTGCCTGGTGGTAACAGCTCATAATTAATAATGCCCTTCCAATCCCACCACACACACAGCATCACCTTGTTGCGAGTTAACCCGGGTTTCGCCACAGTCTGTGAAGCCTGACCGGCCTTTGACCACGACCTTTTTCGCACGTTTTTGTCGTACGTGATCCACTTTTCATCACATTCAGTTATCGGCTTCTTCAAAAATGGTTCGGTTTCATTACGTCGTAATAAAGAATCACAAATGAGTACACGGTTCATTAGGGTTCTTTCAGTGAGCTCGTGAGGTACCCAAATATCGAGCTTTTTGTGTACCCAGTTTTTTCAAATGCGCCAAAACTGTTTTGTGGTCAATTCCCAGTTCTTCAGCTACGTCGTAACTACTGATATGCCGATCTTGCTCCACCTTTTCAAAAAAGGCATCCATTTTATCCGTAATAGGGCGACCAGAGCGACGTGCATCTTTGACATCAAAATTTCCGGATTGAAAACGCTTAAACCAAATTTGTGCTACTCTCACAGACACGGCACTAGGTCTATAAACATCGCAAATTTTTTTCGCGGCTTGCGTTGCATTTTTACCTTTTTTGTAGTAAAATTTTAAAAGGTATCGAATTTCTTCATTAGATTCACTCATCTTGGCGGTACGAAAAACAAATGAAAATCACACATTTTCCTAATTTGAATTTGGAATTATGTTCTTTAAAATTTAAACTTTCAATGATACCAAAACCAGCCAGATACAAATAGTATACCCAAAGAGATTTTATTACAAGTTCATACATACTATAATGCGAAAAGATTTTTTCCCCAACCTAATATTTCGTTAGTAAATATTGGCACGCGAAGGAAAAAGTTTCCCCATCCCTGCAATAGACTCAGCCTCAATAGTTCAAAATTAAGGCTTTTCCAGACAGAGACGATATCGCGGGCGCGACAGGCATGTTACTGCCTGTCGCGCCCGCGATATCGCCTCAGTATGCAGGAGCCTTTAAGAAAAACAAACCGTTAATTTCTTTAATCAATATTTTTTAAACATTGCAGGCTTGACAAAACTAATAACACATAGATCTGGATATCGTTGTTTGAACTAATTGCTTGAAGTCACGGCATAGTTACTGGTGAATAACCGACTAAGGTCGCAGCATAGAGCTTCTCGATAAAGATTGCGTGCTGTATCGTTGTCGAGGCGAACTGCGTTTGCTCAACTAGCTGAAGATAAACTGAACATTATATTATGTGGAAACCATATTTTTTTTAATCTATTGGTAATGTTTTATTAGAATTTGTTGGTACCTACTTACATTTGTAGACATCATCATTCAAACCTCCACTTCTTTGCAGATTAATGCAGATGACTTTTCGTGACTGTGAAATGCAATAAAGGTTGCAAAAAGGGTCACAATTTGCAAAAAGAAAGTTGCATGAAACGTATTCACTGGTAACTTACGCATTAAGTTCTTGAACAAATGAAAAGAGATCTTGAAGCACATAAACAAGCTTGTTTTTGTGTCTTTTCAATCAGATCGAGATAAACATACCGCCTTTTATTACGGTTACATTGGACCGATACAAATTGCCCTCTCATTGAAAAGTGATTATCGAAGATTGGCAGGAAGAGGTCCTTTAAACCGCAGATAAACGATCGTCAGCCTGCCAGTTATCGATTAATGAGGCTGCTTACTTAGTCCTCCTTAGAAGTTTACTTGTCTATCACAGGTTGCGACAGCCACGGATGCGATTCATTAAATCCGTGCCTAGATTTCCGTTTTAACCTGTTCCACTTGAATAACTATTTAACCTGTCTGCGTTGCAATATTTCTAAATCAATAATATTAAAGAGCTTAAGTGTAATGAGACGGTCGCCATACTCGCCGTTTGCCAAACTAGTAAGTCCAAGTAGAATCGAGAGGGGAAAAAGCTGCTGTGATTGTCTGTCGTAAATTGCATTGAGTTTCTAATCTACGAGTTGGTACTTAGGTAAGCCACCTATCCAAGTGTTCTGTTTCTAATTTTACTCAAGCAAGCGCGCTTTAAAACGAGTCAGCTGAGTTTATCTGAAATCTAATTCTTCTTCCGTTCAAGTTCAATTCACATGTTCCACATGTTTCGTTATTTCACTGGAAAATAAGAAAGAACATACTTATTAAGAAGTACTTCATACTGCTACTTACATTAGTCTCATTATTAACTACCAGACAGATTTGTTTATTATAATCATGCAACTTCTGCTTGAGCGGTTACGAAATAAAAAGAAGCGAGCTGTCTTACAATATTAGTCGACGATGATAAATAGTCTAATGGTCTTCTTAAATCGGTTTCAATGTAACTTGAGACCGATGAACTCTGTAATTAGCGGGTTACGTTCCACGAACGTCAAAGGAAAGTCTCGCGTGATACTCTTTTTTATACACCACCTATGGTATTATAATGAGAAATAATTTCGCCAATCTTGCAGTTTCTTGTTCAGATCGGAACCAATTACTATGGCATCGGTCAAATGTGACCGATAATGTTAATGAACAGACAAGTGAAAGTAAATGATTACACATAATAGCAAAAAAAGAGATCCACATGGAGAATTTTAATTTTAAGGCCCATTTTGGTGCATTGCATCTTGTCTGTCCATCAAACGGCTGTTATTTTCATAGTGATGCAAAAACCTCGAGAACAAACTAAGTGTCAAAGTATTTACTACCAGATTTGGCATGACGCGATGATATGTGGAACTGGTTTGATGCTCGTTAAGACGCGCCGTGGAGTCTCACGTATATGAACAAAAACCGAGCCGGGAACAGGGCCGACTTGTTTTGGACAATACCCGGGATGACACTTGAATGCCGATGCGTTTACCATATGACATCACATAGCTACCCGAAAATGGAGAAACGTTCAGAAATGTAGGCTGGGGAGAAAAGGTCTTAACTGGTACCATAATATACCAAAGGTATCGTGTGGATTATACTCAAACAAATTGCCGACTGATAGGATTCCAGTTTATTTTCGTTTCAAGATCAGAATAAAAGTTAGTTTTTTTTTTTCGTGGATTTATTCACTTTTTGGCAAAAATAATATAATCCTCGAAAGCGCAGTAGATCAATGTTCAATATACTAATGACGACCTCCTCTCAAACCCGTACGGAATATGAACCGTCTTAAAAAAAATGGTACAAATTGTTAAAGAGAGTTAAGAAACAAAGCATTCATTGTTCCACATTGAAGGTCGACCAGATAAAACAGACTTAAGATAAGTGAGAAACTAAACTTAACACATTGTTTGAGATGTTGCAACACCAAAAGAATAAGACCCACTTGAAGAACCGAGCAGAGAACGTATGAATATTATTAATATTGGCTATTTACATTACTATAAACCTGACTAACAGCTATTGAATTGCACATTTCCCGGGCTCGTGTTTAGTGGGAGGTTGAATTTTAGCACTAGCTCCCTTTGTGAGCTTTGCACCGGGTCACCGACCCTTAATTATCCTACAGTGCGCACCGCTGCAGTGCAATGCTCCAGTAAAATTCTGCATAACAAGCCTTTATTAGTATGACGGCTCCGACTTCCTTGACGATATTAGTTCAACTCTTTTTTTAACAAACCAAAATGAATAGCATTTTGGCAATTTCGAAATCATGAAAGTGTTAAAAAGGACATTTATTCATTAACAAAGCCTTTTAAATACTAATGACGGTTGGTGGTTGTGTAAAAAACACCGGATAAGCCGAAAAAATGAAGCCGGTTGTAGCGATCCCTATCGAGTGACCGCGTTGAATCACTTTTGCCTGTCCACAATTACGGGCTTACGACCCAAACCTTGTGTACACTGTTTTTATAAAACGAACACGATAATATCAATCGAATTGATTCAGTCGATGAATCATACTTGATTCCGATGAATTGTGTTGCCTGCCTGTATGTTTTGTTGCGAAAACTGAATTACTTTTTGGAACCCCTCGCATTATATCTAGTATGAAACATAGCCTGATACAACTATGATAAGTTACGTTTATTCAATTTCAGTTCTGATGGAAAACTGATATCCTTTCCCGCTTCAGCTAAAAGTAGTTTGTTAGACAATGTTGGCAGTTATTATTGCTGTCAATAAATAAAGCCTGTTCTATTATAAAGCAGTAGTGGCGCTATTGTCAAGATACGGGTAAATAATGAACGTCCTGCCTGTTACTTTTGTCCAAACAAGGAAGTGTAAATGTGGAGTAATTGGCTGGACCAGGAAATTACTAAAAGGTTTCTTAGGTTCATCGATCATTTGCGACTCGTGCTTGTTTTAACGGCTTCCTTTTTAGCAGAAGTGAAACGTGCCGATGAAAGCGTCCTATCTGCAATACCTGCCCGCTCAAGTAAGTTTGTATCATCGAGATTATCATTCCGTAGTGGCCGAGTGAAGCGACCAGTTCCTATAAAAGGCTCGTTAAGTAAATGTTTTCCGTTAGCTATGACACACACGCTAATATTTGGCCTTCCACATGCGCCAGCCTCCGTCGAGAACTTGCTTGACGCGAGGTAAATTACTATATTTACCTGCAATTATGGTAGACGGTTTTCGGATTTATGTAGCAATTAAGCGCATAATCCCTTATGAAGCCTGGTAGGGGCAGTTACAAAATGCTTTGAAAGTTTTCGTGTAATCTGAGACTTATCCAGGACGTGCAGCCATTTTGTGAGGTTAAATAACGGCTTTAATTACTTTGAAGTGGATTTTATAAATGTTAAATTTCCATTAAGATTGACATTTTGAAAGGAACTAAGAATGCGTGGATTTAAGATCATGAATCTTGCAAACGTATATGGCAAGCTTCTCAATCAAGATGACTTCAACCACCTTGATGTTGTTTCAAGAAAAATCTTGATTTAAAATCCATAATTGAATTCTCGCTAAGCCGTACTGAGAAGTTTGTTAAGAGGAAACATTAATACAGTAGCCGAGTTTGTCCATTCTGTTGTCGAGCGGCCACGTGCATGATCATGCATACTGTAAACAGATATAATTAAGGTCGTGGCGTCCATATTAATGCAAGCCCGATCAATATTCATAGCAAGCGGGCCGCGGGTCAGATGGTTAGATATCCATTGGCGCCCAGTACGCTCGGGTCAAGTAAGAATGAGTTGAGATTCGCGATAAAACTAGTTCAGAGTTTAACGCGTTAATTATTTTGTTGGCTTAATGATTTCTTAAGACTTGAAAATAATAACAGTGTTGCTTGTCTTTACAAAGTCTGAGAAAAACATGCCGAACGTAAAAATATGATGATATCCAACCAATAATTCCTTCAGTATTTTTGAGCTCGCCTTCCTTTTCAATTCAAACTTAGTTCAAAATTGAACACAAAAGCTTTTACCTGAGTGACTCGACGCATCTCACTGCGTGACCTTGACGCGATAACGCTGCGTCTGCGCAGCCATTACCATGGCACAGCGGTAATACCCCGCTATTACTTTAAACGTTAACGCCATACGCGCCATACGGTGTTGCATCGATTTTTTATCCAATTATACGTGTTTCTTCAATTTCATGGTTCGTTTGTTCGTAAGTGTAAATTACAGATGAATCTTGAGTAAAATCACATTCTTAGCTGGTAACCATCAATCAATATCATTGCGAAACGAATTTCTTATCTTGAATACAATCGCTTTCAATTGCATTATCATTGAAATGAAGATGTGAGTTACTAAGCAATTAGTATTTCGATATGTTCATTATTGTTCATACTACAGATTCTGGCTCTTACAATGATTGGTTCTGTAAGACAAATTGATTTGATTTATCAGACAATGACATATATAGTGCTGAAATACATGAGCACTATAGATTTTATTGTCTAGATGTCTTTGTCGAATACCCACTAATGTACTGTAATTTTCTAGTATTCCCCCTACTTTCGTTCATTTTAACTTGCGAGTGTAAGCAAATCTTCTCTATTCCATTTTATCCATCAAGACTTCTCTACCTTATATTTCACTACTATTATGGCTATGTAAATTGTCATCAGTCCATCTAACAACCGCCCTTCCGCCGTCCGGTCCCCGGTCTAAATTCTGCTTCCTCTGTCCCACCGGCCACCGGATCAATGCCGTATGTGGCAGAATCTCGTCGAAAACTCCAATGAAATAGAATGTATTCTGACTATTGGGTTTAAGAACTAGTCGTATTTGGGTATCAAGTGAAAACAAACCGTATATGGGCAGCGTTGCGTCATTGCCAAGTTATTTGGTCGATAGTTCTAGTTAAGAATTATCAGCTTGCTTGCATCGCAACCATACCATTAGAAACAGATAGCGTGCGTTGCTAGATGCTTTCAACTCTTGAACTTCTTATTTCTGGTAAGCCGGTGGCGCAATCCTTACTTTTTCCGAAGATTTGCCAGATAGAATAGAACACCATGGGAATTAAACTTACGAGTAACTTGCGAAGTGTGGGTGTACCTTGGTGGAGGTGAATTTAATATTTAAATATATGCGACACTTAATGACATAATCCGCCGGTCTCTTGCCAGCATCAATGTGCCTGCTCTTCTTGAGCCGACTGGCATTGTCAGAGATGATGGCAAAAGACCTGATGGTGTGTCTTTGGTCCCGTGGAGTTTGGGACGGATGCTTGTGTGAGACGCTACCAGTGTGGACACACTGGCACCGTCCCACCTCCAACGGACTACTTATAAAGCGGGTGCAGCGGCAGAAAATGCCGAAAATCTGAAAGTTATTAAATATGGAGGCCTTGGCAGAGAGTACAACTTTGTGCCCTTTGGCGTCGAGATCCTCGGTCCGTGGGGTCCCAGTGCGCATAAGTTATTTGCGGAAATCGCGAAACGTCTAGTTGATGTAACTGGTGACCGAAAAGCTGGCGGCTTTCTTGCGCAACGCATCAGCATTGCAATTCAGCGAGGAAATGCCGCCAGCATCCTCGGTACAATGCCCCGAGGGCCTTTTTTAAGCTTAACTTAGTTTTAATTTAATTTAGTTGTTAATAATCATCTTGTAATTTGGTTATGTAAATAAATATAAAGAATTTAAATATAAATTTAATATTCAGGTGCACCTCTGCTTAACCCTTCGGGAAATACAGGCGTGCTATGTAGAATGCTCTTCATTATGTACACCATGCGAATAACAGATATAAATGTATGTAGATATGTAGAGGCACACACACACTCTTTGGTTTTTTGGATAGCTTGTCCTACTTCTTTCAAGTGATTGTATAGATTCAACTAGGGGTCTAGACTCTAGACCCCAAAGGTTCAGACATGTTTCCATTTGTGTATTCTAGACTCTAGAGTACATGAACGGAAACAAGTCTGAACCTTTACCAGCCATTCATTTGTTCCGTGAGAAACCCAACAAGTTCCTCACTTCAATAATCTGATTTACGTTCATAGCCCTTGCTCACATTAACCGCTGTCCTGTTATTTATTTATGCGTTTTTTTTTATCTCTTTGCCCGATTATATTTTTATGGCTTTCATGCTAAAGTTTATTCGCATTTTATTGTTTCACGATAACTTAGGTACACTTCTTGCAGAATTACGGTGTCTGGCTCGCTGTTATTTGGTTTTATCGCTTTAATTACTTACAGTATATACTAAAATTTTAAGTAAGTGCCTTTTTTTTTTGGGTGGGAAATCATCAAATAACTTCTCCCGCTCTGGGCGGAGCGGGAGGGAGTGTCAGACTCTTTACTGACTAAAACCCACCCGTATTCCTTCCGTTACCCGTGTTGCCAGGGGCCTCGGTAACCCTTTTGGACAGACACGTCTGTGACCTGCAATCGACTTCTAAGGACTGCGGAGTAGAACAGAGCTACAGAAGTATTAATTTGCTTCTCCTAACTTCATCTAGTAAGTAGGTTAAGTATTTTAAGTACCGCGTTTAATCAATTTCGCGTGAACAGCGGTAATTAACATATTTGTGCGCTTTCTTCGCAGTTATTATGCTGCTTGCACGTGGAATCAGTGGGATGTTATCACATCTGTTCATGTTACCTTTCAGAACTGAGATAAGGCATGCAGTCGTGCAGTATATTATATACAACACTGCGACTGAGGTTTATTTTTTACCCGACTGCCTCAGGAGGGTAATGTTTTTCGAGAGTATGTATGTATGTATGTCTATTTCTTTGGCACGCTCTGTAGCCTAAACGGCTTGATGGATTTTAACATATGAGGTGTCCTTAGATTCGTCTTCATTGTAGGAGTGACATAGGCTATATAATATTTATAAATTGCATCTGAAAATACAAAAAAAAGGAGGGGAAGGGTTTTTTTTTAATTAATTGCAACAATATTGGTATCAAATAAAAGCTAGTAATGAGTAATTTTCAAATATATATGTTAATAAAAATAAAAAGCTTGAAATAAAATAAATTATTTAAAAAACAAAAACCCGACTACAAAAACACAACTGAAAAGTGAAAAACAAGCATTATAATCTATATAATTTTGGTCTTGCAGGCGGGGACATTCGAATAACCTGAAATATGGTGTAACTTTTGATTGTCCCCGCCTGCGATACCAAAATTCTATTGTGTCCCTTTTCAATTGTGTTTTTGCAGTCGGGTTTTTTGTTTTTTAAATAATTTTTAGTCGAAGAAAATATGTTTTGATATAATCACATCATTTTCTCAGTGTAGGCAGAAAGTACAAAGCATGTGTTACGATGCTTCGTCGCCATGACCTCCCCACTTCCATTGAAATATTTTTTTTGATTCGTTTGGAAAAGCTGTTGCACAATACACATAACAAGAATAACAATTCAATAGATTTTGGACAAGTTGGAGAGAAACTGGTTATTATGATGCCTGCAGGCAATATTAACTGGTTTGCGAACTTTGAACCTTCGAGTCTGCCAACTGGAGTAAATGTAATACCGCCAACGCACTTTGTCTTTTATGGCTCCACCGTAAGTATTCCTAATTACTACATACGAAAGAGGCGATAAACTAAACTCCTATCAAACTTCTCTGTACCAGCGATCCTACGAGGACTGAGGCTTCTGAAATGTCACCACACATTACCCGACTGTTTTTCTTGCAAAACATGCTCTTCATTTTATTAGCTCTATTATAGGTCTAGTATGTAGTGTCT
Source organism: Atethmia centrago (assembly GCA_905333075.3). Classification (NCBI taxonomy): domain Eukaryota; kingdom Metazoa; phylum Arthropoda; class Insecta; order Lepidoptera; family Noctuidae; genus Atethmia; species Atethmia centrago. Next base: position 25,876,787 of record HG995378.1, on the reverse strand, counting down.
GTACTAGTGATTATAATGACTATGACCATTTACCTACGTAGTATTACATGAATCTACAAGAAACGGGATAATTCTTACATAAACATCTCGCTGTTTATGATAACGACACTGCGGTCAGATATGATGTAAACGCGCTCTATACAAATGACGTTAAATTGCAGAGATTCTGATTGTTCTTCTTGATAGAATGAGGTAATATTTTATCCTCACAATCTGTAAAGTTTTTGCTGGCTAGCGAATGAACAGATTTGTTTCACTTTGTTTACAATAAAGATTTAATTTTAGATGCTTTACGTGGGACTTACCTCAGATTTGAAACTGCAGATTTATTGTGAACTTCAACGTTCGTGCAGTTCATGGCTATATGTACTACAATAGACCTAATTAGAGCGTATTGTTATCAATCTAAACAGTAAAATGTATCAATTAACAAAACTTAACTTTCGACTATCAATCACATAAAGAGAGACATCCATTTGCTAAAGTAGGGCGACTATCTCGGTAACTCGGATTCGATACCAATCGTGTCTCTCATTATTCTTTGTCAATACTAAAAGCTCAATTAAGACCTCGTCACGAGTAGTAACGGTATCTTAAGGCAACCAGCCGTTAGTTAACAACAAAGTAAATCGCTAATAGCTTTCATAATGACTTTTTGCGAATGGTTTTAGTGTAGCATTGATGGATTTTTTGATCATGAGGAAATGTTTTTTTCTGTAATTTTAGGGTTATTGGTAATATGTTTGTCTCTCTATTTCAGAACTGTTTGGAGAGGTGTTAAGGCTCCTACATACTGGCGCGACTTGTCGCGCGACTTGTCGCGCGACGCGTCGCGACACAAAGGCACCGCTTGTAGCGCTACGCGGTGTCTTTGTGTCGCGTCGCGCCAGTGTGTACAAGCCTTTATACGAACTGCTGTTGATTAATATTCATGAATCTCACATATTAAAATTAAAGTACCTATTTTCAATAAAATGTTGAAAGCAATTACGAGCCCATTCTATGCACCTCCATACATATTGTTGCCGCGCACGGCGTGAATTGGCCTTCTGTAAGAGACCAGTCAATACGATTTAAAGTTGGAACTCAATAGATCAGATAGTTGCCATTGTGAGCCCGTAAAAGCTATTTATATAGAGTTCGATGACTCCACGTTCTATCAAATCGTAATAATTTATCCCTAAAACCTATTCATGAATGTATGTCAGATAGAAAATCTAAATTGATTTATTATTATCGAATTCTATTGAGCGTTACAGAAACCTTAATAAGTAGAGCTCGTTTGTGAATTTATAAATGTTAATGTTTTCTAGATGTTATCCGCTATGGTATCAAAGAAAAATAATGTATCAATACAACATTGATACATTATTTTTCATGGACTTTAATGCGAAGTAACTTCAGCAATAAACGATACAAATTACAATACTTACGGCGCTGACAAGACCCAATTGACCGAAATAGGCTTCTCTTAAGACAAAAAATTGCCAAATCTGTACAGTTTGTGGTAGCGGAAAAAATACATGTTAATTTTGAACATATTTCCCAGAACTTGGTTGTTACCAAAACACGTTTTGAAAAAAAATCTCGATACAAACTAACGTTAAACTAACCTCTTACTTTGAGTTCTAATCCAAAATATCTGTATTAAATATCAAAATACGTTACGTATTTAATTAATAACAAGAACGTCTTATTTGAATGCAGAACTTGGTTGTTTTTTATTTTCGATTACTTAACTCAATTTTTGAGTAAATAGATAATTGCTTCATATTTTGCAATAAATTACAAGCGCTGTGTCATCGCGCTTCTCTTTCTTTTCTATGCAATCTGACAGTGACCGCGGCTTAGGTGTTGTCAGCGTCTTAATACGTGAATCATTGGTACCAATGATTCATGTATTAGTACTTCATTGTGGTTTCGAAATATGATAAATGATTGTAATGTCAGAAGATGTATGGAAATCTTAAAAATACTTGTAATTTGGATTCCTTAATACTATAGTAATGTGTTGGTTAGCAACTTTCGCTTTCGTGTCCATTGCCGAAGCACGTCTGGGTGACATCGTAACACCCACGCCTGTGCGTTGTCCCATGTTGGCTATCGCCTACAGAACCCACGAGCTTTATGTTAGATGGACAAGCTGACACTGACCACGGACAATTTCAAGGTGATAGAATTCGGAATTCAAATGCAATGGAAATATATTTTCAGTGACATTGCTCATGCTGTCTCTTTAACAATTATAGTGGTATTAAGCTTTGAAGAGAAAGGTCTACTTCGATATGTACTGACTAATAAATATGCAAAAATAAATCTGATTAATACTTCAATTAAAATATCTATTTAAGGCAGTGTTGACACATGTCTAATTAACGACATCTCTAGATTTATGCCGCATAGGTGGTCAAGTCACTCGCCATCTACAGCGGAGAATATCTTCAAAGGATTCTAGTCTTTCACTCTTTGTCATAAATGTGATTAACGCAGATCTTGGTCATAAAGGAAAATAATATCTAATTAGCCATCATAAAGTAGGTTAGCATACCTATGATGTGGTTGGATCGATTTCAAGGCTTTGCGGTTTGTACAACATTACATACGCTTTCGGGGCACATAATTAAAAGACAATATGGTTCTTTAAGAGGTTGGAGTGTCCGAAGTTTTAAATTATCGTTATTGATCTTATTAAAGTTTATGTAAGATGCAGTCTTAAATCATGCCAGTAAACTTAATATCTCAAGCCTTAATTCTGTCAGCTAAAGTAATTTACGGTATCGCCGTCACTGGAAAATTACTAAATTGAAATAAAATAATCTCTCAGTCAATCGGAGCAGCGAGGTTAAACCTGAATTCAATAAAGAGGGACGTTGAATTGAAACTGATGGTTTTCACGATTCCCGAGCGCAGATTGCAGATGTTAATTAAAACAGCTATGTTAATTATAAAGTCTGTCTGTACGGTAGCCAGAGAGTTGCGTGGAAACAACACGCCACTTGTTCTAAGAATTAGCAGAATCGATTTACTTTGAGTGTTACAATTCGCAAGGTTCTCGGAATTTGTATTATGGAAACAACTGGATCTTTTAAATTTCTTGCTACAAAGCAAAAACTGTTCAATGGATTTGATGATGCCTAGTCTAAAGTTAGCTTTAAGGCTCCCTCAGACAGGCGTGACGAAACGGTACGACGCGTTTCTGGTAGAACCATTTCCATGAAGTTTTCTTAGAAATTGTTTTAATATAGTCGCCTCGCGCCTGTCTACGCGAGCCTTTAAAGCTCGGATTACTTCGCAATGACGCACTTTTTATTGAAAGGATTAAGCGATACTGTTTGACGTAAAAAATGCGTTTCAAATTCTTAGGAACTGCTTTTATTTGTATTCGTTATAAACTTTATGTAATGTTTCAAGTACAATATTCTTAAAACGGATTTATCTCTTCTTCGTCTTTATATTGATAGCGGCGACCAATTTACGAGAAACTTTGGTCGGCTCATGTTTATTAAAGCCGCCCTACGAAAAAGGAGGCCGAAAAATCCAAGGGCATTCACATGTTTCGAGATCCGATCAGTACATTTCATGGGAACGATCAAAGCCTATTTTTTGCCTCAATAAATACCAAAAAGTTAAGGAAGGAGAGGAAAAGATGGAGAACATCGAGACAACAACAATTTAGCCTTAAAATAGAACAGATCGTGTCAAACATTGTTTAATACAAATAAAAGTGAGTTCAGAAAGTCGTTATAATCGCACGCCTAGTCGTTCTAAGGCTTTGATGTGGACGTTTATAGCGTTGTAAAATGGCGAAACGTTTTTATTCACGGGTGTACGTACGGCGTTTTCTGTGTCTAACCGTGCACTCGTTTCATTGTGGCCCGTGTAGCCACTATTGCTTCACAAGCCTTTACTATTGCGAATGGAACGTAAATCGTTGGCCTCACCGGGAATAGTTTATTTGATCGGGCAGGTTTAAGGTTCGACGCCCGCGCAGGGTGGTCTTACAAACTCACAATGTTGACAATTCAACGCTTCATCGAATATTTAATTTACTTTTAACGTTTGTGATGCATTGTGTCACAAGAATCATGTTACTGTATTTGTAAATGCGACGTAATGAGACACTTGTATTGCATGGAGGCGTCGTTAGTCATCACTTCATCAGTTATGAATGATCGTGTCATCGGTGTGACGATTTGCGAGATGTTAAAGTGTCGATTGAATGGTTCACTCGACAATGTTCTCAATATACACTTGTTGCCGTCTTCACGCCTCAAGTATGTTATTTGCGAGCGTCAAGAGAGGCTTCGACGGCGGTAGATACGCTTATTTTTGTTTGTGCTCATAATCGCACTCGTGTGAATTGACGCTAATAGACAACTGCTGTTATTTACGTTACGCACAAATTTTCGTTCACGCGCGATTTCCTGTGTAAATATTTGACTATATTATTCTTTATTCTATTTGCGATGTGTTCTGTTTTGTGTTCTAGTAACACACCAGGTAGTAACATTTTAAAAACAGTAAAATAAACAGCGACGTCACTTTCCCACATTGTACACGAAATTTACGATAGCTGAAGAAGCAGACGGAATCTTTTTAACGATTCTGAATGCTAACTTATTTATTTAGGATTTCTGTTTCGGGCATCGATTCCGAGTGGAATCATTTCAACTGATGTAAAGGAGGAATAACTGATGGCATGCAGTTTCTGATTAACTTTTTTCCAACATGTGGTCCCCCACGTTGAATTTTTTCGTAACATAAAATAGCGAGTCCAGTTTAGCTTTCCAGAATTTATTAAACCCAAGAAAAAATATGCAATATAAATTTTAAATTTCGTATTACTTTAGGAACAACTCATTGAGACAATAAATTCAACTGCATTGTCTATAATTCTTAAGATATATTTTGGCTGCCTTGAAGATAAATGTTATTTACTCTAAAGATTGAAACTGTGGTATGAGTAATGTATATTTATTATTATATATATATTTATTCTGCTCCTACTTAATGTATGAGTAGAATAATTTTTTCAGTTTTACAATCCCTCACTACTTTACACCTATCTTTTTTAGAAATAGACGTATTTTTTTCTAGCTAACATGCAATTTGTTAGCACATTTCGTGCCTACATGTGAAGTTATGAATTATTACAATTTTTCGTTAAAATAAGTGAGTGCTGCAAAATGTTATGTCAGAATACGAGTTGGGCGTGTACAAAACCGTCATCATTGTATAATTGTACTGTTAATGTACCCAACTACTATGAAGCTGTATTGTTTTACATCATTCTAGCTGTCTTTTTTTTTTGGGCTGGATATTATCAAATAACTTGTCCCGCTCTGGGCGGAAGAGTGTGTCAGACTCTTACTGACTAAAACCCACCCGTATTCCTTCCGTTGTCTGTATTGCCAGAGGCCTCGGTAACTCTTTCGTACTCTCCCGCGACCCCGGCAGGTACTTGGGGTCTTAAAGAATCTACTCACAATTTCATATAGCCGAGGAACGAGAAAATAAAACAGTGCAATAGAATAGAAAATGGGCTTTAATGAAGCTGTATTGTTTTACATCATTCTAGCTGTCTAGTGTAGCAATCTGCTACTCCTGGCCGGAAGCCAACATATTTGAAAGTATATTATCCCAATCCAATCAACATTGAAAATATTGCGTGAGAAATTTATAACTTTTCTAATGTGTTACTTTTACTGTATTGATATTGAGCGGTACAATACAAAGTAACAAATTAGAAAAGTCAAAAATTGCTGAGATTACATCATGATGTTACTTGTCAAAGGCTTTAGTTGAATCCAAAAAGGCAATAACGTAACCAGTGCTATTGAAAAAGGAACTTTATCTCATTTTTTTAAAGGTTTATAATCGAATAACAAACTTCTCTTAAAGCTTAACCCTAAAGGGGAAAACACAAACAAAGTACCGTCTTACAGACTTACAGAGGCACAATAAGGGTGTGGTCGGTGTCACCGTTGTCACCTCTCCCTATATGGAGAGAAATGGAAGTTAACACGCATTGCACACCTACTGACCGATGACTGTGACCTTTACCTTTGAACATAGAGCTGTTATTTCGTTATTCTGTCTTCCTTTCCACGTGGTATTGGAATAAACGTTAGTTAGGTTTCCGTTGACTACTGTGGGACAGTTGAGTTTGGTGGAATTTATAGGATTTGAGGCCGTCTGGAGAGGCAAAGATAACGTCTCGTTTAACAGCTTAATTTGAATTTTATTCTGTTTATTTTTTTGTGTTTTTTTGCCTGTATTTTGCATGCCGAAAGGTTATGGTGATACCAGAGATTGTGATATTAAGTACTATTGTTACATAATTTTATAACATCTACGAACATCCATATTTGCTAATAAATGATTTTGAATTTGTTGAATCGTGGGATAGAGGCTTCTATATCATTACATTACAGAAAAAAATCGAATAGTAAGTACTTAATTACGTTTAGATTTCTATATTTTTCAGTGATGACCATGCCAAAGTTAGCAGATTGTATCAAATTACTGATACAAGAGACCAACCTCATTCAATTCGAAGCCCAGGGGCTTAACATTACAATGTCGTCTCATCGTAACCATCTTTATCCTTATGTCACGTCTTGTCCCCATATACGGATGGACAAGGTTCAGTTTTTATCATATTGTTTACAATAAACGTATGATGAGTATTAAAAACGCATAACAGTCCAGATAAAGGTACTGGCAACCTTTACGCTGTGCGTGTTTATATTCGATCGTTTTTATTTTGAAATTGAGACCGTAACTGACTTTTTGGGGATCGAGATAGTCAAGCATTGCTTGTCTTACTAATTGGTCAAGGACAGTTAATGAGACACAATTGATTTTCTATTGTTTGACTCCGAATCGGTGTCGCGCCGCTAAACAGGCTAAATATTAATGCCCGTTTTGGATTTTCAACTTTCGGCACTAAGCATAGGTTTGAAAATTCAACACCGCACGCTTTTGTTATGACATGCATGCATTTAAGTGTCGCCTAGTGTTGTGACAACGGGCATAAGAGTCCCTTAGTGATGTTCACTTCCCTGTTTTTATGCCCAAGACTTAAATGTTTATAAAATGAACATAAAATAATTGCCATTGTAATAAACCGGCTCAGGTACCTACAAATTGGTAAGTTAATAACACACAATTATCTTAATAGTACCCAGAAGTGATTGTAGACCGTGTAAAAATAAATTTGATCCGACAACTAAGACACGTTATGATACCGCTACCGTAAGGTCGATACCACGATAGTAATCCTAACTTATTATTATGTTCAGATAGGATACGTTACAAGTCTTACAAGTGTCAGACTTCGCAACCTTGTCAGCCTGTCAGAATTAGAATGATAAAACACCTTATCGGTATTATTGACGGCTAAATGGCAGGTACGTGAGTAGAATTGCAATTATTAGTCATAAAAAAAGAAATAATACTTTATGTGGAAATAAAACTTCCTGGTCTGAACGAAAATCGCGCAATTTAATTAGTTTGAAACTTTCAATCGATTTAAGGGTACAATATTAGGGGGCGTATGAATTGCCGGGGATGTGGGACTTAGAGGCATGGCTTGGAGGTGGTCCATTTGGCAACTGTTACTATTCTTGAATATGATGAAATCCATACTAATTCTATAAATGCGAAAGTAACTCAGTCGGTCTGTCTGTTACCTTTTCAAGCCTTAACGACTGTACAATTGTTTATGAAATTTGGCACACGGATAGTCCATGAGAGCAGTGGTAAAGGCCGCGACTTACGAGTTGTAGTTCGTAGGTTCGAACCCAGACAGGCGCTTTACTTTGTGTAAATTATTTCATCACCACTGCTCTCAAAACGGTGAAGGAAAACAGCGTGAGGAAACCGGCATGTCCTAGAACCAAAAATACGAAGACATGTGACATCTACCAACCCGCTCTGGGCCCGCGTGGTGGTTTACGGCCCACTCCCTCCCACAGAGAGGAGGCCTGTGTCCCAGCAGTGGGAACATTATAGGCTGATTATGTTATGATACGCCCTGCATCTTTTCTATGCAGGATTACTTATGTCTTTTTCCGTGTCACGAGTCGGTCGCCGTTGTGAATTTTCGACCGAACTAAGTTGCTCAAGAAACTGCGTTAGAATTACTAAAGCATAGGAAGGCTTTGGACGTCTCGTAAGGATAGCTGCGATCAATGACTCCTTTGCCAAACGTAGTATAATAAAACCACATAAACCCTATGGCTGTTTTCAGAAACGGTCAAGTTTTCCTTTATGGTGAACCCGCAGCCTGCGTGGCAGCCCGCTAAAATAAAATTTTCTTAGCTTTTTTTGCAATTAGCAGGTCAGTGTCAGGTTGTATGTTGATCAAAATAAGATTCGCGGCCATAACAAATATGTATTTACAGAATTATAATACTAATAAAACCGTCATCATTGTATGATTGTACTCTTAATATACTCAACGGGGATTTAATGAAGTTGTATTGTTTTACATCATTCTAGCTGTCTAGTGTAGCAATCTGCTACTCCTGGCCGGACGCTAACATATTTGGAAGTATTTTATCCCAATCCAATCAACATTGAAAATATTGCGTGAGAAATTTATAACTTTTCTGTATTGTAACGTTTACTGTATTGATATTGAGCGGTACAGCACAAAGTAATAAATTAGAAAAGTCAAAAATTTGTTAAATTACATCATGATGTTACTTGTCAAAGGCTTTATCATAATCATTAGAATCATTAATACATCTCTCTAAGTTGGATTTGTTCCATCCTATGAACTTTTGTTTAAGAGATTTGTTCTTATCGAATAAATCTAACGAAGGTGATGTATAATGATTATAAGATTGTATTTACAAAATTATAATAATTAATACATCATTAATGATTATAATTTTGTAAATACAATTTGTTATGGTCGCGAATCATATTTTGATCAAGATACAACCTGACAATGACTTGCAAATTACAAAAACAACATAAGAAAATTTTAATTTCGCGACCTTAACACCTTAACAGAAGATTGCAGGCCGATATTGTAGTCATTAGGTAATTCTCTAATAGCATAGTTATTCAATCCATGCCACACAACATCTTCAACTGCTTTGATAACCTTATAACTCTGAATCATCAATATCAGTAGCCATTAAATTTGTAAAAACCATAAAATATGCAGATTATGATCACGAATTCATTATGTTACACAAATTTATTGATGCCATAGAGACGATGATGTGATCGTAAGTTTTGATAAACTTTGGAAATATTTGTGATCTCATATTGAGTTCTGTCATGCAGTTAATTAGTGGAATGACTATTTTCTCACTTTTGATGTTAATTAATTTAGATGTAACGATAAGAGGAGGCAACAGTGATGGGCAAAAAGTAATTAGATTAATAATTACAAATTACAGTTACATTGTAATTAGTAATTAAAATACTTTGGATCAGATTACTTAAGTAACTAATTGCAATGAGTACTTACTGTAATTAAATACAAAGTAATTTAATTGCAAGTTAATCTAATTACATTATAACAGATTACATATTATAAGTAATCTGATAAAACGTAATTACACATTTATATTAGTAATGGCCGTCATAGGACACCTGCGTCTTACAAAAAAATAATACATTTTTGACTAATACGAAAATAAAACACATAATTATACAAAAAAATTGCGATGCAAGCATGCGACATTTCATATTTAAAGTTATTATAATTACAATATAATTGAATACTACGTAATTAGGTTACCTTGTAATCAAATTATTTTGTAATTATATACATTGTTATTAATTTCATAGCACATCCAGAGTAATCTAATTACAATGTAATTGAATATTATGTAATTATATTAAGTTTAATTAAATTATTATGTAATTCAATTATTAATTAAATTATTATGTAATTCAATTATTAATTAAATTACATAAGTAACTAGTTACGCCCATCACTGGGAGGCAATATACAATCCTCTTTAAAAGTTAGAGTTATTTAATCAATTAATGCTTACAAGTGTCGTCATATTGTATGCAGAATGTTGAAGAGTGTTTAATTGGGTAGTTTTTTTATGCTGACAGATTTAATACAGATTTAAATTAGCATATATTCAATCGATCCTCAAATAATAAATCCTAAAAATATTATTGAAAACTAATGTAATGAATGTGCCTCTTTTTGTAAACCTCAAATTATTCTTATAGCCAAGTTACTGCTACCAACTGTCAGAGAAAGTTAAAAAAAAAGTTAGCACTTTTACTTACTTTTAACACCTTAAAACTATTATAAGGTCCCTTTAATATTTTTAGAGTATCAGTTAAATATTTCACATTGAAATTCAGGGCATCTCAACGCCAGTCCTCGATAGACTCGATGGATCAACCAATAGCTATCATAAGTTTTACAAAACCGGATTCCTCTAATCAATACAACATAGATTTATAGCCAAATCTATATACAGCAGTACCAGTATGCGTGGGTTGCAAAATTGGCTTATTGATCGATTCGCGATTACAAATATTTTTTTTTCTTTAGTGGATTCGTACGAAGTTAATTTATTTGTGGGTGAATCAACAACTCCAGAAATACGTATTAGGCAATGGGCACACAAAATATTTTATTTTATATTTACTCAAACATTTGCTGAATAAAATATAAACTTGCACAAAAATAATTGTTAAATGTAGTTTCCTTTTTTTTTTTCATAACTTTTTGCATAAAATTCAAAATTTGCGAATACTTTTTTCTGGGGTTGTCGATTCGCCCACTAACAAATTAACTTCGTGCAAATCAACCAATAAGTCGCAAAATTTCGGCAGAATTTGATAGTTTCCATTCAAGTTGGTTCGCAACCACGGATTTCTTAAGCCTTGTGTTGCACTGTAGGTTAGGAACATAGGATTAATTATCACCGTTAGGAAACTTACCAATGAATGTGCTATTGTTAAATGATGAATCATAACACACACAGACTAAACCGAAGCCTGTCTAGGGAAAATATAGCAAGAAAAGGAGGAAAAAATCATCCAATCTAATATTATAAATTGAAATTGTTTGTTTATGTTTGTAAAAGGTAATAATTGGAAATATTGGAATACAAGAATTATTATATTAATAGAAAGTCACTATTGCAGACTGCCATAGAATATATTTAATGTTAAATCAAGATGCGGCCAGTCGCTAATATCATATATAGCAGGACCTTTACCAGAAGTGATCATAGTATTAGTGGTTCAGCAGCTTCAATATCATCAGGATTGTGCTGGAATATAGCAGTTCGTCGTGGACGTGGTACGGCAGCGGCCTACCTGACATATCTGCCATCAGAAGACAGCCGCCACGCAACCATCGATGTGACGCTCTGCTAAAGTCATTGTCAGCAGCTAGTGTCACTCACTCACTCTTGTCCGACCTTTTCGGTGATTCCAGTAACTTCGTTACAAAACTATATGGCGCCACTTGCTGCGCCGCCATATAGATGAGCTCAAAGACATTAAAACAAACATAACCTCATATTTCCAAACCAACAATCAGATGCGAACTAAAACCTGTATGGTAATGTTGAGCAGGCGCTTGCGCAGGCGCCGCTGCTCGATTGTACTATCGTATCGGTGTCTAAATCAATTCACGGTTCAATCGATTCGTGCATGATCAGAGAACCGAGTCGTTGAGGGTAGGTGCTTGAGCAATCGTTTTAGAAACAATAGACACGACTGTACAACGAAAAGGTTGTCTTGCTGTACTGTCGGCGTCATAAATATGGGGACGCACAGACCGATCAAAATGGTCAGAACAAAACACAATTAAACTACCTCAATGACACGAGGGGTGCTTGAGTGTTTCAGAATAAACACAATGACAATCAACTCAGCCTATTGCAGTCTACCGCTTGACAAAACCTCTCCCAAGTTGCACCACCACACCCGGTTCTCCACATTCTTCCGCATCCGGTCTGTCCCAGCTGCGTTTTCAGGACCTCGGTCCATAGGTATAGCTGAGAGTGTCCAACGCTATGCTTGCCGATCTTCGTTCGAGGACTACCCTGCTAAAACGGCTAATCACAATAGATTTACCGAATTGACAAATAGTTTAGTCCCTTAGTAGTTATGATCATTTTGAACGGTTTGTTAGTCCCAATATTTTTGATGCTGACTGTACCTGGGGTAGTTAATATAATCCTACTCTAAACACGAACGGTAAAGTTCATTTTGACATTTACTTTAACACGGCTACCTGTAGTGTAACGTTTTCTTCATAGGTTGCCATGGTTTAATGCCATGACAAATTAAGCTGTTCTGGAAACCTTTATAATGTTAATCAATAAATCTTACGGCAGATTTTGCATTGCTTCATTTTGAGCGAAAATAAATCGATCGTAGCTGACATTTATAAGTATAATTTTACTGACATGTTCTAGAATACTGTGTGTGTGGCACCGGTGACTGAAACTCTGTGTGCGGGCATGATGTGGAGGAATGACGAAAATTTCGTGAAGTAATTGTTAAGCATGAATGTGGAGCTATATGAGTAGGGGAAGACCAAAGAAACGACGGATGGACTGTGTGAAAGATGGTATGGCTAGAAAGGGAGTGACTACTGAGATGACGACTAATAAAGAAATTTGGACAAGATATGCTGCACAGACTCCAAATGTAGATTTTTTTTTTGGTGTAGTGGCATGTGTTACCTAGCAGACTTACGGTAAATAATCTAATTTAATTAGTGATGGGTAACTCATCAATTTTATTTGAGGATGAGGGAGCACCTCATTTTGCCTCGTGAGGTCCTCACGAGGTACCCCTCATTTGAGGTGAGGATTTGAGGAATCCTCAACGGCGTATTCACCTCACGAGTCGTGAGCCCGAGCCGAACTCAGCCGAACGTGCGAGGAAGCGAGGCGGGCGGGCGCGACGACATTCACGAGTACTCACGACTCTCCGTCCGATTAAGCAAATCTCTCTCACCTCTCACACATATCATTTTCTTTCGCTCATAAATTTTAGACCGCCAAAATAAAAAAACCAATGACACTTGATTATCAATCTAATGTTGATGCTTTTAGAGTTCATAATAATTAACCATACCTGAAATAAAAATATTTTCTTTTAAATTCGTTTTGACTAATAATGTTACATACTAATTTTAACAGTTTACGTAATGTTGACCTTGGAGGTGCACGTGATTTTCTTGTAACAATTACGTAGACTTTTGTTTTGTTTGTGTTCGTACTTTAATCTAAATAATTAATATCCTAGGTACCAAACATCAGTATCACACTCACCACACACACATGACACAACTAACATCATTACATACTTAGGTACATTATTTCATTAGGTACATACCAAAATCATAATGTTAATGTTTATTATGCTGCCAAAATTTCGAGACCAGACCTCACCTCACTCATTCTTTAATTCTATACAATTTTTTAAATCGGTTCATTCGCTCACTCGTTGAGGAGCTCATCACACAACCACTCAATACTCACTCGCGAGTCACGCCTCACGCCTCACCTCGCTCGCCTCACCCCTCGCCACAATTTCATATTGTCAATGTCAATTTTTGAGGACGCGTGAACGAATGAGGTGAGGTGAGGTAATGAGGTGATTCATTGTTGAAAATCGAGTAACTCTTTCAATTTGCGATCACGAGGACCTCAAACGAGGGACCTCATGAGTGAGGGACTCATCACTAAATTTAATGTTTTGTGTTGCGCATAATGAAAGTTGCTCGAAAGTCTGACAACCATTCTTACCAAGGGGTATCTTGTTGCCCAGTAACTGGGTTGTGGAGGTCAGATAGGCAGTCGCTCCATGTAAAATACTGGTATTGCGCTGTATCCGGTAAGATTGGAAGGTGACCCCAACATAGTTAGGAAAAGCCTAGGCAGATGATGATGATGTTGCGCATAATGTAAATTATTTTGTATAGAAACAAGTTTTTCTTACTTTACTTTCAGCTGTGCTGCTGGGGAGTTTGTTGAGCCACTTGTTCTTCCCAGCTAAAGCACTAGGAAGTGGTGAAGGGTGGGCGTTTTGGGAGACTGTTTTATGTAATTTTGACGTCCGAAGAGTGCTGATTTTCAGCCTAGTTTGAATAAACGACTTTTGATTTTGATTACGATAAGGGAAAGAGAATGATGAATGGTGATGCTATAGAGTACTAGATGTTTAAAAATTTTGAAATTAAGTAATAAACCCACTCTGATTAAATCACAATGTTATTTTCCAATTATTATTCACACATACCCACCTATTACATTGCTGCACTGATATAGCTTTTAGTAAACAATAAACAGGCATTGTATTGCGACATCTCGATTAGCTAGAATGCTTAGCATTGATAATTAAATGAATTCATATGCAAAACAGAGCAGTGGTGGCCCAGTGGTAACGGCCGCGACTTACGAGTTGTACATACAACTCGTAAGTCGCGCCTACGACCTCGTAGGTTCGAAGCAGACAGGACATGCGCTTTACTTTGTGTGAATTATTTCATCACCACTGCTCTTAAAACGGTGAAATAAAACATAGTGAGGTAACCCGGCATGTCCTAGAACCAAAAATTCGAAGACATGTGACATCTACCAACCCGCACTGGGCCCGCGTGGTGGTTTATGGCCCACTCTCTCTCACAGAGAGGAGGCCTGTGTCCCAGCTGTGGGAACATTATAGGGTGATTATGCTTATGCTACATGCAACACTTGCCTTCTCAAATAAAAGGCCAGTATCGCGGCCCACTTTGCCATCATGCAGCGTGGGCTCAATAATAATAAACAGTTTTAAATGATAATGATTATAAAACACCTTTTTGGACCATACCATTTTTGGTAAAAACGTATCTTCACGTAGTACTTATCATTATTTGAATAAAATTCAAAGATATCCGATTACCTTAACACATATTATCGACTTTAAATCGCGTATCGATTACTTTCAAGAAGAATTTCTGAGTACTGAAGTTTACATCACTTTTATTTTTATTTTGTCGGCCAAGGATTTAAATAACCGATCCTTATCTTTTATTATTGTATTGCTTTTTTATTTGCCAGGAGAATTAATTGCTGTCATTACGGTTATAAGTATTAATAATTAAAACTTGTGACTTCGAAACAAACGAAGGCGAAGTTCGCAAGATATTAATTTATCAGCTTTACTTAATTTTTATGGTCTGCATATACAAAATTTCTTACAGTAAAATCCCTCCACTATTTCAAATTCTGGATCAGCCAGTAGCACTCAATGGATTAACTGTTTGTCAATAACAAGAAATCTACTTTTAGCATTATTTTTTAAACTCCCATTACTTATCTGTGACCCAGTAAGATAGGCTCGTCTCGCAAACAGTTTATCTCGAATGTTTATCTAATATGTGTTCTCGTTCTTACAAGTTATGTCTCCAAGACAAGAGACACGCTCTAAAAACTCGAAAGATATTTGAAAAAAAAACTATTGATAAGATTCTTTATCGTATTTGTTTTGTACATAAATCGCATCGCATAACTGAGATATGTAACGTACTACAAGATCACGTCTGCAATCCTCGAAGCAGAGGTTTACCTACCATTCGATGGCTCTCTGCATCTTGCATACAAATCGCAATTTGCACCTTGAATTCCTAGAATTGAATACAGACTACTGCCAAAATACTTATGCCGTAATTAATAGTCGGATTGACAGGTCAGTTATGAGCCAAAATTAATAATTCAGTCAGTTCTATTACGTGTTCTACGTCATTAGCTACTGTAGTAGTTATTTCGCAGGTAATTAAAGTTATCTCTCCTTCTATGGTCTTTTCACCAAGATAATATCTTTAACTGGGACTGCCTTGTTGGTCTAGTGGTCGCAAGCGCTACTGCTGAGCATGAGGTCCTGGGTTCGCTTCTCGGGTCGAACAAACTGTTATTAGGTTTTTCTATCCGGAAATTCTCAGTAGCAGCCCGGAGTCTGGATTTGTGCCCGGTTGATGGCAATAGGGACGCCCCCCCTATTAGATGGGACTTAAACATAACTGGCGAAACGTGGGTGTACTACAGGTACACCTCTGCCCAACCCTTCAGGGAAACAAGGCGTGATATTATGTTATGTGTTAATATCTTTAATGACCTCCAAGACTCAACAAATTGCTTCTGTATCAAGCAACATTCACTCTTCATCAAACAAGACAATCACGCCCGTCTCCTTTTACAGAGTCTACTTATCATACGTACCAATTCCACAGAAGACCTCGTCTGACCTTTCCAATGAATGTGAGTAAGAACCAAAGATTAATGGGCAGGCATAGTAGACAAAAGTACCACGTGCTATAAAGTTGTAACTCGTGGACGAGATCGGTCCAGCAAAGCGAGCGGGAAGCGCGTCTATTTTGAATTGTTTACTGCCGTCGCCATTCATGGCTAATAAAGACGTGCGCCGGCGCACCCATTGTGACCGCAACATGGCCGCCAGTTTGAGGGAGGAATGCCCTCTAAGCTCTCCAGGAAAGTGCTTGTATGATTAATAATGTAATGTAATGTGTGTTGTAATGGCTTGCAAGTGAGATCATTTTTGAGGCAATAAAACCAATAAAATTGCAATTCTCAAAAGTTTTAGGGAATTACAGAAAACCTTGGTGTTAGGACAGCAAAATTATGAGCGGAGAGTAGAATCATTAGTGAGAACAAATTCCGAGAAATGTCATTTCAAAGAAATGAAACAATTTTTATAGTTACGTTCAGGAGAGCGACACGACATAATTGACAAGTTGACAGCTGTCTTTAACCAAAACATATTTAACAACGGTTTTTTACCAAACGCGTCAAAAGAAATTTAGAATTCCGAGAAACCAAGGACTACTAATACTAACACCTAACACATAATATATTAAATTTGATAACTCAATATTTGCTAGATTGTTACTTACATAAGTCAGAAATATCTTATCAATAACGCTTTACAAATCCCTGAATTCGTTGAATTCTTTCCTTTGAAGTCTCCTAACCTCAAACGGTTTTCCTCGAAAACTTGACAATTATTTTCACAACTCGCTCGAATCTTCAAAAAGTAAAAAAGATTTTCCGATACCGGGAATCGAACCCGAGCCTCCTGGGTGAGAGCCAGGTATCCTAGCCACTAGACCATATCGGATACTGTAGTATTGTTTGAAATACTGATTCAGCACCTACAGATGTAATATATTTACTGTGTTTATTGAGACCACCCACAAATATACGACAGCCAATATTTTTGATTCCAGTTATTTATATTCTGCAAAACAAAGATTACAATATCGATTATGAAGATTATTGTGTTGATTTATGATTACTCGTATCAAACACATGAGATAAATCCAAATCTCGAAATTCATAAACATGATCCGTACAATATCAACGCACGTTCTACATACAATGGTAGCAATCAGCAAAACGCTATCTCGTTACAAGAGCCTAGTTCCAGCCGTTAAAAGGGTCGGTTGTTCTAATCAAAGGCATCCTCATCTAAATGACACAATTGGAATGACCCAAATATCGTTCCCTAAATGGTGCGGTTTGTAGAAATGCTACAATTTTGCATGAGATCATCAAGGAAGCGGCCAGCACACGCCACTGCTCAATTGTCGCCGGTAAATGTGTCCATTACTGACTGGCTCACTTCAGGTTTATTTATAGATTGTGTTACCTACTTACTAATAAGCATGTGTTTTCAATAATTTCTGAAGGTATTGAGGGGCTTTAAAATACGAGCAAGTCGTCCCAAACTGCACTGTTAGGCCCGGTATCCACCAAAGCGGAGAGGAGAGGAGACGAGAGAAGATGTGTTTTGTATAACCAACCAGATTTCGTTATTTCCACATCTCCTCTCCGCTTAGCTTCGGTGGAAATGGATCAAGCGGAGAGGAGAGAAGATGTCTCATTTTTCTATAGAATTTGTGCCGCAAGCGAGCAAGCGGCGCGGAGCAGAGCGAAGATGTGTGTGACCGACTGTGACTACACACAGCTCCGCTGACCAGGCGGCGCCAATGCTAGCGCACTTCTTTCCCCGCTGCTTTCTCCCCACGCCTCGCACACCCGAAAGCGTCAGTCGATTGACTGACCTTGAATGCAAGGGTCGGCCCGTTCGTATTTTTATATTTTCAGTTAAGTTTGCAAAATATCCGTGTCTTAGGAATACACTTTTGAGTACTTAAAAACATGGCGTCTGCCTTTCGTAGACAGGACTTGACTGATTTCGTCGAGCACACAGCTCACATCTCCGCTACGCACAGCTCATATCTCCTCTCCGCTTTGGTGGAAATAACATGCCAGCTAAGTAGCACATCTCTCGTCTCCTCTCCTCTCCGTTTTGGTGGATACCGGGCCTTAGCCTACTAAATGTGTCTACTATATCGAGGGCAGCCAGATGTTTCGAATTTTAGTTATAGGATAAATGTTCTAGGTCAGATTAATACTATTCCGTACAAAAAACAGACCCGTCAGAAAATGATATATAATGAGAATAAAAGCCGATTCGATTATACAACATGTACTTGAAACAGATAGTATGATTTAGAAAAGGTAATGTTGAAAGAGCAATCGTTCGCTGTAGATAGTGTACATGGGTGTTTTAGTTAATAATAATAGAAGGGCTGATAGAAAAGAGCCCTGAATAAATACTAAGAATTCCAACGTACGATGTGGGCAGCTTTTACGTGGTTCGCAAGTGAGAAGGATTGATATACGATTGACGCAAAACATGCTATAGTGATAGATTCAGATAGAATGGTCGGTGGTGTTAAAAACCATTTAAATAAATTAGACTACAAGGACTCACATGAGACTACACATTCAACCATATTTAATTCAGAAGGTGCTAAAGATTTATGTTTATAATACGTAAAGGTAAGTTTCAAACATGTTTTATTAAATAACATTGACTCAGGTTTACCGAATAATGTTCCTACGGACACATTGTTTATATTACCTTACAAATATACTTCTACATAAACATTAAACAAACTATCGCTTAGGTAACTACGTATTATTGGAAATGTGTGCGTTTGTTTATTTGTTTCTGTTTCTTTTTCTGGAATATATTTGGAAACGTTTATTTCCATGTAGTTGAAGGCTACGTCGTACCTAGGTGCGTATATCTTCAAAGGATACCGTGTTAGCGTAGAACGTTTGTTCATGGGCGGTGAGGTAGGTAAGGTTTAAGTGAAAGAAGGCGAGCGTTTTGACTAGACCAAAATACTTTTAAACGCTTCAAAACAAGATTCCACATATTAGGAAAATTGAGCAGCTTTCTTAGCCAAAAATAAATGACTATTAGGGATAGTGATGCAATTTTAGCAACAAAATCAGAATCACGTTATACTGACTATTCGTATCGTAAAATCTATTCCAAAATTTAAACAGATACGCCCTAAAATAAGCACTTATGCAATACTTGACATTACCGGACAAGATGAAGAGCTTCAGTTTACTTCGAAACGTAACGTTTACGTCAAAGAAACGCTGCTAACGATACTTTACGATCAATAATAAAGTCCACAATAAAAACCGCGTCAGCGTCGACAGCTGTTTGAGACTGAACTAAACCCGTAAATACTGATGTATACTGCGCAATGAATATTCTAGAATGCAAATAGGCAGGGGCGTCATTTCTGTCTGAATTGCCGCCGTTACGGTGAAAGATGGCTTACTAGCATTCTCTGGATGCCTGTCAAGCGTATGGACGTGTCGCAGAATTTAGTCTAATTTGATGGGTAATTGTTATGTATTTTTGGAATTTTCTAATTGTAGGATTTAATCCGTGTAGCACCTTCAAAAATACTCTTTCTTGGTCTAATCGCCTTATCATTCAAGTGCTTAATCGTATTGTAGATAGTTAATTGTTGTAATCCAATACTTGACATTAAAGAATATCAGTAGGTATATGTTTAGAACTAACTTTTCCTCTACCAAACACAGATTTACTTGTCTCTTTATCAAATTTGTTCGCTATCACACGTGCAGGTAGTTTTGGCTTTGCTTCAGCTATATTTGTTTAATTTGCTCATTGTTTTAATTTTAGCTGTCATTTGTCAAGAAACTTGGAATGATTTGCTAATAGTACCAAACGCCAAGTCTTTTGCGATTCATCAGTGCTCGTCACATTTTAGTTCTAGAATCTTCATTCATAGCAGCAGAAGCGTTTAAGATGGTAGATTAATAACCATGGTACGATAAACTAGTAAACGCAAGTCATTGGCACGTCATGTGTAAGCAATTCATAAATTTCAACGTCAAACAAGAAACCGTCCATACTGCTTAATTTTAAATCTTGCTCACGTGTCTAACGTAATATCGTGGTATATGAGCCATCGCGCTGGACACCTGTCCAGGTGGGCGGCATGGCCAGGGTCGGCGGAAAATTCTTTGAGTTACAAGTATCTTGCGAAACATTTTTTTAGAATTAATTCGGGCGGGTGGGCGGAGCTTGTACATATTTGGGTTATATTTGAATTGTCATTTATTAAACAAAGCTACATTGATTGATTGACTCCAAAGCAAAGGTGAGAAAATCCGGTATTCAAAAATAAATCGCCTTCCATTGGGCATTAGAAATAGAAACATCTTGGACACTGAAGTTCTTTCGTTAACTTGAGGAAGGTACCGTGACAGTCTGTTTCCGGTCTGACCTGATGCAGTCATTAGCTTTGGCATACCACGACGACGTCGTGCAAAATTCTACGACCCCCTGTCTGTATGAATTTATAAATAATCCCGGTACGCCAGTGGCGGCGGCGGTGCGGCAGACCGCGGACGGCGCGGGCGCGCGATCCGCAATGAGCGCCCGCCCTAATCGACTTGCGATTCGACCATAGCCTGTAGCTAAGTCATACAAACTTCGCTAGGAGTTACATCTGAAGTCGCGAGTACGTGGTTTACATACGAGTGATCGCCGCGAGTGCAAAATGTGGTTCCAAAAGTGACAGTGTTTTAAATATTTGCCATCAACATCGTCTATTAACGATAGATGACAGTTTGTTGTAATGCAAGTGCGAATATATATTCTGCTAAATAAATACTATTTGTCTTAAACGGGTTTTGGATTTGACGATATGGAAAACTTTCAAGAACTTTCTTTTTTCGGAGTCTTCGTTCATTTTGTTCGTTTTACCGGTCACCGAGATTTTTACTCCGGTGCTCGCTTGATTAAGCGCAGACATGCCTCTTCCAATTTACAGGAGAATAAATTGTCGTTTCTTCGGGACACTTTGAAATCTTTGTATTATTTGCGAAGTAATCTCTCAAAGGTGTAGCTTTTATACTTCAGAAACTTGGTGGGATGATTTTGCTTTTTGCTGCAAGAAGATGAATTACTGCGGGTGAATGCATTTGAAATTCTAATTTTACCTGGTTATAGTTGCTTAACAAAAAGAATAAGACTAGTTCCACGAATAAAGCGAGATGGCTAAGTATGTCAGTAATGTTGATCCTGAACAAGTATTCATGATGTATTTTGTATTAAATGCATTTCAAAAGAGACTTCATTGCAAATAAAACACATAAAAGCTATCTTTTATATTTTCAATACACCGAGATCTTCATAAGGATTCCCAGTTTCAATAGTACCGCTTTGTATTATGTCTGCGTTCTTCCCATTCGTTTCGCAATGGCTTTCTTGTGTGGCTAATTTTACTTTACATTCATGTGGACATGTCATTACTGTCTTCATTTACCAACACATTGTTATTCGTAGTCTATTTTTGAACGTGCACGTTTCTACGTTCACGTAAGAGTTCAGAAGTAACGTTGCTAAGTTCGTTCACATATTAATTACGATTCTTTGTTTTGGTCGTAAATTGGTCCGAGGTATTGTTTCACTTAAAATAACATTGCTCATTATTTTTGGACCTGTTGTTTTTATTTTGGTCAAATCTTGAATCTTTTATTCATGTTTTCCTTACTTGTTGCTGAAGATTTCTAATTGGTTTCCTTAACATAAAATAGTCGGATTATCTGATGTACAATATGTGACAGTAAAAGCTTGTTTTGTCAAACATCTAGGATGATTACATAGAATGGCTTCAGGTTGAATTATTATTATGTCTTCTGCGAACTCTTCAAACCATTCTCTTACTATTTGACCAGTGATAAATGATTTTAGGAAACGCTTGTTAAGTTTATTTGTTATGCTAAAACCCGTGCCAAGATTAATAAAATTGAAGTGTGTGTTTTTACGTTTTGCTGAGGAAAACCTCCTACAAATGATCCGAATAATTTGTGTTACTTTTAGAATGCATCTCAGCGGTCAATAACGTTATGATGCAAAAATATAAAGAAAATATTAAGATTAAGCATAACGTAAAATATGTAGAATAAAATTAGGCCATGTTTCAGAATGATGGAGGGCTTGTGGCTAAGTAATAACAGCCGCACGGGTCAATCGATCAGGTTAAGCTACGCTTGCCGCGGTTGGTCTGTGGATGGGTGACCATCTTTACATACCAAGACTCCTCCGTGCCTCGGAAAGCACGTTAAGCCGTTGGTCCCGGCTGTCATTTGTAGATCTTTGACATTCGTTACGGGTCGTCATAAGCTCGAAAGTCTGACAACCAGTCTTGCCAGGGGGTATCATGTTACCCACTAACTGGATTGTGGAGGTCAGATAGGCAGTCGGTCCATGTAAAATACTGGTATTCAGCTGTATCCGGTAAGACTGGAAGCCGACCCCAACATAGTTGGGAAAAGGATAGACAGATGATGATGTTTCAGAATGATATGTGATATGAATTTTCTCTTTTGACAAAGTTGATGGAAATTATGATGCTCTTCCTTTTTACCCGACTGCCTCAGGAGGGTAATGTTTTTCGAGAGTATGTATGTATGTATGTCTATTTCTTTGGCACGCTCCGTAGCCTAAACGGCTTGATAGATTTTAACGTATTTACGTAGATGTCGTTGGGAGTGACATAGGCTATATAATATTTATAAATTGCATCTGCAAATACAAAAAAAGGAGGGAAGTTTTTTTTTAATTAATTGCAACAATATTGGTACTTATCAGATAAAAGCTAGTAATGAGTAATTTTCAAATATATATATTTATAAAACTAAAAATATTGAAATAAAATTAATTAATTAATTAAAAAACAAAAAACCCGACTGCAAAAACACTTAACTGAAAAGGGAAAAACAAGCATTATAATCTATATAATGTTGGTCTTGCAGGCGGGGACAGTCGAATAACTTGAAATATGGTGTAACTTTTGATTGTCCTCGCTTGCGATACCAAAATTATATAGATTATAAATGCTTGTTTTTCCCTTTTCAGTTACCTATGTGTTTTTGCAGTCGGGTTTTTTGTTTTTTAAATAATTTATTTTATTTCATGCCAATTATTACAACATGTGTATACTTGTTATTACGTCTGTTACAATTTATTACACATCCGAATTCCCGCCTACATCGAATGTTTCGACACTATTAGGCTATTAGGCCCATATTGTACATCATGTAAAATATGGTGTTATGGTCCACTCATACTATTACTGCCGTAGGCGTACTGCATGTCGTTGTTCAACTTATGTGACCTTGCATAATACTTTATCTTTATCGTTTTCCATGATACTTGTATGGTCATCGAGGTCTAGGTTGAATTTTGTTTCTATATTTTAATTTAAAATCTTGAAGGACGCTGAACGGGACACAATAAAGTTTTATTGTTATGACGCCTATGTGTGTCCTTCAAAGAGTTAATATAGACGTTACTTTAATATCCTTAGATTATATTAATTACCTACTTATTTGGGTACGCTTCGCTGGGTTCAAATGGTAGCCATGTCTTGTGTTCTCAATATTTGTTGTAACTAGATCACATTTCTTTTGCCCTTACTACATGTAATTGTATACGTTGACTGCATTCCACGTAACCAGTCATTTGGATCACTCAAGTATACGAAGTAATTGCTAAAAGATAGTTACGCAAATCTGATTGATGATAAAGATCGCCGGTTGTTACCGTTACTTAAATTTGGCCACCGTGCTGTCTATTAGTTCGTTCACCTTCGAAACTTAGGGTAAGCGCACACGACCCAGCGGCCACAACCACCGGTGGCTGTCGCTACCTGCTGCGGTGGTAAGCACTGCTCTAGGGGGTGACCGCCACCAGTCACACGTGTGCGACAAATCCATACAAAACGTATGAAAAATCATGTGAACTGCTTGTCGCTGAGGCACCGGTGGCTCGTTTGCGCCTAGCCTTCTAGTAATTTCTGGTTTGTGTCTTCATTTATTTTTTCCCGATACCAATTGATCTACTGAAGCTTTTGTTTCCGATGTGAGACTAATTAGCTGTCTGGATGACTGCTCATTTAGTTTGAAGAATTCGATTTTCAGTTACGTTAGCCATTGATCACGTCTTGTTATTTATAAAATAATAAAGCGATAGTGCTCAGTGCTGATTAGTCTAGACATGTTTTTGTTAAAGTGTATTGTGATATAACCAGTGCCCAAATAACAGGTCAAAATGATGCAGGGTTTATTGGATTCGCTGTACAAAATTTATACAGGTAAGATGCATTGTGCTAGTAATTTCCGTTTTCTATTTCTAGGTTATAAATTATGTATTATTCAACCACGGTCTACAGATGTCGATATTGATTTATGAGTAACAAGCCTAGCTAATAATTGACAAGGCTGGTATTATGACTCCATTGCACTAAATTGTAGCGACTTAACAATACAAATGACAGTATTATGTGCAGATGACCTCGGACAAATTACGAGCAATTTTCGCATGAATTTTACTCAACGAACCGTTGTTTGTGAGTTGCGTAATGTGACCTGAGGCTAATCTACTAGATTATTAATATTTTGATGCGGCGCAGGCGCAACAACGGAAACTTCAATTCTGACATTTCACTTTGACATTTCAATTTTGTGTTCGTCGATAACCGGTTCTGTTTTTTGTGTACGTGAGTTCATTCTTTACGGTTTAATTAAGCAGGCATGGGCTTCGGTCACGATGGCTTATTATTTTGTTCGGAGGGCGGGGTTAAATGATAAATTAATGCTTAGGCAGTAATTTGCTATATTTTTTGCTGTATTGTTGCTGAATTAATCTTCGTAATGGGTGTGTTAACCCCGGAGATGAAAGAAATCTTTCATTCTTCTATGAATTGTGAAGAGGATTACGGTACTTGAGACTATACTCTT
The DNA here is from genome assembly GCA_905333075.3 of Atethmia centrago. Classification (NCBI taxonomy): domain Eukaryota; kingdom Metazoa; phylum Arthropoda; class Insecta; order Lepidoptera; family Noctuidae; genus Atethmia; species Atethmia centrago. Next base: position 25,851,618 of record HG995378.1, on the reverse strand, counting down.
TGAAGTGGCGGAAATTAATACAGACGCTTAGAAGTTAATCATTGTTTGCTTTTGATTTTTGAAGCTCCGGATATTGCCTGGCGATTGACAGTACAAAATACTGTGGATTTCGTCACTCAAGTCTTGATTAAAATATACTATTATTTATTTAAAAACGTTGCTTAAAGTTGATTGATGATTGATTGACGTCTGCCTAGCCATACATTTTGCCGTTTAGAGAAACGTCTCTTTCAGCATCGTTTATAACTAAACCCGTAAGTATAGTTAACTAAAGCAATAGCCAATTTTCGTTAAGGATTTAATTGCTTTCCAAATATTGAAAGGGTCCATAACAAATCCTTTTGTGACGATGTGTGAAGTATTATTTCTTAGCACAGTTTCGTCTTTAAATTAAGGAATATATTTAACTGTTCCTCTAATAACGTATTGAACTTCTAATGATAGATACTTTTTTTAAATTAATGAACCTCTAAAAATTTGCGCTTCTAATTTGAGCCTCTTTTTACTTTATGACCTTTTCTCACGGTTGGTCGCAGTAACTAAGCTAGGGTGCCTCGACTGAACGGGTTTTTTTGTTGTTATTGTTTGTTTTGTTGCATTATCTACGATTATGTTTTTATAATTGATCTCATTATCTGCGATTTGATCGACCAAACGGGTTGCGTTAAGTAAGAACTGTGGCCAACCAAGCGCGCGCCGATTTGGTGGCAGTAATTAAGCTAGGGCACCCCGACAAAATGGGTTAGGTTAGGTTAGAACTGTGACACACCGCACGCGAGCCGAGCGAGCGAAGCGAAAGGTGCATCGGCGAGCGCTACATCCAAGTTGCTCGCAGTTACTTGGCTATTTAGTATGTTTAGGTTTGGGGTCTTAGGAACGATTTGAGATTCACAAAAAGAGGCGCAATCCTTATAAAGTGTGAAATGAAGTGGTAATTATTAGAGACTCGATTAAATACATGCCTTTAATTTATCCTAATAATATTATAAATGCGAAAGTTTGTAAGACTGGATGGATGGATGTTTGTTACTAAAGAGTAACACGCAAAAAGTACTGAACGGATTTAGATGAAATTTGGCACACAGATAGTCTATAACCAGGAATAACACATAGGATACTTTTTATCCCGATATACCCACGGGGTCAAAATGCGGGGTGAAACCGCGGGGCGCATCTAGTTGCACATAAATAATGACCTTCACACATTTATCCTCACAATCCGAGCTATAAACGCGAGTAATCGTTACATTGTGTTTATCAATCGGCACGTTCTGGTGTTTGGCAATTGATTGCCGCTTCGCAATCGATAACAGACAACATGTGTCATCTTACCGTTGACCCCGGGGCAATGTCAAGTTTTCTCTAATGGATTTCTTTGTTTGTTCCCTGGTCGTTCAGCTGTGCAGATTAGACTAAAAAGAACTTACCAACGACATGACATAGGAAGAAGCTGTCTAATAGTTTTAAAAGTGAATCTAGAGGGCACAGACAAGCGGCAATTGCTTTCAAAACGTTTTATATTTCTAGTAAAACTTACGTAGCAGTTAACTATTATTTAATCTGTGGTACAACTCATCAGGTGTGGTAATCTGATCATCGAGTGATCGTTTTCGGTTGCTGTAATGTCAATTCAATCCTTATTTTACTTTTCCACCATCGTTATCACTGATAGAAAGTGAGGTCTTGTTTAACTTCAGTTTCTGCTTTAATTGTGATGGCAATCTTTATTTTTAATATGTGAACTACATATTATCTATTAGTAAAAAAAAACCGGCCAAGTGCAAGTCGGACTCGCGCACGAAGGGTTTCCTTACCGTTATCTATAAAAACGGCAAAAAATCATGTCTGTTATAAGCAGAGGTCGGAGTAGGTAGATTAATTTTATATACTTGCGTCAAGATATTATAATATGGACATGCCATTTGATCCATAATGTGCGGGAAGTACCGGAAAAAGTTCCGAAATTGGAATTATGGAATAAAATAAAATAAAAAACATAAGATAGGCTAACCTGGAACACAGCGCGCGCGCATTGTTCTAACAAACACCCAATGAGTCATACAGGATACTTGCTTCTGATTGGTCGTTGCGTGCGGTCAATGCGTCGTGAACATAGATGAACATGAGATAAAGACACAAAAGGTCCTGTCTAAGTTTTGTCTCATACTGTCAAGCGTCATTTCTAATTCAACAGTAAGGGACAAAATACGGTGTAACTATTCCAAGGTATTTTTGTATAAAATAAAGTACTGATTTCTTTTACCATTAGCTAACACTGGTAGCGTAGATTGATATTATTAATAAGTTTTTCACCTTAAACACAAATTCGTGCTAATTTCAAAATTCCGGAACAAATATCACAATAAATATGAAATTCCGGTATTTTGGAGGCATATCCATATTATCCTCTACGTTTGACGTCAACGACCTTAAATCAATCTACCTACTCCGACCTCTGGTTATAAGGGAGCCCCATAAATATTTATTTTATTCTGTTTTTTAGTATTTGTTGTTATAGCGGCAACAAAAATACATTATCTATGAAAATGTCAACTGTCTAACTATCACGGTTCATGAGATACAGTCTGATGACAGACGGACAGCGGAGTCTTAGTTTTACCCTTTAGATGCGGAACCCTAAATACATCGAATTCATTGCCACACTTCATGTGGGTACTAGATTACTGACTCTTGCTTAACTTACTGATTACTTTAAGTTAACGAAATACATATTTGATAAGGTTTAAAGGTGCATCCACACCGAAGTTTTTGTAGAGCAACACTTGCAAACTTTGACACAAAAAGTAACTTGCATCTTAATACGAAGTGACAAATTCATAACCTTATTTACACCACACAGCGTGTGCGGCGGACTCGACTCGAGACTAGCGTGCACGAACGGAGAACAAACCAGGCCAGTAAAAGCCTCCGAATACCTTTTGAGGCCCAGATGGCGCATGGCTTAGATGGTGTTAGATGATAATTGAGAACATGATAACCGCATAAACGTGTAATGTTAGAGATCGAATCGAAAAGCGAGAAATCTAGTTTAAAAACTGTTACACATTTCCAAAAAGTAACGGAAAAGATATTTGCAAAAAACCCTTGCTTTTATGGGTTAATTTTGAAGACCACCATTTTATTGCAGTAGGTACAGACATAATATTTTTACATCAGACAGAGATTAAAAACAGTTTAACCTTTTAACCGCCACAGTCATGTATATAGATGACATACCAAAATGTGCCCAGCACGCCACGGTCACGAATACATGACAAATTTTGAGGAATAATTCGTACCTTGGCGCTGAGGGCTCGTTTTTGCTATTTTGACGTGGCGGTCAATAGGTTAAAGGCTCGTGCAGACTAGCGCGATATCGCGGGCGCGACAGGCAGCAATATGCCTGTCGCGCCCGAGTTATCGCCCTAGCCTTCATGGTTCGTAAACCATTGGTGCAATTACAGCGAAAGAAAAAAACGTTCTTTATAGCTTTTGACCTAAACAAAACTGAGGAATTCGCCTCAGATCCTTCCTTAATCTTGAATTCCTCATAACAGAGACATGAACTGGGTCATAAACGGACCTGTACTATCGTGTTTCAAGAAAATTGTCTACTTTTATTTATTTTACTCAAGAAACTGCTTTCGTAGGCTGACTTTAGTTCGCACTATGCCTAAAACCTGAAACTTTGAAGGTTTTTTTTCTTAGGGTGCTTAAGGAATCTAAATTAAGTATTAGCATATTTACATATGATGAGTAAGTAATTAAAATTACCTACTCTTTTATAGCATGTTAATATGTACTAGTTACTACCAAAATTTTCAAGATTTCAATTTGGCAAGAGCATCTTCAAAGATACTTAAAAATATGTCGAAGCAAATTGGACACTTCATTTATTGAGTCGTGTTTAGATTCCGGAAACAGCCTATTCGTGATTACCATTGAAATAACCAGTTAAATCGATCAAGTTCTGATCGAGAACTAATGGTTGGCAACCTCTGTGCAGGTGTGCGGAATCGTGATCAGTCTGCAAGGTCGACTTGATGCAGTACAGTTGAAGCATTGTATGGACACAATTAACGAGCAAATATAACTCGTATACCGATTGCTATCGAGAGGGGCTCGTGGCTAAGTAACAGTCGCTCGGATCGATCGATCAAGGTTAAGCTACGCTTGCCGCGGTAGATGAGAGACCATCCATTTCATAAGGAGACCTCTCCGTGCCTCTAAAAGATGTTAAGCCGTCGCTGTCATTGGTAGATCTTTGACAGTCATTACTGGTAGTCAGAAGCACGGAAGTATCACAACCAGTCTTACCAAGGGGTATCGTGTTATCCAGTAACTGGGTTGCGGAAGCAGTATTTTACATGGAGCGACTGCCTATCTGACAGTCCAGCCCATTGAATGTCCAGCCCATTGAATGACTTTTTATTGAAATCATGAATTGGGGAACAAATCTAACTTAGAGAGACGTATTAATGATTCTAATTATTATAATTATGTTAATACATACATCTGTTATAGTCGCCAATCACATTTTGATCAAGATACAACCTGACACTGACTTGCAAATAGCAAAAAACGTAAGAAAACTTGAAGTTCGCGGGCTACAGTTGCCGACTGGAGGAAAAAGGCTAGATAGAGATAACAATCGATTCATATCGAGTTCTAGTGGTAGGGGCACGAAAACAATCGCAACTAGTGTTGGTTACAAAAGAAGTAAATGTCAAGAGCATACGGTGATTTGACCCGCAGATATTAGTATCGCATTTTGTGGTCAGTCCTCTCGTTGTTCTGCTGAAATCGAGAGGTGTATTATGTTTAATGAGAATGACATTGAGACAGAGTGGGCTTGTTATTTAGAATTTTCAAACTGATTTTTAACAAGGTGGTAAGAAGGTGCTTGCTTTGTCATTGTTCCTTATGTGAAGGCCACTAGGGTATTTGACTGTTATTTTTTAATTTAATTTGTCGACACCTAAAAAAGTTAAGCCATAGTAAAAAATATATTTTTTAAATCTATGCTAGACAGAAACAGCACTACATAGTCTATGCTATGATCTATGCTAGTCTTAGCATCTGACTTCACAACACAGGAGAGCCATAGCAACTTCGCGCCGTTGAGTACCTACAATGATCGAAGAATAATTTCAAAAGCGTATAACTTCTCCATTTTGCTACTGATTTTGTTTCTTTTTTCACAAAACGTGGCTTTTTTATATTTAAAATAAGTATTCATTCATGTATTTCATTGACAGTAATCAAATACCCTATTTATCGTTACTGGATCCTGCCGGGGTCGCGTGGTAGTTCGAAAGAGTTACCGCGGCCCCTGACAACACAGGCAACGGAAGGAATACGGGTGGGTTTTAGTCAGTAAGAGTGATACACCCTCCCGCTCCGCCCAGAGCGGCAGAAGTTATTTGATAATTTCCCACCCAAAAAAAAAATCGTTACTGGATAAGTGACGTAAACGGAACTTGATAAAACGCAATGATTATTCTTTTTTAGCACAATACGCACGTGAAAGTGACAGAAGAAAGTGATCATTTAAAGATTTTATTGAAAAACGTAAAATGTGAAAAACGCAAAGTCGCTCAATGGGTTGTTCCAATCTTTTACATTCCAAAAGCAAAATTCCAACAACTCTTCTCAAGAACGAGCAACTTCAGTAAATAACCATACTTACACCCGGTTTTTAATCGAGATTACAAAGTTGAGAACTTGTCAAACTCTACTTTGGTAATTTCTTCAAAATTTCTTTGAAACAACCGTAAGGCATTTTGAATTTCGTAGTAATGCTACACCCGAACCCGGTGGTGTTACTCGATTACTCCCAGTCGATACCTATTTTGCACAATCGATGGAATGGTAACTATTCTACACGCTGATGTTCAACACCTACATGCGTGTGCGCACTATCAATCAACAAAACTTTTCACCAAATTGTTTTCTAACTCCACAAAGATAACCCACACAAACGGAACAAAGAGTGTAAAGTATTTCTGTTACAGAGATCCCTTATTTAGCATGTTTTACGTAACACCCACTGGCTTGCCAATTGACGTCACAATGGAGCAACAATACGAAGTTTAGGGCTTTTCGTCTTTCAGTCTGTTTTGACGTTTGTCATCGCTGTTTACAATTATGTTGAAAGGCTGACTGAAGGCAATTAGGAGATTTTTAAGTCAATTTTGAAGAGTGGGTACCTTATGATGTGTATCTATAGGAATTGATTAATACATGATGAATGATAAATGATTTTATTTCTGTAAGTAGGTTTTTACAAATACTTTTACACGTCAAACATATTTTTTAAAACTAGATGAGGTCGGCGTTTCCTATCTGACTACTCTGAGAAGAAAGGCCGAAACAAACTCAGAGGTCACAGTCTCTTTTAAAGTCCAGACATAATCTTGGTCAGATCATGTGAAGACCATGTCGATTGGTGTCTGAAATGGTCTTTTGATGAAAGAACCACACAGATTGAGTGGACCTGTCCAGTCAGTGCACGCATTTGTCAGTAGTTGTGCAGCTCAACTCAGAACTAATATTATGTAAAGGAGCACAAGCTCCTCTAAATAATATTAGTATCATGATAAAGTAATAAAGTAATTACAGCCGCACGGGTCGATCGATCAGGTTAAGCTACGCTTGCCGCGGTTGGTCCGTGGATGGGTGACCATCTTTACATACCAAGACCCCTCCGTGCCTCGGAAAGCACGTTAAGCCGTTGGTCCCGGCTGTCATTTGTAGATCTTTGGCAGTCGTTACGGGTCGTCAGAAGCTCGAAAGTCTGACAACCAGTCTTACTAAAGGGTATCGTGTTACCCAGTAACTGGGTTGTGGAGGTTAGATAGGCAGTCGCTCCATGTAAAATGGGTTGTTTTTTGTTTTCGATTATTCAACTTAATTTTCAGTAAATAGATAATTGCTTCATATTTTGCAATAAATTACAAGCGTTGTGTTATCGCGCTTCTCTTTCTTTTCTATGCAATCTGACATTGACCGCAGTTTAGGTGTTGTCAGCGTCTTAAGACGCTGACAACACCTAAATACAACGCTTGTAATTTATTGCAAAATATGAAGGAATTATCTATTTACTCAAAATTGAGTTGAGTAATCGAAAATAAAAAACAACCAAGTTCTGCATTCAAATAAGACGTTCTTGTTATTAATTAAATACGTTACGTATGTTGATATTTAATACAGATATTTTGGATTAGAACTCAAGGTAAGAGGTTAGTTTAACGTTAGTTTGTATCGAGATGTTTTTTCAAAACTTGTTTTGGTAACAACCAAGTTCTAGGAAATATGTTCAAAATTAACATATATTTTTTCTTCTACCACAGACTATACAGATTTGGCAATATTTTTTCTTAAGTGAAGCCTATTTTGGTCAATTGGATCTTGTCAGCGCCTTAATGATAATGTTTACTTTTAAATCACGAAGGTCAATGGAACGAAAAACAATAAAGTATTTATCTTAGTATCGGAATCGAAGGTCGATATTACTTTCAAGTTTAATTCCTTTAAGCTGTAATTATTTATCGAATAACAATTTTTAAGTCATCATAACAAATTTAAATCAGTGCGAACTGGGTCAAGTGTAGCCTTTTGTGTACCGGTAAATCGTTTTAAAACGAAGTATGGAAATGGAATATGTAATAAATAAATAGTATATATAAATAAATAGGCATAAAACGGTAACATTATAGGTAAATTTTTACCCCCAAAAAGGTAAAAGACCTCATTTCAATAATCATTTTGCCTCATTGTGCCATTTTTGTATGGATAATACGATAAACTAGACTGCCTCGTTGGTCAAGCGCTACTGCATGAGGATGAGGTCCTGGGTTCGATTCCCGGGTCGGGCAAGTGTTATTGGGTTTTTCTATCTGGAATTTCACAGTAGCAGCCCTGAGTCTGGATTTATATTACATGGGACTTAAACATAACTGGCAAAATGTGGGTGTACTACAGGGACACCTCTGCCCAACCCTTCGGCTCCCCCCATCCCTTGAACCCGCCTGCCCGCGCGGTGCAAGATAATATAATCAATGTACCCTATGGGACACCCTTAGCTGTGCTACCCATCTTACTTAATTAAATAGGTGAGAGGCCCTTCTGGCCCAACCGAAGCCCGGTGAAGCAGATAAGATCCCCCGAGGGAACCCTGCAAAAAAGTCATTAACCAAAAAAACAAGAACCCTTTGGGGAAAAAAAGCAAGATGTTATGTTATTTTTATGTAATATGATTAAATAAATAACGTCAGACGTGTTTTCAAGCTGGGATATTCTGTCCATATCTACATGGAGTTCATTACGGATACACAGTAGGTATATACATAACATAACATCACACCTTGTTCCCCGAAGGGTTGGGCAGAGGTGTACCTGTAGTAGTACACCCACATTTTGCCAGTTATGTTTTTAAGTCCCATGTAACAGGGGACGAGCCTATAGCCATCAACCGGACACAAAGCCAGACTCCGGGCTGCTATTGAGGAATTCCTGATATAAAAAAACCTAATAACACTACCCGACCTGTGAATCGAACCCAGGACCTCATGCTCAGCAGTAGCGCTTGCGACCACTAGACCAATGAGGCAGTATACAGTATATTACGTATTATTAAGTGCAGTTACTTACGAGTTGTAGATCGTAGGTTCGAACCCAGACAGGCGCTTTACTTTGTGTAAATTATTTCATCACCACTGCTCTCAAAACGGTGAAGGAAAACATCGTGAGGAAACCGGCATGTCCTAGAACCAAAAATTCGCAGACATGTGACATCTACCAACCCGCACTGGGCCCGCGTGGTAGATTCCGGCCCACTCCCTCTCACAGAGAGGAGGCCTGTGTCCCAGCAGTGGGAATATTCTAGGCTGATTATATATGTATGTTATGTAAGTGCAGTTACATGAACTACAAGCAATCAAGTCTCTAAGTTATCGCAGAAATACGTTAACCTACGGCAAACACCAATTTCAAACTCGATAACACTAAACGACTATTTTACTACAGATAGGATGTTTAAACTCTATAAAATTATCGTTCACTTATCGATGTTGGGTAACAAATGCAGTTATCGGTAATCGGATAAAAGAGGGCGACGGTGTGGAGGTGCTTATCGAGTGCTCGAGCAATCGCGGGCTGATTACTACTTATTTTAAAGAACTCGTCCCGTAAATGTGTCTTGTCGGTTTTTTAGTTTTTTTTAACGCAAAGTGCAGTTTCATGATGCCACTTATTTTTTTTAAAACAGGCGACAGACGATTTTGTAACTGCATACGTATTTTGGTTGATGTTAAATTTAAGTTGAGCTAAGAACATAAGTTAAGGCTCCCGCAGACGCGCACGCCACAATTGCGGCGATAAGTGCCCTCTTTGGGGAATGGCTAGAGAGGCGCCACGGCAGCTTCGGGAGGTTCCTGTGTCGGATAAGGCGGGAGGAAACGCCCGGGTGTCACCACTGTGTGGATCGTCAGGAAGACACGGTGGAGGTCTGCCCAGCTTGGGTAGAGCACCGCCGTGTCCTCGTGGAGGCGATCGGCAGCGGAGATCTCTCGCGTCCGGCCCTGGTCCAGGCCATGGTACGGAGCAAGAGGGCATGGGCAGCCGTCACGTCCTTCTGCGAAGCAGTAATGCTTGCGAAGGATTTGGCGGTACGGTTGAGGGAAAGGCAAATTTCGCGCCCTCTCGCCCCTCGCTTCGGAAATCCCAGGCGAATTTCCGGCCACCGTCTTGCGGACGGTGAGCAATGGGTAGCTCGCCGTCCGATAAGGACCAGGCCTGGGTCGACGGCGCGTTGTGTTCCACGCGCGCCTCAAAGAGATGTCAGCACAAGTGTAGGGGTCCACTAGGGCCGAGCCCTGCCTGCCGGGGTCGCGGGAAGGTAAGAACGGGTTACCGAGGCCCCTGGCAACACAGGCAACGGAAGGAACACGGGTGGGTTTTAATCAGTAAGAGTCTGACACACCTTCCCGCTCCGCCCAGACCGGGAGATCTTCTTTGATAATTTCCCATCCAAAAAAAAGGCTCCCGCAGACAGGTGCAACGATTCGCGTCGCGCTGTTAGCGCTACCCGACAGTGCATAGCGACAGCGCATAGCGACAGCGCATAGCGACAGCGCATAGCGACAGCGCATAGCGACAGCGCATAGCGACAGCGCATAGCGACAGCGCATAGCGACAGCGCATAGCGACAGCGTGACGCGACACTAGTGCCACAATTTCTATGAAAACTTCATGGAAACTGTCACGCTACCTGTCGCGCCCGCGACATCGCGCCCGCGACATCGCGCCCGTCTGCACGAGGCTTTATAGCAGTCATACATGTACATATTAAAACCTGCCGAGATACTTCCAAATTGCACAAATAATAATTGAAAGAGGTTTGAAATTATGAACATTGTCATGTTTATAATTTTTAATATCAATATATTAATGTTTACAGATTTTATATAATTTTCTATAGACATGTGACTTATAACGTCGCTCTTGATGAGTCTGTAAAGGTGTTTATTTGTGAATTACAAGATGATTATTAACATTAACTAAATTAAATTAAAACTAAGTTAAGCCTGAAAAAAGCCCTCGGAATTAAATAAATAAAAAAAAAACAAATTATTTTAAAATCGAAAAACCCGACTGCAAAAACACAACTGAAAAGAGAAAAACAAGCATTACAATCTATAGAATTTTGAATTTTTTTCTCTTTTCAGTTGTGTTTTTGCAGTCGGGTTTTTTGTTTTTAAAATAATTTGTTTTATTTCAAGCTTTTTAGTTTTAAATATATACGTTGGTATATATTATCGAATTGACTCATTACTAGCTTTTATTACATATCAATATTGTTGTAATTTATTTAAAAAAAAACGTTTCCCTCCCTTTTTTTTTGTATTTGCAGATGCAACATATACAAATTATATAGCCTACGAGGGTCATTCAATAAATACTTAGCCTACAAAAAGTAAACGAAAATTTTGGAAAAGTCGTAATTTATTTTTCAACACAGTCTCCTTTTAGTTCGATACACTTAGCCCAGCGATGCTCCAACTTTTTTAACCCGTCCGAAAAATAGTTTTTGTCAAACTCTGCAAAATAGGCCTCCGTGGCGGCGATGACCTCCTTATTCGATCCATATCTATTCCCGGCGAGTGATTTTTTCAGATTAGGAAACAGAAAGAAGTCACAAGGGGCCAAATCTGGAGAATACGGTGGATGGGGCAACAATTCGTAGCGTAATTCGACCAATTTAGCCATGGCAACGGCAGACGTGTGAACCGGTGCGTTGTCGTGGTGAAACAGCACTTTTTTCTTCGCCAGATGGGGTCGTTTTTTCTTTAATTCGGTGTCGAATCGGCCCAATAAATCGGCATAGTAAAGCTCTGTAATTGTTTTACCCTTCTCGAGGTAATCGATGTAGATCACACCTTGTGAATCCCAGAAAACGGTGGCCATAACTTTTCCGGCCGATTTTACAGTTTTCGCCTTCTTTGGAGCACGTTCCCCGGTCTGGATCCATTGTTTTGATTGCTCCTTGGTCTCTGGTGTGTACCAGTGGATCCAGGTTTCATCGACGGTCACAAAACGACGCAAAAACTCCGCTGGATTCCGCTTAAACAGCGCCAAACACGTCTCCGATGTGGTCTCACGGTTGCGCTTGTTTTCTGGTGTGAGTAAACGCGGCACCCATCGCGCCGACAGCTTTCTCATGCCGAGTTCCTCGTGAAGAATATGATGCACTGTTCCTTCTGAAATGCCTACAGTCTCAGCTAGCTCCCGAACCTTCAATCGGCGATCTGCCAATACGAAATCATGGATTTTTTTAATGTTTTCCTCCGTAGCAGCTGTTTTCGGTGCACCTGGACGTGGTTAATCAAAAACCGACGTACGGCCACGTGCAAACTCGTTGAACCAATTCTGGACGGTGGCCATCGATGGAGAAGAGTCACCGTACACAGCATCCAAGCGCTCTTTGATTTCGATGCGCGTTTTCCCTTCCAAAAATAGGAATCGAATCACCGAACGATATTGCTCTTTTTCCATTTTTGTAAAACCGATCGACATGTTCGCTTCCATAAGTTGTCAAATTAAAACAAATGAAGGGATCGGAATGAAAATTTGAATAAAGAATTAAAAAAGAATGTGCTACACTGTGGTAAAACTCTTTTGAAACTACAGCGCCCTCTGGCGATGAGGCTAGGTACTTATTGAATGCACCTCGTATGTCACTCCCAGAATGAAGACGAATCTAACGACACCTCTTATGTTAAAATCCATCAAGCCGTGTAGGCTACAGAGCGTGCCAAAGAAATAGACATACATACATCATACATACTCCCGAAAAACATTACCCTCCTTCTGAGGCAGTCGGGTAAAAATATATATATTTGGGTTTCATTTTGGGCAGAATTATTGGAATGGAAATAGGTTCACTTAGCCAAAATGATTTTTAAATTAAGTAAAATCTACCATTCAAAGCTGAAAACATTATAATTATTTAACTTGTTTATTGTTCCAGCATACCGATTTAAGTGTATCGAAGGTATTATGTACAGAACTTGATCTTCAATTGATGTAGAAAGTATTAATTACATGAGAAAAAAATACTACAAATTGAATCAGGTGAAAGTATGATCTGAATTTGTCCATAAAATCGTGGGACACTTGCTAATTACCCACTACAGTTATTGAAATGTTTCCCCGAATGTTTCTCCGATCAGGCTGGTATTGAAATTCGATACCAGATGAAAGCACAAATAGAATGATAAAACTGTTTTTTTTTTACATAAATATGTCAACTTAATTTTATACAGCATGATATGATATTTTTATTTATTAATGTAATTAACTTCTTGAAGGAAAGCAATTCTGCGCCTTATCAACAACTATAGTCGGCAAAGTTGTCAAGGAGTCAATCTTGAACAAAATACTTTATGTAATATCTGGCCTATGACATATTCAAGAGTATTAACAAGAAAAAGTTAAGATAAAATAATAAAAGGATAATATTATTGGCCCTGGTTTGAATAACTATGAATAATGAAATGTCAGTCACATTTGATGTTATAAAATTATGTTAGTATGTACTAACATGATTTTATGTAAGTGCCCAATGCAGTCTATCTTTAAGTTAATTACGTACACAGATTGAAAGTTTTGAGTCTTGGAATTTGAAAAAGACCGTTAAACCTTCCAGCCGAAACCGCTCCAAACCTTACACAATTCCCGCCACTTTTGTTCTTATTTTAAATTCCCTTCGCTCAGATGTCAGTGGCCAGTGCTCCAGTTGCAGCCACTTTGGTAACGTTTTGGCGATATTCATCGCTGTCGATCGCTTCGGGCGACGCAGCGATGTTCGCTTTAGGCCCAAGGCTTTTAGGGATTCCCGATAAGTATCGATAACGGTAGATATCAATACAATCGATAAACCAAGGTATGTAGTTCAAGTGCGAATATTTTATGAGCACCGATAAATGTTGTTGAAATTAAATCCGTTTTATTAACTCGATAACTTAGTTGCTTTATATTATTATTTATTATACATTTATTTCAGACCAGGTCCAAATCTTGTTAGTAACAATATACTTAAAAACTAAAGTTAGTATTTAAGCACAATACAAATTAAACTGCGACATGAAGCCGCACCCATCTTTGCAGCATGTGGGACTTTCTCCAATCTGCAAATACCCCCAGTATAGAGTTGGAACTACCACGAAAGGAATTAAGGCAGATATTTTCCTTATGACAGCGGCAAATCCATCAACCCGCGTCTTAGCAAACATCCCTGACGGACTGCACGCCATCGCAGCCCCCCCAGTACCCTGAATGCATTGTTGTATTGGACACGCAGGTCGCTGTATGCCCGCTGCGAATAACTGACCCACAGGCTGCAGGTGTAAAAAGATTGGCAATATGCTTTAAAAACCGTAATTGTTTGTTTTATAAATATATTGCCAGTCAAGATAATTATAAAAAAATACATAATATTATATTAAGTAATTATTTAATTCCAACGTTTTTATTAGAACTTGTAATGAAATGTATTAATTTACAATATAAAACCACAGTTTGAATATTCAGTGATTCAATAATTAATTGCCTTTTTGCACAACCCGTTGTTGCCAATGGCAAAACGATTAAATGATAACGATGCCCTAGTTGTTAATTAATTATTAATGTTCCGACCAATTTACTATCGATATTTATTTGGTTCAGCTCTATTTCAGTTTAGGCATTGAAGCATGCATTCAAGGTCACGAAATACCGCTTAATCGGTTGGTAGATGGTATGTATGTTAATTAACTAAAACAATGCCTTAATAACTGTAGTTTGACTACCGTGGAGTTTTTGGATCAGAAACTTGAACCCGTTGACTGCACGTGCACGCGTTTACATACAAACAGTGGCCAAGTGCGAGTCGGACTCGCACACGAAAGGTTCCGTAGATATTTAATACTACATATTTTTCATTAATACTTTAGTAACCAAACACGTTTATTGTATGGGGATCCCCTTTATTTTGAACTTTATTTGTTGTTATAGCGACCTTAGTAGTACACACTCTGAATATTTCAAGTGTCTATCTATTACGGTTTAAAAGATATAGCCATGTGACAGATGGACGGACGGACAGCGGAGCCTTATTAATATCGCTTTGGGTACATAACCCGTTTTACCATATTTTTGCCGGAAACTGAGCACCTTAAAAAGCTATCGATAAGAGAAAGGAATGTTGTGGCATCCCATCACTACTTTAAAGGCCCTTAAGGCGCTGACAAGACCCAATTGACCAAAATCTGCTTCTCTTAAGAAAAAAAAAATCCAAATCTGTATAGTTTGTGGTAGCGGAAAAAATATATGTTAATTTTGAACATATTTCCCAGAACTTGGTTGTTACCAAAACAGGTTTTGAAAGAAAATCTCGATACAAATTAACGTTAAACTAACCTCTTACCTTGAGTTATAATCCAAAATATCTGCATTAAATATCAATATACGTTACGTATTTAATTAAAAACAAAAACATCTTATTCGAATGCAGAACTTGGTTGTTTTTATTTTCGATTACTCAACTCAGTTTTGAGTAAATAGATAGTTGCTTCATATTTTGCAATAAATTACAAGCGTTGGGTCATCGAGCTTCTCTTTCTTTTCTATGCAATCTGACAGTGACCGCGGTTTAGGTGTTGTCAGCGTCTTAAAAAGGCTTTGAATCCATGGATGTATTTATGAATGTATCTACATTGAGAATATGGCACACAATACATTCTATATATCTATATAGAATGTAGTGTGTGCCATATTCTCACACTTTTCAAGCAAGCTGTCACTCTATGAATATCCTTTAATTAGCTCGGTCCAAGGAGTGACTGTCATGTATGGAAACTCAAATATACTCGTAAGGACAAGACGCCACGTTTTTTTTTGCTCACGTAAATTCGAACATAAAGAAATGGATCTTCTGGGAGTTCCTTTGACTTATTTTATCATCCTGCCACATTCTGACTGGATTCATATCGGGGAACTTTAACCAAACAAATGTTTTTAAGGCGACAATAATTAAATGATGTAATGAACTTTCAAGTGTTTTAAAGATTAAAAATAATATCTGTAATTTGATGGTTACTTTCATTAATTAGAAGGATGTTACACAACTTTTTTGCACCGATATCTCCCAATATGACACTTGACATCAATAACCCAACATATTAATTAAGCAGGTACCTGAAACGTTACGAAACTGATGAATAAACAATACTTCATTCCTAGGTACTTGAAAATTATTAAAATTACAAGATTTGTTACTGGCAGGCTCAATGTATTAACCTCACACCGTAACAGCGTCATTATAAGATACTTCATCATCATTGACTTTAATTGACATTGACAACTATAAAGTTTCAAATTGTTGGCAATTAGCAATCAGGGGTTTTTGTTTGCGTTAGCGCACCTCATTAAGTCAAGTGGTAAAACTTATAAACTGATTTACTTATATATATAGTCGTTAAAAATGTGTATAAAACAAAAGAAAATAATAATATTCTTCTTGATTAACACGCGCTCAATTTCGAGAATTTTAATTTGTGAACTTTTTTTTTACTTTAAGGCGCTGACAAAACCCAATTGACCAAAATAGGCTTCTCTTAAGAAAACAAATTGCCAAATCTGTATAGTTTGTGGTAGCGGAAAAAATATATGTTAATTTTGAACATATTTCCCAGAACTTGGTTGTTACCAAAACACGTTTTGAAAAAAAACCTCGATACAAACTAACGTTAAACTAACCTCTTACTTTGAGTTCTAATCCAAAATATCTGCATTAAATATCAACATACGTTACGTATTTAATTAATAACAAGAACGTCTTATTTGAATGCAGAACTTGGTTGTTTTTTATTTTCGATTACTCAACTCAATTTTGAGTAAATAGAGAATTGCTTCATATTTTGCAATAAATTACAAGCGTTGTGTCATCGCGCGTCTCTTTCTTTTCTATGCAATCTGAGAGTGACTGCGGTTTTGGTGTTGTCAGCTTCTTAAGTCATGTTCTCAACTTCAAATTTCTTAATTCAAAAACATGGTGTTAAGCTTTCAGAATTGGAATTCAATATTTTTCTCGTTGCTATCAATAAATTTTGAATAGGAAGGTTACCTACACCTACGTAATAAATCTACCAAACGAATACTGTCTGTGGTACTTATTGTTATTTCCGGCCGAATTACCTGCCCGTTATATTTTTATCCGCACTAAAATTGTATCAATAAATTGGTATGTACAGTCGCCAGCACACCAGGTCACCACAAACAGTCAAATTTAAATCTTAAAATGTTGACAGTTGAGTTCCAAATCGAATGAGAAAATTTGACAGTTTGTGGTAACTTAATGTGCTGGCGACTGTACCGACCGTCTAGTAAGCTGATGACATTTTTATTTTATATCTGCTAATGATGATGAAGAAACAAAATATAATTCCTGATTCAAAGTCAGCATCGTCACAGACTATAAAGTTCTTTCATCAGCAATATTTTATCTATGATTCGTCATAGAATGTCTAATGTCTAATGTACGCGGCATTAATTGGTTGGCAGGAAATGCCTAGGTATGTGATGAGCACTTAGTGTTTATAAATGTAACAGGTGTGTGGGACAAAACGAATTTATGTGCATACCGACATTAAAGTATCGCTTTCATAATCCCAGTCTCAATGATAACATTGCCAGATATAAATAACGTTATTTAGGGTAATTCGTTATATAAAGCAGTAAGTCGGTGACGTTTATGACAGATACACACATAGTTTCTCTATGTTTGTTTTACCGGCCATTGTTTTGATTAAGAATAGTTCACATGATGCGTGTGTTTCTATTTTCTGTTTATTGTTTGCCAGGTTTACAGGTAAAAGTAAAATGTTTATGATCACGCCGCAACTGGTTTTACAATAGATCTGTTCAGCCTCTAGCATTGGCCTTTAAAACCGTTTCATCTGTGATTCGTAAAGTGCACCAATTGCCAGCTATAATTTAAGGGGGAAATGTTCCGTGTCAGTTTTTGTTTGCATCATTTTACTGTCAGAATGGCGGCTCGATCGCCGCCGGCGCACGTGATGGAATGCCCCAGTGGGCCAGTATCAGCCATCAACTTGTTGCCAAACAATTGATGATGAAGTACTTGCACTTTAAAGTATGCTTTTTGTTAGCCCTGATTGGTTGTATTGTGTAGGGCGCGAACGATTATACTCAATGTTAATGGCGGTTAGCAGACTTTTTTTTGCTACGCAAGTTTGATAGAGCCTTTTCAGTGTTTGATTGGTTTAAGATGAGGGAGAATGATTGTTTAGTATAAGATGCTTTTCAGAGGAATATGTTATAAAATAAAATAAATTAAATTCATGTATTTCTGGTCCTTGACCCAATTTTATAATTGTCACTCTTTGTGCAATTGAATAAGTGATAAAAAGTTGAGTGATTAATAAATAATTATAAAGTTAATTAAATGACGTAAAAATATGAGTAGCAGATAAATGTCAGATCAAATCAATTAATGTCAAAAGCACACAGCTAAATAAAAAAGAATTAAATTAAGTTATGTCAGAAGCAAAAAGTAAAATTATAATATCTAGGTTATATAAAATGACAATTCAAGCACCAGCAATATGCCTGCTACAACAATGGTCAACGACTCGGATTGTCCTTTAAACTATTTTCATAAAACTGACGCATTGTTTATTTTGAAAATCAACTTGTATGCTTATAGTTTTTTATTGTTTGTTTCAGGTAATAACCAGCCTTCAATTTCGCAGTACCCAATGGATTAGCAAGCAAGAAGTTACACCAATCCTCTTTAACGAGTGCAATGAGTGCAATGCTCTAATATCGGCTACGCTCTAGGCGCCGACGTGCGAATAGATGGCGTAAGCTTTAAGTCGATAATCCATGCAAATACCCCACTGATCTTTATACATACATAATCAGCCTATAATATTCCCACTGCTGGGACACAGGCCTCCTCTCTGTGAGAGGGAGTGGGCCGTAATCCACCACGCGGGCCCAGTGCGGGTTGGTAGATGTCACATGTCTTTGAATTCTTGGTTCTAAGACATGCCGCATGCAGGTGTCGTTTTGCATCCTCGTCAAATTTCAGGAGGCTGCTATGAAAGACATATATAATCAAATAAAATTACGATACCTGCTCTATAATTAATAAATACTTGTTTTTTTAGTTATTTAAGTTTGCCAGTATTTTAGAATACACCACTTTCACAGAACAGAACTAATCATCCCGTTGCGTATGCGTGTGTATAAAAGGGCAGTTATAGTGCGTTATCATCACACGGGCCGCGTTCTAAGGCGTGATTTCCTAAAAGTTTGAAAAAAAAATATACGACCTATGTACTTATTTTATTATTGATTCGTGTCGTGAATCATTAGCATAGTTACCTCCTTGAATTTGACGATGATGCAAAACGACACCTTGTATAAACATGATAAAATTTAAAAGAAATTAATTTGATGTTTCTTTGTGGGGTCATCGACCACAGTTAGTGTAGTCACTTGAAATATCAGTTTAAAATATTTGTGTAAACTTTACAGACGTGATGGGTATCGATACTAAAATAAAAACCGGCCAAGTGCGAGTCGGACTCGCGCACGAAGGGTTCCGTACCATTATCTACAGTGGCGTGCAGTGGTTCTCCACAGAGGGTAGGCCATGCATACTGACACCAAAAAAAAAACTAATTCGCGCAACATCACAGCGCGGCTCCACATATGATGACCCTCGAAGTAGTGACTATTGATTTATAATATTTGAAAAAAAAAACCATTGAAAATAATCCTGTAAAAACAAAAGTTAAATGCAAGAACTCACCACATTATTCAAGGTTTAAAACACGATTTTCTAACGATGCAAATAGAAGAAAGATTCGGCCACCTCAAATATCATAACCAAGTGGGTGGGTGATAATTACAGAACACGTCACTTGCAAGATATCCGAAGTCATGAATTATCATATTTTTGGATTAATTCTCGTAATTCGGGCATACATCTACCTTTAGACACAACTTGAATCTTATCATTAAACGACAAGTGCGACTAACCTAACCTAACCAACACATTATCGGCGCAAACTTCACAGCAGAACACCACTCTTAGGTAAATAAACAAACAATAACAACACATAATATTTACACTACTTTACGTTTCAAAACGAATTACTTATAACTTAATAAGATTTAGAAAAGCAAAACATTCAAGTTCGGATATGATTTGCGTGTCACATGAAACAAGATGGCTTGTCGATAAAAAAACACTGCCAATTAAAATTGTATCACTGTCATACCGTGTTCTTCCACAAAAGGGACTACACTATTTTGCCGGACACACTGGACTGTGTTGCCGAAACTTATTTTCCTGACTCCCCAAAAACCAAGCGAAATTTCCCCAATATGAGAAGAAAAATAAAAAATTATGAAGTTTGTAATTATTTTTATAGGGCTTTTGCTATTCCTTACAATTTATAATTTTTTGGAAGGTATAAATTCAACAATAACACTCTGTTTTTTTAATTGTCTCTAGTAGTCACGAAGGAAACTTCCCCACTATTCGGGGAATTGTCCAAAAATTGGGAACCCTGGTCTTCAATATTTTTCATTCATTAAATCTTGACTTTACATACAGCCAATGGGGACGAAGCTCCTGCCGCAGGAGCTACGCCCCTAATTTAAACCATTTCACTATTGTGTGCCGTTCCATACACACGAAAATATACACGAGTGTGCGTAAATTTATGAACGGAATGTAGGCCAAACGAATGCTTGCCTGATAAATCGCGCATACCTGCCTACGTACAACGTAAGCTCCGTCGAACTGTGAGTCACGTGGCGTCTGCGACAAGTTGCTATAAGAGTTTTAACAAGAGTTTAACTTTTTTTTTTATATTTTTTATTATTGTATTACATAGGTAGTTAAAATAAATGCATTTGGCGTTGTTGGTAGGGTAGGCTAGGCCTAATTGCCTCTATGGACGGCACGCCCCTGATTATCTATAAAAAACGGCAAAATAATCATGTCTGTTGTATGGGAACCGACCCTTAAATATGTATTTTATTCTGTTTTTTAGTATAGTAGCAACAGAAATACATCATCAGTGAAAATTTCAACTGTCTAACTATCACGGTTCATGAGATACAGCCTGGTGACAGACGGACAGATAGACAGACAGACGGACAGCGGAGTCTTAGTAATAGGGTCCCGTTTTACCCTTTGGGTACGTAACCTTAAAAAACGACAATAAAACATAAGAAAATATGTTCTCAACTCATACTTTAAGTAACAAAACTACCAGTGACATAGACTTACAAAAAAAAAAAGAAAAAACTTTTTTACTTTATACTTACACGCCAAGAAGTTTCACACTAAATCCAATAATTAATTACTTTATCAACAAATTAATAGATATTCTCTTTTGAATTTTTTTTATCTGCACGTTTTCTCAACACATTGACATTGGCAGAATTGTCGACATCGGCACCATTGCCATAGAGAAAAATAGAATAGAATAGAACTTTTTTATTTTATCATGTTACTTTAGATTCCGATATTGCAAAATATGAAGCAATTATCTATTTACTCAAAATTGAGTTGAGTAATCGAAAATAAAAAACAACCAAGTTCTGCATTCAAATAAGACGTTCTTGTTATTAATTAAATTCGTAACGTATGTTGATATTTAATACAGATATTTTGGATTAGAACTCAAGGTAAGAGGTTAGTTTAACGTTAGTTTGTATCGATATTATTTTTCCGAACGTGTTTTGGTAACAACCAAGTTCTGGGAAATATGTTCAAAATTAACTTATAATTTTTCCGCTACCACAAATACAGATTTGGCAATTTTTTTTCTTAAGAGAAGTCTATTTTGGTCAATTGGGTCTTGTCAGCGCCTTAAGAATACAAAAAGCGAATCACACGCATTTTAACGCAACAAATTGCTCACTCGTGCATTGGTTGAGAAACAAGGTCAAGATTTGTATTATGATGGATTAATAGCGTGTTAGGGCTCTTACAGACGATCGGACCCTTCGTGTATTGTTTACGTGACGTTATTCTGATGTTACAAATTAATATTTGTTAGCATAGCATACATTATTTTTTTTTGTGTACCTATTTGATAATAATGGTAAAAATGGATTTGATAAGTGATAAAGACTGTCAAACCTGCAGGGTGTTGTGTCATTTGCACCAGATAGGTTTTGAACAATTGGGTCATCTTTTTGTCGGTCAGTTAACATTACAAACTAATCTATCATTGCCATTGCCAGAAAATGAATTGAATTAAATTGGTCTTTTCAAACAAAATCCCCGTTCTTGTAAAATAATTTAATTCTCTACTTAAATGGTACATAATAATAATGTTGTTGAAATCGCAACAATTACCAAAGCGTGTAAACTACTAAGTCGGGTCGAGTACTGATGCAACATTGTAAGTGTTGCACTGCATTTGATGTCAACGCTTTGAATGCAACGTTTTTCTGCTAATTCTTACATCATTTGGGTTAATTTTATTCTGTTATTTTAATAACTTGCTTTTACGAGTTTTTTATTCGTAAATATGTGTCTCAGCGGGTTTTAGTCTAGACTACGTGTGTGATTATGATCTAGATTTTATGTATGATCCGAGAATATCAAACTTTTTGAGATAAAAATTGTAACTTTAGTAAAATCGTCCGTACATTATGTATATACCATGTCTTGTCTGGACAGTCTCTTAGATCTGACCTCTAAAGGCTCCTACATACTGGCGCGACTTGTCGCGCGACGCGACGCGACACAAAGACACCGCGTGTAGCGCTACACGCGGTGCCTTTGTGTCGCGACGCGTCGCGCGACAAGTCGCGCCAGTATGTAGGAGCCTTAAAGCTCATAAATCGGAACACATTTTGCCCTAATTCGTTTTTAATTAGCCAGATTGATTGATGAGTTGCATTTGGTGTTAATACGTCATTAGATATTCGACCGGACGAAAAATAACTTATGTTATTATCATTTGTAATTATTATATTCGCGTGACTATACTTCGTTCTTCGAAGGTCGTTCTTTGTTTATACAATTATTTACGGTCTGTTCTATTTAAATAAATTCGTTTATTATGTACGGATATTAACTAAATTGAGAAGGATGTTAGTGCAACGGGCATCGTTTGTTGTCTACATATTTTTTTCCCAATCAAATCGGAATGTTAATAATTGTGAGGTATTCAAGACCATAAAAACTGTTCGGTTAGTAGGTATATACAATGGAATTTCACAATAAATATTCTTTACATTGTGTAGACAACTAGTTTTCAAGGCCCTCTTTTATGTAGAGAATTTATTCCAGAGGTTTATATGAATAATACATTAATATTTAACTAACATATAATAAAGAAACCTTGTTTTGTCATGTTTTAAAAACAGGGGCGGGTCGCTAGTTCTTTTAATAAATCTCTTAACAATTTCTTTGAGCAATCCAAAAACAAATTATCAGTTTTCTAACTACAAATTATAAAAAAATGAATGAAATGCACCGACCCCAGCGTGGTTTGAATAGACTCGATTAATTGAATGAACTAAATGTTTCACACTAGTCCCAGGGGGGTAACCATCACCTCTTATAGCAGTATTATTTCAATATTACTTCAGCGTGAGAAAGAGACAGAGCTATAAGTCCTGTAAAGCTCCATCACTTTCCCACTGTGAAGTAATATTATAATAATACTGCTATAAGAGGTGATGGTTACCCCCCTGGAGCCTCATGTTTGATGGGACTACAAAGACCAATGCATATCAAGGAGTAGACCGGGGGGCGCGGTAATGGTAGGGAAGACGTGCCCTTAGGATATGGAAGGATTATTAGAGCCGTATCGGATATGAATCCTCTAAGTAAGCAATGGAATAGAGGAGAGACAACGTCGCCACCAGGTTGGCTCAGGTCCAGCTAAAAATTATAACAAGCTAAGGTCGGCTCCACTCGTTGCCTCCAATGCCGCTCGTCCAACGTATGGATCTCAAAAATTGCATTGGCTGCAATGTTGGTGCGAGCGTTGGCAGTTATCGGTGCGTGCCGGTTTTATCAAAGGAATCTACGTCAACGCTCGCGATTCGTCCATACGTTGGATGCTTGTTCAACCAACTTTGATACCGGCTTTGAGACCAACGTGTGGAGCCGGGGTAAGTAATTCAATAGACATTTATTACTATTTAATCGTATTGATTGACTTTAAACCATAACAAACTATTAAGCCTTCATTTTTATATTATTCTAATGACTTCTAATCGCTCATAAAATCAAATATGCATACAAATAATCATCTCCATGACATTTGAAGTTACTCCCTATGATGTATGTCATTTTCATACAATGGCTCGTAAATCGAAGCTTCATTATGGTGCGTTCACACCGTGGTCACTTTTGTAGAACAATACTTCCTAGTGTTGGGGCTCGTGGCTAAGTAATAACAGCCGTACGGATCGATTAGGTTAAGCTACGCTTGCCGCGGTTGGATCGTGGATGGGTGACCATCTTTACATATCGAGACCCCTCCGTGCCTCAGAAAGCATGTTAAGCCGTTGGTCCCGGCTGTCATTTGTAGATCTTTGATAGCCGTTACGTGTACTCAGAAGCCCAAAAGTTTGACAACCAGTCTTACTAAGGGTATCGTGTAAAGTCTCGTGCAGACTGGCGCGACACCAGTAGAACAATTTCCATGAAGTTTTCATAGAATTTGTTCTACCAGTGTCGCGTCGTGCGACAAGTCGTGCCAGTCTGTACGAGCCCTTACCCAGTAACAGGGTTCTGGAGGTCAGATTGGCAGTTGGTTTTTGAGATGGGGCAGTAAGGCCCCAGATGTGGAGTTATTGAGGTGGGGCTTCGGCTAATCTGTCCATCATAAAAAAGTAAGTTGGGAGTTTCTTTCCTACTATATGTATGGAAAACTGTTTGCTATTTCAAATTTTTCTGGTACTCAAACCTCAGTTGGTCCCATTAGAGTTTTTGATCCTTATAAAAAGCAAGATTGATTGGCATCAAAAACGTTTTTGTGGTAACTGCCCATTTTCTTGCAGACTGTATTTTTTTTTTAATCTGTGAATGCAGATCAAAATTCCTCAAAAACTCAAGGACAGTCTCATTAGACCGTTTTCCTGTAGCTACAACGATTAAGGTACCTGCCCTTACTGCCCCGTCTCAAAAATCCACCCCGTATACACGTAGCCAAGTAACTGCGACCAACTTGGATGACATAATTTTCTAATGACGCACATTTTTTTTTAATAATTTAAATTAATCTCCTCTTTTTAAATATTACCCAAAAGTTTGTAGTGGTTCACTTATGTATGGTTTTTAGAAGATCAGTTACCCTTTTATCCTTCTCAGAAGGAACTGCGGTGTGAAGCTGTGGATGCACCTTTACCTACATTGTGAGGCGTGTTTACAAAGTACGTGATACGCGTTCCGTTTGCGACGACTGTATCGACTTTCGTGAGAAGTGTTCGATAACCCATTTTGTTTGACTAACCTTGGGGTCGATTTCATGGGAAACTATGCTAAATACCGATGCGTTTGAGAAATTTAATTGTTTTATAGCGGTTTGTGTATTCATTGTCTTACTTTTGGTGTTTGATGTCTGGTATCGGATAGGTAGGTGTTCCCATTGGATAGCCGTCTTTCAATTTGCCAAATCTAGTGATCTCCATCATTCTTTATTTCCGACAAACAGCCTTAAGTAAGCTAAATCTTTGATGAATTGAAACCTTATTAGGTTGCTGCTAAGAACATATAAATAATCTTCAATTACTTATAGGCGCTTAAGGGTTGAGTAAACGCCGTTGACCTTGGCCATCCAAATGCGCGTCGCGTTCACACCGCGCTTCCGCACCGTGCGGTTTCATAGGGAATATTTATTTTTAGTAACGAAAAGATGAATATTGAAAAAAAAAACAGAATTGTTGTTGATAATAAACGAGGCTTTTCATACAAAAAAAATCATATCATTGGTTGATAGTAATATCCTTTTTTTATGCTTTGCTACTCAAACCACTACTTACATTACTTCCTGAATTTATTTCATAAAGTATTTTACTTCAATACTTAAATATTCCCATTTCCCGGTTTTCCCGGTTTACATGTCCGGTAAGACTGGAAGCCGACCCCAACATAGGCGGGAAAAGGTTAGGCAGATGATGATGACTTAAATATTCCCATATAGAATGTATGTGTAAGCGTTCTAGTTTAACATACTTGCATTAGTTGAAGGCGTAATAACATATTTCAAAGTCACAAAAATCATAATATCTGCCTAATAACAGAGGATTACCTTCGCATACTTTTCTTTCAGTTTTGAGATTTATCCAATGTCACGCAGTGACTTTGTAGAGGCCTCTTTACATTGATAGGGTATTATAAATCCAATATCCCCTTAGTCGGTACATGAACGGTATTACCATATCATCAATTCAAATGAATAGAATTATGATTACCGTGATACATACCGTGGACATGACCCTAGATGATTCGCTATTTATTGGATATAAACTTTATTGTTCGAAAATATAAAAAACTCGTGTAGTCACAGAACTGTGCATTTAAGATTTAGAAGAAAATAACATAATGTTAACAAGCTTTTGCGAAAGTTTCATATGATTTGCTAGCCCATTGAATAATCAGCCTATAAAGTTCCCACAGCTGGGACGCAAGCATCCCTCTGTGAGAGGGAGTGGGCCGTAATTCACCACGCGGGCCCAGTGCAGGTTGGCGGATGATACAAGTCTTCGAGGTTTTCGTTCTAGGACATGCCGGTTTCCTCACGAGGTTTTCCTTCACCGTTTTGAGATCAGTGGTGATGAAATTAAATACACAAAGTAAAGCGCCTGCCTGGGTTCGAACTCACGGCCTAATAGAACTCGTAAGTCGGGGCTGGTTCCACTGGGCCACCACTGCCCTCGGTAGCCCATTGGTGGGCACATCCAGTCTTCGGGCTTTTCTGATGGAAAACCATTTAGGGATGCAACTCCATGGTCAGCAGTCATGGTTAGAACAACTAGACAAGTAACGAGGCATGCCTAAGAAAGCTACATATTTTCTACCCGATCGTGAAAATAGATACATTTCCATAGTAATCCGTAGATAAACTTACCATACATATCGGTAATAGGTACGGTCGTAGCACATTAAGTTACCACAAACTGTCAAATTTCTCCAAATGATTTTAAACCTTAAAATGTTGGTTAGACATTTGACAACCTAAAGCAAGACAATACTTACTTCGAAAAGGGAATCAACTTGGATGGACACGGCTGAAGATCGAAATAAGAATACGAAGGCTGCTAGCGAGATTTACAAGAAATCAGAAACGGATAGTAGCGAAACCTCAGATGAAGACATTGGCAACAGCAACGTGCAACACAGCATAGCAGTGACACAGAAAAGAGTCGAGAAAGCAACTGGACCTGAGCCAACCTGGCGGCGACGTTGTTAAAAGATGCCCATAAATAAATCACCCGTCTCTCCACTATTCCATTGCTTGGGTGGATTTTCATTTTATGATTTAATATGACAATTTTTGTGTGATATTACTATTTACTTGAATAACTAAAAAATATCAATCATATTACGATGTTATTTGAAAAACTAATCGTTTTGTATATTAAAACTATAATTTAAATACCGCATTTAAAAGAAAAATCATGAAATATAAATATCGCATTGAAGTGAATGATGTTGTGTAGATGTAAATGATATCGTCTGTTGAAGTCAATGATAAGGTGTAGACGTTAATTATGCAAAGAAAATACTATAATTACAATCAGCTCTTTATTGAAGAAAAATTGACATATGAGTACTAATTACTTAACTTAGATACAAATTACAAAAATCTTTGATTTGTTTAAACAAAAACAACCAGCCACTAAAACTAATCAACTTTGGTTTAAATCACAAAATCTTTGATTTTGTAACCATAAACAACTAGCCTCTATTAATCAGCTTTGGTCTTATTTCTCATTGCTAAATATTTAACAAAGTAAAATTCAAAAAACTTTTTTTTTTGCAAAAAACAACTAACCTCTAAAAAATAATCAGCTTAATGATTGATTACACGTAATAATAAAAATCACGAAAATATCTTAATTTGTTTAAACAAAAAATAGTTTCTACAAAATAAAATAATCAGCCTTCAATCGAAATTCAGTAACGTCTTGAAATACTTTTGTGTACATGATTTATTTATAGAAACGCTGTGTTGATTCAGACGTATAATGCAAGTTTATATCATTTTGATCCTTAAAAGTTAAATCTTGTAATATGACAATTTTGTTATTTTTGTTCACAGTTCTTTTACGTGCAGTTGCGGATAACATCGTTACATTTTCCGATTCTTTATAATTATTTTTAGTATTACAATTTTGTATAATGTCATAGAATCCAAGGTGCTTGCCGTGTATGCAACGCTCATCACAACCACACAAAAAACAGCTTACTTTTTTTAAAGTAAGTTTAGTAGAGAACGAATCCCAAAGGACTTGGTAAACGGAAAAGGGTCCTTTGAAAGCCTTAAGCTTTTTTGGAAGTAGAGTTTCTCTTTCTTTTATAGAATCTTCTTTAACTATAATGATAATTATATTTTCAACGTTGTCTTTTAATACTTTACAAATTGAATCAAAATCACCAATATCTCGTCCATAATGAACCATTTTATCGGCAGTTCTTTTCAAAACGGCCCCAACACCGTCAGGTGCACCCTTTCCATGCCCCGCCTCTGTATAATTTCAAGTAATTCTAGAAATGTATTCAAAATCGTTCCGAAGCTGTGATATAACATAAAACATGAATTTATTTCGGTACTGTGAAATGGGTGAGTCCGACAAGAAATGTATTGTTGTAATAAGTGGATTGATTTCTGAAGCTTGTTTTATTAAAGGAATTAAATGCGCCCAAATAGCAGCCAGATCATGACGAACACAACTACTAATAGTGCATACAGATATTGGTCGTAATGCTCCTAAAGAAAAGTTATGAGTCTAAATGACTGAGGTATGCAAAGAAACTTGTTGTCTGATTCCTCCAAAATGAAACGACTGGACTTCCTCAGCATACTTTAAGGCGTAATTTTCAGAAAAATCTACGTGAACAACGGCTTCCGATACTGTTAAATTTTCCTTTGAGTTCTTCATTGTAGTATATTGGGCTTCAATATTATGAATATGTACGAAAAAGGGATTTATCAACGTTTCTAACTCTTGTATTGCTGTTAGTGGTTTTGTAGTTATTCGTTCCTTAACCGTTACTACTTGATTCTTTTTAAGCCCCTTTTTCGTCACTACCTCTTTTGTTGCCTTTTTCCATTTAAAATAAATCAGATTGAAATCATTCGAAAACTCTTTGTAGTTAATATTCTTATCTTGACAAGAAATGCACTCTCTTAGTAAACATTTTGCGTTCCTGGGTTCACAACATAAATGGGATACTAATTCATGCGAGTTTTTTTCGCTTATAATAGATGCATTGTACAAAGCTTTAATTAATAATTCTATATTGTTATGTTGAGAACACAAACATGTCTCTATCTGAAGGTTTAGGATGAAGTACCCAAAACGGCCGATGTTTCGTAAAAAATGAATAACTTACTTTAACATTTCCTTCTGACAGTAATTTTTTGTGTAAAACTTTCAGTGGGGCTGTAAGGTAGCGTTTCTGCATCCTCCTCTTGTTTTTAGTAATAAATTCTTTCTTTCCAGCAGAAATAGTACTTACATCGTCATTGTTGTAAAAAAATTCGATTGATTCTAGCACTTGTTGGCGAAGCAAGCGAATATTTGTGTTCTTTCTAGACCTTAAAAGGGAAATAGCACTAAGACGATTCTTATTTAAACACTTCTTTTGTTTAGCTAGCTCGAGGTTATTACCATCATTCTGGTTTTTTGATAAGTCACTCTTGTTATTGAGAGTTGATTGTAACCTGGAAATTGTCATTCTTTGATTTTTGTTAATTTTCCGCGGGTTCTTTATAATGTTTATCAATTGAATCCTTCTCTTCAATTCTCGATAACGTATCTTCCTTTCTGCTTTTTGTATATCTTCTTTCGTAAATAAACCGATAGGGTCTTCTTTAGAATCGGTAATTTCTTCAGAAATTTCGTCAGTTTGTACATTAATAACTACATTTGGAAACTCTGATGAGGTCTGTTCTTTTTGGCGCTGTCTATATTTCTTCGAATTTTGCTTCCACTGTTTACGCAATTTTCTTTGTTGACGTGGACTTTTTTTCTGTGATGGATGTCTGTTTCTTTTCTTCTTTACGTTTTTTGTATTTGGCACGTTGTTTTTCTTTTTCTAAGGCATATAGTTCGGGATCATTTTTTATTTCTAAATACTTGCGTCTTTTGCATAGCCTTTGCTGGGCTAAACGATCTGCTTTCGTTTTACCCATAGCTGTATCTGCGTAATGAAATAAAGTAAAACAAGTTAGTTTAAAACTATAAATTTACATCTAATAACTGTTATTCTATTGTACAGTAATAAAGTTTATAAGAACCTAATTATATTGCTCTTGAAATGCCTAATTTATTGCACTTAAATCATTAACCTCTATAAAGCATCACAGAACGTAACAAAAATGTCATTTTCCTCAAAAGAAATCATTCATCTCATCTAGAAATAAACGATGAATGATGTTACGATAAATGACGAAACAAGATGAAACACGTTCCTGTCCAACCAAACGAAAGCCTACAATATAACACTGTTCTTAATATTTAATACAATTTCAATATTATCCAAGCTTATTTATCATTAATATAAAGTAAAATATACTTACCAACAATATTTCCAATCGTTTAATGACGACATTTGTTGACAAATTCAAATCAATTCACTTCAAAACGTAATTTTACTATCTAAACGTGCAGACCTGTACGAATCTCAACGACGACTGAGGTGGCGGATGGGGAAAGCTATCCGAAATGCGTTTAGTTACTTGTATTAAACATTTTCGTTGAACAAATTTCTTGAAACAAAAATCGTGGAAATTAATGACGTTATCCTTGTGACGAACTTTTAAATGGTTATATAACAACGCACATACGTCGATTTGGCCGATTTAGGCGGCCAAAAGTGAATTTGCAATGTATACCCGATAGCAAAATAAGTTATTACCTGCCCTAGTAGACAGTTCCAGGAACAATACCCTACCCTCTAATACTCTCCCTTTCATTGTATTGCGCGCAAGACCGAATTCAGGTAGTCGGAATTTGATCGTCGCTAGTGGTGTACGTATCTAATCTCGGTGCTCTCTGTTTAAAAAGCATTTTCAAAGTGAATATTTTAATGTGAGAATCTGGATTTCAAAACAATATTTATGGATTCTAGTACTTCAGGTAAGCACCTAACCTATTATTATATACTTTTTACATTTTTCTTTCAATTTGACATATATATAGATCCTTAAAAATAATCTTGTTACCGTATTATTTTTTGCAGTAATTTTAGTTTTAAAATGGCATTTTGTTGTGTATCCCTGTTCGTCCCGATCGTAAATTTATTACGATAAATTTATTTGAACCCTTAGCTAATATCAGTTCAAAATTTGGACTCCGATTTGCACCGTTTTTCAAAATAACAGCCCTCCAAAAATTTTGTTACCTAATTAAATAATTTGTTTTTTTTTTCTTTCTTTTCTAATATTGACTTTTAAATGTTTTAGGCTCACCGGACACATCGTGTGTAAAAGTAGTGACTCGTAGACGTCTATTTGAGCAGTTGTATGAGCAAAATCTCCCATCGATTAATGAAAAACTCGAAGTTTTAGAAAATAATCTCCTTTCGAGTTATGGTGACACAGAAGAGATTAAAAAGCTTCTGAAGCATAGATTTTCATATTTTAAAACCAACATAAAACAAAGATGGTCAAAAGCGCATAACAAAAAAGAGCCGTTTTTAAAAAACAACAACTCATGGTTAGATGGGACATTTGAAATACCTATATCGACGCAAAATCGCCCAGGTCGACCATGCAAATCATTTAGTGAATCGAGCGAGAGATGTAAGAGAAGGAAGACGGAAGAAGTTCGTTCTGTCATAGAAGATGGAGTAATAATCCATGCTGCCCAAGTGATTTTACAAAAAGGTGGAAATAGAAATGCGTCACAAGTCCTAAAAGACATTACGAATTCTCCAGCAAGTGCAAATGAATATAAAAAAAGGACTTCCGATACAAAGAAAGATGTTGCTCCCCTGACCCCTCAGCAAGCGCTTTTAATGTTTGTAGAAGCAGATTTGACAAAACGTCAGTATGAAATAATAAGAGCGACTAATAAAAGTTTTTACCCGTGCTACGATCTCTTGTTAAAAGCGAAACAGGAATGTTATCCTCCCAAGGAAACAATACGTGTTACTGCTACCTCTGTTGAAAGTGACTTTCAGTGCCTAATAGATCTCACTGTTAGGCGCTTATCACTTTACCTAGAAGAAGTGTTAGTAAAACTTAACGAAGCTGAACGAAATACTCTGCAGATAATTTGCAAATGGGGTTGTGATGGTTCACAACAAGCACGGTTTAAGCAGAGATTTAGCAACGATGAGGAATCAGACGCAAATATATTTATAAGTTCCTTTGTGCCTTTAAAAATTGTGTGTGGAGAAGAAAAGAAAAAAGTTGTTTGGCAAAACCCCACACCGTCTTCGCCGCGATATTGTCGCCCGATAAGATTTAGATTCGTAAAAGAATCTAAAGATGGCACCAAAGAGGAAATAAGTTACGTTACAGACAGTATACAGTCACTGTCCACCACAGAAGTTGACCTAAAGGGTGAAATATTCTATTTTAAGCACATATTTAAAATGACCATGGTTGACGGTAAAGTCTGCAATGCAGCAACTGACACAACATCAACGAGTAAGTGTTACATATGTAGTGCTACATCAAAAGATTTTAATGATTTGTCCAAAAAAAATGAAGTCAGCTTACAAACTTTAGAGTTTGGTATTTCCGTGCTACATGCACGAATCAGGATATTTGAAAGTATCCTTCATTTGGCTTATAAATTACCGATAAAAAAATATCGCGAAAGGAAGACACAAGATGAAAAAAATATAGAAGCCAATAGAAAACGAGAAATTCAAGAAAGGTTTCGCCTCAAAACAGGCCTCTTAGTGGATATGCCAAAATCAAATTTTGGTAACACCAATGATGGTAACACCAGTAGACGTTTTTTTGAAAATCCGCAATTGGCTGCTGACATCACTGGAATTAGCTTTGACCTGATATACAGGCTGAAAATAATATTGGAAGCTATATCAAGTGGACATAATATAAATGTTTTAAAGTACGATGAATACGCTTTAGAGACGGCAAAGCTATATGTTGAATTGTATGGGTGGCATCCAATGACTCCAACCATGCATAAAGTCCTAATCCATGGTGGGGCCATCATAGAAAATGCCCTCCTGCCCATAGGGCAACTCTCAGAAGAGGCAGCTGAAGCCCGAAATAAACATTTTCGGTCTTACCGCCAGAATTATGCTAGAAAATTTTCTAGAGAAGAATGCAATGCGGATATATATAGTAGATTACTATTAAGCTCAGATCCGCTAATGAGTAGTATGAAAAGGCCCAGAAAACCATCAATTATGTCATTTTCTCCCGAGACAATTGATCTTTTGATAACTGCCCAGCCAAATGAGGATGATCAAGAATGATTAATTTTTTTTTTCATAAATATGTCTTGTCAATGACAAAAAACTATGTATTTTTATTTAAAATTTACTACCGAACCTTTATAGACCGTCAAATAATTTTGGCCGCCTAAATCGGCCAAATCGACCTATGTGCAACGTCAGGGTTAAATCTCGATTTAGGAAAAGTAATAAATATTCAGTTTAGACTTAAAACATTACATGCGGTATTAAATCAAATAAAATTTAGGCAAACAATATGAGATTTTGTAAAATTAATGAACATGGTTATGAAAATAACGGAGAAGTGAATGATTTCTGCGATACTATTTTTAAGTTTTTAATGTTGTAGTATAAATATTTTGTTATTTTATTTCCTACTAATTATAAACAAATGTATAAAGAATATTCATTGGTATATTTTACATAATGCGTAGTGGATTTTTTTGCGAAAAAATTGAATCACACTAATAATATGTTATTTTGAAAATCCACCCGCTTACTCTAGGATGCATATCCGGTATGGCTCTAATAATCCTTCCTATCTTATGGACACGTCTTCCTGACCATTACCGCGCCCCGCGGTCTACTCTTTGATATGCAATAGTCTGTGTAGTCCCATGACTAGTGTGAATCCTTGGGTTCTTTCGAGCAATCGAGTCTGGTTTAACCACGCTGGGGACCGACCCCGGCGTGGTTAAACCAGACTCGATTGCATTTCATTCATTCATTCATTCATTCATTCATTCATAAAATGTTGATGATTAAGTTCAACATCGAATGAGAAAATTTGATAGTTTGCGGTGTGCAGCAGGCTTAGCATGACGCTTTCTATATCTACGAAGAAAAGACAAAGCTCTTTCTATACAAAGTGACATTTCGTTTCTCCATTTTGACATCGCACTTTAGAAATCTTTCTACATAAAAAATGACCTAGACAAAAATCGTTAGAAATGAATGACAAAATGACAGATTGCAGAAGGATGCGATGTCAAAAATGGAGAAACGAAACTCACGTACGTGTCACTTTGTATCTAGAGCTGTGTCTATTCTTCGTAGAAATAGAAAGCGTCATGCTAAGCCTGCTGCACACCGCAAACTATCAAATTTTCTCATTCGATGTTGAACTTAATCATCAACATTTTATGAATGAATGAATGAATGAATGAATGAAATGCAATCGAGTCTGGTTTAACCACGCCGGGGTCGGTCCCCAGCGTGGTTAAACCAGACTCGATTGCTCGAATGAACCCAAGGATTCACACTAGTCATGGGACTACAGAGACTATTGCATATCAAAGAGTTATGCTAAGCCTACTGGTGACTGTACAAGTTTTATCAAGTATGTAGACCATCTTCATCATCTTCCTGCCCTTGTCCCTTGTTACTTGTGGTCGACGCAACACGTTTCCTCTTCCATTCTTCCCTGTCAACCGTCTCGCTATCATTCACTCCCTTCTCGTCCATATCATTCCTCAATCCAACCATCTTTTCTTTGACCTTCCTCTCCATCCATTTTATGTAGATGAAGGTACTTAATATCTTCCTCCACATTAATTAGTTTTACGACATTATAAGAGTAACTATTTTCACAAGTTTGTGGCGTGAACCACACTAAATATGTTCCTAGTTCGTTCGCTATAAAATTAACCGTTCAACGACAGCTATAAACAATGTTTGTTTAGTTTACAAGTGCAGTAAAGTACCACATATTACAAACCACAATTTGAACCATTTTCCCCATAGATCTCAGTTTTTTTTTTTTGGAAATATTGTCTTCTTTCTTTACTAATTTCGCTGTAATTTCAATAAATGCCATTATATTTAAATGTTGTTTTTTTGTTTATGACTGTGGAATACATGTGCTAACTGCTAGCGAAATTGGTAAAGCAAAGTGTAAATAAAAAAAATATATAAACAAATATTTTTTTTTTTTGAGATCTATGGAAAAAGGGTAGTTCAAATTGCGGTATGTGATAGCTGAATATATGCTGATTTCTTATTCTATTGAAACTCTGTACTACACTGGCCCATCTCTATGTCAAACTGTTAAGGCGCAGATATGTGATTTTAGTGACTTTTAAATCTGTTATTACGCCTTCATATAACGCAAGTAAGTTATGCAAAAATTGTATGTTAAACTAGAACGCATACACATCAATTCTATATGTGAATATTTAAGTATTGTAGTAAAATACTTTATGAAATAAATTCAGGAAGTAATAATGTCTACCCAAAGCATGAAAAACGATCCGGTAACTCCCCACTGACACCGAATAGGAGTCTTGGGCCACGCGGTTTGCAACTCTATTATAACGCAATAAGGTACTCATCCGCGGAACGAGGTCGGGGCGGGAGGGATCTTGACTTCATGCGACAGCGGCGCGCAAGCGGAACGATATTACTGTTAAACTACTTAAGATATATTCATATTTTTTTTTTGTATAAACTGATTATTTTTTTATTTATCTATCTTTCTATCTGTGAATTTTTTCAAATATTCATATTTTCGTTACTAAAAATAAATATTCCCTATGAAACCGATCGGCGCTGAGCGCGACGCGCATTTGTATGGCCAAAATCAACAGCGATTACCCCATCCTTAACACTAACGTGCGATCTACTGTATTAAGTAATTTATACTTAAAAATTCTAATAATTATAATGTGAAAGTGACTGTCGGATTACTAAACTGCTTATCGATTTTTGTGAAGGTATAGATATAACTTTAACCGTCTGGAATACTTGTTTGAATATCAACCCAGAAAAAGGTGAAGTGGGGTGTTGATATTTGTATAAGAAAGTCATGAAGCTCGTTCTCTTAGAATTGAAAACATACGTTGCATTGGATGTTCACAATTTTTCGCCAGTTTACAATCTCGTAGATATACAGATATTTTAACGTGTTATGCGTACATAAATGTAGGCAATAGCTGTTGTTTTTTCGCGATTTCAGGTTTAGCCCCATAGTAAAAGTTGTTCATAATAATGAGTACAATGACCCCTTAAGAGGTTGATAGTGTTTTAAATTACACCTTGTATTCTAAGCCGACGGTGTTTGCAATTATTATCCAGTAATACACCAAATACCAGTTTCTAACTCAAAATTGCACTAAGCTAGAACATATTCAACACATGTCATCACATAATCACATCACACAGAAACACGACGTCGCGTGATAGAACAAGTTGATAATGACGTGATTTGGGAAGCACGTGTTAGATCCAGTTTCGAACAGCGAGGGAAAACATGGGGGAAACCCACACATCCATATTTTAACGTGTGTTATGCTTTGAGAATGGTCACTAAAAAGAAAGTGGAAAAGGTTCATTGTTATTTTTTTGCGTTGTAAATAATTGTAATACGACGACTAAATTCTGAAACGTAACTTAATTTTAAACATAACACACAACTAACATCACGCATGTCTTCCTCGAAGAGACAGGCAGAGGTGTACCTATACTACCTATAGTACACCCAAAATAAAAAAAAAATAAAAAAAACAAAATTCATTTATTCAAATTAGGCTGAGAAACAGCACTTTTCGAACGTCAAAATCACATTTGCCAGTTATGTTTAAGTCTCATGTAACTTAATTTAAAGCCGCCAATAAATCTCATGCTGTCACGTTTCTGTCTAGTGTCAGAAAACCTATAAACGAATCGTAAGATTTCGTTTGAGAATTTAAGGCTCGCAGACAGGCGCGACGCGACGGCGGGCGCCACGCGATTCTGGTAGAAAGTTTTCATAGAAATTGTTCTACTAGACTCGCGTCGCGTTGTTTCTGCGTGAGCCTTTAGCATGTCTTTTTTGTAATATTGGTATACAAGTCATCGTAGCCACTGCTGCTGCTAGCGACACTTCGTTGGTTTTAAAGCACACTATTATTGGTAATTACTCAGTAAGTTAACAATTATTAACTTTTACCGGTTGAAATTAAGCTCATGCCAATTTTAACGTTATTTGCGAAAGATTTTTTTGGTTCAAATCATGAACACCGCACTGACATGACATTAGAATTATAAAATAAAAACATACCCACGAAACTGTTAAAGGTTTTGGCAAATTATACAGAAACTAAAAGCTTCGTTCCTCTCTGTGTGCCACAATGTGTGACCGACTCCGGACTGAGGTCGGGGTCACAGAACTCACAGATTGTCCGGAATGCACCTTCTGTATAATTTATTTAGTGGAACGGTAGCGCCACCTGTCACGGCCGACGTTAATTTATCGGCACGACTAGGAGCACCAGTGCCAAGCATTCGCAACAATCACTGATTGAATCTATATGATCTATGACTAGTATGCCTACTGCGCTTCGTGGAGTGTCTTGGTTTTCCGGGATGATGTCACCTTAGAAATATGTGTATTACAGATGAGATGTTTTAGATATCGTTTTGAGGAAGAAAAGTACAAGGACTAGCGGCATATAGGTACCTACCTAGGGTTGGAAGATTTGCTACACTTACACATACATAAACTCACGCGAAGCTAGAACGCCACCTGCTACGAACATTACTATATACTTATTTCGCTTCGTTTGCAAATTCTTAAATATTCCTTGTCATCATCTGCCTAGTCTTTTTCCAACTACGTTGGGAACCAGTCTAACCGGATGCAACTGAATACCAGTATTTTACGACTGCCTAACTGACCTCCACAACCCAGTTACTGGGTAATACGATACCCCTTGAAAAGACTGGTTGTCACACTTTCGGGCTTCTGACGACCCGTAACGACTGTCAAAGATACACGAATGACAGTGACCAACGGCTTAACGTGCTTTCCGAGGCACGAAGGGGTCTTGGCATGTAAAGATGGTCACCTATCCACGGACCAACCGCGGCAAGCGTAGCTTAACTTGATCGATTGACCTGTGCGGCTGTAATTACTTAGTCACAAGCCCCTCCACCCTCTTAAATTTTTCTTGTATGTCTGTTATTATGCCTTTCTGCTATGCTGTACCAATTTTTTATCGATACCCACCCTTAAGAAGAACGGGGAGTTATGTTAGGGGAAGGACCCCTCGATTATATCCACTAAATCCTCACGGGGTTTTACTACCATGAGCCAGGAGTGCAGGATTCGCTGGCGCATGCTGTCCCTTTTGATGTTTACATAACCCATACATACACACGCCTTCTTCCCATGGGGGTAGGCAGAGACTACAGAACGCCACCTGCTACGATCCTTACATTCTCCATGATGTTTTTGACGTCTTTTTCACTTGCTATTCTGCTGGATGTTGTCCTTGTCAGATCATTCTGTTCTCTAGCCGTTTTCCAGCTATACAGGGTGTCCCGTAAATAATGGACAGCCTAGAAATAGCACATAATAGACCATATGCCCGTTATAAAAATCCTAAGGAGGTAGTCCCTTAGATTTTGATCTAACTTTTTTACTTTATTTTACATTCTTATTCACCACGACCACAAATCAATGAATTCCATCGTTTATTTGTTGTTGTAATATTGTACGTGGTCTATGCCACACGGAGGCAGTAGATAATGTGACTAGGAATTGCACAGTATTTTTTTCAAAGCAATCGTATCTTAAGTACCTACTACTTTTTTTTTTGGGTTTGGAATCATCAAATAACTTCTCCCGCTCTGGGCGGAGCGGGAGGGTGTTTCAGACTCTTACTGACTAAAACCCACCCGTATTCCTTCCGTTGCCTGTGTTGCCACTTGTCAGGGGCCTCGGTAACCCTTTGGTACCTTCACGCGACCCCGGCAGGCCTAGTGGACCCCTACGCTTGTGCTGACGACATCTCTTTGAGGTGCGTGTGGAAAACAACGCGCCGTCGACCCGGGCTTGGTCCTTACCGGACGGTGAGCTACCCATTGCTCACCGCCCGCAAGCCCGCGCCTACGGTGGCCGGAAATCCGCCCGGGATTCCCGACGCCCAGGGCGTCTCCTGCGGCGGCTAAGGGCGAGAGGGCGTGAAATATGCCTTTCCCTCAACCGTCCCGCCTCTTCTTTCGCGAGCATTACTGCTTCGCAGAAGGAGGTGACGGCTGCCCAGACCCTCTCGCTCCGTACCATGGCCATGGCCATTGTTCCATGGCCTGAACCAGGGCCGGACGCGAGAGATCTCTGACGCCGATCGCCTCCACGTGGACACGGCGGTGCTCTGCCCAAGCCGGGCAGACCTCCACCGTATGCTCCACCGTGTCCTCCGGGCGTACATATTTTTGTATTTTTTTTTGGCGTTAAGATCTATTATGTGTTATTTCAAGGTTATCCATTCTTTACAACACTCTGTATAAAAACTTTCGCGTTAATCTTACCTGCTCCTACTTTATAAAAGCAATAACACCTTCTTTACCCACGTCATTATTTCGTTTAATAGATTGCGCGACCATTATAAAAGCGTTGAAATCAATGTAATTTTTTTAAAGAATAAACCTAAATTGATTTTGCTGGCTGTATAAAAAATAACCGGGTTAGTTTTTTATGGGTGGCAATAAATATTAAAAAATAAAAAGATCGTTGTTATTGTCTGCGAATTCGCGCCTACTGTTATAAGTCAGGTCAGGCTAACGCAGTCTGCTGGTTGGTTGGTAGGTCATATAGACCTCTTCAAAATGGAGAATTAATCTTTATGGGTTCTAGCCTAGTGGAAAATAATGTTGTTCGCTGTTCTGGGATTGATTATGGTAACGACATCACAAATTCATTATAGCACTTGTTTTCGTAAAGAATTCATGTTCATCAGCAGTGCTATTCTGTAACCTTCTCACCGTGAAAACTTAGGTAAAGTGAGCGTGGAGTGAACTGTCAGTATCATCCCACCTGATGCTAGGATGGACCAAGGATTACATTTACAATCATAATCGAGATTTTAATAATATTTTTATGCTAAAGGCTCCTACAAACAAGCGCGACACGCGACGCGACACAAAGGCACCGCTTGTAGTGCTACACGCGGTGTCTTTGTGTCGCGTCGCGTGTCGCGCCTGTTTGAAGGAGCCTTAATTCTAATCTAAATATATACCAACCCACACAGGGCCAGCGTGGTAGATTACAGGCCATTCCCTCTCGAAGAGGATGCCTGTGTCGCAGCATTGGGAACATTATAATATGCTGATTATGCAATTCTATTGATAATTTTATTTTATAAATTATTTCACAGCTATTATATATAATATTGTTTATTATTATGAACCATTTGTTAGAAGCATGCATTTTGAAGAAGCGGTAGTGAATTGAGTCGAATAAAGACTGTGCGACGTTATTCAGCGTTGTTATTAACCCAAATCTATTCAATAAGAAGAGATAACCGAGTGCTAAATAGATAGATCAATAGAATTAGCTTAAAAATATTATTAAAATCTCGATAATGATTATAAATGTAATGCTTGATCAATCCCTAGTCAAATCATCAGTGGGATGATACTGACAGTTCACTCCACGCTCACTTCCCCTAAGTTTTCACGGTGAGAAGGTTACAGAATAGCACTGCTGATGAATATGAATTCTTTACGAAAACAAGTGCTATAATGAATTTGTGATGTCGTGACTCTACGTTACCATAATCAATCCCAGAACGGCGATCAACATTCTTTTCCACTAGGCTAGAACCCATAAACATTAATTCTCCATTTTGAAGAGGTCTATATTACCTACCAACCAACCAGCAGTTTTCACGGTGAGATTTTTACGGAATCGACATGCTGATCTATTCTGTAAAAATCTCACCGTGAAAACTTAAGTGAAGTAAGCTTAAAGTGAGCTGTCAATAATGTTAATCCCTAGCATCAGGCGGCATGACAGCTCACTTCACCTAAGTTGCCAGTTTACAGAATAGCACTGCAGAATTAATACTATATGGGTCAACTAACACTTCGCACGCGACTTCGTCCGCGTAGATTTCGTATTTTCCCCTACAAAATTTAACACATCTACACCTCATTTAAAAGGTAGCTTACGAAAATGTATGATTATCTTACGATCGTTTTATTTAAGGAAAGTATTCGGGTAAATTTTCAAATTTATTGAACAACGGTTTTTTTTTTTCATAAAAACTGTATCCCCCTTTTCACCCCGAAAGCGGTTGAGTTTTGAGAAATCATTTGTGACGTTTCTATTATTTCACTTATAGGTTATTTGTAACAATTTATAAGTTAATCAAGCCACGCTTTAAAATCCTTCCCTATTAAATTGACTACCTCTTCACCCCGTTAGGGTAGATTTTCAAAATCAAAATCAAAAGTCATTTATTCAAACTAGGCTGAGCATCAGCACTTTTCGAACGTCAAAGTTACATAAGACAGTCCCCCAAAAATGCCCGCCCTTCACCACTTCCTGGTGCTTTAGCTGGGAAGAAGAAGTGGCGCAACAAACTCCCCAGCAGCACAGCTGTCTGTTTAGTTATATAAACTTGATTCTATACAAATTGTATGCAAAGTGACGCTGTATAGTAAAAAAACCCTGACACATATTATTCTGGTTATTTGTAACAATTTTTAAGTTAATCACGCCACGCTTTAAAAAATGTTAAATTGACTACCTACCCCTTTTCACGCCATTAGGGTAGATTTTCAAAAAAACCCTGATACACATTATTCTTTATTTTTGGTATTATGTATAAGTACTAAGTTTCGAGTTAATCGGACCGCGTGTTTCGAATTCTTCCATACAAACTGGCCACCCCTGATTCCCCTTTGTCATTAATTGTTTTTTATAAACTACCCCCAGTTTATAAAATAAAAAAATGACAAACTTCATAATTTACTTAGATAAGTATTCGTGCCAAGTTTCAAGTTTATTAACTCCAGGAATAACATTTTTCATACAAGCAAAATCCCTTTTCCCCCCTAAAGGTTGAATTTCCAGGAAACCCCTTCTTAGTGCTCCCCTACATTATAAAAGGAACCCCTAATTTTACGTTCCCAGTCCCTGTGAATTTGGCTCTGCGTTGATGTATCAGACAGTCAGGACAAGTAATTATATATGTATATATTACGATTATTAATTACCATATCGGATCGCTTCACCTTCGTAGGCAGCCATAGTCGTAAAATATAATATCTCATCGAGTTTGTATTGGGTTAACCCAATACTAACTCGTATAGATCCTAGATGGGTAGTGTATGACCTACATACGTTGAAAAATATGATTATACATATTATTAAAACGATGACGATATCGGGTTCTCCATTTTAACATTGTTATCCACTATCATCTATTTACGTAAGTTTTTATGCAAATACATATATAGCCGTAATTACAAAGCCCTATAATTAGTATCAATGATTTTGTACCTACTCCACGCACGTATGGTACCTACGCAGTAATTGCTACTTCATTGTTTGACTAACAAAAAATACTTGTTTATGGTCTGTTGTATAGTTTTTGCCATGGTCACGGTTCGCGTCAGTTTTTGGCATCAACGAAATACCATTAAGCTTTGTATATACCATCGGGTATATGTGAACACAAAAGACTGGTGATGGATGCTATTTAAAGTAACCACTGACAGCTTTGTGTGGTTAGAAGACGATTAAGAAAATATATTTTTTGGCTGAACTGTAGGTAGGTAAATACTTTTGCAAAACGAATACCTGTCTGTGTGTTATATTTAAACTTCGGTGTCGTATACTGCTGTCATACGGCAAAAGATCGTAACTAACATTTTTATCAAAAATGAGTTAAAAGTAAGGCCGGATACAGCATTATACTCTCTACCTTTCTATCTCGATAATAAAGCTGTATAGATTCGTAGCCACCACATACTGTTAAAGTTAAGACTATCGACTGAGCTTGAAACTTCACTTCAGACAAAACTGTCATTTACCCAAAATCAACTTTGAAGTAGTTATGGTTTTTTACCAAATGACGGCAGTATATGTATGTGCATCTCTCTCTATATTATATCTAATGCTTAGAACAGCAGGCTTAGCACGAGAACCGTAGAGAAGCGTTTTGTCGACGGAAGAGTAGACAAAAATGACGTTTCCATGTAGACAGTTGACAGTTTTCTACCGAGAAATTGTGGGCAAGCCATTTCTATTCTACAGTAGTGTAGAAATAGATAGCGTCATGCTAAGCCTGCAGTAAGGACAAAATGTTTCCTCAAAAATGTCGTATGGTTTTTAAGTACCTGGTTTTTAAGTTCTTAAATAACCATTTCATCACCATTCTCATTACCATTCGCTTGAATAAATGGTTTTCCGTCGATGGTCATAAGCGTTTGCTAATGCTCATCATGCTTATCAATATCTATGCGTTACCAAAGATATTCATTTTATCTAAAATCTCTATTTATCTTACAGTTACTTGATGATTATTTAACACTGATAACTTCATCTTCCTACATCGTTTATTCAAAGATTAGCAATTCTGGGATAAGAAGCCGTTATTTTACAGCAGCAATACCCACCTATTATCGCCATACGGTAGTTATATCTAATGGATGGTCCAAAATCCATAGATAGTTACACCGTTATTTAAGCTATACTATACAATAGCTCATATCCACTTACAAGTGATGGGATTCTGACGACAAAACTACACCTGCTAGTCCTGCTACTAACACCGTGACCCCATACGGCGTATATCAAGTACAGTTATATCTTATATTTTTCTCTGAGTAAGGTAGAATTGTAGATATATTTCACAGGCTTTAAAGTAATGAGGTAGTTATAGGTACATTACAGTACCCAGTCGTAAATGTGAGCCGTCGATTATTAGAAAAAGTTCGGCTTTTTATAGCGTCCCCTCTGTTACTCGTACATAATGTGACAGTCTAAAGCTTGATGTCTCATATTTACGCCCGGATACTGTTATTCTTATTTACCGTTTATCAA
The DNA here is from genome assembly GCA_905333075.3 of Atethmia centrago. Taxonomy (NCBI): domain Eukaryota; kingdom Metazoa; phylum Arthropoda; class Insecta; order Lepidoptera; family Noctuidae; genus Atethmia; species Atethmia centrago. The sequence goes on along the minus strand of HG995378.1, from coordinate 25,807,591 downwards.
ACAAACTACTAGCCAAAGATCGCAGTACGGCGATAAACGTCAATACTGATCACCAACGATATTTTTATATGTGCTATAACTATTGAATCAAAAGCGTCCCACACTTAAGTGCGAGGCAAGTGATAAAATTAGCACTTTATGAGTACTTACGTTTATTTGTTCTGTACGGTCATTTACCCCTGGCTAAGTGCATTACGTGTTACGAAAATCGGAAACGTTACCGATTTATAACACGCTCTAATTGGCACCAATCTTGTGTACTAATTAGACCCTGTTTAAACCGGCTTTGATTAGGGACTTGCAAGGCGTTAGTCATTTAGCACATGATCGGATTTGGTCTTTTGAAACTTATAAGAATGATTTTGTGTGCATTCATCCTCTGCCTCTGTCCTTTCTTATACCAATTAATTTGAGGAGCACGGCATGTCGTTTTCCATGCTTCTCAGTGGTCACTGTTCGCTATCATCTCTGTGGACCCCCCTCCTAGCCATATCATATTTCACTCAATCCTTATCGTTTCTTTAACTGGCATCTATTCCATATTACATACTTATTATAAGAGTAGAGTCTTTTATTAAGTTTGTATGCATTATTTTACTTAAATTTTTGTCAGATAGAAAATAAAGGCGTTAAAGTTTTATTTGTAAAAACGAATAATATTTGCTCTTGGTGCTTTGCTCTTGCTGCTTCTATCCACGTTTCTCATTGAATATTTAAAACATACAAAAAACATATTAGTCACGTTTCAAATTGGTATTCTCAGGGACACTTTTTACTTTCGAGTATTGAATGCCTAAATGTTTACGATACCCGATGTCAATCTGAATTTGACAATGCCTTCGTCAATGGTGTTACGTGTATGGCGAATTAGCTAGATCATAATGGTGTTCAAGTTTTTGTGGTGTGTCAATGACATTTTTCTCTTTGTGGCATTTTTATTTGTCACTCCTACACCTATTACGCCGAGTTCATGTGTGAGTGCTGTTTTCTACAAAGACAAAAGTTTTATCTGTACCAATTCTCCTCTCTGCTCTCATTTTTTGTATGTATGTCTATGAAAAGAAGTCTTCAGAAATTCCTATATCCGACTAAGAAAACGTGGTAACATGCCAAATTTTCCACACAAAACTAGAAGATACAAAAGAGAAACAAGCGAGAGAATTACAATTAGGAAAGGGATCTCAAAGTCAATAACACTTCATAAATTATCTTGTATTATGTCAGACCGAAGCCTACAACCTAGCCACAATTAATCATCTCTTACATAAGACACGTGTACTTAAAACAATTTCGTATGGTTACCGAACTTTAGCTTGTAAAGCAATTAAGCGCTGCCTCAAGCGCTTTCAGCGAACATTAATATACTATTCTCTTTTTTGTCGAATGATGTCATCCACTATATTTGGAGCTGTATTATCAAGTAAAGGTAAGAACGTGACTGCGTAATGAGACGTATGGACGTTATGTATGGGAGGCGATTTGTAAGGTGTTGTTACAAATATCATTATGACTTAACGAAGGGTAATTGAAGTAGCTGATGTATTTGTTGTAGGAATAATGTTTGAGGCTCACGCTTGGAATTACAAGATGATTTAAAGTGGTTTTGAGTAGCATTGGAATAACTTACAACATTCGTTTTACGTAAAAATACACCAGAAGATACCTTCTCTTCTCACTGATCTCTTGTTTAAAGGTGAATCGGGACGTGTGTTAGAAGAATGGGCAACAGTATAATAATAGGATAACAATACTGTGAAGTAATCGTATACAACTGCTAGCCTTCCAAGGCTGACACTAAATAGGACAAAAACATGTCACATTAACAGGGGCAGTTCAAACACGTCAATGGCTAGGCGCACGATTCCAATAGGTCGTTCCTATGGAGAAGGGCCGGGAAAAAACTCTACGGTAACTCCTTTAAAAAAACGGCTTCGGCTTGTCTAATGCCTATCATTACAAATCCAAAACTGTTTCCGTAACTGTCTAGTAAACAGAGGAGGATGGCTGTCCTAGGTATAAGGTAAGATTTCTAGTGAGCCAGGGACTGTTAGCAACAATGTAAGTTGGTACAAATAAATGCAAGTGGTAATAATGTGTGCGGACTGAAGGAAATGGCGGGCTACGGTACTTGGTGATGGCCCATTATTACCCACTTAGTCGCACATTACAATCTTCACCATGTAATTGTTACCAGTCTCATGAGATAGTTTCGTACTGCTTGCATCTCTGCATTTTTAAATAAATAATACCTTAGTTCGGTATCGCTTTCATTTCTTCATTTACTGGTGACTACTACTTCTTTTCAAACCTTATGTAAGTTCTCCTAGTCTAAATTCACCATAGATGAATGTCTATGCTCTATTGCTTTTCAATGACAAGTTTTGATAAGCTCACCATACAATATGATAAATTTACCATATTGGAAGGTGAGTATATCAAAACTAAAATGAGTAGGATGATAATAACCAATTGGTAAGCACACCTATTGTCATGCTACTCATTTTATTGAATTTACATAATGTAGACCCCGCACAATCGGTCACTTACGAGTTGTATAACCCCGTAGGCGCGACTCTTATCGGTGAAGCGATGTAAGTAGGCAATAGACATGTCAACAAAACAATGTAAGAAATTCCATACTCGCTGCCGAATACCGATGCCGAAAAACGTTAAAACTCTTATCGATAAAAGGTGATCAGACTACGCAAGGCTTTTTGGAATTAGCCTTTAATTGACTTTGGCATATCCTTAATTGGATCTGCAAATTCAGAAGCGACATTCCTAATTCTGGGTGGTACCTAACCAAACATAGAAAGACATGTTCATGTTTGATTATTAGGTAATATTCCAGAAACGGCTGAACCGATAACTATAAAAAAATCGATAACTTTTGCGTATCGATAGAGAATACTGGAAAAATATTACATTGTAGATTAGCACTGGGCCCGCGTGGTGGATTACGGCCCACTCCCTCTCACAGAGAGGAGGCCTGTGTCCCAGCAGTGGGAACGTTTTAGGCTGATTATGCGTGTATGTAGATACTCCGTAAGGTATAAGGGTTCTTTTTTTTTTGGTTGGATATTACCAAATAACTTCTCCCGCTCGGGAGGGTGTGTCAGTCTCTTACTGACTGAAACCCATCCGTGTTCCTTACGATGCCTGTGTTGCCAGGGGCCTCGGTAGTCAGCACATATAGTAGGGGTCCACTAGGGCCGATGCCTGCCGGGGTCGCGGGAAGGTACTTATGTGTCACCGAGGCCCCCGCAACACAGGAAGGAATACGGGTGGGTTTTAGTCAGTAAGAGTCTGACACACCCTCCCGCTCCGCCCAGAGCGGGAGAAGTTATTTGATGATTTCCCACCATCAAAAAAAAAAGGGGCCTCGGTAACCCCTTCGAACTTTCCCGCGACCCCGGCAGGTAGCGGCCCTAGTGGACCCCTACACTTGTGCTGACATCTCTTTGAGGCGCGCGTGGGACACAACGCGCCGAGCCGGGCCTAGTCCTTATCGGACGGCGAGCTACCCATTGCTCACCGTCCGCAAGCCCACGCCTACGGTGGCCAGAAATCTACCTGGGATTCCCGACGCCCAGGGCGTCTCCTGCGGCGGCTAGGGGCGTGAGGGCGCGAAACTTGCCTCTCCCTCACCCGTCCCGCCTCGAGCATTACTGCTTCGCAGAAGGAGGTGACGGCTGCCCATGCCCTCTCGCTCCGTACCATGGTCTGGACCAGGGCCGGACGCGAGAGATCTCTGCCGCTGATCGACTCCGCGAGGACACGGCTGTGTTCTGCCCAAGCCGGGCAGACCTGCACCGTATGCTCCAACGTGTCTTCGTATAGGGATCCTAAGGATCCTAAAGTCAACTCGGACGAAGTCGTGGGCAAAAGCCAATCAGCAAAGCCGTATATACCTCATAATTTTAGCTATTGCACAGATAATATAATACTGCCTATATAAGTGTTATCTCTACGTATAATTTCATTGCAAAAACTTTACCTCATACAAATCTATAATTTTTATTTAATAAAGCATCGGTGCACGTTAATAGACCGTCGTATTATTCAGTATGATTAATGTGCCATTCTCGAGTTATCTGCCAGATGTTATCAGATACTCCCGAATGGCTTGTCGGCACTAGTGGTGGGCTGCTTTTCGATTCACATTTCGCTGAATATTCGGTTTCGGCAGGTGTTGGTTTTGACGAGATAGCTAGTAGCTTCTTTGTTTAGTTTGAATTAGACGATGAATGATGGTTGCAGATTTTTTTTGAGGTCAAGTAACAGATATTTTGCTACTGTTTGTAGCATTGCTTTGCTACAAACAGTAAGGAAGTATGTAAGGGCATTCCGAGTATCTACTTTCTAAAAATAATTAAATACTTTATTGATAAAAAAAGTGTCGCTTACAGACCTGTTTCAAAATCCAACATCTTTCTAAGTTAGAACTTCTGAAAGTCAAAAGCTTGCCTACAATCCGTAATTCAATATTCGCCCGAATATTCGGTATCGGCTATCGTATTCGGCAGTATTACTCGTTCCATCCCTAGTTCATACTATAGTTAATGGTGCGCGAGGCCACTAAATCTACCATTGATTTTTTATAATGTAATTGTGTTCACGTAAAAATGTGTTGATGTGTTTTTAAGGTTGATATTAACTATATTTACGACGGAAAGATTGCTTTGTGTTTGTATTATGTGCGTGTAAATGATTTCAAACACCCGTAGTCTGCAGCTATTTAAGTTTTTGATATTTTAGGGTTCCGTACGTTCGATTTAAAAACGGAACCCTTAAAGGATCACTCGGTTGTATGTCTGTCTGCCTATCTGTTACAGCCGTGTGCTCCGAATCTAATGGACGGATAAAGTTAAAATTTGGTACAAATGAATTTCTGTAACCCAAACACGGACGTGTAACGATAATAAATGAATTTTGAATATAGGGGTCACTTTTAGGAGCCAAATAAGAAAAGAAAAAAAACGTTTTGCGATCTACAAAAGTTCGAAAAGTTCTCCATGTGACATATCAAATGAAAGGACTTACTGTGAGGGTGTCAAGTATATTTTTTTGTATAATTTTAAATTAAACTGTTTTAAAGTTATTTAAGAAAAAAGATAAAAATTGACCATTTATTTCCGAAACTACTGAGGCTACAATAAAAATAAAAATACGGTCATAGTTCTACGAGGTAGTATTCTATACTTATAGATTACAGGAAAACCTATAAGCAGTCTATTGTTTCAAAATAACATGGTAAATTGTGCGTACAAACTTACATTTGTAGTTGGAATATATGGGAGAACATGTTTTTCAACTACAATATTTTTTATGTTGTTGGTGTAATTTTACCTCGTTGGTCTAGTGGTCGCCGACGCTATTGCTAAACATAAGGGGTTCTGGGTTTGATTCCCGCGTCGAGCAGTGTTATTGGATTTTCCTATCAGGAATTTATCAGTAGCAGCCCGTAGACTGGATTTGCACCCGAATGATGACAATAGGCTCGCCCTTATTACATGGGACTTAAACACAACTGCTGATATGTGGGTGCGCTATAGGTACACACGCGATGGTGATGTGATGATGGACACAGGTGTGATTTCAAGCAGGCAGCTCTCTTTAGAATTGAAAACTTCATAACTAATAAATGCTACCAACGTTATTAAGTGCAGCAGTGCGAGCAGTGGTGGCCCAGTGGTACGAATAACGGCCGCGACTTACGAGTTGTAGGTCGTAATTATTTCATCATCACTGCTCTCAAAACGGTGAAGGAACATCGTGAGAAAACCGGCATGTGCTACAACCAAAAATTCAAAGACATGTGACATCTACCAACCCGCACTGGTCCCGCGTGGTGGATTACGGCCCATTCCCTCTCACAGACAGGAGGCCTGTGTCCCAGCAGTGGGAACATTATAGGCTGATTATGTATGTTATTAAGTGCTGACACTGCATTTACTTCTCAAACGATAAAGGAAGCTTCAGTAAACTTAGATTCCTATTTCCAATGTTCAATAAAAAATGTAATTGGCCTTAAAGATAAAATCTTCGCATTCTGAGATGCGAAGTCTAGATATGTCATTAGTTACGTAGGCCCACTCCGTTAACGTGAACTTTATCTAAGATAGGATATTTATTGAACGATGCTCGCATCGGATGACTTCAATTTCGATAGCAATCTATTAATGTCATATAATAGATTCTTGTAGGTGGCCATTGAGAACACTAAAGAACTCGGAACATCCATGATACAATATCACGATATTTTGTGTAGTCTTTCCAAACGAGATTGATCGTTTGAGACGTAATTTTGTGATGTTAAAACAAGGTTGTAAGCTTATAAAACTACACGAGTTTACGAAGAGGATTTTGGAGATTGATAAATTTCTAGGATCAAAAAAAAAATTCTGGCGTGAAACATTAGTTTTCACTATCAAATGTGCAAATCACCTTGAAAAAGTATCTAATTACTTTCATTTAATAAACACTTCACGAATCGTGACAAAGATAATACTACAGGTACACGTGTAGCATTAAACTTAAGCATAGAGTTGTAATGGCCACAGATTAGTCGTGAATAGTAATAATCTGTGCGCGATTAGCGAGAAGTACAATAAAACATCAACAAGTGTTATGACTTAACATCGAATCGAAAATTCGAATCCATTTATAATCTATGGCAGACAACAGTTTTTTTTTATTATTATTTTTAATTAGGTACTTTTTTAACCGCAATGCGTATGACAGTCCCATCTTACCCTAAATAATAGACACCAGTTGGATGACTGCATAGGGTGATGAATTTCAAATTTCCCCTTACCGACAAAGGGAGGGTTATCGCTACATTATTATGATTCCGTAGTCAACAAGGAACTTAAGACTCTTACAAACAAGCGCGACACGCGACGCGACACAAAGGCACCGCTTGTAGCGCTACACGCGGTGTCTTTGTGTCGCGCCTGTTTGAAGGAGCCTTTATAGTTTCGCCATGCGCGGTCTGTGTGTCTGTCTGTCCGCGGCTTAGCTCAGAGACTCTTAGTACTAGAAAGCTGTAATTTGGCATGGGTATACATAATAATCACCCCTACAAAATAATAAAATGAAATTTTAAAATATTTATTTAGGGTATCGCTCTACACGTAAAGTGGGATGATATATTTTTTCTTTTTTAGTTTTTGCAGTTGCGGTGTCTTTGGAAAGGTCGTTCAAAAATGTTGCCAGTGTGTGAAACCATTTTACAATTCAGGGACCCGTTTGCGAAATATTAAGATTTAAAGTGCAAAAATTTGTTAGTCAAGTCTCCCCCTGCCAGCCAAATGGTTGTTTTTGGATGATGAGAAAAAAAAAATACGGCAATAGCATATATTTACTTATAACTAAGTTAAAAGGAACACTGTACAGCTAAGTAGGCTTTATAAGTTAATTAACGAGTAATAGTAGACCAACTTATATTTGCAGTTGAAATTTATGGGAGAACATGTTTTTCAACTACAATGTTAAGGTTGTTCTTGGGATAAATTCATCCTAACTACGACACATTGTGGGTGGTCTGAAACACACTTGGCCGTTTTTTTTTTTATAAACTATTCGATCAAAAACATCCATGCTTTATTTACCTCATTCTTCATTAACCTCATTTCATTTAGCTCTCCCTCCGACATCATTGAACCACGATAAACCCCTAGCAAATACTACGCATATCTTTAAATGGATACTACAGAATCACAAGCAACACTCCTGATTTTGGGTTGCACATTTGCAACCCAAAGTTAAAAGGAAGTTTTCGGTCAAATTAATATTCTAAATGCTTTACGTCTTACCATTTGCTACAAAAATACGACGTGTATATTTATTTGAACGCGGCCAAACGACTTGGAATATGGAGCGCTTAAGGCGCTGACAAGACCCAATTGACCAAAATAGGCTTCTCTTAAGAAAGAAAATTGCCAAATCTGTATAGTTTGTGGTAGCGGAAAAAATATATGTTAAGTTTGAACATATTTTCCAGAACTTGGTTGTTACGAAAACACGTTTTGAAAAAAAAATCTCGATACAAACTAACGTTAAACTAACCTCTTACCTTGAGTTCTAATCCAAAATATCTGTATTAAATATCAACATACGTTACGTATTTAATTAATAACAAGTACGTCTTATCTGAATGCAGAACTTGGTTGTTTTTTATTTTCGATTACTCAATTCAATTCTGAGTAAATAGATAATTGCTTCATATTTTGCAATAAATTTCAAGCGTTTTGTCGTCGCACTTCTCTTTCTTTTCTATGCAATCTGACAGTGACCGCGGTTAAGGTGTTGTCAGCGTCTTAAGTTATTAGAGCTTCCTCAATTCAACGCTGTTGCTGATATTCCGCTAACCGGTCTCGCTGGTACAATTTACGAGAGAACGCTGAGTGCGCACTCATTTAAATGGTTTTCAAGGCGGGAATGTAGGTCAAACTTTTTTGTTTTGGTCCATCTGGTACTCTGGTAGGTAGGCAGTTGTACTTATTCAGGATGTCATGCAATAGGTACAAGAAGTAGAACAGGGGATATTTGGAGGCTTGTTTATTTCCAAAGTATGTTATAAAAAAAACCGACTTAAAAAACACTACAAAGTGAAAAATAACTTTAATTTCGGATTAAAGTTTGTTTCCACTCAGTAGTGTTTTTTTTTTTTAATAATTTTTTTTTCACCTTTTAGTTGTGGCTACGCCACACAAATGCGAGAACTACCTGTCAATGTTATTTACATGTGACAGGAAGTTATTATAACATCATCCACATAGACTAATTGGGAAAAATACGTATTATTGAAGCTTACTCGAAAACTATCCGACCAAAGTTAATAAAATTTATATGGGACCACAGCGCAAGCTTCCTGTACTAAAAAGAATTTCCAAAATCGGTCCACAATTGATGAAAATATTAATGAGCATACATAAAAAAACCCTACATACGAACATAGAACCTCCTCCTTCTTTGAAGTTGGTTAAAAAGGTGTCATTTTGGAAACACCTACATCAATCAAAGACTCCAGTCGTGCTTCAGGTACAAATTGAGTTGACTGCTGATTTTAATTTAACTGTCAAAACTCATGTTTCCAAACAGTTAGCATCTAAAAGAAAGCAGGACGCTCTTTTGTTTATTTTAAGTACAACTCCCGCTCCTTACATGGACCACACATAATTCTGTATGTTAGCAGTAAATTGCTCTTACATGTCGCTCAAGTAAGCGTAAAAGGTTTCGTGCTTTTTTGTTCGAGTACCAAGTTTGCTCACGGTTTCGGCACGGCTTTTATGACGTCACAAAGGCACTGATTAATTTTCATTCTAGGTATTCGGGCCCTTGAAAATTCCGACGTAAAATAAACAATGGAGTATGACTTCATTGAATTATTTACTTTTGAAATATGTTAAACAAGTGTAGGAAGAAAGAAAATAAATATGAAATATGTAAATCAAATAATATTGTGCCGAGAAAAATAATGTTCGCCTTGACCGTGCGTGATGGATGATTCATGAGACGATTATGTATTTAGGTATGTACATAATTATATAGCTATGTATGTTTTTGAACGCGTAACGACAACGATGTCTCTTCTTAGTTACATCTCGCGTCATAGCGGTTTTTTCATCAATTGGGGTAAGCGGGACCTGAGCTACGATAAACTGTTCGTTTGACATAACGAAGTACATCCAAAAGTCGTTGGTTTAAATCCGGCTCGAAGGACCAATGTGCAGCGATGTATTTGTGTGTTGGGTGCTGATGAGGTGCTGTGGTAGCGTTGGTGCCGAGGAAAACAAATAACACGGCCGAAATTTAATTGTGTGTATTGGACCAGTGTCACAGTTGAAGGGGCTTGCCACAGATAAATAATAAATTACATTTTAATGTTGGTGTTGCACTACTCATTACCCAACAGCAGTCATTAGGAAGTTTTAACAAAGCACCACTTTATCTTCATTATCAATTATCATCGTCTGAAATTATTTGGAAATAGCTTAGAATGTTTAAAGCTTTTCTTCCTGACACCATTATTAGCGTTCACTTTGTGCCTTACCATTTCCTACACCACACAACCCATTCAAGCTAAAACAACTCTCTATTACATTTCTCCAATAATTCCAAATACGATGAATACCTACCCTACATAGTCCAGACCATCTAAACTAAAAAACTCCATTGTAGCGTCTACCAACATCGGTGCCCATCGTGGCCCATCGTTTTCTCCAGGCCGGTCCTAATTGGGCCAAATTGCCGGTGGCGTCTCGTCTCTTATCAGTTTAATTTATCTATTAGCTCCAGGAATAGCGTCCGCTTTGATTGCTAAAACCTTACCATTGAAAACCATATTTGGAAAACGTCGTTTAAAGTGGGAACGAGGAATATTTTTAGGTGGACGATTCAATTAGTGTTTGAAATATGTGCCAGAGGTATAATTATTTGAAATAAAATTGGGTTTCCAGATTAAATTGAGTAATACCCAGTTTCTCAGACATTCTTAACACGCGGGTTTATCGATGTACTCGTAATTACGATGGATTGAGTCGATATCTTGACACATTGCGTTTCTGAAAATCGACGTATGAGAGCACATGGAAAATTAAAGGAAACTAGATAAAAAATAAAAAAGGATACCTGGAAATCAATGAGTAAGTTGATTTTTTTTATGTAGAGCAAGAAACAATGCAACAACAAGCAGTCAACCAGACCAACTCCAGTTACAGTAAAGTTAAATTTTATACAACGCTGGTCTAAAGGACAACGGGTCCCAGGTGGTTGCATGTTTCAACGTAAAGCAACCACTGTCTTGCGTACAAATTGCAAAATGTAAATACTAAACGCATTGTGCAAGTAATTAGTTCTGCTTTATTACTGTAAGAAGTATCTGAAATATAAACAGTGCCATGCCTGACAGACAGACAAAGTACAGCTTAAACCACAGAAGGCAATATGAAATTTGGAAGATGATCTGAGTTCCTTAGATCCAGACTATGCAGCTTCCGGAGGTTCCTGTGTCGGATAAGGCGGGAGGAAACGCCCGGGTTTTACCACTGTGTGGATCGCCCGGAGGACACGGTGGAGCATACGGTGAAGGTCTGCCCGGCTTGGGCAGGGCACCGCCGTGTCCTCGTGGAGGCGATCAGCGGCAGAGATCTCTCGCCTCCGGCCCTGGTTCAGGCCATGGTACGGAGCGAGAGGGCATAGGCAGCCGTCACGCCGGGACGGTTGAGGGAAAGGCAAATTTCGCGCCCTCTCGCCCCTAGTCGCCGCAGGAGACGCCCTGGGCGTCTGTTCGCTCCGTACCATGGCCTGAACCAGGGCCGGACGCGAGAGATCTCTGCCGCCGATCGCCTCCATGCCTGTGTTGCTCATGGCAACATACGCAACGGAAGTAATACGGGTGGGTTTTAGTCAGTAAGAGTCTGGACACACCCTCCCGCTCCGTGGAGAAGTTATTTGATGATATCACACCCAAAAAAAAGAGACTAATTTTATATCATTTCGTGAGCTCTATGATGACTAGCAAAGCCAAAATTGGTATTGATAATCCGGTCACACGGTGTCCAGAACAGCTGATCAGTATCATTTTTTTTTTTGAGTGTCAAAGACCGCATGTATTGCTGTTACTTGATGTATGAGTTGAGAAAATCTGTTTTCTTGCGTTTTGGTACCCATGCCAGGATGTCTGTGAAGTTTACAAAAAAAAAAAACTGCTTTTTTAAATTGATATTTCAAATAACTACACTAACTGCGGTCCATGACCACATAAAAACAAAAAAAAAATGTTTTGTTTTGTTTTATCGTGTTTCAATATCGATACACGTCACGTTTGCGGAGTTTCGCTAGCTTATTCAATTTGACCCTGTATACTACCTATTCCTTAGAGGCTAAAGAGGTGCAGTAAGAAACTATTTTTCGGAAGTCCATCTCTGAGCTAGGCAAACTTGCATGGCTGCTTGTTGTAAATCATTCGGAAATCATTTTCTGCACAGCTTTGTTAAGAGGCCGACAACCCCTAAAGCACGGTCACTGTCGGACTGCATAGAAAAGAAAGAGAAGCGCGATGACACAACGCTCGTAATTTATTGCAAAATATGACGCAATTGTCGTTTTACAATAAAGCTATAGATTGTATAATAAAAATAAAACACTATCATGCTAATGTTGCTTGTAGAATAATCTGACAAAAAATCAGAATGATTGCATGTATATTAGTATGACTTTTAATCGTTAAAATATATTTTTAGAGGTATCTTCGTGTTTTTTTTCTGTTGTATCAAATTAGTTATATTATGTTTTCAACACACTATCTACCTAGCAAATATCATTAAGAATATCATATATTTTTCTGATTTTGTTTACTGCAGTGGATCATATACTTTAAGGCATTATAAAACTTATAAAAGTTGCGTTTAGGTCCTGTAGTCCCCTTAACATTTACGTTTTAACGAAAACATCCAACAATCCAGGCCTTGCTGAAACCGAGAACGATCATGTGGTTAATTTTACTTTCTATTACACCAAAGTACACTTCATGATTACCTATGGTGCTGGCGACCGCAAGTCAGGAGATTGAGTCTGTATTTTATATGTATGTAGTCTCGACTCGCGATATATAAGAGTACGTTGGGCGTGCATCGTCCACCGCAGGCAAACGTGATGAGTGACTACTGCGTACATATTATGGGAGATTTCTCGAATTATTGATGTGTTTAAGTTTGATGCCATTACGGATTTATTATTAATTTCCCACTCTACCTATGAGCTTGCGGACGGCGAGCAATGGGTAGCTCACCGTCCGGTAAGGACCAGGCCCGGGTCAACGACGCGTTGTATTCCACGCGCGTCTCAAAGAAATGTCGTCAGCACAAGTGTAGGGGTCCACTAGGGCCGATGCCTGCCGAGGTCGCGGAAAGGTGCTAAAGGGTTATCGAGCCCCCTGGCAACACAGGCAACGGAAGGAATACGGGTGGGATTTAGTCAGTAAGAGTCTGATACACTGTCCCGCTCCATCCAGAGCGGGAGAAGTTATTTGATGATTTCCTAACCATTAAAAAAACCCACCCACCTATGTATATTGTAAAATCTGATGTAGAATGGGAGCTTTTTTTTTATTATTGAAAACCATACTCATGACAAAGCCTCAAATTATTTCAAGAATCAAAAGCTGTTCGAAATCATCTGGTCTTGTTCATCTCTTTATTGTTCTTTTTTATTGTGCCTCTCCAATTACTGAAGGTTGGCTATCATGACCGAGATCATGATGACTGTTTATTATAATTGCAAATTTAATGTCGACGTTTAAAACAAACAGTTCATAATTTCTTTGATTGTGATGATACATATGCCTCGTACGATTTCTTGGCTTAGAGCCCACAATTATATCTCTCTATCATAAAAATAATCAAAATTATTATAGTTAACACAGGTTTCCTCCCACAAGGAGATCTTTACGTCGGTTTAATAGTTTATTTGCCTATAAACTTTTAATACTTGTGATATCAAATAGACTTTATTAAAGCTTGGTTTAACTTCATTGAACAAACAGAAAATTTGTTAGAAGTTTATGTTTAAATTGATCACGTGCTTGTTTGAGGTAATTAAAAGTTCCGTCTAATGATAGCTTTTAATAATTAACATATTTTTGTGAAGTCCCAATTAATGTCAGACCAGTAGATAATTAATTATTATCATCCCCTTGAGTCAGTTTTATAAATTACATTTATCTTCGGAATTCAGGGGTACGCTGTCTCTTAGGACCAACCCCTGTTGTGTAGGGTAGCACCCCTATTCTTGTGCCGACTTATTGAGGTCAGTCAACGGATATTATGGATATACTCGTAGACGGACTGGAATAGTTACACATATCTCAGTTTAACAAATTCGTATTTATTTAGGTAACCTTCTAGGTGGCCATTCTTATCACATTTATGTTCCGTAATACTGTGCTGTAAAACTTGATATTTTATCAAACTAATAGCATTTAGTTTATGTTCCCGATTAAGTACGAAACGGTTCTAATTATAATTGCAGTGCCGATAAGATATCCAATAAGAAAACAATATTGCATAGGACCATAGGTATTTGTTAAATGGAGCAAATGCTTTGGAATTTTATCTTACAGAGTTATATTTCTCGAAACTTAATTAAACTTGTCTGAGGTTAAGTTTCCTGCTTCAGATTTCTTATTACAATATGAAAAGTTATCCTCCATTGCCATGATGTAGTGTAAAATGCAGCTTGTGTTAAACAAAATCTTTTACTGTACCTATTTTATTTATTTTCCAATGCGGTAAGTAGGTACAGTCTCTTCCAGAAGAGATTAATACGGATATGAATGCAATATATCGTACAAGTGCATTTAATGTTTCGAGTTTCGGTTGAGTCACCCCCCGCCTATACCTACATGGCGTGCCTTGTGTGGGTGCCCAACGAAGTTGTATCGGTGATATCATTTTTAAGGAACTTATTTATGCGAATTTGTGAAAGTGATGTCATCGGGAGATGTTAGTGTTTTATGTTTCACTCATTTAGAAATACAAAAGAATTTGACGTTTGTTTCGGGGGGTTTTAAGTTGATTTTCGTTCGCTTGTAATTTAGAAGGCGTCGAGAGGGCACGGGAGATTTGAATCGATTTTATGCATGCACCTTATTAAGTCTAACGTTGAAGGTTTGACGTATTTACTGCAATGTTGTGTTACGGGGGTGGTGGAGTTATGGAGGCGTGGGCCGCCCCATGTCATTGTTGGAGGATCGTTCAGACCATAACGACATTATTATGACGTCATCTTTAAATCCATGTTGACATCTCGTGAATTCTCTTACCGAGATTTACTGCGCTTTCATAGAAGTATTTCTTCATAAAGTTAGCGTAGCCTTTGATGCGTTTGAGTGTCTGTTATTGGATTTTAATTTTATCAGTTGTAAACGTCTGTTTGGCTCTTGGCAACAGTGACTAAATAAACTAGTTTTTACTACGTTTAATATCTTAATCTCTAGGCTAAGATGTCGATGACGATGATATTATATCAACATTAATGTTTTAATAGACGATTTGAGTCGAAATAAAACGTTACCAGATGGGACTAATGGACGGCTGGAAGCTTGTTATTTACTTGATATTAACTGGCTTAAAATTAACAATATTAGAAACAATACTTCCCTATCACAGAATATGATGGATGTTAAAATATGAATCGTTACCTACTAATAAAATTATCCTTTTATTTATTATCAAAGCTTCATTTTCTTAGATATTGATCTTTTAGCATATTAGGCGTGGCTGGGTATGGCTACATCAGCTTGTATAAATAAATTGACATCATCTTTTTAATACATATCTTCATATTCAGTAAATTCTTTGTCGTCGTCTTATATCTCCTGTTTACAATTTATAGAATTAAAACCGTTGAGCACCTCTGTACTTCAAATTCCATAATCAAAAGTTCAAATCTAAAAGCCAACGAGACACTTCACTAAAACAACGACTCAATTAACTATTTCCTATTCGCTTTTCTTCCACTCAATTTCCTTCAGCCCAAAGGTTCAAAGTCATCGCAAGCGGATCGCGAGCCGTGCTAATGATGAGCTCGTTAAATGGGCGGTCGCCTTACAGCTTCATTAGGCTGGCCATCATTGCCATCTGATAACATTGCTGGCCCATGCTGGCTGATCGACGTCCAACTGAAACGATTGAGATTACTATCGATACTTTAGTTACTTGTTACGACTCAATGGGGTTTTTGGTCTTCAGATGCTTTGTTATAGAGAGGCAGATATAAACTTATTTACACTGCTACAAAAATCTTGAGGGGCTTGTGGCCAAGTAATAACAGCCACACGGGCCGATCGATCAGGTAAAGCTACGCTTGCCGCGGTTGGTCCGTGCATGGGTGACCATCTTCACATACCAAGACCCCTCCGTGCCTCGGAAAGCACGCTAAGCCGTTGGTCCAGGCTGTCATTTGATCTTTGACAGTTGTTACGGGTCGCCAGAAGCCCGAAAGTCTGACAAACAGTCTTACCAAGGGGTATCGTGTTACCCAGTAAATGGGTTGTGGATGTCAGGTAGGCAGTCGCTCCATGTAAAATACTGGTATTCAGCTGGATCCGGTTAGACTGGAAGCTGACTCCAACATAGTTGGGAAAAGGCTAGGCAGATGACACTGCTACAAGTCTTTTGGCGATCAAATGACGTTGACAGGACATTTGTGCAATGTCTTGAAAAATCAAGATGGCGTTACTTCAGATTTTGGCCACACGCCAGAAGAACCTTGTAGGTAAGCTTATAGCGGTATGGGACAGTTGATTTCTTCGCTACTTGAAAACAAATACGCGAATTTAAAGCTTCACGTTCTCAGCGGCCGTTTATTCAAATTACTTCCATTGTACTAGGTCTAGCAATACGAACGTGTACAGCAATTATGTATGCCAATTACACAGCGAAAGAGCCGCCATTATGTTCTGAGAGTTGCATTAGTAGGAACGGATGTTCGCAAGCGTAAAAATTACAAAACGTTATCCGTCACATTTCCATACAAACATGCCGTAGTCTCCCATGGTCTCTCGTCTCACGCACTAGATATCCCGTTGGCGCAACATCAGCTGGATAATTGTTTCGAGAGTCAGCTGGTTATTACGATAACGGTGCGCCCGCGCCGCGCCCGACTCGCGCCGAAACTATCCGATAAGTTCCGAACGTGAGTCTCAACGTAATTACTAACGCTAGATAGTAAAGTCGAACTTAGAGCTCTTTATATCGTTTCCGAGAAAGAATTCTTGACGGAGAGAACGTGGCGTATCCTTGGAATTGTTTTATTATTAACAAACAAAACTTACAGGCAGAGAGTTCAATGTTTGTTCATTACATACCATACCAATATTAATTATGTATGACTACCTAACAAATATTTGTCTGCATTTTAATATTACCAAAAGTTTCGTGAGGTTACATTGCATACGTTACATACGCTGCAATGTATCCCTTTCTTTTAAAACCGTTTATTTACATAACCGAATTACAAGATGATTATTAACATTAAATAAATTAAATGAACACTGAGTTAAACCTTAAAAAGACCTGTAATGGCCTGTGATGTAACTGGTGACCGAAAAGCTGGCGGCTTTCTCGCGCAACGCACATCAGCATTGCAATTCAGCGAGGAAATGCCGCCAGCATCCTTGTACCAAGGATTCGGTCACCAGTTACATCAACTATACGTTTCGCGATTACCGCAAATAACTTATGTGCATTGGGACCCCACGGACCGAGGGTCTCGACGCCAAAGGGCTCAAAGTTCTACTCTCTGCCAAGGCCAATCAATCAGGCCTCTCTGCCAATATTGAATAAGTGATTCAGATTTTCGGCATTGTCTGCCGCTGCACCCGCTTTAGAAGTAGTCCGTTGGAGATGGGATGGTGCTAGTGTGTCTACACAGGTAGCGTCCCACACAAGCATCCGTCCCAAACTCCACGGAACCAAAGACACAACATCAGGTCTTTTGCCATCATCTCTGACAATGCCAATCGGCTCAAGAAGAGCAGGCACATCCTTTTCTCTTGAAATCTAGTTGATTAAACCTCCCCAATAGAGCAATTATCTTTCCTGGACACTACGGTGCTACATATTCAAACCTTTACCAACTATGCATATTGCTCCGCTACTCATTAGTCCACAAAAGAAAGCCGGCTTGCATTAGCATACTTAACTACATAAATTTATCGTGCTTCAAATACAAACAACCCTTTTTCAGTAACATGATTAGATGACGCAAGGGGTTGGGAACCCTTTGAAATGTGCTAATCACGTAATGCCGTATTTGTGTAAGGATTATCTCACAAAAGAGTATTGTTACCGATGCGTAATTGAACTATGTGTCTATTTGCTATTTTAATTTATGTACGCTCGTCTATTTCTATGATAAAGCCCGGCTTTGCTATGAATGGAAAAGATAAATGTGAGCTTAGAAATATTGATACAATGTAAAATTGCACAGACGAAGGGTAGAGCATGCTACATTTTCTAAATCAAAAGTTAGCTCTTGTTATCTTTTTTGTTTGTGGCGGCATGGCATGCAGTACTGTTGGACATGAAGGGAGGCAATGCAATACGTGTCGAAAGCATCCAGGGTCATCAAACTCAAAAGTAATTTATCCAATCTAGGCTGAGAATCAGCACTTTTCGAACGTCAAAATTACATAAGACAGTGCCCGAAAAACGCCCGACCTTCATCACCATGTCCTTGTGTCCAAAATGCACTAAATGTACCCGTGTGTGGTCACTGGGAGTAACAATATCTAGGGCTAGGCGTGTAGATCGATTATAAGGAAAAAATTGAATGTGCATTATAATTATGCAATACCGCAAAACAAACATACTTTTGCAACAACATTTCTTTGTTTCAAATTAAGTACGTAGCGGTACCGTATTTTTCTCTCAACATTAAAGGACCCGGGGTCACTCCCCTCACCTTGCAATAACTGTACTCAATATAATAACAAAGTTTTTGCTCTGCGTGCATATTGTTAGCTTGAGGTTAGTGCAAATGCCAAAACTTGCAAATTATCTGTGCTCGTGACTGAACTTTAGCAATCATTGGCAACGCAACACTCATCAAATACCTCCGTGTTTGTGGCGTTGTTACCTCCCAGTTCTGTAATAATTTATTATGAGTATGATCGGTTTGGCGTTTGAATAGCGGTGTCGTAAAGTTGTGGCCTTCATTAGGCAGAATTAAGGCGCTGACAAGAGGCAAACGACCAAAGTAGACTTGTCTTAACAAGGTGACAACACCTAAAGCGTGGTCACTGTCGGACTGCATAGAAAAAAAGAGAAACGCGATGACATAACGCTGGTAATTTATTGCAAAATGAATCAATTATCTATTCAAATTATAGATATCATATATACAAAAAAAAAACAAAAAATACTATTGATTGGATAAAAAAATAAAACACTATTATGAGAATAATGTGACAAAAAATCAGAATGATTTTTTGTGTAAACATGTCAGTAATTAGTATGGTTTTTAATCGTTAAAAAAATTTTTTAGAGGTATCTTCGTGATTTCTTTCTGTCGTATCAAATTAGTTGTATTATGTTTTCAACACACTATCTACCTAGCATATATCCTGAAGAAAGTCATTTATTTTGTTTATTGCAATGGATCATATACTTTTAGGCATTATAAAACTTGCTTTTAGCTCCTGTAGTCCCATTAAGAAAAAAAAATTGCTAAATCTGTATAGTTTGTGGTAGCGGAGAAAATATATCGAGGGGTGAAAGGCTATTTGTTTGAAGCGACATTTTACGAACTTTACAGGAGAGCCATTTAAAGATTCAAAATTTGGAAAAAAAATCGTTATGAAAAAACTACTGCTCTTACTTTAATGGGGATCGCAAATCTTTATTGCAAAAAAATACCTTAACGTTTTGGTATAATTTTCAATAAAAAAACAGTTAAGAATTCCAAGATAAATGTCGCTTAATACAAAATAATCTGTATCGCCTTATTTTTAGAGTAAAGAAAAATGATTCAACTTCCAACATTGTCACTAATCAGCAGCAGGCAAAATGGTCTAAGTGACTTTACAGTACTTATGCAGGAGAAAGCAAAATGATTGAGTCGACGTTACTCATTAATAATAGGAATAGGCTATTTTGTTTAACTACCAATTGGGTTTTGTTAACGATACAGGCAAGTTGGCTTAAGCAACGACGAACATTCTTAATAAGTTGTTTGATGTCTCAGGTTTCGAAAGGAGTTTATATATCTTGGTTGTTGATACAAGTTAATAATGACAGATTTATAGTAAGTTAAGAGGTTGTAGTATTGAAATGGGTGAATAATTACTATGTCAGGAATAAAAAAATAGTTCTGTTAATTATATTTTTTTTATTAGGTATCTTTAACTTAATTAACACTCAGTCTTAATGAGATCGTAAGTTTCCTTATATAAAAAATTACAGCACAGTAAATCAAACATAAAAAAATATATTTTTTTCATACTTACAAGCTTATTCTATTCGGTTGACAAACTGTTCAAGCGACTAAGGAACCCAGTTTTGAGAACCGAAATATTGTTTGAAGCTCCAAACAGAGTGCAAAACAGTTGCAGCGAAAAGGGTTGAATCGACATGTCTTAATGAATTTGGCTGACGGCAGATTGGTTAAAGCGACATTGCATAGTGTAAGTAGTCGGAAGCAAAATGTATGAAGGGACTTTTCATCTAAAGTTAGCTATATCGAAAAACGATTTATCTGCCATCGAACTGAAATTTTAGGACGAGAATAACGGCTTATGCTCCGATTCTATGTTTTTGTGTACAGCTTAAATGAAATAATAAAAAAATATGGCAAATTTGATGTCGGATCATACATCATGATTGAGAATTATGCACTAAAATTGCATTGTTTTAAGCGCCATAAAAGTGCTCAGAATTGTACGAAACCCGGCTCAGCCGACGCAGAAAAATTCGCTGAATCCGAATATGTATATAACTCAATATCGACCAAAATGTCGCTTCAAACAAATAGCCTTTCACCCCTCGATATGTTAATTTTGAACATATTTCTCAGAACATAGTTGTAATCAAAACACGTTATAAAAAAAAAAAAAACTCGATACAAATTAACGGTAAACTAACCTTTTATCTTGAATTCCAATCCAAAATATCTGTATTAAATATCAACGTACATTACGTATTTAATTAATAACAAGAACGTCTTATTTGAATGCAGAACTTGGTTGTTTTTATTTCGATCGATTACTCCACTCAATATTGAGTAAATAGATAATTGCTTCATATTTTGCAATAAATTACAAGCGTTGTGTCATTATTACGCTTCTCTTTATTTTCTATGCAGTCTGACAGCGAGCGCGCTTTAGCTGTTTCCAACAATTCTTCGCAGGGATTCTACTCTATCTAAGTAAAGTAAGACTACTAAAACGAGTTCCCCCGTGTTTATAATGCTGTCTGGTTTTACCTTAGATACGCCACATTAAGCAGTCCTAAGGGAATTATGTTCCTACCAGTTTTTTCATACTCACAGCGTCTATCAAACAGTTTTCTGGAGTGTTTATGCTAGGGAATCTTACGAATTGCCCTCAGCAAACATAGAAGAAGGATACTACATTTGTCCGGGTTGCCTCGAGTTCTTCGATGGGACAGTATAGTCTACTTCCAGTTAACGATCACACGACTCGTAAGACCCAACAATAAAAGAAAGCTCGCATCAATTAATGTTCACGGAAGTTATGGCAATCATTCAAAACACGTTAACTGGTGCTCGTATCATCACAAATCAGCGACACCTATACAGTTCGTGCCCAGACTACAAACGAAGTGCAGACGTGACCAGCATCACCGGCCATCGGATTTGAATAAATAAATCACGCTCGCATCCCGACTCATTTGTTAGCTGCAAGAGAAAGGCGTTCGATTCCACGCCTCAGCTGCAATCATAAACCTAATCTAGCTTTTACCACTTTATGTTCTCTACGTGTGCATTTCGCTGTCCGTGTTTCCACTTGCATCACCAAGCTGTCCAATTTCACTTATTCTGAATCCTTTTACAGCATTCATAAAAATTTTATCTCCAGAGAAAGTGCATATTTAGCTTAATCTTGTTCCGTGTCTTCAGTGCCATTCGTTATTACTGATATCATCAGGTGAAGACAGTTTTCACACTTTGTTTCAAGTTTTCGACGCCTCAACATTCGTCGTTGTAAAATGTCGCATATAAAACAAGCCATCGTTAATTCAAGCCAATTAACATCGGCCCGTAACATTTAATTAAGTCGCCTAATTTATGGTATAGTAGTTATTATTTATACGACATCAACTTAAGTGAAACTGTCCTTACGTTGGCGAGTGGGTTACGACAAATAGGGCTTATTAAGTAACTGAGTGACATTAATATCGGTGAAATATGGCAGATTACGTATCCACGTCGTGCAGCGTAAACTGTAATGTCAGGGCAATATACATAGTTGTAAAACAAGCAGTGCACTTTGCTAAATACCACAATATTTTATGTAATGGCTAGGAATCTTTGAACTCCGTTTCCAATAGTTACATCTTTGTTCTGGCTCCATAAAGTATAATGTGATTACTTGATAGTGATAATAAAAGTCTTGCAATAAAAGACGGTAATTAAGATCTTGAACTGAGATTCTGAATGCTTTGTAAGACTCGGACGTTTCTTGATTGAGAACCATTTATCATCAGGAACTTATCGTTTGTTGTTTAGAAAAGGTTCATTGTTACAAATATCTGTTTCCCTTTTACCCTGCGAATTCCATTTTCAGCAATTTCGAATGAATGGAAAGCCTTGTACCCAGTGGTACTATTCAACAAGTTGTTAGAATCACAACTGCTTATTCCGATTGCTACAGGCGATGCACTAGTTGCTTGTCTACTTACGCTTTGCGTTTAACTTTAATTTGTTGTTGCTTTAATTCTGTGCCATTTCAAGTACTTCCACTTCTGCTATATTCAGTTTATGCATTTGCTTATTTTTCTTTGCCTAACTTAAATCGTGTACCTAGTGTTTTATGAGTAAAGGCATTCTTTTGGACTCATCATCATTATCCTGCCCTTATCTCAATTTATTTGGGTTTCGGCGCAACATGTCGCTTTCTTCCATACTTCTCTATCAGTTGTCATCACGGTAGTCACCCCTTTCTAGCCATATCATCTTTCACACAGTCTATTCATCGTTTCATTGGTCTTCCTCTACTCTCTTCTACTCTCTTTTGGACTATGTAACTCAATTATTATTAGCCAATACCTACTTCTGAACAGGACATTTTTTCTTCACAAAATTTTCGGTTGTCGTTCGTAGTGCGAATATTGTGTGCTTGATAAATAAAAATTTCTCTATATTACATTGTCATAGTACATATATATCCAACAATACACGTGTATTTAACCCTTTGGGAATCAACGCGTGACGGTTACGTGCATTTGAATGAGTAATGAAGCGTGACACAGTAGACACCTCACAGACACCTGGTCAAGGTATTTACATGAAGTAACAGTGCTTCCTTCCAGGTGTAACATTATACATATGGGCAATATGGTCATAATATATCATACCAATTAGCGTTAAGATACACTCAATCATTGAACAGTGGTGATTAACACAGTAACCTTGTGAAAACTATTGTTGTTTTTGCTGCATTGAGTCAGTTATTTATTTTGAGCAGGAAGTTACTAATGATTGTAATTGTTCTACAAGATATGTGTTGTGTTTCGTTGTGATATTGATTGATATCCGTTTTTGTGATGTTAGTGTAAATCCGCTTATCGTTACTGAGGCCACGCTGAAAGATGAATATTGTGCTAATAAGAATGTTACTGTGGCTGTAAATTCTCTTTTTGTGCAGTCATAATTTCATGATAGTCGTCAGCTCCTATAGTACAAGAGAATTTTGGTACATGAGGAGTAAGCCTATTTTAGTTCCAATTAAGCAATATTTTTCTTTCACAGTTGTAAATATTCCTCATTCTCGTTCCATTAGGAGATTTTTGTAGAAGTCTATAATTTTATGGAGTTTTCTGCAATGAACACCCAAATATATAAAAATGCATTGTTTCCACCAGCCTGTTCTTCTGCCACAAAGCTCAAGCTGACTCCAAAACCATAGACCCCATAAATATGAGTATTGTCCCATTATCTCGGCAGCACATGTTCGCATGTAAAGCGGCCGCGGCAGAGGGCACTGCTTATCTAGACATCTGTCTGGCGAATGACGCTGTTAATATTCGCCGTGTGACATCCAGCCACTTTGTCGCACCGACGACAGCTATTATCGTACGATCAGCGTTTCACTGGGCGAAATCCATGCATCGTGTGCCGTGTGGAGAGGGAGAGAGGGAATAATTTGTGTAAATGTCTAAAAATCTAAGGTGTATGGAATATTTCGTGGTAAAAACGTAACTATGGGACTTAATAATTCCTAGTTTTTTCGTTGCGTGTATGGTGATGAATTTGGTAAAAGAATAAAATATTGATTTAATAGGGTCTTACAGCCATTTTTGAAAAGTGTCTTAATTAAATTCTATAGTGCTAATATGTCCCAAAAAAATCACATTTTTTTTTATTCAATCGATAAGTGCCATAAAAATGCATTTAAATTTTACATTTTCAAACGCGCGTAGTTTGACGAAAACCCTGGACGCAGTGGACGCCATGTTGCTCTGTGGTCATGACTTCACTTGGCTATGTAAACAAATGCGCTGGGCCTCAAGTCTGCTATTACAATAGTGTCAGAATGGTCTGTCCCGATCCTTATATTAGTGTATGATTAGTAGATTACCAAACTTGTCAAAATCAACGATTATAAAATCAATGATAGACCATTCTGACACTATTGTAATAGCAGACTTGAGGCCCAAATCTATTATCTACCTAGCAGTTGACAGTTGACACGTTTTAGTTTACATAGCGGTATGACGTAATAACATGGCGGCTACTATTTCATGGTGTTTTTTTAACAGATTAGAAAAACTGAAAACGTTGAATTGAATTTTAAAGTTTATTTTATTTTATGAACTAAAAGAAACATGTTTCGACTCCTTTTTGCCTAAACTATCTCAATAATATATTTATAGATTTTTTCTCGTATATAGTAAAATACCCTATTAAAATGGATTATTAATTGGATCTCGGCAGAGCACACACAGTAAGAAAAAACAGTTGACAACGCAAGAGAGAGACAACATAATAAGAAAGTGACAGAAGACGATTGCGTTTCGTTTACATATCTAACACTAATTATGGAGTTTCTTGACCATTCTTCACCATGAAACCTTTTGGAAGGAGCAATTAGAATCATTTGTATTTACTTGAAAAATTTTGACGTTCCACAGTACCTTTTATGTGCCTAATTGAAATAAATGACTTGACTTTAACTTTGCGTATATTACATGTACCTGCTATACAAGTTTTGGGATACGAACTACTTCAATTCTCTCGTCTTGCTTGGAATACAATAAACCTGCCTGAACATGCGTTGTTTGATAGGTCAAATTAATTAAGACCTGACCTTAGTGGAGTGGAGCGTAAGATTCTGCGTAGAAGAAAAAAGAGAATGAATAATAATTATGTAAGTTGAAATTCGTCATTCCTACACGTTGGATCAACAATTACATAATTGCCAACTTTCGAGCTTTTTCAATAACATAAATAAGATCTGACACTGTACTCATTGTACTAATTGCTACCTTTAATTTTCTTAATTTCGCGGTTTCACCCCTTTATAGGGAGGATTGTTAATTAAATGAGGATATTTTCACTTGAACGTGCAATTATGTTATTATTATTTTATTACCCATCGTTTATTCGACACGTAAAAATGTTAAATAGCAACATTAAATAACTTTCTTCGCGATTAATTGAGTTTCGACACTTTGCAATGCTGAAATTTCAATTCGATTTCTTATTAAATTGTTTAAGATCATAAAGAGAAAATAACTGCCTATTTAAACACTATATTCCTTTTTACAAAGTTCAGTCATAGACAAACATTACGTTCGACAATAAATTATTTAAAATTTCGAATGTAACCCTTCGTCTGCCGCGGTGTCATTCGCCCCACGTATTCTCTAGGGTGGTCCTCTCGAGACCCTCATTAATGTGCACCTCTACGATACGACCGCGCGATAATTACCTGTGACTTGCATACAAAATCGTTCTCTTCAATTTATTGACACAACATTTTTCTTTGTTCTTGATCCGACTGTTCTTCGAGTTGAGATATTCATCTTTTCTCACATTTAAATCATAATAAAAGTTCTTGTCAGAAAGCCTTGAGACATGTTCCAAGAGTTTATTGCTTTTAAATTGTTAAATCACTAGAATAATAATGAAAAAAACGGCCAAATGCGAGTCGGACTGGCACACGAAGGGTTCCCTACCAACGTAAAATATTAAACACATATTTTTTAAATATTCACAACATTAAGTAAACATTCACAGATGTCATTGGCAATGGTATCTAAATTTCGCCAGTTACTAAAACAGACAGCGTCTCTCTTATGGAAGTTCTAGAAATACGGTACTGGTAACATTTAAATTAGGTACTTAATAAAAAATATTTCTTATTATAAAACAATGGACAAGGCCTTGTAGAGATTATAGTAGGTTGTATGTGACTGACGCCTCCGCATCTGATTCGAATCCGTCTAATTATATCCAGATAATGCACATAGCGCTAAGACAGATGTAAAAACATAGAACCATATTCATTTAATGGCATACCTGAGATACCTAGCTATTACGGGTTAGTTCAAGGGTTGTCCAAAGTTGGAACTTTATGGTAATTTAAAAGATAAAATCAGTCATTAGAATAATGTTAGGAAATATATTAAGTTTCCGCCCCCTAACTTTTTATCGCATTTAAATGTAAAGGATAAGCTTTACTTTTTAACTTTTATCAAAAGAACCCCACCCCTCTTAGGTGGAAGAAAACGATATTTGTATGCAAATATTTTAAGTGGATTCAAATTCAACAGAAAAGGTTTTTTAAAACAATGAAGGCTCTCGCAGACAGGCGCGTCGCCCCGTCGCTTCGCGCCTGTCTGCGGTAGCCTTAATTATGCACCAAGCTGTAAGCGGCGCTGCGTTAGCGCGACGCCAAGGTGAACGGCGATTGTTCCGACCTTAAATTAAGACAATAAATGTCCAACTGAATGGGCAGCCCTACTGCAAATACACTTTGTAAATGTAGTAATTGCAAGTTATATGTTAGAGACAAAGTCATAATTACGGTAGTCCACAGCATGCTCTAAACACCGGTAGTGAAAATGATACAAGCAATCTTCCGCAAGTAGAAAATGAGCATACTCCCCCCATGCAATCACCCCTACATACCCATACATATTTTAATAATAACAGGAAAATTGCTACTGCAGGCTATCGTTCGAAAGGAATAAGTTTGCGTGGGGCAAGACACGCGACCCCTACCAAACAACAATACTTTTCAACCTACAACTTAATTATTTCAACTTAGAGTCTGATTTCCTTTAATCAATGGCATTGACAGGGTTATAGTGACGCGCATGCGTTAATTTTGGTGGGAAAAACGTATACAGTGTTGCCATAGCAACGGTGTATATTGCACCTATCCGTGTGTTCAGTGCACTTGTGTAAGGAGGTTACGTCAGTCTGAAAACATATCGGTTATCAAGAACCGTTTAGTTAGTGCGTCTGTGTTGTGCAAATAGTTGTGTATAAACCTTTGTTTCAAGTGTTCTCTGTTGTGATTGAACTCCACAAGGTTTGTTTACGTGTGAAGTAGGCGTTTTATCTATCTGCTTTATCACCCTTGTAATCTTTTACAATAGCGTTTTTATAGCCATTTTCTTTGTTTCATGTTCTTTCTAGATTTCTGTAGATTCAAGGGGACTGTTATTAGATTTGATTTTTAACCGACTTCCAAAAGGAGGAGGTTATCAATTCGACATGTCTTTCTTTTTTCTTATGTATGTTCGCCGATTTCTCCGTCAATTGTGGACCGATTTAAAAAAAAAAATTTTTTGTTTAAAAGGGTATGCTCCCAAGGTGGTCCCATTGTCACCATCTGATGAGGGGATCCCATGGAAATCGAGGGAAATCCTCAAATTTTAAAGGCACTTCTATAGCGGCTTAGGTATTTTTTTATAGTAACTTGTGCATTTGCTCTCGGAAAGCACCATTTGGTGGAGTGGAATTGATGATTAAGACCACAGATGGCCACCGGAACTACTTAATAAGAAGTATTCAATTAACGAGTTGCCATTCGGTTAGGTACTTTAATATGGTTGCTAAGCCATTTATGCTCTTCACAATGCATATGGTGGGTGGCAGATCTCCTGGTTCTTACCAGGAGAACTCCTCAACAATGAACTTCCCTGCATCAAGATAAGCAATATTTTGTAAAAGGTAATGTGCAGTTGTCATTAGGCTATTGTAACTTAGATAAATTACAAACTGACCCACTAAAAAGTGAAAAATAAAAAACTTTTTACAAAAAAACAACCGACTTCCAAAAAAACACTACAAAGTGAAAAATAACTGGTGTTTTTTTGGAAGTCGGTTGTTTTTTTTTTAAAGATTTTTATTTAATAAGAATTGTTAAAAGTCGAATTACGATTCGCATAAAAATAAAAATGTAAGAGATACTGAAGAAATAATGGTCATAAAAGTTCAATAAAAATAAATTGCAGAGCAAATCTGTCGGCGCAAACGAACCACCTAATCCGCTAAAGTTCGTTATTGGCACTACTATCCTCCACAAACAAAACGTCCATTGAGTCACATAAATGCAAAGGTAGCAACATCCAGTTTTACCAAAATGACGGTAAACAATATTTTTGGTTTTAAAGCAGTGCAGTTTGCTATTGGATGTTGCTGAAATGAAATGAAATGAAATTGTTTATTCTGTAAATAGGATATGACAATCACTTTTACACGTCATATTAAAAAATAAGCTAGATGAAGTCGACATTTCCTATCTGACTACCCCTGAGAAGAAATGGCGAAACAAACTCAAGGGTCAAAGTCTCTTTTAAAGTCCAGACATAATCTTGGTCAGATCATGTGAGGACCATGTAGATCTATGTCTGAAATGGTCTTTTGAGGAAAGAACCACACAAATTTGAGTGGACCTGTCCAGTCAGTGCAAGCATTTGTCAGTAATCGTGTAGCTCAACTCAAAACTCAAGGAGCTCAACGACTCGACGAACAATACCAAGGAAAGGACAATTGGGTTGGCCGCATAAAGAACTCAAAATGCCAGCTGTTTTTGCCAAAAACTTATTAGGTCAAACAATGAAGCTGCTTTGACATTGACAGACTGCATTCAAAGTTGCTATCATTAAAAATAAGATGTTGCTGCCTTTGCATCTATAATACTCATAAAATCTCCGTACAAACGCGTGCCTATAAACTTCAATCGCCATAAACAAAGAGACAAGGACCGTAAGACGTTAATTAGCATGTATGACGTAATTAATCGTCCATCCTCGGAGAAATCCTTGAAAAGGAGACGCCGATAATGAGGTAAAGTGACAGGAACACTCCCGGCTACCCACCTTTTGGTATTGTGTTTGTCAATTAGACCTTTCAACCCAGCCGTTCGGTTAATTGCTGGCTTTTAGACCTGTTAGTCAAGTAGCCTTCCATTTTGTATTATTTGGTAGAAATCTAGTGAGAACCGGATTTTTTGGGTTGAAGTCGAGCCGAGTGATATTGGTGCCGATTCCCTTGTTCACAAACTAAACTAAATTTAAGTTCAGTGCATCTTTTTCTTTCTATTTCAATAAGAAAAGGACAGAAGATACATTTTAGTTTAGTCCTGTCAAATTAATCAGCGGTTGACGTAAATTGACGTAATTTTAGTAGGCAAGTTTTTAATCGCGTCTAAACTTGTATAGAGTAGTGACAGGCGCTGATTAATTTGACAGGACGAAACTAAAATGTATTTTCTGTCCTTTTCTTATTGAAATAGAAAGAAAAAGATGCACTGAACTTAAATTTAGTTCAGTTTGTGAACAAGGGAATCGGCGCCATTGTTGTGGTTTATTTTAAGGTTCAAAGGGATTGGATCGGTACTTGAACTTCGATATCGGGGATTATTATAAATCTTATGTGCGTTGAAGTTAAGTTTGTCAACCCAACGACACCGACACAAAGACACCGCGTGTAGCGCTACAAGCGGTGCCTTTGTGTCGCGACGCGTCACGCGACAAGTCGCGCCAGTATGTAGGAGCCTTTATAAAGACCAAAAAAATATATTACTAAAAAAAAATGTGGCGAAACTACCTACTATACCTATTTCCGGTGACAAATTAAATTAATTTAACAATTTGTATTAGGTAAATGAAATTCGGCGCGACGCGATACCGCGACCGGTAGAACAATTTCCATGAAGTTTTTATAAAATTCTGGATATAGAGCTGTCTGATCAAAAAAATTGTTGGTAAATCTACTGCTGAAAATAGGGCAACAAGTGTTGCTCAGTTATTCAGATTTGTATAATACTTAATAAAATAGTATAAGTTCTTTCTATACCAGCAACTTCAGCTTCTACTGGGTGCATATTCTCAATGATGAATACAAAATGGCGAGATGAGCGCGATGGGGCCAGTATTAATTAATATCCTGTGATATTTTGTAACCTTAATTTAGAGTGTCATAATTGTTATGGGACACTTAAAAAAATCTGTTAATAAAGGCAAAAATACGCTTTTAAAAATGAAATATTTTTGAAACTTACTACATATTCGATATAAAAAAGCTGGCAACCCTAGTTGGAGTTGTGGGTGAGAAAATTGGTATAAGATAGCTATGCTGGTTAGTTTGCACAGATCTAGACCTCGCACAGATAAAAATGGGATACATACATCGACTTTTCAATTAATCAATGTACCTAACATTGATTTATTGAAAAGTCGATAGTTCTTTCGAAGTAGTAGGTAGTAGAATTTAGTTTTTGTTAGAGTTGAGTATGGAGCGGGCTCGCTGGCGGGATATTCCTGAGGAGGTTGAGGGCGCAGTAAACACAGTACTTTCTTCAGAGTGAACACGATGGAGTAAATAAAAACACTTCTTTATTTTTCTTCTGTTATTTCTTCTAATACTGCTGGATTCGGAATGCCTGACCATAGAAACTTGTCCCCTTTTTATAGAAAGACCTAACCAATCATAACACTTCAATTTTGCACACGGCACTAACCCTTTTTCTGTCAGCCAATCAGAGCGCTTTAAGTTTGCACACGGCACTAATGTGACTTTTGTATGGGAAACTTACTTTGGCAATTTTCTATGGTAAAACGTCCCTTACAATGTTTTTCTTAATTTTATAATATAGGAATGGACCTATTTTAACTATATACAAAAAACTGTATCAAAAAACCTTAATTTAAACCTTAAAAATAGCGAAATTCTGTAACGGTTCTCGTTACGGTAAAGTTTCTCAGTACTTAAGCTTATGCATTATCATGGTACAAGTGGCGCCTCCTAGAGTTAGGAATGCGCAACAATTCCATGTCATTACTACAATTATTTCTAGCCTATTTTAATACAGTATCAATCTAAAAATTTGTAACTTAAGTATTAGGTATCGTCGCTAACATTCTCCCCCACGGTGCGCAGCACGCCATCCTTTGGAGGCGACGATGCCGCAGGAACCAGCAAAATGGTCCGTCGAGTTGGTCGGCGAAGTATTCCTCCTGATGTCCGCACGTCCAGTACTCTGGTTCTTCCATCTGGTCCAGGGTACGTCTTAATGACTTCTCCGCGAGGCCATGAATTTCGCGGTAGCGTAGCGTCTACTATTAGCACGATGTCCCCTTCTCTTGGGTCGTTGGTATCTCTACCTTCAAGTTTCCTTGGCATTAGGAGAGGTAGGTATTCTTTGATCCATCTTCTCCAGAAGTGGTCTGCAAGTCTTTGGGTAGTTCTCCAGTTTGCCCTCCCAATCAACACTCTGTCGTCGAATTCTCCTGGTGCCATTGCTCCACACGACCGCCCCAATAGAAAGTGGTTTGGTGTCAGACTTTCTTCGTCTTCTGGGTCCATACTAACTGGGGTGAGGGGCCTCGAGTTAACTATGTGTTCAACCTCGGTCATTAGTGTATGAAGTACTTCTTCTGGTGGGCTTCTTTCGTTGAGAACCACTGACAACGCCGTCTTGACTGTTCGCACAAGTCTCTCCCAAGCGCCTCCCATATTTGGAGTTCCTGGGGGAATAAACTTCCACGTGATGCCCTTCTCTTGCGCGGCCTCTTCCAATTCTTTCTTGGCTCCGACAAAGTTGGTTCCGTTATCGCTGAATATGATTTTCGGTGTTCCTCTTCTGGCTGCCATTCGACGAAGGGCCATAATCATCGAGCTGGTACTGAGAGAGGGTGCTAACTCTAAATGTACAGCTCTGGTCGTGAGACAAGTGAATAATGCCCCCCAGCGTTTCTCGACTCTTCTCCCGATGGTGACTTGCATCGGTCCGAAATAGTCCACAGCTGAGCAAGAGAACGGGTATTGGTGATGCTGCAGTCTCTCGCTCGGTAGATCTCCTATCGGGGGTATCTCTGGCAGGCTCTTCTTAGTCTTGCACTATTGACAGCTGTGTGCAACTGCCTTTAAAGCTGCTCTTAAACCCAGGATCCAATATTTTTGCCGAATCTCATTCATTACTGTAGCAGTATTTCCGTGAAGGAATTTCTTATGGTAATGTTGTATAATGAGACGCGCAATCTTCTGTTTCCCATCCAAAATGATAGGATTCATCTTTCTTTCGCTTCTTCATGGAACTTCATTGTTCTGCTTCTTAGCTTGATGATCCCGTCGTCTCCTATGTAGACATCGATCTTTTTAAGCCGGCTAGCGTTTTCCAAGGGTTTTTCTGTCTTTAAGTTTTTTATGTCCATCGTGAAACTATCGTTCTGGCTCATCTTAATTAATAACCCTTCAGCCTTCCTTAAGTGCTCTTTCTCCAGAGGTAGGTACAGCCGCTTCTTTCTGTCTTTGTTGGCTGCTTGATTTGGAATTCTTGTTTTGCCTTTAGGTTTTTTCTGGGGTCTCCAGGGCTCATCCCCCGGGCGTATGGTGGTGATGGCTGCTTTGTGGATCTTCTCCAATAAGAGGCATGTGAAGGCAACTACTCTGGCCGTAGTGCGCAGTAGTCGATCCCAGCTTGAGAATCTTTCCCAATCGATAAGGGCTTCTTCCGCAGCCTTCATTGCCATCACCTTTTGCTTGCTCCTTTCTTCCAACATGTTACCTTCTAGTTTGAAGTCTTGAAATGGCCACTTTTCTTCTGGTTGGCGGAGAAATGTCGGGCCTTTGAACCATCTGGCGTTGTGGTCAAATTCAATTGGGGTTCCTCTCGTGGCGTCATCTGCTGGGTTTTCCTTGGTTGGTACCCATCTCCATTCTTCTGGCTTAGACCTTTCTTCAATTTCTGCCAGTCG
This sequence comes from Atethmia centrago, assembly GCA_905333075.3. Taxonomy (NCBI): domain Eukaryota; kingdom Metazoa; phylum Arthropoda; class Insecta; order Lepidoptera; family Noctuidae; genus Atethmia; species Atethmia centrago. The sequence continues at coordinate 25,774,631 of HG995378.1, read as the reverse complement.
ATTGGCCACGAAAGTTTTGAATTTCCTTGGCTCCGCTTTTATCCAATGCAATACGGTGCTGGAGTCTGTCCAGTAGGTTCTCTTTGTTACTTCAAGCTCCGTCTCTTCTTCAACTGTGGCTGCTAGTCTGCTACCGAGTAAGGCTGCTTGTAGTTCTAACCTTGGAATTGAAACTGGTTTGGTTGGCGTTACTCTTGCTTTGCCGGCGATCATGGAGATGTGCACTTTTCCTCCAGGCTCGACCGTTCTCCAGTAAACCACCGCCGCGTAGGCCTCTTCACTTGCGTCGGTGAACGTATGTAGTTGTCCTTTTCTGTCGCGGGGTGAGATGCACCTAGGAATCTTCAATCTTGTTAACATCGACACTTCTTTCAAGTACTTCATCCATGCTTCTCTTTGTGATTCATTAATTACTTCGTCCCAGTCTATTTTCTTTCGCCAAATATCTTGAATTAATTTCTTTCCTTGTATTAAGACTGGGGTTGCAAAACCCATTGGGTCAAAGGTAGACATTACGGCGCTCGTAACTTCTCTCTTCGTTGGAGTTCTTCTTCCATCTAGCAGGTCCTTTGTTGTATTACGCAGTCCAACATTGAAGGCTAGCGCGTCTTCCTTTACCAGCCATCTTAGCCCCAGAGTCTTTTCTTCCTTTGTAAGTTGCAGAGAATCTTCTTTACTGGTGTCTTCTACGTCTGGTAGTATCCCCGAATTGTTACTGGCCCAACCTTTCAGATGGAAATTTGCTCTCGCGTGAATTTCTTTTACTTCCTTTGATATCTTCTTTGCTTCAGCTGTAGACGCAAAACTCTGTAGGTAATCATCCATGTAATGGTTTCTTTTTATCGCTTTCACTGCTTGGGGGTGAGTCTCCTTGAAATCTTCTGCGTTCTTGTTCATCACATATATCGCTGTTGCTGGTGATGATGCTGCTCCAAAGATGATTGACGACATCCTGTACTGTTCAGGCTTGCCTGTTCTTTGGTTTCCACGCCACAGGAATCTGAGACTGTCTCGGTCATCTTCTCTGATTTTGATCCGAAGGAACATATCTTGGATGTCAGCCATGATGGCCACTGGCCCCTCTCTGAAGCGTAGTAGTACGCCAAATAGGGACTGTAATAAGTCTGGACCTGATAGCAAGGCGTCGTTGAGGCTCTTCCCTTCATACTTGGCAGCTGCGTCGAATACTATCCTTGGCTTCTTCTTGATTGGGTGCACGACAGCAAAGTGGGGTAAGTAAAACATTCTTCCCTTCTTGAAAGTTTCCGGAGCCTTCTCTGCATATCCTTTTTCAATTAAACTCTGGATCTGCTTCTCATAGTTCTCTTTAACTTCTTCATCTTGATCCAACTTCTTTTCAATGCTGATTAGTAGTCGGATTGCTTGACTGTAGTTGTTGGGTAGGCTCTCGTCTTCCTTTTTCCACAGGAGTCCTGTTTCAAACTGACCGCTTGGCAGTTTCTTCGTAGTTTTCTCAAGGATTTCTAATGCTCTTCTATCGCTGTCATTTGTAGGTGACCGATTTTGAATTCCAAGAGACTCTAACTGAAAATGATCTCGGACGATTTCTTCTATGCTTTCTTCTTCGGTGAAAGATCTACCATAGTGAGCGAAGTTCACTAAGGCATTTGCTCCTGTTTCACATCCATGTAACACCCACCCTAGGTTGGTGAGGGAGGCTACAGGATCAGATGGCTTGCCTTTCTTCAGTCTTCTTGTTACTATAAGTCCCCAGTTATCTTGGCCTATCAGTAGCTTGGGTCTCTCTGTGACGTAGAGAAGTTGACCTTCAATTGCCTTTAGATGTTGACAATTCTTCACAGTGTCTTTATTTATGCTTTGTTCAGACAGCTTCAGGTCGTCGATTGTTCTTGCTACGATCGTTTTCTTGTCTCTTCTATGAGCCCCTTTTATCTTCAACTGGATCTTTTGTGAACTATCCTTTCTTATCATCTTTCCACCGACTGTCTCAATTGTGAGTTGTTCCTTTTGCCCTTCGGCTCCAATCTTCTCAGCTATTGATGCGTCTAAAAGTGTGATTGTTGATCCTTCATCTAGCAATGCTAGTACGCGCGCTTGGCCTTTTGGTCCATAAAGGTCCACTGGGATGATTTTTAGGTATGCCTTCTCTTCCCCTTTAGCGTTGTGGATTGAGGCGACCTTTTCTTCTGACGCGCTTCTCTTGTCTTCTTTGTTCGTTTCCTTTTCTACCGGCACTGGTGGTTTGTCAGAGTGTAGGATAGTATGATGCCATCTTCTACACTGCTTGCATACTGGAGCTTTGCAGTTGATTCTTGAGTGTTTGAATCGGAGGCACTTGAAACATATCCTTGCTTTCTTGATCATGTCCCATTTTTCATCTAGGTTAGCTTCTTTGAACTTCTTGCATTCTATTACAAAATGTTCCTCTTCACAAATCGGACATGTCTTCTTATATTTTTCTTGCGGCGCTTCTTGTACCGTATGTACGGGTTTCCTTATTCCCTTCTTTTGCTCCGGAGGCACTTCGGGTGGAGCAAAATCTCCGCACATGTCGGCTTCTGTTTCCAGGAATGCTTCGACGAGTAATAGTTCTTGAATCTCTTCATCCCTTCTGCTTCTGTGGTAGGCAAACCAACGGAACTTCATGGATGTTGGCATCTTGTCTACTATGGTTCTTAATGTTTCAGGAGAGCTGAGGTATTGTGGTTTCTTCAAGGCTTTGATTGTCTCGACGGCGTTCTTCACTTTGCTTGCGAATACGCATATGTCACTTGGGTTCTCGCCAACTTTTGACAGGTTTTTCAGCTTCTCTAGTTCTGCCAAAGCCAGCGCTCCAGGTCTTCCGTATCTTGCCTCTAGTCCCTTGATTACTTCGCGTGGGTCTTCAGCAGTAAATAGGAGGCTTTGGACGGCTTCTCTCGCTTTTCCTTGGATTGCTCTTCTAAGGCGCGCTAGGTTTTGTGTGTTACTGAAGGAATCGGCCATGTCTTCATATGATCTTTTGAAAGCTAACCATTCTTCGCAGGTCCCGTTGAAGTGAGGGAGTTCAAGATATTTCGGTGAAGCGATGTCACGTGACTTTTCGGATAACTTGAGTATGACTGAAGCTAACTCCTGGATGTCACTCTTCTTTTCTTTTGTCTCGATCGGCCTTTGATCCTTATTAGGCCGGGCCCCGGTTTCGATAAACCACTTCTCGACTTCTTGAGTTCGTTCATATAGCTCTTCTCCGGCACCATCTTCTTCTTCTGACTCTGCAGCTAAAATTTCTAGTTCAGCTTGAGCCACCTTTGACCGCGCTTCCGCCAATTCCAGTTCCCTTAGTGCTAGGGTCATTCTTGCTTGCGCTTCTGCTTTCTTCCTATGCGACGAGCGAACAGAATGTGTGTCTATATCGCGGGTCGACTTCTTAGGGTAAAGCCGCTGTAGACTCTCTTCCCTTGACGTTGGTGCACTTCCATCGTTCGGGCGCGTTTTCACAGCGATACTTCTTTCTAAATTCTGCAGCGTTGAATGACTTTCTTCATGGCGTGCGGGATTTGACACTTCAATTTCCTCTTCAATGGTGCAGGGTGGGGGAGCGGTACGAGTTGTTTCCCCCGGTGTTGATTCCTCTCCGGCAGCGTCCTTGGAATGGTGTGTGGGTGGTTGACGTACTTGTGCGCTGCTTGGTGGCGACCTCTTTGTAAGTGTCGATCGATTTGAAATCGACGTATTTGAAGTCGCAGTACTCGTGGATTCACTCAGCGTATTCTGACTCCAATCCGTAGTACTTTCACTCGTAGCCTTTGACTGTGCCGACGCTGCTCTCGTAGTAGGCATCTTCTCAGTTTCTGGAACCCGATCCGGCTAACGAAGGACCACTGTTAGAGTTGAGTATGGAGCGGGCTCGCTGGCGGGATATTCCTGAGGAGGTTGAGGGCGCAGTAAACACAGTACTTTCTTCAGAGTGAACACGATGGAGTAAATAAAAACACTTCTTTATTTTTCTTCTGTTATTTCTTCTAATACTGCTGGATTCGGAATGCCTGACCATAGAAACTTGTCCCCTTTTTATAGAAAGACCTAACCAATCATAACACTTCAATTTTGCACACGGCACTAACCCTTTTTCTGTCAGCCAATCAGAGCGCTTTAAGTTTGCACACGGCACTAATGTGACTTTTGTATGGGAAACTTACTTTGGCAATTTTCTATGGTAAAACGTCCCTTACAATGTTTTTCTTAATTTTATAATATAGGAATGGACCTATTTTAACTATATACAAAAAACTGTATCAAAAAACCTTAATTTAAACCTTAAAAATAGCGAAATTCTGTAACGGTTCTCATTACGGTAAAGTTTCTCAGTACTTAAGCTTATGCATTATCATGGTACAAGTGGCGCCTCCTAGAGTTAGGAATGCGCAACAATTCCATGTCATTACTACAATTATTTCTAGCCTATTTTAATACAGTATCAATCTAAAAATTTGTAACTTAAGTATTAGGTATCGTCGCTAACAGTTTTTGTACCAAACAACTTATTGTCTTTGCTTTTGTAATTTTTCATATGAATGAATGAGTTATGAATGCCATTCTACTAAAAAATAGAGATTAATTAGGATGGCAATTATAACTAATTGTCGACCAAAATGTCGCTTATGCCTTATTACCTTTTAACCGTCGATATCGTCTTTTATTACTTTGCCTGTTAAAGGCTCCTACATACTGGCGCGACTTGTCGCGCGACGCGTCGCGACACAAAGGCACCGCTTGTAGCGCTACACGCGGTGTCTTTGTGTCGCGTCGCGTCGCGCGACAAGTCGCGCCAGTATGTAGGAGCCTTAAGCCCCGCGCGACACCGATTCGGAGTCAAACAATAGAAAATCAATTGTCTCATTACATACTCTTTATATTAAATTGCCTGTAGATATTAAAACATACCTACGTAGTAAGTGCGTACTATTTTATATTCTAATCTTAGCCAATCTTGATTCCCACGTGTAATAGATTTGTTAAGTTTTCCAACGTCCGTCGCATCGGTAGAAAACCAGCGATATCAAACACTGTGGTCAAGTTTGTCAAGTCCGAGTGGTTCGGTTAGAAAGCTAAAATGTGTCAGATATGCTGTGCCTACACACTTGTTTGCCTGATAATGTTCCTCGTAAAATGTAGGCTTCAACTCTCCAACTGCTGGCTTTAGACACACGCGTAAAATGCACGAAGAATTTAATTTGAAAGCTATCTGATGTTTGAAATGCGAGTGCTAATATTTATAGCAATCAGTGCTGCGGAAGGAAACGGTATCTGAATTTTATATAGGTCTTCATATCGTCAACTGCGAATGTTGAAGGCAATTTGGCGCAAAATCAAATTGAAAGATATTGTGGATAGAGATCTTGTTAGTGACAGAGTTAGCGCGAAAGTAAGAGATCTATCAAACCCTAGCTAGAGACTAAAGGTACTCAAAAAGAACCAAACGTTTCTTCAGAGACTTAGGCGCTGACAAGAGGCAAATAACCAAAGTAGGCTTGTCTTAAGATTTTTTTTTTGCAGAATCTGTATAGTTTGTGGTAGCGGAAAAAATATAAGTATGTTAATTTTGAACATATTGCTCAAAACTTGGTTGTTACCAAAACACGTTTTGAAAAAAACTCTCGATACAAATTAATGGTAAGCTAACCGCTAAATCTAACCAATCCAAATTATTTGTATTAAATATCAACGTAGGTTAAAGGCTCCTACATACTGGCGCGACTTGTAGCGCTACACGTGGTGTCTTTGTGTCGCGTCGCGTCGCGCGACAAGTCGCGCCAGTATGTAGGAGCCTTAATGCTGTATTTAATGAACGTCTTATTTGAATGCAGAACTTAGTTGTTTTTATTTTCGATTACTCAACTCAATTTTGAGTAAAAAGATTATTGCTTCATATTTTGCAATAAATTACAAACGTCGTGACATTAGCATTACGCTTCTCTTTGTTTTCTATGCAGTCAGGCAGCGACCGCGATTTAGCTGTTGTCAGCGTCTTAATAAGGTACCGATAATGACGTCACAAACAATAATTCCTGACGTGTTTTAACACTAGAATGAAATAACGTATAGTTAAGTTATTATTGCGCTGGTTTAATTCAAATCTCCAATCAGATATCCTATGCAAATGCAACAGAATGATTTATAAAATGGCAACCCATAAACGAGACCCCGTTATGTAACATTATCAACATTGTCATGTTTTATTCATGACTATTAGACTGAGGATTTATCTAGATCTATTTTCACACTATTGTAATAGACGTTTAAATTTAGACACGGCTAAATACGGACAGACATTGTAAATCGAAAAAGACCTTGTCTCATGCATTTAGATCAGACGATAGTAAAGAATCCTATTTCGCATTTGTATTCAACACTCGTAGTACAAAACGACTATACGGAAAAAATATCCATTTAAATGCCTTAAAAATAGCTTGTAAGTGGGTATCGTTTTGAATGCCTTTATTGCCCTTCAAGTACATACAGTACCATGCAGAGTTCAATGTTCAACAGTATGCAGGCGCAGACACGGCGTCGCCGACGGAAAGCGCCGCGTCCAACGTAAAAATCACTTCGTAAGTTCGTATGCTACCGGTCTACCGAGTTCCGCGCTCTACGGATAGATGGCGCTTTCTTCAATTGTGAATATTAAAGAATAATAAAACACGTTTTTATCAACATTTCTTTTATTTACGCGTGAACAAGATTGATAGGAGGGATTGCATGACACGTTGTTATTTCATTGCCTTGGGCACACTTGTCAATATAGTGAGGAGACCCCAATTCCACTGTGTGCGTTTTCCTGTGTTTGTTTAGGGGAGGAACGTGTTTTTCTATTAATTTGGGCTATCACTTGTCTCCTCGTGAGATTGATTGTGTTTAGATAGGTATGTGAAAATACTCTTAGAAATGAATTTGCTAGGGCGAGAGCTTGGCCCTTCTTCGAATAGAATATGAAGTGCTCATAAACAATACTTCTTTATTTTAAATTCCGTATTAGGAGCCCAATTCCGCCCGGAAAATGGGAAATACTCGCATCATTGAATGAGGTCAATGGAGACGACCATTTTCCAATTGTAGGGGTATCGGCGAGTTGGTGACCTTTCTACCCTAATCCATTGACCAATGTGATGCGATTAATTGAAAAAAATATTAACAATTTGAATTGTTTGTCAACAGATTGGCGTGCACCGATGGCAGACGAATCGGAAGCGGCGAGGGTAAGGCGCACGCCCGCGCCCCCGCCGCGTCAAACCGTTCGCCCGCCGGAACCGCGCCCGCGTATGCATTCCGACCCGCGCATACTACCGGACCCGTTGCGGCTGCCGGCTCCACCGCGGTTGATACGGCCGTCGGAGCACCTGGCTATCGTTGAGAGAGCCATGGAGCGCCGGCCGCCGCCGCTGGTGCCGGCTGTGACGGTACTGCATGGCCCGCGGCCGCCGTTACCGCCTCCTCAGCCGCAGCCACCGGTTTATAGACACGTTGCGCCGCCGCCGATGAGAATGCCGGCTCCCGGACCGCCGTTGATGAGACCACCACCTAGGAGAGATGTTCAGGTAAGACTAATGAATCTCCCAAATGATGAACTGAACTCAGCGAATCAGTAATCAATACTAGTTATGAAATGAGAGCAGTGGTGCCCAGTGGTAACGGCCGCGACATACGAGTACGTAGTTGTACGTCGTAAGTTTTGTGTAAATTATTTCATCACCACTGCTCTCAAAACGGTGAAGGAAAACATCGTGAGGAAACTGACATGTCCTAGAACCAAAAATTCGAAGACATGTGACATCGACCAACCCGCACTGGGCCCGCGTGGTGAATTACGGCCCGCTCCCTCGCACAGAGAGGAGGCCTGTGTCCCAGCAGTAGGAACATTATAGAACATTATTAAATACTAGTAATTGCTCATTAAAATGGTTATCATAATATGCACACACCTTTTTCGTAGAACGTCGAACTACTTAATAACATTCTCTCCCACTTTACATACCTTGTACAATGTGTTCAATACTTTGTCTACAGCCTCTGGAAAACTGTAAAACTATGTGCTAGGATCGAGTAAAACTTTTCTGTGCACATTGCAAACTGTTTTGCATTTTTATTAGGCAGGCATGTAACGGTTCCATGCGTAACTAATTGTAAAAACTCCTTTGCATAAACAACTTCACGTGTACACCGCAGATTATTTCATTATATCTGCTTTATAACCGTAAAATGCACGTGTAATAAATGTTTGGATTTGTCTTATTCTTTATTCTTTTTGTCAGAGAAGATTAATCTTTAAGGCGGTAGTAGGCAGGCTACTTCTACCGCATCAAGTAGGGCATCTCGGATGGTTCCGATCATCGATGTATATACGGCGTCCGCAGACCATGGCCCACCTTCCATCTTGCGCTGCATGCCCTGTCACTTGTATACACGTGAGGACCTAATGTCTTCATCAGCGAATGGTGATGATAGCGTTGCTGAGTTCTGGGCCAAACAGGAAATTTAACTTAATATCTGCCATCGACACGCTTTTTTGTTTTGGTGGGAAATTATCAAATAACTTCTCCCGCTCTGGGCGGAGCAGGAGGGTGTGTCAGACTCTTGCTGACTAAAACCCACCCGTGTTCCTTCCGTTGCCTGTGTTGCGAGGCGCCTCGGTATCCCTTTCGGACTTTCCCACGACCACGGCATGCATCAGCCCTACCCCTGTGGACCTGTGGTGTGTGGATGTGCTGACATCTCTTTGAGGCGCGCGACACGCTAAGAACAATATCGCTATCTTTGGGTGACATATATAGTCATCAAAGTAGAACCTCTATTCAATATCAATACTCATCAAAAAACAAATAAATGCCTTTACAATAATACTAGATGGCACATACAATGTAGCAATAATATAAGAACCTACATCCAAGTCATATAAGTGTGTTGTATAAATAATCCTCCATGTATTTACAAGATTTCAATAGTTACATGAGTAGGCGTTATCTCTCTTCCTCGTTATGCTAATCTTATTCTGAATACGATGACGTGCAGTATTTAGATGTTTGTATCTTACTCAATACACATCGATGCGAAAGTGATAGCCAAGTGATTCACGAACAACAATCACTGAAGAAAACAAGAATGATATTCCATCATTTGTTGCACGGGTTCCGTCAGTTTCGTGGTTTTATTATTGAAAAAGTAATGCTTTTCGCCGACACTCATAAATTGCAATAAATACACACATCAACACGGTCTAGGGATATTTCATACTCAATTAAATAACTCGAAAAGTACTGGCCGCATTGTAATCTTTCATACACCGATTTGTTTGTAATTTATCTCAGACTAATTCCAAATTCAAATTTTTGAAAATTCTTTTGTTTCGGTGGCATAAAAATGTCTTGATGTGTAGGAGAGGGAATTTTCATTTGTGCGAAATTTAGAAAACAATACGAATTACGTTTAGTTACAGTTTTTTTCATTTTTAAACGAAAGATAAAGTTAAAATTGAGGTATTGTAGCCATGCAACGCCAACATTTGACGAGGGCGGAGATGTTACGAGCTGTGGGAATGCTGGAAGCTGGGTCTGTTCAGCGTAATGTTGCTGAGGCCATAGGGACCCACCAAAATGTAATTTCAAGATTGTGGACACGCTATCGTGCCACAGGTGAAGTAGCGGAGAGGCACCGGGGGCCAAGTCGCATCACTACCCCCAGACAAGATCGATTTTTGCAAATTACTGCGCGAGCTCAACCAAATGCAACGGCGACTCAATTGGTCCAAAGGCTGCGAGTGGAACACCAAGTGCTTGTGAGTGACCAAACTGTAAGAAGGCGACTGCATGAAAGCAATCTACGCTCTCGTAGACCACTCCGGGTCCCACCTTTACGGAGAGGCAATAGTGGACGACGATTAGAATGGGTTCGGAACCACGTGGACTGGGGCCGTGAGCAATGGTCCAATGTGCTGTTCACGGATGAATCCAGGTTCGGCTTCCATCCAGATTCACGAAGGACGCGTGTTTGGCGAGTTCCTGGACGATGGAGCCGTCTTCAGAACCCTCAGGAAGTTCACCCATACCAAGGAGGAACAATTACGGTTTGGGCAGGAATTCGTCTTGGAGGACGGACGGATCTCGTTTGGGTGCGGGGCAATATGACGGCAGAACGATACGTCCAACAGGTTCTGGGGCCCGTAATCTTGCCCCACAGAACACAAATGGGGCAAGATTTCCTGCTCATGCACGACAATGCCCGGGCACACACGGCGAGAACGGTAGCAGCTTGGTTACATACACACAATGTTAGGGCCTTAGACTGGCCTGCTCAATCGCCAGATCTAAATCCCATTGAGCATGCGTGGGATATGCTGCAAAGAAGAGCTCTGAAGGAAGTTCCTGAAAATCTGGCTACAGAAGATCAACTTTTTGCGCACCTCAGAAGGACATGGGACAATATTCCGCAGCAAGACATTGACAACCTTGTTCTGAGCATGCCGAATCGTTGCCGATGTGTTATGAACATCATGGGCGCTTTCTCAGACTACTAACTTCAAGTTTATAAACACAAATTTAATGATTTTTCTATTTTTTTCAGTTTTTACTCATAAATTAAAAGTTAATTCATATACGGTTTCCGTAATACTGAAATTTTAATCGAAGTACCTTAACCATTATTAAAAAATGGTAGAATATTAAATAACGTATCTTTTAAATATATACATGTCATATAAATAATTAACACATTGATAGTAATTCGCTTTTTTAAAAATATCCCTAGACCGTGTTGATGTGTGTAGTTCTGTTATATTAGAATCCTGCTTGTTATTTAAGGCGCAGATGTATGATTTTTGTGACTTAAATCTGTTATTACGCCTTCATGTAATGCAAGTAAGATATGCAAAAAATGTATGCTAAACTAGAACGCGTACACATCAAATCTTTATGTGAATGTTTAAGTATTGTAGTAAAATACTTTATGAAATAAATTTAGGAAATAATATCTACCCAAAGCATAAAAAACAATATATCTATATTACTTTCAAACTACTTATGATATTTTCATGTTTTTTTTTTTTGTATGGACATACTATTTTATTATCTATTATATAATTATATCTGTGATTTTTTTCAAATATAATACATATTTTCGTTACTAAAAATAAATATTTCCTATGAAACCAAACGGCGGCGCGACGTGAGCTCGACGCACATTTGTATGGCTGCAGTCAACGGCGGTTATCCGACTCTTAACTAATTTATCACGGGTAGATGTTCGGATACAAGATAGTGTTTTGTAGATTCAGCAACATATTATTCATATTTAATAGCACCCGTACCATCTTACAACAACAGTTAAAGTCCACGATAGAATAACACACGCTAACCACAGCTTCTTTTAGGTAAAACGGACGATATGATTTTCAAAAAACCCTGCAACAGTTTTGGAAAAACTCTAAACTCTGCGAGCATTTACAAAAGTTCTGATCAAATTGAACCCAAATCGTCACAACCACCGACAATAACAAATTGTTCTTGCCCCCGGCGTCACCCGGAATGCATGTAATTTAAAACCAAACTCGCTCTCCGAATGGCTTGCAGTTCCTTCCCGGTTTGAGTCATTGACGGCTTTCTTATTATAATGAGCTTAAGTGGGTGCCAGTTTGGCACCACAATAGCCACGGATGACGTGTTGCAAGATTCAACGTATGTACGGATCTGGGACGGGGAAACTGGATTATTAGAAGTTTTATTGAGATCTTTAAGGTTCGAATGAAGTCTTAAAATTTGGGAAGTGTAAAGAATTATGGTGTATTTGTGACATTAAAAATGATAAAGTACCTACAGAGCATAAATACGCTCTCGTTTATAATGTGAAAGACAAATGCTGTCCATAAAAACGAAAAATGAACAACGATGTCTTAAACATTTGGCACAATTCGGTCATAACGAGTGACTCTTATAAAAGAACTGGAGAAAATATCTCCATTTTGAATTTTAAAAGGGTTAATATTTAATAATCACAATCATCGTCTGCAATTTTTTGTAATAAAAGTTTAAAGTGTCCATTTGAATTTGGTTGACCCAGATAAGGGCCCATCCAAACGTGCCGACTAATAACCTGGCGAGACGGGGCGGAGTCAGGCCCTAGCCTAAAATTACAACAGTTAACTGCTATCCGGCTTTGTTGTGATCCAATCCGAGTAAAAAGAATAGACTTTTAATCCGAAAATGCTCTCGCATAAACTCCGTCGTCGGTTTTGGTTTTAATCTGTTGTTCGTTCAAATTGAGTTGTAAAAAACTTAAGAGAGAAATCCTGAAACGGCTCAAAAAGGAAACAATATTATTCATGAGTGTTTAGTTCATCTTGTACTGAAAGGCTTATCAGTAAGTAAGAGCAATAAATCGAATTACAATTAAGTGTAGCGATAACACATGCCATAACGAATAAATTAAGTTGGTAAATATACCATACATTGTAAGGTTGACTTTTCTTATCACGTTTTAGAATGTTTTAAGTAGTAATTAATATGTTATTACAACGGTCCATATCTTCATTCCCTTTGATGGTGACTCTAACCTATGTCCATCTGTGAAAGTATTTTTTCTTGCAAAATTCGAAATTGTGTGTACATTGTGTTTGCATCTTCATCCCCCTGCCTTTACCCTAATTTATTTGGCATCAGCGCAGCAAGTCTTCTTCCACACATCTCTACTAGCCATTTCATGTGGTATATATAATTATAATCTTTCACTAAATCTATAACGGTAACGACCGCGACTTATGAGTTGTTGGTTAGGTCGTAGGTTCGAACCCACACAGGCACTTTACTTTGTGTAAATTATTTCATCACCACTGCTCTCAAAACGGTGAAGGAAAACATCGTGAGGAACCGGCATGTCCTAGAGCCAAAAATTCGAAGACATGTGACATCTACCAACCCTCACTGGGTCCGCGTGGTGGATTATGCCCCACTCCCTGTAACAGAGAGGAGACCTGTTTCCCAGTGGGAACATTATAGGCTGATTATGATGACTTAATCTATATATCGTGTCTTCAGTGTACCCCTACGTCTTATACCTATCCACATTCATACTCAAAACTTTCCTCACGACATGTTCTTCAACTGTTTTCGCAATTTCAAATAAAGATGTAATTGATGTAGGTAACTAGGAAAAGGAATTAGCGATTTGTAAATAAGTGGGATTCAGTTTAAATCTTCTTGGAAGCCTTTGATTGATGTGTGTAGGTGCCATGTGCTGGCGTTTTAAACCAATCATGTTTGCATCGCACTTTGGCACTAGAAGTTACTTTGATTGTTTTCTTCTTGGAAACAGCGGGGCAATGCGTAACACAGATAAAATGACAACTGATCGCAATTGGTTTCATTTTAACTTTTCACCCACATCCATTGTGTTATTTACGTTGCTGAGTAGACGATTTTTTCAAACATATGGAGCAATGTATTAGCAATAACTTTCAAAACTCTCAGATTGTGGTTCAAACTTTGTTACGCAATTACGAGATTTTTTTTTTGGGTGGGAAATTATCAAATAACTTCTCCCGCTCTGGGCGGAGCAGGAGGGTGTGTCAGACTCTTACTGACTATTGCTTCCGTTGCCTGTGTGGTGCAGGTTTGATTCTCCTTATGAGATTGTCAGTTGGTGCCACTGATTTCGTATGAGATCTTGCAAAATCGATTACAAAATTTCCTGTAGCAGAAATCAAAACAGTTAATAGGCTACCAAACGTAACAGATTGCCCTGCACCAACTGACACATTCGAAACACTAATCATATCTCAAGTTAGAGCCGCACGTTCCGATTTCATACAACAAGCCCACTTATATACCTACTTGTCTCATTTCATCCGTAATCGCCGTCATCTTGTGTTAAATTATCACAATATTCAATTCACAATGCGACCCAGTTAAGGGCCCACTAATGACTCGCCCTACTTCGATTTGATTGAGTATTGGTACTGCGTTCTGCGTTGGACAGGCAATCAACAAAGATATGAAAGAGATCGTTTGTCTGGTTTTATTGGCTGGCAATTGTCCGACTATGTAAACTGGTGGCATTACAAGTAACGGTAGTGTGTTTGAGCGTTTTGATTTGCATTGTCACTCTGTCGTTTGAATGTAGGGCGGATATAAATTGTGGTTATGGACTTGTGTTGTTTCCGTCATGGCTTTTTTGTCCTACGAGTTGTGCTACATTTCCGTCTGCTTGAGCGCCTGTTTGAGACCTATTAATACATCTGTCTAAGATTCTATCAGATCAGACCTGTACTTTTTTACAAGCGTTTATGCATCTTTATTGTTCAGTTTCGTTTTTAATCGACTTCAAAAAAGGAGGTTTTGAGAAAACTCCTTTTTCGACCGTATATTTTTTTTTATGTGTGTTCGCCGATTTCTCCGTCAATTGTGGACCGATTTAAAAATATATATTTTTTGTTTGAAAGGGTGTGATCCCGAGGTGGTCCCATTGTCACCAAGTCATAATCTGATGAGGGGATCCCATGGAAATCGAGGGAAATCCTCAAATTTTAAAGGCACGCCTATAGCGATTTAGGTATTTTTTATAGTAACTTCTTCATTTGTTCTCGGAAAGCACCATTTGGTGGAGTGGAATTGATGGTGAAGACCACAGATGGCCACCGGAACTAATACGATTTATTTAACGAGTTGCGATTCGATTAGGTACTTCTGCTCTTCACAATGCATATGGTGAGTGGCAGTTCTGTCAACAATTAACGTCCCTGCATCAAGAAAAGCAATATTTTGTAAAAGGTGATGAGCAGTTGACATTAGGCTATTGTAACTTAGATAAATTACAAACAGACCCACTAAAAAGTGAAAAATAAAAAACTTTTTCCAAAAAAAAAACAACCGACTTTCAAAATGACACTACGAAGTGAACTTTAATTTCGGAAGTCGGTGGCAAAAAACTAAAATACAGATCCAAAGACACCGACTTCCGAAATTAAAGTTATTTTTCACTTTGTAGTGTTGTTTTGGAAGTCGGTTGTTTTTTTTTTGGAAATGGTTTTTCTGGGTAGGTACCTAAGTATGCAAATTATTATCAAGTTATTCAATTACTACCATCGTTTGGTCTAGCCTTCCCCGGAGACAATTTCTCGCTCGCTCCGTAATTACGGCGGCATCGAGAGAATCTCGTAGTGCCAATTAACAGTACGGAGTCGCCAACAGGAGCCAATTATAAATACCACGCTTAGATGCCGATTGCGAGCTTAAATGTACGATGTATGTGGCTGACGATTAATCGGGAGCTGAAAAAAGAACTGAAATTCTTAAATAGAACTTAAAAGGAAGGAAATTGGTAGTGTTGTTCGTTTAACATTTTAGCGAAACTGGCTAAGGTTTCTAAGTTACTACTACTGGCTAAGGGATTCTTAAAATGCTTGTTAAAAGGGCTGAGATCTATGTTGTATGCATTTGAAAAACGGAAACGGTTTCCTGCCAATGCTCCAAGTGTGAAAATTTGGCAATTCTATGAAAAAACCATAATGAAAACAACATTTAACCAATTATATCAGTGTTAACGCCTGTAAAATCAACTATTTCAGAGTCCTTCACTGTTGCTGTATCCATACCTTTAGTATGTAATATAATTCAGTCGGCATCTATTGACATAATATCACTTTGATAGACTCGAATCGGGCATATTAATAAACACGACCGGCAGACCGCCCGTAGTCGCGTGGGTGACTTTGTATTCATCGATTTACTATTCGATAGTTTGTCATGAGTATCGATACTTATATCGATTCGTGCCATTAGCGAGTGCATTAGCCTTTTAATTGTGCATTATTGAATATGGGATAACACCCACGTCGGCCTATGTAGGGTCTGGTTCTAATGTTGTTTAGAAATACGTTAATAACTGACGTATCTATTGCAAAACGTTAACAATGTCTGTTGTGCGCTGATGTTTTGAGGTTGATTGTGGCTTTTGATTAATACGAGGGTGACACTGAAAGATTTTAGAACTGGCCACTTGTGAACGATATAATAAAAAATAAGACAGTTCAAATTTTGAAAATGGAACTCTTTGCCAATATTATTGTGTGTTTTATTAATTTGTCATTTGTTTACGATTTGGCGGCAAATTGAAAATTGTAAGAACTTTCAGTGTCACCCTCGTAAATGACAAATACGTAAAATTGACTGTCAAACCCACGGAATAGACAAATAAGGTCTATTCCGTGGTCAAAGCTGTCGAATGAGGCGTTTGATTGTATCGATGGTTATAGCACAGGAGGGTTGCACTTACCATTACCATTTACCAGACCTTCTTATGCATAATCAACCTATAAATTCCTCACTGCTGGGATTCAGGGTGAGAGGGAGTAGCCCATAATCCACCACGCGGGCCCAGTGCGGGTTGGTAGATGTCACATGTCTACGATTTTTTTTTTCTAGGACATGCCGGTTTCCTAACGATGTTTTCCTTCACCGTATTAAGAGCAGTGGTGATGAAATAACTTACACAAACACTCGTAAGTCACGGCCATTACCACTGGGCCACCACTAGGTACTCCCAGATATTCTTATAGCAGGTCAATATTAGACTAAAAGTGGAAACGATTTTGTATCTGTGCTTCCAATATTAATTGGTCAAGGACAGCTAATGAGACACAATTGATTTTCTATTGTTTGACTCCGAATCGGTGTCGCGCGGGGCTTAACAGGTTAAATTACTGTCGCCTTGACCTGCCCTGCACATCTTGGCCCTGTAAATGAATATAGTAGAACCAGGCCCAGGAAGCTTCAACTGTTTTCGTTTCCCCATCAAAAATAAAATCGAACCAAACCTCGCAGTAGGAAGCCAGAACAATTTACAATCAATGCGAAAGTAATACGCGAAAGGAATCGAACGTGCAATTGAAAAATTGCTTATTATTTCCGCCCAATAAGAGAGGCGCCCGTAGAAAGTGCATCGCAATCTTTGTTGCACCCTTCGCAATAATTCGTCCGTGGGATCCTATAGCTGACGGCTGCAAGCGCTATCGACGCAGCCGCAGTGACCATCAATTACTTGTGTAGCTGGATTGTGTTACGCTGGTTCAATTCGAGAAACTACGTATTAGTGCTTGTATCCAATTGAAACGGGCAGTAAAGATTAAAATATTGAATTGTGGAGTTGTAGGTTTAGCCTTTAGGTCTGCTTTCCAAAATAGAACTATCCTAACTAATATTATATATATACGAAAGTGAATTGGTTTGTTACGCTTTCACGCTAAAACGGCTGAACGGCTTTGGATGAAATTTGGCACATGGGTAGACCATGACCTAGATAGGACATAGGATAGCTTTTATCCGGATATTCCCACGGGATCGAGATTTATGCGGGTGTAACCGCGGGGCGTAGCTAGTAGTTAATAGATCTGTTAATATACAATGCATATTATTTGTTTTCGTAGAATTAGCAACCACAATATGGTATGGTACAGACGGGAATCCGACACAGACGCGAGATGGCCTAAGCATGATCATTCATTGATATAGGTATCAAAGGCTGAGCGTAGATTTAGAGCTTAGACTCATGATTCATCATCACATCATCATTTAGTTAGGTCCTCATGACGTCCTCTACAGACTGGCGATAGGCCTTCCCTAAGCTGGGTCAAACTGACCAAAGTGGGTTTGTCATAAGAAAAAAAAATGCCAAACCTGTACCTATAGTTTGTGGTAGCGGAAATATATAAAATATATGTTAATTTTGAACATATTTCTCAGAACTTCGTTGTTACCAAAACACGTTTAGAAAAAAAAATCTCGATACAAACTAACGGTAAACTTACCTTTTACCTTACGTATTTAATGAATAACAAGAACGTCATATTTGAATGCAGAACTTTGTTGTTTTTATTTTCGATTACTCAACTCAATTTTGAGTAAATAGATAATTGCTTCATTTTTTACAATAAATTACAAGCGTTGTGTCGTTGCGCTTCACTTTCTTATCCATGCAGTCTGACAGCGTCAGCGTCTTAAACCCTTTTTTTGAAACTTGAAACCAAAAAAATGCTCATTACATGCACATATAAAGGCTCGTGCAGACTAGTGCGATTGCGGGAGCCTTTATAATTCACTTATTCTGGTCATGCTACACACATTAGTATCGCCCTTCGCAGGGTTGTCGCTTTCGCTGAAAGTGTAAGGGGGGAGGGCGTGGTTCCCTCCGGCGGCGCCTCTGATTTACTGCGCAGTGACCGATTCATTATTATATTATCACCTGCTTGCGCGTGCGCTGCGTGGCCCTTTAATTACGGAAGTCTGTGGCAAAAAAACAAAATACAGTTCCAAAGACACCGACTTCTGAAATTAAAGTTATTTTTCACTTCGTAGTGTTTTTTTGGGAGTTTGTTTTTTTTTTTTTGTCAAAAGTTTTATCGTTTTCAAGTAACTTGAGGAAAACAGCAGCGATTAATCTTCTTAAACAGTTATTATTAAACCGAGTGACTAATTAATCTTTGAACTGTGGTTGAGGCTTTCTGAGCCCAGTATTGAACGTATTATCTGTAGATTGTTTCATTCATTTAGCAAAAGAACTACTGCAATCTCCTTTACATAATTTCCTTGTAACTCCCTAATATACAATTTCATTTCTTATTTACTGGCATGTCAAACACTACAGGCAGACTTGAAACTCAATATTGACGAGTAACAGGATCCGAGGATTACCGGCTACTGCCCGGATAAAATGCGCTCAGTAAAAAAAGACGAAAACTCGTAAAGAGTCAATAAACCGTATTGGTTTTCAGCTTGCATGGACTTCGTTAAGTCCCTTTGTCTTGATTTTAATTTATTTTAGTAGTTAAAAGAAAATAAATCTTACTTTATTGATAGTAGAGTATAAATTCAGCTATTTATGTCATATTTATGCTTCAGATAAAAGTTATCTGGCTATTGAAAAATCAGACGTTAGTCATTTTATTACCTATAGGTACCTCACCTTTTAAAGGCTCCTACATACTGGCGCGACTTGTCGCGCGACGCGTCGCGACACAAAGGCACCGCTTGTAGCGCTACACGCGGTGTCTTTGTGTCGCGTCGCGTCGCGCGACAAGTTGCGCCAGTATGTAGGAGCCTTAAAAGTATTTTATAATTATAGCATATTATAATTAACTTATGTCATGACTGACAATCTTGTGCTGGGCATAATTATGCCTATTGACAGTTGCATCACAAGGGCATTCTCCACGTCCAGTATAGCTTTGTTCATAGCTACTTCAAATCATATCGTTCATCTGACTGCATCACGTCCCGTCCTAGTTTTGTTTTTCACATTATCAACTCATCCATTATTAAACCATAAAGAAATTACGGTGAATAAAAGGACAATCTTGTGCTGGACATAATTATGCCTTTTGACAGTTGCATCACAAGGGCATTCTCCACGTCGGGTATAGCTTTGTTCAAAGCTACTTCAAATCATATCGTTCATCTGACTGCATCACGTCCTGTACTAGTTTTATTTTTCACATTATCAACTCATCCATTATTAAACCATAAAGAAATTACGGTGAATAAAAGACCTGCCGCCAGAAACCTGGAACCTGAAGCAGACGACTGCAAACGAAGCGCCAGATCCTTTATTGTGAATGAGATCATTTAATGACACTGACAGACAACAGACTATTACTTACATCAGAGAATATACAGCGCCGGAGCACCATTAAAGGCTCGTGCAGACAAACGCGATATCGCGAGCGCGACAGTCAGAAATATGCCCGTCGCGCTCGCGATATTGACCCAGTCTGCATGAGCCTTAACTCTTTGCTCTTTATAGGAACGTTTCAGAGTTAACCATGTTTACACACAGATATTGGTGCAAAATACAAGAACATGCTGAAACGATACATAAATCACTTTTTAGTAGTCAGGCGAATATTAAACTTTTGTCTTGATTTTGTAAAGTAACACATAACATAACACGCCTTGTTTCAAAATATATGGTGTACATTCGTTAAGTGTGTGTACAGGATATAAAAAAACTAAAAAAGACGAAAATATAAAATTCTTTAATTCATGAAATTCCTACTTTATAAGGATGTCGTTTTTATTCTAAAATCTGTATATAAAAATAAAATAAAAATTAATTATAGATAATATTAAATAAATGGGGACCAAATGCATATACACTAGATGCGCCCCGCGACTTCACCCGCATAAGTTTGGACCCCGTGGGTATATCGGGATAAAAGTATCCTATGTGTTATTTCTGGTTATAAACTATCTGTGTGCCAAATTTCATCCAAATCCGTTCAGTACTTTTTGCGTGAAAGAGTAACAAACATCCATCCATCCATCCATTCTTACAAACTTTCGCATTTATAATATTACTAGTAGGATTTTGTTCCTAATTAATTTTAAAAATAATCGCAAAATTACATCCTAACTATTCACAACCTAAAATATGGCGTTGAAATTCATACACATCGCTGTCGCCTGGTGATGTACCCAAAAGACTGGCGGCATTGCCGTGTTGTATGCCAATGCTTAAGCATCTGGCCAAGGTAAAAGCTAGCCCTTACCATAAAATCATTGAAACATAATATGATAAATTGAAATAGATTTATTGATATAATTAAAACTAAGTCAAACCTAAAAAAGGCCCTCGAACCATTGTACCGAGGATGCTGGCGGCATTTCCTCGCTGAATTGCAACGCTGATGCGTTGCGCGAGAAAGCCGCCAGATTTTCGGTCACCAGTTACATCAACTAGACGTTTCGCGATTTCCGCAAATAGCTTATGCGCACTGGGACCCCACGGACCGAGGGTCTCGACGCCAAAGGGCACAAAGTTGTACTCTCTGCCAAGGCCTGTATATTTTATTGAAATGAATTTTTAAGAGGTAAATTTCTCAACAACTAGTGATTGGGGCCTCTTTAAACAAATAAGCCTGTGTTAGGTTAGGTCTGCACTTCCGTTATCTTAACCATGTAAATAATTTATGTCCAAAGAAATTGCATATTTATTTATTGTATCAAATAATACTAGTCAAGTATATTATTTATCACTAAAATGTTTGCGTGACCACTTTCCAATGTTACCGTACACTCGACGCCCACGCTGGCGCGCGACTGATTGACAGCTGACTGCACTCGGGTGCGCGTGCGTCCATTGTTTGCACGACACGTCAAACTATTGTTGTTTTCTTGGCTTAGCGTAATACAAGTTTAGCTGGTTGTCATGTTAGGGTGGTCTTATGTCACTTATCGGATCGAATAGTGCTGTGCGGGATGGGCGGCTTAAACGATGGTAAACGCCTCTTAGGTTCCGGACAATAGCCACTGTAAAAGTTTTTTTTACGTCTCTGTATAAGGAGTTAACGTAGAAAAGCTTTAGCAAAAAATTGCAAAAAAGAAGTTATTTATTTTTTGGAATATTGTTGATTGGGATTACATTTGTGATCACATGAATTATCATCTTAAAAAAACTGTGGCTTTCTCATTACATAATAAATATAATAATTTGTCTGGAATATAATTTCCTTGCCTCTATTCTTGTAAAGAAATTGACTAGTAAATGTAGGTACTTATAGCTACTGGCCATCGCAGTCGTTTTTATAGGTAATACAGATAGTCTGTTTAATTAAGGGAAATAAACAAATAGGTAGGTATTGTTGTGTTTCCACATTTCTTTTTAGTAGGCTAGTCGTTGGCGCCGCACTACACTTGGTGACTTAGATAACACCGTTTTCTTGTCGGGGTTCCGTAACCCCAACAATAAAACGGTGTCATCTGAGTCAAACAGTGGCGCACAATTCATGTTTCTAGGTGTAAACAAACGGTTGTGATTGTGAAACACTTTTTTTTTTTTTGAGGGTGGGAAATCATCAAATAACTTCTCCCGCTCTGGGCGGAGCGGGAGGGTGTGTCAGACTCTTACTGACTAAAACCCACCCGTATTCCTTCTTGTTGCCTGTGTTGCGGGGGCCTCGGTGACCCATAAATACCTTCCCGCGACCCCGGATTGTGAGCCACTGGTTGCCAGTTAGCAGGCAATTGAAATAAAGTTGAATGGCTTACTACCCATTAAAAAAACGGCCAAGTGCGTTTCGGGCCCCGCACAATGAAGGGTTCCGTAGTTGGGATGGTTTCCCTAGAACAACACTTAACCTTGTGGTCGAAAAACATGTTCATACAGTCCAACTGCAAATGAAAGTTGGTACGCACAATATTGAGTGATTTACCATCTTATTTTAAGACCATAGACTTCTTACCTGTTTGCCTGTAATCTATAGGTAAGTATAGTACCATTCTCTGTATTTTTTTTTTCATATTTTTAGGCTTAGCAGTTTCGTAGATAAGTGGGGGGAATGGTCAAATTATCCTCATAACAAGCCCTTTCATTTGATATGTCACACGGTACAGTTTGCCATACTTTTTTATAATATTCTAATTTTCCCCCAAAGGTGAACCCGTTCGTGTTTGGGTCATAGTAATTCATATCTGTTCCAAATTTCAACTTAATCGGTCCAGTAGATTCGGAGCAAATCGGCTGTGACAGACAGTCAGACACACGAGTGATCCTATAAGGTTTCCGTTTTTTTACCTTTTGAGGTACCTACGGAACCTTAAATTACATACGTTCGTTCGTTAACATGCTATGCTATTGATAAGATATAATTAGTAAAAAGCAGAAAAGTAAGAAAGAAAAGAAAGAAAATAAATTAATAAATTATATAAAAGTAGGTAATTGTTTGGTTTATTAATGAAAATTTACAAAAAGCAACGGATTAATTCTGACCAGCAACTGTTATGTAAGTTAAACATTAAATAAGACTTGATGTCTTATATATAAGAAATAATCCTTTAACGTATCGTACGAAACATTGGACCCGCACCCGCGACAATGAATCCGTTGCGCGATGATTATGCAAATATTTTCTTTACGCGCACGTCTTGCGCCTGCGCACATGCACATTGATATGCTAATATTATAAATGTTAATGAAAGTAGTTTGTGTTATATGTTTGAGTACCATGAGTTCGTGCGTATACGTGTTTGTATTGAATATATGTCGTTTTATCTTGTGTATTAAAATGAGTTAGTTTTTAGGGTTCCGTAACTCAAAAGGCACTGCACTCAAAGCTGACTGCCTCGTTTGTCTAGTGGTCACAAGCGCTACTGCTGAGCATGAGGTCCTAGGTTCGATTCCCGGGTCAGGCAAATTGTTATTGAGTTTTTCTTTTCGTTATCTGGAATTTCTCAGTAGCAGCCCGGGGTCTCGATTTGCGCCTGGTTGATGGCAATAGGCTCGCCCCCTATTACATGAGACTTAAACATAACTGGCGAAATGTGGGTGTACTTCAGGTGCCCAACTTTCCCTTCGGGGAAACAAGGCGTGATGATAAGTTATGTGTTTTATGTTGTTTAACTCAAAAGGAACAATCGGAACCCTTATAGGATCACTCGTGTGTCTGTCTGCCGATTTGCTCCGAAACTACTAGGCCGATTAAGTTGAAACTTGGTACATATATGAGTTCCTGTGACCCAAACACGGACGTGTAACGTAAATAATTGAATTTTGAATAAGTATGCCACTTTTGGGGGCTAATTAGAAATTAAAATATAATAGTTTTGCAGACTGTACCGTGTGACATATCAAATTAAAGTAGCCAGTTGCTTTGCTCAACGACGCCGCCAGTTGCTGTTGCCGCACACACACGTGCTTCATGCTTGTAGTAGTGTACCTATAATAGCGTGGTTGCACGAATCTTACCCTCTGTCCGTTTTTACTCTGTGGCTTAGGTTTTCGTACATTTGAGTGTGGTGATGTGTGTTGCCTGTTATCTGTAAAGGAACTGACAAGAGACCATGAAGCAGGGAAACATCTAGAATAGAGAAACTTTTTTCAAAGAGCCAAATAAGAAATATCATGTCCGCGAATGGCATTAAGGCTTGCACGAGCCTTAATGCCATTTAGTTCGAATGATATTTCTCTGATAAAAAGGTAAATAGAAAAATAATAGAATAGAAATAGATAGGAATAGAAGTAGGTTAGAGAAATATATTCCAAGGGGTTCTTTGCTTGTGCATAATAAACTTTCAGTAGGTAAATTGTCTCTAGTATATAATGTTACCTACAAATTGTTATTTGTGTCTCGTCTGGTGCTAATTATGAGAGACAAATGAAGGAAATAGGTTAGTTACCGGCGGCCTGGCGACATACCAACAATTTGTCATTTTTTTGTGAAACATTGCGTGTTTGTCTAGTACGTGGCTCAAGGAAACTACAAATAGACAGCGAATACCTACCGAAGGCATGTTAAGGCTCGAGCAGACCAGCGCGATATCGCCCCAGTCTGCACGAGCCTTCATGAATATTTGTTGGTAAAGTTATGGAAATTAAAGTTAAGCAAAACTACCAACTGAAATTATCCGTACCGTACCTATATTCAATTAAATCACGACTGTCATTCTTTGAAAATTGTATATCACCGCAAATTCACGAAGTGTGTCAATTTGCTTTGAAAAATAATTTGCCTGACTCACACACTACTGCTCGCGGTCACGCGAGCAAGCGGGACAGGGTGGCAGGAAGAAGGCTCCAAGGCGCCGATAGTTTAAGTAATTTCTTTTTACGGTGAAAATAACGGTAATAAAAAAAACATAGTATCTGCTTTATATTTAGTTCAGTTATTATGCAAAGTTTCATGATCTAATTTGAAGTTTATTTTTAATACTAGCGGTTTATTGTTCGGTTTGGAAGTAGTAATTTTTTTGTCAAGAAAATTTGATGGAATCGTGTTTTCGACAAACATTGTACGAAAAGTCGGACTAGTAGTACAAGGTGTAATCTCAATAATTGAAAACCACTTATGGGGTTATTGTATACTCAAACCTTAAATCGGTTAAAACGAAAACAAAAAAGCTGGTCCCTACATTTATGCTCGCGTATCTCGTCAAAATGTAGGGAACAGGTGATCTTATTTTCTCGATTTCGTGTTTGGTCCCATTGTAAAACTTGTTCATAATGATGTGTACAATGAGTTCTTAAGAGGTTTCCATTTATTGCAGTTACACCTAGTAGAGTATCCGTTGGTTGCGTGTCTTAATTGTCCTCTAAAATATCATACCATACAGTTACTCTATGTAAAACTATGTTTTACGGAATCGGAAACAATAAAAGTCACGAGACAAAGTTGATTGCAAATCCTCGATGAAACGTCGCGTAACGATAAAATCCCTTTTTCTCCAGCAATTTCCATTACCTTTGTAATGTAAATAAAATACAACGAAATCTAAATGACAAGCATTACCATTCATACATCAATCACTGTTATTGTCTGGCTTACTTGTCCAGTCAATCATTTAAACGAAAGTCTCGATATTCTTGTATCTGTCATCGATATAAAATAAACACGTTTATCGATTGTCCTTGTCCGTATTATGCGATTATAATTGATCAATTTACTCGTTACAGTTGTAACAGATGTCAGTCAACTCGGAACGTTACGTGAGGTGTAAAGTTGCGTCATTGTAATAGCCTGCTCTGAGTGTGAACGTTTCCTTTGAGGATATGCACGCATGTTATAAAAGTTATCACCTAATTTGAATAAACTGTTATACAGACATTCTTGTTTCTATATCCGTTTAAAACCTTAAACACAGTCAGGATTTTTGGTTGCTTGTGCGGCCAAATAAGACGTGGTCCGGCCTGTCCGGCTTTTTAAATTTGACCATTTTTTTACTATATATTTTTTACCATGACCATTTTGTTTTCATTTGATTTCCACTGCAAATTGCAATACTATTGCAATTATTTATATTAATATTGTAATAAATGTTGAATGATTAACAATAAAGAAGACCATTCAATTTTATTTTTGTTTCATTATAATTTAAGAAGATTTTATGTTATTTAACATTTTTTAATGTAGATGGTAGCTTTTTTATCATTTGATATAAAAGCTACCATCTAATTTAAAAAAAAAATTGTCGTGTTATACTAAGACTAAAAAATTAAGGGTGTGCGGCCTGTTTACCCAAATGTCCGGCTAAACTGGCTGGTCTGTCCGGTTTTTCGGTTTTAAGACCTCGCAACTCTCGTTGCGGGTATTAGAATTTATGTTGTTAAGTATCCATACGATTATATACAGTTTATTTATTTAACACTAGTGCACAATGGTAGACTTAAGGCGGATTTAATGCTATAAGACATTATCTTCCGGCTAATATGACACATGTATTAATTACAGTATTTAATGAAATTAATATTTCACTTGTCATTTCCTTTTTCCCAAGCTCTGGAATGCAGCAGAAATTGACCCAAATATTTGTTCGAATTGAAGTTCAATGAAATACTACATTGTGTTCCGACTGTCACTTGTTTGAATGTCACCCTGTCATATCGTTGACCCTGCCTTGGTTAAATAGTGCCCTTTCACATAATAAATCTATACAGATAAATAAAATTAGAGTGTCTGTTTGCAATATTAAAATAACCGCTTTTTACTAAATGCATATGGATTTGTCCGACTGTCGGTTTGTTCCGGCTAATCTCAGAAACGGCTGGACCGATTTCGATGGGACTTTCACTGGCAGATAGCTGATGTGATGGTATAAGGAGTAACCTAGGCTACTTTTATTTTAGAAATTTTATTACAAATAAAACAAATAAATATAATTAAAGTGTCTGTTTGTGATGTCAAAATAACAGCTCTTTACTAAATGCATATATAAAAGTATATACTGTACTAGTATATACATTACAAAAAAACAATATTTACAATTTTTTGTCTGTCTGTCTATATGTCTGTTTGTTCCAACTAATCTCCGAAACGGCTGAACCGATTTTGACAGGACTTTCACTGGCATATAACTGATGTTGTAGGAGTAACTTAGTACTTTTATTTTAGAAAAAGCCATGCGGGCGAAGCCGCGGGCAGCAGCTAGTAGTTAATAAATAATGTTGAGTTACTTTGTGATGCAACGTGCCATTGTTGTTGACTGTAGAAAAATATTTACTTACTTAATAATGTTTTATGTGGCAGTCATTATGATATGTAAAGTTGAATACATTGGTGGTATTGACTTGGGACTTGTTAATTTATAAGGACCTATTTAATCTTCTTACTAAGATACTTGTGTACCAGCTACACATTAACCGTAGCTATCACCAGTCTGTGCCATTGCTCATGTAGTTATCTGTGTTTTAATATGAATTGCGCTTTAATTAATATAAACTAATATTATAAATTTGATTTCGTGTTTGTTTGTCTGTTAAGGGTTGGGTAATCGCCGTTGGCCTTGGCCATAAATGCGTCGCGTTCTCGCGGCGCGTTGTCGTTCGGTTTCATAGGGAATATTTATTTTTAGTAACAAAAATATGAATATTAAAAAAAAAACACTTATAGATAATATAATAGTCTGTTCATACAAAAACAAATATGAAAATATCTTATGTAGTTTGAAAGGAATATCGTTTGTTATGGTTTGGGTAGACATTACTTCCTGAATTTATTTCATAAAGTATTTTACTACAATACTTACATATTCACATATAGAATTGATGTGTATGCGTTCTTGTTTAACATACAGTTTTTGCATTACAAACTTTCATTATATGAAGGCGTAATAACAGATTTTAAAGTCACTAAAATCATATATCTGCGCCATAAGCTTTCACGCTAAAACGGCTGAATGGATTTAGATGAAATTTTGCACATGGGTAGACCATGACCTGGGTTAGGACTCAGGATAATTTTTATCCTGATATTCCCACGGGTTTGAGACGTATGCGGGTTAATCCGTGGGACGCTACCTCTCTGTATTTAAAAAATACACTGATAGAATTACATACATAAGTAATCAGCCTATAATGTTCCCACTGCTGGGCCACAGGCCTCCTCTCTTTGAGAGGGAGTGGGCCGTAATCCACCACGCGAGCCCAGTGCGGGATGGTAGATGTCACATGTCTTCGAATTTTTGGTTCTAGGACTTGATAGAATTGTAGATCATAAAATAGTCTGTTCATACAAAAAAAATACATGAAAATATGTTAAGTAGTTTGAAAGTAATATCGTTTTTTACGCTTCGGGTAGACATTACTTCCTGAGTTTATTTCACAAAGTGTTTTACTACAATACTTAAATATTTACATACAGGTAGAGTTAATGTGTACGCGTTCTAGTTTAACATACATTTTTTGCATAACTTACTTACTTTATAAGAAGGCATAATAACAGATTTAAAAGTCACTAAAGTCATATATCTGCGCCTTAAACAAACTTTCTTACTACATACAGCACCAAATCCTTTTTCAGATTACATACTTAATGAATTACGTATAATAGAACCCTGATTCTGATTAATTAGAAATCATACATCTAATACAATTCCACCTGATTTCCGACGAAAGTTAACAAATTACTCGTACCTAATAGAAATTACCACGACGACATCGACCGATAGTTTCCAAGATAAATCTGTCCTCGGGACGCCCACTTACCAACCAAGAGTAGGTATAATAATATATTACTATGAGACAAGCATATCCTCCCGTTTTCTAGGGAAGACTTGATAGTTGATACCATAAATTATGGGAGTGACGTTACAGGGTAAAGGCTCCCGCAGACAGGCGCGACGCGACGGTGTAGAATAATTTCCATGAAGTTTTCATAGAAATTGTTCTACTAGAGTTTCGTCGCGCCTGTCTGCGGGGGGCTTTATGAACATTAGATTCTGTACAAATGACGGTGTAATGATGCTGATAAACTAATTTGAATAGTGGTATTAAATCAAAAGTGATGTTAGAATCTAGTCGTTGAAAAGAGATCGATTTTATTTGGCTTGTTGAATATGCAACCATGTTGGATGATTCCTGCAAGAGCTCCTCGAATATCGTTATTTGGCTGAAGCCATCAAATTGATTACTTTTATTATAAATTGGAAAACCAATAAGCACTTTCTGAATTCAGAAAGCGCTTTTTAAAATCTTGACATTCATGTCAGAATTAACACGATCGTCCAGATTTGCCTGGTCTTCATCAAAAGCCACCACAAAAACGCTTAAATAAAAAAATATATATAATATATTACTATAGGTACGGTACCTAAAGACATTTTAATATACCTATCGAAGAGAGATTTCTCTTCAAGAGGTTATATAGGATAAGTTTAAAAGTAATGCGGATATTTAAGGAGGTTATCATGTGCATAAAACTGAACAACTTTCCCCAAGGAACAACACAAAAAGGTCGAAGAAATCTAAAAAATACAATTCGCCTTCTCAAACAAACGTAAGTCACGTGACCAGTCACTGTATGAAAAGTCGATTTTCAATTTTAATATTTTGACCTCGTGTATGTGCCTCGGGGAAAGTTATCCAGTTTTAAGGCTCCTTCAAACAGGCGCGACACAAAGACACCGCGTGTAGCACTACAAGCGGTGCCTTTGTGTCGCGTCGCGTGTCGCGCCTGTTTGTTAGAGTCTTTATGCACCCGATTACCTCCTAAAATATCCACACTCCTATTAAACTTATCATGTATTATAACTATGTGTACACAAAACCACACCACGGATCAATCAAACCCCTCAACAATGTATCTTCGAAGTCAGCACTCTAACAATTTAAGTCCCGTTGTCATTGTCTCGGACGCCTATTACACTGCACATTATTTGATTCGTCGCTTCATTATATTGTGCAATATTGGTGAAAGGACACGGTGTGAGATGCGCCCGCGCCGTACGTCACGTCTGACGGGAAACATGGCCCAAAGAACGCGACCACACGAACTCACTTCGGCAAAACTCGGGTTTGTTGATAAATCTATACATGCCTGCAACTTTCTATAGATTGACACTGTGGACATTTCCACTGCGAAGCTGAAATGTATAACAAATTATATCGTGTTAAAACGTACCTATAGGATTTTGCTAAAGACCAGGGGGCCATCACCTCGTATAGCAGTATTATTTCAATATTACTTCAGCGTGAGAAAGAGATGGAGCTATAAGTCCTGTACAGCTCCATCACGTTCCCACCGTGAATTAATATTATAATAATACTGCTGTAAGAGGTCATGGTTGCCACCCTGACATGTCATAAAGTTCTCATGCTTTTTTTTTTGGGTGGGATGTTATATAACTTCTCCCGCTCTGGGCGGAGCGGGAGGGTGTGTCAGACTCTTACTGACTAAAACCCACCCGTGTTCCTTCCGTTGCCTGTGTTGCCAGGGGCCTCGGTGATTCTTTCGGACTTTCCCGCGACCCCGGCAGGCATCGGCCCTAGTGGACCCCTACACTTGTGCTGACGACATCTCTCAGGCGCGCGTGGAACACAACGCGCCGTCGGCGACCCGGGCCTGTTCCTTATCGGACGGCGAGCTACCCATTGCTCACCGTCAAGTTCTCACGCTGCTTGTTTTATTGGCAGTGAATTATTATGCCACGAGGTTGCATGACTTAACAAGCTGCTGTTTAATTTATTTAATTAATTTAAAAAAAATGGCTTAATTAATTCATCACCATCATAAGCAGCTAGACTTCAACCACCGCTGGGTTTAAGCGTCTCCCTTTGCTTGTTATACTACGGCTACATTGTCGCGATAACGCGAACTACACTACGCGCGCTCTTTGTTGTAAAACGAGACATCGAGCGTTGTGCGAGAAAGTGCACGCAAAATATAGTTCGCGTTATCGCGACTATGTTACCGTAGCATTAGAATCTCCCAATTAATCAGTATTTATAAGTAATGCTACGGCTGCATTGTCGCGATAACGCGAACTATACTTCGCCCACTCTCTCTCGCATACCGCGAGACGTCGAGCGGTGTGCCATATTCCGTTATTTTGTCTTATATAACAAGGTATGTGGTGCCTAATCATCATCTATCCACGCATTTTTTGCAACCTAGCAATTATAAGAAACTAGCTCACAACTCAACGCAGTTAGACAAATGAATACTGAGAAAGGCAAGTCAATTGGTCACGTTAAAAGTTACAACTTCAGTGCCTATTTTAATAACACGTCTAATTTTAACACTACAATCGGGGCACAACTAAATAGCCACTAAATTTACGTAACAATAATGATTACAGCCGTAACAAAACCGAAAAGTCTATTGAACCCACCCCGGGCCATTGTAACTAAATTACTAACAGCGCCACTATTTATGAACTGTCAGATCCATTTCGGCCCACTATCATTACAATCGGAACGCAATCACAATCGAATTAGAAATCGGACGTTAGATCGAATCGAATTATCGGTTCTGTGCGCGATTTGCTTGCATAATGTGATTAGAAGCGTTCGGGCGGTCGCCCGGTCGGTGTGCTGTCCACGTGAAGCGATGCGTGCATTTGCTGTGAAGCGATTTAAGCGATGCATCGCTGTGTTTAATCTGAGCATGTTTAGCGTTCTAGGTTCTAATTTAGCTTTGCTTGTAATCAGGAAGTCTTCACGTATCTTTTTCTTAGCGTATTGACGGCAAAAAGTTTAGTTTTGGTCCTATATTCAACTACGCGATCTGCACTCACTGAAGCATTCATAAGGTCGGGCAGTGCACAGGATCACAAACTAATGGTTTCAGCCAATTACATGTCATTCCAGAATAAATACAATAAAAAACCTTCCGAAAAGCTTTAACATCACCACGAGCTAATGAAACTGATCTTAATAATATTACGTTAATATTTATATTAGCTTTATTAAGACGCTGACAACACCTAAACCGCGATCACTGTCAAACTGCATAGAAAAGAAAGAGAAGCGCGATGACACAAGGCTTGTAATTTATTGAAAAATATGAAGAAATTATCTATTTACTCAAAATTGAGTTGAGTAATCGAAAATAAAAAACGACCAAGTTCTGCATTCAATTAAGACCTTGTTATTAATTAAATACATAACGTCTATTGATATTTAATAAAGATATTTTGGATTGGAACTCAAGGTAAGAGGTTTGTTGAATGTTAGTTTGTATCGAGATTTTTTTTTTAAACTTGTTTTGATAACAACCAAGTTCTGAGAAATATGTTCAAAATTAACACATCATTTTTCCGCTATCACAAACTATACAGATTCGGCAATTTTTTTTCTTAAGACCAGCCTATTTTGGTCATTTGCCTCTAGTCAGCGCCTTAAGTGTAGCAGGTTGCGTCACGTCTGTCCGAATTATGACGGCTCCATTGGGTCTGAAGATTGCTCGTTTATAACCTTAGATTAAAAAAATAACTAAATAGCGGCACGAACGGTTCGTCGGTCTGTTGGTCTGGCTAATTATCTGAATATGGAAGCAGACTACGACCACCAATTGGTTTGAAGGTGATCATTATTCGATTACCTGTCTACCGCCGGTTACATAAAAGAGTTGTGTTAATAAAACGGAAATATCTTGTAACTTTTGGTGATTACAAAGAAGAAAGTTTTGAATGAATATTGATGTTTCTTTGTCCTGATTAAATAATAAAGCAATCTTTTACTGTATTTTTAGTTTCCTTAATTGGCTATGCATTACAACATAGAGACTTAGCTGACTAATTTACTTAGCTTCTGACGTTTCAGAAGTGGATCAGGGATGCTGCGGATGCAGATTCGGATTTTTGATGGCTCACATCCGCGGATGCGGATGCGGGTATGTTGATCATAATTCAATTCGTGGCAATTATAATAACAAAAATACTAGATTACATTAATTTAAAAATCAATATACGAGTAGCTCTCGAAATCATATGTGTTTGATAGATATAAGACTATTTCGGGAATATGTGATGATTTAGAGCTATATTGATGATTAATTTCCATTTTGTTGATTACGATTTTACTTATATTCACCCTTTTTTACCACTTCTGCATCCGCATCAGCTCCGCATTGATTAATTCGTATACGAATGCGGATGCGACGGTCTAAATAAATGCGGGAGCTCCGCAATTTCGGATGCGGATGCGAATATCCGCAACATCCCTGGTCCCCATTTAGGTTTATGTGACTGAATGTGACATAACATATTTTAATTTGATTTGAATTTTAAATAATTACTATTCTGGCACTTCCTGTCATTTAAA
This sequence comes from Atethmia centrago, assembly GCA_905333075.3. Lineage (NCBI taxonomy): Eukaryota > Metazoa > Arthropoda > Insecta > Lepidoptera > Noctuidae > Atethmia > Atethmia centrago. The sequence goes on along the minus strand of HG995378.1, from coordinate 25,741,604 downwards.
AGTGCCATAAATATAAATGTACATAGACATGCATTATTACATTTAAGTACCTACTTAACACGGATATTATTATGCAATGTTTTGTGCTTATTTAGTTTTGAACGACGATCATTCTCTGTACCATAAACGGTCGTGACGCCCACTCGGTCAGACGAACCGAATCCAATCGCAGATTGCTGTAACAACGTCATTACCTTGTGTACATCGGTTATCTGGATAACATCTGTTATGCTGGCAAGGTGATGATTTGCATTCTTACATAAGTATTTAATAATGGATGGTAGTGTTTCGCACATTATTGAAATTTGAAAGTAGAATTCTAGCTTGACAGATTTTAGAAATACTATCTCCTTTGGCATATCCTGTAGACGTATAAGAACCGATTTCAACCGCATTCGAGGGAAAAGCATCTAAGTTCTTCAAGTTACCTATGTTGAGTGCTATTCGGTGGAATCTTCAATGGTCCACCTCCTGAGCTTCGTATCGTCTTCGGTCCATTTACCTGTACACTTGAGCATGTTTATCAAATCGCAAGTTTCATACACATTTACCTATCACCCAGCAGATAGTGTTGTAAAAGACTTTTATAAGGCTTTTAGTGCCCTCGCACCCACACTCACAAGCACAAACTAATCCTAATTAATATTATAAATGCGAAAGTAAGTTTGGTTATTTGTTACGCTTTCACGCTAAAACGGCTGAACGGATTTGAAAGAAATTTGGCACACAGGTAGACCATGACCTATATTAGGACATAGGATACTTATTATCTCGGTAGTACGTTCCCGTGGGATGATTTCCGACTTCCACGCGGGCGTTCACCGATCACGATCGCCCTGTAATGCTGCCCGTATGAGGAGTGACTCCCATAATATAAGCCCTGACTTAGTTTGGGTATCAGTTTCAGTAGGTAACTAAAGCAAAAATAAATAAATACTCTATCTATGTACTAAATTCTTGTGTGTGAATGCTCTCATTTGTAACAATAAACTTTTTACTTTACATTTACTTTAGTCATCATTTCGAAACTTAAGCAGATTTTCAAGACTTGGGACTAATAGTCTCATTAATTCTTTTGAGCCTATACTGTCTATAGTCGTATGAGTACTTTCAGTCTTTCGAGTCCTATGAGTTCTTTGAGCTGAGTCATGAGCTTTAAATTTGGTGTATTATGTTATCAATATTTAAGGAATTCTTCTAACTTACAATTTTCTTTATTTTGTACTTCATTCACTCATAACTTTAAAGATTCAGGTGACTCAGTCCCGGGTTCTTTTAGACAAGACTCGAGTATTCCAATAAAAAGCTTAAAAATCAAAAGCTCTGAATATTTTTTATCAGAATCGAGTCTGCCAAAACAGCTGTGTCTTCAAAGAGAACTCAGTCTTATTATTGTTATACATATGACTCGAGTTTCTTACCACACTACCTGCAGTATCCTACATCAAAACTTGAACTTAGAAGAGCTCTTTAAATAAGGTCTTCAAAACAGCAATGCCTTAGGCATAAAGCCGTCTAACATAGATGACCCCATTTCGCTTGGCTGAATGCTGTGCCTCTGCTTCCAGTCCACTGATGCAGTAATATCTTGCTTTATCTTGAATAACCTGGGGTCTACATTTCTGCTTCAAATAAATGATAATCAATACTGAAAGTTTCTCGGTCCGATTGTGTACGGACACCGCATTGTTGAGCCCGGTATCCATTGTCAAGATTTAAAGAATTCTGTTTTTTCACGCGGTTTTTATGATAGCAAAAAGCACTTCGGTAATGTATCTATAGGAGAATACTCTGCTTTTAATATTTCAACTAGGCTTGCCAACCATCCTTAAGACGCTGACAACACCTAAACCGCGGTCATTGTCAGATTGCATAGAAAAGAAAGAGAAGCGCGACGACAAAACGCTTGTAATTTATTGCAAAATATGAAGTAATTATCTATTTACTCAGAATTGAGTTGAGTAATCGAAAATAAAAAACAACCAAGTTCTGTATTAGAATAAGACGTACTTGTTATTAATTAAATACGTAATTTATGTTGATATTTAATACAGATATTTTGGATTAGAACTCAAGGTAAGAGGTTAGTTTAACGTTAGTTTGTATCGAGATTTTTTTTTCAAAACGTGTTTTGGTGACAACCAAGTTCTGGGAAATATGTTCAAAATTAACATATATTTTTTCTGCTACCACAAACTATACAGATTTGGCAATTTTATTTCTTAAGAGAAGCCTATTTTAGTCAATTGGGTCTTGTCAGCGCCTTAATACTTTTAAATAAAAAAAGTATCGAAATGACTTTATTTTGTATTTAGAATGTGGGGAATCATACTAAAAATTCAAGAATGATAATTATAAAAGTATTACAATCTGTTAAGAGTGGGTACCTACCAAAAAATATGTTTTCAAACATTTGAATAAATTAATTTAGAAAATACTTTAATTTGTTTGCAAATACTTTTTTTTTATATTCGTCAGAAAGGAATATTCGTTATTTTCCTTAAAAAGAGTTGGCAACCCTAATTTCTACAGATATTTTCACTGACCTATTTTCAAGCAGGTAGGTAAAAATCCTGTAAATATCTAGTAATAAGTCTTTTCTACATTAATTTATGGTGAAAGATTGCCTTCCAGTCTTACCCAGAATATTATTAACAGATATTTCGATATCTTATCAAAATCCAATGCCAATACGCTCGCCCCCATTACGCCCCCATTACATACATGGGACTTATACATACATAACTGGCGAAATGTGGGTGTACTACAGGTACACCTCTGCCCCCAACCGTTCGGGGAAACAAGGCGTGATGGTATGTGTATGTTATGTGTCATTAAAATCCAAAGCCTCCTGGTGTTTTCTAAAATTATAGACAACAGACAGGTTTAAAGCTTTTAACTTCAAATCCTGCCATATAATTTCAGCACAATCAATCTAAATATTACCTTTAATCAATTCATAACTCCATATTTTATCAGTGGTACAAGTTCAAGATGGTACAACCCGGGTTGATGATCACGATAATGTCTTCCGGTACATGAGTTTATAATTAACTTCCTCAATAATACAGCACGTGTGATGTGTATTAATTATTTTTAAAGCCACTACTGGATACTTGAATGACCAGATAATTTTGATATCAGATAATTGATAAACCAATTTTGGGGTTCAAGTTTGTGACCATGATTTTTGGTGGGATCGCTGTCATTTAAATACACAGGATTGAACATCGTAAGATAAACGGTGTTAGCATGTAACATTGCATTTTAAGGGATGACGTGTAGTTTGCCACTGAACCAACAATACATTACTGCCATAAAATAGTCTTTTCTACAAGGTCCATTTCCAGCCTTTAAGAGGCCACCGGGGTCGTGGGAAAGTCCGAAAGGTATACCGGGACCCCAGGCAACACAGGCAACGGAAGGAACACGGGTGGGTTTTAGTCAGTAAGAGTCTGACACACCCTCCCGGTCCGCCCAGTTCGTCAGAAGTTATTGATCCCATCCAAAAAAAAAAGACCTTAAGACGCAGACAACACCTAAACCGCGGTCACTGTCAGATTGCATAGAAAAGAAAGAGAAGCACGATGACAAAACGCTTGTAATTTATTGCAAAATATGAAGCAATTATCTATTTACTCAAAATTGAGTTGAGTAATCGAAAATAAAAAACAACCAAGTTCTGCATTCAAATAAGACGTTCTTGTTATTAATTAAATACGTAAAGTATGTTGATATTTAATACAGATATTTTGGATTAGAACTCAAGGTAAGAGGTTAGTTTAACGTTAGTTTGTATCGAGATTTTTTCTTCAAAACGTGTTTTGGTAACAACCATGTTCTGAGAAATATGTTCAAAATTAACATATATTTTTTCCGCTACCACAAACTATAGGTTTGTCAATTGGCAAACCTATAGGTTGTGGCAATTTCTTATGACAAGCCCACTTTGGTCATTTGTCTCTTGTCAGCGCCAAGCACAGAACCAGTTAGTTTGACCCAGCTTAGGGAAGGCCTATCGCCAGCAGAAGACGTCATGAGGCTAACTAAATGATGATGTGATGATAAATCATGAGTCTTTTTGTTTGTGGATGGGAAATCATCAAATAACTTCTCCCGCTCTGGGCGGAGCGGGAGGGTGTATCAGACTCTTACTGACTAAAACCCACCCGTATTCCTTCTTGTTGCCTGTGTTGCGGGGGCCTCGGTGAATCATGAGTCTAAGCTCTAAATCAAAACGTGTTTTGGTAACAACCAAGTTCTGGGAAATATGTTTAAAATTAACATATATTTTTTCCGCTACCACAAACTATACAGAATTGGATTTTTTTTTTCTTAAGAGAAGCTGATTTTGGTCAATTGGATCTTGTCAGCGCCTTAAGAGTCCATAATACTTCAAATTGCTTAGCATGATCCTCCGTCATATTGAAATTCTGCAGCATTCATTTGTAAATAAATATATGGTAAAGTTGAGGATAAATGTTATGTACACATGGCTACATATCAAGCTATACATTTCCAGTATAAGGTGACCTCTCATTGTACGGAAATCCTATAAAATGCGAGATCAACATAAACTGGAAATTTATAGCTTGATATGTAGCCGTGTGTACCAGGGTTGTTTGACGAAAACATTCCATAAAATTTTCTCGACAGTAATAAATTACAAAGTTACCTCCAGACCGAACAATAAATCGCTAGTATTAAAAAAAATACTTCAAATTAGATAGTGAAACTGCATAATAACTGAACTAAATATAAAGCAGATACCTACTATGTTTTTTTTTGTAATTTGTATTTCCATTATTTTCACTGTAAAAAGCAATTACTTACTAAACTATCGGCTCCTTAGAGCCTTCTCCTTGCCGCTATGTCTCGCTTGCTCGCGTGATCGCGAGCGGTAATATGCGAGCGAGATAGAGAGTAAGGTGGCGCTGAGGTATTATGGACTCTTAAACAAACTTTTAACAAATGTCATCAAGACTTACAAAAATGTAATATTATCATATTATTTTGTTTAACACTATTTATTATGCAACCATTGCGTTAGCTTCGGATCACATTCATCATCCATTCATAAACCACCAATTTACCTGAACATCATGCACGTATTTTCTTATAAAATTAAGCATCATAATATCCGACATCAGAACAGATGGTCTGATCATCAATCATGTGTAAGTAGCCACTGGAGGACAGTATGTCACTTTAATAATAATAATATTGGACTATTATGCCTCCGGTAATCGATCGGAACATTGATTTTTTGCCGTTTAAGATCTTATCTTTACATACAATGCTTTTTATGTTTAATATTAATCTTGTTCCGAGATATTATATGAAATTGTAATTGATGGTTTCATTTATATGCAAGTTGGAATTTATTGCTGAATGTCAGTCATGTCGAGAGTTCAAAAACTTTGTAAAAGAAATCGTAAAAATCATAAAATCAAAATATTTTTATTTCACATAAACCTACATGGGCACTTATGAAACGTAAGAAGCTAGGTGCACGGTTCCAATTGGTCGTTTCCTATGGAGAAGAGCCGGCAAGAAACTCCACGGTTACTCTTTTTAAAAATAACTGGCTTTTCGTATATTTGGAATCTATTTTAAGCTATATTTTTAATAAGAAAAAAGAAAGTCTATTGATCAAAAAAGCGACCAAGTGCTAGTCAGACTCGCACACGAAGGGTTCTGTACCACCGGTAAATATTAAACACTACATATTTTTATTATTTGTTGTTATAGCGAACATAGCAGTACACTCTGTAAAAAAATCAAGTGTCTACCCTACTATGGTTCAAAGATACAGCCCTGTGACGTACGGACGGACGGACAGCCTTAGTTAGTAATAGGGTTTCGCTGGCGCTTTTTGGGTACAGAACCCTAACAAGCTAAATGATTTTGAACTGAATACCAATCTTTTCAGCGAAGTCGGGTGACCTGTAAAGAACTTTTCCAAGGAACCGTCCCACGTATCGTAAACAGATTGGAATTCAGTTCAAAATCATTTACCTAGCTTGTTTTTAATTTTTTAGTTAAATTTTTGTAATTAACTTTTTGCCAAGCCAGGCGTGTTTTTTAATTATTTATTTTTTATTTTATACCTTTTAGTGATAAAACGATATTTTTTTTAGATATTTTTCTATGGGATATTGAATAGTACCTACTGTTATATTTATTTTGTTATTTTATTAGTGAACGAATGCATATTGAATACAACTATTATATATTTTAGTTATGTACTAAGCAAGCGCGATGATAGTATATGTAGCAAAATAAAAATAAAAAGAACCATTTTTTTCATGAACCATGGCTCCCTCATTGTATTGTTTAAATTTTAGCCAATGTTGCCCGGGATAACGCAACGCTTCTAACGACACCACATACATTGATATCGGTTAAGCCGTTTAGAAGTTATGGTGGAATACAGAAACTCACAAACATACATGAACCTGAAAACATAACACTCCTTTTTTTGGGCAGGATTGTAAAAACAGGAATTGTTTAGACTTAAATAAGCTATCAATGATATAGACGGATTTCTTTATCATCAGAATCGGACATAAATAAATATCTAATTCTAAACTCCCAAAATAGATGTGACTGTTAAAAGAACCCACGCTGTAATTGAAAACCATCTTAAGGCGCTGACAAGACCCAATTGACAAAAATGGGCTTCTCTTAAGAAAAAAAATTGCCAAATCTGTATAGTTTGTGGTAGCGGAAAAAATATATGTTATATTTGAACATATTTCCCTGAACTTGGTTGTTACCAAAACAAAATCTCGATACAAACTAACCTCTTACTTTGAGTTCTAATCCAAAATATCTGTATCAAATATCAACATACGTTACGTATTTAATTAATAACTAGAGCGTCTTATTTGAATGTAGAACTTGGTTGTTTTTTATTTTCGATTACTCAACTCAATTTTGAGTAAATAGATAATTACTTCATATTTTGCAATAAATTACAAGCGTTGTGTCATCGCTCTTCTCTTTCTTTTCTATGCAATCTGACAGGGACCTCGGTTTAGGTGTTGTCAGCGTCTTAAGAACTCAATGTATCGATTCGCTCTCACCGTCGACCTATTACAGACCATTTATTAATGGGATCCATGAAATATTGCCCACTTTCTAGCTCCCATATTCAGGAAATTCAAGAATTATTCTTGTGTTTGATTTACAAACAAATAGATTATGGGTGCTCTTGAGGTTTCTCTCGTAGTTAGTTGGAAAAGTATCGCATCTGGTATTTTTCTACGTATATAACTCTCGAAAAATACGTTACAAAGAAAACACACCAAAATCTGTCCCTGTTAGCTTCATTTCCAGACAACCAATCATAGAATCGAGATCACAAACCGTTATCGATACATCGATATCGATCTGGCGTCACAATTAGCCGAAGGGGACTCGCCATAATTTACTGCGCATAATATCTGCAATGCATATCGACGTCGCTCGTCCAATAATGAAGAAATCTATTAAGATTTGCGCCCGCGGCGTGCTGGGAGCCACAGTCACGATAAGTTTACAGAAAATGGAACGACAGGCAAATTAGAATGTTGACATGAAGATATTAGATGATAACGGACAAGGAAGCTGTGTTTACAGTTTTTGGCATACTTTGTGTTGCTACATATTTGGGTCATTCCTTTTAAGATGAGCGAAACTGATTTACAGATGTGTCAGTCTTGACGCAGAATGTCCTATTCGCTTTCGAAGCTTTAAAATTTGAACAAAATAAGAAAACCGCCTTACGTTTTGTGAATCCGACGCTCTGCGTCAAGACCGATAGGACTTGTAGTAAAGTCGTCGTAGAACCGAAAGAGTCACTGTTGAACACAGCAGACACTGCTCTTGAGTAAATTAACATTAATAACTTTAATTAAATAATCTTACTGGAAAGTGAGACTCGTTTAGTCACCGACTCTCTAAACCCGTCACCAAACATACTTAAACGTCAAAACCATTTAAAAGCTCGACCATGTCACAATGCAAGCGCAACTGAACGCAATACATCAGCTCCGATGATTGAACAACGCTATAACGTACCAGATAAGGCCAATACAGACTTATAAAGCACCTTACGACACGAGGGAGAGATCCGATCAATCTCCATCGACTCACGGAGCTGCTCTGTCTTCCTATAAAAGCTAATACGTCCTTAAATCGATACTAACGGCATTACTCAAGCTGTCTGTCGTGGACAGGACTTGTTTGGAGTTGATAGTATTTGTTTACAAGTGTTGTTGGTTTGAGAAAGCGGATTTTATGTGAATTGTAGCCGTTTGAAATTTTCTCAATAATAAAAAAAAATACCTCATTGAACAGGAATAAATTTAATAAGAATACTCGTATACAGGAAGTCAGGAAGTCAATAGCCAAAATATGGTAAAATCTCCAAGGATTTTGACTGTTTAATTTGCATTCTCCAAATCGCGTGGTTCTAAATTCACATCACTCCAAAATAATTTCAACATATACTTTATCATCATATCAGCATCACCTTGTAGCAGCCATAACTGCTCAAGATATTAAAGTGTCCATCCACCTTACTTTCCATAAATACCGAGTCTCTCTTTTTTGTCGTATTTAGTTAGATTTTGTGTCAATCTCTAAAGCCAAGTTAAGTCACTGAGGAAGTAGGTACACAGTCATTAGCCCATAAATTTGAAGTGGTCGTGCTTCTTCAAGACTAGTGCCGTAATTGTCGCTTTTCACTGGCTCATTAGCAACACTGTTGCTGATGATATTGCACGTCTGAATAACGGCTACTGTTGTAAAACTGTACCTCTTTATGAGCTCATGTTTACTGGTTTTCGTGATTTAACTTCAGTTGTGTTCGAGTTAGTTTATGGGGAAAATAGTTCTATTACTCTATGCTGTCTTTCATATCGTCACTACTGATGTTTTCTGGGTAACGTTAAGGCTCCTACATACTGGCGCGACTTGTCGCGCGAGCCTTTATGAGTGAATTTATAAATATTTGTAGGTTAGTCAGTTTAAGTACGATGTGAAATGCCAATATTTTTAGGCTAACTCGTTAATTCGTTATGTGTCGTGAGGCGAATCGTGACTATTGACGTCGAAGACAGTTAGACATTCAAAATTTCGAAAGCACAATTTATCTCCGGTAATACGTGCCTAAAGAGTATATGCGAATCATATGAGATGAACCGTTTCTGCAATCTCGGGTCAGCAAATATAAATGGCATCGAAACAATATTAATTACGTTGAAAGTTCACGTCAGTCAGGCTTACAACCGTGAAGCTCCATTGATACGCCTATCACTTCAAATCGTTGGCTTGTCACCTCAGCGATGCTCTGACGCAGCTAGAGAGTACAGAGCTCTCAGTATTTTGCGCAGCCTATAATTTAATTTATGCAGTTTTTTGTCAGTAATTAAACGTCTGTTTCTTGAGGCGATACAGTGATGTTTTTAATTACAAAGGAGTTAAGCAGGAAACTGTTACTTTTATTACGACTACCTTAGCAGCGTATTTTAATGTAATGGGACTTAACCCGATCTTGTTCTTGGGACCACCGTGCTTTCTTTATTAATATTTCAATTTAAAGCGAGTACTACTAATGCGCCATGAAATGGCACGAGACAGCTGGTGTGCACCATGTTGTAAAACCATTTATTTATATTTGTAAGGGTGCGTACACATTCGAGAAACCACAAGTTACCTAGAAGTAGGTTCGCGAGCAGTTCCCAAGTCGCGCCAAAGAAGGCCACGCGTGAGTTATGACACGCAGAATATAAATGCGCGATATAGATCGTTCGGCCAGAGTTATGCACACATCCTAAGGTTTATTCTGTCAGATTGACGGGCGTGGAAAATTCAGTTATCGTGTATTGTGTCGTGTCCCACATGGTTTTTTTTTTACTCTTGTTTTTCTAGGCTTTTGTCCTTCTGTCTAGTTCCATTACCTATGCTCTCCTTTGGTAGTAGGTGTAACGACAGCCTTAGCTAGTGAAATTCTTAACCAAAAGCACCGACCTACTTCCACACGGGATTGTTAATCATTTCATAAATGGATGGGTTGTCAGAATTTTTCAAGATGGTGCTTTTGCAAGTCTGGCGTTATCTCTTGTATCGAAGTTGTATACAATATTAAGCTGTTTCCTGTGCTTGATGGATTACCCTGTCAATGTTGGGACATTTCCATTTGATGATCTGACTAGCACATGAATTACGAAATATGATTTTTTATAAGTTCTTGTCGTTTAACTGTTTAACGTCATGATCAAAATATGCAAAAGAACTTTCAAACTCGAGCAATTTGATAAAAGTTTAAATCATTCTAAGTTAAAAGAACTGTTTTCTTAAAAGTGGAACAGCAAGTTGATAAATCCTCGATTTATTTTCAAAATGACTTGGAGAACGCGCCTTAATTGCCCGTATCATTCGATTTCATTCACGATTCCCGCTCGGCGCTTGCTCCACTTGTGTTACGCTTGCGTAATTGTTTACGCGCGTAATTGACGTTTGCCGATGATATAAACTCGTTTCATATCGACGCCACGATCGAGGCGTCATCTTGACTGACGTTAAGTGTCGCTTGGTCCGCTTGTCTTGTTCACAGTGCCACTATTTCGCTTCATTAACCAATAGCTTGAAGTCGAAGGGTGACTTTTACCTTCGGAGATTGTAAATAGACTGTAAGATTAATGTTTCTCCCTTGGGAATTAATAATGCCGTTACACCATCGTTGGTAGCTAAACCCATGAATTTTAATACTAGGAACTTGTCTTACAAAGTGAGCAATTGGAAATTATAATCTTTCAATCAAGATTACAATGATAACTTACGTTTTGCAACACGCAATGTTCATCAGCATGCAAATAACGCTTTTCCCATGATATCGATTTCACGATTCCTCTGGTCTATGGGGTCAGCGCCATTCAACTCACGGAAGAAAGTAAATTGGAAACCGTGACGTACTCGGTGTTGGGGCGATTTGTACACGTCACACGCGGGTAGCAGGGCTCGCACCCGACCGGAGTGCATGACCTCTAACGCCATGTCAGGTGCTTGCTATCAGGTATCATAGATATTGGCCGTTTAGCGTCGGTGGCCATCTTTAGTGGGTTAATTTGCAACAGATAGCGGCCATGATGGATTGTTTGACGCGGCGTGTGCGCCCGCACGGCCCGCGCCCTCGGTCAGAGGTTAAACGCCCACTTTGTGCACGATCCCTTCGTTGTATTGATTTTGCAGTCGATCACGATAGTAATCTCGTGCATATCTTTATATATTTTAATACTTCGCTCTAAACTGTGCAATGATCGTGTCTATAAGTACACGTACAGCTTGTAAAGATAGTGCCCCGCGGTACAGGTGCATGATTCGTGGTGAGCTGTGTCGATAAAGAAAATGTTTACCTGCACGTGGGAGTGGATAGTGCCGTAATTTACTCTATGGCTACATTATCTAATGACGGTCGTCGCAATGTATGCAAAAACTGTATTTTAACATACGATAAGAAGGAAATTACTACCTGTACATTGAACGGAACTTTAAAAGCTGTTATATCATTTCCTTGGACGCTGAGTCGCAGACACTGACTCAAAGTGGGCGTCTAGCTGTAATGATCGGGAGTCATTAGTGCCGCCGCCCGATTCATATTCATTACTGGTAATGATTTGCCGAACATCATCGGACATCGAGTCTTTCATTAAGAATTCGGCTCACTGTAATTGTAGGAAGTATTAAAGTTTTTAAGTACGCGTTGATTTACGACCGAACTTTGATTTCTTCGTCCGTCCTGGTTCCCACTTCCGAGGGGTAATAAATTGAACTTCGCACCGTGTTTTTAGTGAGCCTTTCTCTTGTTGTTGGTTTAAAGAGGATCGTATCTTGTTGACCCATCGAAATTCGATTTTATGTCGAGACTTTTGGTTGCAACGGTACCTCGGCCCGGTTGTCCAGCTCGGCTTTCGTCTGTCTATTGTTCCAGCTGTAACCCTGGCCGCGTATGGCGCGCGTTATGTTCCCGAGATAAACTGAAACCATAAATAATGTTATGATGTCGACACAGTCGTTGCTACCGATTTTAATGTGTGTTCGAGTGTAGGATTTACGAGCTCGATCGATATTGCAATACTCGAATGGGATTGTATTTAAATCAACGACTGTCTCTCGCAATTGTGTTTGTGTTCAACAAATTATTGGTGATATCACGTTTGCACCTTCAGATATTTTAGATTTGCTATTGAATCCATTGTTCGATTATTATCGTCATCCTTTCGATATTATATTCGGAATGTAAATTCCAGTGTCCGCTTATGTTGGAGAAACCAATTGTAGTGTCCTTAACTATTGCACGACTGTTAGGTAGGTACCTTCGTTGTCAATACATTAATTTTATTGGGGGTGACTGCCATCTGACCTCCGTAGCACTTAGTGAAACCAGAGTTCGCAATAAGATATTATCGATTGAAAGATATACGCTGACCATCTTCTTGGTAAAATACCTTCACTTTCATTAGGACTCAGAGAGGAAATGGTCCAGTCTGATGAACAGCGATCGCGCGTCCACATGCCACTGTTAGATATAATCCTTACTAATATTATAAATGATTTGTTTGTTACGCTTTCACGCTGGAAATGGCTGAACGGATTTGGATAAAAATTTGGCACATGGGTAGACCATGACCTAACACAGGACATATGATATTTTTTATCCCGATATTCCCACGGGATCGAGACTTACGCGGGTGAAACCGCGGGGCGTAGCTAGTCCTAAATAATGCCATAGCTTATCCTGTTTCTTCAATCTTCTTTAATATTTTCTTGATCTTTTATTCCGTCACCAAAGAATTATTCTGTCTTGACCAACCTCAAGTCTTTTAGACTGAACAAACTTACAGATTACTTCACTCCAATATCAACTCAGCATGTTCGTATTAGTTTTAAGCACCCTAATCTAGAAAGTGTAATGTGGCAACACTGACAATCTTAAGGAGTCGGCCACATCGAGGCCACCCTCGGTCTGGTGCGCTATCTAAGCATGCACTACACTGCATCTGGCTTCCTCATGCAAATGATTGCAAATAAGTGCTTTCGTCAGTACACTGGCGTGCTTTTAGATTTAATGTAGGGGAGCTATTGTTTTGTTTGGAATAAATTACATAAAATATTTTTTTTTTACTTTTATGCACAAAAAGTTAAATAAGTTTCAACTGAGGCCAGATCTTGATCAAGATCAACCCCTAAATGTATATGTCGATGTATATGCTGATGCATTTCTTGCATTTCCAGCTTATGCCAATTTGAACCTTCATATTAAATTCGCCTTTATTCATTATTCCTTACATTTCTATTGGGGAGTGCATCAATAAATAATACTCAAATGAATAATTATGACACACAGATCAACTTTTTGTCACGCTGAGAAGAAATGTTCTTAATCGTTTATATATTCCTCGTTCCGTTTTTATTTAAATATCATTTGTATAATTAAAAATGATTTACTGCCAACACAAGTGCAAAGTTTTTAACATTTAACTCGGAAATTCCTCCGTAACATCACACTTTTTCCCTCAAGGGAAGGGCAGTGGCTATAATCCTTCATTGCTTTTCGAAATTCATTAATCTTTCCATCATCATAATCATTCACCCAAAAGACGTCTACTGTTGCAATAGGCTCCCCCAAGCCACATCAGTCCCGTGCTTCTCGCATCCAGCGGATATCCGCGAACATCAAAATCAAAATCAAGTCATTTATTCAAACTAGGCTGAAAATCAGCACTTTTCGAACGTCAAAGTTACATAAGACAGTCCCCCAAAAATGCCCGCCCTTCACCACTTCCTAGTGCTTTAGCTGGGAAGAAGAAGTGGTGGAACAAACTCCCCAGCAGCACGTCTGTCTGTTTAGTTATATTAACTTGATTCTATGTATACAAATCGTATGCAAAGTAATTAACATTACGAAACGCAAAACATTGGATTAAATTACACACTTGCCATAGTTGCCATACGTTAGCTAGAACGCGCCAGTATACCAACAAAACAATGAGCAAACTGTACTCAAGCAGATAACAATTACAACATAAAAAAACGTAAATAGAACTTAATACCTAAATAAAAGCCTCCAGGCATAAAGGGCGTGCCCGCTTACATAAGGCAATTGCTGTAGCTCGAAGTGAGAAATGATAAACTAGCCCCATCGAAGTAAAATAAGTAAACAATTACTAATAACAATTAAAACCATGATCAACAAGACGGCCAGTCACCACAACCAGCACCCGTTCACGAGCATAACGCAAAGATCAGCCATCACCCCCCTCGCCGTATTGGAGGGAAGGAGGCAACCCGACCCCCGACGCTACCGCAGGCACACATCTAAGGGAGCGTGACGAATCACCATGTCATCCGTCCACCTGTGCAGTGAGACCACGCTGTATCTTCCATCTCACAATACACCATTCTAAAGTTACTATCGCTAATGTTAAACCGACTAATTTCACTAGTTAACATTTTCGTTCAGTTCCAAGTCCTCTGTTCCAACAATATCTAAAGTTTCAATGTAACATGCACATTTCCAAATAAGATAAACGTTTCTTTAGTGAAATGCGCGGGTTCGGTGTTATCGCAGCCAGCTTTTTCTTATCTACCGTTCGCCATTCCAAGTTTTCAGGGTGCGGTTATTGTGATAACCGGAGCGTGTAGCGGATTTACTTATACAGCTATTTCCGACAGTGTTTATCGCTTTTCAAAATTCTCATGTCTGAGATCTTTCCGTCTCTTATTATTTTTACCCTCGATAGACTATTTAGTGATCAATTATGAGTGCTAAATTTAGCCATAATTTTAGCCTATAGCTATTTTGACAGGATCTGGATCGTTGCATGCAAAGTGTCAGAAAACGTTAAAAACTTCAAGATGTAACTTTGGAATGGCGACAAAAACAGCGTAGTCTTCAACGCTTTAGGAAAAATACGCCCTCAATAAAACAACGACTTTCAATTATGCAAAAATGTGTCGAAATTGCCACTCGCTCGACGCCTCCCTGTGACCCCCACGCGCTTCCTACTCAACATTGCACTTGAGGGAACTGACCCTATCTCGTCGAGTTCCCTTTCGAATTGCCCTTGATGGTAATCTTCAGCTTAGTGAATGTATTCTTAGTGAAACTTATGAAAGTCTCGTTGGGAATACTAATAATAATGATATGCAGCAAGGAGTGTCTGCTGTACTATCTATTATTTTCCGTTTTCAATTGTTTATATCTCACAAGAAACATTAAACGCATCATTGGCGGGAAGGTACTTATAGGTCACCGAGGCCCCCGCAACACAGGCAACGGAAGGAATACGGGTGGGTTTTAGTCAGTAAGAGTCTGACACACCCTCCCGCTCCGCCCAGAGCGGAAGAAGTTATTTGATGATTTCCCACGCTAAAAAAAAAAAGGTAAATTGCTTATTATCAAACAGCTGCGGTAGTTGCTTGAGTAACTTGATAACTTTAGTAGTAAATACGAAGAGAGGTTGAAACTAAAGAAGCTAGTACGTTCCGTATCTCAAAAGAAAAAAAACGGAACCTTTATAGGATCACACGTGTCTGTTTGTCTGTCCGTCTGACAGCCAATTTGCTACGAATCTACTGGACCGATTAAGGTCAAATTTGGTTCACATGTGAATTTCTGTGACCCACGGACGTGTTACGTAAATAAATACGGGTAATAAATAAATAAGGGTCACTTTTGGGGGGCAAATTAGAAAGTTACAAAAAAAAATTCTGCAAACTTTAGCGTGTGACATATCGCGGAGAAATTCGATTCTCCAATTATGAAGGCCTTCCGGGTTTGATATGGGTTTTGATCGAATAACCTCTTAGTAGGATATTCGATCAAGGCCAAAATGACGTCCTACTTGTTATTAAAAAAATTACATAAGTTGAAACTTATGTAATTTATTTCTTACTAACATAGTGTATAAATCAAATTGTTAATAACAAAGACATATAGTACATATGTCTGAAATAAAGAATTATTATTATTATTATATACCAAATGAAAGGGCTTGTTGTGAGGGTATCAAATACATTTTTTTATAATTTTAAAACCCCGCCTTATCTCCGAAACTCCTGAGCCTAAAATTTTGAAAAAAATATAGATGTATATAGTTCTTTACTTAAAGATTACAGGAAAACCAATAAGGAGTCTGCTGTTAAAATAAGATGGTAAATTTCTCAATATTGTGCGTACAAACTTACATTTGCAGTTGGAATGTATGAGGAGAATATGGTTTCAACTGTTAAGTTACCTAATGTTAAGTATGTTCTTGGGATAAAAACATGGTAGATAACATAATCATTGTACGGAATCCTCACCACACGAGTTCAACTCAGAAACATTAAATTATGTTATTGATTGGAAGTTTAAGTACATTGGAGATCTTTTAATAACAGTTACTTATTCAGTTTTTGCAAAACCAATAACATATCAACAATCCTCTCCAAGTCCCCTTTAAACTGCATGGAAAGAAACGCAACCATCTCTAAAAATAAACCCCGACTCCACTAACAAATCATGCCGCGCGAACACTTCATCACTGCAGCTATTAGCTCAGCCTTCCTAACATTTATCTCTTCTACCTGTCACACGTCACGACGAGCTGTTCTGCGTGGGCGCCGCTTTTGTTACCGAATAGCTGCACAGTTGCACAGTTCCACACGTGAAAAGAACGATTAATGTGCAAGTGTTGCATATTTTGTTGACTTAATGAAGGAGTAGTTTTATGTATTGGATGCTAGGGGAGGGGGGGATTAGGGGCCAGGGAAATCAGGAGGGATGTGCCACGAACGTTTATTCAATCAGTCAATTAATATTTATTACAATCCATTATGTACAAATTCAGTTATTCAAGTATTAATAAATAGGAACAATCATGAACCCTGTCGCCCCAGCAACATTTTAAATAAGTAGGAGAGAGAGATAAGAGAAGAGCGGTTTAATGATTTTCCATAATACTTAATATTTAAATTATTTCCCATCTATTGTTTAATGGTGTAACTGAGAAACAAATTCATCTCACTGGCACCATGATCAAAAGCAAAATTAAACCGTTAAAATATATTTATTAATGTTCAAGAAATTTACAAGCAAAAAAGACGAAATGAATCTAGTTGCCCCTTCCAAAAGGTAGTTCCGGATGGAGAAGAGTGACGTCTTTTTATTAA
Source organism: Atethmia centrago (assembly GCA_905333075.3). Lineage (NCBI taxonomy): Eukaryota > Metazoa > Arthropoda > Insecta > Lepidoptera > Noctuidae > Atethmia > Atethmia centrago. The sequence continues at coordinate 25,724,402 of HG995378.1, read as the reverse complement.
ATTGTTGCTCGTCCTGTCTATTCTTCGTGAAAGGAAATTCTAACTCAATAAACCTATATTTTTCAAGATGGCTGCCACATTAGATTTCAACCGTTACATTATTCTCGACATTCCAGGTAATTGCTTTCGCTCTAAGGAAATTACATTTAGGTCTTACGTCAATACACAGCTACGGGCAATTTATTGGCATTTGCTTCCTAGTCTTCCTTCGCGGTTCACCCGTGGGTGGGCCAGGAAATTTCATACGGACACCCACGGGCTTTCATCGCACCGTGATTCATATGCCTTAGACTCCCAACTATATTAACCGAGCAACCGTCTGTCTGTGCGCATTAGCTGCTTTAAGTTGGAATCGTTGGCAGATTTATGGCATGAGAGGTTCGCTCGATGGTAATTGTGGGGATTGTCAAGAGATAAGGAATGTTTTAAAGACATTTTACTACGGCTATTTGCGATGGCTCCCTTATATGACAGGCGGTCGCGTGAAGTTTGTTTTGAGCCAGCATTCAGCAATATCAAAATGACTGTTCTTGCTTCATATAAGAAAAATATGCCAATCTTCGCTGCTAATGCAAATTGCGAAATACGAGTAGCTCCACTTAGCAAAAGCGTACATGAATTTCTAAGTTAGATTTAGAAATCAAGTTGTCAGTACTATTCTTAATTGCTTTGACTTTAATTGAAGTTAAATCGGTTCTGTAATGATGTGTGTCATATCATGGAGTCGTATCTGTCTGTCATATTTTTGAGTCTGTTCTTGGTATGCGTTGGTAGGTTTATCTTCAGTCTAAGCTGGTATGTGTGGGAGCAGAATATTAGAGACCGATTTCCCTGACTCGCCCAAGAGAAACCCTGAGAAATATCTCGTTACCATAAACATTTATGTTCACCGAACTGCTAAACAGCATAATAACCAATTAAGTTCAATGATTAAAGTTGTCCATAACCTCGTCACTTTCAACACTTAAGTGTCATTTGATGTAATTGGCCGAAACAAATTATCGATATCGAGCACTTTATCGATGTCCAATTTCGCGATAATCTGATCGATACGTTATTTCTGCGGGTGCGTGCAGCCCTAAGGACATTTTTCACCGTTGGACGATGGAGAGGCTAAATTATAGGCTTTTTACAAGTTAATGCGGCAATAAATAGGCGATAAACATCGCCGGTAGTAGCGTAGCACGCGCTTGTCTGACATAGGTTTAAAATGTAAGCTGTGGCTACTTCGTTCCTAATACGTAACGCAGAGATTATCTGGTCGTATATGTCCGTAATAGAGACAGATAGTACGGTAATGGTTCATGTTAACAGAATTTCCGTGTGTATATTTTATATTGGTATTGTTTTAGATATTATGTATGTAGATTGTAGGTACTCAGAGTATCTAAAGTATCTATATACATAGTTGAATGTACCAATAAATAAACATAAATATTGTAATTGGCTGGATGTGGCGATCGCGAAAATCTTGATTTTTCTTTTTCCGGTCGTGAAGAGCCATCGCAGGTATTTGCGTATTGTAGTTGTTGCTGGCCTGTTGTTGATATTTAACCAAATGCTGACGCATATTAACTACTTCTATTTTCATTATTGGTTACTTACGTCAAGTACCTAACTTGTTATATCGGATTCCGAAAATCGGTAGTTTATTAATTGTCATCCGTCACACGTTAAGCATCCTTCGTGTGACCCGCAAAATTCAAAATACTTTATTAATCTAGGAATTAATTAATTGATTATATATATTATATTTATGAAATATAAAGGCCTTGGCAGAGAGTACAACTTTGAGCCCTTTAGCGTCGAGACCCTCGGTCCGTGGGGTCCCAGTGCGCATAAGTTATTTGCGGAAATCGCGAAACGTCTAGTTGATATAACTGGTGACCGAAAAGCTGGCGGGTTTCTCGCGCAATGCATCAAATGCATCAGCACTGCAATTAAGCGAGGAAATGCCGCCAGCATCTTCGGTACAATGCCTCGAGGGCCTTTTTTAGGTTTAATTAGTTTTAATTTAATTTAGTTAATGTTAATAATCATCTTGTAATTTTGGTTATGTAAATAAACGATTATCATTGATTATCTCTATAGAAAGAATGAAAGAAAAAGTATTTATTGGGACTCGTACAGGAGATCACAAATTAAACTAAAAAACACTCATAGAAACATAAAACAAAAACAAAGTAAAATTAAAATAAAAACAAAAAGTCCTGTACGAGGCCAAAAGGCAAAAGCATTATGCTGAAATACTTAAGAAATAAGTGTCACAGCGCTGGTATTCTGATAGGGCCCACTGTAATGTCACGGGTAGATACAGATATAAATAAAAAATAAAATAAACGTGTGAAATAAATATAAAATAGGTATTGAATAAAATGTATTCCACGCTTATCGCTTGTCACACAGACCCTGCCTAGGGCACAGCAAAGCCCAGTAGCGGACTACTTTCACTGCGCGCCCTGGGAACACGAAATTCGACTAATAGTTTGAATTATTATTGCATCTGTGGTTATGGTTGCGTTCACTGCACGCCTGGGATTGCAGTGAAAGGCTCTCATTCCGATTATTGTTGATTTCTATTGTATTTCAATTTATTCCAAATGCGATTTGTGGAAACTCGTGGGGTTTGAGTGAGTTGTTGGGTTGTGTGTGTCAATTTGTATTGACATTTGGGTTTGAGTTCTTTGTCTTTTGCCATGAAATTCTTGATTTCTTTTGCACGTAATTAAGCTGATTTAAATGCAGGCATTTCTTAAACCCTTGTACAATTGTACCTCTACATTCTTTTAGGATTGTACAACAACTTCGACATTTCCGGGGCATTTTTTTTTTTACTGATATTTTCCGGACAATGGCTCTGCTGTCTTAAAATGCTTATGGTTCTTACCCTTTACGGTGCATACAATTGAACACGGTGCGTCTTTTTTATGCATCTCTTAAAAAAATAAAATGCAGCATGCGGTCACAATTTGCATCGTTCATTGTTTCATACAATCCATAATTTCGTCTGAATGTATTGCCAAATTGGTTTTTTTGCGAATTCCAAGCTCGTTTCGCTTTTTTATTTCACGCTGTTTTTGGGGTTTAAACGGTTTGGTAATTTGAAAATCAAGATATCATATGTCAGTTTTATAATGAGTTTCGATGTATTATTCTATTAGTGTATATTAATTTGAATGTCAAGGTGTCTGTATGGGATGAAAAAATGGTTATGTTTTACTAATGATGGTCTTTGATAATGTCATGATCCATCAAACATTAATATCAGTTAAGGTCATCTTATTGCATTGTGTTTTTGCGAATATTATTATGCATTTTTTTTTCACACACGGGAAATAAAAATCTAATTATGAATATGTGAGAAACTATTGCTCTGTAAATTTTAAATACTAATTGAAGTACTTAATTATTTTTAAAGTTCATATCAAACAGAGTAATAACAATAATTCATTCGTTTTAAAATATTTCAAGTACGTTTCTGCCATTTTTTAGTCATCACAAATTACCAATAAATAGCTGAATTACACTCGCACTTAAAAAGTCATCGTTGTTGCAATCTGAGAGATACCTAATGACTGCGATCCACTGCGGTGTAACCCGTGTAACAGAATCATTGTTCGGCTCCGTTGTAGTATGCCTTCCAACCCCTGGTTATAATTTTCTATTTAATATGTTAAATAATCGTGGTCAGAACATGATTTTCTTTGTGTACTTATATCTCAAGATTTTCTTTTGTTTTCTACTTCGTATTCTTCTGGCCTATTTTTTCAGCATCCATTTTCTGAACTCGCAATAAAAGAGTGAGATTCTTGGCTCCTCATTTCGTTAAACCTTGTAAGTTCTGCGTAAATAATGTAAATTGCAAATAGTATTTTAACTGTGAACAAGATCAAGGCTTTTTTTTTTTGAGGGTGGGAAATCATTAAATAACTTCTCCCGCTCTGGGCGGAGCGGGAGGGTGTGTCTCTTACTGACTAAAACCCACCCGTATTCCTTCCTGTTGCCTGTGTTGCGGGGGCCTCGGTGACCCATAAGTACCTTCCCGCGAAGATCAAGGCTAAGACCACAATCAAATCGCGTGCATAACGCAACCAAAAATCTAACCGAACATTCAGGCAACCACATCAATGTGCAAGCAACCTAAAGCAATATTTATTCAAGATCAATAATTTTTTTCAAAATACCAATTGATTTCTGACGGAAGGTTTGAGCTTTTACACACAAAAACGTATTACTTACAATTTAAATCGAAATGTTGATATATGGCCGAGGTTTTTCTTGAACGATGGAATATAAATGAACCACCGTGTTGGGGTCAGGGTGGCCGGACCTACTCCATATTTATGAGACCAGTTTTTATTCTCACTCAATTCTTGCAATTCATTCGTTGATTTTTTTGCGGCAGTTGCGGATAATTTTGAATTGTTTTAATTTTTAAATGTATTGTTATTGAACTGCTTTATGTGTTGGTGTAGGTCAGTGTTTAAAGTTCAGTCTATGTTAATAAAAATCAGCGATTATAATTCGTCGTAAAGTGGCTCTTAAACAAAACTTGTGAAATTCTCCAAAATGCCTCGGAATTTAAACACTTCAATAGATAAGGTTTAATTGCCCTATGCGGGAGAAGATACCCCTACCAAAATTACGAGTAGACACGTACATTACTAATTTCAAATCGTATCAGGCATTCCTTCCAACTTATAAGTTCTATGGCGACCTATTTGCCGCGACCTATTTTGTCGGCCCATCCTTGCACCGGATCCTAGGCGACTTTGACCCGGGATCAACATCCTGTTCTTGACACAAGACTACAACTCACAGTATGAAGCTTTTCATTAAACAATCTAGAGCATTCTCGTAACTCACTATATTGCGAGAGCGATAAAGAAAGTAATCTTGTGGGCAAGGATAACGCTGGAGGATTATTGAAAATGGCCTGAATTAATCTCATGTCAAATAAGAAAGTTTCATTTGAGAGAAATTAAACTTATAGCCAGTTTGAAAATGATTATTAAGCAGCCAATAAACTAAGGAACTCTGATATTTACATACTTTTGAACGTTTTACCAGTTCTTGTCCATCTCTGACTGGACAGGTCCACTCAATCTGTGTGGTTCTTTCTTCAAAAGGACCATTTCAGACACCAATCTCCATGGCCTTCACATGATCTGACCAAGATCATGTTTGGACTTTAAAGGAGACTGTGACCTCTGAGTTTGTTTCGGCCTTTCTTCTCAGAGTAGTCAGATATGAAACGCCGACCTCATCTAGCTTTATTTTAAAAATATGATTGACGTGTAAAAGTCTTTGTGCAAACCTACTTACAGAAAATAAATAATTTATCATTTATCTCTCTCGTTCATGTAGTGGTAAAAAGATGAGTAAATGAATAATAAGCAGCCAATAAACTAAGGAACTCGGATATTTACATACTTTGAACGTATTACCAGTTCTTCTCCATCTCTCTCTCTCTTGATATTAGTAAAATTCATGTAGTGGTAAAAAGATGAGTAAGTCGTCAATTTTGGTATCGGGGCTGACAGCCAAGCCTAGAGAAGGCTGGAGACTTACGTTTTTAAGTACTTCGTGACACTAACTCCAAAGGTGAACGGCAGATTTCGTACAGCTTACTTTTTTTGTTGTTTTGTTATAATAGAATTTGTACCACATATTAAGGCAACTAAGCCATTTATTTTCATGTAAGTGTACTATTTTTAAAAGTTCGGATTAATTAATAATATTTAAAAAAATATTTTAATAACTACACGTAATTTAGTCGTAAACTAAACGCAGTTATATTGGTATTTAAGCTATGCTCGCCATGAGGATATTACCCGACCTGCCCTCTTCTTAGATGAAGTATTGTTTTATTTACCTACACTCAAAACCCCATCATGACTTCATCATTATCAAACTGTTGCAGTCAGCTGCTGGACATAGGTATCTCCTAATGCACCTCCGCTGAGTAGGTCGACGATCCTCATCTCAATTTACCTACTTGATAGTAAGTAAAACACTACAAAAATAGCGACAAGCAATCTGGAACGTATACTTTAATGCCGAAACAATGTTTATGTGCCTATAAGTAACAATCTACATTGGTACACTAGTACATAACCTTAAAAAATAAAACTGGTTATAACTTTTACGTCCCAAGTTCTAAAAATCCAAGAATTTAAAAAAGGCTTATCTATCGTATTAACTACCAATTAAAACCAAAAATATCCCAAAACACGAAATTTTATTAGCTGTACGACAGTCTCATACAAGCCTGCCGTTCGCCTTTTCAAAGAAATCTTGTTACCACCGACTCGTGTTCTATTTCCTTAGCCTGGCTTAAAAGTAGATAAACAAACATTCTGTAACCATGGTACCTTCAAATACAGAAACAGTTAACATTTTCACGAAAGCTACATTCATTTCCGCACCTCACGCTAATGTCAAGTAAAATCAATACACGAGCGGCGACCTCGGCAGTCAACCCTGAACCTGACCTTCGGGGCTTCGATATTCGTCCTTCACGCGACCTTTGTCTGCTTGAACCATATCCGACCATTTTTATTTCTATTGTATATTTTACTTCCAGTTATATATTTTTCATGGTCAGGTCAAAGCTTATGTTTTTAGAACTTGACGAAGTTAATTGTGTTAAAACTAAATTGTATTTTCTTTTTGTTACATGTATGTACGTCAGTAATATAAAGTTGTAATGAAAAATCTGCATCATAGAGAAAAGCTACTATCTCGAATTATCTAGGTACGTCCGTAAGTTAAAAGGGATGTGTGGTGTGACACGAATGGATAGAATAAGAAATGAGTACATAAGAGGAAGTCTGAAAGTGGCACCGGTGACTGAAAAATCGGTTGGTATGAGCATGTGATGTGGAGGAATGAGGAAAATTTCGTGAGGAAAGTCATGAGTTTGAATGTCGATGGCTAAGGGAGTAGGGGAAGACCAAAACAATGGATGGACTGTGTGGAAGATGATATGGCTAGAAGGGGTGACTACCGAGGTGACACGAGTTGAACTAATAGAGAAGTTTGGAAGAAAGGGACATGTTACGCCGACCACGAATAAATTGGAATAAGGGCAGGGAAATGATGATGATGATGATGATTATCTAGGTACGTCCAGGGTACGTTTTAAGGCTAAATAAATAAAGCCAAGATAATAAGTCTTCGCCGCAAGTTAGACCTTACTTTACCCTAGGGAGAGCCGCCGAGTGCTTCAAATGACTTCCCTTATAAGTAAGACATAACACTTTATTGTTTTATTTTATTTTATTATTTAGTGACAGGAAATATCTGTATGGTCTGTTCCATGCATATCTGATGAAAATGTCAACAAATGGATCAGCAAACTTAACTGCGGATGCCAATAATTTGTATTCTAACTTATTCGAATACTTAAACCGAAATTCTATTTTTAATTCACCTTAAAGAAAAGAAAGTAAAATAATAAAGAAAATACGTTTATTTGTGGTAAACATAACGCAAAAAAGAACACAAACACGAAATAATAAGTTGGGGGAAAAAATGCGTCACATCCACGCAAAACGATGAAAGATGTATTTCATTAGACGATTGAGGTTAATTTTATAACCTCAACGACGACTTTTCGTTGACTATCTTTCAATTACAATTTAATAATGATATTCAAACAATAATTGTTCGTAATAGTGGTGAGATTTAAAGTTCAGACCTTTCAATACAGATGAATGTGTTTCTAAATTCCTTTAAGAAGGATTGTTTACACTTTGATCAGGTACTTTTGGAACAGAGTATAGTGTAGTGTCGTGCGAATGACTCACAGCTCGCTAATGTTATGATATTAAGATGCTGACAACACCTAAACCGCGGTCACTGTCAGATTGCATAGAAAAGAAAGAGACGCGCGATGACACAACGCTTGTAATTTATTGCAAAATATGAAGTAATTATCTATTTACTCAAAATTGAGTTGAGTAATCGAAAATAAAAAACAACCTAGTTCTGCATTCAAATAAGATGTTCTTGTTATTAATTAAATACGTAACGTAAGTTGATATTTAATGCAGATATTTTGGATTAGAACTCAAGGTAAGAGGTTAGTTTGACGTTAGTTTGTATCGAGATTATTTTTCAAAACGGTTTTGGTAACAACCAAGTTCTGGGAAATATGTTCAAAATTACAATTTTTTTCCGCTACCACAAACTATACAGATTTGGCAATTTTTTTTTCTTAAGAGAAGCCTATTTTGGTCAATTGGGTCTTGTCAGCGCCTTAATAAAATGACAGTCTTTCGAAATTTCCGCCGGTGTCTGCTAGTTACATACGCACGTAGTTATTAATTCTCAGTTCCGTCCACAAGAACCGACTATCAATTATGTTGACGCGTAACATCTGACTAAAAAAAGTAAATAAGTACCTATTTATGTTTGTTAATTATTCGTTTTCTTAAACTGGTTGCGTTGACGACTGGCGTCTCGAGACGAGAAGTCACGGGACTTGCTGTCACAGCGTATGAAGAAACTAAAGCACTGATTAAGTTTAACATTCACCAGTGCGATATAAATGTTACCGAGATTTTATAAAGTACTAGCTTTTGCCCGCCGGTTCGCCCGCGTGGAGATCAGAAATTATTCTACGAGAACATACCTACTACCGGGATATCGTATAATATATGAGAGATCCTAACCCAATTCATGGACTATACATAATCAGCCTATAATGTTCCCACTGCTGGGACACAGGCCTCCTCTCTGAGAGGAAGTGGGCCGTAATCCACCACGCGGGCCCAGTGCGGGTTGGTAGATGTCACACTTCGAATTTTTGGTTCTAGGACAAGCCGGTTTCCTTACGATGTTTTCCTGCACCGTTTTGAGAGCAGTGGTGATGAAATAGTTTATACAAAGTAGGGGGAAGTCCCCTAGTGGCGGACACTTAAGGTTTTTTAGAAATAAAATAAAAAATATTTTAAGGAATGTTTATTTATTTATGACTTCAATAGATAACTAAGTTAGAAATCAAATTAAACTAACAAAAAACACAACCTCTGCTTAAAAATAATTAACACCATTAATCAGACTTCGGTAACAAAAAATGTAATTTATAAAAGTGGCACCTAGTACCGGACGGATATTTGTGCCATACCAAAAGCACTGTACATCTCAGAATAGCTTGCATAGATCACATATGTAGCCATCTCCAGCCTCTGGGACGTCTGCACATGCTTCATGTGCCCACCCAAGACAGGATGAGCTCTGGATCCAGTCTTCCTCAGTGTCTTCTAAGCAAACCACGCAAATTGTTGTGTTTGTGTTAGATGTTTCAGTTAATGGTTCCACTTTTTCTTTGGGCTCCACGTCTTTCGCTTCTTTTCCTTTGGGTTTAATTCCTTTGGTTTGCTTTCCTATGCCTACAATTGCTGCTTTAAACTTAGATCCTAATTCCTTCTTTTTGTCTCTCATGTTCTTTTCATTTTCTTTTTCTTCTGCCACTTTTTTGTACGGCGTTTCTTCTTCTCCTCGATTTAGCGCCTTTATTTTGTTATATACAGTGCTTTTAGGAATATTGTATCGCATTGCAGCTTGTCTTACACTCAGTTCTTTGGAAAAAAAATATCGATAGCAGTTTGTAAGCTTTCCACCGTTTGTAAGCCCACGATCCTTTCTTTTTCTTCTCTTCCATTTCAATGCTATTCATTCTTCTATGTTCTAAAACAAAATTCAACAATTAGAATAAATAACGTTAATTCTCACGAGAAATATCAATATGTTTACTGTCCGGTGCTAAGGGATGACTTAGTGTCCGGTACTAAGGGACAGATGATTTCGTACATTAGGTGGTACCTACTACAATTAGTTAAAAAATCTAATAATATTCTATCAGTTTACGGGTAACAATTAAGTACTACTTTTATTTTTGAATACCATTAAAATGTAAATGCAGAAATGTGCCAGAATTACTTACATCGATTTTTACGTGACGCCGTGATTTCCCGCCAAAAGCAGCAAACGCCCGCTCCCGCCGTGGCCTTGCGCGTCACTCGCGAGCCACGGCGCGTGATCCTGTTGCTGTGTGCCCCCCGCGCCCCTTTCACTTGTACTTTGAATCGAACCGGTTTATACTTGCTTGAATAGTACGAGTGTCCGGCGGTAGGTGCCGTCCGGCGCTACGGGACTTCCCCCTAAAACGCCTGTCTGGGTTCGAACCTACGATCTACAACTCGTAAGTGGCGGCCGTTCACTGGGCCACCACTGCTCTCAATGGACTACCCGTGTGCCAAATTTCATAAAAAAATCGTACAATCGTTTAGGCTTGAAAAGGTAACAGACAGACCGACAGAGTTAATTTCGCATTTATAATATTAGTATGGATTTCATCATATTCAAGAATAGAAATAGTTGCCAAATGGACCATCTCCAAGTCCCACATCCCCGGCAATTATCCAATAACAAATCTTTCATCACTCACCTGACAACGACAGGTAAAGTGCGCACTTCATTTGTTTCTTACTCCGTGTGCGTCCGCGCCGCCCACGACACGCGTCTGCCTCGATAGCGATCGTAGCTCGATATCGCTCGATTATACAACGAGTCTCGATTATCTGCGAGTCGAGTATCGATATCGTAATAGTTTGCGTCACTGTTTCGTTATGCTATAGACGATGAGTGAATGAACTTCAACCGTAGCGCATTCATTGTGGGTGTGTATTTTCGCATTTGATCACAAAGAAAACCGGGCCTGTTTCGTTTTTAGGGTTCCGTACACAAATAGTAAAACGGGACCCTATTACTAAGACTCCGCTGTCTGTCGGTCCGTCTGTCCCTAGGCTGTATCTCATGAACCGTGATAGTAAGACGGATGATGTTTCACAGAGGATGTATTTCTTTGGGTGTACCTACTACAGTTACACCTCTGCCCAACACTTCGGGGCAACAAGGCGTGATGTTCTGTTATGCATTTCTGTTGCCGATATAACAAAAAATAACAACAATAACTAAAAAACAGAATAAAATAAGTAAATATTTAAGGGCTCCCATACAACAGACATGATTTTTTTGCCGTTTTTATAGATAAGGTTAAGGAGGGATAAGGGATAGTCCGACTCGCACTTGGCCGTTAAGGGTCGGGTAATCGCCGTTGATCTTGGCCATAAAAATGGGCGTCGCGCTCACGCCGCGCCGCTGTTCGGTTTCATAAGGAATATTTATTTGTAGTAACGAAAATATGAATATTTGAAAAAAATCACAGACAAAAAAGTTACAGGTAGGTTTTTTTTGTATGTTCATACAAAAAAATAAATAATTAAAGTATCTTCAGTAGATAGTCGTTTTTTTTTTTTGGGTGGGAAATCATCAAATAACTTCTCCCGCTCTGGGCGGAGCGGGAGGGTGTGTCAGACTCTTACTGACTAAAACCCACCCGTATTCCTTCCGTTGCCTGTGTTGCGGGGGCAGGCGCGCGTGGAATACAACGCGACGTCGACCCGGGCCTGGTCCTTACCGGACGGAGAGCTACCCATTGCTCACCGTCTGGACGTCAAGGACCAGGTCTGGGTCGACGTCGCGTTATATTCCACGCGCGCCTCAAAGAGATGTCGTCAGCACAAAGTAGGGGTCCACTAGGGCCGATGCCTGCCGGGGTCGCGGGAAGGTACTTATGGGTCACCGAGGCCCCCGCAACACAGGCAACAGGAAGGAATACGGGTGAGTTTTAGTTAGTAAGAGTCTGAATCACCCTCCCGCTCCGCCCAGAGCGGGAGAAGTTATTTGATGATTTCCCACCCTCAAAAAAAAAAAAAAAAGACCTGGTCCTTACCGGACGGTGAGCTACCCATTGCTCACCGTCCGCAAGCCCGCGCCTACGGTGGCCGGAAATCCGCCCGGGATTCCCGACGCCCAGGGCGTCTCCTGCGGCGGCTAGGGGCGAGAGGGCGCGAAATTTGCCTTTCCCTCAACCGTCTCGCCTCCTCCATCGCGAGCATTACTGCTTCGCAGAAGGAGGTGCCGGCTGCCCATGCCCTCTCGCTCCGTACCATGGCCTGAACCTGACTGAACCAGGGCCGGACGCGAGAGGTCTCTGCCGACGATCGCCTCCACGAGGACACGGCGGTGCTCTGTCCAAGCCGGGCAGACCTCCACCGTGTCCATCTTCATTAGTCTGAAAGTAATATCGTTTTTATGCTTTGTAGACATTAACTTCCTATATTTATTTATTTCATAAAGTATTTTACTGCAATACTTAAATATTCACATGTAGAATTGATGTGTACGCGTTCTAGTTTAACATATTTTTTTGCATAACTTACTTGCATTATATGAACGCGTAATAACAGATTTAAAAGTCACTAAAATCATATATCTGCGCCATAATGATGTCAATCACAGTTTTATTACAGTCGTAAACAGTTTAATCGGTTGCGAAATTAACTCTATAATCAAGTTTTATGTCTCTTTGGATCCAATAGATAGGTACTATTTATTTAAGGTTTCATAAATTAAAAACCGACCAAGTACGTGTCGAACCACGTACAATGAAGGGTTCCGCATTTGGGAAGAATTTATCTCAAAAACATACTTAACATTGTATTTAAAAACATGTTCGCCCATACATCGATATACTTCACGGTCAATTCTCCAACTACAAGTGTAAGTTGGTCGACTATTACTCGTTAACTTGTAAAGCCTACTTAGCTGTGATAGTTTTACTACTGCCATGTTTTTTACTTAGCCAACAACAACCATTTAGCTGTCAGGGGCACTGCACTTGATTCTAACAAAAAATAGCACTTTAAAGCTTAATATTACGCAATCCATGAATCGAAAAATGGTTTTCGCTATATTTTTGAACGGCCTTTCTAACGATACCCCACACCATGGGATAGACGAGAAAGAAATATCATCCCCATTTTAAGTAAGTATAAGGGAGGTACCTAAATTTGTTTTCCTGATTTTGTTTTACCACTTTGTGATTGATGATTAGCATGCCAAATTACAGATTTCTAGTACTAAGAGTCTCTGAGCTAAGCCGGGGACAGACAGACGGGCACGGCGAAACTATAAGGGTTCCTTGTTGACCACGGAATCCTAAAAGCAAAAGCTTTGTAGAAAGCTTTTTAAAATTAAGACTCTTACAAACAAGCGCGACACGCGACGCGACACAAAGGCACCGCTTGTAGCGCTACACGCGGTGTGTTTGTGTCGCGTCGCGTGTCGCGCCTGTTTGAAGGAGCCTTTATCAATTCTCTTGAAAGAAAACTTTGTTGTTTCCGAAACATCCGTAAACATTATTCACACGTGACTATTAATGATGTCGATCAGTTTTATTACAGTCGTAAATAGTTAAATCGGTTGCGAAATTAACTCTATAATAAAGTTTTATGTCTCTTTGGATCCAATAGATAGGTAGATACTATTTATTTAAGGTGTCATAAATTTAAAATTGAGGATAAAGCTATCCAACAGTTTGCTATTCGTGCAACTTATTTAATCTCGTCTCTTTCGTTAACATTAATTAATGACTACACTTATGTTTTTTCGCTATCAGAAAGTGAGTAAAATTACTTCAATGTTCTTGAAAGGAGAGCTTGGGCAATGGCTCAACATTGCCGATGCTCTCCATTCAACTTTCAACTCCAAGCATAGCCCTCTGGCTATGCTTGGAGTTTCCCTACGTGATCGAGTCAGAAATGAAGAGATCGGCAGGCGAACCAAAGTTACCGACATAGCCCGAAGAATTGCCCAACATAAGTGGCAGTGGGCAGGGCACATAGCTCGCAGAACAGATGGGCGATGGGGCCGAAAGGTTTTGGAGTGGCGACCGCGTACTGGAAGACGTAGCGTTGGAAGGCCTCCTTCAAGGTGGACCGATGATCTTGTGAAGGCCGCAGGAGTCCGGTGGATGCGGGGAGCACAGAACCGATCGAAGTGGCGGTGCTTGGGGGAGGCCTATGAACAGCAATGGACGTCTTTCGGCTGATATGATGATGATGAATGTTCTTGAGCGTTAAATTTTTAGCCGATTGTGGCGGAGCCCAAAAAGAGTGTAACGTTTTATTTTACGAAGTCGGTTTTTTTTTTTTTAAATGGTTAATGCGAAGTTTCGTCACGTGAGACCGCAATATTTTTTGCCTAGAGTATTCAAGCACACTAAAATTATTGAGCTATGTATTTCTTCAATATGAACCAACCTGCAAATAAATTGAAAAACTAAGCTCTTTCGCAATCACTTTCACACGCGGTGCGAAGCAGTAAATAACATAATTATTACACTGTCCCATTGATCACAATTAATATCGACTTATATGGACGATTGACCATTTGTTTCCATAACTCTAGCACATCAAGTATGGCAAATTGCGCTTGCACAACAAAACCGTTTGTCTTGCACCTTCTAACTGATTGTACACACAGCTTGTGTGCTCGGCTAGCTTAATTAATTAAGCAGTTATTTTCGTTGGTACAATATTCATCTATTTGCCGAATTTTAAAAGGATTCCCGAGTAGAATATATTTATACATAATATATTCTAAAATTCACTCGCTGACAGATAACGCACAGACTAATTACCTAGAAATAAATTTTAATAAACTAATACCCATCAAACTTACAAACTGGTTGCAGAAGTTAGGTAGTGAATCTTATTACAATTGTCTCTTAATAGAACTAATAATGTATTTAAATTAATAAACCGCTGTTTGTTTAATTTATGTTGTTGTTTATAAAAGTACTTGCATGACCAATGCCAGTTGTATGCAATTATACCTGGAGGAACATTGGCTCCTAAAACAAGCTTTTGGCCCAGTTTAGGAGTCATCAGTTCGCCCTAACATTTCTTTAATCCTTGTGTACTTATGTATATTTTTTTAAGTGTACAAATAAACATTTTATTATTATTATTATTATTATTATGTTGCACGAGTTCCTGATTAAACAAAGGTGAACAATGAAGAAGGATTTTTGAAAATCCACTCTCCAATCCCTAAATAGGTTAAATAAGGGATGAAACTTTGTATGGAACTTTGGATGGGTAAAACTTTGTGTTTTTGCCGATGGGAAAACCAATCAGAGATCCGTTAGTGTCAAGTGCCTGCCTACCTAAATGGTTGGTTTTGATAAGTGAAAAAAATCATGGCAGTAGTATATATAACGAAGTTAAAAGGAAAACTATCACAGCAGGCTTTACCAGTTAACGAGTAATAGTCGACCAACATTTTCAGTTGGTGAATTGACCGTGACTTATAACGTGTTTTTCAACTACAATGTTAAGTTTGTTTTTGGGATAACTTCATCCCAACTACGGAACCCTCCCTTGTGAGTGGTCCGACATGCACTTGGCCAGTTTTACTGCTAGAAACAGTTCTCGTTCACACCTCATCATCATCTTCCTGCCCTTACTTATCTTAATTTATTTGGGTTCGGCACTGCATTCTTCTCCCAGATATCTTTTACAATGCTTCGCCGGAAGGTACTTATGGGTCACCGAGTCCCCTGGCAATACAGGCAACAGGAAGGAATACGGGTGGGTTTTAATCAGTAAGAGTCTGACACACCCTCCCGCTCCAGAGCGGGAGAAGTTATTTGATGATTTCCAACCCTCAAAAAAATAAAAAGGCTGGTTTCGCAGCTACCCTCCGTTCGCTCTCGTCTGTCTACCCTCTTACAATCAAAACACGGAAATCTTACCTCATAAATAGAAACTCATTCATCTATTGCATGACGTCAGACCCGAGGCGTGTTAACTGATTCCAGTGAGTCAGGAGCAACAAAACATGCTTAACGAGACGGTATCTAGAGGCGATGGGCGCAGGCGCAGGCGCTCTGCTAAATCATATCAACGTGAAAAGGTTGGACCTACTGGCTTTTGTGTAATGAGACGAGTAACTATAATTTATAATTGAAAACTGTTGATGGGTCGTCGTCATTATCAACAAATTTCACTATAGAATCAACTGTTCTCTACATTTTGTCAAATTATCCAAACATGAATGTATGGAGCAGCTGATTTTCTGTCGCGATTTCAGGCAGTCTCAACATAGTATGCTCCACCGTGTCCTCCAACCAATCCTGGGGCTGCAGTCTGGACAGATAGCGATCGCTTTACGACCGAATTCGGTCGCAAAGTCCTAATGGGGTACCTAGGTGGTCAAAATTTCTTGACAAGATTGTGATTTTTACGACCGACTTCGGTCGTACAGCGATCGCTATCTGTCCAGACTGCAGCCCCAGGATTGGTTGGAGGACACGGTGGAGCACACGGTGGAGATCTTCCCGGCTTGGGCAGAGCACCGCCATGTCCACGTGGAGGCTATCCGTGGCGGACATCTCTCGAGTCCGGCCCTGGCCCAGGCGCGCAAGAGGGCATGGGAAGCCGTCACCTCATGCGAAGCAGTAATGCTCGCGAAGGAGGAGACGGAATGGGTGAGGAAGAAGCAAAGTTCGCGCCCTCACGGCCCTAGCCGCCGCAGGAGACACCCTGGGCGTCGGGATTCCCAGGCGGATTTCCGGCCACCGTAGGCGCGGGCTTGTGGATGTTGAGCAAAAGGTAGCTCGCCGTCCAATAAGGACCAGGCCCGGGTCGACGGCGCATGTGTTCCACGCGCGCCTCAAAGAGATGTCAGCACAAGTGTAGGGGTCCACTAGGGCCGATGCCTGCCGAGGTCGCGGGAAAGTCCGAAAGGGATACCGAGGCCTCTGGCAACACAGGCAACGGAAGGAACACGGGTAGGGTTTAGTCAGGAAGAGTTTGACACACCCTCCCGCTCCACCCAGAGCGGGAGATTTTGGAAGACCCAAAAAAAAAAAGCCCCAGGATTGGTCCCATAGTAAAAATGGTTCATATTGATGAATACAATGAGGTTTTCAGTTATTTCATTTACACCTTGTAGTGCGCAAGTTTTGGTCCTTCTATGATTGTTTGTGAAGGATAGATGATATGTCTAGAAGGAGCATTGATCATGGCAAGGTGGCTGGTAGTTGGATGTGGCTAAGGAAGTGATGAAATTGAGTGCGGTAGGATAAGCTAATGATGATGATGATGATGATGAAGTGATAAGGTGTGATAACGAGGCGTTGCCTGTGGTACCTAATGGGCACGCTGCTAAGTTTTATCAGTGACAAAGACTCTCTGTTATTTGTTGTGGTGGCTGGTAATAATGTCTTTATAAACAAACCATCACTGTAGGAAATGATCCTGGTTACTGCAACAGTTTGCTCACTTTCATTTGTTGAATAAAATGAGGTTCTAAATGCAGTCTAGACTCGTAGCAGAGTTAATTAAAGATAATTAAGTAATTAGTCAACTAGTATGCTAATATTCTAATTGGGATGCTGGCCCGCATGTTGTGATGATGTCAAATGTCTTTACTTAGAATATTTTTTCCTCTTAATTCTATATGGCGCCACGCAGGCAAGGATTCGTGCAAGTATAATTGATTACTCACATTAGTCATTTACACTTCTTACTCACCAAGTAACTTTAAATAGTTTTCAGTTTAGAAATTTCCATCCATTATTCCTCATTGCTCTTAATCCTACTCGCGATAGACCCAAAGTTCTGCGGTCTTATGAGTTTGAACGATGCATGGATTGTGTGAAAGGTATTATAGCTAAGAAGGAAGTTCTAAGTTTATAAAGAAAACCGGCCAAGTGCGAGTTGGACTCGTGCACGAAGGGTCAGTTGCTAAATATTGTACGTGGTGGGTACGGCCTACGTACAATATTTAGCAAAAAATGCCGAAAAGAACACGTTTCTTGTATCTTTTTTTTTTTTTGGTGGGAAATTATCAAATTTTAATAACTTCTCCCGCTCTGGGCGGAGCTGGAGGGTGTGTCAGACTCTTGCTGACTAAAATCCACCCGTATTCCTTCCGTTGCCTGTGTTGTCAGGGGCCTTTAGGTTTTTGTACCTTTATATTGTTATAGCAGTAAATAGAAATATACAATCTGTGAAAATTTCAACTGTATTCCTATTACGGTTCATGAGATACAGCTCGCTGATAGACAGGCGGACGGACGGACAGCAGCGGAGGCTTAGTAATAGGTTTCGTTTGGCACCGTTTGGGTATGGAACCCCAAAAATAGAGATAGATGGAAGCAAAGAACACAATGTAGGTAATGTCTACGTCATATCCCTTGTAAATAGGGGGACAAAGGTGGAAATGGGTATATGTATCTCATCTTGAACATACAATCACCTTAAGGCGCTGACAAGACCCAATTGACCAAAATAGGCTTCTCTTAAGAAAAAAAATTGCCAAATCTGTATAGTTTGTGGTAGCGGAAAAAATATATGTTAATTTTGAACATATTTCCCAGAACTTGGTTGTTACCAAAACACGTTTTGAAAAAAAAATCTCGATACAAAGTAACGTTAAACTAACTTCTTACCTTGAGTTCTAATCCAAAATATCTGCATTAAATATCAACATACGTTACGTATTTAATTAGTAACAAGAACGTCTTATTTGAATGCAGAACTTGGTTGTTTTTTATTTTCGATTACTCAACTCAATTTTTGAGTAAATAGATAACTGCTTCATATTTTGCAATAAATTACAAGCGTTGTGTCGTCGCGCTTCTCTTTCTTTTCTATGCAATCTGACAGTGACCGCGGTTTAGGTGTTGTCAGCGTCTTAACACTTTTGGGCGACTTTGGGTACTGGCGTGACAAAAGCGGTTTTTACGCGTCATATGTCCTTATCTTCATAATATTATTAAATTTGTCGACCATCCTAACTATAACTAGCTACACTCCTTTACAGGTTACGTGTCATTTATCATCTGCCTTGCCATTTCCCAACTATGTTGGGGTCGGCTTCCAGTGAAATTGGATGCAGCTAAATACCAGTATTTTACATAGAGCGACTGCCTATCTGACCTCCACAACCCAGTTACTGGGTAACACGATACCCCTTGGTACGACTGGTTGTCAGACTTTTGGGCTTCTGACGACCCGTAAAAACTGTTAAAGATCTACAAATAACAGCCGGGACCAACGGCTGAACGTGATTTCCGAGGCACGGAGAGGTCTTGGTATGTAAAGACGGTAGCTTAACTTGATCGATAGACCCTTGCGGCTGTTATTACTTAGCAACAAGCCCCTCAAGCCTCACAGGTGACGTGTCATTATAAACTTTAAAGTTGAATGTAAAGGCAATAAAATATCAATCGCATAGTCATCGGAGTCGCGTACAGACAGGTGAGACAGTGCTCTCTTACGGCTTTTCATATTTACTCGTATTTGTATTACTTTAGGGTTCTTTATTGAATACACAGATGAGTACAGAAGGTAAGTACATGTGAGAACAGAGACAAGGAAGATTAAGGTCACTAAAAAATGTTTGCGATCTCTGAACGCAGGGGTTCAAAACAGTTCCATTTTTAAAGTACAGTCCGTACTTAAAAAATGGAACTGTTTCCGTAAAATAGAACAGCCATATTTATACGACTGCCCAAAAAAGGCGTGTAATGTTTTCAGGGTTCATGTATGTGAGTTTCTTTATTCCACCATAACTTTTTAGTAGTTTTTCTTTCTTGGCCAGTAGTGAGTTTTCTGTAGCTTCTTATTCCATGGTCTGGTTTCTCCCGATTCGCGTCTGTGTGCAGTTGCATTAATTAATGTTCAGCGGTTGTTGCGCCCACGCATGCGTAGAAAGTCCTCGACCCGTTTATCTGTGTATGTGTCGCTGTTACATAGCATGATCGATACATTGGTGAAACTACTACAAGGTGTCGTTTTGCATCCTCGTCAAATTCAAGGAGGTAACCATGCTAATGATTCTCGACATGAATCAATAATAAAATAAGTAGGTTTTTTTTTCTTTCTTATTTTCGAAAATCGGCCCGTGTGATACCACACTGTAACTGCCCTTTTACACACACACTACCGCATACGCAACGGAGTGATTCTGTTCTGTGAAAGTGGTGTATTCTAAAATACTGTCAAACTTAAATAACTAAAAAAACAGGTATGTATTAATTATAGAGCCAGGTATCGTAATTTTATTTGATTATATATGTCTTTCAAAGCAGCCTCCTGAAATTTGACGAGGATGCAAAACGACACTTGTATACGGGTACAATATTGTGCGCAGTCGGTTAAGTTTGATAGGCTGTCGTGGAATGGAGATCTTCTCCGAGGAGATTATGGGTCAACTTGAGACATGTATGTTATGTATGTTGCTTTAATTTATGTACTGCGGGGTAATTGCGTGACACTATCAGTAGCCATGGGTTTGATTTTGACAGTTCTACAACATACATTGCGTCATTGACGTTGTTGAGCAGACAAATTTTTCGAACATATGAAGCAATGGATTAGCTATATACTTCAAAATCATTCAGATAGTGATTGATAGTCTGTTACGCGATTAGGGTGCTGGGGGGTAACCATCACCTCTTATAGCAGTATTATTTCAATATTACTTAGCGTGAGACAGAGATGGAGCTATAAGTTTTGTATAGCTCCATCACTTTCCCACTGTGAAGTAATATTGTAATAATACTGCTATAAGAGGTGATGGTTACCCCCTGGTCTCGGAACAAATCATTTGAATGGATTGTTTGAAGATGGATCCTTAGAATTACATCCTTCTTATTTCCTTGTCTTCCTTTAAGGGGACTACAGGACCTAAACGCAAATTTTGTAAGTTTTATAATGCATAAAAGTATATGATCTACTGCAGTAAATAAAATAAGAAAAATATATGATATTCTTCAGCTAGGTAGATAGTGTGTTGAAAACATAATACAACTAATTTGATACGATAGAAAAAAAATCACGAAGATACCTCTAAAAAATTCTTTTAACGATTAAAAACAATACACATGCAATTATTCTGTTTTTTGGTCAGATTATTCTACAAGCAACATATTAGCATAATAGTGTTTTATTTTTTTTTATACAATCTATAGCTTTTTTGTAAATCGATAATTGCTTCATGTTTTGCAATAAATTACCAGCGTTGTGTCATCGCGCTTCTCTTTCTTTTCTATGCAGTCCGACAGTGACCGCGCTTTAGGTGTTGTCGGCCTCTTAAAAGTCGTCGTATTAAGGAATGACTTGTATGTTTGAATAACTTGGACATGAAGTTCTCGGACTCAATATAATTTAACAGAGTCAGCGTCTAAAACCTTTTACATCTTAATAACAAAGAAGAAAGAAAGAAAATACATTTATTTACCACAGACTAGAAGGCACACAACATATTATACAGCAACCTAAAAATAATGTATAAAAATCAAATAAAAAGTGTAAAGAAGCAGGAAAGTGTGCGTCATGGCTGCGCGAAAAAGGCCCAGTTCAGTAAAAATGCCAGACGACTGGTGTCTGACGCTGGTTTTAATACAAAGAAATATAACATAAATAAGGTATTTACAAGGCAGATGTGAGTGGAAATGCTGGGAGGGGACGCCCTAGAAAGACATATAGTGACCTCATTAATGATGTTCTTCAAAAAGGTCAGGTGCGTAGTACTCGCAACCGGCGTGCGTGTATGCCCAGATGTTTAACGTAAACGAAGCAAAAGGAGTATGTAAGGAACGTAGCAGGTGGCGTTCTATAGTTTCTGCCTACCCCCATGGGAAGAAGGCGTGAGTTTTTGTATATGTATGTGAAAATAAATTCTAATTATTCAGCGCTAAATACCCTGATACTTCCGATTAACCGTAACAACATGATTACCCGATCCAATTGCGATTAAATCCAGCTCCCTATACAGAAAAATACAGGTTTCAGAACTAGTAGCATCAGGAAATGACCAATAACATTCTCCCACCGCCACATTTGTACGGGGAAGTTGCAAATTGGTTTCGAATTAACAGAGTAATAAGTGATGGGCGAAGGAAATCTAATCGTTATATGCAGTGGTTGTAGCTCCGGTTATCCGGTTATCTTAGTAACATCCCTAGTAACGTAACTGGTTGATAATCTGCGGATACCGAGACAAGTCAGATAGCTAGTGTTCGCAAATAGATGTGGTTGATCTACGGGAGTTTCGAGTTGTTTTAAATAGTTATGTGTTCCAAGTTCCCTTATTTACACACTAGTTACTGCCTGCGACTGCGTCCGTGTAAAATTTCTTAACATAAAATATGTATATCCTATCATGACACTCGGCAATACTGTAGCTTCCGATTAGTGAAAGAATTTTCAAAATCGGATCAGTAGTTCCGTAGATCCCCATACTTACATAGGTACAAACTTACAAACAAATCTTACCTCTTTTCGTACAATATTAGTACCTATAGATTGATCCGGTCGTTAAAGAAAATTCTTTTGTTGAAAGGAAAGCTTTGTAACAAAATCAGCTCATAATATTCTCACTGCTGGGACACAGGCCTCCTCTCTGTGAGGGGCCATAACACTCACACTCCACCACGCGAGCCCAGTACGGGTTGGTAGATGTCACATCTCTTCGAATTTTTGCTTCTAAAGCTTTGTAAAGTCTGGGAAATTATTTTTTGAGCAAATTATAAAATGGCTATAAAACGACAAATTGACATAAGGTGTAAATTTGCTTAACAAATAATTTCCTTTACTTATACAATGAGCCGTGCTTCGACTTGCTAAAATTGAAAAATCAAAAATTCAATAATGTAAATGAAGCATAATCAGCCTGTAATGTTCCCACTGCTGGGACACAGGCCTCCTCTCTGTGAGAGGGAGTGGGTCGAAATTCACCGCGCGGGCCCAGTGCGGGTTGGTAGATGTCACATATCTTCGAATTTTTGGTTCTAAAACATGCCTCGTTTCCTAGTTTCCTCACGATGTTTCCCTTCACCGTTTTGCGAGCAGTGGTGATGAAGCAGTTTTCCTAAACGAATTTAGAAAAACAAAATATCCCAGATATTTCAAAAGATCCCATCTTATAATCATGATACAACTACAAAGTAGAGTTGTTCTTTTTCTGTTCGTTTACACAGCACTTCGGTACCTACCTAAGTTTTTTTAGGTCTAGACTTACGACACGTGCAGGTTGATAAACACTTTATGTACCTACGTAAATTTAGTTTTACTGCCACATCGTTTTTAATGGCATCGCTTTATTTTCTTCATCCAGCCTTTTAGCAAGAGGTGCCAGTAAAGTTAGCTCAGGGAAACAGGCATTCATAGCGACGAGTCCACTTTTTTCATCCAAGAGTCGTGTCGCAGAATTTATTAAAGTTATAAACTTACAAATGTAGTTTAATTCTTATACAGTTGATTCTTGAGACCACTTTACGACATGTTGTTAGAGAATTACAATAAAACATTTCTCAAATAAAGTTCATCTATCTCAATAAAACCAAAAGGTAGCTTTTAAATTACACAATATAAAGGTACCAGATCACCAGACGGGTTTTAGTTAGAGCAGTTTCCACAAACTGATTAAATCATTAAGTCTTTTATAAAATATCGCATTGTGGTCGCCACAGATAACTTTATTCCGAATCTAGTGATTCAACAATATCGGCAAAACGTCGATGTATTTTATCGATACTATGTAAATGGACGTTGCTAACCGTTATACACCCATAACGTCCCATATTAAAAGTTTGTTTTCTACTATAAGCCTGTTTATTATTGCCCTATAAATACACTGTTTATGGGAATTCAATGTATATGTAATGTGTGTTTTTAAAACGAATAAAAGTTCTTTAGTGATATATCGATGTATTGTGTTGGTAATCGGTCGTAAAAATATTGTTTTATGCTGATCTATTCAGAATTAACTTAACGTAGAAATATTTTTAGATGATAAACTTAAAGATGATAATTACTGCCATTGAGCTTTGCTCTAAGCTTTTTATTTCAATAAAGCTTATAAGTTTTATGTCCCCGTCATTAATGGTTACAGAAAATCCTAACTAATAAATAATAAATGCGAAAGTGAGTTTGTTTTTTTGTTACGCTTTCGCGCTAAAACAGCTGAACAGATTTGGATGAAATTTGGCATATGGGTAGAACATGGCTTGGATTAGGACATAGGTTACTTTTTATCCCGATATTCCCACGAGATCGAGACTTATGTGGGTGAAACCGCGGGGCACAGCTAGTTACTGCAGCATAAACATAGCCATAAAGTTAATATACTTGCAGATGCAAAATGGCAGCCTGTCAAAGTAAACATGCATATAAAACGTAAAGGATGCATAACACGGCACACGCCTTGTCTAATCTGAATCAAGTTGCCCCTTACAAGCTGTTATTGTCCTTCGAGTCTTTGTAGTTCATCAGAGATGAATGTTCTCGGAAATGCAAGTGAAATTAGTTATCACAGTATGTCAACTCTTGTGGTTATCTCACTTCCAGCTTTCTGTGGGTCAGTGTGGTCAATTAGGAGTCCTTTTATCTTTGAGACTGGGACAGCAACATTTGCAGTGGATTTATCTGTATCGTTTCTGTTTCGTGTTGTGTCGTTTAGTTTCAATAAGCTTTTTAATTATAGATAATATTTTACATAAATAGTCCTGTATGCTTGTGTGGTTGGTTAGGTTAAAGGCTCATGCAGACTAGCGCGATATCTTGGGCGCGACAGGCAGCAATATGCCTCAAAGAATTCCGTAAATATTGACGATGCCTTTAAAATGCATTTTGGCGCGAACTCAATGACTATAACAATTGAGTTTCAACTAAATTTAGGAGGGTCGACGATTCTCAATGAGTTTATCGTCCTCCATCAGTGTAAAGTAACGTTATAAATGTGTCAAAATTGAATCGAAAACAGTGTAGGTAAGTAAACCAAGAGTAGTACGTGGACTGGATGCAAGATCATGAATTCGTGACTGGATGTCTGTATTAACATATTAACGCGGTACAAACGAGGGCAGTCGCCTCCGGTCGCCTCCAAATGGCCATTATTATCGACAAGATCTTGTCGACTCTTGCCCCTCCCTACGCGCGGCCGGCCAACTGTTTCACAGCTTATTTTGTCGTCATTGTTTTGGTTTAACGACTTTATAACCATGGAAATTACGGGAATTAATTGCTATTCATTTGTTAGAATTTCACCTATAATTTATTACTGTCTGCACTTGACTTACAGAAACGGCATTAATAAGACATTGGTGCCGATTCCCTTGTTCACAAACTAAACTAAATTTAATTTCAGTGCATCTTTTTCTTTCTATTTTATTAAGAAGACGACAGAAGATAAATTTTAGTTTAGTCCTGTCAAATTAATCAGCGCCTGTCACTGCTCCATGCAAGTTTAGACGTGATTAAAAACTTGCCTACTAAAATTACGTCAATTTACGTCAAGCGCTGATTAATTTGACAGGACTAAACTAAAATTGATCATCTGTCCTTTTCTTAATGAAATAGAAATAGGATGCACTGAACTTAAATTTAGTTTAGTTTGTGAACAAGGGAATCGGCACCAATAAGATAAATACATCTTTTCGGTCACTTTAAGGTCCGATCCGTGATTTTTACAATTTATTTGATGTTATAGTAGTATCCTACTTGAATCTGTCAGTGTTCGGTGTCCGCGGCTCGTCCGCAATCTATTCGTGCCGGTGTGACTGAGCGAAATAGTACGTGGTTGGTAGTTTTAAGGTTAGCTTTTACAAGAATATTAATTTTGTATAAAACCAAGCGCTTTTCGCCATCAAACGAATAGGCTTGGCGAGTAATCTGTAAAGAAAAAAAGATTAATTACGGCAGTTGAATTGTGGCATTATTTTTTTTTTTTAGCTTGGGAAATCATCAAATAACTTCTCCCGCTCTGGGCGGAGCGGGAGGGTGTGTAAGACTCTTACTGACTAAAACCCACCCGTATTCCTTCCTGTTGCCTGTGTTGCGGGAGCCTCGGTGACCCATAAGT
Source organism: Atethmia centrago (assembly GCA_905333075.3). Lineage (NCBI taxonomy): Eukaryota > Metazoa > Arthropoda > Insecta > Lepidoptera > Noctuidae > Atethmia > Atethmia centrago. The sequence goes on along the minus strand of HG995378.1, from coordinate 25,698,611 downwards.
ACCTTGGCAAGGCCTAGACAAGTGAATTGTGACATGATCCAGATAAACCGTTTTGTCTTAAAAATGTGTCTGGAATCTCTCTACCTGCTTTTAATTTCAGCATACGGTTGAAAACAAACGTGACTAAGTAATAACAGCCGCACGTGTCGATCTATCAGGTTAAGCTACGCTTGCTGGGTTTGGTCCATGGATGGGTGACCATCTTTACATATTGAGACTCCTCCGTGCCTCGGAAAGCCCGTCAAGCCGTTGGTCCCGGCTGTCATTCGTGGATATTTGACAGTCGTTTGGGGTCGTAGGAAGCCTAAAAGTCTTATCAATTGGTGTCGTATTACCCAGTTCCTGGGTTGTGGAGGTCAGATAGGCAGCTTCATGTAAAATACTAGTATCCCGCTGCGCCTGGATGCCGACCACAACGTAGTTGGGAAAAGGCTAGGCAGATTGATGGGATGAAAACAAACGCGTGTATGTATGCACGCACAATCTATTGGTGATATTTGATGTATTACTGCAGTTATTAAAAAACATAACCAGTCTCCTTCAGTAGTATTTGTGTGTTCCCTAGAGCTAATCTGGCGTGCAATGCACACGCTAAGCATGCGACAACCACCTCTAACGAATAGCTCCAATGATGTTATAAATAGCTCTATGAAATTCCATTCGATTCACTTCGCCGTAATCACGGACTTGTCTGGCCAATACTTTTCCATTTAAATCGTTTATTATGCAAAACGCAACGCACTGCACCCTTTGTTGTGCTAATTTCTTGCATATTTTTGCTGTTTACTGCTGATTGTATGGGGTTGAAGCTTAAGTTACTGTTAAACGCGGTTTAACAATCAAATATCGCGTTATGATCTGGGTAAAACGGTTTTTGTGTTTATTTATTCAGACTGAAGGGAATTTATAATGAACCTTGCTCTCCGTTGATTTATTATTATTTATTTATATATACTTTATTGTACACCAAAAAATACATATTTAAGAAATAAAAACAATCACTACAAAACCCACTACTCCGTTATTTTCGGAGCGGTTTCTTTGCCACGTGTCCCGATCAATGTGTTGAGTTCGTAATACGTGTGCGACTCAAATATTATGGCGGGTCTGTTAGCCGTCAATTTATAGGCTTTTGGCGGGCGCGCCCACGCCACGCCTCGCCTTGATGCCCGTGTAATGTGTGCCCGATTGGATAGCTACAGCGGGATTATTAACCACACCAATCCCTTCCGTGATCCAGCATATCGAATGTCCCGTGCACTAGGGATGTACGGTACTTATTTGTATCGATAACTTGGATGGATCCGGAGCACAACGATGCGAAGCGATACTAGGATGGTATCAAATAGCTTCCATCCGATCCTCCAATTATCAAATCGTATCGTAATCCGTTTTATTTTCTATTTTGACAAATTTAAATAATATCTAAATATCATCATATTATGTTTTCCTTGGCGGTTTTTTGACCTGTGAACACGCATTTATGACTACTTAGGGGACATGCTCCATCCATCGATTCCTATACCGGTGTATTTGTATCGATCCAAAATGGAGTATCCACCTATCGTATCGTATCGTACCTTAATGTTTGTTTGATTTTTATCTCACGAAGCGACGCGCGCGCTATACTTGTGGTTACCAAGTGTACAAACACGCTATGAATGTGTGAGCAGGAGCTCTCGGTACGAGAGAATGGTGAAGTCGGAAGTGTGTGTGTGCGTGTGTGTATGCTACTCGTCTTCACGAACACATTCAACGCGTGTATGTACACTTGGTAAACACAAGTAAAGCGCACGTTGCTTCGTGAGATAAAAATAGTATATCGATACTTTATAATATCGGATCGGAAAAGGCATCCCTACCACACACTAACTTACATTCCCTATCAGAAATATGGTTTGTATTATTTTTCTATTTATTATTATCGCTAGTTAACTGTGTGTTCTTGCTTATTTCATATGATACAACAGGATAGGCCAGCTGGAGTTTTTTAGATAATCGCTTTCAGTGTTGTTTACTATGTTTAGAATTACTGATTATCTCCTGTATATTCAGTTACTGTAAGGCAAGACACGCGATAGTTGGGATGGTAGGATTTTTGTTTACAGTCTGAAGGTAAGGAATATTCATTTGCGGAATAATTGCGTGTAATATCTGTTACTTTCGCCAGCGTTCTTAGTCACTGGCAAACCGCCTATATTTTGCCGTGACCTTTGCTCTGACAGATCAGCTAACGCCATTATGGAACAAAATTGCACATAAACTTCCCTTTATGTTAATTTTCCGCTTATTCTAACCTCTGATAGCTTGAAAACTTGGAACATCCTTTCCAATGAAAAATTATTAATAATTACAAAATAAACAATCGATATAGGAACGCCTTTCGCTATATTTAAGGCTCCCGCAGACAGGTGCGTCGCGACACTAGTAGCACAATTTCCATGAAAATTTCATGGATAGTGTCGCGTTGCCTGTCGCGCCCGCGATATCACGCCAGCCTGCACGAGCCTTTATTCGCTCTTGCATTCGAGCATATAGTTAATATAAATAAGCATGAAAATTGTTGTTAATTTCACAACGTTTGTACATGAAAAGAAAGGTCAGGCTGCTGATATGATCCCACAATTATTAGCTATAAACTATAAAACTAGTTTCGAAATAAGACGTGACTTACACAAGTCATGGGATCACAACTTTTCCTTAAAGGGGGGTTTACATTACGACGCTAGCCACTGGTAGTAACTTGAAACTGCACCTCTGTAATAGTTTTAGTACTAAAACTTGACTCTTTTGATCCTGTTAGAAGGAACAACATTAGTGTCAAGTCTATAAAATGGAGCTTGTTTAAGAGAGAGGAGGAAATGGTTCTATTTTGGCGCAAAACTTCTCGCACACAATTAAGTACAAAGGCGGACTTAATGCCTTAGGCATTCTCTACCAGTCAACCAAGGATGGTGAAGAGATAAGATGGCAGGTGCTCTGAGAGGAAATTAAAATAATGAAAAATATTAAAGATAACATAATAGATTATAAACAGAATAGGTACAGAAATAGATAAATAGGTAAATAGTTAAGTTTACAAAGTTATAAGAGTTTAGAGTTGAACTAGCACCGTGATGTAAACTCAGCTTTACGTCCGCTACTTAAATTAATACAAGTATATAGAGATATCGACGTTTTAACCTCTGTACGGAGTAAAATTTATAACAGTCTCGTCTGCGAAATGTTAAACAGTTCGTTAGTAAGATCGCGACATGTGGGTCACAGTTGTCAGGTAGGCAACTAATAAATATTCCCTTATAAAGTATGCGAGTTTATTCATTGGCGAACGATTTATGTTACTCAGTATTATTAGCGATTTTGCACCAATGATTACAACTTACAACTAGAAAACGTTCGATATTCAAGTCGAAATTGAAATATGAAAGACTTGTTCCGAATTCAAAATTATAAAATGGCACCTTTATATTTTATTGTCGGTGGCAGTAGACGGACCGAGGTGTAGTGTTGTACACGCACCATTTTCCCATATCGATATCAAGTTCCATGTTATAGGAAGTGAGCCTATTGTCATTTCCCTACATCAGGCTGCTACTGAGATCGTCCAAACATCAAATAAAACCCACGCCTGACCTGAAACTCACGTCTCAACCAACCCTAAGTTATTAAACATAGAATATTCTAAACCTATTATGATACCGTCTCGTAATAATAATCGTAAAGGTTTATAATAACCTATCAAAGCACGTCACGCGTCATTAGAAGGCGCAGGTACGTCGGTACAGTCAATAAGCCAGCTAAAGCTGTTTGTCGTAAAACATCGTAAAACATTTACCATTATATGAGCCGTGAATGCTCGTGAAATAACGCGCATGCGCCTCGCATGTTAATTTAATATGATGCATGCGCGAGCGCAGTGAGATCGATCGATTTGTGAACTGTCACTTTTCCATAAGATAATGACACGCCTGAAGGCAGAGGTATATGCAGTCACATTTAGCAGTATTTTTAGGTCCCATGTTATTTGGGCGAGCCTAATCAACTGGGCATAAAGCAAGACCCCGGGTTGATGATAAACTTATGGAAAGGCCCAACACTGCTCAGCACGCATCCACCATCCATCAGCCATGATTTTAATGTCTATGATTAGAGTAACGGCGAAATATATCGGTTAATTATTAGTTTATGGTAGAATAACAGTTGTTTACAACAGATCGTGTAAAGAAGGATGTTATTATTTGCAGATCGGTTCACATGCTCGTTTATAATGTTTATGCCTACATATTTTTAATTAAAGATCTTATTAGTCTTCATAAATCGCAATCTATATTTTTTTTGCCATTAAATATGCTCACATTTTTATAACTATTAAGCCATAATCGTTACTCCAGCAATTTGTTATTTGAACCTGTTATTTTCTCTCCTACTAATATAAATCATCTGTGTAAAGTTGTGATTTCTTTGACATTTACACACGCGCACGTCACTTTTAGCCGCGCTTTTTTGCCCTCGCTCTCCATCTTGACATTGACAACTGTTAATTTTCCCGCGCGTTTTTTCGCTGAAGCCGTAATAACACGTTCCGTACGCATAATCACTTCGATACTCAACCATTGTCATAAGATCTTGCACCCAGCGTCTGTTAAAATACACTTTCACTCCTTTTGTTCGGGTTTAATGTCACTTTTTGCTGCTGAAATATCATGTCAGACAATCGCAGCTATCTGTCAAGCGATAAAGTCGCTTTTCTATCTTGTATCGACGTTGTTTTGCCGCTATCTCGGGTCACTGAGTACCGCGGAGTGTTTAACATTGTTCAAAGAACTGCAGTGTTGCTGCACTTTCTTTTCATTGTTCATTGTATACTACATATAGGAGCAAGAAATTTATGTTGATACAGGTAAACTGTGTTTTACAAAAATATTGCAGAGCTCGAAATAGTGTAGGTTGTCCTTGAAAATTATCTTTGATATCTCAGACTATTAAAAAACCAAGACATCTGCAGACAATACAGTGAAGCCATGCCAAAACTACACCTCGCTCTGTGCATACACGCTCACACGCACACACTTACAACCCATTTCAACCAAACTACACCTTAGTAAGTGCACACATGTTTACGAATCCGGCATCACGTCACTGTTGACAGCGCTTGGTTTTTTATTTGTCTAAGTTTGATCTCTACTGAACATGCATTTACGTAATGGTTTCCAACACCCATATAATGTACACCTAGGTATTATTTATGTTAAAAAATACATATGTCGTAAAAGTGAATGGTTTAAAAAATGATTCATATACCAGCTCCATACGCAGCGAAGGAAATACCGTGAATGAACGTCGAACAAGCTACAGACCGACCACTTCAAGTACAACCGGCCCTTAATTCGCGCTTATCTCTCGATCTAAATCTCGTATATATTAATTGCGTATTCAAACGAAACGAAATTCGATTAATTATTTTAATTATGGCAATGAATAAACAAGTAAAGCAAACCTTCACTGGTTTACGCAGGGGACTTTATTTAATTTATGACTAAAATGGCATAAGCTGATGGTTATTTTCTGTGCAGATCTGGGATCTCGTCCCAGATCTGCACAGAAAATAAACATCAGCTGCATGCATGCAGCGGTAGGTTAGATAGATTACTCGTATATACCGTTTATATCTTATAGAAATGAGGTATCGGGTTTAAGGGTCGTGTACGCGCCGTTGACTCGGCAATATTTCTTTTTAGTAGCGAATATATAAATATTTAAAAAAAATCACAGATAGAATTTTATAGATAATAAAATAGTCTGTTCATACAAAAAAAAACATATCTTAAGCAGTTTGAAAGTAATATCGTTTTTTAAGCCTTGGGTAGAACTTACTTCCTGGATTTATTTCATAAAAGTATTTTACTACAATACTTAAATATTCACATATAGAATTGATGTGTATGCGTTCTAGTTTAACATACATTTTTCGCAAAACTTGCTTCCATTATATGAAGACATAATAACTGTTTTACATACATACATAAACTCACGCCTTCTCCCCATGGGGGTAGGCAGAAACTACAGAACGCCACCTGCTACGCTCCTTACATACTCCTTTTGCTTCGTTTACGTTCATACATCTGGTCATACACGCACGCCGGTTGCGAGGACTACGCACCTGACTTTTTGAAGAACATCACCAACGAGGTCACTATATGTCTTTCTGGGGCGTCCCCCACCCTGGCGTTTCCACTCACATCTGCCTTGTAAATACCTTTTGTTAGTCGCCTTTCATTCATCCTCTCAACATTACCAAACCATCTAAGCATACTATTTTCAATATTTGTCACTACATCTTCCTTTAAACACCACACATAACTGTTTTAAAACTCAGTAAAATGATAATAATGTATTGGCGCCTTAGAGCTTCCAATAATACGGTGAATGTCACACCTGTTTGACTTCCGCTTTTAATAAGATCACATAAGTATAGCCATGAGATTCGACAGAATGGGTGTTAGCTAATCGCCGACAATAACTAGCATACTTTTATGATCCAATATAAAACTACGCCTTTGAATAAAATTTGATCTCTTAATAAAAACACCTCTCTGATTAATGAGAGAGATTACAAAAATATTAATTAAATTATATAATTAAGTCCGTTAAAAAACTAGTTATTAACACGTCGATCGTTACAGATAGAAGATGACTCTGATATTATTTATACTAGAAAGCAAATTGGAAATAAATTGGTTCACCAATTAATTTTATCAACTCGAGAATCTCTTACTTCGCACTGCGGAAACACCATTACAAGTTTTGTCATTTGGATTTCTAAACACATAAATTTATTTCATTTTTATAACGCCTCACTGTACCCAGTTCTAATCCTTTCTCTTTTATCAATATCAAATTGATTCATTTCTGACTTATGTTATTCTATTAATTAAGCTACTATTATACAAAAGCGTTATTATGTATCAATAAAATTGTTTAATTTGACAAGATCCAATTTATGCCTGGCAATTCTGGCGCTTCAATTATTAAAACGTTCTGTTTATAATGGTCTCGACTCCTTTAATAAACGCTCAGTGATATTAAATACAGATCTATCTGCATAAACAATTAAAGATGATTGAAATTTCTACAATTTAAGACTTGAAAGCATTGGGAGACCAGAAAACATAATTGGAATCAAATGAAAGTTGAAACTTTATATAGACATGAAATTGAAAAAAGAATGGCCTAGAACTAAATTGAATACTAAGAACATTTTTAAGCCGTAACGATCCTATAAACATAAAATATCAAATCAAAAACCCACTTGGAGATCCACTTTTCAATGCCAACGACACTCGAGATAAATATTGATTTATTTCTCTTTACCACCAGTCCACCACTAGAGTAAACAAATCGGATGATAAAGTACCAGTATGCTAATTTTCGCTTCCATATCTTGCCCGTCTACATACGCATCGATTAATACAATGTTGGTGTTTCGCATAAGGGAGAATTTATGGTAATATCTGTTCCGCTCAGTTCATTACTCATACTAGGAAGGGATCGCACGTGCTTTTGACGATAACTTTTATTTATTATTGACAGCATGTGTCGTGGTTTATGGTCTGTTAAACGTCACCCACGCTTTATTGTCGAGAAGAAAGAAATCACTCCGTATGCTCTATTCCAAAAGTATCTCATGAAAATGTAAACAAATGGATCAGAAAAGGTACCTGTGTATGCCAATTCGTAGTGCCACAATTGAGTGCTGAGATTTAATTACATACTTAAACCCGAAATTCTAATATAAAATCATCATAAAGATGTTTTTCATTTGATAATTAAAAGGTTAATTTTATAACCTCAATTTCCATCGATGTTTTTTCAATGATGATGTTTTTTTCAATTACGATGCAATAATTATCTATGAAATTGAAACTTTCAGATGAATAACAAGATAAAATAAACGGATGAATGTGTTATTAATAACATTTAGTGTGTGTTTCCGTAAGAATTTTATCTGAACAGGGTTTGTTTACATTTTCTTCACATACTTTTGGAACATATTATATTCGTATCCTTGTAAATCGCTATTCGATTGTTCCTGTTCTTTTTGACAGGAGATAAGTTTACAATGTGAATTGTGTGATCGGTTTAACTTGTTTGAAGTGGTAAAAAGCACAGAGGGAACTATAAACTTTTTGTTGTTTTTAACGGTGTTAAAGACAGATTATAGCAAGTAATATGTTAATGCCTTGTAGTCTTGTATAGAAAGATCATGATATAGCACCAATGCCATCTACGGGACCAAGACTGTAATTTGAGAAAAAAAACTAACACGATCCAAATGTATATATCGACCAGCAGATTTATTGTTCCATACTTTCTAGTTGATCCCATAGTAAAAGTTTTCGTTAATTTGGTACCTATTACTCTCCTTTAAAGTATGACCCTCGATAAAATACTGTATATTATTGTTCCTTCTAACCACAACGTTACAAAACCCAACCATTATAATCACACAGAAGCCCTTAGGCGTCCACATTCTTGCGATATTGATATCTCAGTTCAATTACATCATAAATACCATGTTAGGAAAACTACGCTAATAAATCACCAGCAGAATCGATAATATTGAATCAAATACGTTGTCCTATCGGAATCTAGAGTTAAGCCACCACTCCACAGCCACAACACGGCTAAACTACGCGTGTACTTAGCTTCACTCTGTATACAAATATAGGCGGGAACGTCCACTGCGAGTCTGCGACCCACGGCTACGCTACGCACGAATGCGTGACTGGCCAACAAATGAACGGCGCAACTATAATATAATAATAATAATAAGACCCTGTTCCCGATACCGGTGGGCTACCATTTTTTTTTATATTTTTAAATGTTTTTATATATTTTTTATATTCTAATATTTAAAAATAAAATTAAAATGTGTAAATAATGAAATAAAAGATAATAATAATAATAAAAATATTTATTTCATAAAACAAGAACAATTGCACTGTATACATTGTAGATATTAAATTAACATTTGTCAGACTATTAGTACAATTATATAGACTCTATCCCTTAAACTAGGTCTAGCCTGTATCTTAAGAGATAGGGTTCAGCCATATGGGTACAGTAAATAATAATAATAAGCCAAAGTTATTCTATGAAATAAGTTTACTTAGAGTGTGTTGTGTATGTGTGTGAGAGTTAGTGTATGTGCGTGTAGGTGTGAGTGCGTGTGCATTTATGTGTATAAGTGCGTGAATTTTGAGATTGTATATTACGAGATGTATGTTAGAAGATTTTCCGTTGAGTGGTAGTCCTGTTGTAGTAGCCATTGAGTGATTTTGTGTTTTAGCGTGTGTCTGTTTAAATCAAGTATGTTTAGTATTTTGTGTAGTTTTTTATATATGTAAGTACCTATGACGTAATGTTGTCGTTTGGCAAATGTAGTTTTATGTGTTACACCGGATGGGACATTTGTACGTTTTGTTGGGTTGGATCTGGGCATGGCTCTATGAGTTCTGAGGACAGACTGCAAGACGAACAGCTGTCTAACTGTTAATACCTTACATTCATCATAAAGTTGTTTGGTTGGATATAAGTACGGTTTCTTACAAATAACCTTAAGTACGGCTCTTTGAGCTCGCTCTGCTCTCAGGAAATTTGTTTTAATAGCACCACCCCATGCGGTAATGCAATATCCGATAATCGACTGACACAGTGCAAAATAAACCATTTTTAATGTGTCTATGTCAGCCGACTCTCTAAGGGATTTAAAAACATAAATAAGGCGCATTGTCCTGCTAGTTATCATTTCTAGCTGTTTGTCCCATCGTAGGCCGTCATCTATTTGTAGACCTAGATACTTTACACACTCACTTCTAGCTAGTGTAGGACATGAACACAGTGTTGACGAGTTCAGGCAGGAATGAGCAGTTACAACAAAGCTAAGTGGTGGCTTGGTGTTTCGTCGGATTGCGAAAGGAATGTAGCAAGATTTATTCAAGTTTAATGTAAGTAGGTTTTGGTGGAACCAGTTCATAATACTATTTAGAGCTAATTCTGCCTTAATTTTAACCTCTTCCCAAGTTGAACCATAGATGATAATTGCAGTATCGTCAGCGTATGCGTAGATCTTGCAGTTTAGGAGCATCATCCTGCAAAGATCATTGACATAAATTTGGAACAATGTGGGACCTAATATGCTTCCCTGGGGCACACCATATGTCACGATTTCTTCATTACTGAGATATGCATCTATTTTAACTTGCTGAGAGCGATTCCTGAGGTAATCTTTGAAAATATTAAGTGCTATGCCACGTATACCCATAAGCTCCAATTTTGACATAAGTCTGGGAACAGAAACTGTGTCAAAAGCTTTCGACAGATCCAGAAATATACCCAAGCACTTAGCCCCACTATCAAGTTTTCTTGCTACGAATTGTGTGAGATCCAGTACAGCATCTTCCGTCGAAACGCCAGACTTGAAGCCATATTGGTTCTCGGCAATAATGTTATGTTTATGTAAAAAGCCCCTAACTAGACCTAACGTCGAATTATTCATTCACTGGACTAATCTGTCATGTGCTAGCTGTCATTTTGTGTAATAAAATGGTAATATTTATTGTAATGGTGATCGTTTAGTTTAATCCATTTATGTAAGTGTAAAATAAATGTATAATAACAAGTGTAAAAGTCTAGAGTACAATAATAGGGTATTTTATTATATACGAGAAAAAATCTATAAATAGATTATTGTGATAGTTTAGGCAAAAAGGAGTCGGAAAATGTTACTTTTAGTTCATAAAATAACAAAATAAATTTTAAAATTCAATTCAACGTTTTCAGTTTTTCTAATCTGTTAAAAAACACCATGAAATAGTAGCTGCCATGTTATTACGTCATACCGCTAAGTAAACTAAAACGTGTCAACTGTCAACTGATAGTTAGATAATAGATCAGCGCATTTGTTTACTAGCCAAGTGACGTCATGACCACAGAGCAACATGGCGTCCACTGCGTCCAGCGTTTTCGTCAAACTACGCGCGAAATTTGAAAATGTAATATTTTAATGCATTTTTATGGCACTTATCGATTGAATAAAAAATTTGTGATTTTTTTTTGTGCATATTAGCACTATAGAATTTAATTAAGACACTTTTTAAAAATGGGTGTACGAGTAAGACCCTATTAGGACTTTTTTATTACACAAAGTGATGTCAGATCACTCCAATAAGTTAATAATTCGACTTTAGTAGGTAACCTCTCCATGCACATGGCAAAGGCGTGTACGCGTGCGCGGCGCACGAACGAAGAACGAACATCGAACACTTCCTTCGCATGTGCGTATGTACCACTAACGAAAATCAAACACTATGTTTGTCAAAAATGTTCGTTGCTATCCAATTTCGTTTTTCTGTATGGACGGTATTCGGAGAATATGGTGTTCGTGTTCGTGAACCAAATGTTCGATGTTCGGTGTCCGGTGTTCGATGTTCGTGTTCACCATGTTTTTTTCGCTCGAGCGTACACGGCTTTATCGTAGCAGTGGACGGTCGACTTTATCGAGAAAACTGAAAGTGAACAGAAGTTAGTATTTTATCGCAACACATCGCTTATATGGCATTAGTTGCACATAATTCACGAGAAAGGAAAGTAGCATGTGATATTTAAGACTTGCGGGCATAACAATGGCATGTAAGTCGCTGTCCAGTAGGTGCGCCCCCTATCTATACGTATCAGTTCAATGTAGGGTTAGCAAAAATGGCGAGCTTTAGATTCTAGATTCTAAGTTGATCTGTGACGTTTAGCTGTCACGAAACAAACCCGAACCATTGAAAAATTGTAATCGGGTTTTTCTAAGTGAATTTCTAAGTGGATTGCCTCGTTGGTCTAGTGGCCGCAAGCGCTACTGCTGAGCATGAGGTCCTAGGTTCGATTCCCGGGTCGGTCAAAGTGTTATCGGGTTTTTCTATTTGGAATTTTCTCAGTAGCAGCCCGGAGTCTGGATTTGTGCCCGGTTGATGGCAATAGGCTCGCCCCCTATTACATGGGACTTAAACATAACTGGCGAAATGTGGGTGTACGCACACCTCTGCCCAACCAAAAAAAAAGAAGGCCGGACTCTGGATTCGTGACCGGTTCATGGCAAAAGGCTGACCCCCTATTACACACCAGACTGAAACATAACGTGCGAAATGTGTGAGAATGGGCAGAGGTGTACTATAGGTACACCTCTGCCCATTCTCGGGGAATACAGACGAGACGCGTGATGTTATGTGCGTTATGTCAAACAGACGTATATATATATATTTATTTTTATGAAATTATCATTAATAGAAGACTTAGACGGATTAAACAGCGGGTCCCAAACTAGGCACAGCCTGTATCTTGGGACGGTTGAGAAAAAGGCAAATTTCGCTCCCTCTCGCCCCTAGCCGCGGCAGGAGACGCCCTGGGCGTCGGGAATCCCGGGCGGATTTCCGGCCACCGTAGGCGCGGGCTTGCGGACGGTGAGCAATGGGTAGCTCACCGTCTGGTAAGGACCAGGCCCGGGTCGACGACGCGTTGTATTCCACGCGCGCCTCAAAGAGATGTCGTCAGCACAAACGTAGGGGTCCACTAGGGCCGATGCCTGCCGGGGTCGCGGGAAAGTACTAATGGGTCGCCGAGGCCCCCGCAACACAGGCAACGGAAGGAATACGGGTGGGTTTTAGTCAGTAAGAGTCTGACACACCCTCCCGCTCCGCCCAGAGCGGGAGAAGTTATTTAATGATTTCCCATCCAAAAAAAAAGTAAGCCTGTATCTTGGTGACACTATAGAGGCATGAGGAACAGGGTGTACAGTTCACTCATCCTCCATAGAAAAGGGAGGATCCTCCGACCAGACGGGTGTCGCGTCTGATGGGCAACTGCCCGACGGTTGATGTCGGGATGTTGTATATATGCTAGTTGCGCGGCAAACTCTGCTTGCGCGATGATTTGGATTTTGCGTGACGTTAGTGTGCTGCTTAGTTCGCATTTGGCGATGTAGATGCCGCCACAACACCATACAAAGATAAAATTTTATGGGTTCTGCTAGTGAAGTAAGACTATACAAACTGACAGCACGCCTAATCTCACTCAGAGTCACACTGTCACACATTTAAGTTACATCTTGTTTGTAAGAGTATTATTACCATACCACCAACTATTTGTTTTTTTTAGGTTTTTTATGCACTCTTAATTATATGTTTCTTGTTTTAATTTAATTCATTAACTTAACTTTTAGTTTGACATTGTTAACAATCACCGTATACGATCCTTTTGGATATAACGAAAATGTACAATATTCTGATCCCCAAGATACAGACAGACTCACGTCTTGTTTGAGGATCACCGTTCAAATTGCTATGTATGTTACTTGATTATTAATAAATAATTTAAATTTCAAATGGACTGAGGTCCCGTTTACGATAGATGTTATAGCTGCAGGAGACCTAATATTGCTGGTTTTGTAGCATGATGCTTTCTATGTCTACTCTACTACAATTTCTCGGTAGAAAACTGTCAACTGTCTACGCGGAAACGTCATTTTTGTCTACTCTGCCATCAACAAAACGCTTTTCTACGGTTCTCGTGTTAAGGCTCGTGCAGACAAACGCGATATCGCCCCAGTCTGCACGAGCCTGTTGCTGAGTAAGAAGTGAGAAATTGTATAAAACGGCTGCTTATTCGTGTGTAAGGTACATATCTTCTGATTGGTCGAAGTAGGTAGCTTTTAAAATAACACAATATTATTTTAAAAGAAGGTGAAATACTCCTTTAGCAATTTGATTGTTTTATTTGACGATTTAATATTTTGACTTTTTTGTATTTTTATTCATACCTGGAAGCTCTCGGCCTTCATCTCATCTTATATTAGGTGATGATAAGGCTGAAGTTGGAAGCGAGCTTCACCTGGAATCCTCAACCACAGAGGAACTGGCTATCTTACCTCCAACTCCCAACTGCCGAAACACAACAACTGTTGTCAAATTTTGCCTCCGCTGGGAATCTAAACCGGGACCTCTGGGTCTGAGACAGGTAAATAAACATACTACCACTAGACCAGGTGGTTGAGTTCCTTTAAACAGCTGTCATAGCTGTTTAAAGGTTCAGGTAATCGCCGTTGACCTTGGCCATATAAATGAGTCGCGCTCACGCCGCGCGCCGCGCTGCCGGGGAATATTTATTATTAGTAACGAAAATATGAATATTTGAAAAAAATCACAGATATGATTATAGATAATAAAAAAATCTGTTCATAAAACAAAAAAAAACATGACAGTAAGGAAAGAAGTTATTAGTTATTAGTTCCAATCTACCTTAAGTAGATTGAAAGTAATATCGTTTTTTATACTTTAGGGTAGACATTTCTTCCTGAATTTATTTCATAAAGTATTTTTACTACAATACTTATTACATATTCACATATAATTGATTTGTATGCGTTCTAGTTTAACATACATTTTTTGCCTATCTTACTTGCATTATATGAAGGCGTATAACAGATTTAAAAGTTACTAATCATAATATCTGCGCCTTGAAGGAATTCAACCGCCTCTTCAAAGATGATGTACAATGATGATTATTACGATTAACGCTTACAATGCCAACTTGTACAGATCAGTATGAGATTTGTTTTTTTTATCTGATACAAAAATTTATTTGGGTATCCCGCTGATCTTTTGGAGTCTGCCAACCATACTCGGAAACAATCGATTGTAATCGTGTGTCCGATATACTCGTATATCGATAAACATCGTTATATAATACGTAACAGGTGCTGAGACCGCACTGGTTTAAATCGTTACTAACGACCCATATGGCAACACTATTGACAGTATTGCCAATTATATCTTTTTATTCCCGCCATGTGGTCTCTGCTTTGAATAGGAAGTCGCATTTCTTCCCGGGGACTTTGTGAGTGTAAACTGAGGAACAGTGGAATGGACAGCACCAACCTTAGAACTGTGTTATCATACTGGCATTCTCGTCAAGCAAGCTGGTTTTTCCATTTTAGCCTAAATCTTTCTTTGCAGTTTATGGATAATCAATAAATTTATTATACCTACAAAGGTTATATCTCGTATAAATATGTGTTTTCCCAAAAATATTTAATGCTTTGAGAACATTCCTCGCCAATCTTCTCCTATCCATTCAAACCTGACTATCATTATTCTGACTGTCTCATTCAGGTCTACTTTTGCTCTGCAGTCATGAAAATTGACAAATTTAATGCTTTTACAGTACTCCTGGTCAATAAGGAAACATCCATCTATTCAAACCTTATCACTCTTCTGATGTTTCTTCAATTCAGATCATCTTTTGCTCTACAGATATGAAAATTTTCAAAACAGCTAAAGAAAACCTTTGACAAACTTTATAAATAGTCTGAAAAAGTTATCTTGAAGTATTTACGTAATCTTTGGAGTGCGTCATCGTCTGCGAGCCACCCGGAAAAGGGGCGATCTGCGACATGCCAATAAATCAGGGCTTATTATCTCTGAGCCGGTAACGATTCCATAACGATCGGACGGAGTTCGAGGAGCTATAATTAATATCCGCGCATGTACCTTTTTCAATTTATCAACGTATATTGGTAACATTTGGGATTCATGGTCGGGCAGTTTGACGAACTCGGAATCCGCAGCAGTCGGAGTTACTCCTTCAGATTTTGTATCGAAATAGCTTGGATCTCAGGGATTTGCTGTTATTTTGGGATATTAATTAAAATTAGCTCACAGCTGTTTTTATTTGTAGTAATTAATATTATCTGTGATTAAATTACGTTTCATTAAAAATATAATTATAAATAAATAAAATTCATTTATTTCAGGTACCACATAATCCATATTAGAGAACAGCTTAAATTATTCAATAATAAATACATAATCACACATAAATAAATACAAACGAACGAATAAACACAATATAAATACAATATCGTCAGTTATGTTAAATGGGACTTAAACATAACTGGTGACATGTGGGTGTACTAAACGTACCTCTCTACCTAACCCTTTCGAAGAAAACAGGCGTGATATCATGTTATGTTAATTTTTTTTTAAATGCCGAGCTAAAGCAATGTTTCATATACACTTAAGCTCGATTAAGTCTGCTGTATAGCGGGGATCACGCCACATTTTTAAACCATTAAACCTGCAAAATCCAATTTAATCACCTTTTTCCAAGACCGGTTACAACTTTACAAGATATCTATCCTCTGCCATCAGCTTTTAAGGGTTCAACAATTCGTTGCTTATCAGCTGTCCCGTCCGTGTGTCCACTCCGTTAATTAAATGTGACGATGGTATCAGTTTTAAGGCGTATTGTCTTTTGTACTTTCGAATTTCGTCCTCGGTACGGGGTCACGCCATCGGATCGGAAGTCTGAGAACAGTTTAGGGACGCCGTTCATTGTTTTGTTCAAATGTTCTTAATTAAAATTATTATCTATGGCGTTATGTAGGTACCTAATTAAAACAGTACTGTTGCTGGTCTCTGTGATATAATGAGTACTTTGCCGTGACTGTTTTGTTTTTCATTGTCTATAATTTTGGCTTTATCAATACTTATTGTTTTATTGTTGTTGTATACTTATATTTCTACTTCAATAATTATTGTTGCGAATTATATATACGAGTTATACACCATACAACGCGTTTTTTTATACCCTATAACTCTAAGGTTATATTACTATATGTAAAAATAATACAAAAAGTACTAGAAAATGTGGTCCAAAAATACATAGTTTCGAAGATATCATAATACTAACACTAGACTCTCGATGTGTAGGTATCTAAGTTTCATTAATAAATACGAGTAAATTCATTTTCATTCAAACCAATCATTCACATTTAAAGCTAAGAAAATGCGGCGTTGTCATATTTCACTTAAGGGTCATAGCGCGATATCGCGGGCGCGACAGGCAGGCGTATGTTTGTCGCACCCGGGATATCGCCCCAGTTTGCACGAGCCATTACATTAAGGCGCTGACAAGACCCAATTGACCAAAATAGGCTTCTCTTAAGAAAGAAAATTGCCAAATCTGTATAGTTTGTGGTAGCGGAAAAAATATATGTTAATTTTGAACATATTTCCCAGAACTTGGTTGTCACCAAAACACGTTTTGAAAAAAAAATCTCGATACAAACTAACGTTAAACTAACCTCTTACCTTGAGTTCTAATCCAAAATATCTGTATTAAATATCAACATACATTACGTATTTAATAAATAACAAGTACGTCTTATTCTAATGCAGAACTTGGTTGTTTTTTATTTTCGATTACTCAACTCAATTCTGAGTAAATAGAAATTCATATTTTGCAATAAATTACAAGCGTTTTGTCGTCGCACTTCTCTTTCTTTTCTTTGCAATCTGACAGTGACCGCGGTTTAGGTGTTGTCAGCGTCTTAATAATCGTGACTTTGTCGAAGTATTTTGTATGAAAAATTAAAACAACATAAACACATACATACATACATACATACATACATACATAAACTCACGCCTTCTCCCCATGGGGGTAGACAGAAACTATAGAACGCCACCTGCTACGCTCCTTACATACTCCTTTTGCTTCGTTTACGTTCATACATCTGGACATACACGCACGCCGTTTACGAGTACTACGCACCTGACCTTTTTGAAGAACATCACCAATGAGGTCACTATATGTCTTTCTGGAGTGTCCCCTCCCGGCGTTTCCACTCACATCTGCCTTGTAAATACCTTTTGTTAGTCGCCTTTTATTCATCCTCTCAACTTGACCAAACCATCTAAGCATACTCGTTTCAATTTTTGTCACTACATCTTTTAATTTGTAATTGTAATTGCAGTGTGTATTGTCTTTGTATTGAAAAATAATTCATATGCCAGTTGATTTTTTGGTATGGTCTCATTCTTACCCTAGAGTTATGGGATAAAAAAAACACCTAGTATATACCTACTTTCTCCTCCCTTTCATTTTCTCAGTAGCAGCCCGGACTCTAGATTTGTGCCCGGTTGATGGCAATAGGCTCGCCCCCTATTACATGGTACTTAAATATAACTGGCGAAATGGTAAAAATATATGGTAAATAGGTGCCCTTCTGCCTAACCTTCGGGGAATACAGGAGTAATGTTTTGTTACCTGCTTTGGTCAATTGTCGTAAAAACAAGAGTGTCAATTTGACGCCTCGATGTCGAAAGAGCGTCTTGCCAAGAAGCTCATTGCCATTAAATCCTGGACAGATGCCAAGTTAGAGCCTTGGATTTTATTAACCAAAGGAGGGTTATTTGTTGGTTTTATAGAGCACTTTTCGCAGAGTATGCACTTGGATCGATCGTTAAAAATTCGCAGCTTCCCCAGTTTACTGCGGGAAAGGTCAGGCTCGGCTGCTGCGTTTTTAATATTCAATCTAAGCATACAGTAGGGAGCACATCACTGGTAACAAAACTAGTATAAGCTGTGGGGTAGTTGCGTAACCCACTATCAGTAGCAATGGGTTTCATTTTGACAGTTCAACAACATTAATTGCGTTATTTATTTATTAAAACTTTATGCACAAGTACAAAAAAAAATAATACCGTACAAAGGCGGACTGCCTGAGGCATTTTCTACCAGTCAACCTTAGGGTGATGTAGAGAAGACACGTGGCAGGTGCAACTTAAGGGATAGATAACACGAAAATAACTATACAATACAAGAATATATACGTAGATACATACACATAAACAGAATTAACTTTGTCAGGAGAAATAACAATCGGTAGTGGGGGAATAACGATCAGTAGAGGAGAAAACGAATCCAGCAAAATATCAGCGCTGGGATGTTTCTGCCAACTTCTTACGTATATGATCACGTGCCTTCAGTTTAAAAGACAACCGACTGGTCGCCGTCCTGATGTTCAGAGGGAGCGCATTCCAAAGAAAGACAGCCTGGACAAAGAAAGATTATTTACGTTGTTGAGCAGACAAATTTTCCAAACATATGAAGCAATGGATTAGCAATTTACCTACTTCAAAGTCATTCAGATTCTGATTGATAGACTGTTACGCAATTAAGATGCTGGTCTCTTATTCTATTGACACTCTGTACTACGCTAAGCCAGCCCAAAGACATAGTGTTACCATCGACGAGCGTTCGACTGTACAAAGCAGCAGGCTTTTTTCGTTTCTCTATTTTTGACATCTCACCGTAAAAATCCTTCTATACTCTGTCATTTTGTCTTTCGTTTCTAACGATCTTTGTCTAGGTCCTTTTTTATGTAGAAGGATTTCTACGGTGGGATGTCAAAAAAGGAGAAACGAAATGTCACTTTGTATAGAAAGAGCCGTGTCTATTCTTCGAAGAAATAGAAAGCGTCATGCTAAGGCTGCAGTTCGCAAACACAGGGCTAGGTATGTTGGTGCCTGCCGGGGATGCGGGAAAGTCCGAAAGGGATACCGTGGCCTGGCAACGCTCAGGCAACGGAAGGAACACGGGTGGGTTTTAGTCAGTAAGACTCTGACACGCCTTCCCGCCCCGCCCAGAGAAGTTATTTGATAATTTCCCACCCAAAAAAAAGGGCTAGGTAAGCAAGTTCTGTATATCTAGAAAGCTATAGACCTAAAGTCTCTCAGGTAATCATAAACAAAAAACAGTAAACAAAACTAAACTTAAACAAAAGACTGTCTGGAATTAAAAGTCTTTATGTTTTAGGGGGTACCTAGATTAAGTGCGGCAGCGCGACGCGACTCTAGTAGAACAATGTCTTTGTAAACTTCGTGAAATTTTTCTACCAGATTAGCGTCGCACTGTCACATCACGCCTGTATGTTCGAGCCCTTATTAGGCCTAACAAATATCGCAACTACAAACCACTGTAACACGCAATGTGCTCATTAGTTTCTAAAAGAAGCCGTTTCTGCGTGAAATATTTCTCCTTGAACACTTACATAAACAATTAGAGATATAAAAAAACTCCATTATAAGTCGGCCGATGTTTTTGTTCCGACTTGTTGGCCGTAATGTATTACGTGAGGTTATTTTCCAATTGTTATCTAAACCACGAGTTAACTCAGTTTAGTTCTAACTATTGCGTCTAACTGCGTCAAGGCTACCTCAGACAAGCGCGACGCAACGGTATGACGCGAGTCTGGTAGAACAATTTCTATAGTCTTCATAGAAATTGTTCTATTACTAGAGTCGCGCCTGTCTGCGGGAGTCTTTACTGCGTCACAATAGTCGTGTCAGTGTGCAATGTTTACGTTAACAGGTGGATAGTCCTTTATAAAGAAAAGAAGGAAGAAAGAAAAACTACATCTCACAACGGTACACAGATCTTTTGACGCGAGGTCAAAATCAGAACTAACGCGCCATCTTATTTTTAGGGCTCCGAATCCTTATAGTTTTGCCATGTCAGTATGTTTGTCTGTCTGTCTGTCTGACTGTCTGACTGTCTGTCCCCACTGTAGCTCAGAAACGCTTAGTACTAGAAAGCTGTAATTTGGCATAGGTATACATATAAATCACGCCGACAAAGTACTAAAATAAAATCTGGAAAAATTTTTTTTATGGTACCTCCCTTGCATGTAATGTGGGTATGATATTTTTTTTTTGTCGCGTACCTTATGGTGTGAGGTATCGTTGGATAGGCCGTTCAAAAATTTTGCGGGTCTATCTACACCACTCCTCGATTCAAGGATCCGTTTGCGTAATATTAAGCATTAAAGCGCGAATTTTTTATTGTTAGTGTCAAGACCCCCTGCCAAGCTCCTCCCCTGCCATCTAAATGGTTGTTTATGAAGATGTGAAAAAAATCATGGCAGTAGTACATATAATGAAATTAAAAGGAAAACTATCACAGCTAAGTAGGCTTTATAAGTTAACGAGTAATAGTTGACCAACTTAAATTTGCGGTTGGAGAATTGTCCTTGACGTATATCGATGTATGGGAGAACATGTTTTCCAACTACAATGTTAAGTTTTTTTTTTTTTGATAAGTTCATCCCAAGTAATCCCAACTACGGATCTCATTGTGCTTGGTCCGACACGCACTTGGCCGGTTTTTTTTTTTAATACAACTACGCCAGCCTCTGTCAATTTCATTCAAGCGCCAAAAAATCCCTATAGCACTCACTGTACTGTATTAAGGTTAGAAATAACGTTGACAATGTGACATTATCTGCCAAAGCATAAAAAGAGGATCTTAATGAATTTAAAAAACAAAAAGTTTGGTAAAATGTAAGTCACATCCGCGAAAATCGGCCATCGCTCGATTGTTTCGATCGCTTTTGTTTTTCTGTTAGCAACAAGTTTTCCTTTTGGGTGATCGTTGTCAAGCGAATATTAAAATGTATGTGCCCTTATTTGATGACTGTTTCTGGGAATGAATAAGTAGGAATCTCTACAATACTCAAAGAAAATTGGTAACGAACAAACTCTAGAAATAAAATGAGAGAAATTCTTCCGCGTGTTGACTCAGACGTATGTAACATGTAGAAGAAATTACAGACTATTAAACACTGTAGGCGAGACAAAAAAAAAACCGTTATAAATTTATGAAGCTTTTCTGTTTTACCCAGACATCTCACTTGACGACTGCCTCGTCTTACTTTTTACAAAATAATTCCTTTCCTCCATACTCCGTTTATTACTGAGAAAGCCATATTCTAGTGCTAGGAAAGAAAGGCGACACTGACATAAAGTCGGAACTTTGGACCGGAAAAATAAATAAAAACTGAAGTTTCTGGAAGAACTTTAAAAGTTTTATTGGTGTACCACCAAAAAAGGTACATTTAGTTTGGTCTGCCGATGGCAAAAATGTAAACATAAGTACGGGAATCAGTACAAAATAAAAACTGCTGTAAAGTAATTTTTCTTCGAATGGCAGTTACGTTCTCTCTACCTCAGTATGGTGACAGTGTGCATGAAGAAGGCAATATTAATAACTGTCGCATTAACAGCTGCGCAGGCGCTGCTTCGGGGGCGAAAAACAATAGGTGATTGTGGGTATCGCGTCATTTACATAAACCTTCATTGGTTAGGACGTACTATGAACGTCAGATGAGATAGTTTATGGTTTTTTACTCTTTTGGTAAAAAGAGAGCTAAATAAAAACATATTTACAAAAAAAAAAAAACATGACTTCCAAAAAAACACTACAAAGTGAAAATTTACTTTAATTTCGGAAGTCGGTGTTTTGTCACCGACATTCGAAATCCGAAATTCCAAAAACCGACATCCGGAATTCGGAATTCCGAAATCAAACAAAAAAATGAATTTTTAAAATCGGTCCGCGATTGACGGAGAAATCGGCGAACATACATAAAAAAAAATATATATATATAAACATGTGGATTTGATAATCTCCTCCTTTCTGAAGTTAGTTTAGAACCTACAGATAGCATTGTTTTAGAATGTTACTATATGGTATTCTAATTCTGCTAATTGTAATTCAATCGTTTATGTAAACTCCCACGTTTCAGGTTTACGTATTGGTTTACAGTAGGAGCACGTTAGAAAGTTGCATGTTCTCGTATCTACGGAAACTGAAACAATTTTTTTTTCTTAATTTCCTCTGGTGGCATTTGAATACTAAAGACCGCCATTCTTTTAAGTTTGCATGAAAATAACTCAATAAGATCTCAATGCGATCCGTAAGTAACACAAAAGATTCAAATCTGCAGCGTCGGCCATTATTCACAATGTGGACCCTAAATCTCTTATTTTATTTACTGTGGAAAGCAAAAACGAGGGGAATATGTATTCAGATTTTTAAGGAAGTATGCAGTCTTCTTTATTATTCAAACTACAGATAGCATACAAGCAAGCTACCTCAGCTTAAAGGCTCGTACAGACTGGCGCGATATCGCGGTTGCGACAGGCAGCGCTATGCCTGTCGTGCAATGTGCACGAGCCTTAATTACTCTGAAAGAGGTCACAAGTTGTGATATGACTTGTGACAGGCAAAGGTCGATTATCAGAAAGCATTTTAATTTCATGTCTGATATTTATATATTTAGGTAGGCACTTCCCAGTTTTTATTATTTATTCCAAACGTATCGAATTTATTAACTTGTGATCCAATATTGCCCCTGTGCGGTTGTTGCCTAAGCTTTATTGTTAATGAGAGGAGTTGGCTAGTAGAATGTAAGAAAAGTAGAAACATAAAAAAATATGTTTATTGTCACAAAAACACGTGCAAGTACCTCAATACTCGAATGATACCTGAATGATATTTAAAACTCCGTTTAACAGGTCTTGCCACCTCCAAAAAGCAGACTCGACTTTTTGACTCCAAAAGAACTAAGTGTCTCCCGCCGTTTGTCACGACTAAGGACGATATCTCGTGATTTATCCCGTACTTGCGAATCACCCGAGAATTTGTCGAGCCCGCGGCGAGACGAATAGCGCCCCTGTACGAATGTCGAACGATTTATTGGTCTCTCATGGTGCTTCTATGATTTGTTGACTGTCCGACGCTTGATAACGAAGAACCACGGAATAGTAGACCGAAGAGTCGAAGTGATTTATGATTTTCTACTAACTGAGCGACTGAAGGAAGAAATTAAATCATGCAAGAAAATAGGTAATACAATTTCATTAAGACGCTGACAACACCTAAACCGCGGTCACTGTCAGATTGCATAGAAAAGAAAGAGAAGCGCGATGACACAACGCTTGTAATTTATTGTAAAATATGAAGCAATTATCTATTAACTCAAAATTGAGTTGAGTAATCTAAAATAAAAAGCAACCAAATTCTGCAATCAAATAAGACGTTCTTGTTATTAATTAAATACGTAACGTATGTTGATATTTAATACAGATATTTTGGATTAGAACTCAAGGTAAGAGGTTTAACGTTAGTTTGTATCGAGTTTTTTTTTCCACACGTGTTTTGGTAACAACCCAGTTCTGGGAAATTTGTTAAAAAATAACTTTTTTTTTTCCGCTACCACAAACTATACAGTTTTGGCATTTTTTTTCTTAAGATAAGTCTATTTTGGTCAATTGAGTCCTGTCAGCGCCTTAAGAACAAAATATTATACAAATTGATAAATCCACTAGGTTTAAGGCACTTCTACTTAGGAAGAAGCTATTTTCAGTAACTGTCATACCCAGTAGATACCTAAAATTATTTAAAAGCTTTATTATTTAAATTACTAAGATTAAATCGGGAAAGGGCTTCAAGAGTGAATGAAAGAACTATCGATTGACACATAACGACTTTCTACAGTCCCTTATAAATCGACCAAAACCAACGCCATTTTCTGTACCTACCTTCACAAAACAAATAAAATGGCGTCGAAAGTTCCCCGAACGTTGAATAAGGCGAAAATAAAACCAGCGAGACAGCTTATTGTGTTCTGTTGTTGTAGATAAGTCACTCAGGCTCCGCGGGGCCCAGATCGTAATCCAGGAGAAATTAACACTTCCCTGATATTCCGAGAGGACAAAGATCTATACAGACTGTTTGTAGGATTACGTCTGTTGAGAAAATGCGGAAAATGTAATTTTAAGGGGTTGTGTACGTCAAAAGGAAAAAAACGGTAGGTACCCATAAAGGATCACTCGTGTGTCTGTCCGCTCGTCTGTCATAGGCGATTTGTTCCGAATTTACAGGACCGATTCATTTATAATTTGGTACACATATAAATTTCTGAGACCCAAACACGGACGTGTATCGTAAATAAATTAATTTTTAATATGAGGGGTCAATTCTGGGGCGCCAATTATAGAAAAAAAAATCATTTTTGCATATTATACCGTGTGCCATATTAAATGAAAGGGCTTATTGTGAGGGTCTTAACTACACTTTTTTTATAATTTTGTTTTAAAGTTATTTAAGAAGACATGAAAATTGACCGTTACCCCACCCCCCCTTCTCTCCGAACCTACTGACCCTAAAATTTTGAAAAAAA
Organism: Atethmia centrago; assembly: GCA_905333075.3. NCBI lineage: Eukaryota > Metazoa > Arthropoda > Insecta > Lepidoptera > Noctuidae > Atethmia > Atethmia centrago. The sequence continues at coordinate 25,673,704 of HG995378.1, read as the reverse complement.
TTCCGATAGTAGTTTTTTTTACTTGTACATTACATGAAAATCCAGAAGTCTGTGGTGTTTAAATAACTTGGTAAAACTCTCAATATTGCGCGTACAAACTTACATTTTCAGTTGGATTGTATGGGAGGACATGCTTTTCGACTACAATGTTAGGTTTGTTCTTGGGATAAATTCATCCCAACTACGGAACCCATCATTGGGCGTGGTCCGACACGCACTTGGCCGGTTTTTTTTTTATTATTGAAACATTATTTTTTTCTTTCAAATCATGAAACATATTTTAACTTTTAAAACCGCAGATGAAAAATGCATATTATATAACATACATAATATTACGCCTTGATTCCCCGAAGGGTTGGGCAGGTGTGTACCAGTAGTAGACCCACATTTCGCCAGTTAAGGTTAAGTCGCATGTAATAGAGGGCGAGCTTATAACCATCAATAAAAAAAAACTATGATGTTGGCTAATAATTAGCACCTCTAGTAGAAAATAAATTACAATATAGAGTGGACCCCAAGTGCGAGCGGCTGTTTAATGCCTATAAAAACGCGACAGAATTACTTTACAAGTCTTTAAGTCTACTTAAAGCGTTATAGAACAGAACTAAAAATAAAATTCGTGTTAAAATCACGAGATTATAGGGCAGTAACAATATAAAGCCAGGTTCGCGTTCTGTGCACCGCTGACCATTTACCGCGGCCATTGTTGCTCAGTAATGAGCAAAAAAAAGTTTATTATCGCTGTTAGCAGTGCAATGAACAATGGCCATAAACAAACTAGTTTTTGATATTTTTTCCACGTCCTTATAAAAGGAGGTCGCGTAAAGGCTCCTGCATGCTGAGGCGATATCGCGGGTGCGACAGGCAGCAATATGCCTGTAGCGCGCGCGATATCGCCCCAGTCTGTAAGAGCCTTATGACCCTTAATTTTATGTTGGTTTACGAACTTTTTTGCTTGATATGACGAAGCACATAATGTGTTGCTCTATTTATTTCATTAGGTACTTAGTTTTTTTTTTTGGGTGGGAAAACATCAAATAACTTCTCCCGCTCTGGGCGGACCGGGAGGGTGTTTCAGACTCTTACTGATTGAAACCCATCCGTATTCCTTCCGTTGCCTGTGTTGCCAGGGGCCTCGGTAACCCATTAGTACCTTCCCGCAACCCCGGCAGTACTAGTACTCTACGAAGTTAATTTGTTCATGGCAGTAATATTTTATTAGGATGGCTGATAAAACTGGTATGAACTGTTACTAACCGTCTTAGAACGGTTCGGGGATATTTGGAGGTTTCAGTAATTCTCAGGAAATCTTTACAGGAATTTCGCAAGAATGAGTGAAACCTACAAACCTTTCCCTAAAGAAAAATGAAAAAAAAGTTACCTTCATATTTGCGATACACAATGTTTTTGTTAAAAAATGCCAAACGGAATCTTTTCGCCCAAACTTGAACTGAGCATTTTGATTGCGTTTCTATTGCACTTCACAGTATTCATGGCAGCCATTCCCCATGTTGGATTTGGGTTAGATTTCACTGTCCTGACCTTTGTGTCTGTTACCAAATGTTTCGTAAAACCTTACTTCGCCTGTATTCTAAGGTTTGTTCAAATGGAATCGTCGATTGATTCTCATTGGGAAATAATATTGCCAAATGTTGAAGTTTATTGTTATCTAAAGGCGTAGGAATCAAGAGCAGGTTTGATATTTAATGCAGTGTTCTAAATATACAGGTGTCAAGTATCAACGTGCATGGAACTGCATATTTTAAGAGCAAGTTTTATAAAAAAGATAGATGATCTTTATAAAGCTGTAAGAGAAGGAATGGGGGTATTCTTAAATTGCAGGAAGAATTTTAAATAGGCAAAGCAGGACAAACAAAATCGTAAATAAACAGTAATTAATTACGGCAAGTTGTCGCCAAAAAAACAATGTGTAGACTAAACGAGTCAATATAACTCTTATTTGGTTAAAAGTGTCGTAAGAGGACGTTTAAGACGGATTAAAAAGCACTTAGATCGAAATGACTCGTAACATTTGTCCTCGTAAACGTATGCTATGGGAAAAACAACATTTCTATGTCTAGGAAGGTGACAGGCGGCAAATCGTCAGCCCTTAATAGGAGCGACATCACGCGATGCACCACATAAGGGCAGGGAAAGCGCTCGCAATTAAACTTTATGATTGAATAGCGTTTGCTGCGTTTGCGCATGGCCTCGTTACAGAGAATTGTTGAATACCCAGCTTAGTTTAATGTTAAAAGTTGCTATCTTAATTAGGTTTCAGTAAGTTTGTGGTTGAATTCTTGTGGTATGTTTTCTCTTTGCGTCCGTTAAGATTGATCTGGTTATGATACGCCCTAAATTGATATCAGATTGAGTTTCTCAAAGACCAAAGAAATCTGAAAATGACTCAAAGGCTCCTACTCAAAAGACATCTAAGGAATGATTTGACAAGATAACAAATATGGAAAACAAAAGGAAAGGTACATTAATGTTTTGTTCTCCTGGTTAAGTTTCAATCTCTGCCCGTTTATTTACAACATAAACCCTAGACGTTGGTGTTAATTGATAACGATCTAGCCATTTTAACCTTTTGCGTAATCTGAACGAGGATGAAAATAGCATATGGTGCGTCATCGGGAGTTTCATGTTAAGTGTCTATTCATTCCGTAATGGGAAACCATGATGTTCCATAACGACTTTCAGGGTGGCGAAAGTGCGTATGTTGCGCAAATATTTGCCCACTAATTTACTTAAAGGCTTCCTTTGAACGCTTCATTTATAAGGTAAACTTACAAATTAGCATATCTAGTACCATCGACGACTCCGCATGCCTTTTTAGAGGAAACAATTACGATGTTAAGAAATTACTCTCGCTTTCATCACTTGAGACCCTTTCGTTAAGTGCTTTTATTACGTCACTCGAAAATTGAAGAATTGTATGGAGATCCATTGTGTTTTTGACATCTGGTAGTAAGCTGTTGAAACCGAAAGGAACTTTATGAGCAGCTCTTAAAGCTGCTCATAAAGTTCCGACAGTATAAATTTCTTGGTACTTCAAGACGCGATAATGGTAAGTGTATGTTTTTATCACAACAAGAGTATGTGCTATCTTTATGCACGTTGTTTTGTGAGTTCCGACATTCTTGTCATCTTGGCCCTTCCTTGCTACTTCAAAAGTACGAAGGCCTTTTATATTTAAACAAGTTTACTGTCAACTGTTATTTGACTCTCTACTCTTTTTGCGTTTCTGCTTAAATTGTCTTCTTCTTAAATCCTTCGACTGAGGATAATTAAAATCATCAACCAGTGTTTACTCTCAACTATAATATATGCAGTCGGCACAAACCCATGTTGATATGTCGTTCTCTCTCATTTCCGACCTGCCGACCACCCAAACGAAATTGAGCGCGCATAAAATTACCATCTGTTATTAAAACACGCATGTATACAAGCAAATTAAATTATATACCTATATTTAACGCTACCTCTTTTATTTATATTTACACTCACTTCCCATGGATTATGAACGTACAAGTATTTGAGGTTCCATAGGAAAAAGATCGAATCCAAATAATTTACCTTTTTTATATTTCTTGTCCAAATCCTGGTGCTTCTAAACCAAATGATTTCTGTCATTTACTGCGAAATGTCATTTATTAATGATGGCCTTAATATGTTCCAACAACAAATTAAATCTTCTATTTTCATTGAATTTGTCAATTACTTTTAATTTTAGACGTCAAGGGGTCTAACCGCAGTCCGTAAATCATTAATGTTCACTGTGCTCTAATCCGACAGCTTGTCAGTTCCGAATCACGGAAGTAGTACAAACGTATGAACATGGAAACATACATTCATATATGTACTGAAGTATTGATAAATGATCGGTCGTATTGCACCCAAAACGGTATGCGCTCGGACGTCGTACGTTTTTGGCAAAATGTTTTATTCATCAATACGAAAGAATATTGCGGAATGTTTTTGTGTCTCTTGGATCTTCCAAGTGGTTTCCGTTTTTGGTAGTTTTGGTGAAAAGTTTCTTTTGAAATAGATGCCTTTCTTCCTTCTTTAAAGACAATTTAAATATACGCCGAGTCCTTCACGCAAGTATTTGTCCTTCTTTTTTATGATTAGGTCATCCATGCATCATGACTACGTAACTGGTCTATAGTAATGTATCATTCATGATCTATTTTCCTGGTTTTCGCCTCAATGAAGTTGTTAACACTACTTCTGGGTTTCTATGCAGCGATTTATTACTTTTTGCTCGGCTGGTTCTGCGAAACCGGCCATTTTTTCTCGGAGGTTTTGCTCAGTCTTTATGCAGTCCAAGTCGACAAACTTCAAAGGAATGCTCGCATTGTTTTACGAGCATACATACTAATAATAAAAAAAGTGAAAGTAACTATTTTTCTGTCTGTTTCCTTTTCACGCCTTAACGGCTGAATGGATTTTGGTACACGGATAGACCACGGCTTGGGTTGGGACATAAGGAGAATACTTTTTTTCCAGCAGAACGATCCCGTGGGGTAGGTTCCGACCCCCAAGCGGGATGATCCCGAGGGGTAGGGTCCGACCCCCAAGCGGGACGTTCCCGTGGGGTAGGTTCCAACCCCCAAGCGGGACGATCCCGTGGGGTAGGTTCCGACCCCCAAGCAGGACGATCCGGTGGGGTAGGTTCCGACCCCCAAGCAGGACGATCCCGAGGGGTTGGTTCCGACCCCCAAGCGGGACGATCCCGTGGGGTAGGTTCCGACCCCCAAGTGGGTGTAGCCGCGTGCTAAACCTAGTCAGTTATAAAAGGAAATGCGTAGCTTGGTAAAAACTGCAATAATAATGGGTTTTATTTTTTAATAATGCGTGGCGGGTGTCCGGTGGGAGGCCAACGGAACAGCATGCCGATCGCGACAGATAACTGCTGCGCAATTTGTTATGTCGACTGGTTTAGTAGCCCACTTTTTTGACTCACCATTATTATTATTATTAATAATTGAATTACTGCTGCTAATAATACTGCTATTAATTATTGACGCTGGAAATGTTCCGATGCAAAAAATTGGTTGCGTTTACGCCCAAAGATTTGAAAGGCGTTTCACCATTAGGTCAGTTATTTGTTTTAATGTCAGGTCAGGTCAGATACAGCCCTTTTTGACACTGTAGATATTGTAGATTTCCGTGAAGATACAAATACAAATGTAGAAAAGAATCCCATAACCCTTTCCCTGCCCGTTTAGTATGACCACTTCTATATCTTCTCAGCGAAGAACACCTAGACATATATCTCTCTCAAAGTGAGCATTATTTGTTCATGTTATGACATCATCATCTCCCTAAACTTTTCCCAACTATGTTGGGGTCGGCTTCCAATTTATCCGGATGTAGCTGAATACCAGTATTTTACATGTAGCGACTGCCTATCTGACCTCCACAACCCAGTTACTGGTTAATACCCCTTGTTAAGACTGGTTGTTAGACTTTCGGGCTTCTGACGACCCGTAACGACTGTCAAAGATCCACGAATGACAGTCGGGACCAACGGCGTAACGTGCTTTCCGAGGCACGGAGGGGTCTTGGTAAGTAGGTTACCCATCCACGGACCAACCACGGCAAGCGTAGCTTAATCTGATCGACCCGTGCGTTTGTTATTACTTAGCCACAAACCGCTCCTCTTGTTAATTTCTGACATCGTGCCGTAGAAATCTTTCTGCAATCTGTCATTTTGTCTTTCGTTTCTTCCATCTCTACGGTGGTCATGCTATGCGTACCTACTGACTACTGACCCATAATCGAATAAGATTCATGGCGATTATTTAAATATTATGTATGTGTACTCGGACAGTGAACCTGTTAAACTACCAGTCACTCTTCAGCGATCACTGTCCTAGGCAAATGAAACAATGGCTTCCGTGATGGTTATCAAGTTAAGCTCTGAACTATAAAAGTCGAAGCAGTAACGTCTCGTCTACATACAAATTATGCAATAAATATCTTAGAAGCAGCTCCCCGAAGTGAAAGTGAGACTGTGCAGGAATGCGACTAATGCGAGCTATGCACATCCTTTCGGTCCGTCTGTCACGATCACTGGCTACCGCAGTAGGTACCGGCCACTACTGGAAACTTTCTTCAAATTAAGTAATGTGGATTTTTGGACTGTTTAGCCAAGTGTATAAACTGCTGGTCTCTGATCTGGAGCATGGAAATGGTAATATGTGACGACTGTTTTATGTTGTTTTAACAGTTGATATTATTTAAACTGGAGTTTCCAAAGTACCTAAGCATTTAATTTTAAAATACTTGATTTTAAACAAATAAGATATGAAATTTGTTTTTATCTAAAATCTACCTAATGAATAAAGATCACCTTCGTCTTTATCATCAGGGATAATAATGCAATTAAAAGTTAAAAAAGTAAAGACTTATGGCATGTCTCACGATGTCGTCAAGAAAAATAAAATATGTGCACACATTCGAGTCACAACAGCCATAAAAAACAAAAAATTGCTGTATAATTGAAAAATAAATCTCAACAGTGGCAATAAATAAAATCGTTGCGTGTGTTTCGACGCCGATGTTCGGCGATTATTCGCGCGTCGGGCCACACGGCGGGAAAATACACTGTTTATTTCAATGACACGGTAGGTCCAGAAGGGCTCGCGACTAAATAATAACAGCAGCACGGGTCGATCTTCAAGGTTAAGCAAAGCTTGCCGAGATCGGTCCGTGGATATTCACCCATCCACGGACACCCATCCATAACATACCGAGACCGCTCAGTGCCTCGGAGTCGGAAAGCACATTAACTGTAGCTGCCGGCTGTCATGCGTACATCTTTGACAGTCGTTACGGGTAGTCAGAAGCCCGAAAGTATGACAATCAGTCTTGCCAAGGGGTATCGCGTTGCGCAGTAACTGGGTTGTGTAGGTCAGCTAGGAAATCCGATCGACGGCGCGTTGTATTCCACGCGCGCCTCAAAGAGATGTCGTCAGCACAAATGTAGGGGTCCACTAGGGCCGATGCCTGCCGGGGTCGCGGGAAGGTACTAAAGGGTCACCGAGGCCCCTGGCAACGCAGGCATCGGAAGGAATACGGGTGGGTTTTAGTCCGTAAGAGTCTGACACACCTTCCCGCTTCTTGATGATTTCCCACCCAAAAAGAAATAAAGCTAGGCTATCACTCTATGTAAAATTCTGGTATTCAGCTGCATCCGGATAGCCTGGAAGCTGACCCCTACATAGCTGGGAAAAGGCTAGGCAGATTGCGATAGTAGTTTGCATACAATAACAGTGAAAGCCGACCATTGATATTTTAATCGTGGCAACAATTTATTCGGCCGTGAAATCGATACCCCCATCGGGTTTAGTGTTACCAGCGTAAAATATTTCCCGGTATAGGTTTTTGATTGCTGAATGCTGGACTGGCAACAAAAGCTGTCTACTTCGTCTCTGCTAAGTAATGCGTTGCGTACAAGAGTTTCTAATCATGACTCAGCTTCAAGCTCAATAGTAGGTATATGGAATAAGTACAATTTTTTTTTCTGTTTGTAGTCTGGAAGTACGGTGGTGCAAATACTAGTAGGTATATTTCGACATACAAAATCAGAAAAGCTAATACTTGTACCATTCAAAAAATAAACTAAAATTTTCGTTTTTATGAATGAACCTTTCAAACTTTGAGGACCAATTAATTTTCAATTAATGTAAGACACCCGAGATAACTGGGTCTGTATAACTTGTGTGGCTTTGTGAATGAAATTGGTTGTGATCATTTTTGGAAGCTTTCGCTATTTTTGCAAAAAATGTCAACGAGATTTCCAGTTTCATAAAGCCCATTTATATTAAGTTTGTTGTCAATTAATTTGACTGGCTTTTTTTATCCAAATACAAAGGGCAACATAATAATTTGTTAGCAGATTAAGGGTCCATCTTAAATGACGTCACACAAATTTCATGATTTTTGGACCCTTGTCACAGATGTGAGATGTCATATATTTTGCGATTTATTTTAAAGTTATTCGTTAGAGTTGAAGTTTAAGGTTTTAGGTTTTAATACTTTCGATTTATACATTCTGACAAAGCTCATGACTGGTCCCCCTCCTTTTTCACACTTCGTTGATCTCCTCCCTTCCATAACGAGTGATTTAATTTATGGATGGCCCCTTACTGATAAGACCGCTACCGCTTCTTTTTGTACTAGCGTATACTTCCGAGGTATCCGCAAATTATCTAATAAACACCACAGCTCCTAATTAGTGGAAAATTACGCGAAACAATGAGATACTCCACAATAATGAGCCCGTTATCAGAACTAGATAAGAGTATAATGTGAAGTTGTAAACAGGAAGTGCGCACGCGCTGATCTGTCCGGATATTGCCGCGATATTGTGCTCAGTGATGGATTAATTAAACAAGTTTATTAATAAATGCAGTGCGATTTTAAAATATGAAGTTATGTTTGCAGAAAGGCTCATAATTTCCTTATGGGACTTTTAATCAAACGCTAAAAACAAAAAATGTCGGGTCAAGTTAACGAAATTATACCCAAATATAGTTTAACTAATCAAATCCAACATTAAAGTCATCAAGAGAAAGTTTAAAGAACAAAAGATCAGATAATATTAATTAACGTAAATTATAAGAACTGTCTCCATTATCATTTTCTATCAAAACGGGCGGCCATTAAAGTGTTGCCAGACTTGCCAGTGCTATATCTACCCCATCTCACGACAGAGACAGGCGATCCATCACAGAAAACAAGTAATACACAAGGCATTTATTTACCGGTAGCAAATAGATATGAAATAATAGTGCACCACTTTGCTCTATTTCTTAGAGAATATTATCTGTTAGTCGAGAAATCGGAGTGAGACGGTTATTAAACGAACTGACCTGGTGCAGTCAGAAAGTGATTTAGTAGTTACCAATATTGGGGTCATGTTTGGTACCGTTTTTTTCTTCTTTAAAAAAAAGGTGAATGGAATTTATCAGATGTAAAAAGACGCTTAACAAAAGCGAAAGTCACTTGTAATATTGATTAAAAAAAAAAATGTGGACCATACCTGGGAAGCTCCTGGTTGCGGCGACAATGAAGGTCAAGGTTCCATCTTGGTTTTACTTTTTTTCACGAAAACGAGTTTTAAATCATATAAATTATGTTTTAATACAACTCCTGTGCATTCAAATGCACATGAAACCAAAACCACAAATGTTTTGCGTGCAGCGATTTTTCGCACTAGAAATAAAAGTCGTTTCCCAGCACTATTTTTGCTTAACGTTACTTAGTTTGATAAACAGAATGCGTAGATAACAGGATGGTCTTTTTACACTCTGTATTTTGTTGAGCTCAGAATATATTCTTGAGTGTTGTATCCTTAATTATTAGAGGGGCTTTTGGCTAAGTAATAACAGCCGCTCGGGTCAATCGACCAGGTTAAGCCACCCTTGCCGCGGTTGGTCAGTGGACGGGTGACTATCTTTACATACCATGACCCCCTCCGTGTCTCGGAAAGTACGTTAAGCCGTTGGTCCCGGCTGCCATTCATGGATCTTTGACAGTTGTTTCCATTCGTCAGAAGCCCGAAAGTCTGACAACCAGTCTCACCAAGGGGTATCGAATTACCCAGTAACACATAAGATAGGTCAGATAGGTCGCTCCGTGTAAAATACTTAAATTTTGACCTACATTAAAGTAGGTTTATGTGTACTTAAACTAAATGTAACTATCAGGTAAATGATTTATAAGCTAGTGACTAGTTAAACGTATGTCTTGCGTTCGTAAAGTGGCTATTCCACTCTGAGGTCAGTATCTGAATTAAGGTATTCCTTATATTAAGGTAAGTCTTTTAGGAAGATAAATATTTTGAAAGCTTCTGTACACATTACACTGAATTAGTTGCTGTATCAGATACCGAATCCGTAAACTAATAGAAGTGTGACAGAGACGGATGTATCGCGACCTTTCTCTCTAGTAATTAGGTTACTTTTTAGGAGGCTAACTTGCTAAATGCGATAACACTTGTCTGAATTCAATAACTGAGCCATTTAGATGTTTAAAAGCCAAGTGGCTTTTTAGGGTGAATTTCACTAATGGAACTGTACGCGATCAACATATCTGAACTTGGAGAGCTTTCAGTGTCCAATACCTGATCGCCTTCAGTTTCATTAGAGAAATCGCCCCTAGTACTGCCCAAACTATCGATACAATCGTCCATGTTGCTGCAATCTGCCGCGACTCGCGTCGAAGTCTCTGTTACCGGTGCGTGCGCGCGCGCAACGTTCAGCTTTGATTTACGATCAATAGCTGCGCTGCCTTATGGCCACTGAAACTGCGGAGCTTTGGTAGTTTTCAGATGGTGTTTGTTTTTTTAATTAATCCCTTATTGCGGGACTAAGAGCTGGTCCCAATTTAATGGCCCAGTTAAAAGGCTTTCAGATTAGTACCTGGTACCAAAAAGCCTGATTATAATGAGGCTGTTTATGTGGTGTTATATAGGTTTCTCTGTAAGGATAGATGTAAGTTGGAAATAAATAAATAAATAACCCGGATGACTTCGAAATAATTATAATATAACTTCATTGATACAGATAACCTTTGTTACAAAAGTACTTAATGATTAGGTTACAAGTTCAGATAAATAAAGGTAGCTTAAATACTGTAAACCCTGTCTCCAAAACAAGTCACAAGTTGGCCCCTGTGACTTGGGAGTCAGTGTTCTACTGTTACTTCAAATGTTCCAATATACCTTTCTGTGTGTGTTGTCTATGTTGAAGAACCTAATAACATAATTGGGGTAATACAAATTAACAAAAAGCTATCATTGGTGCCGATTCCCTTGTTCGCTAACTAAACTAAACATAAGTTCAGTGCATCTTTTTCTTTCTATTTCATTAAGAAAAGGACAGAATATAAATTTTAGTTTAGTCCTGTCAAATTAATCAGCGCTTGACGTAAATTGACGTAATTTTAGTAGACAAGTTTTTAATCACGTCTAAACTTGTACGGAGTAGGGAAAGGCGCTGATTAATTTGACAGGACTAAACAAAAATTTATCTTCTGTCCTCTTCTTATTGAAATACAAAGAAAAAGATGCACTAAACTTAAATTTAGTTTGTGAACAAGGGAATCGGTACCAATGTGAGGTAAGGGGTTATGTAGAGTTGATTAGGTGAGTATTTTGTGTTTTATTTATTTATTATTATTTTGTTGTGTGCGTGTGGGTGGGGTGTGAATGTATGCATGGATGTGAAAGTTTGATAGAAGGGATGTATGTGAGGATGCGTGTGTGTGTGTGTATGTGTGAGCCGCGAGTGTGAGTAAAAAATAGTAGATTCTCAACGTTGATATTGGGTATGCGCTTGTCCACATGTATCCTAAACTACGACGTGGCAGTACCATAATCTTCATAACATCTCCAGCAAGCTTAGCAAGACTTTTATATTTCTACTCTACTATAAAATAGAAATCGCTTGTCTACCAAAAATGTTCTACCGTCTACACGGAAACGTCATTTTTATCTACTCTTCCGTCGACAAAACGCTTCTGTACGGTTCTCGTGCTAAGCCTGCAGGGATGTGTTACCAACTGCACTTTCGCATTTCCTAGGTGAAAATTTCTAACACAAGGTGCGTTGTTGTGTAAATTGATTTCCTTTCCATTTCGCCTGCACAATCAAGTTATGCAGCCATTATACATGTTAACAGGCGTAACCACCAATTAGGGCCAAGTCTAGATATTATGAGGCGCCTTCAAATCCTAAAGGTTACTGTTTGGCTGTACCTGCGCTTGCGCCGGTCAAACTATAAATAACGTTAACGTTTCCGGGTAGGTACCTGAAGTACCTATATACCTGCTGATGTTTACACTTTTTGTTGCGTAAGCCTAATAACTCTTGGTTCACGAACTATGTATGTAAGAGGTAATTTGTAAAACATATTGCATTAGATTTCCAGTAGGAAATGATCGTTTGAATAATCGATGTCTACTTTCTTACGCACTAACTCGTGGTTAAGCATACGATGAGTTATGCTTATGTCTGTTTTCACTAACATTAAGCGACATCTAAATGTAATGCCGAAACAACAGCGCACTGTTCGATTTTCAACGCTCGGTTAATTGCAGAGAGTCGAAAATGCAACGTGCAATAATATTTAGGCTTTTAGTTCGGTTACTGCCTCGTTCGTCTAGTACTCGCAAGCGCTACTGCTGCGGGGAAATGTGGTATTTTACTACACAAAGTCACGTCTTTATATATTAACCATTTCACCATTTTTCTTTATACTTGGATTCTTCTTTCAAGCATAAAATCATATTGTTATGCCTCTCACTTTTTGAACACTACAGCTGAAAAGCAAAACTTTAGTCACAATTAACTGTTTTTACACTCAAAACTGTATTTTATATTAATAGTTTTCTCTTGTTGTAAAAATCTTAACATGTTATTATCCATTGACATATTTTATCATAAATTGTCATCTGTCAGATTTCTTTCTCTATGCTATAAACTGCCATGATAAGGCTAGTTCAGATTACATTTAATTAGGCTATATACTCATCAACAAAAATTTTGAATAATGGGCTTTTTTTTTGGGTGGGAAATTATCAAATAACTTCTCTAGCTCTGGGCGGAGCGGGAGGGTGTGGAGGACTCTTACTGACTAAAACCCACTCGTGTCCCTTCCGTTGCCTGTGTTGCCAGGGGCCTCGGTCACCCTTTTGTACCTTCCCGACTCCCAGGTCGGGAAAAGTAATATTTTCCATTAGGAATTTCTCAGTAGCAAACCCAAGTCTGGATTTATGCTCGGTGGTTGGTAATAGGCTCGCCTCCGTGGGACTTAAACATAAAGGTTTATCCACACCAAAGTTACTTTTTGTAGGGCAACATGGATAACCATTGATAACATTAAGTAACTTTCTATAACTTGTAGTTGTCCATTGTTGTCCACTATTAATTGCAAACGTTGCTGCACAAAAAATAACTTCGGTGTGGATGCACTTTAACTGGCAAAATGTGCCTAACTCTTCAGGGATTTCAGGCGTGAAAATATGTTTTGTTGTGTTAGGTGTGTTCTATTGTTAGTGAAAACCAGCATTACCTTGTTATGTTTTATTAGCTTTTTGAGTGAAGTGTCTCTGTGTGATGATACGCCATCAGTAAAGAGAAAACATTTCGTTCTATCAATTCGCAGATCTTCACCGCCACTTAAACACGTACAAGTCCCTTGAGTTATTATATGATACAGTCTTGAATTACTCTGATAGACATCTGTGCAATTTAATAATAAGATTTTTGCAAGAGATTCTGTGTTTATTTTCATCATATATTTATGGAGGTTTTTAACAATTACTTTTTTTTTTCTCAGGTATGTACACACAATCCAAAGTTTCCACATTGCCGTCAGAAGAGCTGCAGGTAATTTCGTAGTAAATTGCTTTTTGATATGTAACATCTTTCCTTTTGCGATCTATGGGAGTGACTTCGTGAAAAGGGACGGACGTGTGTAACAAACAGGAAGTGACAGCTTAAGACGCTGGCAACACCTAAACCGCGGTCACTGTCAGATTGCATAGAAAAGAAAGAGAAGCGCGATGACACAACGCTTGTAATTTATTGCAAAATATGAGGCAATTATCTATTTACTCAAAATTGAGTTGAGTAATCGAAAATAAAAAACAACCAAGTTCTGCATTCAAATAAGACGTTCTTGTTATTAATTAAATTCGTAATGTATGCTGATATTTAATGCAAATATTTTGGATTAGAACTCAAGGTAAACGTTAGCGTTAAACTAACCCCTTACCTTGAGTTCTAATCCTATTAGATTTTATGAAAAAAAAATGTCGATACAATCTAAATTGTATCGACATTTTTTTTCATAACGTGTTTTGGTAACAACCAAGTTCTGGGAAATATGTTCAAAATTGACATATATTTTCTCCGCTACCACAAACTATACAAATTTGTTTTTTTTTTTTTCTTAAGAAGCCCAATTTGAGCAATTGGGTCTTGTCAGCGCCTTAAGCATGGAATAACATAGCATGCAATGCATAGCATGGAATTAGTAAGTACTTTAGCATAAATAAGTGTTTTCATGGAATTAGTAAGTACTATATATATATTGTAAGTAGAGGGGGTCGAATTTCGACTCGTGTATTTATTCGAATAACTATTGTAGTATTTAGCTTTTTAAATTTTGAGGTTAATTTCTGTCGCTGCTCAGTTGCGTATTACCAAGGTGAGATGTCAGATGTTACACATCTTATGCGACTACTGTAAGGACCGCTCGTTTTTTTATTTTTTTTCAAGGCATCCAAAGGAACCTATGCATTTTATTTTATATTTATATAATATTTTTAATATAATTTATTTATTGTTCCAAATACAGATATTTTTCCACCAGTTATGGATAAGCAAAACTGTGCAATACAATACAGAAAGTACTTAATTTTAGTAAGTAAAAGATCACCTGTATCCGGTACTAGTTGAAAGACTGTGTCACAGTAGACAGGGCCTTCCGCTTAAAATGAGACAGCGTTTTGACAATAGGTACATGTATGCCGATGTATGTTGAAAAAAGCTTATAGGCAGTGGATAATGAAAAATTAGGAACGAGTAGGTAATTAAAATAAAGTAACTATAGGTGTGAATGTGTTGTGTAGGTGTTTTGTATTTGTAAGTTACTTCTTAATTGTGAAATAAGATGACAAGATTCAAAGCCCTAACAAATGACCTCTTCAGTTTAAATGATTAACATAACTTAGATATAATATATTCAAGTTATGTTAATCATTAAAATTTTCAATCATTTAAATTTAAACATGCTTAATAGAATACTGTTAGAGCTTGAGCCAAGTTAGAATTTCTGCATTTTTTTTGCACAGATTAAATCAATGGATTTTGAAAAGTAGGTATATTTAGATAATTGTAAATTACATATTTATTTTATTAGCTAATAAGCCGACTAGACTCCAATTGCTAAACGTTTAACAGCGATTTCCCAAAAATCTATTTTTTTTTTAGTTAAGCCAGTATTCTTTTAAGCGTGCGATATAATTATAAGATTCTTAGAAATATATTGCCATCTTAAGCTTGCACCTTTAAGTAAAGAACACTAAATTATATCGTCGCTACCGATTGATATCAAAGATTAAGTTTCTTGAAATCGATGTATAACTCGAATGGAATCGATATCCGGACAGCAGCAATTTAAGCGCATCGATAATGATCGACCAGTCAATCCTGAACTCTTGCAATGGCATTTCACTGCTTATTTTAAATGAAAAATTCATTTTATACGGGTCTTGTTGATTGGACATAATAAAAGTGTATTTCTTAGTTTCCGTTGATACAGTTTTCCAATGTATTGCGTCGACCAGTTTTTATGATTCAATCGCCGTTGGAACTTGATGGCGGCTGTAATTTGTTCGAACTGGAAATGTATCCGAGTCTATAGCTTTATTAATTTAATATTTGTTTGTACGTAAAAGTATTTATCGAATGGCTCCAGTTATTTTCAATAAAATTAAAATACTAGCGATCTTTGATTTCTTTAAGCGATCGGAGCAACATTACTGTAATCGCGGCTTCGGCTACATCAACATATCAGCGAAATTAGCCGCATGAATCGCTCATGCTAATTCGTTGTGTAGCATTTGTACTGTAGCTACGCCATCGCCGAATATACGCCGAATTTTCGCTTATAATGTAGCCATACCATGTTTATCTCGTTTCGCTCCGTCAGTCGCATCGCAAATCGCTGCCTACTGTAGCCTCAGCCTTATTGTGTGTCTGTTACGAGTATTTCGGCACCACTAATTTTATTATTATTTGTATGCTTTCGAGAAAAATGTAGCGAACTGACCAAGACCATCTTAATTATCCTATTGTATTGAAAACCTACATTTACGAATAAATTTGATTTGATTTGATTAAGGGAATTGAAAAGGAAAAGTTTAAACTTAGATAGTCATTGTTTTGAGAAAAGCAGTTAGTTTGAAATTAGTTAATCTATGTAGTTTTTGGTCATAAAAAAAAACAAACGCACGTTAAAATGAATACGCTACTGAGAGACCAATTTCAGAGTAAACTGCCAGGAAAATTAATTCTATTAAAAAAATCATGAAGGTAGGTAATTCATTTAGATCAACTTGATTGGCAGTAGGTACAAACATTAGTTAAGTATCCGATACACCCACATCCACATTTCATCATCTGCCTAGCCTTTTCCCAAGTATGTTTGGGTCGGCTTCCAGTCTTACTGGATACAGCTGAATACCAGTATTTTACATGGAGCGAATGCCTATCTGACCTCCACAACCCAGTTACTGGGTAACACGAAACCCCTTGGTAAGACTGGTTGTCAGACTTTCGAGCTTCTGACGACCCGTAACGACTGTCAAAGATCTACAAATGACAGCCGGGACCAACGGCTTAACGTGCTTTCCGAGGCACGGAGAGGTCTTGGTATGTAAAGATGGTCACACATCCACGGACCAACCGCGGCAAGCGTAGCTTAACCTGATCGATCGACCCGTGCAGCTGTTATTACTTAGCCACAAGCCCCTCCTTTCCTTAGCCACAAACCCCTCTTCCACATCTAACCCACATCCACATCTAACCATAGAAAAACCAAGTCAAACAGCATCGTGAACGGGGAAACAGTGACACAAATCGAAAGCGCCCTGAACTCGTTAAACCCACTCAAACCAACATTAATTCAATCCAAGGATTGACTTTCTAAATGATGAACAAAACTCATTTGCGGTATGACAAGTGAAATTACCATCGCTAGGTAGCGTTGCTTTCACGGGGCGCGCAGTGACATTCAGGATGTATCTAGATGAGCCCAGATTATCGCATTCTGCCATCAGAACAGTACTGGAACAGCTTTTATCTGTGTATTTAATGTCCTACAGCGGATTCTTGATGGTGTTGTGTAAGTAGACTTGATCGTTGGGCGTTTTAGCGGTAAAAGCATGAAAGTTTTAAGACTTGTCGAATAATAAGGAAATCTAGTTAATGGATTTGCAGATTTTGCTATGAAATGGAAAACGTTATTCATATTTTATGATTTTATAATGCCCTAAGCCTTTAGCTAAAAGCCTTCCTGATTTTACGAAACATAAATCGTAAGATTTTCTCTAACGTAGCAAGAATGGCCTAAGATATACATTAATACAGGGTATATGCCTTACGATCTGACTGCCTCGTTTGTCTAGTGGTCGCAAGCGTTACTGCTGAGCATGAGGTCGTGTGTTCGATTCCCGGGTCGTAAAAAGTGTTATTGGGTTTTTCTATCTGGAATTTGTCAGTAGCAGCCCGGAGTCTGGATTTGTGCCCGGTTGCTGGTAATAGGCGCATCTATTGCGTGGGACATACACATAACTGGCAAAATGTGGGTACATCTCTGCCTAATCTTTCGGGTATTACAGGCGTCATTTTATGTTATACCTGAAGATTTTGCGTGCATCCTCCTATACCAACGTTTGTCTTGCTTCTTTAATTTAACTCCATAATGGTAGTCTCGGTCAAGGGGCTTGTGGCCAAGTAATAACAGCAGCACGGGTCGATCGATCAGGTTAAGCTACGCTTGCCGCGGTTGGTCCGTGGATGGGTGACCATCTTTACATACCAAGATCGTGCCTCGGAAAGCACGTTAAGCCATTGGTCCCGGCTGTCATTTGTAGATCTTTGACAGTCGTTACGGGTCGTCAGAAGCCCGAAAGTCTGACAACCAGTCTTACCAAGGGGTATCGTGTTGCCCAGTAACTGGGTTGTGGAGGTCAGATAGGCAGTCGCTCCATGTAAAATACTGGTATTCAGCTGTATCCGGTAAGACTGGAAGCCGACCCCAACATAGTTGGGAAAAGGTTAGGCAGATGATGGTAGTCTCGGCCTAAATGCAAATTCACACGCCATAGAATAAACTCACTTGATGTGTCAATATTCTGTAGTAATGTGGTTTTCATCTGTTCTTAACCGTCACTGCACATTCGAAATAGTCTTCAAGAGTTTCAAAATCTCGATGGTGTTCAATAAAGGTGTATTGTTGCACTGTTTAATTACTGTTGCAATTCAAAATTACTATCAATCAATCAATCTGATATGAATAGTGTTAATATAATTTGACGCCTATGTGGGGATATCTGTCATATTAGTTGCAATATGTGTCAGAGACAGGTTGCTTCATTCGAACCTGTTTGATGTATATTGATACTCGTATATTGATATATATATATATATTGATATATTGTTTGTTTATATATTGTTTGATTAAAGCATTTTATGTAACCATTTCATAACATAACGCATGTATTCCCCGAAGGATTAGGCAGAGATGTACCTATAGTACACCCACATTTCGCCAGTTTTGTTTAAGTTCTATGTTAAACGGGGCGAGTCTATTGCCATCAACCGGGCATAAACCTAGACTCTGTGCTGCTACTGAGAAATTTCAGATGTGAAAACCCAATAAGGAAATACCCAGCAAGAGAAAATTCAGAATCGCCAACGCAGCAAGTAAACTCTGCGTATGCGCAACGACTTCCAACATTCCTTCATATTCTTACCTACAATAAGGTAAACTCGGTACTCAAGATCCACAACTCCTCTTACACCCAAGTGAAACACAGTTACATTATGACTTTTGGAACAATCTTACACTCTCTACTGACACAATCCTTAGTATATAAACAAATAAAATCAATTGACACACTGCATAAGCACACACACCACACACCCTTACACGCACACACACACGCACGCATAATACAGAACAGCAGCATAAACGGAAATTATACCAAATGTTATCTTTTATATTTAACTAGACTCAAAGTCAAAGTCACATTCAAATCATATATTTCAAATAGGCACATAAAAAGCACTTTTGAATGTCAAAAATAGAAAAAATGATTCTAGTCGCCCTTTCCAAAAGGTAATTTCGTATGGAGAAGAATGGGTAAGAAACTTTACCGTTACTACTTTAAAATGTTGTACAATATTTTGTATACATTAATTATATGTGAAGACTATGCACCTGCAATAAAGTTATTAAATTACAATAGGTAAAAAGAATAAAAAATGAAGCAATGACAGATAAATTAATTATGGCATAAATACACGGTACTCACATATTTACAAACATTTACCTGACCAACGAAAAAGCCATATCATCATCACCATAATTATATTTATCATAAGTAATTGACTCATAATGCATTGCGTGTAAACGGTCCTCCATGATCATAAGTAACTTCGTTTGTTGGTCTTGTCGGTGGTCTTTTGGAGATCACCTATTCAAATTGGCCAGTCAGTCTACTGTGAAAGATTTACCGCCTTCTGGCTATTATTCCGTAAATGTTTTAACTTCACTTCTCTCTTTAACTATCTCCTTATCTATCTACATTTATGTCTATTGTGTACACGTATTTGTGTTAATAAATATGTTATCATTTATTTTCGTAATTACATTACATTATCCTAAGATGGCTTTCATTTATCACTTATCACAGTTGTTTGTCTACAACAAACGACAACAACGACAGATTTCGGACATCGAATGACTCATTCTATTTCCAGCGCTGTAATCTAACACCATTTCCTCTAATCGAAGTCACATTTAGGTTATTTGATTGCTGTATTTAGTGCGTGTTGTCCTATATCCAATGGCGCTGTTTATTAAGATATTTTATAAGCTATACTTGAACGTTTGTTTACAAACAAACGCGGCCACTTCACAACTTACGTCAGTTGAAATAACGCGCGTGTTGTCAGAGGTTCGGCGCACACGCGGCTTTGATGTCGCCCGATTAACGATAAAAATTTGTCGCGTTACGTTTTGACGGACTACCCACTTCCTCGTCTGCGACTGGGTTAAAAATAAAGGTTAGATTATTTATCTAATGGAGTTTTGTGATAAGGACTTTGGAGAGTAGGAGTTATTTTATTGTAAAGTTCATCGGACTTATATTAATTTGAGAGCGTAAGGAAAACGTTAAGTTGTCCAAACCCACTCAAACTGTTCAATCAGTTGTACGTTGTTTGTTTTTCGGATCTATATTTTACGATGCTGTCAAATTTGAATAGAGTCTCTAAGTCTATATCCTTTTTTATTACAACTTTGGCAGGTGCTCAATAAATTATTTTATTAAGGGCCAATTTACACGTCTCGCGTCTTCAGAGCAAGAATAACTTACTGCTAATTGCTTGTTTACACTATTCAAGTAGCAAAACAGCAGACAAGTCCTCTACTAAAGGTAGATTATGTGAGGATGAGGCTTCACTTTTCAAATAAGGCACAGGTTACATACATGCTCGAACACGAATCTAGGGTAGGTAAGCGTGCAAGTTACCTACTTACATATAACTGTGATTTGTAAAGGTGACCCGTTGATACTGCGCATGATAATCAGAATAGAGATTTTGCTTATCAACATTATCCTTTTCGCAGATTTGTTTGTGACTCCATCGCTCTTAAACGGCTTGACAGATTTGGATGTAATTTGGCAGACAGGTAGAATATGACCTAAATAAAAATATAGGATATCATTTATTTGTGTGAATGTAGCAGTTTCCTTGGGAAGCGATTGAAACAGAAGGCATCAGCTAGTTATTTGTAAAACATTCTTTAAAGTAAATACAACCTGCTTTCCAAAAATTCCAAAATAATCGGAAGTACAACTCAAGCTCGTTTATTACTTGAAAACACAATAAGAAAACCAATTGACCTCTTTACGAGTCGAAATAAAATAACTCCTTTTACGTCTGAACAAAATTGTAGTCAATAAACCCGACGACGGGCCCATGAGGAATCGATGTTTTAACACCATAACGGTCTTTCGAGTGCTTTAACAATAATGCCCCTGTGATAAGGAGATCAATGGCTCTTTTATGGTCTATTGTGCTGAGTGCTAGTTCAAGTTTACACTGTTTCCTTATGACTTCATTTTATATGTTGAACGTTACGGAACTTTTGCGTTTTCAGTGGCGGTAGTTCGTTTTACAGGGTTAGTTAGCAAAACTCCGCAGACATATTTCACTAGCTACGGTCGTTGACCCCAAAAGATATGTGTTTAGATACCGGTACCCGTCACGTCTGCAGTTTCGCTGACTAATTTGTGAATTTGGATGGACGAAATGTGTGAATTTGCATGAAGACATGATTAAGTTAACGTTGCAATATAGTTGATGGCAAAATCAAAAATATTTCTTTGATATTTGATTCGCATTTGATCTTAACTCACCTGAAGGTATTTGATGATGCGGTCAACCATGATGCACGCTTGCAATTTTTTTTTTTTGGGTGTAATATCATCAAATAACTTCTCCCGCTCTGGGCGGAGCGGGAGGGTGTGTCAGACTCTTACTGACTAAAACCCACCCGTATTCCTTCCGATGCCTGTGTTGCCAGGGGCCTCGGTAACCCTTTAGTACCTTCCCGCGACCCCGTCAGGCATCGGCCCTATTGGACCCCTACACGTGTGCTGACGACATATCTTTGAGGCGCGCGTGGAATACAATGTGCCGTCGACCCGGGCCTGGTCCTTACCGGACGGAGAGCTACCCATTGCTCACCGTCCGCAAGCCCGCGCCAACGGTGGCCGGAAATCCGTCCGGGATTCCCGACGCCCAGGGTGTCTCCTGCGGCGGCTAGGGGCGAGAGGGCGCGAAATTTGCCCTTCCCTCAACCGTCCCACCTCCTCCTTCGCGAGCATTACTGCTTCGCAGAAGGAGGTGACGGCTGCCCATGCCCTTTCGCTCCGTACCATGGCCTGAACCAGGGCCGGACGCGAGAGATCTCTGCCGCCGATCGCCTCCACGAGGATACGGCGGTGCTCTGCCCAAGCCGGGCTCCACCGTGTCCTGCGGCGTTTCCTCTCGCCTTATCCGACACAGGAACCTCCCGAAGCTGCCGTATCCGACATGCCAGGGATGGCGAAGCAATGGCACGTGACATAATATTTTGGGAACGGCATCAATTGAGGAATTTAGGTTCATAGGTCACAGTAACAATCATGAAAATCTGAGCCCGATATTTTCAGCTACCTAGCCTGTGTCGTTATTTTCAGGAAGAATAAAGGCTCGTGCAGGCTGGCTCGACGTGACACCGTTAGAACAATTTCCATGAAGTTTTCATAGAAATTGTTCTACCGGTGTCGCGTCGTGCCAGTCTGCACGAGCCTTAATATTCTAGGCTCGCTTAGAAACCGTTTTCCAGATGATTCCAGTTCAGCTTGCATTATGTTAAAAATAACAAAATATTAACCTGATATAAATTATTTGGCATCTCATTGCAACAGCAAGCAGAGGTTGCACTAATTTGTTATTAAAGGCTCTTACATACTGGGGCGATATCGCGGGCGCGACAGGCATATTTTTCTACTTGACGCGCCCGCTATATCGCGCTAGTCTGCACGAGCCTTAAATTTAAATAAATATGACACCGTTAAAGGTAAGATTACTGTGTAATGTGTAATAGCGTAGTATTAGATTATCTATTTCTATTAACTTGTGGTAAATGGTGAAGGTCTATTTCTGTTTGCAAATAAAGAAGTGAAAGTATTTTTTCCAATAGTCATGTCAAGATTGTTTCTTGGCACATCATGGCCACATTCAATATTTATTTGGCAAAAATGGCGCGTTAATGTATAGTGGTGCGCCATGTCTGCCCAGTAATATGGGCAGGTATGGCGCACCTCTGGCGCATCGCAGGGACCCAAGAAATACAAGGTGAAGACGACAATACGACAACAAATAAAACTCCGTATATCTAATGACATTCCCAGTCTGTTTACGAAAACTCAATCAAATATGCGAATATCCAGTAACAAAGTCACTATAACTAGTCAGAGGTTGACAAAACCCATAGTCGGCCCGTAACTACTATTTAGTTCGTTTGAAAAAAATATATTTTAATTACGATGTTAGGTTTTATTTGATAGTTTCAAAATACGCCTATTTATTGATTTAAACTTCTCGGACACATAAGTACAAAGGCGGACTTAATGCCTTAGGCATTCTGTACCGAGAGCAGTGGTGGGCCAGTGGTAAAGGCCCCGACTTAGGAGTTGTATGTCTTGGGTTCGAACCAATTTCATCACCACTGCCCTCAAAACGGTGAAGGAAAACATCATGAAGAACCAGCATGTTAGAACAGCTGTAGGCTTAGCATGACGCTTTCTATTTCTTCGAAGAAAAGACACGGTTCTTTCTATACAAAGTGACATTTCGTTTCTCCTTTTTTGACATCCCACCGTAGAAATACTTCTACATAAAAAAGGACCTAGACAAAGATCGTTAGAAACGGAAGTCAAAATGACAGATTTTAAAAGGATTTCTACGGTGAGATGTCAAAAATGGAGAAACGAAATGTCACTTTGTATGGAAAGAGCCGTGTCTATTCTTCGAAGAAACATAAAGCGTCATGCTAAGCCTGCAGCTAGAACCAATAAATAAATAAATTAATAATAAATTAACAATAAATTCAAAGACATGTGACATTTACCAACCCGCACTGGGCCCGCGTGGTAGATTACAGCCCACTCCCTCTCGATGAGAGGAGGCCTGTGTCCCAGCTGTGGGAACATTATTGAAATCTGTTTACATGGTTTTCAAATCAGGTCCCAAGACTCCACCTGTACGACCACTTTTTCTGAATGGTGAGTCTTTAAGCAGAGTATACAGGCTTAAGTATCTCGGGCACTGGGTGACCGATGATTTAAAAGATGATTTTGATATGGAGAGGGAACGCAGAGCGTTGTCAGTTCGGACGAATATGTTGGCGCGCAGATTCTCCCGGTGTACAGACGCAGTCATAATTACTTTATTGAATGCGTATTGCACCTCACTGGACACGAAGATTGCTCTGCGGGTTCAATTTAATAATCCGTTCAGGGCGCTGTTGCGGCTTCCATGGTTCTGTAGCGCATCAACAATGTTTGCTGATGCACACACAGCTGGCTTTGCAGCTTTATGGCGCAAAAAGACCGCGTCATTAATTAGTCGGTTGCGTGGAAGTCGCCACAGCATCTTGAGGGCCATTGCTGCTAGGCACGATTGTCCCCTGACATGGATGTTAGTGTAGCGGACCAAGTCCCTGCTTACTATTTTGTATTAATTTATGTCTCATTTTTTCAGATTATGGATCAGTTATCTGAATAAATAAATTTTATTATTATTATCTTTTATTTCATTATTTACACAATAAATTATATTTTTAAATATTAAAATATTAAAAAAATATAAAAACATTTAAAAATATAAAAAATGGTAGCCCACCGGTATCGGGAACAGGGTCCAAGCTACCGGCGGTCAGGGCTCCAGAGAAAGGAACCTCCTAACAATGCGAGCCGTGTCCAGAAGTACCGCTCTCTGAATCAAGCCCTTAATCCAGCTGTCCAACGAGAGCCTCCTTAGGTGTTGGTCGAGGCTCTTGGCAATTAAGCCATTGGCTGATATGACTATCGGCACAATGATTGCTGAATTCACATCCCACATGTCGACAACCTCGCGAGCCAAGTCAAGATACTTGATTTGTTTATCTTTTTCAGCTTTCA
This sequence comes from Atethmia centrago, assembly GCA_905333075.3. Taxonomy (NCBI): domain Eukaryota; kingdom Metazoa; phylum Arthropoda; class Insecta; order Lepidoptera; family Noctuidae; genus Atethmia; species Atethmia centrago. The sequence goes on along the minus strand of HG995378.1, from coordinate 25,649,158 downwards.
CGAGGTTCCCGTCATGAGGGACTGTTATGTCAACAATCATTGCGCGCCGCTCTGTTCGATCCACCACCACTATATCGGGTTTATTGGCAATAATAGTCCTGTCAGTGATGATGGATCGATCCCAGTACAATGTGATATTTCCATTTTCAAGAACTGGGTCGGGCACATACCTGTAGTACGGCACTTCCGATTCCACAAGGTTGTATTTCAGAGCAAGTTGCTGATGGATAATCCTGGCTACAAGGTTGTGTCTATGTAAGTACTCTTCGTTAGCTAGACGAGAACACCCGGAGATAATGTGTCGGATTGATTCTCCCGGACGTTGGCATGCCCGACACACGTCAACCGTGCCGTCCTTCACAATAAATCTACGGTAATTCTTCGTCATGATAACTTCGTCCATAATTGCACAGACAAAACCTTCGGTTTCCCCAAAGAGGTCACCGAAACGTAGCGAGGCTACGGACGCTTGGAAATCTACATCGGGCTCATGTAGGGCCCGGAAAAAGCGTCCGTGAAGCTCCTTACTCTGCCATACCTCCCTGCGATCGTTAGTGTCAAGCACTACAAGCTTGCGCCAGTTCTCTTTAGCCAAGGAGAGTGGGGTGAGGCCCTTGTCCACCGCGACCACATCTCGATGCATCCCCACGTCGGCTTTTAGGAAATATTCCCTGAGACTGCATACCTCGCGATTGTGCAGGGTCTTAGCGTTTAAAAAACCTCGACCTCCACACTTTCGCGGGATATACAGTCTCATTACCGATGACCGTGGGTGATGCATTCGATATGCAGTCAGCAGCGTACGGACCCGCCTATCCAGGGCGTCGAGTTCGGTCTGAGTCCATTTGAGTATGCCGAAAGAGTACATCAAAACGGGCATGACCCAACCGTTGAAGGCGCGCACCTTGTTTCCGCCTGATAGAAGACTATTAAATACTTTCTTTAGGCGGCCAAAAAAGCGTTCCTTCAACGATTGCTTCATGTCAGTAACATTGATGCCCAACGCCTCCGACATACCCAAATACTTGTAGGTTTCGGATGCGGAGAGGGCTCTAAGGTTTATGGAATCCGAGAGTTGGGTTCCCACGGATTCCATAATCTTCCCTCGCTTTACATGCATGACCGCACATTTATCCACTCCAAATTCCATCCTGATGGCGCTACTGAAAGTTTCAGTTATTTTCAGTAGCTCCATCAGTTGCAAATTATTGGAGGCAAAGAGTTTTAGGTCATCCATGTAGAGGAGGTGAGATATAGCCTGACTACCTCTCCTCAACCGATAGCCTAGACCTGAATCCTCCAGCAGTGTGCTTAGAGGATTCAAGGCTAAGCAGAACCAAAGCGGACTCAAACTATCACCCTGAAATATGCCTTGCTCGATCCTTATCGGTTCGCTATTCCTCTGGATATTTCGACATCCTGGATAGCGAAGGACCGTCCTCCACTGCCCCATACACGACATCAGGAAGGTGCGCAGAGTTGCATCTACTTTATACAACTCCAACACCCTCATGAGCCATGTATGTGGCACCGAGTCATAGGCCTTCTTATAATCTATCCAACATGTCGCTAGATCCTTTCGGGAATGACGAACCTGTTGGGTAATGGTAATATCAATGAGGAGTAGCTCCTTAGTACCGCGGGACCCATTCCTACATCCATTTTGAGAGGCAGACATGATGGAGTTGGTGTCAATATGTTCGTTAATTTTAGCTCTCAAAATAGATGTAAGAACTTTATAGACCGTCGGTAAACACGTGATCGGTCTATAATTTTTGGGTTCCGCGGTGCTACCTGATTTATGAAGCAGGTGGGTAACTCCTGTCGTTAGGAATTGGGGTAGCGAACCAGACTCCAAAGCAGTCTGATACTGAGCCGCCAAGCGAGCGTGCGACCTTAAAAACCATTTGAGCCAGAAGTTGTGCAGCCCGTCTGGCCCTGGGGACTTCCAGTTAGGTAACGGACGGACTGCACGAGCCACATCTTGGGGGCTGATGGTAATAGCCCCCATTTCTGGTATTGGATCGCAAGCTCGCTCGACTTCTCGGACCCAATCACCTTCAGTGTGACTGACAGGCACCGACCAGATACTGCGCCAGAAAGAACACATGACATCATCATCCGGCAGGCGCGTGCCAGTCACACCTTGGTCTGGTCGCTCCCAACCCCTATAAACCCACCTTTCATCGCTCTGGAAGGTACGATTCTGAGTGTATCGCTCTACTCGCCGCTTATACCTGCGAATACGGTTCGCCCATGCATACACTTTCTGCTTCAGGAAGTCGATGCGCTCTGTGACACGGGACATATAGTCCTGAGGGCCGATATCAGTCCCTGAGAACGCCCGCCTCACAAAGCGCATCACTCTAGGGCGAGTATTGCCCTCCCTGAAGCAGATTAGTTTGCCGATGAGCGCTCTGGCCCCACCAATACGACGCTCAATTCTGCGTTGCCAAGCTGGTACGGTTGGTTTTGGTCGTGTAGCTCTAGAGTCTTTAGCAAATTTCACGTGAGCCACACGACATACCGCTACAGCCGCGCAGTACAGAATCGAGTGAGTATCAGTGAGGTCTTCGCAGTCATCAAAATAATTTGACAACTGCGAATCCAGAGCTGCCACCAGCGCCCTGTTTTTCTTATGCATGGGCAAACGAGGTAAACGTGGTCTTAGTTCGGGCGACATGAACCGATATTCTCGAATCGCATCCTCCAAAGCACTCCTCAATTCCACATTGTATTGGGTACTTACATTTGTGGCCCTGTCATCACTCCCCTCGTCAGCTTGATTTGTTCTTAATTGAGTTGAAACCACAACAGTCTGCGACGGGGGGGCAATGGCATGGCCACTCTGCGTTTCACTTCGCAGGCGATCAAGTACAGTGTCATCTAACATATGATTACGTTGGATAACCCGTACCTGGTCCGATAGTCGTTGTGCCGAAACGTGACAGCTGGCTCAAGCACCTGAAAAAGAGAGAGCATCCGAACACGGTACGCAGTCAGATTGTTTCCTCCCTCTGTAGCCCCATAGTATGAGCGCATGACATTCTCATTGATAGATCGTGTCCATCTCATGCGCTGCACACTTCCGCCGGGAGCTGGGACCCTATCAGAGGCCGGTGGGCCTCGAGATCCTAAGCCGTCCGGCGGCCGGTGTCCTCCTCGTCGACGAACAGGTGGTGGCGTCGTGGGCGGAGAGAAATACTCGTCGCTCGAGCTCGACGCAACTACCGCGGCCGGCGACGTCACAGTGGGGTTGGGTACCGGCGGCGGCGAGGCGGAGCTGAGCGAGAAGTCCGGTGGTGGTAGTCGTGCACGAGCAGCTGATCTCGTCAACATGGTATCTACATTTTCAGTATTTTCTATTTTGTTCTATAAAAGTTCTCTTTGATTGTAGTTTTGTCGGAGGTGACATCTGTCATGTCACCTCCGGTTCAGCAGTTATTCATTATATTGTGCTATGGTACTCATTCTATGGTTTATTATGGTCTCTTTTTTGGATTTCCTGTATTTTTTGGTTCTTGGTTTAGTTTAAATTGAAGAATTCGTGTAAAATCCGTCAAAATATTTATTATTGTTAAAAAATAGAAAATGAGACGTTTTGTTGACTCGGTGTTGCCAGCTATTTATTATTATTATAGGCTGATTTATGCATTCTCTACCAGTCAACCAAGGGTGGTGAAGAGATAAGATGGCAGGTCCTCTTGGAGGAAATAATAATAATGAAAAATATTAAAAGATAACATAATAGATTATACATAAAATAGGTACCATAAGAACTTAATTTATAGGTTACAAACGTATAATAAAAATACATTCATATTTACTACAATATATACCTACATTATGTATATATATACATACAAATCCAAGGAAAAGAGGTACATCATTGAGATGACTCTACGCTATTTGTTTTGAAAATAGTGTGAAAATAGTGCTAGTACATATTGCCAGTACTTTAATTTAATGTTGTATTGTTGTCTTTTCATTGTATATGGCAGTAGGTATCTGCATAAAGTATAAAATTACAACTATGTACCTTGTCTTTTGAGTTACGGAGCAAGCATTACTAAACAGTTGTAACAGAAACGGATAAGGCTGTGTTTCAAGAGAAATAATAATAAATACTGCATTAGCCAATCAGTGTAGCTATCGCGAATAATTAAAATGATACAGCTCTTGCACTGAAAGCGGAAATCCATGATGATGTAAATAGTTTTCTATTACATGGTGATCTGTGTAAACGGCGTGTCGGATTTGTAATCGAAATAGATTAGCCAAAACCTATTTATGTTTATATTAAAATAGTTATTTAACTTATTTATTATGATAGATGAGCTTTAACTAAATGGTTTATTGAAAGTTTTTTTTTGTACAGTCGCCAGCACATCCAAATACCACTAACTGCCAAATTTCTCCAAATGATTTTAACCTATTGACCGACACGTCAAAAATGCAAAAACGTGGCCTCGGCGCCAAGCCTTAAAATGCTGATAGTTAAGTTCAAAATCGAAAATAAGAAAATTTGACCGTTTGTGGTAAATTGATGTGCTGGCTACTGTACTTGCTTTACATTTTATTTGCTGTTTAAATTATAATTCAGTAGTGTTTGTGCCACCATTGACAATAATTCACATGACAACTACGTGATTCGAAGGGTCTTGGCGTCTGCCATTTTAGGTGAGCTGTCAAACTAATGTCAACGATTACTTGTAATTTTTTATTCATGTTGAAACGGACTTCTCAATCAAAAGTCGATATCGATTGCATTTTTAATGTGGTTAAACACTTCAACTTAAGTAGACTGCAGTGCAAATATATATTTTAATAAACGGAAGACATTGAAAACCTATTGACTACATCCGCGATATGTACTAGTTAAAAAATGCCCGTTCGTGTACAAAACACACAGATATAACCTACATCAAAATGCTAAAACAACTTTCCTTCTTTCTTGAAAGTCTTCCTTCCTTAGCGACACTATTAGCACTGTTCACAAAATTAATCGATCAAGGATAGCTAATGAGAGGACACGGTGGAGCATACGGTGGAGGTCTGCCCGGCTTGGGCAGAGCACCGCCGTGTCCACGTGTAGGCGATCGGCGGCAGAGACCTCTCGCGTCCGGCCCTGGTTCAGGCCATGGTACGGAGCGAGAGGGCATGGGCCGCCGTCACCTCCTTCTGCGAAGCAGTAATGCTCGCGAAGGAGGAGGCGGGACGGTTGAGGGAAAGGCACGTTTCGCGCCCTCTCGCCCCAAGCCGCCGCAGGAGACGCCCAGGGCGTCGGGAATCCCGGGCGGATTTCCGGCCACCGTAGGCGCGGGCTTGCGGACGGTGAGCAATGGGTAGCTCACCGTCCGGTAAGGACCAGGCCCGGGTCGACGGCGCGTCGTATTCCACGCGCGCCTCAAAGAGATGTCGTCAGCACAAAGTAGGGGTCCACTAGGGCCGATGCCTGCCGGGGTCGCGGGAAGGTACTTATGGGTCACCGAGGCCCCCGCAACACAGGCAACAGGAAGGAATACGGGTGGGTTTTAGTCAGTAAGAGTCTGACACACCCTCCCGCTCCGCCCAGAGCGGGAGAAGTTATTTGATGATTTCCCACCCTCAAAAAAAAAAAAAAGGATAGCTAATGAAACACACACAATTGATTTTCTATTGCTTTACACCGAATCGGTGTCGCGGGGGCCTAATGAAGTAGGTGCATGCGTTATATTGTTACCATTATTACCATAAATGCACGTAAATGTACTTAAGAAATCATTAATATGATGTAGAAGGTATTGAAGAAGTTTTTATACTTATAAATATTTTTTCATTAATGGGTCTCTGAATTTTCTACAAAGCTTAATCTAGGCAATACGCATTTTTAGTTAATTCGTTTTTCCCATTCCAAATCGGTGTATACCTGTTAACGCGGCTGCGCCTGCGTGATTTTTTTCTAAAATAATTACTCCGTAACATCTCCTATCTTCCAGGAAAATCCCCTCAAAATTAGTCCAGCCGTTTCGGAGATTAGCTGTAGCAAACAAATTTACAGACAGTAAAAAAAAAAATTGCTTTTTTATTATAATTACCGTATATAATTTTATATTAATTTAGTTATTACAAACATAAATTCAGTTTTATTTTAAATAATTATATTATTACAAGTAACAGTTTAATTTAAAAGTTTGTCCATGGAGTTTCTTCCCCGTTTTTCTCCATAGGTACCTACTACGCTTTGGAATGGACAACTAGCTTCATATTTCATATTTCTGACCTCCTTTGACAAGTCAAAAGTGCCTGTAAATTTAATTAATTGAAATAAATGCTGAGTTTTAAGTAAGATATTTAAATAAAATCAATTTTTAGTTGCCATTTATTAAACTTACTCTTTTAATCGTTTTAATGAACTTTTCGAATGTACCTAGAGTTACGTTTTCTAGAAAAACAACATTTTATTCAAATTAATACGTCGAGAAGTCGAAATGTATCATGAATCAGTATTAGGAACAGGACGTCCTTAATCCCCCACACCTTGTGTATGTAAAATATAAGTACATTATGTACATAATTTACTTAAAATGCAGTTTCATTGAAGCTGTGATCAATTCTAAGCTGGGAAAGTGGGGAACCGTGGCCATGAATGAATCTTTTTATTGCATCCTTTTACCTCGAGTTTTCTCTTTAATGATGCAAATATTGGAAATAATTTTACTATATATTAACTTTCCTCTAATGCGTTTTATAGCTAGAAAATGTTATGTATAAAATCTTGCCGTCACATTTTCACATGGATGTGAATCATGTGTAGAGGCTTTTGGGAAGATTCGTGGTATTAGAATCCATAATATATGTTAGAGTGGTATATATAATTCCCTAATATGTATTATGTACCTACTACATGGTACAATATAAGTTTCTTTAGTTTCACTCACAATGGTTTTGTAGCACTTAACAGTTTTGAACTATATAAATTCACATTTTGAGAGCAGCAAGCTTAGCACAATGCTTTCTTTTTCTACTGCATTGTAGAATAGAAATCGCTTGTCTACATATCTCGGTAGAAAACTGTCAACTGTCTACACGGAAACGTCATTTTTGTCTACTCTTCCGTCGACAAAACGCTTCTCAACGGTTTTCGTGCTAAGCCTGCTGGTACCGTATGTAGGTTTAGGAAAAACCTATGTTACAGGAAATTAATATGATTGAGATACGTATAGTAGGCCGCATTTAAATGGTATCAAAACCAGTATAAGCTGGTCTCTTATTCAATTGAAACTACTAAGCTAGGCCAGCTCAAGATCAGTGTTACCATCGACGTGCGGTCGTCTGACTGTATATGTAATAAAATCATCAGTATTCGTATTAATTACCTTATTATTACTACCATAATTAAATAAGAAGAGGATACGGTCAGGGGTTCAATTTCCGGGTCGGCCAAAGTGTTATTGAGCTCTTCCATCTGGAATTTCTCAGTAGAAGCCCCGAGTCTGGATTTGTGCCCGGTTGATGGCAAAAGGCTTGCCCACACAGATCATTGTGTTTATATGATCTGTGGCTTGCCCATTACCTACATGATGAATTAAACATTACTGGTGTAATGTGGGTGTACTATACGGACACCTCTATCTAACCCTTTGGGGAATAAAAGCGTGATATTATGGCGTATGTTATGATTACTACTGTAATTAAATAAAACACCACATATTCTGCAAAACTTCATCATTAAGGCTACCGCAGACAGGCGCGACACGACGGTGCGTCGCGATTCTAGTAGAACAATTTCCATGAAATTTTCATTATTGTTCTACTAGCGTCACGTGGCGCCTGTCTGCGGGAGCCTTTAACACAGACAGGCGTAAAGACACGTTTAATTTAATATCCCATATCTCAAGATTTTCTTAATAAAACATTAAGGATAGAAACTCATTAACAGACGTCCTCCTTAATGACCGCAGTCGATATTAATGAACGGAATTAGCATTACTAATTGTGTGTATCGGTCAAATTGAGCGGAAAATAAGATAGCGTATAAAGATCCCTGGTAGGATTTATGTATTTTATTTATATTTATACTGCTTTTATTATACATAATGCGGATAGCATTAACGCCTATAAAAGTGTATAGTTGGATTATGTAGTTAAAATTACAAGCAATATACAAGTATTTACAGTGTATCCGTTTACAGGATTTCCAAGAAATGAGGGATCTCACTCAAGTGAACTAAAGTCAAGTACAAGAGAGCATCGGTTTACGTTTTTGTTGAGAATTGTTTTTTTTGTGTTTTTTGCCAATGGTTAATAAAACCACGAAATAGACAGGAACGCTTAGTTTGACTTTAATAAAATAACGGTAGTTTTGATTCTTGAATTAAAGATAAAACAATATGATGCTAATATGTTCATCGAAAGCGTTTTTGAAAGAAAGAAAGAAAGAAAGAAAAATAAGTATTTTAATTGAGACAGGCACAGGAAATACAACAAAAAAATAGAACATCTAACTAACAAAATAGTGAAAACAAAAAAAAAACAGAAAATCTGTGCGGGGCCAAAAAGCCTCTTATCTCAGCATGATGCTGCGATATTAGAAAAAAAAAAACAAATACCACAGCACTGGTATTCTTTCTACACGACTGCGCGACGTAATGGGTAAAGGGTAAAGTGTTTTTCAGCCTATGTTTGTATGTATATTTGTTCCTTTGTGGCGATCTAGAGACCAAACTCATAAGCTGATTTTGATGATTCTTACATTGATAGATTTTTCTTAACCTTATGAGTTTCACTAATGACTACAACAATAATCAAAACTCAATATGGCAACAAACAGACGCCATATTGTGATAAAGCAAAAATGAAAGTCGACGAACTATGTCAAGTGTGGTTTCGTTGAATAGGTCTTTGGAAATCATATTTAGGTTTCTCTAATCATTTTTCATTTTGAATGACCATTTAGGATCTATAACGGTTTAAAGTTGGTTAGCATCCGTTCTCACTTAAATTGTCAAAACTTATATATAATAAAGCCGTGATAAAGTTCTTAAATAATTGTATAATTAATAGGTCTTATTAAAGGCTTATTGCTGCCCGTTACGCCCACGATATCGCGTTAGTCTGCACGAGCCATAACGAAAAATTAAAAAAAAATAAAAAACCCAACTGCGTAAAAAGTGAACATTAAAAAAGATGGAAAGATGATAATGACCTATTTCTCAAAATCAAAATCAAAAGTCATTTATTCAAACTAGGCTGAAAATCAGCACTTTTCGAACGTCAAGTTACATAAGACAGTCCCCCAAAAATGCCCGCCCGTCACCACTTCCTAGTGCTTTAGCTGGGAAGAAGAAGTGGTGGAACAAACTCCCCAGCAGCACGTCTGTCTGTTTAGTTATATAAACTATACTCGTATCTATACAAACCATCTCATGCATACGGAGGCAATAGATCTATGCCCCCGTCTGCATGAAATTGTATAAAAAATACAGTATTGACTATAAGAACATATTTTGTAATTGAATTTTTCATATATAAATATGTTCATAAATATTGCAAAATCCATTCACAAATTTTTACTACCACGAGCCAATTATGAAAAGTATAAATCTAATCTTCACTGACAATTTGGTGAAGGAGAAATTACGTCGTTGTTGATCTAAACCGCAGACCAATCCTGTAACTGTAATTGGAGTTCATTTCATGTCTGACAACGAGAAAACAACCTAATGATACTGATTTCTATCAACAAAATTATTTATTTAATCAATTGGTACAAAATAAGCCATAGCACATGTGTATTTGTTATGTAACTGGTCAATTGATACAGACCTTTTGTTAGAACAATGTTAAAAAGATCAAGATAAAATCTATTAAAGCTTGTCCCGAAACACAGAAAATGCAAATGAATGTAATCTGTAAAGCAAATCACCCATGTAATGTTATTTATTGTACAAATCTACAAGAAATTGGGAGGAATTTTGTTTACATTATAAGCTTTTTATGTAGCGACGACGGCCGGCAGCGCGGCGACGCCTTCGACTCTTGCTTCTTGTCAAGTGGTGGGATTCACTTCAGGTTGTCATGAAATTAGTAGATTAGTCATTTTTATTGAATAGGACATGAAAAGTTTATTAACAGACAACTACATAAATCACTCGGCCATAAATATAAAATCGGATTTGTTAGCTTTTAAAGCTTCAGATGTCTTTGTCACAATTTCATCGTTTTTCTAAAGTTGGATGTGTCACATAACACCAGGGACTTTACATCAACCTCATTAAAAGACACTGAAAAACACTCCAAAGTAATTATGTTGCATCTTAAAAGTATCGGTCCGATTTAAGTAAAACAAATCGACAATTCACCAACTTTATAGAAAGCGTAAGTATCAACTTAATTTATTAACCGATAAGGAACACCATATTTGCATCAGAGCCAGAGATAAAAAAACAAGACAACAAATAACCGAACAAAATGGGTTTAATCGACGGCAACGGTTTCATTGCTAATCGTTTCGTGAAAGCCGATTTATGTTTTAATATCGAGTTTCTTATCGAGTAAAAAGGCCCGTGGATTAGACTGCTGAGTTTGACCAGATTTGCCCTGTTTGCCGTAAATTGTGCTTACGCTTTTCTCTTATTGCGTTAGTGCAAATAAGTAGGTATGGGGAAACCTACATCATATAGGTACACCCGAGCACAAATGTCGGGACATAATTTCTCATATCTTGATTTGTTTTGCACATATAAATCTTGCGGATGCTGTGTTCAATTATGTTATTTCTGTAAGGAGTAAGTTTGATCACATCAGTAAGGTCAGCTACCCAAATTGAGAGATCCCAAAATCCAACAAGGGATAAAGTGAAACTCCCATTTATTGTGTCGTGTTCAGAACAATAATTTTCTTATAACGCATCGAATAAATCACATGGCAGACGTTCACTTAGCAACATCGGTATCAACTGAAGCCATCGTCGATACATCTCTTTCTGTGCAAACAATAGGTCGCCTGTACACTACCAATTTTTCTGTCAGCGCCCGCCGCTTGCGCACCTTTTAAGGTTTTTGACGTACGTCATTTTTACAGCCATGAATATAGAGATATTGGGATGACGGATCGGCTGATGCAAAGGTCAATTCGATTATTTTAATCGAGACATTTATCTCGATTCTTATTGTTTTCGAGTTCCGCGATACGAGACGTCTTAATCGGTCTGCCATTTCGGGTGCGTCATATTTTATCTGTGATCTACGGCTGGACGTGAGTGAAGGATACAGTGATTTGGTATGTAGATGTCACTCGTAATTATACAGTCTCACTGGGTGGTTGTCCCGGCATTGTACCATTGTAAATAATCGGTTGACAAAAGAATTATACGATTTCTGTATCTCATTCCGACTGCAGAATGCAATTAATATATTAATCTGCTTTTATATTTGCATTAAACTTTTCGCTGATAGAAATCTGTAGAAAGCTGGATATCATTTTTATTTACCGCGTCCGTGACTTAAGGTAGTCGGTTATGAATATTAATATTTTAATAATTAAAGCCAGACAAATAAAACAAAAGTCTAGACTTATTACTGCCACGGACGTTCTACAATAATAAATATGCATACATTAGATTCATATGTATTTGTTAGATAAATACATAATTATGAATCTAGTCAAAAACTTTGAATGGCTAACTATACGTATTGATGGAGGTGTCTATCTGTGCGGCTTCCTTTAACTACGCCTTGAAGTGTAAATGACTCACTAAGGTGCCTACGGGCAGTTCTTTCTATTGCAATCTCATTAGCATAATCCACTTTATGAGTAGCATAATCAGCCTACAACGTTCCCAATGTTGGGACACAGGCCTCCTCTTTGTGAGAGGGAGTGGGCCGTAATCCACCACGCGGACCCTGTGCGGGGGTTGGTAGCTGTCACATATCTTCGGATTTTTGGTTCTAGGACATGCCAGTTTCCTCACGATGTTTTCCTTCACCGTTTTGAGAGCAGTGGTGATGAAATAATTTACACAAAGTAAAGCACTGTCCAGGTTCGAACCTACGCCCTACAATTTGTAACTCGCGGCCGTTACCACTGGACCACCGCTGCTCACGATTATGAGTAGCATTATCTCTAAACAGAAAGATTCATCAGGACCAAACCAGTATAGTAAAGTGGAAGCATTCAAAGTATCTGGCTATAAACTACAAGCCATTCGTCATCATCATTTGCTATGTCATCCACATCCGACTTTGGATTTTTTCAATTTGTTCCGTATTCGCCCCACATTTGATATTCCTTGTTCGCCCCATATTTAATTAACTCTGCTTCTTGTCTGTTCCGATCTTACTTAATCCACGTCTGGTCTTTTCTGCTATCTAACTATCTCAACATTGATCTGACCTGACCACAGAACCGTTGAAGATTGGCGTCCAGACGAGAATGTTTATTCGGTAACCTAGGCTTAAGTTCCCATTATTCACACGAACTCGCACTTTCGATACTCAAGAGCACTAAACATAATGTTATGCAGGTGTGGTAACGAATTCGGTACTAAGGAGTATGCGCAGGCGCGTATGCTTTCACTCTCGTCTTCGACCGGTCCTCGATGCGTTTCCGCCGGAAGGGCGCTCGATATAGTGGTCAATGTTTTGGTAAATTTTATCGATAGAATTGGATGTTTAATAAGATTTTTTGTTTTATATAAAGCTAATTGGATCGTAGGTATAGGTGGTTTTTTTAAGGCTTTTATTTTCCTGTGAGTGATCATAAACAGACATAGATAAGCGTTTATTAGTGGAAGTTAAAGCTTTTAGATACACATCCGTCGACGAATGTAATTTATATTATTTCCTTCGCATTAATTAAAGTTTACTATGCTTAATCAGCCTATAATGTTCCCACTGCTGGGACACAGGCCTCCTCATCGAGAGGGAGTGGGCTGTAATCTACCACGCGGGCCCAGTGCGGGTTGGTAGATGTCATTTGTCTTTGAATTTTTGTTTCTAGGACATGCCGGTTTCCTCATGATGTTTTCCTTCACCGTTTTGAGAGCAGTGGTGATGAAATTGTTTACACAAAGAACTGTGCCTGCTTGGGTTCGAACCCACGATATACAACTCGTAAGTAGGTCCTTTACCACTGGGCCACCACTGCTTTCAAGTTTACTATAATAATATGGCAATATAATGATCGAGATTTAGGAATTCTAGTTTTGGAGACGTTATCGCCTGATTACAAATCAAAGTATCTTTTGAAATAATTTTGATCATAACTACAGTAAAAATATTGTATCCAAATAAGTAATACCTCTACAAAAATATAATTGACAATATCCTGAAATTATTACCCAATTGTTTGCCAAACAATACAAGTTGGCAAGTGAACGGCATCGATTTCAAAACCATTGATGATATTATCGATATGGACACCTACAGCACTGGGCTTGTTTCCCGACCTGTGTTAATGTGAGCAACTCGATCCAGCTTGATTCGAGTTTGATGTGTGACAGACCGCGTGGGAGGTCGGTAATCGATATTAGATAATCGCATTAGGTTTACAAATGTCATACTAATAATACCTTCTGGTTGAGTCATTTTGGACAATTACATCACAGTACCAGTACCAGTACAGTACCAGTAGTAGTGGTGTTATTATGTGTAAACAGTGCATGAGTGAGCGAATTTAAATCTTTTGGAGTTGTTATGATAAATAGGAAAGTAGGAAATGTGTAAACTATTGTTCCATTTCAAAGTTCAGCTTTGAATTAAATGTGGTAATCTGGTATAAGAATAGGTTGGTGTAATTTCCTTTATCACTAAATCACCTTTGCGAAATTAAACTGACCGTGACGCAAACTCACACTCAAATTTGATTTCAAATAAACCAAATACAGGCACTTTTATATTTTCAAAGGGTCGGCCAGTCAGAAAGATGAAGCTAGTTGCCCATTCCAAAGCGTAGTAGGTTCCTATGGAGAAGAACGGACAAGAAACTCCACGGACACTCTTTTAAATTAAAATATTGTTACAAAAATATTGGTTACATCATTAATGTTGAAATTATACATAATTATGAGAAAAATGTAGAGTGGTAGCTTTATAGTAGGTACATCGTGCTCACACATGTGCTATGCAATTAGTACAATACTGAGCATCAGAAGAATCAAATATGTTGATGACCAGTTAGAAACGAGTAATTTGGAATTTCCTAAATCAGTTAGGTCTTATTTGCTATTGTTATATTTTATTCGCTAAATATATATCTTAAATAAGCTAAATATATAGCTTAGTAATATATCTTCAAGGCTATCCAAACCACGCAGTCTGCCTTGACTTCCATCCTTCTGCAAAGCAAATAACAGCCATCGTTATCACAATATCTCAGTAATTGGCCAACCAGTGAAAGGACGAAAGATGTCAAGCAATGCAGAACAATTAAAAGGAACAATGACAAACTGAAGGCTTTGTCTAAGCACGGAACCCGGTAGCGGCAGGCTGGGCCACGAAATGTGGCGCAAGCGCAGCCGGGGTGTGTGGGCCGTGTCATGCTTAATTTCGATACAAATTGCTAAAGCTTGAACATGGCGAAAAGTTTCAGTAATTTAATCGTTTGAGTAAATTGTGCCGGTTTTAATAGTTGTGATATTGACAATTGGGTTGTGTTTCCGGTATTGAGAGACACACCCTCTGTTGAAGTGGGTGGCATTATCTACGAGAGTGGCTTATGCAGTAGTAACAAGATTTGCAAAAGCCCTAGGTACATTGTACGTAGGTAGATGATGACATGAGGTTCTTAAGTCACCTATCACTATCGTCACTAACGATACGTAACAAAAAGAAGAAGTCGCTTATCAAAGAATCACCCAAAATGCTAATGCAAAGTCGACTGAAATCGTAATAAAATGGTAATATTCTTTCTAGGACAAACATACAAAAGACTTCCTGAAATTCTGTACCCATAGTGTCGTGACTTATCACACTTAGAGGCGACTTCCTTAAAGTAATATATGTTACAACAAACTCTCTAACTGTTCCTTAATTACACTGTACCATAAATTAAAGCGAAATTGTAATCACAGTAGTTGCACAATATTGCGTACCACCCTTATTGCGAAGCTTGTACCTAAAGGTTGCTTTGAAACACCATAACTAATTAAATTTTAATTAAAATTTATAATGGAAACAATAAAATCAACAAAAACTAGATCGAGCGCATTCACCTTTCAAAACTTATGATTTACTGCTAAATTCCTGCTGCAAACCACACACAATGAAACACTGAAAGTTACACAGATTAAAATGATGTCGAACTGTGTCCAGTTTTGTAACAGAGAAAATAAGGCTTCAATTTCTGTGTTCGGCTGTTGGAAAACGTTCAATGAAAGTCAACATTAATTTTGTTTGCACCTCAAAGATTTTAATTGCCATTATTGTGATAACATTAATAACAAATGATGCAACCACGATTTATAGTTACCGACGTAAAGAAAGTTTTGTTTTTAGCTCGATGTTTGATTCGTATGCGATTGAAAATGATGTGTGGAACATTGAGACCGACAGCGTTAATTGAGTTTTTTTGTCACCAGTTAATTTCAGAGTAATGCGATTTCATTGACTTGGTTAATTATAATGATGTATCATCTAATTATCTATAGTCGGTCCAGTTTCAAACTGGCCTGAAATTCAGATTGTGCTAAAACACCGAACTTGTTTTGAATACGAGCTTATCTTAATAGATCAACTATATAGCATTATTAGCGGTTTGCAGAATCGTTATTTTTTGGGTGTGAAATTATCAAACAACTTCTCCCGCTCTGGGCGGAGCGGGTGTATCAGACTCTTACTGACAAAAACCCAGACGTGTTCCTTCCGTTGCCTGTGTTGCCAGGGGCCTCGGTAACCCTCTCGTACTTTCCCGCGACCCCGGCAGGCATCGGCCCTAGTGGACCCCAACACTTGTGCTGATTTCTTTGAGGCACGCGTGGAAGACAACGCGCCGTCGACCCGGGCCTGGTCCTTATCTGACGGCGAGCTACCCATTGCTCACCGTCCTCAAACCGCCGCGTGGCCGGAAATCGCCTGGGATTCGCGACGCCCAGTGCGTCTCCTGCGGCGGCTAGGGGCGAGAGGGCGCGAAATTCGGCTTTCTCTCAACCGTCCCGCCTCCTCGATCGCGAGCAGGAGGTGACGGCTGCCCATACCATCTCGCTCCGTACCATGGCCTGGACCAGGGCCGGATGCGAGAGATCTCCGCCGCCGATCGCCACCACGAGGGCACGGCACGTGGTGCTCTGCCCATGCCATGCAGACCTCCACTGTATGCTCCACCGTGTCCTCCGGGTGATCCACACACCGTGGTGACAGCCGGGCGTTTCCTCCGGCCTTATCCGACACAGAAACCTCCCAAAGCTGTCGTGTCCGGTGAGGACCCGCGTCAGGCGGAAGGTGAGGACGCTGTAGCGCCTCTCTAGCCACTCCTCAAAGAGGTTGCAGAATCTTATAATGTTTACGGAAAGCTTTAACCTACAAGATATATGGAATGGCTTCGCCAGGCTCGTATTTTAGGACGATGCTCAAGCTTGAGTCTTGTTTCATAAACTTAAGAAATTTCTAATTTTTATAATAAAGATTATTTTGGCGGCCGCAGCGTTCTAGTAGATTCTAAAAAACGGTCCTTAAACTCTGCCCAACCTTTTAATTTTGTTTCAATCATGATGACTGCAAAATTATTTCTAGTCCACCGTCACATCATCATCGTCAAAGTCATGACAACCTCAAATTGTCGCTTGTCGCAACACATTTGTCTCGGCCCGACAAGACCCCTGTTATTACCATTTCCAAACTTTCATTGCATCGAATGTTATTCCTATAACTACTAATTAACACGTTTATTATTGAGGCCAGTCTTCGAAATGCTATAATGATACTCTATAATCTTTCTCGTTTGACATGGACTCTTTTAAAACCCATAGTTGGTACTGCTAACCAATTTAGGAAGACCCTTAGTTATCTTAATAATGTTAGGGTATGTAGATCAATAATCGCTGGATGTTTTCGCAAAATCTCCCTTTACTCACGCAACGCTCATTATTGCAATTAAATTATTAGAAGCATTTTAAAATTTAGGCAGTCAGTAATTATCGTATTGGAAAGAAACCTTTCTAATGGCTTACAAAAATTGCTTTTCGTGGAAATTAAACTGCTTAATTATGTGAATTAAAAGAGTTGAAATTGCATTTATTATTGTTTCTTTGTGTTGCACGATGTCTTAATTTTAAGATAAACACACAGTAGTCATTGTTATGCAATCCCTGAGATGTGATCTTTAAAGCTGATGTAGAATCAAGTGCTGGTTTGAATTGCAACACAATTTGACGTCTGAAAAACGAGTTCTCGTAGTTTAAAATTGAAATGCAGTCGCTGTTTTATTCAGTGTACTCTGGAGTCACCTCATTCATAGGCAGGCTAGAGATGGTAAGTTCTTTGTTGCTGCGGTCTTCTAGTAGGTACTTACCTACTGTGTTTGTTTAAGAAAAACGGAAAATGCTTACGTTTTATTCCTTTAGCTAGGAAAATACCAGAAAACTGCATTCTCTAGCATCACATTTTGTGCTACTAAGTCCTTCAGGTTCTTAGAAGAAATTGTTCAATTTCTGTGTTTGCACTTCGCATGAAATAAATGATGGTTATTGTAAACAACACGATCACTCGACAAAAACTTCACCAAAAACAAAAGCCAACCAAAATCAGAGAAATAACACCAAAACCGTAGTCCAATTTCGAAATCGTTGTAGTTTTCATTTGTTTTAGGCACTGCCAGCATCTTCCATTTTTACAAAGTGGTATGTGACCTCTTTAGAAATGGTTTTAAATACTGAAGTCGTGATTTCTTTTGTTGATAATGCACTCACTGAATTTTAGTTACCCATAACCTCTGTGAAAGTAAACCTTAATTATTATTGTAATATACTTTTTATTTATTTCTAATGAACAGACCACCACAAACCGTGAACAAAAAAATAGTAATTTGTAATATAATAAAGCTCACAATAGACGGAGGACATTTTAAACTCGTCAAATCGAGCGTGCTGCGGCCATTGTAAATCACTCAACGCAACCAACAATAGATTCGGCTGATCATAAATAATAAATAATCTCTGAGCTTTCTACGGTACGCTGCCATCTATCATTAAGCCGTGCATTAGCATTCGTGAGACGATTCTTCACTTTCACTGATGATTCGGTGCCAATTATGCAATTTGGGGATACTTTGACGTACTGGCGACAGGATCGTGTATGATAGATAAATCGTTTATTTGGTGCACACAAGAGACATACAAAACCACGATTAAATTATAACAAATTACACGAATATTGAGAATATACCTACAATGTGCCAATATACAAAAAAAAAAATAAAGGAAAAAAGACATTGCATATTTTGAAGACACTTGGCTTAGACTATGACACACTTTAAATGAAGTAACGAACATACAAATTGCGGTGTGCGTCTCAAGGTTGCATCAAATGGGAGTCCAGCTCAGCATGTGTCAGGTGCTGACGCTGATATTCTGCTGGATCCCTGCAGTGGCGTACGAACTTCGAGCTGACGACACAAATACGGGAATTATTGGGTGTTGTGAAGGAGTTTCTATCGTTCTATCTATACAGGATAAGTTTAAGAGGAGTGCGGATATTTTAGGAGTTAATCAGGTGCATAAAACAGGACAACTTTCCCCAAGGAACCTAGGTCGAAATCTTAAAATTAAAAATCGACTTTTCATACAAAGTGACTGGTCACGTGACTTATGTTTGTATGAGAAGATTACGTCCTAAAATATCCATAATCCTTTTAAATTTATCCTGAATATGTATATGTATATATATATATTATAAAATAATATATAGTTATCTATCTATCGTGTATGATGGTTTGATCAATCGGCTGTCAGTGCTTTGTAGAACGTTTCGCGCTTAAAAATGTTCCGGTTTATATCACAAGCACAACACTTATTTTATTTATGGTCATGGTTATGCAAGTGTTTATTTTTAGACTAGTTTTTAGTGGGCAGGCGTTGTTACGTTAAATTCTTCCTTTAAAGCCGCGTTCATGTGTGCGATTTTCCGGTCTATAAGAGAATGTTTAATTGTTTACATATGAATGAATTTTATGCATGTTTTGTTTTGCATTATGATTTATTTCAATTTTTTTTTGTTCTCCTTCAGTTTCTTTGATGTAAGTAATCTTTTCACCTTTAGTGTTAGGAAACATTGTATTGTTTGCACCAATTTCGTGTCTTAATAATTCATTCTCTGTATTTTACTTTGCCTTTGTAAGCTTAGGCTTAAGTTATTCGTACATAGCCGATTTGATATTATTTATTATATTGATAACGGCCCCCACAGTTGGAGGCATTAGGTACATGCAATATAACGGAGTTAAATTCCTTCGCAGCACTGTTCCTGCCATGTTCCCGTCTTAGTTACCATTTGAACAACTATTTTATATCGTTGTCAACTTGAATCGTAGTTTATGAAGGGTTTATTCGAAACTTACCTGAGCTATCGGTCTCTCAGAAATCCTGTCACATCACACTTATAAGTTACTTGACCGATGCGACTATAAAATGCATAATATACAAGGTGTCGTTTTGCATCCTCGTCAAATTCAAGGAGGTAACTATGCTAATGATTCTCGATTTGAGTCCATAATAAAATAAGTAGTTTTTTTTTCTACTCACGCATGTTAAAACGCGGCCCGTGGGATACCGCACTGTAACTGCCCTTTTACACACACTACCGCATACGCAACGGAGTGATTCTGTTCTGTGAAAGTGGTGTATTCTAAAATACTGTCAAACTTAAATAACTAAAAAAACAAGTATGTATTAACTATTGAGCAGGTATCGTAATTTTATTTAATTATATATGTGTTTCATAGCATCCTCCTGAAATTTGACGAGGATGCAAAACGACACCTTGTATACTTTTTTTTTTGGATGGGAAATCATCAAATAACTTCTCCCGCTCTGGGTGGAGCGGGAGGGTGTGTCAGACTCTTACTGACTAAAACCCACCCGTTTCCTTCCGTTGCCTGTGTTGCGGGGGCCTCGGTGACCAATTAGTACCTTCCCGCGACCCCGGACACCTTGTATACTTGAAAATTATTTCATGACAATTTTTTTCTAAAACAGTTGAATAATTATGAGCGTATTTAAATCAGTTTTGTAACTTAACACGTGTATCTGACACGTACTAGAACATGTTGATTTGCATCGTCCACTCACACGACATCGCGTGTCAGTATTTTTTCTTCGGAAAAAAGACCATGTTTACCAGCGCATGTAAATACATCTTTACGTGGAACGCACATTGTATCGCTAAATCTCGTTATCGAGCCAGTCGCGGCGTGTGAACAAGACTGAATCCATCGCAAAATCGTGATTCATACGACCCAGACTTCGATTCGAAGATGAAAGTTGAACAGGCGCCTCAGATTGGCTTTTTGACTTAATGGCTGTCGGTGTGGGGTCTTATTCGCGCTAATTACTTCTCATGTCGTGGTCAGTGTCACTGCGATCACCCCGTTGATTCGCTGAGGGCTGGCCACACATCGCGAGATCACTATCGAGTATCGACCGATTGGGAAACGAGACCAATTAAGGGAAATTGTCGAAAACTCGCTTAATGATTTATATTGCGCGACGATACATGGTACATTGTTGTGGCAATTAGCGAGGTGGCGTGGTGTGGCGTTTTTTTGCACGTTGGGCTGTTTTTGTTTTTTTTTTTTTTAAGCTGTGCGTGCCTGTAATTGATTGAGCGTTTTTAGTTGCTGTTTTGTAGCTCGGTGTGATCGTTATCATAGGAAAAACTTTTTTTAAAGTCAAGTTTAACTAACAAATAATAATTTATGTTTTAGAAACTGCCCTTGAATATAATGAAAAAACCGTTAACCAGAGGTGACACCATCAACCCCATTTATAGTCCCTTTCATTCTGTCTAGCGCTGACAGGAAATCTGGAACTCATAATTTACTTCCCACACAATTTATCAATATCATCCCACATAGAACGACTCACTTGGTAATCCAATAAAATAGGTTTAACCTGTCGTTCAAGCCTTCACTGCTATTACTTTTTGTTATACAAAGATCTTAAGAGTTAAGAACTGTAGAGATGTTACCTTTGTTTTAGAACTCTGGGAATCTGCGTACGGTTCGTGAGTCGTACCTATAGGTAGGTACTACATGCCTTAACCAAGTGACCTTTCTGCTCCATAATGAATTAAAAAACAATAAGAATCGCGTCGAGATCGCGCCACCGATAGTAGTGCACGGCTGGCATATCACGCGAGACCGCGTGCGCACTGGCACTTCGCGAGAACTGCGAGGTTAAGCTGTGCTGTCGTGGTTTTAATTTGGATGGGTACCCGGTCTCTGCACAACGAGACAAAATATATGACTAACAAGCTAGGGCTGAATGATGCAAATTGTTGTCTAGATTAATCCCAGATTTTTTTAGCTCTATTCTATCCGCTTCGTAGAGGAGGGGTTTTAACATGTTGAGTTCAGCTGTCTTAAAAGCCCGAGAAGTTTTATCAAAGATCTATTGCATACTGACATCTATTTAATTAAGGATATCAGACCTGATGAATAGAAATCATTTTGAATAAATTCCTAAAATTACTAATTGGTCTCAGCCAATCTAGTCTGGATTGAAAATAGAAATAACACATTTAAGGCGCTGAGAAGACCCAATTGACCAAAGTCGGCTTCTCTTGAGAAAAAAAAATGCCAAATCTGTTTAGTTTGTGGTAGCGGAAAAAATATATGTTAATTTTGAACATATTTCCCAGAACTTGGTTGTTACCAAAACACGTTTTGATGAAAAATCTCGACACAAACTAACGTTAAACTAACCTCTTACCTTGAGTTCTAATCCATAATATCTGCATTAAATATCAACATACGTTATGTATTTAATTCATAACAAGAACGTCTTATTTCAATGCAGAACTTGGTTGTTTTTTATTTTCGGTTACTCAACTCAATTTTGAGTAAATAGATAATTGCTTCATATTTTGCAATAAATTACCTTGTAATTTATTGCAAAATATGAAGCATTGTGCGTTGTGTCATCGCGCTTCTCTTTCTTTTCTATGCAATCTGACAGTGATCGCGGTTTAGGTGTTGTCAGCGTCTTAAATGCTAGTCTGATGAATAAGAATCAGTGTGAGATCTCCTTACCGATACAGCCGACCATGGCTGGCATATCACGCGACCGTGCGCACGCGCTGATCCGATCGCGCAACTAAATATAAAAGCCAATTGTTTTGATCCGCCAATTAAACGATTCGCGTGCAATCCTGTGTGTTTATTAGTCATTGGGTTGTTGATATTTGAAAAACGTTATTAAACGTCAAAGCAAAAACTAGTTTTGATGGCAATCTCAAATGCAGATCCAAAAACTTCGATTTTTGGCTCTTAGTTTACCTAAAACCCATTTGTTTCTTAAAATTAAAGAAAATCATGGAAGTGTACTGTTATAGAGTCGACTACGCGTACTCGTATATCTTGAACGAAAACTTTTTATTAATTTATTTTTCTTTCATGATGGGAAACGTAATTGCTTACAGTATCAGTTGAATGATCACCTTACAGTTGACTTTCAATTAAAGATCGGGCTTTCAGTTACGAGTTCCTGGTGCTTACTCTCGTGTATTTAAATATTTACAGACGTTAATCGTTATAAAACATGGCGTCCGTGTCGGCTCCTCTACGACGACATGGTCTTAAACAAATTTTCGACAAATGGCTGCCGTTGGCCAATAAAAAATACTGCCAATCGTAAGTCCTTATTAATTGTCGTTAAATCGTCATACATTTCTCAGAACTTGCCAATAATTGTGTTTAAATTCTTTGCCCATTTAACGAAACACAAAATGAGCTGAGTAGTTAAGTTATTATATTGTTATTGTTTAAGGTCCGATCACTTAAAGTGGTATGTTTCAATAAAAAATATACTTAATTCAATTTAACGGCGACATAGTATCGTGCTTACAATTTGTTGTTTCAGTGCCACCCTATTTGGTAACATTGCGAAAATTTAATTCCACTGTTATTCCAGATATTCACGTTGTTTTTGCTCGCATAAAATAACGTAAGCCCTTAATATAAAAAAACATATTCAAAAAACAACTTTGTGCATGCCCGATAAAGTTTATTTTCATTTGGTGCTGTTTTGACTCTAGGATTTCGATCGCATTCTTTTGCGCGTGACATTTAGATGCAAGCGCAGACTGAAATAATTTCTCAGAAGCTAATGCGAAAGCTGGCCTCGAAATTCTGCCAACAGGGATTATGTATCAGTATGGCATTAACATTAATTATTTATTTAAGATATTCCCTTGAAAGGATTATGGTTCAAAAGTAGCAATAAAAAAACCGGAAAGGAATCTTACATCAGCTCTTGAAAAATTTTCGGCTTTTGCTCTAAACTGAGTTTGATTTTCGTTCAAAATATATTTTTTCGTGCACTTGAGAACATTCTTTATATAGAAGATCTTTCGAGACACGTTCCCAAATGCCGTAAAAATACAACATTCACGGGGGTGTTCTGCACAATTTACATTTTGTACAAACGCATGTAGGAACGATTCGTTTTCTACAAAAAGCTGGAACAATGGAATCGATGTCCCAGTCACTTGTCTGGTTTCCATACATGAGAGCTTACAACTGTCTGCTTCGTAGGCGTGACATGCGCATTTGGCTGAAACAATGGACTATTTACCTAACTAAAGCATAAACACACTTTTATGACTCTGAAAATACAGTCCGAAATCCCCTGGCTTAGAAATTTTAGCAAAACTGCCGCAGGTGGTCTTTAAAGTCATATTGTTAAGGATTGTTATTCTTTGATGTGATAGTAAAAGTAAGTTTGTATTAAACATTTATCGTCAAATGCGTGTCGTCTCCGGTTTCTGCATGGAGATGCATAATGATCCAGATTAGTTTTTATTGCTAAAGCGTTAACAAGAGCATACCTTCCTACTTATTAATTGTAGCTAGGTACTTATCCTACTAATGATGGGCTTGTGGCTAAGTAATAACAGCCGCAAGGGTCGATCGATCAGGTTAAACTACGCATCATCATCGTGCATCGGAAAGGACGTAAAGCCGTTGGTCCCGGCTGTTATTTGTAGATCTTTGACAGTCGTTACGGCTCAGAAGCTCGAAAGTCTGATAACCAGTCTTATCCAGAGATATCGTGTTACCCAGTAACTGGGCTGTGAAGGTCAGATAGGCAGTCGCTCCATGTAAAATACTGGTATTCAGCTGTATCCATGTAGACTGGAAGCCGACCCCAACATGCATAGTTGGGAAAAGGCAGGCAGATGATGCAGATGACTTATCCTACTAATATTATAAATGTGAAAGTTTGTAGTTTGGGATGTTTGTTACCTACTCAATCACGCAAAAACGGCTGAACGGATTTGGATGAAATTTGGCACACAGTTTATAACCTGGATTAACACATATGATACTTTTAATCCCGGTAGTACGATACGTGGGATAACTTCGCCTTCGCCCTCCACGCCGGCGAACCGCGGCCAAAACCTAGTATACATAACCAGCCTATAATGTCCCCACTGCACAGGCCTCCTCTCTATGAGAGGAAGTGGGCCGTAATCCACCACATGGGCCCAATGCGGGTTGGTAGATGTCACATGTCTTCGAATATTTGGTTCTAGGACATGCCGGTTTCCTCACGATGTTTTCCTTCACCGTTTTGAGAGCAGTGGTGATGAATTAATTTACACAAAGATAAGCGCCTGTCTGGGTTCGAACCTACGACCTACAACTCGTTAACTCGTCGCGGCCGTTACCACTGGGTCACCACTGCATTCAATTCAAACCTTTAACCTTGTATAAATATAAATATTTATGTAGGTATAATGTGGACAACTTTCTGTTTAGTCTACACAGGAAAAAGAATCAAACAATAATAAATAATTAACAACATTATTAATAAAATTAATTCGAAATCAGTCGAAACTACAATAGTGAAATAATTAACAAATGAAAATAAATTCTTCTGCTACCAATTAAATTAAAACCAATCCGCATAGGATTAAATTAGAAATCACGTATTTGCGTAATTGGTGATGTAACAGAATTGATCACCGCTGGGGAAATATTAATCACCAGACCGACACGATAAAGTAATTAATTATAAAAGTCAGCGAACAAACTTATTAACGATTGACAAAATGTCGGTTTGAATTTAGTTGTCTGTGGTTATACAATAATTATTGAGTAAGATGTAAGATCCGTTTTATTTTTAATGGTTACAGAATTTTATTTTTAGGACACGTCATATAAGAACATGGTAGAATGATTGCACTATTAATCATCATCTGCCTAGCCTTTTGCCGATCCATGTTGGGGTCGGCTTCCAGTAGGAATACCAGTATTTTACATGGAGCTACTGCCTACCTCTATCCTACCTTCACAACCCAGTTACTGGGTATTACTGGTAGTCTTTCGGGCTTCGGACGACCCGAACAACTGTCAAGGAACCACTAATGACAGCCGGGAAACGGCTTAACCTATTGACCGCCACGCCAAAAAAGCAAAAGACGTGCCCTCGGCGCCAAGCTTTTTTTTTTTTTTGGGTGGGAAATCATCAAATAACTTCTACCGCTCTGGGCGGAGCGGGAGGGTGTGTCAGACTCTTACTGACTAAAACCCACCCGTATTCCTTCCGTTGCCTGTGTTGCGGGGGCCTCGGTGACCCTTTAGTACCTTCCCGCGACCCCGGCACGTCGGCGCCAAATTATTCGTTAAAATTATTCCTTAAAATCTGTTATGTAGTCGTGACCGTGCCGTGCTGGGCACATTTTGCTCTGTCATCTATACATGACTGTGGCGGTCAAAAGGTTAACGTGCTTTCCGAGGCACGGAGGGGTCTTGGTATGTAAAGATGGTCACCAATCCACGGACCAGCAGCGGCAAGCGTAGCTTACCCTGATCGATCGACCCGTGCGGCTGTTATTACTTACCCACAAGCCCCTCTATTGCAATTAATCCAAACTGAAATACGTATGTTACTTAACGAAAGGCGTTCCCACTAACCCGCAATAGTATATCGTCCATACATGCAAAAAAAGGTACCATAAAAAAAGGGTTTTTAGGGTTCCGTACCTCTAAAGGAAAAACGGAACCCTTATAGGATCACTCGTGTGTTTGTCTGGCTGGCTGTCTGTCTGTCACAGACAACTTGCTCCGAATCTACTGAACCGATTCAGTTCAAATTGTTACACATATGATTTTCTGTGATCTAAACACATACGTGTAACGTAAATAAAAGGGCTTGTTGTGAGGCTATCAATATTTTTTTTTTTAATCATTTTAAAATAAATAGTTAAAGTTTAGTTAAAAAAATATGAAAATTGACCTTTGCGGAATGGCCAATTTTCATATTTTCTTACAACCTCATCTCGGAAACTATTGAGCCTAAAATTTAAAAGATACATAAAAATAGGTCTTTACTAATTATAGATTACAGAAAAACCTATAAGAAGTCTATGGTGTTAAATTAACATGGTAAATTTCTCAATATTGTGCGCACAAACTTACATATGCTGTTAGAACGTATGGGAGAACATGTTTTTCAACTACAATGTTAAGTTTGTTCTTGGAATAAAAAACAAGGTAGATAACATATTCATTGTACGGAACCCTCACCACGCGAGTTCAACTCGCACTTGTCAGGTTTTTTTGTACGTATTGACGCTATACTATTGCTGATTAACGGGAACGCCTTTCGTTGATTAAGGACGCTATCACATTTTTCCGCAAATATCAGTGCTTTTCATGTACCATTTTAATGAATTAGGAGTCACATCTGCAAGGATATCTTGGTTTCAAATGAAAGATAATATATTCATCTCCAGAATGGGCCCATAAAAAATATACAGCCCCATACAAAATTTTCACACAAATAATTCATAACCATCACAATAAAAACCAAAAAATTAAAAAAATGGGGTCTGAATAGGAACCAGTACAGCGAAATCCACTGCATAGTTAAACATAAAAATAATAAGAAATTGTTGTTTATATAGTCTTCTATACGGTAAGCTAAATATTTTTCAGGTAAACAAATAACTTTTTCATTTATGAGAAAAATAAGAAACGCCCTCAAATTTCTCCATACATTTTCTACTCGCGGACACTAGCGGTTCGTCATTCCGCGCTCAGACGCGCTCGTGGAAGCATGGGTGTATCAGTTTTTCGCAAAAAATAATTACGTATAGAAGTGAGTGCTGTATTGTATACTGTGGTTGGTCGAAGTTGATACTTTTTCGGACCGAAATAAAAGTGAGTACGATTTTTGGAATTTGTTATAGAAATAAATACATAATTGTAATTTTTTGTACTATGGTTGTAGATTACGGATAAACATTGTGTAAATAATTATATTATAATTTATTTTTGATACATTCGATACAATAGTCTATTTTGAGGTTTTTGGGGGTGGGGATTACGAATATGTACTCCATTTTTTTATTCAAGATGCCTGAAGATGTATTTAAAAAAATAAAAAAATCGACATGTTATCAATTGTGGAGGTTTTGGAGGTGGTGTTTACGATTATACCATCCAATTTTTGACTCAAGAAGGCAGATGTAAATTTTTGGTGATAAATCGACTTAGTTGTCAAATCATAAATCCAAAATAGTAGATGGTTATATCTGTCGACACCAAGTATGGTTTTTGTTTGTGTTGTGCATTGCTAAAATATTTATATTTGTTATTTATAGATGCCACGAATTCGAAAATTCGGACAAAGACCAAAAAAAACTGCACACGTGGCACTAAACAAAAGTTAAATTAAATATGATATTAAATTAAATATGAAAAAGCAAAATTAAATATGAGTACGTGAAAAGAGACGATAAGTTCTGGAAGGAAAACATGGAAGGACATTTAGTAAAATTTTACAATAACTGTTTACTACCAGAACTAGTTGACCCTCGATATGCGAGGTCTATGAATCTTAGAGATCATAGCTCACACATACGCGCAAATATACTGACGGAAACAAATAATGCGTAAAAGGTTATTGAACTGTCAAAATGAAACCCATTGCTATTAATAGTGTGTTACGCAATTAGGGTGCTGTATACATTTTGCGATTTGCAATCTGCCTTTATACAAAATAATTATTATACTTTTTACTACCTACTTTTGATTTATTTTTTATCAAACATACTGAACGCGCGCCTCAGTCTCAGTAAATAAAATACTGTTTTCTTAAGGGAATAATTATTTTAAAATATCAAAAAGAAAGTCTACGATAATCTCCCAGGCTAGTATTTGATTAAGTAATGCTCCAAAAATTGTCAATAAAAATAATATTTACACGTACATCTTTTCTAACTAAAAGTAGCCTGGGGGATAATCGTAGATGTTCCGTAATAGTAAAATATTAAGATTGTTAGTTTCCTTAAGAATATAGGTACTTTTTAATCCATATGGCCAGCGCTTGAAATTTTTGGGTACCTACGTAATGGCTGATGAATTTCGAAAATACTAAAAACATGAATATCACGCAGATAGTACTTAGTCACGGTTACTAAAATTCGATTGCAAACTTACAACTAATTTTACTCAATAAATACCCGTAATATTAATTTTACTATTTATTAAAGTACCAAGATTAGTTGAGTTACGTATAAAATCGAGCGGAGAGCGGTTTCAAAGTGTGTGTGCGCGTAATATCGTTGTGTTGCGATTCAGATACCTAAACTTGAGCGAGTTCAAAATGTGATAGCGTCCTTAACATACTGTTTAAATATCTAATATAATTATATTATTCATCACTGTTAAAAAATAAAAATCATTTGATTGACAGCAGTGAGTATTGTAATACTGTTAAAAGACGATGTCGCTTTAATGATGATCATGATTTGAAACTGACAGTGAGCAGTGATGACTGAAATATTCCGGTGATTTAAGAAAAAAAATGAACAGTAGGACCACTGCAAACAGACAAGCAAATCAGCAATATTAAAAAACGTATAAACGATTGCAACTTTCTACTGTAGTTGTTTAAGAATTGTTATTTGAAACCAATTTCAGGAAGTGTGGAAGAAAATCCAGGATCTTCTGAGCGTCAATGATTAAACCTAGACCGCCACGTCAAAAAAGCAAAAACGTGCCCTCGGCGCCAAGCTACAAATTATTCGTTCAAATCTGTCATTTATTCGTGACAGTAGCGTGCTGGGCACATTTTGGTCTGTCATCTATACATGACTGTGGCGGTCAAAAGGTTAAAGCAGATTGTGCGCTCTGACCGAAGACCTAATGGCTAGTTGGGATGTTAACATATATAACTAGCTTAGACATGTTAACCCTACTTTAGAGGTTGTTGTTTGCCTTACTTAAGAGTCTACAATAAACCAAATTGCTTAGCATAATCCTCCGTTATATCGAAAATACAGTATTCATTTTAAAATAAATATATGGTAATGTTAAGTACTTCCTTTCACGAAAACACTATTCCATACAATTTTCTCGACAGAAAATTAATACAAAGTTGCCTCCAGAGTTGCCTCCAATAAACTATAAATGAATGTAAATAAATAAATAGGAAAATTGACTTCAAATTAGATCATGAAACTTTGCATAATAACCTAAATATAAAGCAGGTACTATGCTTTTTTTTATTATCATTATTTTCACCGTAAAAAGAAATTACCTAATCGCCACCTTGAAGCCTTCTCCCTGCCGCCTTGTCTTGCTCGCGTGACCACGAGCAGTTGTGTGCGAGCAATATAATGAAAGAGCGGCGCTGAGGTATGACTCTTCATACAGTTTCGATAATGCACCTTCCGTCCTTCCTTGCAATGAAATCTTCCGTTTCGGAAGCACCATGTCAAACCGTCAGTTACTTTTCTTATGATGTTAATTACCGTTTACCTTCCGTCCCATCTTATTCTGCGGTCATAACGTCAAACTCTAAAAGTAAGATGCTTTTGTCCATCAATATAATTCGGCCATTAAAAGTCATTACTTATCTGATCGAAAATGCCACAAGCGTGACGTAACAAGTTTTCTCTCTGGCAACCTATACGGCGATCGGTTTTATTTTGTTGCCATACTTTGTGTTGTGCAATCTAATTGTTGGTTTTATATTAATTTATTGATGTTTTTGTTGCAGGTATGTGTCGGAGCTTTCGTGGCAGATGTTGGTAAAATTAATTGATTGTATTTAAACGAGAGGAGGCAAGTGGAAAATAATGAACACAGATCAAAGAAGTTTCTCACCTGTTGTTTTAAATAAATAATAGTGGTGCTCAAATCTAAATTTGTTCATTTGTTTCTTGGCTTATCTCAGAAGCTTTCATCTGTCTAGCGTTTTGACGTGAATACGTACCCGGCAATTCGGGAAATTTATGATAACAAAATCAGGGGATACAGTTTGGTGTTGCAGCTATGGAGGCATGAGGAACAAGGTGTAAAGTTCACTCATCCTCCATAAAAAGGGAATATCTTCCGACCAGACAGGTGTCGTGTCTGGTGGGCAACTGCCCGACGCGACGGTTGATGTCGGGATGTTGTATATATGCTAGAAGCGCGGTAAACTCTGCTTGCGCGATGCAGGATTTAGCTTGACGACAGTGTGTTGCGTAGTTCGCATGTGGCGATGTAGATGCCGCCACACAGCTGCATAGCTATCATCTACATTGATAACTTAATTACGCCACTCATAACTATTGGATCAAAGAAATCATTACAAAGCAAATATTACCCGTTATGTACACGTATTCACGTAAAGGCTCCCGCAGACTGGGGCGATTTCCGGCCACCGTAGGCGCAGGCTTGCGGACGGTGAGCAATGGGTAGCTCACCGTCCGGTAAGGACCAGGCCCGGGTCGACGGCGCGTTGTATTCCACGCGCGCCTCAATAGATGTCGTCAGCACAAAGGAGGGGTCCACTAGGGCCGATGCCTGCCGGGGTCGCGGGAAGGTACTTATGGGTCACCGAGGCCCCCGCAACACAGGCAACAGGAAGGAATACGGGTGGGTTTTAGTCAGTAAGAGTCTGACACACCCTCTCGCTCCGCCCAGAGCGGGAAAAGTTACTTGATGATTTCCAAGCCAAAAAAAAAAAAAACTGGGGCGCTGTCGCGGGCGCTACAGTCATTTTGCTGTTCTCGCGCGTATGATATCGCGCTAGTCTGCACGAGCCTTAAAACCCGGCTTATCCACGACATAGCCAAACCCCGGTTTTTTCTCAACTACGTTGGGGACGGCTACCAGTTTAACCGGATGCAGCTGAATACCAGTATTTTACATGGAGCGACTGCCTATCTGACCGCCACAACCCAGTTACTGGGTAACACGATACCGGTAAGACTGGATGTCAGTGTTGGGCTTCTGACTACCCGTAAAAACTGTCAAAGATTTACAAATGACAGCCGGGACCAACGGCTTAACGTGCTTTCCAAGGCACGGATGGGTGCCGGTATATAGAGGATGGTCACCCATCCACGGAGCGACCTCGGCAAGTGTTGCTTAACCCTGAAAATCGACCCGAGTGGCTGTTATTGTTAACCACGAGGCTCTATAAAGTATTAATTAGGTACCTCAAACTCAATGTCTTAAGGACATCCTGTGTCACATTAAAACTTCCTACCTGTCCATCGCCGGCGATTAACGAGAAGCGAGTCTACTCGCTTTGAATTGCTTGCTCTAGGTAGCAATTCAAAATGAGTTGGCGAGCAACGAGCAGCGAGTGCGTGACGGCGACGAGCGATTACTCACTGGTATATGTATGTACCAAGCGTGAGTCTCTTAGCGAGTGTTCCGCCCGCCAAGCTAGCGTCGCTAAGCGAGTTCTCTCTTTGATAGTTCTTATCGCTGCGACAAACGAGTACTCGCTGGCGGTGTCAGTGATCAACTACATATTAATATATTCATTTGCATTACTTACACGGGACCTAGAATCTTTTTACGTCTCTTGAGCGAAATACTTACTACTCAGTCGCTTCCTCGTCGGCAATGTTAAATGTGTTAGAAATCGAACAAACAATATTTTTGTACATACATTCGTAAAACGATACGTTGAATAATGATTAAAGTTGACGTCCTGAATGAATAAAACGTAATATGCATAAAACGTAATATGCATAAAACGTAATATGCATAAAGGCAAAAACATACATCAAGGACATAATACAGTAGTACAATGCAAATCCTCGGTACAATGCCCCGAGGGCCTTTTTTAAGCCTAACTTAGTTTTAATTTAATTTAGTTAATGTTAATAATCATCTTGTAATTTGGTTATGTAAATAAATAATGGTTAAATAAATAAATAATAAAAAAAATACAGTAGTAGGACATAATATTATGTCTAAAGTTCTCACAGCACTTGTCATGAATTATAAGTGCTTGCAATATTTTTTATACGAAAAACATATGCTAAATATGCTGCACGAATTTTAAATAGGTAGTAGGTACCTACTTGTAAGCTAGTTAGTGAACTGCCCTGACCTTGCTCAGGGAACTTTTGTAAAAACAGAATTTTTCTTGAAAGATAAATAAATTCACGCGTTCTTCTTTGGCAGAAACTATAGAACGCCACTTGCTATAATAATAGCACATAGTAGTTAACAATTCTTATTATAGTTAATTGAACAAAAAAAAAACGAGCGTACCTTACAGTAGTTACATAAGATGTGTAACATCTGACATCTCACCTTGGTAATAAGCAACAGAGCAGCGACAGAAATTTATTAACCTCGAAATTTAAAATAGCTAAATACTGAAATATTTATTCGAATAATTATTCATTACTAGTGTGGTCGCCCACTGGTCGAAATTCTATGTAGTAGTACTTACTAATTCCGTCATATAAAAGTACTTACTTATTCCATGCTCAAGCTGTCACTTCCTGTTACACACTTTCGTCCCTTTTCGGGTGAAAGGTAGGCGTTTTGGGAGACTGTCATGTTATTTTGACGTTCGAAAAGTGCTGATTCTCAGCCTAGTTTGAATAAATGACTTATGATTTTGATTTTTCGCGAAATCACTCCCACATAAAGCCAGAGGAAAGATGTTACACGTCAAAAAAAATGTGAATCAGTGCTTGGAACTATGTGTATTGTAGCAGAAATCAATATTCACCGTAAGCTCCTGAAAAACTGAAATGTCTAAACTGTAATCTGTAATCTCTGCCTATGCCCCTTCGGAAATTACAGATATTATGTTGTTTTTGTGTTACTACGTTTTATTTGTGATTCGTGCTTCTAATAAAAACAAATTATCTGATAATTATATTTGCATTAAACATTTCAACTTAAGCAGCAAAAAACTTATCAAGTGTAATATCTACGATGTATTGACTATGAAGCGTTACGTTTATTGACAGCTAAGCACATGGAAAAAAAATGCTCAATGAAGTATAAAACTTGAATAGGTAATCAACTCGTTCTGTTGCTGTAGGAATTAGGAAGTAATTGGGTATTGAACAAAATTGACGGGTGGACTCTACATAATATCATTTTAGTAGAAATATATCCAATACAAGGCTCTTACAGAGGTTAATTCTCCATTTGTCTATAATTCTGATATTGCATAATTAAATTAGGATATAGGTAGGTTTATTTTTTTTAGGGGCTTGTGGCTAAGTAATAACAGCCGCACGGGTCAATCGATCAGGTTAAGCTACGCTTGCCGCGGTTGGTAGATGGGTGACCATCTTTACATACCAAGACCCCTCCGTGCCTCGGAAAGCACGTTAAGCCGTTGTTCCCGGCTGTCATTCGTGGATCTTTGACAGTTGTTACGGGTCGTCAGAAGCCCGAAAGTCTGACAACCAGTCTTACCAAGGGGTATCGTATTACTCAGTAACTGGGTTGTGGAGGTCAAATAGGCAGTCGCTCCATGTAAAATACTGGTATTCAGCTGCGTCCGGTTGGAAGCCGACCACAACGTAGTTGGGAAAGGGCTCGGCAGATGATGATGCTGATAGGTAGGTTTATTTTTTTATTCAGAATCAGTCTTTACGTCTTAAACGACATAGAAATTAAGCATTAAGCAGAAATCGAGGTGATACTAATCTAATTTGCAAGCCCATTGATCGCCCCTTGCGTCATCCTAATATTAAAGTAAGTACAGTGAACACAACCTGCAAACTGCATAATTAATACATTCTCAGCTAAATGTGGGGTCTTGCTCTATAAATGAAATTCTGGCCAGTTAAATCAATACTAACGGTGGCCGAGCCCGAAAGAAATATCATTCTGACATTTCGAGCGACAAAACTAGCATACAATTAATTACCTACCTGCTTGTAAGTGCAGCAGTGTGAGCAGTGGTGGCCTAGTGGTAACGGCCGCGACTTACGAGGTGTAGGTCGAAGGTTCGAACCCGCTTTACTTTGTGTAAATTATTTCATTACCACTGCTCTCAAAACGGCGAAGGAATACATCGTGAGGCTACATGCTACTAGGCTACATATTGTAGACTAGAACCAAATCGAAGACATCTACCACCCGCGTGGTGGATTACGGCCCGCTCGAGGCCTGTACAGTGGGAACATTATAGGCTGATTATGCTTAAACAAGTTGCATCTACATACTAATTGAATTCTTTATCAAAAAACTTTTAAGATTCACTAGCTACTTCTGCGGCGTAATTGCATAATATACTAATAATTGCAGTTCTTTTCAATTTGACAATTCGACAACATTCATTGCGTTATTCACGTGGACGGGCAGACGAATATTTTAAACGTATGAAGCAATAGATTAGGAATTTCCTTCAAAATCCTATGGTTTCTGAAAGAAAGTGTGTTACGCAGTTGGGGTTCTGGACATATAATTATAACTCAACCCAACTCGTCTTATATGTGGAGTTTCTTGCCGGCACTTCTTCATAGAAAACGACCAATTGGAACCATGCACCTAGCTTCTGATGTTTCATAAGTCCATGTAGGTATAGGTGAAATAAAATATTTTGATTTTGACTTGCATTTGAAACATTTTGGTTAAAACAAAGAACATAACATAAAACATAACATCGCGCCTTGTTTCCCGGAAGGGCAGAGGTGTACCTGTAGTAGGTACACCCACATTTCGCCAGTTATGTTTTAAGTCCCATGTAATAGGGGGCGAGCCTATTGCCATCAACCGGGGACAAATCCAGACTCCGGGCTGCTACTAAGAAATTCCAGATAGAAAAACCCAATAACACTTTGCCCGACCCGGGAATCGAACCCAGGACCTCGTGCTCAGCAGTAGCGGTTGCGACCACTAAACCAACGAGGCAGTTAAAACAAAGAAACGGTTTTTAAAATACATTAAGGAACAAAGAATGAATCGAACCATTAATCAACTCTCAAATATATCAAATCAAACATAAATCCCATCGATACTTCCTCAATACACAAAAATAAATATCAACATCGTAGTTAGGGTCGTGAGTTTGTTCGATCGTGAGCCACGGCACAGACCTAACACCGGCCAGCCGATATAAAGATAGGCACCGTTTAATTGGAGATCACGCTCCTTTGAGCACTTTATACCGTCCAGACAATTCCAATGCTGTATTTAATTTGCTTAAATGGTTGTCTTCATGCTGAGTAATTATATTTGGTTTGTGTGCTAAGGATATAATATGTCTGCTATGTTTCAATCAATCAATCTGCCTAGCCTTTTCCCAAATATGTTGGGGTCGGCTTCCAGACTAACTGGATTCAGCTGAATACCTGTATTTTACATGGAGCGACTGCCTATCTGACCTCCAAAACCCAGTAACTGTGCAATACGATACCCCTTAGTAAGATTGGTTGTCAGACTTTCGGGCTTCCGACGACCCGTAACGACTGTCAAAGATCCACGAATGACAGCCGGGAACAACGGTTTAACGTGCTTTCCGAGGCACGGAGGAGTTTCAGTATGCGACCAACCCCGGCAAGCGTAGCTTAACCTCATGGATCGACCCCTGCGGCTGATATTACCTAGCCACGAGCTCCTACTGCCTATGCCTGTTATGTTTGTCATATAATAAATGAATCACTTCTTCCGAATGCCTTAAATGAGGGCCATGGAAGTAACACCAACACCATGCAATATTCACCTTGAGTTCTAATCTTTCCGGAAAATATATTTCCCGACCATCAAAGTCAAAGTCAAATTATTTATTTCAAATAGGCACACAAAAAGGCACTTTTGAACGTAAAAATTAACAAAAAAAAAATAGAATTGATTCTAGTTGCCCCTTCCAAAAAGTAGTTTCGTATGGAGAAGAATGGGCAAGAAACTCCACCGTTACTCTTTTAAAATGTTTTATAAAATTTTGTATAGGTACATTTTAAAATTATATGTGAAGACGATGCACCTAGAATAAAATTACTTTATCAAAATAGGTAAAAAAAGAATGAAAAATAAAGCAAAGACAGATAAATTAATTATGTGATAGGTACATGATGCTCACATATTTACTAACATTGTAAAAGTATACGTTTTCCTAAAAATAATAAATAAAGTCAGTGTGTGAGTTAAAGTAATCACAGAATTAAAATTCAACATTGATTTATTATTTGTATCAAATAATAAATTGTACAATTAAAATAGCAACCAGTTTGATTTTGTCTAGACTCTAGATTGTCCTATGGAGCTGGACCAGCATGTTTCCAAGCATTCTTATCTTGGATATAATCCTCTAATTTGTAATATGCTTGTTTACAAAGTGTACTTTTAACATGAGTTTTAAATTTTCTTTCATCTCTTTTATAATAATCCTTTGTTTAGGCATCGAGATAACTAATGACAAGGACTGGTCATTTCATAATAGGGTATTACACCCATTTTGAAGTGTCTCAATTAAATTCTATAGTGCTAATATGCCACTAAAAATAACCCATTTTTTTGTCAATCGATACGTGCCATAAAAATGCATATAAATTTTACATTTTCTTTCGCGCGTAGTTTGACGAAAACGCTGGACGCAATGGACGCCATATTGCTCTGTGGCTATGACGTCAGTTGGCTGTGTAATCAAATGCGCTGATATTTTGTATGATAATTGTATATAATTTAAAATGAGTTATTATTCTACTTATCGTTGGTGTGCTGTTAATTAAATTTAAATTACGTGGGTTACGAAAATAATAAAAGTACAAAGCCTGTGTACGCCGATCATTTGATAATTGACTTTTTAGTTACAACAGCCGTATGACGTAATAACATGGCGGCTACTAATTCATGGTGTTATAAAACATATTAGAAAAACTGAAAACTTTGAATTCAATTTAAAAATTTATTTTGTAAAACTAACATTTTCCGACTGTTTATTGCCTTACTATCTCAATAATATATTTATAGATTTTTTCTCATATAGAGTAAAATACCCTAATTGTTCTCTTGTTTAGCTAAAGAAAGTTCAAAAACTAAAACCCGACTGAACTGAAAAATTACGCTCTAAAAAGTATGAAACAAGAAAAAATTCTCATCTGAAATTGTTACGTACAAACTATTAAGTATTTATCGTCTATTAAATAAACAACTTACACGTAATATATTTTAATGTATTTCATCATATTCATAACCTGCCTCGTTAGTCTAGTGGTCGCAAGCGCTACTGCTGAGCATGAGGTTCAATTCCCGGGTCGAGCAAAGTGTCTTTGGGTTTTTCCATCTGGAATTTCTCAGTGGCAGCCCGGTGTCTGGATTTGTGCCCGGTTGATGGCAATTGGCTCGCCCTCCGTTACATGGGACTTAAACATAACTGGCGAAATGTGGGTGTGCTATAGGTACATACATAATCAGCCTATAATGTTCCCACTGCTGGGACACAGGCCTCCTCTCTGTGAGGTGGAGTGGGCCTATATCCGCCACGCGGGCCCAGTGCGGGTTGGTAGATGTCACATGTCTTCGAATTTTTGGTTCTAGGACATGCCGGTTTTCTCAAGATGTTTTCAATCACCGTTTGGAGAGCAGTGGTGATGAAATAATATACACAAAGTAAAGCGCCTGTCCGGGTTCGAACCTACGACCTACAACTCGTAAGTCGGGGCCGTTACCACTGGGCCACCACTGCTCTCACTATGTGTGCCAGGTGTACTATAGGTAGGTACACCTCTGCCTAACCCTTCCGGGAATACAAGCGAGATTCTATGTTATGTTATTCATAGTGATGCTCAAAGGATAGCTGTGGTCGTATTCACTTTGCCCTAAAACTTAAGATCGCTTACTACTGCTAGAACGCATTCTTTTGTTAGAATACGCTTCTAACGATACCTCATTTTATGATCAGATTATGATAAGTAGTTTAGAAGTTATGGGGGAACAGATGAAAAAGAGTATTTGCTGTTTCAGTAAGCACTTCTTCTCACAACCCATCACATAAAACAGGATCACCACTACCGATTACATCACCGAACCGATCCAATCTTAAATCATAACAGAATCCCGTCCAAGAATCATCTATAAGGTCACTGATGTAACTACTAACAGCTTCCGTGGTTCCCACCACACGTAACGAGCTATGTAAATATCAATTAACGGGTGGAAATGTTCCGGCGTTGGTACCTGTGCCGATAGCTGGCTCACGAGACTTCTAATTGATTATATCAATGTACTTGATAAGTATTCACTTTCCGTTTGTAGGTGCTGGTGTATGTCAGGATGGTGCTTGGATGAGGAGAGGTCAAGATGTTTTGGGAGCGCGTAGGGACTTAAAGGAGATTTTTGCTATCGCAGGTTGAACTTGGTAAGGACTGGCATAGGAACATGAAGATTGGCACAGTCAAAGGCCAGTTGTAGGTGAAGTCGGGCTGTGTATGAAGATGAAGGCTCAATGTAATAGCATGGTATCAAATAAATGCTGTGCCATTCTTAGTCTAGACACGACTAAGAATGGCACAGCATTTATTTGAAACCATGCTACGATCACCAACACACTTGGCATCTGTCGAATAAAGAAAGAAATAAAAAAAGAAAAAGTATATATTTGGACTTGCACAGGAGATCACAAATTAAACTAAAACAGACTCATAGAAACATAAAAAAACAAAAACAAAGTAAAATGAAAATACAAACAAAAACGAGGCCAAAAGGCTCCTATCTCAGCATGATGCTGCGACATTTAAAAATAAGTGTCGCAGCGCTGGTAATCTGATCGGCCCGCTGTGATGTCACGGGTAGATACAGAAATAAACAATAAAAAATAAAAAAAAAGATGTGTGAAATTACATATAAAATAAAAATATTTATTTTATATAAAATTATTGCAAATGTAAGCCGCCTGTCAGAACCCAACATAACATCAGTTACTTGCCTTTTGTGTTTGTGATAGTCTATGGCATCGTACTTTTTATTTAGTCTGTGATGGCATCTCTGTGACATGTAAAGAGACGAAGAGATGTAAAGAGACATCCGGCAAAATTAAATATAAAAACATTACTGCTATTTATTGTAATTAAGTTTTTTTCTCAACTTAGAGACAATATCTAGCGTTCTCTCAATATCGATCCACTGAAGCCTTCTGTAAGTGAATTTGTTTAGCGTTACTCACTGGAACATTGAATCATTTGAAGAATCGGTAGTTAGGTTTCTGGTAAAGTAACCCAACCCGGCTACTAACTTTAATGTGTCAGTCGTGAAGCCGGGCAGTCAATGTATGCGCATGACCGGTACTAATGGTGCACACGTGTTCGGTTTAGTATGCAGGTATGTTAGGAAGGCATTTTCCCACGATACTTTCCTTTAAATTGTGGCAATTCTTCGGTTCTTAACGAATATACCGTACCTATTAGGTCTACCAGTCTGGAAGATAAATCCTGGATTCGTAAGTCGTGTCGTGTCTTTGGATGTATTCTTCCGATCTTGGTCATCACCATCATTTACAATCGGTGGTACTTTGGCCTCTCCAAAAAGAACAATTTATTGTTTCCTTTACGCTAGACGAATTCATAAACCATTCATTCGTTATATCCTTCCCACACCAACATTAGTGCTTGTCAAAGAACCAACATATTTAGCTGAAACTTTCTTGGTCAACCCTGAATGCATTTGACATCACACAAAATGCATAACTGCCTATCAGACATGCAAGCCTTAAAACATGAAAGCGAACAAATAAAATGGCGTCGTCGTGGGCTCCTGACGATATTGCTTTCTCATTTAAAGCACTATTAACGTCACTGTAAACTACCTCTGCTATGTTTATTGTAGGTTATAACGTAAACTTCGAACGCTTTCTCATTGTAAAAACCCCTCACGAAAGCGATTTAGTATCACCTGTAATCGACAAAGATCACTCGTAGAGGCGTAGTTTAGTTACTCGTAGTTGCAAGTTACTGAGGAAAGAGGGGGCAAAATTCTTAATCCATAAATTATTAAAAACTAATACTACCCACAATGCAAAAACCCTGCCCACTAGACTGTGACAACAAACAAAATAAGGGACACAGTTCCTGAACTTGGTACTGCTTAGCGTAT
This sequence comes from Atethmia centrago, assembly GCA_905333075.3. Taxonomy (NCBI): domain Eukaryota; kingdom Metazoa; phylum Arthropoda; class Insecta; order Lepidoptera; family Noctuidae; genus Atethmia; species Atethmia centrago. The sequence goes on along the minus strand of HG995378.1, from coordinate 25,608,667 downwards.
CTGCGGGTACTATCTTCTCCAGTTTATGAGGGGTCGACGCATCAAGTCTTCTTCCATTCATCTTTCTATTAGACGTCATCTCAGTATTCACCCCCTTTAGCCTTATCACCTGTCACACATCCGGTACTGCCTTTTACTACGCAATTGATAAAATCCACGATTTTTTTTTGCGCTGCACCAATCGAATACGTATTAAATTACAGTAACAGTTTGTAAAGCCTGGGCGGAGTGAAACTTGTTTATGCCTTTGTTAGTGTCGGGGTTCGATTCCCGTGTCGTGTCGTTGTCGGACGATGGTCGGCGATAAATCGCGGTCGATACCTCCGATACTACAATGGGAAAAGAGAAAGTTAAGGAAATATCACAAGATCGAGACGGGACAAAAATCCGCGTAAATCTTTACCGACCGTCTCATTACCGCCGTTGTATTGTTTTCTAAATGAAAACGTATTGTCATTGTAATCTACCCTGACAGATATAAACTGCAAGTTGGATAATCAAGGGAAACATAAATAGTCTTAATGGGTAGGCAGGTCTGTAAGTAACAAGTAAATACTGTCTTTAAGAAATTATTACATTGTCTCTTCACACTCTTTAGGTGCCTACTATCGAAGCGGGGTGTTTGTACTGCATATAAATTCAGCCATTTTGCTTTTTCTTCGAGTTATTTTTTGCTATGCCCCAAAGAGAGGACGACAGATTTGTACTCGTGGCATTGCTGGTAATTTAACAAGATCACACAGAAAGTCAGGAAACTGTAACGAGACGGAATGCTCCACGACGTCGCTCGGATTCCCTTCATTGGTCAAGACGTGATAACCGGCCATATGAAGGAGCTGACAAACCAGAACCACATCGATTAGCGACGCACCATCATTATTTTATCGTATTACACTTGATTAATAACGACAATCTACTGACCGGGTCTTCTAGATTCCTATATAATTGTATCAGCTTTCTTCCACCTCTGTATGGTTTGCTATCGCTAATTTCAATCGTTCCAGCCAATTGAACATTCTTATCTTGTACATGGTATTAATCATTGCAATCGTGCAAGTGGTAGAGGAAACATATTGATGAAATATGTGATAGCTCATGTTTTGCTGGTAACATGATCTGATTGGCTTTTGCGGAGCAAGCAGTCGGTGTGCTTGTACTCTGCTTTTTAATAACGAAGTTTGGGTTTATGAATGAGGCTCGGTTTCTTAACAAAACGTTTTATGTCTGACTTAATAAACGTTCGTGATGGCTTCCATTAAGTAATTAGGCCACGAGATCTGTCAACAAACCCGGTATTTGTGCGGAGACGTATTATCTTCTAAGCACCACAACGACACATAATAACCACTGTGGACGTCGTTATCTCACCACAAATCGTCCCCGGAGCCCTGAGTCGTCAATGCGACGATTATTTAAATAAGCCCCGGTGCATACGTACCGTTGGCTCTACGTGATCCTAGCGCCTAGCGGCACTATCGGTGCCTGTCATTATCTTCACATTAACTCCGCTTCAGGATGTGGCACACTTTCGCATTTCAATACACAATTCTATTTCGGTGTTTATTGTGTCAACTTGCCAACACGCTCGCGAGAAAGCCAAACAATCTCGAAGACTTGCAGCAAACAACTTGTACCAAGTGTACTTGCAGCAAAATTCCAAATACGCAGAATCACTTTATGGATCACTCCGTCTTCCACAAAAAAATGTCTTCAAGATAATCTATGCCTTGCATTCTCACGAGAATCCTCAACTTATTATTTACTCGTGTACGTTAAATTCAGGGTTCCGTAAAAGGTCTGAATAATTACGACGTCGGCAGAAAAAGCGGTCGAATACCATAGCTCGCACAGTGGTCTGATGCGCAATGCAATGCGAGGTTTTTGCTCGGGGTAAAAAATATTGGTTGTCCGAGCGGGGTGTATCGGTGTAGGCCCGAGGGGTTGAGATGCGGCATGGAATCGAGCCGAGCGGCTGGCTGCGCTGCGTCAGTGTCGCTGTGCCCCGTGCGTACAGCGGTCGTGGTAGAGGGGCGTTACGTGCCGCTCGCGTTCTACACTGTTATTCGCGGTTCGCCATCGAATGCGCACGTGTCGCCGGCATCGAGCGCTGCATTTATTTACACAGTGTGCACCTGTGACCACGCAAATATTTGTCGAGATGTGAAATACCATTTTTGGTTCAGCCTACTACTGGTGTTTTTAAACTTAACGTCCTCTTTTGTGTTCGTTCAGACGTGCTTAGTTTGTGCCAAGTTCTGTACTGTGCGTTTGGTGATATCGACGTTTCTTAGAGTTTTACATACTCATTGCATGTTTTGAAGTGTTCGAATACGAATTTCGGCGACAGCCAAGGCGTCCGCACCGAAAGTTGGATGAATGCCAGCATCTCCGGTGCTAAGGTGAGGAAAAATTTCAATTTGGAAATATACCTTTTGGTTGTTTTACGAACATAGGCATAATTAACGTTATGGCGGACAATACCGGCTTATCTGAAACGTTCCGCCTGACGCGAATGAATAATACCGTCCGATAATGTTTACAATTAAACTACATTATCAGAATATTTTGTAACACTTGTTTTCGCTTTTAATAATAGCAGTACATTCCCAACTGGAATTACTGCAGTATTTGCATGAATTTCAAAAGATTGGTATGGAATTTTTTGCAGCCTAGTTTTGTTCTCAAATATTAAGCAGCTTCCTTCAGACTTGTTCAAAACTTTGAAGCAATTACCAGATGTGCGCTCCGCAATTAATTGTTTTGTTTGTCATCAACATTAGTTCTCATTCAATGTCACAATGTGCACACACACACGCACACAGAAACTTTATAATAGTATTACGATCTTCACAATGACTAACTACCAAACCTCAATTATAAGCAAAATATTTTACATGCATTCCTATATTTAAAATGAGGAAACATTCATTTTCCAGAAATTATTATAGCAAAATCATGTGGCGATAAATATTTCCGTAGCGAAAATATACTTTTTTATCTATCAAGTTTCATATTTAATTATGATTGTAGTTATCTTGTACTTCGCCAAGGACATAATTATGGAGTAGTATAACCTTATCTACTGACGTGGTATTTGTTGGAACATACGAATGACGGATTTATGATTGCTGACGTAAACTTTGGTAACATGCCAAAATATTTATGACTGTCTCATTATCGCAAACGGTCGTCCTGAAATTCGGAAAAAGATTTTGTCGATTCACGATTCGAAATCATCGACGTACATAAATAAATACTTTTGGCCTAAAAAATATAAGTGAATATTCGGCAAGTTTGCTAATAAAAACATAACACGTTTTAGCTCTACTTCTTCAATTCTCTTGGAGTCGTCCGGAGTCAAGTAACGAACACAATAATAGAGGTGTAATCGATAAGAGCGTCCAGTCAGACAGCGCGTCGGACGTGCCCCAACAACGACGCCTTTGCCAGCCCGGTCACGTCTGACACACTCAAAGGACCTCCTTCACTTTAACAGTAGCCTATAGAGTGCCATACACCAGGCTAACCTAAAATATTTCACCCAAGTACCGCCACTATCGTAAACAGACACGCATTTCCTCTAGCTCAATGAGCGCAATCCTCAAGTGCCAGAACTGCTTCTGACTCAGGTACTTCAGAAAATTCGACCTCCCCGAAATAGATCGGTCCGTGTTCGTCTACCCCTGTTATTTTTTGTTTGCTAATCGTCACTCATTCAATTGCTCAGTTGGCCTTCCGCCAGGACGCCAAGGTGCGCTCCACTTTTACGTGCATCTTGTATTTGCGAAATGGTATCATGACTTCGGTCGCGACCTGGTGCTATGTTTAGTAGGCGCCAGTTGACAGTTACGACTGTGAAAACATGATTCTGCGACATTTATCTGGTCCACCAAATACTTTCAGAGCGTGGAACATCAATCTTCGAGTCAAATCGAACCGGTCTTCTTGTGTTCTTTTATTTCGAGCTGTCGTTACGCAGCACTGTTTCGTTGTTGCTAGTTACCAGCACTGAATTAGTTTTACGAGTACCTACCTACCAGCCGCGGTTCTGACGTGTTTGCTCACATCAAAAGCGGAGCACCTCATTGTTACGTATTTATTATTAGTTCCCATGAACAGTTTACGTTACATTTGTGTATGTAGGTCCTCAGTTTTCGTAACCTTGGCTTATGTTTTGTAACCGTAATTACTCACAAGATAATTCATTTTTGTTCGTTACCGATGATCATCAATCTTACGCGGCCTTTGTTCTGCGTAAATCAATATTGACTGAATAGAAAAGGAGTAACAATACGAAGAGGGTGATTTGAATAAGGATCTTAATCGATGTCATTAGGCCAACGACTGCGCGAACAATGTGCACGTCAAAAGTTTAATTAATGATGTCAAGTCGCCAAAATTTACTCGAGAAACCCGCGACAACCGGTTTCTGTGACCTATTCGTGTTTGACTAATCGAACTAATTAGTTACGATTTAGTTTCACTTTCCGATCCTGCGTTCTGTTGGTATTAAGTTAATCCGTGAACAGCCTTGGATCCGATTTTGTTTTGCCATCAAGAACTTTTTTTGACCGGTGAACTGCGCCAAATTAATTGTTGTTTTCAATTTCATTCACGAAAATCGATTCGCATCCAACAGATCCATTTGTTTCGGTTAAAGATTTAAGATGTCCAAATATTGGTTATGAGGTCGGTTATCGGTAAACTCGAGTTGCCGAGGACAGTTGTCATGGCCGGCAGTCTTCAGATCTTTTTGTCACCGACAAACGCTTTTTATCTTTATGGTGTTTAATTTAGGTCTCTGTCATTGTCAATTTTCCAACACACATAAAATATGTTCGCAAACATCTTCGACTGAAATCACTCAATAAGTCGAAAACAAACATGAGAACGTGCTTCATCTGAGTGGGCCTTATGAATAAATGCATGTAAAATTTTATTGTTGCATTGACACCAATATGTCATGCGTACGTAAAGTAAGAAAAAAGTACAAGTAGGAAAAAAGTGGTAATACGATGAGGCTAGAAAATCGGAACATGATCCGACGTATATGGGCAAAGGGACAGGTTCTTAACGATTGTCGAAGTCATCGAATAACGGTCAGTAGTTGGTAAAAAGTTTCAGCGACTCCCGCGTAATTGGCAGGTCTCGTGCGGAATGTGGCCTGACGAAGATGTGTCCCAAAAGGAAACGCGGACAACCGTACAAGGCGCATCGGATGCCTGTATTAAAATAGAATTTCAATTAACATCAACATCTCAGAATACAAGAAAAATATTTCTTGCTTAGTTGTGAAATTATCCTCTACATGGTCAGTTTTTATCTTCAAATTTATTGCAATAAGCCACACGTAATTATCTGTTTCCGTAATAGGAAATCTATTTCAAATGCAAATGTACGAGTGTCGCAATTTTACTAACACTCGCCAATATATCAAATTGTCGCCTGATATTAATAGGATTATTTAATAATCAGGTTTATCCTGTCAGTATAAAGGCTGGGTTCTAAGCTGCACTTAAATGGCGTGTAAACTTATCTAAATCATTGTAATTAGTGTCGGGGACTATGCTCTTTTAAGGCTAACACTTCTGGCAGAGTGGCTTAACGGTAAACTAATCATAACATTATCCCTGTACTGTAGAACGAGCTGTAGCGTGTTGATCGAGGAATCTGTGTCAAACGTATGTAACCACTAGATATCGACGCTACTAAGTAAACTATAAATATTATTAAAAAAAATGCTTTTCCAGTAAAATTGTTAAATTCTCAAGAATGTCACTGCAGTTTGTATAGTGGATTCATTCATCAATTTGTCAATACCATAAAAGTATTTAAAAAATCCTGTATCATTACGTCTCTTTATGGACGTAAGAGCTTACGCCTATGTTCTTCGGAATTCTGTTAACACCATATAAACTTTAAAACTTCTTGGTGTTTTAAAACTTAATGTTGTCTTATCCGTGGAATGTGTGTCAAACGTATGCTAGTTCTACAAAGACCGCATAATGTTCACGTTTCACCCTCATTTCTAGACATAAGAGACTAAAATTTCTCTGAAATGATAGTTTGAGATTAATTTGATGCGTTTCTTTAGAAAAACTTTTGGTTTATGGTTACTGCAGAATTGTTTAGACTAAACAAATGCTGTGTGGAGCCCGCAGCTTCCTCCAATAACATCGACATCGACTAGGTACTAAAGATGATTCTTGGAACACAGTAAACGAATGCGTAGGTTTTCCTCCTTCTTAGTTTAATGGTTACGATCTAGTAATTTACTATAAGTGAGTACTAAAAGCTAAATTAAGGTATAGTTCGTTAAGTTTATATGCTGTAGCCCCCAGAAATCACATAGCGAACGGTTAACGATATTCTTTCTAAAGCAGTAAAACAGTACAGTAACGTTAGCTGCCTTGAAACTTAAACTAAGTGCAGTCTTTATACTTCTTAACTTAGCATTATTTTGCCCTTGTTCCAATTTATTGGGGTCGGCGTAACATGTCTGCTTCTTCCAAAATCCTGTGTCTATTGGTCGTCGTCTCAGAAGTCACGCTCTTGCTAGACATATCATCTTGCACACAGTCCATCCTTCGTTTCATTGGTCTTAGCCATCCACATTCATGCTCAAAGCCTTCCTGACGACATTTTCGTCATTCCTTTATACCATGACAACCGATTTCCACACAACTTTTTAAGCCACTTTCATACTTCTTTTCTATAATAAACTCATTTCTTATTCTATCCATTCGCGTAACTCCACACATCTTTCTTAACATTCTCATCTCAGCTGCATGGAATTGTCTATATACTTGTTAATTACTTAATTATTTAATTCATTTTTTTTTTTTTGGATTTGTGCTCGGTTGATGGCAAAAGGCTCGCCCCCTGTTACATGGAACTTAAACATATATGGCGAAATTTGGTGTACTACAGGTACACCTCTGCTCAACCCTTCGGGGAAACAAGGCGTGATGTTATGTTAATTTTTTCACCATGTTTTTACAATTTCTTAAGACGCATCTTAGAAAACAAGCGAGTGCAACAAACTAGAATGGATCATCGAACCGCGCGTGAGTCGGCTGATTAGCAACTCATGCGCACGTAATATTCATTTTATTGTCTCTGTCGCTGACTGTATCGACCGCGTCATGCCCCACGCATAGTACACTTTTGGATACAGTGTATATTTGTTTATATGTTTTTTGAAATAGGTGGTGAATATTGTTTAAGTAATAAAATTGAAAATGTTATATTAAGTACTTATTTAAAATATTTTAATTAAAACAATATATATTTGTACAGCCGACAGGTTCATTTACATAATAAATGAACATACCGACTGTACAAATATATTATTAGGGTTCCGTACCGCAAAAGGAAAAAAACGGAACCCTTACAGGATCACTCGTGTGTCTGTTTGTCTGTCTGTATGTCTGTCACAGCCGATTTGCTCCAAATCTACTGAACCGATTTAGTTAAAATTTGGTACACATTGAATTTCTGTGACCCAAACACGGATATGTAACGTAACTAAATACATTTTTAATATGTGGGTCGCTTTTGGGCAAGGGCAAATTAGAAATTAAAAATAAAAGGTTTTTCAAACTGTACCGTGTTTCATATCAATTGAAAGAGCTCAAATATATTTTCGATGCGAGCCTCAAATATATTTTCTTTATAATATTAAAATAATCAGTTGTAAAGTTATTTAAGAATATTGATTAAAATTGACGATTCCCCCCTTATCTCCGAAACTACTGAGCCTAAAATTTTGCGAGAAATACAGAAAATAGTTCTTTACTTATAAATTACAGGAAAACCTATAAGGTAAAGGATTACAGGTAAATCTCTCAATATTGTACATACAAACTTACATTTGCAGTTGGAATGTATGGGAGAACATGTTTTTCAACTAAAATGTTAAGTTTCTTGGGATAAAATTAGTTATCTTGGGATACAAAACATGGTAGATAACTTAGTCATTGTACGGAATCCTCACCACGCGAGTTCAACTCGCGCTTGTCTGGTTTTTTTACGTATGCTCTTCCGTTTATTTAACATTGTCTGTTATAAAACATTGCATGACGTTTTGTTATTGTTAGCCTGCATCATGCTACTGCTGGACAACTGCCTCTCCCCATGACTTCTAACTTTGGATCCAGGGCTAATGTGGATCATTGGTCGTTTGTTTTGTCCGCCATCGGCTACGGGGGCGTTTAACATTAACAAATAAAATAAAAAAATAAGGAAGGTTCTTTAATACCTGAACTAAAACAAATGTTTGGCCATACCTACCTAATTAATAAAAAAAAAAACTGAATCTTTATCTAATGCTGGTGGTAGGCGCTCCAGCAATCTGTCACCACTTACAAGCGATTATAATGTTTGGACTTAATGCGCCACGCCATACATGGCGTTAAACGGAGCTCTAATTATGCGCGAGCGCCGCTTTCAGTGCTACTTACCCAGTTTCAGAAGCGTGAGACTTAACCTATAACATGCCAACGTAGGAGGCATTTGATTACGATGATTAATAATTTGTTGAGAAATCGTTTTTTTTTATCTACATATAAAAATTTGGAGAGCTACAAAAATAAATCTGATTGTTGTGCGTAGCAAATTCTTCCATACTCCTCTGTTAGCCGTCATCTCAGTATTCACTTGATTTCGGGACATATTATCGTCTTTCACACCATCATCATCATCTGCCTGCCTTTTCCCAACTACGTTGCGGTCGGCTCCAGTCTAACCCGATGCACTTGAATACCAGTATTTTACATGAAGCGACTGCCTATCTGACCTCCACAACCCAGTTACTGGGTAACGCGATACCCCTTGGTAAGACTGGTTTTTTTTTAATTTTTTTTATTTATTATGCTACAATAAACAGCTACAATATGAAATGTTTACAAATAACAATAATATAGGCTCTTAAGTAGTATTAACAATATTGCAGCCCACTACATTATCCGCATGTTAGCAAAATTAAGATAAGGCAAAAAGTGCCACTAGATTAGCATTACCCAGATATATACATTAAAAAAAAAATTGATTAATAAAATACAATACAATTAAATAATTATTAAATACGAATTTTATAATAAAAATATATACATTTTTGGATGAAATTAAAAAATTTGGGATTATTACTGGTTGACAGACTTTCGGGCTTCTGACTACCCGTAACGACTGTCAAAGATCTACAAATAACAGCCGGGACCAACGGCTTAACGTGCTTTCCGAGACACGGCGGGGTCTTGGTATGTAAAGATGGTCAGCCATCCACGGAACAACAGCAGCAAGCGTAGCTTAACCTGATCGATCGACCCGTGTGGCTGTTTTTACTTAGCCACAAGCCCCTCATCTTTCACACCAGTAAAACTATACATTATTCCTATATTATTTGTAATTTGTAAAATACTCAATTGTTATTTAATACAACGCCGGTCTAGTATCTAATCAACTGAGTAAATAATCTTTGTCTTGTTTGTTTAAAGCGACTTAAGAACTGATAAAAATTACATGCTCGCTTATGCAAGTTTCCGGCTTAGTGGTTCACAAAATAGAATGATGTAACACATTATCGAATCAGAAGTTTGTATACCACGCTTTTTTAATTAACCAGCTGTTGCCCACGGCTTCACTCGCATGAAGGAAAACTGCTTCATGATCCCGAATATAAAGTCTCCTAAGTCATAATCAACGACATGATTCATATACATAGATAAAATTTTACACGCCGTGTAAAATTGTATCTAAATTCATACAGCCGTTTATGTGTGATCGAGTAATATATTAACATCTTCACAAACTTTCACATTTACGATATAAGTGGATTAAGGATTGTAACGAACTGTCTTAGGGCCCATAAATCTAGGACCATATCTTGTGTGATAATGATATCCTATGTTACCGTATCTATACGAAGAGGTATTTTTAGGGTTCCGTACCTACCCAAAGGGTAAAACGGGACCCTATTACTAAGAATCCGCTGTACGTCTGTCTGTCTGTCTGTCCGTCCGTCTGTCACCAGGCTGTATCTCATGAACCGTGATAGTTAGACAGTTGAAAATTTCGCAGATGATGTATTTCTGTTGCCGCTATAACAACAAATACAAAAAAACAGAATAAAATAAATATTTAAGGGAGCTCCTATACAACAGACATGATTTTTTTCATGCATGGTTTTATTTTTCCGTTTGTATGTAGGAGGTAATCTCCGAAACTATTGATCTGATTTTAAAAATTCTTCCACTGATAGGAAACTACGCTTTTGTCGAATGGCATAGTATATTTTGTGGTTATATATTTGGCTTCCACGCGGACGAGATCACGCGTAGAAGCCAGTATGAAATACTTAAAGTAATATAGATGTATATATTAATTTTATAAATGATAGATATTTCTTTCTGTATTTCTTTACGATATATTTAATTATGATAGTGTAATTTCCCCTTATCGGCTTGTGGCTAAGTAATAACAGCCGCACGGGTCAATCGATCAGGTTAAGCTACGCTTGACGCGTTTGGTCCGTAGATGGGTGACCATCTTTACATACCAAGACCCCTCCGTGCCTCGGAAAGCACGTTAAGCCGTTGTTCCCGGCTGTCATTCGTAGATCTTTGACAGTCGTTACAGGTCGCCAGAAGCCTGAAAGTCTGACAACCAGTCTTACCAAGGGATATCGTGTTACCCAGTAACTGGGTTGTGAAGGTCAGATAGGCAGTCGCTCCATGTAAAAAAATACTGGTATTCTGCTGCCGATTCCCGGTTGAAATTTTCTGTAAGTAGGTTTGTACAAACACTTTTACACGTCAATCATATTTAGAAAAAAAGCTAGATGAGCTCGGCGTTTCCTATCTGACTACTCTGAGAAGAAAGGACGGAACTCTCAGAGGTCACAGTCTCTTTTAAAGTCCAGAAATAATCTTGGTCAGATCATGTGAAGACCATGTAGATTGGTTAGACTAGAAGCCGAACCCAACGTAGTTGGGAAAAGGCTAGGCAGATAATGATAATGAGTGTAATGTCCCCCATAGGCATCTACGAGTGAACCAATTATAAACACATAATAAAAATAATACACACAATAATGGTAATAATACACATATATTGTCCGTGTCGTGCCGGACTTAAAGAATAGCACCATCCCATTTCTTCCCGTGGGTGTCGTAAAAGGCGACTAAGTGACTTACTAGAGAATGGGCAGCAGCGTTCTCTATGCATATTGACACCATACTGCGATCGCCAACCCGCCTGCCAAGCGTGGCGATTATGGCAACCCCCCCCCCCCCCCCCCCCCCCACCCTTTATTGGGGGAGACCTATGTCCAGCAGTGGACGTCTTTCGGCTGAAATGATGATGATGATGAATAAAAATAAAAACTAACTTCACAAAAACGCAGTCAATGGCACTCGTGTGAAAGTGCAAGTTTATGTTAAATTCATCTAATATAACTTAGTTTTTCATCCATTTTGATTTGTTAGCGAGGCTCGCGAAATCAGGTATAAAAACTGGCACGTACCAGGTGACCGATCTTTTATGGTTATGGGAAAAAAGCAGCTGGACATCCCCCATATTGGATCTTAGCGAAAGGTGTTGCCCGAGTAATGACCTGAGGCTTTATGTGTTCTCAAGTAACGCCGGTTTTATTATGTGTATGGACTATACACATAATAAAACCGGCCTTTTTAAGGTTCCGTACCACCGAATGAAAAAACGGAACCCTTTTAGGATCACTCGTGTGTCTGTCTGTCTGTCCTTCTGTCTCAGCTAATTTTCTCCGAATCGAATGGACCGATAAAGTTGAAAACACGGACGTATAACGTAAATAAATTAATTTTGAATATGGGGTCACTTTTGGGAGACAAATTAGAAAAAAAAAAAAGTTTTCTCACAATGTACCCTGTGACACATTTAATAAAAGGGCTTACTGTGAGGGCCTCAAATATTATATTTTAGTTATTTTAAAATAAATAGTTTTACAGTTATTTCTTAAAATTTATGAAAATTGACCATTCACCCGTATCTCCGAAACTACAGAGCCTATTTTTTAAAATACAGAATTTAGCTCTATACTTAAAGGTTACAGGTAACCTATAAGTCTATGGCCATAAAATAACATGGTAAATCTCTTAAGAACGTGAGTAGGTACAAACTAATATTTGCAGTTGCAATGTATGGGAGAACATGTTTTTCAACTACAATGTTAAGTTTGTTCTTGGGATAAATTCATCCCAACTACGGAACCCTTCATTGTGCGTGGTCTGACACGCACTTGACCAGTTTTTCTCTTGAGTTAACTAAACCTTGTAAAAAATACTTTAAAACTATTTATTTTAAAACTATTTAAATTACAAAAATAAATTATTCCATTTTATTTTCATTTCATCTATTTTCTTAAATAACTTTTCTGCGTAACGTTAGAGTAAGTGTGGGGAAATCACTATGAATCGAAAATATCGAAAATTTTCCTTGAATTTTCTCGAAAAGGTACAACTTTATTTTTGCGTCTTCACTTCTTAACCTTGGGTGTTTACCACGATATCAGTGTGTAAACGAATGTTTTTTAATTGTGTTGTTTACACAGTATTGTTAATTGCATTAGCCATGTTCAGCTTATTATGTACCAATATTCTTAGAACTCTAACGATGAATGGGTAATTTCACGCATTTTATTTTTATCATCAGCCAGCAATATCTTGCTGTTGTATTTATTTTTGTTTCCTCATATTTCTATTTTTACCTCTAAGCTTATTTCTGGTAAATCACAGCATTGCAGAAGTTGTAATTTATAAAAATAGAAAGTTATAATTCAAATTAACATTATAATATTCGCAACGGTTGGCAGTTAGTTACCTACGCAAGTTTTTTCATGTTTATTATGGTTTATAAAATTGTGCAATTTTCATCTTTGGATTCGTTAGGAGTCAAAGTCCAATGCTCAAATTCATCAGTGGATGTTTATGAATTGATCTCGCTAATGTGACGAAGGATATATCAACCTTCAGACGCATAAATCTCCACTTCTCCCACATTTGTCGGCACCATAATGAATAATTTTCATCTGTTCACTCTGTCCTTGGTATTTTCTTAAATTAATAACAGCAACTGCACCGTCTGCACTACAAGTTTTTGGCATAAACATAACGCATATTTCTCACATGAGATTGGCAACACTACGAGTGAATTATGGCATACAGTTGCTAACAGAAATACATTTTGCTAACATGACTCTTATATCAAAGAAATAGGGTTAGTTATCGCTTGTTTGCGCAAGTGGCAAGCCAATTAATTAAATTCATTGCTCGTTTTTCCTACATCAGTTTAGTTACGGGGAAAGAGAAAATTCCTTGTTGCGATACTGGAAGTCTTGGTCCGCGTAAGTCGCATTCCGTTCTCTATTGCCTACCGTGAACGTAAAAGTTGTCATAATTGCTGATGTATCAAGCAGAACGTGCAATTAATAAGGAACTGGAAAGATGTATTTTATTGACGAGAGAGATTGCAGTTATGAGACTCTGTATTTATTTACGATTCAATTATGTTGAATTTTATTGCTGGTTAATGGTGTGCAGCAATTATAAGACCCTTATGGTAGTAACGATACTAATGTGCCTAGGTTTAACCCTGCTATTACCAATCTTGTGGACTGGTTATCTTTTCACCAGTGCAAGATACTTAAGAACTAATTGCAGTATGACCTTATTATGCAAAATCATCATTATATACAATCATATATATATATTAACTTTGGTGAATATTATAAACGAAATTATAATATTTAAGTACCTTGAAAAGTATTATATTACTTTAATTATTGTAAATGTGAGCACTATGTGGGTCGTTTTTATTTATTTCTTTTTGTTTTTTTTTCTCAGTTAGTTTTAATGATCGTCTGGCATTTTGAGTATTTTATGCGGCCTACGCCAAATGTCCTTTCCTTGGTATTGTTCGTCGAGTCGTAAGCTCCTTATGTTTCGAGTTGAGCTACACGATTACTGACAAATGCGTGCACTGACTGGACAGGTCCACTCAAATTTGTGTGGTTCTTTCTTAAAAAGACCATTTCAGACATGGATCCACATGGTCCTCACATGTTCTGACCAAGATTATGTCTGGAATTTAAAAGAGACTGACCCTTGAGTTTGTTTCGCCAGATCTTATCAGGGGTAGTCAGATAGGAAATGTCGACTCCATCTAGCTTATTTTTTACTTATTTTTTATATGACGTGTAAAAGTGATTCTGATATCCTATTTACAGAATAAACAACTTCATTTCATTTCATTTCTCTGCGGTTGCGACTCTTTGGTTCCTAGTTGGCCTTCAATATTTTATTTATATTTGTTTTATTTGAATCTGACTTATTGAGCGGCATTATATTTTTGATAGAAATAACAGGGTGGTTGCCCTCAATCAGTTCAACATGAAAGCCACGAACTAACTTTAGACCATTGCGATAAAGAAATATTTCAGTAATAAGAGTTTTTATATTATACTAGCTTTTGCCCGCGGCTTCGCCCGCGTGTTTTTTTTTCTTACATAATAATCTTTTCCTGACAATAAAAAACACAACAAAAAAATTATTAGCGAAATCGGTCCAGCCGGTTCGTATGATGCCCGTGACCAAAGGAAATAGCGATTCATTTTTATATACATATATGGATGTACTTATTTGTGTCATCCGTAGTGGATCATATTCTGCAAGATGTTTCAAATGCTGAGATTAGTTGTACGTGATTACGTCGAACTTGGTTTAACACCAGATAAAAGAGCCGGTTTTTACCTTTTTCGTTCCGGTCTCCTCTATGTACCAGAATCTGCGTGCTCCTACTTCGTCCTCACCAGTTGCTTTCAATCCTGGACCACGACGAGTGACGAGACCGAATTTATGGGCGATTCATAATCGTGGTATCGCCAGCGACTCAGCCGACGTGCGCTACGCCATCCAGGAGAACTTCCTCAGGACCGAGTTTCAAATTGACCTTATTCCCTATTAGAATAGATTTTTACTACTTTCTGCGTTAACGTGTTAATACTAGCTTACCTTTTAAAGCAGGTCTATTTAGACAGAGATAACTTGATTTCACGTGTTTCAATTAATATTCGTGTTGTTTGCCAACGCAAGGCAGCCTTTAAAGTTCGCGACCACTAACAACTTAGTGGTCGCGAACTTTAAAGGCTGCCGCAGACGGGCGCGACGCGACACTAGTAGCACTTTTTCTATGAAGTTTCATGGTGTCGCGCCAGTCTGCACAAGCCTTTTACCGATTGAATCGTTTTACTCGGGCTTCGTAAACCAAATGCGCAACTAATTAATTATTTACCATCTGATGTTCCTTAAGTTCTTCTCGTGATCTCTCTCTATGCTTTAAAACATTTTTTTAACTCGGAAATCTGTGTTATCGCTTTAACCGACTAGAGGATTATGTATAATATTTTTTATTTATTTTTTTTAACCTTTTTTGTTCGATTTATTCTTCAAATTTAATATATCTACGTGTTAAAATGGCGAAACCTAGCTCTTTTATTTCGATACAGGATTTATTTCGTAGTATAGCTAGGTAATATTTTCGTCTCGAAGACGCCTTCACTTTAAGCAAAAATGTATAAAGCCAAACAATTTCGCTGTAACGTAATTAGCGAGAAATTATCTAATACAGTTTATGTTTTCACTTACAAAACCACATTCGCTTCCCGTATTGCTCGAAGCAGCTCGGGAGCTACAGTGAAATCAGTGAATTATTACACTGCATCCATTATTCATTAATTAAGCCACAATCGAGGCCATAACGGACCATCCAAGGAAGCGAAGACTAGTGGCCAGTACATACCTTTTAACCAAGGAGTTATTAATAACTGGAGTGCCAACGAGCATTATAATCTATTAGACTATGAGGGGGCAACAAAGGTCTGTCATCCCGTATTGGCAAACCTCTCGGTGATATTGGTAGGTACGCAGTGTCTGTATGTTATCCGTGGGTCTCCATTTGGTATTGCCTTCGTGGCACAAACACATCTTAAAGTAATTTATGTATCTAACGCAGTGCAGTCACGATACGCAAAACTGTTACTTGTAACAGACTGTGTACCTTTGGGACAAGGAACAAAGTAGTGGCTGAATACATTTCTTGTTGTAGAGAGAATTGATTTAGAAGGTACTGTCGATGGAAGAAACTGCGATAGTTTAGCAGTAATAGTATTAAGGCGCAGATATATGATTTTAGTGACGTTTAAATCTGTTATTACACCTTCATATAATGCAAGTAAGTTTTGCAAAAAAATTATGTTTAACTTATAGTGGCATGAGGAACAGGGTGTAAAGTTCACTCATCCTCCATAGAAAAGGGAGGATCCTCCGACCAGACGGGTGTCGTGTCTACAAAACGCATATACATCAATTCTACATGTGAATATTTAAAAGTATTGTCGTAAAATACTTTATGAAATAAATTCAGGAAGCAATCTCTACCCAAAGTATAAAAAAACGATATTACTTTCAAGTACTTACTTATTTTCTTTTGTTCTTTTCTTTGTTTTATCTGACTATAATCCTATCTGTGATTTTTTTAAATATTCGTTACTATAAATAAATATTCCCTATGAAAGCGAACGGCGCGTTGGCGCGGCTTGAGGTATGGCCAAGTTTATCGGCGATTACTCGACCTTAAGGGTCGAGTAGATGATACGGCTAGAAAGGTAGTTAACACTGAGATGATAACTGAGAGAGAAAGAAGTATGGAAGTAAAAACGTACCGGCCGGTCACAAATAAATTGGAATAAGAGCAGGGAGATGCTGATCAGCTGATGAGTTAAAATTAATACTGAATTAAAAAATAGAAAACAATACATAGGTAGAGAGAAACGTAGGAAGAAACCTAGAAATGAAAAGTAATGACGTTAGAGCAGTCGCGCATCGCAAAATGCTCTTCCGCATAAATTAAATTATTGTGAACTACTTACTACGACTACTGACCTACGAATGCAAATAATAACATTTCCGTCTAACCAAGCTATTGTTTGAAGACTAAGGTCTTCAACCAGTGCATCCTGCCCGTTATGACATACGGTGCCGAAACGTGGACACTGACAGTCGGGCTGGTGCATAAATTCAAGGTCGCTCAGCGCGCCATGGAGCGGACTATGCTAGGAGTTTCTTTGAAGGATAAGATCAGAAATGAAGGTATCCGGAAGAAAACCGGAATTACCGACATAGCCTGCAGAGTAAGCAAGCTGAAGTGGCTGTGGGCTGGCCATGTTTGTCGAAGGGCCGATGGCCGGTGGAGCAGACGTGTCCTGGAGTGGAGATCGCGTATCGGCAAGCGAAGTGTGGGACGCCCCCCAGCTAGATGGACCGACGACGTTAAAAAGGTGGCTGGGACAGACTGGATGCGGAAGGCGGAGGACAGGGTGTTGTCGCACAGCCTGAGAGAGGCCTATGTCCAGCAGTGGACTGTTATAGGATGAGTTGATTGATTGAAGCTATTTACGACGCAACTACTTCGCCTTTTGTCTACAATTTGTAGTTTAAACTTTATGTAGCATAAAATAGATGTCAAATTACCATAACTGCATAAAGTTATCAGTTTGAAGAAAATTGCGTTTCTTTTTCTTGTAAGATTAGATCAGGTTAAACTTCGCTTGTTGTTAGTTTCTTAACAAGAATTTTTTTGTATTTTTATCTTCAGCTGTTCTTTTGTTCTCATTTTAGAATTGTGTAATCGATTTCATCTTTATCGGTAACACTATATTGGTGTTGGTAGTTCTTCGTAAAGTTCTGTGATTTTAGGTCATATTATTATGTCTTCTATAAGCAAAACCCTTTGCTACTTGTTCAAAGAATAACCGATAATATCACGGTTTTGCTCAATTTTACTAATAATAAAAACTTTCAGGCTCGTGCAGACTAGCGCGATATCGCGGCACGACAAACAGAAATATGCCTGACGAGCCCGCGATATCGCTCCAGCCTGTAAGAGCCTTTACTCGGTTCAGAAAAACATTAAAAAAAAATAGTATAGTATAATAATAGTTTCAGGTTCAGGGAATTTGTAACAAATTCCCTTGCAAGCATAAATGTAGGTAACAGCAGTTTTGTTTTTTTTTCAGGACTTCATGTTTGGTCCCATAGTAAAAGTTGTTCATAATGATGATTACGATAACCCCTTAAGACGCTGACAACACCTAAACCGCGGTCACTGTCAGACTGCATAGAAAAGAAGGAGAAGCGCGATTACACAACGCTTGTAATTTATTGCAAAATATAAAGCAATTATCTATTTACTCAAAATTGAGTTGAGTAATCGAAAATAAAAAACAACCAAGTTCTGCATTCAAATAAGACGTTCTTGTTGTTAATTAAATATGTAACGTATGTTGCTATTTAATGCAGATATTTTGGATTAGAACGCAAGGTGGTTAGTTTAACGTTAGTTTGTATCGAGATTTTTTCAAGATCCAAGTTCTGGGAAATATGTACAAAATGAACATATATTTTTTCCGCTACCACAAACTATACAGAGTTAGCAATTTTTTTTCTTAAGAGAAGCCTATTTTGGTCAATTGGGTTTTGTAAGCGCCTTAAGAAGTTTCTTGATTTTGCATTTACACCTTGTTTATATTTGTATGTTATTCCAAAGTTTTAAGTGTTCACTTCTGTCGGCAGTCCCCATGACTGAATATTTTTTTTAACGCTCGATTGTTTAGCCTTATACGATTGTAATCATTTTCTCTGTGGTATTATGAACACTGTGTCTTCTGTTTGCTTAAAACATACCACCTGTTTGTAAGACTAATGACGATGAATTAAATTAATGATGATTCATATTTTATTTCCAAACATAAAAGTAGCAACAATTTTAGACGCACA
This sequence comes from Atethmia centrago, assembly GCA_905333075.3. NCBI lineage: Eukaryota > Metazoa > Arthropoda > Insecta > Lepidoptera > Noctuidae > Atethmia > Atethmia centrago. The sequence goes on along the minus strand of HG995378.1, from coordinate 25,589,801 downwards.
TACTGAGCGCTAATTTAACAGCAGCAGCAAAAAAACGATTAATCAATAATAGTCTCGCATACATAACATAACATAACATAATCAGCCTATAATGTTCCCACTGCGGGGACACAGGCCTCCTCTTTATGAGAGGGAGTGGGCCGTAATCCACCACGCGTGCCCAGTGCGGGTTGGTAGATGTCACATGTCTTCGAATTTTTTGGTTCTAGGACATGCCGGTTTCCTCACGATGTTTTCCTTCACCGTTTTGAGAGCAGTGGTGATGAAATAATTTACACAAAGTAAAGCGCCTGTCCGGGTTCGAACCTACGACCTACAACTTGTAAGTCGCGGCCGTTACCACTGGGCCACCACTGCTCTACTGGGCCACCACTGCTGTATTGACTAATTAAACGTACCAAAAGATAAACTTCTCTCCATATTTCATTTACTATTTTACTTCTGGAAATTAGTCTTTGCGAGTTTTAAATCATATTTTGTGTTTTTTTTACCAGCGAAGTAGAACACTAAAGCGAGAATTACTTGAAGCAAAGCCAACAGAAGTAATGATTGCAATAATAATAACAAAATGAATTATCGTGTATATCTGTTTCTCCAGGCTATATCTTTTTCTAATGGTAAGGGTTGGCAATTTCGACTTTAGTGATGCCATTTAACATTCAATCAGTTCACAATGTACTTCCTGGAAAGTTAATTTAATTACTTTATGGTGTTCTAGATCTCAATATTAATTAAAAATTTCCTTAATAATAGTGCTACCGAAGAACAGCAGGAAACTCATAATCTAAATTGTTATTTACTTAAGATTAAACAGCATGATAATTTTGTCATATCCTTTCCTGAATCTGGGTCATTTCTGTTGGAAATTATTGCTTTGAAACATGCGAACCCTGTTTCAATGTCAAGTTCGTGGCCAAGTATCACGCAATGTCAGATTATATCGCGTTTGACCCGACGTGTCATTACCAGAGTGCCAGCCATAGTCTTCGGGAGCTTATCAATCATTCAATCAATCTTTACACGTCGATTAATATGCTGAACATGTTTGTAGGTCTGTTTTTTATTGCTCACTTTCTCTGCGAAGAATGGAGGACGTTATGTTCTATAATGTCCTGTTTGGAAGTCATGACTGCAGGTTTTTTTTTATATTCAATTTATGGTTTTACTAATTAAGCTGATTTGCTAGAGGGGATTTTACATGGAGATAATGATAGCTTGATCTTTTGAAGTTCGGGTTTTGGAACTTGAATGTAACGTAATATCGACTTGCTCAATTAATAAAATGTTCAAACTTCCATATTTAGTGCTGAGATAAAAGAAAAGTAAAAGGCAGAGGATAAATACACAGCAACCTACAAAGTGCCTTCCCCTTCCCCAATGTATTGGTCGTAGTCACGCTCCGCCGGTTGGCTGTAAGGATTTCGAACTTAACCTTTGTGGATAACTAATTATTTAACCTGCCATTGACCCAATGAACCCTATTCCGAATCCACTTGCGCAATTGTCACCAGTTTAACAGTTCAACAGTTGAGCTGTCAAATAATGTCATCTCACTCTTACCCGAAGGAATGAACGGGTCAAGAGTTATTTTAATAATACGTTCCAGCACGATCGATCGAATGTCAAGGAGAACAGGCTTAGCGAATATGCGAACAGTTAGATTTTACTCTTAATTGTCTTTGCTGATGGCTGCTAACGACGTTTTTATTGCTTTCATTAAGATTGGTGGTTAGGATGAAATATTCATCTTAATTATTCATCCTTAACGATATCTTTTTTAACCTTTTTGCTAGTCGGTTGATTTATGATTGTATTTTCTAGATAATTATTATAACTGGCCAGATATTTAATATCTCTCATCTATAAAGCTATTCGCTATTCGGTATGCCCGCTATTTTTCTCCGATAGAATCGGAATGTTGTCAACTATGTTCACATTATCTTGTTATCGAGTACTCTATCGAGGTCCACAATCGCTCTCCACTTATTCAATTTCCATTGAATCAGAGTCCCAAGCCGTTGACATGCGGGCTACAAATTATACGGGGCAGGACAGGCCCCTGTACGAACATACAAATTAGTTAACAACTATTTAAATGAATCGTAGATTTATTGGATGGAATCCTCGTATTGAAGTTGGCTCGTATTTGGGTAGAATAGCGAGATGAAAACTTCGATTTATGACTTTCGAACTGGATCTCTGAATGGTCTTCAGGAACTACGAAGCTATGAAGAGCTTTTAAAACTGTATCTGATTATTATTTATATTCAATGCCTATTTAAATCAATTAGCAACAAAATTAGACGTAGGTATACGTTACACAATGACACGGGAGAAGACTAAATGAACCACTTATTAAGTTACCGCTCCAAACTCAGCCCGAGTTTCGGAGCACAAACTAGAAAATTACATTACCGACGAATTTCTCGTACATCACTCTAATATAATAATTACCATAAAGACGTACCACAACTTTAATAAAGCTAAAGCTTTAGCGGTTCACCTTTATATTTCGGCCAAGGTAAAGTGACATTTAGTCCATTGTGACAAGGACGCGCCTATGATGTCCTCATAACTTTCCACTCCAGCGCTTCCTTTGGGAGCTGGTGACCCGTTTAGCTCATTAAGTGTGATGTGGCCTGTTTATTGAGGTATAAAAGGGCTTATACTCAGCTATGTTATAATCCGACTAAATTATAGACAAAGTAGCCTTAATGTAACACGTGAACTTCAAGGTTATTTCTATATACTAGAGGTCCTAATAAGTCCCTGGTGAGTGCTACCCTTTTGTAACAAGGGTACGCCGTTTATGGTTCTAAGGACCAATGCCAAGGTTAAATTATTTTTATTAAAAAAAAAATGCTTTCCTTGTTTGTCGATGTTTCTGGCTGACTCAAAAGTAACTTTTTACGTCTAAAATCAAGCCCACTGAAGATCTGGATGAATCAGGTTGTTTGTTCAGGAATCATCTGGCCTGACTCTTAGGTATAACCTCCGAAGAGTTATCGATGGATTGAGACTACTGCTGCTAAATACCTCTGAAATCGTCTCTTTGTCAGATTCAAGAAATAAATCGGATGTTATCAAACGCAATTCTATTACCATTTGCAACGCTTTGGTAAAATGTTGATTGTTGAGTGTTTTTGTTCTTCACACACGATTGTTATCAGTGTTTTGTATTTCGTGTTAAAGCATAATGCCCGTCTGTTTTCAAAACATTCATTTTGAAGAACCCAATGATTTGTGCAGTTCCAATATGTTTTATCTAATCATTGTTTTTGACAATACAACATGTTCGATTTGCTTTTTATCGGACATACGTCTTGCCAGAAACTTTCCGTAGTAAACAAGGAACCCTTATAGTTTCGCCGTGTCCGTCTGTCTGTCTGTCTGACTGACCTCACTGTAGCTCAGAGACGCTTAGTACTAGAAGGCTGAAATTTGGCATAGGTATACATATTAATCACGCCGACAAAGTGCTAAAAATATTTTTTTTCTTCATTTTAATCATGAAAGAAAATGGGGAAGGTATCATTGGATAGGCCGTTCAAAAATTCATGGCAGTAGTACATATAATGAAATTAAAAGGAAAACGATCACGGCTAAGTAGGCTTTACAAGTTAACGAGTTATTAAGTTTGTTTTTGGAATAAATTTGTCCGAAGTAATGCCAAGTACGGAACCCTTCATTGTGCGTGGTCCGACACGCACTTGGCCGATTTGTTACTTTTATCGAACATACGTCTCACAAAAACTTATCTAAAGATTTGTAAGTCTAGGTCGTATCTAAGTCTAATCTATGTCCCAAAGCCTCTGCGACGGGAATTTCATGATAATCCTCGGCGCAGCATGTCTGATTCTCCATACATATGTATCAGCCGTCATTTCAGTCTTCACCACTTCTAGCCATATCATTCATAACATTCTTTGGGCTTGTTCAAATTTTGAGTTTGAATATGGATAGAAATAAGAGTAAGGGACTCTTATTTCTATCCATATTCAAACTCAAAATTCGAACTTTATATCCATCGCTTCAAATTGGATTATCGATTTGTTAACCCACACGTAACTAGTACAGTACAGTTAGTTCCGCGCACGCGCGACAGGATACAATGCGGTTAAAGTTAATTGCACGTGGTGCGCATACGACGCTTCCGTTGCACTCTAGGTGCTGTAAAACCGCCGCGCGGCTCTACGCTTGGTCGTATGTGTACGAGGTACGAGTGGATGTGGAACAGTTTATTGTTATGTGCTGTTGACATGAAATCATAAACAAAACATAAACATCTCGGAAGATCCTGCTGCATGTTTCTGCCAACATTTTCCTTATTTTCTCCGACGGCAAATATAGATTGTTGTTTTGTTGAGGTGCACACACAAAATAATAGTGCAATCCTACATTAAAGACCGTTATTCTGGCTTTATTATGCAAATACAATCACCGGACCCCTCCCTCATGTTCACCCCTTTCGTAATTAAATATTGCATATGTTGCATCGATTTGAGGACACTGATGGCGCTCCCCACACTCTTGTAGGTACCCACATCAATGGAAATTACGTTTGAAGGCTCGTGCAGTCTGGCGCGACAGGCAGCGCGACCCGCAGCGCGACAGGCAGCGCGACCCGCAGCGCGACACTTTCCATGAAGTTTTCATAAAAAACGTGCTACTAATATTGCGTCGCGCCTGTCTGCGCGAGCCTTTTCAAATACTCGTTAAATATGTAGGTACATGTAGAATGTGAGGAGAATAATACGTTAGTAGAGACGTCCATTTATTTAAGTTACTGTTATCATCAAAACTTTCATAATGATTGAAGGGTTTCTCTTCGATCTTTAACTATCTCTAACATAGGTGCAGGTAGTTATTTTAAAATATCAAACAGTCTATTATAGCAACAATATAAACTTGAAACCAACATCAAACGAGCTTCGTAAAGGTCACAAAAATAACTTTTTGAAATATGAAGGGTTGATGAAACTCCCCTCTTCTGTTACAGCCATACATTATAAGCCTATAGACCGACAATTTATTGGCTATTTTATTACAATAGTAGACAAAATTTATAACGTGATAACTTACGTATTTCATCCTGTTTATTAAGCGGTGGAAATCTTTGTGAATCCGGGGCTTAGAGTTATCTAAGCGGGATTAGTTGTAGCTGTATCTATGCGGCAGAACTATGAGTTAATGGGATTTACTAAAGCCTCGTCTGTTGATTTATCTATTATTTAGTTGTTCACGAACATTCAACAATTGCTTTTGTTAGACAAATTGGTTACATTGTTGTCTTGTCTAAGCTGTAGGCACTCTAGGTCTCTAGAATTTAGATCTGAAGCTGTGAAAATTGGTCATCGTGACTTTCCTAGTATTTTTTTTCCCCAATAACCATCGTTATTGGGAAAAAAATACTAGGAAAGTCCATATAAATCTATTTTTATAATCGAAAACGGATATCGCTTCTCTTTGATTTCGATAACATTGTATCAATTCATGTATCAAAATATATTTTCATTCTGTTTTTATTATCAGTCACACTTTTTCGCATTTATCAGTCATGCACCAATAAAATGAAATAAGCACTTGGGGCTTATTATCATTATTTACTATGTTTACCTACCAATTATGTTATTGACGAATACTTAAAGCGTTGCATACTTAACCTACGTAGGAAAATGAGACTATTGTTTTCGAAAAGAAACGACAAAGCGGCCTATTTACAAGACAGCCAAGAAATAATTGGAGTGCGCATCCTGCATACGTAATTTCCCGGGACAACATTGTTGCTAGGGCAACATGAGAGTTCGCAAGGGCCCCCCTCGCGAGGGTCGGAGGGCCAGAGGACCGGAGGGAGGCGCGTGCCGGTCACGTGCAGAATGCAGAATATGTGGAGCGTGCATCCGATGGCACAAAAGTCGCTACGGCGTGATGTGTTTATTAAAGACTGAGCGAAAATGCAATTTTCGGCTTCATTATTTGAACGTGTGTGTGTTTATGTGCCTATGTTTTTTAGTACATAAATGGGAAAACAAACTAATTGCATTTTGTATAATTCTAGAATTTACAGCCATAAAAGTAAAAGTTCTTTATGTAAATATAACTTAAGTGTTTTGGAAAGTCCCAAAACAAAGACTAATTGGAATCTTTAATTACGTTTCGTTACGTTATCTAATCAAACAATTCTAATTTCGCCAGCAAAGACATATCCGCCGCTATTATGCCAATTTTGTGTAAAACAAAAACCATATAATTGCCCATTGTTATACAGTATCTATTACTGATTGCGAAATCGCTACTAATGATTCTCCGAGTCAGATTATTAAAATTTCGCTAGTTGTGTAACATTTAAACGTTTAAGAAACGGAGTGAAATTCTAAAGAGGATGATGTAAATGATGCTAACGCCACAGCCGAACTGATGATTGATTTCATCACCACATTGTTGGAAGTCGTAAAGCGTGACCCAGTGTGACCCAACGTGCAGTTCTTTGTTTAAAAAATAAAATAAAAATCTGCCAAATTCCGAGTACAAAGCGCGCATGGCCCATTGTTCAAATTGTTGGACGCAAGGGGCGGAGAATGCTCCCTCAGTGAACAGAACACCCTTTAGTTTCGTCGATATGTTATTATCTTGGATCATTCTCACGGGATTCGCTTATGGACGATTTCCAGTTTCTGGACATTAGTTTTGGTTGTTAGTTCAGCAACATTTGCGAGCATTTGGGGTGAATAAGCTCTGTTTCCAAATGTGGTGTTTAATTAAATAGATAAAGTGTTTATTTTATGTTATGAGTAAAGAATCAGCGCAATTTGGACTGAAGAAAAAGGCGTAACTAAGATTTTTTTGAATATCAACAAAATTTTGAATGTCTTGATATTATCTAACCGGTATGCAATATATTTGTTAGCTTAAAGAATGACCAAATGTACTGTAATATTTGATGCGCCCTAACAGGGCCATGTAATATTAAGTTTTAGCCCTGTCGTCTCATAACCACATAGTCTACATTGTGCAAATAAATAAATAAAAATAATTTTACAATAACGCATTTGCCTAGCTAATCATTCATCAATCTTATTTAACTCTAACAAAAACCTCTCTTTCGCTACCGTCGTCGGCTAATCGCTAAACCATGACTGTGACACATGCGCCGGATTACTGTTGGTACCGACCCTTGGGACTCTTTAAACTTTGCGGGACCTCTGACCTTTTACCATTTTTTCCATTTTACCCATTTTTATTTGTGTGTTTAAAAATATCCCCTTTTTATCATATCTATTCCTTTTTTTGTCATATTCAACAAAAAATTATATTCATACTCAAGCTTTCATATTTTTTGCGTATTTTTTGGCCGTTGTTTGATCTTCTATTGCGTTTACGCATAGAATACGTTAAGTACTACGACAATTGAATTAGCTAAAGCTTGTTTGATGTTGAATTAGCTTTCAACGTCAAACAAGAATTGAGGCAGATTTACTTTGGCAAAATCTGTGTAATTAAATTCAAATACCTTTTTGACTGCAATATGAAGTTATTCATACCGCAGAGGACAATTTATGAATGTTTCATAAGATTATACAGGCAGGAGGTTCTCCAAAAGTTCGTAGCATAACTCCCCATGCCACAGCGGACACACTTGGGCGCACACCCTCCCGCAACTGTTTCGACTGCTGGAATGCCCCTCTCGAAAGCTTGTAGCCACCTCAATGATTCAAAATTAGGTACCTGCAGAAGGCCAACTGTTCACATTTTCGCCTGGTAAAGCAGCATAATTAAGTATTACTTTATACTTATCATTGTCTCTATTCATGTCATAATTAATGTGCATGTGCTCTGATTGGATGTGCAAATATATCATTTCTATAAACACTTCCTAGATACCGATGTTACTTGAACTGTTTCGAATCATTTCAATAGCACGTGCTTCAGCGATATTGTATGTCTGTGTTCCCTTCTGTGAAGTGCTAGTTAGTGTGAGTGTTCACGATCCGTGACTACACATGTCCGTACATCACCTGTTGTCTTTGTTCCCACGGAACCCAGCATTTAAATTATACTGTGCATCCCCCATAATGTTACTACTGTCACACAACTGCCATATTTTAAAGGGAAAGTTATATTTAAGTCAGCACTCTAATAGATGGTTGCAATCTTTATGGGATCCTTTACAAATATTTATATTGTAGTCTGTTTTTGTAGCAATACTTTAAATTCTTTTGTATTTTAACTTTTAACTTACGGAGATGCTTCATTGTTTTGATTAAAGCTTGTAGATTCTGTAAGATTAAAAACTTGATAGACAAATGACAAACAAACGCTGATGACTGAGTACGTGAGTAAGATTGAAATTCTGCAAATAATAGTCCCGACACAGTTACATCATTGCCAGGGAGTCATCACTCGTAGCCATTAGCCACGTCACTGGCGAATCCATCGCGAAGATCACGACCGTCCACCATTCCCATGATGTGAATTATTACCATTCCCACGACCGAACGAACTTCTGATTCAACTATTATCTCAGATCTTGTTAATGCTAAATCCTGATTTATCTCAACAATAATGTTCTTTTAAGGTCTGCCTGATTGAATTTATAGCTTAATCGCCGGTATTGAAAAGTTGCCAGCTACAGCTGTACCTACATAAAATGGTATGTTATCGACATTACGATAACACGTATCAATCAAATTCGAGTTCATAATATTTACTTTTCTTTTTGAGTACGTCTGCACGTAATGGCCGCTTCTTTAGGCGATAATGGCTCTAATTTGTGTTAATAAACACTTCCTTGAGATTAAACCAGATTAACGAACGGAGTTATTTGGTATTGGTAAAGAAGTAAATAAATAAAGTTCCTTTATTTATACAATATTAAATCGTACAGGTTCATAAATATTGGAACATTTCATATGAATAGATTTGTGTACACTTGCCTGACCTTCGCAACCCGCCAATTGTTCTCCCCAAAGCTATAAACCCCGAAAATTATATACATTCCAGTAATAAATTCACCAGCAGCACGATTTCTGTTTCTCATCGGGTTATCTTTTACGTCAAGCTAGACAAGTTTATATAATAGCGCCGATTTAAATGATATTAAACATTGTTGGACCGACTAAAAGGGGCCGTAGCGACTGCAGTGTAGTGCAATTTGTAATAATCTTCTTGCGATCCCTGGCGAGTGCTGCCTTGACCTAAAATCGTGCGCATACGCCGCCCGAGGCATACGCGTGCGCGCAGTGTCAGAGGTCCACAGAGTGTGCATGTTGTGTGACGTGTACCTCATGAAGATGGATATTCGGTAAAAGTTTTACTTGATAAGTAAGCTTTATGTTTTATTTGATGGCTCATAGATTATGATTGATTCTCTCCGGTGCATTCGATAGGCGATAAAAAAGGAACTCTACTATCTAATGGATAAAACTTCAACCAAGGTGGTTGCCCCGTAAAACATTTGTTAGTAACGACTTTCCAAAAAGAAAACAACTATTACAAAATTTCAGAAAGCCTGTCCAACCTAGACGGCATTCAAGAATATTCCAACCACAAATGTCTCAATTCTCAAATAGCATTCAAATCGAAATTTCTTTTTTCTAACCATCAATTGTGTTGCTAGCCTAACGGTGTTGCAGATTTATCGTCAGGAACTACGCTTGGATCGCGGCGTGCGCCTGACATCACAATGGCTCGTCCATTTCTAGTTTAGAAATGATCCACCTCTGCCTCTCTGCGACTAAACGTTGGCAACTATTTTCAGTCGTGACAATGTCGCGTACCTTTGGTGTTTATGAGCTCTTACCGATAACAATGGTGAGATTTAGAGAACATTTGATTTATAAAACATTTGACATTCAAATGAGCACAGTAGAACACCTGATAAGATGAATGTGCAAGCTGAATATGAGTTGCCTCCCTTGAAGGTGAAAATCTACCATCGTTATTTGTTTGTTACGCTTTCACGCTAAAACGGCTGAACGGATCTGGATGAAATTTGGCACATGGGTAGACCATGACCTGGATTAGGACATAGGATACTTTTTATCCCGATATTCCCACGGGATCGAGACATATGCGGGTAAAACCGCGGGGCGCAGCTAGTTGTTAATAAAAGCAAACCGTCAATAATGTGAATAGGATTTTCATTGATAATTCTAAGGATGTTCTTAGTTAAAATAAATTGAATTACATGTAACATTTCATTGATCTTACAGGAAGAAATTTGGCACGCGACTTCTTGAACAACCATCTGTCCAGCGATCGTGTATATCGGCTATAGATTGGAATTAGGCACGCTGATCACTACTAATGAATGAAAATACGGCAGGCCATTGTCACTATCTCATAATCTTTAACTCCTACCACAGTACTATCAAAACGCATTAATAATTCGATATAACTTATTTGTTTTTCAACACTGCGTACTGGAGATTAATGAAATTTCATAACGTTTATCTCTTATTGTTATGTCATTAAGATTATTTGTTACGTTCGATCATCTCGTCAGTTTCATCTCTTGTTTGGCTGTCTGCGTGTTTTTCGTGTGTTCGGATTTGTGTTCTTACTTATCATCTTCGGTATAACGGTTCTTATCTTCGTGTTTTATTTTTGTCACGTTATGTGCATTGATCGATGGATGTTTGTTGTCATTGGATCCGTGTTGATCTAGTTGGTTAATTTTTGTAGCATATTTTTCTTTAGTCTTAACTTTTTGTTTGGAATCTTTATCAATTAGGTCTCGATAAGATTAAGTTTTATTGCAAAAACTACTTAGAATGGTTTCAGACGTAGCAATTCAGACAATTCAATAACATGATGATAAAACAGCAAACAATCGAACTCCCATTCATTCATTAATTTATAACAGTACCGGTATTCCAAAAATTCTAGCTACCCACGAAAAAGGATTTATGAGATAGGCTCGAATCTCTAGCAATTAACATGTTCACATTACCATGCGGCCGCTTGGCGTGAGTCACGACTGGCTACCGTGCGCGCTCGCCGGCATCACATAAACCATACAAAAACTGTGCACAGAAGGCGATTTCCGAAGCCAAAACACATTATGGAACCCATTAGTTGACGATACCAAATATGTATAACTGTGCAGATAGAATGGATGGTTAGAATTTGCATGAATTTGAGAGAATTTGATTTCGTGTGATGTCTAGCGATAGTTGATGCATCGCAAAGTAATCCTTCTGAGTTTTTTTTCATCACATGCTTGCATATAGCGTGTGTGTACAGAATTCCAGTTTCCAACGAGAAATTAATCTCGAACGCTATGTCAATATTTGGTGTTGTGTTTTGTCAATAGATTTGTGTATAAACGATGAATGAGTGGGCGAGTTAATCTTCGAGTAACTAACGTCAACGACTTTGCTTTGCATTGAGATTGTTGTGGACTTGACCTTAAAAAATACTGTTGAAGTGTGAATAAGGCATTATTATGTGTTAGACACGTAGCTATTCACGTGCTACATGACCACGTGGGTTGATAAACTAAAAATGGACCGTGTTATATTTTTATGTGACATTTTTAACTTTATTTCGAGCTGGCATGTTTATGGTCGCTATAAATAATAATGTTCGGTGAACCAGAAAATGGCTGACGTAAATGAACTTAAATTCTTTTAGTAGGTTTGTCTCTACGTATATTTATACGATCTCCTTTATCTTCTCTTGGTCTATCTTTGTTGGCACATCCTTATTTTTTTACGTCTTTGCGAATTTTCTCAGCTGCCAAATTCGTACAACCCATCGGCCCAGCTTCCGGCGAGTATCGTGATCTTCAAGTTCTTCAACCAGTTTTTTCGCTGCAGAAGTGACGTAACAAGATTATGTTACACCCCAATGAACCCGACGGAACTGTTGCTTTTATAAACAAGTTTTTTTGATCCTTATCTTTGAAGGAAAGAAATCGATCGAGTTCCGGATTCGCGTTCTCCAGAAAACTTTGAAGGCTTGAGGAATCAGTAGTTTTGATGGTTCTTTTAGTTTTATTTATTCTATATCAAAGAATTCGCTTTGTGGTTAAATCACGTTTTCTTTTATTTACTGGTTTGCATTTTCCCTTTAAATCATCTTTGTATTAAACTTTAAAGCATTTGATTTGGCTTCGTCTGTTTTGACTCACACTTGTTTACTTCTGAAACTCTATTACCACTTTAAAGATACAAAAAAATAACCACACCGCACACGTGTTTTTTTTCATTGATAAGCCATTAAGCTTGTTGAATAAATACTTTGGACTACATAACATAACATATTCGTACTTAAAAGATTTTTTGTCCTATTGTAATTGATCGGGTTTTTTCTAGACTATCATTATATTAAAAGCATGTTTGTGGGTTTTTCCTGGAACTCTTTTACTGTACATTCTCTTAAATGGTTTATTGATTAATAATAATTGGAGCATATTTGTAAACGCATATTTCTATTTTGTAGCATATTTGTTTATTTAAAGGACGAGATTATGATTTAAAAAAATATTGTTCAAAAACTGTCTATATTTAAAATTTAGACACCTCTCCTGAATTATGTTACGACTTTACCACCCCTTGTATATTCAAGAAGTCAGTTTAAATCTATAAGATTTCTAGACCGTTAACCAAACAATTCACTATTACCAATGATTCATACACAATCGTGTGATTTAAGGCTTTCCCGCTCCAACTTTAGTTTTCCATCAATGATTGGTTCAAAGGAAACCCAGTTGAATGAAAGCTCGTCGATAAAGCTGTGAGTTTACGCAACCAAAGTTTTTGTTAGCCAACTGTGGCGCTACGTCATCAAAACATCTTGAAAGTGCGATGGTATCGGTACCGTTTCGTAACCGATTGTGCTCTATCGTTCTATCAAACCAAACTGAATCGGCGTGGAGTGAGTCTTGAGATACAGCGGTATATTTCAGATTTTTAATTACTACATTTTGTGTAAATTGTTTATCGATATTAGTTCACCATAGATACACTGTCTTCGATTTCGGCCAAAAAACACAAAATCCGTAAAATGTGTTCTTCTTTCTTTCTTTAAGGTCGATGCATCAGGTTGTAAAGTCATCCCAAACTACGTTCCTTAAGTTTCTACTTTAGAATTATTTCGGCCTTCACGTCCGTAATTTCCAAGAATTTCATTAAAATATTGTAGCCATAAACCCAGCTTTAGCCATTTAATTGTCTCTGGTTCTTGAACATGGCTATGCCCACTTAGCTTCAGAGTTAGAATAATATAGCGAGACGATATCATGTTGTGGTTTTGCCAAGGCCTTTGGAAACTCATCCGACATTTGGCGTACAACTTACCGCACGAAGATTTATATTTATGATGACTTCTATACTTTTCTTGTTATATTACTGATATTGAGTAACGAAGTTCCGCTTTTCTTTTATAGCTTAATTTAAGCCTATATTAAAATCTGCACTATCTGCATGATCGTGCCCATTAAACAATTCTTTTGTTTAGGGTGACTTGCGCTCTCGTTACGCTACACTTTTGTCCTATTCTTATTGGGATTTCTATCTCACGCAACACATTATCTAATTCAATTATTATTATCTTTTACTCAATCTTTTCTAAATCTCTGACATTTTAATCATCTTATTCATCAACCTCTTTCCGTCCACTGCTAGTATAGTTTTGAACTTTCGAATAAAATATTGAATTTTTCGCACGAATGATGACAAACTATAATAAGATCGTGCCATTGAAATAGCAAATAATTATTGCAAAACGTGAACCTAAAATATTTCACAAAAACAGTTTCGTATCAAATAAATATAAAAGTTGATTCAAACAGACGGACAGTTGACAGTGCATTTCATTTTTGTTTTGTTGTCACCTGACTGAATTCTCGCGACTACAACAGACATTCTTCACTGTGTGTCAGGTTGCAAATATTATTTGTTTATCTTTTTGGCACAAAGCATAATTTTGTTTACGACATAGTTTACTATCTACAAATAAAGTTCACAATCATTTTAAAATCAGACAGGCTAATTTAGTAGACCGTGTTCCATAATAACTGAGATTATATCAAGCATCGGCCGTAGTTTTACTGGAATTCCGTTATCTATCATTTCCATTTGGTTGGTTCTTAGGCATTTACAATGCTTCACGCAATGGATGATACTATCTGACTTGGACCAGTTTTATTTGAGGTTATAATAAATTACGTAATTACATTACAATTCTGAACAATTACAATTTGGTTGCCTGTCTGAAAGTGAAAGACACATTTTAATTGACCAAGTTAATGATAAAATGTTCAAGTGGAATCTTTTAAAATACTGGGCTCAATAGCAGATCGATTTTCTTGAAAAGATTAATGCAAAAATACAATATTACCATCATATCGTTATTTAAGGAGACAACAATGATTAAACTGATGAACACAATGTACGTATCGATGATGAAATTTATGATTCACGATTGTGTCATGATAAAGATATCGAGTGCACAATACCCTTTGTTTAATCGCTTCATATTTTTGAATGTCTCTATTGTACTCGTATGTCTTTGTAGGTATATGTATACATTTTGCTTGTTGCTGCCGCTTATTAATTCGGTACATATATTATGTTTTCAATAAGAGGGTCTGCACTCTGCAGCTGCTTCTCTAAATGGTGGTCGAAATATACTTGACCGCTAACGCTGAAAACCAGCGTTTGGGCTCTGTCTCGCATAGGGTCGCAGCATTATGCTGAGCGATGGCCGTTTTGCGTGGATGTGACGCATATTTTCCCCCAAGTTGTTCTTTTTTTGCACTTGTGTTCCTTCTGTGCCGCAAATAAACGTATTTTCTTTCTTTCTTTACAACAACCTACCAAGGTATTTCATCTCAGCTGAAAGTGGAGCTCCTCAAAAATAGCTAGAAAATTATGTAACCGAATCACACAACTAAGTCTATCATGATAACATATTAGACTTAGTTGTGTGATTCGGTTACATCGGATACATGTAAAGCCAAAATACAATTATAGAAAATACATGTAATATACACGAGACGGTCAAGAAAATGCCAGATGGCGCGATCCCAGCGAAGTGGATCGATAACCTGTGGAAATAGTTAGCACTTTGGATTGCCTTGGGAAGGCGTGTGGCATTGAACACTTTCGATCAATATGTATTTGTGCGATCCTACTATGATTGCTTTTTCTTCGGTGAAGAAAATGAGCGTATAAACAATGGTTTTGGTATGAAGTTTAGGCTTTCAGATACGTATAGTGCTGATCAATAATAATTTGAAGTCAATAATAACGATGGCTCCTTCAGTCGTGAAAATGGTACGATTTAGACAAGAGAACGCAGCAGCGATTATAAAAAACATAAGCGTTAAAGTATCTAGGGAACTTGTTATGAGGAACTTTATAGTATTTTTGTCCTTTAAAGAAATTAAGGAGAAAGAAATTCAGAAAAAAATAAAGTTAGATTTGTAGCGGAAGCTGGCTACTTAGTTTTATTTTTGGAAGACACTGTAAGTACTGTAACTATGAATGTACCAGGTATACATATAACTGTCCAATTCTAAACATCATCATTTATAGCAGTCTGTAACAGAATGCAGGCGGTCATACAAAGGAGGATGTATAAAACTGCAAGCAAAAAAGAAGCAAATATATAAATCAAGTCTTATCTCCCGTTAAGCTAGTACAAACTAACATCCAATACTTTGAAATAAATTCAGAAAATAACTTTATATCTCTGACTGACGCGATAAACAGTCGCTCGCGTTTCAGTCTGCTGCAAACTTCTTATCAGTTCTCTGGCGTGATTGCATTTGCTCGCAAATGTACTAACTAGTAACTGAACATCCCTGAGTTATTTCTACATTTATTCGATTAACTGGAGGGTTTAGATTAGCTGTTTTATCTTCTAATGTTAAAGCGGTAGTATTGCGGAATTCTTTAGTATTTAATGTGTTAGTTTTATTGGCAGCATCTACTGTTTTTCTTTTTCTGTAAAAAACAGCCCAGTATGATATTTCCAGCCACATTTCATGTGTGCGGGCCTTTCTATGAATTAGACGGTCTTAGTTTAGTTCATTGTATAAACATAGCTAGACGAAGTACTCTGTTTACAACAGTGATTTATGCTCCATATCTCATTTTACGTTAAGACAGGCTTTGGCAAAATCCGGGATTAATTATGGCAGGCAGAATATTTCTCGAATATTTTGTTGAACATTGAATCTCTTAATCTGCTTACATAATAATGTTATATATGAGTTTGCTTGAGCATACATTAGACTGATTGAGTAATCCGGAAGACAGACTAACAAAATGTTATCTATACTTCCTCGTTTAAACAGATAGTACAATCCTTCGACCTATCTTAATAGGTTGGTAGCCTATTCCTGTAGCCTGACAGCTCTGGTAGATATCCTAATGAAGAATGATTGATTTAGCACGTGATACGAAGAGCTATTGAGGTATTGGCACTTTGGCTGTTGATTGCTTTGATATTTTTTTGTATGAAGACACACCAGTCTTACTAAGGGGGATCGTGTTACCCAGTAACTGGGTTGTAGAGGTCCGATTGGCAATCGCTCCATGTAGAATACTGGTATTCAGTTGCATCTGGTAGGATTGGAAGCTGACCCCAATATAGTTGCAAAAGGCAAGGCAGATGATGATGATGACACGCTTACGGTAATGTTCAATGCATGAAACTCATAACAATAGTTAGTGCTACAATACCATTGACTTTGCTTCTGTTGCGTCTCTTTTTAAATAGGTAAGCAATGTTAATATTATCTAATTCTTTTTCATAAGTCATTCATGTGGTTGAATCATATGGATATGATAATGTGTCATGAATTCATGATTTACAAATATTATAAGATTTCTAGTGATTTTAAATACTAAATATAAAATTGAGGCAACTCACATAGAGTTGCCTCAAATAGCTTTGTTTCAGGGTAGTCATGAAGTTTAAAAGTATCTCATTTGACAGTTACCGTAAAAGTACTGTTTTTTTTTTAACAGAAAGCAATGGAAACATGTTATTTGAGCGGTCGCGTAGTTGCTAAGTTACTTCTCTTCGAGCCTCGGAACCTAGAGGTTGTCATCAAGAAGTTTAAAGTCTATACTTATATTATATTGAGTACATTATTAAATAGTTCGTTAAATATTAATATAAATACAGAAATATTCGTACTGAAAGATGAGATCAATAACATCACTGCTACTTGAAAGTCGAATTATTAATGCTTTATTAATTAATTCAGTGCTAGCTGTCACTTTGTGTAATGAAACGGTCACATTTATTGTATTTATTGTTTTCTAGACTTTTGCAGTTATTGTTATACATTTAATTTATTTTACACTTATATAAATCGATTAAACTAAATGATCACCATTACAATATATAATACCATTTCATTACACAAAGTGACAGCTAGCACACGTCCATCGTCTACTCCAGTGAATTAATAATTTGACTTTATATTTGTTGTGGTACCAACTGTCATAATTATCATATTCATTGCTACTTTCCATTTCAAATCCATGATTTCCAAAGTCCTATTCTTGTTTTATGTCTCAAATTATCGCAAAAACATAAATCGTATTCACAGTTATAATTTGTGTAATTATGTCATTTGCAAGTTAACGTAATGGTTAAATATCGTCTCGTTTACCGTTATTAGGAGCGGATACTCTAGCTTCCTACATCGTTAAACAGCCGTTTAGCACTTAGTCTATAACTAGCTAAGTTCAAATACGTGTTTCACTCATTACGGAATTAACAGTTTTCTATCACTTAATTTGATTCATAATTTTCCTGGGGTACTAAAAATAACACAGCGTAATTGCGTCCACAGGCTTGATTTAATGGTGCTTAAAATATCACTATGCAATTAATTTTGATCAGTCATTAGTCCGTTGGCAGTACTTGATCTTATTTTTTGTCCAAGCTCCAGGTTTTACCTGCGTTTAAACGCAGCATGCGGCGACGGAGTATATCTAGCTATCTCTAATGTAAAGGAAGCATGACTCTATACTTAACATGAAGTTATTTTAAATAGCCATGTTCTAAGTTCCGGTAATCTCACATGATTACATTTGAATTAAACATGGTGAAGCTATTTAATACGTTCGTGTTAGATAAACTATTATGTCGTCACAGGAAGCCACGGAAATTTAGAATATAAAATGTTCGCTTAAATATTTAACAACGCAGTTCTATTTCGTCACGGGGAAACGCCCATCGGTCAATATTACCTACGTCGAATCTGCATTGCTGTTGTGTTCAGGCACAAATATCTGTAAAAATAAGTACTTAGTGTATGCAGAAACGAATAAAAGGTTACAACAACAATTGCTACAATGTTGTTTGTTGGCCCGCAGAATTACACACAGATTTTAAACTGAGACGTAGTATTTCGAAAACATGGCGGAGTATGTTTTAGATGCGACATCTTTCCTCTCGTTTTCTGTGGGAGTAATTTCGTGAAAAGAGACGGATGGGTGTAACAGTAAGTGTCTGTGAGATGTCATATGTTACACATCATATGCAACTACTGTAAGGCTCGCTCGTTTTTATTTTAGAACTAGATGCGCCCCGCGGTTTCACCCGCATAAGTTTTGACCCCGTGGGTATATCGGGATAAAAAGTATCCTATGTGTTATTCCTGGTTATAAACTATCTGTGTGCCAAATTTCATCCAAATCCGTTCAGTACTTTTTGCGTGAAAGAGTAACAAACATCCATCCATCCTTACAAACTTTCGCATTTATAATATTAGTAGGATAGGATAACTTCATCATCATCTGCCTAGCCTTTTCCCAACTATGTTGGGGTCGGCTTCCAGTCTTACCGGATACAGCTGAATACCAGTATTTTACATGGAGCGACTGCCTATCTGACTTCCACAACCCAGTTGCTGGGTAACACGATACCCCTTGGTAAGACTGGTTGTCTGACTTTCGGGCTTCTGACTACCCGTAACGACTGTAAATAACAGCCAGGACCAACGGCTTAACGTGCTTTCCGAGGCACGGAGGGGTCTTGGTATGTAAATATGGTCACCCATCCACGGACCAACCGCGGCAAGCGTAGCTTAACCTGATCGATCGACCCGGGCGGCTGTTATTATTAAGCCACAAGCCCCTTTTTTAGAATAACTTATTGCGAAGAAAAGTTTTAGAAATACGGAAAGGGAAGCATTTCTCAACTGTACAAAAAGTTTTCCGTTTTGACAATTTTTTACATTTACATCATTTAAAGAAATGTACTACAACGTATTGTTTTACAATAGTCTAATTAACCGTGGTTTCCAAAGCACATGCTTTTATTTCAATCCAAAACATGCTACCACGCTGACGTAAGTTCTTGCTACATTTATTTTGAGTGTTTAATCTAGATTTCACACCTGAAGAACTGCATCTAAAACCGTAAGCTAAGTATGACTTCGAACCAACGTCATTCTTGAAGAGAACTTCGAATTAAGAACACTCTGAATCAGATAAACGTCAAATCGTACGCAGCTTCAAAGTTATGTTGGCAACATTTTGACAAATTGCAAGTCTGTTGATCTGTGTTATTACAGTAATTGGATATTAGATTTCTGGATAATTTTCTTGCATTATTGAGATTGCAGATTGATAAATTTTGAAATAACGTTGTGATTCGCGTAGCCTTCGTAGTTTATTCCTCTCTAAAACTCGGTATTCGATTGCTGGTATAATTGTATCCAACCCTATTAGTGCCAGTCTAAAGGGCAAAGGGACTGTGAAATAGAAAATTTGGAAAAGGGTTATTAAATACAACGGAAAACTTTCAGTTGGATGAATTTGTAAAGATTTCGTTTCGTCTTTGGTCTAAATACAAACAAATTGATTCCTTTAATTTAATTTTTCGTATTTGTAGCCTATGCTTGATGTTCTATTTAAAATCTAATAATAAAATCTTTTTGTTCCAGGTATTTATCAGCAACCAATCCAATCTATTCTCTGCAAAGAACGGGAGTAAGTGAGTATTAGTCTACCTAAATCCAGCATTGTACTTCTATAGGTTGACGGATAACGACTCACTCAACATTAAAAGTGACCGCAAATTTCTCAAAGAACAATCCTCCGTGCCGTAACAGTTTTCCAACAATGACTCACAGTGTCACAATTTTATTTTAGCCATTTGTATTCAGCGCCGAAACAGTAAGCTCAATGACTCAGCACATTGGAATTGCTAATGACAGACAGAAGCTGTCTTTGTATATTTTTATTGAATCAGTGAAATCATTTCGGTTAAAAAGCTCTGCACATTCTACGTGAAAGAAATTGAATTTAAAGCTGATGTTCGTGTCTCTGCTATCAAGTACAGTTCAGTTACTAAAGTTATTTGTCATGGTAATTATTGTCAAATTGACAGATAAGTAAACGTCACTTTTATGTGTTGACAGATTGATAACATCACTGTAATTTTTTTGGAAAATAACTATTTAATTCAGCAGAGATATCTCTTGTTTTGTAGAAATAGAAACTGTCCTCAATAAACCGATACAAACAGGACCTTCTTTCTCAATAATTAAGTTATTCGACACGTCACTAAGTAAATACCGTATTGTTTCGAAATAAAACTCGTCAAGCCAGAAACTCGGTTGATATCTAACCGTCTGCCACTACCTAATAATGTCCTTGGGTTTCGCCGCGAAACTGTTTCAGTCACACATTAACTCGAAACTTATGATTTATGACTAACAGAACACCAGTGAAAGTGTTCTGATGCAACAAACCAAATAAAAACTCCTTTCAACGTAACTTCATGATTGATGAGGGCCTATTCAGGTGTTCAACTTTTTTTTTTAACCTTTATTCCTTGAGGTCGTAGAACCCAATTGTATGGTACGAGGGTATATGCGATTATTACAAATGATCATGGCCTTAAAGGTCGACGACTTCGCTAATTCACGGAAATTATTCCATTAATATTAATTTGTTTATATGGAAAGTGTGAAAAGTCAGTTAAGTTATGAGAGCGGCGTTTTATTTATTACTGTTATATGATTGAAGATAAATTAATTACGGGCGTATTTTTGACGTGATATAAAATATTGTTTCCGTTTACCATACTTGTTCATAATGCTAATAAAGCTACTGTTTCAAAATCAATTTCGGTTTTAGAAGAAAGTCAAATTAATGATTTTTTTATACAAACGGGATCTGAGAAGATTTATGATTGTGTTTAGAAGTCATTGTGACCGAAACTAATTGATGTATCCGCACGTGTTTATCTTGTACTGGTATCTTCATAGTTGTAAGCTGTGAAACAACATGCGTAAATAGATTTTAACACTAGCAACATATCGCCGCGACGGCGCCTCCGCCAATTTGAAACATTCCTCGAAAATTGTTCCAAGCTTTGTTGAAATTATATCAAAATACAAAGTCTAGTTTTCGAGATGGAAAAGACAGTGACGGGTCTCGCAGCATAGTTTCTAAACCTACGTAACAGCATTTGTGACTAATGATTTTTCTTTCATCTCAAGGGCCTTACGAAAGCACCGCGTAACTGCTGTGACTAATTCATTAAAATGTGAGAAACTCATCAAACCTGACACCACAGAATCCGGTAGTACTTGTGAGATGTAGATACGCGGTAATTGTGCAATGTAACGTCAGCTGCTGAGCTGCCCCGACAGTCTGATTCTAGATTTGTGTCTGGTTGATGGCAATATACTCGTCCCCTACTAATGTTACACCCACATATCGCCGGTTTTACGACGTCTGCCTACCTTGCGGAGGATAGTGGCTGGTATATTACGTCAGTACCGAAACGATTTTTGTATAGCTGGAATCTTCATTTCATGTCAGAATTTCCGACGTTTACACACGTCAAATCAAAATAGAACTTCCTGGTATTTTTTCCCCAATGTTCCTTGATTTTATTGACTGCGAGTTATGAAAAGTGCTAGAAAGGCCCGATTTTTTTTTATACAAAAAAATTATATTTACTTACTCGTGTTAATATTTTGGCTCACGCTTGATTTAGGAATTTTGTATGCACACGCGATTTTTATTTTAGTCTTTTAATAGTAGAAAATAAGCTTTCAAAGTCAATGCTATGGCCAAAGTCAAGAACATACTGATGAAAGAACAAAATACTTCTCCTAAATCCAGATTAAAACATTTTATATAAATCAGTCAAATAAATTATCGTAAAAATCGGTATGAAATGTTAACCCATCCATCGACATTTAAGACTAAGCTTATGCAGAATTCCAACCATCAGAGGCGCCTAGACTTATGAATGAATCCTAAACTCCTCACGCTTTTCATAAAACCGTCTACATTTTTCTTTAAAACCGTTAACAATGCCCCTAGATACATAATTCATGAACCGTAGTGGATTCTTTTGGAACCTAGCCAAGCAAATGTTCGCAATGTGAAGTTATTGTTCTAGTTTCCGTCATAACCAGAGTCGTGTACAATCGTTATGTTAGACAAGCAGTACCTACATAAAGTTTAGACGTTTTGCATTATTTTGGCAGGAGTGTAACAATTTCGAGACTTTTTACAGAATTGCGTAAGAATTATGAAGACAATTTTGATATGTAGGGTTTTTTTTAATAAACGTTGCTTAATGTTAAGAGACATTTAAACATCAGTCATGTATGGTTTTACAGTCACTAATCTTTACCTACTTAAGGCGCTGACAAGACCCAATTGACCAAAATAGGCTTCTCTTAAGAAAAAAAAAATTGCCAAATCTGTATAATTTGTGGTAGCGGAAAAAATATATGTTAATTTTGAACACATTTCCCGGAACTTGGTTGTTACCAAAACACGTTTTGATAAAAAAAATCTCGATACAAACTAACGCTAAACTAACTCTTGCCTTGAGTTCTAATCCAAAATATCTGCATTAAATATCAACATACGTTACGTATTTAATTAATAACAAGAACGTCTTATTTGAATGCAGAACTCGGTTGTTTTTTATTTTCGATTACTCAACTCAATTTTGAGTAAATAGATAATTGCTTCATATTTTGCAATAAATTACAAGCGTTGTGTCATCGCGCTTCTCTTTCTTTTCTATGCAATCTGACAGTGACCGCGGTTTAGGTGTTGTCAGCGTCTTAATGTAAAGAGACATTTAAACATCAGTCATGTATGGTTTTACAGTCACTAATCTTTACCTACTTAAGGTGGATCTAAGTAGCCCGCAAAATTCAACTTTTTTTTACGTTTTTGTAATTTGCAGGTCAGTATCAGGTTGTATGTTTATCAAAATAAGATTCGACACCATAACAAATATGTATTTACAGAATTATAATCATTAATAC
The DNA here is from genome assembly GCA_905333075.3 of Atethmia centrago. NCBI lineage: Eukaryota > Metazoa > Arthropoda > Insecta > Lepidoptera > Noctuidae > Atethmia > Atethmia centrago. Next base: position 25,566,520 of record HG995378.1, on the reverse strand, counting down.
ATCTCTCTAAGATAGATTTGTTCTCGAATGTCATGGTTTTATAAAAAATCATTCAATAGAACAAAAAAGAACTGCTGAACACAGCTGAATTTTCTCAATATTTCATAATAATCGAGGAAAGTTCACAATGTCGTAATCATTATAGGAAACCGGGTCAGTGACGGACAATTTAATGTTTGTATCTACTTTTGCTGATAATCACGAAAGCTCTTCCACCTCTCTACCCATCTGATTAAAACTTGTTTACTAAGATTAGAAAAAATATCTTTAAAAAAAAAATTGCAGTACTGACACTAACTCGTAATGAAACTGGCTTATTGGTTCATTCGCCCGCAAAGGGTGAATCAACACTTTTAAATAATATGATAAAAATTAGTTACAACCTACAATCACAACAATTACCGTTACAACTACAGTGTAAAGCTCTTCTAAAAAACTGCTGTGTCACTGTGTGTGTGTGTATGTTTAAATAAAAAATTAACAAGCAATTAAGTTCTGTAAACAGTACGAGTTGTGCAACCTGTGTTACGGCGAGTCATTGCACTTGGGAGCATTATTGCGCCCGCGCACCGCCATGACTGCACGTTTCCTCTCGGCAGATACTCACGGAATAAAATCTATTAGTATTAACTACTTTCGATTATAGGTAGGTATGTGCTATTGGACTTGTTATGCCGTGCTGCTCCGCCTGCTTGTATAGTTTTAAAGACTCTAAAAGAAATGTGTGTGTGTGTTTCTTCCCAAAAACCAAAATAACTGATTCAAAGTCTGATGTAAATCGAAATTTAAAATGTACCAACATGTCCATGAGTTTTCCACTTCTGGATCGGGACATATATCTCTTTCAAGTCAATAGTAGGTAACGGAATGGCAAAATATGTGATAAAGCGTTGTTTAATATTGTACAAAACAAATAAAAATACGCAAACCGAGATTATTGATACAAAATAAACACTAAAACAATTCCAATCAATTTTCAATTTCCACAACTCATAAAAAAATCCTACACTTTAACAAACTACTGTTTTCTCAGTATTAACATAAAAATATATTTTATCAAACTAACGTCCGGCTGTCCGGCAGCGGACGGAATTAACATATAAATTTAAAAAGAAAAGAATGGACACGTTTGTCCGACTTTGTTTTTTGTTAATTGCTGTATTAGCATCTAATTATCTCTTCCTGTTTGCTTTTGTAATAGTCTTGTGCGTTAACCAGTAGGTTTGTTAGATTGACCCAGATCACGTTTGTTTGTGATACGAGTTAAAGTTTTTATTTAGTTTTTTGTTCATCGCGCATTCGATTCTTCAGTTTTATCTGGATTGTCAACCTTCGGTTTATTTGTGTGATGTAATTCTGCCGTTTTTTCTATTGGTCGCAAGCGCTACTGGTTACCATGAGGTCCTGGAATTTCTCAGTAGCAGCCCGTAGTCTGGATGTGTGCCCGGTTGATGGTAAGGCTCGCCCCCTTTGACGTGGGACTTAAACACTTTCATAATTATTATGAACTGTAATTATTAACGTAATTTTATTTGAAACTCGTAATTTCAGTAGGTACCTACATTAACTGAGCCGAATATAAATCGTCATGACCATAACAATTGACAATTTAATCCCCACGATGTGATTTATGTATTTGATTAAGTGTGTTGCTTTTTTTAATTGCTATAAATACAAGGTAGTCCATAGTAGTTATTAACATTGTATAGAAGCCAATTATGTGTTTTAATAAGGTGTACATTTGTATACAAAATGCCGATTTACTGTAGCTTTAAAAACTCCAGGGTTTTTGTATTCAATGGCTTCAACGTAAGGAAAATCAAGATATCATCTTGTCAGAAAGCATACTCCATTAGATAAAAAACAACGCAATTACTAACTTTATTATAGAAAAAAAAAAACAATTGGCGTACTCGTTATCTAAAAGTGGTATCGATCTGCGCACACACATTGTTTTCGAAATTCGAACATTACGCGATAAGCGGAAGAAATTTTCCGTAATGCCTCCGTAATAGGTTGGAACATAACAATGGTACGTTTCTTATTTCACTTATTTTAATAATGAGGACTATACCAAAGCGAAGGTAAAAATATTAGTTTTCTGCTGCGTGCGATATATCATTTGACCGTAATTATTTTTACATAAATAGTAATTTATTATGTATTTATAAACACAATTGAAAACTCGTTTTCAACCAACCTATTAAATTTTCCCTGTATATGTCCTATTTATCGAAATAAATTATTATTGTTTGTTTCTAATCGAGATTAAACAATACAAAAAACTTTTTTTTTTTGTTGGAAAAATATCAAATAACTTCTTCCGCTCTGGGCGGAGCGTAAGGGTGTGTCAGACTCTTACTGACTAAAACCCACCCGTGTTCCTTCCGTTGCCTGTGTTATCGGGGGCCTCGGTAACCCTTTGGTACCTTCCCGCGACAATAATACACACCTAAAACCCATTTCCAAACCGTTAAGTCGAAATAACCGATTTTATTCAGCCTCCTTTCAAATCTCATCCTAGACAGAATCGAAAATCAAACAGAACATTTAATACCGCCTGAGAAGAATCTGTTGAAGTCCGAGAGGGACTTTAACAGATTTATCTTCTCAGGCTCTAGTTAACAATATTTTCAACATAAAGAAGACTTACGTAATACAAACATTTTTTTCTCATTTCCTTTCTGTTTGTTTATTCAATATAACTAAGAGAGTGTGTGAGATTCTTCACACCTAGTTACGTACACTCAAATTTATTATAGTCTACTTTTCAGTCTGGCTTGACGTTAGCTAATATAAATCTTAGTTATTTATTATGAAAGTGAAGTAAAAGTAAGTAAAAACAGATGCAATTTCTTTTGGTTTTATTCGACAGTTTCAATAAATCTAACACCTACCCACATAAGTTACTGTATAATAATTTCGCCAAGAATAAAATCACGAACTCAACAGTTAAACAAAATTACTCATTCTATTATTCCTATGGTATAGGACGGAATAGGAGGAATAACATAAAACATTGTTTTTGACATGATAACGTTTTATAAATCGATGAACTGCACGCACGAAAAAGTGTCACGTTCCGCCTGAGCCGAGCGTGCAAGGGAGAATGCGAAACTAGCGACAGAGAGGCACGATCTGCCTAAGCGTTCGGCTTGTGACGCATCTCTCTCTCGTTATCACGTAAAATTATCGTCCGTAAACCGACTTTACAGACAACCAATTTTTATTATTTTCTCGTCCTGTCATAATTCCATTACCCGTTTCCGGAATACAAATAACATTTAAAACATCAATTGAAACATTTCAGTGCATGCAAATGTACTAACACTTTCAATGTCTACAATGAATACCTTAGTTCATTGCTCCAACTAAAGCACTCAATCCACTGCGTCAGTCGAGCTATAAAAGACTGCTATTATTGAAGAAACGAATATTGTGATGATATGAAGGCAAAATATAAAAGTTGATACGTAAGGCTCTCTTCGCAAAGGTATGTTTATTTCTTCTTTCGTTACTGACTACTATATTTTTAAAGCGATACGCTTGTGTTGTTGTCAGAGATGAAATGCATTTTTCTTGTGATATTCTTCAAATCTTTGGCTATATTTTTAAGTCAAAATAGAATATTGTTTATAGTATGTGACACAAGTGTAGGGGTCCACCAGGGCCGATGCCTGCCGGGGTCGTGGGAAAGTCCGAAAGGGCTACCGAGGCCCCTCTGGCAACACAGGCAACGGAAGGAACACGGGTGGGTTTTAGTCAGTAAGAGTCTGACACACCCTCCCGCTCCTGCTGCAAGTTATTTGAAAATTTCCCACCCAAAAATTTTATTGCGATTTAACATACAAATCGATTCTGAGCCGCAGTTCAGGTCCGGATCGCGCAAGACTTTTGGCGGTCGGAACCAGAGAGGCCGGTCATTGGCTACATGCCCATCCTTCTCCATATACCGGTACCTTCCTGGATCCGACCTCGCTTCGTCTGGCGACTGGTCTGCGGCTTGGGGTCACGGTATGCACTCCACACACATGCCCTTGTGGCACGGACGTGGACCGACTGGGTCACCACGGACTTTGTTGTCAAAAAAGTGCAGGCCGCTTTTCAAGACATGCGACACTTAATGACATAATCCGCCGGTCTCTTGCCAGCATCAATGTGCCTGCTCTTCTTGAGCCGACTGGCATTGTCAGAGATGATGGCAAAAGACCTGATGGTGTGTCTTTGGTCCCGTGGCAAACTCCACGGGACCAAAGACACACCATCAGGTCTTTTTGTGACGGATGCTTGTGTGGGTCGCTACCTGTGTAGACACACTGGCACCGTCCCACCTCCAACGGACTACTTCAAAAGCGGGTGCAGCGGCAGAAAATGCCGAAAATCTGAAAGTTATTAAATATGGAGGCCTTGGCAGAGAGTACAACTTTGTGCCCATTGGCGTCGAGACCCTCGGTCCGTGGGGTCCCAGTGCGCATAAGTTATTTGCGGAAATCGCGAAACGTCTAGTTGATGTAACTGGTGACCGAAAAGCTGGCGGCTTTCTCGCGCAACGCATCAGCATTGCAATTCAGCGAGGAAATGCCGCCAGCATCCTCGGTACAATGCCCCGAGGGCCTTTTTTAAGCTTACCTTAGTTTTAATTTAATTTAGTTAACGTTAATAATCATCTTGTAATTTGGTTACGTAAATAAAAAATCCCAAAAACAATTGTCTCAAAAATTCCAATCTCCCTTTCTGATTTAAATCAGAAATTGGAATCACAAGATTTCCTATTAAAAATTGTATTGAACTTCGAGTTTCTTATTTATAATCAACTCAGCCTATCTCAGTCCGCTGATGGACATAGATCTCCTAAGGGCCTAAGGGGTGCCATTACACCCTATTCCAAATCCAATTTGTCCCTGTCTCCTTCAGGTCGTCGCTCGACAGTTTATCTATGTAGCTAGACAAGGTATCGTTTTGCATCCTCGTCAAATTCAAGGAGGTAACTGCTAATGATTCTCAACACGAATCAATAATAAAATAAGTACTTAGGTCTTTTTTTTTTCAAATTTCGGAAATCGGCATGTGTGGGACACGCATGTTAAAACGTGACCCGTGTGATACCGCACTGTAACTGCCCTTTTACACACACACTACCGCATACGCAACGGAGTGATTCTGTTCTGCGAAAGTGGTGTATTCTAAAATACTTTCAAACTTAAGTAACTTAAAAAACAGGTATGTATTAATAAATTATTGAGCAGGTATCGTAATTTTATTTGATTATATATGTCTTTCATAGCAGCCTCCTGAAATTTGACGAGGATGCAAAACGACACCTTGTATAGAGAGCTAGCTTTTAACATTATCAAGTTTTATTCTGCAATAGTTTCGCTGTTGTGTTAGGTAATTAACCTAACCAAATTAGCATCACTAACGGGTGTCGGTAAATTTCCAACTTCCGCGGTTACGTTCGGCTCTGTTTGACACCACACTTTTGTATGTATGTATTTATGTCTGTTGCATTGTAATTATGTATTTATGTATGTACAATGGGGCCAGAAAACCGGGCGAAGCGGAGTTGGAGACCGTGTTAACTTGAAAATGCAGGTCAAGCTTTGGCGACTGAATTGATTTAAATAACATTACATGGTTTTTGTGAAGTTTGTTTTCGAAAAGAGTGGTGCTAAGGTTTGAAGCTTTTATCTGTCTCTCTGTCTGTGGCATCATAGCTCGAAAATTTCTAAAATGGATGAGCCGTTTTAATGCGAAGACCAGGGAAGCATGACACAAAGGGAGCAAGCCTACATATATTCAGTCGTGGGTGGAACAAGGTTGCCAATGAAGATGATGATTTCAATAGGTATTGTTAGGGTTCCGTACATCAAAAGGAAAAAAGCGGAACCCTTATAGGATCACTCGTGTGAATGTCTGTCTCGCTGTCACAGCCGATTTGCTCCAAATCTACTGGACCTATTAAGTTGAAATTTGATACACTCAGATTTTTTTGTGACACGGACGTGTAGCGTAAATAAATGAATTTTGAACATGTGGGTCACTTTTGGGGGGTAGATTCGAAAATATGAAAAAAAAAAATTGCAAACTACCGTGTGACATATGAAAAGAAAGGGCTTGTTGTGAGGGTCGCAAATACATTTAAATATAATTTTAAAATAAATAGTTTTAAAGTATTTAAGAAAATTGATGAAAATTGACCCTTATCTCCGAAACTACTGAGACAAAAATGGTAAAAAAAAAAGTTTGAATATATGGGAGAACATGTTTTTCAACAATGTTAAGTTTGTTCTTGGGATAAAAAAACATGGTACATATTCACTGTAGGGAACCCTCACCACGCGATTTCCACTCGCACTTGTCTAGTTTTTTTTAACATTTATGTATTCTTAAAAAGCGAAACTTTGTTCTAAATGCGTCGCACAGTAAAGTTCCATTACAACTTCGTAGTACGTAGTCCTTAAGTATCTCAAACCAAAACAAACAATCAACAGCTCTAAGACATTGTCCATAACATTAACATATATTTGCACTAACAACATTACTAGTTAACACGTTTACACGCCTGTAGCATCACGTATGGCCACCACGTGCTTCTAAATGACGTAACCAGCTGATTCATGCGACCCTAGTACCATTACGAGCAGTGTCCTGAGTATCAAGTTAAAATTATTTATATTCATATCACTGGAGGAAACGGAATGCGGAACCTAGACTCAAATATCATGTATTTATCGCGACTGAATAGGATAGTTGGAAACAGGCGCCATATTATATGCACTTTACATGAATGTATAACATATAGAGATCAGTGGTGGCCCAGTGGTAACGGCCGCGACTTGTAGATCGTAGGTGCGAACCCAGACAGGCGCTTTTCTCTCGCGTCCGTCCCTGGTTCAGGCCATGGTACGGAGCGAGAGGGCATGGGCAGCCGTCACCTCTTTCTGCTAAGCAGTAATGCTAGCGAAAGAAGAGGCGGGACGGTTGAGGGAAAGGCAAATTTCGCGCCCTCTCGCCCCTAGCCGCCGCAGGAGACGCCCTGGGCGTCGGGAATCCCGGGGGGATTTCCGGCCACCGTAGGCGCGGGCTTGCGGACGGTGAGCAATGGGTAGCTCACCGTCCGGCAAGGACCAGGCCCGGGTCGACGGCGCGTCGTATTCCACGCGCGCCTCAAAGAGATGTCGTCCACTAGGGCCGATGCCTGCCGGGGTCGCGGGAAGGTACTAAAGAGTCACCGAGGCCCATGGCAACACAGGCAACAGGAAGGAATACGGGTGGGTTTTAGTCAGTAAGAGCCACACACCCTCCCGCTCCGCCCAGAGCGGGAGAAGTTATTCGATGATTTCCCAAACAAAAAAAAAAAAAGACAGGCACTTTGTGTAAATTATTTCATCACCACTGCTCTCAAAACGGTGAAGGAAAACATCGTGAGGAAACCGGCGTGTTCTAGAACCAAAAATTCGAAGACATGTGACATCTACCAACCCGCACTGGGCTCGCGTGGTGGATTACGGCTCAGTCCCTCTCACAGAGAGGAGGCCTGTGTCCCAGCAGTGGGGAACATTATAGGCTGATTATGATGATAACATATAAGTAGGTAGATATACATACATTGTATAAACTTACGCCTTCTTTCCATGAGGGAAGGCAGAAACTACAGAACTCCACCTGCTCCATGTACTCCTTATGCTTCGATCTGGTCTTACACGCACTTATGATCAGCAGGCTTAGCATGACCTGCCGGGGTCGCGGGAAAGTCCGAAAGGGTTACCGTGGCTCCTGGAAACACAGTCAACGGAAGGAACACGGGTGGGTTTTAGTCAGTAAGAGTCTGACACACCCTCCCGCTCCGCCCAGAGCGGGAGATTTCTCTGTAGAAAACTGTCAAACGTCATTTTTGTCTACAAAAACGCTTATTTACGGTTCTCGTGCTAACTCTGCTGATCAGATAATAAAAGTATCTTTGGTAGTAAAGTTCATACAACAATATAAAGACTTGAAGCGCCTCGTTTACGAAGTACGATATAATTTGGCACGGGACAAGGTCGGCCTCACTCTAAACTGAAGTGTTTTCCTTTACTAATTTAGACATACACATACATACATACCATCACGCCTTGTTTCTCCGAAGGGTTGGGCAGAGGTGTACCTGTAGTACACCCACATTTCGCCAGTTATGTTTAAGTCCCATGTAATAGGGGGCGAACCTATTGCCATCTACCGGGCACAAATCCAGATTCCGAGCTGCGACTGAGAAGTTCCAGGTAGAAAAACTCAATAACATTTTGCTCGACCCGGGAATTGAACCCAGGACCTCATGCTCAGCAGTAGCGCTTATGACCTCTAGACCAACGAGGCAGAATTTAGAAACACTCCTAAATATAAAATTGACACAATTTTTTGCAAACCAGGCCACTTTGTTACTGATACAGGCTAAAAAGATAGCTGTCTTCATACTTCGAATGCTTAAGTATATATTTATTTGTTTAGTGAATTAACAAGAACCTGCCATGTGCAGAAATAACAGTCATGATCTAACTTTTCACACGATTATAATCTCTATTTATATGTTAGCTGAGGTGATAATACCGTGGTGTCATTTATTACAGGTGTTTACGAAATCTCGTGATTCATTCAAAGTGGTCAATGCTCTTGGATGTGTTTTGAATCAATGAAATCTATCAATCATTTGAAGTTTGTAGTGTTTTGACGTAAGAGAAGTTGCTAATAGTTCTGTTTTGTGCACGTTTTTGATGATTTGTTCTGAAATAAAGCAAACAAATTGTGGAACTGCACCCTAAATGCGTAACACAGTTTGAATCAGAATCCGAGATTTATGAAGTATATTGCTAATTCATTGCTTTATTGGTGTAAAAAATTCGTCTGCTCAACAACGTAAATAAAGCAATGGACGTGGGTGAACTGTCAAAATGAAACCAATTGCGACCAATTGTAATTTTATGTGTTACGCAATTTCCCGTCTGGCCTTATCAATGAAGTTCCAAAACAAACACTGTTGAATACCGTTCTCATCAACTGTTATGCACTTCATGCATAGAGTAAGTACCTTGCAATTTATGTAAAATTAATGTACAGTCGCCAGCGCATCAAGTTATCTCAAACTGTCGAATTTTCTCATTCGATTTTGAACTTAACCATCAACATTTTAAAGTTTAAAATCATTTGGAGAAATTTGACCGTTTCGTATAAATTGATGTGCTGTTAACTGTACATAACTAGGTATGTCAACAGATCATTGATAACATCCCACATATTGAAGGTTTCCAGTGCAGAGAAGTAAAGTCAAATCAAATGCTATCTTAAAGAATAAGCGCTAAAGAGTCTTCCAATAATATGCACCTGAAAAGCTGAAATTTTCGCGTCTTCGAGCACATTTTTCAATATTTGTGTAATTTTGAGATAACTATATCGTTAATTGACCTTAATTTGAGATATCGTTGAACGTCTCCTAAAAGAATGTTTGTTCGTCTCAGTGCCAAATATTTACAAACACAAGTCGCCTCATGATTGTGAATAATATAACGCAATTTTTTTATATCAAAGCAAGGTCAACAGGACGGGTGTGGAATTCTACCCACATCCTATTATTTTCCGCAAAGTGTTGTCGCAACGAGACGTAGAATATGATAAAGGAATGATAGAGAAAAATAATTAGATGAGGAGGAATATTTCAAATTGAACAACAACGCTTGTTGACTGTTAACAGTCAAAATTGACACTTTAAGTTGTCCCAAAAAAAAACCTATGATTGAAACATTTTAGAAGACGACAATTTATATATATTATCTCTATATCTCTGACACTCTTAATTGAAGCACAAGTAGGTAGGTTATTTATTATTTCGTCAAAACGCGTTCAATATCAATTTTGTATACTTATTTTGCTACTGCAGCTTCAATACATTTCACCAATACCTACATGGGCACTTATGAAACGTCGGAAGCTAGGTGCACGGTTCCAATTGGTCGTTTCCTATGGAGAAGAGCCGGCAAGAAACTCAAAACCAAATCAATTAAAATCCAATTAATCTCCAAACGCGTACTCAGAGGATATTGATAATGGAACCGGAGGCATGTTCAATCATTATTTTTTACAATGCATTTCCTTAACAACTTTACTCACTCATGAAATTATTCCTAATCTTGCTTATACTGTTACATTCCAAATAAACTAGAACAAATTACCCGTACACGCTAGATTAAAGATGGTGGTCAATGACTGACAGGTTAGATGTTGTAAAACTATGAGATCAGATTGGAATCACCCATCGGTTCTAATAAATGACGTAATAATATTTATGATACAAAAATATCTGATGATCGTGTCTGCACGTGTTATTGAATTTTTTTCAGGGCTGTCTAGCGTGTTGGTCAAGTGGAACCATGAAAATAGAATTATGTATCGACTGAAGACGTAACTGTGAAGTTTTAATTTGACTAGATCAGAATTGCGATGAAACTTGGTCCATCTAAGCAGCGTCGTATGTACCTCTAGCTTAGACATGGATATTAATTAAGCTGTATTCATTTTATAAGAATTTCCTAAGGTCTACAAATAGTATTTTTTCTGGATTTTTTATTCTTAAGGGGACTACAGGACCTAAACGCAAGTTTTATAACGCCAAAAAGTATATGATAAACTGCAGTAAATACAATCAGAAATATATATGATATTCTTCAGGATATATGCTAGGTAGATAGTGCGTTGTAAACATAATACAACTAATTTGATACGATAGAAAAAAATCACGAATATAACTCTAAATAAACATTTTAACGGTTAAAAACCAAAGTAATATACATGCAATCATTCTGATTTTTGTCAGATTATTCTACAAGCAACATAATAGTATAATGTGTTTTAATTTTGTTATCCAATCAATAGATTTTTTCGTATATAGACCAGCGTTCTGTCATCGCGCTTCTTTCTTTTTTATGCAGTCCGACAGTGACTGCGCTTTAGCTGTTGTCAGCCTCTCAATAGGGTTATTGCTAATTTAATTTAAAAGATCACATCATTTGGTTTGCTGTTGTCCCGGGGATTACCCTTTTTCTATGGCTGCTACTTTTATTACGTGAAAATGTCTTATAACTGGCAGCCCTGCTCCCAATTCAATGTAAAATGTTGATTACTAATTGACAGAGTCATAAGCATAACCGTTCTTGTTAATCAAGTTGCCACCAAATAAAGTCTGCTGTAGTTCTTTAATTTCCGTTTTATTACCTTGATTTGCTTCCCATAATCAATGTTATGGATTTATAGTTTTCAATAGCGGTTTGTTACCATTGGTAGAGTTGTAAACACTGAAGTTTAATAAATCATCAAAATTGCCATAACGGGACTCTTACTTGAAATAAGACATCCTTAAACAACTTTTTAGGTTCAACGAAGGAACATAAATCCATGGATTTTACTTTAATGGAATCTGAAAACTAGTTCGATGGTATTACTAGTAACAATAACTAAAGTGGTACCATATATCTCATGGCTCCATGTTATTGCCATTGTAAATACAAAGCGGCGCGACGCGACGCCGCGCATATGAATCGTCAAGTGGCAGGGCGAGGTCTCATCTTGTTAAGACGCTGACAACACCGAAACCGCGGTCACTGTCAAATTCCATAGAAAAGAAAGAGAAGCGCGACGACACAACGCTTGTAATTTATTGCAAAATATGAAGTAATTATGTATTTACTCAAAATTGAGTTGAGTAATCGAAAATAAAAAACAACCAAGTTCTGCATTCAAATATGACGTTCTTGTTATTAATTAAATACGTAACGTATGTTGATATTTGATACAGATATTTTGGATTAGAACTCAAAGTAAGAGGTTAGTTTAACGTTAGTTTGTATCGAGATTTTGTTTTCAAAACGTGTTTTGGTAACAACCAGGTTCTGGGAAATATGTTCAAAATTAAAATATATTTTTTCCGCTACCACAAACTATACAGATTTGGCAATTTTTTTTCTTAAGCAAAGCCTATTTTGATCAATTGGGTCTTGTCAGCGCCTTAAACACCACACAGTAAACTGCATTCCCTATGATCCATATCTCGGAAGCTGCAAGGATTATTATCGAATCTCCCGTCGCCAGATCTAATTCTGTATCTTATTCTAGATTCGCTTACAACTGCACATTAGTTTTAATTAATGCAGCTAGTTCAACTCCAATCATATTAATTACACGCTAAGATCTCATTTTCATTGTCAACACTAAAAATAACTTCGACTGTATCTGTGTTAGTATGAGAAACAAGACTTGCAGCTTCAATTAAACGATTGTTTGCAAGACAACTGAGACATTTGAATAGTAGAACCTTACTTTTTTTAAGTCTCCGAGAATGGTCAGCGGAGGCCTATTTTTACATACGCATCGCATACTATAATTGGTATGAAAGGACTCGCTGAATGCTGTCTAAAAATAGACGAGGAATTTGTATTCAGTACAATTTTGTCTCGAAGCGGACGACGACAATGCTTGGAAAAAATTGCAAGCCGTTTTATATTGCATTATTCTTCCATCCGTATGTAATTTTGTTTTATCGTGTCGCAACTTGATATACATGGAACACCAAATTGTTGGCTTGTATAATATGTTAAGGGTGGTTGTATTACACAATTTATTTCATCATTGCCTTCAGGTACCAGACCAAATATTGCCTCACCGTTCGTTAAAATTACAGGTGATATGTTGGCACCTTATGCTACCACAAGCAAAACTAATAACACATTGCATTTAGATAGAGTTAATAAACATAAATTAGAAGAGAAATCTCCATGAAACGGTCGATATTTCCAAAGATAAGGAACCAATGAATTCCCTTTCTCATTTCCATATAATTAAATAGACAATAAATTATATTTACTACTGTTACACAGTTCATCATAAGCCGATTAAATATTATGGAATAATATTACAAACAAATTAACAAACATGTACCATAATCCGCAGTATAAACCACAATCTTTATGTCTATTTTCCGTGTAAATTCCATGTGAATTTATATAACTTCTGATTATGCGATGGATGCAAGAATTTATTCGATGAGTAGATAACATGCAAAACGAACGTTGATACAATCTGGGACATTCCTTTTATGTGTTTATGGTAGGGCTGGTCTGTTATTGTTTTTAAGATACAACTTGCTAGTTGTCTGTCTTTCGTCCGTCTACAGTTCGTCTATAAAAGAACTCTGCATCTGATTACATCAGATCAAAGGAGGCAGAATGAAATGGTTGTATTTCTTTTGTCTTTTTAGAGTCTAGTTTTAAAACCTTTGTGCCTTTGTCGAATTGAATCTGATTTATTGTTTTCAGAATATTGAGCTTACAAGCTCAATAAAACATGGCTTTCATTTTCAAAGAGTATGACTTCGTCATTGTCATCCCTACCTGCAAAGGAATGTACACCGTGTACAACATTTGATCACCGCCATTGTATGGCATATTTAACGAGAACATCGAAACTATTCGATGGACCTTTGATGTCTAGCAATTTCCTTGCTTCCTTACAATGACATAGTCTAATAACGATAGAACAAGTTCTGTTTACTCATTTACTGTGATATTCATATCCAATTTTAGATTGTTGTTATTACAACTATCTGCAATAATCTTGACCATCTTTTTGGAATATTCAATATTTTCCTGATGGGCTTGACTTTTAAGGGGTTTGGAATTGTAATAACTGTTTTTATTTGGAAACACTCTACTACTATCTGTTTCGGCTTAGTGTTGATGTTATTCTACATTAAAAAAAAATGACAGCATTACTGACATCACATTTTCTATTTCTGATCGAATACTTGTGTAATACTTCATGAATTTGTAAACTGCAGTGTGAATTACGCTGCACGAGGATATTTATGATCTTTGTTCTGTAATAAGCCTGCTTCCTGTCAGCATCGCATTTGTCATACATCACGTTATGGTTCAAATAACAGACCAACAGTTGACCGCTTTGTATTAGACTCTGCTTTCACTATAATTATAATATTAATTATTCAAGTGCAGTGCTCTGTGAAATTGCACTGCAGTATTATGAAAGTCCTTATTTGAATAAACTAAGCTAACATAGCGTAAATAATAACAGAAACGTTGTTATTCATACATAACTTTATGCGTTGTGATAAAGTTAATTAAATATTAATTACAAAAAAAATATAGTAGCCATTATTTCTAAACTTAATGACTCAAGTTGATTCAGTTAGTGCATTTGCAGAAAAAAGTGATGATAAAATCGTGTACAGTGTTTCTTTACACAAAAAGGCGACTTGCCTTCTAGACGTGACAAGTGAAACAATGATTGCAGGCGTCGGTAATTGAGAACGATTCACTTAATTGTACTCTGATGGCTCAATTGAAGCTAATAGCAGTAATTTGGCTTAATGTTGAACTCTGATTAATTTAAGATAACGCGAGTAATAATTATAACTGTAGCTTATCTATATTTTTCATCATATCAATTAAGAATCACGCTCCCTAAGACGCGATCAGAATCTATGATAGCGATGGAGTAAAATCAGATCATGAATTGTATTGGATTGACAATAATTACGAAAGACGTATGTTCTTTGGAAATCAAGAAGAATGTCTCAATATCGATGAGGCCTGATGCATCAATCAAACTGATCATTTTATAAGCAAAGTATCAAATACAAAACGAATTGGTAAACCAACAGATTTTGTGTAGCATTCTTCATTGTTGTAACTGGGGGCCTACCATGAACTCTTATAGCAGGTCAATTTTCGACGCAAAGTGAACTGTCGGGCTATTTTGTACTATGACCACGTCAAATAACAGGCGAGCCAGCGATCACGTGACCAAAGCCGGTCAGTAGTCACGTGACACCATTTCATTGGTCTGACCTGCCTTATGCTGTAACATCAAGTCATTTTTGACATGTAAACACTTGAAAACTGAACTGCCCTGCAGTCATATTAAGCAGCCGTGTAAAACTAACTTTTATTGAACTGTTTTCCTTAATTTAAAATAAACAACGGAAGGACGTGTTAATTTGTGAATACAATACTATTGCGGCGTTATTTAACATTATAGACAACACACAAAACAATCTCTTCGTCGTTTATTTTAGATGTGTGACCAAAATGATTTTTTTTAGTTTCTTGAAGAAGTTGATGATACAAACAGTGTAAAACATATGGCTAAAATCCAAAGGCAAGTTATGAGACGCATGATAAAACCCTTTGACTTGCAGGATGGCATGTTTGTCAAACGGTATAGGCTCACCAAAGAACTATTACTTGAGCATTGCAATTAGCTACGAGCTTTCATGCCACGCACCACTAAATCAATAGATTTGTCGATAGAGGTTAAGGTTTGTACTAAAATAATAAATCTATTTATCGCACTAATTATCATAAGAACAATTAAATACAGTATGATCACAAATGACCTCGTACAGTTTTGTGGTGTTGACAATATAATTTGACACTTAACAAATTGTTTTCGTTCGAAAATAGCAATAACTTTGGTAAGATTTTCAAGTAGGTACCTTACCGTTCCTTAAGTATCTAAAAGGGTCTCGAACGTCCTAATCGTGTTAAATAAGAATTTTTGCTACGAAACATAGTTTTTTAGAATTCTTCTGATCATTATAAACTGTTATTAAATTAATTTGATCTACTTCATTAAAACCGTAAAACCGGTAATATTGCGAAAAAGTATTTCCGAACGTTTGTTTATAATATGGCGTACCGGCCAGCGATAACGTAGCAGGTCTGAAGTTGATACATTGCAGGTCAGACGGAAATGCTTATGGTACAACTAGAAAACCTGTCAGGTTAACCTGCTAAGTTGACCTGTCATGTACTTGGCAAGTTTTTTTAATGTTGATGGTAGGGCCCCTGATTGATATGACCATGTCTGGCAAACGTTCGGATTGAGGATTACAATTACCACTCGGCCACGCTGCCAGCCTCGAATATTGTGCCTCAGGATAACGATTTGACACTTGTATTCTTTAAAGTATGTTATTTGGTAATTTAAGTCGTGGAGCAGGCTAATTGGAGTATAAATATTGGCTAAGTGTAAATCATTTTTCTGAGAAAATATTTTTCAAATCTTTCAATTATCAGTCAATTCTATGATATGATATGGCTAGAAAGGAGGTGACTACCGAGATGACAACTAATAGAGAAGTATGGAAGAAAGCGACATGTTGCGCCCACCCCAAATAAATTGGGATAAGGGCATAATAATTGAATGATAATCATTCAATTCTATGGTATCGTTTAATCGCTTCAATATAAATGAGATGTCTCTATTTACAGATAAGAGTTTTACATCGCCAACACACTTCTTTCAAGAAAAGATCAAACATAAGATGCAAAATTCCAATTACATTAACATCTTCCATAAAATCATGAATAAAGTTATATTCCCTGGCATATCCTACTCTTGACACTGCTATAAATTAATCTGAAGTAGGAGCAAAAGAAATAAACGCGTTTTATTGCCTCCACCTATATTTACGAGACAACGTCCAGGGTATAAAATTGGCATCCTCTGGAAACTTTAAACGTAACGTAATAATAGACGTGAAAGCACGTTCATCGTTGAGGACCGGTTATACGTGTCCCAATTGTTATCTGATTGGCCACAATAGCTTTAATGACCTAGAATCAATCATATCATTAGAAGGCACAGGATTCAATTTGTGATTAATTCGAGTTTCTACTTACTGTAACGAGGATCATGTCTGCTTTTAATATTTTCTTGGTTATTAATGAAATGTCGTCAACTTAATCCGTTGGCTCGTTCTTCTTTAAGCCTTTACGTGCAGTCTTCTTGATTGGGTTCATTTTAAGTTTCATTATAATCGGAATCTACCGTTGCTTCTTATAATTTATAAATCGACATCAACACGGGATCTTGCGTAACCTCACATGCTTGTATCATTATTAATTGATGGGCAGTTCAATGCCAAATGCTCCCATTGATAAAGCCACAGGCGTTGGGGTTCACATGGTAGTCACAGTCACTATCTTAATTGGTAAGGTCATTGTTAATCATTATTTTGAACGTGGAAGTTCAACCGAATATGTCAATGTTTTATCAGACGATACGACGCGGATAGAGTTTAATAAGCAGACAAATGAGATGTATCAAGACGACCTTGCTTTTGCATAAACTAAGCATTTCTCCTCTTCTTCACCTCATGTTTTATTTACGTCTATAATCTATTCCCTACTTTCTGACCTCAAAACCTAGCCATTCTATTGGCTACATATCGTATACCTTATACCGAGGTCGTATCCTTTTTCTGCTTTATTAAGACACTGCGTTTCATATGTAATATGCGTCTACTGTCACATCAAGGCATTAATTCACAATTTACTGCGCCGAGACGCGTTGGTGACTAATTTCACCAAGGCCAATGACGATCCATTATTATTTATTACCTTATGAAATTATTCCCTTTCCAAACATTTCATTTCGAACCTTATTACCTACAAATAAAGTCTATTTTCACATTGTGCTGCTGAAATTGAAATCTCATTTGGACCCTTTACTACATCTGTGAGTCACAAAAGCGAATTAATGTGTTACTAAAAATAGTGCGAATGTAACCCAACGTTTTATGTGCAAACATCTACTTTGTCTTGAATATCAATTATCATTTGTTGTATTTCTTGATGCTCTGTTGGTGCGTATACTTTTTCTTTTACACATATGATTGCATTTTCTTTCTGTATTGTGAAATCATTGAGTGTTTTGTGTGTTTCATTTATGTTATTTTCCACTTCACCTTTATAACTTTTCGGTACTACTACTTACTTAACTTTTCGACGTTACTTCTGTGTCAAGTGTTTCGAAATCAAACAAACGGTTCATGTGGCGGTGCGTGACCGTTTTAGGTAAATTTTATAGCAGGTGCCAGCAATTTGTTTATATCCATCGTGTTTATTCTACTCAGGGCTGCCCTTTGTACTAAATTCTCAGTAGCTTTTTTATGTGTTGTGGTTTATGTTTTTGTCTTCCATTCATACAAATAGTATTTCACTTCTATGAATAAACGTAAATCATTCTTTGAATTCGACAATTTAATGAAAGTATTGATGCTCTTGGATTTTGAAATAACATACACAAACAAATAACATATACAATAACAACTTGGATGTTGATGTGTGCCATGTTTTACAAAAAAAAAATCGTCTTTTGTAAACACATGGTTTTAAACCTTATTCTTATCTTACATAAACCCTAAATTATTTGCGTGTTACCCCTAAACTGTTCTGTAGAACACATTGACCCGCACTCTCTTCTGTTACATGTCTGTTCGCGGATCTGTTTGTACGTGCTCCATGGTTCCCGTCATTATTTATCGAATTACAACATTTCTTTTAAAAACAGAGTTTTACTTACGAAACGCTAGTTTCCGTTATAGTAAATTTATTGAGAAACTGCGACTGAAGTCTTTTTATGGAAACAGTTGGCTCCAGATCTTGGAATTACTGTTGTAGGTATTTCTGCTACTTTAAAAAAAGTACAGTTTCATTTAGAAAAGCTTTTTTATATTTTAACTGCTGTTATAATCGGCCCAAAATTAAAATGTCCACCGCTATACAATTTAGATTTTTTGTCACTGCTATTAACAGGAGTGTACTTATAATTCATGAGTCCTATCGTAGTCCCCATATAGCTGTTCAAGTACATCATTGTTGCGAATGTAGTACTGTTCACTACAAAGGTTCTGAGGGCACTTCCGATGCTGAGCATGCACTTTTGTTCAAATTGAACAATCATATGGCTTTTGGTATGTTGCATTTTTTGATGATTTTTTTATAAAGGTCTTCAATATACTTTCGGTTGTTCAAATCTTTCATTTTAAGTGTATTGTTTTTATAATCTGGAATAAAAATAATACAAGCAGACTGAATAAGCAAATGGAGCATAATTTTCGTTCCAATGATTCTCATTCCAATTACAGTTGATGTCATCGCCCACCGCTTTATCGTCATTCTTATAAAATACTATTACTAAATACCCTCATTGTTATTTTTGTTGTTGTTTCATTTTAATTAAGAACTTCAGTTTATTCTTATATTCTGTGTTCTTGTATTCTCTAAATTATGTGGTCGATGATTAGGTGCACGGTAAAACTGTTATGACTTATGAGTTTATATGTGCACCAACTTATATATGTATAAAAATGTAAATTTACTATTGAATGTATAAATAAATATCACAAACTTCTTTCATATCCATAGTCCTACTCAAATCAAAAGTTATAATTCTACTTCTAATGAGCTTTACATATCCAAAAAGCAATTCGCTATGCTTTCCACCACACTGCACTCCCCTTTACGACGACACATCCAGTGCGTACTAACTGACGTCCCACTGTGTAATACTTGTACTAGCTGTTATTACTTTTTTGTGCGCAAATCCACCTGCTGTGCGGCCGTGAGTAACGAGCCTGATATTAAGCCGTACGCTATTATTTTAGTGAGAACCTAGCATTATGTTGTGAAATATGTGCTCTATGTACTGGTCCTGTTTTTGATCCGTGGTACTAAAATGTGCCAGGGCTTGTTTTGTGTTTAGCATCTATGTATATGACAATTTAAAATTAAATTTATTGTTTGAAGTCCTAAATGTCTTCTTACTCGTAGATTTATCTAAAATTTCTCTCATATCTACGGTAATTCGAATAGTATGATATTGATATCAGTTGCACATGATTCTTTGCCGTCATCCATCATTCCAACGGATCGATAAGTTTTATGAAGTGTAAAAATAACAATAACTTACACTTATCTTCCTTTACTCTTTATATTGCTTCTTATCATTAATGTTTTACCACATTTCAAAGAGAGCTTCCCTTTAGTCAAAAGATAATATCCCTGATATATTTTCTTAGACGAGAATATGAAAGCCAACAATAACTATGTCTAGACGTACATTATTATAACCTGAAATCTGGCTCCCGCACTAATTTTAGTTAAAATAACAGCCCTCTTTTCCCTTCGTAGTCATCGACCTCCCCCTCCCTCTAGCCTCCTATGACGTCAATAGAACATAGCCTTTAATATAATTTGGAAGGATAACCAAAAGCTGTTCGCCCGTAAATTGATATTACTCGGACACCTAGGTACCCTTTGTCTGTAAGTATATGTATAATTCAATAGACATAAAGAGCTCTTCCGTCACATAGTCTAAGTAATTGTTGACGTCAAGATCCTCTCACTATAAACAATCGTGATATGATTACGTTAATGTAATTTACATTTTGTTTGTTTTGACATTACTTGCATCTTCCAAATAAACAACTTCATATTGTTATTTATCGAGTTTAAATACACGGCAATAACCTTTATCCATTGTTCTGAAAACGATCTTGGATACAACCAATTATATAGACGTATATCTTAAAAAATAAGACGATCCTAAAAACAGGCACACTATACATTATTAAACGAAAACAACCCGAGCAACAATCAAAACATGGATGGAGAAAACAAAAGACGATCTTAGAAAGAGTTAGACCAATCCTGAAACAAACGAGTCACCAACAATTTTACACCATCTACGTCAGTTATAAACAGTTTTCCCGACCTACGACAACAGCGGTCGTTCACCCCAGCGACGTTCCGCTTGACAATCTCCCTGTAACACCCCTTGCTGACGCGAGAGTCGAGACTGCATTCAAGTGTTCGTCTCTCAGATAAAACTGCTGCACAAAGCCTTTCCCAAGAGCCCTCAACGTACGTGATTCTGTTCTAAAAAGGGAAGATGCATTTTTCGCTGCAATGCACTTTTCGCGTATTGGGAACAGACTGGTGCTTCAGATAATTACTGAGGGTCTTCTTTGTGAGTTTTAATGGTCATTCCTGGAGTCTCCGTTTGTTATGTATTCGACGTAAAGGGTTAGTTAGGTACCTATTATCTATTCATTCAGCCTGTACGGTAAATACGACACCTTTAGGAGCGTAATTAATATGGCCTATTCGATTAACCAATTTGTTGGATTGAAGTAGCCGACTTCTGTGTGGTAGTCCGTCTTTCTGTAAAACCCTTTCATACAAAACTAAAGACTTTAAAAGCAATATAACTGAAATAGTGGCCTTCAACTCCATAGAAGTAACGAATTGATTAATTTCTAATCATTTGCTTACACTTAACTGATGTTTATTGCCAACAACAAAGATTTTATTGAGACTACAGTTAACTCAATCATGTAGCAAAAGATTAGCTGTAGTTAACTTAGGACTGAGATAGCTTAAACCTTATTCAATCTAAACGGAAACGTGTCAGTTAAAGCACGACTAAAGAATATAAGTGGCTCAATATTAACATCGCAAAGGTAACACTAATGTACAGAGCTTCCGTTCTATTTACACACATTGTGTGTACCGACTAATGAATTCACTACAGTTGCAGATCAAAAGATATTCACGTCCGTGCCCCAAGCTGCAAATATAAAATTTACATAGATCAAAGTAAAAGCGCCCTTAAATGCATCTAGTGTAGGATTCAGGATAGACGCAGATTTCAATCAAGCGACGCCTAAGTTCGACAAAAACGATGCAACAAATGAATATGACCCTTAATCCGTTGACGTAAAATTCAGAAGGACTGCATAAACATGGTGGTTTAAAACTAAAACAGTAGTGTTGGGAACGAACGCGTTATTACAACGCAGACGATTGATAATAAACTCCTTTCATTGCCATTAAATATTGTATCGGTGGAAAATCGTAAATAGGAACGGGAAATGAAAATGTTTATCTACTAGAATCTAGTGTTAGTTCTGAATAACCACAGATATCATTTGGATCATCTTGTTTTCATCAATCATATATCATAAATTTATAAATAATGGAAGTTCCTCGAAGTTAGATTTGAAATGATCTGCATTATTTTGCAACATAGACTAGACTAAAGAAAAGACGGATTGTGTTAAAGATAAGTTAGGAAGAACAAGGCATTGTTAACTTGCCCTTATTAAAAAAAACACTGCATTAAATAAAAGAACGTAACGACACACGCACTAAATTCCTATTCTATCCTAGTCACATTAAAAAACATTCCTCACGTTTACAAACAAATTACCAAGGATACAAAATGTATAGCAGTCCAACGTAATGTGCAGCGCGTCCTGCCGACTTCCGCTGCGCAGGCGCCGCCGGCACTGACACTGACCCGTTCCCACGAAGCCCGATAACTAAGTATGCTATAGAAATATTCAACTTCTACCATTCCTCTTTTGAAGTACACACACTAGTAAAGACCCTGCTTACAGGGCCTGCTAAGTTCCTATGTTCTGTTTTGTCGGTGTCATTACAGGCACATGAGACATACATGAGACTAGACGCCCTTGCGATGCCTCTGGTATTGTAGATGTCAATAGGCGTCGGTGATCACTTACCATCAAATGGGCCGCCCGCTTGTGCTAGTGCGTAGCAAGTGAGTCCCGTCGTACTTCGACGTATGATTAGTGTGAATGAGCTTTGTGTATGTGTATGGGAGGCGACAGAGGAGTGATAATCCCGTTACAATTGCAAATGGAATGCAAAATTGACACATGAGAAACGCAAAAATGACGAGCCAAGATCAAGGGCTTATTATGTCCTTATGTTTGAACCTTATTTGGTTCAGATTTTGATGTGTGAGATTTATTGCGCTCCCCCTGCCATAAACATAATGAAAACTGTAATTTGAACAATATTGTCGGTACAAAACTCACCAATTTTCTTTTTTTTTTTTGGGTGGTAAATCATCAAATGACTTCTCCCGCTCTGTGCGGAGCGGGAGGGTGTGTCAGACTCTTACTGACTAAAACCCACCCGTATTCCTTCCGTTGCCTGTGTTGCCAGGAGCCTCGGTAACCCTTTAGTACCTTCCCGCGACCCCGGCAGGCATTGGCCCTAGTGGACCCCTACACTTGTGCTGACGACATCTCTTTGAGGCGCGCGTGGAATACAACGCCCCGTCGACCTGAGCCTGGTCACCAATTTTCTTTCTTGTGTTTTGGATATGGTAATATCTGCCATATCTAACACTTCGTATTTAACTTTATCATCAGTAGCGAATTGCGTGTAAAATCTTTAGTAAAAATTAAAAGACACGAAATCTCCCGCCATATCACTTTCATTACCACATTCATGATACGCATCATCACGAAACTTGTCACCGCCTACATTCCGTGCCATAATCTCATTAAAACCATGTCTCTTATACGTCTTCCTGCTTCACGTGTGTTGCACGAACGCGCAGTTTCAAACGTCATGCTATTTCTACTTATGATATTATATGAATTTGTTTCAATTTCTACATTTCCTTGTTGAACAGTAGCCACTGTTTGTAGCGTGAAAATTGTATTGAAAGATGTTACTTTATTAAACCTAGTAATAACAGCATTGAGTTCGGTAGCAGATAGCATTGTTTTGTAGGTCTTTCTAGGATCTCTGGTTGTTCATCTATTTTTATTTAATCTCTGTGCTTGAATGTTATTAATGGAAATTAATTCTGTGTTTCTTTTTGTTGTCAGGTATGTCGGGAAACTCATTTACCATCAGTAAAAATTCACGTTGATGTCGGTGCGTATGTTTCTACTTTGCAGTACCTTAGCGTAACACTTTTCAATATCTAAATAGAGGAAGGGACTCATTTCTAGGTTGGGCGGATCGGATTTCACTGGGAATTGATCTTGTTTGCGAGCATCAATTACCGTGTGCTCACCGACTAGTAATTAAACAAGCTGTCTCTTGTGCCATTTATATTCCTGCATGGTGGTCGCCCCTTGAGACATCAAACGCCCAACTCATATTTTAACTTACCTCCTATTTCTCTTCTTCGCTTTATTTGCATAGCAACGTTCATGAATTCTTCATCCATTTAACATTAGCTATTTCAAGACGCCCCACAATTTATCGTCAATTCTCCGATGTTTTATTTTCATATCTTACCCAATCCGTGACGAGAAAAATTACAATAATTTCTCGAACGCTTATGTTTACACTAACCTTGGCAACGAGCGAACAATTTAATGAATCGGAAAAATCTCGAGTTGTTGTTTGAAACATTAAACATTACAATTCCAGGAACATTATTTAAGTGAATTTCGTGTTCAGTGATATAAACATTCGCGCATGCGTGCTCGGCTGAGCCCGCGCCGAGCCGCCACCGCGTCTGCGCAACACCCTATATTTATCCTCTCAAGGGTTTCCTGCTCGAAATGTTTATTAATTTATATATATATGTTAACCGTTTGTTTACGCACACACCACGTGGCGGGGCCAATGAACTTTCCTCTGATATTTTTGTTTTTACTTTTGTGAAATTCTTTGAACGTATGTTTTTAATTTATAAACGGCAGTAACATAACCGCTTTAATCCACGCCACGGTCATTTCACCACTTCATTATTTCTTATCTTCATTTAATTTTGTTTCGACCTTGCTTTTCTCTTGATGCACTTTGCAAGTGTGTTGAAAGAAACTATTTCTATTGTTGAATGTTTTAACACTTTTAGTGCCACGATAAGTCGTTTGTGTGCCCACAACTCGCCTCCCGCGTCGTATACCTATATATATAAATAGCTGTAGGTAGCATATGACCATGCCCAGCACCCACCTAGCAAATCAAAACGTGGTACTAGGGTAAGGGCGAGTTGTGGGTACACAAACAAATTATCATTCTACCCGGCAGCCGGGTGCTTGGCACTAAAAGTGTAGTATGTTCAGTTAAAATTTATTTGCTATTATTATAGACTCTTCTCGATTTCCAAACTATGTTTCTTGGAAAACACATTGAGGTGAAACTGGACTTGACATGATTTATCAAATACCAATTTCGAAGTGAGTAACGCCATTCTACTTTATAGCGCTGTGTGAGACGCATATCAAAACTAATCATTGTATAATTTAAAGCCCTGTCAAGGGACCGATGGCTCTCTGGTCCCCACGTACTACTTTCTCCTTAATGGATATGTTCAACCCGTCAAACTCGCTATCCTTGTCAGGCCGACCTCGATCGCACACACTTTATATTGTCTATTCCGCGAATCCAATCAAAACGCTAATTATTTTATAATCTAATTGCGTAGTTCACATATTTACTTTTTATGAGAGTGAAATTGTTGATACACATGCATGAACATGTTTCTATTGAAAAAGTTTTACGTTAGCAATTCAAACAACAGATCTGGATAGGAATCAATGGTGTTAATTGTCGTTCCATGGTAAATGGTTGCTCTTGATTTTCATCTCTTCTTCTTCATTAATATTAAACCGTCCCGAACCAATGCTTCCCTGGGTTCCCTGTCTTGCACTACAAAGACTCGTCACTCACGATTGACTTTCATCAAATCATAAAATTATTTCACGGTGAAATTTCTCCCGTGACCACACACATTACACCTTACACTTTTCTATTGTCAGAGACCACAAATTAGGTAGATACTTAATCGCCCTCCTCAATCAACAACATACTTCTAAACTATAATAATAATGTATTAATATATATATATTTTGTATATATATCCATATCCATCCTACTAATATTATGAATTAGAAAATAACTCTCTGTCTGCCTGTATGTTAGCTTTTCACGCCTAAACCACTGAACGGTTTACGATGAAATTTGGCAAGAAGATAGATGGCATCTTGGGGAAGGACATAGGCGCCTTTTTGTCTCAAAAATAATCCTAAAGGGGGTGAAATAGGCGATGAAAGTTTGTATGGGAAACTTAGCATATCATATGTTAGGGATATAAAAATTCTAATTTATGCTTTTGGTAGAAGCTAGTATAATATAATGTTTAAAACGAATATAAAGAAAAAATATTTGATTTTTTTTTTGTTACGCTTTCACGCTAAAACGGGTGAACGGATTTATATGAAATTTAGCACATGGGTAGATATGACCATGACATGACGCTAGAATTCCAAATGAAAAATTTGAATGTGTAAGGCCTCAAGAATACAAAATCTTTTCTCCTTTTCACCGTCACCCGTCAATAATACATCAATATCCATCCTTGAACCTCGAACTCGAACAAAGGCCATCGCTCAACCCGCCCCATCTAAATTAATATTATAAAGAGAAACGATTTGATTTTCTGTATGTTTGTTTGTTACGCTTACACGCTAAAACGGGTGAACGGATTTTGATGAAATTTGGCACATGGGTAGATATGACCTAGTTTAGTACATATCATACTTTTTATCCCGATAATCCCACGGGATCGAGACTTATGCGCGTGAAACCGCGGGACGCAGCTAGTTACTTATATAAAAATAAAGTACATTTCAATTTGCTCCCTAAAGGCAGCAATTATGTGGCAAATTCGGTGGAATGTATGTTGTATGAGAACTTATTATGAAATATTAAATTTTGTAAGGGATACAGTCACAGTGAGGTATTTCGTAACACAATGATTGTTCTTTTGTTGACCGCGTTATTTGAATGTGGTATTGAAGTTTCACTTTTGATTCATGAAATATGTAACCTGCATACAATGGAAACTGATGTTCATTCATCGTTGTTGTTTCGAAGTATGAAACAATGATCAAACTTACTGGTTACTGATCATCATTCAAAAATACGTTTATTATCAAACTTGTTACGAGGAATATAGAGCTATATGCGCTTGGAAGAACTGAGAAGTAGGTAAATGAAACATTGATTTATACCGTTCTGTCAAAGTTATCGTGTACTGCATGAATAAGTTTGAATTCATATACATATGAAAAATATGCAACATATTAATGCAAATCCTTTTATATTATTCTAAATCCTATGAATACTAACCTGCATAGTTGCATATGTAATAAATTTAGGACCTTAACTGTCAATCATGCGATCAATGTCAGACAAGTACAGTCGAGCACACAAGGCGGACGTGGCGAACTAAATCCATGGCGCACGCGCAGGCATTGTGACGCAGTTGTCTTTAGCTGCTGTTATGTAGTAGCTAATTATATCAATTTTATTAGTGACAAGTTGAGATGTACGGGTGTGGCCTGTGCCGGCTGAATCGTGTTCCTAATTTGTTAGTCCATGTCGGTAATTAACATGTGGTTATCCACTTCCGACGTGTATTCAATAACTGGCGCTTTCACCCCGGATTTTCATGTTGACCTGTTTAAGAAAGCTTTGCGGAACACAATATTCTTTCTATACTTTAAAACTAGTAGTTCTGCGAACAGTACTTCGCGAGCAGAAACTTTTTGCAACAATTATTATACCACTAAATTAATTACCAGAGGTAGCGCTGTAGCCTAGTTTTGTGATGAGAAGATGGTCCCAGGTTCTCAATCAATTCTTACCTAGTAGTTAGAATCGGACCTTTAGTCCGATTCCACTGGTAGAAATCTTAAAGTGAGCAATTTACTCACTCTACTCTTTACTCTTTTTTTTTTGCATTTTGAGGAGCTTGTTTATCACGCCAAAGATCCTCATCAGATCTTCTTTATGTGAGACCAACTTAAAGTTACTACATTTTAAATAAAAAAAGAGCCATTGAAATCGGATCTTGTAAGGCGGAGATATCCAGTAGCTCCCTTTTTGCGCTTTTTGGAGAAAGCACCCCCCCAATCAAAAATCTCCGACGACAAAAAAATCGATAAAGTCGCAAAACCTGTATACCAAGTTTCGCCCAGATCGGTTGTAATTTCCGACCTGTGGAGAAGTAAGTAATCGACCAAAAAACTGACAGAGGAAAGCAAAATTTGCCAGACTTCAAGCAGAGACGCTTCGCTCGGTCAATTAGTATTGAGCGAGCGAAGCGAATTGATTGATTTGTATAGTTGGTAATTTAACACAGTATTTTCACAATGTCTTGCAAATACATTATCTTTCAAATGTAAATATGAAAATACATGACTTAAGGCTCGTACAGACTAGCGCGACAGCGCGACGCGACACAAGTACAACAATTTATATGAAAACTTCATGGACATTTTTCCACCTGTGTCGCGTCGCGCGACAAGTCGCGCTTGTCTGCACGAGCATTTAGAGATAAACTACCTTACTTGTGTGAGTCTGAGTTAAAATTACGAGTAAAACCAACCAACAGCTAATAGAACTACAGTATAAACTCCAGACTTATGTCATAAAAGTTTGAACATAATTTAAAGTTTATTACATGTTTTACGTGAAAGCCTTATGTGTTAGAAAGTAACTGTTGACACCAAGGACACTTTCACACGTTGTTTTAACTACCTAGTACCTACTTAATGTAATATTTTGATTTTAAAATAAACATAATGTTGACTGAGGTACTATGTATGTGTTTTATGGGAGATTAAAACGCCTTACTTCCGATTTTATGTGTCACATTGGGGAGTTCAAGAGGATGCCCAAAGGCATTCTTTATTAATAACAGACATACAAAATGAAGGAGGTTATATGAATTTTTGTTAATGGAAACACCAAATCAGTCTGCCAAACATGATGATTATGGCAATATTCACTTTACTGTCACGGTAACTCCCCATTGACACCGAATAGGAATCGCACTCCTTCGTCCCTTCAGTCCCCACTGAAACCGAATAAGAGTCTTGGGCCACGCGGTTCGCAACTCTATTTTAACGCAATAAGGTGCTCATCCGCGGAACGAGGTCGGGGCGGGAGGGATCTTGACTTCATGCGACAGCGGGGCGCAAGCGGTTTTCGTCCCGACTGTCATTCGTAGATCTTTGACAGTTGTTACGAGTAGGTAGTCAGTCTGACAACCAGTCTTACCAAGGGGTATCGTGTGTACCTAGTAACTGACTTGTGGAGGTCAGATAGGCAGTCGCTCCATTTAAAATACTTGGTATTCAGCTGCATGCGGTAAGTCTGGAAGCTGACTCCAACATAGTTGGGAAAAGGCTAGGCAGATTGATTATCATTAGTCTATGGCACATAGTTATTTTGCAGTGATCATTCGTCATAATGAGGCAACTTAAGGGGACTACAGGACCTAAACGCAAATTTTGTAAGTTTTACAATGCCTAAAAATATATGATCCACTGCAGGAAACAAGATCAGAAAAATATATGATATTCTTCAGAATAAATGCTAGGCACCTAGATAGTGTGTTAAAAACATAATACAACTTTTTGATAAGATAATAAAAAAAATACGAAGATATCTCTAATAATGTCTTTTAACTATTAAAAAGCATACATGCAATTATTCTGATTTTTTGTCAGATTATTCTACAAGCAACATTATTAGCATAATAGTGTTTTAATTTTTTTATCGAATGAATAGATTTTTTGTAAATAGTTAATTGCTTTATACTTTGCATTAAATTACCAACGTTGTGTCATCGCTCTTCTCTTTCTTTTCTATGCAGTCCGCGCAGACAGTGACCGCGGTTTAAGTGTTAGCAGCCTTTTAAACACAGTTTGGTAGAAGTTAGTATGTTCTTTCAGCAGAACTCGGAACCATATCTTAAGGGTCGAGGAATCGCCGTTGACCTTGGCCATGCAAATGTGCGTCGCGCTCACGCCGCCGGCGCCGTGTCGCCGCGCCGCGCCGTTCCGTTTCATAGGGAATATTTATTTTAAGTAACAAAAATATGACTATTTAAAAGTATCATAGATTGAATTATACATAACAACATAATCTGTTCATAGTTCAAGTTTGAAAGTAATATTAATGTTTATGCTTTGGGTAGACATTACTTCCTGAATTTATTTCATTAAGTATATTACTACAATACTTAAATATTCACATATAGAATTGATGTGTATGCGTTCTAGTTTAACATTATTTTTTTGCATAACTTACTTGCATTTTAAGAAGGCATAATAACAGATTTAAAGTCACTAAAATCATATATCAGCGCCTTAAGGGGTTTCCCGTAGGCGCGGGCTTGCGTACGATGAGACAGGGGTAGCTCGCCGTCCGATAAGGACCAGGCCCGGGTCGACGGCGCATTGTGTTCCACGCGCGCCTCAAAGAGATGTCGTCAGCACAAGTGTAGGGGTCCACTAGGGCCGATGCCTGCCGGGGTCGTGGGAAAGTCCGAAAGGGATACTGCCCCTAGCAACACAGGCAAGGAACACGGGTAGGTTTGAGTCAGTAAGAGTCTGACACACCCTCCCGCTCCGCCCAAAGCGGAAGAAGTTATTTGATAATTTCACAACCAAAAAAAAAACGGTGATATCATTCCTGCTTGCACTTACCGATAACAGAACTAACACAGATTTCTTAGAACGATAAAATACCGATGCTTTGTTTTTCGTTTCCCTGCTGCAGAAAACTAATATACTAAGGAATGTTGCATTTATTCGATATTTCACACTACATTTAGCGATTTAACTGTGACTTTTCACACCTCTTCTTTGTACTCTATCGAACTAATCAGTCGCGTACAATCAACCTCACTGAACTGTACCAGTTTATGTGAAACAATCACACGACATTGGGTCGTATTTTAAAAGGATTAAGTTAGATTATCGTCTGTGTTTTTTGTGTGTTGATAAGGTAATGTGTTGTAGAGTGCTCGGAGCAGTTCGTGACTATGTCTTCCTATTGTTGTATGCTACACATTGTCTTTACGTTTAGCGAGCTAATTTTAGCTAAGGGATACCGCAGATAAAATTTTAAATTACACAACAAATTATTAAAAGGTCATTCTTTTACCTACATCTCGGTATTTCTTATGAGAAAACATTGTTATCTACAGCTACAGATCAGAATAAACGTATCTACGACGCTACTAGATTTTCAAATATATTTCAGTTTCTCTACATTGTAGATAATTCTTAGAAATAGTATTTTATTTTGTGCAGTTTAAAAAACAAAATCACCGTAACATTTCAACAAGAATAAGGTACTTTTAGTATGATCTCATTTTTCTAGAGTAAACTAAAAACAGGAACACGTTTCCACAAAAACATTAAAAAAAACACCAGGACAGTGTGTCCAGCTTAAAAACATCGTGCCATATAAAAAGCTTCGCAAAAAACTAAGGGCACTTACCGAAAAACATCACTATTGATTAGCTTTTTTTACGAACACGTTTCTGTAGTTCGTAGATAAATGATAGTGATAGATCGTCATGAATCATGGTGTCAGTGACCCCAGCACAATGGTTTACGATCAAAGTACTTATGTACTTGTCTCATGTGATGGCTGTTACAGCATAAGGTGATTTTTTTATGTTATCTCTGCGTATGACGTGCTTTGTGTGACGAGAACTTGAATGTTTGATTGGTTAGAATGATTAAATGTGACTGTGAGAAATTGATTTAAATTAACAAGCCACAATAAGACTCGTTTATTTTATTTTGTTTTTAAAATGGTTTGGCAATTTGAAATACGAAATTGAAAGCAAATATTAATTAACAGTGCAAACACAAATAAACACACACAGTAATAGCGAACCAATAACAATTTATCAAATGTCAGTAGTTTGTAAAACAATTTCGATTTTCCGTTTCATTACTTCAACAATAGCATGTAATTCGCGTTGCTCCCGATCCGATGATGTAAGCGCGCGCGCAATGACGTTACACTATAATCCGAGGAAACAGTTATGCGACAGTTTCGATACCGTTAAAATATCGGAAGTTAGTCTGTAAACACTGTGGTTTTTAAGTTACCTGAGGCAGCTACTGTTGTACCGCAAATAAAGTCACTTTACAAAATATCTGTGCTACGGGGAAAATCGTAATGTCAGGCTGTTGATTCTTTGTAAGGAATAAAACTGTTGCGTACGTGATTTTCATCTAAACTTCCTCATTATACTTTTATTGCTATTTAAAGTTTAGACTAGACGCTTTTATTTTACTGGCCACCCATCATTTGAATAGCTCCGTTTAAAAAAAAATAAGAAAAAACTGTTTTCAATTAGGAACTAGAATAATAACTATGTGACCTACGTGCCCTGTTATGCCATTTAAATTATCTTTGTAACCAGCTGGCTATGCATCAAAAGAGACCACATTGTCGGTCTCTAATACTAATACTAATAGTACTAGTAACCTGCAGAGTTAACAAGTCAGCAGATAACCTACACAGTAGGTGTGACTTGTGCAGCACATTTTTTGCAGTATATTAAAAAGAGGCCGCCCGACAGTTCACTCGAGTGTTTTTTATTTCCACTTCAACAGAATAGAACACTATAATGTTTAATGTCACTCGCTCCCCAGGGTCTTGAACAGCTGCCGGGGTCGCGGGATAGTTCGAAAGGGATACCGTGGCCTCTGGCAACACACAGGCAACGGAAGGAACACTGGTGGGTTTTAGTCAGTAAGAGTCTGACCCTCCCGCTCCGCCCAGAGCTAGAGAAGTTATTTGATCATTTCTCACCCAAAAAAAAAAACGGTCTTGAACTGTCCAACTAGTTGCACAACATTCTTTCAAACCTTTTGTTCAACATAAAACACGTGTTACCGTTTTATCGCCGCCCATTACATTCCGAATGGTCCGCTGATTAGTGTTGTGTCCACTCAGTGCGGTATCGATATAAAACGATCAGTAATTAATCGATACTAGTAAATATACGGCGTCTAGCAATTATGCGTGAGCTTTATACACGTTGTGATCTTAATTGGTCTGAATTAAGATGTTTCTGTCAAGGCGACGTGAGCAGTTACTCATACCGACTCCTCCCTCAAAAACCGGCTAACAGCGCTCTATATTCAGTTAATAATAATTTCTTCATATCGAATGGAACCGACAGATATTAAGGTTGAATTAGTATCGTAACAACCATCTTACACAAACCAAATTGAATTTTCGAGTTCTTAAAGGTTAAATGCTATGGCTAATTAGCTTTGTCAGATAGCAGTGGTCTGTTCCGACTATAAATTTATTGCTGCGAAATCAAACAGCCAATTTCCTTATACCGATAAATATTTTGTATTTTGTTTTGAAGATAGTAATCTTGTAATGTCCAACGTAATATTTATCCATGAGTCATGCGCGCGCACCTTATGTATATTTGGCAAAGAATACCTTTGGTAGGGCGAAACGGCAATTAGCATTACAATTTTAATGAAGACAATTGTAAATAAATTCAAAGGACTTATATAATTACATTAACCTAGAAGACAGCTGGCTAATAATGAGATGAGTTGTAAAATAATATTTCGTCGATATCAATCCCCACGCTAATTTCACATCCCTAAACCCCAAGTCTAACTAAGGCTTATTTATACGCACTGAAATATTATAATCTTCTCAGTCTATAAAAATGGCAACTTTTTTTGATTAAAAGCCATAATTATCTTGGAGGCTAAACGTAGGAAACTGGCGCTCCGTATAGGGTAAAAGCGGGTAAAAGGTACAACTGACGCACTTTATCCGACCTACTTTCCAACTTAGACTAGCTTTAAGTCATAAACATTCTACGGGAAATGAGAAAACCTATTTCGAGGCTTTAGTTATCCCCGTTTTTCTTTATTAAAAAGTGTTATTGGGTATTTATTTCCCGTGTTTAGCTTGCGTAAACGAAGCATAAATTGACACCTGGCAATGGCAATTTATGCCTTGTCATTTTTCAATTACTATAACGTTTGGTATTCTCTTTCCATGTCGGCGACATGGCGTCACGTGGTGGGCTTCAGAAACACGTCATAGATGCACGTGAAGTTCCCAAGCCAACTCTGCACTTGAATAACAAAGTTAATATAAAATTTAACCAAATTGATCTTTACGGGTCTGCTACAGCCAGAACTACCAGATGAATATGTAATATTTTCTAGCTAAAATAGCTTTGCATCGAATACACCCATTTACTGTCTCTTGATTACAATCAATACCTTTTCTTTCTTTGGCCCTTAGACTTTCACCTTAGACCGACACTTACCTACAAGTCCCACACTTGACACAATCGTCACACATCACAAATTTCAAGTCCCATTTTTGTCGCTGGCTCTCGTTACCTGCGCCCGCGCTTGGCACGCGTCGAGTCCCCGTCGATTGATAGCGCAGATTACCTTTATATTATACCTGCCTAGTACCTATAGATCAATTACTGCTTGACTTTACTTAATGTTTCAGTTTTCTAGCAAAACCTTTGTTAATAATATATTTTGGTGAAGATAGCATATCTTTGCATCCTGTTTTTAAACTCCTTATTTTTGGTTCAATTAAATTAAATTATGGTAGATTTATACACGTATTTATAGCTCTAAAATAACTTGGTTTACCCTATTCGGTTGCAAAATAAAAGTGACATACGACAATTGGTTATCAGCTATCAAAACTCAGTTTAACATGTACGTCACGTCCACTCGCCCTAACCACACATAATTCTGTGGAGAAAGACCTCGTTAATGTCACTGTCCGCGGATATTTTACAATCAGACATGTCGCAACATTGCAAAAACAATTATTATCTCACACAGTTTCTAGAGAAACCGTCTCCTCAGATCTACACACCTGGTTACGGCTGTCAGCCTATCCATCAATCAGGCTTGAAGTAAAGTTGCTACCGATTGCCGGCCACTGGAGCGACTTTAACTGGCAAACGTGTGTTCCCTAACTAAAGGATATACACCTGAATTTAGACTTTAAGAAACTTATTATAAAACCTTATTTAACTTGACCAGGTTCGACATATGGTATTGCAATTCTTGACGAAAGAACAAATCACTATCAGCACGTGAGTATAGTAGCTGCTCTTGCCTTACTTGTAGACCTTACTTAGGAGGTAATGTTGTACTTTATCAATGGGATTTGTTGTAGAGCTGCTATTTCGTTCGAACCAAAACAGATGGTTGGAGGCTTGTAGCGAAATGCAATGTTTACCGACGTAAATTTGTAACTTATAGAGTTGGACTTTCGTGGTATTGATCTTGTTTTGTGCGCAGTTTTAGTTGTATTGACACTTTTACCCCAAATTCCCGCACTAGGGGTGTCCGAGTTGCGCCGCAACCATGGTCGCACTGCCAACAATTATATGGTTGGTTGCCCAACCGATCGGACGCCTGGTGAGATACCCAACATAAAGCTGTGTATATTTTGCTGGCAGCCCGACCATGGTGTCGTACCTACTGAATATAAGACAGACTCCTCTTAGGTATCTTAAGTTTCTAAGCTATTCGCAAACTATGATTTTCATAAACAAAAATGCAGATATTTTTTATTAGTAACGTCTAGAAAAATCCTTGTCTAGAAATAGTTGCTAGCCTTACCTTTTATTCAAATAGCTTATCTAAATAAATACCCTTAGACCTCGATGCTGCATCGTACATGGAGTCGTTGTGTCTGTCCTCTTTCCAAAGCTAACGTAATGAAGACATTAAGATTCTTACCCATTTTGGGTGCTAACTTGTACTTGTATTATGTAGGTATCGGCTGCTCGTCATAAATATTCATTTGAGCTACGAGTGTGTAGGTTTTAACACTATTTTATCACGTGAAATGCAGAAGTTTTATGGAAGGCTGTCCATATGCTTAGTTTTGAGGTCTTCAGCCTTTTTTCAGGATTCAGGATTTTGCACGTACCGATGGGCCACTCTTTGAGCTATTCAGCATTTGAAATAATATTATTTTCTAATTATAAAACTTCAGCACGGATTCGGATCTCTTTAATGCAGAATGCTAGTATTTTAGTCATGTGAGGCTTTTTTTTGGGTGGGAAATCATCAAATAACTTCTCCCGCTCTGGGCAGAGTGGGAGGGTGTGTCAGACTCTTGCTGACTAAAACCCACCCGTATTCCTTCCGTTGCCTGTTTTGCCAGGGGTTCGGTAACCCTTTTGTACCTTCCCGCGACTGTCATGTGAGGCTGGAAGTTGATTTCTTTTCTGATATCTAGACTCTAGTCTTCTAATTAATTGACACTTACTAAAGACTAAGTTTGATAACTAACCCAAACTAGGTTCTCAATCTACTCTAACAGTAATTGTTTTTATTTTTGGGATTGTATCTAAACAATAAGTCATCTGAATTTTCCAAATTGTCTCCAATAAGTCTTCTGCTACTTATCTGTTCTTTGATCGAATACCGTCAATATCGTGGGCTTTTGCGACGCCAGATGGTCTCTGGGTTTTAGCTTACAATGTCTAAACAGATAAGTTACTCTTGTAATACGTTACTCTTTATCATATAAACGAACGTAATACCAACGTTCGTTTTGTAGCTATAACGTTACTTATGTTGTAATATTTGGTTATTTGCATAAACGTTGCTGAAATTACAGCAGTTTTAAATAGTTGATTGTTATGATTTTATTACTTCTTGGCTTGGCTGCTTTTTTTTTAAATTTGCTATTATCTCTTGAGGAAGTGTTATGTCTAGTTTAAGTTGTGTAACGCTAGAATAATTTAAAATTTATTAGGTAAATGAAAGTAATTTAATGTTTGTTTCACAGATAATTGCAATATCCAAACTTTTACGAGTTTTATTTAAATTAAAACATTTCGTTTCATCAATTAATTATCGCGACTCAGTTTCCTTTAATCATTTCGTAATTTTTATCTTTTTAAATGGTAGCCCACACAAATCGTAACACATCTTAATTTGAATAAATAATGAGATCCTCTTTGAATTGTAAAACTGTTCACATTATGTCATACAAAGAGGAAGCTGCTATCAATATCAAATCATCATTAAATATAAAACAGCTGACACAGGCCGGATTTTAAAAGAACTGTGTTACATAAGTAATATTTTGGCGCCATCTCGGATCTTGTCCAGACAAAAATGACCTACAAATATTATGTAACCAGAAATCCATACTAACATTATAAATGCGAAAGTGTCTCAAGTCTGTCTGTCTGTCACATTTTTTGCCTAAACCGCTAAAACGATTATAATGAGGGATAGAAATAGCTTGAACCCTCTATGACCCTGAGAAAGGACAAAGGAGTAACTGCGGAGTAAAACCGTAACGCAATATCAATGTGTTTGTTTTTGACAGTTCTATTGAACTGTCAAAAACAAACACATTGATATTGCGTTTGTTACTTTAATGAAAACATTCATTGCGATTGTTACTTTAATGGATTAGCAAAATCCTTTAAATCATTCAGGTTCTGATTGATAATGTGTTACGCCGGAGCCTGCCGTTTTGCCGAAAAGATTTTGCCAAAATTTCACTACCCAAACAAATTTAAACAACCTTTTTTTATACCAATGCAATGTTTGGAATGATTTTAGTACGCACATTTTCATTTGGTCAAATTTTTACTTGGCAGATTATTATCAAGGATAATGTCATTTAGGCATTTGGTCATTAATAAAATGACTTATTACAGCAAACAATATTTAGACAACAAACGTTAGAGAATGTTTTGTGTGAATGAGATGTGCTTGAATTTGTCTGAAACAAGTCAAATTTATGGTTGCTTATGGAACTAGTTAGAGTAGATTAATTATTTTAAACAATGGTTAGGTTAGATTAGGTTAAAACTGTGACCTCCTACGCACGAGCTGAGCGAGCGAAGCGAGCGGTGCCGCAGTAGCGGCCGGCGAGTGCCAGAAACGAATAGATTATGTAGAAAAAAATAAGGAAAAAAAGAGATTATTTTTAGCAGGCTATTGCGAACCGAACTAGTTAGACGAGTTAGAAATTTTATTTTGCGTAAAATGAATAAATGTAATAATAAATGAATTCCAACTGAAATATTTGACTACATAAAAATTGGTAAAAGTACTAGTTGCTAAACAAGTTATTGTTTAAACGTTCACTTGCCAAACATTAGGTTTGCGTTACAATTATTTGTGAAAAGATTATTTGCTAAGTAATAATTTGACAAATGAAATTATGCGGAAAATTGTTTGGGAAGTAATAATTTGGCAATTTCTTTTCGATGAAACAAGAGAGACCCGTGTTACGCTGCTTTAAATAAATCAAATCAACTCCTTGTGACCGATGAAATGCACTGGGATTGTCATCATCATAGAGCATAGGACTGTCTTGTGCCAATCCACGTTCCTGCAGGCTTAGCATGACACTCTCTATCTCTTCGAAGAATAGACACGACTCTTTCTATACAAAGTGACATTTCGTTTCTCAGTTTTTGACATCTCACCGTAGGAATCCTACAATCTGTCATCTTGTCTTTCGTTTCTAGCGATCTTTGTCTAGGTCTTTTCTATG
This sequence comes from Atethmia centrago, assembly GCA_905333075.3. Taxonomy (NCBI): domain Eukaryota; kingdom Metazoa; phylum Arthropoda; class Insecta; order Lepidoptera; family Noctuidae; genus Atethmia; species Atethmia centrago. Next base: position 25,528,481 of record HG995378.1, on the reverse strand, counting down.
TAGAAGGATTTCTACGGTGGGATGTCAAAAAAGGAGAAACGAAATGTCACTTTGTATGGAAAGAGCCGTTCCATTCTTCTAAGAGATAGTGTCATGCTAAGCCTGCTGAGGAATGGCATAAGAAAAGAGATATGATTTCCTTTGGGAAAACCGTAATCCACGAGGAAAAATTCGCGGGCAAACCTATGATGGAAAAACAGAAATAACTAAATAATTGACATCGATGCCGTATACATACTTAGAACCGTTTTCTAATATCGATTTTAGATCATAACATATTTGTATTTGCATAAATTGCGTTTTAAAATGCATGGACACGATTATTTGCAATTCGTTTTTAATATTAGATATGTAACTTTTATAATAGGATTAGTTATTTTTATGCATATTTATTTGCTGTATTTTATATTCTGACAGATTAACGATGTGTAACTTTAAGTTAGTAGATGAATTTTAATCAATTGTATAATTTCTAGATTGTTTTTTGCATAACTACATCATCATCATCATCATTCCAGCCGAAAGACGTCCACTGCTGGACATAGGCCTCTCCCAATATTGGGGGGGTTTGCCATAATCGCCACGCTTGGCAGGCGGGTTGGCGATCGCAGTATGGTGTTAAAATGCATAGAGAACGCTGCTGCCCATTCTCTAGTAAGTCCCTTAGTCGCCTTTTACGACACCCACGGGAAGAAATGGGATGGTGCTATTCTTAACGTCCGACACCACACGGAATGCAAATGCGAAATGCATACGTACATCAAGATTATTTTAGTAAAATCTTTCTGAGGCAATTTTTTACAAATTTTCGTCGAAGTTGCATCGTTTTTATGAAACCAAAGAATTTTTAAATACTTAATTAAATCAGTCAATGCGAAAAAAATCAAAGTCAGTAGGTGATTCCGTCATATTTCCATACTAGTAGGAGTTTTGTTTTATTCTTTGGATCGATTATGTTAATTGACGTATTATTTTTTACGATGAGTGTGACCCGTCGTTATAGCACTTTCGATGGCATGTCGAACATTTCAAATTAATTAAAAATAGTCATGTCTTTTAAAAACATCAATATATTAATTAATTTACAATGGTATTCAACAGATTATTTTCGTGCTATTTGTTTTTATTGACCGGTCAAGCCCCGCGCGACACCGATTCGGAGTCAAACAATAGAAAATCAATTATGTCTCATTAGCCGTCCTTGACAAATTAACGCGTCTCAGATAAATTACTTACGCCAATAATCCAACACACTGGTTGTATCATTAGTATCAAGGGCATCCATGCCATTAGATACCTGCTAGATAAAAGCCTTAAATAGTATTTACTCCCTCAAGGACATATTAACAAATCATCAACGGCGCTAATTAAACCAAAAACAAACGAAATAATTTCGTTTGTTTTTGGTTTAATTACTCAAACAATACCATAAAAAAAGAAACAAAATCGGTTCATCCGTTCAGGAGCTATGCCACAGACAGACACACAGACACTCTACAAACTTATAACACCCCTTTTTTTCGTCGGAGGTTAAAAACATCAACAAGGTTCTATAAAGCGTAGTACTATTTACATACGTACATAATCAGCCTATAATTTTTCCACTTCTGGGACACAAGCTCCACTCTGTGAGAGGGTGGGCTGTAATCCATCACGCGGGCCCAGTGCGGGTTGGTAGATGTCACATGTCTTAGAATTTTTGGTTCTACGACATGCCGGTTCCCTCACGATGTTTTTCCTTCAGCGTTTTGAGAGCATTAGTACTATTACCGTTCTAATATTAATAACGAGTTCTAGACCCGAATGAATCAACGCCCGTCATTACCTGGAGGCAAGCCAACTCTTGGCAATAAAAAAAAAAAATCACTAACCTTGGAACTAATTCTTGACGGATGCCCCCCACATAGTTTCACTAATTAAACACGCGTTTATTAATGAATTTTATGTTATAATTGTGCCAGACGATCTTGCTCGCACGTGTATTTGCGTCTGTTGTATATCCTGTGTTTTGATTGGTGCAGATCTTAAGTAGTTAAGGAGGATAGTTATGGGATTGGGCGAATTTTATTAGTTGTGCTTGAAGGCTATATCCTCGTAAATCCCCCTCGTAAGTCCCTGATGCAGAATTACAGTTACGACAAGGTTACATTGTCCTCCCATACCTATCAACACTGTAATTTGAAAACATTGTAAAAGTAAATAATGTTTAAAAAAGTGACAGTTTAGTTTCTTGCCGGCTCTTCTCCATAGGAAACGAATAATTGGAACCGTGCACCCAGCTTCTGACGTTTCATAAGTGCCCATGTAGGGTTATGTGATATAAAATATTTTGAAAAAAAAAAGGTTTTTAAATTACCTTCCTACCAGTACATATGTCCTGAATCAGTATGAGTAGTTTCTTAACGGGGTCTTCTCAACAGCTTATGATGGAGGCCAACTTTGAAGAGCTGTTTTGGTTTTGACCCATAGGTTGATTGATAGACTTTCAAATGACAGTACGATCGATATACGGTCTGTCTGTCCGTCCGCCTGTTTGTTACCCTTTCACATCTTAACGGCTGAACAGAGTTGGATAAAATTCGGCACATGGGTAGATCACGACCTAGGTTAGGAGTTAAGATACTTTTTACCGTAGGATAATTTCCGATATCCACGCGAGCGAGTGGTAACGGCCGCGACTTACGAGTTGTAGGTCGTAGGTTCGAACACGGACAGGCGCTTTACTTTGTGTAAATTATTTCATCACCACTGCTCTCAAAACGGTGAAGGAAAACATCGTGAGGAAACCAAAAATTGGAAGTCATGTGACATCTACCAACCCGCACTGGGCCCGCGTGGTGGATTACGGCCCACTCCCTCTTACAGAGAGGAGGCCTGTGTCCCAGCAGTGGGACCATTATAGGCTGATTATGTATGTATGTACGCGAGCGAAAGCTAGTTTACTTTAGATACGCACATAAGAATTAATTTCTTTATGACGATGTGAAAAGAAACACTACAAAAAACTTTAGAAGCTCTTTTCTACCGTATCATTTTTCTACCTAGATAATTAATCTAAACTAGAAACCGTCTAGACTAGGTGAGCTTTGTGAGGGTATGTTAACACATACCCTCACAAAGCTCACCATAAAAAGAAAACTTTCCAAGCTCAAAGGTGGAGTGCCCTGTGGCAACTTTCATTAGAATTAAAGGCGTGCTGAAAGAATTTCATGCACTAAGGCGCTTCATCCGCTACAACGATACTGAAGTCTGTAGACTGTAACTTTGCGTGATTTAATTAATACTAATTTGAACCGAAGAAACGTTGTGTTTCTATTAGTGTTTTGACCAAAAAAAGTTAAAGATATTAAATATGTTGGTTTCTATTTAAAGCGGGGATTGAAAGCGAATCTTGCATATATTTTGATAACAACTTTCAAAATTGCTCAAATAAACTTAGGTTACGGTACGGTACGTTACGCTACGGTAAGTTCCATAATCAGCCTATAACGTTCCCTCTGGTGGGACACAGGCCTCCGCTCTGTGAGAGGGAGTAGGCCTTAATCCACCACGCGGGCCCAGTGCGGGTTATGTAGATGTCACATGTCTTCGAATTTTAGGTTTTAGGACATGCCGGTTTCCTCACGATGTTTTCCCGAAACATGTTCAATTAAGTAATTTTGATTTGCACGTTTTATAAACTTTATGTACATACGTGGGCTTAAAGCCACAACTCCACAAAGCATTTACATGGTCCTCAAACGATCTGACCAAGATTATTTATTTTTGGATTCTTATACATATACTCATTGACATTGATTATTTTTTATATACATATCTATACAATAACATGAATATTTACTTTTTAAAGGATTATATTTTTTAAATTATTGTGAATGTGAAAACCATGTGGGTTATAGTTGTTATTTTTATCACTTAGTTACTTTTAATCTTGGCCTGGCAGTTTGAGTCATTTAAGCGGCCTACCCAATTGTTCTTTCTTTGGTATTTTTCGTCGAATCGTTGAGCTCCTTAAGTTCTGAGTTGAGCTGCACGATTACTGACAAATGCGCGCACTGACTGGATAGGTCCACTCAATCTGTGTGGTTCTTTTCTCTAAAGACCATTTCAGAAACCTACCAATCTACATGGTCTTCACATGATCTGACCAAGATTATGTCTGAACTTTAAAAGAGACTGTGACCTCTGAGTTTGTTTCGGCCTTTCTTTTCAGAGTAGTCAGATAGGAAACGCCGAGCTCATCTAGTTTTTATTTTATTTTAAATATGATTGACGTGTAAAAGTATTTGTAGAAACCTACTTACAAAAATAAAGTTATTTCATTTAATTTCATTCTCTACCATTCGACTACCAAAACTATGCTCACCAAAAGCAATCAATATAGAAAAAAATTCTGAGCCCGATTCTAATTCAGAGCAAAAATGTTTTAGTAAATCTTATGTAATGTTCAATTTGTTACATCTCTTACAACAACTTATCAGACAAAACGATCTGTTTCTCAACACTGACCCTGCCTGATGCCTGATGGTAACAAAAGCCAAAAGTGAACGAACTCATTGAGGCCGACATGAAACAAATACGTGTGACAGACTATCCGTCACCGTTTCATTACAACTCAACGATCCGTTTTATTAAACATTCGGGGTGATTAATGAGGGAACTGAACCCGTTGACGGAGTTTTTTTTACTAAGGAGCGAACACCTACGCAGCATGTGTCCCTGGTACTATGGTATTTCTGGCTGGGTTTATCCCCGTGACAGATAGTTGCCTTGATTGGTCAAAGACTAAGAGCCTTAAGAGGCCGACAACAGCTAAAGCGCAGTCACTATCGGACTGTATAGAAAAGAAAGAGAAGCGCGATGACACAACGCTGGTAATTTATTGCAAAATATGAAGCAATTATCTATTTACAAAAATCTATTGATTGGATAAAAAAATTAAAACACTACTATGCTAATATGTTGCTTGTAGAATAATCTAAAAAAAATCAGAATGATTGCTTGTATATTAATATGGTTTTTATCGCTAAAAGATATTTTAGAGGTATTTTCGTGATTTTTTTCTATCGTAAAAAATTAGTTATATTATATTTTCAACACACTATCTACCAGTGGCGTGCTAGGCACGCTAGGCACGGTTTCAGAATAACGCAAGCCCAATAAAATTTTAACCGATTTCAAAAAAAGAAAGTTCAGTTTTCGACTGAGTATGTAGATATCTACGTATCTACGTATGTATCGTCGCAATTTTCTCATAAACTACTGGTTAGGTACGATAAATTCTCTATCGAGCATTTTAGTAAGGCATGCTGGGCTTTTGGGCTTATATGAAGGTACGGCCACTGCTATCTACCTAGCATATATCCTATAGAATGTCATATATTTGTTTTTTCTGAATTTGTTTACTGCAGTGGATCTTAAACTTTTAGGCATTATAAAACTTACAAAATTTGCGTTTAGGTCCTGTAGTCCCCAACATGTTTGCGTAGGGATCGATCGTGTCTATGTAATACCAGTCGCATGGGTCGATCAATCAGGTTAAGTTACGCTTGCCGCGGTCGGTCAGTAGATGGGTGTAAATTTACATACCGAGACCCCGATGCCTCGGAAAGCACGTTCGCTACTGGGGTCGTCAAAAGCCCGAAAGTCTGACAACCAGTCCAGGGTATGTGTCGTATTATCCAGTTAGATTGGAAGCCGATACCAGCGAAGTCCTGACGTAGATCTTGGGCCATCACTGCAAGATAAGACCTTGTTTATTCGGCCATGTGTGTCAGAAATATACGTTGCATCATATACCTAATTCATAAACAAAGTCTATCCATTAGTGAGTGAAAATGTCCAGAATCTCTCTGGCGGAAATTCAAGGAAATCTGCAGTGCCAAATTCAGTGTTTATTTACCACAGCAGTTGTAGCAAGAAACCACTTTCAATGCTAATTTTAGTTTCGTTTCCGATTTGATCTGTCTAAGAAAAGAAGATGTATGAGACTAGGTTTGCGTACAAATTACTTTCGACCAGGGCCTCAAGTCTGCTATTACAATAGTGTCAGAATGGTCTATCATTGATTTTATAATTGTTGATTTTGACAAGTTTGGTAATCTACTAATGTAATGGCGTCATTTATGAGGATCGGAACAGACCATTCTGACACTATTGTAATAGCAGACTTGAGGCCCTGGAGAGATGGGTTCGTTTAGAAACATATTTATCAATCCTTCTGAACTTCCAGAGTTCGCTAGTAAGATTATGAAATTATCTGAATAAGCAAGCTCCTGCGGTTCTTTAAGTTTTTCTACATCAGTCACAATAAGTTCCTACATTTTATCTGAGAACATCATTGTTCTCAAAAATTATAAAACGCTAGAATTCAAATGAAAAATTTGAATTTGTAAGACCTCAAGAATACAAAATCTTTTCTCCTTTTTACCGTCACCCGTCAATAATACGTCAATATCCATCCTTGAACCTCGAACTCGAACAAAGGACATCGCTCAACCTGCCCATCTAAATTGATATTATAAAGAGAAAATATTTGATTTGTGTATGTTTGTTTGTTACGCTTTCACACTCAAACGGCTCAACGGATGTGGATGAAATTTGGCACATGCGTAGACCATGCCCTAGGTTAGAACATAGGATACTTTTTTATCCCGATATTCTCAAGAGGTAGATACTTATGCGGGTGAAACCGCGGATCGTAGCTAGTCTAAAATAAACATAACTCTTCGACACACTGCGACATTGACCGTAATGAAAGTTCATATTACCGCTTGCGCAACACTGGGCTTTAGGCTGCGTATAAAGCTGGGTACTGACCGGCGTTACGGGGCGTAATGTAACGTGTTACACAGCGAGCATTCATGCAGTCAGTACGTCGTGTTACGGGAAAACCAGCAAGCAACGAGCCGCTCGTTGCTCGCTTTGAGTGCTCCACCCGGCTGTCGGTTTTTTGGCGAATCCTTTGACTGTTACGCGGTTCAGTCAGTACGCCGTTGCGACTCGTCACGAGCGCACATGATCACCCGTTATTCCTCTCGTAATTATATCAAGTTTCAAGAAGCATGGAGTGGAATAAAGAAAAAACTTTGTATTTTATTGAAAAATACAAAGAAGAAACACTGTTGTGGAACCCAGCTCACCCAGAGCATTATAACAAATTAAAGAAAGAAGACGCTTGGGATAGATTGGCTTCGTTACTCGACAGCGAAAGAGAAGCCTGTAAAAAGAAAATGACAAGTTTACTGGCATCATTGAGGAGGGAAAAACAGAAAACTAAACAATCAACTGGTACTGGAAAAGGTACGTAATTATTTATTAAGTTTAACGCGGGTTATAGTAGGGGGGGGGGGTGGAAATTAGTGAGGGAAGTAGGTGTTTCCAAGCTAGTGTGGGGAAAACAATATAAACTCGGTATTAATCTGTATAGTGCTTCTTTTTATTTAAAATAATTCAATATTAATTACAAATTAAATTTCAGGTGCAGATGAAGTTTACCACAGCACTTGGTTCGCTTACAAATCCATGTTATTTCTACTGGATAGAAATACACCTCGTGACACAACAGATACTGTAAGTCCATTTTAAGCATAATTTTCTTGCCAACTTACAGACCCTTGCTGAATACAGTATTCAGCAACTTCATTACGAATATTGTGAGCAGATGTTGTAGCCCTTCGCGGTCTTATTTGCAAGGGTAACATACTAGTCATATCATTGTTACCTTCTCTCCAGTTTCCTAATCTGACCTGGCCGTTCAATTCTTCGTCAAAACTACCTGCAGGGGTATATACATGAGCATTATTACCTTTTCTTAAAAAATTGTGGAGAGATGTTATTGCTGTTACGACAGATGTCGCGGTTTTCGGTTCTAACAACATTGGTTTCCGCAAAACTCTAAACACTGCTGACAATATGCCGAACACATTTTCCACTACTCTACGAGCTCTGCAAAGTCGGTAGTTATATATTCTTTCTTTACAACCACGTTCATGATATCCTGCATATACTTTCATCATATTTTGGGAAAGAGCAAAAGCTTCATCGCCAACGAAGTAAAATGGAATTTCTTCTGTTCTTGCTGGCAACGCAGTGGGCTGAGGGAGGTTTAGTGCATTATTTTTTAGTTTTTCGTTTAAAACACAGTTGTTGAAAACTCCTCCATCAGATATTCTTCCTTGACACCCAATATTTACATACAAAAAGTTATATTTCGCGTCAACAACTGCCAGTAATACGATGCTGAAGAAACCCTTGTAATTATAAAATTCACTGCCACTGTTGATCGGTGATTGCAGTAAAATATGTTTACCGTCGATTGCACCTAAACAATGTGGAAAATTCCACAAAGTGTCATAGTCATTTGCTACAACCAGCCATTGCTCCGGTGTTTCTGGCGTCTGAAATAATAATTAATATTTATTTTCAGCTACGTGGACATGAAGGTGCTTCAGAACAACTGCCTGATGATTGCCCTCCGTCTGCCAAAAAAAGCGACAATGATTGCCCTCCTCCTCCAAAAAGGAAGAAATCAGTAGCCCCAAGCCCAGAAGAGATAATGGTATCTACTTTAAATATATTAAAAAAGAGAACCGAGCAAACGGAGGCAACTTCGCACAGACCTGACGAATGTGAAGCCTATGGTATGTTTTTGGCAAATAAATTACGATCTTATTCAAAGACAACAAAAATACATGTGCAGCATTATATATCAAATATATTGTTCAGTGCTGATCGCGGAGAGTATGACTATGTTGGAAATGGAATGAACAGCTACAGTTATTCAGGCTACTCTACACGACCAACAACTTCCAGAGCCTCATCGATGCCACAGACCGAAACTCCTGCATCAAATACGTCCCATCAAAATGACTATGAGCCACAGCAAAGCCCTGAAACTCCTGCATCAAATACGTCCCATCAAAATGACTATGGGTCACCAGCTATGAGTGAACAATTTATGTCAGAATTTGGTGATTTAATTTAATTTGATATGTAATGACTACATTTTCTGAATTAATACATACATAATACATACCTTTACATATTCTTTTAATGCTCCAATAAAGGCTTCGCTGACCTCTTTCACTATAAATCCTATTCGTTGTTTTGATATCTTGAAAAGATATTGCATACTAGTATAGGAATCTCCTGTAGCATAAAAACGAAGCGTTAGTGCTAACCGTTCCGTGACACTGATAGCTTTTCTATAATTTGTATCGTTTTTATGTACTTTTGGCCCAATTAAATTCAATAGTTCTTCAAAATCAATCGGAGACATGCGTACAAAGTTTTTATACTGTCCAGTAATCATTTGGTTTTTTAATATTGCTATCAATGACAAACCACCACATACGCCTCTATTTTTAAATAAGTTTGATGTCCAGTAACGTTTTTTCTTTTTCTTCACTTGGATGAAACAATAACTAAGTAGAATCAAAGTTCCCAATACGTCCTCGCTGTCGGCCATTTCGGAGTGAACTGGCGGCGACGGAGCACAGAGTTTTGACGAGCATGTTACGTCGATTTTAAGGACACTGCGTAACATGCTCGATGAGTAACACGCTCGATGCGAATGTTACATTACACCTTGTAACGTTGGTCAGTACCCACCTTACACCAAGCGTATAGTCGTTGCTGACTGTAAAAAGTATGAAAAACAAAAGACAGTCAGTCGGCGGATAAAGTTATTTTTTCGTAAATTTTGAACATTTTCAAACTTTAATCAGATGTTTTTGTATGTAAAGTTTCAGGTTAAATTCTTACGAAATTACTTACTAAAAACAGAATAAGTAACACGTTCATATGTATTAGAAGGATGTAACTTAATATCTTATCACGTTTTCTAACAATTATTGTTTGAATAACATTATTACAGCTGCGCGCACAGGATACTATATAAGCTGGGTGGCGCCGCGCGTATAAGCACGTCATCGTTACCGACGGAACGAAATGTTGCCATTTTAAATATTATTTTTATATTAACATTTAGATTAGGTATTGTGTATTTATTTTTTTATTTCTTATTCATATCTGATTGTAGGCTGCACCGGTAGACGTCATCACGTTAACGCCGGCTGTCGCTGAAAACCAGCGCTGGGGCTCTGTCTCACATAAGGTCGCAGCATTATGCTGAGCGATGGACATTTCGCGTGGATGTGACGCATATTTTCCCCCAGCTTGTTGAGGGTAATGTTTTTTGTGTTTGTGATGTTTCTTTGCGTAATGTTTTACCGCAAATATATGTATTTTCTTTATTTCTATTAAATAGTAGCTTGTTCAAAAATCACCAATAAAAATTAACATGTAAAATTATCCTCAAAGGAAAAACATTTTCAAGGTCATTTAAAATAAGAATTTCAGGTGAAAAACCAAATCAAAGCACTCAATTTGTAGGTGACACTACAAATTAATATCCACGGGTAGGTTTTCTGATACATTTAATCAGTTGCTTTTGGAACTGACCATAGACGCTCATAATCGGCGGCCTACGCTTTGGTGTGAACGCGGCCTTTTACGTACGGAGTCGCCGCGTCGTCGCGACACGGGCGTCGCCGGCAGCAACATATTACGTATTTTTACGAAAAAAACGTAATGTGTAATACCGAAAAATCGTCCGATAATGACACGGTTTTCGGATTATATTCTGTACGATGTGTACTGGAGAAATCTTTGATGAATGACTAATCATTTTTAAAATTGATTGTTTGTAAAAGATGGCAAAAGCTAAGCTTTCACGAATTTTATCTATATTTTAATGGCTAGTCTTGCCGAGACGTATCTTGTCTATTACCGACACAATCATTTGCAATAATGACGGTAATACCTGATTTCGCGGCTGTCAGCCATCATCATTATTTTCCTCAATTGATTCTTATTACCTACTTGCAGAAATTACAATAGAAATTGCTCTTATCAGGTTACGCATGCAAAGATAAGGGAACGCTCACGTCCAAAATAAACTATCTCTTCAACGTTGGTGGTCTAAGTAATTTATGAACATTACAAACAAACAGGCTAAATTAACTATAAACATCATTCAGTCTTATTTCCTTTACTAAAGCCCAAATGGACTATCAACGTCATTCTGATCCCTCCGCATAAAATACAGATGAACACACACACTCACATAAATCAGTAGTAAGCACAGTCAACCGCACATCAGTGGTATCACTTGGATTATGAAAATCAACCTTACAGCTACGGAATAAAGGCGCTGCCATAGTGAAATTGTTACCACTGTGAGGTCGTCTGTACATGCAACATCGTAGTAATGTATTGTTAGAAAAGCCACACCTGTCTTAATTTGCTCCTAAAGCTATTTCCTTTGATAAAACACGAGTTACGAGCACGAGCACGAGATTTGGAGTGTTTTATTTGTCTGTGAATATGATTCACTAAATAATTTCAGCTCAAATACTTGAGCATGACGTCACTTATATTCTAATGTATGTAATACCTGAAAATGAAAACGATTTTCATTGCGTAATTCTCTGATAGAAAATTCACGCTGAAGAAAACCCCAGCTAACTTCATTAGTCATCCTCATCACTCATCAGGGCCTGATAAAAGTAAATAATATACATACATAAAACATATACATATACAGCCTATAATGTTCCCACTGCTGGGACACAGGCCTCCTCTCTGTAAGTGGGGTGGGCCGTAATCCACCACGCAGGCCCAGTGCGGGTTGATAGACGATTTTTTTATTTTTATTGGTTCTAATGCATGCCGGTTTCCTCACGATTTTTTCCTTCACCGTTTTGAGAGTAGTGGTGATTAATTAATTTACACAAACTAAAGCGCCTGCGTGGGTTCGAACCTACGACCTACAACTAGTAAGTCGGGGCCGTTACAACTGGGCCACCACTACACTCGAAAGTAAAGTAAATAATAAAATATTTTATTTCTTTAAGTAGGTTTGCACAAACACGTCAATCATATTTAAAAAAAAAACTAGATGAGGCCGGCGTTTCCTATCTGACTACTCTGAGAAGAAAGGCAGAAACAAACTCAGAAGTTAGTCTCTTTTAATGTCCAGACACAATCTTGGTTTCATCATGTGTAGACCATGTAGATTGGTGTCTGAAATGGTCTTTTGAGTAAAGAATCACACAGATTGAGTGGACCTATCCAGTCATTGCACGCATTTGTCAGTAACCGTGCACCTCAACTCAGAACTTAACGAGCTCAACGATTGGACGAACAATACCAAAGAAAGGACATTTGGGTAGGCCGCATAAACTGCCAGGTTATCATTAAAACTAACTGAGAAAAATAATGCCCTAATCCCAATTAATTTGGGACCGGCGCAACATATCTTTGTCTTCCTTATTTCTCCATTACGTCGTCGTCATGTCGATAGTCACCCCCTTTCTAGCCATATAACCTTTACACACTCCATCTATCGTTTCTTTGGTCTTCTCCTACTCTTATACCCATCCACATTTATACTCAAAACTTCCCCCACGACATTTTCCTCATTCAGATTTCCACACAACTTTTCTCTTCTTTTATTTTTATTCAATTTTTCTTCCCATATAAGTAAAGAATATAGGCATTAAATCTTCTATACTTTCCTTTGTAATAAACTTTCCATAAGCAGTCTTGTCGCAGCCAATCGCATAAAATACACATCTAATATAAGTACTCCAAAACATTCATCTCTTTGCAAACCGGTACAATATCTCAGTTAAACCAACAATAAGAATTAGTGTCACATCACTATCTGGAGTAAAGACGGATAATGACCGCTCCAAGTTATTTACTAGCCACAGTACGAAGGGCACCGCAAGTTTTGCTTTCTAAGCTCTAAATTACGAGCAAACTAGTTCATTCCACCGCGATCTTGCGTTCGCTTCTGTACAGGAATTGGTTTTAATAAATAAGGTTTTATTGTGTTTTATGTCCACGGTTTAAGACAGGTAATCTCACCTCGAATGGCGTAAAGACTGTAGTTACGGCGACAATAAAAATGTAAATGTTACTGTCGCATTTAAATTCATTGGAGGAACAAATCTAAACAAATGACTATCGTTTTTCACCATCTGAAAAATGACTACTCAACTTCGAAAATGGAGCCAAGTGTTCAGTATTAAAGTTTCAAAGGGCTCTATTCTCGAAACCGTTCGAAATAGGGTCGCAGGTGTCACGGTCCTTTACAGGAGAGCGCTCGTTACTTTCTCCTATCGTCGTGCGACATTTGCGCAACGGATGGAGTGTCACGTCAATTTATTGTCGCCCTAGATTCATCGGTCGCGTAATGTCTTATTGGTGTCGAATTTTTCATCGTTTAAGATAATTGCTGTCGTTTTTACTTGCGATGCATCGTTTTTATTACGACAGATAAGTGCATGAACAATAAGTCTTAACCGAAGTGCGGTAAAATAAACAAAGTATGCATATACATGGCAATTCTTTAATACTTCTTGCTTACACAAATAATGTTTCCTGTGTAAACTTAATTATGACTGGTTTATGTTTCAATGTTCATTCACTCCTATTTATTGTTAGTTTAAGCAGAGATTTTATTGAAACGAGATAACCGTCAGTAAATTCAACCGTAATTGTTTCATAAATCAAGTAAAACAACTAAAATATTATGTACTAAATCTATGCTTCGAATAAGCCGAAGTGCATGTGATTTTAACGCACACGCAATGCTAAACAGCTATAATGTCGATTAGTTTCGCACGATTCGGTACAGAACACTCGACTTTCATACATCAGACGTCAGTTATGCCATCAAGTGGCCCTACATCATATTGCGACATAATGTATGTACGTACGATGCTCAAACTCGCGGCTTGTGCAGATGAGTGGTGTAAATGACAAGATTATAACGGATTTTGAGAAAAGGCAACCACATAATTATGTCGAAACATAATTATAATGAGCACATAACACGGAATGCTTTTGAAAATGACAAAAAAATTGTATATATGAGAACATTACAATATTTTTGTGTCGAATCAAAAGCATGTTAAAGGTTTTGATCCCAAATTAAAGTCTGTCCCAGATTTGGCCTTAAGGCTCCTTCAAACAGGCGCGACACGCGACGTGACACAAAGACACCGCGTGTAGCACTACAAGCGGTGCCTTTGTGTCGCGTCGCGTGTCGCGCTTGTTTGTAAAGGCTCCTACATACTGCCGCAACTTGTCGCGCGACGCGACGCGACACAAAGACACCGCGTGTAGCGCTACAAGCGGTGCCTTTGTGTCGCGACGCGTCGCGCTACAAGTCGCGCCAGTATGTAGGAGCCTTAAGAGTCTTTACGTTGTGGGTGCCCACAACGTTTGTGTTCTTTGTAATATTTGAACTTTAACGTATTGACGTTTGTCCTTAACACTTACACCGACCGCCAAGCAGATCGACAGTAGCTGCTAAGTGGATGATATCAATTGCGCGGAGCCATTCCGCATTCCAACGAGCGGGTCATTTGACATTAATACGAACACATTAATTCATTAAGGCAACACTTATCGCGAGAAATGATGGCGAACCTCTTGATGATATGAATGATTGTCCCCGTGGGACGAAACATCCTCCGAAAGTAGGAAATTCAATGTTTTTTAATTTAGATTGTTGTGTCGAAATAGGAAGTGGTGGGCCAATGTTCAGAATAGGCCCCTGTGGCCGTGGGTTTAATAAGAGACAATTTAGGACTTATATCAAAACCGTCATTGTGAACTTGTCCATACAAGTTCACAGTGACGGTTTTGATATAATTCCATAAAGTATAATACTTTACTAAAACGTCGGTGTCGCAAATTCTTAAGATGTTGAGGTGCTTGCCGTGACTAAAAACTCTTGATAATATCATAGCCAATTAGTGCACGACTAGCTCAAAAACAGAGGTCAGTTGGGCTACACACCCTTAATGGGAGTCTATTAAATATACAAGTAAGTTGGTAGTACCGGTAGGTAGTATTTTCCGAAGTGTATCTGATAAAATACCTAAATATCACCGTTGTAGTCGTAAACAAGGATTTAGGATAGCGAATTTACGACTAAAGGATTTTCCTATTAAGGCTGGTTTAGAGGTCGAGGTTGATTCTAAGCTATGACGGCCAAACATGTCATGTCTTTATGAATTAAAACCCCCGACCTTCTATATTTTTTTTTTTATAAAAAAATCCATCTCTATTATTTTCAAATTCCGAACAAACACCATAAAGCAAACAAAATTCGAAACAGACATTTCGAATACCAAAAAGGAAGTCTGGCTTCTTAAAAATCAACTAAAAATCGTTCAGAGTTACCTAAGCTACTTTGCATTATGAATTAAAATTAAGCAAAATGATGTCAACACTCAGGTTGTTTTACCTGTGCTAAAAAGCAAAATCTGACTCACAGTTGACCTTGCTATGGATGAAAATAAAAACTATATGGTGTCTGTTACTCAAAGAAATTAGTTTTTATTTATGTCATTTTTTATGACAGCCTGACAGATAAAGGTAACTGACATAAACACGCCTAGACGTCATTGCGGTGGCCTACATACTAAATATTATAAAAATCTGAAAGTCGGTGTGTTTGTTAGTCAATCACGTTTTTGGGAAGCGACAGACCGTGAAAACATTTGCGTGGCTGACATGGCTATGAGAGACTTAATTATGATACTTTTCTTAAGAAATATGTCTGCTTATCAACTGTAGTTTCGCTGTGGCTGTCTGAATCTAATTTGGCTTTTATTTGAAGCTACACACAACTAGTCAGCACCAATTAGATAGTTTTTGAGACTCCCTGTTTGCTTAAGCAAGAGTTTAGGGAACATTTATAAGGAAAATATAGTGACACAATTAATTTAATGATGAATGAATATGAATTTATTATTCATTAAATTTCATTTAAAAAAAAAAAACGCTAGATGGGCCAACGGCCTTAAAAAGGTGGCTGGGACAGACTGGATTCGGAAGGCGGAGGACAGGGTGTTGTGGCGCAGCCTGGGAGAGGCCTATGTCCAGCAGTGGACTGCGATAGGCTGAATTGATTGAATCTTCATTTTTCGAAGCAGTAAACCCACTGATAAAGAACTTGAAATATCTGCATTTCTTGCAGTAAGTATCATTATTTAATCAGCTACAACTCTACGTGCATTAAATCCTTCATTTAACTAGTTAGGTTAAATGAAGTACTATTAATTGCATGTACCAAAGTTTAAAGGTCCCATACATTGAAGTTCACTCTAAACCGTTGCAAACGCTAAGTGGGTTCCTATGTAATGTGGATGCATAACATTTGCATCCATTTTCTAACTAGGGTAACATTGGCAGTGCACTTAATGGTAAACTTACTGACCGAGTTTGTCAATTTCGTGGTATTTGCTACTCGCAGTGTAGATGTGTTCAATATGACGTGATTTTTCCTAGAATTCAGTGTTAAGTTCGGTTTGGTTGGGAATGGTGGTTTAGTGATTTATTGTTTTGATGAAATTGCGTATATTAGAATTTGGAGAAAGGATTGTGTTGCAAAGTATGGCGAACCTACAGGTGAAAAAGTCGAATTCTCAAGCTCCAAAGGGGCAGTTCCCTTCGGTTACAGAGATAAGATAGCGACTAGATTTTTTACGTGTTTAAATTATGGTAATTGGCCTTTTGATTTAAGGCGCAGATACAAGATTTTAGTGACTTTTAAGTCTGATAATTACGCTTTCATATAATGCGAGTAAGTTATCCAAAAAATGTATCTTAAACTAGAACGCATACCTACACATCAATTCTATATGTGAATGTTTAAGTATTGTAGTAAAATCCTTTATAAAATAAATTCAGTAAGTCTACCCAAAGCATAAAAAAACTATATTAATTTCAAACTAATTAAGATATGTTCATGTTTTTTTGTTTGTATGAAAAGACTATTTCATTATCTACGAATATAATTCTATCTGTGATTTTTTTTCAAATATGCATATATTTGAAAAAAAATCACAGAATTAAAATAATAAAATAGTCTGTTCATAAAAAAAAGACATGACAATATCTTAAGTACTTTGAAAGTAATATCGTTTTTAGGGTTTCGTAGTAAACAAGGAATAGTTACCCCATGTCCGTCGGTCTGTTATGGTTACTATAAATAAATATTCCCTGTGAATCATCTTTTTGTCTACTGTCCTATCGCAGGTATGCTGGAAGAGATTTCTTTACAAATAAGCATCACCTTTGTAATTGTTTTCTGTTCCTTTCTTCTTGTCTGTTTATATGTGTGTAAGTACATAAACTGTTAAATAAATAATATTTAGAATATAAAAAAAAAACCCTAGGAAACCGAACGGCGGCGGCGGGCGCGGCGTGAGCGCAACGCCCATTTGTATTGCCAAGGGCAACCGCGATTACCCGACCCTTAATAAATCGCGAATAATAATGTAAATTATTCTTCATTTCTCGCTATTGCACTTACCACTGTTTGGCTCTGCATCACCCAAAGGTTGACTGGTAGAAAATGCCGATAGCATTAAGTCCGCTTTAGTACATTTGTGTGCTTAAAGTATTAAATAAATAATTAAAATAAAGTGGTTACCTAGTTTCCAAAACAAAGTTGCCGTTAGCGGTCTGAAATAATCATCTAATTTGCACCGAACACCGATTCCACACCGTTTTGTACCGATGGAGTAGGTGACACAGAGGTGTAGAGCTAACGGCCTTCCTAAGGTCATCGGTCAATTCTCGATTCAAGAGAATGTATCGAACGGCAGTCAATAAATTACCATATAAGCGGTGGCGTAACTCCAATCAACAGTTACCTATTAGCCGAGGGCAATGATACTGCGATTTGCCCATTCGTGTGACTGACGTATCTACCAGCTTTTGCAAATACACAACATTGCGGTTTCAGCAAATTAGGTTCGTTAATTACCAGTTTGGTGATTAGGATAGATTATCTATATGTTGATTGATCGGTTGATAATTGACTGGTAATTGGCAATCTACGGAATTATTCTATTGTAGCTGTCATTTCGTATTTACATATGGCATAGTCAATTACTTTGATTTATTTATATAGGTACATAACATATTTCAATCTTATTTTGATTAATTGTTGGGCAGAGGTGTACACCTGCAGGCTTAGCATGACACTCTCTATTTCTTCGAAGAATAGACACGGCTCTTTCCATACAAAGTGACATTTCGTTTCTCCTTTTTTGACATCCCACCGTAGAAATCCTTCTACATAAAAAAGGACCTAGACAAAGATCGTTAGAAACGAAAGACAAGATGACAGATTGTAGAAGGATTTCTACGGTGAGATGTCAAAAACTGAGAAACGAAATGTCACTTTGCATAGAAAGAGCCGTGTCTATTCTTCGAAGAAATAGAGAGTGTCATGCTAAGCCTGCTGTAGTACACCCACATTTCGCTAAATTAATTCAAGTTAATTATAAGTATATAATATTATTGCATAGTGAGAACTAAATAGAGGGGCTTGTGACTAAGTAATAACGCACGGGTCGATCGATCAGGTTAAGCTACGCTTGCCGCAGTTGGTCCGTGGATGGGTGACCATCTTTGCATACCAAGACCCCTCCGTGCCTCGGAAAGCACGTTATTATGAAGTAAGATAATTATTACTATGAAGGTATTTGTGTGTATTAGCTGGTTTGCCTAAATAAATAAATACCATAACGCTTGTAATCCCAAAAGGTTAGGCAGAGGTGTACCTGTAATTATATCTTAGTAACAATACCATAACTTTAAATGCAAACAAAAATGACGTGTCATACTCATAATGATGCATTATACATTCTTGTGAGTTTATTAATTTGGTTATCCTTTAAGGCTCGTACAGACTGGGGCGATATAGCGCTATAGCTCGATATAGCGATATCGAGCTAGTCTGCACGAGCCTTTATTGCGTCCTTATAATTTTATAATAACCACATTGTACTAAATAAACTAATTATTTAATTTTCCTTGTTTCAGGTCAGTATCGATCAACTGTGACATCGATTTTCCGTTCTTCAGTCACGTAAGGAAACCATTCATTAATAACTGCGCAGGTTTATTTGCACGAGTTTCATAATAACAGTTCGTGCAAATTCAAGGAAATATATATACCTACATGCAAACATGATTTGACGCGGAAGACCAGAATTAACAACAACAGATTTTACTTTGATTTTCTTTCATGATTTATCTGGTTCACAGATGATAATACCTGCCATGCTATAATAATAATAATGAAACATTTATTTCCAAGTAACATGGACTCCTAATGTTCGTTACAAACTATGTAAGTAGTAATTTACAAAACTATTAAAAAAAATTGTAAAGCTACTTTTAGCTGGTACATGGCCTAAGCAGTGAAAGATAATCCTATCTTTAGCGCAGAGTAGAGTGCGTGTGTCCACACGCACTCTACTCTGCGCTACAGGGAGGATGGGGAATTCAGTCCAATACATAACTCTAAATTCCTGCTCTCCCGTCCAAGGAGAGCTCGTCTCTGTTCCACACATAACTCGTATACCCGTAACACCGGAGAGCTGGAGAGCTAGAGTTTGGAGTTATGTATTGGACTGAACTCCCCATGAATTCCGCCCAATATATAACTCCAAACTCCATCTCCCCAGCTCTCCGGTCCAACGACAGCTCGTCACTCTTCTACACATAACTCGTATATCCGTAACACCGGTGAGCTGGAGAACTAGAGTTTGGAGTTATGTATTGGACTGAATTCACTATGAATTCAGTCAAATACATAACTGCAAATTCCATCTCTCCAACTCTCCGGTCCAATGACAGCTCGTCACTATTCTACACATAACTCGTGTATGCGTAACACCGGAGAGCTGGAAACCTAGAATTTGGAGTTATGTATTGGACTTAATTCCCTATGAATTCAATCCAATACATAACTCCAAATTCCATCTCTCCAGCTCTCCGGTCCAATGACAGCTCGTCACTCTTCCACACATAACTCGTATATCTGTAACAATTGGCAAGCAAATGGTCCAAATGTTTCTGTGACTGGCCGGCGAAGTATTTCTAGATCTTTTACGACCGCCATATTGATTCCAAGTGGCTGCACCGAATGAGTTCCGTTCCGCTTTCGTCGTGTGTTGAGATCGGCCTGAAATGCGGAAAACGTGGAGTATTCCTTAAATAAATTACTTGTCATATTCCCTTATTATATAACAAGCATCACTTAGGCCCGCGCTACAGAAACTCAAGACTCATTTCTTAAGAACTAGTTTCAACCAATAAAAAATGGCTTTAAACTAGTTTTGAGTAATGCTTGAGTTTTAACAGAGGTTCTGGGGGCCTACAACTCCTCCAAAGTTTATGTTGTTATTGTAATTAACACCGAAATAAATTTTAATAACGGCCGCAATAAAACCGTCGTAAAATTATCAATCACTCATCCGCGCGCAAAAAATATCATAAATCATAATTCATAAAGTAGAGTAGAAATATTTACAGTTTTGCACCGATACATTACCTGACAAGTTGGCAACACTATAACGTAGGTTTCATGGTTCCACGTCACTCAACAGAAGATTTAGACGTTTGCCGAAGCTCCGGTTATTTACGATCACGCTAATATTATTTATGTGTGTCAACTCGTTCTATTTTCGTAATCGGCGCAGTGTTGCGCCTGCGCAGCTAACGCAGTCGCTTCCAGCGGTCGAACTCCCGCGAACTCCTCCGAAGAGACACGACGCGTGATTCATTGCCGGGAAGTCGTAGGGCTGCTTAAACAAACACATAATTATTTTATTAGGTTTGTACGAGAAATTGTCTGAATACTGTCAGTTGGATGATTTACATGTAAATGTTTGACAAGGGGTCCGACTTGCTTTCATCTCGACTTTATCTATTTGTGGATCTTTATTTTTCTTATCGCTTCGAAGGCCACCTATATTCAGCCAGTTGGGATTGAGACAGGTTTTTCCGCTATGGAATATAATTAAATCTTCTGAAACTGGCAAAATTGAATTGTACTGATTGCTATAGTCATAGGTAACCTTAGAATTTAGAAAAAGGAGGAATTTATAAAAGGGTCGATTTCATTAGGTATGAAAATCTAAAAGAGAAGACACTATTATCATCTTATATCCAACTACCTCCACATACCTTTATTAAATCATTAGATAAATCACAACATAAATACACAAATTGACCAGACAAGAACTGAAGCAGAACGCAAACTAGAGAGCAAGAAAATTACTCCATCCGCTTGCCAGCCCTCACCAACAAGCAAATACCTAAGTCTTAACGAAGCAAGAACTGGAGTGCTGGCGGTCATTTATCTCACACGCGAGCTATCTGCGACTCCATCACGATCAGGACTTGGGAGCCATCCATAAGTTACGTTTCACGTTAAGGGGGAGAGGGTCAACAAAGTATGTCATCGTGTGACAAAGTGGGAGGACGAGTAATAAGCTTTGTGACGTCACACTAAAGTATTAATTAAAACTCTAAACTTCAAGTCTAACGAAAAACTTTAAAGTAATTATTTATTTATTTATTTATTAAAACTTTATGCACAAGTATAAAAAAAATAATACCGTACAAAGGCGGACTTAATGCCTGAGGCATTTTCTACCAGTCAACCTTAGGGTGATGCAGAGAAGACACATGGCAGGTGCAACTTAAGGGATAGATAACACGAAAATAACTTTACAATACAAGAATACATACGTAGATACATACATATAAACAGAATAAACTTTGTCAGGAGAAATAACGATCGGTAGTGGGGAAATATCGATCAGTAGAGGAGAAAACGAATCCAGCAAAATATCAGCGCTAGGATGTTTCTGCCAACTTCTTACGTATATGTTCACGTGCCTTCAGTTTAAAAGACAACCGACAGGTCACCGTTCTGATGTTCAGAGGAAGCGCATTCCAAAGAAAGACAGCCTGGACAAAGAAAGAAGAGCGAATGAAACCAGAGCGGTGAGAAGGACATCGAAGAAGACGATTGTTGGTGGAACGAAGATTTTTACTATGGGCAGAGCACAAGTATTGAATATGGGAAGTCAGGTAAGATGGAGAAGTGGGTTTGTTGAGAATAGAGAACAACATAGACAGAGCCCTCACCTCTCTGCGCTGACGAATGGGTAACCATTTTAGAAGCACACGGTGTGCGGATACATGGTCATACTTACGAAGATTGAAAACGAATCGAATGCAATTATTGAGAAGTCGGTCAAGTTTATTGAGGAGATCTGCATTCAGGTCATAGTAACACACATCACCATAGTCGATTATGGGAAAGATTAAGGACTGTACAAGCATTGCCTTTATGTGTGATGGGAGAAGATTTCTCAACCGATAGAGCGACCGCAACGTTCCGGTGACTTTCTTACTAACATTCGTCACCTGCTTTTGCCAGTCAAGACAAATGTCGACATGCAGACTTTAACATCGGAGCTAAACGGAATGACTAAGTTGTCAAAGATTACAGGTGGCAAAGATAAGCCATTCAGCTTCCTTATGCTGTGGAGGCTCCCTATTAAGATAGCCTACTAATATTACCAACTCTAACTATATTATTCATCATCTGCCTACCCTTTTCCCAACTATGTTGGGGTCGGCTTCCTGTCTAACCGGATGCAGCTGAATACCAGTATTTTACATGGAGCGACTGCCTATCTGACCTCCAAAACCCAGTAACTGGGTAACACGATACCCCTTGGTAAGGCTGATTGTCAGACTTTCGGGCTTCTGACGACCCGTAACGACTGTCAAAGATCTACAAATTACAGCCGGGACCAACGGCTTAACGTGCTTTCCGAGGGGTCTTGGTATGTAAGATAGTCACCCATCCACGGAGCAACCGCGGCAAGCGTAGCTTAACCTGATCGATCGACCTTAACAATATTATTATAAGATTTAATTTTAAATCGCAAACAATGTGACATCGCACCAGGGCAGAAAGGATCACACAAATATAACCACCTGTGACAAGGACCGGCTCCAAAAATCACAATTTATTTATGGATGGCTCCTTGGCTGCCCAGGTGCCTAATTGATGCTGCATCATTTATAGTCCACGAGAATTTATAGATAGAGACACAAGGGCGGGACGGCATTAAAGGATAGTTTTAATGAAATATAGCATCGTTTTATAATGATTAGATATCTTCGAAGAGGTTATTAATATCTGCAGCGTCTAATGATATCTATAGAAGATTAATGACAGAAGCTATATCTGTAATTATGTTTGCGATAATTCGCTGTTTGGTTCTCTGGATACAATTTCTCCAAAAGATAACTGTATCAATGCCTTTACTACGAGTCTTATTCTAGCAACTTCAAAGCCTCATGTAATAATAATCCAATATTCAAGAACCTCATTCATCCAATTAATACAGAACGAAAGACTCGAAATCTCTTTAAACGTGAATTGTCATCTAGTTATAATAGAGTTCTAGAAAGTATATCAGCTGCCAAAAGATCATAAATCACTATGACTGACACCAGTGACGAAACTCCACCGGCACTGGTCGAAATGCATAACTTCTTGAGAGAATAATATACGATATATCTTAATCCCCTGATCTCGATATGGAACAGATAATACAGCTTAAAGAAACTATGACAACCGTTGTCAAAGTCTAGCAGTTACTACAGACCGTAGATAGAGAATTGTATAGATCAGCTATACTCTTTATTCAATACTTTGTTTGCATTCCACAATATGTATTTAGGTGGTAACTTAAAATTAAATGTGATCATTATGGACCCCTGTCGGGCACAGCAAAATAGTATGAGGAAGCTTTGCAAAACTTAGCTTCTGAACTCAATCTAATATTGTTATATTTAGGTTTTATGAACATATGTAGTTTACTGTACTAATACTTATTAGATATGTTAGGACTTAAAGTTTTTCGTTTAAATACTCGTGTATGTTGTAGCTTTTTATAAATATATTAATTTTGTCTTCCTTTTTATTAATTTGGGTCGTTATATATTTTTATAGACAATACATAGGGACTTGTAGAATGTATTTTAGCCGAGAAGTATGAATGTTTCATCTTGATTTATGTCGAAGTGTGTATCGTGACTGTATGTATTAGCGTTTACCTTGTGGGATAGCTATAATGATAGAGAGAAAATATATTTCTGTCTCGTTAACTATTATTATTTAGAGTCTTGTCTATTGTTATACTCTGTCTACGCTACAGACTTAATCCTTGCTTCATATTCTTTCAATGGCGTAACAAGGAAGTCGAGATTTCGTGATGGCAGTGTCCCCTATTTTTTGTTGCTTCTGTCTCAATGTTTCAGTCTTCCTTATCTATGCAATATGATCAATTGCTTAATAGTTAAATCCTTATTTAAATAAACATTTGATATCATTTATGGATGTTCGAATAAGACTTTAGTGTTATATTTACTGTAATTGCTTTATCACTGCATTAACCGTTGTGAGGTTATTCAAAAGTAAGCAGTTATCTGAATCACAATATCCAATTTAACATGATACTGATATCCAATTTTTTATCTTCTGGCTGGTATTTCGATATTTTACTATTCAAAACGACTGTCAGACATACTCATTGACCAAGTTACAAACAAACACCAGAATACATTGCAGGTACATTACAAACATGAACCCAGCAATCACGACCAGATTGATTGATTACATTTAATGGTTCCTCGAACTTATCAAGCGATCACCAACACGCCACACAACGACATTAACTGGCGTGAAAACGCAATTCTGGCTTATTTAGGTCCACGCCACACAGCTATTGGCTTCGTTGAATGCCATGCGTGAGTAGCGTAGCTCAAACCGTGCAGGGGGCTGTGACCAATTCCCGTATTTTTAAGAGACGTCAGAATCTAGTCTCGCGTCTCAATCTGTCAAAAATTCTATGAGGTTTTTTGACTGTCACCGATAAGATTTGTGACTAACCTCAAACAGGACATGACTTACTTCGACAAAAAAATCAATTTTTGGATGGACACGGCTGAAGAATAAGATACGATTAAAAAGGCTGCTGGCAAGATTTACAAGAAATCTGAAACGGATAGTAGCGGGATCTTAGATGAAGACTTTGGAAACAGCAACGTGTAACACAGCATAGCAGGGACATAGAAAAGAGTCGAGACAGTAGTTTAACTCCACCAAAAGATTCACCGGTGAAACTGGACCTGAAACAACCTGGCGGCGACGTCGATAAAAGATGCCCATCCATAGATAAATATCACCCGTCTCTCCACAATTTCTTTGCCTACTCTAGGATGCATATCCGATACGACTCTAATAATCCTTCCATATCACAAATGCGCGTCTTCCCTACCATTACCGCGCCCCCCGGTCTACTCCTTGATGTGCAATGGTCTCTGTAACCTCATGAAACATGAGGCTCCAGGAGCTAGTACAAATCTCTGGGTTCATTCGAGTAATCAAGTCTGGTCAGACCACGCTGGGGACGGTGCATTTCATTCATTCATTTTAATTGTACAAGGACGGCTAATGAGACACAATTGATTTTCCATTATTTGACTCCGAATCGGTGTCGCGCGGGGCCTAATAGGTTACGGAAATGGGCGCTCTGTTTATACATGCGTCCTCTATCTTATTGAGAAGCTGCTGATGAGCGATGCGCCCGTTTACGTGGAGACAACTATGTAATGCATCATGGTACGGTGGTATGGTGGAGATTCAATAGAATAAGAGGCCAGCTTATACCTACTGGTTACCACCACTGAAGTGCGGCCTAAATCGAGAGAAGTCTTTCAAGATGTGGTGCTGAACATTTTGAAAGACTTCTCTCGATTTTAAATCAATTACCCTTATATAAAGTCAGTGTTATTTCTTTGATTTATACATTTGCTTAAATTTTTATTTGTTATAAAATTATTAGTTATTTAAAATAAGGTATAAAGTACATTTAGCTACTAAACTATCTCATCATTTTGGAACATTTAACATACATATATTAAAAAATAAACAGGTATGGTGGAGATTCAATAGAATAAGAGGCCAGCTTATACCTACTGGTTACCACCACTGAAGTGCGGCCTAAATCGAGAGAAGTCTTTCAAGATGTGGTGCTGAACATCTTGAAAGACTTCTCTCGATTTTAAATCAATTACCCTTAATAAAGTCAGTGTTATTTCTTTGATTTATACATTTGCTTAAATTTTTATTTGTTATAAAATTATTAGTTATTTAAAATAAGGTATAAAGTACATTTAGGTACTAAACTATCTCATCATTTTGGAACATTTAACATACATATATTAAAAAATAAACATGTCCAATTGCTATGACTTGCAATCAAGAAACGATATGTAATTGTACTCACTTTCTCTTGTTACCCACAAGTGTAAAAAAAATACATACTTATAATAGTATGGTACTCGTAAATAATCTATATATAATTATAGATTATTTACGAGTACCTACCATTCTTCATAAGTTCGTGTATTTATTAGTAGATATTAAGATTATCTTGTACTTCTCATGATAACTTAATTGTATTCTTTGTGAGGAATAAATGTCTTGAACCGTAAGCGTGTCAGTGGGATCATTGCAAAAGTAAAACTAGGAGCTGAGTTCGCTATGAGCATGTCACCAGCGCGCAGCGTAGCTCTAAGCTTCAAGGGTACCGCCTACCTGTGTGTATTCGGCCTTAGATTTTTCGTAATGACTCGATTGCGTTCATTAGCCGGTGACAGCAGCATTGTCCCATAATGAGCAGCAGTCACACCAAACGGACATTACCAACATTGACCGGCTATCGCGGTAATGAACGAAAACGAAAGTTTACGATTAAACGCGCGTTTGTGAACTTAACTGTGTTTGTTATTGCCGTGTAATTGTACATCTGATGGAAGTTTAATCGAGCTGTCGGCAGTTTTCGTTGAAGTAATATGTGGTTTGATGTTATGTCTTTTGCAGTATATTATTTTGAAAATGAACTGGTTAAAGAGATTTTAAACAGGTAGAGAGGTTTTGAGTTCTGAAAGTCTTACACTTAAGTCCATTAGACTATCATTAGATACCAGAATACCACTTAATTATAGGCTCTCGTCTAAAACGGAAACAACAAATACAAAAAAAACAACTTTTATTTAAGAAAATCACTGGCTATAGAACGGAAACCTTCACGTCACCTATTATTTAGGGCGGTACACACGGGCACAAAATAGTCATCCTTGAAAGTGTAATATAACCACACGCACCACAATTTAGTTTCTCGTCCAAACGAGGTGGTCTGAGCAAACATCCCGTGGCACGCGTGTGTACGGTCATTATACAAACTGACTGGGTATTACAGGTAATTTGCTCACGCCGTGAAATTGCGGTCTCGCTGATTCGCTTGCGTCACGTGATACCCACGGCCTAATGCAATTGGTTGATGTGATGTTGATGCGGTGAAGTGCATATCCAGTGTAATTGTATGGTTTGACGGCAGTTTGCGCTTTGCTTAGGTAATCTACATGTTTGATAGTAAATTTGACAATCTCTGTGAAAAATTTCGTTCGTATCGCTTTGAAATTATCATTTTCCGAAAAGAGTTGGATAGAACAAATAAGTTATTAATTAATTAAACTGTCAAGTCTCGACAAATTGGTATTTGTTCCTATATTAATTAATTAAGCAAGTAATTCCAAGAATAATTCTATCCATTTCAAGAAACCGTTTAAACATTGACTACCATATCTGACTCAAATCAAAATTTTCTATCTTAATTACTAAAAAGATACCTAATACCAATAACAGTGAGATTTAATCGGCCAATCAGGTGAGAGTAGAATGCGATCGTAGCACGTGATTGGATGAAATCGAAAGTTGGCCGTTGATTGAGGCAGATTATTGGTTTTTCAAGCAAGTAATACGCTGGTAATTACGTGGTGTCGCTGGGAAGGTAATGAGATGTTGCTGCGTCGATTAAGGGCCGCTATAATGTTTTGTTGGTTTTTTGAACCTTAGATATCGATGAAATTAGAAACTGGCTAGTAAAGTGCCGTTGGATTTTCAACGCTCCGTTCAGCATCGAAATTTGATAATCCAACAGCGCGCTATTATTTAGGAGTTAATTTAGGAGTCATCTAGTGTTAGTGAATACGGGCATAAGTGACGTTCAACGTGGAAAACCATTCATTATTTAGTTGTATTCAAAATTCTGAGCGTCTGACACCATTCAAAGTAACTATTATATCTTCCATACCCATCAAGCCTACAGCCATTTCTGCAATCTCAATTAACTCTTCCCCTATCAATTATACCTAAAACATCTTGTCTAATAAATCGTAGTCACTCCACTAAGATCAAGTTTCAAATTAATGTATCAAGAATTTACGAACATAGCAATTTATGTTCCTTAGCAAAGCTGCCACTGGAAGCCATGTCTACGACTCTTTATCGTTCTACCCGCTAATCAATAACGAATGGCATAATCACTGAAACTTACGCGATTGATTTAACACCGGGAAATAAACAACATTTCAATGTCTAGGAAACATTAATGGTTCCTTTGATTGGACATGAAGTGCTAATGAATTTTGAGGATGTAACCTTGTTGTTAGCGTTGTCTTATTTGTTGTTTGAAAAAACAAATGAAACAATGAAAGCAAGGCATTACACTGTTATGAAACAAACGATTCAATAGGTTGACGATGTATCTGACGATCGTCATATGTTCGTGTAAAAACAAGTGACGATCAAAATGGATTAGAAAAATATTTAAATCTTGCTCATTACAAAAATAAAACACTATCAAATCAAGATTTTCATGATCATACTGATTGAGCCCTTCATTGTAGTTTTTAGGTATCACTAAATAGCGTTTTCTTATAAAGAATCCTGTTCTATTTGGAGATTTTAGACAAATCAGGCGCTTTACTTTGTGTAAATAATTTCATCACCACTGCTCTCAAAACGGTGAAGAAAAACATCGTGAGGAAACCGGTATGTCCTAGAACCAAAAATTCGAAGACATGTGACATCTACCAATCCGCACTGGGCCCGCGTGGTGGATTACGGCCCACTCCCTCACAAGGAGGAGGCCTGTGTCCCAGTAGTGGGAACATTATAGGCTGATTATGTAAGACAAATCAGGCAGTAACCAATACTAAATGGTCAAATAAATAATCTTTTTCTGTCGGACGTACCCTACTTGTGAAGCGAAGTAAGATATGAAAATGTCACGTCTCCTATTTAACTAAATGGTGCAAAACGTGACATTTGAGCAGAAGGCTTTACGCGAATAATTATTTGTGACGCCATAAAAAAATATAAGTAGGACATTACGATTAACTATGAAGGTGTTGCTTCAAATAAAGGTATTAAAATCAACCATGAAGATGAAAAGCCTGCCCAATATAAGAAATTCGAATTAAAATATTGTCTACAATAGACAATATTTTAAACGTCATAAACCCAAATCAAAACCATACGAAATACAATCAAAGTAAAACAACGAGCAAATATATATAGCTATGTATAGCTTTATATGAGACGTAAAGGCATGAAAACTACACATAACAATAATGTTTGACATTGAAACTAGCACTGAATAAATCCCCGAAAGTATAAATAAACCGACATCAATTTCATTATTCACACATATAGCAGAGCACCTACATTAGATCACGTCACGTCAGACTATTAGCTACAATACCTACAGCTATACAATTTGGCCGGCATTATGTTACCTACAGCCAGCGTGTCGCCTCCGCCCACCCATCTGTGTGCACTACCTTATAAGGCTTGGGTTAGTCCATAGCCTTCGTAATATCCATCGCTATATTGTTTATCGCGGCCTTCCTTAATTGCTGGTACTTTCGAATGGACTCAACCCGTCTCCGCTAATAGGGCCTCAGTGACCTCACGGTTTTGCCCTGATTTACTTTGATCGTTAATTGGCTGGTATCGGCTTTTAATATTAAAATTTCATTGAGGACTTTATATGTTGCGTAAGCGTTAAAATGAACTGTGGAGTAATGAATGAAATTTATTAAGCGAACATACACAGTGCATTCGTATTATTCAAAAATAATCTTCTATGACTTCTATAGTGTGTATGTTTGTATGTAGAGCAAGACCCAATTCATTTATTCTAAGCCGTAGCCTTATTCAATTTAGTGTGAACGTATTTATTATTACATCTCTGATGATAATCTCTATGCGATTCATTGTCTTTTTTTTTAATTTGTAGCGTTTTGAAACTAACTTCATTGTGTTAGCCATTTCTCAGATGAATTTGCTCTGTCGTATACCATAAGTGTCCCATAACACAATAAAAATTATTGGGTTGAGAAAATAATCAAGTACCGCAATGGCAACACAATAGAAACTTAAAACATTGTAATCGTTACTAAATACTTCGTGTTTACAAAAGAACGTCTTAGTTAATTAAAAGGGATCGTGAGTGTTGCACTTTGCTTTTCAATCGGCATTCTACTTACACTCGTCCACTTGCAACTTACTAAGTTAACTAGTATTTTTTCTTTAA
Source organism: Atethmia centrago (assembly GCA_905333075.3). NCBI lineage: Eukaryota > Metazoa > Arthropoda > Insecta > Lepidoptera > Noctuidae > Atethmia > Atethmia centrago. Next base: position 25,498,062 of record HG995378.1, on the reverse strand, counting down.
TCCTTTCGGTGTCTTAACCATTACTCATTGCTCTTAAATCTTCCTCCGCCAAAGCCCTTAGTGGCCATAAAGTATTTCTTCATGATACATTTTGCAGAAACTGTTTCTCTGTAATTCCTTTTGATTTATGGAACGGCGGAGACTTAAGCAGATATCATTGATATTTCTTATTAATCCTGCCTCAGCACATTCTGAGGTCTACATGTACTTATGCAAATTCGCATTATGAATCAGCTACCCGTCCTACATAACACCTTCCATTCACTTTTCGTTTTTAAGCCCTTTAGTGCCAGTGAACAATTAGCCATGAATGTTTTTTTAATAAAGTTATCAATGAAAGGAAGTGTATCGTGAAACTTGACAGTTACCTCATTTTTTACATAATTTAATTAATTAATTAAACACGTCAATAAAGTGTTTAACGTCCATTGGTACTATATCGTGATATTGTTGACATCGACCACTTTCAAATTAGCGCCGCCTCCGTATAAGGTAACATATTTAACATGACTCAGGTTTTTATGAAATTTATTTCTGTTTTCCGCAATAGTATATACGTCGATTTTAAATTAGTCATTTATTGAGCTCAACACTGCTTTGTTAGTATGTCACAGTATTTTTGTAGATGTGGAACAGTCTTACGTTCATACGTAAGTGCTTAAAATAAAACAAGTGCTCGCGTTTTTGTAGTAATCGGCTAATGAAGTAATTACAGCAGGTGAACCAGATTAAGTTTTTATTTCACCTTTTTTGTCTTCTTGTATTTCACAGTGCACTGTTTCACGTTTAATATGATGAGTTTTATTACCAGCGTCATTATTTTGATACACTCAGTTGAAATTTAAATGGTTTTTATTTTCCCTTCGCTAACCACCAAGGTTTTAGTTCATTCAGTGAGTCAGTGAAATTATCATCATTCTAATGGCATTCTAATGAATACCTCAACATTTGCTATGGTCGTTTCCCAAAATAAACGTCTAGTATTTAAAATATTGTCTAAACTTCAGCTATTTTATATTTCGAATACGCTTGCTTTGGAATTTGAAGCCTTAATTGATTTACACATAGTTCGTTTTCAATTCAAAATATATTTGTTTTGACAACTTTTTAAATAGTTTTATGTCATGCTGTGTTAAACTTAAATTATTCATTGTTAGTCGTATGTGTCAGTTTCTATATTGTTTATACCATTGTTATATTGGCTTGTATATTCTCTAGTAATGTTTATTATTAATGTCGGGTTTATAAAGATCAGCTGACATTGCTTCATTCAAGTTTTCTAGTAAAGTAAAAGTGAATTGTAATCATAGTTATGATGAAGATAATTAAAATTCTTGTTAGTGATGTTGTTTCTGCTTAGATGTGTCTTGGTGTTTGATTTCATATTTTTCTATCTTTACGAATATCAAATAATTATTATGTAAGTAAGATGAGCTTTCTATTATTGGATAGATATGTTCCCCTTTTATACTAAGAAAGAAGCATATAAATATAGGCTAACTTTTACAAAGTATTACTGATTATTCGTGAGCCCGGAGTTTGGATTTGTGCCCGGTTGACGGCAACAGGCTCGCCCCCTATTACATGGAACTTAAACATAACGGGCGAAATGTAGGTGTACTACAGGTACACCTCTGTCAAACCCTTCAGGGATTACAAGCATGATTTTATAGTATGTTATTAGTGAACTCTCTAACTGCAATCAACAATCTGTTTACTTGTACGCAAGTGTATCTTTAGTCGAATTTAATTTGAGAAACCACTCATTAAAATTATACTGCAGCCTTGGTTGTAAACAATTTCATTAGATATTACATCTCTATTAACAAGTCTAAGATTTATGAGATCCGGTGATTCTGCGAAGCTTTTCTTTACCAGTTTGACGTCAATCAATCTCCGGCTAGCTTAACCGACGACTTTTCTCCGACATTACTGTGCATAGGCTTCAAAATACATAATCTTACATAGTACGTACTAAAGGCTAGACGTAATAATATGTACATATTTACATATCGTAGCCTTTAGTAGGGCTTCTATTCTATTCTATTTTTTTAATAAATGGTAAGCAAAGGCGATGTCGACTATTCTGCCAATGGTATAAAAAGAGTTAGAAAAGCATGTGTGCATGAGAAAAAAAAACAAAAGTTAATAAAAATAAAATTAAGTAAGATTTGTCGATTAATACAGTTGAACACAATATCGATCTTGTTAGGTTAGTACGGGACTGAAACAAACAAATAATAGGAAAAAATAAATATTAAATTGTTAAAATATAAAATATACACATACCGACAGAATATTCATAATTTTATGTTATTGTGACGGGTCAAGGTCTTTAGCGCCACAAGCAGTTCTGAAAAGGAATATGTTAGTAAGGACCCAAATTAGTCGGAAGAGAGATCTTATATTTTGGGAGGCACCTATATAAATCTAAAGGTTGAACGTTGTTCGAGCATTCAAAGAAGATGTGGTCCAGAGTGCCCTCTTCCAACTCATAGAGAGAGGAGTCTCAAACACGATTTTTATGCAAAATAACGGGAGTTCTACAAAAACCTAAGCGAATTCTACAAAGGACGGCTATAATTGTTTTGGAGACTTTTTTGTAGCTGTAGAACTAAGGTCTTGATAACAGAAGGGCTTAATTGAAGGGTTATGACATTAAAAAATGTAAAAAATATAATGATGGTCAGATTAATTGTGAAAGCAGGATACATAAACAAATTAAAAAACCTGTAAACAGTAACAGCTAAAGGGGTTAGATGACAACTGGGGCAAATAATGTTAATCACAAGACAAGCAACCCTTATTAAATTAGATAGATTAAGTATCAGGTAATTTAATTTTTTTTATAAATGAAAGTACAATAAACTTTTCTCTTTGTAATTTTCCACAAAGGGCTGCTCTTAGAAAAAAAACCGTAAGCTAATCCCCGCCGCCGTAGATAATCTTAAACGGGTATCTTATCATGAAATTGATCATGTCTAAAACGTTCCGAGACCTCTTACTGAAATAGAACTTGTATTTTTTCAGGCGTCTCGTCTTGAGTTTGCCAATTTGTGTCTAAATTGTGTTAGTTAAACAAATAGACGTAAAAGGAACTTGTTATTTTTAGCTGAAAATAAACATTTTCCGGTATATTTATTTTCTATCTATTTTCGCAGAATTTGGCACTTTGTTGTTGTAATTTGTTACGAAACGGGGTTAAATAAGGCTTTGATTTTTTTCTAGTATCGAGTATCTATGATCAACAAATTATTTCACCTACATAGTTTATTTATGTACATTGTGGCGGCATCTACATCGCCACATGCGAACTACGCTACACACTTACGTCACGCAAAATCCTGCATTTCGCAAGCAGAGTTTGCCGCGCAACTAACATATATACAACATCCCGACATCAACCGTCAGGCAGTTGCCCACCAGACACGACACCCGTCTGGTCGGAAGATCCTCCCTTTTCTATGGAGGATGCATGAACTTTACACCCTGTTCGTCATGCCTTTACAAAATAGCTGGCTCAGGTGCAGTTTTTGACACAATGTGTCTCTTTCAGATTTATCTTTAATGACAAGCCGTGATGGTGTTTCGTATCTGCAAAAATGACAAACTGCCTTATAAAATCTCATTCCCTTTTTAATCCGCCATGAGTGCTCGTTTCGTTGTTTATAGAACTTTTCAGAATTGTAAAATTTGAGATCGAGTGAGAACAACCTGACACTGACTTGCAAATTGCAAAAAACTAAGAAAGTTAGAATTACCTATTTCGGGTTACCATTGCGGATCTGTTGTCTGTAAGTGAATGTATTTAAGTTTAAAAAAAAATAATATTCAGTCAAACAAGAAACTCATATCCAAAGAGTTCGTTTAAACATATCCAACACTTACAAACTTTTACTTTAATCTTCGCGTGCACGAAGGTAAACCATCAAAGTGTACTGAAAAGTTTACGTAGCAAGGAAAGTGGTTCCGGTGGTCCGGAGCGTACACTGCGGTGCACATTCATAGACCGCTGCAGCCACTACGGCCTATAATAATAACGGACATTCAGTTATCGTAAATATTTACACCGCTTAATATTGTGCGATAAGTTTTTATGAGATGCGATTAGGGATGTCGCGCTCGTGAAAATTTATTTTTATATTAACTTGCATGGAAGTTTTGTCATCGAATTTTCTGCAATATGCAATATTGTAACAACTTTAATTTGATGAAAATATTTGTGTCATAGGTAATAGTCATAGGTATATTATAATCTAATATAAATAACGATAGATCTACCTGACTTAATAAAATGTGATGCATTTTAAATTGTAACTTATAAAATAAAACCAAGTAACTATTTTAAAAATTACATTTAACAACATTTGTTAATAGATACTTAGTGCTTATTTTGCATTAAAACTCTATACTAAGAACATTACGCTCTCCACAGTTACATTATTTAACATAATTATCTAGTATTTTACATAATTATTGCAAATTCATGTAGAAAGGGTCTCTTGTGATCAAATCTAAACGATTTTATAGTTTTGCATAGTACTTTATGCTACTTTCACATCTACATCGTCAATTTATTATCCCTTTAGTTATCAAATAGATAAATGTATGAATAAATTAAAAAGTTTACGTAGGCGGTAAGTGTTTACATAAACATTACCACCTCCTTTTTTGAAGGCGGTTGAAGAATATTATTTATAAGTTTCTTATCGTGTTAATTAACACAATACTAACCAAACAATAATATTTACTACAGAACTCAATCGTAACGACACGATCGTGTTCCATAGTAAATATTATTGTTTTTTTATTTATAACATAGCAATGGATTTTAAAATTATGTCAATTTGAAACCAAGCGCGAAATATGAACCTAATAATTATCCACACATACATCATCTTGTTTCTTAATTAAAAGCTTGACCATGTAACCATAAACTTATCAATTTTCCCTGATCTGTAGTCACAACCCTATCTGACCCTAATGCAGGCTACATGTACCTATTGGCTCCCGTCGCACCGTGATTAATGACATACGTTATGGATATTGCTCGTATGTCTACCAATATCATAGGCTTAAGGCTATGTGGCTCTTTGGCTCTTTCGTCAGAGGTCAAAGGCCTTCTTGTTAACGTGTGGTCAACTAATAATGGAAATTAAGAGTGGATTTGATTGTACTGCTTTCTAGTTACTCGTAGGTTTTGCCATGAGAAGACTTAGTGAAATTTACCATCATCAAGGCAGGTTTATGGTCAAAGTCATATCTGTGTTAATAGAGCTTAAGTTACGATGCTTGTTGATAAGATCAAAATAAATTGAATCAGTACTCAGGCACTATGTACTTACAATACCTACTGCAATAAGTACCTTTTCATTATTTCACAGTAGTTGAACTGAAAATCGTCGTAAAAAAACAAGTTTACTTTAATCATAAAAATTATCGGCACAATAAGAAACTGTTCGAACGCGGACAAGCCCTATAAATCCGGAAGAGTCGTCCCCAATCTGGTCAGGCGGCAACAGCTCGCCCTTTCTTGGTAATACGACACTAAAGGGCTTCATGTTGCTCTTCGACACTCCCACATTTTATGAGTTTATTTTTAAAATGTTACTTTGTAATACTGCGTCATCTTTCTTGGCTCGATTTGTATGTCATATTTTGTAGTAGTTTAAATTAATATTCTGCCATAATTGCACCTCTTTGCAACAGTCATTTAACCACCTTGGTAAATCCGGAAGACACAGTAAAAATCAGGTTCGATCCGATGGTATACGATCGTCGATAATCTGTGCAACTAAGTAACGCGACACGCGATGCACCGCGGGGCTTCTCACTGTGACTCATTAAGACACGTGTTTTTACGCAAATAGCTGGTAATTTACGCACTACACAACAAAATATATGTTTGTCTATATTTGTCTACGAAACTATGAACTTTTTGCAGGTACAGTAGGCCACACGATAGTGGTAACTATTCCAGTATAAGCTGACCTCTGATTCTATTGAAACTAAGTACTACGCTAGACCAGCTCAAGGTGTTACCATCGACGTTGGGTTGATTGTAATTTGTATCCATTCTAGGATAATTTCACTAATAAGAAAGATTTTAAGTAACAGTCTCTATCCCTAGAGAAGTGAAGAAAATGACATGTTGCGCCGATTTCAAATAAATTGGGAGGACCGGGAGGGCAGGTGAATGATGATCCTCTAGCCCTTTTCGGGGATCGCTTGGAATTTTTTTCAAGATGGCGGTGAAAGGAGTTGTTGCAATAGACATTGCAAATATTAAAGGCAAATACGTAGTAAACGTTTTAAAATTATACTTAAAAAAATCTGTTGTGTCTGTTAGGTCCTTTTTTTTGTTCCGGGTTGGAGAATCCTCATGGATGTCCTCCGCCCTGGGGCAGGCGGAGGGGTCTTTCAGACACTTACTGACTAAAAACCACCCCGGTGTTCCCCTCTTACACATGCACCAGGGATCATAGGATCTAGTGCGACTTCCGCGATCCCCGGCTGGTGCCGGCCCGCCATTGCGAGCCACTGTTAGGTCCTGTCCTAACCTCTTAACTAATATTATATACGTAAATGCGAAAATGAGTTTGTTTGTTTGTTACCTTTTCATGCTAAAACGGCTGAACGGATTTGAAATTTGGCACACGGGTAGACCATGGATTAGGACATAGAATAATCTTTATCCCGGTAGTACGTTCCCGTAGGGTAATTTCCAAGAAGCCGCTGGCATAAAAATTGTACAGTCGCCAGCACATCAAGCTACCACAAACTATCGAATTTTCTCATTTGATTTTGGACTTAAACATCAACATTTTAAGGGTTAAAACCATTTGGAGAAATATGACAGTTTCGTATAACCTGATGTGCTGTCGACTGATGTTAAGACGCTGACATCACCTAAAGTCAGATTGCATAGAAAAGAAAGAGAAGCGCGATGACACAACGCTTGTAATTTATTGCTAAATATGAAGCAATTATCTATTTACTCAAAAGTGAGTTGATTAATCGAAAATAAAAACAACCAAGTTCTGCATTTCAATAAGACGTTCTTATTACTAATTAAATACGTAACGTATTTTGATATTTAAAACAGATATTTTGGATTAGAACTCAAGGTAAGAGGTTAGTTTAACGTTAGTTTGTATCGAGATTTTTTTTCAAAACTTGTTTTGGTAACAACCAAGTTCTGGGAAATATGTTCAAAATTAACATATACTTTTTCCGCTACCACAAACTATACAGATTTGGCATTTTTTTTTCTTAAGAGAAGCCTATTTTGGTCAATTGGGTCTTGTCAGCGCCTTAAGTCCAAAACTCTGATTTTACACTATGAACATTAGGAACTTTAAAAAAATGCTACAAATCGGAATAAGTATGTGATGCAACCTCATGTGTTATAATTATGTCACATGAAATGTCATGGGACATAATTATAACTAATTATGATATAAACCAGACTCCACAGAAATATATATGCATTTGTTATTGTTATTTACAGTCGGTCAAACCAATCAAGTTGAAATAGGGATAGTAATCTACAATTCAGATACTTCTCATTTCCAGTATCAGACGATACAAGAACATATTTCGTGTGTAAACGTGTGGCAGTCAATATTAAAGCATGATTTACGTAGGAAATCCACAATATAATCGGTGTGAGGTAGGTTTCTCTGAGGATTTGCATCATTTTCTCCGTGATTATCACAGACAAGTAGCTGGGTGTCGGTAACGAGGTGTGGGCCGTCATCAAATACGCTTAACGAACTGACTGAAAGGTACTCTGTGTTGAGCTGAGGGAAAATAGGTACCTTCGTTATAGGATGATTTATGAATATTGTTAGATTAATCTGACGCGTTTTGCAATTTTCTTTCAAACGTAAGGTAATATTTATTCATGTTTTTATTGACACTAAGACTACCTTTGCTGAGATATCAGTTGTATTACCGGTACCATCGGCATACTTTAATTGGAACCCGAGCCTCTTTCATAAACTTAAGGCGCAGATATATGATTTTAGTGACTTTTAAATCTGTTGTTACGCCTTCATATAATTCGAGTAAGTTCTGCAAAAAAATAATTTATACTAGAACGCATACACATCAATGATATATTTTAATTGGTATTTAAATATTGTTGTAAAATACTTTATAAAATAAATTCAGGAAGTAATGAGCAGACCAAAGCTTAAAAAAACGATATTACTTTCAAACTACTTAAAATATTTTCATGATTTTTTTTCAGTATGAACACACTATTTTATTATCATTTTATATGTATTTTTTTTTTTAATTTTCATATTTTCGTTACTAAAAATAAGTATTCCGTATGAAACCGTTCGGTCGGTTCGTGAGATCAGCGGCGATTACCCGACCCTCATATAATAGTTGAAACTAAAAATTAATACCTTTTCTCGTTTCACGTAGAACTGTCTCTTCAACACGCATCGGATTACACGTAAATTAATGTGTTTTTGAAAAAACAACTTTAATACGTAGCAACTTCAAACATTTTATGAATTTTTCAATTAAACTAGTCTTTTGTGTGTACTTAAAAAAAATCCTTTTTTCTCCTTCCAGCCCCAACCGTTACCCCAGGCGCCGCCACCGCTGGCGCTACCGGCTCCAACCGCCGCGCCCGCACCGTCAGCCGCGCACGCCTCTGCGCCGCGCACCATCGTCATCCAACGACCCGACGCACGCCACGGCTTCGGGTTCACTCTCAGACATCTTGTAGTGTATCCGCCGGATTCGTTGCAGGTGGGTGTGAGTAGACCTTTTTTTTTGTAGTCTTATATTTTTTTTGTAGCCTTTAGTTTTTTTTTGTAGCAGCCGATGTAAAAAGGCATTTCAGTATCATTTTCTTCAAGGCCTGAAGTGAAAACAAGGCTTTTGGCAATATCATCTTAACAGAATCAGGTCTCATCATGGAAGATAATTATATCATGTCCAAAAGGGTATTTTGACCTTTAGGCTAATAAAGGAATAGTTTCAACACCAGCATCACACGTGTAAATCAGCTGTTCATTCCTCTACGAAATACAAAGATAAGACCATTACTTCAAAGATATAAGTACAATGAATTTGCACGAGCGATACTTCAGCCGCCCCAAAGACAATAATGTCAAGTATTAGATACTGCACTAATCAGTCGCCAGTTTTCGCGTGACCTCCGAACAAGTATCGTTTAATTATTATCAAGTTCTTTTTATTACTATTTATTTTACTTTACCAACGTCAACTCCCTTATTATTGTTTTTTCTACCCTTCTTCCTACCGGTCCCAATCGATACGTCTTATCATCACCGATGCCGTCCTCCATCTAACCTATTACCATATTCCTTGCAGGATCTATACGAAGATGCGCGCCACCTCGCGGTGGGCGCGGTGGGTGCGCCAATGGACACGATCTTCGTAAGGTCGGTGCGGCCCGGCGGACCGGCGGCCGCGGCTGGACTGCGCGCCGGCGACCGTGTGCTTGCCGTTAACGGCGAGCCGGTTGCCTGCGGCCGGTCCCGGGCGCCGTACGCGAGAGTCGTGCAGCTGGCGCAACGGGAGCCGAGGATATTGAGGCTTACTGTCGTGCCGAGAGACCACGATTTGTTGCAAAGGGTGAGTTTTGAAACGGCAGAATGTTGGCAATGCTCCACAATTTTGCACATGTAATAAGGCAACGTTGTGGAAAGATACAGTGACAAAAAATGAATAGAGAATGCTTAGATGGTTTGGCCAGGGTGATAGGATGAATGAAAGGTGACTAACAAAAGGTATTTACCAAGAATTTGTGAGTGAAAGCGCCGAGATAACGCTCTAGAAGTACAAATAGTGACATTATTGGTGAAGTTCTTCAGAAAGGTCTCATGTGCGTAGTCCTCGCAAACGGCGTGCGTGTATGACCAGATATATGAATGTAAACGAAGCAAAAAAAGTATGTAAGGATCGTAGCAGGTGACGTTCTGTAGTTTCTGCCTACGCCCATAGGAAGGTGTGAGTTTTTGATGATAATGATGACAATGTTGTCTTCAGTCAGCCTGTCACTCACGTCTAAAACAGCGCACTGGCTTAGGTAGTTAAGTAATAAGTGGAATGTGTAATTTTAAGATGATGTGTCTTATGCATCACCTAAAAATGCGAGCTTGACTAAAATATTAGGAAATAAATTAAAACCCACAGTTAGTTTACAACAACAGAGAGTCAACACATCAGCAAATACCAAACAACCCAGTCAGCAGATAATGCGTCTTGCTCAAGGTTGCACCTAATTATAGTAATAGTAAATACTCATAACAGCCGAGTTGTTAGCTAACTATTTCTACTACTAGGTACTTATAATTTACCTACTTAAAACGATTTATTATTCTAAATGTTCCTTTTTCTACAGTATTTCAGCGAAGCAGCATACAACCCCGAAACAAATCAGCGCCCGCTAGACATGCCGGCTCCAGTAACGGAACACGAGTCGCGGCTGTTCGACGCGTACCGGAGGCCTAGGGCTGCGCTGCCGGCCCCTCAGGCCCCGGCGCGGCTCCAGGACCCCGAGTACGCCAGCGTGGCGTCTCTTGCTCCCTCCAGATATGACGGCACGCGTCTGCCTGGACCACCGCATTATTTATTGTATGATGGGTAAGATTGTTTGAAATCGTTTTAAACAGTATTTTAATGAGTTGTTTTTGTTTATGTCTAGAGCTTACACGTGACTCAAGATTATTTATTTTATTTATTTATTCAGTCATCATAACTATCATTACAGGAATTTCCTAGTTCAATAGTGTGGTCATAATCACCGTTTTATTATTTGCCATAACATAGTATGTATTAATTTTATTACTTACTTGTTGGTTGGTAATACTCAATTATTCTCTTGTTATCCACAGCAGACGGGAATCAGACACATCTCTGCCATCATCGGCGACGGAAAGCAAAGACAGCCTGGGATCTTTCGACTCGAACTCAACCCTGACCGGGCGAGAGCTGGACGACTCGATAATCCTATCGCGAATACGAAAAAGTCTCGAGCAGAAGGAGGCGTTCCTCCGACGGCCGAGCCAGCCTACTGGCTGGGTCACCCCGGAAGCCCCACCCCCTATCAAGCAGAAAGAGTTCTACGCAAGACCTCAGAAGCTACAAAAGCCTGCGTGGCCTCCCCCCGCGGCTTCCCCGCCCCTCGCCGCCTCCCCACCCCCTCAGCCCCCGCCACAGAACCAGGAAAGAAAAGAAGAATGTTCCGCAAGTGTCGACAGCGGCACTTACAGCGGCTATGGTGAAGTGAATGGAGCTCAAAACGACAAGAGTCGACAGAAACAGGACAAGAGTCAGTTCGTGTCGACGCTGTCCAAGATACAGGAATCTGGACCTAGCATTCAGAGCACGAATGTAGGGACTGTCAGCAATGGAGCGACGGAACTTAAAGATGATGCTAATCAAGATAACAAGTAAGTTTACTTTATCGTATAGCTCAAGCCAGAAAGAAGTAGACCTTATGATGATATTCTTCTGGAAAATTGTATATACATACTTATAATTTGCTGCCAGTACCATTGCGTAGTTTAGGTTTAAAATATGTAAATGCCAATTAAACACAGACATAAGAGTCATTTCTACTTGGTGTTTGAGGCTCAAACGGTACAACTACTGATAAATTCTTGCACTGACTGGACAGGTCCACTCAATTTGTGTGGATCTCTCATCAAAAGACCATTTCAGACACCAATTTACATGGTCTTTACATGATCTGACCAAAGATTATGTCTGTCTGGAAAAAAGACTGTCCTCTGAGTTTGTTTCGGCCTTTCTTCTCAGAGTAGTTAGATAGGAAACGCCGACCCGAAAAGTGTTCGTACAAACCTACTTACAGAAATAAAATCATTTATCATAAATATCAGCAATACTCCATGCTGGAAATGGTACTCTTACTCGTTATCATAAGGTGGTCTGTAGGCCCTTTGACCTACTGTATCTCTAAACAAACCGTGGTCCTTTCAAAAATCTGCTATCATAATTACTAACCCACTTATTTCCCTTCCTCAGATACCCAGCAGCAGCAGAACTGCAGCTAGTGACAGCTCGCACGCGCCAGCTGGAGGAGGCGCGCGGCGGCTGCTCGCGCCGCACCGAGGTGGCGCGCAGCGAGCTGGCCAGGCTCAGCACCACGCGGCTCGAGCCCAGCGTGGCGCTCCGGCGGAAGGAGTTCGAGACCAGGGCTGCGAGGCGAGAGGCCAGGTCTCTGGATGTGCAGCCTCAAGGTTAGTTAACCTACACCAGTACTTTTGAAACTGTAGAGACTTTAAAATATATTTAAAAACCTATAATTTCAACGTATACATTGGGTATAATTTGTAGCAATATTATGTTTGTGATGTGGAGAAAACGTGCCCCAGAACCAATAAATTGGATTGTCGTTCTTTTGCAGAAAATCAAAACAATTCATCATATTATGTACTCAACTACTTTTTCCTCTCGAATGTAATAGGCGCAGCACTATAACTTTTAAGCGAACCTATAATCTTTCTGATCCGATCATAGTGATTGTCAACAATGTGCACAAACAAGAGGTCAAACCAAAGTCCTCAAAAAATTCCAGCTCTTTTCAACCATACATACATACATAAACTTACGCCTTCTGCCCATGGGGCTAGGCAGAAACTATAGAACGCCACCTACTACGCTCCTTTTGCTTCGTTTACGTTCATACATCTGGTCATACACGCACGGCGGTTGCGAGTACTATGCACCTGACCTTTTTGAAGAACATCAATAAGTTCACATCACCCTTTTCAATCAACTCCAATATAACTGGTTATAATAATGTTAATTACTACTATCTATTTTATTTTATTTTATTACAGAGTTAGATCACGAGTCGCTGCTGGGCGGCAGCATGTCAGGCAATCAGCTGATGATCACCGGCAGCAAACACTTACATTGTCCTCCACCAGACGGATATGTGCCCGGTACGTAACTCGGAAAATATGAAGGAAATACAAAAGGCCCTAAACTGGGACATTATGTTACCTGCGTATTTTAACAATTATTAATTCCTTATTGTATTTACACAAAAAAAATGAATTTAAACTAAACATAAATAAAATCAATCAATCTGTTACAGCAGGCTTAGCATGACTATTTCTACTCTAATGTATAATATAAATCGCTTGTCTACATTTCTCGGTAGACAACTGTCGACTGCCTACACGGAAACGTCATTTTTGTCTACTCGACCGTCGACAAAACGCTTCTCTGTGGTTCTCGTGCTAAGCCTGCTGGTGAGATTTTTTATTTTTATTGTTCTGGTTTAAAATACCTTAATCTCTATTTTACAGATGCAGAAAAGGTTCAAATGCGAACAAGGTCAAATAGTACCGGAAGCGATGGATTACCTATTAGAAGACATCATGCCACAGGTAAACTGTCATTCGATAATATTATCACTAGAACACATCACATCACTAGTAGACAGGGTTTTACATCACTACACAGTCACAGTAGAGATTATGAGTGGAAAAGTTCGGTTAATCATTGTTAAAGCTCAAAGGGTAAAGGGTTAATTAGTATTAATCTCCATTCATATTAGTTTTATCTTTTCAGATTTCTTATTAATAAACATTGAGTAAAAATAAACTTGTAAATTCATAAATGTCTTAAAAATGTGTCAGAACTAAAAAGGTACAATGATGTATTGTCCTTTCATTTGATTGACTTGGACATGAATTTATAAATAGCTCATAATGAGAAGGATATATATAAAAAATATTTTAGGTGATACCATAGTGATGCTGCAAATTAATGTGTAACAAACCACATTAAAATAAAATAGTGGTTTTATCGTTCAAGTTAAATTAAAATTAGTTAGGGACTTTCCGCTCATACGATAATTTTACAACCGCAAACATTACACATAATTAAATCGTTGAACACAATGTGAATCCTCGGTATTCAGCTTTGGGCTTATTGGTTAGCGATACGCTTATTCACAATACTTTTTATTTGAATGCTTTAACTATCTATTAAATTACTTAATTCATGGATCATTTTCAATCTGAAGCATCCAATTTTCAAGTCTAAAACATTACTTGATTCATTCGTAATTTTAATTTAAAATCATTGTTAATCATCTTTCTAAAGTCTTTAATAATTCTCAATTTTTATAAACTTTGCTTCTTTATACTTAATAGTCTGTGTGTCCACTAATTTCGGTATTTAAAAAAGTTGCAAGTCAAAACGGGACTCAAAATTTTGTTAAGAATTTGAGAATCGAGCATTCGAATAAAACCGCGAACAAATCGCTTGAAGCGCGCTGACCAATGAGAGGGCCACACACACACATACACAGCTTCGCACGCGTCTAATGGCACCGTTCCGCCCCAAGATGGCAGTCACGCGAAGCGACGAATGGGCCTGAACAAGGAACAGATGGAGGCCATGAACCGCGTGTCGCTGGGCGCCGCCGCGCCGCGCGCGCGCCCCACGCAGCTCAGCCTGGCGCCGGCGCCGCCGCCGCCCGCGCCCAGCACGCCCGCCGACTCAGGTCGGACGACCCGTCCTCGGAATGCTCTCGTCCCCCTGCCCCGCCTGCCGAGTGTCGCGCTGCATGTGCAACTTAGATACGCCACAGATTCTGTATGGAGATTAAAGTACCTAAGTCTATTCTGTAACAACCTCATCGTGAAAATTTTGGTGAAGCGAGCAGGCATTCCACCTGATGCTAAGTGTTGGGGTTTTTATTTAGTGTTATTTAATTTGATGCGGTGATTTCAGTTATTGCACGCGATTTTATTGTTAATTTATTATAAATGACGCGTCCGGGATTGGCATTCGTTATTGAGGTAGGAGAGGCAAATATGACTAACCAGGTCTACTCTCTTAGAGAGTAGACCTGGTTAGTCATATTTGCCTTTTACCCGTCCAAAACTATCTTTGTTAACGGACTTAGAGAGTCTCTCTAAGTCCGTTAACAAAGATACTTTTGGACGGGTAAAAGTAGTTGATCCGTCAAAACAAATGAAATATAAATTTTTTCTAACGGGCAACATTCGGATTAGGGACAACTGTCTAATCGTGTTGTCATTCATTCTTAGTTCAGTCCTCAAACTAATCTTATGTCCGTATAGGAAACGCATGTAACTTCGGCCAAGTCTACGGATTTCGTGATTAGGGAGCTACGGCTTAGATGAACTCCGACTGGTTGAGTTACTGCACTAGACCACTGTACCCACTCACAGTTATTGTTCACTTAAAGTTAATAATTTACGGTATTCGTTTTACAATAATAACGGTGGTTAAAAGGTCCCTGTAACCCCGGGGACACACAGTAGTATTTGTACATGTATTTATTCACCGGCGTCTCGTGGCGGAATGTTGTTAGGTTATGCGTGTCACGGAATGCAGGCGGAAACAACCGTTCATTCCGGAACGTCACCAAAGTCCATCTTATCTCTAGACCAGGGATTCCCAAACTATTTTGGGCAAGAGACCCCTTTTCCAAAATGAACGGATAGGTACCTCAGACACCCATAGCCAATTTTTTTCATCTTGTACGCACTTTTCGACTTGTTGAGTTTTTTAAAAGTACAACAATAATATTTCCTACTAAAATATTAGTCATTCTTATATTATGTTCGTACACGTAACACAACTTATACAGTATCTTGTTTTTAAGTTTAAAATACGAACTTGTGTTAATTAATAGGGGTCGATTTTTAGACCTCGTCGACCCCCAAAATCAGTTTTCGTTTATGTCGACCCCTGGGAAACCGATTTCGACCCCAGGGGGTCGATAACGACCACTTTGGGAATCCCTGCTCTAGACCATTGTAATCGGGCTATAGTAGAGAAGGGGACAGGATCAAGGAAACAAAACGTATACTCATTGATAATAATCTTAAACTATTTACAAAATAATGACTTTGCGTTCTAGGCCTTTTGATTATAAGAATCATATTAGCTTATGTTAAATTTTTGGCGTCAACACTACGGATTGACACTCACAACCCACTTCAAGCTCATTTCACTGAAGATTCCTCGGTGAGATTTTTACAGAATATACGCACAGCTGGTAAAGTGGCACGTCGAGTTTTAGAAAAAGTTCTGCTTTGTAGAGCGTTGTCTCTGTCACTCATACCAGTGTGACAGTCTCTTTCTAAAGCGCAGACCACACTGGGACCGAAGCTAAGTTCGTTTAGCTTCGCTCACGTAGCACGGCCACTGAAGCATGCCAACGCGTGTTTGCATGCTTCAGTACACCGCGAACTATGAACCGAAATATGAAAAGACGTAGTAGCTACATGAGCGAAGCTAAACCAATTTAACTTCGTTCCCAGTGTGGCCTGCGCTTAAAGCTCGACGTGTCGTATTAACGGCCGGGTACTTAAGACCCTACATTCGTGACCCAGCCCACTACTCGACATTTCTAACACACGGTATGGAAGTGGACCGGTTGACGAATTTCGGAATTCGAAAATCTGTGTGCAACTAATCTGTGACTTCGTTGACGCCGTAACTCCGTACCTTTCCTTACGGACTTAAGACGTCAACGCTGTCGGAATTGCCTGTTACTTTAATGCTAAAACGCAACGCGATATTCAGCAATACTTGTTCTTTTATTTCCTGCTCGTTTACTAACAAATCCTTTTGATATCCGACCCATGTTCATGTAATAACGAATCAGGCTTCAAAGCAATGTCTTTTTGGAAGGAGGTTGCTTTGAAACTAGGGAGGAGGCGATTCGGACTTACCTGTCTTCTCTTACATTTCCAAGGAATGCTGTGTGCTTTTAGGTGTGCTACTAACGCAGAACTAACCGTCGTGATCATTCGATGTCTAATATACTAATTTTGCGGTACAATATTATGTTCAGAATGTTTATTTTACCAAGTATTTTCTTTGGACAGGTTTTGCCGATGATTTGGTGACAAGAAGACAAAAGAAAGATGCTCAACTCGGTGGTCAGTATGCCAATCAGCTAAGTGTAATAATCAACCCTAACGTCATGTCAATAATGTCCACAATTAATTATTTTTACTACTCTTATGAAGCAACTAATCTGGTAATGCAATTGAAACCGTATAACAGGACTAATAAGGTTCATTCCCCTTTCAAGCAGAAGAAGAACGCGCCATGCGAAGGGTTTCGTACTTGAAAGCCACATGGGGTGATCGATTGCACCTCGACAGTGACGTGGAACCAGACAACGACCCACAAGGCCTTAGAGGGTATGTACCCTTAACTCTGCACACTAGTCATAAGTACTTAATTATAAAAATATACATAGAAATTCTCATTTGTTTTGTCACCTTATGTTTTTGTCTTTTGACCAATATTTTGCTGATTCTCTTTGAACCGATTTTTAATTAAGTGACATATACAAGTGAAAACTGCTGTATTAGACCTATCCAGTAGACACCTTATGTAGTTAACTACCGTATATATCTGTCTAGATAACATAATATCTGTGATTAGCACCAATTTTTAGTATCACTGTGTCACATAGAAATGTTGTAGATAGACGATTGTTACTATAAATTGTCTGTAGCAAATAGTAAGTAACCATTATCATGTACCTAACATAGCGTGGGTTCAATTGGTAATATAAATTGTACTAACGGGGTATATGTGGTTGGGTTCAAAACGCAGACTGCGAAAGTGGCGCCCCCCTCGGTTCACGGATGACATAACTCCACTGCTGAGAATATTCGACCCTCAAGCTGTCCTCCCCACGCGGTACGTCGTCCCACCCATAGATGGCGCTTTTTACAATGTGTGCAATAGTTACACGAATGCGTTCATAGATAGCGCCTCTAGTAGCCAAATTTAATTTAATAACTTGATTTTTCGATGTCTTAGTGTAATGTATTGAATTAAATTGCATTGCACTGCTTTAATCATGATTAAATAATTTAAAACATCGGTAAGTAAGTACTGAATATCACAAACAAGTGATACCATTAAATAACGAAGTTGACCTACCCTCATTTTAAACAAATTCATCCGCAAATCGATTTAAAAATTAACTTGTTTGGGGAGAGCTTTGTAAATATCGTATTCGGTGGAACAGACGTCGATATTGTTACAATATAACAGATATTTGCATGGAGAAAATTTGTCGACATTTTGATGTGTGCATGTTCGGAGTAGACGCTCAATGTTAATCGTTTACCTACTGTGTTACTCGTATGTACGTAAAATTCAATGTCTGAATGTATATACGGCATGTTTGTGTTACTTATTAATTATTAGTTTAAGATTTTTTATTGTATTTTTCTATAAATTGCCCGGTACATAGTTTTATGTAAGTATAGATAGATTACTGTGGTAAGTGGTACTCGTAAGAGTTGATATTTGACCTATTTAATCAAATCAAAAATAATTTAATTAACCTATCGCCTATAAATAAATTAAGTAATTTGGAAATAAAGTTATTAAGTAATATTAATGTTAACTTCTAGAAAGAATGGTTTGGTATCCCAATCTTAAACTAACTAAACTAAACTCCTTTGCAATCAAAGTTCTGATCGCGTAAAGGACATCATTAAAGGATTATCTACATTTGAAAATACTTCGAACCCTGCCTGATTCTGTATTAGGATTGTTGTAATTAATGAATGTTAATTGTTATATAGCACAACGAAGAAGGGAGAGGAAGAGATAGCGGAGAATGCAGAGGAAGCTGAGGAAGGAGATGTACAGGGGAACGTGCAGATCAAGATGGTGGTCAGCAACGGCAAGGTATGTTTTTATTCACACACTTTTTTTGTTTTGGGTGGGAAATTATCAAAGAACTCTGGGAGGAGCGGGAGGGAAAACCCACCCGTATTACTTCCGTTGCCTATGTTGCCAGGGGCCTCGGTATCCCTTTCGGACTTTCCCGCGACCCCGGCAGGCATCGGCCCTAGTGGACCGCTACTCTTGTGCTGACGACATCTCTTTGAGGCGCGCGTGGAACACAACGCGCCGTCGACCCGGGTTATTCACACACTGAGTTAACTCTTATCGAGATTTTTTTAAATATTTTCCTACTATAAAGGCTGTTACAGACTGGGGCGATATCGCGGGTGCGACAGGCATATTGCTGCGTGTTGCGCTCGCGATATCGCCTCGGTATGCAGGAGCCTTAAGGCCCACTGGCACCACAAATCACTAAAAACGTATAAACGAACGAACGTATAACGATTCGGCTAAACGAATTTAAAACATAGTTCTTTTATTTCTGACAATCGTTTGATGAGACAGGTTAAAGCTATATTCAGTGATGTCGTGCAAGTGGGCAAAATTAATAGGTAGATAGATATATCAGTGCTGCCCACTACCCACTCATCAAACATAGATATTTTTTAACATTTCTTGCGGCATAAAGGGAAGTAGTACTATGCACAAAGCTACTATGCAAGAGTGAGCCTTACAGTTGTCGCATATGATGTGTAACATCTGACATCTCACCTTTGTAATAACCAACTGAGCAGCGACAGAAATTAACTTCAAAATTTAAAAAGCTCAATACTAAAATATTTATTCGAATAGTTATTAATTACTAGTGGTCGCCCACTGGTCGAAATTCGACCCCCTCTACTTACAATATATATAGTACTTACTAATTCCATGAGTACACAAATTCCATGCTATTAAAAAGTACTTAATTATTCCATGCTCAAGCTGTCCCTTCCTGTTCATACTTCCGTTCCTTTTCACGAAATCACACCCACAGAGCGACAGGGATATGTAGGGGTCCACTAGGGCCGATGCCTGCCGGGGTCGCGGGAAGGTACTAATGGGTCACCGAGGCCCCCGCAACACAGGCAACAGGAAGGAATACGGGTGGGTTTTAGTCAGTAAGAGTCTGACACACCCTCCCGCTCCGCCCAGAGCGGGAGAAGTTATTTGATGATTTCCCATCCAAAAAAAAAAAAGAGCGACAGGGATGATGTTACACATCAATAAACTCACATTCAATCCTATTCCTACTGCAGTTAGCACAACGTAATCACAGTTATCAGAAATATACATTTTAGAAGACAGTCTTGCATATCTCTAACCACTTTAGAGTCCTTCCCTATCTAAATTATTTTACTTCCTTGTGAAGCTGTGCTTTCATGAAGCCATGTTTGTATATCACCTTTGCCATACGTAGGTATGTGTGTGTTTGACACACACACATTCACTACACTACACATACACTTTAGGTATTGGTTCTTCATTTAAAATGAGTCTACAACTGCTTTGAAAATCACTAATACTCTATGTATACGAGTAGTGTAAAGGCGAGTGTTGAGCCGAGTATTGAGAATCCAATGGAGCGTATCCCAGCGCGTCAAAAAAACAAACTGCTGGATTTTTGACTCTCGGCGCTAAGCAAAGTACGTTGAAAATCCAGTGCGCGGACAAATATCGCCGCGGGAAAAACGCCCGTGCGTACTTGTGCTTACTTAAACCCACCTCTTAAACTTTTTCCTTTGTTGGCACAGCGCGCGAGTGACAGATCCTGGAAGCAGGTGTGGGGTGTGCTGCACGGCACCAAGCTGTACATGTACAGACATCACCCCAGTCAGGTATGTGCTAGCTATAGAATATATTTAACTAGTTTTAGCAGAGAATGATATAAATGTGATATTACTACCTACATTTAAGAGAAAACAATCGTGGCTGATTTTTGTTTACTTTAAACTATTATTAAATCAAAATCTTAATTCTAATAAACGACAATGGCATTCAAAATAAAAATTAAAAAAAAATCAGACTCAGTCAGTAAAACATCTTTGTACATATAATTTACGTTCTCTAGCAACAAAAAAAATCCAATACGTTGTCTTAACCCTCCAATTCGCAAGAAAACCTTGTTAACATGGAAACCAATATCTAAAAAGTGCGGAAAATCCTTTCATGGTGAGGCCAAACATATGTGATGGAAGGTTTACGGAAGGTTCTATTTGTATGCGGCCTTGGCTAGCTCCGATCAATGACGTATGGTTTTCTCGAAGTGTACCTTTTTGTTGACCGGGAGTGTATAGTCTACACGTGTGTTAGGGCTGTCAAATGATACAAAAATAAACAGAAATAACTAATATTTCATAAATGTAGATAAAAATTATGGCGATGGTTAATTGATAAGATTCAATAAATTGAATTTTGCATCTGCATCTATGGTACTCCAGCCCAGCAGATAAATTACCCGTCTCTCCACTATTCCATTGCTTGCTCAAGGATGCATATCCGGTAGGCTCTAATAATCCTTCCTATCCTAAGGGCGCGTCTTCCTGACTATACCGCGCCCCCCGGTCTACTCTTTGATATTCAATGGTCTCTGTAGTCCCATGAAACATGAAGCTTCAGGGACTAGTGCGAATCCTTGGGTTCATTCGATCAATAGAGTCTGGTTTAACCACGCTGGGGTCGGTGCATTTCATTCATTCATTCATTCATTCATGCATCTATGGTACTCCAGCCCGATCTCTATGTATAGCAAGCCGATCCCGTGGGAGAAGCGAGCCAAATACCTAGATGGGATTCTTGATCTTGACCTTACTTTCAGTGAGCACATAAAGAGGACTCCATTTCATATTGACCGCAAGCAGCAAATTGTCACTCAAGTGCAAATTGCGCATCTACACCGCGGACATCCGTCCATCATGACCTATGCTTGCGTCGTTTTCGTACACGCTAAGCCACACCATCTCCATAGGATGACCCTCCAGAATCTTCTCCATAGAAAGGTCACGGGAGCCCACTTCTATGTTCACAATTTTGATCAACACTTAGATCTCGAAACGCCACCATTCAGCAGTTCATGAACTGCCTTGAGAGGCATTTCATGAAGCGTTTCTTCGGCTCTTCCTACCGCATTACGAGGATCTGCCAACCAAGGCGTACACTCGCCATTCCCGATGACGTCCTCGCCGCCGCGACGTCCCCATCCATCCACGCCCCGACCGTGCCCCGCCTGCCGCGCCCGAGCCTGTAGCTTAAAATTTCCAAAATTGTCCCTCGCTGCCCTCTCCCAACAACGCCCTAAGTGGTCCGCACCCCACAGGGGGTGCCCTTAGCGTGTGGTCGCTTAGTTTGTAAGTTTTATGCCGTGGCTGGAGGCCTTAATTTACAGGAAAGTTAGGATAAGCAGACGACAACCTCCTGGTTGACCTGCGAGATGCCATGTAAAAAATAAACATCTATGGTACTCGTAGGTACCGTTGTTGCAGATGGTGGTTTTTCTAATTCACCGATTCACATCGCAATCAAAAATATTAACCATAGGAGAAAATGGAAGAATCTTCTTAATCTGCGTCATTTTTTTCAGCAAAAGGTTCTTAAATTTGTTATTTAATCATGAAGATACTCTAAATAGACCATTGTATTAGTAGGTACCCTCTCTGCCACTTTCTCTGTAGATAGTTTAAATGTTATAAAACATTTTACTTGTACGACAGCCCTATAAAAGTCTACAGTGTAGTGCAAATATTTTGAAGCAGGCAGTGAGATAATGGAATATTGTTTTACGTGGAATGTTTTTTGTTTTGTTATTGTCTACGACTAATGTTTGCTTACGTGGCACCGGCTACACAAATATTACTATGGCGCTTAAATACCAGACTGTTTATATAATATCGACAGGTTAATGCACAAAGCAATTAGGGATTTTTTCTGTAGTTGAGCCTAATATAGTTATGAATATTTATCGGCTTCTTGATCAATAGAAGTAGATTTGGAATGTGATACATCAAATAAAATTATAGATTATCCAGTCGCCTAAAATAAAGCGCAAAATCGAATGTGTTCCTCACAATTCTTGACCACAGACTACTTACGTATACACTATAAGTTTTCTACCATTAAATTGCAATTATTACCGCCATTATAAACCAAGCGATACCCTAAGCCCAATTAAGTCAAAGACTAATCTTAATTACTAATTGAGATACCCGTATAAGTTACACATTATGAATTCTAGAGATGTGCCGCTTATCTTCAAGATAAACTATCGACTTCCTGTCGCGCGCCATAAGCGCGTGCGCACCTGGCTTCATTGTTTAAACTTCGAACTATAGTTCAGGGTTGTCAAATTCTTAATTTAAAAAGAATATAGATTTGTTGACTTTAATTGTTTAACTCGAATATGGTGTGATGACGTCAAATAAAAAAGATTTGTTATCTTTCTGAGAAAAAGAAAATTGACCCAGCAATATATTATTTGATCACCCTATGACCACTTTCCTGGCTTATTATTAAGTTTTATATAATGAAAAGAAGACTTGCAATCTATCTTTTGTTATCAATTTATCATTGCTTCATGCTCATGTAGAAAAACCTCTGAGAAAATTATTATTAGTGAATTGTTTTTTTGTTTTTTATGTATTTTGTTTTCTCTCCTACTCTTACACACGGTGTCTACATCTCTTTGTCTACTGTCCTATCGCAGCTATGCTGGAAGAGATTTCTTTAGAAATAAGCATCACCTTTGTACGTATTTTTCTGTTCCGTTCTTCTTGTCTGTTTATATGTGTGTACATAAACGGTTAAATAAATAAATACATAAATACCAGAAGTAGTTGCGTTTTTTAACTGTTCCAATTAAAATCGTAGTAAAGTCAATTCATTATCCGTCTAAGCAGCTGCCGTGCCATAAGCAACCCAAAAAACAGATGGTAACATATTCAACCCTTAGGTACGCACCGCCTTGGGTCAACCCGCACCTTCCTAAGACCTAGCCAAGCATACAAATAACGGCAATCTTTACTGACCCACGTGATCAGAGGCGGAACCGCAGCTGTCACGGAATTAACATGTAGCTTTCTTAATTATGGACATAATTCTATAGGAAGCACACAGCTGTTTGTTGAATTATGTCGT
Source organism: Atethmia centrago (assembly GCA_905333075.3). Lineage (NCBI taxonomy): Eukaryota > Metazoa > Arthropoda > Insecta > Lepidoptera > Noctuidae > Atethmia > Atethmia centrago. The sequence continues at coordinate 25,474,224 of HG995378.1, read as the reverse complement.
CAAGATAATAATGATTATATAACATTTTATTTAAGAAATGTTAATGACACTTTTCAATATCGAACGCCTATATGAGATCAAAATAAAAAAAAATAAAAAAATATTTTTATTTCACATAAACCTACATGGGCACTTATGAAACGTCAGAAGCTAGGTGCACGGTTCCAATTGGTCGTTTCCTATGGAGAAGAGCTGGCAAGAAACTCCATGGCCACTCGTTTAAAAATAATTGGCGTTTACAATGTTTTTAGGTGCAAATTACAGTGTTAATAGGTATGGGAGGACAGTGTAGGCCTGTCAAGAAGTACCAGGTACCTACTTAACAAAAAAAAAGGACTACAAATTATCTAGTCTATTAAGCCTAGAACGTTCTCACATTCACAAGGTAAACAAAAATCTATGTAATAAAATAATAAAAATAAAAACCTATTTAAACCAAATGACATGTTTGCCATTACAACAAGTCTCAATGAATATATTGTCCACAAATCAAATCAAATTATAAAAAGAAGAATTACAAGTAAAATGTGGAGCAATGACACAGAATGCGCTTTGTTAGAAGTCGTCTGGTGCAACAAACATTCAGCACAAAACACTTCAAACATGTAATGTGTAATGCGGAAGTCACAACTCACTTCACTTCAACTTAACCACTGTTTTCTTGTAATAAAAGGTGTCACACTCCCACCCACTCTCATCCACGCACTAAATGTCAAAACTAACAATACCAACTCCTGCGCACTCCGAAGGCTCATACGAACGTCACTCATTCACGATAAATGCAATAAATTTATGAAATGATATATTTTTGGTGAGAGATCCGAGGCTTTAAATGTACATGTCACATGGAGACAAGCAAAATTTATGTTGTGGTCAGGACCATTAATTTTGTTGTTAATCAGTTCGTTAGATATAGTTGAAGTTGCCTTTATTCTTTGTATACCTACTACTGAATATATTAATTTCGTTTGAACTCTAAAATAAATCGTCCCTGGAATGCGAATAAAGTTAGACTCCTTGTTTTGTGGTTTCTTAGTAAAGCTTAAATATTGTTTATAGCTTCCTTGATATTTGCTGAAAGTGTGATCGTTGGAACAAAGACTGCGCTGTCCACGAAAGCTGCGAGAGAAATAAAAAGAAGGACGAAAGTAACTATAGAATTTCCCGATGATTATTACAGCTGTGCGCAGTGGTGGCCCAGTGGTACCGAACGACCGCGACTTGTGAGTTGTTGTACGTCGTAGGTTCGAACCCAGACAGGCACTTTACTTTCTGTAAATTATTTCATCACCACTGCTCTCAATACGGTGAAGGAAAACATCGTGAGGAAATTGGCATGTCCTTGAACCAAAAATTCGAAGACATGATTGTGTCATCTACCAACTCGCACTGGGCAAGCGTGGTGGATTACAGCCCACTCCCTCTCACCGAGAGGAGCACTGTGTCCCAGCAGTGGGAACATTATAGGCTGATTATGCATTATTACTGCTGAATTCTGAGAAGCACAGGACTGGTCGATGTGATGTCGCCTATTCCCATATCCACATGTCCAGCAGTGGACGTCTTTCGGCTGTAACCATTGTTACAGTTTCTTGAGTTATTTCAAGTAATTCCGTAACTCCAGCATAGTTTCCTGAATTAACTGCTTGTGATCAAAGGGATTCCTTCGCGACAGTTAAGTGTTTCCTCGAAGCATGTCCTACAATTTATTATTGACATTACCTACGCATTTCTCCGTACAATAAACCGAACATTGGTTTTAAATTCCTTATTTAACCATTGGTCCAAAAACCCTTATTGTCTTAGCAATAAAGGCTATCTCGTTAAATTCGCGTACTGAACTTTCACGGAAGATATTCCGCGAATGAAATAGATTTAGATATTCCGAGAAGTGTCGCCTCTATATTTCTAGAGTTTATTAATAAGATATTATGACTACTGCGGAAATCCTATGTTCTTTTGAAAATAGTAGATTGATCTTTCAATTAAAATATAACATAACATCTCGCCTTGTTTCCCCGAAGGGTTGGGCAGAGATGTATCTGTAGTACACCCACATTTCGCCAGTTATGTGTAAGTCTCATGTAATAATTTAACATACATTTAATTGAAAGATTTTGTGCCCGGTTGATGGCAATAGGCTCGCCCAGCCTATTGCCTATTAAATGTATATTAAATAGATATGACTCGTTGGTCTAGTCAACCACTAGACCTGGGAATCGAACCCAAGACCTCAAGCTCAGCAGTAGTTGAGCATGAGGTACTGGGTTCAATTCCTGGGTCGGGCAGTGTTATTGACTTTTATTTGTGGAATTTCTCAGTAGCACCCAGCAGTCTGGATTTGAGCCCGGTTGGTGGCAATAGTCTTGCCTCCTATTACACGGGATTTAACTGAAATGTCAGAAAACTCCTAAGAACATGTTCATCGTAGCAGAAAAATAATTTCTTTATCAGCAATAGCCTTAATAGTCTGTTATTGTAATTACGGATCTAATTAGCCCACATTTTGCTTTAATTAACGTTACAAACGCACGTTTATGTAATACCATACCTAATTTCCGTGTAATTGTGAAACTTATTTATATTACTTAATGTCCTTGAACTAAATATGAAACTTCATTGTTTACAAATTTATGTTCGTACATAAGTCACGTGAAAAATATTTTCACTTAAAGTATGAATAGGGTCTTACACCCATTTTTGAAAAGTGTCATAATTAAATTCTATAGTGCTAATATGCCCCAAAGAAAATCACAAAATTTTTATTCAATCGATAAGTGCAATCATAAAAATGCATTTAAAATTTTACATTTTCAAATTTCGCGCGTAGGTTGACGAAAACGCTGGACGCAGTGGACGCCATGGTGCTCTGTGGTCATGACGTCACTGGGCTATGAAAACAAATACGCTGGTCTTTGTATGATAATTGACACGTTTTTGTTAACATAGCCGTATGACGTAATAAAATGGCGGCTACTATTTCATGGTGTTTTATAAAAGATTAGAAAAACGTTGAATTGAATTTTAAAATTTATTTTGTTATTTTATGAACTAAAACTAACATTTTCCGACTCTTTTTTGCCTAAACTATCTCAATAATATATTTATAGATTTTTTTCTCGTAGGTATATAGTAAAATACCCTATTAGTAGACACTACAATATAGTATATAAACAAACACCTTGTCATCAAAATCAATCAACCTAACCTTATCCCAACTATGTTGGGGCCGGCTTCCAGTCTAACTGGATGCTGATAAATACCAGTATTTTACATGGAGTGACTGTCTATCAGACCTCCACAACCCAGTATCTAGACAATATATACAGATTTACAGATTTACAATATAATAGAGAATATACAGATTTTCGGGGCTTCTGACGACTCGTAACTACTGTCAAAGATCCATGAATGACAGCCGCGACCAACGACTTAACGTGCTTTCCGAGGCACGGAGGAGTCTTGGTATGTAAAGGTCACCCATCCACGGACCAACCCCGGCAAGTGTAGCTTAACCTGACGGATCGACCCGAGCGGCTATTATTACTTAGCCACGATGAAGATCGAGACAAGATTAGAAAGGCTGCTAGCGAGATTTACAAAAAAACAGAAACGGATAGTAGCGAGACCTCAGATGAAGACATTGGAAACAGCAACGTGCAACACAGCATAGCAGTGACACAGTGAAAAGAGCAGAGAAAGCAACTGGACCTGAGCAACCTGACGGCGACGTTGTTAAAAGATGAATTAATAGATCCCTCCCATAGATAAATTACCCGTCTCTCCACTATTCCATTGCTTGTTCAAGGATGAAAAATCAAAATCAAAAGTCATTTATTCAAACTAGGCTGAAAATCAGCACTTTTCGAACGTCAAAGTTACATAAGACAGTCCCCCAAAAATGCCCACCCGTCACCACTTCCTAGTGCTTTAGCTGGGAAGAAGAAGTGGTGGAACAAACTCCCCAGGAGCACGTCTGTCTGTTTAGTTATATAAACTTGATTCTATACAAATCATATGCAAAGTAATTAACATTACGTATGCAAAGTTATATGCATATCCGGTAGTAGTCTAATAATCCTTCCTATTTTAAGGGCACGTCTTCCTGACCATTACCGCGCCCCCCGGTCTACTCTTTGATATGCAATGGTCTCTGTAGTCCCATGAAACATGAAGCTCCAGGGACTAGCGTGAATCCTTGGGTTCATTCGAGCAATCGAGTCTGGTTTAACCACGCTGAGGTCGTTGCATTTCATTCATTCATTCATTCATTCATTCATTAATTCATTCATTCATTCATATGTGTACCGTCAACAGTGGCATCTTTACTTTTCGTGGGAGAGTCCGAAAAGGATACCGAGGCCCCTGGCAACACAGGCAACGGAAGGAACACGGGTGGGTTTTATTAAGCAAGGGTCTGATACACCCTCCCGCTCCGCCCAGAGCGGGAGAAGTTATTTGATAATTTCCCACCCAAAACTCAGCATTTATTTCAATTAAACCATTTACACACGGCACTTTTCAACTGTCAAGTAGTCGGTCAGTTAGAAATATGAAGCTAGATGCCCATTTCAAAGCGTAGTAGGTACCTATGGAGAAGAACGGGCAAGAAACTCCATGGAAGAGTGTCCATGGAGTTTCTTGCCCGTTGTGTGCCCGTGTGCTTTTTAAAATGCTGTAATTATTTATATAACCAAATTACAAGATGATTATTAACATTAACCAAATTAAATTAAAACTAAGTTATGCCTAAAAAAAGCCCTCGGGGCATTGTACCGAGGATGCTGGCGGCATTTCCTCGCTAAATTGCAATGCTGATGCGTTGCGCGAGAAAGCCGCCAGCTTTTCGGTCACCAGTTACATCAACTAGACCTTTCGCGATTTCCGCACATAACTTATGCGCGCTGGGACCCCACGGACCGAGGGTCTCGACGCCAAAGACTACAAAGTTGTACTCTCTGCCAAGGCCTCCATATTTAATAACTTTCAGATTTTCGGCATTTTCTGCCGCTGCACCCGCTTTAGAAGTAGTCCGTTGGAGGTGGGACGGTGCCAGTGTCTCTACACAGGTAGCGTCCGACACAAGCGTCCGTCCTAAACTCCACGGAACCAAAGACACACCATCGGGTCTTTTGCCATCATCTCTGACAATGCCAGTCGGCTCAAGAAGAGCAGGCACATTGATGCTGGCAAGAGACCGGCGGATTATGTCATTAAGGCGCTGACAAGACCCAATTGACCAAAATAGGCTTATCTTAAGAAACAAAATTGCCAAATCTATATAGTTTGTGGTAGCGGAAAAAATATATGTTAATATTGAACATATTTCTCAGAACTTGGTTGTTATCAAAACACGTTTTGAAAAAAAAAATCGATACAAACTAATGTTAAACTAACCTCTTACCCTGAGTTCTAATCCAAAATATCTGTATTAAATATTAACATACGTTACGTATTTAATTAATAACAAGGAACGTCTTATTTGAATGCAGAACTTGGTTGTTTTTTATTTTCGATTACTCAACTCAATTTTGAGTAAATAGATAACTGCTTCATATTTTGCAATAAATCACAAGCATTGTGTCATTGCGCTTGTCTTTCTTTTCTATGCAATCAGACAGTGACCGCGGTTTAGGTGTTGTCAGCGTCTTAAGTGTCGCATGTCTTGAAAAGCGTCCTGCACTTTTTTGACAACAAAGCCCGTGGTGACCCAGTTGGTCCACGTCCGTGCCACAAGGGCATGTGTGTGGAGTGCATACCGTGACCCCAAGCCGCAGACCAGTCGCCAGACGAAGCGAGGTCGGATCCAGGAAGCTATATGGAGAAGGATGGGCATGTAGCCAATGACCGGCCTCTCTAGCTCCGACCGCCAAAAGTCTTGCGCGATCCGGACCTGCTGCGGCTCAGGATCGATTTGTATGTTTAATCGCTTTTTAATAGATAGTATCTCGTCATAAAAATCTGTTTGTTAAAACTTATTAAAATTCTATAACAATAAAAAAGAAACAAAGACAGAAAAATATTTTATTTGGGACACGCACAAGACTTACAATAAGTAAAAATGGAGCATACTAAAAATAAAACTAACCAAATTAAGATGATATTAACGTCTAAGCTGAACAACCCTTTTAAAATAGTCAACGAAATATTGAGCCCTTACCGCCGATTTATCGTCATTTTTACGAAAAGGCAAATTTTTCATAAACCATATTGTTTTAAATATCGCTTAGGATATAAATCGCATTTTCGTAAAAATGTCGCTTACGATAAGTGCCGGGCGGTAAGGGCCTCAATATGTAAAAAAAACGAACTACAATTGAGAGATAGCTTATTTTTAATACAAAACACAACACAACATATCAAAGAATCACGCCTGTCATCCCTAGCGGGTTAGGCAGACGACATTTCGCCAGTTATGTTTAAGTCCCGTTTAATAGGGGGCGAACTATTGCCATCAACCGGGCACAAATCTAGACCCCGGTCTACTACTGAGAAATTCCTAATGGAGAATCCCAATGACACTGCCCAATCTGGGAATCGAACCCAGGACCTCATGCTCAAGCAGTAGGGCTTGCGACAACTAGAATAATACCCACTACAAAATAATATCTTGATACAAACCGTATTAGACTGAATACAAGTCAGTATAAACTCTACAAAACTTCTATAAAGGAATTGGCTATAGTTATTAATAGCAAAAGGTGTGAAGGATAACTTACACGTCTTTAAACCTTATGACTTAATAACAGCGTACGATGAAAATAACAACTTTACACTATACAGCATAATTATGTCAGAAAGTTGTGGTCATTTTTAAGGGTACAGACCATCAAACTCAAAAATTTTCTCTATGGGACCAAAATAATCAGCCGTCCCATACATTTGGGTCGAATGGGTATGTAAGTTTTGTAAAGAAAGAAAGAAAAAAAAAGAAGAATATTTGGGACACGCACAAGAATAAAAAAAAGTAAAAAAGGAGCATTTAAAACTATCAATATCTACATATTTGATCGAATAAACCAAAAAACAACAAAGAAAATAAATAAAAACGACTTGTGCGACGCCAAAAAGACTGCTATCTCAGCATAAGGCATAATTGTATGGGACAGTAGATATTTTTTCGCGATTGCGATGTTGATCCCATAAATAAAGTTGTTCAGTTTGTTGGTGTGTAACACGCCCTTAAATTTGACCACACCCGATACACGCTGTGTACCAAGTTTTATAACAATTTATGAACGTGCATTAACACCGTCAAAGTATTTATTAAGCGCACTTAACTCGCCGATACTAAATCAATGGAACAAAACATCGATTAGCATAATACCGTGCACTAAATGTACCAGATACATATTTATGAAGTTAACACCCAACGAAAATGTAAGAAGTTGCATGTTAATGTAATCAGATCAATGTCGGACGATGCCTCTATTCTGGTGGAAGATATAACTACTTTTTTATATTTACATTATTCGAAACTAACAGACTTAAAATAATATGTACATTGTACTACAAGTATATAAAAAAGGAGGGGAAATAATCATAAGGCATCAAAAAATTCGTCCGCATCGCTGTCAACAAGGCAATAGTGCCCAAAAGGCTAGTAGCATTGCCACTTTGTATGGCAATGCTAATTCTTTGGCCAAAAAATAGGCCAGCCCTCTGGTCACGTGAGGAGTCGACCAACCGCTTGGCGATGTCTTGACAAACTAAGTGGGCACTCGGACACCATGGCCCTAGTGTTTCAACCCCAAACAGCTCGAACATAATATAAGTCCAAGATTAAGATTGTATTGTAGTATAAGTATAAGATTGGAGTATTTGCGCACTAATAGAGTATTTATTTATAACTACTTTGATAAAATACACATAAATATTTAATTCGGTATTTTAATGGGAAAGATGTAGATAACTCAAGATAATTAACACTGAAACTTTCTTTATTAAAAATAATAAAAGTCAATGATTTTCCGAAGGTCACAGGAATCGCATACAGGCTATTTTAATAGTCGATATAAAAACCGCGTATTGTCCTAACTAGAAGTGTTCGAAGAAAAAGTATGCATCCCTTTGAAAATAAAATTCTTCGACCAATACGTCTGAACTTCCGAAACTTTATTATACAATTTCTTTTTGTGTATTAGTGTCGCTTTAACTTACAAATCTTCAGAAGTTATAAAAATACATCTTTAATTCTCGGTCTATTTCAATTATCTCACCCCAGAATAGTCCTCCCATTTATAATAATGTATAGTTCCATAAATCGAGAAGGCTTGTTATCTCAGTGTTACCACCCACACCTAGGGTTGCCCGTCCTGCCCTGAATAAATGCCATCGCCTCGAGGAAGCATGCTAATGTGAAACAAACGGATACCATGCATACTATGGCACCCATTATTTACGCAAAATACTTGTAGATGTTTGTAGTCTTCGTTTTGAAAGGAAATTGGGTTGTTATGCAATATTCATGGGTGAGTTTAACAAAGTTGATCATTGACATGATTGAATTATTACTATAAAGAAGCTATTTTTGCATAGTTGTGTGAGATTTTTTTAAAGAGTTATTAGTGCCTGAAATCGTACACGACTTGGGCCAAGATCACAAAATAATTGTTCCATCAATTTTCAGCCATAGATTAGTTCTAAAAAGTATTTCAAACCATTTGTAACACTAACAAGTACCTTCAAGGTCAGGTCTACTCACGTACACACACCCCTCAGCCATATTCTTAGCACGTCAGAATAAATATATGAAAATTGCTATCGATATCCTCTTATTTATTGCAGTGTTTTGGCGGACACTTAAGTATTTTTCATTATGGTAAAGTGTTATTCGATTATAGACAGCTGACAGACTAGATTAGACTTTTTAAGGATTATAAATAGTTTAATATTTATTTATTGCTGTGAGAGGCATAAATCCTTTTTCGTCTCGCACGAGTAAGCATTACATCGTCAGTCGGCTGGCTATTTTTTCTTGAGCCTGCCTTGAGCTTAGACTTACGGGCGTATCTATTTTCGTTGACTTGTGTTGAGTAACTTATTAAATATCTGGGTTCCAATATTTTTACTTCGGAAACCGCGCATGGCAGGTTTCCCAAAGTTGACGTAGGTACATAATCACAAATCTCGAAAACATCACCTGAACCAAAAAATACACAGCAATAAGAATTTCAGTGCAGCGTATTTCTCGATATTCGAAGAAGCTCACCTGACGTCCGAACTCTATTAATAGACAAAGGACAGATCATCAAGCATACATGCTAAAATAAATGGAATGGGAAAACTTTATCGTGGATGCACACCGTAATGGATCGCTCGCACGCAATCAATGATCGATCAGCAGACGCGTTTCGCTATCCTGCGCCCGCGCATCCCATTACACGATAAACGACCCACAAGCCGATGAATTACAAGTGACTGCGTAATTGAACACCGTTGATATTTGATGGATTGAGCTTCTGCGTTCTGCGGATCAATTAAACCCTTCTTTTCATGAGTCAGTTACTTGACAAAAAAAAACTTACGATTTGCTATGGTAAAACATATTTCAGCAGATAACAACAAAGGTCTTTATTCAACGAATTATGACAAACCAGAGCAGGAAGTTAATAAAACAGTAATTCAGCGATGTAAAATTACGGTGTAAGCACAATAATTGCCCATTGTCTTTCTGATTTCTGAAATTCCGAGCCACTTTTGCTCGTAATCTTAAACCTTAAAGGCTCCTACATACTGGCGCGACTTGTCGCGCGACGCGTCGCGACACAAAGGCACCGCTTGTAGCGCTACACGCGGTGTCTTTGTGTCGCGTCGCGTCGCGCGACAAGTCGCGCCAGTATGTAGGAGCCTTAATGCTGTAAACATATCAACTACTTAAGAAAACAAGATATATTTCATGCCATTGTTTTATTTTATTGTTTGAACGGAAAAGCCCTGCGTCAGTGGGTGTTTAAGATTAGACACGAATGCATTGAGATTTATCATGATCTTCTTGGTTTTCTCAAAAAGGCGTTAGCTGCGCAGGCGGCGACTGAATGGTACGTCGTGGGTCAATGCTGGGCAGGTGTCGCACTATTGTTTCAAGCCAGGGTTACCGCGTATTGTTTCCTAACGTATTCATGTGTATATAGAATATACAATCGTGATGGGTTAAAAGTTCGTAGAGACATTAAACTTCGTATAGGAAATATGAGTATCGTAATATTAATATTTACGACCTAAATTAAATGCTTGTGCTTGAGCATGAAAAAGTTAATATTAGAAACGTGAACGTTAAAGTTATTTTTATGTTAGGTGTATGTCTCTGAAATTACATACCTTATTTTTATTACTATTTACTTATTTCTTTTGGTTTGTTATGCTTGCTACCTAAGGTCGAATTATTAATTCACATGTGCTAGATGTCACTTTGTGTAATAAAATGGTCATATTTATTGTAATGGTGATCGTTTAGTTTAATCGATTTATATAAGTGTAAAATAAATGTATAAGTACTAATAAGTGTATAAGTCTAGAATATAATAAATACAATATGAGCATTTCATTACACAAAGTGACAGCTAGCACATGTCATATTACTCCATTGAATTAATAATTCGACTTAAGACGCTGACAACACCTAAAGCGCGGTCACTGTCAGACTGCATAGAAAAAAAGAGAAGCGCGATGACACAACGCTTGTAATTTATTGCAAAATATGAAGCAATTATCTATTTATTCAAAATCAAGTTGACTAATCGAAAACAAAAAAACAACCAAGTTCTGCATTCAAATAAGACGTTCTTGTTATTAATTAAATTCGTAAAGTATGTTGATATTTAATACAGATATTTTGGATTAGAACTCAAGGTAAGAGGTTAGTTTGTATCGAGATTTTTATTCAAAACGTGTTTTGGTAACAACCAATTTCTGGGAAATATGTTCAAAATTAACGTATATTTTTTTCCGCTACCACAAACTATACAGATGCGGCAATTTTTTTTCTTAAGAGAAGCCTATTTTGGTCAATTGGGTCTTGTCAGCGCCTTAATAGCTTAAGTTTCCCAAATTGGCAGACCGTAGGTAATATTTTTAAAGTATTTCATATCAAAGTTATCTGTTATTTGCCAACCCTGCATGCCTACATACACCAATGTGAAACCATCAGGTGCAAGGAATTTTAGCGTAGGTACTCGACCTCAACAGAAATAAACATCTTTTGTTATAATTGTACACCATTGTCCCAAAGAGATGCACAAATAAACACGTTCAAAATAAACCGTAATTAAATTGAGGTACTCGAGATTTACAAATGGCCGCTTTTAAATAGAAATACTGCACAGAGAGAGAATCTTTGTGGTATGACATAATGTACAGTCGAGAACAACGGTGATTTGAATATTAATATAATAAACGTGTTATTTCTGTATGTAAAGTGGAGTTCTTGGAAAATGAAGAATACTGACAGGGTAAAGAAAAGGAGATTTGTATTTCGAGCTTGTTGTCATAATACAATTTTCTTGTTGCTATTAGTAGTAAGGTTACTTGCAGTTTTTCGCAATGGAAACTCTATTAACAAGTACGAGATCTTGAAATGAGATTTTCTCTGTAGATGATCACAACGAGTTTAAGCTTTTCTAATAAGGGAATTCAGTTGCAAACGTTTTCTTGTTTCTTTGACTTGTATTTTCCCAGGCAATTACGTCATTCTATCTTCTAATTACTAACTCAGACTAGTATCTAAGGAAGTTGCAGTAGACGGTAACTGTCCTGTGCTTGTCAGTCAAGTGCTCCTAGTGGGACGAGTGGTTATTTATAAGCTTATAAACATAGTCGACCTTCGGGACGCGCCACAACACACTTTATTCATTTGTCGCTTCATTTGTTGTTGAAACGCATGAATAATACACTTAATGACGATCGTAGGCGTCATTCATTCCCCTGTCGACAGACTTTTACTGACTGACAACCCCTTAAGAGGACGTTGAACTTTACACAACTTCGTCGGAACAAGTGAAAAGCAATAGTCAACGAGGACCTTTTATTGATGGCAAACGTCAGGACCCAGGTGCTCTTAGAACTGGGTCTATTTGTGTTTATTCTCGCTTTTCGACACATTAAGGAGTTTGACCTTTAGGGTTTCCGGAGCTTCTATTTATAAATCCTACGTCTTAAGGTTTCACTGTCTCACCACGTTGGGTTCACCAAACAGCAACATGTTTAACTAACAATTCATCGTGTCGTTGATTACGTATCGATAATTGCCGAATTAAGCGTAATCAGCTGTAACTCGCGTGTCGACGACAGCCTGATGACGTGAATTGCCCATAGTTGCTCAGACGATGCTGCCCAATTAACTGTCGTTGGTAAAATTGCTTTATTTGCATGAGCGTGTGAGGTGCGCCTCCTGATCCAACACGCCGCGGCGGCTGGTTCCGACTTCCTGCCACGCCAATTATAAAAATAAACAATAATCACTTCCTACAGCGTTGAGACAGGTCGTTAAGTCCTGCTGTCGGCGGCTCGGGGATTAATTTGAGGGCGCGTAGTCTCGAATTTACGTAATCGAGCGACGTGTGTGGCGACAGAGCGGCCTCTTATAGGGCTAGGAGCTGAAGGCAGAGCCCGCACCGCGCATACTGCCCAAAAACAATCCACCGCGCGGCCATCGCCGGGTAATCGACACTTTATCTATCAAATATCACACTTCTTTCAAATGAACAAACTCCCTATCTCTCGATTATCGTTATCGATAATCGAGAGCGACACATCACATTAGGTATTGTGAAAAACAAGCTCCCTAAATTAACAAGCTCCCTATACAGTTATTATTGTGTCGCTCTCGATTATCGATATCAATAATCGAGAGCAACACATCACCTTAGTGTTGTGAAAAACAAGCTCCATATACAGTAATTATTGTATCGCTTTCGATTGTCGATAACATCGTTTTTCACAATAATGTGATGAGCTTATCGAAGCGAGTGAATCTTGGGCTGTTAAAACATTAGGCTGTCGCCTTGCGAGAAGCGTCGGCGGTCGAAACACGATTGCGCTTTTAAAATACTTTAAATGCCACAAAATGTCACAGTTGCAGCACAAGGACCGTTTAGAGTGATACGGCCGACGTGTAATAACTTCGTGTAATAAGTTAGGCAAGTGGAATGCCGCCCCGATGGGCTTCACGTTCAGTAATTTGTGTGCAATTCATTAAAGTACATACTGAAGATGCTCAATCCATCTGGCTCAGTATTTTTTACGATGGATATTGTCACTGCATGTTATCAGGCCTTTTACCTTATTGATATTCCAATAAAATGTTCCTTATAGAGACGGCAAATAGGGAGTGTCTTTGCCATTTTAGGTCACAATGAAAAATTGTCCTCATTTTTTCCATGAGCGTGAAGGTTGCCAATTTGTAAACGCTAACCACGCGTTTAAGTCACTCTTCCTTTCACACCGAAAGGGCAGGAAGTGTACTGCCAAACATCTGACGAACAGTAATAAATTCTTCATCCCTTTTTCGAAGACAACTTAAAACTTAAAACCTTTCGAGCTTTCGGAAGTTTGCAGACAGTTGACCTAGTTCTAAACTTGGGTTTTATTTTACATCTTAATTCAGAGTTGACAATCCCATTTCGTGTGTTTAGGCTAAATGGAAATAGAAATAATATTGGCACAGGATTGACCTAAATCTGAAATTGACGGCGACAAAATAATTACCGGGTCGCAGCGACATCTTTTATTGTTCAATTTCAAAGGGCTTTCTTTCTCTATAAGAATATCATGAAGGTCGAGATCTAATTTTATTCATATTTTCTTGACTCAAAAGCAACTCGCGTATTGCATCACAAATGAACTTGAACCGTACAGATTACATAAGAGTTTACCTCAAAACAATGAAACACGCGCCTGAATGCCAATGTTGGGTCGTCAGCTCCCGAGCAAGAGGCGTCGTCAACGCCCAGCGATAAATAATGCGGGAATAGAAAATAATTACGAAACTCCGAATACTATTTGGGTTCTACTAATCTCCAGAGTTTGTCCTAGAAACGTTCAATATATCAAAGGATCTGAGTGATCACTTAATCTCCTAAAATTGGGTTCGCGAATGGCGAAATCATCTGGGAAACCTCAGTGCCTAACGCCCTATATACCTTTCCTTAACGTTATGTAACGTGGACCAGGTAGTTATAGTTACACCAAGTTATTTTTCTCTTTGTGGCTATTTTTAGATCTCGCCTTTGTTGAAATTGAAAAGGCTCGAGTATGAGCTCTGAAAAGCAATGCTCGGCGAAATGTTTTTATTTTGATCGTGATAAATAATCTTATTATTGACGTGTTTATTATGGTGTAAGAATTCTGTGGATAGAGATACATGAATCGTATAAGGATGTAAACATTAAATAGAAATAATTTCCCCACTTACCTATTATTTTTACCTACATAAATCTAGGCTGAAGCATACATGATGTATGTAGTTTGGCTCGGACTAAATACTTGTAAATTCGCGTGCAATTATAAAAATACTTTTTTAATCAGTCAACTTCTAATGCTGTCCCTAAATTAAAGAAACACATAAATTAATTTAGCTGCCTGTTCCCACGCAAACTGTAGTAGGCATCTAGGTAAATGGGTTACTTAATAGCCCGCGACAATTTGTTGTAAACGACGTGTGCAGTGTCGCAAGCGCAACCTTAATAACAACACTACTGTTACACATGGCGACGTCACACTCACTAGCCTGAAAGTGATCACTGGAGCTTTACGGATTTTCACCACATAATACCGTACTTAGGCAAATTATAGACTATCCAAGAGAAACTTCTTCGAAAGCAAATAGTACAGTAGCGGTAACAATAATATTATATCAGCCTGCGGTAACGGCAAGTCGATTTCGACACAAAACGTATAAATAATCTCTAGCACTCGTATTTCCTTCGCAACGTGCCTTCGGAAGCCTAAACAAATACTTAACGCTGACAGACATTTTGCGAACGGAACGCATCAAAATGGCGCTCGTATATCACTCATTATCTAAGTATATTGGATTGAAGTTAAACATCCCATAAATAAACCTTCAGGCTATCACATTAACGATATTATCGACTTTATTGTTAACGCAATAAAGCTCGTTTTAATAAAATCTGAAGTGGTTAATTGTGAGGAACATGATACGTAAACAGTTCCTGTGGCTGGCCTACATACTTTTAACAATTCATCGGTCAATTAGATCAGTATCGACTATCGATAATTCATCTGTTGTAAGAATCGGTAAACAATAATAGCGAAAGTATTCGAGATATTTGGCAATAGCTGTGTTTACTGCATACCTTGGGTCTGTATTTTGGTTTCCATGGAATTGAGAACAGGAAAATAACTTGAACATATCTACGTCTAAGGATTGGTTCCTGTATTGTTGTATTTATTTTTACATTCCCACACACCATTATCGTTGTAAAAACAAAACTAGAATAGAGTGCTTGAACGTAAGTGCTTTTCAGAAAATTCCTTCGCGTAATAATGTCAACCACAAAATCTGGACTTTCAAATAGCTTCCGGTTTTCATGAACTCCATTCATAAATTGTTTTTTCATGTAACATGTTTATCATGTAATAGTCGTGTTAAAATAAAATAAATTGCATGGAACGGAACTAGGTTTACTGTATCGTAAATCGTTTATAAATGTGGAGAAATATAGTTAAGTAACTATGAATGACAGGAACAGCTACGGCTGTACTAGTCATTCGTTTGACGGGAACATTGCGAATAATATAGGTTGTTACACACTCTTGCAACACAATTGTTACATTTTTCAGCGGATTTTCTTTGGAACAATCTTGTGGTGTATATGTAGGTAATAATGCTTGATTGCTTGCATGCTTTTTATTTAAAGAGGTTTCATTATTTTCTAGTAAAACTTAATTAATTGCTCCTTTATTTAGCAACGCGTAAAAGTGCCTGTGCATCATTTCATTTAAAAAAACTGCTGTCCCATACAGTTTCAAAGTTGATGTTGACGCGATTTCAAAGTTGGTCCCTTAATAAAAGTTATACATTTTGATGGTCTAAAGCACTCCTTAAAGTTTGTCGGGTTAATTTTTAAACACCCTTAAAAGTGCCCTCATTAATTATGTGACATAAAGGAGCATATCCACTTTTTAATTTGCGGCTATTCATATAAAAGAATTATCTCTATGTTTATAAAATAATTAGAAATCTCGTGTATGATGTACGTACCTAGTTTGAAACGTGTCGTGCATTTGCACATTTTGCTGTAATTAAAGTTGCACTAAAAATAGAACCTACCTTGCTTGATTATGACAGTTGAGCATTCATATAAGCAAAGTAACTTGAGTGTGTTAAACAAAAAATCATGTCATGTCCCTCCCTTAATTAAAAAATATGAGAGGAAAACTGTAAAAAAATTGTTTTTCTCACATTCCAATCAAATGAGTAACGATTACCCAATAAGAGAACCGCTAAACCACGCAATAATCGTTTTTTACGCGACGTCTGTTGAACTAAATTTGGGCCACATCCACAAAATACCCCAACAGTTTGACATTCATTTACATCCACTCGATCTCTTTCCAGAACACGGCATACTTCTGTCAGCGAACCATTTATCTCGTACTTTCTCTGAAGCTTCCAATAATTATTCAATTTCAAGAGAGATTAACTATTATCTAACTATCGGTTTGTTTACTAAGCGTAATAGATGATGTTGCTAAAGTGGTCTAGTTAGAAGTTAGAACAATCATGTTTTGAAAATGTGACTCAGAGTTTTTAAAATTCAGGTGAATCATTTCATTGCGCAGTTAGAGGATCGGTTTCATTGGTGTGATGAATCATGCAGGGATCCTTGCAGGAAAATATAAGTAAACAAACAGGTTTTAAGTTTGGTTATTTCTATTCCTTCGGAAAAGCGTCATGCTAAGCCTGCTGTAGTAAGCTACAGCAGGCTTAGCATGACGCTTTTCTGGCCCTGGTTCAAGCCATGGTACGGAGCGAGACGGCATGGGCAGCCGTCACCTCCTTCTGCGAAGCAGTAATGCTCGCGAAGGAGGAGGCGGGACGGTTGAGCGAAAGGCAAATTTCGCGCCCTCTCGCTCCTAGCCGCCGCAGGAGACGCCCTGGACGTCGGGAATCCCGGGTGGATTTCCGGCCACCGTAGGCGCGGGCTTGCGGACGGTGAGCAATGGGTAGCTCACGGTAGTTTTAGTCAGTTAGAGTCTGACACACCCTCCCGCTCCGCCCAGAGCGGGAGAAGTTATTTGATGATTTCCCATGCAAAAAAAAAAAGCATGACGCTTTCTATTTCTACTTTATTGTAGAATATAAATAACTTGTCTACATTTCTCGGTAGAAAACTGTCAACTGTCTACACGGAAACGTCATTTTTGTCTACTCTTCCGTCGACAGAACGCTTCTCTACGGTTATCGTGCTAAGCCTGCAGCAGGCTTAGCATGACGCAGTCTATTTCTACGAAGAATAGACACAGCTATTTCTACACAGTGACATTTCGTTTCCCCATTTTTGACATCGTACCGTAGAAATCCTTCTACAATCTGTCATTTTGTCTTTTGTTTCTAAAGATTTTTGTCTAGGTCCTTTTTTATGTAGAAGGATTTCTACGATGCGATGTCAAAAATGGAGAAACGTAATGTCACTTTGTATAGAAAGAACTGTGTCTTTTCTTCGTAGAAATATAAAGCGTCATGCTAAGCCTGCAGGAGGCAATGAATGTCGACTTAAAATTTCATAATGCTTGCCATGCTTGGTTGGTACCGTTTTTTCATTTGGCTGGACGAGTAGACGCGTTAGACGGTCGAGTAGAGTAGACGCCATCTTGATATGTTCCGGCAAACCCACTACTAAAACCTAGAAATTACAACTGAACGTTACAAATGCTTATTTAACGTTTAATAAATGAGCCTTTAAATATACTGAGTATTCAGTTTCGAAATCGGAATTTAAGTAGGTTACGTTCAAAATACGTACAATTTTTAATTTCCTAGCACGTGTCTCAATCTCTCCACACTTACGTAGACTGTCCATCGTCAAGTTTTTGTGTCACCTCATTTACAAACTCTTGGCTACTACTCGATCACCAACAGATATACATGAATTAGTTAGGTATTATTTAATTGTGCTTTTGCATGTTGTGCTATGTCTTATAGGCTTAATTGTGCTTTTGCATGTTGTGCTATGTCTTATGGGCGCACATAATAAACGATTTATCTATCTATCCATCTATAAAGAACCGAAGGAAGTTGGAACTTGGCGACCAAATTTTCCGCCATTTCGCACACTCGACCTTTGTAGGACGGTCGTGGCCAAATAGCCCTCGTGTTTGGACCTCCTTTGATGTTTCAGTAAAGGTCAACTGAAAAGGACCGTATTCTCAGCAAATCGATTTTGGTCACGGCGCGGCGTCCAGACATCTGATAATAAAGCTGAGCTTCGTAGTGTCTGTAATAGTTGTAAAGGTGACCTTTAAATAATTAATTAATAAATAGGTAACTAAGTAACTTACTTTGAGACGCTGAGAGAGCATTAGGCAGCGTCCTAATAGAAGTTCGACCGATGTCGGGTCGCCAGAAGCTCGAAAGTCTGACAACCAGTCTTACCAAGGGGTATCGTGTTACCCAGCAACTGGGTTGTGGAGGTCAGATAGGCAGTCGCTCCATGTAAAATACTGGTATTCGGCTGTATCCGGTAAGACTGGAAGATACCGACTTCAACATAGTTGAGAAAAGGCTAGGCAGAAAGCGAACGTCGCGCGAATAATCGATCATCACGTTCTTAGGTCACTTTTTGTTCGGTGAACCGAAACGCGTGATCGGTTTCTATTAGGACGCGGGGTTATATTCAATAAAATCGGTTAACAATGAAGCAATGTTTTTACACTAATTCTAATTTTATTCATCAGATCATTAAACAATATTCACTGCTGCTTATTGTTTGCCGAGATTTCATGGGGAAAAATTAGTTTAGTAAGTCGGTAGTTGTTGACGAAAAATAATAGAACTGGACCGGAAACCAAACTAAAATAATAAATTTCTGTTGATTTAGCGTTAGTTCCTGATCTGAATAAAAGCTTAGAACAACACTCACTTACTTTTTACAATACAACACAAACAATCTTAGTTTAGTTATTTTTATATTTAAACAAAAGAATGGCCAAAAATATCTTATTTGGATCATGAATCACTTGACCCACTAAGCTGAGTAGAACTAATTTAAAAATAGTCATATTGTGTTAATGATTTCCTATGAAATCTATCGCGAACCGCAACGTTATACGTTTTTACGCGATTCTAATACAGTTGCCCTATATCGTTTATTAGTCAGTTACTTACCGCAAAACTGTAAAATCTGAGTTTTTGCGTAAGTTTCCAAAGTGTCTGTGATAATAATAACATCATTTACGAGTTCGTATCTAGGATCCACGTTACAGTATTGTGCCAGAAATCCATTGTTTGATGTGGTTAAGAAAAGAACAGAAGATAAATTTTAGTTTAGTCCTGTCAAATTAATCAGCGCTTGACGTAAATTGACGTAATTTTAGTAGGCAAGTTTTTAATCACATCTAAACTTGTATGGAGTAGTGACAGGCGCTGATTAATTTGACAGGACTAAACTAAAATTTATCTTCTGTCCTTTTCGTAATGAAATAGAAAGAAAAAGATGCACTGAACTTAAGTTTAGTTTTGTTTGTGAACAAGGGAATCGGCGCCAGTATCGTAGCTGCGTTACGTTCATGTTTACCGGTTTCCAATGAAAATGTTTGGCTCACGTCATTGGGATCTAATTGGGATCTTTTGAACCAGTTTAACTGATTTTTACAGTTTTTGGGAGAAACTACGGTTGCTTAGATATTATTGTAGGTATTTTTCACGCTTTTTAGGGTTCCGTAGTAAACAAGGAACCCTTATAGTTTCGCCATGTCTGTCTGTCTGTCCCCACTGTAGCTCAGAGACGCTTAGTACTAGAAAGCCGTAATTTGTCATAGGTATACATATTAATCCCGCCGACAAAGTGCTGAAACAAAATCTTGAAAAAAATTTTTTAGGGTACCTGCCTTGCACGTAATGTGGGGATGATATTTTTTTTTCTCGTCTACCCCATGGTGTGGGGCATCGTTGGATAGGCCGTTCAAAAATATTGCGAGTCTGTGAACACCACTTTTCGATTCAAGGATCCACTTGCGTAATATTAAGCATTAAAGTGCTAATTTTTGTTAGAGTCAAGTGTGTGTATGTCCCTGCCATCTAAATGGTTGTTTATGGAGATGTTAAAAATTCATAGCAATAGTAAATATAATGAAATTAAAAGGAAAACTATCACAGCTAAGTAGGCTTTACAAGTTAACGAGTTACAGTCGACCAACTTAAATTTTCAGTTGGAGAATTGACCGTGGCATATATCGATGTATGGAGAAACATGTTTTTCAACTACAATGTTAAGTTTGTTTTTGGGATAAATTCATTCCAACTTCCCAACGACGGAACCCTTCATTGTGCGAAGTCCGACACGCACTTGGCTGGTTTTCCTATTATATCTTCTGTCGGGTTCGTAAAGGTTTCCCCCAAGTAGCACCTGACACATCCTTGACATTTTGCCAAGTCTACCCCTCTGAGCCTTTGTTTTAAAAGAAAGGCAAACCCTACCCTCGCGGGAAGGTACTTATGGGTCACCGAGTCCCCTGCCGACACAGGCAACAGGAAGGAATACGGGTGGGTTTTAGTCAGTAAGAGTCTGACACACCCTCCCGCTCCGCCCAGAGCGGGAGAAGTTATTTGATGATTTCCCACCCTCAAAAAAAAAAACCCCCACCCTAGTCTTTAATTACAAAAAAAAAACATTCTTGACGGTTCCAAATTGCAATACCTACCTACATCTACAAACACCCCAATAAATCTATTCGTGACTTAATCACCATAATAAACAATGAAACGGCCATCAATCGACGCTAGCCATCATAAGGAACTCCCACTGCTGGGCATAAATGAAAAGTGTTGCTATTTTCGACGCGGCGGTATATCGACCGCCACTCCGACTAATTAAGCTGTGACATTGAAAGCGAAACTGACATCGTTCCCTGCTTTGCATAAAACGGCCGGGACATGACGGGAGAGGGAAAATCAGGTGTCATTATTGTCTATTTAAGTCTCAGAACAAATAAAAAACCAAGACATAGCGCTGCGAACAATACAGTGAAGGCATGCCAAAACTACACCTCGCTCTGTACTACACTCGCACACATAATTTACAACCCATTTCAACCAAACTACACCTCACGTGCACCTACGAAACCGAGCGGGCCTCACGTCACTGTTGGCAGCGCTGTCTTAGTTTTTGATGTGTAACACCTTACCTCTTGCTTTGTGCGGGAGTGAATTCGTCAAAGGGACGGAAGTGTGTAGACAGGAAGTGAAAGCTTGAGCTTTCACTTCCTTATTTAAAAAGTACTTATTCCATAGTACTTTTTAATAGCATGGAATATTATATCATGGAATTAAGACTCTTACAAACAAGCGCGACACAAAGGCACTGCTTGTAGTGCTACACGCGGTGCCTTTGTGTCGCGTCGCGTGTCGCGCTTGTTTGAAGGAGCCTTTAGTGTGCTCATGGAATTAGTAGGTACTATATATTGTATGGTAATTTCGACCAGTGGGCGACCACTAGTAATTAATAATATAATAAATTCGAACAAATATTTCAGTATTTAGCTTTTATAAATTCTGAGGTTAATTTCTGTTGCTGCTCAGTTGCTTATCACCAAGGTAAGATGTCAGATTACACATCATATGCGACTACTGTAAGGCTCGCTCATTTTTTTTTTTGTCTGTTTTTTAAATACTTATATGGTTTTTATGGAAAATGAGACATAATATAAATCTGGGAAAATAAGATGCAACAATTAGCAGTTCCACACTTAAATGACTTCTTCAGCTATTCAAAATTCTGCGATACTTGTAGGTAGGTTTGTGTTATTACATATTATAAGACTAATTAAAAGGAATTAGTATGTTGTAGTAACAGGCCTTCAGAATTGTCTCCCAAAATCTTCATCAACAACTTTGTTATTCCGTGAATATTCAGACTGTGGTATAATTCACTAAAGCAGTATTACAAGTACGAGCATTACTTTGGAACTAATATACATTCCTCTATTAACGCAGAAACTAATATCTATACTAAAATTTCAAGGGCGCCGTTGAGAACGTCCCGCTAACAAAGCGTGAAAGCCGACTCTGATACGACTGGGTCACGCAAATAACCATTGATTTTCTTTTGCACGAAAATTTGATGTCATTAAAAGTCGTCTTTATTGAGCTCTCTGGTTTTTATCGAATTTCAAAATAGGAATAAAAAAAATTATAAAAAGACATGTATGGTTAAAAAAAATCATGCCGTTTTGAAAAATGAGCCTCAACTATTTTCCTCTATTTTTTATAGTCATTATTAAAAACCAAAGCCGCCATTTTGTCGTTTTGAAAAAGGAACCATAATAATTATTGTCGTTTTTGTTGTTTTTTTTGTTTATATCTGTTTTAGCCACGTCCCTTTTTTTATTAGAATTTAAACACGTACTTTTTTGCCATTAGTGCCAAGCACAGACAAATTAGAATAATCAGTCAAAACACATAGGGATGGGTTGTTGGGTTCTACTTGTTGGGTTGGGACCTATCTATATTTTGACCACAGAATTTGATGTCTTTATTATTTCTGGACTTATTAAGTAAGGATAATGTTATGTGAGTCAGTAATATAAACAATTTTCAATAACTGATTCACTATACTATCTACTTTAAAAAAGCTTATGACGATGAAGAAAGAAAGAAAAAAAATTGTTCATTCTGAACAAACAAAACGCACATTACAAAAAAAAACTTATACACACATACAAAGTTGCCAAAAGCCTCGTATTCAAGCAATAAAAGTTTGACAATCTTGTCCATTGCTTGATGTCAGGTCCAGGGACCAAAGACAATTTACATTGCGTAATAATTACTCTGTGTTGCGACACTGGCAAATGACAACAAACAAACAATCAACACAAAAATAAAATGCCGATTGCCGAGTGGGAAAATTACTTGATGATGAATCATGAATTCATGATTTTTACAATCTAAAAACTGTCGCAATCGTGACAAAGTGGCCCTCCCTTTGTCCACAACAATAGCTACTTAGCTCACCATTGAGGGAACAAAAAAGATTTTTCTCAGAAATTTAGCTCTTCAGAAATTCTGTCAAAACTGACTTACTAAACAACTAACTTAAAGAAACCTAGAGCACAGCCCAAGTTTGGTAATAACGTTCCCCTCAAAACGTCTTCCATTTTTGATAAAGCATCGAAATAACTAGGCCATTCTATAAATAGTCGGGGATCCAATGTCGTTCCAAATTAACCTTGTTACCCATTTACCTGCGTTTCTAAGGGCTGCAACCAGTTACTCGGAAAATTGGGAAATTGAATAAAGCCGCTCCGCTCTGTTGCGCGTTGGCAGCTGAGTTTTCTTATTATTTACTTTGTAACATTTGAGAAGTATTTTTGTTGAAGAATATTTCCATGGTAACAGTTTGAAGTTCTTCTTTTTATAGACTCAACAGAGTTATTTTCTGTCTGGTAACTAAGTGGCAATATCTTGCAAACTTGGCTACTTTTCTTGCCAACGACCGATTACATTCTACATCAGAAACACAAGACAACTGTAGATAATAGTCGCACATAACAAGGGTGTGTTATGACGTCAGAGAATCGTGGGGCGGGTGGCGACAAGGTGGTGGGGGAGGGGAGGGTATGTGTGCACGTTTACCACGTGTTCTAGTAATAGGACAAATAAGCTCGTATCAAAGTAATTGTTTTGTTACATTAGGACCTTGAGAAGCATTTAGGGTCAGGTAGTCGCCGTTGACCTTGGCCATACGCGCGTTTGGTTTCATAGGGAAAATGTATTATTAGTAACGAAAATATTAATATTTGAAAAAAATCACAGATTGAATTAAGATAATAAAATAGTCTGTTCATACAAAAAAAAATCATGACCATATCTTAAGTAGTTTAAAAGTACTTAATATCGTTTTTAGGGTTTCGTAGTAAACAAGGAATAGTTTCCCCATGTCCGTCTGTCTGTCTCTCTGACCCCACCGCTTTAGCTCAGAGACGCTTAGTACTACAAAGCTGTAATTTGGCATGGTATATATATTAATCCCGCCAACATAGTGGTAAAATAAAATAATGAAAATAAAAAGATTTTTTAG
Organism: Atethmia centrago; assembly: GCA_905333075.3. Lineage (NCBI taxonomy): Eukaryota > Metazoa > Arthropoda > Insecta > Lepidoptera > Noctuidae > Atethmia > Atethmia centrago. Next base: position 25,449,967 of record HG995378.1, on the reverse strand, counting down.
GCTACTTCTCTTGCACATAATGTGGGGATGTTATTTTTTTTTCTCGTCTATCTCAAGGTGAGAACACCATTTTTCGATTCAGTGATCCGTTTGCGTAATATTAAGCTTTAAAGTTCTAATGTTTGTTAGAGACAAGTGTCTGACAACTAAATGGTTGTTTTTGGATATGTGTCAAAATTCATGGCAGTAGTACATAGAACGAAATTAAAACTATCACGGCTTAGTAGGCATTAAAAGTTAACGAGTACCTAATAGTCGACCAACTTCGTATAACGATGTATGGGAGAACATGTTTTTCAACTACAATGTTTAGTTTGTTTTTTGGATAAACTTATCCCAACTACGGAACCCTTCACTGTGCGTGGTCCGACGCGCACTTGGGCGGATTTTTAATTTTTTGGGTACACATTAATTCCTGAATTAATTTCATAAATTATTTTACTTCAATACGCTATTACGCATTATGCTACTGCCCGAAGTCTAGATTTGTGCCCGGTTGATGGCAATTGATAGGCTTAGGGCTCAATGGGGGACTAGTGGTGGCTCAGTGGTAACGGCCGCGACTTACGTCGTCGTGGGTTCGAACCCCGGCGCTTTACTTTGAGTAAATAATTTCATCACCACTGCTCTCAAAACGGTGAAGGAAAACATCGTGAGGAAACCGGCATGTCCTAGAACTAAAAATTCAAGACATGTGACATCTACCAACCCGCATTGGTAGATTACGGCCCACTCCCTCTCGAAAAGAGGAGGCCTGTGTCCCAGCAGTGGAAACATTATAGGCTGATTATGTGATGGCAATAGGCTCGCCCCCAATATTTAAGTCCCATGTAATAATATGGGACTTACATATAACTGGCGAAAAGTGAGTGTACTACAGGTATACCTCTACCTAACCCAACCCTTCGGGGAAACCAGGCCTGATATTATATTATGTGTTTTACTACAATACTTAAATTTATTCACGTATAGAATTAATGTGTACGCGTTCTAGTTTAACATACATTTTTGCATAACTTACTTGCATTATTTGAAGGCGTAATAACAGATTTAAAAGTCACTAAAATCATATTTCTGCGCCTTAAGGGTGTTAAAACAGTTATAGGCCAGTTTTAAACAATCTATTCATAGATTTTATTGCTAAATTTTATTAAGAAAACGATTGATTAAATTACAGAAGATATAAACATAAAAGCTGAGGCAGTCGTTTTGCGTTGCCTTAATTAATTTAAATTCACATTCTTTACCACACGAAACATCGCATTTCCGATTCGTATAGACTTATATGCTGTAAATCACAAATTGATTTGAATGTTGAAATATCAAGAAGCTCTTTAATCTTTTAAAATGAACATTCACCGTGTCTTCAAATACCCTGAAAATATTTAAAACAATTAGTTTCTGTCTTTTACTGTTACGATTTGACGACCAATATGCAAACAGACACGCTGCTTTTTATACAAATTTATTTGCATTTACCGTTTGCGAAACGAAACTGAAATTAGTTCAAGTTTTCAAGCTTATTGTTATTTTTTTACAGTATTCTGAAATAAAAAGCCATTTAAAAAGCAGATTCCCAGTTTGTATCAAAATTCGAAGTAATGTCAAATAATAGATATGTCAATGCAACGGAACTAGTTAAGTAACTTCTTTAAAATAAAATAAAAGGTAGGTACCACCCTACATTTGCATTTCCTTATTTATTTAACAGAGAGTAAATTATCAAATAACTTCTCCCGCTCTGGGCGGAGAGAAAAAGAACTTGTCATTTTATAAATATAATATAATATAACATCACGCCTTGTTTCCCCGAAGGGTTGGGCAGAGGTGTATCTGTAGTAGTACACCCACATTTCGCCAGTTATGTTTAAGTCCCATGTAATAGGGGGCGAGACTATTACCATCAACCGGGCACAAATCCAGACTCCGGACTCTCAGACCAGAATCCGGATTGCTACATACTACTTACTACCGAGAAATTCCAGAAAATAAAAATTAAATGTTCTAAATGTTTATATAAATATTATATTTATTTTGTTATTTTTATCTCACGAAAAGCTGCACTGGTTAATGTCATCATGTCAACGCCGGCTGTCGCTGAAAACCAGGGCTTCTGTCTCGCATAGGGTCGCAGCAGTATGCTGAGCGATGACCGTTTTGTGTGGATGTGACGCACATTTTCCCCCAACTTGTTCTTTCTTCACTTTCTAACGAGCTGCGGCTGGCGGTTTCATCCGCATAATTCCCACACCATTGTCTACCCATGTGCCAAATTTCATTAAAATACATTCAGCCGTTTTAGCTTCAAAGCATAACCTTTCGCATTAATAATATTAGTTAAGATTACTTAAAATAATATAATATTACTTTAAACAAACACCAAACATAGCCCCAATCACCTGATACCAGACATCAATAAACAAATAGCTCCATACATTGCTGTAATTTTCAGCGTGTGACTAAAAATAGCGTCGCGTCGAAATAGCCCGTCTCACTTATTAATAGACGGCATTGTTTAGAAATTCGTCAGCGCCATCACTGCTCCTCGTGTCTGAGTAATGCATAATTGATTGATAATTTATTTTATACGTAATATGCAGACACTGATAAGTTCAAAGATGAACTAGGGGTTTTTATTGGTGTACTTAGGAACATAGGCGGAACAAACTCGTCGAAATTGTCGGCCAAATCAAACAACGGTATTCATTAAGTGCTCTTTGCATTTAGACTTCTCTTATAGGGTCAAATACTCATATTAATCAATATTTAGTAAATATTTATTTGGTTCCTTACCAAACAAATTCTCTACTCCGCTATTATTATGCTCAGCATTGTCCGCTGTCAGCTTATTTAATACGTCACTTTTACGTCAACTCTAACATACGCAAAATCCTTGATAATTAACTGCAGGTCAACTTTAACAACGCAAATATCAACCTGTACGTAAACAATTAAAAAGCGTATTCCCAATGAACAATTCAGTCCTACGCTAACAAAATTACAGCTGAATGCCACGTCAACGTACTGTATACAGAGCTTTAACGCCGAAATAATATGATTACGTCAGAACCTAGATGACGTCATCGATTTGACGATATGACACGTCGTTCAGTGACACGTGATAATTAATTTACCTTATTTAAATTGTTCCTTCGCCAGTGTCGTTTCGAATTAGAACGTGTACGTCATTGTTTTGTGGTGTTGTGTCTGAGGAACAGTTTTATATTGTATCTACCCTGTATTGTTATCGAAAGATTAAAATAAAGGCTTTTTAAAAATATACAGGATGGCATTTGTCTGTCAATTATAATAACATGGTTTTAAAGATTGTTCTGTAAAAAAAATTAAATCTAAGGAAATTGCACTACTTTTAGGCAAATGTTATTTACTCAGTGAAAGACTTTCTAAATGATAAGAGTTTATCCAGATTGTGACTGTTATAATTAATTGTAAATTTGACCTAAGTCTTACAACTTATGTAATTGACTATAATATTATTAATCTCGTGCACACTGGGGCGATGTCGCGGGCGCGACCGGTATCTCTGCTTTGTTTGGTGGACATTGTTTTGTTTGTATTAATATTTTAATTCATGTAATCATTTGCACGCCGTAAGGTAGACTAGCCGATCTCATCAATTTATGTACATCTTATACCTGTACCTGCATTCACAGCAAATAAAATTCAGATTCTGATTCTGGCAGGGACTTCGACACGCAACCTGTTACCATGGATTCAGTACATGATTCTGGACCCGATTGCGTTCAAATATTTCGCCAGGTATTAAAAAAAAAATACAATAATAAAATATAAAACAGCGGATTTTTTTTTCGATAACGGGCAAAAAATCTACGCTTGGAAGTCTAGGTTTAGGATTTAGTGAAAACAGACATAAACGTTGTAAAAACAGACAGATTTTAGGGAACCACAAAGTACTGCAGTAAATTTTCTAAAACATTTATGTTTTTATTAACTATTAAACTTATTTTTGCACACTATACCAACATAATAACGAAGTCTACCTACTGTCTCTCACGTTTTCACATTCTTATCTTGAATGAAAAGTGTTTTTTCCAAGAAACTCGGCTAAAACCAAATACCCACTTAATCCGCCAAAAAATGCAACAAAAAATATATTACCTATAAATTCTACTATGACAGAAAAAAATTGACATTTATTGACACTCAAAACTCTTGCCAAGTGCCTATCGCAGTTCATAAAAACCGGCCAAGTGCGTGTCGGACCACGCAATGGAGGGTTCTGTAGTTGGGATTACTTGGGACGAAATTCCAAAAACAAACCTAACATTGTAGTTGAAAAACCTGTTCAGATATATGCCACATCCCATACATCGATATATGCCACGGTCAATTCTCCCACTGCAAATTTAAGTTGGTCGACTATAACTCTTTAACCTGTAAAGCCTACTTAGCCGTGATAGTTTTCCTTTTAATTTCATTATATGTGCTACTGCCATGAATTTTCTCACATCTCCATAAACAACCATTTAGCTGGGGCTCTAACAAAAGTTTGCACTTTAATGCTTAATATTACGCAAGTGGATCCTTGAATCCAAAAGTGGTGTTTACAGACCTGCAATATTCTTGAACGGCCTATCCAATGATACCCCACACAATGGGTGGACGAGAAAAAAAATATATAATTTTCACATTACGTGCAAGGGAGGTACGCTATTTTGTTTTTCAAGATTTTATTTTAGCACTGTCGGCGTGATTAATATGCTTTCTAGTACTAAGCGTCTCTGAGCTACAGTGGGGTCAGACAGACAGACAGACGGTCATGGCGAAACTATAAGGGTTCCTTGTTTACTACGGAACCCTAAAAAGTGTTTCGTTTTCCTAGTTTCCTAGAAACAGCAGTAGGTACGTATCCCTTGAAATAAGTGAAAGAATTTGATGCCAAAAGTTCTTTTCATATTTTCAAAACTCGAAGTGTAACCCAACCAATTCGAAGAAAAGCTGATTGTAGGAAAAAATTGTGGTCACATTACAAAGCGACGCACGCACACAGTCACTAACGTCTCTAGCGCAGGTACTTCGTTCATTTTACTTTCTTTTGACTACACAGTGGAAATGACTGTAATTTACGTAGTTTTAATTATTTTGGAATAAAAAATTTTGTTTGAAAACGGTGAAGGAAAACATCGTGAGGAAACTGGCATGTCCTAGAACCAAAAGTTCGAATACAGGTGACATCTACCACCAACCCGCACTGGGCCCGCATGGTGGGTTACGGCCCCCTCTCTAACGGAGAGGAGGCCTGTGTCCCAGCAGTGGGAACATGGACTGCTTATGTAAAAAAATTATGTGTATTAAAAATTACAGAAATCGATTCAGTAAACGATTCTGAACAAACTACTTTCAGAATGTACCTCTATTCAGTTACACATTTATAGTATTATGTATATTTTATTATGTATATCTTATGTATTAAGAAATATTGTAGCTTTACAGTCACGATAATATTTATTAGGTACTTTAGTTTCCAGTACACTTGATTCATTGTCATCGAAAAACAATCAATTTGAGTTTTATCGTCGAAGGTCCAATGGTGGGTTCATTGACCTATCGGTAAACAACCCCTATTGAACAGGGTTTCTACCCTTATAATGTAACTGAATTATAAGGTCTTATGGTATTAAATAACATGTTAAACACAGTTTCGAATATACTAACTTGATTTAGGTAAGTGTAAAGCTTGCTACATAAGGATGTGTTTTCTAGACTAGAACAACTAGAATCAATTGCATATTTTTTGTAAATTTTGACGTTCAAGAGTGCCTTTTATGTGCCTATTTGAAATAAATACTTTGACTTTGACTTTTCGATATTATATTTAGCTCTCTTCAAAATGGTTGAGCTGAATGGTGCTGATCCATGCGTCATGTTCGTAAATGGGCGCCGTCAGTTGGGTTTGGTCATCTCTTAGCTGCCACGGCTTATTTTTTTTTTTTTTTTATTATTTTTTGTTTTGCAGTAGGTACTATGAACGCGGTTTTTTTCATCATCCTCACATTTAGTTATAAATTCAACATTATTTATAGTAATCTTTATGTAACAATATAATTTATAAGAGTGACCAGACATGGAGTTTCTTGCCCATTCTTCTCCATAGGTACCTACTACGCTTTGGAATGGGCAACTAGATTCATATTTCTAACTGACCGACTCCCTGACAATTCAAAAGTGCCTGTAAATGGTTTCATTGAAATCAATGGTTTGAGTTAATATTAATTATTCAAAGCATTGGCAAAATACGCAAGCACTACGACCCTTAGGAGCCGAGCAAAAAGAAAAAGTCAGAAAGAACGCTAAGCGAAAACGAGGTAATGGCGATGCAATGCGACGCATCGGGGAACAAGAAATTTCAATGCGATGCGTCGGGGAACAAGAAATTTCAATGCGATGCGTCGGGGAACAAGAAATTTCACGCGAACAAAGTCGCGGACTAAGCTAGTAAATAAAAAAAGCTCTGTATTTCTACTTCATATTGTTTTTAGTGTAAAGCACCCCTAGTAATCAGCAGTGTTTATCAAATTCGCGCCATTTGAGATGTATTCTATAGGCTTTGTTTGTTCAGGACCAGCGGATCAGCGCCTTTAATCTTGTTAGCGTTGCCTAGTGTGCAATGACCTTACTCGGGGTTCAACCGACAGTACTATTACGTACTAAATTTACGTTTAATACCCTTTTGTACACAAAATCCAGGAAATTCAACTCAAATTTATGTATTTATATAAAGGCTTACCAACTAAACACATACACAGCGTTAACCCAAAGTCTGTGATAATATAGATCTCGTAACTATCTAAATTATAGGAAAGCACGACACTATCAATTAGCGTACTAGAACATTATAGGTACAGTCGCCAGCACATCCAGTTATCACAAACTGTCACATTTTCTCATTTTTACAGATTTTCAACTTAACCATCAACAACATTTGGAGAAATTTGACTTTGAATTTGGTAACTTGATGTGCTGACGACTGTAGATAAGAAAATATATTTTAAACATAAAACAGTAATAAATCCATAACATAAAAAAAATACTACATCATAACTTACAAATGCTAGGTTTTTTTTGTTTTTTTTACAGCTTTTCTAGGATTTTCATTGCTATTTTTGAAAAGCTTTTAACAGGATTGATGATTGTACAACGTTGTGGATACCTTGCTATCCTCTACGCACTTAACCTTCTTCTCTTGAGATGAAATATGGAGTCTATGCAATTACGGGTGCGTCACTCCTGGAAGCTATTTTACGCTTGTATGGGAAGTAGAGAAATCTATATGTAGCCGAGGTTAAGCGGAAAACAATACCAATACGTAATCTGAATTACATATGAGCTAGCTAGGACAATATACATGAAATCATGACAAGCAGGATACATCAGCCTACATTCGTACCCACTACTGGGACACAAGTCTCCTATGTGAGAGGCAGTGGGCCACGCCACGCTGGTCCAGTGTGGGCCATACGATGGCATAGTCTATGTTACCAATCATTTGTTCACAAAACACTATTACTCCTAGCGAAGTAGTATTACATACACAAAAACAATTTTATCGACTCAGTTTACTGGAATCACAAAAACGCAATAAAATTGATGTTCTGTTACATTTGCTACGTGCTACGTAGTTCACTGCAGAATAGAATTATTCCAAGTATTTAGTAGGTATAAATAACGTTCCATGTGAATGAACAGGAAAAATATTATAGAAATCACAGGTTTTTTACATGATTTTTCTTTCAACGGTACAAGACATCTAAAATATGATGCAGTTTAAAAGTATCAGCGTATTTCCCAATCACACATTTGTCTCAGTATGTAGAATCTAAAATATTAAGCAGATTTTTTATTTAAGTATTTTCCGATGACATGTTTTTCTAAGAATTTTAATTTAACCATCGTGTATCAGCTCTCCTAAAAGGTTACTTACGAGTAAACGCAGTTGTCTGGAGAGGAAATGCTGTATAGAAGTCATGTCATAAGATTCCTGCCTTCCCTATTCAAATTGTTCACAACCTGCTTCGTTGAAATCTCAAGTTTTCATTAAAACATTTTATTTTTTTTGCTACGCTGGTCTCCTTTTTGCTGAGGGGCTTGTGGCTAAGTAATAACAGCCACACGGGTCGATCGATCAGGTTAAGCTACGCTTGCCGCGGTTGGTCCGTGGATAGGTGACCATCTATACATACCAAGACCCCTCTGTGCCTCGGAAAGCACGTTAAGCCGTTGGTCCCGGGTGTCATTTGTAGATCTTTGACAGTTGTTACGGGTCGTCAGAAGCTCGAAAGTCTGACAACCAGTCTTAATAAGGGGTATCGTGTTACCCAGTAACTGGGTTGTGGAGGTCAGATAGGCAGTCGCTCCATGTAAAATACTGGTATTTTACATGGAGCGACCCTAACATAGTTGGGAAAAGGCTAGGCAGACGATGAGTCTCCTTTTTGCTGACGAGTGCTACTTTTGAAGAGATAAAGTAGGTACTTACTGACATTTAACAAACCTTTCTGTTCCAAAGATTTCTAATTATAATGGTACCTAACAGTTCTCGACGTCTCCAATTTAATTTTGTTTTTTTCGTTGAAATAAATATTGTTGTTACTTAAAATACATTAAGATGCACCCGGTCAATGTCTCTGTAAATTGATCTGTCGGCATTTGTTAAGAAATGTGTTATATCTTGTGCGCAGGTCCATCACCAAAATTGGAAGTGTTATTGTTTACGTTTTTCGCGATTCTGATCTGCATCGTTAATGTGAACAAGAATAAAACAAATTGAGTAACATCATCACGACTTGTTTCCCCGAAGGGTTAGACAGAGGCGTACCCATAGAGTACACCAACATTTCGCCAATTATGTTAAAGTTACATGTAATAGGGGGCGAGCCTATTGCCACCATCGGGCACAAATTTCAGACGCGGTACTGCTACTGAGAATTTCGAGATGTAAACGCCCAATAACACTGCCCGACCTGGGAATCGAACCCAGGACCTCATGCTCAGCAGTAGCGCTAGCGCCCACTGGACCAAGGAGGCAGTCACAATAATAATAATTGGTAATTAAACCTTATCAGTTTGTGTGAATCATCCAAGAATAAAGTTTTTACCATGAGAAGAACATAGACACAACATTACACTGCGGGCAGTAATTTAGAATCACATTTTGCAAGACATATGAATAGCACAGGAAATTATTTGTCCACTAATAATCTTTGTAATCATTACAATAACATGTAATCAAGTCCTAGTTCTAAACCTCAAACACAATCTATAAGAAAATCACATTCAATTTCAAAACGGTACCTTCACCTAATCATATAATAAATAATCTGAGGCAAATCACTACAACTATTAATGTTACAGTATTATCTATTGCCTAATCAGTTAATAATTAGTTCAGACATGTTCGGAACACGTTCATAATCTGCAGACCACCGGAACTGTTCCAAGGATGATCCAAAAAAGAACATGGTCACAGACTCGCTTCTACAACACTATTTTTTCCAACACGCCATCCATTGAAAATTCTTGCCAGAAGCACTTAGGGAAGTTTAAAATAAACCGCGCAATGTATACCAAACAATAGTTGAGACTCGTGTAAGAAATTAAAACAGTCAAGGCTATCCGAGTTGTTTCCTAAAATATTTACACAACTTCCACGTTTCGAAAACGCGTTAATTTTCATAATACAATCCTGTATTATGAAAATTAACGCAATTTCGTAACGTACGATCGTTCGTAAAATTTTGTATTGATTACCTAAATGTCGTCAAGTTGGTTCAGATCAAGATTGATGTATTTTCTTTAAGATAAGATAAGATTTTTTTTTTTACAAAACAAGTATAGGGGAGAGTGTGCATGAAAGAGCCAGTTTTAAAAAGTATAAAAAATAATCATTTTAGGCTGATTGTTTTTAAATAAAAATACTTTTTTTCAATAATTTGTTTAATAGTAATGCTTGTGAAATAAAAAAAAAATGGGAATAATGTAAGAAATCTGAAATATAGGTATTAAAAAAAAAATGGGAAATCGGCTCCTTCAAAACAACCTGTCAATGAAAGAGCTACCGTGTGCTATGAAAGAGCCAGATTCCACTTTGTAGAAACAAACTAGTTTTTTAACAATTAAAATTTCTTAATAGACACTATCTAATCAAAATTAAACATAAGTGAAAATCACAGCTTTTAATCAGTCTCAAATAATCATCTTAAAATAATCTTAATCATTAATAATACTTTTGTAAAAATCAGTCTGAAATAATGTTAAAACTCTAATATAACAATCAAAAACATTTTTGGCAGAAGAAATTGATCATTCCTTTGTTACCACAGGACTCATGAGTCCATGCTCCACATATTTTGCACTGGTACAATTCCTCTTTGCTCTTGGAATAGTGTCCATTACACACAATACAATAATTCTTATCTTGCTGTAAACTAATATTCTGTTTTTTTAATTCTAATAAATTTATTTCATCATCTGAGCTTGTTAATGATGTATCATCGTGCAAAGACATGTTGGCGCTAGTGTCACTGGAATCGTCCTGTTTTTTAGAATTTAGTTTTCTGATATTTTGTTTTGTAGTCATTTTCTTAACAATAGTTTTTTTAGATTTGTTTTTACTTTCTTTTTCTTCTATTTTGCTTTTTTCAGGAGTATCCGTGATTATAGCTGATGTCATTTTACGATTGTTAGGTTTGGAATTCTTTCTGGGTCCTGATTTTGGGAAAGGTCTTACAACTTCGGGACTTGCAATTTTCTGTATTGATGTTGATGGCTGTAAACGTTCTGGCAATGGGATGTTTTCAATCAAACTATCTGTGGGTATGAATTCGACATTTGGAATTCTGGAAGCTTCTGAAGGGATAATATGAAAAGTGCTGCACTCTGGTGTTGTTGGCCTCAGGTTTTCTGGCGTAGAATCATCCAAAGAGACTGGATTCGGTCTGTCGGTCACGTATGATGCAAGAAAGTCATCATCCGAAAATGTGTTAGAATTTAAAGGATAAATGCCAGTTTTGATGAATCCTTGAGTAACATTTTGCAGACTAAAAGCTGATAAATAAGCATCTCTAGCAAACTGCGCAACTTGGTAGATGGTAACAGTTTTACCAGGATTCGAAAGCATCCACTCATTCATAGCTATTCGATATCTGGTTTTGAATGGCCCATACACCGTGACGTCCAGAGGTTGTAGCCTGTGGCTGCAGTGTGGTGAAAAAGTGAGCATTTTTATAAAATTTTGTCTCGCAAATTCTATCACACCGAGATTAACATGGGAGGCATGGTTATCCAATAAAATCAATGCTGGATTTTCTTCTGATGGTTTAACATGGCTCACAAAATGTGCCATAGCCTTCATGAAATTCTTTTCAGTCATCCAGCCTGAAACATGCGCTAAACCTAATGCTCCTGAAGGCCCATTATTTAACATATGGTCTTTATAATTCACGCGTGGAAAAATAAAGACCGGGGGTATAGTGCCACCTGCAGCATTAATAAAAAACAGAGTGGTTACGAGCGTACCACGCTCGGCTGAAGTAACCTGCCCAATTTGTTTCGAGCCTTTTTCAGCGATGATTTTAGGAGGGGCTGAAACGGTGCTGCATCCTGTTTCATCTGTATTAAATATCATGTGTGGTGGGAAATTATACTTTTCGTAAATGCTGGTCAGCTTTTCAAAGAATAAGCCAACGTTCGTTTTATTAAAACTTGTCGCCCTGGATAAAGACGTGCTCTCAGGTTTTCTGACTGACAAATCTTTGTGTCTTGACATGAAGCCTAGGAGCCATTCCACAGAGGCAATTTTGTCAGTATTCCATTTTTCTGGACAAATATCATTTGCCTCTGCATACTGGAAAGCTAATTCTCTCGTTTGTTTTTTCGTCAAACCGTGACACATTTTGGATGCAGTTTTTAGATATGACACCAATAAGTCTTCTTGAATTTTAGAAAAAATGCGTTTGTTACCTATATTTGGGCAATGCACATACTCATCCTCAGAATTCTTAGCCTTCTTAATAATTTTCGCCAAATAGGCCCTTGATATACCAAATGATAATGCCGTTTTATTTATGGATTGATTTCCCGCAATCACTTCTCGTACAGCCTCTTCTATTACTGCAGTTGTGGGCCTTTGCCGTTTTTTCGGTGCTGAGGGTCGCGAAGACATGTTTTTCTAGTCTGAAAGATTAACAGTATTAAATAAATATCACAAACACGGCGATGTTAAACTAAAAGCTAGTAGTATATTGAAAGAGCCAATTTGTGTGCCATGAAAGAGCCGGCTCTTTCATAGACTTGACAATTGGCTCTTTCAAAACATTTTATATTAAAAAATGTAACCTCAAACTACAGCTAATTTACCTTAACATCATAACAAGAATATTTGCGTAAAATAATGCCAAATATATGCATAACAATACATCATATTCATTTTATCAATCTATGCTTTACACTTGATGTAAAAAAAAATTAAGTAAACCCAAAAATACTTACATTTTGGCTTTAAAATTTTCAATGCAGTCCTACGACGCCATTTGGTTTCCTAGAACTGTCAAATGTCTGTGGGTGACAGCTGTCCAATGTTGCCGTATAAAGAGTAAAATTGAATTATGGTAGGATTTTGTTAAGTGGGAGATAATCGCATCGGCTCTTTCAAAGCTTGACTCTTTCATACACACTCTCCCCTACACACACAGCATGCAAGATGTTACTTCAAACAACAAAAATAACATCATTGTTATCATCAATCTGAAATATACGAATACGATCAACTCACCCTATCGCAGTCCACTGCTGGACATAGGCCTCTCCCAGGCTGCGCCACAACACCCTGTCCTCCGCCTTCCGCATCCAGTCTGTCCCAGCTACCTCCTTAAGATCGCCGGTCCATCTAGCTGGGGGGCGTCCTACACTACGCTTGCCGATACGCGGTCTCCACTCCAAGACTCGTCTGCTCCACCGGCCATCGGTCCTTCGACAAACATGGTCAGCCCACTGCCACTTCAGTTTGCTTACTCTGCAAGCTATATCGGTAACTCCAGTTCTTTTCCGGGTAACTTCGTTTCTGATTTTATCCTACAAAGAAACTCCAAGCATAGCCCGCTCTATAGCGCGCTGAGCGACCTTGAATTTATGCACCAGCCCGACTGTCAGTGTCCACGTTTCGGCACCATATGTCATAACGGACAAGACGCACTGGTTGAAGACCTTAGTCTTCAAACATTGCGGGGATGGCGACGAGAAGACTTGACGAACTTTTCCAAACGCTGCCTAACCCGACCGGATCCTTTTGTCGACCTCTTTCTCAAAGTTGTGTCTACCGAGCTAGATGGCAAAAAATATACGATACGATTATGCAAACCGTCTATTCTTTTAATTATAACGTAAACATATAAATAAAAAATAATAGCAGTCTGCCAGCTCTTAATTTTAATAAAACTTATGTAGTACCAAGCGAAAAGCCATACTATCCTTATAAATGCGAAAGTGATTCTGTCTGTCTGTCCGTTAGCTCTTTACGCCTTACCGGCTAACCGGATTTCGATGAAATTTGGCACACAGGTAGACAATAACCTGGGCTAGAATACTTTTATCCCGTTCTACGTAGCCGTGGCATAATTTCTGACCAACACGCGGGCAAAGTCGCGGGCAAGAGCTACTAGTTCATAAAAAGCAGATTCCTTTCTAGACAACAATATCGTAAAAGAGAAATGTAGCCACATAAAAAAATCGCGTTCAGTTATGATAAAATTCCTTAATAAAAGCTTTAAAGCTATGTATTACATGAAATGGGAATTTACAACCAAGAACTGTGTCGAGTATCTAAATCTTCACATGATTACAAGATTTCTAACAGTCTCATTGAACGTTTAAATATAATTTATGTCAAAATAGACCTATTTAGTTGGTTGCCAATGTATTTAGTTTTATTAGACATAAAATAGCGTAATACTTATTGTTCGGGGCCTCGCGTTGGCCTGTTATACAAGAGGTTATATGAGGCTACTGGGTATGTAGATGTCTAGTTTTTGCTGCGGTTTTGCTTGCCTGTTAATTTATTTACATCCGTCACACAGTTGAAAACCAGCGTCAGGTACTAGTTGTCTAGCATTTTTGCTGAAATGGGCCATATTGGCGTAGCCGTGAGGCACACTTTCCAGCTAATTTCTTACATTTGCTTTTATCTGTTGTATATTGTTGTGCCTTTTAGTCTGTGCTAAATAAATGTATTTTTTTCTTTCTTTATTTAACCGTCAACTAGCTTAGCCATTCGTAGGCTTTCTTCTCTTCTATCCTTCTATCTTGCAGCAGGCTTAGCATGACGCTTTCTATTTCAACGAAGAATAGACAGCTTTTTCTATACAAAGTGACATTTTGTTTCTTCACTTTTGACATCGCACCGTAGAAATCCTTCTACAATCTGTCATTTTGTCTTTCGTTTCTAACGATCTTTGTCTAGGTCCTTTTTTATGTAGAAGGATTGCTACGGTGCGATGTCAAAAATGGAGAAACAAAATGTCACTTTGTATAGAAAGAGCTTTGACTTTTCTTCGTAGATATAGAAAACATCATGCTAAGCCTGCTGGACATAATATGCTCAACATGTGTTACAAACATTGCTCTCCCTCTTAAGTCAAGTTTAATTTTATAAATAAATACTGTTACTACTTTTCTCGAGTTTTTTATTCAACTTTTCATCTCAACACTCTGTTGTTGTGATACGATGCAACATTTCATCGGAATTCATTGAATCAACTTAAAATAGAACGACAAGTGTTAGCAAGGCCAACATTCACATTAACTACGAAAACATTGATTGGCAACTATCAGATTTATTAGGAAAACTACAAAAATATCACAGTTTTTTAACATAAGTGTACAAACATACAGTTAGTTTCAAGATATACACAGTACGGGAACGAAATTAGTCTGACGTGTATGCACGTAACTCGGTTTACGGATCACACCCGTAAAACTCACGTAACAGGCGAAAAAAATACGGTAAAACGTTAAAATATCTTTAAAACGAACTGTTGACCTGTTTCCATGTTATGTTTACGTTTTTTTTTTTTCTCTTTATATACTCGTTTCAGTCGATAAAGTAATGAAGATATCCGCGAGTGAAATGATACACCTTGTCAGTACGAATATTTCTGTATTTATATTCTTGCACATATACAAACTTAGTATATAGAAATATTTCAAGAACTATTTAATTAGGTACTCAATATAATATAGGTTCCAATGCTCGAAGAGAACTGAGTTAACAACTACGTGACACCCTAAATATCATTCCGTTCTGTTAATAAACCAGTACTTTCTCGATAACTGTCAAATGAGATACTTTGAAACTTCATGACTATCCTGATACAAAAATCATTTGAGGCAAATCACATACTTTCAATTTTATATTTAGTATTTAAAATCACTACAAATCATATTAATATTTAGAAATCATGACACGAGAGATGAGCTATCATAGATTTTTGGCTATCAAGGAGTTCAATTGAACGTTTTCCAAAGCCACAGTGGAATTGGGGAAATTAAAAAGCCGAGAATATACTTTTTTACAAATTTGCGTCGTGTTTTTTGTTTTATTCCAATCACCGGAAATTAACCTATTTTGTTCGACCCACACTCTTACTATTGTTTACTTTTCCTCACGTGGGTTGACGGCACCTGAACAGCGCACTTTCTTTTGTTTTTATTAGCATGGAAATATTATACAATGTTGATGAACGGAAAAAGCCTTCATTATTGAATTCCATCTTTTTTCGAAGGGTGAAAATTTCATTGTCCCAGCTTAATGTTTTCTTCAAGATGCATGACGCCTTCTATAATTTCTACTCTAGGTACTGTAGAATCGCTTGTCTACCGAAAATGTCCTACTGTTTACATGGAAACGTCATTTTTGTCTATTCTTCGGTAGACAAAACGCTTCTCTACGGTTCTCGTGCCAAGCCTGCAGTAAAGGCTCGTGCAGACTAGCGCGATATCGCGGGTGCGACTGACATATTGCTGCCTGTCACGCCCGTGATATCGCGCTGGTCTGCAAGATCCTTAAGCAGTTACGCGGTTTTTAATAAATTTGTCAAATCTAATTCAGTTCAGTTATCTCGTCTGCAATGTGTTCGTAATAAACATGTAGTATTTTTGAGCGATATTCCGAAGCTGATGATATTAACTGATAATGGCGCCGATTCCCTTGTTCACAAACTAAACTAAATTTAAGTACAGTGCATCTTTTTCTTTCTATTTCATTTAGAAAAGGACAGAAGATAAATTTTAGTTTAGTCCTGTCAAATTAATCAGCTCCTGTCACTACTCTATACAAGTTTAGACGTGATTAGAAACTTGCCTACTAAAATTACGTCAATTTACGTCAAGCGCTGATTAATTTGACAGGACTAAACTAAAATGTATCTTCTGTCCTTTTCTTAATGAAATAGAAAGAAAAAGATGCACTGAACTTAAATTTACTTTAGTTTGTGAACAAGGGAATCGGCGCCATTATGTGGACAATTATAGTGCTTCAATAGCAGCGATGGTGAACTCTGGTGAACCGGTGATTGAATAGATCAGAAGTGGAGTGACCAGTGTTATTGTGGTTGATGTGCTGCGTAATATGCAAGAATGTTTATTAAATCTCATGGGAAATAAATTATAGTATGCGTCAAACTTAAATGGCGGCTCTGAAATGCGCTACTCGCTGCTCAGTACCCCACCCCTCACCCCGAATTCTACCACTATATTGCGCAGCATATTCGAAATTTACCCATTAAACGATTTAAAAGCTGTATTAAAAACAAACTCTGTAAAAAAGGGTACTATAAAATTTCTTATTATAAATAATCAGAAATTTTATAGTACCCTTTTTTACAAAGTTTCTAAAGAAAACAAAAAAAAGCTTGGGATTGAGCTGCTCGCTCTGATAAGCCTTGTGATAAAACCGTAAAACTTGACATTTTAATTAGGCAAAATCATCATTAACTATATAGAACTATACATATTGACATTGATGAATATTATAAACAAAATTACGTAAATATTTATGTACCTTGAAAAGTATTATATTACTTTAATTATTGTGTATGTGAGCACTATGTGGGTCATTTTTATTTATTTCTTGTTGTTTTTTTTTCTCTTAGTTTTAATTATGGTCTGGCATTTTGAGTACTTTATGCGGCCAACCCAAATGTCCTTTCCGTGGTATTGTTCGTCGAGTCGTTGAGCTCCTTAAGTTCTGAGTTGAGCTACACGATTACTGACAAATGCTTGCACTGACTGGACAGATCCACTCAAATTTGTGTGGTTCTTTCCTCAAAAGACCATTTCAGACACGGATCTACATGGTCCTCACATGATCTGACCAAGATTATGTCTGGACTTTAAAAGAGACTTTGACCCTCGAGTTTGTTTCGCCATTTCTTCTTTGGGGTAGTCAGATAGGAAAAGTCCATCTAGCTTACTTTTTATTTATTTTTTTAATATGACGTGTAAAAGTGATTCTCATATCCTATTTACAGAATAAACAATTTCATTTCATTTCATTTCATTTAGCGACTTGCCTCATGTTCCAAGCCGCCATAAAGTTTGAAGTTTGAGCGGGAAGTTTTAAGGTTGTATAAAGATATCAGCTAGCCTTTGAATATACTATAGTATTTTAATAACATTTTTTCATTTGAAAATAATTGTCGGCGATCATATCGAGTATTTTTCTTCTTTTGTAAAGATTCTGTTTTCAAATAATGTTAATCATTGTAGAATGTAAATTATTTCCCATATTTACGCATAAATTGTTTGCGCACTATCAATCACATTAAAATAATATTTACGAGTATTCTCATAAATCAAGCTTTCAACAGGAATCGACCTTCACAGTCGTAAAGTCGCGACGTGACGCCATTTGCAAATAAACAAACAAAAAATAAACTTTTCTTCCTTCTTCTAAAAGGAAATGCTTGACAATGATTTTTTACAAACATCACAATGTCATATCATATCATAAAAACAATTTAGCCATTCTTTTTGATGTAAAACTGCACTAATAATCTCACAGTTACAAATAAGCGTACACAACAGCGTACTCAATGAATCCCACGTATTTATGAGTGCAGCTTCGATGTAAAACCGCTTAAATTATCGCACGTATACACTCGTCTTTTTACGACCTGTTAAAAACATAATATCTTTCATATTGTGCCAACTACTTAATATATCATAGAGATAACTACGACACGTATCGTGTAACCTCGCCTTACGTAATTACAGTGGTCTAATTTAGATTAGGCCTAATTTACTTTTAGAATGTAAGTAAAGAAATGTTATTTTGGTTTTCTCGGAATGGGTGAGAAAAAAAATTCTGTGTCTCTGTACTCATGAATGACTCGTGGAAATTGTCGTAAGTAGGACTTGCAACCAATTAAGGCTCGTGGAGTCTAACATACAAATTGCCCCAGTCGGCACGAGCCTTTACCACTTATTGTAATTTCAAAAACGAAAAAAATTAACCAACTATTCCATTTTTTTTTTGTTTTGTATTTTTTTATTAGTAGATAAGTAACAATTTCTTTTGGTGTTTAATGTGAAAACATTTATTTATTTCGTAACCTACATTATACGCTTCAATCTCTTAACACTTATTATCGCATGGAAAACATCACTTGAACCTGACTCATAAATCGAAATAAACGACTTCCACAATAGTCTTTCAGGTTTTAAACAAACTTAGAACATGACTTACTAACATTCCCCTTTATTTTATATTTTCATAGCCTTTTTATTATTTCTGACGACCTACAAAGTTAACCAGCTCTTTGAACCACTGGTAATAAATGTTAGAAGGTGTTTAAATCTAAAAGGCTCATTAGCGTTTTATTGTGTCTTGATAAAACTGGAAATTCAATCTTCGTAGCATTAAACACTGCGTAGGCGACGGTGGTGAGAACGACCCGGAATCCCACCCCATCCTGTATAACCCCCAGAGCCCGGAGGACACGGTGGAGCATACGGTGGAGGTCTGCCCGGCTTGGACAGAGCACCGCCGTGTCCTCGTGGAGGCGATCGGCGGCAGAGATCTCTCGCGTCCGGCCCTGGTTCAGGCCATGGTACGGAGCGAGAGGGCATGGGCAGCCGTCACCTTCTGCGAAGCAGTAATGCTCGCGAAGGAGAAGGCGGGACGGTTGAGGGAAAGGCATGTTTCGCGCCCTCTCGCCCCTAGCCGCCGCAGGAGACGCCCTGGGCGTCGGGAATCCCAGGCGGATTTCCGGCCACCGTAGGCGCGAGCTTGCGGACGGTGAGCAATGGGTAGCTCACCGTCCGGCAAGGACCAGGCCCGGGTCGACGGCGCGTCGTATTCCACGCGCGCCTCAAAGAGATGTCAGCACAAATGTAGGGGTCCACTAGCATTAAACACTGCGTAGGCGACGGTGGTGAGAACGACCCGGAATCCCACCCCATCCTGTATAACCCCCGGAGCCCGGAGGACACGGTGGAGCATACGGTGGAGGTCTGCCCGGCTTGGACAGAGCACCGCCGTGTCCTCGTGGAGGCGATCGGCGGCAGAGATCTCTCGCGTCCGGCCCTGGTTCAGGCCATGGTACGGAGCGAGAGGGCATGGGCAGCCGTCACCTTCTGCGAAGCAGTAATGCTCGCGAAGGAGAAGGCGGGACGGTTGAGGGAAAGGCATGTTTCGCGCCCTCTCGCCCCTAGCCGCAGCAGGAGACGCCCTGGGCGTCGGGAATCCCAGGCGGATTTCCGGCCACCGTAGGCGCGGGCTTGCGGACGGTGAGCAATGGGTAGCTCACCGTCCGGCAAGGACCAGGCCCGGGTCGACGGCGCGTCGTATTCCACGCGCGCCTCAAAGAGATGTCAGCACAAATGTAGGGGACCGCTAGGGCCGATGCCTGCCGGGGTCGCGGGAAGGTACTTATGGGTCACCGAGTCCCCTGGCAACACAGGCAAAAGGAAGAAATACGGGTGGGTTTTAGTCAGTAAGAGCCTGACACACCCTCCCGCTCCGCCCAGAGCGGGAGAAGTTATTTGATGATTTCACATCCTCAAAAAAAAAAAAAAACCTGTATAACATTAAAGTATGTTCTTTGGGCTCAAGACGTATTTAGATCAACATACCTACCTGCTACTCCATTTAACGACGGCTGCAAATTAAGTTAACCGAAGATTTTATATATAAAAGACGTATTTAGATCAACATACCTACCTGCTGCTCCATTTAACTACGGCTGCAAATTAAGTTAACCGAAGATTATATATATAAAGTCTTATAAAGTGTTCAATAAACCGTACTATAACAGAAAAGGTGTCGTATCAAAACTTCAAAGTAATCTTTATATTAAAACCACCTATTATTAAAGCTCCAATTCAACTCACAAACCTATGGCTAAACACTATTGAAGTTTCTAGAATGCTTAGAATACTGAGTTATAGGTAATACGACACATTTCTATATCTGATGTATCAATGTATCAATCGAGTTTCATCATCGCATGGAGGAAGCTTGTGTCATTAGGAACAGTCATTGTTTACCCCAGCGGCATTTACCAGTTCCATGAAAATCCTGGAAATCTCTTGTGGTAGGGCTAATGTGTTGCTCAATAATTTATCAATAAATCAATGTACAATTCCTAGATTCCCTTTAAGAAAGTAAACTCCACATTGAACAGAGAACATAACTCGGTTCGTGTTCCAAATAATTTGAGCCAAGAGAAACGAATACTGTTGTTGACGTCCCAAGGTCGGAAAGTACCCCGAACCCTAATGTCTCAAGGCTTTCGCCCAAAAATACATTTATTAGCGGCTCTAGAATACATATTACACACATAAATGGAAGATCAAAGTGTAAATATTAGACGATCAAAGTTAAAAGCGATGACAAACGTGTACAGTGATAAATAAATGATTTTATTGAAACTTTCAAACGTTCGACATGTTGCATGATCCTGTGGTAGTAAAAGCATGTTTCAGTGCATTTCATATTCCGATGACAGTTCCAATTTCGTGAAAGCACAGTGTTAACATCAGCGCGGCGTATGCACTCGGACACTGACATAACTCGGCCATGTATTTTGCAGCACGCTCTCTCTATAAATAATCTCGCTATTCGACCATCCAAAATAAACAGTGTTTATTTTATGTTGCGTCGTTATAATTATACTGCGGTGTCTTTAACCGCTAATGAGAGCTTACTGTCTTACACGTAATACGAATATTTTCTAAGAATGTTTCGTCTCTGCTCCATATCGCAGACCACGCGATCATTTTAAATCAAGCGTCGCGATAAATCAAGGACGTCGTGAACATTTTTCATGAGAAAGATATACCGTCTTTTAAAAGAAATGAAAATACGGAGAAAGGTAAGGAAGCGGTGGCCTACTGACATCAATATCAAAGATGGACGAAACAAAGATATTACTAATTTGGAACGTGGAGTGTTTAGATGAGTGAGTGGGTACTGCAGCTGAAAGATTCCTGTTTACTTCTTGTCCATTTTTTCTCGTCCTACGCGTAATATCGGCATGGCCGCCTGTTCTTATTTTAAATGAGAATTTTTATGTCGAATTTGGCCTAAATTTTTGTGTGACAGTACGTGTCTACCTTCCTTTTTTTGTGGAAACAATACCAAAGCGACTCGTAAATGAGACATTTCCTGTTCAAAAGGAGATGAAAGCGTTTATATTTTTCAACGCCTCGATTCTGCTAACACGATAAAGTGAAACATAACTAAATAATTCATCCGGCTGTTAAATTAAGGAACACAAAAGCTTCTCTCTTTAAATCCATTGAAACATTGCTACTTTATTGGTACAATTTACTTGTCCACAAAACCGGGCCTGTTGCCAGACTTCACCTAAACTAGCGAAAAACTTCAACAATTATTCATTAAGTAGGTTTTGGAACACTTCTGTTCTGGTCAACCAAATAAGATAAAAAAAACCACAATTATGTTCACCCCATTTAATTCCCAGATAATAAAACCATGGATCGATATTAATCCAGAATCGTTGTGAAGTGAAGTGAGTTTATGGTTCCTCGAACGTAAAGCAAGTTTACAACATCGTTCCGTAGCTTCTGATAAACTATAAACCTACATCTGATACCTTTCACGATGTAAGGGAAACTAATAAAAGTAATAAACTATTCTTTCACATGTGAAATCATAACTTTCATAACGATAATTTTCTTTTACATCATTCGCACACATTTTATATGAAACTGGATGTGTTGGATCACTTACGTAACTCCCTTCAAAATAACCATTTTGCTGAGCTGAATGGTGCTGATCCATGGAGTCATGTTCGTGAACGGGAGCCGTCAGTTGGGACTGGTCACCTCTTATTTGCCTCGACTTATTTTTAATTATTTTATTTTTAAATTGTTTTTTTTTTGTTTATTTTGCTGGACTATGGACGCGTTTTTTACATCGTCTCTCACATTTAGTTATAAATTCAACATTATTTATACTAATCTTTATGTAACAATATAATTTAAAAGAGTGACCAGACATGGAGTTTCTTGCCCGTTCTTCTCCATAGGTACCTACTACGCTTTGGAATGGGCAACTAGATTCATATTTCTAACCGACCGACTCCTTGACAATTCAAAAGTGCCTGTAAATGGTTTAATTTAAATAAATGCTTTGAGTTTGAGTTTGATGGTCGCAGAAAACTTAAACAGGTTTTTTATGACACATTTTATTTTATACTTTCGAAGGAATTCGATTTGTACCAAATATTCGACTCAAAGGACCAAAACAAAAACTGTTTTGGACATGTACCAAAATAGTTACCAGTCTGCCAAAGAGCCTGCATCGTGATGATAATTGGCAGACTAAACAATCTCTTAGCAAATCTTGACTCAATTTGCTCCTAATTTGTAGAAGTATTAAAAAGTAAGACTTGGACGAATTAGTTTAAACCTAATTGTATACAAAATACATTTAAATGTACGTATGTCCTAATATAATGCGAGTACGCGGCCATGGCAAGTTCGTGCGAACTTTGTTCGTACAAATTCGAAATCAAACGTAATTACAGGTGTCGAATAAGTCGCCTAAAATTATAATTGACATTCTTGCGATATAATCAGGATCTGGGCTAAGACCAAAACATAGACAGACAGACGTATTACCCACCTATATTACCTAGGTAACACAGTTTCATTAATACGACATTAGCAAGCATGAAATCCCACGCAATCTGCTTTGTACCTGTTCAGCGTCGATTATCTTCACAGGCTCAAGTTTAAGGGTCACCCTTTCGCCCTATATCGTCAATCGTTTGCCATTAAATCAGAGAATAAAGTATGTTGGGCTCAAAATGTCAACTAAAAATAGAATTTTACATCTCTTGGTTTATTAGATTTAAGGCTCCCGCAGACAAGAGCGGTACAGCGGGCGCGACGTTAAAATGACATTGACATTGTGGAGATGATATTTGTTTTTTTTTTTAATAATACGGTAGGCTGCTGGTCAGTGGTAGCAAACACCACGTACATACTGGCAAAAAGTCAAAGAAAATTACCACTGACGTGCGTACTGTACACTAAGCAAAAGAAACATGTTGATACCCAAAAATTCTTTTACAAATATTGAGTTTCCTTCCTGTTCGTCATTTGTATCAATGAAAACTATGCCTCCGAACGACTATGTCAAGAAACGAAAGCCAAAAACCACATGCTAAATGCGTGTAAAATATCGTATTTCGGGAACAAAAACATGGATAAAGGAATTGCTAATCTGGGGCCAATATGGCCGACCGGAGCCAAGTTAAACATTTTATTGTTTTAAACAAAACACTAACATATCATTTTCACAAATGGAAAATGGACACCTGCACTCCAAGATGAGAAAGATCGCAAAATGAAGGGTGTCAGCGAAATAATATGGCGACAAAGAAAGAAGAAATTGAATACGTGGTTAGCTTAATCTCTTTTAACACTTTCACTCTCCACAGAGTAGACACAAGACCCTTTGAATCACAATCCTAGAGTTTTGAAGGATATTACTAATCCACAACAAAAGTTTTCTGAAGTCATTTACAAACAATATTGTATTCTGTACACTAGAAAAAGAGAAAAGAAAAATATTTTCATATTCCTGACAATATTTTTCCTGCTTGTCTTCCGCAATACGCAACTCATTGTAAACTGCCATCTCGCAAATATTTTGCACCAGAAATAAATCTTTCGTGTCAAATGACGTCACAACCACAACATGGTTCAGACTTTCAAATACAAGTTTTTATCATTATTTGCGAATGTATATTAACCTTTTTAAAACAATAAAAATACATCACAGTACATTTAGTGTGTTGATTTGAAAATATTTGTTTCATGTGTTTGAAAGATTAATGAATGAATACTCAATAAATACGGGTGAAAATCACTCGGAAAAGTTTTCTTGATTTAACTCATAAGCTGAAAACAGTGTAATTCATTATATTCAGTTTAATTCATTAAATTATATTCAGTTAAAGAGACTTATTTTGTGATTATTTTGTATTTCATGGGAATAAAAAAAAGTTAAAAAACATTGGTTGATATGAATCAACGTGGCCACCTACTGGACTCATACTAAAATCATAACCCTTGCTTTTGCTTCCCTACGGCGACTACGGTCGGGTAAAAAAAGTACCCTCTACACAACACAAAAAATTAAATTTTAATTAAATATTACCGCGGATGGTCCGTAGATGGATGACCATCTTTATATACCAAGACCCATCCGTGCCTCGGAAAGCACGTTAAGCCGTTTGTCCCAGCTGCCATTCGTGGATCTTTGATAGTCGTTACGGGTCGTCAGAAGCCCGAAAGTCTGACAACTAGTCTTACCAAGGGGTATCGTGTTACCCAGTAACTGGGTTGTGGAGGTCAGATAGGCAGTCGCTCCATGTAAAATATTGGTATTCAGCTGGTTAGACTGAATGCCGACCACAAAGTAGTTGGGAAAAGGCAGGCAGATGATGATGATGACACGAAAAGAAGAAGAAGAACTACCGAAGAACGTTAAATTAAATATTGTAATTATGGAAACGACAATATTTATTTATCGTACATCTTTTTTTCTCTACACGGAAAAAAGGATGTCTTAAATTAAGACAATGGCGCCGATTCCCTTGTTCACAAACTAAACTAAATTTAAGTTCAGTGCATCTTTTTCTTTCTATTTCATTACGAAAAGGACAGAAGATAAATTTTAGTTTAGTCCTGTCAAATTAATCAGCGCCTGTTACTACTCTATACAAGTTTAGACGTGATTAAAAACTTGTCTACTAAAATTACATCAATTTACGTCAAGCGCTGATTAATTTGACAGGACTAAACTAAAATGTAACTTCTGTCCTTTTCTTAATGAAATAGAAAGAAAAAGATGCACTGATCTTAAATTTACTTTAGTTTGTGAACAAGGGAATCGCCGCCAATATCCTTTTGGTCAAGACAAATATTGATTCATATATGGGGAAAACAATATATTCTTGAATGAAGTAAAATTTTGTCTTAGTTTTATTGTCTTCTTCGAAGACATTATACTTAAATGAAGAATTATTAAGTTTAATTTTAAGAATATTATTTCTCTCTTAGAATATTTTCTTCAATTAAGATTATTATAGTCTTGAATCAAAATTATTTGCTTAAGTCAAGAATAAAAATCAAGTATTTATTATTCTTAATTTGAGTAAACAGGTTTTCTTGGACTGAGTACATATACTTACGTTAAGAAAATATTTACTTGGATTGAAACAAGTTTTCTGAGAATATTGATATTCTTCGCTGAAGAAATCCTTTTTTTTCCGTGTATAACCTTTGTTTCAAGTTTCACTTAAGATCAATCATAGTCTCAATATTAATCAATCTTGTCAGTCTAATTTTAGGTCTCAACTGGCCTCAAATCCTTGAAGTGAGGGACTAATTTTGAAACTAGCTAGACGTCTGTCCTTCAGGGCAAAGTAAATTATAAAACGATAATCCAATACTGACCTAAATATCAAACCTGGAATAAGTTTAACCACGCAATTCAAAAATATTTTAAGGACCGGTTTCACCTTACTTCGTTTTATATTAAAATGACTCTGTTAAGCATTTTGACGTACGTACCTATACTATGCCAAATAAAGCCTAAAAATGCTTTGACATTTAAGTAACTAGCAAAGTTTAGTGAAACTGGCCCTTAATATTCTTATATCTAACGGAAACAAGACTCCCTTTGATTCACCGAAATAAGAGATAAATAAAATGTAGTGCCAAGTCCTTTTGACGCGAACAGACCAGGAAGACTATTTGTGTCCTCTGGTTTATTCACTTTAGGCAAAGAGCTTCTGCCGAATCGGCCTTTATGACTTCGCTCACAAACTACTCGTGCGCATGCTAAGAAAACGAAAGACAGAAGTTTCAATAATTATTATTATACATAACAATTGTAATATGAATGATCAATTTTGTCATGTTAATTTTACTTTATTTCTTCAAATTTCGTCATTAATTTTCTCTATTTTATTTTTATCACGTTTAAACCTTGTTCTACGAGTATGTGCATGCTGTGGTATCCTGTAATTAAACGAGTACACGTAAAATAACCTTTTTTATTATTGTGATTTATATATTGTTTTGTATATATGTATATGTGTATCCTTTGTTGGAGATCCTTAATAAATAAATAACTAAGGAATGAAATGATGATGTGTGGGCTGCAGGCTTCTTGTAACCTTACTTATTGTTATGCAAGTTCAAGTACAGCATTTGCTGTTTCTTGCATATTTTTTGATGTATTGTGCGTTTGTGATTGACAAATCATGCTCTATGTCTTTCGTGATATGGAGTTAATTTTGCTGTATCTTGTTATGCGGAGTTCAGATTTTTGAAACGTAACATGAAATGTAACATGTTGAAACAAATTCGCCTGCAGTTGTTGCATTACATTTCATGTTGCATTGTACAAATTAGGATGGCTCATTTGTGTTACATTTCACCTATATTTATCCGCCATTATAGATATATGTTTAGTTCCGTTTGTTAACCTGGGTAGACGCCATAACAATCGCTTTTCTTTTGGTTTAAAATATGATTAGTTTTTGGCATTTCTACCTCCATTCTCAAAACTATCACCTAAACTTCTGTTCCACCTCTTCAGTGTATATAATAAAGCTGCCTTTTTCGGGTTTATTGCGCCGTCCATGTAGCGAGGTGCATCTGTCTTTTGTCTTAGTCACAGACTACCGACAATGTGAGGAAAGAATCGGAACACGGTAGTGCGCATAAAATACTAACTACCCATCTTACTCTGTTGCCATCAGAGCGTATTGTAGTTCACACAAGAGCCTTTAAAGCTAGTACTATACACGAAGGCAGTGTGGCTACGATACCTGTACATTTTCAAACTGACTCTGATTTAAATATCTAAAAGTAGGTATGAACCGGAACCTTACCTTCGATAAGTTCGAACTTAAATCCCCAAAGCTCTGTTAGTTCACTGTTCATTGTTTTGACACTTTCTTGTACCGTCAAATGACTGGGTCGTTTCAAATACCAATGTCAAAACCGTTTATAACAACTTCGAAGGGACGATCGGATTACGGTTGTTATAGCCGATAGTTTTTATAACCAAAAACTATTTTAAGTAAACAGAAATGCTGGACCTCAAAATTTCGTCGTAATAACCGGTACGTCGTTTTAAGCAATGTCGTTATAAACGTATTTGACTGTAATTTGTTTTTACATCAATTACCAAATAAAGAAATGCTCGGATCGCTATTATCGAGCTTTGTTTCAAATTATGTTTCCCTTTTTCGCTATTCCTATGAGAAAGTTGGGTAACTAGCGGCCTCTTGTATTCGGTATCAAAGCAACATAGTGTAATCACAACTTAATCTGTCTAACTTGGTGATTATCACAATACATACTGTTCATTGTAACGGTCTTTGGGTGGTCAATGTTCATCACTGGACTTTTACGGGCTGATAATTATGTTGAATAATAGTCAGGGTATTGACAGGCGACTTGCTAAACACTTAACTCACTACTGTTCTGCCACACATAGCTTGAATTAGTGCTTTAATATTCATAATAAATTTTACGACACAATGTTCTTGAATAGGTCACATATAGTCGGAACATTATTATGTAGGTAGGATATCAGTCGCCAGCACATAACAATAACAAAACAATGGCCAGCAAGACGACCAGCCTCAACAAGCAACACCCGTTCACCAGCATAACTCAAAGATTAGCCCTCACCGGCTCGCTATATTTGAGGGAAAGCGGCAACCCGACCCCCGACGCTACCGCAAGCAGTGACGTCTAAGGGAGCTTTACGAACTTATTGTCAGTTGCTCAGGCAAAAATAATACAATCAACTAGCTTGTACCCGTGACTTCGTCCACATGAAATTTCTTGGTCCCCCGTCCCATCCCGTCACATCGCATCGCCCGCCTGCGCTATTACTTCGCTTAGCGTTCTTTCTGACTTTCTTTTTTTTTTGATTGGCTCCTAAGGGTCCTAGCGTGATGTTAAATAGCCTATAACCTTCCTCAAGAATTGGGCTATCAAATGCAAACATAAAGATTTTTTCAAAACCGACTGGTAGTTCCAGATATTAGCGCATTCAAACAAACAAACAACAAAACAAACTCTTCAGCTTAAAGGCTCGTCAGACTGGGGCGATATCGCGCTAGTCTGCACAAGCCTTATTAAAACTAACTACTAACTATAATAGTTAAACATATAGCCTTCCGGACTGTTTTTGGGTAATGATGAGTACTATAAACATGTACATTATTTTGTGTATCATCAATAGTTTTCGCAGCCCACGCCAAATAATGACTTTTATATGCAATTTTGTGATACCTTGGGTTACATTATTGTAAATTTCGTAAAGATCTCTATTTTTTTTTTAAATAAAATACTGCCTATGTTACTCGCTGATTATGTAGCTTTTAGTAGGTGGAAGAATTTTTTAAATCAGTTAAGTCGTTTTTGAGTTCATCCATTACAAACTAACAAAAAATAAAATCTTTTCTCTTTATAATATTAGTATAGATTGTCGAGGTCGCATCATCATCTTCATCGGCAGCCTTGTTCCACACACTGCTGCGTTTAGGCGTGCTCCCTTTTGTGCCATGCTTCCCTGTTCAATGCTAGTCTCATCTCATCGCACGCAGTGTAAGACTGTTTATTTCTTGTCTACATACGAACCTATTGTGCCGGGTGTACATACGCTTAGCCACACCCGCATTTAGCTTGCACTTCCTGCATATCTATTGGAGCCACAGATCTTCGACGGGTGCGTTACTACTAATAGTTAGACAAACACTGACGTTCAGTTTTGGGAAGACACGATTTATACTCTGTTTATGCTTAAGATAATTTAGATGTTGAGGTATGCCAAAGGAGAACTATTCATTATAATATTATACATAGTAAGTTGTCGAATCCAAAAAATACCGGTTTTATATTAATTATCGGTTCCATTAAATGCATAATTTTGCAAGGTTTTTATAATGAATTAGGAACATTTTTTACATAAAATAAACTCACGACTTTTTCTCATGGGAGTAGGCAGAAACTGCTAGAACATCTGCTACGATCCTTACATATTAGCGGTGTACATCCCTGGTGCGCAGGGTGCGGGTCAGCCCAAACAGTATACTGAGCGCCTTCGCCCAGCGATTCGACTGATAGTACATGTATCACTGTGACATGGTACATGTACGGGCTTTTTTTTTTTTGAGGGTGTGAAATCATCAAATAACTTCTCCCGCTCTGGGCGGAGCGGGAGGGGGTGTCAGACTCTTACTGACTCAAACCCACCCGTATTTCCTCGCCGTACCCGTATTGCCTTCCGTTGCCTGTGTTGCGGGGGCCTCGGTGACCCATAAGTACCTTCCCGCGACCCCGGCAGGACATGTACGGGCTAATGTGGAAATATTGTTTTAATTGTTTTGACCTGTAATTGTATTGTATTGTATTTTTTGTACTTATTGAAATTGTATTTGTATTAGTTTATTTTATAATTGGTCCGTGTTGGCCTTTAATAAATTGTTATTATTATTATTATATTTATATAATATATATTATATTTATATTTTGAAGGTGGAATATATTCCACCTTCAAAAGAATCACAAACCACTCCAAAACCAAGGCTCCAATAATGTTGATAACATCATTATCTGCCCGCCTTTTCCTAACTATGTTGGGGTCGGCTTCCAGTCTAACCGGATGCAGCTGAATACCAGTATTCTACATGGAGCGACTGCCTTTACGACCTCCAAAACCCAGTTACTAGGTAATACGATAGCCCTTGGCTTACCAAGGGGTATAGAAATAGCCAGTAGCTGGGTCAGAAGCCCGAAAGTCTGACAACTAGTCTTAACTGGTTGTCGGACTTCCAGGCTTCTGACGACCCGTAATACGCTGTTATTTCTTAGAACTGTTATCAATATTATTAAGAAGGGCTTCTTCTTAATAATATTGATAACAGTTCTAAAAAAAACGAAACAAAAAAAAACTCGTGTGAATAGCGACCAAATTGTAAATACGTCATTATTCAATCAGTGACCATTACATCTTTCTTCCATTACATCACACACAACATCATCACATCTTCTCAAACATATAAGAAACATCTACAGCTACGAGACATCTTTTAAGAAATCTTAGAACTCGTTACTGTATCTCACAATTAATTAGTCGTTACTTTTCGCTTGCAATTCCTGTATTTTCTAGAAATAAACAATGCCGTCTTAGATACTTCTGTTTTAGCATCGAATTCAGACCTATGATTCAAACTATTAAGAAGCTCTTTAAAATAACCCAAAATTAATACGAAACATTCTACTTAAGAAGACGGTTTCATCATTAATAAATGTTCTGGTGCCATCTTGTGTTGTAGGCAAACCTTTATTGTTTACCGCCTAACCTATTTCTTTGAGAGAAATAATTGCGCCCGCGCATCGCTCCAGTGAGCTTGTGTTACATGTGTTACGAGTTGTTAGATCAGATCAGAGAGTCGTTAGCTACCGAGAAATGTGGACGTGAAGTGGGGCGAGACGGTCGCCTGCCGCTTGAACCCTGGCGGTCATAGTCGCTGGCGTGTGTAGACGTCTTCATTCTGAATTGGCTGTTTTTTTTACAAATCTAGAACAACCGTAATGCTCTTAAATAAAAAGAACAATACCTACAACACAACATAATCAGCCTATACATATTTTTCCCGTTACTGGGACTCTATGCCCTCACAAAGGTCAGGAGAAAAAAAAACTTTAGCGGCTTCTTTTAAAGTTACGGGGAAGACAGCTTTCAAAATTTATCGACAAACTAGAATATCATAGAACGACATATTTCATTGATATTGGAACGAAATAGTCATTACTCAAAATAGTAACATTCCACTAATGACCATCGCCTACACTGTGGAACTCGTTTACCTAATTGGCTCCTACGATCTTAGATATATATCTTTATAAATATATATCTTAGTCCTACATTCGTCATTCCAATGCAACTGCGAATTTCTTTCGACCCGAAAACCTCTTGAAATGTCTTAAATGAGTATCTAATCATAATTTTCTTAGAAAAAAACGAGCGTGCCTTACAATAATCGCATATAAAGTGTAACATTTAACATCTCACCTTAGTGATAAGCTCAGCTGATCAGTTCAGCGAAAAAGCTAAATACGGAAATATTTATTCGAATAATTATTAATTACTAGTGGTCGCCGCACTGGTCGAAATTAGACCCCCTCTACTTACAATCTATATAGTACTTAAAACCCTTTTAAGCCCCGAGCGACACCGATTCGGTGTAAAACAATAGAAAATCAATTGTGTCTCATTAGCTGTCCTTGACCGATTAATAATTCCATGAGTACACTTATTCCATGCTCAAGCTCACACTTCCGTCCCTATTCACAAAATCACTCGCACAGAAAGCTAGAGAAAAAATGTTACACATCAAAATTTCGGGTGGCAAAATGCACTCTTGAGTCGGTCAGTTCTAATCTGATGCTGCATCGCATCGTCCTAATTGGCAACTATACATTTGAAGAGAATTGTTACAGAAATGTACTGCACTCCCCCGCAGAATGTACAAGAAGATTTACCGCCAATGTTGTAACTATCGCTAAACTGAAAAAGGAATGAACTTTTGCAACTGATATTTGATGACTTACCTAGTTAGATTTACCTATCGATGCAATATGGTACGAAAATATGAAGAAATAAAAATATGGGATATATAGGATCAACCTGAACTCTCCTTAATTCCTTTCAAAACCCTTCTACCTAAATACTTGGAATCTTCTTTAAACAAAGCACACTTCGTGATACATAAAAATACAGTTTCCCTTCTAATTTGTAGATAACGATTTATATATGACGTCGTCATATTAATCTTACATACGACGTCAAAGTTGGTTTACCCAAAGGCATCGTATATCATATAACCCACACCTCAATACATATTAAAATGACACCTTAAATGGAAAACGTGACATTATATTTATAACTGAAACCTTTGATATCTACCAAAATAGCATTTGTACTATCCTTTGAGTTCAGGAGGTTATTCCGTCGGGATTAAACTGAAAATGACGAGGGAACGACGCGAAATGTCAACTTGGATTGACTTCGGGGTGTCTTAATCAAAATAACTGTATATTTCGTCTTATAATAATAATTGTATATTAGGTTCCTAAGAAACATTTTAGTCAAGATTCGGCCGCATAGGTGAATTTTAAATTTAATTTTATTTATCTTAAATTAAATCAATCCTTCGCCTGCAATAATTAATTGAATAATCTGAAATTGATAAATGTTTTAAACGGAATTTGTTTATCGCACAATTGGTCAGTTCTCTACCAATTACGCTGATTAATTAATAATATCAACAAACTTTAGTTATCTTAAGCCCACTAGGTTATTAATTATTTCAATATTGAATAACCCGTATTGAATATAACTTTAAAATTAGGTAGATACTCAAAGGACCTGCGTATTTTTTTACTTAGCTTATACGTAAACAAACTAATTTTTGTATTTTATTTTGTTACAGGTATGTTAACAAAGCTGTTTATCAAAACTTCATGGAAGTCCTGACGTATGTATATAATATTAATTCATTCAAATAAGAAGTAATTTTACCTTAGACCATATCTATATATTTCGCCCCAAAACTAACCTACGAATCCTGAAGAATGATGCCCAAATAATCTTACGAACAAGCAGCATCATAGCTTGCATAAGTCAGAAAATACAACAATGACGCAAAAGTTGACGTAATTAGGCGATTCCCCGCTGCGTCTAATATAACAGACACGACTGGCCACATTTCACGTCAACTTTTACCGTTACCTGTCCTCTTTCGTCACTGTACCCCACAAATAGTAGTCTATTTTTACTCCGGCCTACGTCAGCTTGTGATTTACAGCTTATCGTGACCTTGCAGTAATTACTGGTTACCACTAGTAAAAGTTCACGGAAATTATTATTTTTAGCTGCGAAAAACGGATTTATTTGAAATTAAGCGGACTAAGTGGAGTTTATATTCAAACTAGAGGCTCTCATGCGGTTTTAAGTACACGAGTTAGCGTAGTAAATATAGGGTAATGAAAAAATATGTTTCAGTAAAAGCTTTGCGTACTAAGCTAACTTGTAGCAAACTTTGTAGCAAAGTTAGTCAAGTTTGCTCGTAATTTTATAGAATTTTCGATTGAAACTGTATTTTATACCATTGAAGAAGAAATGATAAATGAGATTTAGTAGCATATTATGAAATAGCTTACATCATTAATTCCATAACATTAGCTAGTCCCACGTTCTTCCTACAGTTTATCGTACGTAACTGACATTTTAAACCACTCTGTTACACGAATTTATCACCGTCATCATTTCTCAAATCCCTTAATTATTTCGTTTTTAGTACAAAAATATGCTGTTTTGTGTCTGTGGTTTGTTAATAAATGTCGTATTAAGCGGTTTTAAATTGACCATTAGCGTCGCATCTCATAGAATGAATACAATTTGTTATCTCGAATGTTATTGAGCCAGTTTTCCCAAGTTCCTACTAAACATTAACTAAACAGATGACGATAATGGTTTCCTAATCACGTTTCTACCTAATTGTTTGTATAATTTAACCACAAAAAACCCAAGTGTAATTCAATAATATTTTTCATACGCAAGTATCTATCTGTTTGAAGTTTTCCGGGAATGTTGCTTTTATCCAGTTTTTTCCTTTATAGGTGAGGTAGGTTTTATTAGCTTACGATCATAAAATCAAATATGGTGTTTATAATATTTATGCCCACATTTTTATTCGAGTTTAAGAGCTGTGTTTTTCACATTTTTGTTTTTAATACCGACTTATTTTTTGGCATGTTTTTCGTCTGTCCTTCATAAATCAACAATAAACATAATCTACGGAGGTAATAAAGTAGTTAAATAATTTTCAGCTGCCAAACTATTATAACACTATTCATTATCGCCCGTTTCGAGTATAATGGAGTCACTCCATCTCCGCCATTAACTTTTTCAAGAAGACAAATACCTCTCCATCTAAACGGACTTAAATCCATTAGTTGCTTGATATATCTGTTTTATAATTAATCAACCTCTTAAAACTAAACAAAGCAACGCGTGCTTTTGATATTTATGCTCTTTAAGTTATTTAAAGGAACTCTGAAATAGGGTTACCACGTATTCTTTCATAATTTTCCAATAGGGAATATGCAAGTAATTAAAAACTTATCCATTATTTAAATATACATTGTGCAGGAGTCACGAAACAAATTCCTATTCTTTTTACATTTTTTAATGCATTACTTATTTTACAATTCATTAATTTATGTTGCGTTTTTTTGTGGAACGGAAACTCAAAACGCGTCGTCTTCGACAATGCCGGAAGTGATGAAATAAACTATGTGAATAAAAATCTATTCTCAGCAAGATGCTTGAAATCTCACTAAGATAAGTAAGTAAGTGCATTTTCTGCTTGAAAAATCACAAAAAATATTTTAATTTATGTGTTTTGGGGCTACAAACAGCTAAAACACTAGGAAGTGGTGAAGGGTGGGCGTTTTGGGGGACTGTCTTATGTAATTTTGACGTTCGAAAAGTGCTGATTCTCAGCCTAGTTTGAATAAATGACTTTTGATTATGATTTTTGATTTAAACAAATAAGTTTCGTGGTAAATGACGTCACATCATGCCCGCGACAGAAACGGTCGTTTGAACTGTAGTAGAAATTTGTTGAGTTTAATATTTTTTTTGAGCAACAAGCAGTAGTTGAATTTAACTTTTAATGTTTTTCTTGGGTTTACATTACTGTCTATTACAGATTTTGTGAAAAAAAAAATTACATGCATATTCCCTATTGATAAATCAATCCGTTTACCTTTCATTTTTGCGTATTTGTAAACTACCAACGACGCATTTTCCGAGTTAAATGTTTAGTCTACCAGTCAAATCTGTATTAGGCTCGTATCAGGTCCGATTTAAACGAATATTGTTCACATGGTAACAGAAAACGTAGGTAAATTTAGAATTTTGGTGTTGACTGTGTTAAACAAGGTGAAACTCGAAACCTTTGTTTTTAAAAACATTTCACAATTTCACTGTATAATTATGACTTCATTTGATTTCGGGCCAAAAAGTAATTGTAGCTGTCACTGTATACACAACATTCATTTAGAAGATTCCACTGCAGCTATCCTGCCGGAGTCGTGGGAAGGTACCAAAGGGTTACCGAGGCCCCTGGCAACACAAGCAACGGAAGGAATACGGGTGGGTTTTAGTCAGTAAGAGTCTGACACACCCTCCCGCTCCGCCCAGAGCGGGAGAAGTTATTTGATGATTTCCCTACCCAAAAAAAAAACAAAAAAAAAAGCTTTCGCAGAAAACTTGTTAAAAGCTTCACCGCTTCATTGACGAAACGTTCAGTGTCAATACACGCCTACTCAAAAACAAATACAGTATATACAAAATTCATGGTGACCCTACACGGTGTCGGTCGCCTGATTTACCGTTCGCCGCCGTGTGGTCACAGTAACGCACTTTTAGAATTACGAGCACAGCCTACAATAAATTGTGGTAAACAAAGAAATGCAGCCGTGGCTATGCAGAGGACACCGCACTTCGCGGCTATTTTAGAAATGTCAAACTAGTCCGAGGTCGAAATGTTACTATTATTTCTCTGTTGTAGAATAGACCCCTATTTTTAAATATACTTGCAGTAAAAGGTGAACATGTTATTTTAGAGACGATGAAATACATAAGTGCCTGTTCACACGTTCCGGTTCCGGGTAGTTGGCGCCGGTTGGCCGGGGACGAATGCATGGATAAACCGGATAAATTATGCCGAGATTAGAGAAACCTTTCCATAATTCATCATCGGGTAACCGGCACCAGTAACTGGAGCGTGTTTAAAGACTAAAAGTTTTTGCTTGCACGAGACATATCGCCTCCAAACAAATATTATAATGAAGGACAAGGACAATGTCGCATATAGTATGCTTGAAGGATAATGAGATGACCTTTATACCTTTATTGAAGCACTATGTAACACCTACAATTTTAAAACCTAATACGTGTGCAATGCATACAATATTTGATGTTGCAATCCGCCGTTATAACACACAAGGATACTCCAGGCAAATATTTCATACATTAGTTATAACAGTTATAACACATAAATCATAATTATTATATTTTAGTATAATAGCGAGTTCTACGTACTACTGTTTACGAAGCGTTAACCAGATCAAGGCGAAGTTATACATAACTGCAATTCGGATTTACGGTCATTATTTCCGTAAAAAATAATAGCTTACTATTCATTATAATCCTGCGAATTTACGCAATTTAAATCTTATTAGAGATTCTTTATGGTGCTTAATAAAAATATAATATTTCCATATGGCGGTTTATGGCAGGATTATTCTGACTGTTATAATGCGAAAGTGAGTTTGTTTGCTTGCTTGTTTGTTTGTTATGCTTTCACGTTAAAACTGCTGAACGGGTTTGGATTAAATTTGGCACATGTGTAAACCATGACCTGGGTTAGGATATACGATACTTTTTATTCCGGTAGTACGTTCCCGTGGGATACTTTCCGACCTCCACGCGAATTAAGCCGCGGTCAAACGCTATAGTATTTTCATATAAGGACCATTTTTTGTTGTTGACGAGTAAGAAGTGTTCCATATTAAAAGTAAACTGTAGGAAAATGTATTATCTTACTCTAAACCATTTTCGCACTTTCAATAATCAACGTAGGCAGCATCAATAAATGCTACTCTTCAAAGCACAACAAATGTGCCACACAAGTCCCACGTGTAGAAAACTATTCAAATACCAACCAATCATATTGGCGGCGTGCGTTTTATAAGTGCTCAATCACTTCCTACTTTCATACGAAACTCATGAGAAAACTAAATATATTTCATTAAGACTCTCGCTTTCCTTATAGTTCAGGTAAACTTGTAGTTTCTTTTGATCGGAGAGAGGAAAAACGTTTTCCTTTTGTAGAGGGTTGAGAAATCACTTATAAAACTTCTTTGAGGAATGAAGGTGTATCATTAGTTAGCAGCCACTGCTGAAAGGTGAACTATTGCCACCTTTACAAAAACATACCTGTTTCACCCATACTAATCAAGTTTCTTAGCTGATAAAGAATTCTAGCCTACCTGACATTCCAACCAGTTTCAGCACCTACAATCAAGGACGACCTTAACAAAATACATTACAACCTTCGATGCTTCCACCTTAAGTAAAACACTGTCATTTCAGTGACACAACGATAGCACCTTAACGTCATTGGCATTTGACGTCATTCTCTCGATACATTACGATATTACTATACCTAGTCTCTCTTATTTAAGCTCTCTCCTTATGGCCACAGTAACTCTACTCTCACGGCTAATACCTTATTGAACTATATAAGTGACCTGATTTCGGCTCTAGGACATTAAAAAGGCTATTCCGGTTTCAGACTTGGAGAACTCCTTTATTTTTTACTTGCACAGATACTTAAGACTACCTTTACTTTTTATTTTGTTGCTAACACTTATTTACCTACTATTTTGTACCCTTCGGTTCCAAATTGCCACAGTCTTGAGACGTTTTTTTCAACAAAAAGACGTTTCTAGAGACAAAAGAAATTCTTGTTTAGACAATTTAATCTCAAATTCTCCCACTTTTTCAGAAATTAGGAAGGAATTAAGAAAAACCCAAAACCTATTAGTTAGCTCCCTTTAAAGTTGAATCGGCAACAAAATCTTACTATGTTTGCCAACAGTTGTATTTACGTCCATATGTTTCAATGCAGCGTCCTATTAGAAGGCACCTGTGGCCTTTTGTAGCCACTTCCGGACTGCAATAACAATTATATCAACCCACACCTCATCCCAATCAGTCCTGCATAATAAGGAACAGTAGAACCGTTTTAAAGAACAGATTATTTGTTACAGTAAACTGTTCTATTTACGCCCATCTGAACAGAGAAAAATCCTTGACACCCCATAAGGAAAATACTGACCTACATACATCCTGACCTCTTCAGAAAGCCACGGAGGCAGTAAATACCCTAGTCTTTAGACATTAAACAGATTGAACGTCTTTCAAAAGATTAATGCTGGTGTTATCCTACGCAGATCTAGGCAGGATTAAGCCCACGCCTGCATTCAGGCGCGTATTGAATCCATCATCTAGTGTCTTCGAGATGTGTCAAGGTTTAATGGAATTGCAGACGCGTCCTTCGGGATTATCTGTTGGAATTGTTTGTTAAATGTTTTGTTTGATGTAGAATCGATCAGTTAAAGGTAAGTAATTAGTAGATGTGTATTAGGAAGATCAACTAGTCAAGTCTTAGAACACTTGTGACCTTCTGCGCCCAATTTTCTTAGATAAAATTTCGTGTAGGAATATCTCAGAATTATTTACATTGAACATCCTCGTTCACCGGTGACTTGCAAAAATAAAAAGAGATTTATCTCTAAGCCTGTGATTTACGTGATTGCTAACAGTTATCAGTTAAAATTTCACACAAAGCATTAATTAAACATGTTTTTCATAAATCTATTGAGAATACAGAAACCGCAATATGGGCCAAGGTTGCGTTGTCATTCATTTTGATTCGCCTTGTGATTGTTTTATGCATCTCCTATGTTTTTTTACCCTTCGGAGCAGCCATATGAATACCGCAGTGTTTCCTAAGATTTCACGCTAATAACAAAAGCATTTTTGTGTAAATATTTCATGATTATGATTGGTGTCATGTCAAAGACTGCGTGGGTGTTGACTGATGTCTGGGTACCAGAAATGCGACCTTCCTGGTCTAACAAGGTTTGTAATTATTTGAAGTATATTTATGACACCGTCTTTTGTTTTTAACTACTAAACTGAAGAAACCTTCAATAGATTTATATATTGTTATTATTTTTGTATCAGGGACGGATATTACGTGTTTCCTGTTCATCTTATCGGATCGTTTTAAACCAAGATCCTTCCGATAGCCCATATATATGTAACATTCATAAATGTTTTTCATGAGTGAATATTTTGCAAGCACACAAGCTGAAGGTTTTCACTCGGCGTGGCGAATTTCGAAAGCCTCAACTTTATCTAATCGAATTAATTAGAGGTGCTCCGTCCAGAGGTAATTAATTGGGCCACTCTACCGTGTTTCCCACGTAGAGTTTTTCACGTTAATATTTACTTAGTATACGTACCGCGATTTTGTGGACAGTTAAGTAGTACTTCATTATCTTATTATAAATTAGCTGTTGCCCCCTAAAATAAAAGTAAGTTACTCTTTCTTTCTATCTGCCAGTGAAAGTCCAGCAGTTTCGGAGATAAGTTGGAACAAACAGAGAGACAGACAAACATTTTATTAATTGTTTTTTGTTATAAGTACCTACTTTCATATGCAGAAAAAGCTGTTATTTTGACATTACAAACAGACACTTCAATTTTATTTCTGTCTGAACAATCGCAAGTAATACGCAGGTAGTAGGTTTGTAATATGAAGGTTCCAGTTTATATAGGTAATTTAAAATGGAATTTTAGGAGACCTACGAGAAGAATACTTTGAAAAATATATCAATTTTCCAGGCTTTCAGAAGCTAGGATGTAACTAAGTATTTTATATTATGATAGGTTTTCCCCTTAGAGAACGTAGCTCTCTTCAAGCCGGTCGTAACGTTACATACATAACTCATCCAACTCGGATTCAGTCCCAGTTGCATTTTGATTTATACGACGGATAGTAAACAAGAATCTTATAGACGAGCTGAATCCATATTTATACTAATATAATAAGGCTGAAAAGATTTTTTGTTGGTTTAATGGAACGCGCTAATCTCTGGAACTACCAGTCATATTTGAAACATGATTTTTTTGTATTTGATATATTCTTGAGGACAGTTATAGGCTATTTAAAATCATGCTGCGACCCTGACGAGCCGAGCAAAAAGAAAAAAGTTAGAAAAACGCTAAGCGGGCGGGTGATGCCGTGAGATAATTTCGGACTTCGCCCGCGTCGATACTAGGGTCTTTCTTTTACTTACAAAGTTATACAGTTGAAGGATTGAGTTACTATAACTTCCTACGTATTTTTTTTAGTTCCACGTTCCACACCATCGATCCTTTCATATTTCAAGGAATAGTTATTAAAGTACTTAGGTAAATACACGGTGTCGTTTTGCATCATCGTCAAATTTCAGGAGGCTGCTATGAAACACATATATAATCAAATAAAATTACGATATCTGCTCAATAATTAATACATAATTGTTTTTTAGTTATTTAAGTTTGACAGTATTTTAGAATACACCACTTTCACAGAACAGAAACACCCCGTTCCGTATGCGGTAGTGTGTGTGTTAAAAGGGCAGTTACAGTGCGGTATCACACGGGCCGCGTTTTAACATGCGGGTCCCACACACGCCGATTTCCAAAAAAATAAAATAATGACTACTTATTTTATTATTGATTCGTGTCGAGAATCATTAGCATAGTTACCTCCTTGAATTTGACTAGGGTGCAAAACGCCACCTTGTATAGAAGATAATATCTTTCTTTTTTCCTGATGTTTAGACTTATGACCAGTTAATGGCAATAGGGTGGCCCCATATGACTCGAAATATCAGTGTATTAATAATTAACCCATTACATAATTAATTAATTAATGGTTAATTCCAGTGTTCGCTGGTATTCCGCGAAGGCAAAGGGTTAATTATTACTAACCCGCACTGGGCCCGCGTGGTAGATTACGGCCCACTCCATCTCACAGAGAGGAGGCCTGTGTCCCAGCAGTGGGAACATTATGGACTGCTTATGTAAAAAAAAATATGTTGCTATTATGATATTTTTAACAAAGTTACTCTATAATTTAATAACATCATTAAGATCTAGAACAAAACTGCACTAAACGGCGATAAGTCTGACAACACTTAAGAATGCGCACCTACGTACAAACATAATCCAATTTAATGGGACATTATGTTTGCTGCAAACTCATTTAAAACACATTACTTGCGTAATTTTATTCGCAGTCATAAAACTTGAATGTCACAGGAACGATAAAACTCACACGTAGATACTTAAAAGAGAGATTTTTGCACTTACTTTGAGGAAATTATAAGTCTTTAATATTCAAATCACTGTAACAACACAGAATCATCAACATAAGTCGTGTCCACATGAACCTATCACTGCAGTATATGGTCATTCTCATTAAGTGATGATGCCAATAACACCATATTTGGAGCGCATTTAAAAGCCTCCACGAGTGGTGATACTTACAAGAAGAAAAGGCAAACTCTGGGCAGAACTTATCTTTCGTATAATTCACATCGATACGAGAAAAGTAGGCCATAAATAACTGGCAAAAATGAAAAAAATCCATACAAACTTTCATCTACTATTTAACCTGCGAATTTTTAAAAATCCTTCTTAGTGCTCACTGTCGTTGAATATGAAATTCTTGTGAAAAATATCATACTTCTAAAGTCGAATTATTAGGAGGCTGACAACACCTAAAGCGCGGTCACTGTCGGATTGCATAGAAAAGAAAGAGAAGCGCGATGTCACAACGCTGGTAATTTATTGCAAAATATGAAGCAATTATCTATTTACAAAAAATCTATTGACTGGATAAAAAAATTAAAACACTATTATGCAAATATGTTGCTTCTAGAATAGTCTGACAAAAAATCAGAATAATTGCATGTATAGTATGGTTTTTAATAGTTAAAAGAAATTTTAAGAGGTATCT
Source organism: Atethmia centrago (assembly GCA_905333075.3). Lineage (NCBI taxonomy): Eukaryota > Metazoa > Arthropoda > Insecta > Lepidoptera > Noctuidae > Atethmia > Atethmia centrago. Next base: position 25,407,653 of record HG995378.1, on the reverse strand, counting down.
TCGTAATTTTTTTCTATCGTATCAAATTAGTTGTATTATGTTTTCAACACACTATCTACCTAGCATTTATCATGAAGAATTTCATATATAATGTTTTTCTGATTTCGTTTACTGCAGTGGGTCATAATATACTTTTAGGCATTATAAAACTTCCAAAATTTGCGTTTAGGTCCTGTAGTCCCCTTAATTCACTGGAGTTTAGTTTAATCGATTTATATAAGTGTAAAATAAATGTATAATAATAAGTGTAAAAATCGAAAATACAATCAATATGATCATTTTATTACACAAATTGACATGCACATGCCAGATTACTCCAGTGTACTAATAATTCGACTTTAGAACCAGCGGTTTAGGTTTTGCATTGTATGTCAGTGAATGAATGAATGTATGAATTTGAGATTTATATCAAGAATATTTTAAAAACAAAGGAGAATCTCAGCCAATCCTCTTGACACAATTGCGACCTCGCTTCACCCTCGCGTGAAGAGGGACTGCCGACCACAAGCTTCAGCTGTAAATATGATAGTAAGCTAAAATGTCAATCGACCACGTTGATATTTCAGCATCAGGGCCGTATGTGGACGGCGGTTCCGAGTCAATAGGACGCTATTTCCTGTGCACGAGAGCCTACCGTAGATAAGAGCTCTAGTCCGAGTAACTTATGGATGTTTGTATGTGTTACATATATGTACGTAAATCACGAAGAATTTATCACAAATATTGTTGGGACTTATCTACTCTCTGACTATCCACCTAGGATCAAAAGCATTATCCAATTGCATTTCTAACATTAAGGCGCTGACAAGACCCAATTGACCAAAATAGGCTTCTCTTAAGAAATAAAATTGCCAAATCTGTATAGTTTGTGGTAGCGGAAAAAATATATGTTAATTTTGAACATATTTCCCAGAACTTGGTTGCCACCAAAACACGTTTTGAAAAAAAAATCTCGATACAAACTAACGTTAAACTAACCTCTTACCTTGAGTTCTAATCCAAAATATCTGTATTAAATATCGACATACATTACGTATTTAATTAATAACAAGTACGTCTTATTCTAATGCAGAACTTGGTTGTTTTTTTATTTTCGATTACTCAACTCAATTCTGAGTAAATAGATAATTACTTCATATTTTCCAATAAATTACAAGCGTATTGTCGTCGCGCTTCTCTTTCTTTTCTTTGCAATCTGACAGTGACCGCGGTTTAGGTGTTGTCAGCGTCTTAATATCTTTTAACATGATTCGTTCCTTTTTCATTTGTTTTTGGAAGAACATTTTTGTATCTATGGTTACAACAATAGAACCATACACAATGCCTTTATTTGGTATCGAGATGTAAAGTAATGCGTTTTCCACATCATGTACACATGCTTTACAGTTCATGGTCAATGTTACACAAATGATTTCCATCACTCTGTCAACGATAAAGACTAGTATTGTAAACAATGGAATATAAAGTACTTCAATGGATATTCATAATCATAACAAGCGCCAATTCATACTTTCCTCAATTTGTAAATCAATTATTACATGTTTATTTCGGAAACTAGGTAGTTTCTATATAAAATTATTATATAAGATAGCTTATAAAGCTTACTTACTAAGCTTTATAAGCTATCTTATATAAAAATTTTATAGTCGACGAACCGCAAATCAGCAATTAAACGACATAATTACGTCATTCTAATTTTAGTTTTACTACATCCACATAGTAAATCTAAAATAACATACTAACTTCCTGCGAAACTAAAGAATATCAATAATACAAGAAGCTCCTTTCCATTCCAAGAAAGCTTCAGAACTTTTCAGAAAATCGGCAAAGACCACTTTTTTACTTTCATTTATGATTTCCTAACGACACTTTTCTCTAGAATTCATCATACAAGCGACTGTCAAAACGACACTAATACGATTCTGGTAAAAAAAAAATGTTCTAATTGAAAGTTTGGGCGGCTAAGGCGGGCGGGGCGGCTTTCCGGAGATGGGAAAATCGGAGCGGTCGCCATTCGTTCGACTGCCGGCAGAGCGGTCGCACGCGTTCTACTGACGGGTTACGGCGTCTTGATACGCTTGCATTCACAAGTGAATTAGTGTATAGTGAACAATAAAATAAATAAACAATTTATAACAAAACACTCAGTGTAAATGAACATTTTTGAACTTTAGTTAATAGTGACAGTGTAAGATGACATTAGACAGGGGTGACAGTTTTGTTAACAAGATACAGCCGGCGTCTTCGGTGTCTTGTCTCTCGCAGTGTCAAACCATTTTCGGGAAGAGGCTAAAGCGCTGGGGTTCCACGGGATCGTGGGTAAGCAGAAATTAAGGATTTTGTCTACCTTCTAGGTAATTATCACTGACGTTTGAAACTGTCGTTATTCTTTTATTGAGACTGTCGAATGTTTGTGTTTATGTGTGTACTCAATTGTCTTTGCTTATAAAACCTACTAAAAACCAGCTTTATTAGCTATCAAATAAGGTGTACGTTAGGAACGCGTATAAAAAAAATCAAAGTTTTCATTTTAAATCAAATGAATACAGTTTTGATAAACAATTATACTTTGAATGGAAGTAACTAATTAAAATTAACATAAGATCCCGCCTGTATTCGCCGAAGAGTTAGGCAGAGGTGTACCTATAGTACACCCACATTTCGCCAGTTATGTTTAACGTCCCATGTAGTGCCCAGGGCGAGCCTGTTGCCATCAACCGGGCACAAATCCAGACTCCGGGCTTCTACTGAGAAATTCCAGATGGAAAAACCCAATAACACTGTCCGAATCGGGAATCGAACCCGTCCTGGGTTCGATTCCCGACTCGCTGTTGGTGATTAATTAAAATTAATATTAATAATTCGATGGTTTAACACCAAACCCAAATCACGGAACAAGTGATTCTTGTGAACACGACATTGTCAACTTAATCCGATAGTTTATCTTAATTAATCATTTGTTTTTAATGACCTACCTACCTACTGGTATTCAGCTACATCCAGTTAGACTGGAAGCTGACCCCGACATAGTTGGGAAAACGGCTAGGCAGATTATGATGTGGTTTATAATTACCTACTACTTAATATACTACAGTACTTTTTCTCCGTCACGAGGCATGTGATGTGATCGCTGTTTACTGTTATACTTGGCAAAGCTTGATTTTATCTTCATCATTCTTAAATATCACATCCATAGTGTGATTTGATTTAATTATTGTCAATCGGGTAATAGTTGAAAATCTTGAAATATTTTTGTGGAGACAAGTTTCTAGCTGAACATAGGCATAAGTATACGTCGTAAGAAGATAACATTTCAAGTAGGCTAAGAAAACATGGAAATTAATTAATGAACGTAGGATTTCTTTAAAATAAATTTATAATAATCAGAACAGCAAGCAATAACTGAAGAGCTGTTCACATAACATCGTTTTTAAAACCATCTGAATTTTCCCATCTAAATTAAATCATAAATATAATATAGTATCTCCCTCCGCCTCTTTGGTCTAGGGGTTGCAAGCGCTACTGCTGAGCATGAGGTCTTGGGTTCGATTCCCGAATCGGGCAAAGTGTTACTGGGCTTTTTTATCTGGAATTTCTCAGTAGCAGCCCGGAGTCTGGATTTGTGCCCGGTTGATGGCAATAGGCTCACCCCCTATTACAAGGGACTTAAACATAACTGGCGAAATGTGTGTGTGCTACAGGTACGCCTCTGCCCAACCCTTCGGGGAAACAAAGCGTGATGTTTATTTTATGTTATGTGTGTTATCTCAGGAAGTAAAATTCAACTCAGTCATCCTAAATCCATATCTATTGATTAAGTAATAGAGTTATGTCAGCGTTAACTAAATAAATAAAAAAAAAACAACAAAGAAATGTCTATATTATCACATCTCGCATATTACATGCTTGATTTGGCACTTACACAATAATACGCGACTTTTTATATACACATTCGACTCTAATACTATGAATAGACTTTAATTAAGTAAATAATAAATATAATATGCATGCTTGCCGGTGTATTACATAACATGTTTACGGTTTTCTTTTATCTGTGGCGTGCTACTTTGACAGATTACGAAACGGTAATTTGGAATTATGTAAAAACCGTTAAAAAAACTGTTTAAATGAATACTGTTGTTAGCAAGTTTTTTTGCAAGGATAAACAGGAATGTATTACATCTGGTAACTGTCGCTATGCGAAGCTTACATCATGGATCATATGTTTTGGTTTTTTGTCTTTATCTTCAAACACAGGAATGAAATCATCTCCACTAATGTGATGTAGTCACTTTTCATAATCAATCCTTGAACACAAGTTATATCATGACAGAATGAAATTGATCAAAGCACAGGAAAAGCTGTGTTAGTTTTCCCGTGCTTTTGATCACACATTTTTAACTTGTTTATTTGTAATATTTACAACTTAAAAAAACGCTTATCTACGTTTAGTAGATACACGTGAAAATTCCAACAAAATATACCCGTACGATGTCCTTCAAACACGATCATGCGTAAACTTCATGTAGGCACGTAAACAGTATCGGCAAACGAACATAATTGTATGACGGACGAAGCCATGTAGGGTTCCAACCCAAATTGAGGGGTGGCGTGGTCATCACGTGACGGGCACGCGACGGACACGCGATGAGCACGCGATGAGCGCGTCATTTCCGACGAAGCCTGCGGAATAACCACGAGGTTTGATTGGACGGAACTGTGTCAGATAACCGCCAAGTTGGATTGGTTTTGACATGGCTGTGTAGTGTTGGTGTGGTAATAGGGGTGGTTTTTCTATCTTCTGTAGGCTGTATGTTGTATGTTTGTGTGTAGTTTATAAGTAGGGGATGGATTTGGACATTTCTTGATTTGGTCTATGAGAAGTTGTATACTTCAATTTTGTAGACACACCGAAATAATAGTATTATTATAGTCTATACTAGGTACCAATATCCACAAATGAAACAGTAGTATTTAAGTACTGATTATTTACTAGGTATTACTATAAGGCTCCCGCAGACAGCCGCGACGCGACACTAGTAGCAGAATTTCTTTGAAAACTTATATACCCGCGATATCGCGCCAGTCTGCACGAGCTTTTAGTCGTTGAATAATTTTGGCGTTAGCACACAATATCCTTAAGGGCAATTACTTTCAACTTACAGACAAGTGTGAAACCTTCATGACCTTCCTACATAAAAATTAAGGAAAAGTTCAATTGTTCGACTACGATGTGATCTACTTCACCGATACGTACCTATAATATATTTCAGTAATAATAGGTATTGAGACACAATTAATTTTGAATTTCACGAGTTTATGCCCGGAATACACGAGGCTAATTTTTCAAGCTAGGATAGCAAGAAAGTAATATCCTCTGGCTTACAAAACCTCGCTTGGCACTTGTAAAAATGAATATAGTTCTGTATACCTACACAAGGCCAGGGTGACTAGCTTGCTAGTTTACTAGCACTATTTTGCTATCCTAGCTTGAAAAACTAGCCTCATGTTTCCCGGGCTATAAACTAGCTTTAGTGGTGGTAGTTGTATAAGGTTTTATTATTATGCCATTTGTCAGTTAATCGCTAAGAACAGGCTTTGCTGAGACAGTTTTTGTTGTTTCGATTTTTTTTTGTTTTTGTTATTATATTTAATTACTAGTTTATTTACTTATAAGTATAAAAAATATGTATTAGGTAAGGGTAACCTGGGTCCCTAAGGGTTCATTAGTAAACCAGCGTCAGACAGCATCTGTCTGGCATTAATGCTGAAATTAACCTTTTTGGTGCAGCCGTGAGGCACACACTATTGTTGTTAAAACATTATTTTCACTTTTCATCTGTTATTTGTATTTTGTGTTTTACGAACTATGTCCAAATAAACGTTATTCTTTCTTTCAGTTCGCTTTTTGTCGATAATTAAGTATAGGTACTTCACTTCGGACTTTGAAGCAGATAAATCATGTCTCATAAATTAGTTCCGAGCTTTCCTCTCAAACTGTAAATCAGTTTTTGCAACAGTAACGAGTACCTATGTAAAGTCTCACGTAGGTATAGTTCACGAGTATTTCTCTCGCATTGATTTTACATTTTCTAGATTTTTGGAATCGGCCCAACATAGAACATAGGCCGCCTGTTAAATCCTATCTGGACTTGGCTAACGACAGAGGTAGGAATCTTTCGCTCTCTAAACGTTTCCTCTTGACTCGATCTGCTCACTGCATTTGAAAGCTTCACTTTGAATATTTTATATTTAATTTTATTTATTTGTTTACTTCAGACACAGTGAACCATATTTTTGTTAATATACTTATAATGAAGTATCGATTTAAAACCAGTTATGATCCAGCCTGTCCTACGTTGCTGTCCTCCCCCAGCGACGCCTTCAGCCGAGGTTCGTACCCTTAACGCGGGGGTGCCCTTAACATTCAGACGCCTAATAATTTAAGTAATTGGCCCCTGGCTGGAGGCTTTGAGTTAGCAGCTTAAGGCAGCCACAGGATTGCCCGACTAAGTAGTGACGACCTTTCAAGGTCAACCACGAGACGCCATATAAAAAAAACGATTTAAGCAACACCAATTCGGAGTCAAACAATAGAGAATCTATTGTGTCTCATTAGCTGTCCTTCACCAATTAATTTGGCTTTAAAACTTCAGGCTGCATTGGAATCCTAAGGCTAGATCTAAACATGATGTTCTATTTATACAAATCTACTAATATTTTAAAAAGGGTAACATTTGTGAGTATGTATGTGGGGGGGTGATCTTCGAAACTACTGAATCCGATTCTGAATTGTTTCACTTGCCGATGACATTCGGCAAGTGAAACAATTATTAAAACTTACCGATACATCTTAATAACTTCATATCACGCTTCAAACAACGTGTTAAATAAGAAAAATAACGCATCATTCACTTTAGCTATTTGTCTACAATTATTTAATCATATAACATGTCGGATAAATGTGATTCTAATAACACATTTAGCTGTCCACGATACAAACAACGTTTTATTATATAACGCTAATAGCAAAATTACCCGTTTTTCAATATTTACTTTGCAATTACCGCTATTCCGAATAACGATTACTGTCACGATCGCAAACGATTAGTATAATGACATGGGACTAAAAACAGTTTTTTTTAATCTGTCATAACTGCTAGTGATGTGGTGAAGTTAACTTAATATTGTAAGAAATGAAGGGGTGGTTGAGTGTAATTTACAAGAAAGTTAAACAAATCGTGAAACGCTGGGTGAGTCTATTGTTTAGAATATTTTCATATCAAATATGTAGTTTCATACGTTAATGTTAGATTGTTAGTATATTTCTACGTTATGTAAAACATGTAATCATAAGACCGTTTGTTATGCCAATTTTTAACATGGCTTCCGATTACGCGGAACTTCACCGCCACACAAACTGTAGGATCATAAATCCACTAGATCGTAGTGTTACTACAACAACTATTAGTTGCCAAATCGTATTTCTGATCGTATACAACATGCAGACATGTTTGTTATTAGTACTAGCACCTAGGTTAATGTTTGAGGAAGCTTTAGGTTAGAAACAGACTTGTGTTTTATACTTTGTTTTGAATACTCCACGACTCTATCTCCTGGTCCGTGTAAACGTCATCTTTGTGGTAGTTCAGCCAGCCATCTAGACCGAGTTCTAAAATAAATTCAAGCCTAAAGGCCCTTTAGAAGGTCGATCCTATCTCAAGAATTAATAAACACGAAAGTCAGCCATTTTGCGTATTCGAACGTTAAATATAAAAATAATAAACGGGTTGATAGAGGCTAACGCTCCCTGTCGCGGGCTCGTGGGCTCGGGTCCAAAGTGACCGGGTCTATGGCGGGACCTTGCTTCGCTAAACTGGTCCGGATGCGCGGGCGCAGGACTGGTTTCGCGTCCGTCGTCAGGTGGCCACAGTTTACGTAATTTCGCCGAACGTAATGTCATTATCACGTATGTGAATGTCGTACTCTCTCCCTATATTTCATGTTAGAAAGTACATAGAATCAATTTGTAGAATATTATAATAGTATCAAGGCCCCACAAACTTGTTTGAGGAATTCGCATCATTTTGCATAACATTTTCATAGGCCAGAGAAACAGAAATGATTCAAGATATCTGCAAAATGTAGACCTAAAAATATCTAATATTATATCTCAGTATGAAAGATTTCATTCACATTTCAGACTTCAGACTGAGATAAGATAATGTATTTTTAATAACGACATTTCTATGAACGCCTTACTATCCTTGTGTCTGCCATAAATCCGTCAAACTAATTAATAAGACGAACACATTTTCATGTAAATCACAGACGACATTTAGAACCCATAACAATTCGTGTCTATAGAAACGTATCTTTGGCGCAAGCTCACGTAAAAGTCTACTAATAGTGGTAAAAGCACAAAGCCGTTGTTCCACATATGGGAAAATACTACGCAATGTTATGTGATGCGGCACCTAATAGACAACAGTAGCATCTACTTAAAGTAGGTACATACTAGTTCCACGCATCTACTAAACTGCATAGGATACTGGCAGTTGTGGGCAGTGGCCTACGTCAAAGGTACATTTTGAATTTAGTTCCTTATTCAATTTGAATTTCGAACCTGTCTTGTGCTTACATATCGCTTTGCATCGTGTCGCATTTGCTGTTCACGTGGGACGATAGTACAAGCTATTTATTTTTACACACATCGAACCAGTAAATAATGAGCCGAACGATATAAATAAAATGTTTCTCCCACGCAACATGGAGTAACATGTCAAGGTTCACCGTATATTTATGTTCACACCGTGTAATTAACTAATTCCGGTCTGAACGCATCAATTTGATTGACATCTGATTTACGCTTTTTTGTTCTACAAGCGAAATGATAAAGGATTTCATTTTCACGCTTTGTTGTTAAAAATCGCAGTTGTTCATTGAGGAGAAAGTTAGACATGAATAATTCCAAAATTTTCAAGTGCATCTAAATAAACAATGGCGTTCAAGTTATCAAATATTCAGTAATAAATTACAATTCCCCAGCTAAACACCACTTGCCTTTGTATTATGCAGAAAAGTGAAAGCTCATAATAATATCAAAACAATAGCGTCCCCATATAAATTTCACTTGCACAAGTACTTGCAAGTTTTCTCGGAACAATAATGGTCTTGATTGTTGGCATTGTGGTCGGTAACGTTAGGGTTAACTGATATACAGCCGTTTCTTTGTTTTAAAGTTTTGCTAGGAAAGCGGTTCCGTCACATTGTTATAATGTGACGGAACCGCTTGAAAATCTGCCATTTTCACCATTATTTCATGTTAAGGTGTCAAAAACGGTTATTGTTTAACTGTTTACCGTTTTCTTAGGAAACCAAAGCTTTATGTCAAATATATGGTGTTATGTTGAGTTTTACAGACAGCTTTCAAGTAACTTACGACTTGTCCAGGTGGTAAATTCGAGCATTTATGAATCTGTGCCGCCTTTGAAGATACCTTGAATTCTTGAATTTTGGAATTCTTGAATTCTCATAAATTCTAATAAATCTTGAATTCTTGTCAAAAGTTACACCAAAGTTAATTTTTATAGGGCAACATTTTGCAACATGATAACCATTGACAACATTAAGTAAATTCTTATAACTTTTAGTAAATTCACATAATAACTATTTGTTGTCCATTGTTGCCCATAACACTTGCAAACGTTGCTCCACAAAAATAACTTCGGTGTGGATGCAGCACTTTCACAATAACACAATAAATAAACTGAGTTGTTTAATGTATCACAAAGAACTTCAGATAATTTCATTGTCATAGCTCATAACTTCATAAGTATCACTTTTAAAGCAAAAAATCATTCGAAGGAAAGCCATCGATAACCGCAACAGATAAAGACGAACAATCTTCGCTTTACATAAATCAGAGTAAACAGCTGAATGCGCAGACGTCGATAATATGCAAATATCAAGTTTACTTTCTACGATAAAGCCGTTTGATTTACGACAAAAAAGGACTTATCTATCTTGTGTTTATTTGTAAGAAGTATTTCGTTGGACACCTGGATAAGGAATGAGAACCTGTAGATAGTTACAGCCTGTTTGTGAGATAATATCTGTACGTTTTGTAGAGAAAATATACCTTTTCATGATTACCCTCCTGTCTTTCAAATAGCCTTTATTAACAAACTTATGGAAGACTTGAGGAGCAGTGGTTGCCCAGTGATAACGGCCGCAACTTACGAGTAGTATGTCTTGGGTTCGAACCCAGACAGACGCTTTACTTTGTGTAAATAATTTCATCACCACACTGCTCTCAAAACGGTGAAGTAAAACATCATAAGGAAACTGGCGTGTCCTAGAACCAAAAATTCGAAGACATGTGACATCTACCAACCCGCACTGGGCGTAGTATATTACGGCCCACTCCCTCTCGAAAAAAGGTCTGTGTCCCAGCAGTGGGAACATTATAGGCTGATTATGTAACAAACTTATACCAAGAAAACAATAAAAACATTTTGTACATCGTCCTGCTCTTACCCCCATTTAATTATGATCTACGCAGCATGTCTTCGGCCATACACCTAATCAGTATTCATTCACACCAGTTTCATTCACCAATCCACCCATCGCTCTTAAATCTTTTCCATTCATACTAATCAGGGCAATTAATTACAAATAGCCACTTACTATAAAATTATTTACCACAATCACAATGCTACAAAAGAAACTAAAAAAACAGAAGTTTCCCCAATCAACTACGAATCGTTAACTAATTGTAACTGACGCTTTAATCTGACATTGAAAGTTTCAACTCATCAATCATAAGTTAATAACTATTTTGATAGTCATCGTTCATATCTCTCTCGCCACCCATCACTTAAAATGACCTCAAAAATTCTATTGTTCAAGTTCAGTGAAGAAATTCTTGACATACCGCGCAAGTTTCGACAAAATATTCCAATTGCAACTTCATAATGTACTTACTATCTTAAACATGTGATCTGCATTGTCATCTCTCTGTGCACCTGTGTTAAAGTCTGCAGACTTGGAGTCCTGCCCACCTCACATGCCAGCGACTACAAACATAATTTGACAATTTCTATTTATAGTCGACCCGTCTGTGATGTTTGCAGTCAGTTACGAGTCGTCGTACGTACCGGGAACAGAGCAGGTGTCCCCGGTGACCCCTATCTGTAGTCTTGGCCCTCGACTATGCGGACCGTTTATGCAAATAGCTTTATTAGAACTTAGAAGGTGCGTTTTGATTACGTGGGGGTTAGGTAATATACATAATACTGAAGCTGTTATTCTCACAGTATATTCTTGTTTTGACCAGGTCCAAGTTATTCATTTGTTAACTCTAACCAAGCCTTTTTATTTTATAATCCCACGCCATTTATGTCAATTAACTTAATGTTAATTTAGAAAGCAATTAAAGTTACATTAACAACACCGATAGATAATAACCAAATTCAATTAATGGTAAAGAAACAACCGATTATCCTTTAAAGTTAAAGTTCGCGAGCATTTTCGTAAGAAGCTGGCAGTATCATCACAACGGTACCTAATGTTTTCCCATTGTTTGTCTTATCTGTTTAGTATATTCGTGTATCTATGTGTATTTATTTAGTCTTATATTTATGTATAATTAATATGTATTATATTTAAAGTTTTTAAATATTTATTCCACAGTTTTCGTTATTGCACCTACCACTGTCTGTCTCTGCATCACCAAAAGGTTGACTGGTAGAAAATGCCTATGGCATTAAATAAATAATTTTATCGAAGCATGAAAAACTCATACTGCAAAATTAAAGTCATAGCTAATACAGTTTTAATAGGAAAGTGAAATACAGACCGATTAGATCACGAAGTCCAAAGTATATCTCGATAATAATAAAAATAATTATACACACCCAAGTAAGACGTTTATTTTTGTGAAGAAAACGTAAGGTGGTCTAATTTCCTGCAATAAAGTGTAGTAATAAATACCAGTCCGGTACGCTGCGCAGGAGTCGCGTGCGTTGTGTTACGTCCGTTTCTTCATTCTTCGACTATCTGTGCGCGGAATCACGAGATCTTATCTGTATTGTCGAAATTATGATTCAAAGTGATGCTTCAGAACCTGTTAAGTTGTTATGAAAACGATTATTTACCTGTGAAACTAGTTCAGGCACCTATTCATCATTATTTTGTAACGTTTTGAAACTAGTATGTTTTATAGGATTATCATAATAATTCTTACATTTACATCTGTTAATTTATTTTGTGTTCATAATAAATACTATTCTCTTCTATGCTATCCAATAGATTGGGCAATTATGGGCAAGGCGTAATATTTTTTGAAATACCCTTGAGCCAGATTTGGGTGGGTTCCCCATGCAAATTACTCGAAATTCTACTGACACTGTCAAACAAATTACTCAGTATGGTAACACCGAGTATCACGTAATGATGTCTAAACTAATTTGATCAATTTATTTAACAAAGAATCACTTGATCAACCTACTAACGAACTGCCCTACAGCCCGCGGCTCTGACCGACTTGTAACTCATTAGGTTTAGGAGAAATCTAAGCAATTCGTTTACTTGACAGTGGATGAAATCAAGGTGAAAACCAATCCTAATTATACAGTATTAATTGTACTTACTTTCTTTTTCGGACTTAATCCATCCAATCTTTGCATCATAAGATTAACTAGGTATAATGAGAAAAAAGCGTCTTATCATAACACAATTAAACTAAGCTTGATTGATAGAATGTCGAATTACTAATAATATAAAGTAAACATATAAGCCAGAAAAACTTTAAAAGAGAACATGCTTAAGCTTACAGATTTTAATTAGACGGTTCCTTCTTATATGAAACAATAGAAAAAACAATGCGCGTGTGACATCTCAACCATCAAGTTTCTTGACACGCAAACAAAGCTACGAACCATTCAGCAAACCATTAATAATTCCTATATTCTCATGCATATATTTGAAATAATCAATCTGTGTATTTGTCTTCCACTGTATCTGTTCAACCGCGAAGCGTATACTTCTATTCAATATCTACGCATGTCCGCAATTTCTAACGTTTGCGGTTTCGCAAAGTAATACACAGTACAAAGTAACGTTAGAGGCTTTTCACACGATCGCAGAGAGCCGCCACTGGAGACTTCTGTTGATCTCATTTATTTATTGTGTTATTATTGATTTGGTATCGTACTTGACTTCAATAGACTAGTAGCTGTGGTCTGGTTGAATTTGATGCTCAGTAGATATTTAATTACATGTCTTACATATCCTTGCTAAGTCGATTTAATAGTGAACGAACTATAGAAATTGCCAAAGAATTATGCTGTCATGTTTTCATTGGTCTACAAGTACACAGTGTGTCATAAGACCAGAGGTATGATTTACTATGATATTACAGCCTACTGACCATACCAGGGTAACCAAGAAAGGTGTGCACATGAAAAGCCAGTTACACAACAGTCCGTGCGGTGTAGTCCCCTATTATCACGGCCCAGTTGTCGCTTGTATGTCGCAAGCCTGTGTGTAGCGACCCTAATATTTATTGGAGGCACACAATTATGCAAGGAATTTCCTTCGCCATGCTGTAGTTACTTCATGTAAGTAATGCAACTTTAAAAGCAGGGCAAAGACCTGAAAAAGCAAATGAGTTACTATTTTCTATGATGAAAGATGTTGGATCCCTAATTTTGCTTTCGAATGTAGATTATCTTCGAAAAGATTACCAGAAAATAACTAGGACTAGGACAACTTAACCTCATTGACCCTTAGAATTTCAGAAAAAAAAAAACATTTTTAATCATCAATCGGTAATCTCAGAAACGCATTTCAATGCCAATTTGCCGTTGTAACAACAGAAAAAAAACGAACAAATCTTTTATTAAACTTGTTAAGGTCAGTGACATTTGAGAAATTGTTGAAAGAAAAAATCTACGACGAAGGATTTTATTTTCAATGTATAATCCATTTTCCAGAAATAGATTGGTAATTAACTCTGTTGAGAGATATACAGTGATCAATATTCATATAAAATCTAAAGCTCTAAAAGATGACTGATGAGCAGCCAATGGCTTTACAGTAGGTACTTATCCAAATAATTAATTTGTACTGTTAAAAAAGAATGCTACATGATTTTCCGAATTAAAGTAACTTTAAGTGTTAAAAATTACTTAAGTAAGTACCTAAGTAAATTTTGACAAATAAGGTTATTTAAATCTGGAAGAGAAGTCTCTTCCAGGTCCCAGTTACAGTTTTGGTACGTAGTTTAGTGGTAAATAAGTATCAAACAGACAGATTCTATAACACACCAAAAAGGCACTCTGAATACATGTTAGACGAATTCTCGAAGTTTTCCAGTTCCGTTAACGGTAAAAGGAACTAACCATGCGTTTATAACTAGCGTAGATCCTTTCAGCAAAACTGTATAACAGAATCTACAACAAGTCATCGACCTTTAGGTAATAACAGACTGCTAATGTTAGATCCGTAATTAAATAACTTTATGCAAAAGCTTTTCCATTTTCCCTTCAAAGAACTTAAAGAAAATGTAATGCAGTTATTCCTGCGACTTAATCTCATCTTTATCGTATTAAAATAATATTATACTTTGAATAGATCCTCTTAATGATTTCTCACGATAATACGCCATTTTTTCCGCTCAAAGAATCACGTTTACCTACCGCCAAACATATGTAAGGCCTCCTTTAGAGGTCATTGTACTTAGATTATGCAAAATTGACGTCGCGCTTTATTAATATTTATGTCTGAGGTTAAAGTTTGCGGGTTAATTGTTTTTCTGTAATAAACGATATTTAAAGAAATTCAATCTTGGCATTTAAAACGTCTCTGACGACCCTTGCTGACGAAGTGCCAGCCCGCGCCGTAGCTGAGCCTGTAGCTTTAAATTCCCCCGATAATAATAATTATTCAATTCTGATCCAGCATGTCCCATCTTGCTGTCCTCCCCCCAGCGACGCCCTAAGCCGAAGTCCGTACCCCACATGGGGTGCCCTTAGCAAGCAGTCGCTTAGTAATTTAAGAAATTCGCCCTTGGCTGGATGCTTTGAGTTCGCTTAAGGTAGCTAAGCATCTACCAACCCACATTGGGCCCGCGTGCTGGATTACGGCCCACTCCCTCTCACAGAGAGGAGGCCTGTGTCCCAGCAATTCCCACATTATAGGCTGATTATGTAAGGCAGCCACAGGATTGACTGGTTAAGTAGTCACGACCTCTCAAGGTCAACTAAGAGATGCTTTACACATTTTTTATTGTTTTTCATCTCTACATATACAACAATTCAATTACTTATATAAGCTAATCATCAGAGATAGGCAAAACCATACCTACTTGGGCCATCACTACGATATTGTTCGTTTGAAAAAATGTTTATTTTTATTCGATGTTAATTTTTATTTAATTGTTTCAATATACTCATATGCATTATTATTGCCAGCGTTTTCATGTACTAGCTTTTTCCCGCGGCTTGGCCCGCGTGGTGGTCGGAAATTATCCCACGGCAACGTACTACCGGGATAAAAAGTATCCTATGTCATAACCCAGGTCATGGTCTACCCAGGTGCCAAATTTCATCCAGATCCGTTCAGCCGTTTTAGCGTGAAAGCGTAACAAACAAACTCACTTTGGCATTTATAATATTAGGATAGTCGTCTTCATATTGTGTAATAAGACTTTTCTAATCCATGTATCTTAACATATCCATATGTTTCATTAAATTAATTAATTTTTGCATGTTTCTATAAATGTTCCAACATGTAATACAGTAGTTATCTCAGTACATAATATCCTTCCTCGAAGACACTGAGGTATAGAAATAACCGCCATTACTTCCTGTCCAACCTTATACACCATAGAATTATAAAAAAAGCTATACATACAGATGATAATTAACGTAACGAATCATAAATAACTTCGGTCTGCGATTTCATCGGAAAAGAAACTATTCTTAATGTACGAACAAGACAATCAATTGTATCCGCGCAGCTATTCCAAAATTTTTGCCTTTAAATTGTTCAGAGATTTGAACTATGCACATTCGGAGAATAAGACAAAAAATCGTGAGTTACCAACACGATTTCGGCACCAAAAATACTTAGTATTATCTGCTGCCTATAAAACAATGATATAACTTCCTATTCAGCAGAAAACAAAAAAAAAGAACAATCGATCAACAAATTCTCACAACACACCTTGAACCTATCGACAACCAGTGATTTATTATATTCATCTCACAAAGGAAAGATTGGGAAGGCTCTGTGGCCTTGCGGCTGTAAAGGTGAGGTTACATGTCTATTCGCTCATAATGGGCAGCAGATGACAGCCGATAAGTCCTGACAGGATAGCTTGACACGTGTCAAGTCCTACCGGTATGGTAACGCAACCGGTCCATACCTTGAGTTTGTGAGATTTCGCATAGTGAGCCTTAACCAGCGATGTGACGTCATATGACGCATGCGACCTGTTACTTGCTGATAGTCAGCAAGGACATTTCGTTACGGTGAGTGTCCTTTACTCCATATTTTATTTAAAGTTACATATGAATAAGTAGTGATGCAAGCTTTGCGGCTTCCGAAAGGAAATTAGAATTGAACCGTCTTTCTAAGCTTTTTCGCTTTAAAAGCCTTTCCTACATTTAAGACTCATGAATCAAGATCCCTTCAGCGCCTACGCAACAATTTCTTGACCGCCAACAATTCGTCTTCGAAAACGTCAACAATGAATTCAAGATTGCCGCCCATTACCGAACATAGCGTTGCCTTGCGCGCGCGCAATTCTTTTATTAATTATAGTGGCCAAATCGGTGAGGATATGACGCCATGACGGCGGTGTCCGCGCGTGACCCACCTGCAAATCGAAGTGCGCGCACGCAAGCACGCTATTCATCCTTGAATCGTTTGAGGTAGATATGTATTGTTATTTGTTGGCTCGTGCCATCAAAATATCATGGGCCTCCATAATGTCTTGGATTAAATATGTACATTTAAAGCAGGGATCTGGCCGATTAAATAAATGCCTGGCCTGTGTCGTGTTCTTTTTGTTTCGGATTTGCTATTTTAGAATTCCTTAATGACTGAAGCCAGAAATAAGCCTGGAAGCTATGATTAGGACCAAACGACTATCTCATTCGTTGCGATAGAATTATATAATGTTAAAGCTCTGGACAGTACAAATAACTGGACAAAACAATCGGTATATAAGCACCACTTGGAGACACGTACGGCAGTAATACATAGAGTATCGCGATCGTAACAGCACAGTCGTGGACTCCATAATAATTGACACGAGAACGTCTTGTTGTGGTCATAAACAGCATAAAATTTCATCTATAATTTTTAAACCAGAAAGTAAAAAAATGCTCTCATTATTTTTACTTTCTGGTTTAAGAATTACAAAAAAAGAAGTTTCATTTTCCATAATAGGAACACGGAAAATTCAACACAATTTAACATTCAACAAATGGTAGTCCAATGCTAATAAACGATCGATTTCTTCGTCTGTTTATGGTACCATCGACCTGCGTTATGTCAAGCGTTACATTTAAAACGTTCTGCGCAGGCGGCGCGATTGATTTCATAATCCATAGTTTGTATTCTCACTAACGTTTTGCCAACACACCGATGGTGGTGTCGAATCGCAAATCAATTTGGAACTGTCTACTGTCGTTTATCCGTCCGCACATTATTACTTTAACGTGATAAGAAAACTGCTCAAATTGTACAAATAAGTGTATTTCTGGGTAATATTTACATAATTTAAAAGCTAATAGTCTTAAAATAATAATATGTACTAATAATGTAATAATAAGCTTAAAAGAAGGGAAGGGAAATAATCATAATGGGTATCAATAAATTAGTCCGCATCGCTGTCAACAGGAAAAGTTATTAAACAATTGAAACGAATCCTTCCTTTGTTAAAATATTTTTATTCTAGTTTTTGCTTTGATTCAAAACTTAAAATAAATTGTTAGTAGGAGGAAAAGTACTCCTTGAATACCGACGTCTAATCGATATTTATTTTTTAGGAGTTCATTCATATATCAATTCTAGATAATCACGACCACACCTCGTTAAATATGAATAATTCACGGTTTTAATTGGTATTTTTTAATTCGGTTCTAAATATAATAAGGAAGTAGCACCCAAAACAATAATCACCTCTCAATAATTATTAGATGCTGTCATAACCGATCTATAGTTTTGTCTAACCAAAGCAATAATCTCACGGTGAAACGCGGGAGTTCCATACAAAAAATAGGCAGCCATTGGGGACTGCCGTCAGAAGTGAAAACATTAAACTATAAAATAACAGTGATCATCCTTATAGCTACACAAATTCTGTTAACATTAGCATGTCGGTGACGCGAACCCATAAGATTTTCCCCTATCAAAAATCGCTCAACGCGCCTAAAGAAGTGTTTTCACTTCAAAAAGAAAAACTAAATGTTCTTCTTGAACGATATGAACAGACTAATGGAATTGGCGTACTCAAGAATGTTGAGCAAGTCCCTTGATCTTATTCCTGTAGTTCTATGTACTTTACACGAACGTCAGAGAAAAATCTCGAAGATCTGTAGATCGGAATCGAATCTTCGAGATTTTTGCCATACATGGCATTCGGTACGATCATATTTGGCCGACTACAGAGACCTTAAAACGAGTTATTAGTTAAGTATAATTACGTAAAGTTCATTGGTTATGCTCACCAACATGGTCAACACAACACAGACTGACATTAATGCCCGTTCTTTGAATCACGGTCATTCTGACAAGCGAAAACCTTTCACGTGCTTTTTACAAAAACCAGAGGATTATTCGATAGTGTTTTGTTTACAAAATAATGATCGTCGTGTGGGGTAACAAGGTTTATTTAGACATGACTTTGAAGCAAAGTAAATATACCAATGATTAGATGTAAAACCTCTTTTCTCTTTATTGAACCAGCAATAAAGCTTTATACAAACTGATTCTCTGAAATACAACATGAGAATTTATATCGAGTATGCGCTACCAGCGCCGACCCTAGCCCTTGATTTAGGCTCCTGCATACTGAGGCCATATCGCGGACGCGACAGGCAGAGGTATGCCTGTCGCGCCCGCGATATTGCCCCAGTCTGAAAACGCCTTTAGGCTAGAGCGAGATTGTCTTTCGGCGCCCTTTGATTGACGCTTTCACTCCACGCTTTTATAAAAAAATGGAAACGCTGTTTTCGGACTAGGTTCAAGGCTAGTCTAGCCGCTCCAAAAAATCAGATTTAGCTTCTAAAAAAGTAGATGTACGGATTTATCTAAAGGCAATCTACGGTTGTTTCAGCGTCACCCTACGAAATTTTCAAAATCTTATCTGGCAAAACTGCGCCCGCGCCTCTCAATTGGCGCCATCAAAATTTTATTTTGCGCTGGAAATCGCTTTTGACATTTGGCCATCTGGCGCCTGGAGCGACCGCTCCTCTCGCTCTACCCTAGGGCTGACGCTGCGCACTACGAATACTTTAGTATAGTACATTTTTACATCACTTATAACGATACAGCCCCGCACTTATTGCGTATTGCACTGCTAGGTAGAAAGCCAGCCTGTCAGTTGCTCGCGGCCGATGATTCATGTTATATTCAATGCTTATAACATCGTACGTGAGTAACGACACACTGACTAAATGAAATTAAAAATCGTTTCGTAACCTCAGCCTTTGTAAACTAAATGTCAGTCACATCAAATTTACAGTTTACGTACTTTTTATACAGCCATCGTCTTTGGCAGGTTTCAGTATTTCTTAATTCATTAAATAGTTCAGAGATTTCGAAAACGTGCTTTATGCCTTGTTGCGTTTGCCATTGACCCAATAAGCTTTGATATATATATTTTTTTTAATTTCACACTTCAGTAGGGGACAGGATTATGGCTTTTTTGTGGAGCAAGGGCGTGGATTTTTATAATATAATTACAGAACTGTCATTTTATCGTTTAGTTTAATGAGCTCGATAAAATATCGTTAGATATCGTAACCTATCTGGTAGAATGATAACTGCCATAAATACACCTAATTATTTTTTTTATTTTTTTGTGTGGAGTTATCAAATAACTTCTCCCGCTCTGTCAGACTCTTACTGACTAAAGGCTCTTACAGACTGGGGCGATATCGCGGGCGTGACAGGCATATTGCTGCATGTCGCGCCCGCGATATAGTCTCAGTATGCAGGAGCTTTTAAACCCACCCGTGTTCCTTCCGTTGCCTGTGTTACCAGGGGCCTCGGTAACCCTTTCGAACTTCCACGCGACCCCGGCAGATAAATACGCCTATGACGTACATAAGTGTATGCAGTAGCAGGTTTACAATTCGAGCCTATACTGTTACAAATAAATGTCTATTTCTGTTTACTCTGCGGTTCGCCGACCGTCCGTCACGTCACTCGTCAGTGTGTTACACCAAACTGCGTATGATTTATTTCGTAGTGGCCGAGTCCGTCGTCGCTCGGAGTAACTACCGTTTCCGTACCTATCTGACCATCGGGCTTGTAACATCGTACAAGCGTCCGTCTGTCTGTCAGTCATGATCGTGCTCCTGCGCTTCCAAGAACGGATGCCTCGGTCCCGCGCTCCAGGACGTCCACTCATTACGTACTATTAGACCTCTGCGTGCCTCAGATTCTGCCGTAAATGGTCAGTTAATTGCAGTGTTTTACGGCTAACAGTATTTATAGTATGTTCAGGAGTCCAGGTGCGTCTTTGTCCTCATCCGACTGTAATAATTGTAGTATTTTTTTTTGTTTTTGTGTGAGTTTTACTTTATCTCTGCAATATCGTCAATATTGACGTGAGATGCCGTATTTAATTTCCGGCCATTAGATTCATTATTCAACACTAGAACGTATTAATAATCAAGAAGCCACACTTATAATAAAACTCCGTACAATTATGCTTCGTTTACTACTCGGACCAGTAGACCATTAAATCGTCAACATGAATGCCTACGCTCAAGTGCATAGCGTGAGCCGTTACGGCGGGGAAAGCTTTTCATCATGTGGACACGTCCCAGTAATTGATATGTTCCATATCTGTAACGCGATGGTACACTTAAGTGAGTGTGCACACTTCTTTAAAAATGAATATCAATGTTTGATCCCGAAAATCGAAGGAACCCATCTTTAGACGGCTGGTACAAATCAGGTGGAGCGTCAGTCTGTTTGCCAAAGTATTACATAAAAACAACCAACCTACGCATAATCATTAAGAAACATCGGTTTTTGACTACACACCTAGAAATAGCAATATCAACTGTCTTTTGTAAAAGTACACCCAAATTTATAGACGTCATCGGCATTTTACCCGTTTGCGGGTTTTTACGACAGGTATCGTACTGTCAAAACCCAAAACCGGATTCTAAGATATCTATAAAATCTTATCCTTATTTCTTACGCACTACTTCATACATTATGTCCAACAGGAAAATACGAGTTCTCAGTATAAATCTTTCTTGGCTTCCTTTTGTAGCAAGTTGACACATGGCACAAGAAAATCTTGAACCATTTCAAAGTCACCACTATCCTAATGTGTAGGTAGAAGTTGTCACTTCATTTAATATAAATTGTGTTTATTTCCCTAAGTAACATTTACAAAAGCTAAGCCCAAAAAAAAATAATGAACCAGTTCAGAATCACCATTATTCCCTCGTTTTACAAGAGGTTGTACAACGAGGGAATAAGAATAAGTATAAATAAGTAATAAGAATACTTTCCCCAAGTGTAAACAGTGCATTTATTATGAAAACAGCGCATGCATCTCAATTGCCGAAGCAAGTGCGGACAAAGTGCCTGCAACACATGGCGTCCGAGGCAGACCGAGTGTCTGCTTTCCGAGAAACACGCCGAACACATACGAATGATAAATGAGAAGCACTTGCGTACTGCTCATTAATTACAAAATATAAATGCAAACGGACATAATTCTAAACGCTCTCTCTTAAAATTAATCGACGTTTTATCGAGATCTCTAATTGCCCCATCTCTAAATGACATTTCAGTTTTCAATGTCGACAAACATTTCTATCAATAGATCCAGTGGCAGACTATTAGATTTATCTTTTCCTTAACAAATTAACTAAAGAAATTGGACTGCTATTGTTACAAATAATCTAGCAGGAAGTCTCTAAAACTTTTCTTTATCGCATCGGAAGTCGTTCTAAGAATATTTGTTATTTTCAAACCTAATAAATATATTGAGCTTTAACTTTGCCGAGAGAATGCTTTAATGTGGAATTCCTTAATTTAACGTCGAATAACCTTACAAACAAACAGACAAAGATCTAATTGATTGAAAGCCGAATAGGATATTCACGAAACCGAAGCACGTGGCATTTCAATTGATTTCTAAATCAAACGCCTCACATTGTGTATTCTCAATGGCAATAGAATCGCAATAGTGCAACTCAGTAGGCTCTTTACTGTCAATCGGATAACCTGCGATCGGTTAAATGCGCGCACGCACGCCGTCCGTCCGCGACGCGACGCAGCGAGCTGCCGGGGTCGACGACCTTGCACGCCCGACGTGGAAATATAATGAAACACTGGAAATAATTGCGAAAATATACACTTGTCCAAATAAAGTAACATATGTTAGTCTGGCTACGCAATGTCTACGACAGAGTTTATAGGCCGTAACACGTGCTTGCTACAAATTATATTTTAGCAAAACGAAGAGACTTTTCATTAATTAGTTGTCACAAACCGATAAATGATGCTCATTAGTTTGGTCAATTTAGAAACTACTAGATGTTTTACCGGGAAAAAGTGTTCTTGGCTACTAGCGTTGACAACAACCATTGGCATCCTATAAAGAGCAGCCCTTGGCTATCGTCAGGCTGCAAAAAACGACTACGAATTTACGAAATATGAAACATAAATTCGCACGAAACCTGAAAATTAACACCGGTACTAATTAATACTCAGTAGAGTATAGATACTTATAATCACTGTTAAGTACCTATTTTCACTCTCCATTACATCAGTCAAGTAACCTTATGATCTTGCTCAATTGCCTTACTCATCAGTTGGAACTTTCTCGCCTAGACCAAGTCACCCACGTGGCTCATCCAGTCTTCGACATCCGTGGCCCATTCAATGAACGAGTGGGTGACGGACGCTTGGCAATTATTATTGTTTACTTTCCATCATTAATTGCATATTTTACTAAACACAAAATCTACGCGATTTGTAATTTAAAGTTACCTGAAGTATTGATGAAAATAACTGGGATAAAAACGGTTTATGTATATTATATGTACACCTTCGAAACGCCAATTGATTTGGAGATGAAAAAATATATTTTTTAATAACTAATTGACTTGAAAAAGTAACTAGCCAATCCGTCTAATGGCCAATCCTTGTCCACATTTGCCAGAAGTCACTCAATGTCTCAGACATCATTTATAACAAGTATATACTCATTTTCACTTGTAAATGAGGCATCAGGACGATCGATAGAAAGTGAAATACTCTGATTAATAGTAAGAGTCGGTCACTGTCATATATTTGAGTTGAAACGTTCAAATAACCGCTTTTCCTTTCATGTCGAACGACCTGCGAACATTTGTTTTACCATTGTGTCGCTCAACGAACCATAACTTACATGAACTCGTTTTAATTAATTCTATAAAGTATAAACTTCCTACAGCTTATTATTTTTGCTGCAAACTCTTTCAACTTTCCTCTACTGAAGCTTACTTGAGCTAATCAACATAATGAAAGCTTGTTACACAAATATAGTGGTATCTTTGAATTTAGATTATGTAAACAAATATTACAGCGGATATTAAAGAGAATGTGAGATACCCCAATATTGAGAAAAGTAGGACATCATGGAAAACGTAAAATCACCAAAATATTTACTTGAACGAAACGTTTTTATTAAGCTCAACATTTTTTACTGGGAAAGTAAGATCTGTGTTAGCAAAAAGTAAACTTTGTAGAATGATTCTTAATCTTTTTCTCAACTGAATTACCTAGAAAGGATAACATATATACATAGTTGAGTTAGTATCCACTTTTAGTGAATTTAGTTTATAAAAAGGCACAAGTTAGTCCATCAAAAACAATTTACTCATACCCGTTTCAAAAACATTCATTATCTGGTTAAAGATAAATAAATAGCAAAACAAAACAGACAGATAAATTGCTATACAATTTACTTTTAATAGCGTTTTCTCTATGGTTAAAGTTATATCCTGACAGACAAGCAGCCAAATTGAAAGTTCCGATATACAATAATAAAGATGAATAATTTTCTGGTATCATAAAACATCGGTTTCTCTTATTTATCGTATTACGAAAACAATCTCAATGAAAATCTACATTACATTTGTTTCTCAATCCAAGATTGTGCACTTAAAAGACTAATTAACTCCATAAATAAACACCACACATTTAAGCTTATTTTCAAGTGGTTCAATTCCGCTTATCTTACACTCATCATTAATACCAAACTAATTAGCTCTTGTTACACGACAATACTGTAGTCAGGAGGAAATTAATTAAGTTATTAAAGTAGTAGATCAGTTCCAAGTGATCGAGGGCCGATGGAGCGGCACGAAGCATCGGCCGGCTGCCTTTCGGGGCCGAAATACACCGTAAACAAAACAAAACGTCATCTCAACAGACTTATCACACTTGTCAGCTTACACATCGAACGTTAACTTTTGTATTAAAACGCGAAATGGTGAATAGATGCGTGGGACCATTAATAAGACAGTGGTGCCGATTCCCTTGTTCACAAACTAAACTTAAATTATGTTCAGTGCATCTTTTTATTTCTATTTCATTAAGAAAAGGACAGAAGATAAATTTTAGTTTAGTCCTGCCAAATTAATCAGCACCTGTCACTATTCCATACAAGTTTAGACGTGATTAAAAACTTGCCTACTAAAATTACGTCAATTTACGTCAAGCGTTGATTAAAAACTGACAGGACTAAACTAAAATTTATCTTCTCTCCTCTTCTTAACGAAATAGAAAGAAAAAGATGCACTGAACTTAAATTTAGTTTAGTTTGTGAACAAGGGAATCGGCACCAATGTGGGCACTACGGAGTCAAAACTATTTGTCTTGTTTTCCTGCTATAACAGATTTTTCTTTATTTATTTATTTATTTATCTTCGATGGGTCCTAGTTTATTATTTGTGATTTCGAGATGTAAGCGGGCACGCCCTTTGCGGCTTTTATTTAGGTATTAAGGCTCGCACTAGTCTGTTTACGTTTTTATTTCTGCTTGAGTATAGTTTTCGATGTTTTTTTGTTGGTATAGTGGCGTGTGCTAACTGACATATGGCTAATAATTGAATTGAATGTTTTGTGTTGCGCGTAGTGTAAATTATTTGCATACTATTGTATAGAATCTAGTTTTTCTAACTGAACAGACAGCTGTTCTGCTGTGGAGTTTGTTGCGCCACTTCTTGTTCCCAGCTAAAGCACTAGGAACTGGTGAAGGGCGGGCGTCTTATGTAATTTTGACGTTCGTATAGTGCTGATTCTCAGCCTAGTTTGAATAAATGACTTTTGGTATTTTGATGTTTTCAGTAGATTTTAGACAACCATGACTGTGGGAGCGCCATCATTGTTTCCATAGACTCTGACCAAGACAATTATTACTCCGGTCTGCACACAGCCTAAGTGCCAATCAAAGTTTAGAGATGCTGACACGTGCGATCAGTCTGTACCGACGACGGCCGACAAGTCCGATAATTCCATAACTCGTGATACAATAACATTTTTACGATTGAAATAACATTTTAGAGGAGAAATTATCAGATGTGCCAATCATGATACACTTTCGTCCTCATATTGTTGTGTTGGTTCCGTATACGTTTTGTGAGAGGTATGAATCTGCGTTCGGAATGAGGGTAAAAGCTTCTGCGAGCTTCCCGATTAATTTCGAGACATCTTTATAAAGTTATTTATGTTTAGGTACTTTGCAATAATCATGACGGACTGAAATGCATCTGTTGCGAGCAAATTTTTTTTGAGATTTTTGGCGTTAAATGTACTTTATTACACAAAAATTATCATTTATATATGTTAAATAGACACTTATGTTATTACTCCGCCTATTCAGATAAAAATCAAATGAGATTATAATGTCATCTTACGTCACCCAGCCTATCTTACGTACAAAAAAACACAAAGTTACGTTACGCAACGTTATCAATTGTTATTATGACCGTTATTTGCAAGTAGGCTATCGGCTATCATTACCTATATTAAGATTATGATAGCCGTAGCCCGTGGCTTCGCCCACAGTTCTTATTTGATCAGCTTTCTAGATCATAACGTAATTGTATAGAACTATTTGAATATGTTGTGGTATTGTCCTGTGATCAGTTTAATTGATGTCTTAGTCATCATAACGAAATGAGTTCCTTCTTCATTCAGCCTTTTTGCGCCCTGTAGAGGAAGAAGTGCAGGCTTGATATAAAAGATCACAGACATCTCAATAAAACTTCAAGGCTTAGATTTTTATTTTCTTAGAAATGAAATTTCAGGCCTACGTGATAAATAAAACAACGCTTCGAAAAATAGCTACTTATGTATAAAAAAATCCTTCTTATATCGTAAAGTAAATAAAGAGAGTAATCTGAAAGGTTTCCAGAAATGAACATATTATACAAACGTACGCAAGACGTGTGAATTATGGTTAGTAAACAGTCTGGGGAACGCTTTGAAGATACCGCTATCATGGACAAGTGAACTTTCAACTCCGCAAATTATTTTTGGCTCATTTGTTTAGACCGACAAATGTTTACCTCCTTAGCAAATATTATTAGGCTTATTAGTGTAGTAAAACTCGTTTATTCACAGTTTCACACGTAGGTAATATGAGTCGCATTTAAAATGCATGCATTTTAATATCCTTCATATAATATCAGGGTTGCATTTAGATTTAAATAAGTTACGTAATATAAAGCGCATCTGATGACCACGTAGGCCGCATATCCGTTCCATTTTCATCAAACAATGATATATATAGAGAGATATATAAATAGAGTAAAATAGGTTATAAAACATGAATGTATAAACTGCCTGACCCAAATACGCGAATGACGTCAGAGTGACGTAAGGTAACGTAAGGCGGATCGGGATCAACCCATTGACTGCGCGGGATTTGATTTCAATTTTATTGTACTTTCTATCCGATAAATACGTAAATCCGCACATTACACCGTACATCATAATACAGGATGCGATTAAGTAGAAAGTTACTAAACGCGTTTACTAGGTGAATATCGAGATTTGAAAGTAATGTGAAATAAAATTGTTTACTAGCATGCGAACGAATTTAGAAAATTCTTGAAAACCTTTACTTAAAAAAAAACGAACGTGTAATGGAACATGCAACTAAAAACACAAGCTAATTTATCGATGAATTCAATCACTTCCTTAACATCACTATATCGTCGTATAATTTAATAAAATACTAACAATTACAAGCTTTTGTGATGTAGCGTTTACATAATACTAAGTTAATTGCTTTAAGTCTTATATCTGCCACAATCTCTCGTGCAAAATGGCCCTCTTAAGACTTCAGCGACGTCTGGCTGTCAGCATTACGTAACAGTGACTCATTATTGCCAAATATCGATCTACACTACTGCACGCACCATAAATCTTTTAAGACTCCGCGTTGAATCATCCAAACCAGCCTATTGTTTATTCGACACTTAGTCACGATAAGTAGATTTAATCGCCACAGTTAGACCACGCACAACACAAATCTCCACAACAAACTTACGTAAGAACGAAACGCAAATATTACGGAAACTGTCAAACTTATTTACTG
Organism: Atethmia centrago; assembly: GCA_905333075.3. NCBI lineage: Eukaryota > Metazoa > Arthropoda > Insecta > Lepidoptera > Noctuidae > Atethmia > Atethmia centrago. The sequence continues at coordinate 25,379,794 of HG995378.1, read as the reverse complement.
AAAGCGTTATGTAGCATGTGAATGGGTCATTTGATTCGACATCACTCATTTCAAACGTAAGAAATCTGAGAAGTAAATAATAGTCGTCGAACGTCAGTATGGACGTCAGTCGAAATTACTGCGGTTCCTATTTCTGTACTACGGCCAAAATTAAAAGTTTAATTGCAAACTAACATGCATAACGGAGCAATGACTTACCCTGAAAAGTTTGTAACTATTAAGACACGGTTCGTTAAGGAAAGTAGGGCATTTGCTTCACCGGTTTCAGCAGACCAATCTTTCACTTTGACACAATGTTAACAGAAAGCGAGAAAACTCCACGTAAAGAGTTCAATGACAAACCGAGGAAATTGGCAGAAGGGTTGTCGCCCGACGTGAATAAAAATATGTAAATTAATAACTTGCGGACTGATATACATCCTGTTAAAAGTCTTCGAATCATTAATGGGTTCTCAGAATTTGGGAAAATTTCGTCATACATCCGACCGACGGGAAAGGAGATTAAAGAACTCCCAAGTTCAACAGTTGCTAAGTGCCCGAATATGTTTCGAAAATGTTTGACAGCCCTGTATTTCTAAGCGGGAAGGAAAAGTATGACAAATCTCGACGATTACCTCGCGTTCGCGGTTCCGAAGAAATTACGAGTGACACGGTCATTGACGAGTCGATTATAATTCACTTTACAAATTGATGTAGCCGGATCTTAGCACTCGCTTGACACAGCTAAATAATGTTTGAAGGCACCTAATGACTTGACAGATATTTACTGAATCACTGGTCATTTGAAAGCTTTGATTAATGTTGCAGTCGCCATGTAAAAGAAAATCTATGAATTCATATTTATGCCAGACGCTGAAGAACTATAAAACGTAATGTTCGTGTATACTGCACGAATGAAAAAACAAATTGACAAGTTACTTTAAAAATCTCTCCAAAATTACAAAACATTTACCCAAATAGATGTCTGAGAGCAGAGGCAATAATTCGAAGAAACCACAGCCATATTGTGCTGAATGGGTCATCCGGAAAAAATCACTAGTTTCCGTGCCGTGGAAAAAGACATTTTGGCAGACGGCGCGGAGTCTGCGCGGGAGCACTTTCTCTGCGCAGACGCAGATCGACAGAGCGCCGTCATAGTCCTGCAGAAGAGCGCGCGCGCCGCCCGCCCCTCACTGCTGCACATTTCCGGACATTTATTCAATTATCACTTTGTTGTTTTATCACCGGTATCGATTCGGTCGAGCACTCGGATCGGATGATTGATACAATACAACACTTGTATGAATATTCGATATCGACGACTACGGGTTTGTGTCATTCATCTGTGAGATATTTCGGAAGTTCGCGAATGACTTAAGGGCCAATGCCCTCGTGCTGAATTCACGTGTAAAGTTCGCTGGGAGGGTATTGTTTTATTGAGTGTATCGAATAAGTGCATAGTGTGAGGTGCCGGTAGTGGGTGGCGTGCCAAGCTGTGATAATGACCACCACGCCTCGCCCTCACCTGTGACGTTCGTGGAGAGCCGCCAAGTCATGACACTCTGGTACACCGACATATTGGTGAGCAAGCATTCACTGTTTTCCGATGTTATTTCAAGTGCTGCATTTATTTTTAAGAAAATCGAATTTCTATTATTGTTTACGAAGCTGTGTTCTCTCGTGTGGACACGAGGTATACGAGAACAGCTTATGCTGAGGTAAAAAAGATAAGCCAGGCAGTAATGAGCAAGTTAGACACTCACCTGAGAATGATCGTGCATTTGAAGCTATAAAAACGAAAGATAATAGAGCTATATTTCTTATAAAAGCCATATAAGAAAGTGAGAGTTAATCAAGGTTCAAATTCTCATAAAGATAATATGGAATGAAGACACTTTCGACTCCTGGATCTCTAATCGCTTAAACATCGTTTACCTACATTTTTAATTCGTCCAAGCGAAGGCGTCGCAGACACAACACGCTTCGCAATTACGATTATTGGAAGGTATAGGCAATTGACCTACAAGTAAAGTGATATGCTATTACCGATAGAGGTGCCGCCGAGCCTGCATCGATCAGGTCAATTACTAGATATTTCCGACATTCTTCGGTGTACTTTCTATATAATCACCGCACTCGCCCTCGCAAACGGGACTAGTCAACGAGCTTCCTCATTAGCTCCCCTGTTAATTGTTTATTAGCATCTCTGGTATATCGCACGCTCGTTACGTCACCGTACCGCTTCTGACAAGCCGTTGACCCACTAATTGCGTTTGATGTGAATAGGTTACAATCGCTAAACGTTGTCGTCGGACAGACGAACATGATTTTTTACTTCACTGTTACATATGCGGAAATCGGTTAATGTGGGTCAGTCTCAATAAATCATCGATTCTTATCGCGGACCGACAGTTTTCAATACTATTGGAAGCACGATCGTTTTCTCACATAAACCGAAATTGAGCATTAAATAGCATTCGATCACGATAAGCTAAATTGTTCTACTGTAAAATATATGTATTGTCTTTTAAATGGAGAGTTGTGCCCATTTCTCGAGTCGCTTCTTCAAGTTAATGTCGTTTGTTGTTTTGGTTAAAGGTTAATAGGTTGGATGTCAGAAATAAATTATTTGCACATGTTTTTCCGTGAATTGTGATTACTAACACTGGTTAAACCATCTGTTTCAAAATCTATATATACATTTTGTCTGCTTCTCATTTTAAGTTGGCTGGAACGTAAACGTATCTGCTATAATTAATCATGAAACTCAAACACACGTCATTTACATGCAGAGTGAAATACAGCTTCGTGAAAGACGCTTAGCATTGCAAGGCCAACATTACAACTCATTTAAGATTTCAATCTAAATACGGTTAAGTAGATGGTAATCTATGGCCTATGGCGCACCGTGAAAAAGGCCTTGAATCGCGTGCCGTGACAAAGTGGCACGCATCCGCGGAAGACGCGGTCGCTTTCGTACTTTCGATTTCCTCTGAGTAACGATCCACTGCCGCGGGCAGGTAAACAAACACTTCTTAACAAAACCTATTCACTGTTACAATATAGGCGACGATAGACAAATATTCCGACTTGTTCACGACACGACACGACCTACTTCTCTGTCGCCAATCTCTTAAACCGTTACTATTCTAAAGTTTTTTAAACGTTTTTCCGTCTATCAATCGTCATAATGAATTTTGGCATTCGTATTAATTACTCGCAGCAGTGCAGCTCGGAGCAGTGGTGGCCCAGTTGGTGGCCCAGTGGTAACGACCGCGACTTGTAGGTCGTAAGTTCGAACCCAGACAGGTAAAGCATTACTTTGTGTAAATTATTTCATCACCACTGCTCTCAAAACGGTGAAGGAAAACATCGTGAGGAAACCGGTGTGTCCTCGAACAAAAAATTCAAAGACATGTGACATCTACCAACCCACACTGGGCCCGCGTGGTGGATTACGGCCCACTCCCTCTCACAGAGAGGAGGCCTGTGTCCCAGCAGTGGGAACATTATAGGCTGATTATGATGATGATGATTTATTTTACTCATCTATTTTGAAGTATCCTAAAGTATATGTTAGCTAATTTATAAAGTTTTTTAAGACTACTGCGAATGCATCAAAATCCTGGGTTTGTTGAATATTGTGTTGAAGATTTATCGCATATAATATTTAGTTATATATACAAATCAATTTGACAGATAGATTCACAACCGTGAAAAAACGAGCTATTATTTTAGTGATGGTGCGTTTTCCCCGGCTGTTCGGCGCCAGTGATGCGCGTGCGCCGAGGCCCTGTACCGGCATTGTCAGAAGGATCACTCCTAACAGCGGAGTATTAAGTAGCAAGACACTGACAAATTGGTACCTAAGCACTACAATTAGAACTTTATAGTTGGCATCATCATCATTTCAGCCGAAAGACGTCCACTGCTGGACATAGGCCTCCCCCAAGCAACGCCACTTCGACCGGTTTTGTGCTTCCCGCATCCAGCGGATTCCTGCGGCCTTCACAAGGTCATCGGTTCACCTTGCAGGAGGAGGAGGAGGGTTTATAGTTGTGCCTTTGAGTAATTCCTCTAGCCAAAACCCTGCAACCCAAATATTTACAACATTAAGTTAAGGTGTATGCCTGAACTTGTCATCAACTAAGCCTTCTGTAGCTTCCTAATCTATGTCATCGTCATCTCGATTAATGCCGCCTTCAGTCTGCAATAAACCTGACGCGATTCGCATTAAACACTTGTCTGATTCAAGACTATTCTTTCTGAAATACCTATAATTAGGGGAGGGGTGAAAGCTAGACAAGACGCCTTTATTTCAGTTCCGTGAGTAGTGTCGCCTCACGTTCTATCAACAACTAGTTTTTCGGAATGTACAGTAATTACAATAATTTTGTTAACCGCTAGCCACAGTTCGATTACATGGTACTTCCTAGACTTAATAGATGGCCATGAAAAAGTTGACTATCAATTATTTTAAGCTTTCATTTGTCTGATTATAATCTTGTTTTATTACAAGATTCGTCTTACATTGGCCTACGTCATAATAGCCTGTCTGCTGTCTTCTTCCTCCACTCGTGCCTAGTATGAGCGTGCACAAATGGCCTGGGGCCAAGACATTGAAAACATACGCGTACATAAGCTAACTAATCTATTGTTACTCTGTATCGTTAACGTCATCGCTGCACGTTATTGCTACGGTTCACCGCTGACAATATAAACTGTTTAATAGAAAAGCTATTTCTCAATTATTTACAAAACATAATATCTATAGGACGTCATTTTGTACTGTTCTTTATTATGGGAACACCTGAAGTCGTGACTGAATGACATGAATTAATTATAGTTATCATATGATTATTTAAGACAACGTTCTTTGTTGTAAGTGCTACCAAGTACCAAATGGGTAACGAAAATTAGTTTGCGACCATTACTTTTAGAAACTACTAATACTATACATTACTCATAATTATCTAAAGAAAATACCATAAACCACTATCTAGGGTCCTCAATAGTATCAAGCCTTAAAGCCCATATACTTAGCCTGAGTCTTAATAGTCTAATCAGATTTATCTAACTTAAGTACTCCCATTTGAAACTGAAGTCTAACCATCTCATTTCTTTTGCCACAGAGCCCCGGCGCAGTCAGCGGCGGAGGCACGGAGGCGCAGCCCGGTTCCAGAGATGCCCTGGACGTGCGTTACTCTCTAGCGGCCCTCGCTGATGACTACACCAAGAGGAAACACGTGGTCAGGGTCACCACGGCAGCAGGCGCCGAGCTCTTACTACAGGTATGTTGATAGCTACGATGTTGTGGAACTAGCAGTCGCGAAGTGCTGGATGATCTATTTTTTATCGTTAATCCTTCGTATAGTTTAAGCCGGAACGTGGATCCACGTGAGACACAGTGGCTTTTATTTTGTTCTGTAATTACGGCAGTAAGTTTGCCGATACGCGGTCTCCACTCCAGGACTCGTCTGCTCCACTGCCACTTCAGCTTGCTTACTCTGCAGGCTATATCGGTAAAACCGACATAGCCTGGATTCTCTTCCGGATAACTTCATTGACTGGTCTCACTTGATGTTATATCACAATGTCTGTGTCTAGAGACGGTGTGTGCTACCACTTTCAACATTTACTCCATTTCTCCTCTCGACCATTGTGCTGCTGCCATTATCAAAAGCAACTCCTTTCCTTTATTTTGGTCTATTATTATTATTTATGATATTATAACTTGTCCAAAGCAGTACGTATGCCCCGCGTGCAGGTTTTAAGAATTTAAATGGGTGAATTTGCATATAGTTTTTTTTCTAAGTACCCAGTAACTGTTGATTGAAAACAACTCTATTTCGAACGTTCATTAACCTTATCTGCCACTTACGAAACATTGAAATATAAAAATACAACAATGAGTTTTGTTACATTTTCTATCCAATCCAATACAAACACGGAGGCATTTTGCCAAAACACGTAATTTTGGCAAATTGTTGAATGCTAGAATGTTTCAATTATAATTAGCAGCCACGGCGTATGGTATTGTTACAATTCACACAAAACTTCGTCTGATTCAATTGTGAATTCTATTCATTCAAACCGTCGTCGTTGTTAATATGGCAATCTACGTCTCGGTAAACACACTTGACAAATCACATGAGTTTCTCCCGTAGATTTCAACGGGAGAAACTCATGTGATATCTAAACGGACGTTCAAAATGTAACCTAATTACTTAAAAAAAAACTTCGTTTCTCTTAGGCTGAAGGTGCAGCAGATGCTCAGCGGTGGCTAGCAGCCCTGCGCCGTCACTCAGCAGAACCTCCTCCGGCCGAGCCCACACAAACACAAACACAGACGCAGGCGGCGCCGGCGCACGCGCCGATGCCTGCACCCGACTGCCCCTCGCCGCTCCCGCCGCAACGCAGCAAAAAGATCGGCAGGAATAGGTCTCCTACTGGTAAGTGCTCGCTTGAGTTTATTATCATCATCAATTCAGCCTAACGACGTCCTCTGCTGGAAATAGGCCTCCCCCAAGCTACGTCACATCGGCCGGCCCTGTGCGCTTAGCATTCAGCGATTTCCGTAACCTTTACCAGGTCATCGGTCTACCTTGTGAGAGGCCAACCAACGCTGCTTGAGTTACTTACCCTGAGATTGAAGAGCTAATGAAACATATTAAGCAACATTTTCATGCTAATAGTTTTTCATTTTGTGAAAGATTTTCTAACAGCAGCAAAAAAAACTTGGGTTCATACCTTTGGGACCTAAGAACCTCAAGTTCTAATGAAAGTCCTGCTTTCTTTCAACTTCTTCTCTCGTATCGACACAAAATCCACAGATATAGCTTAGAATTTGGCACAGATATGCCAGAATCAATGTAATGAACAGGTATCTAACCGACTCTTTCTACTCACAGGCCCACCGACACCAACCCTCCCCTCGTCTCCAAAGAACAAGACGTGGAAAGGTCGCATGGCGAAGCAGCTGCGACGCATGCACGGCGGCGCGACGGCGGCGGCGGCGCCGGCGTCGGGCTGGCTGGGCGCGGCGCTGGAGAGGTGCCCACACGACCCTGAGCACCCGCTCGTGCCTAAAGCTGTCACACTGCCGGCGCATGCCGTTGAGGTAGGAATTTGAAGCTACAATTGTAGCAATAAACCTTTCCACCAGTATCGCGCAGAGCGGTTGCATCAAGAGTAAGGAGCATAATAATACAAGCAGCGTAAAAATGTCTACATTGACAGTTGAAATCAGAATTTTTATTGATTTGGTAGCTCATATCGACTGGGTCAAACCTTATACTCTAGCTTCGAAGACACTAGCGTACTATCTATCTCAAATATGGAGGTGAATTGATCAGAATATTTTAAAGGAACAGCTCGTCCTTTACAATACAATACACAAGAACACACAAGTCAACCTTATGCAGGATTTATAAAATACTAACCCATAATGTCCCTTGCAGGCATACGGGCTGCGCACGGTGGGCGTGTACCGCGTGCCCGGCAACGCGGCCGGCGTGGCGGCGCTGGCGGCGGCGCTGGACCGCGGCGAGGCCCCGGGCGCGCACGACGCGCGCTGGGCCGACGTGCACGTGGCCTCCAGTCTGCTGAAGGCCTACCTCCGGAGGCTGCCCGACCCGCTGCTGACGGCGGATCTGTATCCTGCGTTTATTGGTGAGCTTTTTTATTGTTGCCTGTAGTAGGTTCTGTGAAGAAGGGGTTTTGATCCCTTTTCGTGAAAATCTGACCACCTGACTTAGGACTTAAAACATAAATCCGGAGATCCGGTCAAAATCCTACAGAACTACAGGTCCAAATAAAAGTATCTAGCAAAACTTCACAGACGTGACGGATATTGATATCAACACAGGATAAAACATTTTCTAAACTCATATTTCAAGTTACTACGGGAGGTCATCGACCAGAGTGAGTGCAGTTACTTCTCCACATCTATGAAGTTTTTCAGCTAATTCAATTTGACCCTGTATTTATTTATTTGATCCTCCTATTTTAAATAAGTCTATTCTTAGTTTCTACTGCGAAAGAGTGGAAACACCCAGTGTTGCCATTATACAGTACAGAACGTTGAACACTTCTTGGATATTCATTAATATGTAGTTACCTGTCGTGACATCCGTGTTCAATAAACAAAGTAGACCGAGCTTGACTATTAAACACAACTGTCACCACTGGAACAGTCAACCAACTTTTTATTAGATTCACTTTCTTCATACTTTCGACGTTGCTTGGTTTGACTGAAACCAGTAACTCTTTCTTCCAGTACTTCTTTTTTTCACGTCAATTGTAAAAAAGTCCTGTAAATGCCCATATAAAATGTACAATGTTTGATCATTTTAAGACCTGACTCCAGTATAGCCCATTCACTGTATACTCTTGAAACGGCCACAAAATACGTATATGGCAGAGGTGGGCAGGACACCCCATTTCACCAGTTATGCCACAAAATATCAAAAGAGATGCATAATTCAAAGATTCGGAACTTTAATCGCCAGTAACTAGCATACTCATAAGTGAACCCTACCCTAAACAACATATTTATAACGGTATTTGCGGTATCTACATCTCCACACGCGAACTACGCATCACACTGACGTCACGCAAAATCCTGCATCGCGCAAGCAGAGTTTACCGCGCAACTAGCATATAATAATAATAATTAATCATTTATTTATTCCAATATAAAAGTGTGGTACATACTCTACGTTACAACAAATATGATTTAAACAATTTAGAGAAAATAATAATAATATAATATAATGTATACCACATCCAGACTTAAACCGTCGGGCGGTTGCCCGTCTGGTCGGAGGGTCCTCCCTTTTCTATGGAGGATGAGTGAACTTTACACCGTGTTCCTCATGCCTCTATAATTATGTAACAAAAATCTCACCATATTTGTCTTCCTTTAGCTGCCGATCGGTCACCAGAAAGAGCGCGAGAACTGCGGCGACTGGTCCGCGCATTACCAGACGCGCACTATGAAACACTCAAGTACCTGATCCAACATTTGCGCCGAGTAGTGGCGCATTCCGCCTACAACAAGATGGAAGCGAGAAACTTGGCCATAGTTTTTGGTCCAACGTTGGTCCGCGCGGCCAGCGATGACATGTTGGCGATGGTCAATGATATGTCCAGCCAATGTCGAATTATCGAGTCTTTCCTCACACATGTAAGTACTTTGATATGTTAAGGGTTATTTAGAATTTCCGTAATGGCCGAACCCCTAAAAAGAAGTAAAGAAATCTTCCATGATTTTATAAGGAAGTCTCATTATCAAGTCATAATAATTTACCCAGTCTAAAAATTATATATATATGCGGAATGTAAAGCGCCAACACTTTTTCTCATGAACAAAAAACAATTGGGTATTCTCTATTTTTTTTTTGTCTATATGCACGAAGATAATACCAAAAGTTTCCGAAAATATTGAAATTGCCTAATGAACTACTCTAAAACAGATTTTGAGATTATTTTTTGCCCTTTACAGTACGAATGGTATTTCGAGGAGGAAGAGGGCGATCCCCCTATGGAACCGCCCACCAGCGCGGAGGAACTGTCTCCCGCGCCCGCGCCTTCTAGAGACCTCCTAATACACAACGTTAAGAAAATTGAAGGTAAATATCTTCACAAGCAGGAAATACTTGACCCTGTGACAGAAAATTTTAATGTGATCTATGTTTTGCACCTATTTTTATTTAAATCTATATTTAATCATTGTAACTATACTAAACGCCAGGACTCCTGGCAGCTGCGGTCGTAAAACGTGCGAGTAGAACGGTTCTCGTGTCATCTCGCTCCCGCATTTTATGACCGCAGCTGCCACGAACACTGGCGTAACTTCTTTCTACTTGTCTGTCGCACCAATTTTACCCAAGCCATTATCCCGTGTTGGCAACTAATAATACCATTAAAAGTAGCCTTCCATATTCCAGGTAAGGACGTGTCTACACGGGACATAGTGTCGTCCATCATATCGGCGGCCAACCGCAAGATCCAACGCAAGCCGCGCTCGAAGCCCGACAAGAAGTCGGACGACAAGCGCTCGGACGTGTCGCCGGGCGGCTCCCCGCCCAGCTCGCCGCTGGCGTCGCCGCCGCACCACCTCACCACGTCGCTGGCGGACTACGACGGGCTCGACCACAAGTACGGCAGGACGCAGGACGGCAATAAGTGAGTGGTTTAAATTATGCTGCTGGGGAGTTTGCTGCGCCACTTCTTCCCAGCTTGCTTTAGTGCACTAGGAAGTAGTGAAGTAGGCGTTTTGGAAGACAGTCTTGTGTAATTTTGACGTTCTAAAAGTGCGTTCTCGGCCTAATTTTAATAATTTACTTTTGATCATATTAATGAAACTCCTAATCCAGATATTTTAAGTTTTGGCACAATTTGCCATATTCAAGGTCCTTTTTGCTATAAAAAATATAATTTTATACATAGGTATTTAACAGAAAAACTTACAATGTGTTCATTTTCTAGAATTGAACTGGAGTCAATGCAAGCGCTGGGCCGCGGTCGTCAGGAACTCTCGCGGCATACTCACGCGCTCACCAACTTCTCCATAGATGGTGAGTTTACAGCTCTGTCACATATTTCTGATTACTTCCCTAGAGTATAAATAAGACAAGCTGTAAAGCCATAGTCTCGGTTCTTAATGGACCTTGTCTTCTCTATACTCTATATATTCCTAAACTAAAGATCTGGGAATGAAATGATATACCTATAACTTTTTATTTATATTCGTGTACAATAAAGGTATTCGCTATTTGCCCCACTAGGTGTCCAGTACTGACGTCAGAGAGTAGACACACCAATCCCTTTCTTTTGTCCACATTATAAGGTAGAGGAATGTGAGCGTGCGTGTTGCAATGTGTGCGTGTACGCGCCGGCTACGTTAACACGCGATACTGCTTGTTCACATCTGTCACCACACGGTAGCATACGTTGCACTTACTAGGTCATCATAACCTGTGTCATTCTCTAACCTGTAAGTGGAACGTTGTCACAATAACGACGATTAGATGTGAATAACTGTAGGATCAAACTAATGCTTCCAGTCGGCGATTGTTGACAGCACGGCTTTGATATGCTCGTGCATCAGTAAAGTGGTAGGCGGCGTGACCATCACCACATCCCTCTGTACATACCGACATCACTCATCCACCATCAGCTCATGGTCACCTAACGACGCCACTCCTAACACGCTTCCGTCTGTGCCTAACCCCCGCCCGCAGCCCGACGCGCACTAATCTGTAACGTGTTGTCGCAGGAACCGGTGACTTGGTGTCGTCTCTGACCAGCACGTTCGACCAGAAGCTGCGCACGCTCAACAACTCGTCGCCGCTCGACGACGGTAGCATCCCGTACGCGGACGAGTGCGCGGACGAGACCGAGGAGGGCGAGGAGGGCGAGGAGGGCAAGTCCTCCGCCAGCTCGCCCTCCGGCGGCGCCAGCGAGCGCGACGAGCGCCTGTCGCCCGCGGCGCGCGCGCACGAGCTGAAGGCCGCCTGGCTGGCGCGCGACCTGCGCCACTCGTCCTCCTCCAGCGCCGACGAGCCCGAGCGCACCTGGCGCCGCCCGCGGGACGACCCCGACGACTCCGAGAAGGAGAACTGCCCGCGCCGCGCCGAGCCCGCCGCCGGCGAGGCGCCCAGCGCGCGCGACTGCAAGCGCAACAGCGCCGCGCTGGAGCCGGCGCCGCCCGCCGCGCGCGCCGCCGACGACGACGGCGCCAAGCTGGCGCGCTCCGGGTCGCTGCCGCGCGAGCCCGAGCGCGGCGCGCGCGTGCTGCGCAGCGAGTCGCTCAACTGCCGCGCCGAGCGCGCCGCGCGCAGCGACTCGCTGGGCCGGCGCGAGCTGCCGGCCGCGCGGCGCCGCGAGCCGCAGGCGTGGCGCTCCACCAAGCTCAAGCGCAAGAACGGGATGCCCGAGCGCGGCATCAAGCGCCGCCACACCGTGGGCGGCACCAAAGACTTCGACAAGGACGGCTGGTCGGCGCGCCACACGCGCACGTCGTCGCCCGACCTGTCGGACGCGGCGGCGCTGGGCGGGCTGGCCGGGCTGGGCGGGCTGGGCGGGCTGGGCGGGCTGGGTGCGCTGGCCGGCGTGTGGCCGGCGCCGCTGGTGCCGCCGCCGCGCCCGCCGCTGGAGTCGCACGTGTGACGTCACACGTGCTCTGTCTAGACGTTTGGACAGGCCCAGACATGTGCTCGCGGTGCAGTGGAACGTTACGCGACCGACCTGTCAGACTCGCAGCGGTCTCGACCGAACCTATGAACGACTATGAAAGTACACGTCTCTTTAGTTCACGCCCCTCCCCGGTGCCTATTTGTTCGAGTGGTGCTGACTTGATTTGTTTTCTTTTGTGCTGACGCAGAACGAACCTTCTTATGAATTAGTTTGAATTATAGGAAAACGAATATAGTATTCTACCATTCTAAATCGTCTAACACAAGTCTGATTTACATTTACCCATTACCACGTCGATACTAACAGTTCGAAACTTCATTTCGAGAGAGGCTATTATTTGATTCGATTCAATTGACTGAATAGATTAGGTCACAAATATCTATCTATATTGTATTATATTACGAATGATTATAATACTCAGATTCGTTTACTTCATTAAAGCATGTTCAGAATTTAAAATTCCATGCATATTACACAATGTTAAACAATTTTATTATCTCTAATAACTGAGGCGTAGCATAGTAATTATATTATATCTATAAATAAATAAATAAATACAAAACAAAAGTGATTCAAATAAAAATAAAAAATGAATTCAGTAGTGCAATAAATACATGTTATAAGCGTGGACTAGATGGAAACAATCGGTAATACATGAATTAAATCATTAGTGGAAGTCTTTACGAACTTAGCTCACTAAATAATGCCAAAGAATGATATGAAACTGACATAGTTACAGAACGCATGCGCGGAGCGTATCAGAGTGGAGGAACGAATCGGTGAACGGAATGCAAGGATTAACTGATTAAGATGTTGTCGTCGATCAACGACACAACTGACCATATCAAGGAAACAAATGTCGCAGTTTCCAATATGGAAATATTTGTAGGTACTGAATAGTGCCGCGGCCGAGAGCCTTCCATACATCTACATTATTTGTTTGTAGTGTAACTCCCTTTGTAGATAAACAACTACTATGCACGGAGTTACTGTGGAACAATGACGTTAAAGAGTGCAAAATAAATGCATAATATTAGTGCTACTAGTATGTAGTTAGAGCAGACAATGAAACTTTATTAGCTATGGTGCCCCCGGGCTTAATGTTTAACTCGTATGATAAGTGATTGGATGTACCACCGGTACACGACATTCTGACCACACAGCTGTAACACCACTTAGATGTAAGTCTTATCATAAGGATTATTGTAGGTTCTCCTGGAGTTTCATAATAGTGATTATTGAAAGGATTTATGAAAAATAAAATGCATACATCACCTCCTTGCCTTCGCAATAGTTTTAGCTGATTCGAATTTTATGCACAATTCTCAATTATAATAGAATATTATAGATAACTTCTACGAATTAAAGTTACCTTGTGTCACCTTTTGAAGACAAAACTATGTGAGTACGACGATGCTTAATTAGATTATATTGTCAGAATTTTGTAGATTGTAAACGCTTTTATTTCATTTACAAAATATGAATGAGGTGTTTAAATTGTAAATAATGAATGCAATACCTATTATTATGTAATAATGTTAAAGATATTCACTATAATGGTAACAATAGTTATATGTACGTGTGTGCCACATCGGCCAAGTTAACTGCGCGACTAACAGACGTCAACACTACATTACCGTGATAATAATACAAGTGATCCCTCTTAGCTTTGTAAAAATTGTACATTTCTTTTATGATTAATTTATATTAAATTTGTTATCGTAGCTTTGTTGAATGCAATTATTTTTTATTGTTTTGTTTATCAAAGAAGTATTTTAGGCTAAATTCAATTGTTATTTATTTGTGAGAGATGTAAAACGTGATTCGGCACAATTTCATTTTTGAAAAAGAAAATGTAATTATTATTTCTTGTAAATATTTTCGTCAGCAAAATGATGTTTTAGAATTTCGTTCTTTAACTTTTAAAATTTTATACCATCTTTTACGTTAAGACGATCTCAAGTTTGTTGAATGTTTGCAAAGCGTTCCTTTTAAAGTTTTATTTGTAAATATATCATTTAATGTAGGAACAGTGAATTTACTAATTTTACTGAATCATATTGTATGTAGACGGTAGGTGGCAGTAGTGAGCCGCTCGTTTCACAATAAAAGACATGTTTCAGCCAGGCCGGCTCGCCAGTGTCTGCTTGCAACAGATTTGTATGCAAATATTCTATTCATGTTCTTCGTGTAATCAGCTATGAAATTCAAATAAACACCTTTAAAGACATTTGCAAATATGGATGAATCCACATTTTCAATATTTGTCATTGTGTATATTTTGGAGCAATGAAAATAAAAATATTGAATCAATTTAAACCTGTTTTTTTTTTGTTTTTTTCCTATCCTAATGTCCTATTTACAAAGTATTACATGTCCTAAAAAAAACGAAGAAAAATAAATAGGTACAGTCAGCAATAACACTAGAAATAAATAATATTTCGTCAACGACCTTCACCTCCGAAAACCGGTGGTCCTTATTGCACGGGATAGTAGAACTTTAAAGCCAGTGTTATACAGAAGAGGAAATTCCAGCTTTGTATCTTGGATGGCTCTGCGGACATGTCTCCAAAGAAGCAATGTCCATAGACGGCGGTCACCACTACCATCAGATGGAACGACAGCAAGTATGCCCGGCAAAGCAAGTATCCAATAGTAGCAAGTACAACACTAAAAGAAAAACCAGCCAAGTGCGTGCCGGACCACGCACAACGAAGGGTTCCGTCGTCGGGATGAGGTTATTCGAAAACCAAACTTAACATTGTAGTTGAAAACCATGTTCTCCCTTACATCGATAACGTCACGGTCAATTCTCCAACTGTAAATTAAGTTGGTCGATTATTACTCGTTCACTTGTAAAGCCTACTTAGCTGTGATAGTTTTCCTTTTAATTTCATGCACTACTGCCAAGAATTAGACACGACTCGAACAAAAAATTGCTCTTTAAAGCTTAATATTACGCAAAAGGCTCCCTGAATCAAACAATGGTGTTCACAGACCCATAATATTTTCGGCCTATCCAACGATACACCATGGGATAGACGAGAAAAAAAAATACAAAATTCAAAAATACGAAATTTCTGTTTCTTTTAAATATAAAAGAAACAGAAATTTCGTATTTTTGAATTTTGTATTTTTGAAATCAAATTTTAAAAAGAGAATACTCTTTTTAAAATTATTACTATAGTGGCACTTCTCAAAGAGCTCTATTGCTACAGCCACTTGAGCCAGTTTCTGGAACGAAAATTATCGTGTGCGTTACCCAACAAGAACCTTTTTTATTTGGCACACAATCATAGTTTTGTTTTTCGATTACGCTCTGGCAGTGCTATTCTGTAACCTTCTCACCGTGAAAACTTAAGTGATGTGAACGTGGCAGGGGCGTGCCGTCCATAGAGGCAATTAGGCCTAGCCTACCCTACCAACAACGCCAAATGCATTTATTTTAACTATGTAATACAATAATACAAAATATAAAAAAAAAGTTAAACTCCTGTTAAAACTCTTATAGCAACTTGTCGCAGACGCCACGTGACTCACAGTTCGACGGAGCTTACGTACGCAAACGCAAGGCAAGTATTCGTTTTGCCTACAAGTCGTTCATAAATTTACGCACACTCGTGTATATTTTCGTGTGTATGAACGGCACACAATAGTGAAATGGTTTAAATTAGGGGCGTAACTCCGGCGGCAGGAGCTTGGTCCTCATTGGTTGTGTGTAAAGTGAAGATTTAATGAATGAAAAATATTGAAGACCAGGGTTCCCAATTTTTGGACAATTCCCCGAATTGCGGGGAAGTTTCCTTCATGACTACCAGACTACTAGAGACAATTAAAAAAAAAGGGTGGTATTGTTGAATTTATACCTTCCAAAAAATTATAAATTGTAAGGAATAGCAAAAGCCCTATAAAAGTAATTAAAAACTTCATATTTTTTTATTTTTCTTCTCATATTTGGGAAATTTCGCTTGGTTTGTGGGGAGTTAGGAAAATAAGTTTCGGCAACACAGTCCAGTGTGTCAGTGTTATCCGGCAACATATGATAGTCCCTTTTGTGGAAGAACACGGTATGACAGTGATACAATTTTAATTGGTATTGTTTGTTTCATGTGACAGTGACACGTAATTTATATGTGATCTTGAATGTTTTGCTGTTTTAGATCTTATTAAGTTATAAGTAATTGGTTTTGAAACGTAAAGTAGTGTAAAGATTATGTGTTGTGTTATTATTTGTTTATTTACCTATGAATGGTGTTCTGTTGTGAAGTTTGCGCCGATAATGTGTTGGTTAGGTTAGGTTAGTCGCACTTGTCGTTTAATGATAAGATTCAAGT
Source organism: Atethmia centrago (assembly GCA_905333075.3). Taxonomy (NCBI): domain Eukaryota; kingdom Metazoa; phylum Arthropoda; class Insecta; order Lepidoptera; family Noctuidae; genus Atethmia; species Atethmia centrago. The sequence goes on along the minus strand of HG995378.1, from coordinate 25,363,280 downwards.
TGTGTCTAAAGGTAGATGTGTGCCCGAATTACGAGAATTAATCCAAAAATATGATAATTCATGACTTCGGATATCTTGCAAGTGACGTGTTCTGTAATTATCACCCACCCACTTGGTTATGATATTTGAGGTGGCCGAATCTTTCTTCTGTTTGCATCGTTCGAAAATCGTTTTTCAAACCTTGAATAATGTGGTGAGTTCTTGTTTGTAGAGCCGCGCTGTGATGTTGCGCGAATTAGTTTTTTTTTGGTGTCATTATGCATGGCCTACCCTCTGTGGAGAACCACTGCACGCCACTGACGCTGACGTGGAGTGAACTGTCAAAGTCATCCCACCTGATACTAGGAATGGACCAAGGATTACATTTACAATCATAATCGAGATTTTAATAATATTTTTATGCTAATTCTATTGATCATAATCAATTAACTGATTAACCCCTCACAAACTATGTGAAAACCTAACTAAACGAAGTACTGTCTGTGTACTGCACATGAGCCATTTGAATAAAAAACGTGCGAATTATTTAATAAGTACCTTTCTAATATTTTATTTTAGTTAGGTAAATTTATACCGACCTACGCGTTGCCAATAATAAAATAATATTCATAAAATCACCGTCATCAATAATATAACAAAATTCAACAGGTCAACTGACACTCGCGGAGCGCGCGCACCAGCCGGCGCGCGGCGGGCGGCTACGCTCACCTCATCCAGCCCAAGTGAAGTGATGTTGCTATGGCAACGAGAATCGAGTCAAGTGATAAGCATGTCGATTCTGTAAAAATCTCACCGTGAAAACTTGCGTGGAGTGAGCTGTCAGTGTCATCCCACTGATGCTAGACAGTGACCAAGCATTACATTTATAATCATAATCGAGATTTCAATAATATTTTGATGCTAATTCTATTGATCATTTTATATTATTTCAAAACTAGTATTTAAGTGTTGAAACGTTACTATTTAGGGTTTTATTTTAATAAAATAGCAAAACAGAAATTCAGTCAGAAATTCAACTTTGCTTTTTTTATTCCAAAAGGTTTGGTAATTTTCGCAACCGCCATCTTGCTTTTTTGATTTGATCTCACTATCAGATTTAACACCCCGGAAAACCATGAAAACGATACCCATGATGAAAAATCTGAATATTTTCGCAGCCGCCATCTTGCTTTTTAGATTTGACCTCAATAACGGCTTTAACACCCCCGAAAACCATGAAAACGACACCCATGATGAAAAATCTGAACATTTTCGCAGCCGCCATCTTGCTTTTAATTTTGACCACACTATCGGCTTTAACTTCCCCGAAAACCATGAAAACGACACCCATGATTAAAAATCTGAACATTTTCGCAGCCGCCATCTTGCTTTTTAATTTTGACCACACTATCGGCTTGAACACCCCCGAAAACCATGAAAACGACACCCATGATTAATAATCTGAACATTTTTGCAGTCGCCATCTTGCTTTTTAATTTTGACCTCACTATCGGATTTAACACCCCCGAAAACCATGAAAGCGATACCCATGATGAAAAATCTGAACATTTCCACAGCCGCCATCTTGCTTTTTAGATTTGACCTCAGTATCGGCTGTAACACCCCCGAAAACTATGAAAACGCCACGCTTGATGAAAAATGTTTGTAGCTGCCGTTTTGGATTTTGATATAAAGGTGGTAAAACCAAATTATTGTTTGTCGCGCATTTAAAAATAAAAAACGGCAAATAAAAAAATAAAAACTCTTCTTGATATTAATAACAGCGCCTCACGCGCAAGCGCGGAGTGATCTTATCACTTCACCCGATTCTCGTAACCATAGTAACCACCCGCGCCCGAGTGAATCGGCTAGGTGAAGTAAGGTGGTAAGCGCGACGCGCGAGTGTCGTGATCTTATCACTTCACTCGATTCTCGTTGCCATAGCAACATCACTTCACTTGGACTGGATGAAGTGAGCCTCGCCGGCCGGTGCGCGCGCTGCGCGAGTGTCAGTTGAACCGTTGAATTTTGTGTTAGTATTGATGACAGTGATTTTATGACTATTATTTTATTATTTATATTGGCAACGCGTGGGTCGGTATAAATTTACCTACCTATAATAAAATATTAGAAAGGTACTTATTAAATAATCCGCACGTTTTTTATTCAAATGGCTTATGTATACAGACACACACATCGTTTAGTTAGGTTTCCACATAGTTTTTGAGAGGATAAATTCTATGGTCCGTCAGCCAGGCACACTTTTAGCACTCGATCACTTGACACACTCGGTTATTTCTTCTTATTGAATAGGTTTGGGTTAATAACAACGCTGAATAACGTCGCACAGTCTTTAAACGATTCAATCCACTATCGCTTCTTCAAAACACATCGCGGTTGGGTCATGGGATTCCGTTTATTTAATCAGTTACAACACATCGCGATTGGGTCATGGGATTGCGTTTATTTAATCAGTTCACTAATTATGATCAATAGAATTAGCATAAAAATATTATTAAAATCTCGATTATGATTGTAAATGTAATACTTGCGGGGAAATGTGGTATTTTGCTACACAAAGCCACATCTTTATGCTATAATAATTATAAATTTACCTTTGTAATTCCTGTACTATTTTCCTTGCTTCAAACATATGAAATCATATTATTTCTCTAACTTTCTTACATAATGTTTGAACAACACAGCTGAAAAGCAACACTCATCCCTAGTATCAGGTGGGATGACATTGACCGTTCACTCCACGTTCACTTCACTTACGTTTTCACGGTGAGAAGGTTACAGAATAGCACTGAAGATCACGACACTCGCGCTTCGCGCTTACCGATTCACTTCACCTAGCCGATTCACTTCGACGCGGGTGGTTACTATGGTTACGAGAATCGGGTGAAGTGATAAGATTACGCCGCGCTTGCGCGTGAGGGGCTATTATTAATATCAAGTTGAGTTTATTTTTTAATTTTCCGGTTTTTATTTTTAAATGCGAGACAAACAAAAATTTGGTTTTACCTTTATATCAAAATTCAAAATGGCGGCTACAAAAATGTTTCATCATGGGTGTCGTTTTCATGGTTTTCGGGGGTGTTACAGCCGATACTGAGGTCAAATCTAAAAAGCAAGGTGTCGGCTGCGGAAATGTTCAGATTTTTCATCATGGGTGTCGTTTTCATGGTTTTCGGGGGTGTTAAAGCCGATAGTGAGGTCAAATCTAAAAAGCAAATCTAAAAAGCGACGGCGGCTGCGAAAATTACCAAACCTTTTGGAATAAAAAAAAACAAATTGAGTTTCTGACTGAATTTCTATTCTATTTTAAAAAACCTTAAATAGTAACGTTTCAAGACTTGAATACTAGTTTTGAAATAATATAAAATGATCAACAGAATTAGCATAAAAATATTATTAAAATCTCGATTAAGATTATAAATGTAATGCTTGGTCACTCCCTAGCATCAGTGGGATGACACCGACAGCTCACTCCACGCGAGTTTTCACGGTGAGATTTTTACAGAATCGACATGTGTGACAAATTGTCAAGCCCGCGCAAGCTGCTGCGATTGGCTGTTGTTAAATCATTTATCACAGCAGTTTATTACAGATTGCACGGAGTGGCGAGAAGACTAAATTCTGATGTTGGAAAGATGCATTCTGAGAGGCCCTCTGGGTCTGTATAGTATTTAGAAGAGGTCGGGTTATGAACAGATATTTTTTTTTATTGCCGCTTAAAATAACGGTGATTCAACGAAAAAAACCTAGGATGCCAGAAATAAGCTCAACAATTTTAGCCCATCGGATGGATTAGGTTTTGTTTTGACCATTCATATAGAAATAGGAGTTACTTAGGACGACTTAGTGCTCAATGTGCTCATACACACGAGCGGCACGCGTCGACGGCTGCAGCCGAAGCGTCTGCAGTTGCCTCTGCCATAAGCTCAACCATTTTAGCATCTCGCCGCGGATATGTTAGATTTTCTTTTGACCATTGGTACAGAACTTTCAACTTCTGCAGAAAAGTTTTAGAATCGAGAGCCTAGTTAGGCTGTGAAAGCGAGAGAAACGAGCTCGCATGTGGTATTATCCTGCCTCTGATAGGTTAAGATTTCCTATTAAAGTATTAACTATTCATCTAGAAGTAGGACTTACTTGGACGACTTATACAGAAAAGCCAAAGAATTAATCCCAGGCTGCAAGAGCCAGCGAAGCGATCTCCAAAATTTTTGCTCTTCGCTTCAGATATGTTATATTTTCTTTTGATCATTTTCATCATGATCATCGTCACACAGTGGAACGAATGTATGGGAGCGGTTGGACGTAGACATGTCCGAAAAAAAAGAGTAAAATTATGCCAAACTAATGATGCCATCTTATTCGATTACTTAATGCCTTCATAACTTGTGGTGATGAATTTCTTCATAACTCCCATATTTCGGGAGTAATTTGAGAAAATGTGAAATTTTACTATGAAAATGAGTGTATCGAGCTCTCTCCCTCCTGATTCCGGGCTTGTTTCAAGTAGCGGTCTCTAATATCATAATGCTAATACTAAGAGCTATATTTAATACTAAGACACATAGTGCGCCAAATGTGCACTTTCTGGGATAAAGAGTGATGTTTATTTTATAACACAATTTTTTTATTTTTTGTTTATTTTGTTGATTAAAACCGTTTTTCTAAAGGTTTACCTTATTACAATAACATTTCTGAGCAGCCAATTAGAGAAGATATAAGCTAATTAGGATATATAATTAGGGACTTAAGGTTTACATATAAAACTGATGCACTAATGATTACTGATAAGAACATTGCTATTATTTAATTACTAAATGGCTCTTAATACACTAATTTAGCATGCATCATTTACTAATTATCACAATAACTAATTACCTTGCAATATTTAACAAAGGATACCTGGGATACCTGGATTTTATATAAATAGGTCACTATTAGTAACTTTAAAATCAGTGTTGATTTACACCTCGTTGTATCCAAGCTAATCTCGCAATGTATTTTCCAAATTTTAATACAAATCTTGATATTCACGTTGCTTTATGCGCACGCGCACATAAAGATTTACGCGACTTTAACTATTTGTTCAGTGTTTTAAAAGATAACAGTTGTGTTCAGTTATGTGAAAGTGCTGAAACAAGTTTAAAAGACTGGTGTCGTCGATTTTGCTACCGCATTTATGCAAAATGGACACAGTCTGGAAGAAGCACAGATAAGTTTCGGAAGAAACATGAGATTTGGCTACAGGCTGCAATTCAATGGCCGGAATTACAGAATGAAAATATGGAACCTTCTACAGAAAATATAAGTGACGTCATCGAGCCCATAATTTCTCCTGCTAAATCTGATGCTTCAACTTGTACACATCCTAGTCCTCGTAAATCTTTTGAGGACCTTAGTAACCGGCAAAAAAGAAGACGCACTGAAGATAGTCTTTCATGCAGCAGTAGCAGCGCTGAAATTATGTTTTCGGCCGAAAGGGCGCTTCAAAAGGCAGGACAAAGCGATACAGCTTATGTTATGAAATACTTGACGGAGAATCCAGAAGAGGCCTCAAAAATCAAAGCCTTCATTGAAGGTAAATCAATTCAGGTACGGGAAATATCCCCTTTGAAGGCATTGGCTCTTTATGTATCGATGAACTTATCGAAATGGCGCTATAACACTCTTCGGGATTTCAACACTCAAGAAGGAGCTCTTCAATACCCGAGTTACTACATGTTGGTTAAAGAAAAAATTAAGTGCTATCCGGTCAAAGAAGATCTCACAGTTACAGAGAGCTCTGCAAAAATCAAATTACAAGCCTTGATGGATTTAACCTCAAGAAGACTTATTAGGTCGTTAGAAACCCCTGTTGATCCCAATCAACAGCTCGTATTGACCAGCAAATGGGGTTTTGACGGATCATCTAGCCAAAGCATTTATCATCAAAGGACGAGTGAAGATGAGCAAATCGATCTTGCTAGTAATTTTATGATTAGTCTTGTACCACTGCGGCTCGTCTCAAAAGGTGTAACAATTTGGGAAAACGAGCGACCATCTTCCACTTCATTTTGCCGGCCAATATTGTTTAAGTTTATAAAGGAAACCAAAGAAAATGTGCAGAGAGAGATGGCTGAAATCGAAGCAGAGATTGAAGCCTTAACTCCATCCACCATCACTGATGGAATTAGTGTCAAACACCAACTGCTGTTGACAATGATTGATGGTAAAATTCATTCCATTATATCCAATACAGCAGCTTCAGTGTGTGACATATGCAAGGCTTGTCCTAAAGAAATGAATAATTTAGAGTTAATCAAAGATAAACACGCAAACGAGGACATGTATAAATATAGCTTAAGCACCCTTCACGCTTGGATTCGCTCAATGGAATGCTTATTACACATTTCCTACAAATTAGACATAAAATCATGGCAAGTAAGGGGTGATATAGCAAAAAGGCAAGTTGATGACAGGAAGAAAAGAGTTCAAGAGGCTGTAAGAAGAGAAACGGGCTTACTTCTCGATGTTGTGAAACAAGGCAGTGGATCCACCAACAATGGCAACTCGGCAAGGAGATTTTTTGAAAACTACACTAAATCTGCTGAACTGACCGGAATAGATGCTATGCTTTTAAGAAAAATCTGTGTGATCTTGCAGTGTATTTCATCAGGAGAGAAGATCAACGTAACTAAATTCCGAGAGTTCTGCTTTGATACTGCTAAGCTTTACGTGGAGTTATACCCATGGTATTATATGCCTTCTTCACTTCATAAAATTTTAATGCATGGGCCAGACATAGTTCAGAACATGTCAATTGTGCCCATTGGTTTTCTATCCGAAGAGGCATCTGAGGCTAGAAATAAAGATTTTAGAAAATATAGAGAGGGGCATTCTCGAAAGCATAGCAGTATCTCATGCAATGAAGATATTATGCACAATCTTTTACTGTCTTCTGATCCACTTGTTACAAGTATCCGTCCAAAAGGAAATAAGTTTGTAAAAAAATCTTCTTTTAAGGAATTTTATGAGCTTACGGATTCTGAGAAAAGTGATATCGAATTTGTTAACATAAATGATTTAGCGGACATCGATTCTGAATTTGAATTAATTGATGATGATGATGATGACGAAGATAATTAAATGATGTTATTGTTTTAAAATGTGTAACTTAGTAAATTAGAGCTTACATCTTAATTATTTATTGTACTTTTAATGAAACTAGGTAATTTATTATCAACTTACTTAAAAGTCATACTCTCATCAGTTCTTGTGAATATTTTTGTTAATATATATTTCTGTATATATATAATATATTTATAGACCTCTTAATAAGTCTGTCTGCGGTTTAAAGTAAATACAAATGGGGAAAAAACGTTTTTTTTTTTAAATTTTCATTTCCTTTTATCCCAGAAAGTGCACATTTGGCGCACTATGTGTCTTAGTATTAAATATAGCTCTTAGTAATAGCATTACGATATTAGAGACCGCTACTTGAAACAAGCCCGGAATCAGGAGGGAGAGAGCTCGATACACTCATTTTCATAGTAAAATTTCACATTTTCTCAAATTACTCCCGAAATATGGGAGTTATGAAGAAATTCATCACCACAATTTATGAAGGCATTAAGTAATCGAATAAGATGGCATCATTAGTTTGTCATAATTTTACTCTTATTTTTCGGACATGTCTACGTCCAACCGCTCCCATACATTCGTTCCACTGTGCGTCATGGTGATTAAAAGAAAATAACAGCGGTACAGTAAGGGTTCACTATTTCTATACGGAGGGTGTATAAAACACGTAAAAATTAACTATTTTTAAACTATTTTAAGATAATAAACATACAGGTTATACATAACATACGAGTTGTTTTTGTAACATTTTTTTGTCATCTTACTAGGCCGTAATGTAGGTTACATTACGGCCTAGTAAGTTGACGGATCAAGCGTTACCTGTTATTTTTTCTCTTTTGAATATTTGCTTTCGCTCATCGTTTGTTGTTCGTACATAGAGTGAATGAATGAGTGAATGGATGAATGAAATTGAACACATACTTAGTGATGCCATTTATTGGTATACGATTTTATGAATTATCTAGTAGAGCAATAATTATCATAATACACATAATTTATGATTTTTTTTTTTTTGTGTTTGGTAAGTAGTAGAAAAAGAAAGTATGAAAGAAAAATAGGTTTATTTATAATAGAAACACGTGCATACAAAAAAGATAAAAAGAATACTACATTATACTAGAATAAAACCAATTTACAGTCAAAACATTTATTAGAACACATAAAATATACTTAAAATTATTAAAAAACTAATACTACACTATACTAGAATAAAACTAATTAATATTTACAGTCAAAACATATGTTTAGACTGCGAAATGCGTATATTGTAATGTTACAACATTACAATATACGCATTTCGTCGAGGTGTGGACCGTAGCATGGAAGACAGAGTCATCATAATCCGTGCAAATGATTTTTGTCTTTCCTTTTTTGCTTTTTCCCAACACCTGACACATTTGCGCCTTTTAAGACACCCATTGGCATTTCTGTCTAGTTCTTTGGGCATCTGTCTTGCCTTTTGAGGCGCAAATGTGTCAGCTACAGGGGAAGAAGTTCAAGCAGTACTTTTACCCTATATTACTAAGTACTGCTTGTACCTTTTTGAAATAAAAAAAAGGAATTTAACAGCATCATTTACAAAATATGAATGCCATTTTTTTGTACCATCTCATAGATTTGTGCTCACTTGGATAGTAGGCTAACATTTGGCCGTGTCAATCAACACCTTTCATTTATTTATTATATTTTATAACCATATTTGGTTTGTGGTTGTTGAAGACGTGGTTGTGTGGTCACCACGGCTATTTTCCACTGGCATCAAGTGGGGTGAATGCTCAGTGGAAATAGTGAGCATATCTCTCTTGATTTTCCATTTACTGACACAAACACCATTTCCGTTGTACCTAGAAATATTTCCACCTTTTAAAAGTTTTTTGATGACAACAGCTTTTGGATTCTTTTTTCTACTTATTCGCAAGCAAAGTTTCTGTACCTACAGTATGTTTTTTTTTTTTTGTTAACAGTGTTTCTGTTTACTGGACACTATTATAAAAATTTACCATGTAATTGACCAGGAAAGGCCGCTATTTAAATAATCCTTTAAAAGTTTCATAACCACTTTGTCAACATAGCCTTTACCACCAACTTCAATATCTTTGGTACTTACCTTTGTACATGTGTATTCTATGGACTACTCCTCTAGGATCGACTAACACATATAATTTAATGCCATACCTGTGCCTTTTATTTTTTATATACTGTCGGTAAACCACTCGCCCTCTACATCCAACCATTGATTCCATATTTAATTCCCATTCTGGATAAATTAAATTTTTCATCTTATCGTTAAAGTAATTTGCAAGTAATCAATTTTCGAGTACTTAATGCGTGTACCGTAAGTAGTATTAAAAAAAAAAAGGCATCTTAATATTAATAGAAATCTGACCCTAGACATATATTTGTTAATATTAAATGTTTAGTACTCAAAAAAGTGACATTCTATGCCACAAAAAGCGAACATAACAATAGTCAAAAACAGGGAAAGAAAATTGTACTGAATTTCATTCATCCTCTAGGGGGAGAATGTGATTTAAATTTCGAATACTTACCGAAATTTATACTGAACTACATCTGTGTTTACACAATTGAGTTTGTATATAAAGCATTATACATTTTTTTGAAAAAGGAATACGCATTTTAATAAATGCGTAATAAATTAATCAGCGCCTGTCACTACTCCAAACAATTTTAGACGTCATTTAAAAACTTGCCTACTAAAATTACGCCAATTTACGTCAAGCACTGATTAACTTGACAGGACTAAACTAAAATTTATCTTCTGTCCTTTTCTTAATGAAATAGAAAGAAATAGATGCACTGAACTTAAATTTAGTTTAGTTTGTGAACAAGGTAATCGGCACCAGTGACAGTGAATTGCAATTATAAATAATTTGCTTCCAACAAAATCAAAGGAAAATTATTTAAAAACTTATGAAGAATTTTCAACGTGGAGAAGTGCGAAAGGCCTATCAATTTCAGAATCAGTACTTCTTGTCTATTTTGATTATTTATCCAAGACAAAGAATCCGAATACACTTTGGTGCATATACTCAAAACTTAAAGCTACAATAAGCATCAAACACAACATTGAAATAAATAGATTCACGAAATTACTGGCTTTTTTAAGAAGAAAATCAGAAGGGCATTGCGCAAAGAAGTCTAAAATTTTTACGACTCAAAATGTGGAAAAATTTCTTAATGAAGCTCCTACAATACATGATTTAACTATGAATATTTCGTATCTTAGTAATGGTAATTATTCTATATATTTACTTGTTTTTTATCTTTGTTATAGGTGGCCTTAATTTTTGGACTCAATGGTGCTTGCCGCGGATGTGAACTTGTAAACTTAAAGGTGGAGGACGTTGAAAATCATTCCAATGAGTTGCTGCTGATTAATGTAAAGGAAACTAAGGTCCGTATTACAGAAGGTTCATCAAGTCTAGTTTGAGCGTCAATCAGTCGATCACTGTTTAAGTATAGAATCAGTGCTCGAGCATCGGTCATATTCCAGAGCGGTAATCAATCTCTATTCAGCTGAATCGAGACTCAAATCGAACCTCAAGCAGAGATGTGTATTGTCTATGTACCTATCAGCCTGTTTTCGTTTACGATTTATTTTATTTACCAACTTTGTTTTAATCTTCACTGGATTAAAAATATTAAAATATATCATAAGCGCCCAATTATTTAGGAAATCTGCGTTATTAGTTCGGTCTAGTTCGGTCCCGAATACTCGTAGTACAATTCCTCATTTATTTAAATAAAGTTTAGTAATCTTATAAGATTACTAAACTTTATTTACAATAATTATGCTTATAAGCATAATTATTGTAAGGCACGTTCACTGTCCCCATACAAAATTTTTCAATAACCCCATTTGTCCAAATCAATTTTTGTAATATTCTGTCTCAAATCGATACTGTTGACAAGTCCTGACAAATAGAGCAACTTACACACAAGTCCATGAAGTTAGAGCTCATAGAAAGAGACAGGGGCGAGTGTACCGTTTACGGTTCACGGACGTGATGGGTCCACGCGGCGTGTATTGTATTCGGTACACTAGACAGCTAACGTGTTAAAAGACTTGTATCTATGGCCATAAATAGGTACGCTATTTAATAAAAATGTCAGTATGTCAAAACAATTTATGCAAATGAAAACATCGTAGATATTTTGATTAGATTTGTTTTGCTGATTATTATTTATTCTTATAACTTTTTAAATGGCAGGACGAAAGAAAAATAAAACACAAGAATTTGCAATTCTGGGGCTAGGGGATGCCCACGGTTATGTGGTTTTCTTAAATCGTTGTCTATCATAGGTAGAATTAAATATTTTACCACGTCTTATGAAAACCTGTACCTCTTTATGAAGTTTTCACAATTATATGGGTCCTGTGTATCTCTTAAATATCTACGAGGAACGCTAAAGTTCAACCTTCTATTTGCATCATCATTGAATAAATTATTGTAATGATCTACTTCTTCAAATATATCCATTTTGATATTAAAACTCGACAACTTACGCTTGAAACAAAAATTGGCATGAGAATTCTATGCTCAAGCGCGGTCTCGACCACACTTGGGCGACTACAGATCAAATCACTGCTTGGGTTCGCTTTACGAACTGAGTAACGTTCTAAAATAAAGCTATACTCAGCTGAACTATGATCAATGAATCTATGCTTGAGGAACGTTCTAAAATTAAAACTTGACTTAAAACTAGTTTTAAACAGAGATCAATGCTTGAGTTTCCTTCTGTAATACGGGCCTTAGTCTTGGGTGAACTTAAATCCCTCGCTACACTCAGGACTCGTCTTAAATCCCTCGATTCGCTCGTGATTTAAGTTTTTAACACCCTCGCTACGCTCGGGAGTAAACCTCGAGTCCTTCGTTACGCTCGCGATTTAAATCGTCACCCGCGACAGAAGACACTGCTTTATCCCCTTGGTTAATAATCTACTATTACATAACAAATTTATTTCGCCAATAATCTGCTATTTTAGGACATTTTAGGAAATTTGGACACGCACATTGGTAATTTCCGCTAGGCTGGTCATGAAGTTTTCTTGGAAAACAGCTTTAATATAATCAATAGGCCCTTCAGAAGATGCTTCCGCGATCTTGATCTCGGGGGTCCCAGTAAATGGGAAATTATTTATTACAGCTGACTCCTCAGTCCACTCTCCATCCGAAGACAAGTTAACAGAGGAAACTCTTGAGCTATAAAGGAGAAAAGGCTATGGCGCGAGGACTTAGAAAAATTTTAATTTTTTTTTTTGGGAAGTTTTCCTATTTCATTCCAATATCGGGTTGACCTTGACCATAGAAACCATTTAGGCTCTGAGAAGCATGGCCATATGACGCACCGTTTCCGAGTTAGAAGCTTTCTAATTTTTTTACAAAACGCTCTAAATTTCCAAAATGGTAGCTCGAATGAAAATCTTTTTTGGAAAGAAATTGTTGCTCTAGTCGAAAACCATGACATTATGTAAAAAAAACACGGAGAATTACCGAGAAAAAAAAAACTTAAAAATAATTATTATATCGGTTGGTCGGTCGATCTTTCACTTTGTGTATCCATAGGGGAGGACTTAGTCAAATTTTCAGTTTTTTGTTTACAGATTTCGGCCATTTTTATTGCAGCACCTTATCAACCTTGTCCATAGAAACCATTTAGGCTCTGAGACACATGGTCCTACGACATACCGTTTCCGAGTTAGGAGCTTTCTAATTTTTTTATTTTCGCATAACGCAATCAAAAGCTTTGGAAAGATCACAGAAAACTCCAATAGCATTTTGCGAGCTCTCCCATGTGTTAAATGTGTTTCAGCAGTGCAACACCCGCATCTGTAGTCGAACGACTTTTTGCAGCCATGTTGTTCATTATGAAGGAGGCTGTTTTAATTAAAATGTCTTAGTATTAACTTTCAAATATTTTGCTAAATGCAGGTAAAATAGAAATAGGTTTGAACTAGTTTCTGCCCGCGACTTCGCGTCCACGTTCGCGTGGAAGTCGTAAGACATCACAATTATATTAAAATAACAGCCACATTTTTATAAAAAAAACTGCCTTGTTGGTCTAGTGGTCACAAGCGCTACTGTTGAGCATGAGGTCCTGGGTTCGATTCCGGGGTCAGGCAGTGTTATTGGGTTTTGCATCTAGAATTTCTTAGTCTTACTAAGAAATATGAATTTGTGCCCGGTTAATGGCAATAGGCTCGCCCCTTATTACATGGGAGTTGGGACCTAAACATAACTGTTATAATGACGAAATGTGGATATGAACACCTCTGCCTAACCCTTCGGGGAATACAGGCGTGATGATAAGTTATGATACCTATAACTATATACCTACCTTATTCTTATATACCTATATATGGTTTTCGAGGATGGTGAGTTGTCACCGCCCTCGAAAACCATGAATCTCCATCATACTTCATAAATTAGCAAACTTTTCGTCATGTGTGTAATTTTCATGGTTTCGTGGTTCATGGCGCCATTTTATTATTGATTTTGACCTCATTATGTTGTCAGCGCCTTCAAAATTCATGAAAACGACACCCATGATGAAAAATTGGCAAATTTTCGGTGGCGTCATCTTGAATTTTGATTTTGTCCCGAGTTTTGTTATCAACGACTTCGAAAACCATGAAAACGACACCCATGTCGAAACTAAATAAAAAGAAACAAAAAGGTACCTACTAAAAAAACTACGACGAAAACGATTCGAATTTATCTGGCGAATGGGGCAGGGGTGTATGCTGTGAATATTACACTGTGGGTGTAGTATTCACAGCATACACCCCTGCCCCAAACCTTTGAAATAATACAGGCGTGGTGTTATGAAGAAATCTCATTTCTGCATATTTTTCGGGCAACTGTCCATTCGCACAAAAGTCCATTCCCGGAAATGCGCAAGTGGGTTCGCGCAAGTGTCTTTCGCCAAAGTGTCCTGCTACCACAATGAAGGGTTCCATAGTTGGGATGTATGCAGTGAACGGAAAAAACAGGGAAGCATTCCTAGCTTAAAAAAATGACCCAAAGCAAATTGCACCGCAGTAGGCGGGGCTTACCGATTGCGCCGCTCACGCTTTTAGTTCGTCCGCAGTAGGCAACAGTTGTGGTCGACTATTATTTACCGGTTAATGCGTGTTAAATATTTAAAAATGCCTTCTTGGGCAGTGAAGTGGTGTATAAATAAATCACATTTGCATAAAAAGAATTCTGGAATTCGTTTTCACGTGTAAGTATGTCGCTATTTAATTTATTATATTTCTATTAAAAATGAAGTCGTGTGTCGTTAGATTCGTCTTCATTGTGCATCCAGAGTAGTAACAATATTGTTTGTGTAGTTTCCCGAATCAGCGACGGGTTTTCGATGTGTGAGTTTGTTTGGGATTTTGTGTCAAGATGCGCGCTTAGTTCCCTTGAAGTAATGCTTCCATGTATTTTCCGTTCACTGGATGTATGTATATAGTAGTATCAAAGTACGTGGCATGACCGTATTTTTTATTGCATTGACTTGTACTTGACCGTTGACTACGGTACCTAGAGGGACCTGCGTACATGATATTAATTTCAACTTGATACCTCCACGGGTGCCTGAGAAAAACGTTCAGACAGACGGATCGACGACGGACGGACGGACCGGCCCACTGTGGAAAATAATGGTCTGTTTCTGATTAAAAATCAATAACTTCTTTATTTCTGAATATTATGTTCTAAAATTTTTCACAAATATAGAATCGTGTATATGGCTTCAAATAGAATGTAATTTATTATTATTAAATTTAAAATAATAAATTAAAAAATAAAACAAATTCAAAATTATTAAAAATCTCCAATGTTTATTTCTTAACAATGAATACTATTATTTTAATGTTTACAAAAACCAAATATCATATAGTACATCAAAATAAAAATCAAATAAAATAAAAAAAGCATTTTTTTTAAAATTAAAATCGAACACAGATTAATTAATTAATTGTACTGTTTACTAAATGTTATGTTATTTATACTTGATGAACTTCGGGATCTAAAATTAATTCGTTCACTTTCAAAAGATCTAAGGTGTCTTCATCAAGTTCCTTCACGTTTTTAGTATACGGTTTTCTAATGCTGGTAATGTAAGGATCTGAAGTATAAAGAAGAGTATGAAATACATCTTCGTTTGTAGCGGATCTTGAGCATTTTCTAGCATGATGAAGACGAAATTTTTTATAATCCTTATTGCGAGATTCTTGTGCATCTTCCGAAAGTTGACCAATAGGAAGTACTGCAAAATGCTTTATGACACTTTCTCCATGAATCAAAATTTTGTGAACTGAAGATGGCATGTAATACCATTCATAATTACTCACATAGATCCTAGCAGTCTCCATAGCATAACTGCCAAATTTTTCAGCATTTATCATTACACCCGATGAAAGAGCTTGCAGAATTATGTAAAGTCGTTTAATCAAATTTATATCCACTCCTGTAATTTCAGCAGAGCAGCATTGTGAAAAAATCTTCTGGCAGTATTACCGTCATTAGAATTACCACTTACTTGTCTTGGTTTGTCGATGATCAATCCTAGCTCTTCACGGAAACGCCTTTGTACCAGGGTTTTCTTCTCTTGCTTTAGTCGTTTCTTTTCTTCACTTGTGGCTGACCATGTTTGGAAAGACAGATTATAGGAAATATGTAAAATCATTTCCATACAACGAATCCAGGCGTGCAAAGTAGACAGTCCGTATTGATAAGAATCTTCATTTTCAGGCCTAGCTGTCACTTTTGTCAAATCGTTCATTTGGCGTGGAGTAGCTCCACATAATTGTACATGTGGAACCCGAAGGCGTATCTGTTAATACCTGAGCTACTTTACCATCTATCATTGTAAGGAAGATCATGCTTCACTTGCACTCCCTCACCTTCTTTGTTAATTAATGATGGACTCAAGGAATTTATTTGACCCTTTATTTCATCCACAACTGCTTTAGTTTTCTCGGGAGTTTACAAAATTCTATTAATATAGGCCGGCAAAAACGAACAGATGAAGGTACCGGATTTTGCCAGACAACATCACCTGTTAGCTCGTTAATTAACTTAATAGGCACCAAAGAAGTGATAAATAAATTCGAATCAGAAATAAGTTCAGACCCTTCTGGCAGTTTCTGTTTGTACTGGCTTTGACCGGATGAGCTATCACAGCCCCATTTACTATACAGAAGTAAGTTATTCAATCCATTCCTATAGACTGAATCTATTGTCAATATTCTAGCTGCAGTGTGATCTAATAAATCTTGAAGTCTTACTATTTTTGCACTTGTGTCTGTAATTTCTATGGCTGAAGACGGTGGATAGCAAGTAGTTTTAACTTCTTGCACTTTGTAATATGGCGGAAACACAAAACATTTTCGTTCGTTCGTTAAATTTCTCAAGTACAAATATTGTGCTTTCGTTAAATCCAAGTCAATAAATACGCTCAATGCTTCTTCATTCGTTAACATTTTGGTCTGCCTTGCGTCTTCTATGAGACTCGAAAATAAGGTCTTATTTTCACTGTCAGCAAACCTTAATGTTTCCACAAGTTTAGCTTCTGTTCCTTCTCCTATCGAACGTAACCCTTGAAGATATGCATTATAGACGTGTTCAAATCCATATTCATTAAGTAACATTGTATTTTTTCTTCTTTTACTGGATTCTGACAAGTCTGGATAAGATACGCACGGTCTTCCACGTTTCCCAGAAGTAGATGGTGTGGAGATGGTTGTAACGTCTTCAGAGTCCGGTCAAGTTATTGAATATTCTGATTCCAACCAATTACTGTTCTTCATTAAAAATGTATCCTTGTTCCGTGAAGCTTCGTTCCAGCGTTTATTAAAAGCGGGAATAATATGTCTTTGAAAATCACTGAGGTTGAAACATAAGTTGTCTTCAGACACATGATATTTTTCTTGCAAAACTGTTGATAATGCTTCCAACGATTTTCCTCCTTCGATATACGAAAGTATTATTTCACGTTTAGAACACTTGAAAGTAGACATTTTGAAGAGTCAACAAATGTAATTACACTTCTGTTAATTCACCACTATTTTGTTATTTACAATGGAATGAAACCACTGTTTTTATACTATTTGAAATATGAGGGTAGTGTGCATTTTGTTGATTAATATTTTCACACGCAACATGAGTGCAAAAAAGATAAATGCCCTAATATCAATGATAAATTACAAAACTTACCGCAAACTATTGATGTAAACAGCAACATTTCAAACCGCAATAGATAGCGAGCGGTTTTCCGTTTTCTAACTCTTATCACATTTTTATTAATTACTCCGAAACCCGCAAATATCCGCAGCTGTTATTATTTGATTATGTTTATGGATAGTTAGGCTACAAATCAACATTAAATGTAAAGCAGGGGTAAACGTGGGGGTAACTGTCAAAAGTCTCGTTGAACTTTAAAAAAACTTTTTTTTCACCATATTTTATTTTGCAATTATTTTAAGGTGAACCTTAACATAACATTAAATACATATTAGCTGTTTCATATTTTTCAAAAGACGAGGTTTCCAGAAATAGATATATATATATTACATTATACCTTTTCCTGTAACGTATAACAATAAAATCAATTTAAAAGTGATGAAGTGAACGGGCCTGACATGGACGTCCGTCAAAACTATAAAATTTGTGGTGTTGTAAAAAAATCATTTCATTTAATATTTATAATTTTTTTATATTATAGTCTAGTTTGGTCCTTAAACTATTGAGTAAAATAAAAAAAGCATGCCAGTAGCGACATTGACAAAAACCATTTTTAATCAGCAGTTGTTCTACGATTTTCCATAGTGCGGCCGGCCGTTTTTTCCTTTTGAGGTGCAAAGCCCTAAAAAGTAAGTTGGAGTCTTGAGACTCCAACTTACTTTTTAGGGCTTCCCACGGAATGTATGGGAAAAGTTTCCTGTGATTTCTGTCTCTTCTAGGACTCAAACCTCAGTTGGTCTAATAAAGTTTTTTTGACCCTCATAAGAAACAGGATATATTGGCATCAAAAAAATTTTCTTGCTGTTTGTTTTTTTTTCAAAATCTGTGTATGCAGATCAAAATGTCTCAAAAAGAGTCCCTAAGACCGATATGTGTGTGCGTTACCCCAGCAAAATAATGTCGAAAATAGTCATTTAAATATTATAACTAGATAATTAGTTGCCCAGCTTCTGTAATTGTTGCGCATATTTTTAAATTTGTTGCACTTATAGTTTTTTAGTTATTTCACAAAAACATTTCCTGCTGATAAGATTTAAATGACTATTTTCGATATTATTTTGCTGGGGTAACGCACACGACCAATGTCGTGGAGCTACAACGGTTAAAGTACCTACCCTTCAACGCTGTATAGGTCATGATGGTTGACTACTTAGTGCGATTGACACAATTATTGTTTTAAAGCGAACGGTATTTTACTTTGGGGACGGGCTGCAGACATCGAGTCAATTTTTATTTTGCATAAAAGAGCTATCAGAGCCATATGGCTCTCATAGCTCTTTTCTGCAAAATAAAAATTATATCATATATATGTATAATCTCCGCAGGCGCGATTCTCTAAGGGACCGGTTTAACCTTTTGACCGCCACAGTTGTGTATAGATGACAGACCAAAATGTGCCCAGCACGCCACGGTCACGACTAGATGACAGATTTTAAGGAATAATTCGTAGCTTGGCGCCGAGGGCACATTTTTGTTTTTTTGACGTGGCGGTCATAGCTCAACCAGGTTTCAGACTGGCTAAAGTAGACTCATCTTTCATGGGGTACTGTTTAAAATGTTACAATAAAATTCCACCCCACATACTTCAACTGAATGAGATGAAATTCATATCTTGTATAAAACGCACACTATGCAGGTAGGCATATTATAAGTTAGGGGATTACATCGCTGATAAAAATGCTTGGCTCAATGCTGGTCCTGCTGTGGTAGTGGAACCACAACCAATTGAATAATTAACATTTGAAAACACTGTTGGAGCAGCTGAACATTGTAAGACTATCTTTGCATTGTATAAATTCAATCTACTTTGTCTTGTATAATTGCATTGCACAGGTGTGAGTACTATGTATAATAGAGCTACCATTTACTGGTTAATATGTCATTGACTTGAATGAGCCCTGGCGGCTGAGAGTACCTATGTCATGCTCACTCAGATGTCTCGCTGATGGTGGCGCGTGTGTTGGATTATTTAGCTCCCTTCAAAATGGTTGAGCTGAATGTTGCTGATCCATGCGTCATGTTCGTGAACGGGCGCTGTCAGTTGGGACTGGTCACCTCTTAGCTTCCACGGCTTATTTTTAATTATTTTATTTTGAAATTGTTTTTTGTTTTTGTTTCTTTTGCTACTATGGACGCGTTATTACATCGTCCTCACATTTAGTTATAAATTCAACATTATTTCTTTTTAATTTACTAATCTTTATGTATCAATATAATTTAAAAGAGTGTCCATGGAGTTTCTTGCCCGGGCAATAAACGCTTTGGAATGGGCAACTAGCTTCATATTTCTAACTGACCGACTTCTTGACAATTCAAAAGTGCCTGTAAATGGTTTAATTGAAATAAATGGTTCGAGTTTGAGAATGGATCAAATTGGGTAGGTCTAACTATAGAGAGAGCGAACGTGCCAACTCTACACACACAGTGACGCCCGCTTCTGTGTGAATGAAATTTGCGAAGAATTACCTAAACTTGACGTCCCGCGCTAGACGTAAACGCTCTTAAAACTGAACACTTGATCATGAAATAGCATCACTGAGTGTTCCTAAGCCAGTCATTACCGCAAAGCGGGAAAATGGTTTAACTTTTCAGTGTATAAGAACATGGTGTTTTATTTTTACCGTGCACAAATACTTCAGAAATTTAAATCCGTCGTTTCTGTATTTTAAGATAAATAACTGCACAGCGTGAATGGACGGTAGATAGGCTGGTTGGATTCCTAATTTTGAATGTCTGGCCTAATGGCAGGACGAAATAAGGAGATCAAATAAATAAACCAAATGCATTTTTGTGTCATTTTATTAATATGTATTACATCCATTTTTAATCATAACATCAATACATAACTTTTTGTTAAATGGAATCAAAAATATAATAATAATTTAAACATTCTATTGATAAATCAAAGTTAACTTGTACCCATCAAATTGTATTTTTAGTTTTCAATTTTTTTTCTTTGACAAAAATAATGTAACGAATGTAATTAATTCGGTAATTGAATCCAATATATTAATATTATAATTTTGCCGACATATGAACCGATCTAATACATATAACGTGACTTAACGCTATTCAATACTCACCCTCATTACCTTACAGAATCACACACTTTGAACTTTTCAGTCATCTCATGTCAATTTACGTAACTAATAGATATTAAATACTATTAAACACTGATAACTACGTCCGGGTGCGGTCGGAGATCGGTATAATCACATGAAACATCAATATTTGAACTATCGACACCAAAGTGAGCCTCGAAACTGTCTTGATAGGTGAGTGCTCTCGACCTACCCACCGGGAGAGCACACTGTAACAATCAGGTGAACTTAAAGCTCTTAAGTATTCTTTATTTTTTTTGTTCTAAAGTTACTTCCTGCTTTCTCCCGGTTGGTACCGAGAACTTAGTCTAACTACAGTGGAGTTTCTATTTAATATTCTTCCTAAATTGAATCAAACTGTCTACCAAGCTCTACAGACAAAATTGGCAATTCTTATTTTAATTCCCAGCATGGTGGCGAGCAGTTTTGATGTGCTGGAAATGTGTGTAGTTGTGTGTAGATTTAAACGTAAATGCGACTACTAGTAAGCATTTTAGGACCGACAATGCAGGAAAATCTAATTTAATTATAAAAATATATTATTAGAACAAAAAATAGCACTCTAATATTTTTGGCAGGCGAACCAAATTTGTTTCACCCTAGTAGTAATTGTACTGATAAACGTTAATAATGACTAAAAAAATAAATATAAGAGATCGTTTAAATTTTGAGTCTTTTACCTAATGCCCGTATTTTTTTACGCGTTCATACTCTATCTACGTGACGAGGAGACACGAATCCCTCAAAAAAACTTAGGGGGCGGCACACTCAAATATCGTAAGGAGTAGATCGTGCCAAATTAAATATAAAAACGTTCCTAGTACGGAGGTGCGAGCTCAGCCGGTCTAACCTGTAACAATCTCACTGTGAAGAATTTAGTAGTGAGCTGTCATGCCACCTGTTGCCAGGGATTGACACTATTGACAGCTCACTTCAAGCTCAGGTCACCTTAGTTTTCACTGTGAGATTTTTATAGAATGGATCGGCTGTTCCACCACGCATCCCGCTCTAACCAGAGACAAGCGAAGGACGAACCGGCCGGGGACGGGGGCGCGACTACTGGGGCCCGTGACCCGGCTTGGGGGCTCGGCGCCGGCCCACTGGGCCACGTGACGTCACTACGACTATCGACGCGAGCTCGGCTGGGGGGGGGTCTGTTGCGGTGTAGTCAGCAAATCCAGCGTTAATGTGCAGTCTCCCACTTTGGTTGATGCAATAGGTGGCTTTAGCGTTCATTGACCTTTACATAATAAAAAAAAAACTTTATTTCAGACTAAGGTCCATAATTATATTAGTATTTTGTTTTTATTTTAATAAATGTAGGTTATCAATGAATGCTATATTCACCTTATATTATACCTTATAAATCATAAAAAGTGAGGTTTGAGTGAATTTCGTTATTTGCTAGCGACTTTTATTTTTTGCGGTGAAGTATTAGCCCATTCTCACACGGGGTGACGGCCACTCGACCTAAACTGGTTGGCAACGGTCGTTGCCAACTGCGATGCAACTGGTAAACCTCGTATTCATGGTAAACATTTGTTTAGCAACATGGTTGCATAAACATGTTGCCGAATTGCTGTCAACATATTGCGGGCAACACTTGTGTTACGGAGTTGATCACGCCATGTTGCAGAGTTGACACCCGGCGAGCGAAAACATCAGTTTATCAACAAATGTTGACGTGTGTGGACGTGTTTGCAACTGTTTATAAACATGGCGGTAGTGTGGAGCAACGATAAAATTATGCAATTAATAGAATTATTAAATCACTACTTCCTCGGGCAACATTTTAACGCAGACTGGCGTTTGTGGACAACCTATATTGATTTAAAAAAAGTTTCCAGCAGCATTCTCGCCGTTAATCAACTGTTGATAAACAAATATTTACCATGAATAAGAGGCTGTACCCTCACATGGCGCAACTGAAATTGTGTCAATTTTGACAACATAACACACGACAACGCGCCAATTTTATGAAAAATTGTCTTGGCACCGACCGAGCGACCACTGCCAGTCGCACGCGACTGGTTGCGTCGCCGTTGACAACTACTTTTCGACAAGTTGCGTCATGTGAGAACCGCCATAGAAATGCATGTGCTAACGCGATTGGTTGCGTCGGCGTTGAAAAATGGTTTTATTTTGGTCACCTCGTGTGAGAATGGCCTTAACTCTCGTACCCACGTGCGACGTTAAATCGCACCTCGGATTTTCAAGGCACTGCTTAGCGTCGAGAGTTGAAAATCCAACAGTGTAATATTTAGACGCACTGGAATGCACTCTGTTGTATTCTTAATGCTCGGCTCAATAGCGAGAGTTGAAAATCCAGTGCACGATAAAAATCGTGGCGTTATAAAATCGGCCGTGCGAACCTGAGATTAGTACACATTATCGCTGTATTCGCTCCGCACGTGTCTAGTGATGGTACTCGCGGCGGTAGCGGTGGTGGTGGCGGGCCCGGGCGCGGCGCGGTCACTCCGCGCGCTCGGGCGGGGGCGCGGGGGGCGCGTGCGGGGGCGCGGGGGGCGCGGGCGGCGCGGCCGGGCCCCACGGCTGCACGGGCGGCGTGGGCGGCCGCGCCTCCTGCGCGCCCGGCGGCTCGCCCGCGGAGCTGCCGCCCTCGATGGCGAGGCTGTTTAGGAGCATGTCGAACAGCGTGTCCTGGAAAGTTATATTACTAGTTAGATACTGGTTTGTATGAGAGAGTAAAGAAACAATTGAAGAATCACTTATTCCACGTTCTACTTCGTATGTGTTTTAATTCAGAACTAAAGTCGAATTATTAATTTACTGGAGTAATTTGACACGTGTCAGCTGTCACTGTGTAATAAAATGGTCATATTTATTGTATTCTAGTTTTACAATTATTATTATTATTATTATACATTTATTTTACAATTATATGAATTGATTAAACTAAACGATCACCATTACAATAAATATGACCATTTTAATAAACACAGTGACAGCTAGCACATGTCAAAATACTCCGGAGAATTAATAATTCGACTTCAGTGAATTTTACGCAAACGGTCCTAGTAATCTAATATTCTCAAAAAACTAACTACTAAAACGATTGACAATTTTCCTTTATGTGGCCTTTCGAGACGCTCATGGATCAAAGGAAAAAGGTCATCTAAACTCTTAAGAAAAAAAAAACAAAAATACTAATAAAAAATTTTACGGCATTATTATCTACTATGGCCCAACCATTCCGGCAACATTTTCTAGCGGAATATTTTCCGGAAAACAAAGACTAATTTACACAGTGCGATTAATTTGCCCATGGCCTACCATAAGATGGAACAGCAATAATTGTCGCATTGTCTAAGCAGTGTTTAGACAATACAAGTAATTTATTGCTTCGATTTTATGTAATGCCACAGGCAAGAAATTTACATCGTGGGACTTTAATGTGCACGAGCGCCAAGCTAATGTTAAATAATAAAGAAAATGCACAAAAAACAACAGTACATTAAGCTGAACATCGCTATTTACGTTGTAATCGAGAACGTTCCCCACGTCGTCGGCGTCGCTGACCGACAACACAGAGGGCCAGTAGTCGTGCAGGCCCAGCGACGACACGGGCGAGAGGGCCGCGCGCTCGGGAGTGCCCGGTGGTGTGGAGGCGAAGCTAAGACCTAGGCAGGCTGGAATATGGAGGACAGAATACATAAATAAATATTATAATAACATAAAATTTAGCATAACCATACTATAATGTTCCCACTGCTGGGACACAGTCGTCCTCTCTGTGAGAGGGAGTGGGCCATAATCCACCACGCGGGCCCAGTGCGGGTTGGTAGATGTCACACATTTTCGATTTTTTGTTCTAGGACATTTTCCACGGTTTTGCTCACGATGTTTTCCTTCACCGTTTTGAGAGCAGTGGTGAGGAACGGCGAGCGAGGTTGCCACTCTGCCGCACTACTGCTGGGCACACTAGTGTCCGTCATACGTACAGGTGGCGGGGTGCCTAGTGTCAGGTCTGTGCCGCAGCTGGCCGGGCGACAGCGGCACGACGGGCGAGGTTGCCGCACTGCCGCGCTACTGCTGGGCACACTAGTGTCCGTCATACGTACAGGTGGCGGGGTGCCTGGTGTCAGGTCTGTGCCGCAGCTGGCCGGGCGACAGCGGCGCCTGGCGACGCGAGCGCGGCGCGGCGGGCGAGGTTGCCGCTCTGCCGCGCTACTGCTGGGCACACTAGTGTCCGTCATACGTACAGGTGGCGGGGTGCCTGGTGTCAGGTCTGTGCCGCAGCTGGCCGGGCGACAGCGGCGCCTGGCGGCGCGAGCGCGGCGCGGCGGGCGAGGTTGCCGCTCTGCCGCGCTACTGCTGGGCACACTAGTATCCGTCATACGTACAGGTGGCGGGGTGCCTGGTGTCAGGTCTGTGCCGCAGCTGGCCGGGCGACAGCGGCGCCTGGCGGCGCGAGCGCGGCGCGGCGGGCGAGGTTGCCGCTCTGCCGCGCTACTGCTGGGCACACTAGTGTCCGTCATACGTACAGGTGGCGGGGTGCCTGGTGTCAGGTCTGTGCCGCAGCTGGCCGGGCGACAGCGGCGCCTGGCGGCGCGAGCGCGGCGCGGCGGGCGAGGTTGCCGCTCTGCCGCGCTACTGCTGGGCACACTAGTGTCCGTCATACGTACAGGTGGCGGGGTGCCTGGTGTCAGGTCTGTGCCGCAGCTGGCCGGGCGACAGAGGCGCCTGGCGGCGCGAGCGCGGCGCGGCGGGCGAGGTTGCCGCTCTGCCGCGCTACTGCTGGGCACACTAGTGTCCGTCATACGTACAGGTGGCGGGGTGCCTGGTGTCAGGTCTGTGCCGCAGCTGGCCGGGCGACAGCGTCGCCTGGCGGCGCGAGCGCGGCGCGGCGGGCGAGGTTGCCGCTCTGCCGCGCTACTGCTGGGCACACTAGTGTCCGTCATACGTACAGGTGGCGGGGTGCCTGGTGTCAGGTCTGTGCCGCAGCTGTCCGGGCGACAGCGGCGCCTGGCGGCGCGAGCGCGGCGCGGCGGGCGAGGTTGCCGCTCTGCCGCGCTACTGCTGGGCACACTAGTGTCCGTCATACGTACAGGTGGCGGGGTGCCTGGTGTCAGGTCTGTGCCGCAGCTGGCCGGGCGACAGCGGCGCCTGGCGGCGCGAGCGCGGCGCGGCGGGCGAGGTTGCCGCTCTGCCGCGCTACTGCTGGGCACACTAGTGTCCGTCATACGTACAGGTGGCGGGGTGCCTGGTGTCAGGTCTGTGCCGCAGCTGGCCGGGCGACAGCGGCGCGGCGGGCAAGGTTGCCGCTCTGCCGCGCTACTGCTGGGCACACTAGTGTCCGTCATACGTACAGGTGGCGGGGTGCCTGGTGTCAGGTCTGTGCCGCAGCTGGCCGGGCGACAGCGGCGCCTGGCGGCGCGAGCGCGGCGCGGCGGGCGAGGTTGCCGCTCTGCCGCGCGAGCGCCCGGCGGCTGTACTGCGACGTGCGCCGGCCTCGGGGCTGCCTGCGCTACTGCTCCAGTGACGCTTGCTGCCGGCTGGAAATGTTACATAAACGGGTGTAAAAAGACGTTTAACCAAACCCAGAGTCACTTACATAATCAGCCTATAATGTTCCCACTGCTGGGACCACTCACTACAGGCCTCTCTGTGAGTGGGAGTGGGCCGTAATCCACCACGCTGGCCCTGTGCGGGTTGGTAGATCTCACATGTCTTCCATTTTTTGGTTCTAGGACATGCCGGTTTCCTCACGATGTTTTCCTTCACCGTTTTGAGAGCAGTGGTGATAAAATAATTTACACAAAGTAATGCGCCTGTCTGAGTTCGAACCTACGACTTACTACTCATAAGTCGCGAGTCACTTATACTCCCCGTATCCCAGCAATATTTTTTTTGGACTGTTACTTAATTTGATGTAAATTATGCGTAAATAACGACTATGTGATACGCCTTTTTACACCCTGTAGAGTATGTTGGTCAAATACAACACTGACGGAATAAAAACACTAATAAATAAATGAGATTTTTTGTCACCCTATGTAGCTAAATTGTTTTCAATTTCAATGCCATTTGAAGACACTTAAAAACCTATATTGTTTGCCAAAAAGCGATATTTTTGCAATAGGACTTCAGTACAAAATTAATGAATGAATGAAATGCACCGACCCCACCCTGGTTAGACCAGACTTGATTACTCGAATGCACCCAACGATTTGCACTAGCCCCTGGAGCTTCATGCTTCATGGGGCTACAGAGACTATTCCATATCAAGGAGTAGACCGGGGGGCGTGGTAATGTTAGGGAAGACGTGCCCTTAGGATATAGAAGGATTATTAGAGCCGTACTGGATATGCATCTTAGAGTAGGCATTGGAATAGTGGAGAGTCGGGTGATATTTATCTACGGGTGGGATATTTTAATGACGTCGCCGCCAGATCCATCTTTGCCGATTCTTGAATGATGAATATTTTGGCGGGGTTGAACTGCTTTCTCGACGCTTTTCTATGTCACTGCTATGCTGTTTCCAATGTCTTCGTCTGAGGTTCCGTTACTAGTGATGAATTAATTAGCATTCTCATTCACTGTTAGCATGCTCATTTAGCAAATGACATGTAGTTGCGAAATTCTGTGAAGTGCGAAGTGAATTTATCGCTTCGTACTTTTTATATTATCATACGGCAGAGCGTCGACGCACGCAGTGGTAGCGTGCGCTCTCCGTCGCACGTCCACGGGAAGTCGGGAACACTAAATCTATCGGTTTCACGTGACCATGACTTCGTTCGCGAGTGAAATTTATTAGCAGGTGCCGCGAACTTGCGAATAGTAGGCTAAGCAATTGTCGTCGTATTTATCTTTGATTGCGCGTACTTAGGGTTGTATATTGAATGAATGCTTGTGATTGTTTAATTTATTTAAATTATTAGCATTAGCAGGGTGATGCGAAGAATGATGTTTAGCAATTATTACCTTGTTGTCTTTGATTTGCTCGTACTTAAGGTCGTGTATTGATTGAATGAATGCGGGATTGTTTAATAATAATTAGTTTGGCACGCGCGTGGCGCGCGTCGTTTTGTGTCAAAGTTCAGTACGTTTTGGCAAGCGATAGTAAGAGTTTAGTTTACGTATTCGTAATACAGTAATCAAATTCTTTCGTCTTGTGCTTATTATTGTACTTAGATAGATAACAAAATTAACATACTTCATTATTATCAATTATCGTCATATTAGCAAATAGCATAGCAATTAGAATGCTAAGACTCAATCGCAACGACGAAATCGCATTAATAGCCATTACTACCCGTTACTATCCGTTTCTCGGATATATTTTCAATTTTTTGGCTTGCACTAGTCGAAGTATTAAGTCAAAATACAATGACGTCCCACTTGGAAACCCCCGAACACAAAGCAAAATATCTAAAAGGAATGTTGGGTTGTGTTACAGCTACCTGAGTCCAACACTTGAATCCCGAAATGACTAAAATAGAATGCGCACTCACAAAAAACAAACAATTGTGGAACACTATAGCACTGCACTGCACATGATATAATTATAATTAGCACACACGTATTATAGTTTAAGCGGAACTCTTCAGTGGAACTCGTCAGCAGATCCCTAAAAGATATGGAAAGATCTCACCAGATTAGCTTGGACGGAGGTTAGTATCCCTCAGCAGGCAATTAGTCTCTCGTATGCACTGGTGAGAGTACTATTATTTTCAATTAGTCCCTCGCCTGAGATCAGGAGCGCACATAGGCCTAGTACACCCCACCTTTGCACAGCTCTATCGAATTTTATTTGGCGACACAACAAAATAAACACTATAACTAATGTACCTATACAAAATTTTATAAAACATTTTAAAAGAGTAACGGTGGAGTTTCTTGCCCATTCTTCTCCATACGAAACTACCTTTTGGAAGGGGCAACTAGAATCAATTCTATTTTTTTTTGTAAATTTTGACGTTCAAAAGTGCCTTTTATGTGCCTATTTGAAATAAATAATTTGACTTTGACTTTGATACTGATCGATTTCAATGTCTGACAAGAGGCGAAATAAACCCGCAACATGTGTCGCGCACGCTGCAGTAGACGCACAGTAAAAGAAAATATTTGAAAGTTGACGGAGAGCACTCTCGACACCTCCGTTCACTACAACGTCCAACGACCGACCGCAATACGAGGGCGACACTGAAAGTTTTTAGAACTGGCCACTTGTAAACGATATAATAAAGAAAGAGTTCAAATTTTGAAAATGGAACTGCCAATATTATTGTGTAAGTATTTTATTCATTTCTCATTTGTTTACGATTTGGCGGCAAATTGAAAATTGTCTGTGTCACGTCAGCACGAATAACGCGAGAAAATTTTCGTACAATGATTTTTTTATTACTTTCGATGTCATTTAAGTCAACAAGAAAGTTATGATAGACTTCGATTCCTTTCACGATGAAGCCCCATCTCGTGCCACTGTTTACAACAGGTTTAATGAGTTAAAACGTGGTCGCATTAATCTCACCGATGATCTGCCTGAGGGACGGCCTTCTACGGCGACGACTGAAGATAACATCAGTGTTGTGCGGCGTATGATAGAAACTGGGAAAAGAGTGACTTATCAGCAGATTCAGACAAGCTTTGGCATCGGTATGAGTCAAGTGCACAAAATCCTCCATGAACATTTAGCGGTCAGGAAGCTTTGTGCCCGGTGGATACCTCATAATTTGACAGAGGCCCAAAAACTCGTCGTGTTGATTGGTGTCGTAAAATGGTTCAAAGATTTAACGGAGGTGACTCAAATGCTGTGTTCGACATACTTACGGGTGACGAAAGCTGGATTTATTGTTATGATCCGTAAACTATGAGACAGTCTGCTGTCTGGGTGTTTCCTTCCGAGAAGTTGCCAACTAAACTGAAGAGAGGTCGAAGCGTGGTAAAAAAGATGGTGGCCTCGTTCTTCGGAAGGACAGGTCATTACGCAACAATCTTTATAGAGGATCGAAAAACAGTTACTGCAGAGTGATACACTAACAATTGTTTGCCACTTGTCTTGGAAAAAGTCCGGGAGAAAATACCTCGCAGTAGGATCCTCCTTCAGACGAATAAATCCTCAATAAAGCGAATAACTTGCTAGTTTGTTCAGTTTTTGATTTTCTAAGAACTTTCAGTGTCACCCTCGTAGGACTTCAGTGCAAAACCATTAAAATTAAATCAAAGTAATAAATGAGCTACATTTTGAAGATAATGGAATTATCTCTATACAGTATTTCATTATTGGGTTGATTCTGAGTTAATACTTTCGCTCAGAATCAACCCAATTTAAAAAATACACACTACATTGTATCCTAAACAGAGTGAAGAAGTATGTAATAAGAATTCCAATGCTGGACACTGTTCAATAGTTGACTTCCATATGAAGATGGATCTTGCATAAACCTATTAATAAAATCACCCTGTATACAAGTCTTATAATGACAACTTTGACATAACAATTATGTTGTAACAGAAAAGTTGAAAAGGAATCGTTTGCTAAGGTATGCGCATGTGATGAGGAGGAATGAAACACATATTAATAAAAGAGTAAAAAATATGAAAGTTGATGGATGGAGAGGGAGATATTGGAGATGGGAGTCTAAAGAATGGATTATGTGAGGGATGATATGAAAGAACAAAGAGTGAATGATAGAGTGACAGCAGACAGGAGAAAATGGAAGAAAAACGTGTTGCACCAACCCCAAGGAACAGGGGGGCAAGGGCAGGAAGGAGAAGAGTCACTTACTATGTCTAGAATGTTTGGGCGTCAATCCATTCATGCGCATCAGATTCAACAGCAACATGTCCGTATGAGCAGCAGTAGATAGCTGCGGGTCGTAGTCATGTCTCGGCGGAGCGTGCACGGGCGTAGAGCCATCCGTCCCGGCCGGCGTTACGCCCCGAGATGCGACCGCACATACGAGGCGACGGAGAATATCCGCCCCGGATCCCGCCCCACCACTTGCTGCTTCTATGTCGTTCTCACCTGAGAGGATAAAGATGTATTAATCCACAGTCACATTTTTATTGAAAGTCTAGTGCTAGACATAGCTTCAAATACGCAAATAGCCGCGGTGTGTGCTGTTTAAACCAGAAGGCTAGTTTTAGGGTTTTAAATAACGTTAAAATTCGAGTCACAATCTCCTCTCAGCAATAATCAATGTCAAAAACTTAGGGAAATTATATTTTTTTGACAGATTGAGGCTGAATGCGAATGTTCATAAAGTTATAGGAATTGCTTCGCAGATTTAATTGCCAACCCGACTTTCATAGTGTTGAAATGTTTGAAGCTATGTCTTGTTGCTTAATAGGCTGGACCCCACTTGATCACACCTCACCGCGCCCTTACTCAGCAGTGTACACTGAGCGAAAGCGAATACCGTCAGTAAGCTGCGTCAAAAATAATAAGTGAAGTCGATACCGTAGTCTCATCATTATATACTTTAGTATTGTAGCCACACATTTTAAGAGAAAACATAATACGGCATGATTGTAGGATTTGGCTGAAAGCTAATACTGTTTGCAAATTAGTCCGCACTGGCCATAGCGCCAGCGGGGGGCGCGGTGGGTTTTTGATGTAATCAAGTGGGGTTCAACCCAATACTGACGCTACTTACTGCGGCCGTGGTGCGTGTTCTTGTTAAATCAAAAACTCGAGTGCGTTTCATCCTTTATTATTATTATTATCTAATTAAGCTCCGCGGTGGCCGTATACGTTCTTACTCATAACAGTGACAAAATCTACCGACGACGTCTTGAAAATTGTGTACTTGAGGAATTTTCGGGAGAGGACAGGTAGGGTGCGGTGCAGGCGCACGGGAGGCGGCTATGTGGCGTGCGGGGCGTGCGGAGCCCGCGGGGCGCGCGGGGCGGGGCGGGCGTAGGGCGCGGGGCGGGCGGGGCGCGCGCGGGGCGGCGCGGCCAGGCCGCACCACGAGCAGCCCGACGAGCCCGACGTCCCCTCTGCCCCAGGACCAGGGTTAGGAAGCGGCGGGGGGGAGGTGTGGCCCGGGGGCCATGGCACGACCCTACCGGGGCCAATACGCTCAGGCTACCTTACAACTCTTTAAACAGTGCTTGCCAAAATTACATTAATATTTGTCTGTTCTTTAAAATCTATCTAGTTCTTTATTACCTACTCAAAATATCATTCGTAAAGGTAATCAAGTAGAAGCTTACCTGACATAGTTTCGTCGTCAACATCGTTCTCTTCATTAGAGTTCTCGTCCACGTGACGTGGATTATTTTCATCAGCGAACACTTCTAGTTCACTGAACATCAAGTCCTGAAATACATATTTTTCAAATCTACAACTTATTTGCAATGGATAACATTTTCATAGTAAACTTTTTAGAACAAGAGTGTTGATACCGAAATAAGGTCAGATAAAAATGCGATTTTAAATTATTTTTTCGTCGGTTACATGGTTTTCGTGGGTGCTGAATACGCCATACCCAAAAAAAAATTGGTTGTCTGTAAAGTATGTTTACGGACGATAATTTTACGTGATAACGAGAGAGAGATGCGTCACAAGCCGAACGATTAGGCCGATCGTGCCTCTCTATCGCTAGTTCCGCGCTCTCACTTGCACGGTCGGCTCAGGCGGAACGTGACACTTTCTCGTGCGTGCAGCCGGCGTTTTTCGATTTATAAGACGTTATCACGTCAAAAAACTCAATTTCCGAATCCAATGTGAATGCCATAAAATTCTATGAAATATTCACCATGCGCAACATTTTCATGGTATCCACGTCGTAACATCAACAGCAAGGGCGAATACCTAATAAAAGCTTTTACAAATGTCAATATTTTCTGAATAAGCAAAGGTAGGTATAAAAACGCACGCCAGTATCACTGCTGCTCTCCGAGGCGGCATGAAGCGGGTGTTGCGGGGCGGGCTCAGACGAGTCCAGTTTTCCGCCCGCGTTCAGTTCAGGTGACGAGATAGACGAACATAGCACTACGTTCGCCACTGTCGGGTTGTTTGTTTCAGTTACCGGGCTGCTTGATACTGCTGCAGGTTAAAATAAGTTCGGTAAGGGATAGATCAAAGTTGTAGGCAAGTTAGCACGGGATAGATTGATTGAAACATCAAAGAGAACGAAAGTCTTGTCCGTTCTAGCGCTACTAGGTACATGTTCCCCGCACTATCCGCGAAAAATCACTAGTGCCGTATTAAAAACGGAACTTTTTTTATCGGTAAACACTAATTTGACACGGCAGCCCGCGGGGTTGTTTTCTAGCTAGATTGAGCTTCATCAGTTGTGAATAGTTTTGTAGTATATAAAACAGTTTATTTCCGAACACAAGACACAAGACTAAGCAAAACGATGATAGCTGCAAAAGTATAAACTGTAGCGCAGCTAACAACGCTCTTCCCCGGATACAGAATGGAATGATGTGCCATGCAAAAAATGCTTAATAGGTAATTAAGTTAATTTAAATTTAGTATATTTTTTTTTGTATATTATGTCATTACGTCACGTGACTCTTATTTCATTTCAATTTTTTGAAATGATAGACGTGCATTTATGTATCGCATTTTCTGTAAGTAGTTACCGGTGAGGGTAGACTCCTTGGCGGGCACGTGATGCTTGTCAGGTCTGGGCTCGCCCGGCCGCTTGTTGGCCAGCTTGCTAGGCACGCGGCTCGGTGCGTTTGCCGCGCTCAGCAACGTGTGCAGGCTCACTAGCGCCATGTTATCGGTGCCTGATACGTGGAGCGAGTTTGCGGAACTAAAAATAAAATGTTGAGCTTCAAGAAGTAGTCACCGATGCAGCTCTCCGACCAGACGAGTGTCGTGTCTCTTGGGCTACTGCCCGACGGTTGATGTCGGGATGTTGTATTTAATGTAGTTTCGCGATAAACTCTGCTTGCGCGATGCAGGATTTTGCGTAATGTCAGTGTGTTGTGTAATTCGCATGTGGCGATGTAGATGCCGCCACATCTGTAGCGAATACTAGGTTGTAACTCTACTCCGCGTTCATTAAGTTCATAAAGACTAATTCACTCTGAAAGAAAGATTTACCTCCTTCGGGCCATAGCAGTGAGCTACCGATATAGATGGAGCCGAAAGGTACATACAAAACAAAGGAAAACAACCTGGTTGATTATAACATAGTTAAAATTTTTATTATATCATATTCTAGTAAAACATACCGTGAAGTAGACGGCAGGTTATAGCCAGCATCCAAGGCGTGCGGCGCGTGCGGCAGGTGCGCCAGGTGCGACCCGTGCGGCGCGTGCGGCGCGTGCGGCTGCGGCGGCGCGGCGCGGCGCTCCAGCGGCGGGTAGTCGCCGTAGCCGAAGGCGCCCGCCGCCGCGCTCGACACGTCGTTGTTGCGCGACTCGTCCGCGAACATGCCCGTGTTCAGGATGGAACCTGCGTAAGCGCCGCGGGCTGAGCACAAGCGTGCAGCGTCAATGTCATACGGAAATACGATCCGACGATGGAAAAAGTTAACAGTCGTAAGTGTTAAGGGTAGATATCGATACTATCCCGACCACGAAAATCAGACATATCATCGTTGGTAAAATCTATAGTATTGAAAGCTGACAATACTTTCGATTGAATCGGTAGCTTAAAATGAGCAATTCCGCTGTGAGAAACCATCTGATGATTTATGACAAAAAAAATAAATGAACAAAAAACGCTGCTACGACTGCTGAGACCCTCAAGCGACGCAATTATTGTAGCCTTACGGGTAACAACAGTTTTGAGCCGTTTGGTGTCGAAACGCGCGGGTCGTGGGGCCCAAGTGCGCAGGGCTTGTTAACGTTACCAAATAACAAAATAATAACCGTTACGTAACGTTAATTTTAATGTGATACCTTACTAACGTTACAAAAAATTTAACTTTACTTGATAACATTACCAGTAATATAACGTTAATTAACATTAACGTAAAATATGATAATAACGTTAATTTTACCGTTAATTTTGCTACGTTGCCATTCCGTAGGTTTACATTTTGTGCACTCGCTTAGCTACACTGTTGCCACTCCGCCGCCGCACTATGGGAAAATCGCGTATGTTTCGTCTCAATACTCCGTATCTCAGTTGTTTCAAAACTAAATGAGCTGTAATTTTGCACACGTATTTTTGGATGTATAAAATGTAATATAAATAAATTCGATTTTGAAAATTCTGCTTATTAATTAATTAAAAAAATAAAACTTGAAAAAATACATGCATTCTATAAGAAAAAAAAAAACAAAATTTGTCTTTTTATTTTTATTTACTTAAAATGGAATAATTGAAGCAAACGAGAAAAATAAAGCACAAAATTCAGGAAGCTCCTACAGATTTTCGTTGATAGCAAGAAGGGCCTTGGCTTCATCTAAAAGTTCTTTCGATATTGTTTCCGAATTATTTCTCAAACTTGATATATATTATATGGATCAGAAGTGTACGATAAGGTATGGTGTCTTCATTTGTAGCCGCTCTTGAACACTTTCTAGAATGATGAAGTCTAAACTTTTTGTAATCCTTATTTTGGGATTCTTGCGCGTCTTTGGACAATTGTCCTATAAGTAAAATAGTATTGTATGCACGTAGGAAGGCATAATACCAATTATAAATATTTACGTACAGTTGGGCTGTACTATATTTTTTGTTTTTATTTTTTGGTGGGAAATCATCAAATAACTTCTCCCGCTCCGGGCGGAGCGGTCTGTCAGACTCTTACTGACTAAAACCCACCCGTATTCCTTCCGTGTTGCCTGTGTTGCCAGGGGCCTCGGTAAACCTTTAATACCTTCACGCGACCCCGGGATTCCCGACGCCCAGGGCATCTCCTGCGGTGGCTAGGGGCGAGAGGGAGAGAGAGGGCTCGAAATTTGCCTTTCCCTCAACCGTCCCGCTTCCTCCTTCGCGAGCATTACTGCTTCGCAGAAGGAAGTGACAGCTGCCCGTGCCCTCTCGCTTCGTACCATGACCTGAACCAGGGGCACCTGATCGGCGGCAGAGATCTCTCGCGTCTAGACGCGAGAGATCTCTGCCGCCGATCGTCTCCACGAGGACACGGCGGCGTTCTGCCCAAGCCGGGCAGACCTCCACCGTGTGCTTCACCGTGTCCTCCGGGCGATCCACACTGTGTTGACACCCGGGCGTTTCCTCCCACCTTATACGACACAGGAACCTCCCGAAGCTGCCGTGTCCGGTGAGGACTTGCGTCAGGTAGAAGGTGAGGACACTGTGGTGCCTCTCTAGCAACTCCTCAAAGCGAAGCAATTATCGCCACAATCGTGGCATGCCCAGCATTGGGTTGCGACAACCGTACTCTCCATGTCGCCATGAGATCCCGCCGGAGCTCCGTCCGCTGTGCTGCGATTTCTTGCGGCAGCGTAGTTACGCCCCGGCGTTTCGCCTCCTCGCGCCACTCCCATACGTGCGCGAGGACTTTGCCTTCAGATCCCATGGCGGCAATCCAGCAAGGAGGCTCGCTGCCTCACAGGAGACCGTGCGGTATCCCCGGACCAGCCGGATGGCCATGACCCTTTGGGCCGCGCTCAACCGGTGGGCTGGCCGCAGCGCCAGGGAACGCGCCCACACAGGAGCCCCGTAAAGGGCCATGGACCGCACGACCCCCGCGTAGAGCCTCCGGCAGGAGGCGTTTGGACCCTCTAGATTGGGCGGGAGCCGCTTCAAAGCAGCCCCTGCCCACTCCAGTTTGGGAGCCAAACGTCAGAAATGCTCCACGAAGTTCCACCGGCTATCGAGGACGAGTCCCAGGTACTTCATCGTAGACTCGACGCCGATGTAAACCCCTCCTACCGTTATTTGGGATCCCGACGGTGGCGCGTTCCGAGGGCCATAAAAACACATGGCCTCGGACTTGTGCCACCTCGAGTCCCAAGTGTCGGATCATTTCGATGATTGTCGCAACCCCGCGTGCCGCTACTTTGGCCGCCACCTGGTGCAACCTCCCTTGCGCCAGGACCAACGTGTCGTCAGCGTAACACACTACGCTGACGCCGCTAGGGAGGTCGGCGCGCAACACCCAGTCGTATCCTATGCCCCACAGATGCGGCCCTAGGACCGATCCCTGTGGGACACCACACGACATCTCTTGCCGGTTCCACACGCCCTGGTGACCGCGGTAAATGACTGCCCTGTCCATCAGATAGGCCTCGACCACACGACAGAGGTAGGTGGTACCGGAGTGCCTCCCTGATGCAACTCCAAGGCAGGGTATTGAAGGCATTGGCGATGACTAGAGACACTGCCAAGACGACCCCACCCTGGGCTACAGCATTCTTCGTCGTGAGGGCTCGTACACGCATGATGGCGTCCACGGTAGGGTGCCACCTGCGGAAACCAAACTGGCTCTTCGCCAAAGCCTGCTGCTTTTTGGAATTAATAGGCCTTCCAGATGACATACATTATTATGTACATTCGTTTTATAAGTTCTACGTCTACAACTGTATTGTCTGCAGAGCAAAAGTAATTCTGAAAGAATCTCCGAGCTGTGTTTCTTTTATTACTATTTCCAGTGCCTTGTCGAGGTTTATCGACATGCTATAGTCCCATTTCCTCCCTAAACCGCTTTTGTATCAATTTTTTCTTTTCGTGTTTGGTTTTATTTAATTTTCAGGTGTAGTAGCTGACTACTTTTCAAAAGACAAGTTATTAGAAATGTGTAAGATCATCTCCATACTCCTAAACCAAGCATGTAGTATTGCCAGTCCCTATTGAAATGAACTTTCGTTCCCATCTCGTGTCCTAACTGCCTCTAAGTTATTCATTTGCCGAGGACTAGTACTACAAACTGTACAAGAAGCGCTCGAACGCTCGCCACTTTACCATCAATCATGGTTAAATATAGGTCATGAGTTATTTCGATTACCTCGCCATTCTTATTTATCAGGGAAGGAGACAGATTATGTTTTTGATTGTTGATATTAGCCACAACAGACGCGGTTTTTACAGGAGTTTCTTTGGCGTATTCTAACAATATAAGTCTGCAAGTTTTGTCTGTACTCACTCTGCCCGGATGACCCGTCACAACCCCATTTACAGAATAGTTTCAACTTTCTTAAACCATTTTTGTAAACTGAAGCAATTAGTAATTTACCTGCCACAGTATGATCCAACAAGTCCTGCAGATTGATTTTTGCACTTATGTTAGTAATGATTATGCTCGAATCTGGTGGGTAACACATCTTTTTCGCTTCAACTAAAGTTGGATAAGAAGGAAACACTGAGCAGTTTTTTTCCGCTAAACAAAGTCGAAGTTTCTCATACTGTTCTTTGTTAAGGTCTAAGTAAAAAAATGTCGGTAGAGCTTCTTCCTTTGAAAAAGGTGTAACGTCTTCAGAGTTCTCAGTTACGTATTTAACAAAAAAAATCTTATAATTGTTTGATGCAGTTCGTATAATATTAACGATTGCGGCCTCCTCCGTCTCACCCATAGACAGTAACTCCTGAGCATATGCATTGAGAACACAGTCCTATCCGTACTCTTGTATTAATTCCATGTTTTTTCGTTTTTTCTGAAGATGCTTCGTATGGTTTCGAGGGTCTGCCGTCACTACTTCCAGGCATATTAGGGTCATTAACCGTGACTCGACACTCTAGTGGAACATGAAATTGACCATCTAACCAGCTGACTCTCTTATTTTCAAAGCGGTCTTTTATCCGAGATGCATTTCTCCAGCGTTCGTTACATTTAGATACCAAGTTTCTTTGAATGTAGAAGACCACAGTAGCCATATCCTCTGGTGACAAATTGAAATTTTCTTGTAAGTAGTCTTCTATATTATTCCTATTTATCAACAAATTGCACAACTCTCGTTTACTACAAACAAATTCACCCGTTTTTCAAATCAGTCAACTTTGCAAATAGTCGAAAAAAGATATTAACTGGTTTTTAGGGCAACTGAATATTTGACCAACAAATGTGAATGTTTCAGGGCTCACCATCCTTTTATAGGCATATGAAATAGTGCTATGTGCAAAAAGATAAGATACCAATACGAGTAATTTGCACTCTTCCCATAACAAACCTGTTTTTATTTCGACCCTAATAGATAGAGACCATATTTTATATGTAAAGTGGTCAAAACTGTATCAAAGCTACAAAGAACTATTAATAATAATCATCACTGTAATTTACTTTTTATCAATTTGACCTTAATAGATAACAAATGATTTTATGAGAAATAAAAAGAAATTGAAAAAAAAATATAATTTTTATCTCGCGATATGTTTTTAGCACCGTGTTAGAAAAAGAGCAAGTATGAGCAATTTTTTGTTCTCCTTGCGTAAACTTATGTATAAAGATCTTAATACAATAAATATCTCGACAGCAGCAAGCAGCGGTAAAGGGTAAATGTCTCATTAAAAAAAATATCTTATAAACATACCATCTTAAACTATATTACTTAATTTTATTTTATCAAAGTAATATATATAATTAATTATGAAACGTTATGAGGAGATTATACGCATTCCAAAAATGTATAATACTGGTACATTTATATGAAAAACTTTCGAGTTATGTGGCATTGAATTGCAGTAACGTATTGCGTCAAAATTACGTAATTGAACAAGAGTTAGTTTTTAAGCCTATTTACAATACATTATGATTGGATGCGCGGGGCAACACATAATCGATATTTTGGAATTGGTTTTACGACAAAAGTATGGACGAATGCACAACCACTGTTTGGAAAGAAATTAGGTCGCGAATCAGTAGTTGGCGAAAGGAAGGTAGCACGATACCTTATTTGATACGATGATGATGCACTGTCCCTAAGATACAAGCGATTTCCACAAATTTTCACTTGGTTAAATGAATTTTGGGTGCAATGGGATGCACACGCGACGACGCACGAAAACCGAATCCCTCTTGAATTTCGACGACATTCCGCGGGCTGGCGCTGATTGGTGTAGCGGTCTCGCTCACACGCGGGTGAAAGGCAATGTGCAGGAATGGGATAGGGGGAGAGGAGTGCTGTAAAACCAACCTAATCCCATTAATTAGTTATACCAACATCAAAAAACTAAGGAAATGACAATACATAATTTCAGTCGAACAGCGCGCAAGCAATGATTAACAAAAAAAAAATTGCGTATAGAAAGCTTATAAAGCGCGTAAGAATCAGGCAAGGCAATGATATGATCGGCACGATATCAGCGCGGTGCGAGGGCGCGCGGCGGGCGGCCCACCACGCGCCTCAGGCCCCGCTACTTCCACCTTACTCGTTTAAAAATAACGATAAAAGTAACGTTAATATAAAATTAACGTTAATAAAAATTAACGATAAAATGTAGCATAAATAACGTTAAATTTATTACCGTTATTTTAATTTTAACGGTAACGCTGTCAAATAGAGATAACGTTACGAAAAATTTACCGGTATTTAAAGCCCTGCAAGTGCGCGACTCCTTTTTAAAGATATTTCTGGCAGACCAGTCGACACTTCATGCGACATGCCATCCAACGTGGCAATACTGCCAGTCTTCTGGGCACATTTCCGGATGACAGCGATGCGGACGAGTACTTCAACACCTAAGAGTCCTTTTATTTTTGTATTTCTTTTTATAGTCAGTTAACCAACCATTTAATTTAGTACCTAGTGTAAATATTTAGTTGTGTTATATATTGTATGTTTTCATAATTCTTACAGTGATCTTACCATCGATTTATTGTATGATTTTGAGGTCGCAATAGTATTGATAAACTATCAATTCACTCGCACTGTATTCACAGAATAGCATAAAAGTATATTCCACAAAAAAAAATACCTTTTTTTAAAAGTGATAAAAAAATAAGTTACTACTAACCTGGACTAGCAAGTCTCTGCCCACTCATAATATTATGCGGTGCGCTGAATTTCCACTGGTTGCCAAAGACGAGAGAATCGCTGAGACTGTTTCCATCAACAGGATTATTCTGCGAGGGATTGTCCGTGTCGTTGCTACCAGCGTTGGATTGCGTTGAAGTGTTTGAGCCATTCTGTGCGCGAGTCGCCGCGATAGAGTTGCGAGACATTTCGAGGGAAAGGCGCTGTGGAAAGGGGACTTTTGTTAGTTAAGGTTGTTAATTAAAATAGGTTATGTTGAAAATGTCGGATTCAAATAAATGAGGTACTGATTATCTGATCCAATACTATTTAAAGTAGGTATCACAGTCAGAGAATTTTGTGATCATTATATTTAAACATTACGCAGAAGGACGCCTGGGGTCGTTTGTTAACTACGTCGATGTTCGTACAACTTTATACTTTGTGACACTTAAAATAAAGCTTATTATTTATTTAATTTCACCAGAAAATCTCTCCTCTTCTCGGTCCGCACCGAGTCACAAATACCAATTTATATTTCAAGAGCTAGTAAAGTTAAGAGTTACTTCTTTGAGATCATTTATCTGCAGGATGTGTTGGTTCTGCATGGTGATCAGCTGGTTGATGTACCACTGCTGGTCGCGGCATCGCTGGTAGAACGTCGGCGGACGCACTTGGAATCTTTTACAAAAACAGATACAAATATATGAGAGTAATATTGGAGTATAGATGTTGAAAATAGGCATTTATGACATTTCATTTTCCAGAAGACATTAGTTGAGATGCTGATTATCAGCAGGCTTAGCATGAAGTTTTCTATTTCTTCGAAGAATAGACACGGTTCTTTCTATAAAAAGTGACATTTCGTTTCTCCATTTTTGACATCACACCGTAGAAATCCTTCTACAATCTGTCATTTTGTCTTTCATTTCTAACGATCTTTGTCTAGGTCCTTTTTTATGTAGAAGGATTTCTATGGTGGGATGTCAAAAAAGGAGAAACGAAATATCACTTTGTATAGAAAGAGCCGTGTCTATTCTTCGAAGAAATAGAAAGCGTCATGCTAAGCCTGCAGTAAGTAATAAATATCTAAATATTATTGCGGAATTCGACGAGGTTTTCTTACTATGAATCCTTGCACAATGTTATGGATGTTGCACAATACAACTTCATTTTAGGGAATTTGCATTACATTAAACTCTTTCTTTGATTTAAGCTGTTGTTTTCTATTCGTACATAAGTACCTTAGTATCAGGGTGTCAGTCTCCGGGTCCAAATACCCCTCACTGGCCAGCAGATCTAGCCTGAAGAATCGGTTGTACCCCCAGCACTCCCCCACTTCGAAGTCAGAAGCAAACTCCCGCACTATGTTCTTTG
Source organism: Atethmia centrago (assembly GCA_905333075.3). Taxonomy (NCBI): domain Eukaryota; kingdom Metazoa; phylum Arthropoda; class Insecta; order Lepidoptera; family Noctuidae; genus Atethmia; species Atethmia centrago. Next base: position 25,321,633 of record HG995378.1, on the reverse strand, counting down.
AAGGGTCCCGCGACACTTGGTGCAGCATCTCCACACGATACTCGTATCTGGGACATATTAGGTATACAGGTTCTGCTCAAGGGAACACAGAAAATCTTGTTGAAAAATGATGTGTGAATAAGAGCGTTTTTGCGTTGAGCCAAAAAAAGCGTTGACTTTGTACCGCCCACAGTGCGTCATGTTGTCGCTATGTTAATGCTTACGCTAAAACTGCGTCACGAAAACGTATTTTTTTTTTATGCGTGTACGTTCGACGAACGCCTTCCCTGAATCAATGCCAGATGCAAGAACTCATTAATGATCAATGAAAAATGTTTTGATAACCATTTCTAAACCTGTTTATTTGTTTATGTAATAATAGATGATCACTTCCATCTCTATGCCGACGATCTGCAGCTTTACTATCACTTCTTTAGGCAAGATGCGGAAGCAGCCGTGTCTGCCATGAACCATGACCTGGACTTGATTAGCGAGTGGTCGCGGTCCTTTGGACTGCAAATCAACCCTAAGAAATCCCAGGCCATAATTATCGGTGGAAGGTATATGCGGAATAGGCTCGATATTACGTCGCTGTCTCCACTCTGTCTGAATGGAGTTCAGATTGAATACGCAAATACAGTTAAAAACCTGGGGGTGACCTTGGACTCTTACCTATCGTGGACTACCCATGTTGCTCAAGTCAGTCGCAAAGTGCACTACACGTTCCATTCGTTGAAATGCCTCCAGAGCTTCTTGCCCTTGAATACCAAAACCTCCCTTGCTCAAACTCTCATACAGCCCATCATAGACTACGCTGATACCTGTTATTTGGATGCCACCGAGGAGCTTTTAAATAAACTTGAGCGTTTGCAAAATATCTGCATTCGTTTTGTTTTTAACCTTAAAAAGTATGATCATGTTTCTAACTTTCGCAAGATTCTCAAGTGGCTCCCCATTCGTCTTCGCAGGAACTCTCGGATATTGTGTCTGCTATTTAACATCCTTCATAATCCTAGTACGCCATCCTATCTGCGGGAACGTTTTTCCTTCGCCCGTCCTTCTGATGCACCTTGCAGGTCGCATCTTAGAAATCTCCTTAAATCCCCTCCCCACTCTACCGACTTCTACTCCTACTCCTTCACTGTGCACGCGGTTCGGCTGTGGAATTCACTTCCACCTGACATTAGGGACTGCCAAACTGTTGCTGTTTTTAAAAGAAGAGTGAAAGAACACTATCTTTCCACTTTGCCATAGTTGCATATTATGTATTTATTATTTTATACTATTAATTATAAGTATATAAGTATTTTAGTGATATTTATTTTAGAAGTATGTATTTATGTAAGTATATTCTCATAGTGTATAATTAAATTAGTGAATAGTTTTATTTTGTTTTTATGTATTTTGTTTTCTCTTTTACCTTACACACGTTGTCTACATCTCTATGTCTACTGTCCTATCGCAGCTATGCTGGAAGAGATTTCATTAGAAATAAGCATCACCTTTGTACGTATTTTTCTGTTCCTTTCTTTTTGTCTGTTTGTAAGTGTGTACATAAAATATTAAATAAATAAATAAATAAATAGATTTATCCATGTCTAATTTTATTCTTATAGACATATTTGTCAACTTGCGCATCGTACTTTTTCAAATAAATATAATAGGTACTGAATAAAATAAACTACTACCCCTATTATCTGAATTGTGTACTTACATATTGACTGCTTCTTCTTCTATACAGTAGTTGAATAAATTAGTCTCTAAAAGTTTTAAGCAATGCTAACAACAGATGGGACAGATTTACGTACGAACAATTAAGGCCACATTGAAGTTCGGAGTACTTTTAAATGAAATGTAAAGTTTCGATTCGTATTTTCTAGTTTTAATATAACTGCAGCGTAAGAAACAATTTCTAAATTCTATTTAAATACAGATTTATTTATATGGATGGATGGAGTACGAATTTATAACAAGAACCGATACAACATACGATATCAAAAGATATGTGTCACAGGCGTTTAGAATATTGTTGGAGCTTAAAGACATGCATTTAGAGACGAATAAACTGTCATTAAATTATTTTCTCAGATCATCACAGAAATTATTGTTTTTTTATGTAACATCTTTTCTCTCCCTTTCTGTGGGCGTTATTTCGTGAAAGGGACGGAAGTGTGTAAAGTCCGTTTTTTAATCCCAGAGACTAATAGTTTGGTTTTTCAATATGGAGTTTGACATTTGCACCTGTCAAATTAGTCTCTGATATTAAAAAACAGACTTTAGACAGGAAGTGACAGGTTGAACATGGAATAAGTAAGTACTTTATAATAGCATGCAATTAGTAAGTGCTATATAGATTGTAAATAGAATCGACTACCCAGTGGTCGAATTTCGACCTGTGGGCGACCACTAGTAATTAATAATTATTCGAATAAATCATTCAAATTTTAGCTTTTTTTAAGATGTCAGATATTACACATCATACACGACTACTGTAAAGCTCGTTCGTTTTTTATAATTTTCCTAGTTGTCTTTTCATTAATGATTAAACAAATACGATTGGAATAACAAAATGATGGTTCCGTTATTAGCCTGCGTTTTGCTAAAATTAATCAACTGTTTAAGACTGCTTATTCTAAACGGATGCGACATTATGTTTTGCAAAGGCACTGTTGTCTATGTTCTAGTCGTCTAAATAGTCGCCAATGGATGGATTATGATACAATGATAAGCTAGCTTTTACAAAATGTTACAAAGGAGTGTTTTTAATTGACAAGTGGTAATTTAACAACATCTGAAGGCTTAAAGATGTGCTGATTCTGATGACAAATCCAATCAATTCTTATCTGTTTATTGTATCAGTTTGAAGTCTGACCCGAATTAAATGTTGGCTCAATGTCCGATTACATTATCCTCAAAGCTGTTGAGATATTGATAGGAAACAATAATACTTTTAATAATTATTATTATCTATATCCTTTGTATATGACAGCAGCTTCAGTAGAATTTTGGACGTAGGATCAGCAGTCTTATAATTAATAAATGAAACAAGTCATAGTTATATTTTAGACTCCGAAAGCTATTTTTTAACGTAAATAGCGCTCGTCTAAAGCGCCAAGTAAATGTCAATTTACCACTTATCATTGAAACGGAGCATTTGAATTGAGCACACAGAAATCAAGTAAGGCACAAATTATACAGAAGTACTTATGTCAGAAAGCGAGGTGGACGCGGCGCGTCTTCCAAGTTTTACATAAGTCTCATTTCATTATATATGGAAACGAAAAATTAAGTTTGACTCTTGAGCCATCCCTAAAAGGAGGTACAGCCACCTTTTTGGGAAAGGCCACATACTACAAAAGGCTTCTAATATAATTTATGTGCATACTGAAAAGACTGATCAAGGTTCTGGTCGGAAACAAACCTGTCTAATCTCAGATTAGATTTGTGATTGATTGACAGAATAAACAAAACGATACCAAAGGTTTATTAAAGTCGAATTATTAATTCATAGGAGTATACTCACATGTGCTAGCTGTCACTTTGTGTAATAAAATGGTCATATTTATTGTATTGGTGATTGTTTAGTTTAATCGATTTATTTTATTGTATTGTTTAATAAGTGTATAAGTCTAGAATACAATAAATGTGACCATTTTATTACACAAAGTGACAGCTACCACATGTCAGATTAATAATGAATTAATAATTCGACTTTAATAAACCTTTGCTATCGTTTTATTTATTTTGTCAATTAATCACAAATCTAATCTGAAATTTGACAGGTTTGTTTCCGACCAGAATCTTGATCAGTCTTTTCAATATATGCACATAAATTATTAGAAGCCTTTTGGAGTATCAGCACATCTCAGATTACTCCAGTGAAGTAATAATTAGACTTTAGATAAAATTCGCCAAGTCTGCTCAAGCTCTCTTCAATATAAATGGCGCCATAAATACCAACAGCATGCTAGCACATGGAGCTACATCTAATGAGCGACTCCCACAGACCGCACTTACCTCTTGCCTACTCTTAACTTAGCAGTGCTTGCAATAACGAAACACTAAGTTATTCCACTATCACTTACAAGTTACAGGGTACAAAGTTATTAGGGTCGGGTGGTGCATACAAATCAAGTGTTCAGGTTACTGTTTCACCACTTGTAAGCTAGGATGTGCCAATGTTTTGTGTTCTACATTTTTTTTTATCAAAAAAGGTGAAACAAAAAGGATTTTTGTGTCATTAATGCATCATGTGCCATTAAAATCAAATCTACTATGAAAATCGTAAGGGCAAATATATTCAAACATTTTTATATCTGCATTTAGAGACTATTTGGTTAGATTTGTGGTGAAACAGAGCCACAAAAAATACAAATAGAAATAACATTAGCCGTTTTCACATGGGACGATAATGATAACGACACAATATTGTCGGACTGGTAGTTTCATACAATTACTACTAAACGCTTTAACACTGTGTATCGTTGTAGTCAACAGTATCGGCACCAACATTGATTGTCGTGCCAATATCGGTGGACGACACAGTGCGGGGGTGAAGTCTGCCTGACTCTGCCCCTCTTAGCCACTATTACACTTTTGGAATCGCGCGGCGATGTAAGCTTTTGGTAGCGCAACGCGACTATTCGAAGCTACTGTAGCATACCGCATGACAATAAGCTGTTGGTTAGATCGTGTCATATCCCGATATCGTCTCGATATCGTCGGACGATATCGTTGCCGTCTGAGCCGACGATAAGATATAGACGTGTCGGTGTCATTATCGCCACAATGTGAAAACTGCCATTCGGTTATTGTTAGAATATGCAACCCAATGTCAAAAAATCGAAAAACTTACTTGGAAGTCTCGGGCAGCCCCGCGCTAAGTTCGAGGAAGACGGAGAGATAGTTGCCACGAACGACTCCGTTACCATCGGGGTACACCTTCAGGCGCCAGCAGAGCCCGTTCACGTGTAAAGGTGCTGAGTACACCGGCGCGGCAGCATGTTGCAGTTGCGTGAAGTTTGTGAGGGGAAACGTGCTGCTGTCGTAGCTCGGGACGATTTCACTGAGGGACAGGGGTCGGGTGGACTGTCAATACTTAGAATATGTGGTATACGGGAGTGAATTTTTTAAGGTATATCCGCAGCTGTGGCCCGTGAAATTCAAATTTTCTTACGTTTTTTGTAATTTGCAGGTCAGTGTCAGGCTGTATCTTGATCAAAATATGATTTGTTCCATTGAATGACTTGTTCATGAAATCATGACATTGGGAAACAATTCTAACTTAGAGAGACGTATTAATGATTATAATTCTGTAAACACGTATCTGTTAAAGTCACGAATCATATTTTGATCAACATACAACCTGGCACTGACCTGCAAATAAAAAAAAACGTTAGAAAATTTGAGTTTTGCGAGCTACATCTGCGGATCCACCTTAAGATGGTATTTTAGAGCAAAACCGAAAGTGAGATAAGTGGTAAGTATAAGGATCCATGAGCTAAAAAGTGCTCATATACACTGCTAACGGCAAAGAAACTGTAGCCGTCGACGCGTCTATGGCTGCCGCCAACAAATGTCGCCAGCAGTTGCCTCTGCTCGTGTATATGAGCACTTAGATCAACGCTGACCGACCTATAGCGAAACGATTAATGCGATTAATTCTACTCGACAGCTACTTTTGTTGGGGTAGGGCTGAATTTGTTTTAACGAAATGATATCACACTGGGAGGCTCAAAGCGCCGCGAAATCGCGAAGATATACGAAGCCGCGCGAAGACCAAGTGTGTTGCATGAATGTCAGACTAAAATCCACCCGTGTTCCTTCCGTTGCCTGTGTTGCCAGAGGCCACGGTATCCCTTTCGGACTTTCCCGCGACCCCGACAGAACTAAACACAGTCTGCAGTCGAAATATTGTACACTCCTTTTTATCTCGCATAGAGTTATATCTTCCAAAATACGTTGATCGTGCATAAATCATACTCCCACGCAATACGTTCGTTGATTGAAGTTGTACAGAACATTATTTTGTTTTAGCAATGAAATGTGTTTGAGAGCCAACAATTTGACTTTGCCAAGTCAAAACGAAAGAAAAAGTTGCAATCATAACGTGCGTCAAGTGATTTATACCATTGACATAAGGTTTAAATTGTAATGATTGACGCGGGCAAAGCATTCAAATAATTAAAATATTATCACTTGCCTGTGGAAATCGGCCGGTACGGGAGCAGTCACGAAGCTTGCCATCGGTTTCTTACGAACTTGGTGAATCATCTTCGATAGTTCACCACTCTTGGATATCAATTCAGACCTGCAAACATTGAGATATCTACAAAAACCTGTAGGAACAACCACTTTAGTTTTTCCAACAAGTATTATTCATTTTGTGACACACATTCATGTTTATTATTATGATATTGTTCACGGATGTTTGTTTCAGATTTCCCGACAGGTACCGAGTTCAAACTGAGCCTTTATTCATAGATCACGAAACAACCTAGCTCGGTATATTTCCGGAAACTAGTCGAGGGAAGTCGAAACCAACAAGGAAAAAACCGTAAACAACAATAAACACAGTATTTCAGACAGACAAACATGCATGATTGAATGAACTTTCACATGCAATACTAACATATTTGATGATGTACGCTTTCTGGTCACCCCAAAATTATAGCATGAAGGTAGAAGATACACAATTAATACAATAGTATGCCCGAATTTCTTTATAAATTAGTAAAGCAATGAGTTTGCTTAATGATTGCTTCTCCATTAGCGCGGTTCTTCGCATTGATGAAGGCAAGTGTCCTGACTCCTGACATAAAAGTGCCAATTCAATTATCTCCTATTCTCCCTATTAATAGTCGAAGTGACCCCGCCTAAGTACACGAGAGACATTATAATATTGATGAAATAGTTTTTACTCATAAATTTGCAAGGGACAACTCAATTTAGGAAGGGGGTAAGAACTCATTTTTTTTTTTTTTTTGGGTGGGAAATCATCAAATAACTTCTCCCGCTCTGGGCGGAGCGGGAGGGTGTGTCAGACTCTTACTGACTAAAACCCACCCGTATTCCTTCCTGTTGCCTGAAGAACTCATTTGAGGTACCGATTTTAATCAAGAGAGCAGTAAACATTTACATAATTACCTAGTACTGGAATGCAGTTGATGCTCAATCTCCTGCAGCAGATGTTCAAGTTGCTCCGTCTCCTGAGTTAGGCTGTTTTTCTGCCCCATCAGGGTGAGGAGTTTGGCCTTCAGTGCAGAGTCCAGGCGAGATATCATCAGCTCTACAGCGTTTCGAATCTCGCGTACGCGCTCGTCTTTGGCAGCGCGCACTGATTCTACATTGCGTTCCTGTGGACAGTATTTTAAGTGTGGTTATAAAGACCATGAGATGAGGGAGGATAAAATATATATATATTACATATGGCTAAAGCAGTGACCACCTTTATCTATCATTATATTAAATTTATATCCATAAAGGCAATTGTTTTTATAAATTTTTCTAATTCTTAGTGTGTGAGATGATGTTTATGAAAAATGAGTCAATGCTAAGATGAATGCTGATGAGGAAGAAGGGAAGCCAAAAACCAAAATTTATGTTGGTGTTTTATTGAGTACCCTCATTCTGGATTAATAAAATTGTATTGTGTAAATGGAGACTCAAATATTACAACTGGGCAACTGCCCTCTATCTTCATCTCTTGTTTTTATATCTCAAGAGCAAGTAAATATTATATGTTTAGGTACCAGTGATTACAATCAAATATCATATTCTCTAGAATGCATTGAAATTAATACAATAAGCCAGGTAAACAATCAAGAAATTAATTTTTTTTTATAGGTATGACATCAATAATATATTATGCAGTTGTTTGCATAGCAACAGAAAATTAAAACAAAATTCTTACCACATCTTGCACCAGACTAATCAGCTCCATCAGTCTACGTCTCAACTGGGACACTTCATCACGGATTTGCGTCACATGTTGTTCATACACCTCTTCTAATGGCTTGAACGTGTGGCCTGAGTGAGTGCCGCCCCACAGAGCACACTGATGGCAGATGCAGCGCCGACATGTCCAGCAGTACACTGTCAACTTCTCCTGATGCGTCGGACACCTGTTCAGGGTGCTTTACGTGTGTTTATTATATCCTTATACGAGAAGACTATGGATTAATTTATGATTATTGTAATTATTTCTTGAAACGTTGTATGTGAAAAATATATCAATAAATAAATGACAATGAATACAGAAAAAATTGTTTCTTATTTTTTTTTTTTGAAATGTTTGTCAGAGGCGGTTTCTGTGTATTCATATCAAAGAAGTATGATGCCGGAAATGTATACAATAATCACCTATCTCTGAAGCTCTCCCTCTGACTAGCCGAATTGCTCTGCTGCATAGTCTCGATCTGCTGGGTGACCTCCTCGACCCAGCGGCAATTGACGAGCTCGTGTAGGTGCAGGGCTGCCCGGCAGTGCGGGCACTGCGATCGCTGCTCCGTCAGCCATCGCCTCACGCACGCATAGCAACACAGCTTCGAGCAGTGAGGGCACAGGTGTGCGTCCACTAACTTCTCCATACAGATGAAGCAGCGGAACACCTCCGCCAACGTCTGCAACCATCATCCCATTCAAAACTCTCGTCAACTCAACCTAACTGTCAAATATGTAGGCCACATCGATTTACCTCAACGATCTGCTCCTCGCCATTTCCATTCCCTTTGTCTCCTCGCGAGGCCATATTACAGATTTACTTTTCTACTACGGGGCCGACGAGATATTCACCATAATTTAGACTTGTTTATATATTTCTAAAATAACAATTGGACATGTTTCGCAATGCGAGCGTCAATACACGAAACCACTTCCGCGTTCGAATATCAATCGAATCAAAATAAAAACAAAAAAATGTGGCTTTTGTGCTACTGTTAAATTACCCTATAATAAAATTTTACATACAAATCAGAAATGGAAAAAAATGAGATTAGAATGTATGTAATGGTATTAGATCGCGATTAATTTTCTAAGGTATTTTCCTATATCATTTATTTATTTCTGCTAAACTTTTGGCCACAATTCACGTATTCTAAGCCATGAACAGTTTTCCGGGTATTTAATATTTCCCTAATAAAAGGGTAACAAAGCTGGCAGCACTGTTGAAAAGGCGATGTTGCCATTATGTAAACATTCAATCGATCGAAGAGGTAGCGTTCGAAAAAGAATGAACTTGTACTTGGATGTGTTCATATCAAAATACTTCGTACTTACGATGTTCATCTTTTGATGTCACCGAAAATGAGTAACTTCTTGCCATTTTCTCGCTAGCATTCGCGCTATTTATCCACTGTAGCCACAGTGACCGACCCACTTGACACTACCCTAGGGTTGTTTGTCTCACAGTTTTTCCTGCCTGGCTGTTCATAAAGGAGTGCTTGTGTAAGCTTTCTAATGCCGTGTATGTTAGATGCACACACTATACGTTTATGGTGGGAATAGAATAAGCTATGGTTGTGAAAACCATAATTTGCTTGCATCTGACACCCTCTGACCAAACTTGCTAACATCATACTAAATAAATAAATCATTGGCGCCGATTCCCTTGTTCACAAACTAAACTAAATTTAATTTCAGTGTATCTTTTTCTTTCTATTTCATTAAGAAGAGGACAGAAGATAAATTTTAGTTTAGTCCTGTCAAATTAATCAGCGCCTGTCACAACTCCATACAAGTTTAGACGTGATTAAAAACTTGCCTACTAAAATTACGTCAATTTACGTCAAGCGCTGATTAATTTGACAGGACTAAACTAAAATTGATCTTCTGTCCTTTTCTTAATGAAATAGAAAGAAAAGGATGCACTGAACTTAAATTTAGTTTAGTTTGTGAACAAGGGAATCGGCACCATTTTCACTGTTTGTCTACCAACTAAGTAGGTACTCATCTAAATCAATCCAACAGGTCGAAAGTCGGCCAATCTTCGATTTATAAGGCCGAGACCCAGTGACCAGCTCCATCCTTCCTGCTCCATCATTAGAATTGTTAACCATCTCTACGCATCAACACCAATTGAATAAATTATTTTATTCCAAATACATAGTCTTCGCATATAATTTTAATTTGTACAAAATATTATAAAACATTTTAAAAGAGTGATGTAACTATGGAGTTTCTTGCCCATTCTTCTCCATATGAAACTACCTTTTGGAAGGGGCATCAATTATACTTTCTTGTAAATTTTTACTTTCAAAAGTGCCTTTCAATGGCCAACTCGAAATAATTGATTTGACTTTGACTTTGAATGAGCCCAAACATTATATAATATCTGCTGTAAGTTGTTAAGGGGCTGGTTTTTCCGCAGAGTTTCTTGGCAGCAGCATCATTACTACAAAATTTTCCACCAACTACTCATCTAGACCAATCCAACGAGCACCAACTACTCATTTAGACCAATCCAACGAGTCCAACTACGATTAGTAAGGCTGCTATACGGTGCCCTCCTTTCTACTCCATCATCAGACCTTATTCGCCATTTCTAAGTCTTTTCTTCGAGAGCATTTGCAGGAGCATCTGCTGTATGTTGTTGTGGAGTGGGTCGCAGACTTTCCTGGCTGCAGCATCAGGTCAAAGTTACCATATAAAGCTCTTAAATTGGATAAGTAGTTTAGATTTTCTGTGTGATTTTACTGAATTAATGCAAGCCATAAATAAATTAAGTATGTCAATTTTTATATTTTTAGTAGGTGTTTACTCATTACTGGCCTCTTATCAATAAGAATTTGAGGCTTAATATTCAAGAATTTTTGCTTACACACGTCGTGTCGCGAGGTGCTTGTAGCCGTAACACTAGGCTGTTATGGCCTGTACGGCGATACCTTTTTTTTCTGTATTGTATCTCGCAGTTGACCTTGAGAGGTCATGACTACTCAACCGGACTATCCTGTGGCTGCCTTAAGCGGACTCAAAGCCTCCAGCCAGGGGCGAATTTCTTACGTTACTAAGCGACTGCACGCTAAAGGCACTTCGTCAAACAAGGGTTGGGGGGGACAATTACGTTGGGGTCTTCGCGAGGGACCTCGGCGGCGAGGTCAGAAGGTTGGTCTGTGTGTTTTGTGCACTGTACTCGTGGCCCTATTGCTTTCCTGTAGGAAGGTAATCGGGTCATCGCATCGGGGTCGGTGAGAGCATGCCTTGGACGGCGAACAGAGCTAATGGTGGAGGGCCTATAACTGGCGGCCTTCACAACCAGAGGGTTGCGGTGGGTGACGGCAGAGTCAAAGAACCACTTCGTGGTACGTTTCATGAACTGCTGATGGTGGTACCTACGCGCACAGAATATATAGACCCTGTACGCGGCTACGCCCCTGATTCATACAGAAATAAGATGTAGGTACTTTGTCGACTTAGGTATGCAGCAAAGTTGGTCAATTAATAGAATGTTGACCAGAGTGAGCGAAGCAAGTTCTAAAATTGATACACAGAATTATTTTTTCAACTTTATTTTGAAAAAAATGTTTGAGAAACAAAATAATACAATAAGAGCAAGCGAAGCTAGCTCGCCAATTTTGGAATAAGCGGAGAGCTTGTTCAAAACATCTTTTCTTTACGCTTCGGTAGGTATCCCTATATACCAGGCCGAAACGAATGTTCCTAAAAACGAAGCTGAAAATCTTAAAATAGTTGGTATGGGATAGTCTAGACTACATTTAAAAAATACCTATTTAATTAAAAGTTAATATACTGGCAATGATCGTGCACCTGTGTCATGCACGGACTGACAGAATGTAAATTCCGAATTGCGCTATAATCGTGTTGAGCGTGTAAATACCCGTTCCGAATCAGCGTGAGTGCGATAACGCTGTCACGTGAATCATCATAGATGACGTCATGACATGCGCCATCTTGCGATAACGCCGACCACACCCTAAATGAATATCACCGTGAGCGCTGTCAAAAATGATAGCTGTGCTGATTTGTTTTAAGTCACATCATATCTTTAAACTAACGTGGCATTTTCGAAATTGTGCTTCTGGCTACAGTCGCCATCTAAACAAAGAAGAAGAAGAAATGGGTGGTGTATACACAAAGAAATACTGTAATTCAACCATGAGTATTCAAGAGAATATAGCCGACGAGTCTAACGAACGACAAATTTCTGACTTGCTCACATCAGGGCAATACGAGAGGGTTCAGTGGCGCCAGTGGTGGCATACATTAAAATCCAAGACGTAACAGCATTCCCGAAACGAGTTTTAAACTCATGCGCATTATATTATGTAATTTGTTATTATCTATGTAATTTGTAATTCGTGTTATTTTCTTGGGGGTAAATCCGGAGAATATAAATACGTTTATATAAGCACTTTGTCATTCTCTTTATCACTGAATGAATCGTCAATCTCAAACTCAAAATCTGAGTTATCAGAGTCGATAGAGTCAACCAAAACAGAAGTGCCAATGCGTTAAACTTCCATTTAAAAAAAAATATCCAAACGGTCTCTCTTGAGCAAGGTTTGGGGTTATATTATAAGTTTTGACGTTGAGCGAGCACTGTGAGCGCGGTCACGAGCGTTACGAATTGTTGACAGCTCGCAGCTGTCATAAATTCATAATCGTGACAATTATCTAAATCGGAAATGAGAATACGGTGAGCGATTATGGCATAATTCGGAATGTATCCAGAGTTACGTCCTGTCAATTGTCATCCTGTTGTTACGTCACATACGTCATATGTCGAATTTAACGTGATAACCTCTGAAATGTTTTCATATTAACATTTGTATCATAAATATTTTTTGTGGTGATAAAAGGGTGGTTTTTAGAATATTTATAATACTAGATTACAATTAGCAAACATGTAAGTCGTATTTCAATCAGTCATAACTCATAACTAATGCTTCAACAAAATAACTTTCAACTATTTACTCATTTGAAATTAAGCTTTGGATGGAACTGTATGTTATTTAACTCCTATGTAATCTTTACTTGAGTTTAGTATTGGTTAGTCTTGGTTCGTACTGTACTCGAACTTGAACTTGTGCCATTTAAATTTTAATAATACAAATTTTTTATTTTTTTTATTTTTGTAAATTTCAGAATGTTGATCTAAAAGGCGTGTACCGACAGGATGTTCTATACAAAAGTGATGCACTGTACGATCTGCCTGAAACATGGCACTGTCGGAATTTCTGGGGTAAGCTTTTTGGAAATTATTACTTAACTTTTCAGGTGGAAAGATGAATAATATTATGTGTGTTGCTATCTTTTACATGAAAGATTATTGCGTGCTATTTTTATCATAAGATACCATGATATTAACTTGGGCGTTAGATATATAAAAAAGTATTTGTTTAATTTTTTTTTTGTAGCAGTCTACCAAAGGTTTATTTTTATTTTGACAAGACTGTTAGTGTTTATTTTATAAATAATTATTATTACACAACTAACTATTTACACAATGTGCTAAATTAAATGATTAATTAACTAACTATACAATAACAACATTCTTGAATTTGCTTTGCTGATATCCAATGAAATCTTCCATTCAAGTATTTTTTTTTGTTTTCTATGAAACTGACTTAGGGTAGGTAAGTAAGTAAATATTTGGATTTAACAGAAAAACATTATTTTCTGATCTTATAAAAAAAATACTTGCAACATATCAATCATTTGTTGTACTTCACAAATAAACAAACTGAAACAATAGGTATTTTAAGATATATAACACACTATAAAAGTTTTATACAATATTATAATCCTTACTTTGTTAACAGGAAAAAAACTATGTTAAACCAACAGAACATTTTCAATGTTATCTGTAGTGGTTTTTCTTATCATAATGTTTTTTTCATTGCGTAGCGGCTTAGTGATTTTGAACATAACTAAAAAATTAGGAACTTTTAGGACTGGAAGAAAAAGACATGTGGGGGCAACCCCAAATAAATTGAGATAAGGGCGAAAGAATTATGGTTATGATAGTAACTTAAATATAAAACATCCAAATGAAAGTAATAGGGATAAATTAAGTTTTTTTTTGTAAAGTAAGACAACAGAGAAATATTTTTTTTTTTATAAATTTGGTTTTATATTATTCTTGCCATGTTTTTGGGTAAATCATCATAAAATATAGTCTTATACCAACCATGATCCATAGTTGTAATATTAATTTGTAGATCTGTTGATGACCCAGGCATGGACTGGGGTGCAACCATCACCTCTTATAGCAGTATTATTTCAATATTACTTCAGCGTGAGAAAGTGATGGAGCTATAAGTCCTCTACAGCTCCATCACTTTCCCACTGTGAAGTAATATTATAATAATACTACTTTAAGAGGTAATGGTTGACCCCCTGGAGACTTCATATTTAAGAAATTGGAATTAACAACAGGCTGATGAAAAAGAGTACTTACTTAAAATGATACATTCTTTTTCATAAAATCACTGCCATTCTTTGGCGTAGATACAGGGGGTGGGCAACAGGTGCAGTTGCCCCTTCCTTGGACTTTGACCATAAAATTTAGAAAACAAACTTTTAAAAAGGGTGTTGAATTTTGTGGGAAAAAATAATTGCATGCAAAGATTTTAACGCGCGGTTCGATTAATTTGAAACTTGGTATTTATATTTATGATCGGAAATAAAGGAAATGGTATATCAGGGTATTCGAAAATACTACCCCTAACGGGGTGGAAAGGGGTGTTCAATTTTAGAAGGGATGAATTTATTGCGTGGTTTGATTAACTCGAAAATTGATATAAATATCTATAAGTCAAAATTTAGAAACGTCGCAAACGATATTTCAATAATTAACCACGAGGGGGGTGGGGGTGAAAATGGGCGCTAAAGTTTATATGAAAATAATCTTATTTCTTTTGATCTATTAACTTGAAATTTGACCCGGATACTTGTATAAATATATAATAAAGATCGTAAACATTAATACTACACCATTTAGAGGAGGTGGAGGGGTGCTGAAATGTGTAGGGGAAAGTACGAAATCCAAGCGAACGAAGTCGTGGGCGAAGTGCTGGGTGAATGACAAACAAATTATTAATCTGTTTATTTTAGAATACATTTGCATTCCATTCATTGTAGGCGAACTCTAACAAGGGGATTTTGAAAATTGGACCTATATAGAATGATTTTGATTGTATGAAAAATCCTAATTTTCAATTCAGTTTTTCGGGGAGAATTTTACGTGCCTTGAGTAACTCAAAAGTTGATGGTATACAGAAATGTTTAAGAACAAAAACGTAGAAAAAATAAACAGCACAAAATTTCTTACAAAGAGACTCGGACATGACATGGAGGAGACGTACAAATTGATACTCTCGTTGGTTCCATATTAAGATATGGTATAATGTTTCGGGGAATGCTGCTGAGAGAGAAACTGTTTCCAAAGCCCAAAAGAAATGTATTTGGGTAATATGCGCATTAAAGCTACAGATACATGTAAACCACATTTAGTAAATGTTAACATTCCCATCGCTATCTATAACCTAGCATTAGACATCTATAATTATCTATAAATATAATAAAATAGTACTGTTCATTGAATATTTTTGAAAAAAAGTACTTGTTACGAGGAACGAGTCTGATGCCGAAAACATAGTTTTTAGAATTTTCGTCCGTTTGTTTATTTGTCTGGATGTATTTTTCGGATTGGCGCAAAAACGGCTAAACGGATTTGGATGAAATTTGGCACACATACAGTGGCGTAGCGAGCATGTGTGGTACCCGGTGCGCATAATTGTGGTGTCACCCAAGAATAAAAGCTTAAAATTAATAAACATATAACCTGACACTGACCTACAAATTGCAAAAAAACGTAAGAAAAATTTGAATTTTGCGGGCTACCACTGCGGATCCACCTTAAAATGGCTTCAAGCTATGTTATTATGTTGTGTTTTTTAATTTTCACGGTCGAGTGACATACCCAAACAGGTGGCACTCGCCCCCGACCCCCCCCCCCCTCCCCCCCCCCCTAACTACGCCACTGCACACATATTAGTTCAGAACCTAGATTAACACATAGGGTACTTTTAATCCCGGTAGGTAATACTAATAATAGAATGGTGCCGATTCCCTTGTTCACAAACTAAACTAAATTTAAGTACTTACAGTGCATCTTTTTCTTTCTATTTCATTAAGAACAGGACAGAAGATAAATTTTAGTTTAGTCCTGTCAAATTAATCAGCGCCTGTCACTACTCCATACAAGTTTAGACGTGATTAAAAACTTGCCTACTAAAATTACGTCAATTTACGTCCAGCGCTGATTAATTTGACAGGACTTAACTAAAATTTATCTTCTGTCCTTTTCTTAATGAAATAGAAAGAAAAAGATGCATTGAACTTAAATTTAGTTTAGTTTGTGAACAAGGGAATCGGCACCAGTACCTATATACTTAGAGATGTTTCCGACATCCACACGAGCGATGCTGCGGGCAAAAGCTAGCCATTTATAAATAGTAATATAAATACTACTAGATACAGTCAGCGTGATAAAATTGTTATTAAAAAAACAAAAAAAAATGTCATCAGTGATAGCTTGTAAAGGTTAATAAAATAAAATAAAAATCTTATGAAACGGACACTGTTATCAAAAACCTTGCGTGTTTTGAAAAATATTCTCGCGTGTTATAATTATTTTCGTTTCATTAATGACGTCGAATTTGTATGAAAACGTGTTAGGATTTTTATACGGTGCAATAACATCCGGCCGGAGGGCGCACCCTAGTCAATTAGACCCTGGGACCATTTTTCTAACTTGCTATTATTTTCGGCACGGTTTTCATCAAAATTCATGCAGAGTGCTATGGTCTTATAACCGCGTACGGGTCCTTCCATTCCCTTTTCCTTTACCTAAAGACTTACCTGTACGACTCCCAGCGAAATGTGCTAATCTACTTTATTTAGGTAGGTATCATTATTTGTAGGGCACGGGGCTACTGTTAGTACACGCTTTTAAAATAAATAAACAAATAGATAATACGAAGCTTTAATTTCGAATCACTATAGCCTGAAGGTCACAGTTAATTAAAGTGTTAAAAAAATCCTTACAAAGAAGTGTTGTCTGATCTGAGAATGATGATTGAGCAGTTTTGCGAGTTTTTCGGCAAAATTGAATAGAAGGAAATCAGAAAGTATCTATTTCGCACCAGGGGGAAGAAAATCGCGACGATAATCTCGCCGTGCCATCAAATTCAATAGAAACTCATTCAATCAATCTCCACACGACGATATCGTCGCACAACGTGACTATCGTTGCGATTCTCTCGCCCGTGGAGATGGCGCCTAAGTCCGTCAACGGGGATACAGTGCCGTCCGAAAGTAGTTCGAAACTACGAAGTGAGCCCTACAACCGATTAATTCACTTTTTTGGACGGGCAAAAACATAGGCACATGACATTAATTCTTAGGTCGGGGCCCAAACTAATCCTATGTCCGTAGGTGATACTGTGTAGGAATAGCCCGTAACTTCGGCCGAAACTACGGACTTTGTATTAAGTGAGTGGACCTCTAGTTCACGCTTTACCTAAGTGAATGAATTAGAAGATTTTCGCAAGTAGCATGGTATTTTCCTAATCATATTACGGGCATAATGAACTCCTTCCTGTGTTGTCTTACGTAGTTATATCGTCTATAACTAGTATCTAATATCATGATCCGATTATTTATACAGAGCCAATCATTAAAATAAGGATTTCGCTTTCAAAGGAAACGGGCCGCGTTTTGTGTTACGGGTAAATTTTTTAGCACCAATCTATCGGATAGACAAACTCTCCACAATGAAGTATCCAATATCAGTTGTTGGATTTTTAACGCTCGGCTCAGCGCCGAAAGTAAATAATTCCTCAGCGCGCTTTTATTTAGGCATTATTTTATGATCACCTAGTCTTAGTGAAAACGGGCTAACGTTCGTCTTTAATAACGTCTTCTTTTATTGCAGAACGGAATACTTCTGCAGCAACTGGCAAGGATATCGACGACACAATGTTGGAACAGTAAACTGCCATTGACGACACAAACGACGGCTCCGGTAAAGAGCAAAAATGTTCCGCCACAAGACAACAGGATGTGGAAGGAGACACCGTCCCTCGAAAGAAAGAATCAGATGGGGAACTATTGTATGATGCTGTCTAAGTTTCGGTTAAGTTGTAAGTAGAAGTAGCCTTAAATTTCTAGCCTAGTAAATTATCAGACTTTGAGACTTTCGGGAGAACTTAAGGTAGTCAAATGGACAATTTGTAAAGGATCTTTCGAAGATCCGTCAGTCCCGTTCTGTGCGTTATGCAGCGCCAAAAAACTGAACCACCTTCCTCTGCCCAGGGGGGTAACCATCACCTCTTATAGCAGTATTATTTCAATATTACTTCAGCGTGAGAAAGAGATGGAGCAGTAAGTCCTGTACAGCTCCATCACTTTCCCACTGGGAAGTAATATTATAATAATACTGCTATAAGAGGTGATGGTTACCCCGCTGGATTCACGCAAAAACTAATGCACAACAATATATGCTACCACTATTCCAGAGGCTTCATATCGTATCGTGCGACCATCTATAGCCTTTGGAATTCGGGGCTGCTCCCAAAAACTAGGTTAATGATGCCCATTTTTCTACAAAATGAGCGCCAAAAATTCTAAACATCGAAACTTTGTATCTGACAGTGCAAGATCGAAACAGTACCTTCCCTTTGCCATCGCTATTTCGTATCACAAACATACGACATTCAATCGATTTAAAACAAACGCCCGTCCCACATTCTGTGTTGAAGTATTTTGATATCAACAATTATTATACTGGCCGTTAAAATTCTTGACGCGGCTTATCAGTTATGTGGATAATCGATGCCATTATATATTTAGTAGATAATGGATCATGGTTTTATGTAAACAGACAAAACAGTCTGTGGACTGTGGCAGTAATGCCGGATATCACAGAAACTTCTCTCGAGTGAAGGTTCATTTTTGTTGCATTCCACGTTCTCTCGACAGGCGACACCGTCAAAATTATATATGAATGAATGGTTCATCCGCTCCTTTTATTTCATTTTACGATTATTCTGTAGGCGAGAGAAAGACGCAGAGTGCCGAAACCCAACATCGTTGGATCGGTATTCATTTATAACTTTTGATTCATTAAGTGTTCAGATGTTTACTTCGATTGAAAGATGCCTAATAACCCGAGGTGGTCTGATCTATGTATTATCAGAAGTGTATCAATGCTTAATTGATAATTCTGTAATCAATTTGAAGGGATCCCCCCCGCAGAGCTAATCCTGCAAAGAGTTTGACACGGACCTAACATATTAAAGTCATAGGTTCATCGATAAATAGGAGGAAAATGACGCTTTTACATAATAGTTTTGAGTACTTTCTAGTCGGAAAATCCAATTAGTAATGCACTTGCTGTGATACTGGATTTGAATCCATGACAATGAAACCAGCCCTAACTTGCGAGACACACCTAAAAAAGTAAATAATTCGGTCATGTATGTAACTGATGCAACTTTGTTTAAAAATACTGTCAAGAGATATAAGCTTATACCTAAACGCAAGTGTGAACAAATTCCTGTGCATATACCATCCGGGGGAAGGGGTGTGGTTATGTAGGGCTCACATCTGATAAAAACTCCTCCACCCGCCATACCTCTTAGGTGTCCATCAGGGTTTGCTTTTTAGTTTTGCCAGTCACTACTGTGATTGACGGATAACCTACCGTCTCATGTAAATATTTAATATTGATGTTTGCACTTATGAAGCTAGCATCCCATCAGAAATCCGTAATTCATTGATGAAATTGTTTGATGAATGTGACTTTCGCTACTACTCAAGGGGTAGCTTTGCACTCGGGCTGCATCTTCGGTTATGTGAGAAGATCACCACCTTCCTCAACTCTTTACAACATCCGTTGTCAGAATATTATTGTACTAATAAAATGCTTTTTTCCAGCGTTAGTAGTGATGTCCTCGATGGCCGGGTACGCGCTTGCGCCCGCGCCCTTCGACTTGACGACGTTCGCGTTATGCGCGATCGGAACGGGACTCACTTCAGCGGCCGCCAATTCTATCAACCAATATCATGAAGTTCCATTCGATGCACAGATGTCTAGGACTAAGAATCGAGTGCTGGTCAAAGGATTACTTGAGTAAGACCCTTTTTCTGTTTTTCAATGTTTTGATTTTAGGCAGAATTTTGATAAAGAATTCATGGCAGTAATATATGTACATTTAAACCAGAAAAAATATGCGCTTCGGTGATATTTGTGTTTCTGAATAAGCACAAACCTTGCGGCACAGAGTAACCCCCCTCAGAAGCAATTCTTCTTATTTTTGTCCTGCCGCGATTTGTGGTAGTGCACCTATCATTGGGAGTTTGTATGAAGTTTTCTATCACTATCCAACATAGGGTTAACTATACTATCAAGTTTAGTATTAGTTTTATTTATGGGTAAATTATTTTGTAAAGTAGTATAATTAGAAAAACTAGGTATCTTGATTTGTTCTTGTTATTCTAATAAGAAATTAAACTTAATAATACGTCGTTAGCAGTGAAAGGGTTAATTAATTAAATAACCATTCGACACATGTATTGTGATTTATGACCCTGTATTTAAATAAATAGCAAATCAAATTGCAATTGCCTTTATTAAACCATGTTATTATCCTCTTATTGCGTCGCTTGCGTGAAATTAACAATACAAATGTTAAGCAACAATAAGTAGGCATACTTAATTTAGAATTCATTACTTAAAATATAAAAATAATTTTAAAACTATTTTTTTCTTTTAATCGTCTCTCATAACGCCCCTTCGTATTTGACACGGGTATTGTGATTGGTAGGTACCAAATTAAGAATACAAAAAAATAAGCCACTTATATTATTTTTGATACAAAAAATGCGAAACAATAATCACTTGAATAATAGATTAAAATTTCTATAAATGTTATTGAAAAAAACGACCGGGTAGAATCGATTCAAAAATAAAATAGCTATAAATTAATACAATTTATATAAAAAGTAGTATTATTAGTACTTGTTTAAAATTAAATAGTTTAAAATGAAAGCTTGTAAAAAAACTACAAATCGCACTTCCGAATTTTTTTCTATCCAGAAAATTGTATTGTATCGTGTATTGAACGGGTACATGGTAAGGAGAAAGAATGTATGTAAAATATATATTTATTTCAGAATTTAAATGTAATGATTTGCCTATCAAAACTAAATTCTAAAACAGGCAAAAACGGGAACACCCAGCCTTAAGCTGCGTAGCTGCTGCTTTGTATTAAGCTGCGTATTCATTGGAAAGTTCAGAAACAATTGCGCAGCATCAAATGTTCTGAGAAACAATGTGGCTCAGCTTAAAAGAAAAAAATAGGAAGAAAATACGTTTATTTGCGGTAAACATGACGCAAAGAAGGAACACAAATACAAAAAAAAACCGGCCAAATGCGTGTCGGACCATGCACAATGAAGGGTTCCGTAGTTGAGATTGCTTGGGATGAATTGAATCCAAAAACAAACTTAACATTGTAGTCAATCAATTCTCCAACCGCAAATTTAAGTTAGTTGACTATTACTCGTTGACATGTAAAGCCTACTTAGCTGTGATAGTTTTCCTTTTTTCACATCTCCATAAACAACCATTTAGCTGGCAGACGGCGCTGACACTTGTCTCTAACAAAAATTAGACCTTAAAAGTTTGACCTGTTAAGCCCCTCGCGACACCGATTCGGAGTCAAACAATAGAAAATCAATTGTGTCTCATTAGCTGTCCTTGACCAATTAATATTACGCGAACGCATCCTTGACTCGAAAAATGGTGTTCACAGACCCGCAATATTTTTGAACGGCCTATCCAACGATACCCCACATCATGAGAAAGACGAGAGAAAAAATATCATTCCCACTTTACGTGCAAGGGATC
The DNA here is from genome assembly GCA_905333075.3 of Atethmia centrago. NCBI lineage: Eukaryota > Metazoa > Arthropoda > Insecta > Lepidoptera > Noctuidae > Atethmia > Atethmia centrago. The sequence goes on along the minus strand of HG995378.1, from coordinate 25,299,720 downwards.
GGGTCTGTGAATAGCATTTTTCGATTCAGGGATCCGTTTGCGTAATATTAAGCTTTAAAGGGATAATTTTTGTTAGAGTCAATTGTAAGCGTCCTCTGCCAGTTTTTGGATATGTGAAAAAAATCACGGCAGTAGTTTAAATACCTAACGAAGTTAAAAGGAAAACTATCACAGCTAAGTAGGCAGTTGACCAACTTACATTATTTGCAGTTGGAATTTATGGGAGAATATGTATTTCAAGTACCAACTCTTTTTCAATCTATTAAGTTTGTTCTTGGGATAAATTCATCCCAACTACGGGAACCTTCACTGTACATGGTCTGACACGCACTTGGTCGGTTTTTTTTCTTCGTGTTTACGAATTAGCACGAACGACACGCCACAGGGGCAAAGCTTTTTAGTTTTGTAATGCCGCGCTTTGTAGATTACAAACAGCTGTGACGCTGGGGAGTTTGTTTCGCCATTTTTTTCCCCCAGCTAGAGCACTAGGAAGTGGAGAAGGGCGGGCGTTTTGACGTCCAAAAAGTACTGATTCCCAGCCAAGTTTGATTACATGATTTTTAGTGACAGATCGACATCAGCCACTAAAAAAAATTCTAAAATTTTGTAATCATGGTAGGTAATCCAAAATAAGCAATTTCTTCCATGGTTGAAATAGCTCTACATATAGTAGATCTCATCATAGAGCGTTCGTATTTCCGAAGATAGACGTTGGTTATTGATTCCCGAAGCGCATACTTTTCTTGGGTTATCTGTGGGTATGGTTAATTTAGAGGACCCCATAACAACATTGTACTACTACTCTCACATGACCTTTTCTTCTCCCTAGGCCAGTCCACGCAGTAGGTTTCGCAGCCCTAACAGGTACCACAGGCTTGGGACTGCTTTACTTCGGCGTGAACCCACTGACAGCCGCCCTGGGAGCTGCCAACCTAGTACTTTACACCTCTGTCTACACGCCCTTGAAGAGGATGTCTATTTTGAATACCTGGCTGGGGTCTGTAGGTAAGCTTTGTTTGATAACTTTCTTTTTAATTGCTGGAATATACGGGGAGGTGGCTCTTCTATTACCGACATATTATTACAAGAACCCTCACTATCTTTTTTTTTCACCCATGACCCACGACAAAATTTTGAACGTTTTAAATTCGTATAAAACGTTCAAAATTTTGTCGTAATCTTATCTCAGCGACAATCAATGTCGAAAATGTATGAAAGTTTGAGGTATTTTTGACAGATGGCGACATATTACAATGCGAGCGTTCTAATAAATACGGTATTTGCCCCTCTTAAGTTATGTAGTGTTTTTTTACTGAAAATAATGAGTTACTAGCGCATTTTTCAGCAGGAAATATTAACATTTGCTTCAACACATCCTTACTTTCTATGCAATTCATATTCATGTTCTTTATTCCCGTATTCTAATTCACAGTCGGTGCCATACCCCCTCTAATGGGCTGGGCGGGGTGCGCAGGCGTGCTCGACCCGGGCGCGATCGTGCTCAGCGTGATATTGTACTCATGGCAGTTCCCGCACTTCAACGCGTTGTCTTGGAACCTAAGACCTGACTACACAAGGGCTGGATATAGAATGATGGCGGTCACTGATCCCGGTAAGTTGAAGCATTATTTCGAAGATTTATTTGTATTCCATATAAGCATTATTTCGAAGTTTTATTTGCATTTGAACTCTATTTCATTGTCTTAACAGTCATGCGATATTTGACTGTGGAATATAATCATTTCAAGCTCAAATCTATCTCAAATATCTTTTACAACTCGTCTTATGATATGAGCTAGATGCAGGCACACTTACCGTCTTATTACAAAACGAATTCTAACTTTAGCCCTTTATGCCCAAACCTTCGAGCCAGTTATTGTATTTTGACTTTATTTCGAGTAAGTATTTGTACTCTATTCCCACTGACGTAAAGTTCATATTATAAAATTGTCAATATCGACTCGGTTTCAGTCGGTTTTTGTATTAAGAACTTTACAAGAAGTATCAAGCTTGAACTGAAATTAAAATCGTTTTGTAATAATACGGTTTAGAGCTTCCTACTGGTTTTAACCCTTTTTTATGATTTCAGCGTTATGCAGAAGAGTAGCTCTCAGGCATACGGGAGTGATTATCGGCACGTGTCTTGCCTCATCTTATCTAGAAGTAACCAACATGTGGTTCGCGCTAGAATCATTACCGTTAAATGTTTATTTTATGTACTTAGGTGAGATATTATAATCGTCTACATTATCTTTTGTATGTAAACATTTATGCACATGTGAATACATTTTTATCATAAAAATATGCAAGTAATGAAATGTAAAAAATGCATTATTTAAATGTTTTTTTTTTTATATTTTCAGCCTGGCAATTCCACCAGAAATCGGACAGCAACAGTTCAAGGAAACTATTCAGGTTTTCACTAATACACTTACCAGCATTAATGATTTTGATGCTAGTCAATAAGAAGAACTGGTACAAAAGTGAGACACAGGAGCAAGATACTCCAAAGGTACAGGAAGTAAAGATTCCTGACTCGAGGATATCAGTGTTGCCACGACGGCCAGTTGTGGCTGCCCAAGAGTCGGAAGACGCATAGAAGTGGAAACATTGATCGATAATAACCGAACCGCGCGCATCATAGAATGAAAATGAATTGTCGGGCGTCACAATCGCATATTTGTTACCTATAATTTAAGTAATTATTTATTAAATGTCAATTCGGTGGCAATCCAAAGCCAGGCGGCAAGAGTCGTACGATTCGCACGTTTGTTTGTTAGTTGCGTCGTACCGATCGAAGCGTCGATGTAAGGTTAAGTGAGAGGTTATATGAAACTTATGTCCTTATAAGTTCCATATAACGAAATGTTAATGGGTGTGCGATACCTACGTTTGTTGCTGATCAGTGTTCCATGCTAAGTTAATGTCTTAATCTACCTGGAAGTAGATGTAGTACTTATGTAAATAATGTACATTATAATTATGTGATTCACTTAGATGTACGTAAGTTAGTAATAACGATCTAACCTCAAGAGATTTTGTTATTAGGTCATAGTGCAAAGATATTTGGGCATTTGCAAGCTTATTTCAGAGTGCTTATTATTTAAATTATGTTCAAACAGTTAAGGCGCGATTCCACCAAAATTGTGTTCAGCACATTTGTTCACAAACAGTGCAGGTATTGAGCTGCAGAACCGTTTCCACCGGCATAGCTGTACGAAATTTTTATAAGCGTACACTGCAACACATTTGTAAATGTTTACTGAGTGATTCCACCAAAAGAAGAATTTGTGTTGTACACTGTACAGGACAGTGCCGCACACTGGTGGAATAACGCCTTTAGTCTCAAAATTACTACAATAGTAATTCATGTCTAATAAGCTATTTTGTTCTATGGTAATAATACCATTGTAATTTGAATAGAATCAGTTGATTATGAATTTGTCCATGACTCGGGAATAAATGAAATCAGCAAATAATAAATCCTTACATTTATTTATTTCTTCGTGGTATTAATTTATTACATTTTCATTGGAATCAGAAATAAAACTACATACATACAAACATTCAGACCTGATTTTGAACAACGCAGACGGACATTGGGTGTGAGAACACAGTGTTGTAACGAGCCGTGCAGCAACAAAAACCCGTGTTTGCTCCTAACGAAATAGTAAGTTCTCGACAGTTTATTTCCTGAAACAAAAGGAATAAGTATTAGTATTTTGGTGGATTTATCTTGCGACTTGGCTGGCCTTGCCAAAAGGAATCATTCTGTTCAAATAAACTAGAGGAAATACACATTCCTTTTCGACACTTGGGGATGCCCTGAGGTAACCCGCGAAATTCAAAATATGATTTACGACCGTAACAAATATGGCTTTACAGAAATATAATCATTAATTAAAATCAGCAGTACAAATCCATAAGTTAGAATTGGCCTCAAAAGTCCTAATTTCATAAAATACTCATTCAATAGAACAAAAAATTAGCGCTCGCGCGCGGTTCGACATCGAGCTTATAGAGTTGTATGATTATAACACCATAAATAATTATTTGATACAGCCACGAATCATATTTAGATCAACATACAACATGATACTGACGCAAATTACAAACACTTAAGAAAACTTGAATTTCGCGGTCTACACTGATGTTTTCAGAGTTTTTAGAGCTGTGGTGGCCTAGGGGTAACGGCCGCGACTTACGAGTTGTAAGTCGCAAGTTCGAACCCTGACAGGCGCTTTACTTGTGTAAATTATTTCATCACCACTGCTCTGAAAACGGTGAAGGAAAACATCATGAGGAAACCGGCATGTCCTAAAACCAAAAATTCGAAGACGTGACATCTACCAACCCGCACTGGGCCCGCGTTGTTACGGCCCACTCCCTCTCACAGAGAGGAGGCCTGTGTCCCAGCAGTGGGAACATTATAGGCTGATTATGTACTGACGCTTTCGCCTCCACATGCGACTGTTCTTAAATTACCTAAGTAAGTGATAAAATGTTAGTTTTTCTAATGTTAATATTAGTGTTTAGGTTGGTTCAAGTTGGCCAAAAAATTGGGGCAGAATAAATAGTTCTGACTTGATAACTATCTAGCCATTTTACATGACAAAAAAACACCATTGACGATGATTGCAATACGTGGTTATTAACTCAAAAGATACTGCTTTTATTTCGCTAGTCATTATATCCCCACTCCCCAAAATGCCCTGGAGAGCCACAGCTTGTTTTCTAGATATCACAGGCGAGTTTATAATAATCTAAATGAATACTTACTTAGCTTTCTTAGGATGACGGTCATTGTCCCGACTGTCGTCGCGCGAACGCTTGTGCGACTTGTGGTCGCCGGAGTGCTTCCTGTCGCTGGACTTGTGCGGCCGGCTGGCGCCCTTGTGGCCGCGCTCGCGCTCGGGGTGCGACGACTTGTGGTGCTTGTCGCGGTTCTTTGAAGGGCTAAAAAGATAGGAAGTGGATTAGAAACACAAAAAAGGTCATACTAAGTAGGTCAAAGTACGCTCGCTACATAGCTAGATGGATAGACGACGACATTTAAAATGGAGGCTGGAACAGGCTGGATGCGAAAGGTGCAGAACCGGGTGTTGTAGCGCAAATTCGGATGCGATAGGTCGAGTTTTAAGACTCTTCTGATTTTTTAATTTTCTAATCATTACTTGCTCGGTGACATCGACTAAGGTGGAATCTGCGTTCGTTTTTTCGCCACTAACTAACGCACTCCTGCTCAGTCGGTGATGGTAACCACGATGGTATGGATGGTCTATTATATAAGACTAAACATTGTATACAGGATAATAAATTAAGTCCATTGGAGACCCACCTGCTGTTGCTATGTTTCGACGGACTCTTGTGATTCGAACTCTTATGATTGGAGCTAGAGCTTTTATGGTTGCTAGAGCTCTTGTGATTGCTGGAGCTCTTGTCATTCTTGCTCTTCTTTCCATGCCCTTCCTCCTCGAAGCGTCCGCGACCCCCCTTGCGCTTGCGATCGAAATCTGTTGGTTCTCCGCCTCGATCGTATATACGCTCTTTCTTGTCTTCTTCAGCAGCCTCGCGTTCAAGATCTGACCAGTCCTTCCCGGATTCTTCGTCTTCTTCGCCTGGAATATAGAACTTAATGATAGGAGACTAGAACAGGATTTAACAAAAAATAAATAGATATGAAAGTTGTCCCATGATGGCCCAGTAGTTAAGGCATCGCCTCATGCACGAAGTTGATTCAAATCAGGGCAAGTACCAATTTGACTTTTTCAATTCCTATATGTACTTTCTGAGTTTATCTTGGACATTACTGAGATCACTGAAGAAAAAAAACATCATGAGGAACACCTGGACTTATAGCAGTGGCGTGCCTAGGGTTTCAAAATAACGCAAGCCCAATAAAATTTTAACCGATTTCAAAAAAAGAAAGTTCAGTTTTCGACTGAGTATGTAGGTACCTACGTATCTACGTATGTATCATCGCAATTTTCTCATAAACTACTGGTTAGGTACAATAAATTCTCTATCGAGCATTTTAGTAAGGCTTTTGGGCTTATATGAAGGTACCGCCACTGACTTATAGTTAGCAAAAGTATGAAATCACCAGCCTGTCTTGAGCAAGCGTAGTGAACAATGCTCGTGCCTTCTCCGTATGCAATAGGACAATAATAAGCTGGATTATTAATATAAAGTTCAACACATCATTCAAGTGAGTCGCTCATGATAGCTAAACAAAAGTTTCTCGATAGATGCATAGACATTTGAGTCTGTACTAGATTTATTACTTAAAAATCTTTATCGCCTTAGAGCCTATTCACAAGATGCGATGCGGTGCCACACTGCAAAGATTTCGCCGCATGGTCGATGACGGTCACACGGGCGGCTCGACGTCGCACCGCAATGATTTCGTCCTTTTATTTCTCGCGGATTGCGTCCGGTGTACGTGCGGTGCGACGCCGGAACGTACCGTGTGGCACACCATGGATATTTGTATGCAGGACGCCGCAGTGACACTGTTCCGGCACCAACGCAACTTGTGTATCGGCACTTCGCACACGGTCAACGCGACCATTTTTGCAGACCACTAGTAGAAAAAGCTTATGTGTGTACCAAACTGCCATACTTCACTTTGGGACAGAATTAGGTTGTTATCAATTTTGTCAGTTTTCATAATCTGTCGATACACCGTGCTTATTTGCTAGTAGAGATATAATTTCACACACAATCATTAGGGCTCATGTCTTACCATCACTTTCGCCAGAGACGTCGGACTCGTCGGAAGCTTCCGAGTCGTACTCAGAGCCTTCAGAATCCTCCTCGCTCTCGACATCCGTGGGCTCGTACGCATCATCTTCTTCCTCTGACGATTCATCCTGTAATAGTTGGAATTAGGTTTTGAATAAATGAGGGGTCTAAGTGCAAATCCGCCATTGTTCGGAATTTGTTAGGGAATCGGCACCACTATCCAGTTTCTGAAAATGTTCACAGCAGTTAAAAAACATTCCGTGGCTTAACTCTTCTTAAAATTTTAGGAGATGTCTGCTAGGTTTATAAGAAATATAGTTTTTTCGAGCTCATAATTAATTTAATAACATCATCATCTGCCTAGCCTTTTCCCAACTATATTGGGGTCGGCTACCAGTCTTACCGGATACAGCTGAATACCAGTATTTTACATGGAGCGACTGCCTGTCTGACCTCCACAACCCAGTTACTGGGTAACACGATACCCCTTGGTAAGACTGGTTGTCAGACTTTCGCTGCTGTTCGGTGATTGATCGAAACGGCGATTTTTCATTTTAGCAACTTGATAGTGTAGGTTTTGAATCGCACTTGTTATTATTTCTGGCTTTTTGTATGTTTTAGAAGCGATTTTAACCATAACGGATTTTACAGAACCATGGATAATGTGATTTAGAGTCACCAGACACAGATAAAAACATTTTGTTTTTAATAGACAGAAGCAGAGTGAATCTTTACTATGTACTACATGTCATGACATGTACATAATAAAGAGTATTCTATTCTCATTAACCTTTTGACCGCCACAGTCATGTACAGATGACAAACCAAAATGTGCCCAGCACGCCACAGTCACATGACAGATTTATAAGGAATAATTCGTAGCTTGGCGCCGAGGGCACGTTTTTGCATTTTTGACGGGGCGGCCAAAGGGTTAAAGGAGTTGAAACTTTGATATAATGTAAAATAACATTGATACGATACTAACATTCGCAGCATTCTCCTCGTCCGACTCAGGATCCAAGAAAGACCAGCCGCCGTTTTCGAAGAAACCCTCAATGTCGTCCGTGATCGTCTTCATGACCTTCGTCCAGTTCAATGATTGTATGCCTTCTGAGTAACGGATGTCGCAAGAGCTGAGAAATGTTTATCATTAGAATTTGATTTATCAGTTAGTTTTTTGTCTGGAAAATAGGGTTATCGGTAGATTATTTGAAATGTCGATCCAATTATGATTGAAAAAAAAAATGTATTTTACAGTTGTTAAAGTTAAAAGGTAAAGGCGTTTTAAAATTATTTGTTAGACAGAGAAAGCACTCCTACATTCTGTAGTCACAGTCCATAGTAACAAAACTCTTCTAGAGACCCGTTTCGGTCGACAAGGACGAAGATAAAACTTTTAACCTTTTGACCGCCACAGTCATGTATATACAGAGCAAAATGTGCCCAGCACGCCACGGTCACGACTACATGACAGATTTTAAGGAATAATTCGTAGCTTGCCGCCGTGGGCACGTCTTTGCTTTTTTGACGTGGCGGTCAATAGGTTAAAGCATTTTATCCTCACTTTTTCATAAATCCTACTATGGTTGACGGATTTCACGAGCGCACATGACAGTGACAGACAGCGGCAGATGATGTCACTGACATAAAACTCACGGTCATGAATTGGCAACGACTTTACTTTTTAGTTTCTAGTACTCACTTAAGCCACTCCTTCACATGATCCAGCATGTTCATAGGCACTGCGTTCACCATTGCGACCTTCTTAGCATAATCTTTGAAAACGAACACCATATCGAAGTTCTTGAGATGAAACTGTACTCTTTCGAAGTGGACTAATTCTACGTCTTCCAGTGCGATGACGAACGGCGGCCATTCGGTCAAGTTGACGAGGGCGCCTGATGTGGGTTGGAGGAGGACCGTGCTGCGGAATGGGGCTCCGGGAAAGCCTAATTCTCTGTGGAGTTAAAATATATAAACATAACATAACATCACGCCGGTATTCTCCGAAGGGTTAGGCACAGGTGTACCTGTAGTACACCCATATTTCGCCAGTTAATTTAACATTCAGACCATCGAGTGAAATTTCCCACGATATTAGCCTTTATTTATAGGTAATAATAGACGTGTGAACCGCTCGCTCGAGGTGACACACGTGTGTCGGTCGGGACTTACCAAACTTGGCAAGTGACACACATTTGTGTCAGTAGGATTTTAGCGTCCCATGTAACAGGGGGCGAGCCTGTTGCCATCAACCGGGCACAACTCCAGACTCCGGGCTGCTACTGAGAAATTCCAGATGGAAAACCCCAACAACACTGCCCGACCCGGGAATTGAACCCAGGACCTCATGCTCAGCAGTAGCGCTTGCGACCACTAGGCCCACGAGGCAGTTAAAATAAAGAGGTTAAAATATCACATTGGTGGTTCTTCACACTTAGGACTGCGCTCTCTGGTTTATTCAGACTTGAAAATGCTACTATAGGATATTAACTCGATCAATTGAACGCCTTTTGCTACTTCTTTTCTTCTATATATAGATAGAATATACTTTACACCATAGCGGAACCCGTAGGTAACTAAAATGTGGTATGAGCACGCGACTTGGTCTAAAGTCGAACTAGCCCAATACCGCGTCGCACAGCGATGCGGTTGCGCAGACGGTACATTAAGTATTACCGTGTTAACTCGTGCGTTTTTGTCACTCGTCGTTTTTTGAGAACTTGGGTAAGGTATATTATAAATTGAAACTAACCTAAAAGGAGTATCAAACTCGACCTCCTGCTTGGTCATGTTCTCCACTCTCTCGCAGAAGCTCTTGAAGGCGACCTTAAGCTTATGTCTCAGTTCCCTCTCGCTCTGCTCAGCCGCTAAGTCGTCTCTGTCGTGCATGTGCTGATGTTTGCCCAAGTCGGTCGTGATCTCACCCACTTCCGTGTAGAATTGGACGTCAACATGCTTCTTTTTGCCTGTAATTGGGAGTTTGTTTGGAGATAATAGAGATTTAGCTTGCACTGGGTCAAGCTATGTCGCTCGGACTGGGTCCTTCGGCAGGCAATTAGTCCCTCGTATGAACTTGATCACTCACATTTAAAAACTCACTATCATTAGAACTAATCCCTGACACTACACAAAACTCGAAATGAACACGATAAAAGCGTTCAAACGTATCGCAGGACGTGCGTGCTTGACGTGCGTCACCGTCGAAGATCTTCGCGATCTTCTATGTGAGAGACTGTACTGACTATATAAGAACAAGCCCTACTACGCAATATGTGTCGTCGGAACAGTCGTTGGGACGACTAACGCCTGTACCGCGCACGCGCACGCATAGAGCGTTCGCGCTTCATTGTATCGAAGTTTATACGTTCGACTTATACCTAGGCTATCTAGGTAAAATATACGTAATCGACAAAAATATGCTTTTTGTCGTTCAACTTACCAAACATAATAGCATGCTTCAAATGGAAATGTAACAGTATAATCATCTCTCCATCGCACGGCTGGAAGAAGGCGTTCTTAATATTATTGTACAAGATATCCACTTTATCCCCTCTAACTGAAGTAAATCTGAACCCGTTTGTGTGTGATTCTAGAGAACCGCTCATTCTCTTAGTTACGATATTAGGTCTTATGTACAAGTCCTTAAGTTTCGGATTGCCTTTACTCTGTGAGAGAACTAAGGTGTCCTGTTTGACCAAATCTTCCTTTTCTCTTTCTTCTGCTTCTCTTGTTTTGAACTTTTTCTGTACTTCTTTGATAAGTCTAAAGCCAGTGTTCAGGTTTGAGGAGGGAGGGGATATTTCACCTGGTTCCTTTGTGTTTGTACTTCTGTATGTTCTGTAAGTATACAAAATTGCAGTTTAGTTTAGTGTTGGTGAATATGGTCATTGTATTATGCATCCAATAATGTTGTATTTCTTTCTTGATATTTTGAATGCGAGCATACTATTTGTATACAGCTAGAGATCTGATATTCAGATGCATATTTACCTAAAGTGAATTTTGGCTATGTAAGTATGGAAGCAGCGTCTAGAGATCAGATATTCAGATGCATATTTACCTAAAGTGAATTTTGGCTATGAAAGTATGGAAGCAGCTTCTTAAAATAATTAAGTAATTAAAACCGCGATGCCAGGAATACTGGGAATGCATAACTATTGAATATATGTGAGTGGTATGCTGGAGCCCATGGGCTTTTATTTTTTTTTTGATGGGAAATCATCAAATAACTTCTCCCGCTCTGGGCGGAGCGGGAGGGTGTCAGACTCTTACTGACTAAAACCCACCCATATTCCTTCCTGTTGCCTGTGTTGCCAGGGGCCTCGGTGACCCATTAGTACCTTCCCGCGACCCCGGCAGGCATCGGCCCTAGTGGACCCCTACATTTGTGCTGACGACATCTCTTTGAGGCGCGAGTGGAATACGACGCGCCGCTGACCCGGGCCTGGTCCTTACCGGACGGTGAGCTACCCATTGCTCACCGTCTGCAAGCCCGCGCCTACGGTGGCCGGAAATCCACCCGGGAATCTCGACGCCCAGGGCGTCTCCTGCGGTGGGTAGGGGCGAGAGGTCGCGAAATTTGCCTCTCCCTCAACCGTCCCGCCTCCTCCTTCGCAAGCATTACTGCTTCGCAGAAGGAGGTGAGCCCATAGGCTAAGGTATAATGCTAAGAAAAGCGAGCTGTTAGTTTTTATGGTACAAAACAAGATCTATGTAGTGGTACCACCAGTCTCGCTTTGTGGTGCAACTCTTAACAGAGTAAAGCAGTTCAAATACCTTGGTCACTGGGTTACAGAGGATGGCACTGATAACTGTGATGTGGAGTGAGAGCGCAGGGCGTTTACCGTACGATGCAACATGCTGGCCCGCAGATTTGCAAAGTGCGACAATGATGTCAAGATAACACTGTTTATTGCCAGGCATATTGCCAGGCTTTTTATACCAGGCATATATGCAGTCTGTGGACCAGATACACGCAAAGAACATTTAATGCCCTGCGGGTGCAATACAACAATGCTTTTAGGATGCTGCTGTCGCTGCCGCGTTTCTGTAGCGCTTCAGGGATGTTCGCAGCAGCGCGTACAGATGATTTCTTTGCGATCATGCTTAAAATATCCGCGTCACTGCTGCGTTGGATGCGAGACAGCGACAGCAGTCTCTTGAGCATTGTTGCTAATAAGTCTGAAGGCCACCTGATGGGACACCTGTGCGCAGTGCATGAATTGTTACCGGGTGTCTCCAGATGGCATAATAGATATACGTAGCTGTGTTGTGTTGTGTTGTATAATTACTATTATTTGTGTTTGTGTCTTAACAAAATTTTATATACTAATATAGTTTAAGTACTACTAACAAATTATGGGTAATATGCCTGAATTAAAGATAAATAAATAAATAACTAGCCGGGTGTATAGTATGGAAGTGAATTCTAAAAATATATTTATTTAAAAAACCCGGGATTCTTATCTCGGGGTTTTTTTGTGGCGTTGTTATGAATTCCACAATCAAAGAGGATTGCAAAACTATTTAGATGAAATTATTCGAAATACATGTAGTCCATTATCTTATGTTGACGTTGTTTGCTGTTGCAGTTTGGTTTCTACCTACCTACTTTACAATATTAGGGGATTAATCGCGGGATTTTTACGATCGATACAAAAGTGCATTCCATATAAGCCAACATTTGAAAGTAAGTAAATATACATCCTATTCTATAATCAGAAACCTAAATTTGTCGATCCTGGAACCGCGGGAGTTATTCGATACAAAAGCGCATTCCATCGTAGCCAACATCTCAACTTTAGGTGAATATGCATCTGAATATCCGATCTCTAGTTATAGCAAAACAATCTTCAAATGGAGCCGACAGTATGTCAGCATAATCCAATACTTACACTTCTTTGACAAACGTAGCATCCGGTTGTGAGTAGTTCCCTCCTTCGTTCCTGCCCATAGTAGCGCCAGGGTGGAAGAAGTTAATCCTAAGGTAGGTGTAGTCACCCTCAACTGATTGTGAGATGTTCTTGATCGTTGATATATGGAATGGAACCGGCACACCGAATATCGGCAATATTACTGTTTCATATTTGCGATCTGGAAACCAAATATAAAAGATGATGCTAATAATCAGCCTATAGCATTCCCACTGCTGGGACACAGTCCTCCTCTCTGTGAGAGGGAGTGGGGCCGTAATCCACCACGCGGGCCCAGTGCGGGTAGGTAAATGTCACATGTCTTCGAATTTTTGGTTCTAGGACATGCCGGTTTCCTCACGATGTTTTCCTTCACCGTTTTAAGAGCAGTGATGATGAAATAATTTACACAAAGATAAGCACCTGTCCGGGTTCGAACCTACGACCTACAACTCGTAAAGTCGCGGCTGTTACCAAAGATGATACAATTTAGGCAAATAATTTCAAACACATTTTGTTTAATTTTCTTGGAAAACTGTGCGTATCTGGACATTTTAATACAGGCCCTGATCATCTAATGCGTAATATCACAAAGTTAGCTTAAGCGTCGCTTGGCGCACAAGCGACGATCGCTTTAAGCTAACTTTGTGATACGGTATGCCGGAAATAAGCAGCTTTACCAAACTGTGACTTGTATATTAAGACGCTAACAACACCTAAACCGCGGTCACTGTCAGATTGCATAGAAAAGAAAGAGAAGCGCGATGACACAACGCTTGTAATTTATTGCAAAATATGAAGAACTTTTCTATTTACTCAAAATTGAGTTGAGTAATCGAAAATAAAAAGCAACCAAGTTCTGCATTCAAATAAGACGTTCTTGTTATCAATTAAATACGTAACGTATGTTGATATTTAATGCAGATATTTTGGATTAGAAGTCAAGGTAAGAAGTTAGTTTAACGTTAGGTTGTATCGAGATTTTTTTTCAAAACGTGTTTTGGTAACAACCAAGTTCTGGGAAATATGTTCAAAATTAACATATATTTTTCTGCTACCACAAACTATACAGATTTGGTAATTTTTATTTCCTAAGAGAAACCTATTTTGGTCAATTGGGTCTTGTCAGCGTCTTAATATTGTAAGTAATTTCACACAAACTCACCAACATATAACTTGAGTTCTTTAACTTCATTTTCCCTTGGCATCTGACTGGTGCTCTTGTATGAAACAGTGCTTTTCCTCAACTTTTCTCCTTCCTTACCACTTGATTGTTTTGCTAACCTTTCTTTAGCCTTTTCGTTGAGTGTTATAGCCAGCTCTCTCTGATGTTCCTTACGTTTTTCCTCCGAAGAGTGTTCCGTACGAAGTTTTGATTCAATAACTGCAGTTCTTTTACCTCTGCCTGTAATAATATTGTGTTTAGAAATTATGGTGGTTGAGTAAAGCAAGGTTGTAATTTATAAAATTTACTTTTTTTTTTAAGCTGGATTCAGAATGGGCCTACAAATGCCAATGATAGGGTCAATACCAATAATTGTAAATGATTGATATTGACCCACTGTTTAGGGAAAAACTAATCTTTTAACAGTTGTCTTTCATAATGGGCACTAAAAATTCTTAAGCTTTTAGAGGCCAAGACTGTATCCAGCATAATAAAATAACGTACAGTACGCGTCCCTTAAGGCATATGCAGTTTTAGAGCCAAACTTTTTCTAACAGTTCATATGCCTTCTTAATAATGGCCGCATACTGTATGAACATTTCGATTTTCGATAAACAAAAAGAACCGTTTTTATAGTAAAAATAAGTAGTAACTCACCTCCATTCTCTATAAAGATTTCCGATAGCATGTAATGAAACAAAAATAGGTGTAAGTAAGTATAAAACACTCCAGTTCGCCATATTGTAGGTAGTTAGTTTAGCATCTAATAGATACTGAAAGCTTTTACAAATATTATACAGGTAGAAATTCAAGAGGAAAAATCGTTCAACCCTAATTATCCATCCATCCTTCCGTATCATATCCTTAAATTTTAAAGACAGTTCATTCATATGCAAGTAGCAAATTCATCAGAGTATTTATTGAGTTTTGTATCAATATTTTCACCTTTAAGTAACATGCAGATTCTGAGTCTTGTGAGTCTCAATGTTTAATAATACTTCAAACTCTATTTCAAAATTGTGATAAGACAACTTCTACACAAAACTGCCCTATCTTAAACAAACAAAAACAACTTTTAACTTAAAGATGATACCATAGATCTGAAATAGATTTTTCAATCACACCCATATCAGTATCACTTACTAATCATATTTTGTTTGTACACCCACGACAATCAACCTTCCACCCTCAACATAACACTCAAATTCCTTTGTCTAGCAACCACATCGTATTTTAATACAAACACATTTTAGAACAAAATACAGCTTTCCTCCCCTTACATAAAGTTAAAATTCCTCTGTCAATCACAAGGACTCACCAAGTATTTCAGTCTTGTTTTCTTTCTCTTCTTCTTCTTCCTCGTCGTCGTCCTTTAAGAAAATGCCGACGTTCTTGATTTTCTTTTTAGATTGTGTGAGGAGGGATGCCGGCTGTTCTTCGTTCACTAATACTGTGTCACCAATGAAGAGGGCGTATGTCTGCAAATGACATTAAAATTCTATGCTGTTGTCGAGAAATGTATTTCTCCAGCAGACTCCAACTACTTATGAATTGAAGTGTATTTTCGTAGTTTTGAAATAATAGCGGATTTTCGAAGTTATGAAATTAAATTTGATTTTCGCATTTATGAAATTGAAGATTTGGACATGTTGGTATATGTTTCAAAATTCTGAAACTGTGTCAAAAGATGGCAGTGAAATGAGCCTGTTCAATAGTAAATGACAAAAGGCTGATGTTTAACTTGTGAAATAAAAAAAAACAGTTATCATAAAATCTTGAGTAATCATACCTTGCCTTCCTTTTCCGTGGCGGCGCTATTCGTTAAGTTTGCCAAGCCAATGTTAATGTTAAAAACCATTCCTTTTTTAGCTGCAGTTGACGTCTTGGGCCCTATAATAATTGAACTTTCACGAAATTCTATTCCCATTGCGAACCTGTAAAATAACATTAAATTGTTTATTTCATTTAGCAATTAATTGAGCTTGTTTGTTATTAAAGCCCTATTATAATTATATCTTACATGAATCCAAAATACAAACCAACTTACCCAAAAGACTTCGTGAGATTCTCAACCAAAGCAGGCTTCTCTTTTTTCGCCAACTCCAAACCAGCTTCATAAACCGCCGAAAGTTTAACGCCAGAGACAAGTTTCTTCATAACCTCCTCTTCAATATTCAAAAGAAAATTATAATTGCTCTGAATTTCATCTGTTGGATTGACAAGCAATGTCCGAACTATGTTTGAGCAGTACGATTTATATCGAGCGCCTAAAGAACAGACGATCGAGCCGAAATGTAAGTGATTCTTGTCGGAAACGGCGCTGAATTTGAGACTGTAGTTCCCTCCTGATTGGATGATTGGGGGGTAGCACATGTCAACTTGGCTTGTGTCTACACCAGTGACGTATTTCTTGTCGGATATAGCCGCTTCGACGCCTTCTGCGAGCTTTGAGTGTTTTACTTTCTGTAAAGAAGAAGCAACTCCTTAGTTATCAATTATAACATGTGCTAATTTATAAGAAAAAAAAAAAACTTTTATTCTTACCTTATCTGAATCAATAATTTCCATAATCTGGTCTTTCAAATATTTCGTAAACACGTCAACTGTGACCATACACGCTTTCTTCACAGTTATGATTTCTGAATCTTCTTTTGGCGCCATAAGGTGTGCAATAGTTGAACTTATATCTACGTTTTCGAATTTTTCACCTTTCATTATAGCCTTCCAACTTTCGCAGAATTCACCGGGATAGTTATCTTTTACGAAAACCCCGAGGGTCTTGCCAGATTTAGATTTTTTAATCTCTTGTACTAATTTGTTGAAATTTTCTTTATCTTTATCATTCTGAAAACACATTGAAACATGAAAAAATGCATCCTGTGTACGTTTACTTAATGTTCAAATACGTACAATATCCTAAAATATTCCAATTACATTTATTTTTCTCATCATGTTTTTGTTTCTTCAGTGTCAGAAAACTTGTAAACCAAACATCACTAGTGTTCAGACATGCGCATAATAGACACGCCGTTATTATCACAGTAATCAATTATTTGGACTAAAATAGATTTTTTTAACACAGACCAGAAAAATTTAATTTTAGTAATCATTAGTTTATGTAATAACTTGACTAACTAAACTTTTAATCATCTGGATATGGTTTTTTCGTAGTTTTCTTTTATTATTTGAAAATCATTTGCGCAATCAAGTCCTCATCGTGGATGCACATTTCCGTGCATACAAACAAATTCTTAAGTTTTGATTCATGTAAGCATCAATTTACCCAACATCCAAGCAACTATTCCTATCAATGTATCTAAGAACTGTTGGAGTGAGAAATTGGAGAGGAAAGACCGGAAATAGGTCACGCTGGAGCAATATACTTGACCAGGCTAAGGCCCAACCGATGTAACTGTTTCAGCGTATAAATTCACCCATAAAAAAGGCCAAGTACCCATAACCAGAATAAATTAAATGTCTTTATAGCCTACATTACCTATCTACGCGAATTCTACTAGAATGTACAATAAAAGTAAATAGTTTTGGGTTTATACTTACTCTATCTCTAACAAGTAATTTCACTGGTGGCAATTCTGTTTCTTCTTTCCCATTTTCTATTTGTCTTAAAAATTCAATCTTCTTTTTGCTTGCAAGAAAACACATGCTGTTTTCTGTGAGAACCGTTATTGTGTCAGGCAGCTCATAACCAAACAGCCAAGTCTGGATACATAAATAAAGTATGTAATAATAACAGCAAATAAATGGTAAGAGAATACTGTAATGTGTGACTCAAGAAACAGTCTTCCATTTACTTATCAAGCACAAAGCCTTAAGAACATATTTTGGGTGTGGCTATCGATAAAGTTGGGTTCTTTTATGAGAGTTTCTGTGGTGATGGACAATACCTTGGCATGAGTAGCATCATGCCAAGGTATTGTCTGTCACCAACAATATTATGGCATAATGTTACCTACCAGATATCTTGGACCCAAACTCAAAGCATTTATTCCGATTAGCAATTACTGTAGGGCATGAGCTTCGGAATTCTGGTTTTAACAAAATTCCGGAATTCCGATATATTTCAGTATCGTTTGGAATATCGGAATTGGTGTGATCAAAACCGGAATTTCGATATTAAAAAAAAAATATACAGGATGAAATTGAATTCTTAAGCGGTCATTGTACTCATCATTATGAATGACTTTTAGTATGGGAATAAACATGAAATCGCGAAAAAAAATCTGCTGTTCCCTACACTTTGACAAGTTATGCGAACATAAATGTAGGAAAATGCAGATGTCTTTTTTTTCGGAAATCGCACACGCCGCACGCTGATCGCAGCGCAGTCGAATTGTTATGCGTTTTGTATACCAAAAATGGTCTGATACTCAAACCCTAATTTACTGGCACTTTATAATTGTCAAGGAGTCAGACAGCCACTCAGAAATATGGAGCTAGGTCTGAACCTTGGGGGACACTATTAAACTGCTTAAAAAGGGTTTTTGGTTCATTGGTTTGGGTTAGACCTGTCTGTACCTGTACCCTGACAATGATGTTTCATAGACCAGGTTTACTATACATTTTATAAATATCAGTTTCATGATTATTACATAATAAATAATCAAATGATGCAATATTCCTACAATTTCAAACTCTGATGATTAGCTAGTTACTCAACAATTTTATTCTGAGGACAATTTTTGGGGTAATTCGGGGTGGAGACAATTTTGTAGAAACATGAAAAAAATATTATTTACATTGACTTTGCCATGGCATCCTTCTAGTACATCCTTGTACTAGCTTGCAAGGTGATCATTGTTTTATAGTCACCCAATTCTATGAATATTAAATAGCTTGGGTACATTTTGCCCTTCATATATACCTAATGCCTGGAGTTATCTATTCAGACACTTAAAAATTTGCTTTATTCAAAGTTTTATTTACTTTAAGTAAAACGCAATTTGATGTGTAAATGTTATAAACAATAACAATTTCAATAATTATTTTACTGAATCTAAAGGGTCCCCGAAACAATCAATTGCAATTGTCAATCTTTACATGATTGATACGGATGATAGAGATGCGCAAATTGATTGTCTACCAAATGCAATTGAAGCAATTGACAATATTTCTGCAATACAAATTGATGGTAATTGATCAATTGCAATTGGTCGTTTCAGGGACCTCTAAAAAGAAATAATTTATGTAAACAGGAGGTAGGTACATAAATTGTGATAATTATTCATACAAATCCAACAAATCTGCTAAGAAATGGTATAAATTTTTATATCTCCGAAAAATTATCTACAATATTTCTTGATTACACCCAATGAACAAAGCACTTATGCCATGTTCTAACATAACTGAAGTATAAACAAAATGGTAAAATCAATCAATATTACTATTGTAAAGTTATACAATCATATGTATCAAGTTCACTTTAGATATGCACTTTTCCTATAAGGGTTTTACATTGAAGTTACAAGCAGGACTGAAATCCTGATAAGTTGTGGGTAATATGTTTGTTGAAATTTTATTGTTTATAACAAGTTACCCTGCTAACACTAAACAAAGACGTCTTTTCAATCGAAACAACTCTTAATTCAAAACTTACAAGGCTCTCGACATGTTTTAATTCCGTTTTTAAGCACATGGGAGAGTAATAAAAGTCGCGCAAACCTGTAGCGCTGTTGACTTGCTGTAAAGCGTGTCTTCGTCCACTCCAACGCATGAAACCAGGCAATCGACCTTCGCCAGGGCATCATCGCCCTTTGAATCCGCTGCTGCAGCCTGTAAAACATGTAATTACTGTAGAACGGGCTCTCAAAACGGTGACATCAGTAGACGAAGAGTTACCGACCTTCCATGCTGCGTACAGCTTCTTCATACGTCGATAAAAAGTTTCTTTATCGAGCGATATATTAGACATCGTGGAAAACAATAATAAAACTTAACTAAATAAAATATCCTACGTAATTACGCCGCAATGATCGCAATTTATTCCCGACTCCACGACATTACATCGCTTTTGACAGCAAACACAAATGGCGGGCGTCGGTAGAGGAGGTGCCTGCCGCCTATTCTTTCAATCATTATCTATGATCCATTCGAATGCAGATAATGAAATCGAGCGATTTTTCAAATACATATTTTGATAATTTTATTTTCTTAATTAAATCAGGCAGTAGAATAATTTCTCTGAGATCATTGATATCTACACGTTTTTCAATATTTGAAGTGAAATTTACTTCGAAACTGGTTAAAATCTGCACCAATTGACTCGTCCACATGTGGACGAGTCAATTCGTGCAGATTTTAGTGAAGCGATTGAAATCCTCTTTGAGTTTGAGCCCGTCTCTATTTTGTCCTTGACTCTGTTTTTTGACATTTGCCACATTCATTCGATTTATTCACTCCTCTCTTTCTCTCATTCACATTCAATCAATCACAGTTCACAATTTGAAAATAATTTTATTTGTAATTTTACTTTTTGTTTGTAACTTTAATTTAATACCTAGGTTTAGTTTCATTTGTTTTAAATGCAAAAGTTAAAGTCCCAGAATTTAGGAAACCTTTCCGACAGTTCGCTAAGAACTCTCGCTCAAAATCGTATTACAACAATTTTAGATTTTCTTCAAGAAGATGTTTCAAAGTTATCAGCATTAACTAAATTGAGCCTGCCTGAAATATTATCAATTAGAAATGAAATATTTACAAAATTTTCAGCACCACTAATAAATGGAACGGATTTATATAAAAAAGTTTTCAAGACAAGAAGTCGAATTAGTACAGGTATAGAAAGGTATTTAATGAAACTTTTAATATTTTTAATAATATAGTTATATTATCACTAGGTATTTAGTAAACTTTGTAAACCTGAGAACCTTAGGATTAACACTAGTTCAAGCGCTAACTGTTAATTAAAAATTAATTTCAGGTTAGATGCTATAACAAATGGTGGGTTTCCAGTAAGATACATTACAGAGATATGTGGCCTTGCAAATTCAGGCAAAACTCAATTGTTATTCCAATTAGCTGTTAACTGCGTTAAAGATGACACTAGAACTGTCCTTTATGTTGATACTAAAGGGGATTTCTCAGCAGTTAGAGTTCAAAAGATGTTGGATGCACAAAGATATTCTCACAAGGTTTTGACTTATTTTAATTATGATTAGTTATGTATTATGAATGCGCTGGCCAGAAAAGCAGTGGAGAGATATGTTGAAATCTAAGAGACAGACCTTTGCCCAGCAATGAGGCAGTAAAGGTTGATAGAAAAGGTTTTATTATGTTTCCTGTTCCAATTTGCCAACAGAAGTGAAAACAGTAAACAAACATTCTCATGCTACTATAGCAAGTCGGCGCGGGCATGTCAGTGATGCAAACCCATAAGTTTTTCCCCTACCAAGAATCACTCAACAGGACTAAAATAGTTTAATTTTAAAAATTGTTAATTATAATATGTAAATGCTTTTGATTTTCAGGATATGGCTTCAATAATGTACAAAATAAGAGTAGTTTACATATGGACTATGGAGGATTTGGTGGAGCTATTCAAGAGCCTTAAAAACAAAGCACTCATCATTGAAAACTTGGCACTAATCATTGTTGATTCCTTACCATGTTTGATGTTTCAACATCTTGGTGATGATAATAAGATGGGTAATAATTGAACACTCCTGTGTTCCTTTTTTTAACTTCTTTGATATTTATTTACATAACCAAATTACAAGATGATTATTAACATTAACTAAATTAAATTAACCGATAAAGCCCCAATGGCTCCGAATAGGAGCCCTCGCGGCGCGCGATTTGAAAGTAGTTATCGAATAAAAATGTTTTTTTTGAGATTGAGAGATGACGTTATTGAGCCACGGGCCTGAGCGGTTAAAACTAAGTTAAGCCTAAAAAAAGGCCCCCAGGGCATTGTACCGAGGATGCTGGCGGCATTTCCTCGCTGAATTGCAATGCTGATGCGTTGCGCGAGAAAGCCGCCAGCTTTTCGGTCACCAGTTACGTCAACTAGACGTTTCGCGATTTCCGCAAATAACTTATGCGCACTGGGACCCCACGGACCGAAGGTCTCGACGCCAACGGGCACCTTTTTTTTAACTTGATTTTATGACATTTGTGAGCTTAGTATCCTACTTAGTGTAATTTAATTTTAATTTATAGATTTGCAAAACCAATTAATTTGATAAAGAATATATACAGGAATGGAATAATAGATACTTACATAAACTATATGTATACATTGTAGAAACTTAATAAAAAAAGTTAAAGAAGAATATGAGATGACAGAAGATGTAATACCTAATTCATTTAACCAATAAAAATAGTATTTAGATTATATTACCTACTAATGGTGTGTGTGATATAATATATACATTGCTACCATATCTTGTTCAGGCACTAATGATTTTTACTTCAAAAAAAGGAGCAAGTTATGTATGCAACAAGTAATTTTTTAGCTCATTTCTATTTTTTCCACAGGACTGTCTCTTTTGAATGTCTTAGTTAACTATAGCAGATTTATAGTGAATGAATTGAATGCGGGAATAATTTATATAAACATACAAACAAGATGGATAGAC
Organism: Atethmia centrago; assembly: GCA_905333075.3. Taxonomy (NCBI): domain Eukaryota; kingdom Metazoa; phylum Arthropoda; class Insecta; order Lepidoptera; family Noctuidae; genus Atethmia; species Atethmia centrago. Next base: position 25,277,302 of record HG995378.1, on the reverse strand, counting down.
AATGATATTTCTGATATTGAAGGTAAAGTCTGGAAATTACTGTGTACCTATATCATAACTTCATATCATAACAGTATATACTTACAAAAAATGTTTATGAAATTGTTTATTGTTGCAGATGATGGTGAATCAACTTCTGCATTCAGAGAACCATGTTATATCGAGAAAAAGAATCGTTGCCTAGGAAGATATTGGGAGCAGATTCCAGCTTTAGTATTGCAATTGGAAAGACTTGCAGACAACTCTAAAGAAACCGAATTATATACTCAAATAAAAGTATCGGTTTTAAGTTATAATGCAGTTAAAAAAGTAAATGGTCAATGTATTTTAAAGTTAAGTTCAGTGGGAATAACATGATTCTTAATAAAATGTTTTTTTCATATGTAATTGCATCATTTCAAATTCTGAACTTCTGAAGATTTGTTTTGGAACCCAACCAAACTAGGAAAAACAAGATCAAACTTGAAATCAGCTGTGACTTAACTTTCTAGTATGGCGCCTAACAACTAGATGGCGGTAAACGTTCATAACACGCATACGTTTATGGTTCCAGAAAATTGTCTATGAATCATTCGATTCAATAACCGATGCTGCGCGTCAACATACTCAGTCAATCACTCGCCTCCCTTTCATTCACTCTTTCATTTGAGCGCACGCCTGCCGGGCGATGCGTGTTCTATTGTGATGGCTCTTTATAACACCTTTGTAAATTCAACATTTTTATGATATTTGTGTGCTTAGTATCCTTCTTAGTGTAATTTAATTTTAATTTATATATTTGCGTTTATTTTAAAATGGCGAATCAAACCCAGAAAATCGTTTACAAACTGGTCCTCACTGGAGGTAAGGATTGCTCATATATTTTGTATACGATGATTTTTTAATTTTTCCATGCCGCTATTATGTTTCATAATGGTATTTTTTACGAATGAAGTCTAATATATCTTTTTGGTTTCTTATTTGTTATTGTATGTGATAATGGTGTCATGAAAAAAGCAACACGTGGATTTCTGACGACGTAAATCTTACCTCGAAACCACATTGTATTTTTATTCAGGACCGTGTGGCGGCAAAACCACCGGACAGTCCCGCCTCAGCACGTTCTTTGAGAATTTAGGATGGAAGGTGAGCAAAACTTTTTTTTAAACTACTAGCTAAGTTCCTACCTAATCATATTACATTGTTGTCAATAAGTTTAGATTTTGAAAAATGTGTCTATTTGTATTGATAAAATGTAAAAACTTCACGATAACGATTAAATTTTCTGTAGCTATTATCAATGCTATTGAAAGAAATAATTACTTATTTATCGTTTTACTGTTTCACAACTAAATTGTAATCCTATTTGGCTTATTCTATTGTGAAATTGACATTCCTTCAAAGTTAGATATTCATAGCAAATATTGCTTCCCTCTCGAATTCTGAATTGTGGTGTCTCCATCTGGAGATCATATGACATGGTTCCACAATGTGTTTATTTCCAGGTGTTCCGGGTGCCGGAAACGGCTAACGTGCTCCTCAGGTAAATGAGATACCTACAAAAACTACACAGTGCATCACAAACATTAATTCAAGCTTTTAAATTTACATTCTCTATCAAAATTGTGTATACATTACACATCATAAAAAATTTTTTTTTTTTGTATTATGTATAAATTAAAGTTTCACCAGTCAGCTCAAACATGTCTTTTGTGTTTTTATGACTAAATAGTGAAATTATTTTGTAATGGAATACTACTTCAATTGCTAAATTTTGTATTAAAATTCAACTAGAATAAGTTGATTTTGGTAAGTATAAAAATAGTTTCCGATTCCATGATTGTCAGTAAACTATTGATATTTATGTAAAGAAAGTTAATGTAAATTTAAAACCTGATTTCTTAGTATGCACTGTGAAAATGCCTTAGTTTTTGAACTTTTAAAGCTTGCACAACACAAATATGCAGTAGTTGTTAATTTTTTATCTTGGTATATGGAATTGGGAACTAATGCATATGTGATGTAATAAAAATGAAAACATGAAATTAATACAATTATGTTTTGTATCTAAAATGTACTGCAATGCATATTTTTTCTTTTACAGTGGTGGTGTCAAGTTCGCAGATCTCTCCGCAGACGAAGGTAAGATTTCGACTCTTCTATGATTACATTAAAAATCTACAAAGTTGCAGAAATCACTCAATAAATTATACAGTAGAACAACGTCCTAATATTGCATGTTGCATGTCATGCTTTCACACCAAAGCACGCTTTAAGGCACCCTTCGCATTTAGTGATGGCGTTCGTTGAACGTATACGATATGCTGCGCCGAAACCTCCTTTCTATAAACTCCCCTAAGCGACGCTAGCGCAGCGTCGATGCGAAGGTAGCCTAACTTTCACAGCTAAAGTAATAATTTAGTTTCATTACATTTGCATTTCAGCTTTTGTCAACCTACATTCATATTTTAGAATGCATGAAATTGGGTAACTGGATAGGCTATCTACGACGTTGCCCATCCTCGCTTAATGTTTCTACATTATCCTTTTAAACTTAGTTAACACATGTTAATCATGTACTAGATAGAAAAATTAATGTTCAACCTATTTCAAGTACATAATTTACGTTAATTTATCATGTAAACTTGGTAATGTAGACAGACACTATTGATACTTACTGCAAAAGTGATAAAGCTATTTTCATTCCACATTTGCGGTAATGAATTAAGTTAACATAAACAAGTGAAATGCTTATATTATGAAGAACAGTGCTTACAGGAACCTGCTTGATTATGGATACCAACATTTCAATCCATATTGTTCCATACAATTTACAAACAAAAACTTCCAAGATAACCGTACCTACTGTTGAATTGACGAGCAACATATTTAACGGAACAGAGTACAATGGGGGTAAACAATTGATTTAATGGCAGCATGTCACATTGCCGTAACATTTTATTGCATTGTTTGAATAATAAAGGATTGTGGGTTTATTCGTCTTTTCCATAAAATGTCTTGAATACCACTAATAAGTTAATGCACAGAACAAATTAAATTATATTTTTGGAAAATCCAAACGTCGCATTGGCAAATCTGATGACCGGAAACCTGCCAGTACGTACATTTATTGTTTAGCATTGACTGCTGCCAAAATCTTATATCACACGTTTTTTCACCCTATTGTATATCGTTTTGTTTAGACTATGTATTCGGCTGGCTGTTCATTGTTTAATTCTGTTTAGTTTTAGATGAGACCGGCCAAACTCATTCCGTTGTGTATGTAATCTAATCCACAGGACCACAGCTCAAGCTCAGTGTCAATGACTTTGTCTCATTCCTAATCATACAAATGCTTTAATTAAGCTTTTACGTGCCTGCAGCATATTCCATTCCAGCTGCTTTTTCACTATTAAAACGAGTAAAATTTATCTTGTCCAAGCTTTTCAGACGTTTTTTGACGGCCATTACAAGGTCAAAATTACCTTTCTCTGTTGAAAATCTCACGAAGATATTGGTTTCTTTGTATTGATAGGGGCGTGACTGCCATTGACGTAGGAACCACGTGAGGTAGGTCGACTGACTATACGCTCTGCCAAGTGGTAATTGAATTTTCATTGCTAAATGCTAGTAATTATAGTAAAGACTGATATCATGGACAAATGGAACATTTCCTAAGGGAACAGAACATGAGAAAAGTTTCTAAATATAGTCTAGAAATATATTTAACATTGCAGGCAGCACTCAAACCCTTTTAGTAAAATAATATCAATCTCCCTACGGTTTCTTCCAAAAGTTACTTTCTTGAAATCACGTTTGTATTTTTTTCTTCGTCTACTATTCATCTATTTTCGTAGTTAAAGGGGAATGACATTAACATGACAATGTATCTTTAAACTCAGGCTGATCGCACAGAATCTTGATAAAAATCTGTTTAAGCTATAAAACAGTCCCTTTGTTGGAGAAGAGAAACCTTAAAAGTCGTTAAAAGGTCGCGGCCGAACTGACTTATCACGTTGTCTGGCATGTTCCACGATGATTTGATATTTGGGCGACTAATAAAAACAAACTGTTCGCAGGTTACGGCACATATTTTATAGAACAATATCATTGTTGTCACCCCTGGTTTTCATGTTAATTGTAAAGATAAGATTTTTTGTACTTTTTATGTTTTGGCAAGAATTCTCGTTACAATTTGTTTCTTCAGACTCTTGTCGCTGTATCATCACATCACCATAGAACAGTTTGTGTTCAGACTCCATTCCACCCGCCAAAAAACATCAACTACTGTGGTCAACATTTTGTAAGGCCCGTTGGTATACCAATTTAGTTTTCAACTACTTAGTCGTTTTATTTCAAGTCATCTAAAATATAAACGTACAAAAATCGATTATGATCGTATCTGGCAAAACCTTGCAAGTTTTTGAATAAGTCGTTAAGTCATGCCATTTGGAAATCTCCCACCTGCAGCGTACGTATAAGCCAGTAGATGTGTGAATCATGCATACAATACTTGTTCAGTATTCAAATTTTACAAATACTCACGTCACAGAGAATTCCGTACTGTAGTGCTTTGTCACCATACATATAGGCCAGATGTATCACTTCATACACTGCCAAGACGTAACGTCGGGCTAAAGTCCAATACACAGTCTAGATCTGTATAAAACTCATATAAAATTTAAAACGGGCAATAATTATATTGCGTCACATCAAACGTATTTGTATTCTGTTACGCCGGGTATTTCGGTTGTTTTACATTGGCTACGGTCACGTGCCTCGTTTATTTTTGCTCCTGAAGCTCTAGGTGAAGACCTATTTGCGAGCCCCTGTCTGTATGCGAAGCTTCGAATCGCCTCTTGGGGACGATTTCCTTGTCTATTTTAAGGATACTATTTGTTTCTGGTTGTGTGCTATTGTTTGCTTCGTCGTAGTTGAATAAATTGATTTTTCTGGATATTTGTGGTCTAATGCGGTCTTGCAGAGTCTATGCGCCAGACAGAAGTACTTGAAAGGCTCTATCGATCTGTTTTTGAAAGTAGAGGGGCATTTAGAAGTCGCAGAGAAATTATCATTCTGGTCTAATTACACAGCTGAGTCTTTCCAATCCTCTTAATGTTACAATCCCCTTTATTAATGAAAAGAGCAAGATTAACTTCGCTTAGTCGTTTCTATGGACGATTGTATTCAGCCGTTACGTGCTTGTAAATCTGTTTAATCCATTCTAAGCAAGGCCGCCTGCCGTTTACCCATTGAATAATACATATTTCTACCGTGCGTTAGTATAATCTTCTTATAAAAACTTCATTATAAATGTATAGATAGGCTGGGGGTGTGGGGGAGAGAGGGAAGGTTCGTTATGAGGCTTCTCGACGCTCTCGACACGTGAATGTTAATGTGTGTGTCGCTGACGTATAGAGTATAAGCTAGTTCACGGTCAAGTTCACGGCAATAGAAACACGTTATGTATGGAATGCGTATATAGTTACGTTTGTTAAGCTCTAGGATCGATGACTAGAGGCTCTTGGGCAGGTATCTTCTAAGGAATAATGTCGATTTGTTATTGATAAAAAGAATTGTTCGGCAACTGATCGCTTTTCTACATTTTTGATGTTCGAAATGCATTCGTAGATACCTAAACGCAGATATCTGGCGCCTCAAATGCGATGCTAATCTTACAACACAAAAAAATCTTCCACCGACCTTTGATTTAAAGTAATTTATTTTTTTTGTTAGCGTGTATAATCGTCCGTTAAGTGTTGATATGATAAGCTCCTTATTTCACATTTTTTGTTGGTCTGCTCTGTTTCACGCCTGAATGACTTCGGCAGTTGTTTCTGATAAAATGTAGTTTTTTATACAATTGAAACGTGACACGATACAATTTCAGCGATTGATACCGACACCGACTATTACCAGATCGAACCATACGTGATTATTATGTAAATGGTCGCTTATTGGCGTACAGTCGAATTAATCATTCACTGGAGTAATTTGACATGTGCTATCTGTCACTTTGTGTAATAAAATTGTCATATTTATTGTAATGGTTAGTTAATCGATATAAATAAATAAGTGTGAAATAAAAGTATACTAATAAGTGTAATAAAATGGTAATATTGTATTAGAATGTGACAGCTAGCACATGTCTGATTAGGTACTCCAGGGAACAATTAATTCGACTTTAGAATGGTTCATGTACTTAACGTCAAAAAGTTTTAACAACAGAATATTATGTTAAGGCTTTTGATAAGTCTGTTATAAAACGTAGTCATTCCGCGTCCCTATATACCCCCAACAAGTCTACCGTATCTACTTGCAAACGTTTATTATTTACGCATGTTACCCATTAAACAGAAATAGACAATCGTGCCGGGTTCCACTCAACCGCAGTTTTCCATTCCAGTGACCCCCAACGGTTAGCCATCACTCGAATAAACTGAATATAACTCGAAACCATTGTACTTCAAATAAATTGTATATACAAACTGTTTGTCATCATATCACTGTGTGACGCAGACATCTGTGTACATTGAGCATCAAACGATGCCTGAACAAGTTCACCATACGTTCTGAAACATCCATCAACGTTGTTTATCATTTTATATCTCCTGATGATATTTACTCATAACAAAGTCACATGCAACTCTGACGTAAACCAACAATAATAACTTTTGGTCCGCATTACTTTGTACTAAAATGTTCGTTTTCTAATACCTTAACATCATAAAAGAGATCTTCAAAGACAATGTTGTCCATACATATATTTCATTTTCCTCTACGGTTCAATTATTATTGCTAACTACCTATGTGACTTGTAGCTATGACAATCATTTTAAGTATTTTAAAATGTCTGAATGAGTCTGGATATCAAGGCTCGTGCAGACTGGGGCGTTATTGCGGGCGCGACAGACAGCGCGATGCTTTCCTTGAAGTTTTCATAGAAGTTGTGCTACTAGTGTCGCGTCGCGCCTGTCTGTAGGAGCCTTTAAGGAAAAAAAGAATACTAATGGCAGACAAGTGTTGACAAAATGCTCATTCATTATTTTTTCATTTGAAGCATCCACATGAAATGTTTCCGAACTTGTGTATTCGTACTTTTCTTCGTTTACTAGAATAATAGTGGGGCATAGTGGCGTCGTAGAGTATTTGTCTAGCCTAGTGTAAAATTACAAACACATAAAGCTTAGTTTTATAGGGATTGGTGACTAAGTTCGTTCGACAGACATCGCCCAAGGTTAGGACGACCTCACCAAACAGATATTGATTCATACTCAATGAATGCCACTATGAAATGTTAATAACCTGTAGCGGTAATAAGGTTTTTTGTCATTACATACTATTAGGCGTGTAGAGCACTATCAATTTTTATGATTTCTATGAGGCAGTGGCCGTACGACCTCGTGCCCTTTTTCGTCTAATATCTAAACTTACGCAATACAGAAACAAACGGCTCGTTCGCTTTCTTGTCCTTAAATTTTTATAGTTACAGTGTTAATAACAGTTCGTATAAAAACCTTTTGTTCTGAAGTAGGGCGAGCCAAGTTTCAATGCTGAAGGTAATATCGACCTACAAATATTTTCTGTATGATTACGCCTTTACCTTGAAGTTTCATGTCAATATAATAACACAAAGGTATCATTATTAGGCCCTTGGACACTTTAATGGTGAAACAATAAATCGCCTAGACCACCATCTACCTTTACACGCAGTCATTAAGATCATTATAATCAACTTAATGATTTTAAAATCTGTCATGCTCTTACATATTTATAATACGATGTATCCTAACGGATTTAACAATCACGATTAGTTCTAAAGAGCAATGCTAGAAACTAGTTTGCCATTTACACTTAGGCTTAGATGATTAAATCATATATGATCAAATATGTGCTATGAACAGTCCACGATCAGCAGGCTTAGCATGACGCTTTCTATTTCTACTCTGTAGAATAGAAATCGCTCGTCTATATTTCTCTGTAGAAAACTCAACTGTCTACACGGAAATGTCATTTTTGTCTACTCTTCCGTCGACAAAACGCTTCTCTACGGTTCTCATGCTAAGTCTGCTGGTCAGTTCGCCAAAACACAGGCATTTTCATAAATATTATAGATGATTAATATGCGACAGATCCGCCGAAAAGTGTTTCAGTTGACATGTGTTCTACCAATTGCAAACGGTGCACTGCCGCGGCTGTAGCCCAGGCAAGCGACGGTGTCAGCGGTGAGTCGGTAATCACCGGTAACCAACGCTAAAATGGAAGCTCCTGCAGTAGCTCTTATAAAGCTAAATACAACCATATCACATGACAACAGTTGGGGTCATCGTTCTATCGCTAATTGCTTTAGCTATCTTTCTAAGTAAAATAGGTACATATCGCTCAGCTCTTATCAAATTAAGTAGCCCATACCAAACCGTTAGCTAGCTACTACTCTTATACATACCTATATCCAATGTATCTGTCACAATAGACATAATAAATACTGTTATACTGTTACTTTCCGATTTAAATCTCCTCTAATGAAGAGGAGATTTAAATCGGAAAGTAAACAAGCTAACCGACGAATTCCAGTCTGTTTCTATTTCGTCAAGTCACGTAATCAATGTCTGTCGCAGTGATAACAACCCAAATCGTATTAATAGTATCGTTAGCAGACTGCGGTTTTTAGAAGTTTTCATTTTAGATTATCTCGGTTCATGTACTCAGTAATATGTTAGGTTTGGTATCGTGCCAGTAATCATATTTAACCACGCACAGTATTCAAGAATTTCTTAGCCTCCTTTGCAAAACACTGTCATATCAGAATGATTTAATTATTTAGTAATTAAGGCGTGACCGACTAATTAGCTACAGTCAGGTACGTTTAGGAGCTTTGTTTGACTTTTGATGACGTCGCTAAAAACGTTGAAATTTATTTCTTTTTTTGTATGATGCATTGACGTCAGTGGAGGCGTGTGTTGGTCAACGTCCACTAGAGAGCTGCCAAACACTTTGTGAGGTAGACAGGAATTTGAATAAAAAGGAGTGGAACTTTAAAAATTTAAATTATTCTTAAATAATAAAGATAGTTCTAAAGACCGTTCATTTGCAAGTTAGTTAACAATGATTATAAAGTAATTTGATTCAGGTTTTACAAAAAATCGCTTGTTTAAGTAGGCATTAGAATATTCTGAGTCATTAAATGTCGCCGATTCGCCGTGCAAAGCGAACAGGAGCTTGCTCAAATAACGATGAATAATGTAATTTGAATAGTGCATGAAATTTGTCATGAAAACAAAGCACGCGATACGAAAATAAATTTGATTTCCACGTTATCTTCAACAATACGAAAGTTATAACTTTCTAGTACGTTAATTTTACTTTGATTCTTTCCCCGATTATCAATATCGTCGTTGTTTGAATTTAATTTACTATCAAAAAGATAATGACTGAACCCAGAGCACCTTTGGCACTCGATTTTAAACATTTATCCAGTTTGAATGAACCGTCTATCATCGCTGTAAAGATAGGCATCCAAAGAATTAAATCTTTTTTTTTATGAATGAGCTAACTACTGTCAGCTTCCAAATACTTGCAATAAATATAACTGCTATGACCTCTTTGTTGTTTTACCTATACTGTACGAATAAGTAGGTAATTACCATTTGGTTCTTGGTACGAAAGCATTTGGCCTCGGCAAGTTGACTTTGTAATTAGGGGAAAAAAATGATTACAGTATTGTACCTACAATGACAGATTGATTTGTTAAATAAAAAGCAAAACATTTTGCTTTTGACTTTGTAATTAAGGGAAAAAAAATGATTACAGTATTATACAATGACAGACGGATTTGTTAAATAATAAAAAGCATAACTTTTTGCTTAGAGAAAGAAATCTAATTAATTTCCTTATTTATCGTCTCTTGGCAAGAAATCCGTACTTACCTAGAAGGTTTTCCGCGGTTTTGCAAAAAATTTTTTTTTTTTTCTTATTAACGTGCCTAGCAAAATCAATAATGTTTTATCAAGTTCATGGCTGTAGATTTTCTTATCTATCATGTGATACCTAAGTGTCCACTCTTAAGTAGGTAATTTATGATTATGGCCGATTGCAAGTAAAACAAGTATGTACCTACATAGTATTTATGAGAGGCTGTACCTACTCAAATGTTAATTAGGGACTAAACCCTAGTTACATAAAAATTGCGTAGAAGACCCGTATCTTGTGATGACGTTATAAATTTCATGTCTAAAATTTTTTTTTTTTTTTTTTGTGAATTTACAGTACTTATCTTTTATCAGCCGTAAAACACGTTAATGACTCCATTTACATATCAAACTCGTAAATTGTCCAGGCAGCTGTCGCCGACGTCATTGCCCGTACAATTTACATAGAATTTTCACTAACGTGTCCTACTTTTAAATGATACAATTGTTATCCTAGAATTACAGCCACAAGTGCGAGTTGAACTCGCGTGGTGAGGGTTCCGTATCACAGATATGTTAATTATGGGGGAGAATGGTCAACATCTTCTATTTTCTTAAATAACTTTAAAACTATTTATTTTAAAATTATAAAAAAAAAAAAAAATGAGACGCAACAAGCCCTTTCATTTTTGATATGTCACACGGTACAGGTTGCAAAACTTATTTTTAATTTTCTAATTTTCCCCTTAAAAGTGACCCTCATATTAAAAAAATCATTTATTTACGTTACACGTCCGTGTTTGGGTCACAGAAATTCATAATTATGTGTACCAAATTTCAACTTAATCGGTCCAGTAGATACGAAGCAAAATACGGCTGTGACAGACCGACAGACACTCGAGTTTTTTTTTTTTTGTTACCAACAACGACATTGTTGTTTGTACATTAATTGTTCTCTTTACAGATTTACTCGCCAAACTTATTCGTTTGATGGCGAGCTCTTGTGCTTGTTGTTATTTGTTGTTGTGTTGAGTGATCCTTTAAGGCAGGGATTCCCAAAGTGGTCGATATCGACCCCTTGGGGTCGAAATCTGTCTCCCAGGGGTCGACATAAACGAAAACTGATTTTGGGGGCGACGAGGTCTAAAAATCGACCCCTATTAATTAACACAAGTACTTATTTGAAACTTTCAAAATACTGTATAAGTTGTGTTACGTGTACCAACTTGTCATAAGAATAACTAATATTTTAGTAGAATGTATCATTGTTGTACTTTTAAAAACTTAACAAGTCGATGAGCGTCCACAAGTTCGTACAATATGAAAAAAATTGGCTGTGTGGGTCTGAGGCATCAGTTTATTTTGGAAAAGGGGTCTCTTGCCCAAAATAGTTAGGGAATCAATCCCTGCTTTAAGGGTTCCGATTTAGGTACGGAACCCTAAAAAAAGCCATTGAAATCTTTAATTATCCACATCCAATGCGAGTTTATTGGTATGGCGCTGAAAATATAACGCAGCAGTCAATCACGGCCGAATTCGTCTCCCGGCACGCCTCTAGCTGTAATCATTTATTTTATTTTTAAATAGACCACCAAGGCGCCGTCCTTATGCTACAAACTGTCTGTCAATTACATCGGGAACTTCACTTTCTATTTGTAAACTTTTTTGTTTTCCACAAACTACATAATTGCGACACATCTGACACATCTTTCTTATTAGACAGATATCCTGCTGGCACTCGTTGAAGAGCGTTTGTGAATACATATATTTTACTGGCTTGATTGTAATGCAGTGTAAACCGGTATTCAACATGACTTAAGGCGCTGACAAGACCCAATTGACGAAAATAGGCTTCTCTTAAGAAAAAAAATTGCCAAATCTGTATGGTTTGTGGTAGCGGAAAAAATATATGTTAATTTTGAACATATTTCCCAGAACTTGGTTGTTACCAAAACACGTTTTGAAAACAAAATCTCGATACAAACTAACGTTAAACTAACCTCTTACTTTGAGTTCTAATCCAAAATATCTGTATCAAATATGAACGTACGTTACGTATTTAATTAATAACAAGAACGTCTTATTTGCAGAACTTGGTTGTTTTTTATTTTCGATTACTCAACTCAATTTTCAGTAAATAGATAATTACTTCATATTTTGCAATAAATTACAAGCGTTGTGTGATCGCGCTTCTCTTTCTTTTCTATGCAATCTGTCAGGGACCGCGGTTTAGGTGTTGTCAGCGTCTTAATGACTACATTACCGCTCTGTTACGGTACAAATCGGAATCATCTTACATAAACAGGATACCTCTAGACGCGATACCTTCTTTATGGATTGTTGCCACTTGAAAGGCGTTGATATCGTAATACGAACTCGCAGCATCAGCATCTTGTCATTGGCAATAGAGACGATCGTTATCTACAATAGCTACGTATATCATCGTGCTCGCGGATTCTCTTGGAAAATAGTAACAGTCGATGAATGATTTAGATTTTAGATGCTTGATTCATCATGGGCACGACTCATGATATTGATTTTTAGATGCGACATAAGATGCGCGAATAAAGTTTTCATTGTGAAATCTATATTCGTGCTTATTTTTTGGCATTGATTATAATGGTACCTACCGGGGTCGTTAACAGTGATTTGTAGGTGATAATATAATGTTCCGCACGCCTTATCGCGTCAGTGTCCTCTTGCGTCATACACGTGTCTCGTGGTTTTCATCTCATGTCCGCACTCACAGCGACAAAAAACTATTCAATATTTTGCTATTTATATTTGTCTAACTGTCATCTTGCCGACACTAAAGTCCATGTGGTCATGTGTCAGGGCAGGAAAGTTTATACATTTTTGTAAAATTACAAATGCATGGAATATTGTAATGTAAAAGACTAGCGCGCCGCTTTATAGATTTTCATCTTTTATTCATTGGCTGTTACGAACATAAGAAAGAGTACTTGTACTATGATTTTCAATCACGTTCTCTAGAACGGGACATTCAATTTCCGTTCATTCGGAAAATGCATATGGATTGTGTGCCGTGATAGTTCACTAAATTGTATTGTACTATGTAGCTTTAAACGACGTTTATTGGTATAGATCGTGCCGTAAATTGGCGTGATCAACGTTCATGTCTTTCCAAAACGTTTGGATCCAAATAACTTAATGTATAATGTATATGTCACCGTAAGATTGTGAGAACCGTTATATTATAATCTATCGGTATTATTTCCGTTAGATTATAAACTGTCGCAAAATTGTGAACTGTGTGAAATGGGTTAGGTTAGAAGAACTGATCAACGGCGCGCGAGCCGAGCGTGCTAAGCGAGCGATACCGTGGCAACTGCCGGCGAGCGGTACTTCTAAGGGCCTGTGCACACCACGTTTTTTAAACGCGCCGTTGACGCGCGTTTTAGCAACGTCCGTCGACGGCGCGCTTTTATCCTACAGAAGGTCACAGGCTGCGTTTGACTCGCATGCGTATCGCTACAAACGCGCGTCAACGGCGCGTTTAAAAAACGTGGTGTGCACAGGCCCTAAGTTGCTCGCAGCTAGGCAGGCTATTTAGTAAAAGCACCCAGTTCACAATTTGTGGGTTTCCCATGGATAGATTTTAAACCATTGAAAAATAATACGCTAAATTGTAAATGGTTTGTTGCAGGTCACAATTTTTCGACAGTTTTTCTAACTGAACTAATACCGATAGATTTTTATAAACTAACAAAGTTCATGGTTATACGGTGACATGAAAATAACTGTCATCATTTATTATGCAGCGGTTAATTTGCCAGATAGGCTAACCTTCAACATTTTCAGTAAGTCGAAACTGAATATTTAAGGAACTTGCTGTGATTTGGAGTTAGATAGGTACCTGCCTATTCTCTTTCAAGCTTTTCAATGCACCATTTCCTGACGGGACTGTTTGCTTGTATTTTATTAGTCATTTCCTGAAATGTTACTTTATAACTCCACTGTAGTGGCAAGTTCGCAGTTCAAAAAACTGTCGTATCATTATTTGCATTTGTTATTGTTTATTAAGCAAACATTACATTATATTTCATAATAATATGCCAACATGGTTGCTGACCAATTAAATCCACAAGATTATCCGATTACAGCTACATAAACATAATATTATAAATTAACCACGCGCAAAGCCAAGTGTTATCAAGTCTAGCATCATATACGCGTCAATTATAAGCGTACTTAATGATATTTGCTTGACAAGATTTTATTGTCAAGTGTGTATTATAATATACTATATGTTCAGTACAGTACTTTAATCGAGGTAGGTACATTGATAAAAGGATAAAGGTTTCGAGTGTCAACTCCTCTGGGGGAATAATCCATGTCCCAGTAATCAAAAGCTTGATGCATCACTAAGTAGGTATATTTAAGTCTAGCTTCTGTTCGCGACTTCGTTCGCGTGGAAGTAGTAAGACACCACAATAAACTAAAACGACCCACCGCGTCGCATCGCATCGCCCGCCTGCGCTATTATTTCGTTTTCGTTCAGCGATCTTTCCGACTTTTTGTTTTGCTCGGTTCCTAACGCTCATAGCGTGATATTAAACAGCCTATAACCTTCGTTAAGAATTGGGCTATCAAATGAAAAAGAATTATTCAAATCCGACTGCTAGTTCTAGATATTAGCGTGTTCAAACAAACAAACTACACACATTCCTCATTGTTTTCAGTGGCACTGCGCTTCAACCACGTGTGTGTTTGGCTCCAATTCAACACCTCATTTTATAGGTTATTGTTCTAGAAAATAAATGCGTATTTAATTTTGTAACGACCTATCTACTCTTTTGACCTTTAAGAGTCACGCTTATACCTGTCTTGAAACCGGTCATTAAAAAGTTGATTAATAACTGAAACTTTTTAACGAACAAACTCCTTTTCCTTATTAAACATTTACAGGAGGGTAGCTATTAATGAGTAGACATCATTTGTTTTGGCCTTCAAACATTTCTTGATGAATTTATCATGTCTTCTGTCTTGCCGTTAATTTTACTGTTGTTTAAGTTCGAACACACATCGTCATTCACAAAGTTTATCTTATTCACACTGTTTAGAATGCATGCAAGAATAAACTTTAACCATCTGTGCTTTCTCATGGCGAGATAACTGACAAATAGATATCAGTTATTGTGTTTGTAGTAATAATATACTGCATAGAAATGAAAGAGAAACGCTCTAACACAACGCTGGTAATTTATTGCAAAATATTAAGCAATTATCTATTTACAAAAATACAAGGTGTCGTTTTGCATCCTCGTCAAATTCAAGGAGGTAACTATGCTAATGATTTTCAACACGAATCAATAGGTAATAAAATAAGTACTTAGGTCTTTTTTTTTTTTTTTTCGGAAGTCGGCATGTGTGGGACCCACATGTTAAAACCCGGCCCGTGTGATACCGCACTGTAACTGCTCTTTTACACACACACTACCGCATACGCAACGGGGTGATTCTGTTCTGTGAAAGTGGTGTATTCTAAAATATTTTCAAACTTAAATAACTAAGAAAACAAGTATGTATTAATTATTGAGCAGGTATCGTAATTTTATTTTATTATATATGTATTTCATACGAGTAGCAGCCTCCTGAAATTTGACGAGGACGCAAAACGACACCTTGTATTTCCCAGATATAGTTCCTAAATACTTCAAATGGTTACGTCATTTGAAGTTTTGGGCCATGATTGCGTGGGTTGATTTTAGCTCATAATGATGCAAACCATTTATCACTGCACTTTTTCATCCATAACATAACATTACGCCTGTGTTCTCCGAAGGGTTAGGCAGAGGTGTACCTACCTACAGTACACCCTCAGCCATCTTCACATAATATCCTACTATTGCTCTCAGAGCGAAACTTTTGTATTCATAAATGTGTATTCCTTGTTACAGCGTTAAAATTCCAGGAGAATCTGCTAAGGACTATGATACAGATTGAGAACACTTTCTTCGAGCTGGGCAGGACTTGCCAGAGAGATTGCCTAATTATATGCGATAGGGGGGCGATGGATGCCAGTGCATGTAAGTTTGAACTTCTTTCTTTTCCAAGCCTAATAAGATCAAAGTTGAAAACCCAATGTGACAACTACTACAAACTGTCAAATTTCTCCAAATCATTTTAAACCTTAAAAGTGTTGATGGTTAAGTTTAAAATCTAATGAGAAAATTTGACAGTTTGTGATAACTTGATGTGCTGACGACTGTACAATTAGTTTGCAACTTTTTATCATAGAAATTGCTGCCTTATTGATTTAAGCAGAATTTACATCTGATTTTCCAGATCTAAAATTACCATTCAAACAGGTTTTAACACCGCATTGAGAACGCAGATAAACGGAATCTATAATTAACACGCTTATTATTACTGGCCGCAAAACAACGTCATCCCATAATTATGATTAAGTACGAACAGACAGACAAACAGACGCCTGAAGGACAGGCACTTTGTCTGAGAATATAAATAAGTATATTATCGTCTACACTTAAGATAGAATTATCAACAGTGTAGATACTAGCGGATTATACCTGGAAGATAAAACAAAACAAAAACACGTGCCCTATGTATTTATAGGGCATGTGTTTTTGTTTTGTTTTAGAGCGCCTTCACTCTAGCGTTTGTCCAGCGTAGGCGTTCGATAAACGTATGCGCAGCGCTGACGCCGCAACAACGCGGCGCAGGCGTCCCGTTGTTGCGGCGTTTCCTCTGGAGTCAATAGAACGCTGCGCTAACGCGGCGCAGACGTCGACTACAAATGAACAAATCAACGGGTGCACAGGGGCGCGCGGCTGCGGGTGGCGGGGAGAGGTCGAATGTGAACAGGATTGTACACGCCTCCGCAGTAACGCGGCGCATGCGGCGCTAACGCAGCGTATTCATTTACCCTTGCACTGACGCCGCGACAACGCGACGCCTGCGCTGCACATCCGTTTATCGAACGCTTACGCTGGACAAACGCTATTGTGAAGGCGCTCTTAGCTGTAGTACTAGGTATATTTATATCTATAGTATTAGGTAAATACAAGGTGTTGTTTTGGACCTGTAAAACATTTTAGGAGGTAATTATGTTAGTGATACTCGACCCGAATCAACAAAAAAAAAAAATTAAAAAACTAATTAAAAAAAAAAATAAAACGAAAAGATAAAATCTAAAATAAAAAGTATTATTGATTATTGACTTGGTATCGTATTGTTATACGATTATTTACGAGTTTCATAACAACCTCCTGAAATGTTTTGCAGGTTCAAAACAACACCTTGTATACAGCGTGTTTAACTTAAGAGGCTGAACACAGCTAAAGCGCGGTCACTGTCGGACTGCATAGAAAATAAAGAGAAGCACGATAACACAACGCTGGTAATTTATTGCAAAATATGAAGCAATTATCTATTTACAAAAAAAATTTGATTGGATAAAACAATTAAAACAGTATTATGCTAATACGTTGCTTGTAGAATAATCTGCCAAAAAAACAGAATGATTGCATGTATATTAGTATAGTTTTTAATTGTTAAAAGAAATTTTTAGAGGTATCTTCGTGATTTTTTTCTATCGTATCAAATTAGTTGTATTATCTTTTCAACACACTATCTACCTAGCATATATCCTGAAGAATATCATATATCTGATTTTGTTTACTGCAGCAGTGGATCATATTTTTTTAGCCATTATAAAACTTCTAAAACTTGCGTTTGGCTCCTGTAGTCCCATTAACTAAAGTTTATTATCATTACTGCAACGAACCTCAGTTAGTCATTTCTGAACAAGTTTTATTATGAACACTTACCTACATACTACAAGCTTCTAGTATGCCTAGGTCTGTGTATATGTCTGTATGAGTCAGAAATAAGAAAATCGTTTTATACCATAAGACAAAATAAAGCTGGCTGTTATTCGATTCTGTTAGTTGGGAACGTTACCTACTGGTATATCTTGCAGTAAATACAAAAAGTGTTTGCAACTCCTCGTTCCGGGATTTTTTAGACCAGTTTTTAAGAAAGGGATATTGAGGGAACCACGTAAGTAGTAAGATAAAGAAACGAATCGAATGAATTATAAAGCTTACCATATAAATTACTAGCAAAATAGGTAGATAGATCAGGAAAATTAAAATACAATATTTACTTAGACAAGGTCAAATAGAATTACTAATTAATATAGAGGGTGAAAAATAAAATCATTATCAGTAGGTAATCGGTAATTGAAATGGTTCTATTATAATTGCTGATACCTACATTTAATTGTTACAAAAGCTTTAAGGCTTGTGCAGACTGGCGCGATATTGCGGGCGCGACAGGCAGTGCGACACTTTCTATGAAGTTTGCCTATAAATTGTGCTACTTATGTCGCGTCGTGCCTGTGCAAGAGCCTTATTGTTACCTATACCTACGCAGCTATAGGGTGTTGATATGCATTTGATTGCTACTTATCACATTTATCATCATTTTATTCTCGTTGCACAGTCTTTGTATTGTCTGATTCATAAATGAATGGCTTCTTTATAATTGTTGTCAATAAATGGATCGCCTATTGTATTGGTTCATAACTACATACATACTACCGTCAAATAGGTATAATAATAAGTTTATTTGTTTTCTCTCACAATGGTTTGTAGCACATAACAGTTTTGAACTATAAATTCACATTGTAAGAGCTGGTGCCTGATGTAGGTTTAGGAAAAACCTGTTTTACAGGTTACCAGGCCTTATACTAATTAACAGGCAGACGGTAATATGTATTTCTACTTAACAATTCAAACAAAACAAAAATAATTGAAAAGATATAGACAAAAAAAGTATGTACCTAAGGCGTCATCCACGGGCGAGAGAATCGCAGCGATAGTTTCGCCGTGCCATCAAATTCGCGCCGCGGTGATATCGCCTTGTGAAGATTGCTCCATACAGTTTCTATAGAATTTGGTGTCACGGCGGGCGTGACTAACGCGGCGATAGATGACCGTCTCGCCCGTGTAAATGACGCCTAAGTGTGTAAATAAATATGTTTATATTGAAACTTCAATGTTTTTGTTATTATTTGCTTCGTTCTATTATATTTACCTACCATTCAAACTGGGGCATTGATAATAAATTGAAATACAATGCGGTTAAACTAGATTGAGGTTTTGAAATGATTGGAAACTTGCACAATTGGCAGCAAAAACAACATTATTTATTTTTGTGAGAATGGAAAAAAACTGCAAGTACACAGGAAAATGAAGGTGCAATAGTTTGGTTTGCTACGATTTAAAATTCCCTTCATTATGCGGGATATTTGAATATGAATGACGTGAAGGTCGTAAATATGTCATTTGTTTACAAATATTTTATTTTAGGAAAGAAAATACCCGCTGAAAATACATTTCCGTAGATAACGTTTGTAAATTCTCTTGACAGGCAACTGCAGATAAAAATAACAAACGCTGGGTGGTTTCGGTTTACATACATTTTAAGGTTGAATACATGTTGTTTACTGTTTATAACTATATAATTAAACTAGCTGCTGCCCGCGGCTTCGCTCGTGTGGCTTTTTCTAAAATATAAGTAGCCTACGTTACTCCTTATCACATCACTCATCCATCAGCTATCTGCCAGTGAAAGTCCCGTCAAAATCGGTCCAGCTGTTTCGAAGATTAGCCGGAACAAACAGATTTTTTTTTTCTTGTAAGTAGTTCCGTTCTATGTTCTTTTGGTCTAAACCCATATTAAGACGTGCAAGTATGAAATCAGGATACATTTTCCTTCAAGATTAGGTACTTACAAGTTGTACAAAAAACGTTTTTTATTGTAAAGATGAATATTATACACACAACACACAATAAGCCCTAATCACGAACATTTTCTTAAGAAAGGTACTCATCATTTTCTTGTTACGTAAATTCCGGCCACGCGCGCGCACCAAGGAGGTCATTTGCTCGCTGATACGAACTCCAATTTTTGTTTACTTACAGCGATATCTGAATGGGTCATAATTACATATTATGACTATCTATACTTGGCTCTTGACTTAATCAGTCACTCCAATTATAATTAATCATACCTTTAGGTAATACTTAATTAGGTAGGAACAATTATTACTAATTTCTTTCCGGACATGACTCAGTTGAGCTGTAGAATTGTAGACACTGCTTCCGTATAGTCATTCACAAAAGTAAAAAAAAAAAAAGTATGTCAGGGTGTTATATAAAATTGGCGAGCAGCCGAATGCTACATTCATTTATAACTTCTTAATCTTTGATTGTACGTAAATACCTAATAGATTTATTTAACACATTTCAGTTATATCGAGAGAGAAATGGGAAGGGATGCTGTCTATTAACAACTGGAACTGTGTGGAGCTGCGAGACAACCGGTATAATCACATCGTGCACATGCTTTCTGCTGCCAACGGCGCTGAAGACTTTTACTCCACCGAGGTTGGCATAAACTAGTAACCTTTCTCCTAGAGTACAGGCGCCGGCGCCGCTCTGTGACACGTACTCAGGAAATGCAGGCCAAACATACGAAACTAGAGCACGTTTAAAATACTCGTTAGATAAAAGTCACTAGATAATGTGCTCGTTCTATTTTCAGTTTTTGTTTTCTTCTTTGTAGACTAGCGTATCCTACATCTATCTCTTTGCAAAGTATAAACTCTTCATTTGTTAGATTATTGTGCCATGCTAATATTCGCAAGAAAATCAGCATAGATTTACTGTAATTCTAATCGTTACAGTGTAAAGGTTTATCGTGCTGCTATCTAATTTAACATAAGTTAATTCCACAATGCTATAAATAAATACTGATCAAAAAGGAACTTTACACTATAATATGCTCGAAAAAATAGTCTGCTCAACAACTTAAATAATGCAATGAATTTTGTTGAACTGTCAAAATGAATACATTGCTACTGATAGTGTTACGCAATAGGGTCTTACACAATTTTTTGAAAAGTGTCTTAATTAAATTCTATAGTGCCAATATGCCCAAAAAAAAATCACAAAATTTTTATTCAATCAATATGTGCCATAAAAATGCATTTAAAATTTTACATTTTCAAATTTCGCGCGTAGGATGACGAAAACGCTGGACGAAGTGGACGCCATGTTGCTCTGTGGTCATGACGTCACTGTGCTATGAAAAAAAATGCGCTGATCTTTGTATGATAATTGACACGTTTTTGTTAACATAGCCGTATGACGTAATAACATGGCGGCTACTATTTCATGGTGTTTTTTAACAGATTAGAAAAACTGAAAACGTTGAATTGAATTTTATAATTTATTTTGTTATTTTATGAACTAAAACTAACATTTTCTTTATGGATTTGTTCTCGTATATAGTAAAATACCCTATTACCCCGCTCCTTGTAGCTAACATAACACTAATACTACTTTACATACATACATACATACATACATACATAACATCACGCCTTGTTTCCTCGAAGGGTTGGGCAGAGGGTACCTGTAGTATACCCACATTTCGCACACAGTCCCATGTAACAGGGGGCGAGCCTATTGCCATCAACCAGGCACAAACCAGACTCCGGGCTGCAACTGAGAAATTCTAGATAGAAAAACCCAATAACACTTTGCCCGACCCGGGAATCGAACCCAGGACCTCATGTTCAGCAGTAGCGCTTGCGCCCACTAGACCAACGAGGCAGTCCAATACTACTTTATGCATATTTTAATGTAACAAATTTAAGTTTTTCAAATATGTACAAAAAAGTATTGAAAATATCACAAAGTAAATAGATGATAACAAAGGTTTAGAGAAAATAAATATCGTATCTTGAACGATGTGAAACTTAAGGTTGTCCAAAGTTTGTTAATAATAATTGCTTTTATCATTAAAATATTACGTCGAATTTACTATCTGAAAAGCCACTAAACTCAAATGTCAATACCTACCTACCTACGTAAAACTTAACACATGACGCCTATATTTTCCGAAGTGGTAGGCTCAGGTACACCTGAGCCTACCACTTCGGAAAATAAATACATACATAAATACATAACTTGCAAAATGTATGCCTACTGTACACAGTAGGCATACATTTTGCAAGTTATGTATGTTCTACGTAAAAGCGAGAATTTATATTTAAATATTAACAATAGCTTAATGATTTACATCCTCCTATTTATCTAACATTGTGACTGATTTATCATTGTTTAAATTTTCAATCAAAGTGTTAGGGTCATAACCCCCGTCTGTGGGTGTGGGTGTTATCGCCTGTAAAGCTACGTCAGTTTTAAAGATAAATGGATTTATCCAATGAAAACGAATCTATTGAGGAAACATTCCCACCTTCCATTTATACTTCAGTTCATTAATATGAATCTGCGCACTATTTACAAACCGGCTAATTTCAATGTCATTAAATTCTTTAATGTCATTTAACGCGTGATAAGTCTTATGTATGTTAACACGTTATTTAGATACCAAATGTTTTGGTACGATAACATCATACCTCATCATCATAGTAATTAATTAACGTGACTAATAAAAATATGTCAACAAATATAATGTGTGGGGAAACAAGTATGCAATGTCTGTTATCTTTATACAAGTTCGTTAATTAAATAACATCTAACACCTTACCCGACTGCGCGACAGGAAAGGCAGGTTATTAACGTAGCGTAAAACATTAAAATACATTATTTTTATCCTACTAATATTATAAAAGCGAAAGTTTGTAAGGATGGATGGATGGATGTTTGTTACTCTTTAACACAAAAAGTACTGAACAGATTTGGATGAAATTTGGCACACAGATAGTTTATAACCAGGAATAACACATAGGATATTTTCTTTTTATCCCGATATACCCACGGGGTCAAAATTTATGCGGGTGAAACCGCGGGGCGCATCTAGTATATTATAAAACAAAGTTCCCCCGCCGCGTCTGTCTGTCTGAACGCGATAAACTCAAAAACTGCTGAACGACAAACGGTTTTCACTAATGGACGGAGTGATTCATGAAGAAGGCTTAGGTGTATAATTCATTAAAGTTTTGTGGAAATTGGCTGAAATATGACGACATCTTCAATGATAATGTTGAAGATGTCGGAAAAAACCATGCCGAATGGAGTTTTACTGGCGCACGCCGCGTAAACTGTACGAGATACATAAGTTCAAAAAAAAAATCCGCGATAGCATGTCTATCTTCTAAGGATGACCCACAGTAATCATTTTTATCTTTCAGAATTTGATACAAATTTCATAGTTATTCCGAAGCTATTTTAACCGGTATTACATATTTATTTAAAAGATATATTTGTGCCTGAAAATAAATGGTTTATTATTATCACAGATTAAAAATTACGCGTAATGAAATAATTATGGTGGACGGCGGAGGGCGCAGCGTTACGAATCAATGACCCTTTTCCTTCCTCGACTATGAGATATGCGATCGCTTCATTTCCTTTTAATCCCGGTAGAATATCCCACGGGAACGTATCTTGTGGGATATTTTCAAACATCCACGCGGCCGAAGCCGCGGGCAAAAGTTAGTAGGACATATTTTATGTAAAAAAAAATTAAATAAGTAAAGTGAGATCGTAAAATAACAAAGTTCTGCTAATGATACAATAATCGTAAAACCCATTTCCAATTTACGTCATGCCACACCTCTAAAATGACACAAATCATAATTTACCGTATGTATGTAAATGAGAAGTCGCAGTCTCGTAGTACGTCGTAGCAAATCTAGAAACCCATTAAAATTCTCATATCCTCCTGTCATAATAATGGAACACACAATTACGAGTTGTTGAAAAGCATTTTGACACCCATCTTTCTATCAATCATATTGAGAGACATTAGTGTATGAACAATATGAACTTACTCAGTTGGCTCTAGACATGACATACTGTTTGCAGGCTATCGATTGCACAATAAAGTGGTAGGTACTCTGTGGTACGTTATTTGAGGATCGCGTTAGTCCAGAGTCCAGGCAGACAGTGGATACTATGGGCCCCATTACGTCTAACAAGTACGACGGGTTATCATATTTGCATAAGCATATGCTATAAAAATGAGACTAATTAATTATCATGCTAGTTGGCACCTCATTCATAATAATTCCTGTTATTATCCTTACATATTTTAAAACTAAGTCCCCCGCCGCGTCTGTCTGTTTGTCTGAACGCGGTAAACTCAAAAAATACCGAACGTATTTTCAAACGGTATTCACCTATGGACGGAGTGATTCATGAGGAAGGTTTAGGTGTATAATTCATTTAGGTTTTGTGTATATTGGCCGAAATATGACGATTATTGTTGAAGATGTCGGAAAAAATCACGCCGGCTGGGAGTTTTACTAGCGTGCGCCGCGTAAACTTTTGACGATTGTACATCTTAAAAAGTTTAACAAAAAAGTCCGCGATACCATATGTCTATCTTCTAAGGATGACCCACCATTATTATTTTTCAGAATTTGATAAAAAAAGATATTGTTATTTCCGAAGCTATTTAACCCGGTATTATATGAATCCTCACCCAATAAAATATGTTATTTAAATTGAGCATTTATGACATCATATCATTTATAAAAGATATCACAGATTCAAAATTACGCGTAACAAAATAATTATGGTTGACGGTGGCGCGGGAGTCAATGACCTTTTCCTCTGCTATTACTTCGACAGCTGAACCACGGCTGAACAAATTTGGGTGAATTTGGCTCACAGATAGTTAATCAATAACCTAGATTAACACAGGATAAATTATTCCCGGTAGCGCCTTTCCATTGGATAATTTCCGACCTCCACGCGGGCAAAAGCTAGTATTTTTATAAATGACCATATACCTTCCTGTCGTGACGGCCTACTACGCGATTACGTATCTATGTACCACGTTTCACAGATGACGTGAAACGTGACTTAAATGATAAAACGCTTCAGAGTGTAATTTCATTGTAATACTAATGGCATTAAATTCGCTTACTGTGACACGGTACAGCCCATTCACGTGAGCCGCACGTTGACATACCGCATGACAATGTTTTTAATTTCATGTTCCGGTTGCTTGTTGCAAAATGGTCATTGACTCCACTGGACATCAAACTATTTTGTGTATACATAATTATAATTTTGATTGCTGTTGATAAAAGTTGTTAAAAAGAATTAGGTAGACATCATTGCTATTTAATTAACACTTAATAGCAGTAAGTAGGTACTTAAATTAGCGTGTGTATCACCACGCTCCGCTGTCTATATAGGTACTTATTATATACAGCATACATGGAAAATGTATCAATAGTCGATAAAAGGACATAAACAAACAGTGAAGTTACCTACACAGTATCGACCTAATAATTAAATAGGCATTATTTAAAACTATACTTAACTAGCTGTTGCTCGCGACTTGGTCTGCGGTCCGGGATGAAAAGTAGCCTATGTCCTTCTCCAGGTCATAGTCTACCCATATGCCAAATTTCATCGAAATTCGTTCAGCCGTTTTATCGTGAAAGCGTAACAAACAAACAAACTCATTTTCGCATTTATAATATTACGATTGGACTAAGTTACATTTTTCTACTTAGTAAGTATAATATGTAGAGATGGCTTATTCATTCCTAAACCACAAGTTTTAATAACTAAATTAAAAAAAACTATTACATTTTAAATTAGCTTGCGTTTGTTTATTTCGCTAAACGATTGCTCGGAGCTATAAAAACAATATTATTCAAATGTCTAACTTTATGAATGGCCGCAGCGCATGCAACCTAACGACTGGTTGTGGTTCATAATAACATTGGCAATGTGCCATTTTAAGATTATGGTTTTAAAGCGCGTGGTATCAATAATACCCACGGTAATAATTGAATGACGTCAACGAAAGATAGGATTACCGTTTTGTTATGAATTTCCCAAGATCAGAGATTAAGGAACACTGAATATATAAATTTTATAATATTTAATAAATATCATCATGATTGATGTGACACACATTCGTCATGTGATAGACGTAATCGTCTGACGACGTTATACATTCGGAATCCGACAATTCAACGTACGATCCTAATTATTTCCGTGGTTATTTTTGCTCAACCTTGACAGATATGTCGCCGGCTTGATTAGATGAATAATAAATAATGCAGGTATTGTTTTATTGTTAACAGGATCATGCATCCCGGTCCGAAGGGGTAGAGTTGGCCAGGGAGCTAGACTACAACGCGGCGGCCGCCTGGATCGGCCACCCGTACTTCGACGTGATCGACAACTCCACAGACTTCGACCTAAAGATGAACCGGCTGATCGACTGTGTGTGCCAGAGGATCGGCATCGACACTGGCGACCGGCTCAACGTCAACTCGAAGAAGCGCAAGTTCCTCGTCAAGTCGCCGATTGCTCTCGACTCAGAGTTCCCGTCCTTCCAGGATTTCGATGTGGTTCACAACTACTTGCAGAGCGATGTCCGCAAGGCGCAAGTCAGACTGCGCAAGCGCGGTCAGAAGGGCCACTGGTCGTACATTCACACGCTACGGAAGGTCCATCCCATCAATGGGCAATCTGTAGAAGTGAGGACGCAGCTTACACACAGGGACTACTTGAACCTACTCCCGCAGCGTGATGAAGCTCACTTCACGATCTTCAAGAAGCGTCGCTGCTTCATCTACAACAATCAGTACTATCAGTTGGACATTTATAGACAGCCCTCGCATCCCAGGTGATAAGATAATAGAATTATATTATTATATATATATTTATTTTATATATTGCTTCGCTTTCTTTATTGTGATAAATAAATTAAATGGCTGTGTTTTTATTTTCTTTTATGTATATTTTATCCTCTATGTAGAAATACAGGTTTTATGGTAATAATACGTATGTATGCTTTGTTATGTAATTAAATATCTTTAACCCATTAACAAAATTGTCTATATGCTACATTTAAATGTTTTCAGGTGCCGGGGATTAGTTTTGTTGGAGACATATAGCGCTGTGTATGACCAGGACACGTTGCTGGCTGCGCTGCCCAAGTTTCTCGTTATTGAGAGGGAGGTGACCGGCGACCCTGCCTTCTCTATGTACAAC
Source organism: Atethmia centrago (assembly GCA_905333075.3). Lineage (NCBI taxonomy): Eukaryota > Metazoa > Arthropoda > Insecta > Lepidoptera > Noctuidae > Atethmia > Atethmia centrago. Next base: position 25,250,367 of record HG995378.1, on the reverse strand, counting down.
TTGTCCTTGAAAGAAGATTGGAAGACCTCAAAAAAGTACTACACGGGTGGAGAAGCCAAGGCGAGCGCGAACGGTAAGACGGAAAATGTTTGCTTCGCTATTTCGAATATTGATAGAGTAATCCAACATGGGGATGCTCTCGTCTCTCATTGCATTCAAATGAACAGTCAACAAATCTCAACACCAACTTTTTAGAAATAAAGCAATTTTATTCATTTTCCAAACCCTTTGCGCTCGCGATCTAAATTCTTGTTTTCCATTCTAATTAATGGGTTTTAGTCATAATTTTTATAAATGAATACAATATAAAACTATTCATTTGTAAAAATTATGACTTAGTTGTTGCAATAAATAGTACATTATTAAAATTTAATCGTGAATATTGCTTTCGATCTAATTATTGAGTATGACTTGGGATTTGATCGAAAGTAGTTTGTAATTGAGATGAAACACATCAGTTAAAATTCCTTACTATCTGCCGAGCTAAAATGTCTACAAACGCTATTAAACTAAAATTATTGTGTATTCAAAATAATTGGCGACTGATAAATATATTTGGAGCAGGATACAAAGTTCTAATAGCTTTTGGGTCAGACAAATCGATGTATTTTACTCTCGTTGGTCATTTCTTTGCATGCGATATTGTGGTGTGAACACTGGCGTAATTGTGACATAGTTTAGATTAGACACCCCCCCCCTATTAGTTGCGGTAGAATTATTTTTTACTAGTTTATTTAGGAACCTTTAATTCTAGTTCTGTCTAGTTTTGGTCTCATTTCAATCACAAATTGAATGTTTTGCACTAACACGTCAATATCTCCCCCGTAATAACATTGTTTAGGTATTATTCTCGTAATCTTCTCTCCCCGGACGTGTTTGAATCTTCTCTCCCCGGACGTGTTTGAGAACTATCAATTAACATAGTTTACGGGCTCGGAATCGGCACGACCTGGGCCTGCATTTTCGACATAGATAGCGATCGCTTTACGACCGTATTCGGTCGTAAAGCGATCGCTATCTATGTCGAGACTGCAGCCCCTGGCTAGAGTGCCAATGCGAGTTTAAAATTTCAAACTTCAGAAATAAAAGAATTATATTTGTGTAAAATAAGCGCGGGAGGTATCGATACGATTGATGTAATTATCATAATGTGGATAATGTTAGCTTTCCCCACGCGTACCCGCGAGTATATTAAAGTCACACGTAACTTTCCAGATACGAGAGCTGTTGCTATTTTGGGCCGATTCGAACATTTGGATTCATCCGATGAATCTATTCATTCGCCGATTTAACATTAACATTCAAGACTTTACAATTTTGTTTCGTAAAGAGAACATTTAGCTTAGAAAACGTGACTAATACATTTGCGCCAGTGTCACTTTGAAACACTTAGTTTGGGGTTAAAAGGATATTTTCTTTTGGTTTATCAGGGCATACTAAAAGGTTGACCAACGGCCACAGTGATGGCAAACACAATGGCCAGAATGGAGTCGCAAAAATGAATGGGCACGCAGGTGAGAAAATAAATGGTCATGCCGTTGGCAAAATGAATGGCCACGCTGGGGACAAAATGAACGGGTACAGTGATAAGGGCGGCGCGCGCGCAGGCCAGGCGCCCGCGCAGCTGCCCGTGCCGCACGGACACTCTCCTGGGCTCAACGGTGATGCGCACGACACTGAACTAGACGATTTCAAGAAAAGCCACAGAATGGATCTCGGATCACCAAAGATTACAAAGGTCGCTGTAAAAATTTAAAAACATTAACACTTATCTACTTTAGATTTTGAAATTTTATGAAATTCCACTTTGTAACACTTCAATATACACCAAATTATGAAATACCAATAATTTTAAGATATATTTAAATGTAATAATTATTTAATTATCGCCAACCATCATTAAATGGATCATATATGCTCGTATAAATATTGTATTTATTCATACTAATTGTATAAATTGCCAAAAGATAACTATTTTTGTAGATTTCCTTAAATATTACAATATTTTACGTAGGTAACACACCACAGCATATAATATAATATTGAGCATTCTGAATAAATAATTCAGATCAAAATGAAATGTTTTGTATTGTTTGTGCCTTTACACAGTATAATATATTTAAATACTTTTTCATAAAATACTTAATGTAATAAGAAATAATGTCATCCACATTAATAGCATGTACTTAAAGTGTTGCAATAATATCAAATTAAGTATTGTAGCAGTATGTTGAACACTATGATTAGTGTCTTAGGTTTTAATTTACCTAACGCGATAGCATTTTATTTATAGACTTAATTTTAATTATATATGGACGACGTTATAAACTTCATAATTAGGACGTTGCAGTAAATCGTTTTAGTTTGTAGATTAAATCGTGAAATTTTTAATGTCTCGATGTTGTGTGGTCACGTAGATCGTTCACACTTTTTTCTTTACAGGGGTCCAAAATGTTCACGATAATCGACACCACTCTTAAACTATATTCACTAGAGCGGTCCCCTTAGCTTTTAGCGTCGAATTTATCTTAAATGAAATATATTTTTATCAATAAAGAGATATTTATGTGACAGAATAATTCGATTTAGAAATTGATGTCGTTGCAATGTCACGATTTTTTTTTTTGTTGGTGGAGTTTAGTACTTATCGCAAAATCATAAAGATAATTTTACAGAAGTATTTTAAGCCATCATTTTAATATAACGTCAATGTGTTGGAGACAACATCTACTGTTTAGCGGATTGCTAAATAGCTGCAAAGCTATTCAATGATTTGGCAAAGATCCAAGGTAGCATTGTTATGGCTGTGCTATTATAATTGAGCAATTGAGGGCTCGAGTTCTACAGAACTGTTGGCGGCGAGCTGCCAACTGAAATTTTTCTTACGAGCCGTTTGCACCAAAAGGATTAATGAAAAGCTACTACACACACGGCAAGAAGTGTACAATTAAAATGCCAGAATTATTTGACATAATCTTGTACTTGGCTTTGAATATTGTATTTAAATGAAACCTTACATTTTTATAATGTAATTTGTTTTGGTGCATCGTGCTGATAGCTTTTGGGCGTAAACATCTCAAAATTGCATATTATGTAAAAACTTTCGCATCCTTTCTTAATAAAGAAAATGCGTAATTGGATTTTTTGGTTTTATTTATTACCTAACACGAATTGGCGAAAACTTGGCTGATGACGCGCTGATGTTGAAGCGACCTATGTTGAATTTGCTGTTAACCGAATGTCTTATCTGATAAATAATGCTTGTGCCATCATCACAATTCTTCCGACACAATCGGGAGAGCTGTAATGGTGGAATATTAATTAGTGGATAGGAGCAGACTAACAGTCTGACTCAAGCAGTATAGAGTAATAAACGGATTTACAATCACATGTGCAATTAAACAAAACCTCTTTCTTCCCCCACCTTTCAATGCATAGAAAGTCAGCAAACGTATTTGTTAACAAATATTTGAGTTATGAACCTAAGTTGAGCTCCTTAAGTTCTGAGTTGAGCAGCACGATTACTGACAAATGCGTGCACTGACTGGACAGGTCCACTCAATCTGTGTGGTTCTTTCCTCAAAAGGACCATTTCAGACACCAATCTACATGGCCTTCACATGATCTGACCAAGATTATGTCTGGACTTTAAAAGAGACTGTGACCTCTGAGTTTGTTTTGGCCTTTCTTCTCAGAGTAGTCAGATAGGAAACGCCGACCTCATCTAGCTTTATTTTAAAAATATGATTGACGTGTAAAAGTGTTTGTACAAACCTACTTACAGAAAATAAATCATTTATCATTAAGTGGCACGGTCAGTGACAAAATTCGATTGTATTTCAGCATTTCATATTATATTATCTAAGATTTAGGTAGGTAGTAATCTTTTAATTTTGAGTTCTGTTCTCTGATTTAATTATATTTACCTCAATAATTAAGATTAAAAATCTGAAATGTTCATCGGATTTTGTCGCTGACTGTACCTAGCGGTTATTGGGGCGGAAAACACTTATTGTAAGTCGGCCGCGTCGCGTCGTACGACGCCACCCGATTAATAATTGTGCAAGGATCATCAGCATCACTTCTAGACGCAGACTATTAGAGAGGTTAGAGGAACCAGAAGGGGATGGCTTTGCCAAACAGTGGGACACAATAAAAATAAATAGACTAACAAAAACCTACCTAGTTTCTGGCGGGAAAAATTTAATTGATCCTCTAATTATTGACCTCAAGATGTACGCTTTTTTAATTAATATACCTCTAAAAACATATTAGGCTTTTAGAGTGATGCACTTCTTTTAAATAAATATGCCTTTTATTTAAAAGAACCTTTCTGGCCTATCTCATAGTACCAAGTTAGGGCACCCCGAACAAATGAGTTAGGCTAGAACTGTGACTGCGTGAGTATAAGTGGCGTGAGGCGAGCGGTTGATGCAGCGACATATGGAGTTGGGTCGGTCGCAGCTTCGCGCAGCCCTGGTGGCGGAATGGCAGGACAGGCTTTCACTCCCTACCCGCCTCGTCACCATTGAGGCGGCCCGGCCGGTACTCGAGTGCTGGCTCGGGAGGAGGCACGGCTCCCTGTCGTTTCGGGTGACGCAGGTGCTCTCGGGGCAGCGTGCGTTACCCCAGCAAAATTATGTCGAAAATAGTCATTTAAATCTTACAAATAATTAGTTGCCCAGCTTCTGTAATTGTTGCGCACATTTTTAAATTTGTTGCACTTATAGTTATTTCACAAAAACATTTCCTGCTGGGGTAGGTAACGTTTATAACGTTACTGCAGCCAGACATTTTCTTTTTCAATGGGAATATTGAAACAAATATTAGCTATATAATTAGTTGTCTAGACGAGGTAAATGTTGCACCTTATTTTGTATTTGTTCTTTCTTTGGCTGCGAAGTTATTCGAGATCATGCTGGAGTAACGTTTGTGGTTTTGCTGGATCTCTGTAACGGTTTAGCGGATTCTTATCATATTTTTTACATAACTTCTTAGGAATTAGTTGTGCAAAACGGTACGGAAGGAATACGGGTGGGTTTTAGTCAGTAAGAGTCTGTCACACTCTCCCGCTCCACCCAGAGCGGGAGAAGTTATTTGATGATTTCCTATCCAAAAAAGGACCTATTGAAGTGTTTTTATATTATTTTAATTAAATTTAAACGGTGCATTCTTTTGTTTTTTTTTTATTGCACAACTAATTCCTAAGAAGTTATGTAAAAAAGATGATAAGAATCCGCTAAACCGTTTCAGAGATCCAGCAAAACCACAAACGTTACTCCAGCAGGATCTCGAATAACTTCGCAGCCGAAGAAAGAACAAATACGATATAAGGTGCAACATTTACCTCGTCTAGACAACTAATTATATAACTAATATTTGTTTCAATATTCCCATTAAAAAAAAAAATGTCTGGCTGCGGTAACGTTAGAAACGTTACCCCAGCAGGAAATGTTATTGTGAAATAACTAAAAAACTAAGTGCAACAAGTTTAAAAAAGTTACAGAAGCTGGGCAACTAATTGTCTGTAAGATTTAAATGACTATTTTCGACATAATTTTGCTGGGGTAACGCACACCTCGGGGCATGGTTGCTTCGGGAAGTACCTGTGTCGCATAAACAGGGAGCCGGACGCCCGGTGTCACCACTGCGTCGACTGCCGGGAGGACACGGCGCGGCATACGCTGGCAGAATGTGCAGCTCGGGAGGAGCCGCGCCGTGCCCTCGTCTCAGGAGTAGGCAGTGACCTGTCGCTGCCAGCCGTAGTCGACTCCATGGTCGGCAGCGAGGAGTCCTGGGACGCGGTGGTATCCTTCTGCGAAACAGTCATGTCGCAGAAGGAGGCTGCGGAAAGGGAGCGGGAGATCTCTTCCTCTCACCCTGCCCGTAGCAGGCGCATCGGGCGTCGGCGGAGGGCAACGCCCTCTTCCAGCCCCCCTAAATGGGTCCAGGGGGCGACGGACTCTAGGACATCCGTCTCCCCCCCCACATAGCAAAACCCGATTTGGCGGCGCGTAGTGTTTCACGCGCGCCCCTATTGGACATCGCGGGGGGAGTTTTACACCTCACTCCCCCGCGAGCTTGAGGTGACCCGCAATGGCGGGCACCAGCCGGGGATCGCGGAAGTCGCACTAGATCCCATGATCCCCGGTGCTAGTGTGGTAGGGGAACACCGGGGTTGTTTTTAGTCAGTAAGAGTCTGACAGACCCCTCCGCCTGCCCCAGGGCGGAGGACATCCATGAGGATCCGCGAGTCGAGTGAGTGGTGTCACGGCAGCGTCCGGCGAGCGCTACATTACATTGGATGTAGCCCTCAACGAACGCTGCCGCAACGTTGATCGCAGTTACTTGGCTATTTATTTTTAGGACCTCAAAAATAGGAATTATTCGAGGTTCACAAAAAGAGACGCATTCAATTTATTACGATAATATTTTTAGGAAAGCAATATAGGATTTATTTGAGGTTCGCTTAAATATGTACCTACATGCCGTTATCTACTTCATAGCGTCTTGTCTGATAGCAGTGCGATGGAGACAAGATTTTAACCCATGCATGCTTGTTGCGAAAACTACAAAACGCACGCACGTACAGTCTGTTAATATTGGTAAATATTGCACATCTAGTGAATCCATCAAGGGGATGATGGGAGATTTTCGCATTGGTAGCGGATCCACCATAGCTAATATCTCCCCATCATAGGTCAGCCGCATATTTGGATACGAATCTGGGGGTCTACTCCCTAAGCACGAAGTCCGTAGTTTCGACTAAAGTTACGGGCATTTCCTACTCCGTATCACTTAGGCTGAGGCTATATTAGACCGCGACGCGACCTCGGACTGTATATATGAATAATTCGAGGCCCGAACTAAGAATGAATGACAACACGATTTGACAGTTGTCCCTACACCTGATATGTATTTGCCGGTCCGAAAAATTGAATTTGGACGGATCAACTTCTTGCGGACGGGCCTGTATCTTCGTTGACGGACTTAGAGAGTAGACCCCCTGTATCGTACGTAAACATACGTTATGGGACGTACGAATTAAGCCTGCACACTGGTTACGTTTTCTTCGTTGAAAAGCCAGTAGTGACTGTGACTCGATTGTAATGAATATATCTGCTAGATTACGTTGCAAAATCCAAAGTTTATTGCACATTGGATTTTCAACGCTAGGCTCGTCGCCAAGAGCTGAAAATCCAACGTGCAATAATATTTTGGTGTTGTTATAGTGTTAGTAAAAACGGACATTGGTGCCGATTCCCTTGTTCACAAACTAAACTAAATTTAAGTTCAGTGCATCTTTTTCTTTCTATTTCACTAAGAAAAGGACAGAAGATAAATTTTAGTTTAATCCTGTCAAATTAATCAGCGCTTGACGTAAATTGACGTAATTATAGTAGGCAAGTTTTTAATCACGTCTAAACTTGTATGGAGTAGTGACAGGCGCTGATTAATTTGACAGGACTAAACTAAAGTTTGTCTTCTGTCCTTTTCTTAATTAATTTGAAAGAAAAAGATGCACTGAACTTAAATTTAGTTTAGTTTGTGAACAAGGGAATCGGCACCATTAGAGGATTAACAACATCTGTATCATCCACACCTTACATTAAATAGAGCACTTTTATTATTTTCTGCGATCATATTTATTATTTTCAAGATTATTGAAACATTTTCTATTTATTAAAAATACTACTTATACATGAATATGGAATGCAGTAGAGCAAGCTTAAAATACGTGGAATTAAAAAAAGATTGCTGCATATGCCCCGTGGTTAAATGATAATGGCAGGCAGCAAGCAAAACTAGAAATGGACTAATGGACTGACTTTCAAAAGGATGGCTATACTTTTAAAGTAGATCACTATTCGTCTACATAAAATTATGCAGAAAAGAACCGGAGTTACTGATATAGCTTGCAGAGTAAGCAAACTGAAGTGGTATTGGGCTAGCCATGTTTGTGGACCGATGGCCGATGGAGCAGACGAGTCTTGGAGTGGAGACCGCGTATCGGCAAGCGTAGCGTGGGACGTCCTCCAGCTAGATGGAGCGACGATCTTAAGAAGGTCAGGTCAGACTGGATGCGGAATGCGGAAGACAGGATGTTGTGGCGCAGCTTGGGAGGGCCTTATGTCCAGCAGTGGACTGCGATAGGCCTAGTTGAGATCAGTACACTGGGTGTGCCTCTGCACAGAAAATCGACGATGAACTGCTGCTGTAGGAATTGCTGTCGAAAACTTAGTAGGTACCCATAGCACACAAACAAATAGATCTATGTAATTCGATAACAACCACAACTTATGCGTACGAGCTTATGGCGCTGCTACAAATTCTACACAAAATTGGACGATTGCGACACGATAAAGGGACACTATATTATTTTGCTTGCGCTAGGGGCCCGGGTGATTGGATTGTTGTTCTCAGGGCTGAACTTTCAAACGCTAGTCAAAAGTCTACTGTCCAGGTTACTTCAAGGTGTATATTGCTTTAGAAACACTGGTCTGGCCGGCGCAGACCTGGCGATGTCACTGCTAAACAAATGTCGACCTTGGTTTTGTTGAAATAAAGTTAAAAATAAACTTCCAATAGCCCGAGAGTGCATCAAAGCGGACAGAGGTGCATGTGTCAGGTCCGTCAGGTTATTTTTTAAATTTTAACTTTATTTTAAGGAATGCAATTATGATATTTGTTTGGCATTCACAACTACTCTGTCAAGTGGCTTTTGAGTATTTGTGGATCAGCAATTCAGGACCCGTTCTCTTGATTTGAAACGAAATTAAAATAGTTTAGTGAGAGTTACAATGAATAGTCAATTTTTAATAAAGTTCTGTCCTTGAGACCTGTTCTAGCCTCTGCATTCGGCTGGTAGAGATACTATTTACGGATTATTGTATACAGATTGTATTTGGCAATAGGCTCGCCCCCTATGACATGGGACTTAAAAAACATAACTGGGGAAATGTTGGTGTACTACAGGTACACCTCTGCCCAACCCTTCGGGGAAACAAGGTGTAATGTTATGTTGTACACAGAAGATGCAAAGCCAAAATCTGCGCCTACATAACCTTTCTACACGCGAAACATAATAAAGTTGCCCACTTACAACCATGCCACAAATACAGCAACCTTAGAGGATTCGTTATTAGTTTTTATTTGTATCTTTGATTTTTTGTTCTTTATACATTTTGATAACTTTCTTGCCAGGGACTAGTGTCTGGCTAAGTCCTGGTCGTTTTAGTTTTTTCTTGTCTGTCGCTCCCTCCCAGATGGCGTCATCTGTAGGCAACACGGTGTCGAGGACGGCTTGGGGTGGCGGTACGGCAGTCATAGTGCCAGCACCTTCACATACCACAGACTTCAATTTCTGAAAATCAAATATTATTTTTCTGAAGAAATTGGATGTAAAATTTTGCCTTACATTTTGCCATTTACCTTGCCTTATTTTCTAAGCAGATTATAATTATTTATCTCAAAACTAAAATACACATAATTATATTTGAAGAAAAAAATAATAATGCTAATGGTTTTCTTAGATGCATAGTATCAATTATTGATAGTAAATAATAAATTATGCTAAATATACAAACTGGTTAGTTTTAGTCCATGAACTTAAACAATGGGTTAACAGCAGCTAGGGTGTTACATAAGTTCAACCCTATGTTATCATGATATTGACATGTAGTACGGACAGTATTAATGTGATTACACTGTACCTGTTTATCTGCTTCCATTTCATCATTAGACTTCTGTATATCTGTGTCATGTGCGTACTTGCAATTGTGTCCAAAGCGGCAGCGGCCCTTCCGGTAGTTCCAGCATATTCGTTTGCCATTTATCATCTGTGTGTTGTCTTTACCTGGAACCTTACAGTTTTACCTATGTACTTGACGATTATATGCACCACTCGATACTAAACTTTTTTGTTCTTTAGATACCATGAAATTTATACAAGGATTAATGATGTAGTTAAGTTTGATAGGGTTAAATATGATGATGCTTATCATAAACCTTTTAGTTATTACTATTAGATCATTATTTATTAGTTTATTGATAGGATAATCAGAACATAAGTTGCTACAGATTGTTGATTTATTTCTTAGATACCTGAGTGTTATTTGTTTTGGGCAAGTATGTAAACAACTACAATTGTTTAGTAGACCGTATCTCCAACATCTTGATAAACAAAACTTATTGATTCAATACTCTATGCCATGGACTGGTAAATTATATTTATCTGATAGAAAGTCAACATATACCATTTTAACATGCTTCTCAAGTATTGCGGACTTTGCTAGTTCAGCTTCCACGAATGGATTCGAAAAAACAGAAGTTTGTAGGCTACTTTCTCCGATTGTCGGCTTTGGTAGTTTAGGCTTTGTGCTCTCTGTCTGAGATCTGGAAATTAAACACAGTCAAGTGTTATACAACAAGTTTTAATTAACAATTGCGATAAAGTTTACAAATTGCAGTTTTTACTTACTTTTCTTGCTCCGTGTTTTCTTCCTCAGATTCACTAGATGATGACCCGTAATTTAATAAAGCGTTCATTTTTGTGATGCTGTGAAACTATTTTAGAAAATACTACTGGAATAGTAATGACATACAATCAATAAATAAAAACCATGCTTCGTATTGACTGCAGCGAAACCACAGCGAAACAATAACAATTTAACAAATTGTCAAATTCAAGTCAATCAATGAATGTGAAAGAAGAAGATAGCGACAGTTTCGCCTGCTCTCGCATTAATGGATTTTCTCGTAACTAAGTCCAAAAGCACATAGCTTCACGATGAGCCATTGATATTTTAATTATTTTATTTTCACGTAAACATGTTGGTTTCATATAATTAATTCTGAAAGTAATCATTAATATACTTTTAAGAATATTTTCCATTATTAGAGTAATTTCGAATGAATAAATGCTTCGTTTTAGTCTTTATATACTTGCAACATTTTACTACAGTAAAATTGTCATTTGACAAAAAGAATACCACTGAATAATTATCGAATGCAATGGTAGATTTTAAAACTTCAACTGAATACGATTGGAGCCTTCAACGCTTTCATCACCTATGCCGCATACTAAAATGTCAACCTGTAATCTGTACCCATTTTTTGTAAACGGATTACTTTATTTAGTTATTTGCCCGTATGGGTCAGCCAGACGCGACAAATTACCCGTGTATTCTAACTGAACGTTAGGCTTGTTCAACCGTACGGGTGGAATAAATAAAAATCAAAATCGATATATTTTATTTCACATAAACCTACATGAGCATTTATGAAACGTCAAGAAACTCCACGGTTAGTCTTTTAAAAATAATTAACTTTTACAATGTTTTCAAATTACAGTATTAATAGGTAGGTATGCGAGGACAGTTTAGGCTTAAAAAGTCGGTTTACGGACGATAATTTTATGTGATAACGAGAGATAGATGCGTAACAAGCCGAACGCTTAGGCCGACCGTGCCTCTCTATCGCTAGTTCCGCGCTCTCGTATGCACGTTCGGCTCAGGCGGGACGTGACAATGAGTCATGCTTTTTCGTACGTGCAGCCGGCGTTCATCGATTTATAAGACGTTATCACGTCAATAAAAACTTATTTAAACCAAATGACATGATGGCCATCATGTCATTTGGTTTAATTAAGTAAGTTTATAACTGTAACTGTAACAAGTATTAGAATTAATGTCCTGTCCACAAACGCCACTACTATCTAGTTGAAATTAAAATTGTAGGTAAGGTATATAATGTCAAATAATGAAAATATTATGCCAAGGAAGTATGTCATAAAATAAATAATTAAAACTAAACATCGTAATTTGGGAGCAGTTAATAGACATTTACATAGTACATATACAATCGTGTTTGTGCAGCGCACAGGACAGTCCATTTACATGGAGGTTACATCTTCGGGTAGGCATGGGTAATATCGCTTTTGCACTGTATCAAATCGTATCTATGTATCGGTTTGGAATATCGGATATCGCATCTATATATTTCAATACATATATATTGGCTGAATCTGTGTGGAACTCTGAAACGAAAGTGGTATTGTGATTTTACGTTTCGGTTTTGTTCGATTTTTGTACATCATTGTATTTTATTTGTAACTCGAAATCAGTGAGTTGAACTTTCCTTCTTACTTTTCTCAGGCTTAGGACTGACTGCATTACTAATAAACGAATCATAAGAAAATAAATAAAGTATTCGATATTAAACTCTATGCTCCTGTAAACGGTGTTTAAAATTTGTATTAGACATTAGCGTATTACACTCTCTTCTTCGGCTCGTTCACTTATACCTACATCACTCCCGCGCGCATCTCAATCGCACACAGTACCGCAGTATTACAAGTAACCAAATCAGTTTGAACCGAATACCGAATATCATAGCGCGATACGATATTGTTTTGTTCTGTGACTCATACCAACACCAATGCATCAGGTACGCGGATACCTGATATATAGATATAGTGCCGTCCGATGTATAGGTAATGGATATTGTGCCGATACATAGGTATTGTACCTATATATGATTTGTATCGCCCACTCCTATCTTCGGGTACCTTGACTCAAAACGGTTTCAGGGAACCTGTTGCGAAAACCTGAAATGTGTGATCGGGCTAAGATGAATGACACATCTAACCTTAATCTCCGTCCATTTGCGTGAAAGATAACTGTCGTATGAAGTTTCATATAGTAACCGATCCGTGCCTTAATAGCGTCGATATCAGGTTCTGTTTTGTGTGTACCAAACTTATTGATAAGAGAATTGGTCTTTACTATTGTCATTTTCATGTCTCGTAGATGTTTAGTAGAATAAGTGGGAACATACCGAGTTTTTGTCCAGCATTGACAATACTCCACTTATTATTAATCTCTTGCGCTTATTGGCCATCGGAGCTTGGAACTCCTGCTTTCTGATGTAACTGACATTATTATCATTGCCAGAAGTAGATACTGTGTGAATCACTTGAATTTTGACAATCTTCACAGCACTTAACCCGCTATAAGAAACTAGTTACTTACCATGGGTAACACCTTTCCTTAGTGTGCTTGGAACGGCGGCGGCACGTGGCATTCCCAAATTTGCATCAGCTTGTGCAATACCTCCATCCTCCTTCTTCATAATTTTCATTAGTTAGTAGTGGCAATCTTTATTACTGGTGAAGTCCGACTTTATAAAGTTCTAAATAAATCTGCTTACCTCTTGGATGTATTTTTTTGTCAAAATACACCTTCTACCTCTAGTCTACTCATATTAATCAAAACTTGACTTGTAAGGGCTGGTTTGTTAATCATCAGATAACGCCTATCTAAACAATAGATACGGAATTTTGTCATTTTTCTCTATAAAACTGTGAATCCGCAATATTTGATTGACAGATAAAAAATAGGCAGTCGTGGGACTGCCGACAGAAGTGAAAACTTATCGCTTAACGTGCCTAAAGAAATTTTTCATGTCACATATTAAACTTTTCACTTGGTCAATTTAACTTCACTTACTGCTACTACAGCATGTCAGTGACGCGAACCCATAAGTTTTTGCCCTACGAAAAATCGGTCAACGCGTCTAAAGAATTTTTCATTTTAAAATCTGACTATTGAAAATACGTGAAAGTGAGTCTGTTTATTCTCGGTTCGGTGCTTCGTGAAGTATGTAGTACAGTCTTTGCCCCAAAAATAGGATAACTTTTCTCCTACATGCAAAACTAGTAGTTATGCAAAGCTTTTTGGCTATGCCTATGCTATTTGCATAGGCATAGCCAAAAAGCTAGTCTAGTATTTTGGTTTGAATTTTTAGCAGACGAATGATATTGATATTTATTGGTAAACATCTAAAAAGCGTGAAGTAGGCGTCTTAAAACAAGATTTTGCCACTATGCGTACTAATTGAAGTATTTTTTAATGGTGTCCTTTAGTTTATTCCAAAAATAACCCTAGCTAGAAGAAACACGTGTCACGAACTAAACAAGTGTCAATATTCATACTTTGGTAGATTTCATCTCAATACACATAGTAGAATTTTTTAATAAAGTGTGATCACCCTATAATTTCTTTTTTCCCATATTTTTGAATGTGTGCGAGCGAGACAAGAACTCTCGCTAGTTTGCCGTGTAGTGACGGCGGCATCAATTTCTGAATTAATTACCATTTGTCGCAAAAACTGCGCGTCCTTTATCTTTTGTAGACCAAAATCTTTAATCTTATTGCAGGTTGTGTTGATTAGTGATCTAAATGGCATCGGATGATGAAGTAGACGGTTCTTTCGCAGGTAAACGTTGAATTTAGCTAGCATGTCATAGGTAAGCCGCGAATAGCGGTATCATGTGTTTACTTGCGGTTTAAGCAATTAAAAATTTAGAAAATTTTGGGTTCCGTGACTTAGTTTTTGCCACTTATTTAGTCCAAACAGAGTGATGTGTTATCAAAGAAGTGGTTTGTCAGTGAATTAAGGTTGTATTTGTTATTTTGTGGTTGTAAATATTTTTAAGTGGCAGTTTGTGACAGAAAAGAACATGCGATATCCCCTCATTACTACTTAACAAAATGGACGCCGCCAAACAAAGGGATTAGTGACCTTAGCGTGAGGAGTGTGCTCATGTGGCGAAATGCAGCATCGTAAAGGTTTAGGTAGAGTGTTTGTAAGAGGGTGGAGTGGTGGACTGGTTTGACCAGTTTATTGTGAACTTGCAGGCGACGAGGACGTGGAGGAAGGTGAGGGTCAGAACGAGAACTCAGGAGAGAGTGATGAAGTACCTCCAAAGGTAATTGTAAAGTATTATATTCATTCATGTTTTTAGTATTATTCCACTGTGAATGATTGTATTTGTAAACATTTGAGGTACTGCTATTTGTGTTATGGTTATGTTGTTGAAGTTAATTCATTAGCTGTGAATGATATTGATAGGAGGATGAAGACTACTCACCTGAAGATGGTAGAAAGAAGAAAAAGGGAAAGAAAAGGAAAGCCCGTGGAGAAGAGAAGAAGGGTAGGAAGAAAAAGAAGAAGCGTAAGAACGAGAGTGAAGAGGTAAGTTAAAACAATTATTTTAATTTTATTGACATGACATTGATGATTATCTTGGATACCCTAATCTAAAAAGCATGCTGCAATGAGCAATTTACAAAAAAATACAATGCTCAAGAACTTCTTTACATGATATGCCTTTCAATTTTGCCTAAACCTAAAAAATAACAAGTCAAAATGATTGTCAGTGAAACAATCTATTTCACTTTAAATTAAATCTTTTCTATCTATTACATCACTGAGATTGTTTTTGAAACTTGTGTATACTTGTCTGAATGTGTGATGTCATCAATGATCTAATTATTACTGATCAAATCTTACTTAGCATGTAGCATTTTTTTATTTTTTTTTGAGGGTGGGAAATCATCAAGTAACTTCTCCCGCTCTGGGCGGAGCGGGAGGGTGTGTCAGACTCTTACTGACTAAAACCCACCCGTATTCCTTCTTGTTGCCTGTGTTGCGGGGGCCTCGGTGACCCATAAGTACCTTCCCGTGACCCCGGCAGGAGCATGTAGCATAAGCTGACTGCTACAAGATCAATTATTTGTTCTTTTTAACAAAATGATTGGCTATCAAGTATTCAATGACCTATTGTAGATTGAGTTTTATTGTATTTACGTTTTAATCAGTGCCACTACTATAAATGTGATAAGGTTTTCCATTAATGGATTTAAATTATTTTCTTTTCTTTTTGAAATAAAACTGATCATATTTGATAAAAGATCTTTAAAAACTTCCAAATTATATAAACTCTGTTATAGTCAAAAAGGCTACTAATATGCAGTAATCATCAATCTATAATATTCCATCATAAGTTTATATATTATCATTTTCTCCTCTAATAAAAACTTCAAAAAACATCAAGTCCCTTGAGATTATAAACAGAAAGTTCACTCAGTACTTTGACCTTTCCAAAATAAACAAAATCTCATTTAATTCAATGTTATCTTAAAGTTAAAAACTTTAACCGCACATGTAAATACAAATAAAAAATCAACAGTAGTGTGCATATAATAGGCAACTTAATGTTTTGTTGTAATTGAAATGAGTTACTAGTATCATTACTAGGGAATTTGTTGCAACATTTCTTCCCAGCTTAAACACTGGGAATTGAAGTAAGGTTTTGGAGGCTGACTTTTATAAGTCTTGATGTTCGAGTGCTTATTCTCACCCTTTTATAAATAAATATTTTTTTTTAAATAAGTTTCACCTAGCTTAATAAACCTTATCTCCTACAGTTCTAAATGAATGCTTTTCTACACAGGAAGAAGAGTTTGGCGGTGGTGGTGGTGGTGGAGGAGTTGAGATTGAGGCAGAAGGTGACAGTGATTATGCACTCAGTGCTATGTCATCCACAAAGAAATCTAGAAAAGGCAGAGGAAGTAAGCACAACACACCTGTGACCCCAGCAGCCTCTGATTCAGGGTCTAGTAAGTTTTATTTATATGTTTTATAACTTTTAGTTTCAATAATGTGGATTTCTCTACCATCACATCAGCTTCTCAAAATACTAAGGCAATGGGTAATGAGGAGGCTGTGTGTGTGTTTGAGTGAAATGAAATGAAATGAAATGAAATTGTTTATTCTGTAAATAGGATATGAGAATCACTTTTACACGTCATATTAAAAAATAAGCTAGATGGAGTCGACATTTCCTATCTGACTACCCCTGAGAAGAAATGGCGAAACAAACTCAAGGGTCAAAGTCTCTTTTAAAGTCCAGACATAATCTTGGTCAGATCATGTGAGGACCATGTAGATCTATGTCTGAAATGGTCTTTTGAGGAAAGAACCACACAAATTTCAGTGGACCTGTCCAGTCAGTGCAAGCATTTGTCAGTAATCGTGTAGCTCAACTCAAAACTTAAGGAGCTCAACGACTCGACGAACAATACCAAGGAAAGGACAATTGGGTTGGCCGCATAAAAAAACAACAAGAAATAAATAAAAATGACCCACATAGTGCTCACATTCACAATAATTAAAGTAATATAATACTTTTCAAGGTACATAAATATTCACTTAATTTTGCTTATAATATTCATCAATGTCAATATGTACATATAGTTGTATATAATGATAATAATGCATAATTTTAATACCAAATTTTATGGTTTTAGCACAAAGCTTATCAGAGCGAGCAGCTCAATCCCAAGCTTTTTGTCTTCTAAATAATCTGAAATTTTATAGTACCCTTTTTTACAAAGTTTGGTTTTAATACAGCTTTCAAATCGTTTAATGGGTAAATTTCGAATAGCAATAGGAAGTTTGTTGTAAAAGCGTATACATTGACCCATGAACGAGTTGCCTACTCTGTGGAGGCGAGTGTGAAGTACAGAAAGATTATGTTTATTCCTGGTATTTAAACTGTGGATATCGGACATTTTCTTAAAATTTGATATATTTTTGTGTACATACATAAGATTATCAAATTTATATTGAGAGGCTACAGTCAGAATATCTATTTCTTTGAATTTTTCTCGAAGGGAATCTCTTGGACCTAGGTTGTAAATGGCTCGAACAGCCCTTTTTTGTAAAACAAAGACGGTATTAAAGTCCGCACAGGTTCCCCAGAGAAGAATCCCATATGACATAAGACTATGAAAATAACTAAAATAAACAATTCTGGCCGTATCTACATCGGTTATCGATCGAATTTTTTTTTAACAGCATAGGCGGCCGAACTTAGTGAAGCCTGCTTAGCAGAAATAAATAGTAGTACCTTTATAAGTAAAAAAGCTTGTCACTCAATGTCGACTCAGGTATTATGCAAAAGAATAAATACACCAATAATTGCTATGACTTTTACTCAGCAGTGATCGTGCCACTGCTGGGCTTTCTTTTTTTTTTTGTTTTTTTGGAGTTGAAAAATGTGTATTTTGTCCCTGTGCGGTCTTCTTACTCCGTTACCATAGTCCCTGTATTATGACATGCATCATTTTGAACAGGAAAATATTGTTTGGGTAAAATCATAATTTCAGTTCTCCTATTTATTAAATGAATACTTTCAAGGTTATTCTGAAAAGGGTATTAAAAACAGACATGTGAAAGTAACTGTGAAGGGCCTTTGCCCAATATTGGTCAACAACACTGCAATACGAACAGCCATTCATATATTCTTAATGTTAATACAAATTCAAGTACTTCATTAGTTACGTAACGAGGTCGCGTCACACTTATTAATAATCACGCGAGTCTTTGCAAGAATAAACAACATTTGCTTGAAATTTATTTTTTATTTATAACCTTTCAAGTACTTCAGGATGCAGGACATGCGGTACATACAAATAATGGAATGAATCATTATCTCCTAGATATTCTAATCGAAGTCTAGCCACGCGCAGTGCAATGACCTCTTCAAGTTTATACTGACCTTGCTCAGTTCTCTATCATGTATCAAGATCGATATTGCGTCTTTGTCTATAATTTGTGCATGTTTTGTTACCATGTTGGTATCCTAATTGATATTGTTTCTTTATTTCCTCATTATGGAGAGATTGGATTGGATTGAACATCCCTTTCGATCGATTCGACATCTATTTTTTTAGGCATGTTATTGCATCATATCCTTTTATCTATATGCGCGCTATTGAGTCGTTACGTGGCGTTTGTCAAATATTCAACTCAACATGTTTGGTAGGAGTGGGTACCAAAGCACTTACAAAGTCCTAGGTCTGGCTAAATAGTCATGGGTAGAGAAAACTTACGTCAAAGCACAAGTTTATTACTTTTATTATTTCACAATAACGCTTTTTTTAATTTAAAAATACTACATCATTTAAAAACTAACAGACTTAAAATAATAATATGTACAAGTATATAAAAAGGACGGAAATAATCATAGGGCATCAAAAAATTCTTCCGCATCGTTGTCAACAGGAAAAGTGCACAAAAGGCTGCCAGCATGGCCATGTTGTATGGCAATGCTGATACTTTGGCCAAAAAATAAGTTTTGTATATTTGTTTGCAATATTGTATTGCAAAATGCTAATACTGCCATAAGTATGTACAGCCATTTACAATTTCTCAATGGCTTGGAACTTGGGAGTGGTGGCCCAGTGGTAACAACCGCGACTGACCGAGTTGTAGGGCGTAGGTTCGAACCCTGACAGGCGCTTGTGTAAATTATTTCATCACCACTGCTCTCAAAACGGTGAAGGAAAACATCGTGAACAAACCGGCATGTCCTAGTACCAAAAATTCGAAGACGTGTCATCTACCAACTCGCACTGGGCCTGCGTGGTGGATTACGGCCCACTCCCTCACACCGAGAGGAGGCCTGTCCCAGAAGTGGGAACATTATAGGCTGATTATGCATGTTATGCAAGAAGTTGGGATAAGTTAAAGAAGGTATAGGGCGAAAGTATACGCGTGTGTAATACGTATTATCTTAATTTTTCTTCTTTCAAATTACAAGCCTTTTTTTTTGGGTGGGAAATTATCAAATAACTTCTCCCGCTCTGGGTGGAGCGGGAGGGTGTGTCAGACTCTTACTGACTAAAACCCACCCGTATTACTTCCGTTGCGTGTGTTGCCAGGGGCCGCGGTAACCCTTTCGAATTTCCACGCGACCCCGGCAGGCATCGGCCCTAGTGGACCCCTACACTTGTGCTGACATCTCTTTGAGGCGCGTGTGGAAAATTTAAGCCTGCCTTTAAAATTATGAATTCCTGGATCCTTCATAATCCGTAAACTGACGCGGTTCAATGCGTAAGTTAAAAAAAAAACGTTTAAAGAAATGCGCGTATCGTTCGCATTCGGTCCGCTGGATGCATTCTCGGACAAGTGATTAATTTATGTATTTTCGACTAAATTTCAACATGCGAAATCTTTATGCCGAAAGACCGCTCTTCGCCTATTGCAAGCCGACCCTTAAGGCTCCTACATACTGGCGCGACTTGTCGCGCGACGCGACGCGACACAAAGACACCGCGTGTAGCGCTACAAGCGGTGCCTTCGTGTCGCGACGCGTCGCGCCAGTATGTAGGAGCCTTAAATGTGAAATGTTTCCACAGTAGGCATGCCGACAGTTGAAGAGGTGTGCTCGTCATTCGGGCTCACTGACGTGGACATACAGTATTCAGAGGCCGACTTAGAAAACTTGACATCATACAAACTGTTCCAGCAACATGTGCGGCCATTGCTTGTCAAAGAGAATCCTAAGGTATGTGTTTTATGATATTCATCATTTGCCTAACCGTCTCCCAACTGTCCCTGAGATAAAGGTCCCCCGCCTAGTTCAGGGGATAGGGTCAATACTCTGTGCAATAATTTTCATGTACACACGGCTACATATGAAGCTATAATAAATTTCCAGTTTACGCTGACCTCGCATTTTACGGAAATCCTATACAATGCGAGATCAGCTTATACAGGAAACGTATAACTTGATGTGTAGCCGTGTGTACCTACTAAATTGTATTTTTTTATTTTTTTAATGGTGAGAAATAAACAATTTTTTTTATTTTTTTTTTATATGGTGACCCCATAGTGTAGTGCTTCCAGTCTTAACTGGATGCAGCTGAATACAGTATTTTACATAGAGCGACTGTCTATTTGACTCCATAAACAAGTTACTGGGTAACCTGTTGGGTACCTGCCATCTTATCACTTCACCGGTTCACTGATAGAGAATGCCTAAGGTATTAAGTCCGCCTTTGTACCTTAATTGTGCGAGAAGTATAAATAAATAACATGATAGCTCTCGATAAGACTGTTATAGATCTTCTAATGTCAGCCGACAGGCAGCAACGACTTAACGTGCTTTCCGTTTTAGTTTTATGTTGCTATAGCAACAGCCTGCGACTTCGTCCGAGTAAAATTTCTTGTTCCCACGACCCACCTAGTTGCATAGCATCTCCCGCCCGCGCTATACTTCGTTTTCGCTAAGCGTTCTTTCTAACATTTTCCTTTTTGCTTATTGTGTGATATAGCCTATACGCCTATAAGCCTTCCCCAAGAATTGGGCTATTAAATGCAAAAATATCTTTTCAAATCCGACTGGTAGATCCAGAGATTAGCGCGTTCCAACAAACAAAAAACCAAACAATCTCTTCAGCTTTATTATTTAGTACTTAGTCACTTAGAATACCCAAAGTGGTCGATACCGACGCCTTGGGGTCGAAATCTGTTTCCCAGGAGTCGACATGAACGAAAACTGATTTTGGGGGTCGACGAGGTCTAAAAGTCGACCCCTAATAAAACTAGTTCTTATTTGAAACTTTCAAGATACTGTATAAGTTGTGTTACGTGTACCAACTTGCTATATGTATAAGAATGACTAATATTTTAGTAGGAAGTATCATTGTTGTACTTAAAAAAAAACAACTCAACAAGTCGATAAGCGTGCACAAGTTCGTACAAGATGAAAAAATTGGCTTTGGGTGTTTTGAGGTATCAGTTCATTTTGGAAAAGGGGTCTAGGAGTTGGAAATCTCTGATATAGATGGAATAGTAATGGATTTAATAGAACCAAGCCCTTTTAGCATAGAGTATGCAAAAGATAGTGGCAATAAATAAATAGCAATTACTTTTAAGGATGGAAAACCTTTCGGTGTTTCTATTCTATTACTATTGCGTTAGTTTAAATTAATAAGCACAATTTTCTTGTATCATAGTGGCTTATAGACAGGTATACGATACTGAAGACACCATCCTTTTTTGGAAGATAAATAGGAAACTGGTCAGGTAAGTCTAACCAAAAAGTTTGTGTTTTTAAACCCGTACAAGATACATGATCGTATGTTGACTCCTAGGAATCCTATGTCGTACATGTGTCGTTACCATAGTGGGAAAACTTATCAATATTCAATTAAATTAATTCAAAGACTATTACTGACTGTTATTTTTCCTCCCAAAGATACTACATCCCAGTAATAGATGAAGTAACTAGGAACTTCCTCATTCCTCATAGCTGCAATATCATTGGCCCAACCAATTCGAATTAAATGACTTTGATTCATGTGGAGATTTCAAGAATTGTGCAATACATACCTTGCCTAACAAAAGTAGCTATAATAGGCGTCGTATGCAGAATACACACCGTATTCTGCATAGAGTGCTCATAACTATGGACCAATGTGAAATTAAACTGACATTCTGGTATTTGTATTTGTGCCCGGTTGATGGCAATAGGCTCGACCCCTATTACATGGGACTTAAACATAACTGGCGAAATGTGGGTGTACTAAAGGTACTCCTCTGCCCTACCCTTCGGGGAAAAAAGGCGTGGTGTTATATTATATTTTGGAATATAAATTCAAGCTGTGCCCTTTGTCAGCACAAGTGTAGGGGTCCACTAGGGCCGATGCCTGCCGGGGTCGCAGGAAGGTACAAAGGGGTTACCGAGGCCCCTGGCAACACAGGCAGCAGAAGGGACACGGGTGGGACTTTTTTAAGCTGTGCTGTTTCAAATACGAACTTTTGGGCTTGCGGAGAGTAAAAAACTGTCCTATTATTTCAACATGATGAAGATGAACAAAACCTTGACTCTTAAACAAATCTTTCTTTCAACCAGGTTCCTGTATCAAAGCTCATGATGTTAGTAGCAGCAAAGTGGCGGCTGTTCTGTGAGACAAACCCGCACCTTAGCAGCGGGACCCCGGCTATGGGCTCCGAAGACAACACAAACACGTCCACAACTTCGGACTACGTGCCTAAACCCGGCCGGCCTGGACGCACCCCTAAAGAGGTTAAGGTAATTATGATATTTTAGACCTCTGTTTCACATAAGTGGAACAATTTCGTTGCCTTCCAAGTTCTATAAAGTTTCGGCGTAAGAATAAATATGATATCAAGTCCCAATAACCTTAAGAAAATTAGTTTACTTTTTATGTAGCCGATCTTAGCGGCGACTTGTAGCGCCGAGAAACTATACATCGCTGTTTCAGTCTTGCGACCTGAAATTCGGCGAAATTTGACTCTTTTGAAAATCTTTTAAGAGGCCTCTAAATAGTTTTCAATTTCTAAGAAAGTAGGTACAATATATCATCACATTTTCTGTCGCAAAGCAGCTTTGTTATGTTCCGGTTTGATTGGTTCAGTGCCACTGAAATTACAAGCATAATTATGAATATTTCAACTTGTTACTAAGGTGGCAAACCAAACACCGTAGTATTGCTATTGTCACTATTAAACACCTTATTAGCCTACAAGGCCTGTGCCCGAAGGGGATTCTCATCGGCAAAAATGTCGAACCTTCCATACAAACTTTCATCCCATCCGTCCTTAGTGCTTGCCTTCGGTATGAAAGAAACTTGTGTGCAAAATTTCATGCTTCTAGAACCAGCGGTTTAGGCCGTGCGCTGTCAGTGAATATTAATGAATTAAAGGCTCCCGCACACAGGTACGACGCGATTCTGATAGAACAATTGCCATGAAGTTTTCATAGAAATTGTTTTACTAGAGTAGAGTCACGCCTGTCTGCAGGAGCCTTTAAGATTTTTATAAAGTAGATTAGTGATTAGTAGATTAGTGTAGTCCCCTAGCTTGCCACACTATAACTAGAATACCTTTTCACAGAATGAAGAAGCAACAGAAGAGCCAGAAGAGGAAGAAGAAGAAGAACAAAGCGACGAGGGCGCCGCCGCGCCGCGCAAGCGAGGTCGCAAGCCGAAGCACGGCGCCGCGCCCGCCACGCCGCGCGGCAAGCCGGGCCGCAAGCCCAAGGTGCCCACCCTGAAGATCAAGTTCAGTAAGAGGAAGCGGACTAGCAGCGTGAGTTTTGTGATGATAGCTATTTTTTAATTGCTGAATAATTTATACCTTTCAGGTTAAATAGAACATGATACAGATCATCAGATGAACAGTCAACAGCGCAAAAACGATTTATTTTTGGTAGAACAGTGGTGACCCAGTGGTAACGGCCGCGACTTACGAGTACGGTCGTAGATACGAACCTGACAGGCGCTTTACTTTGTGTATATTAATTCATCACCACTGCTCACAGATCGATGAAGGAAAATATTCTGAGGAAACTAGCATGTCCTAGAACCAAAAATTCGAAGACATGTGACATCTACCAACCCGCACTGGGCCCGCGTGTTGGATTACGGCCCACTCCCTCTCACGGAGAGGATGCATGTAACCCAGCAATGAAAACATTATAGGCTGATTCTGCTAAACTCAGAGATCTCTTTTAAAGTCCATACAATTACATTGTAATGGGCAGATTATTGCAGGACCATGTAAGTTAATATCGGAGGTGGTCTTTTGAGGAAATCATTACACAGGTTTCAGTAGACCTGTCCAGAGTTAGTCACACATGAAATACGAAAACACTGTTACGAAAGACGTGCAGTTAATTTTACTAGAACATCGTATTTGCCCAAACTTTCCAAAATAAGTAGTTTAGCACAAAGACCACCTTTCGAAAGTTTTCTCATACGTACAGTTGTTTTGTTCCCTAATAATGTGGTTCATCGCCAAACCGACATGCCATCCCCTGTTTCTCTAAATGGAGATTTAAAACAGCTAAAGGATTATGAAAGCAGCTATTAGTCTATCTGCTGATAACAAATTACTGACCCATTTTCCTGGCTAAATCTTCCCACTAAATACAGTCATTATGGCTTAATAGCCGACCGGTTACCCCCGTAACCGGTCGGCTATTAAGCCATAATGACTGTATTTAGTGGTGTAATAGCTGCCCCACCGCCTCTCATGCAGGGGGTTGTGGGTTAAAATCCGGGCAAGTAATAATGTGATTTTATTCAATTAATATGTACTTTCTGAGTTTATCATGGACAATACTGACATTGGTGAAGGAAAACATCGTGGGAGAACCTGGACTTAAGTCTGAAATCACCAAACCGCCTTGAGCAAGCGTGGCGATGAATGCAGGCTCATGCCTGCTCTGTGTGAGACAGGTTTTCGCCATACAGTGGTACACAAATTGGCTGGTATTATGGCGGCATTTTCAGTTGCATTATTTGTACAGATTTCTATAGGAATTTGTGTTTTTCTCACTAGGAGGAAGACCAAGAAGGTAGTGCCGTGAACTCTGACTCGGATGCAGAATTTGAACAAATGTTGGCCGAGGCTGAAGAGCCGAAGCCAGCAGCAGCGGCCACCGCCGAAGAAGAAGTACCGTTAAAGGAAGATGACCCTGCTGTACCTGTAAGTGGCAACATTTTGTATTTAAATTCAAACATTTTGGTTATTTACTTAAGAAAAGTTTACATGGTAAGCTTAGTAATAACAGTTAGGTAATTGCAGTAAGAAACATTTGTAAAGTTGCAATGTTAATATGCAACCAATGTCCTTTGGGAGTGTGTTTCAAAGATGTAGTTGAAAAAAGAAAGAAAATATTATTTGCGGTAAACATGACGTAAAGAAAGAACACAGATACAATAAAGAACAAATTGGGGGAAATTATGCGTCACATCCACGCGAGTTACATAACCCTAACATAATTTATTATTTGAAAATCAGTCATTGAAATGACGCTGAGAACTCCTTAATTTTAATGACTTGTTCTCACTGTCTTGCTCAATATGAAAATTAACATGGTTCAGCAGCCGAAACTCAAACCATTTATTTCAAATAAACCAAATTCAGGTACTTTTGAATTGTCAAGGGGTCGGTCAGTCAGAAAGATGAAGCTAGTCGCTCATTCTAAAGCATAGTAGGTTCCCATGTAGAAGAACGGACAAGAAACTCCATGGACACTCTTTTAAATTAAAGATATTTCAATAATATGTTGTATGTTCTGCTTGTATATGAATGACCAATAATATTTTTATACAGGTCAATCTTTATCGGTCATACACTGTGTGTAACGGTTTAGGAACAGGTACCAGAATGGTACACACCTGTGAATAAAGTTGTTTTAATTTCCTTAAGTATAAACTATTTTACTAACTAAGCAAATCGACGACAATTATCAATTTCCCAGGGTCTTTTATAAGCCATGTTTCTCCTTTATAGCAACCCAAAAAGAAGGCAAAGACCAAGATTGGAAATAAGAGCAAAAAGAAGAAGAAACTGAAGACAACAAATAAGTTCCCCGACGGCGCCGAGGGAGAACATGAACACCAGGACTATTGTGAGGTTTGTAACCTGTTCACTTAAATCTTTATTTATTGGAACCTTTGCTCACTGTTCAACCTCGATTATGAGGAAAGACGACCGGCTATGAAGCTGATTAAAAAGTCAATATCGTATCAAATTAATGATCGCCATACAAAGAAGTGTTTGTATCCTGAAAAGTGGCAGATGTCGAGTATCGACCTTCTAAATGCTTTACCAACTTAAGGTTGACTGTCCTTGCATGTTATATAAAACGGACAATGGCGTCGATTCCCTTGTTCACAAACTAAAGTAAATTTAAGTTCAGTGCATCTATTTCTTTCTATTTCATTAGGAAAAGGACAGAATATACATTTTAGTTTAGTCCTGTCAAATTAGTCAGCGCTTGACGTAAATTGACGTAATTTTAGTAGGCAAGTTTTTAATCACGTCTAAACTTGTATAGAGTAGTGACAGGCGCTGATTAATTTAACAGGACTAAACTAAAATTTATCTTCTGTCCTTTTCTTAATGAAATAGAAAGAAAAAGATGCACTAAACTTAAATTTAGTTTAGTTTGTGAACAAGGGAATCGGCGCCATTGTCGTTTTTTATTTTTCCCCGACTGCGCTGATAGGAAGGTGTGTTTATCAGACTATGTATGTTTGTTCTTTTGTGGCGCTCTAGAGACCAAATGCGTGGGCCGATTTTGATAATTCTTTCGTCAATCGATTTGTCTTAATCTTGCGAGTGTCACTAAATACATGACATTAATCCAGATTCAATATGGTGACAACCAGACGCCATATTGTATAAATTGGACGAACTGTGTCAAGTGGGTTTGAAAATCATCTCTGGGTTTCATTTTGATTGACCATTTACGATATATAGCGATATAAAGTTGGTTAGCAACCATTCTCACTTAAAGGTTTCATAATAATGATATGTCAATCGTCCGTATCGTACGTATAATAGGTCAATCTTCAATGAATCATTATTGTAATCCATAATGTACACACACAGGTGGTAAATAATAATAATAAATAGAAACAATTATGGACTCTGTCGGGCACAACAACAAGCAATATGAGCAATAAGTCTTATTAACATGAAAAAAAAAAAGGAAGCAATTATGGTGTAGTTACTCTTCATAAATTAAACAATAAAGACCTATTGCCTCCGACTACATGAGATTGTATAAAGTATTAAGTTATATATCTTGATTCTATCTTTTTTAAAGTTCACTCAGGTTTTTGAATTTTTACATTTATTATTTTGTGTCTCTGTGACAGTTAGATAATTTCAACCTTAGAGAAGTTTCTACTGTTAGGTTATTGAAGACAAAATAAAGCTTATTTCTCGTTTCTTACCAGGTTTGCCAACAAGGTGGGGAGATAATCCTTTGCGACACATGTCCACGTGCCTACCATTTGGTGTGTCTCGAGCCTGAGTTAGAGGAGACACCTGAGGGTCGCTGGTCCTGTCCACACTGTGAGGCCGAGGGCAACCAGGATCAGGAAGACGACGATGAGCATCAAGAGTTCTGCAGGTGAGAGTTTAGCTTACATGATTAGATATAACTTTCGATAGCAAGAGAAGAAGCTTCTCTTGTCGCTATGGCCATTTTGGTCTCAAAATTATTATATAACAACGGATTGAGCAGAACATAATGTATTATTTTGAATAATTTGGTTTGTGAATTCCTGGAGCAATGCTACTAGTCCAAAGGTACCTCATGTCTTGGCTTGAAACTATCACCAACTAGAATATACAATCTTCCTTTATTATGTTATCCATCGAATTTTCATCCAAGCTTTTTGAACCCAGGCAGGCTTTTTACGCCATTCTTTGCTGCTCCTTAACAATATGTAGCAAAGTTAACATTGGGCATAAATGTATGGGACTTGGTCCAAATGTCCACCACCGTGGAGACCTATGTCACTGAAAAATCAAGTTTATCAGTCACTTTAGCCTTAACAGCTTGATTGATTTTAATAAATGAGGTATATTTGAGGTAGATTTGGGTTGACCCAATGAGTATATAAATTCTTATATCCATTGTTGGCTATAAGAATTTTGAAAAAATAAATACGACCTGGACGGATTTTAGCCCATTGTCTTATGAAACATTCCCTTACTTCCAGAGTTTGCAAGGACGGCGGTGAACTTTTATGCTGTGACTCTTGTCCGTCAGCGTACCATCGGTTTTGTCTCAATCCGCCGCTGGAAGAGGTGCCAGACGGAGACTGGAAGTGTCCTAGATGCAGTGTGAGTATTCACATTTTTATACCTATATTAGCTAATACGACTGACGCTGTCCTGTCCAAATTTCAATAATTCATGAAAAAAGAACGTTTAGGTTTTCCCGAATTTCAAGAATTTCCGGGAAGCTTTTCCAATTTATTTTTTCATAAAAACCTGATTCGGACTATTACGAACATTTTAAAACAAAAAATAGCCAAATCGGTCCCGGCATTCTCAAGTGATGCACGTATAGAGGCATGAGGAACAGGGTGTAAAGTTCACTCATCCTCCATAGAAAAGGGAGGATCCTCCGACCAGACGGGTGTCGTGCCTGGTGGGCAACTGCCCGACGGTTGTTGTCGCGCGGTAAACTGCTTGTGCAAAGCAGGATTTTGCGTGACGTCAGTGTGTTGCGTAGTTCGCATGTGGCGATGTAGATGCCGCCACACGCGTACCAACTAACAGTATTTCATTTTTATTATATGTATAGATTTAGGGTATTAAAAAACAAAGAGCAACAATCAGTAGCTAACCTTTGGGGTCTATTCAGCCATGAATAGACCACTTTGCTCTCGAGATTATACTGCCATTTTTTACCTACAGTTTTTGCAAAACTCTTTTAGGAGTCATATGTTTATCAAAAGTTAAAAAACCGGCGCATTTAAGTTCTATGAAAGTAAAAACAAAAAAACAAGTAACAAAGCTACATGAGACATCAAATTTCGACTTTCAAGCGTCGGACATTGAATTCGCATATTCGAAAAAAAAAAAAACAATTCAGTGGTGCAGCACTATGAATAGCAGTTTGATCTAATAGCTTGTATTTTTTTTTCGTTTTTAATTATTGTTAAACCGATAATATTAACGCATACAGTACTTACAGGAGTTTGCAAATAAAACAAAGCTCTGCAATTAGATCGACCTGTTCTTTATTTCATTAAACACAAAATAAAGTTATTTATGGAACCTTTTATACTTCTAGTGTCCACCGTTGGATGGCAAAGTGGCGAAGATATTGACGTGGAGATGGAAGGAGCAAACGGCGAAGTCGAAGTCTCCGCGCTCGCGGGAGTTCTTCGTCAAGTGGCACGACCGGTCTTATTGGCACTGCAGCTGGATATCAGAACTACAGGTGAGATCTATTGCTTAGTTGTGCCCATAATTATGAACCTTCTAATGGGAGAAATTCTTATACTACAGTAAACAGTACAGGCCTCAAAATTGTTGGTTCAGTATAATACACACATCAACACGGTCTAGGGATATTTTTAAAAAAGCGAATTACTATCAATGTGTTAATTATTTATATGACATGTATATATTTAAAAGATACGTTATTTAATATTCTACCATTTTTTAATAATGGTTAAGGTACTTCGATTAAAATTTCAGGATTTAATGGAAAAAAAAATTAAGCATAGACGGAAACCGTATATGAATTAACTTTTAATTTATGAGTAAAAACTGAAAAAAATAGAAAAATCATTAAATTTGTGTTTATAAACTTGAAGTTAGTAGTCTGAGAAAGCGCCCATGATGTTCATAACACATCGGCAACGATTCGGCATGCTCAGAACAAGGTTGTCAATGTCTTGCTGCGGAATATTGTCCCATGTCCTTCTGAGGTGCGCAAAAAGTTGATCTTCTGTAGCCAGATTTTCAGGAACTTCCTTCAGAGCTCTTCTTTGCAGCATATCCCACGCATGCTCAATGGGATTTAGATCTGGCGATTGAGCAGGCCAGTCTAAGGCCCTAACATTGTGTGTATGTAACCAAGCTGCTACCGTTCTCGCCGTGTGTGCCCGGGCATTGTCGTGCATGAGCAGGAAATCTTGCCCCATTTGTGTTCTGTGGGGCAAGACTACTACTACTCTACGGGCCCCAGCACCTGTTGGACGTATCGTTCTGCCGTCATATTGCCCCGCACCCAAACGAGATCCGTCCGTCCTCCAAGACGAATTCCTGCCCAAACCATAATTGTTCCTCCTTGGTATGGGTGAACTTCCTGAGGGTTCTGAAGACGGCTCCATCGTCCAGGAACTCGCCAAACACGCGTCCTTCGTGAATCTGGATGGAAGCCGAACCTGGATTCATCCGTGAACAGCACATTGGACCATTGCTCACGGCCCCAGTCCACGTGGTTCCGAACCCATTCTAATCGTCGTCCACGATTGCCTCTCCGTAAAGGTGGGACCCGGAGTGGTCTACGAGAGCGTAGATTGCTTTCATGCAGTCGCCTTCTTACAGTTTGGTCACTCACAAGCACTTGGTGTTCCACTCGCAGCCTTTGGACCAATTGAGTCGCCGTTGCATTTGGTTGAGCTCGCGCAGTAATTTGCAAAAATCGATCTTGTCTGGGGGTAGTGATGCGACTTGGCCCCCGGTGCCTCTCCGCTACTTCACCTGTGGCACGATAGCGTGTCCACAATCTTGAAATTACATTTTGGTGGGTCCCTATGGCCTCAGCAACATTACGCTGAACAGACCCAGCTTCCAGCATTCCCACAGCTCGTAACATCTCCGCCCTCGTCAAATGTTGGCGTTGCATGGCTACAATACCTCAATTTTAACTTTATCTTTCGTTTAAAAATGAAAAAAAACTGTAACTAAACGTAATTCGTATTGTTTTCTAAATTTCGCACAAATGAAAATTCCCTCTCCTACACATCAAGACATTTTTATGCCACCGAAACAAAAGAATTTTCAAAAATTTGAATTTGGAATTAGTCTGAGATAAATTACAAACAAATCGGTGTATGAAAGATTACAATGCGGCCAGTACTTTTCGAGTTATTTAATTGAGTATGAAATATCCCTAGACCGTGTTGATGTGTGTAGTATGAATGGTCTGATTTTTAGGATGATTATGCAGATTATATCGATATCTGTCTAGGTCGCAAAAACATCGAATAAGTAAGATAAACACGAGATGTTCGTGCATGTATGTTGTAAAACTTATTTGCGGGCAAATTGGCCAAAAGCCGTACTGGAAAAAAAACCCTGTTCTCATATTCAAATAAAATTTACATTTCAGTTGGACGTCTTCCACCCGCTAATGTACCGTTACTACATGCGCAAATCAGACGTCGAGGAGCCTCCCAAACTAGAGGAACCTTTGGACGAGCGCGACGGACGCGTCAAGAGGCTGCGGGATAAGCAGGAACATGATACTGACGAGAAGATTCTCGAGGAAAAATATTATAGGTGAGATGATTGATTTACGTCGTTTTCCAACTGTTAATTGGTCAAGGACATCTACTTAGACTCAATTTATTTTCTATTGTTTGACTCCGAATCGGTGTCGCGCGGGGCTTAACAGGTTAATTAGTCAACGTGGCAGCCATCAATGCTTGAGATCGTATGGTATTCGATGGTAAGACTTCGGGCCATTTGTCGTAAAAAATGAATAAGGGATTGTTTCAAGAAGATTAACTGCAGTTTGATGATGGAATGGTTTTTTACTATTGAAAAGGCCTAGGTTCATCACTAGTTCAAGGCTGGCATCGTGATTTTATTATTTCTCTATGAAAAACTTACCAAACAGCCCAACTAACATCAACATATTTATAATCCCCTGAGAAAACATGATTCACTTTTGTTCCCACAATTCACAATCGTAACAAGCGCCCCACGACCGCAGATACGGCGTGAAACCCGAGTGGCTGGTGGTGCACCGCGTCATCAACCACCGCACGTCGCGCGACGGCTCCACGTACTTCCTCGTCAAGTGGCGCGACCTGTCCTACGACCAGGCCACGTGGGAGTCGGAGAATGCCGATATAGCCGGCCTGAAGAATGCTATGGAATATTATCAGGTTAGTTTAAAAAATTTAATTCATATATTATATACTTATTCGGCCTTATTACAAAACAAGGCTTAACTTTAGACAGGTTTAAACCATCGAGCCATTTTTGAATAACGAACTTCATTTCAACAAAGTTAATGTTCTAATTGCAATAACTGAAGTCAAATCCGAGTCTAAGTTGTCAATTTTGTGTTAAGAACTATACAGTTGTCGGAATAAAGTTCAAAATACAATAACTGACTCCAAAGGTTTGGTCTTGGACTAATAAAAGAACTGTTCTTGTAATGCGATGGTCTCAGTTTATCTTGGATATTATTGACATCAGTGAAGGAAATCCGCGTGAGGAAACCTGGACTTCTAAAGTCTGAAATCATCATTCCGTCTTGAGCAAGTGTGGTCATCAATGGTCTTCTCTGTATAAGAAGAGGCCTTTGCCCAGCAGTGGGACTATAATAAAATTGGTATTATAATTAAAATGGTGATTGGCATATTGTATGGTTAATTTTGCCGTTTTGGCTATGGATCTGATTGATGAGTTCCAAACTAAGCACATTTTTTTATAATTTTTCTACATTTAAACGCAGATCAACTTAACGCTAAAATAGTTAAGTGGAAATACATGTAAAATATCTAATATTGGGTATTTGGGTGTAGTCTAGAAACATTTACGAAACATGCCAATTTTTTTTTTGTTGGGTAATTATCAAATAACTCTCTGGGCGGAGCGGGAGGGTGTGTCAGACTCTTACTGACTAAAACCCACCCGTGTTCGTTCCTTTGCCTGTGTTGCCAGAGCCTCGGTATCACTGTCGAACTTTCCCCACGACCCCGGCAGGACGAAACGTCTTAACGAATTAATCAAGTGAAACTCGTAACATAAACTAAAATAATGGAACTCTTGTTATTTACAGGACATGCGCGGCTACATTACTTCTGAAGGCAAGACAAAAGGAACCAAAGGCAAGAAAGCAGGACGCAAGAGCAAGAACAAAGACATTATCGACGAAGATGACAGCAGCGGCGCCTTACAGATGAAGCCTAAGAAATACAACCCACCGCCTGATCGTCCCACCACTAACTTGAACAAGAAATACGAAGACCAGCCACCGTATGTTTACGAGACCGGCATGCAGCTTCATCCGTACCAGCTTGAAGGTCTCAACTGGCTGCGGTACTCCTGGGGGCAAGGCATCGACACTATCCTCGCTGACGAGATGGGTCTCGGAAAAACTATTCAGACAGTCACATTCCTTAACTCACTGTTCAAGGAGGGACATTGCAAGGGACCTTTCTTAGTCTCTGTGCCTCTGTCAACAATCATCAATTGGGAGAGAGAGTTTGAACTTTGGGCTCCTGATCTCTACTGCATCACCTACGTCGGTGATAAAGACTCCAGGGCTGTGATCAGAGAGAATGAACTCACCTTCGATGACGGCGCTAACAGAGGAGGAAGACCTTCCAAGATCAAGTCACAAGTCAAGTTCAACGTACTTCTCACGTCTTACGAGTTAGTGTCCATTGACGCCACCTGCCTCGGCTCTATCGAGTGGTCTGTACTAGTCGTAGATGAAGCCCACAGACTCAAGAGCAATCAGTCCAAGTTCTTCAGGCTTTTAGCCGGATACCACATAAACTATAAACTACTACTCACCGGTACCCCCCTGCAGAACAATCTAGAAGAATTATTCCATCTCTTGAATTTCTTAAATAAGGATAAGTTCAATGATCTCGCCGCATTCCAGAATGAATTTGCCGATGTGTCGAAGGAAGAGCAGGTGAAGAGGCTTCACGAGATGTTGGGACCTCACATGCTGCGGCGACTGAAGGCTGATGTGCTCAAGAACATGCCCACCAAATCAGAGTTCATTGTACGAGTTGAGTTGTCACCCATGCAGAAGAAGTACTACAAGTACATTCTGACGAGGAACTACGAGGCTCTGAACCCCAGGAGTGGTGGACAAACTGTGTCACTGCTCAATGTCATGATGGACTTGAAGAAGTGCTGTAACCACCCCTATCTGTTCCCCGTCGCGGCCGAGGAAGCTCCCCTCGGACCTCACGGAAACTACGACACACAAGCCTTAGTCAAAGCGTCAGGCAAACTAGTTCTTATGTCCAAAATGTTGAGGCTACTCAAAGAACAAGGTCACAGGGTATTGATCTTCTCTCAGATGACGAAAATGTTGGACATCCTCGAAGATTTCTTGGAGGGAGAAGGTTACAAATATGAAAGAATTGACGGCGGTATTACCGGTACGATTCGTCAGGAAGCTATCGATAGATTTAATGCTCCCGGCGCACAACAGTTTGTGTTCTTACTTTCGACTAGGGCTGGTGGTCTGGGTATTAATTTGGCCACAGCCGACACTGTAATCATTTACGATTCTGACTGGAATCCTCACAACGATATTCAGGCGTTCTCTCGTGCACATCGTATCGGTCAGGCTAACAAGGTCATGATATACCGTTTCGTAACTCGCAACAGTGTTGAGGAGAGGGTCACACAAGTAGCTAAAAGGAAAATGATGTTGACTCACTTGGTCGTACGACCCGGTATGGGCGGTAAGGGCGCGAACTTCACCAAGCAAGAATTGGACGATATTCTCAGGTTTGGAACAGAGGAACTGTTCAAAGAAGAGGATGGGAAAGAGGAAGCTATTCATTATGACGATAGGGCTGTCGGGGAACTGCTTGATCGTTCAAAGGAAGGTATCGAATCGAAGGAGTCCTGGGCCAATGAATACCTTAGTTCATTCAAAGTCGCCAGCTATTCTACCAAGGAAGGCGACGGCGAGGAAGAAGTGGACACAGAAATTATCAAACAGGAAGCAGAGAATACCGACCCGGCCTACTGGATCAAACTGCTCAGGCATCACTACGAGCAACATCAAGAGGACCAGGCCAGGACTCTTGGTAAAGGCAAGCGAGTGCGCAAACAGGTCAACTATAATGACGGTATTGTCGCACAGACTGAAAACAGAGAAGACTCCACATGGCAGGAGAACGGCTCTGACTATAATTCGGACTTTT
The DNA here is from genome assembly GCA_905333075.3 of Atethmia centrago. Taxonomy (NCBI): domain Eukaryota; kingdom Metazoa; phylum Arthropoda; class Insecta; order Lepidoptera; family Noctuidae; genus Atethmia; species Atethmia centrago. Next base: position 25,215,247 of record HG995378.1, on the reverse strand, counting down.
CACAAGGCAGCGAGGATGACAAGGAAGATGACGATTTCGATGAGAAGAATGATAATGGTGACTTGCTGAGTAGGCGCAGTAAGCGCCGCCTGGAGAGGCGTGAAGAACGGGACCGGCCGTTACCGCCGCTGTTAGCGAGAGTCGGAGGAAACATGGAAGTACTCGGCTTCAACGCACGCCAGAGGAAGTCCTTCCTCAACGCCATTATGCGGTACGGTATGCCGCCACAAGATGCCTTCAACTCCCAGTGGCTAGTACGCGACCTCAGAGGAAAGTCCGAACGCAATTTCAAAGCATACGTCTCCCTATTCATGCGACATCTTTGTGAACCCGGTGCAGATAACGCAGAAAACTTCGCTGATGGCGTCCCCAGAGAAGGCCTATCTAGACAGCATGTTTTGACTCGAATCGGAGTCATGAGCCTTATTAGGAAGAAAGTGCAAGAGTTCGAGCATATTAACGGATATTATAGTATGCCGGAGATGATTCGCAAGCCTATAGAGCCTGTGAAGTCAGCTGCGGGAGAGAGTGCCGCGGCGTCGCCCGCGCCTTCCAGCGCCACGCCCATCACGTCCGCTGCGCCCTCGCCCGCGCCCGCGCCCGCGCCCACTCCCGGGGGCTCGGAGAAAGACGACAAGGAAGAAATCAAAGAAGAGAAATTAGAAAAGGACATCAAAGAAAAAGACGAGCCAATGGACGTAAGTGACATTAAAGAAGAAAATGGTGACGAGAAAGAATCAACTAAAGATAAATCAGAAGATTCTAAGGACGGTGAAAGACGAATGTCGGTGGATGAGGAGCCTAAAGAAGAAGAGAAGCCAGAGGAAAAGAAAGAGGAGAAAGAAGTTAAGGTGAAGGACGAGAAAGAGGATGTAGATAAGAAAGAGGATGCTAAGAGTGAAAAGGCCGAGTCGGAAGGTTCTGAGAAGCCCAAGGATGAGAAGAAGGTAAATGTTTTTCTTAAAATGTTAAATCAAAGTTTTGTTATGACTGCCTATAAATTTATCTGAGTTCCATATACACAAATACAATACAAATACACACTACACTACACTACACTACACTCTACACACACACACACTACACTTTTTCTTCGCCCCTATTTCGTGGGACTTCAACAATTTCGCTAAATATACCTTCCCATGTACCACCCTTTTTTTTGGCAGAGTAGCACAACATCAAACGAATATACAGCTTATTTAATACTTACAAAACCTCCTTACAGGACGATGACGACGACGACGTGGTGCTAGTAAAAGAGGAAGAAGATCTCAAAGTGGAACGTCGCAAGTTCATGTTCAACATCGCAGACGGAGGCTTCACAGAACTGCACACGCTATGGCTCAATGAGGAGCGAGCTGCGGCCCCCGGGCGCGAGTACGAGATATGGCACCGAAGGCACGACTATTGGCTGCTAGCTGGTATTGTGACACACGGGTATGGGCGCTGGCAGGATATACAGAATGACCTGCGCTTCGCTATCATCAATGAGCCTTTCAAGATGGATGTCGGTAAAGGAAACTTTTTGGAAATCAAGAACAAGTTTCTGGCGAGGCGTTTTAAGGTGAGGCTATATTTCTTCTCTATATAAAGTTTACACAGTAGTTTCATTTCAGAATGATCATCAAAACTTTATTTGTTACTGTACTATGGCCAGGCTTGAATATAACAGCTCCCAATTAAGTCACAATAATTTATTCTTTCACGTAAAGTAAATATGAGCATGAATAGTTCCATTGTCATCAGCTTCGAATTGCCATGTAGTTTTTACAAAAACATTGAAGTATAATGAAATTATGATATTTATTTTAATGAATACATAACGCAATAATTAACCTTTTGAACGCCACGGACGTTTATAGACGTCTAACGAAATCGTGCCAAACACGCCACCGACGTCTATAGACGTCAAGAAAACGACATTTTTTAAATACAAAATAAATATACTAAATTAAGTTTTCTGTGTTTCTTTTTCCTATTATTTCAAACTACTTTAGTGAAATATTGTAAATTGACACAAAGATATATTCATTATTTGAATTCACAAGAAAAAACAATCGTCAAATATTGCTAATCGAAATCCGTAAAATTGTGTATTTCCCCACGCCACAGACGTCAAGACACGTCAGCTAGTGATGGGTAGGTAAGGTAACTTATATTCCAAATTTATGAAATATTTTATTGAAAGTAGCTTACTATTACTTTGACAATTACTTTTTACTGACAAATATTCGTATCTGAATATTCCTAATGTATAATATTTAAAAAAATGTGGAAAAGAACTTATAATTGATATTATAATATATTATAATCGATATATTGATATATAATTGAATTCCGAGAATAACACAATTAAAAGACTGATTATTTACTTGTATTTTTTTTTTTCGTTTACTAACTAGTTTAATTTCAGATTCAGGAAAATCTTAATTGAATGAAACTTATTGCATACTAGCTTACATCTGCAGCAGATCCTTTCCATAAATTATATTATGTAGTGATTTCATTCGTTCATTATATTTTTTTCATTTTGGTTGGCAACACTAAAAAAGATAGAATACTAGAAAAGTTTTGATCATAGAGTAATCATAAAGTAGGTAGTTGCCGTAATTACAAGTTACGACAAGTTAAAAAGTTTGTTAAGTTTATAAAAGTGATAATTATGTCTTCTCCTGAGGATATAGCTGGACCTTCCTCACCAAGCATAATAAGTGACCTAAGTCGCAAAAGGAAGGCATCTTCAAATGAAGAAACGACAAAGAAAACTATAAAAATACAAGTTTCTGCAGAAGATATAACGAGTGCAAACACTTATCAACGGAGCGTATGGGACGCAAATGAATTAAGGTGTGACGTTTCTAATTTACCTCCGTTGGATTTTGCCCAACCAGGACCTAGCGACCCACGAAATGCGGCGTTCGCAAGACTGGTCGCTTTTGAATTGGATCGAGTGCCAGAAGAAAAACGGTCAGTCACATATGTCAATATACTGAACGTAATAAGAAAAGTAAGACAGCAAAAGGACTTGGATGACATAAGTTTGCCAAGTTTCGAAGAATCCGACTAATAATTATATGTAAAATGATTAAATTGTTTTAAATAATAAAATATTATTATTTTTTATGTACCACAATATCACATGATCACATCCCTACTCGCATGCGAGAAAGTTGTCAAAAGTCGTGCCAGCCACGCCAGAGACGTGTCTTCACGTCGGCGGATGACGTCACGAACCAGATTAGTGATGTACCTTATTATTGATTTATTCGTTTGTAGTTCTATCTAATGTTTGCTTTTAGGTTGCTTAGAACTTAGTAACTGCTGTTTAATGATAGTATGATACCAAATAGGGTCAAGTTAAATAAAAGACCAATGCAACGAATAATATTTATTTAAAAAATATAGAACGAAAAGCACGGATTCATTGGTTATCGATAACTTTTCGTTAAGATGTTGGAATCACTATTTTTTTTTGTAGGTTTTTGTACTGAATTTGTGGCTTGGCGTAGAAGGGGCGCCGATGTGTTTACGCTCTGGCGTTCAAAAGGTTAAACACAATCCTCAACCATAACTAACTTGAAACACTATACTTTCTTTCCAGCTCCTAGAACAAGCGTTAGTAATCGAAGAGCAACTTCGTCGCGCGGCGTACCTGAACCTGACCCAGGATCCGAACCACCCCGCCATGTCGCTGAACGCACGCTTCGCAGAGGTCGAATGTCTTGCAGAGTCGCACCAACATCTTAGCAAGGAGTCGCTGGCTGGAAACAAGCCTGCTAACGCTGTGCTGCATAAGGTATGGATGAAGGCTTTATCTTTTTATTAGCTTGTCAATTTTATCTAAACTTTAATGAAGACAAACTTATTCACACACATACGAAGCCAGTGTGATAAATAACCCTTCCTGTCTGTCGTGCATCACCAATTTCAATCATGTTTTACCAGAATTTCCCAGCAATATTTTCACCTAATATGGAATTGATTTGTGTTATCATCTTCATTCTTATTTAACCAACTAAACATTAGTCCATTGCTGGTCGTAAGTCTACTCTATTACATACCACATAACTTGAGCCTCGACCATTGTTTAAAAATATCGCAATGAAAACTAACCTAACTAATATATAAATATTATATCCTAATTAATTTATAAATATTTTTTTCTCCAGGTGCTGAATCAACTGGAGGAGCTGCTGTCGGACATGAAGTCGGACGTGTCCCGCCTGCCGGCCACGCTGGCGCGCATCCCGCCGGTGGCGCAGCGGCTGCAGATGTCCGAGCGGTCCATTCTGTCCAGGCTGGCCGCGACTGCCGGCAACCCAGTGCCAGCTGGTAAGGGAATATTACATTATTATTAGATTGTGATCAAACTGCCTGATATGTCATCTGCCTAGCCTTTTCCCAACCATGTTAGGGTCGGCTTACAGTCCTACCGGATGCAGCTGAATATCTGTATTTTACATGGAGCTGATTTATGTCATTGACTGGGTTATATAATAGATCTTCTCTGTAATCATGAAGCCGATTTTATCTCGAACCAGCACTAGTGACGATGCTATCTGTCACCAGCCTGTGTTTTGCTTTCATCTTTTCTAGGCCTACATTTTATGCAGCGTGTTTCCAGCACGCGCAACTGACTCGATCATGTTTTTTTTTTTTTAATTTAATTTTCATTTTATTTTTCTACATTAATAACAGTAATTTTTAAGGTGTACATAATAACTGAGAAAAGAGTATTGTATCTTCTGATGACGCTTCTGTCCATTTAAGCTTTTTAGAATCATGGACATTCGCTGCTTTTTAATTCGCTTACTAATTATGTTATTATGTATTGCAGCGCAAATGGCACAGTTCCCCGCGGGATTCCAGTCGGGCGGGTCCCTGCCGGGCTTCTCCCCGGCGGCGGCCGCGGCCGCGAACTTCTCCAACTTCCGCCCGCAGTACTCCGTACCCGGACAACCCGCTTCTAGTGGATCCTCTAATGTAAGTAGCCTCTAAATTAGTTCAATGATGGCCCTTGCAATTTTGTGATCATTTGCGGCAACAAAAACGTAAGCTTAGTGTTTTAATCCATTTCCAAAATTGATATTTTTTTCAATCTTTGCAAAAGCAAATAGGTTATTTATTTGTATTGTAATTTTGTACATAGTTTTCATGATATTAATTTGTTTTTTATTTCCTTTACAGAAATCATAAGCTCCGTAACTTATACAACATATTTCAACTTGAAAATTTGCAGGTATTATATTTCTCTCTTTTCTCATAAATAGACAATTCATAGTATATAATTTACTATAATTAACATACACTTGCGAGTAGTGAATTTTACAATAAAGTTGTGAATGAACTAGAATGTTTGATGTAATATTAAAATATAAATTATTTGTTTTAGTGAGCGGCTAATTGGTCACATAGATGAATATTTTAGATGTAATCTTTCCAAGATTCGTGTTCCACCTTGGGTTTGAAGTGATAATTATAGCGAATTAGTGCAGTTATGTTAGGTAACATATACAAATACTACGTCATTTTGATGCAGAACTCACAATATTATTTATTTCATCCTGATCTGTATGAATCTTGTTTATTGTGTAAGTGATTGTGGACTATTAAGAAACCTATTTTTAATTTACCAAAAATGAAAATTGAATAAATCGTATCATTTAAGTGATTTCGTTCGTATTATTTTCACAACCGTTAGATAACCCTGATCCAGTGTCATTAAAAGGGCGAAAACAAACAACGGACCCACCACCCTGTTGAACATTGGTCCGAAAACCAACATCTTAATTCACTCATAATTTTTGACTAGATTAGCTGCAGATATGTATAGTATTTTGAGGACAATACTGTCTTCTAACAATGTGAACTTTAACCCAACATCGCAGCTGTCCTGGCTATGAGCCAATACTAATGGGGAAGGTCAAGCTAGTTGTAGGTGGCGTGACCATGGCTATACCAAAGGTCAATCACTTTTTTTTAATGTTGCTGACATAACTTCGAACTCTGTTTAATTAAGAAAAAAAACGAGCGAGTCTTCCATGCTCAAGCTGTCACTTCCTGTTACACACTTTCGTCCCTTTTGACGTAATCACATCCACAGAAAGCAAGAGGAAAGATGTTACACATTTTAAAAAAACTACGCTTTAAAATCTTCTAATTTTAGAGTCTTGAAAAATGGTGGACTCCAATTTCGGAGTACTTTTTCGTTTTTTGGGTGGGAAATCATCAAAATAACCAGAGCGGGAGGGTGTGTCAGACTCTTACTGACTAAAACCCACCCGTATTCCTTCCGTTGACTGTGTTGCCAGGGGCCTCGGTAACCCTTTAGTACCTTCCCGCGACCCTGGCAGGCATCGGTCCTAGTGGACCCCTACACTTGTGCTGACGACATCTCAGAGGCGCGCGTGGAATACAACGCGCCGTCGACCCGGGCCTGGTCTTTACCGGACGGTGAGCTATTGCTCACCGACCGCAAGCCCGCGCCTACGGTGGCCGGAAGTCCGGCCGGGATTCCCGACGCCCAGGGCGTCTCCTGCGGCGGCTAGGGGCGAGAGGGCGCGAAATTTGCCTTTCCCTCAACCGTCCCGCCTCCTGTTTCGCGAGCATTACTGCTTCGCAGAAGGAGGTGACGGCTGCCCATGCCCTCTCGCTCCGTACCATGGCTTGAACCAGGGTCGGACGCGAGAGATCTGTGCCGCCGATCGCCTCCACGAGGACACGGTGGTGCTCTGCCCAAGCCGGGCAGACTTCCACCGTGTCCTCCGGGCGATCCACACAGTGGTGACACCGGGCGTTTTCTCCCTCCGTATCCGACACAGGAACCTCCCGAAGCAGCCGTGTCCGGTGAGGACCTGCGTAAGGCGGAAGGTGAGGACGCCGTGGCGCCTCTCTAGCCACTCCTCAGAGGGGACTTATCGCCGCAATTGTGGCGTGCCCAGCACTGGGTTGCGACAACCGTACTCTCCATGTCGCCATGAGAGCTCCGTCCCGCCGGAGCTCCGTCCGCCGTAACGCGATTTCTCGCGGCAGTGGAGTTACGCCCCGGCGTTTCGCCTCCTCGCGCCACTACCATACGGGCGCGAGGACTTTTGCCTCCAGATCCCATGGCGGCAATCCGGCAAGATGGCTCGCTGCCTCACAGGAGACCGTGAGGTGTCCCCGGACCATCCGGATGGCCATGACCCTTTGGGCCGCGCTCAACCAGCGGGCTGGCCGCAGCGCCAGGGAACGCGCCCATACAGGAGCCCCTTAGAGGGCCATGGACCGCACGACCCCCGCGTAGAGCCTCCGGGAGGAGGCGTTTGGACCCCTTAATTTCGGAGTACTTAGGTGCACAATGAGTAATTTTCAAAAATTAAGTAAAACCACCTCACGTCTTGGAAACTAGCTACGACACCGCCATTTTGACAGTTGTCTTCCCCATTACAATTATCACATAGTTACTGAATTTTATGAGCGCACTTCAATAATTTTATTTTAAACTATATATCATTGACATCAAAGTCACATGACGCGCTCTCGTGATGTGCGCCACGAAATAATACAAGACACATTTACAAAAATACCATTTAATTCATGATCACAATATGAATACGATTCAAAACAGTCATTGCAATAAAAATTCACGATACATCACCACATGTAAGTATCATCGTCTGTGTTGTACTTGACACAATCTAAGGGTTTGATAACATTGGGGTCTGATGAACAGAAATGTTGAAGCATTTCCTCACTGATCCCGCAATCTGAGAGATTCTCTTTGTTGAATGCTTTGGCGAAGTGGTTTGGCTCGTTTTCTTTTGACGATTCATCTGCAAAAAAAATATATTTGTAAGGAGTGTGGATTAAAATTAAAAAAGATCGACTCGCCGTAGGTTTAGTATTCGCAAGCGCGACTGCTCGTCTGGAAAGGCCAAATGAAGCAATTCATCTGAAAGCGAATAATTTCAAAGCGACATTTTAAGACCCCCTGAACATTACGGGGGTTCTAGCAGGGGGTAGGTCGGGCAGTGTTATTGGGTTTTTTCAGTAGCACCCCAGAGTCTGGATTTGTGCTTGGGTATTGGGAATAACATAGGACTAAAACATAATTGTGACTATAATACAACAATGTCTGTCTTTTAACCTTTTCACGTCTAAACTACTAAACCGATCGTTATGACAGATAGGACCAGGGGCTGCAGTCCCGACATAGATAGCGACCGCTTTGCGACCGAATTCAGTTGCAAAGTCCTAATGGGATCCCTAGACGGTCCACATTATTTTACACTTTGCGACCGAATTCGGTCGTAAAGTATATTCGTAGTAGTATGACCAAAATAGTACATAGTAGGCGGCGTCCTAATTGGGAGCGATCGTACGATGGCGCGATGCGTTTTTCATCTCACGATCAAAGTGGTCGTGCGATGACCTAACAGGTGTCCTAATTCCTAATAGACCGCGCGATGTCCAGAGCTCGCGTCGTCCCGCGCCCCTCGCGCGTCGACGCACCGCGTAGGTAACCGATTAGGACACTCAAAACAGATCTGTTGCTTTGATTACATGATCGCACGATCAAACGCATCGTACGATCGTTATTAAGCATTTCATGTGCTAGCACGATTACTTGCGAGGTTCAAATAGGACACTCTGATGAAATCTGTATGTTTGAACTCATCGCACGACGAGAACGCATCGTGTCATCGTGCGATCTTCGCCAATTAGGATAACGCAGTAGTCTACATACCTTCAGCGATATTGCTAGCGGCCCAGGAAAACGCCAGCGTCGGCTGATGATGCGCGAAGGTGGCACTGAATTGAGCTGACGAACTTGTCTTCAAAACATTGAACAACGTGTGTAGGGTAGTCGGTAATATCGGACCTTTCAGCTCTATCGAATAGTACTTATTGCTATCGGAATGTATTGTGTTTTCGCGGACCTAGAAAGTAAAAGAATGTAATTGTTATTCCTATTGTTCCGGTGAATTTAATTTAAAAAAAAAAACATTTCGGTGTAAGTACGGCGTTCTTATGTTTCGAACACATAATTTCGTCTCTATTTCGTTTCGTAACTAATCACTTGCTAACTAACGTTTATTAAGAAAAGTTAATCATTAGTTTAAGAGCTATCTTATAAGTTAGCTAAACAGTGGCGCCGATTCCCTTGTTCACAAACTAAACTAAATTTAAGTTCAGTGCATCTTTTTCTTTCTATTTCATTAAGAAAAGGACAGAAGATAAATTTTAGTTTAGTCCTGTCAAAGTAATCAGCGCCTGTCACTACTCTATACAAGTTTAGACGTGAATAAAAACTTGCCTACTAAAATTACGTCAATTTACGTCAAGCGCTGATTAATTTGACAGGAGTAAACTAAAATGTATCTTCTGTCCTTTTCTTAATGAAATAGAAAGAAAAAGATGCACTGAACTTAAATTTAGTTTAGTTTGTGAACAAGGGAATCGGCGCCAATGGCTACTCAGTGATTAGTGAGATTTTATATAAGGTTGTAAGTGTTTTAGTAGCTTTAAAAAAATTTGTCTAGTGGGACTTTACAGTTTGGCGAATAAATAAAGTAGGTATACATTAGAGCTAAAAAAATCAAACCTACTTTTAACGACTGCAGCGTCCCTCCATGGAATGCCGTCGGGGACAGTAACGTAGGCGGCACCCCGGCGAACGGTCCGGTGGGACTGACGATGGACTTGCAGTTGAGTAGGAAGTTGAACAGCGCCTGCGCATCCGCTCCTCGGACAAATACTAGGGATTCTGCCGCGCTGTCTACACTGCTTTCTGCACTGTGGGTTATGCGGGCCTGTGGGGTATTAATTAGTAAATTATAGTTGCCGAGAGGTCATGATGTCCACCATAGCACAGTTGTAAAAGGTGGACTAAACGCCTAAGTGTTTTGTTTTTTGTTGCTCTAAAAGTTGTATGCAAAAGTAACTAATATGTTGTATTTTACATTTTATTGGGAGAAATAACTTACTTTTTAGGTTATTTTAGAGAAAAACCAAGTTGAGTTTTGATTGAATTCTATTAGAAGTGTTATTGTCGCACAAATTGTCAATTTTTCAGAACTGAAACAGAACGCAATCATCACGTGGACCTTTAACAGCGATGAGTTTGTGCAATAAAACCTGCGAGTGGACATAATAGATTAGGTAACCTATTGTCCGGTAATCACTTATTTACTGGCAACTTTTCATTTGCTCAAACAACTTATAGCCCATGTTCAGTATAAAGGCATAATACCTGTGTGATATTAATCTTCTTAATAACTTCAGTCTCGAACCCCATCTGTGAGAGGAACTGGTCAGGATCCTCTTCATCCTCATCCTCCTTCCTATCCAGTTCATCCTGCGTACACTTGTCGTCCATGGTGTCGTAGCAGCTGTCGAAGGATGCATTCTTTGGTTTGTCCTCGTCCGAGATGTTTAGCTTCTTCTTGCTGTCCGGCCGTAGTGGCATTGTGTATTCTACATCTGTGGTTTGAAGAATTATGGGATTATAATTTAAAAGATTCTATAGGGGACAATTTATAAATCTTAAATGTAAGTGGGTAAGTCTTAAAAGCAAAAGCTCTCAATTTTAGTTTGGTAAAAATACACTACAGCTGATGTATGGCACTTTAAAACAGCGTTATCTGAGGTCGGCGCATATTCGGGCGGGCCACGCCGCAATGCATGGCAAACTCGTCCTACAATCACTTTCGTATTATTTTCTTTGAACCAGTGCCCACTACAGCTGGGCCACACCGCACTTTTTTATGATAATGCGTTGGTTGCGGCTATAATGTGGGCTTGCCTTTGAAGGTAACATAATGATTGAAGGGACATATTTACCTTCCTGCCTCAAAATCTGCCTGAAGCCTCTGGTTGTGGGCGCGATCAACGCACACGGCTCCGACACTCCGCACAGTCCAGCAGCACGGAATAGACACGTGAAAGTGTTCGCACACACGTAGAAATAAGGGCAGTGTAGCGCTCGTAGCAACTGAAATAGTAATAATGTTTTGAAGTTATTTGAACTGGTTTACTGCTGAATCCAGCAATGGGATCGGCCTAGCACGACTGAACTAATGTAAACGTATTCGATTCGACACGATTTTTTAATTGTTGATACCTATTCTTTACAAAATGCGATAAGCACAATAAATTATTATCACCCATGAATATAGTTTTCATACTAAATAAATACTGTGTGCAAAACGATGTCCATTAAAAAAAACATCCAAATTTACTTCGCTCATTTGTGCTAGGCCTACTGAGGTCTCAGGAAACTCAGCTTTGGTTTAGGCATGATGGACACAATTGTATGCAGAATTATATAGTCACGAATACTATGAGACAAACGATATTTACGCTGTATGTATTACATAAATGGCGAAATGTGGGTGTATTACAGGTACACCTCTGTCCAACCCTTCTGGTAAACAAGGCGTGATGTTATGTTATGTTATGTATTACATAAGCTGAAGCTACATTAGCCGCGGTCGCTACCACAAAGTCTAACCAAAGAATATATACAAGGTGTCGTTTTGCATCCTCGTCAAATTCAAAGAGGAGATTCTCGACACGAATCAATAATAAAATAAGTAGGTCTTTTTTTTTTGGTTTTCGAAAATTGGCACGCATGTTAAAACGCGACCCGTGTGATACCGCACTTTAACTGCCCTTTTACACACATACTACCGCATACGCAACGGGGTGATTCTGTTCTGTGAAAGTGGTGTATTCTAGTATACTGTCAAACTTAAAAAAAAACAAGTATGTATTAATTATTGAGCAGGTATCGTAATTTTATTTGATTATATGTATTTCATAGCAGCCTCCTGAAATTTGACGAGGATGCAAAACGACACCTTGTATAAATTAGTTGAAAAGTATCAGGTCAGGTCAGTAGGTCAGGTTCTATTTTAGCTAAAATGAATAATCCTTTAACAACAAAAAGCAGCCCGAATTCGAATTCTATATTTTTTCAGCAAAGTTAACCTAGTTCAGGCTGGATCTTTTTATTATTATTATATACCAGGCCACTCAGAAAGTGTTGCGAAAAAAAGTTTTTATGTATGAGAGACTGGCCTGATATATTCTTTTTTTTTTGAAATATAATTATTTGTAAGTAATCCAATTTCAAATCTTCCTTTAAATTATCGTGTCTCATTAAAAAATGGGTCTGCGCCGGGAACATTTTCGCGCTATGATTTTTTACGATTTCAACGCCGCGACTTTTTACGATTTGTCGCATGAAACCGGGCGAATCGTACGATAGACTTCAAATGGCATTCATGGATGAAGGCCCTTCTAAGGCAACCATGTATCGTTGGTATAACGAATTCAAGCGCGGTCGACTAACTTTAGGGGATGAAGAAAGAAGTGGTCGCCGTTTGACGGCTGTTACGGAAGAAAACGTGCAAGCAGTGAAAAATTTAATGCATGACAATAGGCGAGTTACGTATCAAGAGATTCAACACATACTGCAGGTTGGATCGGGAAGCTTTCACAAAATTCTACACGTGCATCTTCGCGTGAGGAGGATAGTCTCACGCTGGGTGCCGCACAACCTCACCGATGCTCAGAAGCAGGCCCGGGTGGAATGGTGCCGTGATATGATAAACAAATTAGAAGCAGGCTCGTCTCGGCGTGTATACGACATCATTACAGATTACAGGTGATTCATCTTGGATTTATCAATACGATCCAGAAAAGAAACGCCAGTCAACGGTTTGGGTGTTTCAAAACTAATCAACGCTTACCAAAGTGAAGTCATTTCAGAAGCGGGGAAAGATTTTGATCGCGAGCTTTTTTAATTTGACTGGCTACTTGGTGTCAATTCCTTTACGGAACCAAAGAAGCATCTACGCTGAATGGTATACTACCAAATGCTTGGCAGAAGTTTATCTCTGTTCGCCTTCGCACACCGCGCTCAAAACGTGGGATTTCCTGGACAGCACGCCGGTCAAACTCCTGGGTCGGGTGACCCAGGAATTTGACCGGCGACCTAGCATCGTGTGACTTCTTTTTATTCCCAAAAATAAAAAATCAGCTCAAAGGGATACAATTTGCGTCGCCGGAAGATGAGCTGTCAGCGTTCGAGCAGACTGTAAACGAGGTGCCTGCGGCGGACTGGAAAGTGTTTCGAAAACTGGTTCAGACGCATGAAACTTTGTAGAGAGGCTAGTGGAGAGTACTTGGAAAAGATTTAATAAAATAATATTTACTTAAATAATTTTTTTTTTAATTTTCGCAAAGCTTTCCGAGTGTCCCACGTATATATATACCTATATCACGTAGGGTCTATTTTAAATATGCAAGTTATACCAATAAAAATTTACAAACATCCAGTTATTATTTTCACCTGAAACAAAGACCTAAAGCTCTCCGTCCACTCGCTATGCAAGGCCTGCTTGACATCCTCGTTGGTTGCCATGAAGCTGGTGGCTGCGACCTTCCCTGAAGACCGGGGGTACAGGTCCAACCATGGTAGGTGTGGGTGTTGCCAGTATAGGCACGCTTGGTGAAACCGCGCGCGGGGCGATGTGTCTAGAGTTGGTGATGCGGTTGTGTCGAGGCAGCGGACGAATCTAGTAGGACAATGATTTAAATTAGGCTGAGAATCAGTATTTCTTCTGTTTCATAGGTTACAAAAGACGGGCTTAAATGCTCATCGCAACTGCTTAGAGTTTATGCTGGGAAGAAGTGAAATAAAACTCTCCTTAGCAACACATCTCTGCCAGTTTAGTGATAAAAACGAAGGTTAAAATATTTATTATTTAAAAAACTACATAAGGTAGATAAAGGTGTTGCATTCTAAAATGCAATCACTTGTTTTGTGCAGCAATTTGATAAAATGTGATAAGCCACATAAAAACCGTCTGTCTTATCACCATGGCATTTGTTTACATGTTCGATACAGTTTTTGAAAAAGGCGTTATATCTGTATTGTACAAAATGGGTTGATCAGAATAATGAGTACCTATGACGGCTTTTGTCTACATTTCAGATAAAGGTGATTCTTTCGTCTAAATATAATTATTATCATCCCAGAGACGTCTCGTCATGTCTTCGCAAATCAAATAAGTAACTTTTAAATATATAAAATTATGACAAGCGAAAATCAGGACAGAACGCTATCTACAGAATCATCCCAAATCCTTTGGCGAAAGCGCTTATAAAGCCGGATTATAAAAGACGGCTGAAAAGATTAGCTGTAATGGATTTTGCCAATGCTTAGTAAGACATGCAGCCCTGAAATATATACAGGGAAATCTCGCTGGAAAAACCACTCTGTAGGTACAAAATCCAACAAAAAATCTGCTCATTGTCCTGGGACTGATCACATAAGAACATAAGCAAAAAAAACCGGCCAAGTGCGTGTCGGACCACGCTCAATGAAGGGTTCTGTGGTTGGGATGAATTTATCTCAAAAACAAACTTAACATGGTAGTTGAAAAACATCGTCTATCAAACGATACCCCACACCGTGGGGTAGACGTGGAAAAAATATATCATCCCCACATTACGTGCAATGGAGGGTAAGGTACCCTAAGGCGATCAGCACACTGCACCGCTCTCCGTTGCGTAGTGCGAGGCGGCAGATTTAACATTGTATCAGTTTGTATAGAAAACAAAATCTGCACGCGGGACGCGCTCCCGTGCGTAGATTTTTTGCTATGGCCGCCCCGTGCTAAGCGACGGGGCGCGGTGCAGTGGGTGGAGCGCCTTAAGGGTTTTCTAAGTTTTGTTTTACCACTTTATCGGCGTGATTAATACAGCTTTTTAGTATAAGTCTCAGAGCTAAGCCGGGGACAGAGAGACAGACGGACACGGCGAAACTATATGGGTTCCTTGTTGACTACGGCACCCTAAAAACAGGCAGTCATGGGGACTGCCGACACAAGTGAAACTTTATCGCTCAACGCGCCTAAAGCTTTCACTTCAATAAAATACAGCATGTTGGTGAGGTGACCTCATTTTTTTTTCCCTACCTAAAATCTCTCAATGCTTAGAAGTTTTCATTAAAAAAAAAAGTTTATTTCTTACCCAGTAATTCCTGATGCTTCCTCACTAGCCTTCAATTTAGAAGTCCATGCAAAAGGCTTTGGTGACATCAATCTTACCTTAGTTTTTAAAGCCCAGTCAATAGGTAAATGTTTGTATTTCTTTTCTGGAATCTGAAAAGTGTATCTTACGTGTATATTCTTGCCATTATAAATACTTATTTCTATCACATATTGATACATAAATGCAGTTGTTACCTATATCTATGAAAGACCTGTTAGTTAAAAGAATATTTATTACAGTTTTATTTGAGCCGATTTTGAGAAGACTATTGTCAGCAATAATTGGGATACGATCATGAGGATGATGGGGCATGAGAAGTACAACTCTAAGCATTTTAAATGGCTAACTAGCATGTAGCATTAAATAAATATTATATAAATGCTTCTTTCATTTTTATGCTAGTTACAGTTCGACACAACTTAGATGTAGCATCGGCAAAATTCGTAAAACCGATCACATCCGAACTGAGTGTGCCTTCAAAATAACCAATCTTTATTACTGCTTTATGCGAAAATGATATTTAGGCAAACGCAATAACTTGTAAAGTCATTATAACCAAATACTACTTTGTCATGCTGTGGAAGTCAACTACATACGGCAATAGTGTAGCTTTTTATTAGTGAAAGAATTTTTATAATCAGATCAGTACTTTCAGAGATAACCACTTACCTACAAACAAACAACTTTACCTCTTTACAATGTTAGTTTAAAAATAATATCCAGGTACTATATAAAACTCAGTGAAGCTATTCATATCATACTTACAGGTTCCACAGAATGTTCAGCAGTGAACTTCTGTAAGAGATTTGAGAATGTGGACAGTTTCTCAGTGTCCAACTCCTTAGCCGGCTTTTCAACAACCTTTGTTGCCATATTGAGTAAGGCATCCAGAGTCTTGTCATTAGACTCATCTAGTTGATCTTCTAGCTTTAGCTTCTTATTTAGTTGTGGTTTGTTTCTACAAAGAGCATAGTGACATACAGAACTCATAAAGGTTTCTTTATGTTTATAGAACACAAGATGAGCCAAAAATCCTCAACAAGATGTTTTACGAACAAAATAAAGGGGAAAGGCAATGAGCGAAAAGAGAGTTTATGTAACATCATATTTCAGATGGGAACACAATATGACTTCTTAATAATCTGCTACTGAGTCTCAAGTTTTAATAATTAGTTTCAAAACAAAAACCAACTTATAAAAAAACTCACTTTGAAAATGGATTTTTCCTTTTTTCTCCTTCTAGGATTCTTGAGAAATCTAAATCAACATGTTTCTGGCTGCTCGATACTTCTACAATTGACTGGGAAGGTTGTTTCATGCGTTCCTGGAGACAAAGCATGTAGTTAGAACCTTTAAATACCAACAGATTATAAACTATTTGGATGGACAGTGACATGACAACAGATTTAACTTAGGAGTACTTATTGGTATCATCGTAAGTCTCTTGGATTAGGAATAAACGGAGATAATGAGGTCTCTGTAAAAATAGAGAAGACCCATAACAGAAATATGTCGATGTTTAAGAACGAATAAAAAGTCGCTGGAGGACAGTGGCTGTAATAAAAAAGGACATGTCCAGCTTGCTTAATACTGTATGTTATCTAGGTTAGTACCGAATGTATAAATTTTGGGGGTCAGTAGCCTGTCTATACATTATTTGTTGTAATCAAGCTATTATGGTAATTGACATGAAAACCACCTTTTACTAATTATTTTCATAGCAAGATTAAGCTTCGTTTGTGTTTTGTTTTTATTAAATCAACGCCATGGTGTGTTTTTAGCGTCACAATTCGAGTAATAAATTTTATTTTATTTTATATGATTCTTGTACAATAGACAAATTGATTTCTAACGTTTACTTAAATACCTGTAACGCTTTTTTTCGCCTTTTCAGCTTGTGCAGCTGCATTACTTCGTTTGGCCGCTTCCATGGCGAGGAGGGTTCCATGATTTCAGGAATAAATATTATATAACTCAAACTGTAGCCTGATTCTTACTTCACTGCGCTTGCATGTAACTTTTTCAATTACCGAATCATTTTTGTTTATAAACTAAAAACACCTGGTAAAGCGCGCCGCCTGTTACATCCATCACCAAACCAAACATTGCGTAGTCCAATGCTGCCAACATTGCAAAAAATCACGTTGTTAACAGGCTGACAGCAATAAGTTGCGTTCAGAGCTGATAGTGGAATAGATCCGTTTGTTTAACAATAATCACATAGTTACACGAAATAAATCTGCATGGTTTCAGAACTGACAACCTTACTATAAATTAAATTCCGTCAAGTGTGAATCTGGGCCAATAAATGAGTTAATTCAAAAATCTCATGCTATAACTATAACATTCAAGTAGTAACAAGCCTTGGAACTAAAGTATCGGGATTCTTATTCATTGTACAATCTCAATTCAATGTAGATATACTATTCAATAAGAATAATTTATTCGCAGGAATATGAACCAATGCAATCTGTGTGCAAATGCTGCAATCGAATTAGAAATAATTTCTTCGGTTCACTTCAAAAAGTTTCTCTGGATTTGATTAGTAGCAGTGATGGGCGTAACTAGTTACTTATGTAATCTAATTAATAATTGAATTACATAATAATTTGATTAAAATGTAATCTAATTACATAATATTCAATTACATTGTATTTAGATTACTTTGGATGTGCTATGAAATTAATTACAATGTATTTAATTACAAAATAATTTGATTACAAGGTAACCTAATTACATAGTATTCAATTATATTGTAATTATAATAACTTTAAATATGAAATGTCGCATGCTTGCATCGCAATTTTTTGTATAATTATGTGTTTCATTTTCGTATTTGTCAAAAATGTATTAATTTTTTGTAAGACGCAGATATCCTATTACGGCCATTACTAATATAAATGTGTAATTACGTTTTATCAGATTACTTATAATAAGTAATCTGTTATAATGTAATTAGATTAACTTGTAATTAAATTACTTTGTATTTAATTACAGTAAGTACTCATTGCAATTAGTTACTTAAGTAATCTGTTCCAAAGTATTTTAATTACTAATTACAATGTAACTGTATTTTGTAATTATTAATCTAATTACTTTTTGCCCATCACTGATTAGTAGCAGCATCTATGGCAGATGCCTACTCACTAGCGAGTCCGTCGGTCCACTGTTCAGTCACAAGTTAGCCTGTGCAGGTATGGTGACTCAAACTAGAAGCTGTTGATGAATATGAGATACTTTAAACTTTTAAATAACTTATATCTCCAGTTCTCGGACTACAGTGGAAATTACTGGAAATCATAGAAAACAACACTAAAGTCTGTTTTTTAATCTCGGAGAATGAATTGATACATGCAAATGTATAATTACAAATTGAAAAAACGGACAACAATAATTTGAAATGTCAAATTAGTTACTTTAATGAAAATAAAATTAAGCCATTAGAAACTCACAAGCATTTAGGTAATCGGGACTGCCCTGCCTACTAGGATCGAGTTCAAGCGCAGTCCCTAGCAGTTTAAAAAGCGCAGTTCAAGCGCAGTCATAGTAGCGTTAGGGATATCTTCTGCTTACATGAATAGGTACCTAGATTTCTTATCCAGAGTTAGACTTATTTTTCAATGTTATCAAGTTAATTTAATCAAAGTGCTAAATTAACTCTACGCTTATTAGGTATCATCGATTTAGTATTTCCTTTCGCATAAGTGTAATTAGAATAACATGTAAACTCCTACGCCTACTTACCTAACGAGCGTTTGCGAGAATCAAAATGTGTTGACCTATGAAATCTCAGCGCGGGTTTTGGCAACACGTTCCGTCGGCCGGCCGGTTTGCCGCACGTATCGCGGCAGTCAGGCAGTCACATGCTGCACGCTACGGCTCCAACATCGTGATCACTGGCATCATGATTCCTTGTCAGAGCTAAATACACAGTGAATTAAAAAAATAACGAAGAAGAGCGCGAAAATGATTTTTCTATTCGACACGAATTTAAATTTCGAAACTTTGAAGTTTAAAATAAATAAAATTGTTTAGCTTTTTAAAAATAAAGTTTCTTTGAAAGTATTATTTTAAAATGAAGTTATCATCAATTATTAGCGACAGTTTTGATTATGTGAAGAGGCGTATTTATTTGGTAAGTTACAAAAACAATTATTACTTACTTCTTACTCATTTTATAATACTTTGATCAACAAAAACCAATGTTGAATGTTTTCGATGGAAGACATTACTTAGCTAACTTATCATAATAATTCTTATTCTTTGACTCCTGAGAAGCATTGTTTTAAATGTTTTAAACAATTCTGAATTTTATCCGCGTGCGTCTGTCGTGAGCACAGGTGCTAGCGGGTTATTTCGCAAAATTCCGAGAATTATGATGATCTCAACTTCACGGTCAGTACCGTACCTACAGCTATTTATATTTACAACAGATTACCGCATTTGTTTGTCCTCCTACGACACACGCACTTTGTAGGAAGCAGTGTAAAGGGTTCAATAATTAAGATATACAATTGAGCCGCCACACTAATTTATGGTGGCAGGCAGAGTTAGTGAAGGTTGAAATTTTAGTAAGTTTTGACTTGGAGAAATAACTTTGTGCTTAGTTTACTGAAACGTACTAAAAGCAGTATTACCTAACTATTAAAATCGTCCTATAAAAATAATAAATTATCATTCAAAGCGCTTAAGACGCTGACAACACCTAAACTGCGGTCACTGTCAGATTGCATAGAAAAGAAAGAGAAGCGCGACGACAAAACGCTTGTAATTTATTGCAAAATGTGAAGTAATTATCTATTTACTCAGAATTGAGTTGAGTAATCGAAAATAAAAAAACAACCAAGTTCTGCATTAGAATAAGACGTACTTGTTATTAATTAAATACGTAATTTATGTTGATATTTAATACAGATATTTTGGATTAGAACGCAAGGTAAGAGGTTAGTTTAACGTTAGTTTGTATCGAGATTTTTTTTTCAAAACGTGTTTTGGTGACAACCAAGTTCTGGGAAATATGTTCAAAATTAACATATATTTTTTCCGCTACCACAAACTACAGATATGGCAATTTTCTTTCTTAAGAGAAGCCTATTTTGGTCAATTGGGTCTTGTCAGCGCCTTAAAGAAGTTTTCACTACAATAAAATAATTTAAATAAGCTAATTCCCGCGACGAAAGTATTTTTCTTTTTTAATTTTTAATATACTGCCATGTCATAAAAAGGTGTCTTTGCGTTTTTAATATAATAAATTACAACTAAAATAAAATAATGATTATCTAAAAAACAATTGAAACAGTGCACAGTGTACACAAATTATTTTTTTCACGTAGTCAATTTAACTTCACTTACCTACTTTTTGCTACTACAGCATGTCGGCGCGGCATGTCGGTGACGCGAACCCATAAGTTTTACCCCTAACAAAAATCGCTCAACGCACCTAAAGTAGCTCTCACCTAAAAAAAAAAGGTAAATAAAAACTTTACAAAAAAAAAATACAACTAAGGGCTTCCAAAAAACACTACAAAGTGAAAAATAACTTTAATTTCGGAAATCGGTGGCAAAAAACTAAAATACAGATCCAAAGACGAATTCGGTTGTGGTTTCACTCGAAGTCGGTTGTTTTTTTTTGTACAAAAGGTTTTTATTTATGACTTTTTACTGGGTCAGTCTGTAACTTATCTAAGTTACAATAGCCTAATGTCAACTGCTCATCACGATGTACAAAATATTGCTTTTTCCGATGCAGGGACGTTCATTGTTGAGGAGCTGATGGTGAAACCACAATCAGCTCCACTTCACTAATCATTCTGCATTACAATGAGCATAAATTGCTTAGCAACCATATTAAAGTAATCGAATCGCAACCCGTGAAATACTTACTATTGAGTAGTTCCGGTAGCCATGTCGTCTTCATCATCAGTTCCACTTCACTAAATGGTGCTTTCCGAGAGCAAATGCACGAGTTACTATAAAAATACCTAAATTGCTATAGGCGTGCCAACAAAATTTGAGGATTTCCCTCAATTTTCATGTGAGCCCCTCATCAGATTTTGATTTGATGACAATGGGACCTTGAGACCACCTTTCAAATAAAAAAATAATTTTCAAAATCGGTCCACAATTGACAGAAAAATCGGTGAATATACATTAAATAAAAACCGTGCGTGTCAGCCCACTCACAATGAAGGGTTCCGTAGTTGGGAAGTTGGGACGAATTTATCCCAAAAGCAAACTTAACATTGTAGTTGAAAAACATGTTCTCCCATACATGAGGAGCTGATGGTGAAACCACAATCAGCTCCACTTCACTAATCATTCTGCATTACAATGAGCATAAATTGCTTAGCAACCATATTAAAGTAATCGAATCGCAACCCGTGAAATACTTACTATTGAGTAGTTCCGGTAGCCATGTCGTCTTCATCATCAGTTCCACTTCACTAAATGGTGCTTTCCGAGAGCAAATGCACGAGTTACTATAAAAATACCTAAATTGCTATAGGCGTGCCAACAAAATTTGAGGATTTCCCTCAATTTTCATGTGAGCCCCTCATCAGATTTTGATTTGATGACAATGGGACCTTGAGACCACCTTTCAAATAAAAAAATAATTTTCAAAATCGGTCCACAATTGACAGAAAAATCGGTGAATATACATTAAATAAAAACCGTGCGTGTCAGCCCACTCACAATGAAGGGTTCCGTAGTTGGGAAGTTGGGACGAATTTATCCCAAAAGCAAACTTAACATTGTAGTTGAAAAACATGTTCTCCCATACATCGATATATGCCACGGTCAATTCTACAACTGCTTTAGGTTGGTCGACTATTACTCGTTAATATTACGCAAGCGGATCCTTGAATCGAAAACGATATCCAACGATACCCCACACCATGGGGTAGACGAGAAAAAAAACATATCATCCCTACATTACGTGCGTGGGAGGTACCCTAAAAAAAATATTTGTCAAGATTTTATTTTGGCACTTTGTCGGCGTACCTATCCCAAATTACAACGTAGAACGTTGTACTAAGCGTCTCTGAGCTACAGTGGGGTCAGACAGACAGACAGACACACGGACATGGCGAAACTATAAGGGTTCCTTGTTTACTACGGAACCATAAAAACGAAGGTTAACATTTCGACCGCCACAGTCATGTATACGTGTAAAAAAATATTTTTCAAGATTTTATTTTAGCACTGTCGGAGTGCTTAATATGTATAATAAGTACTAGTTTAATTAGCATTAGCATTCATTGTTAGCATCATCTCATTTAGCATTTAGCAAATTAAATTTAAAAGCGAAATTCTGTGAAATGCGAAATGAATTTTCGTATTTTTTTAATTTAATGACTATCATACGTCAGACTCGTCAGAGCGTCGGCGCACGCAGCGTGCGTTCTCCGTCGCACCCACGGGAAGTCGGGAATACTAAATATATCGGTTTCACGTGACAGAGACCTTGTTCGCTGCGAACTTACGAATAATGGTTTAAGCAATTGTTATCTTATTATCTTTGATTTGTGCGTACTTAAGGTTGTATATTGAATTAATGCTTGTGCTTGTTTAATGTATTTAAATTATGGATGGTGCGAAGAATGATGTTTAGAAATTATTACCTTATTGTCTTTGATTTGCTCGTACTTAGAGTCGTGTATTGATTGAATGAATGCGTGATTGTTTAATAATATATTTGCGTGGTACGCGCGTCGTTTTGTGTTCGTTCAGTACGTTTTGGCAAGTGATAGTGAGATTTTGGTTTACGTATTCGTTATACAGTACTTACATTCTTTCGTTTTGTGCATAATATTGTACTTATATCGATAATAGCGTGAACTCAATACCTACCTGTAAATAATAGGAGGTAGTAAACAGTAGTGAGAAGTAGCACATGTATAAAAGTGTAAATAATAATTTTAAGTTTAGTATATAAATATTTTAGTGTAAATAAACTGTTAAACGGACTTGAACGTGACAATGTCTCACCGAACTAATCCTATATGGGATTATTTTTCTAATATTGTTAGTGAAAATAAAATTGCTAACTTTAATCAGTGCTCTAAAAACCTTTCTTACCGAACATCAATCACCAATTTAAAAACCCATCTAAAACTTAAACACATTGGCCATTACAATAACTTTTTAGTCGAATGTGAACCGACTCGGTCCCGTTCGGTACAGGTGCGTCAGGTGCAGAATGCTGATAATTATGTGATCAATCTTAACACATTACATAAGCAAGTGTACTAGCACAAATAAAACGTTATCGGCGAGTAAACTAAACGCACGCTAGGAGACGTCCTAAGGCGAACTTTTTAATTCGCATAATTTAGCAAAATTCACATACCTACTTCATTATTATCAATTATCGTCATATTAGCAAATAGCATAGCAATAGCAATTATCATGCTAAGACTCACGAATTAACATGTTCATGAAATTTATTCGAAATCGCATTAATTGCCATTACTAATAAGCTAATAAGTAACTATGCCAAATTACAGCTTTCTAGTACTAAGCGTCTCTGAGCTACACGGGGACAGACAGACATACGGACATGGTGAAACTTTAAGGGTTTCTTGGTTACTACGGAACCCTAAAAATTTACAGCCGAACATACTTATATTCTCCTCTATTTTTGAAGTCGGTTAAAAATACCTATGACAAAGCTGATCAGAATTTCTTACAAACTATTTCTTACCAGAAGTATCCTACCTAACACAAGCTTCCCATTACACTACGCTATGCTAATTATTTCAAGAATACGCGACAAAAGCGTGCAGGACAAATAAAAGTATTTGGGTCAGGCGGTAAAGTACAAACTCCAGTTTGTTAGCCTCGCGTGGCCGTAAAGTTGCTGAAAAAAAAAACTAAAAAGCGCTCGGTTTAATGCAAATCTTCCTACTATCGCTTGGGGAATACTTTTGCAAAATATCTCAAGGGAAATTAGTTAGGTAATATTAAAATTACGCTATGTATCTTTTAACCTTAAAAGGATAAAAATATAAGAAGAACATTATTATTGTTCTGCTCAGCATGATTTCAACCCGTAGGAAATCAGATTGACCATGAAACTATCTAGCATGCTTACAATATTACATGTTACCTATGCTCTGTGTTACTAGTGGTGTGGCACCGTGTTATGATTTGTAGGTCGTGGATTCAAACGTAGGCACTGTAGGCAGGCACTTTGTGTAAATAATTTCATCACCACTGCTCCCAAAACGGTGAAGAAAAACATCTTGAGGAAAAATTCGAAGACATGTGACATAAATATCAAGAACAGAACAGACAGCTGTGCTGCTGGGAAGTTTGTTGGCCTCTTCTTCCCAGCTAAAGCACTAGGAAGTGGCGAAGGGTGGGCCTTTTGGGGGACTGTCTTATGTAATTTTGACTTTCGAAAAGTGCTGATTCTCAGCCTAGTTTGAATAAATGACTTTTGATTTCGATTTTTTGATTTTATCAATCTGCACTGGGCCAGCATGGTGGATTACAGCCCACTCCCACATTATTGGGTGATAATGCTATGCTCTGCGTATGTCTGTCCGTCTTTCACTAGGCATAGTATATTATTAAGACCTACGAATAGAAAGCTTTTGAAAAAATTTGTTTTTAAGACACCAACATTATAATTTCCGTAAAACGGGTTACGTTTTGAGGCCGTTGTGCTATTGTCGTAGGAAATAAACGTCTGTTACCAACTAGACGTTTAGGGACACTAAATTATACTTAATGTCAATTAAGATGCGCGAGTGTAAATCGTTTATCGTTAGGCGCACGTGTTGACAGTCCTCGATTACTGACGCATACTTATATGACTCACCAAAAAAAGGAAACAGTTCCTACTCCAAATGTCAGCCTATTAAATGAACAGTTCTAAGTGATTAATATGGTATGTCATACGGCATACTTTGACCATACGCCATGGACAATTAATAGGCTTATTGGTGATAGAACAAAAAATATTTTGTAGATACAAACAATTTGACACTATTACCTACACATTGGTATTCCCGTTTTTAGTGATCACCGTGTCCTGAACCACGTAGGCCTCTTCCAGCTGCTTCCATTCATTCGTTATAAAAGTTAAGTACCATCACACAAGTCATGAGTGCCATACTAGCCATCCTTCGATTTATTTCGAAATTTAACAGCAGGTGGTTTACTAAAACATTTTGTAAATTATTTAATTTAATTTAAGCTTAAACAATGCAAGCAACGTGGCATGAGAGCCATAAAGCGTGAGGGTAAATCCAATAAAAATGATTTATTCGCTCTAGTTATCAGCTGTAACCACTCGGGTACGATCAATCATGCAGTTATGATCATTGCAGCATTTGCAATAATATGGATTGAACATGTTATTAAATTAAATCTGATTCCAATTAATTCAGCTTTATGAACTCGGTCTGTAGCTCTGCCTTTGCAATGAATTCATCTCATCTCATTTCTAATGATCTTTATTGAATATTATTGTAATTAATTGAATTACAGAAGCTTTAATAAGTTTATACTAGGAACAATTAGCAGTCTTCCCTCATGATGTCCTCATTGTACGAGTATTTTAGTCGGATTGATGGTAAAAATCAGGGACCGAGCTTTCCCCATAATGAAAGCAATATGTAGATAATGTAGCGACTTGAAAACTGCCGAAGTGAGCTGAGCGGATTAATAAATAAATAAAAAAAAAAAAAAAAATATTTTACTGTCAGGCACCAAGGCCGGGGTGCGTGCAGAAAACCTCCTCGTGTGCCTGATTGCTGCTGGTTCCCTGCGAATACGTTCGGGGGAAAGAGCAGTCGTCGGGCCGGTGCATCCTGGGCACGGCCAATAGTCTCTCCATGTTTCGGAGAGGGTATTGACCGTGGCGAATTTCTGCGTGGCGGGGAGCTTCATGCTCCATCGTCGGTCGCCCACTCCCCTCTCTGCTTACAGAGGGCAGGTCGAGTGGGCGAAGAGTGGCGGTGCTTGCTGTGCACTTACCCTGCCAGCGAGCAAGCAGCGGGAGAATGATTCTTCTGCCTGCAACCGTCGAAATCGTAATCCGTAAAGAGACCACAGTCATGTTTTGTGGCTTGGAACGGGACGAGGATCTTGGCTTGATCGCCCGGATCGCAAGGAAGATAACCTCTATAAAAATTCCTCTAATATCAAGTTTTGGTGCGCGGCGAGGATATGAATGGCTGAGGAGTAGTGTCATCTGCAACTTCCTAGTTGTAGGTGGCGCATCAGTCGTTAGCGCACCCCCAGCCAGGGTACCAGTGGACTCCCTGGTTGGGTTATAAATGTACACTTGCCTAGGGACAGGGGGTGAACCTAGGTGTACTTTTTACATCCCCCACACTCGTGGGATCAAAATATGGAAAAATTAACAAAAAAACCAAAAGTCAAGTGGAGGAGGGTGATGCGGGGTCGGAGTCCGACGCCGCATCTAGTGCAAAGAGCTCAGGTCGGAGCTCGGAGCGCAAACAGGTGTACGGGAGGAGCCGAGAGTTCAGACGAACCAGCGCCCCAACTCGGGGTCGTCCTCCGACGAGGTTTTCGGTCGGAGGAAACAAATCCACTGCAGCCGGCGGGATGGGGCCCGAGGAGGAAAAGGGGTGGATAGAGGGCCCTCCACCAGGGAGGCCGGCGAGCTGAGCCGAGCCTGCCCAGCCGAGAAGGCCCAAAGGCAGTGCAGGACACAGAGGCTCCTGGTTGTGGGCCGGACGCCGCTGGCGGCCCCAATTCGGAGCGTGTGGCCGGGTTCGCGGTGGTGGTGCTAGCCCTGATCAAGGGGGTGGCCGTGAATATCCCCGGCCACGGCCTCGATTGTGGCGGCAGCGGAGGCCCTTCACCTAGGGCCTCCTTCAGACGGCATGTCGGAGATGCGGGCGGAGGTCGCCCGCTTGACAGCCGCCATGGAGCTTCTCAAAAAGGAGGATGAGGAGCTCCGAGCAGACCTGGCTGGGCTCAGAAGAGCCGACTCCCAAGTGGAGCCGAAGGGGGGGCAGCAGCATGGGCAGGGGCGGCCCGTGCCTGCTGAAGACCGGGTGTTGACCCTGGTGCGGCAGGAGATGGCTTCCTTGAGGAGTCGTTTCTCCGCTCTAGAGGCCATAGTCCTGCGCTCCCCGTTGGCGGCGAGCCAGCTGGCCTCGGGCCAGCGCAAAGCCCCGTCGTATTCTGCCGCCGCAGGTGCCACGGCCAAACGGGGCTCGCCGGGGCAGCCCAAGGGTGCGGCTACTGCGCAGGCGGCGAAGGCTCCAGCACCAGCGGCGAGAGCTCCAGCCCCGACGGCGAGTGCTCCGACCCTGGCGGCGAGGGCATCGGCCCAGGTGGCAAGACGGCCGCCCCCGCCTCCTAAATCTCTTCCGGCCGATGCCGAATGGCAAGTAGCCGGAGAGAAGAGGAAGGCGGCTAAGGCAAAGAGGGCGGCCAAAAAGAGGGAGAGGCGGCAGCGGCGCAAGGAGCGCACCGCCGCGGCTAGGCTCCGCGCCTCGAATTCCGCAGCTGTAGTGATCACACTACAGCCGGATGCGGAAAAGAAGGGCGTGTCCTACAAGACCATTATGGCGAAGGTGGGTGAGATGGTGCGCCTTGAGGAGCTCGGCGCTGCTAATGGCCTTAGGATGAAAGTAACGGCGACTGGAGCCCGAATGGTGCAGGTCCCTGGTGCGGCCAGTGGCCCCGCTGCTGACGCTCTGGCCGAAAGGCTCAGGGCGTCCTTAAATGCGGACGAGGCCCGAGTGTTCAGGCCCACCAAGTGCGCTAGCGTGCGCATCATGGGCCTGGACGACTCCGTGACGGAGGAACATGTGGTCGCCGCGGTGGTTAAGACTGGGGGGTGCTCTGCCGAGCAGGTGAGGGCAGGCACCATCCGTCCTGACTCCGCGGGGCTGCAAACTGTTACAGTGAGCTGCCCCGTGTCGGCGGTCAGGAAAATTGCCGGGAAGGGCCAACGGCTATTGGTGGGCTGGGTTTCCGCGCAGGTGAAACTGCTGGAACCCAGACCTCTAAGGTGCTTCCGCTGCCAGGTGGGCAACCACGTGCAAGCGAATTGCACCTCGGAGGTGGACCGCAGCGGTCTTTGCTACCGTTGGGGTCTGCCCGGGCACAAGGCCGGCTCGTGCAATGCCACGCCGCACTGTGCCGTATGTGCGGCGGCTGGCAAGCCGGCCGAGCACCGGATGGGGGGCAAGGCCTGCGCCCCACCCACCAAAGCCAGGGCCAGAGGCAAGCCCTCCGCCACCGCCGTCACCGCCGTCACCGCCGCAGCCGCCACCACTGCCACCGCCGCTGCCGCCTCCAACATCGCCGTCGTCGCCGTCGCCACCGTGGCCGCTGCGGCAGGCCTCTCTCAGGGGGCTGGGAAGGAGGCCCAAGAGGGGGCTGACATGGAGTGCAATTAATGGCCCCATTACGCCTCCTCCAGGCGAACATCAACCACTGCGCCGCCGCTCAGGATCTGTTGCTCCAGAGCATGGCGCAGTGGTCGATTAACATCGTCGTGGTCGCTGAGCCGTACTTTGTCCCGCCCAGGGATGACTGGGTGGAGGACCTGAGCGGCTCAGTGACCCTAATTTCGTCGGCCGCCGCCGGTACCCCGTCCCTCGAGGCCGTCAAGAGAGGACGGGGCTGCGTAGCAGCACGGTTCGGGGAGATTGTCGTGGTAGGGGTCTACCTCTCTCCGAACCGAACTCTTGCCGAGTTCCACAACTACCTTGCGGAGTTGAGAGACGTCGTCGTCGGGTTTGGTTCCCTCCCCGTGTTCGTCCTCGGGGACTTCAATGCCAAGAATTTGGCTTGGGGTTCCCGGTTAACGGACACACGGGGCAGGATGGTGGAGGACTGGGCTCTGGAGACAGGCCTGGTCGTCCTAAACCGGGGTTCTGTCCCCACGTGTGTGCGGATGCGGGGTGAATCAGTGGTGGACATCTCGTTCGCCAGCCCCGCTCTGTCGCCGCGTGTAGTTGACTGGCGTGTCATGGAGGGGGTGGAGACCTATTCCGATCACCGGTATATCCGGTTCGACGTCTCCGCCCAGACCTTGGACACGCCGGTCCGACGGGCCCCGAGTGGTCCGCGGTGGGCGCTGAAGCAGCTGGACCGGGAGCTCCTCCTGGAAGCCTCGATCGTGCAGGCCTGGGTGTCACCACCGGACAGGGCTGCCGACATCAACGACGAGGCGGAGTGGTTCCGGGAGGCCATGTCCGACATATGTGACGTGGCAATGCCCCGGGTCCAGCCTGGACGTGCCTCGCGCCAGGTGTACTGGTGGTCGCAGGAGCTGACGGCTCTGCGCACTGCGTGCGTGGCTACGCGACGTCGGTACACCAGGCACCGCAGGCTCCGTATCAAACCTCCGGATACGGAAGCCATTCAGGCGGAGCTGTACGAGGGGTACAGAGCGGCGAAGACCGCCCTCCAAGCGGAGATCCTGCGGGCCAGGAGGTTGGCCCGCGAGGAGTCGCTGGGGACTCTGGACAGGGTCCCGTAGGGATAAACTCCGCCCATGGGCTCCCCCGCTGACGCAGAGTCTCCGGCCCCAGCTTGTGGAGGACGTGGTGAGCGCTATGTTCCCTTCCCGAGGGGAACACACCTCCCCGCCTATGGCTCCGCCTACTGCGGTGCCCGATGCGGACCACACCGCCAACGACGACGACGACGACGATGCTCCGGAGGTGACCGAGGTAGAAATGAGAGCGGCGGTACGCAGACTTAATGCCAAAAATACCGCCCCAGGACCCGACGGCTTACCTGGGAAGGCCTGGGTCCAGGCGTTGGAGGCTCTCGAGCCTCGACTTAGGGGGCTCCTAAGCGCATGCATGGAGAGGGGCCAGTTCCCGCTTCGTTGGAAGACGGGGAAACTGGTCCTCATAAAGAAGGCAGGGCGCCCTGCGGACTCTCCGTCCGCTTATCGGCCCATCGTGCTGCTCGACGAGGTGGGCAAGCTCTTTGAAAGAGTCATTGCAGACCGCCTCATTGGCCAGCTGGTGCAGGTGGGGCCGGATTTGGCGGAGAGCCAGTTTGGTTTCCGCAGAGTGGTGGACGCCATCATGCGTGTGCGAGCCCTGACGACGGGGAATGCTATTGCCCAGGGTGGGGTCGTCTTGGCGGTGTCTCTAGACATCGCCAATGCCTTCAATACCCTACCCTGGAGTTGCATCAGGGAGGCACTCCGGTATCACCGGATGCCGACCTACCTCTGTCGTGTGGTCGAGGCCTATTTGACGGACAGGGCCGTCATCTACCCCGGTCACCAGGGAGTGTGGAACCGGCAAGAGATGTAGTGCGATGTCCCACAGGGATCGGTCTTGGGGCCGCATCTGTGGGACATCGGATACGACTGGGTGCTGCGCGCCGACCTCCCTAGCGGCGTCAGCGTAGTGTGCTACGCTGACGACACGTTGGTCCTGGCGCAGGGGAGGTCGCACCAGGCGGCGGCCGAATTAGCGGCACGCGGGGTTGTGACAATCGTCGAAAGGATCCGGCAATTGGGACTCGAGGTGGCCCTGCACAAGTCCGAGGCCATGTGTTTTCATGGTCCTCGAAACGCGCCACCGTTGGGGTCCCAAATAACGGTAGGAGGGGTTTCTATCGGCGTCGAGTCGACGATGAAGTACCTGGGACTCGTCCTCGACAGCCGGTGGAACTTCGTGGAGCATTTCCGACGTATGGCTCCCAAACTGGAGCGGGCGGGCGCTGCATTGAAGCGGCTCCTGCCCAATCTAGGGGTCCAAACGCCTCGGAGTTAGTCCGCTGCCGCGAGAAATCGCGGCACAGCGGACGGAGCTCCGGCGGGATCTCATGGCGTCATGGAAAGTACGGTTTCGCAACCCAGTGCTGGGTACGCCACGATTGCGGCGATAAGTCCCCTCTTTGAGGAGTGGCTGGAGAGGCGCCACGGCGTCCTCACCTTCCGCCTGACGCAGGTCCTCACCGGACACGGCAGCTTCGGGAGGTTCCTGTGTCGGATAAGGCGGGAGGAAACGTCCGGGTGTCACCACTGTGTGGATCGCCCGGAGGACACGGTGGAGCATATGGTGGAGGTCTGCCCGGCCTGGGCAAAGCACCGCCGTGTCCTCGTGGAGGCGATCGGCGGCAGAGACCTCTCGCGTCCGGCCCTGGTTCAGGCCATGGTACGGAGCGAGAGGGCATGGGCAGCCGTCACCTCCTTCTGCGAAGCAGTAATGCTCGCGAAGGAGGAGGCGGGACGGTTGAGTGAAAGGCGAGTTTCGCGCCCTCTCGCCCCTAGCCGCCACCGTAGGCGCGGGCTTGCGGACGGTGAGCAATGGGTAGCTCACCGTCCGGTAAGGACCAGGCCCGGGTCGACGGCGCGTTGTATTCTACGCGCGCCTCAAAGAGATGTCGTCAGCACATATAGTAGGGGTCCACTAGGGCCGATGCCTGCCGGGGTCTCGGGAAGGTACTTCTGGGTCACCGAGGCCCCCGTAACACAGGCAACAGGAAGGAATACGGGTGGGTTTTAGTCAGTAAAGGCTCCTACATACTGGCGCGACTTGTCTCGCGACGCGACGCGACACAGACACCGCGTGTATCGCTACAAGCGGTGCCTTTGTGTCGCGACGCGTCGCGCGACAAGTCGCGCCAGTATGTAGGAGCCTTAAGAGTCTGACACACCCTCCCGCTCCGCCCAGAGCGGGAGAAGTTATTTGATGATTTCCCACCCTCAAAAAAAAAAAAAGATTACACGGTGAGATTTTTAGATTTTTACAGAATGAGAAGTATGATCTCGGTTCATTACAAATGTGTTCATTTGTTATGAACCCAGATCAGACTGTAAAAATCTAAAAATAATTTAAGAGTAAAAAACTATAGGTGATGTGTTCATCACCTATAGTTTTACTCTTAAATGTTTTTTCAGCATTATCAGTAGGTTCTACTAAAAATAACGTTACATTGACCTTTCGATAAAATATGGTAACGTTTATTAACACTACAAACACCTGTGTAGATAAATGCTTTGTCATCTAGTTGACAAAATTGCTGACATCGTCTAGGTACCTAGCTCAGCAAGTTGTTCATAATTAATTAGGTAAACATTAGTGTTTGTTTTACCTGAATTAATTGTCTAGATAAAAAAAACTGTGGAAGTGATTGATTGATAGTTTGTGGAAATTTAGTTATTGGCTGTGATATAGCATAATCAGCCTATAATGTTCCCACTGCTGGGACACAGGCCTCCTTTCTGTGAGAGGGAGTGGGCTGTAATACACCACGCGGGCCCAGTGCGGGTTGGTAGATGTCACATGTCTTCGAATTTTTAGTTCTAGGACATGTCGGTTTCCTCACGATGTTTTTCTTCACCGTTTTGAGAGCAGGGGTGATGAAATAATTTACACAAAGTAAAACGCCTGTCAGGGTTCGAACCTACGACCTACACGGTTGTGATATGAATACTTATAAATATGAATAATTAGCGACCTCTCCTGCTTCGCGCGATTTTTACGACTTGACAAAACATTTTTATTATTACAAATAAGTTTGATAATAATGTTCTTATATTAATTATTCCAATATACCTTTCGGAATCAATTCCCAAAATGATGGTGAAAACTGCATCAAAATCCGTTGTGTAGTTTAGAAGAACAACGAGGTCATACAGACAGACACGAAAATCGACTGTAATGCTACTAATATTATAAATGCGAAAGTTTGTAAGGATGGATGGATGGATGTTTGTTACTCTTTCACGCAAACAGTACTAAACGGATTTGGATGACTTTTTATCCCGATATACCCACGGGGTCAAAACTTATGCGGGTGAAACCGCGGGGCGCATCTAGTTTATAATAATTACTAGATGCGCCGCGCACAGAGTAACAAACAACCATCCATCCATCCATCCTTACAAACTTTCGCATTTAGTTGGAAGTAGGATGTATAGATTACGTACGTAATAAATATGATTTTATTACAAAAAGTGACTTAATAAATGAATTAATAATTAATTGTGAATTAATAATTCGACTTTATCTACGAGTATGCATCATCTTACTGGTTTCCCCAATAATCAATTCGAGAGTATGTACTCGTACA
Source organism: Atethmia centrago (assembly GCA_905333075.3). Lineage (NCBI taxonomy): Eukaryota > Metazoa > Arthropoda > Insecta > Lepidoptera > Noctuidae > Atethmia > Atethmia centrago. The sequence goes on along the minus strand of HG995378.1, from coordinate 25,182,160 downwards.
TCTTTAAATAGCCAGTATTTAAACCAATTGAATAAAGACAGAAAACTCAATGACTAAATTGACACCCAATTGATGCATGTCGTGAATTTAAATGTTAATAAACATTTATGAGCTGCAGTACCTACCCATCTGTAGACAGTGTTCATAACCACCAGAATAAGAAAAACCAGGTTTAAAAGTAAATTTTCGGAAAAACCGGTTTTACGTGGATCCTTTCTACATACATAACATACATAATTTATAATCAGCCTATAATGTTTCCACTGCTGGACACACAGGCCTCCTCTCTGTGAGAGGGAGTGGGCTGTAATCCACCACGCGGGCCCAGTGCGGGTTGGTAGATGACACGTCTTCGAATTTTTGGTTCTAGGACATGCCGGTTTCCTCACGGTGTTTTCCTTCACCGTTTTGAGAGCAGTGGTGATGAAATAATAAACACAAAGTAAAACGCCTGTCTGGGTTCGAACCTACGACCTACAACTCGTATGTCGCGGCCGTTACCACTGCTCAGCTGCTAAATAATATTACAGAAAACTTAGAACAGTAGATAATCCTGGTATCGTATCATCTATTATTCTGTTAATTGTTCTTCTGTCTCAAGTTTTCCGTTTTTTGTTTGAAGTTTTTTTTTTTAAACTTAGTTGTTTTTTTTTAGTCTAGGTGATCTCAGAAAGTCTTATTTCCTTCTTACAAGATAAAATATGAACTACAATATTGCTCTCAAAGAAGCCGGATATTAGTCGGCGTGCAATACCTGAAGGAAACGCAACGTAGATTCGATTGAGGACACGATTCTCATTTCCCTTAGTATACCCTTTCACTTCTTCAAACCCGTTACTTGTCAGAGGAAGCACTTACGATTGCAATAAGATTTATTATTATAAAGTACCAAAGAAACACTTCTGTTCCTATCGTCAAGCCAAGATAAACACATATGTTATGACTTATCAGTTTATCACGGCTTGTTTCATTTAGTCTCACTTCTTACTCGTAGTATCTGCTGATGATATAGTGTCAACGCCTTCCTTTAGAATGGGTCTACAAGGTCAAATTAAAGTTATTTTTCACTTTGTAGTGATTTTTTTGAAATTTTTATTTTTTACTTTTTAGTTGTGGTAGTGATATTCGAAGTAGAACCTAGCAGGTGTGTTTGCAGTGATATTCAAATTTGTGTGGGGTAGGTCCCCTACACAAATTCGAATATCACTACCTGCTATGTAAATAACAGTGGCGGGAAGTTATTATAAAATCACCCACATAGACTAAGTGGCCGGGAAAAATACGTATTAATTGAAGTTAAGTCAAAAACTATCCAAGCAAAGTTAATAAAATATATATGAGAACACCGCACAAGCTTCCTCTACCAAATATAAAAAGATTTTCCAAAATCGGCTCACAATTGACGAAAATATCGATGAACATTCATAAAAAATACCAAAAATACACATGCAGACGGACATCCTATCCATACAAGAACCTCCTTCTTTTTTGAAGTCGGCTAACGATTTTTTTTTTGTGCGTTATCGTGTTTAGATAGGTATCTGACCACCACGTTTGTGATGTTGAATTAACTAATTTAATTTGACCCTGGTGACTAAAATGGGCAATCGTTCTATTTCCTTGGACACAGCATACCGTAGTTAGCTGGGTCGGATTTAGGGCAGGGCAACAGGGGCACTGGCCCCAGGCCACAGCAAAGAAGGGGCCTCCACAATTTTGGAGGCCCCCTCCACAATTTGTTTTTATTTCAAAGAAAAAAGTTCACATTCACAAGATAACTTTTAAATTATTTCTTTTTTCATCTGTTCCACAATTTTTTCGGGGCCTCCACTTTTTGCTTGGTTCAGGGCCTCCACACCTTTAAATCCGGCCCTGGTAGTGCAAGTATATGGTATCTATTTATGTTGAGGTATCGATATCATTGGGTATAATATAGATTGTTCTTACGAGAATAACCATTGTTATAGTGACCTAGACCTTGAATCTTGACAGAAGTAGGAAGATGATTGATGATCTAAATTATAATTTATTACCTTGCTCATAATTTAGATGCTGGTAGTTTAATATTTTGCAAGATATTCGTCGCTTTTCAAATTATGAGACATATGAATGAATGAATTCTTTATTTGCCAGAATATAGGTGCATTGTATATGGTAAATTTTTTATATGGTTTCACTATATTCGACTTTCTAGTCGTGCAAATTTTTAAATAGACATAGTCAAAGCTTTAAAAAAATTATTATATCAAATTTTTGTCTTCCTACATTAATAACACAAAAAATAATATTAACACTAACAATAATATAAAATAGAAAATAACAAAATAATCACATGTCAATTACAGTATACAATTAAAAATTTTTTTTGTCTTCTTACATTATTAACACAAACAAGAAAATTAACATTAACAATAATAAAAAAAACAATAAAATAATCACTATGTCAAAAGGATTTCAAATTCATAAAGTCATCTATGGAATAAAAACATCTGTCGCACAGCCAATTAAATAAGGCTCTACTGAATTCTAATTCATTTAGTTTTCTCATTTTTTCCGGTAGCTTGTTGTATAGCTTAACCGCCATACTGTAGCAGTTCGTGTCGCAAAGTTTTAGTCGATTTCGAGGGACTATCAGAGGCTTTTGTGCTACCTTTCTTTTTAAAGGAGCTTTTTCATCCTTTTCAAAAAGCGAAGGGTGATTTCTAACAAACTTACACATTTCTAGAATATATAAGGATGGGAGTGTAAGCAGTTTTTTGTTAGTAAACACGGGTCGGCAGGAATCGGTCCATTTAAGGTTATAGATCGATCTGAGGCATTTCTTCTGAACTATAAATGCTCTTTGGGAGTCCGTGGAGTTTCCCCAGACGATTATCCCATATCTCAGTACAGAGCACACGTGGCTGTGGTACACAATTAGAGCTGTTTCTACATTCGTTAACTGTTTTATTTTCCGTAGCGCGTATATAAATTTATTTAATTTCTTACACACCATGTCTACATGTGATTTCCAGTTGCAGTAATTATCAAAATGTATTCCTAAGAATTTTATAGTATTAACTTTTTCAATTCTGTCATTATTATATTTTATTTGTGTGTCAAATGTGTCAGTTATTTTTTTTTTGTTATTATTATTTGTGCAAAATGTCATAAATTTAGTTTTATTTGTGTTTATTTGTAAATTATTTAGGTTTAACCAGTCATGTACATCGTTTAGAGCTTTATTTGTGACATTTATTGCTTGCTCAACAGTAGCCTCTTTAGTCAGAATAGTGGTATCGTCTGCGAACAGTATAGTGTATTGGTCTGTTGCGTTCGGTAGTTCATTAATGTATGCTAAAAATAGTATCGGCGAAATCGCAGTCCCTTGAGGTACGCCACATTTGTTAACTAGGTACTTAGATCTATACGTTACGTAGGTGTTAGTCTTACGGCACATTTTCACGATCTCCGTGCATTGCTTTCGACCCCTTAGGTAGCTATCAAACCAATTGTAGGCTAGGCCTCTTATACCGTAATTTTCTAGTTTATTTAATAGTTTGTCAAGAGATATCATGTCAAAGGCTTTACTCATGTCCAGAAATACAGCTATTGGAATCTTTTTTGTATCTATTGCACTAAGGATTTCTTTTATTAATTTAAAACTTGCCAAAGTAGTAGATTTATTTTTAATAAAACCGTTCTGTTCTTGACATATTATATCATTTTTATCAAAAAACTTTACCAGCCTTGTACTCATTACTTTCTCGAATATCTTGGAGATAATCGGAATCAATGTGATTGGCCTGTAGTTTCCTGCTTCAGATTTCGGACCCTTTTTATGCAGTGGTTTAACTACGGAGAATTTAAGTGCTTCAGGAAAAATACCGTTTTCCATAGACAGATTTATTAAATGAGTCAATGGTTTTAATATAGAAAATATAGTTCGTTTTAATATTTTTGTTGTAATATGATCATACCCAGCTGAATTTGTATTCCGTAATTCCATTGCAATTCTATATACTTCTACCGAATCCACTGGTTCCAGGTAAATAGAGCTGGCTAACGTTCTTCCAGTTATTGTTTGGTCTGCAGGGTGGTCATTAATTACCGGGTTTACAACATTTATGTAGTAATTATTGAAATATGTGGCAATTTCGTCACCATTTAAAAGCATTTGATTCCCGTTCGAAATTTCTCTGATTTCATTCGTTCGATTGGTGTCTTTGAGTCTTTCGTTAACTATTCTCCATGTGGCTTTACATTTGTTTTCGGCTTTTTCTATATATTTTTTATTATTACTATTTTGAGTACTTATTACACATTTTCTCAAAATTTTACCATATGTTTCGTATTTTCGTTTGTTTTGACTATTTTTATTTTTATAGTATTCATATTGTAGTTTTCGTTTTGTCACAAAAGATTTTTTTAGGCCCTTTGTAATCCATTTTGGGTTATAGGAGTTTTGATTCATTTTGATTTTTATTTGAGGAAAACACAAGTCAAAATAAAGGCAGACCTCGTCATGGAACAGTTTAAACGCCTTATTAACGTCTGTTTCTAGGAAAATCTCCGAGAAAGATAGGTTGCCAAGGTAGTAACAAAACTTATCAATATATTCCTTGCATAGGTCTCTCTTATATACAAACCAATGCTTTTGATAATTACTATCTGATTTTATTTTTATTGTCAATGTTTGACCAGTGTTATGGTCTGATAGTCCCAGTTCATGTACTTCTCCTTTAGCATCTTTGATGTCACTAATTATGTTGTCAATACAGGTATTTTGTCGAGTTGGTTTGTTTATATGACATTTAAAGTTGTAATTGAGTAAAATATTTATAAATTCATTTTTAGACTGTGTATTATTTAATATGTCAATATTGAAATCACCACATAAAATGTTTTTGTAATTATCTTTATGATGTAGTCTGTTTAATAATATTTGAAGCTTTCTAAAAAATATATTTATGTCCGAATTTGGCGTTCTGTACACACACAGCAAATTAATGCCGTATTTTTGTATTCGTATACCGCATATTTCGAAATGTTTTTCTAATGTCATATTTTTTAGCCATTCAATAGATTCATATTCGATCCCTTGTCTTATTAATATGCAAGCGCCACCACGTTTCTGGTCTTTCCTAGAAAAACTACTTACTAATTTAAATGCTTTTATTTTCAAATTTTCCTCGTCACCCGATTTTATAAAAGTTTCAGTTAAAGTTATAAAATCAATAAAAATGCTTTTATCTCGAAGTAAATTTATTGCTATTTCAATATCTTCAGCCTTGTTTATGGCGCCAGCAATATTTTGGTGAAATATTACATGATTAACTGGTTTAGCCACGAAAAAACGCTCCGTTAGCTATTTCATTGACAGCAATATTTTCCTGGGGAGCTTTGCTTAAATTGTATTGTTCAGAATTATCATTAGTTTGCGTACTTTGGTTTTGGGTACGAGCTTCTGGTGTAAAAGTCTTATTAATGTTGCTGTTTTTATTATACGATAAGAATGTTTTGTCATAGTCTAGCTGGTCTAACACTAAATTTATTTTACGACATAACGATGAAATGTTATAGTATTTTGAAATGAATGAACAATCCTTACTCTGGCTACAAATAAGATACAACATTTCGTTCAATTTAAATTCGTTTGAGCAGATGTTTTTATTCACACTTAAGATGATAACGGGACATTTAACTGATTTTAGGAATAGAACTAGTTCTGTAGTCATTTTTAAAGTATTGATGTCATTTTGTCCTATAGATATAATTAATTTGTCTTCAGAGGTAATGTCGAAAAGCTGCATACTAGTCAATATATCCTCCGTGGTAGCATTTGGTTTAACAATAGACATGAAACGATAATGGTTATGCGGGTTGTAGAATCTAGATTTGTACAGCTGTGTTGCTAGTCCACTGCATTGTCTTCCTCCTATTATAAATGCCCTTTTTTCACGCCTGTGGGTAGGTTTCCTTTTTTTAGTTGCCATCCCATTGTTTGTCTGTGTGTTTGTCGCGGGCGCGGGGGGTAACACTACGTCATTTTGAAGTTTAGCACATATCTTTGGTTCTTGTTCCGACGAAGTGTTGGCCTGTAGAACATTTGTTTTTTTTTGGCACTGTCGAGTAATCGGATCATTTTTCACATGAGGGGTTATTTCTTCTCCCTGTTTCATAGATGTAAATGTACTTGTTTTGTTTTGGCTTAAAGGAGAGATATGAAAACTGTCAGTGAGGCGACGTCGCGCATTCTTTTTGGTGCTAACTAACAAGTTGTAACTCGAAGTTAATGGGCTTCTACATAATTGTTTTAGAACGCTCAGTTCTTGGTTAACATTTTTGATTTGTTTTTTCAAGTCTATATTTTCCAGTATAATATTTTCCATTTCGTGCTGTGTGCTTTCTAAACGGGTATTTAATTCTTTAATTTCATTTTTTAGTTCCGACACAATAGTGGAACACATATTTGTGGAAAGGTCCAAACTTCTGCCTAGTATATCATCACATGACTGTAAACTTGCGTTCAGACTGTGGTTTAGCGATTCAGTAGATCTCGATTTAGTCACAGTTTGACGTTTTCGTACAGTAACATAGTTTGTGTGATCCATAATATTTTTGGTGTTCTTGATGCTCTTAAAGTTTAGTGTGTTCGGTTTGGTAGGTATTGGCAGTCAGAGTTCGAGTAAACAATGAACCGGTGGCATGCGTTTTACTGGATAAATAAGTCGCGCTACTCACTCATTTATCTTCACTTTATCGCTGCGCGCAGGGCTGGTGAGTTCCAATATTGTCTTTATTCTACGTAATACGAAAAAGTACCGCCGAGTGTAGCCGACAAAACGCCGTGAGCCGGTGAAGGACGTTCAATCAATCAATGGCATCATTTTCCTTATATCTACCTGTAAGAACTCTGGCATCGTAATGTGTGACGGGCAAAGTTCACTGCTATTTAAAGGCATGTTAGTCTATATCTCATAAAGATAAAAAAAGAAAAAAAGTATTTACATATCATCAATAAATAATAATAACCTTTTGTGTATTTAATTTCATCACCATTGCTCTCAAAACGGTGAAGGAAATCATCGGGAGGAAACCGGCAAGTACTCAAACCAAAAATTCGAAGACATGCAACATCCACCAGACCGCACTGGGCCCGCGTGGTGGATTAGGGCCCACTCTCTCACAGAGAGGAGGTCTTTGTCCCAGCAGTGGGAACATTGTAGTCTGATTATGCATTTGGTATAGATCCATCGGCATTCAGATGTTTTTCTAGGTTCTCGGAACTTTACAAAAATATTTTGAAAATATAGGTAAGTGTTATTTAAATCCAATTTGGAAGACTTTATGCAAACAGATATTATTAGTTTCTACGACAGACTGTTTACTTTCTGCGTCTGGTGTCTGTGAAATAATCGGATTCATGCTTATTATGAATCATTAAAAATAACTCATAAGAGAATTTCTTGAATATTGTTGCTATGTTCTGAACATCTTCTTCACTGACTCAAAATAAAAGAAAATATATCGTGGATTAACTTGCTCGCGTCATCCTGCTTATAATAGGAAGTCGACTCATAAGTTGAATGGATGGGTACTTTAGTCGGTACTTCTGATATCTATTCTAAGAATAATCTGTAATGTCGCGTCTGTCAAATCACGTCTTTTGATAGAAGTATGGCCAGCACACTGTTTAATTTAATAACTCCATTGAGGCAATGACTATGTCGAACCTTGCGCAGACATTTTACAATGACTATGTCGAACCTTGCGCAGACATTTTACAATGACTATGTCGAACCTTGCGCAGACATTTTACAATGCCGCCCATGGACATGTGACCGCCCGTATTTTTCGGAATAAACACAAAAAAATATCGGGTTTTATGTTTTTTTAATAATTTGTTTTTTTGAGTAGCGTTTGTGACCTTGCTTTATAATTTTTGCCATATTTTGATTCTGTTTATTATTTCTAAAAGCTTATGAGTTATTTTATCGGATTAACTAAATTTTTTAATAAAATTTGTCAACTATGAAAACAAAACAGAGGAGAAGAAGTTTTTTCGTTAATTTTTCATGAATATTCAAAAAAATATGGGCGGTCACATGCCCATGGGCGGCATTGTATAGGTACTCCTGTTTGAACCCTTGAACACTTGTTTCCTATATTTCATTACATTTCCTGCTTTTGCTATTAAATCTAAACGCTCGTACTCCATCAAATCAATGATGAATGTCCTCTGTTTTGGCACGAGCACCATCTGCTACGAATAAATCAAAATAAATAATACTTATTCTAAATATTCGACATTCCTGAAACATTTTGCGGCACGAGAATACTCTAAACCATAATATTTAAATCCATAGGGACGGGATGATTGATAGCCATAGTCATCAATTCCCATTACCCCCATATAAGATGGATTAATGCACTCGGGAGGAAAAACCCTTCATACATGTAATGTACCTATAGTGCCATCTATCTATGGGGCTTTGCGATCAAAGGTGAAGGGAATGTGCAATTTATCGGGTTAGCAACATTATGATGATTTAATTCAATTAATTTAATTGAGTCGTTCTAAGGTTTTCAATTAAGACGCTGACAACACCTAAACCGCGGTCACTGTCAGATTGTTTAGAAAAGAAAGAGAAGCGCGATGACACAACGCTTGTAATTTATTGCAAAATATGAAGCAATTATCTATTTACTCAAAATTGAGTTGAGTACTCGAAAATAAAAAACAACCAAGTTCTGCATTCAAATAAGACGTCCTTGTTATTAATTAAATATATAACGTATGTTGATATTTAATACAGATATTTTGGATTAGAACTAAAGGTAAGAGGTTAGTTTAACGTTAGTTTGTATTGAGATTTTTTTTCAAAACGTTATTTGGTAACAACCAAGTTTTGGGAAGTATGTTCAAAATTAACATATATTTTTCCGCTACCACAAACTATACAGATTTGGCAATTTTTTTTCTTGACAGAAGCCAATTTTGGTCAATTGGGTCTTGTCAGCGCGTTAACTAACTGTATAATCTCAAATCAAATTTCGAAAATGTGTTAGGGTGCGCCGCGTGTCAGCAAGCGTAGTGTGGGACGACCCCCAGCCAGATGGACCGACGACCTTAAAAGGTAGCTGGGACAGACGAGCGGATGGCGGAGGACAGGCTATTGTGGCGCAGCCTGAGAGAGGCCTATGTCCAGCAGTGGACTGCTATAGGCTGAGTTGATTGATTTGATTATGTTAGGGCTGTCCCTTTGGGGGAAAATTATAAATTCTTAGTTTTCTTTTAAACATTTTCTTATCGTCTGTAACTAAATACGTAATTGAATAGGCAATGGTACCGATTCCCTTGTTCACAAACTGAACTAAATTTAAGTTCAATGCATCTTTTTCTTTGTATTTCATTAAGAAGAGGACAGAAGATAAATTTTAGTTTAGTCCTGTCAAATTAATCAGCGCCTGTCACTACTCCATACAAGTTTAGACGTGATTTAAAACTTGCCTACTAAAATTACGTAAATTTACGTCAAGCGCTGATTAATTTGACAGGGCTGAACTAAAATGTATCTTCTGTGCTTTTCTTAATGAAATAGAAAGAAAAAGATGCACTGAACTTAAATTTAGTCTAGTTTGTGAACAAGGGAATCGGCACCAATGTCTTCTGCTTGAACCCCTAACGTGAATAAAGAACTAAGAGAAATAGTTTCCAAACCTTATAATAAGTAAAGCAGATGTTATTTTTTATCCGGGTAATATCCTAGCATGTTTTAATACCGTGAGTAACGGATTACGTTATGCTCCTAGTGCAGATTAGCAATGGCTAGTAACAAATTGTATTTTATTGCATGTATTTAAGTCATCTTCAAATGCCTCCAAGTTTACGTTCATACTGGTTTATACAATGTACAGTAGCTACAATGTACAATGCGTGAAGGTAAGCGTAAAGGCTCGTGCAGACTGGCGCGATATCGCACAGGCAACGCGACACTTTCCATAGAGTTTTCATAGACATTTTGCTACTAGTGTCGCGTTGCGTTGTCGTTTCGCGCCTGTCTGCGGGAGCCTTTAACCTGTTAAGCCCCGCGTGACACCGATTCGGAGTCAAACAATAGAAAATCAATTGTGTCTCATTAGCTGCCACTTAATATCGGTTAGTCCCTCTATGCTCTAGTCCTGCTATGCTCGACTCGTAAAATACCTACTAAAAAGTTTCGCAATGCACGAAATCACATTCGCGGGCAGTGATGAAGAAAACTGTTACAGTGAAATATTTTATTTAACCATTTAAAAAGTAAATTAAGAAAACCTAGTATGTAAATATGTTATCCTATTCTTAATCATTATTCAATATATTAAAACACCAGCAGGACAGAGGTCAAGGAGATAAAACAAATTACAGACGTTTACGCGTAAACGAATAACGCTATAAAATTGTTAACTTGAATTCAAACACTTTTATTTCCAACTGTACCGTCCATTGTTTACGTAGAATCGAAGAATTTCGTGCATAGCGAAACTTTTTTGTAGATATTTTTCGAGTCGAGCATAGAGGGACTAACGGTTTAATATAGCGCACGAGCGCTGCGAGCAGGACTAGCGCTTACGGTCGCGGTAGTTCGATGTTCGCACCCGTGATAGGACCTACCTATTATTTACTTTGTATGTTAATTTCTTATCGTCAAACAGAATGTTTGTAGGTACATAACAACTAGCTAGTTCTATTATCTAGGCTACACCTATTCTTCTAGTTAACTAATAGGTACTAGGTGTTTATGGTCAGCTTTAGTTAGGTCATCACGTCGTGAGTTTCATTTCACAAAGTGGAAATGAGCTAAAGCTTTTACTGCACTGCATTTGCGAGTCCGATGTCTAAAGCTGACATTTTGCACATGGTCTACTGTATGCAATTCTGATTCTGGAAGTTGAACTGCTGCCACAGTTCCATCCACGATATCGGTTCTGAGTGCAGGTAAAGCCATGCCATCTGCTAGCCATCATTACCTAAACATTACATAGACTACATTAATTACCTAAGGTCTGTTGTTTAACCTCGGAGACTAAATTGACAGGTGCAAATGTCAAACTCCATTTTGAAAAACCAAACAACAATAATTTGAAATGTCAAATTAGTCTCTGGGATTAAAAAACGAACTTTACAATTCATTTGAATCTGTTGAATCCTGCAGCTTATAGGTTCTATGACTATAGTTTCATCTACGATTTAGATACTGAATAGTGTAGCCATTAGCCCAAGATCGAATCAAAAACCGAATCGAAAAAATCCTATTATTTAACATAATACATGCAACATCTGAATGGCATTCAGTTTGGACGTTCGACACCGGTAATTAATGCAGGCCCACACTTCGCTTCACGCTGGCATCGGCTCCATTCACTCGTTCAATGGAGGTAGGCACAACACGGCTGTCAAAGGCTGGTTATAGAAAGCCGTCTACGCACCGACGCTGAATAGAGTCTGAAGTGGCTAGCTATACGTCCGTTTACACTTCCGACGCACGACCGACGACGTGAGCTGATGTAACGGAGTATTTATGCTCTTTTGCGATGGCTGATATGTGTCGTATCACTTCAGACATCAATTATATAACGTGGTTCGGAATAGTTACTGTCAAATGTTTAAAATACATAAGTAGTTAGATTTAAATCTTTTATTAATGTGAATCGTAGAGGCTGAAAATAAATGACTACTAAGGTTGATCTCAGAATCTGAATTGAAGAACATACAACATACGTTGCTTGATTCATAAATCATTTAAAATTACTACAGAGATTCTTCAAAGATTTACTTCAAAGATTTACGTCTGAGACTTTTCTTATTCATTTTTTTTTTGTTTCAGATAATATGGATCTCATTAGTGCTATATCTTTTTTACGATACATTTATTTATTATAATATTGGACAACAATTTTATTATTTAAGAAGGATATTAGGGGTAAGTTTCCAAATCATTTACAAAATGTGCTAACGAGACAGCCCTCTACCCTGTAAAAATAAAGCATGTGTTTGGAAAAAAAAGAACATGTCATTTCATAAAACACAGTTTTTCTCACCTGCCAGCATTCAGCATACGGGCTGAAAAAAGGTTGAAGAAACGGCGGCCGGCAATATTTTTTATTTTTTTTATTTGCAGTTAGGACTCTGCATCTCCCGTGGCACGGCTACTGTTATAAATTTATGTTGCGCCCTGGTGTTATTTCCTCTGTGCAAGAAGTTGAATCAATTGCTGTACAGAGTCTTATCAAGGTTATGGCCTGGATTATTCTTTTTCTGGCTAGAAAAAGCGAAGAGTTTTCACATGACTGTCGCAATAACGCTATTAATTTTTGCCGGTAAGTGAAATTGTTATGCTTTAAAGTACCTACCTATTACATTTATAGCTTTAATAGACTGATGTTACTGTTTTATGGGTTCATTATGAAGCAGAAACAGTCACGTTTTTCCAATGAAATAGTAATAAAATAGTGCCATGCTTTCCTAGAAACTTGGAATTTCAATATACGGATAGGTAATAGGATTTTTTTCTTGTTAAATTGTGCGTGTTCACGTTACGTAACAAGGAATGTAATTAAAAACAGTTTGCGTTGCTGAGTCAAAGAGTTTTATAAACGTGGAAAAAATGTTAAGTAAACGTAGGCAAGTATTATAAGAATTACAGAACAGTTATTGTTTACTAGGAAATCGTTTAACGGTTCCAGGCAGCTATGTTATTTAAAAATTGAACGTTCGTTATACAAACTTCATGGAAACAGTTTTGCTTCTTTTTGGGAGCTATTTTCAGCCAGTCTTTACACAAGAACTGAAAAAAGAAGGTATTCAATGGGTTCCATTTTTTAAATATTCACAAAGCGAATTGGAAATGGTGGAAGGCTCGTTAAAGCCCTCTGCGTATGTAGAGCACCATTAAGTTGTTGAGACGAAGGCTAATGGCTGCCAACACCACTGTTAGGATTTCTAGCTTTTATTCGTGAACGTGAGGACGTGGGTTTTAGTTTTACCTGTAGTTATTGAAATAAAACTGAAAGATTTTTGTCATTTTCATTAATATTTCATCCAGCATTTTTAAAGCCACTGTTTTTGTAAAGCTCCTTTGTGATCGCCTTTAACGACTAGTTCAAAAATTGGAATTGGAATTTAGGTTCTTACCCCTGAATCTTAAAACTCATTCTAATAAAAATAATTCACACCCGTACCGATAACACTGCCCATTATTTACTTCAAAACTTCCTAAACAATTTCCGCACCTGGATTTACAGCAGCTGCGTAACACCTAAGTACCTACCTACCTACCAACCAGCAGTATAATACAGGTACATTATTGTTTCCAGTTGTACATTCCATTTCCCACCTGGTAAACTTGTGGAATTTCTCCAGAGGGTACGACCAACAACACGCCGAGATTAACTTCGCGAGGCACAGAAACGAGGTTAGTTTAACAAACTTTAGGCTATCCGCGTTTAGACTTACGTAACCACTGTTCAGGTGGTTTAGAGGGGAATTGTTCTGATGTAGATGGCATTAACGTAAGTTGTTAGTGGTTATGTGGACTAAGGACGTATACGTGGAAATGTCGTGAGTGAGTAGGTAGATAAGATTATGAGTGTAAGACAGGTTTATATTTTGATTAATATTTTACATAGATTCTTTATATTTTGTGAATGTGAGAACGTTGTAGGCTTAATAGACTGTAGATTTGTAGACCATTTATTTTTTGTTAAGTATCTGGTACTTCTTGAAAGGCCTACACTGTCCTCCCATACCTATTAACACTGTAATTTGAAAGCATTGTAAAAGCAAATTATTTTTAAAGAGTAACCGTAGAGTTTCTTGCCGGCTCTTCTCCATAGGAAACGACCAATTCGAACCGTGCACCTGGCTTCTGACGTCCCCATGTGTGAAATATATTTTTGTGAGTGAATGTGGTGCTTGATTCTAGCAGTTTTATCAGCAATATAGCTTATAAATGATGTTACGAAGAAGAAGGAAAGTTCAGTTAGATTTAAGACGGAGGTCAACTGAAATCCTCACTTTTGAACAATCAGAACTTAGTTTGCCTCAAATTGATTTTAGACAAAGGAGAGTCATTTAAATGTTAAACGCTACTATAATTGAAAAGGCTGCTGACTTGTGCATTCGTTCCTCGTCTCCACGATACCAGTAAGGTTACTTTAAGTGACGATGCAAATGCAGAAATTCTTTAGATCAACACCCTAATTGCGTAATTCGAATCACAATCCGAGAGTTTGGAAGGATATTAATCCATTGCTTCATAGGTTTAGAAAATTTTTATTTATTTTTTATTTATTTATATATACTTTATTGTACACCACAAAAAATACATGATAAAAAATAAATCAAACACTACAAAATATACAATGGGCGGCCTTATCGCTTTCTGCGATCTCTTCCAGGCAACCATAGGATGGACAGTGATTTGCCTGGACATAAAGTGGGGCTGTCGTTGGTGTAAAAAAATAAATAAATACAATATACTAAAATTGATACACAGATATATATATATATATATATATCCTAAATAATATATACATAAATACATACATATTAAATGTATAAGCAACGAAAATAAATGAAGACTATAGATAATTACAGTTACGAGAACAAGCTCACAGCGACAAGTAATGTTCCTTTACGAGTCTTTTAAATGCGAGTAACGATTGCGCGCGTTTTATTTGAACTGGCAAAGCATTCCACAAACGAGTGGCCTGGACAGTAAAGGATTTGTCGACGAACGTTGTGGAATGCATAGGCATTTTAAGCTTCAAGTTATCTGATGACCTTAAAAATTTCGTGTGGGAGTCGCCAAGAAACTGGAAACGTTCCTTGAGATAGAGAGGGGTGGAAGGGGAAAAGAGGACATTATACAAAAGGGAAAGAATATGAGCATTCCGGCGAAGGCGAATTGGTAACCATTTGAGCTTCACCCGAAATTCGGAAACATGGTCAAATTTACGCAAACCGAATATGAACCTTATACAAAAATTCGTGTGTTCAACGACGTAAATGACGCAATAATAATAATAATAATAATAAATCCAATATATTTCAGGTAAATTACACTCATAGAAACTAAACACAGATCCTTTAAAAATTCATCTTAAAAAAAAACAACTTATATTTTATAATTTCGAACATACATAATGAATACAAAAGATGACAGATAAGCATTACAAATTACAATATATTTACATGAAATCATTGCATCGAAATCAATAAAAATTAAAATAAAATTCAACTAATATTTTAAAATTTATAAATTAAAAAATACATAAATGAGTCAATTAGAAATTTAAAATAATTAAATCAGTTACTAATTACAAATTAGAATATACATAAAATGGACGTGGATGAACTGTCAAAATGAAACTCATTGCGATCAATTGTCATTTATGTGTGTTACGCAATAGGGATGATGCCTGGGTAAAAAAAAAGAAATCCTATTTAGTCCATCAGTCAAATAATAAAAAAATATTAGAAACGTATTTTTTGCTTTATTAAATCATATTAATAGAAAATGACTTAGATAAAACGCCTTAAAGTTGGGGAGTGGGGGCTCGCAATCAGCAATCGGCAATCAGCTCGCAATCGCTCGTCACAATTCAGTATAAAATCTAGCAAGGCGTGACGTCATGTCACATTTTAACGCAATAGATCGCCGAAATCTCGGAAAGCACGTTGAGCCGTTGGTCCCGGCTGTCATTTGTAGATCTTTGACAGTCGTTACGGGTCGTCAGAAGCTCGAAAGTCTGACAACCAGTCTTACCAAGGGGTATCGTGTTACCCAGTAACTGGGTTGTGGAGGTCAGATAGGCAGTCGCTCCATGTAAAATACTGGTATTCAGCTGTATCCGGTAAGACTGGAACCCGACCCCGACATAGTTGGGAAAAGGCTAGGCAGATGATGATGTATCACCGTAATCTTTTGATTACGTAAAAAAAGAAAAACCACGTGTCCAATATTTTTTAATAATCTTGGAACCTGACGGGCAAAAAAAATTTTCATCATCCCTATCAACCTGCAGGTCTCTTTGCTGCATAGGGTTACGTAAGTCTATTAGGAATTTAGTTTTCCAGTTTACCCATTAAACTTTCATGGCAAATAAATAGAATGTAATCAAACAAATGAATCCATTATTCTTGATAGAATTGCAGATAAATTAAACTTCATAATGCCATTAATTTACATTCTACTGTCAATAGGTAATATCCGTGCAATTTGCGATGAATAGTTTATGGTACCAGCTAGCTAATTGCAGCAATTACCTAATTGTATGAGGTAAATAAACGCGTAGGTATACATATATATTAAGTAGGGATGAAAGTAGGTCCTTACTTGGATCTGTAGATGATTTGGATTACCGATATTAAGCTTGTAGTAATAACAATAAGCTTCTTTCTGCTCGCAAGATCGTCCGCGTAAAAATTATCTCTATTTCTATCTTATATTATATACTTTCTGCTCGGCTCCTAAGTGTCGTAGAGAGATGGTAAATAACCTATATAACCTTCTTCATGAATTTGGCTACCAAACTGATGCAAATATAATTTTAGAGGTAGTTTCAGAGATTAGCGCGTTCAAACAAACAAACGAACAAACTCATCATTGCAGCTTTATTAATAGCATAGATAGAATATAATAGAATAGAATAGAATAGAATACTCTTTATTATGTACAACATACGAATTACTGATATAAATGTTGAATGTTGAGATGGATGAGATATGAGACTTATGGCTCGTGCAGACTAGCACGATATCGCGGGCGTGACAGGCAGCAATATGCCTGTCGCGCCCGCGATATCGCTTCAGTCTGCACGAGCCTTTAATGTGGGTGGGAATATAATTATTAGTAACTGGCCATTCATAACAAAAGAGGTAGAAACAAAGTAATGTGAACTAAAACGAAAATACAATAGACACAGAAATATTTTTTGTCCTTTTCATTAATGGGCTTGCTTGCTTTACCTTGTTACTTGTTATGAGTGGCCAGTTACTATAGCGTGGCCAATTACTACTCGTATAGCAGTTACCCTACCTTTACAAGGTGTTGTTTTGCATCCTCGTCAAATTTCAGGAGGCTGCTATGAAAGACATATATAATCAAATAAAATTACGATACCTGCTCAATAATTAACACATACTTGTTTTGTTTTTAGTTATTGAAGTATAATACTTCTACACCACTTTCACAGAACGCCATCACCCCGTTGCGTATGCGGTAGTATGTGTGTAAAAGGGCAGTTACAGTGTGGTATCACATGGGCCGCATTTTAACATGCGTGTTTTATTCACACATGCCGGTTTCCGAAAATTAGAAAAAAAAGACCTTGGTACTTATTTTATTATAGATTCGTGTCGAGAATCATTAGCATAGTTACCTCATTGAATATGACGAGGATGCAAAACGACACCTTGTATGCTTAAGAGACGGATCGATTCGATTCCTTCTATAGATTTTGGGATATTATTTATGTACACAGATTTCTCAGGTTTACTGGAGTCAAAGCAGCAGGTAATCTTTATGTTAAAACCTTCAACTGACACTTAGCTACAAGTAGCTACGGTCTCAACATTTATTTAAGTATACAAATAAAAAATTGAAGTGTTTGTAATGTCAAAATAACAGCTTTTTACTAATTGCATATGACAGTGCATATGGTACATATAAGAAAAAACAATTTTTAAAATTTTTGTCTGTCTTTCCGTCTGTTTGTTCCGGCTAATCTCCGAAACGGTTGGACCGATTTTGACATTTTGACGGGACTTTCACTGGGATAGCTGATGTTATAAGGAGTAACTTACGCAACACTTTTATTAAAAAAAAAAACACGCGGGCGAAGCCTAGGGCGGCAGATCATAAAAAATAAATACATGTAAACAACAATTATGTAAACAATAATATGGCTAACAATTCCAGATTGCTATCATTTTGACTAGCAACCAAAGTTATTCGTCATCTACATCCTGTAGCTCATAATAATAGTGACCCTAGGTTGCGCAAATAAATACGAGTAATATTATCATAATCATAATTTTATCATTTTATAATAATGACTTGACGTTCTTGAAACCCTCTGCAGTAAATATTTGTGTCTAGCCTTTCTAGTTGTATGTTTTTCTGAATAATTTCGTTGCGGGTTCCAAGACAGTTGAATCATTTCTCTTGGACTCAAGCTTCATTGTCTCGACATGTTTCTGTTTGAAATTCTGGCTTGTACAGGATTATTACTGTGGTTAGAAATAGAGTGACAGGCTTCTCCTAAAAAAGCTCTGTGCCCACTCTGTGCTTAGGGCCGAAACACACGATGCGTTGCGGCGGCGACGCGTGGCGCCTGAACTGTGTCGCTGCGGCGTCCTACATACAAATGTCCATGGTATGCCACACGGTACGTTCCGGCGTCGCACCGCACATACACCGGACTTCACAATCCGTGAGACGAGGCGGGGAAGGGTGTACGCGTTGCGACGCCTGCCGGTGCGGCACCGCTCAGTTGTTTGTGTGGCAGAACAAAGGGCGAAATCTTTGCGGTATGCCGCCGCACCGCATCGTGTGCACAGGTTCTTAGGTAGTTGTTTGAATTTGTTTTTATTGTCATTTACACTTTAGCCATCTAAGGGATCTTAGGTGTTAATCATTTGTTTAATTTCAGAATCCTCTATGTCTGCTACTAAGTACGGCTGGTTTAACTGGCGTGTCCATGCTTGTCATCACAGTATGCATGGGCCTAACGTCCATGAGAATCGTCCGTAGAAGGGTTTACAACGCTTTCTGGTATACCCACCAGCTGTATTTACTATTCATCGTTCTTCTTATTATACATCCATTGAGGTAAGAACGTTGTTCATTTAGTAGTTTATTTAGTGTTTTTTCTCTAGTCCCTAATTTTCCAATAAGTACATAAATAAGTTTACTACAGAATTTTTTGATTTTTGTTGTCAATCTTTATTGACAAGTTAAATATTTACATCATTTAAAAACTAACAAACTTAAAATAATAATAATAATTATATATGTACTTTTATATTATAAAAAGAGAGGGCAAAATATCATAGGGCGTCAAAAAATTCGTCCACATCGCTGTCAACAGGAAAAGTGCCCAAAAGGCTGGCAGCATTACCACGTTGTATGGCAATGCTGATTCTTTGGCCTAAAAATAGACCAGCCCTCTGGTCACATGAGGACCAACTGCTTGGCGATGTCTCTAAAAACTAATTGGGCACTCGGACCCCATGGCCCTAGTGTTTAAACCCCAAATGCTCGAACATATAAGTCCCAATAAGATTGAAGTACTTGCGCCGATTGAGGTTTTCCGCACCTGCAGCAGCCGCCCCAGCACAGCCCGCCGTGCTAGGAAGATGTGATGGCACAAGGGTGTCGACACACGTTGCATCCCACACCAAAGGCCTACCTACCTTCCAAGGCATTATGGTCATTCCGTCTGGTCTCTTCCTATCGTCGCGTGCCAAGCCATTAGGTTCAAAAACAGCGGGCACCCCGACGCCGCGACGGTGCCAAGAGCGCGACGGATGATGTCGTTGATGCTGGCGGGCCGTGCTATCCGCCCTGCGCTTTTACTGCAGGATAGGCCATGGTGTCCGAGCCAGTCGACACCTTCACCGCATTGGCAGCGATGCGGAGTTACGCAAGGAGGGCCCAGACGCAGACAAGTAGCGAGCCGGAAGGTGGTGTCACCCAGCATAGTGCCTATGTTGGGTGACGGTAGCGCCTAAAACCAGAGGCCGGACTCACACTCATCCACAGCCAGCAGGCGGGCACGCTCAGCAGTGTTATCATGATTTACTAGGCAGTCTATGAAAATAAAGTTTGAAGTAAATGCTTTTAAATGCTTCTTTGCATATCCCATCTTAAATTATGAGCGTGTATTTTACGACTTAACGGTTATAACAAACATAAGAAAGCTACCATTTTATGGCGATCCTGAAGTTAATGCAACAGCTGCAGAAATGCAAGAAATGCAAGGCCTTTCTTTAGGGCTTTAAGCACGTGCAACAAAGTTTAGGCTTTCAAATATGATTTAAACAAGCTATAACGTGCCTAGAGAGTTAACGGAACATTAAAAAATATGATGTGAATATGAATTGAGGTATTGACGAAAAATCCTGGCACAAAAACATGAAAAAATACGCTCAAAACACTTTCCAAAAGTGAACAACAAACGCTCGTGCAGACTGGAGTGATATCGCGGCGCGACAGGCATATTGCTGCCTGCTGCGCCCGCGATATCGCGCTAGTCTGCACGAGACTGCACTTTAATCTCGGAAGTCTGTGTCTTTGGTTTTGTATTATCGTTTTTTGCCACCGACTTCCGAAATGAAAGTTATTGTGCACTTTGTAAGTAGTTGTGGTACCTACCCCACACAAATTCGAATACCACACCGCTATGTAAATAACAATGACAGGAAGTTATTGTAACATCATCCACATAGACTAAGTGGCCGGCAAAAATACATAATTATTATTGAATTTAATTCAAAAACTACCCAAGCAAAGTTTTATATGGGAACCACCGCGCAAGCATTCTTTACCAAATGAAAATAAAATCCAAAATCAGTCTAAAATTCACGCAAATATCGACGAAAATACATTAAAAAAAACATACAGACGAACACAGAACGTCCTCCTTTTTTGAAGTCGGTTAAAATCAGATTAGATACCATTTAGGTACTGCATCTATTCTATCTTGTGATCTTATTGGATCATTCAATTCGTACATCGTATTTTCAACGACCCACCAAAATGTAGTTTTAGCTCGTTTTATTATAACTAAGGTCCAGCCCAGACCATATCAAAAGGTTTGAATTTAAATGATGGTTTTAAAGTTTCAAAAGCAAATGGTATAAGCAGTAAGCCAACGGTGCGTGTGAGTCAGATCAAAATAATGAATCACGTCGAACTGTATATAAAGCTAGCTTTGACCGTATTTAGTTGCGAACCTACAGCTTACGCAAAAAAATGTCAAGGTTTGATGATATTGGAATGAAACATGGAACTGATAAATTATGACAAGGAAGGGGTTTAAGTCATATTTTTGTGGTGATTGTAAGAAAGTTTTGGCTGTTTGGAGAACTCCAAACGACCAAAACTTTCTTTTACTTGCCTGAAACTTTCTGGTACTTTTTTATGAAGTAAAATGCCTCATGAAATTCGATTAAATTCAGTAAAGAGTTTTATTTCAGCGGTGTCCTGAAAGAAGAAGTCATAGAAACAGAACCTAGTCCAAATTTTAGTCAAAATACTCCGAAATTCGTCGCCATCAAATCGAAGGTGAGTCGAAAATACCTTTCCAATAGAACAAAATGTACCTAATCGTAGAAATCATCAATGATGATAAAAATAAGAAATCTCATGTAAGTACTCGTATGTAGAATTGTAGATGGTAAGTATTACAGTCAGAAAATATAATCTTTCTGTTCAAAGTCAAAAAGAAGTTATTTGATTGATTTTTAGAATTAAACAGCACTCCTGATAACTATTTTTCAGACTGTGATAAGTACGTCATGAAGGTAAAAAAATGGTGACTGATTACAGTACAGTCAGAAAATAAAATATTTCTGTTTGACGTCAAAAAAAAAATTGTTTGATTGACATCTGAAAGCATTTTTTTGTAGATAAGTAGGTACGTCTTGAAATGATTTATCCATTCGAAATGTATTTATATGTAGGTACACCAAGACCATTACAACACGTCTGTGTCTGACGTTAACCCTTTTCATACGCCACTCTCGTGGGAGGGACACCTATTATAATGCACCTTAAGTAAACTCTCATTCAGACGTGAACTGAAAGCGTCTCAGAAGGTAATCTAATAAGTATATTAATGTCCCTAATTGATGGTCCCGCACTCCGTCTAATGTATTCTGGAGTAGTGGAGTGGCCCTTGTGCTATCAAGTTTCGGGTAGTTCGACGGTAACTAAGAATGTATGATTCTACTAGACAGGAACTAGAACTGTGTAGCTAGTATTCAATTAACTTTATTAGATACCGTAGTTTAGGTTATAAAGTACCTACAGTTTTATTTTAGGTACTTTGGGATGATTCCAAATTATATTTTTCTTTACATTCTTTCTCGAAATTATCATGCTCTAATTATACAACGCGTTCTCTTTGGTATCCCATAACTCTAGCGTATTATGAGTGAATTACTTTTTTAATTATTATCTTTTCTTTTTCTTACATAATAATTCGAGGGGCTTGTGGCTAAGTAATAACAAGCGCACGGGTCGATCGATCAGGTTAAGCTACGCGTGCCGCAGTTGGTCCGTGGATGGGTGACCATCTTTACATACCAAAACCCCTCCGTGCCTCGGAAAGCACGTTAAGCCGTTGGTCCGGGCTGTCATTTGTAGATCTTTGACAGTCATTACGGGTCGTCAGAAGCTCGAAAGTCTGACAACCAGACCCGAGTATCCGGTAAGACTGGAAGCTGACCCCAACATAGTTGGGAAAAAGGCTAGGCAAATGATACAAAATAATTGGACAAATTTACGATTATTTATGTAAAACCCCCTTACGTGAAATATGGCAACGTCGCATTTTCTTAGCTTTAAATACATATGAATGATTGGTTTGAATGAAAATGATTTACTCTTACTTATCAATAAAACTTAGATACATCGAGAGTCTAGTGTTAGTATTTATGATGTTATCTTCAAAACTATGGTCTTTTTGTTTTATTTTTACTTGTAGAATATAACCTTAGAGTTATAGGACATAAAAAGGAGCACGTTGTATATCATCCGCTTTTTTTTTTTTGTTTCGGAAATCATCAAATAACTTCTCCCGCTCTGGGCGGAGCGGGAGGGTGTGTCAGACTCTTACTGACTAAAACCCATAAAAAACCCGTATTCCTTCCATGTTGCCTGTGTTGCCAGTTGTCGGTAACCCTTTTGGACTGCCACGCGAAGATGTATGTGTTCCGATTCAATGATTTGATTAATTCTCTCTGAATTATCATTACAATCGACACGACCGCATTCCCTAAACGGTTGGCCAATGATATGATACAATCTGTATAGACCTCTAACGACGTCTCGGTCCAATGATAAAAACAAAAGGAGTCCACTGCGAGAGCTGTAGGCAAAACTATTAAATATTCCCGTCCTGGGTTTCACAATCAATCCTTAAAATTGTTTTAATATTTACAAAACTATTCTGAACATTGTTTAGCTTACTGCGGTTCTTTAGAAATATTTCGTACAATAACCTCTAAGCTAGCAACTAGATTCGATTAGTCAGACGTGCTTCTAGGTAGAAACAGAAATTGTTACTCATCATAATTTTTGGTCTTTTTGTACGCGCGTTTTGTCCTCGCAGTCGCATGGATGGGATCAAATTCGTCAACGTTTTCTTCTAGTATCGGCATGTTATGTCTATCAACAGTTTCTCCTCACCACGGATATCTGTGCTCCTCACTAAACTACAGTTACTCATCCATTTCTGAGCATCAAAACAAACTCATTGATTGTACGTAACTTCTTTTATTTACCTACTTACTCGATCGTTAATATACTTTTCTCACTATCTCATTTATCACCTCCAGCAGGATTAGCATGACACTCTCTATTTCTTCGAAGAATAGACACGGCTCTTTCCATACAAAGTTACATTTCGTTTCTCCTTTTTTGACATCCCACCGTAGAAATCCTTCTACATAAAAAAGGACCTAGACAAAGATCGTTAGAAATGAAAGACAAGATGACAGATTGTAGAAGGATTTCTACGGTGAGATGTCAAAAACTGAGAAACGAAATGTCACTTTGTATAAAAAGAGCCGAGTCTATTGTTCGAAGAAATAGAGAGTGTCATGATAAGCCTGCTGTTAGTAGTTTTATATGACAATTGCTTCATTCAATTAATATAGCTTTAAAGACTCGAACAGCAACATTCTTGCGTAACACATTATCAGTCAATCTGAATGATTTGGAAGTATATTGCAAATCCATTGCTAATGTAAATAACGCAATTAATGAATGAACTGTCGAAATGAAATCTATTGCTACTGATAGTGTTACGCAATTACCCCGCTGGTGCCATTGAACTTAATTTAATTGAAAATCCTGAAGCCTGAAAACCTATGTCTGGCTTTAGTCTATCACGAAATGTATGTGTTCACCTGGTTCATGAATTACCTACAGCCGAAGCTCTATTTTGAGACTTAATACCACACAATATTGCACATAATGATCATTGTAGGAACACAAATTGATATCGCAGGCGCGGGTAATTTTCGTTGACCGGCTGTGCCCGGTCAAATAGGTGGATTCATAATAGATTTACGATCTAAAACGTTTTGGTTAAGCCTCATTAAACATGGTACATTTAAGTGTCCTTCCGTTCTGATTTGATTTAAGACTTTGTATGGAAGAATTCTAAATAGGTACCTACCTACATTGTTACCTAATTCTAGAATCATCCAATCCTATATTAATTTGTTGATACAGCACACATAGATCACTGCCTCGTTGGTTTAGTGGTCGCAAGCGCTACTGCTGAGCATGAGGACCGATTTCGATTCCCGGGTCGGGCAAAGTGTTATTGGGTTTTTCTATCCGGAATTTCTAAGTAGCAGCTTGGAGTCTGGATTTGTGCCCGGTTGATGGCAATAGGCTCGCCCTCTATTACATGGGACTTAAAAACATAACTGGCGAAATGTGGGTGTACTACAGGTACACCTCTGCCCAACCCTTCGGGGAAACAAGGCGTGATGTTATGTGTAAATTTAACCAACGCTATGATGTACAACATAACCATTAATGTTTTGACTATGATTTTCTTAATAATTTGCAATAAAGTATGACGTGCAAGGGATTTTACTTTCAAGCAACTTCGAAAATCGGACCATTATGAATGTTTTAGCTAATATCGATGGGGGTATTAAATAGCCAATATACATAGCCGGCAGTGTAGACTGGAAGTCGCCGCCAACAAATATAGAAAAGACTAGACAGGATTATAGTTAATGTGTTAGCCAATAAAACGATTATATTCGCTAACGAGAACGACCATATTCGCTTTGGGGTTGGATTTTCGTGTATTAAAATGAAAAGGCCCTTCAAAGGCTTCGTTACCTATGTCCCTCTTTCTCCTTATTCTAAGACGCCATACTCGTATAAGCGTTTTTCATATTGTTTTGTCCCAATTAACCTTTCGGCAGTTCTATGAGATCTCGTTTTCTTCAGCTCTCCCACTGGACCACCACTGCTCTCAGGATACTCTGAGAGCAGTGGTGGCCCAGTGGTAACGGCCGCGAGTTACGAGTTGTAGATCGTAGGTTAGAACCCAGACAGGCGCTTTACTTTGTTTAAATTATTACATCACCACTGCTCTCAAAACGGTGAAGGAAAACATTGTGAGGAAACCGGCATGTCCTAGAACCAAAAATTCGACGACATGTGACATCTACCAACCCGCACTGGGCCCGCGTGGTGGTTTCGGCCCACTCCCTCTCACAGAGAGGAGGCTTGTGTCCTAGCAGTGGGAACATTATAGGCTGATTATGTAAACAAGTATCCTGAGAACATTGAACTGCTATCCATCATCATCACTTTATGGTTAAACACAACATTCGATCGTAAATATTGACGTCAGCTTTCTGAGGAATCTTGTTGTAAAAGTTGTAAATGTGACGCATGTGACCTAATTCTGATGTGACATCAGCAACCTGTCTGTACCTACCATGAACAATATTCATATAAATGCGTGACCAATGGTTTAGTCACCGCTGTTGAATATGCCGATTTATTTCTTTTCGTGGGAAGGTATTTGCTCACTTTAAACGGTGGCAAATGGAGTATCATTAATAGATACTTTAATTTAGTTATTCGCATCATTGTGATAATTTTAAAAGCGTAGGACTGAAAATCGTTGTGAAGTAATTAATTTGCATTTTACTACGAATTATATGCTGTTTATGTAATTTAGCCATGAATGTTTGTGGACATCTATACAAATAAATAACATTGAAGTCTCTGTTTGTAATTTCAAAATAATAGTATTTTACTAAACGCATATGAAATAAAAAAACTATTTTTAACAATTTCGTCTGTTTGTTCCGGCTAATCTCCAAAACGGCTGGGCCGATTTTGACGGGACTTTCACTGGCAGATAGCTGATGTTATAAGGAGCAACTGGTTGAGGCTAGTTTTAATTATATCTTAACTAGCTAACCCGCGGTTCCAACCGCTTAAGTTTCGATGCCGTGGGACTATCGGGATAAAAGTATCCTATGTCCTATATATTCAGGTCATGGTCTACCCATGTGCCAAATTTCATCCAAATCAGTTCAGCCGTTTTAGCGTGACAGCGTAACAAACAAATAAACAAACAAACTCACTTTTGCATTTATAATGTTGTTAGATTATTCTATCTTGGTGCACTGCTTGACCTATATCATTGCCATATGCATTGATCTGTCTATGCAATTAAAACGCTTCATTTAATTAAAGCGATTCCCTTGATTTAATTTCATATATGAACTCCGAGAGTTCTATTGTACTAGGTGAATGATTCTATTATTTCTATTTGTGTGCTGGCTAAAATGGTCCTTTTTTTTAAAGCTGTACTTCGTACGTAAGGACCATTATATTTTTGAAGGATTGAGACGAAAATTAGAAGTTTAATTATCTACCTGCCGTCTTCTCCGTTTTTTGTGTCTTCTTTCCTTGACGAGCAACTAATTTCAAGGTATTTAATGCAGTGTTTTATTTTCAGACTTGGCTGTGGATGTCCTTGCCATTGACTGTCTACGTCTTGGATCTTTTGTGGCGGATCTGTACGAGGAATAGAGCGAGAGTTAATATATTGGAGGTAAGTTTAGTAATTTAGACAAGGCTAGGCAATTTGATATCATGTTTTTTTTATTTGAGGGTATTGTGGCTAAGTTATAACAGCTACAGGGGTCGATCGATCAGGTTAAGCTACGCTTACCGCAGTTGGCCCGTGGATCGGTGACCATCTTTACATATCAAGACCCATCCATCCGTGCCTCGGAAATCACTTTAACCCGTTGGTCCCGGCTGTCATTCGTGAATCTTTGTCGTCTTTACGGGTCGTCAGAAGCCCGAAAGTCTGACAACTAGTCTTACCAAGGAGTATCGTACTTATTACCCAGTAACTGGGTTGTCGAGGTGGATAGTCAGTCGCTCCATGTAAAATACTGGGTTCATCTGCATCCGGTTATGCAAGCCGACTTCAACATAGTTGGGAAAAGGCTAGACAGATGATGAATGTTTTGTTTTGTAATTTATAATTCTAGAGTTTAATCGTCAATGGTGCCGATTCCCTTGTTCACAAACCAAACTAAATTTAAGTTCAGTGCATCTTTTTCTTTCTATTTCAATAAAAAAAGGACAGAAGATAAATTTTAGTTTAGTCCTGTCAAATTAATCAGCGCTTGACGAAAATTGACGTTATTTTAGTAGGCAAGTTTTTAATCACGTCTAAACTTGTATGGAGTAGTGACAGGCGCTGATTAATTTGACAGGACTAAACTAAAATGTATCTTCTGTCCTTTTATTAATGAAATAGAAATAAAAAGATGAACTGAACTTAAATTAAGTTTAATTTGTGAACAAGGGAATCGGCACCACAGTTATAGAGTTCCAATATTTTCGCTGCATTTCATAAATAACATGTGGTGTCCCTATAGTACACCCACACTTCGCTAGTTATGTTTAACTCCTATGTAATAGGGGGCGAGCCTATAGCCATCCCGAGCACAAATCCAGACTTCAGGCTGCTACTGTGAAATTCCAGATAGTAAAACCCAATTACACTTTGCCTGACCTAGGAATCGAACCCCTCATGGTCCGCAGTAGCGCTTGCGACCAGTAGACCAATGAGGAATTAATATCACAGTCATCACGTCAATTTGTATTTGGAGATATTACATATGACAAGATCATGAGAGCAGTGGTGGCCCAGTGGTAACGGCCACGACTTAAGAGTTGTTGATCGTAGGTCCGAACCCAGACAGGCGCTTAACTTTGTGTAAATTATTTCATCACCACTGCTCTCAAAACGGTGAAAGAAAACATCGTGAGGAAACCGGCATGTCCTAGAACCAAAAATTCGAAGACATGTGACATCTACCAACCCGCACTGGGCCCGCGTGGTGGATTACGGCCCACTCCCTCTCACAGAGAGGAGGCCTGTGTCCCAGCAGTGGGAACATTATAGGCTGATTATATTATGTACATATGACAACATTGTCCTACGATTTTTTAAATAGCTTGAAACTATTTTAGGAATTAATTAGGTAGGTGTATTGTTTGTTTATTCGCGGCTATAAACAATGTTTATTAAAGTAGATAAACCTCAAAAATACGAGGTTAATACGGTTTTATGTTCACATTCCGCTGAAGATTTTTGCGAAAATAGTTACGTGGGCAGCTTTAATCCAATAACCGATCAAGCTTTGCATAATCCTCTTATTGGGTAACGGTCTATTGGATTCGATAGAATTCATTGCATATTTTAGATTCGTATCATGTTTTAATTACATTATCT
Source organism: Atethmia centrago (assembly GCA_905333075.3). NCBI lineage: Eukaryota > Metazoa > Arthropoda > Insecta > Lepidoptera > Noctuidae > Atethmia > Atethmia centrago. Next base: position 25,153,603 of record HG995378.1, on the reverse strand, counting down.
CTTTTATTATGCTTTTATCGGCTGCTAGTTGGCTGTCTGAGGATCTCTAATTACATTTTCGATAGTAGTTAGCACACTTTGCTTGTAACATACATTTTCTGACTATCTTTCTGTTTAATGTTGTGCAATTTATTTGTGCTCAATGCAGCCTCTCTTTTCTTCCATACATCTCATATCTCTATGAGCCGTTATCAAAGAGTTCACTTTCTCATCATATCATCTTTCACATGATTCATCTTATCCTTCAAAGTCAAATACTTTATTACCTTCATCTCGCATATATACTTTCCTATTATAGTCATATGCTCAGCTACGTTTTACACTTTAATATTTTTATTAAAATTCCTCTTACCCTAGATTGAATATTGCCAACCCCATTATTTCTTGCTCAACAGCCTGCTAATAGCTTATGGTCCCATGGGTAATTCCGCATTGATGGAATTAGCGGTTTGGGATGAATGAGTTAACCACTTCCCCTTGGCTTGTATAATTTTCCACGGGATGATGTAATATTGTATGAGGTAATGATAAGAAGTGTAATTTTCATTCAGAGATATGAAAGACTGTTCTTGCTGTAGGTACTTGGTGCCTATGTAATTATTATAATTATAACATTTACGAATGATTAGGATAATAATGTAAAGGATAATTAATTACTTAGACAGCGAAAAGTTGTGGGATTAACTTTGTTCTTGTTTGGATAACAAAACATATAGTCACAGATTTCAGTCTTGATTAGACGCACTCTTCAAGTAATGATCACTACGCCACGTTCATCAATCAACAGAACTATACATAATTGCACAAACCCAAACTATTTATTTCTATTAAACCAATTACAATCTTCTGAATTGTGAAAGAGTCAGTCAATTAGAAAGTTGAAAATATAGTTGCCCAATCCAAAACGTAAATCTCTATGGAGAAGAACGGGCTAGAAACTCCAAAGACACTCTTTTAAATGAAGATATTACAAATGACTAAAATACTTAAACCATTCACATTATAGGTGCATGTGATGGCGGGGCGCACCATAAGCTTGACAGTGAGCTGTCCGCACGAGCTGCAGTGTCGCATGGGGCAGTATGTGCTGCTGCAGTGTTTGGAGGTCTCTCTCATTGAGTGGCATCCCTTCACTGTCGTCAAGGTAATCGTTTGTAGTTTTATAGACGAGTCACACCATTAGTGCCATAACAGGTTTGCATCGACTTTTTGCGTCTGCGCTTATGATCATCATAGTTTTGGGCTGCTAAACGGAACGTCTTTCTGGCCTATGTTCGGTTGTGGACTGCGGGTTGGACTGATTAACTTTACCAGTTATCTGTTGCTAAGTGCCAGCCTGAAGAGCCGCTCTGGTTTAGCAGCTTGCAATGTTATTAAGTTTGAACATCACCGTTTTAGTGTTGTTTGGTAGATGTCAATTCACAAAAGACGAATAAAAAGCAAGAAATCTTAACGATTTATTGAAATAGTGGGTAGACTGCCCTTTGCCGCCTCAAAGTTCAAGTTAACACTCACAACCTGTCAAGTCGCTATAACATTCACTGCATAAACTACTTTGGACAATAGAGTATTGAGAATTGATTTATTTCCTAATATATGACGGTTACAGTTATGTACTTTGACTTAACCTGTCGTGAATTATTTATGTTCTAACAAGAAAAACAATATTCGGTTACGTCACTATTGTAACTATAGTAGCCATAAGTGGGTGGGATGGGAGACTCCATATAAGGTAGTTGACCCATTAGCAATCACGCTAAGCGTATTTGGTCATTGACAATGGCTTTTGTGGCATCTCAAAATGGTACATAGTAATTGTAATGTTAAATCAGATGGTTTTATAACGGCTTCTATGAGAGATCTCATCTCATCAAATTATATCGTCGCTTGAAAGAATACCTACCTAGTTATTTTTTTTTTAATCTTGTCTTTATGTGGACAATGGCGCCGATTCCCTTGTTCACAAACTAACCTAAATTTAAGTTCAGTGCATCTTTTTCTTTCTATTTCATTAAGAAAAGGACAGAAGATAAATATTAGTTTAGTCCTGTCAAATTAATCAGCGCTTGACGTAAATTGACGTAATTTTAGTAGGCAAGTTTTTAATCACGTCTAAACTTGTATGGAGTAGTGACGGGCGCTGATTAATTTGACAGGACTAAACTAAAATTTATCTTCTGTCCTTTTCTTATTGAAATAGAAAGAAAAAGATGCACTGAACTTAAATTTAGTTCAGTTTGTGAACAAGGGAATCGGCGCCATTGTCGTCTCACCTTGTCCTTCTTCTGCTTAAAAGTGTAAGAGGTCCTTATTATTGTATAACGTCAGATGCTTTTGTCAAACCATCTGGAGATGAGGTATATAGTATACCCTAGACATAGCGTTTTGGTAAAACGACTGAGAGTCGATTACGAGCTCTGCCCTGTTTGTTTCCTTGATAGTACCTAAACCTTATTTTTTTTCCACATTTCAGGTTCCTACATCATACCAAAGAAGCTTCGTCGTATGGATAAGAGTGAAGGGAGATTGGACTGAATCGTTGGAAAAATTGTTATTAGAACGAAGGTCCAGTGAACTAAGGTAATCTACCTTCAAAAGCATTATTCTTCTAATATGGGCCTGACATTTGTCATATTTAATAACACTCTTCATCATTCATTAGTCATTATTCACTTGGCCCTGTTTAAATATATTGGAGTCAACGCAACATTTCTCTTTATGTCTCAGCCGTCATTTCTGTTTTCACCCTTTTTAGTTCACTTTTTAAATACCACACATCACGCCTTGTTTCCCCGAAGGGTTGGGCAGAGGTGTACCTGTTGTACACCCACATTTCGCCAGTTATGTTTAAGTCCCATGTAATAGGGGGCGAGCCTATTGCCATCAACCGGGCACTACCACACACTTTTAAATACCATTCTTCTGTTTGAGTCAAGTTAAGCTAACCTCTCTATAGTTGCTCTCTTATTTTAACTTTATTTTGTTCCTGTTATAAAATTGCATCTTCTTTCTTTATTTTCAGTGTGCTGGTAGATGGACCGTTCTCAAGTCCTATGGAGGGCGTCTGTCGGAGTGATGTGGCAATCTGCGTGGCTGCTGGAGTCGGGATTACGCCGTTTGTAGCCATGTTGCATGACATGTTGCTGTAAGTGTTTCTCTTAGTACTTTTAAATAGGAAATTAGGTACCTGTTAGTTAGTTGGTCTCCGCTTGACTTTCTCAAAACTTATCAATATCGTATGTGACTGTACTATACCTACATCTATTGTTCCATGATAACCTGATATAAACATGAGAGATCTTGACTCTAAAAAAAGTTTATCCTATTCTAATGTTCGATATTGTTACGTTTCAGGAACCCACGCAACCGCTTGCCTGGTAGAATCCATCTTCTCTGGATAGTAAGACACGAAAAAGAGCTAATATGGCTCGCAGATTTAGCGAACAAAACTATACTACAATTACGAAACGCAAATCGCCCAGACAGACTGCACATAGAATTTTACGTTACTAACACACAAAATGAACTTAAGAAAGATCGTACTCGAGAACATAATCCTGTAGCACACATGGTTGTGATTAACGAGAAAGGAATCAGTCATGTTTTGAATAGATATAGTGATGATGAAAAAGTGACTTTGCTGACTCCGAATCTTAACAGGAATACTAATGTAGTGAAGTCACGAGGAGATGAAGACAATAATTATAATATAGCAAAAGAGTATCCTCTGATTGGATGTAGAGTTCGACGGGGGAGGCCGCATTGGGATAGAGTTTTTGGATATTGGGTGCACTTATATCCTGAGTGAGTTATTTGTTTATGAATATATTTATTTTATTTTTAACTTCTTTCAGTTTTCTGGAGAAAAAGAAACTATTCCAGATTTTGTGTGACCGTAAAAAAGCGTTTGAATGTGTTCATATTGGCCCATTTACTGATAAACTTCGTAATTATAGTTTTAAGAGAATAATAAATTTCTTGAATATTTAATATCTTTCTTAAATCTCTAGAGTAAATGCATCCGTAATGTAATGACTCACGGATGCATTCGGCTTAATTTATCAGTTGTGGCAGTACTAGGGAACCTAGGAGTGCCACAAGGAATGATATTAGGTCCCTTCTTAAATGATAATTGCAATTTTACGAAATTCCGCAAAAGTTACTTACTTTCATAGAATGACTGAGTATTAACAATTTCTTTTGATTTTTGTTTCAGGGACCATCTAAATCTATATTGCTGTGGACCAAAGAAATTAGTAAAATTATTGAGAAGCAACTGTAAAAATGCTTCAAAGACTAGTAAAACTAAGTTTACGTTTGTACATGAAGGTTTCTCTTGATCAGTGATATTGTAACTACTCATTATTATAAAAATACAATGCATTTATTAAGATAGTGTTGTTCTTTTATTTTCATACAAAATAGTTCAAGTTGCGTAGATACAGTGGATGTCCAGTGGGAACTTGTAAACTCATGAGGATGTTTGTCTATACATTCTCAAAAACTAAATTGCGGAAACCACGTCTACATAATAAAACACAGTGCGACTGGGTTTTCGTTTATTGCTGTGGATATAGTCATCATTATCACCTACCTACAGCAGTCCAATGCTGACATAGGCCTCGCCATTCTCGGCAACTCTCATTTATCTGCTACCAGCCACCCTGCGATGATTGTCACGCCACTTAGAAGTCGGAGTCACCGACGCTGGGAGATATTTTTGGTTAGGCCACATTTTCGTCATTTTAAAATGGCACATTTCTTTTCATTTTAATATAACGAAACTGGGAAACCAATAAAAATAGGTATTCCATCTCCTTTTAGGTAGGTATCGAAGAAATAGACATGAGGTTTTTTATTTTAACATGAGAAACTGTCAGATGTAATGTCAAAATAATGTCTGACAAATCAAATAATTTGTAAAATGATTTTACATTAACAATGAAAATATTAATTATTAGGTACATTTAAGACAAATCAATATCAGTACGAAGGAATGACGCCTGGAGCTAAGGAAAAAACGATAAAAGAGAAAAAAACAAAGAAACAAAATACCAAAGTAAGATAGTCTTAAAACCTTCTTGATTATCAACCAGGGCCTATCGCAATCCGTGGTCGGACAAATGCGTCGCCTCTCACAAATTGTTCATATTTATGAATTTTAATACCTTAGTTTGCTACAGCTTCTTAGGCAGGTAGGTATTTATTGACATTTGAATTAATGTTATTTACAGACAAAATCAAAACGTAAACAACTTCTGCGAATCCGTTGCCCTATATGTTTTAACAACTTGGGCAAAGAATCAGTTGTGTCGACGAGGTGCGGCCACGTATTTTGCAGAAATTGTCTGCAGATGGCGTTGTTACTAAAACCTATATGTCCTACATGCCGGAGAAAGTTGACAGGCAATCAGGGCTATCATGCTTTGTACCTGGACGACAATGTTTATGACGACTTTATGGACGATATCACTATCGGTCAATAAAATCAATTCAAACAGCTTGTATTTTGAGTGGTATGACTATTTAAAACAAGATTAACAAATAATGTTGTGGGTCATTTTAGGATTGTTAATATTTTTCGTTTAAATATGTTTTGTTTTTGTATTTAACAATGAATGTCACTACAGTTTTTATTGCATGCAAATAAACTAATTTGAAAGGTTTCATTTTGTATTGCAATCCTGCTAGGTATGTCGAAATTAACTAAAGACAGACGAAACGAGCTGAGACGGTTGTTGTAGCGATGCTTGGGAGAGACCTATGTCGATTCGGATTGCACGTCTTCTTTAAGCCGAATGATGACTTTGATGATTAGACTGTTATGAGGACTAATAAACGAAAAGATACCACTTCCTAAGTAGTGGAAGCTGGGAAGAAGAAATGGCGCAACAAACTCCCAGCAGCACAACAGTCTGTTGAGTTAAAAAAAAATGGATTCTATACAATAGGTAGTATGCAAAATAATGCGCAACACAAAACATTAAATTATTAGCCTTAAGTCAGCTAGCACACCACTACAGCATAAAAAAAATGGAATAACACCGAAAACTATACTCAAGCAGAAATAAAAACGTAAACAGAACTTAAGACGCTAACAACACCTAAACCGCGGTCACTGTCAGATTGCATAGAAAAGAAAGAGAAGCGCAATGACACAACGCTTGTAAATTATTGCAAAATATGAAGCAATTATCTATTTACTCAAAATAGAGTTGAGTAATCTAAAATAAAAAACAACCAAGTTCTTCATTCAAATAAGACGTTCTTGTTATTAATTAAATACGTAACGTATGTTGATACATAATGCAGATATTTTGGATTAGAACTCAAGGTAAGAGGTTAGTTTAACGTTAGTTTGTATCGAGATTTGTTTTTCAAAACGTGTTTTGGTAACAACTAAGTTCCGGGAAATATGTTCAAAATTAACATATATTTTTTCCGCTACCACAAACTACACAGATTTGGCAATTTTTTTTCATAAGAGAAGCCTATTTTGGTCAATTGGGTCTTGTCAGCGCCTTAATACCTAAATAAAAGCCTCAAGGCATAAAGTGCGTGCCCGCTTACATATAGTTATAGCTGTAACTCAGTTACAAATAATAAACTAGAACCATCGAAGTAAATTAAATAAACAGTTAATTACTAATAACAAAACAAAGCAAGACGACCAGTCACCACAAGCAGCACCCGTTCACGAGCATAACGAAAAAAATTGCCATGTGTTGGTGGTGTAAGTGCATTTATGTCGTGTGTAAGATTCATAATATATCATATGTCATTATTTTAACGTCACATGCCAACTTAGCCCCTTCGGGCTAGATCTAACCCTTTTTAGGGTTCCGTAGTGAGTACAAGGAACCCTTATAGTTTCGCCATGTCCGTCTGTCTGTCCGCTTTAGCTCAGAGACGCTTAGTACTAGAAAGCTGTAATTTGGTATACATATTAATTACGTCGATAAAGTGCTAAATGAAAATCGTTTTTTTTTTAAAGTGCCTCCCTTGCACTTAATGTGGGGATGATATTTTTTTTCTCGTCTACCCTATGATGTTGGGTATCTTTGGATAGGCCGTTCAAAAATATTGCGGGGCTGTGAACACCACTTTTCGATTCAAGCATCCACTTGCGTAGTATTAAGCATTATTTAGTGCTTATATTTGTTAGAGTCAAGTGTTCCCCCCCCCTGCCGGCTAAATGGTTGTTTATGGAGATGTGAAAAAATTCATGGCAGTAGCACAAATAATTAAACTAAAAGAAAAACTATCACGGCTAAGTAGGCTTTACAAGTCGACGAGACAAGTTAACGAGTAAAAGGGTTAGTAGGTAAAAGTAGTAAGTCTAGAGTTTACCCAGAGTGGTCACGTCAGATTTATTATGGGATATCAAGCGAAAATGTAGACATCACAAATTATTTAAAGTAACGTCATCTCCGAGTGATTACGAAGTGTTTACTCGGTACCGGTCAATACTTAAACGTAAAATCACTTCAGCGTATACAGCTTATCAAAATAAATTACAACTTAATTTTAAGGATGATCCCAAATCATTCTGGAGCTTTGTTCGAGCAGAGCAATCCAGGCGTAAGAAGCCCCAAATCACAAAGGATGGCATAGTGTTGAGGGAGGAGGAGGCTGCTGAGTGTTTTGGTTCCTATTTCCACTCGGTGTACAGTGGGACACGGCCAACGCTATCTAGTGGAGCGAGCGCAGCGCGCGTGCACATCGACCGCGTGACTCAGAAGGAGTTGCGCGCAGCACTCCAGCGGCTCAAGCCCAAACAGTCGGTGGAATACCGCCTTTTATTGTCAGGGACTGTAGCTCAGTGTTTTGGAAACCACTGCTACACATTTACAATCTGTGCTTACAAGAAGGACACTATAATACAGATCAATGGAAAATGACGCGAGTTATCCCGGTACCAAAGGGAGGTTCAGGGTCGGACGTCGGTGGTTATCGACCGGTGGCCGTACTGTCGGCGTTCGCTAAGGTTTTTGAATCAGTGTTACACAAACATATTTACACGCAAGTGTAAATATGTTTGTGTTCCCACTGCTGCATGATGCTCAACATGGCTTTCGAGTCGGCCGGGGTACGGTAAGTAACTTGCTGTCGTTTGTGTCGTATTTAGCGCCAGTAGTGGACGCGGGAGGGCAGGTGGACGTCGCGTACTTTGGACTTTCGGAAGGCTTTTGGTATGGTGGATAATGACATTTTACTAACAAAGTTTGCTGCGTTAGGATTTACACCACATTTACTAAAGTTCTTTCCGAGTTACCTTAGTGAGCGCCGGCAGTACGTTGAATACGCCGGGCACAAATTAAACCATTTTATACGTTTTCTGGGGTAAGCCGAGGCGGTAATTTGGGTCCTTTGGAATTCATAATAATAATTATGGTTAATGATCTCCCTGGGGTCGTGAACACTGCGAGGTGTTTGCTATTTGCAGATGATCTTAAAGTATTTATCTCGGTAGCGAGCGCCTCGGACTGTGAGTGACTTCAGCGGGATCTCGATAAAGTGGTGCAGTGGAGCCAGAAAAACAAACTGGTCTTCATTGTGACTAAATGTTGCGTGATGACGTACAGTCGCGCGCGCGGCCCGCTGCAGAATCAGTATAAGATGGACGGCGCAGAGATGCCGCGAGTCACGCATATGCGTGACCTTGGGGTTCATATGGTAGCCGAGTTGAGGTTTCGCAGTCATTATAGATTTGTGTAGCAAATCCTTTAGAAATTTGGGTTTTATAGTTAGACAATGTACCTACATATTTTAAAAATACCACTGCTGGTAAAAATACTTTATAGTGCTTTAGTTCGTAGTCATCTCGAGACAAGTGCCATCATATGGAATCCGCATGAAACCAAATATAGTCTAATGGTTGAAAAATACAAAATAAATTCACGCGGTATTTATATTTAAAACAGTATGGGGTTTACCCATTCTACCCGTTAAGACGCTGGCAACACCTAAATCGCGGTCACTGTCAGATTGCATAGAAAAGAAAGAGAAGCGCGATGACACAACGCTTGTAATTTATTGCAAAATATGAAGCAATTATCTATTTACTCAAAATTGAGTTGAATAATCGAAAATAAAAAACAACCAAGTTCTGCATTCAAATAAGACGTTCTTGTTATTAATTAAATATGTGACGTGTGTTGATATTTAATACATATATTTTGGATTAGAACTTAAGATAAGAGGTTAGTTTAGGCTTAGTTTGTATCGAGATTTTTTTTCAAAACGTGTTTTGTTAACAACCAAGTTCTTGGAAATATGTTCAAAATTAACACATATTTTTTTGTCTACCACAAACTATACAGATTTGGCAATTTTTTTTCTTAAGAGAAGTCAATTTTGGTCAATTGGGTCTTGTCAGCGCCTTAATGTATCCGAGTCTGTTTGTGTTGGGCATGGTCGGTTACACTAGGGTGGCTGTTGGGTGGAGGGACGTCGCGTTAGTAAAGTACGTGGCGAGGCTGCTGCGCGGGCTGGTGCACCACCCAGAAGTGCTAGAGGCGCTGCGGCTGCGTGTCCCGGTCCCCCACATACCCTGTGGGGGCGCGCCGCCGCCGCGCCGCCCCGCCTTGTAAGAGGTGCCATGGGCTAGGACAAATTTATTAAAGTTTGCCCCTTTGTCAAGGGCCTCACGTATTACTAATAATATGCCGACGGAAGACGTTTTTGATGGCCTGCCGGAATTTGTATCAGGAGCACAAAGGTGCATTGAAAAAGGCGTAAATATTTGAAATTGAAATATTTATTTTATTTTTTTTGTTGTATGGTTATTGTTAATTTTATGAACTGTATTTTATAGATATAAATAGATTAATATGTGTCTATAGCATCGTCTTGGGAAACTGTAAAATGTTGTACTTATTGGTGTTAATAAATGAATAAATAATAACTTAAATTTGCAGTTGGAGAATTGACCGTGGCCAAAGACATTAAATTATACTACACTATATATTTAATCACTTTGACCGTGGCATATATCGATGTATGGAAGAACATGTTTTTCAACTACATTGTTATGTTTATTTTTGGGATAAATTCATCCCAACATCCCAACTACGGAACCCTTCATTGTGCGTGGTCTGACACACACTTGGCCGGTTTTTCTTCTTGTTAACCCCCAATATAATGATTTAGAGTCTAGCCACCATTTCTGAAGAAGTAAAAAATGGTGGAATTTGAAATCTATAGATGGAAACACCGTCTATACTACGAAAAAGGAATTTGATACTAGTTGTTTTTTGTTTTGTTTTTGATAGGTTATTTTGTTTATATTCTGATTATTCCCTGGTAAAGAATAGTTACTTTAGCACGATGCAGTGTAGGTTTGATACAGTTTTGTCATCGTAAGGAGGTAGAGCATATGTTCTACTTATCCTATGAGGATCCTCATAACTTTTTTATAAAATCTACTGAGGCTGAAGTTTATTAACATACCGAACACTCATTCATTCATCAGAATCTGAATCTATTTTTAGCTCTCAATTCTTCCACCTGGGATTTAAAAATAATAAGTACTTGTTATGAATTTACTGTCAATAGCATTTTCACAGTGAGTGATTACTGCATAACCACAAAGTTTGTTGTTTTGCTTCATTATGTTTTAATTTCACAGGATCATTTTCAAGGATCTGTGTCAAGTCAATTCAATTCAATTCAGTTCATTTATTCACAAACAATTAACATTGTGTTTGAAATATTCTAAGTGACACAAAAAAAAAAAAGTTACATTCATAATATAATTAAGTACTTAACACATTTAGAAATAGACATCAAACATGATAATATAATATAAAAAAAAACCTACAAAAAATAAATTAATGTCAATTCATTAAGAAACTAAGATTAGGAACAGATAATTATTTAAAAAAATTATAATTACCTATATTAAATAGTTCAATGTCAACTCAAATAAATAATAGGAATAATAATACATTTGTCATTTAAAAATAATGTTACAATTACACAAAATAATAATTACAGTCGGCTCTAATAACATACCTACTTTTTTTTTTTTTTTTTTGGGGTTGGGAAATCATCAAATAACTTCTCCCGCTCTGGGCGGAGCGGGAGGGTGATAACATACCTACTTGAGTTGACAGGAGAAAACACAAGGTGGAGGAATGCTTGAAGCTTTGTTTTAAAGGCAGATGTATAAATTAAACTTTTTAAGTGTGATGGCAACATATTGAATAATTGCACTGCTTGATATTGTGAACTGTGCTTCACAATGTTGAAGTGAGGACTTATCTTATTTCTCAATTCCATCCTACGTGTGCTCTCTCTAACCAGTCTTTCCTCATCCGTCTCATATTCGTGTACAAGGCATGCCTTTTAAGTTCTGTCGTTTCCATATTTCCCGGCAATTTTGAATTTGGAACTGTTCTATATTCGAATGTGTTTAAATTTTTAATCTCAAAACAGTTGAAAGTATTAGGATTAATGCTATTGTTTAGTCACAGCGTCGATTGGAATCTGTCAGGTTACGTACGAAAATGAATCTTTCTAAGGAAAATGTTCGTGCAATAATTTTCTACAACTTTAGAAGAGGCGTGACACGGCTTCAGTGTTAAGAGCTAACATCTGTGTTCAGTGATGAAGACCCATGTCTGCGGACTGTCGAACGCTGGTATTTAGAATTCCAGCGTGGACATACTAGTGTTAGTGACAAATCTCGCGAAGGACGCCCAAAAGCCGCCTTCACTGAAGATAACATCATTGCTGTGAGACAACTAATTCTCGAAGATCGTCATGTGACGTATCGAGAGATAGAGGCTCTATTAGGCATCTCAGGGAAAACCATTCAGAAGATCTTGTATGAAGCGCTTGGTGTGAGAAAGCTAGTTTGCAGTTGGATACCGCATATGCTTTCCGACGATCACGAGGCGGCCCACGTCAGATGGTGTAAGAAAACTCTGCAAAGTTTCTACCGAGGAGAGTCAAATCACGTCTACGACATCATCAGTGGTGACGAATCTTGGATGTATGCCTACGATCCTGATTCCAAACAACAATCTACAATCAGGGTCTTTCAAGACGAGCCAAAGCCGACTAAAGTTGTTCGTTCTCAAAGCACTTCAAAGAAGATGGTGGCCACGTTCATTGGAAAAACCGGCCATGTTGCGACTATTGCACTTGAAGATCTTAGAACGGTTAACGCAGAGTTGTTGTAGAGAACTTCGAAAATCTAACTCAAAGCGACACATCATCCTGTACCACGAGAACGCAAGCTCACACAGCGCTCGTCAAACGATTGAGTATTTGAAGCAGGAAAAAGTAGAAATTCTTGACCATCCTCCATACAGTCCTAACCTAAGCCCTAACGATTTCTTTACATTTCCTAAAATTAAGAAAAGTCTTCGTGGTCAAAGGTTCCAGTCCGGTGGAGAAGCAGTCGACGCTTTCAAGTCAGCCATTTTGAACACCCCCACTTTAGAGTGGAATAAATGTTATAATAACTGGTTTGAGCGAATGGAAAAGTGTATATGGTGAATACTTTGAAAAACAATAAAAAGTACTATAAGGTTCTAGTTGTGTTTTTTTCTTCAAACGACAAAACTTAAAAGGCATGCCTCGTATGTACTTATTAAGATTAGTCAGAAGGACTAGAATGTAGAGACTGGGTACTGTAAGAATGTTTAAATCTAAGAAATGTGGACGACAACTCTCTCTTTGTGAAATACGGACAATGGTACGTATAGCTCTTTTCTGAAGGACAAAAGCTCTTTGGCAGTTATAAAAATTATAGCTGTTCCCCCAAAATTGTATGCTATATCTTAATTTAGACTCAATAAGTGCGTAGTATACGATTTTTAAATGTTTTATGTTAATTTCGTCTCGAAGAGTTCTTAACGCAAAACACGCAGATGAAATAGATGCATCAATGTCAGCTAGTTCCATTTTCCAATTTAAAGAGTCATCTATGTGTACGATGAGTATCCCAAGAATTTAGCATCTCTCACGAGCTCAACTTTGTCCTCATTTAGAATTATTTCTATGGTGTCTTTATTACGAGCAGTTGTTTTAAATAACATTATCTTGGTCTTTTACTATTAATTTTCAACTTATTTACAGTAAACCATGAATACAGATAATTTATAGCTGCATTAACTTTTTCCATGATTTCTTTTGTGTTATTTGCCCCAATAATGGCATTTGTGTCATCCGCAAAAACAACAAGCTGTATGTCTGGTAGAAAATTTTATTTATATAGTGAACGCACTATACTACGAAAGTGACCGATGTAAAAGTATGTAGGTATAAAACTTTTGGGGTGGCCCATTTATTCTAATACATAGTTAGCGTGGCCAGACTCTAGCCCTAACTATGTGGATCGCCCGGAGGACACGGTGGAGCATACGGTGGAGGTCTGCCCGGCTTGGGCAGAGCACCGCCGTGTCCTCGTGGAGGCGATCGGCGGCAGAGACCTCTCGCGTCCGGCCCTGGTTCAGGCCATGGTACGGAGCGAGAGGGCATGGGCAGCCGTCACCTCCTTCTGCGAAGCAGTAATGCTCGCTAAGGAGGAGGCGGGACGGTTGAGGGAAAGGCAAGTTTCGCGCCCTCTCGCCCCTAGCCGCCGCAGGAGACGCCCAGGGCGTCGGGAATCCCGGGCGGATTTCCGGCCACCGTAGGCGCGGGCTTGCGGACGGTGAGCAATGGGTAGCTCACCGTCCGGTAAGGACCAGGCCCGGGTCGACGGCGCGTCGTATTCCACGCGCGCCTCAAAGAGATGTCATCAGCACAAAGTAGGGGTCCACTAGGGCCGATGCCTGCCGGGGTCGCGGGAAGGTACTTATGGGTCACCGAGGCCCCCGCAACACAGGCAACAGGAAGGAATACGGGTGGGTTTTAGTCAGTAAGAGTCTGACACACCCTCCCGCTCCGCCCAGAGCGGGAGAAGTTATTTGATGATTTCCCACCATCAAAAAAAAAAAAAAAAAAAGCCCTAACTATCCTCTGTCAAAACCATAGACAATACTGAGAACCAAACAAAACAATTTTTTTTTAAAGCTACGAAATCACAAAGGATTAAAAAAAAAGTAGGATTCAAAGAAAAATATAAATTTATATTGAACAAGGCTGCGCGCATTGAGGCCAAAGCCCAACCATCGATGTTGTCAGCACAAAGTGAAACCCTACGGCTGGAATTGGACACAGACACGATGAGGACTGCAACTTAAAATAAGTAATGATTTTTTTAAGCAATTTTGTAATTTTATGAGCTATGTATCCAGAATTATATATTTTCTAATAATCTACACATTAGGGAACTATGCAGTCAATTATATTAAAGAAGTAAGTAGACATTTTTATAAATAGGAACAACATGTTATTTTATAAAACGCATTTTTTCTCACCTGCCAGCATTCACCATGCGGGCTTAAAAAGGTTGAATAACCTCAGCGGCATTTAATTTTTTTTATTCGTTTTCATTTATTTCTCTGCATCTCCCGTGGCACGGCGACTGTTATAAATTTATGCTGCGCCTGGGTGTTATTTCCTCTGTGCAAGAAGTTGAATTAATTGCTGTACAGAGTCTTATCTAGGTTATGGCCTCGATTATTCTTTTTCTGGCTGGAAAAAGCGAAGTGTTTTCACATGACTGTCGCAATAACGCGATTAGTTTTTGCCGGTAAGAGTAATTGTTATTCTTCAAAGTACCTACCTATTACATTTATAGCTTTGACAGACTGATGTTGATGTTGTTTGACACTCTTATTTAAATTCAAACGTCAGCAGTTGGTTAATGACAATGTAAATAGTGCACTCGAAAAAGCAGTTAACTGGTTTAATGTTAATAACTTACTTCTTAACGAGAAAAAAACCAAATGTATTAAGTTTACAATACCTTATGTTAGGCAAGTAAAAACTAGTGTTCTCATAAAGGGTGAAGAGTTGAACCCCGAAGATACCACTGTGTTCTTGGATGCCAAGCTTCAACGGGGCCCCATATAGATAAATTGTCAAAAAAGCTTAGCTCTGCAGCATACGCCATTAGAAAAATTCGTGATTTAACGGATTCAGACACAGCCCGTTTAGTCATCATCTGCCTAGTCTTTTGCCAACTATGTTGGAGTCGGCTTCCTGTCTTACCGGATACAGCTGAATACCAGTATTTTACATGGAGCAACTGCCTATCTGACCTCCACAACCCAGTTACTGGGTAACACGATACCCCGATACACAGCCCGTTTAGTATACATACTTTAGTTATTTTCATAGCGTAATGTAGTACGGTATTCTGTTATGGGGAAATGCCGCCGATATTCAGACAATTTTTGTTTTGTCCCAGATACTCCCTCAGAGACAAATTTAAAGAGATTAATATAATGACTGTAGCTTCTCAGTATTTAATGAAAATCTTTTGTATAAAAATATCAATTTGTTTAAAAAATACAGTGATATCCATAATGTAAATACTAGGAACAAACACAAATTTGTTGTTCCTACAACCAGACTCAAAAAAATAGGCAGCTCGTTTAGATGCCAATGTATACGTTTTTATAATAAACTTCCTAACCACATTAAAGAACTAAGCCTTAATAAATTCAAGTGTTTTATAAATCCCTGGCGCTGCGGCCAGCCCGCCGGTTGAGCGCGGCCCAAAGGGTCATGGCCATCCGGACGGTCCGGGGATACCGCACGGCACGCCTGTGAGGCAGCGAGCCTCCTTGCCGGATTGCTGCCATGGGATCTGGAGACAAAAGTCCTCGCGCACGTATAGGAGTGGCGCGAGGAGGCGAAACGCCGGGGCGTAACTCCGCTGCCGCAAGAAATCGCGGCACAGCGGACGCAGCTCCGGCGGGATCTCATGGCGACATGGAGAGTACGGTTGTCGCAACCCAGTGCTGGGCACGCCACGATTGCGGCGATAAGTCCCCTCTTTGAGGAGTGGCTAGAGAGGTGTCACGGCGTCCTCACCTTCCGCCTGACGCAGGTCCTCACCGGACACGGCAGCTTCGGGAGGTTCCTGTGTCAGATAAGGCGGGAGGAAACGCCCGGGTGTCACCACTGTGTGGATAGCCCGGAGGACACGGTGGAGCATACGGTGGAGGTCTGCCCGGCTTGGGCAGAGCACCGCCGTGTCTTCGTGGAGGCGATCGGCGGCAGAGATCTCTCGCGTCCGGCCCTGGTTCAGGCCATGGTACGGAGCGAGAGGGCATGGGCAGCCATCACCTCCTTCTGCGAAGCAGTAATGCTCGCGAAGGACGGTTGAGTGAAAGGCAAATTTCGCGCCCTCTCGACCCTAGCCGCCGCAGGAGACGCCCTGGGCGTCGGGAATCTCGGGCGGATTTCCAGCCACCGTAGGCGTGGGCTTGCGGACGGTGAGCAATGGGTAGCTCACCACACACTCCACGCGCGCCTCAAAGAGATGTCGTCAGCACTAATGTAGGGTCCACTAGGGCCGATGCCTGCCGGGGTCGCGGGAAGGTACCAAAGGGTTACTGAGGCCCCTGGCAACACAGGCAACGGAAGGAATACGGGTGGGTTTTAGTGAGTAAGAGTCGCGCCCTCCCACTCCGCCCAGAGCGGGAGAAGTTATTTGATGATTTCCCACCCAAAAAAAAAGTGTTTATAAAACAGAAACTGCCTGAAAGCCTTTTATACTGTTAAAGATTATATTGTGGACAAAAAGTCTTGGGATTGAGCTGCTCCAATAAATTTACAGTGAATGTTGTTTTGTTACTCTTTTTATTTTGCTAGCTATTTATATTTTCTTATTCTATATAAATAACATTTTATATAAACAATGACTAAATATTTACTTCGTAAAGTATTATATTATTTTAATTATTGGGAATGTGAGGACTATGTGGGTCATTGTTTGTTTTTTTTTGTCTCTTACGTCGTTACTTTTAAACACGGTCTGGCAGTTTGAGTACTTTATGCGGCCTACCCAAATGTCTTTTCTATGGTTGTTCGGGGTTGGGATTAGATAGAGATAAAGGATGAGATAAGAGATGAAAGTCGGTTCTAGATTAATAAATTCACTGTATTGTCTGTTTCCACAAATGTGAGATTAAGATTGATATTTATACTAGAATGAAGGGTGAACGATATGGGGTTATGAGTCACGCGCACTGCATGTCGCCGAATTACGTACTGACTTATTGCGGTGTAAATGCAATAATATAAATGATGGAAACATACTGAGCGGGTGGCGCAATCATGATGACCCAGGTAAACGTACTGTACGGTGGTTGACCCGTACATGCTCCCGGGGGCAAAGATAGGGGTTAGTAGGATAAAGATGGAGATGAGATTAACAAGGTGATAGACAATATTCAATTTATCAACTATATGACAGGGATACGGATTAGTAATGAGTGATTAACAATATTCCGAACGATCACAAATAGTTGCTAGAGCTTAGATCGGGAAGCGAAAATACGCGAAAAATAGGGGACGAGGCCCTATCTTCCGTTTGTAAACACTCGCTAGATTTAATAAGGTTTTGGGGATCACTTTTCACGGATTGACTAAATTGTCCTTTTTCCCTAAGATCACAACACTCACTCACTGCACTTTTCACTCTGACTAAAGATTGCCTTTTTTCCCTAACCTCCCTACACTCACTTATAATATTTTCATTCCCGGGATGTGAAGAGATCGCGGTAGATGCCTCTCCAGCAGGCATCGAGGATTCTCGACGTGTTGACCGCCGGTGACGCCGCCAACAGTATACCGCCACAGTTATTAGGATTCCAAAGATTAGAGCATACAAGACGCTATACAGATGTACGTCGTGATAGGATATTTTATCACTCAAAGGTTCAGTTTGTTTCAAGATCTCTATTTTTTTCTGTATATCTTCGAATTGACGCAATATTTCAGAATTATTAGGGTTAATTTCAGGAGATTCAGGGATAGATATGTTGAAGATATGATTAATAGGTGATATTTGTGGCGCAATAATTCTTGCACCAATATTCATTTTGCTAGACAGCCTTTTGTTAGAATGGACAATGAAATTGTCCGTCTTTATCATACAGCCTTCCTCCACATTCAACAGACCTGCATTCGTCAATTTAACGGCGGTAATTTCACCGTCACAGAGAAGTTTAAAGTTGCATCCATTGCAGCAAAAATAATAATATTTATTATCCGCTGTTAATTCCTTCCAAATGTCTTTGCAAGGGGTTCCAATAGTTTCACAGGTTCTTGAGTGTGGTATCGTTTTACACAGGCTGTGATCATCTTTTAAGATATTTATAGGGTTTTTTGTATGGCATAAAATCATCATAGAATTTTTTCTTACACAAGACTGGAGATCAGCATCAGTGAGGGTTACGTATGAGTCCTTTCTGAGGTTAATGGCAGCATAACTTGAGATAACTTTCACATGTATCATGTCGTGGTTCAATAATCGTGGGACTGGGATGAGGTTAAAGATTTCGTAAAGGTCTCTCTCGATGAGGGGTATTCTTATTTCAATAATCAAGTACTTACTATAGTACTTAGTCCGCACCTTTATCAAGATGTAGAGATCCTTGAGATTCAAATGGTTGACAGGGAGTATGTCTTGCCTTGTCATGTCTTTAGGGATATGTGCTGATATAGAGCTTAATTCCGTTCTCAGCTGTTTAGGAGATATCAGATGGAAGTCCAATTTTCCATTGTAAATATTAGTTACCGTGTCTAGAATGGAGTCTTGTATTTTCCTAAGGCTATACAGTAAGTTATTCGCCGTTAGAGCGGAGGCTAATGGAGATCATGCCCTTACAGCTATTTTCGTTGTTTCCAATTCCAGAGATAAGTCCAGTACATTTTTGCCGCCGCAGCTTTAGAAGCTGTGCTGCTCGTTCAGTAATAATTGAGGTCTGAGATCCCTGATCTAAAAGAGCTCTCATTGTTTCGTAGGATCCGTCTGCTGCTTGAACCTTAATAATTGCTGTTGCGAGGAGTATTTCTGTAGGATCATTTTGCATAGATACTAAGTTGCTCATGTCTTGTTTCTGAGGTGGAGATTTCGTAATAGTTGCCGTGTTCGGCCCCGATCGCGACGCATCATATTTTGCATTTCTTGACGTAAAACATTCATGTAGAATCGTATTGTGGTCTTTATTGCACTCTTTACACTTTATTTCCGAAAGGCATTTTCTACCTTCGTGATAATGCTAACAGTTGATACAAAGGTTCAAATTTGCAATTGCGTTTCTACGTGCCGATGGTTGCATTTTTGCCAGCTTTGGGCAATTTTGTATGCGATGATCGCTTGCATTGCAAATACCACACTGTTTACGTCTTTCGTTATTTTTCCAATTGGACTTTGACGACTGCGAAATGACCTGGTTTGTCGAATAGGTATGATTAGAGGTATTGTTATTTTGTTTGAATCGAGGATTAAATCCTTTCGAATTAGATTGTTGGTTATTAAGATAACCTTTAGATGATGAAGATGCGTGTTGGGATTGAGGAGACGACTTTTGAATGAAGGGTTCTTGTCTCTTCCTTGAAGTTTCCAGAGACGTAAACTTATTCTCCAAAAACCGGAGAAATTCTTCCAGTACTGCAACTCTTTCGGGGATTTCAACGAATCTATATAGTCATCGTTGGTTTCGGAATCTAAACTTCTCCGCTAGGATATATACAAGGAAGGGATCCCATGTAGATACATCGACTCCGAGATTTTTTATAGCGTTCACGCTTTCGTACGTTGTATCGTGGATCCGTTTGAGGTGACTCGCTGATTTTTGCTGAGATGTCGGGATATTTAGAATGTTTTTGAGATGAGATATAAAAATACGACGCTTATTGTCATAGCGATGCCTAAGAATATTCCAACAAACGGGGTAGTTGTCGGAACTTATTTGAAGATGGTTGATCAATTTTTCCGGCTCGCCCTTGATTTTACTTTTCAGGAACTGCATTTTTTGGGCGTTTGATAAAGAGGGATTATTGTGTACAGTTTCTGTAAAAAGATCTTTGAATGAGATCCACGACGTATAGCTTCCTTCAAAGGTAGCTATTTCCATTTTTGGGGTCGATTTCTCAATATGAGCCACCGACCACATCTTTCGGTTAATATCTTTTTTCAGGGTTTTATAACATTTTTCATAGTTTGAGAATTGTTCGTCGTACTGGACGTTGGAGCCGTTGAGCTCGTTGTCCAGTTCCCAGTGTAGGGTGTCAATAGCTGCCCAACGAGTTTTCAAAGTCTTTAGGATGTCTTCAAACTCCCACTTTTCCGAGATAAGATTGAGATCAATGTCAGCAGCTTCTCTTGAAAATGCTCTAAAATTGGTAGCCTGTTTCTTTAAAAGGTCTTCTATATTTGCGCTATCCTTAGGAGGATTATTTTGGGATGAGAGGTTCGAGGTTTGAGATGTTGAAGACGGTTGAAAAGTAGGGGGTTTCAAAACAGGGGTTTGAGGTCTGTCTGTGGAAGGCTTATAATTCTGAATGGCTGTTTTGATATTGCTATATTTCACCTTCATTTGATCATGCTGATTGGTAGTGAAATACGCATGAGACCGATCACCAAAAGATAACAGATTCATATGATTATTATGAAACTCCGTAAAATATTGCTTTAGGCTTTCTAATCGTCGACGTAGGTAGTCGGGCGTCTTCCGCTCTGCTCCATCTTTCTTGAAGTTGGAGTAAAGTCTATCTATGCCTTCAATGATTTGCTGCTGAGTAGCTAAAATGTCTTCCATTGTAGCCATAGTAAAAGTAAGAAGAAAGATACCTTACTTGTAGGTTTTCTTCGGTGTCGAACAGTATCGCCAGATGAGATGAGTGGCGCCCTGGGATTGACTAGGATCACGAGATGAGACAAAGTGGCGCCTTTCTAGGCACCGGGATCACGAGATTAGACAAAGTGGCGCCTTCCTAGGCACCGGGATCACGAGATGAGACAAATTGGCGCCTTCCTAGGCACCGGGGTTGAACAGGATCACGAGATAACACACACACTGTATTTTCCAAGGTTTCTAATTGCGTATAACGAAACCGGTAAAACGCACACTTAGCAAAAAGTTCTGCACACGCGTTTCAGTCCCGCTAACGTGCTCGAAGGACCAATGTTCGGGGTTGGGATTAGATAGAGATAAAGGATGAGATAAGAGATGAAAGTCGGTTCTAGATTAATAAATTCACTGTATTGTCTGTTTCCACAAATGTGAGATTAAGATTGATATTTATACTAGAATGAAGGGTGAACGATATGGGGTTATGAGTCACGCGCACTGCATGTCGCCGAATTACGTACTGACTTATTGCGGTGTAAATGCAATAATATAAATGATGGAAACATACTGAGCGGGTGGCGCAATCATGATGACCCAGGTAAACGTACTGTACGGTGGTTGACCCGTACAATGGTATTGTTCGTCAAATCATTGAGCTCCTTATGTTTTGAGTTGAGCTGCATGGTAAGTGACAAATGCGTGTACTGACTGGACAGGTCCACTTAAATCTGTGTGGTTCTTTCCTTAAAATACCATTTCGGACACCAACCTACATGGTCCTCAAATGATCTGACCAAGATTATGTCCGGATATACACATTGACATTGATGAATTTTATTTATGCAATGACATGAATATTTACTCTGTGTAGTATTATATTATTTTAATTATTGTAAATGTGAAGACAATGTGCGTCATTGTTTAATTTCGTTTTATTCTCAGTTAGTTTTTAACACGGTCTGCAGTTTGAGTATTTTTTGCGGCCTAGCCAAATGCCCTTTCTTTGGTATTGTTCGTTGAGTCGTTGAGCTCCTTTAGTTCTGAGTTGAGCTGCACAACTACTGACAAATGCGCGCACTGACTGGACAGGTCCACTCAATCAGTGTGCTTCTTTCATCAAAAGACCATTTCAGACACCAATCGACATGGTCTTCACATGATCTGACCAAGATTATGTCTGGACTTTAAAAGAGACTGTGACCTCTGAGTTTGTTTCGGCCTTTCTTCTCAGAGTAGTCAGATAGGAAACGCCGACCTCATCTACACTGGTCAGCAAATAAACCGAGCCACCCGCTACCTAGGAACTCTGATTCGATTTTCTCAAAAAGTATAAAACTTACAACTATCAAAGTTATACCTACAAAAAGTACGTTTCATGGTGATTAAAATGACTACAAATTAATTCGAAAGTACCGTCAACTCACATTGTAATCAAGCAACAAACACAATGCTAACTCAGCACGAGCACGACTTGAATTTGCTCGAGAGCATAGGGATTGGACATTAGAGCAGTGGAGTAATGTACTCTTCACTGATGAGACCAGGGTGAGTCTACATGGAAGTGATCGACGTCAGAGAGTATATCGTCGCCCTGGAGAACGTTATTCTCAGTGTTGCATCGAGGAAACTGTTGCTTATGGAGGAGGATCTGTAATGTTCTGGGGCGGCATCTCGTTAATAGCACATATAGCGTTAGTTTTCATCGAACCGACGGGCCGTACACGTCGACTGACTTCTCATCGCTACATTACTGAAATCCTCGCAGACCATGTGGTACCTTACGCAGGATATATCGGACAGGATATGCAATTGATGCATGATAATGCACGGCCTCATGTTGCTCATGTGGTGACCCAGTATCTACGCGATGTCAGCATTCGGACGATGGACTGGCCAGCTCGAAGCCCGGACTTGAATCCGATAGAACACTTATGGGATGAGCTGAAACGTCGGGTTCGAGCCCGGGTACCTGCTCCAACAAGGCTTCCAGAGCTGCGAATCGCAATTGAAGAGGAGTGGAATACAATTCCTCAAGATTTTATCGTCAGGCTCGTAAGGTCGATGAATACAAGGATGCTGGCAGTTATCCGAGCAAGGCGAGGGAATACGGAATATTGATCAAAAACTTTTATCTTTGTTTTTGGCTTTAATGTTTTTTTCACTTTATCATTACTAACGATTGTCACGACTGGAAAACGACTCTTCTTTGTAAAATCCTTAATAAACACTGAAATATTGATTAAACCCAATGAGTTTCCTTTCATTTTAATCACCATGAAACGCACTTTCTGTAGGTACAACTTTGATAATTGTAGGTTTTTTAGTTTTTGAGAAAATCGAATTAGAGTGCCTAGGTAGCGGGTGGCTCGGTTTATTTGCTGTCCAGTGTAGTTTAATAAAATACGTTTGACGTGTAAAAGTGTTTGTAAAAACCTACTTACAGAAATAAAATCATTTATTAAATCATTTACCAAATTAATGCAAACATAATTTTAGAGGTAGTTCCAGAGATTAGCGCGTTCAAACAAACGAACAAAATCATCATTGCAGCTTTATTAATAGTATAGATGGCGGTGGCGGCGACAAACAAGGTCACCCGCGGTGGGCGTCTGTCGATGGGCTGGGTTGCAGCGAGGGTCAAGCTGCTACAACCAAGGGACTTGCGATGTTACCGGTGCCTGGTCATTGGGCATGTCAGGGCACGGCGCACTGCCGCAGCGAGCAGTGCTATCACCGCGGTCAGCCCGGCCACAAAGCGGCCCAGTGCTCCGCGGCGCCAAACTGCAGCCTCTTTACAGCTGCAGGGAGGTCTGCTGAGCACAGAGCGGGCGGAAGGGCCTGTGGCGCGCCCGCCCAAAAGAAGAGAAGGAGTGCCAAAGGCTGCCGGAGGCTCTTTACCCACCGCCCCTCAGCCTGGCTGCCCTACGGCCGACTCTCGGCCTAGGAATGGTGTGGAAGGAATGGACTGCGCATAATGGCGCTCTACCATTTCCTCCAGGGCAATATCAACTACGAAGCCAGAGCTCAGGATCTCTTACTCCAGAGCATGGCAAAGTGGTCGTTTGACGTGGCTGTGGTCGCCGAGCCATACTTTGTCTCCCCCCAGGGATAACTTGGTGGGAGACCTGGACGGTTTGGTGGCCATCATTGGCGGGGCTCTCGTCAACCCGTCCCGAGGCCACGGCTGGGTGGCCGCCTTCGCGGACGGCATTGGCACGGTTGGGGCGTATTTCTCGCCCAACAAGAGCCTCGACGACTTCGAGAACTTCCTTGTCGTTGGGTGCCGTCGTAGGCCGACTCCACCCTCACCCGGTGCTGTCGCTGGATGAGTGGGCGGTCACGTCTGGCCTGGTCGTCCTAAATCGGGGCTCGTTCCACACGTGCGTGCGGCAGCGGGGCGGGTCTATAGTGGACGTCTCGTTCGCTAGCCCTGCTGTCGCGAGCCGTGTCCGCGACTGGCATGTCACCGTGGAGGTGGAGACGTTGTCGGATCACCGATACATCCAATTTGACGTCTCTACCTAGACCACAGGCGGCCATAATCTACCAGCCCCGCGAACGGACGGTCCGCGCTGGGCGCATAAGCGTATCCACAGGGAGCTGTCCTTGGACATCTCTAACGCCTTCAACACCCTGCCCTGGAGTTGTATTCGGGAGGCACTGCGGTACCATCAAGTGCTTCCCTACCTCCGCCGCATCGTTGGGGCTTATTTGGCGGAGAGGTGTGTCACTGTAGGTGACACACCTCTCGGCCAAATAAGCGGGACCTGATGGCGGAAGCCAGCGCCGCATGCGTTGCGGTGTTCCACAGGGCTCGGTCACAGGCCCGCTCCTGTGGAACATCGACTGGGTGCTGCGGGGCGAGCTCCAGCCGGGCGTGGACTTGACGTGTTATGCAGACGACACGTTGGTCACGGCCCGGGGGAGCTCGTACAGGGAGGCAGCGTTGCTGGCGACGACTGCGGTCTCACAGATGGTGAGTCGCATACGGCGCCTAGGCCTAGAGGTGGCTCTCAACAAGTCGGAGGCCATAGTAATTTATGGCGCCGCCACCAGGATCACACATCATGGTCCGTGGGGCTCGAATCGCTGTCGAGTCTACTATGAAGTACCATAGTAGTAGTAAGTAGTAGTGGGATTGATGCTCGACAGCCAGTGGGACTTCGGCCTCCACTTTCGGCGTCTGGCGCCCAGTTTGTTGGGCGCGGCTGGGGCGCTATCAATATGGGGAGGCCGAGCGTCGCCTGTAGGCGGCTATATGTCGGGATCATGCGATCGATGGCCCTGTATGGGGCCCCGATCTGGGCGGCTGACCTGACGGCCGGCAGCATCGCGTCTTACCAAAGCCGCAGAGAGCGATGGCAGTCAGAGTCACATATCGCACGATCTCCAACAAAGTGGCTTGTGTACTGGCCGGATCCCCGCCCTGGGACCTCGAGGCGAAAGTACTTGCGTCACTGTATCGGTGGCGCGAGGAAGCGAGGGTGCGAGGCGAGCGGCTGATGCAGCGACAAATGCAGTTGCGGCGGTCGCAGCTTCGCGCAGCCCTGGTGGCGGAATGGCGGGACAGGCTTTCACACCCTACCCTCGTCACCATTGAGGTGGTCCGGCTGGTACTCGAGCACTGGCTCGGGAGAAGGCACGGCTCCCTGTCCTTTCGGGTGATGCAGGTGTTCTCGGGCATGATTGCTTCGGGAAGTACCTGTGTCGCATAAACAGGGAGCCGGATGCCCGGTGTCACCACTGCGTCGACTGCCGGGAGGACACGGCGCGGCATACGCTGCCAGAGTGTGCCGCTTGGGAGGAGCCGCGCCGTGCCCTCGTCTCAGGAGTAGGCAGTGACCTTTCGCTGCCAGCCGTGGTCGAATCCATGGTCAGCAGCGAGGAGTCCTGGGACGCGGTGGTATCCTTCTGCGAAACAGTCATGTCGCAGAAGGAGGCTGCGGAATGGGAGCGGGAGATCTCTTCCACTCACCCTGCCCGCAGCAAGCGCACCGGGCGTTGGCGGAAGGTGGGTAACGCCCTCTTCCAGCCCCCCTAAATGGGTCCAGGGGTGACGGACTCGGGGACATCCGTCACCCCTTACATAGCAGGACCCGAGGTTGCGGCGAGTAGTGTCCCACGCGCGCCCCTTTTGGACGTCGCGCGGGGAGTTTTACACCTTATTCCCCCCGCGAGCCTGAGGTGGCCCGCAATGGCTACCTGGGACCAGCTGGGGATCGCGGAAGTCGCACCAGATCCCATGATCCCCGCTGCAAGTGTGGGAGGGGAACACCGGGGTGGTTTTTAGTCAGTAAGAGTCTGACAGACCCCTCCACCCGCCTCAGGGCGGAGGACATCCATGAGGATTTTCTACCACGGAACAAAAAAAAAAGGATCGTCCATCTCGTACACATCTGAAAAGGATAGACAAGACTACTTAGACAAGTCTTGAATTTTTCTATATTTACCTGACTGTAGTCTCGTGTACTTTTGCGATAATACTTAAGAATATCCTGTTTTTAATAGGGCACTTTAACAGTTGTGCTGTGTGATCGGATAGCGCGAACTCCAATACCAGAAGTATTGGAGTTCGAGATAGCGTGAACTCCAATACCAGAAGTATTGGAGTTCGCGCTATCCGATCACACAGCAACAACGACGCTTGTTTGTACAATTATGCGCAAAATTATCTATGCGTGTTTGGCTCGCATCCCGAGTAGGTTGTCTCAAAGCAAGTTGTAAATTAAAATTCAAAAGAATCCACTCGAATTCGGCTGACAGTCTACTTATCTTCAAAATGTTAATGTTGTAATCACCAGCTAAAACTATATTCTTACACCGCTGTTTGGATAAATATTTTAAAAGAGTTTCCAGTTTATCAAAAAACTCATTGATCTATTATTTGAGTTAGTTACTCTAAAAAATAAATATCCACAATTATAATGTCATAGTCCGTCAATTTAACTGCACAACACTCGAATATACTCTGCGAGGACATGTTTGCTGCATTGGCCAATCCCTTCCATTGAATACCATGCTTAACAAGTATATATGCACAGCGTCTCTTACTTGTCTGTCTACCATAACAAGCAGCTAAACTCTAATTAGGCAGATGTAGCTGATTCTCACAGTCAGCTATCATAAAATGCTCTGAAATGCATTTTACATCTACATCAACATCTCGTTCTGAAAGTTCACATAAAAAGACTGAGAGAGCGTCAGATTTATTAAAGAGACCGGAATGGTCTGATGTAATATACATAAATAATTAGTCAAGAAAAAAAGTGCCCTTATTTGTCAAATTATTATCAATGGTTATTTCAGTTATATCATTTAAACTATTATTATATTGTATGTCAATTTTTAAATTATCTATGTCCTTAAATATTATATGTATACATTGCATGGTTACTTACTAGGCCAGTTCGTTTATTATAAATATTGTAGTCAATATACATAAAAAATTATTCAAGAAAAAAAGTGCCCTTATTTGTCAAATTATTATCAATGGTTATGTCAGTTATATCACTTAAACTATTATTATATTGTATGTCAATTATTAAATTGTCTATGTCCTTAAATATTATATGTATACATTGCATGGTTACTTACTAAGCCAGTTCCTTTATTATAAATATTGTAGTCAAAGGACAAATTTAAGTTACTGTCTAACATATATAAATGTTCATACGTCAGTACATCTAGATACAAGAAAGTTGTTGAAAGTTTGAATTCTACTGTTAAATAAATTAGCATAGTATCCATTTTTGTACGTCGATAAACAGATGATCACATTCATATGATTTATGTTTTGAATAACTTCTCTTATATGGAATATAATTTTAAAATAATTATTAGTATTTTTGAAGTCTTCATCACCTTATAGAATTACACAAAAGTCATTCATGGTGAATTTCACAAGTTTTCTTTTAAACCTTTCAAGAGATGTTCAGTTTTCCCATTACGTATTAAATAGTGACAACACTCCTTATAAAAGTGTTTGCAAAATAGCTAAAGCTCTTTATATTAGCAATAAAATAAAATCTGATGATAAAATAAAAACTACCTAGCAAATAATAAATAATGAAGCAGGTAGGAAAAAACGGCGCAATACTGAATTTAATTTAGAGACTGCACATGGGCCCATCACTTCAGATGTAGAAATAGCTCATGAATTTGAAAACTTTTTTGCTAATATTCCCCTTAAAACTACTGAAATTTTAAATTCTTCACCCGCGCTTTCTGCTACCTTACTTAAAAAAAATGTAAAGGCATGCCCTTTAGAGTTTAGGTTTCAGCATACAAACCCCCAGGCTGTTATAGAAGTTTTAAAAGATCTTAAAATTAAATCAACAGAAGATCTCTGGGGAATGTCTGTAATAGTCTGTAGATCTATCATCGAAACCATTGCGCCCTATTTAGCTTTCATATTTAACACCAGTGTTGACCAAGGAGACTTTTCGGATCTCATGAAACACAGTAGAGTAGTTCCTTTGTTCAAATCCGGTGATAGTAAAGAACCCAACAATTATAGACCTGTGTCAGTTCTGCCAGTGCTCAGTAAGATGTTTGAAAAGTTGATGCTCAATTAAATGCTGCGTCACTTTATTAAAAATTCCATAATCGAAAATCAAAATCAAAAGTCATTTATTCAAACTAGGCTGAGAATCAGCACTTTTCGAACGTCAAAATTACATAAGACAGTACCCCAACCCAGTACGCCCACGCTTCACCACTTCCTAGTGCTTTATCTGGGAAGAAGAAGTGGCGAACAAACTCCCCAGCAGCACAGCTGTATAGAAACCATTTATTTTTCTCTAACTGAACAGACGTTCAGTTAGAGAAAAATAAATGGTTTCTATACAACAGTATATAAAACAATTTACACTACGTGCAACACAAAACATTATTTTTAAATTATTAGCCATATGTCAGCTAGCACACCACTATGCCAATAAAAAAAAAAGAATAGAAAGACACCGAAAACTATTCTCAAACAGAGATGAAAACGTAAACAGAACTTAATACCCAAATAAAAGCCTCCAAGCATAAAGGGCGTGCCCGCTTACATATAGCTATAGCTGTAAAAGTCACAAATGATGAACTAGGACCATAAAAGTAAAATAAACAAACAGATAATTACTAATAACAAAACAAAACAATGGTCAGCAACACGACCAGTCACCACAAGCAGCACCCGTTCACGAGCATAACGCAAAAAGCAGCCATTGCCCCCCTCACCATATTTGAGTGAACAAACCATATTTTTGTAAACAATTATATGAACTCATATAACCTGTCACTAGGTAAGCTAATTCTGGAGAAAGAACATAAACATTGTCTTGAGTTAATCACAACGACCAACAATTCTTATCGTTTAAGTAGTCGTTGATAGAATAGTATGCCTTTGAACAAAGTTTGGATTTTACTTTAGTTTTAAATGCGTTAAAAGGTTTTAAATGCAAAAAATCTAACAAATAAGAGGGTAGCTTGTTATAAAAAGTAATACCAAGCCCAACAAACGAGATATGAACCTCGCGAAGCCGGTGAAATGGAGCACGTAATTTGTCCTTATTCCTGGTGTTAATATTGTGAATATCACTGTTTATAGTGTATAAATGTATATTTTGCCTAATATATAGCTGTTGGCGAAGATGAATTGTGATGCCACCGTGAGAATACTAATATCTTTAAAAAAATCTCTCAGAGAAACTCTGGCACCTAGTTGGTAAATTGCTCGAACAGCTCGTTTTTGAAGAATAAATATATTTTGAACGTCAGCGGCTTTGCCCCACAGCAGAATACCGTAGGACATAACTCTATGAAAATAACTAAAATATACTAACCGAGCTGTATCAACGTCAGTGTATTGTCTTACTTTTCTGACGGCGTAAGCGGCCGAACTGAGCTTTCCCGCTAGGCTTGATATATGAGGGCCCCACTGAAGTTTGGCATCTACTGTAACTCGTATGCCCGGAAAAACTGCCGAGTCTACAGTTCCAGGAAAGTCTTTATCCAAGAAGATGTTGGGTCCTAGATTTCTAACATTCGGTAAAACGAACTTTATACATTTCGTTTTCATAGTATTGAGAACTAAGTTATTTGTCGTAAACCAATCCGTAACAATTGAGAGTGCACTGTTTACGTCGTCAAAATTTTGTCTATTCCTGTCTACTTTAAAAATAAGAGAGGTATCATCTGCAAACAGTACAACGTCACATATACCCTTTAAATAGAATGGTAAGTCATTAATATACACTAAGAATAAGAATGGACCCAGTATTGAGCCTTGTGGTACACCTAACTGAACTAGAAGCCCGGAAGATTTCACACCATTAACATCTACACATTGCAACCTATTATGTAAATATGAACTTATTACTTTAAGAGCTTCATTTTGGACACTGTAATTATGTAGTTTGCGCAAAAGCGTGTCATGTTGCACGCAATCAAAAGCTTTGGAGAGATCACAGAAAACTCCAATAGCGAATTCCCCCATGCGTTAAATATGTGTTTCAGCAGTGCAACACCTGCATCTGTAGTTCAACGACCTTTTGTAAAGCCATATTGTTCGTTATGAAGGAGGCTGTTTAAATTAATATGTCTTAGCAACTGCTTGAGTATTAATTTTTCAAATATTTTGCTAAATGCAGGTAAAATAGAAATAGGCCTGAAATTGCCAACGTCTTTTTATTACCTGATTGTAATTGTAGTGATATAGGCACACTACTATGCAAAAGGTTTTCAGTTTTAGACGGGGACGAATTTAAGGAGCGAGTCGTAGTTATAGGTATTTTAGCAAAAAACTCATTGAATGCCTCAGCTGCTTTATTAACTAATTTGTTGTCGACCATAATCTCAAGATGTTTTTCTTGTTGTTTAACCGACTTACCCGTTTCATTGTTAATAATTTTCCAAGTGGTTTTTAGTTTATTATTGGAATTTTTAATTGTGTCGCTTTAAAATTTAGATTTAGCAAGAACATAAATCTTATTAAATAATTTTGAATAATTTTTGACATACTCTAGAAAAGGAGTATCAAAACTGTATTTTTTTAAAACCATATACCTCGTATAGTCTCGCTCTACTTTTATAAATACCTGGAGTAGCCCATTGGTTAAAGCCAGCGGGGGTGCTATTAATGTTAATCGTTTTGGTCTTGAAAGTAGATTGGTACTCTTTTTAGACAACATCAAAAAGGGGTCCATAGATTTAATTAGGATTCTCATGTTCTACTATAGATGGTGTAATTCTATGAGCTATATTATTTTTAAACTTGTTGCAACGATTATCCGTATAAGGCTTACATTCTATTTTATGCGGCTTTTTATGTAATGACACAGGGAAAAATCTTTTATGAACAACAGTACGGTTTCACCAAAGGGCGTTGTACGACTGACGCCGGTGTCACACTAATAAAGAACATTTTTAACGCCTGGGAAGAAGAACAGGATGCTTTTGGAATCTTTTGCGACCTCATTGGTGTCTGAAATGGCAATGGGCGTTCCTCAAGGTTTGATATTGGGTCCATTCCTCTTTTTAGTTTACATTAATGATTTACCCCAATTACTTCAAAATCAACCGAAGATGGTGTTATTTGCAGACACATCATTGATCTTTAAAATAGACTGACGATCACAACATCTTGACGACTTGAATAATTGTGTTCTTCAGGTCCAAGATTGGTTTACGGTAAATAATTTGATACTAAATGAAAAAAAAAAAAACTAAATGCATTAGATTTATTTTTTAGATTTTTAAGACATTGTTTTGTTTTGAGAAATACGTAAGTAAGTGTTGAACTTAAGTACTTATCTTATTTATTAAGCTCGAACCGCAAATGAAAATAAAATAAATATTACGTTGTTTATATAGGATTGCATAAGCAGCACGCACCGACAGGAACGCACGTTGGTCCTGGCGCAGTTGAGGTCGCACCAGGCGGCGGCTGAAGTAGCGGCACGCGGGGTTGCGACAATCGTTGAAAGGATCCGGCAATTGGGACTCAAGGCCAAGTCTGAGGCCATGTGTTTTCATGGACCTCGGAACGCGCCACCGTCGGGATCCCAAATAACGGTAGGAGGGGTTTAGATCGGCGCCGAGTCAACGACCACCTACCTGGGACTCGTCTTTGACAGCCGGTTAAACTTCGTGGAGCATTTCTGACGTTTGGCTCCCAATCTGGAGCAGGCAGGGGCTGCCTTGAAGCGTTCCAAACGCCTCGCTGCCGGAGGCTCTACGTGGGTCGTGCGGTCCATGGCCCTTTACGGGGCTCCTGTGTGGGCGCGTTCCCTGGCGCTGCAGCCAGCCCGCCTGTTGAGCGCGGCCCAAAGGGTCATGGCCATTCGGCTGGTCTGGAGATACCGC
This sequence comes from Atethmia centrago, assembly GCA_905333075.3. Taxonomy (NCBI): domain Eukaryota; kingdom Metazoa; phylum Arthropoda; class Insecta; order Lepidoptera; family Noctuidae; genus Atethmia; species Atethmia centrago. Next base: position 25,121,546 of record HG995378.1, on the reverse strand, counting down.
ACGGTCTCCTGTGAGGCAGCGAGCCTCCTTGCCGGTCCTCGCGCACGTATGGGAGTGGCGAAACACCGGGGCGTAACTCCGCTGCCGCGAGAAATCGCGGCACAGCGGACGGAGCTCCGGCGGGATCTCCTGGCGAAATGGAGAGTACGGTTGTCGCAACCGAGTGCTGGGCACGCTACAATTGCGGCGATAAGTCCCTTCTTTGAGAAGTGGCTAGAGAGGCGCCCCGGCGTCCTCACCTTCCGCCTGACGCAGGTCCTCACCGGACACGGCAGCTTCGGGAGATTCCAGTATCGGATAAGGCGGGAGGAAAAGCCCGGGTGTCACCACTGTGTGGATCGCCCGGAGGACACGGTGGAGCATACGTCTGCCCGGCTTGGGCAGAGCACCACCGTGTCCTCGTAGAGGTGATCGGTGGCAGAGAGACCGATACTAAAGGCGAAACCATATTCAATACATTGGAAAAGTTTGGTGATGAAAAAGAGATTCCCTTGAAAAATATTATATCAGTTGCTACGGATGGCACTCCGGCTATGACAGGGTGCCATAAAGGCTTCATAACGTACTTAAAAAATAAAATTCCAGATGTCCTTGCTGTACATTGCGTTATTCATAGACAACATTTGGTTGCTAGAAATTTAAGTGAACGATTATTTCATTCAATCACTGTCATCAAAGCAGTCAATAAAATCCGTAACAGCTCTTTGAGATTATTTCATCAGCCTTGTGTTACTAATGACGAAGATTTCAACCGTTTGTTGTTTCATACTGAAGTTCGTTGGCTATCAAGTGGCAATTGTCTGACTCAATTTTACAAACTGTTTGACTCTGTAGAGATAGAGTGCTTGGAAACTAAAGATACAGAATTGCGTAACAAGCTCATTACATCAAAGAATGATATAGCTTACATGACTTGAGTCGACAGTTTTTCTTGGAATAACAATTGACGCTAAATTACAATGGCGCCCACACATAGAAAAATTGTCAGGAAGGCTAAGTTCGGCCGCCTATGCTGTTAAAAAAATTCGACAGATAACCGATGTAGATACGGCCAGAATTGTTTATTTTAGTTATTTTCATAGTCTTATGTCATATGGGATTCTTCTCTGGGGAACCTGTGCGGACATTAATACCGTCTTTGTTTTACAAAAAAGGGCTGTTCGAGCCATTTACAACCTAGGTCCAAGAGATTCCCTTCGAGAAAAATTCAAAGAAATAGATATCCTGACTGTAGCCTCTCAATATATATTTGATAATCTTATGTATGTACACAAAAATATATCAAATTTTAAGAAAATGTCCGATATCCACAGTTTAAATACCAGGAATAAACATAATCTTGCTGTACTTTACACTCGCCTCCACAGAGTAGGCAACTCGTTCATGGGTCAATGTATACGCTTTTACAACAAACTTCCTATTGCTATTCGAAATTTACCCATTAAACGATTTAAAAGCTGTATTAAAACCAAACTTTGTAAAAAAGGGTACTATAAAATTTCAGATTATTTAGAAGACAAAAAAGCTTGGGATTGAGCTGCTCGCTCTGATAAGCTTTGTGCTAAAAACCAAAAAATTTGATATTAAAATTATGCAAAATCATCATTATATACAACTATATGTACATATTGACATTGATGAATATTATAAGCAAAATTAAGTGAATATTTATGTACCTTGAAAAGTATTATATTACTTTAATTATTGTGAATGTGAGCACTATGTGGGTCATTTTTATTTATTTCTTGTTGTTTTTTTTTTTTTTTTTTTCTCTTAGTTTTAATGATGGTCTGGCATTTTGAGTTCTTTATGCGGCCAACCCCATTGTCCTTTCCTTGGTATTGTTCGTCGAGTCGTTGAGCTCCTTAAGTTTTGAGTTGAGCTACACGATTACTGACAAATGCTTGCACTGACTGGACAGGTCCACTCAAATTTGTGTGGTTCTTTCCTCAAAAGACCATTTCAGACATAGATCTACATGGTCCTCACATGATCTGACCAAGATTATGTCTGGACTTTAAAAGAGAATTTGACCCTTGAGTTTGTTTCGCCATTTCTTCTCAGGGCCCAGTCAGATAGGAAATGTCGACTCCATCTAGCTTATTTTTTAATATGACGTGTAAAAGTGATTCTCATATCCTATTTACAGAATAAACAATTTCATTTCATTTCATTTAATTTCATTTCATTTCATTTCATTTCATTTCATTTCATTGACTGGCCTGTATTATATTGTTCAACGACATGAATCTGCAAGGCGATGAACTAAATATAATTAAAACAAAAAATATCGTTACTGCTTTCGCAGCCAAACTGCTTCTACACAAAAATAATATGGGCAGACGTGACAATTTTCCGAATTTATCAGTATCCAGCTGTAACGACTACTTGTTTGTCTACTGCAAACATTTGGAAAACCTCCACATTGACTTCACGTTCTAGGAAAACTACGTATGGTGTTCCCCAGGGTAGCATTCTTGGCCCTCCATTATTTAACATTTACATAAATGATATGCCTAAGGTCAGTAAGCACCAGATGGTCTTGTTTGCTGATGACAGCACTATTTTATTCTCTGGTGATGACATTTTTGTGGGCGTGTATGTAATGTCTTTGGGTTGTGTGTACGGAGAGAAAATGAAATGCTGCGAAAACTCTGTGGTAACTTTACTTATTAAACTTGTTACGAAATATTACAGAGGAGTAGCTTATCAGTTTAAGAGTGCGTCTATAGTTAACGGCGGTTACGGGCGAACTAGCGTGTCGCCGGGCGCTGCACGAATCTAGAATACAAAACGATGTGTCAGCGCTCCTACACTATTCCTTCCCATTTTTTTAAAAAGCAAATGGTTTTTTACGTAATAACTTCTATGAACAAAAATAACATGCCTTAAACTAAGTACACCTTTATCAGAACTACGAGTTACAAAGAATTTGCTTATACATCATTTCACTACAATGAACAATGTTGTAACCAGATATCTTGCAGGTGTGTGATTGCGCTACTTACAATGTACGCTTTAAAAAATGTTATGCAATTAAAGTTTTTAGTTATATTATCACGCTGTTATTACTAAAGGAACAAGCAGTTTGTTTCAACATTACAATTCGTTTATTTATTCTTTACACTTTACAATCTAATGTAATAATCTTTGTGTATATTCTGCGGTCCGGGGGTAGCTGTCTCACTTGCGCGAGCACTGGAGTACCTGTTGTCTCTACATGATGGCAAACGCCATGTTTAGGTTTCTCCTTATATGAACAGGCTTGGTTAATTCAGGGAACTTACTCAACAATACATAATAGTGGCAATTATCAGTGATGGTTTACAAAGTGGGCTCGGTGGAACTGGAGAGATTTCCTCTCGTACTTATATTAGTACCCTGATCCACTGGCCAGCGTCCGTTCAAGTTAACTAATAACATGTGTAGCTAAGAAGTCAGCACCTAATATGGGCTGCTGTACCTCCGCTATCGTAAATAACCAACGGAAACGCTCGTCTTTGATTTAAATCTAGCTCTAAAATATGTGTACCGTACGTATTGCTCTCGGTACCGCTCGCAGCATACAACTTATAACAGGCACAATGTGCGTTATCTTTCTTAACAACAACTCTGCGAGGTAGAACTTTGCACCACTATCCACTAAAAAGTTCAAACCTGAATTCCTGTACCTGACGCATAGACGGTGATTGTCGTGCACGCGGTCACAGCCTCCTGTCGCTGACTGCACCGACTCTAGTTTTCCGATGGCTTGGCGTCCTTCCTCTTCCAATTGCATGGTTGAACGCACTTATCCGCTTTGCGGCGGTATTTGAAGTGGTAAAAACATAACCAGTTGGGGTCGTCCTCAGGTGCTTTCACGTTTCTAGACCTGGACTTCGATCTTGACCGGGATCGCCATCTTCTGGATCCACCATGTCTCGAGCGACCTCTGGAACCATACTCGATCTTGCGTAATCTGTCGCTTAATTTGTTTATTTCCGCTATCACCAAATTATCCTTGTCTGGCGATCCAGTTTTTTCTTTTATGCTGGATACGCTTTGAATTGGGGTGATAGTCTCCGCGACCTTGTCTGCAATCGACGCTAATTTTTCCATGTTTTCTGCATCTGTGACTGCTAAGACTCCACGTACTGATGGTGGTAAATGGTTTTTCCACATCACTTTGAGTGTATCATCGGTTACCTTTCCTCTGGCCAGGTCCCGCATCTTGCGTAGGAGGTGCGATGGCTGTAGATCGCCTAGCTCCATCTCGCCAATCAGCTTTTTAATTTGCCGTTCCGCTGATTCCTTGTACACCAAAATTAACTTTTGTTTCAAGGCTTCATATTTCTTTTCCTGTGGCGGGTCTAAAAGGATATCCGCGACTTGCTCTGTGACTTCTAGGTTTAATTTCGACAATATTATCCGATACTTAGAATCGTCGGACATCTTCCGGCAATTAATTATCGCCTCTGCCTTGGTGAACCACAATTCTGGTGCTCTCGACCAAAAATCTTCTAACTTATCGGTGATGGAGACCGGTGAAAGGGAATATTCGTCGGCTGCTACTTAATTATAGATTATTTTTAAAAAGAGATTCCGCGCTATAGACGCTGATGTTGAGTGAGTTGCCCGTTCTCGATCACGTACACACAATATCTTTAAAAATCACTGATGGTAAAGTCACGTTGCTAGATTTTATATCACGACACCACTTTTAGATCACGTAGGGTGCTTTTTAATCACGTCGGGGTCACCAATTTTGTGTGCGTGTACGTAATGTCTTTGGGTTGTATGTACGGAGAGAAATGAAATGCTGCGAAGACTCTGTGGTAACTTTACTTATTAACTTGTTACGAAATATTACAGAGGAGTAGCTTATCAGTTTAAGAGTGCGTCTATAGTTAACGGCGGTTACGGGCGAACTAGCGTGTCGCCGGGCGCTGCACGAATCTATAATACAAAACGATGTGTCAGCGCTCCTACAACATTAATATTCTTGAAAATTATATAAATGACGATCTAAATAATATAAAAAAATTGTTTAGTTAATAATAATCTAAAAATAAATCTGAACAAAACTAAAATAATGACATTTTATCAAAGAACAAATAAACCTAAACTGAATATAAAATACGTAGCAATGTCTGATGTCATTACAAAATTTCTGGGCCTTTACTTACTTACTTTACTTACTTAGTTAGTTATCTGACTTGGAAACATCATATTGACGCTTTGTCAAAGAAGCTTAATGCTTTGTACAAACTATCAAAAACGGTTAACTGCATTACAGTACAAATAGCTTATAATGCTTATTTGGCTTCTGGCATTAGGTATGGAATCATTTTCTGGGGCAACTCCACTGACAGAGACATTGCTTTTAAAACTCAGAAGAAATGCTTGCGATCTTTTACCAAATTACAATAGATCGATAGTTGTAAACCATTATTTAAGGAACTTTGTTTGCTCACTCTGCCGTCGATGTACTTATATGAGATGGCAGTGTTTGTTCGCTGTAACATTCATTTATTTGGAAAATTGCGTTCTCGACGTTATCAAAATACGTACCATCCATGTTACCTCTCTCACAGACAATAATTATAATATAGCGAAACAGTTTCCTCTGATTAGATGTAGAGTGCGACGGGTGAGGCAGCATTGAGATAGAGTTTTTGGATATTGGCTGCACTTATATCCTGAGTAAGTTATTTGTTTATGAATATATTTATTTTGTTTTTAACTTCTTTCAGTTTCTGGAGAAAAAGCGAAACGATTTCAGATTTTGTGTGACCGCAAAAAAGCGTTTGAATGTGTTCATATTGGCCCATTTACTGATAAACTTCGTAATTATAGTTTTAAGAGAATAATAAATTCCATGAATATGTAATTTCTTTCTTAAACCTTTGGAGTAAATTCATCCGTAATGTAATGACTATTTACGTAGTTAAGCGAGTACTAGGGAACCTAGGAGTGCCACAAGGTTTCATATTAGGTCCCTTCTTAAATGATAATTGCAATATTACGAAATTCCACAAAAGTTAGTTACCTTCATAGAATGACTGAGTATGAACAAATTCTTTTGATTTTTGTTTCAGGGACCATCTAAACCTGTATTGATGTGGAACAAAGAAATTAGTGAAATTATTGAGAAGCAACTATAAAAATGCTTTAAAGACTAGTAAAACAAAAGTAGTTTCAAAGTAGTTGATCGTTATTTCCCCACTACCGATAGTTATTTCCCCACTATACCGATCGTTATTTCCCCACTACCGATAGTTATTTCCCCACTACTGATCGATATTTCCCCACTACCGATCGTTATTTCTCCTGACAAAGTTTATTCTGTTTATATGTATGTATCTACGTATCTATTCTTGTATTGTATAGTTATTTTCGTGTTATCTATCCCTTAAGTTGCACCTGCCATGTGTCTTCTCTGCATCACCCTAAGGGTGGGCGTTTTTGGGGACTGTCTTATGTAATTTTGACGTTCGAAAAGTGCTGATCCTCAGCCTAGTTTGAATAAATGACTTTTGATTTTGACTGGTAGAAAATGCCTCAAGCATTAAGTCCGCCTTTGTACGGTATTTTTGTTTTTACTTGTGCATACAGTTTTAATAAATAATAAATAAATAAAATAAAACTAAGTTTACGTTTGTCCACGAAGGTTTCTCTTGATCAGTGATATTGTAACTACTCAGTATTATAAAAATACAATGCATTTATTAAGATAGTGTTGTTCTTTTATTTTCATACAAAATAGTTCAAGTTGGGTAGATACAGTGGATGTCCAGTGGGAACTTGTAAACTCATGAGGATGTTTGTCTATATATTCTCATAAACTAAATTGGATAATCTTGCCGAAACCACGTCTACAGAATAAAACACAGTGCGACTGGTTTTCGTTTATTGCTGTGATATAGTCATCATTATCATCTACCTACAGCAGTACAATGCTGACATAGGCCTCGCCATTTTCGGCAACTCTCATTTAGCTACAGCCACCCTGCGAAGATTCAGTCTTCGAAGACGGAGTTTCCGACGCTGGGAGATTTTTTGTTGACCTCCTTTTAGGTAGGTATTGAAGAAATAGACAAGAGGTTTTTTTATTTTAACATGATAGACTGTCAGATGTTATGTCAAAATAATGTCTGACAAATCAAATTAGTCGTAAAAAGATTTTACGATAACAATGAAAATATTTATTACATCAATATCAGTACGAAGGAATGACGCCTGGAGCTAAGGAGAAAACGATAAAAGAGAAAAAAACAAAGAAACAAAATACCAAAGTAAGGTAGTCTTAGAACCTTCTTGATTATCAACTAGGCCTATCGCAATCCGTGGTCGGACAAATGCGTCGCCTCACAAATGGATGAATTTCATATTCATGAATTTCAATAAAATATAGATAAGGCACCTTAATTTGCTTCAGCTTCATAACTAGGTATTTATTGACATTTGAATTGTTATTTACAGACAAAATCAAAACGTAAACAATTTCTGCGAATCCGTTGCCCTATATGTCTTAACAACTTGGGCAAAGAATCAGTTGTATCGACGAGGTGCGGCCATGTATTTTGCAGAAATTGTCTGCAGAAGGCGTTGTTACTAAAACCTATATGTCCTACATGTCGGAGAAAGTTGACAGGCAATCAGGGCTATCATACTTTGTACCTGGACGAATGTTTATGACGACTTTATGGACGATATCACTATCGGTCAATAAAATCAATTCAAACAGCTTGTATTTTGAGTGGTATGACTATTTAAAACAAGATTATCAAATAATGTTGTGGGTCATTTTAGGATTGTTATTATTTTTTGTTTAAATATTATTTGTTTTTGTATTTAACAGTTAATGCCACTACAGTTTTATTGCATGCAAATAAACTGATTTGAAAGGTTTACTTTTGTATTGCAATCCTGCTATGTAGAAATTAACTAAGGACGGACTAAAGGAACTACGTAGTCTGGCCATAAGTTTTATCACTTATGGAAAGTTAAATAAATGACAATGAGTTACACACTACAACCATTTATATATCAAATGAAAGGGTATAAAATACAGATCTAAATCACATTACAATTATTCGAAATGTGCTACTCTTGCTTTGATACAAACCTTCAATATGCAAGGCCAGTCATCAATCGAAGCACACACAACGTTCATGTCAATATCGGCGACTGCTTTAATCAGGGTTGCTTTTAGTGACTCCAAGTTGCGATGGGGTTTAGTGCAGACCTTCTCCATGTTGCTATATTTTGTAATCCAAGGGATTCAAGTCTGGACTGGATGACGGCAAATCCTCATGCCTGATAAAGTCGATTCCGCGGGTTGTGAGCCAGTTTTGGGTACTTTTCGCCTTATGAGTCGGCGCAAAATCCTGCTGGAATACCCAGTGCCTGTTTTCGAACATTGCTTGTCAAACAGGTCCCACAATGTTTGTTAGGACTGTATTTTGATATACGAGGGTTTTCACTCGTTTTTCACAATAAAAACACCTCCGTTGGACCCAAATAGGACCGCAAGCCAAACCATGAATGCCGCAGGGTGATGACCACGCTGAAAACGTGGCAGACGTCTGCTCGCTTCTTCACTAGAGTGTGCATACACGTTATCATTTTGTTTGTTGAAACTGTCCTCAACATTATAAACATTTTTTCGTCCGAAAAAAACTATTACGCGGTATTTTTTTCCCGCGTACCGCCTTTACAAAACCCGGCTTCTTTCGAGTCTTATTTTCTTCAGTCGTGCGTTAAGCTGTGCTGTTTTTTTCTATAAGCACGCAGTCATAGGTCTTCATTTAACACCCTTTTAACAGTAGTTCTGCTTAGTCCCATCTGCAGAGCCAACATTTTTTGCTTGTGGACAGGATTTCGTTGAATACGCGCCTTCACTGCTTTGATGACCGCGCGCTGGAGTCTGAACAGTACGTGGTCGACCAATATTTTGCTCGGCTTGCATTCTAAATTCGAAATTTTACCTATGTGACAGAACTTATGGCCCGATTACGTAAGACGGTTGTTAAAGCGATGCTTGGGAGAGGCCTATGTCGATTCGGATTGCACGTCTTCTTTTAGCTGAATGATGACTATAATGATGATTAGACTCTTATGATGACTAATAAACGAAAAGTTACCACTTCGTAGTGCTTTAGCTGGGAAGAAGAAATGGCGCAACAAACTCCCCAGCAGCACAGCTGTCATTATTTTACATACTATTTATAAAAAAATGTATTTTATAAATAGTATGTAAAATAATTTACACTAAGCGCAACACAAAACATTAAATTATTAGCCTTAAGTCAGCTAGCACACCACTACAGCAAAAAAAAAGGAAAAACACCGAAAACTATACTCAAGCAGAAATAAAAACGTATACAGAACTTATTACTTAAATAAAAGGCTCCAGACATAAAGGGCGTGCCCGCTTACATATAGCTATAGCTGTAACTCAGTCACAAATGATAAACTAGAACCATTGAAGTAAAATAAATAAACAGTTAATTACTAATAACAAAGCAAAACCATGGTCAGCATGGCGACCAGTCACCACAAGCAGCATCCGTCCACGAGCATAACGCAAAAATCAGCCATTTGTGTTGATGGTGTAAGTGCATTTATGTCGTGTGTCAGGTTCATATCATATGTCATTCAACGTCACATTGCGTCAACGAGTCAGGGATGCCAAGTATGCCAACTTAGTCCCTTCGGGGCTAGTTCTAGCCCTTTTTAGGGTTCCGTGGTAAACAAGGAACCCTTATAGTTTCGCCATGTCCGTCTGTCTGTCTGTCTGTCTGTCTGTCCCCGCTTTACCTCATAGACGCTTAGTACTAGAAAGCTGTAATTCGGCAAAGGTATTTTCAAGGTTTATTTTTAGGGAGAAACAAAATAAAATAAAAAAAAATATCATTCCCATATTACGTGCAAGGGTATCCCTTGCACGTAATATGGGAATGATATTTTTTTTCTCGTCTACCCCATGATGTTGGATAGGCCGTTCAAAAATATTGCGGGTCTATGAACATCACTTTTCGATTCAAGGATCCACTTGCGTAATATTAAGCATTAAAGTGCTAATTTTTGTCGAGTCAAGTGTCCTCCGGGGTGCCAGCTAAATGGCTGTTTAAGGATATGTGAAAAAATTCATGGCAGTAGTACATAATTATAATGAAATTAAAAGGAAAACTATCACGGCTAAGTAGGCTTTACAAGTTAACGAGTTATAGTCGACCAACTTAAATTTGCAGTTGGAGAATTGACCGTGGAACATATCGATGTATGGGAGAACATGTTTTTCAACTACAATGTTAAGTTTTGTTTGTTTGTTATAGGGAAAAGAACCCAAATATCAATAATTTAGCAATAAACTCATGATCCCGTAACATTTGTTTCATGGAAGTGTATTATTGTATGTACTAATGCATGAAAACCGGCTACTAACCTGTGTAAAGATAATCGACGTTGATTTTCATTCTTTCTTGCACTACACTTCACAAAACAACACACACGCATGTTGAATTGCTGTTTTCCAACATCCACATGCAGTTTTAAAGGTAAACTCCTCGTAATTTTCTCGCAAATCTCAATAATACAAAAAGTAAACAACCATTTGACGGCAAAGCTACCATGAAACTTGGCGCATAAAATGGCTGATAAGCCACCTACCTACAACAGTCACTACGTCATGACAAAATGTTACCATAATGAGCAACAACTTAAATATTGTTGTCTCTTTTATCAAATACGATTATTTTGTTAGAAAGAATGAGACAAAACGATATTTCACATTCTGTATCGTATTTCACTCATATTTGTATAAGCAAATGTATCTATACAATAACGCGGTGCCTCCATGTTTTTCCTATCTCATTGAACCAAGTGCTACAAAGTTTTTTTAAAAAGCTACGAAATTACAAAGGATCTTTTTAAAAAAGTTGGATCCAAAGAAAAATATAAAGGAGATGGCCAAAAAAAACCCAGAGTCGACAAAAACTTCTTATGTGCGTTCTGAATGGGCTTAATGTGTTCATCAAAAAAATGATTTTATTTCCTCGAAAAACTATGGGGTTAAGTTTTTTTTTAAATAAATCATAACTGCAAATCCTTTTTAATAAACAGTGATATTTAATAACATATCGTTGAAAGGCTGATATCGATGAGCTGCTTATTTTCGCTATTGGAACGTACCACATAAAGCTGGCAAAATCCTACTGCTACAAACATGTCAGAGCAACCGGTGTGTATTCTATTGAAATCTATAGGCATCCCGAGAGACTGAACCTTAATGACGAAGAAGGAAATAATAATACATTAGTACGGTGCCGAATTAAATCGAGACACGTTCAATCAAAAACTTATTATTGCTACGTACTATACAATCGCCAAGCAATCACCGATTATTGCTGTAGCTGCATACATGGCCGCCGCACATTAGTCAGTTGTGCCCACATTGTTTCCATAATATATTATCTTGCCTGGGCCCGACATGAAGACGACTTGAATCAACCTGCAGGAGATTTTTAGATGCAGTGTGCTTAGACATAGAAAATATATAATATAATAAAAATATTTGAAATATTTTTTTTTTTGTTACTTATTACACCAAACCCGTTGCAGGAAAACGAAACAACAGAATAATCAACAATTACACACAATTACAACACCAATTCAAAATAGTTTTATGATATGATATAGCTCCTATACCCCACGGATTTCCGGGATTTCCCTTTGGTATCAACAAATGTCTATTATAATTAACCCGTTGGTAAACATTTAATTGCTGTCGATTCTGGGTTTTTAGTGTATGGATTTTGAGCCATCTCCTTTATATTGAACTCTTAATCTCTCCAAATATTGAACTGGCCTCAAAGCGCGCAGCCTTCTGCACGCGTTGAGGCCAAAGCCCAATGATGTCGTCAGCACAAAGTGAAACCCTTCGGCTAGAATTCGACCCAGACTCGATAAGGACTGCAACTTAAAATAAGTTATGATTTTATTTAAACGAATTTCTAATTTTATGAGCTATGTATCCAATATTATATATTTTTCAAATGATCTACACATTAGGGTTCCTTCATGTGGAGATTATTTGAAAAATATATAAATGCAGTAAATTATATTAAAGAATTAACGATTTTTTTTGTAATTATTTAGCAGGTTATCCCTATTTTATCATTTTTGGGGTAATCTAGCCCTTTTATAAACTCGATTTAACCCGAAAACTTGATATCCAGTTGGCAACACTGCAACGAGATCGACTCAGCATGTCGATTCTGTAAAAATCTCACCGTGAAAACTTGCGTGGACTGAGCTGTCAGTGTCATCCCACTGATTCTAGGGATTGACCAAGCATTACATTTATAATCATAATCGAGATTTTAATAATATTTTTATACTGATTCTATTGATAATTTTATATTATTTCAAAACTAAGTGTTACTACTAAGGGTGTACGGGGTTACGTTACCATTTAGGGTTTTTTTTAATAAAATAACAAAATAAAAATTCAGTCAATAATTCAATTTTGTTTTTTTTATTGCAAAACATTTGGTAATTTTCGCAGTCACCATCTTGGTTTTTTAATTTTGACCTCACTATCGGCTTTAACACCCCCGAAAACCATGAAAATCTGAACATTTTCGCAGCCGCCATCTTGCTTTTTACATTTGACCTCAGTATCGGCTGTAATACCCCCGAAAACTGTTTGTTTGTAGCCGCCATTTTGGATTTTGATATAAAGGTGGTAGGTAAATCCATATTTTTGTTCGTCGCGCATTTAAAAATAAAAAAGGCACATTTTAAAAAAAAAAGGTCAACTTGATATTAATAATAGCGCCTCACGCGTAAGCGCGGCGTGATCTTATCATTTCACCCGATTCTCGAAACCATAGTAACCACTCGCGCCGAAGTGAATCGGCTAGGTGAAGTGAGTCGGTAAGCGCGACGCGCGGGTGTCCTGATCTTGTCACTTCCCTCGATTCTCGTTGCCATAGCCACATCACTTCACTTGGGCTGGATGAAGTGAGCCTAGCCGCCCGGTGCCGGTGCGCGAGTGTCAATCGATCTGTTGAATTTTGTTATAGTATTGATGACGGTGATTTTATGAATATTATTTTATTATTGCTGAAGTAGCTCTTTAGTACCACGGGACCCGTTCCTACATCCATTTTGAGAGGCAGACATAATTGAATTACTGTCAGTATGTGTGTTAATTTTCGCTCTCAAAATGGATGTAAGAAGTTAATAGATCGTCGACAAACACGTGATCGGTCTATAATTCTTGGGTTCCGCGGGACTACCTGACTTATGGAGTAGGTGGTTAATGCCTGTCGTCAGAAACTAACGGTAGCGATGCAGACTCTAAGGATGACTAGAACTGAGATATGCCAGGCAAGTGTGTGAACTAGTTAGCCATTTCAGCTAAAAGTTGTGTAGTCCGTCCGGTCCCGGTGATTTCCAATTCGGTAACGGACGGATCGCTCTGGCTATATCTGATGGCGTGATAATGACTTCATCCATTTCTGGTATAGTTTCACACACTCGCTCGACATCCTACATCCAGTCAGCCTCAGCATGGCAGACAGGTACCGACCAGATGCTGCGCCAGAACGCAGTCGTGGTGGCATCATCCGGGCGGCACACGTCTGTCACGTTTTGTTCAGGTCGGTCCCAAGCTCTCTCCTCTCATCGCTCTGGAACATGCGATTTTGCGTGTATCGATCAACCCGCCGCTTATACCGCCGAATACGGCTCGCCCATGCACAAACTTTCTGCTTCAGGAAGTCGATGCGCTCTGTGACACGGGACATGTATTCTCGAGGGGTGATTCCAGTCCCCGAGAATGCCCGTCTTACAAAGCACAACACACGTGATCGTGTATTGCCCTCCCTGAAGCAGCATAGTTTGCCTATGAGTACCCTGGCCCCATCGATACGATGCTCAATCCTGCACAGCTAGGCTGGTACGGCTGGTTTTGGTCGAGTAGCTCCGTCAAAGTTTGGAAACTTGACATTCGCTAAACGACATGCCGCGCAATACAGGATCCATTGTGTATCAACGAGATCCTCGCTGCTCTCGAAAAAATCCTTAAGCTGCGAGTCCAAGGCACACACCAGCGCCCTATTTTTCGTGTGCATAGGTAGGCGTGGTAGTCGGGGTCTAAGTTCGGTTGGAGTGGACCTATACTCGCGAAACGCATCTTCCAGTGCGTTCTTCAATCGGACGTTGCACTGGCTACTTACTGTGGCAGCCCTATCATCCTCCTCTGCAACACCGTGGTTGGATCGCGGCGGGATTACATCAATAATTGGGGCATTTACTGCGGTTTGTACCGGAGTCGAGACGATATGGTTGTTCAGTACCTATGAACGCAGCGTATCAAGTGCGGTATCGTCCAACCTACGATTGTGTTGGATGACCCGCACCTGATCCGATAATCGTTGGCCCGAGACGTTGACGGTTGGTTCTAGTTCCTTTATTATTATTATTATCTTTTATTTAATTATTTACACATTTTAATTTTATTTTTAAATATTAGAATATAAAAAATATATAAAAACATTTAAAAATATAAAAAAAAAATGGTAGCCCACCGGTATCGGGAACAGGGTCCAAGCTACCGGCGGTCAGGGCTCCAGAGAGAGGAACCTCCTGACAATGCGAGCCGTGTCCAGAAGTACCGCTTTTTGAATCAAGCCCTTAATCCAGCCGTCCAACGTGAGCCTCTTTAGGTGTTGGTCGAGGCTCTTGGCAATTAAGCCATTGGCTGATACGACTATCGGCACAATGATTGCTGAATCCACATCCCACATGTCGACAACCTCGCGAGCCAAGTCAAGATACTTGATCTGTTTATCTTTCTCGGCTTTCACGAGATTCCCGTCATGAGGGACTGTTATGTCAACAATCATTGCGCGCCGCTCTGTTCGATCCACCACCACTATATCAGGCTTATTGGCAACAATAGTCCTGTCAGTGATGATGGATCGGTCCCAGTACAATGTGATATTTCCATTGTCGAGAACTGGTTATTATTATTATTATTATTATTAAAAAAAAATAGTTTGAAGAGAATAATATTTTTTTTAATATTTAGTATCTTTCTTAAATCTTTAGAGTAAATGCCGGATGCATTTACTCTAAAGATTTAAGAAAGAAACTTTATTATTATTATTATTATTATTAAAAAAAAATAGTTTGAAGAGAATAATATTTAGTTTCTTTCTTAAATCTTTAGAGTAAATGCATCCGTAATGTAATGACTCACGGAAGCATTCGTCATAATTTATGAGTTGTGCGAGTACTAGGGAACCTAGGATTGCCACAAGGTTCGATATTAGGTCCCTTCCTATATGATAATTGCAATATTACGAAATTCCGCAACGTTACTTACTTTCATAGAATGACTGAGTATTAACAAATTATTTTGATTCAGGGGTACCATCTAAACCTATATTGCTGTGGAACCAAGAAATTAGTGAAATTATTGAGAAGTAACTGTAAAAATGCTTCAAAGACCAAGTTTACGTTTGTACACGAAGGTTTCTCTTGATCAGTGATATTGTAACTACTCGTTATTATAAAAATACAATGCATTTATTAAGATAGTCTTGTTCTTTTATTTTCATACAAAATAGTCTCAGTTGGGTTGTTGTCTATACATTCTCAAAAACTAAATTGGATAATCTTGCGGAAACCACGTCTACAGAATAAAACACAGTGCGACTGGGTTTTCGTTTATTGCTGTGATATAGTCATCATTATCATCTACCTACAGCAGTCCAATGCTGACATAGGCCTCGCCATTTTCGGCAGCTCTCATTTAGTTGCTACCAGCCACCCTGCGAAGATTGTCACTCCACTTAGGTCCGTATTACAGAAGGTTCCTCAAGTCTAGTTTGAGCGTCAATCAGTCGATCACTGTTTAAGTATAGAATCAGTACTCGAGCATCGGTCATATTCCAGAACGGTAATCAAAGCTGAATCGAGACTCAAATCGAACCTCAAGCAGAAATGTGTATTGTCTATGTATCAGCCTGTTTTCGTTTACGATTTATTTTATTTACCAACTTTGTTTTAATCTTCACTGGATTAAAAATATTAAAATATATCATAAGCGCCCAATTATTTAGGAAATTGCGTTATTAGTTCGGTCTAGTTCGGTCCCGAATACTCGTAGTACAATTCCTCATTTATTTAAATAAAGTTTAGTAATCTTATAAGCATAATTATTGTAAGGCTTAAAAGACTTGTATCTATGGCCATAAATAGGTACGCTATTTAATAAAAATGTCAGTATGTCAAACAATTTATGCAAATGAAAACATCGTAGATATTTTGATTAGTTTTGTTATTTGTTTTGCTGATTATTATTTATTCTTATAACTTTTTAAATGGCAGGACGAAAGAAATATAAAACACAAGAATTTGCAATTCTGGGCCTAGGGGATGCCCACGGTTATGTGGTTTTCTTAAATCGTGGTCTATCATAGGTAGAATTAAATATTTTACCACGTCTTATGAAAACCTGTACCTCTTTATGAAGTTTTCACAATTATATAGGTCCTGTGTATCTCTTAAATATCTAAGAGGAACGCTAAAGTTCAACCTTCTATTTGCATCATCATTGAATAAATTATTGTAATGATCTACTTCTTCAACTACATCCATTTTCATATTAAAACTCGACAACTTACGCTTGAAACAAAAATTGGCATGACAATTCTATGCTCAAGCGCGGTCTCGACCACACTTGGGCGATTACAGATCAAATTAGAGGTGGGTAACTCCGGTGGTACTGATCCAAAGGTGCCGGTTCCGAACGCGGATCCGGAAACCTTATTGACTCCTCACAATCCTTATCGGCACCGCGGTACCAAATGAATCCGGTCCCGAGAGACGGAGCGGCGGAGCGCAGGTTCGGACTCGTTCACTTAATAAACTTATCACTACTCGCTCACTCGCTCACTCAGTGACTCGGTGCGTCGTGAGTCGTGTCGATGCCTATTGCCTACTACTGGTTTGGTTGGTAGACAGACAAGACACGGACACGAAACAACATGATAAGCGTCCTTGGTACTATGAAGTTAGAGTTCAAAATTGTCCAAGAGCTGACGATTTGACAAACATAATAAACATTACGGTGCGCTCTTATTTCTATTGCATTAGAGTTTAATATGGATTGACTGGCACGCATAAAGCACGCATGTTTTTTGTGTTATTGTTGTAGTGTAGTCGCTTAAAAGAGTGACCACGCTTTTACTAATATCTATTCTATTATATTAGATATTCTTCTGCCAACTTTAACATTTTACTGTCGTATTTATTTTTATTTTGGGGAAAGGAATTGAAATGGATATAATAAAATTATGATTGTAATTATTTTTTATTGAAAACAAGATAGTTTATTAAACTTTTTAGCTATGATCCCGTAGGTACGTACTAGATTCCAATAAAAGTAGTAACGGTAAGTATGGTCACCCGATTTTTATTGTAGGTACCGATGCACTAGCGGAAATTTTTACATTTTCAAATATTTTGCGAGTAATGTATTTTTTTTAAATGTTAGTTTTCAAAACAGCATTATCCCGTACGCGCGTGTTTTATTTTGCTGTACTTTTGTTTCATAAATACTGAGTTATTTCTGAATAATATAAGTTGAGTGCAGTTTAGTAAATATACTTAGTTCATGGACTTGGTTGGTCTAATGTGTCTGTAAATATATAACGCTAGTTAAAACTGTTGTAAATAGACTTAGTGAACTTAGTTTAAAAAAGAGCTTGTCAAAAAGACTATATAATAGAACTAAGCACCTAATCAGTTGATTTTTTGTGAAAGTCAACAATGAGTGATCGAGTGCAATTAAGAAGAAAGCGAAGTCCGGTTTGGGATCATTTTACTCAAATAGACGAAAAAAAGGCAAAATGTGTGTATTGCTCCCAAATACTTAGTATATCGATGGGATCGTCTGGAAATTTAATGAGACACATGGGACGTAAGCATCCCACAATTAGCATTGTAGCGGAGAGACAAGCGAGACAACCCACTGAACCCACTTCAGCTTCTACAGTAACAAATCCTGAATGTATAAACAGGGAACAAACCCACACTGACTCTACGGCTCCAGTCCCAAGCACATCAGCTCAAGTTGACCCGTCGCCAACTGCCTCCGCTCATTTAAATAATATAGCCCCGACAATTACAGATTACTTTATTCAAAAAAAACCGTTAAGTGTAAGAAAATCGGCTGAACTTGATCGCCAGCTTGTTAAAATTATATCAAAAGAGTACCAACCTTTTAGACTTGTTGAAGATGTAGAATTTAAAAAATTTGTGGAAATGTTGAATCCGAATTATAGCTTGCCTACAAGAAAAACATTATCAAACAGCCTCTTGACTAAATATTATTGCGAAGTGCAATCATGTGTAAAAGATGATATCTTAAAGGCACAAGCAGTGTGTATTACAACAGATGGATGGACTTCTATGAATAATGATTCATTTATTGCGGTCACAGCCCATTTTATTGATGACAAAACAATTTTGAAAAATTATCTTTTAGACTGTGTGCAATATTCAGGTAATCACACGGCCAGTAATTTGACTTCTTTTTTGAAATCTGTTTTCCAAGAATGGAATATAGAAGATAAAATTGTAGCTATCGTCAGCGACAACGCCGCGAACATATTAGCAGCTGTAAGAAATGGAAATTGGCAATCAATTGGCTGTTTTGCCCATAAGATAAATCTTATATTGCAGGATGCCCTGGGCACTAAATCTTCAGAGCCTATTCCCAGCACAATTGGCGAAACTATATCTAAAGTGAAAAGTATAGTGCAATATTTTAAGAAAAGTGCTCAAGCAAAGGCCAAATATATAGAAATGGCAAAAAATATGGGTACACCAGAACTTAAATTAAAACAAGACACACCTACCAGGTGGAATAGTACGTATGAAATGCTAGATAGAGTTCTCAAAGTAAAGGAATGCCTAATTTCTACTTTGGCAATAATTAGACCTGACTTATCACTATCTCTGACTTAAAACTAGTTTTAAACAGAGATCAATGCTTGAGTTTCCTTCTGTAATACGGGCCTTAGAAGACGGAGTCACACATGTCTTTTCTTTTTAATATAACGAAACTGCGAAACCGATAAAAATAGGTATTGCTGTGACCTCCTTTTAGGTAGGTATCGACGAAATAGATAAGGATTTTTTATTTTTTATTTTAACATGAGATACTGTCAGATGTTATGTCAAAATAATGTCTGACAAATCAAATTAGTCGTAAAAAGATTTTACGATAACAATGAAAATATTTATTACATCAATATCAGTACGAAGGAATGACGCCTGGAGCTAAGGAGAAAACGATAAAAGAGAAAAAAACAAAGAAACAAAATACAAATAAAGTAAGACAGTCGTAACCCTAGCTCACTAACCTTAATTTCGAGTAACGTTATCACTAACCATTGGTAAATTTTACGATGGATTAAAACGTCAATAGTTATTTAATCAACCTTATTTATGGCACAAAATGACATTTATTAGCAGTCTTAGTTTTCTAACATACATAACATACTTAATACGTTTTAGAAATAAGCTACACTGAACAGTGATTGCACATAGAAACAATAAGCTCCCTGCAAATCGCTTTTTTGCAGCTCTTGCAGAAGTTAGTGGTCCTACGACTTTTTTTGCAGGACAGTAGCTGCAAGTTTTGCGGGTTCTGGGAACATTTGACTAGAACGTTCCTGAGGGTCATCAATTTTCAAAATCTCCGCGATGATCTGCTCCCAATTTCGTTGCAAAGTTACAGTCTTAATATCTCTCTTGCAGCTAAGGCTTCATCAGTTCGTCTGCCATTTCTAATGTTTTGCATTAGAAAGGCTTTCTTTTCATGGGTTTTTTTTCCATTTCGGATCACATTAGAGATGTGGATGACATATGCATTCACTATAGACAGATTTAAGATGTCGCAGAGTCAGCACAGCGGCCATCGATTGGTCTTACGGCAGGTACTCATGATCGAGCACATCTAGATGGTCTACAGTATCAACCGCACCCTTTGTAGAATTCAATAATTTCCGGCTGTTTTGAATCGATATTGATGGCAGGTTGATCATGTATGGTAGAAAGAAGGTAAACGACCTTATTTGACTTCGGTTTATAAGCCACCAAAGTCATTTCTTTATCGAAACCGAAAATCGGAGTACCTACTCGTCTATTTCTAGAATTTGTCATTTCTTTGGGGATCTCTCGCTTATTGCTTCGTAGAGTACCTACCACTGTGAGCTTATATGGCGGTTTCAACAGTTCAGCGGCTAAGGGAACCGATATAAACCAATTATCCATGGTTATATTTCGGTTCGGCCTATGGTACGGTTCAGATAGCTCCTTCACAAAATAATTTGCTAATGGCTCGTTACCTATGTTCGTGTTTTTTCCCATATAAGGCTTAGCATTGTACTAGAATCAGCCATCATCACAAGCTTCAAGCCATATTTGTTGGGCTTATTAAGGATGTACATGCGAAAGGGACAGCGTCCTCTAAATCCGACCAGTTGTCCGTCCACGGTTATGTAAGAAACTGACTTGTACCATTTCCTGCAGCTTTCTATAAACTGTTTCCAGAAATGTCTAATTGGCGCGCCAGTCTTTCAGATTCCCTTCTCTCTAGTCTAGTATTTCTGTCATCAAATCTTATACATCTTAGTAAAAAGTCGAACCTTTCAGCACTCATGCAGGCTTTGTAAGTGTTTGCACTTCTCAAGGTATCAAACAAAGTTCGTGTTGGCAAATGGTTACTTTTGAGACCCGCAGACTCAGCAATGCCTTGATTTCATTGGCCGACGTTTGTGTAGTAGTATACATAGATGTTTTATACTTATTGTTTTTTATGTCAATCTCGACGTTCGTATATTGTACAATAACGTCGATCATTTCCTCCTCTATAAAAAGATAAAAAAGATGTTTTGGCTGTGAGAGTATTGAAAGTTCGTGGGGATCACCCTGACTAGAATAGATTTATTGGTTGGAATCAAACACGGCAGATGACGGCTACATGGCGGGGCTTTTTATTATTGACAGATGTCACAGATAGACCACAGATTACACAGTTCATTTTGACACGGAGTACACTTCTGTTATATTTTAATGAATATGCCACAGGCTGATTTATATATACATTAGATGATTACAGAGCAAATATTATGTTCCTTTACATTCGGACTTCGGGGACGGAAAATATTCCAGTGCGATTTTTTCTGATAATGATTCAATACGTCTAGCGCCACACACTTTTCTGTGTCAAAAACAGGAACTAGTGAATGTTGCCACTTAATTTTTAACACCCCCCCTCAACATTTATTTTCCTGATAGCAAGACAGTTGTAACCATTACAAAGTACTCTTATTCAAATTTAAAAAAATTAACTTAACAAACTTTTCAAATAAAGTTTTACCCAATGGCTTAGTTAACAAATCTGCTAAATTATCTTCAGTTTTAACATATTTCACAGAGATACATTTTTCTTTTATTTTGTCCATAATGAAGTGATACCTGATATCCAAGTGTTTTAATCTTTTATTATTTTCATTATTATAAACTAGTTTTATTACTGACTGATTGTCTTCATACAGTGTCGCTTCATTATTGATAACATCAAAATCACACAACAGGCTTTTCAACCAACATGCTTCTGTAATAGCCATACTTAATGCAATATATTCTGACTCAGTGGAGGATAATGACACACTAAGTTGTTTTTTACAACACCATAATATAATACATTCAAATATTTTAAAGAAATAACCAGTGGTTGATTTCCTATCTTGGGTGTCACTCGCCCAATCTGCATCAACAAAACCTTGCAATTCTGTGCCGGTGCTATTGTACACCAACGAGTAATCTAATGTACCTTTTATATACCGTAAAATACGTTTTAATGCCTTGTATAACATAACGCTAGCACAGTGTTGATATCTACTGAGAAAACTAACTGATACACATAGATCTGGTCTTGTACCGCAAACAGCATACATTAAACTGCCTATAAGTTGTCTACACCTTTTCTCTATTTCTGGACTTTCAGATTTATCCCTTTTTAATATTTCAAACTTAAAGTGTTGGTCTATCGGAGTAGAAACTGGTTTGCAATTTGACATGTTATAACGTTCTAAAACTTTAGTTAAATACGTTTTCTGACTGATTACTTTTGTATCTTTCTTTTGCTCAATATCAATGCCTAAGTAACATTTTGCTAAACCTAAATCTTTCATTTTAAAGTTTTTGCTTAGTTCTATTTTGAAGTCTTCCAAAACCCTATTTTCGTTACAAAACATAACAATATCATCAACAAATAGCAAAACGTATAGTTTACATCTTGAAATATAAACAATGGTCATTTTTAGATTTACTGAAATTCTCTTTGGTCATGAACTCATCAAATTTTTCATTCCAGTATTTTGGGGACTTTTTCAAACCGTATAATGATTTATTTAATTTACAGGTTTCACCACTTGGTAATTTTAAGTATACTGTTTCATCTATTTCACCGTGTAAGAAAGCACCTACAACGTCCATCTGATGGACTGGGAGTTGTAGTTTATTTGCAACTGCTATAAAAATTCTAAATGTTGGCAATTTAGCCACTGGAGAATATACTTCTAGATCACAATCTGACTGTTCAAAACCTCTCGCTACTAATCTAGCTTTTTATATTTTGTAAATAATCTAATATCATGACACATATGCTCTGATGCTCCACTATCCATTACCCAAGAATTATTACTTTCTAACTGACTGTAAAATGCTGATGACAACACAGACACAGAAAATGCATTACTCTGCCTTTTGTTTACATTATCTTTCTTAGTATTATTCTTATTGTTTTTAAACCAACAATCTACACTTTTGTGATTATTTTTCTTACAATAATTACAGTAATTATTACCTTTATATATATATGATTTGCAATCCTTCTTCATATGTCCCATTTTGCCGCACTGAAAGCACTTTTTTGCAGACTTGGACACCAGCGCTGCAGACTTTTCTCCATTTTTGGAAGTAGCACGCTGTTCCTCAATCAGCAACCTCGCTGCTAGCTCATCCATGGTCCGCTTCTCTGCTGGCACCGATTCCCATGCAGACACAAAATGTTGAAACTGTGATGGTAGCGATGATGTTATCTTGGTGATCGCCATGGTTTGACTCACTTCAGCATTGAGATTTTTCAATTTACTCAGGAGACTCTCGAACCGTCCCAAGAACTGTGATACAGTTTCTTTGTCTTCAAATTTCATTGAAAAGAATTTCTGTTGGAGTATGTGCACGGACAGCTCTCCGCGTTGTTCATATATTGTATGTAGTTTATCCCATATTTCTTTTGCTGTTTTGCAGCTTACTATTTGAGGTATGACCTTCTCAGATATGCGTGTAACCAACATACCTTGCGCTTTTGCATCTTTCAGTATCCATTTCTCGCGCTCTTCATCTTTTACCGGAGGGTCTTTGGATGTGCCCTCTACGAAACTCAGGAGATCTGCCGCCTTAAGGATGACCTTAATTTTGAATGACCATGTGGTCCAATTTTCTATACCTTCTAGCTGCTGGCAGCCTGGTCCGTTCACCATATTTCCGACAGAATCCATCATCGTAATATTGCTTCACCACAATAACAGTAGGTTTACAGGTCTCACGCTCGTGACGCGCGCAGCCCCTTTTTCTTGACCTTTTCCGGCCACCGACGGAGTCGCTATCCGTCGTATTAATATTGCTTAACTACAATAACAGTACCTTTACCGTTTTCACGCTCGTGACGCGCGCAGTCCTTTTTTCTTGACCTTTTCCGGCCACCGATGGAGTCGCCATCCGTCGTATTGTAGGTACCTTTGTTCTTGGCCTTGACCGGCCACCGACGGAGCCCTAAACCGTCGTTTTACTACTTCTTGACCTTTTCCGGCCACCGACGGAGTCGTTATCCGTCGTATTGTAGGTACCTTTGTTCTTGGCCTTGACCGGCCACCGACGGAGCCCTAAACCGTCGTTTTACTACTTCTTGACCTTTTCCGGCCACCGACGGAGTCGCTATCCGTCGTATTGTAGGTACCTTTGTTCTTGGCCTTGACCGGCCACCGACGGAGCCCTAAACCGTCGTTTTACTACTTCTTGACCTTTTCCGGCCACCGACGGAGTCGCTATCCGTCGTATTGTAGGTACCTTTGTTCTTGGCCTTGACCGGCCACCGACGGAGCCCTAAACCGTCGTTTTACTACTTCGGAGGGATACCTCGACCTTTACCGGCCGCTTTCTTCACAATTTCGATCCACCACGACCGTTAGGCCGTAAAGCAATGTCTGGGCCCATAACCTATTGAAAGTTCGTGGGGATCACCCTGACTAGGATAGATTTATTGGTTGGAATCAAACACGGCAGATGACGGCTACATGGCGATGGCGGGGCTTTTTATTATTGACAGATGTCACAGATAGACCACAGATTACACAGTTCATTTTGACACGGAGTACACTTCTGTTATATTTTAATGAATATGCCACATCACAGTGGAACGAATGTATGGGAGCGGTTGGACGTAGACATGTCCGAAAAAAAAGAGTAAAATTATGCCAAACTAATGATGCCATCTTATTCGATTACTTAATGCCTTCATAACTTGTGGTGATGAATTTCTTCATAACTCCCATATTTCGGGAGTAATTTGAGAAAATGTGAAATTTTACTATGAAAATGAGTGTATCGAGCTCTCTCCCTCCTGATTCCGGGCTTGTTTCAAGTAGCGGTCTCTAATATCATAATGCTAATACTAAGAGCTATATTTAATACTAAGACACATAGTGCGCCAAATGTGCACTTTCTGGGATAAAGAGTGATGTTTATTTTATAACACAATTTTTTTATTTTTTGTTTATTTTGTTGATTAAAACCGTTTTTCTAAAGGTTTACCTTATTACAATAACATTTCTGAGCAGCCAATTAGAGAAGATATAAGCTAATTAGGATATATAATTAGGGACTTAAGGTTTACATATAAAACTGATGCACTAATGATTACTGATAAGAACATTGCTATTATTTAATTACTAAATGGCTCTTAATACACTAATTTAGCATGCATCATTTACTAATTATCACAATAACTAATTACCTTGCAATATTTAACAAAGGATACCTGGGATACCTGGATTTTATATAAATAGGTCACTATTAGTAACTTTAAAATCAGTGTTGATTTACACCTCGTTGTATCCAAGCTAATCTCGCAATGTATTTTCCAAATTTTAATACAAATCTTGATATTCACGTTGCTTTATGCGCACGCGCACATAAAGATTTACGCGACTTTAACTATTTGTTAAGTGTTTTAAAAGATAACAGTTGTGTTCAGTTATGTGAAAGTGCTGAAACAAGTTTAAAAGACTGGTGTCGTCGATTTTGCTACCGCATTTATGCAAAATGGACACAGTCTGGAAGAAGCACAGATAAGTTTCGGAAGAAACATGAGATTTGGCTACAGGCTGCAATTCAATGGCCGGAATTACAGAATGAAAATATGGAACCTTCTACAGAAAATATAAGTGACGTCATCGAGCCCATAATTTCTCCTGCTAAATCTGATGCTTCAACTTGTACACATCCTAGTCCTCGTAAATCTTTTGAGGACCTTAGTAACCGGCAAAAAAGAAGACGCACTGAAGATAGTCTTTCATGCAGCAGTAGCAGCGCTGAAATTATGTTTTCGGCCGAAAGGGCGCTTCAAAAGGCAGGACAAAGCGATACAGCTTATGTTATGAAATACTTGACGGAGAATCCAGAAGAGGCCTCAAAAATCAAAGCCTTCATTGAAGGTAAATCAATTCAGGTACGGGAAATATCCCCTTTGAAGGCATTGGCTCTTTATGTATCGATGAACTTATCGAAATGGCGCTATAACACTCTTCGGGATTTCAACACTCAAGAAGGAGCTCTTCAATACCCGAGTTACTACATGTTGGTTAAAGAAAAAATTAAGTGCTATCCGGCCAAAGAAGATCTCACAGTTACAGAGAGCTCTGCAAAAATCAAATTACAAGCCTTGATGGATTTAACCTCAAGAAGACTTATTAGGTCGTTAGAAACCCCTGTTGATCCCAATCAACAGCTCGTATTGACCAGCAAATGGGGTTTTGACGGATCATCTAGCCAAAGCATTTATCATCAAAGGACGAGTGAAGATGAGCAAATCGATCTTGCTAGTAATTTTATGATTAGTCTTGTACCACTGCGGCTCGTCTCAAAAGGTGTAACAATTTGGGAAAACGAGCGACCATCTTCCACTTCATTTTGCCGGCCAATATTGTTTAAGTTTATAAAGGAAACCAAAGAAAATGTGCAGAGAGAGATGGCTGAAATCGAAGCAGAGATTGAAGCCTTAACTCCATCCACCATCACTGATGGAATTAGTGTCAAACACCAACTGCTGTTGACAATGATTGATGGTAAAATTCATTCCATTATATCCAATACAGCAGCTTCAGTGTGTGACATATGCAAGGCTTGTCCTAAAGAAATGAATAATTTAGAGTTAATCAAAGATAAACACGCAAACGAGGACATGTATAAATATAGCTTAAGCACCCTTCACGCTTGGATTCGCTCAATGGAATGCTTATTACACATTTCCTACAAATTAGACATAAAATCATGGCAAGTAAGGGGTGATATAGCAAAAAGGCAAGTTGATGACAGGAAGAAAAGAGTTCAAGAGGCTGTAAGAAGAGAAACGGGCTTACTTCTCGATGTTGTGAAACAAGGCAGTGGATCCACCAACAATGGCAACTCGGCAAGGAGATTTTTTGAAAACTACACTAAATCTGCTGAACTGACCGGAATAGATGCTATGCTTTTAAGAAAAATCTGTGTGATCTTGCAGTGTATTTCATCAGGAGAGAAGATCAACGTAACTAAATTCCGAGAGTTCTGCTTTGATACTGCTAAGCTTTACGTGGAGTTATACCCATGGTATTATATGCCTTCTTCACTTCATAAAATTTTAATGCATGGGCCAGACATAGTTCAGAACATGTCAATTGTGCCCATTGGTTTTCTATCCGAAGAGGCATCTGAGGCTAGAAATAAAGATTTTAGAAAATATAGAGAGGGGCATTCTCGAAAGCATAGCAGTATCTCATGCAATGAAGATATTATGCACAATCTTTTACTGTCTTCTGATCCACTTGTTACAAGTATCCGTCCAAAAGGAAATAAGTTTGTAAAAAAATCTTCTTTTAAGGAATTTTATGAGCTTACGGATTCTGAGAAAAGTGATATCGAATTTGTTAACATAAATGATTTAGCGGACATCGATTCTGAATTTGAATTAATTGATGATGATGATGATGATGATGACGAAGATAATTAAATGATGTTATTGTTTTAAAATGTGTAACTTAGTAAATTAGAGCTTACATCTTAATTATTTATTGTACTTTTAATGAAACTAGGTAATTTATTATCAACTTACTTAAAAGTCATACTCTCATCAGTTCTTGTGAATATTTTTGTTAATATATATTTCTGTATATATATAATATATTTATAGACCTCTTAATAAGTCTGTCTGCGGTTTAAAGTAAATACAAATGGGGAAAAAACGTTTTTTTTTTTAAATTTTCATTTCCTTTTATCCCAGAAAGTGCACATTTGGCGCACTATGTGTCTTAGTATTAAATATAGCTCTTAGTAATAGCATTACGATATTAGAGACCGCTACTTGAAACAAGCCCGGAATCAGGAGGGAGAGAGCTCGATACACTCATTTTCATAGTAAAATTTCACATTTTCTCAAATTACTCCCGAAATATGGGAGTTATGAAGAAATTCATCACCACAATTTATGAAGGCATTAAGTAATCGAATAAGATGGCATCATTAGTTTGTCATAATTTTACTCTTATTTTTCGGACATGTCTACGTCCAACCGCTCCCATACATTCGTTCCACAGGCTGATTTATATATACATTAGATGATTACAGAGCAAATATTATGTTCCTTTACATTCGGACTTCGGGGAGGGAAAATATTCCAGTGCGATTTTTTCTGATAATGATTCAATACGTCTAGCGCCACACACTCTTCTGTGTCAAAAACAGGAACTAATGAATGTTGCCACTTAATTTTTAACAGAGAGTTCTTTAGCCATGCCTGCGGGACCAGGTACAATATGCAGCACATTACGAGCAGCCGCACGAGTACGTGGGTCTCGAGGTTTTGTAGACCATTTGTGTTGATTTTCCATGATCTGACCAAGATTATCTCTGGACTTTAAAAGAGACTGTGACCTCTGAGTTTGTTTTGGCCTTTCTTCTCAGAGTAGTCAGATAGGGAACGCCGAGCTCATCTAGTTTTTTTTTCTAAATATGATTGACGTGTAAAAGTGTTTGTACAAACCTAGTTACAGAAAAAAAATATCATTTCATTTCATCATTTCATTTCATTTCATTTGATTCTTACCGTACAGGATATTCTGTCTTGGTAGAATTATTGATTGCTGCTGTGGTGGTTCCTCATGTTCGAAATCCATCTGATCCATGCATGATGTCAGTGAAGTATCATCATCGGAATCTATGATTAACCTTCGACTATGACTGCGACGAGGAACGAAGAACTCTTCGTCCGACCAATCTGCAACATCCTCGTCGCTTCCATCAGTTTCGATAGGAATTTCCGTTTCTAAATTATTATCATCTTCGCATGCCGAAGACTGTGGTTGATTATCGGAGGTTGTCTCCGTTTCCGAATCAACTAACCATTGTATTTTTTTTATTTTGACTCCTCAAAAGACAGAAACAAAGTATTAAAAAACAAAAACTAAACACATTTAAACTATAAAAACACAACAAAATATCATAAAGTTGCAAATACCATTGAAATTTATTAGTGATATAGAAAATATAGTATTTATTACGTTTTATACCCTAACCTAAAATAATATGTTCTAATAGTAAATATTGAAAATAATTGACAATAAATCACAACTTTGAAAAAAAGTTACTTAGCTTACCTTTCGTAAATTTTACGACGATCACACAGTATATCCCGATCTAACGAGCGTGCGTCCGCAATGAGTGATTTCGGGTCACTAGCATCTATTACTATACTCTATGTCACTAGCGAAACTAGCGATGCGAATTAGGAAGGTATTAGAAATGGGCGGGGTGGCGGGGGTCGAGATCTTACCGAAGCACTAAATGCGCAAGGTACGCGTCGTAATTTTGACAAATGGTTAGTGACACAGGGTTAAAATCTTCTTGATTATCAACTAGGCCTATCGCAATCCGTCGTCGGACAAATGCGTCGCCTCACAAATTGTTCATATTCATGAATTTCAATAAAATATTGATGAGGCACCTTAGTTTGCTACAGCTTCTTAGGCAGGTATTTATTGACATTTGAATTAATGTTATTTACAGACAAAATCAAAACGTAAACAACTTCTGCGAATCCGTTGCCCTATATGTCTTAACAACTTGGGCAAAGAATCAGTTGTGTCAACGAGGTGCGGCCATGTATTTTGCAGAAATTGTCTGCAGAAGGCGTTGTTACTAAAACCTATATGTCCTACATGCCGGAGAAAGTTGACAGGCAAACAGGGCTATCATACTTTGTACCTGGACGAATGTTTATGACGACTTTATGGACGATATCACTATCAGTCAATAAAATCAATTCAAACAGCTTGTATTTTGAGTGGTATGACTATTTAAAACAAGATTAACATATAATTTTGTAGATCATTTTAGGATTGTTATTAGTTTTTGTTTAAATATGTTTTGTTTTTGTATATAACAATTAATATATGTCACTACAGTTTTTATTGTATGCAAATAAACTAATTTGAAAGGTTTACTTTTGTATTGCAATCCTGCTAGGTATATAGAAATTAACTAAAGATGGGCTAAAGGAACTAAGATGGTTGTTGTAGCGGTGCTTGGGAGAGGCCAATGTCGATTCGGATTGCACGCCTTCTTTTAGCTGAATGATGACTATAATGGTGATTAGACTCTTATGATGACTAATAAACGAAAAGTTACCACTTCCTAGTGCTTTAGTTGGGAAGAAGAAATGGCGCAACAAACTCCCCAGCAGCACAGCAGTCTGTTCAGTTAAAAAAAAATGGATTCTAAACAATAGTCCAAAAAAAAAAATTACATTACGCGCAATACAAAACATTAAATTATTAGTCTTAAGTCAGCTAGCACACCACTACAGCAAAAAAAAAGGAAACACCCCGAAAGCTATACTCAAGCAGCAATAAAAACGTAAACAGAACTTAATACCCAAATAAAAGCCTCCAGGCATAAAGGGCGCGCCCGCTCCCGCTTACATATAGCTATAGCTGTAACTCAGTCACAAATGATAAACTAGGACCATCGAAGTAAAATAAATAAACAGTTAATTACTAATAACAAAACAAAACCATGGTCTGCAAGACCACCAGTGACCATAAGCAGCACCCGTTCACGAGCATAACGCAAAAATTTGCCATGTGTTGGTGGTATAACTTGCATTTATGTCGTGTGTAAGATTCATATCATATGTCCTTCAACGTCACATTGCGTCAACGAGTCAGGGATGCCAAGTATGCCAACTTAGCCCCTTCGGGGCTAGATCTAGCCCCTTTTTAGGGTTCCGTATTAAACAAGGAACCCTTATAGTTCCGCCATGTCTGTCTGTCCCCGCTTTAGCTCAGAGACGCTTAGTACTAGAAAGCTGTAATTTGGCTTAGGTATACATCGCACCTCCGATAAAATAGGGTTATCAATCAATCAATCAACTCAGCCTATAACAGTCCACTGCTGGACATAGGCCTCTCCCAGGCTGCGCCACAACACCCTGTCCTCCGCCTTCCGCATCCAGTCTGTCCCAGCCACCTTTTTAAGGTCGTCGGTCCATCTAGCACTAAACTAACTAAAATAGGGTTACATCTCGAAAACCCTGGATTTTCAGAAAAGCGAAAATATACTCACAGATTTGTTAATCAGTCTTTATTCTTGTATAAAATGAGACACAAATTATATATTTTTGAATAGCTTTAAAAAATACGTTTCGATGACATAAACAGTTATTCAATTTTTCTGAAAAACAACCTGAAAATTCCCAATTGTAACAGTATTTTAGATAACTATTTGAACAAAAATACAATATGACAAATGTAACAAGTCTTATTATAGTAAAAATCAGGCCGTTCTCTAAACGTTTTTCAACTTAATAATTATTTATATAGGCTGTAGACTTGGGAAAAAAATCAACTTTAACAAAAACATTTCAAAATATTCACAAATCACAACTTCAACAAATCACTTATACAGTACAAGGGTACTCTTTAATTAAGCCGCACTTATATAATATTTGGTTTAAGTTCTTCTTAATGATATAATGTCTTTTTTTTTTTTTTTTTTTTTAGGGTGGGAAATCATCAAATAACTTCTCCCGCTCTGGGCGGAGCGGGAGGGTGTGTCAGACTCTTACTGACTAAAACCCACCCGTATTCCTTCCTGTTGCCTGTGTTGCGGGGGCCTCGGTGACCCATAAGTACCTTCCCGCGACCCCGGCAGGCATCGGCCCTGGTGGACCCCTACTTTTTGCTGACGACATCTCTTTGAGGCGCGCGTGGAATACGACGCGCCGTCGACCCGGGCCTGGTCCTTACCGGA
Source organism: Atethmia centrago (assembly GCA_905333075.3). Classification (NCBI taxonomy): domain Eukaryota; kingdom Metazoa; phylum Arthropoda; class Insecta; order Lepidoptera; family Noctuidae; genus Atethmia; species Atethmia centrago. Next base: position 25,089,848 of record HG995378.1, on the reverse strand, counting down.
CGGTGAGCTACCCATTGCTCACCGTCCGCAAGCCCGCGCCTACGGTGGCCGGAAATCCGCCCGGGATTCCCGACGCCCTGGGCGTCTCCTGCGGCGGCTAGGGGCGAGAGGGCGCGAAACATGCCTTTCCCTCAACCGTCCCGCCTCCTCCTTCGCGAGCATTACTGCTTCGCAGAAGGAGGTGACGGCTGCCCATGCCCTCTCGCTCCGTACCATGGCCTGAACCAGGGCCGGACGCGAGAGGTCTCTGCCGCCGATCGCCTCCACGAGGACACGGCGGTGCTCTGCCCAAGCCGGGCAGACCTCCACCGTATGCTCCACCGTGTCCTCCGGGCGATCCACACAGTGGTGACACCCGGACGTTTCCTCCCGCCTTATCCGACACAGGAACCTCCCGAAGCTGCCGTGTCCGGTGAGGACCTGCGTCAGGCGGAAGGTGAGGACGCCGTGGCGCCTCTCCAGCCATGATATAATGTCTAAAGATTACGTAGGTACTATAATCATCACTATAAAAATCAAAATCACAGATAAAAACTAAGTTTTAGTCGTCTCATAATTAGGGTGAACAATTATCAAGAAATTACTGGTATTTAACTACAACTCTTCAGTTTCGGAATCGTCAGAGATTGCCATGACGTTGCTCAAATTCAAAATCAGGGTCTTTCAACGAATCATCACTGTCCTCATCTGAAGTTGAGCTGGAAGAGTCTGAGCATGATGTACTTTCTGTATCTGATGAAGAATCATTTGACGAGTCATCAGAAGGCTTCCCAATTTGCTTGGAACTCTGGTATCTGATTTCGATTGAACTTGTAGATGGTATTTCTTCAGTATTGTAAGTGGCAGGATTACTTCTTGTTATATTTGTAAATGCAAAATTAAATCAAAAATAACAATGAAGACTCCACTTCCAGCCAACTGTTATATCAATTTCACAAAAATTACCTCCACCTTTTCCACATTGAGTCTGATGATCATCTGGTAAATCTAAATTAACTTTCTTTCGATGGACTGAAATTTGAAATGTTCACTTATAAATGGCAGTGTTTCAACTTCCGTAGCGTTCTCGCTGGAATTAATTTTTGTTCTATTTTCTCTATAACACAATATTTCAGCGCATTATTTCAGACATCAAAATTCAGCCATCATTGCCCCGATTGCACAATAAAATAAATAAAACCTTTGTCACGTTCAGCTTCGCGAACAGCTATAAAATCCTGGTTAGGTATTGCGAAGATAATATTGGGGTATTTCGATGTCAATTTTCCCGGTTCTTGATAGATTGTGATATTACTGATATCAAAATATTTTGCTCTTGATTCTGAAAGAAAAATTACATGCATGATAAAATTCAGTTATTTACATAAACTTACTTAAATTAGATCTTTATAGAAAATAACTTAATTGGTCAAGGACAATGAGACACAATTGATTATCTATTGTTTGACTCCGAATCGGGGTCGCGCGGGGCTTAACAGGTTAAGCTACTGACTTGTAGAATGACAAAAATAACCTGGTATAAACCTGTTTATACTAGGTTATTTTTGTAATTCTAAAAGTTAAGTAGGGTAAGGTAAGTACCTATAGTAGGCACTTAACTTGCAAGTTTGTTTGTTCCCCAAATCTATTGATGATCATCGGTGCGTAAATTTTTACTTTCCTTTAGAGCTAAATGGAGAATTGCGTCATTACGTTTCATTTTGACCCTAGAATCATAAATCATTATTCACAGCAATTAGTACGAAAAAAAAAACTTTGTTATAAAACAAGGTTAGGTACAAGTTGAAATATTAAGACAAAACATACACATTTTTCGTCAAATATTGTTACAACGTGAAGAGTAACACAACATTACAATAAATCGCATCTAAAATACTAATACAATACAAAATATATCACTTTATTTAAGAAATTTTGAACTAGTTTGATTCAATCCTTTAGCAATAAACTGTAATATTTCGACTTGTAACTGTCTATTAGATAAATTGATGAAAGCAAAAAGATTTTTCCTGTCTAAAACACTGTTATATTTTGATTTGTAACACTACTTTTCTCAATAAACGCACGTCCACCTTTCACAACACTAAATGTAACAATAATAAATAATAATAATAAAAATAACCCCACCGTCGTATCTCTACGTTGACGTCGTGGTGGGGCTTGCGCGCTCCAATGAACCCTAGTTCTGTGCCGATGGAGTTTACTCTGCCGAGATAGATCTAGGGTGAGGGGCCAGACCAAAAGAGATACAATCCAAGCCAAGGTCGCACATGCCGAGGGCTGCGTGGCTAGGAGAGAGCGCTAGTCGTTAGTGTGCCAACTCTGGAAAATAGGGGACCTCAAGTTTTATTCACCCTTGCCACAGTGAACGCAGGGCTCTGCTGTGGTCGACTTTTTATGTCCCTAGCTTCTCGTGGGAATAATCATGATAACAAGATCTAAAACAAAAAAACGTATGTATTTAACCCTCACCAATTTAGAAACTGAAACAAATTCATACCTCACATCATTGCACCAACAATTCATTAACAAGTTCAGAATGCAGATAGAGGCAAATAAATGTCTCGAAGCAAAGAGTTGGAGATCAACGAAGAGCAATAGTTCACAATAAATTACTTTCAGTCACTGCACGTGACACAATTAGATTAGAAGTAAGCAGAAAGCTACAAACAAACACACATTTAGATATACACACGTGGACACCGTCGCAGTTAAATACAGATCCATGCAACACAAATTTACAATCGGAACCAAAATGTAGAATGAGGTGGTCAAATGAAATGAACGAAACTCTAATAAAATCCTATTTCATCGCTACGAAAATGGAAACAGATATGACTGTCTGGAGGAAAAAATTAAGAGAAATGTTCATTGAGTTCTATCAATCTTTAAAAACACTAGACGTTGCTCCTTCCACCTACCAAACCCTACAGAAAGCTGCTATCCTGAACACTTGCAGAATTGTCCGAAAATTCCTGCAGAGTGACAGTAACCCACAAATATCACACGCACAAACAACATTCACCACTGCAACACAAAGCCGAAACATAATATCATCACGCCATATATTATCATCAATTACCACTTAGGTTAGTACACTCAGGGTAGCACTTGGCTTTGGCCCGTGTTACCCAAACCGGCAGATCAGTGCCGAGATACAAAAATGTATACCAAGAAATAATAAAAATAATAATAATAATTCAGGAACTAGAGCCAGCCGTCAACGTCTCGGCCCAACGATTGTCGGATCAGGTGCGGGTCATCCAACGCAATCATAGGTTGGACGATGCCGCACTTGATAGGCTGCGTTCAGAGGTACTGAGCAACCATATCATCTCGACTCCGGCAGAAACCGCGGTACATACCCCAATTATTGATGTAATCCCGCCGCGGTCCAATCACGGTGTTGAAGAAGAGGATGATAGGGCTGCCACAGTAAGTAGCCAGTGCAACGTCCGATTGAGGAGCGCACTGGAGGATGCGTTTCGCGAGTATAGGTCCACTCCAACCGAACTTAGACCCCGACTACCACGCCTACCCATGCACAAGAAAAATAGGGCACTGATGTGTGCCTTGGACTCGCAGCTTAAGGTTTTTTTCGAGAGCAGCGAGGATCTCGTTGATACACACTCGATCCTGTATTGCGCGGCTGTTGCGGCATGTCGTTTAGCGAATGTCAAGTTTCCAAACTCTGACGGAGCTACTCGACCAAAACCAGCTGTACCAGCCTGGCAGTGCAGGATTAAGCGTCGTATTGATGGGGCCAAGGTACTCATCGGCAAACTATACTTCTTCAGGGAGGGCAATACACGACCACGTGTGATGCGCTTTGTAAGACGGGCATTCTCGGGGACTGGAATCAGCCCTCGAGAATACATGTCTCATATCACAGAGCGCATCGACTTCCTGAAGCCGAAAGTTTGTACATGGGCGAGCCGTATTCGGCGGTATAAGCGGCGGGTTGATCGATACACGCAAAATCGCATGTTCCAGAGCGATGAGAGGTGGGTACATAGAGCTTGGGAGCGACCTAAACAAAACGTGACAGATGTGTGCCGTCCGGATGATGCCACCACAACTGCGTTCTAGCGCAGCATCTGGTCGGTACCTGTCTGCCATGTTGAGGCTGACTGGATGCGGGATGTCGAGCAAGTGTGTGAAACTATACCAGAAATTGAAGTAGTCATTATCACGCCATCAGATATAGCTAGAGCGGTCCGTCCGTTACCGAATTGGAAATCACCGGGACCGGACGGACTGCACAACTTTTGGCTGAAATGGCTAACTAGTTCACACACTTGCCTGGCATCTCAGTTCCAGTCATCCTTAGAGTCTGGGTCACTACCGCAGTTTATGACGACAGGCATTACCCACCTGCTCCATAAGTCAGGTAGTCCCGCGAAGAATTATAGACCGATCACGTGTTTGTCGACGGTCTATAAACTTCTTACATCCATTTGAGAGCGAAAATTAACACACACATTGACAGTAATTCCATTATATCTGCCTCTCAAAATGGATGTAGGAACGGGTCTCGTGGCACTAAGGAGCTACTTCTCATCGACATGGCCATTAGCCAACAGGTTCGTCGATCCCGCAAGGATCTGTCGACTTGCTGGATAGATTATAAGAAGGCCTACGACTCGGTGCCACATACATGGCTCATGAGGGTGCTGGAGTTGTACAAAATAGATACGACTCTACGCACCTTCCTTGAATCGTGTATGGGGCAATGGAGGACAGTCCTTCGCTATCCGGGGTGTCGACAGATGCAGGGGAATGATGAGCCTGTATGGATTAAACGGGGAATATTTCAGGGCGACAGTTTAAGTCCACTTTGGTTCTGCTTAGCCCTGAATCCTCTAAGCATGCAGCTGGAGGATTCAGGTCTAGGCTATCGGTTGAGGAGAGGTGGTCAGGTTATATCTCACCTCCTCTACATGGATGACTTGAAAATCTTTGCCCCCAACAAATTGCAACTGATGAAGCTACTGAAGGTAACTGAAACTTTCAGTAGCGCCATCAGAATGGAGTTTGGTGTGGACAAATGTGCAGTCATGCATGTGAAGCGAGGGGAGATAATGGAATCCGAGGGAATTCAACTTTCAGATTCCATACACCTTAGATCCCTCTCCTCACCCGAAAGCTATAAGTATTTGGGAATGTCGGAAGCGTTAGGCATCAACGTTACTGACATGAAGCAATCGTTGAAGGAGCGCTTTTTTGGCCGCCTGAAGAAGGTATTGATTAGTCTTCTTTCAGGCGGTAACAAGGTGCGCGCCTTCAACGGTTGGGTCATGCCGGTTTTGATGTACTCTTTCGGCATACTCAAATGGACTCAGACCGAACTAGACGCCCTGGATAGGAGGGTCCGTACACTGTTGACCGCAAAACGGATGCATCACCCACGATCATCGGTGATGAGACTGTACATCCCGCGGAAGTGCCGGGGGTCGAGGCTTTTTAAATGCGAAGACCCTCCACAACCGCGAGATATGCAGTCTCAGGGAATATTTTTTGAAAACCGAAGTGGGTATGCACCGTGATGTGGTCGCAGTGGGCAAGGGGCTCACCCCACTTTCCATGGCTAAAGAGAACTGGTGAAAACCTGTAGTACTTACTACCGATGATCGCAAGGAGATATGGCAAAGCAAGGAGCTACACAGGCGCTTCTATCGGGCTCTTCATGAGCCCGATGTAGATTTCTTAGCGTCCGTATCCTGGCTACGTTTTGGGGACCTTTTCGGGGAAACTGAAGGTTTTGTCAGTGCAATTATGGACGAAGTTATCTTGACGAATAACTACCGGAGACATATTATGAAGGACGGGACGGTTGACGTGTGTCGGGCATGCCACCGTCCGGGTGAGTCTATCAGACATATTATCTCTGGTTGTTCTCGTTTGGCTAACGGCGAGTACTTGCACAGACATAACCAAGTAGCTAGGATTATTCACCAGCAACTTGCTTTGAAATATAAACTTGTGAACTCTGAGGTACCGTATTACAAGTATGTGCCTGACCCAGTTCTCGAAAATGACCATGTCACGTTGTACTGGTATCGGTCTATCATTACTGACAGGACTATTGTCGCCAATAAGCCTGATATAGTGGTGATAGATCGATTAGCGCGCTGCGCAATGATAATCGATGTTACCATTCCACATGATAATAACCTCGTGAAAGCTGAGAAAGAGAAACAAATAAAATATCTCGACTTAGCACACGAGGTTGTTGACATGTGGAATGTGAACTCGGCTATCATTGTGCCGATTGTCGTTACGGCCAATGGCCTGATGGCCAGAAGCCTCAACCATCATCTCTCGAGGCTTGCGTTAGACGGCTGGATTAAGGGCCTGATTCAGAAGGCAGTACTCCTCGATACGGCTCGCATCGTGAGGAACCTCCTCCCGATGCGAGCCTGTCTCTGGAGCCCTAACCACCGGTAGCTTGGACCCTGCTCCCGATACCGGCGGACCACTATTTTATATATTTTTAAATGATTTTTAATATTTTTCTAAGAAATATTTAAAAATGTATTTTATAAGACAAAAAATGTAATAAACGACATAATAATAATATAATAATATACTGAAGTCTGTGCAATAATCAATAATGGAGATCACTCTGGAGACAAAATGCCTTAGTCATGTAGCGTTACAACTCCATCTAGCGGCGAGTTTCTGAGTTACAGATGTAACGATTTTTGAGTATTTGCTCAAAATTCGTGCTATGCTATGCTATGAAAATTTTAGGTGTGTCTGTATATTTAACTCAAGATTCGACTTTTTTGAGTTGTAACCCTATTTTATAGGAGGTGCGACATATTAATCACGCATAAAGTGCTAAAACAAAATCTTGAAAAAAAAGTTTTTACTCCCTTGCACGTAATATGGGGGTGATATTTTTTTTCTCGTCTACCTCATGATGTGGGGTATCTTTGGATAGGCCGTTCAAAAATATTGCGGGTCTGTGAACACCACTTTTCGATTTAAGGATCCACTTGCGTAATATTAAGCATTAAAGTGCTAATTTTTGTTGAGTCAAGGGGCACTTGACTGTGTACGCCACGATTGCGGCGATAAGTCCCCTGTTTGAGGAGTGGCTAGAGAGGCACCACGGTATCCTCACCTTCCGCCTGACACAGGTCCTCACCGGACACGGCAGCTTCGGGAGGTTCCTGTCGGATAAGGCGGGAGGAACCGCCCGGGTGCCACCACTGTGTGGATCGCCCGGAGGACACGGTGGAGCATACGGTGGAGGTCTGCCCGGCTTGGGCAGAGCACCGCCATGTCCTCGTGGAGGCGATCGGCGGCAGAGATCTCTCGCGTCCGGCCCTGGTTCAGGCCATGGTACGGAGCGAAAGGGCATGGGCAGCCGTCACCTCCTTCTGCGAAGCAGTAATGCTCGCGAAGGAGGAGGCGGGACGGTTGATGGAAAGGCAAGGTTCGCGCCCTCTCGCCCCTAGCCGCCGTAGGAGACGCCCTGGGCGTCGGGAATCCCGGGCGGATTTGCGGCCACCGTAGTTCACCGTCCGGTAAGGACCAGGCCCGGGTCGACGGCGCGTCGTATTCCACGCGCGCCTCAAAGAGGTGTCGTCAGCACAATGTAGGGGTCCACTAGGGCCGATGCCTGCCGGGGTCGCGGGAAGGTACTTATGGGTCACCGAGGCCCCTGGCAACACAGGAAACAGGAAGGAATACGGGTGGGTTTTAGTCAGTAAGAGTCTGACACACCCTCCCGCTCCGCCCAGAGCGGGAGAAGTTATTTGATGATTTCCAATCATAAAAAAAAAACAAAAAAAAAAAGCCTATATAAACGAATTGCCAGAATCAACGAATAAGTACATTGTATTATGCGCAGATGATACCACTGTTTTAACCAAAGAATCTACTATTGACCAGGCGATAAACGTCACCAATGAAGCTCTAAAGGGTATACATGACTGGTTAATTGTAAATAATTTAGAAATAAATACCGATAAAACTAAATTCATGAGATACCTGACATATAATAACAAAAGAAATAAAAAAACACAATAGACTTGCCAATAAAATATAATAATAACATCATTGAAGAAGTAAATGAAATAAAATTTCTAGGAATAAATATTGATAATTATTGCAACTGGAAATCTCATGTATACCTTGTTTGTAAAAAAATCCACAAATTCGTTTACGTAGTATTTTATACCTATTTTTTTTATTTTACGCACTTCGTAAAATAAAAAAAAATAAATAAAAAGAAACAGCATTAATGGTACACCACACTCATGTATGTTCAGTATTGAGGTATGGGATGATCATATGGGGAAACTCCACAGACGCCCAGAGAGCTTTTATAGCCCATAAAAAATGCATAAGGTCAATTTATATATATATAAACTTCTACTTACACTTCCATCTCTATACGTTTCTGAAATGTGTAAATTCGTTAGAAACCACCTATCACTCTTTGGGCAGGATGATAAGGCCATTTAAAAGGAAAATAGTACACACGGCTACACATCAAGTTTACACTGACCTCAAGTTTTACATTTCCAGTTTACACTGACCTTAAAGTTATGTAACAGAAACTGCTACACCATGGCGGTGAAAATTTATAATAAATTACCGGAAAAAGTAAGAAAAATAAACAACTTAGAATTTAATAGAACTTTAAACAATTGGCTTTGTGACAGATGTTTTTATTCAATAGATAATCATTTAAATTTTAAACAGATGTGACGTAGTATATAAATTTAAGAAAACTTATTTAAATTATAACTATTAAAATTGTTTATAAATATAAATCTAATCAATAAATTGATGAACTGTCTTGACTGTGAGATACTAAACTAACTTAATCTATTTTATAATGAAATGTGCCTAATTAATATTTTGTTATGATTGTGATGTGTAGGTATGACTAATGACATTGATGTAATTTCATGCATCATCATCTGCCTAGCCTTTTCCCAACTATTTTGGGGTCAGCTTCCAATCTAACCGGATGCAGCTGAATACCAGTATTTTACATGGAGCGACTGCCTATCTGACCTCCACAGCCCATTTACTGGGTAACACGATACCCCTTGGTAAGATTGGTTGTCAGACTTTCGGGCTTCTGACGACCCGTAACGACTGTCGAAGATCTACAAATGACAGCCGGGACCAACGGATGCCTCGGTTCGATTCTCCAAAAACTGCAAATTTAAGTTGGTCGACTATAACTCGCAAAGCCTACTTAAACTTGTAAAGCCTACATAGCCATGATAGGTTTCCTTTTAATTTCATCATATGTACTGCTGCAATGAATTTTTTCACATCACCATAAACAACCGTTAAATAGGTCAATTGGCTTCGGTATAGCAGATATATATTATCTTTTAATATTCGAGTTGTAATACCATCGTACCTGGCTGAATTCGTATTTCGTAACTCCATTGTTATTTTAGAAACGTCAACAATTATCAACTGGTTCAAGATATATGGAGTTTGCCAACCTTGTTCCCATTTTTGGTTTGATTTTTGGGTGCTCGGTGGATTTTGGTTTCGCGATGTTTATGAAGAAGCTGTTGAAATATGTTGCAATGTCCAATATGCATTTTCCATCCGAAATTTCCTTGATTTCATTGGTTGCATTGTTTTGTTTTAATCGTTCAGCTTATTCTTTATTTTTACTGCTTTGAATATTGGCAACACAATTTCTTAATATTTTACTGTACCTAGTGTATTCGTATTTTGTCTACTTTTGTTTTTATAATAACCGTTTTGTAATTTTCGCATCCACCCAACAACCAATCCATTTTGGGTTTGTCGAGTTTTGGTTCATTTTGACTTTTATCTGTGGGAAACAAAGATTTAAAAAGAGACAAATATCCTCATGGAACAAAGAAAACGCTTTATTTACATCTGTTTCAGCAAGGATCTCTGAGAAAGACATATTACTTAGGTAATCATTAAACTTGTTCAGAACCAAAGTTTGTTTTTAATTTACTGTCTATAGCATTTTCACAGTGAGTGATTACTGCATTAACCACAAAGTTTGTTGTTTTGCTTCATTATGTTATAATTTGAAAGGATCTTTTTCAAGGATCTTTGTCAAGTTATAGTGAACGCCACCACGACGAAAGTGACCGATGTAAAAGTATGCTATTTATAAAACTTTACAGAGTTAGCGTAACGGGACTCTAGCCCCTAGCTCGAAATCTAGCCCAAAAACATACTCTGTCAAAACCATAGATAATACTGAGAAGTGAGAACCAAACCGCCAAACGAAACAAAGTTTTTTTAAAAAGCTACGAAATCACAAAGGATCTTTTAAAAAAAGTTGCATCCAAAGAAAAATATAAATTTATATTGAACAAGGCTGCGCGCATTGAGGCCAAAGCCCAGCCATCGATTTCGTCAGAACAGTGGTTTTACTTTGTAGCTGTGTCCACCTTCGGCTGGAATTCGACGTAGACTTGATGAGGACTGCAACTTAAAATAAGTAAAGATTTTTTTAAGCAATCTTGTAATTTTATGAGCTATGTGTCCAGAATTATATATATTTCTAATAATATACACACAAGGGAACTATGCAGTCAATTAAATTAAAGAATCAACGATTTTTGTTGCGACGACGACGATTTTTTTATCTGTGTTGCCAGGGGCCTTGGTGACCCTTTAGTACCTTCCCGCGACCCCGGCAGGCATCGGCCCTAGTGGACCCCTACATTTGCGCTGACGACATCTCTTTGAGGCGCACGTGGAATACAACGCGCCGTCGACCCGGGCCTGGTCCTTACCGGACGGTGAGCTACCCATTGCTCACCGGCCGCAATCCCGCGCCTACGGTGGCCGGAAATCCGCCCTGGATTCCGGACGCCCAGGGCGTCTCCTGCGGCGGCTAGGGGCGAGAGGGCGAGAAATTTGCCTTTCCCTCAACCGTCCCGCCTACTCCTTCGCGAGCATTACTGCTTCGCAGATGGAGGTGACGGCTACCCGTGCCCTCTCGCACCATACCATGGCCTGAACCAGGGCCGGACGCGAGAGATCTCTGCCACCGATCGCCTCCACGAGGACACGGCGGTGCTCTGCGCAAGCCGGGCAGACCTCCACCGTGTCCTCCGGGCAATCCACACAGTGGTGACACTCGGGCGTTTCCTCCCACCTTATCCGACACAGTTGGCAACACTGCAACGAGATCGACTCAACTAAGGCTGTTGATATTTTTTAAATATCGGAATTTCGATATATCGACCTACCATCATACCACAATGGGAAGAAAGCGTAAGTTTATGTGTGTATGTAGTTCTTAGTAATTATTGTTTAATTTAAATAAGATGATGATAAGTTTTCATAACCTCTCTTTTTAACTTCGCTTGCTGTTGACCACACAGTTCGAGGTAGAGATGCTAAGCTGTTAACGCTGACAGTTTCAAGTAACAACAACAGTTAGTCGAATAGGTATCAGGTATTATAGTAATTTTTATACAAATTCTATAAAAAATTACATTTCATTTCAAGATAATAAGCAAATAAATAAACTAAAGTCTGTTTCTCTTCGTCTCGAAATCTCGGAGACTAATTTGACAGGTGCAAATGTCAAACTCCATATTGAAAAACCAAACAACAATAATTTGAAAAGTTAAATTAGTCTCTGGATTTAAAAAACGAACTTTAGGTAAACAGTAAAAACATAATATTGTGTAAATAAAGAACAGTAGAAGTTTACGATGATGTTGTAGTTTAAATAAATAACGAGAAAAAATGAAAAATAAAACCGTATTTAAAAAAAGATCGTGCATCGATATTTCAATATCAAAGTATCGATATATCGTCCAGAAAATATTAGTAATAAAAATCGATATTTTTAAATACTAATATCGATATTTCGATATATCGATGTTTTATCCTAGACTCAAAACGTCACACGGACAGACAGATGAGTGAACTAGCTTGCTACATATTAGTAATCTGTGGAGTGAACAGGTGATGACAGGTCAGTCACAAAAGTTTTCAAAATAAAAATTCTTATTGCTTTATTTATTATTCTATCTACTGCAAATAACGCCATGAATATGAGAGCAGAGAGAGAATTAAGTACTAATGCGTACAGCAAGCTATTTCTCCAGAAATTAGACAGCCCGGACGCAATATTCCAGAATTATGTGAAAGTTCTAGCCAAGCATTATTTTACTGTGAAAAACATAATTCAGGTAATTATGAATGATAAATAAAATCATAACAATTTATTGATGTACCAATGTATAGCCCAGTGTTATTTCAATTGTCTTGGACATCGGAGGCAACAAAATACTTGCATATTCACTGGTATTTCAACGAAATGTTTCTCCTTCCATTTTGATATCTAATGAAGTGATTCTTAGACTAGCTCCGTTTGTTGTAAATAGAGTCCCTTACATCATTGCAAACAACTGACATAGAAGGAACACCAATAAACAGAATCATCAATAAAATAAAAAACAATGAGTGCCAATATTGTACCAAAAAGATCTTTAGTAATGTCAAAATTAATTTACAGGAAATATTAGCATGCCGAGACTCAATGGAAAGTCTAAACAAGCTCAACGAAAAAGGAAGGGCAGCTATATCAGTATTGAGGGATGAGATGGAGAATTTTGAACTGTATGGAAAAGATACTGGGGACATGAAATATGCTAGCGAGGTTGACTCACAGAGGCATCAGCTTGCATGGTAAGTGGTAAATTAATTTACTTTCCTAGTTTCCAACGGTCTTCACTCTAGGCTTTCAATAAGTGTTCATCATTAATTCATTATACATGTGACCTTAACACCTAAGTTCTGTCTTTCCATTTTTATTTACATAAATAAAAAGCTTTTGCATAGCACTATTGTATTTTTTTTTAAGTGTTTATTATGTTTTTCTGCATTTAACAGCTCACACTGGAAGAATTCTGGGCTGATGGTGTTGTTATTTTGTTGAATTCTATTTAACTAGTTGAAACTTTTAAATAAAGAAAAATCTTGGTAGCCTTTTTATAAGCAAATCTTATTGTATTTTCAGTCTTCTAAAGGAATTCAAGGATGCCAACATAACAAGTATGTTTGCCATAGAGAAGGCTCAAAGGGATGAATTGTTAAAATCTGGTGAAGGAGATGATTCTGGTATGAGGAACAGAAAGACTAAAGTTGAGAGAGATGGACTGCTTAAAATGTCTTCAGGTAGTGTTTAGACCTATTTTTATAACATTTTATTTGGTAACTTTATTTAATTAGCCAATGGTTCCTGCCCCATCCTCCAAAGCAGCTTCACCATTCCTTCTCTGAATAGCCTTTCAAGAAATCATTAAAATGATTAAGATTTTGAATTGCGTTGAATTTCTATTACTACTGTTTTCGTCACTGTGCACATGTGGAAACTTAAAACACAATGGCCACTCATTTGGACCCACTCTTTATTTGTGCCTATCTTTTGAATACATAATCTCAGTAAATCAAAATCAATAAGTGACTGAGGAATTCAAATACCAATTGCCACAATACATGTTAGTGAGTACTGAGTGAGGCTATTAACGGTTGACAATAATTAGTATCTTTAAATAAGCAGCATGTGTACTGGCAGTTTGCCATTAATAAGTAGAACAAAGAATATGAACTGTTACAGGCTTGGGACTGTTCACAGTAGGACAGCTATGTTTTTAAGCTTTGTTTACATCTAACTTTGTTATATTGGGACGGTCTCTTGATTAAGGGTCTGATAAATTCTTTAAATTTGAGTTTTAACTAAATTATTAGGTGCTTATGTGAAGGAGACTAAAGAGGCCTTTGACAGTGTGGGACATTATAGACTTGTAAAAATCAGACATAAACTGACGCCGTCTTCCCATGGGGTAGGCATAAACTATAGAACACTCTCGCCAGTTGCAAATACTAGTCACCTCACCTTTCTGAAGATGATCACCAATTAGGTCACTAATGTCCTCCTAGAGCGTCCCCTCCCGGCGTTCCTACTCACATCTGCCTTGTAAATACTTTTTGTTGGGCGTAAAAATGATAAACTGAATTATATGCCATGAAGTGAACACATACGTCTGTCATGTTTCATATAACATGTTTCAGTCCAAGTCCTATATTTTACAAATTGTTTATTGTTATATCTTTTAATACAGGTGTAACTGAACAGTTGCTATCAATAAGCAGACAACTAGCAGACACCGCACAGAGGAGTCAAGATACACTGGACAGCTTGGTGTCATCCAGTTCTACTGTGCATGTAAGTTGTTTAGATTCACCTTATGTATTTATTATTTACTAGCTGATGTCTGCGACTTCGTCTGTGTGTATTTGGTAATTTTTAGGGTTCCGTACCTCAAAAGGAAAAACGGAACCCTTATAGGATCACTTGTGCGTGTCTGCCTGTCTGTCCTTCTGTCACAGCAGATTTGCTCCGAATGTACTAGACCGATTTAGTTGTTTGTTACACGTATGAATTTCTGTGACCCGAACACGAATGTGTAACGTAAATAAATGAATTTTGAGTATGTGGTTCACTTTTGAGGGATAAATTAGTAAATTAAACAGTTTTACGAATAGTACCGTGTTCCATATCAAATGGAAGGACTAGTTGTGAGGAATATTATTTTTTATAATTTTAAAATAATTCGTTTTAAAGTTATTAAAGAAATTAGATTAAAATTGACCATTGGGCCTCTTATCTCCGGAGAATAGTTGTATACTTATTGTTTTATACTCCCATGTATTATTACTCCCATGCTAGTTTTAGTTTAGGCGTGAAAACATAACACAGACACACCAAGTGACTTTCGCATTTGCAATGTTATAATATGATTATTATCATATTATTCAATTATAATGACACCCTATGAATGAGAATAGCTGTGCCTGGATTGATTGGTATTCAGATTCCATTGCTGATTCAGATGCAATTGTTCATTGTTGAAAATCTAAATAAACTTGTTGCATTGCTAATAATCTTGTGTAACTACTTTTTTATTTGCAATATATTATTATCCAAAATAATATTGTGTTTCAGGGTACTAAATCGGAGCTACAAAACACAGCCAGCACAATATCAGAATCTGGCAAACTTCTAAAGAAATATGGCCGACGAGAGTTTACCGACAAAGTGATCATGTTCTTCGCATTCCTCTTTTTTTTAGCAGTCTGCCTGTACATTGTACAAAAAAGATTTTAATTATTTTAATGACCATTTAATCATTTTATGTATAGGACAATATTTATAATGGATTATGATATTGTATTGTAAGTAATATATAATAAAATTACTTCGAATTGCATTAAGTTTGGTATTATTTATTAATCTTTATTCAACACCAGCGTTATTAAAAAGAATTAAACAACGCCATCTGTTGGCAATGTTGAGTAATAGCGAGCCAAGGTATTTTTCATTAGTTGCATCTTTGTTGTGATAGATGTCGTTACTATCGTAACGCCTCTCCTTTACTTCCAAAGGGTTGGCAGAGGTACCTACTCTGGCACTAAATCAAAATCAAAAGTCATTTATTCAAACTAGGCTGAGAATCAGCACTTTTCGAACGTCAAAATTACATAAGACAGTCCCCCAAAACGCCCACCCTTCTTCCTAGTGCTTTAGCTGGGAAGAAGAAGTGGTCAACAAACTCCCCAGCAGCACAGCTGTCTGTTCAGATAGAGGGAAAAAAAATGGATTCTATACAACAGTATGCAAAACAATTTACATTACGTGCAACATAAAATATTAAATTATTAGCCATATGTCAGCTAGCACACCACTATACCAACAAAAAAAAAGAAAAGCAAAACACCGAAAACTATTAATTCTCAAGCAGAGATAAAAACGTAAACAGAACTTAATGCCCAAATAAAAGCCTCCAAGCATAAAAGGCGTGCCCGCTTACATATAGCTATAGCTGTAACAGTCACCAATGATGAACTAGGACCATCAAAGTAAAATAAATAAACAATTAATAACAAAACAAAACAATGGTCAGCAAGACTGCAGCTTATATTCATATTTCATATCTTTAATTGCATTCCATAATGTTTTAAAGGTGTTACAAAGGCTTGGCGAAAAGGTACGATTACGGACCCTGTAGTGCACAGCAAAAAAATAAAATAATTCTTAAAATAAAAAAAAAACTAGGAAAGAAATTAACAATAAATAATTTTTAACATTTTAAATATATTAAGTAAATATAAAAAAAATATTTTGTTGAGATCAGTTAAAGGTTGTGGTACTTACATAATAATTATTTGGTCAGGTCAATTAAACATTATATCATATTATATTTATATATGAATGTATAGAATCTGTGACTAACCGTAGATGGTGTCTGCTTGTATTAAGTATTTTTTTTTGTTATGTATGTATTTGTTTATTGTGTAGTATGCTTTTTCAATTAATATTTGCTTGAGTTTGCTTAGAAATGTCGTATTGCTGATCTCATCTTTTTATGCATCTGGTAGTTGATGATGATGATAGTGCTTGATGCCATTGGTGTATTTATTTGGCACTATTATGTAAAGGGTGAAACTTTAGGCAGTCTGAGAATTTCCTAACAGAAAGTTGGAAAAATACTGTGTGATGTGGGAGAGATTACGAGCAGGTATACTTAAGTATTTACTTAGGACTGTCGTGCTTAGCAATCGTGTCAAAAACGCTAGTGGGAACGTTGCAATCTATCCCTATAATTATTATAATTGGATCGTAGAGTATCAGATATAATTAATTTGGTACGTTTTTCTTACTCGTAACTATTACGGAAACAAACCAGTAAAGAACTACGCAGAATAAAAGGTCAATAGTCAGGTTCGAGGTCAGTTTTCTGATCACAACCTAACCTTAGCTCCCAGTTAGTTTTCAGGGTTTCTATCTCACTTAGCATCGTTTGTTCTATTGTTTGTTCCTGTTCCCTTCGCCTGGGAATACGGTGGACGCATAGAAACATATTAATATTGATTGTGAAGTGACGTGTTGGGAAGGCCGTCTGATCGTGTGGCCGTGGACAGCGACCCGTAGCGTTCTACTGGAGTACTGACATAGATAGGTACTATGTACAGTCACGAGCACTAGTATGTATAATATTGTAATACTTTTAATCTTTTAAAATACTTTTTAACCGACTTAAAAAAAAGGAGGTTATTCATTTAACGATTTTTATTTGCTGGGCTGTTTTATGTGATTTTTTTTTCAATTGTTTGAGGAAGCCCGCGGTTGGTCCCACATAAATTTTACCACCCAAATTAATTTTGCTTGGGTAGTTTTTGAGTTAGATTTAATAATACTTATTTAATTTACTTAGCGTATGTTGATGGTGTTATTTTATGGTACCTATACGGATTCGTAAATTTGCATGGAGTAGGCACCACAACTGGACCGATTTAAGCAAAAATGTTCCAAACTACACTAACCACAATTCGAGATAATTGACTTTAAAGTTTATTTCTGTATTTCTCTGGCTTTGTAATGCTTAACGTTGTGTAATTAATTTTATGTAATTCTAAGTGTACTAAACTAATTTACATGCATGTATTTATTGAATAAATTGTAATAGTTTAGTAGATATTAAAGAAACTTACGCCTGGATCATATTAACAAAATAAATTTTGTATGGGTTTTGCTGTGTTGGCTGCGGAAAGAAAAATGCAAAAATGTTTCAAAAATGACAAAAATAGAAACTCAAAAATGTTTATTATTCTTGTTTTATTTAATAAAATACCAAAGTGACCCTACTTCTCATCCAAATCAAAGTCAGGTCCATCACAGTAACCATCTTATATCATCTATTATTGCATCGTCTCCCTTCAGTTTTTTTATTGTAACCAATGCAATCATTGGGTACCTATAAGATGAAATAACGATTTCAAATCGTTTAATTGAATAATATTCTGTTTACTTTATCGCCGAGATACTAATGATAATTTTATATTAACCATGAATCGTTTTTTAAGAATTAAAATTTTCCTATTTCTTTATTTAAAATATATATGCATGTGGCCTGAATTAGTATAGTTCAGTAGTCGAATGTTGTTTGGATTTGAGTTAAAATGATTCAAGGTTCAATAACCTTGAATCATTTTAACTCAAATTTTATATTAACCATGAATCGTTTTTTAAGAATTAAATTTTTCCTATTTCTTTATTTAAAATATATATGCATGTGGCCTGAATTAGTATAGTTCAGTAGTCGAATGTTGTTTGGATTTGAGTTAAAATGATTCAAGGTTCAATAACCTTGAATCATTTTAACTCAATTCCAAATAACTGAACATTTAAGCAGAATGATTTTTGTAATATTTTCTATATTGTATAAAAGCAAGTAGTAAAGTCAACAAAAAAGCAAAGCAAGTAGTAGCCAAGTAGTTTGAATCATTATGGCAAAAAAAAAAAAAATGAACACGTCTGGGCAATCAAGAAAATGCAAAATATTCATTTAAAAAAAATGGGTTTCGGCATTTCAGCTGTGGGTTGAACCATACGGATTTTCGTCAATTATTAAACATAGTGTTAGTCTTTGATATGTTAAAATATACCTTATCTGAAGTACATAGGTCACAAAAACTCGAAATTGTCGAGGTTGTGGGTTGGTTGTGGGTATTTGCTTAAATCGGTCCAAATAAAAATATCGATTTTACAAAAAAAAAAAAGTAACCGACTTCCAAAAAAGTAGTCGGTTGTCTTTTTACACGACTGCCCAAAACAAGGAGTGTTATGTTTTCAGGGTTCATGTATGTTTGTGAGTTTATTCCACCATAACTTCTAAACGGCTTAACCGATATCGATGCATGTGGTCTCGTTAGAAAACAAAATAAAATAAATTAAAAAATATTAAATAAAAAAAAAATAAAATATTAAAATTATTAAATTTAAGCAATAAAATGGGAGAGCCATGGTTCATGAAAAAAAAAAACTTTGTTTTATAAAAAACTTACTACTTATAGTATCATCGTCTAGAGCTTGCTTAGTACATAAAAAAAAACAGTAGTATTTAGTATGCATTCGTTTACTAATAACATAACAAAATAAATTTAATAAATATAACAGTAGGTACCTACTATTCCATCCTATAGAAAAATAAATAATTAAAAAAATTAAAAAGCACGCCTGCCTTGTCAAAAAGTGAATTACAAAAATTGAAAGAAAAAATTAAAAACAAGCTACACGATTTTGAACTGAATACCAATCTGTTCATTGTAGTCGAGGGACGGTTGCTTTGGAACAGTTCTTTACAGGTTTCCCGACTTCGCTGAAAAGATTGGTATTTATACGTTTGTGTAATTAAATATATTATTAATTTCATTTTTTTTCCTACCTACTTGACTACGTATTGTGATTGTAGTCTCAGTTACTTATATTTATTTAAAAAACATTATTTTTAAGATACTTTTCATGGTTGTGGTTGCTTTTACTTACTGGTTGTTTTTTATCTCTTGAAACCTTTGGTGAATTTAATGTTTACCTATACTCTATAGGTACCTATTTAATTGCCGATTAGGTATACTTGTTGATAACGTTGGCTCAGAACATTGACGCCTGCATAATTTTCCTTATTCGGTAATAAGCAGTGCCAGGTGCCATTGCAAAGGTTCCAATAGTGCACAGGCCGACTTCCTTACACGTACCTACGTTTTCGATAACCCCATATACCTTCATAGGAGGGAAGCATATACTTACGTACATTATAATCGTGATAGGTCATCACTGCATTGCCTTTAAAGCATTGGAAATCGTATTTAGAGATTTCGAGTTTCGTAAGATGATAGAATCTGAGCTTCGCACGCAATCGAAGATAGGTAGGTACTGTGGGTTTATCGGGTAATATAACGAGGAAGCGATCTTTCTTATCTTATGTAAACGTTCGAGTGATTTCTACCAAGAACTCTATTAGATATGTATGAATGGGAGGGTAGCATGGAGCAATATTTTAGGATGTTTTTTTTTGTTACATATCTAAGAGTTTTCATAGATTCTTTGACTAAGTATATAGTAGTAACTTTAGAAACTAGGGTAATTGTGTGGGTAGTAGTAGGTAATTGTGCTACTAGTGTCGCATCGCGTCTGTCTGCTCCCCTTAAGGCTCGTGCAGACTAGCGCGATATAGCGGGCGCGACAGTCATGTGGCGGCATCTACAGCGCCACATACGAACTACGCATCACACTGACGTCACGCAAAATCCTGCATCGCGCAAGCAGAGTTTACCGCGCAACTAGCATATATACAACATCCCGACATCAACCGTCGGGCAGTTGCCCACCAGACACAACACCCGTCTGGTCGGAGGATCCTCCCTTTTCTATGGAGGATGAGTGAACTTTACACCCTGTTCCTCATGCCTCCATAGTCATATTGCTGCCTGTCGCGCCTGCGATATCGCGCTAGTCTGCATGAGCCTTAAGGGGAGCAGAAAGGCGCGATGCGACACTAGTAGCACAATTTCTATGAAAACTTCATGGAAAGTATCGCGCTGCCTGTCGCGCCCGCGATATCACACCAGTCTGCACGAGCATTTATGAATTTAGTTAGGTATGTAGGCTGTGTCCTGACTATAAGTTGAATTTATGTAAGTACAAAGATTTATTTATTATTTATTTATTTAAGTATACTTTATTGTATACCAGATTACACATTACAAAAGAAAAAAAAATAACCTTTGTCCTTTACTGTAGATGCAACACAGGACGGTCGGTCAAATATTCCTGGAATTAACTATGAATAGTATGTAGTTATAATATTACGAGAAAAACTAATTAATAGATTTATTGAATTGTTTTTTTAATAATAAAAGATGCAGGAAAATAAAATAGCCTATCCCTATTAACATTGTCCGATGTGAAAATGAGCAACATTACAAGAGAGCGTGTCAAAGTTTGAATTGCAATTTTTTTTTCATATAGAAATTAGATTGTCAAAAATCAACAAAATTTTAATAAATGTTCTTGACTCCACTAAAACAAGGGACTTTTTAAGAGTGAATTATGAAATAAAAAGAAAATGGCAAAAAAACATATCCGACAATGTTAATAGGGATAAGCGAAATAATACTTAGTTTAATTATACTTAATTATAATAAAGTTCAACAAAGCTCCGATAGCAATATATTTACAACATATTTCTGCGTATTTCTATACATAATCCTTCAGTAATTGGAACGCAATGATAACTCGAACAGTTCAAGGGTAATTCAAGGAATTGATAAAGTGGGACTGCAGGATGTTTGTGTAAGAAGACTTTTCATCTTTCTGGGAATCTCTAAATTGCAGCAGCGAAGGCTCTCTGATTGCAGTAGCCTTAGGCGGTAGGTACATACCTACGGCTACGCGGTCTAGTAGGGGCCTAGTAGGTAGGTAGGTAGATACGTACATACGTATCTACCTACCTACCTACTAATGTGATAAAGAAAATACCTAGGCCCATTCGAGAAAACTACTTATGTGGTGGCATGGACATCGATGCGCAACCTGTGTTGTAACCTGTGTTGTGTACCATGGATTCAGTCAGCACCGGATCCAAGGCCCCCCTTAGACCATTCTGCCAGGAACTCTCCGTTTTTAAAGCACATGCTCCACTTTTATTTGGCGATATAAAACAGGCTAGCATTCTATCTCATGCAACAGATCTATGCCGCGGCGAATCAGAGCGAGAGCAAATATCCTTTATTTTAGAAATTTTACTATGCGTAGCGGGGGCGCCGTGCATCCCGCCCTATCCGATGCTTGTAAGTGCAAAGGCTGATGATTTACTTTAATTTTGTTTTTACCACAGCGCCCCTGTTGGAATGGCGCATTAGCAATAGATAAAAATTGACTATGTTGCTGGCAAAATTTTCGAGATCGCTCCGCTCGCTCTTGCAGCTTAGCATTTCATTAATTAATAAAACTTGAATGTGTGTTCGATTAAGTACTTAATAAAATCTAACTTGTCTGAGGTAGAGTGCTAAAATTTTCGGGCTCGCTTCGCTCGCTCGTCCATACTAGATTGCATAAGTTGCCCCCCCCGGGTTCTTAGCAATCGCAACTCTGACCGCACATCATTAATTATGATAAGACCATCGTTTTTTTTTCAGAACGATAGGCTCGAAGAGAGGCTTTGTAATTCTAATATGCTATAACAATCTCCCGATTTATTTGAAACCCTATCCTGTCCTATCCTAATAAATGTTATAATAATAAATGTCCGACATGTCCATCCCATTTATTTTATAAATGTCCTGTATATAAAAAAGGGCTACATGGAAAAGGTTAAAGGATAGGCTGAGGCGGCAGATGGCTTTTTTGCCCCGCCTCGAAAACGTTCTAGATCCGTAAGGATTGGTTTCAGTAAGTACATGATTCTTCTCCGGTGAGGCGGCAAGCCTCCTTGCCGGATTGCCGCCATGGGATCTGTAGGCAAAAGACCTCGCGCACGTGTGGGAGTGGCGCGATGAGGCAAAACGTCGGGGCGTAACTCCGCTGCCACGAGAAGTTGCGGCACGGCGGACAGAGCTCCGGCGGGATCACATGGCGCCATGGAGAGTGCGATTGTCGCAACCACGTCGAACGTCGATAAGTCCCCTCTTTGAAGAGTGGCTAGAGAGGCGCCCCGGCGTCCTCACCTTCCGCCTCACGCAGGTCCTCACAGGACACGGCAGCTTCGGGAGGTTCCTGTGTCGGATAAGGCGTGAGAAAACGTCCAGGTGTTACCACTCTGTGGATCGCCCGAAGGACACGGTGGAGCATACGGAGGTCTGCCCGGTTTGGGCAGAGCACCGCCGTGTCCTCGTGGAGGCGGGATGGTTGAATCGCAGGTGGATTTCCGGCCAGAGTAGGCGCGAGCTTGCGGACGGTGAGCAATGGGGAGCTCGCCGTCCGATAAGGACCAGGCCCGGGTCGACGGCGTTGTGTTCCACAGATGTCAGCACAAGTGTAGGGGTTCACTAGGGCCGATGCCCGCCGGAGTCGCGGGAAAGTCCGAAAGGGTCACCGAGGCCCCTGGCAACACAGGCAACGGAAGGAACACGGGTGGGGTTTAGTCAGTAAGAGCCTGACACACCCTCCCGCTCCGCCTAGAGCGGGAGAAGTTATTTGACAATTTCACACCCAAAAAAAACGTGTTTCTGGACCCCCTTACAAATTTTCGATAGTTTATTATCTCGCTAGATAGATTATAAACTAACGTTGTTAATACGGTGACAGATATAAAGCGTAGGTGTGTATAAAATAAACGATTTGACTTGATTAGCCAGCACCCTAATTGCGTAAAACTTTTGCATAATCTGAATGATTTTGAAGGATATTGCTAATCCGTCGCTTCATATGTTCGAAAATTTAGACTGCTCAGCAACGTAAATATGGCATTGAATGTTGTGGAACTGCCAAAATGAAAGCCAAGTGTGTTACACAATTACCTCATAACAGTAGAATCTGAATTTAGGGACGATACCAACCTGTAATACCAACCTATTTAGCTTACAGCTTATTGATGTTAAAGTTGCGGATGAAGATCAAATACAACAAGGAAAATGCTACGTCTAAAATAAACGCGGTAGTGTCATAGGTGTCATAAATATCAAACGCGGTAGTGGTCCGGTTCAGGGACTAACCGGGGGGAATTGCGTTACACACTATGCAATGGGTTTCCATTGCTACTGATTGATAGTGTGTATTTTGACTTTGAGTGTATTTTGACATTACTATTTTGAGTGTATTTTGACATTACTATTTTGAGTGTATTTTGACACTTCAACATCATTCATTGCGTTATTTACGTTGTCGAGCAGACACATTTTTCGAGCATATAAAACAATGGGTTAGCAATATCCTTTAAAATCATTCGTGTTACGCAATTATTGAATTACATGAACAAAACAAAAACAACAACAAAACTGTCCATATTGAATGTGCATGACGATTGACGAGTCAATGAGTCATTGAGTCAATGAGTCAGTGTTACGCGAATTTCGGTTTCCACCTCTGGCAGGGTTGCCAGGTTGTCCCCTTTCTTTCTTTTACTTGAATGTTACAAGCTTATTAAATAAGTACCTAAGTCTTGCGGTCAATGACAGTTGCCCGAGAATTTGCTTCGTAATGCTTACCTAATCTATACTTAGACTTAATTATAAAGAGAAAAGATTAGATTTTTGTTTGTTTGTTTGTTTGTAATGGATAAACTCAAAAAACTTCTGTATAAAATATGTGCACTATGTTTTGCCAATATTTGAATTTTATTTATTAGGTAACTACTAGTTATACTTAGTAATCTCGTTTGACAAAGTGACTCCTCAAATACGTAAGAGTCTGAATCGTCTCGAAATTTCTCGTTTTCTCCCACCAGGAAAAAGCTTGGCCAGACTGGTCCATCCCACCCAGTAACCCAGACAGCCCTACCTGTTAGGCGACATTGAGATGCATTAACAAATAATTTGTCAGCGGCTCGGAGGTCGCCCCATTAGCTCTGAATTCGGCACATGATAGTTTTAAGGCCGTTTCGCGAAATGATTGACGGCACAATAACTTTGGCAATGATTGGATCCCGTTGCGTTGACTTACGTAAGAGGTTTGTAGTGTCTCACAGATTTATTGGATTGGACGCTATACTTCCTTTTGGGACTTTGAATCTTCTTTTGAAGCGTTCGTTCTAGAGTGTAAACTGCATTTTTAGGAATAATCATTACGCTTGCATTACAAATTACTAAATGCATGTACCTATAGGGCTTGTAGAGTTAGGGCGTGTACAGTTAGAAGCTTGGTTACATGAGATTTGATAACTTTTTGACAGTGCGAGCTATGTGGTCTCGCCTTGGCTACATTAGATTTCACTTCTTTTTGTAAGTTGCTTAAAGACAATATTTTTTATTATGTTTATTTCTTTTTTCTTTTTTTTTTGAGTTTATTTTACTATTATTTATAACAGGCAGTTCCTATATCAATTTTCAGACCTCTATCATCAAAATTTGCGGAAGTCTTATACAAACTTCCATCCCCTGGTTTAAGTTAAGTTTAGATAATTTTTGTTGCTTGTGTAGCTTACAGCAGAGCAGCTTGAGAGCAGTGGTGGCCCAGTGGTAACGGCCGCGACTTACTAGTTGTAGATCGTAGGTTCGAACTCAGACAGGCGCTTTATTTTGTGTAATTTATTTCATCACCACTGCACTCAAAACGGTGAAGGAAAACATCGTGAGGAAACCGGCATGTCCTAGAACCAAAAATTCGAAGACGTGACATCTACCAACCCGCACTAGGCCTGCGTGGTGGATTACGGCCCACTCCTCCTCACACAGAGGAGGCCTGTGTCCCAGCAGTTGGAACATTAAAGGCTGATTATGTACTAGCTTACATACCAAATTTCAGCTTTCTGGGACTTTAGGAAGTAACCCTATTTTGATTTCCATCAGTGATTAAGTCAGTGACGAAATCGAGGTTTTTAGATATCAATAAAATCTAAAATATAAGAGCTATGCAATTGAAACTTTATTTGTTTAATAAGTCCACTATTGAAATCATATCCCGAGAATTTTGTTTGTCTGGTATAATCCAAATCCAAGTTATAAGGGTTCAAAACAACGACTAAACTCTTCGAGAAAAGGTAGGTAGCGCCCTTGCGCTTCGCTAGGCTCGAAGACGAGCCCAGATATATTCTCATTTATTGCGGATCACACATAAAAATACAACTAATCCATATAGTATTTATTAGTAACAACGACTTAAAAGTTACTTATGTTAGTAAAACATAACAACAACTACGAGGGCGACACTGAAAGTTTTTAGAACTGGCCACTTGTAAACGATATAATAAAAAAAACTTCATATTTTGAAAATGGAACTCTTTGCCAATATTATTGTGTATGTATTTTATTGAAATTTGTCTGTGTCACGTCAGCATGAGTTTAACGCGAGAAAAATTTTCGTACAATGATTTTTTATGACTTTCGATGTCATTTAAGTCAACAAGAAAGTTATGATAGACCTCGATTGGCCTTTCACGATGAATCCCCATCTCGTGCCACTGTTTACAACTGGTTTAATGAGTTTAAACGTGGTCGCACTAATCTCATCGATGATCTGCGTGAGGGACGGCCTTCTACGGTGACGACTGAAGATAACATCAGTGTTGTGCGGCGTATGATAGGACTGACAAAAGAGTGACTTATCAGCAGGTTCGGATAAGCTTAGGCATCGGTATGAGTCAAGTGCACAAATTCCTCCATGAACATTTAGCGGACAGGAAGCTTTGTGCCCAGTGGATATCTCATAATTTGACAGAGGCCCAAAAATTCCGTCGTGTTGATTGGTGTCGTGAAATGGTTCAAAGATTTAACGGAGGTGACTCAAATGCTGTGTTCGACATACTTACGGGTGACGAAAGCTGGAATTATTGTTATGATCCTGAAACTAAGAGACAGTCTGCTGTCTGGGTGTTTCCTTCCGAGGAGTTGCCAACTAAAGTAAAGAGAGGTCGAAGCGTGGGAAAAAAGATGGTAGCCTCGTTCTTCGGAAGGACAGGTCATTGCGCAACAATTTTTTTAGAGGATGGAAAAACAGTTACACTAACAATTATTTGCCACTTGTCTTGGAAAAAAATCGGGAGAAACGACCTCGCAGTAGGATCCTCCTTCACCACGACTCGTCGCACACCGCCAAGCAAACAATCGACTACTTGGCGACGTCAGACGTGGAATTACTGGGTCACCCGCTCTATAGCCCCGACCTCGCACCTTGCGATTTTTATTTATTTCCAAAAATAAAAGAAAAACTTCGAGGAAAACGTTTTATGGACGCCGAGGAAGCAGTGGCTTAATAAGATAAACATTCACATCCCTACCTGTAGTAGGGATGTGGTGTATTTTTGTGTGCAAACCTGCGGGCTTACTTATTGCCGCCAACGCCCTACGCTCTCCGTCCAAATTCACATCATCAGATAAATCCTCCGTGACCACATCTCCTTCGTACTTAACCTGAGCAACACGCTGCAATGGTGTTCCACTTATAGTTACTGGAGGCACGTTACCGAACGATACATGTTTGTTATTGAGAACTAACGTTTGCGCCGTAAGCCCATACGTCGCCGCATAGGATTCACATACAACAAGCAATTTCCGGAGTGCACTGATTGATGGGCTCAGCAGCACCATCATCTGCATTGCTCAGATTGTTAACAATGACATCATCTATTGAATAAGCGACATTTGTTCTGTCGAGCTCATCAATCAGGTCATTCATGTACAAGACGAGGTCAGTCCACCGTGCCTAAGTCCAACAAATACTGCTCGGTAGAGATTATTCCACCTGACGCGATTTGTTTGCGAACTGTACCAGAATTTCAACAAGTTAACTAAAGTCGAATTATTAACTCACTGAAGTAATCTGACATGTGCTAGCTGTCACTGTGTGTAATAATTAGAGATCGGATATTCGGATGCATATTCACCTAAAGTTGAGATGTTGGCTAATATGGAATGCGCTTTTGTATCGCAAAATCCCGCGGCTCTGGGAATACAAATTTAGGTTTCTGATTATAGAATCGAATGTATATTAACTTACTTTCAAAAGTTAGCTTATATGGAATGCACTTTTATATCGATCGTAAAAATCCCGCCCGCCATTCCCGAATCGACAAATTTTACGTTTTTTTCTGACTACATATGTAATTGGATGCATATGTACCTACTTAATATTATGATGTAAAGTAGGTAGAAACATTAATTTTAAATAAACATGCAATCCAATAATCCCGGGTTTCTTTTTAATAAATATTTTTTTAGAAGTCGCTTCCATACTATACACCGGACTAGTTATGCAATCCCGTTGTTCGTGGCCTCTGTTAAAAAAAAATATTTTTAGAAGCCGCTTCCATACTTTCATAGCTAAAAATTAACTTTAGGTAAATATGCATCCGAATATCCGATCTCTGGTAAAATAATATGGTCATATTTATTGTATTCTAGACTTTTACACTTTTTATTATACATTTATTTTACTCTAATATAAATCGATTAAACTAAACGATCACCATTACAATAAATATGACAATTTTATTACACAAACTGACAGCTAGCATGTCACATCTCAGATTTCTCCAGTGAATTAATAATTCAGCTTTAAACACAGATTTTTAATTTGCTAGACCAAAATGAAGCTGCGTCCGACCTTTTTTTAAAAAAAATAGCACGATAAATAGTAAATATTACAGAGACAACACGACAACAGCGAAGGTCCTCCTCTGAAAAAACTGAAGAAATCCTTCTACAATCTGTCATCTTGTCTTTCGTTTCTAACAATCTTTGTCTAGGTCCTTTTTTAAGTAGAAGGATTTCTACGGTGGGATGTCAAAAAAGGAGAAACGAAATGTCACTTTGTATGGAAAGAGCCGTGTCTATTCTTCGAAGAAATAGAGAGTGTCATGCTAAGCCTGCTGCAGAGAATGGTCTTTGGTTAGAGTCACACGGTAACTAGAATATTTACTAGGTTATTTTTATATCTACACCAAAGACCACTGAATCATTATCTGCAGGAGGACCTTCGCTGTTGTCGTGTTGTCTCTGTAATATTTATCATTTCACACCAAATGTCATTTTAGTCTAGCAAAAAAAAATCAGAGTATACCTTTGACTGTAGACAGATTTAAACTATGGGGATTAGACCATAGCCATAATCCACCCCACCACCACCATAGTCCATAACCCACCATAGAATAGAATAGAATAGAATAGAATACTCTTTATTATGTACACCATAAAAATTACAGATACAAATGTATAGTTATAAACTAAGCTAACAAAATTAAAATAATAATAATAGTATAAAATGTTTATGAGGAACATTTAAAACAATTTTGGTAAAATTTGGAAACCGTTAATAAATTAGCGCATAGCACATACAACAAAAGAAAAATAAACATTTGGAGATACTTAAACCTTTCAAACATTTCTTATATTTTGACAGAGACTCGCTGATATCAAAATTCGTAGTTTTAGACTCGTTCATGGTCATATTCATTTATTTCAGTGTCGTCCGACAAAGAATATTCCATCCGTTTTAAGAGGCTCACAGTTCAGGTGCAGAAATGAACCCATAACTCTCAAACGGCCTGCCAGTTGGCCCTGGACCTTTGAACACATCTGGCCTCAACCTTACACGTTAAACGTAGTCTGGCAGTCGGCTCTGCGGCAGGATGGTCCGCCGCGTCCACACGCACTGGCAATGAACTTGACTAAGGTCAGTTCAATCGTTGTTGCGTGAGATCGCTTTCTGAACGATAACAGAGGTTTTTTAGGAAATATTAGAATCTGTGAACAAACTTAAAATCGCGAAAATTTTAACGAAAAGTTTGTTTTTTGTTCACATAAATAAATCGATGAAATGTAAGAAACAGCAGATATTTCGCGACTTGGTTGGTACTGTTACGGGGCAAGTTCAAAGTCCCTTTTAAAAAAAAAACTATTTTAACCCTTGAAATACTTTAATAGAAATTAGTAGATTTCACAACAATATGATTTTAATGTGTCCGCCACGAAGTTCAAAGTATGACTGCCCGAAACTAATATGTCACGAAATGCAGCAACTGTGGGAAACGTTACATGACGCCTATGAGGCGTCAGCGTTTATATTTTATATGCTTAGGGCTTTCTTACAATTTATAACAGTACAATAGTAAAAGTTGATCAACAAAAACTATGCTTGTTTGTTTTACAGGGGCTTTGTAGCATTATCTATGTCATCAGATTTTAACATAAAGGCTCCACGATTTCGGTAGAATAAATTCCATAAAGTTTTCATCGAGTCGAGAGTCACGTCGCGCCTCTCGTCTGCGGGAGCCTTAACTGGTGAAATGTGATTGTATCATATACCTCTACTTGCCTTTTCGGGATAAAGGCGTGATAGTCGTGATATAATGCTACTACTGATTGTATCCTACTGTCTTAGACAGCTTTAGGAGTCCCCAAATGAAAGTGGTTTAAAATACAGACAGGCCTCAATAAGTACCTAAGTGCCATTGGATGCCTTACAGCTAAGTAATTTGTCAAAATCAAAGCTTTTAAACCTTCCATTTTAAGCACAAGAAGCTATCGTTGATTAAAAACCACAAATTGGCGGCTGTTTTAACTGTAAAATAATGTGGTATCTAGTCTAAAATCGAGATTTCAAAAAGCAATAGAGTCGACATCACTACATAATTCTCGATATTTTAATACGAATATCTATTCATCAAATTTATGGTTTTGTGCTCCATCGAAGAACCACAGAGCAGTAACAAAACCGGCAAAGTGCGTGTCAGATCACGCAGAATGAAAGGTTCCATTGTTGGGATGAATTTATCCCAAGAACAACATTGTAGTTGGAAAACATGTTCTCCCATACATTCCAACTGCAAATATAAGTTTGTACGCACAATATTAAGAGATTTACCATGTTATTTTAACACCATAGACATATTATAGATTTTCCTGTAATCTGTAAGTAAAGACCTATTCTCTGTATTTTTTCAATATTTTAGGTTCATCAGTTTCGGAGATAAGGGGGGAATAGTTAATTTTCATCAATTTTCTTTAATGACTTTATAACTAAGTATTTTAAAATTAAAATTATAAAAAAAATATATTTCAAATCCTTATAACAACTCTTTCCTGCACACGGTACAGTTTGCAACACTTTTTTTTTTAATTTTCTTATTTTTCCCCGATAAGTGACCCCCATATTTCATATTTCACAGGTCACAGAAATTTATATGTGTACCAAATTTCAACTTAATCAGTGTAGTAGGTTTGGAGCAAATCAGCTGTGACAGACAGACATACAGACAGCCAGACAGACACAGGAGTGATCCTATAAGGGTTTCGTTTTTTCTTTTGAGGAGACGGAACCCTAAAAATTATGGATTGGAATTTTAGATAGCTCATTTCATCAATTGTATGCATAGACAAAGATTTCATAAACTCAAAACACAGAATGTTGCTTTGAGAAATCTCATTTATTGCTTATAAGATATGGTATGAATATGGCTGTACTTTAGTATCATATATTTCGTCTTCGAGAATCTTGAATATCTAGCTCAATCTACTTTATATTTTCGGACTAGCTGCTGCCCGCGGGTTCGCCCGCATGGCTTTTTCTATAATAAAAGTAGCCTGAGTTACTCCTTACAACATCAGCTATCTGCCAGTGAAGAGCCCGTCAAAAGCAGTCAGCCGTTTTGGAGATTAGCCTGAATAAACAGACAGGCAGACAGGTAAAAATGTAAAAATTGTTTTTTTGTTATAAACACCGTATATATTTTCATATGCATTTAGTAAAAAGCTGTTACTTTGATATTGCAAATAGACACTTACTGAAATTTAAAATTTTTGTATAGATTTGGTGTTGGACCGTTGGATGATACGATACGCATTATTCCATGTTCGATGCATCTGCTTCGATTGAATCATTGTAAATCGAAACGATAAAAATCTCGGAAGAATATAAATATATGACCATGCTTTTGCTTTAAATTTACGAATTAAAGATAATTTATTCTAGACTGTGCTGGGTTAAAGTAATTTGCCTTAACTGAGGCTGAAACATTGGTAGTCTCAGTTGAGGTGACCTATGGATGGAATACCTAGGTACAATCACAAGCACAACTTTTTTTTTTTTTGCGTGGAATTTATCAAGTAACTTTTCTCGCTCTGGGCGGAGCGGGAAGGTGTTTCAGACTCTTGCTGACTAAAACCCACCTGTGTTCCTTCCGTTGCCTGTGTTGTCAGGGGCCTCGGTAACCCTTTCGAACTTTCCCGCGCACAAGCATATGATATAGTTACGCAAGATTCAAATGCGATTGTCTCCTGAAATATTGATAGCAATTTTATGGTGTAAAGAGTATATATAGTATTATTAGAATCAGAATCAGAATGCTTTATTTGTAAACATAGGTCAAATTACAACAGAGTGTGACATGTTACAGAAAGGTAGGTATCAAAACCATACTATGTATTATGCTTTTTAAGACAGTTAGGGAAAAGGACAGTTATTAGAAACCTATTACATTTATTTGTAGACAGTCATGAAAACCGTAAATATAAGTCAAGAGAACCCACTAAATTGAAAATACAAACTTCTTGTAGAAGCGCATTGCATAAAAAGAATAGATATAGGATGTCCATCAAAGTTTACAACTATTCCACGTCTGTTGACAGAATTTCCCCCCTATTATAAGGTATTTTGCTGGATTCGTTTTCTCCTCTACTGATCGATATTTCCCCACTACCGATCGTTATTTCTCCTGACAAAGTTTATTCTGTTTATATGTATGTATCTACGTATCTATTCTTGTATTGTATAGTTATTTTCATGTTATCTATCCCTTAAGTTGCACCTGCCATGTATCTTCTCTGCATCATCCTAAGGTCGACTGGTAGAAAATGCGTCAGGCATTAAGTCCGCCTTCGTACGGTATTATTTTTTTACTTGTGCATAGTTTCAATAAATAAATAATTTACGTTTCAAAAGCAAATGAAATCATGATTAATAGAGAACTGTGTTTTTATACCTTAGGTGATTTTTTAACTGTACTACGGAAGTTTTGTATTCTATTTTTGTTGTATCTAATAGTAAATTTTCGTATGCCTCTTATTCAGTGGCGTGCAGTGGTTCTCCACAGAGGGTAAGCCATGCAAACAGACACCAAAAAAAAAAAAACTAATTCGCGCAACATCACAGCGCGGCTCTACATATGATGACCACTATTGCTTTACTTGTAGTCCTGTCAAATTAATCAGCGCCTGTCACTACTCCATATAAGTTTAGACGTGATTAAAAACTTGCCTACTAAAATTACGTCAATTTACGTCAAGTGCTGATTAATTTGACAGGACTAAACTAAAATTTATCTTCTGTCCTTTTCTTAATGAAATACAAAGAAAAAGATGCACTGAACTTAAATTTAGTTTAGTTTGTAAACAAGGGAATCGACACCAAATCGGCGCAAACTTCACAACAGAACACCATTCTTAGATAAATAAACAAATAATAACACAACACATAATATTTACACTACTTTACGTTTCAAAACGAATTACTTATAACTTAATAAGATTTAGAAAAGCAAAACATTCAAGTTCGGATATAATTTGCGTGTCACATGAAACAAGATGGCTTGTCGACAAAAAACACTACCAATTAAATTTGTATCACTGTCATACCGTGTTCTTCCACAAAAGGGACTACCATATTTTGCCGGATAACACACTGGACTGTGTTGCCGAAACTTATTTTCCTAACTCCCCAAAAACCAAGCGAAATTTCCCAAATATGAGAAGAAAAATAAAAATAATATGAAGTTTTTAATTATTTTTATAGGGCTTTTGCTATTCCTTACAATTTATAATTTTTTGGAAGGTATAAATTCAACAATACCACCCTTTTTTTTAATTGTCTCTAGTAGTCATGAAGGAAACTTCCCCGCAATTCGGGGAATTGTCCAAAAATTGGGAACCCTAGTCTAGTTAAG
The DNA here is from genome assembly GCA_905333075.3 of Atethmia centrago. NCBI lineage: Eukaryota > Metazoa > Arthropoda > Insecta > Lepidoptera > Noctuidae > Atethmia > Atethmia centrago. The sequence goes on along the minus strand of HG995378.1, from coordinate 25,056,423 downwards.
TTACGGCGAACGAGATTATTATAAAAAAAAGATTTATTTGAATTAAAACAATGTTTATTGATTGAAATGTTCTACAAGACTAATTTACAATTATAATATTTCTATTAACTAAAACGTATTACTAAAATCTGCCATTCTGCAATTGTGCAGTTTATTAATGACGCACGGGCGCATCCGCTGCATTAGTCAGCGATTGCGTTACTCAGGCGATACCCTAACTCCTCCCTCCTTAAGATGGAAGCGCGTCCCGCAGCTTCCCGCAGCGTCCTCGGTGCGAGGTTGATCCTGTATTGGTCGTCGCTGTTTCCACTGCCAAAGCTTCCATAGAAGGATTGTCATCAGGATGAGGTATATCCCTAGTGTTGACCAACTGGGCGTAGCCATCATAGTCTGCCAATCAATTGTGGGTTCTTGTAAGCTGTCGGCTCGTTCTTTCAGTTCGTGAATGCTGTCCAGTGATATATCTTCCAACTGTAGGTTAAACTGGATGTTCTCTTCTGGAATCACAGCTTTACTGGGAAGTGGTATGATTTTGTCTGCTGCGACAGTATTGCTGTTTGTCGTTAGTGTTCGGTTAAGGACTTGCATTTGGCAATCACTTGTGATACTGGCGATGTGTATTCCTGATATCCTTTTGTATTCAGATTTAGTTCCACATTTAGTTCTTAGGACTTCTTCTTCCTTCAGGATGATAAGCCACTTGTTGTCTTGGAGTTTCTGGATTCTTCCTTGTTTTAGGTCTAACTTGGCTCGTGTGCAGTTTGTGTTTTGGTGTTTCACGAGTGATATTATGCAGTCTTCTGATTTATCAACAGGCTGGGTGTTCAACGACGTGCAGAGCTGTGTGTCCTGTGTGATCCGTTTGCAGTCTTCTTCTAGGTACGAGTACTCGTTGATGCCCAGTACGAGGTATTTGGATTTAGGAATGATTGCCAGGTTTTGTTTGTCGGGGATGGAGTATAGATGGATTAGGTCGTATTGGTTTGTATCGATAGAAGGAATATCCAATATAAACGTTAACGTGTGATCTGTACTATAAGCTTTTACACTAATAGACTTTTCCAAGCTATGTATATTGCTAATAGTAATGCTATCCACTGGTCTAAAATTGTATGACTTCTGAATAGCTAACATTTCGTTTATTAGAATGTGTGGGGATACAATGCTTGGGTGCATTACTTCTAACTGAGCAAAGGTCATGGCGTCTTCTAAAATTACTAACTTGTCTAACAGCAATTGCAGACTGAAATCTATTTGTATATATAAATCTAGTAAGTGCAACCTATTTAATATAATATTATTATTAAAAGTGATATTTCTTAACATTAGGCTTAGTTTTTTCTGGTTCTCGTCTAAAAACTTGATCTGTTTACTATACTCTTCAACTGCATGTTTTGCTATGAATAATGATTGCTTTTGGGACACATTAATTTTATTGACTGAATTCCGTAATTTTGATATATCATTTTCGAATTTAATAGCATCTTCGTAATCTAAATTACCTGTTATAGTTTTAACGATGGAACCCAGGCCGTTAATAAAACCACGTCTAAACCTATGGTGCGGTGCAATAAACACTAATTTCTTACTTATTAAATTTAGGCTATTATCTATTTGATCTTTATATGCCCTATTTAATTGCTCGTTATTTTCAACAGCTTTAGTATTGGCATATAAGGACATAAGTTTTAACGTTGTTTCGTGTAAATAGGATACGTTATACACGCAGGCCAAACTAAACGTATCTACTTGCTTCAAAATTTGACCTTGTTTTAATAAAAGGATGCCATTGACGTTATCTACGGGGTTAAGAGTCAGGTTGGCGGTTGCGTAGAGCAGGAAGGTTCCTGTGACGAGGGTCCTAGAACAAGATGTTGTCTACGTAAAAGTTTGAAATGAACTCTGATGGATTTAGAGTTGGGGTGACTTCCTATGATTTCGGCAACATTGTTAGGATGGAGGTGAATGATCTTATACGGACCTTTAAATACTGGCTTCGTTTTGTCGCTCCTCGTAGTCTTTGCAACCTGTTTATAGACTGTTTCACCTACCTTAAACATGATCGCCTCAGCAGCCTGATTCCTCTTTTCTATCACCTGTTCTTTATTTTTAGATACGTGAGCTGCTATGCAATCCTGTACTGCTTCTGCATTTTTACGATGGTTAAGGACATAGTCTTGATAGAACTCCTTAGGGTAGTATAGTTCTAGCGGATTTCTGGATGCTGTATGACCAAATAAAAGCTCACGCGGTGTATAGCCTGTCGTAGAATGAATGGCATTATTGTATGCGATAATGGCGTACTTCATCAGTAATTGTATAGGGTCATCTTTATTTGTCATTCTCTGAATTCTTATTATTTCAGCAATGGTAGAGTGAAAACGTTCGATGGGTGAATTGGAATTCGGATTATAGGGGGTCGTGAAGTGTATGTTGATGTCGTGGGAAGCGCATATTTCCTTTATGACGTCATTGTCGAATTTCGTGTCTGAGTCTGTGGTGATTTTCAGAGGTAATCCTAGTATGGAAAAAACTTGTAATAAAGCTTCTGCGATATGGACGCTGCTTGAAGCATTTAGCGGTACTGCCTGGGCAAATTTTGAAAAATTATCTATAATTGTCAGGAATGTCGCACCTCCAGTAGAATATAGGTCCATAAACAGATGTTGAAATGGTTTCGTAGGTGTCTCTGTTAACGTCAGTGGGGGTTTCAAAGGGTTTCTTTCGTATTTAGCTCTTAAACACATGTCGCATTGATTAATATATCTTTGAATTGACAATAGCATATTAGGCCAGTGATAGTTTCTGTGGAGTTGTTTATACGTCTCCTGAATACCTCTATGCGACGATTTGCCTTCGTGATATCGCTTAACAAGTTCTTGTTGCTCAGTTTTGTTTTCAACAAGGGTAACTCTTGACGTACATCTTATAAGTTTAGGACCTCTGTCATTGAAAATTGTAGTGTAGACTCTCGAGAAGGCCAAGTACAGATTTTCATCGTAGAAATAGCAGTGGAAGATACGGTCTGCTATTGTGTGCTCTTTTAGAAACCTAATGATTTCGGGTTCCGTATTGTTTACGGGGATGAAAACGTCTTTAATCACAGTCCTAGAGTTAGTTGATCTATTTTCTACTCTATATGTTGAACCCGGGGTAGACCTAATATAAAATTGTTTCAGTTGTTTGTCTATTGCATCAGATAAAATCGGGATGCCGTTGTTTTCATTATCGGGTTGGGTATGATTGGTCGAGACTAATTGGTCAGGGTCAACTGTAACAATGCTCATTGAGTCTGTTCCGTTGTCAGTGTGGGGATGATTGGTACTTCTTGCTTCCACGTCGTGACTATTTCCAGGGTAGTTATTATTGTCAATAGGCACATCGGTATTATTATTGCTATGTCCGTTATTGTTGTCGTTTCGGTCGTTATTTGTCTCTGCTTGTCTACGAGCGTTCTCAAATATTCTGTTTATAATGTCGTCGTCGTCGTTATCGTCAAGATTGACAGCTAGAGAATCTATGCTGTTGTGAAAGATTTTGGCTCTGGATAATGCATCAGCGTTAGTATTTTGTTTTCCCTGTTTATAAACTACCTTATAGTCATACTCTGCTAGCTTTAGTTTCCAACGTGTTAACTTTGAGTTGGGGTCTTTTAAAGACATCAGCCATGTCAAGGGTCTATGGTCTGTATAGATGGTGAACTTCCGACCGTACAAATAAGGCCTAAAATATTTGATAGCCCAAACTATCCCGAGTAATTCCTTCTCTATTGTCGAGTAACGAGTCTCGGTTTCTGATAGCGTTCTTGAAGCAAACGCTACTGGTTTGTCAGTACCCACATTGCCTTGTGATAAAACTGCGCCTAACGCAAAGTCAGATGCGTCTGTTGTCAAGATAAATGGTTTGTCAAAGTCAGGGTATTGTAGTATTGGGGCATTAGTCAAAATTTGTTTACACTTGTTAACTGCGTCTAAGAATTCATTACTATGGACAACTTTTGCGTTCTTTTTAAGGCAGACTGTTAACGGTTTTGTAAGCTTCGCGAAATCTTTGATGAATTTTCGGTAATAACCTACTAATCCTAGGAAAGACTTTATGTCCTTTTGTGTTCGTGGTACGGGGAAATTTAAAACAGCTTTTATCTTGTCTTTGTTAGGTTGTAGTCCTTGGTCAGTCAATTCATGTCCTAAAAAATTCACATGTTTTTGTAAGAATTCTGACTTGTCTAGCTGCACTTTGAGATTATGCATTCTGAATCGCTGAAGTACTAACTTGAGTTTTTCGTTATGACTCTGAAGAGAGGTGGCTGCAATTATGACGTCATCTAAATACGTGAATACGTTATCTATCCTTCTAAGAATATGGTCCATTAGCCGCTGAAAAGTGCTCGGAGCATTTTTTAACCCAAACGGCATTCTTAGGAACTCATAGTGACCTCTTTCTGTAGTAAACGCAGTTTTTTCTATGTCGTTAGGGTGCATTTCTAATTGATGGTAACCACTTGCTAAATCAAGGGTTGTAAAATACTGTGCGCGCCCTAATCTATCAAGTATGTCATTGATGTTCGGTAAAGGATACTTGTCTTCAACAATTCTATCGTTCAGTCGTCTATAGTCTATAACAAGTCTCCATTTAACCTTTCCTGAAGCGTCGGGTTTTTTGGGGACAATATGGACAGGGCAAGACCAGGTTTAATAAATTGTCTATTTGTTTTTTAATTTCTGTACGTTGTTGCGGGGCTTGTCTATAGTTTCTAACAAAAATGGGTGTGTCGTCGGTTAGTCTTAATTCATGTTTTACCGTATGTGTGAAAGATAACGGTCATTTTTTCAGAATGAAATACGTCACGATATTGATAACAAATTTTGGTAATCTCACGTTTTTCTTCTTCGTTCATATGGCTAGTTCTAATTTTCTTTAAGTTTTCGTAAAGTTCTTTGTCAATGTCAGTTTTAGTTTGAAGGGTGTTAATTTTGTGTTGTTTATTTTGATTTATCAATTGTGGCGGCAAAGGCTCAAGGGGTAGGTGGCAATTGTTACTGATTACTTGTTCTTTATCAGTTAAATTAATTATAGATGTTTTAAAAATTCCTTTTTTTACCGTTACTACAGCGGCGGGTGACTTGAGTCCTTTAAACCAATTAAAGTCGTCGCAGATATAGTTACCGTCCATACAATTCGTTTTCACTGTTATAAACTTTTCGCAATTAGGTTCAATTTTGAGTCTTTTTACTGGATAATCAAAATAAATTGGTATTTCGGTATTATAAGTTCGCAATAACTTATTTTTAAAATCTATGCTACACCCTAATTCTTTTAACAAGTCCATCCCTATTAGTCCTTTATACTTTGGGTCAAAACCGAAAAGTAAAAATTTATGATATATGTCTGTCTTAAACTGTGGGGGTAAAGGTAAAATAGCAACATGTTCATGACGAGTAACAGCATGCGCAGTTTTTACCTGGAATGGCTCGCGCTCCACGCAGTGTTCAAGATTAGTACCGGCTATTACGTCAGGTGATATCATACAACGCGAAGCTCCAGTATCTAATAAAAATTTACCTTGAAATTCCGGCAATTCTATATACGGAAGATGGTCTTTACCATGGTTGTTGAGTTGAACAGTCTTTACTAGCCGTGGTTCAATGGGTCCTCGTCCTGGGGAAAATCCTGATGGCTTGGTCCCTCCACAGGCATCTCCTGCGTGTCTCGTGCGTCTTCACCATCAAGTTGTAAATTATTATTATGCTCACCTTCATAATAGATATTGTAGTCAGGGTAACACTGGTCTTGGTTGTGCTGTGTATAAAACATTTCTTCGGAAGCAAAACGCGGTGCTTCGGGCTTGCTTACCGATCTCATGGTGACGTCAGACACTTTTTGTGGCGGGTTGATCTGCTGGCGAGGTATATTCGGCTGAGGTCTAACATTACCTGGGTATCTAACAGTACCGGAACCACTAGGTCTTACGTTACCTGAAGCGGGTCTTCCTTGTGGTATGCCTTGACTCCTCTGTTGTTTCTGATCTATGTTCCAGCTATTACGCGGGAAAAAATTATTATTTTGGGGTACCGTTTGGTTTGGCTTGGGTATTTCTTTCGGTTTGTTTTGGATGGAGAGTGCATTAAAACTATTATTGAATCTGTTGAATGCCGAACGTGCCTCCTCCTGCCTAGCCGTTACTATAGCTGCTTCAAGAGTGGTAGGTTGTGCAATCCGCACGCCAATTGAAACGTGAAAGTCCAAATGATTAACGTATTGATCTATGACCATACTCTCATAGTATGACTTATTCGTATGCCTACCAACTACGTTTAAGGTGTCTAAAATTTCCCTTAGTCGTTTACCAAACGTCTCAGCGTCTTCATTTTTATTACGACGCAAACGCGTTAGTTCTTGCATCAACTGTATTTCGTTACGCGGTTCGCCTAATCTACGCGTCAACGCAGCCTTAATTGTCTGCCAGCTATCAACTGCTTCTTCGGAGGCTATTGCACTGATCGCCGAACCGCTTAATTTGCTTTTAATTAAACTAACAATAGCAGGATTCGCCCTAACTTGTGGGTCCAGTAATAGCATCACATTTTCAACTTCTCTAATAAAGTAATTTAATGTTTTAGGATTGCCCTCGTATTTTGGCAACAGCTCTGAAACGAACTTGAAAGTCGCTAGATCAATGCTTGCCATAGCCATCGTGATTTAATTGTAAAATAATAACACAAAACAAATTAGTTCACTTGAAGATAATATTGAGATTATGTATAACACCTAATACTGCCTACTCCCTATGAAGTCAGCTTGAAGTTATTTTAATTATGTTATACGAATCACTATTATAGTGCACACGTAAACAAGTGAATATCTCTAGTTACAGAATAAGTCGCTGCGAAATGCTAAATGTATACCGCGATTTTAGCACGCATACATAGAACCTAAATTAAAATGAATGTAACAAACTCGTCTAACTAATGTTATTTGCCTATAGCGATTTTAGCCTATAAACAAACACACAGGTAACATTTATAAATTACGACAGGAAATATAGCATGGGAAACTGGGTATACAACAAGCACTCACCACAGTATCTTCTGCATCTCTAGCCGGGCCTTGTAGAACAGCAGGGCTCCCAATTCTCCAGGACTCCCGCAGGTTGTTCGCCTTCGTAGATTCGAATTTGTGATCGCGAAGATAACGATAGATACCGTTCACTCTTACCGAAGAGTTGTATTCAAAGTAGAGTGTCGCGATCCTACCGACTGCGCCAGTTAAGTTACGGCGAACGAGATTATTATAAAAAAAAGATTTATTTGAATTAAAACAATGTTTATTGATTGAAATGTTCTACAAGACTAATTTACAATTATAATATTTCTATTAACTAAAACGTATTACTAAAATCTGCCATTCTGCAATTGTGCAGTTTATTAATGACGCACGGGCGCATCCGCTGCATTAGTCAGCGATTGCGTTACTCAGGCGATACCCTAACTGTCTTCAATATTTTTTATTCATTAAATCTTGACTTTACACACAGCCAATGGGGACGAAGCTCCTGCCGCAGGAGCTACGCCCCTAATTTAAACCATTTCACTATTGTGTGCCGTTCATACACATGAAAATATACACGAGTGTGCGTAAATTTATGAACGGAATGTAGGCCAAACGAATGCTTGCCTGGTAAATCGCGCATACCTACCTACGTATAACGTAAGCTCCGTCGAACTGTGAGTCACGTGGCGTCTGCGACAAGTTGCTATAAGAGTTTTAACAGGAGTTTAACTTTTTTTTTAATATTTTGTATTATTGTATTACATAGTTAAAATAAATGCATTTTGCGTTGTTGGTAGGGTAGGCTAGGCCTAATTGCCTTTATGGACGGCACGCCCCTGCTCTTATAGGTGAGATGTGTTTCTTGTAACACCCATAGATAAATACTAATTGATAAATGATTTATTTTCTGTAAGTAGGTTTGTACAAACACTTTTACACGTCAATCATATTTTTAAAATAAAGCTAGATGAGGTCGGCGTTTCCTATCTGACTACTCAGAGAAGAAAGGCCGAAACAAACTCAGAGGTCACAGTCTCCTTTAAAGTCCAGACATAATCTTGGTCAGATCATATGAAGGCCATGTAGATTGGTGTCTCAAATGGTCCTTTTGAGGAAAGAACCACACAGATTGAGTGGACCTGTCCAGTCAGTGCACGCATTTGTCAGTAATCGTGGAGCTCAACTCAGAACTTAAAGATCTCAACGATGCGACGAACAATACCAAAGAAAGAACATTTGGGTTGGCCGTATAAATTACTCAAACTGCCAGACCATGATTTATATTAAATGAGAAAAAAAAACAATGACCTACATAGTCTAAACAATGACCTATAAATATTAAATTCCACACAATATATTAAGCTCCACAATGTAAATATGTCATTGTGTTTTAAATAATCATTAAATGTCAAAAGTGTATATAAATAAAATAAAAGTTTCAGTATGCAATAATTGGAGCAGCTCAATCCCAAGCCTTTTTGTCCTTTTTGTCCTCAATATAATCTTGAACGGTATAAAAGACTTTCTGGCACAACTTACTTTTAATAAATGATTTGAATTTATTAACGCTTAGATCTTGAACGTGGCTTGGAAGTTTATTATAAAAACGTATACATTGACATCTGAATGAGCCACCTATTTTCTAGAGCCTTGTTGTAGGTACAACAAATCTGTGTTTGTTCCTAGTATTTATATTATGGATATCACTGTATTTTTTAAACAATTTTATATTTTTATGGGCATATAAAAGATTTTCAAAAATATACTGAGAAGGCACAGTCATTACATTAATCTTCTTAAATTTATCTCTGAGAGAGTGTCTCGGACTTAATTTATAAATTGATCGAACAGGTCTTTTCTGCAAAACAAAGATAGTCTGAATGTCCGCGGCATTTCCCCACAATAGAATACCGTACCACATTACACTATGAAAATAGCTTAAGTAAACTAAACGGGCTGTCTCTATATCAGTTAAATTACGAATTTTTCTAACAGCGTATGTTGCGGAGCTTAGCTTTTTCGACAATTTATCTATATGTGGACCCCACTGAAGCTTAGCATCCAAAGTTAAGCCCAAGAATACTGTGCTATTTTCAGGATTCAATTCTTCGCCCTTTATCAACACATTAGTTTTCACCTGCCTAACGTGAGGAAGCGTAAACTTAATGCATTTTGTTTTTTTTTTCATTAAGAAGTAAATTATTAACATTGAACCAGTGAACTACTTTTGAGATCGCACTATTTACATCGTCAGTAACCAGCTGCTGACGTTTAAGTTTAAACAAAAGTGAAGTGTCATCCGCAAACAACACTATATCATGATTATCCTTTATGAGGTACGGCAAATCATTAATATAAATAAGAAACAAGAAAGGACCAAGAATTGAGCCCTGTGGGACTCCCATTGTTACTATAGGTCCGGGAGATCTTTTCCCACTAACGTCAACGGTCTGAATCCTATTACTCAAGTATGAAGTAAAGACCCAAATTTAGATTAACAAAAACAAGCAAATCATTTGTTATCAACAGTATCCGCTTTTATAACAAGTTGCCAAAGTCAGTTACAGAACTTAGCGATGGAAAGTTCAAAACCCACATCAAACGTGTCCTTATCAAAAACGCATATTACAAGATTAAAGACTACGTTGAAGACAAGGAAGTTTGGCAATAATTCCTTCTGCACATGTGGCTTCCCTGGTACACCAGAAACGGCATAACTATGGAAATATCTATTAACTGCTCCGAAATTACGATGTTTATTATTATTATTTTTAGACATATATTTTTGACATTATATACCTACAATTTATATTTCAGACTTAATATTATTAATATTATTTTACATGGATTCTTGTGTACGTTGTGAATGTGAGAACGTTGTAGGCTTAATAGACTACATCTTTTTTTCTTTAGACCGTTTCCTTTTCTCTTTTTTTTTTTTTGTTAAGTACTTTTCGACAGGCCTACACTGTTCTCCCATACCTAATTTGTGTAATTTGAAAACATTGTAAAAGCCAATTATTTTTAAAAGAGTAACCGTGGAGTTTCTTGCCGGCTCTTCTCCATAGGAAACGACCAATTGGAACCGTGCACCTAGCTTCTGACGTTTCATAAGTGCCCATGTAGGTTTATGTGAAATAAAAATATTTTGATTTGATTTGATTTGATTTGATCCAGAGCAGTGTTCCGAATCCCGTAGTGGCGGAGTTTCCTGATTAACGTTTCATGGACAACGCAATCGAATGCCTTGGACAAATCACAAAAGATGCCCAAGGCATCGCGTTTATCTTCCCATGCATTATAAATATGTCCTTAAAGTTCAACACATCAGTAGTCGAACGACCCCTTGTAAAACCGAACTGTTTATTGTGCAATAATTTATGTTTATTAATTTTTTTTTGTAATTGGTATATAATTATTTTTTCAAAATTTTTAGTAACGGTAGGTAGTACTGAAATAGGTCTATAATTGGTGGGATCTGATGTACTACCTGATTTAAACAAAGGTATTATATTACTATTTTTCATAAGGTCAGGAAACTCCCCACAGTCAATGCAATTATTAAAGATAAGAGACCATTGTACCATATCTCTGGCGAAATAAATGATTTATGATTTATAGCAAGGAACAGTTAGGCTTCTCAAAACTTACAGTAATTGGTAACTGATTAATTTATCTTTAAGGCTTTTATGTCTGGCTGTGTTTGTATAGGTAACTATTTCTAAGGGCCTTTTTATTGTCATGCGTGTTTGCACCCGCGTGCAGGCCAGGCACGCTGCCCGCAACCTATCATATCATACATGTTTTTATTGTTATGCGAACCTTGACAGTCAGTGTTGTTTTTACTGTCAAGCGAGTCGCACGCACGTTGTATGATCATTTTGATATTTTTACATTGATTTTAACACGAGTTCTCTTCTTGACAACACGCACAATACTGTGGCGGCGTGGCGAAAATAATCTGCTCTGCGTGCGGCCCGCAACAAGCATGCGTGTCTGGCCTGCACGCGGGCGCAAACACGCATGACAATAAAAAGGGCCTTAAATTTAAAGACATCGAGAGGGATATTTTCTATAATGTATTTTAACAAGTTTATACAGGGTCAGGTTAATTAGCTAGCGGAACTCCGCAGACCTGATGGGTATCGATACCTAATGACGATAAAACAAAAAAAATAATAATTTGATGATGTTTTTTTGTGGGCTCATCAACCGCAGTTACTGAAGTCAATTGAAATATCAGTGAAAACAACAGCTTGTTTATGTGTAAACTTCACAAACACAAATAGATTTATCGATTTATGATCGTCAACTCATACTTCAATTAACGACACTAGGTGCCAGCGATCTTTGACGAAAAAAAAACATTCAGTCTGTTTTATTCTTATTTTATTGTGTAGACATCACGTGTGCGGAGTTTCGATAAGTAATTTAATTTGACACTTTTTTTTTGGGTGGGAAATTATCAAATAACTTCTCCCTGTCTGGGCGGACCGGGAGGGCGTGTCAGACTCTTACTGACTAAAACCCACCCGTATTCCTTCCGTTGCCTGTGTTGCCAGGGGCCTCGGTGAGCCTTTAGTACCTTCCCGCGACTCTGCAGGCCCTGGTCCTATGCTTCTTGGGATAGGTACAGTCAGCCAATAGGAACTGTATTAGTGTACCTACAGCTGAGGGCGTACTTCTGAACACTTATTGAAAAAACACTTATTTAAAAGACTGCCGCTGAAAGCGTAGCGCCTGTTTCCGCAACCTGTATAATGAGTCCATAATAAGCCATTGCCACAATTTTACTATAAGACCCAGGTAAACTACAATTTTTTTAGGTCAAATTTGACTTTATGTTCATGAATTATATGTATATATAAAATAAAATATACATCCCCGAAATGAAAGGCTTCTAAAGATGTCACTTCACCCCTGTATAACATAATCAGCCTATAATGTTCCCACTGCTGGGACACAGGCCTCCTCTCTGTGAGAGGGAGTGGGCCGTAATCCACCACGCGGGCCCAGTGCGGGTTGGTAGTTGTCACATGTCTTCGAATTTTTGGTTCTCGAACATGCCGGTTTCCTCACGATGTTTTCCTTCACCGTTTTGAGAGCAGTATAGCCCCCTGTATAAAGCATGAACATATTATAATATCTAAAACACACAAGCAACTAAAGGTAGGATAAAACACTACAGACGAAGGAATGGTAAATGCAAAGCTTCCCAGCATCAACACTTGAGACCCAATTAAGAAAGACAATACGATTTTTCATTCTCTACGATTTACATATGTGTGCTAAGAGAAGGTTCTGTTCATATAATCGAGTTTGCTCACATTATTGTTATGTAAATGTGCCTTTATTTACGATCTGTATGACTACATACCTAATAAGTTGGACCTACTACGTGAGGAACAGGGATTGTAATGGAGGGTAATTTCGAGAAAATTCAAGGAAATAATCAGCATAAGTAATAAATTGAAATTCTGGGCTTACTATTAAGAACTATTATATATATATATATATATATATACATATAGTCGAATCATTAATTCACTGGGAGTAATCTGACATGTGGTAGCTGTCACATTGTGTAATAAAATGGTCATATTTATTGTATTCTAGAGTTTTACACATATACAAGGTGTTGTTTTGGATCTGCAAAACATTTTAGGAGGTAATTATGTTAGTGATTCTCGACCCGAATCAACAAAAAAAAAAATAAAAAATAAAAGAAAGATAAAATTTAAAAATCTAAAATAAAAAGTATTATTGATTATTGACCTGGTATCGTATTGTTATATGATTATTTACGAGTTTCGTATCAACCTCCTGAAATGTTTTGCAGGTTCAAAACTGCATCTTGTATAAATCGATTAAACTAAACAATCACCATTACAATAAATATGACCATTTTATTACACAAAGTGACAGCTAGCACATGTCAGATTACTCCTGTCAATTATTCATTTTATTTTAGAAGTTAGCTCAGTCAGCTTTGATGACCACGTTTGCCTGCACTGTATAAGCTATTTCCTTCCATAGATTCACGTTGTTTTTCTTACCCTCAGCCGCACCAGGTACGTGTACACGCAAATGTACATACCTACCTGTTTAAGTTGGGAGACTTGTGAATTTAGTGTCTATTTTATTTTATTTATTTGAGAAGACAAACAATTGTACAATGAGGATTCCATAATTATAAAATTCAATTAATTCTAAGGATGGTTAAAGTACAATCCACTACGTTTCCACGGATAGCAAAAACCAATTAAGGTTCAGTAAAGATACAATATTATTAACTAAATCAAATTGAATAGAAAAAAATGTTTCAATAATATACAGCATCACCTGACACCCGCACCGCTGAAACCTTCTTTGTAAATACTGCTTGACTTCAATGACAGGCTTTCATTCACATTTTCACAAAATATTTTGTAACCATAATACGTTGATTTAAAAGAGTGTCCGTGGAGTTTCTTGCCCGTTCTTCTCCATAGGTAGGTACCTACTACGCTTTGGAATGGGCAACTAGCTTCATCTTTCTGACTGACCGACCGACCCCTGGACAATTCAAAAGTGCCTGTAATTGGTTTATTTGAAATAAATGTTTTGAGTTTGAGTTCACCAAAGTCACATAAAAACAAATCTTGCCACACCAAATATAGAAAAATATATACCTAGAACAGAAAAATCTCGCTTTTCGTTTTCAGAATCTCAACATTAAGGCGCTGACAAGACCCAATTGACCAAAATAGGCTTCGCTTAAGAAAAAAAAATGCCAAATCTGTATAGTTTGTGGTAACGGAAAAAATATATGTTAATTTTGACCATATTTCCCAGAACTTGGTTGTTACCAAAACACGTTTTGAAAACAAAATCTCGATACAAACGTTAAACTAACCTCTTACTTTGAGTTCTAATCCAAAATATCTCTATCAAATATCAACATACGTCACGTATTTAATTAATAACAAGAACGTCTTATTTGAATGCAGAACTTGGTTGTTTTTTATTTTCGATTACTCAACTCAATTTTGAGTAAATAGATAATTACTTCATATTTTGCAATAAGTTACAAGCGTTGTGTCATCGCGCTTCTCTTTCTTTTCTATGAAATTTGACAGTGACCGCGGTTTAGGTGTTGTCAGCGTCTTAAACACATAAGCTGTGTATCGCTCGAGACCTGGAGATAGCAATAGAGTGGACATCAAATGGCCAGTTAACGTCCAAGCGCACATTATGACGTATACTTAAAACGATAATGCATCCCTGCAGGTAAACTATATGGCTTTTAACTTCATAGCCTTCTTCAGGGGTAGTTAGTTTATTGGCTGGTCCTATGTAGTGTAGTATTTATTTGTTTTTCTATCTAGTCTGTCTAGAGCTTTTAGTGTTTGTGATTGTTTGAACTTTTTCTCGTGTGATTTTTTCGAGGGTATCCGATTTGCAATGTCGTCTCATCGTTGTTGGCTGCTTTTAATTCCAAACATAACATCACGCATTGTTTCCCCAAAGCGTTGGGCAGAGATGACCTGTAGTACAACCAAATTTCGCCAGTTATGTTTAAGTCCCATTTACGAGTAATAGGGGACGAGCCTATAGCCATCAACCGGGTACAAATATAGACTCCGGGCTGCTACTGAGAAATTCCAGATAGAAAGACCCACTAATACTTTGTCCGATCCGGGAATCGAACGCTGGATCTTATACTCAGCAGCTTTTAATTCTGATATTGCTTATTGAACGTAGCAATCATGCATATGCGTAAGCATTTTCTAATTTTTGGGTACGTAAAGTCACCTTTGTTCTCCTTGATCACGATTATCCATGCATTAATTCTATCAAGTTTCATTAAAGTTGAATTATTAGAAACATCTCTTTTTAGGGTTCCGTAGTAAACAAGGAACCCTTATAGTTTCGCCTTGTCCGTCTGCCTATCTGTCTGTCTGACTATCCCCACTGTAGCTCAGAAAAGCTTAGTACTAGAAAGCTATAATTTGATATAGGAATACATATTAATCACGCCGACAAAGTACTTAAATAAAATCTTGAAAAAAAAATTATTTGGGGTACGTACCTCCCTTGCACGTAATGTGTGGATTATATTTTTTTTTCTCGTCTCCCCCATGATGTGAGGTATCGTTGGATAGGCTGTTCAAAAATATTGCGGGTCTGTGAACACCACTTTTTGATTCAAGGATCCGCTTGCGTAATATTACGCATTAAAGTGCAAATTTTTGTAAGATTCAAGTGTAGTTGGTCGACTGTAACTCGTTAACTTGTAAAGCCTACTTAGCCGTGATAGTTTTTCTTTTTGTTTCATTATATGTACTACAGCCATGAATTTTTTCACATCTCGATAAACAACCATTTAGCTGGCAGGACACATACACTTAACTCTAACAAAACTTCGCACTTTAATGCTTAATATTACGCAAACGGATCCTTGAATCGAAAAGTGGTGTTCACAGACCCGCAATATTTTTGTACGGCCTATCCAATTTCCATTTTCATTATGCAATTCTTTGTACATTATTATTAGCATTTACCATGATTTTCCAATTGCAGGATGATACATAGATTTAATCCTTCAACTTCTTTGTCCCATCTGTTTGTTATTCATAAAGCTATTACACGTCCAGAAGTCATAATATAGTCATAATGCAGTCATAAAAGCGGCCAAGTGCGTGTCGGACTCGCACATGAAGGGTTCCGTACCACCACACAATATTTAACACTACTTATTTCTGTCCAGGGGCGTGCCGTCCATAAAGGCAATTAGGCCTAGCCTACCCTACCAACAACGCCAAATGCATTTATTTTAACTATGTAATACAATATATTAAAAAAAAAAGTTAAACCCCTGTTAAAACTCTTATAGCAACTTGTCGCAGACGCCACGTGACTCACAGTTCGACGGAGCTTACGTACGCAAGGCAAGGATTCCTTTCGCCTACATTTCGTTCATAAATTTACGCACACTCGTGTATATTTTCGTGTGTATGAACGGCACATAATAGTGAAATGGTTTAAATTAGGGCAGGAGCTTGGTCCTCATTGGTTGTGTATAAAGTGAAGATTTAATGAATGAAAAATATTGAAGACCAGCGTTCCCAATTTATGGACAATTCCCCGAATTGCGGGGAAGTTTCCTTCATGACTACCAGACTACTAGAGACAATTAAAAAAAAAGGGTGGTATTGTTGAATTTATACCTTCCAAAAAATTATAAATTGTAAGGAATAGCAAAAGCCCTATAAAACTAATTAAAAACTTCATAACTTTTTATTTTTCTTCTCATATTTGGGAAATTTCGCTTGGTTTGTGGGGAGTTAGGAAAATAAGTTTCGGCAATACAGTCCAGTGTGTCAGTGTTATCCGGCAAAATATGATAGTCCGTTTTGTGGATGAACACGGTATGACAGTGATACAATTTTAATTGGTAGTGTTTGTTTCATGTGACAGTGACACGTAATTTATATGTGATCTTGAATGTTTTGCTGTTTTAGATCTTATTAAGTTATAAGTAATTGGTTTTGAAACGTAAAGTAGTGTAAAGATTATGTGTTGTGTTATTATTTGTTTATTTACCTAAGAATGGTGTTCTGTTGTGAAGTTTGCGCCGATAATGTGTTGGTTAGGTTAGGTTAGTCGCACTTGTCGTTTAATGATAAGATTCAAGTTGTGTCTAAAGGTAGATGTGTGCCCGAATTACGAGAATTGCGAGAATTAATCCAAAAATATGATAATTCATGACTTCGGATATCTTGCAAGTGACGTGTTCTGTAATTATCACCCACCCACTTGGTTATGATATTTTGAGGTGGCCGAATCTTTCTTCTGTTTGCATCGTTAGAAAATCGTTTTTTAAACCTTGAATAATGTGGTGAGTTCTTGTATGTAGAGCCGCGCTGTGATGTTGCGCGAATTAGTTTTTTTTTTTTGGTGTCAGTATGCATGGCCTACCCTCTGTGGAGAACCACTGCACGCCACTGTTTCTGTCTAATGCTTATGCTTTAGTAACAAAAAAAACACGTTTTTTGTATGGTTATTATATTTTTATTATTTGTTGTTGTATCGTCCATATTAGTAAGTACATCATTCTCCTGCCCTTATCCCAATTTATTTGTGGTCGGCTTTCTTCCATACTTCTCTATTAGTTGTCATCTCGGTAGTCCCCCCCTTTCTAGCCATATCATCTTTCACACAGTCCATCCATCGTTTCTTTGGTCTTCCTCTACTCTTATAACCATCGACATTCATACTCAAGACTTTCCTCACGACATTTTCCTCATTCCTCCGCATCACATGCCCATACCATGACAACCGATTTCCAAACAACTTTTCAGTCATCGGTGCCACTTTCAGACTTCCTCTTATGTACTCATTTCTTATTCTATCTATTCGTGTCACACCACATATCGCTCTTAACATTCTCATCTCAGCTGCATGCAATTGCCTTTCATTCATCCCAAATGTAAGTTTGGGCGCACAATATTGAGATATTTACCATGTTATTTTTAGACCATAGACTTCTGATAGGTTTTCCAATCTATAAGTTAAGAACTATTTTCTGTATTTTTTTTTTCAATATTTTAGGCTTAGTAGTATCGGATATAAAAGGGCCCCGGAGAGAAATGGTCCATTTTCATCGATTTTCTTAAATAATTTTAAAAGTATTTATTTTAAAATATCTGAAATCCTTACAACAAGCCCTTTCATTTGATATGTCACACGGTACAGTTTGAAAAACATTTTTTTAAATTTACTTTGCCCCCAAAAGTGACCCCACATACAATATTCATCTATTTACGTTACATGTCCGTGTTTGGGTCACAGAAATTCATATGTGTACCAAATTTCAACTTAATCGGTCCAGTAGACTCGGAGCAAATTGGCTGTGACAGACGGACGGACAGACACACGAGTGATCCTATAAGGGTTCTGTTTTTTTCCTTTTGAGGTACGGAACCCTAAAAAGCAACGCAAAACTGGTCTAGGTCGCCAGTAATTACATAGCCGACATTACCCTGTAAGGCATCTGTCCCACCGCTGACGATTATCGTGAAGCGAGAAGAGATAGCAAATAGAAACGAGTTGGCGAGCTACGAGCTGCGAGTGTGTAGTTCGGATAGTTTTGTCGCTGAGCTATGAGCGGTTGTGCGAGCGCGATGAGTAGAATCACTGCCCAGTCACTTGCTAGTATGTGTATGTACCAAGCGACGGTCTCTCAGCAAGTGTTCTGCCCACCAAACGAACGTCGCTGAGTGAGTATTTTATTTGATGGCTCTTGTCGCTGAGACAAACTAGTGGAGAGAGAGTTCTCGCCGGCAGTGAGAATAGTCAGCGAAGTCAAAGTCAAATTATTTATTTCAAATAGGCACATAAAAGGCACTTTTGAACGTTAAAATTTACAAAAAAATAGAATTGAATCTAGTTGCCCCTTCCAAAAGGTAGTTTCGTATGGAGAAGAATGGGATAGAAACTCCAGCGTTACTCTTTTAAAATGTTTTACAAAATTTTGTATAGGTACATTATATGATTATATGTGAAGACGATGTACCTAGAATAAAATTACTATACCAAAATAGGTAAAAAAGAATTAAAAATGAAGCACAGGATGCTCAGATATTTACAAACATTGAAAAGTATGTTTTCCAAAAAATAAAGTAACAGGTCAGTGTGTTTATTAAAGTAATCACAGAATTTATATTCAACCTTGATTTATGATTTGTACCAAATAATAAATTGTACAATTAAAATAGCAACCAGTTTCAAATCAAATCAAATCAAAAGTCATTTATTCAAACTAGGCTGAAAATCAGCACTTTTCGAACGTCAAAGTTACATAAGACAGTCCCCCAAAAATGCCCACCCGTCACCACTTCCTAGTGCTTTAGCTGGGAAGAAGAAGTGGTGGAACAAACTCCCCAGCAGCACGTCTGTCTCTTTTGTTCTGAAGTTTGATTTTGTCTAGACTCTAGATTGTCCTATGGAGCTGGACCAGCATGTTTCCAAGCATTCGTATCTTAGATATAATCCTCTAATTTGTAATATGCTTGTTTACAAAGTGTACTTTTAACATGAGTTTTAAATTTTCTTTCTAAATGAAAGATATCAAAGAAAGATGCAATATATCAAAAGGTAGTTGTCTTGTAACACTTGACACAGTACCCCATAAAAGATGTACCTATGTACTTTAGATAATCTGAAAAATGGTTTATCTATTTTATTTTTATTTCTAGTATTAAAATTATGTCTATCACTTATTTTATTAAAAAGATGTCGAAGCGATCAACTATTACCTGTGTGGAGTGTGGAGTTGTGGAAGAATTACATCACTCATTGATGGACTGTGTTCGATATGTTAATTAAGTTAGCTAGCGCAACTCCGCAGATGACGTGATGGGTATCCATATCTAAACTCGACTAAATAAAACATTTAAAAGATTTAATGATTTTTTTTTGGGTCAGCGATCGCTGGTAGTGTTTTTACTTGAACTATGAGTTGAGAAATCTGTTTTTTTTTTGTATCAATTACATATAGGTATCGATCGATACACATCACGTCTGTGAAGTTTACACAAAATAAAATAAATTAAATATAAAAATAGTAAAATTAATAAAAAAAAACAAAAACCCCGACTGCAAAAACACATAACTAAAAAGGGAAAAACAAGCATTATAATCTATAGAATTTTGGTATCGCAGGCACAATCAAAAGTTACACCATATTTCAGGTTATTGGTTTGTCCCCGTCTGCAATACCAAACTTATATAGATTATAATGCTTGTTTTTCTCTTTTCAGTTATGTGTTTTTGCAGTCGGGATTTTTGTTTTTTTTTATATTTATTTTATTTCAAGCTTTTTAGTTTTCTTAATAATTATTAATTTGAAAATTACTCATTACTAGCTTTTATTTGATACCAATATTGTTGACAATTTATTTTAAAAAACTTTTCCCTCATTTTTTCTGTATTTGCTGATTCAATTTATAAATATTATATAACCTATGTCACTCACACAATTAAGACGAATGGAATGACACCTCATATGTTAAAATTCATCAAGCCGTTTAGGCTACAGAGCGTGCCAAAGAAATAGACATACATACTTAAATACATACTCTCGAAAAACATTACCCTCCTGGGGCAGTCGGGTAAAAAGAACAGGTTTTTTAAATAGACATTTCAACTACACTGCGGTTGATGACCCCAAAACAAAATCACCAAATTAATACATTTTATGTTTTATCATGTTTAGATACCATCACGTCTGCGAACTTGCGCTAGATCATTTACTTAGTAGTCATTTACTTAGTTTAAGCATCTCTTTTACTTATAAGGAACCTACATCTATTGTACCTTTCATGAGCGAGAAAATAGTCGCTTCTCGTCGGCTGTGGGACGGGTGCCTTAGGCAGTGGTCCCACCACCGGCGATTAACGAGTATCGAGTAGAGCTAGCAACTGAAAACGAGTTGACGAGCAGCGAGTGTGTAGTAGTAGTTTTTTCTCTGGGCTATCAGCGAGTGTCCGAGTGCGACGGGCGATTACCCGCACCACTCGCTCCACCACTGGTGTCTCTCGGCGTGAGTTCTGATCGCCAAGCGAGCATCGCTGAGCAAGTATCGCTGAGCGCGTATTATCTCCGATAGCTCTTGTCGCTCAAAGACAAACTGGTGGAGTGAGTACTCGCTGGCGTTGTGAACAGTCAGCAATGAACTATTAATATATGCATCCCTTTTGTTTACGCGGTATATATACATATCTATTGCACGTATCTTGAGCAAGAAAATAGCCGATAGTTAGTCGCTTCTCCTCGGCGGTGGGACAGATGCCTTATACAATGATGCAACTAAATATGCACATATTCAGTTCATGCACAAATGTACCGGTTTACGACTTCAATGTTACCAGACGTAAATATTATATCATTGATGATACGATAACACTGATATCTATCAAATAGCATGTAATATGCATATGAATGAAGTCGTAGCATTTTTTTGGGTTCCGTACCCAGAGGATGGCAATAAGAGCCTTGGGCTCCGCTGTCTGTTTGTCCGTCCGTCTGTTTGTCACAGGGCTGTATCTTTGAACCGTAATAGATAGACACTTGTAAAATTTTACAGTGTGTACTAATATGGACGGTTTGAAAATGGCACGGTGGCATGGTATAGGCATGTGATGCGGAGGAATGAGGAAAATGTCGTGAGGAAAGCCTTAAGTATGAATGTTGATGGCTATAAGAATAGGGGAAGACCAAAGAAACGATGGATGGACTGTGTGAAAGATGATATGGCTAGAAAGGGGTCACCCCCTTTCTAGCAAGATGACAACTAATAGAGAAGTATGGAAGAAACGGACATGTGCCGACCCCAAATAAATTGGGATAAGGGCAGGAGAATGATGTACTTACTAATATGGACGGTATAACAACAAATAATAAAAATATAATAACCATACAAAAAACGTGTCTTTTTTGTTACTAAAGCATTAGACAAAAATAAGTAGTGTTAAATATTGTGCGGTGGTACGGAACCCTTCATGTGCGAGTCCGACACGCACTTGGCCGCTTTTATGACTGCATTATGACTGTATTATGACTTCTGGACGTGTAATAGCTTTATGAATATCAAACAGGTGGGACAAAGAAGTTAAAGGATTAAATCTATGTATCATCCTGCAATTGGAAAATCATGGTAATAATGCTAATAATGTACAAAGAATTGCATAATAAAAATGGAAATTTGTGTGTTGCTTTGCTGTGTTTATAAATTAATTATGTAAAAAGATCTTTGTTTGTGTAGGTTTCTATAAGTCGTTTTGTTTGTTATAACTAGAGATCGGATATTCGGATGCATATTCACCTAAAGTTGAGACATTAGCGAATGTGGAATGCGCTTTTGTATCGAAAAAATCCCGCGGTTCCGGGATCAACAAGGTTTCTGACTATTGAATCAGATTAGTATTATAATCTACATATAACTTACTTTCAAATGTTGGCTTATATGGAAGGCACTATAATAAAAAAAAAAAAACCCGCGGTCACGGGGTCGACAAATTTTGTGTTTTTCCTGACTATAAGCGGATGCATAATATCTACCTACCTAATATTGTAAAGGAAGGAGGTAGGTAAATACCAAACTGCCATAGCAAACAACGAGCAAACAAATAAATATTATCGTGTTAAATTCATGCTGACGTGATACAGACAATTTTCAATTTACCGCCAAATCGTAAACAAATGAATAAAATACATACACAATAATATTGGCAAAGAGTTCCATTTTCAAAATGTAAACTGTTTTTTTTTATTATATCGTTTACAAGTAGCCAGTTCTAAAAACTTTCAGTGCCGCCCTCGTATAAGATTACATATTTACACCGATAAACATGTTTAAGTTTTGATGAATTGGGGCTTTAAATTTGGAAAGATAGGCAGTGTCTTTAGTGTATAGTAGTCGCTGCCCTTCTAAAATGAAACTAGGGTAAGTTACTCCTTATAACGTCAGCTATCTGCCAGTGAAAATCGGTCCAGCCGTTACGGAGATTAGCCGGAACTAACAAACAGACAGACGGATGAAATTGTTTTTTTGTTATAAGTACCGAAATATACTTTCATATGCATTTAGTAAATAGTAGATTGTACAACTAGTTCATAAAAGAAGCCATTTTACCCCGAGACGTTTATATCATATAGTTAAGTCGAGGGGTGAAATGGCTACACTCTGCTTTTCACTTCGATTGCGAGAAAATGAAACAGGCATAAAAGACACTATTCCATTGTTTTAGTTTGATCACTTTTCACTGTTCTCTCAACGTGTGTCATTCGACTTGGGTACTTCATACTGCCAAGTCATAAAATCGTTTCTTTGCATTTTTAAATATTAAATGATACCTAGCTATTTTATCTGATTTGATTAAATTAAAGATAGAAAACACGGAAGTGCTATAAATTAAAGCAAATTAAATAAAATAACGACTTTAATCAGCGACGTTTGATTGTGCTTGTTGGGCCTGATTATCTTAGTTTTAGAAAAATAATTACTTTATGCACTAGAGCATAAAAAGCGATTTTATGTCGCCTACGCACAACATAAAGACGAACTTTTAGAGCATGAGAAGAGAAAAAGCTGTTATTTTGACATTACAAACAGACACTTGAATTTTATTTATTTGTGTAAAGTTTTCTCAAAATATCGTGGTATGGTTTTTAAGTCAACTTCAGGACTGAGCATAATATTCGATAAGATGTGTAACATCCAGAAACTATGGACACATCATGTGTTATCGGCTGTAGCACTCGCGTTCAAAACTACATAAACTTTTTGATGTTACTGGGATGTGAAGTTTTGAGGTTAGGAAGCTTCTAGACACACATCTAGCTTACGTATGTTATGAGGCTACCAAGTGTTACTTATTTTATGATTTTATCTAGTTTAAGTTAGCTGAAGTTGACAATACAACTTAACACATGGGAAGCAACCGATAGTCAGACACTCTTTGTTACTTTATACAGGGTGACATTGAAAACATGCGACAAATCGAAATGGGAGATTGTACTCATCCTTATGAACAACTTTTACTAAGGGACCAAAGCTACAATCCCAAAAAAAAACTGCGGTCCCCTACATTTATGTTCGCAATACCTCATCAAAATGTAGGAAAAGCAGATTTTTTTTTTTGGGATTACAGCTTTGGTCCCTTAGTAAAAGTTGTTAATAATGATGTATACAATGTCCCATTTCAGTTTGTCGCAAGTTTTCAATTTCAACCTGTAGTTAACTAATTACTGCTCGCGACTTCGTCCGCGTAAAATTTCTTGTATTAACATAAAATATCCTATGACACTCACCAATACTGTAGTAAAATATAATAATAATAAAAAAAATATTTTAAAATATAAGGTATAAGGTCCTTATGGTGTGTCTTTGGTTCCGTGGAGTTTGGGACGGATGCTTGTAGGAGACGCTACCTGTGTAGACACACTGGCACCGTCCCACCTCCAACGGACTACTTCTAAAGCTGGTGCAGCGGCAGAAAATTCCGAAAATCTGAAAATTATTAAATACAGAAGCCTTGGCAGAAAGTACAACTTTGTGCCCTTTGGCGTCGAGACCCTCGGTCCGTGGGGTCCCAGTGCGCATAAGTTATTTGCGACCGAAAAGCTGGCGGCTTTCTCGCGCTACGCATCAGCATTGCAATTCAGAGAGGAAATGCCGCCAGCATCCTCGGTACAATGCCGCGAGGGCCTTTTTCAGGTTTTACTTAGTTTTAATATAATTTAGTTAATGTTAATACCATCTTGTAATTTGGATATGTAAATATGTATAACGTTAAATACAGTTTTTCTTCTACGAGTATGTCAGTTTCAACCATGACTTGTGCCTGAACTAGATACTCCTGTGTTTCAGGCGAGTGGAGGTAACATTAATTGATTAAATAATAAAATATCATATTAATCTTATTGGTACATACATTTAAAAAGGTATAAAATTATAGTATCTTAACTAAACTAACTATAGCTTCCCATTATTGAAACAATTTTTGGAATCGGGTCAGTAGTTTTGAGGATTATTCCCTACATACAAACTCATAAATTTTACGTCTTTATAGCTAGATAACTAAAATTAAAATTGCAAAGTCAACACGTAATAGTCTCCAGACTATTCACAGAAATAACATACCACAGACATCCATTGCTTACCAATAGATAACCTACCTCTTCAGTCAGCTTATTGGTTGAGTCGTACGAATTTTTTCGCCCGAAACGGGCGAATCGATTCTTTTAAGTAAATTAACATACAACATATTATATAATCAGCCTATAATGCTTTCACTGCTGGGACACAGGCCCCTCTTTGTGAGAGGGAGTGGGCCGCAATCCACCACGCGGGCCCAGTGCGGGTTGGTAGATGACACATGTCTTCGAAATTTTGGTTCTAGGACATGCCGGTTTCCACTTGATTGATGAAATAATTTATACAAAGTTAAGTAAATTGCCTTTACTTATTTCTGGAGTTGTCAATTCGCCCACAAATAAATTAACTTCTGCGAAACGCCTTATATAATATTTAAAGGTGTAGATTCGCCCGTTTCGGGCGAGTAAATTCGTGCGAATCGACCAAAAAGCCCTTCAGTCACTCTAGCCAGTTCGATATTCCGTAGGTGGCATAGACAATGAATAGAGCATCGTTTATATCAATAACACGATGCGGGCGTAAGCTGGTCCTATACAAATATTTCAATGTCCCTAGGGGTAGTGTTTTGAAAGCATATCTAACTATGTGGATATAAAAGACGCGGCGTGAAACGTTGCTTGCATTCTGAAAGACGTTTAGAGAAACGATTTGAATAATGATTTGAATTGATTTTTTGGGTTTGTTAGAGTTTTTAAAATTGCATATAAGCTGTAGTTTGGATTATTAAGAGTAAAAAAAGATTATCATGATGATGAAGAGTAAAAAAGCTATAATAAAATATGTATTATGTGTGTATTTATTTGTGCTTTGGTGTATATATTTTTTATTTTATTTATTTATTTATTTATCAGTAACAATGTATATTGTGTTTGATACCTTACATATGTACTTAAATCATAATTAATAATATTAATATAAATTCTAAAAGTGAACATGCAGCAATAATAAATAATAAAATAACAATAATAATTATTATATGAAGAAAAATAAACAAATGAAATAATAATTAAAAAATAAAAAACAAAAAAACATGTTTACAAAAATCAATAGTTAATTAATTAATTAATTATTTCTTTTTCTCTTTTTGAATAGAAATTTGGAATACATGTATTAAACTACAGTTCTTCCATTGAGTACAAGCTTTTATCTAACAGAAATGCGTTGAGCTTAGCCTCTTAAAAGAGCTAGTGTTTAACAATATTTTAAAATCCGCTGGCAGTCTATTAAATATTTGTACTGCTTGGTAATGAGGGCTATGCCTGACAATGTTAAAAAGTACAACTTTATTTTTAATGTCCTTTCTACGAGTGTTTTCCCTGGCTATTCTTTCTTCCTCAGACTCGTATTCATGATATATTTTTTAAAATTAATTAACAACACAAGTATGTATAAGCTGTGTGTTAGAATATTCAACCGCTGAAAATGAGATCGACCGCTTTCTCTTTGTGTAATTCTGACAATTGTACGTATTGCTCTTTTTTGGAGAATGAAGGCTCGCTGAGAATTATAACCGTAGCTTTCTCCCCATAACTGTATACTGTATCGAAGTCTAGATTCGACAAGAGCATAATATACCATCTTTAACTGTTCCGTATTTATTTCGTCTCTCAATGTCCTTAACGCATAACACGCAGATGATACAATGGAGTCTATGTGTGCTAGTTCTTTTTTCCAGTTCAGCAAATCATCCAAATGGATACCTAGAAATTTGACGTCTCTCATTTATTAAATTTAATAGTTATACCAATGTAAATCTGTCTATTGAAATAAATACATACATACATAATCAGCCTATATTGTTCCCACTGCTGGGACACAGGCCTCCTGAAATAAATATTTATTCCTTAATTCTCGCTATTGCACCTACCACTGAGTTTGTCTCTGCATTTCTCAAAGGTTTACCGGTAGAAAATGCCTATGGCATTAAGTCCGCCTCTGTACATGTGTGTGCTTAAAGTATTAAGTAAATAAATAAAATATAAATAAAATAAAATATAAATAAAATAAATTAAATGGGTAAAAAAATTGCAATCGGGTAACAGAAACATATTTATACCTGAGCTTAAATAATGCCTCAAAACATTCGATGTTGTTAATAGTAGGTACGTACCTAAATCTAATAAGACCATATATTAATTAATTTAGTTAGTTAGGTACTACTCACAGTTTATTTATCAATAAACACAATTAACGCTGACACTGAACGAGATACAATAGAACTTTTTTTACGTTTAAGGGCGTTTACGTGTCCCTGAACGTGTTAAGGCTCCTGTAGACAGGTGCGACGCGACAGTGCGACGCGATTTTGCTAGAACAATTTCCATGAAGTTTTCATAGAAATTGATCTACTATAGTCGCGTCGGGCCGGTCTGCGGGAGCCTTTAATTTGATGGATACAGTGGTTAGGTACAATATTTTCAGACGATTTCGAAAGCTTGTTTACTTAAATCTGTGGTCAAATAACATTATCAATAACAACTGCTCACATGAGATTTCACAGAAGGTTTACAGGTCACATTGATCAATCTTTATAAAACCGGCCAAATGTGAGTCGGACTCGCTCGGGTTCCATACCGTACTAAGATAGAGCAAAAAAAGCTCCGAAAAAAACACGTTTCTTGTATGGGGAACCCCTTTAATTACTAACTTTATTTAATTTTTATTATTATATATATTATATAATAGTTACACCGGCAATAGAAATACACAATCTGCAAAAAAATCAACTGTCTACCTATTACGGTTCATGAGTTACAGCCCGCTGACAGACAGACGGACGGCCGGAAGGACGCGGAGGCTTAGTAATAGGGTTGTGTTTGCCACCCTACGGATACGAAACCCTAAAAACCGAGATATAGTCTCTTTACAAATAAGTTTTATCATGTAAAAGTTACACATCGAAAAGCTTCAATACTCTGATTTTTAATATGCTGGACCAAAATGACAGCTGTCATCGACCTTTTTTAAAAATAACACTAATTAATTGACCGAGTGAGGGAAGCGTCTCTGCTTCAAGTCTGACAAAATTGGCTTTCCTCTGTCAGTTTGTTTCTACAGGTCGTATTTTACAACCGATCTGGACGAAACTTGGTATACAGGTTTTACGACTTTATAGAATTTTTTGCTGTCGGGGATTTTTGATTGCAGGGGTACCTAATTTTAAGGTGCAAAAAAGGGGCTACTGGATATCTCCGAATTATGAGATCCAATTTCGATGGTTCTTTTTTTTATTTGAAAGGTAGTAACTTTAAGTTAGTCTCATAGAAATTTGGTGAAGATCTGATGAGGATCTTCGGTGTGATGAGCAGAATAGCTCTTCAAAATGCAGTAAATTGCTCACTTTTAGATTTCTAAAAAGATTGAGCACGCGAGGTTTACTGTTCGCAGAATTACTAGTACCTATTACAGAGACAACACGACAGGGAAGGTTCTCCTGTAGATAATGATTCAGTGGTCGTTGGTAAGAGTCACTCGGTAATTAGGTTATTTTTATGTCAACACCAAATGTCAATTTGGTCTAGCAAATTAAAATTCAGAGTATAGATGATATCGCTCCAAATAAATAGAATCGTGAGTAATGCTCCAAGAATGGAGATCGGTATGTAATTTAATCATATTGTCCTTATACAAACTCGATACGGTGCCTGCCATACTTATACTGATTGACGATCGATTAATTTAAAGACAACTGGGTCAAATAAATAAGATGTTTTGTTACTCAATGGAAGAATTACATTAGTTTGACTTGTTTAACTTTAATTTTCTTGATAACAACAATTATGTAGATAAACAATTACAACAAGTTTTTCGATGTCATTAAGGACGACGCAGTCATTAAGGAGAAATAAAGATGTTTAATGTATTTATTTATTTGATTCCTACGTCTAAACGGTCTTTTAAAGAAAACTGAATTGTTTTTTTGTTACCTAGGTATCTGTTAATTAATTAAACTATGAATCTGCGACAAGTGATTAGCACAGCTTTATTTCAGTGGTAGCAAAATAATAAAGCATTATGAAACGCTATTCTTTGCAAGCTAAGTATAATAATACAGTTAACTAACCTAACATGTCATCGGAAACCATAGACAATGCACCAACCTTGTTTGTACATTTCAAACTGACTATTGACGAAATTCGGAAGCTTGTTTACACCACGTATCGGGAATTAACGCCACATTTCGCGACTAACCGTTGGTTAGTGGACCAAAATTATTCGTTTGCTTTGATACGCGCGCGCGGTCGCATTGCATTCGAGCCTATAATTGCAAAACTCCCGTTTGTGAATTCTATGGTGCAACCGTTCTATTGATTTTACAACGTGTATTAGAGCGGGTTCAGTTGGCTATTAGGTTATAATTAGCATTCAATCAATGGAAATTGCATGGATCAGAATGCTGCAGTTTGAATTATGTATTCAGCTATTAATTACTGTTTATTAAGACTGAATAGTAAGATCGGTATAAAGTTTCCAGGGAAACTGAAGAAAATAATCCTGTCATTTTGACTCGTGTGAGCGTAATATCAAATTAAAATGAAAGTCTGTGCAGAGCGCAGATATTATTTCTTATTTCTGTGGTGCAGAATGATGTATAACCGCAAATAAGATTAGACGGATCAAACTTGCGGCAAGAGTTGTACTAAAGAAAGAAAAAAATATATTTCGGACACGCACAGAAAATACAAAAACTAAAAAAAATAGCTGCATTTAAAACTACCAAAATATATTTTTTCGAATAAACAAAACACAAAAAAACATAAAGGACTATGCGACGCCAAAAAGGCTCCGCATAATGCTGGGTGATATAAAAAAAAAACTCAACGCTGTTAGGGCCCGATTATTGCATTTTTATTTCTTAAAAAATTATTTGATTTACACAGTGCGATTTAATTGCCAGTGGCATACCATAAGCTGAGGCAACTATAAAAGTTGCACCGCCTAAATAGCGTTTAGACGATGCAAGTCTTTTGTTGCTTCAATTTTAATGTACGCCAGACAGGCAAGAAACTTCATCGTCTAAATGTGGCTTAGGTATCGGGCAATGTTAAAAAAAAAACAGATAAGCCGGGATTTGGAATTGCATTCCAAATTTAAATAGCCGATCAGCCATTAAGCTTGTCAAACAGTTGATTGTTTTAGTTAGATATACAATGTAACCTCAGAGAATGTAACGATGTCCCAACTTTTTTCATGTTTACTTTTCGTTGATTGGTCGATTTAGTTGGTTGCTACGTGACTTGTGTTGCAAGTTACAACGTTGCACGTGACAGGCAATATTTACCGGTTAATAATAATTGTAAAGGCACTGTCACTAGTTCCATTTGCAAGATTAATGAAGCTTTAGACAGTTTGCATATAATAATATGTTATTAAATTGTGGGCAAGTATTCACTTTATGTAATCGTCGGGGCATTGGGTCAAAGGTGTCAGGTGCCTCCTTGATGAAAGGGGTCATCATTGCTTATTGACACACACCTGTAGGTAACACAAAGGGATTTACCGATGCCATATTGGTGCCGATTCCCTTGTTCACAAACTAAACTAAATTTAAGTTCTATTTCATTAAGAAAAGGACAGCAGATAAATTTTAGTTTAGTCCTGTCAAATTAATCAGCGCTTGACGTAAATTGACGTAATTTTAGTAGGCAAGTTTTTAATCACGTCTAAACTTGTATGGAGTAGTGACAGGCGCTGAATAATTTGACAGGACTAAACTAAAATGTATCATCTGTCTTTTTCTTAATGAAATATAAAGAAAAAGATGCACTGAACTTAAATTTAGTTTAGTTTGTGAACAAAGGAATCGGTTAGTAACAAGAGCAAAGTTGAAATTTCTGTTGTCACGCGTTAGCAATTTTACCTGCATCCATCTCTTTCATACCGGAATACAGCGGCTTTGTTGCATTCCAGTCCACTTGGCGACAGTACTTAGTACAGTAGCAGTACTGTCGCGGTTCTTCCTTTCCAAGGAGTTCTATTACACACTGCTAAGAAGTTGTATGCGGTCTTCAACTTCAGTTTTACCTTTTTAAACAAGTTACTGAAATGAGTGAAGGGTTTCCTACAATGATTTAATGAGAAACATTTTAATAATAAAACTTCTCGACTTAGCCTAAAATACACTATCCATCTGCCTAGCCTTTCCCAACTATGTTCGGGTCGGCTTCCAGGATAACCAGATGCAGCTGAATACCAGTATCTTACATGGAGCGACTGCCTATCTGACCACCACGACCCAGCTACTGGGTCAAAAAAAAATCAAAATATTTCATTTCACATAAACCTACATGGGCACTTATGAAACGTCAGAAGCTAGGTGCACGGTTCCAATTGGTCGTTTCCTATGGAGAAGAGCCGGCACGAAACTCCACGGTTACTCTTTTAAAAATAATTGGCTTTTACAATGTTTTCAAATTACACAAATTAGGTATGGGAGGACAGTGTAGACCTATCAAGAAGTACTTAACAAAAAAAAAAAGAGAAAAGAAAACGGTCTACAAAAGATCTAGTCTATTAAGCCTACAACGTTCTCACATTCACAACGTACTCAAGAATCACTGTAAAATATTATTAAGTCTGAAATATAAATTGTAGGTATATAATGTCAAATAGTGAAAATATAATGTCAAAAAAGTATGTGTAAAAAATAATAATAATAAACATCGTAATTTGGGAGCAGTTAATAGACATTTCCGTAGTTATACCAGGTAATAGGTAACACGACACTCCTTGGTAAAACTGGTTGTCAGACTTTTTAGGCTTCTGACGTATACAAAAACATAGCAAACTAAAACATCTAGATAAAAATGGAACAAAAATAAGGAATACGAAAAGAAATACCTTCACACGGTTCTTTTACGTCCAACTACATCTAATTATAGCCTTGCAGTCTATAAATACGAAACTCGATTTATAGCGTTATTAATGACTTATAAGGCAAGTAATCGAATTAATAGTCTAAGCTAGTTAGGCAAAAAATACACATATCCTGGCCACATGTGTTTTCATTATCCGTGAATTAGGCTAGTGAATGGTCGAGTAATTTACTTAGAGACTACGTGGTTAGCATACGCGAGTGGCCAGTAGGTACTTATATGCTAGTAAATTTATAATGTCGGTTAAACGCAGCATGATGAGAATGAGAAAGATGAGAATATTTTTTCATTATTTTTATGACAGGTCGAAGTTATTGGCCAGATAGAATTTACTTTTTTCGATCGCTGTTGTTTCCGTAATTTGTGAATGTGATCTACGGTTATCTCTGACTCTTTGTGTATTGGTACAATTGTATGGAAGTAGTAAGGAAGTGGTATAGGTATAAATTATTACGGTATTGGTTCGACAATTTTTTTATTTCGTCGATCGGCTTTTCCAGAACGAAGAAGTTCATTTTATGACCAGTTAAGATTTCATAGTTTCATAACAGTCCAACGGCTGCACATTCAATCTTATTTCAAAATTCAAAGAGTCCAATAAAACCGCTTTATGCCAAACTACGCTTTGACATCTTAGCCTTTAAATAAAGAACAGGCAGAGACGAAACTTCAGTCAGCCAATGCAGAATACGAGTGGTGAAGCGTCGTGCTGAACCGTAAATTACGGACAGAGGTGAACGCTCGCACCACCCGACGCCACCAGTTGAACTTGACTCGCGGCTACCTTAACATTGCTTGCATACCGTGAAGGTATTATGTATATAAGGAAACGATCTAATCATGCGTCCTTTGCCACCGTCTTAGTTGCGGTTTCGATGAAAGTGTTTTGATTGCGTTCGTATTTCAAAATTATTTTTTATTTATTCTTTTCTCTCTTAGCTATTGGTTTTGGGGAAAGGAGTTTGGATGGTTTTAGATTATATGCTTATACTTTGGTTGTCATTGTAAAGTATTCGGTGTGTTTTCTAGCACTAGTAATTATTTTAAGCGTAAGTCGTTATTAATTTAAGTATTTTCTGAGAATCCTATTATAAACATGATTGTTTGCAGATATTAAACTCGCGTTTCTCTTTGGAATTTTATGTTTAACTGTGTCATTGAACGTTGACATTAGTTAAAACTACACAAATGTTAAATGACTTATTATGATTGTTAGCAATAGATGTATATTATTAAATTGTTTATCAATAAGGAAATTGTAACGCTGCACAAAACTATACCGGTATACGAATACATAACCACACTTTGTTATTTAAGTGCAAAACCCACTTACAATCCAGCTTGAAGCGAACAAAGTGTCTCGGCAGAACGCTTCCTGTTTATGAAATGTATTACAAAACGTACCCTTCGAATATTCCGCAGCAATCAGTGGTCCAATGCGATTCCAGGGTATGGACCGTGAACCCTGCGCGCACGCACCCGTGTTTGTCCGCCGTCGGATGATCCGAGGCCGATATATAAGCCGTCGGCATGAACACTCGGCACCATTCGCGATTAAACGCCACCGGAGTGAGCTTCCGCAGACAGAGGCCAGTCTGACCGTCAACTGAATTGATACAATTGCTTGCCACCCTTCCGCGATGTCTGCGCTCCGTGTTCTCCTGATCGCTGTGCTGTGCTTCGCCGTGACCGTCGAGTGCAAGCCCTTCTTCGACGCCATATACGATGCTATCAATGGCAACGCGAGAAGATCTTACGGCTACAGCGGCTATGGAAACTACGGCTACGATGGCTACGGTTATGGAAGCGGCTACCAACAACCTAACTACGGATATAAGCCGAGGAATGTAGAGCGTGCGCCGAGACAGGGAAAGACGTACAAGGAGATCTGCAGGGTCCACTTTCCTGACTCCATAGCGGTGCCAGGCGCGGGGGGCATCGTGTGTCCCTACTGAGGGTCAGATCGCGTGTTCTACGCAGTGGAGCGCCTGCTCCGAAGACGTAACATCATGAGGATGGGTTGAACTGGTTCGAAACGCCAACAATTCACAGATGATCTCTACTAGAAAACTTAGAATCAGCATTTGTTTGATTACCGTTTTGATTTTACAAAATGTGATGATTGCCTTCAATAGTGTGTTCTCTGATATTTAATTTTGTAGTAGTGATTGTACTGAACGTCTCGATTATCGTATTCTGTCTCAAGTTTACGAAGTGCAAGTGTCAAGTGTCTTGTTATCTTCCACGATGTTTTCAATGCTAACTCGACTTGTCCTACAGTGTGTTAAGTTACTTTCGTAAGTCTCATTGTAATATAGCGTGTGATATGAAGTTTATCATTGCCGTGATAACCTTTTGATAATTCTTCTATAAGTGATTATTGTAGCTACTTTAGTTTCTCTGGACACCGGACGCTTAGAACACGCGATAATAGTTTTAAAAATTGTTTTGTAAATACGTAATGTGGCAAAATTATGATTGGCTTTTTGTACTTATAGATGAAAAAATTGTCTTTTAGATCCAACTGTCTTTGAACTTCCATACTTTTTCAACTAAAGCGTTTCTTTTGATTAACATAATGTTTAGTACAAGTAAATTTTAAGTATTGTAAATATATTTTTAGTTTTAAAATAAATGTTATGAACTTATGAACGTGTTTTAAGTCAGTTTCGCGACGCGTTGTTGTGAATTAGGTCACTTTCGGGAGTGCGTGTCGTTACAATGATTTATCTGGGACACATCTCAATCAACAACCGTCTCTTTGGTTATGTACCACTTGACAGATTGCTTTTTATATCCTTCCTTAGCCGTGATTATCTGTGCTAATTGCAAGGTATTTCCTGTAAACCCTTATTTGTTTGGCGTCTGCACCCATTTGAGCTTTTTGAGTAAAAATACAAATAATTTAGTCTATCTATAAATCTGTAATTTAAAAATAGAATTAGGTACTTAGACGTTCAGGAGGCGGTGCTGGCAAAATCTTGCGTTTTGCCCAAGTTAAGAGATGCCTAATTTTCATACTAAATCAAAAGTGGGTAGGTATTTCTTAAGCATCTGTTAACAAACCATTCAGACTAATCCATGAATGAGATCATAATTTGAATTAAACGATCCCTATATGGGTTATTTTCAATGTAAACCTATAAGTGACCGTATTAATAATAACCACCTAAATAAAATGAATAAATAAAATGGTCGCCTAAAAAAGTTGATGATTTTCAGCTAATATTAGAATCCTAAGACCCTTTGTATGTTCAGCGTCCTGGCCAGTGCCGTCTTTAATCTATCAGGATGCAAGAGCGAGCTCAAACTTTTTTTCTTTTCTTTCTTAGTCGACAAAGTAGTTACTTTGTCGACTATGTACATAGTTACTTTCTCCACTATGCAGTAAAGTTTGGGAACTAAGAAAACGTAGGATGTATCTATAAGCGAGCGAAATGAACTCGATAATTTTAGTATCTCGTCTGAAGTTTGCTTAGATTTTTTTTGACAGCCTCTTGATACGACGCTGGCAGGAACTAGGGGGCCCATGGATCGCGGGGCCCTGAGCAAAGACAGCCCTGATCCTGGCTATGTTGCTCCATCGTTCGAAGCTACCCTTTCCAACTGGTAAATATTTTTTCCAAAATAAGCCATTTTTAAATCAAAACAAAATAAATTACAAGTTCTAAAACATTTTTGTAACTTACCTCTACCTATATACTGCTTAACTTCAGAATAAATAATATTTTGCTAATTATTGGCTATGGATTACGATACAAATAAATGGAAATAAGGAAGAATAAAATTCAACCCTATTTATTAATATAATTATTTATATTTATGTGTAGTCATAAAGCATAGTCGTAAACAGTCTTTAGCTGTTGGTAAAGTTGCGTTGTGTTCAGTTTCGATCGTTTACGAGCGTGCAGGTGTAGCGCTGACCTAAAATACGAGGGCAATGATTTATATTTACGTGTTAGTTATCTTATTATCTATCTATACAAATAAATAAAATTGAAGTGTCTGTTTGTAATTTCAAAATAATAGATTTTTTTTAATATGAAAGTTTATACGGCAATTATATAAAAAAAATGAAATTATTGTTTATCTGTTTATTCCGGCTGATCTCCGAAACAGCTGGACCTATTTAGGCGATTCTTTCACTGGCAGATAGCTGATGTTATAAGTAGTAACTAAGGCTATTTTTATTTGAGTAAAAGCAACGCGGACGGAGCCTCGGGCAGCACCTAGTTTATTATAGAGAATTTTATAGCATAAATTACTTATAATCGATTTATTACCCACATATACTAAGTGACTAAATCTGTAAATGGCCTTCACTTTCATACTGTATAAGAACACTTTATAAGCTGTAAGGTTCCCGGAAAGAACAAAAAAAAAACTAGTACCTATTATTAATGCGATAGTAACTCTGTCTGTCCTTTTCATGCCTGAACTACTGAACCGATTGTTATGAAATTTGACAGCTTTGGTAGCCTTTTTTTTGTGGGTGGGAAATTAACAAGTAACTGACTAAAACCCACCCGTGTTCTTTTCGTTGCCTGTGTGTTTCCAGAGTTCACGGTATCCCTTTCGGACTTTCCCGTGACCCCGGCAGGGCTTTGGTAGCCTGGGACCTGGAGAAAGACATACGCTATTTTTCACCCTGGTTATTTGGATAAAAAAAACCGGACAAGTGCGAGTTGAACTCGTGTGGTAAGAGTTCCGTACAATGAAAATGTTATCTAATAATAATAATCTTTATTTATATAAAAATAGATTGTAGTACATGTAACAGTTTTCACAAAGTGGGTAGTATGAAATCTCTGACAATCAAGTGGGTGACGTGCTGTTCTCCTTGCTAGGCTATGAAATAGCCTGTATTAAGGAATAACAGTGCCGATCCCCTCTAATTGTATTACTACAATTTTCGTTTAAAAGTTAAAATGTTTAAAAAATATAAAAACAAAATAAATACAGGTATTAGAGCGCGAGCGCATTTGTGCGCGCGCGTGTGTGTGTGTGTGTGTGTGTGTGTGTGTGTGTGTGTGTGTGTGTGTGTGTGAGTGTGTGTGAGAGTGTGTGTGTGTGTGTGTGTGTGTGTGCGTGTACGTGTGTGCGTGTATGTGCGTGCGTGCTGTGTGTAAGTGTATGGATCTCTGTGTGTGTGTGTGTATGTGCGTAAGCGTGCGTGCGTAAGTATGGGGATTGGTTTAGCGTGGGTCTATTTTTTGGGTGAGTGGTACAATATACAAACTTGTCATAACTTAATTAAATTAAATATTTTTCTGTTTCGTCGTAGGTTTTATTTTGAAGGAATGTGCGGACAGTCTTTTTACAATTATGATATGACAATTTATATAAGGGACATTTTTTGTTAATTGTATTGTAAAGAGACGGACCTAAATAATAAAAGAATCTTTTAGTAAACGAGAGGCGGGTTTTTGGAGGAGTACAAATTTTATCTTTTCGGCGTTTGGTAATTTCAATATAGGGGGTTATGCGGTGTTGCAACAGAATTGATTGTAAAATAAAGTGTTGCCGCACGTTGAGGACGTTGCAGCTTTTGTATAACTGATTAGTTGGATAAATTAGTGGATGGAAGGTAGCAACTGTCAATATGGCGCGATATGCAACTTCCAACGGTTTAAGGATAGTTTTTGCAGCACCACCCCAACAGGGAATACAATAGGTAATAATAGATAGGCATAAGGCAAAATAAACATTACGTATAATTATAGGATTAGCAATATTTCTTAAGGTTTTAAATATATATATAAGTTTGCGTACTCTGCCAGTAAGGACATTAATATGAGATTTAAATTTAAGATTCTTATCGGATATAGAGGATTCTTAGAGGATATAGGTGCACAGTGGCATGAAACTTGAGTTTTAAAATTGCTTGTGTGAGCTTTAAGTTTAATTAGTGGGTTTGGTTGGGTAGCAGTACTTGGTTTTGGAGGTATTGAGTTTAAGCGTGTGGAAATAAAGCCAGCTTAGCACTACATCAAAGCCATGCTGTGCTTTGTCCTCGAGTTCAGGCCATGTGTTGGCGACGAAAGTTATAGCAGTGTCATCTGCAAAGGATGTCATCTTGGCATTTGGGATATCTATATTGCACAAGTCGTTTATAAAAACTAGAAATAAAGTGGGACCCAATATGCTTCCTTGTGGAACGCCATAGTAGATGGGGAGCTCATTGCTGCTGTGACAATCAATCTTGACTATCTGGGAGCAATTTGTGAGGTAGCTTTGAAAGAGATCAAGTATCTACCATGTTTTTTATCCCAAGATACTGCAATATTCTCACATACATTCTAACTGCAAATGTAAGTTTTTACACACAATATTGAGAGGGGGGGGGGGGGGGGGGGAATGTAATAGTACGGAACCCTTAATGCGCGAGTCCGACTCGTACTTGGCCGGTTTTTTTCCTTTTAAGTCCGGAACCCTAAAAATGATGCAAATACTAAAATACGACAAAGTCGCGGGGAACAGTTCATTTTACCATTTTGCCTCCTTATCAAGATAAGATCAGACTGCCTAGCATAGCATTTCGTTCGGTTCGTTTGATTCCTTTAAATAACCTGCTTTTGTCTTAACTCCGTTCTTTCATCTTACTTAACTCAACGTTCTCAAATTTGGTCCTTCTCAAAGATAATTTCGATCACAACGGTGTTATCTAGTGTCAAGAAGTGTCGACTTGTTTCAACCTACAGTGGATATAAAAGAACCGTGTCATTACAAAACGAGTCCTAACTTGAGTCCAAATCCAAACCTACGAGCCCGTTATTACGTTTTGCACTTTATTCCGAGAACTGAAAAGTTGAAATACAAAATTAGTAGTTAAAACTTTAATTTTCATTAAGACGCTGACAACACCTAAACCGCGGTCACTGTCAGATTGCATAGAAAAGAAAGAGAAGCGCGATGACACAACGCTTGTAATTTATTGCGAAATATGAAGCAATTATCTATTTACTCAAAATTGAGTTGAATAATCGAAAATATTAAACAACCAAGTTCTGCATTCAAATAAGACGTTCTTGTTATTAATTTAATTCGTAACGTACACTGATATTTAATGCAGATATTTTGGATTAGAACTCAAAGTAAGAGGTTAGTTTAACGTTAGATTGTATCGACATTTTTTTTCAAAACGTGTTTTGTTAACAACCAAGTTCTGGGAAATATGTTCAAAATTAACATATATTTTTTCCGCTACCACAAACTATACAGATTTGGCAATTTTTTTTCTTAAGAGGAGCCTATTTTGGTCAATTGGGTCTTGTCAGCGCTTTAATGGCTCGATGGTTTAAATCTGGCTTTAAAGAAAAACCTTGGTATGTAATAAAGCCGTAAATGCCGTGCACCTCCGTTCTTTCCACACTGAGGCGATAAGTAGTTAGATCAGCTGACGGAAATAGGTCAAATGACGATGATATGGGCCAGTGGTCACACTGGGTACACACGTCACGCTGGGACTACATGTGATGTGACCATTTGTTGTGAACCGTGATTTTATTAAACTGCGGCTACTGAAGGATCGAAGGTTCAAAAACAACATAAGACTACATGACATAATAGCTGATAGGTAGATAAAAATATGTTTTTTTTTTAAATACTTATTTTAATGTGTACATTTTTCTTTGACGATCAGGCTCAAAGGCTTTATTTGTAGAACATAGGTAAACAAAAAAGTACAGATGTCAGTATTAATAAAATGAACGCCTATGTCTTGCCGTCAACGGCGTACAAATCTCTCAAGGCTCAAAAAGTCTTCTTTCTGACTTAGGGAGTTTTTAACTCCCAAAGTCAGAAAGAAGACTCCTTTGGGCATGCTTTACGATGAAGTGTATATAGGTTTGATTTAATTTGTTTGTTTGTAGATGCTCTCTATCCAACACCTTTACTCGTATAACATTCAAGGAACCTGCAGACTGTATTTATGCATACGTACCTTTTACAAATTAACTACTCAAGTAGTTCAAACGTGTTTTGTGAAATATCACAATTAGGCAAAAAACCGTCCAAGTGAGAGTCGGACTCGCGCACGAAGGGTTCCGTACCATTATCTATAAAAACAGCAAAAAAGTCATGTTTGTTGTATGGGAGCCCACTTAGATATTTATTTTATTCTGTTTTTTAGTATTTGTTGTAATAGAGGCAACAGAAATATATCATCTGTGAAAATTTCAACTGTCTAACTATCACGGTTCATGAGATACATTCTGGTGACAGACGGACACACAGAGGGACAGCGGAGTCTTAGTAATACGGTCCCGTTTTACCCTTTGGGTACGGAACCCTAAAAATCAAGAAAGAAAGAAAATAGGTTTATTTAGTAACACACTAACGTGACACTAGCGTGACACTACTGTGGCTTTACGCCGAGATTTATGCCACTGATAAGCAATATTATAAATGACTAGATGCGCCCCGCGGTTTCACCCGCATAAGTTTTGACCCCGTGGGTATATCGGGATAAAAAGTATCCTATGTGTTATTCCTGGTTATAAACTATCTGTGTGCCAAATTTCATCCAAATCCGTTCAGTACTTTTTGCGTGAAAGAGTAACAAACATCCATCCATCCTTACAAACTTTCGAATTTATAATATTAGTAGGAAGTAGGATAAATGATTTTATTTCTGTAAGTAGGTTTGTACAAACACTTTTGCACGTCAATCATATTTTTAAAAACTCGATGAGGTCGGCGTTTCCTATCTGATTACTGAGAAAAAAGGCCAAAACAAACTCAGAGGTCACAGTCTCTTTTAAAGTCCAGACATAATCTTGGTCAGATCATGTGAAGACCATGTAGATTGGTGTCTGAAATGGTTTTGATGAAAGAACCACATAGATTGAGTGGACTTGTCCAGTCAGTGCACGCATTATTTTGTCAATAGTCGTGCAGCTCATTTCAGAACTTAAGGAGCTCAAC
Organism: Atethmia centrago; assembly: GCA_905333075.3. NCBI lineage: Eukaryota > Metazoa > Arthropoda > Insecta > Lepidoptera > Noctuidae > Atethmia > Atethmia centrago. Next base: position 25,015,872 of record HG995378.1, on the reverse strand, counting down.
GATTCAACGAACAATACATAAGAAATAACATTTGGGCAGGCTGCAAATAATACTTAAACTGCTAAACCATGTTAAAACTGAGAAAAAAAAACAAAATTAACCCACATAGTCAAATTCTTTAGACTTGTGACTAAGTGATAACAGTCGCACGGGTCGATCAATCAGGTTAAGCTATGCTTGCCGCGGTTGATCCGTGGATGGGTTATCTTTACACACCAAGAATCCTCCGTGCCTCGGAAAGCACGTTAAGCCCTTTCTTTAAGCTGTAATTCGTGGACAGTCGTTAAGGGTCGTCACAAGCCCGAAAGTCTGACATCCAGTCTTACCAAGGAGTATCGAATTACCGAGTAACTGGGTTGTGGATGTCAGATAGGCAGTCACTCCATTTATAATACTGGTCTCAGCTGTATCCTGTTAGATCGGAGGCTGACCGCAACATAGTTGGGAAAATGCTATAGGCAGATGATATGAAGCAATATTCTTTAGAACTTACTGAACGATTTGATTGATAAATGCCAAGTCTTAGGATTATAATTGGTATATAAACTATATCATCAGCCTACAGAAGTCCACTGCTGGACATAGGCCTCTCCAATCGAACACCATTCAGCCCGATTCTCGGAAACTCTCATCCAGCTGCTACTAGATGCTGGGTGGGAAGTCATCAAATAACTTCTCCCGCTCTGGGTGGAGCGGGAGGGTGTGTCAGACTCTTACTGACTAAAAACCACCCGTATTCCTTCCGTTGCCTGCTACCCTGCGAAGTTCGTCGGTCCACCTAACCTGGAAGAATCCTACCTTACGTTTAGGCATACAGACTTAAAAATAACAAAAATAGATGGGTATAAGGGGTGTCCGTTCTACTCAAAGAGTTGGTCTTAAACCTCTTCCATGCCAAGGGAATGGCACATCCCACGGGAACCATCAACATCTTCGACTGACGTCATCACAGTCCGTTTACTGATCATTTATTCGAAGACGATAATCTACATCCACCATGACATAACATAACAAGGAAAACGAATGCCTAAACATTATAACACGTTCATTAATGCGCAGGAGTCGACCACCCCTCAAATCTTGGAATAACAATATGGCCACGCATACAAATTGTCCTAAAATATGTTAAAATCATACTTACTGACCTTGAATGGTGCAAAATGTAGTTTATGGTACTTACCCGTATATTTATTAGACTTATAAATATGTAACTGGTGTCTATATGAGCAGAATTTAATATCGTTTTGGACATTTTATAATTCTTATTTGTCATCCAATAGTTTTGCTTAAAATTGACTTTCAATCATTCATTGGAGAAATCTGACATGTGCTAGCTGTCACTTTGTATAATAAAATGGTCATATTTATTGTATTCTAGACGTTTACACTTATTATTATACATTTATTTTACACTAATATAAATCGAATAAACTAAACGGTCAACATTACAATAAATATGACCATTTTATTACACAAAGTGACAGCCAACACATGTCAGATTACTCCATTAAATTAGTAATTCGACTGTAGTTCGTCTAATGGTCGAAAAAGCGACTGACGAGCGTGAGCTTGGCTTCGATTTCCAGGGGTGAAGTCTTTTTAGATTTGCTCCTAGACTTGTAACCATTACTTATGAAATGAAATGAAGGTGCAATATGAATGGCTACGGTCTTGGATTCGATTCCAAGGTTGGTCAGTGTGATCGAGGTTTTCTTCTAAGAAATAGGTATCTACTAAATTATAGTTTTCAGATTTTCCTATTAAATGTAACCTAATTGGCCATGCTTTGCCATCTCATCTTGAGTGTCTAATGACTAAGATTAATAGTAAATAGCTGTTGCCCGAGGCTTCGCCGGTGTGGGTGTCGGAAAATATCCCACGGGAACGTACTACCGCGATTAAAAGTATCCTTTGTGTTGCCAAATTTCATACAAATCCGTTTAGCCGTTTTTGCGCCAATCCAGGACATACATCTAGACAAACAGACAAACGGACAAACATTCTTCGTTACAATTGTATTATAACATCACGCCTGTTATCCCCGAAGGGTTAGGCAGAAGTGTACCTAAAGTACACCCACATTTCGCCAGTTTTGTTTAAGTCCCATGTACTAGGGGCGAGCTTACTGTTATCAACCGGGCAGAAATCCAGACTCCGGGCTGCTACTGAAAAAATCCTGCTGGAAAAACCCAATAAAACTTTTCACGACCTTGGAATCGAACCCAGGACCTCCTCCTATTTAATTATATGTATTGATAATAAGGGATAAACCGGTATGCAACGGCTGTTAAAGACTAAGGTTGGTGGGCTCTATGTGAACCCAGGGGAATTTATTGTTTAGTAAATTGTCTACCATTTAAATTGTCCGTATTTTTTGTAATGGCGATGGCGGCTCGATCACGGTGTGGTGACGGAAGTAACTGGTGCTTATAGCTCAGGAGTCCTCCTAGTTTAAGCCCAGTTGCACGTGTCTAGTATCTTGCCACTTAGTTTTAAATCCTTTTTTTATGGGAAATCATCAAATAACTTCTTCCGCTCTGGTCGGAGCGGGAGGGTGTGTCAGACTCTTACTGACTAAAACCCGCCCGTATTCCTTCCTGTTGCCTGTGTTGCGGGGGCCTCGGTGACCCATTAGTACCTTCCCGCGACTAGTTTTAAAGCCTAATGTAAGGTAAAATAATTGTAAGGTCTTCAACAAATAAATATTGTTTGTTGTTTGTTTATTGTATATTTAAATAACAACTGTCATTCTTTAAGTTGTATGAAATGGCTATCGTAATGACATTTGATAAACAAATAATTTTTCTGGCTGTATATTTGCCAACCGAGACCGATGATTAAGATGTCCTCAAGGCACTAATCTTGTTGGGTGAATGTGTCATCAGAATTTTCAGTCAAGACCACAGCGACGTTGGTGAATAATCTCATAAATCGATTGATATTCGAGGTGGCCTTAGCTTCACTCACTGGGGGTCAAGACAAGTTATTATACCTTCATTTTTAGGGTTCCTTAGTCAACTAGGAACCTACGGTCTGTGTGTCAGCGGCTTAGTTCATATACTCTTAGTACTAGAAAGCTGTAATTTGGCATGAGTATACCTACCATGGGTGATCACGCTGAAAGAATGGTTAAATAAAATCTTGAAAAAATAACATTTTATAGGGATGATATTTTTTTCTCTTTTCTATCCCATGGTGTTGGGTATCGTTGGATAGGTCGTTAAGAAATATTGCGGGACTGTGAAAGCCATTTTTCGATTCAGTGATTCGTTTGCGTAAATAAGCTTTAAAGTGCTAATTTTTGTTAGAGTCAAGTGCCGTCTGCCAGCTAAATGGTTGTTTTTGTATATGTGAAAAAAATTACGGCAGTAGTATATAATTAACCAAGTTAAAAGGAAAACTATCACAGCTAAGTAGGCTTTACAAGTTAACGAATAATAGTCGACCAACTTAAATTTGCAGTTGGAATTTAACGGAGAAAATGTTTTTTAACTACAATATTAAATTTATTCTTGGGATAAATTCATCTCAACTGCGGAACCCTTCATTGTGGCGGACCTGTGAATCTCCGCTGAAAAGCGTCGCTAACAAGTTTCTACATTAACTTACCCCTATAATAAATCTGTAGTTCCGTATTTCACTGAAAACTGGCTGACCTGACAGACGTTCGAGTTCGAATCTTCCATTATTTTTTTTACCATTTATGTACACACATAATTATATGAATAGTAAAGAAGAAAAGAACAGAAACATACGTACAAAGGTTATGCATATTTCTAAAGAAATCTCTTCCAGCATACCTGCGATAGGAAAGTAGATAAAGAGATGTAGACACCGTGTGTAAGAGTACAAGAGAAAATATAATACGTAAAATCGAAACAATTCACAAAACAAATAATATGTGAATATACTAACATACATACTCGTACATACAAAAATACATAGGTACATACTTGTAAAATAAATATCACTAGAATATTTAAAAAATAAAGTGTAATTTAAAATAATAAATAAATACGCAACTATGACGAACTGAAAATATAGTGTTATTTTTTCTAAAAAGTGTTTTTAGTGTTATTTTTTTTCTCTAAAAACCTTCTTAAAAAAAAAAACGTTCTCAAGTGATATGCTTACTTTTATTTAAATGAATAAATGCAGTCCTGCTCCGTTGGGGTCCATTCTGGTTCAGCCTCCCACTTCCTATCCTCTAGGAGTCTATTGTCTAGGAAGTGAGTCTCGAGAAGGACCTTACTGGTTTCCTGGTCAGTTAGAGTCATAATGACCAGTGGTGTCTCAGTGGTAACGGCCGCGATTTGTTGTAAGTCGTAGGTTCGAACCCAGGCAGATGCTTTACTTTGTATAAATTATTTCATCATCACTGCTCTCAAAACGGTGAAGGAAAACATCGTGAGGAAACCGGCATGTCCTAGAACCAAAAATTCGAAGACATGTGACATCTACCAACCCGCACTGGGCCCGCGTGGTGGATTACGGCCCACTCCCTCTCACAGAGAGGAGGCCTGTGTCCCAGCAATGGGAACATTATACGCTGATTATGTTGTGTCATCATAACAAATACTGATTCATTTCTGTCCTATTGGTGATGACAAATTGTGGAGATAATGTTTTTTTTTTGCAGGAAGTATGGGTAATGCGTTAGTCATACCTACTGTGTTGAGTAAGGTAAAGAATTATATTAAGGCACAGATATACGATTTTAGTGACTTTTAAATCTGTCATTACGCCTTCAAATAATGCAAGTCAGTTATGCAAACATTTATTTTAAACTAGAACGCGTACACACAACTCTATATTATTGAATATTATAGTGAATATTTACGTATTGTAGTAAAAATACTTTATGAAATAAATTCAAGAAGTAATTTCTATGCATATAATAGGTACGATATTACTTTCAAACTACATATGATATTTTCATATTTATGTTGTATGAACAAACTATTTTATTGTCTATTAATATCTGTGATTTTTTTCATATACTCATAGTTTCGTTTCTAAAAATAAATATTTTCATTGAAACCGAACGGCAGCGCGGTGTGAGCGCGACGCGCAATTGTATGGCCAAGATCAAGGCGTTTCCCGAAGCTTAAGTATACTGACAGGTATTATGTAGAATTTTATTATGATAAAGATGCGTTCAATTATAATGAGGTGAAGTTATATTTTATATTGTATTTGCAAATTAATAATTGCACACGTTCAAACATCTAATATTTAGAATTTTAGACTATATAAAAAAAATACAGACTCAAGTAATAAAGTAAAATATTCGGTCTTTAATTTGGTATTCATTGTAGAATTATATGAAGGAAGGGAATAGCAGGAAACTGCTCACAATTAAACATATTAATGTTGATTTAAACACTTGTTTTAAACGACACATGTTGTGTACAAATAAATGCATTATTTAATTGTTATTTTTCCATTCCTTTATTGATAGCGGCAGTAGCAGGCGCAGCGTTCTCTAGTCTCTACCTACCCCCATGGGAAGAAGGCGTGAGTTTATGTATGTATGTGTCACTAGCTCACAATTATTTAACAAGTAAGTTTATAATTATACTAGCTGCGCTCGCCGGTTTCACATTACACACGCGTAAGTCTCGATGCCGTGGGAATATTGGGATAAAAAGTATCCTATATCCTAACCCAAGCCATGGTCTACCGATATGCCAAATTTCATCCAAATCCGTTCAGCCGTTTTGGCGTGAAAGCGTAACAAACAAACACAAACTTTCTTTCGCATTTATAATTTTAATAAGGATTTGTACAACCTAATTATATTATTATACTTGCCCGGTTGATGGCAATAGGCTCGCCCCAGATTACATGGGACTTACCCCCTATTACTTAAACAGGTACACCTCTGCCCAACCCTTCGGGGAAACAAGGCGTGATGCGGCGGTTATGTATGTGTATTATAAAATAAAGACAATAGCATAGAGTTAAGAGAGGAGCAGATTACAATTAATTACAAGCAAATAAATACGAACAATAAATGCACAATAATTACTTAGATCATGAATATTAATAAAATACATACAGACCTACCTATAATATTAATAGATAGATAGATAGATAGAATACTCTTTATTATGTACTATCGGCCAATCTTCCGCATGCTCACCTCTAAGGCGATAATCGTATAGCACGGCTCACGACTCGATCGCCCGATGCAAGCGTTTTGGCCAATGGGATGAATGAAGCGTATTTTAGCCGTGTTTGTATTAATGTAATTATGTATAGTGTGTGTGACAGTCACATTAGGCGCGTGCTATGCTCACTTGTTTGTAAGACATTTTTTTAATGGGCACGGCCAGCGAGAGCGCTTTATGAATTGTTATTGTTGACAAGAAGTAATTTCGTACTAATATCTTCCGTTTGGTTTAGAAAATGTATTATTGGTATTGCTATACGCGTACCCTAAAAAAACTTTATTTAGCATTTTTGTTTACCACTTTGCCAAATTACAGCTTTCTAGTAAGAGTCTGTGAGCTAAGCCGGGGACAGACAGACAGACGGTCATGGCGAAACTATAAGAGTTCCTTGTTGACTACGGAACCCTAAAACGAAGCAAGTTACGTAGTTTTGTTAGAAATTGTCATTTGCTATCTCTTTCTTTTATTGCTGTTTTGATTAAAATAGCAAAATTACTTACAGTAGTATTTGAACCATTACTTGGCGCAGTTTATACAATGTTATCAGATTTTTTTATTATTGCTGTCGCAACTTTTGCAACTGCAATAAAAATAAGTTCATTATCTAAGCACCATTGTTATTCAGTGGGAACGTCAGAACATCTGGTTAAACAATAGATCGGCTTTATAGAACGGCCATAAAATACGGTCGCAAAAAATTACGAAATATTTCTTCAACACACTTGCTTGTAAAGTGACTCAGAAATTCAGCTTATTATACAGAAGTATTTTTACTTTACATTTCTTTTTTCAATATACGCAGTTTTTGTCCAAAAACAATGAATATTTTTGAGAAAAAAAAAATTCGTTACATCAGATAAATCAATCATCAAAATTATCATCATTTCATAAAATTATATATTTTTCACTACATATTAACGTTAATTTGCTTATTCAAAACATTATTTTGTTTATTATATTTTTTATATAGGCTGTTTAGCGGTTTTTCCAGCGCCTTTATTTACACCTGCGGCGCGCGGGATAAACAAAACAAGCGCGGTATTTTCCAGAAATACTTGTTAACGTTTTCATTGTGTGGTTAATTATTATCAAAAATGTTGACTTCAATTAGGAAAGAAGAGCGAAGAGCAACGCGTAGATTTAACCCCCCGGAAATACTAATCTAGGCACGAAACGCTAGTGACAGCCTGTTGCCTGCAAAATCTAGAGAGAATACCTAGCGGCGTACGAAACTAATAACAATACCAGTCTCTTTTTTTCCTCTCAAGTTGAAAACCGTCGTATGAAACGCGCACACACTCGACTCCCTTATCGCGCTCGCTCGCCCTCGGCTCGCGCGAATAATACCGGCTCGAGTGCAGTGAGTAACCAACATACCCACACCTATTTATATTTTTTGTTACACGCCCTATACTCACACAAATTCATATTGTCTCTAATTGGACGAAACCAGGAAGGTGTGTGGTTTGTCACTAGCTGCGCTTGCCGCAGAAATATTTTCTAAAGTGAGCATGCTTAAGTTTTGCCAATAGTACACCATAAAAATTACAGTTATAAATGTAGAAATTATACATAGGGTGACACAATGGGTGGTCTTATCGCTAAAAGCGATCTTTTGTAGACAACCAACTAATAAACCAACAATATAATCAACAAACCACCTACCTACCTATTAATCAACAATATATATAGTCTACTGCGAATATTCGTCGAAGAGTAGAACGTTACATAAACGTATTGTCTTGAAGGAAGCCATTGTTTTATTTTCAATACAATAGATTAAATAAATTATTTATATTTAATTCCCAGAATATCTACACACTGTCCTCCGTGCGAAAAAGTGATGTTTTGTAATCTAAGGATGGTTTGTGAGGTAATATTATTTGTGTGTAAAAGTCACACAGATAAAAATAGAAAAAACTCGTAATGATTACTTTTAACGAACAGGGAATGTAAATTATAATCTACTTGCAAAGTTGATGACAGTTTTAAGATTTATCTTTGCTAAAAATCAAATCAAAATAACGGACGTACCTACTAAGGCTTAGTAACTAAGCAGATAATAATGTAATATATACAGGATGGAATTTTGTAATACCACCTGAAGGGAAAGTACTCTTAATACTGTAAATAGAAAATTTTACTCAAAGAAAATATCCTTTATTTTGTAATAGAAAGAAACCTGCATTCAAAGATTTTCAAAAATTCGCTTGCCACACCCGGCAATCGAACCGACTAAAATCTGCAAAAAATTACATCCTGTACTTTTATTGCAATGATCGTTAGGATCAATTATAAGGATGAAATCTCTCTAACAAACTTGATATATTAAATGATAAGAAAACCATGAAATCTTAAATTATTTACCAAAAATGGTAAACTAACTAGGTAATTAGTTGCTCGAAATGGGCTCCATTTTCTTGGATACACAAATGTATTCTTCTAAAGAATTTATAAGGTGTTGTGGTGAATGTTATAAATCGTATTCTGAACTAACTCTCAACTCGTTTACATTCGTATAAGATTTAATGTAAATTTGATTTTTCACATATCCCCACAAAAAAAATCTAAAGGGGTGAGATCTAGTGATCCCGCAGGCCATCTGATTGTGCCGTTTGTACCAATCCAGGTGTTAAAATAGTTATTAATGTAGGCAGTAGTGATTCTGCTGATATGGGCTGGAGCACCATCTTGCTGTAGAATTATTTTGTTTCGCTCTTGCTCGGGGAAACCATTTAACTCATTTCTTAAGAGATCCAGTATTTCAAGATACTTGACAGTGTTTTAATGGCCTTCGTACTTGAAGTGGACTAACACAACCAATATATGGTTGTGTTAGTCCACGTTTATTCATACACTCATATTACCGCACCAAACATTGAAAGAAAATCTTACTTGATTGTTAGTTTCATGAACACGAACAGGATTCACTCGAGACCAATAGTGGTTATTGCGGCGATTGTACATGCCGTTATTGCTGAAGTTGGTTTCGTCAGACCACACAATGTTACTCAAAAAATTAGGGTTGCGGTCAATTTCTCTCAGCATGTTTTGACAAAATTGTAATCGTCTCTCACAATCCCCAGGATGCAATTTTTGCACCAACCGACCTTCACGATAACATTTATAGTTATACTTTTTCAGCACTTTAAGTACGCGACTGTGGGTTGTGCCTAATTCTTCGGCAGCATCTCTGCTTGAAGCCTTCGGAAATGATTCAAAGTATGTTAATACATTTAGATCAAAATTGAAATATTTCTGCTGAAGAGGTTGCCGTCGCTTTTTAAAACTACCCGTATTCTTTAAATTTTCTACCGTTCTTTTCAATACGAACCGAGTTGGTGCCTGTCGGAGCTAGATTCACGTTTTTGTTATTTAAAAAATAAGCTTCCATTAAATCAAACTGTTCTTGATAAGCCATTTTTACCGTGAGACAATGAAAAGATTTGTAAAAAAAATGTGAATACTCGTAACAAATATGACAATCTATTTTCAAATGTACGAGTAACATTCCATATTTAGACTACCTCATACACGCAGTTATGTCGCATCTAAGAAAGAAGTCTGCATTACAAACACGTGCAAATTGCAATCGTCTTAACTAAATAGTAATTCGTCATTTTAATTGATAAATGACGTCAATGATAATTATTAATTACTAACATAAGTAAACAGATGGATCTTTGAGTTAAAGAGCTTTAACTTGACCCATTGAATTATAAGTCCAGATTTCATAGTTTTCCTATCATTTAATTTATCAAGTTTGTAAGAAAGATTTCACCCTTATAATTGATCCTAACGACCAATGCAATAAAAGTACAGGGTGTAATTTTTACAGATTTTAGACGTTTCAATTCCCGGGTGTGGCAAGCGAATTTTTGAAAGTATTTAAATGCAGTTTTCTTCCTATTCAAAAATAAAGGAATGTTTTCTTTCAGTACAATTTTCTATCTACAGTATTAAGAGTACTTTCCCTTCAGGTGTCATTACAAAATTCCAGCCTGTATATAATAAACGACATGTCAAAACGAATGGTGTACCTTTAAGTATATTGCATTTTCGCTTTCTAATTTAAATTTTAAATCTTTTATTGCATTGAATGTCTAACTTAAATTATATCCACATAGTTCCTTACCACATTTACCTTTTTTAAAACAATGGCAGACTTTCATATTTCTCGTATTCTCACAGTTTGGAAAGCAGCGAGTTCTAAATTCAAATAATTAGGTACCTTTCAACTTTATGCCATAACATTTTTAATGTTATACAACACAAATGTCATGTCCGAATTATCTACCGAGTAGATCATAGCAGAAATAAAGTAGGTAAAGTTCAAGGTAGGTTTTAAGAGTCCATCCTCAGCGCTACCTTACTCTTTACCTCGGTCGCACACTAACTACTGCTCGCGATTACGCGAGCATGCCAGACAGGATGGCAGGGAGACGGTTCCAAGGCATCGATAGTGTAGATAATTTCTTTTTACGGTCGAAGAAAAGTAAAGAAAGAAAAAGTATTTCTTGGGACTCGCACAGGAGATCACAAATTTAACTAAACGTCCCTTAAAAAACAATAAAAAAAAAACAAAGTAAAATTAAAATAAAACAAAAAGTCCTGTTCGAGGCCTCCTAGCATAATGCTGCGACACTTAAAAAAAACAACAACAGTGCAATTAAATAAAAAGTAAAGTAAAAAAATAAAAGTATCTGCTTTATATTTAGTTCAGTTATTATGCAAAGTTCTATGATCTAATTTGAAGTATTTTTTTAATACCAGCAGTTTATTACTCGGTTTGGATGTGATTTTAATCTATTGAGAAAATTTTGTGGAATCGTGTTTTCGTCAAACAAATCCACAACGTTATATATTATATAACGGAGGATCATGCTAGTCAATTTGAGGTATTAAGGACTCTTAAATAGCTACGGCTTTTTGTGCATGTTTCGTATCCGTAAACTCCAACTTAGCATTATATGGATCTTGTATAATTTTCACGAAAAATCATAAAATTTGGTTAAACGTTTGTTGGGTTAGGTAAGTTAAATAAATGTACTGTGAACTAACTATTCTTCTAGTCTAGTAATTAAATTGGAGCTCTTAGGGTTGACGAGTTAAAAACTGCGGATACCTGTTTAATATAATTCTATCTTTCAACATTGTGTACATGTGGACTGTTCTTTAGATGTGAAAAATGATTTGCAATGAGAGAATCGAAAGGAGATCAATTAAGTTCCACTATAATGGAACCGTGGAGAATACGATTAATTCAAAATCAGAAGTCATTTATTTAAACTAGGCTGCAAAATCTGCACTTTTAGAACGTCAAAATTAAATAAGATAGTCCCCAAAACGTCCGCCCTTTGCCACTTCCGCTGCCAGTACTTTAGCTGGGAAGTAGAAGTGGCGCATCATACTCCCCAGCAGCACACCTGTTTGTTAAGAGTCCATAATACCTCAAATGGTTTAGTACCATCCTCCGTTATATCGAAAATACTGCAGCAACTGCTGCTGGAATAAATATATGGTAAAGTTGACGATTAATGTATATATGTTTGATGGAAACAAGATTCCGTAAAATTTTCTCGAGACAAAAAAATGACAGAATTTCCTCCAAGAGGTAACTCTGTATTAAAAAAAATACTTCAAATTAGATCATGAAACTTTGCATAATAATTGAATTAAATATAAAGCTGATACTAAGTTTTTTTAATTACCATTATTTTCACCGTATAAAGAAATTATCTAAACTATCGGCGCCTTGGAGACTTCTCTCTGCCACCCTGTCTCGCTTGCTCGCGTGTGCGAGCGAGATAAAGAGTGAGGTGGTGCTGAGGTATTATGGACCCTTAGGTTAAAAATGTATTGATATCCAAACGTTAGTGTGTGTAGAAGTAAAGCTGCATTTTATGCTATGCTACAGGCACAAACTTGCACCGGCAAGTTTGGGCCACCTCACCCCTCCGCGCCAACGCGATTCTAAGTTACACTAGGGGTAGGGCAGACAAGACTGCGTGGAGTCGGATTTACCTACAGCGATTCGTTTCTGTCACTAAAACCTTATTTTTAGCAAATGTTTTAAGACTAACAATTTTGTTATAAATGAACATTCGGAATAATACACATAATATAATACTTAGGACATATAACTTTATTTCATGCAAAAATAGGAGATTCAATTATAATAGCACTCTTTTTTTTTTTTCGGGTGGGAAATCATCAAATAACTTCTCCCCGCTCTGGGCGGAGCGGGAGGGTGTGTCAGACTCTTACTGACAAAAACCCACCGGTATTCCTTCCGTTGCCTGTGTTGCCAGGGGCCTCGGTAACCCTTTAGTACCTTCCCGCGACCCCTGCAGGCATTGGCCTTAGTGGACCCCTACACTTGTGCTGACATCTCTTTGAGGCGCGCGTAGAATACAACGCGCCGTTCACCTGGGCCTGGTCCTTACCGGACGGTAAGCTGCCCATTGCTCACCGTCGGGATTCCCGACGCCCAGGGCGTCTCCTGCGGCGGCTAGGGACGAGAGGGCGCGAAATTTGCCTTTCCTTCAACCGTCCCGCATCCTCCTTCACGAGCATTACTGCTTCGCAGAAGGAGGTAACGTCTGCCCATGCCCTCTCGCTCCGTACCATGGCCTGAACCAGGGCCGGACGCGAGTGATTTCTGCCGCCGATCGCCTCCACGAGGACACGGCGGTGCTCTGCCCAAACCGGGCAGACCTCCACCGTGTGCTCCACCGTCTCCTTCGGGCGATATTATGACAGTAGATAATGTAATTCAACATTTCGAATTTTTGACCATTATGGTTACTGAAGTTTATAGAAAACGTGTTATGGATAATGATTTTCGGACAAACAAGTTTAGGAGAAGAAAGGGAGTTCCCATTATTGTTATCGAACGTTCCAGAAACTTGCACCGTGTAAATGGGGCTCTATGTGTACAGGACTCAAATAAACTCATTCATAGTAGGTACCTACCTAATAAATCGTCAATAATAATTCTTAGGGACGGTTGTTTGCAGATACGTGGCCGTAGTACCTAGGTTTCATAAGCAACTACCGTCAGACCGAAAGGAATGCCCTTTCTAAAAATGTCTGGTATCTAAATAAGATTCTAGTTAGTATTATTTATAGACAAGACTGTCTATAAATCTATTAATAGATTGTATCTTATTTAATATCTAATTTAAGGGCACAGACTTGTGACATAACTTTGCTTTAAGTTGAAATAGGAGCTTTTCTATGCGAAATATAAGGTTTAAGTTATGAAGTACATATTACAACAGGACTTAGGGGGGAATCGAAGCGAACTTTTACACAAACGCGAGTATTTGTTCATGGGTGCTTCAACAAATAAATCTGAAATGTTTAAACACGCATTCACAACTTTTGTAAGTGCATAAAGAGGCGTAGCGCGGAAAGACGAGCGTATTTTGAGGTTACCTGGCGAAACTTGGGTGTTTTCCATATTGTGGGCCGCGTAATGTCTCATATACAGGCCTAACAGCAACTCAAACTTTTCTCGGGCCGCATCTATAGAGATGCTGATGAAGTTTGCGTACCGCTGTTTTCGAACAAACAGGCCTAAAACAGCCTGAAACAGTTACAAAAGATAAGACATGTTCGACAGCCGGCTCCAGTTCGACGTAGATCTTTGTCGTACTTTGTTGTTTTCATTACTTGCCCACTTTAAACAAAGTGTTTGAGATGGAATTGTATAGAGCTGTTGAATCCTCCTGAAAGTATAAGAAATAAGAAGAAAAATAGATAGTTCATTGCTTTTTACCCGACTGCCTCAGGAGGGTAATGTTTTTCGAGAGTATGTATGTATGTATGTATGTATGTATGTCTATTTCTTTGGCACGCTCTGTAAACCTAGCCTAAACGGCTTGATGGATTTGAACGTATGAGGTGTTCTTAGATTCGTCTTAATTGAGGGAGTGACATAGGCTATATAATATTTATAAATTTCACTTGCAAATACAAAAAAAGGAGGGGAAGTTTTTTTTTTAATTAATTGCAACAATATTGGTATCAAATAAAAGCTAGTACTTAATTATTAATTTTAAAATATATATAATAATAAAACTAAAAAGTTTGAAATAAAATAAATTATTTAAAAAACAAGAAACCCGACTGCAAAAACACATAACTGAAAAGGGAAAAACAAGCATTATAATCTATAGAATTTTGGTATTGCAGGCGGGGACAATCAAAAGTTACATCATATTTCGGGTTATTCGACTGTCCCCGCCTGCAAGACCAAAATTATATAGATTATAATGCTTGTTTTTCCCTTTTCAGTTATGTGTTTTTGCAGTCGGGTTTTTTGTTTTTTAAATAATTTATTTTTTAATATTTAGGTACTGCTAACTGAAATATGTTGTTTATGGTTTTCACTTTAATTTATATGGACATTTTTTATTTCCACAAAAGAAACAAGTCACAAACGTCCTTAAACTTTCTATTTTGTTCTTAATTCTTTTGATAATCATTATCGGAAACTTCTTGTAGTTGACATTGATTATACTTAAATATCCACCAAACCTCACTGGGCCTGCGTGGTGGATTATGGCCCACTCCCTCTCACAGAAAGAGGAGGCCTGTGTCCTACTCCCAGCACTGGGAACATTATATGCTGTTTATACTTAAATAATGATTTAAATATACGAGGTCAATAAATGAAATCTTATTTGTTATCATTTGAAGTTTCTCACAATGATGTCACATTGAGCAATTACTCATATTTTAATTGGAATTAATAGAGCTACATACGTAAACACTTACGATAACGTATTGTTTATTCCTGAATACTAAACATAAATGGAAAAACATGATTCTTAAATACGACGAAATAATCAAGGGTAACCGCATCTTTATTTAATAATATATTATTTATTTAAATGTAATTATTTATACTTTTTCCTATAACTCTCCGGAAATAATAAAGGTAATTTAAGACGAGTCAATAATTAACCCGTTTGAACCCGGAACGGTTCTATAAATATAACTAGTGGTCAACGAGGACGACCACTTTACGCATACTTTGGGGAAATTACATTGACCTCTGGTAACCCCGAATTTTCGAGTACTTTAAATTAATCGGTTGCATTGCAGGTGCTTTTTTAGCGGCTTCAAAAATTAGTACCTATACACATGAAGTTCGGGACATGAATGACTACAAAGTGACTCCACGTCCAACCGTATATTTTGCGTATGGAAAATACGCGCTATACAAAAAACAGATGATGATAGATTACTAAGTTATTTTTGTTAAGTTTTTATGTAGGTAACTATGTATTCACGGTTTCTGTCAAGGCCTCCGCAGACAGGCGCGACGCGACGGTGCGACGCGATTCGTATAGAACCATTTGACTAGAATCGCGTCGCGCCCCTCTGCGGGAGCCTTTACAAATAAACAAGTAAGTAAGATTTATTATTGTAAAAAAAATGAGTAGCTCAGTCCGAATGTAAAGCAACCGATTTAAATAATAAATCTCGTCGAAAAAGCATGTTTTAAATCGTGACACGAATGTGTAAGTTGAGTTTTATGATCCTACTAATTTTTGGTTTATCCCCCACGTTCGCTCAGATAATTTGTTAGTACCTATTTACACTCACTCATTGTATTGAACAGTGGTGGCCTAGTGGTAACAGCCGCGACTTACGAGTTGTAGATCGTAGGTTCGAACCCTGACAGACGCTTTGACTAAGTTATTTCATCACTACTGCTCTCAAAACGGTGAAGGAAAACATCGTGAGGAATCCGGCATGTCTTAGAACCAACAATTCGAAGACATGTGACATCTACCAATCCGCACTAGGCTCGCGTGATGGATTACGACACACTCCCTCTCACCGAGAGGAGGCCTGTGTCCCAGCAGTGGGAATTTTATAGGCTGATTATGAGTTATAAGTACTGTATTGTCATGACCTCATGACAGGTGGAGTAAGGTAGTGACCGAGTGGCGTCTAAGCACTGGAAGATGAAGTGTCGGTCGTCCGGTGGCGAGATGGGCGGACGATTGTAACCATCGCGGGTAGAATGCTGAGGCTGAATGACGAGGCTAGCTCTGGAGCGTGGGGAATGGCACAATAAAAGAGAGGCCTATGCCCAGCAGTGGGTGAAGTCATTGTGTGGATGATGGTGATAATTATTTTCAATCATTCATAACCTCCGACCAACCTCCGTGCCTCGGAAAGGAAGCTAAGCCGTTGCCGTGTTGGTCCCGGCTGTCATTTGTAGATCTTTGACAGTTCTTACGGGTCGTTGGAAACCCGAAAGTCTGACAATCAGTCTTACCAAGGGATACCCCTTGGTAAGACTGGTTGTCAGACTTTCGGGCTTCCAAGTAACTGGGTTGTGGAAGTCAAGTAGGCAGTAACTGGTATTTAGCTGCGTCGAGTTAGACTGGTAGCCGACCCCAACATAGTTGGGAAAAGGCTAGTTAGATGACGATGGCACAACCTCCGGCCAAATAAAAACTAAGACAAAGCGCTGTCAACAGTGACGTGAGGCTGGTTTCGTAAACATGTGTGCACTTAGTGAGGCGTAGTTTGATTGAAATGGGTTGTATGTGTGTGCGTGTGAGCGTGTATGCACAGAGCGAGGTGTAGTTTTGGCATGGCTTCACTGTATTGTTCGCAGTGCTGTCTTGGTTCTGTATTTGGTCTGAGTACACAACCATATGAAATATTACATACTTACCTACAACCTTTATTAAATCTTAAAAACATTTAAAGTAAATTGATTTTTTTGTGGTATGATCATCTCTATATGACGCCAAACAGCCAAAGTAACATATCGTATAGATTTATAGAGGGACAGCTTCATCAATCACAGTGCTGGAGTTACTTAGCTATCTGTGGGCTCAGCAGCTTGACGGCTCCACTAACTTAGTTCGGAACAAGGTTCGATTATATTTTAGTGTTACTTTGTTGATAAAATGTGGTTGAGGGAAATGTGTGAGAAGTACCTAGTGTCCGACCGAAAATGGATTTTCAGCTGAAAACGAAAAAGAAGCTTCGGCTTTAGTCTTATTTTCAGCCGAAAGCGAAAATGAATAATAATTTAGACATTAAGAAATATTAACATTTCCGCTGTACCTACATTGAAATCTTGTTTGTTTTTTTTACACCTAGGGAAAGTAAGAGCAAATATAGGCTTTAAAAGAAATAAAACACGATAATTCAGATATAATTCAACAAAAGTCAAGAACAAATAATAATAGTAATTGCTTCACAACTTTTAAACAAAATAGCGTCCGTTTAAGTCAGTCGAGTGAAACCACGAGCCGACCCGATTCACCTTAAAGTTAGCCGAACGTCACCTGATATTGCCGAGCTTTACGAAGTAGGCTGAATGACGCGCGACAATTCACGAACTTTTGATTTTCGGCTTGGCCGAAACTTCAGATGGTTTATGGCCGAAAATGGCCGAAAACGAAGCTTCGGTCGGTCACTAGTGAGAAGATTAATTGATTGGTAAGTAGGTATATTTGTTTGTAAGTAATATGTCTGTTAAAACTGTATTTGGTTGGTACCAACCAATTTAGTTGGATGAAAATAATAGAAAAACTTTTAGAAATGTAAGTACCTTTTCAACACACTTGCTCATAAAGTGGCTCTATGGTCACCGCAATTAGGCACAGAATGACACCCATAATCAAACTATGACTTTTTCATTGCTATAACTCACTAGTGAGTTATAGATTTTTTATTTTTTTTTATTTTATTGGTTGAGTTGCTTTGTTCTTATAAAAGTTTTTATTCAAAAATAAGATTGTGTTCAATAGAACAAATAAATTAGGAACCGGTACCGGCAGCGGAGGCACAGCCAATAAATTAATGTTCCTATTGCTTGCTGCTGTTGCATTTCATGCAACTTCTTAATTAAATAGTAATTTTAACTCGTACGTGTTTAATAAATAAAACTTTCACTCAAATATAACTTTTGTTTTCTCTGTAATAAAAGAAAACTTTAAATTCCTCATTTTGTACGTGGCAAAATACCCTATGTGCGGAAAATAAAAAAAAAAACTCATCTCTTTAGTCTGTGGTCGATCGCAATGCGCGCGCATAGGAAAACTGATTAATTTTTCCCGCCATAGCGAAACATTTTTCACAACTCGTTTTCACTGTTGTAATTATAGTTATTTATTAATTAAAATGTCTACAAGTACTAGTTACGAAGAAAATGATTTATGTTGTACACCGCCCGATATAAGATAAACTCCAAGGAAAAATATCTATTGGCGTACCAAAATTTCATCAAATGGCAAAACAGCAAGAATACGCAGTCTTTTTCAGAAAATGTGTTCATGGCGTACTTTAAAGAATTATCTTCTAAGTACAAACCTAGCTCTTTGTGGTGTTTATACTCAATGTTAAAAAGTACAGTCCGAACAAAGAATGGAGTGGACTTAAAAACATCCTCTAATTTGTCAGCTTATCTAAAGAGACTATCCGATGGATTTGGAAGCAAGAAATCAAAGGTTTTTTCGTCTGACGATATTGAAAAATTTATAAAAGATGCTCCAGATAACCAATATCTGGCTACTAAGGTTAGTTCAATTAATTTTAAATATCTACGCGACTTCAACCTGTGTTGTGTGTTGAACTTAATTATTGTTTCTTTTTTTTTTCAGGTTGCTTTGGTGTAACTGGTGCCTGTAGGATACAAGAATTAACAAAATATAACCGTAAAAACATAGAGAACCATGGCCAGATGCTTTTAGTGAAGATACCTATCACGAAAAATAAAATACCGAGGTCATTCACCATACACGGTCCATTCTATGAAATTGTTAAGAAGTATGAAAATTTGCGGTCACCAAAAGCAAAAACTGACCGTTTCTTTCTAAATTACCAGAATGGTAAATGTACCTGCCTATAGGTATAAACAAATTTGGATCTATGCCTAAAGAAATCGCTAAGTTTTTAGGTTTAGCAGATACTGCGAGCTACACTGGACATAGTTTCAGAAGAACATCTGCTACATTGCTAGCTAATTCAGGAGCTGATATAATGACTTTGAAGCGTCATGGTGGGTGGCGATCTAGCAACGTAGCAGAATCATACGTAGAAGATTCCATACAAAACAAGAAGGAAATTTGTGCAAAAATCACAAAAATAATTAAACTTGATTCTGAGGCGCTTCCTACCGACGAAACTAATTAGTACATCCAATAATTGGATTTCACCTACCTACACGAATAATGAGCCATCTCAAATTACAATAGAACAAGAAAATATTTCAATAAATAATCTATCTGATGAGACCGCTATGCCATCAAAAACAGTTAATTATAATTTTACTAACTGCACATTTACTACTTGTTTCTCTAAATAAACTTTTTACCTACTAAATAAAATGAGTTTTTTTTTGTTATTTTATTCACAAGTGTGTTAAAAAACGTCGTATGATACACGTGTGTATTGATGATTACCGTCCTCGGCTCTCTTAAGACCCTCGCCTGCGCCTCAGCGGTAATCACCAATGTTACACACTGGTACCATAATGTACTATTGTTGCCAACTATTTTTTATTTGGTGCCTCATTTACGAAATTCTGGATATCTTTCCTCGTGAAACCTTTGGATTTCTTGGCCTTGCAGCCGGTGGATAATTTCTTGAGAAAAGCCGTTAAATTTATATATTTCTTTATATTGACATTATGTCTTGTTCGTAATATTGAATGTGTGCTCCAAAGGTTTGAACTTTGGTTTTTTGATCAAAATACGTAAGAACAACATCTTTACCTTCCGTAGGCGAATCCACTCGTTTTTCTGGTCTCCACTTCATAAAGTTTTCGTAAGTATTTAAATAAATGCTTTGAGACCTTGACGGCAACAGATTGAAAATTATTTCTTTTCCTTTCTCTTCCATCTGCAAATTAGGGTCTCCATTCTCACAAAATTATGACATTTTCACTGTTGTAAATTTTACGGCCACCAATTTAAATTGTAATTAGAGAAAAATTGTTAAGATTTCGCGCCAATGCCTTTTTTATTTCTTCTGTAGTCGCAACGCAATGCACGCGTTCTACCGAAAAGATCGCCGCTTTTAGTTCCATTTTCAAAAATAAAACGTCCCTCTTTTATAAGTCGAGTCTTTATTCATGAATATTCTACTTATGAACACTTTTTCGTTTTTGTAGGCTGGTTGGTAAAAAACAAATAAAAAAAATGTTATTTATTTACTGAATACTAGCACAAAAATGTACAGAGGCGGACTTAATGCCGTAGGAATTTTCGACCAGTCAACCTTTGGGTGATGCAGAGACAAACAGTGGTAGGTGCAATGGCGAAAACTGTGAAATAAATTTATTTAAATATAAGGATATACATACATACATATCATATACCTATTAAAAAATTTAAATATAATATTTTGGTTGGGGAAAAAGTTTCTTCGCATTTTTTAAGAAAATTCAAAACATTTATTAATATAGTTTATTTACATTTAACTAAAGTATGTAGGTACCATTTTGTTCGATAACTTTTTGCCATCTTGTAGGTAGGGACATGATCCCATTGCTATAGTAATTTTGGCACTTCTGATCAAAATACCGCGACAAGTAGTTTTGGCAGTCCTCTTGTGATGTTAACCTGACACTGCCTAATGAATTCTGAAGAGACCGAAACAGGTGGAAATCTGAAGGTGCAAGATCAGGACTATACGGCGGATGCATTAACACCTCCCAGCCAAACTCTCTTAATTTTTGCTGAGTGGCTAAATATGTGTGAGGTCTAGCGTTATCATGATGAAAAACCACACCCCTTCTGTTGATTAATTCCGGCCGCTTTCTCTCAACTTGTTGCTTTAATCTCATCAGATGTTCGCAGTAGAGTTCAGAATCGATGGTCCTGCCTGGTGGTAATAGCTCAAAATGAATAATGCCCTTCCAATCCCACCACACACACAGCATCACCTTGTAGCGAGTTAACCCGGGTTTCGCCACAGTCTGTGAAGCCTGACCGGCCTTTGACCACGACCTTTTTCGCACGTTCTTGGCGTACGTGATCCACTTTTCATCACCATCACCGGTTATCAGCTTCATCAAAAATGGTTCGGTTTCATTACGTCGTAATAAAGAATCATAAATGAGTACACGGTTCATTAGGTTTCTTTCAGTGAGTTCGTGAGGTACCCAAATATCGAGCTTTTTTGTGTACCCAGTTTTTTTCAAATGCGCCAAAACTGTTTTGTGGTCAATTCCCAGTTCTTCAGCTACGTCTCAACTACTGATATGCCGATCTTGCTCCACTTTTTCAAAAATGGCATCCATTTTATCCGTAATAGGGCGACCAGAGCGACGTGCATCTTTGACATCAAAATTTCCGGATTGAAAACGCTTAAACCAAATTTGTGCTACTCTCACAGACACTGCACTAGGTCCATAAACATCGCAAATTTTTTTCGCGGCTTGCGTTGCATTTTTACCTTTTTTGTAGTAAATTTTTAAAATGTATCGTTTTCTTCATTAGATTCACTCATCTTGACGGTACGAAAAACAAATGAAAATCACACATTTTCAAAATTTGAATTTGGAATTATGTTCTTTAAAATTTAAACTTTCAATGATACCAAAACCAGCCAGATACAACAGTATACCCAAAGAAATTTTATTACAAGTTCATACATACTATAATCCGAAAAGACTTTTTCCCCAACCTAATATATACCTAATTATACCTAAATATAATACCTAATCAATACACATAAATACACGAATGTACTAAAACAGATAAGACCAACAATGGGAAAACATTACCATTGTGATGATACTGCCAGCTTCTTACGAATGTGCTCGCGAACTTTGACTATAAATGATAATCGGTTGGTTGCCATCCTGATTTTCTGGGGGAGCGCATTCCACAGAGAGATAGACTGAACGAAGAAGGAATTTATTCCCTGTTTCGGTCACATAAATTCATCGGTGTACCAAATTTCAACTTACTTGCCCTTATTATAAAACTAGATTTGTCTATAGAACCATAGAGTTCTTTTTTTATTTTTTGAACTTCTTTATTCTGACTATGTACTCTTAAAACAAAAACTGATTTTAAACGAAACTCTTAGTGGTGAACCTCTTTTTTTTTTTGGGAAATTATCAAATAACTTCACCCGCTCTGGTCGGAGCGGAAGGGTGTGTCAGACTCTTACTGACTAAAATCCACCCGTGTTCCTTCCGTTGCCAGTTTTGCCAGAGGCCTCGGTAACCCTTTCGGCCCTAGTGGACCCTTACACTTATGCTGACGACATCTCTTTAAGGCGCGCGTGGAACACAACGCGCCGTCGGCCCGCGCCTGGGCCTTATCGGACGGCGAGCTACCCATTGCTCACCGTCCGCAAGCCTGCGCCTACGGTGGCCGGAAATCCGCCTTGGATTCCCGACGCCCAGGGTGTCTCCTGCGGCGGCTAGTTGCGCGAGGGAGCGAAATTTGCCTTTGCCTTTTACCCGTCTTGCCTTCTCCTTCGCGAGCATTACTGCTTCGCAGAAGGAGGTGACGGCTGCCCATGCCCTCTCCTCCGGGCGATCCACACAGTAGCTCCCGGCGACACCCGGGCGTTTCCTCCCGCCTGATCCGACACAGGAACCTCCCAAAGCTGCCGTGTCCGGTGAGGATAGCGGTCAACCTTGTATTAAAAATTTTATATCAGTCGGAATAAGGATCAAAAAATAAAAAATCTAGTTTTTAGTTTAAGCTTGAACTTGGCAAAGTTAGAACTCGTTTTGCAATAAGACGTAATGGGTCCAGTAAATTTGAAGCAAGTAGACAAACGAGTGATCCTATATGGGTTCCGTTTTTTCATTCGGACATAGGGAACCCTAAAAAATTGCACCCTATCCACACTGTAGGTACGTGTATGTACTCGTACTTATTAATATCAAAGATAAAATAATTAATGAAAAATATACCAAAGAGTTTTACGTTTTTTTTGTTGCAAGTATCGATTAGGCCGAATGAAACTTTTGAATCGAAATAAGCACTCAGCATTTAGAAGTGTCACGTCACAACACAATTTGTGTATCATATATAGTTTATGTGTGAAAAATGTAAAGTAAGAATGCAGAGAGAATTATAATATTTTCAGCAAGGGAGTAGATTGTTAATGTACATATTTTCAGCGAATTTAAGTTGCCTACTTTTGGATAGGTGTAGTAAGTAATACCAATTTTATACAACTTTCGCAGTAGACCGCGTGGTTTGACCGACTTCAACATATAATTAAAGATATTTGCTACAAACTTATTGTTTAAAATAGGTGCGGTAACATATTTTTCTTAATAAATTCGAATGTTGAAAGTAAAATCCCGAATATCATGACGTAATTCGCAACATCCCGTCGAGTCAGCTGATATGTCATAATATATGTCAAAATCTAGTCGTGTCGCATCGAACGACTAAAAAAAAAAAACAACAATTTAAAAACACATACCTCGCAAAGAAAAGAAAAATAATTGATACACAACGAACTCGAACAGGTTGCTCCAAATTGTGGAAACTTGTCAACTTCATGGATGTTTCGCAACATAACTTTAAAGTCGCTTTTCGTGTATGTATGTGTGTCCGCGTCGTTCTTCTAAACTGCACAACGGATTTTGATGCGGTTTTTACCCTCATTTAGAGAATTTATTCCGCAAGGTTTAAGTGTAAATTAATTAAACATAAACCTTACTTCTCGACCTGAGACGCATAAGGTCTGAACACTCGTTTTGACACGATTTTATCAAAACTGTCGTTTGACTCTTCACTAAACTTGTGAAATTCCATATCAGACCTTATAATAATAATAATATCCTTTATTTCAGGCAACTAAGGCCCATAAAAACACAATACATAAATAAGTATAAAAATAATAACTATAAACTAATACATATTTTCTACAACAAACTTAAAAATTACTGCACACGAAGTGACGGCGTCGTGTTTCGCTGCGAGGAGCACATCTTTCGGTCAAAACTCTTCCTTGAGGAAGGTCACCAAATGATGAGTCGGAACACGCACTACAAACGACTTGAAATTGGTCTTATGCGTCTCAGGTCGTTACTTATGTTACAGATATCTCAATGTTTTGTCAAGTCATAAAAACCCTGCAAAGCAGGGACGGGTCGCTGGTAATTTATATTTGTAATTCGAATGCGCTTTAAAAAAAGTATTTCTGCACGTGCAACACTTGTCATCGCTGAGCCACTTGTAAGACGTGTTTAAAACTAGGTTTTTGTGTGAGAAATAAATAAAACCAGCTGTAATTAAGAATATGGGATTAATTGCATGTATACTAAGGATGCGAGTTTTTTTCCGTAATGTTAAATTCGAGAGTTTATGTATGTAACACATGTTGCTGGTGCTTGAATTGTCATTTTTTTATAGCTGTGTAATGATGTAGTGTTATGGATATTATAATTTAAGTTTTTCTTTTTTCTTTTGACATAACTTCATTTACTTAATTTAATTCACTGTCCTATTTAATTATTTTTCTTTTTTTTGTTGTGTGCTGTTGACATTAATTGATTTGATTTGACATTTATCTCCTACTCATATTGTTACGTCATATAATTAACTTAATTTATTTATGAATCATTCAACTTTTTATTACATACTTATTTAATTGCACAAGTGACACTTGTAAAATTGACATAATTGTGAGCTTTTGTATTTAATAATTATGGTTCAAGGACCTGATTTTTTTATCAGTGGGCGATCCTGTTGACATCAACCGGGCACAACTACATACAAAGGTATGTATGTATGTATGTATGTTAAGTTGCTAGTTAATCTGTGTGGTAGCAAAGATTGATTAGTTACCATTTTAAAACAGAATTATTTAAATGCCTTCGTGTTTGTAATTAGCTCCGTCTAGTCCAGAGTTCTAGCATTATGATTTTCGACTAAAATCTCTTAAAACACAGATAATTAGGGACACGCATATACATAGGTACATAAATTACCCACACGTATCAGATCAAGGGCAAAGTTATTCACTGTACCTAAGCTACTGATTTCTCAAAACTGTATCTAGCTAGTTCATCTAGAACATTATTTCCTTCGGGTGCCATATAGGTACAGGGTAAACTAAACTAGCTTGCGGAACTCCGCAAAAGTGATGGGTAGGTACCGATATCTTAACATGATAAAACAAAACAGAAATATAGTATTAACGAGTTTATGGAAGATAAGAAGCTAAAATAAAGCATAAAGTATAAATGTGTGTGTGTGTGTGTGTGTGTGTGAGTGTATCTACGTATAAAATTATTTTATTAATGTTACTATACAGTTCAAATTACTTCTATTAATATAAATAAATAAGAGAATAAGCTATTATAATGTTAGTAATAATAATTAATGTTGTGATATTACTATCTAGTAGGTATGCAATGTAATGTTAACTACTAATATTTAACCTAGGTATAAGTTAAATGTAATAAATACTTGCTGCGCCCTAACAGGGTAATTTACTCATATGTTTTAGCTTAGCCTGTAACTGAGTGTTTATTATGCAAATGAATAAATAAATAAATTTGATAAGTTTTTGAAGAAATTAATTAGGTAGATGACTTGAAATATCAGTTTTAAAAATCATTTTTTGTTTTGTAAACTTCACAGACGTGATGGGTATCGATATCTAAATACAATAAAATAAATAGATTACCTCAACTCATACTTCAAGTAACAACACTACCAGCGGTCGTTGACCCAAAAAAAAAAAACCATCAAATCTGTTTTATTCTTATTTTGTTGTGTTCACATCATCATCGCATTTTTCAATTGCCTACATCCACCTTAAACACCACCTTTAAAGCCCCCTAACACGTATGGCATAGTTATATAATAATAGGTCCAACTTGACGGTTTACCCTATCGAAGTTTTCTCTATGAGTTTCGTTTCATACAGACGTTCCATATAGACAGTGCGAACAATGTACGCCTAAATAGCACAAATTGTTTAGTTTTTTGTAGTGTTCTGGATTCAGGTTTACTGGACACACTTTTTACTTTTTCTTCCTGTCTCTAATTTTTCAGTATGTCAATGTCATGCATACCTGTTATTTGCACGGTTACTGAAATGCCGATTTTAGATGTTAGTTTGTTTGAAATGTGCTGTTGGTGTGCTTATTATAAATAAATAAATAAATATCCAACACGTTTGCGGACTTTCGCTTTGACCCTGTAGAATGCCAAATCGTCGAATATCAATTGATCGACCATAATTAATCGAATGTCTAATAATAATGCTAAATGATTTTATTTCTGTTAGTAGGTTTGTACAAACACTTTTACACGTCAATCATATTTTTAAAAACTAGATGAGATCGGCGTTTCCTACTGACTACTCTGAGAAGCAAGGCCGAAACAAACTCAGAGGTCACAGTCTCCTTTAAAGTCCAGACATTATCTTGGTCGGATCATGTAAAGACTGTGTAGATTGGTGTCTGAAATGGTCTTTTGATGAAAAAACCACACAGATTGAGTGGACCTGTCCAGTCCGTGCACGTATTTGTCAGTAGTCGTACAGCTTAACTCAGAACTTACGGAGCTCAACGATTCAACGAACAATACCAAAAAAAGGACATTTGGAAGACCGCAAAAATAACTCAAACTGCCTGACCATGTTGAAAACTAACTGAGAAAAAAACAAAAATACACAATGATCCACATAGTCTTCACAATTACAATAATAAAAATCCTACTTATACTATAAATGCGAAAGTTTGTAAGGATGGATGGATGGATGTTTGTTAGTCTTTCACGCAAAAAGTACTGAACGGATTAGGATGAAATTTGGCACACAGGTAGTTTATAACCAGGAATAACACATAGGATACTTTTTATCCCGATATACCCACGGGGTCAAAACTTATGCGGGTGAAACCGCGGGGCGCATCTAGTAATACTATAAAGAGTAAATATTCATGTCAAAACCCGCGGAACAACATGACGCCATAAAACGAGTAGTCTAGGAGTTATGAGGGAACATATATAGTTTGTTAAAATCAAAACCCTTCTTTGGTTTTGCCACAGTCGGGTAATCATTTTCTTTTCCGATATTTACAAAACAAAACACGACTAAATAACCAAGGACATGAAATATAACTGTCTATATGGGAGTTAATAATCCCGCAGTGATGTCCTGATTAGTCCCGGAGTGCAGGATTAGCTCCGAATCCCGTTGCATGAGGATTTACATCACATTTGTTTATTAGCCGCTTCATATTGCAGCAATATTTTAAGAGGATTTTGTACTGAAAACTTTGACGTACTTTCAGGATTTTCAGAGAGCTTTGCTGTTTTTCTTTGAATATATGGTCATTTGTAAAGCTTGTGGTTTGTGAGTTTTAATTAACGTAGAATGGGTGGATCTTGTTATGGCAAACCAATTTTGCTGATTAGGGGTGGAATTTATTCCAGGTCATATCGCTGTTCCGTCCTACGTACCTCCACAACCTTAGAATAGGTACATCGAAAAAAAAACAGATCTGGTTTGGTCTGGCGGTCTTGTACATATTCATATTCATATCTTTAAATGCATTCCATAATGTTTTAAAAGGTGTTAAGACGAAGTGGGCAAGCTCTTTGAAAGAGTCATTGCAAACCGCCTCGTCGGGCGGCTGGTGCGAGTGGGGCCGGATTTGGCGGAGAGCCAGTTTGGTTTCCGCAGAGGGCGCTCTACGGTGGACGCCATCATGCTATTGCCCAGGGTGGGATCGTCTTGGCGGTGTCTCTAGACATCGCCAATGCCTTCAATACCCTGCCCTGGAGTTGCATCAGGGAGGCACTCTGGTACCACCGGATGCCGACCTACCTCTGTCGTGGTCGACGCCTATCTGACGGACAGGGCCGTCATCTACTCCGGTCACCAGGGAGTGTGGAACCGGCGAGAGATGTCGTGCGGTGTCCCACAGAGATCGATCCTGGGGCCGCATCTGTGGGACATCGGATACGACTGGGTGCTGCGCGCCGACCTCCTTAGCAAAGTCAGCGTAGTGCGCTACGCTGACGACATCTTGGTCCTGGGGCAATGGAGGTCGCACCAGGCGGCGGCTGAAGTAGCGGCATGCGGGGTTGCGACAATCGTCGAAAGGATCTGGTAATTGGGATTCGAAGTGGTCCTGCACAAGTCCGAGGTCATGTGTTTTCTTGGTCCTCGGAATGCGCCACCGTCGGGGTCCCAAATAACGGTAGGAGGGGTTAACATTGGCGTCGAGTCGACGATGAAGTGCCTGGGACTGGTCCACGACAGCCGGTGGAACTTCGTGGAGCCTTTCCGACTTTTGGCTCCCAAATTGGAGTCGGCCGCGGCTGCCTTGAAGCGGCTCCTGCCCAATCAAGGGGGTCCTAACGCCTCCTGCCAGAGGCTCTACGCGGGGGTCATGCGGTCCATGGCCCTCTAGGGGCTCCTGTGTGGGCGCGTTCCTTGGCGCTGCGGCCTGCCCGCCGGTTAAGCGCGGCCCAAAGGGTCATGGCCATCCGGCTGGTTCAGGGATACCGCACGGTCTCCGGTGAGGCGGCGAGCCTCCTTACCAGATTGCCGCCATGGGATCTGGAGGCAAAGGGAGGACCTTTAGAAGAGAGGACACGTATGGGAGTGGTGCGAGGAGGTGAAACGCCGGGGCGTAACTCAACTAACGCGAGAAATCGCGGCAAAGCGGACAGAGCTCCAGCGGGATCTCATGGTGACATGGAGAGTGCGATTGTTGCAACCCAGGGCTGGGCACGCCACAATTGTGGCGATAAGTCCCCTCTTTGAGGAGTGGCTAGAGAGGCGCCACGGCGTCCTCACCTTCCGCCTGATGCAGGTCCGCACCGGACAGCCGGCAGCCTCGGGAGGTTCCTGTGTCGGATAAGGCGGGAGGAAACGCCCGGGTATCATCACTGTGTGGAACGCCCGGAGGACCAGGTGGAGCATACGGTGGAGGTCTGCCCGGCTTGGGCAGAGCACCGCCGTGTCATCGTGGGGGCGATCGCTGGCAGAGATCTCTCGCGTCCGGCCCTGGTTCAGGCCATGGTACGGAGCGAGAGGGCAAGGGCAGCCGTCACCTCCTTCTGCGAAACAGTAATGCTCGCGAAGGCGGTGGCGGGACGGTTG
Source organism: Atethmia centrago (assembly GCA_905333075.3). Lineage (NCBI taxonomy): Eukaryota > Metazoa > Arthropoda > Insecta > Lepidoptera > Noctuidae > Atethmia > Atethmia centrago. Next base: position 24,986,605 of record HG995378.1, on the reverse strand, counting down.
AGGGAAAGGCAAATTTCGCGCCCTCTCACTGCGGCGGTTAGCCGCAGGAGACGCCCTGGGCGTCGAGAATCAATGAGCAATGGGTAGCTCACCGTCCGATAAGGACCAGACCCGGGTCGACGGGGCGTTGTGTTCTATGCGCTCCTCAAAGAGATGTCAGCACAAGTGTAGGGGTCCACTAGGACTGGTGCCTGTCGGGGTCGCGTGGAAGTCCAAAAGGGTCACCGCGGCCCCTGGCATCACAGGCAACGGAAGGAATTCAGGTGGGTTTTCGTCAGTAAGAGTCTGACACACCCTTTCGCTCCGCCCAGAAGGCTAATTCACGTAAATTCATGACTCGCCGATCAAGTTGCAGTGCAGTTGCAGTTAAGTTTAAGTTTGAGTGATAAACGGTATTCTTGTAATATTTTAACTGCACGTAAGCTGCGCGTGAACTGCGTGTCAACTGCACGACATGGGTGTCGCGCAGTTCACGCGCAGCAACTCTACCAAACTTACCTACGGTGTGGCCACATGAGAGAAAAAATATTACTCAGAGCGGGAGAAGGTATTTAATAATTTCCTAAACAAAAAAAAAAGGTGTTACAAACGCTTAGAGCTAAGGTACAATTACGCACCATATAGGACACAGCAAAAAAATAAAATTAAAATAATATTTAAAATAAAAATAAAATTAGGAAAGAAATTAGCAATCAATAAGTTTTAACATTTTTAAATACACTATTAACATTAATTAAGTAAATATTAAAAAAAAAACTTTGTTGGGATTAGTTATAGGTTGTGGTACATAATAGTTATTTGGTCAGGCCAATTAAACATATATTATATTATACAGGGTGACATTGAAAACATGCGACAAATCGAAATGGGAGATTGTACTCATCATTATGAACAACTTTTACTAAGGGACCAAAGCTACAATCCCAAAAAAAAAAAACTGCTGTCCCCTACATTTATGTTCGCAATACCTCATCAAAATGTAGGAAAAGCAGATTTTTTTTTTTGGGATTACAGCTTTGGTCCCTTAGTAAAAGTTGTTAATAATGATGTATACAATGTCCCATTTCAGTTTGTCGCAAGTTTTCAATTTCAACCTGTATATTATCCAGGGAGTCGACCCTGGACTTGATGATACTATCTTCAACCAATATCAATTAGTATATAAATTATAATGGAGAACGAATAAATCACATCACTAGTTTGTGGGTCACGGAAAATTCCTGAAAGCCTTTTTAGGTAAGTTTGTTTTAGGCCCAGTTTCAGCTTTCAACGCTATTATGTCTCGGAATATCGTTTGAAAACGTAGAGATGAAGGTATTTCAGGTATTCCGCAGTGGTTGAATGTGAGGTAAATAGGTACCTTCACAGATAAGTTACCGTTGGTTGGATGAAGTAGGTGAGCTCGTTCAATTGACCTATAAGTACTTACCTATATAAGGTCGCGTACTTGTATTGTATCCGCACTTAATCTTCTTTAATTAAGATAAATTAAATTAACGAATAATGTTACGTACATAAGTAATAACACGCTTGTCTTCCCAAATAGGTTGGCAGAGAATTTCGACTATGGCGGCCAATCTCAGCGGAGACTATCCATCGACGCGGGAGATATTATTTGCTGATTTGCAAAATGCACGACTGAAGTAAAGGCTGCATGCACGATTCACAGCGTACTGTCGTGTACTCGTTCTGTACGTGGACTAATTAATATACAATTGTCTACCACATACTTCACACTGCTTAATATTCTTTTGGTTTCCCTTTCAATCTTACTTACTCGCTCACACACACACACCCACACACACACACACACACACACACACACGCACGCACCCACACACACACAATATTTAATTAAGTATCTGAGATTACGAATTCAAGTACCTAATTAATTAATTGTAAGTACCTACTTTGTTAAACTCTACCGTCGACGACGACCTAGGACAAGTTATCCAGCTCGGTAGACACAACTTTGAGAAAGAAGCCGACAGGAGGATCCGATTGGGTTGGGCAGCGTTTGGAAAACTTCGTCAAGTCTTCTCGTCGCCAATCCAGCAGTGTTTGAAGACTAAGGTCTTCAACCAGTGCGTCCTGCCCGTTATTACATACGGTGCCGAAACGTGGACACTGACAGTCGGGCTGGTCCACAAATTAAAGGTCGCTCAGCGCGCCTTGGAGCGGGCTATGCTCGGAGTTTCTTTGAAGGATAAGATCAGAAATGAAGTTATCCGGAAGAGAACCGGAGTTACCGACATAGCCTGCAGAGTCAGCAAGCTGAAGTGGCAGTGGGCTGGCCATGTGTGTCGAAGGACCGATGGCCGGTGGAGCAGACGAGTCCTGGAGTGGAGACCGCTTATAGGCAAGCGTAGTGTGGGACGCCCCCCAGCTAGATGGACCGATGACCTTAAAAAGGTGGCTGGGACAGACTGGATGCGGAAGGCGGAGGACAGGGTGTTGTGGCGCAGTCTGGGAGAGGCCTATGTCCAGCAGTGGACTGCTATAGGCGTTTTTTTTTTTTTTTGAGGTTGGTAAATCATCAAATAACTTCTCCTGCTCTGGGCGGAGCGGGAGGGTGTGTCAGACTCTTACTGACTAAAATCCACCCGTATTCCTTCCTGTTGCCTGTGTTGCGGGGGCCTCGGTGACCCATAAGTACCTTCCCGCGACCCGGCAGGGACTGCTATAGGCTGAGTTGATTGATTGTTGATTGACTTTGTTAAAATCCTGTTAATAACAGGCTTTGTATGTTGTACACTTAGATATGGAAGGTGGTCTTCTGTTACAGGTATCTCCATATTTAAAAGAAGGCTCTGCGACTTATTTGTTAAAACCTGTTGATAATGAGTTAAATAAAAAAAACTTGTATTATTCTATACATGCAGTCTGTGTGTCAACTACATGCAGAGGACATATACAGCGCTCTGCGCATAGAATAGAATAATGCTTTCGGGGTGTTGATGGGGTCGCAGTGCTTCGCAGAGGCGAGAATATATGATTTTCACGCCTTCATGCGCAAGCGTTGCGCTTCCATTATATGCGCAGGGTACGCGTCAGCCACAACAGCATCCTGAAAAACTATATCTGATAGGTGGGACAGCCCTATACTGAAAGAAAGAAGAACACGTGCATACAACAAATCTAGATTAAGTAAACCGAAAAATAAAACAAAATAGATCAATATAATCACAAAACACAAATTGTCGGCAGCTGCACGTTATGACTGTGACAAGAAGGCTTCCACTCAGCATAATGCTGTGCTATGGGGGACCCACAGCACAGCGCTGATTTTCAGTGGTCACCCGAACTGAGACATTGGATACGCCTACAAGCCATTGTGGCGTAGTAATGCACAGTTTTTCTGGTAGATGTACTCGTAAGTAGTAACACTAGTTTCTAAGTCATGTGTATATCAACCAAATGGACTATAACTATGTCCGAAATAACGTGACCGTCGTCTTTCAATTTTCGTAAGTATGACCACGTAACCGCGCACTGACTGCTTTTGAAATGGTTACCAATTCGTCAGCGCAGGGAGTCGCTCTGTCTATATTGTTCCCTACTCTTGGCAAACCCACTTCTCCTTCTTACCTGACTTCCCAAATTCAATACTTATGCTCTGCCTATAGTAAAAATCTTCGTTCCACCAACAATCGTCTTGTACGATGTCCTGCTCATCGTTCTGGCAACATTTATTCTTCTTTCTTTGTCCAGGTTGTCTTTCTTTGGAATGCGCTCCCTCTGAACATAAGGATGGCAACCAGCCCAATATCTTTTAAAGTGAAGGCACCTGAAAATATTTGTAAGAAGTTGGCAGAATCATCCCAGCGCTGATTTGCTGGATTTCTCCTCTACCTGTTGTTATTTCTCCTGACAAAGTTTATTCTGTTTATATGTATGTATATATCTATGTATCTATGTATTAGTATTTATTATTTTTCGTGTTATCTATCTCTTATGTTGCACCTGCCATGTTTTGTTTCTGCATCACCCTAAGGTTGAATTGTAGAAAATGCTGCAGGCGTTAAGTTCGCCTTTGTACAGTTTTTTTTACTTGTGCATAAAGTTCCAATAAATAAAAAAAAACATTGTTTATATATATTGCACAAGCATGTGCGCAGACAGTTGCACGCTCACTTCCAGAGAGAGAGAGAGACAGGGAGAAATTGCTGGTAGATAGAGCAGTTTTACAAAAAAGGGCTGTTCGAGCCATTTACAACCTAGGTCCAAGAGATTCCCTTCGAGAAAAATTCAAAGAAATAGATATTCTGACTGTAGCCTCTCAATATATATTTGATAATCTTATGTATGTACACAAAAATATATCAAATTTTAAGAAAATGTCCGATATCCACAGTTTAAATACCAGGAATAAACATAATCTTGCTGTACTACACACTCGCCTCCACAGAGTAGGCAACTCGTTCATGGGTCAATGTATACGCTTTTACAACAAACTTCCTATTGCTATTCGAAATTTACCCATTAAACGATTTAAAAGCTGTATTAAAACCAAACTTTGTAAAAAGGGGTACTATAAAATTTCAGATTATTTAGAAGACAAAAAAGCTTGGGATTGAGCTGCTCGCTCTGATAAGCTTTGTGCTAAAACCATTAAATTTGATATTTAAATTATGCAAAATCATCATTATGTACAACTATATGTACATATTGACATTGATGAATATTATAAGCAAAATTAAGTGAATATTTATGTATGTACCTTGAAAAGTATTATATTACTTTAATTATTGTGAATGTGAGCACTATGTGGGTCATCTTTATTTATTTCGTTGTTTTTTTTTTTTTTTCTCTTAGTTTTAATTATGGTCTGGCATTTTGAGTTCTTTATGCGGCCAAACCAATTGTCCTTTCCTTGGTATTGTTCGTCGAGTCGTTGAGCTCCTTAAGTTTTGAGTTGAGCTACACGATTACTGACAAATGCTTGCACTGACTGGACAGGTCCACTCAAATTTGTGTGGTTCTTTCCTCAAAAGACCATTTCAGACATAGATCTACATGGTCCTCACATGATCTGACCAAGATTATGTCTGGACTTTAAAAGAGACTTTGACCCTTGAGTTTGTTTCGCCATTTCTTCTCAGGGGTAGTCAGATAGGAAATGTCGACTCCATCTAGCTTATTTTTTAATATGACGTGTAAAAGTGATTCTCATATCCTATTTACAGAATAAACAATTTCATTTCATTTCATTTCATTTCAGAGGAAAATAGTGGGTAGACCCATATTTCACCAGTAACGTTACAAGTCCTAACTCTCATTTATGTAAGAGTTGGTGGGTAGATACTGGTGAGTCTATTGCCGTTGCGAATGAGAATTTCCTTATAACAGAACCCGATAACGATAACAATTTGCCCAATCCGGGAATCGAACCCAGGACGCCACGCTCAGCAGTCGCGCTTATTATTCAACTTGCTGGGCCTGGCGGTTTCATCCGCATAAGTCTGGATCCCGTAAGATTATCGCCGGAATAAACACTATAGTACGTCCTAACCTAGGTCATGGTCTACCAATGTGCCAAAGTTCATCAAAATCCGTTCAGCCGTTTTAGCGTGAAAGCGTAACAAACAAACTCACTTTCGCATTTATAATATTATGTATTTATCAATAAATTTATTTACATATCTTTTTATTTATTTATCTAATTATTAATTACGGGCACGTCCGACACTAATGCGGGCAGGTCATTTTGAAGGAAGTCCAAATAATCATCGCCATTGAGGTTATCGGGCAGGTAATGCGGTCCAACTACCTGATTCCCAATCACTCCTGCCCAAACGTTTACACTAAACCTCCTTTGAAAAGATTTCTGTCTTTTAACATGTGGGTTTTCCGTTTTGTTTGTCCAGTGGTGCAGATTGTGAAGATTGAGAATACCTTCTTTGGTAAATTTGGATTCATCCGTCCACAGTATTCTTTTTTATAAATTAGGATCATCCACATCCCTGTGTAACATGAACCGACAGAATTCCACTTGTCTGTCAAAGTCGCCACCCTCAAGACCTACAAATAAAGAACTCTTTTAAATTCCTGTTGAGCAGTAAATAATTGCACAATAAGATTTTTAAGGACCGGCGGACTGCCTGTATCGGCTAAATTTACTACCTGGAAGTGACGTCATACCATACCCATTACCTGGTAAACAAAGGCATCGTCAAACAAAGTGTGTACGGGTGTAAAGTTAGTTTAAAATTACGTACCTTGCACCGGAGTGTAGTGGAATGGATGCATTTCGTTTTCCTGAAGAACTTTCCACACTTTCCATATCGAAATATCAAGATGTGCTGCCACATTTCTAATGCTTCTTGTGGGGTCTTCTTCAAAATGTGCCAGTATTCTCTCGTCCACTTCAACATTATGTCGCACAATATGGCTCCTTGGTTCATGAAAAGTGACACTGCTAGTCTCGCGTATGCGTCGGTGTGTGTCTTGGAAGACTCTGCGGCCAGGTAATCGTCTACCAGGAAAGCGTTCCTGGTAAAGTCGTTGCGCTGCACGAGCGACACCATTGGCAGCTATTCTTCGTTAGAGAACGTTGCCATTGCAACAACAAAAAGTCAACAAAGTTTAACAATAACACCAAAAGTTAAAACGTAACAAAAACCAACAAAACAAAGTAACAAAATGGAAAAATCGCGGAGTACGGTGAACTAGCACACACGTCAGGTAGCAGAGGCAGTGATGTCTCGACTAAAATAATGACGGATTGACGGCGTCGCACTATGGAAAATATAGGTCGGTATCGGATCAAAAATCTGTAACTTCATGAATTTTTGTCGCATCGTGATGAAATTTGGCACAAATATGCAGTAAGGTTTGGAGATTCGAATGATGTGTAGTTTATAGTGTTTTATTGTATATCTATGTATGTTTATTGCAAAGAATTAAAGAAATGGGAAAAATCACGAAAAAAGATAGTTAAAAATTTATTTCAATTGGAATACAAGTTTATAATGACTAAAAAGATTAAACTATGGTTTAATCTTTTTAGTCATTATAAACTTGTATTTCTTGTAAGTCTTTTAAACGTGGCACCTGAAAGTGAACCCACATTTACTGACCCTGATCCTGAAGTGGTATAAGTTAAAAATAATATTTATATTTAGTTATTACTTATATTTGTACCTAGCTACATCATTCCCTGAAACCAGAGTATAGGATGTACCTATTAGTAATATGATTTTAATTTAGTAAATTGTTTTCATATATATATATTTTTTTTACTTTGCTTGTTGTAATTAACCATAGTTTAATCTTTTTAGTCATTATAAACTTGTATTCCACTTGAAATCAATTTTTAACTATTTCTTTCATTATTTGCAAAAAACATACAATAAAACACTATAAACTACACATCATTCGAATCTCCAAACCTTACTGCATATTTGTGCCAAATTTCATCACGATACGACAAAAATTCATGAAGTTACAGATTTTTGATCCGATACCGACCTATATTTTCCATAGTGCGACGCCGTCAATCCGTCATTATTTTAGTCGAGACATCACTGCCTGTGCTACCTGACGTGTGTGCTAGTTCACCGTACTCCGCAATTTTTCCATTTTGTTACTTTGTTTTGTTGGTTTTTGTTACGTTTTAACTTTTGGTGTTATTGTTAAACTTTGTTGACTTTTGTTGTTGCAATGGTGACGTTCTCTAACGAAGAATATGCTGAAATCTCATGGTGTCGCTCGTGCAGCGCAACTACTTTACCAGGAACGCTTTCCTGGTAGACGATTACCTGGTCGCAGAGTCTTCCAAGACACACACCGACGCATACGTGAGACTAGCAGTGTCACTTTTCATGAACCAAGGAACCATTGTGCGACATAATGTTGAAGTGGACGAGAGAATACTGGCACATTTTGAAGAAGACCCTACAAAAAGCATTAGAAATGTGGCAGTACATCTTGATATTTCGATATGGAAAGTGTGGAAAGTTCTTCAGGAAAACGAAAAGCATCCATGCCACTACACTCCGGTGCAAGGTACAAGATGTTCTATGTCACGAAGTCCGTTTGGCTATGAATGTTGTCAAGCGTGCACTCGCGTGCGCTCAGTGTCGATCGGGACACGGTCCGGATCAGTAGTGGTTTTTAGTTCGCGCCAAATTGTTTCACGGAGTAAGGTCAGCATGGCAACAAAACGAAGAAGAGTTGTCCATAGTGAGGTAATATTTATTTATACGTTTTCAATTAAAATGTTATACAAAGATACTTAATATAGCAATAGAAGTATTTATAAAATGAATGTTTTTTTGTGTTATAAAATGTTTATATTACTTAATTATTTTGATTACATTTTGTTTTAGGGTCGAAACATGATAGCTTTTTTTTTTTTTTTGAGGGTGGGAAATCATCAAATAACTTCTCCCGCTCTGGGCGGAGCGGGAGGGTGTGTCAGACTCTTACTGACTAAAACCCACCCGTATTCCTTCTTGTTGCCTGTGTTGCGGGGGCCTCGGTGACCCATAAGTACCTTCCCGCGACCCCGGCAGGCATCGGCCCTAGTGCCCTCTTAGTTTTAATTATGGTCTGGCATTTTGAGTTCTTTATGCGGCCAAACCAATTGTCCTTTCCTTGGTATTGTTCGTCGAGTCGTTGAGCTCCTTAAGTTTTGAGTTGAGCTACACGATTACTGACAAATGCTTGCACTGACTGGACAGGTCCACTCAAATTTGTGTGGTTCTTTCCTCAAAAGACCATTTCAGACATAGATCTACATGGTCCTCACATGATCTGACCAAGATTATGTCTGGACTTTAAAAGAGACTTTGACCCTTGAGTTTGTTTCGCCATTTCTTCTCAGGGGTAGTCAGATAGGAAATGTCGACTCCATCTAGCTTATTTTTTAATATGACGTGTAAAAGTGATTCTCATATCCTATTTACAGAATAAACAATTTCATTTCATTTCATTTCATTTCAGAGGAAAATAGTGGGTAGACCCATATTTCACCAGTAACGTTACAAGTCCTAACTCTCATTTATGTAAGAGTTGGTGGGTAGATACTGGTGAGTCTATTGCCGTTGCGAATGAGAATTTCCTTATAACAGAACCCGATAACGATAACAATTTGCCCAATCCGGGAATCGAACCCAGGACGCCACGCTCAGCAGTCGCGCTTATTATTCAACTTGCTGGGCCTGGCGGTTTCATCCGCATAAGTCTGGATCCCGTAAGATTATCGCCGGAATAAACACTATAGTACGTCCTAACCTAGGTCATGGTCTACCAATGTGCCAAAGTTCATCAAAATCCGTTCAGCCGTTTTAGCGTGAAAGCGTAACAAACAAACTCACTTTCGCATTTATAATATTATGTATTTATCAATAAATTTATTTACATATCTTTTTATTTATTTATCTAATTATTAATTACGGGCACGTCCGACACTAATGCGGGCAGGTCATTTTGAAGGAAGTCCAAATAATCATCGCCATTGAGGTTATCGGGCAGGTAATGCGGTCCAACTACCTGATTCCCAATCACTCCTGCCCAAACGTTTACACTAAACCTCCTTTGAAAAGATTTCTGTCTTTTAACATGTGGGTTTTCCGTTTTGTTTGTCCAGTGGTGCAGATTGTGAAGATTGAGAATACCTTCTTTGGTAAATTTGGATTCATCCGTCCACAGTATTCTTTTTTATAAATTAGGATCATCCACATCCCTGTGTAACATGAACCGACAGAATTCCACTTGTCTGTCAAAGTCGCCACCCTCAAGACCTACAAATAAAGAACTCTTTTAAATTCCTGTTGAGCAGTAAATAATTGCACAATAAGATTTTTAAGGACCGGCGGACTGCCTGTATCGGCTAAATTTACTACCTGGAAGTGACGTCATACCATACCCATTACCTGGTAAACAAAGGCATCGTCAAACAAAGTGTGTACGGGTGTAAAGTTAGTTTAAAATTACGTACCTTGCACCGGAGTGTAGTGGAATGGATGCATTTCGTTTTCCTGAAGAACTTTCCACACTTTCCATATCGAAATATCAAGATGTGCTGCCACATTTCTAATGCTTCTTGTGGGGTCTTCTTCAAAATGTGCCAGTATTCTCTCGTCCACTTCAACATTATGTCGCACAATATGGCTCCTTGGTTCATGAAAAGTGACACTGCTAGTCTCGCGTATGCGTCGGTGTGTGTCTTGGAAGACTCTGCGGCCAGGTAATCGTCTACCAGGAAAGCGTTCCTGGTAAAGTCGTTGCGCTGCACGAGCGACACCATTGGCAGCTATTCTTCGTTAGAGAACGTTGCCATTGCAACAACAAAAAGTCAACAAAGTTTAACAATAACACCAAAAGTTAAAACGTAACAAAAACCAACAAAACAAAGTAACAAAATGGAAAAATCGCGGAGTACGGTGAACTAGCACACACGTCAGGTAGCAGAGGCAGTGATGTCTCGACTAAAATAATGACGGATTGACGGCGTCGCACTATGGAAAATATAGGTCGGTATCGGATCAAAAATCTGTAACTTCATGAATTTTTGTCGTATCGTGATGAAATTTGGCACAAATATGCAGTAAGGTTTGGAGATTCGAATGATGTGTAGTTTATAGTGTTTTATTGTATATCTATGTATGTTTATTGCAAAGAATTAAAGAAATGGGAAAAATCACGAAAAAAGATAGTTAAAAATTTATTTCAATTGGAATACAAGTTTATAATGACTAAAAAGATTAAACTATGGTTAATTACAACAAGCAAAGTAAACAAAAATATATATATGAAAACAATTTACTAAATTAAAATCATATTACTAATAGGTACATCCTTTACTCTGGTTTCAGGGAATGATGTAGCTAGGTACAAATATAAGTAATAACTAAATATAAATATTATTTTTAACTTATACCACTTCAGGATCAGGGTCAGTAAATGTGGGTTCACTTTCAGGTGCCACGTTTAAAAGACTTAGTGCCTCTTCTTCAAGATCTTTTACATTTCTTACGTACGGTATTCTCAAACTTGTTATACACTATGGGTACCACATATATGCAATAAATGAAACCACATACTTGTTATCGCCTTTTCTGACGATATACAAAAAATGAACGAAATCGGTCCAGTAATTACGTCAAAAAGTAGAGTTTTAATTTTGAGTAAATTTGAACACTCTGTAGAATTGGACCACTAGATCAATGATTCAATGAACTTGAATCCTTGAATGAATATTGAAAAGCGACGTTGCCACGTAGTGCGTATCACGACGCTCTTACGTGCCTATTCTATTTATTTGCCTAAAATGTAAAATCGGTAGGTACACAATCGGTGGCAGTCGGCATTCTTCAAAGGCGGGGAGGGTGGGAGAGGCGCGGGCGCGTGTTGCATGGAAATGATATTGCATATTTCCTATTATCTTTCGTTTAAAACTTGGTGTGCCTCAACTGAAGAAAATAAGAGATTAAAAAAAGAAAAGAAAGAACTTGTTCAAAAACGTTTCAGGGAGGAGTTGGGATTAATCGTCGACAAACCTCGGCAAGTTAGCGGGAATACGAACGATGGCAATACCGCACGATGATTCTTCTATAATATAGCACTTGCTCATCGGAAATAACAGGTGTAGATTAGGCATTGATCGCCTATAAATTATCTTGCAAGTTCTTTTTTCTGGAATGATGATAGTCCCTGAAAAAATTGGGGAATATGCAATAGAAACTGCAAGAATCTATGTAATTAATTACGATTGATATGCCATCCTCATACACGGGGAAAACGTTATCAAACATTTTGCGATGCTTCCTTTCGGACAGCTATCGGAAGACGCACAAGAGACTCGCAACAAAGACTACAGAAACATACGACTTCATCATGCCAGAAAATGTTCCCGATCTGCTACAAATGAAGATGTCTTTAAAACGCTTTTATACACGTCAGATCCATATATAACAAGTTTGAGAAAACCGTACGTAAGAAATGTAAAAGATCTTGAAGAAGAGGCACTAAGTCTTTTAAACGTGGCACCTGAAAGTGAACCCACATTTACTGACCCTGATCCTGAAGTGGTATAAGTTAAAAATAATATTTATATTTAGTTATTACTTATATTTGTACCTAGCTACATCATTCCCTGAAACCAGAGTATAGGATGTACCTATTAGTAATATGATTTTAATTTAGTAAATTGTTTTCATATATATATATTTTTTTTACTTTGCTTGTTGTAATTAACCATAGTTTAATCTTTTTAGTCATTATAAACTTGTATTCCACTTGAAATCAATTTTTAACTATTTCTTTCATTATTTGCAAAAAACATACAATAAAACACTATAAACTACACATCATTCGAATCTCCAAACCTTACTGCATATTTGTGCCAAATTTCATCACGATACGACAAAAATTCATGAAGTTACAGATTTTTGATCCGATACCGACCTATATTTTCCATAGTGCGACGCCGTCAATCCGTCATTATTTTAGTCGAGACATCACTGCCTGTGCTACCTGACGTGTGTGCTAGTTCACCGTACTCCGCAATTTTTCCATTTTGTTACTTTGTTTTGTTGGTTTTTGTTACGTTTTAACTTTTGGTGTTATTGTTAAACTTTGTTGACTTTTGTTGTTGCAATGGTGACGTTCTGTAACGAAGAATATGCTGAAATCTCATGGTGTCGCTCGTGCAGCGCAACTACTTTACCAGGAACGCTTTCCTGGTAGACGATTACCTGGTCGCAGAGTCTTCCAAGACACACACCGACGCATACGTGAGACTAGCAGTGTCACTTTTCATGAACCAAGGAACCATTGTGCGACATAATGTTGAAGTGGACGAGAGAATACTGGCACATTTTGAAGAAGACCCTACAAAAAGCATTAGAAATGTGGCAGTACATCTTGATATTTCGATATGGAAAGTGTGGAAAGTTCTTCAGGAAAACGAAAAGCATCCATGCCACTACACTCCGGTGCAAGGTACAAGATGTTCTATGTCACGAAGTCCGTTTGGCTATGAATGTTGTCAAGCGTGCACTCGCGTGCGCTCAGTGTCGATCGGGACACGGTCCGGATCAGTAGTGGTTTTTAGTTCGCGCCAAATTGTTTCACGGAGTAAGGTCAGCATGGCAACAAAACGAAGAAGAGTTGTCCATAGTGAGGTAATATTTATTTATACGTTTTCAATTAAAATGTTATACAAAGATACTTAATATAGCAATAGAAGTATTTATAAAATGAATGTTTTTTTGTGTTATAAAATGTTTATATTACTTAATTATTTTGATTACATTTTGTTTTAGGGTCGAAACATGATAGCTTTTTTTTTTTTTTTGAGGGTGGGAAATCATCAAATAACTTCTCCCGCTCTGGGCGGAGCGGGAGGGTGTGTCAGACTCTTACTGACTAAAACCCACCCGTATTCCTTCTTGTTGCCTGTGTTGCGGGGGCCTCGGTGACCCATAAGTACCTTCCCGCGACCCCGGCAGGCATCGGCCCTAGTGGACCCCTACTATGTGCTGACGACATCTCTTTGAGGCGCGCGTGGAATACAACGCGCCGTCGACCCGGGCCTGGTCCTTTCCGGACGGTGAGCTACCCATTGCTCACCGTCCGCAAGCCCGCGCCTACGGTGGCCGGAAATCCGCCCGGGATTCCCGACGCCCTGGGCGTCTCCTGCGGCGGCTAGGGGCGAGAGGGCGCGAAACTTGCCTTTCCCTCAACCGTCCCGCCTCCTCCTTCGCGAGCATTACTGCTTCGCAGAAGGAAACATGATAGCTAGTGTTTATCATTTTCTGCGAGAAGAATATGAATTTACAAAATCATTAATGGAACTCAACTGTGATTTGTCTCATTTACGAGACATTACACGCCGTACAGCTGAAGCTACGGGTGTGAGCCAAAAAACAGTTCAAAGAATATTAAAAGAAGAGAAGGAATTGCCATCCACTTCATCAAAATTCACTTCACTTATGAAGAAAAGGAGAAAGCGAGATAATAAAGTGGATATAGATAATTTTACAGCCGATGTGGTTCGCAGTACTGTACAAGATTTCCATATTGTCCATAAAGAAATTCCAACATTAGCTAAGTTAAGAACAGCATTGAATGAAAAAATCGGATTCGAAGGTTGTTTAGAAACTGTTCGCAAGTTACTGTTGAAATTAGGTTACCTTGGTTTATAAGGCCAACTCAACAGCTGGTGATTATCATTCAAATATGAGCTATGATAACTATGTAAAATGGCTAAATGAAATGTTGCTACCCAATTTACTTCTGCGCTCTGTCATTGTCTTAGACAATGCATCTTATCACAGCACACGGGCTGAACGACTACCGACGCAATCTACAAAGAAAGCCGATATGCAGCAATGGCTCAGGGATAAGGGTATAGCATTTGATGAATCTCTTCTTAAATTGGAATTGTACGATACAATAAAGAAGTACAAAGCCCAACACGTAATCTACAAGATTGACGATTTTATAAAAAGCAAGGGTTTTGATGTCTTACGCCTTCCCCCTTATCACCCAAGTTTGGGCCAAGTTAGCAGTGAAACGTGGCAAAAAACTTGTGCTCATGTTGAAAAAATTGAAAAAGACTTGAAATATTTTGATCTCGATTTTGAATTTATAATCAATGTGCAAGATGATTCTGACGACAGCAAAACGGAATCGGAAATCGAAAATTTATCTGATAGTGATTGAAAATACTGAATAGTCCTACTTGTTTCGTTTCCATTCTGTAACACCAATGCTTAATTAAATGCCTACTTATTCTTAATATTTTTGTATTTATTGCAACCTAATCTAATTTATTTACAAAATGTATATACTTTTAAAACCAAAATTTTATTTAGATTATTAAATCTCGACTTGAATATATATCAGATTTTTTTGCTAACGTTACCTACTTTTACACACACAAGCGCGCTTGTCGGGATACGTCACTACTACAATCAAAGCCGAACGGACTTCGTGAAATAGAATATCTGTACGTAATTTTAAACTAACTTTACACCCGTACACACTTTGTTTGACGATGCCTTTGTTTAGCAGGTAATGGGTATGGTATGACGTCACTTCCAGGTAGTAAATTTGGCCGATACAGGCAGTCCGCCGGTCCTTAAAAATCTTATTGTGCAATTATTTACTGCTCAACAGGAATTTAAAAGAGTTCTTTATTTGTAGGTCTTGAGGGTGGCGACTTTGACAGACAAGTGGAATTCTGCCGGTTCATGTTACACAGGGATGTGGATGATCCTAATTTATAAAAAAGAATACTGTGGACGGATGAATCCAAATTTACCAAAGAAGGTATTCTCAATATTCACAATCTGCACCACTGGACAAACAAAACGGAAAACCCACATGTTAAAAGACAGAAATCTTTTCAAAGGAGGTTTAGTGTAAACGTTTGGGCAGGAGTGATTGGGAATCAGGTAGTTGGACCGCATTACCTGCCCGATAACTTCAATGGCGATGATTATTTGGAGTTCCTTCAAAATGACCTGCCCGAATTAGTGTCCGAGGTGCCCGTAATTAATGGAAATGTGCCCAAAGTATTCCAGCATGACGGCTGTCCCACGCATTGGCGTTTGACTGTGAGGGAATATCTCGACGATGTGTTCCCGATTGGTCGCGATGGCCCTATTGCATGGCCGGCACGTTCCCCAGTTCTAACTCCGCTAGACTTTTATGTCTGGGGACGTGCCAAAGAGCTGGTATACGCCACTGAGGTTTCGACTAGGGAGGTATTTCTTCAACGCATTGAAACGGCGTTCAATAAAATTAAGGAGGAAATGCGACTTCGTACAACAGCTGTGGAAATACGAAATAGATGTCGGGCCTGCATTCGCAATAGAGGCCAACAATTTGAGCAGAATATGTAAAAAAATTTAAATAAATGTTGAAAATGCATTTTTTTTATTTCTAGTAAGCCCACCCCCCAAAAGAGGAATACGAGACAGATTTTACCTTATAAGAGTGAGATAACAGATTTAATACGCTTTTCAGGTATCATTTAAGCAATTTTTTTTTTAAATCATAATTTGGAATGAGTATTTTGTGACTCGATTCACAATTCTAGCGAATTCATAAAGTTGTAAAAATATTTTTATGGCATGTGGCACATCACTAGCAAGAGGTTAGACTAGATAATTTTCGAGGGAGTTGGAAGATCCCGATCGCTTTTGTTTTTTTTATAGCCATGTAAATAGCTGTAACATGGACAGCTTTAATTAAAGTCCGAAACTTTGCGATTAAATAAAAAAAAAAAAATAGATGGCTAATGTCACTAATTTTAAATTTAAAAGTACTGTAATACAATACACATCTATATGAAATTAAAATTCAGAGTCTACGACTTGTACTTTTTTAAAATTTGTTTGACCGTAAAATTTGAGTATTTTATTAATAAAACAATAAACAAACGATGAAAAAAAAATCCACAGGGCATGAGAAATGTTTGGGGGTCAGAAAGGATAGCAGATGACCCTCCCAGTCGACCATTTCAATTTGGCACACGATGCACCAAACACCCTGTATATTGTATTACTTTTTTCGCACCAACGACAGCCCCACTTTATGTTCAGGCAAATCACTGTCCATTCCATGGTTGCCTGGAAGAGATCGCAGAAAGCGCCGCCCATTGTATATTTTGTAGTGTTTGATTCATTTTTTTAATGTATTTTTGTGTACAATAAAGTATATATAACTAAATAAATAAATCATCTTTCAGCCCTGACAAGTTCAAACAATTGACAGAAATAAAACACTGTTTTAAATTAGTTTAGCGCATATGTATTTAGTGATTTGTGGTGCCAGTGGCCGTAAATGTTTTTTTTTTGGTTGGGAAATTATCAATTAACTTCTCCCGTTCTGGGCGGAGCGGGAGGGTGTGTCAGACTCTTACTGACTAAAACCCACCCGTATTCCTTCCGTTTCCTGTGTTGCCAGAGGCCTCGGTAACCCTTTCGAACATTCCCGCGACCCTGGCAAGCATCGGTCCTAGTGGACCCCTACACTTCTGCTGACGACATCTCTTTGAGGCGCGCGTGGAACAACGCGCCGTCGACCCGGGCCTAGTCCTTACCGGACGGAGAGCTACCCATTGCTCACCGTCCGGGCGTAAATGTCTAATTGAATATCAAATCATTATTAATTTTAAAATGATCACCATTAATTTGAAATACTCTGGCGTCGCCATTGACCACGTAAGTGTATACATTGTGTTAGCAAAGTTATGAAATTCTTGAAAACCAAAGCCGGAAGCTGACCGAAATATACGTATACAGACATTCGGGTAAGATTAACAACTAACGGGACGTCGGGTTAGTTTAATAACTATTTCGGGTTACAGAACCCGAAATAGTTATTGTAAAGTTATTCGAATTAGCGATATTATACGCAGTAATTGGAGAATTCAGTAATTTTGGATCTTAAGGCGCTGACAAGACCCAATTGACCAAAATTGGCTTCTCTTAAGAAAGAAAAATTCCAAATCTGTGTAGTTGTGGTAGCGGAAAAACTATATGTTAATTTTGAACATATTTCCCAGAACTTGGTTGTTATCAAAACACGTTTTGAAAAAAAAAAAATCTTGATACAAACTAACGTTAAACTAACCTCTTACCAAAATATCTGTATTAAATATCAACATACGTTACGTATTTAATTAATAACAAGAACGTTTTGTTTGAATGCAGAACTTCGTTGTTTTTAATTTTCGATTACTCAACTCAATTTTGAGTAAATAGATAATTGCTTCATATTTTGCAATAAATTACAAGTGTTGTGTCATCACGCTTCTTTTTCTTTTCTATGCAATCTGACAGTGACCGCGGTTTAGGTGTTGTTAGCGTCCTAAGACAACACCGCAGAAGCCAAAGTCAATTTGCGTAAAGTTCTGAAATTGCACAAAAATTATGTATCTATGTAATTATTAAAGTTTAAATATATTAAAGTATTTTATGGACATACGCGCAAATAAAAAATTGGAAGTTCAAATGCTATTTCTTATTTTTGTAGGATCAGCAGCCAGTGAACAATATAACCTTATTTATTTATTTATTTCATTTATGTACACACATATATAAACAGAAAAGAAGAACAGAACAGCAAAATATGTACAAAGGTGATTGTTCCGTTGAATAAGGTGCAATATTGAATGCAGGTGATTAGCGAAACAAAAAAACGTCCTTTCACATTGATCGATTTATTTGTACTAAACATACCGCCCTCCAAAAACAACAGTTTTTTACTTATTTGTTAAATGTCAGTATTCTAATCTTTCATAATTTGTTCGAACAAATAAAAATGGAAATACATCGCAAACAACTTACACTAATTACTCGATGAGTATAGGAAACTACCAAAAATAAGTATCATTAAACAATCGTTACCCTTACATTCCATTGTTCAAAGAAACATCTGCGGTTAACTCATTATTAACCAACTCATAAATTGCACACATACTTATTGTTAGGAAGATCGCATAACGCATACAAATACCTAAAAATGTCAGTACAATAGTATGTATAGACATACCTTACATTAATAAAAAGTCGCGCGTCACTTTAGATTGCTTTATTGAGCAAACGTCGAGTACCTTTCATTAATCTTTATCAAGTAATACCTACGACAAACTAAAATGATAACACCATAAACTAATATTCATTTACATAAGAGCTAAGTGGACTGTATTTTATAATGATAAACATTTTAACGTCTTAAAAGAATTAACAGTGAAAATGAACATAAACACTAAAGGATTAGGGTTCAATTTCATTTAAGATAATACAAAAGTTGACGATGACAATGGTGTTTCATTATCTTGAAACTAAATAATTATGTTAACACAAGTAAATTAAACTCAAAATACACATATTTTAAGGACCCTTTTAGCATAACTCATTTACTGTGCCTGGCATAATATAATGCCATTCTGTGTCATAGTACACAGATATATCGCAAGTCTATCTATACTACACATTTAAAAATAAAAAAAAAAAAACATGAAATCAACTGACCACCACGTTAACTATTTAGTTACCATCTGGCGCCTTGGGCAGTAATATTAACTTAGATAGTGGTCTCTTAAGAATGTTATCTCCTTTGCATTGTACTGTTACTACTCGAACTAATTGATCAGTACCGGGATGTAAATTAATGATTTTTCCTAACAACCACCTTGCGGGTGGGAATCCTCTTCTTTAATGATAACTATATCTCCAACACAGGGAGATAGCACGCTGTTTTGCCACTTATGACGTTGCTGCAAGGTGTTAAGATATTCAGATTTCCATCTTTTCCAAAAATCTTGTGTCCTGTTTTGTAGAAATTGCCATCTAGATAATATACTTATGTCCTTGTGTTCATAGTTTATATCAGGCACATTGATTAATGGCTCACCAATTAAAAAATGACCCGGGGTAAGCGGGTCCAATGTTTCCTTTGTGTTATCTGAGTGACAGAGAGGTCTCGAATTAAGGCAGGCTTCTATCTGTGCTAACAGCGTAGCCATCTCTTCATAAGTCAACTTTGCGGAACCATTTACTCTAATTAAATGTTTCTTTACTGACCGGACACCAGCCTCCCATACGCCACCGAAATTTGGTGCCTTCGGTGGTATAAAGTGCCAGGTTGTACCATCATTTGCTAGAAGCTTAGCTACCTCCGCCGCCAGATTACCCTTGCCCCTTTCAAACATATTCCTTAATTCTTTGTCGGCTCCCACAAAGTTCGTGCCGTTGTCACTCCACAAGTGGCAACAGTGACCTCTTCTTGCAACGAATCGTCTGAATGCTGCAATGAAGGCTTGTGACGTTAAATCTGTAACAGCTTCAAGGTGTATGGCTCGGGTAGACATACAAACAAAGACACAAATATAGCCCTTTGTAGACTTATGCCCACGACCTTTAGCGGTTCGCAGCTCTACGGGTCCAGCATAGTCAACCGTGGGGTTGAAAAATGGACGATTAGGAGTCACCCTTGATGTTGGTAACTCACCCATCAGCTGCTGTCTGGTTTTCGCTCTACATATAATACATACTTTACAATTACGAATAAATTCTCTAACAGCTGATTTGAGACCAATTACCCAGTACTTGCTACGGATGTATGTCAACATTTGAAGGGAACCTCCATGCAAAGTTCTTGTGTGCGCTTCATTTATTATAAGTCGAGTAACATGTTGTTTACTGGGTATAATAATCGGATGTTTCGCATCTTCTGGAATATTGGCTTTGTCCAGTCGCCCTCCAACTCTCAGCACCTCTTTCTTATCTAAGAAAGGTGTAAGACTAATTATCGAACTTCTATTCTTAACTTTCCCGTTCACCTTCAGATCCTTTATTTCGTTTTCATATATTAAGTCTTGGTAATATTTTATACATCTTTCTTCAACTTCATTAATTTCCTTAACTGTTAGATATTTCTCTTTTTCTTCCTTAGGTTTTAAAAATCTTAAACATTGTGCTAAAACTCTTTTCATTCTGGACATGGATGAAAACCTTTCCCAAACAGGTTTTTCTTCTATTGTAACATTAAAGGATTTCTTTGCCTCTAAATTTTGTTTGAGGAATAGAACTTTTTGTAAAATCTACTTGTTTGTTTTTCAGCCACTTGGGTCCAGCCCACCACATTTCATTATTTGTCAACTCACTCGGCGCTACACCTCTTGACGCTAGATCAGCGGGGTTGTCCGCTGATTAAACAAAGTTCCATCTGTCATTGTCTATTAATTGAATTATATCAGACACTCGGTTGCCAGCAAACACTTGCCATCGACTTGGTTGAGCCTGTAACCAGGACAGAACCACCATTGAATCTGTCCAGGCATACAATTGATGCATACTTATATCCCATAAGTTAGATACTTCGTGCAATAGCTTTGCCAACAACACCGCAGCGCAAAGCTCTAATCTTGGGATTGTCAGTTATTTCTGTGGGGCCACCTTGGTTTTAGATGCTACTATTGTGACATGAACAATATCATTTACATCTAACACCTTTATATAAACTACTGCTGCATATGCAACAGACGAGGCATCAGCAAACCCGTGTAACTGAACTTCTTTACAGTGCGATGTCATCCTTATCCAACGTGGGATTTCAATGGTGTGTAACTCTTTAAGTTCATCTATCTAGTATCTAGTAGGATCTAGTAGCCGAATGGCTTAACTACAGAGATCTGTAGTTAAGCCATTCGGCTACTAGATCCGAGGGCAATTCATCATCCCAGCCGAGATTGTTAAGCCACAATCTCTGTATCATGATCTTGACTGTGATAACTACTGGAGAGAGCCAACCGAACGGGTCAGAGAGACTCGCCACATCAGATAATATTAACCTTTTTGTTACAGGAATCCTGATTTCCTGTAGATTGACTGTAACTTGGAAGGTGTCATTTTTCCTGTCCCAGGTAAGTCCAAGTATCTTTATGAACTTATCTAATTTAATTTGTATTTTGTTCACAGATTTCGGAGTGTCCTTGCCTCCCTGTAAAAACGTCAAGACTTCATCAGAGTTACTGGACCACTTCTGCATTTGAAAACCACCCGCCTTCAACAGATTGTTTACTTCCTCAGAAACTTGTTTTATTTCAGATAGGTCTTCATGTCCCGTCATCAGGTCATCCATGTAGAACGAACTCTTAACAACATCAGCTCCTCGAGGGTATCTTTCCCTTTCATCATCAGCTAGTTGGTTCAAAGATCGTACCGCTAGATAAGGCGCCGATGCTGTCCCAAACGTCACGGTAAGTAATTGATAACTTTCTATGTTTTCACAGGTATTATCTCGCCAAACTATACGTTGCAAATCTGTGTGTTTGTTTGTCGTTCTTACTTGACGATACATTTTTATAATATCGCCAACAACACAGATTTTGTGAGACCTCCAGCGAAAAATAAGAACACGAAGGTCAGATTGTAACGTAGGGCCGACCATCATGCTGCTGTTTAAGGAGTGCCCATTAGATGCTTTAGCTGAAGCATCGAACACAACTCTTACCCTTGTTGTATCCTTATTCTCCCTTATGACAGCATGATGTGCTAAATAAATTGCTTCACCTTTATCCTCTATTTCAACCTTCTTCATATGACCCATCTTCAAGTACTCATGTATGACCTTCTTGTATTCTGATCTCAAATCTTCAGGTTTTTCAAATTTCCTTTCTAATTGCTTAAATCTTATTGTAGCTTGATGTTTAGTCTCACCGCACGCCTTCACGGTTTCTTCAATACTTTGTTTCAAAGGTAAGTGTACTACATATTTTCCTGATGCATCTCTTGTTGTTGTCTTTATGTAGTGTTGTTCACATTTTTCTTCTTCCTTTGTCCATACTTTCTTGGTTGTGTAGTCTTCTGTTTCTATTTCCCAGAATTTTCTCAAAAGGTTGTTGTCTTCTTCTACAAGCCTAGTAACATGTAAACTAATAATGTTTTGGGCACAAGTAGGATTTGAATACATATCCCCTGACAATATCCAACCTAGGTGTGTATGCTGAGCAATTATACTGCCCGGTCCTCTTAACAAACCAGATACTATTATTTTGCCAAAAACATCAGCTCCGAGAAGGATATAATTCCTACCCGGAACATTAAAAGTAGGATCAGCTAATTTCATATCTTTAAGATGAGGCCAGTCATAACCTCTTATTTCTCTAGAAGGTAGCCTACCAGTCAATGACTTTAATACATACGCCTTAACATCAATAGAAAAATTACTTTCATACCTCGACTTAATATGTAAGCCTACTAAATGATTAATACAAAGTTTGTTACCTTCACCAACACCAGAGACCTCACCGCTGATTTGAGTCTTCTTCAGACCCAATAACTCGACTACTCTCGCAGTCACAAAAGAAGCCTCTGATCCCTGATCAATCAGAGCACGGAAGACGTGTGATTGTCCAGTCCTCGATGTTACGTCTACCAATGCTGTTGCCAACAAGATGTGTTGACTAGGTTGTTCTCCTCTTGAAACATGTGCTGTTACCTTGCTAACCTCTTGCTTATTTTTTGTAGTTTCTTCTTTAGTTGCCATTATGTCACCTGCTTGTTTTGTAAACTCTCGATGTAATAAGGAATGATGCCGCCTTTTGCATATTTTACATGTATTTGATTATCTACATTTAAATGCGGAATGATTTGGAATGAGACAGTTGAAACATAAGTTGTTTTTCTGTACAAACCCGTATCTTTCTTCTATCGGTTTATTTGCGAATTGTTTACAATTAAAAATATAATAGTTTTCTTTGCAGAAGAGACAGTGCTTCTCTCCACTAGCAGTAGTGTGATATGTCTTCGGCTTAATTGATTTGTTAACTTTATTTTCAGGTTCAACCATTTCTAACGTACGAAACCGAGTCTCCAGGAAGGACTTCAGCCTTTCAAAACTAGGTAAGTCATCAGAACTATGTTCACTAATGATAATCTCCCATTGTTTATGTGTTACAGGATCCAGCTTTGAAACAACCACATAGTTCACAATTGCATCCCACTGCGCTGTCGGTAAGCCAAGGTTTTTCATAGAATTCATACACTCGACCGACGTATCTAACAAGTTTTTCAAGGAGAAAGCTGACTCTTGAGATATTGTTTTTTTACCAAAAAACTTTTTAAATATACAATTAGCAATGTACCGTTTGTTATCATACCGTTTTTTCAAAATTGACCACGCATCGGCATAATTTTCACCTGTGATGGCAAACTGGCGCAGAAGAATCTTTGCATCTCCTTTCAAGCTGCTCTTAAGGTAATGAAGTTTTTGTACATCTTCCAATGACTCATTTCTGTGTATCAATGCCATAAACAGGTCGTGAAACGTATATACGTCCATTCCGTATAATTACCTTCGAAAATAGGAATAGAAATTCGTGGTAATTTAATATCCCTACTGGAACCCGTTGGTCTAGTCTCGTTTAATTTTTCCAGTTTATCCGATTTTTTCATGTCAGACATCAACTCGTTTAATGCGGTTTTCATTTCTCCTTTATATGCAAAATACAACTATTCACAACTGTCGCACCTATCTTCTGCAAAATACGCTAACTGCTTTCTGTCCTTCTTAGAAACATCCGTTACCAATTCCTCGTGAACACTCTTAAACTCCTTCCAATACGTTTCTAAAGTATCCATCCTAGTTTGTATATAACCCTCGGTTATTCTGTCCTTGGGCGATTTTTTGTAATTCATGTAGGCTTTCTGCACTTTTTCAAAAACATCAGCTTGAAGCAACATTCGCTTTTCTATGTTCTCCATCCTTTGTGATTTTTCAATATGTTTAAAAAACGTAAATCGCAAATTACGACGAAAACTTTTTATTTTATTTTATCACGTAGGTAGACTGAGTCTGCACTCAAATGTTAAAAGTTCGCGTTAAAACAGCAACTCGTTATTTAAAAGACACTAAGTATTTATTAGTCCGCAGAATCACGTTTATAAATTGTTCGTCACAATCCGCGAAATATTATAAAGTTATTTCACTGCTATTCACTTTTGTTTACAACTTGTCCGTAGTTCTTCGATTCCAATATTACATCTATTGTACCTTTATTCACGTAATTAAAAATAGGTCACGGCTATACTAATCCGCTTGAAGGACCATATGTTCCGTTGAATAAGGTGCAATATTGAATGCAGGTGATTAACGAAACAAAAAAACGTCCTTTCACATTGATCGATTTATTTGTACTAAACAGTGAAGCTTATTTCTAAAGAAATCTCTTCCAGCATACCTGCGATAGGCAAGTAGATAAAGAGATGTAGAGAAGAGATGTCTGATCCTTCTGTCTATTTCGCGTTCTGTGTCCAAATAAACGTTATGTATATATTTCTATATATAACGTTTTATATATATTATTTCTTTCTTTCTAAAATCAGCCTAGAATGTGCGTATAAAAATAGAATGAAATGAAATGAAATGAAATTGTTTATTCTGTAAATAGGATATCGGTATCACTTTTACACGTCATATTAAAAAATAAGCTAGATGGAGTCGGAATTTTCTATCTGACTACCAGACTACCCCTGAAAAGAAACGGCGAAAAAAAGTCAAGGGTCAAAGTCTCAGGCGGAGCTGTACGAGGGGCACAGAGCGGCGAAGACCGCCCTCCAAGCGGAGATCCTGCGGGCCAGGGGTTTGGCCCGCGAGGAGTCGCTGGGGACTCTGGACAGGGACCCGTGGGGACGCCCGTACAAGGTGGTGCAGGATAAACTCCGCCCATGGGCTCCCCCGCTGACGCAGAGTCTCCGGTCCCAGCTTGTGGAGGACGTGGTGAGCGCTCTGTTCCCTTCGCGACGGGAACACTCCTCCCCGACTATGGCTCCGCCTACTGCGGTGCCCGATGAGGACCACAACGCCGACGACGACGATGCTCTGGAGGTGACCGAGGTAGAAATGAGAGCGGCGGTACGCAGGCTTAATGCCAAAAATACCGCCCCAGGACCCGACGGCTTACCTGAGAAGGCCTGGGTCCTGGCCTTGGAGGCTCTCGGGCCTTGACTTAGGGGGCTCCTAAGCGCATGCTTGGAGAGGGGCCAGTTCCCGCTTCATTGGAAGACGGAAAACTGGTCCTCATAAAGAAGGCAGGGCGCCCTGCGGACTCTCCGTCCGCTTATCAGCCCATCGTGCTGCTCGACGAGGTGGGCAAGCTCTTTGAAAGAGTCATTGCAGGCCGCCTCGTCGGCCAGCTGGTGCGGGTGGGGCCAGATTTGGCAGAGAGCCAGTTTGGTTTCCGCAAGGGGCGCTCTACGGTGGACGCCATCATGCGCGTGCGAGCCCTGACGACGGGGAATGCTGTTGCCCAGGGCGGGGTTGTCTTGGCGGTGTCTCTAGACATCGCCAATGCCTTCAATACCCTGCCCTGGAGTTGCATCAGGGAGGCACTCCGGTACCACCGGATGGCGACCTACCTCTGTCGTGTGGTCGAGGCCTATCTGACGGACAGGGCCGTTATCTAACCCGGTCACCAGGTAGTGTGGAACCGGCAAGAGATGTCGTGCGGTGTCCCACAGGGATAGGTCCGGGGGCCGCATCTGTGGGACATCGGATACGACTGGGTGCTGCGCGCCGACCTCCCTGGCGGCGTCAGCGTAGTGTGCTACGCTGACGACACGTTGATCCTGGCGCAGGGGAGATCGCACCAGGCGGCGGCCGAATTAGCGGCACGCGGGGTTGCGACTCGAGGTGGCCCTGCACAAGTCCGAGGTCATGTGTTTTCATGGTCCTCGGAACGCGCCACCGTTGGGGTCCCAAATAACGTTGGGAGGAGTTTCCATCGGCGTCGAGTCGACGATGAAGTACCTGGGACTCGTTCTCAACAGCCGGTGGAACTTCGTGGAGCATTTCCGACGTTTGGCTCCCAAACTGGAGCGGGCAGGCGCTGCATTGAAGCGGCTCCTGCCTAATCTAGGGGGTCCAAACGCCTCCTGCCGGAGGCTCTATGCGGGGGTCGTGCGGTCCATGGCCCTCTACGGGGCTCCTGTATGGGCGCGCTCTCTGGTCGCCGGTTGAGCGCGGCTCAAAGGGTCATGGCCATCCGGATGGTCCAGGGATACCGCACGGTCTCCTGTGAGGCAGCGAGCCTCCTTGCCGGATTGCCGCCGTGGGATCTGGCGGCAAAAGTCCTCGCGCACATATGGAGTGGCGCGAGGAGGCGAAACGCCGGGGCGTAAGCCCGCTGCCGCGAGAAATCGCGACACAGCGGACGGAGCTCCGGCGGGATCTCATGGCGTCATGGAGAGTACGGTCGCAACTCAGTGCTGGGCACGCCACAATTGTGGCGATAAGTCCCCTCTTTGAGGAGTGGCTAGAGAGGCGCCACGGCGTCCTCACCTTCCGCCTGACGCAGGTCCTCACCCTCACCGGACACGGCAGCTTCGGGAGGTTTCTGTGTCGGATAAGGCGGGAGGAAACGCCCGGGTGTCACCACTGTGTGGATCGCCCGGAGGACACGGTGGAGCATACGGTGGAGGTCTGCCCGGCTTGGGCAGAGCACCGCCGTGTCCTCGTGGAGGCGATTGGCGGTAGAGATCTCTCTCGTCCGGCCCTGGTTCAGGCCATGGTACGGAGCGAGAGGGCATGGGCATCCGTCACCTCCTTCTGCGAAGCAGTAATGCTCGCGAAGGAGGAAGCAGGATGGTTGAGGGAAAGGAATGTTTCGCGCCCTCTCGCCCCTAGCCGCCGCAGGAGACGCCCTGGGCGTCGGGAATCCCGGGCGGATTTCCGGCCACCGTAGGCGTGGGCTTGCGGACGGTGAGCAATGGGTAGCTCACCGTCCGGTAAGGACCAGGCCCGAGTCGACGGCGCGTTGTATTCCACGCGCGCCTCAAAGAGATGTCGTCAGCACAAAAGTAGGGGTTCACTAGGGCCGATGCCTGCCGGGGTCGCGGGAAGGTACTTATGGGTCACCGAGGCCCCCGCAACACAGGCAACAGGAAGGAATACGGGTGGGTTTTAGTCAGTAAGAGTCTGACACACCCTCCCGCTCCGCCCAGAGCGGGAGAAGTTATTTGATGATTTCTCACGCTAAAAAAAAAAAAAGTCTCTTTTAAAGTCCAGACATAATCTTAGTCTGTTCAAGTGAGAAATCATGTCTGAAATGTTATGTTGAGGAAAATTGGAAAAATAAATAAATAAAACTAAATACATTTTTAATAGACAAATGCCATTGACGAATTCCTAGTTGACAAAATTTCATGTGACTGAACCATTTTATGTATTTATATTTTTAATGTAATGTTTAACTTAATTTTTAATATTGTAATTTAACAATGCATGCCTTAATGGATAGATTTTTGAGGTACTATAAAATATTTTTAAGACCCTGTTTTATCACCAAAAATCGCATTAATAAAAACTTTGACTTTGACTTTTGAAAAAAACTTTTAAAATGTTAGCGGACGTGTGCAGTCAGTGCAAGCATTTGTCAGTAATCGTGCAGCTCAACTCAGGACTTAAGGAGTTCAACGCTTCGACGAAAAATACCAAGGAAAGGACATTTGGGTAGGCTGCGTGAAATACTCAAAATGACAACCATCATTAAAACTAACTAAGAAAGAAAAAAAGAAATTTAAAAAATAAATAAATATGACCCACATAGTGCTCACATTCACAATAAGTAAAGTAATATAATACTTTTCAAAGTTAATATTCATGTTGTTTGTATATAATATTCAGCAATGTCAATATGAATATTACACAATATTGTATAGGTATATTTATGCTTTTGCATAATAATAAAATTTTCAAGTTTTATGGATTTATCACGAGGCTTAGCAAGCCTGACTGCCCGTTCCTGCGGCACTGGACCCGTATGCTCAGCTGCAGATCTGGTGCAGTGGGAAGCGGACATATTTATAGGTTCCTGAATTAGTTTTATTTTAGTTTTGTATTATTTAATTTATTTTAATGATAAATATTACTAACATAGTTTTATAAGTTTTACTAGTGTATGTAGTGTTATATGAATCATTTGTGTTCGTAGTAATAAAAAAAAACATATTGGCAGAGCGACCAGCCCAATCCCAAGCTTTTTTGTCTTCTAAATA
This sequence comes from Atethmia centrago, assembly GCA_905333075.3. Classification (NCBI taxonomy): domain Eukaryota; kingdom Metazoa; phylum Arthropoda; class Insecta; order Lepidoptera; family Noctuidae; genus Atethmia; species Atethmia centrago. The sequence continues at coordinate 24,958,085 of HG995378.1, read as the reverse complement.
ATTAGAAATTTTATAGTACCCTTTTTCACAAAGTTTGGTTTTAATCCACCGCAGATGCAACATTATTTATTAGGTACATAATACGTAGTTACCTAGGTAATCAAAGAAACAGGCTTCAAAGGAAATTAAAGATCTGCTACAGTTATTTGAATGTACTTAGACATACGTGAATAGATTCGTATAATGATAGACGGTTGACAATTAAGACGAATCGGTAAATGAATGTACAGACGTTATAATAAATACCTAGAGTAATTACCCGCTTGAAAGCGCCTACTCAAAGTGTTTGAGCAATATGTTGAGAAATGGGGAGTTGCTTTATTATATACGTGGTAGATTTTATTACAGTAAGTAGAGTTTTTGATAAGCTTTATTTAGGAAAAAAAACTACTAGTGCTAATCAATTATTGGAATCAAATCTATTGAAAGAGTCCATGCCTGTACGTTGGTGTATATATGTACAAAATAGCAATTCTGTTTTTCGAAACAAACCTCGTGAAAAGAAACTAAAACAATTGAATATTTTCTTGTCTTGCATTCCTTTTATGCAATAATTTTTGTAAGTAATTAAATCTACATGACCACTTACTATTGATAGAGTTTCTGTTTATCGTATACGTACCTGATTACCCGCTGTTGATTGTTAATTAACACCAATAAATTCTTCGGCAAATATTTGTTTTCAGTACAAGACGAGGGTACATTTTATCGCAGACCATGACTGGAGGAAACGTGGGTTACTTGAAATTCTAACCCTTTTTACTTCTTGACATCTTCAAGGTAAACTGTTTGGAACTTTGTACTGACTTTTTATATACAAAATGTTCATTTAAAGGTACCTAGACCTTTATATATACATTTTTTAATCTAGTAGTTATCTACAAATATTTTCGTCTGCACTATGCATTATGTAGACATTTATAAAAAAAATAAGAATTGAAATGCCTAGTTCAATTCTTAGTTTTTTTTTGGAATAATGTATTTTGTAGGCAAACTTGGGTAGGTACGTACCTATAATCAAGAAATCGTATTTGCTTAGAGGAAAAACAGGGCACAATTTGGTAAAAACAAGCTTATTTTGTGTAATAATCACAAAATAATCTAAATTTGCACAGACACCTGTATTTCGGTTTCCTTAGGGTCGATTCATACGAGTGCAGAGTTGAAGCGCATCGAAGCGTCAAATTATTAATAATTAAAAGCGAAGTTGCACGAATGCGCGCGTATAGTTGTTGATTTTTTACTTTTAGTAGTTGATGGACCTGAAGGTGTCAGTTGACTGTGTGTGTAGTTAAATGAAACTCGTATATAGTGTTTGACATTGATCTTGCTAAGATTTTACTGATATCGGAAGTTGAAGAAGAAAGAAGAAAAGAAACCGATTTTTTTGTGTTTACAACTTCTAGCAGGAAAAGCTTTGGTTCGCGTAGTAGGCGCTTGAGTCCGCGCGAACGCGCACGAATCAGCGCGTTTAGAACGCGCGCGAATTCACGTCTTTTTAATCTCGATAGAAAAGGGTGAACTTGCTATCTTATCTTATAGATTGACGCTCCGCTGCGCTTCGACGCTGCGCTAGTATGAATTGACTTTTATCTAGGTATTTCAAACTTCAAAGGGTTTCTAATTAACACCTATATGAAACCGAAGCTCATATCATTCCATCAGTTCCATTTACGACCAACCAGTGGTACAAAAGATAACGCATAACGAATAGTTAACCAACACAATACACGCTATTTTACTGTTCAATTATATTCGCTTTCCGCATGATAGATTTAATCGGAAACGATAATATACACCCAGCGGAACCATTACTATTTGACATAAATCTTATATTATTGAAGGTAAATATTGGTATTCTGGGAATGAAAATCAATGTAAGTGATCGAGACTTTCGTAAGCTTGTGTGTTCTGTGGACTGCTGAATATGGTGCCTCAAGGACTATTACGAGGCGATGGCGGGACGAACTTGACTCATATCTTAAAAACTGGACGAGTTGGACTCGCCAACCGAGGGTTCCGCACAATTGTAGGTATTAAATAAAGACTATATTCTTTATTATTTAATTACAAATGTATAGTTTTCCGAAACTGAAATTACGTTTTAGTAATTATATATAATTATCGTCTTATACAATAAGACGATATTACTTGCCAAATAGTTCTAGTTCAACGGAAAGTTTCCTTATAACTTTTGATTCCCTTGAGAGTGTTGAAATAAACGTTTTTAAGCGGCATAAACGGCTGTATTTTTTTTTTTACTTTGACTAAGATTTAAAGAAGACTGATTTTTTCAGAGACTTTTTTTTTAGAGACTAGAGTTGAGTATCTATAGGGTTTTAATTTCAATTCGATACCTCGACGCGTTCCCGAGATAAAGGGCCTTGAGAGACAGACAGACAAAAAGTGATCTTATAAGGGTTCCGTTTTTTCCTTTTGAGGTACCCCAAAAATACGCAGAAAAGGGAAAAGTGAAACGAGGGAAGGCCTTTACCCAGCAGTGGGATAAAAAGCTGATAATCGAGATACTACGAAAAGTAATCATCTATTGGGATCGGACTTTTATTGGCACACTGCAGACCAAATGCCTCAGAAAGAAGAAAGAAAGAAAAGTATTTATTGGGACTCGCACAGGAGATCACAAATTAAACTAAAACACACTCATAGAAAAATAAAAAAAAATAAAAATAAAGTAAAATGAAAATAAAACAAAAAGTCCTAGACGAGGCCAAAAGGCTCCTATCTCAGCATAATGCTGCGGTACTTAAAAAAAAAAGTGTCGCAGCACTGGTATTCTGATAGGGCCCGATTCCCCTCCTTTAATACTGAAGAGGACCAAATCAGGGTGGATCAGGGTTGATATACGGAGACCAATCAGGTCTCCGTAAACTGGCAATTCCCTAATTGGAATAATATTCTATCCTTACCTAGGTACTTCCATATTTGATCCAGGTTTCCATGCTTTGTTGAATTCGTCATTGATTGACATAAAAGGCTAATATGGACACAGAAAATGACATTGGTAGTTACCCTTCCATCTATATGAAATGTCCATCCACGCCTCGTGATCTTCGCATATTAATTTACCTTCTACAACTGATTTGAGCAATGACTTCAACGTCAAAATCAAAATCAAAATAAAAAGTCATTTATTCTAACTAGTTAACTATTCTAACTAATTTACACTACGTGCAACACAAAACAATAAATTATTAGCCATATGTCAACTAGCACACGACCATACCAAAAAAAAAAAAAACATCGAATACTATACTCAAACAGAAATAAAAACGTAAACAGAACTTAATACCTAAATAAAAGCCTCCAGGCATACTTATAGGGCGTGATCGCTTACATATATCTATAGCTGTAACTCAGTCACAAATGATAAAAACGTCAAATTGTGTTTATTCCCTGACCCGGCTTATTGTTAAGGACGTGTTAAATTCCGCTTCAACACGAAACCGGATTAAATCGGTTTTCTCACAAGTTTGAATCGTTTAAATCATATTAGTTTCCCCTCATGAGTCGGGTTTTCCTATAAAAGGCGATTTTCTCTGAAGTATACGTCGTAAAAATAGACTGCAGCCTGATTTATCATAGTTTTGATAAAATATAGGGGAACTTTTGTTGGTCCGTTCATCACTTCGAAAGGGTATTTGTAGGTTTAAGGATTTTTTTCCTCTGATTGTGAGTAACAAAATTGTCATGTTCAAGTCGGATTTTCAAAGTACTTTTCTTAAAAAATCTTCCATATACACATTGTTATAGTTATGTGTAGATACTTATCTAATAGTAAAACATAAAAAATGATGAAGCTCCAGATGTTTATTGATATACTTAGGTACTTTGTTGTACAGTCGGCTTACCAGAGTTTTCACGATATGCATGCCCTTTTGATTACCCCCCCGCCCGCCCCGTCGTTAGAAAATACATCAACTAAGTAATTTTTCTTTCGTAGATCATCAAACATTTTGGTTTCAGTAAATAAAAATTCCATAAACTTTTATTTTAGTCAAGTAAAACCTGGTAGAACCTCCTAGTAGTTTCACAAACAAGCCCTGTTTTTAAGCATGATAATATTATAGCGAATGCTGCAGCGGGACAATTTTCCACTACGTTCATCAACCAGACGCCATTTTTCTTTTAGTATCTCTTTGTACAGCTGTATGGAATGAAGAACCGCTTTTAAGTATAAATTCTAGGAAAAATTGATGGCCTCGAGCTTTGCTGATGAAAATAATACTTTATGTAGCACTAGTATACCTAGTAGTAATGAAAATTAGACAAGATTGGCTCCGGATCCTATTTTTTTTTTAAAGGGCCTTTGTAATATTATATTTTTTACCGACTTCAAATATGGAGGAGGTTATATGTTCGGCTGTATGGTTTTAGGGTTCCGTAGTTAACAAGGAACCCTTATAGTTTCGCCATGTTCGTCTGTCTGTCTGTCCCCGGCTTGGCTCAGAGACTCTTAGTACTAGATAGCTGTAATTTCTAATGGGTATACAATGGGTAAAAATTAATATAATTATGTATTATTATATTAATCACGCCCACAAAGTAGTAAATAAAATAAAAAAATAGGGGATAATTATTATTATTTATTTATTTCAACCAACTTAGGATCATAGTGTACAATTAAAATAAATAATGTGGGGATGATATTTTTGTTTTCGTCTATCCCACACTGTGGGGTATCGTTAGATACGCCGTTCAAAAATATTCCGGCTTTGTGAAAATCATTTTTTGATTCAGGGAACCGTTTGCGTAATATTAAGCTTTAAAATGCTACTTTTTCTTAGTCAAGTGTGGACCCCGCCAGCTAAATGGTTATTTTTGAATATGTGAAAAAAATCATGGCAGTCGTAAATATAACGAAATTCGAAACTATCACAGCTAATCACAAATAACACGTCCAGGAGCCAGGTAAAAATTATGTCAATTATTTCTTCTCGAACGACAATGGTGAGACGCATCAGGGAATAGTATTTTTGTCGTCTAGATGTTAGGTTAGCTACAATTTAACAAATTTTTACTTTAGAGGAAATTATTGAATATTTATTTGTTCTTCGTGCGTGGTAGGCTACCGCCGCTCATCTCCTCCGCGGAACCGTAGCTGAGCTTTATGATACAACTCAATGATGTATTCCACTGATTATCGCTTGAGAGGAACTTAGTCATGTAAATCTGTCACTGGCTCCTGGACTATAAGTAGGCTGTACAAGTTAACGAGTAATAGTCGACCAAATTACATTTGCACTTGGACACCGTGACGTATATGGGATGAACTTTAAAAAAAAAGACAAACGACTTACGAAAAAAAAAACACTTCAAAGTGAAAAATTACTTTAATTTCGGAAGTCAGTGTCTTTAGATCTGTATTTTAGTTTTTAGCCACTGACTTTTTTCGAAAAAAATTGCTTGTCTGTAAAGTCGGTTTACGGACGATAATTTTACGTGATAACGAGAGACAGATGCGTCACAAGCCGAACGCTTAGGCCGATCGTGCCCCTCTATTGCTAGTTCCGCGCTCTCGCTTGCACGCTTGGCTCAGGCGGAACGTGACAATGAGTCATGCTTTTTCGTGCGAGCAGCCGGCGTTCATCGATTTATAAGACGTTATTACGTCAAAAAGGTTTCATTTAAACTTAGAATGAGAACCCAAAATAGGAAATCGAATTAAAATTTGGTTCCATCATCTGACACCTCTATTTGTAGAAATCATGAGTATTCTCTTGCTCTTATCCCAATTTTTTTGGGGTAATGTCTTCTTATTCCATATTTCTCTATTAGTCGTCATCTCAGTAGTCACCACCTTTCTACCTGCCGGGGTCGCGGGAAGGTACCAAAGGGTTACCGAGGCCCCTGGCAACACAGGCAACGGAAGGAATACGGGTGGGTTTTAGTCAGTAAGAGTCTGACACACCCTCCCGCTCCGCCCAGAGCGGGAGAAGTTATTTGATGATTTCCCAAAAAAAAAATAACCCCCTTTCTAGTCATAATAAAATTATCATCTTTTCGAAATGCACCTTACCTTAAAATAATGTATAAACATTATTAAAGTATATAAAATTATATACTATAAAGTATATAGTTAAGTGGTTCATAAAATCGGCATAATTTAATGTTTATTTAAAGTTTATGTACTTTTCATACATAGTTTACAAGCTGTATCAAGAGGATTATATTTTAAAACAAGTTTTTTATTTCTTAAAGGTACAATAAAGACTCCTACATACTGGCGCGACTTGTCGCGCGACGCGACGCGACACAAAGGCACCGCCTGTAGCGCTACACGCGGTGTCTTTGTGTCGCGACGCGTCGCGCGACAAGTCGCGCCAGTATGTAGGAGCCTTTAGGTAAAGTAAGTACCTACAGTAGTTTTCAGATGAAAAAAAAATAAAACAAACAACAATACTATAGTTTACAAGGAGAATTACGAGTACGTTCTGAATTAAGTGCGAGTGACGAAGTTATTAAACGAAATATAAAAAAAAAATCGCTCACAAAAATAGACTAATGAACTGTCAAACTAGTTTGACAGTTCATTAGTCCCCCTGTTTTCAGCCATGTACATTTTTCGCTTTACTTAGTATTATTCCCTAGTTCATCCATCTTGGTCCGCATTATGACCATTTTTTTCCAGAATTGGCTTTACACGTAAGCCATTTACCAAGAATTATTCAAAACCTACAACTTATTGAATCATCCAAACCAAATGTTCACGAACCAAATTCGTGAATAGAATAAAAATATAAAGTAAAACCGTTTTCTTTTTTACACACTACATAACTCATAGATAAAAAGGGTTGACAGAAGCGCAGAGACAAATTGGAGCGTTTCTCTTGACATAGACAATAAGGTGTTTGTTCCCTCGGGCGGTAGGTAGGTACCTGTAACGTGCGTGTTTACTGTTTAAGGCTTGAGTAGGTACCTAATCGGGCGGTAAAGGTCTCTGGGAAAGGATTATTGGTACTGTGTTGTTATAGTGTTAATTGGGTGGAGTTTAGGTTTGTGTATAAAGGGATTGTTGTTACAATTAAAGCAAAATTAATTGTTGTTAGATCCAAAGTTAATTTTTGTTTTCAGAAAGTTTTCGTATTTTAATTTAGCGAGTCGTTTAAGGGTTCCGTAATCAACAAGGTACGTTTATAGTTTCGCCATGTCCGTCTGCCATTTACCTGCTGTAAAATCGTCATTATTATGTTGTACTTAGTTACCGAGAGATGGCGCTAAGTTCTATTTTTCACTAAGACGTATTGCACGGTTGACCGGCATGAACAGTGTCACATTTGTATTGATACAGAGCGGTTGTGTGTTGCTAAATAAAATAAATTATTTAAAAAACAAAAAACCCGACTGCAAAAACACATAACTGAAAAGGGAAAAACAAGCATTATAATCTATGTATATAATTTTGGTATCGCATTGGGACAATCAAAAGTTACACCATATTTCGAGTTATTCGACTGTCCCCGCCTGCAAGACCAAAATTATATAGATTATAATGCTTGTTTTTCCCTTTTCAGATAAGTGTTTTTGCAGTCGGGTTTTTTGTTTTTTAAATAATTTATTTTATTTCAAGCTTTTTAGTTTTATTAATATATATATTTGAAAATTACTCATTACTAGCTTTTATTTGATACCAATGTTGTTGCAATTAATTAAAAAAAAAAGCCCCTTCCTTTTTTTTGTATTTGTAGATGCAATTTATAAATATTATATAGCCTATGTCACTCCTACAATTAAGACGATACTAAGGACACCTCATACGTTAAAATCCATCAAGCCGTTTAGGCTACAGAGCGTGTCAAAGAAATAGACATACATACATACATACATACATACTCTCGAAAACATTACCCTCCTGAGGCAGTCGGGTAAAAAGTGTATTAATGTGTGTTGTGACTTTCTATCGGTAAGTTTTATAAGTTTATAATATAATTACTAACATGAAAAGTGCATCAAATTGTGTTATGACAGTTTTCTCGACGAAAAAATATTGTGGAATGCTTAATATTTTAAAGAAAATAGTCTTATCCTGTGTAGGTACTCTTTAGTAGACAGTTTGAGGTGTATGTTTTAGTTGAAGGTAAGGTAATATTGTCACAACACATTTAATGACATTGTTATTGCAAAACGTAACAATAACTAGAGTTTTATGTTATATTAATTCGTTCTTTCTGCAAAAAATGTTATCTAGTGTTTTTATGCAAGTGACATATTTTGTTATGTCTAGTTTTCATGAAAAAACATTATGATTTGAGGCGAATAGTTCTTTACGTTTTTTTATCTTTCCTGACTATACCTACTTATTTCGATTTTTTTTTCAAGGAAAACATGAAGACCAGTCGTGCCACTTTGTTGGTAAAAATGGCGCGTAGGGAAGATCAAGAAAACATTTCTAATCTGAGTAATATTCAAACTATATCTATACGAAAGGATGATCCGGAGCAAGGTTAGTATTTTACCAGCAATATTCGTATATATAGGTGTGTGCAAGTCGTTCAACGTATTAATTAATGTTGTGTGTAGGTATTATTACTTTGGTATGTACCTCTTCTTTCTGTCGTAGTCTTTTTCATTTCTAGGTACAAACAGTAAGCCTACTTCAGAAACTCATGAATATTATAAACAAAATGCAACTTTAGAACAAAACTCCGTCGATACCCAATGTGAAGGTCAAAGCATTGTGGATGATACACAAATTTCCTGTAAAGGTACGCAGATTGATACTAAGCTAACGATTTTGTTTTTAGGTTTGAGATTTAATTTTTGTTGGTTTTTTATTTTAGATGTATGTATATCAGAAATCAGAATATAAAATGTTTATTTTGATGATAGCGATGATAGCGTCAAAGACCCAAATTTCGAAATCAATTGTAATAAAAAAAGTTCAAGCTCAGATTCTGATAGTAGCTCTAGTCGTCAAACAGCAAGAAAGCGTGTTAGACGAGATTCCCATATCTCGGCTATGCAACAGGAGCAACAAACACAACCTTTTGCAAATATTGAAACTCCTGCGCAATCCGGATGCACGATCGAAAACCATGATCAGACTCCATCTACGTCTAAAGGTATACTGCAGCGTAGGATGTATTTATCCTCCGATTCATCTTCATCGAAATCCGATAGTAGCAGTAGCAGCAACAGCAGTAGCAGATCTAGTTCTCAGTCAAGTTTATCCAATTCCAATGAGGTATTTGCCTCTTTGCCATGTGAACAAGAAAACGTCGAAAATGAAGTTCCTGAGCTGGCTAAGAGTCCCGTGCGTAAATCTACTAAAAAACGTAAATCCTGCGTTGACGAATGGTTGTCCAATAAGGCAAAAACAATGAGAAATACCGGAAAGCCTTACACTTCTCGTTCTAAGTCAAGAAAAAATATTCCTGCAAGGTATTTGAAACCTCCGTGTGGTGAAAAATGCAAATTAGAGTGTACTAAAAAAATAACAGATGCCATGAGAGCTAAAATATTTGATTGTTACTGGCAATTAGGAGACTTGTCTCTACAGCGCAATTTTATTCATAAGCATATTAAACCGATCATCTCTGCATTCAGATTTACCGGTAAAGCTCAACCCAGAAAAGTTAACCACAGTTTTTATTTTGAAGTTGATGGACAAACTATTCGAGTATGCAAAACTTTTTTTAGAGCACCATTAGATATTAATGATCGTGTTATCAGAACTGTGATTGCCAAGTCTGAAGATGGTTTCTTGAAACAAGATATGAGAGGTAAGCACAGTAACCATAAAAAAATTGCGGAGTCCATTCGACAGGGTATAAGAGGTCATATCGAATCAATACCACGTATGGAATCCCATTACATACGTAAAGATTCATCAAGGGAATATATTGATGGAGGAAAATCACTTAGCGATCTTTACAGAGATATAAATCCCTTTTGCGAATCGAATGACGTGCCATATGCAAACGAAACTTTATATTCAACGATATTTAACGGAGAATTCAATTTTAGTTTTTTTAAGCCAAAAAAAGATAGGTGCGAATTATGCGTACGATATGAAAATGCTCAAGGAACCGCGAATGAAAACTTAGAAGTTGAATATTTAAAACACATTGAAGAGAAGGAACTGTCCAGAAAAGAGAAAGATGCAGATAAAACAAACATTGGACCAGATAATATTGTCGCAATTTACGACTTACAGGCTGTGCTACAACTTCCACGTGAAAATACGTCTATTTTTTACTACAAATCCAAGCTTAATACTTTGAACTTTACTATTTCACACATAGGTAATGATAAAACAGATTGTTTCTTTTGGCATGAGGGAGAAGCGAACCGCGGGGCCGATGAAATAGGATCTTGTGTATACAAGTTTATTGAAAATACTCTGCTAAATTACGATGGACCTGGACTAGATCTGATATTCTACTCCGACAACTGTTGCGGTCAGAATAAGAATCGGTTTCTTGTTTCTGTTTACTTGTTATGTTATAACGCACATGTACCTAATAACAGGCCACACACAAAATGAAGCGAACACCGTGCATTCTACAATTGAAAAGCAAATTCAGAAAAGACTGAAGTCGGGTCCAATTTATGTACCCAGTCAGTACGTGGAAGCGATAAAAGGCGCTAAGAAAACGGGCAGACCCTACGCCGTAACAGAAATGGCATGTCGTGATTTTTACTCTCTGAAGCGTCTATCTGAGGACTTTGGAATGACAAAATCATTTAAAATTTCCGAAATAAAAGTTTTTAAATTAATGCAAGATGATCCTACCAAGTTATTTTACAAAACATCTTATAAGGATGATTAATTTACCGAAACAGTTTTAACACGAAAAAAAAATTGAATCAAATAACTCTGAAATTGGCCTACAGATCAAAGCCTAAACTCAAAGAAAATAAAATAAAAGATCTGCAGGAATTATTAAGAAACAATCACATTCCGCAGTTTTACGAATCTTTTTATAATTCCCTTAATTAAGTAATGTTTAGGTTGTTACTTGTTTTAATTGGTGTTTTAATTGATGTAGGTAAAACTGCGGAATGTCTATGACTTAAAATTTAAATATTTAAATGTTCAGTAAAGAAGTTCCTATTTTAGTTCCTTTTAGCTGATTACTAAGTATTGTTACCTGCAATTTGTTGCATGTGAGTTTAGCCATAAGATTATTTTGATAAGAAGTTTGTTATTTTGTTACTTTGTAATAATAAAAGTAAATTTAAACATTTTTTAAATAAAGCTTATTTCTTCATACTATAAAAAGAGTATCATTTCCCAACGTATGTTCACTTTCCACAAAAAAAGAGTCATAACATATCCGTCATTAAATATTTCATCAATCTAGTAAATAGTAAAAAATCTTAAAAGTCTCGTTATCTCGAATTAGTCATTTTTATGTTATGACACTTTTTTTGCCGGGCAGCGACATATTAATCACGCCGACAAAAAATCTTTTTGCGTAGGTACCCTTACACGTAAAATGGGGTTATATATTTTTTCTCGTCTATCCCATGGTGGTATCGTTGGATAGGCCGTTCAAAACTATTGCGGGTCTGTGAAAACCATTTTTTGATTCAGGGAACCATTTGCGGAGTAATAAGCTTTAAAGTGCTAATTTTTGTTAGAGTTAAGTGTCCTCCCCCCTGCCATCTAAATGGTTGTTTTTGGATATGTGAAAAAAATCATGGCAGTAGTATATATAACGAAATTCAAAGGAAAATTATCAAGAAAGAAAGAAAGAAAGAAAAATAAGTAGAGTAGATAAACAGAAAAATAAAACAAAATAGATCTACATATAATCACATTAATCACAAAACTCACAGCTGCACGTCATGAATGTGACAAGAAGGCTTCCACTCAGCATGATGCTGTGCTATGGGTGACCCACAGCACAGCGCTGATTTTCAGTGGTCACCCGAAACAGACGTACGGAATCCAAGTTAGGTTTAATCAATAAAAACTAAGTAGGATTTACAAGTTAACGAGTAATAGTCAATCAACTTACATTTGCAGTTGGAGAATTGACCGTAACGTGTATCGATGTAAGGGAGAACATGTTTTTCAACTAAGTAAAATGTTAAGTTTGTTTTTGAGCTTAATTCATTCCAACTACAGATCTCTACATTGTGCGTGGTCTGATACGCACTTGGCCAGTTTTTTTTGTTTTGAACAATTATACTCCACGAGGGTTTCCGGAATCTTAAGTACATTTACAAATTCAAATATTTTTTGATGCACAAGAACAGAAATAATACTAGATTAGCTCTAAGCTCTCTTTTTTTGCTCTAAGGCCTTAGAGCAAATAAAAAAAGCCTAGAAGTATTACAGAATTTCAATCGCTTATTACCTCAAGCTACTGTACCATTTGAGTCGTCTATGAAACGGAATCTGATATAATACATATAACAAAATGTTCGCAACTTCTGAATGGCCCGAATCGGCAACTGGTACAAACAAAATACATTTAAATCGAGAGTGTATTGGTGGTATTTTATTTATAGTTCCTCTGAGAAATTTACCTACTCCCATCCATCGCCGACAGTGGTAGGATCCGTAAACGAGGACCATATATTATGATAACGTATAAATATACAATACCTATATTTCTGTCATGTTTCCAAAATATGCGGGATATTGGAGGCTCAACGTTTTCGCTTCTACATTGACTTATAAGATTAACAATCGCTAAAGCACCTTGCTGTAACCAAAACTCTACATAGAAAAAAAATCAATGGAAATTAAATTGCTCCAAGCAGTTGGCAAACGGGTTAATGGCCAAAAGCTCCATTTATACCTACGATGCACCAAACATTTTCACATCGAGCGAATCCAATCGAAGTTCCATTGCTAGGAAATTATTCCCAATTGACCCAATTAAATGGGAATTCTGTCAAAAGCACAAAAGTTGGAATTTTTTATGTATTTCCATTATCATAAAAAGAATGAACATAACATAATAACATAACGCCTCTATTCCCCGATGGGTTAGGCAGGGGTGTACCGATAGTACAATCACATATCGCCAGTTTGCCAAGAATGGTTGGTTATAAATGCATATGTTTTTTATGGGTTGAATGGGAAACCAATTACATCAAGTGCGGAAGCAATCGATGCGTTATTTACCGTTTGTTTGCTATGTAGGTCGTGGACGGGATATTTTCTTTGTGACGGCACCAGCTGATAACCACTGCTAATGTAAATGATAGCTCCGGTGCGACTGTCCATTTCAAGCCTTAGGATATCGTTTTTTCCCAGTAATTGGGTTGCAGATATCCGATGGCAGTTGCCACGTGCAATATTGATGTTCTGCCGCATCTGTTTGGCTTGTATTTAAAGTTGTAGTTGTTTTATTGTTTTTTTTTTCCTCTTAAATAGTATCGCAGTTGGTGATTCAGTTGTTTAAATGTACCGATTTTTATAATTCCGAATGGTTCAAAATTCCTATTTTGAACCACTCGGGATTATGAAAATCGGTATTTTGAAATTCGTTTTTGTGACGGACGGAATAGAGTTTTTAGTATTTGTGTAGTGTACCCAATTTCTTTTTCTAAAAAATAACCTTTCAATTGGAAACTAGGAATAATGGAGTAGGAATCGTAATAGAAAAACGTAACGTGTACACTGAGTATTTTTGTAAAAAAGGAAATTTTGTTGGCTTTTACCTTGGTTAGAGGCTAAGCATTGCCATGCAACGTGGCAATGCCGCCAGTCTCCTGGGTATATTACCAGTTCACAGCGATGCGGAGGAATTTTGTGCGATGTTGTGGATGTTTGTTTCAGCGATGCGGAGAAAACTGTCAGACAGCATAGAAAAGAAAGAGAAGCGCGATGACACAACGCTTGTTATTTACTGCAAAATATGAAGCAATTACGTATCTATTTACTGAAAATTTGAAGTGAGTAATCGAAAATAAAAAACAACCAAGTTCTACATTCAAATAAGACGTTCTTGTTATTAATTAAACAAGTAACGTATGTTGATATTTAAGGAGCTGACAAGACCCAATTGAAAAAAATAGGCTTCTCTTAAGAAAAAAAATTGCCAAATGTGTATAGTTTGTGGTAGCGGAAAAAATATATGTTAATTTTGAACATATTTCCCAGAACTTGGTTGTTACCAAAACACGTTTTGAAAACAAATCTCGATACAAACTAACGTTAAACTAACCTCTTACATTGAGTTCTAATCCAAAATATCTGTATCAAATATGAACATACGTTACGTTTTTAATTAATAACAAGAACGTCTTATTTGAATACAGAACTTGGTTGTTTTTTTTATTTTCGATTACTCAACTCAATTTTGAGTAAATAGATAATTACTTCATATTTTGCAATAAATTACAAGCGTTGTGTCATCGCGCTTCTCTTTCTTTTCTATGCAATCAGACAGGGACCGCGGTTTAGGTGTTGTCAGCGTCTTAATACATATATTTTGGATGGGAACTCAAGGTAAGAGGTTAGTTTAAAGGCTTCTTCAAACAGGCGCGACACGCGACGCGACAAAAAAGGCACCGCGTGTAGCACTACAAGCGGTGTTAGTTTGTATCGAGATTTTTTTTCAAAACGTGTTTTGATAACAACCAAGTTCTGAGAAATATGTTCAAGGTTAACATATATTTTTCCGCTACTACAAACTATTCAGATTTGGCAATTTTATTTCATATGACAAGCCTATTTTGGTAATTTGCCTCTTGTCAGCGCCTTAATAGAAAATATTTCACTGGTAAAGAGAACCTTTTGCATTGTATTCGAAGTTCTTCTAAATACGATCATTGGGTCCGATATAAATCTTGATTTGTGTACCTACTACACGGGTAGGTATTATACAGCAGTGGTAGCCCAATGGTAACGGCCCCGACTTACGAATTGTAGGTTGTGGGTTCGAACCCGGGCAGGCGCTTTACTTTGTATAAATAATTTCATCACCACTGCTCTCAAAACGGTGAAGGAAAACATTGTGAGAAAACCGGCATGTCTTAGAACCAACAATTTCAATACATGTGACATCTACTAATCCGCGCTGGGCTCGCGTGTTGGATTACGACCCACTCCCTCTCACCGAGAGGAGGCCTGTGTCCAGTAGTGGGATGTTATAGGCTGATTATGATTTATGAACCGATACTCACACTGCAGCCCCGAAAAGATAATAGGACTGTGTGTACTACAGTGGTCATCTACCAACTCGGAGACCAACCCTCTCGTGCTCATCTTACGAGATTACGAGATTTTTTGTCAGATCGCACTTTCCGCTATCGCATCGATGGTTCATTATCCTCTCCTCAACCCATTCGTGCGAGAGTCCCTTAGGGCGCCGTGCTATATGCCCTCATCTTCAAGCTGGTTATGAGCTACATTTCAAAAGTAAAAAGCCAACTGCATCTAATATTTATGTTTATACCATGTGATATTACGTTCGTTTAGGAAAACGTACCCATATTATTTAAGTGTATTTATTTATGTTGCTGCCATATTTGTATTCACTTTGGTCTTTACTGTAAGTGCAGCAAGCAATTGTTATATAATTAAATAGGTACCCCAAGTTTTTTCGTGGGTACTACAGAAAGTGATTTACTAAGAATTGACTACAAAGAGGAAGTTTTATATAGTAAACACACATTTCACACACTCACGATTGTGTATAACCGTCTCTTATCTGAAAGTGGTGCAGATTACAGTTAATTTTCTCTAGCACCTTTTAATACAAGGAAGCACGTGCTTGGCAATGAATGTTTGTAGGCTGACTAGGGTTGCAAACCCTACTATATAATATAAATTAGAGGCCTCATAACTATATTTCTAAAGAAAAAATATAGCAGGTGAAACTACAATTTTTTTTTTCAATACAAAATGGCGAGATTTTCGTAGTATGGCCAGTATTAATCTCATAAAAGCTGAATTAATGGTATTTTTTAACTTTAATTTAGAGTGTAAAAATAGTTGAGACATTAACAAAAAGAATATCATAGTAGCAAAATATATGCATTTAAATAATAAAAATGGTTTTGAAACACTTGCTATATTTTTGATTTTTTTTTATCATATATATTATATATATATTTAGAGGCAATGGCTTCGAAAATACTATATTTGATATAAAATAAGTTGGCAACCCTAGCTGATAGTGGTAGATTTTATTTTAAGTGAAGAAAACAAACAAATGAATTAATCAAATTTTTAATTGAATGAATGAAAAAAGTCCCCGCAACATGTTTATTGTCGATTCTGTGCGGCGACCATGTATCCGTTCGTCAATATTGATTGTAAATAGAACACAAATTGCTCGTATCCGTTTGAAAAGCAATCAAGCACACGCATGCTCGCTATTTTGCGCGGCGTGGGTGATCGTTCATGCTCGCGGTGAGCGAAACTTCCAATAGATAAGTATATTTTGGTTTATTTTTATCAGTCTTACAGTACATTAGCTTGTAAGAATTGACTATTTAGTTTTTAATAACATTTTTTGTTTGGTAATCTTTATGACCTTTCATAAATTACGCTTATTAACGTTGAATCTGTTACTTATTATTAAGTACAAATAAACTCCTTATTTGTACACATAATAATAAGTAACAGATTATTTTAAGATTAAACCATTATTAAATCCAAGTTGAAATGTTTATTTTTGCAGTTTTATTTATGTCATTGTCGTCCAATCTAGAACGAAAAATCGCGAAATATACATTCTTAGTTTTTAATGTCCATAAAACGAAAGTTTCGCTACGTGGTTGATCCGTAGGAGAACCAAGGTAACCGACATAGTTCGCAGAATTGCCGAACTTAAGTGGCAGTGGGATTGGCACTATGATGGCGGATGGGGCCGAAAGGTTCTGAAGTGGCGACCGCATACCGAAAGACAGCGTGGGAAGACCTCTCACAAGGTGGACCGATGACATGGTGAAGACTGCAGGAATCCGCTGGATGCGAGAAGTACAAAAACCGGTCGTAGTGGCAGTGCTTGGGGGAGGATTATATCCAGCAGGCTTAGCACGAGAACCGTAGAGAAACGTCTTGTCGACGGAAGAGTGAACTAAAATGAGGTTTCCGTCTAGACAGTTGACAGTTTTCTACCGAGAAACGTAGACAAGCGATTTCTATTCTACAGTAGAGTAGAAAGGTTAAGCGTCATGCTAAGCCTGCTGGTCTTATTTTTCATTTTCATTGGTGCCTGGTGTCCAGCTCCAGCCGCAGGCGTTACGCCCATAATTTAAACCATATCACTATTGTGTGCCGTTCATACACACGAAAATATACACCAGTGTGCGTAAATTTATCAATGGGATATAGGCTAGCCGAGTGCTTGCCTAATAGTGCGTACCGTACCGATCTCCGTCGAACTGTGAGTTACGTCACACGGCGGGCGCGACTAGTTGCTAGAAGTTTTATAACAGGAGTTTAACTTTTTTTTATATTTTATATTATTGTATTACATAGTTAACATAAATGCGTTTGGCGTTGTTGGTAGGGTAGGTTAGGTCTAATTGCGTCTATGGACGACAGGCCCCTGGCAGTGGACGTCTTTCGGCTGAAATGATGACGATGACGATGAAACCTTTTAAGGAGTCATTGTAATTTTCATTATGTATAGTTTTTATAACATTACCAATCCTGGAACCGCGAAAAAAGACAGCTTTCAACAACACAGCTGACACAGCGTGTCAGCTAATTTTTTTTATGTGTAACATTTTTTCGCTCACTTTCTGTGGGAGTGATTTCGTGAAAGGGACATCATCAAATAACTTCTCCCGCTCTGGGCGGAGCGGGAGGGTGTGTCAGACTCTTACTGACTAAAACCCACCCGTGTTCCTTACGTTGCCTGTGTTGCCAGGGGCCTCGGTAACCCTTTAGTACCTGACAGACAGCTTGGGCATGGAATGAGTAAGTACTTTTTAATAGCATGGGATTAGTGTACTCATGGAATTAGTAAGTACTATATAGATTGTAAATAGAGGGGGTCGAATTTCGACCAGTGGGCGATCACTAGTAATTAATAATTATTCGAATAGATACTCGTATTTCAGTATTTAGCTTTTTTAAATACTGAAGTTGATATCTGTCGCTGCTCGCCAAGGTGAGCTGTGAGATGTTACACAATCATCATATGCGACTACTGTAAGGCTTTTTTTTTCGTTCGTTTTTTTTCGCTGTCCGTTGTATTTTGTTAAAATTAGAAAAAAACTCGCCTTTTTCGTTACTTTATCTACGGACCGTAACAAGATTGTCTACCTATTCTGTAATGCTATGTCGGTAAGCGTACTTGAGTGACTTGCCTCTCATTAATGCCTCCCGCAGCCATGTCTTTGGATCGTCTTTTATCTTTCTTTACAAAATTCTGTCCATTCGACGAATTTAATAGAGATTGATTAGATTTTCATTGCTCTAGATACCTAACTAATTGCCAAATTATTCCTTAAGTTTTAACAAACCCTGTCTTCATTGCGCTAACGTATAAAACATCAATATTTGTAGTTTTTTTTTTTTCTAGATATTTACGGAAATATATTTTTTTTTAAATTATTATTTTAATCGGTCAAGGACAGCTAATGAGACACAATTGATTTTCTATTGTTTGACTCCGAATCGGTGTAGTGCGGGGCTTACCAGCATAAACTCACGCCTTCTTCTCATGGGGTATGCAGAAACTATAGAACGCCACTTACTACGCTCCTTACATACTTCTTTTGCTTCGCCTACGTTCAAACATCTGGTCATACACGCTCTCCGGTTGCGAGTACTGCGCACCTGACCTTTTTGAAGAAAATCACCAATTAGGTCCCTATTTATGTCCTCCTAGAGCGTCCCCCGGCGTTTCCACTCACCTCTGCTTTATAAATACCTTTTGTCAGTCGCCTTTCATTCATCCTCTCAATATGACCAAACCATCTAAGCAGACACGTTTCACTTAAATAAAAAATATATATTATAAATTTATAAAAAAAAATAGGTTGATTTACAGGTGACGTCATTATGCAAACTGGTGGTATCAAGGGATTGCAGATATGTTGCTGATATACGAGGCTATACTTGTAAACACAACCTTAGATCATCATCATCTGCCTAGCCTTTTCCCAACTACAATGTTGGGGTCGGCTTCCAGTCTCTCGGAAACAGCTGAATACTAGTATTTTACATGAAGCGGCTGCGTATCTGACTTCCACAACCCAGTTACTGGGTAAATACGATACCCTTTGGTAAGACTTGTTATCAGACTTTCGGGCTTCTGACGACACGTAAAAACTGTCAAAGATCCACGAATGACAGCCGGGAGCCAGCGCAACGGTAACGGCAACTGAATGTGTAACAAACAAACATACAAATTCAAAAGTTTAGATTGCCTGCTTGTAATGAAAAAGTCCTTAATTTTGCAATGGAATTGGTAGGTACTTTGTTACATTTTGATTCTTAATTCAAATATGTTAGAAAAAAATCAGGTCTGATACAGTAGATAAGAGTTAAAAAAAATCAAATAAAGTCACACCATTGACTCAAAAAATCTCAATATGCATAATAACCTCCTTTGTTTGAAGTCGGTAAAAATGGTAAGTAACTCTCGTGGACAATTGTCAGTGCCGGATTAAACTGGCGCGGGACCTGTAGCAAGTTCTACCGCTTGTTAGAATTAGTTTTCTGTAGGTTCTAAAGTTTGGAGATAAAATAAAACAGTACTTCTACAAAATAAATATCTTTTATTTACATTATCAAATTACAAGATGGTTATTAACATTAACTAAATTAAATTAAAACTAAGTTAAACCTAAAAAAGACCCTCGAGGCATTGTACCGAGGATGCTGGCAGCATTTCCTCGCTGAATTGCAGTACTGATGAGTTGCGCGAGAAAGCTGCCAGCTTTTCGGTCATCTTCTACAAAATAGTTTTTCTTGATAAAACAATAGCCAAATCAATGAATCTAACCAAAACGTTCATTTTCTCGTGTTACTTGAACCAAATTGTTTTTTTCTACAAACAATTCTAATTAGAGTAGGTACTTTTGTAAAAACCTTTTTTGATTGTTTTTTCGCATAGTTGGTGCAGTGATTTATCGGTGATTTCATTAAAAGAACCTTGGATGCATGAACGAGCGACGACGCGAGCACGAAAATTTTGGCACCTCGGATAGGGTAGGTTTTCTTTTGACCATTCATACAGAAATAGGAGTTCCTTGGCGTTCCGTGGCCTTGGTTCCTTACTCTGACTTCTGCAGATAAGCTGAATAATGATAGAAACAAGGATGCAAGAGCAAGCGAAGCGAGCTCTATTTTTTTTTGCATCCCGCCTGAAATGCCGCCTGAATGAAATCTAACCCCACCTGGGTTAGATTTCATTTGATCATAATATTCCATTGGACATAGGTACGTACATGTGCGGGGCACACACCTTAGGTGGCTAATCCAGCCCTGGGACAACATAAGCAAGCAGCAACTCGATTGCTACTAGAACTTAAAATTTTGATCAATGATCTTTACAAACTTTAACTTTCTTGTTCTTTCTTCTACAATGTTTGTTTCTCAAGAAACTTTAAAATACTGTAACAAGCTTGTGATGCTCTACAGAAAGTTGTATAACGATATATAACGCGCTCGTTTGCAGAAGATTTGTGTAGTGGGTCAGCCTGTTTATAGGCTAATAGTTCATGCCAGCTAAGTTTGAAAATATGGAAGTGGGGAAGAGCCTGCCTGTGGCCGTATTTTTGGTCTTTACTTTCCGTATCTAGTTGCGAAATTACAGTACAAAATGAATATTATGGTTTTTGGTTTTATGAAGTTTTCCTGTGAAGATAATATTTATTGTTTGTAGAGTCAGGGCTATTAATTGTTAAGCAAATTTACTACCAACTTAAACTAATTCATACACAATAGGTTTAAAAAAAAAATAATCGGTAATGACTGTGTTTGTTAACCTCTGTCGTAAAAGGTATTAACATCAATAGGCAGCCATTTTATTATATCTTTCAAATACATATAATGATTACCTTTGACACTTCTTCCTTCTCCTCTCTCCTTTGATCGTTCATATCAGTGATCATTGAGAGGTGTTCAGTAGGGATAAATGATTTTTATTCCTGTAAGTAGTTTAGTACAAACACTTTTACACGTCAATAATATTTTTAAAACTAGATGAGATCAGCTTTTCCTATCTGACTACACTGAGAAGAAAGACCGAAACAAACTCAGAAATCACAGTCTGTTTTAAATTAAAGTCCAGAAATAATCTTGGTCAGATCATGTGAAGGCCATGTAGATTGGTATCTGAAATGGTCTTGTGAGGAAAGAACCACACAGATTGATTGGACATGACCAGTCAGTGCACGCATTTGTCAGTATTAGTGCAGCTCAACTCAGAAGTTAAGGAGCTCAACGAAGCGACGAATAATACCAAAGAAAGAACATTTGGGTAGGCCGCATAAATTACTCAAACTGCCAGACCATGATTATAACTAACTGAGAAAAAAAAAACAACAATGACCCACATAGTCTTCACATTCACAATAATTAAAACAATATAATACTTTAGGAAGAGCAGTAGCGGCCAGTGGTAACAGCCGCGACTTACGAGTTGTAGGTCGTAGGTTCGAATCAGACAGGCGCTTTACTTTGTGTAAATTATTTCATCACCACTGCTCTCAAAACGTGGAAGGAAAACATTGTGAGGAAACCGGCATGTCCTAATACCAACAATTCGAAGACGTGTGACCTCTACCAACCCGCACTGGGCCCGCGTGGTGGATTACGGCCGACTCCCTCTCAGAGAGAGGAGCCCTGTGTCTCAGCAGTGGGAACATTATAGGCTGATTATGTAATACTTTACAAGTAAATATTCACATTGTATAGGTATATAAAGTGACTTATTCAACACCTAGTTAACAAAATCTTCAAATCAAATTGTAGTCAACTCACAAACTAATTTACTTCTTTTCACTTTCCTTACTGGACTTTACAAACAGTTTCAATACATTCAATCTTACATTCAAATCGCAGAGTAGGCGATCGTAGGTCAATTTTCCGGCAAGTACCCACGTGGTTACTGAAGCGTCCGTGGTGAACCGATCGAAGTCATTGAACCATTTGCACCAGCCGCTAACTGGGCAACCGGGCAACTAAGTAACCGGGACGAACCCAATCGCAAACTGAAAATTGCTTTATATGCATACGGAACGGCTGTGTGGGGATTGAGACTTTCAAACTGAATTTTCATCGAGAAGATTTATATTCGTTTTGACTGGCCAGATGGGGTAAGATTTTTTTATAAAAAACGTTGCAGATTTTCAGAAATGTGGTATAACAGCTTATGGTTCTGAGACTCGTCGGTTTAGTGGACGCAAGCGCTACTGCTGAGCGTGAGGTCCTGGGTTCAATTCCCGGGTCGGGCAAAGTGTTATTGGGTTTTTCTAAGGGGAATTTCTAAGTAGCAGCCCGGAGTTTGGATTTGACCCCGGTTGATGGCAATAGGCTCGCTCCCTATTACATGGGACTTAAACATAACTGGCGAAATGTGGGTGTAGGTACTACAGGTACACCTCTGCCCAACCCTTTGGGGAAACAAGGCGTGATGATATGCTATGTGGTTCTGAAACTAAGGCCCACTTGCACCAGAAACCACTAAATGCGTTTAGCGCTAAATACATTAAAACATCGTTCTGTTTCTGACAATCGTTCGTAGATGACAGAGACAGAATGATGTTTTATGTGTAGCGTTAAACGCATTAAGTGATTTGTGAAGTTGATACCGTTCCATGATAATTATCAGCTGAAACTTTTGGCCATAGGTCCAAGCATCGCCTAAACGACGTTTACGTGCTGACTAGTCTTATTTTAGTTGTTGAGATAATTGTTCAGAGTAACAACAACTCAAACTCAAAGCTTTATTACATTTAAACCATTTACAGGCACTTTTGAATTGTCAAGGAGTCGGTCAGTTAGAAATATGAAGCTAGTTGCCCATTCCAAAGCGTAGTAGGTACCAATGGAGAAGAACGGGCAAGAGACTGCATGGACACTCTTTTAAATTTTATTGTTACTTAAAGATTTGTATAAATAATGTTGAATTTATAACTAAATGTGAGGATGTAATAAACGTCACGTCCATAGTACCTACAGCAAAATAAACAAAAAAAAAGATTTAAATTTCGTCTCATTCAGTTGAAGTATGTGGGGAGGATTTTTATTGTAACATTTTAAACAGTACCCCATGAAAGCTAAGTCTACTTTAGCCAGTCTGAAACCTGGTTGAGGTAATAGATCCCTATTTCTAGTACTATAATTATGTCTTTCACCACTTTTACTAACAAGTAGGTACCTATTCTGTTGCCGTGATAATTAACAACAGATTAGGTTGTATTCCCTAGTGGATAGTTCAGAGATGTCCTTGTTCACCTATGTACTGTGAACATGTATTAAATTGATGCCTGTATAAAGTTGTAAGCGAGCATATATGCAAGCACAATAAGGATTATGCATTGTCCTACGTATGATTTCAATAATACTATTTCTTTCAGTCTCATGTCATTTATTTTACAGCACGAACCTAATGAAAACATAAAACTCCTCTTATTTAATTCCAAAAAGAAATACACGATTTCCCTTTGACTTTTACAATTTCATACAAGCAAAGAAAGTACCGATCCAGTGTAATTCCAAAGTATATTAAATACAAAAACGTGTATTTTCAATAGAACCGTAGAGGCGTAGACGTTTGCGTAGCGGTGTCAAAGCGTAGACCGTAGACCGCGTAGCCTTTAGTGCTTGTGGTATCTTTTTCGTAGCGTCTCTTTATCTAAGAATCAAACTGGCGTAAAAAACTACACAGTCGACTACATTAGTACATACAATGTGAATGTATCGTGAAGAAATGGATTTACATGGTATAAAGCAACTTAAATTGCTTTATACTATGTGAATCCATTTCTCCAATACATCATTTTTTCAATAGTAAGTAATAAGTTTTCGTCAAGCTATCCATAGAATATAATTTCCGATAGAAAGCCTGTTTGCTATTGACCGCTTTTTTTTTAGTTTGTGCTTACTTTCAATTAACCGGATATAATGGGTGTTTTTGTACAGTCTTTTCGTATAGGCAAGCCTAGAGTGGTTTATGTTGTTACTTTTTGTTATGTACCTAATGCTGAACCCGTTTTATTATATCGTAAAATAAATATATTTACCTGTAGATATCCGATTTTTGGAGTATATTTGCTAACGGCTAGTTTAAAAAGAATAGGTTGTTATAATTTTTAAGTTGAAAGCTTTAAATTTTGTTTTGTATATGTCACCGTACGATTATGAGCATGGTTAGTTTATAATCTATATAGTGAGATTATATAAACTATGGAAACATTGTGAACTGCAACAAACCATTTACAATTTAACGCATTGTTGTTCGATAGTTTGTAATCTCTCCATGGCAAACCGACAAATTGTGAACTGGTATCAAACTTGCAAACAAAGCACGCACCTTGCGCTAATACTAAATAACCAAGTAACTGCAACCAACTTGGAGGCTGCCGCGGCTCCGCTCGCTTTGCTTGCTCAGTTCGCGCGCGTTTTGACTCAGATCTAACCTAACCTATGTGGGTCATTGTTGTTTTTTTTTCCTCATTTAGTATTAATCATGGTCTGGCAGTTTGAGTAATTTATGCGGCCTACCCAAATGTTCTCTCTTTGGTATTGTTCGTCGAATCGTTGAGCTCCTGAAGTTCTGAGTTGAGCTGCATGATTACTGACAAATGCGTGCACTGACTGGACGGGGCCACTCAATATATGTGGTTCTTTCCTCAAAAGGATCATTTCAGACACCAATCTACATGGCCTTCATATGATCTGACCAAGATTATGTCTGGACTTTAAAGGAGACTGTGACCTCTGAGTTTGTTACGGCATTTCTTCTCAGAGCTAGGATAGTCAGATAGGAAACGCCGGCCTCATCTAGCTTTATTTTAATAATATGATTGACGCGTAAAAGTGTTTGTACAAACCTACTCGTACTTACAGAAAATAAATCATTAATCATTTAACCTAACACATTTGGTCGAACCGCCCTAACTTAGTTACTGCGATCAATTCGGCTACTTCGGCCAAAACCTACCAATCAGGGACGGTTCACAATTTACGGGTGATAAAATCGGTCAGATTATGAACTATGACGATAAATGCAGGTTTGTTCACAATTTGACGATTTGACATTAATAGATTATAAATGAATATACTACCGAAAATTAATACGTTATATTGTAACAAATTTTTTGACGGTTTATAATCTCGCTAGATCCTACTGATATTATAAACGCGAAAGTTTGTGACGATGTCTGTTACTCTTTCACGCAAAAACGGCTAAATGGATTTGGATGAAATTTGGCACACAGATAGTTTATATCCTGGATTAATACATAGGATACTTTTTGTCCTGGTAGTACGCTGCATGCATACAAGGCAGTATTCTGTTCACGACAGGTTGTGCACAATTTCTGAGCAGTTACCTATTAAAAAGTACTAGGCTTGCATGAATTAAAGATAGTGTTTCAATCATCAGTGTTATGCATGGATTTTAATGAAATTTGGCATACAGATAGTTTATATTATGGATTTGGATTAACACATACTTTACACATACACGTACTACGTTTTCGTGGGATAATTTCCACTTGGGACACTTAAATCCGGTGTTGGAGCAGTGGTGGCCCAGTGGTAACGGCCGCGACTTACGAGTTGTAGGTCGTAGGTTCGAACCCGGACAGGCGCTTTACTTTGTAAATTATTTCATCACCACTGCTCTCAAAACGGTGAAGGAAAACATCGTGAGGAAACCGGCATGTCTTAGAACCAAAAAATTCGAAGACATGTGACATCTACCAACCCGCA
This sequence comes from Atethmia centrago, assembly GCA_905333075.3. NCBI lineage: Eukaryota > Metazoa > Arthropoda > Insecta > Lepidoptera > Noctuidae > Atethmia > Atethmia centrago. The sequence continues at coordinate 24,932,254 of HG995378.1, read as the reverse complement.
CTGGGCCCGCGTGGTGGATTACGGCCCACTCCCTCTCACAGAGAGGAGGCCTGTGTCCCAGCAGTGGGAACATTATAGGCTGATTATGTGTATGTACACTTAAATCCACGCGGGCGAAGCCGCTGGGAATAGCTAGTACATTATAAACTGATCGACAATATACAAATAAACTTCGATTTAAATGGTTCCGAACGATGTTAAGATATTTTTACTTCTTTCAAAATAATAACGTTGCATTGCATGTTGGTTTACATCACGTATTTTAACCGAGTTTCATTTATCTCTGTCGTGAGTTATCTCCTTAATACCTTGACAGTTTTGGTAAAAGACAGGGCCACGAAGGGACAAACAAAGGCTTTGCATTTTACGGGTGTAACTATGTTGGTCATAACCCGTAAAGTTCCGTGCACACCATAAAAGGATACAAGAGGCCCTTTGGCCCGCGCGAAGTAAATTTAACATAAATTCGAACGATTTTTAATGGAAATTTGGCTTTTCTCAAAATTAGTATCAGTAGAAATGAATATTAAAATTTGAAAAATTATGTGCGAAACGAGTATTTTAAATTTTAAAATTTTCGTATTTCTGTTAGTGCCTCATGTTAGTGTTTAAGCCTCATGTTAGTGTTAAGCCTCATGTTAGTGTTAAGCCTCAAGTTAGTGTTAACCCTCATGTTAGTGTTAACCCTCATGTTAGTGTTAACCCTCATGTTAGTGTTATCCCTCATGTTAGTGTTAACCCTCATGTTAGTGTTAATCCTCATGTTAGTGTTAACCCTCATGTTAGTGTTAACCCTCATGTTAGTGTTAATCCTCATGTTAGTGTTAAGCCTCAAGTTAGTTTTAACCCTCATGTTAGTGTTAACCCTCATGTTAGTGTTAATCCTCATGTTAGTGTTAACCCTCATGTTAGTGTTAACCCTCATGTTAGTGTTAATCCTCATGTTAGTGTTAACCCTCATGTTAGTGTTAACCCTCATGTTAGTGTTAACCCTCATGTTAGTGTTAATCCCCATGTTAGTGTTAACCCTCATGTTAGTGTTAATCCTCATGTTAGTGTTAATCCTCATGTTAGTGTTAACCCTCATGTTAGTGTTAACCCTCATGTTAGTGTTAATCCTCATGTTAGTGTTAACCCTCATATTAGTGTTAATCCTCATGTTAGTGTTAATCCTCATGTTAGTGTTAAGCCTCATGTTAGTGTTAACCCTCATGTTAGTGTTAATCCTCATGTTAGTGTTAAGCCCCAAGTTAGTGTTAACCCTCATGTTAGTGTTAACCCTCATGTTAGTGTTAACCCTCATGTTAGTGTTAACCCTCATGTTAGTGTTAATCCTCATGTTAGTGTTAACCCTCACGTTAGTGTTAATCCTCATGTTAGTGTTAACCCTCATGTTAGTGTTAACCCTCACGTTAGTGTTAATCCTCATGTTAGTGTTAACCCTCATGTTAGTGTTAATCCTCATGTTAGTGTTAAGCCTCATGTTAGTGCTAAGCCTCGTGTTTGTGCTAAGCCTCATGTTAGTGCTAAGCCTCATGTTAGTGCTAAGCCTCGTGTTTGTACTAAGCCTCATGTTAGTGCTAAGCCTCATGTTAGTGCTAAGCCTCATGTTAGTGCTTAGCCTCGTGTTAGTGCTAAGCCTCGTGTTAGTGCTAAGCCTCATGTTAGTGCTAAGCCTGATGTTAGTGCTAAGCCTAAGCTCAACACTATTATTGTGCCACTACAGACCAAAGGGCTATACTTGTACAGATAAGCATTGATTACCATGCTTTCTCGAGGCGGAATGGTGATTTCACCAACCTTATAATAAAAAAAACCGGACAAGTGCGAGTTGAACTCGCGTGGTGAAGGTTCCGTACAATGAGTACGTTATCTACCATTTTTGATAACCCAAGAACAAACTTACAATTGTAGTTGGAAATCATGTTCTCCCATACATTTCAACAGCAAGTTTGTACGCACAATATTGAGAGATTTATCATTTTATTTTAACACCATAGATTTCTTATAGGTTTCCTGTAATCTATAAGTAAAGAACTAATTTCTGTATTTTTCCAAATGTACGGCTTCTGCTTAGGAGATAAGGGGGAATGGTCACTTTTCATCAATTTTCCTTAATAACTTTAAAATTAGGTATTATAAAATTATAAAAAAAATATATTTGAGACCCTCACAACAAGTCTTGATTTGATAAACAGTGCACTCTCAATGGTCACGGATTGGTTTACGACGAATAACCTAGTTCTCAATGCCAAGAAAACGAAATGTATAAAGTTTGCCTTGCCAAATGTTAGGAATCTAGGTCCCAACATCGTCTTAGATAATGGGGTGCTTGAAACTGTAGACTCGGCAGTTTTTCTTGGTATAACAGTAGATGCCAAACTTCAGTGGGGCCCTCATATATCAAGCCTAGCGGGCAGGCTCAGTTCGGCCGCCTACGCCGTCAGAAAAGTAAGACAATACACTGACGTTGATACAGCTCGATTAGTTTATTTTAGTTATTTTCATAGCGTTATGTCCTACGGTATTCTGCTGTGGGGCAAAGCCGCTGACATTCAAAATATATTCGTTCTTCAAAAACGAGCTGTTCGAGCTATTTACCAGCTTGGTGCCAGAGTTTCTCTGAGAGATTTTTTTAAAGATGTTGGTATTCTCACGGTGGCATCACAATTCATCTTCGCCAACATCTTATATATTAGGCAAAATATACACTTATACACTAAAAATAGTGATATTCACAATATTAACACCAGAAATAAGGACAAATTACGAGCTCCATTTCACCGGCTTCATAAGGTACATAACTCATTTGTTGGGCTTGGTATAACTTTTTATAACATGCTGCCCTCTTCTTTGCTAGATTTGCCTTTTAATGCGTTTAAAACTAAAGTAAAATCCACCCTTTGTTCAAAGGCATACTATTGTATCAATGACTACTTAAACGATAAGAATAGTTGGTCGCTGTGATTAACTCATGACAATGTTTATGTTCTTTCTCCAGAATTAGCTTTCCTACTGACAGGTTACATGAGTTCATATAATTGATTATTTTTTTATTCGACTGTATAAGTCAATGTAATTTAATTTAGTTAAATTTTAATTTATTAGTGACATAATCTACTCATTACAATGTGTGTTTTATGAGTTGTATTGCAATAAGTGGTTAGCTAGCGTCCTCGACTATTGATTATACTATTCTTGCCTGAGCAACCGGCAGCAAGCTCGTCATGCTCCCTTAGATGTCACTGCCTGCGGTAGCGTCGGGGGTCGGGTTGCCTCCTTCCCTCCAATATGGCGAGGGGGGTGATGGCTGATCTTTGCGTTATGCTCGTGAACGGGTGCTGCTTGTGGTGACTGGTCGTCTTGCTGATCATGGTTTTAATTGTTATTAGTAATTGTTTACTTATTTTACTTCGATGGGGTTACTAGTTTATCATTTCTCACTTCGAGCTACAGCAATTGCCTTATGTAAGCGGGCACGCCCTTTATGCCTGGAGGCTTTTATTTAGAAATTAAGTTATATTTACCTTTTTTTTATGTTGAAATTTTTATCTGCTTGAGTACAGTTTGTTCATTGTTTTGTTGGTATACTGGCGCGTGCTAGCTAACGTATGGCAAGTGTGTAATTTAATCCAATGTTTTGTGTATCGTAATGTTAATTACTTTGCATACGATTTGTATAGAATCAAGTTTATATAACTAAACAGACAGACGTGCTGCTGGGGAGTTTGTTCCACCACTTCTTCTTCCCAGCTAAAGCACTAGGAAGTGGTGACGGGCGGGCATTTTTGGGGGACTGTCTTATGTAACTTTGACGTTCGAAAAGTGCTGATTTTCAGCCTAGTTTGAATAAATGACTTTTGATTTTGATATGTCACACGGTATCGTTTGCAAAACATTTTTTGTAATTTTCTAATTTGCCCCCCAAAAGTGACCCCTATATTCAAAATTCATTTATTTACTTTACATGTCCGCGTTTGGGTCACAGAAACTCATGTGTGTAAAAAGTTTCAGCTTAATCGGTCCAGTAGATTCAGAGGAAATTGGCTGTGACAGACGGACAGACAGACATACGAGTGATCCTATAAGGGTTCCGTTTTTCCTTTTAGGTACGGAACCCTAAAAACAATTAAGAAGAGTCGTAGACCTGCTGAAGGTCGCCGCTACGTGTTCATAGATTATCATAATTCCATTGATATGTTTTTTTTTACGTCATGTTCATCGATATTTTCTAAGAGGGGCTTATGGCTAAGTAATAATAGCCCCACGGGTCGATCGATTAGGTTAAGCTACGCTTGCCGCGGTTGGTCCGTGAATGGGTGACCATCTTTACATACCAAGAGGTCTTGGTACGTGCCTCGGAAAGCACGTTAAGCCATGGGTCCCGGCTGTCATTTGTAGATCTTTGACAGTCGTTACGGGTTGTCAGAAGCTCGAAAGTCTGACAACTAGTCTTACCAAGGGGTATCGTGTTACCCAGTAACTGGGTTGTGGAGGTCAGATAGGCAGTCATAACATACATAATCAGCCTATAATGTTACCACTGCTGGGACACAAGCCTCCTCTCTGTGAGAGGCAGTGGGCCGCGGGCCCAGTGAGGGTTGGTAGATGTCACATGTCTTTGAATTTTTGGTTCTAGGACAAGTCGGTTTCCTTACGATATTTAGATGTGAGATAGGCAGTCGCTCCATGTAAAATACTGGTATTCAGCTGTATCCGGTAAGACTGGAAGCCGACCCCAACATAGTTGGGAAAAAGCGCTAGGCAGATGATGTTCATCGATATTTTCGTCTATTGTGGACCGATTTTAGTTCTTTTTTCATTTAGTAGTATAGTATAGTAGAGGAAGCTTACGCGGTGGTTCCATATACATTTTATTAACTTTACTTGAGTAGTTTTTGAGTTAGGTTCAATAATACGTATTTTTCCACTTAGTCTACAACGTGTTCCTTTTGTTATCCCATAACTTTGGGGTATTAATGAAACCATGTTAAAGAATCAACTGGCAAATTATTATATTTTTCGCTTTCATTTTTCATACAAAATAATTCGACAAACTCACGATTATTTATGTAAAACTGCCTTATATGAAATATGACAACGTCGCATTTTCTTAGCTTTAAATATGAATGATTGGTTTTAATGAAAATGATTTACTCGTGCTTATCAATGAAACTTTCAACCACACATCGAGTCTAGTGTTAGTATTTATGATGTTGTCTTCGAAACTATGTATTTTTGGAACACTTGTTCTAGAACCTTTTGTATTATTTTTACTTATAGTTGTATATAACCTTAGAGTTGTGGAGCAAAAAAAGGAACACGTTGTATTTGGATGATGTTATAATAACAGCCAATATTATTCACATAGCAGGTAGTGGTATGTGAATTTGTGTGGGGTAGGTACAGTCAGCGTCAAAAATATCGGGACGAACCGACAATTCAAAATGATCTCAACAACTAAGAAAATTAAAAATTATCTCGATTTGATAAAATTCATGTCAGAATGACAGTTGTCGTGTACTTTCTTCATTTTGAAACAGTTCTTGTGTCATTGATTTAATATTTAATTTTCATAGTTGTTTAGATCATTTTGAACAGTCTGTTCGTCCCGATATTATTGACGCTGACTGTACCACAATTAAAAAGTGAAAAATAAAAACTTTTTACAAACAAAAACAACCGAGGTTTTTAAGTGATGATTGTAAATTCCCTGCAATTTTATTGGTACATTCACCTGGCGTGCGTACCTGGCCTCCGATATATCTTCATAAAAACAAAACTAAAATAAAACCGACTTCCAAAAAAAACACTACAAAGTGAAAAATAACTTTAACTTTTGAAGTCGGTGTCTTTGGTTTTGTATTTTCGTTTTTTACCACCGACTTCCAAAATTAAAGTTATTTTTCACTGTGTAGTTATTGTTTCTTTTTGGAAGTCGGATGTTCATTTTCTGTAATGCTATTTTTAATCAAAATCATAAACTAAAATATTTATTTCACATAAAACTACATGGGCTTTTATGAAACGTCAGAAGCTAGGTGCACGGTTTCAATTAGTCGTTTTCTATGGAAAAGAATCGGCAAGAAACTCCACGGTTAGGTACTCTTTCTAAAAATAATTGACTTTTACAATGTTTTCAAATTAGTGTTGATACTCGTAGTTATGGGAGGACAGTGTACGCCTGTTAACATGTACCATGTACTTAAAAAAATAGAAAATGGTCTACAAATATAGTCTATTAGGCCTACCACGTTGCCCCACCCAAAAAAAAGCCTACAACGTTCTCACATAAAAAAATAATTATATTAAAGAATCTGTTCAGGTGCCGTCGGCTGTCTTCGTGTCTGGCGTCGGGCGACTTTTTTCAATATTGTTACGTTTTCGCCGACATAAATATGTCATTTCTGGAGACATCGAAAAGATGTATAGGGCGATTTTTGTGACACTGATTTGTGTGCAACGTTCTTTGCTTAAAATATTTTTTCGGACTGATCCTAAGCTTTCTTTAAAATCTTATAGTCTTAATACCGTTACTTATGGTATGACCTCCGCTCCCTATTTAGCCACGAAGTGCTTAGTCAGCCTGGCGGCAGCTGCCACTAGTGAAAACGCGAAGTTGTCGATCGAACGTGACCATTACGTGGACGATTATCTTAGTGGTGGTAACTCTATTTCAGAGGTAGTAGCGATGGGTAAGGAGGTCAGTTCTGTTCTGGCTTCAGCGAACTTTCATCTGCGAAAATGGCAGTCTAACAGTGAAAAAAAAAAATGTAGAATTAACAGGTGTTTCAGATGGTTCGAAAAGTTTAGCTTTGTCCGTGAATAGAAACGTGACTTCATAACAGTTGGTTTACATTGGCTTTGTGAGTCAGATGTGCTAACATTCTCTATTAGAATCGACACCAACAAACATGTAACGAAACGTCATATTTTGTCAGTGATCAGTCAGATTTTTGACCCACTGGGTCTTGTAGGTCCTTGTGTTGTCGAGGCAAAAATAATAATGCAGATGTGATGGATGGCTAAGTGTGATTGGAATTCTCTGAGATATTTTTTTAAAGATATTGGTATTCTCACGGTGGCATTACAGTTCTTCTTCGCCAACATCTTATATATTAGGCAAAATATACACTTATAAGTACATTAAAAACAGTGATATTCACAATATTAACACCAGAAATAAGTACAATTTACGTGCTCCATTTCACCAGCTTCACAAGGTTCATAACTCGTTTGTTGGGCTTGGTATTACTTTTTATAACAAGCTACCCTCTTCTTTGCTAGATTTGCCTTTTAATCAGGCGGGGTCGTCTCATTGGGTAAACTTAGGAATGCCTACGGGGGCTAGACCTATGTTGCCATTTTCTCCTCTATTATGTGAGACCTAAAAACTTCGGTCTTCAATAATGACGTTTTCAAGGATGGCAACATAACATAAACTAAAAAGGTTCATAAATGTTAAAAAGCTACCATTTGGTAGTTTTATCAACATTTTTGTTTTATTTGTTAACCAACAAGTTATCCGATTTATTATTTCGGTTAATGTAATCAATTTTAATATTATTAAAATTGGATAAATAAAAATATAATGTATGTATAATATAATAGATATACGCTCGTATAGCCTAAGTTTGTACTTATAAATAGACAAAAGAGTTATCCAATCAAGCCAATATAGAAAGAAAGAAATAATTGATTTAATTTACTGCAACACATCGGGCAGAGCGCGGAGGCTACTTATTTTCTAAAATTAATTTAATAAAATTTAGTGGGTAACATTTTGTTAAATACACCTGGCAGCCCCAGTTCAGAAGAAAAATGTCTGCCGGCGTGAGCGCATGATAATCTAGGAACGGTATTATTTACTTTAGATGTTATTTCTTGTGAATTCTCTTTTTGCAACGTTAAGTGTTATCCTCACCATTAACGATGTTGAGTAGTCTTTGACTTTTACAAATAAACCACTAACTTATGATTTTGTTGTTCAAAGTTTTCTACGAGCAAAAATACATTTTCTCCTATTACTTTAGATGTTATTTCTTGTGAATTCTCTTTTTGCAACGTTAAGTGTTATCCTCACCATTAACGACGTTGAGTAGTCTTTGACTTTTAAAAATCAACCACTAACTTATGATTTTGTTGTTCAAAGTTTTCTACAAGCAAGAATACATTTTCTCGTATTTACCTTTTTATGTTAATTTCATCAATAAGGCTGCTTGACCACCAAAGCGGAGCTGGAAAATTGTAACCTGTGCAATTGCACAATAATTTAACATCGGTTACAGTTTCCCAGTTCTGCTTTCGTGGACAGGCTTATATATAAGTATCTCTAAGAAATGCGATTTTGAATATCCCGCTTTCGCGAGTTTTCGGGGGCCTCCACCAGGAGGCGCCAAAAACCGTACCATTTTATTTGTTCGTAGTTGTCATTCTTCTCCCTAGAGTAAATATGTTCCTTGCTTTTAATGCGTTTAAAACTAAAGTAAAATCCAAACAAAGGCATACTATTCTATCAACGATTACTTAAACGATAAGAATTGTTAGTCGCTGTGTTAATATATAACTCAAGACAATGTTTATGTTCTTTCTCCAGTATTAGCTTACCTACTGATAGGTTATATGAGTTCATATAATTGTTTATTTTTTTGACTGAATATGTAATTTTATTTTTAATTTTTATTTTCGATTACTATTGACATAATCTACTCTTTACAATGTTTTTTGTTGAGCTGTATTGCAATATGTGGTTAGCTAGCGACCTCGATAATTGATTATATTATTCTTACTGGAGCAATCGGCAGCAAGTTCGTCATGCTTGTCACTGCTTGCGGTAGCGTCGGGGGTCGGGTTGCCTCCTTCCCCCAAAAATGGCTGATTTTTTGCGTTATGCTCGTGAACGGGTGCTGCTTGTGGTGACTGGTCGTCTTATATGTAAGCGAGCACGCCCTTTACGCCTGGAGGCTTTTATTTAGGTATATAAGTTCTGTTTATGTTTTTATTTCTGCTTGAGTATAGTTTTCGTTGTTTAGCTTTATTTTTTGTTTGTTGGTATAGTGGTGTGCTAGCTGACATATGGCTAATAATTCAATGTTTTGTGTTGCGCGTAGTGTAAATTATTTTGCATACTATCGTATAGAATCCTTTTTTTTTTACTAACTGAACAGATAGCTGTGCTGCTGGGGAGTTTGTTGCGCCACTTCTTCTTCCCAGCTAAAGCACTAGGAAGTGGTGAAGGGTGGGCGTTTTGGGGGACTGTCTTATGTAATTTTTACGTTCGAAAAGTGCTGATTCTCAGCCTAATTTTAATAAATGACTTTTGATTTTGATTTTGGATGAACGAGTATCAGATGACATAAATAGTCGTTGGGTTTCTTTTAAAAATACGCTCCCCCCACACCTAAATAAATTAAAAATAACACGGTGGGTAGGATGTCATAATTCGACCGCACACGAACTTCATATTTTTACCGATGCATCTGATATGGTGCTTGTGTGTATGTTCGATCAGTGGACGAGAACGGGTCAATTAAAATACAATTGTTAGTCTCTAAAAATCGGGTGGCGCCAATCAAGCCGAAGACTATTCTCCGCCTGGAGCTATGTGGAGCGTTGTTGGGAACAAGACTGTGTACTAATGTACCTACTGATCTCTTTTACCTTGTCTGTCTTCCCAGCTAAAGCACTAGGAAGTGGTGAAGGGTGGGCGTTTTGGGGGACTGTCTTATGTCATTTTTACGTTCGAAAAGTGCTGATTCTCAGCCTAATTTTAATAAATGTCTTTTGATTTTGATTTTGGATGAACGAGTATCAGATGACATAAATAGTCGTTGGGTTTCTTTTAAAAATACGCTCCCACACCTAAATAAATTAAAAATAACACGGTGGGTAGGATGTCATAATTCGACCGCACACGAAATTCATATTTTTACCGATGCATCTGTTCTGGTGCTTGTGTGTATGTTCGATCAGTGGACGAGAACGGGTCAATTAAAATACAATTGTTATTGTCTCTAAAAATCGGGTGGCGCCAATCAAGCCGAAGACTATTCTCCGCCTGGAGCTATGTGGAGCGTTGTTGGGAACAAGACTGTGTACTAATGTACTGATCTCTTTTACCTTGTCTGTCAGTGGATGTCGTTTTTGGTGCGATTCGACAATAGTGTTGAGTTGGCTGAAAATGGCACCAAATTTACTGAAGCCTTTTGTACGTAATCGCGTTGATGAAATACAAGAGAGCACTACTGGGTATACGTGAAGCTACGTGCCGTCTAAGGATAATCCGGTAGATTTTGTTTCTTGCGGGCTGAATGCTGACCTTATCAGAGAGTGTCCTCAGTGGTGGTCAGGTCGAGAATTCCCAATGAAAACGTGAGACAGGACTTACCAGAAGTTATGTCATCTCATTTCACTGATCATCCAATTCATTAACAGTCATACTCTAGTAATAGTTTAATTTCACATCATCAGTCACATAACAACTCAAGCATACACATCAAACGTTTGATTCATAAATATTCCAGTTTTAATCATTTACAGAGAGTAGTTTCTTATTTATTAAGATGTATTCACGATTTATAAAGAAAATATTATAAATTTGTTATCTAATAGACAACTTAAAAAACCTTAAATCTTACGTTGCGACATGCTCAAACTGACATGTTTCCTGAAGAGTATGCCTTATTGCAATTGCCTCGTAAAAATTGATTTATTTCCTTAAGTCCCTTCATTGATACGGATGGCCTCATTCGTGTAGGCGGGAGACTTGATAACTCCCGAGTATAATGTCAAGCATCCAATTTTTATTTTTTTTCAGAGATCTCTCTCGTCCGGCCCTGGTTCAGGCCATGGTACGGAGCGAGAGGGCATGAGCAGCCGTTACCTCCTTCTGCGAAGCAGTAATGCTCACGAAGGAGGAGGCGGGACGGTTGCGGGAAAGACAAATTTCGCGCCCTCTCGCCCCTAGCCGTCGCAGGAGACGCCTTGGGCGTCGGGAATCCCGGGCGGATTTCCGGCCACCTTGGGCGCGGGCTTGCAGACGGTGAGCAATGGGTAGCTCACCGTCCGGTAAGGACCACGCCCGGGTCGACGGCGCGTTGTTTTCCACGTGCGCCTCAAAGAGAGGTCGTCAGCAGAAGTGTAGGGGTCCACTAGGGCCGATTCCTGCCGGGGTCGCGGGAAGGTACTAAAGGGTTACCGAGGCCCCTGGCAACACAGGCAACACGGAAGGAATACGGGTGGGTTTTAGTCAGTAAGAGTCTGACACACCCTCCCGCTCCGCCCAGAGCGGGAGAAGTTATTTGACGATTTTCTACCCAAAAAAAAAGCATTCAATTTTGTTATGTAATAAACACTATATTACTAAAATTATTTTTAATAAATGTCATTCTGATTTATTACACGCTGGCCCTCAACTATTATCAGCAAATATACGGCCACCCAGAGGCCAGTACATTTGTACTGGCCTCTGGGTGGCAGAAATCTTTCCAAATCAACAGTAAAAAAATGTATTACATGTTTTAAATGCAAGTGTCAAGTTGTGCAACCTATAATGGGTTAATTGCCTTCTTCAAAGATACAATTAGAGTTTCCATTTTTTAAATGCAGTCTTGACTATAGGCCTGTAATAATAGCGGATCGCAAAGGGTGAGGGTGACTTGTCAAGGCGTATTTATGTATTTTTGTTTGCCTTGCAGTTAAAGCTGTTCATATCGAGCGCCTCACAGATCTTACTAAGGAAGCTTACATGGCTGACTTAAACCGCTTTGTGTCTCGCCGTGGCAAGCCCCATAGCACCTTGTCAGATAACGGTACTTTCGTCGGGTCGTGTAATGAATTGGGGAAATTTCTACAAAATTCAAATCTAGAGTTCGAGGTCTGTCAGCTAGGTATCGAATTTACTTTCGCGCCTCCTTTCTCTCCCCACTTCAACGGCATTGCAGAAGTCGCTGTAAAATCGACCAAACACCATTTAAAAAGGCTTCTCGGTCTATCGCACTTCACATATGAAGAGATGGCCACATGTCTGAGTCAAATGGAGGCAGTCTTAAATTCCCGTCCTCTTACCCCGCTGTCCTCTGATCTTATAGATTTTACTGTCCTAACTCCTTCACATTTTTTAATTGGACGACCACTCATGTCTGTTCCGTATCCACAGGCGGCTGACACTGACATCAGGCGATTGGAACGTTACCTGAGAATGGAACATATTAGAAAACACTTTTGGAAGCGATTTCATATAGAATATGTTTCTCTGCTACAGCAAAGAACGAAGTGGACTTCCTCAACAGGGCAGCTGGCCGTGGGAACCCTTGTTCTTATTAAGGAACGGGGGCAACCGCCACTCGTGTGGCCACTGGGACGAGTCGCGAATGTCTTCCCCGGCAGTTACGGGGCCTCACACGTGGTCGAGCTGAAGATGAAGAACACAATGCTGCGGGCCTACAACAATATCTGCCTACTTCCTCGGGAGGATGTTCGGGCGCAGTCGGCTGTCTTCGTGTCTGGCGTCGCCGCGTCGCGCGATTGTGCGGGCGCGCAGGACGGGCTACCTTTTTTTTTTTGGGTGGGAAATTATCAAATATTGCCAGGGCCCTCGGTGACCCTTTAGCACCTTCCCGCGACCTCGGCAGTAGGACGGGCTACCTGGATGCATGAGAGGGGCCGATGCCCCGACACTTCACCAACGTTCGCTATCAACGACACGCGCGCGTTAAAATCTAGCTGTACCTTTCATTTATAATATTATAAGTTAGTTTTACAGTCCACTACTTTTTATTTAAAGGTCCGAATTAGGTTTTTACAAAATCTATAAAGTATTAATAAAATAATAAAAATAAAAACCTATCTAAACCAAATTACATGATTGCCATTACAACTGTAACAAATCTAAATTAATCCTGTCCACAAATGCCACTAATAAATAGTTGAAATTAAAAATGTAGGTATATAATATCAAATAATGAAAAGATTATGTCAAGAAAGTATGTCCAAAAAACAAATTAAGGTGTATTGTAGGCCAGGTACGCAGGCCGTGTGATTGTAGCAAATACACTGCAGGGAATTTACAATTAACACTTAAAAGCCTAATACTATTCATAGCTTTAGAAACAGACAGCCTACAGACTAACAGACGATAAGACCATTACATATATTTTAAGAGCTCCTATATTAAGGCGAGCATGCTCCCAAGGGCGGGATAAACTGAATGAACAGCCATTAACTCAGATTTACACAGATGTACCAGACTTTTGTGAAGACAGTTTTTTATCTTAAAAGCTATGAATGGCATCGTTATCGAAGTGATAGTGGAATTGTCTGAATAGATAAGCGTTATTATACCAAGGAGTTTCACTATCGAACGTGCGAACAGGCTGTTAGGTTTTTAGAAGAGGTCTCAGTCTATATGGAGCGAATGAAAAACTTATCGAATGAAATCAATCAATCTGGGTAGCCTTTTGCCAACTACGTTTGGGTCGGCTTGCAGTCTCACCGGATGTAGCTGAATACCAGTATTTTACATAGAGCGATTGCCTATCTGACCTCCACAACCCAGTTACGATACCCCTTGATAAGACTGGTTGTCAAATTTTAAGCCGTATTGAATTTTAATAAGGTATCAAATATGACGTTTAGATATTTGATGACGAATCACTTTGTGTTTTTTGGGGGCAAGTGTGGACTATATTAAATTATGTAGTCAACTCTGAACTGAACACAGGTGCTACTTGCGTGTGCACAACTAGTTAAATGATTATAAAAATAAAAAAAGCTTCAGGAAACTTTATTTTTTTCCGTTCTATTTATTAAATCAAATTGAAGCAGTAGCCATTTTTCTTACGCATTTTTCTTACGCATCGGTCGTGGCGGGACGTGTACTGGAAAAGTAGAAAATAGTCGCGCTGGCCGGATGCATGCTGCATCCTTATGACATACGATAGGGCGAATGTGAGTTATGTGTGTCATTTATTTTGTTTAAGCTACATAACAGGGAAGGAGGGGGTTGAAGGGTTATGTAATTTTGGGAAAAGGATAAAAATAAACCTTAGCTGTTACAGTTTTTTTGTGTGAATTTGGTATGGTAAATCATTTGGGAAAGGTTTCTTGCAGGCTGTAGCCCACTGCTAGACGCACACAAACAAAACATCAAATAATTATATGCTGAGGAATATACACCTTCGTAGATGAAAGATATTTAATTACAAAAACAATGCAGTTGCAGTTACCAAAATTACTTGCGAATAATTCTAAACTTGGGTATACTATAGGTGCACCTCTGCTTAACCATTCGGGAAATACCGGCGTGATGTTATGTTTAGTTTAAATTCTAAACTTAAATTGTATTTACCAAATAACAAAGCAAAGCAAGGAAAAACGTTAAATATTTTATGCTCACGGCACTTACATATAAGGATTTCTGTTGAAAAATTGTGAAAACACTTCAGCAACTACATTGTACCATGCCATGGCAGCTGAAGAGTTATTCATACAATTTACGACCCCCAGTGAAGAGCTGACATTGACTAGATGTGGCACTTTTTTTTCTTTTTTTTTTGGGTGGGAAATTACTAAATAACTTCACCCGATCTGGGCGGAGCGGGAGGGTGTGTCAGAATCTTACTGACTAAAACCTCGGTAACGGGCCTCGGTAACCCTTTAGTACCTTCCCGCGACCCCGGCAGGCATCGGCTCTAGTGGACCCCTACACTTGTACTGACGACATCTCTTTGAGGCGCGCGTGGAATACAACGCGCCGTCGACCGGGGTCTGGTTCTTACCGAACGGTGAGCTACCAATTGCTCACCGTCCGCAAGCCCGCGCCTACGGTGGCCGGAAATCCACCCGGCATTCCCGACGCCCAGGGAGTCTCCTGCGGTGGCTAGGGGCGAGAGGGCGCGGAATTTGCTTTGCTTTCCCTCAACCGTCCCGCCTCCTCCTTCAAGAGCATTACTGCTTCGCAGAAGGAGGTGACGGCTGCCCATGCCCTCTCGCTCCGTACCATGGCCTGAACCGGGGCCGGACGCAAGCTATCTCTGCAGCCGATCGCCTCCACGTAGATGTGGCACTTAAGCTTCAAGAATATCTCAGAGGCTTCATTTGCAATGCGCTCTTTGCATAAAAACATACACGGAAAAAATCATGATTTAGTAAAGTACCGATTTGGCAAGGCTAAATTTATACGGCTACGAATAACCAAGATTTATTTAAAACGTCCTATACAGCTTTGTTAATATCCAACAAGCAAGTATTGCACTTGTTCAATACTAGCTACAAACATTGCAGGCTCCCTCGGAACCAAGTCGCTCGATTGTAAATAGCAACAGTTTGTTTATTTCTAGCTGTTACGTTTTTTACGGTATGCGTTCATGGCGTAGATTTACAAAGGTTTTAAATATAACAGTACCTACATATCCTTAATTGACTAATCAAACTTTGATTGGCAAGAATCACACCATTCAAACAAGACTAATATTGATTTGTTGACTGTCTGTAAATTTACACGAGGTTTGTCAACAAAAAGATATAATTCTTGTAATCACAATAATAGGAAATTGTAACACAAAATCGGTTAAGCCATTGTTAATGAAATATGAATGGATAAGCGGTCACTGGTTCCTACGTCATTGTTCTTTTGTCAAAGTAGTATCTTGTCCAGTATCCGGATACAATTTCTACATCCTATCAAGCAATCTGTTAGAGCAACACGTTGTACAATTTTGTTTGCTTTGCAGTGCTAGCCGATCGAATGTGTCGGAGCAGCGAATATGGCCAATAATCTGTCCGACATAATACAGCCAACATTGTTGGCATTGGCTGATTATGTTGGCGATTGATTAGTGACCGAGTGTCGTGTTTATTATGTTTGGAATGGTTTGGTTTCTGGGTGTTGATTGGTAATTGTTTTTGTCATCTAGCTAGAGGATAGTGATAGTACTGATTGATGGTTTGATTGAGGTTGCGCTGTCTGGGGCACATGTCTTGGGTTCGGTTCCAGTTCGTGCATGTGTGATTTGAGTCTGTAAGCACACCCACGCCCACAAGGTTGTGGTTAAAGTCTCAAGAACCTTAAACTACTACATAGTAGTAGACTTAAACTACATGGTAGTTTAAAGTTCTTGGGACTTCAAAAAAAATATTGTTTCAGGAGCCAAGTTTTTGTTTTTAAATATATAATGGTGCCGATTCCCTTGTTCACAAACTAAACTAAATTTAAGTTCAGTGCATCTTTTTCCATCTATTTCATTAAGAAAAGGACAGAAGATGAATTTTAGTTTAGTCCTGTCAAATTAATCAGCGCCTGTCACTACTCCATACAAGTTTAGACATGATTAAAAACTTGCCTACTAAAATTACGTCAATTTACGTCCAGCGATGATTAATTTGACAGGACTGAACTAAAATTTATCTTCTGTCCTTTTCTTAATGAAATAGAAAGAAAAAGATGCACTGAACTTAAATTTAATTTAGTTTGTGAACAAGGGAATCGGCGCCAATATGTCTTATTTAAAATAAAATAATTAGACAGACACTCTCGTTTGGACAGGCGGAGATCTAAGTATCCATATTGTGTCAAATGCCTTGGCTAGATCAAGGAAAACTGCCATGACATGTTCACCCTTACAACACAACAATTCAATCTAATATATGCATTTCGGGCTCCAACTTGCTAACATCGTCTGAAATTCATAATAATAATTATGAAAATCGTAAAAGCAGATTCACGTTCAAGGCTCCTACATACTGGCGCGACTTGTCGCGCGACGCGTCGCGACACAAAGGCACCGCTTGTAGCGCTACACGCGGTGTCTTTGTGTCGCGTCGCGTCGCGCGATAAGTCGCGCCAGTATGTAGGAGCCTTCATTCAGAATTTTGACATCAGCAAGTCTCAAGAAAATGATGCAGGATCATGCATAGGTACTCGTGTATGCTGTTTTCATGCACATTTAGTAACTATGATATGTCACCAACGAATAGCCGCTGAATTTACAAGCGAAGGGGACATCCCACTTTGATTCAAAGGGCAACGCATCGACAAACCCTTTTTTTGTAAGCACAACTTTTTGAACAGAACGACTTTTTGTCGTCATAACTCAATGAGAACCACGGCTTCGAGTCCAGCACTCCAATTGTATACCACACTTTCAATCATAATCTGAATGATTTTGAAGGATATTTCTAATCCATTGCTTTATAATGTGCGATAAATTTGTCTGCTTAAGACGCTGACAACACCTAAACCACGGTCACTGTCAGATTGCATAGAAAAGAAAGAGAAGCGCGATGACACAACGCTTGTAATTTGTTGCAAAATATGAAGTAATTATATATTTACTCAAAATTGAGTTGAGTAATCGAATATAAAAAACAACTAAGTTCTGCATTCAAATAAGACGTCCTTGTTATTAATTAAATACGTAACGTATGTTGATATTTAATGCAGATATTTTGGATTAGAACTCAAGGTAAGAGGTTAGTTTAACGTTAGTTTGTATCGAGATTTATTTTCAAAGGGTGTTTTGGTAACAACCAAGTTCTGGGAAATATGTTCAAAATTAACAAGTATTTTTTCCACTACCACAAACTATACAGATTTGGCAATTTTTTTTTCTTAAGAGAAGCCTATTTTGGTCTATTGGGTCGTGTCAGCGCCTTGTTGAACTGTCAAAATGAAAGCCATTGCATAAGTGAATGAAATTAACCCGCTGGTCCAGGAGGACAGTCATACTACCAGAGATGTTATCAAGATGGCCGAAATGGGCACTCCACCACGCAAAAATAATAAACCAAGTAAAAACAAGGTTTATTTATTTATATTGATATATACTTTATTGTACACCACAAAAATACGTAACAAAATATATATCAAACACTACAAAATATACAATAGGCGGCCTTATCGCTTTCTGCGATTTCTTCCAGGCAACCATGGCATGGACATAAAGTGGGGCTGTCGTTGGTGCAAAAAATAAATATACATTATACTAGAATAGACACACAGATATATACATATCCTAAATAATATATACAAAAATACATACAAACTAAATGTATAAGCAAAGAAAATAATCGAGGACTATAGATAATTACAGTTACGAGAACAAGATCACAACGACAAATAATGCTCCTTTACGAGTCTTTTAAACACGACCAACGACTGCGCGCGTTAGGTGGACTTCTTAGGGTATATCTTAAAACAACGTTTTCAACTGTGCAGCCTACCGCAGGTATGACTTCAATCATCCCCGGTTATCTCTTCTACTTGAATGAGCCCGGGACAATGCGCTGTACATATATCTCACTCTTAGTCAATGTTGAAGTCACTCGACTTCATGTTATGTGATTCAATGCAAGACTGAAGCTTCAAGTGGAGCTATTTTTGCTTGCACTGGTGATAGATTTTACAGAGTATCTCTGTAATGCGACTCCCAAAGAAGGAGTGATCAAACGAACTTACCTGTAAGTGATTTTCGATCATCATTATATGAAGATCTCGATCATTATATGATCATTGAAGGGATCACGGGCCTACTCAGAACCCATTCAAAAGCATCCTTTCTGAATTACCTAGAAAAAACAATAAATATGTGGCTTTCTCAGTAATCAGTTTACAGATGATAGTGGAAGCGGAGGGTAGCATCCGGTTGCGTTCAGTTTATGGCAAATAATTGATTGTTTTGTGCTGTGGCAAGCTTTGAATAATTGTGCGTTGGTTCCATGGAATCGAGAAAACTACATAGTGATCATCGAAGGAGGTCTGAAGTATGATGATATTTGCATACAACCCATTGTCTCGGCCATAGGAAGTTATGCTTATGGCTTTTTTTTTTTATTATGGGTTCCTTAGTGTATTGGAGGAGGCCATGGTACGGAGCGAGAGGGCATGGGTAGCCGTCACTTCCTTCTGCGAAGCAGTACTGCTCGCGAAGGAGGACGCGGGACGGTTGAAGGAAAGGCAAATTTCGCGCCCTCTCGCCCCTAGCTGCCGCAGGAGACGCCCTGGGCGTCGGGAATCCCGGGTAGATTTCCGGCCACTGCAGGCGCGGGCTTGCGGACGGTGAGCAATGGGTAGCTCACCGTCCGGTAAGGACCAGGCCCGGGTCGACGGCGCGTTGTATTCCACGCGCACCTCAAAGAGATGTCGTCAGCACAAGCGTAGGTCCACTAGGGCCGATTCCTGCCGGGGTCGCGGAAAGGTACCAAAGGGTTACCGAGGCCCCTGGCAACACGGGCAACTGAAGGAATACGGGTGGGTTTTAGTCAGTAAGAGTCTGACACAAAGAGTTATTTGATGATTTCCCAACAAAAAAAAAAAAAGTGTAACGGAGAAACATCCTTCTATTCTATTCCTAGGTATTATGAGCCCGTTACTTAATCTTCAATCAACCCATGCGGCTGTGGCTAAATGATTCTAGCCGCACGGGTCGATCAAAGGTTAAGCTATGCTTGACGCGGTCGGTTCGTGGATGGGTGAAAATCTATTATATATTGAGACCCCTCCGTGCCCCGGAAAGCACGTTAAGCCCCGGCTGTCATTCGTAGATCTTTGACAGTCATTACGGGTGGTTAGAAGCCCAAGTCTGACAATCAGTCTTACCAAGGGGTATCGTGTTTTCCAGTAGCTGGTTGTGGAGCTCAGATAAGCAGTCGCTCTATATAAAATACTAATATTTGGCTGCATCCGGTGAGATTGGAAATCGACCCCAATATTGTCGGGAAAAGCGGATTAGCAGCTAGGCAGATTGATATGACCCGTTAATTAATAAGTTCACACTACTTAATTCCATGTCCTTTGGAAACAAAGGCTCTTTAACAAGAGATCTTTTAAATAACCATTAATTTATGTGTGGCTTTCTCATCCAAATACCCAGTAAGTCCATTTTCTATAACAATCTATAAAGAAAATTCATCATTTATCAAACGTGTATTGTTTTTTCTACTTTGAAGGACTGTGTACCAAAAATTCAAGTTTATTTAACTAACTAAACTTTCCTTCTCCAAGTTAGAAATAAAGCAAAAATAGCAAATTGATTGATTTTTGATTAACAACAGATGAAGTTATCGAATTGATTAAATAAATTGATTCAAGACGATAAAATATAAAATAAATTACTGACTGAAGTGTTGAACGATAAGACCAGCCGAAAGCGATTGTATTATTTTATTATAACTACTTTCTTGATTAAGATCCAGTTTAATTTATTTAACCGGTATCCGCTTTAATCAAAAGTTAAACAGAAAAAAATGTTTTTTTTAATTTATTTTTTTAGTTGCGCGAAGGGAAAGCTCTGGGCCTTCATCTCACCTGAATTGTAAGTAATGATAAGGCCGAAGTTGGAAGCGAGCTTCACCCAGAATCCTCAACGATAGTGGAACTGGATATCTTACCTCTAATGGCCGAAACACAATAATCCTGTAAACATTGTTGTTATGGCGACAGACTTTGATAAGATGGTGGTAGCTAGCCAGGCGGAAGGAGAACAAGCCCTACCACCAATCAAACAGAGCAGAAAATTTTGCCCGCGCTGGTAATCGAACTCGGGATATCTGGGTCTGAGACAGGTGGCCTTACCACTAGACCTTCCTTTTCCTCTATTAATATACATATTTTTAGAAGATGTACTCTACCTACTTAGTTGTTGAAGACTACATTAAGTCCCACTAATGCGTTTAGCGGTAAACATAATCAATCTGTCAATGATTCTATATCTACGTATAATCTTCAAACGATTGTTAGAAACAGAAGAGCCAATGCAATTCGGATAATCCAATATCCAAAAAATCCGTAATTCCGCACATTTTTACTAGGCTTCTAAATCCGGATTTATAAATCTGCAATAATAATAATAATAATAATAATAATTTTTATTCATAAGTTCACATACAAATTACTAGAAATTACATAATTACAAACTTACATATTAATTAGTAAGAAAATGTTAAACTATGTCTAAAATAAATCTAGTGTATAACTTATATAGATTGGTTAAGGGTCTAATTCCATAAAATAGCGACCTGCCTGATGTAGGTTTATCCAAACCTGTGTTTCAGGCCATCACTTAACAACGCTGCGTGCTTTAGTGGACAATATGGTACTGTACATAGTGCTAGCATTGATACATATTAATTATATTTTAAAATAAATATTTATTTAACACTAATAAACTTATTGCATTACATCTAGCAATTTTTCAGTGTCTGAGTAATTAAATGTCGCTAAATATTCACATAACATTTCACTGCATTTTTTACGATTTACACTATATATACTTAGAGACTTACTGATTTTATTATATAAGAACGGACCTAAAAATACATAAAATTTATTTATAAAAGTATGTCTAGTTTGAGGCTTTATGCAAACCAAGTCTTTTCTTCTCTTATCTATAGATATTGGGATATAAGGAAGTTTGCTATGCTGGAGTAGTATTATATTCAATATAAATAGTTGACGCACGGTTAACACCTTACATGCCTTGTAAAGCTCGTATGTGGGAAATCTAAATGGGCGAAAGGTGGCTACCTTAAGGATAGCTCTCTGCGCACGTTCTAATGGCAATAGGATTGATTTAGCAGCCCCACCCCATGAAGTTATACAATAAGTGAGAATGGATTGGCACAAAGCTAAATATACCTGTTTAATTAATTTGTAGTCTGATATGTATCGTAAATTCTTAAAAATGTACATTAATTTACGCATTCGTGTGCATAATAAATCGATGTGTTTACGGAAATTCAGATTTGTGTCAATCGTTACACCTAGATATTTCATATGATCGGTTTTTGCTAAGGTAGGACAACTACATGCATTGTCAGCATACGTGTTGCACTTATGCGCATAAATGTTTATGTTAGTAGTTGGCAGGTTAGTATTTCTAATAGTAAATAAAATGTGTTTGGTTTTATCTGCATTTAGTGTTAAGAGATTTACATGTAGCCAATTAGACACTATATTAAAACCGTTCTGGGCTTGTTTATACACCTCATCTCGAGATTTGTCTGAAAACAATAGAGCTGTGTCATCTGCATATGACATTATGACACCATTTTGGAGTGACAAGCTGAACAGGTCATTTATATATACAAGGAATAAAGTAGGACCCAAAATACTACCTTGTGGTATTCCGTAATTACTATTTCGAAGCTCAGAACTAACGTACTGACCAATTTTGACACATTGTTCGCGGTCAGTAAGATAATCAGAAAGTAGTGAAAGAGTTGTTCCTCTTATTCCCAGCGTTTCAAGCTTGTGCAATAGTAAAGGACAAGAAATTGTGTCAAAGGCCTTGGCGAGGTCTAGGAAGATCCCAATGGTGTGCATGCTCTTATCCAAATTAGTCGTTATATAATCTGTCATTTGATGTACTGCTTGGTAAGTTGATTTTTTGGACCTAAAACCAAATTGGCTATCTGAAAGTAAATTTTTATCTTCTAGGTATTTAATTAATCTAATATTAATGATTTTCTCTAGGATCTTGGAGATTCCTGTTAAAACGGAAATGGGTCTGTAGTTATTAGCACATTTTTTGTCACCAGATTTATAAACAGGAGTAACCACTGCCTTTTTAAGCGACTTAGGGAATATACCATTACTTAAACATAACTGAAAAATATGAGTTAGCGGCGGAGCAAGTATGTATCTAAAGTGTTTAAGTATGTTGTTTGAAATACCGTCCCACCCAACAGCACAAACGTCCTTTAACCCAGAAATAATTGTTAGTACTTCCTCGACATCCGTATCTAGTAAGACAAACGATTTGAGTTTGGGGACTGTTTTAGGTTGGTTTTGAGGGAAGAAGCTTTTAGATGTTAAAGTCTTTTCTGCCAAGGTTTTACCTACGTTAGAAAAATAGAAATTAATTTTATTTGTTGATTCGATTGGGTTGTCCTCAATAGTCAATAAGTCAAGTGGAGGGTCAGGGATTTTTGTTCTAAATGTGTTTGATTTTATAAATTTCCAAATAAGTTTACAACTTTTGCCTGCTTTCTGCAGTTCATTTCTATCATATTCATTTTTTATTTTTTTCAGAAGGGTGTTGCAGAAGTTTCTATATCTTTTATACGTAATGGAAAGTATTTCATTTCCAGGCTCAAGTTTGGATTTTATGTGAAGTTTGTCTCTATGCCTAATACATCGAACAAGTCCGGGTGTAATCCAAGGTTTAATGCACTTATACTTCCTTGGCGTTATTTTAGCAACTGTATGTTTTATTATTGCACAGTGAAGTGAATTTATAAAATAATGAATAGAAATATTTGCATCGGTAGAATTATAAACGGGGTCAAAATTAATATTACGTATGTCTTTTTCGAGGAGTGTCATGTTGACTTTAGTATAGCTACGTAAACAATTTTTCCTGGGTAAAGAAACTTGTAATGTTAGTAAAACTGCTTGATGATCAGTAACCGAAGAGTTAGTAACAAATGTTTTGGTTGGGTTATTTGTTTTTATAATGAAATGGTCTAAACATGAACCGCTTTGATGTGTGGGGTGGTAATGAGCTGGCAAGAGTCCGTGGAATGTGCAGATATTAAGATAGTTATGTGCATGCATATCCATTTTCCCGGAAGCAATGTTGATATTGATATCACCCATTAATATAATGTTTTTAAAAGTTGTTAGTCTTTGTAACTGTACGTTTAGTGAATCTAAGAAATTGTCGACATTTTGAGAGGGAGGTCTGTATATAGCCATAACTACCGTATCTGAATTAATTTTAATGAGTAAGCAATTACTATTTTGTAGCAATGGTTCTTCTACAGTTGCACTTAAATTATTGCTAGCAAATACAACTATACCATCATTCTGGTTGATGTTTCTGTAGGTTCTATGCGAATCATATCCGTCTAATGATGGTATAACAGCTGTTTGTTTTGACAACCAACATTCTGTTAGGACGATAATGTCGCAACTTATACCTAGGTTCTGTAGTAATATTTCAAAACCATTTATATTTCGATTTATGCTACGAATATTTTGTGTGAGTAGGGTCAGCGGTTTCTCTCCCAAGGGAAAGAAGTGTTTACAGTCATCAACATTACAAATTATAGCATCAGACACAGAAAATTGATCTAGGTCACTAATTAATTGATCAGCCATGATAAATAAACAACTAACAAATATAAATAAACAAAAACTACTACTAGTGTGCTTAATAGATAGGTTAATAGGTAGCGCTCTTAGGCGCCCTCATAATCAATGGAATTAATATAGTTGTCCTCGGCATATTTTCGTGCTGGACAATTTACATCACCAGTTTTATGGTCAGCTTTCCTCTTAAAACGTTTGCATGTCGCACAGTTGGGTGGAGTGGATTTTGTGCTGCATTCCTTGAAAGTGTGGCCAGTCTCTCCGTAGTGATTGCACGTCGGGCTAGTTTCACGGCAGAACTTGGCCGCGTGACCGAACTGCTGGCAGTTGAAGCACCGTGTAACGATCGTGAAGTCTCGTACTGGGCATGACGTCCAATTTATAAAAATTCGTCCTTGATTCACTAGAATCTTCCTGATGCTAGCCGGCACTTCTAGTATGTAATTGCAAGTAGGGAGGTCTTTTTTACCAGATTTATGGCTCAACTTAATTTGTTCTTCAAACGACTCACGAGTAGTACTCATCTTATCTGAGAGGTTTTGCTCGTAAATGCAGTCAAAGACCTCCTTATCAGTCAGGGCTACCGGGACACCAATAATAGTGATTCTTGGGCGCCGTTTGGATGGTTCTTCGACCTTAAGGCCCGAAGAAACAAGTTTTTCTAAGCTTCTGAGCTTTTCAATGTCCTCTTTGGAGTCAGTACTAATAAGAACACCTCCATTTTTGACTTTCTTAAGGCCACGAACATGTAGTTTAAGTTCCCCGGGTGAAATAATTTTTTTTAAACACTATTTGTCTTAAAAAGTACTTTAGTTCATTCTTGCCCAAAGTCTGTAACTTAGTACTAATCACTCGCGACACACTTATATCACTGACGACGCAAATAATTCGAACAATATTATTTGTAATTAATTAAAAGTGTCATAATAAGCTAAACAAGAAACGTCCGCGCAGTCAAGCGATTGTCTCGATTCCAATGTTTTGAACCATACGAAATTTTAACAAAAAATCGTAACGTTCAAGTTTCTCGCACTAGTAGATCGCGCTGTTCGCGCGTTCCTCTCGGCTTTGGAGCGAGCGGCGCGCGGGGCGCGAGTTGAGGGCACATCCATTGCACTTTACCCGGTCTTGGGCCCTTCCCGCATACAACTCTCGCCTGCTACTTTGACCAGGTTGTCGATCCACCTGGCTTGTAGCCTGCCTACGCTCCTATGAACAGTTCTGGGTCTCCACTCCAACATCTTACCCCATCTACCACCCGGTCTGCAGCATATGTGGCCTGCCCATTTCCACTTCTTCCGCGCTTCCACTAGGGCTATGTCGGTTAGGTTCCTTCTTCTGAGGATCTCTGTATTTCTGATATGGCTACGAAAAGAAATCCCCAACATTGCCCTTTTTTTGAGTTGAAGTGAGCGACCACTTTTCAGTCTTTTACACAATGACGGGGAGGACACGTTGTTCAAAAGTGAGACGCTTATGATTCCTTGCCGAAAGTCCCGCCAGCACTGTTGTGTTCGGTGCTTCAGTTAGCGCTCCTGGCTTCTGCTTGTCCAAGGTAGACGTACTTTTCCACTTAGTTGATACGCTGGCCCTCAACTTCTAAGCAATCAGTACCTTACTGGTGTCAGTGTACATGAACATTGTTTTCAAAGTGTTCATCTTCAAGCTCACCCAGGGCCTTCTTTAATTTATTGAAGGCCCTGGGCACTTTAGGATATGGAGAAAGCAGGATGCAATAGCGAGCTCAAAATTTATACCCCCGCCTCGGATTGCTTAGGATTTTTTTTGACCTCTCATACAGAAATATTAGTCACTACACTTGCAACTTGCGACCTGTGCAGAAAAGTTTAGGAACTAAGTAAACGTATGTAAAAACTAGGATACTTATGAGCGTGCGGAGCGAGCTCACAAATTTTAGCACCTTGTCTAAGGTTTACTCAGCTTTTCTTTTGACAGCCTCTAGCTACGATGCTGGCAGGTACTAGGAGCGCCCATGGATCGCGGGGTCCTGGGCACTTGCTCAGAGTGGCCAATGGCAAAGACGGCCTTTAGCGACCTATTGTACAGGGGGGTTACCATCACTTCTTATAGCAGTATTATTATAATATTACTTCACAGTAGGAAAGTGATGGAGCTATACAGGACTTATAGCTCCATCTCTTTCTCACGCTAAGTAATATTGAAATAATACTGTGATGGTTACCCCCCAGGTCTTCGATCATGTCAGCAAGCACGATGATATGTATGACTTAGTAATGACATATGACTCTGGCTATACAAAAATCGAAAAAAAATCGGTATCGTATCGATGTCTTGTATAGACTCGTACCGTTTTAGTTGGCGTTTTTGTCGTAGTTGGGTTTTTAACTTTCTTCACACAAATATAAGTAACATCATACTAACAAACAAATATGGGTCGAGTTGTTTATTTTGTGTTTATTTTCATAAAAGTCCGTAAAATTCGGATAACCCGGATTTGACCGAAATCCGTTTTAATAAATCCGGATTTTAAAACAGGTACGGATTTGCATTCCCTAAAACAGAATGATGATTTAAACCGGTTTAGCGCTACGCGTATTTAATTGGTTTCCTTTACAGAGTATAAAGGCTCCCACAGACTCTCAGTGCGACTCGACTTTAGTAGAACAGTTTCTATGGAAACTTAATGGAAATTGTTCTACCAGAATTGCGTCGCACCATCGCGTCGCGCCTGTTTGCGAGCCTTTTCTAGAAGTCCTATATACAGTGAGTAAGAGAGATAAATTTGATTGCCAGACTTCGCTAGTGATAATCATAATAAAAAAATAATAAAAATAAAATCCATTTATTTCGGTTCTCCCATATTACAATCACAAGTTACGAAACACGAGATAAATATAAATCACAATATAAAAATATATTGCACGTCATCAAATAATAAATACAATGTCAAATAAAAATAAGCAAGTCAATGTCAAAAGTAAATAAAAATTAATCATCCCAAACCATATTCTAACAAATAAATTACTATGATTATTCATAGTAATTTATTTGTTAGAATATGGTTCATTATATGGTCATAAGTTTGGCAGAATGTGATGGTATCACATTCTGGTATGGTGTGCAAATATTAGGTGATTGTTGACGACGCGTTTTTAACAGTTCAGTTATTTTATTATTTACGTAATTCGTATACACATATACACATTCGTTTCCACATTTTAAATATCTGTAATTTTTATGGTATACATAATAAAGAGTACTCAATTATATTTTATTCGTATAGTATAATGCTTAGATTTAAGATTTGACAACTTTACATCAATCAGCCATCTTTTACTAAATCATCTGCGGATGCAGCTGAATGCCAGTATTTTACATGGAGCGACTGCCTATCTGACCTCCACAACCCAGTAACTGTGTAATACGATACCCTTTGGTAAGACTGGTTGTCAAACTTTCGGGCTTCTGACGACCCGTAACGCCTGTCAAAGATCCAGGAATGACAGCCGGGACCAACGGCTTTACGTGCTTTCCGAGGCACGGCATCTTTTACTAAATGAAAAATATAAATCTGCATCTTGACCTGAAGATCTGTTTTCATCCTGTACTCCCAACAACTACAGTGATCAAACGCGAACTTATCCAAATAAAAAGTTTATAGTTGTTTAATAATTTCTACATATTTAACTTTAGCGTGTTTTGTAGACAGTATGCCCACGTGTACTTAATTTCACAGTTATTTTAACTCTGACGGCAGCAACCCAATAGTCACCTGATTATTAAAGATCACTGATAATAATTAAGTGAGTGTTAATTAAGTGAATAAATATTGAATTATCCGGAAAAGAAGGAGCTACGGACATAGCTTGCAGAGTAAGCAAACTGAAGTGGCAGTGGGCTAGCCATGTTTGTCGAAGGACCGATGGCCGCTGGAACAGACGAGTCCTGGAGTGGAGACCGGGTGTCGGCAAGCGTAGTGTGGGACGCCCCTCAGCTAGATGGACCGAGGATCGTAAAAAGGTGGCTGGGACAGACTGGATGCGTAAGGCGTAGGACAGGGTGTTCTGGCGCAGCCTGGGAGAGCCTATGTCCAGCAGTGGACTGCGATGGGCTGAGTTGATTGAAAGATCGCTGTGATTTTGACAGTGAAGCAATCCAGAGGTAATTTGAAAGGACTGTACTTAGTCTATTTTGATCATCTCTTAAGAGTCTAAAATAAATACCTAAAATTGCTTAGCATGATCCTCCGTTATATCGAAAATACAGTAGCATTAATTTTGGAATAAATACATATACGATAAAGTTGAGGATTAATGTTAAGTAATGTTTGACAAAAACACGAATCCATAAAACAGGTATAATGTTGTTATTTTTTTGTTAATTACCATTATTTTCACCGTAAAATAAATTACCTAAACTATCGGCGCCTTGGAGCCTTCTCCCTGCTACCCTGTCTCACTTGCTCACGTGCCCGCGAGCAGTAGTGCGTGAGCGAGATAAAGAGTGAAGTATTATGGACTCTTAATTAACGAGCGCGGCTTGATTAAGTTAGCAATAATTTCAGCGACATTTAGCATTATACATCACTTCCAATACATCGAGTTCTAATCACGTATGTTGTTGATATTCCACCAGCTGAATTTACTAAGCAACGGCCAATAAGTCATATAATAATATGCGTGAAACAGGCGTTGATTATCTCATGTTAATTTGATTAACTGCTAGGTAAACCCTTGCATAGCGCACTAATTTGTGGTTCGAATTAGAACTAGGCAATTTGATATCACAAAACCAATTCTCGTACCTACTAAAACCGTTCAAATCCAAGCGACAATCAAATGATAAATTATTTTTTTAGGTAGGTAAATTATAGGTTTTTTTGAGAGAGGATGCGAACCATAGTTAATTATTTTTCACTTCTCATGCTCTAAAAGTTCGTCTTTATGTTGTGCGTAGGCGACATAAAATCGCTTTTTATGCTCTAGGGCATAAAGTAGGTATTTTTTTTTCTAAGCCTAAGATAATCAGGCCACACGCACAATAAAACGTCGCAGATTAAAGTCGTTGTTTTATTTAATTTGCTTTAATTTATATCACTTCCGTGTTTTCTTTCGTTAATTTAATAAATCCAGGTAAATCGTTGTAATTTATTATTCGAAAACACAAAGAAACATTTTTATGACCTGGCAGTATGAAGTACTCAAGTCGAACGACACATTGAAAATAAAAATAAAAACTTTAAAAAAGTTTCGTGGCGGGAATTAGCTATTTATTCTCTTCTTCAATTTTGCAACATTTTTGAACAGTGAAATATTGTTATACTCGTATAGTTTATGCCTGTTTCATTTTCTCGCAATCGAAGTGAAAAGCAGAGTGTATAAATTCGGGCATAAACGAGCTATTTTACCCGACTTAACGATCCACACTCGCCTGTGGCTCGGGTGCATATAAACGTATCTAGGTAAAATGGCTTCTTTTATGCACTAGTTGTATAATCTACTATTTTACACGTCTGCCAAAAAAAGGAGTTTGTTTTTTTTTTAATGTTAATTTTGAGGTTTTGAAACAAAAGCACTATAACGTCCATCTCCTTTCCCTATTTGAAGATGACTGCAGTCCCAAAAGTGGGTATAATAGTGGTTTCATTGATATCATTTCTTCGACGGAACCCTAAAATAGCCAGGTAATGAAAAGGCTTTCCTTGTAGGTATCAAGTGTTTGATTCTGAAAGTGATACAGGGACATGACACGTTATGTAAGGAGGTTCCCCTTTCTGAGGGCGTATATTTCTAAGTAGCTTGTGATTCAATTTACAAAAAAAAAATGGTATTTAATAACATCTGTGTCCATCAAAAAAATGTGGTACCATATTTTACGATTCTGTACGGACACCATTAAAATTAAAATATTCTTAGGAGCCGTATTTTTTTTCAAATGTATTTGAAAAAAGAAAAGCTTTTCATTGTCGTTATGTTGGCAATCGACGTCTGTCTCGTTTATTTGACATGGCTGTCAATTGGAACGCAGTGAACATTAAGTATTTGAAAGATTCTAAATTGAAAATATATGGGAATAAGATTAAATAAGTGTACCAACTTACATTTTATGACTTTTTTAAATTTATGAGTATTGTTAATTATAGATTACCGAATCTGTGTTAAATCTTTCACAACTGGCTGAACATAGCTTAGTCTGGTGGTGATAGGTTGGAGGTGCAAAAATGACAGTTTCTTGTGTAAATTGTTTGTCTTTTAACACCCATGCCTGGTTGTAAAATAGCGGTCTCTACTGGAAACTACGCGAGAATCTTAGTGGCAATGACAAAATTCTAATTATTTTTGTGCGTATACACGAAAAAAGGTTCTAGAAGAAAAAAAAATCATTCACTACAATGTCTAGCTCAGCTCAACGATATTAGACATAGGGAGTCCTGCCAAAACGTATAACATTAAATAATATGGACAATACATTGTAGTTACAAACCTATGTGGCTCGGCGACCATTTTAACTTGTTATCAAGATGGCGCTGGACGTATAACGGATATTATTTTAGGAAACATTATGAGAGTTTGGGCAGCTTTACGTCCTATTTTAAAATGTTGTTGCTGATTACAGAAAAAAAGCCATAAAATCATGCAAGCTCGTTATACAGGCGGCTATTACTCGTGCACAAACCTTTACTCTCTCTAGAAGTAGTGCGACCACACTGCTGCAAAAAAATATTATGGTTGAAGTACTACGGACTGAGAAAAGAGTACTTAGTAAAGCATTTCAGCTATACGTACAGTAGGCTGTACGTCATTGGTAACAGAACCAGTATAAGCTGACCTTTTATTCTATAACTTCGTACTATGCTGGCCAGCTCAATCTTAAGAGGACGATAAATGCCAGCGACCTTGAGCGAGTGGGAGGAGCTTGCGTCACCCCCCGCGACCCCGCAACCGTTCGCACGTAACGTAGGGTAACCATACGTTTCAGATTGTGTGGACTGTCCTGCCTGATTTTTTTATCACAACCCAATTTTTTTTTATGTAGTGTTCATAAATAAGGTAATATTCTGATAATAAAATAAGATTGTAATATATTATATTATTTTAATAGTTTGCATTGAATAAGTTGGTTTAAACAGGGTGTAATTTTAAACACCATCAACCTCTCTCGTCATTGTACTCATCATTATAAACAACTTTTACTATATTGGACACAACATGAGATAACTTGGACTAAACATGAAATCGCGAAAAAAAATCAGCTTTTCCCTACATTTTGACGAATTAAGCGAACATAAATGTAGGGAACAGCAGAATTTTTTTTCGCGACTTTACGAGGCACGCATGTGTCTCGGTACGTAAAGATGCTCACCCATCCACGGAACAACCGCGGCAAGAATAGCTTAACCCAACTGATCGGCCCGTGCGGCTCTGATGCGACTAACGAGCTCTTTAGCTATGGAAACGATATAAAGTGAAATGAAAAGCCAAAAATCTAAATAAATAAATTTAATTCCAAAATAAAACAATTAATTTCTTTAGTGACAGATGAGAAAATATGAGATGTGCAGGCAAGATTTAGAGAGGGAATGGGCTGTATGGATCAGGGGGCCGATTCTACTAATTTGCAAAGTTATACGGTCTGTACCGTCTCATCAATGGTTCGGTTTCGTTCGGCTCTCGTTCGTCCCCCATAAATATATTCTACAATTTTTATGACAATAACTGAAACTGTAACTGACTGTAACCAAGTCGAAACCCAACTCAATCACTACGGGAATGAATGGTAATGAATGAGTGTTACCTATAGTTCAATTAGTAAGTTTATAATATTACTATAACAAAAATAACAAATAAAGTTTATACGAATAATAAACCCATTAAAACTTATTTTCCGTTATATTTAAAGTAATTATTTTTTCCATATATTTTAATAATTGTAAATTAGCAGATTTTCTTAAAGGAAACAGTCTGGGCGGTTCGAATCGCGTAAAATGAAACGGATTTTGAATGTCGGATAGAGTTACTTTACTATAAAATAAACAGCGGGAATGGAATACTATACTAACTACTACACTACATGGCATGGTGGCCATGCCAATAGTCGCTGATCACTGTTGCATGTCATTGAAACAAAGAAATAATTTTAGGATCAGTAGTATCACGGTATGATGTGTGATGTAATAAGTATTCAATGATTTTCGTATAATATTAGTTCTAACATCAAATATATTAATATTCCGGTGCGTACCTAGGTAGGTACCTACGTATGCCTACAATAGCAAAAAGAATCATACGTTGTTCATAAGTAAAATATGAAAACGCTTGAAAACCCTGATTGAGTTGAGGTTCAATTGCCATTTTAGAACAATGTTGTTAGTAGAATCACCCCCCAGAGTAAGTTAGTATATTTGGGGAGTCAGTTTACAAGGGATGGAAAGATTGATGAAGATGTGGAAAGGAGAGTAAATGCGGGAAATAAAGTGAATGGTACTATACATGCGACTGTAACCAACTAGTCGATGCCAAAAAGGCTCGACTGGCTGTTCATAATGGTGTGCTGGTGTCTAAGTTTATGCATGGAAGTGAATGAGTTTTGGGTGTGGCAAAAGAAGCATAAAAGTAGAATAAGGGCCGATTTTTCAATCGCCAGATAACTTTTATGTGAAGAATATGTTTGACGTTTTGACAGCTTTTGTATAGAAAATATGTCAAAGCGCCATATTTATTCCTCAGATAGAAGTTAACTGATGATTGAAAAATCGGCCCTAAATGCTGTGGAAATGCCTCCTTGCGAAGCATGTGTGACGTGACTATAAATGATAGGCTGAAAAGTTATGTGATAAGGCAACGGTGTGGTTTAAAAGAAGCGTGCAGCTGGCCTTCTATAATTTTTGCCTTCCCCTTGGGAAGAAGGCGTGAATTTGTTTGTACTAGTTATTTTTTTTTACATTTCGTAGAAATGTAGTCATTTTTAGAAATATTCCTCTTGTCGAGTGTCTTGATCTTCCTGTTTCTCTGTCTCTTCTTTGTCTGTATTTTGCCTTCAACCAAAATCATTGATTCCATTCCAGTTGATGGTCCTGGAAATATAAAAAAAACCTGTGAATCTACATTGTATATAATAAATAACGAACCATTGTCAGTTCTTTCACTATTTTCGTCATTATTTATTTCCGTCGGGTCGCAAAAACCAAAATATTAAAACATAATCTTATTAATGAGCTGCATCTGTTTATTTAAACTAGACAAGTTTCTAACCTACTATAACGGGATTGTCCCCATAAACCCATAATAAATGGTATGCCTAGAATCTACAATTTAATACTCACTTTGTCTCCGCTTTTTCATATTGGGAATCATTGTCAGTTCTTTCATTATTTTTATCATTATTTACTTCCGTCGGGTCGCAACAACTAAAATAGTAAAACATAATCTTATTATGTATTACACCTGTTTTTTTTTAAGCTAGGTAAGTTTCAAACCTGCTGTAACGAGATTGTCCTCAAAAAACCATAATAAATGGTAGTCTACAATTTATTAGGTAGGTACTTACTTGCTCTTCGCATTTTCGTTTCGGGAATCAGTATTATTTTTTTACACTCCTAAAAAAAAAAAAAAATTTGATACGGATCTAAAGTTATGTTTGAACTTACTTGTAAATAATGGATATACTCGCGCACAAATTATTATGAAATTAACATTTAGCTAACCTCATTATATTATAATAATATATGAGAAACTTACCTCATTATCCTGTTTCTTTCATGTATACGTCATTTCTCTTTCAGAACTATAGTTGTTCTACCCATATTGTCGAAAAAATACGTAAGTACAGCGGTCGCGCAAAGTGTCAGCGTCTACCCGTGACAGTGGTCAGCGGTACACTGCCGCCCGTCGCCCGCGCAGAGCGCCGCATGCCGTTCCAATCGATTTTATAGGGAATATTTATTTTTAGTAATAAAAGTATGAATATTTGAAAAAATTCACAGATAAAATTATAGATAACAAAATATTCTATTCATACAAAAAAAACCATGAAAATATCTTTAGTAGTTTGGAAGTAATTTTGATTTTTATATTTGGGTAGACCTTACTTCCTGAATTTATTTCATGAAGTATTTTACTACAATACTAAAATATTCACAAATATAATTGATGTGTATGCGGTCTAGTTTAACATATATTTTTTGCGTAACTTACTTGCATTAATTGAAGGCGTAATAACAGATTTTAAAGTCGCTAAAATCATATATCTGCACCTTAAAGTATTACCACCGACTCGCGACGTGCCGTCGTAGCGCATCGAAGTGATGAAATAGCAGTATGTGAATTGCAAAGCTGGGTTTCAAGAGTTGGTGTAGAGCACGGCTGAGTGGGGAAACGAAGCCTCGCGTGTTCTCGCGCACCCTAGCGGATTGTCTCAGTACGAGCGGAGTCAAATAAGATGTGAAAAACATTAGAAATTAGTTTGTTAAATACGTATTGCATTACTTCCGTTAAAAATGTAATTTTTTCAAATTTCAGTACCACAGATAATAAAATGCTAGCATAGGTACTAACTATACACATTAAAAAATAAAAAAAAAAACCATAAAATATCTTAACTAAAAATAACAATAAACTAAAATATGGCGTTGCAAAATTCGGGAAATGAAATGATATCACATGAAATAATTTTATTTTTGTAAGTAGGTTCGTACAAACACTTTTCAATTACACACACATCAATAATATAAAAAAAAAACTAGATGAGGTCGTGGGCATGTCACACTATTCAGTAATACTTCATCATCTGCCTAGCCTTTTCCCAACTATGGGATCAGCTTAGTCAGATCAGTCTTACCGGATACAGCTGAATACCAGTATTTTACATGGAGCGACTGCCTATCTGACCTCCACAACCCCGTTACTGGGTAACACCCCTTGGTAAGACTGGTTGTCAGACTTTCGGGCTTCTGACGACCCGTAACGACTGCCAAAGATCTACAAATGGCAGCCGGGACAGTAATACTTATCGAACGTTTGTTAATAGTCTGACATGGGATTTAAGCACCTTTTCACAGCCGAGAAGCGAGTAGATCTAGCAACTAAAAACGAGTTGGTGAGCAACAAGCAGCGAGTACGCGACGGCAACGAGCGATTACTCGCTGGTATGCGTATGTAACAAGCGCGAGTTTCTCGGCGAGCGTTCTGCCCGCCAAGCGCGCTGCGCTGAGCGAGTACTTTCTTTGACAGCACTTGTCTCTGCGACAAACGAGTAATCATATGCGGCGGTGTGAACAGTCCACGATCAACTATTAATATATGTATCTCTTTTTCTTACATGGGGCATACAATATTTTATATTATGTTTCTTGAGTGAGGAAATCGTTGATAGTTAGTCGCTTTCTCGTTGCCAGTGGGACGGGTGCCTTAGTCAGCTTTTCACTTCGGTCGACAGGAAAACATTTCTGATTGCTTTGTCCGACGCTTTCTATTTCCTAAACTGATGCATTCACTTTCCCATTAAACAAAATACATTCTATGTGTTTTGTGAACTACAAATATTCATTAGAAATATTTCATGTAGTTGTTGTATTTTATTATATTTATTTTTTTATAATCCGGTAAAATAAAATAAAACGGTAAAAGAAAACATCGTGAGGAAACGGAAAGGAATGTCTTAGAACCAACAATTCGAAGACATGTGACGTCTACCAACCCGCACTGGGCCCGCGTGGTGGATACGGCCCACTCCCTCTCACATAGAGGAGGCCTGTGTCCCAGCAGTGGGAACATTATAGGCTGATTAATAAGTCTTCTTTATCTTAACGTAGGATTAATTGTGCCTGCAAAGACACCTACCTACTGTCTTTGCGGGCACAATGGATCGGCTGCCGCAAATAGCTATCGCTCGTCATAAGATAATAATTAGGTAGTACGCTAGTTTATGTTCAGACCATCACATTTTGGAGCTTATCCTGCAAATATACTAGACTTAATACCAGAATCATACTTCGATTACAAACCTACTACACTAAATATTAATATAATATTTAAAGTTGAATATTAATATTGTTCAGTATTAATATGATATTTAGTGTAGAATCTTAAATATTAAATCGTAATAGGACAGACTCCTGTAAAAAAATATCATGCTTACCCTAAAATAAACGGCCAAAATTTCAAATATTAACCCGTCGCAGTCGGGGTCATTGTTGCCTTTATATCTATTCGTAAACACTTTACAACTCACGATTTGGTATCGTTGTTCGACATTTACGGCCCGTGCCGACTGCACCGGCGGGAGAAGGGTTCATTCTGCAATAATGTTGGCTAACAAACGCTTGAAGGTGCTCGGGGGGTTAGCGAATGAGGGTTGTTTAGTGAGCAGTGTTAACTTGCCTGTTTGGTTTTCTTATTTTCTTGCTGGCTCCTTAAAGTCTTGCTTAAATATGTTTATATCTCCTCTTTTTATTTAACTACATATATATGTATATAGCATCACGCCCATATTTTCTGAAAGGTAGACAGGGTACAGGTTATATTAACCAGCAATGTTATACATAATCAACCTATAATGTTCCCACTGCTGGGACTCAGGCCTCCTCCCTGTGAGAGGGAGTGGGCCGTAATCCACTACGCGGGCCCAGTGCGCATTGGTAGATGTCACATGTCTTCGAATTTTTGGTTCTAGGACATGCCGGTTGCCTCACGATGTTTTCCTTCTCCGTTTTGAGAGCGGTTTTTGTAGCTGGATATCAGACTTCCTTAGTGAACGGTCGATCAGAGTAGTCGTTGACGGCTGCTCCTCTGACCTTATGGCTATTGATGCCGGAGTTCCTCAGGGGTCTGTTCTCTCTGCAACTCTTTTCCTGCTGCACATCAATGACCTACTACAGACTGGTATTGTTGGGTACGCGGACGACAGTACTGTTTCAGAGAGATACTTGTCCAGCGAAAAAACCAACGGGGCCGCAGTTCGTTCCTTGAGAGAGGCCTTGGTAGAGCAGACAGAGTTGACGTTAAGCCTTGTCTCCCAGTGGGGTGATGATAATCTGGTCACTTTTAACGCCACCAAAACACAGGCGTGTCTTTTTACCACAAAAAGGAGTCGTTTCGACCTGACTCCTACTTTTCGGGGTACATCGGTTCCTGTAACTGATCGGCTCGAGCTCCTAGGCACGGAGTTGACATCTAACCTCAACTTCGGCGCCACCATCGAGTACAAAGCCCAAACTGCGGCCAAGAAACTGGGCATCCTAAATAAGGTGAAGCGATACTTTACGCCTGGACAGCTTTTGACCCTTTATAAAGCGCAGGTCCGATCCTGCATGGAGTATTGTAGCCACCTTTGGGATGGCTCGGCTAAATACCAACTTGCCGCGCTTGACTCGGTGGAACGCAGAGCTAAGAGGCTCATTGGCGACGTAAATCTGGTGGATGCCAAGCTTCACAGTTTGGCCCATCGTCGCAAGGTTGCCTGCTTGTCGGTCTCCTATAGATTGTACTTCGGAGAGTGTGCCCAAGAACTCCACGACCTCATTCCACCGGCCCCCTTCTATTATCGGTCATCTAGGCGCACTTCAGGTTACCATCCCTTCCTGGTGGCTATCCCACCAGCTCGCACTAAGCGTTTCCAAACTTCTTTTATAATGCGCACAGCAAAGGAATGGAACTCTCTGCCTGCGTCTGTGTTTCCGAACGCATACAACCCTAATCTCTTCAAAGTGAGAGTGAACAGGCTTCTTCTGGGTAAGCTCGCTCCATCGTCGACTTTGTTTCTGTCACCTCTGACATAGACTAAGGTCAAGAGCAAACCCATCACAAATAAAAAAAAAAAAAAGCAGTGGTGATGAAATAATTTACACAAAGTAAAGCGCCTGCCTGGATTCGAACGTATGACCTAC
Organism: Atethmia centrago; assembly: GCA_905333075.3. Taxonomy (NCBI): domain Eukaryota; kingdom Metazoa; phylum Arthropoda; class Insecta; order Lepidoptera; family Noctuidae; genus Atethmia; species Atethmia centrago. The sequence goes on along the minus strand of HG995378.1, from coordinate 24,894,302 downwards.
AATCCGTAAGTCGCGGCCGTTATCACTGGGCCACCACTGCTTTCGAAAATGTTATAATTCCTATGTAATTCCTACAAACTAAATCCAATGTTACTAGCAATAGCAATATGTTCCCCGTAACACAAAAACATGTTTCGCCAATAGTGTTTGGTAACTTATATTTACCATGAATTATACTAGGGTTGTGTAGGGAATGCAATCTCAAGGCGAGATTGGCAACTCGGGATCTCGCGTGCAAGTCTGGTGTCGAGATCGGCCTTGTTTTCGAGATCGAGATTTCGCCTATTTCTTGAAATAATGCGTTTTTTTGCATCAAAAATTCATAAACTGAATTAAAATGAAAACTGCACATACTTAGGGTAATCATATTATATTTTGTAAATAAAAAAAACATAATCGAACCAAAAAAATTGGATATTTGTGTAGGTAATAATCAGCACACACACATTACGCACACTATGTATAAATCTAATAATTATTATATTGAAATTGGCTTTTCAAGAAACATACAAAGTCACGCGCGCTCAGTCTCTAAATCCCGATTGCCATCTCGACCAATGGGGTCGAGATTTCAAGAACGAGATTTTCTCCCCACGATATTGAATTTAGAAAAAAAAACGGGATTGTAATCCCTCGGCTTGGCATATACCAACATAGTCATTATAATTATAATCTCTTAGCATTTGGCATAATCACTTAAATAGGTACAGTCACCACCACAAATTGTCAAATTTTCTCATTCGATTTTGAACTTAAATCCTTAATTTTAAGGTTCATTGGAAAGTTTGTGGTAACTTGATATGCTGGCGACAGTGCACTAGATACACGTCGTTTCCATTACAGACCTACTAAATAATTATAATGTGATGCCTCGCAAGTATGTACCTAAGAGGTACAAATGCCTCATCATATCTACCAAAGTACCATTAATACAATATGTTGATCATATCTAAGGCGTAGATATTTGATTTTAGTGACTTTTAAATCTGTTATTACGCCTTCATATAATGCAAGTAAGTTATGCAAAAAAAATATGTTAAACTAGAACGCATCAGTTCTATATGGGAATATTTAATTATTGTAGTAAAATACTTTATGAAATAAATTCAGGAAGTAATGTCCTACCCAAAGCATAAAAACGACATTACTTTCAAACTATTTAAGATATTTTCATGATTTTTTTGTATGAACAGACTATTTTATTATCTATAATTATATATATCTGTGATTTTTTCCAAATGTTCCATGTTTTCGTTATTAAAAATAAATATTCCCTATGAAACCGAACGGCGCGCGGCGGTGCGGCGTAAGCGCGTCGAGCTTTTGTATGGCTAAGGTCAACGGCGATTACCCGAACCTTATTTAACACTACATTATGTGACTCCTCATTAGGTAAGCGTTTAGTTAATTATAGTGGCGATTGTGTGAGGTACTACGTGCCCTGTCATCGTTACAGGATGGTTTAATTGTTTATCATTTTGTTTTAAACCCACGCTTTTAATGAGTCGATAGTGGAAATCTAATGTTCTGGTGGTTTTAGTGACAACCACTAGATGACTAGACTCTAGAACCAGGGGTTCCCAAACTTATGTTGTCTACTGCCCACTTTGAGAATAAATTATTTTTTAGCGCCCCCATTTTATTATTCTAGGTCTCTTACCGCCCCCCTTTAGGCCTGCAGCGCCCACAAGGGGGCGTAATCGCCCACTTTGGTAAAGGCTGCTTTAGAACATTCGATTGTAATCTGTTTCTAATCGGACGAGGTTTTTGGGTTTTTCATCACGCCTAAACATTACATCACGCCTGTAATCTCCGAGGGGTTAGACAGAGCTGTACTTAATAAGTATTACACCCACATTTCGTCAATCATGTTTAAGTCCTATGTAATAGGGGGCGAGCCTTTTGCCATCAACCGGACACAAGTCCAGACTTAGGGCTGCTACTGAGAAATTTCAGATGGAAAAACCAAATAACACTTTGTCCGACGATGGAACCCAGGGCGTCATGCTAAGCAGTAGTGCTTGCGACCAACAAGGCAGTCGAAGTTTTCAATTTATTCTGTGACAGGCGCGCCTAAAAGAGATGTCATCAGCACAAGTGTAGGGGTTTAATAGGGTCGATGCTTGCCGGGGTCGTGGGACAGTCCGAAAGTGTTACCGAGAGCCCTGGCAACATAGGCAAAGAAAGGAACACCAGTGGGTTTTAGTCAGTAAGAGTCTGACAAACCGCCTAGTGGACTTATTGTTGGACATTTATTAGACGAATCTTAATATTAATTTGTATTTAGTTAATAATGATATTGTATATTTGTACACCATACGTTGTGGTAGAATGTATAGAACTAAATAAATATTAACACCATACGATGTAATACTACATTCTTACAAATAAATAAAATTCTAATTCTAATTCTAACTCTAGAGCGGGAGAGGTTATTTGATAATTTCCCACCCAAAAGAAAAAAAGGCTGTAGTTTGGAATCATACCTTGTTAATGTATAGCTCATCTGTTTTTACAAGGCATTTGTAACATAACTATAGCTGTTGCCCGCTGCTTCGCCCACGTGGTGGTCGGAAATGATGCCACGGTAACGTACCGGGAAAAAAAAAAAATTCCATTCTCTAATTAGGTCATGGCTTAGCCGTTAAGGTTATCTTTTGGAAGGGGCGACTAGAATCAATTCTATATCTTTTTGTAAATTTTGACGTTCAAGTGTCTTTTATTTGCCTATTTGCAATAAATAATTTGACTTTGACTTTGAACGTGAGAAAAAAACGAGCGAATCTTTCAGTTATAGTCGCATATGATGTGTAACATCTGACATCTCACCTTGGTAATAATCAACTGAGCAGCGACAGAAATTAATCCCAGAAAATAAACAAGCTAAATACTGAAATATTTATTCGAATAATTATTCATTACTAGCGGTCACCCACTGTCGAAATTCGCCCCCTATTTACAATCCATACAAGGTGTCGTTTTGCATCCTCGCCAAATTTCAGGAGGCTGCTATGAAAGACATAATCAAATAAAATTACGATACCTGCTCAATAATTAATACATACTTGTGTACATTAATTAATACATACTTTTAGTTATGTAAGTTTGACAGTATTTTAGAATACACCACTTTCACAGAACAGAATCACCCTGTTGCGTATGCGGTAGTGTGTGTAAAAGTGCAGTTACAGTGCGGTATCACACGGGCCGCGTGTCCCACACATGTGATTTCCGAAAATTAGATATTAAAAAAAAAGACCTTAAAGAAAAGATTTTGTTATTGATTCGTGTCGAGAATCATTAACATAGTTACTTCCTTGAATTTCACGAGGATGCAAAACGACACCTTGTATACCTTGTACTTACTAATTCCATGATATTAAAAAGTACCTACTTATTCTATGCTCAAACTGTCGCTTCCTGTCTACACACTTCCGTCCCTCTTCACGAAATCACTCGCACAGAAAGCCAGAGGAAAGATATTACACATCAAATGTAACAGCTTACCTACTTAATTTGCATATATATAATATTTATCAAGTACCTATGGATTGGTGAAAAGTGAGTGCGTACATCCATTTAACACACACCACTGCCTGTCTCTTTGAGGAATACTGGCGTGATGGTATGGAGGTGGTTACGTAACGGTCTACTTATTTTATTGTAAAATATTCTGATGCAGATAGTTCTACCAGTTAAGTACTGTGATAAATGATAACACACTACGGGTAGGGTTGCTAGACCCAAAAAGCCGAATATAGCCGAATATTCATATTTAGCCGGATATTTTGGCCTGAAAGTCTGAGACATCGGTTTTGAAAAATAAAAAAAAACAAACTAACTTTGTGTATACTCTACTTTTAATTATATTTTAATATTTATTTATTTAACAGTTTATGTACACATATAAACAGACAAAAAGAAAGGAACAGAAAAATACGTACAAAGGTGATGCTTATTTCTAAAGAAATCTCTTCCAGCATACCTGCGATAGGACCGTAGACAAAGAGATGTAGACACCGTGTGTAAGAGTAGAAGAGATAGCAAAATACATAAAAACAACAAGAAAGAAAAACTATTCACTAATTTAAATATACAATAAGAGAATATACTTAAAATACAAAATAAACATAAATACATACTTCTAAAATAAATATCACTAAAATACTTATACATAATTAATAGTATAAAATAATAAATACATAATATGCAACTATGGCAAAGTGGAAAGATAGTGTTCTTTATGTTAATATGAATCACATTTTGTTCTTACTAAAGTAATTTGTACTTTCGTTCGCCATCTTTTGGCGGGGCGGGGTTGACAAAAACCTAACAAAAGCAGAACAGGCCCGGACTTGTATATATTTAACCGGACACGATTGTAAAAAGCCGGATCCCTGGAAACCCTAATTACGGGTCATTTAATCTCATCGGACACAAAATCGAATAATTAATTAAAATGTCAACGAACATTATATAACTGATCACATTACACTCATCTCGTCAACAACAAAACAAAAACAGCTTAACATGAAAGCAATTAATTATAACTTTTTAATATCCTTTCTGTTCAAAAGGGAAATAAAAGAAAAGTTCTGAAAAAAAGATCGTATACTTTTCGCTGAAAAAGTTTGAGGAGGCGGGGCTTACTCGCGCATGCGTGGTACTGCCGCCGAAGAAATGCTTGGCTGACGTCCCCATCAACGACGACGGACGCTGGGCAGCGAAGCAGTCGCCGCGATACCTCAGTGCTATGCGGACGCGAACCAAATGCACCTCTGCATAAGTTAACGCATGTCGTAGTGAATAATTACGCCGAAAGTACTTTTCGACAACCGGACATAACATAAAAATTACTTTCTACAAAGTTGAAAAACTTTTCAAGTTCGTAAAAGTTTCGCGAAGTATCAAAAGTTGTTTGTTGAATGGAAACTCGTCTTATGTAACGTAGGTAAATAGTTTGATATGAATATTAATAAGTTTTATTACTTTTTATCATTACAATACTAAGTTACTTACAGGGTGCCAATGCATAGACGAACAAACTGTAACTATGGATTCAGCAGATGATTCTAGCGTAGAAATATTTCGTCAATTATAAAAAAACTAAACTAACCTACTATAAATTTCAAGGTTCAGAATCATGTACAGAATCCATGGTAACAGGATGCGCGACAATGTCCCTGCCACCCTGTATAGTTATAAGTTACTTTAAACAATCGAAATTCCAACTAAACTCTCTCACAAAAAAAACCTTAACAACCAAAAAGTTTTAAAACTATAATAACGAAAAACCACACGTAAGTATAACATAATATTTTTGACTACAAAATGCACATCCTGCACTTATACCTACATATAATAATTTTAAAATAAATATGTTTTGCACGATATTTTCCGTGTAATACTTTCTTTATTTACAACTTCACCCGCCTCACTTTAAACTGGAAGTCGCACAACTATGTCAATTTAAACTTTCGGGATCTGCTCAATCTTAAACAACATGCAGAAACACCTTTAGTTTGTGTTTGTAAAAGAAAACATCTATGCATTTAATGTAAGTAAACTTTTCCAAGATTTTATAATTCTAGAAGGGGCACATAAAAACAAATGAAGTATCACAGTTCGAGTACTTTCTTTAAATAAAAAGCTAATTAATTTCGTCGTCCCAAAACATTACCTCTAAACGAGGTTAATTAAGAAATAAATTCACGTAAAACAAATGCCATACAATTCCCAAGTCTACTAATTCACGCCTGCTGCGCACGAAAAGCCAAATATAATTAAAACGCTTACAAAACATAACGATCAGTGATTCGAAACTCATTTACCTTAAAACAGCTTACTAAGTTACCTACCCTTATAATTATATTTTCGAACAAATGCCGTCGGTACCCCAATAATGTCCCGAAATGGGGCCTGAACCGCAATTATGTGACGTAAAGACCCCATTGACGTCATAATACCCCTGACCATAGTAGTTGGACAATTGTCAGTTATATTATTTTAATAAACAATACAAAATTAAATATTCAATATCTGCGTCCTTTTTTGTGGCAGTATATGAAGCGGGTTTTATTTTCGAGTCGTTATTATGAGTCGGCAATTTTCTTCGATACAAACTGTATATAATATGACTTGAATACAAATTGTAAGGAGAAAAGCTGTCTGTATTTCCTTCTATCCTTTTTTCGTACGTTTTCTGTAAAATTTTGAAGCTCGAATATTAACTATTTTTTAACGCACTTTTGCACCTAATCTTATATTCATAGGAAAACCTGCCTATGACGTCATAGGCCTATATTTTCATTGGATAATTATATCACCGTCGCATTTAAGATCAGAATCATTGAGACGATTCAGTGGTTATTGAAACGAAAACTAACAATGTTAACAAAGTGATGGTACTTACCTGCCGTTAACTTCTTGATTAAAATGGGTCACCATGATAAGCTATAACCATACTAACAGTTCACCACACTGAGAAACACACACACAGATTGCAGAAAACATTACTAGCGAATGAAAAGATGCAGAACATCGGGGTAATTGTGTAAAACACTTGCAATGGCTTTCATTTTGATAGTTCGACAACATTCATTGCGTTATTTACAATTTTTTCGAACACATGAAATCAAAAATCAAAATCAAAAGTCATTTATTCAAACTAGGCTGAAAATCAGCACTTTTCGAACGTCAAAGTTACATAAGACAGTCCCCCAAAAACGCCCGCTCTTCACCACTTCCTGGTGCTTTAGCTGGAGAAGAAGTGGCGCAACAAACTCCCCAGCAGCACACCTGACTGTTTAGTTTGAAAAGATTTTGGATTGGCAATATCCTTCAAAATCATTCATATTGTGATTGATAGTGTCACATAATTAGGGTACCCACTGGCCATAAGTTCCCTATTATAAATCTGAAAGTTTGATCATTTTGGCTACTGTCTTGCACCAAAGTAAAAGGCTGAAGAGGAAAGTTGAATAAGTTTTTACTGCATTAATCTTATTCTTAATTTCTCAGATTTAAATCATGGGTCCTCTTATAGTCCAAATAAACTTTTATTGTTCTAATTTTAAACAACATTTTCAAAAACCATTTGGTCCCATAAATCTAAATCTACTTAGATCATCGTCATCACCTACCTAGCCTTTTCCCAACTATTTTGTATTTTACATGGAGCGATCGCCTACATTGACCTACACAACCTAACTAGGTTGTGTAATACGATACCCCTTTGTAAGACTGGTTGTCGGACTTATAGATCCTAACGCATTATTAATAAGGAATCCTATTTATTTATAAACATAACGTTTTCTTTAGGAATCGGTTCCTTGAATAATAAGTGTGTAATTTTAACCCAAAAAAGGGAATATGTAATATTTTTTATCGAAAGAATCGTAATAGTGGGACGTAAGCACTTTGAATAAATTGCTTATCAAAAAGCGTGTGTTCGGCTGATATTGTTGCTTAATATCGGCCGTCCGATATTCGGTGCCGAAGCCAATGTGTACCTACATTATAACGTTTTTGATATATGGAGTTTTTAACGAATTCGGCACTTTTGTAGTCACCTCTTGATCTGGCATATAATTTAATGCAAATTCTGTTAAATTATAAAATTTATTTCATGTTAAGTGACTATCCGGAAATGGGCAATCTTGTCATTTGAATTATTGCAAATTATTGTTGTGTCTTAGACCAGTGGTGGCCCAGTGGTAACGACTGCGATTTACGACTTTGTGTAAATTATTTCATCACCACTGCTCTCAAAACGGTGAAGGAAAACAACGTGAGGAAACCCACATGTTCTAGAACATCTACCAACCCGCACTGGGCCCGCGTGGTGGATTACGGCCTACTCCCACTCACAGAGAGAGGACGCCAGTGTGTCCCAGCAGTGGGAGCATTATAGGCTGATTATGTATTTTTGTGTGGTCCTAAAAGTGTAGACAGGTTGACTATGGATAATATTTTCTAAAGGCCTAAGTATGGAATAAAAGTCGCAATAGTTAGCAGTGATCATTAGTAGCTGAAAAGTATTATGAATAATGAATTTATAAATGAACTCGATTTCTCTATGAAGCTTTTTAATAAAATGTACCTCTGTGTGAATTTGATGACTGGCGTCCAATTAACGATCTGAGACTTGGGTATATTGAAAATAATCACAATCCTAACTAATATAATAAATGCGAAACTGAGTCTGTTTGTTTGTACACTTTCACGCTAAAACGGCTGAACGGATTTGGATGGAATTTGGCGCATGGGTAGACCATGACCTGAATTAGGATATATAATACTTTATCTCTATATTCTCATGGGCTCGAGACTTATGCGGGTGAAACCACGGGGTGCAGCTAGTATTTTATAAAATAAAAAAGGTTGTAAGTACAATACTTAATTCCCAAAGCGCTTACTACTTTCTGCGAAAACGTTCACGTAGTAATAACCGCAAAGCTGTATGTGTGTGTGTAAATACTTGAATATGGATGAATAATCATGAATATAAGCCAAAGAATGAATAAAAAATATGAAAATACACGTTTATGCAAAGTGTTGGTGCAGCACCACCAAGTGATTAAAATAATATATTTTCTGTTGACTTTCTTTTCATAATTTTTCGTGTATAACAGAAATCTCATTCTTATGACTATTCCATCCATTTTCCTTTACCCGCATGCGGGTCCAGTATGTCCAGTATGTCCGGTGTGGCTTGCATCTGCATCTGCGGTTTTTGTAGTTGCAACCGCACTGCGATTGCATGCGGGCACAGAAAATATCACATCATGCAGGAATAAAAAAAATAATGACGCCGTTAATAAATTCATTTGGAATTTCTCGGTAGTAGTCCTTCTGAATCTGTGCTCGGTTGATGGAGATAGGCTCATCCCTTGTTTTATGGGACTTAAACAACTGGCAAAATGTGGGTGTACTATAGATCCACTTCTGCCTAACCCTAAGAGGGAATCTCTTAGGGAACTATTATGACGGTGACTTGCCAATTAATTTATGAAAATAATATGTATGTAAGAAAAAATCTACATCTTTTTAATAAAATAAGTGATAGACATAATTTTAATACCAGAAACAAAGATAAAATAGATCAACCGTTTTTCAGATTATCTCAACTACACACTTATGTACGTACTTACATCTTTTATGGAGTAATGCGTTAAATGTTGCAATTAAATTAAATAAAATTTCAAACTCATATTAAAACTACACCATGTCCTCTAATTTGTAATTATGCTAGAAATTAGAGGATTATATCCAAGATAACAATGCTTGGAAACATGCTAGTCGACCTCCATAGACAATCTAGAGTATAGACAAATTCAAACTCGTTGCATAGATTTAACATTCTGTGATTACCTTAACTCACACACTGACTTTTAATTATTAGGAAAACGTATACTTTTAGAATGTTTGTAAATATGTGAGTTCCATGTATCCATCAAATAATTAATTTATCCGTAATTGCTTCATTTTGACGTTCAAAAGTACCTTTTATGTGTCTATTTGAAATAAATAATTTGATTTAGACTTTGGGGACCACAGGCGTGTTGTTATTTGGGGTCCATGTTACTAAGGATCAGCGCAGCTCGTGTTCTTCTTCCATTCTTTTCTGTCAGATGTTATGTATTAAATGATTATAATGAAATACGAATAAACTATTCAAAAACCTTCAGATGAAGCCTAAAAGAGTATTTCAGGTTTCAAATGAAACCAAATATATTGCTCATATTGGAACGAAATACGGCAATTCATATTCGGAACCGTATAATTCGGTACTCAGAGAACTGTCCTTATAATTTGGTATCGGACGTCTGTCCGTCCGCATGTCGGCGATTGCAGTTCATTAAAATTATATTAATTAATTTAATGGATTTTCATCATAAAATGTTTCATGTATATGTTCCGCAGAATATTAATCAGAATAAGGATGTAAATGGTTTTTTATCTCGAAACTATCAATGGGTTTATTTTTTATTATCGAATCTGTGGAAAATGCACAAAAAAAATCTTGAATATGTAATAACATGAAATAAGATTCCCTTTGAATTTCTTCTGTATTAAACAGAAGACATTCCTGGGATAAAGTATTAAAACTCATAAAAAACAGCGACAAAACCGCTACAGAAATTGTATTTGATGCAAAAGCCTGCTGCAGTAGCGTCGCAGCCAATGACTCAGCCACTACGCTGCCAGCCATTAAAGACAGTTAGGTTTCCTCATGTTAAACTATCTGTATCTACACTGTCCCTGGTTTTCTTTCTGGTTTTCCAACATTATATCACTACACTGGCTCACTTCCACAGCAAGCTTACTCTGTGTAGTATTATATTGTTTTAATTATTGCAAATGTGAAGACTATGTGGATCATTGTTTAATTTTGTTTTATTCTCAGTTAGTTTTTAACATGGTCTGGCAGTTTTGAGTATTTTTTGCGGCCTAGCCAAATGGTATTGTTCGTTGAATCGTTGAGCTCCTTTAGTTATGAGTTGAGCTGCACAACGACTGACAAATGCGTGCACTAACTGGACAGGTCCACTCAATCTGTGTGGTTCTTTCATCAAAAGACCATTTCAGATATCAATCGACATGGTCTTCACATGATCTGACCAAGATTATGTCTGGACTTTAAAAGAGACTGTGACCTCTGAGTTTGTTTCGGCCTTTCTTCTCAGAGTAGTCAGATAGGAAACGCCGGCCTCATCTAGTTTAAAAAAATATGTTTTGACGTGTAAAAGTGTTTTTAAAAACCTATTTACAGAAATAAAATCATTTATCATTTATCATTTAGCCTCTCGTGCAGGCCTGCCTCCGATTGTATATACTTTCTCTCGCCATTCGTGGTGACTACAGATGACATTAGTGAGAGCAGTACCTCACTACTTGTATGAATGAGACATTGTTGTATCTATTTCATAGATAAGTAACACACACATAACATTACGCCTTTATTTCTCGACGAGTTAGGCAGAGGTGTTCCTATAGTACACCCACATTTCTTCAGTTATGTTTAAGTCCGATGTAACAGGGGGCGAGCCTATTGCCATCAGCCGGGCACAGATTCAAACTTCGAACTGTTACCTAGAAAAACCCAATAAAACTTTGCCCGACCTGGGAATTGAATCCAGGACCTCGTGGTCAGCAGTAGCGCCTGCGACCACTACGAAAAACCTAACAAGTTACCAAAACGCAAAAAAAAAAAAAAATAAGCAAAAAAAATCCAAACTCAGGGCTGCTACTGAAAAATTCCAGATGGAAAAACCCAATTATCACTTTGTCCAACCCGGGAATCGAACCCAGGACCTCATGCTCAGCAGTAGCGCCTGTGACCACTAGACCAATATCAGTCAAATATGTAATCTATTAAGTAGATACACTACAGTAACGATTACATTTATTTTGTATTATGTGTGCTATTACTAAATACCGACGCAATCCACTTCGGTTTCCTCTTTACAATCTAGCGATTGGATACGAAGAGGAACTTACTACTGCTAACATTTGCATATTTCAAAAGGAATGAAATAACTTTTCCTTCAATATCTGCTTAATCTCAATATTTGCTTTACTATCCAATGCAGTATATCCTATCCTACTAATATTATAAATGCGAAAGTTTGTAAGAATGGGTGGATGTTTGTTATTCTTTCACGCAAAAAGTACTGAACGGATTTGGATGATCTGTGTAATTTGGCATACAGATAGTTTATAACTAGGAATAACACAATACTTTTTATCCCGATATACCCACGGGGTCAAAACTTATGCGGGTGAAACCGCGGGGCGCATCTAGTTTTCTATAAACGTGTAGGTTTACTGTATCTAGCTAAAGTTGTTGAAATGTTCTGTGTGTTGTTTACTTCTTATCAATCATGGATTTACATGCTTATTTTTTATCTTATCGAATCGACTTTTAACTTTAAATGTACGCTCATAAAAAAATATCCTTTTTATTACGCCTCTCGCTGCTCTGTCATGTTTGTTTCTCTAATAATATTACAGAGGTTACGTTGTCTGTGAGTGGTTAATCTTTGAAAATTCAATTCCTCTTTCTACAATTCTTTCACCCATATCATTTCTTCTTATATCTTTGTTCTTGAGATTATTTCTACGCCAAAAAGCGAGGTTTCTGTGAGAAACTACTAAGTATGTGGGCGCTGCTATTTAACAAAAAAGGAAAGTTTTTCATTTTATGGAAATTTTCAATGTCAAAGAAAACTATTTATTTCAACGAGCATTAAAATTACAATAGTGGATTGAAAGCGAGCGATTCAATTATCGATTATATTATTATAGACGATGATACAAAGACATGGACTAACGCAATTCAATTTAAACGCCATTAACGTTGATTCAATATATCACGGTTATTATAAAGGTAATAGCGGTATAATGAGCTGTCTATCTAGCTAACCGCAATACTGTCTTTGTTTATTGATATTTTTACACTAGCTCCCCCGTACCTCATATATTTTTTTACCCATCATTGTTGGATTGATCAGAGGGGCAATTCCCGTATTAAGGTCGTTCCAAAAATACTTAATAATTTACCTTTTGACAAGTTTTTGACATTGATTGTCGTTGAGATGAGATTGTGTCTAGATTTTGGACGGTTTTTATTACGGAAATTGGCCTTCAGATCATCATAATTTTTTTAATGTCCGTTGAGGCTTTGTTCATAGATTTCCTCGACGCTCTCTTATGGGCCAGTCACAGTCAATGACCACCTGCTTTGCCATGATGTCGTGTTACGGGTCCTTAATTTTTGTCTCCTTTTGTCGAGTTGGCACGGGAATAGGTCTTGCAAGGGCTAAGGTTATTTCCAAATATTTTAGTCATTGGGCAGTCCGTTTTCAGTTAGTGGATACGGCTGAATGTCGCTACTTTGATCTTCACTACAAAGAGATTTACTGATGCTACTAGGATCGAATTGTCTGACCAATTAACTTTGACTTTGGGTTTAAACTACCTGTAACGATTGTCAAATGAGCCTGAACGATCGATCTGAGCCTATTTACCCATGAAACTCATGCAGCTGTACCTAATATTAGGTTTACACATAAATAGTACCAAGTTTCTAGGTCATTGCTTTCAAGCGTCGCAATAACCCACTTACTTCAGTCGACTTCTATAACTGTCGGGCCTAGCCTAGAACATGCTTTGATTCTTGCCGTAACTATCAGAGATCTTTGATTAGAAAGTGTTTTTATTAGATATGATTTGATTCAGGTCCCTAGCAGGTATCAAAGTAGTTAGAGGTTTTCAAGACTGGGTGATCTCTCATTTAGAGTTTTTGTGTTTTTTGTGTTTATTTAAGCGTTTCCTGTCGTTGTAAGAAACTGCCAATACGAAGCAATTTCGGAACCACACATTTAGTTAAACATTCCATACAAAATCAAGCAATGCAAACGTGCTAATATTTGACTTTACAAAATAATTAATTCAGCAATTCTCCAAAGAAAACGGAGTGTTGTGTTTCAGACGTCATTGTCACGGGAGAGGTACACGATGTATTTAATATTCAACGCAAACTTAGTTAACGCGATGCACGCTTGATTAGTTGTCTCGGTAGCCGCAGGGTTAGATCCCATATTGCAGTCTAAAGTTGAGGTCATGTCGTTAATGGAGATTATCTTACGTGTATTTCTCGGGAGGGTATTAACAGTGTTAAGGACCTCCTTGACATGGTAGTCTTGTAGACATGTTAAATCAAAACCATTTCAAACTAACTTACACAAAGTATCTCTGTTTGGAAGGGTCCTACTCTATACCTATACGGAAGACAATGCTGTTTCCTTTTTTCTAAAGTGCATCGTATTAAGTTTTATGTTTTGTATTGGTTGTAAAATATTTATAGTTATACCGGCCTGTAAACTTCAGCAAAATTTCTGCTATGTAAGAGTACCTAACTGTACAGAATTGTAAAAAAGACAACTCTTCACATATCTACACGAGTTCCCGTCAACTTTGAACTTTTGGAGAACATTACGCAATAATAAGCTTTTGAAAACATACAGTTAAAATGCGAACCACGTGTATCACACACACTGGAACTACGCTAAGACTATCACCATCTTTATATCTCTCACTTACATTTGTATCCACACCTTATGCTCAGGCAACACGTATACACGTACCGATCCCAATGATCCAGCGGTCGTTTATTATCCTCGAGGAGCAGGGGTTTAGCACCGACATACGTGTTTCTAAAATATGCCTTTGTATTTATTTATTTAGACGACATCCTTTCGTTTGACGGTAACATATGAAAAGAAATTATTGTGTGGGAATTGGGGAAGTTATATACGTAGTTTCTGCAGTTACTTTTTTGATGTTGTATTTAATTAGTTTTATATCGACGGTTAAAAGGTAATAAGGCATAAGCGACATTTTTGTCGAAAATGAGTTATGAATGCCATCCTACTTAATCTCTATTTTGAAGTAGGATGGCATTCATAACTCGTTTTCGACCAAAATGTCGCTTATGCCTTATTACCTTTTAACCGTCGATATGAATGAATTATTTTTGGCGAGTCAATTTCATCAACAAAAACTTTTCCAATAGACATGGTTTTATTCAGTAGTTGCCACTTCATCATTATTATCATAATACTCCCCGACTTTAACCATTCCTAAGCATATACCTCTTTTTCATTGTGCCAATCTTCAAGCGCCTGTAATTATTTCAATTTGTAGTAACATTTTTTCATAACATACCTACCTAATTTTAATTATTATCATAATTATTAACTTGAAAAATATGTTGGCTATATAAACAGAATTGTAGTTGTGTGAGACCTTAATGGTCCTATTAGGTTACCAGAACAACCCAATTATAAATGTAGTCCTCAAAGTTGTCGTTAGCCGATTTTGTAGTTCAAAGGTATAAAGGGTCTTATTTTATACTGTTATGGTTAAACGAATGCTGACCAAACGGGCGAGTATTATGCTCCAAAAGGCCCCAATTATAATGCTGCAGAATCAGAATTTATTTAATTTAATAAGTATATTAAATATATTCATTTCCTTCCCTTGACAGTCAATCTTTTCTGACAATTTTATTTCAAGTTTTTGTATAAAATATGCAAGTTTAAAAACATCTCAACCTATAGTTTCTAATCGGTCTCGATCTTGAGCTTGTTTTCTTTCAATTTTTCAACTTGTCTTCGAAGTACAGTCTCCCGGGTGTTTTGATATTTTAATGAGTCTCTGATCCAAGCTGCCGCGCTAAACCCACGAGATGGTCTTCACTTTAGGTGAAATTTTACGGCCTTTTTCGCTCTTGTAACCAAAACACGTACCTTATAACATATTCATGTGTCTTGCATAACGCAACTGCACATAAAGTATTCATACTAGTACTCTGGTTATTATAAACCGCACCAGACAGTTTGCTTTAAGACTACGCATAAGAATCTAAATGTCAAAGACTTAGCTTTTCTTTCAGACTTTACGAACGTTGGCGGTTACAGTTCTCATATATTTTATCACTAGTTGAGTTATAGTTGAAGATTTCCAGCTGATTTGTTCGTACTTTCGTAGCTGATAGAACAGATTCGATTTTATTGACGTACTCCTCTTTTTTATTGAACTAATCTTGTAAATGTTCAAATTTTGTACGTCATATTTTGTAAGTCTGCTTATAAATAAGTACCGTGTAGTATATGTGAACCACACTATGATCGACGATCATAAAATAAAGATCATAGATAAAGATTTACGTATGAGTTTAGATTCAATCAACGATTGACGCTAAACTCATACGTAAATCTTTATCGAATCTAATGTGTCTGACTCTAGGTAAGAAAGCCTAGTAACTGTTTTGCTACCAAATCTGTTTATATCGTGAGCTTAAGTTGTACTTAAGCAGTATTCATTTTCATTTTAAACCATCTCTAGTAATTAAAATTAACCGCCTCTTGAATCTGGATAAGAATTATTAAAAGCAAACATTATTCTCAATTTCGTCGTTCTTTATGTTTTCGTAAGATTTCTTTTTCATATGACCGAACTGTTCTGTCATCAGAAAATGCCTCTCGTTGCTCATATAAACCGAGGATCCTCGTCCTTTATTCATTTGTTTGACTTTTGTGTGATCGGCGACGTGAAAACAACCTTGGGTCAACCGAAAATATATTTTTTTTTGAATAGCTTTTGCACGCGGCTTCGCCAGCGTGGGTGTCGGAAATTATCCCATGGGAACGTACAATCGGAATAAAAAGTATTCTATGTGTTAATCCAAATCCATAATATAAACTATCTGTGTGCCAAAGGAACGGCAGGCTTGTATGGGACTTTCGTACAGCTAATAAAATTTCGTGTTTTGGGATATTTTTTGTTTTAATTGGTAGTTAATACGATAGACAAACCCTTTTTAAACTCTTGGATTTTTAGAACTTGGGAATTAAAAGTTATAACCAGTTTTATTTTTTAAGGTTAAGTTAGTACTTAACCTTACATTACACTAGTGTGTACCAATGTAGATTGTTACTTATAGGCACATAAACATTGTTTCGGTAATAAAGTATATGTTATATATTGCTTGTCGCTATTTTTGTAGTGTATTACTTACTATCAAGTAGGTAAATTGAGATGAGGCTCGTACCTACTCAGCGGAGTGCATTAGGAGATACCTATGTCCAGCAGCTGACTGCAACAGTTTGATAATGATGAAGTCCTGATGGGGTTTTAAGTGTAGGTAAATAAAACAATACGGTTAATAGTTTTTTTAAGTACATTTATTTTATTTACAATTAATTAATTCGTAAATTACTTCATCTAAGAAGGGGGCAGGTCGAGTAATACCCTCATGGCGAGCATAGCTTAAATACCAAAATAACTGCGTTTAGTTTACGACTAAATTACGTGTAGTTATTAAAATGTTTTTTTTAAAATATTATTAATTAATCCGAACTTCTAAACATAGTACACTTACATGAAAATAAATGGCTTAGTTGTCTTAATACGTGGTACAAATTCTATAACAAAACAACAAAAAAAGTAAGCTGTACGAAATCTGCCGTTCACCTTTCATTCAAATCTTATAAGTAGCATAATACCAATGATTGAAATACTATCTTGAATTCATGCAAGCCACACACACACACACACATTTTGATAGGTTACTGCTCACAAATTGTGCACAACGTGTCGTGAACAGAATATAGTCTTGTATGCATGCAACGCCTCATCCAAATCATTTCAGCCATTTAGGTGTGAGAGCAGTGGTGGCCCAGTGGTAACTGCCGCGACTTACAAGTTGTAGATCGTAGGTTCGAACCCGGACAGGCGCATTACTTTGTATAAATTGTTTCATCACAACTGCTCTCAAAACCGTGAAGGAAAACATCGTGAGGAAACCGGCGTGTCCTAGAACCAAAAATCCGAAGACATGTGACATCTACCAACACGCACTCTCACAGAGAGGAGACCTGTGTCCCAGCAGTGGGAACATTATAGGCTGATTATGATTTAGGTATGAAAAGGTAACAGACAGACATACAGAGTTACTTTCGAATTTATAATATTAGTATGGAAGTATGGAGGAGGAGCTCGTAGCTAAGTTATAACAGCTGCAAGGGTCGATCCACCAGGTTAAAATACGCTTACCAGGCTCGGTCCGTGGATGGGTGACCATTTTTACATACCGAGACTCATCTGTGCCTCGGAAAGCACGTTAAGCCGTTTATTCGGCTGTCATTCGTGGATCTTTGACAGTCATTAGGGCTTGTCAGAAGCCCGAAAGTCTGACAACCAATCTTTCAAAGGGGTATCGTATTACTCAGTTACTGGGTGGTGGAGGTCAGATAGGCAGTCGCTCCATGTACAATGGATGGAGACTGGAAGCCGACCCCAACATACATAGTTGGGAAAAGGCTAGGCAGATGATGGGTATGGAAGTATGGATAGGTAATGTTATAGAATGGAACCAAGAGTCTCGAGATAATACACGCTTTGTATTGCCATACAATAATCAAAGCACTAAATTCCAATCAATACAGAGAGTAGATAAGTGTGATTCGATGAAACTTGGCCGAGATAAGACAACTATGCCCACGAGGCGGCCCTCTTTGACGCAACTTTCTGTTCTTCTATTATGACGAGCCTCTTTGTTTTGTCCGAGACGCTTCCTTTCGAAAACATTGCCTCGAATATATTTTTCACAATTTCCGTTTTGAAGGATTTTAAAAGAATAGTTGAGTAGGAGTAGGAAATACGTTCATTTCGTCTGAACGATTATGAAGACATCATTTTTCAATGCTCTTACTCACGTTTAGATAGAAATACATTTCCGAATTCGAACCCAATTTCCATGTCGCTACAGTAAGTTAAACAGATTCAATACTGAAGTGCGATTGTAACTACATAACGGAGCTGGCGGTTAACTTAGCATTAAGTGCAAGAACTCAACGGAGCTTACTGACTTGTTGATTCTCAAGTTGTTCAGCTCAACGAAGTAACGAAGTTGAGCATTAAAATATCGCAGCATCCTGTAATATATATATAATAGTTTACGATGCTACCGTTTCTTGACAACTTTGTTTAAGGCACTGACAAGAGGCAAATTACCAAAATAGGCTTGTTTTAAGAATGAAAATTGCCAAATCTGTATAGTTTGTAGTTGCGGAAAGATATATGTTCATTTTGAACATATTTCTCAGAACTTGGTTGTTACCAAAACACGTTTTGAAAAAAAAATCTCGATACAAAGTAACGTTAAACTAACCTTTTACCTTGAATTTCAATTCAAAATATCTGTATTAAATATCAACCTACGTTACGTATTTAATTAATACATGAACGTCTTATTTGAATGCAGAACTTGGTCGTTTTTATTTTCGATTAATCAAATCAATTTTGAGTAAATCGATAATTGCTTCATATTTTGCAATAAATTACAAGCGTTGTGTCATCGCGCTTCTCTTTTTTTTAGCAGTCTGACAGTGACCGCGGTTTAGGTGTTGTCAGCGTCTTAAACAACATAAATATGGTTCATATTCGAATGAGACGCTTACTTTACTTAGCAAACTTAAAATGAATGGCGGTCTGTGAATCTTACATCATACATCTAATAGAGTACCTACATAAATTATATTATTCATTATATCCATATAAATTAAGGAAATTATTTCCTTACACTTACAGTAATGGTAAATGCTAGGCTTATTACTCGTAATATATTTCTCGTAGACTGTAGAAATTATTTTTATTTTAATTATTGTGAATGAGAGGACTACTCGTATGTGAGTCAATTTTGTTTTTTTTTTCTCAGTTTGTTTTAATGTTAATGTGGCAGTTTGAGTACTTTATGCGGCCTACCAGAATGTCCTTTCTGGAGAGGTCCACTCAGATCTTTGTACCTGACCTGCATGATCCTCATATGACCTGACCAAGATTATGTCTGAACTTTAAAAGAGACCGTGACTTCTGAGTTTGTTTCGGTATTTCTTAGAGTATTCAGATAGGAAACGTCGACCACGTCTAGTTTTTTAAATATGATTTAATTTTGACGTGTGAAAGTGTTTTTTGTTACATCAACATAATCAGCCTATAAATGTTCCCACTGCTGGGACACAGGCCTCCTCTCTGTGAGAGGGAGTGGGCCGTAATCCACCACGCGGGAACAGTGCGAGTTGGTAGATGTCATATGTCTTTTTGAATTTTTGGTTATTATATTTGCGCGAATTTAATTATGATCAACATACAACGAAACTGGGCTGCAATTTGCAAAAAAAGTTAAGAAATGTTGAATTTCGCCTTGCCGCTTTGACGGATCCCTTAAAAAACCCTGAGATCTGCATCAGCATCCGTAGAAGTGAACCACCAAAAATCCGCATCCGCTTCAGACATTGATTTCCTACTCACTCAAGATAAAAATAATGTTCGAAGCTGACTTTTATATTATTGTTGCAAAAAAACAAAACACTACCAAAACATCTCATGGTTTCACACTTCCTTACATAGAACGTCTCCAATGTACCTATAGGTTGGTTTCAAGACAAGTTGCCTCGGGGAACTCGCTCCGGAATCCAAGTGACAGTATCGGAGTCTGTGACTTCATTGTTTTACACGTCGACCCCGTTCGAACATGCTGCGAACATGGCGTAGCTTATTTAGGAAAGTTTTCGAGTAAAACGAGCTATGTACGATGCGCTAGTAATTATAAGTACAATGGTACTGTCAGATACACTGGGTTTTGGTGAGTAAGGAATGAGGTCGGCGTGGCTAGACGGAACGGGAGTATTTTGCCGTTTTGTTTCGTATTGAGACGACGGCAAAATATGGTTTTGATGTCGCTGAAAGTAAATACTAAAGACAGTTTAGGTTCCATTTTCTTAATATGAAATAATAGAAATTCAACAGGAAAAAGATGCCGGGGAAATAGTTCTGCTTTAACTTAAATTTAAAAAATATAACGATACAAAAACTATACAGTTTTAAGTTATCAAAACTTTTGTATCCTACATAAAAGACGAATTTTCATTCACAACCAACTGAACTTCTAACTATGTGAAATAACCCACAAAAACCAGTGCTGATAGAAATGTACAAAACTCAAACGCACAGTAGCTGAGTAGAAAACAGAACATCACATCCAGCCAAGATGATGTCCCAACATCTGACGAGCATGTTCGAGCAGCTCGGAAACTTCACGAAGAACAACTTGACGCAGAACAGCAAGATAGTGAAAGAGAAGGAAAATAAAGTGAATTCGAACCATGTTAGTTCGGGTGGAGGGGGAGGGGGGAACCAGCAGCCGTCTCCCTCGCACAAGCATGGGCAGCCACCGCCGCCGCTGAAGAAACCCTACAAGCTTCGGAACGTGTCGTCGAGAGCTGAGTCGTACGATACGCTGTATGGGAACGGGAGTTTGGTAAGTGTTAATATTGTAATTTGCGTATTTTTGGCGGATCTGGTGTGACATCACTATAGCTTAGTGGTGTGATCGTGTTCTTTGAGGCTCTAAGCGGCGTCTAAGACTATCCTTAGGCTCTAAGCGGCGTGTGACGTCATATTTCAGTGTGAGTAGTGATGCTCTTACGCATCTTTGTAGCTTCATTAACTTGAATACTGTTTTGTAGTGATCAATTGAATATGTGATTTCGTTTCGTTTATGAATCTTTCCAGACCAGCAACATGAAAATCTACTTTTAAATCAATACTCTACTCTAGATTACAAATTTAAGTAATCTATTTCTAAATATTCATTAAAAAAAAATATACCAAAACGTCAAACTTAACACGTCATTATTTATCACTATAATTTTACATACAAACACTTCTCGCTACATACCTGCTTATCTAATTGAGGTTTTCCCACAGCACTGAAACATTATAATTACCTATGTCGATTCAGACTACTTAAGCGAGCAGTTTGTTTAGCGATAACCCATCGATACAACGGTTCTGATTTAAACACTTTTGTTTGATGATATCGGCATGACTAGACCTGTAGGTAGATAATGTTTGTGAACAAACTCATTGGTTCGAAAAGGTCAATGAGTTATTAAGTAAATAGGGCATTGTTTTATGGAAAATAAACAACGCGTTATTCTTTGAGTGCCATTAGTACCGTCCTAGACTACCTGAATCTAGTCGACCATCCCATAAAACGATGGCAGATCAAATCAAATCAAAAATATTTATTTACCAGAATATGGTACATACTCGTAATTATTACTGTAATTTTGGTTTCAGCATATCCTTCCATGATATATTATGTAATAGGATTATGATTATTAGGTACACATGTACATTGGGTACCTAATAATTATATTAGATTATATTGACTTATCCTCTAAATATTCCTACAACGACAACAGTATTTTTTTGAACAACGTCAATGATAAATCTTGAAGAGATTTTGGTAAATGGTTGTATATTAGAAATATTATAATAGACATGCAGTAGACATTTCTATAAAATTATTTTAATTCTATTGATCTAGTGCGGCTCGATTAAAACTGCAGTGGCTGCTCAAATATCCAATCTAACAGATAACTATATTGAGCCTACGGAAACGCTCCCAGGCAGCGGGCCACCAACTGCCATGGTCGACCTGGCAATCTCTTAACCGACTAAGAAACCAGGTGGGTCGTACAGATGGGGGTAATCCGATGAGCCACAGTGCGACTGAGGAGCCACATCACAAACGATGCCTCTCCTCGAGTCGAGCTTGCTGTGCAATAACACCTGCACTTTGGAAAACCTTGGCGAGGCCAACGCTAACGCTATCGAGGAGGCCGATTTCTGATCGAAACTTATTTAAAATATAATATGTATAAATGAAATGATGAAATGATCTATAATAAAACTTTTGATAAATTTATGTTACGCGATGGTCAGATCACATTAATATGGCGAATAATTAATATTAAAATAATATAGGTGTATATATCAATATTAATATGCTAGAACTCATTTCAATTCACAGGTATTTTAGTAAACGGCTTGAACAATTTGCAATAGTAAAAATGTACACAGCATATGCTGCACCGGTCGACGTTTTAACGTCAACGCCGACTATCGCTGAAAACCAGCGCTGGGGCTCTGTCTCGCATAGGGTCGCAGCATTGTGCTGAGCGTTGGCCGTTTTGCGTGGACGTGACGCATATTCTCCCCCAAATTGTTTCTTTTTTGTATTTGTGTTCCTTCCTTGCGTCATGTTTACCGCAAATAAATGTATTTTCTTTCTTTCTTTCTTTCTAGTATTTTATTAAACTGCGTCAATTAAAAAAAAAATACCCGGCCAATTGCATGTCGGACCACGCACAATGGAATGAATTTATCCCAAAAACAAACTTAACAATGTAGTTGAAAAACATGTTCTTCCATACATCAATATATGCCACGGTCAATTCTCCAACTGCAAATTTAAATTGGTCGCCTATCAACCATTTAGCTGGCAGAGGGGGAGGGGGGGGGACTTGACCCTAACAAAAATGAGCACTTTAATGCTTAATATTACGCAAACGAATCCTTGAATCGAAAAGTGGTGTTCACAGATCCGCAATATTTTTGAATGGCCTATCCTACGATACCCCACACTACACACACAAAAATATCATCCCCACGTTACGTGCAAGGGGAGGAGAGACCCTAAAAAAATATTGTTTGATTTTATTTAGCACTTTGTCGGCGTGATTAATTATTAATTATTATTATTAATATGTAAATATATTTTCTATGCCAAATTACAGACAGATAGACAGAGGGACATGGCGAAACTATAAGGGTTCCTTGTTTACTACGGAACCCTAATAAAAGTGAAGAAGAAATCTCAATATTAATTAAGATATCCTAATTAGGATAAAATGGAGATACGGACTTGTTTTTGTCTTTTTATTACAGTTCGTACCTTACGTTCGCAATGTTAATGAAGTTTCAATTAAGTAATAAAGTCATTAAGAACTTGGCAAATTAATTAAGAATAAACTCTCCTTTTAAGTTAATCAGAACTTAAAACACCATTCCAATGGACTGGTGTTTCAAAATATGTATTCAGGTAAAAAGCTTATTTCCCATTTTGATTAATTTAACATGAAAATTACTAATGGTATGTTTTAAAATGTCAATTAATGTAAAATGATCAGTGATTGATTCAATAAACACTTTATAGGTAGGTGTGGTATTGGAATAATAATAATAATAATTATTTATTTTGTGTTTTACGAACTGTCGATAATTAAAATAATAACGATATTCTTTATTTCTTATTATGGCTAGACCACAAACATATTATTGCGAGAGCGATCTTTATAAAAAAAAACCGTGCCAGCTTCCCCATGCGTGCCTTTTTTTTGCTCGGGGTATTGTTGGCGGAGCGGGAGGGTGTGTCAGACTCTTACTGACTAAAACCCAGCCGTGTTCTTTCCGTTGCCTGTGTTGCCAGGGGCCTCGGTAACCCTTTCGTACTTTCCCGCGACCCCGGCAGGCCCCATATGTGTCTTAACTTTATAAATACGACAAATATATAAAAAAAAACATACAGTATAATGTTCTGGTAGGTCACTCAATGAATCAAATCATTTTTAGACACATAACATAACGCCTTGTGTCCCCGAAGAGTTTGGTAGAGTTTTACCTATAGTTCACCCTCATATCGCCAGTAATGTTTAAGTCCTATGTTATAGGGGGCGAGCCTATTGCCATCAACCGGGCACAAATCCAGACTCCGGACTGCTACCTAGAAAAACCCAATAACACTTTGTCCAACCTGGGAATCGAATCCAGGACTTCGTGGTCAGCAGTACCGCATGCGACCACTAGACCCACGAGGCTAATATTTAAAATTTCTCTAAAAACCTAAAAAGTTACCAAAACGCAAAAAAAAAAATACATTCTTAGATCGATTCCTTCCACGTCTTGCTGAATAAAGGTCCACAACACGTCCTCACATCTATAAAACGAGTCTATCCCTCAGTTAGGAGTCACGTGAGGATCACAAAATGGCGTCATACCCAGCGGACAAGGCTGTAAAACCCGCCGTAGATTGGAACGCAGTTTGCCGCCTTTTCGATACTCTACGGCACGTATTTTGTGTATTGAAGGAATATTCAAGTGCTGTGAAAAGATTTGGCTTTCTTTTTAGGGTTTCGTATCTCAAAAGGACAAAACGGAACCCTTGTCAGATAGGAAATGTCGACTCCATCTAGCTTATTTATTTTTATTGTTTTAATATGACGTGTATAAGTGATTCTAATATCCTATTAAGGCGCTGATAAGACCCAATTGACCAAAATAGGCTTCTCTTAAGAAAAAAAAATGCCAAATCTGTATAGTCTGTGGTAGCGGAAAAAATATATGTTAATTTTGAACATATTTCCCAAAACTTGGTTGTTACGAAATCACGTTTTGAAAAAAAAATCTCGATATAAACTAACGTTAAAACTAACCTCTTACCTTGAGTTTTAATCCAAAATATCTGTATTAAATATCAACATTTAATTAATAACAAGAACGTCTTATTTGAATGCAGAACTTGGTTGTTTTTTATTTTCGATTACTCAAATCAATTTTGAGTAAATAGATAATTGCTTCATATTTTGCAAAAAATTACAAGCGTTGTCATCGCGCTTCTCTTTCTTTTCTATGCAATCTGACAGTGACCGCGGTTTAGGTGTTGTCAGCGTCTTAACAGAATAAACAATTTCATTTCATTATAGGATCACTCGTGTGTCTGTCTCTCCGTCTGTCCCAGACAATTTTTTCCGAGTCTACTGGACCGATTAAGTTGAAATTTAGTACACATATGAACTTCTGTGACCCAAATACGGACGTGTAACGTAAATAAATGATTTTTGAATGTGGGGGGCATTTTTGGGGACCAAATTATAAAATTTTAAAAAGTATCAAATGAAAGTGCTTATTGTGAAGGTCGCCAATATTGATTGTTTATAATTTTAAAATAAACATTTTTAAAGTTATTTAAAAACATACAAGAAAATTCATTCTCCCTCATCTCCGAAACTATTGAACCTAAAATGTTGAAAAAAATACCAAAAATAGTTTTTTACTGAGATATATTTACTTACATAACCAAATTACAAGATAATTATTAACATTAACTAAATTAAATTAAAACTAAGTTAAGCTTAAAAAAGGCCCTCGGGGCATTGTACCGAGGATGCTGGCGGCATTTCCTCGCTGAATTTGACCTTGAATGCACCTTGAATTTGACCTTGACCTTGAATTATGAATTGATTTGAACAATGATGGGTTCCGACCCATCATTGTGCGTCGTCCGAAACGCATTTGTTTGTATGAGAAACGGGAGTATACGTAAAGAAAAGACAGTGGGTACCATATTGGATGAATTGAAATGAAACCTACCTACCTTAAGTGGTTTGATTTAAGGCCCGCTGGCACCATGAATCACTTCAGTATTTTTACTGCCATCTTCAAACGATTGGCAGAAACAAAACGATGTTTTAATTACGTTTAGCATTAAACGTATTTACATATTTGTGGTGCAAGCCTACCTAAGGGGCCATCTCCACGGGCGAGAGAATCGTGGCGATAGTCTTGCTGTGCCATCAAATTATTCATTTAAACTTCTCGCATACAATTAGAAAGGTAAAGGCGGACTTAATGCCTTAGGCAGGCTTGCGGACGGAGAGCAATGGGTAGCTTGCCGTCCGATAAGGACCAGGCTCGGGTCGACGGCGCGTTGTATTCCACGCGCGCCTCAAAGAGATGTCAGCACAAGTGTAGGGGTCCACTAGGGCCGATGCCTGCCGGGGTCACGTGGAAGTTCGAAAGGGTTACCGAGGCCCCTGGCAACACAGGCAACGGAAGGAATACGGGTGGGTTTTAGTCAGTAAGAGACACACCCTCCCACTCCGCCCAGAGCGGGAGAAGTTATTCGATGATTACTCACCCCAAAAAAAAAAGGCATTCCCTACCAGTCAACCAAGGGTGGTGAAGAGATAAGATTTCAGGTGCTCTGAGAGGTAATCATAATAATGAAAAATATTAAAAGGTGACATAGTAGATTATAAATAGAATAGGTACAGAAGTACATAAATAGGTTATATACTTATAATACAAATACGAGTACATACATATTTACTACAATATATATCTACATTATATTTATATATACATACAAATTCAAGGAAGAGGTACTAACAACATGCTTGCAGCGATGATATTGCCGTTTGAAGATTACTCCATTTAGTTTCTATAGACTTAGTCGCGGCGTGACTATCGCTGTTATACTCTCGCCCGTGTAGATGGCGCCTTAGTGTAGCGAAAGTCAGAAAAATTAATTGTTAAGAAAATTTTCTTCCAACATATTCAAAACACAAGTGTCATTGTTAGATATTTGCATGAAATAGCTATAAATAACATAAAAAATCAGCCTATAATGTTCCCACTGCTGGGACACAGGCCTCCTCTCTGTGAGAGGGAGTGGGCCGTAATCCACCACGCGGGCCCAGTGCGGGTTGGTAGATGTCACATGTCTTCGAATTTTTGGTTCTAGACGAAACGGAAAGAAAGAACAAACGGTGGTTTGAGAGCAGTGGTGATGTAACAATATACACAAATGAAAGCGCCTGCCTGGTTTCGAACCTACGACCTACAACTCGTGTTTCGCGGCCCTTACCACCGGGCCACCACTGCTCAAATGCACAAACTGCACAAATGAAATAGCTATAACACGGCAAATTGTCTTAAGGTGTCAATTTGCTTAACAATTACTTCATTGCCGGTATTTTTTTTTCAAATGCAAATGGGAGCACAAATGCCAATTGTTTCATTTGGAGAAAACACATTTAAAGTTGTTATCTTACTTTTCTAGAGGCGAATATTATTCAAAATGAATCCCGTAAAAAATTAAAATAAACCTTAAGAGGCCGACAACAACTAAAGCGCGGTCACTGTCGGACTGCATAGAAGAGAAAGAGAAGCGCGATGACACAACGCTGGTAATTTATTGCGAAATATGAAGCAATTATCGATTTACAAAAAAGCTATAGATTGTACAAAAAAAAAAAAACACTTATCTGACAAAAAATCAGAATGATTGCATGTACATTAGTGTGGTTTTTATTCGTTAAAATAATTTTTTAGAGGTATCTTCGTGATTTTTTTCTATTGTACCAAATTAGTTATATTATGTTTTCAACACACTATCTACCTAGCATATGTCCTTAAGAATATCATATATTTTTCTGATTTTGTTTACTGCAGTGGATCATATACTTTAACGCATTATAAAACTTATAAAAATTGCGTTTAGGTCCAGGGGGGTAACCATCACCTCTTATAGCAGTATTATTATAATATTACTTCACAGTGGGAAAGTGATGGAGCTATACAGGACTTATAGCTCCATCTCTTTCCCACGCTAAAGTAATATTGAAATAATACTGCTATAAGAGGTGATGGTTACCCCACTGTATTCCCCTTAATTATAATAGTTGTGTGATGAACAGCAATAAATAAACCACTGGAACAAGTTATTTGCATTTAATTACGGAGCGCAAACTATGGCGATCAATTACATCATCTGCCTTTTCCCAACTATGTTAGAGTCTGCTTCCAGGCTAATCAGATGCAGCTGAATACCAGTATTTTACACAAAGCGACTGCCTATCTGACCTCCACAACTCAGTTACTGGGTACCACGAAGCCCCTTGCTAAGACTGGTTTTCAGACTTTCGGGCTTCTGAAGACCCGTAACTACTGCTAAAGATCTATAAATGGCAGCCGGGACCAACAGCTTAACGTGCTTTCCGAGGCACGGAGGGGTCTTGGTATGTAAAGATGGACGGACCAACTGCGGCAAGCGTGGCTTAACCGACCCGTGCGGCTGTTATTACTTAGCCACAAGCCCCTATGGCAATCAATTTTAACTACCGCAAAAACATTTCATGTGAACTAGGTTGCCAAGACTTACCTACACAACGCTTTTACTGTTAAAAATTTAGCGGATCTAATGCAGAGCCAGGCCCTTAACTCTCCTGTCGGGGTCGCGGCGTGGAAGTTAAAAGGGTTACCGATGCCTTTGGCAACACAGGCAACGTAAGGAATACGTGTGAGTTTTAGTCAGTAAGAGCCTGACACACCCTCCCGCTCCGCCCAGAGCGGGAGAAGTTATTTGATAATTTCCCACACAAAAAAAAAATGCCCCTAACTTTACGAACCTTACATGATGGTCAAAATGTATGGCTTTTCACTAGATTTCCATTCTAACGACGGTCATCAACTTATTTTTAAGCATTTTGAATTATAGCTTAAAACGCGACAATCCTAAATAATATTATAAATGCGAAAATGACTTTGTCTGTTTATTTATTTGTTACGCTTTCACGCTAAAACGGCTGAACGGATTTGGATGAAATTGGGTACGTGGATAGACCATGACCTTAATTAGGACATAAGTTACTTTTTATACCGATATTCTCACAGGATCGAGACTTATGCCGATCGAGAAACCGCGGGGCGCAGCCAGTCGAAAATAAACCTAATCCCAGATAGAAAGACAATTTTAATTCAAGAAACCACATAATACCATCATCAACATCATCATTCTCCTGCCCTTACCCCAATTTATGTATTTTTCTTCCATAATAAATTCATCTGGGTAGTCCCCCGCTTTCTAGCCATATCATCTTTCACACAGTCCATCCATCGTTCCTTGGTCTTCCCCTACTCTTATAGCCCTCTACATTCACACCCGAAACTTTCCTCACGACATTTTCCTCATTCCTCAAAAGCACTGCCAAGGAGGGTTGATGTCAGGCCGACTGTAAAACTGTGACCAAAATCTCTAATCACATTACATCACTACTTTTTCCACAAACTTTAATCAACAATTCTCTACAATAGTACCTTATTTCCTTTGATATCTTTCCCCTGCCAATTACATAAACAGTGTTAAGTCCCATTGTCGGGACATTCCTTTTCATCCGATACAGTCCTGAAAACAGATTGTTTGTGGCGATAATAAAGCCAGTGCTGCACCGTTAGATAATACAATAAGCTTAGAAAAATGCTGGCAAGTTAAGGCTATTTCTTACCCACGAGACGACACGTGTTCATTCTTGAGGGCTTGTGCTTGTATTTGAAGATTTTGTTCTTGTATTTTTATTGTAGGTTTTGTTGTAAGTTCAGGTGAAGTTTATTTCTCATGTATTTTCTTTATTTCTGTAAGGTATCTATTGTTACATTTTCCGCTCAGAGTTTATGAAGTTAGTCTACACGAGGCAGTAGGTGCCAGATTTGTTTGACCAGAATGTGGAATAGAAGAGTGGACTGTAGGATAACGCTGGTTTTAGTTTGAAAATAGGTTGTTCTGTCCAAACGTAGCTTTTGCTAGTTCACTCAATCAAGGAACAAATTCGGCAGAGAAAAATCCAAGTACGACTCACCTTTCTGCTGCTGCGTTGCTGCTTTTTAATTGATCTGAATGGTCTTTTGAGTAGACCTTTGATCACGGAGACTGACACGAGTAACACACTCTCGTTTAAGATTTGCTAAACATGTAGAGTCTTTTAATTTAAAACAGCACGCTCGAAATGTGTGTGTAATAAGCAGTGAAGACGCACAATGGTCCACATGAAGGAGTAAGTGCGGAAATCAATCCCTCTAACATAGAACATAGAGCAGCGGAGGGGCGTACAATTTAAAATTAAACGATCTCTACCATTTTTAGTAAATCTGGGAACCTCAGCATTCAGAGAGGCAATTCTTGTATTTTCAAGAACGTTCGCATTCGCATCTTTGTCTTAATCTGGGAAAATACCTCAAATGTTCCTAAATTTTTGACTAGCTTTGACATTGATTGTCGCTGAGATGAGATTGCGTTTAGATTTTGAACGTTTTTAGGGTTCCTTAGTCAACAACGAACCCTTATAGTTTAACCATGTCCATCTATCTGTTTGTCCAGCTCAGAGATTCTTGGTACTAGAAAGCATTTGGCTTGGGTATAATTATTACATACATACATAATCAGCCTATAATGTTCCCACTGCTGGGACACAGGCCTCCTCTCTGTGAGAGGGAGTGGGCCGTAATCCACCACGCGGGCCCAGTGCGGGTTGGTGGATGTCACATGTCTTCGAATTTTTGGTTGTAGGACATGCCGGTTTCCTCACGATGTTTTCCTTCACCGTTTTGAGAGCAGTGGTGTTGAAATAATTTACACAAAGTAAAGCGCCTGTCTGGGTTCGAACTTACGACGTACAACTCGGTAAGTCGTTGCCGTTACCACTGGGCCACCACTACTCTCGTATAATTATACGTACTCGTATAATTATTAATCACGCCGAAAAAGTGGTAAATTAAATCTTAAAAATAATTATTTTTTTAAGGTACCGCTCCTACACGTAAAGCGGAGATGATGTTTTTTTTCTCGTCTATCCCAAGATATGGGGTGTCGGTAGGCCGTGCAAAAATATTGCGGGTCTGTGAAAACCATTTTTTGATTTATGGGTCCGTTTGCGTAATATTAAGCTTTAATTTAAGCTAAACTGTTATTTTTTGTATGTGTGAAAAAATGCATGGCAGTAGTACACATAGCGAAGTTAAAAGGAAAACTATCACAGCTAAGTAGGCTTTACAAGTTAACGAGTAATAGTCGACCAACTCACATTTGCAGTTGGAGAATTGACCACGACGTATATCGATGACCAGGAGAACATGTTTTTAACTACAATGCTATGTTTGTTTTTGGTATAAATTCGTCCCTACACGCACTTGCCCGGTTTTTAATTACGGTAAATGGCCTTCGGTATTGTTACCAACCTTCTTGACTGGGTGAACCTTTTATCACAGCATGAGACATTCTAGTTTATTCTAGAAGGTCTCACAAGAGTAGAAGTAAGCTAAGCTTGCAAAAGTTTTACGTTTCGAAGTACAAATAATAATTCTCTCTCCCATTATATCACGATTGTTATATCAAAGCCTTTTTGCCTGGTCTTAGTATTTTTACTAAAAGGTCTTTGACTTCTTAATCCAAAGGTATTATGAACGCTCCCTATGATTCTTCCGGCTGCAATACCACCCATTATGAAAAGGAAAAATGGCGTGAATATGAACTGAATACAATATAATACTTTTCTTTTATTATATCCCGCTTCGAATACAAGTTAATCTGGTCATTCTTAGAAATGCCTTGGACTTCTTATTTATTGTGAACCTTTCCGGACGGTTATGATATCCTAGTGACCGTACAGATATTTGAAGGAAATGGTTTTGGAATATATATATATGGTAATGTTTCCTCTGGGTAGTTGTAATGGGTCCCCAAGAAAACAGTGAATAAATCAATTTTTTTATTAATTCTACAAGCCCTAACCTCATAAACTCTACGCCTTAGTCAAAATACGTGGCTTGGCCATTTCGCTACATTCACATGGGCGTAAGATGAAAAATTTATTCACTGTTAATTACTTTTCTGATAAACAATAGTTCTTGTAGTAACGAAACGGCCAAGTCACATATTTTGACTAAGGTGTAGAGTCTGTGAAGTTAGGGCTTGTAGAGTCAGGGCGTGTAGAGTTAAGTAAAACTTAGTCTGAGTATTGTCTAAGCATTACATATTATTCTTAAGAAAGTTAATTTCAGCGACGATAATGATAGTTGATAAAGATTGTGAAATATTTATAATCAGCCTGTCAACGTTCTCAAATGCTGAAAATAACTCCCAGTGAATGATGATGAGATTGGATTAGTGACTACGTATTGATTTTTTTCTTTCACGTAAAACCTAGTCGGCACTTTTTAAAAGACCGATGAATACGGGCCTATTGTTTGTTAAGAACAAAAAATAACTATAAAAAGTACCAAAACCTCGTGTTTTATTAACAAATGGACACATAATTACATATAATTACTTTGTTCTGGGGTCGCACAAACTGTTGTCATATGCTATTCAATCAAGATACCACCAAATTCATGTGCCGTTCAACTAGTATTCAATATTACTGAAACGATAAATAGTTTCATGACAAGATTGCCAAACTATAGGCAATGAACATAGCTGAAGTATGCATAATGAAGTTTTAGCATTATTGGCAGCTTAATCTTAGCTAGAACATGGAAATTGCTGAATATTTTGCTGGACAGATACCTCATATACATACCACGCTTATTTTATAGTCGAAAGGCAAATTGGTATGCTGTCACTACTTTAAAACCTAAAAAAAAACATTCACGACATGACATAAAGGTAACATTGGACGGTTCAACCAAACTGGTTCACCTTGATTGAAATCCGCAGAAATTAAAGGTATGGCTGAGATTGGATGAAAAAAAGAATAACATTTATTTGGCTATAGTTCGTGAAACACAAAATTGAAATACTTACATAAAGAAAAGTGAAAATATGAAAAGTGAAATGCCTATTTATTTGGCTATAGTTCGTGAAACACAAAATTGAAATACTTACATAAAGAAAATATGAAAAGTGAAATGCCTCACGGCTGTGCCAAAAATAGCCATTTCAGCATTACTGCCGGTCCGATGCTGTCTGTCGCTGGTTTTCTAATGAACCTTTAGGAACAAGTAACGAATAAGTAAAACTGAACTGAATCGACCCGTGTGATTGATATTACTGAGACACGAGCTCCTTTTGACTTTTGCTCTTCAGTGGGGGCAATGATAGGCTGCCATAATCTAAGGATTTAATTTTTTTAAATATTGTGGTTTTAAAAATACAATTTTAAGTTTCATTTAAACTGGCTAGCGTTAGCTATTCCTTATATTACCCACTTTTGTTCGTTTAAACGCTAACATAATATATTTTTCCTTGAGTGTACCAAACTGCAGAATCAACGAAACTCGCAAACACGGGAAACTGTCGAGTTTAGAGTTTAGAACTGTCTTATCAGCAAAACTGACTAATCAACGGAACTGACCAGCGATACGTGGACTGGGTATTATTATAATATCTATTATTGTGCCAGGTGCATTAGTTAAATTGTTAAATATATAAGACAGTGAAACATCAAAGCAGCTGCCTCTGTACCTAAGTCAGATGTACCAGTGTAAAGTATATCTTATCATGACATATTTCCACCTACTTCCAGTGCTCCTTTGTCGTCGAAACAAAAAGATTTATCTCGCGATCTTCCGTCGGCCACTGTTCTAATGGGGGTCAGCTTGTTGGCTTTACTCGTCGTGATCTCTGTGTGCGGGTGTTTAGTTTTGTTTTTATCTAAATAATTATAACAAAAAAAAATTACTTTTGATGTAATTTTATCAAAAAAAAATATTCTTTGTCTCCTCTGTATTAATTGCTTGATACCAGTCAGTTATAATTATACACCTCTGTAGGTCGAAGGGTTATAATTATAACCATAGTTATATTTATATTTATAGTTATAGTTATATTTCTCCACAAATCAGTAGTAAAGATATTTCCATCCCATATTGTTAACAAAAAGTATTCTTCTCATACTCAGATCTAACTGTGACTGAACTCAATCAGTAGACACTATAAGGACTCCGCGCCGTTATATTACCGGGAAATATGAAAATAGGTATTTTTGTATTAATACAGGGTAGAAAAAGACCCATCACGAAGCCGTCATCTACGCATTTGAACAACAAACTATACAGACTATAACATTGCGCAAAAATAATTGCAAGTAAACGACTTTTATTTTTGGTGTGAAAATTTGCTGTTTACGATAGAGCGTAATGTTTCCGTCAAAAAAACTCCAAAAAGGTTGAAACTTGGACCTTCAATATCTCGGTAACCAGAAGGTTCCCAGGTATGGTCCAAGTACATAAAAATATCATAATAACGGGAAGCAGGATGCTACTCATTTTACATCATACCTATCGCGCTCTGTCAGCTCTCCAAGCTGAGTCTCAATTCTTTTATAATCTTATGAATACTCCTCAAAGAGGAAGAGCAATTGTGGCGTGCCCAGCACTGGATTGCGACAATCGTACTCTCTATGTCACCATGAGATCCCGCCGGAGCTCTGTCCGCTGTGCCGTGATTTCTCGCATCAACGTTACGCCCCGGCGTTTCGCTTCCTCGCGCCATTCCAATACGTGCGTGAGGACTTTTGCCTCCAAATCCCATGGCGGCAATCCAGCAAGGAGACTCGCTGCCTCCGGAGACCGGAGACCGTGCGCTATCCCCGGACCAACCGGCTGGTCATAATCTTTTGGGTCTCGTTCAACCGGCCCGTTGGCCGCTGCGCCACGGAACGCGCCCACACCGCCAAGGGCCATAGACCGTACGACCCCCGCGTAGAGCCTCCGGCAGGAGGCATTTGTCCATAGTTTGGGCAGGAGCCGCTTCAACAGCCCAGCCAAATTGGAAGGGGAGCGAGCCTATTTCCATCAACCGGGCACAAATCCAAACTCCGGGCTGCTACTAAGAATATCCGAATTGGAAAACCCAATAACACTTTGCCCGACCTGGGAATTGAACCCAGTACTCCAAGCTCAGCAGTAGCGCTTGCGACCTTGTCTAAGTCAAGACGATAAATATGAAATAGGGTTTAAATCTCATTAAACATGCCATCAACTTATAAAATATTCGTGGGGTCGGTTATCAAAGGCAGCCGGACAAAACCTCTACAGTACCTAATCATTATTGACAGATTACTTCACTTATTTATCCCAACTCCTAGGTCTCTCGTGGTTGACTGGTATATACCTAGTTATCTGTGCTCGTGGTTCGAGTTCACAGTCTAGCGTTGCTAGTGTCTTATGCACTGAATTATTAAATAACATAAGGTAAGTGCCACTGTCGATCTACCTTGAAAAGTATTATATTACTTTAATTATTGTGAATGTGAGCACTATGTGGGTCATCTTTATTTATTTCGTTGTTTTTTTTTTTTTTTTTTTTTT
Source organism: Atethmia centrago (assembly GCA_905333075.3). Taxonomy (NCBI): domain Eukaryota; kingdom Metazoa; phylum Arthropoda; class Insecta; order Lepidoptera; family Noctuidae; genus Atethmia; species Atethmia centrago. The sequence continues at coordinate 24,858,965 of HG995378.1, read as the reverse complement.
TCTTAGTTTTAGTTATGGTCTGGCATTTTGAGTTCTTTATGCGGCCAAACCAATTGTCCTTTCCTTGGTATTGTTCGTCGAGTCGTTGAGCTCCTTAAGTTTTGAGTTGAGCTACACGATTACTGACAAATGCTTGCACTGACTGGACAGGTCCACTCAAATTTGTGTGGTTCTTTCCTCAAAAGACCATTTCAGACATAGATCTACATGGTCCTCACATGATCTGACCAAGATTATGTCTGGACTTTAAAAGAGACTTTGACCCTTGAGTTTGTTTCGCCATTTCTTCTCAGGGGTAGTCAGATAGGAAATGTCGACTCCATCTAGCTTATTTTTTAATATGACGTGTAAAAGTGATTCTCATATCCTATTTACAGAATAAACAATTTCATTTCATTTCATTTCATTTCGATACCTACCTTGCTTACTTTAGGGATTGCAAACGAAACATGTTTTGATCTATGAAATTGGGGACGCTTTTAAAATGATTGAATTGCAAGAAAATAAAGAAAGAACAATGCGTTTATTTGCATTACAACAAAAAAAACACTTTAAAACTATAAAAAAAAAAAAAAAACAGAATCATCATCTGCCTGCCTTTTCCCAATATATATCTATGTTGGGGTCGGCCTCCAGTCTAACCGGATACAGCTGAATACCAGTATTTTACATGGAGCGACTGCCTATCTGACCTCCACAATCCAGTTACTGGGCAGCACGATACCCCTTGGTAAGGCTGGTTGTCAGACTTTCGGGCTTCTGACGACCCGTAACGGCTGTTAAAGATCTACAAATGACAGCCGGGACCAACGGCTTAACGTGTTTTCCGAGGCACGAAGGGGTCTTGGTATGTAAAGATGGTCACCCATCCACGGACCAACTGCGGCAAGCGTAGCTTAACCTGATCGATCGACCCGTGCGGCTGTTATTACTTAGCTACAAGCCCCTTCAAAAAAAAAAACAGAATACAATTACAATAATGCCAAAAGGGCCACAGCTCAGCATAGGTAATGTCAGATGACACACAAGATGTAACACCTGACGCTGATTTTCAGCCGCAACCCAAGAGTGCCATACGCTGGAATAAACAAAGAAGAAAGTGAGTCCGTTTTAAAAAAAATCGTACTCACAAATTTCAGAATTCTCAAATTTCTAGCATAGACAAAAAAGACTATATGATATAAATAAATAAATATTTATATTTATTAAACTTCGTAACGCTGCTACAGTTCTCAGGATGCTGTTGCGACTGTCTCTGAATCTCCTAAGTAGTGAAGCTGTTTTCTTACGCACAATCGCGTGAAAGCCGTCGGTACCAGTTTGCGCAAACATTTCCGACGCGCTGCAGTAGCGAGGAAGTCTCAACAACATCCTGAAACCATTATTGTACTGGATGCGCAGGACATCCAGCGATCTTTTGACGTAATTGATCTATAGATTACTTGTGTACAGACTCTGGCAGTAAGCTTTAAAAATAGTGATTGTTACTAGGTCCGTACACTGAGCAAATCTACGAGACCACATGTTGGACCGTAAGGTACGAGTAAGTGCCTTGCGCTCCCTCTCTATATCTACATGGTCCTTAAGGAAAGAAAGTGACTTAGGTATTTAAAAGTAGATACCCTTTTAATTACTGACCCGTTTATAAAATTATATTAATAGAAATATAAAATAAATAAAAATATATAATATAAAAATGTAACATAGCATTTTAATTTTATCTATAACTTATGTCGGAAAATTTTAATGAAAATGGCTAATTTAATCGTTAAGTTGTCACGAATCGCAACTTGAAACTTACAGATTGTGCAATTGATATTAAGTGAGCCTCTTCCAGACGATTTTGGGTTACTTAATTGCTTGTGATACCTATCAGTTTCAATTTATTTTAAGGTTCCTTTTAGATTAATGAATAAGAGTAATCTTGCTTGCAGATTCCGAAATTTCGGATGATTAGGTATGAGTCCAGATTTCAACACAACATTTTTTATTTTTTATTTCATCGTGTTCACTTCATCTTGGCAACTCTAAGATCTACTGAGAATGAAAATCGGTGCTTGCCGGATTCGAATTTGCAACTTAGTGTCGGGGCCTGTCACTTGGCCATCAGGAGACGAATAACGGTCACGATAACAATCACAAATAAAATTAATTTACATACATACATTCACGCCTTTTTCCCATAGGGGTGGGCAGAAACTACAGAACACCACCTGTTAGGATTCTTACATACTCATTTTGCTTTGTTTACGTTCATACATCTGTCATACACGCAAGCCGGTTGCGAATACTACGCACCTGACCTTTCTGAAGAACATCTTTAAGTTAAAATTAAATTAACCATTGTTTATTGTTTGTAAAACAAAGTAGGTATCTACAATACAATCAAAGGGGATACTTAAAGCAGTAAACAAGCAATACTGAATAAATAATAAATGGCCATTGATCTGATCCATTTGAAACCACTTGCCTATTCATCAGGTTTCCGAAGTAAGTGCGGATCCCCCTTGTTAGAGCCTCGATGCCTCATTTCAATAAAGAACCTCTAAGAGCTTATGTATTTTACGATCTTTGACAAGGCAAAGTGGCGATGAAACAGAAGGCCATTTCGAAAATGGAGGAAGAAATTCGAATTAGGTACATCAACTATAACATCACGCCTGCAATCCGCGAAGGGGTAGGCAGAGTTCTAGCTATGGTACACCACATTTCACCAGTTATGTTTAACTCCCATGTAATAGGGGCGTGCCTATTGCCATCAACCGGGCACAAATCCAGGATGCTACTGAGAAATTCCAGATTGAAAAACCCAATAACACTTTGCCCGACCCGGGTATCAAACCCAGGAAGTCATGCTCAGTAGTATCGCTTACGACCACTAGATTGTTCGTCTAGGCAGTCGCAAAATGCGAATGTAGTAGTGATTTATATTCGGGTAGGTACACATGAACTCAAAGATCTTTAATTTATAAAGTCATTGTAAAACATTAGTTATGTCTCCATTATGTAAAACTATCATGTCTCAAATAAATTTAACAAACGATTTTTTTATAGTACTAATATTCCCCTATGTTTTTATAATAAATTGGTATATTTTACTTTTAAGTAGATTGGTAATTTGGTATTAAGTATTAAATTATATGTAGGTACTTAAATTACTTAACTCAGGTGCGTAGCACTTGCAACCGGCGTGAGTGTATGACCAGATGTATGAACGTAAACGAAACAAAAGGAGAATCTAAAGATCGTAGCAGGTCTGCCGGGGTCGCGGGAAAGTCCGAAAGGGATACCGTGGTCTCTGGCAATACACAGGCAACGGAAAGAACAAGGGTGGGTTTTAGTCAGTAAGAGTCTGACACACCCTCCCGCTCCGCCCAGAGCGGGAAAAGTTATTTGATAATTTCCCACCCAAAAAAAAAAAGGAAAAAGGGATCGTAGCAGGTGGCATTCTGTAGTTTCTGCCTACCCCTGGGAAGAAGGCGTAAGTTAATGTAGGAATGTATGTGTACTTAAACTTCCTTGTACGAGTATGACCTAGATACTACAATGATAATAATAGGTATTTGAATACTTAAGTAACGTAACTTTCTCTACCATATAAACGTTACCAAGTTCTACGTGGGAAATTAATACATTAGAGAAAACATTTGCTCTATGTTATCGTACTTTATTGAACAAAGTTGTTCGTTTTATTGTTTCAAACTTAGGTATTCTTCTTGATCTGAGTTATAATAAATTTATTATGTAGAACATCATTATTAATAACCATAATCAGCCTATAACGTTCCCACGGTTGGGACACAGGCCTCCTCTCTGTGAGAGGGAGTGGGCCACGACGCGGGCCCAGTGCGGTTTGGTAGATGTCACATGTCTTCGAATTTTTGGTTTCCTCACGATGCTTTCCTTCACCGTTTTGAAAGCAGTGGTGATGTGATGATATCATTTTAAATAATAGTATTAATTTGTTTGAGATATTTGAATAAATTTTCGTTTATCTTGTCATATTGACTGATATTTTTTTAATGTTCCATTATTAGTCATCATCAGTCTACAGCAGTCTTATTCAATAAAATCATCGACTTTCTTAAACTTAAATTAAAAACACATCACATCATCACATGAACATAAAAAAATTACATTTAAACAGCAGAAGAGGTATGTTCACGTCGGTCACATTTCATTTCATCATCATTTAATTTCATTTCATTACCAAAGACATTGAAAGTATTGAATTGTAGACTATTTAGAATTAAATTGTATAACTGGTTAAAGGAAAATAATTGCTATAGTATTTATTAACACAATTTTGCATGCTTTAATTACAAGCAAAACATGTATGATCTCATTTTGTATTGTTATACCGTGTTTTAAGCAAATAAATATTATTATTATTATAAAATTATGAAAGTTTCAATAAACTTAGTATATAAACATCTCATCAGAAGAAAAAAAATATAGGTAATACTCATATTTTTTTATTGTGATGACTTTTTATATCGAGTTTAATTAAGCATTAAGAATTTTTAATTCATTTTAATTTAAGTATAAGACTACCGATCGGTCACAATACAGACTAACAATAGAACGTAATTTAACTTTCAATATAAGTAGATAGAAAGTTAAATTACCTTCTGTTGTTAGTCTGTATCGTGTCCGGTCCTGAGGTTGACACTGTATTGAGATACTACGGATATAAAGCCTCTGTTACATAGATAGCGAGGCGAAGGAAAAGTGGCGTGGCGAGAAGAACATTATAGAGCTGAAATGTAACAAGCGAACAATATACTGTAAAGTCCAGTCGTTCTAAAATGATACGCTTACCAACGAACAGAATTTAATTTTTATTATAAGACTAGCTGTTGCCCGCGGCAAGGTAAAAGGGAGGTTTTTTTTTTCTTTCATAAGAACCTTCTCCTGGCAATAACTAACACAACTAAAAAATAATTATCGAAATCGGTCCAGCCGTTGACGCGTGATGCCGTGACCAAGGGATATAGGGATTCATTTTTATATATGTAGATAGATATGGAAAATATATAAAAAAAAACAAGGTAGATAGATCCGCCACTGCTTCTCTTTCTATGTGACTGAGTCCTAAGTACATACAGAGTCTTTTGTCAAGCGGTATTACGTCAGTAATTAAATGGACCGTGGTTATTGACAGTGGAGATTTTTGACAATACACACATAATAAGGAAATCCGTGCTGGAAACACCCACAAAGAATCCCTGTGAGGTTTTCATTATGAGAAAAAGGGAGAAGTAAACACCGTTAGTTTTTATTAAGGCTTGTGCAGACTAGCGCGATATCGCAGGCGCGGCAGGCAGCAATATGTCTGTCCTGGCTGCGATGTCACCTTAGTCTGCACTAGCCTTTATTCGGAAACAATAGACTCACAGTAGGCGCCGGTGGCTAAATCATATCAGCCGCACGGGTCGATCGAAGGTTAGGTTACGCTTGCCGAGGTCGGTCTGTGGCCTCCTACCGAGACTCCTCCGTACCTCAGGAAGTACGTTAAGCCGTTGGTCCCGGCTGTCATTTGTAGATCTTTGACAGTCGTTACGGGTAGTCAGAAGCCCGAAAGTTTGAAAACCAATCTTACCAAGGGGTATCGTGTTACCAAGTAACTGGGTTGTGGAGGGCAGATAGGCAGTCGCTCCATGTAAAATAGCTCATCAGCTGGATCCGGTTAGGCTGGATGCCGATCTAACATTGTTGGGAAAAAGCTTAATGACAGGTGGACGAAAACGATCTCGATTCAATGATTTTCGCATAACATCAAACATCGCAACACCATGTCTGTTAGTGATCATTTTGTGTAGTAGTAGTATGAAAGTTCTCTGATATTTCTTAGTAATGAATTAGTTAGAGAACCAGGGTAACCGACATAGCCTGAAGAATTGACAAACTTAAGGCGCAGATATATCCTAGGCGTTCGGCGGCAGAGATCTCTCGCGTCCGGCCCTGGTTCAGGCCATGGTACGGAGCGAGAGGGCATGGGCAGCCGTCACCTCCTTCTGCGAAGCAATAATGCTCGCGAAGGAGGAGGCGGGACGGATGAGGGAAATACAAATTTCGCGCCCTCTCGCCCCTAGCCGCCGCAGGAGATGCCCTGGGCGTTGGCAATCCCAGGCGGATTTCGGGCTTGCGGACGGTGAGCAATAGGTAGCTTGCCGTCCGATAAGGAACAGGCCCGGGTCGACGGCGCGTTGTATTCCACGCGCACCTCAAAGAGATGTCGCTAGGGCCGATGCCTGCCGGGGTCGCGTGGAACTTCGAAAGGGTTAAGGAATACCGATGCCCGTTAAGGAATACGGATGGGTTTTAGTCAGTAAGAGTCTGACATACCCTCCCGCTCCGCCCAGAGCGGGAGAAGTTATTTGATAATTTCCCACCCAAAAAAAAAAGGCGCAGGTAGGTATATGATTTTAGTGACTTTTAAATCTGTTAATACGCCTTCATACTCGTATAATGCAAAAAATGTATGTTAAACTAGAACGCATACATATCAATTATATATGTGAATATTTAAGTATTGTAGTAAAATACTTTATGAAATACTTTACGAAATAAATTTAGGAAGTAATGTCTACCCAAAGCATAAAATACGATATTACTTTCAAACTACTTAAAATGCTAGAAATACTTTAAGTTTTTGAGTTTTTGACCACGGGGCTCGTATTTTAAACTTTTTAAATATTTTTTTTCGATCTTGTCTCATCGTGCAGGTTATAACAAAGTAGGGCTTTTTTTTTTTGGGTGGGAAATCATCAAATAATTTCTCCCGCTCTGGGCGGAGCATGAGGGTGTGTCAGACTCTTAGTGACTGAAACCCACCCGTATTCCTTCAGTTGCCTGTGTTGCCAGGGGCCTCGGTACCTTTTCAAACTTCCACGCGACCCCGGACTTCCACGCGACCCCAAGCAGACCAGTTCCAAAAGGACTTTTAATTTGATGAAGAAATCGGAGAAGTAACTGCTGTTGCCTGCGATTAAATATTAATCTTTTGCAATAGGATTCCTTAAGGCACATAATTCAAAACTTATCCTTTATTTAAACATACATTGTCTAGTCAAGAAACAAATTCCTATTTTTATGTTGGAAAAGGCTTATAGGCAGATGGACGAAAACGATGTCTGTTAGTGATTATTTTGTGTACTAGTAGTATGAAAGTTCTCTGATATTTCTTAGTAATGAATTAGTTAGAGAACCAGGGTAACCGACATAGCCTGAAGAATTGAAAAACTTAAGGCGCAGATATATCCTCGTGGAGGCGATCGGCGGCAGAGATCTCTCGCGTCCGGCCCTGGTTTAGGCCATGGTACGGAGCGAGAGGGCATGGGCAGCCGTCATCTCCTTCTGCGAAGCAGTAATGCTCGCGAAGGAGGAGGCGGGACGGTTGAGAATAAGACAAATTTCGCGCCCTCTCGCTCCTAGCCGCCGCAGGAGATGCCCTGGGCGTTGGCAGTCTCGGGCGGATTTCCGGCCACCGTAGGCGCGGGCTTGCGGACGGTGAGCAATGGGTAGCTTGCCGTCCGATAAGGCAGAACAGGGCCCGGGTCGACGGCGCATTTTATTCCACGCGCACCTCAAAGAGATGTCAGCACAAGTGTAGGGGTACACTAGGGCCGGTGCCTGCCGGGGTCGCGTGGAACTTCGAAAGGGTTACCGAAGCCCGTTAAGGAATACGGGTGGGTTTTAGTCAGTAAGAGTCTGACATACCCTCCCGCTTCGCCCAGAGCGGGAGAAGTTATTTGATAATTTCCCACCCAAAAAAAAAGGCGCAGGTTTATGATTTTAGTGACTTTTAAATCTGTTAATACGCCTTCATATAATGCAAAAAATGTGTGTTAAACTAGAACGCATACTCGTACATATCAATTCTTTATGTGAATATTTAAGTACTGTAGTAAAATACTTTACGAAATAAATTTAGGAAGTAATGTCTACCCAAAGCATAAAATACGATATTACTTTCAAACTACTTAAAATATTTCATGTTTTTTTTGTATGAACAGATTATTTTATTATCTAGAATTCTATCTGTAATTTTTATCAAATATTTATATTTTAATTACTAAAAATAAATATTCGCTATGGAACCGAACGGCGGCGCGGCGTGAGCGCGACGCGTATTTCTATGGCTAAGGTCAACGGTGTTTATCCGACCCTTCAGTGGCAGTGGGTAGCCCACATTGCTAGCAGAACAGAAGGCCGCTGGGGCCGATAGGTTCTGGAGTAGCGACGCCGAACCGGAAGACGTAGCGATGGAAGACCTCCAACAAGGCAGACCGATGACCTTGTGAAGGTCTCAGGAATATGCTGCATTTGGGAAACACAAAACCGGTTGAAGTGGCGGTGCTTGGGACATGCGTATGTCCAGCAGTGGACTTTGGGCTGAAATTATGATGAATTAATTAGTTATGTCGAATTAGTAATCTATATATAAAATACAAAAGAATGATCGGCTTACAACTATATTTGTAAGAACTGACACTTCACAAAACCAAACAAATTGTAGTGGATCACCACGCATCTCATGTGAGATGGCACAACAGCGACCCACGAAAACACAGTCTAGGCGACTTGAAATCATGCTTGGGATACTGTTGGAGCTGCTCCACACCCTGCGCACCATGGAAGCGCACCAATAAAATGCAATATCAAATAATCTCGCCAAAATAGTCAGTTCTCTAACTGAACAGACAGCTTTCCACTGGGGGAGTTTGTTGACCACTACTTCTTCCCAGCTAAAGCACTAGGAAGTGGTGACGGGTGGGCATTTTGGGGGACTGTCTTATGTAATTTCGACGTACGAAAAGCGCTGATTCTCAGCCTAGTTTGAATAAATGTCTTTTGATTTTGATTCTGAATGCAAAGGAGTATTTTGAAAGTATCGATTAAGTCTTAGCATCGAAATAAAAAAAGTGACTTTTCCAAAAAAGAGACTATTGGATATAACATATCATAGAATTGAATATGATACTCTTTATTTTGTACACCATAAAAATTACAGATATAAATGTGGAAATTTTATAATGGGCGGTCTTATCGCTAATAGGGATCTTTTAAAGACAACCTTTGGATGGATTAGGGGGGAAAGAAGAGACAATACTGCAGGTAGTCTGTTGGTTGTCCATGTTTTTCCGAAGGGTTGGGCAGAGGTGTACCTGTAGTACATCCACATTACTGGATATGTTTGATTGAATTTTTGTATGCAGACTGGAAAGTTCATTAAATATACTGTTTTTGTCGTTGAGAACTTTAACCTTATACATGATGTAGGTGACCTTTTATTATGCAAAAGCAAATTTTCACCTTTGTTTTAAAATGAGACAAAATTCTGAATCATTTGAATAAATAATTTTTAATTTACGTTGCCTGACATTTTGTTTGAGGCGAAAAAATAATTTAAAACAGAAGTTTTGTCAGGTGTTACAATGATAAACTTTTCTTATTAGATGACCAGTTTGAATTTCATTTTATTATGAAAATCATTGAATTTAATTATCTTATGATGACCTATAGCGAAAATAGCTATTTTGTTAGAACTGTGGAAGATTTCAAGATAACTATCTAGTAGAGATGCTTCGACTAGTCGGTAAAGCCGACTATCCGGCCATAGTCGGCGACAATTCGGCAAAGACCACCGACTATCCGGCTTCTTACTTTGTATGTATTTCTCAATAAAATGTTTATAGGAGGAATTGCATTAAATAAAAGAAAAACCTTTACAAAAAATCATTAATATTATAACAATAACAGTATTGTCTTTAATTCTTTATTTTTTACACAAAAACACCGCTCTGACCAGTGCAAAAGTAAAATTCTAGAAACAATGCGAAGTAAACAAAACATGTTCCGATACGCTCGCAGGCGGTGGTTGCGACTAGCGCGCGAATCAGCTGTAAACGAAGCGTCACGGAAATTGCCAAATACCCACGAAACCGTGATCGGTTTGGCCGTCTAGTCGGCCTCTTTACAACCGCCAAATCCGCTAGTAGGCCAGTCAAAGTCGGCACATCTCTACTATCTGAAATAATAATAGGTCCGCCTACCTAACCTACTATTATTACGGTCCCGCATGACATGAAATAGAACAAAGGAATAATAATAAGGCTAATCTAATCTAACAATGAGTGTAGGTAATTGGTAGGTTGTGAAAGCCATAAAATGTTTGCTCCGTATAAATAACTAGTCATCCCTCACATCTCGTTTGTCAGGCCGCATACGAAAATCAACGGCTCTGAAGATCACGTAATTTTTCGTCCTTTTTGGAAATCTGAAAGTGGACCTCATATGAATCTTCTATATTAGTTAGGCCCTCATAATTCTCCAGGTACCTACTACGTTTTGGAATGGGCAACCAGCTTCATATTTCTAACTGACCGACTCCTTGACTATTTAAAAGTGCCTGTAAATGGTTTAAATGAAACAAATGCTTTGAGTTTTTGACCACGGGGCTCGTGTTTTAAACCTTTTAAATATTTTTTCGATGTTGTCTCATAATGCCGCACCTACTCAGCTATTAACTTTTCGACCTGCATAAATGCTTGCTCAAAAACGCTTTGGGCTCTCCTACTATTGAATGGCAGGTTATAACAAATTAGGGATAAGCAGACCAATTCCAAAAGGACTTTTAATTTGATGAAGAAATCGAAGAAGTAACTGTAGTCTGCGTTTAAATATTAATCTTATCCTTTATTTAAATATACATTGTGTAAGAGTCAAGAAACAAATGTCTATTTTTATGTCGCGTTTTTTTGGTGGAACAGAACGCGAACTCAGCGCGTCGTCTTCGACAATGCCGGAAGTGACGAAAAAACTATGTGAATAAAAACATATTCTTTGCAAAATACTTGAAATCTCACTAAGTGCGATTTCCGCTTGAATAAAGCACTATAAAATAGATTAATTTATATTATTTGGGGCTAAAAAACAAATGTTAACAAAGCAGTTTCGTGTTAAACGACGTCACATCATGACCGCGACAGAAACGGACGTTTGAATTGAAGTAGATAATTGTTCGTTTCATAATTTTTTTGAGCAACAAGCAGAAGTTGCATTTAACTTTTAATACTTTTCATGAGTTTATATTATTGTCTATTATTGAATTCCTGTAAAAAAAACCACATGCATTTCTTTTTCTAATACCTAGGTGCCGCTTGTGTGTGTTTGTTATACATTTAGCTGGAGATAATTACTGTAAGGTGTAAGTACTTTTAATTTGTATTGTGCTGTATTATGTTTTGTGTTGCGCGTAGTGTAAATTATTTTGCATACTATTATATAGAATCCATTTGTTTTTTCTAACTGAACAGACAGCTGTGCTGCTGGGGAGTTTGTTGCGCCACTTCTTATTCCCAGCTAAAGCGCTAGGAAGTGGTGAAGGGTGGGCGTTTTCGGGGACTGTCTTATGTCATTTTGACGTTCGAGTGCTGATTCTCAGCCTAGTTTGAATGAATGACTTTTGATTTTGTTTTATAAGTACCTAACTGACATAAAATTGATTAGAAAATCCATCGTTTTCGGTTCCAACGACAAAAATAATTAGCATCGGTCGCCATTCCCATGAATACCTCGTTATGTTCTGCCTATAATATAAAGCCCTCACCACACTACCTATAATGAAAACGGGCAGTAAGATGCAACCGTAAGCTTCAGGCTCTGGCCGTCTGAATAGGCTTGCGGTCAATCGATGAAATGGCAGACCGATAGCGTAGTGAATGCAAACTACGGGATACACAAACAATACCCTTTGGACATATATGCTGAATATCTTATAGACAGATTATGGCAATAGGGCGCCCCATTACAAACTGGCGAAATTAGGGTTTTACTCTGTACTAATACATACACCTCTGCTTAACCCTTCGGTGATTACTGGTGTGATGTTATATTATATTCTATTATAGAATAGACTAGTAATTATAGCCTACAGACTGACCAGCCTTATAGGGAACTAGCTGCGCCCCGCGGTTATGCGTCTTCGTCTCGATCCCGAGGGAATACCGGGATAAAAAGTCTAATTCTATGCCCTAATCCAGGTTATGGTCTACCCATGTGCCAAATTTGATCAAAATCCGTTCAGTTGTTTTAGCGTGAGAGAGTAACAAACAATCAAACAAACTCACTTTCGCATTTCTTATACCTATTAGTTAGAATAATTAGGATTAGGAGATTTATGCAAAATTTGAACAAAATCTATCTGGTAGTATTTGCGTGATGCTAAAATATATATTTAAAGAAACAGACAAACAGACAGAACAGCAGACCAACAGACAAAAATTCTAAAATCTATATTTTCGGCATTAAAATCGTTCCTAGTCCACGTAGCGATTACTTTTTTATGAAAAATATTCAATGTACAGTTTTGACTTTACTACGATTTTATTATATATATTTATTATATATATATATATATATATATATATATATATAACCGGCAATGAATGATTGGAATATAAAACTTAGCGATGTTTGTATGGGGATTAGAGGTAATACATAGTTCCAAAAAGTCCATCGTATGTACCTACTCTAAATCAGAAATCAGTACCTATAATATGTATACTCGTATTTATGTTGTACTTATTGCAAGATAACAAAATAAACAATATAATATTGCAATATAAATAAAATTAATATTTAAAATTAACAATTAAAATTAACATTCAAAATCAATATTTAAAATTAATATTTAAAATTAATAATATAAAATTAATAATTAATTTTCAATAAAACATTGCAAGAAGGAAGAAGCACAAAAAAACTGTTGTAAAAGTTCGTTATAATTAAATAAATTAGTACATAGGCAACACCGACAGTCTGACAACCTGCCTTGCCCAGGGCATTCGTGTTTTCCAGTAACTGGGTTGTGGAGGTGAGATAGGCAGTCACTCCTCAGCTGCATCCGATTGCATGATGAAAGCGTAACTAACAAACAAACTCACTTTCATATTTATAATATTAGTTTCCTAACTAACGTGAACGTCAAAAATGATGTCACTAATTCACTATGTAAACTGCAGACCACAATCCTAATCCTTTAGGATTGTCGTCTCCACTTAAGGCGCTGAAAAGACCCAATTGACCAAAATTGGCTTCTCTTAAGAAAAAAAATTGCCAAATCTGTATAGTTTGTGGTAGCGGAAAACATATATGTTAATTTTGAACATATTTCCCAGAACTTGGTTGTTACCAAAACACGTTTTGAAAAAAATCTCGATACAAACTAACGTTAAATTAACCTCTTACCTTGAGTTCTAATCCAAAATATCTGTATTAAAATAATAACAACATATGTTACGTCAAGAACGTCTTATTTGAATGCAGAACATGGTTGTTTTTTATTTTCAATTAACTCAACTCAATTTTGAGTAAATTGATAATTGCTTCATATTTTGCAATAAATTACAAGCGTTGTGACATCGCGCTTCTATTTCTTTTCTATGCAATCTGACAGTGACCGCGGTTTAGGTGTTGTCAGCGTCTTAACATAGTCAATTAGTGACGTCATCAGTTAAGTAGGAAATTGCACAAATTCTTTTGTCATTCGGCTGAAGGAAAAAAATCTGAACATAAAGTGCCCTTTAACTGTAGCTCACGTAGGCAGTCCATGTAAGCTGAATATTTTAAAAGATTTGCAAAGCAAGCTTGTCCCCAATGCATGTTTGCACCGAGAGCTCTCAAATATACTTCTATTTGACCTCGCAGTGATTCAGGCTATTTGTTGGAGCTGGGACCGGCTCGTGTTTGCCAACGCTTAGGACCTCTGATGCCTCTCGTTCAACTACTTATTGGAGTTAATAAGGGATTTTGTTTGGAAGAAATATTTCTTGAGAGGGGTGAGTCGTTAACATAATCAGCCTATAAAGTTCCCACTGCTGGTACACAGGCCGTAATCCACCACGTGAATCCAGTGCAGGTTGGTAGATGTCACATGTCTTCGAATGTTTGGTTCCAGGACATGCCGGTTTCCTCACGATGTTTTCCTTCGCCGTTTTCAGAGCAGTGGTGATGAATTAATTTGCACAAAGTAAAGCGCCTGTCCCGGTTCGAACATATGACCTATAACTTGTAAGTCGCGGTCGTTTCCACTGGGCCACCACTGCTCTCCTAAATAAGTATCGTAGTTTATTAAAAACATCTGTCAAATAGTCTATTACACCAAATAAATCTGACAGCTGGGTGTTATAAAAACAGTAGAAGTGAAATTTCCAGTTGCAATCAAAGTTTCCTATAGATTTCCTTACGTATGCCTCTAATAGCACGTTATTAAACTCTATCTTCGGCAACTTTCCTCCAGCTGAAAATGTTAACCACCAAAGAATGTGAGGCATACAATCAAAATCAAAATATTTTACTTCACTTAATCCTGCATGGGCACTTATGAAACGTCAGAAGCTGGGTACGGTTCAAATTGGTCGTTTCCTATGGAGAAGAGCCGGCAAAAAACTCCACGGATACTCTTTTAAAAATACAATGTTTTCAAATCACAGTGCTAATAGGTATGGGAGGACAGTGTAGGCCTGTCAAGAATTACCAGGTACTTAACAAAAAATAAATGGTCTACAAATCTAGTCTATTAAGCCTACAACGTTCTCACATTCACAAAATAAAAAAGAATCTATGTAAAATTTTAATAAAAATAAAACCAATTGACATTGCCATTACAACTGTAACAAGTCTGAATTAATATCCTGTCCACAAAAGCCACTAATAAATAGTTTGATATCAAAATTGTAGGTGTATAATGTCAAATAATGAAAATATTATATATTATTATGTCAAAAATGTATGTATAAAAAAAAACATCGTAATTTGAGAGCAGTTAATAGACATTTACATAGTTATGCCGTTTATGAGGTACCAGGGAAGCCATGTGTGCAGAAGGAATTATTGCCAAACTTCCTTGTCTTCAACGTAGTCTTTAATCTTATAATATGCGTTTTTGATAAGGACACGTTTGATGTGGGTTTTGAACTTTCCATCGCTACGTTTTGTAACCGACTTTAGCAACTTGTTTTATAAGCGGATACTGTTGATAACAAATGATTTGCTTGTTTTTGTTAATCTGGGTATCATAATTTCATGTTTACTACGTGTATTTATATTATGGAAATCACTTCTTGTTTTGAAAAGAGGAGCAATCGGCTAAAATTATTTGCTCACAAGAGTTTTAAGACAATATTAAAATGAGTAAAAACACGCAAGCCAATCCGTCGCAAACCAATCCAAAAATCAAACCCTAGCAACGGGGTTGCCAGATCTGTCGCCAACTCTAAATCTACCAGCCAAAGACAGTTGGATATACCTGGGTCGTTTTGATTGCAAATACAAAATATGCCAAGCGTGCCCACAGCGAGAAAAACTCTTGAGTATGTTGGAAGATAGAATAAAGGTTTGTTTCTCTTTAAGTAGATATAGCAATATACTTCCATGTAACACATGGAAAAAAAGAGGTAACACACAATATTCCACGATACAGCCTGTTATGATATAAAAATAAAAAAACATGAATATGTTAGTGCATTATGCAAACACATGTTATGGGGTCGACGAGGGTTGGGCAAAGAAATATAAAAATACACAAGCAAAGTAAGGTTAACTCTGTAACTCGGTTCAAGGCACAGATAATAAGATATTAGCATTTTTCTTGATGCGTTGTTTGACCAATATCTGCCCTTATTTACTTGGGGACGGTGGCGGCGCACCATTCCTTTTTCCATACATGTCTACTAGCAGATATTTTACCAATATGTGCTTCTATGATTGCTTATTTGTAGCTGTTTCCTACTCTTTATCATAATAATTAAAAAAAACCGGCCAAGTGCGTGTCATAATTATTTAAAGTTCAAGTTTGGCCAAGTGCGTGTCAGACCACGCCCAATGGCGGGTTCCGTAGTTGGAATGAATTTATCCTAAGAACAAAGTTGACATTGCAGTTGAAAAACATGTTCTCCCATACATTCCAACTGCAAATGTAAGTTGGTCGACTATTATTCGTTAACTTGTAAAGCCCACTTAGCTGTGATAGTTTTCTTTTTAACTTCGTTATGCATACTATTTCCGTGATTTTTTTCACATGCCCAAAAACAACCATTTAGCTGGCAAGGCGGTCACTTTTTTTTGGTTGGGAAATTGTCAAATAACTACTCCCGCTCTGGGCGGAGCGGGAGGGTGTGTCAGACTCTTACTGACTAAAACCTACCCGTGTTCCTCTCATTGCCTGTGTTGCCAGGGGCCTCGATATCCCTTCCTAACTTTCCGACGACCCCGGCAGGCATCGGCCCTAGTGGACCCCTACACTTGTGGGGGACACTTGACCCTAAGAAAAAATTGTGTTTTTAAAGTTTAATGTTACGCAAACGGATCCATGAATCGAAAAATGGACTCTACAAACCCGCAATATTTTTGAACGGCTTATTCGACGATACCACACACCGTGGGATAGACGAGAAAGAATATCATCCCCACTTTACGTGCTGCACGTAAAGTGGGGATGATATTTATTTTCCCTACAATTTTTTTTCATGATTTTATTTTACAACTTTGTCGGCGTAATTAATATGTACGGCGGACAGACAGACAGACGGACATGGCGAAACTATAAGGGTTCCTTGTTGACGTCGGAACCCTAAAAAAGGTATGAGACTGATCCTTGTTAGGCACACGCGTGGCAAGACCACCGTAGAAACTGAAGAAAAGAAAGATGAAATGACAGATTTTAGAATGATTTCTGTGGCGCGATGTCAGATATGAAGAAAATAAATGTCACTTTGTCTGTGTCCTTTCCTTCTACGCGTGCTGCGCATACCCAAGACGTTTGTGACAAGACATGATAAATTATGTCTTGTCTTAAATGCTAGCACGGGTCAACCACATACTCTAGAGGCGCGACATACTTTTCTTGTTGCTGACTTCATAGCGTGTTGAAAAAAATCGTTTGATACGCGTTGGCATACTTTTATTTATTCAATAAGTACATTAACAGCTTAAACAATATAAATATATACATTGGCTTAAAACAGAATTTAGGTATTACTTCTAATGTATACACAAATTTTAGACGTACATACAGTTGAAAGAAGAAAAAAGACATTGGACAGCACCTGCTTGCTAAACTAGTAGTAAAATTAGTTAGTATAATAAAATAATAGTACTGAAATAAAATACATGAGAACGGGCAAACCATCCACCTCATTTAGAGGCTGCAAGTCCACGCGCAGTTCTTGACACAAATAAACCACCATAGGCTTTTTCAGAACGGAAATTCGTTTGAAATCCTAGTCTGGGAACTCGAAAGGGTTATATAGGAGTCCTGAATGTTTCTCCGGAATATTTTCCTGCTTTGGGTCTGTTGCTTTTGAACAAGAACATAATTACAATAATTTATTGCAGTAATTATAGGGTTTTTTATCAATTTTCAAATCCTATCACCACCTCCGAACGACGTGATAATTTTTTCTTAGTCATCTGTCAAAGTGTGACATTTGTGACAAAATGGGGGCGCCCATATTAGCAAAAAATACCTAATGAGTCCCAACTAAACGTCAAAAAGTTATGTTACATATCAAGAAATTATCTCACGCCGCGCCGGTGTGCTGGCATTTAAGACAAAACGGTTTTATCGTCCAAACTGTGATAAAATGTGTGACTCCTGCCATGTCATAGTAGGCCGTGGTCGCTTCGCTGGTAGATGTACTTCTAGAAACATCTTACGTAGAAGCTACATAGTCCCACATTTTCTAAATAAACATAAGTACCTACTGCAATTTCGTTAACCACTGAAAAGTAATCTTGAACTCTCGTTATTCTATAAAGTTGTAACTAATGTTGTTTTAGAAAGTACTCGCTTATGAATAAGTACCTACAAGTTTTGGCAGTTTTTAACACAAAGATTTGTTTGCAATATTTGTAAGACTGTCAGTCAACATTTTATTGAAATTGTTAAAAACAAAGATTTGTTTGCAATATTTGTAAGCCTGACAGTCAACATTTTATTGAAAGTGTTTTCATACAAAACTCCAACAAAAACCATCTCAAACTTACCCAACATAAAAATCTTTCATAAAAAAATGTCCCCTGGCAGAAATAAAGCACGTTTCTACTAAGCTCGGATGGGTAGAACTCAAACGAGTAGAAAATAGATATTTTCTACTGAGTCGACGATGTCAACCGGCTCACTAGCGAACGGGGCTGCAATTTTACGCATTGATTGGTGCATACAGATCGTTTGCAGCGTTTATAAGGCTAGATTGAAATCACTCCGGCTAGATTCGTAGAAAGAATAAACGTTCACGGGATTTTTGTATCTTTGAACGGTTTGAACGCTTCCAATTGAAGTTGCTTTGCGATTTTGATTTGATTTCTTGATATTTGCACCATGTTCAATCATTTTGGTGTATGTGTATGTTCCATTAGCACGTCAGTCAGTTGGTCGTTTTTTTGGCAAAATTACACTTAAGTATGCTATACGCCCTGCCGGAGTCGCGGGAAGGTACTTATGGGTCACCGAGGCCCCCGCAACACAGGCAACGGAAGGAATACGGGTGTATTTTGTGGCATCTTCGTGATTTTTTTTTGTATCGTATCAAATTAGTTTTATTATGTTTTCAACACATTATCATACCTCCTGCCATATATCCTGAAGAATATCATATATTTTTCTGATTTGGTTTACTGCAGTGGATCATATACTTTTAGGCATTATAAAACTTGTATTTCGCTCCTGTAGTCCCCTTAAATAGCTTATATAATCAGCCTATAATGTTCCCACTGCTGGGACACAGGCCTCCTCTCTGTGAGAGGGAGTGGGCCATAATCCACCACGCGGGTCCAGTGCGGGTTGGTAGATGTCACATGTCTTCGAATTTTTGGTTGTAGGACATGCCGGTTTCCTCACCACCGTTTTGAGAGTAGTGGTGATGAAATAATTGACACAATGTAAAGCACCAGTCCCAGTTTGAACCTACGACCTACAACTCGTAAGACATGGCTGTTACCAATGGGCCACCAGTGCTCGCTTGCAATATAGCTTTACCAACCTAATTACATTCGATCACCTCAGAAAGTGTGTCACTCAGATTAAAACAAAGAGGGAATGGAGCGGCATTTGTTTGTTTCTGTAGAAAATAATAAAAGTCGCGTCGTCGTACGGACAATGGCGCCATGGCGTTCACTTCATTCATTGTCTCACTTGGTGTTGCGACCTCGTCTTTGTTACGTTCGTTTGATTTCATAAATACTTCTTGTGTTTATTTTACACAGATTTAAAAAAAAATATTTATTAGTTTCATAATAATAATCATCATCAAAATAATTTAATCATTTGTTAACGTAGGTACAAATGATTATGGTTATGATAATGAAAGAAATGATTTCTTTTTTTAACTGTGTCCTTCTATCTATGTTAATTATTATGATCTGCCTAGCCTTTTTCCAACTATGTTGGGTTCAGCTTCCAGTCTATTCTGAATACCAATAATTTACACGGAGCGACTGCCTATCTGACCTCTACAACCCAGTTACTGGGTAACACGATACCCCTTGGTAAAACTGCTTGTCAAACTTTTGGCATTTTGACTAACCATAACATTACAGCCGGGACCAACGGCTTAACGTGCTTTCCGAGGTATGGAGGGTCTTGGTAGGTATGTAAAGATGGTCACCCATCCACGGACCAACTGCGGCTGTAATTACTTAGCCACACCCTGCTATCTATGATAATATGAAATGTTTATGTTAGAAATCTGCTTCCGGCACTTTTTATTTATTTGCCTATAGGCAAATAGGCATTATTTTCTCTAAGAAGAACCGTAGGTTTACAAAAATATTGTACCGTTTCAAGAATGTTAATAGTATGGTTTGATAGATCCATGAACTATTGGTTAATGTCACATTTTGTTTTTTGGTAAACTTAGGTCTAGTCCCGTAGGCGCGGGCTTGCGGACGGTGAGCAATGGGTAGCTCACCGTCCGGTAAGGACCAGGCCCGGGTCGACGACGCGTTGTGTTTCACGCGCGCCTCAAAGAGATGTCGTCAGCACAAGTGTAGGGGTCCACTAGGGCCGATGCCTGCCGGGGTCGCGGGAAGGTACAAAAGGGTTACCGAAGCCCCTGGCAACACAGGCAACGGAAGGTATACGGGTGGGTTTTAGTCAGTAAGAGTCTGATACACCCTCCTGCTCCGCCCAGAGCGGGAGAAGTTATTTGATGATTTCCCACCCAAAAAAAAGTATACCTAGTCAAATAATTAATTGATTAACAGCACAGACAAGCCGCATTTGAATTCGTTTTTAAAGTGAAAACTTCTTTAGGTGCGTTGAGCCATTTCTGGTAGGGGAAAGCCTTATGGGTTCGCGTCATCGACATGTATTAGCAACTTGGTCAGCAGTGAAAGTATATAATATAATACAATTAAAAGGTACGCGACACCTCGCAGCGTAACACGACGCCTTCACTTAGTGTGCAGTTGTTTTTAAGTACGAGTATGTTGCAGAAAATATGTTTTAGTTTATAGTCATTATTTTTCTACTTGTTTTTATTTTTTTACTTAGGTTTTTATGGGACTCAGTTGCATGAAATAAAGGATTTTCTTATTATTATTATTATTAAAAAGAAAATTAAAAAAAAATGCCACTGATATGTCATAGTTACAAGTTTTCACTTCTGCCCAGACCTCATGACTGACTGATGTTGTTTTTTTTATTTGACGAGGATACATAAGGAAGTCAACTTGAGGAGGGGCTTGTGGCTAAGTAATAACAGCCGCACGGGTCGATCGATCAGGTTAAGCTACGCTTGCCGCAGTTGGTCCGTGGATGGGTGACCATCTTTACATACCAAAACCTCTCCGTGCCTCGGAAAGCACGTTAAGCCGTTGTTCCTGGCTGTCATTTGTAGATCTTTACAGTCGTTACGGGTCGTCAGAAGCCCGAAAGTCTGACAACCAGTCTTACCAAGGGGTATCGTGTTGTGGAGGTCAGATAGGCAGTTGCTCCATGTAAAATACTGGTATTCAGCTGCAGTCTAACTGGATAGACTGAAAGCTGACCTGATGACGTAAGGAGGTCAACTTGCAAAAGTCATTAGGTGAAAGTTTCCTACATGCTTCCTAGTTTCAGTAAATAAATACTGGTAGCTTACCTATGTAACATAGGTATATACCGTGTCAGAGTAACGAACTTCCGCAGCCGTGTCTGAAGAGCGAGGGAACTGCGCTCGATCGTCGTCCGGTGCTTCCACTTTAGTTAAATGAATCATAAATACAAGTACCTGCTTATATTTATTATTAACTAGCAAACTTTTTTTATCAAGTCATAAAACCGTGCGAAGCAGGGGCGTTTCGTACGGTTTTTACGACTTGATAAAACATCCAGATTTCTTTGTTTTATTTTTTACAAGCTATGCCCCGCGATTTCACCCGCATAAGTCTCGATTCCGTGGGTATATCGAGATAAAAAGTATCCTATATCCTAATACAGGTCATGTTCTACCAATGTGTCAAATTTCATCTAAATCCGTACAACCGTTTTAGCGTTAAAGCGTCATAAACAAACAAACTCACTTTTGCATTTAAAATATTAGTTAGAATATTTATTAAGCACGTAAACCTTCCGAAATAAATTGTCTAAGTGATTGTGAAAACCGCATCCAAATCCGTTGCGTAGTTTAGAAGAACAAAGCGCTCACACAGACAGACACGAAAAGAGTTTGTTTTTCAATCTGTAAAATCTTTCCTCTCGCTTTCTGTGGGAAAGATTCCGTGAAAAGGGATGGAAGTGTGTAGGCAGGAAGTGACAGCTTGAGCATGGAATGAGTAAGTACGTTTTAATAGCATGGAATTAGTATGTACTTTATAATAGCATGGAATTAGTAAGTACTATCTAGATTATAAGTAGAGGGGTTCGAATTTCGACCAGTGGGCGACCGCTAGTAATGAATAATTGTTCAATTATATATTTCAGTATTTAGCTTTCTTCAATTCCAAGGTTAATTTCTATCGCTGCTCAGTTGGTTAGTACCAAGGTGAGATGTCAGATGGTACATACACATCATAATATGCGACTACTGTAAGGCTTGCTCGTTTTTGTTTTTTTTTTTACTTTTGATTCAATACCCAAATTGGGGGGGTAACCATCACCTCATAAAGCAGTATTATTATAATATTACTTCACAGTGGGAAAGTGATGGAGCTATACAGGACTTATGGCTCCATCTCTTTCTCACGCTGAAGTAATATTGAAATAATACTGCTTTAAGAGGTGATGGTTACCCCCCAGCAATCCAAACATGGCTATTATATTACATTACATAGAACAATGTCTGCACTAGTACTCCGTTTGGATCAGTACCTGTTTAGTACAGGTACTGATCGAAACAAGCTGCAGCATGACACAGTAACAATTTCCGTCCCCGTATCTAGAGTTACGGAAGCTGCGTTTGATCGCTGTCTTTTAAGAGCTTTGTTACAATGCAACTACAGTAAGGCGCCATCTCCACGGACGACAGAATCGCAGCGATAGTTACGCTGTGCCTTCAAATTATCGCCGCGATTATATATATCCCCGTGTAGAGATTAATTCATAGAGTTTCTATTTAATTTGATGGCACGGCAGGACTATCGCCGGTTTTCTCGCCCGTGGTGATGAGGCCTAAGTCAAAGATGAAAAAAGTTTTTCTTAGTAGTGAAACTAAAGATTTATCAAAGACTAGAAAATATTGAGATAAAAGTTTGTATTTGATCCGGAGGACACGGTGGAGCATACGGTGGTGCATACGGTGGAGGTCTGCCCGGTTTGGGCAGAGCACCGCCGTGTCCTCGTGGAGGCGATTGGCGGTAAAGATCTCTCGCGTCCGGCCCTGGTTCAGGCCATGGTACGGAGCGAGAGGGCATGGGCAGGAGGCGGGACGGTTGAGGGAAAGGCAAATTTCGCGCCCTCTCGCCCCTAGCCGCCGCAGGAGACGCCCTGGGTGTCAGCAATACCGGGCGGATTTCCGGCCACCATAGGCGCGGGCTTGCGGACGGTGAGTAATGGGTAGCTCATCGTCCGGTAAGGACCAGGCCCGGGTCGACGGCGCGTTTTGTTCCACGCGTGCCTCAAAGAGATGTCGTCAGCACAACATGGCCCTAGTGGATCTGCCGGGGTCGCGGGAAGGTACAAAAGGGTTACCGAGGCCCCTGGCAACACAGGCAACGGAAGGGACACGGGTGGGTTTTAGTCAGTAAGAGTCTGACACACTCCCCCGCTCCGCCCAGAGCGGGAGAAGTTATTTGATAATTTCGCACCCAAAAAAAAAGTTTGTATTTGATCTCTGTTGTATTAAGAAATGTAAATGCTCTGTGATGAATCGAAGAATTAAGTTTCCAGCTACTTAAAGTTTCAAGTAGGTAGGTACTTAATAAGAATTCTGTTTAATTTCTTTTAACTTTAACTTAAGTTTAGGTCCCCTTTAGTTACTTAGCTTATTTAAACTAAAGAATATGTATTTATCTTATTCGTATTTTAGATGTCTTATTAATATTTACTATCGTAAAGTCAATTTCGATCTAAATCAAGTTACTTATAAAGTTATAAACAAAGTCATTCAACTTTAAACTTAACTAACTTGAGTTTAACGGATTATTAAGTTAGTTAATAATTAATTTCCCGAAACTACGAGACAGTTGGGTGCAAAATATTAATTTTAGATGGCAATATTGGTTCTACCAATATTTACAAGGGTTGTCACTAGCTACAATAAAATTATTAGGTATTATTTGAATAACGAATAAGATATTTAAGGTTATTAGAGAACTGCGAATTAATGAATATGAAAATAATTTCAAAAGAATCTCAGAGCATTGCTTATCGAAAATTGTTTTTATAATATTAAGGAATTTATGAATTCCAAGACAAATGGGAAAGTTGCATGACATGAAAATTAAATATGACATTTTAATTTTAAGCTGTTGACTTTTGTTATTTAGTTTCTTTGGTTGTCATTTGAAAGTTGATATTTACACAATTTGTAATTTAATTATTTTTCTTTGACATTGGTAATTTGATTATTTTTCTCTGACATTTGTAGTTTGACAATTCTTGATTTAGTCATTTCTTTTTTTACATTACATTTTAATTATTTTTTTTAAATTGATTAAATTAGATTCATCAATCAATATTTGCATGTCAAATTTTGTGACACTCCAAAAGGCTTACTTCTGTTTCGAACGCAAAGTTGAAGGGAAGCGCTGATTGCGAAATTTCACAGCTTATTGAATGTCGAAAAGTGCTTATTCGATAATCCAGTGTTTGACAGCCCTAACAAGAGTGTGGGCGAGTGGGGATGGGAGGTCAATCTATTAGTTTGTTGGTGTAAACTGGACTGACGGATTATTTCATAGTATTTTAGTATAGCAGTGTATTTGTGGCGTATGGTGTGTTAAACTAGTGGTATGTTGTTCAATCATTGACGTTATTTGGTCGGGATGTTTGTGCTTTGAATTATTGAAGTGGTCTGGTTTGATTGCGGTAATTTTGAAATGCATGAAGTATTTTAGGACGGTGTTGAATGGGCAATGGGGGAGTCGCAAACTGTTATTTTGTTTTTTTTTGTGTAACGGTACATCCTTAATGGTCGAGCATTTTGCAACATAGAAGTGTCGCTTGACCTAAGTCACCTCTTCACTAAAAATTATTTCGTGAAAATGTGTAATCTAGACATATTTTTGGATCTTACTAATGACCAGTTGACATTTCGGACTGAAACAGATGATTAAGAAGAATTACCTGTCGTATCTACATCACAGTCATAACAGCTATTACTTTAACTTTTCTTTAATTCATAGCCCTAATGACATTGAAAATAACACGAAAATTTGATGACGTCACTTGTCAGTTTGGAATGGCGATTAAATGGGTAATTCATTTTACTGTACTTTTATTTTTGGGTTTTTTCACACCAAAGAAAGTAGATATATAGGCCTCAGGCATTAAGTCCGCCTTTGTACAGTATTTTTTTACTTGTGCGTAAAGTTTTAATTAATAACTTAATAAGATATCAGGCAACGTGTGTTATTTTAGTTACTTGCCCGCAAAATATCCCGTGGGAACGGGATTAAAAGTACCCTGTAAGTTAACCCAGGCTATAAACTATCTGTGTACCAAATTTAATCCAAATCCGTTTAGCCGTTTTTGCACCAATCCGGAAAATACATACAAACAAACAGAAAAACGGACAATAATTCAAAAAAGTTGTATTTTCGGCATCAGACTCGTTCCCACACCTCGTAGCAATTACCTACCTTTTTTCAAAAATATTCAATGTACAGTTTTGACTTCGTTACTATTTTATTATATGTAGGTACTTATAGATGACCAAACCCCCCTTGATTCCCCCCTTCGGAGAAACTAGGTGTGATGTTATGTTATAACCAAACCCGAAGTTGCCTTTTCTTTGGTAGAAGGGTAAACCTAACTATTTTAATATTATCTTTCAGAAGACTAAAAATATCTTAATCATTCGGAGAAATATCCCTTGGTATTATTAGTCAGTAAGAAATTCAGAAGTTACGTTATTTGGGAAAGAATGCTAATTTTATAAATATACAATTAACCCTTGCCGTACCTTTTTAGTAAAATAGTTAGGACAACTATTTACGAGTATGTGAAAAGGGTGATTATTATAACTTAACTTTTACTTAATTTACTTGAAGGAAAGACCCAGGGTCTGTTTCTACACATACATCCTACTAATTATATTCAAAGTCAAAGTCAAATAATTTATTTCAAATAGAAACATAAATGTCACTTTTGAACGTCAAAATATACAAAAAATTGTATGGTATTTTTTCATGGATTTCAAGTACCTTCCAAATTGAGAAGGGTGGGGAAGAAACTCCACCGTTACTCTTTAAAAATGTATTAAATGTTTTGTATACATTCATTATATAATTACCTATATGCGAAGACTGCACCTAGAATAAAATTATTATACCACAATAGGTATTTTTTTTTTATAAATGAAGCTTTGACAGGTAATTTAATTATGTGATAGATACATGGTGCTTACATATCGTCCCTTAGCTAAAAAAAGCGCATAAGTAATTTTTACCAACTTTACAGGAGATGAAAAACTTGTGCGGTGTTGATAGGCCAACCGACTTGCGTGCTGTCAATACTTTGTGAATTACGGCTTCTGATTGGCTGAAATCTATATAATGTGACCAATGGTTAGACGCGCTGTGAGCAGCTCCATCTAAAGGCATTCAAATGTGAAACAAACATTGTAGAAGTAGACGATTTTCCTAAAATTTAAACAAGTACTAAGTCAGTGTGTGAGTTAAAGTAATCACATAATGTAAGATCACTGTCATAAAATAATAAATATTTGAATTAAAATAGCAACCAGTTTTATTTTGTTTTGTCTATTCATACAATAACTGAGTTTCAAAATGAAATGAAATGAAATGATGATGATTAAAATGCTTCTTATTTCTGTAAGTAGGTTTGTACAAATACTTTTACACGTCAATATGAGTTGTACCAAGACTTAAAATAATTATGGTAGGTACTCATTCTTTAAAAGTTTTTGGATCAGTTTAGTTAATCAGAGAGCAGCAAGCCCTTCTGTGACGGTGACGGTCAGTCAGTGAACAAAAATGACAGACCTTGCGCCAGTCTGTCATTTTATCTCGAACGAAAATTATCGCAAAATTAAGACAAATTGTCAAGCGTGCGTAAACTGCGCGTGTAACTGATTGGTTGAATTATATAACAACAGCCAATCGCGCCAAGGCAGTTTACGCGCGTTTGACAATTTGTCACAACTAAAGCGCGGTCAGTGTCAGACTGCATACGAAACAAAAAGAAGCGCGATGACACAACACTAGGAATTTATTGCAAAATATGAAGCAATTATCTATTTACAAAAATATCTATTGGTTGGATAAAAATACACACACACAACACACTACAACACACACAAATACACAAAACACTAACACACAACACAAACACACACACACATGCATATGTTGCTTGTAGAATAATCTGACAAAAAATCAGTATGATTGCATGTATATTAATTAGTATGGTTATTTATCGTTAAAAGAAATGTTTAGCATCTTCGTAATTTTTTTCTCTCGTATCAAATTAGTTGTATTATGTTTTCAATACACTATCTACTTAGCATATATCCTGAAGTATATCATATATTTTTACTGCAGTGTTCTGATTCTGTTTACTGCAGTGGATATATACTTTTAGGCATTAGAAAACTTGCGGTTAGCTCCTGTAGTCCTCTTAATTTTGTGATAATTTTCGTTCAAGAGAAAATGACAGACTGGCCCTGGTCCTTAGTCACTTTTCATAGTAAATTCGTTATTTCCAATTAAAGTCACCGGATCAGACAAGCCTGCTGCACTATGAAAGTTCGTGTTTTCAAATACCTTTTGTTACTTTAATTCAATATTTATTTGCTGCAAGCACACGCACACACATAATCAGCGCACTGCTGGGACACAGGCCTCCTTTCTGTGAGATCCCGGGAGTGCGCAGTAATTCACCACGCGGGCCCAGTGCGGGTTGGTAGATGTAACATGTCTTCGAATTTTTGGTTCTCGGACACGCCGGTTTCCTCACGATGTTTTCCTTCACCATTTTGAGAAAAGTGGTGATGAAATAATTTACACAAAGTAAAACGCCTGTCTGGGTTCGAATCTACGACATACAACTCGTAAGTCGCGGCTGTTACCACTGGGCCACCACTGCTCTGTGGTGCAAGCAAATTCCTAATATTATTTAGAGGGAAAGTTGCACATAAGCGCACTGTATTGTTGTGTTTATGGCAAACAACGTGACGATGACTCCTTAAAAAGGGTAGGTAAAGCCCTTGTTTCCAAACCGTTTCCCACGTTTCGGGTTAATGAGGCAATTCTATGGGTTTACCACCATGTTTTCCTTCACTAATTCGGCAGTATTACTTGTTTTTTTTTATTTTTATTTGGCGAAGGGTGAGTACCTAGTAGTGTTAGTGTGTTCCATCAATGAGTATGTGTATTTCAACTTCTTACCAATTATTAGTTTATTAATAATAAGATAAGATAAGATAATGAGTTATTTCTCATCATAATTTTTAAATGATCAAGTTTTAATTTTACTGTGGGATACTGGTGCCTAAGCAGCTAGGCGTGAGGACTGTTCAGGACACCAGGTCTCCACCCTTTCGGAAGCAGTTACATTTATTTAGGATTATGTACTCGTAGACAAACGCGTTAAGTTATATAAAACCAGAAAAAGGTAACACTATTGATTATTGCTTATTATAGGGTATTTTTGAGACGGGGCAGTAAGGGCAGCTACCATAGCCGTTGTAGCTACAGGAAAACGGTCTTATGAGACCGTTCTTACCTTTTTGAGAAATTTAGATCTGCATTCACAGATTTTGAAAAAAATGTACAGTCAGCAAGAAAATGTACAGTTTTCACATAAACTTTTTTGATGCCAATCGATCCTGTTTCTTACAGGAATCAAAAAACTCTACTAGACCAACAGAGGTCAGTCAGAAGTCAGAAATTGCAAAAAACTATTCCCATACATTTTGTAGGAAATGAGACTCCAACTTATTTTTTTACGATGGATAGACTGGCCGAAAATAACCCTGTATATATAAATATATCTAAACCTATATACCTATAAGTATGTATATTGTTTTTTTTTCCATTTGACACGTTATTATTTTTGTTGACAAGGTATACATATCTCAATCGCATACGGATAGTAGCTTAAAAAGGGATATTATAAATTGCATATCAAATAAATAATCGCCTATCAATACATACTCATCATTTATATTCTTATTTACATCTAATAACTTACTTCACTACAAATAAACTAAATGTTTAACAAAACTCAAACTGCAGATAATTCGAAATTATACATCAATATAACATTACTTTTTTCCTCATAATGCAATACAGTTAAATTTATTTTTGTACAAAAATACTACATACATAGCATAAATACTGACTGCACAGCAAATTTTTCAGTTGTTGGGTTAGGTTAGGTTAGAACAGTGACCATTAACGCGCGAAGGCGAGCGAGCGAAGCGAGCGTGTCGCGGCAGCGACCGCCGAGCGCCAGATGCCCTCTATTACCAAAACAAAAATTCGATGCCAGTTTAAATTAAAACAAAGCTAACAACTGATTATTAAGCTGCTACATTTTACTTATATGTACGTTATGGGGACAACGGGAAATAAATTTAATCACGTCCCGCTGTCCCCGTAACGACTGTGACTAATAAAATGCTGTTTTATTTAGAAAAACTGCTGTACATAATATAAAAATAGAAGCTATATTTAAAAGAAAAAGAGTTAACATGTATAATGTGCATTAAGATTATTAGCTGTGCATTGATAAAAAAGCTTTTGCTTTAGGAAAAATCGCTGTACGCTGCGAAAATAATTTGTAGTGTGTTTAGTGATATTTTGAGTTGAATATTTTGCTGTGCAATCAGTAATTTTGATGGGAATTCGGAATCTTATTGCATAGAAAAAGGATATTTTTTGATTTGCGTTTAAATACTACCCGCTGAAAAATATTAAAAAATAAATTATAATGTCTAGTTTTAAAAAATACAAGTTATACTGTGGTAGCTAGAAGTGTTTCCGTAGCTTCATAACTTAATTCCTGGAGCCAGTACCTAAGCCGTTTTAATTCTGAACATCTTTGCGTTGCGGTATTTTCAGTAGTTTACATAATGACTAGCTTGTGGCTAAGCAATAACAGCCACACGGGTCGATCGATCAGGTTAAGCTACGCTTGCCGCTGTTGGTCCGTGGATGGGTGACCATCTTTACATACCAAGACCCCTCCGTGCCTCGGAAAGCACGTTAAGCCGTTGGTCCCGGCTGTCATTTGTAGATCTTTGACAGTGGTCACGGGTCGTCAGAAGCTCGAAAGTTTGACAACCAATCTTACCAAGGGGTATCGTGTTACCCAGTAACTGGGTTGTGGAGGTCAGAAAGCAGTCGTTCCATGTAAAATACTGGTATTCAGCTGTATCCGGTAAGACTGGAAGCTGACCCCAACATAGTTGGGAAAAGGCTAGGCAGATGATGACATAATGACTCTTAGTTCAGTGTGCCTTTTGGCATAGGCCTCTTTTAACAACTTCCACGGAGTCCAACTCTCTGATCTCTCGCAACTCTTCGCCAATTTTGACCCGCTGTTGAGCTTCAATTTGTGTTTCCATCTTTTATATTGTCTTCCCCTCTTCCTTTTGCCATCTCTGGGGCATTCTGTCACAATTTTTTTCCTCTTGTCTTTAATGCCTCTTCACACGTGGCCTGTCCATCTTCACCTTTGTTGGTCTATTTTGGTAGTTTTATGCAGATTCTGTCAAAGATATGGTTACTTTTCCCACGCGTAGAGATCTTAAAGGGCGACCCGATGCCTGCCGGGGTCGCGGGAAGGTACTAAAGGGTTACCGAGGCCCCTGGCAACACAGGCAACGGAAGGAATACTGGTGGGTTTTAGTCAGCAAGAGTCTGACACACCCTCCCGCTCCGCCCAAGCGGGAGAAGTTATTTGATGATTTCCCACCCAAAAAAAAAGGGCGACTTACAGAAAATGATGATGGAATTTGTACTTGGTTGTAAAATTTAGTTTGGAGGTAACTAGGCATCAATTTCCTATTAACAAATAACAATAATCTATAATTTATCAATCCGTCTAATAACCTTTTGCTTTCCTATAACGTACAGTTCAATTTCACACCAAATGATGTCTAATTGAAATTCTGTCCGAAAATTAAACCTCTTAAATTAATCCTGTATGAACATGTCGGACAATCTGTTTACATAATTCCTCAATAAATTTTGACTGAAATTTTAAACACGTTGAACTTTCAATGCAGTTGGTACTTTAAATGTTTGTTCAGCTCGAACGCTGCCTTAACTAAATGGGGTGGGCAGTGTGGGCAGTCCATTAGTGATGCTTAAGCCGACTGGTAACTAGACTTTATGTTAAGCTCTGGATCTCAATTAGAGTACCTAGGACAGGGATGGTTGCACGTAACACAATAATTTGGGCACGGCCCCAATTGAGGCAGTAAAGTAAATTATTATCGTTTATTTACGTAACCAAATTACAAGATGGTTATTAACATTAACTAAATTAAATTAAAATTACGTTAAACCTAAAAAAGGCCCTCGAGGCATTGTACCGAGGATGCTGGCGGCATTTCCTCGCTGAATTGCAATGCTGAAGCGTTGCGCGAAAAAGCCGCCAGCTTTTCGGTCACCAGTTACATCAATCAGACGTTTCGCGACTTCCGCATATAACTTATGCGCACTGGGACCCCACGGACCGAGGGTCTCGACGCCAAAGGGCACAAAGTTGTACACTCTGCCAAGGCCTCTATATTTTATAATTTTCAGATTTTCGGCATGTTCTGCCGCTGTATCTTAAGAACGGACTACCCGTTGGAGGTGGGACGGTGCCAGTGTGTCTACATAGGTAGCGACACAAAGCAAATTAAAGTATCTGAAGTGATCTAGTTTGCGACAGCAAAAGTTGCACTAATTTGTTATTTAAAAATTGATGAGTTTTTTTTTTGTGTTCATCACTCACTATAGTCACTTGAAATATTAGTTTTTTTTTGTGTAAACTTCACAGACGTGATGAGTATCGATAACTGAACACTAAAACATAATAATAAAACAGATTTTCTCAACACATACAAAGTGTCAACACTACCGCGGCCGTTTCATAATAATATATATTTATTTCAGACTAGGTTGTCAATAGAGTGTTAGTAATATACTGAAACTTAAGAACTATGTTAATAATACACCCATACAAAAATAAACTATAATAATTATCCTATACGAGTATGTAGGCGAAACCAGTGCCTCCAGATAGGACCCTCAACATATTTAGCAATAACCCTCAGGTAGCCGTTAGGACTGTCTCTGCGCATCAATGATGCTGCTCGTTTTCTAATTATGGCATAATAACCATCCATTTAATTGTGATTCTGCAACATCGCTTGACATACTGCAACAGCGAGGCAGCCCCATCAACATCTCGAAGGCATTGTTATACTGAAAACTCCGAGCTCCGAAAACAGATTGGAAGAACAAACAATGTTGTTTTGAATGCTTTGACACGACCTGACAAACCTGCGAGCCAGCATATTTCAGGGAATCGCGAGCCCGGCGTTCCCGTTCTACGTTTAGGTCATCAGTTAGGTTCTCATTCACAACATGTCCTAAGTACACAAACTGAGAGACTCGTCTTAGCGCAACCCCACCTAGAGTCATGGGCGGTATATATAAAGGATGCATTTGCCCCGCCCGAAACATCCCCCCCGACCCTTGCTCGACGAAGCACCAGCCCGCGCCGCAGCTGAGCCTGTAGTTTTAAATTCCCCGAAAAATAATAATTCTGATCAGATACAGCCTGTCCCACCTTGCTGTCCTCCCCCCAGCGACGCCCTAAGCCGAGGTCCGTACCCCACAGGGGGTGCCCTTAGCGTGCAGTCGCTTAGTA
The DNA here is from genome assembly GCA_905333075.3 of Atethmia centrago. Lineage (NCBI taxonomy): Eukaryota > Metazoa > Arthropoda > Insecta > Lepidoptera > Noctuidae > Atethmia > Atethmia centrago. The sequence goes on along the minus strand of HG995378.1, from coordinate 24,826,429 downwards.
ATGTAAGAAATTCGCCCCTGACTTTGAGTTCGCTTAAGGCAGCCACAGGAAAGTCCGGTTAAGTAGTCACGACCTCTCAAGGTCAACTACGAGATGCCATACCTAAAAAAAAAAGCCCGAAACATCAGCAACTCACTTTTTACCCCAAAAAGAAAATAATCACATATTTATCATTTTTATTTTATAATGTTTTTTTTATATTGATACCCAACAAGTCTGCGGAGTTTCGCTGGCTTATTGAATTTGACCCTATATAATAATAAAGGTATTATTGTGAAAGTCTATAGCTTTATTCCAGTAGTCGATTCAAAATTGTTTGTTGTCATGACATACAATATTTATTTGTAAAAAAAAATACCCGTAGATCGCCTCGCCGTCGATCCCTAACTTATGAGATATTCGTGACACCACAACTCAGAGGATGGATGAAGTTCTGAGTGAGCCATTTACTACCAATTGTATCCAGCATAAAGGTTCTGTCTACCCTTTTTGGTATTACAAGCGTGATCGAAATGTTGTGCGCGTATGAAACGTCAAAGTTCTCATGAATTTAATCTAACATAGGCAGTAAACATTTGTATGAACAATTCCCTCTTTAAACTTTCTCATTTAGCGACAAACGAGTTTAAAAGTTTAATGTAGGGCACCGCTTTCAAATAACTGCCATACAATGAATGTGCCTACCCACTGCATTTCAAAGAGACATATAGGTAGATACTGAAATATTAAACACCGACACAAGATTTTTTTTGGTCTGTTGTTGGCTCTTGAGGTTTTTGTGACGTGTGTTTATGATGGCTCCAAATTTTTCATGCTAGATTTCCAGCGAAAAGAAAAACGAAAAACTTTGATCTATACCTTAACTAGGAGATATTTTAAGAAGAACAACAAAAATGTATCAGCTGTTAGAAGTTTAACAGATACTTTATTAAAGCTTCGTATGAACGTGGATTCAAGCTAGACAATGCTTGGGCAGAGCACCGCAGTGTCCTCGTAGAGGCGATCGGCGGCAGAAATCTCTCGCGTTCGGCCCTGGTTCAGTCCATGGTACGGAGCGAGAGGGCATGGGCAGCCGTCACCTTCTTCTGCGAAGCAGTAATACTCGCGAAGGAGGAGACGGGACGGTTGAGAGAAAGGCAAATTTCGCGCCCTCTCGCCCCTAGCCGCCGAAGGAGACGCCCTGGGCGTCGGGAATCCCGGGCGGATTTTCGCCCACCGTAGGCGCGGGCTTGCGGACGGTGAGCAATGGGTAGCTCGGCGTCCGATAAGGTCCAGGCCCGGATCGATGGTGCGTTGTCTCCTACGCGCGTCTCAAAGAGATGTCAGCACAAGTGTAGGGGTCCACTAGGGCCGATGCCTGCCGGGGTCGTGGGAAGGGTTATCGAGGCCTCTGGCAACACAGGCAATGGAAGGAACACGGGACACGTTAAGGAACACGGGTGGGTTTTAGTCAGTAAGAGTCTAACACACCCTCCCGCTCCACCCAGACCGGGAGAAATTATTTGAAAATTTTCCACCCAAAAAAAAATAAAGCAAGACAGACACAATGACTTTTTAATTGTTTCTGTAATTACCGGAGAATGGTTATAACATCATTTTGGCAATTTCATGCTTTAAGCACGTTAACATCATTCTATACATTAACTACAACGTAAAATATTCCACTATCGAAATAAGAAGAGAACTTATTGACATAAGACCTAATTATGTTCGATTTACCATAGAAACCTTCGTCATGAGCAAATAACCCTATTTACGTCACCTAACGATTCAATAAAATGTCTCAGCGCTTACAGGGTTAACTTCGGGGTCATTACTAAGCTATTCGCCATTGAACCCGTTTGTAGGTTAACAATATTTTTCCGTATTTCTTCTTAGTTGAGTTTATTCGGAGGAAGTTTGTATACATATTACTAGCTTAAATTTCATCCGCGTATTTTGACATTAAACTTATCCTCGGGAATCGGATCAGTAGTTTTGAAGATTACATTACGACAGATTATTAATTGCATTGCGTGAAATTTCTTGTTTTCCAGACCTACTGCGTCGCATTGCATCGCCCGCCCGCGCTTTTACTTAAAAAATAAGAAGCTTGCCTGGCTTAGCGTTGTTTCAGACTTTTTTTCTTTTTGCTCGGCTCCTAAGGGTCGTAGCGTGATGTTAAGTTGCCTGTGAACTTCCTGAAGAATTAGGCTATGAAAAATATTTTTTCAAACGGACAGTTAGTTCCAGAGATTACGCTCTACATACAAAACTTACAAACAAACAAATTTTTACCTCTTTATAATATGAGTTATAGATAATATGCTTGCTTGCTTTCAAAGCGTTTCGTATTTCTACAATGACCTTCATGACAGGTCTAAGATATTCGGTACTTAGCATATTACCATAAGCAGCCTATTATGTTCCCACTGCTGGGACACAGGCCTCTGTGAGAGAGGACCGTAATCCACCACGCGGACCCAGTGTGGGTTGGTAGATAACAAATGTCTTCGAATTTTTGGTTCCAGGACTCTTGTCTGTCTTGTGAATAAACCTCATCTAATTAAAAAAAAATATGATTGACGTGTAAAAGCGTTTGTACAAATCTACTTATAGAAATAAAATCATATATCATTTATCAATAGTGGCAAAAGTTTAAAATCAAGGTTAAAAAACTGCATTACTTATTTACCTTAGGTTTTCAAAAGATGTGAAACGAATTATATTTTCCCAAAAAAAAAAAAATTCAACAGTTGTGCTAGAATGTCTGAGGATTTGTGTGAAAAAAATGTAAAAGAGAAACTCAATTAATGGATAAAAAACAGCGCTTTTCTCATAGTTAACTCTTTTTAGGGTTCCGTACCTCAAAAGGAACAAACGGAACTTTTATAGCCTTATAGTTGGTACCACTTGTGTGTCTGTTTGACTGTCACAGCCGATTTGCTCCGAATCTACTGAACCAATTTAAGTTGAAATTTGGTACACATATCAATTTCTGTGACCCAAGCACGTGTAACGTAAAAAAAATAATTTTGAATATGGGGGAAAATAAGAAAAGTAAAAAAACGTTTTGCATACTGTACCGTGTGAAGGACTTGTTATGAGAATTTCATTTTTTTCTAATTTTAAAATACCAATTAATTTTAAAGTTATTAACGAAAACGTATATGACAATTTACCATTATCATAACTCCAAAACTGCTGAGCCTAAAATTTTGAAAAAATATAGAGCATAGTTCTTACTTACTTGTAGATTACAGGAAAACCTATAAGAAGTCAGTCTTAAAATAACATGGTGAATCACTCAATATTGTGCGTACAAACTTACATTTGCAAGTGGAAAGTATGGAGGAATATTGTTTTCACCTAGTGTTAAGTTTGTTCTTGGGATAAATTCATCCTAACTATGTACATAGAATCCCTTCATTGTGCGTGGTCCGACAGGCAGTTGGCGGCTGATTTTTTTATTGTACCTTTTCCTGATAGTGAGACACTAGCTTGACTTTACGAAGCTTATATTTAAACTTCATGGAAATTGTTCTACCGGCGGCGTTGCGTTGCGCGACATGTGGCGCCAGTCTGCACGAGCCTTAACTTGAAAGTTGATTTGACTGATAACGAACTCGTAAGGTCAATTTTTAATTCTGATAATGGCCTTAACATAATTCCAGATTTCATCTTCTGCCTAGCTTTTTTCCAACTACGTTGGGTCGGCTTCCAGTCTAACCGGATGCAGCTGAGTACTAGTATTTTACATGGAGCGACTGCCTATCTCACCACCACAACTTTGTTTTTTTTTTTTTTTGGTTCGGAAATCATCAAATAACTCGGGAGGGTGTGTCAGACTCTTACTGACTAAAACTTACCCGTATTCCTTCCTGTTGCCTGTGTTGCGGGGGCCTCGGTGACCCATAAGTACCTTTCCCGCGACAATACGATACCCCTAGGTAAGACTGGTTGTCAGACTTTCGGGCTGCTGACGACCCGTAACGACTGTCAAATATCCACGAATGACAGCCGGGACCAAGGGCTTAACGTGCTTTCCGAGGCACGGAGGGGTCTTGGTATGTAAAGATGGTCACCCATCCACGGACCAACCGCGGCAAGCCTAGCTTAACCTGATCGATCGACCCGTGCGGCTGTTATTACTTAGCCACAAGCCCCCAACATAACATACAACACAACATAATTCCAGATTTACAATTACTTAACTATATTTTCGTCAAATAGTGTCTTTACGTTTGAAAATGGCTTGGCAAATGGATGTGAAAGTGAGTTTGTTTGTTTGTTACGCTTTCACGCTAAAACGGCTGAACGGATTTGGATGGAACTTGGCACATGGGTAGCCCATGACCTGGATTAGGTTATAGGATACTTTTATCCCGATATTCCCATGGGATCGAGACTTATGCGGGTGAAACCGCGGGGCGCAGCTTATATTATGTATATATTTTTATTGCGATAATAGGTAAACATAAACACTGAACAGTATCTGCTGGGACCCCTCCTTTTTTTGCTCTACATTAATGACCTTCCGGGGAAAATAAACCACCCCATGGTACTATTCGCCGATGATAGCACCGTAGTGATTAAGTGTGATGATCCCAACACTTATGAAAATGAAATAAATATGACATTAAATAGAATAATATCATGGTTTGACAACAATAATCTAATTATAAACTTAGAAAAGACTAAAATTATGCATTTTTATCAAAGGATCCCACAAAAAATCCTCGACATTAGCTATTTAGGGACGAAAATAGAACCAGCTACTGCTACTAAATTTCTTGGTATTAATATAGACAATAATTTGACTTGGAGATCTCAGACAGACGAAGTATGTAAAAAACTTCATAAATTTGCCTATGTTCTCTATAAACTATCAAAAATAGTGAGCCTAGAATCCGTACTAACAGCCTATCACGGCTATGTTGCATCAACACTCAGATATGGCGTAATATACTGGGGCAATTCAGTAGATAGAGAACTTGTATTTAGAGCCCAAAAAAGATGTGTCAGAGCTATGTGTAGCCTTAAAAGCACGGACAGTTGTCAACCGTTCTTTAAACGTTTAAAAATTCTGACCTTGCCATCGTTGTACATATACGAAACAAATGTGTTTGTCAAATCTAACATCTCATTATACAAAATAGCTGCTAAAAGTTACTACAGAAAATTACGCGATAAGAATAAGTCAGAACTCGAAGTGACTTATGGCAAAACTGCACTAATGAATAAAAGTACCTTCTGTATGGCCAAAAAAATATTTAACAAATTACCTGAACAAATAAAAACGTTAAATCTGGACAATTTCAAAAAAGCACTATTTAAAATTTTGATAAATAAATGCTATTACTCACTAAAGGAATATTTGGAGGACAATTCTATAGTTACTGCCTCAGAAAATTATTCATTACCTCACCTATTTTGACGACCTTGAATTTTATTTGATATTAACATTAATATGACATGTAACTTAATCTATTTGACATTTATTGAAATTGATTGTATTTTAAATTTGTATTGATGTGCATGTATCTATTAATACTGACTTTACTAGCGATGTGAAAGTTACGTAATTCTAACATTTTATGATATTTTAAAAGTAAAATGTGTGTTCAAAAGTAAAAATTTGACAATGTTAATTAAATATATTTGTACGCCTCTGGGCAAAACATAGAAGATCTACCTATCTGTAACATCTCACACTCTGTTGTAATTTGACCTATGTTTACAAATAAAGCATTCTGATTCTGATATCTAATACAAAAAGGGTTGTATCCAAGAAGTAATCTTGACTATAGATAGAGATTACTTTACTCCTAAATATGTCACTTTTATGTCCCCAAGAAGATGTAGAACGGTTTGTGACCACACGTATTTTGTCCTTCCTTTTGTCTTTGTTTTATTTTATTGGGACGTAAACGTAAATAATACTGATAATCGGTTGGGCTTGTGACTAAATAATAACAGCTGCACGGATCGATCGGAAGGTTAAGCAATGCTTGACGCGGTCGGTTCATGGATGGGTGACCATCCATTACTTATCAAGACCCCTCCGTGCCTCGGAAATCATATTAAGCAGTTAGTCCCGGCTGTGATTCGTAAATCTTTGACAGTTGTTACGGGTAGTTAGAAACCCAAAAATTCTGACAACCAGTTTTACCAAAGGGGTATCGTGTTATGGAGTAACTGGGTTGTGGAGGTCAGATAGGCAGTCGCTCCAAGTAAAATACTGGTATTCAGCTGGAACTTTAGACTGGAAGCCGACCGCAACATGGTTGGGAAAAGGCTAGGCAGATTGATTGTATCGGTTTGGGGTAGGAGGCACAAAATCGTACACCTACCTTTCATCATAAAACTTTAAAACAGAATTCTGCACGGAAAAAAAGGATCTCTTCAGCGAAGAATATCAATATTCTCAGAAAAATTGTTTCAATCCAAGTAAATATTTTCTTAACGTAAGTAAATGTACTCAGTCCAAGAAAACCTGTTTACTCAAATTAAGAATAATAAATACTTGGTTTTTATTCTTGACTTAAGCAAATATTTTTGATTCAAGACTATAATAATCTTAATTGAAGAAAATATTCTAAGAGAGAAATAATATTCTTAAAATTAAACTTAATAATTCTTCATTTAAGTATAATGTCTTCGAAGAAGACAATAAAACTAAGACAAAATTTTACTTCATTCAATAATATATTGTTTTCCCCATGTATGAATCAATATTTGTCTTGACCAAAAGGATATTGTCTTAATTTAAGACATCCTTTTTTTCCGTGTGGTTTTTCATAAAAATGTGTTGTCAGTGACTGACAGTTGTCACCTCACAGGGTAGGTGACAGGTGTCAGTTGGCGTGGTAGAATGGCAGTCTACACGTTTGTCAAGATGTTTGCCTGTGGACTATTATTGAACGACTTGATTGATTGATACGTTGAAGTGTAGGATCTGAGGCTAGACACTTGAAAATTGCTTCTATTCTCATACTAAAGTTGCGTAGTAACTATTATCTAATATGTGAGTAAATGTTATCTAATATGTGAGTAAATGTTATCTAATATGTGAGTAAATGTTATCTAATATGTGAGTAAATGTTATCTAATCTGCGACTAAAGCGTCAGTTGTAAATAACTGTCATAAAAAAAAACATCTCCAGATTCGTTTAATATATAAAAGCCTACATAAAGCCTTTAGATATCCTAACTTTAATCTTAATCCTAACTAATATTATGCGAAATAAAACTAATAAAATAAGAAAGTAAGTTTGTTTGTTTGTTACGCTTTCACGCTAAAACGGCTGAACGGATTTAGATAAAATTTGCCACATGGGTAGACCATGACCTAAATTAGGACATATGATACTTTTTATCCGAATACTCTCACGGGTACGAGACTTAAGCGGATGAAAACGTGGGGCGCGGCTAGTAATATTATAAATGCAAAAGTGAGTTTGTTTGTTTATTTGTTTGTCACTTTCAAAATGAAACGGCTGAACGGATTTAGATCAAATTTGGCACATGGATGGACCACGACCTGGGACATAGAAATAGGACTTATTATCCCGATATTCCTATGGGATCGACACTTATGCGTGTGTTATGAGGCGCAACTAGTTTATTATAAACCAATGATTTAAATAAAAAACTGACACAAAGCTTTTCTGATTACTGCAAATATGAAAATCACGAAACAGTCATCATTTCTTTCGTTGCCAACAAATAATCTAACTTACAAAACCGGAAAAACCACGGAATCTAATTCAAATGCTTTTAAAAAAGGAATAAAGCTCAAATGGCATCCGAACCCAGAGCTTTATTGCAGCCCATGAATGATGCATGCCGCACACAAGTTGAATCAGATATATTTGATTAATATAAATATTTATTCATTGTATATTTTACGGTATCAGAATCTATGCTTTCTGTGGACTTTGCATTGCGGTATGAGGTTGAAGTATCAAACGTGAGTTTGATTGAATCAATGTGTGTATGGTTATACTCTCTAAATGTAGACTAATTTAATGAAAGATTATATATAACAGGGTATTTTACTATATACGAGATAATCTATTTATAAAATCTATAAATGGATTATTGAGATAGTTTAGGCAAAAAGGAGTAGGAAAATAACAACATAAATTTTAAAATTCAATTCAACGTTTTCAGTTTTTCTAATCTGTTAAAAAAAACTCCATGAAATAGTAGCCGCCATGTTATTACGTCATACCGCTATGTAAACTAAAACGTGTCAACTGTCAACTGATAGTTGGATAATAGATCAGCGCATTTGTTTACATAGCCAAGTGACGTCATGACCACAGAGCAACATGGCGTCCACTGCGTCCAGCGTTTTCGTCAAACTACGCGCGAAATTTGAAAATGTAAAATTTAAATGCATTTTTATGGCACTTATCGATTGAATAAAAATTATGTGATTTTTATTGGGGCATATTAGCACTATCGGATTTCATTAAGACACTTTTCAAAAATGGGTGTAAGACCCTATTGTATAAAAAAAATATTAATAAGTTTTTGAATTGTAAAGCCTACTTAGCTGTGATATTTTTCCTTTTAATTTCATTAAATGTAGTGTGATATATGTATGTACGCTGTCTAGTTATAACTAAATATGACTATGATTATTGATGTACTAAGTGGAATTAGAGATTTTTGATGTTTTTTTTTTTCAAATTTTCTTTCGCTTTCTGTGGAATTGATTTGGTGAAATGGGACGGAAATGTGTAACAAGAAGTGATAGTTTGAGCACGGAATAAGTAAGTACTTTATAATAGCATGGAATTAGTTAGTACTTTATAGATTGTAAGTAGAGGGGGTCGAATTCCGACCAGTGGGCGACCACTAGTAATTCATAGTTATTAAAAAAACATATTTCAGAATTTAGCTTTAAAAAAAATTGAGCGTAAATTCTGTCGCTGCTCTGTTGCTTATTACCAAGGTGAGATGTCAGATGTTACACATCACATTATGCGACTACTGGAAGGCTCGCTCGTTTTTTTTGTGTGTTGAAGTTGCATGTCCCTTACATTACTATTAACCTATTCTGTTGTATTAATAAATTATTCAACGGTAAATAGCCATAATGAAAATGTGGACCGAGTTCATAATTATTAGCAGACACAGGAACAATCCTATCCTATTTTTCAAACAAGAGTGAATGAATTTAAAAGAGTGTCCATGGAGTTTTTTGTCAATTCTTCTCCATAGGTACCTACTACGCTTTGAAATGGGCAACTAGCTTCATATTTCTAACTGACCAAAAGTGCCTGTAAATGGTTTAACTGAAATAAATGCTTTGAGTTTGATCACTTGTATATCTTATGCGAAGATTATTAAATAAATAAGCATTTAGTTCTGGATCACTTCCATATGCGTTAGTAACAATGTAAACTTATAAACTAGTGTTAGTAACATTTATTCTTAGAAGCTGCGGGAGGGACGACGATCCTGGGGATTAGTGTGTACTTTAATCCAATGTTTTGTGTTTCGTAATGTTAATTACTTTGCATACGATTTGTATAGAATCAAGTTTATTTAACTAAACAGACAGATGTGCTGCTGGGGAGTTTGTTCCACCACTTCTTCTTCCCAGCTAAAGCACTAGGAAGTGGTGACGGGTGGGCATTTTTGGGGGACTGTCTTAAGACTACTACACACATGCCGGCGGCAATGCCGCCGGGTTCATGCCGAGCGGGTATGTCGCCGGCATAATCAGGCCGTTTGTGAAAATTTAAATTAATACAATTTATACGTATTATTAAGTTATTTATTTAGATCGAGCACCGTGACAGTATTGGATTTCCATGAATTTACATTCCGAAACTAGTTCCGAAAACTCATTAATTAATTTATAATTTCACGTTTTATCGCGAATAGCGATTTTTAGCCACTTAAACTTTAGCCATTGCCATTAGTGCATTACGCATACATTAAAAGAAGAAGAAAAAATTAAGTCTCTGTCTCAAAAACTTAATAACTCTATAATTATACGAGTAATAAAAAACCTTGTTATAACGTATATTTAAGAAGCTACTTTTTATGTAAGTGACTAATTCACCATAATTCAATGCTTATGTATCTTTTTACCCGACTGCCACAGAAGGAGGGTAATGTTTTTCGAGAAAATGTATGTATGTATGTATGTATGTATGTATGTATGTCTATTTCTTTGGCACGCTCTGTAGCCTAAACGGCTTGATGGATTTTAACATAAAAGGTGTCGTTAGATTCGCCTTCATTCTGGGAGTGACATAGGCTATATAATTTTTATATATTGCATCTGCAAATACAAAAAAAGGTAGGGAAAGTTTTTTTTTTAAATAAATTACAACAATGCAGATATCAAATAAAAGCTAGTAAGGAGTCAATTCCATATATAATTATATTAATAAAACTAAAAAGCTTGAAATAAAACAAGTTATTTAAAAAACAAAAACCCGACTGTAAAAAAACATACCTACCACATTGTTTTTCTCTTTAGTTCAGTTAGGTATGTGTATTTACAGTCGGGTTTTTTGTTTTTAAAATAATTTGTTTTTTTATTATGTTAATGTTTTTAGTAAATAGGTCGTTGGTGTACCTTTCAAATAAAATAAAATAAATAAAATAATTATGGTTTATAAAAATCTAACCCTGAAAAGGCACTTAAATTATGCTGTGTATTCTTTACAGCGTAATACTAATTACTTAGGTACCTAATGAGCGGCTCCCTTGTGGGCATTACTCGTAAGGAAATATTGACATAAGCTTACTCTAATTAGCGTAAGAGTGTAACTTATAACAGACAAACACATCCAGAGGGTGAACTAACTGAAGCTCTCGACTGAACATGTTTATTTTTAGGGTTTCCTACCCAAAAAGGTAAAAACGGAACCCTTATAGGATCACTCGTGTGTCTGTCCGTCTGCCACAGACGATTTACTCCGAATCTAGTGGACTGATTAAGTTGAAAGGTATGCATATGAATATCTGTGACCCAAATGCGGACGTGTAATGTTAATAAATGAATTATGAAGATGGGGGTCACTTTTGGGGAACAAATTAGAAAATTAAAAAGAAAAGTTTTACAAACTGTACCGTCTGATACATTAAATGAAAGGACTTACTGTAATGATGTTCAATATATATTTTTTTAATATTTTAAAATAAATAGTTTTAAACTTACTTAAGAACGTAGATGAAAATTGACCTCTTCAAAACTACTGAGCCAAAATTAAAAAAAAAAAATACAGAAAATAGTTCTATACTTATAGATTACAGGAAAATCTATAAGAAATCTATGGTCTTAAAATAACTTGATAAATCTCTCAATCTTGTGCGTACAAACTTCGATTTGCAGTTGGAATGTGTACATGTATTTCAACCACAATGTTAAGTTAGTTCTTGGGATAAATTCATCCCAACTACGGAACTCTTCATTGTGCGTGGTTGGACACGCTTTTGGCCGGTTTTTTTATGTTTCGAGATAAAAAGCTAACCCATTTCTGGGTAAAAAAATCTTCTCATGTGACATATACCATATATTATACCATAACCATTACCAGGCTATATTGCCTCACTGCGAGGCAAAAACTCGTACAAAGAAGGCATTTTTCTTACGACAAGTTTTTTTGCAAATTATAGGTTGGTATCAGGCTGTATGTTGATCAAAATATGATTCGCGGCCATATCAAATATTTATTTGTATAAATGATAAATGATTTTTATTTCTGTATCTAGGTTTATACAAACACTTTTACGTGTTAATCATATTTTTTAAATAAAGCTAGATGAGGTCGGCGTTTCCTATCTGACTACTCTGAGAAGAAAGGCCGAAACAAACTCAGAGGTCACAGTCTCTTAAAGTCCAGACATAATCTTGGTCAAATCATGTGAAGGCCATGTAGATGTGAAATGGTCCTTTTGAGGAAAGAACCATACAGATTGGTGGATCTGTCCAGTCAGTGCACGCATTTGTCAGTAATCGTGCAGCTCAACTCAGAACTTAAGGAGCTCAACGATGCGACGAACAATACCAAAGAAAGAACATTTGGGTAGGCCGCATAAATTACTCAAACTGCCAGACCATGATTAATACTAACTGTGAAAAACAAAAACAAAAAATATTGAATTATAATCATAAAAATCATCAATACGACTCTCTAAGTTCATATCACCCTATTGAATAACTATTTCATGGGACTTAAACATAACTGGTGAAATGTGCTACGGGTTCACCTCTGCCCATCCCTTCGGGGTAACAAGGCGTGATGTTATGTCAATAACTATTTCATGAAATCATTTCAGGCCAATTCTAACTAAAGAAGTTCTATTGCTAAGTCTAATGATTATAATTATGTAAAACCATATTTGTTACGGTCACGAATCATATTTTAACGAACCTGACTCAGACCTGTAAATTGCAAAAAAATAAAAGAAACCGCGAATTTCGCGGGCTACGTAAGCGCATCCCCCTTAAGGCGGAATGAGGATTTTAGAATTACATAAGTCGAGGTTTAAAAAAACTTGAAAAATACTGATACGCACCTCCTGAAAAAGGTATTTTATCAACGTCGATATATTTTCCAAACCTACCAGGGCAGCTTCTACAAAATTTTATTAGTTTTATGACCAGACCCTGAATAAAAAAAATGAAGCTTACGAGGGTGACACTGAAAGTTCTTAGAAAAGAAAAAACTGAAAAAACTAGCAAGTTATTAGTTTGATTATATCTTTTCAAAATAGTGTCCATTTACATCAATACATCGCTGCATCCAATGGAACCACTGAGAAAAGCACTGTACCTACTCGTCCTTAGGGGTCTCTTCGATTTTGAAACGCAGCCACTGCTTCCTCGGGGTCCATAAAAAGTTTTCCTCGAAATTTTTCTTTTATTTTCGGTAATAAAAATAAAAATTGCAAGGTGCGAGGTCGGCGCTATAGGGCGGGTGACCCAGTAATTCCACGTCTGACGTCACCAAGTAGTCGATTGTTTGCTTGGCGGTGCGCGACGAGGCGTTGTCGTGGTGAAGGAGGATCCTACTGCGAGGTCGTTTCTCCCGAACTTTTTCCAAGACAAGTGGCAAACAATTGTTAGTGCCACTCTGCAGTTACTGTTTTTCGATCCTCTAAAACAATTCTTGCGAAATGACCTGTCCCTCCGAAGAACGAGGCCACCATCTTTTTTCCCACGTTTCGACCTCTTTTCACTTTAGTTGGCAACTCCTCGGAAGGAAACACCTAGACAGCAGACTGTCTCTTAGTTTCAGGATCATAACAATAAATCCAGCTTTCGTCACCCGTAAATATGTCGAACACAGCATTTGAGTCACCTCTGTTAAATCTTTGAACCATATCACGACACCAATCAACACTCATACCGATGCCTAAGCTTGTCCAAATCTGCTCATAAGTCACTCTTTTGTCAGTCTCTATCATACGCCGCACAACACTGATGTTATCTTCAGTCGTCGCCGTAGAAGGCCGTCTCTCACGCAGATCATCGGTGAGATTAGTGCGACCACTTTTAAACTTATTAAACCAGTTGTAAACAGTGGCACGAGATGGGGCTTCATCGTGAAAGGCCAATCGAAGTCTATCATAACTTTCTTGTTGACTTAAATGACATCGAAAGTCATAAAAATCATTGTACGAAAATTTTCTCGCATTTAATTCATGCTGACGTGACACAGTCAATTTTCAAATTGCCGCCAAATCGTAAACAAATGACAAATTAATAAAATACATACACAATAATATTGTCAAAGAATTCAATTTTCAAAATTTGAACTGTTTTTTTATTAGATCGTTTACAAGTGGCCAGTTCTAAAAAATTCAGTGTCGCCCTCGTATCGCGACAACCCTAGCTTTGAATGCAGAGAAAAAGAATTAAATTAATATGCTCTTAGAGCTTGCACGGTTTCCTTTACAAGGAAATTAGTTTCCGGGAAGAGTGGCAAATTAACTGAACGTTGTTGTGTATCATGTTTTTTATAACCACTTAGCCACGACAACGAAAAAGAAATGTAACGTTCTTTTTCGTTGAAAATGAAGATAAGTAAGTTGTTTACATCAAATCTTTTTCGCGTCGACGCGTCGAGGCTAGCCTTAGTTGCCTGGCAACGTGCCGCTCGTGTATATGCGCACTTAAACATATTTTTGAATACTTATGTTTCTATGTTGGAGGAGCTCGTGGATAAGCAATAACAGCCGCACGGGTCGATCTATCAGGTTAAGCTACGCTTGCTGGAGTTGGTCCGTGGATGGGTGACCATCTTTACATACCGAGACTCCTCCGTACCTCGAAAAGCACGTTAAGCTTACGGCTGTCATTCGTGGAGCTTTGACAGTCGTTACGGTTCGTCAGAAGCCCGAAAGCCTGATAATCTGTCTTACCAAGGAGTATTACCCTGTAACTGCAATGGGTTGTGGAGGTCAGATCGCTCCATGTAAAATACTGCTACTAGTTAAACGGGAAGCCGACCCCAACATAGGTAGGGAGCCCTGTATGAGGCAAAGAGGGGAGTGCCCCAGCCGGCCCTTGCGGGCAGGGAGGTGGGGCGTGTGGTGGCGTTTGCAGAGACTCCACATCCGGCGAAACATATGGCCATGGAGTTCGTGAGTCTGGAGGACCAGTCCCTTGCCGACACCCACAACAGCCAGGTGGTCCGATTCTTCACTGACGGCAGCTAGATCGTAGGCAAGGTCGGAGCAGCACTGTCACTTTGGGACAGTGATGCCGAGATCAAGTCCGTAAAGCTTAGCTTATGGTCTACCAGGCGGAAATCCTGGCCATATGCGTAGCCACGAGGGAAATCCTCAAGGGCAAAGAGTGAACCTTCGGAATCTATAGTGACTCAAAGCCAGCACTACAAACAGTCACGAACCAAGGTTCCCTCCACGCCCTGGCGGTGGAAGCGAGAGCAAATGTGAGCGCGGCTTTATCCCAGAGCAAAGATGTTTCCTTGTTCTGGATAAAAGCCCACGCCAGGCTGGAAGGCAATGAACGCGCAGACCACCTTGCGAAAGAAGCTGCACTCAAGCTGAAAAAGAGCCGGACTATGACCGCTGCCCGGTTTCATTCGTCAAACGACAGATCCGTATGGGGTCGCTCGACGAATGGAACCGGAGATACAAGAACGGCGACACAGCCTCCGTCACGAAGATGTTCTCCCGGATGCGATAGATGCCTTCAAAATTATCACCAAGGTGAAGCCAGCTGGGATGGTCACACAGATTTTAACGGGGCATGGTGGGTTCTCCGAATACCTACATCGCTTCAAGTGTAAGGGGAGCCCATCGTGCATCTGTGAGCCGGATGCACTGAAACTGTCGCTCACATATTAATAGAATGTCCTGTGTTCGGAGCAGAACGATTGAATGTAGAAACAAGACTGGAGACTGAATTGACTAGGGATAATATATGTAGTATAATGATGAACGGAACACATCGCAAAATTTTACTGGACTACTGTATAGAAATTGGCACAAAAGTGATACTAGGAAACAAGTAAACATAAATCTATGCTTTTAATATATAAAAAAATATTCAGACAAAGCATAGAAGAAACAAATTGATAGTTAAAATAAAAATAAAAGTTAAAAACAAGATAAAACAAAAAATATAGACTCAAATTAATACAAGTAAAACTTTATTCAAAATTCAATAAAATCAATTAAGATCAACTGCAAATCAATATAAAGCTTTAAAAAAAAAGGTCTCTGACTATGTCAGGGGGACACGTAGAAAGGCAGGACTGGGTTTTAGCCGGTAAGAGTCCGGCACTGCCCAAACTGGATCACAAGTGCGGCAGTCTGGGCGTCCATGAGGATTTCCCACTTCTGCCAAATAAAAAAAAAAAAAAAACATAGGTGGGAAAAGAGCGATAAAGTTTTTTTTAAATTTCTAAACAAGCAACTTAAAACAATTAATATGGTTTCGCAAAACCTTCGGGTAA
Source organism: Atethmia centrago (assembly GCA_905333075.3). Taxonomy (NCBI): domain Eukaryota; kingdom Metazoa; phylum Arthropoda; class Insecta; order Lepidoptera; family Noctuidae; genus Atethmia; species Atethmia centrago. The sequence continues at coordinate 24,810,488 of HG995378.1, read as the reverse complement.
TAGAACATATTATTTGAGTTGAAAAATATCCAATTTGAAGTTTACACAGTAGGTAAAACTATCACGTGGTAGGACCGGTAGGCAACATTGTACTTACAGAGAACGGCCGTGTGGTGTGTACGCACTATGCAAATTATTTACTCTATGTTTCTGCTTAAGGCGCAATTACTATTTACATTTTAGTTAATTTGTTTGTGTTATTAAATTACTGTAAAGCAAGCGTTTGTGTAGCTAGAATATATTATGAAAGTGTTTTAGGCATAATGATATGCACATCATGTTAGAAATCGTGTACCTAACATACCTTTTCTTAAAAAAATGAGAAATGAAATGGCTATTTCACCACAAAAACACGTATATTAATTTATAGGTAAAAAAAAACACGAAAATCACAAAAAAATGAATTTAAGAAAACAACAGTGCGATACAAAATATAAGATTAGTCGTTTAGTCGTGGATTGAGTAATTGGTTGTCTTTTATTTTAAGAAAACAGGGTTTATGAGAAAACTTACGGTGCGTCAATAGGAGTAATTTTTGTTACGTTTTTAAGCTTTGAAAGCCGCGGTATGATTGCCATCGGCCACTTAGCCAGCGTCGCTATTTACGTAAAGGACACTTCAAAATAGGATGAACCTAAGTTCTCCTGGTATTGTGGGAAATTTTCAAATAACTTCCCCCGTTCTGGGCGGAGGGGGAGGGTGTGTCAGACTCTTACTGACTAAAACCCACCCAAATCCCTTCCGTTGCCTATGTTGCCAGGGGACTCGGTTACCGAGTCCCCAGAGTTAAAAAAAGAAGCCTGCCGGGGTCGCGGGAAGGTACAAAATACCTTCCCGCGACCCCGGCAGGCTTCTTTTAAGCATAAGACGGAATTTATGTTAAAATCAACATAACATTCATAACTACGATAACCAAAAAAACAATTGATTTGGAATAAGCCACTCCTCACTAACTGCATCCAGTGCCTCGACCGATGGAGGACGACAGCAACCTGGACCCTCAGGCGTATATCGGCTGGATTGCCTCACATGCAACACAGCGTGACACACACGTCGGTGTCGATCAGCAATTGATGCGGTCGGTAGGTAAAATACCGCAGTAGGCTATGGGTCTTGTACCTACGACAAATAAGAAAGGTTTAGGACCAGAGATAATGACAAAAAGTTACGTTGAAAAAACGATAATGGGACGTTGTATGGAATACATATCTACCATCGGGCGAATAGATGACTGGAGACAGCTACATTGATTATACATTTCACAAGCACATCAGTACACTGCACTGCAAACTTCAATAAATTAGCATTTCTTAACACATCAAAAATGTTGTGACCTATTTCAAGCAGTAATTCTCCACAACTGCTAGTTCCTATGAAAAAAAATTACAACTTTGTTTGGAAACCTATTATATTTGAATGTCCAAAAAATCTTGAAAGCGTTGACCGGCTTGCAAGCAAAAAGTTCTCTAAGATCTGAATCAAGAGTCTCAACGCTGCTCTACCGACTTTTTTTTAGATCTTTTATGAACCCATTGGCTATAAGCAAATGTGCTGTTTGATCATGACGTGGTTTATTCAGGGCTCTCACGTCATATCTAGTTTAATTCCTTTTTCTCACAGTTCGTTATAGGTTAACGACTATATCCTTACCTAGCAAAGCCCACCGTCTGCTTTGCCTAAAATAATTCCGTTTTCTACGCAGACTACGAATGCAACTCCAAAAACCACGTCTTACATAACACAATACGTTAACTCATATAATGAAACATAAATATCCTCGGAACGTCTGTAAACTTGTGGACATTGTCATACAAATCCAATAAAAGTTTAATTGTAATATGACGTCTAACCTGGTAGCCACGAGCTATACGTTTAAGCGACACGCGTTTTGCGACCGTGACTGTAGGGAAAACAAATCAAAGAAGTTATTTAGAGCATGCCACGAGTTAGATCCGATCCCGCCTGTCGCTTGCTGCCCTTCCCCAGTGACGCCCTAAGCCGCGGTTCGCACTCCACCTGGAGTGCCCTTAGCACGTAGTCGCTTAATTTATAAGATTGCTGCCCTGATTTTTGGCATTAATTTATTAAGGTATCCACAGAAAAGCCCTGCTAAGCAGACTACAGCTTCTTAGGTTGACAGGGTTAGGCTTTAATGGCCGCAGGCCATTAAGGCGCAGACATATGATTTTATTGAATTTTAAATCTGTTATTACGCCTTCATATAATTCAAATAAGTTATGCTAAAATATGTATGTTAAACGAGAATGCTTACACATCAATTCTATATTTGAATATTGAAGTATTGTAGCAAAATGTTTTACGAAATAAATTCAGGAATTAAAGCATACAAAACGATATTACTTTCAAACTGTTTAACATAGTTTCATGATTTGTTTGTATGAACAGGCTATTTTATTGTTCTTTCTTTATGTGATTTTTTTGAATATTCATATTTTCGTTACCAAAAATAAATATTCCCTATGAAACCGAACGGCGGCGCGGCGTGAGCGCGACGCGTATTTGTATTGACAAGGTCAACGGCGATTACCCGACCTTTAACGAAACAAAAACATGCCACGAGTCACCGCGACGCGATGTACGCGCGTGTCGCGTTACAACTCGCATCGCTCGAAGCTGTGAACGGGGCCTGTGGGATGCCTCCTTACAGTAGGTACAGTCGTGCATAGTGATGCAACAACGTGTTCCATATCGCGGGAGAGACGCCCACGCGACTGCAAACACTGCAATATGTCTTTAGGATACTAAATGTATGCTAAAATGGCATTATTGTCTGTTCAGGAAAGGATAGGGCAAAATACTTAGTTTAGAACGTTTGTATGACGTAAATCGAAAGTTAGTTTTGCGATAATAGTTTGTATTTCGTATTCCGATAATTGTATAGTAGGTAATACAACTTATATCGACTTTTATTTAAATATGTAAAGGTAAAAGTGTAATATGTTAGTTTCGGAAGTCACGCAAAAAAAAAAATGTGTGGTTATATGAAACTACGATGCAAGTGAAACTTTAGTGAAGCTGATGCGAGCCATGGGCGCCGCCATATTGGTCTTGGCTGCTCTGCCGAGCGCCTTTCACTTTACCCCTACTCCGCGGCCGGCTGTAATGTAACATGCGATAGATGGACGAAAAAAATTGATTAAAAAAAAAAAGAGTAACCGTGGAGTTTCTTACCGGCTCTTCTCCATAGGAAATGATCAAGTGGAACCGTGCACCTAGCTTCTGACGTTTCATAAGTGCCCAAAGGTTTATGTGAAATAAAATATTTTGATTTGAACCAATATAAAGTTCAATAAAGTTGAATTTTGTACTCTTGCGGAACTCAGTAGACCTGAGCTGCTAACCGAAAAATCAAGACCTGATTTTCTGAGAACGATACCACTTAAAAATAAATACATCCTACCAAATTTCAACAATGTGTACGGGATGAGGGTTGTAGAATACTTGGTCCGTCTTTCCCTTAATAAACTGCCAGAAGATTTACAAACGTTATACAAAGCGAAGTCAAAATTTATAAGTACAAATCAAAACGTTTCTTTACACAAAATTTCTCAAAATGTATGTATGTATTAATGTACCCACTATTTTTTTTTTACAATCTTTTTAATAATATTGTTTTTATTATAAGTATGTAAGTAACTTTATTGTATAATTTATTTGAACGGCTCGCCACACACAGATAAACCCTGAGAGGTTTTCGTTGTGAGGCTAAAACCAAATTGTAATAGGTTAAGTGTTTTAGAAATAAATAAATAATAATAATAATAATATAATATTTATTTTTCACTTTTTACTTGAGGAAGGTACCACACAAATTCGTGTAGGTAGCTACCATCTTTTGATATACGATATTATAACAACATTACCATAAATGACGTGGATAAAAATATATTATTGAAGTTAAGTCATAAACTAAACAATCAAAGTTAATAAATTATATGGGACCACCGCGTAGCCTTCCCACGCGGTCTCTGCCAAATGAGAAAGAATCGTGTAAATCAGCCCGGTAATCACAAAAACAAAAAAAAAGCAGAATGCAAAAAAAAAAACGAAGGAGGTTATCTCCTTCGTTTTTTGAAGTCTGCTAATGATTTGAGATTCATTTTGTAATCCATAATCTGTAATCTCTCTCAGATTACCTACAGAGTATGGATTACAAAATGAATACCTATTTACTTTAAAGGCACTTGCGTTGTGTATTCTGTTGTACACATCACAGTTTGGTGTTAAAGTGTCAGTCAGGGTGTTAAGTCCCATATGGTCCCATGTCATGGCAGCGTATAGCCAGTACACAAGTCAAGCTTGAAAGTTGTGCAGACTGTACTTGATATCATCGTTTTTTTTGGAATCATTTCTAGCACTACAAACCTAACACAATAGTAACACGAAACAATTATATAGAATAAGTGGGTTTTAATCTTATTTTACTAGAAGGTTGTTGAATAACAAAAAAATGCTTAAAAAATACTTTTATTTTCAAAACACTCTTGACTACACGCCTTGATTTTTATAAGTAATAATTCCAACTACACCCAAAATTAAAATTAAATGTTAACTTTTCTATCCAACATCAATACAAAAAGACACATACACCCATACAAAAAGTGACTATCGTTTGTTTCTCGTAGCAAAGTGCTACGGCGTAGCGCTACGTCTACGGTCCGTTACCTCGCGAGGCTCGCGCGTAGCCGGCGGGCACGGAATATTGTGTAGATTCCGACACGCTACTGCATCATGGATGAATGACGATTCTTGTATCATTTATATTTCTGAACTGAAATTCTTTTAATATTTTTTATTATTACACATAACATAATCAGCCTATAATGTTCCCACTGCTGGGACACAGGCCTCCTCTCTGTGAGAGGGAGTGGGCCGTAATCCACCACGCGGGCCCAGTGCGGGTTGGTAGATGTCACATGTTTTCGAATTTTTGGTTCTAGGACATGCCGGTTTCCTCATGATGTTTTCCTTCACCGTTTTGAGAGCAGTGTTGATGAAATAATTTACACAAAGTAAAGCGCCTGTCCGGGTTCGAACCTACGACCTACAACTCGTAAGTTGCGGCCGTTACCATTGGGCCACCACTGCTCTCCAGATAGGCAGTCACCGCATGTAAAACACTGGTATTCAGCTGAATTCGGTTAGACTGGAAGCTGACCCCAACATAGTTGGGAAAAGGCTAGGCAGATTGATTGACTTATTGTTATACAAGTAACATTGTATAATCCATTTTAATATTTTATTCGTCCTGAGATTAGGGTCTTACCATTTTTGAAAAGTGTCTTAATTAAATTCTATAGTGCTAATATGCCCAAAAAAAAAATCACAAAATTTTTATTCAATCGATAAGTGCCACAAAAATGCATTTAAAATTTTAATTTTTCAAATTTCGCGCGTATGTTGACGAAAACGCTGGACGCAGTGGACGCCATGTTGATATGTGGTCATGACGTCACTGGGCTATGAAAACAAATGCGCTGATCTTTGTCTGATAATTGACACGTTTTTGTTAACATAGCCGTATGAGGTAATAACATGGCGGCTACTATTTCATTATGTTTTTTTAACAGATTAGAAAAACTGAAAACGTTGAATTGAATTTTAAAATTTATTTTGTTATTTAAGAACTAAAACTAACATTTTCCGACTCCTTTTTGCCTAAAGTATCTCAATAATATATTTATAGATTATTTCTCGTATATAGTAAAATACCCTATTGCCAATACTGTTAAATTAATTATGTTCTAATTATTCTTATATCAATCTTTTTCAAGGAAGAAGCCATCTGTCTTAATTATAAACCAATATTTCGTTTCTAAAATATTACAGCAATTTTAGTATGACACGGAAAGGCAAACAAAAACCTAATCAATATTTAAATAATTTATGCAACACTACTCTCATAATAAAATCTGGTTCGTTCATCAGCATATACAGCATGATTAATTAATGCACATGCATGTATTCATCTCTCATACGAGAACTAAGCCGAGCAAGGAAACAGCGCTCGCTAAAGCAACCACCTGCTTATAATTGATTAAGTGCGACAATATACGCGTCCTAAATAAACTCCTGAAGTTACAGTCCACACATACAGAAGTAAAATCGAGGACATAAATACACAGTCAGTATTTATAATGCCGTCGTATGTTTGTGCACCTGTACCCGGACTAACATCGGCGATTTTTGAACACAACGGTCTCGTTTGAAACGCTTTGTGTGCGACTGTACGGTGTTGTCCTAAACAGTGCTGTGAGCGTTATGTGAGTGACTGTACGGCTATATTTGAGTTTCGATTTGTTTGTTTTGTTTGTGGAAAGTTGGAAGCTGCTTATTAATAATTGTTTATTGGTTGTTTGTTTTTCTGACTTATTCTACTGGATAGTGTAGCTTAAATATTTGTTTAGTTGAGAAAAATCGTATGTATTAGATAGAGGGTTGCATATTAGAAAATCAAAACTTTCCTGAGCAAATTTCAAAAGAACAACGTACAAATCAACAAAGTTTAAAATAACGATGGTCATTTTGATCAAAAGTTCAGCTGACCAAAGTCTGGAATATTAAGTTTAAATTATTTATTACACTATTGACCAAATCGTTTAAAGGTCAAAATGGATTACTGGATAAATTATTAATTATCAAATGGATTACAACAAACAAACAAATTTAAGCAACCGTTTTTTATAACAATGCAATGTTTGGAATGATTTTAGTACGCACATTTTCATTTGGTCAAATTTTCACTTGGCAGAATATTATCAAGGATAATGTCATTTAGGCATTTGGTCATTAATCAAATGATTTATTACAGCAAACAATCTTTAGACAATAAACTTTAGAGAATGTGTTGTGTGAATGAGATGTGCTTGAATTTGTCTGAAACAAATCAAATTTATGGTTACATAAGGAACTAGTTAGAGTAGGTTAATTATTTTAAATAATGGTTTGGTTAGGTTAGGTTAAAACTGTGACCTCCTACGCACAAGCCGAGCGAGCGAAGCGAGCGGTGCCGCGGCAGCGGCCGGCGAGTGCCAGAAACGAATAGATTATATAGAAAAAAAATTGGAAAAAAAGATATTATTTTTAGCAAGCTATCGAGAACCAAATTAGTTAGACGAGGTAGAACCCTGTGATTATAAAATTTGATTAGTTATGATTTGGTAGGTACATAAATTTACATCTAGCAAATTTATTCAGTTGTCATTTGTGAATATGTAATTTGATTAGTAATGATTTGATATTTTAAAATTACATCTAGCAACTTTTGATCAGTCGTTCATTTGACATCACAAACATTGGGATCCTATATTTTTTTTTAATAAAACATTTAGTCATTGAAAATTTGTTATTTCGTTTATTGTTCTTTTGAAATTTGCTCGAGAAAGTTTTGATTTTCTAATATGCAACCAGATAGATAGATAGATGGAATACTCTTTATTATGTACACCATAACAATTACAGCTATAAATGTAGAAATTCTACTTAGGGTGACACAATGGGCGGTCTTATCGCTAAAAGCGATCTTTTAAAGACAACCTTTGGATGGATTAGGGAGCAAGGAGAGACAATACTGCAGGTAGTCTGTGGTGTACCATTCACATATATACAATAAATACATACATACATAAAACATATTAAAATTATCTATATAATATATTCAATAATAATGATAAAACTAGCGCTAAGAACCAAAACAGGTGCAAAGAACAAAGAAAAAAAAATATGTTAAAGGAGAGAGATAGTGTTTTTTTACCATAATTTTAAAAATGGACAGAGATTGAGCACGCCTTAACGACACGGGCAAGGCATTCCACAACCGTACTGCTTGAACCGTAAAAGATTTATCATAGAAACTGGTGGAATGCATCGGCATCTCTATTCTCAAGTTTATTATTATGATTTCTTAATATATACTTACACTTAACATACATAATCAGCCTAAAATGTAACTGCTGGGACACAGGCCTCCTCTCTGTGAGAGGGAGTGGGCCATAATCAACCACGCGGGCCCAGTGCGGGTTGGTAGATGTCACATGTCTCCGACTTTATGGTTCTAAGACGAGGTTTTCCTTTACCGTTTTGAGAGCAGTGGTGATGAAATAATTTACACAAAGTTAAGCGGGGTTCGAACCTTTGGCCTACAACTCGCAAGTCGCGGCCGTTACCACTGGGCCAGCACTGCTCACTACACACAATCACAATATATAGTCAAAATACCAAAGTTTAATAGCTTAATTTTGGTAATGATGTTTGTAGTACATACTCGTACGTTATATGAAAAATAAAATCCCTTCTTAAATTACTTATTTAAAATCCAAAACCCCATTTCTGAGAACAATTAAAAATGCGCTAAAATTTGAATAACACCCTTTACACAATAAAATATCACTTTTGGCGCACAATTCGACGGCGCTGTAAACTTTTGATGCCCGTACAATTCGCTGAATTAACCCTGTCGATGGCTTAGCTCGGGTCTGTGCTATATAAAGTACAAGTTAACTGCTGTGTCTGAATGTTCCGCTTTATTATTTGTTTTTATGAAGCTTGTGCGTTTATTTTGAATCAATTTAGTAGCGGTGGTAGGCAGTGGAGAAGGTTTGTTTTGTGAAATAACAGATGGACTAGAAAGTAGAAAATATTCTAACTATGTTACATATGTTTATCTTAACTAATATTATATTGTATATATTATATGTGAAAGTGAGTTTGTTTGTTTGTTACGATTTCATGCTATATAGCTAGGCCATCGCACACACATAAGCACTGCACAGGATCGGCATCACCTCACCCTCAATGACTCGTCGTCAACCAGATATCAACACACAGCTGAACGGATTTGAATGAACTTTGGCACATGGATAGACCATGACCTGGGTTGGTAGTGCGTTCCCGTGGGATGATTTCCGACCACCATGCGGGTGAAGCCGCAGGCAAAACTATTAGTTAAACTAATATTATAAATGCGAAAGTGAGTTTGTTTGTTTGTTAAACTTTCACGCTAAAACGGCTCAACGGCTTTTGATAAAATTCAGCACATGGGTAGACCATGATCTGAGTTTGGACATAGGTACTTTTTAACCCGATATTCCCACGGGATCGAGACTTATGCGATTGAAAACGCGGGGCGTAGCTTGTTAAGAAATAAAACTATAAAGCGCTGGATTTGATATTTTTTTATTTAATATGATGATATAAACCGACAACAAAGCTGTCTTTGTTTCGGTTAAAGAAATTTTACAACGGTTAGGTACGTAAAAATATTACAAAGCTAAAAAATCTGAAATAAAAGATATTGCACGAACAAGTTTACAACCAGTATTATCGTAGTAATTCACAGCAAACCGCTCCTAATCTCATAACCATGACACCGGACACTGAAGAGCAATGAAATCGGACGAGCAAAGAGAAATACTCCGTAATTCCCACAAGATTCGCCAAACGGAAGGGACTAATGTTCAGAATAACCCTTCACCTGTACACGCAAAAAACTTCACCAAAACATATATTTAAATAAGTACCATTGTGTTTCTTTTACACATTTAAAAAAGGGTTGAATCATAATGAAAGTGTACCGCATTATTTTCACTGCTGTCATTTTGTTTTTTTTTGGGGTAAAGGTTAAGCAATTTCGACTGTACCATTGTTGGTTTCGTCTCCATTAATATTCGGAAACAAAATTATCTGTATTATAGTCTGTTTCAAAAGTATCCGGCTGATGTAAACAAAGAAATCAAAACGTACCTGTGGATGCCAATTTGAGTGATTTGATTTGATTATTTGAATACTTAAACCCAAATCTAATTTTAAATCACTTTAAAGATGTGTTTCATTCGACAATTGGGGTAAATTTGATAACCTCAATTTGCATTTACAATTGAATAATGTTATTCAAACAAAATTTGTAGGTATCTCACGATATGAAGTTGAAACCTAAATACGGATGAATGTGTTACTAATATTTAGTAAGTGGTTGTGTAAGAATTTAACCTGAACAGGTTTTGTTTACATTTTCATCACATGCTTTTAGAACCGACTATAGGTGGGTGGATAAGTAGGCTCGGCATTAAACAACTTAATTCAAAGCGTTGTTTAGTTAAATAATTGCTTTAAAATCTTGCCTTTTCGTTTGCAAAGTTTCAAGTTAGTTCAGTGTTTGTAAGAGTTTTGTTTGGGACTAAGTTTAAGTGCTTGTTCGGGACGTGGTAAGTTCATAATTTATAAGGATTAAAATTCGTCCCGTGTTCGGGGCGGCCGGGGGCCCTGCGGTCGAGTACGTATCTGTGGCTTCTATTTTGTTACAATATAAAGGGAGTTGCTTATAAAAATTGTCTCTGCCACTTGATGAGCTGCCGTTTTGAGAGTAATGACATCGTTCAGCAGGGTATTTTAAAAATCGTTGCGCAAACCTGCATTTTGTTTTGTTTGAGAATAATTTAAAAGAAACTTGTAATTTAAAAATGAAAATACTTTGTGCAGAGCATAAGACTATTGCAGCATAATAAGCTTATAATGGTCTCACTGCTGGGACACAGGCCTCCTCTCTTCGAGAGGGAGTGGGCTGTAATCTGCCACGCGGGCCCAGTGCGGGTTGGTAGATGTCACATGTCTTCGAATTTTTGGTTCTAGAACATGCCGGATTCCTCACGATGTTTTTCTTCACCGTTTTGAGAGTAGTGGTGATGAAATTGTTTACACAAAGAAATGTGCCTGCTTGGGTTTGAACTCACGACATAAAACTCGTAAGTCGGGGCCGTTACCACTGGGCCACCACTGTTCTAAGAATATTGCAGCAACATATTTTTGAAGAGATAAGTCCTGTAAAGCTGATTATAACAATTGCAGATTAGTGTAAAATAATGTTATACTTGATATTCGTACACTATTAAAATAATAAATCATACTTGATATTCGTTACACTATTAAAATAACACTGCCCGTTGGTTTAGTGGTCGCAAGCGCTACAGTTACTGCTGAGCATGAGGTCCTGGGTTCGATTCCCAGGTCGGGCAAAGTGTATAGGGCTTTTCCATCAGAAATTTCTAAGTAGCAGCCCGGAGTCTGCATTTGCCTAGTTGATGGCAATAGACTCGCCCCTGTTACATTAATCTTACACTATCTGTCTCCTTAAACATATTTTTTTATTTTCTTTGTTCTTTGCACCTGTTTTTGTTCTTAACACTTGTTTTATGATTATTATTGAATATATTATATAGATGATCTTAATATATTTTATGTATGTATGTATTTATTGTATATATTATTATGTAAATGGTACACCACGGACTACCTGCAGTATTGTCTCTCCTTTCCCCCTAATCCATCCAAAGGTTGTCTTTAAAAGATCGCTTTTAGCGATAAGACCGCCCATTGTGTCACCCTTTTTTTTATGTTTTGGACTAGGAAATCATTAAATAACTTGTCTAGGGTGTGTCAGACTCTTACTGACTAAAACCCACCCGTATTCCTTTCGTTGCCTGTGTTGCCAGGAGCCTCGGTGACCCATTGTGTCACCCTATGTAATATTTCTACATTTTTATCTGTAATTTTTATGGTGTACATAATAAAGAGTATTCTATTCTTAAACATAACTGGCGAAATGTGGGTGTACTATAGGTATACCTCTGCCTTACCCTACAGGGATTGCTGGCGTCATGTTATGTTAATAAAATAACACGGTTATAAACTTGATATTTATCACGCAATGCGATCAAAACGGCTTTGTGAAGTTAACAATTTTCATTATTCGAGCCAATTAATTTCATCGCCTTAGATTATGTCGTAATTAATTAATTAAATTCGTCAAGATTTAAGTACACTGAGCAAGGAATATTGTTTCAGAGATTGTTTCAAAGTTGTAGATTGAAAATTATTAAATTTATTGACTTGCCTAGACGTGGGACGAAATAGGCTAGATCGAAGTATAAGAACATTAATTTGTAATTGTTTAAAATTGATTGTTAATTTTGTATTGATTTTGGAGAAGGTAGAATAACAAGGGCAAATATTGCCATTGTTTAATAACTTGTATCTTTTGATAGGCCAATTATAAAATTGCCTCGAAGAGCTCTCGGTTAAGACACTGACAACACCTAAACCGCGGTCCCTGTCAAATTCCATAGAAAAGAAAGAGAAGCGCGATGACACAACGCTTGTAATTTATTGCAAAATATGAAGTAATTATCTATTTACTCAAAACTGAGTTGAGTATTCGAAAATAAAAAACAACCAAGTTCTGCATTCAAATAAGACGTTCATGTTATTAATTAAATACGTAACGTATGTTGATATTTGATACAGATATTTTGGATTAAAACTCAAAGTAAGAGGTTAGTTTAACGTTAGTTTGTATTGAGATTTTGTTTTCAAAACGTATTTTGGTAACAACCAAGTACTGGGAAATATGTTCAAAATTAATATATATTTTTTTCCGTTACCACAAACTATACAGATTTGGCAATTTTTTTTCTTAAGCGAAGCCTATTTTGGTCAATTGGGTCTTGTCAGCGCCTTAATAATGAAGTAGACATTCATTGTTGAATAGCTACCGTTTGTGTAATTTATAAAGCTGGTCTCCCACAATGCGTGATATTGCGGACGGACGCCGACCAGCCCGCACCGACGCACCATGAGAAGAATATCGTCAGTGGTATAAGCAGACACGTCCGTCGCCGTGCGTCCGATCCGCGGCGAGTCTGTTAAATCAAAGGTGCGATGCGAGCTCTCTTTACGAGTTCTCTTTCACGTTGCATTTTGGAATGAAAATGGCTTCGAATCTCAAGCCCATACAGACGTCGCGACACGCACCGTTGGAAGAGCCTTGGTGTGCGGTGCGTGGCTGTCCGTGGTCGTGGGCCGTGCGGGCCGGTCCTTGTCCGTCCGCAATATCACGCACCGTGGGAAGCCGCCCTTAGATGCCTAAAATGCCTCCCTAGGTTGGTGTAGATAAAATACGGCGTTTTGCATATTTTTTCTACGTTTCAAAACAAGCGTTTCACGTGTAATTTTTGATGTACTCTTCTGAATGGTCTTTTTAATATACATGCTGATTCTAGAATAATGTTACTAAATGGAAATATAAAAAAATGTTACGTAATGTAAGCTATTTTTCAGTTGTAAATGGAACAAACGTGTTAGTAAAATAATTATATTGTGCTGAAAGCCTATTAAGTACGCCATTTTAATAAATAGGTTATTGTAGATTTATTTCTATCTCTCTCTCTCTCTCTCTCTCTCTCTCTCTCTATAACTCAAAACGTAACCGGATAAAGACAAAAAGTACCTACGTACGTTTGTGAATATGCTGAACAAGACTCTTTTACAAATGAAAAACTCCTTAAATCTACATAGCCTAGACATCGCCGCTAGACATAGCCTAGACATAAAAAAATAAGTTATAATTTATTCATGTCTCCACCAAAAAAAATCTAAACATATTACGTTGGAGACTCCTTCAATTTACCTAATGGGATGAGACTAAGTATTATCCCTTATTACTCTTAAACTCACGCCTTATTCCTATGGGGGTAGGCAGAAACTATGTAGATAACACCACCTGCTACGATTCTTACATACGTTTAGGGATTGGGCCGTAATCCACCACGCGGGCTCCCAAAACAAGAAAGGAAAACATCGTGAGGAAACCGGCATGTCTTAGAACCAAAAATTTGAAGACATCTGGCATCAACCAACCCGCACTGGAGGTTGGTAGATGTTTTTGGTTCTAGGACATGCCGGTTTGCTCACGATGTTGTCCTTTACCATTTTGGGCAGTGGTGATTATATAATTTACACAAAGTAAAGCGCCTGTCAGGGTTCGAACCTACGGCCTACAACTCGTAAGTTGCGGCCGTTACCACTGGGCCTGGCAGCCCAGTGGTAACGCTCTCCTCCTCTGCTCCTCTGATCCTGATTTTGATTTGTTTGTCCCTTATTACGTTGAAGAAAATATGCCCCGGCTTCGACACCAAACAGCGACGACGTATCGACAAATTATCTTAAATGTTAACGACACCTGGTATCGTAAAGGGTTAGTTCAGACGCACAGATAAAGGTAGAAGATTTATACATAGTTGTTTTCTAAATACATCCTGCGGAATCTACGAAGATTTGTAGTAACCGCAAGGAGTACGTAGGACGTAAAATTTAGTGTTAGTGTTAAAGGCACTTCTGATCCGACCTTTTGTTGAAGCGAGTTAATTTACTTTTCAGTAATTACTTCTGTTTTCTCTTGTGTTTTATTACGTAGTGGGTTTTAAGACATTGTATGGTAATTTGCACAAAGTAAAGCGACTGTCTGGGTTCGAACCTATGACCTATAACTCGTAAGTTGCAGCCGTTACCACTGGGCCACCACTGCTCAATTTCGATATCTAAACAAAAAGAAATGATGTTTTTTTTGGGTCAACGACCGACGGTGGTTTTGTTACGTATGAGTCGAGTAAAACTGTTTTTTTTTGTTTTATCGTACTTAGCAAATATGTCTGAAAAAGCTGAGGGCAAGCTCCTGGCATATTGTAGACTAGCTGTTGCCCGCGGCTTAGCCCGCGTGGCTTTTTCTAAAAATAGCCTACGTTACTCCTTATAACATCAGCTATCTGCCAGTGAAAGTTCCGTCAAAATCAGTCCAGTCGTTTCTGAGATTAGCCGGAACAAATAGACAGACAGACTGACAGACAAAATTTAATAAAAATGTTTTATTTGTTATAAGTAGGTATATATACCTATATACTTTCATATGCATCTAATAAAAAGTTGTTATTTTGGCATTACAAACGATACTTCAATTTTATTTTTTTTGTATGTTTAGATAATATATTAATAAAATAAATAAAATTTCTAAATAAAAGTAAGACATCATTTTTACTTTTTTGTAGGTATAGATGTATAGATAATATGTTAACAAAAATAAATAAAATACTAAAATAAAAGCCTAAGCCTAAGTTACTCCTTATTACATCCGCTATCTGCCCGTGAAAGTTCCGTCAAAATCGGTCCAGCCGTTTCAGAAATTAGCCGGAACAAACAGACAGACAACAAAAATTAAAAAACAAAAATAATGTACCGTGTATACATCCATATGCATTTAATAAAAAGCGGTTATTTTAATAACAAACAGACACTCCAATTTTATTTATCTTTATGTATGTATAGATAGATAGCCGCTTGGTGATTTTTATTATTATAATAATAATATAATAATGAAAAGTGTTAGAATTTTAGAAAAGGCTACTTTTCCTCAATTAATTTTTTTGCCGAATATACGAGTATTCGTAGCGTAAACGGTAATTGCATCAGCATCGCCACGGTTATTCATAATTAGAGACTTAATTAAATGAATGAACTCAACCGTATCGTTACTCAAGGGTCGACAAAACGGCTGCGAAGCATGAATTTGACTTTGATTCGATCGTCTGCAAAAGTAACCGCTTACCGGGGGGTTTTATTTTGACAATATTTTAATAATTTTCACGAAAATTGGTGTTCTTGGTCCTGAAAGGGCAAAATTAACGTCACGTGTTTTAATAAAACCCTGTGCGGGTTGGTTAAATAAAAATGTATGAATAATGATAATTAATATAAGTAATAAAATGTAAACAGTATAACCGTAATATTGAGTATTTACTTTGTTCTTGTATTTATAACCATTTAATTTGCAATGCCTTAACAGGCAACTAAGTTCTAAGAATCTACCTATTGTTAACATCTTCAAAATTCTCTACACTTAGTTCGCAATAAAGAATTTGAATTTTAATAATAATACAAAAAGTAATTTTTCAAACAATTTCAATAATAATGACTAGGATATTTGAATTATGTTCCGAAGGGCGAGTAGATAGTTTTGACAGATCATGTAAATTGACCCTAGGCCTGAACATTGTGAGATATTAGACTTGTTGAACGATAAGCGTCAGGTCAATTAATTTAACAAACTACATTTGTTTTAGGATGATCATTTTCGAGGCAGAAGTAGTCTAAACTTTTGAATGAATGTTGATTGAATGGACAGAATGTACCTTTAATCATTTAGTTAATTGTTAGTTGAATCTTGATAAAATAATATAATGTAGCTGTTTGTGGTTCTATTCCTAAGAGTTAACTCAAGAAATCTTTTTTTTAATTTCAATGTTAAACTCCATAAATCACGCGCGCCTCAAAGAGATGTCAGCACAAGTGTAGGGGTCCACTTGGGCCGATGCCTGCCGGGGTCGTGGGAAAGGCCGAAAGGGTTACCGAGACCCCAGGCAACACATACAATGGAAGGAACATGGGTGGGTTTTAGTCAGTAAGATTCTGACACACCCTCCCGCTCCGTCCAGAGCGGGGGAAGTTATTTGATAATTTCCCACCCAAAAAAAAAAGCTCCACACATACAATCTTGCATAAAGTTATGATTTGTAAAGTAGGGACAGTGTTAGTTACTTAAGTAAATTAAGAAGTTAAAATAAGCTACTTACCAAAATATTGCGTAAAGGCTCGTGCAGACTGGTGCGATATCGCGGGCGCGACAGGCAGCAATATCGCGCTGGTCTGCACGAGCCTTCAATCGACTTCAAGTCTTGATGTGGTTGTGGTTGATGGCAATAAGCTCGCTCCCTATTACATGGGACTTAAACATAACTGGTGAAATGTGGGTAATGCAGGTGTGATGTTATGTGTCGACTGTAAAATGGTTGTCGACCAAACAGAAACCAACTATTAAAGCTGGTACAATGTCGACAATTTTAGAGCAATACAGACCGTTGTTATAGCTAGTAGCCTGTGGTACCGTCCACAACAGGTTTACGCAGTAGTTAACAATGTTTAGGACACATTTATGTGTTCCGTGTCAACTGCGTGGGATGCTCTTTGATAGAACAATGTAGGTACGGTCAGCAACGAAATAGGGATGATGACTTATTTTTTTTTTTTGACCATTGGGAAGATTATTAAAAAATATTGGACACGTAATTTCACGTTAAAATTTGTCATGACGTCACGCCTTGCTAGATTTTATACTGAATAAACTCATTTATTTACATAACCAAATTACAAGATGATTATTAACATTAACTAAATTAAATTAAAACTAAGTTAAGCTTAAAAAAGGCCCTCGGGGCATTGTACCGAGGATGCTGGCGGCATTTCCTCGCTGAATTGCAATGCTGATGCGTTGCGCGAGAAAGCCGCCAGCTTTTCGGTCACCAGTTACATCAACTAGACGTTTCGCGATTTCCGCAAATAACTTATGCGCACTGGGACCCCACGGACCGAGGGTCTCGACGCCAAAGGGCACAAAGTTGTACTCTCTGCCAAGGCCTCCATATTTAATAACTTTCAGATTTTCGGCATTTTCTGCCGCTGCACCCGCTTTAGAAGTAGTCCGTTGGAGGTGGGACGGTGCCAGTGTGTCTACACAGGTAGCGTCCCACACAAGCATCCGTCCCAAACTCCACGGGACCAAAGACACACCATCAGGTCTTTTGCCATCATCTCTGACAATGCCAGTCGGCTCAAGAAGAGCAGGCACATTGATGCTGGCAAGAGACCGGCGGATTATGTCATTAAGTGTTGCATGTCTTGAAAAGCGGCCTGCACTTTTTTGACAACAAAGTCCGTGGTGACCCAGTCGGTCCACGTCCGTGCCACAAGGGCATGTGTGTGGAGTGCATACCGTGACCCCAAGCCGCAGACCAGTCGCCAGACGAAGCGAGGTCGGATCCAGGAAGGTACCGGTATATGGAGAAGGATGGGCATGTAGCCAATGACCGGCCTCTCTGGTTCCGACCGCCAAAAGTCTTGCGCGATCCGGACCTGAACTGCGGCTCAGAATCGATTTGTATGTTAAATGGCAATAAATATCGTCCCAGCTCCTCTGAGATTTTAGGTTGTCTGGAAATTCTTTACCCGGGCAAGCAATTTGAAAAGCATTCTTGGCATCCTCCAAGCCCGCAGTCTCATAGTTTGTGGGCAAAGCCCTTAGGACATTACCTATGAGACGTGACGTGCTATGGGTGGACGACAAAAAGGCTGGGGAAGCAACACTCGAAATTTTGCGGAATATTGAATTGTGACGAAGCGAGCCCCCACTCTCCAAATTTCATGTATTTTATCTAAGTATTTTTTTATTAATATGATAAAGCAAAAAATACGTGTCTAATATTTTTTTATTATCTGGCTGAGGTACTAAATAGATTTTTTTTTTGCCCAGGCATCATCCCTGTTCGACACACAACTCACTTCAATTTTTTAAATATGTTCTATCAATATATTATTGGAAAAAAACCGGCCTAGTGCATGACGGATCACGTGTAATGAAGAGTTCTGTAGTTGGGATGAATTTATCCCAAGAACAAACTTAACATTGTAGTTGAAAAACATGTTCCCCCATACATTCCAACTGCAAATGTGAGTTTGTACGCACGATGTTGAGTGATTGTTGATTTACCATGTTATTCTAAGATCATAGACTTTTTATAGGTTATGCTGCAATTCATAAGTAAATAATTATTTCCTGTAGCCGTTTCGGAGATAAGGGGAGGAATGGTCAATTTTCATCTATTTTCTTAAATAACTTTGAAACTATATGTTTTTAAATTATAAAAAATATAATATTTTAGACCAAGCCCTCAGAACAAGCCCTTTCAACTGATACGAGATGTCACACGGTACAGTTTGCAAGACTATTTTTTTTTATTTGCCCCCCAAAAGTGACCCTCATATTCAAAATTCATTTATTTACGTTACACGTTCGTGTTTGGGTCACAGAAAATCATATGTGTACCAAATTTCAACTTAATCGGTCCAGTAGATTGGTTGCAAATCGGCTGTGCCTGTGACAGTCGGACAGACAGACAGACACGTGAGTGATCCTGTAAGGGTTCCGATTTTTCCTTTAGCGGTACGGAACCCTATAAAAATGGAACAAATGTTTTTAAGGCTATTAAATCTTAGCTATTAGGTACACACGGCTACTCATCAAGCTATACATTTCCAGAATAAGCTGATCTTGCATTGTATAGGATTTCCGTAGAATGCGAGGTCAGCGTGTAGCCGTGTGTACATGAAACGCTGAGCTGGTGGTTGATTAAGCCATTTTGTGTCAATTTTCATGACATACAAAAGTGGGTTTCATTGCTAATATAAATAATTCCGGTGCTACACACGTCCATGTTCTTTATCTATTTGTGACTGTAATCTGTCTTCACTTGAAGACAATCAGCTGTAAGTACTTTGGTAACCCAGCGATAGGCTTGCTGGCCATGTCTTTACTAAGCCTCATAATTCATTACGAAGAACAAAATGCGGTCCCTTTTCATGTGCTGATCCGACGTCGCGAGTCTAACCAAGTGCGTATTTAAGGTGGATTCGCAGTGGTAGCCCGCGAAATTCATTTTTTTACGTTTTTTTGCAATTCGTAGGTCAGTGTCAGGTTCTATCTTAATCGAAATATGATTCGCGAGCTTAAAAAATATGTATTTACAGAATTATAATCATTAATATATTACATCTCTCTAAGTTAGATTTTTCCATAGGAACTTTTCTATACGAAATTTGTTCTTGTATCTAACTAAGAGAGATGTATTAAGGCTCGTGCAGACTAGCGCGATACGCAACAATATACAGTGTGTCCTTGGATAAAGTCCACAAACGAAAATGGGTGAAACTAGACCATAATTAATCGACAAAAAAATTAGAAAAAAAAAACTTAAAAAATCGTAATAATTATTATTGATTTTTTACTTTTTTATTGCCTATTAAAGACGCCTGTATTGAAAATGTATAACTTTTTATTAGTTGAGGGAATTTCGTTAAAATAAAAACAATAATGTTGGCTGATAATTGATGCTGCATAGTAAATACAAAGAATCCCCTTAAAATACAGCCATAAAGTAAAATAAAAAGTTTCTTTGAATTTTTTTTTTAAATATTGTCTAAAATTTTCAATAAATTTCGATTTAAAAATAAAAAATAAATTTTGGCGATGAAAAAAAATGTCTAGTTTCACCCATTTTCGTTTGTGCACTTTATCCAGGGACACACTGTATATGCCTATCGCGCCCGCGTTATCGCCCCAGTCTGCGGGAGCCTTTAATGATTCTAATGACTACTCTTATAATCTGTAAATAAATCTATTTGTTATGATCCCGAATCATATTTTGATCAAGATGCAACCTGTCACTGGCCTGAAAATTGCAATAAACGTAAGAACATTTGAATTTCACGGGTTACCAGTAAACTCAGAATATGCAAGGAATATGCGTACGTCTAAAAATAGTCGACCTCGTATCACCTCTTGCCTGATGTCGACTATGGGTTTAAAAGGTAATTAATATCGGGTTGATGGGGGCCATTTCGTATACACCTTTATCATTACTTACTATAGGTATTGCGCGTGTATTTAATTATGTTAAGTTTGTGCTTAGATAAGTAGATGTAAAACGTGTAAAAAAAATAAGATGTAAAAAGAAATGATGCATTTGGCGACCGGAGAGCCATTTTTGTCTGCTCTTGAAGCAAAACTTGAACATTATGTGTGTCTATACTTGTTAGAAATTAAAGTCGCTTTTCGTGTCTGTCTATGTGATCGCGTTATTCTTCGAAACCACGCAACGATTTTTGATGCGGTTTCACCATTATTTAGAGATTTTTTTCCTGGTGGTTTATGTCTAGGATACTGCTTAAATATTAAACTTACAAATAATAAAGAAATCTCGATGTTTTAGTCTTAAAAACGTGCGAAGTAGGAGCGCAGCGCTAGTCTATATATATTTTAAAGGCTTGTGTAGACTGGAGTGATATCGAGCGAAAGATTGTAATAATTTTTCGTCGGAGAATTTTCTGTTTATAATCAATTCAACATGTTCGTTACGTTACCATTCCTCTTGGACTTCTTCTGGCATGATTGGTTTACTATGTACCAAGCTACCAGGTGCCGTATTAAGACGTTTTAATACCACGCGAGTAAGAGACGGAGCTATCCATGACCGATAGCACCATCCCTTTTCGGACAGGAATCTTGATGGCATTAAAGGCTAACGCAGATTAAGGCGGGCCGCGCCGAAACGCAAAGCATTGCGAAAATCCTCATGTATATCACTTTTGTACATTTTCTATGAACCAACGCACACTCCAGGCGGGCTGCATCGCACATTTTTATATGAAAATGCTTTGCGTTGTGGGCTGTTGCGGCGATAATGTGCGTTTGTCTTAAGGCGCGGATATATGGTTTTAGTGACTTTTAAATCTGTTATTACGCCTACATATAATGCAAGCAAGTTATGCAAAAAAATGTTAAACTAGAACGCATACAAATCAAGTCTCTATGTGAATATATAAGTATTATAGTAAAATACTTTAATAAATCAATTCAGGAAGTAATATTTACCCTAAGCGTAAACAACGATATTACTTTCAAACTACTTAAGATATTTTCATGTTTTTTTTTTGTATGAACAGACTATTTGCTTATCTATAATTCCATCTGTGATTTTTTCGGGTGTCTATTTCTATTTACTAAAAATAAATATTCCCTATGATACCGAACGGTGGCAGCACGGCGTAAGCGGGACGCGCATTTATATGGCCAAGGTCAACGGCGATTACCCGACCCTTAATACTTCAGAATGCGGCTCCTGTTCCCGGCTACCTACGTTAAGTTCATGTCTATGAGTCTGAGCATCTGTTTAGATTTTCACCAACTTGAAGGCAAACGGTTGATCGCTCGATCGCGTGCATTTCCACGACAATTTCTATGCTAAGTTATGATTTGATTGAGCTTAACGATAAAGTTAGCCAAACTACCACTATTATCGACAAACAGTTTCAAAATAATGTCGGTTACGGAACCGACATTATTTTGTTATGATGACACATAAACATTCTATTTTTGTTGTGGATGCGTGTATTGTTTTTCGGAATGTGTACAGAGAGAATTAAAACGTTGGAAGTAGGTACTTTATAAATATCGAAAGTCTGTGTTTGCGGGACAACTGAGGCTCGCCGCGCATGCAACTCCAATAAAACGAATACAAAATGTGTGTGTCCTGCGTTTCTCTACACCAGGGATTTCCCTGGGCGTCGCGAATCCCGGGCGGATTTCCGGCCACCGTGGGCGCGGACTTGCGGACGGTGAGCAATGGGCAGCGCACCGTCTGGTAAGGACTAGGCCCGGGTCAACGGCGCGTTGTGTTCTACGCGCGCCTCAAAGAGATGTCGTCAGCGCAAGTGTAGGGGTCCACTAGGGCCGATGCCTGCCGGGGTCGCGGGAAGGTACTAATGGGTCACCAAGGCCCCTGGCAACACAGGCAACGGAAGGAACACTGGTGGGGTTTAGTCAGTAAGAGTCTGAGACACCCTCCTCCTACAGAGCGGGAGAAGTTATTTTATAATTTCCCACCCAAAAAAAAAAGGGTTCGACATAAACGAAAACTGATTTTGAGGGTCGACGAGGTCTAAAAATCGACCCCTATTAATTAACATAAATTCTTATTTGAAACTTTAAAGATACTGTATAAGTTGTGTAACGTGGTACAACTTGTTATAAGAATGACTAACTCGTATTTTAGTAGGAAGTATTGTACTTAATAAGTACAATACTTACG
The DNA here is from genome assembly GCA_905333075.3 of Atethmia centrago. NCBI lineage: Eukaryota > Metazoa > Arthropoda > Insecta > Lepidoptera > Noctuidae > Atethmia > Atethmia centrago. The sequence goes on along the minus strand of HG995378.1, from coordinate 24,787,887 downwards.
CGTGAGGTCTCTGCCGCCGATCGCCTCCACGAGTACACGGCAGTGCTCTGCCCAAGCCGGGCAGACCTCCACTGTATGCTCCACCGTGTCCTCCGGGCAATCCACACGGGTCTGAGGGTCTGAGGTATCTGTTCATTTTGGAAAAGGGGTCTTTTGCCCAAAATCGTTTGGGAATCCATGCTCTAAACTATGACAGATATTTATGGTCGCGTAAAAAAATATGGCGAATGTCTTCGTTTGCATCTTTATCTTTCGACTAATAATTTTCATCATCATCTGCCTAGCCTTTTCCCAACTATGTCGGAGTCGGCATCCAGTCTTACCGGATATTGCTGAATACCAGTATTTTACATGGAGCGACTGCCTATCTGACCTCCACAACCCACTTACTGGGTAACACGATACCCCTTGGTAAGACTGGTTGTCAGACTTTCGAGCTTCTGACGACCCGTAACGACTGTCAAAGATCTAAAAATGACAGCCGGGACCAACGGCTTAACGTGCTTTCCGAGGCACGGCGGGGTCTTGGTATGTAAAGATGGTCACCCATCCACGGACCAACCGCGGCAAGCGTAGCTTAACCTGATCGATCGACCCGTGCGGCTGTTATTACATAGCCACAAGCCCCTCAAATTTCAATTTTTTTTATAGATATAAAGTTACGATAAAAATAAAATAAAATGGAGAGTGGTGAACATCTTTTGTGAACTTCATATGACAGTGTCTAGAAACTTTCAAAATCTAGTTCGCAATCGCAATCTCATCGCAGCGACAATCAATCTCAAGAGAACCTTTACAATTTTTGACAGATTAAGACTAAGATTAGAATGCGAACGTTCTTGCTCGTACAGATTGAGGTGATATCGCAGGCGACAGGCATATTGTTGCCTGTCGCGACCGCGATATCGTGCTAGTCTGCACGAGGCCTAAACATACAGGGGGTCCTAGAAGAGCGGTGGCTACCATATAGCGTCTGCATTTTACCGGCAAATGACGTCACTGAAACATTATATTTGTATTAAGTTGGTGTGTTTTCCTAGAGAGCGTTTTTCGACACCGTAATGACAAACCCCGCTGCCATCATCTTCATGACAGCCGTCACTTCGGTCGTTATGTGGCGGCAACCGCTCTTCTAGGAACCCGCAGCATTAGTTGTCTGTGCAACATGTTGATGGTAATTTCAAACATGACAGGTCGTATAACTTACTGGTTTCCCACAAGTTTCCCTGTCAATCAAAATCAATCAACTCAGCCTATAGCAATCCACTGCTGGATATAGGCTTCTCCCAGGCTGCGCCACAATACCTTGTCCTCCGCCTTCCGCATCCGGTCTGTCCCAGCCACCTTTTTAAGGTCGTATGTCCATCTATCTGGGGGTCGTCCCACACTACGCTTGCCGACACGCGGTCTCCACTCCGGGAGTCGTCTGCTACACCGGCCATCGGTCCTACGACAAACATGGCTAATCTACTGCCACTTCAGCTTGCTTACTCTGCAGGCTATGTGGGTAACTCCGGTTCTCTTCCGGATAACTTTTTCTGATCCTTCAAAGAAACTCCGAGCATAGCCCGCTCCATAGCGCGCTGAGCGACGTTGAATTTATGCACCAGCCCGACTGTCAGTGTCCACGTTTCGGTACCGTATGTCATAACGGATAAGACGCACTGGTTGAAGACCTTAGTCTTCAAATACTGCGGGATTGGCGACGAGAAGAATTGACGAAGTTTCCCAAACGCAGCCCAACCCAATCGGATCCTCCTGTCGTCGGCTTCTGTCTCAAAGTTGTGCCTACCGAGCTGGATAACTTGTCCTAGGTAGACGTACTCCTTCTCAACTTCGAGATGCGACCCTTCGATGAGTTTCCCTGTATTATGACGTAATGTTATTTTCTTGTTCGTCAACATGACTTAAAATTAAATCCCAATATTGACATGTTTAGTTTACGACGCCATGTTTGTGACGTCACTTACAGACAGGTGGTACTGTGTCATTGTGTAAACGTCTTGCGTGGAAGCAGGAAGTGTTATTGATATGACAACAATAAGAGGTTTTATTATCAAACTAGTTGCGCCCCGCGGTTTCACCCGCATAACTCACGATCCTGTGGGAATATTGGGATAAAAAGTATCCTTTGTTCTAACCCAGGTCATGGTCTACCCATGTGCCAAATTTCATCCAAATATGTTTAGCCGTTTTAGCGTGAAAGAGTAACGAACAAACAAAAAAAAAATATTAGTTAGGATTCAGTTACTCTTATATATTTAGCACCGATAAATATTATAGTTAGTCACAATTTAATAGACGTGAACACACTGAACATTGACTGTTTCAAATTAAATTCAATAAGCATAATTTATTGATAAATCTCTTAATCAAATTCTGAGTTACGCAATTTTAGAATAATGTATTTAATTATTTATTTAATTATGTTTTTTTTTTTTGAGTCAAAAGGTTTATTGATAAGCTAAAGTTTTTCATATACTCAAGTTGTTAAAGCAGTGTCAAAGAAGTCTTATTTCCAAGTATGTAGTAGATCATTTATTTTAGGTGACAAAAGACCCTTTACTTATGTATTTAGCTTTACTATGACTAGCATAGGTACATACATATTATTAAGAGTTATAATTAATTAATAAAAATAACAAAATTATATCCTATCTTAACTAAAACTATACACAAACAAAAAGGCGGAAGAGCTCATTGGGCATCAAAAAATTCGTCCGCATCGCTGTCAATGGGAAAAGTGCCCAAAAGGCTGGCAGCATTGCCACGTTGGATGGCAATGCTGATTCTTTGGGCTAGAAAAAGGCCAGCCCTCTGGTCACGTGAAGACTCTACCAACCTTTTGGCGATATCCCGAAATACTCGATGGGCACTCGGACCCCAAGGCCTTAGTGTTTCAACCCCAAACGGCTCAAACATATAGCTCCCAATAAGGTTGTTATATTTGCGCCGTTTGAGGTTTTCTGCTCCTGCAGCAGCCGCCCCAGCACAGCCCGCCGTGCTAGGAAGATGGGAAGGCGCGAGAGTGTCGACAGAGGTTGCATCCCACACCAAAGGCCTACCCAACTTCCATGGCATTATGGTCATTCCGTCTGGTCTCTTCCCATCATCACGTGCCAAGCCATTGGGTTCTAAAACAGCTGGCACCCCGGTGGTGACAAGAGCCCGACGGATGATGTTGTTAATGCTGGCGTGCCGTGCCATTCGACCAGCACTCTTACTGCAGGATAGGCCATGATGTCCGAGGCAGTCGACTCCTTCACCGCATTGACAGCGATGTGGAGCCCCGCAAGGAGCGCCCAGACGCAAACATGTAGCGAGCCGGAATGTGGTGTCACCCAGCATGGTGCCTATGTTGGGTGACGGTAGCGCCTGAAGCCAAAGGCCCGACTCCCATTCACCCACAGCCAGCAGGCGGGCACGTATTAATGAGTTTATTCCGTACCAACCTGCAGAGCGGCTCATCCCACTGTCTCTGGGAAGATGGGTTCTCGGGCTGAACCGTATCCGGGCAAGCCAATTTCCAGGCGTTCACCGCATCGGTCAAACACGGCACTTCAGAGTCAACCTGAGAAGGAGCTAAGATTTTTGTGGTTAACTTTTCGGTGCTGTGGACCGAGGACAGGAACGCCGGTAGGCTTAAACTTGAAATTTTGCGGACGCCGAGCCCACCAAAACGAATGGGTAGTGTGGCTTGCAGCCACGCGCGGTCGTCCAATGCCACATTTAAAATGGATGTGAGAGTACTTCGAATAATATGATCAATTTTGTCTAAAAGGTGTGGCTGCTTCCATAAAGTGGAAGAGCGGAGAAAATACATAAAATTTGGACCGAAACAGCAATATCTGATAAGAGTGAATGCCGAGTGTAAATTAATTTTAGAAAGTCTATCCGAAATATCGTTAAAATGTTTAATTTTTTCCTCGACGAATGGTGAAAAACTTTCTTCTAAAATTGGAGAGCCTAGGAGGTGTAGTGAACTTTTTTCCAAAACTTTGATACCTGGGGCTATTGAATTGAATTTTTGTATGGTCGATTGTCTGTCGGTATTGTCACAAAGGTAAATTTCGCATTTGGAGTAGTTGAGGTCAAGGCCAATGGATCGGAACTGCTGCTTTAGTAATTGAAGATCTTTTAGAACGGTGTCTACGTCACCTCCTAGTGTTCCATCATCTAAATACCACACATTAAATTTTGAATTTAGTTGTTGTATTATGGGATGGATAGCCAAACTGAAAACATAGAAAACATATTTATATTAGAAACATAAATACGAGTATGTACTTATTGATTTATGGTATTACAAACCGTCACAAAATCATACTCGTAACTCATTACCTTAAATAGCCAAATAATTCTTAAAACGTTTCCTTGTCAAATTATGCAACAATGAGTTTATTACAGAAGGTTTGAATTTACAACACCATAGAATAAATTGAGGAATTGTTAGCATTTTTAGGGTTCCGTACTCAAAGGTTGCCGACGGGACCCTATTATTATTAAGGCTCGGCTGTCCGTCCGTCTGTTACAGGTCTGCATCTTTTGAACCATAATAGAGAGACACTTAAAATGTTCAGAGAGTGTATATTATTATGGTTGCTATAACACAAACTCGCTACAACTAAAATAAAAATAAAATAAAGCAATAATTCTCTATACAAGAAACGTGTTTTTCGCGGTGTTTTTATATTAAAGTATTAAAAAAAATGGGCAGAGGTGTACCTGTAGTACACAACCACATTTCGCCAGTTATGTTGTGGGTGTACTACAGGTACACCTCTGCCCAACCCTTCGGGGAAACAAGGTGTGATGTAATGTTATGTTTGTAATGCTATGTTAAAAAAAATGTATCGTTAACTAAATATTGTACGGTGTTACGGAACCCTTCTTGTGTGAGTCTGACTTGCACTTGGTCGCTTTTCTTACGTATTTTATATTACCATGAATAAATATCATGGGTTTCCTCCCATCGTGAGTAAGCGATGGTACTTTTGTATTAAGGCCATGATATATTCATTGGTTTTTGTATGATCTAGGGGATATTTATTTGTGGGAATGGGACTGTGATTGCTTTTGGGTGTCTGTTATTATTGATGAAAATGAATGGGAAGGTATTCGTTGTTTCTAATGCATTATTTACTACTATCAGTATGTGTCTGTATAGTTAAAATAATTCCAATGCTTACTGAAATATTACTTGTCATATTGTCTTGTTGTTTTCGGGTGACCACTGAAAATCAGCGCTCTGCTGTAAAACCCCACATTTTGCCCTACCTGGGAATCGAACCCAAGATCTCATACTCAGCAGTACCGCTTACACCTAGATAATTCATGAACAATAAATGAATTATATTCTATTTTTTTTTTTACTGTTTTTAATCTTTTGGCATTATATCATTTAGAATCATTTGCCAACATTTAATATATATTTTGACATTATATTTAAAACTGTTTGACATGATACTTAAAACTGTTTTACATTATATTTGAAACTGTTTGACACTTTATTTGAACTTTGTTCTAACTAATAATTCATAGATTTATTGTATTTTTTATATTTGTGTGTAGATTGCATGTTGCTTGGATTTGAATTGTTTATGACTAAATTATTGAATGGACCAAAACTCTTAAAAGTCAAAAAAACACAGCCTGAATTAATCTTTGTCTATCCAGAGATTACATTTTTGCTTCAGGAAAAGCTAAAGAGAGAGTGATTATTTTTTTTTCATGTAAAACTTTTCAGACGGTCTTGTGAAAGAAGCCTTTGAGATGAAACTATTTCAAACTTAACGCCTAGATTAATTATTTTCTTTAGCCACAAAACAAAATACTTTACATTCAGCCTTGATAGTTTTTAACCGATTTCAAAACAAATGTTCTCTGTTCGTCTGTTTTTTATATTTTTTTTATATGTATGTTCATCGATATATTCGTCAATAATAGTGGAACGGTTTTCATTTTTTTTTATTCATTTGGTAGATGAAGCTTGCGGAGTGGTTCCATATAAATTTTATTTACTTTGCTTGGGTAGATTTTGAGTTAGCTTCAATAATACGTATTTTTCCACTTAGTCTATGTGGATGATGTTATAATAACTTCCTGTCACTATTATTTACATAGCGGGTAGTGGTATTCGAATATTTGTGCGGTAGGTACCCCAAAAAGTGAAAAATCAAACTCTTAAAGAAAATAACCGACTTCCAAAAAAAAAACAAAAAAAATAAAAATTACTTTAATTTCGGAAGCTGGTGGCAAAAAACCGAAAACGCAAAACCAAAGACACTCACTACTACTATTCACTCAAACACAAACCTTTTAATATAAAAATAGTGTTCCTTTTTCCAAACAATTTAAAAACTTCATTGCGTTTTCCAATTAGACTGAACCAAAAGTTGCTGAACATTCCTGAATTCTCCGAGATGAACTAATTTTTATTATTCATAGCACTGAATTTCAGCGGGAATCCCGGAGTTTCTGCCGACATAATCCCGGATACCGGGAGGAATACTACTTCGGTGAATAAATTTAAAACGTCGAAAGAATTATTTATCTTTTTTCTCTCTGGGGAGACTTAAGTGAGCATCTCTCTTTTCCTTTTGTTGAACTTCATAATAATAATATTTGTTTAACGTGTTTTATGATTGTTTCTCGTTGACTGGCTTGATTGTAAAGGGTTGAAGTTGAGTAAATAAATAGCGGTCTAGTTCTTGTTAACTCTTGCGGGAAAAAGGCGTTGAGTTTATGGCATGTACAGTCATATATTTTTGTTGCTTCGATATTTAATTTTAAAATAATACTTAGGCCAATCTTTAACAAAAAAACTCAAACTGAACAAAGCATTTATTTCAATAAAACAATTAGTCATAAACATAATAAATTAATAATATAAAAAACGAGCGAGCCTTTCATTAGTCGCATTTGATGATTATCTGACATCTCACCTTGGTAATACGAGTACACAGACAGAAATTAACCTCAGAATTTGAAAAAGCTAAGTATGAAATATTTATTCGAATAATTATTTATGAGTAGTGGTCGCCCACTGGACGAAACTCGACCCCCTCTACTTACAATCTATTTAGTACTTATTAATACCAGGAGTACACTAATCCCATGCTATTATAAAATACTTACTAATTCCATGCTAAAAAAAGTACTTACTTATTATATGCTCAAGCTGTAACTCCCACAGAAAGGAAAGATGTTACACATTAATAAAAATAAAAAAATTAACACACACATCCACATACCTACACACATGCATAAACACCCTCGCACACACACACGCATAAACACCCTCGCACGCACACACTCCCACGCGCACACACACACACACACACACACACACACATACACTAATATTAAATAGGTAGGTAGATAGCTGTTCATTAAAACAAAGTGGACATTTCAACCAAAGTCATAGACTCAAAGGTGAAACTTTACCTAAGTTTTCCTGAAAAACAAGCGGCTAAAGTCCCACGAGTATTCATATTTTTATACCTGCAAACGTACTAAAATAAAACTCACGTAGGTAATCTGCGAAGGAATTATTACTTAGTAGTTTGTAAGCCGTCAAGGACTCAAAGATCACGTCAACGAAGGCCTAAATCCTTTACGAGATGCCTGAATTCCTAGTACAAAACACGACACATGTCTTGTCTGCAAATCGGTTTGCGTCAACGCCTGAAAATCCTGAGTAATGCTAGGATTTGTCACAGTTATGTCCCTACTTTGAAAGAAGCGACTATTATATTGCGGGAACCGCGTGTTTCGAGGCGTGAGAGTATTGGTTCTATTTACTGTAACTAGATGGCGTTAGTAGTTGAAGACGTGTTGAAGTTTTTAGCTGTTTGTTTTTCAATAGGTTTCTGTGGTTTGTTTTAGAACAATAATATTGTGCAATGCTTTTTCCTACAATCTCACTTACTACCTACCTTACCTACTTACTTAAATTGCATGATTTGTGTAAGTTTTTATAGGAGTCTCCTGTATAAAAAATTACACACCACACACCTTTGGTAATAATTTATTTTATTTTATTCTAATATATACAATATTTAGTACGTCATTGCTATATGTATTTCTATGGATTCTCTCTTATTTCTACTCACTCTAGATATTTTCATCAACAAGAATTAATTTAGACACAATCTTCAAGTATTAATTTATTATATTTTAATGTTAGTTTTGATTTTAATTTAATTTTGATTTATTTTATTTTTGGCAAATTCTGAAAATGTTGCCATTTAGGTGCTGACAAGACCCAATTGACCAAAATAGGCTTCTCTTAAGAAAAAAAAATGCCAAATCTGTAAGGTATGTAACATATATTTTTTCCGCTACTACGAGGTAGCGGAAATAATATATGTTAATTTTGAACATATTTCCCAGAACTTGGTTGTTACCAAAACACGTTTTGAAAAAAAATCTCGATACAAACTAACGTTAAACTAACCTCTTAACTTGAGTTCTAATCCAAAATATCTGTATAAAACATCAACATACGTTACGTATTTAATTAATAACAAGAACGTCTTATTTGAATGTAGAACTTGGTTGTTTTTTATTTTCGATTACTCAAGTCAATTTTGAGTAAATAGAAAATTACTTCATAGTTTGCAATAAATTACAAGCGTTCTGTCATCGCGTTTCTCTTTCTTTTCTATGCAATCTGACAGTGACTGCGGTTTAGGTGTTGTCAGCGTCTTAATGAATATATTATTTTATTGTATCCAATTATTATGTTATTTGTCATCACTTTTTTTTAATTCTACAAAACGTTAATATCTCTACTTGATGGTTTGCCGCTGATAGCCGAAATTCAGGTTTTCGCCTAGTTTGGCTACAGATGTCTAATTTATTTGTGACAAAAAATATAGCCTCTAAGACATGTGTATTACCTATATGTATATATCGACGCTTGAAAGGCAAAATTTACTAAGCGACATAGAGCAAATTTGATTTTACATTATTAAAGTCAATTTTTCAGAAAAAAAATTCTTGTAATCATCCTACAGGCGTAAATCTTACTGTTTTGGAAATCTTATTTATCTAATCATCTGAATCAGAATTTATATGATTTTTTTTTTAAACTTTGGCTTTAATAATATAAAGTTAAATTTGCCTTATGTCGCTTAGTAAATTTTGCCTTTCAAGCGTCGATATTATATGTATAAACAATTATTGAAATAAACTTATTATTATTATTTAACTAGCTGCGGCTTCGTCCGCGTGGATGTCGGAAATTGTCCCACGGGAACGTACTACTGGGTTAAATATCCTATGTCCTAATCCAGGTCATGGGCTACCCATGTGCCAAGTTCCATCCAAATCCGTTCAGCCGTTTTAGCGTGAAAGCGTAACAAACAAACAAACTCACTTTCGCATTTATAATATTGTTTCTATTTATTCATTAATATAAGTTAAGATTGTAGACTTAATAAAATATAAGTTTCATTCGCTTTTCGGATTACGTACGCGACTTAGTGTAATCCTTTAAACCCAATAAGTTTTAACTCGCGCTCGTCGAGGTTTATGTGAAATGTATTTCTGTATGTGTGGTGAGAATTTTAGAGCTTGAGTTTATGTATGTGGTGATGTGTGGTGAAGATTAGACGCGTGTTTTCTTGATAGAGCTCTTTGACTTGGAGTAGGATTTGTAGAGACACGGCTAGGCGGAGCGGAGTAGTTGAATAGGCGCAGGGAATTATTATTTATCTTAAAAATCGAGGTTACTATTAGCGATTGTTGATTCAATCTTTGAAATACTTATTCATAGTAATTACAGGAAATATTATTAGAATAGAATATTCAGTATTTACTGCAAGAATCATATCGACTCATAAGTGGTATGTAACAAACAAAAATACTATTATCGACTTATGAGTTGTAAGTCGTAGGTTCGAACCAAGATATGCGCTTTACTTTGTGTAAATTATTTCATCACCACTGCTTCAAAACGGTGAAGAAAAACAACGTGAGGAAATCGGCATATCCTTGAATCAAAAATTCGAAGGCATGTGACATCTACTAACCCGCACTAGGCCCGCGTGGTGGATTAAAGCCCGCTTCCTCTCTCACCGACAGGAGGCCTGTGTCCCAGCAGTGGGAACATTACCTACAGGCTGATTATAAAGTGAAATAGGTCTGCCTTCTGATAATTAAGATGAGACGAGACACTTTCGATCACTTACCGTTCATGAAAGTGTTACTTGTAAAAGTTTACATAGGTTCAACGACTCTCATGTCTGTAATTTTTATGGCTCATCTTGAATCCTACCTAATCATAACGTTCGGTATACTCCGAAGGAATCAAATTACACTGATCCGTACCAACGTCAGGTTAACTCGACAATCTGCTTCAATTACAGCGACAGCAGGCCCTGTGGTTGGTTGCCACCTTCCGCCAATTACGTAATTCTCAGATCCTTGGGTGAACTTATGTGAACCAGAGTGAACTTGGGTGAACGTATGTGAGCTTGGTTGAACGTGACTGGTGTTTCGTTTTCGTTAGAAACAAGTGAGTTTTGTGTAAATAGGATAAGGATCGAAGTGCAGTTTGTTGTTTTGTTGCTTTCCTACGATTCAATTTTCTTTTGGCAAATTGAATTAGAAGGGGAATGTGTGGTTCTCAAGCTGGCTGGTATTAAACTAAACCAAATTGTTTGTAGCACTCAAAATTCTTGTAACTGAGAAATAAATACAAAAGATAGAATGGTATAAATATTGTTTCCGTAAAGATTTTGCAAAAATATTTAAATGGAGAGTGAAATCATACCACAAAAAGCTCTATAAACATGAAAACGTTATAAAAACCGGCCAAATGCGAGTCTGACTCGCACACGAGGGATTCCGTACCACCGCACAATAATCAGCAAAAAAACACGTTTCATGTATTCGGCATTTTTTGCTGAATATGGTGCGGTGTTTTTCACTCTTTAATTATTGATTATACTTTATTATTTGTTATTATAGCGGCAATAGAAATACACCATCTGTGAAAATAACTGTCTACCTACTACGGTTAATGAGATACAGCCCGCTGACAGACAGACGGACGGACAGCAGGGGCTTAGTAATAGGATTCCGTTTGGCACCCTTCGGGTACGGAACCCTAAAAACATGCTTCCTTGAAAAGGAATGGAAAGTATATTTTTAAGTGCCTAATATAAAAATAAATGGAGTAATTCTCACGGTGTTTCTTTACTTAGAACACCGCAGAGGTGGTTACTGAATTCCCATTGACTTTTATGGTAGTTATTATGACAAGATAAAATGTCTACCAGCCTCAATAATGGAAAACACACATGTGGTTTGATTCCAAAAAAAATCTTTGACAAGTACTTAACTCAACTCAGCCTATAACAGTCTACTGGACATAGGCCTCCCCTAGGCTGCGCCACAACACCCTGTCCTCCGCCTTCCGCATCCAGTCTGTCCCAGCCACCTTTTTATGGTCGTCGGTCCATCTAGCTGGGGGCGTCCCACACTACGCTTGCCGATACGCGGCCTCGACTCTAGGACTCGTCTGCTCCACTGGCCATCGGTCCTTCGACAAATATGGCCAGCCCACTGTCACTTCAGCTTGCAAGTACAAGTACTAACCTACTGATCTTTCGTATAAAAAGATTTTTTTTCTTTTCCGGAATGGCATGCTGCCTTCATAATCAGCCTATAATTTTCCCACTGCTGGGACACAGGCCTCCTCTCTTCGAGAGGGAGTGGGCTGTAATCCACCACGCGGGCCCAGTGCGGGTTGGTAGATGTCACATATCTTCGAGTTTTTGGTTGTTTCTTTTGCGATAGGTATGTTTTTGGTGTGGGTTAGATTATTTATATTAATGTATCGTCTTGCCACTTCCCATGAATTTTTTGGTTAAGCGCCGTAGCTTCAATCAGTTTTCCGACTGCTTTGACTACCCAAAGCAACAATGTTTCGGTATGGCTGCAACTGCTGTCGTGTATGGCACGTTGAACGGAATTAATTTCGAAAATTTCGATGTTGACATATGCTTTTATCTGGCGAAAGATAGGTATTATAGGATATGCCTGATGTAAATGCAGAGATTGGCTCTAAACGAAGTGCAGGTTTGTTCGGACAATCTATTGTCTCCTATCTAGTGTGGGTTGGTAAATGTCATATGCCTTCGAATTTTTGGTTCTAGGACATGCCGGTTTCCTCACGATGTTTTTCTTCACCGTTTTGCTGCCATGTCTCCCAAATATCGTGAACAGGGGGCCAACCACAATCTCGTAAAGCAGTATTATTTTAATATTACGTCACAGTGAGAAATAAATGGAGTTACACAGGACCTTATAGCTCCATCTCTGTCCCAGACTGAAGAAATAATAAAATAACACTGCTCTAAAAGGTGGTTGTACAGTCACAGTTGAAGCCGTCATCTGCGCATTCTGTACATCATGCTAAGTAACTTTGTGACTTTTATTTTTGGTGTGAAAATTCGCTGTTTACAGCACTGCGCAATGTAACGAACGCAAAACATTGTGCTTTTGGGTGCTTGCAACGGTACCTACTGGGTAAATGTTATAACTTAACTTTAAATACTCCCAAGTATTTAAAGTTATGTTATAACATTTAAAAATTGTTGTCGTAAAGCATCATAAAACGCTGGAACTTTGACCTTCAATATCTCCGTAACCACAAGGTAGGTACAAAAAAAATATCATATTATCGGGAAGAAACAAATGACTCTCGTCTTTGTTAAGGGTATTTTTATACCCGTTATAATATGGTACGAGAATTCTCTTTTATTGGATTCTGTATTTTTTAATAAACATTAATTACCACTGTAAATTTCATAATTAATTTACCTCATAATAATTACTTTGAATACAACGGGAATATTACTTAAAAACAATTAAAAAAAAACTTTTTGAGTCCGAAAACACAAATTGAGTCCGATTACACCAAAACCTACTATTTCATTCAAGATTTGAACGAGGGTTTACCACGGTAGTAGAGGTTTTAACACGGACCTCTTGGCCCTTTTTATTATTCATGAATATTAAACCTAAGCATAACGGCCCTCGACTTTCTTAAATGACGCCTTAAACTTTTTTACTGATTATAAAATTTAAAAAGTTTTTATCAAAGGACTGAAGCATTTTTGGATGTGTGCATGGAGAGGGTAAGGATCACTTCCTTTGGAGATGGGATAAAAATAGAATGTTTACGGTTTGGTTTGGCACGTAGATTTAAAATTGAGGCCAAAAGCTTGTTTCGGGAATCGCATAAATTAAAATAAAAGCTGAAGGGTTAGTTAAGGACTTATCTATACCATAAATAAAATATTGGGACTAAACTACTTTCAAAAGTTCAATAATTTTATCAAAGGCTGATAAAATGTAAAATATAAATAAGTTGGCTAACTCGAGGTTGTGTTCAGATAAATTTTAAATTAAGATTGCCTTAGATCACTTTAAATAATTACATAAAATAAAGCTATTTACTTGCTTTAAGAGTTGAACAACATTTTAAGTATTTTTACATTAATTTTACCTACATGTTCATAGGTTATAAAAAATGTATATATTATATAATCTATTAATTAATGTTATAATAAGTGCTATAATATTATTCTTAAATAATTATAATCTCTGTGATAATAATTATGGACTGTACATTGTAGAGCCTAACATCGTCTGAATTAAAGATTGATGTTATTTTTATTTTATATTTTATTTAGAAAAAAATATGATGATTAATTAAGGCGCTGACAAGACCCAATTGACCAAATTTGGCTTCTCTTAAGAAAAAAAAATTGCCAAATCTGTACAGTTTGTGGTAGCGGAAAAATATATGTTAATTTTGAACATATTTCTCAAAACTTGGTTGTTACCAAAACACGTTTTGAAAAAAAATCTCGATACAAACTAACGTTAAACTAACCTCTTACCTTGAGTTCTAATCCCAAATATCTGTATTAAATAACAACATACGTTACGTATTTGATTAATAACAAGAACGTCTTATTTAAATGCAGAACTTGGTTGTTTTTTATTTTCGATTACTCAACTCAATTTTGAGTAATTTGATAATTGCTTCATATTTTGCAATAAATTACAAGCGTTGTGTCATCGCGCTTCTCTTTCTTTTCTATGCAATCTGACAGTGACCGCGGTTTAGGTGTTGTCAGCGTCTTAATGGTCAAGGATAGCTAATGAGACACAATTGATTTTCTATTGTTTGACTCCGATTCGGTGTCGCGCGGGGCTTAACAGGTTAGCCTATGTTTTTATTTGCAGTTTTAAGTTAAATCTAATAACGGCTGGAGTAGGTGCCCGTGAAAAGTTGGCGAACTCAGTAAAAAATATATTCCATAGTAGCTAGTACCTAGTACGAGTCGTAGAAAAGTAGGCCGCACGTCAATGGGTTACAACAATTATTTATTTATTTATTTATTGATTTAGGATTTCCAACAAAAGATGTACACAATACATGCCACATAAATAAAGGGCAACATCAGGTATTAAGTAGGTGTCCTTCACTTATAGGAGACCACAGCATGCAGCATGCATTATAAGATAGATATATAGAATACTCGTTATTATGTACAAATTAAATCTTTTTATTGTGGGCATAGGTTATACAGACAGATGTTAGGTAAATTACAGATCCATTGTGCCCTGCCTAGTAGGCATACAATAATAAATTATGTCAACATGCAATATAAAAAATTCATAGGTAGATATCACTTATAAAGCAAATCTTACAAAATAATAATTAGGTGTGTTTGGTGACAGATTGTAGTAGATACTAATTATTAAGAAAATCTTGGATCGTGTAGTATAAAATAAGCTTTATCAATTAAAAAAAAATGCAATTTATATTTGAATAGTGGGAGTTCCTTGGTGTTTAAAATGTGTAAATTTTAGATGCCATTCCAAAAAAACTTGTGCCCAGAAAAGCAGTTATATGTGGTATACTAGATATTTTAACTGCATATCTTTATGATTTTAGTTCACCGAATAGATTTTTATTTATTTTAACAAATACTGTAACTTCATTTAAATAAGCTGATGGAAAGGTCAAGATTTTAAACTTTTTAAAATATGGTTCGCATTATTCAGGAACAATGATATCAGCAATTTAGCGAACGCAACTACGCGCACCATAAAAAATACAGATATAAATGTAGAAATATTACAAGGGGTGACACAATGGACGGTCGTATCGCTAAAAGCGATCTTTTAAAGACAACCTTTGGATGGATTAAGGGGGACTGAGAGATAATACTTAAGATAGTCTGTGGTGTATCATTCACATATACACAATAAATACATACATACACAAAACATATTAAACTTATCTATATAAATATGTACAATTAAACTTGAAAGAAGTGCAAAGAACAAAAAAAAATTTTGGAGAGATAATGTTTTTTTACCATAATTTTAAAATAAGCTGGCCTCTTACGCTACTACGCTTATTCGCGCGGCCAGCTCAAGGTCAAAATGCTACCACCTACCATAGAATTCTATAATTTTAATTATGTTACATCTGCGACCGAATGGACCACCTTTGTCACTTACAAAAGCAGTGGTGGTACTAGCCCCGACTTACGAGTTATGACTTGCGAGGACGTGGGTTTGAACCCAGGCAGGCGCTTTACTTTGTGTAAATAATTTCGTCACCACTGCTCTCAAAACGGTGAAGGAAACATCGTGAGGAAACCGGCATGTCCTAGAACCAAAAATTCGAAGACATGTGACATCTACCAACCCGCACTGGGCCCGCGTGGAAGATTACAGCTCACTCCCTCGCGAAGATAGGAGGTCTGTGTCCAAGCAGTGGGAACATTAAAGGCTGATTACACCTCTCCACTTTAGATTGCTCGAGTCTCACAGTCGTCTTATTCGGTGTGACGTGTGAGAACACTGCAATTGCCCCGTGTTAATTACTCAGATGAATCTGTTTACACTAGGAGCTTAGCGACCCGACAAGATACTAGGGATAAGCTAGGTTGATAGCAGTGTCAGTATTTAAGCTAGACACTCCAGCCCAGGGGCCGAAGTCTACTTATTTATAAGCGTTGCAATGATGTCGCCATTTTGAGTTTTGAAAGATTTTGAAGCTCATAATAATTTACCTTGTTACTTTTACACCATAGATTTCTTTATAGGTTTTTTGGTAATCGATAAATAAAGAACCATTTTCTATGACCAATAACCTTTTCAACGAGCTGTTTGGTAGTGTATCCGGACTGGAGTGTGAAAGTCTCACCGTCACAATAGACCTGACTGGGGAAGATACATTAACTAAATGTCCTATCCTAACTAGTCACAATAAAATTAAGAAATATATTAAACTCAGTAAAAATATTAAAAAATACAAGAAACTCTTGAAAACACATAATGTTTATAAGTGTAACATTAATCATAGGAAAGAGCGTATCAACTTACAGACCCAATTAAATTTGTGTAATAATAAGTTGGAAAGTAGCAGACAAATGTATGATGTAGACTTACACAACCTTCAGAAGGAATTATTGAGCAGGGAAAATTCATTATAGGAAATCTTTTGTAAGTATGAGTTTAGTCAACAAATGTTAAGTGAGCGCTTGCAAGGGGCCTGTGATTTGGTGGACCTGGTGAATCACAATGCAGTGATGTGTGAGTCGCTGATTAATAATCTCACTTGTAATTGTGCTCCCACTCTGCCATCTCTCTTGTCACAGTATGTTGTTCCTACAGCTTTACCCATTTTAACTCATACATTAGAAACTGTCAACCCCACTCAAAGTAATGTTTTGGTCTATTCAGATAGAATAGGATCAGGTTTTGGATCATTGTTAAATAATCGCTCTAATGGCTCTAAACATACTATGTTTTTTCAAAATTTTAGGCTCAGTAGTTTCGGAAATAAGGGGCCTCGGTGATCAAATTTTAATTTTTGCTATGTTCGTAAATTAGTAGGCTTGGCCCCGAGCACGTTCAACCTCAAAAAGTAGTGTCCAATTACTGTTGAATATAGAAACAGACTTAAAATAAAAAAGAAAACACGCTTGTCGCTTAGACGTTGGTCTTTACCAGAACGTATGTACCAAAACACCAAGTATTGATATTATATTCCATGTTTTAACTATGCTTGGACTGTTCCTTTCTTCTTGTCTGTTTATATTTGTGTACATAAACTGTTAAATAAATAAATAATGTATCAAACGACCACAAACTAAAGAAACAGTATCTATAGAGTGACCTGACATACTACGTAGAGTACATACGATATTATTCTTCGAGCCCTTGCCACCGCTAGCGTACCAGTCGTACCAAACGCCTTGGTACAAAAGTGGGTAGGCCTCTGGTGTGGGACGCCACCTGTGTCTACACCCTTGCACCATCTCATATTCCAAGCACGGCTGGCTGTGCAGGCGCCGCTGCTGCGGTTGCTGAGACCTTCAAGCGGCGTACCCTTATGGGTAAATACAGTTTTGGGTCGAAACGCTCTGGTCATGGGGGCGCGTCTCCTTTTTAAAGAAATTTCTCGCCGAATGGTCGACACTTCACGTGACCAGGGGCTGCAGTCTTGACATAAATAGCGATCGCATTAATGTCCTAATGGGGTCCCTAGACGATCAAAATTGCATGACAAAAACGATAAAATCACAATCTTGTCAAGCAATTTTGACCGTCTATTAGGACTTTGCGACCGAAATCGGTCGTAAAGCGATCGTTATTTTTATGTCGAGACTGCAGAGCGCTGGCACGTTCCTTGGCCAAAGAATGAGCATTGCCATTCAACGTGGCAATGGTGCCAGTCTTCTGGGCACGTTTCCGGATGACAGCGATGCGGACGAATACTTAGACGCCTAAGTCTCCTTTTGTTTTTTCGCATTTATTTGTATATTTAGTTAGTCGTTTAATCTAGTACCTAGTGTATATAGTTAGTTGCGTCATATATTGTATATAACCATACCCTCATATAAATAAAATGGAGTGTCTGCCCGTAGAGTAGAAATAAATCCTATCTTACCTACTCCAAATTAACACCATCCGGGTGAGGACAATGTGGCAGCCTCCTAATCACGAGATTAACCCTGTAATTATGTACGTGACAAGGTATTCCTGCGCCGAATCAAATATATGAGTTTGTATGCACAGCATTAGCTGGTAACCCTTCGTTAAGTTAACACAAACAATAACAATTGTTTCTGCCATTTAAAGGGTTAACGTTTTCGGGTTATGAATTGGGAATTTTAATCAAGATTTTTAATTTTTTTTTGCGTGTTTATTTGCATGTTCTACTCTTTGTGAAAAAATATTTTATTTTGTTCCCGTTCATGAATTATAAATTTACTTAAATAATTGTATGGTTATTGTATGGTTCACGAAGTCCTGTCTTGTCACTGTAATGGCGTTAAACATAAGGTTCAAATTGCAATAATCAACAGGACTTCGTGACATGGTTTAACTCCGCAGGGTTCTGTGGTGGCACCTTTGCTGTTCATTTGCTATATAAACGACTTTCCCCAAGTAATCAGGCACCAAATGTCCTTATTTGCCGACGACAGCACAGTTATTTACAATACTGATAGTAATAAAGAAATAGAAGCTGACATAAACACTAGTCTTGTTACGATTGTTGACTGGCTGATTCCTAACAATCTTAAAATTAACCTTACTAAAACTAAAATTATGAGTTTTAAAATTAGACATAAAACATTGACAGACTTTCGGGTAAACTACAAAGGTGACCAGATACTTTAAACCAACAAACAAAATTTCTTGGACTGCACATTGATACGCCACTGTTATATTTTTATTTTTGTTCCCCCTAGCGGTAAACTAACATAAGCCCAGAGGCCAGGTGGTTGGGTATTGAATTGAAAGGAAACAACAAACTATCTTAAATACAGTATAATTATAAATTTAATGGTTTACAATTTTGAAGTACACGTTAGCCTCTACGGGTCTACCGTCTTATAAGTACTTTAAAACCTACTATTGCCAGCCAGCTAATAGTTCAGTATTTAAAGCTAAGGTCGTGGGGAGTTGGAGATAAACCCAGTACTGTTCCGATTTAAAAGTTCTAATTGTTTTTATATTATTAATTTAAATTTTATCGTTTAACCTTCCAATTATTATTAATTTGATTTATTAATTAATGGGCGCCAGGGACTTTGAGAGATGGACATCTTCGTCGGCTCTGGGATCCGTCCCAGAGCCGACGAAGATGTCCAATATACTTCTGGATGAAGGTAGATTGTCGAACCCAAGATCCTCAATTTAAATATAGTTGCAAGACCGGTTTCCACTATTGAAAACCGGACTGCAGTAAACAATTGGTTCCTACGGAAACCGTATTATAAAAAAGGAAATAATATAAGGTATAAAAAAAACCGTCCCGCCTGCGCTTTCGCTAGACGGGCTCTGCCAGCCGCACAGTCGTCTCCACAAGAGGCTTCGAGTGGCCTCAAGGAACGGGTCTCGCGTCCAGGTCTCAGACTCTCCTCTAGATCCTGGCGGCGAGACGAATCTCTCGAGGTGCCTCTCCTGGAATTGACAATACGGAGACCTAATAATATAAGGGAAGCAAATTAACCTTCCTGGAGGTGACTGAGCTTGGAAATCTAAAAGGAGGTCATGGAGGGCTCAAATCGATGATGTTTATGGGAAGCTAAGTAAGTTTTCATATGCTCTTTATATGCTAGGCAAAATTGTGAATAAGACAGCGCTCCTAACAGCTTATCATGGGTATGTCTCCTCTACTTTGCGATATGGCCTTATATTTTGGGGCAATGCTACTAAGGTTGAGGAGGTGTTAATAGCACAGAAAAAATGTATTCGAGCAATATGTAAAATAAAACGAACGGATTCATGCAAGCCACATTTCCAAAACTTAAAAATATTGACTGTACCATCACTTTATATGAAGACTGTATCTTTGTAAAAAACATGTTTTTATACAAATCTGTCGAAAGTCAACGGCGCTCACAGAAGTTGCACCCGTTACGCACTAAAACCAAATTCCTGTACAATAGTATTTTTGCTCCAAAACTTTATAAAAAAATGCCTGATCAAATTGTGTCGAGTAAAAACATGAATGAGTTTAGACGTAAGATTTTTAAACTACTGAATGACAAGGCGTATTATTCTGTTAATTAATATCTTAAAATAATATGTACTACTATAATTAAATATCTGTATAATTAAAATCCTGCTCCACCTATTCTTTAATGACATTAACTTCATTTTGATATTGTATACGAAATTGTGACTATTTACTACCTATTTTTGTTTAGGTGCCATCTTAATTTATTGACATATTATTAACTGTTAGTGTTTGGCATGAAACTGTGGCATGTACTTACCTAGTGACTTTATTATTTATTATTTTGTTACTGTGACATTTTGTAACTAATTATTTTGTATGCCTTCTGGCGGGACATAGTATAAACCAATATTTCTTTAAAATAACATCTGTATATTTACCCTATGTTCACAAAATAAATGAATTTGAACTATAGAAGTGTGCCATTTCGTAACACTGAGCTTAGCAGTAAGGATACCGAATTAGAAAGAAATAATGAAAAATGTTTATAGAAATATCAACATTAATACGTAATCTTTATTCAGAAAGTGAAGGTAAATAAATAGGTACGACCAAGCTACCCGGTAGTATCGTGGTTTTTTCTTGAACGCAGTTAGATATGCTGACCGCGTTCAGTTTGATTGGTGAAATCTCTCTTAAGATCGTAAAGCTGCCATAAAGTAAAAATACCGATATGCAAAAGTTGAGCTCAAAACCAAAAGACACGTTATTTACTTAGGTCTTTTTTTTTTGAGGTGAGAAATTATCAAATAACTTCTCCCGCTCTGGTCGGAGCGGGAGGTGTCAGAATCTTACTGACTAAAACCCACCCATGTTCCTTCCGTTGCCTGTGTTGCCAGGGGCCTCGGTAACCCTTTCGGACTTTCCCACGACCCCGGCAGGCATTTTTTGTGGATCCGCAGTATGTACAAATATGTATTTACAGAATTATAAACATTAACATCAGTAATAGATCTCTTTATTATAGATTTGTTCCATTTGTTCTTGTGGAACAAATCTAACTAAAATAGATGTGATTCTAACGATTATAATTCTGTAAATACATATTTGTTATGGTCACGAATCATATTTCGATCAAGATACAATCTGACGCTGACCTGCAAATTGCAAAAAACGTAATAAAACCTGAATTTCACGGACTACCTCTGCGGATCTGCCTAAAAGGAAAGTAAGGGAGGAAGATAGATTGTACAAGACCCACCCATTTTATTGTTACCTACACCTTATTTTATGTACAGTCGTCAGCATATCAGATTATACGAAACTGTTAAGTTTTTGCTAATTGTTTTAAACCTTATAATGTTTAGGGTTAAGTTCAAAATCGAATGAGAAAATTTGACAGTTTGTGTTAATTTCATGTAATGGCGACTGTGCCTACAGTCTAAGCAAATAAATTTTATTTATTTACTACACTTGAAAACTTAACCACCAAGCCTAGATGTAATTAAGTAAACCGTACTTAAACCTGTTAAAGGAGAAAATACGCATCAAACCAAGTTCTCTATTTACTCTAAAATAAATACGGGAAAACCTTTAAATTCCTACCATAATTTATAATAATCATCGCTACTTTTCTTGACCTCGCCGACCACATTTTCAAGTCTTAAAATAGCTGTAAAAATGAGCCGGAATGTGTATCTGCAATATTTCAAGGGCTTTATTTTGTTCCACATTTTGTCCGCAGATAATAGACGGGGATTTTCACCGTGCGACTGTTTTGTTTAAGATTCTCTGGTTCCCCTTTCAACGAATATAATTACTGCTATGTTTTGCATTGTATATTTTGGTAAAAACCGTTCCGGGGTTTTGGTTTCGTTTGTAGAATGAAATTATTGTTGTTTGAATTTGCTGCTGTCTTGCCATTAATATTTAGTGCAGCTGTTTGGGGTTAAACTTGTTTAAGATACGTTTTTATTTATGGGAAATTAAGACTTTAAGGGGACGACTGGAGCTAAACGCAATTTTTATAAGTTTTATAATGCCTGAAAGTATATGATCCACTGCAGTAAACAAAATCAGTCGATATATGATATTCTTCAGGATATATACTAGGTAGATAGTGTGTTAAAAACATAATAGTACATCCTACATTTGTGCGAACCACAGTAGGAATCTACGTTCATCACACAATCGTCTTCTTCAATGCCCCACTCACCGCACTGACTACAAGTCAATCACTCTTCCTTCTTCGTTCAGTTTATCTCTCAGTGGAATGCGCTCCCCCAGGAAATCAGGATGGCAAACAACCGATTATCCTTTAAAGTCAAAGTTCGCGAGCACATTCGTAAGAAGCTGGCAGTATCATCACGACGGTAATGTTTTTCCATTGTTTGTCTTATCTGTTTTAGTATATTCGTGTATTTATTTGGTCTTAAGGCTCCTACATACTGGCGCGACTTGTCGCGCGACGCGACGCGACACAAAGACACCGCGTGTAGCGCTACAAGCGGTGCCTTTGTGTCGCGACGTGTCGCGCGACAAGTCGCGCCAGTATGTAGGAGCCTTTATATTTACGTATAATTTAGTATATGTATATTATTTAAAGTTTTATTAGGTATAAAAATCAGAATGATTATGCAATCATTCTGATTAAGTATCAAATTATATATATATTAATATATCCTAGGCCTATAGCATTAAGTATCAAATTAGTTGTATTTATTTATTAAATACTTGAAGCACATAAATGTACAGAGGCAGACTTAATGCTATAGGCCTTATATTTAAATAAATATTTGTTCCACAATTTTCGTTATTGCTACCACTGTTTGTCTCTGCATCACCCAAAGGTTGACTGGTAGAAAAGGCCTATAGCATTAAGTCTGCCTCTGTACATTTGTGTGCTTCAAGTATTTAATAAATAAATACAACTAATTTGATACGATAGAAAAAAATCACTAATATACCTCTAAAATTTTCTTCTAACGATTAATAACCATATTAACATACTCTGACAAAAAATCAGAATGATTGCATAATCATTCTGATTTTTTGTCAGATTATTCTACAAGCAACATGTTAGCATAAAGGCTCCTACATACTGGCGCGACTTGTCGCGCGACGCGACGCGACACAAAGACACCGCGTGTAGCGCTACAAGCGGTGCCTTTGTGTCGCGACGCGTCGCGCGACAAGTCGCGCCAGTATGTAGGAGCCTTAATAGTGTTTTAACTTTTTTATCCAACCAATAGATTATTTGTAAATAGATAATTGCTTCATATTCTGCAATAAATTACCAGCGTTGTGTCATTGCGCTTCTCTTTCTTTTCTATGCAGTCCGACAGTGACCACGTTTTAGCTGTTGTCAGCCTCTTAAAAAAGCATTGATCTTTTTCGACAAGACTGTCAGTTTGAATTTAAATCTGTCGTTTGAACAATAACATGGTTAAAACAAGATAATTTTTTGATCATACTTTCAATCTATGTAGTATATGATTGTACCAGTTAGGTAAAATATTGATTTCTTTATACAATACCTACTGCTGGTTTTCGATAGAATATTTCCTACAAATTATATTGATCTTCTAGGGAATTGCATCACCGCCGCACCGTCGTAACACCTGAAACAAAACAACTTACGTCATACAAAATACGCACTCACTGTACAATAGTATTAAGGTAACGAATGCTAATTAATAGCGTGTTCGTAATTGTAGAACAACATGGACGTGTGAGAAGGTACACATAGTTTGTAGCGTAGTTCTTACTCAGTAAGTCAGTACAAAATTAACACTCGTCCGCCAACACATTTTTAATTAAATACTTCCAGAAATTCACACGCATTTTAAAATAACTAAGCATGGTGTGTTAGCGTGGATTGGCTCCATTGGTCGTTAAAGGTATTACAATTAAAATTCATGATAATTATTTCATTTTATTGTTACTTCTGTGCTTCCCACAGTCAGCAGATTCTTGCGGCCTTCACAAGGTCATCAGTCCACCTTATGGGAGGCCTTTCAACGCTACACACGGGAAGCACAGAACCGGTCGAAGTGGTGTTGCTTGGAGGACGCCTATGTCCAGCAGTGGACGTATTTCGGTTGATTGTTACTTACATCATCTTTAGATTTATGACTAATGTTATTATTGACGCCATTTCTTTAGAAATAAGCATCACCTTTGTACATATTTTTCTGTTCCTTTCTTCTTGTCTGTGTATATGTATGTGTGTACATAAACTGTTAAATAAATAAATAAATAAATGTTCAATTTGCGGTACTTATGACTTTTTCAGTAGGTAGGTATTAGTCATTATGAAGTCAACTTAATTTATGCGGTCGTAAAGAAGACTGGCTCCATGTAATTTGGGGTCGCAAAGTGACAGATTAGCTAGCACATGTCAGATTACTCCTGTGAATAAATAATTCGACTTTAGTGGATTAATTTATCTGTCATTAACAATGCAAATACAAATAAGCACTGGTTCCAAAGCTTAGAATACAGTCACTTAGAATAAAGTTACTTAGAATACTCTTGTGTTTCAAGTGAGGGAGTCAGCTTCTCCAAAATGTCTTTGATCGATTTGATGGAATAGAACTGAGTTATCACAGAAATAATTAACGTCTTGTCCTGTGCTACTTCTCTAAAAAAATCGAGGTAGTAAAAGTCTCTTAATAGTTTAAATGATGATACCAATGTCTTCAACTCCGTTTGTTTTTCATAGGCGACCAGTTTTAATAAAAGTGTTAGTTAATCCGATAAGCTTTTAGAAATAATAAACAGAATCCAAATACAGCCAATAATATCGGAAATATGGCAAAAAATGTAAAGCAAGGTCACAAACTTCATCTCAAAAAATAAAAAATTGGTTATCATGAAAAATATTAAAGATAGACCTCCCTTTTAAAGTTAATTTTCGATAATTTTTCATGAATATTCAGAAAAATACGGGCGGTCACATGTCCATTGGCGGAATTGCATAATACTGCCGTGAATTTTTTTACACATACAAAAACAACCATTTAGGTGGAAGGGGGCCTGTCGGGGTCGCAGGAAGGTACTAAAGGGTCACCGAGGCCCCTGGCAACACAGGCAACAGGAAGGAATACGGGTGGGTTTTAGTCAGTAAGAGTCTGACACACCCTCCCGCTCCGCCCAGAGCGGGAAAAGTAATTTCATGATTTCCCATCTTGACTCTAACAAATATTTGCACTTTAAAGCTTAATATTATGCAAACGAAACCCTGAACCGAAAAATGGTTTTCAGAGACCCGCAATATTTTTGAATGGCATATCCACACCATGGGATAGACGAGAACTAAAACTATCAGCCTCACTTTACGTGCACGGGAGGTACCCCACAAACATTTTTGTTTCATGATTTTATTTTACTATTTATCGGCGTGATTAATACACCCATGCCAAAAAAATACAGCTTTCTAGTACTAAGAGCTAGGTCTCGGACAGACAGACCGAAAGACAGACGGACTTGGCGACACTGTAATGGTTTCTTGTTGACTACGGAACCCTAAAAACAAATGCATACAAAGTAAACCTCTGTAACGTTTTCATATAATGTACATACACACCTATTTTCATTCATGAACGCTTCTGAAATGAAGCGACACCAAAACTGCCATTCTTCTTCAAATTTCTTTGTGTGGAACTGACATCAATTTGGAAACAAATATTTGAATAATAGATATAATAATAATTATTTATTTATTTCTCCAAAAATGCATTTACATAATGTAAATTAAAGATCTAAGAAAAAAATGGCTTAAGCTAGTGTTCCAGAGTGAAAAACCCTGACTTCTAAACTAGGTTTAAGTACCTGTATCTTAGAAGCCAGGAATGAAGCCAGAATGGAACACATATCAGGTTTCAATAAGACAAACAAAGAATTTTCGACAACACCCTAAAAAAATATGACGTTCAAAACACAAACCTACTTAAATCATTATTGTATTATCGTTTATCGACGTCAAAGGTAGTTTTCGTTGAAAGTAGAAAATCTTGGTTTTACGAGAGTCGTCGATTCTCCAATGTTATTCGTAATATGGTTTGTATTACACTTTTGGTGTCGCTTGCGTCTGACAGTTTTGTTTTATTGCCGTAGACGTGACGAAGAAAATTACAGAAAAATTCTGTCGAGCAATTCTGTCGTTTTTACTGTTGAAAAAAATAGTGTTCAATCTTCAGCGAACTTACGTTTGCTGAAGATTGTTGGAATGTACTAAAATTACGAATACATCTATTAATGTTTAGTTGTCTATTACCAATCAATTTTTCAACACACTTGCTCGAAAAGTCGCTCTTATTGCACTGCTTTTTGTGTTCTTAACGCAGTATATTGATCACGCGCGCTTTTTACTTTGCAGTCCCGCACTAGTGCGGAAAAGTACGCCACATAATATCTTGGTGAGCAATATATGCGATTTTTTAAATTCAAACAAGGAACCTTCATGCCCTTCTATGACTCAAAATTTGTGAAAATATAAACTGCGTAAATAAATAAATATAATGAATAAACATTATATATAATCAAATTGTTTATTTTTGTAAAAACAATTACACAAATTAGTGTTTTATATATTTTTTGTTTTTGAATCTTGCACGAAAAAGAAATCCCCGAGACCGTCTGAAATGTGTCACAAATATTTGTTACAAAATAATCTATGTGTAATTTGTAGTGATTTTAAATACTAAATATCAAATTGAAACTATGTGATTTGCCTCAAATGATTTTTGTGTCAGAGCGTAGTCATGATGTTTAAAAGTATCTCTTTTGACAGTTACCGCTTTTTTAACAGAACGCAATGGAAACATGATGTTTGGAGCGTCGCCTTGTTTTCTAAGTTAGTTCTCTGCGAGCCTCGGAACCTAAATGGTGTCTAAATTAGTCTGAAGTCTATACTGATATTATATTACCTAATGATATACTTCGCTAAATATTGCTATATATCAAGTTTGTATGTGTGCAAGAATAGAAATACAGAAATATTCGTACTGAATAAGCGTATCATTACATAAGCGAGAGCATTTGTCATTACACTCCCGCCACGAGTGCAATGACGAACTTTGCACACTTGCATCAAAATGTACTATTATTGCCTTCTGAGATCACACTTTTATAGCGCCTTTTTTATTTTTGAGATTTAAAAACGAATACTTTACTATCTTAATTCTCTCCATTCACATTTTCTGTTAGCTAGGCGAAAATAAACTTGCTGGCTTAATAATTTACAGGAAACTTTTAGCGGAAACTTTTCGTGAAACTAAAACATTACCCTGAGGCACTCGTCAAGTGCTTCGTTCCCGCTTCATACTTATACTTACGACCTACCTACGCTGCTAACGAAAGTCAAACATACCGAGGTTTCGCATAGGAACTGGGTAAATTATACTTTGACCAGTTTTGCCACTTCACAATGTATGTTTTCAGTAATTAATGAATTTAAAGCAAGCAATGTTTGCGTGAAACCTTCATAATAATAACATTTTTTATTTAATATTTAAAAATGTAGGTACATGATATGTATTCAAAGGAATAAAGGAAACAATAATATTAGCCTATTATTGCCCCAGGGCAGAGACCTCTTCTCACACAGAGAAGGCACGAGCATCGATCACTACGCTTGCTCAAGACGGGTTGGCGATTTCACACTTACATTGACGATGTCCAGGGGGGCAACCACACCAGGACCAGGCCCGGGTCGACGGTGCGTTGTATTCCACGCGCGCCTCAAAGAGATTTCAGCACAAGTGTAGGGGTCCACTAGGGCCGATGCCTGCCGGGGTCGCGTGGAAGTTCGAAAGGGTTATCGAGGCCCCTGGCAGCACAGACAACGGAAGGAATACGGATGGGTTTTAGTCAGTAAGAGTCTGACACAAGGAGAGCGGGAGAAGTTATTTTATAATTTCCCACCCAAAAAAAAGGGGGGCAACCATCAACTCTTATAGCAGTATTATTTCAATATTACTTCAGCGTAAGAAAGAGATGGAGCTATAAGTCCTGTACAGCTTTATCACTTTCCCACTGTGAAGTAATATTGTATTAATACTGAAGAGGTGATGGTTGGCCCCCAGGTGGGATCACGATATTTTCCCTTCACCGATGTCAGTAATGTACAAGATAAATCAGAACCTCCATATTTTGTTAAGTTCTCTATTGCTTTCACTTAAATGATTAATTGAACGAATGCAAAAAGAAAGAGAATTCTAGGATATTACAGCAGCGTGGAAAGTGTTTTTTTGCTCCCGACTAACTAATTATTTATATTTTTATGTTTTTAAACGGAGTCTGTATTTATGCCCGGTTGATGGCAATAGACTGGCGGGGATCACATGGGACTAAACCATAACTGGTGAAATGAGGGTGTACTAAGAAAGTACAGCTCTGCCCTACCCTTTAAGGAATACAAGTGTGAAATTATGTTTTTGAACACTAACGAAAGCTTTTAAACTAATGAGGTGCTAAAATGTTCCTAGATGATAAGCGACAACCGTAATATTATTGTTTTAGATTGGAATTAATTTTAAATGATAAGTTGTTATTATTATATAAGTAGTATAACTATAAATTTTATCTTTGACATTTTATTTTTACAATTAGATGACATCGGATCTGATGCCGCTCTGATAAATGAAAACTTCGTCATTTAAAATCTAAAATCTCTTGACAATATATTTTAAAACTGTTTGACATTTTGAATATATTGTTTTAAGACTGTTCTTGACCTTGTACTTTAAAATTGTTTGACTTCATAACTATGTATATTATTTTTGAACTGTCAAGTAGTATTTTAAAAAACAGTTTCCACACAATATTTGAAAATGTTAGGCACAATTTTTTTTTCATTTCTTGGAATGCCAATAAATAATTCATAAGTTCTTATTTTTATGTAAGTTGCATGTATATTCAACACAATGTAAATTGTTCACGAATAAATGAAATGAAATGTTCGATAAAATTTTGCACTTTTCCACAGAACGTATCCTGGATTAGCACATATTCATTTTCATTCCAGGAAACTCGGTAACAATACCAAAAAGTTTTCAAAATCTGCAAAAGTTACTGACGTTCTTGAATTTTTAAAGACTGTTTTAAAATTATAATAGTTATTCGCTTACCATATTTTAAGACTCAACTTTTTCCGTTTCACCGGAAACTTTGTTAAATGCCGTTTAACATATATTTTGCTGCTGGCAATGATTACTATTGGCTTTGCAATTTGCATCTTAAGACGCTGACAACACCTAATCCGCGGTCACTGTCAGATTGCATAGAAAAGAAAGAGAAGCGCGATGACAGAACGCTTGTAATTTATTGCAAAATATGAAGCAATTATCTATTTACTCAAAATTGAGTTGAGTAATCGAAAATAAAAAACAATCAATTTCTGCATTCAATTAAGACGTTCTTGTTATTAATAAAATAGGTAACGTATGTTGATATTTAATGCAGATATTTTGGATAAGAACTTAAGGTAAGAGGTTAGTTTAACGTTAGTTTGTATCGAGATTTTTTTTTAAACGTGTTTTGGTAACAACTAAGTTCTGGGAAATATGTTCAAAATTAACATATTATATATTTTTTCCGCTATCACAAACTATACAGATTTGGCAATTTTTTCCTTAAGAGAAGCCTATTTTGGTCAATTGGGTCTTGTCAGCGTCTTAACACAATCAGTCTATAATGTTCCCACTACTGGGACACAGACCTCCTCTCTGTGAGAGGGAGAGGGATTTACATCTTAGTAGTTATAAAAAAAATAAGATTTCAATTTTGTGGTTTAAAAGCTTCAACAGAAAGAGAAAAGCTTCTCATTAATAAGTATTAAAAGATCTGGGCTTCATTTCACAAACTAATAATATTCTGGCACTACTTAGATAAAAACCCAAAGGTTTTAGTCAAGTTGTGTAACAGGAAAAATAGACTTACTATGCAAAGCTGGAACAAAACGGGTGGTTTAAGAACCACCAATTAGTCGATGGCCTAGCCCAGGATTAGTACTAATTGAGACACTGCCAATGAGTAATGAGTTCCTCGACAAAACTAGCAACATTTAACCTATAAGTTCAACCTTTAAAGTTGAATTCACATTGCATCCGCAGTCATTGTTAATCATCCTCCTGTTACAAAGCAACGGAATTTCGTACAAGTTCCCATGGGTTCTGAACAAATCCAAAACGCTGATGTTTCACATTTGAAACCAATTTCTGGTTCTATACAAAACGTGACAATTCATTGAACGAAAAATCTCTGACAGTTATTGGGAAGCGAGAATCAACATCCAATGAGGAATGTCGATTTAACTTTTGATTCTGGAGAAAAACACGAGAAATATTTTAGTATGGTAATGACTACAAAGAAGTAATTCCTTTGATATCTTGGGTAAGATAAATCAACAATCACAAAAAACAAAACAAGTGACATTCACTGATGATGTTTAAGGCTCCCGCAGAGAGGCGCGACACGACAGGCGATACGCGACTATACCTGTAGAACAATTTCTATGAAACTTCTTGGCAATTTACCAGAATCGCGTCTGACCTTCAAGTCGCACCTGTCTGCGGGAGCCTTTACAAACATGTACGGTAGGCCGCACGTTAGTGGGAACAAAACCAGTATAAGTTGGCCTTGCATTCTATTGAAATTCCGTACTACGCTAGACGAGGTCAAGGTCAAAGTGTTACCACTGATGTAATGTACGTAGATATTAATAGGAAGATTGTAAAAGTTTGTCCTTGAAAAATATAAAATTGTAGGGGTTAAATATTTTGTCATACATAAAAACTTACAAATTGCCTATCAAATCAAACAAATCATTTATTTTACAGATCATAAAATTGTCATTAATTACAAACACATACAGAAATCAATTAGTTAGTAGGTAATTACATACACAGCAAACACTAGTGTTAGTAAATTTTGGAAATAATTACTAATAATGTCAAAATAATTAATAATTGATAATAAATGATAATGTCAAAATCATTAATAATTAATGATAATAATCAAATACAATACAACATCAATAATCAAATATGCAGTAGGAACAAGAAACAACTTTATTTCAAGGCACGATTTCAAGGCGATTTGATTTACATTATCATCATCATAATCCGCCTATTATGATCCCACTGCTGGGACACAGGTCATCTCTCTGCGAGATGGAGTGGACCATATACACCACGCGGGTACAGTGTGAAAAAAGAGCTATTAATATGGCTTCGTTCAGTTTTGATACCGTTTCAGGAATTATAGTCTCGCGCGGCTTTCGCCAATCATGATTTGATATTCATTCTCCATCGATCTCAGTACGTGGTTCGTCTGTTTCTCGATCTAATTTACGTAGACGTGGCGATCGAATCCATACATTTTGATGAATATTCAAGTGTTCCTATTATACATTGATTAAAACAACGTTATACCAATTAATTTGAATAACTTCGTATTAGACTTAAGTGGTACTGGGTACTGGAAAGGGCACATTGCTCGTAGAACAGGTGGCCTATGTGGCCTAAAGGTTCTGGATTGGCGACCGCGTGTCGGAAGAAGGAGGATGACCTTAAAAAAAAGAAAGGTCTCAAGAGTCCGCCGGGAAGCATATAACCGGTTGAAGTTCCGGTGCTTGGGGAGGCTTATTTATTTATTTATAATAAGCACACCAACAGCACTGTCACTTTTCAAACAAACTAAAATCGGCATTTCAGTAACCGTGAAAAGTTAGATACAAGAAGAAAAAATAAAAAGTGTGTCCAGTAAACCTGAATCTAGATCACTACAAAAAACTAAACAATTTGAGCTATACGAGTATAGGCGTACATTGTTCGCACTGTCTATGTAGGGAACGTCAATAGGGTAAACCGTCAATATAGACCATGGCATACGTGGCATGGCATGTTAGGGGGCTATTAATGGCGGCGTTTAAGGTGGATGTAGGCAATTGAAAAATGCGATGATGTCGCTTGCTGCGTTGGCTACTACTAAAGTTAAAATAGTTTACGAGTATCAACTGCGCATCTATGGATCCATTAATAATTTTGTGAAGAATCAGTAAGTCAGAAGTGATCTGTCTTTCTTTTAAGCTAATCAACTTATAATGCCTTAACCTATCATTGTAATCAGGAAAAGCTTTTCGGATCCCATTCTTAATACATAGATCCAGCAGTGGACGTCTTTCTGCTGAAATGGTGATGATGATGAACTTCTTATTTCATTTTGTGGATTATAGAACCACTTTGAGGGTGGAAATATCATTGTATGTAAAGAATGCAATTTAAAACGAGTCATATAATTTATACCAGGGATTCCCAAAGTGGTAGATATCGACCCCTTGGGGTCGATATCGGTTTCCTAAGGGTCGACATAAACGAAAACTGATTTTGGGGGTCGACGAGGTCTAAAAATCGACCCCTATTAAATTAACACAAGTTCTTATTTAAAACTTTCAAGATAGGTAGGTACGTACTGTATTGTTTATGTTTTGTTACGTGTACTAAGAATAATTAATATTTTTGTAGGAAATAGCATTGTTGTAGTAATGTAAAGTCTCAAGTTCGTACAAGATGAAAAACTCGGCAAGTCAGTGTGGACAAGTTTGTGCAAGATAATGAGTTCGAGCGTACGTCTTTCAGGCGCGTTTTGACTTGCTCTCTATTTGACGCTTACGCGATTTAACACGAACGAATTCATGATCAAAGCAAATTGCAAGTCCAAACATGTTCCTGATATTTTACTATTTAACGAGCTTGCACTTAGGTTGAAAGTTAATTTGCGTTTTGAAATTCGTTGGAGCTTCAACGATAATAACTCATACAAGTACTCATTTTTTTCAAGAGATTACAAAGTTATTACATAGCTAATAAGTGAAGTAAAGTGACTGAAAAAGAATTTACAAAATGCTGAGCTCCCTACGCGAGTTAATAGCGTAACCATACAATATCTGCAGTTTATGAAAAATTAACAGGGTAAGTACCACACATTGCCATACAGTGGGGCATAATTATGGTTTTTTATTTAGGTAGTTTCTTATTTTTTTATTTGCAGGATTACTGAGAGTTTTATGATGGCGGACACGAAAACAAAATGCAGACAATACAGTTTGGACTACTTGAACTTCGGATTTATTGCATCTCCATTAAATCAACACTTGCCGATGTGTCTCATATGTGAAAAAGTATTCAGTAACGATGCCATTAAGCCTTCAAAAATGGGTGACCACTTATCAAGTGTACATGCTGACAAAAAAAGTAAGCCCTTGTCATTTTCTCAAGCACTTAAAGAAAAACTAGACAAAAGGCTGTCCATAAGATCAATGTTTGCGTCATCATCTATTAAAGACGATGATGGTTTACGAGCGTCCTATAATATATCTTTACTAATAGCGAAGTCGGGGAAACCCCACACAATTGGAGAGCAGCTTATCTTACCAGCCAAAAAAAAAAAAAAATCAAAATATTTTTATTTCACATAAACCTACATGGGCACTTATGAAACGTCAGAAGCTAGGTGCACGGTTCCAATTGGTCGTTTCCTATGGAGAAGAGCCGGCAAGAAACTCCACGGTTACTCTTTTAAAAATAATTGGCTTTTACAATGTTTTCAAATTACACAAATTAGGTATGGGAGAACAGTGTAGGCCTGTCGAGAAGTACTTAACAAAAAAAAAGAGAAAAGGAAACGGTCTAAAGAAAAAAAAGGAAACGGTCTAAAGAAAAAAAGGAAACGGTCTAAAGAAAAAAAGCCATTGCGGAGGTCCTTAACAATGTATTGAATACCTTTGAGCAATAACACCGTTCAGAGACGCATAGACGAGATGGGACGCGATGTGGAAAACA
Organism: Atethmia centrago; assembly: GCA_905333075.3. Taxonomy (NCBI): domain Eukaryota; kingdom Metazoa; phylum Arthropoda; class Insecta; order Lepidoptera; family Noctuidae; genus Atethmia; species Atethmia centrago. The sequence goes on along the minus strand of HG995378.1, from coordinate 24,754,029 downwards.
TTTTATGCAAGTTCTTACAGACCAACAGATTCTCTCTCCAGTTGGACGAGTCTACATTACCCGGCAATGAAGCTCTGTTGTTAGGATATGTTCGATATGTTCGATGAAAATATGTGCCCAGAACTGCTTTTTGCTACATATTTAGAGACTGATACCAGAGAAGAATCGATTTTTCAGGCCGTGGAACATTTTTTTACTGACAAAGCTATTCCATGGAAGAACATTGTTTCTGTTGCGACTGATGGTGCACCGTCTATGGTTGGTCGTCATCATGGTTTTATAGCTCACTTAAAGCGACAACTGCCTGATGTACTGGTCATTCACTGCGTGATTCACAAGCAGCATTTAGTAGCAAAAAAGCTGAGTCCTAGATTGCATAAGTCTTTACAATATGTAATAAATGCTATCAACAAGATTCGAAGCAATTCATTGAACTCTCGGTTATTTGCTCAGCTATGTGAGGAAAACGACGAAGTCTTTACTCGATTACTTCTGCACACTGAAGTTCGCTGGCTATCAAGAGGCTCTTGCTTAGAAAGATTTTTTAGCCATTTTTGAATCTGTGTTGGAGATTTTACAAGAAAAAGATCCGAATTTGAAAGAAAATCTAAACAATTGTAAAACAGATATTTATTACTTGACTGATATCTTTGGAATGTTCAACAAAGTTAATTTGCAGCTGCAGGGTGACGATCGCAATAATATCGGCCTTCGTGGGTAAACTAATCCTTTATAAACAAAATTTAGGCAGAAAAGGATATTCGCAGTTTCTGCATTTGTCAAAATTACCAGAAATGCTTAAAGATGATGACATTTTATTATATGATACTCAATTGGACGCATTACACAAGGATTTTACGCAGAGGTTTGAGGATCTTTTAAATTTAAAAATTCCTCAAAGGATAATAAATCCGTGCAACACCACAGCCATAGAAGAAGCCAATGTGATAATGCAAGAAGAGTTGATTACCATCAGCACAGACGAAGAGCTTAAGCAGAAGTTCAAGCAAGGCTATCAGAAGTTCTGGTTTCAACGCAACATTGAAACACAGTATCTTACATTGTGGAACATTGCTGAAAAATACCTTATCGCTTTTCCATCATCATACCTAGTTGAAAAAAGCTTCAGTATGGTAACAAACATTTTGACGAAACAAAGAAACCGCTTGAACATCAACGAACGTGGAGATTTAAGGCTGCAACTCACCAATATTGAACCGGATGTAGCTAGATTGGTAGATAGTCACCAGGTTCATCCATCACACTGAATGTTTTATTTTCTCTTTGCGAATTAATACTTTTTTAAATATAATTTCCTACCTACTTAAGATTCTTTAAGTACCTAATTTGTAATAATCATTATAAATTAAACTTGATATTTACTGAATTATATGTCTTTTTATTTTGTTAAATTTTGATGAGAAAATGAAGTCAACTTTACTCACTTAACCAAGTGCAAAATTTTCCAATTGGTACCTTAGTACCTAGGAATTTTTTATGAATAGGAAAAAACTAAAGATAGGCCCCCTTATTCATAATAGTCTGCTAACTTAAAGCATTGCTAATTCTCACTCTGTCTTCTTCTATTGACCTAAGTCAGAATGAAAAATAACACTCTGTAGCAGCTGTTTTAAGTTAGCAGACCATTATGAATAATGGGGTTGATCTTAAAAGTAGGTAATTTGGCCATGGGGGTCTGAGGTAACAGTTCATTTTGGAAAAGGGATCACTTGTCTAAAATAATTTGGGGATAGGGATCCCCAAACTATTTTAGACAAGTGATCTTACGACTTTGTGTTTAGTATGACTGTATAGATCAGGGGATCTATACAGTCATACTAAACACAAAGTTGTTTCCCGAGCCCGTCTGTGTGATCGCTTAAATCTTTTAAACTGCACAATGCACAATGGACTTTGAAGTGGTTTTCACGATTTATTCTAGAAGGTTCTATCGTATTACCCAGTAATTGGGTTGTGGAGGTCAGGTAGACAGTCGCTCCATGTAAAATACTGGCATTCATTTGCATCATTCAGGCTAGACTAGCAGCCGACCCCAACATAGTGGGGAAAAGGCTAGGTTGATGATGACGATTCAGGCAGGTTCATGTATGTGATACATTAAGTCTTGATGCGTGACATATAGCCACATTAGTATATTGCAAGTGGAAGTAACTGGTGCTTATAGCTCAGGAGTCCTCCTGGTTTAAACCCAGTTGCACGTGTCTGGTATCTAGCCACTAAGTTTTAAATCCCAATTTAAGGTAAAATGATTGTAAGGTCTAAGTCTTGAACAAATAAATATTGTTTATTGTTCATTGCACCCGTGTGAAGCAGGGGCGGGAGCTCGTAAACTACAGTTGGTGCAGCCGTAATCTCAGAATTGACTGCAATACAATTTCAATTCGACATTCAAACAAATATATTGCCTGAGAAATATAGTCGTTTTCCGACTTTTACCTCAAATCCTTGTTTCCAATTCGTGTTATTTTCACTTAAACACATATCAACTTTATGTTGGTGTTCATTGAGTTGTATTTTTTTAGAATTACTAGAAGGTACTGGTCTAGGTAATAATGTTAATACTTTTTAAAATGCACATATTTGACAAACGCCGCGTAACGGCTCCATCGGGCGAAAGGATATTTGTTTACATTTTTGGAAACTAAATTGCGCACACATAATACTAAGGAATATTATTGTAACTACTTAATGATTGAGTTTACTTCGGCTCTGTCGAAATGTCGCACATCCTACTAATCCGAAGATCCAAAGATCCCCACTTCCGGACAGATGCGGTTGTAGCGACGGAACCGGATTAAAACTGATGTTATTGTGTTACAATTGAAAGTAATTAGTCTAGGCTTTGTATTAAGAGACAATGTTTTATATATGCAGAAAAAGAGCAGCTTTACTAGTCGCTTAAAGACAATTTCACAATGCAACCAGGGTTTTTTAATAAAATGCAGTTTTTATAAGAATCTCTCTATTCAAGACAGTTGCCCTCAAGTCAATGTAGCAATATATTGATGTGCGGGTTTATCAACATAATATGGAAAAATATGTAGAAAAATTATGTACTTACTGAAAAGATAGTTGTGGAATCTGCACCATTCCTAAGTGGCACATGGTCTATTGATCGAAACGGCACATCGTGTTGTGATGTTGTCAAGCGTTCCTAATTGTAAACCGCTTGGGTCTGTGGTGTCATCTACAACGCCACATGCGGACTACGCATCAAACATCTGACGTCACACAAATCCTGCATCGCGCAAGCAGAGTTACTGAGCGACTTGCATATATAGGGTGGAAAAGATCAATCACAACACCCATCTGGTCGGATGTTCCTCCCTTTTCTATCGAGAATAAGTGAACTTTTCACCCTGTTCCTCATGGACTTCAAAAGGTTTGCGGTTTTCAACTCGCTCGCCAAAGCAAATGCCGAAATCCGGCAACAGCTTGATATATTATTACGCTGCTAAAAATGTTTTAATCTTGTTCTGGTGTGATGGTGCATTAAATGGCTACCATTTCGTATTTATACAACAACTTTCAACAGGACTGATTAAACTTTTCAGTAGCTTTCAGTTTCATATTTTTTTTACTTTTCCACATCCTTATCGCTGATAAAATGTCACGTTGTCTAGGAAATTGATTTTACATTCTGTCACTACACCTCACACATTGATTTAGTACTTGTTAAGATTTTATGAAAATCGTCTACTTTTACAACGTTTATATGTATATATGTGAGTTATGTATCTATCTCATAATTAATATATCTGTCATTACTTAATTTTTAATAGTTTTACATATTGTGATGTAGCTGTTTTATACTAGGTGCCTCGTCTTCACATAATAATTATAAAATTAATGTATACAAAACATCTTAAAACATTCGAAAAGAGTAACGGGTTCTCTACGGAACTACCTTTTGGAAGGGGCATCTAGAATCAGTTCTATTTTTGTGTAAATTTTGACGCACAAAATTGCCTTTTGTGTGCCTATTTGAAATAAATGTTTTGACTTTGCCCTCTGAGCAGCTAGCCTCGCTACTTTGTTCCTAACTGGCTCATACTGTTACTTATGTATGAGCTGTTCTTATAATTCATACCGATATTAGAGAATAAGAAGAATTCTGGTAATAATCCTCATTTCAACTTTGAAAAGTACATTTTAAAGTTGAATATGTCAAAAATGGGCCACTGTATACAATACCATAAAATATGCGAAAAGTTTGCGCAATTTGCATACAAATGTAAGATATGTCTTTAAATCTTTTTATCATAATCTGGATGGAAGTCCCTTAAAAGTAGCGTTTAAAACTCTGGGACCCACACTTTGGGACATAATGATACTATTTAAGAGATACCAAAGTTTTTAAGAAGATGAGATGGATAAATAGGGATTTAAGACCGACGTCCTTTGTGGATCACCGAAGTTGAACATACAGCTTGTAGTGGCTTTGTTTCATATCGTTGTTTTTTTTTTTCAGTACAAAAGAAAGCTCTGGGTTTACCGAGTTTGAGCAATAGAAGATGTTAATTTTGTTTTCAATTGGTTCAAATAGTTCGTACCTAACACACGTGCGAAAGAGCAGTGGTGGCCCAGTAGTAACAAGGCTCAAACCCAAGCAGGCACTTTACTTTGTGTAAATTATTTCATCACCACTGCTCTCAAAATAGTGAAGGAAAACATTGTGAGGAAACCGGTATGTCCTCGAACCAAAAATTCAAAGAGGAGTGACATTCGCCAACCCGCACTGGGCTCGCGTGGTGGATTAAGAGGCTGACAACAGCTAAAGCGCGGTCACTGTGAGACTGCATACTAAAGAAACTGAAGCGCGGTGACACAACGCTAGCAATTTATTGCAAAATATGAAGCAATTCTCTATTTACAAAAAAATTATTGATTGGAAAAAAAAATACTATTATGCTATTATGTTGCTTGTAGAATAATCAGACGAAAAATCAGAATGATTGCATGAAGTGTGGTTTTTAATCGTTAAAATAAATTTTTAGAGGTATCTTCGTGATTTTTTTATATCGTATCAAATTAGTTGTATTATATTTCAACACACTATCCTAGGTAGATAGTGTGTTGAACACATAATACGGCATATAATATGCTAGCATATATCCTGATAAATATCGTAAATATGTTTTTGATTGTGTTTACTGCAGAGGATCATATACTTTTACGCATTATAAAACCTACAAAATTTGCGTTTAGGTCCTGTAGTCCCCTTAAATAAAGCCCACTCCTTCTCACAGAGAGGAGGGCTATGTCCCAGCAGTGGGAACATTATAACGATTCCACTGCTGGGCCTATAGGCTGATTATGAGTTCGTACCTGTGTGAAAACATAACTTCAGAACAGAACAACAGAGAACAAAAAGCTGTATCAAAAAGTTTGGAAGCGACTTAGCGAGTTAACGTTTCGTTTTCGGGTTGCGTCGGTTGCGTTCTACCTCGGGGCTCTACGAATGTGGTCAGCACACTCTGGTGCTAATGGCTCATAGATGGAGTTGCGGGATAGTGTGTCTAAAGGAAAACAGTGTGTTGTTGATGATTCTTCGATTACTGTTTTGTCAGTATCAGTCGTCTTACTAATGTTGATCAGTTTAACCAAATGCGACTGAATGTCTGTATTCGTGCAGTATCGGAGCAACTGTGGTTTTCTCCAGACGGTATCTCCATATTCCAAGGTAAACCCGTATTTTTACTTACGTGGTTAGAACAATATTGTTATACTTAGGTAACATTTGTAATGAAAAATTTAGGTAGGTAAATAATATTTTTTTCCACAAAAACATCGAATTAGGTAGATACTAGTATGTTGGTAGGTACGAGAACATTAAGTAGGTACTTGTATGTGTATTATATGTAAAGGATGTTGTTTATTTCGCTAAATGAAAGTTTCAGGTTAAAAACGCATGTGTTAAAATGCACAAACGATGTTTAATTGTGGTTTCCTTTTAACAAATCCTCAGTTTATTTTGTTGGCATTGTGCCAAATACATGAAGACAGTTTTGCTCCCCGTACAGGGACCGAACGTAGTCCACCTGGATTCTGGAAGTCTGTTTATCCCTTAAGGAATAACAGACGAGTTTCAAGTAAATGGTATTTATTTTGTTATATCATCTGCATTTGATTAGATCAATCTTTAATATAAATACACATAACATATTATCACGCCTTGTTACCCCGAAGGGTAGCGCAGAGGTATACCTTCGGGGTCGCGGGAAGGTACCGGGGTCACCGAGGCCCCTGGCAACACAGGCAACAAGAAGGAATACGGGTTAGTCAGTAAGAGTCTGACACACCCTCTCGCTCCGCCCAGAGCGGGAGAAGTTATTTGATGATTTCCCACCCAAAAAAAAAAAGAGGTGTACCTTTAGAACACCCACATTTCGCCAGTTATGATTAAGTTAGTCACATATCTATTATTGAACTTTGGTGTGAATAAAAATAAATCGTTACTATGAACTTAGCTGGGTGAGCCACTAGTTGATATATTTAGTCTAGGGTTTTTAGGATTATTCAAGATTCAAAACAAAGTCGCATGAAGCCTAAATTGCATAATCAGCTTATAATGTTCCCACTGCTGCTATACAGGCCTCCTCTCTGTGAGAAGGTGTGAGCCGTAATCCACCACGCGGGCCCAGTGGGGGTTGATGGATGTTACATGCCTTTGAATTTTTGTTTCTAGGACATGCCGGTTTCCTCATGATGTTTTCTTTCACCGTTTTGAAAGCAGTGGTAATGAAATAATTTACATAAGTACTTATGAGGCATCATAAGTACTTATCCAAACTTCTCCACTGCGGCTGTTACCTCTAGGCCACCGGGGGACCATTATGGAGGCCCATTGGTAACTACCGAGACTTACGAGTTGTCATTTCGATCCCAATGATGTAAAATGTGTACCTTTTTGGAATTAGGAATTTTGTAAGGAATTTTCCATATGCTTACTCTAAAATCTAGGTTAACAGGATAAATGAGGAATTTTTCCTGCTAAGATGCCTTGCATTTGCGTCATAAAAAAAAAGCATTGTAGACATTTATTAGGTACCGCGGGATTCCTACGATGCCATTTTAAGTTTTTTGTCTTGGTAAATAAAACTGCTTAAGGAAGGGATTGGATTTATTTTGTTTTTATGGTGGATTAAGGGGCCTGTATTTTGTTTTATGCGTTTTAGTTAAACATGGTTTTTATTTTTGATATGTCAGTATGTGGAAAGGTATGTTGTTTCAACATCAAAATCATAAGTCATTTATTCAACTAGGCTGAGAAACACCACTTTTCGAACGTAAAGAAACGTAACGAAAGTCCCCCAAAACGCCCGCCCTTTCCCCACTAATGATTAATTAACATTGTACAATTATCATGTTATTTTCTCCTGTCCGTGTGGCTATGACGAATGGGCAAATGACCATCAAAAAGTCCTAGGTAGGAACTACTTTGACTTCACTCGTCCTTCCTCCAGTGAAAGTCGCTGAAAGTAAATTTACATTTAAAGTTGACAATTGAAGTTCAGCCTTGTATTATTTCACTGCCCCGTTATTCTTGTGGACGCAAGTGTGACTGCTGAGCACCCACGCTCAGTCCCAGGTTTGATTCCCGGGTCGGACAAAGTGTTATTGGGTTTTTCCATTAAGACTTCCTTAGAACGGGCGCCGTCAGTTGGGACTGGTCACCTCTTAGCTTCCTCGGCTTATTTGTGATTATTTTATTTTGAAATTGTTTTTTTTTTTGTTTATTTTGCTACTATGGACGCGTTTTTTTTTACATCGTCCTCACATTTAGTTATAAATTCAACATTATTTATACTAATCTTTATGTAACAATATAATTTAAAAGAGTGTCCATGGAGTTTCTTGCCCGTTCTTCTCCATAGGTACCTACTACGCCTTGGAATGGGCAACTAGCTTCATATTTCTAACTGACCAACTCCTTGACAATTCAAAAGTGCCTGTAAATGGTTTAATTGAAATAAATGCTTTGAGTTTGAGTTTTAGTAACAGCCCGGGGATTGGAAGTTAGCGGTGTGATAACCACTTGCCTCGGAAAGCACGTTAAACCGTTGGCCCTGCGCCTGATCTCTCTCCGGTCGCGTAGGATTGCCGTCCCATCGGACTATGAGACTGAGAGAAGAGAGAGTGCACCTGTGTCTGCGCACACACTTGTGTACTATCATATCTCCCGCGCCGAAGGCTGGTCTCCGCTGAGATTGGTCGCCATTTGTCGAAATTCGGTCTGGAAGGCTATTAGTAATAAGTCATTTATAAAAAAAAGTGTTTAGTAGTTTTGAAATGCTTTACATACAAGGTAAAAAAAAACCATCACGAAGCCAAAATCTACGCATTCTGTACATAAAAAAAGATCATTATAATAATGGGAAGTACAAGTGACTCATCGGTTTACACCCCGTTATATAAAATTCTGAGAAAAGATTTAAGTATAGATGTTCTTTTCGGGAAGTTACCGGTTGACGTCATCACGTCAACGGCTGTCGCTGAAAGCCAGCGCTGGCCCCCCTCTGTCTCACATAAGGTCGCCTGGTTGGGTTATAAATGTACACTTGCTCTTGGGTCGTCACCACAAGTGTAGGGGTCCACTAGGGCCAATGCCTGCCGGGGTCGCGGGAAGGTACTAAAGGGTTACCGAGGCCCCTGGCAACAAAGGCAACGGAAGGACCCCGGGTGGTTCTAGTCAGTAAGAGACGCACCCTCCCGCTCCGCCCAGAGCGGGAGAAGTTACTTGATAATTTCCCACCCAAAAAAAAAAAAGCATGAGTGAGATGAACACTAACAAACCACGGCGCAGTTTCTTGTCCGTTCTTCTCCATAGGTACCAACCACGCTTTGGAATGAGCAACCAGCTTAATTTTTCTGACTGACTGTTCAAAAGTGACTGTAATTGGTTTATTTGAAATAAATGCTTTGAGTTTGAGTTTCAGTTTGAGTCATACTAGGTAGATAGTTTGACTTAAAATCGGAGGTTCGTGAATGAAAATACTGCTTCGTTGGTCTAGTAGTCGCAAGCGTTACTGCTGAATATGTGGTTCTGGGTTCGATTTTCCGGTCGAGCAAAGTGTTATTGGGTTTTTCCATCAGAAGTTACTCAGTAGCAGCCCGGAGTCTATTTATGCCTGGTTAATGGCAATAGGCTCGCTATTATATGGGACTTACTCGTAAATATAACTGGCGAAATGTGGGTGTACTACAGGACCACCTCTGCCCAACCCTTTGGGGAAACAAGGCGTGATGTTGTGTTTGTGTGTGTAGATCTAAACACGATGTTCTATTTTTACAAATCTACTAATATTATACGTAATCAGCCTATAATGTTCCCACTGCTGGGACACAGGCCTCCTCTCTGTGAGAGGGAGAAGGCCGTAATCCACCACGCGGGCCCAGTGCGGGTTGGTAGATGTCACATGTCTTCTAGTTTTTGGTTCTAGGACATGCCGGTTTCCTCACGATGTTTTCCTTCACCGTTTTGAGAGCAGTGGTGATGAAATAATTTACACAAAGTAAAGCGCCTGTCTGGGTTCGAACCTACGACACACAACTCGTTAGTCGTGGCCGTTACCACTGGGCCATCACTGCTCTACTAATATTATAAAGAGGTAAAATTTGTGATTTTGTATATGAGGGTTCAAAACTGCTGGAAATTGTGTCACTTGCCGAGTTTCTTAACATATTTTATGCTAAAACAAGGTGTACCCTAGTGGGGTACTCCTCTGCAAAACCCTTCGAGGATTACAGGCATGATGTTGTATATGGTTTCAGTACCTTAAACATTGATAAAGCGTACAGGAAACGTACCCCTATACACTATTATTAGCTCTAAAGATAGTAGTAACATACAATATTCAGAGGCTATCACGGTTTTCACGTTATTGCTTTTAAAAGAGCCAAACGAAAGGTGTGGGTAGCCGTTAGATCAGGTTATGGCCGTAACTGGTAACGTAACATAAAGAATTGATGAAGACTGCGTGGCTCGTGCTATTCGGTGTTCCGGATATTATTGCCATTTTTAGGGTTCCGTAGTAAACAATCCCTTATAGTTTCGCCATGTCCGTCTGTCCGTCTGTCTGACCCCACTGTAGTGCAGGCCGTTCAAAAATATTGCAGGTGAACTGTAAACACCACTTTTCGATTCAAGGATCCACTTGCGTAATATTAAGCATTAAAGTACAAATTTTTGTTAGTGTCAAGTGTGTGTGTCGGTGCCAGCTAAATGGTTGCTTATGGAGATGTGAAAAAATTCATGGCAGTAGGAAGTACATATAATGAAATTATAAGGAAAACTGTCACGGCTAAGTAGGCTGTACATGTTAACGATGACTATAACTCGTTAACATGTATACATAATCAGCCTATAATGTTCCCACTGCTGGGACACAGGCCTCCTCTCTGCGAGAGGGAGTGGGCCGTAATCCACCACGCGGGCTCAGTGCGGGTTGGTAGATGTCACATGTCTTTGAATTTTTAGTTCTAGGACATGCCGGTTTCCTCACGATGTTTTACTTCACCGTTTTTGAGTGCAGTGATGATGAAATAATTTACACAAAGTAAATCGCCTGTCCGGGTTTGAACCTACGACGTACAACTCGTAAGTCGCGGCCGTTACCACTGGGCCACCACTGCTCGTTAACATGTATAACCAACTTAAATTTGCAGTTGGAGAATTGACCATGGCATATATCGATGTTTGGGAGAACAGGTTTTTCAACTATAATGTTAAGTTTGTTTTTAGAATAAATTTGTCCCAAGTAGTCCCAACTACTTACTACAACCCTTCATTGTGCGTGGTCCGACACGTACTTGGCCGGTTTTTTCATAATATTTCGATGTGGTGTGACACTTATGGATAGAATAAGAAATAAGTACATAAGAGGAAGTCTGAAAGTGGCACCGGTGACTGAAAATTTGTGCGGAAATCGGTTGTCATGGTATGGGCATGTGATGCGGAGGAATGAGGAAAATGTCGTGAGGAAAGTCTTGAGTATGAATGGCAATGGCTATAAGAGTAAGGGAAGACCAAAGAAACGATGGATGGACTGTGTGAAAGATGATATGGCTAGAAAGGGGGTGACTACAGAGATGACAACTAATAGAGAAGTATGGAAGAAAGGGACATGTTGCGCCGACCACAAATAAATTGGTAAAAGGACAGGAGAATGATCATGATGATGATGATTTGGTTTTGAGAATATAAGGATTTAAATATCCACAGGTCACTGGTTCTCATTCGGCTCCAAGGACCAATGTAAGGCCCGGTAGTATTAGGAACTTAAAATTCCAGTATAAATGAGAAGTTGTACTTTGGAGTTTTGTATGAGGTAAGTTCACGTAAGCACAAATAGATTTCGTAGCACTAAAGTTTATTTAGATGTATCGATCACAAGTACTTAAACTGGATGCTAATCCGCGGACTTCTACACACATTCATACATAAACTCACGCCTTCTTCCCGTGGGGGTAGGCAGAAACTATAGAACGCCACCTGCTACGCTCCTTAGATACTCCTTTTGTTTCGTTTACGTTCATCTGCATACACGCACGCCGGTGGCGAGTACTACACACCTGACCTTTCTGAAGAACATCACCAATTATCACTATAATTATGTCCTCCTAGGGCGTTTCCACTCACCTCTGCCTTGTAAAAACCTTTTTTTAGTCACCTTTCATTCATCCTCTCAACACGACCAACTGTCGCGGGAAGGTACTTATGGGTCACCGAGACCGCGCAACACAGGCAACAGGAAGGAATACGGGTGGGTTTTAGTCAGTAAGAGTCTGACACACCCTCCCGCTCCGCCCAGAGCGGGAGAAGTTATTTGATGATTTACCACCCTCAAAAAAAAAAAACACGACCAACTCATCTAAGGTTACTCTTTTTAATTTTTATCACAACATCTGCTTTTGGACTGCACCGTTGCACCTTGCGGACTTTTAAAATCTACAAAATCATATTAATAGTTATTAATGTATCTGTTAAAGGGGTAATAAAACACGAATGTGGGTTAATATAATAGTGTCACAAGAGTGTTTTAATACCTAATTATGTACAGTTGCATACAAGACTTTATCTACACTTATGATATGAATCCTCTATAAAAGGTTCTGAAACCATAGGGTGTTGTACAGTGTTGTAAGAACTATGTAAATTCATGGAAAGTTTCTGGTAATAATTGGTTAAAAATGTCCTTTGCTGTATTAGAAATGTCTTGTGGTGTGTTATCAAAGCTTGTATCACTCATTTTTGTAAACAACAAAGTAATCAATTTTTGCAATAGGTACTAATATCGAACAAAAATGGCGGGATACGACGTGAATTCGAATAACCTATTAAAGTTTTTTTTTTTTGTTTTTAAATTAGGGCGCTGTGGTATAAGTGAAACGCGCCTAAACGTGACATTGGCTAAATGCACAAACCGTGCGAAGCCAAAGAAAAAAAAAAAAAAAAAAAAAGTGAAACGCGCGTGCATGAATGTTCTTATTTTGAAAAGGAGTTGCATAATGAAATTTAGTACAATATTAGAACACTCGTTTGGATGATATTATGGTTACTATGACACTGGTTGTTTTAATGTTGGCAATAAGCTAATTGTTTCAGAAACTTTTAAAGAGGATTTATGGGTCTAGATAGACAATGCGATGCTTTGGGTATTTTTTGCGATTTGTCCAAGGCATTCGATTGCGTTCTTCATGAAACTTTGGTCAGAAAACTGCACCACTACGGAATCCGAAACTCTTCTCTGGATCTTCTTACTTCATATTTGAGTGATAGGATTCAGAGAGTTGATGTTAACGGGAAAAGATCACCCGGATCTGTAGTAAGAATGGGGGTCCCCCAGGGCTCAATTCTCGGCCCATTTTTGTTTCTTATTTATATAAATGACTTGCCTTGCCTCATAAAGGATAATCATGATATAGTGCTGTTTGCAGACGACACTTCACTTTTATTTAAACTCAAACGTCAGCAGTTGGTTACTGACAATGTAAATAGTGCCCTCGAAAAAGTAGTTAACTGGTTTAATGTTAACAACCTACTTCTTAACGAGAAAAAAACCAAATGTATTAAGTTTACAATACCTAATGTTAGACAAGTAAAAACTAGTGTTCTCATAAAGGGTGAAGAGTTGAACCCCGAAGATACCACTGTGTTCTTAGGCATAACTTTGGATGCCAAGCTTCAATGGGGCCCCCATATAGATAAATTGTCAAAAAAGCTTAGCTCTGCAGCATACGCCGTTAGAAAAATTCGTGATTTAACGGATTTAGACACAGCCCGTTTAGTATACTTTAGTTATTTTCATAGCGTAATGTCGTACGGTATTCTGTTATGGGGAAATGCCGCCGATATTCAGACAATTTTTGTTTTACAAAAAAGGGCAATCCGTTCAATTTATAAATTAAGTCCCAGATACTCCCTCAGAGAAAAATTTAAAGAGATTAATATAATGACTGTAGCTTCTCAGTATATTTATGAAAATCTTTTGTACGCACATAAAAATATCAATTTGTTTAAAAAGTACAGTGATATCCATAATGTAAATACTAGGAACAAACACAAATTTGTTGTTCCTACAACCAGGCTCAAAAAAATAGGCAGCTCGTTTAGATGCCAATGTATACGTTTTTATAATAAACTTCCTAGCCACATTCAAGAACTAAGCCTTAATAAATTCAAATGTTTTATAAAACAGAAACTGTGCCTAAAAGCCTTTTATACTGTTAAAGATTATATTGAGGACAAAAAGGCTTGGGATTGAGCTGCTCCAATAAACTTACAGTGAATGTTGTTTTTTTACTCTTTTTATTTTGCTAGCTATTTATATTTTCTTATTCTATATAACATTCTATATAAACAATGACATGAATATTTACTTTGTATAGTATTATATTATATTATTTTAATTATTAGGAATGTGAGGACTATGTGGGTCATTGTTTGTTTTTTTTTTTTTTTGTCTCTTTCTTTTAATGATGGTCTGGCAGTTTGAGTACTTTATGCGGCCTACCTAAATGTCTTTTCTTTGGTATTGTTCGTCAAATCATTGAGCTCCTTAAGTTTTGAGTTGAGCTGCATGACAACTGACAAATGCGTGCACTGACTGGACAGGTCCACTCAAATCTGTGTGGTCTTTCCTCAAAAGACCATTTCGGACACAAACCTACATGGTCCTCAAATGATCTGACCAAGATTATGTCCGAATATACACATTGACATTGATGAATTTTATTTATGCAATGACATGAATATTTACTCTGTGTAGTATTATATTGTTTTAATTATTGTAAATGTGAAGACTATGTGGATCATTGTTTAATTTTGTTTTATTCGCAGTTAGTTTTTAATATGGTCTGGCAGTTTTGAGTATTTTTTGCGGCCTAGCCAAATGTCCTTTCTTTGGTATTGTTCGTTGAATCGTTGAGCTCCTTTAGTTATGAGTTGAGCTGCACAACGACTGACAAATGCGTGCACTGACTGGACAGGTCCACTCAATCTGTGTGGTTCTTTCATCAAAAGACCATTTCAGACACCAATCGACATGGTCTTCACATGATCTGACCAAGATTATGTCTGGACTTTAAAAGAGACTGTGACCTCTGAGTTTGTTTCGGCCTTTCTTCTCAGAGTAGTCAGATAGGAAACGCCGGCCTCATCTAGTTTAAAAAAATATGTTTTGACGTGTAAAAGTGTTTGTAAAAACCTACTTACAGAAATAAAATCATTTATCATTTATCATTTATCATTGTTATAAACATCACGCCTTTGTTCCGCGTAGGGTTAGGCAGAATTATACCTAGTACACCCACATTTTTATAAATACAGTGCAAAGGTTGCTGCGTTTTCAGCCTAAGCCCAGGTTCTCCGGGTGATATTTTTCCGCGGCGTTTTTTTTTATACCCTGGATCCTCTTCGCTCTGCTTAGCGCCGAGAGTTGAAAATCCAACAGTGTGTCTTTTCGACGCGCTGGGATGTACTCTGTTGGATTCTCAACGCTCGGCTCAACACCGACAGTTGAAAATCCAGTGGACAATAAAATCCCGCTGCGATACTTTTACGTTCGTGCGAACGTGGGCTAACGGTATGTACGTAAGCTGTGCAGATAGCCGAGCCGAGTCCTGAAAACGAATACCTTAGCAGTTAGCAAAATAATTTATTCAAAAAGAACAAAAATATTCTAAAATATCCTAACTAATATTATAAACGCGAAAGTGCGTTCGTTTATTACGGTTTCACGCTAAAACTGCATTTAGCCGAATGACAAAAGATTTGTGTAATTTCCTCCATAGCGTTCAAAAGTAATGTCACTGTATAAAAGACGACAATCCTAATATTATAAATGCAAAAGTGAGTTTGTTTGTTTGATATGCTTTCACGCTGAAACGGCTGAACGGATTTGTATGAAATTTGGCACATGAGTAGACCATGATCTGGGATAGGATACAAGATACTTTTTATTCCAATATTCGCCCGCATACGTCTCGATCTCGAGACGTATGCGGGTGAAACCGCGGGGCACCACCACCGCGGGTCTGAAAATATGAAAGCATTACCAATCATTTTATTCACCCACACACATTGGCTGGATTCCAAACAACTCCAGCTACACAAAGTCATAAAACGTTCTTTATGTCACTCGTAGCGACAATAATGCTGCTACACTTATGTTATATGTTTAGGAGAACACATCCCAATCTGGTTGCGACAGACAGATAAACTGTTTTTCATATAAACGACACCTCAAGAGTCTGCTGAAAGAAATGGTTGTAGCGTACTTGAGAGCAAATTGTGGGTGTTAGAACTGACTGGAGTTTCAGTCTCGAACTTGAATCAGAATCATAATCAGAATTTATTCATTTGTAAGAATGTAGTTTTAATATTTTATAACTTCTGTACATTCTCCCACAATATAACTCAAACTCAAAGCATTTATTTAAATTAACCATTTACAGGCACTTTTGAATTGTCAAGGAGTCGGTCAGTTAGAAATATGAAGCTAGTTGCCCATTCCAAAGCGTAGTAGGTACCTACCTATGGAGAAGAACGGACAAGAAACTCCACGGACACTCTTTTTAAATTATAATGTTACAAAGATATTGTTACATCTCTAATGGTGAATTATTAATACCTAACTAAATGTGAGGACGATGTAAAAAAAAACGCGTTAGTACATAGTACGGCAAATAGAAACAATAAAAAAACCATTCAAAAATAAAATAATTAAAATGAGCCGTTGCAGCTGAAATGACCAGTCCCAAATGACAGCACCCGTTCACGAACATGACATTAAAATGCAGAGAATAGCTCACTTTTGGATTTCTACCAATGGAATCGGCCCTTTAATTATTAGGTAGGGAGTGATGGAGCACTTGGGACCACCTTCTCATCACAAAACTAGAGAATTCTGAAAATAATAATGTACAATAAAGTCACTAGATGGCGCTACTGTGCACCGCTAGATCGCGCTGTCGTTCGTTCGCCTAAAGGCTCCTGCATACTGAGGCGATATCGCGGGCGCGACAGGCAGCAATATGCCTGTCGCTACCGCGATACCGCCCCAGTATACAGGGTGACATTGAAAACATGCGACAAATGGAAATGGGAGATTGTACTCATCATTATGAACATCTTTTACTAAGGGACCAAAGCTACAATCCCAAAAAAAAAAACTGCTATCCCCTACATTTATGTTCGCAATACCTCATCAAAATGTAGGAAAAGCAGATTTTTTTTTTGGGATTGCAGCTTTGGTCCCTTAGTAAAGGTTGTTAATAATGATGTATACAATGTCCCATTTCAGTTTGTCGCAAGTTTTCAATTTCAACCTGTATAAAAGCCCTTATGCTTAGGTCCGTCGAACATTTTGTGTGACTGTTTTGATATGTGTAAAGTAGCTTCAAAAGTAAAGTCTCGTGTTTAACAGATTAGTTGGTTAGTTGGGGGTTAGTTTAGCATAATCAACCTATAATGTTCCCACTGCTGGGACACAGGCCTCCTCTCTTCGAGAGAGAGTGGGCTGTGATCTACCACGCGGGCCCAATGCGGGTTGGTAGATGTCACATGTCATCGAGTTACTGGTTATTTGTTTTGTTTGTTTTGCGATATGTTTTTGTTGTTTGTATTATTATTTTATGTTTAATTATCGTCTTGCCACTTGCCATGATTTTTTTGGCTTAGCGCTACCGCGCTTCAATCGGTTTTCTGATTGCTTTGACTACACAAAGTTTCGGCATGGCTGCGACTGCTGTCGTGTATGGCACGTTGAACGGAATTAATATCGAAAATTTCGATGTTGACCTATGCTCACTATCTGGCGAGAGGTAGGTATTATAGGATATGCCTGCAGCAATTACAGAGATTGGCTCCGAATGAAGTGCAACTTTGTTCGGACAATCTATTGTCTCCTATACAAATCAATTAACTTTAGTGGTGTATTAATTGATGCATAATATGGTTGTGCTCGCGAGGTCTACTGTTCGGAGAACTACTAGTAATATTAGTTAGGAAAGTATTCAGAGGCACTGGGGAACATACATTGCTACCATAGTGGAACGAGACGTTGAACCTATCACACGCCTTCAATCTTTTGCTTTACTGAAACTGAAAGACGCAGTAATATAACAGATTCTCCAGATAAACAGTGATCGTATGTGCTTTACCTATGAATGTATTAACGGCTAAAAATAGATATCCCTTGAGGTTACCCAAAACCTAGTCACGCGCTTACAATCGAATTCCCGACCACTTTCAGCCAGCTCCAACTACGCGTAACAGACACTGCCAAAAGGCCGAAATATCCAGCAAAAAAAAAGATATATAAAACGAGCCAGCCTTACAGTTGTCGCTTACTATGATGTGTAAGATCTGGCATCTCACGTTGGTAATAAGCAGCGACAGAAATTAACCTCAGAATTTTTAAAAGTTAAATACCTGAATATTTATTCGAATAATTAATTATTCATTACTAGTGGTCGCCCACTGGTCGAAATTCGGCCCCCTCTACTTACAATTTATATAGTACTTACTTATTCCATGCTCAAGCTGTCACTTCCTGTTACAAACTTCCGTCCCTTTCCACGAAATCACTCCCACAGAAAGCGAGAGGAAAGATGTTACACATCAAATAAGTATATACCTATTCACTTATGATTAATTTTTCAATACATAAACATAACATCACGCCTTATTTCCCCGAAGGGTTAGGCAGAGGGGTACCTATAGTACACCCACAATTCGCCAGTTTTGTTTAAGTCCCATGTAAAGGCTCCTACATACTGGCGCGACTTGTCGCGCGACGCGACGCGACACAAAGACACCGCGTGTAGCGCTACAAGCGGTGCCTTTGTGTCGCGACGCGTCGCGCGACAAGTCGCGCCAGTATGTAGGAGCCTTAATACGGGCCGAGCATATTGCCATCAACCGGGCTCAAAACATATTATTATATTACTTCTGCTAAGCTGCAAAGTAGTTTGTTGGCAGACGTAGTTCCTTTTTTAGTACATAAACATAATTTATAATAACACTTTTTCTCCTTTACGCTAAACCAAGGAAAACACGGAGAAGCAAAGAACACACTGTAATCTAATTCCTTTACAAAATATAGGCATGCCAATCTAAGTAATACCGTTCCATTTACATAACCCACCCTCTAATTAAGACCTTTTCTAAACAAGGTCTATTCTGAAACAAAACACGTCATGTGCTGACTCGGCCGAGCCTACCCTAGCGTCACCCCACGTCAGGAGGGCTCCACGTCAGGAGGCACCCGACGTCAGCATGGCTTTTAACGAGCGTCACATAATTACTAAACACACGACATTAGTCAGCATTAGTCGCTATACGATTGTGACTCAATTACCATCATGTTGAATCTTAATTATTTTACATCAGAACGTATTACGTGATTAATGTTTTATGACGGGATTTAGATAATGGCGTGATTTCTGTTGTGTTTCTCTTTGATGAGATTGTTTGAGTGTAAAGGAAAGATCGATTGATCTACGAGGTTTATTCTGCGTTGTGAATGTGACTATTTTGGAGGCTCCCATTCATTCTCTCTAGCTAACCTTTGAATGTCACCATTTTTTTATGCCATAGATTGGCAGGCAGAAATAAATCATCAAAGTTCGTCATTATAACATCACGCTCTTGTTTTCCCCGAAGGGATAGCAGGGATCAATAAAGACATCATTAATGAGTAAGCCTTGCTTCTTAATAAAGTTTTTTAAAAGTCTTTAAGGCAGTTTTGAAGAAGCGTATTTATTATTTATTTATTTATATATACTCTATTGTACACCACAAAAATACATAACAAAAAATAAATCAAACACTACAAAATAAACAATGGGCAGCCTTATCGCTTTCTGCGATCTCTTCCAGGCAACCATGGCATGGACAGTGATTTGCCTGGATATAAAGTGGGGCTGTCGTTGGTGTAAAAAAATAAATAAATAAATACAATATACTAAAATTGATACACAGTTAAATATAAATACACACGGTTATCCCAAATAATATATACATAAATACATACATATTAAATGTATAAGCAACGAAAATAAATGAAGACTATAGATAATTACAATTACGAGAACAAGCGTATAACAAAACTGGCATTAAGGTAAAAAAACACTATCTCTCTCCTTAAACATATTTTTTATTTTCTATGTTCTTTGCACCTGTTTTGGTTCTTAGCGCTAGTTTTATGATTAATTATTATTGAATATATTATATAGATAATTTTAATATGTTTTATGTATGTTTGTATTTATTGTTTATATGTGAATGGTACAACACAGACTACCTGCAGTATTGTCTCTCCTTTCCCCCTAATCCATCCAAAGGTTGTCTTTAAAAGATCGCTTTTAGCGATAAGACCGCCCATTGTGTCACCCTATGTAAAATTTCTACATTTATAGCTGTATTTTGTATGGTGTATCCATAATAAAGAGTATTCTATCTATCTATTTATCTGGCACAAATTTAACTAATTGCTACTAAGAATTTCCTTATGAAAATGCTCACTAACTGCATATAATATGGTACTGAGTATACTAGAAAATAAAGTTGTAGAAGATATTAAGTCACACCTGGCAGTGGCTGACTTTTACCTAGTATATAAAGTGTAAGTTTAAACCAGCCAAGTGTGTGTCGCACCACCGCACACTGTGGGCACCGTAGTTGGGATGAATTTCTCCTAAGAACAAACTTAATATTGGCGCCGATTCCCTTGTTCACAAACTAAACTAAATTTAAGTTCAGTGCATCTTTTTCTTTCTATTTCATTAAGAAAAGGACAGAAGATAAATATTAGTTTAGTCCTGTCAAATTAATCAGCGCTTTACGTAAATTGACGTAATTTTAGTAGGCAAGTTTTTAATCACGTCTAAACTTGTATGGAGTAGTGACAGGCGCTGATTAATTTTAGATTAATTTGACAGGACTAAACTAAAATTTATCTTCTGTCCTTTTCTTAATGAAATAGAAAGAAAAAGATGCACTAAACTTAAATTTAGTTTAGTTTGTGAACAAGGGAATCGGCGCCAGTGTATTTTAAAAACATGTTATCCCATACATTCCAACAGGAAATGTAAGTTGGTCGACTATTACTCGTTAACTTGTAAAGCCTACTTAGCTGTGATAGTTTTCCTTTTAACTTCGTTATATATACTACTGCCGTTATTGTTTGCACATATCCAATAACAACCATTTAGTTGGCGGGGGAACACTTGACTCTAACAAAAATTTGCACTTTAAAGGTTAATATTTCGCGGATTCCTGAATCGAAAAATGGTTTTCACAGACACGCAATATTTTTGAATGACCTATCCAACGATACCATGGTATAGATGAAAAGAAAATATCATCCCCACTTTACATACAAGGCAGGTTGGTACAAACATTTTTTTTTCAAGATTTTAATTTACCACTATGTGGCGTGATTAATATGTATACCCATGCCAAATTACAGCTTTCTAGTACTAAGAGGCTTTGGAGCTAATCCACGGACAGACAGACGGAACTATGACGGTTCCTTGTAGACTAACGGAACCCTAAAAACATTTTAGTGTAAAAATCCAGCACCAAGTACGTATATGTTTAGGAAGGAAACCGATAGCAAACTTTTGTATAGGAGCCCATTCGCCACTGACATCCGTTTAGTCTGGGCAGTAACATAATTGTTTTGTCTAGTCCATGCATACTCTAGCTAAACTACCGCCTGTAAATGATGTTAGCATAGCTGACCCAAGAATGTTAACATAATATAGCACGTTGTTTTCCATATAGGTCAGCTCTGTTTGGAAACAATAACGGCTCGGTTGTCATAGTTATTACACTCAAGGAATGTACACATAGGTATTGTACGCGTCAAACTTAATGGCGGCTCTGACCGCTCTGAAGTGCGCTACTCGCTGCGCAGTACCGCACCCCTCACCCCCGCTGACACATGATTTCGTTCCTCCGCAGTGAAATGCCTCGTATTCTGAGCTGCCATAAAGTTTGAATCGTACTAGGGCAGTACATACCGGAGAAAGATCTATATGAATAATCTGTGGGTAGAATCCGAAAGATTTTTGATTACGTGCACATAAGAATATTACATCGTCGTTAAGGGCCGCTTGATCTAAATTGCTGGATAATAAGGCTTGCAAACGGATTACTATTGAAGCCTTACAATACAGACCATTGATCAGTATTTTTTTTTTCATTTTAAAAATCTATAATACTTTTGACAATTTTATAACGTGTCGCTGAATAATTAATGTAATTGAGCTGATGCTCACTTTGTGGTAGCTTCGAGATTATCTCTGAAAGCTACAGAACCGAGGAGTGCTAGCACAGGCTGGCACTTATCTAAACATAACATTATCATCCTATAATGTTCCCACTGCTGGAACACAGGCCTCCTCTCTGTGTGTAATAAAATGTGGGCTGTAATCCACCACGCGGGCCTAGTGCGGGTTGATAGATGTCACATGTCTTCGAATTTTTGGTTCTAGGACATGCCGGTTTCCTCACGATGTTTTACATCACTGTTTTGAGAGCGGTGATAAAATAATTTACACAAAGCAAAGCGCTTGTCTGGGTTCGAACCTACGACCTACTGCAGTCGCAGCCATTGCCACTGGGCCACCACTGCTATCTAAACATGTTATAAGTAAATTTACGTGTGTGTCTTGTTGTTCTTTTAAACTGCGCGACGCATTTTGATGTGGCATTTA
Source organism: Atethmia centrago (assembly GCA_905333075.3). Lineage (NCBI taxonomy): Eukaryota > Metazoa > Arthropoda > Insecta > Lepidoptera > Noctuidae > Atethmia > Atethmia centrago. The sequence continues at coordinate 24,731,781 of HG995378.1, read as the reverse complement.
GAGAATTTATTCCGGAAGGTTTATGAGCACACATTAATAGGGTCTTACACCCATTTTTGAAAACTGTCTTAATTAAATTCTATTTCGCGCGTAATTTGACGAAAACGCGGGGCTCAGTGGTCGCCATGTTGCTCTATGGTCATGACGTCACTTGGTTATGTAAACAAATGCGCTGATCTATTATCTAACTATCAGTTGACAGTTGACACGTTTTAGTTTACTTAGCGGTATGACGTAATAACATGGCGGCTACTATTTCATGGTGTTTTTTAACAGATTAGAAAAACTGAAAACGTTGAATTGAATTTTAAAATATATTTTGTTATTTTATGAACTAAAAGTAACATTTTCCGACTCCTTTTTGCCTAAACTATCTCAATAATCTATTTATAGATTTTTTCTCGTATATAGTAAAATACCTTATTAACTTGTTAAGCCCCGCGCGACACCGATTCGGATTCAAACAATAGAAAATCAATTGTGTCTCATTAGCTGTCCTTGACTAATTAAACTAACAATTATAATAAAGAAATCTCAATGTTTTGTCAAAAAATCATAAAGGCTCGTGCAGACTGGTGCGATAGCGCAGGTGCGACAGGTAGAACGACACTTTCCATGATAAGTTTTCATAAAAATTATGCTACAATTGTCGCGTCGCGTCTTCTGCGAGAGCCTTAAATCGCCTATATTTTGAGACTAGATTTTTTCATCCATGCTTCAATATTCAATTTTCACAAGGTCTTTGCCTAATTAACGAGGGTACGCTTTCAGAGATTGGACACAGCCTGTGAGATAGGTAATTAGTTTTTCGTACCTATCGTGTGTAGTATACACCAATTATCTCCTGGAAATATTTGTTATTCATCAATTTTGCGCGAGCAATTCGTTAAGCAAATTAATTGTGTTTGTTGATACGATCATTATATTAATTACTATAGATTCCGTTAATGAGTAATTCCGTGGTTACTGAATGAGGTTGGAGAATAAAGATAATAATAATAATAATCTTCATACTTCTTATCGCCAAGACAAGCCAAAAAAAATAATTTATTCAGTATTTTTCTAAATCATCGTACTCGATTTCTAAGCAGTTTTTACATACCTACATATTGATATAATGTAAGGATATATAATTTAATCATTTCTCTTCCTTTATCTTAACCATAATCAGCATATAATGTTCTCACTGCTGAGAAACAGGCCTCCTCTCTGCCAGAGGGAGTGGGCCGTAATCCACCACGCGGGCCCAGTGCGGGTTGGTAGATGTCACATGACTTCGAATTTTTGGTTCTAGGACATGCCGGTTTCCTCATGATGTTTTCGTTCACCGTTTCTTGAGAGCAGTGGTGATGAAATTATTTACACAAAGTAAAGCGCCTGTCCAGGCTCGAACCTACGACCTACAACTTGTAAGTCGCAGCCGTTACCACTGGGCCACCACTGCTCTCAATATCAATTTATCTTAACCGTTAGTTACTAAATCAGTAACATCAATACTTTCCTGTGTTTAATTTGCATTGAGACTTACACTATTTTTTATATAAACGATTTATTCTGTGAAGTTTTTGTCAAGTCTTGTTTTTGAGTTGTGTTTTCTAATAAACTTTTCATTCGTTTAAAACGAAGTGTTCTCTTGAGTTAAGCGCTGCCATTTCATTTTAAAAACGCGGCGTTGTTTTTTGCAATCCAGACTTTATTTTCTTGCACTGTTGCTAAAAGCGTATTGCATTCTTCATTGAATTGTTAATTCATTCACAGAACATCTAAACAAGCAAATACCATTTGTCATATTTAATAGCAACTTTCATTGTCTATTCTTTATTTTTTTAAATTATATTATAAATGTTACTGACTACTTTTTGTTAGATTAAAGGCTCCCGCAGACTGAGGCGATATCGCGGGTGCGACAGGCATATGGCATAGGCCTGTCACGCCCGCGATATTGCGCTAGTCTGCACGAACCTTAAAACAAACTGCCAAATTGGAGTTGAAATTGTTGGCTTCTGAAAAATGTCGACGCTAACAAAAAATATCAAACAGAAGTATATATTTCAATATTTTCAATATCTGTGTGTGTTCTATATTTAAATGTACTGTGAAGTAAAACAACGGCGGTGTGTTATAATTTGTTACAAATCCTTAATTATACGAAGAAGTATATTGGTTATATGAACAACAGTTGTGCCAAAATATTTTCTTCTAAACTAAGTTGTGTCGTGGCTGAGTTACGAGTGTAACTCTTTTATAGACACGCAGTAGATACTTACAGAAAGTTGGTGGCGAAACAAGTAGGCTCGCTTATTTGACGAAGTACGTGGAATACTTGCCATGTGGTGTCTTGGCTTCAGATGTTGTGTCTGTATGGCAAATAACTTCTTCTCAGGAATAATGTGTGTGCCAAGGTAGAAAAACATCTTTAAGGAAAATGGTATATTTTGTATAGCGAACTTCTGGTTTTCCTAGCTCTGAAATTAAGATGATAGAATCAGAGTATTTATTTGTAAACATGGGATACAGATACATAGGTGTGTGAGATGTTACATTTTTGTAAGTACCCTATGCTTTGCCATTAGGCGTACAAATGTTAGTATCGATTTCAATTATTTCATTTTCATTTCACAATATCAAATAAAAAATATAGTATTATATTATAGTATTTTATTATAATTATTTTAATATAATATTCCCCTGACAATTCATTAAATTTACCAAATACACACAAAGTTGTACAACTTTGTGCCCTTTGGCGTCGGGACCCGCGGGACCCGCGGTCCCAGTGCGCATAAGTTATTTGCGGAAATCGCGAAACGTCTAGTTGATGTAACTGGTGACCGAAAAGCTGGCGGCTTTCTCGCGCAACGCATCCGCATTGCAATTCAGCGAGGAAATACCGCCTGCATCCTCGGTACAATGCCTCGGGGGCCTTTTTTTAGGTTTAACTTAGTTTTAATTTAATTTAGTTCATGTTAATAACCATCATGTAATTTAATTAAATATCGAATAAAAACTACAATATCAAAACAAGTACCAAATTAATACGATATTTTGACGTTCGAAAAGTGCTGATCCTCAGCCTAGTTTGAATAAATGACTTTTGATATTGATTTTGAATAAAATATTTATAAAATTGTTAGTTTTTCTTAGTGTTAGTTTTTTAAACAGTTGTCTTATGGTAGTTAAAAGGAACGTCACTAAGGCTTTTCAGCAAAGTATTAAATCAAACTAGCTCCCAATTTTACTTAATTTTAAAGTAATATTAGTTTTAATGTTTTTACTTGCCCATGTATCATTACATATTGAAACATACCGAGATACTTCCGTTTCAAAGAAAATTACATTAGTTTAAAAGTCGGTGGAGCATTCTGTGTTTATTTTAATTAAATGGTTTACATGCCCATAGGTACGGTATGGACGTTCCTTTGTGCTCTCACCCTATCCGCCAGACGTTGGATGAAAAAATGTGCGAGCACGCTGTAACAAGAAGCTTAACTTTATTTATTTATTGTTCTAGTGGAAATGTGTTCATTGCGAAGGATATGTGGTGTGACTATAAATGATAGGCTGAAAAATGATGTGATAAGGCAACGGTGCGGTTTAAAAGATGTAGTTATAAAAACCAGCCAAGTGCGTGTCGGACCACGCACAATGAAGGGTTCCGTAGTTGGGATTACTTGGGACGAATTCATTCCAAAAACAAACTTAACATTGTAGTTGAAAGTAGTTGAAAAACCTGTTCTCCCATACATCGATATATGCCACGGTCAATTCTCCAAATTTAAGTTGGTCCACTATAACTCGTTAACTTGTAAAGCCTACTTAGCCGTGATAGTTTTTCCGGGGATACCGCACGGTCTCCTGTGAGGCAGCGAGCCTCCTTGCCGGATTGCCGCCATGGGATCTGGAGGCAAAAGTCCTCGCGCACGTATGGGAGTGGCGCGAGGAGGCGAAACGCCGGTGCGTAAGTCCGCTGCCGCGAGAAATCGCGGCACAGCGGACGGAGCTCCGGCGGGATCTCATGGCGTCATGGAAAGTACGGTTGTCGTAACCCAGTGCTGGGCACGCCACGATTGCGGCGATAAGTCCCCTCTTTGAGGAGTGGCTAGAGAGGCGCCACGGCGTCCCCACCTTCCGCCTGACGCAGGTCCTCACCGGACACGGCAGTTTCGGGAGGTTCCTGTGTCGGATAAGGCGGGAGGAAACGTCCGGGTGTCACCACTGTGTGGATCGCCCGGAGGACACGGTGGAGCATACGGTGGAGGTCTGCCCGGCTTGGGCAGAGCACCGCCGTGTCCTCGTGGAGTCGATCGGCAGCAGAGACCTCTCGCGTCCGGCCCTGGTTCAGGCCATGGTACGGAGCGAGAGGGCATGGGCAGCCGTCACCTCCTTCTGCGAAGCAGTAATGCTCGCGGAGGAGGAGGTGGGACGGTTGAGGGAAAGGCAAGTTTCGCGCCCTCTCGCCCCTAGCCGCCGCAGGAGACGCCCTGGGCGTCGGGAATCCCAGGCGGATTTCCGGCCACCGTAGGCGCGGGTTTGCGGACGGTGAGCAATGGGTAGCTCACCGTCCGGTAAGGACCAGGCCCGGGTCGACGGCGCGTTGTATTCCACGCGCGCCTCAAAGAGATGTCGCCAGCACAAATGTAGGGGTCCACTAGGGCCGATGCCTGCCGGTGTCGCGGGAAGGTACTTATGGGTCACCGAGGCCCCCGCAACACAGGCAACAGGAAGGAATACGGGTGGGTTTTAGTCAGTAAGAGTCTGACACATCGTCCCGCTCCGCCCAGAGCGGAAGAAGTTATTTGATGACTTCCCACCCTCAAAAAAAAAAAGCCATGATAGTTTTCCTTTTAATTTAATTATATGTACTGTACTGTATGCCATGATTTTTTTCAAATCTCCATAAACAACCGTTTAGCTGGCAGGGGGGGGACACTCAACCCTAACCAAAATTAGCACTTTAATGCTTAATATTACGCAAGTGGATCCTTGAATCGAAAGAGGGGCTTGTGGCTAAGTAATAACAGCCGCACGGGTCGATCGATCAGGTTAAGCTACGCTTGCCGCGGTTGGTCCGTGGATGGGTGACCATCTTTACATACCAAGACCCCTCCGTGCCTCGGAAAGCACGTTAAGCCGTTGGACCCGGCTGTCATTTGTAGATCTTTGACAGTCGTTACGGGTCGTTAGAAGCTCGAAAGTCTGACAACCAGTCTTACCAAGGGGTATCGTGTTACCCCGTAGCTGGGTTGTGGAGGCCAGATAGGCAGTCGCTCCATGTAAAATACTGGTATTCAGCTGTATCCGGTAAGACTGGAAGCTGACCCCAACATAGTTGGGAAAAAGGCAGGAGATGATGGATTCTTGAATCGAAAAGTGGTGTTCACAGACCTGCAATATCGAACGGCCTATCCAACGATACCCCACACCATAGGGTAAAAGAGAAAAAAAATATCATCCCCACATAACCTACCCACCCACATTGCCTACCGACCAGTCTGACAATCTACCTTTGTTTACAAATTGTCTGGGGAAAATTAGTGCTATTGTGGAACAAAATAACGTGGAATCTGTATTTATTTTGGGTGATTTCAATGCTCACCCGTCAGCTCCTTTTTGTGACGAGTTACTGAATTTTTGTAATGATAATAAATGGATTTGCGCTGACATAGATAAGCTTGGTACGTTGTCAGATACCCATACTTTCTATAGTGATGCACATCATTGTAAGCGCTGGTTGGATCACTGTTTAGTCACGGAATCAGCCTGGCAAACTGTAACTAGCATTCATGTTGACTATGGAACGTATTGGTCGGATCATTTACCATTAATTATTAATTGTAATATTGACGTAATTAAAACTAAGTGTATAATGGATAATTGGGTGCCTAATGATATTATGTGGGGTGAGAGGGAAAGTAGTGAGATAAGAAGTTATTCGGACATTTGTAATAATAAGCTAAAAGACCTTGACTTTCCGATTGATGCACGTGATTGTGCAGACAGTATGTGTAGTAACTTTGGACATAGATATTTTATTGACAATTTATACGATGACATTGTAAACATTTTATGTGCGGCTTCTGTGCAAAGCAAAAGAGGAAGAAAGCTCAAAAAGGGTAAAACGGTAGTGGGGTGGAATAAACACGTTAAAGTGGCGCATAGACAGGCTAGGGAGGCATATCAAAGGTATTTAGTACATGGTAAGCATATCATCCCCACATAACGTGCAAGGGAGGTACGCAAAAAAATATCATCCCCAAATAACGTGCAAGGGAGGTACGAAAAAAAAAAGATTTATTTTAGTACTTTGTTGGCGTGATTAATATGTATACCTAAGCCAAATTACAGCTTTCTAGTACTAAGCGTCTCAGAGCTATAAGGGTTCCTTGTTTACTACGGAACCCTAAAAAGAGTATGCTTAGATGGTTCGGTTATGTTGAGAGAATAAATGAAAGGCGACTAATAAAACGTGAGTCTAACAAGGTGAGTGGATAAGCCGGAAGGGGACGCCCCAGGAAGACCTACAGTGACCTCATCGGTGATGTTCTTCAGAAAGGTCAGGTGCGTAGTACTCGCAACCGGCGTGCGTGTATGACCAGATTTATGAACGTAAACGAAGCAAAAGGAGTACAAAGGAGTATATAAGGAGCGTAGCAGGTGGCGCTCTATAGTTTTGACCTTCTTCCCATGGGGGTACCCATGGGAAGAAGGCGAGAGTTTATATATGTATGTAGTAGTAGTAACATTTAAACTTAACAAAGAAAGTTTTCTACACCGTAGTCACGTTTAAAAGATATATGCACTATTTAAAATATGTACCTACAGTTAAAGTAACCACATGTTGTTGAAAAATCAATAATGTCATGACAGGAGATTGTCTAAACTATCCTACAAATTGAAAGATATTTAAGAATGAATATGAGAATATGTTGTGTTTTTTGAAGCACTATTTATGTCTCATAGGACAAACTTTCTTTTTGATAATCTGATATTTAATTTTTGGTACACTAAGTAATTTATTTCAACAACGCAGAAAAATATAGATTCTATTTTTAGCTTGGTTTGTGTTTATTGTTCAGCGCGATACAAAACAATACAATAGCCTAAATAAAAAACAAAAGAATATTTATATTAAATCGCTCACAGTTTCGAACAAAAGCTACATCATGTGCGTTATCTGGAAGGATCTAATAAATTACGAGGGGAATCGTGTGAGAGGCCTTTCACACCGCTCTTTAATCTCTTATCAGTCGTAATCGGTGGTTTGATGGAGATCAGAAACGTGGCCTATCTCAGATCGACGATGTTCCCCAAATTGCTTATTAATAGGTAGATACCTACTTTGTCTGGATTTCTAGAATCTAGACGTTTAGAGTTTACGGTTTTAATATTGATATACAATGCTTAAGTTTAGCAACGCATAGGTTTTAAGGGTCAAATTTGTATGAGTCTATCTATGGACCAGTAGCGATATGATTTTGATATTTGTGCAGGGATACCTCATCTACACCCTTGACCCCCACAATCAAAATCTGACCCGGTAATTTTGAAGAAAATACACGCTAAGTAAGCGCCAGAGCGCTTACTACCCGTCCGTAACCGTCGTAGCTACACGAAAAAAATCTTAGATACCGTGTTGATAGACCACTTTTGCCGACTCTCCTTTCATTCTTTTATCGTAAACTACTAATTTATTTATATTAATTTCCGCATACGATGTAGATCGTATACGGAAATTAATATAAATAAAGTAAGTAAGCTCAGTTTATCCACAGGCTTGAAAGGTAAAATAAGGTAATCAAAAATGTTATCACATAACATTATTGCGCAGAACTGACCCTTTTCCCGCAAAGAATTTTCCATTACTAATGTGATACTTTGCTCTGATAATAATAAGTTCTAGAACATTTCGTTGCAAAGCAAATACAAAAAAAAAATGCATTCATAGAGCATTGATCACTACATTGACCCCGCAGAGATACTTAAAGATTTTTTTTTTTACCGGTAACGAACATTTTGTAAGGTACATTATTTAGAAGAATTTTAGAGTCGTTAGACATGGATTCTCATTTCTGCCTAGCCTTTTCCCAACTATGTTTGTCTACTTGCCAGATGCAGCTGAATATCAGTATTTTACATGACCATGCTAAATGTTGGACAAAAATACCTACTTGCAAGCTTAGCATGCCGCTTTCTATTTCTTCGAAGAATAGACGCGGATCTTTCTATACAAAGTGACATTTCGTTTCTCCTTTTTTTGACATCCCAAAATCAATCAAATCATTTTACGTAAAAAAGGACCTAGACAAAGATCGATATATGAAAGACAAGATGACAGATTGTAGAAGGATTTCTACGATGAGATGTCAAAAATGGAGAAACGAAATGTCACTTTGTATAGAAAGAGCCGTGTCTATTCTTCGCAGAAATACAAAGCATCATACTAAGCCTGCTGATATCATCAGCCCTTATCAAGTTAAATATTGACTTTTCTAAAACCAGTTCAGCATTTCAGTTTTAAGGACTTAGCAAAATAATCCGAAAAACTTTAAAATTAGTTTAAAAGGCTCAAACCTTACTAATGAGCTGAAGCCTTTAAGCAAAGTGTATCCATAAAAAGTTTAAAAGAAACTTGAGAAATAAACTCGTAGACATTTAAAATTATTCCACTTCATTTTGCCCCGAGCCTAAACGTTCCCGTGTAAATAAAAATCAAGCAATCAAACCGAAAAATTGTCGGGTTTTTGTTCGTATACAATTAAATTAATCCAGCCATTGGGTTGCAATGCCACCAATTTAAATCTACAATATCAATATTTTTCTTTTACTGACTGAATTTTATTCGACTTTTTACGATTAAATAGTTACAATTGGCTTCGATAAAGGTTTCTCAATAAGTTTTATGGCAGGATTCAAGAGAAATACAATATTTAAGTTTGGTTTCGAACTTTCGAGTACCTTGTTATTGTCAGTATTACCTACTTCAGTGTTGATTCTATCCATTATATACCGAAACTCCTCCGTGCCTCGGCAGGCACGATAAACCGTTGTTCCCGGCTATCATTTGTAGATATTTGAGTGTCATTACGGGTAGTCTGACAACCAGTGTTGCCCAGGGGCATCGTGTTAACCAGTAACTGGGTTGTGGAGGTCACATAGGTAGTCGCTCCATGTAAAGTACTGGTATTCAGCTCAATCCAGTTAGACTGGAAGCCGATCCCAACGTAGGTAGTTGAGAAAAGGCTAGGCAGATGATGACCTACTTCAGTATTGAAGAGAAGGAGAAACGAGGTGCAATTCTTAAAAAAAGGCTGTTTCTTCTTCTTCAATTTATTTCAAGTAGGCCATTACAAGGCACTTTTGAACGTCATTTAGGTGCACAAGGCCACACATTAAGCTTAATATTTCCAGTATAAGCTGATCTCGCAATGTATATGATTTCCGTACAATGCGAGTATAGCTTGATGTGTAGCCTTGTGTACAAGAGAATAGAATTGATTCTTGGCGCCCCTTTCAAAATGTTTCGTATGGAGAAGAATTTAATTTTAAAATGTTTCATATTTTGCGATAGTTATTTGTTTTGCTGTGGCAGCTCCACATCAACTATCACAATAACCTTGTAATGAGCATTTACTCGTTTAATTAACCCCTTAATTATTAAATGTAAACAGATTCCATACAAATGTAAGGAGATTTAACCGTAAAAACCACGTAATCACGTAAGAGCGGCTATTAAACCCCTGCCACTCCTCTGGTAGGACATTTTCTATTCTAAGCTACTGACCGTATTACTCGCATAAAGAACTTCTCATTAGTTATTTTGCGAAGAGCTTCTGTTATTCTATTATACGAACATGCGTTAATAGCTACAAAAATGTAGGTACACTCATACTGAGTGCCTTGCTAATATTATGATCGTATGGAAATGTCATATTCTGCTAGTATGATTTTTTGGACTGACTGACTGCCTCTTGGGTGTAGTGGTCGCAAGCGCTATTACTGCTGAGCATGAGGTCCTGGGTTCAATTCCCAGGTCGGGTAAAGTGTTATATTGGGTTTTTTCTATCTAGAATTTCTCAGTAGCAGCCCGGAGTCGGGATTTGTGCCCGGTTGATAAAAATAGGTTACGTACTAGGATAAGTACTAGGCCCGGGTCGACGGCGAGTTGAGTGTTCCACGCGCGCCTCAAAGAGATGTCAGCACAAGTTTAGGGGTCCACTAGGGCCGATGCCTGCCGGAGTCGCGGGAAAGTCCGAAAGGGTTACCGAGGCCCCTGGCAACACAGGCAACGGAAGAAACACGGGTGGGTTTTAGTCAGTAAGAGTCTGATAACCCCTCCCGCTCCGCCCAGAGCGGGATAAGTTATTTGATAATTTCCCACCCCAAAAAAAAGGAGGTAGCCGGTCTCACTGCCGAACTATCCACTGCCCGATCCGTGCCACTGCCCAAAGTGGAGATTTAAGAAAGAATATATGATGTTACTGTATTGTCGGACCAGTGGTGGCCCAGTGGTAACGGCTGCGACGTGCGAACCCAGACAGGAAATTAACTTTGTGTAAGTTGTTGCATCACCACTGCTCTCAAAACGGTGAAGGAAAACATCGTGAGGAAACCGGTATGTCCTAGAACCAACAATTCGAAGATATGTGACATCTACCAACCCGCACTGGGCCCGCGTGGTGGATTATGGCCCACTCTCTCTCACAGAGAGGAGGCCTGTGTGACCTGTGTCCCAGTATAGAATATTATATGCTGATTATGCTGTACTATAAACATATAGTTGGTGAATATCAAAACATACAGTTTAACTACAGTAATGTTTGTTCAAATATTATTTAAGTAGGTGTACGTAGAACAAATAGCAGTTGTCATGTGATTTGAGCTCGCGATGCTTTTGTGGACAAAGCGTGAGTTTGTGAGTCATTATTTATAATATTATGTAAATATGTGGGGTGTGGATACAATATCTAATGTGAGTTGTGATGACTAAATTGTACTATGTGGGGCGCCCGTGCTCATATCGATAAGCTGCTCACAACACGCATAAAATAAGTAACATAACATCTCGCCTTGTTTCCCCGAAGGGTAGAGCAGAGGTGTACCCGTAGTACATTTCGCCAGTTATGTTTTTAAGTCCCATGTAATAGGGGGCAAGCCTATTGCCACCAACTGAACACAAATACAGACTCCGGGCTGCTACTGAGAAATTTCAGATGGAAAAAGCCAATAACACTTTTGCCCGACACGGTAATCGAACCCAGGACCTCATGCTCAGCAGTAGCGCTTGATCAACGAGGCAATCGAAAAAATAAATAATAACATACCTAACATAATACGCTTGTATTCCTGGAAGGGTTTGGCAGAGGTGTACCTATTATATAACATACATAATCAGCCCATAATGCTCCCACTGCTGGGACACAGGCCTCCTCTCTGGGTTGCGACAACCGTATCATTGTAGCCATAAGCCCATAACCCTGTGATTCATTCTTCGGTTGGTAAAGATAAATGAGGCCTTTAAAGTAAATCAAGAAAGAAAAATACACTATTAATAACAATATATGATACCAGATAACTATTAGAATAGAATAGAATAGAATTATATTTATTTCCTTAATAAACATGGTATAAAAATATGGTAAAATACAAAAATAACAAGAGCATACATGTTTTTAACCGACTGCCCCAGAAGGAGGTTAATGTTTTTCGAGAGTATGTATGTATGTATGTAGGTATGTTTATTTCTTTGGCACGCTCTGTAGCCTAAATGGCTTGATGGATTTTAAGATAAGAGGTGTCGTTAGATTCGTCTTCATTGTGGAAGTGACATAGGCTATATAATAATTATATATTGCATCTGCAAATAAAAAAAAAACGGAAGGAAAGGTTTTTAAAAATGAATTACAACAATATTTATATCAAATAAAAGCTAGTAATGAGTCAATTCCATATATATAAAAAGCTTGAAAGGGGCGGACAAACATAAGTTATACCATATTTCAGGTTATTGGTTTGTCCGGCCTGCGATACCAAAATTCTATAGAATAAAATGCTTGTTTTTCTCTTTTCAGTTATGTGTTTTTGCAGTCGGGTTTTTTGTTTTTTAAATATTTTTTTTTATTGCTTAACAGTGATAAGCGTACAAATTTTCTCAAGCATATTTAACATTTATTGTCAAAAAAGTCTTTGACACTATAAAAACTATGACTGAACAACATATTGTCCCATTGCAGGGCAAACCTCGTCTCATGAATAGAAGGTTCGAGCATTGATCATCATGCTTGGTCAAGACGGGTTGGCGATTTGAGACTTATAGAATAATCAGCCTATAATGTCCCCACTGCTGGGATACAGGCCTCCTCTCTGTGAAAGGGAGCGGGCCGTAATCCACCACGCGGGCCTAGTGCGGGTTGGTTTCAGACTTATATTAGGTAACTATAATTTATCCTACTAATCCTACTAATATTATAAATGCGAAAGTTTGTAAGGGTGGATGGATGGATGGATGTTTGTTACTCTTTCACGCAAAAAGTACTAAACGGATTTGGATGAAATTTAGCACACAGATAGTTTATAACCAGGAATAACACATAGAATACTTTTTATCCCGATATACCCACGGGGTCAAAACTTATGCGGGTAAAACCGCGGGGCGCATCTAGTATATTATATTCCACAATCAATCTGTCAACAGCGCGGCGTTGTGGGCTACAATATTGTTCAAATATTATTTGTATTTTCTATACAGTATATTGTAGCTGTTTGTTGTTCATTATGAAATAGAAAAAAGATAATAACATAAGTCTTGGTTTTCTTACGATGTTTTCTTCACCGATGTCAGTTATGTCTACGATAAACTCAGAAAGTACATATAAATTGAAAAAGTCATATTGCTACTTGCCCGAATTTGAAACCACGTCCTCGTCTTAAATAATGGGCCCAACATACACAATCTATAAAAAACAAGCGAGCCTTACACTAGTCGCATATGATGTGTAACATCTGACATCTCACCTTTGTAATAAGCAACTGAGCAGCGACAGAAATTAACCTCAGAATTAAAAAAAAAATTACATACTCAAAAAAAAATTCGAATAATTATTCAGTACCTACTATAGTGAGCGCCCACTGGTCGAAATTCGACCCCTCTGTTTACAATCTTTAAAGTATTTTCTAATTCCATGCTATTATAAAGTACTTACTTATTCCATGCTCAAGCTGTCACTTCCTGATTACACACTTCCGTCCCTTTTCACTCCACAGAAAGCGAGTGGAAAGATGCAACACATCAAAAAACAGTGCCATTGTTTATTGTAAAAATACGGAATGTATTTTTTCTCAAACATGCATGGAAATATTGTCATTATATTCAAAAAGAACACGTGAAGTATCGATTTGACGGACAAAGAAAATCAAATCCATTACTGGAGCGTTTTTTGAATTTGGAACGCTCCAGCAATGCTGTATGAAACGGCGTGCCGGATCCCTTTTATCATTCTTGGCAAACCAAAGTAGGTAAGTCTCTTTGCTTAGTACAAATTGCGTTCACATGGCTGTATAGACAAATGCGTTTGCCTTTTGACACAGGTGATAAATAAAAAAATTGGCGGCAAAGCTGAAAATTCATCTTGATTTGTTATTTACATACTTAATAAATTTAATAATTAAAATGAGTTCCAACGGTTCAGAGAGTGAAATGGAGATTAATTGTACTCCACCAGATTTAAGATCAGAAGCCAAATTGGCAATGGAAAACCTGCTTCCAGCGAAGTCAAAAACATTAATTAAATTAAATGTATAATATTAAAAATACGTTTTATTTACCTGCATTATTTTGAGAAAAGCACTATAATATATGCCTCGGCGGAAATGGCAATTGCCTATTTCACGGCCTTTGCCTACCTAATGTACCTACTATTAAACACCATCAACGTCCTATGGGGTCATTGTACTCATCATTATGAACAAGTTTTTTTGCGATTTAGTATGGGACTAAATCGCAAAAATCAACTGTTCCCTACATTTTAAAATAATCTGTTGTTCTCTACATTTATGTTCAATGTAGAGAACAACAGATTATTTTTCGCGACTTCAGGTTTGGTCCCATAGTAAAAGTTGTTGATAATGATGAGTACAATGACCCCCTTTTTTTTTGGTGGGAAATCATCAAATAACTTCTCTCGCTCTGGGCGGAGCGGGAGGGTGTGTCAGACTCTTACTGACTAAAACCCACTCGTATTCCTCCCTGTTGCCTGTGTTGCGGGGGCCTCGGTGACCCATAAGTACCTTCCCGCGACCCCAGCAGGCATCGGCCCTAGTGGACCCCTACTTTGTGCTGACGACATCTCTTTGAGGCGCGCGTGGAATACGACGCGCCGTCGACCCGGGCCTGGTCCTTACCGGACGGTGAGCTACCCATTGCTCACCATCCGCAAGCCCGCGCCTACGGTGGCCGGAAATCCGCCCGGGATTCCCGACGCCCTGGGCGTCTCCTGCGGCGGCTAGGGGCGAGAGGGCGCGAAACGTGCCTTTCCCTCAACCGTCCCGCCTCCTCCTTCGCGAGCATTACTGCTTCGCAGAAGGAGGTGACGGCTGCCCATGCCCTCTCGCTCCGTACCATGGCCTGAACCAGGGCCGGACGCGAGAGGTCTCTGCCGCCGATCGCCTCCACGAGGACACGGCGGTGCTCTGCCCAAGCCAGGCAGACCTCCACCGTATGCTCCACCGTGTCCTACAATGACCCCTTAAGAAGTGGATGGTGTTTAAAATTACAGCCCGTATACATTTCCACAGTTACCATACATTTCACTTATTCCCGCCAATTTCAATATACAACTCCCGAAATTAATTTCTCAACCATCACTCCTTAATTTAGGTAGTTCTGAACAATATTATGCAAACGCCTGCTTCGTAATACATTGCTCGTGAATTAGATCGGCATCAACAGAGCCACAGTGGGTAAGGATCGATGAATATTTATATCTTTAACCTTTGGAATATCGCTCGCCAGATGTTAATTACGTTGTGGCCTACTGGGGCTTATTAATGTCTCGTTGGTGCTTGAAGATAACTTAAGTTAGCTCACGTTTCTGAGTTTACTCCAGATTTTGGCACTAAGCATTATCAGAAACTACTTTAGGCAATCTTCGGTCTTGGATTGGAATATGGTAAAAAGATCAGCTTCTTAGATCAGGTTCGCACGGGCGACATTTTACGCGACAGTTTTTTATTGCGCACTTATTTTCAACTCTCGGTGTTGAGCCGAGCATTGAGAATCCAACAGCGTGCATCTCAGAGGGTCAAAAAATACACTGTTGGATTTTCTACTCTTGGCGCTAAGCGAGTTCGAGTGCTTAGGTAGATACTTATTTACGATATACTCAGGGCAATTACATAATGTGTTTATGACTGTAGTAGGTAAAACTATACATCCAACCATTGGCCCAAGGTACTAAAGGGTCACCGAGGCCCCTGGCAACACAGGCAACAAGAAGGAATACGGGTGGGTTTTAGTCAGTAAGAGTCTGACACACCCTCCCGCTCCGCCCAGAGCGGGAGAAGTTATTTGATGGTTACCCATCCAAAAAAAAAAAAAATCCATTGGCCCATTGTGTCTCCCTATTTCAAATTTTACATTTATAGCTATAATTTTTATGGTGTACCTAATAAAGAGTATTCTATCTATCTATCTATCCAAAAAAATCAATTAATTCATTAGTTCTCATTAAAGAAAACCCTATTATCTACACTCATAAATATTCTGTTTCTATTTTTTTATAAAAATCTGTTCCAAATCGCTAAAAAAATCAATCGTACCAATTTTAGTTTCAGTTTTTCCGGTCTAGCATATCGAAAGGCTAATAGAATTTATGAAGCCTATTCCCGAGCGGAAAGGTTAAAAGCTTCGTTGATATCCAAAAGTAATCCAATATATTCTGACAAAAAAAAAACATTAAAATCCACTAGGGAATTCTAATACAGCAATGCTTATCCTAACTATTAGTTCAATCTATAATAATTTCTTGCATCGTTATCTATAATTTTACCATTAGTTTAACATTATAATCATAAATATCCATTCAATAAATAACTATATTTTAATCTCTATAGTGCGTTTGCCTTTCAAGTGAAAACACAGAAATTGATAAAGAAAACAATACAAAAAATTACATAAAAGCATACTGACAGACAGCCGTCAATCCATCTTGAATTGGCGCAAACAGAATTTAAAAAGGGAACGTTCCCTATTGGCATAGCAAACATTCTTCCAAAAAACCTTTAAACGTCACTTTTCCACTCAAAGAGATAAAATTATGTCCAATTTCTCGTGTACACAGGCCGGTCTCTGGCCGCACGGAGCGCTGCCTTTGCACGCACGATTAACTTTTTTATTAATATCCATCGGCTATGGAACTAAAGCTTTGACGTGATATCACTCACAGGGAGATGAACGCGCTAATCCACTTTGGTAACTTGATATTGTTACTATATTAGGTATTTTCCTCGAAGTGTGTTCATGAAAATGATGAAGGCTGAGAAATGGTGGCAAGGGTGGTTATTCCCGGCTATTAAACGGGGTAGTAAGGAGTTGAGTACCGTCTAGTAATATTAAGACTACAGTAATAATTTTCAAGGAACTAAAGCAGACCTTGAAGCACAGTAATAAACTAAGAAAGTGTAACAAAGAGCCAAAATAATGTTTTAATTTTGGCAACGGAATTCTAAAATCTACGACAAAAATATTCTAATGTGAGTTATTGTAATTGGCACCGAGCTACAACTTTGTAGATGCGCCCAAAAGCCTACCCTTTGTGCGATTTTAGAACAACAGATTCCCAACATCAAGATTACCATTAAGATATCTGAACAGTGTAAAAAGGGCAATCAAAAAGTTTCGCAAAGTCTTTCAGCCCAATAAGTGGCTTTTAAGAGAAGCCTAAACAAATTTTACGAACTTTTCTACCTAGAAATATTAGTTTGCATAATACGTACTATCATAATTTCCAATGGGAAAAAGTTTGTTGGGTAAATAGGGATTATGATGAAACGGTTTTAGAAACATGAATAAGCCAATAAAACGGATAATAATTCTGTTGCGTGAGGTAGGTCACGATCGTTCCCGTAAACTTTGAGAAGTAAGGCGCTAGTGTTGAATATTCAATGGTATCTGACTTATTCTTTGGTGTTTTTCCGGCTTTTCGCGATTATCTCTCCTCCTTCTCGCTAGTCTAGTGGTCGCAAGTGCTACTGCTGAGGATGAGGTCCTGGGATCGATTCCCAAGTCGGGCAAAGTATTGTTGGGTTTTTCTAGCAGAAATTTCTCAGTAGCAACTCGGAGTCTGGATTTGTGACCGACTGATGGCAACAGGCTCCCCTCTATTACATGGGACTTAAACATAACTAGCGAAATGTGGGTCTAGTATAGGTACACCTCTGCCTAACACTTCCGGGATTACAGGCGTGTGATATTTCTATGCTATTTCTATTTATAAAAGTTGAGAATAGAATAGAATAGTAATATAATACTCTATAATAAGTACACCATAAAAATTACAGATAGAAAAGTAAAAATTTTACACAGGGAGACACTTTGGGCGGTCGTATAAAAGCAATATTTTAAAGAAAACCTTCGGATGGATTCAAGGAAGAAGGAGAGACAATACTGCAGGTAGTCAGTGGTGTACCATTTACATATACAATAAATACATACATACATAAATCATATACTTATCTATACATATATATATACAATAATAATAAACATGAAATAAGAGCAAGAACTTTATTATGTAATGATGATGTTTTGAAGCAAATAAATGATTTCTATTTCTAATGATAGAGGTAGAGATTACAATTGGTTTATTTATTTATATAATACGTCAAGCACATAAATGTACGGCCGACTTAATGCCATAGCATTAAGTCCGCCTCTGTACATTTACATTTACATCTACCTTTGGGCAGATATTAATTAAGTATGTTTGTTATTAGGTGCTTAGACAAGTAATACAGTGTAATGATTATGTGTGACCACTTATTTCTTGTCGTTACAATTCGTGTGGAAGCAAGTACCGCTTGAATAAAAATCTTTGGCGAAATATAACAAGCTAATAGCACACACATAATTAACCGTAACCTACAGATTCCGAGAGAACGAATGTTTAGGGTAGGTATTATTAATTTTCATATTAGATTAATGTCTTATTTTAAGATAGTGTTACACATAAGTCTCCTGCCCCTATCGCAGTTTGAAGTATTTTCCTTTTTCCATACATCTTTATCAGCCATAATTCAGTACCCTTTTTTTGACCCTTTCACCCTTTTTTTGCCAATACCATTTGAATGCCATTGACTGTGTTACTAAAAATATACACATATTCATAAAAATCCATTTAATTTTTTCGTACATACACAAACGGTTGTAATAAATACTACAACGTCCTTAGCTACGAAAAATTAGCGCTGGCAAGTTTTAATCTAGCTTTTTTTGCTGTCGTTCCGTTCAGTTCCGCACAACAGCGGGTGGCGAAGTGGCAAATGAGTTCATTGTTTGCCCCGCCACTATTTTTTGCGACCCTACACGGCTAACAGGGTGTTTTGTCATTGTGTAAATATATTATTGCACGTTCAACACTGGATAACTAACTTATTGGTAGATTCGCATGAATTTACTCGCCCGGACCGGGTGAATCAACACTATTAAATACTATTATTTTTCTGTAGGCGATTCGTCCGAAGTTAATTGATTTGTGAGCGAATCGATAACTCCAGAAATACGTACTAGGTAATGGGCACACAAAATATTATTTTTATATATTTACTTATAAACATTACCTGAATAAAATATAAACTAAAAAATAATTGTTAAATGTAGTTTTAGTGTACTTTTTCATAACTTTGTTGCATACAATTTAAAATGTGCCAATTGCCCGATAGTTACGTATTTATGAATTTGTTGTCGATTTGCATACTAATAAATCAACTTCGTTGGAATCGCCTACAGGAAAATCATGAAAATAACTAACTAATAGGGCATCCGATTAAAAACAAGTTGCATAAATCCAAATAGTAAGTAAAAAAAGAAGAAACATCCAGACCCAACCTAGACATAAATGATCATAAATCATAGCTTACACATAGTAATTAACGCGTTTACTTAATCGGTCAAGGACAGCTAATGAGACACAATTGATTTTCTATTGTTCGGCTCCGATTGGATACGCCTTGGATACGGCTTCACAAGTGCAAAACTATTTAATTAATTTACACAAGGTTGGACATTGAACATAAACATAATTATTGTCGGGACTCGTTACCCGTGGTCCCGGTGGGTCGACCCATTACCGGGTCCATGGGTAATTTTAATTAGCCGTGGACCCATGGCATTAGGGATTGTTCCCTGGACTTCTGACTATATCGATAGAAAATGAATTACAACCATGGAACCTACTTATGATTAAATACAAATCCATAATAAAAGAATATTATGTACGTCAAAAGAGATCACATATTACAACGAGATTAATCTTTTTTTTAATTAGTAGGATTTTTATTCATTTGTTCTCTTTGTCATTTTGACATAATTATTTTTAAGCAAGTACGCACTGAAATTGATATTATTTTGCGGGAACTTTTAAATTAATTCGCTAACATGGAAAATAAAATAATTAAAAGAAAGAAAGGTAGTGTGTTGCTCTTAAAAAATCATCAGTACTACAAGCATACTGTTTATAGAAATTAATCATCTTTTTGGAACTGTTCTTTGAAACGGAAAAATCAGTGCAAAGGATCTATAACTATTAATAAAGTGAGTATTTTTTTCCTGAAATTTTAAAGTTGGCTGTCGTAAAAGTTAATATTAGTAAATTTAACATATTACAATTTGCTTTAACGTTTGTATTCCCATTCTTACAGGAACAGATTAAATAAAATCATTTCATGAAGTGCAGGTTCCATTACAACACCGAAATTTAGTTTTGGCAGAATATTATTATCAAGACACAACAATTTTGGTGTTTTGTATGGAAGAAGATAAAGCTGAAATTGAGCAAACAAATGAAATATTTGGTGACGCTATATTCAATTGTAGCCCCTCTCCATTCGTTGAGTTTTTTACTATACACGCTGAATTAGGCAGTACTGAAACTAAAACAAAACCAACAATTTACGCTTTACTAAGTGATAAGAAAACCGAAACGTATACAGCCCTTTTCAATATATTAAAATCCCAGTTTCCAAACTGGGAACCTTTAAAGTATAACTGTTATTTTGAACTTGCAGCTTTAAATTCGATACATAATGTTTTTCCCGACATTGAGATTATAGAGTGCTATTATCACTGGCAGCAAGCTATGTGGAGGATGGGCAAGAAGATATTCGGCATTACAAAAAGTAAACCTCAAGCCAGAGTTCTGTAACTGTGTTCAGTATTGCCATTATTACCAAGTGAACGACTTTTGGAAGGTTGGGAATATGTTAAATCACGGTACAACAACAAAGAAATTAAATTCCAGAAATTTTTAAATTTCTTGCAACGTTTTTGGCTGAATAATGATATTGTTAAAACTGTCAGTGTCTTCGGAGAAAGGCACCGAACCAATAACGTGTCCAACCAGTAACGTCTTGGCATAGCAAAATTAAATTTTTAAAAAATTGCACAAACTTAATGCGTCTCCTGAACGTTTTGGTCAAATTATCAAAAACTAAAAATAATAATCCAGTTAGAACCAAAACAAAAATAGCAATTAAAAATGATGAATTCATAACCGGTACACTAATGGAATTAATTACTGGAAGAATATCAGTTGGATACGCATTAGAAATGTTAAGATAGTTTATGTTGTTTGTGTATATAAGTCATTAATTTATCGGTTATGAATTCATACCTAGTTTAGGTATGAGTATGTTTTTGTTCCCAAGGATGGAATTATTTTATTTGCAAAAGAATGAGTAAACTTTATTGTATGTAACTGATGGTTTTCATTTTCTATCGATATAGTCAGAAGTCCAGGGAACAATCCATAATGCCATGGAACCACGGGTAATTAAAATTACCCATGGACCCGGTAATGGGTCGACCCACCGGGACCACGGGTAACGAGTCATTGTCGGGGGATTTTTGATTCAGTATATTTATACCATACGCATGATTGCTCTAGATTAGTTGACATGTTGGTACCGATAACTGTTTTCATAGTGTCATACTGTATCTGATAGTGTACTGTATCTGGTACTATTTGCTGAATATGTTTTGCAGCGCAATATTAAAAAAATGAGGGCTGTGTTAATAAAAACTACGCTACGTGGACATGATGCAGTTAAGCCCCGCGCGACACCGATTCGGTGTCAAAAAATAGCCGTCCTTGAGTGATTAAATATAAACTGCTGAGAGATTTTGATGTGAGATAATCTTAGAATTAACAGGATTTGTGGTTTTATGGCTAAGTCACCGTGTCTTCATCATCATAATCGTTAAAAATAAGCATAAACAGCCTTAATGTTTTTATATTTATTTTTGCCGTAGAACCGGAGTGTCTTTTTACTTGTCACAGCGATGCCATAGAGTGCCACAGACACTAAAGGCATATAGACAAGTAACTGATGTTACGCTGGATGCTGACCCGCGGAATACAATAATTTATTAAATACCTGAATATTTTATTTTTATATGTTATTTCACACATCTTTTTTCTATTTTACTTATTTCTGTACCTGTCCATGACATCACAGCGGGCCCTATCAGAATACCAGCGCTGCGACACTTATTCTAAAATGTCGCAGCATTGGGCTGAGAAGGATCCTATTTGTCTCCTATAGGATTTTCTGATTTTCAGTTTACTTTTTATTTATATTTTTTTAAAATATTTATTTATTAAATTATTATTTATTAAATAAATATTTTATTTTTATATGTTATTTCACACATCTTTTTTCTATTTTAATTATTTCTGTATCTGTCCGTGACATCACAGCGGGCCCTATCAGAATACCAGCGCTGCGACACTTATTCTAAAATGTCGCAGCATTGGGCTGAGAAGGATCCTATTGGTCTCTTATAGGATTTTCTGATTTTCATTTTACTTTTTATTTATATTTTTTTAAATACTTATTTATTAAATTATTATTTATTAAATAAATATTTTATTTTTATATGTTATTTCACACATCTTTTTTCTATTTTATTTATTTCTGTATCTGTCCGTGACATCACAGCGGGCCCTATCAGAATACCAGCGCTGCGACACTTATTCTAAAATGTCGCAGCATTGGGCTGAGAAGGATCCTATTGGTTTCCTACAGAATTTTCTGTTTTTATTTTCATTTTACTTTTTATTTATTATATATTTTTTAAATATATGTATGAGTGTCAATCAGCCTAGCCTTTTCCCAACTATTTTGGGGTCGGCTTCCAGTCTAACCGGATGCAGCTGGATACAATTATTTTACATGGAGCAACTGCCTATCTGACCTCCACATCCCAGTCACTGGGAAACCCGATACCCCTTGGTAAGGCTGGTTGTCAGACTTTCGGGCTTCTGACGACCCGTAACGACTGTCAAAGATCCACGAATGACAGCCGGGACCAACGGCTTAACGTGCTTTCCGGGGCACGGGGTCTTGGCATGTAAAGGTCACCCATCTACGGACCTACCCCGGCACGCGTAGCTTAACCTGATCGATCAACCCGTGCGGCTGTTATTACTTAGCCATAAGCCCTCTCCCCTCAAATTAATTGTATGAGTGAGTTTAATTTGTGATCTTCCTGTGCGATCCCTACATAAATACATTTCTTCTTTTATAATCATCGGCAGCCATGTTCCACCCACTGCTGAGTACGGGCTTCCTCCCTTGTGCCATGCATCCCTGGTCTACGCGAGTCTCATCCAGGTCTTCCCTGTGCACCTGCAGTCATCGTATACTTCAGAAAAATATTAATATCTAATAGTATCCTAAAAGCACCAAGGCATTTTCTGCAAAGATTTTTCGTTTCGTAGTACAGTTTTGGGTCGAAGCCGTCCCCAACATAAAAGACTAGGCAGTTTGGTTGATACTACAGTTTCGGGTGGAGTAGAGTAATTTTTTCTTGTCGTAAAACTAATAACTGTTGGTGTATTGTCCGTCGCGGTCGGCGGCCTGTAGCGCTTTGTGAGTGCACCGTGCACGGATCAACCCAGCTCAGGGATTCCCAAAGTGGTCGATATCGGTTTCCCATGGTCGACATAAATGAAAACTGATTTTGGGGGTCAACGAGGTCTAAAAATTTACCCCTATTAACACAAGTTCGTGTTTGAAACTTTCAAGATACTGTATATAATAAGTTGGGTTACGTGTACGAACTTATTATAAGAATGACTAATATTTTAGTAGCAAGGATCGTTGTTGTACTTTTAAAAAACTCAACAAGTCGATAAGCGTGCACAAGTTCGTAAATTTGGCTATGGGGGTATTTTTTTTTTTGGGTTGGAAATCACAAAATAACTTTTCCCGCTCTCTTGTGTCAGACTCTCACTGACTAAAACCCACCCGTATTCCATCCATTGCCTGTGTTGCAAGGGGCCTCAGTAACCCTTTTGTACCTTCCCGCGACCGCCTCCACGAGGACACGGCGGTGCTCTGCCCAAGACCTCCACCATATACTCCACCGTGTGGCTATGGGGGTATGAGGTATCAGTTCAAGAACCAAGAACAGGCTTTGCTGGGACATATCTTGATGTTATCGTTTTATTTTTTGTTTTTGTTATTATATTTGATTACTAGTTTATTTATTTACTTAAAAGTATACAAATTATGTATGTTGAAACTTTTTGTATTACCCGTCACTTGTCCCTAAAGGTTCATTAGAAAACCAGTGTCGGACAACATCTGTAATCATTAATGCTGAAATGAACCATTTTGACGCAGCCGCGAGGCACAGGCTATTGATGTTAAAATATTATTTTGTTATTGTATTTTGTGTTTCACGAAATGTGTCCAAATAAGCGTTATTCTTTGTTTCTTTCTTCAGTCCCAGTGATGAAATTGTAAAAAGAATGGTAAAAGTTATTCTTTGAACCTGTAAGATATAAACATTCTGCACTCATAAAAAGTAAAAAGCTCGAAACTACGACGTATAGAACCTTGAACAAGATTTGTTCAAGGTTCTATACGTCGTAGTTTCGAGCATTGCTAAAATACAAGGTGTCGTTTTGTGTGATACCGCACTGTAACTGCCCTTTTACACACACACTACCGCATATACAACGGGGTGATTCTATTCTGTGAAAGTGTTGTATTCTAAAATACTGTCAAACTTAAATGACTAAAGAAACAAGTATGTATTAATTATTGAGCAGGTATCGTAATTTTATTTGACTAGACATGTCTTTCATAGCAGCCTCCTGAAATTTGACGAGGATGCAAAACCTCCTTGTATAATAATTTTTTTTTTTTCTTTCTGAATCTATGTTCACAGTGCATTATGGTTTTTCGTAGTGACCATATTTATACCTGATTGTTGGCACATGGAGCTGGAAGGCGTTTACCTATACACGGTTTCCACTAAATGCTCTGGCAAAAAAACCAACTTCACGAACAACAGAATGTTTCCACTAATAATCGAGAAGAGCTAAAGATCTCGTCATCATCAGACTAACCTTTTCCCAACAATATTGGAGTTGGCTTCCAGTAGAATCGGATGCAACTGAATACCAGTATTTTACATGGAGCGACTGCCTATCTGACATCCACATCCACAATCCACACGGAATAAAAGGATCTCTTCAGCGAAGAATATCAATATTCTCAGAAAAATTGTTTCAATCCAAGTAAATATTTTCTTAACGTAAGTAAGTACTCAGTCCAAGAAAACCTGTTTACTCAAATTAAGAATTATAAATACTTGGTTTTTCTTCTTGACTTAAGCAAATATTTTTGATTCAAGACTATAATAATCTTAATTGAAGAAAATATCTAGTTTTTATCTAGTTTTAGAAATAATATTCTTAAAATTAAACTGAATAGTATAATGTCTTCGAAAAAGACAATAAAACTAAGATAAAATTTTACTTAATTCAAGAATATATTGTTTTCCCATATATGAATCAATATTTTTCTTGACCAAATGGATATTGTCTTAATTTAAGACATCCTTTTTTTCCGTGCAGTTACTGGGTAATACGATAAGACTGGTTGTCAGACTGTCGGGCTTCTGACAACCCGTAACGACTGTAAAAGATCTACAAATGTCAGCCGGGACCAACTGTTTAACGTGCTTTCCGAGGCACGCAGGGATGTCGGTCTGTAATGGATGGGCATAGCCATCCAAGAACCGACCTCGGCAAGCGTAGCTTAACCTTCGATCGACCCGTGCGGCTGGCTATTGTGAAGCCACGAGCCCCTCTCTAAAGATATCCGTAGTGGCACTAAAATACTTTTGAACCCAAGACGTTATTGCTGCATTTGTCTCAAATTCTTAGTCCTTATTGCTTCATAAAATTGACAAATTAGTAAAATGAAAAGTATTTGCCTTCATTTAGTCGGATTATTACAATTTCGTGGTACCTACTTAATGGAACTATTTTGGTACAAGCGACAGTTTTACGGGATTAATGTTAAGCAGAGTTGGAATAAGTGCCACATTTGTCAGGATTCGTTTTCCTTTGAAAATGTGTAAGAAAAGATATTTTGGTGTCTTTTCGGGTCCTTACTTGTGTACTATTATATTAAATGTCATACAGTTATATTACCCGAGTTTCCCGTAAGAGAATGACGAAAGAGATGGCGTAAACATACCTACGGGAAACTGGAAGGGGCAAGAGGAAATAATGTCAAATGATGCCAAGGAAGTAGTTTAGTTCCCTAGATTCATAATCGATCAGTAGGTATCCAAATTATGCTTATTTCGTTAAAATCAATATTAATTAATTAATTTTAGTAAAAAGTGACTTAACAGAAATTCATGATTCATTTGAAACAAAGAAAATATTCTATTTGTAGGCAAACAGACAAAATTAAAGCTTCGTCCAAATATGGAGATGTTTACTTTCTACGTCATCCAGTCAAGTGATGATAACGTCACACAAAACAGATTCGTGGGGTACTATCACATGCTAACAAAATGATTGGGTGCGGATATCAGTGGGTGCATGACTTGTACAAATATTGTAAGAAACAGCACATGACTTGATTGCACTGTGTTTGGTTACCCGATTGTATTGTTTGTGTACGAATTAGTTTCATTTGCTTTTAATGGAAATTCGATCTAGTTTTGTTATTTTTTTGTTTGTAAAAAGAAGCTGATCTATAGGTAATAATTTAAAAAGAGTAACCGTGGAGTTGCCGGCTCTTCTCCATAGGAAACGACCAATTGGAACCGTGCACCTAGCTTCTGACGTTTCATAATGCCCATGTAGGTTTATGTGAAATAAAATATTTTGATTTTTTGAATTTGGAATTCCCGCCTCCGGTATGTACAAAAACAAATGAAGTTATGGTGATATTACGGTTAGGTTAGGTTAGGCTTATTTTGAGAGGGCCATGCAAGAGCCTACTTCGTTCGCTGCAAGACTAAGACAATCCCTGTTAAGACGCTGACAACACCTAAACCGCGGTCACTGTCAGATTGCATAGAAAAGAAAGAGAAGCGCGATGACACAACGCTTGTAATTTATTGTAAAATATGAAGCAATTATCTATTTACTCAACATTGAGTTGAGTAATCGAAAACAATAAACAACCAAGTTCAGCATCCAAATAAGACGTTCTTGTTATTAATTAAATACGTAACGTATTGTGACATTTAATGCAGATATATTGGATTAGAACTCAAGGTAAGAGGTTAGTTTAACGTTAGTTTGAATCGAGATTTTTTTTCAAAACGTGTTTTGGTAACAATCAAGTTCTGGGAAATATGTTCAAAACTAATATATATTTTTTCCGCTACCACAAACCATACAGATTTGGCAATTTTTTTTCTTAAGAGAAGCCTATTTTGGTCATTTGGGTCTTATCAGCGCCTTAAGGTGGATCCACAGTGGTAGCCCGCGAAATTCAATTTTGCAGGTCAGTGTCAGGTTCAATCTTGATCAAAATATGATTCGCGATCATAACAAATATGTACATATTTACAGAAATATAATCATTAGAATCATAAATACATCTCTCTTAGTAAGATTTTTTCCACAACAAGAAATCTCTTATGAAAAAGTTCTGGAACTATTCGTCAGCTAGATTTCGAGTTCTAAGATGGCTCCTGAATTCAGACGTCTGAATTGAGGAGCCACCGTAAATGCCCTGTAACTTTTTAAGGATTTTACTAATGATTCCAGGATCGGGCCTACAAAATCGGCTAATTTACTACTAAATAATATTACCTTATTTTCTAATATGGTTTAGCCGTTTTGGTTAAGTTTACATGGTGGAAAGATTATTTTGTACAATTGTACCCCACTTAACCGATAAGTCAATGAAAATAGGAAACAAAATAAACTACGAACACAAACAGAGAAGTACGCCATTTGTTTTTATCAAAGCAGTCTCCTATCGAAGGAGATATTTCATAGAAAGTATTTTTCTGTTCCTTTTTGTCTGTTTAATATGAGATTCAAGAGAAGCAGGTAGGTATGGATAACCATTAAAAAAATGTCCTTTAAGGCTCAGATATATGATTTTTAAATCGTGACGTGAGTCGTTTTAAATATATTATTATGACTTCATATAATGCAAGTAAGTTATGCAAAAAATGTATGATAAACTAGAACGCATATACTTCAATTATTTGTGTGAATATTTAAGTACCTATTGCAGTTAAGCACTTTATGAAATAAATTCAGGAAAAATATTCTATCCAATGCATAAAAAAACGATATTACTTTCACACTACTTTAGATGTTTTCATGTTTTTTTTTTGTATGCATCGACTATTTTATTATCAATAATTCGATCTGTGAGTTTTTTCAAATATTCATATTTTCGATTCTAAAAATAATTTCCCATCCAAAAAAAAAAGCTGTCTTTTTTTGGGTGGGAAATTATCAAATAACTTGTAACAAATAACGTGTCAGACTCTTACTGACTAAAGGCCACCCGTGTTCCTTCTGTTGCCTGTTGTGTTGCTAAAGGCCACGGTATCCCTTTCGGACTTTCCGGCGACCCCAGGTTTTTAATATCACAGAGAAAAGATCAGTAAAACACGATTGTTCTCTCGTTAATCAAACGGTAACATCAGCCATTGAGTATTTGTTTATAAACATGGTAAGTAGCTCATACTTAATGTAAATGTTTTCATAACAACCGCGTGATGAGAGCCGGTTAGAACGGCGCTGTGATGAATCATATTAACATTCACAGATTATTGAAGTACTGTGTTTGTATTTAAGACTTGTCATTATTAATTGAAATTGCTTAATCAGCCTATAATGTTCCCACTGCTGGGACACAGGCCTCCTCTCTTCGAGAGGGCGTGGGCTGTTATCTACCACGCGGGCCCAGTGCGGGTTGGTAGATGTTCCATGTCTTCAAATTATTGGTTCTAGGACATGCCGGTTTTCTCACGATGTTTTCCTTAGCGGTTTTGAGAGCGTTGTTGACGAATTTTTTTACACAAAGTAAAACGCCTGCCTGGGTTCGAACCCACGACTCGTAAGTCGGGGCCGTCACCACTAGGCCACCACTGCTCCCCAATTAAAATGATGTACCTAGTGTTAACCTGTTTTCTGAATGTTTTTTTTTAGATTTCAGCATGTCATTTGGTACCACAAAACTAGCTTGGTTATTTACATAGGTTTAATGGAAATTGAGTATTCCGTAAAAAACGTAACTTAGAGTTCCTGTTTGTAAAGTACACACACACGCACACTCAATTCAGACATACACGCTCAATACACACACACACACTAAATAAATACAGATGAAATTTATCTATGTACACATAGTTACCCCTTTTTTTTTGGTTGAGAAATTATCAAATAACTTCTTCCGCTCTGGGGGGTGTGTCAGACTCTTAGGCTGACGAAAACCCAATCGTGTTCCTGCCGTTGCCTGTGTTGTCAAGGGCCTCGGTATCCCTTTCGGAGCTTCCCGCGACCCCGGCAGGCATCGGCCCTAGACTTGTGCTGACATTTCATTTTATTTCTTCGGTCCTTATCGGACGACGAGCTAACACATAGTTACCCCAAAAATTACACTAGAAAACATGCTCTGTATGCAAATCCGCCTTTCAGATAGGCGCGGCGCGACACTAGTAGCACAATTTCTATGAAAACTTAATGGAAAGTGTCGCGCTCGTCGTGATATCGCGCCTGTCTTTTCGAGCCTTTAAGACATAGTTAAAGATCAAGATGTGATCATAAAATAATTATAATTAGTTATTTCTAAGGTTACAGACCTACAATAAGTATTGCATAACAGTCAATAGGTATAGAAAAGTTTTCAATAAATTAACTTAAAACTATCTCAACGAACTTAGGGGCTGAGAGGTCTCGAACAAAAGTTCTGAGGTTAACAAAGTTTCTTAAAGTACAGTCATGGCCGTATTTACTCCCACTAATCTCTGTTTCTAAAACTAAACTGTTTGGTCTTATTCTTGGAATATCCTAACTGATTTGGGCCAATTACAGTGCCTGATTTAGACTTCTGACAGCCCTAGGCTAAATATTAATATGCCCCCCCCCCCCGCCCCCTCCCCGGCCTGTCCTGCCTGCGCCTGCACCACTCACGAATATACTTATCAACTACATTTCTGTGACACCACTTTTTTCAAGATTTTATTTTACCAGTTTATCGGCGTGATTAACAGGTATATAGGTATACCTATGCCAAATTAAAGCTTTCTAGTACTAAGCGTCACTGATCTACAGCGGGGACAGACAGACAGACAGACAGACGGACATGGCGAAACTATAAGCGTTTCTTGTTTACTACGGAACCCTAAAAATGTCGGTGGTTGGTAGGTATCTCTGGAATATTATTTTGGAATTATTTTGAATTTGAAATTAATTCAAAATTAATTTAAAAAAGTCAAGAATGTAGAACTGTAATAAATACATGAATAAAGATGCAAAAATAAAGTAAAAATCAACGTTAATTCTCAGCGCCCTCGGTCCTTGCGCCCTAGGCTCTAGCCTAACTAGCCTGTGGGTAAATCAGGCCCTGGCCAATTATCAAAATAGCCTTCACGAGTGGCAACACTTAAGTGATCAACCAAACACACCTGTTGTGAAGTTCGATCATTTCATCAGCCAATGACGTGAGATTACATGGCTAAAGCTCCAAAGCAGGGATGTCGCAGATGGGTGGTTTGGGGGACTATCTTATGCAATTTTGACGTTCGAAAAGTGCTGATTCTCAGCCTAGTTTGAATAAATGACTTTTGATTTTGATTTTGATTCACATCCACATCCGCAATTGCGAAGCTCCCGCATTTATTTAGAACTCCGCATCCGCAACCGTATCCGCATTGTTCAATGCGGAGTTCATGCGGATGCGGATGTGACAGAAAAGGGTGAGTATAAGTAAAATCATAATCAATAAAATGGAAATTAATCATCAATATAGCTCTAAATTGTCACATTTTCACAAAACAAACATATCATTTCGAGAGCTATATTGATTTTTAAATGATTATATTATAATTTAGTAATTATTTTATAACAACTGCCGCGAATTGAATTATGATCAACACACTATGAAACAGCGCTATAATTTGCTGAAAGCGTTGGTACTAATCAATGAATTTCGCCTTTGACGAATTCTTTAAAAATACTTGAGATCCGCATCCGCATCCGCATTCGCGGATGTTAGCCACCAAAAATCCGCATCCACGTATGTTAAAAGTCCGCATCCGCAACATTTCTACTCCAAAGGCAGCCCCACTACTAACTATTCTCATTATATAGTTCGGTTTTTAATACAATATTTATCAACAGTCCTATAGCACTAAAGTTTTAGTACTAATGGACCCGCTTCAATGCTAAGGCGGGCGTGGGCGCCCATTCGTTCCGACAGCAAAAATAGCCATAAATAGATAACACAAGACGTTAGCTATGATGGGATTTAGGTTCTTAAGTACATAAAAGTAATTTACAGAAGCCATCAGTAAGTCGGCTATTAACATGATATCGATTGCAGGAATAAAACTAACAACACACGGACTCAATCAAATCAGCTGCTGGACAGGTCGCGCCACAACACCGCCTTCCGCATCCAGTCTGTCCCAGCCACCTTTTAAAGGTCACACACATATTATAACGACTATTAAAGAACGTATTATGATTTCCAGTTTCCAGTTTAGATTAGGCAGAGGTGTGCCTGCACCCTGCGCACTTCACCAGCTATGTCTAGTCATGTTATGTTTTCCGAATAAGTTGCAAAAAAATCACCCAAAATAACTTCACAAAAATGTTACGCTCCACGAACATAGACGTGTAACTCCACACTACAAGAAGAAATAATGTTAGCTAAGCTCAGTAAGCTTTCCAAGTAACGTCAAGACGTAAGCCGTGTCACGACACGGGTAAATACATGGAACTACTGTCACATAAGCCGTATTAGATAAAACACTTATAAATACAACAGCGATAGCTACTAACGACTAGTGCCGTCGCGTTTCGCGTACGCCTCATTCGTTAAAACAATCTGAACCGATAACGAAGAATTATTAATTACAATGGCTCCCGGTGTTGCTCAAAATTCTGAGACCATAATTAATGATTTGGCCATCGAGGATGGTAAAGTAATTAATGATTTGACTTTCGCGAATGGTAGTTTGAACATCGCGAATGGGAATTTGACCATCGCGAATGGGAATTTGACCATCTCGAATGGTAACGGGACTATTGTTAAGGAGTTGGTGGAAACTGTGAAGGCGTGTCCTGTGGCGTTACCATGCTCGAAGGTGAAGCCTGTCAGGAGGGTGACCAGACCTAAAGTGCTGAAGAATCTGGAGAGTCATGAGTACTTGTATGATCGGCTTTATGATACGACCTGTCCTAGGGCGGTGAGTGGATTTGATTAGTTTTTGTTGTGTATCGGGATTCTTGTTCATGTGTGTGTTTTCATTAAGTAATTTTTGGGTCCTCCGTGTTGACAATGTTTTTATTTTATTTTGGTATCGCGAGCTGGAAGCGGAATAGAATTTATTTTTCTAAAAAAGTAAATGGATTGTTTAAAAAAAAAAACAGGGTCACAGATAGGGCGTAGGTTTTTAAAATAAGTTTTTCAATAAATTTAAAAGTAAAAGGCTGATGTTTTCTCGTCAAAATTGATCATCACAGATATATCGCCTATTTCATTAGGTACCCTTATTTCGTCATTTTGGCCAAAATAATAGTCAAAATGTGTATACATATTAGTTAACGATGTATTAGTAAATTATACAAGCACACATAATAATCGTGTCCATATTTACTAAAAGATCAGAGCACGCGCCGACAAAGTCAATAATTTTCTTAGACTATTCTTAGACACAGAGTGCAGGATAAGAAATAACCGTGCAATTGTAAGAGCAAGTTTTAACTTAGTCAAATGAGAATAATTATTTATTTTCAGTTCTTTTTTTATGGTAAATAATTGTGATTTTACTGTAAATTATTGAAGTTCTTCCACTACTTCACTTCAAGATTCAAACCTTCGTACATGTTGGTGCATGAAATAAAAAGTCGTAGCACAGTTAACAGTTATTTTCTGTGTATTGTCCCTTTTTTCGAAAGGTGTCTAAAATCAGAACCTATCCCTGTGAGTCCTATAGCGTTCTTATCAATATTTTCACGACTAATTTTATATTCATAATACACTTCTCATCCAGTAATTGATTAATTCATATACTTGTTAAATACGTACCGACACTAATATCTTAAAGCGAGACGAGGTTTCTGATTTTATTACCCGACAATTTGGTGTGTACCGCGCATAAAGTCATGTGTACACTTACACCCACTAACATAGACACTGTGTGTCCATGAACACACACTAACATTCCATTGGAAATCAAAGATGGAAAACAAACACGATACTGCAGTGAATTTTCACGGTGAATTACTTGTGTTTGTTTTAAAGTAAAGTAGAACAAAATAAAACACAGGTTTAATGTTATTGCCTGACGTGTTTCAGTTATAGATAATTGAAAAGTATTGTTCTATATTTTGTTTTAAACTATCCACGTCTTCGCTTCGCGCTATCTATAGTAATAGTACTCGAAGGTATCTATAGTGCTGATCGGAGATAAATTTTTTCTCTCGATTTTAACTTTAATAATTAACACGTATTTTTGTTTCTCTAGTCATTCACTTATATTCATTCGTAGGTACCTTAGTAGGTATTACGAAAAAGACCGCATTTGAGAGTAACTAAATAAAAACTAAAAATATTACGGAATGTGAAAAAAGTGTCGTGACGGTTAAAATGTTTCACTTTTTTCGGTCTAGCTCTCTTTCGCCAAGTGTGTAGAGCATAACGTGCGATAAGGAACTCCGTTCCAAAACATCGAACTTCCTTACTTATCAGAATTGTATAATTATGAAAGAGATTCCTGTTGTCAAAATCAAAATCAAAATCAAAATCAAAAGTCATTTATTTAAACTAGGCTGAGAATCAGCACTTTTCGAACGTCAACATTACATAAGTACAGTACAAGACAGTGCCCCAAAACGCCCACCCTTCACCACTTCCTAATAAGATTCATCATCATCTGCCTAGCTTTTTCCCACTTATCTTGGGGTCGGCTTCCAGTCTTACCGGATATAGCTGAATACCAGTATTTTACATGGAGCGACTGCCCATCTGACCTCCACAACCCAGTTACTGGGTAACACGATACCCCTTGGTAAGACTGGTTGTCAGAATTTCGAGCTTCTGACGACCCGTAATGACTGTCAAAGATTTACAAATGACAGCCGGGACCAACGGCTTAATGTGCTTTCCGAGGCACGGAGTACGGTATGTAAAGATGGTCACCCATCCACGGACCAACCGCGGCAAGCGTAGCTTAACCTGATCGATCGACCCGTGCGGCTGTTATTACTTAGCCATAAGCCCCTCAAAAAAAGCATTGCTCAAATCAATTATGTTATAGGTATGTACTTTTAATAATCAACTTTATGGATGACACATAATTTTAAAAGTATTCTTTACAAAAAGAAATTAATGGTATTGTGAATAGATCAAAACAAAATTCAATATTTTCTGTGTACACGATACCCCTTAGTAAGACTGGTTGTCAGACTTTCGAGCTTCTGACGACCCGTAATGACTGTCAAAGATTTACAAATGACAGCCGGGACCAACGGCTTAACGTGCTTTCCGGGGCACGGAGGGGTCTTGGTAAAGATCACCCATCCACGGACCAACCGCGGCAAGTGTAGCTTAACCTGATCGATCGACCCGTGCGGCTGTTATTATAGCCACAAGCCCCTCCTAATAAGATTATAATAAATTAAGCAATTTTTTTATTGGTAATAAAAAAATTGCTTTATTTGATTGAAAAATTCAATGAGACGGATACTCATTACCATTTTCCCGTTAATTTCATGTAATTAGGACGGTTTCGTGAAAAGACACCTACAGTATTAAAATATTTTATCCTGACTCTGAATAATAGCGCTTTTATCATGAATTTTCCATAAAATCAGACTAAAGGAAAAACAAACGTTAAATATGAACAAAGTTTCAGCATATATTCGAGTTTGTATTAAAACTTATTTCGACGAGAACTCATAACAATACAGCATTCATATTTAAAAGGCAAATAGCTTAGCACCGATGCATATTTAAGTTAAAAACCGGCCAAGTGCGTGCCGGACTACGCACAAAGAAGGGTTCCGTACTTGCGAAGTTGGGATGAATTTATCCCAAAAACAAACTTACCATTGTAAAACTTAACAGTATTGAAAAACATGTTCTCCCTTACATCGATATACGTCACGGATAATTCTCCAACTGCAAATTTAAGTTGGTCGACTATTACTCGTTAACTTGTAAAGCCTCTAATTTTATTATATGTAGGTACTACTGCCATGATTTTTTTCACATTTCCATAAACAACCATTTAGTTGTTAGAGTCAAGTGTCTCCCACACTTGACTCTATCAAAAATTAGCACTTTAAAGATTAATATTACGCAAACGGACCCCCCTGAATAGAAAAATGGTTTCCACAGAACCGCAATATTTTTGAACGGCCTATCCAACGATCCTCACTATAGGATAGATGAGAAAAAAAAATATTCCCACATTACGTGCAAGGTAACCTAAAAAATATATTTTCCTAGGTTTTATTTTACCTCTTTGTCGGCGTAATTAATATATATACCTATGCTGAATTACAGCAGCGTCTCTGAGCTATAGTGAGGACAGACAGACAGACAGACAGACAGACAGACAGACAGACAGACAGACGGACACGGCGAAACTATAAGGGTTCCTTGTTTCCTACGAAACCCTAAAAACCTACGTTTCAGAATTGTAAGTTTTTACCAACTCGTGCATTCGTAAAAATGATACAATATTTAATTTTTATATCCTTCTTGGTGCGCTGAAACTTGGCCCATGGTAGAATAGCCGCGGGGTGCGCCGCCTCCGCCGTTTCAAAGTAACTGCGCCAGAACTTTGCTTCACATTTGTGGGGTGTGGGCTCCACGATAACGCGTGATGTATGTAGTTTTAAAATAGAATGCTTTTAAGTATGTGTGATGTATTGTTGAGATCCATTTGCATTTCAAAATCTTTTTAAATCAATGTGATTAAAGTAGGTACTAGGTATGTCTTTGTTAAGGCGCAGATATATATTTTAGTTACTTTTAAATCTGATAATACTTCTTATAATACAAGTAAGTTTTGCAAAAAATGTATTTTAAGCTAGAACGCATATGCATCAATTCTATATGCGAATATTTAATTAAAGTATTGTAGTAAAATAAACTTTATGAAATAAATTCAGAAAATAATGTCTACCCAAAGCATAAAAAAACGATATTACTTTCAAACCGCTTAAGATAATTTCATGTTTTTTTTTGTATGAACAGATTTTCTTATTATCTATAATTCTATATGTATTTTTTTTTTAATATTCATATTTTCGTTACTAAAATAAATATTCCCTATGAAACCGAAAGGTGCGGTGGCGGCATGCGCGCGACGCGCTTTTGTATGGCCAAGGTCAAGGGCAACTACCCGACCCTTAAGGGGTCCTTAGGGGACTAGATAAGATTCCCTAAGTTCACGCTCAACTGTGTATAATGGATATCAGAGTAGTCCTTAAATGTAGGTACCCAATCGATATGCTTATACTCTGATGTTCACTTGGACACTTGTACAGAATGACAAGTGCCTTAGAAAAAATATTTCTTAAATATTTTTCCATAGTGTCCAAGTGTCCTGTTATGAATTCGTAAATGAATCAGTTGACAAGTTTAAAAAATAAAGGAATATGTTATACCTATGATTAATTCATTAGCAAAAAATGTTTTCAGAAGATTAAACGCTAATTTCTCAATTTCAACATAATCTGTTTTGGATTAGTTTGGGGCCTTAACAGATGCAACCTCCGATTTACTTAAATCAATTTTGCATATTGTATTTATAGGTGTCTGAAGCACATACTCGTTTGTTGCTTACATTGAAAACTTATTTTCCAGAACAACAGGAGAATGGTTCAAGAATAATTGTATTTTTTTAAATATCAGTAAGTTTAAAAAAAGGCAATGCTTGTTTTAATTTGCTAGACTAAAATTACATTTGGTGTCGACATAAAAAATAACCTAGTCAATAATCTTGTTACCGAGTTACTGTCACCAAGGACCATTGAATCATTCTCTGCAGGGGGGAGGACCTTCACTTTTGTAGTGTTCTCTGTACCTAATATTCATTATTTATCGTGTTATTTGAAAAAAAGGTCAATCGCAGCTGTCAGTTTGGTCTAGCAAAAACAAAACTGAGTTTAGTAATAATTAACATAGGTACCTACCTCATTTTTAGAGTTCAGTAGTCAACAAAGAACCCTTATAGTTTCGCCATGTCCGCCTGTCTGTCTGTTTATCCCCGGCTTAGCTCAGAGACTCTTAGTACTAGAAAGCTGTAATTTAACATGGGTATACATATTAATCTCGCCGACAACGTGGTAAAATAAAATCTAGAAAAAAAAAATTTTTTTTCGGGCACCTAGCTTATACGTAAAATGGGGATGATATTTTTTTCTCGTCTATCCCATGGTGTGGGGTATCGTTGGATAGGCCGTTTACAAATGATGTGGGTCTGTGAAAACCATTTTTCTTTTCAGGGTTCCGTTTGCGTAATATTAATCTTTAAAGTAGGTACTAATTTTAGATAGAGTCAAGTGTTCCAGCTAAACAGTTGTTTTCGGACATGTCAAAAAATTCATGGCAGCAGTATATATAACGAATTTAAATGGAAAACTATCACATCTAAGTAGGCTTTACAAGTTAACGAGTAATAGTCGACCAACTTACATTTACAGTTGGAGAATTGACCGTGACGTATATCGATGTATGGGAGAACATGTTTTTCAACTACAATATTAAGTTTGTTTTTGAGATAAATTCATCCCAACTAAGGAACCTATCATTGTGCGTGGTCCGACACGCACTTGGCCAGTTTTATAAACTTCTATAATTATACATTTCAAGGACAATGGATGAATCAAATAGGGTTATTGTTATATCACTTATGAACATGAATTTGCTATTATATAAATAATAAAAAAATAAAGTTTATTTCGGAACAATAACACAAGACTAAGTACAACAAGTAAACCGACGATATCTAGCTAGCAAAGGTATAATTAAACGCAGCTAACAACGCCCTTCCCCAGACACAGAATGGAATGATGTTCCGTGCTAAAATGTTTACTATATTATTATCTATATACTATACAAGGTGTCGTTTTCCATCCTCGTCAAATTTCAGGAGGCTTGTATGAAAGACTTTTATAATCAAATAAAATTACGATACCTGCTCAAGAATTAAGTTTGACAGAATTTTAGAATACACCACTTTCACAGAAAAGAATCACCCCGTTGCGTATGCGGTAGTGTGTGTGTAAAAGGGCAGTTACAGTGCAGTATCACACGGACCGCGTTTTAACATGCCTGTCCCACACATGCCGATTTCCGAAAATTAGAAAAAATAAAATAGACTTACTTATTTTATTATTGATTCGTGTCGAGAATCATTAGCATAGTTACCTCCTTGAATTTGATGAGGATGCAAAACGACACCTTGTATACTATATATTATTGGCATCAAACTACATTATTTCAACGTTAAAATGCATTTTAAAGTTTCATCCCGATTCACCCCTGCAATCCTATTTACCCCGTTTCACGTTTATAAATTATGCCTCTGACTGTTAACATCATCGGATAACCTTTGCCAATACTTTTTCGTGAAAATTACCCGTGGTATGAAAGTAAGTATAATAACATCTTCGCTCATTAAGTATTATTATATGTATATTATTCTAGCTTAGAAGAATATGCCTTGTCACGTGTGCCGGCGACGGCTGTGTCAGCATAATGAGAAAATAATTAGAATGCTAGTTTTCTGTGGGCGAAGGAAAAACTACAATGTTTCAGGGGCTTTTCAGTGTCGGAATGAAAAATAGGTCCGAAAATACCTCTTGTCATGACATTGCAAATAGCTCGTCGGCAAAGTTGGCAGGCGAGCTGAACGTCCATGTGCGCCGGGAGTATTGGAGTATTGTCTGTTTCGGTGGGGCCCGTGGCTACATAATAACAGCTGCAGGGGTCAATCTTTAAGATTAAGCAACGCTTGCCGAGGTCGGTGAATGAAAGGCGACTAACAAAAGGTATTTACAAGGCAGATGTGAGTGGAAATTCCAGGAGGGGACGCCCCCGAAAGACCTCATTAATGATGTTCTTCAAAAAGGGCAGGTGCGTAGTGCTCGCAACCGGCGTGCGTGTATGACCAGATGTATGGACGTAAACGAAGCAAAAGGAGTATGTAAGGAGCGTAGCAGGTGGCGTTCTATAGTTTCTGTCTACCCCCATGGGAAGAAGGCGTGAGTTTATGTATGTATGTATGTATGCCGAGGTCGGTTCTTAAATGGAAGACAATCCATTGCATACCGAGACCCCTCCATGCCTCGGAAAGCACGTGGGCCAGGCTGTTATCCGTAGATCTTTGATAGTCGTTTCGGGTAGTCAGAACCACGAAAGTCTGACAACCAGGCTTATCAAGGGGTATCGTGATACCCAGTAACTGAGTTGTGGAGGTCATATAGGCAGTCGCTCCATGTATAAGACTGGTAGTCAGGTGCATCTGGTTGAACGACCCCAACATAGTTGGGAAAAGGCTAGGCAGGTGATGACTCTATTTTTAATAGCAAATTAACTTTAGCGACTAAAACACTAGCGGAAGTGAATCTTGATAAGCCAATTAAATTAATGAACGTATTTGAAAGAAAGAAAAATAAGTTTATCTGTCAGGATGCATATCCGGTAGGCTCTAATAATCCTTCCTATCCTAAGGGCACGTCTTCCTGACCATTACCGCGCCCCCCGGTCTACTCTTTGATATGCAATGGTCTCTGTAATCCCATGAAACATGAGGCTCCAGGGACTAGTGCAAATCCTTGGGTTCATTCGAGCAATCGAGTCTGGTTTAACCACGCTGTGGTCGGTGCATTTCATTCATTCATTCATTCATTCATTCATTCAAGAAAAATAAGTTTATCTGTCACAGAAACACGTGTATACATAAAGATCTAGAGTAGGTGAACAGAAAAAAAAAAAAATAGATCTACATATAATCACGACCACAAAACACAAATAGTCGCCAGCAGGTCATGACTGTGACAAGAAGGCTTCCACTCAGCATGATGCTGTGCTATGGGGGACCTACAGCATAGCGCTATTTTCAGTGGTCACCCGAAATGTTTCGTTGTTATTTCAACTTAAGAACTGTGCCCAAACATTTATGTTACTATCTTTGCATTAGATTAAAATAACAATAGTGCCATAATAACAATAACTATTTACTTTATAATAAACTGCAAAGATACAAGATCTATTAATAAATTATTTAAGTAAATAACTTACATAATTATGCAAACGTTATCAAAGAGCATTCACCTCGTCTTGTCGCTAGATTGCAATCAATGTTATAACTATTTATATACATTCATTATCTAAAAGATAATAAAGCAGACACAAGAGTTCAAACAAATCCGTGAAATTGACTGGACAGTAAAAGTGTTTATATTTATTATTAGTTATATATAGGTATTTTACACCATAAAATACATAACAAAAAATAACTTTAACACTATAAAACATACAGTGGTCGGCCTAATCGCTTCATATCAGTACTTTTAAATTGTAAGGGTACAAATTTTTGGTTCTGTAGTTGTAATAACCCCTTCATCGATCGTGATATCTACCTGTTGACAATACCAGTATCTTCAAAACGACCTAAACGAGCTATTGGCTTTTGTCACTAAAGTCAAAATCAAAATCAATAGCCTGCCAAATCTATAATCAAATAACTAATCGGCATTAATTACACGACTGCACAAAAAGGAGTGTAATGTGTTTAGGTTCATGTATGTGTGTATGTATCTATGTGAGTTTCTTTATGCCACCATAACTTTTAAATGCCTGAACAGATTTAGATGTGTGGGGTATTTGATTATGTTGCGTGTTATATGTTATAGGGCGAAGCGTTAGAAACAGGCAATATGAATGAAAAAAATCAATATGGCGGCAGTATGGCTCCACTTTCAAATGTAAAAAAAAAACTTCAATTACTACAATCATCATCTGCTTGCCTTTTCCCAACTATGTTGGGGTCGGCTTCCAGTCTTACCGGATGCAGCTGAATACCAGTATTTTACATGGAGCGATTGCCTATCTGATCTCCACAAAACATTTACTGAGTAACACGATAACCCTTGGTAAGACTGATTATCGCACTTTCGGGCTTCTGACAACGTGTGACAACTGTCAAAGATCTACAAATGACAGCCGGGATCAACGGCTTAACGTGCTTTCCGAGGCACGGAGGGGTCTTGGTATGTAAAGATGGTCACCCACCCACGGACCAACCGCGGCAAGCGTAGCTTAACCTGATATAGTAAACATTTTTGCATGGAACATCATTCCATTCTGTGTCTGGGGAAGGGCGTTGTTAGCTGCGTTTAATTATACCTTTGCTAGCTAGCTATCATCGGCTTACTTGTTGTACTTAGTCTTTTTTTTTTTGAGAGTGGGAAATCATCAAATAACTTCTCCCGCTCTAAGCGGAGCGGGAGGGTGTGTCAGACACTTACTGACTAAAACCCACCCGTATTCCTTCCTGTTGCCGGTGTTGCCAGGGGACTCGGTGACCCATAAGTACCTTCCCGCGACCCCGGCAG
The DNA here is from genome assembly GCA_905333075.3 of Atethmia centrago. NCBI lineage: Eukaryota > Metazoa > Arthropoda > Insecta > Lepidoptera > Noctuidae > Atethmia > Atethmia centrago. Next base: position 24,690,424 of record HG995378.1, on the reverse strand, counting down.
GCATCGGCCCTAGTGGACCCCTACATTTGTGCTGACATCTCTTTGAGGCGCGCGTGGAATACGACGCGCCGTCGACCCGGGCTTGGTCCTTACAGGACGGTGAGGACCGTCCGCAAGCCCGCGCCTACGGTGGCCGGAAATCCACCCGGGATTTCCGACGCCCAGGGCGTCTCCTGCGGCGGCTAGGAGCGAGAGGGCGGGAAACTTGTCTTTCCCTCAACCGTCCCGCCTCCTCCTTCGCGAGCATTACTGCTTCGCAGAAGGAGGTGACGGCTGCCCATGCCCTCTCGCTCCGTACCATGGCCTGAACCAGGGTCGGACGCGAGAGATCTCTGCCGCCGATCGCCTCCACGAGGACACGGCGGTGCTCTGCCCAAGCTGGGCAGACCTCCACCGTATGCTCCACCGTGTCCTCCGGGCGATCCACACAGTGGTGACACCCAGACGTTTCTTCCCGCCTTATCCGACACAGGAACCTCCCGAAACTGCCATGTCCGGTGAGGACCTGCGTCAGGCGGAAGGTGAGGACGCCGTGGCGCCTCTCTAGCCACTCCTCAAAGAGGGGACTTATCGCCACAATCGTGGCGTGCCCAGCACTGGGTTGCGATAACCGTACTTTCCATGACGGCATGAGATCCCGCCGGACCTCTGTCCGCTGTGCCGCGATTTGTCGCGGCAGCGGACTTACGCCCCGGCGTTTCGCCTCCTCGCGCCACTCCCATACGTGCGCGAGGACTTTTGCCTCCAGATCCCATGGCGGCGTTGTACTTAGTCTTGTGTTATTGTTCCGAAATAAACTTTATTTTTTTATTATTTGTTTAATAACAAATTAATATTCATAAGTGATATAACAATAACTCTATTTGATCCATCCATTGTCCTATTGAAATCTTGGCCACAAGCCCCTCGTAGGGTGATGGAGTCTACATAAAAAAAACTTATATTTCATCCTCACGCCATCCACGCCTCGCCTCCCCGTGGGAGTATAAACCCACCGGTAGTTAAAATAATAAAAATACAACCACTCAGCATTACACGTTTTATAAAATAAAACTTGTCACTGATATATATAAAAAATAAAAAAAGTAAAAACACGACTGCCCTGCCAAAAACTGACTAAGCAGATAAATACATTGTCATTGTCATTGCTATCGGTGGACCGTTCTGTGGAACAATTTTTGATCTAAGAGACAATGATAATTTTATTTATAGTTTAGTCAGCGAGTAAATGAGCGACCTTCCGCTTTGTAGGTACCTATATACAGATTAACTAATACAACTAGTTTTTTACTTTTTAGTTCGTTTTCTGCCAGGGCATTCGTGTTTTTAATTCGTTTTTTATAAGGATACTCTACTAATATAAGTCTGAAGTCGTCAATCCACTTTGAGCAGGCGTGGCAATCAGCTTATAATAAAAATAATTTATTTTGTTTATTCAACTAACCATTTGTCAGAAAAACTTATCCTATGTTAGTAATTAAGACAATTTTATCTACATCCAAATTCCTGTACAATATACGCTCCACCGCGACTGCATCATTCCATGGGAAATGACGCAGCAGCGATTCACGTACGGACAGTCCAGCCTGCTCGAAATTAGAGACAGGATACTGTTGTTGCTGCCCCACACCCCACGCACCGGGGACGCACAGCGCTTAAGCATTGTGGCAAAGAAAAAATCCACAGGTGCATCCGCGAACATCCCTGATGCGCTGCAGTAGCAGGGCAGCCTCAACAGCTCCCCGAACGCGTTGTTGTATTGCACGCGGAGGGCAATGTATGATTTTTGAGTATATCTAGCGCACAGGCTGCTCCTGCTTAAATATGACCATTTTCTTACACAAAGTGACAGCTAGCATGTCAGACTACTCCAGTGAATTAATAATTCGATTTTAGATGTAATTTTGATCTGAGGTTAGTCCATTCCATAAAGTTTAATACAACAGAGAAATAGCCAGAATAAGTAATAGTCACCTATTATTTGTCTCACCGTTAAGAAAATGAGCATCACCCAAATTATATACTTAAGACGCTGGCAACACCTAAACCGCGGTCACTGTCAGATGGCATTGAAAAGAAAGAGAAGTGCGAGGACACAATGCTTGTAATTTATTTCAAAATATGAAGCAATTATCTATTTACTCAAAATTGAGTAGAGTAATCGAAAATAAAAAACAACCAAGTTCTGCATTCAAATAAGACGTTCTTGTTAATAATGAAATACGTAACGTATTTTGATATTTAATGCAGATATTTTGGATTATAACTCAAACTAAGAGGTTAGTTTATCGATAGTTTGTATCGAGATTTTTTTCAAAACGTGTTTTGGAAACAACCAAGTGCTGGGAAATATGTTTAAAATTAACATATATTTTTTCTGTTACCACAAACGATACAGATTTGGCAATTTTTTTTATTAAGAGAAGCCTATTTTGGTCAATTGGGTCTTGTCAGCGCCTATGGTTTATCTGCTTGAGAAAAGGCTTTTGCCCAGCAGTGGGACAATAATTATTTATTTTTTGTACTCTACTAAAGAAATTGTATCAGACTGTCAATCAAAAGCCTATTTACCTACAGCTCTAAACGAAGACTAATCGAAGTTGATCAAACAACCCTCGGTTAGACGATAAAGCTTAACGTTCGTTAAAGTGACGAGAGTCAACATCTTACTATTCAACGCGATCGGCGAAATTGGTACAAGCTTGTTTACAAACTGTCTTTAGCAAGAAGATACTGTTGGGGAAAATAAAATGCTTTGAGCGGTTTTTATAACTATATTTTTAGCCTGATAATATTATCAGGCTTAAGCCGACTCTAGTCAAACAATTTTTATTAAAACTTTATGGAAATTGTTCTACCCGAATTGAGTTTTTTTTTTTTGCCTTTAATTGGTTATATTATGGTTTATGAAAAAGTTGTCATTTGATTGTAAGAACGCCTGAACGGATATGGATGCAACTTGGCACACAGATAGACCATAACCTAGGTTAGGTCATGGGATCCGGGCGTCAGCAGATGGCAGATAACGCCCTCTTCCGGCTTCCGGCTAAATGGGTCCAGAGACGGCGGACTCGGGGACGTCCGCCGCCCTCTATCCGAGGTGGTGGCGCGTAATGTTCCACGTGCGCCCCTCTTACACGTCGCGGGGGGAGTCAAACACCTCACTCCCCCAGCTTGACCAGACGGAGCCCGCAGAGGCGGGCCAGCACCAGTGGGGGGCTGCGTTGCAGAGTGCTTAAGTGCCCCCGTAGCCCCCGGTACAAGTGTGCGAGGGAACACGGGGTGGTTTTAGTCAGTAGAAGTCTGAAAGACCCCTCCGTCTGCCTCAGGGCGGAGGACACAAAAAAAAGGTTAGGTCATGGGATACTTTATATCCCCGTAGTGTGCTCCCGTGTACCGTGCACAAGCTAGTCAAAGCTAAAGCTGTTGAATATTTTTAAAAACTCTTGAAGTTTCAAAAGCTTATGTATTTCCTGTAAGTTATTAAATCAGCGTTAATTGATGGGATGATATGCCGCGTTGACATAATCAAAGTACGCTTGTACAACGTGGATTTGACAATGCAGGCTACGAAAAATTTAACACGGTCCTACTCCACTTCGATTGGACGCCGTCATCCAAGTGTGCTTTGATCAGTGTTGCCACGTTAATAAAAAAAACGTCAAAGTAGTCATCAAATCTACTTTGTCTAAGCGTACTTTGATTGAGTCAACGCGGCTTTAGTGGCAATTAATTAGGCATCAACAAATGCTCAGCTTAGGGATCATAAAGTTTACAAATTGTTAAGCCTGATTTACACGGTGCGATTTAATTGCCAATGACATACAATAAGTTGAAGCAACAATAAAAGTTGTACCGTTTTAACAGTGTTTAGACGAATCAAGTTAGTTGTTCTTCAATTTAATTGTATACCACAGGCAAGAAAGTTGCATCGTGTAAATGGAGTTTTAGTCTCAAATCGAAACTTTCTGTAATATGTATTTTTACTTAATATTTACCATGACTTTCAAGAAAAAAAATACACGAGGTAAAGTAGCTTTTACGCGAGATCACAAATATATCTATAAGTAGGTCCTACATTAGGTGTGGAGTTAAGCCTTTTTACGTGAACGTGGTACTCAGTAGATATTCTGCCAGCATTAAGTTTTTAGTGTATTTTTCCTTACATATCCTATTTGGTAAACATACACGGTTTTCCCATGAATCATACCTACCCTATAAATTTAGTTTTAATGTCTTGATCTTCGCAAGAAACACTTACGATAAGTATAAAGACAAAAAAGCTCCAAGTTATAAACAGTTTATTTTTTTTTCGAAACCGAAGGTTTGTGTGTCATATTTGTTTACAAAATAATACAAAAAAAAAAACAAGCGAACCTTACAGTAGTTGCATATGATGTGTAACATCTGACATCTCACCTTGGTAATAAGGAACTGAGCAGCGACAGAAATTAACCTCATTTAAAAAAGCTAAATACTGATATGATTATTTGATTATCTATTAATTACTAGTGGTCGCACACTGGTTGGAATTCGGCCCCCTCTACACTTCTTACAATCAATATAGTATTTACTAATTCCATGAGTACACAAATTCCATGCTATTATAAAGTACTTACTAATTCCATGGGTACACTAATGCCATGCTATTATAAAGTACTTACTAATTCGTGGGTCTAGTGGTCGCAAGCGCTACTGCTGAGTATGAGGTCCTGGGTTCAATTCCCGGGTTGGGCAAAGTGTTATTGGGTTTTTCTATCTAGAGTTTCTCAGTAGCAGCCCGGAGTTTGGATTTGTGCCCGGTTGATGGCAATAGGCTCGTCCCCTATTACATGGGACTTAAACATAACTCGCGAAATGTCGGTGTGTATAAAGGTACACCTCTGCCCAACCCTTCGGGGAAACAAGTCGTGATGTTATGTTATGTTATGTTATGTTATGTTATGTACTAATTCCATGCTATTAAAAAGTACTTACTTATTCCATGCTCAAGCTGTCACTTCCTTTCTACACACTTCCGTCCCTTTCCACGAAATCACTCCCACAGAAAGCGAGAGGAAAGATGTTAAGGCTCGTGCAGACTAGCGCGATATCGCCCCGTATGCACGAACCTTTACACATAAAAAATAAAAACACTATATGCGTTCCATTTTATCACTACAGAGGTCGTGCCAATATTAAGCACTCCTACCTTTTTACAAGTGATAAACACCATGGGAATTTGTATCGAGAAATGATTGAAACGCCATAAAAACCCCATCATGTTTTATAGGCTTTTCCCTTTTATCGTTACACAGCGTGTAAATATTACTGTTACTCATAAAATATGGGAGGTAAAATGTTTCGAGATTCAGTTAGGAACTTCATAAAATAAAGGAAGGTGTTAAAATTGAGAGTATGTGAAGGGATAATCTCATTGTGTGTCATATATTTATTACTAGCTGCTGACCGCGGTTTTGCCCGCCTGGTTTCTTTTTTCTAAAATAAAAGTAAGTCCTTATAACATCGGCTATCTGCCAGTGAAAGTCCTGTCAAAATCAGTCTAGCCGTTTCGGAGATAAACCGGAACAAACACACAGAAAGACATTTCTTTTTTGTTATACTTTCATATGCATTGAGTAAAAAGCTGCTATTTTGACATTACAAACAGACACTTCAATTTTATTTATGTGTATAGATGTATGATGATTACGGAACGAAACTGAAAGTGGTTGGATTCGATTTTTTTTTATAATAAATTGTTTGTCACCATCCAAAGCTTGTATTTATCATCATCTGCCTAGCCTTTCCCCAACTATGTTTGTCTTCCAGGACCAGATGAAGCTGAATACCAGTATTTTACATGGAGCGACAGCCTCTCTGACCTCCAATGCTTGTATTGTGATAGGTAAAAAATTAAATTGTAAAGAGCTTGAAATGAATAAATAAACAGTTCCAATGTATTAGAATTGGGCATCCATCACAAAAAATACGCATTATCCATACCAAAAGCCAGTAAAAGCGACTCACCAATTGATCAACTAAGTTATGTGCTTCACACGTTGCATACAAAATCGAGCCTTATAACTTTTAAAGGGATGATGCAAGAAACTTTGAGAGTAAACAAGCTCTTCGGAACGCGACCGTTTTTACTAAATGAAGTTATCAAGCACGCAGTTTGCGGCATACGCCAAAGAGTATAAGGCTTTACACAAACGAGCGCGTGGCTGCCATCGGCCACGAATGCGATGCGAGCAAGTCACTACGGGACATGAATAATGTAGACTTGAGTGGTTCGTCTGCGACCAGCCTTCTACTCAATATTCGTATCACGAAGAAAAATTATTTACCTACCGAGCTAGAACGATTTGTGATCCTTGCTCTTTACGTAATTGAGGCTGATGTTATTAAAACTTATTTTTATGTGAAAAACATGTTTTAGGTAAAGAACTGATTTTATGACGTTTAGGTAAAGAATAGAGTATTGATTTTATGGGACATTTATGAGATGTTTTGTTGACATAAATTTTTATTGGGTGTTTTGGCGAGTCGGAGGATAATGTGCGTCTTTTTTAACGTGATTGTTAAGGCGCTGACAAGACCCAATTGTCCAAAATAGGCTTCTCTTGAAAAAAAATTAACAAATCTGTATAGTTTGTGGTAGCGGAAAAAATAAATTTTAATTTTGAACATATTTCCCAGAACTTATTTGTTACCAAAACACGTTTTGAAAAAAAAATCTCGATACAAACTAGCGTGGCGTAACTAAAGCTTGGGATTGAGCTGCTCGCTCTGATAAGCCTTGTGGTCATACATAAATATATATACAAATATGTATCTTGAAAAGTATTATATTACTTTAATTATTGTGAATGTGAGCACTATGTGGGTCATTTTTATTTATTTCTTGTTGTTTTTTTTTCTCTTAGTTTTAATGATGGTCTGGCATTTTGAGTACTTTATGCGGCCTACCCAATTGTCCTTTTACTTGGTATTGTTCGTCGAGTCGTTGAGCTCCTTAAGTTTTGAGTTGAGCTACACGATTACTGACAAATGCTTGCACTGACTGGACAGGTCCACTCAAATTTGTGTGGTTCTTTCCTCAAAATACCATTTCAGACATGGATCTACATGGTCCTCACATGATCAAGATTATGTCTGGACTTTAAAAGAGACTTTGACCCTTGAGTTTGTTTCGCCATTTCTTCTCAGGGGTAGTCAGATAGGAAATGTCGACTCCATCTAGCTTATTTTTTAATATGACGGGTAAAAGTGATTCTCATATCCTATTTACAGAATAAACAATTTCATTTCATTTCATTTCATTTCGTTAAACTAACCTCTTACCTTGAGTTAAATAAAAAACAACCAAGTTCTGCATTCAAATAAGACGTTCTTGTTATTCATTAAATACGTAAAGTATGTTGATATTTGATACAGATATTTTGGATTAGAACTCAGTAAGAGGTTAGTTTAACGTTAGTTTGTATCGAGATTTTGTTTTCATAACGTGTTTTGGTAACAACCAAGTTCTGGGAAATATGTTCAAAATTAATATATATTTTTTTCGCTACCACGAACTATACAGATTTGGCAATTTTTTTTCTTAAGCGAAGCCTATTTTGGTCAATTGGGTCTTGTCAGCGCCTTAATGGGATATTTTATGGTGTTGACGTAATTTGGAAGATTAAAATAATCAATATACTTTAAAGCTTAGGTATACGGTATGTTTTTCGGTCATAGTATGCTGTATTTTCCTAAATAGATAAAAAATGCAGCAACTAAAAATGGGTCTCTGTAACAATGTTCGCAGAGGTTTACTGTGAAAGCGTCACAACGGTCATAACCAGACAGAGATATCTTATTACAAGACAATCCACATTTTAATAGGAACAAAAGACAGTAAATAAACAGTTCATTCGTGCAGTCGCAGCTTTCCATTGCATTTGCTCAAGAAAATGGCGTATCTATTTTCCTTTATAATAAGATTCAAACCTATCCAGCCAGATATTGTTAGAGCTTACAACTGAATACTAATGTACTACTTATTTTGCTCTCAGATTGAAATCTCATTTTCTTGCGCTCCATGACTTCGTTGTTTTAAAATAATAACAGAAATTACAGTTGCTGGTCTACTTTTTAAATAAGTTCGAGATAATACAGGTCAAATAAGTCCACGTGTAGTGTTTGTATTTAAATTATGGCCGAATTTTAATAAAATAATTAAATCTACAATTTTATTTCTCATGAAACAAGCATGATGTACCTACATAAATAACAACTTATACCTAATTAATTAATAAAAATAACAAAATTATATCCTAACTTAACTAAAACTGTTCACAAACTAAATTGGAGTGGTTGACACTTCGCGTGACCCAAGGACTGGCTATTACCTTGGCCAGAGGCTCAGTATTGCCATACAACGTGGCAATGCCGTCAGTCTCTTGGGTACATTACCAGTCGACAGCGATGTGGATGAATTTTTCGACGCCATATTTTAGTTTGTAAATACAATTATATATTTATTTTTTTTTATTTATTAATTAGGTATAAGTTGTTATTTATGTACATATTATTTTAATTCTGAATAACTTAATAAACTTTATAGTTTATCAGATAATTTAACACCATGCTAGTAGTTATCTACCAGTATGGTGTTCAATTATCTAACAAATAAATGCTCAATGTGTAGTTCAATGATGAAAGTATTTGCTTGAAAAATGCTGTTATCTACCTATCCATAACTATAAATAAATATAATAAAATAATAACGAAGTCAAAACTATAATTAAAAAAAAAACATAAATTGAAAAATTAATTACTACGAGGTGTGTGAACGACACTGGTGCCGAAAATATAGTTTTGAGAATTTGTGTCCGTTTGTCTAGATGTATTTTCCGGAAAGGCGTAAAAAAGGGTGAATGAATTTGGATGAAATTTGGCAATGATGAACAGATGGTTTATAACCTGGATAAACACAAAGGGTACTTTAAATCCCGGTACCCAAGAGATATTTTCCGACAAACACGCGGGCGAAGCCGCGGGCAAAAGCTAGTAAATGAAATAGTAGATTGTACAACTAGTGCATAAAATGGGTCGTTTATGCCCGAGTTATATACTCGGCTTATCACTTCGATTGCGAGAAAATGAAACAGGCATAAACTATATACCAGTATTTCACTGTCATCATCACATCTTAATCGTTTAACTCGCCTATGGATCCAGTGCACGCACACATACTCAAAATACAACACACAACGTACACATCTTTCCTCGCACAGTAACATTTACCCACAAGACTCATAATTATTTTTTTAATTGACAAAGCCTATTACACGATCCAAGATTGTCTTAATAATTAGTACTTGCTACAATCTGTCACTAATTCTTTTTGTAAGATTTGCTTTAAAAGTGATAACTCAATTTTTTATACTGCATGTTGACATAATTTATTATTGTATGCCTACTAGGCAGGACATAATGGATCTGTAATTTACCTAACATATGTATGTATGATTATACATACAGATGTTAGGTAAACTACAGATCCCATGCCCACAATAAAAATATTTGATTTAATTTGATTTGAGTACCTACACCGTACACTCATTCCTCTCGCACCACACACAACTCCACACTCCACACACGAATATGCACCTCATTACTAAACCAACCCATAACAATTTATAATTATATAATATAAATATATATTTTTTGTTTTTCTTTTTTTTTGTGTTTGTATTTATTTTTAACAATTTTCCTTCCTTTGCTTCTCTTTCATAGAAATTACAAAATGCTTGTGCTTGTACTTCACTTTACTTTACTGGGAGCCTGGAGATCCGTAACACAGGGTTCCCTAGTACGGACTCCAGTCTCTCGCAAAGGAGCTTTTGTCTTTTATTGTCTAGTCCTAAGATGTTAATTCTAAGCCAACCTTTGTGAGGGAGAGAAACTTTATTATTATTATTAATACTGTTTAAATTTATTATTATTAATACTGTTCAAAAATGTTGCAAAATTGAAGAAGCTAATTCCCGCCACGAAACTTTTAAAAGTTTTTTTTTGTTAATTTTCAACATGAGTCATTCGACTTGAGTTCTTAATACTGCCAAGTCATAAAAATGCTTCATAGCGTTTTTAAATAATAAATAACAACTATTTTACCAGGTTTTATTAAATTAACTATAGAAAACACGGAGGTGATATAAATTAAAGCACTTTAATCTGCGACATTGTGCGTGTTGTTGTTGGGCCTGATTATCTTTCTCTTAGAAAAAAAAAATACTTTATGCACTAGGCCTAGAGCATAAAAAGCGATGTTGTGTCGTCTAGAAGACGAACTTTTAGAGCATGAGAAAAAGACTTATTTTGAAATTATTCACGTGCTAGGTATTTTACATTATTAGGATAAACAAAACGAAAAAGTATATACTTATTATTCTCCTAACCGGTACTGGCTGAATGCACAAAATGAATTTGGTTTGTTAAAAAAACTAATAAAACATTAATTGAATGTCAATTGTCATTTGTTTTGGCGTCAATGGCTTTGTATATTTTGTCATCCTTGAGTTTATTGCAACGGTTAGTTCGTAAGTATTATTGGACAGGAAAAAAATAGTTTAATTATGGTACAAATCAGTGAGTGATTCTTAAATGTTTTATTTTTAAGTACCTACTTACCTTATGTTTTGTTTTTGCGTATAAAAGTAGCGATAAGTAGGTAACAGTTAGTAGAACTTTATCGCAGTCTAAAATAATCAGTTTTTTAAAAACATAAAAATATACTTTATTTTTATCAAAATGATCAATAAAGTAGTGCTAATGACGTAATAATATCGTTAAATAATCAAAATGATGACCTTATTACACTACACAATCTTCACCTACTTACTAGGTACTTTATTCGTAAAAAAACATTGTATTAACTGAACCTTTTTTGTCAACAGCCGACGCCATGCAACGAAAAGGCGTGCCTTGGCAGTTTGGTGGCCATCCCTGGTCGTGGGGAAGGGCCAAGAGATCCCGAAGAAGTTCTTAACGATGCCAAGGATTTCCTTGGACAGTACTTTGCGTCTATACGGAGGTAAGAAATTTGTTTTAAAATAATAAAGTCGATGGCTTAGCTTGGTAGGCTTTTTATTTTGTACCGTGGCTAGGTGCATTTGAATACACAAATACCCAGACCAAATTGTCTGTATTTTTTTCGAACTATCGATATTATCGTGACTAACATTATGGATGCGAAAGTGAGTTTGTTTGTTACCTACATTTTCACGCTAAAACGGTTGAACGGATTTGGATGAAATTTGGCACATGGGTATACCATAACCTGGAGAAGGACTTAGGCTATTTTTTATCCTGGATCGCAGATGAAGTCACGGACAACAGCTGGTAATCTATACAATGCAGATGTACGTGTAATATACAGTTAGGAATTTATATTATCATCTACCTTTCATATCTAAGAATCTGTTATAGTTCGAAGTTGACGCACGACTAATCATTGCCTAGTTCATTTCTGAAGGCTACCGGCGGCGGATAATATAATTATACTGGTAACATTTTCAATGAAAAAGAAAAAGATGATTTTTAATTTCCTAGACTTAAATGATGTTTGGTGTCGACATAAAAATAACCTAGTATGTAATCTTGCTACCGAGTGCCTCTAACCAATGACCACTGAATCATTCTCTGCAGGGAGGACCTTCACTGTTTTCGTGTTGTCTCTGTAATATTTATTATAAGTATATCGTGTTATTTTAACAAAAAGCTTGTACATCGCTGTCTTTTTGGTCTAGCAAATTAAAAAAACCAGAGCTTACATATTATTAGCGCGATTGGTGGATCAATTTTTTCTTGATTTTCAAATTACGGGTACGGCGCACAGATACCATTTCATAAACAAAAACCTATCGTTATTGAAAGATAACTTATCTTTTTATCATAATCAAATGTACACAGCTGTCTGAAAATGAAAACCTTTTTCCAAAGCAAAATTATAATGTCGTATCGTAAAAAAAAATAACTGTTTTTCCACACGAATATTATGCTAATATCACGGTGACAATACGGAGCCATTGCATAAGGACTTGTTTTGACGCCTGGCAACATTTATTTTTTATACGGTTTGAGGAGGAGAAAATTTCATAATTTTTCAAACGTTGACTCTTGTTGATCGTGGCAAGAAATTGGTTTAGTGAGATTCCTTTTGTTTGAATAAGACTCTTGTCGGTTCAAGAATGTAGAATTTGTGCAAAATTAATTAATGCATTCTCAAGTTGCATTTTGCTAGCGAGAAACCAAATTTTCGCGGATCACAAAAGACTAGTTTAATTTTCTTTGTAATGGACTTGGAATATATCCAGTTGGTTCATTTTATACTAGACCTTGACTGGTTAGTTGATAAACTCGGGCAAGCATTTGCAATAAATTGCTTCAAGGGATTTGAGCATTACTTAAGGCTTTATTCGCCCCATAAAATTAGGGTAGAGAAAGTCGAAATTACATGAACTGTTTGGGTTTCAGCGCAATATGTGATGTTTTGTAACAATTCGAGTATGTTTTAAGGCAAACTTTGGACACTAAAATTTTATTATTGCTGTATAATTTTGCAATTTTATATGATACTAGCTAGCTGCGCCCCGCGGTTTCACCCACATAAATCTAGATCCCGTGGAAATCTCGGGATAATAAGTATCCTTTATCCTAACCCAGATCATGGTCAACCCATGTGCCAAATTTCATGCAAATCTATTCAGCCGTTTTAGCGTGAATGCGTAATAAACAAACATACAAAAAATCAAATCTATTTTCTTTATACCTAGTATTAGTTTAGATGTAAATCTTTGCATCACAGCAGTGGTGGCCCAGTGGTAACGGCCGCGACTTACGAGTTGTAAGTCGTAGGTTCGAACCCAGACAGGCGCTTTACTTTTGCTCTTAAAACGGTGAAGGAACACATCGTGAGGAAACTGGCATGTCCTAGAACCAGAAATTCGAAGACATTTAACATCTACCAACCCGCACTGGGCTCGCGTGGTAGATTACGGCCCACTCCCTTTCACAGAGAGGAGGTCTGTGTCCCAGCAGTGGGGACATTATGGGCTGATTATGCTAATAAAAAAAGTCTGCCTCGTTGGTCTAGTGCTTGCAAGCGCTACTACTGAGCATGAGGTCCTGGGTTCAATTCCCGGGTCGGGCAAAAGGTTTGTGGGATTTTTCCATCTGGAATTTCTCAGTAGCAGCCCGGGGTCTGGATTAGTGCCCGTGTGTGTTGCCAGGGGCCTCGGTAACCCATTAATACCTTCCCGCGACCCCGGCAGGTATCGGCTCTAGTGGACCCCTACACTTGTGCTGACATCTCTTTGAGGCGCCGTCGACCCGGGCCTGGTCCTTACCGGACGGTGAGCTGCCCATTGCTCGGATTGCTACGATGGTCGGAAATCCGCCCGGGTTTCCCGACGTCCAGGGTGTCTCCTGCGGCGGCTATGGGCGAGAGGGCGCGAAGTTTGCCTTTCCCTCAACCTTCCCGCCTCCTCCTTCGCGAGCATTACTGCTTTGCAGAAGGAGGTGACGGCTGCCCATGTCCTCTCGCTCCGTACCATGGCCTGAACCAGGGCCGGACGCGAGAGATCTCTGCTGCCGGTCGCATCCACGAGGACACGGCGTTGCTCTGCCCAAGCCGGGCAGACCTCCACCGTATGCTCCACCGTGTCCTCCGGGAGATCCACACAGTGGTGACACCCGGGCGTTTCCTCACGCCTTATCCGACACAGGAACTTTCCGAAGCTGCCGTGTCCGGAAAGAACCTGCGTCAGGCGGAAGGTGAGGACGCCGTGGCGCCTCTCTAGCCACTCCTCAAAGAGTCGCACTTATCGCCGCAATAGGGTCTTACACCCATTTTTTAAAAGTGTCTTAATTAAATTCTATAGTGCTAATATGCCCCAAAAAAAAATCACAAAATTTTTATTCAATCGATAAGTGCCATAAAAATGCATTTAAATTTGAATAGGTTGGGGAAAAAGTTTCTTCGCATTTTTTAAGAAAATTTAAAACATTTTTTAATATAGTTTATTTACATATAACTAAAGTATGTAGGTACCATTTTGTTCGATAACTTTTTGCCATCTTGTAGGTAGGGACATGATCCCATTGCTATAGAAATTTTGGGACTTCTGATCAAAATACCGCGACAAGTGGTTTTGGCAGTCCTCTCCTGACACTGCTTAAAGAATTCTGAAGAGACCGAAACAGGAGGAAATCTGAAGGTGCAAGGTCAGGACTATACGGCGGATGCATTAACACCTCCCAGCCAAACTCTCTTAATTTTTGCTGAGTGGCTAAAGATGTGTGAGGTCTAGCGTTATCATGATCAAAAACCACACCCCTTCTGTTGATTAATTCCGGCCGCTTTCTCTCAACTTCTTGCTTTAATCTCATCAGTTGATCGCAGTAGAGTTCAGAATCGATGGTCCTGCCTGGTGGTAACAGCTCATAATGAATAATGCCCTTCCAATCCCACCACACACACACAACATCACCCTGTTGCAAGTTAACCCGGGTTTCGCCACAGTCTGTGAAGCCTGACCGGCCTTTGATCACGACCTTTTTCGTACGTTCTTGTCATACGTGATCCATTTTTCATCACCAGTTATCAGCTTCTTCAAAAATGGTGCGGTTTCATTACGTCGTAATAAAGAATCACAAATGAGTACACGGTTCATTAGGTTTCTTTCAGTGAGCTCGTGAGGTACCCTAATATCGAGCTTTTTTGTGTACCCAGTTTTTTTCAAATGCGCCAAAACTATTTTGTGGTCAATTCCCAGTTCTTCAGCTACGTCGTAACTACTGATATGCCGATCTTACTCCACTTTTTCAAAAATGGCATCCATTTTATCCGTAATAGGGCGACCAGAGCGACGTGCATATTTGACATCAAAATTTCCGCATTAAAAACGCTTAAACCAAATTTGTGCTACTCTCACAGACACTGCACTAGGTCCATAAACATCGCAATTTTTTTTCGCGGCTTACGTTGCATTTTTACCTTTTTTGTAGTAAAATTTTAAAATGTATCGAATTTCTTCATTAGATTCACTCATCTTGACGGTACGAAAAACAAATGATAATCATACATTTTGCTAATTTGAATTTGGAATTATGTTCTTTAAAATTTAAACTCTCAATGATACCAAAACCAGCCAGATACAAATAGTATACCCAAAGAGATTTTATTACAAGTTCATACATACTATAATGCGAAAAGACTTTTTCCCCAACCTAATACATTTTCAAATTTCGCGCGTAGTTTGATGAAAACGCTGGACGCAGTGGACGCCATGTTGCTATATGGTCATGACGTCACTTGGCTATGTAAACAAATGCGCTGAACTATTATCTAACTATCAGTTGACAGTTGACACGTTTTAGTTTACACAGCGGTATGACGTAATAACATGGCGGCTACTATTTCATGGTGTTTTTCAACAGATTAGAAAAACTGATAACGTTGATATGAATTTAAAAAAATATTTTGTTATTTTATGAACTAAAAGTAACATTTTCCTACTCCTTTTTGCCTAAACTATCTCAATAATCTATTTATAGAATTTTTCTCGTGTATAGTAAAATACCCTATTGTGGCGTGCTCAACTATAGGTACACTGCCAAACCCTTCGAGGAATACTGGCGTGATTTTAAGTATTTTATAAAAAAAAGTCAAGTGTTAAGTTAACCCTTCATTGTGCGTGGTCCGATACGCACTTGGCCGGTTTTTTATTATTTGTCACAAACGGATCGCTGAATGGAAAAATAGTTTTTACAGACCCGCAATATTTTTGAATGGCCTATCCAACGGTACCCCACACCATGAGATAGACGAGAAAATTAATATCATCCCCACTTTACGTTCAAGGAAGGTAATCCTGAATATATTTTTTCAAGATTTTATTGTACTATTTTGTCGCCGTGATTAAATATGTATACTCATGCCAAATTAAATATTTCTAGTATTATACGATCGTATTTTTGGTTACTACGGAAACAAAAAAGGCTCCTACATACTGGCGCGACTTGTCGCGCGACGCAACGCGACACAAAGACACCGCGTGTAGCGCTACAAGCGGTGCCTTTGTTTGGAGCCTAAAAGAAATACATAAAAAAAATTGTAGGTACTTATCCAAGTCATAATATTTTTGTCTGTTGTCTTTTACGGTTATTCTTTTTTTCTGATTGGTTTGTATTATTATAATTAATTGGTTATGTAATTCACTTTGTTTCCTTTTTATGATTTTCGTGTTAAGTATTTTGATTTATTGTAATGTTTTTACAATGTCAAAGTCAAATTATTTATTTCAAATAGGCACATAAAAGGCACTTTTGAACATCAAAATTTACAAAAAAAAAATAAAATAGAATTGATTCTAGTTGCCCCTTCCAAAAGGTAGTTTCGTATGGAGAAGAATGGGCTAGAAACTCCACCGTTACTCTTTTAAAATTTTTTAAAATATTTTGTATAGGTTATTATATGTGAAGACGATGCACCAAGGATAATATTACGATACCAAAATAGGTAAAAAAAAAAGAATTAAAAATGAAGCAATGACAGATAAATTAATTATGTGAACAGATACATGATGCTCACATATTTACAAACAGAAAAGTATACGTTTTCCTAAAAAATAAAGTAATAGCAGTGTGTGAGTTAAAGTAATCAGAGAATGTAAAATCAACATTAATTTATTATTTGTATCAAATAATAAATTGTACAATTAAAATAACAACCACTTTGATTTTGTCTATACTCTAGATTGTCCTATGAAGCTGGACCAAATTCACTTTGTTTCCTTTTTATGATTTTCGTGTTAAGTATTTTGATTTATTGTAATGTTTTTACCTTGTCAAAGTCAAATTATTTATTTCAAATAGGCACATAAAAGGCACTTTTGAACGTCAAAATTTACAAAAAAAAATAAAATAGAATTGATTCTAGTTGCCCCTTCCAAAAGGTAGTTTCGTATGGAGAAGAATGGGCTAGAAACTCCACCGTTACTCTTTTAAAATTTTTTAAAATATTTTGTATAGGTAATAATTATATGTGAAGACGATGCACCTAGGATAATATTACGATACCAAAATAGGTAAAAAAGAAAGAATTAAAAATGAAGCAATGACAGATAAATTAATTATGTGAATAGATACATGATGCTCACATATTTACAAACAGAAAAGTATACGTTTTCCTAAAAAATAAAGTAATAGGTTAGTGCGTGAGTTAAAGTAATCAGAGAATGTAAAATCAACATTAATTTATTATTTCTATCAAATAATAAATTGTACAATTAAAATAACAACCACTTTGATTTTGTCTATACTCTAGATGGTCCTATGAAGCTGGACCAGCATGTTTCCAAGCATTATTATCTTGGATATAATCCTCTCAAACTGAAAGTCAAACTTACTGTACCTAGATTATTTATAGATGATTTGTAGATGCCTCCTATAGCGCACACTTGTACTTGTCCCTATTCTTTGTAAACTTGCATGTAATTGTGTAGCCTCTGTTGGAGATCAAATAAATAAATAACCCTAAACAAGTGAGGAGCCGACGTACTTATGCTTATTCCTAGTTACAGGAACCGTGCTAAGGATATAAGTCCCCAGTACCGACCTGTACAATGCATTCGGCACTTCGCCAGTTCAAACCATCGAGCTTTGAATTCGATAAAGGTCAAAATTTGCCCTTGTTAGACTGTTTTGATATCTAAAGGCAATCGTAAGCTTGAAAATATCGTATAAGTCACCCATGGACACGATCGATAAATCTATGATGACGCGATGTACACCCACAAAAGAAAATACAAGAGAGCATTAGAAATAGCTACATTCAGCCCGTATGACATAACTTGCATTGAATTTAATTTATACTTCATTACACAACTATTCCGGCTCTGAGTAAGTCTGTTACTGTGATTTAGTTCACGATGGTGAAGAAAACTATCAGTGTTATTGTCACGAATTGGTTTATCGTGAGTTTCATGTATGTACCTTAACCATACAATATTTAGTAGGTATACTTAATTTGTTAGGTAGCTTCTGTCCAACTTGATGTGCATAACTATGACACATCAAGTAGGACGGTCAATCAGCTCGAGCTGGTATGTACAAAAACGACGCTACTAATGTCGCGTCGTGCCTGTCTGCGGGAGCCTTAAAATGTAAAAATTACATGTAATTAATGAGCCTGTCTGCGGGAGCCTTAAAATTAAAAAAATACATGTTACATGACAGGCATGACGCGACACTAGAAGCCCTATGAAAACTTCATGGAAAGTGTCGCGCCCTAACATTTCTTTATTGTTCGAAAATGTAGGCAGAAACTATTATAGCTTATGTCTGAGTGTGGGAAAGAGATGGAGCTAAACGTCCTGTATAGGTCCGTCTCTTTCCCACACTGAAGTAAGATTAAAATAATACTGCTATAAGAGGTGGTGGTAGTGCCCGTGGTCTTCCAAACAGCCTTTTTTATTATTCCTTCTGTTACAGGGCCAACACTACAGCACATGAAGCACGTTGGAAGGTGGTCCAGGAAGAAGTGGCGAAGACGGGAACCTACCAGCTGACTACCACCGAACTGGTGTTCGGCGCCAAGTTGGCTTGGAGGAACGCCAGTCGATGCATCGGAAGGATACAATGGTCTAAGTTACAGGTATGAGGATTTTGATCCAACTGCTATATACAATATTTTGTTGGAATAGTTAGGGCATCCTTCTTGAAATTAAGCTTATTTTTATTAAGGGCGGGAAGGCAATATTTATTTTTAATAACGAAAATATGAATATGTGAAAAAATTTTATAGATAGTAAAATAATCTGTTTATTCAAAAAAAAACAAAAGTATCTTAAGTAGTTTGAAAGTAATATCGTTTTTTATGCTTTGGGTAGACATTACTACTTGAATTTATTTCGGAAAGTATTTTATTACAATACTTATATATTCACATATAGAATTGATGTGTATGTGTTCTAGTTTATCATATATTTTTAACATAACTTACTTGCATTATATGAAGGCGTAATTACAGATTTAAAAGTCTCTAAAATCATATATCTGTGAATGGTTTTTTAATGTGAAAGTATTTTAAATAGGTCCCTTGTAATAAGTGTCTAACAGATATTGAGAAATTAAACAGCAAAAAAGAAATCATAACAAAACTTAATCATTATAAAAAATACAACATACCGACTACTAAACGATGTGACCAATAAATTTCTTTCATTCCCACCTTTTCTTTAGCTACGTCTCAAGTTTTCTCAAGAAGTTGCAAAATAAAATACGGTTATTATCATTAAGCGTTGTTAGAACAATTTTAGTTCGTTATTTCTAACGAGAGAAAAAACTGTAATGGACACGTGCTGACTGGCCGTTTCTAGACAGTTAAATTTCTTTTACGCGAGCAAATTACAAAATTTAAAATAACCTTATTAGTGAAGTCAGTTGTTTTTGCACTGTTCACTTTATTACCTTTTGTTTAAACTGCCCTTTTGTGAAACGTTTTTCCCTTTAGTCTAGGACCTAGACTAAAGGGATTTTTTTTTTACCCTAGACTCTAGAAATCTTTCATGTAGTTTTACAGGCAATTATTGCTATATTTTCAGGAGAGCACTGAGAAACTCCTAGCATATTTAAATTTGAATTTATAGATAATAATGAATTCACGACTGTTTTAATTAAATAACGTTCTTCATTAATGATTATAAAAACTCACGATCACGAAAACTTACAATATAATCAACATTCCTGTTAAGAAAATAGAATAGCTTTAAGATAAGTTACGTCTCTAATGTCAATAAGACCATTGTTCTTCAAACAGTCAATACATTTTTATTCAAAACAAAAGGAAATCGTCAGCAAAACTAAGAACCTCAAGAATCAATTATACTAAAACTTACCTAACCATAGGCTTTAGCGACCTACAAGAAAAACGGGACCTAAATGAATTTGCTGACTCTAATGAGAAAACTCCCATTTCGCACTGTGAGAGAAAAAGAAGCTGTAGGCAATTAACGGCTATTTTTCCGTGAGGGCTCCACCAAGCTTTCACTAGAACTCTTTACAGAAGATAGCCAATTTAATTGTTCCATGAAATATTGAATTCTGATAATGTATTTCACTGAAAATACTCAGATTTTCACAATTCCCTCAACACTTAGAAAGCTCACAATACCAATGAATCTGTAATGATTATGGAGTTATTTGAAGCAATAAAAGTTTCTATTCATTTAATTAATTCCAGGTCCTTTCAATTGAGAAGAATAAATAAAATTTATTCAATCAATAGAAAATTCTCGTTCGTTATATTCCTGAATGTAACCGTCTCAGACGTTTACTTGTTATGCCTACAAAGCTCTGAGAATGAATATAATTAGCTGTCTGTTTGCTTCAAGTTAGAGTAGATAATAATAATAATTCAAGCCTGTCTTGAACAATGCCTGAACACAATTAATATTACATCTTCATTTGCTTGAGTTTCCCTTTGACGATAAAATTGAATCGTCTAATAATATTTCTAAGAAACTCTTAGATGTGACACTGATCTTATTGCTGTATTGAAATAAACAATATTCTGGTAAAAAGCAAAAATACCTTAAAGGCTCCCGCAGACAGGCGCGACGCGACAGCCCGACGCGAAACTGTTAGCAAAATTTCTATGAAAACTTCAGAGGAAGTCTTGCGCTGCCTGCCAGTCTGCACGAGCCTTAATACAAAAATATACCTCAATAATATTTTTGTAATTAGAACCGCTAGCAGACGTCGTCGTAACGACTTTAATTCATTCGTTCATTTCCATTCACTGTGTCGGTTAGCGAAGGATGAGGGTGACTTAAATCGGCATTACCAGACCCGACTGCTAAATCCTTGTGATGTTCGCGAGTACGTTTTGTAATTACGCGGCTTAAACAGATTGCTTCGGTTAATCGGAACGAACGATTTGATTATAGACTCTCGGTCTTGAGGGACTATTCTGAGAATGTTATTTATTTTGTTTATTAAACCATTTATGCATATTCATATAAACAGACTATAGCTTCATATTTTCCCATCCGGATAACATTGTTAACGTAATGAATGATATCAGCATTTTTCGCCGATGGGTTAAAGTTTGTAAACTTGAGAGAATCCAGTGATGCGCAAAATCTATTTCTAATCTGTCAATACGGAACGGATCCGGAACGCTGAGTCATAATCCTCAATTAATCTCTGTGTTGACAGCTCTAAATATAGATGAAGATTATGTTTAATTGATTTGGAGTGAGTACTTAATAATGAATTGGAATCTACTTGTATGAGTACAGTAGGCCGCACGCCGATGGTAACACGTTGACCCTGGCTGAGCGTAGTTCGGTGTTTCAATAGAATAAGACTTTAACTTAAAATTAAAATTGTGGGTCTACAAATCCTACATAACAGTACAGTCTTATTGTATACGAACCTAATATCGCGAAAAAAAAACAGCTGTTCCATTTATGTTCTCATAACTCGTCAAAATGTATGGGAACAGCAGATTTTTTTTCGCTATTTCAGTTTTGGTCTCATAGCAAATTTGTTCATCATGACGAGTTAAGTCACGTGTTTTTTTAAGTACCTATCGGTCACTAATTATACCAGTCACCCTATATGCTTATAATATTAAATTAGTAATCACTCGTAACAATCAAACATGTTGTATGTTAAAAGGGGTGATTTAGCCTATTTAACATTGCTCGAATTATGTTTACATTTAGAATAAGATCTTTTTGTTAACTTTTACTAACGTTTCTGTAAATAAAGACCTTTAAAAATCAATCAATCAATCAAAAGAGTAAGAGGGTCCCTACTGGTTTTGTTCCCAATGACGTGTGGCTTACTGTACTGTGTAGGGAGATTCTTAAATCTAATTTATCCTAATTTATTTGGAAGGGACTGAAATGATTACGCGTAGGAATTACATAATCTGATTTTGCTAAACGCTTTGCGCAGGTTGTACACTTTCATACGTACGATTTAAAACTTCTAGATACTCGCATAAAAGTCTCCTACAGTTACTATTTGATTCTAAACTTGAGTTACTCTTCATATTTTTTCTCTAAAGAAAATATACCTAAAAACTAATTTTACTAAAAAAAATCCTCTACTACAGAATAAGCCCCGCGGCGCGGCGTATCGCGCTCTCTAGTTGGCACCTCTCGACCTGTTAATACGACAGTGAGCGATGCGACGATTGCCTTCCACTTACCACTTTGCCTAACATTTATCTACGAGTATCTTATTCGACACCCGATGAGATTTTAACGAATTTCGTTAAAGCTTGACGAATTAAGAAATGGATTTGTGGAATGAATTTGAATTTTTCGTTTGAAAATCTCGTCGATTTAACAATTTACGTAACTACGTACCTACCAAATCAAATACTCATAAATCTTATTTCTGTTCTTGAAGTTACGTGCTCTGTTGTATCTTAGATAAATCTATCTATACAATAAAGATAAATCTAGGTGAATATCAGTAAAATAAATCTCTAGCTATTAAACTAAAAACATCAACTAGATACCTAAAAATATAGGTATGAGGTATCAAAGGGGTCAGCACAAAGACAAACCTGTACAATTAACTGCAGTTTTTAATAAAGTTAGTATTGCAACCCCTTTTATCCGCTCGGAATGTTGTGTAACATTCCCAAACGGCATTCAGTGAACTCTAATAAAGCTTTCCTTTGTGCTCCATGTACCTAAAGGTGAGCTTACGTAGCTTATTGTTCGTTTCGCACAAATTAAATTTATTTGTGGGCAAATTTAGAAATCCAGAAATGCGTATTAGGCAATTGGCACACAAAATATTTTCTTTTATATTTGCTGATAAACATTTGCTGAATAAAATATAAACTTGTACAAAAATATTTGGTAAACGTAGTTTCCAGTGTACTTTTTTCATAACTAACATAAGAGTAGGTATTTACTTATAGGGTAAAAAACAAAACTACATGAAAACAAAATTTAAAGAAAAAAACAAAGAAAAGAAAAGAATTAACTAAATCTATTTTGTTGCTCTAAAGAATAACACAGACAATGACAACTAATAAATAAGTAAGTAAAATTTTCTTTTCTTGATTTTTAATTTTAAATTTAGTTTTCATGTAAGTAGTTTTTTTTTAGGCTACATGTACTCTATGTCATATTATAAAACTTGAAATATGTAAGTGCTGTGCACACCTGTAAGTGACGAATTCACTCTAGGTTTTAAGTTTAATTGTTCGTAGTTTAATTGTAAAGTCGTGGGAGTGACATAATAAATAAATAAATAACTTTATTGCATAAAATTCAAAATGTGTCACTTGCCTAATACGTATTTCTGGAGATCTCGATTCGCTCACTAATAAATTAACTTTGCTAATATTATATGACAAATTTTAAAATACATTCCTTATAAAATAATTACAATATAAAGCATAACAACTAAAATAAATGAAAATATAAAAACAAAAACTAAGTACTTACTCAAATAAAAGCCCTCTTCCTCTCTCCTACTTTTGCTGTGCCGGACAGGGTCTACAATGATCATAGTTTTGTAAAACCTTTCACTTAAGTTCACATTGTATTGAGTAAATATTACCGAAACAATGCAGGGATTTTTGGGAATGACACTAGATCTCCACAATCACCGGGCAATAATTGCCGAAAAAATAACCCGTGTGAACACAGTTTAACATATTAATCGTGTATGTTCGTGCAACAGGTATTCGATTGCCGGCAAGTGACTACCACGAGCGGCATGTTCGAAGCGCTGTGCAATCACATGAAATACAGCACTAACAAAGGGAATATTAGGTGAGAACATTTTATTATTAATATTACTGCTTTCTTCTATTATTGAACGAGAAGTTTGTACGAGGGTTTATCGTTTGTGTGTTAATGACGATGAAAAATAGTTTTTTTTTATGTTATGGTTTTTATGTAGGGTGATGATGGACTGGTCATGGTCCTCAAATGATCTGACCAAGTTTATGTCCGGATATACACATTGACATTGATGAATTTTATTTATGTAATGGCATGAATATTTACTCTGTGTAGTATTATATTATACGGCCTTTCTTCTCAGAGTAGTCAGATAGGAAACTCTGACCTCATCTAGTTTAAAAAATATGTTTGACGTGTAAAAGTGTTTGTAAAATCCTACTTACAGAAATAAAATCATTTATCATTTATCATTTGAGGACATTATTTTTTTTGCCTGACAGGTACCAATGTTATTAAAAAAATTTACGTATTTTTACTTTTTTTACGTAATCAAAAGATTACGGCGATACATTGAGTTAAAATGTGACATGACGTCACGCCTTGCTAGATTTTTTACTGAATTGTGACGAAGCGACCCCCCCCCCACTCCCCAACTTTAATGCGTTTTATCTAAGTAATTTTTTTATGAATATGATAAAGCAACTACTACTGCTACTGCTGAGCATTAAGTCCTGGGCTTCGATTCCCGGGCCGGGCAAAGTGTTAATGGGTTTTTCTATCTGGAATTTCTGTTTGATGGCAATAGGATCGCCCCCTGTTACATGGGACTTATAAACATAACTGGCGAAATGTGGGTGTACTACAGGTATACCTCTGCCCAACCCTTCAGGGAAACAAGGCGTGATGTTATGTTATAATATGTGATAAAGTAAAAAATACGTGTCAAATATTTTTTTATTATCTGACTGATGGACTAAATTTTTTATGATTAAAGATTTTTTTTTTCCAGGCATCATCCTATTGTTACCTTAACTTGAACGAGAGACAAAGAAAAGTTGTTTTTTTTTAATGAAAATACATCTTGTAAGTCATGAGAGGTTTTGCTCAGCAATGGGATGGTGCAGATTTACAGCAATCAATCTCTCTAATCTCTTTAATCTTGAAATAAATTACGGTCATAATTATACATATTACTCAGTCACCTATATTATCCTACAGGTCAGCCATGACGGTGTTTCCCCAGCGTACAGATATCCAGCATGACTACAGGATATGGAACAGCCAGCTCGTCAGTTACGCCGGGTACCGACAGCCAGACGGTACCATACTGGGTGACCCTATGCACTGCGAGTTTACCGAGGTAAGCACATGCAATTTGTAAGGAACCTATACTGGATAGATACTCGTAATATCATTTACTAACCAGTAATCATCAAAATAATCAGTAATACCATTATTAAACGGTACCTATTCGCGTTGCTGGATTTTGGGCCAAAATTTTTTTTTTCGTGTTATTTTTCCATCGATACGCTAAGAAGAAGAGCAGCAAGTGATATGCGTCTGTCACAAAATTTTACTGACACAAATACAGGACGAGTTTAAAAGGAGTGCAGATATTTTAGGAGATAATCTGCTGCATAAAACTGAACAACTTTCCTCAAGGCCGAAATCTAAAAAATAAAATTCAAATTCTCATACAAACAAGTCACGTGACCAGTCACTTTGTATCAATTTTAAGATTTCAACATAAGTAATATGTTCCTTGGGGAAAGGTGTACCGTTTTATGCACCTGATTACCTCCTAAAATATCCTCCTATTAATCTTATCGTGTATAAGTGCTTAAGGGCTTTTCGTAACCGAAATACCCGTAACATATCTACTTAATAAAAACCTTAAAATCATTCATTCGTTCGCTGACAGATAATGCACAGCTTAAACCACTGACCGTTGGGGTAGACGTTTTCTTGAGTGGAGAACGTGAATCGGCAAACGTAAGGTAGGACGCCCTCAGACTAGGTGGAGCAACGATCTCCACAGGGTGGCTGATAGCAGCTGGATGAGAGTCGCCGAGAATCAAGCTGAATGGCGTGGAATTAGAGAAGCCATGTCCAGTACTAGACTGCTATGGCCAGATGATGATGATGAAACCATTTCGTCTAGAAGTATTAAATTTTGCACAAGAGTTCCTTTTATAATGAAAGAGAGGAATTTATTAAGGAATATATTTTTTTGAAGTTCATCGCCTTAACAGAGAGGGGCAGACAGGGCCGTCATCTACTCCGGTCACCAGGGAGTGTGGAACTGGCAAGAGATGTCGTGCGGTGTCCCACAGGGATCGGTCCTGGGGCTGCATCTGTGGGACATCTGATACGACTGGGTGCTGCGTGACGACCTCCCTAGCGGCGTTAGCGTAGTGTGCTACGCTGACGACACGTTGGTCCTGACGCAGGGGAGGTCGCACCAGGCGGCGGCCGAAGTAGCGGCACGCGGGGTTGCGACAATCGTTGAAAGGATCCGGCAATTGGGACTTGAGGTGGCCCTGCACAAGTCCGAGGCCATGTGTTTTCATGGTCCTCGGAACTCGCCACCGTCGGGATCCCAAATAACGGTAGGAGGGGTTTACATCGGCGTCGAGTCGACGATGAAGTACCTGCGACTCGTCCTCGACAGACGGTGGAACTTCGTGGAGCATTTCCGACGTTTGGCTCCCAAACTGGAGCGGGCAGGGGCTGCCTTGAAGCGGCTCCTTCCCAATCTAGGGGGTCCAAACGCCTCCTGCCGGAGGCTCTACGCGGGGGTCGTGCGGTCCATGGCCCTTTACGGGGCTCCTGTGCGAAGCGTTCCCTGGCGCTGCGGCCAGCCCGCCGGTTGAGCGCGGCCCAAAGGTCGTGGCCATCCGGATGGTCCGGGGATACCGCACGGTCTCCTGTGAGGCAGCGAGCCTCATTGCTGGATTGCCGCCACGGGATCTGGAGGCAAAAGCCCTTGCACACGTATGGGAGTGGCGCGAGGAGGTGAAACGCTGGGGTGTTACTCCGCTGCCGCGAGAAATAGCAGCACAGCGAACGGAGCTCCAGCGGGATCTCATGGTGACATGGAGAGTACGGTTGTCGCAACCCAGTGCTGGGAACGCCACGATTGCGGCGATAAGTCCCCTCTTTGAGGAGTGGCTAGAGAGGCGCCATGGCGTCCTCACGTTCCGCCTGACACAGGTCCTCACCGGACACGGCAGCTTCGGGAGGTTCCTGTGTCGGATAAGGCGGGAGGAAACGCCCGGGTGTCACTACTGTGTGGATCGCCCGGAGGACACGGTGGAGCATACGGTGGAGGTCTGCCCGGCTAGGGCAGAGCACCGCCGTGTCCTCGTGGAGGCGATCGGTGGCAGAGATCTCTCGCGTCCGGCCCTGGTTCTGGCCATGGTACGGAGCGAGAGGGCATGGGCAGCCGTCACCTCCTTCTGCGAAGCAGTAATGCTCGCGAAGAAGGAGGCGGGACGGTTGAGGGAAAGGCAAATTTCGCGCCCTCTCGCCCCTAGCCGCCGCAGGAGACGCCCTGGTCGTCGGAAATCCCGGGCGGATTTCCAGCCACCCCAGGCGCAGGCTTGCGGACGGTGAGCAATGGGTAGCTCACCGTCCGGTAAGGACCAGGCCCGGGTCGACGGCGCGTTGTATTCCACGCGCGGCTCAAAGAGATGTCGTCAGCACAAGTGTAGGCGTCCACTAGGGCCGATGCCTGCCGGGGTCGCGGGAAGGTACTAAAGGGTCACCGAGGCCCCTGGCAACACAAGCAACAGGTTGGAATACGGGTGGTTTTTAGTCAGTAAGAGTCTGACATACCCTTCCGCTCCGCCCAGAGTTTTTTCCGCCCGGGAGAAGTTATTTGATGATATCCCACCCAAAAAAAGAAAAAAACAAAAGGGGTCAAATAGGAGATGAAAGTTTGAATGGTGGTTCGTAATTTCTGCCGATGGGAAATTCCATCCGGAAAATGGCTTGATATTACCTATATATATTATATTAACATATGAGAACAAAATCCTAATTATATTAATGCGAATGTGAGTTTGTTTGTTTGTTACGCTTTCACGCTAGAACGGATTTGAATGAAATTTGTGCACATGGGTAGACCATGAACTAGGTTAGGACATAGGATACTTTTATTCCAATATTCCCATGGGATCAAGACTTATGAGTGTGTAACCGGGGGATGTAGCTACTTAAGTAATAAACAACCTCACAAGACAACACACATACAAGGTGTCGTCTTGCATCCTCGTAAAATTTTAGGAGGCTGCTATTAAAGACATATATTTATAATCAAATAAAATTACGATAACAGCTCAAAAATTAATACATACTTGTTTTTTTAGTTAGTTTGACAGTATTTTAGAATGTTCGAAAGTGGTGTCACTTTCACAAAACATAATCACCCCGTTGCGTATATGGTAGTGTGTTTGTAAAAGAGCAGTTATAGTGCGGTATCACAAGGGCCGCGTTTTAAACATGCGTGTCCCACACATGCCGATTTCCGAAAATTAGGAAAAAAACGACCTACTTATTTTATTATTGATTCGTGTCGCGAATCATGAGCATAGCTGTTATCTCCTTGAATTTGACGAGGATGCAAAACGACACCTTGTATAAACAAACAACAAAAAATACCTTTATTTAATTTTCACCAAAGTTTCAGAACAGAAACCTATTTACTTTTCAGTCGAATAACTCCAAACCGATCCCATATTCCTCCGCCTCTCTATTCACAATAAAACTTTAACACTAGATCCTATCACACGATTGATGGTCATTGAAAAACATTCCGTTATTGCACCCGCTACAAATAAATCATTCAACAGCTGACATATCTCGTTTCCATGCACCTGCCACATGCAAACAATACTAAAACTAAAACTACGTATATTACACACATCATTGTTTACATATCCATTGTTTAGTGTTGAATTTAGTTGGGCTGTTTATTTTAGAATGACTGATTACGTGAATGAAACTTTGTTGCATAACTACTTATTTGTTTAGAATATCAGAATTGTATTGCATATTTGGGTCATTTACTTTACAAACTTTATGGCGGCTGCGAATATGAGGCGAGTCACTGCGCAGTAACAAATTCACGTGTCAGCGGGGGTGAGGGGTGCGGTACTGCGCGGTAAGTAGCGCACTTCAGAGCCGTCATCAAGTTTGAATCGAGCTGTAACCGCGTTTGTTATGTTACAAATGTCTTTTATACTGTTGATCGTGTTAATGTTTATTTAGAAATTAAAAAAAAAAAACAAAAACCCGACTGCAAAAACACAGGTTGGTCTTGCAGGCGGGGACAAACGAATAACCTGAAATATGGTGTAACGTTTCATATTGTACCCGCCTGCGATACCAAAATTTTTATAGATTATAATGCTTGTTTTTCCCTTTTCAGTTGTGTTTTTGCAGTCGGGTTTTTTGGTTTTTAAATAATTTATTTTATTTCAAGCTTTTTAGTTTTATTGATAGGTAATATATATTTGAAAATTACTAGCTTTTATTTGATACAAATATTGTAGCAATTTATTTAAAAACGTTTTACCTCCTTTTGTATTTGCAGATACAATTTATAAATATTATATAGCCTATGTCACTCCAACAATTAAGACGAATCTAATGACACCTCTTATGTTATAATCCATCAAGCCGTTTAGGCTACAGAGCGTGTCAAAGAAATAGACATACAGACATACATACATACATACCTACATACATACATACATACTCTCGAAAAACATTACCCCCCTGGGGCAGTCGGGTAAAAAAAAACCAAAAACCCGATTGCAACAACACATAACTGAAAAGAGAAAAACAAGCATTATAATCTATAGATCCTGCGTCGTTGGTCTAGTGGTCGCAAGCGCTACTGCTGAGCATGAGGTCCTGGGTTCTATTCCCGGGTCGGGTAAAGTGTTATCGGGTTTTTCTATTTGGAATTTCTCAGTAGCAGCCCGGTGTCTGGATATGTGCCTAATTGATGGCAATAGGCATTACGTGGGACTTAAACATAACTGGCGAAATGTGGGTGTACTACACACCTCTGTCAAACCCTTCGGGGAAACAAGGCGTGATGTTATCTTTCTGTTTTATGTTATGTAATCTACAGAATTTTTGTATTGTAGGCAAACAAAAGGTACACCATATTTCAGGTTATTGGTTTGTCCCGCCTGCAATACCAAAATTCTATATATTATAATATAATATTTATAATGCTTGTTTTTCTCTTTTCATTTACGTGTTGTTGCAGTCGGCTATATTGTTTTTTTTTTATAATTTGCTTTATTTCATGTTTTTTAGTTTTATTAATATATGTAGCTATATATTAGAATCGTCACATTACTTGCTTTTATTTGATACCAAATATGTTGTAATTTAGTTTAAAAAAAATCCCTCTCTTTTTTTTTGTATTTGCAAATGCAATATATTTATTTGTATAGCCTATGTCATGCCCACAATTAAGACGAATCTAACGACATCACATAAGTTAAAATCCATCAGGCCGTTTAGGCTATAGAGAGTGCCAAAGAAATAAACATACATACTTACTCTCGAAAAACATTACCCTCCTTTTGGGGCAGTCGAGTAAAAATAACAAGTGTCTTGGTAGGTACAGTCCGGGAAAATAAGTGCTAAGCAAATTGACACCCTTCGTCCAGAAAAGACAAAAACACATTATAATGGCTTAAAAACGACGATTAACACCACCGTTGGGTCTTGCTTCTAATACACCTAGTACACACAAGTACCGGACTAAATAGTCAGTTTTGTGTAAAGAACTGCATTTCAATTATAGTAAAGTTCTTATTACGAAAACTGGTTCGATGGTTTAAACCATGTCAAAAGAAATCTTTGTTTTGTAATAACACCGAATAGGTTTAATACACAATATTTGCCATGTTATAGCTATTCATAGAACTGTCAAAGAATGACAGTTGTGACCTGATTATACAGACAATTTAAGTTGGTACTCAATTTGCTTAGCAATGAATTTCCCAGACTTTATTTACTAATACGGTAAATAAAGAAAATACACACAATGAAGAATGAATGGTGAAGGAAAACATCGTAAGGATGCTTGCTGTAAACACTTACCACCGCAATGAACCAACGTGGCGCTAAGTGCTTGTTACATCTTAACACAAAGAGGGTTTTTGACCTGCAGGCTTAGCATGACGCTTTCTATTTCTACGAAGAATAGAAAAAAAAAAATAAAAAAAAAACGAAATGTCATGTTTGTATAGAAAGAGCACATTTCGTTTTTACATTTTTGACATCGCACCGTAGAGATCCTTCTACAATCTGTCATTTTGTCTTTCGTTTCTAACAATCTTTGTCTAGGTAATCTTTTTATGTAGAAGGATTTCTACTTTGCGATGTCAAAAATGGAGAAACGAAATGTCATTTTGTATAGAAAGAGCTTTGTCTTTTCTTCTTAGTTATAGAAAGCGTCATGAATAGCACTTTAACAAAACATGCAATTCTAACACTTAAAACCAACAAGTTCCAATTGAAATTCCTGACCCAATAAAACTTAGCTTGCAATCTTCATGAATCACTATTCCACTTTGTACTTTCCAATTGACTGTCTGATTCCAACATATGCGATTTACAAGTTGACGCAATAAATATTGTTGCAGCTTTGTCTCAAGTTGGGGTGGAAGCCCCCGAAGACGGCGTGGGACATTTTGCCCCTTGTCTTGTCCGCTAATGGAAAGGACCCGGACTACTTCGACATCCCCAGGGAACTTGTCATGGAGATAAATATGACTCACCCCACGTAAGTTGTCTATTAGTGTGTAGTCTTTTAGAAATATTAGTTTTGTGTAGGTATATTAATTTTTTTTTGGAAAATGATGGAATGACAACCATCAACGACACAATGGTGCCGATTCCCTTGTTCACAAACTAAATTAAATTTAGGTTTAGTGCATCTTTTTCATTCTATTTCATTACGAAAAGGACAGAAGATAAATTTTAGTTTAGTCCTGTCAAATTAAGGCTCGTACATACTGGCGCGACTTGTCGCGCGACGCGACGCGACACAAAGACACCGCATGTAGCGCTACAAGCGGTGCCTTTGTGTCGCGACGCGTCGCGCGACAAGTCGCGCCAGTATGTAGGAGCCTTTAATCAGCGCTTTACGTAGATTGACGTAATTTTAGTAGGCAAGTTTTTAATCACGTCTAAACCTGTATGGAGTAGTGACAGGCGCTGATTAATTTGACAGGACTAAACTAAAATTTATCTTCTGTCCTTTCTTAATGAAATAGAAAGAAAAAGATGCACTGAACTTAAATTTAGATTAGTTTGTGAACAAGGGAATCGGCACCAATATCGTTTAAAAATTGACAAGGTAAATATTATGCGAAAAATATTTCAACTTTGTCAGCAGTAACTACGCGTCCATTGAGGATATAAATAAAGTTAAACACCCGGAATCGCCAGTTACTTTATTAATTTCAGGGACAGAATGTGTTAAAATTCGATGAAGCTTGCTTAAAACGTGTTGCATGATATAAATAAATGTCAAAATGTGTTAAATATTATTCAATGTTAGAAACAAAAATTGAGGTCGATGTTTTGAGTAAAAACAAGTGAATTATGGTACCGTCAGTGCTCTGTATTACTTGACCCCTCATATGAAGAAGAAGAGGAGAAGAGGGGTCGGTTTATGCAGAATACTGACTAACATAGAGGGAGGCATTATAAGATGAACAACGCAACGAAATATTTTTTTTTCTATGTGAAACTTCCTGTGTGTAAAAAAGAGTACCTATAACTTAGGTACTTAGCTAAATTAGTGAACAATATTCATCAACTATCAAATGATAATAGACATCAAATCAAAATCACGTGTCGTTGGAAACGATAAAATATTGGAACGAAGGTCCTATCGCAAGTTATACTCTGCACACTTGGCGATGAGAGCTAGAACGAAAAAGTGTAACATTTTGACCGTCACGACCCTTTTGTTATAGTATGTGTGTTTGTGTGTTTACAAGCGTATAGCGTAAAGGTAAATATTTTTTTTATTTTCGAAGTGAAATTTCTTAGCTAATGATTCGATAATTGAACGAGAATTGGAAGTCAAATTTTAAGGACGCGTCACGTTTAGGCATATTTCGTTACATGAGCGAGAAGAAGGATACAACTCTCTCTGTCTCTCACACTAAATCTCTTATTCTTTATTTGTTATGAAGTTTCACTTCTATCACGTGTATGGTGTTGCACGCGCAATTTTTTAATTTAGTTACTCTCAAACGTTGGTAATTCATTTAGTTGTGCCTTTTATTATACAGCGAAGGAAACTTCGTTCCAACCGGGTGTTCCACGACACCTCTCGATTTTTTTTTAAACTGTTGTAAGCAATATCATTTAAAACATTTAAAATTCATCTTTTGTGTTTTTATTGAGCACCAATCGCAACAGTTTTTTACTCAATTTTTCGTGTTTAAAATTGACTTGACATTTGCGGAACTCATATTATTATTTATTAGAATTAACTGGTTTGACTACGTTGTTTAAAACACAGGTTTTTTCACATCAAGTGTTGTGTGTGGAAAGTAGGTAGGTACACACCTTGTTTGGTTAGATTTAGGTTTCATTGGGTTTTCATTACCTATTGCGTTATCATCAAGCTTTTTGGGGTTTTCTATTACATATAAATATTTTGGTTCCGATTATTTCATTTGATTTTTAATCAAGATTGTTTACAGCATTATTTTTCGCATATACAGCGTGTTTCTGAAAGGTGTGGTCAAAATGAAGGGTATGGTACAGACCATCAAACTGAATAGCTTAATCACGAAAAAAATATCAGTCGTCCCATACATTTGGGTCAAATAGGTATTTAAGTGTTGTATGGGACAACTGATATACTGATAGAGACAGTTGTTCAGTTTGCGATTACGATAATGGTCCCATAGAGAACCTTTCTGAGACATGTATTTTCCTTGTCAACAAATTCTAATAAAATTGTTGTTTGGTGCAAGTTTCCGTACAATGAAAAATAAATTCCGAGTATCTCCGTAGATATCATATTTTAGCAGTATCAGAGCGTTGTCAGAGAGTTTGTTCCAAGGAAATACTACCTTCATAATGTAGTTTCGTATTTTTGTAGCAAATCTGCTTTTCCGATATTGTAAGTACATATCTACCGTGTATAAGGCTCGCAACGTACATATAGGAAATCCCCATAGTGTTGCAGATTTCATGGTGAACTTTCAACTAGGTGGGTAATAAAACAAATCATGTTTTTTCCTTAAAAATCTCTAACTCTATTACAATCCTCTTTACAGAAAAAAATATGTGTCAAAGACAACTAAAACGTGACAACCGTACTTGTACTATTTCAGAAAATTATTCTTCCTTCTCACAAAATAATTACGTAAATGTTACGTTCTCAGGGAATAAACCCAAAGTTCTTACATTCGGAAAACGCTTTTCAAGCACTTGAGATGTTATTAACACATCTGTACGGTTGCCCTTCCTCATAATAAACCCTTAGTCCTTTCTTACAATACCCTGAGGAAGAAATGGGTCCATTCGCAGCTGAGGCGTCACGGCAATTTAGGTAGGTACATTTACGTAAATAACTTCCAAAAAATCATGTATTTTTACAATAATTATAAACATGAGTGGTTTTTATTCGAGTTCACGTGTAATTTGAACGTAGGTACGATTTTTCACATCATTTATTTGGAGTCAGTCGGTTAACGTTTTATGCTCATTGCGTCGCAATAGAATTCCCATCGGGGGTGCTTTAATATACACAAATCACACACACATCTGGACTCGGAACAAATATAACCGTACAAATATTTGTCCCAAGGATGCGGGAAATGGATAAATTATTAAATTAACTTAAATTAGCACTTTCGCTTAACATACCTTGTTAAGCGAAAGTGCTAATTTTCCTGTTGAAAAATTTCATACTACACACTGTATTTTTTTATCGCAATTTCTGTTATATAGATATTGGTATATATGTCTTACAATTTATTGTATAGTACATTATTCTGCAAAGTAAATCAAATCAAATCAAGACTGCCTCCTTAGAAATCGTAAGTACAAAAGATTCATTTGTACCACATTCCCAAGTTTGACACACCGAAGTTCAACATTTCCTCCGATACTCAAAAGTATTTACATTGTTGTAAAGAGGGGTCTTTAAACCAATGTAAATACTTTAGTAACAATAGACGTATTTAAATTTACACAACGTTTAGCCTAAGGCCTAGTTTGTAAAACTTAAATGGGATCAGGAAAATACATTGAACAATTTCGTCTTTGAACTTGTGTTGGCTATATATTTTCTTACACTATTTCTGTGATACATCGGCTTTCTAATGGACCATTTGGGGAGTAGTTGAGAACAAAAATCCGAAGGGAATACAAATGGTCTTTGTTTGATATAGAACGATGACCCGATATATTGTTTTAAAAGCCTCTTTTCATGAACAGTTTAACATGTATTTTGTCAGATTTGTTAGCACGCTGCTCTGAACGTTAACTGACCCATTTCCCATAGTAAGTCTTTATTTTGGTTCACAATTTTCTGACGCAGTTTGAGTTTATTATTCTGAAGACCGTACCGTGGAAACCAACGATGTAAGCACATTTTATTTATAGACCATTATCAAGCAAAATTTCATTGTGTATGCAAAATATGCGTTACGAGAAATATAAGGGGGAAAATGTAAAGAAACTGAAACGTCTGCTTACTATATTTCCACAAACAAAACAGCAAGAAACCAACAAACTCTCAACTATAAATCTAACCATTGTTCTTTAGCAGCAAAAAAACGGTTTCTTCGGAAAGGTCGCAGATTTACGACGAAAACTATGTATTACACGGCAACGCACGTCTTTCTGATTTTCCATCAGGAATTTATGCCAGTATAAAAAGGTCTGGGAATGCATATAATGTTGAGAAGTGGTCCTGCAAACATTCGACCCAGATTGCTATCGTAAAACTGTGGTCCAGTGATCTCCAATCTTCGTTTATTGATCATAACTTCGGCCTATTCAATAATGTATTGCTATTGATAATGTTAACAGGCTTTAATGTGTCGTAAACAGGCGTGATAAGTTGTGATGGAGTCCGGTAATTCCTTGGCTGACATCATTTTCTTTTATTTTAATATTAGCTATTAGGTGTGATGTTTACGGCCATTAAATGTTTTGCTTTTAGTAAAATTTTCCTTGTATTAGACAATTACTTTTTGACACGTGTTTTAGTGATCGGAAAATTAAGTTTTTGTCTTACAATATTATATAGGTACTTCTAACTTCCTATAGTTTTCACTTGAAGTTAATTAAAGAATATGGATCATTAGAGCTTCTAATCCTAAGACAGCACGATACAGCACCATTAGTACTTCGCGAACTTACATTTAGAAGTTTTGCTTCGGGCTTTTACTGAAAACGGAACGAATTTATTAGAAAACAAAGTGCATTTTTACTCTTTGTTTTTACTGAGGAACAAAGCAGGGGAATTCCTGTTATTACCTTTTCTAATAAGGCAAGAGTTTATAAATAAAAGTATCCGTTAAACATCGTACCTACTAGTTTGTACCTACATACATAATTCGTCCAGTGATAAACATTGTCACTGCCCACATAGCGGTTGAAGGAAAACTTTTAAATAGGTACTGATTCAGAAGAAATAATTTTCAGTCGAATTCTAAGAAACCTGTGTAAACCTGCGTAATTAGCTCACAGAAAATGATGTATCTTTTATATTCGTAGGTAGATGACGTGACTTTAACAATGTATGACTTGAAAAAAAATATAATGACTGCCTCGTTGGTCCAGTGGTTGCAAGCGCGGGTTCGATTCCCGGGTCGGACAAAGTATTATTGGGTTTTTCTATCTGAAATTTCCCAGTTGATGGCAATAGGCTTGCCCCCTATTACATGGGACTCGAACTGTGGGCGAACTACAGGTACACCTCTGCCCAACCCTTCGGAGAAACAAGGCGTGATGTTATTTTATTTAAAATAATATCACATAATATTGCTCTGTAATGTCTTCATGTGACACATCATTATAAAAAAAAAACGTTACAGGCCGAAAATCTATCGTAAACTTCGGGATATCGCTAACTTCGAATGGGTTGCGAAGGTCAGGAGACAGTCACAGTATAAAATATTGATATTCAGACACATCTCAGAACCTCAAATCCAATTACAAATGGAATCACAAAGTATTAACTTGTAAAGAGTAAATTTTCGTTTCTTGTATATTCTGCAAATTCAGTTTACAGTAGATAAAAATATTTCTTGAAATTCGGCTGCCCTTGTAGTTAGTACATCGTTGTATTCATAATAGTAGACAATCGTTTGGGCATGCTACCGGTGCGGAAAAATCCATTAATCCTTTAGCTAACCTGTATTTTAACTTGTGAAGCCGCGCGCATCCTACTCGGAGGTAAACAACGGAAAATCAATTGTGTCTCATTAAGGCGCTGACAAGACCCAATTGACCAAAATAGGCTTCGCTTAAGAAAAAAAATTGCCAAATCTGTGTAGTTTGTGGTAGCGGAAAAAATATATGTTAATTTTGAACATATTTCCCAGAACTTGGTTGTAACGAAAACATGTTTTGAAAACAAAATCTCGATACAAACTAACGTTAAACTAACCTCTTACTTTGAGTTCTAATCCAAAATATCTGTATCAAATATCAACATACGTTACGTATTTAATTAATAACAAGAACGTCTTATTTGAATGCAGAACTTGGTTGTTTTTTATTTTCGATTACTCGACTCAGTTTTGAGTAAATAGATAATTACTTCTCATTTAGCAATAAATTACAAGCGTTGTGTCATCGCGCTTCTCTTTCTTTTCTATAGAATTTGATAGTGACCGCGGATTTGGTGTTGTCAGCGTCTTAAGGATGACTATTATTGTTTTTATTTCCAACTTCACCTAGTTGGGTACCCGATAGACGTTGTTCTGTCAAAATTTCAATATGGTCATACAATAATCCCATAGAAAAACGCACTTTCAGTTAATCCTGAATTTTCACATTTTCAAAAAAAAACCTAATTCGAACTATTAGGAACATTTTAAAACAAAAAAGTACCCAAATCGGTCTAGCCATTCCTAGGTGATATACTTACCTACGAACAGCTATATTTTCATTTTCATTTATAGAGATTTATATTAAGGTAAAGTCAGGGAAAATAATTGCTACGCAAATTAACTACCGACTTAAATTGTCCATTAAGTTCAAATCACAACTGTAATTCTTTGATAGTTGCATGAAATGGTTATAACACGGCAAATTAACGTAGAATGTCAATTTGCTTAATTTTATTACTTTCCCTGATTTACTTTCATCTTCTGTTGGCAATTTCTAATCTGTAACCCTCCTACAGATACGAATGGTTTGAAGAGCTGAATCTCCGTTGGTACGCGTTACCAGCTGTCGCCAACATGCGTTTCGACTGTGGTGGCATCGAGTTCACTGCTAACGCCTTCAACGGATGGTATATGAGCACTGAGATCGGCTGCAGGAACTTCTGCGATACTAACAGGCTTAACATGTTGGAGGTAAGATTAAATTGCCCTTTTATATTATGCTTTGTTCTTTGCACCTGTTTTGGTTCTTAACACTAGTTTTAAGATTATTATTGAATATACTATATATATAATTTTAATATGTTTTATGTATGTATGTATTTATTTATTGTATATACCTATGTAAATGGTACACCACAGACTACCTGCAGTATTGTCTCTCCTTTCCCCCCTAATCCATCCAAAGGTTGTCATTAAAAGATCGCTTTTAGCGATAAGACCGCCCATTGTGTCACCCTATGTAAAATTTCTACATTTTTATATCTGTAATTTGTATGGTGTACATAATAAAGAGTATTCTATTATATTCTATAGTCTTCAATCAACCCAGTAAGTCTCCATAAGTCACATACCTACTACTGTCTCTCCCAGTCGCGATTTCAAGGCAGTCATTCTGTGAAGCTGGGCAAACCTTAAAAAACTACGCCATTTTTTTCCATTTCTAGTGACTAAAAGCTATTTACTTCCGTAATTACACAGTAAAAGTAAACTAGATTAACTAGAATAAAAGTCTAACAAAATATAACAGTTTACAAAAAAACTACCTTTAAATAACAAATCCCGCTAGCAGTTACATCTCGAGGGACTGTTCTTGCTACTAGAGTTAAGTGCAGGAAAGCTTGGAACATTGATATATTTGTTGGTGAGCTTTTACTGATTTACAAACAGGTTTTCCGTTTCAAACATTAATATACCTACATAGCTCATGTCATGTCTAAAACTTGGTATTACAATAGAAAACATGTGGGATTACCCTGCTTACGTCATTACAATTCCGTCATCACGGGAAAATATTCCATAACAATTTCCACGAAACATTGATGTTAATCAATCTAAAATTAACGTATTAACCAGCCACCGAACTATAACAATATCTATCGTAATGAATCATGTTGTACATTTGTACACGATATTTCACGTTTGCATTTTAGTTTGGAGTCAGAGTATTAAGACCTCAAAGTAATAAATCCATTAGAAGATTTGTAGTACCCACTTGTATTAACTATTATGGACAAATATGTAGAGAACGCTTAGTCCAAACAATTTTTAATGACATACCACTCGATTTAGAAAGTAGCTGTACCACAAAACTGTCTTTTAAAAATAAAATTAGTAAGTGTCTTTTTAATACCTTTTGTCAAACCCTCATGAATAGATTAAATTATTATGCATAGATTAAATTTGTGTTCTTATTACAATATGTGATGGAAAAGTACCTATAAGATAAAATATAAAATGTATATGGAAGCTACATCTGCCAACATACTACTTTGCAGTTTGGCAGAGCTAAATTTTTTGTAAAAAGTAGGATTTACCACGAATAAACGCTTTTTCATTTTCATTTTTCATTATTTACTTGATATTTAAGAGTAAACATTATTCTATCTCCGTTTACACTGAACGAAAACTATAGATTTAGATTCGTGCTGATATTTAGCTAGAATACGAAAACGCTTTGAACAGATCGTTCCGGACACTGAACGCAATTGAACATGAAAGAACGTTGTGGAGAAATGTCCGTACACTTGTTTACCGTTTACATGAAGCGAGCTGAGTAAGAACATTCCTTAAATGATCCATAGAATCGCCATGAACAAAGCTAAAACAACGAAAAAATGCTCTGTCATTTTTTACACAAAGATAATTTGATAGAGTCAATAGTATAAGTATCCACTCGTTTGGTCTAAGCCCATCTTTAAAATTTCAAACCGCGAACATTGCCAGTCGTATGTGGACTGTGGTTTAAACGTTGGTCGGATGATTGACTACTAATTAACGGCCAGTCGATCTCGTAATGTTTTGCTATGGGAATTATGATCGTACGCTCAAATGAAAGGGTCATAATCGCTTTGATATGGCAGTCGGTTATATCATTTGTCATTTCCAAATGGATACCTTTTTTTTTTTTTTGGATGGGAAATCATTAAATAACTTCTCCCGCTCTGGGCGCAGGGGGAGGGTGTGTCAGACTCTTACTGACTAAAACCCACCCTTATTCCTTCCTGTTTTGCCTGTGTTGCCAGGGGCCTCGGTAACCCTTTAGTACCTTGCCGCGACCCCGGCATGCATCGGCCCTAGTGGACCCCTACACTTGTGCTGACGACATCTCTTTGAGGCGCGCGTGGAATACAACGCGCCGTCGACCCGGGCCTGGTCCTTACCGGACGGTGAGCTACCCATTGCTCACCGACGACACGACAACCGTACTCTCCATGTCGCCATGAGATCGGAGCTCCGTCCGCAGTGCCCCGATTTCTCGCGGCAGCGGAGTTGCACCACGGCGTTTCGCCTCCTCGCGCCACTCCCATACGTGCGCGAGGACTTTTGCCTCCAGATCCTCGCTCCTACGGAGGCTCGCTACCTCGCAGGAGACCGTGCGGATGGATACCTGAATTTCAATTGGAATGTGTACCTATTCCGAGCATGTGTTTGATGAAATGCAGCTGAAATTGCGGAGCCCAATGTTTCACATCATGAATTCCTTAACTTAGCATAAGCATACATAGTTTAATGTTCAATTTGGAACTAATGCGATTTAAGATGGCTGCAGTGGTAGCCCGCGAAGTTAAGTTTAAGACTCTTAAGTTTTTTGGAATTCGCAGGTCAGTGTCAGGTTGTATCGTGTTCAAAATATAGTGACCAAAACATATATGGTTTTACAGAATTATAATCATTAGAATCATTCATAGATCTCTCTTAGTTAGATTTGTTCCAAGAGTTCAACTGTCACTAACGAGACACAATCGATTTTTTTGTTGTTATCGAACTGAATCAGCTTGTGTAACGGTTGAATCTCTTATGAAAAAGTTCTTATTGCAACAAATCTAACTTAGAGAGATCTACTAAAAATAATTTATATAAGAATTTTAATGATTATAATTCTGTAAATACACTTTTGTTATGGTCGCGAATTTTATTTTGATCAAGATACAACCTGACACTACTGACCTGAAAATTGAAAAAAAAACGCAATGAAATTTGAATTTTGCGGGGTACCACTGCGGACTCACCTTAATAATACATTTTTATTCCCACAGAAAGTAGCTCAGAAAATGGGCCTGGACACAAGAACTCCAGTCAATCTTTGGAAGGACAAAGCTCTCGTGGAATGCAACGTTGCCGTTCTTCACAGCTTCCAACAGCATAATGCTACCATTGTTGACCATCACACTGCTTCTGAAAGCTTCATCAAGCACCTGGACAATGAGAACAGATTGAGGTAAGCAATTATGAACTTTGATGGGACAAAATAAAACACATTTTTTTACGGGTTAGATTATATCATTGGGCAAGCAAGTACTAAGCACTTTAGGTACAGTCCATAACAAAAAGCATTCATCATCTGCTAAGCCTTTCCCAACTATGTTGGGGTCGGCTTCCAGTCTTACCGGATACAGCTGAATACCAGTATTTTACATGGAGCGACTGCCTATCTGACCTCCACAACCCAGTTACTAGCTAACACGATACCCCTTGGTAAGACTGGTTGTCAGACTTTCGAGCTTCTGTCGACCCGTAACAACTGTCAAAGATCTACAAATGACAGCTGGGACCAACGGCTTAACGAGCTTTCCGAGGCACAGAGGGTTCTTGGTATGTAAAGATGGTCACCCATCCACGGACCACCCGCGGCAAACGTAGCTTAACCTGATCGATCGACCCGTGCGGCTGTTATTACTTAGCCATAAGCCCCTCACAAAAAGCATTGCTCAAATCAATTACGTTATAGGTATACTAGTTACTAGTTAGTGTTATAGATATAGGTTATACTTTTAATAATCAACTGATGACACATAATTTTAAAAGTATTCTTTACAAAAATAAATTAATGGTATTGTGAATAGATCAAAACAAAATTCAATATTATCTGTGTCAAACAAAACAGCTGCTTGCGATAAAAAAAAACACCTATTTATGCGACACGTTGGTTTCCCCTTTCCGGCTTTCGTGGTCGGCTCTGTCCCATAAGCGGCGTAGAATAAACATAGATAATCAGATTAATGTCGTTGTGGACCAAAAGCATCCGGACCTGGCACATTAAAAGTGGACAAATGAGCGTAATTTAACGGCTAATATTTCTGCAAGCATTCATTGAGTGTGTGAAAAGTCTAACCTTCTTTTAATTGCCATGTTGGGTGTGTCATATAAAATAATAATAAAATAATAAAAATTATTTAATTCAGACATCATCCATAGATTGTTAGTAATGAGTTAGTAACAATTAGTGCTTATCTACTATGTTAGTAGATAACTCTGAGTTGCTTTACTGTGCTAAACCCAAAGCCACCTCCACCAGGTGCCTTTGGATGAGGCAGTCCTACAGCACACACCACCCCACAGCATATTATTTCCCTTTTGCAATGTTCAATAAAGTTTTGTGTTTTATTTTTATCGTGCATAATCGAAATCCGTGTTTTGTGATGTTTGAAAAGCATGAAATACTGAAAATAATAAACAAACGTTTCTGACGTAATTAAAGACGCGAATTGTGCAACAAAATCTATTAACGTTTCGACATTGTCGCGCCCGCTTGTAGTAAACAGATTGCGGATGAGAAAACTAGACTTAATTACAACCAGACTCGCTTGGTCATAAAGCTGTCGACACTAGAGCCTTGCAGATGGACCGATTAGCTTAGACATGTGGTCAGAAGGACATGTAAACATCAATGTTTTGAAAAGTCGTGTGATTGTTTGGGTTTGCAGCTTCACTTTACTAGGCGACTGTACCAGTGACGTCATTACAGACATTTATCAGTGTCTAAGATATTGTACAAATCATCCTCCTTGATACTGTAACAGTTTTTGTGCTAGACGAGTAGGATATCGATAAACCGACTAAGTTTTTGCATTAGTTAAATTCAGGTTAGTGAACGACGGGATAAAAACCGGCCAAGGGCGTGTCGGACCAGGCAAAATGAAGGGTTCTGTAGTTGGGATGAATTTATCCAAAGAACAAACTTTACATTGTTGTTGTAAACATGTTCTCCCATACATTCTAACTGCAAATGTAGTTTTGTACAATACTGACAGATTTACCATGTTATTTTAAGACCATAGACTTTTTATAGGTTTTCCTGTAATCTATAAGTATTCTATCTCTATTTTTTTCAAAATTTTAGGCTCAGTAGTTTCGGAGATAATGGGGGAATGGTCAATTTTCTAAAATTGAATTATTTAAAATTATAAAACAATTATATAGGAGACTCTTAAAGTAAGCCCTTTCATTTAATGTGTCACACGGTACAGTTTGTAAAACCTTTTTTAAAATTTTCTAATTTATCCCCCAAAAGTGACCCCATATTAATAAAAATATTTATTTACATTGCACGTCCGTGTTTCGGTCACAAATTCATAATCGGTCCAGTAGATTCGTAGCAAATCGGCTGTGTCAGACGGACAGACAGGCAGACACCCGAGTGATCCTATAAGGGTTCCGTTTTTACCTTTTGAGGTACGGAACTCTAAAAATGACGAAGCTTGTTGCCCAGCTTTAGAGGTGACTCCAACCTTTATTAATGTTACAAAAAATGCAAAGAGCTGGAGATTACTCTTCAAATATAACCATAAATGTATTGTTAAGTATTCTGAGAATCAATGACTTGCTATAGTGCGAACAACCGTACAAATACAGTTATATATTTTAATTGGAAACCAATCTATACAATGGACTGTCAAAAAATAATAGCGACTTGGTTGTTAGATTTGCGCGTCCAATTAGAGAATTTATAGGAAATGAAAATTATCGCATAGAGCATGAAATATTAATTGGCTTTCCTGAACATTTCATGCATTTAATTATGAGGTATACTGTTAAAAGGTTTTCGATTTGGCCGCCAACGTTAACTTAACCACCAAATCGATATTGTTGGGGAACTCTAAATAATGTAAAAAAATAAGTAATAGATGTCATTATTTTTTAACTTAAGGCGCTGACAAGTGGCAAATGACCAAAGTAGGCTTGTCTTGAGAAAAAAAATTGCCATATCTGTATAGTTTGTGGAAGCGGAAAAAATATATATTAATTTTGAACATATTTCTCAGAACATACATAATCAG
This sequence comes from Atethmia centrago, assembly GCA_905333075.3. Classification (NCBI taxonomy): domain Eukaryota; kingdom Metazoa; phylum Arthropoda; class Insecta; order Lepidoptera; family Noctuidae; genus Atethmia; species Atethmia centrago. Next base: position 24,645,985 of record HG995378.1, on the reverse strand, counting down.
CCTATAATGTACCCACTGCTGGGACACAGGCCTCCTCTCTGTGAGAGGGAGTGGGCCGTAATCCACCACGCGGGCCCAGTGCGGGTTGGTAGATATCACATGGTTGTTACAAAATTACGTTTTGAAAAAAAATCTCGATACAAATATTAACGGCAAACTAACCTCTTACCTTGAGTTCCAATCCAAAATATCTGTATAAAATATCAACGTACGTTACGTATTTAATTAATAACAAGAACGCTTTATTTGAATGCAGAACTTGGTTGTTTTTTTTGTTTTCGATTACTCAACTCAATTTTGAGTAAATATACATATAATTGCTTCATATTTTGCAATAAACAACAAGCGTTGTGTCATCCCGCTTCTCTTTCTTTTCTATGCAGTCTGACAGTGACCGCGGTTTAGCTGTTCTTCTGTCTTAATGACTCAAATATTTATTTAGTACATGCCGTTTTTTTAAGGATATAACCCAACGTACGAATATAAATCTTAGCGCTAATAAAGCGCTGTCATCTGTCATCGCCGGCGCCGGTAGCGAAGCAAACTGAAACTAAACTTCACAGAAATTTATGGCGCGGTCAATTAACGGTTGACTATCTCGTACAGTGATCAGAATGAAACGCTTAATAATCTTGCAGTGTCACCACGCGTTTAGTTGTAAACATAATTCATCATTCACTCAAGTGACATCAAGATCTACGATCAGGACATATATACTTAAGTCCTCATTAAACCAGTTTTAAATCACCTACCCAATGAATCATGGCATTATTTGTACGATCAGGAGGAGGAGATAACAGTCGCATGGTTGGATCCATCAGGTTAAGCTACGCTTGCCGGGATTGGTCCATGGATATGTGACCATCTTTACCTACCGAGACTCCTCCGTGCCTCGGAACGCACCTTAAGCCGTTGGTCCCGGCTGTTATTCGTAGATCTTTGTCAGTCGTTACGGGTCATCAGAAGTCCGAAAGTCTGACAATCAGTCCTATCAAGAGGTATCGTATTACCCAGTTCCTGGTTTGTGGAGGTCAGATAGGCAGTCGCTCCATGTGAAATACTGGTATTCGATCGCATCTGGTTAGACGGGAAGCCAACCCGAACATAGTTTGGAAAAGGCAGGCAGATTGATGTCTACAATCACAATTTTATTTTTATTTTATTTCATTTGAAAGGTATATCAACGACCTATTCACTAAAAACTTTAACATAATAAAAAATATACATATGCATTGAATTATGGTGATTTAGTCACAGTAAAAAACGTATATTTAAGAAGCTATTTTTTATGTAAATGCGCCACTTACATAAAAAATAGCTTCTTAAATATACGTTTTAACAAGGTATTTTACTCGTAGTAAGGATAGAAAACATAATTAGAAACAAAGAACAAAACATTAAGTAAAAAACAAAATCATAATCAAAATTAGAATAAAAAATTAAAATAAAAATCAAAAATATTATTAGAATCTAAATTAAATCGAAATTTAACAGCGTAATAAACATATACGTTGAATTAGTTCAACAAATAAAACAATAATATTATCTTTTAGTAACAAATGTGAGTACGAGTCATCTATTCCAAACAAAAACTATTCTATTCTATACAAAGTTATGAGTAATTTAAATACAGCGTTAAATAAAAGGAAGCGGCCGTAAATTGCCCAAATTATTTCGTGAGTTAATCGAGTCTAATTCAATTTGGGCGTCCTCGGGTACACAGTTTAAGTGACAATTTCGAGGGTCGGGTCGTTTGCGGTGCATCAAAATCATTAACATCACGCTGTTTTTCGTTCTACCGCGAAATTTGCGAAAGTTTTTTTCTAATTAGATAAATTGTATAGAATCAAGTTTATATAACTAAACAGACAGATGTGCTGCTGGGGAGTTAGTTCCACCACTTCTTCTTCCCAGCTAAAGCACTAGGAAGTGGTGAAGGGCGGGCATTTTGGGGGACTGTCTTAAGTAACTTTGACGTTCAAAAAGTGCTGATTTTCAGCCTAGTTTGAATAAATGACTTTTGTAACATGGGTTTGTTTTGTAGAGTTAGCGTCTTTGCAAAAATACCAACTAAACAATATTTTCAGCCATAGTACCCGAGACGACTCATCTTTCCTAAAATTTCTGATATACGATTACAAAACAGAAGGGACTTTCTTATCCGATTAAATCAAGGAAATCAATATATGATAATACATACATACTTATAAGTAGTGTGGGAATCTCCAGAAAAACATCAGGTAACTCAAAACAACCGGTTTGTTGAAAATCTAATACCTTTACACCTTAGACACGTAATATTTTTTATCCAATCGCCATTACCTTCTTACATCACATTTAACTCGTTCAAAATAGTAGTTTTTGAAACTAATGCTTAATAAGTGGTATCCGCAAACACAAGATCAAAGTTAAAAGAGTAAGAAATAGTTTGTTGCTTATAAAACCCAGCACATCACCGCACATGCGCTAAAGCGGGCGCAGCCACAGACAAGTACAAATTGGAATCAAAACTTTTTGTAATGCTATAAAAATGCCGCGCCCCACATACCTCTATGCGTTCCATTAGCAAAAAAAAAATATGGAAACTGATTGGTGATACTAACTTCTTTTTTTTGCCTTGTATCGTATTCGTAAAACAGTTTTATAACACAACTAGCTGCGCCACGTGGTCACCCCCATAAGTCTCGATCCCGTGGGCAGATCGTGATAAAAAGTATCCTATGTCCTAAAAGATCATGGTCAACCTACCCATGTGCCAAATTTCATCCAAATCCGTTCAGCCGTTTAGCGTGAAAGCTAAAAAAACAAACAAACGAACTAACAAACAAACGTACGAACAAACGTATTTAAATATCGATACCCCCAGCCCACCGTTAGAGGGGCTTGTGGCTAAGTAATAACAGCCGCACGGGTCGATCAATCAGTTTAAGCTACGCTTGTCGCGGTTGTCCGTGGATGGGACCATCTTTACATACCAAGACCCCTTCGTGCCTCGGAAAGCACGTTAAGCCGTTGGTCCCGGCTGTCATTTGTAGATCTTTGACAGTCGTTACGGGTCGTCAGAATCTCGAAAGTCTGACAACCAGTCTTACCAAGGGGTATCGTCTTACCCAGTAACTGGGTTGTGGAGGTCAGATAGGCAGTCGCTCCATGTAAAATACTGGTATTCAGCTGTATCCGGTAAGACTGGAAGCCGACCCCAACATAGTTGGGAAAAGGCTAGGTAGATGACCCATCACGTCTGCGGAGTTTTGCTAGCTAATTTGATTTGCCCTGTATAATAGTAACAAGTCAATCTATTGTCATTATTTTGCACAATATGTTACGCCAAAACTACGTTGTTGCATAATACAATCATTACCTCTTACCTTGAGTTCTAATCCAAAATATCTGCATTAAATATCAACATACGTTACTTATTTAATTAATAAAAAGAACGTCTTATTTGAATGCAGAAGTTGGTTGTTTTTTTATTTTCGATTACTCAACTCAATTTTGAGTAATAGATAATTGCTTTATATTTTGCAATAAATTACAAGCGTTGTGTCATCGCGCTTCTCTTTCTTTTCTATGGAATCTGACAGTGACCGCGGTTTAGGTGTTGTCAGCGACTTAAGAATAATAAAAATGGTACCATTTTAAAGGTTAAACTGTTAACTTTAAATTGATACCAAATGAACTTGCCGTGATCATTTAAATCACACCAGTATTTAAGGAGCTCTCTCGGAATCCGAATTCCGAGTAAGTGATTCCATACTTTTGCTCGCGAGTGTAGTAGGCACCTACCTGTTAATGAAGCAAATTCCAAACATATCTGATGTGTGGGTGTTAGATTATTATTTAATCTAAACAAATGATCACGACACGTTATGTAAATAACAATACCGGCTTGCACTCGATAGACTGTCCTCCGATACCTACCTATTAACACCGTAAAGGCTCTTACAGACTGGGCCGATATCGCGGGCGCGACTAGCATATTTCTGCCTGCCGCGCCCATGATATCGCGCTAGTCTGCACGAGCCTTAATTTTAAAACATTGTAAAAGCCAGTTATTTTTAAAAGAGTAACCGTACACAACACGTGCATCCAGTTTCTGACGTTTTATAAGTGCCCATGTAGGTTTATGTGAAATAAAATAACGACCAATCAATAAATTATAACTTATTAATGAACTAACTTTTGCTTGCGGCTTCACCCGCGTGGAGGTCGGGAATTATCCGACGGAAAGAAAGAAAAAATAAAATATTTATTGGGACTCGCACAGGAGATCACTAGTAAAATATACCCTAGCTTAAGAGGTAGAGTATCATTCTTGTTCAGATTTTGCAAAATAAACAGTATACCTAAATCTATTTCTAAACCAAACATCAAACTGTATTTCAAACTCTGTCTGTTTTTTTTAGATAAATAAAGATTATTATTATTCAAAGACACTCATGGAAACATAAGAAAACAAAAACCGAGTAAAATAAAAACAAAACGTTATGTAGGGCCGGGCCAAAAAAGGCTCCTATCTCAGCATAATGCTGTGACACTTAAAAATAAGTGCCGCAGCGCTGGTATTCTGATAGGGCCCGACAACACGGGAACGTACTACCTGAATAAAATCCAGGTTATAAACTATCTGTGTGCCAAATTTCATCCAAATCCGTTTAGCTGTTTCTGCGTGATTGACTAAAATCATCCCGATATACAAACACACAAACTTTGACATTTAAAATGTTATTAGATATATATTATACAATACTAGCTTCTGCCTGCGACTTTATCCGCTTGAAATTTCGGCCCCGTCGCATCGCATCGCCCGCCCGCTGCTTTTTCGTTTTCGCGTAGCGTTCTTCCTGTTTTTTTTTACTCAGTTCCTAAGGGTCATAGCGTGAAGTTATAACCGTCCTCAAAAATTGAGCTATATAATTTTCAGAATCCGACTGGTAGTTCCAGAGATTAGCGCGTTCGAGTAAATAAACGAACTCTTCAGCTTTATTATTATATGTTAGTATTATGATATCTTCGAAACTATGCATTTTCGGATCATTATATTCTAGGACTTTTGTATTATTTTTACTTATAGAATATAACTCCAGTGTTATGGGATATAAAAAAAAAACAAGTTGTATAATTATTATAAATATAGTATGAAGTAGGATAATTCATGAAAAATACGTTATTGTAGTGAGATTTGACCGATTTTCATAGAATTCTTCTAACATTTTTTTCAGTTGATATAAATTGTCCGTCATGCCGGAAATTCTGGGTTTAAAACCTTTTCCTATATGAAAAAATGTAGCTCTGGTTTTGCTGATGAACCAATGACGCACGAAAAGAGTTTTATTTGTTAAAGTGCACGCATATTGACACTGGAAATTCATAACCCCGAATGAAAAAAAGAAGACCATTGTGACAAATATGGTTTTCCTTCCTCAGTAGGTAGGTAATTATCTAATATTTTTAGGGTTCCGTAGTTGTTGACTAGGAACTCTTTTAGTTTCGCCAAGTCAATCTGTCTGACTGTCCGTGGCTTAGCTCAGAGCCTCTTAGTACTAGAAGTCTGTAATTTGGCATGAATATACATATTAATCACGCTGACAAAGTTAAATAAAATCTGGAAAAAAAAATGTAGAATGTGTAGGTAAACTCCCTTGGACGTATAGTGGGCATGCAATTTTTTTTTCTTGTCTATCCTATGGTGTGTGGGGTAGGTAACGTTGGATGGGCCCGTCAACCTTGTTTTAGATTCAGGGATCCGTTTGCGTAGCTTTAAAATGGAAATTCTTGTCAGTGTCGTCGTCCCCCAGCTAAATGGTTTTTGGAAATTTGAACAAATTCGCGGTAGTAGTTTATATAAGTAGCTTATAGAAGATAAAAGGAAAATTGTCACAGCTAAGTAGGCTTTACAAGTTCCGAGCAATAGACCAACTTACATTTGCAGTTGGAATTTATGGAAGAACACGTTTTTCAACGACAGTATTAAGTTTGTTCTTAGGATAAATTCATCCCAATTACGGAACCCTTCATTGTGCGTGGTCCGAAATGCACTGGGCCGGTTTATTTTTATTTTTGTATCTATACAATGAATGAATATACAGGTAATCAGAGCGTATATTTAAACCAGTAAAAGGGGATTTTCTTTTATCAATTTACAATCTAGAAGGAAGAGTTTACCTCGACCCGTAACTGACAACGCATTCCAACTTGTTCAAGGAAGTCACGATTGTTTTGTCACGCACGACCAAATATTTAGACAGTACCCTTGTCATTACCATCATGTTTCTGCAAAATACAATAAAAGGAAACTAAATAGTATAACAATTAAAGAGTTACGCATATCAACAGGTCCGGCTGCCCAGCGGATTGGATCTGGATTGTGCCTCCGATGTCGTCATCAATCACTCCTGTTTTCCACCAAGAGATGGCTCTGTACTATTTGAAACCCTCTTACGAGTATCAGGTCAGTAGTCTACAAAACAATGAATAAATTACAATTTATGTACAGCTTTTATAAATATTAATATCTAATACAGGATAAAATTAAATGAAGTCGGGAAGCTTCACAGAATTGACGGGTATTGATTTGAAACCATGATAAAACAAAGTAAAGTTTTGCCAGTTAATTTTGACGCTGTTTAATTAAAATCAAACAAGGCTAAAGACGAGTTTTATATTATATAACATTAAACAATATTACATTATACTTCGAGTAAAACGAATCATATGTTATCAGGAACCCGCATGGAAGACGCATCAGTGGCAGAAATCTAAGCCAGTAACGGGAAAGAGACCCATCAATAGGAAATTTCATTTCAAGCAAATAGCTCGGGCTGTTAAGTTTACCTCCAAACTATTCGGGCGGGCCCTGTCCAAGAGGATCAAAGCTACTGTCCTATATGCAACTGAGACAGGCAAATCTGAACAGTTTGCCAAGGAACTGGGAGTAATATTTGGACACGCCTTCAATGCTCAAGTAAGTAAATTAAATATGCAAGTCATAATACATTTTTTCCTTAACTTTTGACAACAATAAAATAAAATAAAGCACTGCTTGTTCCAAGAACTTGAGGTCTCTAGCACTTAATGATTTGGTCGCGTTTTAGGTACACTGCATGGCTGATTATGATATAACATCCATTGAGCACGAAGCTCTGTTGCTGGTCGTGACATCGACATTTGGTAATGGTGATCCTCCTGAAAATGGCGTTGTAAGTATATCTAAATAAATTAATAATTGAAATGAAAAAAGAATGGAAACATTTGAACATTTTATAACAAATGATGTTGTTTAGGCTTTTGGAGAACATCTATGCGAGCTTTTGTATGCTGATCAAGTTGGCGAAGAAGGCTCAGGGTAAGACTGCATATTTGTATACTAAACATACCTATGTATAATAATTTGTCACAAGTAAAGGATTTTAATGTAAACACATATTTACAGGAATCAAATGCTAACACCAAAATCATTTATAAAAGGTAACAGCCAAATGGAACTACAAAAATGGTCCGGTAATCCCAAGAAGCTGAACCGTTTAGAATCATTGAAAGGTATTATAATAATAAACAATAATATAAAATCTATACATATATTACTATAATAAATTAATAATCATTTTCAATTTAACAGGCAGTACCACAGATGCCACATCCATAGACAGTTTCGGTCCACTAAGCAACGTTCGTTTTGCGGTATTCGCTCTGGGTTCGAGCGCGTACCCGAATTTCTGTAACTTCGGTAAATACGTGGACAAGTTACTAGGTGACCTCGGAGGAGAACGGGTTCACGACCTTGCCACCGGTGATGAGATGTGCGGCCAAGACCAGGCCTTCCGGAAGTGGGCCTCTGGTGTCTTCAACGTAAGTTGGAAATTACTCGTGACGAATTCATGCCGCCTCTACAATCTGTTGGTCACTGAATGATTATATTGTGTGTTATTTGCATTGTAACAGATTATGTGAGATGGTTAAACAACCAGCTCAAATTACTGATGTTTATGTAATTAAGTTTTTTGCTTAAGGGGACTACAGGACCTAAACGCAAATTTTATAAGTTTTATAATGCCTTGTATAAAGTATATGATTCACCGCAGTAAACAAAATCAGAAAAATATATGATATTCTAAAGGATATATGCTAGGTAGATAGTGTGTTGAAAACATAATACAACTAATTTAATACGATAGAAAAAAATCACGAAGATACCTATAAAAAATTCTTTTAACGATTAAAAACCATACTAATATACATGAAATCATTTTGTTTTTTCGTCAGATATACTTTCGTCTATAAGAAACATATTAGCATAATAGTGTTTTACTTTTTTTAAACAATCTATAGCTTTTTTGTAAATCGATAATTGCTTCATATTTTGCAATAAATTACCAGCGTTGTGTCATCGCGCTTTTCTTTCTTTTCTATGCAGTCCGACAGTGATCGCGCTCTTAATAAAAGATCATCAATCACTGATTTAGCAAGCAGGAACTTTTAATGTATAAAACACAATTGTGTGTTGTCAATCCGTTAATAAGAGACTATAATAATCTTGGTACACACGACTACATATCAAGCTATACATTTCCAGTATAAGCTGATCTCTCATTGTATAGGATTTCCATACAATGAGAGGTCAGCTTATACTGGAAATTTATAACTCGATATGTAATCGTGGGTACATAAACAAAGTATGTTTAATTACATGTTTAATTAAAAAAAATAATCTTCTAAATAGGTATCATGTGAAACCTTTTGTCTGGATGATGACGAAACATTACAAGAAGCTAAGAGAGCCTTAGGAACTGTTGCTCTCAGTGAAGAGACTGTACGCTTTGCCCCGCCAGAAGTTCGTCCACCAACACTGCAAGTTGCTTTACAATTAGCTCTGAACAAAAAGTTCATACAATGCGTCGTGAAAACCAACAAAGACTTAGGCCATGGATCTTCTGAAAGATCTACTATATTTATAGATATGGAACCAAAGGTAACAAACTAACTTATAATTATAGTAGATCATAATAGTCATTATTTGTATAATAATAGTAAATATTTTAAAAGCCTCGTTGGTCTAGTGATCGCAAGCGCTACTGCTGAGCATGAGGTCCTCGGTTCGATTCCCGGGTCGGGCAAAGTGTTATATTGGGTTTTTCTATCTGGAATTTCTCAGTATGGAGTCTGGATTTGTGCCCGGTTGATAGCCATAGGCTCGCCCCCTATATTACATGGGACTTAAACATAACTGGCGAAATGTGGGTGTACTACAGGTACACCTCTGCCCAACCCTTCAGGGAAACAAGGCGTGATGTTATGTAATATTTTAAATACAATAATTAATTTCCAGGAAGAGATTAAATATGATCCAGGAGATCACGTAGGAATAATTGCGTGCAATCGCAAAGAACTGGTGGATAGCATACTGGTTAGACTGAAGGATGTCGATGATTATGACCAGCCTTTACAACTTCAACTTATGAAGGAAACACATACGTCAAGCGGTAAGAAATACAATACACATTATACTACGGTCATTTTATTTTTAGAAAATCATATAAATTATTTATGAGAAATTTTGAACAGGTCCAGTAAAATCATGGGAGCCACATGAGAGACTCCCAGTTATGAGCGTACGGGAACTGTTCACACGGTTCTTGGACATCACGACACCGCCTACCACTATCTTACTGCAATACTTAGCAACCACCTGCGAAAATGAAGACGAGCGCAACCAACTTAACTCTCTTGCTACCGTAAGTATCAAAGTCAAAGTTTGCGGACGGTGAGCAATGGGTAGCTCGCCGTCCGATAAGGACCAGGCCCGGGTCGACGGAGCCTCAAAGAGATGTTGTCAGCACGAGTGTAGGGGTCCACTAGGGCCGATGCCTATCGGGGTCGTGGGGCAGTCCGAAAAGGATACCGAGGGTCCTGGCAACACAGGCAACGGAAGGAACACGGGTGGGTTTTAGTCAGTAAGAGTCTGAGACACCTTTCCGCTCCGCCCAGAGTGGGAGAAGTTATTTGATAATTTCCAACCCAAAACAAAGAAAGTATCAAAGTAATAAACACAGTGATGTGTTTTTTTTTAAGAATGTCAATAATTTATCGTGAATATAATATTTTCTCTAGGAGCCCGGAGCCTACGAAGACTGGCGTCACTTCAATTTCCCAACTGTATCTGAAGTACTGGAACAATTCTCGTCAACTAGACCGAGCGCGTCTTTACTCGCTGCACTCCTCTCACCTTTGCAGCCGAGATTCTACTCCATCTCGTCATCTCCTTTAGCTCACCCAAAACGTCTTCACCTGACCGTTGCCGTCGTCACATACCGAACTCAAGGTTAGTACACGTAAAACATAATTTTAACTTTTACTGTAAACAATAATGTCTCATAGTTTATTACTGCTCATTCCCACATACACTGACATCGCTGATTCCATTGAAATCCAGTTTACAATATGATCTAATTTTAAGTTAAACGACGTCCGCTCCAAACAATCCAAACAATCTGATAGATGAGTCGGCTGCAGTAGCGACATCAAAAAGGTTATTCAGTGTTATATTTATGATTTTCTATTTATGATGTGGTTAGTTGTAGTAAAACAATGATGTCATATTCAAACAGATGGCGAAGGACCTCTTCATTATGGTGTTTGCTCAAATTATATCATGGACCGTAAGCCTGGCGATGAAGTTTACCTCTTCATGAGAAGGTATTTGGGAGTTTTTTACGCTTAATAATTTATTGTCCTCGATATTTATTTATTTATCATTATTTACAAACTCAAACTCAAACACAAACTCAAACTCAAACTCAAACTCAAAGCATTTATTTCAATTAAACCATTTACAGGCACTTTTGAATTGTCAAGGAGTCGGTCAGTTAGAAATATGAAGCTAGTTGCCCATTCCAAAGCGTAGTAGGTACCTATGGAGAAGAACGGGCAAGAAACTCCATGGACACTCTTTTAAATTAAATTGATACATAAAGATTAGTACAAAAATAATGTTGAAATTATAACTAAATGTGAGGACGATGTAAAATAAACATTTATTTACATCCATTTTGATAACTCAAATTTTATTTTCTAGCGCTCCCAACTTCCACCTTCCTCAGGACTTGTCAGTCCCACTGATACTAATAGGACCTGGAACTGGTATTGCTCCATTCCGCGGTTTCTGGCACCACCGCCGAGCTCAACTCAAAACTCGTAAGCGTCAAACTGCTGGACCAGTCTGGCTGTTCTTCGGGTGTCGGACGAAAAGTATGGACTTGTATCGCGAAGAGAAGCAGCAGGCCTTGAAAGATAACGTTATTTCCAAAGTATTCCTGGCGCTGTCTAGAGAGAAGAACGTTCCTAAGGTAATTCTGGTGATAAAAACTTTAATACAGAATGCAGCAAAATCCGAATTTGGGTCTTTACTCATGGTTTCTTACAGATGTACGTCCAAGACTTAGCTGAACAAGAAGGGCCGGAGATTCAAGATTTGTTGGTTAATAAAGGAGCTCACTTCTACGTCTGCGGTGATTGTAAAATGGCTGAAGACGTCCACCAGAAGCTCAAAGGCATTATTAAGAAACACGGCAACATGACTGATGGGGAAGTGCAGAACTTCATGTATATGCTCAAGGTGTGTAAACGTTATTATTTTTATCCGGACAATTATCCCCAGCAAACTTGCAATAGTTATCAATTTACGTTGTTATCCCGAGTATTATATATATGTAATAGAGATTTTCGTTGATAACCCGAGTATGTACTTCATTTGCGCTCACTGTCGTTATATAAGGAACTCTTGTACGAAAGTTCATGCTTCTAGAACCAGCAGTTTAGGCTTTCCAATATAAGGAATATTGGTCGTCTGTCAGCGTCAATTTGTCAGCGCCAACAGTTATGTAATCTGATGCAGCTCTAAGCTTCAATTAAACAAATTATTTAATTATTGTATTATTTTCAATTAACTTCACATAGGAGGAGAACCGCTACCACGAGGACATCTTTGGCATCACGCTGCGCACCGCCGAGGTACACTCCGCATCCCGGGAGTCAGCTCGCAGGAACCGCGTGGCCGCACAGCCGTGACGCCGGTCCTCACGCTTTCACCTCAATTCTTCCACGCTCACCTAGCCTAACTCGATTCGCAAACCTAACAACTGCTACATAATCGAATCCAGTGCTTCATTCATTTCAACGTTATCGTCAATCTCAAATCTAACAGCTTCTAAATTTGCGAAGATTTTTAGCAGCGTCAATTTATATTGCTAATATTTCTGGTTCAAATGAGTCAATTACTCTACTTTGGCTTTTGTCAAGCATAAGAATTTATTTGGGCCACTCGGCCACATACATAGGTTGTGCGTGTAATGGGTCTTGAATTTATTGTACATAATCATCAACTTCACGAGTTACATTCCATTTCAATACTATTCTTTTGGGATGCTCATGTTCAGAGGCAGCTGAAATATTTATATATTTTATAAAGTTATTTTTAATGAATTCCAAGCAGGGTGATTTAACATTTAATAACGCACAAAACGCATTACCATCAGATATGTTACACTTTAAATGCTTAATCGTTGAATTGTATCGATTGTCTTCGAAACATTTCAGAATTATAAGAATTTACCAATTACATAGTATTTAGATGTAATTTTATTCCATTTAATGTTAATAATATAAAACTATAATGACTTTCATTGACGTCATAAAATAAAATATTGTCCACTTGTTGCTAATAAAATTTTAAATCATATTTTGTTAGTAGATTATCATATAAAATTTTAACTAGTCTAGTTAGTTGGTAAATATTTTCAAAATTGTATTTTCGTTGATAAACCTCTATTACAACAACATCTCTTTGTTGTAATGCCTTTATTGCCAAATATTGTACAGATTGTGGTATAGTTATTTTATGCTATCAATGTAAATAAACGTACTTTAAGTTCTATTATAATTGTGAATGTTTTAGATTTAAAATGTATCTTTTACCTGAAATTTATTTAGAGAAATTATTTTAAATATAATTGTTTTGTTTAAGATTTCTATCAATATTATCTACCAAACGACCATGTATAACGCATATAGTACCTACTTAAATTAATTATAATATTAAATATGAGCAGCTATACCTACTAATAATGTTTATTCAAATGTATTTTATTCACATGTCCTTTATATTTGACTATTAGGTGTGAGTGTTAAATTTGTGATCCTTAAACTAGTCCTAAGAAATGTATTCATATTTTCTATTATTCATATTATGAGAATTTAATATACAAATAAAAATCTTTTCTGATGTTACCTAATATTTCTATATTAAAATAGCATATAAAATATAATAACTGTCTTTGCCGGATATTTACAAAATACGGATTTCATATCTTATAAATTTAATCGAATGCACATTTGAGACTAATAACGTTGTTGTTACTATCAAGTTCATATCACGCAAAATATTATCGTAACGCACTATTTCATCTAATAACGAAAACTGTTCGGAAATGTTAGACGAAGAAATTATAATTGATTACGAAATATTTGTCTGTTATTGGTCAAATAAAGTTCCTTCGTATTCGAAAATGCACCAGGGATTTTTTATTTACTTCTCCTTCATATTATGAATTCAGCACAAGTTTGATCTAAGGCGACTGAGTCGAATATCAAATACCTACAATCCTTTTGTTTTTCGACCTATAGTGTTCAAATACCAACCTAAACCTTTTTTTTATTTACTACTCCTTATTATAAATTCAGCACAAGTTTAAGGCGACTGAGTCGAATATCAAAAACCTACAATCCTTTTGTTTTTCCTCCTATAAAGATAGCGTTGAGTGAAAGATGTGTAATTAATTATTTCTGATGTAAATAGATTTGTGAATTAAATATAGCTATTGTACTCGTATTTAAGTAGGACTAGTAGGTACTCAACTGTACTCAGCGCACGGAGTATTCATATACCAACCTACCTTTTATAATCACATAATATTATTGATAGGTACATCTCAAGATAAAATACATAGATTTTTGTAAATTATAACATACATACATACATACATACATACATACATACATACATACATACATACATACATACATACATACATACATACATACATACATACATACATATATAACATCACGCCTTGTTTCCCCGAAGGGTTGGTCAAAGATGTACATGTAGTACACCCACATTTCGCCAGTTATGTTTAAGTCCCATGTAATAGGGGGCGAGCCTATTGCCATCAATCTCAAATATAGACTCCGGGACTCTGAGAAATTCCATATAGAAAAACCCAATAACACTTTGCCCGAACCGGGAATCGAACCCAGGACCAGCAGTAGCGGTTGCGACCTCTAGATCAATGAGGCAGTCAATTATATGATTCTTTATTTAGAAAATCACAAAGGTCTACGTTACAATATATTATGATTAGATTTAGGGCTCAATACACAACATTAGAGAATGTAGGCAGGACAGAAAATTAGATGTAAAATATTGTTGATAGTTTGAAATTTAATGAACATAATTATAAATAATAGTCAACAGCATACAAATACCATGCAAATGAATTCATACTGCCAACTTTGATAATATCAGTAACAGCTTTTGACGAGATTTGCGATAAAAGACAAGAATTACCTGTTCTGATTTTATGATCTTGAAATGTTCACATTTTAATCTCAAATGAAAGCAAGCGTTTTACCTTCCTAAGAGCATTGCACATCACACGATAAGTGAAAAAATTGAGTACCTCCATGAGAATTTGTAAAAGAAATTATTCATTGTTGAAAATGCATTTTGCTCAATCACATTTCATCCTATAGGATAAAGTGCTGTACATTCTTGCACATTTATAGAGTCTATACAAGTGTATATTTTGATATACACTTGTATACACTCTATAGACGTGCAAGGATGTGGATGTGATGTGCAAATGATCAATTTAAAGAATAGGACCAACTCAAAGTAAGTGAATTATGAGAAACAAATCAGTTTAAATTCGTATCTCTCGATTGTTCAATCCGAATATAGCTCATGGAGATCCCAAAAAAAAACACCGTTTGTAAACCGGTCTGATAGCACTGTAGCCCATGCTGATTGCTGTTAGTAATCGAAGTCTGATTATACAGCACATTTAGAACTAGGTAGTGGGCAGTCATTTCCTAGTCGGGGTCAAGCGGCTGTTAGGTACCGTAAAATGGGGTGAAGCGGGTCCCAAGGGGGAACAGAATCATGTAGTCTAATTTTGTTCACGTTCATTTTCTGGTTTGGTAACTTAGTTTGTCTGTGGTCGAGTAACTGACTTGAACAAAGAAGGTTTTGAATTTTTATGTAATGGCAACACACGATTCATAGATAGTCCAGTATTACACTGATCGGAAAACGCCGGTATACGCCTGTTTTCTGGATCTCTCCAGAGCCTTCGATTTGGTAAATTATGATGTACTCTGGAGAGAGCTTGAGGATAGGGGTGTACCGGCCGGAGTGCTCAGGATCCTACGGTATTGGTATGGGAATCAAGAAAATGTTGTAAGGTGGTCCAATGCACTCTCTGATACATACAGGTTGGAATGCGGTGTGAGGCAGGGTGGTCTGACATCTCCGAGGCTTTTTAGCACATATATAGATGGCCTAATCGTGAACCTCAGCAATATGAGGGTGGGATGCAGCGTCCATGGTATAAAAATAAACAGTATCAGCTACGCTGATGACATGGCGTTGCTGGCGCCGACGGCAGGTGCGATAAATGAAATGCTTCGGGTCTGTCAGGCGTATGCTGCCTCACACGGACTTGTTTATAACGTTAAGAAGTGTGAATACATTGTCTTTAAGGCCGGCGGTGATTGCCCAGATACTATACCTGACATTACCCTAAACGGCTTGAACGTCAAAAGAGTGACAACAGTCAAATATCTAGGGCATCTTCTCGCTGACGACCTTAAGGACAATGCTGATATTGAAAGAGAGCGTAGGGCACTGGCGGTCCGAGGTAACATGTTGGCCCGAAGATTCGCTCGGTGTAGCAGTTTAGTAAAAGTGACACTGTTTAAGGCATATTGCCAGTGTTTTTACACGGGGAGTCTTTGGGTCAACTATACTAAAAGAACGTTAGATGACCTACGCGTACAATATAATAATATTTTTAGGATGATGTTGGGACTGCCGCGATGGTGCAGCGCTTCTGCTATGTTTGCGCAAAACCGAACTGACGGCTTCCACGCCGTCATTCGTAAGAAAACCGCGTCGCTGTTGTCAAGGTTGCGGGCGAGTGGCAACAGCATCCTAAAAACTATGGCGGAGAGTATTGACTCTCCGATTGTTAAAAGTTTTGTGAGAAGGACAATCACTGGACATTAAACCGGAGGTATCCTTTTCACAATACTATTTTTTTTTTTTTTTTTTTTTTTTTTTTTTTTTTTTTATTATTCTCTATTGTATCTCAGCTACTAACACTAGAAATAAGTTATTTTTGTTTTGCTTACTAACACGATGGATCACTGTTGTCCGAAAAATAAAGAATATTATTATTATAGACAAAGTAGAATAGAAGAAAAAACGGTTTAAAAATCCCGCTCCAAAACAGTCGTATTTTGGTTCCGCGTAATTTCGTCTTTTTGTTTGGTTTCTGTGATTTTTCGGCAATATAACCCGGTTCTAAGCAAACCTTGTCTCTTGGGTTATTGTAAAAACGCATAGGTGAGTGAATTTGTGTATTATTTTCCTGCATAATTGGAGAAAACTTATTTAAAGGCAATTACTTAGATTTTTGGGGTTATCAGGGTCACCTGAGGGGTGAAGCGGGTCATTAAAAAACGGAACATTAAAAAAAAACCTTCAATCTGATTTTGCCAAGTGCTCATATATTCAAATTGTAAACAAAGTTCAAAAGTGACCCGCTTCACCCCATTTTACGGTACATGTTTAAATTCATCTTCTCTTTGGATCGGCATGAACTATAGAAGAATACGTCATGCCGTAGCAATAATAGTAGCCAGTTTGCAAGTGTTCCTGCCCAGTATGCACCAGTCTAAACTTACCTGCCCAGTATGCGCCGGCCTACACTTAAACTAGCCGTTTATTCAAATCACAACTGTGATATTTGACAGTTGTATAAATGGATATAAAACGGAAAGTTGTTTAACATTTTCCTGATTGCACATTTAAGTATCGCAACTACTGGGACCTATTTTAAAGAACATTTTCAAATACAAACACCAAAACGTTACAGGAAAAAATAAGAAATAAAACATATTTGTAGCCAACGAAGAGTTTTTGTGTGAGTGTTGGTGTATCAAGCGCAGGCCACACCGCCAGCTAGCGGGCGGGCGGGCTAGGCGGGTGGGCGAAGCGAACGAAGGAAACTATACAAACTACGCGAAATATTGGCGAGCTAAACTATGGGGTTCACACCGAAAACTACGGACAGACGAGCGACGGGCGGAGCGCGAAGAGCGGGCGAAGCGGGCTAAGCGGGCGAAGCGGGGGGCGCGGATTGTAGAGCGTGAGGTTAGCGTTCTATCTGTCCATTGTCATTTGCGCGCAGTCGCATTGTGCACTAAAAAAACACTACACTGCTATTCGAAAGACGAGCGTCGACTAGTCTACTCGAAACGGGGAGGACGGGCGAACGAACCGGGCGAGCGGGCTAAGCTAGCGAAGCGCGGGCGCGCCAACGAGGTGAATGAGTAGCTTCGCTGGAATCGTCGGATATTTCGTTAGCTTAGCTCGTTAGGTTAGTCGGTAGCTCGCGGTGTGAACCGAAGTATGTAAAGAGGTGAAACGATGTTCACCCGCCTAGCCCGCCCGCCCGCTAGCTGGCGGTGTGGCCTGCGCTTAATAAGTCTGGATTAGCATACTTTCAATCCCGGGAGTACGTTCCAGTGGTATATTTTCCGACATCCACGCGGACAATAGCTGGTCAAAAATATAAGTAATTCTTTTGATTAGTATAGGCGCCTTTCCCCACCTCAATGGGGTTTCTCAACCGCATGCGTCATGTTTATGAATGACAAGACTATTCTTATCTAATGCTAATCTTATAACCAGTGACGTCATAGTAACGTCATTAAGTTACTGAAAGTGAATATGCTTGGTTTCACGTAGGTTTTTGTATTTAGTTATGCCCTAGCTTCTAAGAAAATTGTTAGGACGTGTTAGTTCAGTGACGAAAGACTGGAGATCCTGTATTTGTAAACTTTACCTTGTAAAAACAGAAAAATCAATAGTTTGGTTTTTGAATATTGTTTTTATTGATAGAATGGCCACTGGTATGGCTGGTTGGACTGATGTGGTGATGTTGGCCAGTTTCTATCTATGCACTGCGTGCATGAAGGTGGTGAAACAGGCTTTATGTAAAGGTTTGGTACAGAACCCGGGCGAAAATTATTTATTTACCACGTTGCTGTCTCTACATTGCATACCATTATTACAAGGATCTGTATCTATATTTCGATGCAGGTGATCATTTAACCGATACAGTGCTTAGAATACCTAGCTACATAGAGCTTTCAGGATCCAAACACCGAATACATAGGATCAGTCTCAAAAGCCGATTAGATGTAAGCGCCTGATTTACCGGGCCATTGAGTGTAATAATCATGAAATCTGTCCCTTTAGTTTCATAGACTTCGAGTACTATTGGAAGAACTATTTGAATTTAGAATTTCGAGAATATAGTTTGTGCTTTTTGTGTATCACGTATACCACAAATCACAGTGAAAAAGGGTGGTGTGGCGAACCAAACTAATTATCTATGGTCCCCACTGTTAGATACATACATTCACATCACTTTTTGGTCTCGAGCAGTTAGTCTATGGTTAACGACAAGAAACAAGTGGGACTTGATATTTTTGAATCTGAATAGCTAACATGATTCATAATTACTTATCTTATGTTTGTGCATATGTATATTCTTCCGCTATTGCTGGAATACTGGGATTTGACACAAAATACACATCTTATTATAAGTGGCGGTAACAGGGCTCCATCCATCCATCTATTATTTCATCAACCACAGCCCGTCTACACCCACTGCTGGGCATAGGCCTCTCTTCTCTTGTGCCAATCCCCACGCTCCTGTGCCAGGCTTATCCAGGGTTTAACCGCGATAGCAACAATGTCGTCCACCCATCCATTAAATAACTACTATGCATAATCAGCCTATAATGTTAACTGCTGGGACACAGGCCTCCTCTCATCAAGGGGAGTGGGCTGTAATCTACCACGCGGGCCCAGTGCGGGTTGGTAGATGTCACATGTCTTCGAATTTACTAATAACTACTAACTATAAAATAGTTGTAATTTTAAAATGATGACAGTTAACTTCATATAATGTTTGGCATTTGAAGTTTTTAATAACAGACAGTTTATTTACTTGGCTGACAAGCAATCTACGCGTGCATTACATGATGAATCACTATGACTTGTTTAGTATTGTATTGTTTGATCATTACAATAGTATCTGTAAAATAAATAAATATAGATTTATTATTATGAACCTACTTAGTCATCAATTATGCTGCTTTTACTATTCCACTGACCACATTTAAGTTAAATCTCAAATCGTTTATTGCAATCCATAATGTACAATTACAGGTGGTAAATAAAAAAAATAGAAACAATTATGGACCCTGTCGGGCACAGCAAATTTTTAAATAAGTAGAGAGAGGAGGAGCGCTTTATTAATTTTCCTTGTTATTAAGTTAGAATTATTTTATATCCTATTACCTATGTATTTATATTTCAATTCATTCACATATTCTATTAATATTTTATATGCAGGTCTATCATTAAAATATAAATAAATAATAAATTAATATATTATTTATTTAATTATATTTAATCTTGCTTATTTCT
The DNA here is from genome assembly GCA_905333075.3 of Atethmia centrago. Lineage (NCBI taxonomy): Eukaryota > Metazoa > Arthropoda > Insecta > Lepidoptera > Noctuidae > Atethmia > Atethmia centrago. The sequence continues at coordinate 24,626,148 of HG995378.1, read as the reverse complement.
TTACTCGCTTAAAAATTGTTAATAGGGTATTTTACTATACTAGAAAAATCGATTAATATATTATTGAGATAGTTTAGGCAAAAAGGAGTCGGAAAATGTTAGTTTTAGTTCATAAAATAACCTTAGAATATAGAAAGAACCAGAAGCCGCGAACACGCCTAATACTGAAGCGTCAAAAACTACTCCTAAATAGAGTAGTTTGACGCGCAGCCGATCAGTTACTCTGTGAACGTCGTATCGCGTAACGTGTTTTACCGGTGTGCAATTTTATTTAAATATGCCGTCTTGTGTCGTTCATACCTGTAAAAATGCAGCGGGGCTAAAAAATAAACAGGATGGGAACATTTCACGTGTAAATAGCGCATTTAAATATCGTCTTATTTAATTACTGAATAAATTGTTCAGTTTGTAATTGTCATAAAGAAAGATGCATCCATCTTGTTAGTGTTGCCGGTATAAGAGTTTTGATTTTCCCTTCTTTTTATTACCTACTGAGGGCATTTATTCGTTGTAGTGTTAAATTAATGACAACTTAAAAAAAATCCGACTTGATAAAGAAAGGTTATCAATGCAACCCGTATGTATATATGATTTTGTTAGAATTGCATAACATTCATAATAGGTACTATGTTAGACTATTAGAATTTCATACACCCGACGTATGAATTTATGTATCTATGAAAAGACCACTTGTGATTTTATTATTTATATTATCTTACCAATACTCTCAACATTTACCCCAAAACGGGTTCATAATGTCCGAGCTAGCAACATTACGCGGGTGGGAAGTGAGGCGGGCGCGGGACGCTTATCTTGATTTTGGACACAGCGTGCGGCTTGTAATGACAGTTGAACGCGGATTCTGGTTCTTTCTATATTCTAAGAAAATAACAAAATAAATTTAAAAAATCAATTCAACGTTTTCAGTTTTTCTAATATGTTAAAAAACACCATGAAATAGTAGTCGCCATGTTATTACGTCATACGGCTATGTAAACTAAAACGTGTCAACTGTCAACTGTTAGTTAGATAATAGATCAGCGCATTTGTTTACATAGCCAAGTGACGTCATGACCACAGAGCAACATGGCATCCACTGCGTCTAGCGTTTTCGTTAAACTACGCGCGAAATTTGAAAATATAAAATTTAAATGCATTTTTATGGCACTATCGATTGAATAAATAATTTGTGATTTTTTTGGGGCGTATTAGCACTATATAATTTAATTAAGGCACTTTTCAAAAATGGGTGTAAGACCCTATTATTATTAATGTAGTAACCTTCCTATAACCGCGCACTGGTCTGTAAGACCGACGAAATACTCCTTCATAATTTTTTCTTTTTTCATCAAAGCTGGCGTTTAGTATTTCCTGTTGAAATTAAATGAAATAAAAATTATTTATTTGCCAGAATATACGTAACCGTACATAATAACATGGTAAAATAATTTTAGTCTCACTATATTCGCCTTAACTGATAAGGCGAATATAGTGAGACTAAAATTATTTTACGTGCAAATATTTCTAGTACATGCATAATAATATCATGAAATTACAGCGATGTCATTAGTCATACATATCTCAATCATAATAAAATTTACAGTCTTATTTCGTTAATAATGTTAGGCCTGATTCATTGCTATTGTTATTATAGGGCGCGAAGTCCGTTCGTGTAAGTAGCACGTGTAAGTAGCACGTATTTGGCGAAAATTGGTCTGTGCGACTGACTCGGGTATAGAATTCAGGGTTTATTTTTATTTCAGCTCAGTAGGTACAAAATATAAAAACCTGAAATGAAGACAATTCTGCCTTAAATGTGTTACATGTTTAATTTTCCTTCATGAAGTTCTCTTTTACATTTGTAAGTTTGCTTTTGATTGTTAGAAGAAAACATAATTTTGCATATATTTTTTATTGTTTTATTAACTCTTTCGAAAATCTTACTATTTCAGAGACTGAAATAAAAGAGATTATTACGTTTGTTGCCAATAAATTGGGCTTTTCTTATTAACGAAATTCTCTAGTTTCTGAAATAATAATTTCACATTTTTTTAATTCGAAACAAAATCTGAAATTGTGTTCCCAACTTACGGTTTGTGAGACCGTGCGTCGGGTAGGCACAGAATTTGGCGCGGTTATTGGAAGATTAAAAGCAGATTCTGGTAGGCTTCGCCGCACCACAACACATTGCAAAAATACTCTTTCATTTCATTCATACATTTTCTATGAACCAACGCACGCTACAGGCGGGCCGCACCACACTTTTTTGTATGAAAATGCGTCGCGCTGCGGCCCGTTGCGACAGTTATGTGCGCTTTTTTTTTTGGGTGTGAAATTATCAAATAACTTCTACCGCTCTAGGCGGAGCGGGAGGGTGTATCAAACTCTTACTGACTAAACCCACCCGTATTCCTTCCGTTGCCTGTGTTGCCAGGGGCCTCGGTAACCCTTTAGTACCTTCCCGCGACCCCGGCAGGCATCGGCCCTAGTGGACCCCTACACTTGTGCTAACGACATCTCTTTGAGGCGCGCGTGGAACACAAAGCGTCGTCGACCCGAGCCTGGACCTTACCGGACAGTGAGCTACCCATTGCTCACCGTCCACAAAATAGGCATTTATGGAAAAAATGGGGACGGTGGCGGCGCAGCATTCCTTTTTTCCAATATACATGTATGGAAAAAGGAATACGGCGTGCAAGGAATACAACGTGCCATCGACCTGGGCCTGGTCCTTAACGGACGGTGAGCTACCCATTGCTCACCGTCCGCAAGCCCGCGCCTACGGTGGCCGGAAATCCGCCCGGGATGTTATGTGCGCTTGGCTTTAAAAGTTGGTCACAACAACGAAAGGTCTATTATATTGTTTGTCACAATGCCGGTTACCGAATTAGGGACTTAACCCTGAGCTGAGATATACCGGAAATTTTAAGTGTGACATGTCATAGCTTTCTAATACGTCAACGGTGACATTTGGATGAAATTCATGGAACTAGATCAGGAAATGTTAGAACTTATCTCAGGAAGAATCTACTTCTACTAATAATGTACGTAAAGTCGATTTATTAATTAATTGAATTAATCTGACATGCTTGCTGTCACTTTGTGTAATGAAATAGTCATATTTATTGTATTTATTGTATTCAAGACTTTTACACTTATTATTATACATTTATTTTACACTTATTTAAATCGAGTAAACTAAACGATCATCACAATACTCGTACATATAATATAATATAACATAACATTACATCACGTCTTGTTTCCCCGAAGGGTCGGGCAGAGGTGTACCTGTAGTACACCCACATTTCGCCAGGTATGTTTAAGTCTCATGTAATAGGGGGCGAGCCTATTGCCATCAAACGGGCACAAATCCAGACTCCGGGCTGCTGCTGAGAAATTCCAGATAGAAAAACCCTTATGCTCAGCAGTAGCGCTTGCAACCACAAGACCAACGAGGCAGTCAATAAATATGACCATTTTCTTACACAAAGTGACAGCTAGCAGATGTCAGATATCTCCTGGAAATTAATAATTTGACTTTAGTACCTTTCTAAATATCATGTGTCATCACAAGTCCAGTACAAGACCTGCAGTGCTATTCTGTAACCTTCTCACCGTGAAAACTTAAGTGAAGTGAACGTGGAGTGAATTGTCAGTGTCATTCAATGTCACACCGGATACTAGGGATGGACCAAGGATTACATTTACAATAATAATCGAGATTTTAATAATATTTTTATGCTAATTCTATTGATCATAATCAGTTAACTGATTAAATAAACGCAATCCCATGACCCAACTGCGATGTGTTTTGAAGAAGCGATAGTGAATTGAGTCGACTAAAGCCTGTGCGACGTTATTCAGCGTTGTTATTAACCCAAATCTTTTCAATAAGAAGAGATAACCGAGTGTGTCAAGTGATCGAGTGCTAAAAGTATGCCTGGCTGACGGACCATAGAATTTATCCCCTCACAAACTATGTGGAAACCTAACTACACGATGTGCCTGACTGTATACATAAGCCATTTGAATAAAAAACGTGCGGATTATTTTATACCGACCTACGCGTTGCCAATAATAAAATAATATTCATTAAATCACCGTCATCAATACTGTAACAAAATTCAACAGTTCAACTGACACTCGCGCAGCGCGCGCCCCGGCCAGCCGGTGGGCGGCTAGGCTCACTTCACCCAGCCCAAGTGAAGTGATGCTATGGCAACCAGAATCGAGTGAAGTGATAAGATCACGACACTCGCGCGTCGCGCTTACCGACTCACTTCACCTAACCGGCGCGAGTGGTTACTATGGTTACGAGAATCGGGTGAAGTGATAAGATCACGCCGCGCTTGCGCGTGAGGAGCTGTTAATAATATCAAGTAGAGTTTTTTTTTATTTGTCATTTTTAATTTTCAAATGCGCGACAAAAATTTTGTTTTACCAAAATCCAAAATGGCGGCTACAAACATTTTTCATCGTTTTCATGGTATCGGCTGTAACAGCCGATACTGATGTCAAATCTAAAAAGCAAGATGGCGACTGCGAAAATGGTCAGATTTTTCATCATGGGTGTCGTATTCATGGTTTTTGGGGGTTTAACACCCCCAAAAGCCAAGCCGATAGTGGGGTCAAATATAAAAACCAAGATGGCGGCTGCGAAAATATTCAGATTTTTCATCATGGGTATCGTTTTCATGGTTTTCGGGGGTGTTACATCCGATAGGGATGTCAAAATTAAAAAGCAAGATGGCGGCTGCGAAAATGGTCAGATTTTTCATCATGGGTATCGTTTTCATGGTTTTTGGGGGTGTTAAATGCGATAGTGAGGTCAATATTAAAAAGCAAGATGGCGGCTACGAAAATGTTCAGATTTTTCATCATGGGTATCGTTTTCATGGTTTTCGGGAGTGTTAAGTCCGATACTGAGGTCAAAATTAAAAAGCAAAATGGCGGCTGCGAAAATGTTCAGATTTTTCATCATGGGTGTCGTTTTCATGGTTTTCGGGGGTGCTAAAGCCGATAGTGAGGTCAAATCTAAAAAGCAAGATGGCGGATGCGAAAATTACCAATCCTTTTGGAATAAAAAAACCAAATTGAGTTTCTGACTGAATTTCTGTTTTGCTATTTTATTTAAATAAACCCTAAATAGTAAGGTTTCAGCGCTTAAATACTAATTTTGAAATTATATAAAATTATCAATAGAATTAGCATAAAAATGTTATTAAAATCTCGATTATGATTATAAATGTAATGCTTGGTCACTCCCTAGCATCAGTGGGATGACACTGACAGCTCACTCCACGCGAGTTTTCACGGTGAGATTTTTACAGAATCGACATGCAGACTACTTAAAAGACTAGATTTTGTTCGTCATACAGGTACCATTTTTTAATGGGAAATCATCAAATAACTTCTCCCGCTCTGGGCGGAGCGGGAGGGTGTGTCAGACTCTTACTGACTAAAACCCACCCGTATTCCTTCCGTTGCCTGTTTTGCGGGGGCCTCGGTGACCTATTAGTATCTTCCCACGACCCCGGCAGGCATCGGCCCTAGTGGACCCCTACATTTGAGCTACGACATCTCTTTGAGACGCGCGTGGAATACAACGCGCCTTCGACCCGGGCCTGGTCCTTACCGGACGGTGAGCTACCCATTGCTCACCGCAAGCCCGCGCCTACGGTGGCCAGAAATCCGCCCGGGATTCCCGACGCCTAGGGCGTCTCCTGCGGCGGCTAGGGGCGAGAGGGCGCGAAATTTGCCTTTCCCTCAACCGTCCCGCCTCCTCCTTCGCGAGCATTACTGCTTCGCAGAAGGAGGTGACGGCTGCCCATGCACTCTCGCTCCGTACCATGGCCTGAACCAGGGCCGGACGCGAGAGATCTCTGCCGCCGATCGCCTCCTCGAGGACACGGCGGTGCTCTGCCCAAGCCGGGCAGACTTCCACCGTATGCTCCACCGTGTCCTCCGGGCGATCCACACAGTGGTGACACCCGGGCGTTTCTTCCCGCCTTATCCGACACAGTCAAACAGGTACCTACGTTTATTAATTTGGTCAAATTGTATTAAAAAGCTTTTGACGTGAAGCTTTTTTTAACCGACTTTATGAAAACCTTTTCATAAAGTCGGTTAAAAAAAGACGTTTCAATACGGTTGTATTTTATTTTACGTCTTTGTCAAAAAAATTCTGTAAAAGTCCGTTCGATAACTTTTATCAAAATTAGCTTTTGTCAACTTTAGTTACAATAATTTAAAAAATAATGGAACTTATTCTGAATCCGTTTCTTTAAACAATATCAAACCACAAGTAAAGGCTTCTACATACTGGCGCGACTTGTCGCGCGACGCGTCGTGACACAAAGGCACCGCTTGTAGCGCTACACGCGGTGTCTTTGTGTCGCGTCGCGTCGCGCGACAAGTTGCGCCAGTATGTAGGAGCCTTAATACTATATAATATGACTTGTAAATACTAGATAAAATTATTATCTCTCTACTTGAGTGTAAGAGCTTTTCGATGTGATTATGATGTTTGATAACAATAACACGAAAAACATTTAGATATGATAATGAGTAGAATATGAATCATTATAGATGCTCATACTAACCATTTTATTGATTTCATATATTAAGGAAAGATGACAAAAAATAAAAAAAATCTAAACATATTTTTTTTTACAAAATTAAACAAAAAATTTTCCGTCTCATTCTGAGAAAAATGTAGGAAGGTATAGAATTATCTTTTGGCACCTTAATGACATTGACAGGGTAAACTTTTTTGAAATTAACACAGAAATACTACTGAAAAAAATGGTTCTCTGTAAAGTCGGTTTACGGACGATAATTTTACGTGATAACGAGAGAGAGATGCGTCGCAAGCCGAACGCTTAGGCCGATCGTGCCTCTCTATCGCTAGTTCCGCGGTCTCGCTTGCACGCGCGGCTCAGGCGGAACGTGACACTTTTTCGTGCGTGCAGCCGGCGTTCATCGATTTATAAAACGTTAACACGTCATAAGGAGGCGGCGTTAGTTCCGATTTTAGCCACGCACCAAAAGATTCCTTTACCGTTGTAGACTAATGGATGAACGTCAGGACGACTCATTGAGTCGGTCATCTGTCAACAGACTCATTAAGTCTGCTCATTCCGGGTCGACAAAAAGATGCGAAATTCCTGTCTAAGCGATGCCTTGTCTGCTGTGACTTATACAGAGTGTAGGGAATAGAATAGATAAGGAAAGGCATATAATACATTATTATTATTATTATTATATATTATCAAACGTTAAACATCTAGCAACATTTCGCTCCGGAATGTATTTTAATAAAATCTATAATAATCTATGGCCACGCCCACATTTTGTTTTTTCAACCGCGATTTTATTTTGTTTATTTGGTTAATGTTTTTGTTAAGCAACTTGCCTTTGTGTTGTGTTTTTCCATTAGTAAATATTATACTAGTGTAGAATGCAAAGTTAGATTTAAAATAAATGCAATAATATTCGATTGTATGATTCAAAGTCTGAGACGGTCTTTCATAACGGTTATTTTCAAGTGGTTTCAAGTGCTTGCATCGTTGCTCAGTGATCGTAAACTAAACATTTCTAAGTTGTTTAATTAATGGATGAGAAATCTCTGTTAATTAAATGCATAACAACAACGTTTTTAAACGTTTGGTTGCCTGCAAAAGTCGGAAATGCAGTAACCAAGTCTTTTTACACAACTGCTGAAAAAAGGAGTGTTCTTTTTTCAGCGTTCGTGTATTTAGTTGATTGTCTCGAACATGATGGAATCTTATTTCCAGCAGTCAGAATGCTCAGGTTCGAGTATGGAAGTTCACAAAGTAGGATTCAGTAGTTTCCTTAGCAATATTACGAATACCTACGTGGCTTACGAGTTGTAGGTCGTAAAAGGTTCGAAACCAGACAGGCGCTTTACTTTGTGTAAATTATTTCATCATCACTGCTCTCAAAACGGTGAAGGAAAACTTCGTGAGGAAACCGGCATGTCCTAGGACCAAATTTTTGAAGACATGTGACATCTACCAACCCGCACTGGGCCCGCGTGGTGGATTACGGCCCACTCCGTCTCACAGAGAGGAGGCCTATGTCGCCACTTTCTCCGTCATTATGGACCGATTTAAAAAATAAACCTTTTTTGTTTGAAAGGGTATGCTCCCGAGATTATGATTTGGTGACAATGGGACCTCTCATTGTCATTCCATTTGGTGGAGTGGAATTGATGATGAAGACCACAGATGGCTACCGGATATTTAACGAGTTGCGATTCGATTAGGTACTTTAATATGGTTGCTAAGCATTTATGCTCTTCACAATGCATATGGTGTGTAGCAGTTCTCCTGGTTCTTACCAGGAGAACTCCTCAACAATTAACGTCCCTGCATCAATAAAAGCTGTAAATATTTTGTAAAAGGTGATGAGCAGTTGACATTAGGCAAAAAACTAAAATACAGATCCAAAGACACTGACTTCCGAAATTAAAGTTATTTTTCACTTTGTTGTGTTTTTTGGAAGTCGGTTGTTTTTTTTTTACAAGAAGTTTTAACAAATAAAAGTTGTATTATTAAGTATTCATGTCGATTTCACGCGCAAAGCAGCGCCATTTCTTAGTTGTAGGCTTTATTCTGGGTTAGGTACCGCAGAAATAATAATGTACTTATTTTTCCAAAATTTAATATCGATTGCTTATCTAGTAAAAAACTCGTTTTATTTTCTTGAGAACGTTTACTGATGAAGTGATTTGGTAGCATTCATCCGGGGTCGGATCTAAAAGCGTGCCGTAAAAAACGTGCGCGCGGTGGTTGGTGGTGGGTGGTGGTTGAAAGAAAGAAAGAAAGAAAAAGTATTTATTGGGACTCGCACAAGAGATCACACATTAAACTAAAAAACACGCAGCACGCGCACACGTAGCATAATAGCTAAATTTTTGGTATATATTTTTATCTATAATTACATTTAAACAAACAAAACACCTATATTATACACAGGCACACACACACACACGCGCACACACACACGCACACACACAACCCACAGGCACAGTCACACACACACACACACATTTATTTATCTTAAAATTACAATTCTTTTATTTTCACGATTATTATAATGTATCTTATAATTTTACTCGTAAATGATTCTGATTAAAATAATAATTAATAATAACTGTCCAGTTAGGTAGATCCAACTTCGAGAAAGAGGTCAATCGTCGAATCCGACTCGGCTGGGCAGCGTTCGGGAAGCTGCGCAGTATCTTCTCGTCCGGCATACCACAGTGTCTCAAGACGAGAGTCTTTGACCAGTGCGTGTTCCCAGTGATGACCTATGACATTGAAACGTGGTCGCTTACAATGGGCCTTATCAAAAAGCTAAAAGTCACTCAAAGGGCAATGGAGAGGGCTATGCTTGGGGTTTCCCTACGTGATCGAATCAGAAATGAAGAGATCCGTAGGCGAACCAGATCACCGACATAGCCCGAAGAATTGCCAAACTTAAGTGGCAGTGGGCAGGGCACATTGCTCGCAGAACAGATGGCCGATGAGGCCGAAAGGTTCTGGAATGGCGACCGCGTACCGGAAGACGTAGCGTTGGAAGGCGTCCTACAAGGTAGACCGATGACCTTGTGAAGGCTGCAGGAATCCGCTGGATGCGGGAAGCACAAAACCGGTCGAAGTGGCGGTGCTTGGGGGAGGCCTATGTCCAGCAGTGGACGTCTTTCGGCTGAAATGATGATGACGATGATGAAAATAATTGTATGAAATAATAGCTACTTGTTTTATTTTATTTAAAGTTATTGCGTTTTATGGGCCTTAGTTGCCTGAAATAAAGGATATTATTATTATTATAAACCTTTGTTCCCCTTGGGGGGCAATACAGGTTATGTTATATAATGCTCACTTCTGCTATTGATATAGAAAAATAATTTATTTCATAAAGAAATACTGATGATTTTTACTATTTATTTCGTAAAATAAATGCCCTAAATATAAGTTTTTTTGTGACATCACAATATTACGCATGCCAGAAATGGCGCGTTTTTAATATTTAATAATTAAAATAAATTAAATATAGTAATAATATTTTATTTTATTTATTTTAGGTATTAAATATTAAAAACGCGTGATTTATTATTGTAGTTAATGTCCACGTTAGGCCAGAGCACCCTAACAATCTGCTCAATTCCCTATTCCACGAGAAAATTGAAAATAGAAAAGAAAGAAAAATTAATTGTTCATTATGCACAAACAACACGCACAAAACCGAACAAGTGCAAGTTGAACTCGCGTGGTGAGGGTTCCGTACGATGGATATGTTGTTTACCCTGTTTTTATCCCAAGAGATGGAGATGATTTATCCCAAGAACAAACTTAAAATTGTTATTGAAAAACATATCCCCAATACGTTCCAACTGCAAATGTAAGTTATTACGCACAATATTGAGAGATTTACCATGTTATTTTATTTAAGACCATAGACTTCTTATAGGTAGTTTAAAACTATTTTCTGTATTTTCACAACAAATAAAAAATCGCTTTTATATTTTGCTACATATCGAGGAGGGAGGATAAGTATATCGAGGGATGAAAGGCTATTTGTTTGAAGTGACATTTTGGAAGATATTGATTTATATACAATTTCGGATTCAGCGATTTTTTCTGCGTCGGAAGAGCCGGGTTTCATACAGTTCTGAGCAATTTCTTGGCGCTTAAGACAATGCAATTTAAGTGCACAATTTTCAAACATGATGTATGATCTGACATCAAAGCCATATTTTTAGTACTACATTTAAGCTGTACACAAAAAAAGAGAATCGGAACATAAGCCGTTATTCTCGTCCTAAAATTTCAGTTGAATGGCAGCTAAGCGTTTTTTGATATAGCTGACTTTAGATGAAAAATCCCTTCATACATTTTGAGCATTTAATATGTTAACACTTAGCAAAATACGAAGCGATTTTTTATTTCTTGTGTAAATATTGGGTGTATAAAATTAGTCACTGTTAGGCGCATCATCGGTACACGGTATAAGGGAGTCACCCAATCTTTTAGTTCGATGCACTTGCGCCGTTTACCTGGGATGTCCCTCTACCAAGTGGAAGTGAGGTCAGTTTATTGGTATATGAGTTTTCCCGTTATATGTCGGGATTTAATTGTCATGTCCCTGTTTGTCATCAAGATCTTCAAATCTGGTTCGTTGCTATTGCGTTTGGGACTAACTGGAAATAGGTAAAAGGTAATTTTAATTCATAATTTAACCGTTGATCGAATCAATGGTTCACTATAAAGTCGATTCTTTTTACCTAACTGATCCACAGGTTGTCTGGTAGGTATAGGCAAACATAATAATTATGAATAAGTAATCCACAGATTAATTTACTTCAATGAAACAACATCAAGAACGCCTGAAAATACTTACCTAACTAATTTCGATCTCCAAATTACTAACATACACACAATGTAACGTTATGTGTCAATAATTGACACATAACATAACATTACGCCTTGTTTCCCCGATGGGTTGAGCAGAGGTGTACTTGTAGTAGGTACACCCACATTTCGCCAGTTATGTTTTTAAGTCCCATATAATAGGGGGCGAGCCTATTGCCATCAACCGGGTACAAATCCAGACTCCAGGCTGCCACTGAGAAATTCCAGATAGAAAAACCCAATAACACTTTGCCCGACTCGGGAATCGAACCCAGGACCTCATGCTCAACAGTAGCGCTTGCGACCGCTAGACCAACGAGGTAGTCAATATTATTGACATACTAATAAAAACACATACATACATGAACCCTAAAAACATTACACTCCTTTTTTGGGAAGTCGTGTAAAAAGGTTTACTACACACTAAGTCTCAATGTAACGACCATGATCTCATCCTGTCCACCTTTGTGCGTCTTTGATTAATTCGCGATTAACTAGCGAAGTAAATATAATATATATCAGAAAGGTGTGGTACAGACCATCAAATTAAAAAACTTTATCCACCAATACCGTAATCTCTAAAATAATATCAGCCGAGCCAAATGTATGGGACATTTGGGTCGAGTAGGTATTTAAGTTTTGTTTGGGACAGTGGTGGCCCAGTGGTAACGGCCGCGAATTACGAGTAGTAGATCGTCGGTTCGAACCCAACCAGGCACTTTACTTTGTGTAAATTAATTCATCACCACTGCTCTCAAAACGGTGAAGGTAAACATCGTGAGGAAACTGGCATGTCCTAGAACTAAAAATTTGAAGACATATTTATTTATTAATTAAAACTTTATGTACATGTAAAAAAAAATATACTGTACAAAGGCGTAATGCCTGAGGCATACATATGACATCCACCAATCCCGCACTGGGCCAGCGTGGTGGATTACGGCCCACTTCCTCTGACACAAAGAGGAGGCCTGTGTCCCAGCAGTGGGAACAATATAGGCTGATAATGCTATGGGACAGTCGATATTTATGTGGCGATTACGATGTTGGGGAGATAGTTGTTTAGTTTGATGGTCTGTACCACATTGCACCCTTAACTATGACCACACCTTTCCGATACATACATAGAACGTTGTATAACGCCCAAAAATTGGGTTTTGTTACCCCCACTAAGTCATTAGAACTTCCCCTATCAACTCAGCCTATGGCAGTCCACTGCTGGAGCCAGCCTCTATCACCAGGCAGCGCCACAACACTCTGTCCTCCGCTTTCCGCATCCAGTCTGTCCCAACCACCTTTTTAAGGTGGTCGGTCCATCCACCGGACACGTGGTCTGCACTCCAGGACTCGTCTTCTCCACCGGCCATCGGTCCTTCGACAAGCATGGCTAGCCCACTGCCACGTCAGCTTGCTTACTCTGCAGGCTATGTCGGTAACTTCCCCTATAAATACGTCAAATGATATTGTAAGTAAATATTGGCATCAAACTCAAATTCAAACTCAAAGCATTTATTCCAATTAAACCATTTACAGGCACTTTTGAATTGTCAAGGAGTCGGTCAATTAGAAATATGAAGCTAGTTGCCCATTCCAAAGCGTAGTAGGTACCTATGGAGAAGAATGGGCAAGAACCTCCATGGACACTCTTTTAAATTAAATTGATACATAAAGATTGGTACAAAAATAATGTTGAAATTATAACTAAATGTGAGGACGATGTAAAATAAAAAACGCATCCATAGTAGCAAAAGAAACAAAAACAATTTCTAAATAAAATAATTACAAATAAGCCGAGGAAGCTACAGGTGATACACATGATGATATGATCTCAAGTGTATTGGAATGACTTGTGGTTTCAGTACCTATGAGTTGACAAGTTGCGCCCACGCCACGAGCATTCGTAAAGCTTGGGTTTCCTAGGAAATCGGTTCCGTCATATTATAACGGAATAAGAATCTGTAATTTTCACCAGTATTTGACATTAACCACGAACCGCGCACAATGACGGGTTCCGTAGTAGGGATGAATGTATCCCAAAAACAAACTTAACATTGTAGTTGAATAACATGTTCTCCCATACATATATATACGTCACGGTCAATTCTCCAACTGCAAAAGTAAGTTGGTCGACTATTACTCGTTAACTTTTAAAGCCTACTAAGCTTAATATTACGCAAACGGATCTCTGAATCGAAAAATAGTTCTCACAAACCCGCAATATTGTTGCACGACCTATCCAACGACCAATCCCCGACACCATGGGATAGACGATAAAAAAAATATCATCCCCACTTTACGTGCATGGGAGGTACCCTACAATTTTATTATACCACTTTGTCGGCGTGATTAATATGTATACATAGCATACATACATAATCAGCCTATAATGTTCCCACTGCTGGGACACAGGCCTCCTCTCTGTGAGAGGATTAATATGTATAGCCATGCCAAATTACAGCTTTCTAGTACCGAGTATCTCTGAGCTAAGCCGTGGTCAGACAGACAGACAGACCGACATAGCGAAAATATGAGGGATGTCGACTACGGACCCCTAAAAGCGCTCTGGGGGGTAACCATCACCTCTTATAGCAGTATTATTATAATATTACTTCACAGTGGGAAAGTGATGGAGCTATACAGGACTTATAGCTCCATCTCTTTCTCACGCCAAGTAATATTGAAATAATACTGCTATAAGAGGTGATGGTTATCCCCTGTACTTGGACAGCCGAAATCAAAGCTTTAGCGATTATTTGAGCGAGCGTTCACATGGCATGATTGTAAGCATTTGTTTTGAACATAGTGATTCGAAAGAGGATCTCGACTGACGTCTTCACCGAACACATTTCGTCATCGCGTCCAAGCTTTTATACTGCTCGATACAACTTATTTATTTATTTATTTAACCATTTATGTACACACTTTTATAAACAGAAAACAAGAAAAAAACAGAAAAATACGTACAAAGGTGATGCTTATTTCTAAAGAAGTCTGTTCCAGCATAACTGTGATAGGAAAGTAGGTAAAGAGATGCTTATAATCAAAACAATTCACAAAACAAATAATATGGGAATATACTAACATACATACATACATACATACAAACAAAACATAACATAACATATCATACATACTTCTAAAATAAATATCACTAAAATATGAAACAAATATGGTGCAGTTTAAAATAATAAATAAATAAATAATAAAGACTGTTGTTTCACTCTCACTTCATCATCATTTATTTATTCATTTATTACATTTGGGAAAACAAACAATAGTATATTAAGCATAAACAGTGTTCTCTTCAAATTAAACTTAACAAATATACTACACACAACATTTTCCACAGATTCATCATCATCATCATCATTCCAGCCGAAAGACGTCCACTGCTGGACATAGGCCTCCCCCAATAGGGAGGGTTTGCCATAATCGCCACGCTTGGCAGGCGGGTTGGCGATCGCAGTATGGTGTTAAAATGCATAGAGAACGCTGCTGCCCATTCTCTAGTAGTCTAGTCCTTTAGTCGCCTTTTACGCCACCCAAGGGAAGCAATGGAATGGTGCTATTCTTTACGTCCGGCACGACACGGAACACAGATTACAAGTACTATATTATAAATAAAAACAAGCTGTTAGCAAACGTTACTCTCTATCATCAGTGGCAGTCTTGTCTCCTCCGTTTTACGCCTGGCTTCCCAGGTCTGCGCGAGACTCATCCAGGTACTACTTACCCATTGATAAAATGTTCATAGTCGAATGTTTGAATGCTGGGGGATTGGCTTTTATTGACGTTAAATATTTAGCCAAAAGGTGTTGTGATATTAAGATTGAAATTTATTGACAGCGGCATAAGATTTTCTCAAAGCTCAAAGTTAAACTGATTATTGAGCTTAAAGCAATCAAACTATTGTATCTTATTAGGTGTAAAGCAGGTTTTACTACAGGTTAAGTGCAAACAGCTTTCGCTAAATGTGAACTTTCGTATTGCTAGGTAATAAAATTGTACTTTCTTCCCATTTACGCTTTACTACTTCCGAGAAAATGACGACGAAAACAACGCTTAGGCTACGAAAACCTCAACTTGCGTTTTCATATCAAAGGAGGCTTCGGACAATCTTTGTAAAACCACATTTTTCATAAGCGATGAAACTTTTGCTATAAATGTCCGGGACGGTTGAGGGACAGGCAAGTTTCGCGCCCTCTCGCCCCTAGCCGCCGCAGGAGATGCCCAGGGCGTCGGGAATCCCGGGCGGATTTCCGGCCACCGCAGGCGCGGGCTTGCGGACGGTGAGCAATGGGTAGCTCACCGTCCGGTAAGGACCAGGCCCGGGTCGACGGCGCGTTGTATTCCACGCGCGCCTCAAAGAGATGTCGTCAGCACATAGGTAGGGGTTCACTAGGGCCGATGCCTGCCGGGGTCGCGGGAAGGTACTTATGGTTCACCGAGGCCCCCGCAACACAGGCAACAGGAAGGAATACGGGTGAGTTTTAGTCAGTAAGGATCTGACACACCCTCCCGCTCCGCCCAGAGCGGGAGAAGTTATTTGATGATATGATCAACAAAAAAAAAATAAAGGGTGCGTTCAGATAGCAACTTGGCAAGTGTTAACTGCTTTGCAAGTGTGTGCAGGTTATTATCAGACATTTTTACTTATCTATCCATCTGTACTAGGAATTTCTCAGTAGCAGCCCGGTGTCTGATTTACACCCGGTTGATGACAATAGGCTTATGCACTATTACATGGATAATAAACATAACTGGCAAAAATTGGGTGTAGGTACTACACAGTATACACCTGTCCATCCCTTCTGCTACTACAGGTCGTGATGTTATGTTAAGTTATCTATCTCCAACTAAGTGTGGTAACGGTTCCTTAAAGCTTTGCAGTGATAAATGATATGTTTATAACTTTTGTCTTAAAACTAGATGAGTTCGGTGTTTGCTATCTGATTACTCTGAGAAGAAAGACGGAAACAAACTCAGAGGTCCTTTTAAGTCCAGACATAATCTTCAAGCCATATGAAGACTATGCAGATTAATATTAATAATAATGTGACTTTAATTCAGACATACATACGTTCATAATTAGGTATACACACAAAAATAATAAATAAAAAGGTGTTCGTAATTTGTTAGTAAACAAAACAAGTTACACAATAATGACTAGTCCTATTTTATATTTCTGTGCAGGTAAAAGGAATCTCGATTTTGCACGCTAACGCTAATGTCTGAAATGATCTTTTCAGGTAAGAACCACATACATCTGAGTGGACCTGTCCAGTCAGTGCATGCATTTGTCAGTAATCGTGTAGCTCAACTCAGAACTTAAGGAGCTCAACGACTCGACGAACAATAGAAAGGCATTTGTCAGTAATCGTGTAGCTCAACTCAGAACTTAAGGAGTTCAACGACTTGACGAACGGGTAAGAGGACATTTGGGTAGGCCGCATAAAATACTCAAACTGCCAGGTTGTCATTAATCACGATAGTCCAAATTATTCACGATAGTTAAAACACTATGTTCAGGAGAATCGCTGGTTTATTTTTGGGCCAAATAGTTACATTGTCCTTTTTTAGGGTACAGTAGTCAACAATCAAAGGAACCCTTATAGTTTCGCCATGTCTGTCTGTTTGTCTGTCTGTCCCAGCTTAGCTCAGAGTAGTTAAGTTTATGTTCACACCCACCTTTAGCCGTAACATACCTATACCTATAACGAAATTAAAAGGAAAACTATCACAGCTAATTATGCTTCATAAGTTAACGAGTGATAGTCGACCTTGCATCTGCAGTTGGAAAATTAACCTTGACGTATATCGATGTATGGGAGAACATGTTTTACAACTACAATGTTAAGTTTGTTTTTGGGATAAATACATCCCAACTACGGAACCTTTTATTGTGCCATGGTCCGACACGCACTTGGCCGGTTTTTTTAAGATGGTTTAATTCAAGGTTCCGTGTTATTCATCTTGTATTACTAATACCGGTGGGAGTTGTTATTGTCAAGACGTGCGGTTCCAGAACTCATTATGTTTCGACAGACAAATCTTAATTAACCGTAATACCATTCTATTGTTCTATTTCATTGACCTATGCTAGGTTTTGAAATGGAGTTTATATTCAACTTGTTTTTTTTTTGATATCCCATAACTCTGGGGTTCTATAAGTAAAAATAATACAAAAAGTCCTATAATATGTGGTCCAAAAATGGATAGTTTCGAAGATATAGACACAAACAACACACACACAAAACACACACACACAACACACACACTAAAACAATAAAGTTTCATTGATAAATACGAGCAATTAATTTTCGTTCAAAGCAATCATTCATATTTAAAGCTAAGCAAGAAAATGCGACGTTATCATATTTCACATGAATAAAATAATTACATAAAATAAATTTATTTATTAATATTTTTTATTATTGTTTATATATTATTAATAACAATCGTGACTTTGTCGAATTATTTTGTATGAAAAAAAAATAAGATAAATGAAAAATAATTTATATGCCACTTGATTCTGTGATATTATTATGGTCTCATTCATACCCTAGAGTTATGGGAAATAAAAAAAAAACACCTTGTATATGACTGTCTTAGAAAGAAGTTCACAGTTAGCCTAAGGATGGATTTATATTATTCACGGTTGTCATTCTCTTCTCTCTATCCCAATTTATTTGGGGTCGGCGAAACATGTCATTTTTTTCTATACTTTTCTAATCGTTAGCTAAGTAGCCCTTTCTAGCCATATTATCTTTCACACAGTCCATCCATCGTTTTTAAGGTTCCGTAGTAAACAGGGAACCCTTATAGTTCCGCCATGTCCTTCAGTCTGTCTATCTGTCCGACATACTGGCAAAATAAATTAGGAGGCTTTACAAGTTAACGAGTAATAGTCGACCAACTTAAATTTGCAGTTGGAGAATGGGCCGTGACGTATGTATATGGGAGAACATGTTTTTCAACTACAATGTTAAGTTTGTTTTTGGGATAAAATCATCCCAAAATTCCCAATTACGGAACCCTTGATTGTGCGTGGTCCGACACGCACTTGGCCGGTTTTTTTGGTCTTCCGCCCATCCACTATCCACTTTCATACTTAAAACTTTTTCCACGATATTTTTTACATTATTCACGGTAAAAACTTAATTGTTATGGTTAAGAAGTGGAAGGGTACTGTGGGGAGGGTTTAATTTGTCTGGCTTTGTAACACCCTTTTTGTGAGGAGAACTTCACGGTTTATGACTGAGGTTGTGGTACTTAGCAGACCAGAAATGGAGGCTTCGAAATCTCTGATAGAATGCAGCTTTACCGGATGATGAAGCCTGTCATTTCTTTCACAAACTCAAGTAAATATAAGCGACTTATTATGTCCCAAGCATAATCCGATAGGGTCGAGCATATTATAAATAAAATAGATGCTCATTCGTGCGAGTAGCGTTACTGTTCAGGATAAATCATCATCATATCAGCCGAAAGACGTCCACTGCTGGACATAGGCCTCCCCCAAGCACCGCCACTTCGACCGGTTCTGTGCTTCCCGCATCCTGCGGATTCCTGCGGCCTTCATAAGGTCATCGGTCCTCCTTGTAGGAGGCCTTCCAACGCTACGCTATAAATATAATGCATAATCAGCCTCGAATGTTCCCACTACTGGGACACAGGCCTCCTCTCATCGCTAGGGAGTAGGCTGTAATCTACCACGCGGGCCCAGTGCGGGTTGGTAGATGTTACATGTCTTCGAATTTTTGGTTCTAAGACATGTCGGTTTCCTCACGATGTTTTCCTTCACCGTTTTGAGAGCAGTGTTGATGGAATTGTTTACACAAAGAAATGTGCCTGCTTGGGTTCGAACCCACGACATACAATTACGACGTAAGTCGGGGCCGTTACCACTGGGCCACCACTGCTCTATAATCTCTCGGATAAATATCAACTTATAATAGTGTCCGGGACCTGGGACATTTTTACAAACGGAACTACACTAACAGTTTTTTGGACGACAAAAACGAACTCACTAGTTCCGTGCATGTGGACTTTACGCCGATTAAGTACATGGAAGATGATGCAAAGTAACACAAACAATGACACGTACACGAACAGGAACAACGCTGATTTCCTATTAACCTTTGATTACTTTCTAATTATTTTCGACCAGCTAACGAATAATCCGGATTAGTGGCCGTAGTTTGTCTACCTGATAACGCCTCTACGTTACCTTGATCTGCGTTGATAACATCCGTCATCCAGTCGGTTGAGTCACTGGCAAGCGGCGCGGGCGCGCGGTGCTGATCATATAATTGTTGTTATTTTTTGCGGACGCTACTTAGAATGCCCAGTACTCGGTTGCCGAGACAACCGATTTCAGTTCTCGTCCGGTTTTGCTGCGGTATGCATATATATTATGCTGCACACACCGCGGCCGCCAGTTAGACCGTTACACACGCGAGAGACGATTCAGTGATCGACTTTTCGATAAACTAATTGTAATAATTGTTTTAAAAACGGTTCGGTAAAATGGCGCAGCATAATGGCCATTTTATACCGGCGGTTTGTCCCTTCAGTGGTGAAAGTGTTCAAATAAACGGAGATGCGGAGAAGACAGTGAAGCCACCTCTTCGTATAAAAGTTCCTCAGCCGATTGAACTGGAGAATCATGTCATTGATGGATATGAAAACTTCGACACTCTACATTCTCACACCGATGAGGTGGCGAGTAGCTTCGTAAGTAGCTGGAATTTTTATTTTTAGTTAACTGTTTAAGTCCTCTCCGAACTTTTAAAGGTCGAAAAAACTTTTAAAAAAATCTTGAAAAATGTTGTCACGTTTTCATTTGTAATTAAACTTTATAATTATTGGTTGAGCGAAAGCGGATCATTAAAAACTTTTACCTAAATTCTAATTAATTCAATTCTAATATTTAGGTAATGATCTGACCAAGATTATGTCTGGACTTTAAAAGAGACTTTGATCCTTAAGTTTGTGTCGCCATTTCTTCACAGGGGTAGTCAGATAGAAAATGTCGACTCCATTTAGCTTATTTATTTTTGAAGTGCAGTGTTGAGCTTTTTTTGGTAGGGGCAAAACTTATGAGTTCACGTCACCGACATGCTAACCGCGTTACCGACGTGCTAATGTGATGTGTTGCACTAGACTGGCGACACGCAGCGGCCTGTGTGCGTTTAGACGCATTTATATAAGTTTAATTTTTTTACTTAATGTCAGCCAATATTGTTTTAAATAGGTATGACTTTAAACTATTTACGGCCTTGGCAGAGAGTACAACTTTGTGCCCTTTGGCGTCGAGACCCTCGGTCCGTGGGGTCCCAGTGCGCATAAGTTATTTGCGGAAATCGCGAAACGTCTAGTTGATGGAACTGGTGACCGAAAAGCTGGCGGCTTTCTCGCGCAACGCATCAGCATTGCAATTCAGCGAGGAAATGCCGCCAGCATCCTCGGTACAATGCCCCGAGGGCCTTTTTTAAGCTTAACTTACTTTTAATTTAATTTAGTTAATGTTAATAATCATCTTGTAATTTGGTTATGTAAATAAATGATATTTACAGAATAAAAAACTTCATTCCATCTATGCAAACTTTTGTCTTCAAAAACAGAGTTGTTCATTAGCAAATCTGCATGAATCGACGCAATAATATTAGTAGGTATATTAGCGTTAATCTATCAGTTACATCCTTATTCAACAAACATTACAAAATAAATGATAACACAAAATATTGTAGGAACAGGGAAGTTTTAATTAAACCGTTTAGCAGCTGTTGTTATATCGGAAAATTTATCTCAATAATTCATGAGTTGATAAAATCTCAGAGATTCACTGTTATTCGTAACAACTGATTGATAGAGATAAACGGTTTTTCTTTGATCATGTAGGTATCTTATCTATAAACTGCGTATTAACAGAGTTCAGATTTCTCTCGGAAACAACTTTTAAAGTATCTACCAGAACATACGAGTTTTAGATTCACTTTTTTGGTAATAAAAAAAGTTATGCAGGTACGTACCTGCATAACTTTTTTATTTGTTTTGAACTCTGGCCACAAACTACAAATATTATGTCAAAGTTCAGTACCTACAACGTTCTTGGAGGTTGTTCTTGGAGGGTTTTACAGAAGGTAAAATAACTAACTAACTCAAATCGTATGTTAACACATAGTCGTGAAAAAAAAAAACTTTACAATTGACAATTCAATGTTTTTAAAGTCTTAGCTTTCCCAATTCGTTTTCATCAAAGTTAACCATGACCTGTTACCGCCTTCATAAGAATTATTGATATTATTGAACTTTAAAAACTAAATAAAATGAATTAACTTTAATCATAAGTCTAACCCGGAACCTCAGAAATCGGTGGAACGTCTCTCAAGACAAACGAGATATTAAATAAATAATAATTATTAGCAGTTGACCTTTATCATACAAAGACTGGAATTTGTATTTTTATTATAATTCTATAACGAATAAAATTATAAAACTTTTTGTCGGTCGACGATGGAGCGAGCTTACCCAGAAGAAGCCTGTTCACTCTCACTTTGAAGAGATTAGGGTTATATGCGTTCGGAAACACAGACGCAGGCAGAGAGTTCCATTCCTTTGCTGTGCGCATTATAAAAGAAGTTTGGAAACGCTTAGTGCGAGTTGGTGGGATAGCCACCAGGAAGGGATGGTAACCTGAAGTGCGCCTAGATGACCGATAATAGAAGGGGGCCGGTGGAATGAGGTCGTGGAGTTCTTGAGCACACTCTCCGAAGTACAATCTATAGAAGACCGACAAGCAGGCAACCTTGCGACGATGGGCCAAACTGTGAAGCCTGGCATCCACCAGATTTACGTCGCCAATGAGCCTCTTAGCTCTGCGTTCCACCGAGTCAAGCGCGGCAAGTTGGTATTTAGCCGAGCCATCCCAAAGGTGGCTATTTTTCCCGGTCTTGAGTCTCCCACATCCAACCCTTGCCTGCTACCGAGACCAGGTCGTCAGTTCACTTGGCTCGTGGCCTCTCTACATACGGCAAGGTGTGAATTAGAAGGGGTCATCATCTGCCTAGCCTTTTCCCAACTGTGTTGGGGTCAGCTGTCAGCATAACCAGATGCAGCTTAATACCTGTATTTTACATGTACAGGTTGCCTATCTGACCTCCACAACCCATTTACTGGGTAACACGATACCCCTTGGTAAGACTGGTTGTCAGACTTTCGGGCTTCTGACGACCCGTAACAACTGTAACGAATTAGTACAGGTATAAACACGTAATTATGTAGGTAGAGCGATTTAATAACTACCTACATAAGAAGTTAAACGAGGCAGCTGTAAGGAAAACATGGCGTTATATTGTGGTTTTTATTATGTACATAAATAATTAAAGAAATATTTAATATACCTTTTGGTCAATATCTGGTATAATATTTGTAAACGGCTGACTAGACAATTGATAAAAAAAATATGTATAGGTACAATGATGATGATGATCTAAGATTACCATCCTTGTCCGTTTGTTTAGCTAATTAAAATAAATAGCATAACATACAAGTAATTTTAGTTCAAATAATAACTGAGATTTCAACGCAATTTGAATAATGTTGAAGCGTTGTGCTTTTAAGGTTTAAAAGAGGTTTATAAATTAACTAGTGACCCGCCCCTGCTAAGCAACATCAAGATTTCTTTATTACGTGAAGGTTTAATATTAACGTATTAAAGAGAGAACTAAAGTGGCCCAGTGGTAACGGCTGCGACTTTGTGTAAATTATTTCATCACAACTGCTCTCAAAACTGTGAAGGAAAACATCGTGAGGAAACAGGCATGTCCTAGAACCAAAACTTCGAAGACATGTGACATCTACCAACCCGCACTGGGCCCGCGTGGTGGATTACGGCCCACCCACAGTGGGACCATTATAGGCCGATTATGTATACACAAACACCTTTCGGAATAAATTCAATAAATGATGTTGACAACCGCATCAAAATCCGTTGCGTAGTTTAGAAGAACAACACGGTCACACAGACAGACACGAAAAGCGACTTTAACTTGTAATACGTATAGGTGTCAATCGCTTAAATGGTTCGGCAGATTTTCACTTTCGAACAGAATATTTAATTGTCATGTAAAGTCGAAACGAAATAATGGATTTGCATACTTTTATCATAATTGCAAACTAAGCTCCTTGAAAGCGTGTTAATAATGAAAGCATAAGCATCATATCAATAAAAGGTAAGATTACGTTGGCCCATTCAACATAATTGAAAAGAAAACATTGCTATGGTCTGTAGCGCTTTGTGAGTGCATCGTGCACGGATCAATGTAGCTAATCGCTAAGAACAGGTTTTTGCTGGGACTTTTTGTATTTTTTTTTGTTTTTGTTATTATATTTAATTACTAATTAATTTATTAGTATTAAAATGATGTATTAGGTATGTTGAAACTGTTTGTATTCCCCGTCACTTGTCCCTAAGGGTTCATTAGAAAACCAGCGTCAGACAGCATCTGTCTGGCATTAATGCTGAAATGAACCTTTTTGGCGCAGCCGTGAGGCACATACTATTGTTGTTAAAACATTATTTTCACTTTTTAATTTTGTTATTCGTATTTTGTGTTTCATGAACTGTATCTAAATAAACATTAATCTTTATTTCTTTCTTTCTATAATTACAGTGCAACCAGCTTAAATTTTTTTACCGCGTGTTTGGCAATAATATCGTACCTAATAAATTTTACTGAAAAATATCTACGAAAATTCATGTATTTTTGTTAATATCTTTTGAACGGTTATGATTTTGATAACGAATGGAATAACGTAAAGAATACATCAGTACTAACAATTTTATTTATTCTATTCTGTGGCGACTTGAATCGTGACGACGATCAGACTTCGCAACAAAAAGCACTACACGTAATTTTTTTTACATTTTTTGTTATAAGTACAATATGTAACTGAATTAATACATAGGTACTATGAAAATAATTTGTTCAGAATCGTTTACTGAATCGATTTCTATCATTTTTTATACCACTTGTTTTTTTTATATCCCATAACTCTAGGGTATGAATATATATCATTTTTTTTTTTTTGTTAACATTTTTTATGCAACATAATTTTATTTTTTTAATTACAATATAATTGTATACAGGTATTTTTCTATCCTAAAAATAATTATGACTACGTAAATTACAGTCACACTTCCGCTGTACAATCAAAACAAACCAAAATGGACGAAGTACGCTAGACCGTATACGTGTGTGACTTTGTGCGTGCGTAGATTTATAATGTGACCACAAATTTGTCCCATAATAAGTGTAACTAATTTAATAAATTAACAATGTTTATAAATAATAGTAAAAATTCAGTGAATGTATTATAATTATAACATTCTATTCTAATTGAGGTGTTTGGTGGTGTGCGTTAATTCCGGTTGTTGCATAAATGTCAAGGTATATTATATTTATCTAAAAATATATTAATCTTATAATGTCAAGTCTCTAGTTTTGAAAACTTCCCTGCTAAAATGAATTCCATGTATAATAATAAGAGTCTAGAAACGATTTTATGTTGGAAAATTTTGAGAAGGTGACGTATCGAGAGTAGTGCACTCTCACACGCAGGGTCGTCTTTGCCATTGGCCACTTTGGGCAAGTACCCATGGCCCCACGATCCATGGGGCCCTAGTTCCTACCAGCGTCGTAACTAGAGGCTGTCAAAAGAAACGCTAGGTAAATCACAGCCGGGGTGCTAAAATTTTCTAGCTCACTTCGCTCGTTCATTTTCTATATGCCCAGGGCCTCAAATAGATTTAAGACGGCCCTGCTCATACGCTTTGTGAGGTGTGCAAGCCCATGAATGTCCTACTGCAGGGCAAAGAACTTTGCTCATACAGCGCAGGCACGAGCACGCTTGCTCAAGACGGGTTGGCGATTTGAAACTTACATAACATTAACTATAAGTAAGTGTAGGTTCTCTCACGATGTTTTAGGTTCACAGATGTCAGTAATGTGGAAGATAAACTCCAAGTACATATAAATTGAAAATACTCTTTGGAAATACTCAAAAATAAATGTTTTAATTATTTAATTAGTTAAATTTTATAATACTTTACCTTTTTTAATTATTGCATTTACTTTAACTAACAATATTATCTTGTATATAATTAATTAATTATAGTCGTAGTTTATTATAGGTAAATTATTATACAGAAAACATTTCACGTCTTTTCTCTTAAGTCGGTTTCTCTCATCACAATGTATCAGCCTAGCTGTGGAGAATAGTCATTCAGATGGCACCGGTGCAGGTTTAAGGGGACTGCAGGACCTAAACGCAATTTTCATAAGTTTTATAATGCCTTATAGTATATGTTCCACTGCAGTAAACAAAATCAGAAAAATATATGATATTCTTAAGGATATATGCTAGGGTAGATAGTGTGTTGAAAACATAATATAACTAAAATGATACGATAGAAAAAAATCACCAAAATACCTCTAAAATTTTCTTTTAACGATTAAAAACCATACTAATATACATGCAATCATTCTGATTTTTTTCAGATTATTCTACAAGCAACTTAGTGTTTTATTTTTTTTTTATACAATCTATAGCTTTTTTGTAAATCGATAGTTGCTTCATATTTTGCAATAAATTACCAGCGTTGTGTCATCGCGCTTCTCTTTTTTTTCGATGCAGTCCGACAGTGACCGTGCTTTAGGTGTTGTCGGCCTCTTAAGGGATAAATATGGAAGCTTTATTGTGCCATTAGTCAGCGTCACTACCATCCATCTCTGAATTAGTAGTCTTCGGATAGTTCAGAAATGACGCGTTATGCGTTTTCACTCGAAACTGTAAAAAGATATTAGAAAAAAAAGGAAAAATTGTAAAGAATGAATCCTAAACGAAAATAATTTACGATAACGAATGATCATAAAAACTTATGATAATCGCATACACCATCGTATCGGTATCGTTGCATCACTACACAATGTACACTATGTATGGTCAAAACTTGAAACAAAAAGTGTTCCGACTAGTTTAAAACTTTATGCGAATGAACGAGTTATGTAAATAAGTGAATCGTAAATTAATAAAATGTTTAGGTATATTATAATTCATAGATGAATTGTCATGAAGTGTCTTGGGACAATTCAACGTTAGAGAAAAATCCGGATTGTAGGTGTGGTCATATTTTGGAGTGTGGTACACACTATCGTACTAAACAACTTGCTCGGGACCAACATCTTCATTGCAAAAAAAAACCGTCTAAGTACTCGTACGTGTCGGACCACGCAAAGAAAGGTTCCGTAGTTGGGATGAATTTATCCCAAGAACAAACTTAACATTGTGGTTGAAAAACATGTTCCCCCAACAAAAACTGCAAATTTAAATTTGTACGCACAATAATGAGTGTTTTACAGTGTTATTTTAAGACCATAGACTTCTTATAATCTTTTGCTGTTATCTATATGCATAGAACTATTAACTGCATCTTTTTCAAAAAAATTTTTTTTTTGGCTCAGCAATTTCGGAGACAAGGGTGAATTAACAATTTTCTTTAATAACTTTAAAACGAATTATTTTAAAGTTTGATATGTGTTTGTGTGTTTTGTATGTACAGTTTGCAAAACTTGACATACAAAACACACTGTCGGTCTGTCTGTCCGTCTCACAGCCGATTAAGTTGTAATTTGGTACACATATGAATTTCTTTGACCCAAATACGAACATGTAACGTAAATTAATTCATTTTGAATATGGGGTCATCAAAATTCAAAATGAATTAATTTACGTTACGTGTTCGTATTTGGGTCAAAGAATATGGGGTCATATTCAAAATGAATTAATTTACGTTACATGTTCGTATTTGGGTCAAAGAAATTCATATGTGTACCAAATTACAACTTAATCGGCTGTGAGACGGACAGACAGACCGACACACGAGTGATCCTATAGGGGCGGAACCCTAAAAGTATTTTATCCTTTTGAGGTACGGAACCCTAAAAGTATCAAATTTCCCATACAACATTTCCACACCTACTCGATCCAAATGTATGGGACGGCTGATTATTTAATTAAATAATGTTATCTATTGTTAGAAACATGCCTAAATTGAACAACTTTGCGAGGACATAACGTACTCTACGATACTGAGAAGACTTTAAACCAAACACTTATGTATGATACATAGCTAAAAATAAAATACATATGTACATACATATGGATTTTATTTTTAGAGTAGACAGATTATTCTCCAGAAAATTCCATTTTAATGTTTATCATCAAAATAATGTCGTTTCTTGTAAGTTTTGTTTTAATAAGAGATATACTCGTATTATAATACTATAATTTTGGGTCATGTTTTCTGCGACGAATATAAAACCTGTTGTCGTTCAAAGAGTCGATCGCTCGTCGACACGTCGTATTTATAATGTGTTTGAAGCAAAAAAAAATCACGGACCATTAGTTTCTAAAATCTTATTTAATTTAATATTATTATAATAAATTATCATTGACTATACTGTCTAGTCTAGTCCCTTGTCAATTAATTTTATTAGCTGTTCTTATTACTGTCAACACACAACATACGAGTAAGAGAACATAAGAGTGAAAGCACACTATCTTTCCACTTTGCCATAGTTGCATAATATGTATTTATTATTTTATACTATTAATTATATATAAATATTTTAGTGGTATTTATTTCAGAAGTATGTATTTATATATATTATCTTATTGTATATTCAAATTAGTGAATAGTTTTTTGTTTTTATGTATTTTGTTTTCTCTTCTACTCTTACACACGGTGTCTACATCTCTTCGTCTACTGCCCTGTCGCAGGTATGCTGAAAGAGATTTCTTTCGAAATAAGCATCACCTTTGTACGTATTTTTCTGTTCCTTTCTTCTTGTCTGTTTATATCTGTGTACATAAACTGTTAAATAAATAAATAAATAAACAGTAACGTGTAAAGTGTCGACTTTACAATGAAATTCAAAAGACAATAACAGTATTGACATCTTTGATTCTCGTGCCGCTGCTTTCAAAACACGTGTGTACTCTTGCCTTTTAATTTTGTAAGGCTTTAAATACTGTTTTCTTTAAATAATACAACTTTGTATCAATTATGTATTTTACCTGGCGTGTTTGGTCTCCTACATATTATGCTTACTTAAGCTGGTAGTGTGTCGGGGGGCAGGCGCAGAGACCTTGTAGCTGTAATTTTGTGGATTAAGCCTTTTACTATGTTTAAGTCCCATGTAATAGGGGGCGAGCCTATTATGTACACTCTGGGTGATAATCAGGTCGAAATCTATAATGTGATCCTACTGACTGTTGTAGTTTCCTTGCGAATAAATACAAAAATAAGTACGTAACCCCGCGTCCTATTTAAAAGTTATCGCCACGCGAATACGCGATCGTCACGCTGCTGTCACTTTTGTTCGGAAAACTGGACAACGCTCGAAGTGGAAGTCAAAATATTTATTTCAATTACGCACATAAAAAGCAGAGAAGCTCGTGGCTAAGTAGTAACAGCCGCACGGGTCGATCTGTCAGGCTAAGCTATGCTTGCCGAGGTTGTTCCGTGGATGGGTGACCATCTTTACATACTGAGACTCCCCTGTGCCTCGGAAAGCACGTTAAGCCATTGGTCCCGGCTGTCATTCGTGCATCTTTGACAGTCGTCAAGGGTCGTCAGAAGCCCGAAAGTCTGACAACCAGTCTTTCTAAGGGTATCGTATTACCCAGTTACTGGGTTGTAGATGTCAGATAGGCAGTCGCTCCATGTAAAGTACAGGTATTCAGCTGCATCCGGTTAGACGAGAAGCGGACCCCATAATAGTTGGGAAAAGGGTAGGCAGAAAAAGGCACATAAAAGGCACTTTTGAACGTTAAAACTTACAGAAAAATATAACTGATTCCAGTCGCCCCTTGCAAAAGGTAGTTTCGTATGGAGAAAAATGGGGAAGAAACTCCACCGTTAGTTACTCTTTTAAAATGTTTTACAATAATTTGTATATATTAATTAGTATAATGTGAAGACGATGCACCTAGAATAAAATTATTACATCACAATAGGTAAAAATAATTAAAAACGAAGCAATGACAGATAAGTTAATTGTGATAGATGCGAAAACATGGTGCTCACATACTTACAAACATTGTAAAAGTAAACGATTTTCATATTTTTTTTACAAGTAATACGTCGGTGTGTGAGCTAAAGTAGTCACAGAATCTAAAATTAATGTCATAAAAATAATAAATAATACAATTAAATTAGCAACCAGTTCGATTTTGTCCGGCCCTCTGTCAGCGCGACCACGCGTTCGAACAAAAAGTGACATAATAATATGAGCGCGACGATCGCGAATTCGCGCAACGATCGCTTTTAAATTTAAATTTAAAAAAAGCTATTAATAAGTAAATGTTATTACAGTGTAAA
This sequence comes from Atethmia centrago, assembly GCA_905333075.3. Classification (NCBI taxonomy): domain Eukaryota; kingdom Metazoa; phylum Arthropoda; class Insecta; order Lepidoptera; family Noctuidae; genus Atethmia; species Atethmia centrago. The sequence goes on along the minus strand of HG995378.1, from coordinate 24,596,259 downwards.
CGAATATTTAAATGATAAATCCTTAAAACTTATATAACATACATAAAAAAGTTTTTTTCTCTTTTAGAATACCTAAGTTAGTTAAAAGATAAATGATTAGTCCCCATCTCTACCTACTATCTTTCTTTTGCTGTGCCCGACAGGGTCCACGATAGTTCTAAAGCCAATGTTTACCACCTAAGCTTAAACATTGTGGAATGCAATAAAGTATTGAGTAAATGGGTCTATAAGGTAACATGAGAACTGACAGTAGATTTATTGATCACAGACTTGACCAGCTGATCAAAACCGGGCGCTAATTGTTATAATTATGTGGTAGAGCAGAGACAATCATTGTCGTAGTATTGTGTTGTGCCAATTATTGTGTGAAACGAGAAGAATAGTGACTACGTTCACGCAAAGCATGTTTCATAAGCTGGAGTTAACAAATGTATTAATGTTGTTTTGATTAGTCTACGTTTTGTTATACAGTTGTTATTTCGGTCACAACACTAACGGTTCGCGTACACATTCTTGTATGCTGATTTGTTTAGAAACACAGTCAATCCCTACGTAATTAAACTACATGCCTACAATGTTAACGTATCAAACACTCATGTAAATTAATCCGAAAACTTCATAATATTATACAAGGTGTCGTTTTGCATCCTCGTCAAATTCAAGGAGGTAACTATGCTAATGATTCTCCACACAAATGAATAATAAAATAAGTACTTAGGTCTCTTTTTTTTCTATTTTTTGGAAATGGCATGTGTGGGACACGCATGCGGAACGCGGCCCGTGTGATACCGCACTGTAACTGCCCTTTTACACACAAACTACCGCATACACTACGGGGTGATTCTGATAAGTGAAAGTGGTGTATTCTAAAATACTGTCAAACTTAAATGACTAAAAGAACAAGTACATATGTATTAATTATTGAGCAGGTATCGTAATTTTATTTGATTATACATGTCTTTCATAGCAGCCTCCAGAAATTTGACGAGGACCCAAAACGACATCTTGTAGAGGTAGGTACAGTAATAGTCCTCTATTTTCAATGGTTTAATAACATCTTAATATCTTAATTTAAACTTTAGGCGAGAAGTACTTATATACGTATAATGTACCTGACAATTCTTTAAAATTTTACGAAATGTTTTAACAAACAAGATTACAAGGCACTTTTTATCAGAAAAAAAAACCGGCGAAGTGCATGTCGGAGTTTTTTTTTTTTTGGGTGTGAATTTATTAAATAACTTCTCCCGCTCTGGGCGGAGGGGGAGGGTATGTCAGACTCTTACTGACTAAAACTCAACCGTATCCCTTCCGTTGCCTGTGTTGCCAGACGCCTCGGTAACCCTTTTGGACTTCCCCGCGACCCCGGCAGGCACCCGAAAAAAACTGGTCAAGTGCGTGTCGGACTACGCACAATGAAGAGTTCCGTAGTTTGGTTGAATTTAGCCCAAAAACAAACTTAACATTGTAGTCGAAAAACATGTTCTCCCATACATCAATATACATACGTCACGGCTCTCCAACCGTTAACTTGTAAAGCCTACTTAGCTGTGATAGTTTTTCTTTTAACTGTTATGTAAAGTTAAATGTTGTGTGTTTAATGTTATATATACTACTGCCATGATTTTATTTAGCTGACAGGGGGGAGGGACCCTTTTTTTTGGGTGTGAAATTATCAAATAACTTCTCCCGCTCTGGGTGGAACGTGAGCGTGTGTCAGACACTTACTGATTAAAACCCACCCGTGTTCCTTCCGTTGCCTGTGTTGCCAGGGGCCTCGGTATAACCGCGGCCCCGGCAGTCCCACGACCCCGGCAGGGGGAGGTACACTTGACTATCAATAATTTGCATTTTAAAGCTTAATATTACGCAAACGGATCCCTAAATCTAAAAATTGCTTTCAAAAACCCACAACATTTTTGAACGGCTTATCCAACGATGCCCCACACCATGGGATAGACAAGAAACAAAATATCATCTGCACTTTACGTGCAAGCCCGTCAAAATTTTTTTTTAACAACAATTTATTTTACCACTTTGTCGGCTTAATTAATATGTATATCCATGCCAAATTACAGCTTTCTAGTACTAAGACTCTCTGAGCTATGCCGTGGACAGACAGATATGGTGAAACTAAAAGGGTTCCTTGTTGAACACACTTACAGAACTCATTGATTGAAAAAACTAACTACTTTGGTAAGCGCACAAGAAGGTACATAGTACCAACGTTAGCGAATGAGCTACCCACCAAACTTATATCGCATGTCAAGTCTAAGGATCAACTTAAAAGAGTTCTACAAAAACATTATCTCTCATTGTGTCCATAGAAAATGTTTTTATTTTTTGTTTAAAATGTGAGATTTTTGATCTGAACAGTAGGTATTTATTTCATATTTTACTTAGCACAATTAAGTTATAGCATATTAATTTTGAAACATTGTAATCTATTGGTAGACGAGAACTACTGCCGACAAACTGTTTTGCAGTTTGGCAGAGTTTATGTATGTTATTGTTAGTACAAATTTTGAAAAAAAAAAAAAAAAAACATGAATGAACGAAAAACGAAGTAGAATGCTCTTCGACCAGTTGGAAAAGTAACAGGTGACAGATTCCAGAAGGACATTGTTCTTCAGTCAACACTTTCTGTTGTTTCTTTTTTGTTCGCTCTTCTTATTTTGAGTTCACGGCAACACGTTTAATTGAAACAATATATAGTACATTTGTACATCCGTTGCTGGCAGCGCTTACCAAGCTTGAAGGCCGAGAGCGTAGCTAAGGTAAGCTCGAGGTCATCATAGCATGGCCAGTAACGTAGTCATTGCGGACCAAGGCTTGTATCGTGCTTTACTCAAACAATGAGAGTAATTTAAACAGAACCAGCTTAGTACAGTAGGAATTTATTTAAATTAATAATTGATGATTGTACTGCCTGTACCTATTCTGCCTAATTCTGAATAAATCTTTTTGCACCTGACTTTTTTTGAAAACTCGACAATAATGGATTTTAAAAGGAAATTGCTGGTTGCTAAAACTCACCAGCAACGAAATACCATACAATTTTGCTGGCGCCATTCAAGAAGCGCGGAAAGGTCAATTTTGTTCAAAAAAGGTTGTCAAAATAATGACCACATTACAAGCATTTTTGAGTAAATAATGTTTCTTGACAAACTTGGTCATAAAACTTCTTCTTGATATGACAAAGAAATAATTTTGTTTCGAATGTGAAATAATGAACTCATTAGCTGGTAAGGCGGTGAACCAAAGCTTTCAGTAAAAAAAATACAAATCAAAGGTAAAAATTTACCCGAAAATCGTTAAAATCGTACATTGAATCTCGAAGAAATTACGCTCAGACTCAGAGGTTACTCATTTCGGTCGTGTACGATTGGAATTTTATCGCGAACCCACGCCTGAGGGCTGAGCGCCCCGAGGCGTGGAACGAGCTGAAACTGAAACGGATGCGTTTATTACTTACGCGGTTTTCGTTGTACGTCGTAAATCTATTGTGACTTTCGGATGTGTTGATGTCTTACTCACTGCTACTACTTTTTTACCTGCTACTAGATTTTCGTGTTAGAATAATTACAACAAAATACAAATTAGTTCATCTTTATTAAAGAAAATCATAGGTTATCACATCATTTCGTAGAAAGATTTAGTTATGCAAAACGCAAAAGTAAGTACTTATTACAACTTTTGTCTTAGAAATACGAGAAAGCTCTTCAAGCTCAAATTACAGCGACCATTTTGAAGAGGTCGAAACCGATTAAGTTGATTATTTAATCGTTAGAAGGCCAATAATATCTTGGATCTTATGAACCAATTAAACGCTTAACAAACCAATAACATTATCTACAGCTTAAACCGGTCATGCCGGTGTCTCTCTGATAGGTTTTTGATTATAGAAACTTAAATGACACTATGACATTATCTGTAGGTAATATCATGTTATTATTGTTTGAATAAGTCTTTGTCTGTGGTATTTCTTCAATTATCATTATATTAATCAATACGAAACTTACTAGCAGTTTGCCAAATGACGTTATCAGAGGAGATTTTGTCCTGTTACATATAAAGTTTTATTCCTTATTTTAACCCTCCTTTTTTTTTGAGTGGGAAATTATCAAATAACTTCTCCCGCTCTGGGCGGAGCGGGAGGGTGTGTCAGACTCTTACTGACTAAAACCCACCCGTGTCCCTTCCGTTGCCTATGTTGCCAGGGGCCTCGGTAACCCTTTTGTACCTTCCCGCGACCCAGGCAGGATTTTACCCCTCCTGGTTTAGTATTTTCGAAAATTACGAAGAAGCTTCAGTGGTTGAGACTCAGCGTCTATAAATCAGTCAGTCAGGGACAGATTTGACTGATCCTAAAAATTACTGCTTATTGTCAATCATAACAAAAGAAAGAATTATTTCACTTCGCCCCACCCATCCGCCCCACTGGTGGGGCAAAGTGGAATGCCTAAAATTTTGGGTGCCAACCGTAGTGGGGCAAAATTCAGCGAGATTTTAGACTAGTGAAATCTGCCGGTGGGGTAGATTACACCGCAAATTTTTTGGCATTTCACTTTGCCCCACCGGTGGGGCGGCTGAGTGGGGGCAAAGTGGAATAAATAAAAAAAAAAGGTCCTTCATGAAACATATGAAATAAATACGTATATAATCATTTTTATTTCGGAACAAAGAATCCATAGAGTGTTAGTAACATAATATTAAAACAACTTAATATCCAGTGTTAGTTCCAATTACCCTCCGCGCAAACTACTTTACAAAATGGCTACAGTTCTAAGGGTGCTGTTGCGACTGTCTCTCACGCTCGTCAATAGTGAAGCTGTTTTCTTGCGCACACAATCGCGAGAACCCGTCCGTACAAGCTTGCGCAAACATCTCCGACGCACTGCAGTAGCGAGGAAGTCTTAACAAAATCCAGAAACCATTGTTGTACTGGACGCGCAGGACATCCAGCGATCGTTTACTGTTCGACTATCATTAACATTAATATTGTCTAGTACAATAAAGATAAGCACTAACAACTATGATAACTGCCTAGAAATAGCCAGTGGCTATTTGTTCAAGATATTACAATACTGACGTATGTTTATTATCACTACCTACCTACATGTCATTACTTAAACAAACATTATGTCTGCCTACGCAGTGATCAGCACGTTGCACAAGGCGTTGCAATGTCAAGTAATTGAAAACATGACTTATGATCACCGTTCCGTTCACAAAATGTTCTGTCAAGATACATTTTTTCCATTGGATTTTTTTCTTTTCTCATGTTGCCTGTACACAGTAGGTGCTTGATTTTTGCTGGTACTACATAGCACCAGCAAAAAAGCTAGCTGACATAGTATTCCTAGAGTCTACTGGCGGAGTCCAAGTTAAGACGCTGACAACACCTAAACCGCGGTCCCTGTCAGATTGCATAGAAAAGAAAGAGAAGCGCGATCACACAACGCTTGTAATTTATTGCAAAATATGAAGTAACTATCTATTTACTCAAAATTGAGTTGAGTAATCGAAAATAAAAACAACCAAGTTCTGCATTCAAATAAGACGTTCTTGTTATTAATTAAATACGTAACGTATGTTCATATTTGATACAGATATTTTGGATTAGAACTCAAGGTAAGAGGTTAGTTTAACGTTAGTTTGTATCGAGATTTTGTTTTCAATACGTGTTTTGGTAACAACCAAGTTCTGGGAAATAGTATGTTCAAAATTAACATATATTTTTTCCGCTACCACAAACTACACAGATTTGGCATTTTTTTTTCTTAAGAGAAGCCTATTTTTGTTAATTGGGTCTTGTCAGTGCCTTAAACTAAAATTGGCTCCAGCTAGATTAAGTATATTTCGTTCATTTCTTTTTTACTCCGATATATGATTTATAATTAGGGATTAGAAATATACCTCGGTGTAATATGTTCATAAACTTAGACTAAATAAACTTCTATGTGAAAAGGTTTAGGTATTTTTTTAACAAACGCAGAACATATATTGAGATGACCGCAAAAATTGACATAATACGAATAGCATAATATATCGTTACGTCACACACAGGTAAGTATTACGGCTGATGATAAATAAGAACAATATACGCATATTATACACGTGCTATTACAACAAAACAGGTTTTCGTAATACGATATTATATCCTTATTAAGCCTTCGTTTAACGGCCGTCTCGTTTGATAAGACAAGAGTAAGTACATCGATACTTTGAGATTTTAACGAATACGAATTCAAAGGATCTCTTCTCGTTAGCACATGTCAGAAACATAGACATTCCTTTTATGTGACATTAAGTATATTTCGGTAAATAATTAAGGTTACCCAAAGGGTTTCAGTTGTTTGAACATTGTTGAAATTATTTATGTTTTGTTTTTTTTTACTGAATTTGATTTCTAATTTTTTTTTCAATGTTGGTTTTGATTAAACTTGAATTATCTTCAGCCGTCATCTATTTTACTACGAAATTAGCCTTTGCTCTACATATGTGCGTAGAAGAGTTACAATTAAGCGGGTGAGTAACACAAAGATACACTTTACTACGTAATATCGACTCTCACTGACTTTATAAAATGATAATATGGCATAAAGGCTCCTACATACTGGCGCGACTTGTCGCGCGACGTGACGCGACACAAAGACACCGCGTGTAGCGCTACAAGCGGTGCCTTTGTGTCGCGACGCGTCGCACGACAAGTCGCGCCAGTATGTAGGAGCCTTTACACTCATGGCGTAGGTACTTAGTAACTTATTGTTTTATAGACAGCTCTGATAAAATCATCGCAACCAAACTAATTATGATTTGAAAGTCAATCAAGGAACAATTATTTGTATTACAACAGGCACTTTGTTTGGTATTGTTTGCAAAACAATGGACAACATTCATCGGATGAATTCTCTTCCCGATTAAGTTTTAATTGGTTATAAGTTTGCGATCAACCAAGGTATTGGCACGGAATAGGTAGATACAGAAGGCTGGCTTCAGACAATGAGCGAAACAGGCACACGCACACTTAAGCTTCATTTACACGATGCAAGTTTCTGACCTGTGGCGTACGATAAACTTGAAGCAACATAAATATGACTTAACATTATCACAATAACTTCATGCTCAGGCTCACGCTCATGTATGTATGTGTGTATTAATACGACGCGCATCGTCTAAACACTGTTATCCGTTCTGAATTCACGTAGCAAATTATCACCCAAATGCAAATTGCGAATTTACACAGCGTGCATTCGCCCTATCATGACGTATGCCTGTGCAGTTTTGGCACGCGCAAAACCCGCCCACTTCCATAGGATGCAGACTCTTTAAAACCGTTTCCTCCATAAGTAAGACTTCGGGATTGCCTTGGTTCGTTTGAAACGAAATCCTCCATTTAGACTTCAAAATTCCCACTATCCATCAATTCATGAAACGCAATTCCAAGTGTTCCAAGTTCTTCGATACAGTCGCTAAACATCGCAACCCTCTGGTTGTCAAGGCCGCCAGTTATATCCCCTCTAGAATCAGTAAAGTCCGCCGTCCGAGGAATGATCTCACCAACCCCGATGACCCCATTACCCTCTTCCAGGAAAGCAATTGGGCCACCAGTACAGTACACAGATACAAGAAACGGACGTAATTGTCTCTCCCCTGACCCTTGCTCGACGAAAAGCCAGCTCGCACCGTAGCTGAGCCTGTAGCTTTAAATTCCCCAGATAAAAATAATTATCTAGACATGATCCAGCCTGTCCCAACTTGCCGTCCCCCCAGCGACGCCCTAAGCCAGGGTCCGTACCCCACTGGGGGTGCCCTTAGCGAGTAGTCGCTTAGTAATATAAGGAATTCGCGCTTGTATGGAGGTTTGAATTAGCCACAGGGTTGACCGGTTAAGTAGTCACGACCTCTCAAGATCAATGACAAGATGCGCTTTAAAAAATAACCTCATTCTCATAAGGATGAGAACAGGGTCTTTTTTTAAAGCGACGAAGGCGTCGTATCGAAGATTCCAAGTGACTGAATTCTTATAAATACTCTCTACTACTACAAGAGTTTTTACCAAAATTCAGTCACGTTGAGTCATAGAGCAGGTGTTTAAACGTTACAACTTTTATTGTTGCTTCAACTTATGGTAAGCCATAGGCAGTGGTGGGTGGACCTCTAAAAATAGAGTGTGTAAATTAGGCTTTAGACGTAGTACAGCAATCCCAAACTATCTCAAACGAATTCCAATCGCGAGTGCGCTTGCATTCAGTCTCGGCAAAACGCACGCACACATAGACATGCTTCACGTGAAGCATGTCTATGTGTGCGTGCGTTTTCGCTCATTGTGTGCAGCCGACCTTCTGTAAGTACTATTCTGTGAATTCGTAGTACCGAAGTACCTTTAGGTGGATTACCTTGGAAATAGAATAATAATGCGGTGTCGTTCTGCCAAGGAATTCCTTTTGGAAAAAAAAAAGTATTGTAATTATTATTACTATTAATTGGTCAAGGACAGCTAATGAGACACAATTGATTTTCTATTCTTTGGCTCCGAATCGGTGTCGCGCGGGGCTTAAGACGCTGACAACACCTAAACCGCGGTCACTGTCAAATTCCATAGAAAAGAAAGAGAAGCGCGATGACACAACGCTTGTAATTTATTGCAAAATATGAAGTAATTATCTATTTACTCAAGACTGAGTTGAGTAATCGAAAATAAAAAACAACCAAGTTCTGCACTCAAATAAGACGTTCTTGTTATTAATTAAATACGTAACGTATATTGATATTTGATACAGATATTTTGGATTAGAACTCAAAGTAAGAGGTTAGTTTAACGTTAGTTTGTATCGAGATTTTGTTTTAAAAACGAGTCTTGGTAACAACCAAGTTCTGGGAAATATGTTCAAAATTAACATATATTTTATCCGCTACCACAAACTATACAGATTTGGCAATTTTTTTTCTTAAGCGAAGCCTATTTTGGTCAATTGGGGCTTGTCAGCGCCTTAACAGGTTAAAAATTTATTTCAGACCAGGTCCATATTCTTGTTAGTAACAATATATTTAAAAACTAATTCAAACACAACACAAAAACTGCGACATGAAGCCGCACCCATCTTCGCAGCATGGAGACTTCCCCCGATCTACAAAACCAAGCGACGAATCGAGTTTTATTTGTAAGTTTCTACGTAAAGGCACACCTATTAATTTATTAACAATCTAAATACCAGGGGGGTAACCATCACCTCTTAGAGCAGTATTATTATAATATTACTTCACAGTGGGAAAGTGATGGAGCTATACAGGACTTACAGCTCCATCTCTTTCTCACGCTGAAGTAATATTACAATAATACTGCTATAAGAGGTGATGGTTACCCCCCTGGTTAGACAAACTTTTGATAAAAAGTTTATCTTATTAGCTTATTACCCGCTGTGCACTAATATAATATTGAGTACCTTTATGAATGTTTTTTCCCTATGATATGTGCCATGATTGTTATAACAACTTAGTCAGACGAAATATAAACTAGCAAGAGTGCGTTAGGGCCTGAGGCTTCAAAGGCCTCCGCAGACAGGCGCGACGCGACAGTCCAACGCGATTCCGGTAGAACAATTTCCAGAAATCCTATAGATTGTTCGACAAGAGTCGCGTCCCAACGCACTCTGGCTCTGTGTCTATTCATAAGAGAGCCTTGAAGTTGGACGACGCGTGATCCGTTCCATGTAGTCGTGTATTTTAAAGGTGTGACTCAAGCTTATACAGGGTGTCCTGTAATTTATGGATAACTTTAAATGGTAATTATAGAAGAACTAATGGCCGTTCGAAAAATATACTAGTTGGATTAACACTGATGTTTTTGTAAACAGACAATTTATTCACTTTATTTTGAACACGCCACGGCCACAAACGAAATAATTTCTTATTGGTTTTTTGATGTATATTTTAAGTTAATAGTGCTGATGGATTGGGTGAATGAGAATTTATTACAAACAGTTTTTATTTTTATTGAATGGCCATTCGTTTGTATATGTTCAAGGTTATCCATTAATTACCGGGCACCCTGTATACAAAATCAGGAGCGTTTTGTTTTAGTTCTAATTCATCCCATGTAAACTACGCAAATAAATACTTTCTAGAAGTAGCGGTAAAAATACACAGAGAAACAGAAAAAAAACAGAAAAATTTATTGGTCACAATAAAATTAATGTCATGTTTGTATCGTTATCTTCTAGATGTACCAAATAAATTGATACATTACATTATGTCAAGCTTGGGACAAGCTACCCTAATGATGCCAATATAAGAACCCGACATGTTCTACAGCTTTGTTGAATTACAGAAAGAACATATTTTTTTTTGGAAGTTTAGGAAAACAGTAGGTACATAAGAGGAAGTCTGAAAGTGGCACCGGTGACTGAAAAGTTGTGCGGAAATCGGTTGTCATGGTATGGGCATGTGATGCGGAGGAATGAGGAAAATGTCGTGAGGAATGTCTTGAGTATGAATGTCGATGGCTATAAGAGTAGGGGAAGACCAAAGAAATGATGGATGGACTGTGTGAAAGATGATATGGCTAGAAAGGGGGTGACTACCGAGATGACAACTAATAGAGAAGTATGGAAGAAAGGGACATGTTGCGCCGACCCCAAATAAATTGGGATAAAGGCAGGTAACGCATTTTAGTACATAGATGTTTGCAAGTTCTTCAAAATGAGTTAAGAGACTGCTTCACAACTACAAACTTTATAACACTACTCGCAGGACTAAAATAAGTACTACTGAAATAATATACCATTCCTAATGAAGAATTACATTAAATAATTGATATCGATTCACTGATTATTAAAAACAAAAATCTTATTAAAAGTGATCTTAACATTATAACATTAAAGTCGCTTTTTGTATCTGTCCGTGTGATCGCGCTGTACTTCTAAACTACGCAACGGATTTTGATGGGGTTTTCACCATCGCTTAGACAATTTATTCCGGAAGGTTTATATGTCTAAAATAAAAAGTTTATTTTTATTGTGGGTAATATCGTGGATGTAAAGGTAAAACTCATTTTTACGAAAATTATCTGATGATTTTTGACGCAAAAGTGTCCAAGCTCATTACGTTTACCACTTGTTTAACACGTTTTTATATACATATATAATTATATATTAATTAATGACGACGATAACGATATATTAATGTTAGACTTACATTTAATTAAAAAATATAGTTTTTTTGTCAAGCTGTCAAAACCGTCCGAAGTTGGGACGGGTCGCTAGTATTATTAAAATACAAAATAGTAATTCATACTGCGTAGAACAAAACCATGCAATACACCACATCAAAACTTAAGTTAAGAACACACTGAGGGCCGTGAGAACCAAGTCAAACTGTGTGACGTGTTAATTTCATAACAAAGCATCATTGTGAGCCAAACGTTGGCATAAAATAATGAACGAGTTTCCTGAACACCTTGTTAGGAACATCTTAATAATTTACTACTACTCGGAATTCGTATGTGAAACAATGTTTGTGATACGTCTCGAGGAGACTTGAGGCGAGAAAAAACGTAGTCAAGTGGTTGTTGATTTAGGTCCACTTCACAACAAATCGCTAAATATATTTAGCGCTAAACGACTTTAAAACATCGTTCCATTTCAGTCAATCGTTTGAAACTGACAGAGACAGAACGATGTTTCAAATGTGGTACGCGCTAAATGTGTGTATAGGTATTTAGTGATTTGTGGTGGAAGTGAGCCTTAATAGCCGACGAATATTGAAGCCTCATTTAATAATATTCAGATATAATAATATGCAATTTGAATATTTGATAAAAAAACAGGTCAACAAGGTGTGCCTTGAAGTTTTTATTCGGTTGAAGGACACTGAACGAGACACAATAGAATTATTGTTATTACGGCTATGGACGTTTAGTGTCCCTCAAAGGCTCCAATAGTTGAATCAAAACTGTTGAAATATTAGTTGATAGACAACATATAGTTTTTGCCTCACACAGTATCCCCTTCAGATTTCTTGCAAATATGTCGTCATCTTTATATTGAAACGTTCAATAACTGGTTAATTGATTGATCATTGTCACAGATACATGATGAAATATAACTAGCTTCTTTACAACAGTTTATAGGCTAATTAAGTTTACTAATTGTACTAATGAGTTGTGCAGCGGAGCTCATAATTTGTAAAAAATACATACCATTAACCATTTAGTAAGGGGTCATTATACAAGCTTTGATCGTAGATTTCCTTTGCACGATATCCAATCGTGACTGCTCTTTTGAATTAATACGAGTACTATGTCATTAGATGTTAGATAATAAACTACAAACTAAAGACTTATCCCGCATTATAAAGTGATGTCTAGATGGTTTAAAGATTGTTTATCGAAGTCAATTTTAATAATAATGTATTGCTTCAAATTCACTGCAATTGTACTCGGTGTAGGCCAGCCTTTTCAGGTTATAGTAGCAACCTAATCCTTCAAGTGTCCTGCTGATACATTTTTATACACACATGCGAATATTATATTAATGGGTTTTTCGGCCCGCACTGCAGACAGACGGATACATCAGGGTCGTTATGTTTATCTTATGTGCGCAAAAAGAGGGTGTAATTGGCCAAAAACATAAATGTAAATAAAGCAGTCAAGTGCAAGTCGGACTCGCACACGAAGGGTTCCGTACCACCATACAATATTTAACACTAAATTTTTTACAAATACTTTAATTAAAAACAAGAGAGGTGTTATTTAATTAAATTGATTATAGAATTTGGTCCATTCGTTGCTGGAATTAGTAATATAGACTGCTATATAAAATGATATAAATGATATATAACAGATTATAATAGATAAATTATAGATTGTTACGATTTAGCTTCTAAAGGCGGTTGTGTTTTGTTTTATCTTTGCGTTAGCAGCCGGATAATATTGGAATCTCGGGCGGATTTCCAGCCACCGTAGGCGCGGGCCTGCGGACGGTGAGCAATGGGTAGCTCGCCGTCCGGTAAGGACCAGGCCCGGGTCGACGGCGCGTCGTATTCCACGCGCGCCTCAAAGAGATGTCGTCAGCACAAAGTAGGGGTCCACTAGGGCCGATGCCTGCTGGGGTCGCGGGAAGGTACTTATGGGTCACCGAGGCCCCCGCAACACAGGCAACACGAAGGAATACGGGTGGATTTTAGTCAGTAAGAGTCTGACACACCCTCCCGCTCCGCCCAGAGCGGGAGAAGTTATTTGATGATTTCCCACCCAAAAAAAAAAAAAAATCCGGATAATATTATGGTACTTATATTGTTGGTGTTACTAGCAATACCTAATTTGAAACACATTGAATTCAATAGGTACTTATGTATCTAGTAATAGCTTTTATATTAATTGCGATAAAACTAACTACAATCATTTTTTAATAAATACAAACGACTTCCAATAAAAAAAACACTACAAAGTGAAAAATAACTTAAATTTCGAATACCGGTGTCTTTGGTTTTGTATTTTAGTTTTTTTCCACCGATTTCCGAAATTATTTTTTACTTTGTAGTGTTTTTTTGGAAATCAATATTTTTGTAAAAAAAAAAACTCTAGGTACCTATGGTACCTACCCCACACCAATTGGTACATCACTACCTGCTATGTAACAGTGACAGGATAACAACATCAAGATACGTATACAAAGTGGAGTAAATACGTATTATCGAGCTAGCTCAAAAACCACCCAAGTAAAGTTAATAAAATTTATATGGTACTACCGCGCATGCTTCTTCTACTAATTTTCAAAATTGGTCCACAATTGACGAAAAAATCGATGAACAAACATTAAAACAAAAAAAAAAAACAACAAATATAATCTTTATCCTAACCTCCTCCTTTAGTAAGTTTGTTAAAAATATCGAGCGATTAGATTTTGTTAAGGTAAGGTAGGATTTTTTTTTTTTCATTTAGACTTATTTAATTTCTGCTGCAAATCAAGTTTTCAGTCACAAAAAAGAATCAAGCGAAAGTCTCTGATGAAAACTAATTAGGTAAGCTGTATAAATATAATAGAACTTGACTTCAAGTCGTATCTATTGTAGTAGCCTCTAGGCACCGAAGCACCTGGTCCTAACAATTGTACCTTTCATACCGTGACCTTCTGCCTAATTAATACATATAATTAACCTAGTCTGAACATTCAAAGTTATATTGTAGTTAGGGTATGCAAATATCAAAACTTTTGGAGCTAAATATATCAATTATGGAAAATATGGAGGTAAAAAAAAACTCATTCCTCTAATAATGAGTTTAAGAAAAACAATTTGCAACATGTGTCTGCGACTCTGCAGATCGCGTTTCTTCCTTGTGATATTAGAGAGCTTTGGATTACGAGATGTAGGTACCTAGATAATTAATTTCCAATGTCGTCAGAATTTTCTTGAGAATACGACGACGTAGGTATTATTCCCCATAACAATGATGCTTAGCAAATATGTACCCCGATTGCGTAACACACTTCATTATGAAGTGTGTTTTGTTTTGTTTTCGAAGGAGTTTGAAAAAAAAACCTAATCCATTGCTTCATATGTTTTAAAAATTGGTTTGCTCGACAGTGTAAATATCGCAATGAATGTTGTCGAACTGTCAAAATAAAAGGCATTTCAATGGTTAGTGTATTATGCAATTACCCTGTTGGTCTTGTTCAACGTCGGTATCTGGATTTCATTTTTATTTTAATAAAAAAGACAATGGCAAGCTACACTCATACACTCCACGAGTTTTACCGAAACGGAAAAAAGAAAAGTGTGTTGCCACACTGCATAAACATTTTTGAGGCACATTAATGTTGCACACATAAAAAACAGGAAAAAAAAACAAAAATATTATATTTCATTCTAAATTATTATAAAACACTGCAATTAATTACATAAATTTATAATATTTCAGAATATCAAAATATATGTTCACATTGTATTGAACAGGTTCATATAATGAAATCAAAGCACTTAATTTGTAATTGGTACTACAAGTTGGCATCCACAAGTACATTTTTTGATCCATTTTCAGATACTTTTGGTACAGACTATACAGACAGACGGACAGACTACGGGCAAACACAAAAACAAACCTGCAAGTTTCGGGTGCTTGATGCAGTAATATAATTTCTGTATCATCATCATCATCATCATCATCTGCCTAGCCTTTTCCCAACTATGCTGGGGTCAGCTTCCAGTTTTACCGGATACAGCTGAATACCAGTATTTTACATGGAGCGACCGCCTATCTGACCTCCACAACCCTGTTACTGGGTAACACGATACCCCTTGGTAAGACTGGTTGTCAGACTTTCGAGCTTCTGACGACCCGTAACGACTGTCAAAGATCTTCAAATGACAGCCGGAACCAACGGCTTAACGTGCTTTCCGAGGCACGGAGGGGTCTTGGTATGTAAAGACGGTCACCCATCCACGGACCAACCGCGGCAAGCGTAGCTTAACCATCGACCCGTGCGGCCACAATTTCTGTATACAGGGTCAAATTCAATAAGTTAGCGTAACTCCGCTAACGTAATGGGTCGATATCTAAACATGACGAAACAAAAAAAAATTAGTAAATTTTTTTCGGGTTAACGACCGTAAGTAGTGTAGTACCTTGAAATATACGTTATTTGACATACGAAATCGTTTTTAAAATAAATTGTTGTCAAAGCGCATAAGTGGTCTATGTATGATTCTTCCGTAGACCACAATCAACATAATACGTAGCAAAATTTAAACGATTTGATATGCAAACATCTGCAGATAATACAAGACTGAAGACACAAGACTAACAGGTTTTCCACCAAAATAAAAATGTTGTGTTACAAGTTGCATTTTTTAGCATATTTAATAACCATTGACGTAGAACATATTAATTAGCTTATTATTTATGAAGCTGTTGATAATAATAGGTGATAACGGGTAGGTGGGTTAAGCCCCGTATAATAATAGTAAGTAATTGAACTTAGATCATTGAGTTAGCAATAGCAGTGTTAACTGTTGTTATGATAAAAATACTGAATAGCCATTACATTTTGATTTTGAGCTAGGAAACGAGCGAGTTCTTGTGGCCCCAAGACGTTTCCTGCTTCTTTACATATAGACTTTATCAAAACATCATATAGGTTATACGGGCTGGTGTCCGCAACTCCACGTCAAAGCGCGTACTTTGCGTACGGGTGGGAAACGATTATTCAACCCACCCCAGCTCCTCGAGGAAGGCCAGCAACGCCTTGCACGGACAGTACCTGGGTTACCGAAATACTTTGCCCTGTATGTGGCGACCACCGAGCAGTTTAGTAGCACATGAGCTGCTGTCTCGCCGTCCTCCATGCAGGCCCTGCACAGCGGACTGTCTGTGACTCATATCAAACATCATACTTATTTACAATAATTTACTAGAGTAATTACATTTTTTGAAGAAGAAAGAAGAAGTTTTTTAAGAAGTTACATAATATAACACGTATATAAACGCTTTTATTAAAATAATGGAAAATTAAATACCGTACTTATTACAAAACCTAAATTACAACATGACGCAAGAATTCAAGGTTAATAATATTATCATAACTTAACTACATAATTCTTTATACATCGCTGAATGGTATATAATTGTTATAGACCATTCAGCACATAAAGAATAGACTTTTTTCGATTCAGCCTCTCTGGTTCCAAGGCCTGCATGACAACACAAAAGTTATACAATCAGTTGCCGACCAATGAGGAAACACGGTCGGGATAATGATCGAGAGAAAAATGGCATTAGACATGAAGTTACGGATACCAAGTAGGTAAGTAGATGAAGGATTGAGCCGGATGTGGGGAATACCTACGACTCTCACGCGACAGACAAGATCATATCTAGGTACCTATACTAGGTGATAATTGGTTACGATATTAATCCTTGTATGTACTGTTAAAATTGTTTGCTTTCGATCAATATTTTGCTCGTAATTCGAGGTCGGAATATACATTAAATAAAGATGATTGTTCTGAAAAAAAAACGAGCGAGACTTACAGTATTCGCATATGATGTGTAACATCTGACGTCTTACCTTAGTAGTAAGCAACTGAGCAGCGACAGAGAATAACCTGAGAATTTAAAAAAAGCTAAATACTGAAATATTTATTCAAATAATTATTCATTACTAGTGGTTATGTGGTCCGACCGAAATTCGACGCCCACTATTTACAATCTATATAGTACCTACTTACTAATTCCATATTATTATTAAGTACTTACTAATGAAATGAAATGAAATTGTTTATTCTGTAAATAGGATATCAGAATAACTTTTACAAGTCATATAAATAATAAGCTAGATGGAGTCGACATTTCCTATCTATATATACATATAAACTCAAGAGTCAAAGTCTCGGATTTCCGGCCACCGTAGGCGCAGGCTTGCGGACGGTGAGCAATGGTTAGCTCCCCTTCCAGTAAGGAACAGGTCCGGGTCGACGGCGCGTTGTGTTCCACGTGCGCCTTAAAGAGATGTCGTCAGAAGTGAAGGGGTCCACTAGGGCCGATGCCTGCCGGGGTCGCGGGACAGTTCGAAAGGGTTACCAAGGCCCCTGGCAACACAGGCAGCGGAAGGAATACGGGTGGGTTTTAGGCAGCAAGAGTCTCACACACACTCCCGCTCCGCCCAGAGCGGGAGAAGTTATTTGATAATTTCCCACCAAAAAAAAAAAAGTCAAAGTCTCTTTTAAAGTCCAGACATAATCTTGGCCAGATCATGTGAGGACCATGTAGATCCTTGTCTGAAATGGTATTTTGAGGAAGGAACCACACTTTGAGTGGATCTGTCCAGTCAGTGCAAGCATTTGTCAGTAATCGTGTAGCTCAATTCCGAACTTAAGAAGCTCAGCGACTCGACGAACAATACCAAGGAAAGGACATTAGGGTAGGCTGCAAAAAGTACTCATAATGCCAGAATATCATTAAAACTAACTGTAAAAAAAACAATATCACCCACATAGTGCTCACATTCACAATAATTAAAGTAATATCTTTTCAAGGTAAATATTCATGTAATTTCGTATATAATATTCATCAATGAAATCTATTGAAGATTTATAAAATTGTATATAACGATGATATTGCATAATAATTAAAATGTCAAGTTTTGCAGTTTTATCACAAGGCTTAGCAGAGCGAGCAGCTCAATCCCAAACTGCTTTGTCTTCTAAATAATCAGAAATTCTATAGCTTCACTTTTTTACAAAGTTTGGCTTTAATACAGCTTTTAAATCGTTTAATGGGTAAGTTTCAAATGTCAATAGGAAGTTTGTCGTAAAAGCGTAGGTACCTATACATTGACCCATGAACGAGTTGCCTACTCTGTGGAGGCGAGTGTGAAGTACAGCAAAATTATGTTTATTACTGGTAGGTACTTAAACCGTGGATATCGAACATTTTCTTAAAATTTGATATATTTTTGTGTGCATACATAAGATTATCACATATATATTGAGAGGCTACAGTCAGAAATTATCTGTCTTTGAATTTTTCTCGAAGGGAATCTCTGGGACCTAGGTTGGAAATGGCTCCAACAGCCCTTTTCTGTAAAACAAAGACAGTATTAATGTCCGCAGTTTCCCCAGAGAAGAATCCCATATGACATAAGACTATGAAAATAACTAAAATAAACAACTCTGGCCGTATCTACATCAGTTATTTGTCGATTTTTTTTAACAGCATAGGCGGCCGAACTAAGCCTACCTGACAATTTTTCTGTGTGGGCGCCATTATAATTTAGCATCAATAGTTATTACAAGAAAAACTGTCGACTTAACAGCGTCCAACTCAATTCCATGCTGTTAAAAGCTACTTACTTATTCTATGCTCAAGCTGTCAATTCCTGTCTACACACTACCGTCCTTTTTCACGAAATCGCTCCCGCAGAACGTGAGAGGAAAGACACATCAAAAACATGTGCATTGAGGTGATTTATA
The DNA here is from genome assembly GCA_905333075.3 of Atethmia centrago. Classification (NCBI taxonomy): domain Eukaryota; kingdom Metazoa; phylum Arthropoda; class Insecta; order Lepidoptera; family Noctuidae; genus Atethmia; species Atethmia centrago. The sequence goes on along the minus strand of HG995378.1, from coordinate 24,577,287 downwards.
GTTCATTTTGTTGCATTACATCATTGACTTTTTGCTGCGCCGTTAAATTATCATTTAACAAATCAAAGTTTTGTACAATAACCACGTTATATTCGGAGTTTATCACCTTATAACAAATGTCGTTATAATTATGATAAATTACCCATTGTGTGTTGTTACATAACATTGAGAACACGGACACGGGTTGTTGGTCTACCAAACGTTCAATAGCTTTTTAAAATAGATAATGCGATAAAAAATATCTGTGAAATCCCGAGACGAATATATAGTACAATACTTTTCTTAGGAAATGTCGGGTGAATTGTCTTTTGTGTAAAATTGGTTTAAAATGTCTCGATATGGTAAACGAGTTAGACCTTGGGTAGATAGAAATAGTCTGACGATGTTGCACGGTGGTCAAACGCCTTTTGTAGCTGGTCGTGTGACGGCATTAAGCAGGAAGAGAACCAAACGACGACCTTTTGAAATTTAGCACGTTTTAATTTCGGTATCTTTGGAAATTGGAATCAAGTTTTTTTTAGTGTTTCTTCTAGAAACAATATTATTATCACAGCTCGTAGTTAAGTTATAAATCAGTGTTCAATCCATACTTCATACTAATATTTTAATTGCGAAAGTAACTCTGAATTTAACAGCTGAACAGCTTATGATGAAATTTGGCACACAGGTAAACCATGACCTGGGTTAGAACATGGTTTTCATCCCGGTATTACGTTCCAGTAGGATAACTTCCGACATTCACGCCGGCGAAGCCGCGGATTTTTAAGGGAGAGAATTGTACAACTGTTCTAGGATTTTTTTTTGTTACCTACCTATTTAACCAAGGGAACATGCCTCCCACATAATATTTTGGATGCTCCTAACAGGTTTAGGCGATATACCGCCCACAAACTGTCAAAAACTCTGAAAAATTATTTTACCTATGGTCACACAAAAAAAAAGGGAACCGGAACGCAAATGTCACTTTTATAGCCAGTCAATCTGCGAAACGAAAGATAAGTCGTACAATTTATTGATATGTTGTGGTTTTTTACTTATTCTAATGACTTATTCTTAAATAAAAATTAAAAAAATGACAAACTCATTTTCATTTATGTATATAGTCAATGTCAATTTCTAGGCGGTCAATGGCATTATGTTTTCCCACATGTTCCTTTAAATCTTTCCAGCATTTTTTTTTTAGTTTCAGTGATGCAATAAGAAACAAAGCCTTCATTTAGTATACGAATCCATTAAAAAATCATCGTTGCTACAGCAGTTCTCTGGGGCCTGGTAAAGGATTAAAAACCAACCTTATATTTTTAACATTTTCTAGACTTTAAAAACCCTTTCATTTACTGCAAAATCACAGTTGAATCACCTTCCGTTGATGCTAACTCACGTTGTCAAGTAAACATTTGAACGTGTAATGTGTACCGCGGCATTACTTTTTAAACGAAAGTATGACAAAAGCTTTTAACGGCTGTTAGATTAAACTGTAGATAGTGTTCAAAACTGTTTTCCACTGTATCATTAATGCGATCAGCGATATAACGTTCCGTGTCATCGTTAGCAGTTAGTAATAGTTTAACTTAACGGTGGTTTAAGGTATTGAATTATGGGTAATAGGTAGGTTAAATATAACTATCGATTTTAAACTAAGTTCATTGCGGTCAGTGTCTATGGCTATTCTAAATCATGTACAATGTCAGAGTCCCATTTTTTTTATACATGCTGACTTTGATTTCTATGGAAAGATTTTGAACATGAAAAATAACTTTAATGGGAACAACAATTTTCATTTATACATTTTCATGGAGGGTATTTTTAAATGAAAGAAATTAACTTTTCGATTTTGTCACTGTAGTGTATCAGTTTTTGTCACTGTAGTGTGTATATTTAATAGATATGTAATCACTGTCTCAACTGTAAACACTGTTTCACTGTCTCACGTGTGAGGTAGCGGCTGTCACTAATGTTATCTGTCATTCACCACGAATGGCGGGAAATGGTTGAAAGTGTGGTGGCCCTACACGAGAGGCTTGGTGTGGTAGTGAGCCAGTGTACAGTCCCGCACTCGAGAGAATGCGTTCCTCACACCTGCAGGCTTAGCATGACGCTTTCTATTTCTACGAAGAATAGACACAGCTCTTTCTATATACAGTGATATTTCGTTTCTCCAGTTTTCACATCGTATCAAAGAAATCCTTCTACAGTCTGTCATTTTGTCTTTCGTTTCTAACGATCTTTGTCTAGGTCCTTTTTTATGTAGAAGGATTTCTACGGGGCGCTGTCAAAAATGGAGAAACGAAATGTCACTTTGTATAGAAAGAGCTGTGTCTATTCTTCGTAGGAATAGAAAGCGTCACGCTAAGCCTGCTGGCAGTTGGACAATTTCTAGTTGTAATAAGGATCAAATTCGCCAAACACATATTATTCGTTACTATGAAACTGACAGATGTCAAGAACGCATTCTTTCGACGGTCGGACTGTAGTGATATAATCAAGTTAAATACGGGATCGACAGGATTCTACAGTCACCCTCTGACACTGATAAATGATTTTATTTCTGCAAGTAGGTTTGTACAAACTCTTTTACAGGTCAAAAAGGTCGGCGTTTCCTATCGGACTACTCTGAGAAGAAAGGCCGAAACAAACTCAGAGGTCATAGTCACTTTAAAAATCCAGACATACTCGTAATCTTGGTCAGATCATGTGAAGACCACATGGTGTTCATTCCATTTCAGACACCAATCTACATAGATTGGAGTCTGAAATGGTCTTTTTAATGACGGAACAACACAGATTGAGTGGACCTGTCCAGTCAGTGCACGCATTTGTCAGTAGTCGTGCAGCTCAACTCAGAACTTAAGGAGCTCAACGATTCAACGAACAATACCAAAGAAAGGACTGGGTAGGCCGCAAAAAATACTCAAACTACCAGACCATGTTAAAAACCAACTGAGAAAAATAAAAAAAAAATTAAACAAGGACACACATAGTCTTCACATTTAAAATTTACTGATTAAACTATAAAGTAAAATTAGGCCAAGTATGGTATTTTGTCCCATCTTAATTGCGGGGTTTTGTTTACTTCCATTAATTGTTGATAATTCTGTCGTCACTTCTCGCCACTAACTAAAAATATTACTAAAAGCATTGTCAATTAAAGTCGCTTTTCGTGTGACTGTATGCCCGCTTAGTCCTCCTGAACTACATATTGGTGCCGATTCCCTTGTTCACAAACTAAACTAAATTTATGTTCAGTGCATCTTTTTCTTTCTATTTCATTTAGAAAAGGACAGAAGCAAAATTTAGTTTAGTCCTGTCAAATTAATGAGCGCTTGACGTAAATTGACGTAATTTTAGTAGGCAAGTTTTTAATCACATCTAAACTTGTAAGGAGTAGTGACGGGCGCTGATTAATTTGACAGGACTAAACTAAAATTTATTTTCTGTCCTTTTCTTAATGAAATAGAAAGAAAAAGATGCACTGAACTTAAATTTAGTTTAGTTTGTGAACAAGGGAATCGGCACCATTGTATTTTGATGCACTTTCACCATCATTTAGAGAATTTATTCCGGAAGGTTTATGTGTATAATACATTAATATTTAACTTTAGATATAGCACAGAAATCTCGATGTTTTGACATGTGCCGCATTAGTAGATTCCACCTTCACACGGGTGGAAGGTCACTAAGTGACTAGTTTTTAATAAAAGAACAATCGTCGTCGCTAAAGTCGAATTATTAATTCATTGGAATAATCTGACGAGAACGTGCTAGCTGTCACGTTATGTAATAAAATGGTCATATTTATTGTAATGGTGATCGTTTAGTTTAATCGATTTATATAAGAGTAAAAAAATGTATAATAATAAATGTTAAAGTCTAGAATACAATAAATATGACCATTTTATGACAGCAAGCACAAAGACCAATGTGACAGTAAGCACATATCAGATTACTCCAGTGAATTAATAATTAGAATTTAGCAGTTTTCTCGAACTCATGACTAGAGATCGGATATTCGGATGCATATTCACCTAAAGTTGAGAAGTTGGCTAATATGGAATGCGCTTTTGTATCGCAAAATCCCGCGGCTCTGGGAATACTTTAGGTTTCTGATTATAGAATCGAATGTATATTAACTTACTTTCAAATGTTAGCTTATATGGAATGCACTTTTGTATCAATCGTAAAAATCCCGCCCGCCATTCCGGAATCGACAAATTTAATGTTTTTTTCTGACTACATATGTAATTGGACTCATACGTACCTACCCAATATTGTGATGTAAAGTAGGTTGAAGCAATAACTTTAAATAAATATGCAATCCACTAATACCGGGTTTTTTTTTAATAAATATTTTTTAGAGTTCGCTACTATACACCGGACTAGTTATGCATTCCCGTTGTTCGTGGCCTCTTTAAAAAAAAAGATTTTTAAGAAGCCGCTTCCATACTTTCACAGCTAAAAAATAACTTTAGGGAAATATGCTTCGGAATATCCGATCTCTGCTCATGACATTTTCGCGTCACGTTTCGGCGGATATCTCGAACTATGGGATTATCACTGTGACATGACGGGACAAAATAGTTTTATAGTTTTTGTTTGCGTGTATTTGGTCGTCTTCTTCAAGATTAAGGCTACTTTGTTTTAATATTTCCCACAAGAAATAGTAATTACATAAGAAAAAAAGATACCTACCTCATGTGAAAATTGTTATTATTATGTTCCACAAAAATTGGTTTCTTGGTAGATAAATAACAGGAGTGGGATAATGCTTCCATTAATCAGGCTCCCAAATTCTCGATATATCTGCGTTTGCAACTTAAGGAAATAAGACGTTAGGAAACCCTAATTTATTAATTATAGTGTATGATGTTTGTATAGTAAATTATTTTAATTAGAACTTCAGTATTTACAGCGATCTATTATAAGTTCAAAATAATAAATTAGATATAGTTTCACAAGCCATTGTGCGCTTTTATAATTTCTAACGTTACGACATTATCGTGGACCTCCACGTTCACGTCCATAAAATAAATGTATGGAAATACGTGCACCTTATACATTATCGTGGACGGAAATTTAAAAGGATCTCCATATAAATTTCCATACATTTTACTTCCCTGTGTTATCGTGATGCCGTGACGTGGACGTCCACGTCCACGATTATATCGTCACGTTAGAAATTATTAAAGCGCATCAACTTTACATTACAATATCGATCTATTTGTGGCTATTTAGGTAAGTATCGCCACAATATGCCAAACTATTGCATAACTTAAGCGATAAGGCCGCCCATTGTATATTTTGTAGTGTTTGATTTATTTTTTGTCATGTATTTTTTGTGGTGTACAATAAAGTATATATAAATAAATAAACAAATAACTTATCTGTGAGCAGATAATTTTATTACTTTTGTTGTGGGAAAATTAATTTAAATAATTTTGTTAGTATCGAATCTGATATCGAAATACCAGGAAAAAGGAATAATTCAAAATAAAATTTTATCAAAATATGATTTCATAATATTATTTATAGATTTTTGTAGTTTATGGGTATGAATGTGCTTTATCTCCTCATTAGTCTATAATTATGTTAACCTTTTAAAAAAGTGCCTAATTAACAAAAACGGTTAATTAAAAATTATAGCACAAGTTATCACAACATACAAATAATTAACAACATTAAAACAGTAATAAGTCAAGGTTAGGTACCAGGATACCAGAAAAGCATGGAGACATTTACGTAGAAGGTTGGATCGCTGTTCACTGATTGGAAGCCGCCTTGATTAGTTCTAGCAAGCATATAATCGCACAATGAGTGCTCGGCAACAGATAATTAACAGCAAAACGCAAACAGAATACGTCGAACGAATAATAGTTTATAATGGTTTTACGTGTAATGCTTTGATTGTAGTTTTTCATTAATGATTACAAAAAATACCACCCATTGATTCATTTTTTAACATTATGCAACTTTAAATTGTGTTTCCTTTATTTGGAGTGCAATAAAGAGTACTTTATTTACCTATCTATCTAATTAAAGGTGGAATTAGATCTTGAATACATTCTACACACAAGCTCTGATTTGCTTTGCTTACAAAATACATAATTGATCAAAATTCTTATCAGTAGTCTATAATTTTCTGGTCTACGGATTACAAAACTCTGTAGTCTATACCTACCTAACCTAACTTAACAACAGCATCATATAACATTGTCAAGGACATTACGTTAAACGTAATTTTATCTGTGCATACAATTAACCAAAAAAAAAATTGTTTATTGTTTATTGACTCGAATAGAATCAGTGTATTGAGTGATGAGTAGAGATCGGATATTCGGATGCATATTCACCTAAAGTTGAGATGTTGGCTAATATGGAATGCGCTTTTGTATCGCTAAATCCCGCGCCCCGGGAGTACAAATTTAGGTTTATGATTATAGAATCGAATGTATATTAACTTACTTTCAAATGTTAGCTTATATGGAATGCACTTTTGTATCAATCGTAAAAATCCCGCCCGCCATTCCGGAATCGACAAATTTAATGTTTTTTTCTGACTACATATGTAATTGGACTCATACGTACCTACCCAATATTGTGATGTAAAGTAGGTTGAAGCAATAACTTTAAATAAATACGCAATCCACTAATACCAGGTTTTTTTTTAATAAATATTTTTTCGAGTTCGCTACTATACACCGGACTAGTTATGCATTCCCGTTGTTCGTGGCCTCTTTAAAAAAAAAGATTTTTAAGAAGCCACTTCCAAACTTTCATAGCTAAAAATTTACTTTAGGTAAATATGCATCCGAATATCCGATCTCTGATGATAAGTACATGTAGTTCTGTTACAGCTTCACATGACAAAATATAACATTACACCTATATTCCTCGAAGGGTGAGGCAGATCTGTACTAGCACACCCACATTTCACCAGTTATGTTTAAGTCCCATTTTAATAGGGGGCGAGCCTATTGCCTTCAACCTGGCACAAATTCATGGCCCGGACTGCTACTGAGAAATTCTAGATGGAAAAACCAGATAGCACTTTGTTTGATCCGGGAATCGCAGGTACTCATGCTCCGCAGTAGCGCTTGCGACCACTTGACCAACAACAAAATATATACTTAATTATAAAACTAAGTATTTTTTTGTAATAGAGCTCTAGATATTAAGGGTCGGGTAATTGCCGTTGACCTTGGCGATACAAATGTGAGTCGCGCACACTCGTCGCCGTTCGGTTTCATAGGGAATATTTACTAACGAATAATATTTAGTAACGATAATATGAATATTTGAAAAAAATCACAGATAGAATAATAAAATAGTTAAGTAAAGTTAAGGTAATAAAATAGTCTGTTCATAAAAAAGTCTTGAAAATATCTTAAGCAGTTCAAAAGTAATACCGTTTTTAGGGTTCCGTAGTAAACAAGGAACCCTTATAATTTCACCATGCCTGTCTGTCTGTCTATCCCCGCTGTAGCTCAGAGACTCTTAGTACTAGATAGCTGTAATTTGGCATAGGTATACATATTAATCATGCCGACAAAGTACTAAAATAAAATCTTGAAAAATATATATTTTTAGAGTACCTCCCTTGCACGAAATGTGGAGATGATTTTTTTTGTCTCGTCTACCCCATGGTATGGAGTATTGTTGGATAGGCCGATCAAAAATATTGCGGGTCTGTCAACACCACTTTTCGATTCTGTAATATTAAGCACTAAAGTGCTAATTTGTGTTAGAGTCAAGTGTCCTCTCCTCTGCCAGCCAAATGGTTGTTTATAGACATGTGAAAAAATCATGGCAGTAGTGTATATAATGAAATTTGAAGGAAAACTATCACAGCTAAGCGGGCTTTACAAGTTAACGGGTAATAGTCGACCAACTTAAATTTGCAGTTCGAGAATTGACCGTGGCATATATCGATATATGGGAGAACATGTTTTTCAACTACAATGTTAAATTTGTTTCCGGGATAAATTCATACCAATTACCCAACTACGGAACCCTTCATTGTGCGTGGTCCGACATGCACTTGGCCGGTTTTTTTTATGATTTGGGTAGACATTATTTCCTGAAATTAATTTCATAAAGTATTTTACTACAATGCTTAAATATTCACATATAGAATTGATGTGTATGCATTCTAGTTTAACATACATTTTTTGCATAACTTACTTGCATTATATGAAGGCGTAATAACAGATTTAAAAGTCACTTAAATCATATATCTGCGCCTTAATAGAACATGATTGTAATAGAAAATACTTAGGTATTGATTTCAAAATGCACACAGAGCAAAAAAAAAATTGAGGAAATTACGTCTAGAAGTTGATGCAGTTTATTTTTAAGACAGGCTGAAAAAGGTTGAAAGAACGACAATTATGTTTATTTCTTTAAGTAGATATTTTAAGATACTTAGCCCAGGTTCGCACGGGCTATTTTTTTTTCGCACACTGGATTTTCCACGCTCTGCTTAGCGCCAAGAGTTGAAAATCCAACAGAGTGTTTTTACCAACCCGCTGTCTTGGATTCTCAACGCTCGGCTCAACACCTATAGTTGGAAATCCAGTGCGCGATAAAATCCTTCGGCGATATTTTTCTGCGGCCGTGGGCTTACACGTCAATTTAAAGACACTTTTACACATCAATGATTTGTCAATATTTTAAAACGAGCACGATCTAGTGGCGCTGGCAAGTCGTGACTGAACTATCCCTAAGAAGAAATGCCGAAACAAACTCAGAGGTCGTGGTATCTTTTAAAGTCCAAACATTATATTATTATGATTTTATGTGAGTCTAACAATGCAGGGCCATGTCTGTAAGGTCCTTTGAGGAAAGAGCCATTGCAGCTTTGAGTTTACCTGTCCCGGCAGACGGCATGCATGCATCAATCATCATGTAGCTCGACCCTATTTTAGAGAGCTCAGCGACCCGACACATGCCGCTACCAGATCTGCAGGATATTTGCGTAGGCCACATAAAAATACTCAAAACTGCCAGAGAGTTATAAAGTCATTCTATCTAGCTTGTATGGTACTCAGATTCACAGTCAGTTTTGTCTTTTAAACTTCCACAAACATTGTTATTAACCTTTTTATGATCTGTTTTCTATTTTAAGTTCCCCTCAGTTTTATTTTACAGCGTAAATTTTCTTTAATGATCAGATCGCGTAACTAAACACTTAGTACCTTTTCCATAATTGTTGTTTTATGTTGATTGTGTGGGCCATTGGGTAATCTCCAGGAAGATCTGATAATTATTTTGAGTGTATAATGACACGCACTCAAAAGTAAAAATTCGTAGGTATCAGTTTGCATTACTTTTAGACCTTATAAACAGTGATAGGAATAGGTAGTGCCTATTTGCCAAAACTTCGAAGAACAGAGACAAGAAACGGAGACTTCCTTAGGACTAACTTTTTTTCCGAGACATCTGTCCCGAAATTTCGAGACAACACATAAATACATTAAAAAAAAAATGTTATTTGGAATAAGTAATTCGTCTATATTTACCTGAAGTTTGCGACTAGATATATCATAATAAATAACATACACAGTCGTTACAACCATAAAATTTTCAGAATTTTTTTTTGGAGAACATTTTGTAAATGACTTGTTGATCGTAATACACAATGAATCACAATGTTTGAATAAGAAGCCGTACACGTTTCGAAGTAAATATCTTCTTTCTAGCTCACTCTCGGCTACGTTTAATGAGATTTCTAAAGTTCAAGTGTAAAAAAGGCATTATATGTAACACATAATATGATTTAAAAGAGTGTCCATGGAGTTTCTTGCACGTTCTTCTCCATAGAGACCTACTCTTTGGAACGTGCAATTTAGCTTCACTTTTCTTGGACTGACCGACATTTGACTATTCAAAAGTGCCCGTAAATGGTCTATTTGAAAAAAATGCTTTGATTTTGATTTTATCGGTATTTAAAATAAATAAATAATTCATTTATTTGCCAGAATGTAGGTATACAAAGTGGTATGAACTTAATATTAATGAGGTCCCTTTACATTCTACCGTTATACATGATGTGCAAATATTTAGTTACAAATGAAAATACAAATACCTTTTTTTCTTTCATCTTAATGAAATATATTTCTAAAGTATATTTAAAAATGTGCATGATATTAAAATAATTGCATAATAATGGTATCACATTATCACATTTTACGGCAGCGCGTTTCGTTATCTATTCTTAGAAATTACAAAAGGTAACCGCCATGGTCGCATACCTGTGCGGCGCGGGGAGGGTCTACATACCCCCTCCCCCCTACTCCTTACCGCCCCGCGTGCGCGCAGGTTACCTTCACTTCAATCCTGTACTTCGGTTTGTTAAGTGCGCATCTTCCTGTATTGTTTTTGTGAATATTGTTTTTCACCCTCGCTCGTTTTTTGGTTCATTGGATCTTCTTAATACGACTACTTTGGCTTGAATTTATGGATTACGATTTGCTGCAATAACATTGTTCCTGTCTGTCTACATCAAATAATACGGTAAGTCAACATTTATTACTTTTTAATGTTTTGGCTAAAGTTATTTATTTTATTTCTTGTAGAGAAACAAACAGTAAGTTAGATATAAAGAAGAACATTAATGTATATATTATTTTATCTTAAACTAGCAATTTGACAGTCTAGATTGATATGCAATTGTATGAACTTGATATTTTTTAGTGGAGTTTTTAAGATAGTTATTGTGTATGAAACGTAGTTAAAGAAAAAAAACATACGCATTTAACTTTTGGTTCAAATATAAAAGTGAACTTCAATACTACCAAGCATAGTAATGTTATATCTTTGGTGTCATAAATAATTGCTAAGGTGGACAAATTCTATCAAAATATATTATTTTTCTGGGCGGTTCTTTTAATATTTGAACCAAAAAAGAATATGTCTTTTGCGCATTGACTAAAATGCAAAAAAAATATTCAATAACAATGATGTTACGCGTGTTCATATTATCTAACCGTTTTTCTTTATTAGAGCGTAAAATGAAAGAATAAAATCTTTAAATCGATACAATCGATGCACCTAGCTGGAATGCGCGCACCTCTCCCGCTTTCCTTTCCACCTCCCTGTATCTATAAAGGTTCGTTATTCCTTTTGAGGCATGGAAAACTTAAAATTTTATTTTATTTTAGGTACTTGCCATCGTACATCTTTTTGGAGACCAGTAAGATTGGAGATGGCGAACAAGCCTAAGAAAGCAACAGTACAAAGTTGGATTGGACTTCATCCTGAATTATATTACGACTAGGGCTTTCAATACCGGTATTCCGGGATCCCGTAATACCGTGATCACGGATTTTATTTTGGCCTTTTACAATACCGGTATTGACACCCCAATACCGTGATTACGGTATTACAAACATTAGATCTGAAAATTATGTGATCTTATTTTCACACTTGTTTTCTACTCTCACTACTTACTCTAGCTACTTAGCTAGTTAAGCTATACTTAACTTACTTGCATTTCTACAAATAATGATACCTATGTTGATTCTTAATTTATTTTGTTACTTGTTTAGTTTTAGACTTTTTGATTGTTTTTTTATAACTTAATTATTAAGAATGTTACTAAAATGATTACCAAATGATTGCTACTAGCTAGTTAAGGTATACTTTACTTACCTACATTTCTATAAATAATGAAACCTATACTGATTTTTACATGAGACATGATGACATTTAGGTAATAATAATAAATTTATATTTTTTTGATATTGTACAAACAAAGTCTATATGAAATGCCTTCTTGCAAAAAGAGTAGATTAAGTTTAAGTTTTCATTATGTTCCTAATTCCTAGTCCTACCTAAATAATCAACCAATACCAAATTATTATATAAGAATATAATAGAGAGCTATGTATGTATAACGTATTTATTTTATTATTTTCAATAAATAAGAACAATAAAGACATTTGAAAATATAAAAAGGCGTATTTTATTGATTTTATTAATGTCCTAATTGAACTTGCGTTCAATACCGGACTACCGGTATTGATACCGGGATCACGGTATTGACTTTTCCAATACCGGTATTGATACCGGTATTTAAATAATTCGGTATTTGAAAGCCCTAATTACGACCCGGCCAGTAATTTGATTTACTGTTCTAATTGCGAGAGCAGTATAACAGCTAAACTTAGTAGTGTCAAGAGGCACGTTAAAGGTCCGAAACACAAAGAGACAAGTAAAAAACCAAATTAAGAATTTTATTTGGACCTAGTACAATTTCTCATATTATGTAATATACCTTGGATTCAAGTAAACAACCCCGCTTTCAAAAAATTCTTCCATAAATATATTTGCTGTAATTGTACAAATCGACAAAAGCTTCCTGAGCAATCATTGCTGAGAAAAGTTTATTTAGATAAGATTTTTAAAACTAAAATTGACTCGATTTATGAACAAATTGCAAATCAAAAGCTGTGGGTATCTTAAGACGAGACAACTGATTTTTTAGGCAGATACATGGTACATTTACTTGTAAAACCTTTAAATGCGATCACACAAAAACCATTTTTAGTTGCTTGCAAAGTACTAGAAATTGTTAATGGGAGCACAATTGCCCAATTTGTAATAGACTGCTTTGAAAATATGTGGTGCGATTTGTATGAATCCAAAGTAGGAGACGTTGCTGTATTATGCACTGATAGTGTAGCATATATGCTAAAAGCGGTACGTGTGCTGAAAAATTATTTGCCCAACATGATACACGTCACTTGCTTAGCACATGCACTGAATCTCGTGGCAGAAAAAATACGATACGAATACTCCGATGTTGATGAATTAATTTCAAACGTAAAAAAAATATTTTTAAAATCACCTAATAGAGTGCGCTTGTTAAAAAACACCTTTCCCCACATGCCGCTTCCTCCAGAACCCGTTATTACAAGATGGGGTACTTGGTTGGAGGCAGTGTCATATTATGCAAAATATTATGATCAAATTAAAACAATTGTAAATCTTTTAAGAAGTTCCGACACGCTATCTATTAGGTGTGCCAAAAATGTTCTTCAAAAGGAAAACTTGAAATCGGACTTGGACTACATTGAGGAATATTTTAAAGATATACAAATTGGATTAAAGAAATTACAAAAATCGAATTTAACTCTAACGGAATCCTTTGAAATATTTGATCACGTGAGAACTGTGCTTAGCTGGTGTTCATCTGAGCTTATAAAAAATAAACTCGTAAATGTCATGGACAGAAATCCCGGTTTAGATAAAATTAGAGACATATGTGAAGCGATAACAGCAGGAAAGGATGAGCGATCATACTATATGTACGCGCCTTTAACCTCAGTTGATGTTGAAAGGTCATTTTCAACTTATAAATGGATTCTTAACATAAAAAGAAATCGCCTGACAGTTGAAAATATAGAAAAAATCATGATTGTGTATTTTAACTTAGATGACTCATCTGACAAAGAAAATTTCGGTTCTGATACTGAACTTGACGAATCGAATCACGATAATTAAATTAAAATCGTTCTTTATTTTTTATGGTATTTGTAACACAAATAAAGATTTTCAAATTCTTAGCAATTTTTGATGCATCAAGTTCTTTATCAAAACCGAACAGTTAGTAGTTCAGTATTAAAACAGATTGTCCTAAATGCTTCAAATATTAATTTGTAAACTTCAAAGGTTAATTTGTACTTTGATTTGAGTAAAAATTGCATCCCTCAACGTCAGTAAAATAAATATGACATAGATATTTAAAGATAGATAAACATAAATTTGTTTCTTAAATCTTTCCTTCTGTACATTTTGTTTCATGGTTTCCAATTACGTCATATTTTAAAATAATATAAATATACATATATTTGTTACAACAATATTCTATGTGTTTTATTTTTCCTTTAGGGCCCATTAATTATTTAATGAACCTAGAGCGATATCGACCGGCGATTTTTGAGCATTTTTTCTTACGTTTTTTTTTTGCATAGAAATCTCCAAAAATCGCCAGACAATATCGGTGGTGTGAAAGGACCCTTACGTTTTTTTTTTAACTAGTTAATGCCCGCGGCTTTTCCCGCGTGTATTATTGTTTTTGTATCCCATGGGAACTATACTTTTTTTTTAATAGGAAGTAGCATATGTGCTATTCCACACCTTAATCTATATCACTACCAAAATCAGCATTTTCAGTGGCATTGAGTAATGGACATCCATACAAACTATCACATTTATAGACAAACTTTAGATAAATATAGACGAATTACTTATTCCAAATAACACATTTTTTTAAATGTATTTAAGTGTTGTCTCGAAATTTCGAGACAGATGTGCCGGAAATAATTTAGTCCTAAGGAATTCTCCGTTTCTTGTCTCTGTTCTTCGAAGTTTAGGCTAATAGGCACTACCTATTCCTATCACTGCTTATAAACAACACACGATTTTGCTGAATTAGTCTTAATATACCGAGAGAAAGCTGAAAAAACTAGGGGTACTTTCTTATCTTTATTTAATAAAACTTTTCTCAAGGATAGAGCTGCGAGGGTAGCTAGTGAAATATGGATACTTACCACAGGTAATATAGTTGGCAATTTAAGAAGAATTTTGAGTATGAAAAATATGAAGAACATCGTCGTTGTTCTTCCTCGTAAAATTCTACGGATGCCTTTGGCTAATCTCATGTAAGTATATAATGGAGATACATTTAACGTGCTGTTCTCAAAAATGTAAGGCCACGAGCTATAAATTAGTCATGTCAGCTATATCACACCACCACCTTGGTGAAAACAAAACATTGTTATCTAAGAAATTTATGAATGGTCGTATTTATAGCGTTAAGCAAGATAATTAGGAGAAAATACTGACATCAAATGACTGATAATCTCAGCCTCCTAGTAATGACATTATTCTGATAATCTCGGTCTCCTGGTGGTAAACATTATCTTCAAGCTAAACTAGATAAAATAAAATAAACAAAATGCGATCAAAGATAACAAGAGAGAGAGTAACAAATAAATCAAGATATGACTTGGCATGGCACGTCAATAAGAAATTCCGAAGCCCAGCGAACACAATTTAAAAATCAAAGACTCCAAGTCGTCAATTGTTTTGCCGACCATTTGCAATAATTTAAATTGCGAATCAATCACCAAAGAACAAGGACACAATGGTCAAAGACGTTCGTTCATTGCATATTAATAAATGGCTAAATGCACACTTACCTATGTGACAGGACATTAATGGGAAGTAGATGCAGGTGTGTTTTGATGAAGTCATGTTCGTGCTGTGTGGTCGGTGATGCGGGAAAAAATCTAGAAGAAACCTAAAAGGCACAATCTGGCCCTGGAAATGTCTACATCCTTTCTATGTCAAATATAAATTATTGTCCCTTGTGGCTTCTACGTGTGCATCGTGTGCCGTTCTTGTTACACTTATTCTTATTTTGAACTTGATCAAAATTTAAATAGTTCTGAGGTGAAAGTGACACCATTACGATAATGTATGTACCTAATGTTGTTTATGCTTGTTCAATATTTAAATATTGATATTGATACAAACTGGATTTGTTGTGTCTGTAAAAAAATCAAACATTACGTTATTAGCTACATCTCATTAAAGGTTTTATAAGCTAAGTAGTACTTCAAATAAATCTCTTTAGTAGGTCCCTTCTGTTCTTGTAATTTATGTTTGTATGTTCACATACTATTGAACATACACGATCTTTGTAAATAGTAACTTAAATGCCACGACGTGATAATCAAATAACTGATTACCATACCCATAATATGAATAAAATATATCTGACAAGTGCTTGTCGGATTCCACGAGTTGTAATATAGTCATCAGTAATCACGGATTTTTCAGATAAACATTATTATTATCATAACTTGAACTGCTTTGTCAAAGTTCTCCCCTCTCTATTAGGGAGTCCTTTGTTAAGGGTCGGGTAATCGCCGTTGACCTTGTCCATACAGATGCACGTCGCGCTCACGCCGCGCTGCCGTTCGTTATCAAAGAGAATATTTATTTTTAGTAACGAAGATAATATGAATATTTGAAAAAAATCACTGATATTAATTATAGATAACAAAATAGTCTGTTCATACAAGAAAAATCTTGAAAATATCTTAAGTAGTTTGTAAGTACTTAATATCGTTTTTTGCGGTTTCGGTAGACCTTACGAATTACCTTCCTGAATTTATTTCATAAAGTATTTTACTACAATATTGAAATATTATATAAAATACTTTATTAAATAACATTCACATATTATGTAGAATTGATGTGAATACGTTCCAGTTTAACAATTTTTGCATAACTTACATAAATTATTTGAACATATTTTTGACATAGGTATAATGCAAAAAACGAACATAAGTACTTAAATAAATACATAATGCTAAAATCTCTGATTTTTTAAAACTTGTCTGGTGGTAGTTTGTAAGCTGTGTGCGATATCAAACTTTATCATTGAAGTAGGTATGATTCAGAGATGATGTCATATGTATGTGATAATGAAGGTTGTTTGGAGTTTATTTTTAAGTAATTTATATGAGATTTCGTAGAATATTCAAATGTTTTAAAACATTAATCATAGCATAACCCCTGTAATCACCGAAAGGTTAGCCAGAGGTGCACCAATAGTACAACCACATTTCGCCAGTTATGTTGTAAGTTCCATCTAAACGGGGCGAGCATAATATTGCCACTAACCGGGTACAAATCCAGACCTTGGGTTGATACTTTAAAACCCCTGACGGAAAAATCCAATGACACTTTGCCTGATCTGGGAATCGAACCCAGGTCCTCATGCCCAGCAGTAGCCCTTGCGACCACTACACCAACGAGGCCGTCTATAACAAAAATAATGACTAATTATATTTCATGCGTATTAGTTATCTATCTGCGTTAGCTCATGCCTAAGTAATAACAGCCGCACGGGTCGATCCATCAGGTTAAGGTGCAGATATATAATTTTAATAATTTTTAAATCTGTTATTACGCCTTCATATAATGCAAATAAGTTATGCAAAAATATATGTTAAACTAGAACGCATACTCATCAATTCTCTAAGTGAATATTTTTAAGTATTATAGTAAAATACTCTAAGAAATAAATTCAGGAAGTCTACCCAAAGCACAAAAAACGATATTACTTTCAAACTACATAAGATATTTTCATGATTTTTTTGTAAGAACAGAACTACTCTATTATCTATAATAATATCTGTGTTTTTTTAAATATTCATATTTTCGTTACTAAAAATAAATCTTCCCTATGAAACAACTGTGGCGATGGCGTGAGCGCGACGCACATTTGTATGGCCAAGGTCAACGGTGATTACCCGACCCTTAAGCATCGCTTGCTTTGGTTGATCCATGGATGGGTGACCATATTTACATACCGAGACCCCTCCGCGCCTCGGAAAACACCTTAGCCATTGCTCTCGGCTGCCATTCGTGGATCTTTGACAGTCGTTACGGGTCATCAGAAGCCCGAAAGTCTGACAACTAGTCTTATTAAGGCGCTGAGAAGACCTAATTGCCCAAAATAGGCTTCTCTTAAGTAAAAAAATTGCCAAATGTATATAGTTTGTGGTAGCGGAAAAGATATATGTTAATTTTGAACATATTTCCCAGAACTTGGTTGTTACCAATACCCGTTTTGAGAAAAAATCTCGATATAAACTAACGTTAAACTAACCTCTTACCTTGAGTTCTAATCCAAAATATCTGTATTAAAATTCAACATACGTTACGTATTTAATTAATAACAAGAACGTCTTATTTGAATGCAGAACTTGGTTGTTTGTTATTTTCGATTACTCAACTCAATTTTGAGTAAATAGATAATTGCTTCATATTTTGCAATAAATTACAAGCGTTGTGTCATCGCGCTTCTCTTTCTTTTCTATGCAATCTGACAGTGACCGCGGTTTAGGTGTTGTCAGCGTCTTAAGGGGTATCGTATTATCCAGTTACTCGGTTGTGGAGGTCAGATAGGCAGCCGCTCCATTTAAAATACTGGTATTCAGCTGCATCCGGTAAGACTAGAAGCCGACCCCAACATAGTTGGGGAAGGCTCGGCCGACTTACTTTATTTATGTATCTGCAATTTTGAGTTCAGAATTGACGATTATAATACCTACACGAAACTGAAATTAAATAATATTTATTTTTTAGTAACGAAAGCATGAATATTTGAAAAAATCACAGATAGAATTAATTATAGATAATAAAATATTGTGTTCATAAAAAAAAAATCACGAAAATATCTTAAGTATTGTTGTTTGAAAGTAATATAGTTTTTTTTATGCTTTGGTTAGACATTACTTCCTGAATTTATTTCATTAAGTATTTTACTACAATTAAGATTGAATTTATTTAGGTAACTAAATTACAAGATGATTATTAACATTAACTAAATTAAATTAAAACTAAGTTAAGCCTAAAAAAGGCCCTCGGGGCATTGTACCGAGGATGCTGGTGGCATTTCCTCGCTGAATTGCAATGTAAATTATAAATTTTTACTACAATATTTAAATATTCCCGTATAGAATTGATGTGTATGCGTTCTAGTTTAACATTCATTTTTTGCATAATATACACTTGCATTATATGAAGGCGTAATAACAGATTTAAAAGTTACTAAAATCATATACCTAGGTGCCTTAAAGTATTTCCCTTGAAGCGACTGCCTATGTGACCTCCACAACCCAGTTAAAATGTAATAAGAACTTAAATCGTAATTAATATTATGAATGTGAAAGTGAGCTTGTTTGTTTGTAACGCTTTCGCGCTAAAAAAACTGAACCATAGATATCCAGACTGAACGATTTGGATGAAATTTGGCAAATGGGTAGACCATGTCCCGGAGAAGGACATAGGATTTTTATCGATAACACGCGGGCAAAACCACGGGCAAAAGCTAGAAATTTAATTAAGTTAAGTTTTAAATATTGGCACACAATTTTAAATCACATCTTTGTATCTTTTTTTTTTTGGTGGGAAATTATCAAATACGTTCTCCCACTCTGCGCGGAGCGTGAGGGTGTGTCAGACTCTTACAGACTAAAACCCACCCGTGTTCCTTCCGTTGCATGTGTTGCCAGGGGCCTCGGTATCCCTTTCGGGCTTTCCCACGACCCCGGCATGATCTTTAATTCTCTGTCATCTTCATGAAGATGTGATTTGTGGTGCAAGTGGGCCTTAATTATCCGACTACGACAAAGCCAAAGGAGGTTTATGATTTTAACAGCCCATGTTTGTACAATGTATGTTTGTTTGTATGTAAGTATGTTCATCTGTTCCCAAAAAACTACTTAACTACTATTTTGACAAACGAGGTATGGTTGGAAGAGTTATGGCGAGACTGACGTTATTTTGTTACTGCGTCTTGTTTATACCTTTTTAGTTGACCTTTTTGTCGTAATTGGTTTTTAATTAGTTCATTTATTTTTCCTATAAAAATGTTTGCAACAAATAATTTTATTTTTGTTTTTTTTTCATTGGTCGTTTAGGTCTTATTAGTATTAGTATTAGTATTTACTCTTCGTTTTGTGAAGATCTCAAAGTAAATAAAGCGGTTGTTATGACTGTAAATATTTATTGAAGATGATCAAGTTGCCTTTGAACAATTGAGAATTTTCTTGTTCTTATTATTGCCCATCCCAAACTGATCAAACAATATCCAGCAAAAACAGCATAAAGGCTCCTATATACTGGCGCGACTTGTCGCGCGACGCGACGCGACACAAAGACACCACGTGTAGCGCTACAAGCGGTGCCTTTGTGTCGCGACTTGTCGCGCGACAAGTCGCGCCAGTATGTAGGATCCTTAAGCCTAAAACATTTGCTAAGAAACACTAAACTTAAAATTAATTAGTTTGAATGCTATAAAGTCGTTTAGGAACAAGTAGTATTTTTTTTAAACTTTGCCAATTTTTCTGCCCGTTAGGAACTATAGTTTCGTTTTCAGTATAATAATAAGGAGTATCTACTTTTAATTTAAATACAACGTCCTGTAGGCTTCCATTCAAATAACACTGAGTCACGATGAAAGTAACAATTCCGAAATCAAAGACACAATTCATTGATCGAACTAGACTTAGTAATTGAACGGCCGTCGTCGTCTGTAGCTTTGATCTTTGTACCTACCATTTAATTTTACATAGGTACCTTAGCTTTACTTACGTAGTTCTCTCTCATAGTTAATTAACATTTCATAATATTTTAACCAATGCTTAGAAGTATGCTCTTTAAGCTAGTTCGTGAAAGTTTTAATTAAGCACTTGCATGAAAAATAATAACCAAACCATTGAATCATCATCAGTCCACAGCACTCCACTGCTGGACATAGGCATCTCCTATTCCACGCACTTTAACTGAAATCCTCGGCAACTGCTACCAGCCACTTGCGACGATCGTCGCTTCACGTAGCCTGAGGGCGTCCTACCTTACGTTTGCCGATTCGCGATCTCCACTCAAGAACACGTCTACCCCAACGGTCATTGGTTCTACAGCTAATATGGCCGGCCCATTGCCAATTCAGCTTGTTTATCCTGTGAGCTATGTCGGCAATTCTCTGCCGGATCACCTCGTTCCGGATTCGATCCCTCAGAGAAGCTCTAAGCGTAGCCCGTTTTATAGTTCGCTGAGCGACCTTGAATTTATGGACTGGCCGTACCGTGAGTGTCCACGTTTTCGCACTGTAAGTCAGAACAGGCAAGACGCAGATTGAAAACCAATGAAAACAGAACATAAATGTTCTGAAATTTAAATAGTACCTACCTATCTACTTATAAGTTATTATACGGTAAAAAAACATATATTAAAAATGAAAAGTGTCTATTTCACTGAAAAACTTTTACAAAACATTTACCTCCGCCAAACTGCAAAGCAGTTTGTTGGCAGACGTAGCTCTATTTTTTATTTTATTTTTTGTACATATTATTACATTTTTGCAGGTTAATACTGTTCTTACATTTATAAAACAGACACTATTATTAATATTATTTACATGTATATATATTTTTTTTTTAATTCTCTACAGTGCAGCGAGGCTTTGACAAAATATATCAAAGAAGTACTTATGTATTTTGTTTTTTAAGGAGGTTTTGTGATACAACTGTTTATATCGACTGAAATAGTTGGAACTTAAAAAGTTTTACACCTTCGACCATAAAAAAATATTACAGATGGGCATTACAAATCTTTTCATGTTAAGGCTCGTAGAGACAGGGGCGATATCGCAGGCGCGACAGTCATATTGCTGCCTGTCGCGCCCGCGAAATCGCGCTAGTCTGCACGAGCCTTTATTGTTCCTTTGGGATCTTGTGCGTATTATATTGTTTTTGAACTCATTGCTACTATACTGTTCTAAAGGTACTGACAACACTACCCTCTCATGAACCGGCAGCAATTTACATTCCAAAAATAAGTCTTCGTAATCACTACTTAGAGCAGTGGAAGCCATGTGGTTACGGCCGCGGCTTACGAGCGGACCCCGACAGGCGCTTTACTTTGTGTAAATTATTTCATCACCACTGATCTCAAAACGGTGAAGGAAAACATCGTGAGGAAACCGGCATGTCCTAGAACTAAAAATTCGAAGACATGTGACATCTACCAACCCACACTGGGCCCGCGTGGTGGATTACGGCCCACTCCCTCTCACAGAGAGGAGGCCTGTGTCCCAGCAGTGGGAACATTATAGGCTGATTATGTAATCACTACATTAACAAAGGGGGGTTAGGATTTAGGAAATAGGGAAAATACAGTTGCAAGCTTCGACAGTAAATTCACAATTTGTAAATTAAATGATTATTTGAATTGCGAAGAAATCTCCTTTAAATAAAACTATTAATTATTTTGATAATTATTAACTGCCTAGTTGGTCCAGCGGTTCCAAGCGTGCTGAGCATGAGGTCCTGAGTTCGATCGCCGGGTCGGGCAAAGTGTCATTGGGTTTTTTCCATCTGGATTTTCTCAGTTGCACCCAGGAGTCTAGATTTGTGCCCGGTTGATGGCAATAGGCCCTATCACATGGGACTTAAACATAGCTGGCGATATGAGGGTGTACTATAGGTACATACTCGTACAGCTCTACCCTTCAGAAGTTACTGGCGTGAAGTTAATGTTATAAACTTATTAATAAAACTATTATTTTTCACTGTTTCAGAACACAAGATGTACAGAGAAAGTATGCCAGTCGAGTATAATGAACATCCCAGGCCGGGGCGAGACGCCGCGGAGCCCTGAAGAAGTTTACAAGGAAGCACAAGTTTTTCTCAGACAATACTACGCTTCTATACGCAGGTAAATATTATTATAAGCTGGCCCTTGAAATGAAATGAAATGAAACTTTATTCTCACTATATTCGACTTATCAGTCGGGGAAATATGTCTAGTGCATGCATAATACATAATCAGCCTATAATGTTCCCACTGCTGGGACACTGGCCACCTCTAGGTGAGAGGGAGTGGGCCGTAATCCACCACGCGGGCCCAGTGCGGATTGGTAGATGTCACATGTCTTCGAATTTTTAAAAATTCGACCCGTAACGACTGTCAAAGATCTACAAATGACAGCCGGGACCAACGGCTTAACGTGCTTTTCTAGGCACGGGGGGGTCTTGGTATGTAAAGATGGTCACCCATCCACGGACCAACCACGGCAAGTGTAGCTTAACCTGATCGATCGACCCGTGCGGCAGTTATTACTTAGCCACAAGCCCCTCATGCATAATAATCAGTGATAGGAATAGGTAGTGCCTATTAGCCTAAACTTCGAAGAACAGAGACAAGAAACGGAGACTTCCTTAGGACTAAATTATTTCCGGCACATCTGTCTCGAAATTTCGAGACAACACTTAAATACATTAAAAAAAATGTGTTATTTGGAATAAGTAATTCGTCTATATTTATCTAAAGTTTGTCTATAAATGTGATAGTTTGTATGGATGTCCATTACTCAATGCCACTGAAAATGCTGATTTTGGTAGTGATATAGATTAAGGTGTGGAATAGCACATATGCTACTTCCTATTAAAAAAAAAGTATAGTTCCCATGGGATACAAAAACAATAGCAAACGCGGGAAAATCCGCGGGCATTAACTAGTTAAAAAAAAAAACGTAAGGGTCCTTTCACACCACCGATATTGTCTGGCGATTTATGGAGATTTCTATGCAAAAAAAAAACGAAAGAAAAAATGCTCAAAAATCGCCGGTCGATATCGCTCTAGGTTCATTAAATAATTAATGGGCTCTAAAGGGCTTTAACGTGCCTCTTGACACTACTAAGTTTAGCTGTTATACTGCTCTCGCACCATGCCTCAAAAGGAATAACGAACCTTTATAGATACAGGGAGGTGGAAAGGAAAGCGGGAGAGGTGCGCGCATTCCAGCTAGGTGCATCGATTGTATCGATTTAAAGATTTTATTCTTTCATTTTACGCTCTAATAAAGAAAAACGGTTAGATAATATGAACACGCGTAACATCATTGTTATTGAAATTTTTTTTTCGCATTTTAGTCAATGCGCAAAAGACATATTCCTTTTTGGTTCAAATATTAAAAGAACCGGCCAGAAAAATAATATATTTTGATAGAATTCGTCCACCTTAGCAATTCTTTATGACACCAAAGATATAACATTACTATGCTTGGTAGTATTGAAGTTCACTTTTATATTTGAACCAAAAGTTAAATGAGTATGTTTTTTTTCTTTAACTACGTTTCATACACAATAATTATCTTAAAAACTCCACTAAAAAATATCAAGTTCATACAATTGCATATCAATCTAGACTGTCAAATTGCTAGTTTAAGATAAAATAATATATACATTAATGTTCTTCTTTATATCTAACTTACTGTTTGTTTCCCTACAAGAAATAAAATAAATAACTTTAGCCAAAACATTAAAAAGTAATAAATGTTGACTTACCGTATTATTTTATGTAGACAGACAGGAACAATGTTATTGCAGCAAATCGTAATCCATAAATTCAAGCCAAAGTAGTCGTATTAAGAAGATCCAATGAACCAAAAAACGAGCGAGGGTGAAAAACAATATTCACAAAAACAATACAGGAAGATGCGCACTTAACAAACCGAAGTACAGGATTGAAGTGAAGGTAACCTGCGCGCACGCGGGGCGGTAAGGAGTAGGGGGGGAGGGGTATGTAGACCCTCCCCGCGCCGCACAGGTATGCGACCATGGCGGTTACCTTTTGTAATTTCTAAGAATAGATAACGAAACGCGCTGCCGTAAAATGTGATAATGTGATACCATTATTATGCAATTATTTTAATATCATGCACATTTTTAAATATACTTTACAAATATATTTCATTAAGATGAAAGAAAAAAAGGTATTTGTATTTTCATTTGTAACTAAATATTTGCACATCATGTATAACGGTAGAATGTAAAGGGATCTCATTAATATTAAGATCATACCACTTTGTATACCTACATTCTGGCAAATAAATGAATTATTTATTTATTTTAAATACCGATAAAATCAAAATCAAAGCATTTATTTCAAATAGACCATTTACGGGCACTTTTGAATAGTCAAATGTCGGTCAGTCCAAGAAAAGTGGAGCTAAATTGCACGTCCCAAAGAGTAGGTCTCTATGGAGAAGAACGTGCAAGAAACTCCATGGACACTCTTTTAAATCATATTATGTGTTACATATAATGCCTTTTTTACACTTGAACTTTAGAAATCTCATTAAACGTAGCCGAGAGTGAGCTAGAAAGAAGATATTTACTTCGAAACGTGTATGGCTTCTTATTCAAACATTGTGATTCATTGTGTATTACGATCAACAAGTCATTTACAAAATGTTCTCCAAAAAAAAAATCAGAAAATTTTATGGTTGTAACGACTGTGTATGTTATTTATTATGATATATCTAGTCGCAAACTTTAGGTAAATATAGACGAATTACTTATTCCAAATAACATTTTTTTAAATGTATTTATGTGTTGTCTCGAAATTTCGGGACAGATGTCTCGGAAAAAAAGTTAGTCCTAAGGAAGTCTCCGTTTCTTGTCTCTGTTCTTCGCAGTTTAGGCAAATAGGCACTACCTATTCCTATCACTGATAATAATATCATGAAATTACATCAATGTCATTAGTCATTAGTGACACACATCTGACACATCATAATCATAATAAAATTTAGTCTTATTTTCCCTTTTAAACCCATAGCCATTTATTTATTTTTTGTTATATGAATCTAGCTACTTTACCCAGTCATATATTTGCTGACTTTATGGAAAAATATCTACTTGCTTATTAAAAATGTGCTTTAAAAATCAATGAAAATTAATTATATTTTCATTATTTTGTTTTAGTTTGAGTTGTGATAATTTTAGTATATGTTAAATTGTCCATAGCTACTTATTATATTTTACATGGTCAAATGAAATTATCTGGAAAAACTTCACAGATATGATGAATGGCGTCTTTAATTTGACATTGATTAACATTTGACAAAATATTAAGACGACTAGTGTATCCTCATTGACCTATTGCATAAATAATGTTATTTTTCCTGTTCTGATAACGTGTATTCAAGTATTTAGTATGTGTTTTTGTGTGTTGTTTGCCTTTCAAAAATCCAGTTTCCTTACCTTAATCATTTAGAAGAATTTCGTATAAAAAGCCATCTTGAGAAGAATTCTTAAATCTAGTTATGTAGGAGTTGAATATTTTAATCAAAAAGTAATTTCCTCTAAATAACAAAATGGAAGTCCTGTGATTGAAGAAAATATTTTATTAGCTTAAAGGTATAAAATATTAAGTTATTTAAGTAATACGTTTTGTGCTAAATGGTAAGCTGCAGTAAAACTCAACAAATGGACACCTCCATAAATGACAAGTTTTTTTGAGTTTATGATTATTTTTTTTTACTTTATGTTTTACAGGGAAAATTCAGAAGCACACAGAGTGAGACTAGAGGAAGTAAAGAAGGAACTGAAAGAGACAGGAACATACCAGCTGAAGTCTTCAGAATTAGTGTTTGGGGCGAAGTTAGCTTGGCGTAACGCGACAAGATGCATTGGAAGAATACAGTGGAAGAAATTACAGGTGAGTCCCTCTATCATCCTAGATATTTGTTTGATATTATTGTGGCGGCATCTACATCGGCACATGCGAACTACGCAACACTCTGACGTCACGCAAATCCTGCATCGCGCAAGCAGAGTTTACCGCGCAAATAGCATATATACAACATCCCGACATCAACCGTCGGGCAGTTGCCCACCAGGCACGACACCCGTCTGGTCGGAGGATCCCTTTTCTATAGAGGATGAGTGAACTTTACACCCTGTTCCTCATGCCGCTATATTATAAATGCGAAAGTGAATTTGCTCGTTTGTTTGTTTGTTAAGATTTCACGCTAAAACGGCAAAACGGATTTGGATGAAACTTGGCCTATTAGTAGACCATGACCTGGAGGAGGACATAGGCTACTGTTAATCCTGGATCGCAGACGAAGTCGTGGGTAACACCTAGTTTTAGATATTTGAAAAACCTTAGCTTAAGGTTTTAGAATATATAAGGTATAATTAAAAGGATTATGAACAGCAAATAAACACTGAAATCGCGAGAAAATCACCTGATGTCGCATAACTCGACAAAATGTAGGAAACAGCTGATTTTGTTTCGGCGATTTCAGGACTGGTCCCATAGTAAAAATGGTTTATAATCATGAGAGAGGGACTCATGAGAGAGGGAAGCCCTTAGAGGTTTTAAGTTATTTCAATTACACCTGGTACAACGATTTCTATTTTGTTGAGCAATTAATTTCGTCCTGTCTCCTTACTTGCTCTTGCTCTGGGCAGCTTAAATGGTTATATCGGACTTTTACCGACTAAAACCCTACAGTTTTTCTCCTGTATGTGTGTTTGTGTGTCTGTCATAGACGGTTCTCTCTAGCATTCATTACCACGCCTCACTATTAATTAAATAATAGATTATGGGGATGGCATCTTTCGTTTTCTTAAGAATAGATTACATTAGTCATTCCGAAGAAATAACTAATATCTACTTTATCCTTACATATTATAAAACAAAGTCCACCCACCGTGTCTGTCTGTCTGTCTGAACGCGATAAAATCAAAAACTACTGAAGGCATTTTCAAACGGTTTTCTCCAATGGAGAGGTAAGGAGTGACGGAGGAAGGTTTATGTGTATAATTCATTAAGATTTTGTGTAAATTGGCTGATATGACGACTATTGTTGAAGATGTCAGAAAAAATCATGCTGACTGGAAGCTTTACTGGCGTGGGGCGCGTAAACCGTACCACATACATAAAATTTATGCTCTACAGGATTGTGCATCTTAAAAAGTTCACCGAAGAAGTCTAGTCAAGTTTTTGGAATCTTTGCCTATCATAAATCTAATATTAAAATGTCTCGTGATAATTTATTTGCTTTTTTAGAACGCGGATGCAATTTTATTATTTTTGTTAAGAGCCATTTCACGTTTTCGCGCGAATATCGCAGATTTCAGTCGCCTAATTTACCATCTTAGGTAATACTCTGACATTGGTGGATACATGTAAAAAATAGACTAATCCTTCTTTTTGACACTTCATGTAACTCATTTACAAAAACTTATTTGTTTACTTTGTGGTGATTAATCTCCCACAACCAGTTTACTGAAATATCATCGCCGAGTCAATTTCAAACTCCTATATCTATCATTAATATTTATAAATTTAACTGAAAAAAATACATAAAGCATCAGAAATATAATTTGATCGACACATACAGTACTAGAATATCGATTCTTAATAACATTAATTAGTAAAAAAATAAAGTCTTATGCCAATTTTTAGGTTTTGTATCGCTAATAAATCGTGATTTTTTGGTTTAAATAAAGCGTAATTACATTTTTTTTTATTGGCGAAATAAACTATGGTTTTTAACAAACCGAATTCTAAAGTTTTATTAAAATCCCTTCATTTAATTAGACATAATATCGTTATTAAAATCACTCTAAATTAGAATAAATTCCGATGCTAAGCGGGCAACCGTTTAGTACGGCGTGAGTGCCGGTCGAGGTAGGACCTGCGCCAAATTTTCCCGCGTCTCGATTTTCGAGCGCACGTATTGTGAACGAATTATTATACTACGACTACAACATTTTGATTCACTTCGTATTTATTTTGCATAAGGTAAGAGTTTAATTTATTATCAAGTTAAGTATTAGTTTAGTAGTTTGAGAATAATTACATATTTTTGTTTTATTAGTTTTAGCAATGGAGCGAAAGGGTTGTGTATACCATTGTGTCAAAAAAAGGAAAAATAAAAATTCTGCAGCCTTAAAGAAAGCAACAGAAGCGAGATATATATAATTTGCGATTCGATTGCGATATTATGTACACAGTAATCGATCAAATAAGTACATATCGACATGAACTATAAAACCGTAATTACAATTTTAAGGATTTGTATACACTGACACTTCGACATATAAAAATATTGATGTTTTTGATAATCATTTATTGATAAAAAAAAATATTTATTCGTAGATATTGAAACTTGACAGCTATTTTGTTTTCATTTCAGAATGAGAAATCGCATGAATCGAGTAGAGGAGGATAGTACCTTTAGAAGACACGCCACCACCGTACCGGGTACAAGTGGAACGTCAGATTCGATAACAGAAATTGTATGTTTGTAACTTGCTACTTCAAAAAGATACAGCTATACCTCTAAACGAACGTAAACTTTTAAATATCGACCGACTGAAAAGGTTTTACCAAAGTTTTACCAAGATTGTGTATTGCTAGAATTTTTTTTTTTTAGGGTGGGAAGTCATCAAATAACTTCTCCCGCTCTGGGTGGAGCGGGAGGGTGTGTCAGACTCTTACTGACTAAAACCCACCCGTATTCCTTCCTGTTGCCTGTGTTGCGGGGGCCTCGGTGACCCATAAGTACCTTCCCGCAACCCCGGCAGGCATCGGCCCTAGTGGACCCCTACTTTGTGCTGACGACATCTGTTTGAGGCGCGCGTGGAATACGACGCGCCGTCGACCCGGGCCTGGTCCTTACCGGACGGTGAGCTACCCATTGCTCACCGTCCGCAAGCCCGCGCCTACGGTGGCCGGAAATCCGCCCGGGATTCCCGACGCCCTGGGCGTCTCCTGCGGCGGCTAGGGGCGAGAGGGCGCGAAACTTGCCTTCCCCTCAACCGTCCCGCCTCCTCCTTCGCGAGCATTACTGCTTCGCAGAAGGAGGTGACGGCTGCCCATGCCCTCTCGCTCCGTACCATGGCCTGAACCAGGGCCGGACGCGAGAGGTCTCTGCCGCCGAAATCATAGACCCTAGAAAGGCAAAATCAAAAATTTTTCCCAGTTCATTTTTATTACATACTTTACATAACATATATTTGTGTTTTTTTTATTAGTCTAGAAAGCTTTAGTAGACTGAATAAATAAAACAACTTTTTTCATAAATCTCTAACCATGGTGCATTACGATTATAAAGGCTCAAGACTGTTTAGTCCATCTCAACACTCGCGCTACACTGCTTGCATTGTGTATGTGTGGATAGCTGCGCACACATACACAATACTGCCGTCTTTTACCTAAACTCGAGCGCAATAATTTTGTGAAATGGCTCTTAAAGAATATCGTTTTATAAATATAATTCTGTTTAATTAGCAAAGCCATGTATAATAGACAGATATTTTTTTAATAAATCTGATAACTTTTTTAGTAAAGAGCTTTTGTTTGCAAAAATTTGAAGCCTTTGAAGTACGTTGGAAAAAAATAAGTGAAGAATAAATTGGAAAATATTTTTTTTTTTTGCATTTTTAGGGAAATAAAATCTAAAGCACGATTGATTTAAGATAAAATGATTCGATGACCCATCACTTTTGTCACAACCCAATACTAATCCCACATAAGCTTATAAAATCACTCCAAGATGTTATGTAAAGTCAGGGAAATTAATTGTGAAGGATCAGGTAAACG
This sequence comes from Atethmia centrago, assembly GCA_905333075.3. Taxonomy (NCBI): domain Eukaryota; kingdom Metazoa; phylum Arthropoda; class Insecta; order Lepidoptera; family Noctuidae; genus Atethmia; species Atethmia centrago. The sequence goes on along the minus strand of HG995378.1, from coordinate 24,547,302 downwards.
CCGTTGACCTCAGCCGTACAAATGCGCGTCGCGCTCACGCCGCGTTGCCGTTCGGTTTCGTGGGGAATATTTATTTTTAGTAACGAAAATATGAACATTTGAAAAATCACAGATAATACAATAGTAGTTTATGGCGCTGACAAGACCCAATTGACCAAAATAGGCTTCTCTTAAGAAAAAAAAATGCCAAATCTGTATTGTTTGTGGTAGCGGAAAAAATATATGTTAATTTTGAACATATTTCCCTGGTTTACTTGGTTGTTACCAAAAAGCGTTTTGAAAAAAAAAATCTCGATACAAACTAACCTCTTACCTTGAGTTCTAATCCAAAATATCTGTATTAAATATGAACATACGTTAGGTATTTAATTAATAACAAGAACGTCTTATTTGAATGCAGAACTTGGTTGTTTTTTATTTTCGATTACTCAACTCAATTTTAAGTAAATAGATAATTGCTTCATATTTTGCAATAAATTACAAGCGTTGTGTCATCGCGCATCTCTTTCTTTTCTATGCAATCTGACAGTGACCGCAGTTTAGGTGTTGTCAGCATCTTAACACAACTTTTTTGCATAACTTGCATTATTTTAGGGCGTAATAACAAATTTAAAAGTCACTAATATCATATAACTGCGCTTTTAGATTCTCCGTATGTGCATATAACAGCTGATATTCTTTGACAGTTATATGAAACTAGCTGCGCCCCGCGGTTTCACCCGCATAAGTCTCGATCCCGTGGGAATATCGGGATAAAAAGTATATGTCCTAATCCAGGTTATGGTCTTGTGCCTTGTAACCCATGTGCCATATTTTATCCAAATCTATTCAGCCGTTTTAGCGTTAAAGTGTAACAAACGAACTCACTTTTGCATTCATAAAATTAGGATATTAAGTAGGTAAGTAAGGATTTTTTTTTTTTTAATGTGGATGGGAAATCTTCAAATAACTTCTCCCGCACTGGGCGGAGCGGGAGGGTGTGTCAGACTCTTACTGACTAAAACCCACCCGTATTCCTTCCTGTTGCCTGTGTTGCGGGGGCCTCGGTGACCCATAAGTCCCTTCTCGCGACCCCGGCAGGAAGTAAGGATAAGTTAGGATTTTGTTAGAAGTAGATATTAGGTTGTCTATTAGTCCCTAGTGCAACTGTCAAACGTGAAGCTTCAGACTCTACATATATCGGGTGAAGATTGACGTATAGATAAGCAGCTCCCACTGGGACACAGGCATGTTCTGTGCGAGGGAGTGTGCTATATTCCAACTTGCATTGGGCACACTTTGCCTGACACATGCTAAGCTGCGAACAAACAAACTCACTTTCGCATTTATTAGTTCTGATTAGGATGGCTATAAAAATGTAATTTATATAAAACAACTTTATGGAAATCGATTTTTATTAAAAGATTCACTCATGAATTCCTTATTTATCATCAATCAATGAAAACAAAAAACCTGAAGTTTTGTTGGCACCTGCGTCCACCAAGGTCTTCGGTATCGTTAGCCAAGACATTTGGTAAAAAAAATATGCTAGACTTTATTTAATATGCAAATAATTTTGCAGTTGTCAATATAAAATTGTAGAGCTATAGACATAGAAGTACGCTTGTAGAGTGCAGAGTGCTTATGTTTTTACCCGACAGCCCTAGAAGGAGGGTAATGTTTTTCGAGAGTATGTATGTATGTATGTATGTATCTATGTATGTATGTATGTATCTATGTATGTATGTATGTCTATTTCTTTGGCACGCTCTGTAGCCTAAACGGCTTGATGGATTTTGACATAAGAGGTGTCGTTAGATTTGTCTTCATTGTGGGAGTGACATAGGCTATATATTTTTTATATATTGCATCTACACATACAAAAAAAAAAGGGCGAGCCCATCAATTGGGCACAAATCCAGACTCCGGGCTGCTACTAAGAACTTCCAGATGGAAAATCCCTTTATTAACATTGCAGAGCATCTGCCATCTTATCTCTTCACCACCCTTGGTTGACTGGTAGAGAATGCCTAAGGCATTAAGTCCGCCTTTGTACTTAATTGTGTGCGAGAAGTTTAAATAAATAAATAAATTACATTTGCCCGACCCGGGAATCGAATCCAGGACCTCATACTCAGCAGTAGCACTTGCAACCACTAGATCAACGCGGCAGTCCTAGCTATCTTCTTCAGTGAGAAATAGCTTCAGACACACCCTCCCGCTCTGGGCGGAGCGGGAGGGTGTGTCAGACTCTTACTGACTAAAACCCACCCGTGTTCCTTCCTTGGTATCTCTTTCGGACTTTTCCATGACCCCGGCAGACATTGGCCCTAGTGGACCCCTAACCTTGTGCTGACGACATCGCTTTGAGGCACGCGTAGAACGCAACGAGCCATCGACCCGGGCCTGGTCCTTATGGGTCGGCGAGCTACCCATTGCTCACAGTCCGCAATCCCGCGCTTACGGTGGGCGGAAATCCGCCCGGGAATCCCGACGCCCAGGGCGTCTCCTGTGGCGGCTAGGGGCGAGAGGGCGCGAAACTTGCCTGTCCCTTAACCGTCCCGCCTCCTCCTTCGCGAGCATTACTGCTTCCCAGAAGCAGGTGACGGCTGCCCATGCCCTCTCGTACCATAGCCTGGACCAGGGCCGGATGCGAGAGATCTCCGCTGCCGATCGCCTCCAGGAGGACACGGCGGTGCTCTGACTAAACCGGTCAGACCTCTACCGTATGCTCCACCGTGTCCTCCGGGCGATCCACACAGTGGTGACACCCGGGCGTTTCCTCCCGCCGTATCCAATACACGAACCTCCCGAAGCCGCCGTGTCCGGTGAGGACCTGCGCCTGATGGTTGGAGGTCGGCGCGCAGCATGGCGGCCCCAGGGCTGAAGCCTGTGGGATACCGCACGACATCTCTTGCCGGTTCCTTACTCCCTGGTGACCGGGGTAGATGACGGCCCTGACCGTCAGATAGGCCTCAACCCCACGACAGAGATAGGTCGACAGAGATAGACTGATCTAATGATCATGCAATTTATGTATGAATGTATACACAAATCATAGGTGACCTCCTCGTACAAAAAAGAATCTGCAAAAAAAGTGGATCACAACAAAAAAAAACCTTGAGACGATCAAGCAAAAAAAAATACACTATAGTACATATATTTTCAGTATACTGCTGGTTTTGGCTGGTTTCTGCAACACTATGTCCAAGCGCGTATTTCATAAAACGCATTATCATTCGTCAAGTCTTCAGAAATTCTCACGTGTCGACGTCTATTTGCCAAATTCCTTTCCCCAACGAAAGTAGACGTTAACATATGAAGCCACCTTAACGTACTACTCGTTACTGAAACACAAATTAGATTTCGTGGCTCCTGAAAAATCTTGGGCTTTATCTTTCTACAGGAAAGGCTTTTATGTGACAGATTTGTTTACATGAATCTTGAATATTTTATGTGTCGAATATATTTGTGGTCTATTTTAAGGATACAATTGTGAATACATGACGGCAGGACTTATTGGGTTGTATTTTAATTCTAAAATTACGTATTTGGGTTTTTGAGTTGTGTCGATATTTTATGTTCTATTGAATCAATTTTGTCATCGGTGGCACGTATTTTATTTTATTTCTTTATAAATACGTACTTATGCCGTGTTGTTATTGTAGTTATTTGGAATATAACTAGGTATTTAATATATTTCCTTTCTGACCGCGTCTGCACTCGAATGGCAATCGGAAATCTTTGAGTATCAGTTGAAAAGTTGAGACTACGCGCGACGAAACCTATGCATTGTATTTACATAGTAAACAATAACCTATCATTAGGTACATCGAGAAAAGTGGAATAAGAGTAGAGAGGTCTTTGCTCTGCTGTGGAACAATAGGGGTTCTAAATAATACATTCCTAATAATATGAATCCTCATTAAAATCATCTGAGCGGGCCTCTGCGAGTTGGTTTCGGGCCTCGTACGCCTTCCAAAGGTCCGGGACCTCAGGGTCCTGAGAAAAATGTCAAATTCAAATGTTAATTAATAATAATGGGTTCCTTTCTATAGAACCCTGACTACCGGCAGCTTTAACCCTATAAAAATATTTAAAAATGTAACATATTCAAATAGAGGGAATAAATCATCCTTGTAATTGTCAGAACGTGTATCAAGGAGTTACAGTTGTAAAATTGTCTCTAACATACGGTAAAGAGAAACACACGAACTTTTAATTAGGGTTTCAGCTTAAGTATAACTTTATAACGAGCCACAAACTAGATGTCATTAGTTGCTCTTCCAAGGATACAAGTTATGTAGCTTTAAAGAGAACGTTACAATTGTCTCCAGTCTGATAGTTGAAACAGAATAGTTTCTATAGTTACATCACGCAAAACTGGTAACAAAACCATATAATCACCATACTTTGATTTAAAAGAGTATGCGTGGACTTTCTTGCCCATTCTTCTCCATTGGTACCTGCTACGCTTTGGAATGAGCACCTAGCTTCATTTTTGTGCCTGACCGACCCCTTGACAATTCAAAAGTGTCCGTAATTGGTTTGTTTAAAATAAATGCTTTGAATTTGAGTTTGATATAGATTAGAATACTTTTATTTCAGACAAAGCCCATAGGGATAGTAACAATTTTACTTAGGTAGTACAAATACAGATTAACAAAAAATTAAATTAAAATTCAGCGTGGAGCTGCACCCACTTCCGCAACATCGGGGAATCCCACCGAACTGCGAACACACTGAGAATACTGTTGATGCTGCCGCGAACATGCGACATCAGGGATGCACATCTTTTTTTAACAATGGCGGCAAAGCCTTCAATGTTGTTATCCTCAAACCTCCTCTACACGTCGACAGATTCATCAGCAGATGTCATCTGCGAATGCGTCCGCCGACGTGTAGATGAAGAAATATGCTCGTCTGTACCTACCGTATTCGACATCGGTAGATGCGTATACCACCAGTCCGTCAGTTTTTCTGGCACGCATCAAAGGGTTTCAGCGCGAGCGCCGACGCATCAGTATTATCGGACTTGCGAAGATAATTACGTAGATCAGGAAAGTCTAAATTAAAATGTTCTTATAACATACCTAGTCTCTATTCCACCTACTTTGTTCTGTTTCTATGTATAGCCAGCATCCAGCACCTTCTTCTTTTCCATTTTTTTTTTTAATAAATTTACTGCGATGCACACTGAAGTAGTAGCTAAAATGACTAAATAAATAAATAGCTGCGGTAGCTACGGTCTCAACATCCATTTTTTTATCATGTTGCGTGCGTGCGAGTTGCAATGCGTCCGTCGAGAATTAACACAGACTGAACGACCTACAGACATGTGGTCGGCGCGTGGTGATCCATCAGTTGATAGATCTGTCGACGTCCGCGGACGCATCTGTCGACGTATACAGGAGGCTTCAGACACCTGACGTACAACAACGCCAGGGCAGTCGCAGCAGTACTCTCAGTTCACTATAAGCTGGCCTTTTATTTCATTGAAACTCTGTACTAAGCTAGGCTAGTTCTAGGTAAAGTCTTGACAATGGTGCCGATTCCCTTGTTCAAAAACTAAACTAAATTTAAGTTCAGTGTGTCTTCTTCTTTCTATTTCATTAAGAAAAGGACAGAAGTAAAATTTTAGTTTAGTTCTAAATTTTAGTTTAGTCAAAATTTATCTTCTGTCCTCTTCTTAATGAAATACAAAGAAAAAAATGCACTGAACTTAAATTTAGTTTAGTTTGTGAACAAGGGAATCGGTACCAATGACGTGCGGGTGACTGTACCTACATTAAAATGCCCTCGGTGGTTAAACTAACCCTTACGAGTAACGATACCACCACTGCCTTGTTAATTGGTTTATATTTTACCTCGACATTCAGCTATTCTTGTAGGCCTACAGATACAAGCGAAGAAAAATACAGTAGCAAAAGTGTGTATTATTTTTATCCCGAGCGACATTTAAAAGTAGACATTCAAAGTTTCAGAGAGTCAATGGTGACCCAGTGCTAACGGCCGCCACTTACGTTTTTGTAGGTCGTAGGTTCGAACTCTGACAGGCGCTTTACTTTGTGTAAATAATTTCATCACCACTGCTCTCAAAACGGTGAATCTAGTAATAAGCATCTCTGAGCTACAGGGGGAACAGACAGACGGACATGGTGAAACTATATGGGTTCCTGGATTACTACGGAACCCCAAAAATAAGGTTTATATGTCACAGAAACAATAGCATAGAAAAAGAAAAAAAGTGCTGTTTGTGATTATACAGCCAGTTCAAGTAAAGTAATCATTACAATTAAATTATTATTATTATTACTTCTCCGAAATAGAAAGCGAAACAGAAACATTAACTTAGGTTAGTATAGTTTCTTGTAAAATTGACTATCATCGATGTTATTTCTGATGTCAAGCATTATTCCTGTTTTGAAGGCGTACAGTACCAGTACATGCGCGTGAGACTTTGTAACCTTTTTTTTTTTTGTTTCGGGGTGGAAAATCCTCATGGATGTCCTCCGCCCTGGGGTAGGCGGAGAGGTCTGTCAGACTCTTACTGACTAAAAACCACCCCGGTGTTCCCCTCCCACACTTGCACCGAGGATCATGGGATCTAATGCGACTTCCACGATCCCCGGCTAGTGCCGGCCCGCCTCTGCGGGCCACCTCAAAGACTTTGTAACCTAGCCCAGGTTCGCACGAACTTGTGAGGGGCCGCGCCGTGCCCTCATCTCAGGAGTAGGCAGTGGCCTGTCGCAGCCAGCCATGGTCGACTCGATGGTCGGCAGCGAGGAGTCCTGGGACACAGTGATAACCTTCTGCGAAACAGTCGCAAAAGGAGGCTGCAGAAAGGGAGCGGGAGATCTCTCGCATTCACCCTGGCCGCAGCAGGCGCACCGGGCACGAGGGCGGAAAACGCCTCTTTCCAGCCCCCTAAATGAGTCCAGGAGCGACGGACTAGGGGACATCCGTCGCCCCCACATGGCAGGACCCGAGGTGTCTGCGCGTAGTGTTCCACGCGCGCCCCTATTGGACGTCGCGGGCCTGAGGTGGCCCGCAAAGGCGGGCTGGCACCAGCTGGGATAAGGCGCAAGACCCCATGATCCCCGGTGAAAATGCGGCAGGGAAACACCGGTTTGGTTTTTAGATAGTAAGACTCTGACACACCACTCCGCCCGCCCTAGGGCGGAGGACATTCATGAGGATTATTCACCCCGGAACAAAAGAAAAGGTTCGCACGGGCGATCCTTTTTCACGCATTGGACTTTCAACTCTCGGTATTAAGCCAAGCATTAAGACTCTTACAAACAAGCGCAACACGCGACGCGACACAAAGGCACCGCTTGTAGTGCTACACGCGGTGTCTGTGTGTCGCGTCGCGTGTCGCGCCTGTTTGAAGGAGCCTTTAAGAATCCAACAGTCTCCGAGCGCGTTAAAAAACACACTGTTAGATTTTCAAATCTCGGCGCTAAGCAGAGCGTAGAAAATCAAGTGCGTGAAAAAAAATCTTTGCGATAAAAATACGCCCGTACGAACTTGAGCTTAGGCTCGCTTGCACCACAAATTGCTGGATACGCTTATCATTAAACGTATTTAACCGGTAACTCCCCGTTGTCTCCGAATAGGAGACGCACTCCCGAACCCTTCAGTCCCCACTGACACCGAATAGGTGTCAGTGGCCACGGGGTTTGCAACTCTATTATAACGCAATAAGGTTCGGGTTCGGGTTCGGGGCCCGAGGGATCTTGACTTCATGCGACAGCGGCGCGCAAGCGGTCAACATCGGTCTGTTTTCTGTCAATCTTTCATAGCACACCTCCGCTGTAAAAACATAGCAGTGAAACCGCAGTAGTTCAATTCAACTGGCTCGCGTCATGTTCCGCTACTCGAATCGGATGCGAGCAGCGGAACATAACGCGAGCCAGTTGTATTGAACTACCGGCCAGTAAAGCAAAATTATGTTTAAGGCGCTGACAAGACCTAATTGACCAAAATAGGCTTCTCTTAAGAAAAAAAATTGCCAAATCTGTATAGTTTGTGGTAGCGGAAAAATGTATGTTAATTTTGAACATATTTCCCATAACTTGGTTGTTACCAAAACACGTTTTGAAAAAAAATCTCGATATAAACTAATGTTAAACTCACCTCTTACCTTAAGTTCTAATCCAAAATATCTGTATTAAATATCAACATACGTTACGTATTTCGAACGTCTTATTTGAATGCAGACCTTAGTTGTTTTTTATTTTCGATTACTCAACTCAATTTTGAGTAAATAGATAATTGCTTCATATTTTGCAATAAATTACAAGCGTTGTGTCATCGCGCTTCTCTTTCTTTCCTATGCAATTTGACAGTGACCGCGGTTTAGGTGTTGTCAGCGTCTTAACGCTAAACGCATTAATTTTGTGATTTGTGATGCAAGCGGGCCTTAATCTCAAGGTCAGCAACGACGCTTCGATAGTCCTATGTATATTGCCAAGTTCCATGAGGAAAACAACATTCCATCAGGTAAACAGTCCACCTGTTTGATACTGGTTTTCTTTATGCAGTCAATTACAACAATTTAACGAAAACCAGTCTTAAAATAACGGAATATATATTATTTAAGGTCTTCTTAAAAGTAACTCCAGAGCTATGGACTGTAGATAGTTATCAATGAAGTCGGGTGAACATCAAAAGATTGCATATCACACGCTTACGGAGCTGTTCAAAGACACTTCAAAAGGCAATACCGATGGAAATATCAACAAGCATAGCAAAGCGTGGGTACGTTTGCTTATCAATGTTCAAGACCTTATACCTACATGTAAAGTCTATCTTACATTATTAGGTACTAGCTTTTGCCCGCGGCTTCGCCTGCAGGGTGCATGGTCGAAATTATCCCATGTGGGAACGTACCACTGGGATAAAATCTATCTGTGTGCCAAATATAAATATCATTTATTTACATAACCAAATTACAAGATGATTATTAACATTAACTAAATTAAATTAAAACTAAGTTAGGCTTAAAAAAGGCCCTCGGGGCATTGTACCGAGGATGCTGGCGGCATTTCCTCGCTGAATTGCAATGCTGATGCGTTGCGCGAGAAAGCCGCCAGCTTTTCGGTCACCAGTTACATCAACTAGACGTTTCGCGATTTCCGCAAATAACTTATGCGCACTGGGACCCCACGGACCGAGGGTCTCGACGCCAAAGGGCACAAAGTTGTACTCTCTGCCAAGGCCTCCATATTTAATAAATATAAATTAAATTAAATATGTAAGAAAGAGATTATATATTAGTAATAATAATGATCGTTGTGATATTGAAATCCCGTAGGTATGCAATGTAATGTTTACTTCTAAATACCTAGATATAAGTTAAATGTAATAATACTTGCTGCGTCTTGACAGGGTCATGCACTCATAAGTTTTAGTCCAGCCTGTAACTAAGTGTACATTATGCAAATAAATAAATAAACAAAAAACTAATTTCATCTAAATCCGTTCAGACGTTTTTGCGTGACTGAGTAACAAACATACAAACTTTCATATTTACAGGGTGAAATTGAATTTATGGGCATCCTCTTAAGACGCTGACAACACCTAAACCGCGGTCACTGTCAGATTGGATAGAAAATAAAGAGAAACGCGATGACACAACGCTTGTAATTTATTGCAAAATATGAAGCAATTATCTATTTACTCAAAATTGAGTTGAGAGAAAAACAACCAAGACGTTCTTGTTATTAATTAAATACGTTACGTTCAAATAAGACGTTCTTGTTATTAATTAAATACGTTACGTATGTTGATATTTCATACAGATATTTTAGATTAGAACTCAAGGTAAGAGGTTAGTTTAACGTTAGTTTGTATCGATTTTTTTTTTATTCAGAACGTGTTTTGGTATCAACCAAGTTCTGGGAAATATATTCAAAATTAACATATATTTTTTCCGCTACCACAAACTATACAGATTTAGCAATTTTTTTTCTTAAGGGAAGCCTATTTTGGTCAATTGGGTCTTGTCAGCGCATTAAGGGGTCATTGTACTCATCATTATGAACAACTTTTACTATGGGACTAAACCTGAAATCAAGAAAAAAAATCGACTGATCTGTGAATCTTGACGAGATAAGCGAACATAAATGTAGGGAACAGATGATTTTTTTTTTGCGATTTCAGAATTAATCATAGCAAAGTTGTTTATAATGATGAGTAAGTACAATGGCCCCTTAAGAATTATCTTAAGGGGTCATTGTACTTACTCATCTTTATGCGGACAGCGCTATGCGACTCTAGTAGAACAATTTTTATGAAAACTTTGTGGAAATTGTTCTACCAGAGCCGCGTTGCACCGTCGCGTCGCACCTATCTGTGGTCGGGGGCCTGTACGAGTATAAGACAATCTTAGCGACACTATAGCCTATGAAGAGATTATGGTCCATTTTTATCCACCATATTCTTTCACACATCTTGTTCCCCTCTATCTTTTGTAAGTATCCCAAATTAACTAAGAAAACTCTTTTGTAAGTACCCCAAATTAAGTAAGAAAACTCTTTTGTAAGTACCAACCCCAAATTAACTGAGAAAAATATTTTGTAAGTACCCCAAATTAAGTAAGAAAACTCATTTGTAAGTACCCCAAATTAACTAAGAAAAATCTTTTGTAAGTACCCCAAATTAAGTAAGAAAACTCTTTTGTAAGTACCCCAAATTAACAAAGAAAACTATTTTGTAAGTACCCCAAATTAACAAAGAAAACTATTTTGTTAGTACCCCAAATTAACTAAGAAAACTCTTTTCTAAGTACCCCTAATTAACTAAGAAAACTTATAAGTACCCCAAATTAATTAAGAAAACTCTTTTTAAATACCACAAATTAACTAAGAAAACTCTTTTGTAAGTACCCTAAATTAACTAAGAAACACTTTTGCAGATGTTCGACTGCCGAGCAGTGACCACAGCCAGTGGAATGTTCGATGCGCTCTGCACTCACATCAAATTCGGAACTAATAAAGGAAATATAAGGTAAGATCCTGCTTACGTTATTTATAAGCTACACGGAAAAAATGGATGTCTTAAATTAAGACAATATCCTTTTGGTCAAGACAAATATTGATTCATATATGGGGAAAACAATATATTCTTGAATGAAGTAAAATTTTGTCTTAGTTTTATTGTCTTCTTCGTAGACATTATACTTAAATGAAGAATTATTAAGTTTAATTTTAAGAATATTATTTCTCTCTTAGAATATTTTTTTCAATTATGATTATTATAGTCTTGAATCAAAAATATTTGCTTAAGTCAAGAATAAAAACCAAGTATTTATTATTCTTAATTTGAGTAAACAGGTTTTCTTGGACTGAGTACATTTACTTACGTTAAGAAAATATTTACTTGGATTGAAACAATTTTTCTGAGAATATTGATATTCTTCGCTGAAGATATCCTTTTTTTCCGTGTAGGAATACCTGCCAGTAACTTGCAGACAAGTATGCGAGTAGCTTGCATGACATTGTATGAACGTCAAAAAACTTCTTGCTTCTAATGATGCACAGTTTTTTTTTTTTATAATTGAAACTCTTTTTAACTTTCTAACAGTTCTAACAGTTGGTCCCAGTAATTAAGCTTGGGTGCCCCGATCAAACGGGGTAGGTTATGTTGGAACTGTGGCTAACCAAGCGCGATCCGAATTGGTTGCAGTAACTAAGCTAGGGCACCCTGAGCAAATGGGATAGGTTAGAACTGCGACAAACCACCCGAGCCGAGCGAGCGAAGCGAGTGGTGCCGCGGGAGCAGCCGTCTAGCGCTACATCCAAATTGGTTGCAGTTACTTGGCTATTAGGAATGATTGAGATTCACAAAAAGAAACACAATCATTTAGAGTATTCAATATTATACATGTAATATGTATTTAGGAGCGCAAAATGGGAATTGTTAGAGGTTTGGTTAAATACATGCCGTTAAAATACGGGTATTGTCATAAGGCATGCAAGCTAGTTGCATACTTTTGTGCAAATTCCGTAGATGTGGTTCCCGTTAATGCAAAACTTTGCAAAATTATCATAAGTTTCGCTCGTCTATAGCTTGTTAAACATTACCTGTTTGATGAGTATTACCTATGTTTCGCAACTAATATCATATAGGAAACATAATTTGTTTAGAGCCTACAGGTGGAGTTTTGTTCAGGGCCTCAAGTCTGCTATTACAATAGTGTCAGAATGGTCTATTATTGATTTCATAATTGTTGATTTTGACAAGTTTGGTAATCTACTAATATAATGGCGTCATTAATGAGGATCGGAACAGACCATTATGACACTATTGTAATAGCAGACTTGAGGCCCTGGTCTCTTAACACAGGAATTTCTACATCAGACACCGCATGACTCATAATGGGTTAATTTACGGCGGATCTTATATCAGCAGATTCATTTGTTTTTGCAGGAGTAGAAGATGTAGTTCTAGGTTCTGGTACGATGTTGTCTTGATTGCTAATGCTATATTCTCGTTCATTGTCCATGTCTATAAAATCGTGGTATTTAAACAAATTTTATAGACATGGACAATGATCGAGAATGTCAACAGGATATAGTCCTGTTACACGAAAACCACTAACAGCTATCTCTCCGCTTTGGGCTCGTAAATACGCATGTCAAAGAACTTCCATCATATCATGATGCGTCTGTGGCCGTGTATTGTTCCTAACCCAAGATCTTATTTCATCGGAAACATATTTTTTTAGCGGTCCTTAAATGAACCCATTTTTTTATTTCGCACATCTTCGACTGCTCTTCTCATTGATATTTTGCACGAAGTTTAAAAGTTTAAAATTGGTTTTCGTGGAGCTATTGCCTAAAAAGAAAAAATACTAATGTTTTAATCATAATTCAGCCAATATGGCCTGCTAGGCCATATTGGCCATTTACCTGGTGAGCCATATTGGCCGCAGGAACGTTTTCGACAAGTAAAATATAACCTAAAAGCCACACTACAGATTAAGGGTTTGCATACAAAAAACGTGCACTAACAATATAAAAACATTCATAATTCGAATAACTAATATGATTGAAACTTACCACAAAACAACATCAAAATACGTAATTGCGTAATTTAATATCAAAATGCGCATGCAGGAAATACCTACGCGCATTCGCCGCGCTGCACGAATTGACTGAGGGGGCGAGGGGTGGGGTTGCGCCAATATGGCAAATAAGTTAAACGCTAGTTGGTTGGTTTATTGGCAGTTGGTTTATTTCAGAAAAATAGTAGTAGTCCATATTGCCCGACCAGACCATAATACCCGAAACTACCTACTTAGTGCGTGCTTAGAGTACTTAGATACATTCTCTTCCTTGATATTGATATGAAGCCGCATTTATAGATGATCTATAGATGCTTCACATGCACATTATCTGGTTCTCTGGTCAGGTTCCAGTCTAACCGGATGCAACTGAATACCAGTATTTTACATGGAGCGACTGCTTATCTGACCTCCACAACCCAGTTACTGGATAACGTTACCCCTACTGGTTGTCAGGTTTTCGGGCTTCTGACGACCCGTAAAAACTGTCAAAGGTCGACAAATAACGGCCGGATCCAACGGTATGTAAAGATGGTCATCAATTCACGGACCAACCGCGGCAAGCGTATTCCTTCCTGTTGCCTGTGTTGCCCCCCGCAACACAGGTGACCCATAAGTAATTATATTTATATGTATGTATCTACGTATCTATTCTTGTATTATGTAGTTATATTCGTGTTATCTATCCCTTAATTTGCACCTGCCATGTGTCTTTTCTGCATCACCCTAAGGTTGACTGGTAGAAAATGCCTCAGGCATTAAGTCCGCCTTTGTACGGTATTATTTTTTTTTTTACTTGTGCATAAAGTTTTAATAAATAAATAAAAATAAATAAATAAGTACCTTCCCGCGACCCCGGCAGGCATCGGCCCTAGTGGACCCCTACCTATGTGCTGACGACATCTCTTTGAGGCGCGCGTGGAATACAACGCGCCGTCGACCCGGGCCTGGTCCTTACCGGACGGTGAGCTACCCATTGCTCACCGTCCGCAAGCCCGCGCCTACGGTGACCGAAAATCCGCCCGGGATTCCCGACGAATCATCTATACTTAACATTATAAAGAGGTTAAATTTGTGAGTTTAGGGTGTAATCTTCGGAACTGCTGATTCGATTCCGAAAATTCTTTCACTAATGTGAAGCTACAGTGTTGCCGAGTGCCATACGAAATATTTTATGTTAGAACAAGAAACTTACCGCGAACTAGGTCCCGGGCAGACAATAGGGCAATAAAAGGTGAGGCTAGTAACAGCTGATGATCAATAAATAGAGTTCCACTTCATTGCTGCCAAAGGTGCTCATTTTTGTAAACACTCAGACTGACCCAAAAAATTTAAGAATACTGGACTAGCTGCAGGGTCTCCCGCCCTACAGCGAAAGCCATCTTTTGCCTAACCTTTTCCCAACTATGTTGGGATCTGGGTCCAGTATAGGTAACCAGATGCAGCTGAATACCAGTATTTTACATGGAGCGACTGGGAAATACGATACCCCTTGGTAAGACTGGCTGTCAGACTTTCGGGCTTGTAGCGATCCGTAACAACTGTCAAAGATTCACGAATAACAGCCAGGACCAACGGCTTAACGTGCTTTCGGCACGGAGTGGTCTTGGTATGTAAAGATGGTCACCCGTCCACGGTCCAACCGCAACAAGCGTAGCTTAACCTGATCGATCGCCCCGTGCGGCTGTTATAACTTAGCCACAAGATCCGAATATCATCACCTTTACATCGAAAGTATCACAACCTAACCTATTCTGTTGTTTTCAGGTCAGCAATAACGATATTCCCTCAACGCACAGACGGCAAACATGACTACAGGATATGGAACTCACAGCTCATCAGCTACGCTGGGTACCGCATGCCAGACGGTTCCATACTTGGTGACCCTGGACGCTTGGAGTTTACTGAGGTAAATAAACAACATGACAACATAACAAATTATCACGCCGGGATTACCCAAAGGGTTAGAGGCGTATGAACATACAATATTTGTGATCGTAAAACCTTGCTATAGGAGATTATAATATTATCATAGATTTGTATTAGTTCGTAGGGACCGTTGACTACAAAACATAATGCATCACAACAGAGCTTAATGATGATACCCTAAAAAAATCCTCGATTTTCCTCATCAAACACATATGACTTGCAATATCCAGCTAAACAAAAAAATTCAATAACATTATATAACGATTTGAATAATATTAAATAATAATACGTTCCATATGATATTTTAAAACTTGATTTGGGTGTAACATTTACGAAAACCAGTTTGTATCAAAAGTTGTAAACATATTCAGAGTTGAATAAGGATAATGAAGAATGCCGTGAGTTTGTGTATGTATGTATATTCAGAGATTGTATAGTAGCTGTTGCAATACAGCATTGAATATTTCGACATAATTAAATATTGGTGTTGTCAATTAATTATCATACATTCGATGATAAATGGATGAACTGATGATCATGTTATTATGCATTCATTAATAAATGTGTTTACCATTTGGATTTGGGTAATGATGTTCCTTTAAAATAGAGACGAAAATACACAGTAAAGCAAACTCAAATAAGTAGAGGTCAATGCCACGACAAGAGAATCGACCAAAACAGAGATTATTTTGGCTATGGTATGCCCCAATCCCTAAGTTCTATAACATTCACAAATGTCCTGTTGATTGACAATTAGTACTTTTTCCATGAACAAGACAAGTGCTAAACTGGAAGATAGATCTGAATAGGTTAGTAGATATTAAAAAGTTTAGTGGTATAAAACCTACTCGTAGATCATATGATTCACTAGTCTTCTATGTAAATGAAAAGAAATTCTGTTCGTACCAACGAACATTTTGAATTCATAACATTTGTCCAGTCGTTCTTAAGTGATGCGCTTACCAAACGGCATCACCTAATCGGCTGGACCGATTTGACAATTTTTTTTTAATGTTCGTAAGGATTTAGGTTAGGTTTTTAAGGAAATAACATAACATCTCATAACATCACGCATTGTTTCCGCGAAGGGTTGGGCAGAGGGGTGCCTGTAGTATACCCACATGTCACCAGTTATGTTTTAAGTCCCATGTAATAGGGGGCGAGCCTATTGCCATCAACCGGGCACAAATCCGGACTCCGGGCTGCTACTGAGAAATTCCAGATAGAAAAACCCAATAGTACTTTGTCCGACCCGGGAATCAAACCCAGGACCTCATGCTCAGCAGTAGCGCTTGCGACCACTAGACCAACGAAGCAGGAAAAATATAAAAATATCCCAAAAAGAATAAATTCAGGAAAAAGTGAATGTCCTTTATAAATGGGATGTTTGTATGAATTATTGAAATACATTTGGACATTGCAAGGTCTGCTGGGTCAGCTAGTTTCCAAAAAAAATAATTCAAACTCAAACTCAAACTCAAAGCATTTATTTCAATTAAACCATTTACAGGCACTTTTGAATTGTCAAGGAGTTGGTCAGTTAGAAATATGAAGCTAGCTGCCCATTCCAAAGCGTAGTAGGTACCTATGGAGAAGAACGGGCAAGAAACTCCATGGACACTCTTTTATATTATAGGTTTGATACATAAAAATCAGTATAAAAATAATGTTGAAATTATAACTAAATGTGAGGACGATGTAAAATAAAAAACGCGTCCATTTTATCAAAATAAAGAAAAACAATTTCTAAATAAAATAATTACAAATAAGCCGAGGAAGCTAAGAGGTGACCAGACCCAACTGACGGCACCCGTTCACGAGCATGACGCATGGATCAGCACCATTCAGCTCAACCATTTTGAAGGGAACTAAATGATCCAACACACGCGCCACCATCAACAAGACATCTGAGTGAGCATGACATACTCTTAGCTGCCAGGGCCCATTCAAGTCAATTACATATTAACCGTTAAATGGTAGCTCCATTATACATAGTACTCACACCTGTGCAATGCAATTATATAATACAAAGTAGACTGAATTTATACAATGCAAAGATAGTCTTACAATGTTCAGCTGCTCTAACAGTATTTTCAAATGTTAATTATTCAATTGGTTGTGGTTGTGGAGCAGGAGCAGCATTTAGCCAAGCATTTTTATCAGCGATGTAATCACCCAACATACAATATGCCTACCTGCATAGTGTGCGTTTTATACAAGATTTAAATTTCATCTCATTCAGTTGAAGTATGTGGGGTGGAATTTTATTGTAACATTTTAAACAGTACACCATGAAAGATGAGTCTACTTTAGCCAGTCTGAAATCTGGCTGAGATAATAGGTCCCTATTTCTAGTACTATAATTATGTCTTTCACCTCTTTTACTAAAAATATGTAAGTTTTTTCTTATGTACGTTTTTTCGTAGATATATTGACAAGGTGCCGTCATGATGTTAATGTCCTTAAACCAGTCCCTTAGAGAATCGCGCCTGCGAAGATTATAAATGGCTCTGAAAGCTCTTTTCTGCAGAATAAAAATTGACTCGATGTCTGCAGCCCGTCCCCAAAGTAAAATACGTAATTCCAATATCTATTGAATAGCAACGATAACCTAGAAAATAATATATATGCTTTTACATATTAATATATTTTAATTTTTTCACGAGTGTTCATACTGAAACAAAAGCCGTTGCTGAACCATAACTTTTGTTACATTTTAGGTCTGCTTGAAGTTGGGCTGGAAAAAGAAAGAAAAGACTGCATGGGATATCCTGCCATTGGTACTGTCAGCTGGTGGGAAAGATCCGGAGTACTTCGACATTCCTAGAGAAATTATAATGGAAGTGCGAATGGACCACCCCAAGTAAGTAAAACCCAAAAACTTAAGTCGCTAGATTTGCCTGTCCTACGAAAAAAAATGCATACTGAGAAAAGTGAGCTCACACGAAACAGAAACGCGACTATCTTTTGACGCGGTAGGGTGAATCTAACATTTAAATCTTTGGTAAAACCTGAATTATGTCTCCATTAAAAATAATTGATCTGCAATCATGAATTAAGCTTCCCGTAATAAGGATTAAATGGGAAAGCAAATATCCTCTTCCCTATAACCGTAAAATTAAGTCTACCGACATTGCAATTTGCTACGATAGTAATTAGGTAAATGTTACCATAACGAATTGTGTCTTCTAATTGTGGATTCAAAGGTCTATCCTCAAGAGAAAATAGTTCTTGATTTATTGCCTGCACAGAGATGCCACCTAATTTTAACAATTAACTTTAATTAAACATCATATCGACGGTTAAAAGGTAATAAGGCATAAGCGACACTTTCGTCGAAAATGAGTTATGGATGCCATGCTACTTAATCTCTATTTTTAAGTAGGATGGCATTCATAACTCATTGTCGACCAAAATGTCGCTTATGCCTTATTACCTTTTATCCGTCGATTATTAGATCGTTGTCACTGAGATTAGCTAAGGTATGCTAAAAGATAACTCTGAGTAGATCTATCTGAATAAAGTTTTTCTTTTCAGGTATGATTGGTTCCAAGACCTTGGTTTGCGCTGGTACGCTTTGCCTGCGGTCGCTGGTATGAGGATGGACTGTGGTGGCTTGGAGTTCACCGCGACCGCCTTCAACGGCTGGTATATGGGCACTGAGATCGGCTGCAGGAACTTCTGTGATAGCAACCGGTTTGACGTTCTTGAGGTGAGACTCTTTTTCTCTCAGATTTTTTAGGGTTCCGTAGTAACTCTTATGGTTTCGCCATGTCCGTCTGTCTGTCTGTCTGTCCTAGAAAGCTGTAATTTGGCAAATATGTTTATACATATATTAATCACGCCGATAAAGCGGTAAAATAAAATCTTGAAAAAACATTTTTTTACACC
This sequence comes from Atethmia centrago, assembly GCA_905333075.3. Taxonomy (NCBI): domain Eukaryota; kingdom Metazoa; phylum Arthropoda; class Insecta; order Lepidoptera; family Noctuidae; genus Atethmia; species Atethmia centrago. Next base: position 24,528,431 of record HG995378.1, on the reverse strand, counting down.
TTGTACGTAATGTAGGAATGATATTTTTTTTCTCTACTATCCCATGGTGTAGGATATCGATAGATAGGCCGTTAAAAATATTGCAGGTCTGCGAACACCATTTTTCGATTTTATTATATTTTTGCGTAATATTAAGCTTTAAATTGCTAATACTTGCTAGAGTCAAGTGTCCCCCCCTGCCAGCTAAATGGTTGTTTATGGAGATGTGAAAAAAATCATGGCAGTAGTATATATAATGAAGTTAAAAGGATAACTATCACAGCTAAGTAGGCTTTACAAGTTGACGAGTAATAGTCGACCAGCTTAAATTTGCAGTTGGAGAATTGTGACGTATATGGGAGAACATGTCATGTTTTTCAACTACAATGTTAAGTTTGTTTTTGGAATAAATTTATCCCAACTACGGAACCCATCATTGTGCGTGGTCTGACACGCACTTGGTCGGTTTTTTCTTACTTAATTTGACTGGCCATAAAATCAACCTGTCTGTAACTTCAATCTTTTACTTCAAGCTCTTTTTCGGCTAGTACTGGGACTCTGTTTTGTTTAGTAAAGAATTAGCGGGCTGTAATGTTTCCACTGCACATTTGAACATAAGCCTCCTCTCGTATGAGATTGAGCCGTAATCTACCACCAATTATCCGTATCACACTGACACCCAACACCTAAAGATAAAAAAAGTGGTAATTCATGTTTAATATAGATTAATTTACGATTATTCTAACGTTGAATTTTTTTTTTGTTTATTAATTTATATAATTCTGAATTCCAAAATTGTTAATTATTATTATTTATTTTATTTATCATTTAAAAATTCTTAATTGTTATAATTCATTTTCATTCTATTATTGATAATAATAATAAGTTAATTTAATTCAATATTTTTAATTTACTTTTTAATATATATTCTTAATTATTATTAAACAAATTGGTCAGTATTTCAACTTAATTATGTTTGATAGCTAAAAATGCATTGAAATATTTGAGGGGATTGGCGCTGATAGCTGAAATACAGGCTTCTGCCTAGTTCGGCTACAGATGTTTAATTCATTTGTAATTTTAAAACACAGCCTAAGTATTTTCATGAACCAGTATGTAATTTGTTTTTGGAAATAAATGTTATTATTTATTAAAAATGTTATTATTTGTTTATGATATTTTTTTAGACCGTGGCCATGAAAATGGGCTTAGACACAAACATGACGGTGTCCTTATGGAAAGACAAGGCACTAATAGAAGTGAACATAGCAGTGCTGTACAGTTACCATAGAGACAACGTGTCCATAGTGGACCACCACTCAGCATCTGAACAGTTCATGAAACATATGGAAAATGAGAGCAGACTCCGGTATGTGCTATATTTTAAACTAAGCGAAATTGCCACATTTTCCAAGGGCCAATATCTGCATCCCAGATTAAATCACCAAGCGACAACTCAATGAATGCCTCTTTAAGAGGCTGACAACAGCTAAAGCGCGGTCACTGTCGGACTGCAAAGAAAAGAAAGAGAAGCGCGATGACACAACGCTGGTAATTTATTGCAAAATATGAAGCAATTAATTTTATCTATTTACAAAAAATCTATTGATTGGATAAAAACACTATTATGCTAATATGTTGCTTGTAGAATAATCTGACATATGTTATTTAATCGTTAAATGGTTTTTTTAGAGGTATCTTCGTGATTTTTTTCTATCATGTCAAATTGGTTGTATTATGTTTTCGAGACACTGTCTACCTAGCATATATCCTGAAGAATATCATATATTTTCTGATTTTGTTTACTGCAGTGGTTTTTAAACTTTTAGGCATTATAGAACTTATAAAACTTGCGTCTAGCTCCTGTAGTCCCCTTAACAAAGTTTGCTATTGGATTTTCAACGCTTGGTTCAGCGCTCAAAGTAGGAAATCCAACAGCACGCTTTTATTTATGTATTTAATTAGGTTAAAGGACGAGCCTTTAACTTAATTAAATACCTAAATAAAAGCGAAGCAGAATAGCGCGGCCTTTTTTTTTTGGGTGGGAAATCATCAAATAACTTCTCCCGCTCTGGGCGGAGCGGGAGGGTGTGTCAGACTCTTACTAACTAAAACCCACCCGTATTCCTTCCTGTTGCCTGTGTTGCCAGGGGCCTCGGTGACCCTTTAGTACCTTCCCGCGACCCCGGCAGGCATCGGCCCTAGTGGACCCCTACACTTGTGCTGACGACATCTCTTTGAGGCGCGCGTGGAATACAACGCGCCGTCAACCCGAGCCTGGTCCTTACCGGACGGTGAGCTACCCATTGCTCACCGTCCGCAAGCCCGCGCCTACGGTGGCCGGATATCCGCCCGGGATTCCCGACGCCCAGGGCGTCTCCTGCGGCGGCTAGGGGTGAGAGGGCGCGAAATTTGCCTTTCCTTCAACCGTACCGCCTAGAATAGCGCGGCTTGTGATACCAGTAGAACAATTTCTATTAAAACTTCATGTTCTACCGGTGTCGCGTCACGCGACATGTCGCGCCAATCTGCACGAGCCTTAAACTTGCGCTACGATCAGTCAAAATCAGTGCATTTTGGCGTTATTTTGATAGATCGATGCGAACGTTTACGTCAATTATCTCTGTTTTTCTCTAGAGTCATCCAAAATTAACGTAACGATGACATAAACAGATATTTGTTTTTTGTATTAAAATTATGTGATTCTCGACATTTCTGGCTGGTTTTTCAGGGGAGGTTGTCCGTCTGATTGGATCTGGATCGTGCCACCAATGTCGTCTTCTCTGACTCCAGTGTTCCATCAAGAAATGGCTTTGTACTACCTCAGACCTTCGTATGATTATCAGGTAACAACTAGGATTAAAATTTATTATTGTTTATCAGATTATTTTCATCCTGTACCGGATATGAACCTTTCCTTATTTGTTATACAACGCTATGTGTTGCATCTGCATTATTAAATCAGTAGAAAGACGTCAACTGCTGAACATAGGCCTCCCGCAAGCGTCGCCACATCGACTTGTTCTGTGCTTCTCGCGTCCACTATGTGTTTATCTTCATAAAAATAAATATTCGAGCAATGTCTACTTCTTTCAAAGCGAGCGGTCTAGGTTCAGCTAGCTAGGACTTAAGTCCTAATCTAGCTAAACCTAGACCAGCAGTGAATAAATCTTCATAAATAAAGTCGTACACACTCGTAGCCGGTATCCAGATTGTTGTGTTAATCCCGGATCATTACTCATCTTCCTCACCGTTTCCCATTATTCGGGGTCGGCCCTTGGGTCGCGATCATTCCTAACGTAACATGACACTAACAGTAAATTCTTCCATAAATACAGAATCACGGGGAATATTGTTTTCCTTTTGTCATTGTATTACTTTAAAAAGAAAATGAGGAAGATTTCAAGATTTAAGTACTGTTTTTGAATGAGGAGTTGTCTAATTTGAAACTGCTTCAATAATTTTTGCTTCAATGTTGATTTAGGTAACATCCAAATGTTCGATTCAATAACACGAGTAAGGAAGGCTTTATATGTTTATTTATCAGGAACCTGCATGGAAGACCCACCAATGGACCAAATCGGATGGTGTGAAGACCGTACACAGGAAGTTTCACTTTAAGCAGATTGCTCGCGCCGTCAAGTTCACTTCTAAACTGTTCGGGCGTGCCCTTTCTAAGCGCATCAAGGCAACAATTTTGTACGCCTCCGAGACAGGCAAATCTGAACAGTATGCTAAGGAGTTAGGGACGCTTCTTGGACACGCTTTCAATGCACAGGTAAGTTTTATTCCATTATTTAAATAAAGATGAGTTAAAGTTGTGTAAAGTATTTTCTTGCTCTTACATTGGATGATTTGAGGTAACTGAGGCAATATTTGTTCTTTTTACGGGTGATCTGTGTAGTTTATAAGCGTATCGAGTGCTTTCCACGTATTTCCACTAAAAAAAGATAGCAGGTATCTCATCATAAATGTATACAGGATTGAAGATCTAACTTCAATAATTTGCTAAATGTTTATACAAATTATCAGCGACAAGTATTTTTTTTGCTCAGGTCCACTGTATGTCGGAGTACGATATGTTCTCAATAGAACACGAAACTCTTCTTCTTATTGTAACATCAACTTTCGGAAATGGAGAGCCTCCGGCCAACGGAGAGGTACGTACAATTGAATATAAGTGAAAACTAAGAAAAAACAACATGGAGTGAAACAAACATAATAACCTGATTATATTTTTCAGGACTTTGCCAAACATCTAATCCAAATGCTGAACACCGAAAAGGAAAGCCTTGAAGATATAATGAGAGAATACTCAGCGTAAGAATCGTTTTTGAATAATCTTTAAAGACAAAATTACCGTGTTTCGTTTAAAATAGTACTCATGAACAATTGCATTGCAGGGGTGTCAAGACACCAAAGTCTCCTAATAGACCTATATTAAGAACTAACAGCGTTCTTGGGTCAAATATGGATTACAACCGGCAGTTAACGCGATTGGAGTCCACCAGAAGTAAGTCCACCAAGAAAAATAAACCAGTTGGCATTTGACTCTCGAGCCTTTCATTACTGTCCCGACAACACACATTGGCAATGGAGGTGGTTATTTAATGATTGGTCCACCGCGTAGAGTTGAGAACTTTCATCCAATCAGGATACAGAAATTCAAAATGTTTCCATTCTTAATTCTATTTTATTTATAGGTTTCGCAACAGCAGAATCTTCTGTAGAACACATAGCTCCACTGAGCAACGTACGCTTCGCAGTATTTGGCCTTGGATCTAGTGCCTATCCGAAGTACTGTAACTTTGCCAAATTCATTGACAACATACTCGACGGCTTGGGTGGTGAAAGAATCATGGAATTGTGTTGTGGTGACGAAATGTATGGATTAGAACAGCGGTTCCGCACTTGGTCGTCTGAAATATTCCAAGTAAATAAATACCAATTATTTTATAAACCTGCCAAACTCGTATTTCGCTTTCATCATCGTTCTCTTGACCTTACACCTAATTATTTGGGGTCGGCGCAGCATTTATTCTTCTTTCATCTCTATTAGTGGTCATCTCAATAGTCTCTTTCTAGCCATATCATCTTTCACACAGTCCATCAATCGTTTCTTTTATATTGTCCGTCATTGTAACATTCAAAATAATTATATATTGATTTTCAGGAATCATGCAAAACATTCTGCTTGGACGAGAGCGATATGGTCAGAGATGCACAAATTGCCTTAGGAATAATCCCAGCTACGGAAGAAACTGTGAGGTTTGGCAAACCCTCTTCAGACTTACCTTTAATAAACGCACTAGAAGCCGGATTTAGAAAGCAGCTGGTTACTTTCAAAGTTAAACAATGCAAAACATTGGTTAAGCATTCAAAAACCAATGCTGAGACTATATTCGTTGATCTGGAGCCCGAGGTAAGAATGATTTGTTTTAAACCATTATAAAACGTTACGTAACAGGCATATGATACGTTATAAAATTATGCAAAATCAAAACTTACTTCCTTTGACGTAAACCACGAAGGAAACTATAACAATAAATAAATACAGCCTAATGAGTGGTAAAGAAATTTGCTAAGATATGACAGAGGTATACAATTATAAGCCTACAGAGATTTATTTACACTGACCTTTTGTACAAAAAAAAAAATAGAAACAGGACAACTTATCGACTACCTATGTGATTTTCATCATGCATTTTTGGAAGTCCTCATTTTCTAAAACTTATTAATTAATATTATTTTTTAGAGCGAAATAAAATATGTCCCCGGTGACCACATCGGTGTAATGGCCTTTAACAAAAAAGATATCGTAGATACAGTGCTAGACAGACTGAAGGGCATTGAAAAGCTGGACAAAATAGTACAACTTCAAGTCTTGAAGGAAACATTAACACCGACAGGTAAAAGAAACAATAATAACACTTTAAATATTAATGCTGATAAAACTGGTATCATAAAACTATTTTCGAATAAAGCAGACGCCAAAGGAATGCGTATATTTGCATAAAACTGGTTTTGTCTCAAACATGATGTCGCAGGAATCGAAATAATAACGGACAATAAACTATTATGACGTGCGTCTAGTCATTTCGAAACTCCAAAGGAATTCCCATTTATGTATAAAATTTCATTATCAGTTACATTACTTTGCAAAAGTAATTGGAGCACTTGTGTTAACTACGATTTTTGGAAAATCTTCGTACCGTATTAAACAAAGGCTACAATATTATAGGAGTTTGATTAACAAGGAGTGTTATTGTAGGTACCGTAAAAGCTTGGGAGAGGTACGAACGGTTACCGCCGGCGACCATACGAAACATCTACACAAGGTTTTTGGACATCACAACACCACCCACGACGAAAGTACTAAAGTACCTCGCGGAATCATGTACCGATGAGGCGGAAGCCGATCAAATTAATGAACTGGTTACGGTAAATATAATTCAATAACTTTGACACGATAATGATCGTATTTATAATTATCTGGTTTTCTTTGAACATTCAAGTTGAATTATGGGATCATATTATCATCTAAATATATAATCTATAACATCAATAGATTTTTATTTGAGCATTGGTGTAACTTTATCGGTTCAGAATCATTTGAACATATTTTATTACACCGTTTAAACTTAAATTTACCTTTTCAGGATTCCAACAAATACCACGACTGGGTTAGCTTTCACTACCCCCACCTGGCAGAAGTTTTCAACCAGTTCCCGTCTTGCAGACCGCAAGCATCGCTGCTTGCTACGTTACTGAGTCCCTTGCAGCCAAGATTTTATTCCATATCTTCGTCACTTATGGCTCACCCTCAAAGGGTCCACGTCACTGTTGCAGTTGTTATTTATAGGACTCAGAGTAAGCACCTATTTTCATAGGTTTTGTATTAGCAGGCAAAAAATAAATCCATATAACTACATTTTGTTTTATTTGTAGTGCTTTAATAACTTATTGTATGTTTCAATTGCAGATGGCACAGGGCCTTTACACTACGGCGTTTGCTCAACGTATCTCAAAAATCTGAAGCCCGGAGACGAAGTTCTAGCATTTATCAGATAGTAAGTATTACTTCGATGACTTTATAATTTCCTACTCTAATTCTAACTAGCAATGTCTAACTCGATGTGCTACTTGCAGTAAACCAAGCTTCCACATGCCTAAAGATATATCGGCACCGCTTATCCTGGTCGGTCCTGGTACTGGCATTGCACCGTTTAGAGGATTCTGGCACCACAGGAGACATATGATCGAGAATTTGGTATCTCATAACCCTGGGCCAGTGTGGCTGTTCTTTGGATGCCGTTACAAGAGAATGGAATTGTATAAGGAAGAGAAAGAAGCAGCAATAATTGATGGCGTGCTCCATAAAGCACGGTTGGCTCTTTCAAGGGAACGAGGTACACATAAAGTAAGTTTGGATAAATTAATAACAATAGAACTTAAGAGACATCAGAATAGGTAACACCAAAATAATTATCGAAACGTAGAAAAAATACTTTATAAGTTCGATTTCATATTTTAAATAACATCAATTCAAATGAATTTAAGACGAATGATTGTGATGATTTTTTTTTAATTTTGTTTTTTTTTTATTAATAATATGTTTCAAGTTTACTAAATAGTAAACTTGAAACATATTATTATTGGTAACGCTTAAATTAGGTCCAATCCTTATCGTTGTACAATTTAAGTACTAATGATGTTTTTTTGTATCAATCAGAAATACGTTCAAGCTCTGTTGGAAGACGAAGGAGCCGAGATGACTCGACTACTAACCGAAGAACATGCCCACTTCTACGTTTGCGGTGATTGTAAAATGGCGGACGATGTTGAACAAATACTCGAAGAAATCATTCAGAAACATAGTGGTATGACAGAGGAGGACGCAAAAGAATTCGTCGCCGATTTGCGGGTAAGATATGGTCCATTTTTCTTTTATACTTTAAGGAACGTAATTATGGCCGCCCGCAGTGTAATCATAGGTTTGAGGAGATTAGGAGTTTGTATGTTTGTAACGAACATTGTGTCATTAATTGTAATAAGTTAACAAAAGATAACAAAAAGTATTTTATATTTGGTAAAATGTTCAAAAAAATGCACAGATACCTCGAGGTAATCTAATGGAATCTTTTTAATTGAGTTTCTTTCGTTTCTGTTTCAGAATGAAAACAGATACCACGAAGATATCTTCGGCATCACACTACGAACTGCTGAAGTCCAAAGCGCATCCAGAGAAACAGCTAAAAGGACCCGCTTAGAATCTCTCAAGACCCAGAATTCAACTACGTCTTTATTGTAGTATAAGTTTATCATAAATTAACTATAATTTTTTAAACCATAGTAAGTCTCATAAGAAGCATGTAATACACATGCCTGTAAAGCCTGATTTACACGGTGCAATTTAATTGTCCGTGACATACCATGACTTGAAGCAACAATACAAGTTGCATCGTCTATACAGTGTTTTGACGGTGCAAGTCATTTTTTGCTTCAATTTTATTGTATCGATTTTGACGACGATTACAACTTCGGATTGGAGCATTGTCACAATGGCAAGCTGTTTGTATACTTTTATATAGGCATGTGTATTTGCGACTTTAAAGTTTTAAGAAATTGTTTTTAGATCGATTTATTTGTTGATTTACCTGTTTGTATAGTAATATTTTTAACGTAGTTAAGCTAGAGTTAAACAGCTCGTAAACGAGTGAAAACGAATGCTGATTCCAATAAACGACTGTTACATCAAAATGTTTTTTTATGAATTTGCCGATCACGAAAAAAATATTTTTTCCGTGTGGCAAAAACTATGGTAATTATGTTGGTTAAATAATTATAAATAAACTTTTATTTTAAAGTAAAAATACAAAAATAGTTTGTGCAAAACTTTGGATATAACGAACAAAATGTAGAACGGTCAAATATATTTCTGAAGATTTAGGAAACTTCGTAAGTAACACCCAAAATTTTTAATAATTTTTTTAAAGAAAAACAAACTATTTAGGTATTGTTATAAATACGTACCTCGTCGTAAACTAGGTTTAAGTATTAACATCCACATAAAACCATAAGGATTTATTTCAAATAAAAATGCATAATTGTCTTCTTTAGATAACTTGGTTCATTCCCAGTAGTTTGATTGACACAAATAAATAAAAAAATACATTTTTATTTAGTTATTTACACTGTAGGGTTTTTACACTATATTTAAAATTTTAAAGTTAAAGCTGACGTAATTAGATTTTTGCATTTTCTTTTTAAAACTGCCTCGTTTAATTAAGTGTTTTTTTTATTTAGTTATTTACTTATCATTATTATCAGGCACTCAATATTATTACGTTAGCTCTAAGTTTTTTCAAAATATATACATAGCAACAATAAAATGTCCTTATGAAAATGCGATAAAAATAAAAGTAAATAAAAGACATGCATTTAAATATTTAATTTTTATTAAATAAATTCTTCTTAAAACAAATTTGACTAATTATAAATATTAAAGTAGGTTAAGGCAGGCCGGGCATCTAAAAACGTTTACCTTTAGTTGGTTTATATTTTCAGTTGTTAAGATAATACCGTTTTGAGTTCAAAACATAATTAGTTATGAGCATCATTGTAAACAAAGATAATTAAACAAGAACATTGACAACTTACTGATGCAAACTTTAGTTTTGATCAAAATTTCAAAGTTCTACCTAGTATTTAAGTACGAATAAAGAATATATTTAAAAAAACCGGACTGTGTTTCTTTTCTTCATTTAGTGCATTATTAATGACCTGTTCAAGAGTGAGCGATCACAGGGTTGAGAATTTTAATTTGAATTTCATGCTAGTAGTTGACTAGCATGAAATTCAAATTAAAATTCCTTCTCAAACAAATTTTGTAGTGATTTAAAAAGTTGGTGCTTGTTTGAATGTCGTCACCATTGGCCATTTCAGCAGTCGGTATTACGACCACGGTCGCGGGTTCCATCGGTTATCTTCGGAATAGTCAAAATTTAACAAATGGAACGTGCTCCACAGTTCTCACAGCCGAATGTTCGTTATTTTACCCGAGGTACGGCTCGATTTTTGCGGTCAATTTTATACCAAATAAATTTAATTATTAGTAGTTATTATTCAATAATCATCAGCATGAGATTCAGTCGCCGCACCCAAGGGGGAATCCAAAGGTAAAGCACGAAAAAAATAAAAATAAAAAGTAATGTCGTACCGCCCCAAAACCTTATGGGATGATTTTTGGGATCTTCTTCATATTTATGTCAGTCTCGTAAAAAACAAAACTGCATTATTTTGTTTATTGAAAAAGCTTCTGCCTGAGCCAGTAATCGAAGCCGATCCCTTTTGTAAAAAAACATCCTATATTTTTATACTAAACGGTAGTGTTGCTGATAAGGATCAAATACTGCAAAGGAATACTATGTGTAGAGTCAAAGGAAGTGCCAGTTATTGCAATTTAAATTTATTATAAATTATGGAAAATTGAAAAACCGCCATTTTATTATTTTTTGTTATATTATAAATGATGTTCACAGTATTTGCCAGCTACACCATCGGTTAGTGCAATAAAATAGGGGTTTCGTAAACAAAATCGGATTCGAGATCTCAGGCAAAAGATTTAAAAAAAAAATCAAAGAAAGAACGAAAAAATAATAGATTTGTTTATCGCAGAAACACGTGTCCATAAAAATATATGATAATTTAAATAAAACACATAATACAATACAGATTTATACTTATAAACACAGAACATATTTTAGCGTGCAGCTGCCGACAATAATGCTGTATGAAGCTCCTCCAAATTCTAAGTCATGGTTCCTTTGACCCTTTGCTCTACTAGCGGATTTCGCCTTGCTTGAAGTCCCATATCAGACACAAAACGTTTTGTGTTTCAGGCAAAAGCTTTTTTAATGAACTAAAAATGCAGTTTTATTTTCCTTCATAATCGAGGGTAACTTTACTTGGACCACGTTGCCCTACTAAAGTCTCGTGCAGACTAGCGCGAAATCGCGGGCGCGACAGGCAGCAATATGCCGGTCGCGCCCGCGATATCGCCCCAGTCTGCACGAGCCTTAATAGTTTCGAATTTAGTCCCGACGTGCCATCGCAAAATCATGTCCATAACTGACATAAATATTCCCCTCACTTTTATGCAGCTGACTATTTTTATTGGGATGAAGACGATCCCAAAAATCGTCCCATAACGTTTTGGGGCGGTATGAAATGCCTTAAAAAAGTTTTTTTTACAATTTTGACATTCTGTGACTTTCCCTCACTATTGGAGCAGCTGATGCTCTATTATTATTGTGATTTTCAGCCGGCGTTAGTTTAAACAACTTATATTATACTTGTTCAAACTAACGCCACCCCCGTACACGAGTGTTCGCGATGAGGAAAGGTCCTCATCGTGAGCATTCGTGTGTTAAGACTAATTTACAAAGTGCAATTAATTTACCTGTGGCATACCACACGTTGAAGCAACAATAAATATTGCACCATCAAAACAGTGCTTAGGCAACGCAAGTTATTTTTTGCTTCAATTTTATTGTATGGCACAGGTATGAAACTTGCATCGTGTAAATGGGGCTTTAGCAGTACAATAAAAAAATACGTCAGCTCCTTCTTCTCACGACATGGTCATAGATTTCAATCTGGGTGTAATTGGGGGAATATACCCTTTGCTTCGTAGTGTTCTGCCCCGGGTCCTGCTGAGGGTCTGGGCATATGATCTTGTGGTCGTGACGGTTTTGGAAAAGCAGACCCCTGTCAGGATCCATTACGGGCTGGAATAATAGAGAAATGATGTTTTCAAGTAGAAGCTTCAATTAATACTTACCTACATAAAGGCTAATTTGAGCAGGCTTTAGGACCATTGTTTACCCTCTTTGAGTATACTGTGTCTGTCCCAAAACTGATTTAATATAGTCTGAAAACCTTCAGTTTGAATCAACATATTATGTAAAAATCGATCTCCCATCGAGGAGGTTGATTTTTTTTGAAAATTGAGGCCACACTCAGTGAGTTTTCTTCACGTCCGCCGGTCCCCTTAAATCTTCAAAAAATATGAGTAAATAGATTTGTCTTAACTTGCTAATACTTCAATAAATATACAAATCAGTTGAGTACCTAAGTGTAACATCAGTCCTAGCACGATCGGAAATATTAATGATAAACTAGGTAAGTTTGATGGTTTGGTACAAATTTATTAGAAGAAGCGATTAGGCACGTAGAAGCCGTAATCCTACTGGCAGGTCTATGAAAGTTGGACCTAGAACCAATACGTTTTCAAAACTTAGGCATTAAATCTATTCAGCCTGATTACAACTGAGTTTTATGACTCTTCCATTTTGTATGATTCCTTTGCCACTTTTTAGGGTTCCATAGTAAACAAGGAACCCTTATACACTTCTCATCACAAAAATCAAAACCCTTCCGTTTTTATGGTTTCTGTCCTAATTTAACACAAAAGAGTTTTCATTCCATGAAAAAAATCACATGATTGTATAGCTGGCAGTTTGATAAGCGAAAATTCTGAATTCAAAATTAGAATTTCATTTGTTTATCATGGTAAATTAAATGATTCACTGTTTTGAGACAAATGTGTGTTTAGAGTTGGAGTACATTTCACCTTTGAAAACTAAAAATTTGCGCTTATCTTAAAACTTTTTGCTCTGTATACTTACTGTGACTTTGGGACGTCTGAAAATATTTTTTTCTAAAACATATGGATACTTCGCCCGCAGAAGCCGCCCAAGTGGTGGCAATGCTGGATTCTTGACTTAATCAGCGTGTTGTGGCTGAAAGATTGCATCTAAGCTTGTCGTCTGTTCATAGAGTCTGCAAACGCTATCGGGAGACAGGTTTGTTCACGCGCCGTTCAGAATCTGGCAGGAATCGAGTCACTTCTGAGCGAGATGATCGATTTATTGTAACAACTTCTTTACGAAATCGACGCCTTAATGCTTTTCAACTGCAGCAACAGCTGCTTCATGTTGTACATAGGGTGGCTGTAAAAAACGTGGACTGGTACCGCACAAGCCAGCAAATGGGCCGAAATTAACTGCAGACCATCGAAGAGCGCGCCTTAACTTTGCACATGAGCACCTAAATTGGCCATACCTCCAGTGGAACAAAGTCCTCTTTTCTGATGAGTGCAAAATTATGCTGTATAGTAACGACGGAAGAAACAAGGTCTACAGAAGAGATGGAGAACGCTTTGCACAATGCTGCATTGAAGAAAAGGTCAGCTATGGTGGCGGTTCGTGGACGGTTTGGGGAGGAATCAGCGCCGACGGTAAGACAGAGCTTGTCTTTGTATCTAGGCCACGTCTGCCTGCACTAAACAGTCACTGGTACATCGAACAGTGTCTTGAGCCTCACGTTATGTACATTTTATTGGCAACGGTTTCATATTCATGCAATGCTAGAGCTCACAACGCAAGCGTCGTACGAGATTATGTTACCGAAGTCAATATCTCCATTATGGAATGGCCAGCAAGAAGCCGGACATGAATCCGATGTCTATGGGATGAATTAAAGAGGCGAATTCCTGCAAGAGATCCTGCCCCAGAAACACTTAGCCAGCTGCAACATGCAATCCAATAGGAATGGAATGGAATGCCACAACATTTGATTGTGACTCTTATCCGATCGATGAAGAACCGTATGGAAGCAGTTATAAGAGCTCGGGGAGGGAATACAAGTTATTAAATAAACGTTTCTTATCTTTTTTGTCATTTACGTGTGTTGTTTAATCAATTTCCTTCATACTCCATACAAGGTAAAAATGACGTTAAACAAAATACGAAACCTATGAAAATTTAATTTGAATCTAGAACATTAACATTAGGATTTGAAAACCTCATATTATTCACTATTAAACGACATTTGACATAATATATATTCCTAAATATATACATTTTTCTGATAATCCTTACAAAACATTTTTCTGATGAGAAGTGTAGTTTCGCCATGTCCGTCTGTCTGTCTCTCTGTCTGTCTGTCCCCTCTGTAGCTCACAGACGCTTAGTACTCGTACAAGAAAGCTGTAATTTTGCATAGGTATACATATTAATGAGCAGTGGTGGCCTAGTGGTAACGGCCGCGACTTATGAGTTGTACATCGTAGGGTCGAACCCGGACAGGCGCTTTACTTTGTGTAAATTATTTCATCACCACTGCTCTCAAAAACGGTGAAGGAAAACATCGTGAGGAAACCGGCATGTCCTAGAACCAAAAATTCGAAGACATGTGACATCTACCAACCCGCACTGGGCCCGCGTGGTGGATTACGGCCCACTCCCTCTCGCAGAGAGGAGGCCTGTGTCCCAGCAGTGGGAATATTATAGGCTGATTATGTATGTTATGTATACATATTAATCACGCCAACAAAGTGCTAAAATAAAATATTGAAAAATAAAAAAAAGTTTAGGGTTCCTTGCACGTAATGTAGGCATGATTTTGTTTTTTCTCGTCTACCCCATGGTGTGGGGTATTGCTGGATAGGCTGTTCAAAAATATTGAGTGGTAAACGCCACTTTTCGATTCACGGATTCGCTTGCATAATATTAAGCATTAAAGTGCTAATTTGTGTTAGAGTCAAGTGTCCTCTCCCCTGCCAGCCTAATAGTTGTTTATGGAGATGTGAAAAAATGTATGGCAGTAGTACATATAATTAAATTAAAAGAAAAAACTATCACAGCTACTTAGCTGTGATAGTTTTTCTTTTAATTTACAAGTTTACAAGTTAACGAGTAATGGTCGACCAACTTAAATTTGCAGTTGAAGAATTGACCGTGGCATATATCGATGTATGGGAGAACATGTTTTACAACTATTTATTTTTGGAATACATTCATACCAACTTCCCAAATACGGAACCCTTCATTGTGCGTGGTCCGTCACGCACTTGCCCAATTTTTTATTATTTACAAGATATCATGCCTGTATTCCCCAAACATATATATTACAGGAGCACCTCTTTTTTTTTGTGTAGGAAATCATCAAATAACTTCTCTCGCTCTGGGTAGAGCGGAAGGGTGTGTCAGACTCTAACTGAGTGGAACCCTACACTTGTGCTGACGACATCTCTTTGAGGTCCTTACCGGATGGTGAGCTACCCATTGCTCACCGACCGCAAGCCCACGCCTACGGGGGCCGGAAATCCGCCCGGGATTCCCGACGCCCAGGGCGTCTGCTACGGCGGCTAGGGGCGAGAGAGCGCGAAATTTGCCTTTCCCTCAAACGTCCCGCCTCCTCATTCGCGAGCATTACTGCTTCGCAGAAGGTGGTGACGGCTGCCCATGCCCTCTCGCTCCGTACCATGGCCTGAACCAGGGACGCGAGAGATCTCCGCCGCCGATCGCCTCCACAAGGACACGGTGGTGCTCTGCCCAAGTCGGACAGACCTCCACCGTATACTCCACCGTGTCCTCCGGGTGATCTACACAGTGGTGACACCCGGGCGTTTCTTCTCGCCTTATCCGACACAGGAACCTCCCGAAGCTGCCATGTCCAGTGAGGACCTGCGTCAGGCGGAAGGTGAGGTCGCCGTGGCGCCTCTCTAGCCACTCCTCAAAGAGGGGACTTATCGCCGCAATTGTGGTGTGCCCAGCACTGGGTTGCGACAACCGTACTCTCCATGTCGCCATGAGATCCCACCGGAGCTCCATCCGCCATGCCGCGATTTCTCGTGGCAGCGTAGTTACGCCCCGACGTTTCGCTTCCTCGCGCCACTCCCATACGTGCGCGAGGAATTTTGCCTGCAGATCCCATGGCGGCAATCCGGCAAGGAGGCTCGCTGCCTCTCTGGGTACACAAAGTATACAAACAAACCACCAGTTATATTTAAATCCCATGTAACTAACAGGGGCGAGGCTATTACCATCAATCGGGAATAAATCCAGACTCCAGGCTGCTACTGAGAAATTCCAGATGGCAAAACCCAATAACACTTTGCCCGACCCGGGAATTGAACCCAGGACCTCATGTTTAGCAAAAGCGCTTACGACCACTAGACGAGAGAGGCAGCATTTTTATTGTATTTTCTTTCAATTAACAAGAAGAGATGTCCTCCCTGGAGGACCGTACTTGAAACGAATACTAATATTTATGTACAAGTATATTTTTGGCTACATTGTATTAGAGTGTGTATTTTGTCTTTTTTTTTGTAATGTTGGTCTTGTTTGTGCAGAATAAACATTTTTTTTACTTTCTTTCTTCTTTCTAAACGCCAACAAGAACAGAACGCATCTGCTAAAGGCTTGAGAAGCCAATTGCAGGACAATAACAAAATAAAACATCCTTATTGTTTTCTCACTCACCCAATGGCATTACACGATATCAAAGATTTCGCAGTGTCAGGCGTTTGGCATACATGTAAGCAGGATAGGGCCAAAAAGTACCAGTATGACCCTATTAGTTAGTGAATATGAGTAAATTAGAAGGTCTTCCTCAAGTACTTGTTGCAGACTTTATTTCCAAAAACTAGCGTAGCTTAAGCAAAAGAATTTTGAGAGTATGTAGATGTAATAAATCTTTTGCCAGCTCTTACTCATATTGAGTTATGGTAGCCCAGAGGATTGTTGAGCAAGCATATTGTAGAATTATCAATTCTAAAATATTTTTTAGTATTTATCCTTCGTTCTAACACCACACATTCAACCTTATTTGTGGGGTACTGGCACATATCTCTATCGTTTGAATATTAAGATGGAAATTCTTCAATTTTGACGCAATCGTTGAACGTCAGAAATTTTTCTTTGTGGTGCGTCAAATACCAGATCGCTGTCTTCATCATAATATCCTTTTCTTGGACGTTACACCAAAATTTAATATTGTTTCAAGTCATCGCCGTATCGCCGTATCTCTCGTGTTTGTCCGAGTCATAAATTTATTCCATTTGTACGTATTTTCCTATTACCTAATTTCGAATGTTATACATTTACTTTTTACCATTTCTTACGATGTTTTCCTCAGGATTTTAGCCGTTTAAAAACTACCGTCGCACGGATCAAGTCTCGGTCCGATAAATTAAGTCCCACGACCAAGTGGTATGTAATTCGCCTTTTTCATTTCTAGTAAAGTCCCGGCTGATAATTCGATATTTTTACCACTATCTATCCTTTATTTACGGAAATTACTTCGAATTTACGCTGCGAATATTTTAATGGCTCCCACTTTGCCAGCAGAGCAGGTGGTGCGGGGACAGAACTGGGGCGAGGAGCCCAGCGTGTGACTCGCATCTTCGCAGCGCGTCCCATCTCTGGCCTGTCCAGGCCGATTACGTCCGGATCCCAAATAATCTTTCAAATCTTTTATAACTTCTAATTTGGATAGCAGTTTACATATTATTAGAAATTTCTTCGGTTAATTTTTCATTAGTGAAACGTGAACACTGTGCATTTTTAGATTATTATGACGTTTTACCACCCACCTAGAACCCATAATCTTAACAACATCTGGTATATTTTTTTAATGCTTTGTCTATTTTTTTAATTATATGTTTTACAAGTCACGTACAGGATTTTTCATTTAAATAACACCACAATATGTAGGGCGAAAATTTAATAACTGAGTGGGTGCAGCATTATGAGTGAACACCCAAAATATATTTAAATAGTTTCAGGTAGGAGCCCCGTGGTCAGAAGTCCACTTTCAGATTCTCGGATTCTCATATCGAAAATGGACAAAAACTAACGCGATCTTCAGAACCTTTGGTTTTGGTATTATTGTATACGGTCTAACCCATCATGAATTAAAAAGTCAATCTGATGAACAAATGGTAGACTTTCCAAAATATCTTTTTCTGAATCTGACGACTTTGATAACTCAGATTTGGACAATTTTAAAAAGGATATTCAGGGCGAATAAATGTTATTCTGTGCAATAGTGTAGGTTACACACTATTGCACAGAATAACTTTTAATCCTTATAGTGAATATATAAATATCTGATGGTTTAATGGAGCTTTTTAAAAATTGTACCATTATGTATGACCCTGGTGGACGAATTGTTGGTGCCTCTATTTCACCCTTTTCCTATCAATTGCTCTAAACTTTTTCTCATAAACACGAGCAGTAGGCTCCTAAATAATTAAACTTCATAATGAGGAAAGGGCGACTTTGGAAGGAGTTTAACGAAGCTATTAGTGGTTACGTTTTTTATTAGGAACTTTTTATCGCACAATACAAACTTATCCCTGTATTAGTTTTCTGTAATGTACTCGTACAGTAGGCCAAATTTCAGTGGCAATTAAACCAATATAACTATCAGGTTTATACGAGGGCGGGTCAATAAGTCCGTGACTTTTGGAATAAAACACAGATTTTTTGATAAAAAAATAATTTTATTTTTCAACGTAGTCTCCCTTGAGCTCTATACACTTTGTCCAACGCTTCTCCAATTTTTCTATCCCTTCCAAAAAAAATGATTTGTCGAGGTCCTCAAAATAGGCCTTTGTTTGCGAGATGACTTCATCATTGGAGTCAAATCTTTTTCCACCAAGCCATTTCTTCAGGTTTGGGAACAAGAAGTAGTCGCTCGGAGCCAAATCTGGAGAATAGGGCGGATGAGGGAGCAATTCATAGCCCAATTCATGGATTTTTGCCATGGCAACTGCACATGTGTGCACCCTTGCATTTTCTTGGTGGAAAAGAACTTTTTTCTTGGCCAAATGAGGTCGGTTTTTTTTCAAATCGTCATTGAATCGGTTCAATAAATTGGCATAATATTCCCCATTGATTGTTCTTCCCTTTTGAAGGTAGTCAATGTGGATTATCCCGCGTGCATCCCAAAAAACAGTCGCCATAACTTTATTGGCTGACAAACCCACCTTGGCCTTCTTCGGCGCCGATTCACCCTTAGAAACCCACTGTTTTGACTGTTGTTTGGTCTCTGGTGTGTTGTGATGGATCCATGTTTCGTCCACGGTTACAAAACGGCGCAAAAACTCCTCCATATTGCGATTAAACAACGCCAAACCTTCCTGTGAAGTTGTTACACGATTGCGTTTGTGGTCGACTGTGAGCAAACGCGGCACCCATCTTGCGGAAAGCTTTCTCATGCCCAAGTGATCATTCAAAATTGAAACCACTGAGCCATGCGAGATCCCTACGGCTTCCACAATCTCTCGCACTTTCAATCTTCGGTCGGCCAACACCATATCGTGAATTTTTTCGATTGTTTCGGGTGTAGAGACCTCAACTGGGCGTCCAGGACGTTCGGCATCTTCAGTGCTTGTACGGCCACAACGAAATTCAGTAAACCACTTTTTTACCATTGAAATCGATGGTGCAGAGTCCCCATAGTATTTATCAAGCTTAGCCTTGGTCTCGGTAATGGTTTTTTTTCGCAAGAAATAATGCTTAATAAGCACACGAAATTCACTTTTTTCCATTTTCTCCTCAAATTAGTGAGTAGTCTGATAAAAATAGCTGTCAAACACAAACTAACTGACGCAGCAAGTTTAAATTTTGACAGGAGTCAACTGACAGATGCCTGTTGACAGGAGCAGTGTTGCTGTTTCAGTAAAGAGGTCAGAAATTCAAAAAGTCACGGACTTATTGACCCGCCCTCGTAGTACAGCTCAATTCAAACTTTATGGTTGGTCAGAACATGAGGCGAGTGATAACAAATTCACGTGTCAGCGGGGGTGACGGGTGTGGTATTGCGCCGCGAGTAGAGCACTTCGGAGCCGCTATCAAGTTTGAAACGAGCTAAATATGCTTTCGAATTTTCAAGTCATAACAATCAAAATCTGTTCAAATCACAATCTGTTGGAATCCCGATCACGGGATAGAATCATTTTTCAACAGATTTTTTATTTTTTTATTTTATTTTATTTTATTTTATTGGAATAACAAACAGCAGTATATTAAACCGTAGGCATACAATATAAAACTTAAATAAAAGTAACAAATACACTACCCAAGACGTTATCCACAGATTACCATACAGAATAGCTAGCTGTAAGCAGAACAACTTAAAAAGCACTTATTAACTAATTATTTACTAGGGCTATGATCTCTTAAAATGGTTGTAATTTCACCTTTAAATATTGCTTTGCTGTGAAACATAATATCTGTAGAGCCAAACTGTTTATTATAAGTATCAACCAAGCGATGTAATGGCGAGCGAGCGCCTGAGTTAGTTCGACAAAATGAAGTAGCAAATAGGCGTCTCGAACGAACCTCTCGACCAATTACAGTACGAGGGATCAGGAAGCACAAACTGTTCACAAGATCAGTACAATCAAATTTATTACGGCATATAACTAAACAGAGTCATCATTTCAAGTAGGGTGCGACGGGATTGTAGGGTCATGAGGTTATATTTTTCGAGCAATAACTGATATGACATTTTGGTTTTACAGCATCTGTAATGCATGGAACGGAGGTACTTACGTTGAACCAACTCAATGATCTCAACGTACTTTTTATAATAAGGGTTCCAGATGGGTACTGCGTATTCAAGTTGTGGTCTTATTATTGCTTTGTATAGGTGCAGGTAGGTAGAAGGCCGCTGAAAGTCTCTAGACGCTCTCATTACGAAACCAAACAGTTTATAAGCCTTATTGACTATGTTGTCCACATGGGTATCAAGATGGAGCTTTGAGTCAAGATTTACGCCTAAGTCACGGAGGGATGAAACCCTATTTAGGGCAGTGTTTCCGAGAAAGTAATTGGAATTCAACACATGTTTTTTCTTAGTAAACGTAATGCTGTAACATTTAGAGACACTAAGGTGAAGCTTATTAATAGTGCAGTATTCCGAGAAACAGTCAAGATCCTTCTGAAAATCTAAACAGTCGGTTTGAACAGTAATGTTTTTATAAATTTTCAAATCGTCCGCGTATAGTAGGAACTTTGAATGCTTGAAGCAATATTTGATGTCGTTGATGAATAAGATAAACAAGAGTGGCCCCAAAATTGAGCCTTGGGGGACTCCTGAAGTGACCTTTATCGTATGAGATTCAAACCCATTAATGACAACTTTCTGCGTCCTATTAGTGACATACGACACGAACCAACGCAGCAAATCTCCTCTAATGCCGTTGAATGCGATTTTGTTGAGTAATAGCTGGTGATCTACCTTATCGAACGCTTTTTGGAAGTCAGTATAAATAGCATCAATTTGCTGCCTCTTGTCTAAACCTTCAAACAGATGTGTTGTGAAAATAAGGAGATTACTTATACAGGACCTTCCCCTGACGAACCCATGTTGTTCTTTTAATATTACACTTTGAATGATAGGATATATCTCACTATGCACTAATCTTTCAAAAAGTTTTGAAAGCCCCGACAACAATGAGATTGGGCGATATGTAGATACATCACTCTTGGAGCCGCCTTTATGGATTGGCACAATATTTGCTCGTTTCCACACATCAGGGAATACGCCATAGGCAAGGCATTTATTATATAATATAAACAACGGAAAGCACAATGTGTCACAAGTATTTTTTAAAAGGATTGAAGGAATACCATCTGGCCCTGGACCCTTAGAGGCATCCAATGATTTAAGTTCTTTTTTAATTTTGTATAAAGAAAAGTGCAAATTACAAATATTAATATCGTTATCAGGATTGGCGGGAGGCGGATTGTTGTCATTATCATCATAATTCTCGTGCACTTATCCCAATTGATTTGGGATCGGCGCAACATGTCCCTTTCTTCCATACTTCTCTATTATTATCATATCGTCATGTCGTTGGTCACCCCCTTTCTAGCCATATCATCTTTCACACAGTCCACCCATTTTTTCATTGGTCTTCACCTACTCTTACAGCCATCGATATTCATACTCAAAACTTCCCTAACGAAATTTTCCTCATTCCTCCGCATCACATGCCCATACTATGGCAACCGATTTACGCACAACTTTTCAGATAGAGGTGCCACTGTCAGACTTCCTTTTATGTACTCATTTCTTATTCGATCCATTCGTGTCACACCAGTCACGCCTCTTAGCATTATCATCTCAGCTGCATTATGAAGCCTTACATTCTGATCCATACAAGACAGCAGGTCTAACCTTTGTTTTATATATCTTCCCCTTAGGTTTAAGGGGAATGCGGAAGTCGCAGATTGTTCCCGTGACCTGCCGCCATTTCATCTAACCGGTGTTAATTGCATGGTTAACCGTCCGTTCTAATTCGCCATCGCTTTGCACCAGTGAACGGAGATACCGTTTGTCGATAGGAAAAACTAACGGATGAGACCGAACACGACAAATAAAATATGAGATACTGATCTAATTTTAGATTTACATTGTAGTTTCAACATCGTATAGACGAAAAAAAGCTCTGTCAATAACTACACACACTAACTCATGCTATAAGTTACAAATTTACGAACTATGCAAATATTCGCTTGAGCCCGACGTTTAGTGGATATCGAAATTGTTCGCCGAATAATCTCACAGTTTCGAGGTAAACTTGACTGTTGACTTTTGTGTGTGGCGACAACTAGCTAACACCGTGGTATAGTGGAAATGCTTGGAATAAACTAGCGGTTTTAAAGTTATTTTGTTTAAGCATGTGTCGGTTTGGTTTAGTTATACTTAAAGTTGGCATAACGTCCATTATTGCATTATTGGGTAATTTATTCGCAAGGACAAGTGCTAAAGACTTCCACCTGAGGGTTGGAAAATCAAAACCTCACGCCCATTTACCACCACGGCCACTTTATGGCCCCATCTCCCTTCAAAGGGATTCATAAATACCTCATTCAGAGTTAGGCACTTTTTGAGCATTTTTTCTTCCAAGGGGATTCAGTAACACTACATCTAACAGGAAGTAAGGTGCCTTGGTGCTTCTCCGGCAAATCGATTCATATCCAACAAGAAATTGGAGCCCTTCTGCAACTCTTGTCTTCCTGTTCCAAGAAGCTATTCAGCCAATTTACCTATTAAATCTATATAAATAAAAATTCAATGCTGTTCGTTGGTCAGCACTTGAGAACGACTGGACTGATTTGGTTAAGTTTTTTTAGGGTCGTAATAGTCTACATTACCCTAGGTTATTAGGGAAAGAAAAAAATTAAAAGTTGCCCAGAAAATTGTAAAAAGCTGAAAGAGCTTTTCTCTATGGGATTTTTATATGAACTCCAAGTCCTTTGGACAGGACAGAGTCTGTCGGCTAGTACCTTATAATTTCTGCTAATATTGCTCCTCACGGTCCCATGTCGCCAGTGGTAGTAACCAAGATCGTTGTCTTTCGGCCACAGAGTCTTGCCATATTTGAAGAACGGGGCCCAGTTCTCAGCGATGAGTCTGTGAGCGTAGTCTATGTATCCTGATATTTCGAAGCCGCCTTTCGTGAAGTGTCGGATGAAGATTATAGACTATGGACAAAACAAATAGATTATATAAGTTGTGCTTAGCTCTCGGTGTATGTAGCGCCAATTTTTGTTTTCCATAGGTCCGTTGTATATAAGAGGTCCACATAATATGAAATATGACGTTTATAAAGGACAACATTTTGTTAGAATAATTATGTAATAGTTGAGTGTGACTCCTTAACACATTAAAATACGAACCCTAAAATCTAGCGCAATTTAAAAGGCATATTCCTGATACAGTGTTCTGCCGATAATTCTCCGAAATAACTCCGAAACGTATTCTTTTAATGTAGGTAATATTTTTTTTTGCTTTTGGAAAAACAGTTTTTTTCCCCTCAGTCAGTAAGTTTATTCCTTAGCTCACCTGTAGAATCCCGACTCTGTTGGCTCGCTCCCTCACAGCCAATTCCCTGTTGAAGGAATCTTGCAAGTCTGCTCCCTCACTGACCAGCACGTAAGGCTTTCCCTTGGGGTAAACGATCTCGTGGATAGCAGTTCGACGGGTGTAGAACTCTTTTTCTGATAGTGTGTCGCCGTAAGCTCTGGAAATTAAGTGTCATCATCTCCTTTATCTTGGACCTTTTTAGGGTTCCGTCCACAAATGGTGCCAGCAGAACCAAAGTCGTGCCAGTATTAACTAACGCCGCCGCAGTCAGTCTGTTTTCTGTCTGATTGGTATATATCTTTTTAGTAAGTTCGTCTGCAGCAGCTTGATTCTGATAATTAAGGCAGTTTTTTGTTATGTGTGTAGAATAAGGATACTAAGATTGTTAAGAAATATTGTTAATAACATACGAGTATTGATTCTGTTTCTTGTAGAATTAGAGAAAAGAAGAGGCGATATTATAGCCGCTATTATGGCCAGTAGAAGAAGTTAAAGAGGTACCAGGATAATAGTTTATGTAGTACGAAACCGTTAGTGCACGAGACCTATTTGGACCGTATCACAGATACTAGCAGTTATCGTTGTGAGCACCATAGGATATTGGTACCTACCGATTCCCTTGTTCACAAACGAAACTAAATTTAAGTTCAGTGCACCTTTTACTTTGTATTTCATTAAGAAGAGGACAGAAGATACATGTTAGTTTAGTCCTGTCAAATTAATCAGCACCTGTCACTACTCCATACAAGTTTAGACGTGATTAAAAACTTGCCTACAATATTTACGTCAATTTACGGCAAGCGCTGATTTATTTGATAAGACTACTCCCTCGCACAGAAAGGAGACCTGTGTCCCAGCAGTGGGAACATTACAGGCTGATTAAGTAAACTAAAGTTTATCTTCTGTCTTTTTCTTAATGAAATAGAAAGAAAAAGATGCACTGAATTTAGTTTAGTTTGGGAACAAGGGAATCGGCACTACTGTAACTGAAATTTTATTGATCACGTCTGAGATACCATGGTACATATAATAAATATTTGCAGCAGTATGCTTCTGTAATCACCGTATTAGAACTTAAGGCGCTGACAAGACGCGACTGACCAAAATAGGCTTCTCTAAAGAAAAAAAAATGCCAAATCTGTATAGTTTGTGGTAGTGGAAAAAATACATGTTAATTTTGAACATATTTCCCAGAACTTGGTTGTTACCAAAATACGTTTTCAAAAAAAAATCTCGATACAAACTAACATTAAACTAACCTCTTACCTTGAATTATAATCCAAAACATCTGTATTAAATATCAACATACTCGTACGTTACGTATTTAATTAATAACAGGAACGTCTTATTTGAATGCAGAACTTGGTTGTTTTTTATTTTCGATAACTGAACTCAATTTTGAGTAAATAGATAATTGCTTCATATTTTGCAATAAATTACAAGCTTTGTGTCATCGCGCTTCTCTTTCTTTTCTATGAAATCTGACAGTGACCACGGTTTAGGTGTTGTCAGCGTCTTAAGGTCTCAAGAGGTTCAAAGATATAGCAATCAGTATGCACGCGGTTCATCAAGTTGACTGACAGCATGTCTGCTTGTCTAGTAGCCTCGCATGGGAAATCAGTTAGTTTGCTATCTTATCTAAAATGTAAATATTTTTCTATTCACAACTGATTTTCACGACGTAAACGACAAGCTTCAAATTATTCAGTTCTACTTAAGATTACAATACTATATTGTTGCTATAATATATGGTGATTTTCAACTGCCCTGTTGCTCTCATGGTCGCAAGCACGACTGCTGAGCGTGGCGTCTTGGGTTCGATTCCCGGGTCGGGCAGTGTTGTTGGGTATTTGGGGCCATTAGAAATTTCTTAGTAACAGCCCTGGAGTTTGGAAGTTGGCGATGTGATACCCCCGTGCCTCGGAAAGCAAGTTAAGACGCTGACAACACTTAAACCGTGGTCACTGTCAGATTGCATAGAAAAGAAAGAGAAGCGCGATGACACAACGCTTGTAATTTGTTGCAAAATATGAAGCAATTATCTATTTACTCAAAATTGAGTTGAGTAATCTAAAATAACAAACAACCAAGTTCTGCATTCAAATAAGACGTTCTTGTTATTAATTAAATACGTAACGTATGTTGATATTTAATACAGATATTTTGGATTAGCACTCAAGTTAAGAGGTTAGTTTAACCTTAGTTTGTATCGAGATATTTTTTCAAAACGTGTTTTGGTAACAACCAGGTTCTGGGAAATATGTTCAATATTAACATATATTTTTTCCGCTACCACAAACTATACAGATTTGGCAATTTTTTTTCTTAAGAGACGCCTATTTTGGTCAATTGGGTCTTGTCAGCGCGTTAAGCCGTTGGTTCCTGCACCTCATCTCTCTCCAGTCGTGTCGGGTTTCCGCCCCATCGGACTATGAGAGTGAGGGAAGAGAGAGTGCACCTGTGTTTGCAACACACTTGTGCACTATATATATCTCCCACGCTGGAAGCTGGTCTTCGCTGAGATTAGCCGCCATGGCCGAAATTTGGTCTGGAGGACTATTATTTCGTGAGTAGAACCTGAATGCCTAGCAATGCTCAGCAGTTACTCAGTCGGGCTGTGTATAACGATGGTGTTGCCGTGTGTAGTGTATAGTTTCATGGACGTGTTTATTATTGCTACAATGACTATAAGTTCTAGCTTCCTGTAGACCTTTCCATGACCTACGAGACCCTGCGTGTGACGTAATAACTCAGCTATTAGTAGGTACCTGTATCCAAGAGCAGCAATAGTCCTGGCAGAAATAATGCTCCTCAAATTCCTGAGATCAGCGATTTCTATGAGCGAATCTAAATAGTCTTCCCACGTATCGAAGATCAGCAACTTTCTATCGGCTTCAACCCCCGCTGGGTACTCGTTTTTCTTCTCTGCCATCGCCATGTTTACCAACTAAGTATATTAAAATTACTAGAAAATAGGTAAACCTTAGTCAAACATCAAAAATAAAATTTGATTGCAAAAAATTTCATATCAGAGTTTTGACAGCTCCAAACGTGTGACGGCCATAATGACATGCGGATGACATTTCTTTTTTATTCGTCTATTTCATAAAACTCATATCTTCGACATAAAAAAGGTTACAACTTTTCACTTTACCGTCCTTTGTTTTTTTTACGTTGTTTTTTTTTTAAGTTCCATAATTGCTAGCACAGCTACTCTTCGACCATAGCTTCTCGTCACCATCCACGATAAATCAGACATTGCATAAGCATAATCAGCCTACGAGTATAACGACCCCACTGCTGGAACACAAGCCTCCTCCCTGTGAGAAGGAGTGGGCTGTAATCCACCACGATGCACTATGGGACCAACCGGTATTTTCCATCTCAAAAATCGATAACTCTGTTGTTTTGTGATTTATCTCCTTGATTTTTTTTTCACGTATTTGTGAATATCTAGGCAATAAAAGAAATCAAACATCATCATTCTAAAAAAAATATTTTTTCCGAAAAAAAAATGACAAAGATAAAGTTATACGAAATTTCATACAAAAAATCATACAGTTATATTAAAATAGCAATAAAAGTTACACTTATGCTTAAAATAAGTTTAAAACTAAATTATTATTATTAAACAAACAGTTACATGACAAAAAAAAATTATTACTTAAACTTATCCTACTCATCACTTTCTATTTCCAACAATTCTTTAGCTTCGTCAAATAATTCTTTGGATATTAGAAAACTTGGTTTATTTAAGCTAGATATATAAGGATCAGATGTATATAACAAAATATGCAGAACGTCTTCGTTTGTTGCTGATCTGGAACACTTCCTAGCGTGATGTAACCTATATTTCTTATAATCTTTATTTCGAGCTTCCTGGGCATCTTCGGATAATTGTCCTATAGGCAAAACTGCATAATGCTCTATTATTTTAGCACCATGTATAAGTACTTTATGGACCGAAGATGGCATGTAGTACCAGTTATATTTGCTTACATATAATTGCGCGGTTACCAATGTATACTGACCAAATTTTTCTGCGTTTATAGGAAATCCCGATGACATAGTTTGAAGAATTACATATATTCTCTTGATTAATTCTTCATCAATTCCGGTTATCTCTGCAGAACATTGGTAATTTTGGAAAAATCTCCTTGCCGTATTACCGTCATTGCTATTACCGGAACCTTGACGTGGTTTATCAATATGCAAGCCAAGCACTTCTCGGAAACGTTTTTGGACAAATTTTTTCTTGTCTTCTTTAAGTTGCTTGTTTTCTGGAGTTGTTGCAGACCACTTCTCAAAACCTAAATTGTAAGAAATATGGAGGATCATTTCCATAAATCTTATCCATGCGTGTAGCGTCGACAATCCGTATTTAAACGCATTTTCATTTTCAACTCTCGTTGTAACTTTTAAAAGATCATTCATTTGTCTGGGAGTTGCTCCACAAACAGTGCAGGTAGCACTGGATGATGTGTTTGTCAACACTTGAGCAACTTTCCCATCAATCATTGTCATAAACAGTTGATGTTTAACTTCGATGACTTTGTCTTCTATTGACACAAGAGTTGGAATCAATTGATTAATTTTGGCTTCAATTTCACTGACAACCGCTGTAGTTTTTTCGGGAGTTTCTTTTGCAAATTCTAATGAAATTGGTCTGCAATATCTAACAGATGAGCAAGTAGGGTTTTTCCATATGACCGTAGAAGTTTCTTCGTCTACTAGTCGTAGTGGTACAAGGGACACTATAAACCAATTAGCGTCCGATATTTGTTCGTTTTCTTCCGGTAGAGTTTGTTTATACTCACTTTGCCCGGAGGATCCATCACATCCCCATTTAGTGAAAAGCTTGAGACGATTGTAAGTCGATCCTGACTTTATCCTTATAATACGGCAGACTGTATGGTCTAAGAGATCTTGCAGGTTGATTTTTGCGCTTATATTTGTCACCGTAATGCTGGATGCAGGCGGATAGCAAGCCTTTTTTGCTTCACTTAGTGTTTGATACGAAGGCAATACAGAACTTAAATTCTTATCAACGAGCCTTTTTCTTAGGTATGCATATTGTGCTTTGGTTAAATCAGTTTCAATGCATATACTCAATGCTTCCTCTTTTGTAAAGGAAAGTGCGTTATCTGGATTGAGTATGTTTTGTAGAATAACTTTTTTCTCTTCTTTTTCCTTATTTCTGATAATAGTCACAATCGACGCTTCGTCATTTTCCCCCATGGATCTTAAACCTTGCACATAAGCGTTACGGACATGTCCCATTCCATACTCCTGGACCAGCTCCATATTTTTTCGTTTCTTTGTGTTGTCCGGGCACTCGTCATATTGTTTTGTTGGTCTTCCACGTTCACCAGAAGTATTCAAACCAGAATTTACAGTGGTTGAGGTACTGCAAGAATTCAATGATACTTTAAACTCACCATTTAACCAATTTGAGTATAGGCTCTCGAACCGGTCCGGCTTTCTTTGAGCTTTGGTCCATTTCTGGTTGCAACTCGATGTTAGATTTTTTTGAATACTCTCTATTACAGTATTAACGTCAGTTTCCGATAGTTGAAAATTTTCCAATAAATATTTTTTGAGGTCTGAAGTACTTTTCCCTTTTATTATTTGATCACAAAGATCGCGTCGAACACAAACGAATTCACTCATTGTTAGATAATAATGTTTTTTATGCGTTAATTGTTATTGAAAAGAAGTATCTGAATACTTTGATGAATCGTATGCTGAACATACACGGGTATTTAAAGGACTAATATTTTAGTGCCTTGTGCAAAAACCATGGGACAATTGATTATAACAGTTCTCATCGAAATAGTGTAATCAGTACTGATTGTAATTATTTACCACAACAGATAAATAGAACTTCCGCAGCAATATAGTTTATCATACTTGTGGTTAAGGTGACCACCCCAAACAAAATTGCCATGGGAAGATTCTTTCAAATATAATAGCAGTTTTTTAATTTGCAAATGTATGTTTTTATCATAGAAATAGAAAAAAACAATATAGACATCAAAGGACATCTAATAACTAAATATAATATTTCATAATAAAAAAGAAGAACCGTAATTTTCGAGGATTTTTCCCCGATTGACATTATTGCTTCAAAATCACCTCTGGCGCAAAAAACGCGCAAGTTTTTTTTAAATCCTCATATTACTGAGTAGATAAGGTCTCTAATAGAGTAATTAACTTGACACCGGCTGCTTTCGGCAACAACGAAAACTCCAATTGAAATTAACAAAAACTAAATTTTCTTTACTTCACTAAAAAAATATTAAAAAATTAAATAAAAACATTTTTTTTACAAAAACTGAACGTGTTTGCAAAGTGTATATTCTAAGCTATCTAATGATGTATAACACTAATATGTTTCCTTGTAAAACTTCCGAATAATTATGTGTTGAACTCCCTTAACGGTAATTTAATTGGCATGAAAATATTTATGCCCAATGTTTGAGGTTCATTTTATAAACGTAAAACTTTATATTTTTTTTATATTTTGTAATTTATTCGTAAGTTCCATCTTTTGAGAGTATCTGCACTGGAACGTCCCAGCTACCATAGTAGCCCAGAAAAACACTTTTACGACGCGTCCGGCTACCATGGTAGCCTGGACGCTTGACTGCAAACTAAGCGATTTCGTGCCGCAATCACACTGTACGGCTTTTAAATGATTTTACGAGATGGCGCTGTATTAAATTCCGCTTCTTTACGCATGCAACACTCGGTATCAGACCAAAGAGAACATATTAAAAAAAAAAGATTTCGTCGTTCAGTTGGCTGTCATTGACATAATGAAAACATGCTCATTTTTATTTTTTTAACTTATTTAATTAGAATATAGTGAATAATCCAGTGTACGAGTGTTATATTCCATAAGAAACCTCTTTAAACAAGGTTTACGAATATCTACAAGTGTCCAAGGTTGTGAATGTGTTGTGTTGTGATAAAATCGTCAGGAAAAATATGGCGCATGGCGACACGCTGTGCTTCGGCATTTTCGTATTAATTACGTAAGTTTTACTAAATAATGTAATAGATTAGTGCTTATTTTAAGGACATATGTTCATAATTAGTATTTAAAGACGTTCACACCGTTAAAATACTACAAAAATAGTTACGATTAACCTGATTTACTTCGTCCCGCCGGACATTTTTTTATCAAATTTGTGAGGGAATGGGGGATTGTTTTGATTTACTGTGTTACTCTGAATAAACCAATTAAGGGCTTAAGGGTATCAAAAAATGCTTAGATAGTCTAGTTTAATTATAAATAGGACCTTACTGACCCAAACCAAAAAATTCTGAACAAAAATTCTGCAAGAACAAATATTTTACGGAAATTCACACACGTTCTCAAGTTTAACTTTTTTTTACGGTACTTTGGGCTATGAAGGCGTAATTAAGTTTTAACACCTATTGATTAAGTATACTTTCAGCTATACACATGATTTTTTATTAAGGAATAGCTACAGTAGTTTTCTAGTTATTACGTTTTATGCAGGACATTTGTTATAGGCGGTATTAAATTGGTGAGGGAATGGGGTGTGTGTTTTGGTTTACTGTGCTACTCTGAACAAACCAGGGTATAGACATATGGGTATGAAAAGAAAGCTTAGATAGTCTAGTTTAATTATAAATAGGTTTTACTGACCCAAACCAAAAAATTCTGAACAAAAATTCTGCAAGAACAAATATTTTACGGAAATTTCAACACGCGTTCTCAAGTTTAACATTTTTTTACGGTACTTTGGGCTATGAAGTCGTAATTTAGTTTTAACACCTATTGATTCTGCATAGTTTCAGCTATACACTTGATTTTTTATTAAGGTATAGCTGCAGTAGTTTTCTAGTTATTACGCTTTATGTTGGAGATGACCGACGCGGAAACCGCGCGTGCGCGCTCGTGAGAGTTGGGACGCGTCGGAGGGTAGTTAGGTGCAAAACTGGGACGTTCGAGTGGGTTCAACCATAAAACAATCTATGGATTTACGACTTTCGACAAAACCATTTTTGAGATGGAAAATACTGTTTGGTCCCATAGTGCGATGGCCCAGCGCAGGTTGGTAGATGTAACATCTGACAATGTATTTCTAATTTTAGGTGATGAAATAAATTACACAAAGTAAAGCACCTGTCCTGCCGGGTTCGCGGGAATGTCCTAATGGGTCACCGAGGCCCCCGCAACCAGTGGCGTGCCTAGGGTTTCAAAATAACGCAAGCCCAATAAAATTTTAACCAATTTCAAAAAAAGAAAGTTCAGTTTTCAACTGAGTATGTAGGTACCTACGTATGTATCATCGCAATTTTCTCATAAACTACTGGTTAGGTATATAGAGGCATGAGGAACAGGGTGTAAAGTTCACTCATCCTCCATAGAAAAGGGAGGATCCTCCGACCAGACGGGAGTCGTGTCTGGTGAGCAACTGCCCGACGGTTGATGTCGGGATGTTGTATATATGCTAGTTGCGCGGTAAACTCTGCTTGCGCGATGCAGGATTTTGTGTGACGTCAGTGTGATGCGTAGTTCGTATGTGGCGCTGTAGATGCCGCCACATCACTCCCCTCCGGAGACCGGAGGTCGATAGTGGGCTGAGTCATGTATCTTGCGATGCTTGCCAGTGCCAGGTGGGGTTCCAGTGGGTCGGAACCGGTTGTCGCATAGTTCGCGGTGGGTCGGAACTGTCTGCGGTGATGCCCCAGTGAGTCGGGGTGGCGCTGCGGTATGCTCCAGTGAGTCGGATGTGGTACAGCGCCGGGTTGAGGGCTGACTGCTGGCGTCGACCAGGAGAGCGTTGAAGAGCTCTGCTTGTTGACCGGCCGAAAGTGCAGTGTGCTGTGCCAAGGTTGCTGATGAGGCTTAGGGTGATGACCAGGTATGCGCGGTCGCTGCATGCTGGTGGTCAGGATACCCGTTGAAGCCGTGGGTGCTGGCTGGCTGTGTGACTCGCCGCTCGAGAGCTTGAGGAAGTGATGATGATGACGTCACGCTGATGTAGTTGCACGAAGGCTGCGCTGACGTTCATACTCGGGGTCACCAGTATAGAGGCATGAGGAACAGGGTGTAAAGTTCACTCATCCTCCATAGAAAAGGGAGGATCCTCCGACCAGACGGGAGTCGTGTCTGGTGAGCAACTGCCCGACGGTTGATGTCGGGATGTTGTATATATGCTAGTTGCGCGGTAAACTCTGCTTGCGCGATGCAGGATTTTGTGTGACGTCAGTGTGATGCGTAGTTCGTATGTGGCGCTGTAGATGCCGCCACATCCTAACCATGGTATAGACAATAATTCCTCGCCTGTTGTCTATGACGAACAAAACGTAGATATGACAGCTGACATGTCGAACGAGGAATTATGCTAGGTTATGTAACGTGTTGTGTGTAGTGTTTACAATTAGCTTTTAAGAGATATAATTAAGAAACTAATCGTTCTAACCACTACAGGTACAATAAATTAAAAGTGAATTCATCCATCCATCTTCTTCTTTCCTCTTCTTTCTTCAATTTCACTCTTGCTTGTCGTGCGGTGAATGAGGTAACCAAAGCACACTGAAGGCATGCTAGTGCTAGATTGAATATAATGAACATATCACAGATTAGGCGTCGGTTTTAATGAAGAAATTAACTGTTTTTTCTGAGCAAAGTTTAAAGATTTTACCTTATCTTCGCCAATCAAAACTTGAATGCATTTTAAATCCTCACAAGGTACAATTACCTCCATTGTTGTAGGTAAGTCACCAAAACAATTGTATCACTGAGGAAATCTAAGAAAACACACAAAAATCTTTAACAACAAAACCTTTTTCCACTCAAGCAAATGAAACTGAAGTTAGTTGCACTCTCGGATGTCGGGAACTACTCAGTGTTGTCATTTAGGCAAAAAAAGTCGCCAGGTATATGAAAAATCTAGCTAGATGTCGCAATTTTTTTATTTTTAAGATATTGCTTGAATATTTAATTTCGTTATTTTAAAAAGTCGCTAGTTTTTATTGTTGCTAAATGTTAAAAAAGTTTCCAAACTCGTTAAAAATCTCCAAGATCTCACAACGTGGCTAAAACGGCAACACTGCAGAGTTGGCAAGCTGACAAGGTCACGCATACGCGTGCAACTTCATACCGAAAGCCCTGCTTAAATCTGCCATAGTGATCGATTT
The DNA here is from genome assembly GCA_905333075.3 of Atethmia centrago. NCBI lineage: Eukaryota > Metazoa > Arthropoda > Insecta > Lepidoptera > Noctuidae > Atethmia > Atethmia centrago. The sequence continues at coordinate 24,494,543 of HG995378.1, read as the reverse complement.
GTTCTATGCACAAGGTCAAACTCGTTATACGGCACATCACTATAAGTGCGAAAGTGACAGATATAGTATTTGAAAGCCCGGTAAAAGCCGGTGCGTGTAAGCGAGATAGCTATATGTAGATGCTATAAATGCGAAACTCTGCGCGCGAACAATCGCGATGTGTAGTAGTGTAGCATAGGTAGATACTTTGTGTTATTTTGATAAGAATTAAGCGCGCGAACTTTTAAATAGTTCGGGTTTGATATTGATTCTCTATCGAGCATTTTAGTAAGGCTTTTGGGCTTATATGAAGGTACCGCCACTGCCCGCAACACAGGCAACGGAAGGAACACGGGTGGGTTTGAGTCAGTAAGAGTCTGACACACCCTCCCGCTCCGCCCAGAGCGGGAGAAGTCATTTGATGATTTCCCACCCAAAAAAAAAGGGCTGATTGTAGATCGAAATAATAAAAGAAAAAAAAAAGCCGTCGCATTTGCGTCCAGTAGAGTAGGTATTGAAGTTGACAATTTTGTGATCTATGGGTCAGTTGAAACAAAAAAAAAAAACACCTGTCAGGGTCCGAACCTACGTCGGGGTCGTTACCACTGGGCCACCACAGCTTCCTGCTCAATCCGACATCCACTCACATCTCTCACAAATGTAAGATGGGCCTAGTTGAGAAACAATCCTTAAAAGGGCCCCTGCGATACCTGTTTAAATATTTAATACTAAAGACAGCATTCGATTCACATTACGTTTTCACTGTGTCTCAGCATCACTTTGATATTTATTTAAATATTAATATATCTCTTTATATTCCTGTTTCTGTAAGCTCTTTGTTATGTAAATATATCTTGATATTTATGTATGCTTTACGTTGCTTTTTGGCTTGTGGTATAGTTGGTTGGGTAAGTTCGGAATCCTAGCCTTTCCCAACTACGTTGGGGTCAGCATCCAGACTAACCGGATGTAGCTGAATACCAGTATTTTACATGGAGCGTCTGCCTATTTGACCTTCACAACTCAGCTACTGGGTAACACGACACCCCTCGGTAAGACTGGTTGTCAGACTTTCGGCAATCTGACTACCCGTAACAAGTGTCAAAGATCTACGAATGACAGCCGGGACCAAAGTGCTTTCCGAGGCATGGCCCTCCATGCCTCGGAATGCCCATCCACGGGCCGACCTCGGCAAGCGTAGCTTAACCTTCGATCAAAGTCAAAGTCAAATTGTTTATTTCAAATAGGCATATAAAGGGCACTTTTGAACGTCAAAAATTACAAAAAAATAGAATTGATTCTAGTCGCCCCTTCCAAAAGGTACCTAGTTTCGTATGGAGAAGAACGGGCAAGAAACTTCACCGTTACTATTATAATATTTCTGTGGCCCTAGTGAAAACGGATTTAAGTCCAAAAATGCAACTTTACAGGAGACGCAAAAAAAACTCCGCGCGCTAAAACTTCGTGTTTGACCTCGTATAACATTTAAACCGCTACCAAATAATACATGCGATGTCTTTTATAGGTAAACAATTTATGCTCTTTATTATTATTGGGTTATTTTTTATGTCAAGTTAATAGTTTTTAAGAGAGTGACTTATACCAACCACAAAATGAATTCCTTGAGGGTATAAAATAATTTATGGGGTAGGTATAAATTATTTTATACCCTCAAATTAAATTTCTCCCATAAATTAAATGTTAATTTACACAAGTGAAAAGGGAGACGCATTTGGAATGATTTTATGATAACTAAGTAATGTAAAGAAATATTTAATATATATATTTTATATGAAAAACATGTGTATTTTTGCGTAATTTCCATTAACGCAAAAAAAAAAATTGAAAAAATATCTTGACGCCTTTTTCACAAATATATTATACGTGACGTATGATACAATAGGACTTGTACTTACTATTTTTTACGACTTATATCCATTATTTAAATATATTTATTTAAATAATGGATATAAGTCGTAAAAAAAAATTGTTTTACGATTCTATTTTTAATTAAAAAATAAATATATTTTCATGCATAGTTTGCAAATACAAAAAAAAAACAAAAATTTTCACAAAAAAAAACATTCTAACAAATAAAAAATATTAGAAAATCTTATTCTAAGTCATCTTCGCTGTCATTTAGAAGAGGATGTTGATCTTTAATATCATTATCACTTAATACATTGGTATAAAAGGATCTGACACTGGGGTTTATTAGTGGAAGAAGATAAAGTAACTCGCTTTTTCTCATTAGAAATTGCAATCGGCCCATCGTAGACTTGAGTATACAGTCGGTTTCAAAAAAACTTGGGAGCGGTGGCTTTCCTCGTTTTCTTTGCAAATTAACTATGTTCCAATCATCTACGTCATGTATCTTGTAATTAAATTGAGGAAATTCTCCTTTTTTATACTTAACAGCTGCACACTCAGAGAAGTTAACCTTCTTTATAATTTCATCAATTTTCTTTTGTTGTAATGGCCCTTTTAAAGAACAAGCAAAATCAAGAAATAATTCAGAGTGCATTTCTATAACAGTGAATGTTTTTTTTTTTACTACATGTTCGGACAAGTTGATACCAATCTCGGGGATGATGAATGGATTTTTGATCATAAATAGTTTCTGCTCTACGCTGATGCTCTATCAAAAGCTTTTCTTCTTTCTCCACACCGTCACTATATTTAATTTTCGTATTTAAAGTTTCGCATTTCACACATGTATCAAATTAAGGAGCTTTAAAAGATAGATATTGGGCCCTGAAAACCCATGAGTAGATGGTCATTGATACTGGATTTTCATTCATCTTACAATAAGCCTTGTACGTGTCTTTAATAGTTAAATGGGGTGGTAAAAATGTTTTGTTCGTCTTCGACCGACCATAGTGTCTTTCGTACACAGGGAATGTTAAAATCTGTGTTTTTACATTTTCTAGCCTCTCGTCATCTATTGTAAAGGCACTGGGTTTTTTTCCTCTTGATGATTTAGGTATAATACCACCACTTAATTTCATTTTGTCAATCACAATTTGAACAAACTTGGAAGTTTCATCGATTTTAAAAAAACAACCCTTACAAATGCGATAACACTCTTTTTTTTTACTCACCGTCCGCAAGCCCGCGCCTACGGTGGCCGGAGATCCGGGATTCCTGACGCCCAGGGCAACACAAATATAACAACACCTGGTCTTGGTGTCTTTCGATTCGTCTTAATTGTGGGAGTGACATAGGCTATATAATATTTATAAATTGCATGTGTAAATACAAAAAAAGGAAGGGAAGTTTTTTTTAAGTTAATTGCAACAATATTGGTATGAAATAAAAGCTAGTAATGAATAATTTTCAAATATATATATTAATAAAACTAAAAAGCATGTTTCCAAGCATTCTTATCTTGGATATAATCATCTAATTTGTAATACCTATGCTTGTTTACAATGTACTTTTAATATGAGTTTTAAATTTTCTTTCATTTAATTGTAATATATCACAAGTTGTTTTGTTGTAACATTTAACACAGTACCCCATAAAAGATGTATGTACTTTAGATAATCTGAAAAATGGTTGATGTATTTTATTTTTATTTCTAGTATTAAAATTATGCCTATCACTTACTTTATTAAAAAGATGTTGATTTTTTATTACATACATAATATTTTCTTAAATAAATTGGCAAGGTACCGTCATAATATTAATCTTTTCAAATTGTTCCCTAAGAGATTAGCGGCAACGTAGAGTATAAATGGCTCTGACAGCTCTCTTTTTACAAATAAAGATGGATTCAATGTCAGCAGCCCGACCACACAGTAAAATGCCGTACGACATAATGCTGTAGAAGTAGCTGAAATAGACCAAACGCGCGGTTTCTACATCTGTTAACTGTCTTATCTTTCTAACAGCATAAGCGGCCGAGCTTAGCCGCCGACCGATCGATCCGTGCGGCTGTTATTAGTAGGTTAGGTAGGTGAATACTACGAAGTAAACATACTCCGAGAGAGCAGTGGTGGCCCAGTTCTAACAACCGCTACTTACGAGTTGTAGGTCGTAGGTTCGAACCCTGATAGGCGCTTTACTTTGTGTAAATTATTTCATCAGCATTGCTCTCAAAACGGTGAAGGAAAACATCGTGCGGAAACCGGTATGTCATAGAACAAAAAATTCAAAGGCATGTGACATCTACCAACCCGGACTAGGCCCGCGTAGTGGATTACGGTCCACTCCCTCTCACAGAAAGGAGGCCTGTGTCCCAGCAGTGAGAACATTATAGACTGATTATGTTAAGCATTCTCCATCGATGTGAACTATCGCTTTACATCAGGGGCTGTAGTAGTCGAATGTGAACCTGTAACAAAAGACAACTATGATCTGTTTTTTAATCTCGGAGACTAAATTGACAGGTGCAAATGTCAAACTCACGGATATCTATGGTCAAACTCCATAATGAAAAACCAAACAACAATAATTTGAAATGTCAAACTAGTCTCTGGGATTAAAAAACGAACTTTAGGATATGGAAAGGTAGTATAAAAAGTATCTTGAACACAAGCTGTAGGATACTATTAATAATCACCATCATCTTAGTCTTTTCCTGCCTCTTTCAACTATGTTGGGGTCGGCTTTCAGTCTGACCGGCCAGCTGCATGCTGAATATCAGTATTTTACATGGAGCGACAGCATATCTGACCTCCACAACCCTGTTTCTGGGGACACTATTAATTTGTTGCTCATCAAATCTCACCCCTCCCCATTCTATTATTTACCCAAAAGTTCGTAAATGATGTACCTCTGTGCCAGCGTAAACTGTGCGTCCAGTCGCTTTTTTTTTGGGTGGGAAATTTTCAAATAACTTTCCCGCTCTGAGCAGAGCGGGAGAGTGTGTCAGATTCTTACTGACTAAAACCCAAACATATTACTTCCGTTGCCTGTGTTGCCAGGGGCCTCGGTTAGCCTTTTGGACTTTGACGCGACCCCGGCAGGCATCGGCCCTAGTGGACCCCTACACTTGTGCTGACGACATCTCTTTGAGGCGCGCGTGGAACACAACGCACCGTCGACCCGGGCCGCGTAGTTTAACCTGAAAGATCGACCCGTGCGGCTGTTATGAATTAGCCACGACGCCGAGTATGTGGAGCTTTGAACAAAGGTATGAAAATTTTTGGCCGCAGCCTGTCGTTGCGTCTAGTCGCTGATTAGTCGCAGTCAAATGTCGCATAGTGTGCGCCATGTCCTTGAGTATAGAGAATGAAATCATACGCACAACTCCGTGTAGGATTATTGTGACAAGCGAATATGTACTGCCATCAAATATTCGACGGCATTCATCCATCATGTGGTGTCCCGTAGTTTGTGTTTGTTTTACTATCAATCTGTTTGGGTTTCTGGTCACTAATGATGTGGAGGATTTATAGGAACTATTCGCAAGATGGTTAGTAGGTAAGTTGTTGCATTTGGTTTTTATTTAATAACTATTTATTTTTATAGGTTATTTCATACGTTTATTTTATTTTTTATTTATGTCTGTATCTATCCGTGATATCACAGTGGGCCCTATCAGAATACCAGCGCTGCGACACTTATTTCTTAAGTACTGCAGCATTATGCTGAGATGGGAGCCTTTTGGCCTCGTACAGGACTTTTTGTTTTTATTTTAATTTTACTTTTTGTTTTTTTTATATATATTTCTATGAGTGTTTTTTTTTTTTTTAGTTTAATGTGTGATCTCCTGTGCGAGTCCCAATAAATACTTTTTCTTTCTTTCTTTTTCTTTCTTTTCTTTAAATAGTTGTATTTTTGATTTCCTTTATTTAATTTCAAACATATAAATTATATTTTTAAATATTAGAGTATAAACCTAAAAACATTTAAAGTGTATTTATGATTATTACTTTATTTCATTAAATACACATCAAATTATATTTTTAAATATTAGGATATACAAAAATATTTTATTTATTTTTTATATCGATTATCTTCTATTTTGTGTTTGTGAAAACGTTGTAGGCCTTGTAGACTCATAGATGTGTCGATTTATTAGCCATTTCCTATTACCTGGGTCACGGACTTATCCATAGAGGTTGTCTAATAAGTTATCAATGATAAATCAATACAATGTTTATCCAGTCTCTTTGATACCGACCTCCTTTGAATTAGAGCTAATTAAATACTCGTTATTTCTGAAAACCTATCGGAAGACCGTGACAGTTGAAATTTTGATGTCAGAGACAATAATTTTGAATGTTGGTTAATCGTAGCCGTAGCTATTTACGCGATAATGCCAGCTGCAATTTCTGAAGAAATTCGCTATAGAATTGTAACAATGCATCAGCAGGGTCTGAGCATTCCTGCAAATTGAGAGATCTGCTCTTGACGGCGTAACACTGTTGCTGTGTGGGTAAGACGATACGCCGAAGAAGGAAATATAAGCGATCGTCGCCAGAACAACAAGAAGAAAAATGCTCCGCAAATACGACATTGATGGATTTATGCCAACGCAATGTTACGTGGACCTGCCGGGGTCGCGAGAAGGTACTAAAGGGTCACCGGGGCCCCCGCAACACAGGCAACGGAAGGAATACGGGTGGGTTTTAGTCAGTAAGAGTCTGACACACCCCCCGCTCCGCCCAGAGCGGGAGAAGTTATTTGATGATTTCACACCCAAAAAAAAAAAAAAACGTTACGTGGAACGTTTTGATGTAGATCTGATGGATTTGCATCATAGGATTCCTGCCTATAAATTAGATATGACAGACGCTCATAAATCCGCTGCGTAAATTTTGGACACCAATTTATACATTTCGATTGGACTACATTTGGATTGGTCAAATATTTTCAGTAATGAGAAGACATTCCAATCAACCGACCATAGTCGCTTACATTTATGTCGATACACGGTATGATGTAGATCATGTCATACCAAATAGGGAACCGGGAAGGATAAATGTTAATAGGTGGGGTTGGATGAGCTCCAAAGGACTAGGCGAGCTTGTTCAACTACCGCCACGTGCAAATGCCGTGAATTATTTCTGCAAGAATTGTGTATCCACAGCACGAAATGGCAAATATTAATTTTGTTCACGATTATTGTGCCATATATCGAGCAAGGATTGTCAGTACCTGGTTTGATGCACATCCAGACATAACAGTGATTCCATGGCCAGCTAAATCCCCTGACCTGAAACCGATAGAAAATCTGTGGGGTTAAATGGTGTAGCGTTGGGATCACCATAATGAACGAAGAAAGGAAGATTTTTGTTTTTTTCGGTTGGAAATTATGAAATAACTTCTCCCGCTCTGGGTGGAGCGGGAGGGTGTGCCAGACTCTTACTGACTAAAACCCACCCGTGTTCCTTCCGTTGCCTGTGCTGCCAGTGGCCTCGGTAACCCTTTCGTACATTCCCACGAAAAAAGATCTGGCTCAACATTACCAAGACGTATGCGAAAACATGCGAGGGACTGATATTGCCACTAGATTGGTTAAATCCATGCAATTACGACTACAAGCTTTCCAACTTGCTTGGTCTATTGCTAGACAGCCAAGATGCATATCGCGATATATACGATATATGTAATCGATATTAAGTCAATCCAACAATATTGATTGATAAACGAAATAAAACTATATTTCAAAGGTTGACGATTTTTTTAGGTTAGCACATTTTCACATTCATAAAAGCTAAAACATAAAAACAGAAATAGTAAATACAATTCATAATCAATTCTTCCAAGATGGCGGCAGTTAGGTGTTATTTTATGTTTATGTGCAACAGTTAACATAATTGTCATGAACGTAATCTTGACGCTACGTGTTCGGATAAAATTTTTCCGACGTCGAAATGATCAATCAGCATTTCTCCGTACGCTAACGTTACTATCGCTACGATAAAACAATAGGGTCTTACATGGGTGTAAGACCCTATTGTTTTATCTATATTTTTGAAAACTGTATTAATTAAATTCTAAAGTGCTAAAATGCCCCAAAAAAAATCACAAAATTTTTATTCAATCGATAAGTGCCATAAAAATGCATTTAAATTTTACATTTTCCAATTTCGCGCGTAGTTTGACGAAAACGCTGGACGCAGTGGACGCCGTGTTGCTCTGTGGACATGACGTCACTTGGTTATGTAAACAAATGCGCTGTTCTATTAGCTAACTATCAGTTGACAGTTGACACGTTTAAACTAAAACGTGTCAACTGTCAACAACAACAACACAGCGGTATGACGTAATAACATGGTGGCTACGATTTCATGGTGTTTTTTAACAGATTAGAAAACTGAAAAGGTTGAATTGAATTTTTAAATTAATTTTGTTATTTTATGAGCTGAAAGTAACATTTTCCGACTCCTTTTTGCCTAAACTATCTCAATGATCTATTTATAGATTTTTTCTCGTATATAGTAAAATACCCTATTGTCACTAGGTTACGGTTGCTAGACCTGCAATTGGTTGACTTTGGGTACTCACTAACCCAAATGACAAGCCTGTCAAACACTCAAACACCAAGATATTAAGGTGGATCCGTAGTGGTAGCCCGAATTTCAAATTTTCTTACGTTATTGCATTTTGCAGGTCAGTGTCAGGTGTCCACCGCCGTGTCCTCGTGGAGGCAATCGGCGGCAGAGATCTCTCGCGTCCGGCCCTGGTTCAGGCCATGGTACGGAGCGAGAGAGCATGGGCAGCCATCACCTCCTTCTGCGAAGCAGTAATGCTCGCGAAGGAGGAGGCGGGACGGTTGAGGAAAAGGCAAGTTTCGCCCCCCTTTTACCCCTAGCCGCCGCAGGAGACGCCCAGGGCGTCGGGAATCCCGGGCGGATTTCCGGCCACCCTAGGCGCGGGCTTGCGGACGGTGAGCAATGGGTAGCTCACCGTCCGGTAAGGACCAGGCCCGGATCGACGGGGCGTTGCATTCCACGCGCGCCTCAAACAGATGTCGTCAGCACATAGGTAGGGGTCCACTAGGACCGATGCCTGCTGGGGTCGCGGGAAGGTACTTATGGGTCACCGAGGCCCCCGACACAGGCAACAGGAAGGAATACGGGTGGGTTTTAGTCAGTAAGAGTCTGACACACCCTCCCGCTCCGCCCAGAGCAGGAGAAGTTATTTGATGATTTCCCACCCTCAAAAAAAAAAAGTGTCAGGTGTCAGAATACAACCTCAATTCATAATAATATTGGCTATGCGACAATTATACAGAAAGTTCTTTCTGTTTTACGACATTTTTCATTTGAGAATAGCTAAAAATAAATTAAATAATTAATTTAAACAGTTACTGTATTATTAATTATTAACCTATTGCCTGCTCCAACATAAGGTTATGGGCCAATAAACGGACATGGTAAGAAGAAATACGTTTATAAAAATATGATGGATGCAAATATAAATTTTCTGCGAATATTGAAGGGAGAAAATTATTCAAACTGGAAATTTAGAGTGAAATCTTCATTAGAAAACAAACAGGAATTAACAATATTATATTATATTACATAGAAATTACTAAAGATAAAAAAAATAAATTCGATAATTCTAAAGCAAAAGCGATAGTTATTCAATGTATATAAGACAAGCATTTATCAATAATACAAGAATGTACTAATGCAAAAGAAATGATTGTTTATAAAGTTAGACAGCGTATTTCAACGCAAAAGTGTTTTTCCAAAAATTACATTGAAAAAGAGATTGTTAAGTCTAAAATTAGAAAAAACGATACATTAGAGTTATACGAATATTTTCAAAAAAATTAAAAAGTTTCTATTTGAAATATAAAATATAGATAAAAATTTACTAATTCCAATTCCTTATCTATAAGGGGTAGAATAAAAGTTAAAAGCATAGCATAGATACATAGACGGGTAAAGTACGAACAGTGGCAAGTGGCTCATCAATTAAAGACCGTGACTGTACTTGTTGAAACTATGTAGTTGACAGGCCTACCTATTAACAATGCAATTTGAAAACATTCTAAAAGCCAATTATTTTTGAAAGAGTGACCGTGGAGTTTCTTGCCGGCTCTTCTCCATAAGAAATCACCAATTGGAACCGTGCACCTAGCTTCTGACGTTTCATAGGTGCCCATGTAAGTTTATGTTTTTTTTTTATTAGATTTGATTGTTTGGCTTATTTTAATTGCGTCGTTTACACTAAAAGAAATAAACTTTTTAAATTAACTAAATCAAATTCCGTGTCTATAAGGGGTAGAATAAAAGTTAAACGCTCTCCGTAGTCCAGTCTCCATCTAGACTAATATTATAAAGAGGTAAAATTGATGAATTTGTATGTAGGGGGTATCTTCGGAACTACATACCAATCTGATTCCTAAATTTCTTTCACTAAAGAAAGTCATATATGTCAAATGTATATTAATTCACTGGAGTAATCTGACATTTGCTAGCTTTCACTTTGTGTAATAAAATGTTCATATTTATTGTAATGGTGCTCGTTTAATTTAAAGGGGTATCTTCGGAACTATATACCAATCCGATTCCTAAATTTTTTTCACTAAAGAAAGTCATATACAAGTCAAATTTATATTAATTCACTGGAGTAATCTGACATTTGCTAGCTTTCACTTTGTGTAATAAATTGTCCATATTTATTGTAATGGAGCTCGTTTAGTTTAATCGCTTTATATAATTGTAAAATAAATATATAAGTGTAAGAGATGATGGCAAAAGACCTGGTGGTGTGTCTTTGGTCCCGTGGAGTTTGGGACGGATGCTTGTGTGAGACGCTACCTGTGTAGACACACTGGCACCGTCCCACCTCCAACGGACTACTTCTAAAGCGGGTGCAGCGGCAGAAAATGCCGAAAATCTGAAAGTTATTAAATATGGAGGCCTTGGCAGAGAGTACAACTTTGTGCCCTTTGGCGTCGAGACCCTTGGTCCGTGGGGTCCCAGTGCGCATAAGTTATTTGCGGACATCGCGAAACGTCTAGTTGATGTAACTGTGACCGAAAAGCTGGCGGCTTTCTCGCGCAACGCATCAGCATTACAATTCAGCGGGGAAATGCCGCCAGCATCCTCGGTACAATGCCCCGAGGGCCTTTTTTAGGCTTAACTTAGTTTTAATTTAATTTAGTTAATATTAATAATCATCTTGTAATTTGGTTATGTAAATAAATATGTATTAAGTGTAAAGGGGTATCTTCGGAACTACATACCAATCCGATTCCTAAATTTTGTTCACTAATGAAAGTCACATAAGTCAAATTTATATTAATTCACTAGAGTAATCTGACATTTACTAGCTTTCACTTTTTGTAATAAAATGATTATATTTATTGTAATGGTGCTCGTTTAGTTTAATCGCTTTATATAAGTGTAAAATAAATGTATAAATGTAAAAGTCTAGAATTTAATAAAAACAATAAATATTACCATTTTATTACACAAAGCGAATGCAGTGGCAATGGCGGCCCAGTGGTAACGGCCGCGACTTACGAGTTGTAGATTACGTAGGTTCGAACCCAGACAGGAGCTTTACTTTTTGTAAATTATTTCATCACCGCTGCTCTCAAAACGGTGAAGGAAAAGATCGTGAGGAAACCGGCATGTCGTAGAGCCAAAAAGACATGTGACATCTACCAACCAGCACTGGGCCCGCGTGGTAGATTACGGCAGGCTGATTATGGATTACACAAAGTGACAGTTAGCTGATGTCAGATTACTGGCAAGCTGTATTGCAGAATGTCATTGGATATATTTTATGTTAAAAAAAAAAAATTTCACGCGCTCTAAGTCGCGGACAGTTGCTAGAACTAGTTTAAAATAAAAGTTTCATTAAGTAAGTAAAGTCTGGTATCTTTGATTTTTTATTTAGGATGTTAGAAAAAACCTTACGCATTACTCAAGTAATATAACAACCGTAACGAAAACATTTTCCTGGTGTCGTCAATGTAAATAATTACATGTATCCGCAAAATCGGATAATTCAGGCAACGACGCGTCGAATTTCGAGGGGAATCACGCAAATCGGTTTAAAATGATGTTAAGAAGGTAATTTTTTCGAGTGGCAGCACAAGTGGCAACGCAAATCGGTGGTGGAGTATGTTTTTATTATTTTTCTTCGCAGGTTAAGGTGGTAAAGGTCATACCTTATTGGTAGGTACATATTAAAATAAAGTAGTGTGTGCAGTCGCCAATTCAAATTTTAAACTAGTTACATACCTTAGATACCGTGTGGTGGATCCTTCAGTTTCCTTCAGTTTCCTTCAAAATGGTTGAGCTGGATGGTGCTTACCCACGCGTCATGTTCTTCAATGAGCACCGTCAGTTGAGACTGGTCATCTCTTAACTGCTCTCAAAACGGTGAAGGAAAACATCGTGTGGAAACCGGCATGTCCTAGAACCAAAAATTCGAAGACATGTGACATCTACCAACCCGCACTGGGCCCGCATGTAGGCTCATTATGTATGTCATAACTGCCAGGGCTTATCTTTAATCTTATATTTTGATTTGTTAAATAATGGTGCCGATTCCCTTGTTCACAAACTAAACTAAATTTAAGTTCAGTGCATCTTTTTCTTTCTATTTCATTAAGAAAAGGACAGAAGATACATTTTAGTTTAGTTCTGTCAAATTAATCAGCGCCTGTCACTACTCTATACAAGTTTAGACGTGATTAAAAACTTGCCTACTAAAATTACGTCAATCTACGTCAAGCGCTGATTAATTTGACAGGACTAAACTAAAATGTATCTTCTGTCCTTTTCTTATAGTTCTTCTCTAATTTTAACCCTAATTTTTACACACCATCGAAGTTCAAGGGCGATTTTTGTAAAAAAAACGTACTACTCTGTCAGTGCCCATTTATTTAATAATATGCCTACTAAATACCAATTTCAAAATGGTATCACTATAACAGATCCTATTATTTATCAAAAAGATATTCAATTTTAATTGAAGAAAAGAAGATTTTCATTAAACTACTTTTTTAAACTTTACTGCGTGAATACTTACGATATTTGCAAAAAAATACACTACAGTGTCAGTGCCCATTTGTATAAAAAAACTACTATTGCAGAGTTATCTAGACCTAACTTGTTACTTTAGGTATTTGAACAAAGAATAAAAAAAAAACAAATCACTTTATTTATCATTTATTATTAATCTTTGTCATGATTACAATCATTAAAATTAAACAAAATGTTCAAAATGGCCACCATTCGCAGCTAAACACGCTGCCAGAAACATTAAATGCAGAAAGATATTTATATCTTTCTGCATTTAATGTTTCTGGCAGCTCGTGTGGACCGATTATTTGTCCGTTAATGATTCCGGTCCAAAGGTTTATTTTAAATTGATACTGTGATCTGTCTTGCCTTATGAGATGCGGGTTTTCTAGCTGCCAGTTATGCAAATTATGTAGATTTAAATATCCATCTTTTTTGCAGGATGACTCGTCGCTCCATAGTATTTTATTAAAAAACTGCGGGTCTTCTCTTATTCTGCGTAGCATTACTCTACAAAATGTTACTCTCAATTGATAATCTCTTGGTAGCAATGACTGTACCCTTTGATAGTGGTATGGGTACAGTTCATGTCTTTTGAGTATTCGATGTACAGATCTAGTTGATATGCCAGTTCTGCGACTTAAGACACGGACCGATGTTGAAGGATCTTCTGTAACTAAATTCATTACCTCTTCATCGTTGTGTCGTCGCGGTCGTCCTTCACCTGCACCGCCTACGCCTGTGCCAGGTATCCTTCCCTCGGTGTATGCGTTATGCACTCTTCCAAAAACTCGGTGGTCTGGATGTCTTCGATCGGGATATCTCTCCCGATAAAGTCGAGCTGCTTCTCTACCGACACCTCTGCATTCGCCATAAATAAAATGCATGTCAGCATATTCGCGCGGTGTGTACCGAGACATTTTTTAATTGTCACTGCACTGCACGTTTGTCCAAATCGTTGAGCAAGCCAAAGTCACCAGTACACTTAGCCAATATCGCAGAGATCACCAAAACAACAAGTCCAATCAGTAGGCAAATTAAACAGATTCCGGGGGCAGGCAGGGGTAAAAAAATGGCGGAGGTAAACACAGGCAGAATAAAAACGAAACGCATACGACGCACGACACGAGTGACGAGATCGTACTAAATCATTTCGAGATTTCTGAAGATTTCAACGTTAGTAATGAAAGAGATAGCAATACCCTACCATATCTCTTCCTTATCACTCCTATTGTGCGTAACTCGATTGCGAGAGCTTCAACCGGTTTTTGTTAACAAAACAAACATGTCTCAGGTAAAAAAAGGGTCAGGGTTTTTTTACCTGACATGTTTGTGCTTTAACACAAATCACATTTGAATTGTAAAAAGTTACATTGTATCCGTTTTTTGAGTTTTTATACGTTTTGTAATAGTATTAACGCAATAAAGTTTAAAAAAGTAGTTTCATGAAAATCTTCTTTTCTTCAATTAAAATTGAATATCTTTTTGTTATATTATTGGATCTGTTATAGTGATATCATTTTGAAATCGGTATTTAGTAGGCATATTATTAAATGCATGGGCACTGACAATGTAGTACGTTTTTTTTTACAAAAATCGCTCTTGAACTTGAAGGTGTTTTAAAAATTAGGGTTAAAATTAGAGGAGAACCAACTTTTTCTTCAAAAAAGCTGAATTTACATAAAAAATCATAATTTATCATGATAGCTCTAGTATTCAACAGTAATTAACAGAAATCAAAATGAAAAAATAATGGTTTTTGTTGAAACTACAAACAAATTTGTAAAAAATATTGAAAGTTCGTAAATAAAAGACAAAAAGGAAATATTTTCGTAACTCTTGGGTAAAAATGGTTAAAATTTTTTATTGTTATAGTTAATTATCTGGTTCATCGAATCCTGAACGGTGGACCACTACTTACGCCACAGCCTGTATACAAGTCAGCCTGTGGCATATAATGTACCAGCAATGTGCTCTGTGTAATCTGTGGTCTATCTGTGACATCTGTCAACAATAAAAAGGCCCGTCATCATGTCGCATCTGCCGTGTTTGATTCCATCCAATAAATCTATCCTAATCAGGGTGATCCTCACGAACTTTCAATAAAGGCCTTACAAGACTATTATCTATATCCTATCCTATAAACTATTATATTATCCTTGCACAGGTGCGTATTTAATTTGAGCAAAGGGAGGTTTAACGACGGTCCCTGACATAACTTTGAAATAGATGCATCGGTTTAAGGTTCACTAATTTATATTAATTTCCACTTTCCACGGCGAGCCAAGGCTAAGGCTAAGGTCGTTATAAAAAAGTGAAATCATAAAATAGAAAACCAGCTGATCTAATCTCACCGTCTAAAATCTAAGGTAAAGTGAGCTTGTAATGAGCTGTCATGCTAGTAGTTGACACCATTGACACCTATCTTCAAGCTCACTACTCCTAAGTTTTCAGGGTGAGAGGATTCCGTGCCTCAAAAGGAAAAAAACGGAACCCTTATCTGTCCTGTCTGTCACAGACGATTTGCTCCGAATCTACTAAGTTGAAATTTGGCCGATTTTTTTTTGATTTGGAAAGGACCGATTAAGTTGAAATTTGGCACACATATGAATTTCTGTGACCCAAACACGAACGTTGAATGAAAATAAATGAATTTTGAATATGGGCTTCTCTTTTGGGGGAAAATTAACAAATAAAGTTTTGTGAACTGTACCGTGTGACATATCAAACGAAAGGAATTGTTATGAGAATTTTTAATATATTTTTTTTATAATTTAAAAATATTTTTTTTTTAAGTTAATAAAGATAATAGGTAAAAATTTACCATTCCCCCGTTATCTCCGAAACTGCTGAGCCTAAAATTTTGAAAAAAATACAGATAATGAGTTCTATACATAAAGATTACAAGAAAACTTATACGAAGTCTATGGTCTTAAGATAACATGGTAAATCACTCAATATTGTGCGTACAAATAATTGCAGTTGGAATGTATGGGGGAACATTTTTTTCAACTACAATGTTAGTTTTGTTCTTGGGATAAATGCATCCCAACTACGGAACCCTTCATTGTTCGTGGTTCGACACGCACTTGGCAGATTTTTACAGAATAGACCGACTTTTGGTACTACTCTAGAAATCACTTAAACTCGAATTAATGAACTGTATATATTCATTGTTATGACTCAGCATTACAACAAAAACCGACATACCTAGCTTTAAAATATGAGAATCAATTATTTAGGCCTACAATAAAGAAGATATTTTCTACCACTCGTATTATTTGTTATATCTTTTATCATCCAGCTGGACATACGAGTAATAGTTATATAAGCAACTGTTGTATAATAAGGGGTATTAAAACACGAATGTGGGTTTCATAGTATCACATGACTGTTTTAATAGATAATTACCATATGTACAGTTGCATACAAGACTTTATCTACAGACATGATATGAATCCTCTATAAAAGGTTCTGAAACCATAGGGTGTTGTACAGTACCTATTGTAAGAACTATGTAAATTCATGGAAAGTTTCTGGTAATAATTGGTTAGAAATGTCTTTGAAATATCTGGTGGTGTTATCAAAGCTGGTATCACTAATTTTTGTAAACAACAAAGTAATAAATGTTTGCAAGAAACGAACAAAAATGGCGGGTTACGACGTGAATTCGGATAACCCATAAGTTTTTTTTTAATTACGGCGCTGTGCTAGTGAAACGCGCGTGGAGAAACGAACAAGAATGGCGGGTTACGACGTGAATTCGAATAACCTATAAGTTTTTTTTTTATTACGGCGCTGTGCTAGTGAAACGCGCGTGGAGAAACGAACAAGAATGGCGGGTTACGACGTGAATTCGAATAACCTATATGTTTTTTTTTTATTACGGCGCTGTGCTAGTGAAACGCGCGTGGATGACAATATTCTTTTTTTCACTCGTTTGGATGATATTATGGTTACTATGACACTGAATGTTTTAATGTTGGCAATAAGCTAACTGTTTCAGAAACTTTTGTATAGAGGATTTATAGCATGGGTGTAGATAAAGATGGTTGTAAGAAAATGTATTCAATATGTGTATAATCATGTATAATAATCGAATATGAATTGTTGCAGGGTAATGTTTTTAAAACAAAATTGTCAGTGGTTACAAAAAAGTGTTTCTGCAGTACCTATTAATGCATTTTTAGAATGTAAAAATTTTTGTTTAGAGTAGGTATTAATTTATGAATTTACTGTGAGTTAATTAATGACATTTGTATGTAATAATAATGTGTGATAATAATGTGATAATAATGTACTAATAATAATATAATCTGCATAGTAATTATGACATTTAAACATAAATCATTTGCACGCTTGCTTGCAGGCAGAATACAATTACTTTAAGGCTGTAAGATCTTCCCTTGTAAACTATGTATTTTCTTGCAAATAAAGATTTTGAATTAGAAAGAAAACCCTAGTAGTGTTAACTTCTGTGTGAATCAAATAATGTAATATTCTGGAGGAAGTAAGTGCACTTTACCAGGTCCTCCCGTTAAACCAGATGCGATTTGAACAGGCACTTCAGATTTTGCACAAGTTAAAATGTTATCGAGGTGGGAGTACCTACTGGTAGGTAGGTACAGCTAGGACCTAGGTAAGTACTTTTGCTCAGGTTTCAAGTAAACCTAGAATATAATAATATCGGCCTCCATAACGGCTCTCAGGCAGTCTGCGGGAGCCGTAACAGTCCAAAATCTGGACAACGATTTCTTCCTATGAACAATTAAAGTAACAAGTAGTTTTTTTTGTTAGTATATTGGGGTGTAGGTACTAGTTGACATGGCAAATAATTTTATTTAATGTTTTGTGTTGCGTAATGTAAATTATTTTGCATACTTATAGAATCAAGTTTTTCAAACTAAACAGACAGCTGTGCGGACTATGTTGCACCACTTCTTCCCAGGTAAAGCAGTAGGAAGTGGTGGAGTTGCGGGCGTTTTGGGGGACTGTCCTATGCAATTTTAATGTTCGAAAAGTGTTGATTCTCAGCCTAGTGTAATAAATGATTAGGAATTTCCTTCAGAATCCATCAGATTGTTATAGAATGTATGTTACTACATTGGGGTGCAGGCTTGCTTATTGCGTACGTAATGGCGATTTGATTGTCACTTCTGCTCAATGCTGCTACAGAGACTACCTACTTAATTGTTGAGATTTTGAATGTCATATTCAAATAAACATAATGTCATAAGTACCTGATTTCCCTGAAGGGTTAGGTAGAGGTAACAGTACTCCCACATTACGATAGTAATGTTTAAGTGCTAATTAATAGAGGCAAACCTATTTATTGCCATCAACCAGCCAAAAATCCAGCAATCCGGGCTGCTACTGAGTGTCCTACGCGTCCAATACAATAATGCTTATAGGATACTGTTGCGACTGCCTCGTTTTTGCAGCGCCTCAGAAATGTTCGGTAACCCATCCCGATGGATTTCTTGCCATTATCCGCAAAAAAAACGGCCTCACTCCTAAGCAGAATAAGAGGCAGTCACTATAGCATTCTGAAGGCTGTGGCGGCAGATACTTCCTCCGCCATTATACCTAAGGCTATTTGTGCAAAGATTTATAGGTACCATAGTTTTCCATTTCTCGTTGTGGCTAGTTGTTGGGTGATCTTCTCACTAATTTGTCTTTACTTTAAGTTACCAACAATAGTATTTTAAGTGCACCAAAATTGGATGAATAAAATTGAAATGAATAAAATTGGACTTAGATACATAAAATGTTAGTAACAGGTGCTGTTACTAACATTTTATGGATCTTTTAGTTGTCCGAATTAAAATGATTTTATTTATTTATTTATTTATAATACCTTGCCCGACCTTTTTTTTTTGTGGGTGGGTAATCATCAAATAACTTCTCCCGCTCTGGGCGGAGCGGGAGGGTGTGTCAGACTCTTACTGACTAAAACCCACCCGTATTCCGTCCGGGGCCTCGGTGACTCATTAGTACCTTCCCGTACCTTGCCTGACCTGGGAATCGAATCTACGTACTACTACTCGCTTTATGCTCAGCAGTAACGCTTGCGACCACTAGACCAACAACTCATATTTCAATAAAATCATACGAAAAGCACTACAAATATGAAATCAGTAAAAGCGTGCATATCCAACTACAAAATGCAGAAATGCAATGAATAAAAAACATGCTAAGGTGAAAGGTGATACATTTCAGAATAAAAATGAACATCTGAATGAATAATATTAGAAACGTGAATACGGAACCACGACAAACCAGGACATTAGCATTCCTCGGGAGTCCACTGGTTGTGATGGGAAATAGTGTTGCACTTCGACCTTGATGTGAACTTCTTAAATCCATATCGATAATCATCGCTAACCGTTGATATTGTTGATTTTACTGAGTATCTAGCTAATAATAAAAAAATCAGTTTGTCTGTTCGAGTTTTAATCGAACACTTAAATAATTGCATCGAACGCAAGTATGCACATTCGCTCGTTCACCAAAATGTGGGCCAGTCCGCGTTCAGATCTCATTAGAGACACTACGTCCTTAAACCATACCATTACCATTTTATCAATAAGTTGGTTTAAATACAGTTTACTATTTCATGTAACTCAGTGTTCAATATAATTATTTCCCTTGGTTCACTAATGTTTGACAAAAACGAATGACAAAATTATAATTTAAAAAATAACAGTATGAAAACTAATCATTTGACAAACATCTCATTTCGCAAATGTTTTAATTTGCAAATATTTCAAATGTAAAATATCATTCCAAAAATATTCACTTGACCAAGTAGGTACTTCGTTTGTAAAATTTGCGATTTTACAAAATGACGGTAGATAAATTGTTAACACTTTGATCAAATTTTGAAAACATAAAATTACATGATTGCAGTTTTCATCTGGGACAGATCATATTTTATAGGCAAGTATTAATTTCATACAAATACTGATACCATTTGATTAACAGTCAATTTAAAAATAGACGCTGCCCTAACCAAGTAAAATAGGCAAGTCTGGTGGTCGCAGTTCTAACCTAACCAAAACCTAGCCATTTCTGTTCAATTGACCTACCCTACTAATGACTGATGAATTCGTACTGAAAGTAAATTAAGTAAGCAATAGGGTAGTTTACTATATACGAGAAAAATCTATAAATATATTATTGAAATAATTTAGGCAAAAAGGAGTCGGAAAATGTTAGTTTTAGTTCATAAAATAACAAATTAAATTTTAAAATTCAATCCAACGTTTTCAGTTTTTATTATCTGTTAAAAAAAAACACCATGAAATAGTAGCCGCCATGTTATTACGTCATACGGCTAGAAAACAAAAACGTGTCAATTATCATGTTGTATGATAATTGAGATCAGCAAATTTGTTTTTATAGCCCAGTGACGTCATGACCACAGAGCAACATGGCTTCCACTGCGTCCAGCGTTTTCGTCAACCTACGCGCGAAATTTGAAAATGTAAAATTTTAAATGCATTTTTATGGCACTTATCGATTGAATAAAATTTTTGAGATTTTTTTTTGGGGCATATTAGCACTATAGAATTGAATTAAGACACTTTTCAAAAATGGTTGTAAGACCCTATTATCAAGCATTGCATTTTGTCAAACGTTATTCATCCTTTGCGGTGTTTTACCAATTAGCATTATTCTAAAAAGATTAGTTTGTCAAATAATGATTTGATGTAATGAAATGTTGTCCTTAAATTATTCTTTATCAAGTATAAAACCTAACGGTATTTTTAAAATAAAAATTAATGATTCGTTTTTTGTCAAATGACAGGACACATTGAACTATAAAAATAAAAACAAGCTAAATATGCCCAAAAGTGGAAAACTAAAAACCAATCTTTTCAGCGAAATCGGGGGGGGGGGGACCTGTAAAGAACTGTTCCAAGGAATAATCCCCCGACTGCAATGAAAAGACTTATTTCATACCTTTTAGTAATTCAAAGATATTTTTTCAAACGCACAAGTGCCACAAAAGACAGCTTTAATTTTTTAAGAAATCGATATCGCGCAAATAATAACGCGGAACTATTTTTTAATTGTGATTAAGATCTCTAAGGCGATTTAATTCTTACCTGTTATATATTTTTGTGATGTACTAAGCAAGCTCTAGAGTCTAGAGATTGCTTAGTACTTACATCAAAAAAATATATAAAAAAATTGACTACGTATACTATTATCGTCTAGAGTCTAGACGATAATAGTATACGTAGGTAGTCAATTTTTTATAAAAAACTATAAAGGTTTTTTTTTCATGGATCATGGCTCCCCCATTATATTTTTTCCAGCCTATGTTACCCGGAATAACGCAACGCTTCTAACGATACCACATACATTGATATCGGTTAAGCCGTTTAGAAGTTGTGGTGGAATAAAGAAACTCACAAACATACATGAACCCTGAAAACATAACACTCCTTTTTTTGGGCAGGCGTGTAAAAAACAGTAGTTAATATCTCAGTAGTTTTTGGTCTTGGTTCCAAGTATGACATGTAATTAGTAACCCATACGGAGCGATATACTCTGGGAGGGGCTTGTGGCTAAATAATAACAGCCGCACGGCTCAGTCGATCAGGTTAAGCTACGCTTGCCGCGGTTGTACCGTAGATCTTTACATACCAAGACCTCTCCGTGCCTCGGAAAGCACGTTAAGCCGTTGGTCCTGGCTGTCGTTCGAGGATTTTTAACAGTCATTACGGGTCGTCAGAAGCCCGAAAGTCTGACAACCAGTCAACCAAGGAGTATCGTATTACCCAGTAACTGGGTTGTAGAGGTCAGACAGGCAGTCGCTCCATGTAAAATACTACCAGTATTTTACATGGAGCGACTGCCTGTCTTCAGATGCATACGGTTAGACTGGAAGCCGACCCCAACATAGTTGGGAAAAGGCAGGCAGATGATGACGGAGCGATATATTCTACTGCTTTTTATGAAGAGGTTTTATTTGATTTATTTATTTATTTATATACATATTTATACTTTATTGTGCACCACAAAAATACATAACAAAAAATAAATCAAACACTACAAAATATACAATGGGCAGCCTTATCGCTTTCTGCGATCTCTTTCAGGCAACCATGGGATGGACAGTGATTTGCCTGGACATAAAGTGGGGCTGTCGTTGGTAAAAAATAAATACATACAATATACTAAAACTGATACACATATATATATACAATATGTAACAAAAACCCTGTTGTTCCTTCTACCTACGTTTTAAGAATCGGTTTACTAAGCGATAAAGCAAGTCATTTATAAAAAAACTGTTCAATAAAAAATAAAAAAATTATTAATATTTGTAACGTTTAATTGATTTGTTACCTCTGCAATTCTGCATAAGCGATGACGCGAAACCAGAAGTAGATAGAACGTTCCCGCCCTCTCTTTGATCGGTGCCGCCGCGCCGCCGCATATCTACCTATTTTTCTACACAAGTTCGTGACCTTGTCAGCTGTTGTTTATCAGTATCACTTTAACGAATTAATCTTTGAAAATCTTGGTTTACACATTATTTTTAAGAACAATTGATAATTGTTAAAACTACATTTAACACTTCACTACGTTAAAAAAAAAATTCGCCGCGTCTGTCACATAAAACTTGATGTACCTATTTACATTTTAATGCATTAAGACGCTGACAACACCTTAACCGCGGTCACTGTCAAATTCCATAGAGAAGAAAGAGAAGCGCGATGACAAAATGCTTGTAATTTATTGCAAAATATGAAGTAATTATCTATTTACTCAAAATTGAGTTGAGTAATCCAAAATAAAAAACAATCAAGTTCTGCATTCAAATAAGACGTTCTTGTTATTAATACGTAACGTATGTTGATATTTGATACAGATATTTTGGATTAGAACTCAAAGTAAGAGGTTAGTTTAACGTTAGTTTCGAGATTTTGTTTTTGAAACGTGTTTTGGTAACAAACAAGTTCTGGGAAATATGTTCAAAATTGACATATATTTTTTCCACTACCACAAACTATACAGACTTGGCAATATTTTTCTTAAGCGAAGCCTATTTTGGTCAATTAGGTCTTGTCAGCGCCTTAATGTATTATGATATCTACTTGACGGCCATGGAGTTGCTGTTCGATATGACCACCTTGTACCTCTACACTTCTTGGCTCATAGTCGGAGGAAAGTAGTGATTGGACGCGACAATAGTGAAATGGGTGCTGGCCATCTTCTTTGAGTACTCTCCTAACGCGCATATGGTTTACTCTGAGTTCGTGTCCCACTGAGCGTGTCCTTCGCGTGGGATCGTGCTCAAACAAGTCCAAGACTTCTGTCTCGAGTCGCCTGCGTCAGCTCGATGTCAGGTCTCGCCCGTGCACATTGCCGGTATTGTACGTAAGTATGTGCAAACGTTGGAATGCCATCGCCGACGGTAATGGTCGCAAAACGTTCTTGGTAGAGTCTGCGTGCTTCTGCATAATTGCAGTCACATTTCGAAGACACAT
Source organism: Atethmia centrago (assembly GCA_905333075.3). NCBI lineage: Eukaryota > Metazoa > Arthropoda > Insecta > Lepidoptera > Noctuidae > Atethmia > Atethmia centrago. The sequence goes on along the minus strand of HG995378.1, from coordinate 24,471,112 downwards.
CACATATTAAAATATTCTACATTAGAATAAGACATGGTCAACGTTTACGTAAACAAAACACAAGTCACTCACTACGTAGGTCAACAATAACATCCATTCGGAAGTAAGCTGCGCGGGAGACTAAGGAAGTGATTCGCAGGGAGAAGGGTGGTGGGGCCGCGGGGTAGGTAGGCACGTGGTACCGACCCGGGGCACATGCGCGGCGGCAGTTTTTGGCGGCATCTTTTGTCGCATCAAAGAAAGTCGCCAAGCTCGTAGGCTATTTAGCGAAATAAAGATGTACTTGTAAAATCAGATACTTTAAACTTTTTTGAATGTGTCGATTTTAACAGTTATTTGATTTTGACCTCTCGACTAGCCAATGCTTAATTTTTTAAAATTATAATTTCATCAATGTTTTGCTTATAGGTAAATGTATACGTTCCTAAAAGGAACAACAGGGTTTTGTTACATATTGTATATCCTAAATAATATATACATTTTAAATGTATAAGCAACCTACAATCTACCAATACTAGCTAAAAGTCTCACATATACTCTACAATCCACATTACTGTTCAGATAATACTCAAATTCATCAGTATCGATACTGACCTATGCTTCAAGGTCAACTATCGATATCCCAACTACGAAAGATGCACAACCCTTGACTCTAGAAAATAAGGAAAGTTTTGTGTCAACACGTTGCTACATCATAACTCGTAATAAGAACAACGACTTTGGTACAGATGCTGTAATTGCAGAGGCAACCGAGCATGCATTCGGTTGGTGTTCCGTTATTTAAGGCGCAGTTATATGAATTTAGTGACTTTTAAATCTGTTATTACACCTTCAAATAATGCAAGTAAGTTATGCAAAAAATGTATGTTAAAATAGAACGCGCACACATCAATTCTTTATGTGAATATTTAAGTATTGTAGAAAAATACTTTATGAATTAAATTCAGGAAGTAATGTCTTCCCAAAGCATAAAATACGTATGTGTAAGTAAAGTAACAATAAGCCCTAAAATGGCACAGTGTTCCACTATGTTACCGAAGCGTGTATGCATGTTTTATCTCGCGTTTTGCTTCAGCGCGCATGTATTCTTGTTTATCGTTATGCGAGTAACTATTCAATGCATTCAATTGCTTTACAGCTATATTCAGCGCTGTTTCGCTTCAAGCCTATAAATATAGCAGCTGAATTCGAAATAAAGATTCTTGTTGAAGTTGCTGTAAAACGATGCAATAGATTTTGTGTAAAGAACACATTTTTTAGTGATGTGTGTGTTGTAAAGGAAGCACCATGATCCTAGCTCCGTTTACCATTAATCATAACTAAAATAAGATAGAAATAGCTATAGGCTGCGTCCTATGCAATCTTGCCAATTATTTAGTAATATTTACGTAATACAAGCCGAGCTCATATTTGTCCGTTACATCTCGACAAGTCACAGCCGAAATATGAAAACAGGTTCACGCTTGTCAGTGGAATCTTGATCAGTTGCAACCTGCACGCTAAACGTGACGTAAAAATAGGGGCGGGACCATTTTAAGTCCACGCCGATTAGCAGATTGGGAGAATTAAAATCATGGTAGAGTAAGGCATGCCCACTACTGTAGCTATAGGGGCATTTATATAAATATACCCCGCTGTAGAATTTGTTAGTCAGTCAGTTCAAACCATCAAAACGAGCAACACATCGATGTGTAAATATCGCTCGGTTCATAGAACCCTATAAAGTCGCGTGTATAGTCATTTAGTATTAATTAGTGCTGCATGTGTTTTTTTATTATTTGTGTTACTGTGTAACTGTTACTTATGTGTACGGGTCTTATTGATTATAAGTGTTAACTACGTTTTTGTTGGTTTAATTCACACTCCCTAGGGAGAACACGATAACCCCCGCCTATCAGAGTGTAACCCCAACCAGCACAGCACGCAGGTTGTAAGATCAGCAGAGTGTTTCATGTGCTGTGCTTAACATTGGTCCTTGCGAGCAGGATAACCAATTGCCCGAGCGTAGCCGTACAAACTAGCGTTCGGAATCGGTTTACGTTCAGAAGCGAATTGACCAGCAAAAATGAGTGTAAGAAGTGCCATAACAAAGCGAAACAAAGTACGTAAAATGGCTGAAAATCAGACAAGCGACCCAGGGAAGTTACCATCGTCTCAGACTCGGGCTTACTGTCCGAATTAGCACCGGGCTCGCCATCAGTAGCACCTACAATAATATCCGCGGCTGCTCCCAATATACTTCGTACTCGGCCCTTTGGCCGAGTACGATCGATACGATCTGCACGAGGTCGTTTACTTGTACTGTTTGGCCTCGTCCGTGGGGCTCCCGCCGGTGCTTGAGCTCGGGAAGGTACTCCTTCATCCAGCGGAGCCAAAAGATGTCTGCGAGCCTCTGTTCAGCTCGCCAGCTGGACCTGGAAATGGTGTCTTGTTCGGTGAATGTGCCCGGCTGTGGCACACGTCCAGGACCCCCAGCAGAAAATTATTGGGAGTGAGGGCCTCGGGATCTTCTGCGCTGACGGAAACGTGCGTCAGCGGACGGTTGTTTACTGTGTACTCTACTTCGGCAAGTAGAGTAGTGAAGACTTCCTCAGTGGGGTGGCGCTCGTGCAGTGTCGCTGCGAGGGCGGTCTTGACTGAGCGAACCATTCGCTCCCAGGTGCCGCCCATGAATGGAGCTCCAGCCGGAATGTAGCGCCAGGAGATTGTCCTTTTCGCTGCTTCTTCTGAAGTCGCCGCGTCGATTGCTTGTCGAAGTTCCTTGTCGGCAGCCTTTAGATTGGTGCCGTTGTCCGACCAGATTTCAGTCGGGCAGCGTCGTCGCGCGATCATTCGTCTGATCGCCATTACTGCAGCGTCAGCGCTTAGCGAGCCGGCGACTTCTAAGTGTATTGCTCGCGTCGTGAGACATGTGAAGATGGCCACATATCTCTTTTGTCGAGTCCGTGCCAGGGTCACGGAGAGAGGTCCGAAATAGTTGACTCCGGTGAATGTAAAGGGTCGCTTGTGATGTGCTAAGCGACACGCTGGCAGGTCCCCGGTCCTTGGATGTGGAGGCATTTGAGTCTTCATGCGGCAGAAGAGGCATCTTTGCAGAATTGCGCGTGTGACAGGGCGCAGTCTTAGTACCCAGTATTGCTGTCTGCATTCGTTGACTGTTGCCTCCACGCCGGCGTGATGGAGTTGTCGGTGTACAGCCTGTATCCAAAGTTTCACGGTGGGATGATCTCCGTCGACTACTAACGGGTTCTTGAAGTCCTCTTGCATGTCTCTGACCGCTCGGATACGACTTCGAATTCGGAGTAAGCCGTTTACTGATTCGACACTGAGCTGGTGTAGGCGAATTTCCTTGGCTATCGGCTTCCCGCTGTTCAAATTATCTATGTCTTCGGCGAAGGTTTCTTCCTGCGAGGACCGCATCATTAGCTCTTCAGCTTTCTTGAGGAGCTCGGCTGTGATTGGAATCAGTTTGAGTGAGGGTTTCTTCTGTGCTGTAGGCGCCTATTGTTTCGCTGTAGTTGGCTTGTTTCTCTTCCAGGTAGGATCCACTTCCTTGTTCTTCTTTGTTCGTCGGTAGTTGACCTTCTGTCTAGGGCCACTACACAGCTTGATGAACTGGAGAGCACGTGCTGTTGAATATCGAAGGCGGTCCCAATTGGAGAATTTCGTTGGATCAGTCAGACCCTCTGCTAACTTAAGTCTTCTTCTATCGGTCAGATGATGGGTCTTCTCCTCGTCGGAAGGTTCTTCGGGTGTTGTTGTTGCGGTTTCTATAGGCCAGGAGTCTCCCGCCAGATATAGGAAGTCGGGCCCTTTGTATCATGTCGCAGCAGGAGTGCTTCAAACACCTTGGAGACTGTCGGCAGCAGAGTGATCGGCCGATAGCTCTCCGGCTTCAGGATGTTCTTCCCCGCCTTGGGCAGCATTATGACGCGCCCTTCCTTCCACGAAGCGGGAAAGGTCCCCGTGCGCAGTATCGCCGTGTACAGGTGCGCCAGCGCCGCAACCATACGGTGCGGCAGGTGGCGCAGCGCTGTGTTGGTGATACCGTCGGCACCGGGGGCCTTCCTAGGCTTCGTTCTAAGGATGGCGCGTCTGACTGCGCCCGGCGGGAAGAAAATCGGGTCCTCATCGGGAGCTATCGGCGTGGCGAAGTAGTCTCCCAGGTGTCTCTCGACCGCTGCGACATGCTCGGTGTCGTCGGTCGGGTTGGGGCGGAACTGACGCTCCAGGTGTTCGGCGAAGACCTCCGCCCGGTCCTCCGCTACATATCTGAGCGCCCCGTCGCTATTTATCAGCGGACGCATCGGGGCTGGGGCAATCGTCAGCTGGCGGCATAACTTATGGACCGACGGCCAACTGTCTGTTGTGGCGTCGATCCGTTCCTCCCAGCCCGCGGCGGTGTGTGCCTGTAACTCGGCCTTCACCTTTTCCGCGAGACGGTTTAAGTGTGTTTTTAGGTGCGGGCATCGTAGTTGTTGCCACTGCTTGCGTAGGCGCCTATTCGCGGCGATCATCGCGCTAATACGAGCCGGCAGGGGCGGCAGTAGCCCTCTCTCCTGCGGCTGCGTTGTTGTCGCCGTTTCCATGGCGCTTTGTATGCAAGCAGTGACATCATTCGCCATTTGGTCTACGTCCGCGGAGGTGACGATAGGCCGAGTTGGCGTGGTGGTCTCTACTTTGTCCTGGAACACGTCCCAGTCCGTGCATCGACGTGGCGCAATTGGCTTCAGTCGGGTCGGCATACCCGATAGGACGACGAGTACATGTTGGTGGTCCGACTGTAACTCGTCGTCTATAACTTGCTGCGTGGTCTGGCAATGTAGCCCTCGGTGGACTACGATGTCCAGTACGTCCGGCATGTGCATTACGGCACCTGGATAGTGGGTCGGCGTCTCTGGTCCAGACACCGTATAGCCGAAGGCTTCCGCGTCCGCGAAGAGTCGTCTCCCCTCGGTATTCGTTAGATAGGAATTCCACGCTGGGTGTTTACAATTTAAATCACCGGCGAGGAGGGTGGCGTGCGATGTCTGGGTTAACAAGGCCCGCAGCTCTGTATGGTCCAAGCGGGCCGCGGGCGGCTTGTAACACGCGTAGATGTTGATGTCCTCGCCGGCTACATGTAGCTGGACACCCAGCGCGTAGAAACTACTGAGTGACGGCTAGGGGATTTCCTGATGGACGACCCTTCGCTTCACTAGTACCGCCAGACCACGGTACCTCGAGTGTTGTGCCGACCGTTCATCCTTTCTATAAGCGAGGTATCCCGGGAACCTAATCCTATCTTCGGGTCCCAGTAGCGTCTTGCTTATGAGCGCCACGTCGATGTTTTGTTCCCTGAGGAGGTGGCGGAGGGGGGCGACCTTATCCCGGAGGCCGCGGGCATTCCAGTGTAATATCCTCAATGACTCAGCCATGGTACAGCGTTAATAAGGTGGCTAAGCCATCGAGGATAACTGTCTCCACATCCTGACCCTGCCTGATGGCCTTAATTACAACAGTTTAATAGCGCAGGCTGTGAATCCCTTCTTGGTGGTAGTAGTGGTGTGTGCGCCGGTAGCGCCGCCACTCGTTTCTTTGGGGAACCTTTTGTTTTGTTCACCCGTTTGCCGCTGCGTCGTGCCGGCGCTACTGTCGGTAGCGCTAGCGGCGTTCGGCTTTTTGCGGTACTTCTGTGGTTCTCCAACTTCCCGCGGCGCTATGCCGGCGCCAGTGGTCTGTTACTTATCCACAGCCTGCGCCTCATTTGAGGCAGGGTCGGCCCTCGGGATTTTTTCCTGGGTCGCAGCGGGTTGAGGCTTCTTTCCTCTTCCTTTACCCCCGCGTCTGTTTTTCCTCCGCCCTGAGGAGGTGGCTTGGCCTCTACTTGTAGGCTCGTTGGCCGCCGCCATCAACGTCGTGCCTTGAGCCTCAGTTGGCCGCTCTTGCGCTCTCTCTGTGGCCGCTTGCGGCCGGCGTCTGGCCGTAATGGCGGCGGTCCCCGCTCGCCTGTTCTTTAATTCCTCCTGAAATACGGGGCACTTAATGTTGCACGCGGGGTGCGGGCCACCACAGTTGACACATGTGGCCGGCTCCTCCCGCGGGCGTGGGCAATCTCTGGCCGCGTGCTCGCCTCCGCATCTCACACAAGCGAGCGGGCGGTGACACTGGTGCGAGCTGTGTCTAAACCGCTGGCACCGGTGGCACTGGGTGGGCCCACGTTTGCCACGCCAAGCCTCTATCTTGACACCACGCATGTACATAAACACGGTGGTGTCATAGATAGCCCGGACGTCGGGTGTCTTCTTAAGTATTGCGTGGAATACGCAGCCGGGTCGTCCTTGTGCGCCCTTTATGTGGCGCACATACTCCGGCTGGTACCCCAACGCCCGGAGTTCCTCCTCTATCTCCTGGGGGGGCGTGTCCGCCGGTAACCCCCGTATGGCTATCTTTAGGCTCTTGTCCGCCGGTAAAGAGTAGGCGAACCAGGACACGCCGCTGTCCTTTTCCAGGCCAGTCAGGTAGCGCTGTACCAGCCTGTACTCGTCCTCTGTGTCGGGGGTGAATCTCACTCCACTCCCGTAGGGACGAGCGTTTGGGGGCCGGCCGAGCTTCGCGCTGATGGCCCGGAAATGCGTGGCCCAGTTCGGCAGCTTCTCGACTACCAACGGGGGGTACCGCAGTTTCTTTTCCTTTTTTCCCTGCTGTGGTTTGGGCTGCGTTGTCGTCGCGGCGCCTGAAACGGTAGCAGGGAGGGTGGTTGCATCCAGGGAGGCAGGGGGGGCACGTGGTACTTACCCCTGCGGCTGATATTGCCGGTGTTGGTGGCGTCGGTGTTCGGCGCACCGCATCGGAGAAGGTAGGCGACGCTTGCGCACCCCGACCCCGCGGCGCGCTATCGCGCTGTGGTCGCGGCGGGTCGAGGCAGTAGCGCTTCGCCTCCTCCGACGCGGCTTCACCGGAGCTCCTCCTTCGTCGCTGGGGTCTGGCCTCGAGCTGGAATTCGTAGTCGAACCCCAGCGACGGTGTTGGTGACGTCAGCCCTCTGGTCGCGACGTCAGCGGCGCCCGCAGCTCCTCCCACGGTGGGCCGCTGTCCGGATCGCGGGGTCGTGTCCGGGGACACGTCCTCGTGACCAGATGCGGCCGAGTCCATGGAAGCTAGCGACATGCTCGATCCCACACGTGACGAGCATGTCGACAGCACTGCGGGCGAGTCGCAGGCCGCGCTGCGTGGGGGCGCCGGTGAATATGTCGGTGGTGCTGGCCTAGAGTATTGGCCGGCACTCGCTGGCTGCTCGCGCTCGATCGCCGCCGGTCCCGCCAGCATGCGGCGGGAGCCGGCTGCCGCAGCGCGCTGGGCTGGCACAGCTTGGGTAGGCGGCGTCTGCTGCGTTGCGCCAGAGGGCGCGGGCGGCGACGCGAATCGCGGCGGTGGTGCCGCGGTACGGGCGGGTGGTGCGCGCGAGCGTGCGGATGGCACAGGGGCGCGCGCGGGAGGCGCGGGATGCGCGTGTAGCACGGGTGCGGCGGGTGCAGCGCGAGTTACCGCGGGTGCCCGCGCGGGTGGTGCGGTGGCGCGCGCTTGCGGCGCGCGGCTTGAGTGGTGCGCGGCAGGCCCCGGGGCCTGTATGGGCACCGGGCGGAACGCGGCGGGGCGGATAGGCACCTCGTGCTGTCGGCTCGACGACGGCGTTGGCGCAACGCGCGCAGGCGCCGATGACGTCGGTGGGCCGGTAGCTGCCGAGGCACTGGTTCCCCCCCCTCTTCTTTCTTCTCCCCCTCTGGTTTTTGTTGGTCGTGGTCCGGCTGGCGGCGCACCGGACGACGCGTCGCCGATGTTCGGCAGCGACGTCGCCCGGTCCAGCGCCGGACGGTCCTCCGGGGACCCGGCATCGCGGCCCAGCGAGCCGCGCTTGCCGGGTTTCGGCATCTTAGGGGCGTGGCCTCCGCGACCGCTGGTGTACGACACCGGGCGGCACGGTGGGCTCCCCCTGTGTCCGCACAGGTACTATAGAGCGGCCTGTACACACACAGGGAAAACTAACTATATGCGGTCCGCGCGGATTAAAAAAGATACACTATATGGAATGTACTCTGGTGTAGCCACGAGCCAATCCGTGTGTGTCGACACCCAAAAAGGCTACGGATTTTATACAAAAAAATGTAGGCCCTGTGATTGGTCAGCCAATCAGATCACAGGACTTTTAGCCAATGATCGCGAAGTGGATGTCGGCGCAGTAAGCTTAAGTATGACAAAACTTTACCGTAGTGAGAGCCAACAATTAATCTTAAGTATAACAAAACTTTACTGTAACGAGAACCATGCAATAATTAGGCTTAAGTATAACAAAACTTTACCGCAACGAGAGCCATATGACAATTTTCTCGTTTTTCCTTTTGTTTTCTTACGGTAACATACTATAATTTTATGTTTTTAGTCTCTACAACTAATAAACTTTACAAGAAAAATATAAAACAAGATATAAAACATAATCAAATAGGCAATCTAATACTATGAATTACTTAGTAAAGTATAATTAAAACTATAAAACAATGGTAACGTAAACCTTATATACTATTATGTACTGTCCTATCAGTTCGTGTTATCACTATACACTTTCACTGTCTGTTCGCTTGTCCCGCACAGATACTGTTGGTGCTGCCCCACACCCTGCGCACCAGGGAAGCGCACCTTTTACGCATTGTTGTGTAAAAACAATCTACATGCGCATCCGCGAACATCCCCGACGCACTACAGAAGCGGGGCAGCCCCACCAGAATCCTAAACGCGTTATTATACTGAACGCGGAGAGCACTGTACCATCTTTGCGTACACCTAGCCCACAGGCTGCACGTGTAAAATGAAGTACAGTACGCTCGAAAGAGCGTGATCTTGACTGGAAGTGAGCATCGTGCAAACCTGCGAGCCAACATGTTCGCTCTAACCGACAATGCCCTCCGCTCACGTTCAACGTCATCATCGTCTTTAAGGTCAGGGGTTAATACATGACCAAGGTATTAAAAATTCTGTGCTCTCTGCAGAGGTGTGCCATACAGTAGTACAGGAGGCACTTTGTCAGGGCTTTTACCCCCAGCCTTAAAGACCGTGACCACAGACTTTTTACAGTTATACGCCAAATCATGTACTTTGGCGTACGCCTCACACTGGGCGACCAATTTTCTCAACAACTTTTCTTTTCTCAACAAATTTTCTTAATAACCAACAATTCCGATTGTACGCCCACAGTAGTTAAAATATGGCTGATGATAACGAGCTACGACGTACCTTCTCCGTCAAATATAATACGGCAATTTTTAACAGTATGCATTTATTTTGTCGTTCTTTTTTTTTGTTCTTTCACATTTAGCCCAAACATTTATGAACAGTAAATGAAGTCCTTTAGTAAGTATATACAAAAATCTCTTTTGTTCGCAATACAACGGTTACCAAAGGCAAGGAATATGAATTGATATTGTAATAAGTAGGTACGCACTGCCGCAGTTCTTTTAAAGGTATCCCTAATATATGCGCATATTGCGTATATTTACCTGAAACGATTCGAGAGCGGTCGATGTAAAGTTAGGGAAATTAATTTTTAAGCAAATTGACAACCTATGTTACATTTATTTAATATTTTAAGCACACAAATATACATATAGAGGAGAGTTGTAGGTCGTAGGTTCGAACCCTGACAGGTGCTTTACTTTGTGTAAATTATTTAATCACCACTGCTCTCAAAACGGTAAGGAAAACATCGTGAGGAAACCGACAAGTCCTGTCAAGTGACTTCCTCCAACCCACACTGGGCCCGCGTGGTGGATTACGGCTCAGAGATCTCACAGAGAGGAGGCCTGTGTCCCAGTAGTGGGAACATTATAGGCTGATTATGCTATACCTACCTATAAATTTTAGATACTATTTCTCACATTTTAATCCAAGCATTTAATTATTTTTCACGTTTTCTTTAATCGACTTCAGTAGCGCCAATAGAAAATCGTACCAACTTTGTTAAACATTTTTTCTTAAAATTACTAGCCCGCGATTATCCAAAATTTTCAGTTGGGTAACTCGCAAAAGAATTTCAATTAAGATCGTTTACGGAAGCCCTTCATTAAGTGGGACGAGCGTCCATTTTGTTAAAACATCTTTTGCAGTTCGGTGCTCCATGGCAAAAAAAGAAACAAAAAAAGTTATGTTGTTTTTGATGTGTGTGCGACTAACAGATGACAGATGTGAGTGGAAACGCCGGCAGGGCACGCCCTAGAAGGACAAACAGTGACCTTCAGAAAGGTCAGGAGCGTAGTACTCGCATCCGGCGTGTGTATGTGCGTGTATGAACGGATGTTTTTAACTTTATCTTTTGTTTTTATTACCTTTATTTTTAGCTAATTTAAAGTTAATAATATTAATAACACTAACATTAACTTTATCTAAATAACTATAACTATTAATACGTATTTTATAAGTTCATATAAGAATAAGAACAATATAAGAATTGTAATTTTATTTAATTTTTTTATCTTTGTATTTTTATTTTTATTTTAAGTTTTTACTATGTTGCTGTGCCTTAACAGGGTCCATAACTGTTCTTTAGCTATAAGCCTCATGTAACATCTTTTATACACATTTTGGTATGCAAATAAATAAAATGATGTATGAACGTAAACGAAGCAAAAGGCGTTGGATCATAGCACTGCCGTGCAGGCCCTAAAATTCAGTATGAGAAAAAAGGCGGTTTCGAGAATACCGCGAAGAACTTTTTGACGCTGTATTTTTATAATACTAGTAGCTGCGCCCCGGGTGTGTACGAGGGCTGCACTAAAAGTATCGGGAATGGAATATTTCCACTGTTCCAGTCATATTAGAAAGTGGAATTGACTCGAGAAAATTCAAGAGCGATGATTTATTATGACTTTCGAAGTGGTTTAACACAAAAACAGTGTGTTGACCGGATGATTTCTGCATTTGGTGATGAAGCCCCATCCAAAACCACAATTTATCGCTGGTCTGCTGAATTTCAACGTGGACGTGTCAAGCTCAGTGATGATCCCCGTCAAGGTCGTCCAAAAACTGCAGTCACCCAAGAAAACGTTGATGCTGTGCGTAAGCTGATTGAGGAAGATCGACATGTGACATACCGCGAAATTCAGGCAACTTTAGACATTTGCATGAGTCAAATACAAATAATCTTGCATGAACAATTAGGTGTAAAAAAGTTGTTTTCCCGATGGATACCGCATTCGCTCTGTGAAGAGCAAAAAGCGGCTCGCGTTACTTGGTGCGTCAGAACTCTCGAAAGATTCCACGCAGGATCCTCAAATGCTGTATACAACATCGTATCAGGTGACGAATCCTGGATATACGCGTACGAACCCGAAACAAAAAACCAGTCACGAATTTGGGTGTTCGAAAATGAGTTAAAGCCAACAAAAATTGTTCGTTCACGGAGTGTTGCAAAAAAAATGGTGGCCACGTTTGTCTCCAAAACCGGCCATGTTACGACTATTCCTCTTGAGGGACAAAGAACGGTTAATGCAGAATGGTATGCTAGCATTTGTTTGCCACAGGTCGTTTCTGAACTCCGTAAAGAGAACTGCAACCGCCGCATCATCCTCCATCACGACAATGCGAGTTCTCACACCGCGCACAGAACAAAAGAGTTTTTAGAGCAAGAAAATATAGAATTATTAGACCATCCACCGTACAGCCCCGACCTAAGCCCTAATGATTTCTATACTTTCCCTAAAATAAAGAATAAATTTCGTGGACAGAGATTTTCATCACCTGAAGAAGCTGTGGATGCCTACAAAACGGCCATTTTGGAGACCCCAACTTCCGAATGGAATGGTTGCTTCAATGATTGGTTCCATCGTATGGAAAAATGTGTCAAATTTCGCGAAGAATACTTCGAAAAGCAATAAATACATTTTTAAACAGTAATGTTGTGTCACTTCCTTGATTCCCGAAATTTTCAGTGCTGCCCTCGTAATATGTATATGGCATAATAACGGATTGTATAATATCACTTGAAATAACGTTCATATGATATAATTTTCATATGCTGTAATAAAAAACCTAATTTCATGTGATCTAATGTTATAGTTCATATACCTAACCTTCTTTTACTCTAATAAAATTTTGTTTAACGTTCATTTCACATAATTTTCAATTTATATAATGTTCTTTTTATATAACGTGCAGTTGACCTAATTTTCAGTCAAAATTCTGTAATGAATAAGTAAATCTAAACATCTTACCGTTATAACCTCATCGAACCCAAATGATTCACCAACAGTAATTGAATATTAATTCAAATGTGCATTATAGAAATTAAAATAACTTTAATTTTGGAAGTCGGTGGCAAAAGGCCTAAAATACAGATCCAAAGGCACCGACTTCCGAAATTAAAGTTATTTTTTACTATGTAGTGTTTTTTTGGAAGTCAGTTGTTTTTTTTTTTGTAAATAGTTTTTTGTTTAGAGATTGCTCCACGTTGTGGTGGAAAGATTCCGCAGAAATTAAAGTATGTTCCGGCTCGAAATACTTAGATATTATTATTGAAGTGGCCTATATGTCATTACTATTAATAATTGCGATCAAAAATATAGGCACCAGTTTTTGTTCTGAGCTGAAAAATTGTCGAGCCACATTATTATTGTTGCAGCATCTCTTTGGCTGACGAAAAACGTCCGGAAAACACTAAGTCTTCTTGTCTCCGTCCGGAAATTGCTTCGTGCCATGTCACATAATACATGGGATTAGTGCTTGTATACGTTCCAAGAGGTACAGACGTTTCATTATATATCACTGTTCTGGGGCAAAATATACCTAGCAGTTTTGAAAGAATCTCACCTCGGGAGCATGATCACCTTCTGGAGATCTACCGAGACATAAACGTCTTCTTCTTTCCGGACTCACTTTTTTTTTATTGCGTGGGAAATTATCAAATAAGTTCTCAGTCCGGCAAGGCTCGCCACCTCACCGGAGACCGTGCGGTATCCCCGGACCAGCTGGATGGCCATGACCCTTAGGGTCGCGCTCAACCGGCGGGCTGGCCGCAGCTCCAGGGAACGCGCCCACACAGGAGCCCCATAAAGGGCCATGGACCGCACGACCCCCGCGTAGAGCCTCCGGCAGGAGGCGTTTGGACCCAATCTAGAGGAGATTGGGCAGAAGCCGCTTCAAGGCAGCCACCGCATGCTCCTGTTTGGGAGCCAAACGTCGGAAATGCTCCACAAAGTTCCACCGGCTGTCGAGGACGAGTTCCAAGTACTTCATCGTCGACTCGACGCCGATGTACACCCCTCCCACCGTTATTTGGGACCCCGACGGTGCACTATGGGACCAAACAGTATTTTCCATCTCAAAAATGGTTTTGTCGAAAGTCGTAAATCCATAGATTGTTTTATGGTTTTATACTCTCAAAAGATGGAACTTACGAATAAATTACAAAATATAAAAAAATATAAAGTTTTACGTTTATAAAATGAACCTCAAACATTGGGCATAAATATTTTCATGCCAATTAAATTACCGTTAAGGGAGTTCAACACATAATTATTCGGAAGTTTTCCAAGGAAACATATTAGTGTTATACATCATTAGATAGCTTAGAATATACACTTTGCAACCACGTTCAGTTTTTGTAAAAAAAAAAATTTTATTTAATTTTTTAATATTTTTTTAGTGAAGTAAAGAAAATTTAGTTTTTGTTAATTTCAATTGGAGTTTTCGTTGTTGCCGTAAGCAGCCGGTGTCAAGTTAATTACTCTATTAGAGACCTTATCTACTCAGTAATATGAGGATTTAAAAAAAACTTGCGCGTTTTTTGCGCCAGAGGTGATTTTGAAGCAATAATGTCAATCGGGGAAAAATCCTCGAAAATTACGGTTCTTCTTTTTTATTATGAAATATTATATTTAGTTATTATCCTTTGATGTCTATATTGTTTTTTTCTATTTCTATGATAAAAACATACATTTGCAAATTAAAAAACTGCTATTATATTTGAAAGAATCTTCCCATGGCAATTTTGTTTGGGGTGGTCACCTTAACCACAAGTATGATAAACTATATTGCTGCGGAAGTTCTATTTATCTGTTGTGGTAAATAATTACAATCAGTACTGATTACACTATTTCGATGAGAACTGTTATAATCAATTGTCCCATGGTTTTTGCACAAGGCACTAAAATATTAGTCCTTTAAATACCCGTGTATGTTTAGCATACGATTCATCAAAGTGTTCAGATACTTCTTTTCAATAACAATTAACGCATAAAAAACATTATTATCTAACAATGAGTGAATTCGTTTGTGTTCGACGCGATCTTTGTGATCAAATAATAAAAGGGAAAAGTACTTCAGACCTCAAAAAATATTTATTGGAAAATTTTCAACTATCGGAAACTGACGTTAATACTGTAATAGAGAGTATTCAAAAAAATCTAACATCGAGTTGCAACCAGAAATGGACCAAAGCTCAAAGAAAGCCGGACCGGTTCGAGAGCCTATACTCAAATTGGTTAAATGGTGAGTTTAAAGTATCATTGAATTCTTGCAGTACCTCAACCACTGTAAATTCTGGTTTGAATACTTCTGGTGAACGTGGAAGACCAACAAAACAATATGACGAGTGCTCGGAAAACACAAAGAAACGAAAAAATATGGAGCTGGTCCAGGAGTATGGAATGGGACATGTCCGTAACGCTTATGTGCAAGGTTTAAGATCCATGGGGGAAAATGACGAAGCGTCGATTGTGACTATTATCAGAAATAAGGAAAAAGAAGAGAAAAAAGTTATTCTACAAAACATACTCAATCCAGATAACGCACTTTCCTTTACAAAAAAGAAAGCATTGAGTATATGCATTGAAACTGATTTAACCAAAGCACAATATGCGTACCTAAGAAAAAGGCTCGTTGATAAGAATTTAAGTTCTGTATTGCCTTCGTATCAAACACTAAGTGAAGCAAAAAAGGCTTGCTATCCGCCTGCATCCAGCATTACGGTGACAAATATAAGCGCAAAAATCAACCTGCAAGATCTCTTAGACCATACAGTCTGCCGTATTATAAGGTTAAAGTCAGGATCGATTTACAATCGTCTCAAGCTTTTCACTGAATGGGGATGTGATGGATCCTCCGGGCAAAGTGAGTATAAACAAACTCTACCGGAAGAAAACGAACAAATATCGGACGCTAATTTGTTTATAGTGTCCCTTGTACCACTGCGACTAGTAGACGAAGAAACTTCTACGGTCATATGGAAAAACCCTACTTGCTCATCTGTTAGATATTGCAGACCAATTTCATTAGAATTTGCAAAAGAAACTCCCGAAAAAACTACAGCGGTTGTCAGTGAAATTGAAGCCAAAATTAATCAATTGATTCCAACTCTTGTGTCAATAGAAGACAAAGTCATCGAAGTTAAACATCAACTGTTTATGACAATGATTGATGGGAAAGTTGCTCAAGTGTTGACAAACACATCATCCAGTGCTACCTGCACTGTTTGTGGAGCAACTCCCAGACAAATGAATGATCTTTTAAAAGTTACAACGAGAGTTGAAAATGAAAATGCGTTTAAATACGGATTGTCGACGCTACACGCATGGATAAGATTTATGGAAATGATCCTCCATATTTCTTACAATTTAGGTTTTGAGAAGTGGTCTGCAACAACTCCAGAAAACAAGCAACTTAAAGAAGACAAGAAAAAATTTGTCCAAAAACGTTTCCGAGAAGTTCTTGGCTTGCATATTGATAAACCACGTCAAGGTTCCGGTAATAGCAATGACGGTAATACGGCAAGGAGATTTTTCCAAAATTACCAATGTTCTGCAGAGATAACCGGAATTGATGAAGAATTAATCAAGAGACTATATGTAATTCTTCAAACTATGTCATCGGGATTTCCTATAAACGCAGAAAAATTTGGTCAGTATACATTGGTAACCGCGCAATTATATGTAAGCAAATATAACTGGTACTACATGCCATCTTCGGTCCATAAAGTACTTATACATGGTGCTAAAATAATAGAGCATTATGCAGTTTTGCCTATAGGACAATTATCCGAAGATGCCCAGGAAGCTCGAAATAAAGATTATAAGAAATATAGGTTACATCACGCTAGGAAGTGTTCCAGATCAGCAACAAACGAAGACGTTCTGCATATTTTGTTATATACATCTGATCCTTATATATCTAGCTTAAATAAACCAAGTTTTCTAATATCCAAAGAATTATTTGACGAAGCTAAAGAATTGTTGGAAATAGAAAGTGATGAGTAGGATAAATTTAAGTAATAATTTTTTTTTGTCATGTAACTGTTTGTTTAATAATAATAATTTAGTTTTAAACTTATTTTAAGCATAAGTGTAACTTTTATTGCTATTTTAATATAACTGTATGATTTTTTGTATGAAATTTGTATAACTTTATCTTTGTCATTTTTTTTCGGAAAAAATATTTTTTTTAGAATGATGATGTTTGATTTCTTTTATTGCCTAGATATTCACAAATACGTGAAAAAAAATCAAGGAGATAAATCACAAAACAACAGAGTTATCGATTTTTGAGATGGAAAATACCGGTTGGTCCCATAGTGCGGTGGCGCGTTCCAAGGACCATGAAAATACATGCCCTCGAACTTGTGCAGGGCCACCTCGAGTCCCAATTGCCGGATCCTTTCGACGATTGTCGCAAGCCGCTTGGTGCGACCTCCCTGGCGCCAGGACCAACATGTCGTCAGCGTAGCACACTACGCTGATGCCGCTAGGGTGCGCGCCGGCCTCCCGGCCGGCGCGCAGCACCCAATCGTATCCGATGGTCCACAGATGTGGCCCCAAGACCGATCCCTGTAGGACACCGCACGACATCTCTTGCCGGTTTCACCCTCCCTGGTGACCGGGGTAGATGACGGCCTTGTCCGTCAGATAGGTCTCGACCACATGACAGAGGTAGGTCGGCATCCGGTCGTACCGGAGTGCCTCCCTGATGCAACTCCAGGGCAGGGTATTAAAGGCATTGGCGATGTCTAGAGACACCGTCAAGACGACCCCACCCTAGACGACAGCATTCCCCGTCGTGAGGGCCCGCACGCGCATGATGGCGTCCACCGCAGAGCGCCCCCTGCGGAAACCAAACTGGCTCTCCGCCAAATCTGAACTCACCCACATCAGCTGGCTGACGAAGCGGTCTGCAATGACTCTTTCAAAGAGCTTGCCCACCTCGTCGGGCAGCACGATGGGCCGATAAGCGGACGGAGAGTCCGTAGGGCGCCCCGGCTTCTTTATGAGGATCAGTTTCCCCGTCTTCCAATGAAGCGGGATCTGGCCCCTCTCCAAGCATGCGCTTAGGAGCCCCCTAAGTCGAGGCCCGAGAGCCTCCAAGGCCAAGCCTTCCCAGGTAAGCCGCCGGGTCCTCGGGTGGTATTTTTGGCACTAAGCCTGCGTACCGCCACTCTGATTTCTACCTCGGTCACCTCCGGAGCATCGTCGTCATCGTCGCCGGCGGTGTAGTCCGCATTGGGCACCACAGTAGGCGAAGGCAACAGAGCGCTCACCATGTCCTCCAAAAGCTGGGGCTGGAGACTTTGCGTCAGCGGAGGAGCCCATGGGCGGAGTTTATCCCGCACCGCTTTGTAAGGGCATCCCCACAGGTCCCTGTTGGAAGTCCCCAGCGACTCCTCGCGGGCAGTCCTAAAGCCCGCAGGATCTCCGCTTGAAGGGCGGTCTTGACCGCACTGTACCCCTCGTACAGCTCCACCTGAATGGCTTCCGTATCCGGACGTCGAATACAGAGCCTGCGGTGCCTGGTGTGTACCGGCGTCACGCAGCAACGCACGCAGTACGCAAAGCCGTCAGATCCTGTGACCACCAGTACACCTGGCGTGAGGCACGTCCGGGTTGGACCCGGGGCATTGCCACGTCACATATTTCGGATATGGTCTCCCGGAACCACTCCGCCTCATCATTGATGTCAGCAGGCCTGCCTGGTGGTGACACCCGGGCCTGCACGAACGAGGCTTCCAGGAAGAGCTGCCGGTCCAGCTGCTTCATCGCCCACCGTGGACCACTCGGGGCCCGTCGGACCGGCGCGTTCGAGGTCGAGGTTCGTCTGGGCGGAGACGTCAAGCCAGATGTACCGGTGATCAGAATAGGTCTCCACCCACTCCATGACGCGCCAGTCAACTACACGCTGCGACAGAGCGGGGCTAGCGAACGAGATGGCCACCTGATATGATGGTACGAATGAAACGCCACCGTCTTGCACCAAAGCTAGTTTATTACTGCGGTACCTTCACTAACAAACATACATGTAGATCATTAAGTAAGTACTTATAACTATGCACATACAGTTCATCTCCTTCCAACATTAATTTGAAAACCTGTAACAATGACAAAAAAAAAACATTGTTACTAACACGATACAGAGTTACTAAATGTTCTAAACAAAACTAACCTACTTAAAAATATTTCTTATAACTAACAGGTTTCCTGAGCCTCTTAGAACGTCCGACCGGGGTACTGTTTACAACATTAGGGTTAATATCCTCATTTGGATCGACACACTGTTCATCCGATCGGATTCTAACTTCCATCACTTCGTTAGCCTCCTCCCAGTCCTCATCGTCCGAACCACTCTGTTCTCTCAAGTTATCAGCACTTATTGCTACAGTATTCCTGTCATGGTCAACCGTGACCTGGACCTCCCTCTCCTCCATGGTGCTAGTCAATGGAGCTGGAGATGCTGGCGACGGCAAGGTCGCTGAGGTTTGCTCATTAGATAGCGATACGGAGGATGGTGACTGTAGTCGCGATGGCGATGGAGCGCCCGACGCCGACACAGGTAGTGGATTGCAATATGATACATTGTGGACACTGGGCGCTCCCTCTGACGACGGACTAACAACTGCTACATTACTATTACACTTAGTATATTTCCTCATTTGATCTATGTGTCTGTTACAGCTGGTTCCGTAATCGTTAAAATAAATTTCATACATTCTGTTACCTATACTCTTTTTAACGACACCTATACTCCAAATACATTTTCTTGCGATAAACCATTTCGCCCATACAGTTTCTCCTACTTGAAAACACCTCTTACATTTCATTGCTGTTTGTTCGGTCTGTTTTTCTATATTTTTGTTTTGTGGTAAGATCAAATCCAACCTACATCTTCATGGGCAGCCGTCACCTCCTTCTGCGAAGCAGTAATGCTCGCTAAGGAGGAGGCGGGACGGTTGAGGGAAAGGCAAGTTTCGCGCCCTCTCGCCCCTAGCCGCCGCAGGAGACGCCCAGGGCGTCGGGAATCCCGGGCGGATTTCCGGCCACCGTAGGCGCGGGCTTGCGGACGGTGAGCAATGGGTAGCTCACCGTCCGGTAAGGACCAGGCCCGGGTCGACGGCGCGTCGTATTCCACGCGCGCCTCAAAGAGATGTCATCAGCACAAAGTAGGGGTCCACTAGGGCCGATGCCTGCCGGGGTCGCGGGAAGGTACTTATGGGTCACCGAGGCCCTCGCAACACAGGCAACAGGAAGGAATACGGGTGGGTTTTAGTCAGTAAGAGTCTGACACACCCTCCCGCTCCGCCCAGAGCGGGAGAAGTTATTTGATGATTTCCCACCCTCAAAAAAAAAAAAAAAAACCTACATCTTAAATTCCGTCTTAACATTAACATATCTGGCGTGACACCAGTCGCGCAATGATTAGAATTCCTGAAATCAAACAGGAAACCCTGTAATTTTTCCTGAATATCTCTATGACATAATCTATCTTCTGCGAATATGCACTTTATCATTTTTTTACAAGTCTTAACAGAATTTTCTGCCTCCCGTTACTGGCAGGATGATAAATAGGTGAAGTTAAATGTTCAATTCCATTCACTCGGCAAAATGTCTGAAATTCCGCTGAGCTAATTTTAACATCATTATCGGATACAATAACACAAGGTACCCTGAACCTTGAAAACATATGTTTCAATTTTTGAATAAGAGCATTGGTAGAAGTGCCACGATCCATATGAACACATTCCAGCCATTTGGAATACGCATCTACAACAATAAGGTACACTGCCTGCCCTATAGACATATAGTCAATCTGTATACGGTGCCAGGCGGAGGGGGGGCGCGGCCAGGGCGCGGGCGGAGCGCGCGGCGGCGCACTGCGTACGCTGGCGCACGCGGCGCACGCTCCCACCCATCGCTCGATATCGGCATCGATCCCCGGCCACCACATTCGACTACGAGCTGCACTCTTGGTTTTAACGATTCCAAAATGTGCCGAGTGCAGTTCTTTCAACATTTTGTCCTTGTAAATAGCCGGAATTACTATCCTATGACCGCGAAACAAACAACCATCGATAACTTCTAAATCCGTTTTGCATTGAAAGTACGGCGATATAGATTTACATTGTATTTTCCTAGGCCAACCATTATTCATATATTTTATAACTGTTTTCAATACATTATCGGCAGCAATAGCCCGTCTAATATCATCGAACAAAACCGGTTCTACGCTGGCGTCTAAGAAAAGAAAGTACTTTGAGGACCCGTCCTCTTGCTTATCGTTATCACTGTCCACTACTGATAACGGGGACCGGGAAAAATAATCTGCTATTTGATTGTTTTTAGCGTCTACGTATTGTACCGTATAGTTGTACGCACCTAACATTATTGCATACCTCTGTAGTCGCAGGGCAGCCGTGACAGATATAAGATTTCGTTTGCCAAAAATTGATAACAGAGGTTTATGATCCGTCTTCAATATAAAAGGCTCCTGTCGGCCATAAAGATATTGGTGAAAATGTTTCACCCCGAATATAATAGCCGTCGCCTCTTTATGAATTTGGTTGTAGTTCTTTTCACTTGCCGCCAGCGATCGTGAAGCGAACGCGATTGGCCGCTCCCGATCGACCGCGTCCCGGTGCGCGAGCACAGCGCCGAGTCCGCACGGCCCCGCGTCTACCGTCAGTACCAGCGGTGCCTCCGGCTGGAAATGCGCCAGCACCCGCTCGCTGGCCAATTCGCTTTTAACCCTAGTGAATGCCGCTTGTTGTCGCTCGCCCCACTGCCACTCTACGCCCGTGCGCAGCAATTCGTTCAGCGGACTCAGTACAGAGGAAGCACTTGGAATAAAATTCCTGTAATAATTTACTACGCCTAGAAATCGTTTCACTCCTAATACGTTGGTAGGCGCAGGTGCATCTAGAATTGCCTCGACTTTAGTTGGACACGTTCTCAACCCGTTCTTATCGATTACGTAACCTAGATAAGTCACACTACTCTTAAAAAACACACATTTGTCCTTTTGAAGACGCAATCCTGCATCTTGTATTCTCTTTAATATCTCTCGTAATCTAGACAAATGAACTTCACTTGTTTTGCCCGTGATACAGACGTCATCTAGCCAAAAGCTTACCCCCTCTATACCGGATAGCAATGTTTCCATTGTTCTTTGAAATAAAGCTAGTGCGTTTGCCAAACCATAGACTAGACGAGTATAAGCAAACAAACCCTTGTGTGTATTAATGGTTGTCAACTTTTGGGATTGCTCCGATAGGCTAAATTAGTTATACGCGTTGCTCAAATCAATTTTGCTATACGCTTCCCCTCCACCTAACTTAGAAAACACTTCCTCTATTCGTGGTAAAGGATACTTGTCCACTTTAAGGTCTTTATTCAGTGTAGAAGAATAATCACCTGCAATTTTTAATTTACCATCTTGTTTTAATACCGGAACTATGGGTGCAGCGTATTCTGAATAATTAACCGGCACGAGGACACCTAAACAAGTTAATATATCCAGTTCTTCACTGACTTTGTCTTCCAGAGCAAATGGCACGGGCCGAGGCTTAAAAAATTTCGGTGTGGAATTTTATTTTAACTGCAATTCGACCTTAAACTTATTAAAACATCCTAGTTCGTCTTTCCAAATGTTTGGGTATTGGTCCAAAAATCGTTGCACTTCCTCAACGTTTTCATTCATAGTACATACTATGCTGTTATTTGCTGTTGCAAAATAAATTCGGAATTTTGTCATGAAATCACGGCCCAACAGAGGTGGTCCACCGTTTTCTATAACATATATTTTTATTTCTCCGCATGAACCTGAATATGATATTTTAGCTATAAAATACCCTAGGGGCGTGATTTTATGACCATTGTATAAACACATCTTAAAATCACTTTTATGCAAAATTAAATGAGAAAAATGTAGTAAATACAACATTTCTGAAATAACCGTAGTTCCTGACCCAGTATCTAACTCCATGCTCATTTCTATATTGTTGACATTAACAGTAATCTTAATAGGATTATAATCTACATACCTCGAGTTATAAAGTCCCCGCTTCGTCCTTGCCGATATTATACAAATTTGACTTCTTAGCCGCACATAACTTTTTTAAATGACCTTTTTGCCCACAAATAAGACACTTGTAGTTCTTAAATCTACACTGAGACGCATTATGATTTTTAAAACCGCACACTGCACAACGTGGTTGCTCGCCGTCATCAGATTTACGGCCGGCCGCGGCACCAGTGGTTTATTCGCTTCGTAGAACTTCGCCCTATCGGCGAATGTTGACCTCTTTGGAGTGAAATGATTATTGAGTACCTTCACTAGCTCATTATAGGTGGTTTCCTCGAGCTTATTCGGATGCAAAAGGTTCCGAATCAAACGGTAGGATTCGTCCGACAAATGCGTTAACAACACTGCACTTTTGTTGACGTCCGAAATGTTGTAGCCGTCTCGCCACCAGGGCCGGCAGGAGTAATCGGCTGAACGTTGATTGGTCCCCACTTCCTGCCAGATAATTTAAATGGAGAAAATTACCTGGAATTCTTCCAAAACTATCTCCCAGAGCTTCTGGACGAGACTGAAATACCAATATTGGCAATGAGAAGACCAATGATTTTTCAACAAGATGGTTGTCCAGCACACTGGACCCTAAACGTGAGAGAACATTTAAATAATTGTTTCCCAGATAGCTGGATTGGCAGAGACGGGCACATCCCTTGGCCACCTCGATCACCCGATTTAACTCCTGTGGATTTTTTTGTTTGGGGACGGGCCAAGGAGCTCGTCTACACGCACGTTGAAATTTCAACTAGAGAAGAATTAATAGAAAGAATCCAAACGGCTTTTCAAGTCATGAAGCAGGAGATGAAATTAAAAATCACCACTACAGAAGTGAGAAGTCGGGCACGCGCTTGTATAAGAAACCGCGGTCAACAAAATTTTGAACATGAACAATAAATTATTTTAACAAAAATGTTGTTTTACTGATCTGTTCGAAATAACAATTTTCATACTCAATTTTCTTTGTACACATCCTAATTACAAGAGCTAATGAGATATCTGCGTAAGTAGTACCTCAAAAGAAAGGGCAATAACCAAGCATGTTTTTAAAAAGGTTTGAACGACTGAGGCAATTTTTTTTATTTTTTTATTATGCTGTAAACAAAACATTTTCTTGTTTTTTAAAAGTTTCTTAAACTTAAATATGGCGTAGAATGTTTCTCTGATGAAACAGATGGTTGGGATTAATTTTGTTTGAGTAATCACACATTACATAAATAAAAAATTAATAAAAATAATAACATAACAGCTTTTACTGGACACTATTAACAATTAATTGAAAAAAAATGGGTTTTATTGTTAAAAACCTAAGAGTTTAAAAAAAAATACAAGGAACAGACTTCGTCTAAGACAAGTTTAGCTTAATACGTTCTAAATGGTCTAAGATATCACCCCCTTCAGGCTTTGCACCCATCTACCAAACATCCTGTATATATAAATAAATTAGATAAAAAAAATTATAAATAAATTTTTCTTTTTAATAAAAGTTACTATTTACCCGAAATATATAATACAGGAGTTTTATTTCATCCCGCTTTGTCCTATAAGACAGAAATGATAATGATATGTGTCACAGTTTCGGCGTTCTTTATAATTTAAATCCACAATTAAAAACAACAATCGACTAAATCAAGTCAATACCATCACAGCACTATGATCAATCATGACGTACTTTTTTGTCACGATATGATGACAGTGGCGTAGCAGGCACGCCTGTTTTTAATTTGCTCGCCTCTGCACTAGAGGTGTGCCACCGATATTTATTAATAATATCGAAATAATAATGGGTATTTTATTTTTATGGTTTCGTATTTTCTATACAGTATCAGCATTGTCAAATAATAAAATTTAAGTTTCTATGAATGAACAACCAGTAACAATGCCTTAACGTACCGCTACGTACTGATGCACTATGACTGATATATTTGCTGAAATAAATACTATTTACTGTATATTATACTTTTCAGAATACGAGGAAAATATGCGAAAGCAACAAAACTAACATAAATACAATATTCGCATTGTTATTGAATTTAGAATTTACTAGACAGACGAACACTGCCATCTTTTAGAATTCTTACGAACAATCTTCGCACGTCGTGTTATTATTCTAATAAGAGCGGCTAAACAGACCTCTAAACAAGGTTGTGTACCTATTCAACGATAAATTATGCATTTTTACAAAATAAATACACAATGTTTAATGAGTCGAGTCATAAATAGGTACTTAATTTATAGAGATAAGTATGTCAGTGTTAGTTATGCGAGGAGGTATCTAGTCTACGAATAGGTGAGCGACAGCGCGGCGCACTAATGAGACCGAACGGCGAAATCTTAGCTGACTTAAATTTGAGCGTCTAAAAGTGACGAAAGAAATTCCATTATTTGGCTACGACTTTTCAAAGTATTTTTTAAAGTACTAACTAGTAGAAATTAGTTGTTAGGGCCAAATAAAAGAAATACTGTAAATGAAAAGTTATTTGATTTTTTCATTATCGTTTAGTGTTGCCATTTTATATTTATTCAGCCAATTGACAGTAAGTACAGCATTATTGTATTGTTTTAGTTTGTTATTATAATTAAACGGAGTAAATGAATTAACAATACAGTTTATTTCTAAGTGTAGGTATTCCTTGCAGGTAGGTAAAAATACTGTGGTGTTAAAATAAATAAATTACTTTCAATTAATGACTAGCAAAAAGATTAGTAACCCAAACCAAACAAAAATTCTTGCTTATTGACGACTGTCGATTGGTTCATAGTGATGCTCATATTGTTGATATCTATTGTATACCTAAAGTAAGGCCAAAGAGTATTTAGAACCACTGGGATTAACTACCATAAACAATATTTTTACAAGACATTTCATTATGAATTAACTACGTAAGGAAAATACGATATCTAAGCGTTATTGCCATTTTACTTCCTTAATTTGGAATATAAAAGTTACCATTGAAATAAACTACAAAAGTTCATGACTAAATATTTATTATTCTCGGCCTTCTCGAACAAAAAATCATGCACAAACTAATTAAGAAGGTGAAGATATTTTTTATAAGACGTAGAAATTTAATCTCAGCTAAAATAATGTATGCCATTGTTTATTAGTACGTATGGATATTATTATTTAATAAGAAGACTTAATTAACAAACTTTGTACGTATCGCAAAATGTTACATCAAATTTAATTTTATTTAACTCATCAGTACTCGTATTATTGGCATCCATTGTTATTAATAAAGGAACAGTTCTATTTGAAAATGTTCCGTGTGTGACGTCATGGGATTGTCATGATTAAATGACTGTGGCGTTCCAGGCACAGAAAATATGACAGTGTGATGGAGACGGGCATTACAGTAATTATGATTTATCGATAATCAACTGACACCGACAATTCCTGAGCAGAGTTCAGTATTATAAAATTTTCATGATTTCTCAATCATAAAAACTACAATATCAAAAGTTTTATTTATTTATTGAGGACTAATTTAAAGAAATTAAATATAACGTAGGTTACCGTCGAGGTCGATATGCTTGTTATATTGATTGCTACTTATATCAGTACGTGTCATGATATGGTGACTGTGGCGCTGAGGGCAGTATGTTTTTCGAACTTTTTAATGGGTATTAGTTTTTATCATCTTATGTTAATATACATGAAATATATAAAAAAAGAAGAATATATATATAAAGAAAGAAGTTCAACTAATCTAAATTAGGATGAGTCAAGGAACATAATTAGCAAAGGAAATAAAAAAAATAATGTTGTTTTATGAATTTTATTTACGTATAAAAGTCTGTCATGTGGTCGTGACCGTGGCGTACTGGGCACGTTTTGGCTTGTCATCCTATACATGACTGTAGCGGTCAAAAGGTTAAACAATTTGCCATCGACAACATTTTTCATGACCTATTTTACTCATTTTCATTATTTTTCAATTAACTGTTTATTTTTTATTTCGATGGTCCTGGTTTATAGTTTGTGACTTCGAGTTACAGCTATAGCTTTATGTAAGCGGACAAGCCCTTTATGCCTGCTTTTATTTAGGTACTATGTTCTGTTTACGTTTTTATGTTGTAATTTTTATTTCTGCTTGAGTACAGTTTTCATTGTTTTGTTGGTATATTGGCGTGTGCTAGCTAACATATGGCAAGTGATTAAAACTAATGTTTTGTGTTTCGTAATGTTAACTAAACAGACAGGTGGGCTGCTGATTTTGTTGCGCCACTTCTTTCCAGCTAAAGCACTATAGGAAGTGGTATAGGCGGGCGTTTTTGGGGGACTGTCTTATATAAATTTGACGTTCAAGAAGTGCTGATTCTCAGCCTAGTTTGAATAAATGACTTTTGATTTCGATTATATGCTGTAAATAAAAAAAATATTATGAAATATGCATCAGTAAACCAAACATTCGATAAAAAAATTATAAGAAGAAGAAAAGATTCCTTATTCCATTTGATTACGATAATACATAATCAGCCTATAATGTTCCCACTGCTGGGACACAGGCCTTCTCTCTGTGAGAGGGAGCGGGCCGTAATCCACCACGCGGGCCCAGTGCGGGTTGGTAGATGTCACATGTCTTCGAATTTTTGGTTCTAGGACATGCCGGTTTCCTCGATTATTACCTTATTACGATAATAACCAAACTATATTTATTTACTTAAAAACAATTATGTTTAAACTGTTAGTGGATATAGTCGATTCTAAGTATGTAGGTATGCATAAGTCTTCAAAATTCGAAAACACGAATGTTTAATGAAGAACTACATAATTAAAAAATAAAAAGTTTTATTAAAGTACCTAGGTAACAAAACTTTTAATAGTAAAATAACGTATATACAAAAAAAAATATTTACTCGTTTCAGCTATAAAGTCATCTAGATTTAAGAAAATTATATTATTCTATCTATACCTGTTGATTATATCTTAACTTCAGGAAACAATTTTTATTAAGTAAACTACTTACTGTATATTATTATACTACATAAACTATCATTAGTAATGTTTGAATACCACAACACTAGCATAAATATTTTTTAAATGAATATTGTAATTTTAAAAAAATAGGCAGGTATTATTACACAACACCTTTTTGCCTACAAAAAGATCCCTCCCGTCGCGCTTCCTCACCCCGCGCCTCAAGTCAGACCCGCTTAGTTTCGATAGCAAACTCTCATTGACTCGCAATGCTGTATCCTGAAGTCATTTTGTAACAGTCGACGACGGCCGTCTCGAGTTGAACGGCTAGTACGAGTAATCATAAATTATGTAACTATTGTTTGCACACTGCAAACAATAGTTACAAACTAATAGAGAGGTTGCAATCGTTAGATTTAGCAATTTAATATCTACTAGTACCGAAGTTAATACAAAGCCCGATCCCACGACGAGCCTTCGCGGCCACCTCCACGCACCGGTGCGCACGTCGTTCTTCCGCAGCGTTCGCAATATTAATCTATGAGCGTTCGACACGCGACTGATTGCAGTGTTGCCAGACGCCGAAGGCGTGTCCTCGTATTTATATGGTCTGAAATCTCGTATTTTGTCAACACAACCTCGTACATACCATTTATTTAATAAATTGCTTAAAATCTATTGATGTTCTAGTCAACTATCTCATAACCAAGCACTCTACAATGAAATTTATTCAATCACACCGCTCTGGACAATAGAGTATCCATGGTCGCAGGTAGCAGGTCGTACCACCGGAATTTTGCTTTGAATACTGTATACAGTATCCGAACTGTACCTACTATAGTGGACGTGGAGTAGAGTGGAATTAACATAGACACATTTTCTACGATTAACGTTAGTTTCTACGTTCATCTTTTAAAAACAATATAAGTAAAATTAATTAAATGAAACCTTTCGTACATACACACCGTTCATTCATTTCTAAAATATGATTTGTATCAACGAATCTCGTACAAAATCGTACGAGGATGGACGTAAGCTCGTACCAGGACCACTAAATCTCGTACATGTACGAGAAACCTCGTATGGATGGCAACGCTGACTGATTGAGAGACATCCGGACTAGAATTAAAACGCAGTCAAGTATGATCTCGACTGCAGTGAAAAGTAGGTATCATTGTTCGAGTTACTGATAATGCAGTAACAGTGACTGATACTGCTAATTTAATTATCATTTAGTTATTTTTCAGCTTTAGAACAATACAGACTATTGTACAGTAAATAATAAACGTACTGCAATTTAGTTGGTTTTCACTAAATAAATCTACTACTATCACTAAATAAGGTACCACATTCAAGCATTTTGCTGCATTTTAGTCAGTAGTTCATATTAAATAAATCGGGAGAGAAACCGTTCTCCTAAGACCGATTCGCCATTGGACTGTTCGTCGACAGGATGATTCATTTAATTCCGTTTCCCCAGCAGGGTCTTTCACCTACGGACAGTTCGCCGACAAAACCTTTCATATACCTACGTCGCATTCGACGACAGCCCTTATTGAATCATTTGGGTTAGGTTAGGTTAGAACAGTGACCATTAACCAGATCCCCTCTATTGTTGGTGACCTACTATATTTGCTACAAAGGGCTGTCGTCGAAACTGACGCATATGAAAGGTTCTGTCGGCGAAATGTCCATAGGTGAAAGTCCCTGCTTGGGAAACGGAAATAAATGAATCATCTTGTCGACGAACAGTCCAAAGGCGAATCGGTCTTAGGAGAACGGTTGCTGAATCAAATAAATCAGTGATCAACCATGCATATTAACACTATATTTTTGGCACAAAAACTACTTACTACGTTTTAGTTTATATGCCTAAATAGTTTTTAGGTGTAGATTACAGATTTTATGTGGTAATATAGATTTTTACTGCGTTTAACTTGGTGAAACGAGGGGGTCGTTGTAGACGTTACTGCTTTACCTAATTGTATTTTAGTTATTATTACAATATATGTTGACATGCGATGTTGAGTTACTGATTTTACAAATTTGGTTTTTTTAATCTGTAAAAATCTTCGAATCAAAAACTTGGTTACTCCAATGTGTTCCTTATAGCATGCCCGTTAAAATTCAATAAGTATTCAACTTAAAAACGTAAAAAAACCTGTTAGGTACTGCGTTTTAGGGCCTGCACGGCAGACAGGTTGCGTTTTGTAGTTTCTGCCTACCCACATAGGAAGAAGGCATGAGTTTATGTAGTTAGGTATGTATATATATGTGTGAATAAAATGTTGTTTATACTCGGTCCCAAAATGTGATTGCTAATAGAACCAATATACGAAGTATACGTATGTAGGAATTTTTTGTTTGAACATTGTTTTTTTTTAAGAAAACGGCTGATGAAGATGTATACGGGGCCACCTTAAATTATCTAGCAAAACTCTGCAGACGTGAATATGGGTATCAATATCTAAACAGAATTGAAATTAAAATAAAATAATAAAATATTACCTACAATCTAGCAAATAAATTAATTTCAATTTGAATGTACCTGCGGTGGATGAGCCCCGAATAATTCATCAAATTAATTTATTTTTTGTTTTATCATGTATAAATATCGTTACCCATCACGTCTACGGAGTTTCGCATGCAAATTGAATTTCACCCCGTATAGAAAAAGTAGACATATTGCGCTGACCCCAAATAAATCAGAATAAGGGCAGGTCAACGATGATAAATTTTGTCAAGCGAACATCTGGGCAGCAAGAGAGTAGTTTAGTATATATGTATTTTTAAAGTAAAAAAAAAAAAAAAAAAAACATTAAACCCGACTGCATAAAAAGCGAACTAAAAATATGGAAACAAGGTTATGTATAAAATAAAATAATTCAAAGTAATTCTTCTAAAATAAAGTAATTCTAATCAAAATGGCTGACCAAAACTATAAGTAACCTCAGACTAACCCTGCTACCTGTTCCACCCCGACCCTTGCTCGACCCAGCCCGCGCCGCTGAGCTGAGCAGCTTTCGTTCATCACGATCCGATTCAGCCTGTTCCTTGCTGACTTCTCCCAGCGACGCCCTAAGTCAAGATCCGTACTCGACAGGGGATGCCCTTTTAGCGTGTTGTCGCCAGGGACCGTGGAAGTACTCCATGACGGGAAGGGCAAACTTTTTTGGTATTGTTTTGTCAATTTACTGCTGTTATAAATTGAAACAGAGATGATAATTTTTCTTACGTACAAGTGCTTTTTCTCTTTAGAAAAGCCAGCCAAGTGCGTGTCGGACCACGCGCAATGAAGGGTTCCGTAGTTGGGGAGTTAGGATGAAATTATGCCAAAAACAAACCTAACATTGTAGTTGAAAAATGTTTTCCTATACATCGATATACGAGACGGTCAATTATCCAACTGCTTTAAGATGGCCGACTATTACTCGTTAACTTGTAAAGCCTAGGTATATAGAAAATCTAGGTTCTAACACTTTAATAAAACGAGTTGTGGGCTTTTTAAAATGTATAGATTACTATAAGCCAATTAAAGTTCACTAGGAAGGTTATACGTCCGTCTCCGTTAAAGCGCAAACAAGAAGTAAATGTAAGAATGATAATGGGTAGTAAGGGAAGCATGTTTCCTTTTTTCCTTTTAAATAACCTACTTAATAAATAACTTACGATATATCGATTATTACAGAATGGATTATAGATTGATTTTTGTAAATATGTAGATAAGTCAAATAATTCGACAGCCTACTTAGCTGTGATAGTTTTCCTTTTAATTTCATTATATGTACTACTGCCATGATTTTTTTCACATCTCCATAAATAACCATTTAGCTGGCAGGGGGGAAACACTTGACTCTAACAAAAATTTGCACTTTAAAGCTTAATATTACGCAAACGGATTCTTGAATCGAAAAATGGTATTGTCAGACCCACAATATTTTTGAATGGCCTATCCAACGATACCCCATACTATGGGATAGAAGAAAAAATTATCATCCCCACATTACGTGCAAGGGCCTACCTAGGCCACAAGGGCCACCCTAAAAATATTATTTCATGGCAAAAAAACAAAGCTCTCCTTCTTTACCAGGTAGTAAAAACTTTTTACAAAAATAAACCAACCGACTTCCAAAAAAAACTTTGTTTTAATTTTTTTTAATTGTTTTTTTTTTTGTAAAAAGTTTTTTATTTTTCACTTTTCAGTGGGTCAGTTTGTAATTTATCTAAGTTACAATAGCCTAATGTCAACTGCTCATCACCTTTTACAAAATATTGCTTTTCTGGATGCAGGGACGTTAATTGTTGAGGAGTTCTCCTGGTAAGAACCAGGAGAACTGTCACTCACCATATGCATTGTGAAGAGCATAAATGGCTTAGAAACCATATTAAAGTACCTAATCGAATCGCAACTCGTTAATTAAATTGTAGTGTGTGTACGTCTTTAGTATGTAAGTATATGTAAACCTAGATAGTTGTTATATGTATGTAGCTAAGCTAAGACACTGTACTTGCGAGTCGACACAATAAAGTGAGCCTTTACCGTGTAAACATGTGTATCATTCCATACGACACTTCATGGCGACCTTGCCATACAAGGTCTTATCGTTAGTGAAATACGGACAGTGAAGAAAAATAAAATAATTTAAATTTCGGACACTTCAAAATAAAAATATAGACAGTGGCACAGTGTTGTGAAATGTGTAAACAAACGTAAATTTTTGAAACATGGGGACTACTCAAACTAAAGAAGAAACAATCATCGCGCAAACGGCTGCTGGTGATGGAAAGAATGACGCGACAGCCGAGTTGGGCTACTCCAGCATCAGCACGACAAATATCCTCCTCACCCTAATCACAGTTGTCCTGTTGGCAGCGGCATGCTATGCTATCTGTTATTATTATAAGAAGATGCATGTAAAATGGATGGAGAGGCAGATGAACCGCAGGTCCATATGTCGTAGGCAGACCTACTTCAAGAAACCCAACGACGCCGACACTTCCGTGTGAAAAAAAAAAAAAAAACAAAGTGTTTCTACCATAAATACAATCGCCGCGTAGTGCTACAAAAGTTAGTAAAGTGATATTTTGCTATAACTTCATCTCTAAACAGTATCAAAATAATTGCAATTATATCGCATAAACGTGTTTAAAAAGTAAGTAATTATTATAAATGTGTAACAGTTCTTAGATCTCGCACGGCGACACACCGAACTCGATACCTCGCGTCGGATGTGGAACGTTATCGCACTGTATTCCTGGAAGATAGTAAGCGGAGAACCGTAGGAAGATATTTTATTGTTAAGAGGATGTCATTGCATTCCATTATGTTTTATTTTTAAATTATGGCCGATGATTTTAATAGGATATATGCAGATTTGGTGGATATTCGTAAATATTTAATAAAGAAAGGGCAAACTAGATTTACAGGTTCTATTGCATTGAATAAGTCAAGAGAGGCTAAGGATTTATTTAGTGAAGCGCAATTATTGTATTCTAAGTTATCGCATGATTTAAAGCCTAATTTAGTGACGCAATTGACCACCACCTTCGATGAAATAAAGAGTATATTTTTAAATATAAGTGAGTTGTGTGTTTCGCCTCCTAGCGAAATAAAAATAATAAAAATGGAATTTGATATTCGGACGGCGTGTAATTTAATCCCACTTATGGATGGTAGGGAGGAGACCACGAAACGATTGATTGATGCTGTAGCAATGTATGCGGATATGTTAGACGATTCTTAAGAAACTTCAGGACTTCAGGAAGGACTTCTTATTAAGTAGTTCCGGTGGCCATCTGTGCTCTTCATCATCAATTTCACTCCACCAAATGGTGCTGCCAGAGAGCAAATGCACAAGTTACTATAAAAAATACCTAAATCGCTATAGGTGTGCCTTTAAAATTTAAGGTCGATTTCCATGGGATCCTCTCATCAGATTATAATTTGTGACAATGGGACCACCCCGGGAGCATACCCTTACAAACAAAGAACAATTTTTAAAATCGGTTCACAATTGACGGAGAAATCGGCGAACAAACATAAAAAAGCATATATACGGTCGAATTGAGAAACCTCCTCCTTTTTGAAGTCGGTTAAAAATGACCCCTTACTTCCGGCAAAAGCAGGTGGAAGTGTGTCGCCTTTTTTTGCAGTCGCCTAGTTTTATTGCTAGCCTGGAGACCTTAAGTTGTTAAGGCATCCACAGAATAGCCCGGATAAGCAGTCGCTAACCTCCTAGGTTGACCTGCCAGATGCCATTCACAAAAAACCCTGCTGTCGGTGTTGAGCCGAACATTGAGAATAAAACAGAGTGAGAGTTTCATAAGTGCCCATGTAGGTTTATGTGAAATAAAAATATTTTGATTTGATTTCATTTGAGTGCATTCCAGCGCGTCAAAAAATACACTGTTGGATTTTCAACTCTCGGCACTAAGCAGTGCGTTGAAAATCCAGTGCGCGATAAGAAATTGCCCGAAGGTACGAAGACTAAAAGTGGGACAAATAATTTAGCCAAATTTTCGACATGAGCAATTTGTTTAAAAAAATCTTGCATAACACAGAAGACTGTTTAACATATCTACAAGCATATCCCAATAAATCTAGACCCCAATCCAGTGCTGAGACAGCTGTACTGACTGCTTCATCGGAATCTATTCACGACCTTCACTCTTAAGGGACAAGCCCAACCGTAAATCACTCACATATTTCTTTTTATCAAGGAACGGGTGTAAATTACTTTTACTATGGTAGGCAGGATCAATTTTTACTCTCTTGAAAAATAAAAAGCATAAAAGATACGGGTAGGTTACCAACCTGTATGGTTTAATAATGTATTGTCACTAAGTTATCTGGGGGCACACTAGTGAGACGAGACGAGCGAAGCACAAGGGCACTACCTACCTTTTCTGGAAGAGCTTCGTCGTTTTTTAGAGCCCTTATAACTTGCGTTTGGATTATACCAGATAAACAAAATACTCGGGATATGATGTCAATAGTAAACTCATTAAACGTATAAAGTTTTAACTGCATGGCTCTTATACTTTAGATTTTATTTCTATCTAAAAACCCGATTTCGTCACTGACTCACTCACTGATGATCATTAAAATTCTTAGGGTTCTTCCTGAAAACCTAGAAAGCTGAAATTTGGTATGTAAGCTAGTACTTATTAGTACACAAACAACAAAAAAATTAAACTTGAAACTTTTACCTTGGAAACGGCCAAGTCACATATTTGGACTAAGGTGTAGCTGTAAGGTGTAGTGTGAGGTTAGGGCGTGTAGAGTTAAGTTTGGCTCTACTTAGGATTTGATAACTTTTTGACGGTGCGAGCCATGTGGTCTCGTCTTGGCAGTATTTTACATGACAATGTTTTTGGTACCTTTGTATTTAACAAATTGTCAGTCGTAGGACTGCACGTCTCGCGCACGTATGGGAGTGGCGCGAGGAAGCGAAACGCCGGGGCGTAAGTCTGCTGCCGCGAGAAATCGCGGCACAGCGGACGGAGCTCCGGCGGGATCTCATGGCGACATGGAAAGTATGGTTATCGCAATCCAGTGCTGGGCACGCCACGATCGCTGCGATAAGTCCCCCCTTTGAGGAGTGGCTAGAGAGGCGCCACGGCGTCCTCACCTTCCGCCTGACGCAGGTCCTCACCGGACACGGCAGTTTCGGGAGGTTCCTGTGTCGGATAAGGCGGGAGGAAACGTCCGGGTGTCACCACTGTGTGGATCGCCCGGAGGACACGGTGGAGCATACGGTGGAGGTCTGCTCGGCTGGGGCAGAACACCGTCGTGTACTCGTGGAGGCGATCGGCGGCAGAGATCTCTCGCGTCCGGCCCTGGTTCAAGCCATGGTACGGAGCGAGACGGCATGGGCAGCCGTCACCTCCTTCTGCGAAGCAGTAATGCTCGCAAAGGATGAGGCGGGACGGGCGCGGGCTTGCGGACGGTAAGCAATGGGTAGCTCACCGTCCGGTAAGGACCAGGCCCGGGTCGACGGCGCGTCGTACTCCACGCGGGCCTCAAAGAGATGTCAGCACAAATGTAGGGGTCCACTAGGGCCGATGCCTGCCGGGGTCGCGGGAAGGTACCGAGGCCCCTGACAACACAGGCAACAGGAAGGAATACGGGTGTGTTTTAGTCAGTAAGTAGCTTCACAAACTTGTAAACATCTTTATATAATTATGTATCTGAGCGTTTACGGTCACGCGAGTTCAGTGCTTTTTCCCCATCCCAAAAGTACCCAATCCTAAGTTTTCAGGCCCGGCGAAAGGATTAGTGGCTGGAGGGAGTCCAGTCGTTATCGCTTGCCCTGTAAAGCACCTGCCGCACTCTACAGTATATAGGCTTACCTAGGTAAATAGGCTCTACCTAGGTGGACATCTATATCCTTACTCCTCGTGGGAATTATATGGACACAATAAAAAAAAACAAAAATCAATATATCGATTTATGCCGCAATCAATCCTACAACTGCAAAATTTTGTTGGTCTACTATTACTTGTTAACCTGTAAAGCCCACTTAGCTGTGATAGTTTTCCTTTTAATTTCGTTATATGTACTCGTACTACTGCCATTAATTTTTTCACATCTCCATTTAGCTGTCGCGGGGGGGGGGGGGGGTCACTTGGCTCTAACGAAAATTAGCACTTCAATGCTTAATATTACGCAAGCGGATCCTTGAATCGACTATAATATTTTTAAACGGCATTACATGCAACAAAAAAAATATTTTAAGATGTTATGTCTATTACAGCTTTCTATTACTAAGCGTCTCAGCGGGGACAGACAGACAGACGGACATGGCGAAACTATAATAAGGGTTCCTTGTTTACGACGTGTTCGCGACGATACGTCATCACATAGTGTTTTCGTATTGTTTTTGAAAGTAACTTAAATTCAGTGTTCATGACGGTATCTCACCATAGTGTCATTCAGTGTTTTTGAACAATAACGTAGATTCAAGTGATAACAGTGCTAGTTTAAGCATAATTATAAACGATTTTAAGACGCTGACAACACCTAAACCGCGGTCACTGTCAGATTGCATAGAAAAGAAAGAGAAGCGCGATAATACAACGCTTGTAATTTATAGCAAAATATGGAGCAATTATCTATTTACTCAAAATTGAGTTGAGTAATCGAAAATAAAAAACAACCAAGTTCTGCATTCAAATAAGACGTTCTTGTTATTAATTAAATACGTAACGTATGTTGATAATTAATACAGATATTTTGAATTGGAACTCAAGGTAAGAGGTTAGTTTAACGTTAGTTTGTATCGAGATTTTTTTTTTCAAAACCTGTTTTGGTAACAACCAACTTCTGGGAAATATGTTCAAAATTAACATATATTTTTTCCACTCACTAGTACCACAAACTATACAGATATGGCAATTTGAAGCCTATTTTGGCCAATTGGGTCTTGACAGCGCCTTAAAATAGTGTTTAGTACATAAGACGGTAAGTACGGCACTTACAAACATCAGTTAAGTGGATTATATAGCCATAATTTATAGTTTTTTCGATGTGTCCAGGTAGTGTAGACCGAAGCGTAGCCCTGGACATAACTTTTATGTATCTAGTCCCTTGGAAAAGCCCATTTAACTGAGTTTGTATGTCGTGTTACTTTAGATTAGTAAACATTGTTATTTTGGTGTAACCAATCCTGATTTCAGGGCGCGTCAGGCCCTGAAACATATAGCTGTGATATTTTAAATATCAAATTGTTTTAGTTTTTAATTTAGGTTCGGTACTTTTCCAGAAAAACACCGGACAAAACCGTTCTAGTGCAAAATTGCAATATTTTGTCTGTTTCCACTGAAAGGATATTTCAGGGGAAACAGACAAAATATTTCAAAATAAAACCGATACAGATATCTCAGGAGACGGGGAATTTTACAGGGAATGTAATGACATACTCGTATAACATGCTTCATTTAATCTTATACTTTTTTTTTTTTTTTGATGGTGGGAAATCATCAAATAACTTCTCCCGCTCTGGGCGGAGCGGGAGGGTGTGTCAGACTCTTACTGACTAAAACCCACCCATATTCCTTCCTGTTGCCTGTGTTGCCAGGGGACTCGGTGACCCATAAGTACCTTCCCGCGACCCCGGCAGGCATCGACCCTAGTGGACCCCTACATTTGTGCTGACATCTCTTTGAGGCGCGCGTGGAATACGACGCGCCGTCGACCCGGGCCTGGTCCTTATCGGACGGTGAGCTACCCATTGCTCACCGTCCGCAAGCCCGCGCCTACGGTGGCTGGAAATCCGCCCGAGATTCCCGACGCCCAGGGCGTCTCCTGCGGCGGCTAGGGGCGAGAGGGCGCGAAACGTGCCTTTCCCTCAACCGTCCCGCCTCCTCCTTCGCGAGCATTACTGCTTCGCAGAAGGAGGTGACGGCTGCCCATGCCCTCTCGCTCCGTACCATGGCCTGAACCAGGGCCGGACGCGAGAGGTCTCTGCCGCCGATCGCCTCCACGAGGACACGGCGGTGCTCTGCCCAAGCCGGGCAGACCTCCACCGTAAGCTCCACCGTGTCCTCCGGGCGATCCACACAGTGGTGACACCCGGACGTTTCCTCCCGCCTTATCCGACACAGGAACCTCCCGAAGCTGCCGTGCCCGGTGAGGACCTGCGTCAGGCGGAAGGTGAGGACGCCGTGGCGTCTCTCCAGCCACTCCTCAAAGAGGGGACTTATCGCCGCAATCGTGGCGTGCCCAGCACTGGGTTGCGACAACCGTACTTTCCATGACGCCATGAGATCCCGCCGGAGCTCCGTCCGTTGTGCCGCGATTTCTCGCGGCAATGGACTTACGCCCCGGCGTTTCGCCTCCTCGCGCCACTCCCATACGTGCGCGAGGACTTTTGCCTCCAGATCCCATGGCGGCAATCCGGCGAGGAGGCTCGCTGCCTCACAGGAGACCGTGCGGTATCCCCGGACCATCCGGATGGCCATGACCCTTTGGGCCGCGCTCAACCGGCGGGCTGGCCGCAGCGCCAGAGAGCGCGCCCATACAGGAGCCCCGTAGAGGGCCATGGACCGCACGACCCCCGCGTAGAGCCTCCGGCAGGAGGCGTTTGGACCCCCTAGATTGGGCAGGAGCCGCTTCAATGCAGCGCCCGCCCGCTCCGGTTTGGGAGCCAAACGTCGGAAATGCTCCACGAAGTTCCACCGGCTGTCGAGGACGAGTCCCAGGTACTTCATCGTCGACTCGACGCCGATAGAAACCCCTCCTACCGTTATTTGGGACCCCGACGGTGGCGCGTTCCGAGGACCATGAAAACACATGGCCTCGGACTTGTGCAGGGCCACCTCGAGTCCCAATTGCCGGATCCTTTCGACGATTGTCGCAACCCCGCGTGCCGCTAATTCAGCCGCCGCCTGGTGCGACCTCCCCTGCGCCAGGACCAACGTGTCGTCAGCGTAGCACACTACGCTGACGCCGCTAGGGAGGTCGGCGCGCAGCACCCAGTCGTATCCGATGTTCCACAGATGCGGCCCCAGGACCGATCCCTGTGGGACACCGCACGACATCTCTTGCCGGTTCCACACTCCCTGGTAACCGGGGTAGATGACGGCCCTGTCCGTCAAATAGGCCTCGACCACACGACAGAGGTAGGTCGGCATCCCGTGATACCGGAGTGCCTCCCTGATGCAACTCCAGGGCAGGGTATTGAAGGCATTGGCGATGTCTAGAGACACCGCCAAGACGACCCCACCCTGGGCAACAGCATTCCCCGTCGTCAGGGCTCGCACACGCATGATGGCGTCCACCGTAGAGCGCCGTCTGCGGAAACCAAACTGGCTCTCCGCCAAATCCGGCCCCACCTGCACCAGCTGGCCGACGAGGCGGTCTGCAATGACTCTTTCAAAGAGCTTGCCCACCTCGTCGAGCAGCACGATGGACCGATAAGCGGACGGAGAGTCCGCAGGGCGCCCTGCCTTCTTTATGAGGACCAGTTTCCCCGTCTTCCAGCGAAGCGGGAACTGGCCCCTCTCCATGCATGCGCTTAGGAGCCCCCTAAGTCGAGGCCCGAGAGCCTCCAAGGCCAGGACCCAGGGCTTCCCAGGTAAGCCGTCGGGTCCTGGGGCGGTATTTTTGGCATTAAGCCTGCGTACCGCCGCTCTCATTTCTACCTCGGTCACCTCCGGAGCATCGTCGTCGTCGTCGGCGGTGTGGTCCGCATCGGGCACCGCAGTAGGCGGAGCCATAGGCGGGGGAGGTGTGTTCCCCTCGGGAAGGGAACAGAGCGCTCACCACGTCCTCCACAAGCTGGGGCCGGAGACTCTGCGTCAGCGGGGGAGCCCATGGGCGGAGTTTATCCCGCACCACTTTGTACGGGCGTCCCCACGGGTCCCTGTCCAGAGTCCCCAGCGTCTCCTCGTGGGCCAACCCCCTGGCCCGCAGGATCTCCGCTTGGAGGGCGGTCTTCGCCGCTCTGTACCCCTCGTACAGCTCCGCCTGAATGGCTTCCGTATCCGGAGGTTTGATACGGAGCCTGCCGTGTCTGGTGTACCGGCGTCGCGCAGCCACGCACGCAGTGCGCAGAGCCGTCAGCTCCTGCGACCACCAGTACACCTGGCGCGAGGCACGTCCAGGCTGGACCCGGGGCATTGCCACGTCACATATGTCGGACATGGCCTCCCGGAACCACTCCGCCTTGTCGTTGATGTCGGCAGGCCTGTCCGACACCCAGGCCTGCACGATCGAGGCTTCCAGGAGGAGCTCCCGGTCCAGCTGCCCAGCGCCCACCGCGGACCACTCGGGGCCCGTCGGACCGGCGCGTCCGAGGTCTGGGCGGAGACGTCGAACCGGATATACCGGTGATCGGAATAGGTCTCCACCCCCTCTATGACACGCCAGTCAACTACACGCGGCGACAGAGCGGGGCTGGC
This sequence comes from Atethmia centrago, assembly GCA_905333075.3. Classification (NCBI taxonomy): domain Eukaryota; kingdom Metazoa; phylum Arthropoda; class Insecta; order Lepidoptera; family Noctuidae; genus Atethmia; species Atethmia centrago. Next base: position 24,430,935 of record HG995378.1, on the reverse strand, counting down.
GAACGAGATGTCCACCACTGATTCACCCCGCATTCGCACACACGTGGGGACAGAACCCCGGTTTAGGACGACCAGGCCTGTCTCCAGAGCCCAGTCCTCCACTATCCTGCCCCGTGTGTCCGTTAACCGGGAACCCCAAGCCAAATTCTTGGCATTGAAGTCCCCGAGGACGAACACGGGGAGGGAACCAAACCCGACGATGACGTCTCTCAACTCCGCAAGGGAGTTGTGGAACTCGGCAAGAGTTCGGTTCGGAGAGAAGTAGACCCCTACCACGACAATCTCCCCGAACCGTGCTGCTACGCAGCCCCGTCCTCTCTTGACGGCCTCGAGGGACGGAGTACCGGCGGCGGCCGACGAAATTAGGGTCACTGAGCCGCTCAGGTCCTCCACCCAGTCATCCCTGGGCGGGACAAAGTACGGCTCAGCGACCACGGCGATGTTAATCGACCACTGCGCCATGCTCTGGAGCAACAGATCCTGAGCGGCGGCGCAGTGGTTGATGTTCGCCTGGAGGAGGCGTAATGGGGCCATTAATGGCACTCCATGTCAGCCCCCTCTTGGGCCTCCTTCCCAGCCCCCTGACAGGGGCCTGCCGCAGCGGCCACGGTGGCGATGGCGACGACGGCGGTGTTGGAGGCGGCAGCGGCGGTGGCAGTGGTGATGGCAGCGGCGGTGACGGCGGTGGCGGAGGGCTTGCCTCTGGCCCTGGCTTTGGTGGGTGGGGCGCAGGCCTTGCCCCCCATCCGGTGCTCGGCCGGCTTGCCAGGCGCCGCACATACGGCACAGTACGGCGTGGCATTGCACGAGCCGGCCTTGTGCCCGGGCAGGCCGCAGCGGTAGCAAAGACCGCTACGGTCCACCTCCGAGGTTCAATTCGCTTGCACGTGGTTGCCCACCTGGCAGCGGAAGCACCTCAGAGGTCTGGGTTCCAGCAGTTTAACCTGTGCTGACACCCAGCCCACCAATAACCTTTTGCCCTCTCTGGCAATATTTTTGGCCGCCGACACGGGGCAGCTCACCATAGCGGTTTGCAGCCCCGCGGAGTCAGGATGGATGGTGCCCACCCTCACCTGCTCGGCAGAGCACCCCCCAGTCCTAACTACTGCGGCGACCGCCTTTTCCTCCGTCACGGAGTCGTCCAGGCCCATGATGCGCATGCTAGCGCACTTGGTGGGCCTGGACACTCGGACCTCGTCCGCATTTAGGGACGCCCTGAGCCTTTCGGCCAGAGCGTCAGCGGCCGGGCCACTGGCCGCACCGGGGACCTCCACCATTCGGGCCCCAGTCGCCGTTACCTTCATTTTTAGGCCAGTGGCAGCGCCGAGCTCCTCGAGGCGCACCACCTCACCCACCTTCGCCATAACAGTCCTGTAGGACACGCCCTTCTTTTCCGCATACGGCTGTAGTGTAATCACCACGGATGCGGAATTCGGGGCGCGGAGCCTAGCCGCGGCGGTGCGCTTCTTGCGCTGCTGCCGCCTCTCCCTCTTTTTGGCTGCTCTTGCTGCCTTACCCGCCTTCTTCTTCTCCCCGGCCACTTGCCATTCGGCATCGGCCGGAAGAGATTCAGGAGGCGGCGGCGGCCGTCTCACCACCAGGGCCGATGCCTTCGCCGCCAAGGCCGGAGCCCTCTTCACCTGGACTGGAGCTCTCGCTGCTGGGGCTGGAGCCCTCGCCGCCTGCGCTTTTGCCGTGCCATTGCTCTGCCCCGACGACCCCAGTTTGGCCGTGACACCCGCGGCAGCCGAGTATGAGGCGGGTTTCTGCTTGCCCGAGGCCGGCTGGCTCGCCGCCAACGGGGGGCGCAGGACGATGGCCTCCAGGGTGGAGAAACGACTCCGCAAGGAAGCCATTTCCTGCCGCACCAGGGTCAGAACCCAGTCCTCCACAGACACGGGCCGTCCCTGTCCCTGCTGCTGCCCCCCTTTCGGCTCCATCTGGGGGCCGGATCTTCGGAGCCCAGCCAGGTCCGCTCGGAGCTTCTCATTCTCCTTTCGGAGAAGCTCCATGGCGGCTGTCAAACGGGCGACCTCCGCCCGCATCTCTGACATGCCGTCCGGAGGAGGCCCGACGTGGAGGGCCTCCGCTGCCGCCACAATAGAGGCCGTGGCTGCGGCTATGACCTGATCCTTAGAGGACCTGAGCCTCTTAACGGATACAGCCTTGATCGCCGCGGCGACCACCTCCGCAAACCCATCCACACGCTCCGAATTGGAGCCACCGGCGTCCGGCCCCCCGACGGAAACCTCAGAGAGGGGCCCCTCCATGGCGAGCTTCTCAGCTCGCTGAGCTGGCCGAGCTGGGCTGGTTGGCTCGGCTGGACTGGCTAGGCTCGGCTTGCTGGGGTCCCTAGTGGAGGGCCCTCTGTCCACCCCTTTAATTCCTCGGGCTCCACCCCGCCGGCTGGAGTGTATCTTCTTCGTCCTCCGCCCGACCCCTTCGTCGGAGGACGACCCCGAGTTGGGGCGCTTCGGGGCTCTTAAAGACCCTCTCTTCCTGTCCCTGATCTGTTCGCGCTTTGAGCTCCCAGAGCTCTTCGCGCCGGATGCAGCGTCGGATTCCGACCCCGCATCGCTCTCCTCCTCTTTACGTCCGGTTGTTTTTTTGTTTTTGAAAAATGTGTCCATATTGTTCCCACGAGTGTGGGGGATCTATTCAGTCCACCTAGGTTCACCCCCTGTCCCTAGGTAAGTGTAAATTTATAACCCAACCAGGGGGTCCACTGGTACCCTGGCTGGGGGTGCGCTAACGACTGATGCGCCACCTACAACTACGAAGTTGCAGATGACACTACTCCTCAGCCATTCATATCCTCGCCACGCACCAAAACTTGATATTAGAGGAATTGTTTATAGAGGTTATCTTCCTCGCGATCCGGGCGACCAAGCCAAGATCCTCGTCCCGTTCCAAGTCACAAAACATGACTGTGATCTCTTTACGGATTACGATTTCGACGGTTGCAGTCAGGAGAATCAGTTCTCCCGCTGCTAGCTCGCTGGCAGGGTGAGTGCACAACGAGCACCGCCCTTGCTTCTCCCCTACGTCCTCTGTTTGGATCAGAGAGACACGAGGAAAAACGTCGGCCCATATTGGCCCCTCCTTCGCAGACCTTCCCTTCCGCCTCGCCACTCTGCGCCCACTCGACCTGCCCTCTGTAAGCAGAGGGGGGAGTGGACGACCGACGATCGAGCATGAAGCTCCCCGCCACGCAGAAATTCGCCACAGTCAATATCCTCTCCGAAACATGGAAAGACTATTGGCCGTGCCCAGGATGCACCGACCCGACGACTGCTCTTTCCCCCGAACGTTTTCGCAGAGAACCAGCAGCAATCAGGCACACGAGGAGGTTTTCTGCACGCACCCCATTTAATCTTATACTTAAGAGTTTGTTAGTGGAAATGTCACGCAAACATAATGAAAAAGTTGTTCTAATAAAACTTTAAAACGGGAAGCAATTAGCGGCTCTCGTTACGGTAAAGGTACTCAGTACCTAAGAAAACATGTAACATAGAACAATTCGTAGTCATCGGCAAGGTACTTATTTATATTTTCGAAATCATCAAGTAATTCAAAAGTAGTGTCCCTGAAGAGTCCCGAAAGTTGCTTCCTGGAGATTCGTGGAGACTTATGTTATTCTTCAGGTAATATACTCCTCAAAGAGATAGTCAAAAACGTGCTCCTCTAGGAGTTCATCAAAAACAATGGTACATATGAAGATATAATAGCCGTATAGAAGAGGCAGGTAGGCCTTGAAGATATCTGGAATCTATAGGTGCAGGGCGTCAGCGGCGCATGGACAGGGAGGCCTACCCTTAAACCGGGATAAACCTGGATAGGCATTACACACTCCCTACACACCGTCGCGTCCACCGATCACGCCCGTCCGGAACACTACGGAACCTTAAAAATAATGCGATTACAAACTTACATTTTCAGTTGGAGAATTGCCCGTCACGTATACCGATGCACGGGAGAACATTTTTTCAACTACAAAGTTAAGTTTCTTCTTGGGATAAATTCATTTTAACAACGGGACCTTTCATTGTGCGTGGTCCGACACGAACTTGGCCAGTTTTTTATCCTTCGCAGCCTATGTATAGACGATCATCAAAAATTCCAGCTGTCATCAACATTTTGTATAATTTTGTGCATGTTTATTTTCAGAACCTGTCACTTGCCTATGTGACCAATAATTTCAGATTGTATATTTTTGAAGTCATACTATTAAATATTATTAATGTTTGTTTACGTATGTATGAACCTACTTTTCACTTCTTTTTTCCTTCCTTAATCACTGTTCCATAAATAATAATTCAATTAATATTTTAATAATAATATAATATTATCAAACAACTTAGCCTATAACAGTCCACTGCTGGACATAGGCCTCTCCCAGGCTGCGCCACAACACCCTGTCCTCCGCCTTCCGCATCTAGTCTGTCCCAGCCACCTTTTTAAGGTCGTCGGTCCATCTAGCGGGGGGGCGTCCTACACTACGCTTGCCGATACGCGGTCTCCACTCCAGGACTCGTCTGCTCCACCGGCCATCGGTCCTTCGACAAACATGGCCAGCCCACTGCCACTTCAGCTTGCTGACTCTACAGGCTGTCAGTAACTCCGGTTCTCTTCCGGATAACTTCATTTCTGACCTTATCCTTCAAAGAAATTCCGAGCATAGCCCGCTCCACGGCGCGCTGAGCGACCTTGAATTTGTGGACCAGCCCAACTGTCAGTGTCCACGTTTCGGCACCGTATGTCATAACGGGCAGGACGCACTGGTTGAAGACCTTAGTCTTCAAACACTGCGGGATTGGCGACGAGAAGACTTGACGAAGTTTTCCAAACGCTGCCTAACCCAGTCGGATCCTAATAATATAATAAATAATATTATATTATACACTATTTTTTTTTTTCATTAGTGGATCTTAGACTGTCGTTACGGGTCGTCAGAAGTCCGAAAGTCTTACAACCAGTCTCACCAAGGGGCATCGTATTACCCAGTAATTGTGAATAAATATCAAAGATGTAGGCCGTGTACTAAAAAAAGTGATTATTGCGTTCGTTTTGTACGGCGAACCCGCACGCATAGATATTCACACCGGGCAGAAGGCGCATTCGGGCTTACCGTACAAAAAATGGTGACAAATGAACGCGATATTCGCGTATTCGCGCGACGGTCGCTCATATATTGCACACAGGAATAACCGAATAGGAGCAAGGAACCGGCATCATAATGTTTTACATAAAGTCAAAGAAGGCAAATCAACTGGTTCGTGCTTCGTTAGTCGCAGTGTTTGAGTCGCGTCTATGTGTCCTCTCTGTTCTTGGAAATACATACAAACACCCGACTTTGAGCCTTTCTAAGGCGCAGTTTGGTGACGTACCTACTGTTTTATTTGAATACACGAAAATAAATCTATTGAAATAAACATCGTGCCGTTTTAGCATCTTGAAACTTTCAGGAATACTCGTAATTTCGTTAAAGTGATCGTTTATTCTACTAAAAATAAAAATTACATTAATGCGTTCATTCATTTCCATAGTCATCAAAACCACTAAGCAGACTTTTTCATATACAGGGTGACATTGAAAACATGCGACAAATCGAAATGGGAGATTGTACTCATCATTATGAACAACTTTTACTAAGGGACCAAAGCTACAATCCCAAAAAAAAAAACTGCTGTCCCCTACATTTATGTTCGCAATACCTCATCAAAATGTAGGAAAAGCAGATTTTTTTTTTGGGATTACAGTTTTGGTCCCTTAGTAAACGTTGTTAATAATGATGTATACTATGTCCCATTTCAGTTTGTCGCAAGTTTTCAATTTCAACCTGTATATAAAAATAATTAGGGTTCCGTACGTCCGAATGAAAAACGGATCACTTAAAGGATCACTCTTGTCTCTGTCTGTCTGTACGCAACTTAGCTCAGAGACTCTTAGTACTAGAAAGCTAAAATTAGGCATGAGCTCACGTCAACGAAGGGGTAAAATAAAATCTTGAAAAAAAGAGTTTTGGTAGGGGGTACCCTACCAAAACTCTTTTTATTGTATTTAAAAAAATCCCTTAATAACGTAACGTTTCAACACTTAAATACTAGTTTCGAAATAATATAAAATGATCAATAGAATTAGCATAAAAATATTATTAAAATCTCGATTATGATTATAAATGTAATGCTTGGTCACTCCCTAGCATCAGTGGAAAGACGCTGACAGCTCACTCCACGCAAGTTTTCACGGTGAGATTTTTACAGAATCGACATGCTGCACTCTCTGGTTATTAAGATCCCTGAATCGAAAAATGGTTATCAGTGACCCGCAATATTTTTGAATGGCATATCCAACGATACATCCCACACCATGGGATCGATAGAGATAGACGAGAAAAAAATATGATCACCACTTTACGTGCAAGGGATACCTCCCTTGCACGTAAATCTTGAAAAAAAGAGTTTTGGTAGGGTACCCCCTACCAAAACTCTTTTTTTCAAGATTTTATTTTACCCCTTCGTTGACGTGAGCTCATGCCTAATTTTAGCTTTCTAGTACTAAGAGTCTCTGAGCTAAGTTGCGTACAGACAGACAGAGACAAGAGTGATCCTTTAAGTGATCCGTTTTTCATTCGGACGTACGGAACCCTAATTATTTTTATATACAGGTTGAAATTGAAAACTTGCGACAAACTGAAATGGGACATAGTATACATCATTATTAACAACTTTTACTAAGGGACCAAAGCTGTAATCCCAAAAAAAAATCTGCTTTTCCTACATTTTGATGAGGTATTGCGAACATAAATGTAGGGGACAGCAGTTTTTTTTTTTGGGATTGTAGCTTTGGTCCCTTAGTAAAAGTTGTTCATAATGATGAGTACAATCTCCCATTTCGATTTGTCGCATGTTTTCAATGTCACCCTGTATATGAAAAAGTCTGCTTAGTGGTTTTGATGACTATGGAAATGAATGAACGCATTAATGTAATTTTTATTTTTAGTAGAATAAACGATCACTTTAACGAAATTACGAGTATTCCTGAAAGTTTCAAGATGCTAAAACGGCATGATGTTTATTTCAATAGATTTATTTTCGTGTATTCAAATAAAACAGTAGGTACGTCACCAAACTGCGCCTTAGAAAGGCTCAAAGTCGGGTGTTTGTATGTATTTCCAAGAACAGAGAGGACACATAGACGCGACTCAAACACTGCGACTAACGAAGCACGAACCAGTTGATTTGCCTTCTTTGACTTTATGTAAAACATTATGATGCCGGTTCCTTGCTCCTATTCGGTTATTCCTGTGTGCAATATATGAGCGACCGTCGCGCGAATACGCGAATATCGCGTTCATTTGTCACCATTTTTTGTTCGGTAAGCCCGAATGCGCCTTCTGCCCGGTGTGAATATCTATGCGTGCGGGTTCGCCGTACAAAACGAACGCAATGATCACTTTTTTTAGTACACGGCCTACATCTTTGATATTTATTCACAATTACTGGGTAATACGATGCCCCTTGGTGAGACTGGTTGTAAGACTTTCGGACTTCTGACGACCCGTAACGACAGTCTAAGATCCACTAATGAAAAAAAAAAAAATAGTGTATAATATAATATTATTTATTATATTATTAGGATCCGACTGGGTTAGGCAGCGTTTGGAAAACTTCGTCAAGTCTTCTCGTCGCCAATCCCGCAGTGTTTGAAGACTAAGGTCTTCAACCAGTGCGTCCTGCCCGTTATGACATACGGTGCCGAAACGTGGACACTGACAGTCGAACTGGTCCACAAATTCAAGGTCGCTCAGCGCGCCGTGGAGCGGGCTATGCTCGAAATTTCTTTGAAGGATAAGGTCAGAAATGAAGTTATCCGGAAGAGAACCGGAGTTACCGACATAGCCTGTAGAGCCAGCAAGCTGAAGTGGCAGTGGGCTGGCCATGTTTATCGAAGGACCGATGGCCGGTGGAGCAGACGAGTTCTGGAGTGGACCGCGTATCGGCAAGCGTAGTGTGGGACGCCCCCCCGCTAGATGGACCGACGACCTTAAAAAGGTGGCTGGGACAGACTGGATGCGGAAGGCGGAGGACAGGGTGTTGTGGCGCAGCCTGGGAGAGGCCTATGTTTAGCAGTGGACTGGTATAGGCTGAGTTGATTGATTATAGGTATTATATTATTATTAAAATATTAATTGAATTATTATTTATGGAACAGTGATTAAGGAAGGAAAAAAAAAGTGAAAAGTAGGTTCATACATACGTAAACAAACATTAATAATATTTAATAGTATGACTTCAAAAATATACAATTTTAAATTATTGGTCACATAGGCAAGTGACAGGTTCTGAAAATAAACATGCACAAAATTATACAAAATGTTGATGACAGCTGGAATTTTTGATGATCGTCTATACATAGGCTGCGAAGGATAAAAATCTGGCCAAGTTCGTGTCGGACCACGCACAATGAAAGGTCCCGTAGTTAAAATGAATTTATCCCAAGAAGAAACTTAACTTTACAAACACCCGACTTTGAGCCTTTCTAAGGCGCAGTTTGGTGACGTACCTACTGTTTTATTTGAATACACGAAAATAAATCTATTGAAATAAACATCGTGCCGTTTTAGCATCTTGAAACTTTCAGGAATACTCGTAATTTCGTTAAAGTGATCGTTTATTCTACTAAAAATAAAAATTACATTAATGCGTTCATTCATTTCCATAGTCATCAAAACCACTAAGCAGACTTGAATGAAAAACGGATCACTTAAAGGATCACTCTTGTCTCTGTCTGTCTGTACGCAACTTAGCTCAGAGACTCTTAGTACTAGAAAGCTAAAATTAGGCATGAGCTCACGTCAACGAAGGGGTAAAATAAAATCTTGAAAAAAAGAGTTTTGGTAGGGGGTACCCTACCAAAACTCTTTTTTTCAAGATTTACGTGCAAGGGAGGTATCCCTTGCACGTAAAGTGGTGATCATATTTTTTTCTCGTCTATCTCTATCGATCCCATGGTGTGGGATGTATCGTTGGATATGCCATTCAAAAATATTGCGGGTCACTGATAACCATTTTTCGATTCAGGGATCTTAATAACCAGAGAGTGCAGCATGTCGATTCTGTAAAAATCTCACCGTGAAAACTTGCGTGGAGTGAGCTGTCAGCGTCTTTCCACTGATGCTAGGGAGTGACCAAGCATTACATTTATAATCATAATCGAGATTTTAATAATATTTTTATGCTAATTCTATTGATCATTTTATATTATTTCGAAACTAGTATTTAAGTGTTGAAACGTTACGTTATTAAGGGATTTTTTTAAATACAATAGCAAAACAGAAATTCAATCAGAAACTCAATTTGGTATTTTTATTCCAAAAGGTTTGGTAATTGTCGCAGCCGCCATCTTGCTTTTTAGATTTGACCTCACTATCGGCTTTAACTTCCCCGAAACCCATGAAAACGACACCCTTAAAGAAAAATTTGAACATTTTTGCAGCCGCCATCTTACTTTTTAGATTTGACGACACTATCGGCCTTAACACACCCGAAAACCACGAAAACGACACCCATGATGAAAAATCAGAACATTTCCGCAGCCGCCATCTTGCTTTTTAGATTTGACCTCAGTATCGGCTGTAACACCCCCGAAAACCATGTAAACAGCACCCATGATGAAAAATGGCGGCTACAATATTGTTTTAGGTGGTAAAACCAAATTTTTGTTTGTCGCGCATTATAAATAAAAAAACGGCAAATTAAAAAAAAAGACAACTTAATGTTAATAACAGCGCCTCACGCGCAAGCGCGGCGTGATCTTATCACTTCACCCGATTCTCGTAACCATAGTAACCACCCGCGCCGAAGAGAATCGGCTAGGTGAAGTGAATCGGTAAGCGCGATGCGCGAGTGTCGTGATCTTATCACTTCACTCGATTCTCGTTGCCATAGCAAGTACTAATAAGAGACGGAATGATATTGTATGTGAGTCAAATGCATCCTCCAAATATGTCTTTGTAAACAGGTCTTATACATTTTTAGGCCCTTTTCTATACAATAAATTAAATAGGAAATTAAATATCTATAAATTAAATAACTACGACTGTAAAAAGGTTTTTCTGCAATTTTTACTTAGCATATCATACAGTGAGACAGAGGATTTACTCGTTGTCTGTAAATAAAACATGTTAGTCTTTTAAGTTACTATTAGTTTTTAATTAGTTTTCTCAGTTGTTAAGACTAGAAAGGTGCTTAGAAATTTAAAATATATAATTTTAAATTTCTAAGCACCTTTCTAGTCTGAAACACAGGTCCTACCTAGTTCAGGCAAATGAGCAACTGTGTTCTTTATAATTTCTAAGATAAATTATTGTAAATCTGCACCATTTTTATAAATAAACGATATTATTATTATCTTTTATTGAATTTTTTATCTTATAAAATACATTTTTAAATATTTCTTAGAAAAAATATTAAAAAACATTTAAAAATATATAAAATAGTGGTCCGCCGGTATCGGGAGCAGGGTCCAAGCTACCGGTGGTTAGGGCTCCAGAGACAGGAACCTCCTCACGATGCGAGCCGTATCGAGGAGTACTGCCTTCTGAATCAGGCCCTTAATCCAGCCGTCTAACGCAAGCCTCGAGAGATGATGGTTGAGGCTTCTGGCCATCAGGCCATTGGCCGTAACGACAATCGGCACAATGACAGCCGAGTTCACATTCCACATGTCAACAACCTCGTGTGCTAAGTCGAGATATTTTATTTGTTTCTCTTTCTCAGCTTTCACGAGGTTATCGTCATGCGGAATGGTAACATCGACTATCATTGCGCGGCGCGCTAATCGATCTATCACCACTATATCAGGCTTATTGGCGACAATAGTCCTGTCAGTAATGATAGACCGATCCCAGTACAACGTGACATGGTCATTTTCGAGAACTGGGTCGGGCACATACTTGTAATACGGTACCTCAGAGTTCACAAGTTTATATTTCAAAGCAAGTTGCTGGTGAATAATCCTAGCTACTTGGTTATGTCTGTGCAAGTACTCGCCGTTAGCCAGACGAGAACAACCAGAGATAATATGTCTGATAGACTCACCCGGACGGTGGCATGCCCGACACACGTCAACCGTCCCGTCCTTCATAATATGTCTCCGGTAGTTATTCGTCAAGATAACTTCGTCCATAATTGCACAGACAAAACCTTCAGTTTCCCCGAAAAGGTCCCCAAAACGTAGCCAGGACACGGACGCTAAGAAATCTACATCGGGCTCATGAAGAGCCCGATAGAAGCGCCCGTGTAGCTCCTTGCTTTGCCATATCTCCTTGCGATCATCGGTAGTAAGTACTACAGGTTTGCACCAGTTCTCTTTAGCCATGGAAAGTGGGGTGAGCCCCTTGTCCACTGCGACCACATCACGGTGCATACCCACTTCGGTTTTCAAAAAATATTCCCTGAGACAGCATATCTCGCGGTTGTGGAGGGTCTTCGCGTTTAAAAAGCCTCGACCCCCGCACTTCCGCGGGATGTACAGTCTCATCACCGATGATCGTGGGTGATGCATCCGGTTTGCGGTCAACAGTGTACGGACCCTCCTATCCAGGGCGTCTAGTTCGGTCTGAGTCCATTTGAGTATGCCGAAAGAGTACGTCAAAACCGGCATGACCCAACTGTTGAAGGCGCGCACCTTGTTACCGCCTGAAAGAAGACTAATCAATACCTTCTTCAGGCGGCCAAAAAAGCGCTCCTTCAACGATTGCTTCATGTCAGTAACGTTGATGCCTAACGCTTCCGACATTCCCAAATACTTATAGCTTTCGGGTGAGGAGAGGGATCTAAGGTGTATGGAATCCGAAAGTTGAATTCCCTCGGATTCCATTATCTCCCCTCGCTTCACATGCATGACTGCACATTTGTCCACACCAAACTCCATTCTGATGGCGCTACTGAAAGTTTCAGTTACCTTCAGTAGCTTCATCAGTTGCAATTTGTTGGGGGCAAAGATTTTCAAGTCATCCATGTAGAGGAGGTGAGATATGATCTGACCACCTCTCTTCAACCGATAGCCTAGACCTGAATCCTCCAGCTGCATGCTTAGAGGATTCAGGGCTAAGCAGAACCAAAGTGGACTTAAACTGTCGCCCTGAAATATTCCCCGTTTAATCCATACAGGCTCATCATTCCCCTGGATCTGTCGACACCCCGGATAGCGAAGGACTGTCCTCCATTGCCCCATACACGATTCAAGGAAGGTGCGTAGAGTCGTATCTATTTTGTACAACTCCAGCACCCTCATGAGCCATGTATGTGGCACCGAGTCGTAGGCCTTCTTATAATCTATCCAGCAAGTCGACAGATCCTTGCGGGATCGACGGACCTGTTGGCTAATGGCCATGTCGATGAGAAGTAGCTCCTTAGTGCCACGAGACCCGTTCCTACATCCATTTTGAGAGGCAGACATAATGGAATTACTGTCAATGTGTGTGTTAATTTTCGCTCTCAAAATGGATGTAAGAAGTTTATAGACCGTCGACAAACACGTGATCGGTCTATAATTCTTGGGTTCCGCGGGACTACCTGACTTATGGAGCAGGTGGGTAATGCCTGTCGTCATAAATTGCGGTAGTGACCCAGACTCTAAGGATGACTGGAACTGAGATGCCAGGCAAGTGTGTGAACTAGTTAGCCATTTCAGCCAAAAGTTGTGCAGTCCGTCCGGTCCCGGTGATTTCCAATTCGGTAACGGACGGACCGCTCTAGCTATATCTGATGGCGTGATAATGACTACTTCCATTTCTGGTATAGTTTCACACACTCGCTCGACATCCCGCATCCAGTCAGCCTCAACATGGCAGACAGGTACCGACCAGATGCTTCGCCAGAACGCAGTTGTGGTGGCATCATCCGGGCGGCCCACGTCTGTCACGTTTTGTTTAGGTCGCTCCCAAGCTCTATATACCCACCTCTCATCGCTCTGGAACATGCGATTTTGCGTGTATCGATCAACCCGCCGCTTATACCGCCGAATACGGCTCGCCCATGCACAAACTTTCTGCTTCAGGAAGTCGATGCGCTCTGTGATATGAGACATGTATTCTCGAGGGCTGATTCCAGTCCCCGAGAATGCCCGTCTTACAAAGCGCATCACACGTGGTCGTGTATTGCCCTCCCTGAAGCAGTATAGTTTGCCGATGAGTACCCTGGCCTTATCAATACGACGCTCAATCCTGCACTGCCAGGCTGGTACGGCTGGTTTTGGTCGAGTAGCTCCGTCAGAGTTTGGAAACTTGACATTCGCTAAACGACATGCCGCAACAGCCGCGCAATACAGGATCGAGTGTGTATCAACGAGATCCTCGCTGCTCTCGAAAAAAACCTTAAGCTGCGAGTCCAAGGCACACATCAGTGCTCTATTTTTCTTGTGCATGGGTAGGCGTGGTAGTCGGGGTCTAAGTTCGGTTGGAGTGGACCTATACTCGCGAAACGCATCCTCCAGTGCGCTCCTCAATCGGACGTTGCACTGGCTGCTTACTGTGGCAGCCCTATCATCCTCTTCTTCAACACCGTGATTGGACCGCGGCGGGATTACATCAATAATTGGGGTATGTACCGCGGTTTGTGCCGGAGTCGAGATGATATAGTTGCTCAGTACCTCTGAACGCAGCCTATCAAGTGTGGCATCGTCCAACCTACGATTGCGTTGGATGACCCGCACCTGATCCGACAATCGTTGGGCCGAGACGTTGACGGTTGGTTCTAGTTCCTGAAACAGAGACAGCATCCTAACACGGTACGCAGTGAGGTTAGTTCCCCCCTCTGTAGACCCATAATATGCGCGCATGACGTTCTCGTTCATGAACTGAGTCCATCTCATGCGCTGCACACAACCACCGGCAGCGGGGACCCGGCTCGGGGCCGGATGGCCCCTAAGTCCCAAGCTCTTCGGTGGCCGGTCTCTCCCCTGCCGACGTACAGGTGTTGGCGACGTCGGCGGGGAAAAATACTCGTCGCTCGAGCTCGACGCAACTACCGCGGCCGGTGTAATCACTGCGCTCACAGTGGGGCTGGATACCGGCGGCGGCGAGGCGGAGCTGAGCGAAGAGTCCGGAGGTGGTGGGCGTGCTCGTTTCGAAGCTGCTCTAGTCAACATTCTTTCAATTTCTTATCCGTATTCATGCTATTTTATCGCGAGGTGACATCTGTCATGTCACCACCCATTCTGTAGTTTTTGATTAAAGTGTATATGTTATGGTTCATTTTGCTATTTTTTAATTTATGTCGTGATTATTTTGGTTCAAGGCTTGTTGTAGGGATTGGAAGTTGGAATGAAATAAAATAAAAAAAACAGCTTCTAAAATTACTGATGTTTAAATAATATGAACTGAATTTCTTGACGTGTTGACGTTGGTGTTGCCAGCTTATTATTATTATTATTATTATTATTATTATAGCAACGTCACTTCACTTGAACTGGATAAAGTGAGCCAAGCTGCCCGCCCGGCCGGAGCGCGCGCTGCGCGAGTGTCAGTTGAACTGTTGAATTTTGTTGTAGTACTGATGACGGTGATTTTATGAATATTATATTATTATTGGCAACGCGTAGGTCGGTATAAATTGACCTACCTATAATAAAATATTAGAAAGGTACCTACTTATTAAATAATCTGCACGTTTTTTATCCAAATGGCTTATGTACACAGACACACACATCGTTTAGTTAGGTTTCCACATAGTTTGTGAGGGGATAAATTCTACGGTCCGTCAGCCAGGCACACTTTTAGCAGTCGATCACTTGACCACTCGGTTATCTCTTCTTATTGAATAGATTTGGGTTTATAACAACGCTATAACGTCTCTCAGTCTTGAGTCGACTCAATCCACTATACATAATCAGCCTATAGTGTTCCCACTGCTGGGCCACAGGCCTCCTCTCTGTGAGAGGGAGTGGGCCGTAATCCACCACGCGGGCCCAATGCGGGTTGGTAGATGTCACATATCTTAGAATCTTTGGTTCTGGGACATGCCGGTTTCCTCACGATGTTTTCCTTCACCGTTTTGAGAGCAGTGGTGATGAAATAATTTACACAAAGTAAAGCGCCTGCCCGGGATCGAATCTACGACCTACAACTCCACTATCACTTTTTCAAAACACATCGCGGTTGGGTCATCTTTTTTTTTTTTGTGGGAAATCATCAAATAACTTCTCCCGCTCTAGGTGGAGCGGGAGGGTGTGTCTCTTACTGACTAAAACCCACCCGTATTCCTTCCGTTGCCTGTGTAGCCAGGGGCCTCGGTAACCCTTTAGTACCTTCTCGGCGCGATTGGGTCATGGGATTGCTTTTATTTAATCAGTTAACTGATTATGATCATTAGAATTAGCATAAAAATATTATTAAAATCTCGATTATGATTGTAAATGTAATCCTTGGTCCATCCCTAGTATCAGCAGTGCTTCCCAGTGTTCACTTCACTTAAGTTTTCACGGTGAGAAGGTTACAGAATAGCACTGCAGCTCATGAATAGGATCGTGAAACTCCTTACGAATTCTCGAAAGTTTCTTCATCAGCAGTTCGGAAAAAAAGAATAATATTCACCGTGCCATGGACGATACTTGATATGATTTCTTAACCAAAATCTATGTTAGAAATCATAGATTTTGGTTGGAATGCAATTATTGAAATTATTGATGGAATTATTTATATAGTATGTTTTAAGTAATTCGGTTTCTTCCGAGTCCAGCTCTTCCTCAAGCAACGCGATGTGGTAACATTTCAACTTTTGTTTCGACCACATGTCTGTAATGTTTTCCGTAATATTTCGCGTGTAACTGAACTGACCGCCCGCCGCCCTTCGCTCAAATGACTCATCGCGTGAACTCGGCCTAGCGCCGCAAAGTCTGCAACTCCGTTCCGCAATACTCGCTCGCTCCGCCCCGGGTGCCTTGCTCCGCGTCAATGGACAGGCAGCCTTACGGATCGTCAGAAGCCCAAAAGTCTGACAACCAGTCTAACCAAAGGGGTATCGTATTAACCCAGTAACTGGGTTGCGGAGGTTAGATATCGCTCCATGTAAAATACTGGTATTTACTTAAATCCGATCATACTGAAAGTCGACCCCAACATAGTTCGGAAAAGCTTAAGATGATAAATCAATCAAAACAGCGAATTATTTGCAAGCTTCTTGCGACATTGCCAACTTGCTGAAAGCAGTCTTAAGTCCTCCTCTCAATGTCCTGTCCCTATCAGTGGCGTGCATTTCATAAAGACAGAAAGACACTGCCTACCCTAGCTAACTCAGATAAATATTTATAATCTTGTTATGATATCTAATATTATTTTATCTACGAGTACCAAAAAATCTTAATTCATAATTCAGCGCCACCTTTCGAGTGTCGGGTAAAATCGATACAGAGTTGCCAGCTCGTTCGTACAATTTGACGTAATTTCACATTGCGCTGCGCTAGCGCCGCTGAGGTCCACGGGAAAGATACAAACTATTCTTGGTTAAATGTGTATATGTGTGCTCTCATGGTCATACAGATTTAATGGGCGTGCGTTCCTATAGATACGAGACACAAAATATCACAAATAACGCACACAACCGCACAGAGTAGACACTGGTGCCGATTCCCTTGTTCACAAACTAAACTAAATTTAAGTTCAGTGCATCTTTTTCTTTCTATTTCATTATGAAAAGGACAGAAGATAAATTTTAGTTTAGTCCTGTCAAATTAATCAGCGCTTGACGTAAATTGACGTAATTTTAGTAGGCAAGTTTTTAATCACGTCTAATCTTGTATGGAGTAGTGACAGGCGCTGATTAATTTGACAGGACTAAACTAAAATTTATCTTCTGTCCTTTTCTTAATGAAATAGAAAGAAAAAGATGCAATGAACTTAAATTTAGTTTAGTTTGTGAACAAGTGAATCGGCACCACTGTCTTTTTACAACACGACAAATTACGACACTTACTAAAGTTTTCCGATCAGAAGTTAGCTATGAAACTATTTTAAAAAGTAGCATTGTTTCATTAAATTTTCGCTACATAGAGTACCATATTTTTGTCGTATTTTTTACACTGAGTCGAACCTAAAGATTTTAACGTTGATAATAGTGTCAAAAATGAATAATATTCACTGTGAAAGTTGTTCAGCTGGTGTGTGTATAGAGAAAATAAAAAATGATGCGTTTTCAAAACTATATTTCGGTGACAAAAACAAGTGATCGTGAAAGGTCGTTGTAAGCCGAATTTCCAATTAATACAAACTAAAGGTAAAGTCAATCGTAAATTCAATACAAAACAATATGATTCATATTATTGGCTCACAGGTTGCATACACAGTAATCGGTTGTTCTGCTTCCCTTGTCTACTATTTTCAAACAATAAAACCGTCTGGAACGACATCGGTTACACCGATATTCATAATTTTTCTACGGCAGCAAAAAAACACGATTAATCTGAAAAACACTTAGAAGCTTCGCTTAAATATCACCACACCTTTGGAAAAAATCGTATTGAAACGCGTTTAAATTCTCAGATACAACGCGAAAGTCTATCGGAACCGAAATATTTTTCAGCGACTTATTGACATTGTTTGCTTTTTGGGGAAACAAGAGCTCGCTTTTCGTGGAAATAATGAATCTGCTTCGTCAGGGAATAAGGGAAATTATTTAGAGACGGTCGACTTGCTTTTCAAATACGACGGAGTTTTGGAAAACCACTTACAAAATTCCACTAGCTCATTTACGGGTTTATCAAATCGGATCCAAAATGACCTAATCTCCAGTGCGTCTGTAATGATTCAAACAATAAAACAACAAATCGCTTCCACTGATTTTGTTGCTGTGATGGTCGATAAAACACCAGACGTAAGCGGTAAAGAGCAACTAGTACTGGTTTTAGGATACATATTTATATTTTATTTTGGTTGGTCTTTGATCGGTTTATATAATATATTGACGTAAGTTCCGACCGCACCGCGAAAACTTTAAGTGCCATCATACTGCAGATTCTATCAGAATTTAACTGTTTGTCGAAATTAATAGCTCAGACATACCTACGACGGTGCTGCTGTGTTGTCATCTGAACTGAACGGCATTCAGTCGTTAGTTCGCCAGCAATGTCCTCTTGCTGAATACGTTTGGTGTTCCGCCCATATCCTTAATTTGTTTCTTTCCAAGTCCTGCGAACGTATTCCTGAAACTAAACTTTTTTTCAATCTCATAAAAACATTAGCCAATTTCTTTAATAATAGTACAACTACAATAAAATGGCAGATATGAAAAATTGCCTCGTGTTGCTGACACTCGGTGGACTTACAATTCGCGTACTGTAAATGTATTTTTTTATTCTTCTTTACATTTAATTGATTTATTTGAGGATATGGCTGAAAATGAAGACTTCTGGGACGGTGAAACGTTATTTCAAGTTTCGTGTTTGTTTTATAATTTAAATGACTTTGAATTCCAGTTTTTACTTCATTTGTTTAACGAAATATTCACAGAAACTGATGTGCTTTACGAAATAATGCAAAAAAAGACGAACGTTACTTGACATTACTTTTATAATTTATTAGTTCAGATTTAATTTGATGTGTATCGAAATTGACTATTTATGTATATTTTAAATGACAATTTAATTTTATAAGAAAACTGATTAAGAATAATTTGTCATAATGCTCCTAATATATTAAATTTGCACACCTTGCATGGTTATAATACGGTGTACCTTATGAACTTTTATAACATCCTCTGAACCTGTGTTATGCAAATAAATGATTTGATTTGATTTGATTTGATGTGATATATTTTGAATCGTTTATGGAATCCTTCAGATCTCCATTGAATACATTTTTGAAGGCGTTATAAGAATAACAGGACCGCCAAAACGAAAACGTAATGTTGTGGACGCAAAAATCAATTATAAACGGAATATTAATGATTTTTTTTTAATCTAACGAATGTCGCAACCGTTATAAAAATCTGAAAGAGTTAAAAAAAAATTGAACTACTACCATGCGAAAATTTTAATAAATATAATGACAATTTTCCGGTCGAATTAGTAACGCAATTCATAAATGTTTTTAAATCACACGACTCTAACTTAGACCACCTTATCAATGAGCTCAAATGTGTTTATAAATCTGTCGAATTCAAAAACCTTAGTATTTACAATATTAAAGAACATTTTTCAGAAAAATGTTTTTCCGGAAGTACTGCGTTTGGCAAAAATAATTGTTACAGTTCCCTGGAGCATTGCTTCAACCGAAAGGTCATTCTCGTCGCTAAAACGTATACACACATATTTAAGAAATACCTAAGGACAGCGACGACTAACAGATCTTTCCATGATTTCAATAGATAAAAACCTGCTTACGGATATGAAACGCCTTCCCAACTTTTACGATTCCATATTGCAGACTTTCTTACAGAAAGTCAATCTTAAAATAAGTTTGTAGGTAGATCCGTATACACACCACCATATTTTCACTGCTATTATTTAATTTTATTTTCATTTGAGTCAATCGACACGAAAAGAAGAAGAATTGCAAAAACTGGCTGAATAGACATATCAATTTTCGGATATTCGGGGTGGCCTACCCCGAATATCCGTAAATTGATAATTATGTGTATACAATCAGTCAATCTTTAAAGGATATTTATTACTCGTATTAGTAGTATTTAGGCAATTACCTACATCATTATTTAATCGACAAGACGACGAACCAAAACCAGCATGCAGTATTTTTGGTAAGATTATTTTTTCTGCCTACCCTGTCTAAAAACTCTGTGCACGCCGCGGGTCCCTATTGGTAATGACAATGAAAAATGCCCACCTAAACACCAATCAAAACGCATAAAAGTGTCAGGCCATTCGAAATGCCACATAACATCACGCCTCTAATTTCTGAAGGCTTAGACAGAGATACATCCACATTTCCATGTACTAGAAATCCAGAATCCATGCTACTGATAAATTCTTTTTTGGAAAACCCAATAACACTTTGCCAAATCCAATTTACATAAATAACAATGACAATAATGATAAAAATGAAAATACCTACATAAAACCAAGAAAAAAATAACACAAAGCGAAACAACACTACAATCAGCGAATCTCAATCTTTGTAAGTGCAACCACATGTCCACGATTGCTCTGTAATGAGGTCAATCTCATCTAAAAGTCATCCTTAAGTCGACGTGGCGGGCTAATGGCCATGTTATTAAAAGCGGTGGCGACAATACTGTGTAATTGCGGTGTGAAGTGAGCTTGCAGCCAATAACAGTTCTGTACTACCGTTTTAGAAGTCATTTAGTTCTCACTTTGTATTAAAATTGGAAAATCTAGATGCGACTGAGGCTATTAATAAAAATCTTAAATTCACTCATTCATTCATTCACTGAGACAACGCACAGCCTATAAACTTGAAATTTTGCACAACAGTTCCTTATAAAACGTAAGTGATGAAGAAGAACGGCTGATGAAGAATTTTTAAAAATGTATGCTCTAAAATGGAATGAAAGTTTGCATGAAAGTTCGTGATTTTGCCGATGGGTTATTCTATCGGGCGCACACGGCTTGTCTTCCAAATTGACAGCTTAAATGCTTAAAAGTGCTCAATCTTAAAAGTGGAAAAGTATGATCTGACCATGATTATGTCTGGACTTTAAAAGAGACTGTGACCACTGACTTTGTTTCGACCTTTCTTCTCAGAGTAGTCAGAGACGCCGACATCAAGTTTATAAATTATGATTGACGTGTAAAAGTGTTTGTACTTACATAAATAAAATCATTTATAATCGACTAATATGAGAAAAGAAAACCGACTTAGTTTTCACAACTAACTAATTACGACATATTTAATGGGTGTACAGATACCCTTACGAAGTCGAGATCCACTTGTTCTTCCTATCACTGTTATATTTTTTTTGTACTTGACCATACCTGGGAATCTTCTGGTTATGAAGACATTGAAGATCAATGGTCAAATTTTTTCTGACTTTTTTTACGAAAACAAGTTTTAAATAAAAACCCACCCGTATTCCTTCCTGTTGCCTATGTTGCCAGTGGCCTCGGTAACCCATAAGTACCTTCCCGCGACCCCGGTGGCACCTGAACTAAGTAAAAAAATAATAATAAATAGATACTTGTATCTCAAGAGCCCAAGTTCCTCTTAAACATAGATAAGTATAACTTAAATGCAATCAGGTTAAAGTGACTCAGTAATTACACGTATCAGTATTGAGAAAGGTCTTCATGAGGTGATCATTAATAGTCTGATGTACTACAAGATGCCTAGGTGGCTGCTTCGTGAACGGTTTTTTTACACCTGTATTTACTAGGAATTCATCGTGTTGTAAGGTATAATATACTATAAATATGGCAATGAGAAATGGTTGATATTAAAATGCCTCAAGTATCTACCTCGCAAGTTCGAGGGTCGATGTAGGACACATTGAGTGCCAAGACACTACTATTGATACTCGTTGATTTTTCAGTAGTTTTATTCAGTTAAACCAATGATAGATTTATCGAAGCACATGACTGATGGAAATCTGATGTTAAATGGTGTATCAAAGGACGTGGCTTGGAGGCTCAATGCCACTTAACGTTAGTATGAAGGCCAGTCTATTCCAGTCCAGTCCGCTGCAAACGCAATGGTCTGATTGTAGGGCTGACAAACTTGAAAATACTGTTCTCGGAAATAATTGTTGGTCGGGTCAACTTCAACTAGGCAAGATACTGCAGGTTGACGACGCTACCTCATTTACCTTACCTAAGGTACCTACTCTTCGCGGGAAAGTCCGAAAGGGATACCGTGGCCTCTGGCAACACACAGGCAACAGTAGGAACACGGGTGGGTTTTAGTCAGTAAAAGTCTGATTCCCGCGCCGCCCAGAGCGGGAGAAGTTATTTGGTAATTTCCCACCTAAAAAATAAAAAGGTATGTACCTACTATTCGTTCTGAGTGTGACTAATAAAGATCAGAAACACCCTTACTATCCTAATATATGTATATGATTATATATTTATATATATCCTTTCCTTACTGATATTATAAAAGCGAAAGTGATTTTATTCATTTATTTATTTGTTTGTTTGCGTTTTCACACTAAAACGGCTGAACGGATTTGGATGAAATTTAGCACATAGGTAGACTTTGACCTGGATTTGGACATATAATACTTTTATCTCGATATTCCCACGGGATTGAGACTTAGGTATGTGGGTGAAACCGCGGGGCGCAGCTAGTAATAATATAAATTATTAACTGTGAGTATTTACATAAATATACATAATATATTATATTTATACATGCTTGTATATGTATTTATTTAAGTTATGTGTAATTGTTTTGTGTTTTATGTGTAGGTACATATATTTAACACTTCGCTTATTCATATTTTTTTCTTCTTGTTCTCACACACTATTGTCTACATTTATTTTTCGTTTCTCCTTTCATGGTCTGCAGGAAGAAATTTCTTGAGAAATTACTTTATATCGTATCTCTATGTATTTTACTGTGTAAAACATAGATAATGGATAGAATGAATAAATAAATATAGGAAGCGAGTTAATCAGGATTGATACTTAAGCCCCATTTACACGATGTATAAGGTTCTAGCCTGTGTCTTACAATACAATTGAAGGAACAAATGACAAACATCATCTAAACACTGTTTAAACAGTGCAACATTTATTGTTGGCCAACTTATGTTGCGACAGGCAATTAAATCACACCGTGTAAGTCAGTGTTTAATCATTGATATAAACTAGATTTTAAACATTTTTAGGTTCGAGAAATGGTATTATTTTTTGACAGCCTTGACTGAAAGCCAGAGGTCAAATAAAGCCTGATAGTTATGCACTCCACAGGTGGCGGTAAGCCAACGGCTTACGTGACACGAAATGCAACGAGAACTTGCTTGGTTAATGTATGATCTACGTGCACTGAATCTAGACCTGTGCAAACTTGCAGAAATCTGAGAGGACTGATTAAGTAGTGAAAACTGGGTGAGTCAATTCTGTAAAAATCTCACCGTGTAAACTTAGGTGAAGTGAGCTATAGTCTATAGCATGGACAAGTGATGTTAGATCGTCGGGTGTGAGTCGATGGTAATATTTGTTGTACATAGTTACGGTTTTTATTTATATCAAACTATTGTTTTGTTTTTTTGACGTGGGACATTTTTTTTGACGTGGGACATTTTTTTTGACTTGTGACATTTTTTTTGACATTTGACATTTTTTTTGACGTGGGACATTTTTTTTTGACGTTGGACATTTTTTTTGAGTGATTCGAGAAAAGGGACAGAAGTGTGTAGACAGGAAGTGACAACTTGAGTATGGAATATGTAAGTACTTTATAATAGCATGGAATTAGTGTACTCATGAAATTAGTAAGTACTATATAGATTGTAAATAGAGGGGGTCTAATTTTGACCAGTGGGCGATAGTAATGCATAATTATTCGAATAAATATTTCAGTATTTAGCTTTTTACACGACTGCCCAAAAAAGGAGGTTTATGTTTTCAGGGTTCATGTATGTTTGTGAGTTTCTTTATTCCAACATAACTTCTAAACGGCTTAACCGGCGATATCAATGTATATGGTTCAAGTTTTGTAATTGACTTTTTGACAGGGCAGGCGTGTTTTATATTTTTATTTTTTTTAATTCTGAGGGTAATTTCTGTCGCTGCTCAGTTACATATCTCCAAGGTGAGATGTCAGATGTTACACGTCATATGCGACTACTGTAGTATTTTGCTCGCTCGCACGTTTTTTTTGTCCTTGTCATTAGGTGTGTCCGTGGCCCAGGGTCGCGGTAAAGTCCGAATGGGATACCGTGGACCTTGGCAACACAGGCAATAGAAGGAGCACGGGTAGGTTCTAGGCAGTAAGAGTCTGACACACCCTCCCGCTCCGCCCAGGGCGGGAGACGAAATTTGATAAAAAAAAAAGTGTCCGTGGCATCATAGCGGGCCCTATCAGCATACCAACGCTGTGGTATTTTTTTTAATATCGCAGCATTGTGCTGAGATAGGAGCCTTTTTGGCGTCGCACAGGTCTTTATTTTTTTTGGAGTTTATTTATTCGAACAAATATGTCCATTTTGTTAGTTTTAAATGTTCCTTTTTTACTTTTTGTGTTTCTTGTGCAGGTCCCAAATAATATATTTTTCTTTCTTTCTATTCCATCTGATGCTAGGGATTGTCACTATTGACAGCTCACTTAAGTTTTTATGTTGAGATTTTTACAGAATCGTTCAAGATGTCATGAGAAGGCTTGCACGTAAAACTAAGAACTTCGGCGCAAGACACTTGTATTCAACGACAAATATGCAATAATGTCGTTACATTACACGATTTTTTTATTTGACTATGAAATGAAATGGAACGATATTTATTGCTGTGAGTAGATCTTTTAAGACACTTTTACACGTCAAGTTTTACTGGCAATATTATAAAAAAAATTGTCCTTCAGACCAAATTTCGGCCTAAGCGATCAATCTCAGCGGAGACCAGACTTCGGCGCGGGAGATATTATAGTGCACAAGTGTGTGCGCAGACACAGGTGCACTATCTCTTCCCTCAGTCTCATAGTCCGATGGGACGGAAATCCTACACGACCGGAGAGAGATCAAGCGCAGGTCCAACGGCTTAACGTGCTTTCCGAGATCACACCGCCAACTTCCAAACTCTGTGCTGATACTAAGAAATTCCTAATGGTAAAACCCAATAACACTTTGGCCGACCCGCGAATCGAACCCAGGACCCCACGCTCAGCAGTCGCACGTGTGACCACGAGACCAACGGGGTAGTCGAAACTACATAGATGGCGCATGAAAAGAACTAGCAAAGAAAACATGGACAATAGATTAAAGTTACTAAACAAAACTTTAAGTAAAATTGGTTCAAAAAATGTTTTGCCGTACCAAAAAGGCTTCCGTTTCAAGTACCCTGTACCATTGGGTCGACAGTGAACAAACTCCTAACGAGCGTCCTCCAATTATAAGAACGTCGTCTGCGTTCATAAAACAATGAAGAACATAAATTAATTATTTTTGTAACAAATTGGTGCATACTTTCCTTAGTGGTCGTTTTGTTACAAGTCGGGATATAAAAACCTTTATAAAGTGCTAAAAAAGCTAAAGATCGTTTATTATCTCGCGGAAGCGTGAAAGACAACACCAAATAAACTTGTAGCACTTTTTGTGGAAGTATTTTTATTTATTTAAGAGTATTTTAAGGTGATAGCAGACATGACACTTACAGCATCGGCAAATAAGTAGCAATTTAATCGCTTTTCGGAACAGCGACTGAACGCTGCACTACGGCCAGACAGCATCCAGCTAGGGCATAAATTTATAATTGGACTAAGCGACTACACGCTAAGGGCGCCTTAGAATTTTACATTCAAAATGTCTTTATGTTGTGGCAATAAGGGCTGACGTGCGGTTTACTGTTCCTGCTTATTTCACAAAGATTTCCTAAATCATCTAACCCTGGGATATACCTATGTGTTATATATCAATCTCTTATAGTAGCTCATAAACTAATATCGTCTAACCTAACACATCGTAATTACACAACACGAAACACACTTAGATATACTTAGGGTTACCATTTCGAATTTTGAAAAGTCCTGGTAATAGCGGGAAATTTGCAAAAAACAGATACAGATCAGACACTCACGACTTCTTCCCATGGGGGTAGGTGAAAAATACAGAACCGCCACCTGCTACAATCCTTACATACTCCTTTTGCTTCGTTACATACATCTGGTCATACACGCAGAGAGGTTGCGAGAACTACGCACCTCACCTTCGTGAAGAACATCACGAATAAGGTCACTCCTCCTAGGGCGTCCCCTCCCGGCGTTTCCACTCACACCTGCCTTGTAAATAATTTTTGTTAGTCGCCTTTCTTTGTCACTTTTTTTTGCAAAAAGTCCTGAAAAACATAATAATCTTTCTTGTGTACAGTTATCATTCTTTTTTATTCTACGTTTAAAGAGACCGGACAAATCGGGGTCAAAATTACTTGTCCCGTCAATTCCGGACGGATGGTAACCCTAGATTTACCTCAGTTTTACCTTTCTCAAACGCAAAGCTTGGGATAAAAATAGTACACAGTATGTCCACAACATAAGTCGGGACCAAGATGAATCAGCAGATGGCTTATTGCGGCTCCCTACGCCGTTGTTTGTAATTTTATTTTTAGCCATAAGTATCTACTTACCTTTTTAAGTAAGTATGGCGAAGATAGCGAGAGTAGTGGTGGCTCAGTGGTATCAACCACGACTTATGAGTAGGTAGGTCGTGAGTTCGAACCCAGGCAGGCACTTTACTTTGTGTATTTAATTTCATCACCACTGCTTTCAAAACGGTGAAGGGAAATATCGTGAGAAAGCCGGTATGTCCTAGAACTAAAAATTCGAAGCCATGTGACATCTACCAACCCGCACTGGGCCCGCGTGGTGGATTACGGCCCACTTCCTCTCATAGAGAGGAGGCCTGTGTCCCAGCAGTGGGAACATTATAGGCTGATTATGTATGGCGAAGATATTACATCATATTTTGTTTTTTGTACCGAAACAACTACGTATTCGGCAGCATTTTACCATCATTATTCGGTGATAACTAGGATATGCAATATTCTACACAATAAATTATAAAGTCGCTTTTTGTGTCTGGATGTGTGACCGGGTTCTTCTTCTAAACTACGCAACGGATTCCGGAAGGTTTATGTGTACAATACTAAAGTATTTAGTTTAAAAATAATATTGTTAGATGACATCATCGGACACTCCCCGCCAGCGCGGCCACGCATATAAAAGGAAGAACCTGCGTGGACTCGTCCTTTCCCCCCCGACCCTTGCTAGCTTTAAATTCCCTGTATAATAATAATTATCCAGCTATGATCCAGCCTGTCCCACCTTGCTCCCCCCCCCCCCCCCAGCGACGCCCTAAGCCGAGGTTCGTATCCCACCGGGGGTGCCCTTAGCGTGCAGTCGCTTAATATTGTACGAAATTCGCCCCTGGCTTTAAGTTCGCTTAAGGCAGTCACAGGATAGTCTGGTTAAGTAGTCACGACCTCTGAAGGTCAACTACGAGACGCCAAAGTAAAAAAAAAAATGGACTCGTCCATTTTGCCGCCATTCTCATCAACATTGTTCCTCTGCCTATTCTGTGTTTGATTTAATTTCTTATTATTTTAAATGGTCGTGTATTTTTTACAGTTTGTTATTAAAATATATTTTTTTATGTATTATTTATAAGAATATATTAAAAACCGCCCTTATGCACAAGAGCATACTTTGCATGGCTCCAAAAATTTTTAATAAGCTACCAAATGACATAAAAGATTTAAACTTGACACAATTTAATCGTAAACTAAATATTTTTTTAGTAGACAAATGCTATTATACCATTGACGAATTCCTAGTTGACAAAATGTATGTGACTGACATTTTATGTATTTATATTTTTCATGTAATGTTTAACTTAATTTTTAATATTGTAATTTAACAATGCATGCCGTAATGGATAGATTTTTTGAGGTACTATAAAATATTTTTAAGACCCTGTTTTATCACCAAAAATCACATTAATAAAAACTTTGACTTTACATATTACAAAGAAATCTCGATGTTGACTTTACATATTACAAAGAAATCTCGATGTTTTGTCAAGTCATAAAAACTATAATACCTTTATATATCAATCAATCTCCCTAGCATTTTCCCAACTATGTTGGGGTCGGCTTCCAGTCTAAACGGATACAGCTGAATACCAGTATTTTACATAGAGCGACATCTTACCTCCACAACCTAGTAGTAACTGGGTTAATACGATACCACTTTGTAAGACTGGTTAGTGTCAGACCTACGGGCGTCTGACGCTAACCAGTCCTAACCTAACAACTGTCAAAGATCCACAACGGACAGCAGGTTGGTCCTGCTGTCCGTTGTGGATCGATGGCTTAGCGAGCATTCCGAGGCACGGAGGAGTCTCGGTATGTAAAGATGGTCACCCATCCCCCATTACCCCGGCACGCGTAGCTTAACTTGATGTATCCACCAGTGCGGCTGTTATAACTTTTTGCTTTTTGGTGAATTTCGGCTTTAAGACAGCTTACACTCGGAGAGACGAAGTAAGTATATTTTGTTTTCCCTGTCCCTGAATGGATGGAACTCTTGTCTCGTCAACTTGAGGTCTCTTCTGCTACCAGAGAAATACATTGATAATGTCAGGACCACGCACGACGAGTTATCTATGCGTTTGTGGCGGCATCTACATCGCCACATGTGAACTACGCAACATACTGACGTCACGCAAAAATCCTGCATCGCACAAGCTAAGTTTACCGCGCGACGGCAGTCAAAATCAAAATCAAAATCAAAAGTCATTTATTCAAACTGGGCTGAAAATCAGCACTTTTCGAACGTCAAAGTTACATAAGACAGTCCCCCAAAAATGCCCGCCCGTCACCACTTCCTAGTGCTTTAGCTGGGAAGAAGAAGTGGTGGAACAAACTCCCCAGCAGCACGTCTGTCTGTTTAGTTATATAAACTTGATTCTATACAAATCGTATGCAAAGTAATTAACATTACGAAACCCAAAACATTGGATTAAATTACACACTTGCCATACGTTAGCTAGCACGCGCCAGTATACCAACAAAACAATGAACAAACTGTACTCAAGCAGATAAAAATTTCAACATAAAAAAAAATGTAAATAGAACTTAATACCTAAATTAAAGCCTCCAGGCATTAAGGGCGTGCCCGCTTACATAAGGCAATTGCTGTAGCTCGAAGTGAGAAATGATAAACTAGCCCCATCGAAGTAAAATAAGTAAACAATTACTAATAACAATTAAAATCATGATCAGCAAGACGACCAGTCACCACAAGCAGCACCCGTTCACGAGCATAACGCAAAGATCAGCCATCACCCCCCTCGACATATTGGAGGGAAGGAGGCAACCCGACCCCCGACGCTACCGCAGGCAGTGACATCTAAGGGAGCATGACGAGCTTGCTGCCGGTTTCTCAGGCAAGAATAGTATAATCAATAGTCGAGGACGCTAGCTAACCACTTATTGCAATACGACTCATAAAACACACATTGTAATGAGTAGATTATGTCACTAATAAATTAAAATTTAACTAAATTAAATTACATTGACTTATACAGTCAAATAAAAAAATAATCAATTATATGAACTCGTATAACCCGCCAAATAATAATATAAGTTGCCCGCCAAACACAACACCCGTCTGGTCGGAGGATCCACCCTTTTCTATGGAAAATTAGTGAACTTCGCACCCTGTTCCTCATGCCTTTAACCTACTAATATTATAATTGCGAAAGTTTGTAAGAATGGATGGATGGATGTTTGTTACTCTTTCACGCAAAAACTACTGAACGGATTTGAATGAAATTTGGCACACAGATAGTTTATAACCAGGATAACACATAGGATACTTTTTATCCCGATATACTCACGGGGTCAAAACTTATGCGGGTGAAACCGCGGGGCGCATCTAGTACGTTATAAGGAGAGAAAATATTGGTATGACGGGTGGGCACAGGGCACTGTATGCCTAAAATAGTAGAATATTCGCAAAAATGGGTCAGCATACATTCACTATGTATGCGGAATCTATGCGTCTGGGTGTGTAGGTATAGAGTTGAACATTTACATTTAAAGCAAAAAGCGTGAGCTCGAGCCCCACCCATGAATAAACCTAAATTAATAAATCGTGTTTGATGCCAAACGCTGAACAACAGCGCTAGGGCTCTGTCTCGCATAGGGTCGCAGCATTATGTTGAGCGATGGCCGTTTTGCGTGGATGTGGCGCATATTTTCCCCCACGTGTTATTTCGTGTTTGTGTTCTTTTTAGTGTTCCTTAGTAAACAAGGAACCCTTATAGTTTCACCATGTGCGTCTGTCCGTCTTTCTGTCTGTCTGTCCGTCCCCACTGTAGCTCACAGATGCTCAGTGCTAGAAAGCTGCAATTTGGCATAGGTATACATATTAATCACGCCAACAAAGTGCTAAAATAAAATCTTGAAATATATATCTTTTGTATTTCTCCCTTGCACGTAATGAAATTTTTTTTTCTCGTCCAGCCCATGGTGCCCCACACCATGGGCTAGACGAGAAAATAAACCGGTGGATAGGCCGTTCAAAAGTAATGCGGGTCTGTGTCACCACTTTTCGATTCAAGGATCTGTTTGCCTAATTTTAAGCATTAAAGTGCTAATTTTTGTTAGATTTAAGTGTCCCACCCCTCTTTTTTTTTTTTGGGTGGGAAATCATCAAATAACTTCTCCCGCTCTGGGCGGAGCGGGAGGGTGTGTCAGACTCTTACTGATTAAAACACACCCGTATTCCTTCCTGTTGCCTGTGTTGCGGGGGCCTCGGTGACGCATAAGTACCTTCCCGCGACGTTTGACTGTACTAAGTACGTATGTGGGACAGTTCACCCACCCCTCTGCCAGCTAAATGGTTATTTATGGAGATGTGAAAAAAATCAGAAAAAGTTTTAGATATAATGAAATTAAAAGGAAAACTATCACAGCTAAGTAGGCTTTACAAGATAACGAGTAATAGTCGACCAACTTAAATTTGCAGTTGGAGAATTGACCGTGGCCTCTACCGATGTATGGGAGAACAAGTTTTTCAACTACAATGTTAAGTTTGTTTTGGGATAAATTCATCCCAACGTCCCAACTACGGACTTCATTGTGCGTCTTAATTGTTTTGCGTTATGTTTACCTACCGCAACCAAGTAAACGTATTTTCATTTAAAGCAAATAAAACACATTCTGGCTGCTACAATACAAACGCAATACCTCACTACTTCAACAAATCTTATTCAATCATATTGCACTCGTGTGCGTTTGCATTACCTTTAAAAGGACAAAGGACGGCTCAGCGTGCGACTGGAACTGCCCGGAACTTAGAAGTATTTCAATCTGGTACGCGTTCCAGATTCTTCTAATTTGTACCTGGAGTGGTGAATTCAATTCAGACGTCGACTCTACGCTGGTATGGTGAAACTTGGGTAGTCGTTGACGACTTGCGCCTGTCGTCTCAATTCCCTCAATCTGCTGAAATCCTGAGAGAAACGCTGTCGACCATTTGCATCTCGTTAACGAGGATTTTAGCCGCAACTAGTTCGGTTCTATTTATTAAACTGTCATGGCGTCTATTGTACAACTAAGTTTTAATTTATAAGTCAGTTCTGTTCCAATATTATCTAAATTGTGCATAAAAACGTGAATTGGGTCTAATATATCCTGTGACTGTAAAAAGACATGTAGGTGAAACATATATTATAATTATAAATATGTACTACAAAATTAACAGTTCCTACCTACACAGTCATACCCACTTATAAAAATTGCCTCCTCCTTTTTTTGAAGTCGGTTATAAAGAATTACCAATTTATGGACAAAACAAATAATTTCATTTCGGGCAAAAAATCTTTTTTAACATCAAACATTTATCATGCACGATTTTGTCGTAAGAATCCAGAGAACAACTAACAAATAGGATTTTTCACAAAGGAGACCAAAATGTCCAGTGTTCAATCAACCCTTTATAAACGGGGTACAAATGCCCCGAATTTGCATTCAGTACATGTTTCTAATATTCACGGGGTATTTTGTATCCGTCAACATTATCTTGAACACATACACGTAATAAAATAGTTTTTCTTTTTTGGGTGGGAAATTATCAAATAACTTCTCCCGCTCTGGGCGCAGCGGGAGGGTGTGTCAGACTCTTAATGACTAAAACCCACCCGTGTTCCTTCCGTTGCCTGTGCTGCCAGGGGCCTCGGTGTCCTTTCCGGACTTTCCCCCGACCCCGGCAGGCATCGGCCCTAGTGGACACTTATAATAAAAAAAAATATAATAAAATAGTAACGAAGTATTTTTGTCCGTTCGATAAACTATGAAAAACCAAGTGATTTCTGCGGTTGTAACCGAACTATTAACTTAAATAGCAAAGTCATTAATTTAGAAACATCATAATCTTTTTATTGTGGGATCCAACAATACTCGCTTATGTGCCGCTCGATCCTCAGCCTACCCCGCAATTTTTACTCTTTTTTCAAAATTTTATATCACTACTTTGTAGGCCAAGTGTCTGTGAGTTAACCCGCGGACAAACGTACGGACTTGGCGAAATAATAAGGGTTCCTTGTATTACTATGGAACTCTAAAAACAAATAAGAATCATACAAACCACTTGTTTTGGGATTTAAGACGCTAACAACAGCTAAACCTCGGTCACTATCACACTACATAGAAAAGAAAGAGAAGCGCGATGACACAACGCTTGTAATTTATTGCAAAATATGAAGCAATTATCTTCTTACTCAAAATTGAGTTGAATAATCTAAAATAAAAAACAACCAAGTTCTGCACTCAAATAAGATAATGTCCTTGTTATTAATTAAATACGTAACGTACGTGGATAAATAATACAGATATTTTGGATCGGAACTCAAGGTAAAATTGCATTAATACCATTAATTCTTCTTTAAGCATGTTTTTCTTTTTTTTTTTTGTATATTGGCACCTTGTTTTTATATATATTCCTGTAATTTGTTATCCATGTATTGTGCTATTGTGTGTTGTGCTATGTCTTTTGTGTGCACTGAATAAATGTTTTATCTATCTATCTATCTAATTCGTATCGAGATTTTTTTAAACGTTTTTTGGTAACAACCTAGTTCTGACAAATGTGTTCAAAATTAACATATATTTATTCCGCTACCACAAACTATACAGATTTGGCAATTTATTTTCATAAGACAAGCCTACTTTGGCCATTTGCCTCTTGTCAGCGTCTTAATGGACCACAATAAGCTTATGAAAACCCAACTATCACATCAAAAAAAAAAAACATTTAACGCTGGATTTTTACCCGTAGTTACCATCTGCAACCCGTCGTCCGTCACGTGAATGTTAACTCGATATGGACGAGAATAAATCACACCCACCGGGATGTTTGAACTGTTAATTAAGTTTGTAACAGGCGGCGCGGACAGGGTTATTCATTCCCGACTAATAATTGTGCATTTAAGTAAATGTAAACATTCGTTTTGCTTAAAAAATAATTAAATTACTGATTTAATTTGCAATTGTATTGTTTTAAAGCAGATATCAGAAAAAAAATGGGTTTGTTCGTTCTAAACGCTCTTGCAGACAGGCGCGACGCGACAGCGCGACTTGACTTTAGTAGAACAATTTTTATGAAAACTATAAGATTAAGATAATTATTGATTTGCTCAAACATGAGTACAATACACACAAAACAAATTGTCAGCATGCAAGAGTTGTTCAAAGTAAAGTTGGAAATTGTTCTACCAGAATCGTGTTGCAACACAGCTAAGCCTTTAAATGGTTCTAATGGCGCGAAACCATTAGCCATTGGTTTTGAGCCACGACAGCTGTACCTTCTTTTATAGCCTCACTGACCTTCATTTCAATTATTATTAGCTTCCTCAAAGTAAAATTAGCAAGTGACCAAAATAGTTTATTTTAGTGCCATGCCCTTAGTTTTAAATTATTGAATAAAGAGATAGGTCTGTAGGCACGCTTAGAAAGCGGTCACACAGTAACGGCTGTCCAAATACAGACCGTTGTTTTTTAACTTAAGGGCTTGTTCACACGTACCACAACTACACCACATCGCAGTGACAAACAAAAACAAAAACAAAATATTAAAACAATCAAAACTCTTTATTATGCTTTTGTACGCAGTCATCTCGAATAATGCTAATCAGTATGGAATACTATTCATAAAGACTGACGTCAATCGCATCAAAGGTATTCAAAATATTTTTTTTAAGGTACATTCGGTTTAGATCCAAAACCTATTTGTCTAATTATTACAGCCGCTGCAGGAAGTTTGGCATTCTTTCACTAATTAATTGATTTATTTTAAATTTAGTTTTATTTTATTTTAAGTGTAATTAAGGTGTAATAATATATCTGCATATAATATAACATATACATACATATATAGTAGCATATATACTCAGGATTATTGTTTTCCTGTACATTTACAAAGTAAAACTCAGTGTTTGGTTGCCCACCGTCACCGGTAATCTATCAGGAACTGCTGATGTTCGACCTCGGACCGGCGGATTTAAACGGGGAGCATTGTTTACTTTTCCTTCCTTATGTAGCAGACAATCGTCACTAAAACACATTTATTGATTCTTAGTATCACACGTTTTGGTTGATTTGGCACCCTGCACTGGGTCAAATCACTTTGTTTACATACGAGTAGATTACTGAACTTAGTACCTACTGTGAAATATCAAAATACTGTAATTCTGTTAGTATTATATTGTACATAACAGCAATAACGTTAATTATCGTTATTTTCAATTTTAATCTTTATGCAAAACTATAATTTTTAAATTAGGCATCCTACCCACTTGTGCAAAATTAAACTCATAAGACAATAGAATCAATGTAACTTTGCCCCTGATCTAATCATATTATGAGTTGCATTTCAATTTAATTCAGCAGCCTACCTCATTTCTCTATAAAGCAACACTAACTTCTCCAATTTTTTCCTTTCATTTCTAGCTTTCCTTTTTGTTTGTATTTCTAATTAGTTCTCACCGTTCCTTCAATTCTACTTTCAGTACTGATTCCTGAAACCATGCCTGTGATGGCCCGTAAGGCTGCTGCTCAGGAGTTGGAGCTTAAATTGAAAACTGCCCTTCAAAAACTCCAGGCCTCGGACAGTGAATGTCAACAGTTATTACTCGAAATTGATGAAAGTGAGAAGGAAGTCGAGCAGATCGTTTACTAAAACACAAGCTTAAAACAGGAGCTAGTAGGCCTTCATCAACAATAACTAGATGTTGTCGATGAACGGGACAAACTGCGGGTGGTCACGGATGGTTTCAACAACTGCAGTAGCTTATATGAGGAGGCTTTGTGTAAGGTTAAGGACTTAGAAGATGAATTAATTCATGCAAATGTACGAATTTCTAAGTTACAGAAACAAAATGAATGTACTCAAGCTAATGAAACTAATAGCTTGTATAATGAATTATTTCAAACTAATTGTAACCCTCATTCCTTAATAACAATAGACCTTACTGAAGATTATATTTCAAAACATAATAAGAGTAGTTATAAAGTAAGTCAAAATAAAATAAAAAAATATGCAAAACTAAATAAAATCATAAATAAATGCAATAAATTTAGGAAACAATAAAAACACAGTTCCAACAATATTAAACTAAGGAAAGAACGTGGTTTTCTTATAAATAAATAAATTAAACAACTAACAAATTAAATTAGAAGACAGTAAGAACATTTATGAGATTGACACTCAACGCTTACAGTCTGACATTCAGGTACTTGAAGCGTCAATACATTCACTCTATACTAAGTATGTGAGGTCTGAAAAACAAATTCAGGAGCACATCCTTGCTGCAAATGAGTTAGTGGACATGTGCAACAGTAATGCAGACAAAGTGGACCCGCTGACTCTCAGCAGCTCTCAATCTTCAATGCAAAGGGAATCTAATCTTGGCACTCTCCAACCTGAGGCAACGGAGGACCCGTACCAGTTAGGAAGTGCTCAGGTCTCTATTCCCAATCAAGATACACCAGATATGGAACTAGCTTCTGTCTGAACTACTTGCAATGGAAGGCCCATTGCAAGTAGTTCAGACAGAAGCTAGTTCTCTCACTTGTGGTATGTTAATGCTCCATTATGTTTTCTGATAGTTTTGGAAAAGAGTTAGGAAAATACTTAGCAACCACCTGAGTCATTCTTCTCAAAACTATTGCATGCCTCAGACATCCTACAAACAAATAATGTATTCAATAACTAGGAATTAATATGATTCTAATGCCATTATTACTGTGTTTATAGGTATTAATGTTAAAAAAGATGATATCACTGATAGTGTCACCGAACTAATGAAGATAAATTGTAAGAAAATAATTTTGTGTGCTTTCCCATACTTTGAGCACTTGTCAAACAGGCAAAACAACTACATTCACATGTTAAATAATTACATGCATTTCTTAGTTAGTCACCATAGTGACAAGTTTATATTTTTTGACACCCACCTTTGATTTTTGATAAGCTAAGGTCGACTAGGGATAATGTGTAACTGCCCATTAGTTTTAGACGACAAATAGCTAGGCTATTCGTTTTTAATATTAACCGAGAAATAACCAGTATGTCGAAGTCATATTTAATTAGCACCACAATTAGTAAAAGTACTAATGTTAAGGTGGTTAGCTCAAATAGTAGAATTCGTCGATAAAACTGTTGTCCTCGGGATCACGCTCGACTCAAGGTTACAAGGGGGTCCTCATTTAATGCTGGCAGAAAAATCCGTCAATTTACTGATGTAGATACTGCGAGGCTAGTCTATTTTAGTTACTTTCATAGTATCATGTCTTACGGTATTTTACTTT
Organism: Atethmia centrago; assembly: GCA_905333075.3. NCBI lineage: Eukaryota > Metazoa > Arthropoda > Insecta > Lepidoptera > Noctuidae > Atethmia > Atethmia centrago. The sequence goes on along the minus strand of HG995378.1, from coordinate 24,394,443 downwards.
GGGGATGGGCTGCAGACATCGAGTCAATTTTTATTCTGCAGAAAAGATCTATCAGAGCCATATAAATAATCTCCGCAGGCGCGATTCTCTAAGGGACGGGTTTAAGGACATTACCATCATGACGGTACCTTGTCAATATATCTATGGAAACGTCATGTACGTAAGAAAAAATTTACATCTTTTTAGTAAAAGAGGTCAAAAACATAATTATAGTACTAGAAATAGGGGCCTATTAGCTCAACCGTATTTCAGACTGGCTAAAGTAGACTCATCTTTCATGGGGTTTTTTTTTTTTTTTTTTAGGGTGGGAAATCATCAAATAACTTCTCCCGCTCTGGGCGGAGCGGGAGGGTGTGTCAGACTCTTACTGACTAAAACCCACCCGTATTCCTTCTTGTTGCCTGTGTTGCGGGGGCCTCGGTGACCCATAAGTACCTTCCCGCGACCCCGGCAGGCATCGGCCCTAGTGGACCCCTACTTTCATGGGGTACTGTTTAAAATGGTACAATAAAATTCCACCCACATACTTCAACTGAATGAGATGAAATTCAAATCTTGTACAAAACGCACACAATGTAGGCAGTCATATTATAAGTTGGGGGATTACATCTTAACAATGCTTGGCTCAATGCTGGTCCTGCTCTATAACCAATTGAATAATTAACATTTGAAAATACTGTTGGAGCAGCTGAACATTGTAAGACGATCTTTGCATTTTATAAATATTCAATCTACTTTGTATTATATAATTGCATTGCACAGGTGTGAGTACTATGTATAATAGAGCTACCATTTACCGGTTAATATGTCATTGACTTGAATGGGCCCTGGCGACTGAGAGTATGTCATGCTCACTCAGATGTCCCCCTTCAAAGTGGTTGAGCTGAATGGTGCTGATCCATGCGTCATGCTCGTAAACGGGCGCCGTCAGTTGGGACTGGTCACCTCTTAACTTCCTCGGCTTATTTTTGTAATTATTTTATTTTGAAATTGTTTTTTTTTTTTGTTTATTTTGCTACTAAGGACGTGTTTTTTTTTACATCGTCCTCACGTTTAGTTATAAATTTAACAATATTTTTGTACTAATCTTTATGTATCAATATAATTTAAAAGAGTGTCCATGGAGTTTCTTGCCCGTTCTTCTCCATAGGTACCTACTACGCTTTGGAATGGGCAATTAGCTTCATATTTATAACTGACCGTCTCCTTGACAATTCAAAAGTGCCTGTAAATGGTTTAATTGAAATAAATGCTTTGAGTTTGAGTTTGAGTTTTACAAATTAGCGCCCTTATATGAGGTGTCGTTGTGGTCTGGTTGAGTTTAGGTTGTGGTCGTATGATCAGGCCAAATACTGGTGAAAATGACAGACTTTTATGACGGCCGTTATGATATGACGAAAACGCTTAGAAAACTAAAGTTTTGAAGAGGTTTTACCATTTCGCGAAACAAACGGTTCTTGAATCTGACTGAACAAGTTTTTACCTCTGTTCAGCCATACGGCAAAAATCATCAACAAAGTTAAATCAATCTGTCGGCTTAACAGAAGTAAATTAACCCTCAATTGGCGGGCCGCGTTGTGGTTCAATTTAAATGACAATAATATAACGGGTCCATTTATTGCGGCGCGCCTCCCTGGTTCCAGTAAATTGCTACGTACGAAAAGGTTCGCCTGTATAAAATAAAAACAATGCGGTCTAATAACATGGACTCAGTAATTAAATACTGTTAGAAACTGGCTAGGTTTGAAAATGTTTTTTTTTTTTGTGTTGGTGCGATATTTTATGTGTTATGTTGGCAGGTGAGGCGGCCCACCTCATAATGAAAACAGAACATCACGCCTGGTTTCCCCGAAGGGTTGGGCAGAGGTGTACCTACATATAGTACACCCACATTTCGCCAGTTAAATTAAGTCCCGTGTAATAGGGGGTGAGCATATTGTCATAAACTGGGCACAAATCCAGATTGCTACTGAAAAATGCCAGATAGAAAAGCTCAATAACACTCTGCCCGATCTGAACAGTTTGATAGTTGCCCCATCACATGACTGATGTGGATGGTTTGACTGTTGCCCCGTCGCATGACTGGTGTGAATGGTTTGATTGTTGCCCCGTCGCATTACTGATGTAAACGGTTTGATTGTTGCCCCGTCGCATTATTGATGTGAACGTTTGATTATTGCCCCGTCGCACGACGACTGATGTGAACAGTTAGATTGTTGCCCCGTCCCATGATTGATGTGAATGGTCTGATTGTTGCCCCGTTACACAGCCGATGTGAACAGTTTGATTGTTGCCCCGTCGCACGATCGACGTATACCTAAACTAAATACTAACCTGATAATAACTTGAGACCTCAAATATTTAGCCAAGAAACACCTGACAGTGGTACAATTTTTCTTTTAGGTGCGAAATCTCCAAAAATAGCTTCGTTCAATTTGTCCTCGTCCCTGTTATTTCTACCAGCCATTTGAGGGATAGTCAAACAGTTTAGTTTTGTGTTCACACAAACATCTTGGAGACCTAAGTGCTTTTTTTTTGTATGAACTACCGAGTGTACATAAACCCAATTAAATTCTTACATTTTATTTTTGGAATATTGACGAAGTTGATTATTCTGAAAAAATATAACTAAACAAAAGTATTGAAATGATAGTTGAAACCAACATTGAATACAAATCAAAATAAAACCATACCGGTGATTCAAAATGACGCTGAGAATGAACTCTAAGCGTTCGATTTTATAATTTTGACTATTTTGTCTTTTTGGGGTTGAATATTTCGCTAGCTTCTGCCCGTGACTTCGTAAGATACACAATATACTAAAATAACAGCCACATTTTTATGAAACACGCTCGGCCCGACCCACCGCGTCGCATCGCATCATCCGCCCGCGGTATGACGGAATCGCACTACGGCCGCTACGCGTAACGTCCGTTTATGGCCATATTGTATTCTAGAAGGTGCATTTTTTCTCGGAACAGTCGCGTAACAGCCGTTTTACCTAAGTACACTCATCGTTAGAAGTGCCTGTGATGAACTGATGAGAAAATAATCACACAGATCAAATTAACATTTTGTGAAGCATGGTACTGGCGACTTATCAGGAGATAATTTTGTCGCCCACGCACACGCAATAATGTTGACAATATTGTATGTATTGGCTATATTATTGCGAGTATAGTTGCGGCTTTAGTCAGACTGTGCGCCGTAATTGTATTATATTTAAGTTATATATTTTCAAATAAAACTTTGTGTTTTGACTGTATTGGACTGACGGACGTAGAACGACTAATTGTAAAATATTAAGAGGCCGTAATGCGATCGATCTCAAAAAATGCATCTTCCAAATACAATAGAGCCTTACGAGTAAATGGAAGTTACGCGTAGCTGCCGCTCCGTCCGCGTTATTATTTCGTTTTCGATTAGCGTTTTTTTTAGATCAGCTCCTACAAGTCGTGGCGTGATGTTAAATCCTATAACCTTTTAAAGCCTTCTTCTTCTTTAAACCTTCCAACAAAAAAATGCAAATCCGACTGGCGGTTCCAGAGATCAGCACGTTCAAACAAACAAACTCTTCAGCTTTATTATAATTATTCATATAAATATAATTATGTATACCTGTAAAGTTGTGGATATATAATTAGGAACGACTGATACCTAAGTCACTTCACGTCACGATAAATAAGTTGCTGCTATTAGGGTCCCGTACTTCAAAAGGAAACCGATTAAGTTGTAATTTGGTACACATATGAATTTCTATGTGAATTCTGAATATTGAATATGAGGACACACAAACAATTTTTTTTTAAATAAAAATATAATTAGTTTTAAAGAGATTAAAGAAAACAGATGAAAATTGTTCTTTCTCCCGAAACTGCTGAAACTAAAATCTTGAAAAAAATCAGAGAATAGTTCTATATTTATAGATTATAGGAAAACCTATAAGAAGTATATGGTCTTAAAATAACATGCTAAATCACTCAATATCGTGCGTATAAACTTACATTAATTTGGAGTTGGAATGTATGGGAGAACATGTTTTTCAACTATAATGTCAGGTTTGTTCTTGGGATAAATTCTTCCCAACTACGGAACCCTTCATTGTGCGTGTTCCGACACGCGCTTGGCCAGTTTTTTTTTATCAATTTACAGATAATAATTTTTAATTAAACATCAATTGGGCTTAGGCTTATAAACTACATACACGATACGCAAAATAGTTGTATTTCTTTTAATAAATTAATTATGGTGCATTTGAACTACCTATTAGAAACTTCCCAGTTGTGGACAAATAATTAGAAACGGGTAAAATGACTTCATTTATTAAACGATAACAGAATTTATGTAATACTAGTTCCCCCCGCGGTTTCACCCGCATAAGTTTTGACCCCGTGGGTATATCGGGGTTTTCCTATGTGTTATTCCTGGTTATAAACTATCTGTGTGCCAAATTTCATCCAAATCCGTTCAGTACTTTTTGCGTGAAAGAGTAACAAACATCCATCCATCCATCCATCCATCCATCCTTACAAACTTTCGCATTTATAATATTAGTAGGAAAGTAGGAATAATTAACAATACTTATTAAATAGTATTTACCACTGGCTTACAAAACCAAGTATTCATATTTTGTAGGATGACCCTGGACTATATTGCCGGCATTTATCTTGAGCTCTGATCCTTAATTACTTTAAGCGATTTTGGACCTTACTCCTGAGACAATACAACCCGCACACAAACCCCCACCACTCCGCCGAGAGCTAAAGTTAAATGCCGGCAACTATACAGTTCATGGCGATGCGGCGAGGACCTGATGACTGTTCGCAGGCGCTTTACTTTGTGTAAATTATTTCATCACCACTGCTCTCAAAACGGTGAAGGAAAACATCGTGAGGAAACCGGCATGTCCTAGAACCAAAAAAAAATCGAAGACATGTGACATCTACCAATCCGCACTGGGCCCGCGTGGTGGATTACGGCCCACTCCCTCTCACAGAGAGGAGGCCTGTGTTCCAGCAGTGGGAACACTATAGGCTGGTCATGTATACAGTTCATTCAAATTACTTACCCTCTAAGCAGCCACTCTTTACTTCTCGCCATAGATTTTCAATCGGATTAAGATCTGGGTTGTTTGCAGGTCAATCTAACAGAGTGACTTGTTGATCACTAAGAAGCTACTTCACTGAATGAGCAGTCTGTTTGGGGTCGTAATCATGTTGAAATTTCCAAACTACAGGCGACGTCTCCTCAGCATAAGGAAGCATAGTCTCCTCCAATATTTGCCTGGATTGAAATTGGTCTAAAATGCAAATGACAATAATCAACTGTTTGCATACGTCAAAGACTGCATTAATGGGAAAAAGCGTTTTCTGTATGGCTCCTAAAATTTATAATGAAATACGAGTACCACAGTCATATAAAGCATTGCCGGTAAATTTGTTTAAAAAAAAAGATGCGAGATTTATTAACAGACAAGTGCTATTAGAATTTAAATGACTTTTTTAATGACCCTACGAGGGCGGCACTGAAAATTTCGGGAATCAAGGAAGTGACACAACATTACTATTTCAAAATGTATTTATTGCTTTTCGAAGTATTCTCCGCGAAATTTGACACATTTTTCCACACGATGGAACCAATCATTGAAGCAACCATTCCAAGCAGGAAGTTGGGGTCTCCAAAATGGCCGTTTTGTAGGCGTCCACAGCTTCTTCAGGTAATGAAAATCACTGTCCACGCAATTTATTCTTTATTTTAGGGATAGAAATCATTAGGGCTTAGGTCGGGGCTATACGGCGGATGGTCTAATAATTCTATGTTTTCTTGCTCTAAAAACTCTTTTGTTCTGTGCGCGGTGTGAGAACTCGCATTGTCGTTATGGAGGATGATGCGGCGGTTGCAGTTCTCTTTACGGAGTTCAGAAACGACCTGTGGCAAACAAATGCTAGCATACCATTCTGCATTAACTGTTCTTTGTCCCTCAAGAGGAATAGTCGTAACATGGCCGGTTTTGGAGACAAACGTGGCCACCATTTTTTTTGCAACACTCCGTGAACGAACAATTTTTGTTGGCTTTAACTCATTTTCGAACACCCAAACTCGTGACTGGTTTTTTGTTTCGGGTTCGTACGCGTATATCCAGGATTCGTCACCTGATACGATGTTGTATACAGCATTTGAGGATCCTGCGTGGAATCTTTCGAGAGTTCTGACGCACCAAGTAACGCGAGCCGCTTTTTGCTCTTCACAGAGCCAATGCGGTATCCATCGGGAAAACAACTTTTTTACACTTAATTGTTCATGCAAGATTATTTGTATTTGACTCATGCCAATGTCTAAAGTTGCCTGAATTTCGCGGTATGTCACATGTCGATCTTCCTCAATCAGCTTACGCACAGCATCAACGTTTTCTTGGGTGACTGCAGTTTTTGGACGACCTTCTGAATCACTGAGCTTGACACGTCCACGTTGAAATTCAGCAGACCAGCGATAAATTGTGGTTTTGGATGGGGCTCATCACCAAATGCAGAAATCATCCGGTCAACACACTGTTTTTGTGTTAAACCACTTCGAAAGTCATAATAAATCATCGCTTTTGAATTGTCTCGAGTCAATTCCATTTTCTCAACGACTAAACAAGTTTGACAAAACCTTGTGACAAGACCGAGAATCTTTTTTTAAATAAATAAATGGTATTTTAAAACTAAGGAGTTTTCAATTAAAAAGAGTTTAATATGACAGGAACAGTGGAAATATTCCATTCCCGATACTTTTAGTGCAGCCCTCGTATTTGCAATTTTTTATTCTGTGACATTTTATGATTCATTTATTTTACTGACCTACCAATGATTATTATGTACTGGGATTGAAGTGCCATTTGTAATTTAGTTTTATATTTATTTTTTGTATATTTTATTACGGGTGAAACATGTACGTACCATTTATTAAATATAGTGACATCCTGCATGCTTATTTTGCATGTATACGCATGTTTAAACAAATAAATTTATCTTTATCTATATCTTTAAGCCTTAATCTTTTTTAATAGCCTAACACCATGCCCTGAAAAACATCCCCAAACTTTTATATTTCCAACCCCATGCTTGAAATTATTTTTTATGTAATATGGGGTTTTGCCTCAATTCAATGTCTTTATCTTTTTACTACTATTTTCGTGAACTTAGAATACAATGCTTGCTTAGCCGGTCGACGCACATACTGTTTTTATTTTTTTCATTGACTTGCTGTCCAGTTATCACGCTTTCTAGAGAAATCTAATCCTGGGTTTTTCTATCTGGAATTTCTCAGTAGCAGCTCGGAGTCTGTATTTGTGCCCGGTTTATGTAATCGGCTTGCCCCCTATTACATAAGACTTAAACACAACTGGCGAAATGTGGGTGTAGGTATTACAGGTACACCTCTGCCCAACCGTTCCGAGAAACATGGCGTGCTGATATATTATTATTGGCTGTGTTGAATTTCTTGAGGTGATTTACAACGTTATAAACCTTAGTTTTGGAACACTCCATATGATCAGCAATCTTTTTATACGACCAATCACGTCCATACAGTGCCATAATCGTTTTCCGGGTTGATGGATTACAATTTTCTTTTTTACCCATGATTTTAAATTCGCCTTCTGCGAAGCAGTAATGCTCGCGAAGGAGGAGGCGGGACGGTTGAGGGAAAGGCAAGTTTCGCGCCCTCTCGCCCCTAGCCGCCGTAGGAGACGCCCTGGGCGTCGGGAATCCCGGGCGGATTTCCGGCCACCGTAGGCGCGGGCTTGCGGACGGTGAGCAATGGGTTGCTCACCGTCCGGTAAGGACCAAGCCCGGGTCGACGGCGCGATGTATTCCACGCGCGCCTCAAAGAGATGTCGTCAGCACAACTGTAGGGGCCCACTAGGGCCGATGCCTGCCGGGGTCGCGGGATGGTACTAAAGGGTCACCGACGCCCCTGGCAACATAGGCAACAGGAAGGAATACGGGTGGGTTTTAGTCAGTAAGAGACACACCCTCCCGCTCCGCCCAGAGCGGGAAAAGTTATTTGATGATTTCCCATCCAAAAAAAAAAAAAAGCTACGCTTGCCGGGGTGGTCCGTGTATGGCTGACCGAGACTCCTCCGTTCTTCGGAAAGCACGTTAAGCCATTGGTCCCGGCTGTCATTCGTGGATCTTTGACAGTCGTTACAAGTCGTCAGAAGCCCGAAAGTCTGACAAGAAGTCTTACCAAGGGGTATAGTATTACCCAGTTACTGGGTTGTGGAGGTCAGATAGGCAGTCGCTTCATGTAAAATACTGGTATTCAGCTGCATCCGGTGAGACTGGACGCTGACCCCAACGTAGTTGGGAATAGGCTAGGCAGATTGAACTGTATATTAGTATAGATTTATTTAATCCCATGCAGTTCATCTTTTGTTCGCCAACCAATCCAACTAGGAATTTCCTGAAATCTAAACCTACCTACACTTTTTTAGACCGAAGTACGAACTGTGGGCTCACATTCAATCAATCTGCCTAGCCTTTTCCCAACTGTGTTGGGGACGGTGTCTTTTTTTTTTTTTGTTCCGGCCTGGAAAATCATGGATATCCTCCGCCTTGAAGTGGGCAGAGGGGTCTGTCAGACTCTTACTGACTAAAAACCACCCCGGTGTTCCCCTCCCACACTTGCACCGGGAATCATGGGATCTAATGGGACTTCCGCGATCCCCGCCATTGCGGGCGACCTCAGGCTCGCAGGGGGAATGAGGTGTTAAACTCCCCCCGCGACGTCCAATAGGGGCGCGCGTGGAACCCTACGTGCCGCCACCTCGGGTCCTGCTATGTGGGTGGCGACGGATGTGGGGACGGCGTCTAGTTTAACCGGATGTCGCTGCATACCAGTATTTTCCATGGAGCGACTGCCTATCTGACCTCCAGAACCTAGTTGCTAGGTAATACGATACCCCTTGGAAGACTGGTTGTCAGACTTTCAGGCTTCTAACGACCGAATTATAAATGCCCGGGCGGGATTTTATGGCGCACTGGATTTTCAACTCTCGATGTTAAGCAGAGCGTTGAGAATCTAACAGAATACATCCCAGCGCGTCGAAAAAACATCTAGTTTGATTTTCAAAGTCTCGGTGCTAAGCAGAACGTTGAAAGTCCAGTGCGCGAAAAAAAATCGCCACGGGAAAAATCGGTCATGCATACCTGACGGCCTGGGCTAAAACGCTTGTAACCTAATCTTAAGTTGAAAGTAAGTATAAGAAATTGCATTACAAACATCTTACGATCGCCGGCGAGGATATCCCGCGCAAATATTTAAAGACAAGATCTTTTCTGTCAACCATTTTACAATAGAAGAAAAAGGCTCCACCGAGCAAGGAACGAGAGTAATTTTATTTTCATAACTGCTTTACGTCCCGATGACTCATAATAGAATTTTATATTAGGTACCTACGAATTATTTTTATACAGGGTGTCCAAGAACCTGGCGTCCAACTGGATTCCCACGATGCCCCAAGTTCTAACAGTACTCAGAAAAATATTTTAAAAAATCCACCCCATGTACTTACAGAATTATACTGATTTAAAAAAAAAAAGGGGAAATGAGCACCCTGTGACATACTTTTGAATGCTGTGACTGCTAATGCTGATAATTTCGATATTTCTTGGAGGTTTTGTAATCTAGGGTATTGCTGTGTCTAAATAGAATGTAAAAATAAAGTACTTATTGTACCATTTTAAAATAAAATATTATTTTAACTAAAGGTGATATGGAAAACTATTGAATTTCGCAACTTTGACCGACTGTAGTGTAAAAAAAATGTACCAAAATAGTATGGCAAGTGACGTCAAATTTTGACGCGTTTATTCCTCTTTTTAAAAAGGTATAATACTTACACATTAATTTGAAAAAAAAAATTTTTGATAATATTTTTACTCAACAACCCAATTTTTACGATGTCTTACAGAATTCTTAGAAAGAAAAATTTACGACGAATTGAATCTAACCTCTAAAGAATTACTATTGTATGCTCATAAAAATAACAACAGGCCTCTCAAAAAACAGGTTAGACCGTAAGGGACGGTATGTGCATGCATCTCACCATAGTGATTCGTTATTACAACAGGAGGGAGCAAGACAGAAACTATCTTTGCGATTTGCTGGTTCTTCTTTATGGTACCCCATTATTCAGGTAAGAGTGAGGGAGAAAAAGGTTAGAGGTGCGAGTGAGATAGATAGTGACGCTATCTGGGATCGTGCTATTTAGGATAACAGTACGGTCAGTACGCGTCACTGCCTCCTGCCGTTACTACGCACCTCTCTCTTATTGTTACCATTGATCACGTACTACGATTTAAAGCTTTGTTTATTGGACTCGATTACTCTTTGTGCTCTGGACTTTGAAACGAACTCTTTACGACGACCTTTGCCTGTGTTTGGACAGTTTGTGTTTTGTGTGTGCTACCATGGCGACCTACACTCCGCAAGAATACGCAAATATGCACTACATTTATGGAGAATGTAGAGGTAATGGACGAGCTGCAGCGAGACTTTACAGAGAAAGGTATCCGAGGGCTACGCGATATCCCGACCATCGAGTTTTCATTAATGTGCACAGATCACTATGTGACGGGCGGTTCCCCAATCAAGTAGCTGGTGAAGGACGACCCGTAAATGACTTCATACGCGATGAAGTTTTAGAGGCGGTGTCGGCAAATCCAAGCATCTCTGTGCGAGGAATAGAAGCTGATACGGGGATACCGAAGAGCACAGCACACAGTATTCTCCAAAAAGAAGAATATCATCCGTACCACGTACAGCGAGTGCAAAGTCTTTTACCTCGAGACTATCCGAGCCGAGTCGCGTTTTGTGAAACAATCCTGCAAAAACATCGAGAAGACGAAAACTTTATCGACAAAATTTTGTGGTCAGATGAATCAACATTTAAGAAGGATGGCTACATGAACCTACACAACTTGCACGAGTGGCATGTGGAAAATCCGCACTTGATGCGAGAAGATAGATCCCAGTACCGGTTCAAAGTGAACATGTGGACCGGTATTCTCTGTGGGAATATTATTGGTCCATTTGAGATGCCCGAGAATTTGACTGGCGAATCATATTTAAATTTTCTTCAAAATGATTTGCCAAACTTACTAGAAGAGACCCCACCAGATATGTGGTTCCAACACGACGGCTGTCCAGCACATTTTCGCGTATCCGTTAGAGAGTTTTTGGACGAGCAATACCCGAACAGGTGGATTGGGCGATCAGGAACAATCCCGTGGCCAGCCCGCTCACCTGACTTAAATCCGCTGGATTTTTTTTTCTGGGGAACTATGAAGGAGCTCGTTTATGCGAAGCCCATTAATGACATCGCTGACCTTCGTGAGAAGATAACACAAGCAGTGCAGGTGATACGTCAAAAAAGTTACTCGCGAAACATAAAGCGGTCCTTTTTAAGGAGAGTGAGAGCTTGTATTGCCGCGGGTGGTCAACATTTTGAACATTTATTGTAATAAAATATCTTTAAACTAACATTCTTTGCTTTTATTCTACTGGGAACCCATCTACCTGTGTGTATTTCCTTCTTGCTCACTCTTGGAACCGAAGTAAATAATAGTAGTAACATAACAGTTTCTAAGATAAGAAAGGGTCCGACAGTTACCGTTAGTAGGTAGGCACTTCGTAAAAATTGGGTTGTTGAGTAAAAATATTATCAAAATTTTTTTTTTCAAATTAATGTGTAAGTATTATACCTTTTTAAAAAGAGGAATAAACGCGTCAAAATTTGACGTCACTTGCCATACTATTTTGGTACATTTTTTTTACACTACAGTCGGTCAAAGTTGCGAAATTCAATAGTTTTCCATATCACCTTTAGTTAAAATAATATTTTATTTTAAAATGGTACAATAAGTACATTATTTTTACATTCTATTTAGACACAGCAATACCCTAGATTACAAAACCTCCAAGAAATATCGAAATTATCAGCATTAGCAGTCACAGCATTCAAAAGTATGTCACAGGGTGCTCATTTCCCCTTTTTTTTTGAAATCAGTATAATTCTGTAAGTACATGGGGTGGATTTTTTAAAATATTTTTCTGAGTACTGTTAGAACTTGGGGCATCGTGGGAATCCAGTTGGACGCCAGGTTCTTGGACACCCTGTATAAAATTAAAGTATTACCGTTATTATTTCCTTTATTTACCTTTTTCATTATTAATATTTCTGATAACTTAAAAAAGGACATAAACTAGCTAGCCGACCCGACAGACGTTTTCTGTCCAAATTTAAATAATTTTTACAAAATCCCATAGAAAAAAAGGACGTTCAGTTTTTCCCGTATTTGAATTTTTGATTGATTTTTTTTACAATTTTTGTTACCATAAAATCGAACTGTTACGAGCATTTTAAAACATAAATTAGCCAAATTGGTCCACCCGTTCTCAAGTGATGGTTTTCTAAGGTGCTTTGCCAGCTCAGCTCAGAAACTCTTATTTATTTCTTTATTGTACACAAAAAAAAAAATCAAACACTACAAAATATACAATGGGCGACCATAACGCTTTCTGCGATCTCTTCCAGTCAACCATGGAATGGACAGTGATTTGCTTCGACATAAATGCTGTCGCTGATGCAAAAAATAAATACATTAAACTAGAATAGATACACAGATATATGTTTACATATTCTAAATAATATATACATAATAAACATGTATATTTAATTGTATAAAGCAACGAAAATAAATGAAGACTATAGATAATTTACAAGATAAAGTTACAAGAACAAGATTACAACGACAAGTAATTTTCCTTTACAAGTCTTTTAAATACGAGCAACGACTGCGCGCGTTTTATTTGAACTGGCAATGCATTCCACAAACGAGCGGCCTGGACAGTAAAGGATTTGTTGACGAAAGTTGTGAAATGCATTTTAAGCTTCAAGTTATCTGATGACCTTAAAATTTCGTGTGAGTCGCCAAGAAACTGGAAACGTTTTTTGACATAGAGAGGGGCGGAAGGCGAAAAAAGGACATTATAGGAAAGAATATGAGCATTCCGGCGAAGGCGAATTGGTACACGAAATTCGAAAACATGGTCATATTTGCGCAAACCGAATATGAACCTTATACAAAAATTTTGAAGCCGCTCAAGTTTATCAAGTTGGTCTTGGTTAAGGTCAAGACAGCTGGCATCAGGATAGTCAAGGATGGGTAGAAGAAGTTATTGTGCAAGCGCAATCTTGGTGGCAGTAGGTAGAAATTTACGCAATCTCTTCAAAGCTAACTTCCTGTAGCTGGGCAGTCCAAGATAATTTTTTATCCATGAATATTCCCAAGTTTTTAACTTTCTCACTGATAAGAACAGCTGAGTTGTCAAAAGAAACTAGGGGAAGAGTTGGTCAGTCGATCCTTGAGATCATCCTAGAACTGCCCACCACCACAACCTGCGTCTTTATGGGGTTGACCATAACTCCATATATCTTGCTCTAGTCACATACGGGCCAGATCACGATTAACCGTAAAGCCTCGAACAGATTTCCAAGAGGAGTTCGCGAGTAAATTTGTAAATCATCTGCTTAAAGGTGGTAGAAAGAATTTAGTTCGTAGAGGGGATAGAACGCCACCCTGAGGTACACCGGCAGAAGTATTACTCCAGGAACACAAAGTCTCTCCAATGCAAATACGTTGCCGGTGACCGAACAGGTAAGTACGAAACCATTCAATTACCGATGGAGATTTAAGTTAAGAGAGCATAGGATGCCAAGCAAAACATCAAAATCAACAGTATTAAACGCATTACTGAAATCTAGTAAAGCTAAGACCGTTAGATTACCGTTTTCCATGGCAGACCTTATATCATACGTAATGTTCAGAAGCGCTGTAGTGACAAGGACGGAAGCCAGAGAAGGAGTTGCGGAGATTATATTTAGAGAGGAACGTGCTTATTTGATTGTGATTTAATCGTTCAAGGAGTTTGGATAGGAATAGTAAACCGGATATTGGACGGTATTCAGAAAAGGATGTGGGGCCTAATTCTTTCCATGACCATGAAAAAGAATAATTGAGGATGTGACAAATAAAGGGAAGGATAACGTTCAGCAGAGGGACTATCATATTACGGCTTATACAGTCACTTCTTACTGAATTAGAAGTAATCGATAGTAGACTCTTCTTAACACCACATGTGGAGAACTGACCAAAAACAAATGGAGAATAACTGGGAGTCGGAAGTGAAGAACGATAATTCAGTGTATTTAATTTTACTGTACTATCAAAATTGGACGAAGCAGTAAAATGACTGTTCTTAGTACTAGAAAGCTGGAATTTGGCATGGGAAGGTATATATTTTAATCACGCCGCACGGTTTGCTGAAAATCGGCGTTCATAGACTTAGGGATTTCAATTTGCAAGTTCCGGATTTGCCGGATATCGCTTCTATTATACAGAAATGACACCCGAGTTAATTCTGCACAAAAACTAGGGAATTATAATATTTTTACGAAAAATTTGTAGAAAGCTAGTATGAAAAATCTAATTATCTCAAGGAAAACCGTAACATCCATCCAGCCGTTTGGAAAATACGAGGTAATAAATACATTTACAAACAGATATTATAGAAAAACATAACCCTTCCTTGGCAGTCGGGTTAAGGTTACAAGACATAAAAAAATCGAGCTAATAAGAAAAAGAAGAAGAAAAGAAAAGTGAAGAAGAAGTGGAAGGTGAAGAGGAGAAGGAGGTGGTGGTGGTGGTGAAGTGGTGGTGTGGAAGTGAAGGGGAAGTGTAAGAATATAATATGCATGCTCCTTTACTTTAGTAAGTAAGTACACTCCTTTATAAGTGATCATGTATGCTGAGTTTGCACTATACCTCAAATGCGTTTATTCTATAATTATTCATTCAGTTAATAAATACTACTTAACAGATGTGGTTGTTTTCTTTGAAACCACCCTTTAGGAACCCCGACATTACATGGCGACCCTGCTTCGGGACTCTGCCAAGGGGATTGTTAGTAGTTTGATTAGAGTTTCACTTTTCAGCCTAGCTACCTCAATAGTATGTAGCAGATAAAGTGTCGATCAACCGTGGAAATTGAAGAGGTTTTCCTCAGCCAAAACGCAGCTGGAGGCAACAATGACGCCGCGTTGAAAGAAATCGGAGGCCACGTGTAACGGCTGAGCATAGTGACCTACATTATTCTAGCTATTATTGGAATTTTAGCAATTTATGTTGGCCGGCGGATGTACAGGAGCTGCCATCGCACATGGATCCAGTAGGAAATTGGGATGAGTACCATGCAGAGAATTAGATCATCCATCAGAGGGCGCACAGAAGGTACCGAGAATCAGTGATAATCCTGTGTATAATGAAAGTGATGTGTATTTTTTCATTTATTCGTAAAAATATCAGTGAGTGAACTAATTAAGCGGTATCATATTTCATAACGCAAAAACTTAAAGGCGCTATAATCATGCGAGGACATTCAGCAATAAGACACCAAACGGAAACAAAATGCAACGTCAGACTTTTTTTTGCTTCATCACGTTTACGTAGATTGTGTTACATATATGCAATTCTGTTATTAGATTAAGAATATGATTGATATTTTGGAACAACATTATGTCGTTTTAGTAGAAATACGTAATTATTTGGTAAAAAAGAGACGAGCTAGATATATAAGTAATGTTATTTGAACAAAGTTAGAGCAAGCAAAAAGCGCGTACGAAGAATGTTGTAAAATACTTTTACTATTAGAGAAAAGTACAGATATTAATTTGCCATCGGCAATAGATCTCTATGAGAAAATAAAACAAAAATACGAGTAAATATATAAATTGTGTATTTCTCCCGTTACACTAGATTTAGGAAAAATAGATTTTGACCTTTGATGATTTAAGGTGGCGTGAAGTTTGATTCCAGTAATGGAAGGTGTTGAGGCCACCACCAAGCTCCTAATAGACTCCGTGGAGATGTATTTTGGCATGCTGGACGGTCCAGGTAAAACATTATTAATTACTTTCCTTTTAAAAAGTAGGCTGAATGAGAACGCAAAGTTAAGAATTTCAGGCTCATACAAAAGTATTCAAGAATTAATTGATGATTGAGGAAATATCTCTTACCCAAAAAATAATTTATGGCCATACGGTGGCAGTTTCAAAATAGTCAACAGGGTTCGAGGTCCATTGAGGATTATGGTTCTGAGGTAGAAAAGCTATTTACAGAGCTGACCCAGGCAAAATCGGAAATATTTTCTATTTTAAAGTCGATCAATGAATGATTTGCTATAAAACGATTTTCAGATGGCCTGCGTAGCTCAATGATGAGCATCATCATCTCGGCACGTGGCTTCAGCAGCTTGAAATATGCCATACAAGCAGCGAAAGACGAAAAGTGCACGTCTTTCCAACTATCAGGTAATATTTTACATGTATCTAAAAATAAGCGTCTAATATTATGTGTTGATGGCACAATATCCGAAATATCTGAAACATTAACAGTTTTAGACATGTAAAACACCATAAAGGTTCTCACGCTTAAATTGGCTAGTGCAGAAAATGAACTAGAAAATACTCTTCTAGAAAATAGCAATCTCCAGCAGCAAATTAATAAATTAACCGCAGAGATAAAAATGTTAAAATCACTGTGTTATTCTCCAGTAACCTCTAAAAATAGCCCAGTTATCAAACATAAAAGAAAACTCCACACATTGTACTCCTTTGGCAAATAAGTCGAATGTCGACTGTTACAAGAGCATTGAAATGATATGCCTTCAACAATCACAGATCTTCAACAAAACCTGAAAGAAGCACAACAACAGATTGAAGCTCTCACAAACAATAGAAACGATGCAACGTATTAATAGAACAACTCGACCATCCCAGATACCAGATCAACAAGTAACCCACACACGCCTACTCACAACGAAGAGCAAAAGCATGAACCGACGAGTAGAGTATTAATCTTTGGCTCTCAGCAGTGTGTTGGTCTAGCAGCAGCCATGTTACGTTCGAGACAAAATACAAGGTATGAAACCTATAGGATTATCGCAAATACGAAACCAAATGCACTCAGTAGTCAAATAATAATGAGCCGTTGTGCTAAATTAAATCCTAATGATAAACTTGTAATTTGTTTAGGAGAAAATGATTACAATTTAAAATCTACGTTATCTCAATTACAAATTATACTAGATACATTTTATAACGACATGATCATTTTATTAAAAGTGTTTAAAAATGAGTATTTGGATGTTGATAAATTTAATTATCGTATTCAAAATGTATATATAAATCATAAAATATCGCACATCCTTTAAAAAACTGTCGTAACACAAAAAAAATCAGAACACAGATAAAAACCCAGTCAAATTACATTTTTCATTTTCTATCAATAAAAAAACCACCGTTATTGTAGTGTGAAAAAAAGCTACTAGATAGAGCTAGTGTCAGTTTTTTACGGAGCAAGAACGCGCGTTCTCTCCTCAACAACAGTGACGTATCAGCTTGTGTCGTGTGAACGTGTGAAAGTACTCTAAAAAATCGTCATAAACTGTCTTGTGACAGTATTTTAGGTAAGTTTCTACGCATTACTTGCTAATTTAGGAGTGAATACTGTAGTATTACAATATGATACTGTTTTTTCGATCCTTATTTGAAAAGATGATATTTTTTAACTGTAATAAAGTGTCATATCATAGGTTATAATACTATTTCACTCAACAGTAGTTTATATTTACGTCTTAATCTGGAAAGAAAACAATTGTAATCTGTGTTGTGGCACTTTTTCATATTATTTTTGCTTAATTTTGCTAACGAAATGTTTACAGAAATAGGCTGGATAGCTAATTACTGTTTTTTACATTTCTTTGATTTTAGGAGAATTTATCGACGGTCGTATAGCAGACTTACACGCAGACTTCAAAGCAAAATGTTTAGAGCAAGGAGAAAATGTACGCGAAATCTTTAATTTAGAATTTAATTAAAGTTTTTTTAACTCCTAAAAAGGACCGCTGCGAGTTGTATGTCAGCTACGAAAATGCAATTGGATCAGAAAAAGAACTATTACGTGAGAAGTACATGTTACATTTGGAAGAAAAGGATCTATCTAGAATCGAAAAAGAGAGTGATAAAACTAAAGCATGTAGTGATTACATCATTGCGGTCTATGATCTTCAGGCTGTTCTTCAGACTCCAAAAGGAGAAGTCTCCGTTTTTTATTACAAATCGAAACTGAATAATTTCAATTTCACTATAAATCAAATTGGTTCCTTTGATCACACCGATTATTGCTACCTCTGGCACGAAGGGGAGGCCAATCGAGGGGCAGATGAAATTGGATCTTGTGTCCTGAGCTTTATAGACAAAATTATGACAGATTACGCTGGTTCAGGCATTGCATTTATCTTTTACTCTGATAATTGCTGCGGGCAACAGAAAATCAAATTTCTACTTTCTATGTATAAATTCACATTATTGAAACATTCGAAAAAAAAACACATAAATACCTTATACTGGTCACACTCAAAATGAACGAGACGCAGTATATTCCACTATAGAAAAGGCTATCAAAAAGAACCTCTCATCTGGTCCCATCTATGTTCCGAGCCAATATGCTCAAATAATAAGGAACGCCAAAAAGAAAGGCAACCCGTTCAGGCTAAACGAAATGAGCTTTAGAGACTTTTATTCAATGAAAAGTCTACCGGAAACCATTGGTTTCAATTCAAAAACTTAAAACTACTGAAATAAAAGTTTTAAAATTGATTCAGGGCGAATTTATGAAAATATTCTTATAAAGATATCGATTTTAAAGAAGCGGATATCAGAAGAAAACAGTTAGTCTCCCAAAGTGTCTCGCTAAGAAAAGCTTATAGAAGCAAACCCAAAATAAAAGAAAATAAAAGGAGAGACCTCTTAAGTTTGGTACAGAGTAATCATATAAGTACCGAATTTCTATGCCAATTTTTATAATAATAAATCAAGATGCATAATTAAGTGTGTTAATTTAACAATGACAGTGATTCTAAGTGTATTTTTTAACTTTGCCCTAAAGACTGATTATAATATTGTGACTGTTCCTAAAGTAGCTTCAAAAATGAGATTTAATAACAAGAAAGAAATATAAATAAATAATATTATTTGAGTTACAATGTGTTTCATTTCATAAATCATGTTACAATATAATGTAAAAAAGTGTCACATTTTGGGTATTTTTTCAGTATTATTTTAAATTAAAAAAATCTGTTCCTTTCATAAATATATTTTTACATTCTGTAAATAGCTTGATAAGTCCTCTGTTGATTAAAATAGTAAAAAGTTTAAAATCTGTATCCTGAAAGTCACATTAACATTAGTTTATTGGAAAATAATTAAAATCGGCTTTTTCTCAAAACTTGTTTTTGGCGTGTTACGACAGTTTTTAGAGAATGTGCGATATGTAAATTTCTCGAATGCAAAACAACATTTCCGAATTGTGTACTAAAATTAATTACCTAATTGACTATAATGATTATTATGAGAATTATTTAAACTCTAGAAACCTTGTGAAACGAATACTGAGGAACAAATCAAGTGTTATGGAAAACACCAAAAAGGGAACAATTCCGTTCTATTTTGATCGTATAAGCCTAAATCCACAACAATCAGAAAACTTAATAAATCCCAATGAGAAACCACAAAGAGGAACTATCCCGTACTATTTTCCGGTAAGTAATAAAAAATAATTTAAAGTTTTTTCGAGCCCGACATTCCGACATCCCTCAAACATCATAGTTTTAAAATACTACACCAAAATATTGCCAGTATCTTGTCCAAAAGAGAACTGGGGTACTTGGTTGGAGGCAGTGTCATATTATGCAAAATATTATGATCAAATTAAAACAATTGTAAATCTTTTAAGAAGTTCCGACGCGCTATCTATTAGGTGTGCCAAAAATGTTCTTCAAAAGGAAAACTTGAAATCGGACTTGGACTACATTGAGGAATATTTTAAAGATATACAAATTGGATTAAAGAAATTACAAAAATCGAATTTAACTCTAACGGAATCCTTTGAAATATTTGATCACGTGAGAACTGTGCTTAGCTGGTGTTCATCTGAGCTTATAAAAAATAAACTTGTAAATGTCATGGACAGAAAACCCGGTTTAGATAAAATTAGAGACATATGTGAAGCGATAACAGCAGGAAAGGATGAGCGATCATACTATATGTACGCGCCTTTAACCTCAGTTGATGTTGAAAGGTCATTTTCAACTTATAAATGGATTCTTAACATAAAAAGAAATCGCCTGACAGTTGAAAATATAGAAAAAATTAAGATTGTGTATTTTAACTTAGATGACTCATCTGACAAAGAAAATTTCGGTTCTGATACTGAACTTGACGAATCGATTCACGATGATTAAATTAAAATCGTTCTTTATTTTTTATGGTATTTGTAACACAAATAAAGATTTTCAAATTCTTAGCAATTTTTGATGCATCAAGTTCTTTATCAAAACCGAACAGTTAGTAGTTCAGTATTAAAACTGATTGTCCTAAATGCTTCAAATATTAATTTGTAAACTTCAAAGGTTAATTTGTACTTTGATTTGAGTAAAAATTGCATCCCTCAACGTCAGTAAAATAAATATGACATAGATATTTAAAGATAGACAAACATAAATTTGTTTCTTAAATATTTCCTTCTGTACATTTTGTTTCATGGTTTCCAATTATGTCATATTTTAAAATAATATAAATATACATATATTTGTTACAATAATATTCTATGTGTTTTATTTTTCCTTTAGAGCCCATTAATTATTTAATGAACCTAGAGCGATATCGACCGGCGATTTTTGAGCATTTTTTCTTTCGTTTTTTTTGCATAGAAATCTCCAAAAATCGCCAGACAATATCGGTGGTGTGAAAGGACCCTTACGTTTTTTTTTTAACTAGTTAATGCCCGCGGCTTTTCCCGCGTGTACTATTGTTTTTGTATCCCATGGGAACTATACTTTTTTTTTAATAGGAAGTAGCATATGTGCTATTCCACACCTTAATCTATATCACTACCAAAATCAGCATTTTCAGTGGCATTGAGTAATGGACATCCATACAAACTATCACATTTATAGACAAACTTTAGATAAATATAGACGAATTACTTATTCCAAATAACACATTTTTTTTAATGTATTTAAGTGTTGTCTCGAAATTTCGAGACAGATGTGCCGGAAATAATTTAGTCCTAAGGAAGTCTCCGTTTCTTGTCTCTGTTCTTCGAAGTTTAGGCTAATAGGCACTACCTATTCCTATCACTGATTATAACACATAAAAATTCTTTTAGGCAGAATCTGCCCATCAAAAGTAATAACTATAGATTGGGATGGTTTCCAAATGGTTGTACCATCAACAACAGTTTTAAAATTGAAGCGTCTGACTTTTAAAATTGGACCGCAACCAATTGGAACTGTTATATTATCAATAACTTCCTCCGGAGACCATTCCGCAGGAGCACCACGCACTAAACCCATTCTAGTGACATTAAAAGTAGGTATAAAAGCTTTATAATTATATGTTTCAAGGCTATTTATTATATGTACCTAATGAAAGAATTTGCGTCCAGGAAATTGGAAAAGGAAATAGATATTTTATTACGCTCGATTTTTTTGACGCTACCGTTAATAATATTTTGGAAGGCGTTGTGTTTTAGGAACTTGCCAAATGTAATAGGGTGCAAAGACGTTCCATCATCTGGTGATACTAATATTTTTTGTACATGAACAACGTATGGCGCGCTGTCAGTTTTATCATACGTTTTTCGACCAATCTGAGTGGGAATAACTGAAGGCGGAGCAGGAATATCCGGAATATCTTTACAAGCAATTATTTCAGAGCTTTTAAGCTCCGATAGAGTTAGAGAGGGAGGTGTAGAGTCCAAGCAACCACAACCCAAAGACTCAGAACCCTGGTTTTTTCGGGTACGACGGCGTTTATTGCAATTCTTGCACACATGCACGCGGCTTCTTTTTAGATGGCGAGCCGACGACGACCCATCAGTATCCATGCCCGATTCATTAGAAACTATAGTAACATAATTGCCTGCCGGGGGAACAAAGTCCCCCGGGTCAGGCGGGTCTTTCATTTTCCCGCTATAAAATATTAGTAAAAAAAAACTTACCCTACTGAAGAAAATATACAAAACTAAAATTAAAATAAAAGTGAAAGAAGATAAAACACTAAAACTACTACTACTGATCCTATAATACAAGTTAATTAATAATTTTAAATTAAGTTAAAAAAGGACACGTCCACAAAGTTAAGGTTTCCCGCGCTTTCTTCTGAACTACTTATTAGTGTGTTTGACAGCTATAAAAATACTTTGTGTAGTGAGGGGGAAAAAATCGGATGCTTTAAAAACTGATTCTAGAGACATATCGATTTAAAATAATTAGATTGTAATCGACAGTTTTATTACACGCACGAGTTTGTAATATTTAACAGTTATTACATACATTCCAACGAAATTTAAATTTGGGCGAGATTCAAAGCCAAACCAAGACATAAACTAAAACTCGACATACCTACTGATTTGATGTGTATTAAATAATAATACATTGTATGTATTATTATACATTACCAAATCATTTCGTATAATATCAAAATATTCATATTAAATATCAAAATAAAGCTAAAATATATGTGATCAGATTTTGTTTTTATATGTTTAAACATTAAATAATACAGTAACAGTAGGTTTTTTACACATTTATCTCTTTTTTAAATGTAATGTTTGTAAACGATTTTTCAGAAAATCGATTTTATTCGGTCAAAAAACGGCTTTTAACGGTCACAACAGTACGGCAACCAACCCAAAGACATGTCATTGTAGTAACGTCCTGTCGGAATATTAATCAACGATTAATTGGAGTTTTTGAGTGCATTCAATATAAAGTTAAAGTTGATGCTTACGAATGATACGCGTTGTGATAGTGTATCGGTAACATAGTTATTAAATAGGATTATGAATTTGATTTTTCAATTTCTTACATAGACGTTCATACAACGTTATCGCGGCATGTCAAACGAGAAACGTCAAATCTCACTATAGACGCAGCAGCACCACAGTAGGTATACGGCGTCAACATCCATAAAATTTCTGGGATTTTTAATAATAAATATTCTCTTTTTAAAAAACAATCAAAAATAGTTTTTAATGTTCCAGTTATTTTTTCATATAAATTATGAATTTTCGGGTGTTCTGCTTGCATTTTTTTATTTAAATCGGTAAATAATGGTAATACAAAATCTAAAAATTCCAAAAATAATATCGTAGTGGGATTTTGGAGCTTCTGTTATATATGTTCTGCAGCTAAAAGATGATCATTATTAGAGATTTGGTCTATAAAAAATAGTTTTAGAGCAGAGAGTTGTTCCAATATTCTCTTCACTGCTGCATGTACTGATACGAGTAACCATCGTGTTTGAGAGGGGTGAAGTATTCTGTGTACTTTTAAATCGCAAAACACTTGAAAGTTTTTAAACTCTGCCACTCTTTTTGGGCTAGAAGAAAAATTGTTGTAAATGTCCCTTACAAGATCCTCTATAAAGCGTGGCAATTTGGTACAAGCATATGACACGCAAAGATGAAACGAATGGCAGGCGCATTTAAACATAAAAATGTTGGGAATTTCATTTTGCAGCAATGTTGCAACAGAATTATTACGTCACATCATTACGTTTGCCTCATCAGATGCAAAACCTATTAAATTATTTTTAGAATATCATTGCTTCTAAAAAAGTTTACAATGTGTTCAAATAAAGTTTCTGCATTAGCTTCTTCTAATGGAATCAGAGCTAAAATACAATCTGGAATACGATTCATTTTCGCATATCTCACGACTAAGCACAAGTGTTTGGTTGTACTAAGATCAGTGGACTCGTCAATAATAAGCGAAAACTTAGTTTGCCGCAGATCTTCACATAAATTATCGAAACTTTATAATTATGATCAATTATGTCGTGAGTTTTCGTCGAAGAGCATTTTATTTCTTTTGCTATTTTTGAATCAGTACAAACGGCTTGCATCAGCTTCGGTAGCTGCTCCATAGTAGTGAATGGTAGATTGTGTTCAGCAACAAACGAGGCTAATCTTATTTCACCTGAAATTAAAATAAAGAATTCAAATTACGTAGGTATATCTAGTAGCGATTAGGGTCACTGCTTCTATATACCGAAATTTTCCGTCAAACCCCCAAATATATTTTTTATTGTGCACCGCACCGTGCGGGACAGATGGGTCGAGTTTGACCATTCGGAACAGTGTTTATTTTGTTGTGTCTTGGTGTCGCTAAATAAAATCGGCGGTTTTTTTTTTTTTTTTGTGGGTGGGAAATCATCAAATAACTTCTCCCGCTCTGGGCGGAGCGGGAGGGTGTGTCCAACTCTTACTGACTAAAACCCACCCGTATTCCTTCCTGTTGCCTGTGTTGCGGGGGCCTCGGTGACCCATAAGTACCTTCCCGCGACCCCAGCAGGCATCGGCCCTAGTGGACCCATACTTTTGTGCTGACGACATCTCTTTGAGGCGCGCGTGGAATACGACGCGCCGTCGACCCAGGCCTGGTCCGTACCGGACAGTGAGCTACCCATTGCTCATCGTCCGCAAGCCCGCGCCTACGGTGGCTGGAAATCCGCCCGAGATTCCCGACGCCCTGGGCGTCTCCTGCGGCGGCTAGGGGCGAGAGGGCGCGAAACGTGCCTTTCCCTCAACCGTTCCGCCTCCTCCTTCGCGAGCATTACTGCTTCGCAGAAGGAGGTGACGGCTGCCCATGCCCTCTCGCTCCGTACCATGGCCTGAACCAGGGCCGGACGCGAGAGGTCTCTGCCGCCGATCGCCTCCACGAGGACACGGCGGTGCTCTGCCCAAGCCGGGCAGACCTCCACCGTATGCTCCACCGTGTCCTCCGGGCGATCCACACATTGGTGACACCCGGACGATTCCTCCCGCCTTATCCGACACAGGAACCTCCCGAAGCTGCCGTGTCCGGTGAGGACCTGCGTCAGGCGGAAGGTGAGGACGCCGTGGCGCCTCTCCAGCCACTCCTCAAAGAGCGGACTTATCGCCGCAATCGGTTGCGACAACCGTACTTTCCATGACGCCATGAGATCCCGGCGGAGCTCCGTCCGCTGTGCCGCGATTTCTCGCGGCAGCGGACTAACGCCCCGGCGTTTCGCCTCCTCGTGCCACTTCCATACGTGCGCGAGGACTTTTGCCTCCAGATCCTATGGCGGCAATCCGGCAAGGAGGCTCGCTGCCTCACAGGAGACCGTGCGGTATCCCCGGACCATCCGGATGGCCATGACCCTTTGGGCCGCGCTCAACCGGCGGGCTGGCCGCAGCGCCAGAGAGCGCGCCCATACAGGAGCCCCGTAGAGGGCCATGGACCGCACGACCCCCGCGTAGAGCCTCCGGCAGGAGGCGTTTGGACCCCCTAGGTTGGGCAGGAGCCGCTTCAATGCAGCGCCCGCCCGCTCCAGTTTGGGAGCCAAACGTCGGAAATGCTCCACGAAGTTCCACCGGCTGTCGAGGACGAGTCCCAAGTACTTCATCGTCGACTCGACGCCTACCGTTATTTGGGACCCCAACGGTGGCGCGTTCCGAGGACCATGAAAACACATGGCCTCGGACTTGTGCAGGGCCACCTCGAGTCCCAATTGCCGGATCCTTTCGACGATTGTCGCAACCCCGCGTGCCGCTAATTCGGCCGCCGCCTGGTGCGACCTCCCCTGCGCCAGGACCAACGTGTCGTCAGTGTAGCACACTACGCTGACGCCGCTAGGGAGGTCGGCGCGCAGCACCCAGTCGTATCCGATGTCCCACAGATGCGGCCCTAGGACCGATCCCTGTGGGACACCGCACGACATCTCTTGCCGGTTCCACACTCCCTGGTGACCGGGGTAGATGACGGCCCTGTCCGTCAAATAGGCCTCGACCACACGACAGAGGTAGGTCGGCAACCGGTGATACCGGAGTGCCTCCCTGGTGCAACTCCTGGGCAGGGTATTGAAGGCATTGGCGATGTCTAGAGACACCGCCAAGACGACCCCACCCTGGGCAACAGCATTCCCCGTCGTCAGAGCTCGCACACGCATGATGGCGTCCACCGTAGAGCGCCCTCTGCGGAAACCAAACTGGCTCTCCGCCAAATCCGGCCCCACCTGCACCAGGTGGCCGACGAGGCGGTCTGCAATGACTCTTTTAAAGAGCTTGCCCACCTCGTCGAGCAGCACGATGGGCCGATAAGCGGACGGAGAGTCCGCAGGGCGCCCTGCCTTCTTTATGACGACCAGTTTTCCCGTCTTCCAGCGAAGCGGGAACTGGCCCCTCTCCATGCATGCGCTTAGGAGCCCCCTAAGTCGAGGCCCGAGAGCCTCCAAGGCCAGGACCCAGGCCTTCCCAGGTAAGCCGTCGGGTCCTGGGGCGGTATTTTTGGCATTAAGCCTGCGTACCGCCGCTCTCATTTCTACCTCGGTCACCTCCAGAGCATCGTCGTCGTCGTTGGCGGTGTGTTCCGCATCGGGCACCGAAGTAGGCGGAGCCTTAGGCGGGGAGGTGTGTTCCCCTCGGGAAGGGAACAGAGCGCTCACCACGTCCTCCACAAGCTGGGGCCGGAGACTCTGCGTCAGCGGGGGAGCCCATGGGCGGAGTTTATCCCGCACCACTTTGTACGGGTGTCCCCACGGGTCCCTGTCCAGAGTCCCCAGCGACTCCTCGCGGGCCAACCCCCTGGCCCGCAGGATCACCGCTTGGAGGGCGGTCTTCGCCGCTCTGTACCCCTCGTACAGCTCCGCCTGAATGGCTTCCGTATCCGGAGGTTTGATACGGAGCCTGCGGTGCCTGGTGTACCGGCGTCGCGCAGCCACGCACGCAGTGCCCAGAGCCGTCAGCTCCTGCGACCACCAGTACACCTGGTGCGAGGCACGTCCAGGCTGGACCCGGGGCATTGCCACGTCACATATGTCGGACATGGCCTCCCGGAACCACTCCGCCTCGTCGTTGATGTCGGCAGGCCTGTCCGGTGGTGACACCCAGGCCTGCACGATCGAGGCTTCCAGGAGGAGCTCCCGGTCCAGCTGCTTCAGCGCCCACCGCGGACCACTCGGGGCCCGTCGGACCGGCGCGTCCCAGGTCTGGGCGGAGACGTCAAACCGCATATACCGGTGATCGGAATAGGTCTCCACCCCCTCCATGACACGCCAGTCAACTACACGCGGCGACAGAGCGGGGCTGGCGAACGAGATGTCCACCACTGATTCACCCCGCATCCGCACACACGTGGGGACAGAACCCCGGTTTAGGGCGACCAGGCCTGTCTCCAGAGCCCAGTCCTCCACCATCCTGCCCCGTGTGTCCGTTAACCGGGAACCCCAAGCCAAGTTCTTGGCATTGAAGTCCCCGAGGACGAACACGGGGAGGGAACCAAACCCGACGACGACGTCTCTCAACTCCGCAAGGGAGTTGTGGAACTCGGCAAGAGTTCGGTTCGGAGAGAGGTAGACCCCTACCACGACAAGCTCCCCGAACCGTGCTGCGACGCTAATCGGCGGTCTGGGCCTACGTACGCTCCGGATCCCAGGCGAGCGAACCCGTCCAAGCTAATCTGGTGAGATCTTTCCATATCTGTCAGGGATCGTATAATAAGTGCTCATATCGTCTGTGGGCGATTTCACTCGATGGCCTGAAGGATATTCTCGTAGACTAAACGACTGCCAACCAAAAATAAACGATTGAAATATTAAAAAAATAATGTTAAAAAATAAAAAATGACATTTCAGTTAGCTGTCATCGCGAGTTTTTGCTGTGTAATTATTTCGGATTTAATGTGATTTTTGTGTGTTATTGAACGATTAGTTGGTATATTTTCATTCATAAGTTGTTATTACATCGTTTTAGATAGTAATTGCAAAAAATCGCATCACAAAAACCCCAACCTTCAAGCCCCAACGACACCGATTCGGTGTCCTCGGGGCGCGCGGTTCGTAAGTCAATTTTCACATATAAATCAGTGCTAATTTCGTTACTTGGCGATTAACTCGATGGTCTGGAAGATATTCTCTTAAACTACAGGGTTTTAACCACAAAAATACGTCAAAAACTTTTAAACATAATGTTTAAAAGTGACATTTCAGTTTGTTGTCATCGCGAGTGAGTGCTGTGTTAGTGATTTGATTTTGATCAGTTTTGTGTATTTTTTGTGTGTTATTCAATGGTAAGTGGGTATATTTTCATTCACAAGTTGTTATTACATCGTTTTAGATAATAATTGCATGAAATCGCATCATAAAATCTTGTTTTTGAACAAACTAATGTTACGAGAAAAAATCGTTAGAACGCGTCAATATTATGATGAATTTTCGACTGTCTTTGTGTGTTATCGACTGCAAATAGATCAATATTCATATATAAGTACTTATTACATCGTGTAGATACAATATTATCACGAAATAGATAAATCTTCTCATGTTTTTGAACAAAGTAAAATCTGAGTAAAAAGTCATAAAATAAAGTTGGTTTTTTGTCATATTTTGTTATATTTTTGCGTGTAATCGACGATGAGTTTATATATTCATTTATAAGTAGTTATTACATCGTTGTAGATAATATTTGCACTAATTCTGTCATAAATACTTATGAAATGTTTGAAAAACTTACCGTTCCAAAAGTTATCATTATTGATGAATTTTGACTGTTTTACGGTGAATTGAGTGTATCTGTAGTGTCTGTAAGGCTCTAAACTGATAATAACTATGTTCTGGTCATTCGAGGTCTATTACATACTATATTTTATGAATTTCAATCATTTACATGATTAGGTGGTTCACCGTTGACCGCTATTTAGTTGAGGTTTATATATTTGTGTTTTGTACATAAGAATGAGTAAGTTTTTGTAGTAATAGGAAAGTATAGTTTGTTCTTGTGTAGTTTGACTAATATCCAAATTCTAAAACCCAAAATACCATGTGAAATTACCATGTGAAATTTTATCATAATTTTTTCATTTCCTCTTCAAGAAGATCTTATCATTGTACAATTATCGTAGTATATTTGTAAGAGATATAGGTAGTTATCAGTCAATAAAGGTTTATGTAGTATACTAGTAACATTTTTGATAAGAAACTACTCAATATGACTAGGATGTGAATTTAAAAAAAAAAATGCGTTTTATTATGCAAATCCATTTATTACGCAAAAAACGGCTCTGTTTGAGTTTCAATATTACGAAAATATTTCGTAGGACTCTCAAAAAAACGCTGTTATTCGATAACTTATCTATTCATAATGTAACATGCAAAATTTCGTGTGAATTAGTACAGTAGTTTTATCACAAATAGTCATAAAACAGAATCAAACACAATGTCAGCCATTGTCACAATTTAGATTTATCACAATGGGTTTAGAAATACAATACTCGTCATACGACTATTGTTTATATTTTAAAAGGCGGTCTGTTTATTCACAATCCCAAACCAGTTTACTATAAGTGCCTACAGTGAATCCTCTTATCTGGAGATCGTTTTTTGTGCGTGTAGTCGTAAACATTCGTCGGCCGCGGAATGCGCTGAGGTGGGGAGCCGATTACATCATCGCGTCTCGGCGTCTGAGCGGTCAACATTCGGATACAGACTATGACAAACGCAGGGTGTAACGAAACGTAATGTCAACACAGATCTAAAAATGACACTGACATACGTCACGTGAGTCACTAATCTTGGTAATATTATCATCTACCGGCAAGCTATAATGTGAGAAAAAGTTAAGTGAAAAGAAAAAGCTATGGGTAGATTAATAAAAAGGCTAATAAATTGGTCGCGACGATAGGTCGTGGTGGAGTTGAAAGAATCGAGTGGACTGTATAACATGTATAATTAATGAACTAGTAGAATATGAAATAACAAGGATGTCGGTTATTTGCCAAACAAGAATTATAATGCCCAAGCGCAGCTGTGCGTAAAGAACTATGCAACAGCTGACTGGTGAGGCGCGGGGGCTCGTGCTCGGCCGTGCGGCCGGCTGACACGTCGCTGTCCTCGCACCCCTCGTTCACTGCCGCCAGCGCGCGGCGATGTTGAGAGGAGCGGTCTCAACACTAATCAAATTTAAAGTGTACCGACACAACACAAAATGATGTATCACAAAGCGGTTAATGTAAAACAAACAATAAAGATATTTAGATCAGGCGATGTTGATGCAACGGCTGACGAGGGAGAAGCGGCTGGCACGGGATCATTCGATGCAGCAGCACTGGCGAGAGCGGGGAATAGCGCGATTAACGTTTCAAGCTTACCCATGGTCGCTATCTTCCGGCGTGACTTGTCAGGCGTCAAGACAATAATCTTTCCCTCTGCAGACCAGCAGCTGTTGATGCTAGTGTTTGCGAGCAGCATTAAATACCTGGTGCTGTGTCTTAGTCAAAAACTCAGAAATAGTGATGCCGCTGCCCTTGAGTGTAGTTTTACCGTCCCAAACTAACCGACGATGCTCCATCACATAAAATCGCACCAGCACAGGTCTGGTTTTACCTTGGGGGGCTCCTAATCTGTGGCAAACATCTAAATGATCAAATTTAATGTCGTCAATCATCAGTTGTTTGGATATAATCAGGAGAATCGAGTCACACAGCTTTTCATTAGGTTTCTCTGGAATACCATGAAACAGCAAGATCTTTCTTCGCATTGCAGTCTCATGTGTGTCCAAGCTCAACGACAGGAGTTCGATCTGAGTTTTGAAGAGAGAGAGAGTTTTGCTAACAAAGGATTTAAACTTAGAAAAGTCCAGGGAC
Source organism: Atethmia centrago (assembly GCA_905333075.3). Lineage (NCBI taxonomy): Eukaryota > Metazoa > Arthropoda > Insecta > Lepidoptera > Noctuidae > Atethmia > Atethmia centrago. Next base: position 24,363,615 of record HG995378.1, on the reverse strand, counting down.
AGCGCAGCAAAATCCGAGTGAGCAGGTTCAGTTCCAGCTGTAGCTCTGCAGCTTATCTTCGTACTCACGCATGCGGGAGCTAAACAGCTTCTCCAAGTGTGAAAGTAAAAGGAAAGTTCCGAGCGAAGGTGGGATTATTGGATAATTACCACATAAATATAGTGAAAAGAACAATTAACTAATTTAAAATAAATAATAAATAATGAAGCTACAAAATTACGTATTTATGTCACGCCTACCCTATTGAAAGTTCGTGGGGATCACCCTGATTAGGATAGATTTATTGGATGGAATCAAACACGGCAGATGCGAACATGATGACGGGGCTTTTTATTGTTGACAGATGTCACAGATAGACCACAGATTACACAGTTCATTTTGACACGGAGTACACTAGGTACTGTTACATTTTAATGAATATGCCACAGGTTGACTTATATATACATTAGATGATTACAGAGCAAATATTATGTTCCTTTACATTCGGACTTCGGGGAGGGAAAATATTCAAGTGCGATTTTATCTGATAATGATTCTATCTCAATACGTCTAGCGCCACACACTTTTCTGTGTCAAAAACAGGAACTAATGAATGTTGCCACTTAATTTTTAACACCCCCCCTCAACATTTATTTTCCTGATAGCAAGACAGTTGTAACCATTACAAAGTACTCTTATTCAAATTTAAAAAAATTAACTTAACAAACTTTTCAAATAAAGTTTTACCCAATGGCTTAGTTAACAAATCTGCTAAATTATCTTCAGTTTTAACATATTTCACAGAGAGACATTTTTCTTTTATTTTGTCCATAATGAAGTGATACCTGATATCTAAGTGTTTTAATCTTTTATTATTTTCATTATTATAAACTAGTTTTATTACTGACTGATTGTCTTCATACAGTGTCGCTTCATTATTGATAACATCAAAATCACACAACAGACTTTTCAATCAACATGCGTCTGGACTTTCATGTTAAAGTTTTTGCTTAGTTCTATTATAAAGTCTTCCAAAACCCTATTTTCGTTACAAAACATAATAATATCATCAACAAATAGCAAAACGTATAGTTTACATCCATTTACCTTCTTGAAATATAAACAATGGTCATTTTTAGATTTACTGAAATTCTCTTTGGTCATGAACTCATCAAATTTTTCATTCCAGTATTTTGGGGACTTTTTCAAACCGTATAATGATTTATTTAATTTACAGGTTTCACCACTTGGTAATTTTAAGTATACTGTTTCATCTATGTCACCGTGTAAGAAAGCACCTACAACGTCCATCTGATGGACTGGGAGTTGTAGTTTATTTGCAACTGCTATAAAAATTCTAAATGTTGGCAATTTAGCCACTGGAGAATAAACTTCTAGATCACAATCTGACTGTTCAAAACCTCTCGCTACTAATCTAGCTTTATATACCTTTTTACCACCTACTTCTTTAATTTTGAAAACCCATTTGCTAGATATTTCTTTATTTCCTTCTGGAACACTGCTTACTTCTGTCCATGTGTTGTTCTCTTTCAGAGTATCTAGCTCAGTCTTCATAGCATTCTTCCACTCTTCTTTTTCTCTAGAATTAAGTGCTTCTTCTAGAGAGACTGGTTCCGTGTCAATGGATACAAAATTAGTATCATAATCATTTAGCTTCAATGGTTTCTTTATTTCTCTGCCTCTCCTTGAATGTGTCAATTCTTCTTCTTCATCTTTTGCCTCTTCTTCTGACTCTTCTTCTGCGTCTGCTGACTCTTCTGACACTTCTTCTGCGTCTTCTGACTCTTCTGCGTTTTCTAACTGTTCTTCTGCTTCTTTTGGCAGTTCTGACACTTCTGCTGCGTCTTCTGACTGTTCTTCTGCTTCTTCCAACTTTTCTGACACTTCTTCCTTATATGGGGTTATATTGCTATGGTCCTGAGAGTAATTGCCTATTTTCTGATTAAACTTACCTTTCAGGAATGTTACCTCTCTTTTTATAAAAACATCATTTTTGCGTGGAAAATAAATTCTAAAACCTTTTGTTGTTTCACTATAACCTACAAAATATCCTATTTCAGCTTTACTATCCCATTTTTTACGATTTTGATCTGGAACATGAACACCTACTTTTGATCCAAATATTCTTAATTTATTTATATCATATGAACCCTTTTTATACCAAAGCTTCAGCCCACAAAGACTTATTTAAACCACTTGACAATAATATTGTTCTAGCCGCTTCAGTTATTGTACGCATTTCACGTTCTATGCAACCATTTTGTTCAGGTGTGTACGGAACACTAGTTTGGTGTACTATACCTAAATTATCTAAGAGAGACTTCATCTCTTTATTTAAAAACTCTGAACCGCAGTCTGATCTTATTATTTCCACTTTATATTCTAAATTTTTAGTAACAAAATTCAAAAAGCTTTTTATTTTATCAACTGTTTCTAACTTATTTTTCAGAAAATAAACTGTTCTATACTTTGAGTAGTCATCTTTTATTAATAAATAATATCTGGCACCACCTAAGGATGTAGTTTCCATAGTTCCGCATAAATCTACATGTAAACACTGACCGGGCCGTTCTGCCCTGTTCACACTTAATGGAAATGGTTTTTTATGCAACTTCCCAAGAAGACATGGCTCACATGTTACTTCCGCTTGTTTACTAACACAGAAATCTATGTTACATTTATTTAACACACCTTTTACCTGTTCTATGTCCTGATGACACATTTTCTCATGCCACTCAGAAAGATCATCACTTGATTTACCTACACAAGCATTTTCAACTTTATTGAACCTAAATTTCATAATAAACAAGTTATTCTCACGATATGCTAATGCACAAACATTTATATTTCCCTTTTTTGTGAAATAACAGCACTTATTATTTATTGTCATAACATAACCTTTATCTGCTGTTGAGCTTGCTGAAAATAGATTCATTTTAATACTAGGGACATGTAAAACATTACTTAATGTTGTATTTATCCATTCTTTACCTGTATATGCTTCCAAGGAAATGATACCAATTCCTATTGCTTGTATGACTTTACCATCACCGATAATAATTGGCCTAGGACATTCTAGCTTTTTATATTTTGTAAATAATCTAATATCATGGCACATATGCTCTGATGCTCTACTATCCACTACCCAAGAATTATTACCTAACTGACTGTAAAATGCTGATGACAACACAGACACAGAAAATGCATTACCTTGACTTTTGTTTACATTATCTTTCTTAGTATTATTCTTATTGTTTTTAAACCAACAATCTACAGTTTTGTGATTATTTTTCTTACAATAATTACAGTAATTATTACCTTTCATATATGATTTGCAATCCTTCTTCATATGTCCCATTTTACTGCACTGAAAGCACTTTTTTGCAGACTTGGACACCAGCGCTGCAGACTTTTCTCCATTTTTGGAAGTAGCACGCTGTTCCTCAATCAGCAACCTCGCTGCTAGCTCATCCATGGTCCGCTTCTCTGCTGGCACCGATTCCCATGCAGACACAAAATGTTGAAACTGTGATGGTAGCGATGATGTTATCTTGGTGATCGCCATGGTTTGACTCACTTCAGCATTGAGATTTTTCAATTTACTCAGGAGACTCTCGAACCGTCCCAAGAACTGTGATACAGTTTCTTTGTCTTCAAACTTCATTGAAAAGAATTTCTGTTGGAGTATGTGCACCGACAGCTCTCCGCGTTGTTCATATATTGTATGTAGTTTATCCCATATTTCTTTTGCTGTTTTGCAGCTTACTATTTGAGGTATGACCTTCTCAGATATTCGTGTAACCAACATACCTTGCGCTTTTGCATCTTTCAGTATCCATTTCTCGCGCTCTTCATCTTTTACCGGAGGGACTTTGGATGTGCCCTCTACGACACTCAGGAGATCCGCCGCCTTAAGGATGACCTTCATTTTGAATGACCATGTGGTCCAATTTTCTATACCTTCTAGCTGCTGGCAGCCTGATCCGTTCACCATATTTCCGACAGAATCCATCATCGTAATATTGCTTTACCACAATAACAGTAGCTTTACCGGTCTCACGCTCGTGACGCGCGCAGCCCCTTTTTCTTGACCTTTTCCGGCCACCGACGGAGTCGCTATCCGTCGTATTAATATTGCTTAACCACAATAACAGTACCTTTACCGTTTTCACGCTCGTGACGCGCGCAATCCTTTTTTCTTGACCTTTCCCGGCCACCGACGGAGTCGCTATCCGTCGTATTGTAGGTACCTTTGTTCTTGGCCTTGACCGGCCATCGACGGAGCCCTAAACCGTCGTTTTACTACTTCTTGACCTTTTCCGGCCACCGACGGAGTCGCTATCCGTCGTATTCTAGGTACCTTTGTTCTTGGCCTTGACCGGCCACCGACGGAGCCCTAAACCGTCGTTTTACTACTTGGGAGGGATACCTTTCACGCACGCCATTCGCCACCTTTTTTCTCGACCTTTACCGGCCGCTTTCTTCACAATTTCGATCCACCACGACCGTTAGGCCGTAAAGCAATGTCTGGGCCCATAACCTATTGAAAGTTCGTGGGGAGCTCCCTGATTAGGATAGATTTATTGGATGGAATCAAACACGGCAGATGCGAACATGATGACGGGGCTTTTTATTGTTGACAGATGTCACAGATAGACCACAGATTACACAGTTCATTTTGACACGGACTACACTAGGTACGTACTGTTACATTTTAATGAATATGCCACAGGCTGACTTATATATACATTAGATGATTACAGAGCAAATATTATGTTCCTTTACATTCGGACTTCGGGGAGGGAAAATATTCAAGTGCGATTTTTTCTGATAATGATTCAATACGTCTAGCGCCACACACTTTTCTGTGTCAAAAACAGGAACTAATGAATGTTGCCACTTAATTTTTAACATACCCACGTAGGAAAAAGACTTGAAAGAATGATATTTATGGTGTGGCAACATAAATATCATATAATAATATTATGTAATAGAATTATTTACATTGATAAGGTCGTCAGTTATAGGTTATTATAATGTTTTTTTTGGTGAACCTGTTTATGAAAGTTAGGAAAGGAAACAAGTCAATTATTGTACGTATTATATTGACGCCTGCTCGCCATCTAGCGTTCTATTTCTAAACTATCGCAATCAATCATGGGGCAGATGGTACTCTAATTTGCTTGTCAAAACTCACGCACACTAACAAACAAGTGTCAAATTTTGCCTGGATTTCACGATCGTTTTTCTCAGTAAATAATGTAAGTTATTTCCTAAAAAGTTCAAACGCGACCACATTTCATTATAGAAAAGTGATAAAATTATTCGTTTTAAACAAAGAATGTCCATGTTTAGCGTAAAGCCTGACCGAAAAATGTACCTATGGACGGCCCATCGGAACATCCCCCTGAATGAAGTTTACAAAGGCGGCGTCATGCGCTGTGATCGGTGTTTCAGTCAAAATGGCCGATTGCAGTTTTTTATACTTTTATTATATTGAAAATCTTATTAATCTCAAATTTTAAATTACTATATATACTTTTATTTTCCTATAAAATCATTAAATCTTGGATTATTTAATACTGTCATCACGCCTATTAGCGTCACACATTGCCAGCAATACAATTGAGAAAAAAATATTTGTAATTATAAAACATTGATCCACCCCTGAGGGGATTAATTATTATTCTAATATGTTTTTCGTCAATAGCTGCAATGTAATTTGGAAAGTTAGCTGCTTGTTGAAACGTTGCCGCAATTTGTAACCATTTCTCTGTAGTAGGTTGCAGCAAAACTTCATCAAGTAATTCTGCCCATATTGTTGTGAGACTTCTTTTATTATGCCGCTGCTGATCGTAGAAACTCCGATTCGGTATGTGTAAAACAAGACCGCATAATCGTTTCCGATCGCCAAAAACCTGAAAATAAACAATTCATTTAAACTTTTGTGAGATGAATGTATAGTATAGGCCTAACTTGTGACGTAGCTTGAATGCGGTACGTGAAATTAATGTAGGGTATTATCGTTGTTTCCCTCAATAGGGAGACCTTTTAGTCGGTCCCCAGTGGGCTTTCATTAACATTCATGATATTTTTTTTTGTTTTTCTTTTAAATGATCCGATTTTATATCTTTTGCCAGTATTGTTTCAATCAAGGACATCCAACTACGGTGTTCCATGGCTTTCACAAAATATACGCAAAAAGGCGCAACCACAGCAGAATACTGACTTCGAGAATCAAATGCTCGTCCTACTAAATCAAAGTGTTAATATTAACAGGGACGATTCGTTATTTTTTTCTGTTCTTAGAACAGATTATAAAGAATTTTACGACATATCAAAAGCTTTTGTTTCTATCGGAGGTATTAAATTCTGCCATAAGTATTCAGTTAATGCCAAATTCTAGCGCATCTTCAATAATCGGATACCAATCTGCGACAGCACCTTACAATCTACAACCGAATTCTTCTCTATTAAGCGTGTACACCAACGATTCAAGACAAATGCAAACCGTATACCAATCTGCGACGGCACGATACAATGTACAACCGAATGCTCGTGTCCACCAACGATTCGAGGCAAAAACGAACCGAATACCAATCTGCGACGGCACCTTACAATGTACAACCGAATGGCGCCATTAAGCGTGTCCACCAACTATTCAATCCATATGCAAATTGAGTCTTCATTCATCGTGCCTTCAAACGATCCCCAATCTTAACCTAATCTTAAAATGTTAATAGTAAATCTAATTAAAATAAGTACTTACTTACAACAAACAATACAATGTAACTGTGGCGGCATTTACATCGCCACATGCGAACTACGCATCACACTGACGTCACGCAAAATCCTGCATCGCGCAAGCAGAGTTTATCGCGCAACTAGCATATATACAACATCCCGACATCAACCATAGGGCAGTTGCCCACCAGACACGACACCCGTTTGGTCGGAGGATCCTCCCTTTTCTATGGAGGATGAGTGAACTTTACACCCTGTTCCTCATGCCTCTATATAACAATCAAACAAAATAAATTACTCTCTCTAACTCTTACAAAATGTTGAACTGTGAAAAAATGATGAATTTCGCGATCTGCATGCCTAGTGCATGCGTATTGGGCAATTACCCATTTCATTAAATATTGTCGGCGCTTTAATACAAATATTAATACATTTTTAGTCGAACGAATCACCGAAGACCCACGATTCTAATGAATCTCAAGCTCCTGCTGTGTTGGTATGTATAAAAATTGTTAGATCCTTTGTGGATCTTCATTTACTAGTTAATGAACAATTTCTATTAAACCTATTTTATTATATTTTTAGCCTGAGATTTCAGAAAATAAAAATCCTCGCGCTTCGGTTAGTCTTCGAGCAAACAAAAATAAAAAAAGGAAGAAGTAAGTACCGACATACATACAGTGCTGCGCACGCGTCGCCGCACCAAACTTAAGGCTCTTACAGACTGGTGCGATATCGCGAGCGCGACAGGCATATTACTGCCTGTCGCGCCCGCGATATCGCTTCAGTATACAGGAGCCTTTAAGTGGCGCGGTACACGTGCCGCAGCTACTTTGCTGGCTTCCCGTCGCTAGCGCTCGCTCGCGTGGCTAGTCGGCCCCCGCTACAGCTAGGAGGCCGAGCACGCTGCGATCGTGTGATGATCGCTCCATCTTTTATGTTTCAAATTATTATAAGGACTACATCCCTCGACAAACCCCCTTATAGGTACTACTTTTTATTTTATACTTCATTGAAATCTATTCAGTCATTGTGGAATTGGATGGGAACAAACATACTAACCTTCCAAAAATAAAACCTTCGCATTTTATTTATTTTTTTCATATTTAACAATAAAATACCTATTTTTTTTACAGGAACAATTCTGATTGTTCTCGTGAACGCCACGAGCATCAGATATTCGCCCTCGCAAAGATTGCGAGGGAGGAGGCCATGAGACAAGAAAAAGAAGCACACGAGTGTAAGATGAAGAATGAAAGAGAGTTGCATGAGAGAAGAATAGAACTTATGAGTTTGGAAGAACGTTATTGGAAAGCGAAAATTATGAAATTCAAATAAGTTTGTTTTTGCTAATTAAATAGTATATTAAAAAAAAAACTAATAAAAGGAAGGTACTTATTTCAAAATAAATTATTTTGTATAAAAGCATTTCTGTTTATTCTTGCCTTCTCGTCATCAATGATAACATCGTTATTAGGTGTGACTTCCTCATCTTCTTGATACTGTGCTGTATCTGAAAACAAGAAGGCTTAGTAGTAGTTGCATTTCCGCACTTGATTTTTGCCAATTCCCTTGCTGGTGATAGATCTTAGTGTAGGTAAGTACAGTAAAAGGTTATTCAATTTAGCAAGAATCGTTCATAAATACACACCTTGTTCTTCTTTGAATATAATTGCCAGATTATGCAGCACAGCACAAGCAACATTGGCGCCGATTCCCTTGTTCACAAACTAAACTAAATTTAAGTTCAGTGCATCTTTTTCTTTCTATTTCATTATGAAGAGGAAAGAAGATAAATTTTAGTTTAGTCCTGTCAAATTAATCAGCGCATGTCACTACTCCATACAAGTTTAGACGTGATTAAAAACTTGCCTACTAAAATTACGTCAATTTACGTCAAGCGCTGATTAATTTGACAGGACTAAACTAAAATTGATCTTCTGTCCTTTTCTTAATGAAATAGATAGAAAAGGATGCACTGAACTTAAGTTTAGTTTAGTTTGTGAACAAGGGAATCGGCACCAATGACGATCTTGATGGTAGCATATGAACCCCTCATCACCTCCAGCAATATCCGGAACAGCAATATGCTTCCAAACACCAAAACATCGCTCGACAACGTTACGGGTTTGTATATGCTGTTGGTTATAACGCCGTTCTTCTTCAGTTCTTGGCCGTAGAATAGGCGTTATAAGATGAGGGGTACATGGATATCCGATATCACCGATGAGCTTCCCCAAAAACTCATTCTCTTCGAACCTCCTCTTAATTGAATTTTCTCTGTATATCCTAGCGTCATGTGTACTTCACCTCCAATGACACACAATGTCGCATATCTTAAGGTCAGCATCACAGATAACCTGTGAATGATTGTATTGATATGAATTAAATAGGAAGCCTAAAATACAAAAAAGAGGGATGGGTCACACACACACACAATCATAAATACTATACCTAAGATTAGCAATCGGTTCCTATTTCAATACACATTTATGTTGTTTTACCTATAACTACTCATTTTAATTATTTATCTTACTTGAGTATTAATGGAGTAATGCCCTTTTCGGTTAACGTGGTATTGACCCACATCTCCACCAACCTTCCTTATTTTAATATGGGTGCCGTCTATTGCACCATTGATCCCCGTTTGGCCCGGAGGCCGCAAATAGCTCCAAATTTGCGGATTGCGTTGGTTTCTTCGGTCATATTCGACGGCATTTTTATAAATCTGGAACTTTTAGAAGCTAACGCGATAGCCACTTTACGGGCCAAACGTGACATGGTTGGCTGACTCATACCGTGTATGTCCGCCCAGTCTTCTTGAATCTAAAAAATAAATACTCTCCGTGAATTCGCACATGCTTAGAACTTGAACAAAATAATAAATACCCTACCTCATGACGACCCCAATATCTGATTGCAGCCATTACTTGCAGTTCTACTGGGATACCGCCGCCACGGGTATCCTGCAGGTCAGGTCTTACCAAATCTATGATGCGGCACATATTTGCCTTGGTAAAACGGTATCTTTGCCTGAATTCTTCATCCGGTAATTCTAGTAGCGGATTTATACGACGCCTGTAGGTTTTCCTCTGCCTACTCCCCGCTGGCGTTGCAAAATTATTCACGTCTTCTACGTCGTTTTGGAAAACCCGTAAAAGATTGTCGAAATCCATATTTTAAGCACTACTCGATATAACAAACTTCGAAGCACACAAAAATCCTATTCGATTCGATCTGCTGATTCAAATAAATCCACCATTTTGCCTCTTAGCAAGCTTTAAACAGGGCACCGATGGTGTTTAATTTTGACAGTTTGTAATCAATTGCTTAGCGACCTCTTAGCGCTAAATAGCGTTTATAAATAAGAATTTTGCTAATAAGTTAGTTAGCAATTGATTAAAAGTTAAGAGGCGTTTATAAATAAGACCGTAAATATACACCAATAATTTTTAAAACGTTTGCATTTATTTTTAATGCGTCTGTCTCTCGCTAGCAACCATATCGTACTACTTCCTCGTTTCAGAGCACTGCGGGTGCTACCCGTACGGGTGCTCCCGTCTACGGAATGCCCGTACACGGGACAACTCCCAGACAACTGCGAAACGAGCCTAAGTAGGAATTCCAGGTCGTCTTAGATTTCGCACGGCTCGGGTCGCTCGTCAGGATCGGCAGGCAGTAGTGGAACAGTACGAGCACGCGGCTGTAGTCTTGCGTCGCACTGGATCAGGTGGAGGTAGCCAGCATCTGTCCAGGAGAGGAAAATGTTTTCGTAAGCAAGAGGCCAAGAGTTATAGGGCTATATGATGTTTCACACTAGCCAGGAGGGCCGTATTGGTGTCAAGCACCACGTGAGTACTATGCCCTAATGTCAGAAGATCTCTGTCCAGGAGTGGGCAAATAAAAGGGCGTCATCGGCACTTTGCAGTGCCTCACACTCAGCAGGAAGAGAGTCCTGGTCTCCTAAAGTAAGAGTGATCGGCTGCGACGTTTTACGCCTCGCAGCTAGAGTGCCCCGACGTCAGTAGGCTCCCACAGACGTAGACGGGAGGGCCTGAGGCAACGAAGGATGAGAGTCACAGTAATTCACACGTTTAGTTTTAAGAGATTATATTCAGTAGCTTCAGCACACACACACGGCACATAACACATAATTAAAATGCCACAAACACTCATAAACTGACTTGAATCGGGATAAAACAAAGGACCAACTGGGAATCAACTGACTGAACCTTTGTGAAGTCTGATGGCCGCTTTTATAGATTCTGGTCAAAGCTCTGGAAATATCTGTTAAGCAATCCAAACATTATGCAAATTATTTCATGTTTGATTGTCAGCCAGAATCAATAAAAACGGCTTACAACGAGAACCTAGCCTTATCACACTTTTACGGTGTAGACGGTCTTATGTTAGCTTTATAATATAGGAAAAGAAAACTGGCAGGTGACAATATTTATGATGAAAGATGTCAAATTGACATCTTTCATCATAAATTGTGGAAATTGTCTACTATTTGGGGCGATAAACCATTTTAAACCAAGAGCAATCTGTACCTGTAGGCGAGTGGGCTTGAGCTAACTTTAAAAATCACCAAGTTCAATCAAAATGCATTTAAATAGATCTTTACGCCAACGGTCGTCTGCTGATGTGCAAAAAATGTTCTCGAACCTTCAAAATGGTATTTTTAATGTGCTTGAATTCCGCAAGAAAATAATAATTGAGCAAACGATCAGCAAAGAAGATTTGGAATTTCTGATTATGACGTTTTTAACTAACAAGATGGGAATGAGTAGAACGTGTCAGGTAAAACTTCAAGATTTGACAAGAAAATTGAACATAAAACAGAGAACAAATGGAAACAATGAAGTCATAACTCTCTTCAGAATTGGACAATCATTTCCAGAAGTGGTTGCCGTCATGCTCGATAAAAATCCCAATATTGCCGGACCGCTCACTCTTGCGCAGATGAGATTACACTCTGAATATCCGGAATTCCCGGCACTGGCTATGCAACCTTTGCTTGCACGCCTCCTCCCTAGGTGTCACAGAGAGAGTTTAAAAATCTTGAACGTGTTCTATTTGTCTAATATGATCCTTTCTGAAACTTTTAACAAAAAGTCAGAGATATGGAGCAATAAAACAAAACTGCAAAGAGCGATTGAGATACAAAGAAAGCAAATGAAACACTTCAATTCTGAAGCATTTTCCGAATTCTTTAGAAAGGAGTGTTGCATCCGTCTAAAGATCATGGTGGACAACGAGTATTCGACAGTGTGGATAGAAGCTGCAGCAAAATCTAAGGACAAACTTATGAAAACCTATGGGGTCTCTTGTTGATTCCTTGTTGACAGGCAGAAAGTAGATACGCCACATATGTGGATTAGCTTACCTATGTTTAACCATAATAACAATGTATACTTATACTTATATTATTTTATTGTTTTTGCTTATGATACTTGCACTAGCATAGGGGGTTTCTGAAGAATAATAAATAACAATACCTATTATTAATATCGCGGCATCACTTGCGATTTTTTTTTTAAATCTTCAAAATTAAAAAAAAAAAAGTATATGATACATTTTAATGCTTAAATATGGCTATACCAAGTGTAATTTACAATATTTTTTATGCTTAGACCAAAACATTCTAAGAAATCACAAAGTCGTATTACCTACTTATTTGAAATGACATGGTAATTATGAATTACATAATATGTAATCTTGTCTAATGCCTCAAGTCCACATTAGCTAATGATTAATAAAACTTAATACCTATATACCTGTTAAAAGGATACGTACGATAATGAGGGTAATTAGATAAACGTGATCATTAGTCAATAACAATAAATGGTAAACTATTGTATGATTAAAAATAAAAGCAAATTATAAAAAAAAAATATTAACTTAACCTAACATAAACAATAAAAGTAAACTTATTTTATACTTCGTCACCATCAGAATCCACTTCAGAATCAGGCTCTACAATAGATATAACTTCTAAGAACTCTGTCGGAGCTTCCTGATCCTGAAGTTTCAGTAGTTCTACTGTTTCCTTAAAGTATGTCTGCCTCTTGTGGGCATTTAATTTTGGTCTTGTGGAAGAAATTAGAGGATCAGAAGAGACGATAAGCATATTGAGGATATCCTCGTTTGATGCTTGTCTACTCTTTTTCCTCGAATGGTGTTCTCTGAACCTCCTAAAGTCTTTGTTTCGGGCCTCTGAAGCTTCTTCCGAAAGACTTCCAATTGGTACAATAGCATTTTCTGCAATTATGTCCCCTCCGTGAATCAACAATTTGTGGACGGTTGATGACATGTAGTACCAATCGTACAGTTCCACGTATTTTTCAGCGGATGTTCTAGCGTATTCTTTAAATTTCGGCACGTCTATAATCTCTCCAGATGTGATAGCTTGCAGAATCACAGCAAATCTGCGTATTAGGTCTTCATCTAATCCAGTGATCGCTGCAGTTTTATCAGGAAATTCAAAAAACCGCCTTGCTGTGTTCCCGTCGTTAGTTGTGCCTGATCCTTGCTTAACGATGTCAATCAAAAGGTTGAGATCATCTTTGAATCGATCTTGAATGAGTTTTTTTCGTGAATGCAATAACTCTTGATGACCTTCTCCTCTTGCAGACCACTTTTTGAAGTCGAGACGATACGCTATGTGTAGAAGTCATTCCATCACATTAATGCGGGCATGAAGTGATGATAATCCGAACTCATAAACACCAGAAGAAATGGTTTTTGACGCAATGACATCTAACTTATTCATTTCTGTAGGCTTAGCCAAACACAGGTAGCAGGCCGCATTTGACTTAGCTTCAGACATAGGTATATGTACAAATTTTGCCGTCAATCATCGTCATCATTAATTTGTGACTAATTTCATGTCCTTGACATTTTGAGGGAACGAGAGCTTCAATTTCGTTATCCATTGCAGTTTTTTTCATTTATGACAACGTCTTTGGTCTCTTTCACAAAACTAAACTGGACTGGACGGCAATACCTAGGTGAGCAGGGTTTTGGATTCACCCATACGGTATCACCGTCAGCTGTCAACTTTAATGGAACCAAAGAGGTCATAAATATGCTGGAATCATCTTGACCACTCTCTATGTTTTGCTTATATCTACTTTGGTTAGATGCACCGTCAAATCCCCACTTTGATATTAATATCAATTGTTTATCTTGTATCGCATCAGGACTACGAATAGTTTCAAAAATTCTGTTCACTGTTAAATCTAGTAACGCTTGTAGTGCAATCTTAGCAGATGAATCCGTTACAGTCACAAATGTCTTCGGAGGGTAGCACTGTAGCTTAGCTTTTTGCACTTTATAGTAAGACGGATATATCTCCTTTGAACCTTCTCGAATAGTCGTTTCCCTTAATGTGATATATTGCCATTTCGATAGTTTTAATGAAAGTAGCAAACCCATTGCTTTTTCTGGTGAAAATATTGTTGAAGGAGCTGGTTTGTTCAACACTTCCTTGATTTTTGCTGCTGCTTCTGGATTTTGGAGCATATGTTCAATAACAGATGCAATATCCTCACGCCCATCTCCTTTCAAAAGTGCTGCAGCTGAATAAGCTACTTCATTAGGGTCATCGCCTATATGTTCATCAGATCGTCTCTTCTTCTGCTTGTTCCTTAGATCTTCAAACGGCTTTCGAGATATTTTTGTCATCGTTGAAGTTGATTTCATTGTTGAAGTTGATGGTATAGGTTCAGGTACAGGTTCAGTAGAAATATTTTCACCTGTTGATTCTTGAATGAGCAAATTGGTTTGCACGCAGTTTGGCCAGTCAATATTTGCCTCAAGCCAATTACTGTAATCACATCTAAAAACTTCACTTTTCCTGTGGGATCGTAACCATCTCTTTTGAACTGCCCGTGTAAATCTTCGACAAAATTCTTTCACGGTAACACTGTCTTCATCTGAAAGGCTAGAGCCCAGTCGAATAACAAGTGTGTTGAACAATATTTCATGATCGAAAGACGAAGCATCCTGATTGCTCAGAATAACAAACAAATCCAAATTTGTAATAATGCTTTCCATTATTCACGATCACTGAGTAAAAAGACACGGTAGGATAGATGTTAGTATTAGAAATGCTCTAAATGAACTGAAGTTGTGAATCCAATGTTTGACTATTTATTGTTATTGACTAATGATGGTAGGTATCACATTTATCTAATTACTTTCATTAAGTTAATCCTGCACTAATTGCTAAATTAGCGAGTACCCCAAATTATTTTGGTACGTATCCTTTTAACTAGGTATATAGGTATTAAGTTTTATTAATCATTAGCTAATGTGGTCTTGAGGCATTAGACAAGATTACGTATTACGTAATTCATAATTACCATGTCATTTCAAATAAGTAGGTAATACGACTTTGTGATTTCTTAGAATGTTTTGGTCTAAGCATAAAAAATATTGTAAATTACACTTGGTATAGCCATATTTAAGCATTAAAATGTATCATATACTTTTTTTTTTAATTTTGAAGATTTAAAAAAAAAATCGCAAGTGATGCCGCGATATTAAGTATGTCAAAAATTCACAAATAAATAGTACTATAACAGTGTGCAAGGATATAACGGCCAACCTTGCGATTCCAGAGATATCCTCATTTTTCATGTCAGCTCCATACATTTTTTTCATAAAAAAATTATAAGTCTTCTATTTGTGCACACAATTACTTCATATGACATTTTATAGAACAGTAATGATCAGCAGAAGTCATTTCCAGCAAAAAAAATAACATTTAAGAAATCGAGATCCTATGTCTTCTACAGCCGATTTTCATACATGACATAAATAGTATTCCGGTACCGGTATCGGGAACCGGGTCCAAGCTACCGGTGTTCAGGGCTCCTGAAAGAGGAACCTCCTAACGATACGCGTCGTGTCCAGGAGTACCGCTTTCTGGATTAAGCCTTCGATCCAATTGCCTAACAAGAGCCTCCTCTGGTGTTGGTCAAGGCTCTTGACTATTTATTATGCCATTAGCCGTCACGACAATCGGCACAATGACTGCTGTATCCACATCCCACATGTCGACAACCGTGAGCCAGGTAAATACTTATCGCTTATTGTTTTCAGCTGAAATATATGATTATTATTTTACATCTCCGTATCTGATTTTAGTTTGTCTTGTAGTTGTACAGAAATTATATAAAAATAATGTTCCCCGAAAGCATGAAATAAATAAACTTAATCTAAACTTGGGTGTTTCCTTTTCTGTGTTGTTTAGGTTTGCATGAAAAAAGAGGCTTTTTATGCTATTATTTGTATTGAAATAAGCATGATTTCATGAAAATGAGACGTAGACCATTTTTGACTTTCTGACTTTTTTTGTAAAAATGCGAACAAAAGGGTGTCTGTGGAATTATCCCGAGATTTTACATGTAGCGGAAAATTGGGCGGCTCTCATTAGACTCGAGCCATTTGTTTCGGCTCGCCCTTACAACTGTCTTGTACTTTACGTAACACTATTTTGTTGTTGATGGATCTACACATTTTAATGGAGACCTGCCCTTTATTTTTTACGTGTTTAAATTATAGTCTGAATGATACATTTTTAATACTTTTCGACACACTAAATGCTCCCAGACATTATACAATAAATGTTCCATTGTGTCCTTCAACCGATTAAGCGTATAAAAATATTTTAAAATAAATTTTAAATAGCGCTTTCGCTATGTTGTTCGACTAGAGAGGACAGAGAGGTATTGTAGATCACTAGGTATCAGAAGTCAAGCATAATATAGTTAAGGCAGATAAATTAAAGAAAAACTGAGAAACGCTGACAAGATTCGCCCCTACAACATGGAAATTAAAAATAACTGGCGTAGAGTGGGTGTTACTACACTGAAAAAAAATGAAACGTTACTTTTTACTGTTGTTGTACAGTAAAAAAAACGGTTCAGGAAACTTATTTTTGTGTTAAAATAATTGATTACTGACAGTGCACTGAAATGGGCAAAAACAGTAAAGAGCTACACGGTTATTTCAATTGGATGAACATTAAAGTTTACTGAAACAAACAGTTTCTTTTAAGTATTGCTTATTTAGAGCTTTAAGAGATGCACAGTAAAATCTTCTGTTATAACTCAACTGTTGTTTTTTTCAGTTAGTCTTAATTCTTTGGACAATAGGCTCTATTTTTACTGACCAAAACGGTGAATATTACCGAAAAAGCGATTGGGTTTACCGATTTTTTTTTCAGTGTATAGTTATGCTTTAGGTACACCCCTGCCTAATCCTTCGGAAAAAAACAGGGGTGATGTTACGCTATGTAATAATAAAAGAGAAGAAGCAAACTATGTATAAAGAGAGTTATAAGAAGCAAGAGCTAATAATGGCCGGTAACCATAATTATAGAGATCCAGTTCGAGATCCCACGCTTATCAATCTGTCTAGCCTTTTCACAACTATGTTGGGTTCAGCTTCCAGTCTAACCGGATGTAGCTGAAGCCCAGTATTTTACATGGAGCGCCTAGTCACACGACACACACCAACTTGTGTAACACGATATACCTTGATAAGACTGGTTGTCAAACTTTTGGGCTTCTGACTACCCGTAACGACTGTCAAAGATCTACAAGTGACAGCCGGGACCAACGGCTTGGTGATGGACCCCGAACAGACCGCGGCAAGCAAGCGTACCTTCGATTGACCCGTGCGGCTGTTACTATTTAGCCTCGAGCCGCTCATACCCATCTAAGCAAATACAAAAATATTTTACCGTATTTTAATTTTTTAAATGCGTATTTACCATAACTCTCCGTGCCATCAAATTCAATAGAAATTATGAATCAGTCTCAACACGGCTAGAATTTGTAGGCACGGCGTGACTGAGATGGCGCATTAGAAACGACAATGCACTTTCTCTGATAGTTTTAGATTTTTTCATAATAACCCATCTCAAAGGATCGCCCGATTACAAGGTGGAGACGATATAAAAATAAATTAAACTTCATATACGAGTAGGTATCTAATGACGTTCGCAGTCTCATACAGAAATTCAACCATTCGGTTTACTTCATATGGCTTGGTGGTTTTATTCATTGCTAATGAATCAACAGCAATGAATTAGTATCACATAAAGAATATGATCTTAATGAAATAAATTGTATTTAATAGACAATCAAATATTAAAGTAATAATAAGAAAGTAATAAAATGTATGTGTCACTTTGTATATTCTTTGTACTTTGTTTGTATATTCATAAAAAAATACATAAACAATAAAATAACCAATCTCATCTTATAACAAAAATAGAAAAGCAATTCTTTTTCTACCACGTTCATTTTTAGTACTATGTATTACCCCCACGTCCTATCATTACTGCGGTTATGCGGTTCGACGTGCTGTATAGCAAGTTTCTTATACGAAGTTAGCGAGTATTCATTGCTCTCGAATGTAGTTTGAAAAAATCACTTTTGCTGTTTCGATGTTAAGATCTGTTTGATAGTTCCAAAGTACTCCTATGTATTGTCGAATTGTCGTCTCCACATTGTAGATAAGGTCTATAAGCCACCTGATTTCTGCTATATTCGCAAGTTCCACGTGAGCTTGAAGTAACTGTCATTCCATTGTTGCTTGACACTTCAAGTTCACTTTACACGATGAGATTTTACAGAATAGCACTTCTGACGTGTCTTCCTAAACTCAACGAAAGGTAAAGTCAAGCACGTGCTTTTTTAAATTAAGTTCTCGAAAGTGGTTTTTTTTATGTTTCTTTCGGCGATTTCATTTACGAGTAATTTTTTATTCGCGTGTTTGTAAATCTTGGATTAACTGAGTTCTGAGAACAATATAGGTAGGTACTATTATTGCTATTGCAATTGGGTGTAACCTTTCGTGGTCGACTTAAAAGTCCCTGAACCGTCTCTGGACCCGAGTGGAAAAATGCAACTAAAACCTGGCAAAATAGGGCTATGTGTTAAAAATTAAGTGGCAACATTCATTAGTTCCTGTTTTTGACACAGAAAAGTGTGTGGCGCTAGACGTATTGAGATAGAATCATTATCAGAAAAAATCGCACTGGAATATTTTCCCTCCCCGAAGTCCGAATGTAAAGGAACATAATATTTGCTCTGTAATCATCTAATGTATATATAAATCAGCCTGTGGCATATTCATTAAAATATAACAGAAGTGTACTCCGTGTCAAAATGAACTGTGTAATCTGTGGTCTATCTGTGACATCTGTCAACAATAAAAAGCCCCGCCATGTAGCCGTCATCTGCCGTGTTTGATTCCAACCAATAAATCTATCCTAGTCAGGGTGATCCCCACGAACTTTCAATACTATGTCGACGGAAAGGTAGCAGGGTGTGGATGTGGAGCTGTGTCGCAAACCATAGCGCATCTCCTAATCAGTCTCACCTCCTTTGTGTCCCAAAACAAGCGACCTCTGCGCTGCCACTGACGACGCCGCGAAAGTAGCGAAGTTTTGGGCCGACAATATAGTATGGGGTATCGTTGGATATGCCGATCAAAAATATTGCGGTTTTGTGATTACCATTTTTTGATTCAGGGATCCGTTTGCGTAATATGATTTAAAGTGCTAATTTTGTTACGAGTCCAGTGCCCCTGCCAGCTAAATGGTTGTTTTTGGAGATGTGAAAAAAATTGTGGCAGTAGCACATATAACGAAATTAAAAGGAAAACTATCACAGCTAAGTAAGCTTTACAAGTTAACGAGTAACAGTCGACCAATTTACATTTGCAGATGGAGAAATTACCGTGACGTACCTATACCTACCAATGTCAAGAACATTTTTTTAACTACAATGAACATTAACTAAAAGTTTGTTTTTGGGATAACTTCATCCCAATTACGGAACCCTTCATTGTGCGTACACGCACTTGGCTGATACTAAAACTAGGCGACACTTAAATGAACACTTAACAAAACGCGCCCTGGGCTGAGTGCCGAAAGTTAAAAATCTAACAGCGCGCATTCATTTCGTTGACGCCTAGTATTAGAGAAACCCGATATTATAGTAACGGTTAAGGCTACAGAGGAGGAATCGCCTGACGGTTTTAAGAATTAACACACATGTTGGCTGTATAATCAGCTTTTTTAACATACCATTTATAAAGAAAACACCAGTAGCAATAAGCCTCTAAGGCGTCGTTCACAACTTCCCACGCTACGCGACGGAACGTGGCTAAATGTACGTCCAATGTTTCCTGTAGTTTCATAGTATGTGACAATTTATAGTGACTTCTGCTTGATAATAATTGACAGGCAAAAAAACTTATGACATTAGTTGTTTGTTAAAAGTTGAGATCCACTGAAGACTTTTTCGGGTCAAAGGTCGTGTCCATTCTTAACTATATTCTTTTGAAAAGTAAGCAAAAACTTTATAAAGGTGGAATGCCACTGCTGCGTAGGATGTGCGCGGAAAAGTTATTCACTATGTAATATCTCCATGCACGCGCGGTTCATTTCTTTGCTAGGCATGCGCTGCATCCGGGTGTCGCTAAGCCGTCGACAGCTGTGGAAGTGAAACTCTTATTTAAAATAGATCGATTACAGGCACTTTTGAATTGGCAAGGAGGCGGTCATTCAGAAAAGTGAAGCTACTTGCCCATTCCAAAGCGCAGACTTGAAATGGAAGACGTACCCAGTAAATGGTAACTTTATAGTATAATGGCGCCGATTCCCTTGTTCACAAACTAATCTAAATTTAAGTTCAGTGCATCTTTTTCTTTCTATTACATTAAGAAAAGGACAGAAGATTAATTTTAGTTTAGTCCTGTCAAATTAATCAGCGCTTGTCGTAAATTGATGTAATTTTAGTAGGCAAGTTTTTAATCACGTCTAAACTTGTATGGAGTAGTGACAGGCGCTGATTAATTTGACAGGACTAAACTAAAATTTATCTTCTGTCCTTTTCTTAATGAAATAGAAAGAAAAAGATGCACTGAACTTAAATTTAGTTTAGTTTGTGAACAAGGGAATCGGCACCAATATGAACTATAAAGTTACAGTTAACCAAGTACGTAAATTTTCCGTAATTGTGGTGATCTTGACTGTAAAGTCAGTTTTATTACATTAGTGAACTATACCAATGTAAATACATAATGTAGATACATACATAGACGTTCAAATTGTCCAGCTGAGCTTTTTTATTTGATTCAGAATTACATTTTTGAACCATTCCGGATCAGTTAGCTGCGTTTAAACGAATACATCGGGTTCATGGTTGGACTTTTATTTTTAAAATACTAGAACTGAGAGTGAATTCATATACATTCTCTGAATTTAGGTATGACTGAATTTTATTGTAACACAGGCTGTATTGTTTTTTTTTTTCGTAAATGTCTGGAAAACGAGCAATTGATAATGAACTAATAATAAGGTTCAAACTATTTGAAAAATCTTTAAAAAATACGAGCGAGCGTTACAGTAGTCGCATAATGATATGTAATATCTGACATCTCACCTTGGTAATAAGCAACTGAGCAGCGACGAAATTAACCTCAGAATTTAAAAAGCTTAATATTGAATATTTATTCGAATATTAAAATATAATTCTAATATACCTAATAATATAATTCTAATTTTATTATTAAACATTAATATCAAAATTCATTACTAGTGGTCGCCCGCTGGTCGAAATTCGACCCCCTCTATTTACGATCTATATAGCACTTATTAATTACATGAGTACACTAATTACATGCTTTTATAAAGTACTTACTTATTATGGAATAAGTAAGTACAGCAAGTGACAGCTCAGTCTACACACTTCCGTCCCATTTCACGAAATCTCTCCCACAGAAAGCGTGAGGAAAGATGTTACACATAAAAAAAGCGTAACGGGAACCTTTAAAGTATTTTACGAAAAGACGTAGTAGTATATTTTTTATTTGACTCAAGTAATTGGGTCTACGAGTTACTCATGACTGGATTACAGTTCCGCTTACGCTGCGCTACGAGGCACGGTGCTACGTCGCTACGCTGCTACGGACGTTCCAGACAGGTAATAAACACAGTTCTGATTACTTCTATTCATTAATTTAACGTCTTGTTACTTGTCATACATGTTAGATTTAGCTACCGAATTGGGAAATAAACTGAGTGCCCTATTCTTCGATAATAGTACTAGATTCACTATGAGCGCTTCAAAAAACGGCCCGAAAAATAAGAGCACAAATACTTTGGTGGTCTTATTTCAAATTATTATAGTCCAATCATATAATAGATACCCATTCTGTACAGCGAAATGGGTCGCTAGGAAAAATCTTTCCCTGTTCCAGAACAGTCCATGATTGTTACAATACGGTGGTTATTTACACAATTATTGAACACGCGCTGCGACATGTTGACGTCTTAACGTTGGCTAACGTTAAGACGTCAACATGTCGCAGCGCGTGCTAAATAACCACCTTAACACCAAAATTTTAGAAGGAATACTTTTTTTCTGTAAGTTTATATCATGTTTTTCATAAAATAAAAACATAATTAAATAGTGAATATAAAACGAATTAGCATATTATTATGATTGTTTGACCTATATTTGCGACAACGCGCCAACTATTGTAACAATCATGGACTGTTCTGGAACAGGGAATGCATGGAGTAGTATTGTTATTTTTGTTTGTAGATTTTTCCTAGCGACCCATTTCGCTGTACAGAATGGGTATCTATTATTGCGAAAGAAAGAGGAGAAGAAACATACAAGCCATATAAAAATTGATGAAACTAATTATAGAAAAATCATTGATGTAAGATAACATTATATTTGAAAAAGAAATCGCTCAAATAAAAATTGATTCAACAGTAAAGCTTTATAACAAGTTGAATCTGCTTAAACGTAATTAAACAAAAATTACATTTAAACAGACACATACGATTGTCCAGAAACATTATTTAAAGCATCCATCTAGCACGCACCTTCAGTCATGGTTATTTACCATAAACTCGTATTTGCACTTTAATTTAAATTAAAAAATATTTTTTTTAATACGAATGTTTTTCATAACTTTTAAATCGCGTACATAAGTAGACTACCCATTTACGAGTATTATTATACGGGTTGATTACAATGAGCCAACCTGCACATAATTAATAGCAATGTCTTAATAAAATAACTTTGTACTATTTTAGTGCTACTAGTTTTTTAAATCGGTTATAAATATTTGTCACCAAACAAAACGAACCTTCGTCTAAAATAATATATTCTGCAACTCTACGTATTTGAATACTTACAGTATCCCGAGCGTTGTAATATACCAAGAAGTACGTCTAGTTCCAAAATAGAGTAAGCTCGAAATTGTCAACATAATGATTTTACCCTAATTGTTTTGGACTTTAAGTTTCATTTTATAATAAATATTTTTGTACTTATATAAAAATTACTTTTTATTTTTAAGTGATATTTTAATTTATTGCCTTCCTTTCTACGATGACAAAAATACGTAATATTAATATTTTGCAATGGTAATTAGACTTCATGTTTGAGTGACTTAACAGGTTTACAATAAACTGAAATTGTTAACATCATTAAACTTTTTGTATATTTCGTAGTAAGAAATATAAATGTGTAAGTGTGTGCAAACGTGCCCACTTGAGTGACTTATTTTTGTTCCTGATCCTTAATCTAGAACCACGGTAATAGTATCTATACAGTATTGTAACTCGGCCGTATCTTTGAAATAAATGCCTACAGCCGCGCGGTACGTAAAAATGCGATAGGGCTGCCCGCCTCCTGCATTTTAATTACATTTGCCTACTTTGTGTTTCCATTTTGTTTTGTGATTTTAAATATACTTTTTTATATAAACAAATAAAATACTTTGCGAATTGAATAGGAAGTGTTCAATAAAAATGCGTGTTGTTTTTAGATTGGTAGATTTAATTAAAAAACCATGTTTATGTTTGAATAACAAATCGGTCTTATAAATTTGCGACCGAAAAATATTTGCGCCTCGACTGAGACGTACGAAATGCTTTATTATTACATTTTAAAGTATAATAAATCCAAATTCTAATATAAAGCTTAATTAAAAATTGTTTTGGGAAACATGGACATGGTGGAGAAAAAGGAATATCTTTTACTGGGTTATACCTGCAGCTACTTTACAATTTATATGTTTGGTTTTAAATGAAGTTCGGAATAATTCCTCCATTTTTTCCTAAATTTCAACTATCTAGTGACAGACAGACGGTCAAATTTATTTCTTCTATTATTATTCATACACACAGTACATTAAACAACTATTATTAATAATAAAATACCACGTCTTTACTTTAAATTATACAAACTAACAAAACAAACTTGCCCCGAGGTTTTAACACAAGCGTTAGGTACGCTTGTGTTAAAACCCCGTATCATGATTCATGAACCGCCTATAACTACCTATTTCACTCGTTCCAATCACTTTCCTTTCTCTATTCACTTTATTTATTAATCCAGACAACTTTTTTTTCGGGAGATAAAAGGAAATACCTATCCATCAAAAAGACACACATTATGTACCTACCTACTAGTAAGTAAAATTATTTTATAGTCTTACCTTTCAGAGTTTCCAGGTAATCTAAAAAAAGTTATCTCTGCAGCACAATATGTCCTACTCGTCATACTTGGACTTATTATTAGTGAAAAAATCGCGCGGTTATTGTTAAAAAAACAACACACCGTCCGTTCGTCACTGCGGCACAGTCGCGACTGCCGACATGCCGAGCGCATGCCGAGATCGAGGCGCGTGGGCATAGCTTGCGCTTCGTCCGTTTGTATGAAGTTGGAATACTCTTTATATAATATTACCGTGCTAGAACTGTTATTGATTCAAGGCCCTATAGGTCCAAGCATATAGGTATATTTATTTATATCTATCTATTAGAACGCATAATTTGTAACTGGTACGATACGTTACACTTCTGATGGTGATGTGATGTAATGTGTTATTTTTATGTACTTAAGTATCTTGAAGAAGTTCTTTTCTTAAGAGAAGCCTATTTTGGTCAAGTGTAAGTATAATATTAATGTATACATACAGGTTTAGGAATACATTCTCTAAATGGTGGTGAAAACTGTACAAAAATCCATTGCGGATTTTCGAAAAACAACGCGGTGACACAGATAGACACGAAAAGCGACTTTATTTATAGATGTAGACTGTCACAATGGCATGAAAACTACTAGCATACCTACGTTTGTACAAGTTACTGGTATGCCCAGGCTACTGTCATACTTTTGTGCTAGGTACTGGCGGCGCGACATTTGTGTATTGCTGGCTTTATTCTCTACATTAAAGAACTTCCAATGATCCGCTTTAGAAGGACTTTACGCAGTTAGTTAATTGAGAATTCCTTCTATACTATAAAATAATTCCTTCAGTTTAAATTAAAATGATCTTATTGTATGCCAAAAATTGGCATGTCATTATGTTATGATTAAATGTGTTAAGGACTGTACTACTACTGACTGACTGACTGTGTGTACTATTAGGGAGAGCAGTAGTGGCCTAGTGGTAACGGCTGCGACTTACGAGTTGTAGTTCGTAGGTTCGTAGGCGCTTTACTTTGTGTAAATTATTTCATCACCACTGCTCTTAAAACGGTGAAGGAAAATATCGTTAGGAAACCTGTCCTAGAACAAAAAATTCGAAGACATGTGACATCTACTAACCCGCAATGGGCCCGTGTGGTGGATTACGGCCCACTCCCACTCACAGAGAGGAGGCCTGTATCCCAGCAGTGGGAACATTATAGGCTGATTATGCATCTACCATTGCAAGAACTTTTGTAACCATATTTATTTGTAATTAATTCTTTGTCTTGTCTTGACTACAAACGTGAACGAACCTTCTTCTCCTGTCCCTGCAATCATCAGTATCTGCCCAGCC
Source organism: Atethmia centrago (assembly GCA_905333075.3). Classification (NCBI taxonomy): domain Eukaryota; kingdom Metazoa; phylum Arthropoda; class Insecta; order Lepidoptera; family Noctuidae; genus Atethmia; species Atethmia centrago. The sequence goes on along the minus strand of HG995378.1, from coordinate 24,337,992 downwards.
TTTTCCCAACAATGTTGGGGTCAGCCACCAGTCTAACCGGATACAGCTGAATACCAGTATTTTATTACATGGAGCGACTGCCTTTCTGACCTCCACAACCCAGTTACTGGGTAACACGATACCCCTTGGTAAGACTTTCGAGCTTCTGACGACCCGTAACGACTGTCAAAGATCTACAAACAACATCCGCGACCGACGGTTTAACGTGCTTTCCGAGGCACGGAGGGGTCTTGGTATGTAAAGATGGTCACCCATCCACGGACCAACCGCGGCAACCGTAGCTTGACCTGATCGATCGACCCGTGCGGCTGTTATACAAGCCCCTCTCCCTGCCCCTACGGTGTTGTTGTAAATATAAATTCTATTGAAAATCCTCAAGTTTCTGTAATAAGCGTTAGGAGGGAGTTAACTGATTGGCTGCATTTTGTTTGCATATCTGATACCCAATTCATCATCCCCTTCTTTCGTAGGATGGCGTTCGACTTTGGCTATGTTATAATTTTTGTTGTGAACATTATCCATCATAATGTAAACGGATATTCATCATCCCGAATTTATGAATAGATTTTACTTCTTGATTTTTGGTTTTATAACATGTTAGTTTATGGAATGTGTGCGCTGACAAGAGGCAAATGACCAAAGTAGGCTTGTCTAAAGAAAAAAAAAACCAAATTGGTATAGTTTGTGGTAGCGGAAATAATATTATGTTAATTTTGAAGATATTTCTCAGAACTTGGTTGTTACCAAAAAACGTTTTGAAAAAAAATCTCGATACAAACGAACGGTAAACTAACCTTTTACCTTGAGTTCCAAACCAAAATATCTGTATTAAATATCAACGTACGTTACGTATTTAATTAATAACAAGTACGTCTTATTTGAACGCTGAACTTGGTTGTTTTTTTTTTATTTTCGATTAGTCATGAGTTGAGTAAATAGATAGTTGCTTCATATTTTGCAATAAATCACAAGCGTTTTGTCATCGCACTTCTCTTTCTTTTCTATGCAGTCTGACAGTGACCGCAGTTTACTTGCCGTCAGCGTCGTTGAGATTTTAACCTTTTGACCGCCACATTCATGTATAGATGATAGACCAAAATGTGCCCAGCACGCCACGGTCACGACTACAATAATTCGTAGCTTGGCGCCGAGACCACGTTTTTGCTTTATGGTATGTCGGTCAAGGTTAAAGTACAATAATTTTGCTTAATACAGGTGTTTTTGGGCACCTCGCAAATTGTCCAGTTGAGTTTTTATATGTAATCTAGATTTAGGTAAATGTATAAACCATTCCAGGGCAACAGAATGAGCGAGAGAGCATGGGCAGCCGTCACCTCATTCTGCGAAGCAGTAATGCTCGCGAAGGCGGAGGCGGGACGGTTGACGGAAAGGATAATTTCGCGCCCTCTCGCCCCTAGCCGACGCAGGAGACGCCCAGGGCGTCGGAAATCCCGGGCGGATTTCCGGTCACCGTAGGCGCGGGTTTGCGGACGGTGAGCAATGAGTAGCTTACCGTCTGGTAGGGACCAGGCCCGGGTCGACGGCGCGTTGTATTCCACGCGCACCTCAAAGTGTAGGGGTCCACTAGGGCCGATGCCTACCGGGGTCGCGGGAAGGTACAAAAGGGTTACCGAGGCCCCTGGCAACACAGGCAACGGAAGGAATACGGGTGGGTTTCAGTCAGTAAGAGTCTGACACACCCTCCCGCTCCGCCCAGAGCGGGAGAAGTTTTTTTTGATGATTTCCCACCCAAAAAAAAAGGGCAACAGCATTTAATTTTTATTACTAGACAAAGAAGACACTAAGGCAAATCATGCACGGAATAGCGTGGCATCACCTACTAATATAAAAAATGCATTAAATTACACAGAAGCTCAATACAACAAACAAGTGGGATTCCTAGATAAAGTTATGATTAACTCGACTCGTCGTAAATGCCAGCAAATATGATTAAACTTGCGTCGTGAAACTCGTGAACACCTTGCCTATAAATACGTCAGGCTCCTGAACTATAAGTAAGCGCGTTACCTTGATTGCAATATTTGTTACTTGGTGTATTATTCTGATGTAACAGTACGTAGATAAGTACTTTGAGCAAAGGTCAGTGACTAATACATCTGCCTAGCATTTTCTCAACCATGTTGTCGTCGGCTTCCAGACTAACCGGACACAGAATTGAACTCCAGTATTTTAGGTAAGTAGTATTAGTATTTTATTTTATTATTTTACTTATAGCCTGCGCAGACGCCGGGGGACTTTTGTCCGCGGACAATCTTGTCCGCGACAAAACGTATGGAAATCTATGCAATAACGCACACGTAGGACGAATAGACTGTCAGGATTTCCATACGTTTTATCGTCGCGGACAAATTGTCCGCGAACAAAAGTCCCTCGTCTGCGCAGGCCTTTACTATTGTCAGAGATCTATGAATGACAGCCGGGACCAACGGCGGTGATACATGAATTTTGTAAATGAGACAGATTATTTGATGTTCAAGTAACATCTGCGTGAAAATTTCATCAGTCGCTACCTACCTACGTAGCGACAAATGATTTATTTGGTAATTAATCATGAACTCATTATGAACAATAATTATTTACATTTCATTTCGAATGTAGCTACTTGCTTTACATAACAGCCTAGTGCCTTATGTATGCTAAATCATAAAGGCTCCTGATCGGAATAAACAATGAAACTGGTAAGGCTCCCGCAGACAGGCGCGACGTGACAGACCGACGCAACTCTAGTGGAACAATTTCTATAAAACTTCATGGAAATTGTTCTACCAAAATCGCGTCGGACTGTTGCGTCTCGCCTGCCTGCGGGAGCCTTACCAGTTTCATTGTTTATTCCGATTATTATGAAGTGTACTTTGTAATATTTATTAATATTCGTCTGTCCGTCTGTCACAAGGCTGTATCTCATGAACCGTGATAGTTAGACCGTTGACATTTTCACAGTATTTCTGTTGCCGCTATAACAACAAATACTAAAAAACAGAATAAAATAAATATTTAAGGGGGCTCCCATACAACAGACATGATTTTATTGCCGTTTTTATAGATAATGGTACGGAACCCTTCGTGCGCGAATCCGACTTGCACTTGGCCGGTTTTTTTAATTGCCGTGCCTTTTCCCAACTATGTTGGGGTCGGCTTCCAGTCTGATGACGCAGCTGCATACCTGTATTTTACATGAAGCGACTGCCTATCTGACCTCCACAACCCAGTTACTGGGTAATACGATACGCCTTGGTTGTCAGACTTTCAGGCATCTGACGACCACGAAAAACAAAAAAACAAAACCAACTACGTTATGATAATTTAATGATGGGTGAAAACATTTACTTCGCGGTGCAAACGTAGGTATTGTACGTTTAGTACAATCAATCAAATAAGTAAGTATAGTCTGTTCCAAAAGTATCTGATGACGATGTAAATAAATGAATCATAAAACGTGCCTGTGCAACTCACTTTATAAATGGCACTACAAATTGGGATGCCAATTTGTAGTGCCATTTATAAAGTGAGTTGATTTTTGCTTGTGCTTTGGTTTGATTTTTAAACACTCAAACCCGAAATTGTAATTTTAAATCACCATAGAAGTAGACGTTTTTCATTCGACAATTGAGGTTAATTTTAGAACCTCAAATTTTGTCGAGGATTCTTATAATACAATTTAATAATGTAGGTAATTAAAACAATCATGTTGGAAAAAGTGGTGAGATAGTATAAAGTTGAAACCTTCTTAATGCAGATGAATGTGTTACTTATTCCATTTAGTGAGTGATCTCGTAAGGATTTAACCTGAACAGGATTCGTTTAGACTTTCACCAGATATTATTGGAACAGATCAAAGGGTAGACACGAGTAATTATAGCAAGTATTATCGCAGAAGAACTTTGGCCAGACGAACCTACCTTCTTCCCTACGCACGAACGAACAAAATATGGTTAAAACGAACATCGAACACGAAACGTTTTAGTTCGTACGTATGGACATAAATTAGCAAAGCGAACACGAACACCAAACACCGAACACCGCGCCCACACAGGAAACCAAAATTGGATCACCGCGATGAAACATAGTATAATAGTTCTATCTGTGTTGATGTTTTTCTACAACCTAGGTACCTACTTAATTAGTTATGATTAAGTAGATTTAGGTCTCAGACCAAATAAAAACCAAGACATAGCGCTGCGAACAATATAGTGAAGCCATACCAAAACTACACCTCGCTCAGTGCATATGATACACGCTCAAATGCACACATTTACAACCAAACTACACCTCACCGGAACACTCACTATGTGCGCACATGTTTACGAAACTGGCCTCACGTCACTGTTGACAGCGCTATGTCTTGGTTTTTTATTCGGTCTGAGGTTTATGTACGGTCAGCGACAAAAGTCGACTTTGGCCAAAGGCGCAGCACTGCCAAACGACGCGGCGACGCGACGTGGCAATGCCGCCAGTCACTTGGGTACACTACCAGTCGACACTCGACAGCGATGGGGATAAATTTTTCGACGCCATATTTTAGTTTCCTGTTATTTTTAGTTAAGTTGGATATTTATTGATATTTTTATCAATGAATTAGGCATACGTTGTTATTTCCGGACAGTCGCCAGCACATCATGTTACCACAAACTGTCAAATTTTCTCATTCGATTATAATTCTAAATAAAAAAAAGAAATTATAAAAGAAACATCTAAATTGACACACAATTTTTCGATAGGTACATTGTATTTTATATAAAAGCTAAGAGTTAATTATGTTCTGATCCTTTTCTGAGTTTACTTAAAAATATTTAGATTAACAATAATTAATTAAGAATTAAAAACTGAAGTGTTAATCGACTTTTGTGTATGACTGTAAGGACGGCCGATTGAATTGAGAAGTAAACATTTTGATCCGACAGGATTCTAGGACGCGCGAATGTGTAGTGGACAGGACACTACTTCACGTTCACGTCCGACACACTAAAATATTTGTTTATCAAATCAAAATAAACAGAATATTATGTTGTCTCAAACGGAAGCTAATTTGTTAAAGTGTATCGTTATGTTGTTTCCAAACATACGATGCAGTAGTGCCGTATGTCTTTGAGATGCGACTCTAGTTGGATGGGGTTAAAATGAGGCGAAAATTAATTCTGTTCCACGTTTGTTACTGAAATAGAATAAACTAAGTACCTGTGTTGTAAGTAAGTGTTTTTGTAATTTTTCAAATACAGTTTTAATATAAAATAGTCTTTTCGTTTTGTTTTTTAAATACTAAATGCAAAAGGGTATTTTCAAAATACCCTTTTCAAATAAAATGCTTTAATAAAGATAAATTATCTGTTTTCTTTATTGATATGTATCAATATTGTTTATGTCTCTATTTATCTATTTGTCATGAGGCCTCATCGACAAATTGAAAAGAGTATAGGTATATTATGATCAGAGATCGGATATTCGGATGCATATTTACCTAAAGTTAAATTTTAGCTGTGAAAGTATGGAAGCGGCTTCTTAAAATATCTTTATTTGTAAAAAAAAAAAACACGAGATGCCAGGAACACCGGGAATGCATAGCTAGTCGGGTGTCTAATAAAGAAGCGACTTCTAAAATATGTATATGTAGGGTGTAAGAGGAGGGGTGGTGTGTGTTAGTTAACACTTTCTATGCCAAGCACCCAGCATATGGGTCGAAAAATAATTCGTTCGTGTGCCCACAACTCGCATCCGAGTCGTCGCTATATGTAGCTAAAGATGACTTCTGTTCAGATGACTTCTGTTGAGTGAATTGTTATAGATTTGCAATAAACATTATATGGCATGCCAATTTGTATGTATTCTATGTACTTAGCAGTGAAAGTGTTAAAACAAAAAAAAAAACCTCCGAACGCATAGCAAGCACAGCGACGAATGCAATTATTGTAATTAAATAAACTAAGAGAACTATTTGTCGGGGTAGCTACTTGCGCATAAGCAGGTACCTATAATTTGCCGTCCCACTCACAAACTCGCAAAATGCCTATCGTCGTTTTCTATTAATATAATGGTGCTAACATATACTTAACGTAGTTTGCTATGGTAGTTTGGTATTTATCTACCTACTTTACAATATTAGGTAGGTAGATGTTATGCATCCGCTTATATAGTCAGGAAAAACACAAAATTTGTCGATTCCGTAATCGCAGGTGTTTTTTACTATAGTGCATTCCATATAAGCCAACATTTGAAAGTAAGTTATATGTAGATTATAATACTAATCTGATTCAATAGTCAGAAACCTTGTTGATCCCGGAACCGCGGGATTTTTTCGATACAAAAGCGCATTCCACATTCGCTAACATCTCAACTTTAGGTGAATATGCATCCGAATATCCGATCTCTAATTATGATCCTGTAACCCAGACTTTAACACAACAATTTGATCAAATAAAATATCAGTCATCTTCCTTCTATGAGGCCTGATTATGCAACCGGAGGGAAATAAACTGATGCAGAACTTGGCAAGCACGTACGCACACAATTTTAGGAACACTATTGATCGGCGGCAGAAATCTCTCGCATTCGGCCCTGGTCCAGGCCATGGTGCGGAGCGAGAGGGCATGGGAAGCCGTCACTTCCTTTTGCAAAGCAGTAATGCTCCCCTAGCCGCCGCAGGAGACGCCCTGGGCGTCGGGAATCCCAGGCCGATTCCCGGCAACCGTAGGCGCGGGCTTGCGTACGGTGAGCAATGGGTAGCTCGCTGTCCGTTAAGGACCAGCCCCGGGTCGAAAGCGCGTTGTGTTCCATGCGCGACTCATATAGATCAGGGGCGTGCCGTCCATAGTGGCAATTAGGCCTAGCCTACCCTACCAACAACGCCAAATGCATTTATTTTAACTATGTAATACAATAACACAAAATATTAAATAAAAGTTAAACTCCTGTTAAAACTCATATAGCAACTTGTCGCAGACGCCTCGTGACTCACAGTTCGACGGAGCTTACGTACGCAAGGCTTTCTTTTCGCCTACATTTCGTTGGTAAATTTACGCACACTCGTGTATATTTTCGTGTGTATGAACGGCACACAATAGTGAAATGGTTTAAATTAGGGGCGTAACTCCGGCGGCAGGAGCTTGGTCCTCATTGGTTGTGTGTAAAGTGAAGATTTAATGAATGAAAAATATTGAAGACCAGGGTTCCCAATTTTTGGACAATTCCCCGAATTGCGGGGAAGTTTCCTTCATGACTACCAGACTACTAGAGACAATTTAAAAAAAGGGTGGTAATGGCGCCGATTCCCTTGTTCACAAACTAAACTAAATTTAAGTTCAGTGCATCTTTTTCTTTCTATTTAATTAAGAAAAGGACAGAAGATCAATTTTAGTTTAGTCCTGTCAAATTAATCAGCGCTTGACGTAAATTGACGTAATTTTAGTAGGCAAGTTTTTAATCACGTCTAAACGTGTATGGAGTAGTGACAGGCACTGATTCATTTGACAGGACTAAACTAAAATTTATCTTCTGTCCTTTTCTTAATGAAATAGAAAGAAAAAGATGGACGGAACTTAAATTTAGTTTAGTTTGTGAACAAGGGAATCGGCGCCATTGTTGAATTTATACCTTCCAAAAAATTATAAATTGTAAGGATGTGGTGGTATGTTTGTATGTAATTGGTAAGAGTTGTTTCACACTAGCAAGAGAATTGTGTTAATGTCTAACGCCACGTTGCCCTAGTATTAGAAGGACTCTCCGTCCTGGAGTGGACTTATAAGAGGGTGGCGTTGTCTAATTCCCGCCGCTACGACTGCCAGCGAAGTCGCCCTACAGCACCTCACGCTCCACGGGACGAGTGTCTGGAACTCCCATGACACACAGGAGTGGTCGGCTATGGCGTCCCAAGCCGCGCGACTATAACGCCTTTGGCATTAGGGACTTCCCAAAGCCGTAAGTGAGAGGGCCGGAGGTTATGGAGAGTGAATTACAAATCACACACTACGAGTTTCTCTAAATTATTATATTTTCACACTTTACGATAATAAGCTAGTTGAGTAATATATAACATTAGTTTTTGTTTACCCTAAACCCGAAAAAGGGCTAAAAAAAAATCAGCTGTTCCATACATTTTGTCGATTTAAGTGAACACAAATGTATGGAACAGCTATTTTTTTTTTCGCGATTTCAAGGTTGGTCCCATAGAAAAAATTGTTCAAAATGATGAGTACAATGACCCTTTTCGGGTTTAGGGTAAACTAAAACTAATGTTGTATAGAATGGTTTTAGAATGAAGTAGACTGCACAAGACTGAGAAAAGCTGACCAAGACTGAACTGACTCAACAGAACTGACTGGACTGAACTGAACTAAACAGAACTGAACTGACTGAGCAGACTCCAACCAGACTGAGCAGACCTGACTGAACTAGACTGAACCATACTAAACAGAACTGACTCTTGTCAGGACCGATGACCACTTTTACATTATTCACTTAAGCATTATTCAAATTATTAGTTTGAATGCCTGCCTGGATCAATAGAAACGGTTTACATGAGTACATAGCCTAAATGAAGTCTGGAACTAGCTTTATCATGGCAGCTATGCATAGAGAAAGAAAAACCTGACAGATGACAATTTATGATGAAAGATGTCAATGGATAAAAATATTCTAAGATTTTACAACAAAAGAAAATTAATAATATAAGATACAGTTTTCAGTGTTAGAAACAGTTCGTTGTGGTTTTGCTTTTCAGCTGTGGTGTTCAAACATATGTAATAAAGTGAGAGACGACAATATGATTTCATGTTTGAAGCAAGGAAACAACATAGAGATTATAACATGAATTATTCTACATAACAGCCTTTTAAAAGGTACATTTATAAATATAACATAAAGATGTGGCTTTGCGTAATGCCAATAAATGCATTTTCCTTTCTTTCTTTTTACTAGGTAGGTATAGTCAATCGCATGTCAGTATTGTTTTTTTTTTCAAATGTATCTGATGGTACCTAATATAAACAAAAATTAAAATACTGTAACCCGACTACGGAAAAAAAAAGTGATCTAAAAAGTACGAAACTAGAAAATATTGACCGTGGTCGCTTACCATGTGGGCGCCAGTAACACCTACAAAATTATAATGGCATAGCCCAATGCTCATATTTTGGCTTTGCCGTCTGAAGTCGGGTATCATGATCAGAAATTTTACATGTGGCAGTTTCTAGCGCCACTTACCTACAAATTGAGTGCTTTTGTTTGATTATTTGAACTTAAACGCAAAATTCTATTTAAAATCACTATAAAGACGTTTATCATTATTTTGACAATTATTGAGGTTAGTTTCATAACCTCAATTTTCGTCGATGATTTTTAAATTACAATCTAATAATGATAATAAAATGATAGGGGTGAGTTACACTTTCATCAGAATCTTCAGATACTTCACAATAAACATACTCATTTGGACTATTTACGAACTTACTTTTGGTAACAAAAAACATACTCATTTGAACTACTTACGAACTTACTTTTAGTAACAAACAACAGACACATTTGAACTACTTACGAACTTACTTTTGGTAACATACAACAGACTCATTTGAACTACTTACGAACTGATTTTTGGTAACATACAACAGACTCATTTGAACTACTTACGAACATACTTTTGGTAACTGAACTACTTAGGTACCTACCTAACTACTTAGGGTCAAGTTTGTCAAAGTAAAATTGTTGCAAGGTCGTGCAGTACCTAAATAACTACTTACATAAAAAACAAGACATTTTAGGTAAGATGATGTAGGTATTGGCTATTGAATTTACATAAAAAAATCAACAAGTGATTTCAACTTTTCAAGCTGACAGAATGCTTTCTATGTTCCATTCGAAACTCACTTTAATTTTAAAACGTTTAAAAGTTGAGTACCTACCTACGTAAGTTGGTGCTGGTTGAATAATTGATACTTAGTCAGTAAGTGCCCTTCCAAGTAGTTCCCGTTTCACTACACAGGTACTTTGTAACGTTTTAAAACTCCCGCAGACAGACGCGACGCGACGGCGCGATGCGACTCTGGTGGAACAATTTCTATAAAAACTTCACGAAATGAATAATAGCCTATGTCCTTCTCCAAGTCCCAAGCTATCCTATAACCTATCTGTCAAATTCCATAACGATTGGTTATTTAGGCGTGTAACAGACAGACAGACAGAGTTACTCTTGGATTTATAATATTAGTAGGTATGGAATTATTGCGTTTGTTTATTTGCGTGATATAATCATGATATCTATACCTATTGTTTGGTGGTACAATAATTAAAATGCCTCAAGGCTCCTGCAGACAGGCGCGATGCGACTCTGGTGAAACAATTTCTATGAAAACTTCACGGAATTGGTCTGCCGGTGTCGCGTCGCGCCTGTCTGCGGGAGCCTTTATATTATTTAGAGAGCAATTAAATAGTTTTCTGCACGTTTCCAACGAATACAACTTTGTTAATAGATAGGTAGTTTAGAATTTTAAATAAGCACTTTGGGTACCTACGTCTCCCCTATAACATGGTGGGTCTGAAACATAATTGGCTAAATGTAAGTGTTAGTATAGATACAACTCCGCCTAACCCTTCAGGGATAACAGGTGTGAGGTTATGTTATGTAAGTACAGTCGCCAGCACCTCAAGTTACCACAAACTGTCAAATTTTCTCATTCGATTTTGAACTTAAGGCGCTGACAAGACCCAATTGACCAAAATAGGCTTCTCTTAAGAAATAAAATTGCCAAATCTGTATAGTTAGCGGAAAAAATATATGTTAATTTTGAACATATTTCCCAGAACTTGGTTGTCACCAAAACACGTTTTGAAAAAAAAATCTCGATACAAACTAACGTTAAACTAACCTCTTACCTTGAGTTCTAATCCAAAATATCTGTGTTAAATATCAACATAAATTACGTATTTAATTAATAACAAGTACGTCTTATTCTAATGCAGAACTTGGTTGTTTTTATTTTCGATTACTCAACTCAATTCTGAGTAAAATAGATAATTACTTCATATTTTGCAATAAATTACAAGCGTTTTGTCGTCGCGCTTCTCTTTCTTTTCTATGCAATCTGACAGTGACCGCGGTTTAGGTGTTGTCAGCGTCTTAACCATTAAGACCAGGCACTCTAAAATAATTTCCACGCAAGCTCCGCCCCATTCACCCCGCCACTCCGCGCTTCATGACCCGCGACTGAGCCGAACGTCGCCGTCGACGCAAAATTCTAACTTTATATATTTTGATTTTAGAATAGCGAACATATATGGAATAGAGACCCCTTTATTTATTTTAAGGTTTAAAATCATTTTGAGAAATTTGACAGTTTAGTATAACCAGCGGGGCAATTGCGTAACACACATGAAATGACAGTTGATTGCAATCGGTTTCATTTGGACAGTTCACCCACGTCCATTGCGTTATTTACGTTGCTGAGCAGACGAATTTTTCAAACATATGAGGCAATGGATTAGCAATAACCTTCAAAACTCTCGGATTGTGATTCAAACTGTGTTACGCAATTAGGGTGCTGATGTGCTGTTGACTGTACTTGGATTGAGTTGTAAGTAGGCCACAATAATTTGATCAGTCAATTCTTAAGTCAGCTTATTATGGTTGGATTGGTTTTTATTACTTTCTTGTACAACCATTGACAGTTATGCAGCTAATATGAGATTTGTCAAGTCAGGTCAGGCTTCCACACGCACATCCCCCCCTACAGTTATTTTAGGTAGGTAGGTAAAATAATTTTGTGATCGCGGCAGACTAAGTAATGAGGGGCCTGTGGCTAAGTAATATCAGCCGCACGGGTCGATCGATCAGGTTAAGCTACGCTTGCCACAGTCAGTTCATGGACGGGTGACCATCTTTACATACCAAGACCCCTCCGTGCCTCGGAAAGCACGTTAAGCTCGTTAGCTCGCCGTCGTCCGATAAGGGCCTGGCCCGGGTCGACGGCGCGTTGTGGTCCACTAGGGGCAATGCCTGCCAGGGTCGCGGGAAAGTCCGAAAGGGATACCGAGGCCCCTTGTAACACAGGCAACGGAAGGAACACAGGTGGGTTTTAATAAATAAGAGTCTGACACACCCTCCCGCTCCGCCGACAGCGGGAGAAGTTATTTGATAATTTCCCACCCAAAAAAAAGCCGTTGGTCCTTTGATCGTCTTTACGCGTAGTCAGAAGCCCAAAAGTCTGACAATCAGTCTTACCAAGGGGTATCGTATTACCCAGTAGCTGGGTTGTTGAGGTCAGATATGCAGTCGCTCCATGTAAAATACTGGTATTCAGCTGCATCCGGTTTGACTGGATGCCGGCCCCGACATAGTTGGGAAAATGCTAGGCAGATGATGATCGCAGCAGAGGAATTCAAAATGTTTTCAAGATGGCAGCGGGTTTTGACTTTATGATGTCAAAAACCGGCAAAGTGCGTGTCGGCGGACGCACAATGAAGGGTCCCGTAGTTGGGATTACTTGGGACGAATTTATTCAAAAACAAACTTATTATTGGTGCCGGTTCCCTTGTTCACAAACTAAACTAAATTTAAGTTCAGTGCATCTTTTTCTTTGTATTTCATTAAGAAAAGGACAGAAGATAAATTTTAGTTTAGTCTTGTCAAATTAACCAGCGCCTGTCACTACTCCATACAAGTTTAGATGTGATTAAAAACTTGCCTACTAAAATTACGTTAATTTACGTCAAGCGCTGATTAATTTGACAGGACTAAACTAAAATTTATCTTCTGTCCTTTTCTTAATGAAATAGAAAGCAAAAGATGCCCTTAATTTAAATTTAGTTTAATTTGTGAACAAGGGAATCGGCACCATTGTAGTTAAAAAACCTGTTCTCCCATACATCGATACCTACCTATATGCCTCGGTTCGATTCTCCAAAAACTGCAAATTTAAGTTGGTCGACTATATTGGTGGGTGTTGTTCTTTCCTCAAAAGGACCATTTCAGACACTAATCTACATGGTCTTCACATGATCTGACCAAGATTATGTCTGGACTTTAAAGGAGACTGTGACCTCTGAGTTTGTTTCGGCCTTTCTTCCCAGAGTAGTCAGATAGGAAACGCCGACCTCATCTAGCTTTATTTTAAAAATATGATTGACGTGTAAAAGTGTTTGTACAAACCTACTTACAGAAAATAAATAATTTATTATTGATAACTCGCAAAGCCTACTTAAACTTGTAAAGCCTACATAGCCATGATAGGTTTCCTTTTAATTTAATTATATGTATTAATGCAACGAATTTTTTCACATCTCCATAAAGAACCGTTAAGCTGGCAGGGGACACTCAACTCTAACAAAAATTAGCACTTTAATGCTTAATATTACGCAAGTGGATCCTTGAATCGAAAAGTGGTGATCACAGACCTGCAATATCTTTGACAGTACAGTGGGGTCAGGCAGACAGACAGACAGACGGACATGGCGAAACTATAAGGGTTCCTTGTTTACTACGGAACCCTAAAAAGCTCTCTAGGAAATCACACCAATTTACTTTCAGGAATAACGTTTCAGTGACGTCATTGGACACTTTGTGGCGGCCACCGCTCTTCTAGGAATCCGAAGATGAAGTTTTGCCAGTCTTGGTTTAGGTACTTATAACGCATGATGGATGACGATATCTAGCTACCGTCATTCCATCAGTAGGCATCAGTTGGTAGCAGGTAGTTACCAGATTCGCAATTTACCTGGTTCTCAATTCACCAGATTCTGAATTCACCAAATGTTGTACAGTTATGTAACAAATTGATATATACACTACTTATCTACAAGATAAATCTTGCATTATCCGGTGCCTAAGTGAGTTGTCAATAATTAGGTATCTGCAAAAACCTCATTGAACCTGAAGAATTACTAAACAACCTGAAACCTAATAGTTACAGGAGCCATTACTAAAGCTTGAAATAATTTTCAAGCTTTAGTAATGGCTCCTTCAAAGCATCAAAGACAAAGATTAATGAGACGTCCTTAGAGCAAAGCAGCGTGTAACGACTGGAACGATGAAACAAATTAGCTTGTGAACTAGTTTCAGTGCGGGGGGGGAGGTTGCCTTTAATAAACCTGTTGATAAGCTTGCGTTATTTATTATAAGACTTAGCTATCTTACTGTTTTGTGACGATAGCCATGTAAATACCTTGGGGTAGTAGTGTCGTATGTTTTATGACAAATTCGTTTTTAAAGGGTTTCCGAAACGATCAATTGCAGATACACATTGATGCACAAATTGATCGTCTACCAAATATTTGATGATTTTCTGATGGCAATTGATCGTTTCGGGGACCCCTTGGAAGAGCTCAATTGAAGTGATTATTATTGTAATTACATACCTACCTACTATATACATTTTATTGAGTAATACATACAAAGTAAGAAGCCGGATATTCGGCGCTCTTTGCCGAATAGTCGCCGACTACGAAAGTGGCCGGATAGTCGGCTTTTCTGAGTAGTCGGAACATCTCGAAATAGATAGGGCCTGCAGGTTAGTCACTAACCACACGAAAAGAAAGATATTACTCCCTAGGTACGGTCAGGGTTCTGCATTACCTGACTCCCCTTACAAAGAAGAAAAGGGAAAGAGTACATACCCGCTTAATACATTAAAAAATATAAGTTATAATCCTACTAATAGGTAGGTATTATAAATGTTGAAGTTTGTATGCTTGTTACCCAATGACGCAAAAACGGCAAAATCAAGTCATTTATTCAAACTAGGCTGACAATCAGCACTTTTCGAACGTCAAAATTAGATAAGACAGTCCCCCAAAAAGGCCCACCCTTCTTCTTTTCTTTTCATCACGAGCCACGGGGCAGAACGGATTTGGATGAAATTTGGCACACAGATTGTTTATAACCTGGACCTGGATTAACGCAGTACTTTCCCGTGGAATATTTTCCGACATCCATGCTGGTGTATGATTACACTACTGTACGGAATTTTGGAACACCCGTTGTTAATGGCAAAAAAATTAAACAAATTCTTGACTTACTTTAATTATTTATTAAATAAATTACACAGCTATAAGTGTATAGATATAAAATACATAACATTGTCGAATATCGGACGTACGACGTAGGCACATTTAGAGAGATCTAGAGCACCAATCAAGCAAAGCTTTTAGGCACGAAGCTGACGCAATGTTTACAAAATACAAAACATTGGTTGCAATAGGTACACACAATACGGCAGCCATATTGAATGATGTCTGTGCCGTCATTTGCCACGACGAAGCCAGCAATGTGCGCTTATAAAATTTCTAAGAATTTAAAGATATTATTGTGGATGACCACGACCGTTACGGCATCACGATAACACAGGGAAGTAAAATGTATGGAAATATCTACATTTTTTTAATTTCCGTCCACGATAATGCTGTAACGTGCACGTATTTCCATACATTTTATGGACGTGACGTCGACGATGATTTCGTCACGTAAGAAATTATAAAAGCGCACATTATTTCTGCGAACGGGGGCAGTGTCAATGGCCTATGCATACGACGTTCTTTATCCGCGCCGTCGTCGTTCGATGTAATGCGCGTTGTCAAACTTGAAAATGCAGTACTAGATGCGTTTACAACGTCTTCGTCTGCGTAATACTCGCGACGCCGGCGTGTAGAAAAAACGCCACGTGCGTAGATCCTAAAAGTCATCATTGTACTCGTAGTTTTTGAGCCATTACATACGAAAAATAGCGCCATCTTTTGAACGCTACGGAACATTTTTTGAAAGTTATGAGGCGACATTTTGTTTTTTACATTAAATATTGCTACTGCTTTGTTTACGCCGGTGAGGTAGGAGAGTTAAAACACGTTACGTTATTATTCGTACCTATTATTTTCATTAATAGGTAACAAGGTACAGTAGTAAAGTAGCTTATTCGTAATAATGTGTATAATTTTTCAAATAGAAAAAAAAAACAAACAGACACAAAAACAAAGAGAAGCTTAAGAGATGATGAAATAAAATGTTTATCATACTGACGTAAATGTTTATTCAATGAATGAAATAAATTCTTGTGTAAAAATAAAGTATTTTTTTTATAAAATTCTATAAAACACAGGCACTGTCTTTTAATTTGAATAACTTTAAACGTAAATGCAGACAAACTTGAAATAATATTATATTAATCAAAAGAATTATAAATAATTATTATTAACTAGTTATGTCAGATCTTAAATAAAGTGAATAATAGATAACATCTATAAAAAATATATGAAAGGACTTAAAACTAAATATGGGAAGAACTATTTTATTACGAACATATAAAAAGCAAATTTTCTTGTAAATAAATTTTAGCAGATATATTACACAAATTTCTATACCTTATTCAAAGACACGTGTAAATTACGGTTTTTATTTAACCTGCAAGGCGTCCCATTTAATAATATTACGGGTATAGAATACGTACATTTATATAATGAGTTATAGAATGAGGAAAATGCCGTGAGGAAAGTCATGAGTATGAATGTCGATGGCTATAAGAGTAGGGGAAGACCAAAGAAACGATGGATGGACTGTGTGAAAGATGATATGGCTAGAAAGGGGGTGACTACCGAGATGACAACTAATAGAGAAATATGGAAGAAAGGGTCATTATGCGTCGACCGCAAATAAATTGGGATAAGGTCAGGAGAATGATGATGATGAGAATACGTACATTTAAAAACTGTGGAGCATTATTTCTTGAACACGGATAAGACCAAATATCTAGTATAATTAAAACTGTATATCAGACCATTTAAGTCAAACTCAAAATGTATATAAATGTTCAATATTTCCGAAATACTAGGTACTTACTGAGATTTTTTGTAATCAGATCACGCGGACGAAAAACTTAAACCAAAAAATATAATGTATATTTTTTGGTTTAAGTTATAATTTATATAAATTACAATAATAAACGTATGTAACAGTACGAAAAAAAATGGAGAAAATAGAAAATAAGCTTATTTTATCAAGGCTACGTTTCATGTATCAATTTATTCTCTTGTTTGCCCGTTCAGGTATTTGAAAATGTTACTTTACATCGTGTAGCCGATATTTTACTATAAATCCAATATATCTCAGAAAATATTCTGTAATATTTTTGTTTATCTCGGAACAGCAATAATAATTATAATATGTAAAGTATTTTGAAAGAATCTGCATTAGATGTCGCTTTTATATGCTGATACAACGCCATCTATTGACAATAATCTAATACTCGAGAATTTCTGAGAAAACTGTTGTTCCTTTTTATTGGTTTCTATTATGATCAAAATGGGTGCCCGTTTTGGTAGTTTAGTAGGTAGTTTTTTAGGAGAACTAAGTTTATAACCCATACTTGAGTAAATTCCTTACTTCAGTTAATAGCCTCACTGCAAAAAGTTCCCATTCCTATTTAAATAATCGACGATAACTGATGCACCGACTTCAATCTTATTAAAACCAATAAAAACTCGAAAAAAGTACACATACACATTCATAAAAGTATAGAAAACGTACATTAAAAACATTGAGATACTTCAGACGATCTTAACAATTAATGTGAATGACATCTAAAAACCACTGAGATTAAAATATAATAAATGAATCTTAAATATTGATGTACTTTAGACGTCGATGGAGTAGGAGCCTTCTTCAACTTAGTAGAGGCCCAAGAGACCTAGCAGACACTTCTTGTAGTGGCCGGAGCAGTCACCCTGAAAAAGATAAAAATAATTTAACCGCTAACTCCCAATTGACACCGAATAGGGGTCGCACTCCTCCAACCGTCAGTCCCCACTGACTCCAAATAGGAGTTTTTGGAAGGCTCGGTTTTCAACTTTATTATAACGTACAATAAGTGCTCATCCGCGGAACGAGGGCGGGGCTGGGATCGACGTCATCTGACAGCGGCGGGCAAGCTTAAATAGTGTTACATTGTCTGCTGCTGGGGCTGCCTCGGTTCTGCAGCGCCACGGGCATGTTCGCGGAGGAGCGCACCGCCTGTTTTCACGCGACTATGCGCAGGCGGAGCATTTCTCTGGTGCGCAGAGTGCGGGCCAGCTCCAACGCAATCCTAGTGATGATTGCTGACAGGCTGAACTGCCCCTACATGCTGCATTGCTGCAGCAGGCATATTCAGGCAAGGCCGTTTGGCAGGCGTTATTAATGCTTGAGTGTGTATTTGTATCTTAAGTATCGTTATTTTAATTTATTTTTAATTTTAATGCTATCTAATTTTATTTTATTTTATTTTAATTTTTAATTTTATTTTGGATTTTTGTGACATTTATTATGAATTTTATTATTATTATTATTTTATTCTATTTTATGGTATTATTAGTGTGAATTGTTTTGTAAATTTTCTTCTATGGGCCTAGTTACCCGAAATAAATGAATTTTATTTATTTTTTTTTTTTTATTGTTTACGTCGTAGGTTCGAACCCAGACAGGCGCTTTCTTTACTTTGTGTACATTATTTCATCACCACTGCTTCCAAAACGGTGAACTGTCCTACAACCAATAATTCGAAGACATGTGACATCTACCAACCCGCACCGGGCCCGCGTGGTGGATTACGGCCGACTCCCTCACCGAGAGAAGGCCTGGGTCCCAGCAGTGGGAACATTATAGGTTGATTATTCTACATTGTAAATGTCAGCAGTATAATGCTTTGGAAAGGAGCTCGTCGGGGAAGTGCTACCAACTTAATATTTATTTCTGCCTAGTGGTGGATTACGACACCCTGCCTACACCTTCAGAGCATCATTCATCTAGCGAAACTCCGCAGACGTGATAAGTATCAGTATCTAAAGAGACTTTGACCCTTTTTTTTTTTGGGTGGGAAATTATCAAATAACTTCTCCCGCTCTGGGCGGAACGGGAGGGCGTGTCAGACTCCTACTGACTTAAACCCACCCGTGTTCCTTCCATTGCCTGTGTTGCCAGGGGCCTCGGTAACCCTTTTGGACTTCCACGCGACCCCGGCAGGCATCGGCCGTATTTTTTTTTTTTTTAAATCAATTTCATTTCATGATTTGACGGTATTTGGTGTCAACGACCTTAGGCATTGTAGTTACTTGAAGTATGATTGTGGAAAATTCGTTTTTTTTTTTGTTTTATAAAACCGTTTAGATATCCAAATCCATCCTGTCTGTCGGGTTTCTTTAGCTAATTTATTTTGACCCTGTAGTTGTAGGTACAAGGATCTTTTATCGCGTGGCCTAAATCGGCAAAAACACCGGCTCATGTTTTTTTATTTGTATATGACATACACGTACGTATGTACAGTCAACGTCCAGAAGTCCACTTACACCGCAATGACCATTACCGCCTGCGCTATACGGGCAACAAGATGCCAATGTGTAGTGTTGTCAAACGTTCTTATAGAAGAAGGTCATAAGTACAACTAATATTGCGATTCCATAGTTTTGTGAGATTGCTAGTCGACTTCTGACTGTTCTTGTACATTTGTGAAATTGTTTTCACAAATGTTTTAAAGAAAGAAAGAGTAACGTTTATTTGAACACAGTTCGTGAAACACAAAATACAAATAACAGAATAAAAAAGTGAAAATAATGTTTTAACAACAATAGTGTGTGCCTCACGACTGCGCCAAAAAGGTTCATTTCAGCATTAATGCCAGACAGATGCTGTCTGACGCTGGTTTTCTAATGAACTTTTAGGGACAATGGTTTACGAACAGCCCCCTCCTATCAACGTAATTCAAGCGCCAAAACCAGTCACTGACGTAACCTAGGAAGCTGCCTTAGCAGCCGTCTGGGTTACTTTGCCTTGATGCTTACATCAGCTGAAGTGGGATTACGCCACCCAATAACAAAGAAAAGTAAGTTAATCATACCTCAATCCAGCTCTGCAGCGACTCCCCGTACTTTTGCTGGAACGCGTCAGAGATGTCGCCCAGATCGATCTCGCTGCGGGTGACCATGAGCCGGATCAGCTGGCGGTCGTTGGTGCCGAGACCCTTCATCGACTTGTGCAGACGTTCCGCGAAGAATAGAGGCTTGTTTCGGACGCTTTTTACTGGAAGAAGAAAAGAGGAAACATTAGCATTTTAGCATATAGCGTCCCGCCTCTTCTTAGCGCTTGTAGTAGATATTTGCCTTTTTGGTGATATAATAATATTTGTTCAATTCATAGGTCTACAGAAATCCTATCTAAACTAATTCATTATCATTGTGATTGCTACGAACACTTGCGAAATGTCTCTGCATACCCTTTTCGGGCATATAAGCGCAATGTTACGTCGTATTGTACTTACCAATAGCTCTCAAAGCCTTCTCAAGATCACCAGAGAACTCTGCCTTGATGGCATCATCGATGTCATGTCCCGTCAGGCTCTGGTACTCTTCGAAGATGGCCTTCAGTTGCGGGAAGGAGCGAGAGCACAGCACAGCGTTGAACACCGATTCGTCGGTACCGAGGCGTAGTTCACCTGGAAAAACAAGAAGATCGAATAGAATACTCTTTTCAGGAACACATTGTAAACCATAAAAATTACAGATATAAATGTAGAAATTGTTTATAGGGTGACACAATGAGCGGTCTTATCGCTAAAAGCGATCTCTTAAAGACAACCTTTGGATGGATTAGGGGGGAAGGAGAGACAATACTGCAGGTAGTCAGTGGTGTACCATTTACATATATACAAATGCTTTGTTGGTCTAGCAAACGTCTCCGGTCCTCGGTTCGATTTACAGGGGTTTTTATATCTCAGAAGTTGCTCAGAGTCTGGATTTGGGCCTGATTTTTGTCTACAAGGGCCTTCTAAAATGACTGGCTAACTAATTGGTGAGTGTACTGTAGAGGTTCTAAGATCATCATCCTAGCCGCTAGTTGACACTGGCGACTTAATAAAAATAAATATTCAAAATCAGAATATAGATTGAAAATTATGCATTATCAAAAAGATAGTTTTGTACGAACTCACAAACGAATGTGTATTTTAATTAAAAAAGATAAATATATTAACAGTTATCAAAAAGGAATATTATTTATTAGTGTAGCACGTCCCTCACACTACAGTACCTACTATACACCTGCCTACGCCTTCGGGGATTACAAGCGAGATGTTCGTCATACTTGCATTACTATGAAATCTAATTATAACTTATCTCAGAACATCAATCGGTCAGCGCACTCTAAATGACACATTGAAACTTTATAAATAGACAAGAATTAAATGACGTTTCAACGTACGTCACAGATAGTCATCGCTTTAGTTTATTTTAAGGTAGATTCACAATTCTGTACGTCATGATGACTCATGGGGCGTTATGACGTCATCTATGCATTTGATTGTAGGAAATAGTAGAATTCGATCCCAGACAGGCGCTTTACATTGTGTAAATAATTTCATCACCACTGCTCTCAAAACGGTGAAGGAAAACATCGTGAGGAAACCGGCATGTCCTAGAACCAAAAATTCGAAGACATGTGAAAACTACCAACCCGCACTGGGCTCGCGTGGTGGATTACGGCCCACTCCCTCTCGAAGAGAGGAGGCCTGTGTCCCAGCAGTGGGAACATTGTAGGCTGATTATGTAAATAGTAGAATCTGTAGCTATTCTCGCTATGATGCTATACGCGACATTGGTATGACTCCGCCTTTATTTCACAGCAAAAACAAAGTAGCATCGCCTGCATCATTACACATAATTTGGTACGACTTAGTCATTCGAAGGACTTTCCTATGCATTTATGTCAACAGTGACTCGTTCACTCCATTTGAATAACTAAATAATCAGAAGCACGTTAGTCACTTAAACAAAATTTACAAAGTGTGAGAAAAATATTAGGTCACGGTCCAATTTCTAGTTCATTCTGACGTAGTAGCTTACAGTCAAAATATTAATTCACTGGAGTAATCTGACATGTGCTAGCTGTCACTTTGTGTAATAAAGTGGTCATATTTATTGTAACGGTGGTCGTTTAATTTAATTTATTTACATAAGTATATAAATAAATTAAATTATAAAGTGTAAAATAAATGTATAATAATTAATAAGTGTGAAAGTCTTGAACACAATGTATAAATACTATAAATATGACCACTTTATTACACAAAGTGACAGCTAGCACATGTCAGATTACTCCAGTGAATTAATATTTTGACTGTAAGCTACTACGTCAGAATGAACTAGAAATTGGACCGTGACCTAATATTTTTCTCACACTTTGTAAATTTTGTTTAAGTGACTAACGTGCTTCTGATTATTTAGTTATTCAAATGGAGTGAACGAGTCACTGTTGACGTTAATGCATAGGAAAGTCCTTCGAATGACTAAGTGTTACCAAATATATATATGTAATGATGCAGGCGACGCGTTTTTTTTTGTTGCGAAATAAAGGCGGATTCATACTAATTCGACTTAAGGCATTCTGAAATACACCTTAAATCTATAATATTTATAAATGTTAAAGTAACTCTGTCTGTCAGTCTGTTATAAACAGATCGTTATGAAATTTAAAAGATAGGTAGCCTGTGACCTGGAGAAGGACATACGCTACTTTTCATTCTGTATATTTGGATATGAACACGCTGACGAGCTAGTTAGGTATTAATATAAGAAACACATTTAGTGCTAAGGTTTATTTAATATTCAATTTGAATGGGCGTTAAATGATTTAACGCCCATTTGAATTGAATGTTAAATAAACTTTAGCATAATCAGCCTAAAATGTTCCCATTGCTGGGACATGCCTCCTCTCTGTGAGATTCGGTCATAACCAAAAACGACCTAGTAAGCGTTAGTAGATGTCACTTGTATTTGAATTTTTGGTTCTAGGTCATGCCGGTTTCGCCATGATGTTTTCCTTCACCGTTTTGTGAGCTGTTGTGATGAAATAATTTACACAAAGTAAAGCGCCTACAATTCGTAAGTCGCGGCCGTTACCACTGGGCCACCACTGCTCTTAAATAAACCTTATCAACGTAATATTTTTACAGCGTGATCTATTGGACTACAAATGTCCGGATAGCAACACAACACACTACAGAATTGCTCATTTGTTTATATTTTTTTTACAAGGAAATTACCATCAATTCGTTACATGCTTTGGAACACACATGCCTCACACACAAACAAGAAGTAGTACTACGGTAGGCCGCAGTCAGTGGTAACTAGTGTTGGGTAACTCAGCATAAGTGGCAGCACAGTTGTTGTAGCTACCCATTTGAATAAAAAGAGTCACTCTTATTGTTTTGATGTGCTAGCACACCACAGGGCACAGATTAGCTACACAGAACATTTGTAACCATTCTCATTACACTTTCCCTCATCATCACTCGTGCGCGCTGTGTGACGTGCTTAAGGCTCGGGTAATCGCCGTTGACCTAAGCCATACAAATGCGTATCGCACTCACGCCGCGCCGTCGTTCGGTTTCATAAGGAATATATATTTTTAGTAACGAAAATATGAGTATTTGAAAAAATCACAGATAGGATTATAGATAATAAAATAGTCTGATCATACAAAAAAAAATCAAGAAATGTCTTAAGTAGTTTGAAAGTAATATCGTTTTTTATGCTTTGGGTAGACATTACTTCCTGAATTTATTTCATAAAGTATTTTACTACAATACTTAAATATTCTCATATAGAATTGTTGTGTATGCGTTCGAGTTTAACATACAATTTGCATAACTTACTTGCATTATATGAAGGCGTAATAACAGATTCAAAAGTCACTAAAATCATATATCTGCGACTTAATCGATTAGTTACCGCGTGTGCCTACTCTATCGGATTATGTGCTGTATCGCGTTGTTGTAGACACCACATTCGCGACTCGCCTCTCGCCTTATTCGTGGTAGCTCCTCCTTATTGGTGGCGCGTGTGTTGGATCATTTAGCTCCCTTCAAAATGGTTGAGCTGAATGGTGCTGATCCACGCGTCATGTTCGTGAACGGGCGCTGTCAGAAGAGACTGGTCATCTCTTAGCTGCCACGGCTTATTTTAATTTTTGTTTTTTTTTTTTTGTTGTAATTTTTTTATTACGGACGCTTTTGCATCGTTCTCACATGTATAATTTCAAAATGAATGATGTAAACAATATTTTGTAACCATAATACGTTGATTCAAAAGAGTGTCCGTGGAGTTTCTTGCCCGTTCTTCTCCATAGGTACCTACTACGCTTTGGAATGGGCAACTAGCTTCATCTTTCTGACTGACTGACCGAACCCTTGACAATTCAAAAGTGCCTGTAATTGGTTTATTTGAAATAAATGCTTTGAGTTTGAGTTGAGTTTAGCACAGTGTGCCCGCCTACTTTGTAAAAAGAGTGCCTCGCACGATCCTCATTTTAAAAGAGTGTGCTACCCATCTCTAGTGATACTTAACAAAAACCAGTATAAGCTGGCCGCTTATTCTATGGGAACGTATTGCTCTGGGCCAGCTCGAGGTCAAAGTGTTGCCTGGCGTTCGGACTACTGTACCTATGCTTAGCCATGACAAATTGAACGCTCTTGAACTTTGATTAGTTGTTAAATTTCATAAGGTATCAATCATTGTAATTTAAACCTTATGACAATCAACATAAAACTCAAAACGGCTGTACTTGAGTGTATGCGTGTGTGATATATATTTTTTGTATTATTCAAGATCATGTGAGATGAAACGGTGATCGTCAGTTGTTTTATCAAGGACATCAGTAACCGAGGTTTTTGTTTGACTGATACACAAACCAAATAGTTTTGCATAAATATAGTAAGTAAGTTATTATAATAATCATTATTATTATTACTTATTATTAATATTATTAGGTTATTTGTCAAATGTATTTGTACTGATTTCAAATGTATTTTTAGATAAGTACTTACAGGATATTATTCAACCGATAGCGAATTTACAACCTCAAAAACATCTCTTCCTGCCAAATATTCAAATTTTCAGCAGTATTTGATAAATTGTCAGTATTTAAAATATACCTACTGACGAACAAACTTAAGTAATTCAATCTGCCTAGACTTTTCCCAACTATTTTGGGGTCGGCTCAGTCTAACCGGACGCAGCTGAATACTTACCAGTATTTTACATGGAGCGACTGCCTATATGACCTACACAGCCCAGTTACTGGGCAATACGATACCCCTTGGTAAGACTGTATTCAGACTTTTGGGCTTCTGACTACGCGTAATGACTTTCAAAGATCTACGCATGACAGTCGGGACCTATGGCTTAACATGCTTTTCCGCGGCAAGAGTAGCTTAACCTGTTCGATCGGGCCGTTTTGTTTTTGTATGGCCTCTCGTAGTTGACCTTGACAGGTCGTGACTACTTAACCGGACTATCCTGTGGCTGCCTTACGCGAACTCAAAGCTCTGGAAGCTTTGAGTTCGCGTCACATATAGAATTGTTGTGTATGCGTTCGAGTTTAACATACATTTGCATAACTTACTTGCATTATATGAAGGCGTAATAACAGATTTAAAAGTCACTAAAATCATATATCTGCGACTTAATCGATTAGTTACCGCGTGTGCCTACTCTATCGGATTATGTGCTGTGTCGCGTTGTTGTAGACACCACATTCGCGACTCGCCTCTCGCCTTATTCGTGGTAGCTCCTCCTTATTGGTGGCGCGTGTGTTGGATCATTTAGCTCCCTTCAAAATGGTTGAGCTGAATGGTGCTGATCCACGCGTCATGTTCGTGAACGGGCGCCGTCAGAAGAGACTGGTCATCTCTTAGCTGCCACGGCTTATTTTAATTTTTGTGGTTTTTTTTTGTTGTAATTTTTTTATTACGGACGCTTTTGCATCGTTCTCACATGTATAATTTCAAAATGAATGATGTAAACAATATTTTGTAACCATAATACGTTGATAGCTTAACCTGTTCGATCGGGCCGTTTTGTTTTTGTATGGCCTCTCGTAGTTGACCTTGACAGGTCGTGACTACTTAACCGGACTATCCTGTGGCTGCCTTATGCGAACTCAAAGCTTCCAGCCGGGGGCGAATTTCTTACATTACTAAGCGACTGCACGCTAAGGGCACCCGTTATGGGGTACGAACGTCGGCTTAGGGCGTCACTGGGGGGAGGACAGACTGGATCTGAACTTGATAATTATTATTTCAGGGGATTTTAAAGCTACGGGCTCAGCTACGGGCTGAGCTACGGTGCGGGCTGGCACTTCGTCGAGCAAGGGTCGGGGATAACAATTAGGGACCACGGCGGCGAGGTCGGCATCGGTTTGTGTTTTTTGTGCACTGTACTCGTGGCCCTACTGCTTTCCTGGAGGAGGGTAATGGGGTCATCGAGGTCGGTACGATCGGCCCATGCGGCTGTTATCACTTAAGTATTTACTTCTCGTAAAATTAACACCTCTTTGAGCCTCCGTATATGTCACAGACATGATTGAGTGTGATAATTTAAAAGTAAACAATTGCATTTTAATAAATAAGATAGTGATAGGTATTACATCCTTTCAAAAATTCCTTCAGAATGTGCTTGAAGAAAACGATAAGTTAAGAAGTCCTATTTTCGGCTTTAAGATTTTTTTGCAAGGTCAGGCCGCTGTTGTCGTAAGTCGAATTTGCCAGTACAATTCAATACTTTATCGCAACAAATTACGGTTCAATTTCATTTGAACTTATCATACATTTCAGTAGGATAAGGTGCATGCTAATTTGTGTCCTTATTTCTAGTAGCATAAGGTGCAATATCTTACCAGCTTGGAGCAAGCTCCTGGCGTCTTCCCTAGCCTTGTTCTGATCGACGTGGAAGACTTCATCCCTGTTACCCTGGAAACCACAACAGATACAAATTAATAACATTCACAACCATTAAAAAGTTTGTAACTCAGTCACGTATAAACAGTTGAAACAATTTGGATGATATTATATCCTGTGCGTAGATGGATTTAGAAGCAAATTTCCTTGAAGTGTCTACGATATTGACAGATACATTTAAAGACAAAAATACAAAAAGCATTCTTTTTTCATTGTCAATGTCATATTTACACGTGAAAAACGAAAACCATTTATTGTTGCTTCTTGTTGTCTACATGGACTCCCAAGACTCCAGTATTTAGGCGCTCCAATGACGTTGACAAGGAGGCGCTGTTGGTAATCATTTGTGCAATTGTTTTGAGAAATGTATCAAAAAAGCAAGATGGCGGCATTCTTTCCGATTTCGGCTACGCGCCAAAAGATCCTTTTACAGCTATAGCTAAAATAAAAAATATTTACCACACACAGGGACGTCATTAGCCGTTTGAAGTTTCCAGATGTGTCACCACGTAGATCGTCTTCGAGGAGATTTCCGTACACTGTGACACAAGAAAATACGATTGAATTAATCTATATAAATAAAAATTAAAGGTTAAGGCAGATGTGAGTGCAAACGC
The DNA here is from genome assembly GCA_905333075.3 of Atethmia centrago. Classification (NCBI taxonomy): domain Eukaryota; kingdom Metazoa; phylum Arthropoda; class Insecta; order Lepidoptera; family Noctuidae; genus Atethmia; species Atethmia centrago. The sequence goes on along the minus strand of HG995378.1, from coordinate 24,310,631 downwards.
CGGGAGGTGTCGCCCCAGGAAGACATAATAATATAGTGACCTCATTGGTGATGTTCTTCAGAAAGTTCAGGTGCGTAGTAATCGCAACCGGCGTGCGTATGACGAATTGTATGAACGTAAACGAAGCAAAAGGAGTATGTAAGGAGCGTAGCAGGTGGCGTTTTATAGTTTCTGCCTACCCTCATGGGAAGAAGGCGTGAGTTTGTGTATGTATATTATTTAAATAAAAATTAAATTGTGTCGTTTTTTCTATGGGATTTTTGTATGAATTATTGAAAATTGGAAACGTGTTGCACCGACCCCAAGTAACATGGGACCAGGGCAGGACGATGAACCAACGTCAACGTCTGTTGCGTGAGCCAGTAAGGTCTATACATATTTACAATCAGTTGCACCTAAGTATATTCATAGTAGAGGTGTACAGTCACAAGCATAACACCTTACAGTTATGCAAAATTCAAAAGCGTTTTTCTCGTGAAATAATTATTACAACTTTGAGAAAACACTTTAGGGGAAAATCGCAGTTGAATCTTGCGTAATAATCGTGGTTTTATGCCGGTGACTGTAGTCTGTACCCACATCACGACAAAAGAAGTCACCACAGACTACTTTTGTGTATGTATACATGATAAGTTAAAAAATCTGATTTTGTACCGTGAGCATTAGAAAGTTTAAAAAATGCTACAAATCAGAAAAAGTATATGTCACATGACATGAGGCTGCATCACATACTTTTTCAGATTAGCAGCATTTAAAAAAAATCTAATGCTCATAGTGTAAAATCAGATTACACTTACCAGAAACCACAAAAGTATACCAATACGTAAATAATTATAAATGCAACTGCAGTCCCGTCGAATGAATATTTATGGAATATCTATAAGAAAACAAACTCAGGTGCAGTTTTCGAAAAACTCACCTAGCACAGCTAGCATAAATATATCTGAAGGAAGAATATGAAAAAAAAAAGCTTTTATATCTACCGTTAATGAAAAAAAACTGCTTCGATTACGTCAGAGGCATAGACAGAATCACAGATAAGCCAGTAATTTATAGGCTCCGTCGCGTCTAGTGCAAAAATAATACTTGTATAACTTTGTGTAAAATGTAGAAAGTACTTATTGGAGCATTGCCAAAAAACCTCCACGGGTGACGATACTTTATGAGCCAGTTCGGCACATCCAGGGAGCAAAGTTACTTAGCACGTACCTACTTAAGTTATTCCTGTCACTGTCAAACTACAAGTGCAAGACAGCGACGGGAATATGGAAAAGTCAAAGCACGAGCTTAGTTCTCGGGATGGAAGACACGTTGTCAACCTTGCGGGCTGGCTAATGTTAGCATAATTCGAGATTTTGTTGTATCGACATAAAAGTAGGAGGAGAAGCAGAAAAACAGAAAGTTCAACCTTCAGAACATAACTAAAAAAATTTGCTCATCATAACTGAATGTATGAGTCAGTTGTTATTGTTCATCTTATATCCTTTATTCCCCGACATCACGTCACTATTTGGAGGTCTGCCCATCCCGTCAAAATACGGCGAATTTTAAATCTGTTCTACTAAGAACTTTGGGATTCCCGTCATCGGATTTATCATCTCACTGTTGTCCCAGTGGACGGTTCGAAGTAGAAGTAGTAGTAAGTAATAAGTTCGAAGTAACTATCTATAGAAAGCATGACTACTGAGTCATGCTTTCTCTATAGATACTTCGAATGTTCTGTGGAGTCCCTGAGATCAGGCTTTTACGAAAGCTTGCAGAGTAGGTGAAAGAGGAACCTACTGATTATTCAATAATTCCTTTTCAATGTAAAACCTCAATCTTTGTTTTCTTACCTTCCTTCTTCTTTCTTTCATTTCTCTTTATTTCGACACGTTTAACTACAACCGCCTAGTTCATTGTGTTAAATCAGCGAACAAGAGGAAATAAATTGTTAAAATAAAAACATAGGATTTCAATATTATTTTAATTAACATTGTTAGCAGTCACAGTGAGAACCGCAGCTTTTTGCCTGTTCTAATATGCCCGGGTTACACGAGGCTAGTTTTTGAAGCTAGGATAGCAAGATAGTACTAGTAAGCTAGCACTCTAGCCTCGTGTAATACAGAACTAAGTCACCGCAATGCTATTGGTTTTTACTAGCACCATGTAAACAGCCGAAGCCAGGACAGTTAGCAAGGATATTACTTACTTGCTATCTTAGGTCCCAGCTTAAAAACCTAGCCTCGTGTAAACTGGGCAATACGGATCAATTAGGTGTTTTATTGTGTGTGACTGTTCTATTAAACAAGAATTAGGTTTGAATACATTAACTCTCCCCCCCTCCCCCTCGGTGATAACTGATAACAGGGCTGGTTGCTACCCCGCTATCTTCATTGTTTTAACATGATTGGTAGTGACGCGGAACTCGCAGCCCAAGGCTACTTTTGACAGCCCATTAAGCTCCGATAAAGCCTCGATCTTCTCTGACGTCATAATGACTTAACATCGATATTTGGTTGCGATCCAAATATTGTTCGGGCTTGTAATTTTACCAAATAATCGGCGACATAGCGGAACTGTATAGGCCTGTAGCGCAAACATTATAGTTTGTACTGTAATGAACCTAGATAGCCTTGAGAAAGTACGTATGTCTAATGATGTAACTTTAAACAGGGTCTAATTTAATTAGCTTGCGAAGCTCCGCAGACGTGATGGGTACCGATAATTATGTAAACAAAGATTTGATGTTTTATCTTTGGAGTTACCGACCGCTGGTTGTAACTTGAAGTACGAGTTGAGAAAACCTGTTTTTTAATCGACTTCATAAAAAAGAGGAGGTTCTCAATTAGGTTGTATTTCTTTTTTAATGTTTGTTACCTCAGATCTCCGTCGTTTATAAACCGATTTAGATTTTTTTTTTTGAAAGTATATACTTCCAGATTGGTCCCATTTTTATCAAAATCCAGTTCTAATGATGGCATCCATGAGGAATTGAGGGAAGTCCTCAAATATTATAGACACACATAGAGCGATTTTTGTATTTTCATCAACAAGTCAATCATTTGCATTCAGGAAGTATCTATTTGGCGAATGGAACTGATGAAGATGACCACAGGTGACCACCGGAACTCCTCAATGATAAATATTTCACGGGTGGCGATAAGATATCTCGATTAATACAGCTAAGCGACTATGACGAAGCAAATTTAAATAGATGGTTCTGATCAAAATGGTACCATCAAACTAGATCAGTTTGATGATCAAGCCGGAAGGCAGGCACCGGAACTCTGTAATAAAACAATGTATCCTAGCCTTGTTTTGGCTTATTGGAATTGTCAGTTGTGAGATGCACTCTGGCTATAAATGATTTTAACCAACTTCAAAAAAGGAAGAGGTTCTTAAATCATTTACATATTATGATATTCGGTCTCTTCAGAATTCTTTAGGCAGTGTCAGGTTAACATCACGAGAGGACTGCTAAAGCCACTTGTCGCGGTATATTGATCAGAAGTCCCAAAATTTCTATAGCAATGGGATCATGTCCCTAACTACAAGATGCCAAAAAGGTATCGAACAAAATGGTACCTACATACTTTAGTTAAATGCAAATAAACAATATTAAAAAAAGTTTTGAATTTTTTTTAAAAATGCGAAGAAACTTTTTCCCCAACCTATTATGTTCGAGCATTTATTCATTGAACTTGTTTTTTTATGAACCGATTTTTATAATTATTTCATTTGGTAGAGGAAACTTGCGCGGTGGTCCCACATAAAATGTGCTTTGCTAGGGTAGTTTTTCAGTTAGGTTCAATAATACGTATTTAATACACTCGGTGTATGTTGATGATGTTAAAACTTCCTGTCACTGCAGTTTACATAGCAAATTTAAGGATACTAATCGGTGTGGAGTAGGTACCACAATTAAAAGTATAAAATAAAAACTTTTTTATAAAAAAAAACAACAGACTTCCAAAAAATACACTAAAAAGAGAAAAATAACTTTAATTTCGAAAGTCGGTGGCAAAAAACGAAAATACAGCACCAAAGACACCGTGCGTGTATTTTTTTGGAAGTCCGTTGTTTTTTTTTATAAAAAAAAAATATTTCTTTGTTTTATCGTGTTTAGATATCGATACCCATCACGTCTGTGAATATTACACAAAAATGAAACAGATTTTTTAAACTGATATTTCAAGTGACTACACTACATGTGGTTAAAGAGCCAAAAAAAAACTCATTAAATGAAATTCATTTTTTCAAACAAACATGTTTAGATTGATACCCATCTGGCCATCACGTCTGCGGAGTTACAATGGCTAATTTAATTTGACCCTGTATAACTACCATAATAGGTCCTACTATGATAGCAATGACGGAAACGGTAAGTTAGAAAGAGAAAGATACAGTCATTTCATTCGTATAAATAACACAATCGTACTAATATTATAAATGCGAAAGTTTGTAAGAATAGATGGATGGATGTTTATTACTCTTTCACGCAAAAAGTACTGAACGGATTTGGATGAAATTTGGTACACAGATAGTTTATAACCAAGAATAACACATAGGATACTTTTATCCCGATATACCCACGTGGTCAAAACTTATGCGGGTGAAACCGCGGCGCGCATCTAGTTATCTATACAAGGACTATACTAGGGTGACGTCACTTGGCTATGTAAATAAATGCGCTGATCTATTATCTAGTTATGTATAGAGCCAAGCATTATCACGAACCGAACATACTTAACCATTGTCGCGAACAGAACATAGCAAACCATTGTCACCAACCGTAATGAGTTATGCCTACTAACCATTTCTATGAACTATATTATAAGGCTCGTTCATAACGTGCCACTCAGTAGTTCCTGGGGGTAGCCATCACCTCTTATAGCAGTATTATTATAATATTACTTCACAGTGGGAAAGTGATGGAGCTATAGAGGACGTATAGCTCCATCTCTTTCTCACGCTGAAGTAATATTGAAATAATACTGCTATAAGAGGTGATGGTTACCCCCCTGGTAATAATACATAAATGCAATAAATCCTAAAGTAATGAATGACTGTCAAAAACATTAGAAGTATGATCCGTCATACGAGCTGCATTCCCATTGTTAAGAACCACCACAGACACAACACTTGTAAACCTTCCATACACACACATGTAAACCCTCTGTTAGTATATAAGTCCTTGTAACTTAGATTTAAGGTTATTAAACCTTCTTTCCCTGGCTGGAGGCTTTGAGTTCGCTTAAGGCAGCCACAGGAAAGTCCGGTTAAGTAGTCACGACCTCTCAAGGTCAACTACGAGATGCCATACAAAAAAAATAAAGGGTTCTCGTATTATAAAGCTCATGCTGAGTCTTTAATTAAATAAATATAGTTTTTTAACAAGTCTTGCTCGTTCATATTTGGCTATCTAACTATCAGTTGACAGTTGAAACGTTTTAGTTTACATAGCCGTATGACGTCATAACATGGCGGCTACTATTTCATGGTCTTTTTTTTAAAAGATTAGAAAAACTGAAAACGTTGAATTGAATTTTAAAATTTATTTTGTTATTTTATGAACTAAAACTAACATTTTCCGACTCCTTTTTGCCTAAACTATCTCAATAATATACTATTTACAACTTTTTTCTCGTATATAGTAAAATACCCTATTGAGAGCATTACAACGATATTCAACCGTTTATTTTATCAGAACGAATGATCTGAACCACTAAGACAGAGTATAGATTTTTTGTCGGTAGACTCAATAATACTGAAGATTTGGAACTGTGCCCAACACTGGCACAGACCGTTAGTCTAGTAAAAATAATCGGGCCCGTCTTCGCTATACGAATACCACAGTGTGATTATCTTTTATTTATATAATTATCAGCTTTCTTGAGGCAGCTGGCCGTGTATTTAAGGCAGTTTAAACAGACAGATTTTTTTTCTAACCACCATCGTCGTTAAGTTTTAAGCTACAGGTCAAAGCATAGAGAGAAACACTGAACGAAAACAATGAGCTTAATTTTAACAAAAAATACATGACTTAAATATAGTTCAGAATCTAGCCACCCACCCCAGCTTGAAAAAAAAAATAACCCTGTATACTTTCGCCGAACTCACTTTTCAATTTTTATTCCGTTTTGAGCCAAAATAGCCAAGGCGTACGACTACTTAGGAAAACTGAAGATCATGTCATTTATAGTACCATCTCAGTCAAACAGTATCAATACAATTTCGAATACCTTTCATAATATAGGAATCCATGCAAAACTCCCCAGATATGTTGAAGCGTATAAGCAATCATATAATGGTAAAATATAATGTCAAATATGTCAAGAAAATCAACTCTGAGACACATAATGGTCTCTCAGAAATGATATCTGGGAAGTACAGTCGAATCATACTAACTATCAGCGTAAAGTGCAATTGTACTGAATCAGAACAGTTAGAACGGTGTTATTTTAGGCGCGTTCGAAGGAAACCGTTCATTACATAGAACATCACACGTCCAAGGACTCGTGAGCTAAGAAACTTCAAGTTTTGCACCAATTTACGAAATTTCATACCAATCTTGGACCGTTAGATGAGATTGGTTGTATCCTCTGTTTGTTTTATTGTATACGAGTATATGTGAATGGTACACCACAGACTACCTGCAGTATTATCTCTCCTTTCCTCCCTAATCCATCCAAAGGTTGTCTTTAAAAGATCGCTTTTAGCGATAAGACCGCCCATTGTGTCACCCTATGTAATTATAATCATTTATAGCTGTAATTTTTATTGTGTACATAATAGAGAGTATTCAATAGAATACTCACAAGAAACCCAGTATTATAGATAGATAGATAATATCTATCTATCTATAATACTAGGTTTCTTGTGAACTGGATTGAAATGCACTGTTATTGGCTGTTTTCATCATCATCATTTCAGTCGAACGACGTCCACTGCTGGACACTGGTCCCGTAGACATGCCTGCAGGCCCGGTGCAGAGGGAAAGTTTTTGAATTAAACTTTTGTGATTTTGTAATTAATTAATTGATTTTACTTAAGGTTACTAACATAGTTGTAAGTTTTTCTGTGACTAACTCATTATGGATTTTTAATTATGTCCGAATAAAATGATTATTATTATAGGCCTTCCCAGGCAACGCTACTTCGACCGGTTCTGTGCTTCCCGCATCCAGCGGCTTCCTGCGGCCTTCACAAGGTCATTGGTCAACCTTGTAGGAGGCCTTCCATTGGCTGTTTTACTGTGTGTATATTATAAACGGTCATGGCATCGTTACATAGTCCACAACATGATAAGTGGAGACCGAATTTTATGCAAATTCATGTTTTTGCATATTTTGGCAATTTTTCAGGTTATTACATATTTTACCTAAATCTACTGATCCTGCATATTCGGGCATGTAATACGAAAAACATAAACATAATGTAATATAATTAAGGGCATTTAAAAAATACAAATTATTAAAATATTTTAACAATCTTACTACTGAACATTTGGAACTGTACGTTTTATAGAACAAAAATTATAATATCTCGTTTAAAATGTAGTTAATATTTTTTATTTTATTATAATACATAGCTAATTAATATTTTGGATACAACAAATTTTTGTAAAAAAAAAAAAAAATACTTATCCAATTCGAAAATATTGGTAAATAGCCGGACCGGATAAGGTTGCCACCAATAAAATTAAAATTATTTAAGAGAAATGTCTACTGCATGTCTATTATAAATAATATACAACCCTTTACCAAATTCCCTTCAAGGTTTACCATTGACATTGTACAAAAAAATACTGTTGAAAGTTTTATATAATAAATATTATGGAATATTGAGAGGATATTGAACGATCGATCGGTCGATTGAACCTATACCTAATGTAAATGTGTAATAAACATATAATATTTTTGATTTGATTTGTTTTTTTTTTTATTTCTATAAAAAAGCCCACTGCCTTTAACGGCCTCCCTGCTTTCATTAATAAAAAAAAAACATTATTATGTAGTAAGTATTTATTAAAAAATAATGTTGCATAATTTGGCACTTTTTGGCGATTTTGATGCATATTTCGACTAGTTGCGTACAATCCGGTCTCTATGTTAAGTAAATACCCGTTAAAATTCCTCTTGTATTTTATTTTGTAAATTTTTTTTTAGTAGTATCGAAAAGGAAAAAAATGTTTGTTGGCTAAGCCAGTATATATGTATGTCACATTGTTTTTAAAACCAAGTTCAATTAAATAAGGAACCAGGCAACAACTTATAAATAAGGCTAGGTTCCGATCGTCGCAACTATCGACAACAAACTCCACTCATGTTTACACGATCGAGCGAGATACCGACCGAGGTTTTACGCGACGATGGATAGTAAAATATAGTCTGAACCTAGCCTAGTTGTAACTACAATATACAAATAAATTAAATTGAAGTGTCTGTTAGTCCTGCCGGGGTCGCGGGAAAGTCCGAAAGGGTTACCGAGGCCTCTGGCAACACAGGCAACGGAAGGAACACGGGTGGGTTTTAGTCAATAAGAGTCTGACACACCCTCTCGCTCCGCACAGAGCGGGAGAAGTTATTTTAATAATTTCACACCCAAAAAAATTAAAAAGTGTCTGTTAGTAATGTCACAATAACAGCTTTTTAATAAACGCATATGAAAGTCGGAACATTAAACAAACAAATTTTTTTTTTAATTACGGCTAATATCCGAAACGGCTGGACCGATTTTGACGAGACTTTCACTAGATAGATGATTTTATAAGGAGTAACTTAGGCTACTTTTATTTTGGAAACAGTCACGCGGGCGAAGCCGCGAGCAGCAGCTAGTTCACAATAATTATCAATTAATTTAGGTACATTGAGTGCCAATTATTCATTAATAGTTACATTACACACCCACTCAGAATGCGCTTGTACGTGGAAATAACAAGTGACTCGTTTACAGAATTATTTGTGCATTGTTACATACAAAGAGGCCCTTTTCCTCGACATAACATGTCTAAAGATTAATAACAAGGTTACGTACATAATATAAGCTCTATAAGTGCGAGCGAGACGTCCGATATCAAAGTAATTGCGTATCATCAGGTGCATTTCGCGTTAGTTTACGAATAATTCGGGATTTTAAATAGGTGTGGGCTAAAAACAACTGTTTGATTCAGTACTTCACGTATTTCAGCTAAAAATTCAACTGAACAACCACCAACTACTTTTTATAACAATGGTTGCCTAGAAATATCCAGGAATCATTAAAATTCAAAACGGCATTATTATTATTATTACAATGTACAGCGAGGTAAAATAAATGCCAAGCAGTACATTTTTCGTTATAAACGACATTCATTTCATATGACACTTGTTATTTGAATTCCCGGACAATTGCAATTGCCAAGCAATCATTTTCCTTGACTTTCCAACAATGGGACTTCACTACGTGAACCGATTCTAATATACCGAAATATTTATCGAACTTTGCGGTTCACCTGCGGTACCTAACACAGGACATTTTTCCTCTAGAGTCTAGACGACCATGCTAATATTAAAAACTAGCTGCGTCCCGCAGTTTTACCCGCATAAGTCTCTATCCCGTGGGAATATCGGGATAAAAAGTATCCATCTCCTAACCCAGGTCATGGTCTACCTATGTTCCAAGTTTCATCCAAATCCATTCAGCCGTTTTAGCGTGAAAGCGTAACAAACAAAAGTACAAAAAAAAACAATCTTTTCTCAATTTAATATTAGTTTAGATTAGCGACCCGACTTTGTTTCGCTCTATTTTTACGACTTGAGGAAACATCGTGATTTATTTATTATACCTATGTAAGTTTAATATTAATGCATTAAACACATAAACCTTCCGGAAAAAATTCTATAAATGATGGTGGAAACCGCATCAAATTTCGTTCTGCAGTTTAGGAGAACAACATTGTCACACAGTCAGATACGACAAAGCGAGTTTAATTTATAATACACGACGACGACACGGAGCTATTTTCGCGTATAGGCGCGAAAATAGCTCCGTCTGTCTGTCGGTTACCTTTCACGCCTTAACGGATGAACGGATTTTGAAGAAATTTGGCACACAGGTAGACCATGACCTGGGTAAGGACATAGGAGTCTCGTGGGATAATTTCCGACCTCCTCACGGGCAAAGCCGCGAGAAAAAGCTATATAGTAACATAATGTATCAATACTCACTAGCAGTGTAAGTCTGTTTGATGACGTTGATCTCGTAGTTGGACATGGTGCACATAACCTCAATGAGGACATCCTCGTCAGTACCGATGCCGGCGATGGCATCATGGAGTTCCTTGCAGTAGAACTGTGGTAGAGGAGTCATGAGGGCCACCAGGAGATCTTCAAACTTTCCAGTGGTTTCACTCTTCAAATCCGCCACGAGATCCTGGTAAAAGAAAATGATATTATTAATTTATAAGCCACCGTGTGCCCGATGGTATTTCTCATAGGCAAAAATGACGAACTTGGATCCTAAAAAAAATCCTTGTTGCTCGCTTTTGTCATACAACATTTAACGAAAACCCTGTCCGATCCATGAGGGTGTTGTTAGTTATCGGTAATAATATGCGGTAATGAAAAAAATAAAATATACCGCTTTTTTTTAGGGTTCCTTAGTAAACAAGGAACCCTTATGAGTCTGTGTCTGACCCCACTGTAGCTCAGACGCTTAGTACTAGAAAGCTGTAATTTGGCATAAGTAAACATATTAATCACGCCGACAAAGTGCTAAAAAAAATATTGAAAAAAATTTTTAGCCTCCCTTGCACGTAATGTGGGGATGATATTTTTTTTCTCGTCTACCCAATGGTGTGGGGTATCGTTGGATAGGCCGTTCAAAAATATTGCAGGTCTGTGAATACCACTTTTCGATTCAAGTCAACGATCCACTTGCGTAATCAAACTCAAACTCAAAACTCAAAGCATTTATTTCAAATAAACCAATTACAGGCACTTTTGAATTGTCAAGGGTTGTGTCAGTCAGTCAGAAAGATGAAGCTAGTTGCCCATTCCAAAGCGTAGTAGGTACCTATGGAGAAGAACGGGCAAGAAACTCCAAGGACACTCTTTTAAATCAACGTATTATGGTTACAAAATATTGTTTACATCATTCATTTTGAAATTATACATGTGAGAACGATGCAAAACGTAAAAGCGTCCGTAATAAAAAGATTACAACAAAAACAAAAGCAATTCAAAAGTTAAAGTTAAAATAAGCCGTGGCAGCTAAGAGATGACCAGTCACTACTGACGGCGCCCGTTCACGAACATGACGCGTGGATCAGCACCATTCAGCTCAACCATTTTGAAGGGAGCTGAATGATCCAACACACGCGCCACCATCAGCGAGACATTAGAGTGAGCACGACATACTCCCAGCCACCAGGGCACATTCAAGTCAATGAAAGACGTATCCAGTAAATAGCAGCTTTATAGTACATAGTACTCACATAACAATGTGCTGTGCAGCTATACAATACTAAGAGATTGAATTTATACAATGCAAAGAGTTTTTAAAATCTTCAGCAGCTCCAACACTATTTTCAATACCTGATCAATTAGTTTTTGCGCCCTTGTGGAGCAGGACCAGCGTTGAGCCAAGCATTTTTATCAGCAATGTAATCCCCCAATTTATAATATGCTTGGCTAAATAGCGTGCGTTTTATACAAGATTTAAATTTCATCTCTTTCAGTTGAAGTATGTGGGGAGGTATTTTATTGTAACATTTTAAACAGTACCCCATGAAAGATGAGTCTACTTTAGCCAGCCTGAAACCTGGTTGAACTAATTGGTCCCTATTTCTAGTGATATAATTGTGTCTTTCACCTCTTTTACTAAAAAGATGTAGATTTTTCCTTACGTACATGATGTTTTCATAGATATATTGACAAGGTACCGTCATGATGTTAATTTCTTTAAACAGTTCCCTTAGAGAGTCGCACCTGCGGAGGCCATATATGGCTCTGATGGCTCTTTTTTGCAGAATAAAAATAGACTCGATGTCTGCAGCCCGTCCCCATAGTAAAATACCGTACGACATAATACTATGAAAGTAACTAAAATATACTAGCCGTGCGGTATCTACATCAGTAAATTGACGGATTTTTCTCACAGCATATGCTGCTGAACTTAGCCGTCCTGCAAGGGAAGTTAAATGAGGCCCCCATTGAAGCCTTGAGTCGAGCGTAATCCCCAGGAAAACAGTTTTATCGACGAATTCTAATTTCTCTTGATTCAATACTATCTCACAAATACTACTTTTGACATTTGGTAAAGAAAATCTTATGCACTTAGTTTTTTTTCCCATTTAATACTAAATTATTAGCAGTGAACCAATTTTGGACCTGCAATAGGGCGTTATTTACGTCGTCAAAATTTGAGGCACGTCTATTAATTTTAAAAATTAAGGAAGTATCGTCAGCAAATAATACCATTTGTGGTTGGGTTTTTAACAAGTGGGGTAGATCATTAATATATACTAAAAAGAGGAAAGGACCCAATATCGAGCCTTGTGGTACACCCATTTCTACTTTTAAGCCGAGTGAATTGACACCATTTATTTGAACTTGCTGCTGTCTATCATATAAATAAGATTTTACTAAACTGAGCGCAAGGTCTCCAAGTCCGTAATGCTTAAGTTTCAAGAGTAATGTTTCGTGGTCGACGCAATCAAATGCCTTGGAGAGGTCACAAAATATTCCTATTGCGTCTTGGGCCTCTTCCCACGCCGTAAATATGTGTTTTAATAAGGTGACACCGGCGTCAGTCGTACAACGTCCCTTGGTGAAGCCATACTGTTGATCGTGTAAGATTCTATTGGTGTTAAAATGATTGAGCATTTGATTAAGCATTACCTTTTCAAACACCTTGCTGAAAACCGGCAACACGGATACGGGTCTATAATTATTGGCGTCTCTACTATCCCCGGATTTGAAAAGTGGTATTACCTTACTATATTTCATTAGATCCGGGAAGACTCCTTGATCAACACACAAATTAAATAGTAATGCTAAGTACGGCGCTATAGTCTCAATAATGGAGGTACAAACTTTGATTGACATTCCCCATAGATCTTCTGTTAATTTGATCTTGATTTGCTTGAAAGCTTTTATTACTGTTATGGGGTTTATATGCTTGAATTTAAATTCAGTCGGGCAGGATGAAACGTTTGCTCTTAATAAATCAATAGAACGCGAAGACGAGGAATTTAGGGTTTCAGTAGTTTTAATTGGGATACTGGTAAAGAAATTTACAAATTCTTGCGCTACTTCTTTGTTTGAGCTTAGAAGACCACGCGAAGTTTCTAGAGTGAAATCATTATTATGACTTTTACTCCTGTTAGTTTCGTCGTTGATAATTTTCCAAACCGTATTTATTTTATTATCCGCTGATTTGATCTTGTTGCTAATGTACAAGGCTTTAGCTACCTTGCAGGTTTTTTTAAAAGTTTTAGAGTAAGTAGCAACGTATTTATTAAAAGTTTCAGAGTTAATATAAGGCTTAAGGCCATACAGCTCAAACAAATTTTCCCTACTTTTCCTAATACCTTTAGTTGCCCAGTCACTGAACAAAAAGTTTGGGCAAATAGTTTTTGTTTTCTTTTTTAAAGTATTATTGAACTCGGTGCGCACTATCGAAAAGAATTCCTCATATAATTCATTTACATTGCTATTAATATGGCCCGGTGTACTTAACTTACTAATTAAGTTATTATTAAATCTATTTAGATTGCTGGGTGTTATTTGTCTAAATTGTGTCTGAATTTTTTTAAATGGTGTGTTGGACTTGAAAGCAACGATTTGACCGCTGTGATCAGAAGGGAGATAATTTACAATAGCTTTATCTAAGTAGTCGCAGCAACAAAAAACATTATCAATACATGTAGCAGAATTTGTGGTTATGCGGGTTGGTTCTGAAAACACATTTGACAAATTGAATGATTTAAAGAGACTTAACAATCGACTGCTATTTGAACTATTTGAACTATTCTCTAAGATATTAATATATTATAATTATTATATAAATATATTATAATATATTATTAAGCATTAAAGTGTTATTAAGCATTAATATCTTATAATATATTATTAAGCATTAAAGTGCTAATTTTTGTTAGAGTCAAGTGTCGTCGTCCCCCCCCCCCCCCTGCCAGCTAAATGGTTGTTTATGGAGATGTGAAAAAAATCATCGCAATCAATGACATATAATGAAATTAAAAGGAAAACGATCACGGCTAAGTAGGCTTTACAAGTTAAAGGCTCCTACATACTGGCGCAACTGGTCGCGCGACGCGACGCGACACAAAGACACCGCGTGTAGCGCTACAAGCGGTGCCTTTGTGTCGCGACGCGTCGCGCGACAAGTCGCGCCAGTATGTAGGAGCCTTTATAGTCGACCAACTTAAATTTGCAGTTGGAGAATTGACATATATCGATGTATGGGAGAACAGGTACAATGTTGTTTGTTTTTGGAATATATTCGTCCCAAGTAATCCCAACTACGGAACCCTTCATTGTGCGTGATCCGACACGCATTGGGCCGGTTTTTTTTTTAATGCGGTTTCATCATCATCATCATCATTTCAGCCGAAAGACGTCCACTGCTGGACATAGGCTTCCCGCAAGCACCGCCACTTCGACCGGTTTTGTGCTTCCCGCATCCAGCGGATTCCTGCGGCCTTCACAAGGTCATCGGTCCACCTTGTAGGAGGCCTTCCAACGCTACATCTTCCGGTACGCGGTCGCCATTCCAGAACCTTTCGGCCCCATCGGCCATCTGTTCTGTGAGCAATGTGCCCTGCCCACTGCCACTTAAGTTTGGCAATTCTTCGGGCTATGTCGGTGACCTGTGCTAATGCGGTTATAAATAAATATATGGGGCGCGGGCGGCCGTCGAGTAACGGGTCATAACAATTCATAACTTATGATATGACCCCTGTTGGAATATGAATAAATAGAAATATGAAAATGGCGTAATTTTCGCACAAAAAAGTTAATTTTAAATAGCAAAAACTTTATTTTCAATAAAAAATTCCTAGCCACTGTTGTTATTATAATGTGATGATCCGATAGTGAAAGTTCCTGATCTTTATGTTACGGCTACATTTTCGCGATAAAGCAAACTACACTTTGCGCGCTCTCTGTTTCACAGCGAGACGCCAAGCGGTGTCCGAGAGAGCGCGTGAAGAAGTGTAGTTCACAATAACGCGACAATGTACCGACAATGCACGAAGTTGCGTGTTCAAATTTGACAAGAAGGTACCGATGAGACGATTTCACTTTTATCTGCATTTTAAATTTCTGCCGTAAGATTTAAGACTACACGACGAGGACAGGACGAGTGTCCAAAAAGATGGCGAATGTTAACGCTATCTTTTTCGTCTAAAGCAATTCCCATGGCGAAAAACTACCCACTAATGACAAATGAAATTACATTGCAGTGTTACAGGAATCTGCCGGGGTCGTGGGAATGTCCGAAAGGGATACCGAGGCCCCTGGCAACACAGGCAACGGAAGGAACACACAGGTGGGTTTTAGTCAGTAAGAGTCGGACACACCTTCCTGCTCCGCCCAGAGCGGGAGAACTTATTTGATACCAAAAAAAAAGGTGTTACAGGAATATACAAAAAGCCTATGTGTTGAAGAATTTGAGAGAGAAGAAACTCTACTCAATATACATACAAGTTCTATCCAGGAATAGCGAATATGCTTGCTTATATAAAACTGTCTAAGAATAAGGATCAATAAAATGAGCTAGTCAGTCAGTCGTTTCTGTATCGAATGTGGTCAGCTGACCCGAATCTGTGAGTCTGTCTCTCAGATACTGTTGTTTACATAGGTGTATGTAACTAACGTAAATCGGGATCAATAAGTATGGCGACAGCGTGTCTCGACTACTAATTCCAACTCTGTTGTGTTCTCCTCAGAAAGTTGTTATTTCAAAATACTTTTTGATGTTACACACCAAAAATCTGAAATAACAAGTTTTCCTCTCGCTTTCTGTGGGAGTGAGTTCATGAAAAGGGACGGACGTGTGTAACAGGAAGTGACAGCTTGAGCCTGGAATAAGTAAGTACTTTTTAATAGCATGGATTTTGTGTACTCATGGACTTAGTAAGTACTTTAACTTGTAAGTAAAGGGGGTCGAGTTTCGACCAGTGGGCGACCACTAGTAATTAATAATTAATCGAATAAATATCTCAGTATTTAGTTTTTTAAATTTTGAGGTTAATTTCTGTTGCTGCTCAGTCAGATGTTTCACATCATATGCGACTACTGTAAGGCTTACTCTTTTTTATTTTTATTACAAAGTGGGCCTGCTCTTGACCTCTCGCCTGGTGGAAAGCAATAGATGACGTCTACGATGGAACAAGCAAGCCTAGAAGATGCCTGCTCACTCATGCTTTGAAGGCTTTGCTTTGATCATTCAACAATGATCAAAGCAAAGCCTTCAAAGCATGCAAACATTGTTTTTGTTTTAAACGAAAACCCTATTAAAATGTATCGATAAGCAATGCGTATCAAAAACCGATGACCGCAAACATACCTACTGAATGATAACCATATTATTATCTCCTTTTTTTTTCGGGGTTTTTATCCATCTTGAAATGAAATCAATTTATTTGCATAAACAAATTACAAGATGATTATTAACATTAACTAAATTAAATTAAAACTAAGTTAAGCTTAAAAAAGGCCCTCGGGGCATTGTACCGTGTATGCTGGCGGCATTTCCTCGCTGAATTGCAATGCTGATGCGTTGCGCGAGAAAACCGCCAGCTTTTCGGTCACCAGTTACATCAACTAGACGTTTCGCGATTTCCGCAAATAACTTATGTGCACTGGGACCCCACGGACCGAGGGTCTCGACGCCAAAGGGTACAAAGTTGTACTCTCTGCCAAGGCCTCCATATTTAATAACTTTTAATAACTCCTTTATTAATTTATATTATATATTATACAGGGTCAAATTCAATTAGGTATTTAAACACGGTACAACAAAAATAAATTTAATTTTGGATTATGGACCGCAGTTAATAGTCCTAGTCACTTAAAATATCAGTTTATGGAATCATTTATTTCTGTGTAAACTTCACGGACGTGATTGGTCGTTGGTGGTTAGATACCTTTTACGATAAAACAAAAAAAATACAGATTTTCAGAACTCTTACTTCAAGTAGCAATAAGACCGGGGTCGCGGGAAGGTACTAATGGGTCACCGAGGCCCCCGCAAAACAGGCAACGGAAGGAATACGGGTGGGATTTAGTCAGTATGAGACACACCCTCCCGCTCCACCCAGAGCGGGAGAAGTTATTTGATGATTTCCCACCAAAAAAAAAGTAGCAATAACACCAGTTGTCGTTGACCCCGCAAAAAAATGCGTTCAAATATATTTTATTTTATTGTATTGTGTTTACAGTAGAGTTTCGCTAGCTAGTTTAAGTTGACCCTGTATACTTACATGGTTTTTTTTTTTATCGCAGCCCACCTGTATCGAGAACAGGGTCGAAACAAGCTATCGATAGACATATTTTCAATAGGGTCTTACACCCATTTTTGAAGTCTTAATTAATTTCTATAGTGCTAATATGCCCAAAAATCACAAAATTTTTATTCAATCGATAAGTGCCATAAAAATGCATTTAAATTTTACATTTTCAAATTTCGCGCGTAGGTTGACGAAAGCGCTGGGCGCAGTGGACGCCATGTTACTCTGTGGTCATGACGTCACGTTGGCTATGTAAACAAATGCGCAGATCTATTATCTAACTATAAGTTGACAGTTGACACATTTTAGTTTACATAGCGGTATGACGTAATAACATGGCGGCTACTATTGCATGGTGTTTTTTAACAGATTAGAAAAATTGAAAACGTTGAATTGAATTATAAACTATCTCAATTATCTATTTATAGATTTTTTCTCGTATATAGTAAAATACCCTATTGGCACTTCTAGAATGGCATCAGCTGATCATCATGGTTCGTTGGAGGAAAGGTCAGAGTTTTAACACAGATCGAATGCGGGTGGTCATTTAATTGGCTTTAACTAGAACACGGAAATTCAGAGAAAAAAAAGTGTTGCATGTTTTCATAATAAACCACAAAGTTCTAGTTGGAATAGCACCTATCGCGTTTACTAGGCCACGATAGTATAATTATACATATAGCAAGGCCATTGTAACAGCAGTGATTAAATTCAAACTACAATAGCCTGAGGCTAAGGCATTCTAGAATTCTTGAATTTAACCCTTCAAGCTTCCTTGCGGATTCTGGGTAACCCAACAAGGGTTACTTTTATAATAAGGTTTTAATTACATTTAATTTTTTAGAAGCACTAAAAGTCTTGAACTGTGAGATTGTCGATGAAAGGTGGCTTTTATTTCGTCAATATTCATCAATCCTCCTGCACTCATACCCCTAAAGAGTATTTCACCAGTTATTTTTTAAATCCCATCTACTCGTAATTGACACCGCGCACAAACTTACTAGGCTCCAGTGTTTTCTTTTATGAAAAACCCAATAGGTAATACTGATTGACCATGGGATCTAACCCAGGAATAAATAATACAGCATAGAAACAACGATATAATCCTAATTTTCATCAAATACATTGTAATGTATTGTTATGAAATCTGTACTTGTGCCCTCTTGTCTCAAAGAAGTTGTAATGTATTGCTAATAAATCTGTTTGAACTTTGCAATTTAAGCCAAACTAGTGCCCTCTTTTTTCAAAGAAATTGTAATGTATTGCTATGATATCTGTTAGAACTTTGCAATTTAAGCCAAACTTGTGCCCTCTTGTCTCAAAGAACATTAATGTGTTGCTATGAAATCTGTTTGAACTTTCCAATTTAAGCCAAACTTGCGCCCTCTTGTCCCTCTATAAGTGCCCAACTTGCATAATCAAGAAAACATCTTTCACTGTAGGTACCTATAAAATTATTTAGCCCCAAATAGTTTTTATTCCAAAAATAAAAAATCATTTCTCTTTTTCCTCCAAGTAAAAAGGATCAAAAACAAACATGAACTCAATGAATTAATACAAAATTGTTAGCGACTTGCTACTAATAAGTTAATGGGTGCTCTGCCTTTTAGTTAATTGGTAAACTATTAAACCCCAAGGGCATTTATAAGTTTGTAATTATCCACTTTCATAGGTATGAGCCGCACGGGTCGAACGAAGGCTAAAAGCTTAAGCTACGCTTTCCGCGGTCAATTTGTAGATGGGTGACCATCCATTACATATCGAAACCCCTCCGTGCCTCGGAAACCACATTAAGCCGTTGGTCCCGGTTGTCATTCGTAGATCTTTGACAGTCGTTACACAGTCAAAAACCCAAAAGTCTGAAAACCAGTCTTACCAAGGGGTATCGCGTTACACAGGAACTTGGTTGTGGTGGCCAGATAGGCAGTCGCTACATGTAAATTACTGATATTCAGCTGCCTCCAGTTAGACTGGAAGCCAAACCCAACATAGTTGGGAAAAGGCTAGGCTGATGATGATGAGGTATAGCCGTACATCTGTGGATACAGCGCCTTTATGTCGTAGCCATAAGGGCGGTTTTAGCCGTGCAAGTTTTACGACTGATATGCGTTTGACTGTACTAAGTACTTATGTGGGACAGTTCAAATGTTAATTATAACAAAACGTAGAAATAATGTAATGTTTATAGGCAGGTAATTCCATAATTGAATCTTAATCATAATTAATAATACAAATGCAAAAGTGAGTTGGTTTGTTTGATACCCTTTCACGCTAAAACGGCTAAACGGATTTGCATGAAATTTGGCACATGGGTAGACCATGACCTGGGTTAGGACATAGACTAGTTTTCATCCTGGATCGCAGACGACGACGCGGGCAACAGCTAGTATTTTCATATTAATAAGTATCCAGGTAATTAACGGGAAAATATGTAGTTGATTATAAATGCTTAGACTGAGTAAGGATAGTTTACAGACGTCTCTCTTTGGCTGAATATAAATTTACTGCGGAGTAACATCTCACCTACAACTGAATTTTTAAAAGGTATATGTAGTTTTTAATTAGTAATGCCCGTTTTCACTAACACTAAGCGACACCTAAATGAATGCCTGAATAAAAGCATACTGTAGGATTTTCAACAATCGGCTCAGCGCCGAAAGTTGAAAATCCATTAGACCACTTGTAAGACTTTTGGACTGTACCGAACGATTGGAATAGATACTTGGACTTAAACTTTCTGACGAAACCGTCAGAGAGTCTGGAAGTCTTTCTCAAAATCTACCGTATGCCAAAAGTTTTATCAAATCTCTGAATGATCAGTAAACTGACAATTCTCATACTTGAGACTCTTTCAATAAAGGTGCCGTAAGCCAAAAGTTTGATCGAGTCTCTGAATGATCAGTAAGCTGATAATGTTCATAATTTAAACTCTTTCAATATACGTGCCGTAAGCTAAAAGTTTGATCGAGTCTCTGAATGATCAGTAAACTGACAATTCTCATACTTGAGACCCGTTCAATATACGTGCCGTAAGCTAAAAGATTGATCAAGTCTCTGAATGATCAGTAAACTAATCATTCTCATACTTGAGACTCTTTCAATATACGTGCTATAAGCTAATAGATTGATCGAGTCTCTGAATGATCAGTAAACTGACAATTCTCAAACTTGGGACACTCTTTCAATACAGGCGCTGACATTGAGTTTATATGAACCTAATTATGCTTTAAATATATTTGTCAGCCATTTTGAGAGTTGCTGATGTTACGTAGGATGATTGTGAGTTTTTATTTTTAATACTTTTGTTTCATTTTCTGTTTGATCATTTTTACCAGTTGGAAATATACTTGGTATGGCCAATTTGTCAGTATGAGAGAATGTATCAAAAACCAAGAAATTCTAGTACAAAACGAGGGCAACATACGATAAATCAAAGATTCTTATCTTAATAAGTTGTTGACAATATAACAATGCTGTTAAGTTGATAATCTTTATCGTAGGGATAATATAAAATTACTACTACATTTCTGATAAGATCGTGAAATATCTACTAGTTTACTACCTAGGCTGGTTGGTGTCCGGTAGGCGGCCGACTGTAAAACTTTACCAAAACCCTAAGCAACATGATTGGAAGTAATATGATGCGTGATAGGACTAGGGCGTACCCCACAGGCGACGCGCAGGGGCAGCACCCGGCTCCTGAGGGAAATGGACAAGGGTTGTCGCACCAAAACGGGCGGGTGCGACGTAAGACGCAAGCTCGGAGAGTGATAGAAGTTAGATTGAGGTGTGCGAGCTGGAATGTAGGTACGATGACTGGAAGAGGAAGGGAACTAACAGACGTTTTAAAAAGGCGACGACTGAACATAGTGTGTCTGCAAGAGTCGAAGTGGAAGGGTGCGAAGGCTAGAGAGATAGGAGAAGGATATAAGTTTTATTACTGCGGAAGAGATGGCAAGCGAAATGGTGTGGGTATAGTTTTGGATAATCACTTTAAGGAATGTGTGGTGGATGTTAAAAGAGTAAGTGATGGAGTGATAGCTGTTAAAGTGGTTGTGGAGAGTCGGGTGGTTAATATAGTTAGTGTGTATGCACCCCAGTCTGGGTGTGAAGATACTGTAAAAGAGAAGTTTTGGAAGGACTTCGATCGGGTGATGATGGATGTGCAAAATAGTGGAGAAGTGTATGTGGGGGGTGATTTTAACGGGCATGTAGGAAGACAGAAGGATGGGTATGTGAGAGTGCATGGTGGTTGGGGATACGGAGACCGTAACACTGATGGCGAGACGTTCCTGCAAGCTGCTACGGCCTTCGACCTGGCAATGATAAATACGTGGTTCGAGAAACAAAATGAGCATCTTATAACCTACAAAAGTGGTCACCACGTAACACAAATTGACTACTTGCTGATAAGACGGAACAGCCAAAGAGAGAGTCAAAGACTATAAAGTGCTCCCAGGTGATGATTTAGTCTCTCAGCATAGACTCCTAATAATGGAAGTAAAAGTCAGTGTCTTGTCCAGTAGGAACAAGGAACGGCCCCCACCCAAAACCAGATGGCGTATGATAGAAGAAGAGGAATGTGCCAGTATGTTTAAGAGTCAAGTGGTAGGTAAAATGATTGAAATGAAGGATTTGGAAAGAAAATCTGTGAATGAATGTTGGAAAGAGATTGATAAGGAGAGTAGCAAAAGATGTGTTTGGAGAATCGAAAGGGAAAGGTATGATAGAAAGGGATACATGGTGGTGGAACGAAGACGTGCAAAAGATGCTTAAAGAAAAGAAAATGGCGTTTAAAGAATGGCAAGGTGTAGAAAACGGGAATGATAGTTTGAAAGCTGATAAGAAAAAGGTTTATAAAGAACGGCATAAAAAGGCAAAAAAGGCGGTAGCAGTTTCGAGGGCTAAGGCGCAGGAAAAGTTGTATAACTCACTGGACTGCCCTAGAGGCCAGAAGGAGCTCTATCAGATTACAAAAGCAAGGGAAAGGAGAATGAGAGATATAATTCACATTAAATGTATGAAAGACGACGCCGGTAAGGTTATGTCCAAAGATGACGAAATAAAAGAACGATGGAAGGTTTATTTTGAAAAACTAATGAATGAAGAGAATAAATGGAATGGTGTGCTCAAAGAGGTACAGGTAAATATAGTGAGGGAAATTAGCATGGATGAAGTAAGGAAGGCAGTTCAAAGTATGAAAAATGGAAAGGCCATGGGCCCAGATGATATACCAGTAGAAGTATGGAAGTGTTTAAAAGAAGATGGATGTATGTGGCTGACTTTATTCTTCAATTCAATAAGTTGTTGCATGAAGGAGGGATCCCACAAGAATGGTGCAATAGTTCGCTAGTGCCCATCTTCAAGAATAAAGGTGATGTTCAAGACTGCAACAACGAGGGATAAAGCTCATGTCGCATAGTATGAAGCTATGGGAGAAAGAAATAGACAAAAGACTGCGAGAGGAGAGTGAGATTACCCAGAACCAGTTTGGGTTTATGCCAGGTCGAGGAACAGTGGACGCCACTGTTGCACTCCGCCAATTGTGCGAGAAGTACAGACGTGCACACAAGAACTTGCACATGGTGGGCTTTGAAAGAGAAAGGTTTGCCCGGGAAGTATGTGGAGTTAATTCGTGCTATATACAGCCAATGTTGTACCTACGTCCGGTCGGCTGCTGGCAATACCGACGGGTTCAGTGTGGCTGTAGGCTTACACCAAGGGTCGGCGTTAAGTCCTTACCTCTTCCTGTTGATTATGGACGCCCTGACGTCGGACTTACAGGAAGAGGCACCCTGGTGCATGCTGTTCGCCGATGACATTGTTCTTGTCGGTGAAGATGGACCTGAGATCCAGAGCAAATTGGAAAAATGGCAACAGAAGCTGGAGAATGTTGGCTTGAAAATCAGCAGAACCAAAACTGAATATATGTTCTGCGATTTCGGCGGTCTCTCGAGTTCTGGAGCCATAGCGCTTGATGGCGCGCTACTCCAAGTCTGTTCTGAGTTTCGGTATCTCGGTTCACTCGTGCAAAGCGATGGCGAAGTAGATCGGACGGTTAAGCATAGAGTTAACACTGGAAGGATGAAATGGCAGCAGGTCACGGGAACAATCTGCGACTCCCGCATTCCCCTTAAACTCAAGGGGGAGATATATAAAACAATGGTAAGACCTGCTGTCTTGTATGGATCAGAATGTTGGGCCACAAAAGGGATGAATGAAAGGCAATTGCATGCAGCTGAGATGAGAATGCTAAGAGCGATGTGTGGTGTGACACGAATGAATAGAATAAGAAATGAGTACATAAAAGGAAGTCTGAAAGTGGCACCGGTGACTGAAAAGTTGTGCGGAAATCGGTTGTCATGGTATGGGCATGTGATGCGGAGGAATGAGGAAAATGTCGTGAGGAAAGTCTTGAGTATGAATGTCGATAGCTATAAGAGTAGTGGAAGACCTAAGAAACGATGGATGGACTGTGTGAAAGATGATATGGCTAGAAAAGGGGTGACTACCGACATGACAACTAATAGAGAAGTATGGAAGAAAGCGACATGTTGCGCCGACCCCAAATAAATTGGGATAAGGGCAGGAGAATGGTGCAAGTAAAACTGACCAAAAGAGACGCTTTTCATTCGCTGACTGCACTTTCCATACAGTATCGGAGATAATCGGCACATTAGCATTGAAAAACAATAATAAGTAGAGACAATTTTATCTTATTCTAGAATAGTTTCGAATACCTGAATTTCAAGTTAATTTTATAAACAGGCAGACGCTAATGATTATTATAAAAGCATTTGAAAAGAGTCTAGACTAGACGCCGAACCGTAGTCCTTGAACTGAATCGGCTTACATATACGAGTACATACCTACATATAATCCAAATAAAAAATAGTATCTTTCTTCTTCAGAACATCACGCCTGTTATACTGCCCGAAGGCGCAGACAGACACCTGTCTGCGCCTTCGTACACCTGTACTACAGTAAACCTACATTTCACCAATTATGTTAAAGCCCCTTGACACAGGCGTGACGCGATTGATATTTATCCCGAGTACATTTTTTTTAAGAAGTCGCACTTTACACATAAGGCACGGCGTGACTCAAGGCGTATCCAGATTCACAACTTGACACGACGGACGTCAAGTCGCGTCTGTGTGGGAGGGAGTCTTGAAAGGGGGCGAGCCTATCGCCATTTATTGTTCAAACTCTCAAAGCATCATTTACGAGCACTTTTGAATTGTCAAAGAGTCGGTCAGTAAGTCACAAAGTTGAAGCTAGTTGGCCATTCCAAAACGTAGATGTCTATGGAGAAGAACGGGCAAGAAACTCCAAGACACTCTTTTAAATCAAGATATTACAAAATCCTGGTGCATTATTCTTTTTTTTTATTTTTTTTATTCTTAAATTGTTTAAGAGGCTTTTATCCACAGTGCCATGTCATCATAACTTAAACTATTCTAAACTACATCTACAAATACGAGTATAATATTCATTAGACATGTCGAAAGAAATCAGCCAGTAGGTTTGCTAACTCTTCTAAATCAAGCTGCTCACTCTTTTAAATCAAGATATTACAAAATCCTGGTGCATTATTCTTATTGCTTCTATATGCGAGAACAATGTAAAAAACTGTCATTCATAGGACTGCACGTAAGAAGTGAAAAGCTTAGCTTCACAAACTTGTAAATATATGATATGTTATATATACTATATATATTCTCGTCAAATTTCATAAGGCTGCTATGAAAGACATATATATAATAAAATAAAATTGCGATATGCTCAATAATTAATACATTTTTTTTTTTGTTATTTAAGTTTGACAGTATTTTAGAATACACCACTTTCACAGATCATCACCCCATTGCGTATGCGGTAGTGTGTGTGTAAAAGGGCAGTTACAGTGCGGTTTCACACGGGCTTTTTTTTTGGGCTGCGTTGCGTATGCGTGTCCCCCACATGCCGATTTCCGAAAATGAGACAAAAAAGGCCTGAGAATCATTAGCATGGTTACCTCCTTGAATTTGACGAGGATGCAAAACGACACCTTGATTATCTGAGCGTGACGGTCACGCGAGTTCAGTACCTACTTTTTCGTGCCTACTGCGAGTTCAGTACTTTTTCGTGCAACGTGCCTAAAGCAGTTTTCACAAAAAAAGCTTTATAGAACAATTCAAAATATATGATTGAAGATAAGCCCTGGAAGTTAAGAGATGAGCATGCAGTCTCAAGTGACGGCGTCCGTTCACGAACATGACGCGTAGATCAGCACCACCCAGCTCAACCATTTTGAAGGAAACCGAAGAATCTTACACATGCGCCACCATCAGCGAGACGTTTGAGTGAGCATG
The DNA here is from genome assembly GCA_905333075.3 of Atethmia centrago. Taxonomy (NCBI): domain Eukaryota; kingdom Metazoa; phylum Arthropoda; class Insecta; order Lepidoptera; family Noctuidae; genus Atethmia; species Atethmia centrago. The sequence goes on along the minus strand of HG995378.1, from coordinate 24,284,780 downwards.
GCATACTCTCAACTCCCAAGCTCTTTCAAGTCAAAGACTTCTTCAACATACCTTTCCATATAAAGTCTTGAACTCAAAGGCGATCCGCATACGCTGTTCATTGGTGCGTCTCGACAGAACATGGATGATGGCTTTCTCGTCTGTTCCGAAGCCTTTCATGGCCTTGCGAAGGACGGCGGCATCATCCCGAGGGTCGAAGGGATTCGCCGGCGCAACAGTGGGTTTCGTCTGCAAAAGGACACGGGAATTAATACTTACGTGGTAGATCAAAATGCTAAATAAATTGGCTAAAGATATTTTTGTTAGTTTTGCAGTTTATGAGTTGTAGAATGGGTGTTTTAGCTAGAGATTTTTCTTAATAGGTGAATATGGCATCCAATCAACCTGAAGTGAAACTTTAGTTTGTGTTTGAGTGCAAATGTATATTATTTGACAGAACACCGACCAATCACATTGAAGCGTGGTTGCACACAGGTAAAGGAAAGCACATCTTGATGTGAAGACCGAAACTATATTCTGCGAAATTTTAGTAGGGGTTATCATATACATAACCTAAGTCACGTGGCCTAAAACACTTTAGAAGACGTGAAGGTATGCTTGGCACGCAGATATTTGCAAAGCAGAGCGATGAAACATTACATGAAAAGTGTAATCGATGACGCTCACAATAGGAACAAATAAATATATACCTAGTCAATTTATAAGTTTAATTGTACAATGAAATTCCATTTTCTATTGTAACTGAAACATTATGATAAGGACTCATTTCTGAATCATTCGTCTGAAGGACGGCTAAGAACTTATGATTCATCACGTGCGATATAATAACGAACGTTAAATACTAATAGGTTTTGGCTGATCTGTCTGTTTCGTGGTTTAACTAGTATGAAGATACCTAATAGGTTAGTTACAAAGATAAACGATTAGCAATTGGGTTAAATAATAGAATAATGGTATTGATGTCATGACGGCACTCGAGACTAATTACTCAAACATGACATAATACCCTTAGGCATATTTATGAAACTCAGGACCATCATAAATATCCATCACATGCGTAAACATCTACCGAGCAATTTAACTTGTTAACTCTAGTTATGCTTGCCACACGATTGTCTATCAACTGCACAAACAATTGAGACGAATTCGTCATTGAAACACATAAAAGAAAATAAATACCGTATAACGAAACGATTTAAATCCTCTCCGTATACCAATTGAAGCTCTATACGCGCTGCGCATACTTGAATTCGATGTCACAGAGGACATATTAATTACTCGATACTTTTTTCGGCCCAGCGGAAATGATAATCACATCACTATTTAACACCATTACACAAATGGACTATTGATTCGATTTAGAGGTGAGACCAAAGGTGTATTGAGAGATCACGACATCCATTGTAGTGGGGACCAATGCCAAGACTGAATCGTTGGTGGGTTTGATAAATGTACTGAGAGACGAAGTGAGCATAACAATATAATTGCAGAAAACTGTTCCTTGAATAGAGCCACAGTACGAGTAGGTACGCCAGTCTCCTGTGTTATTCTCAATAATGTTCGTCATGAATTTAAACTGAGTGTTTTAAAATAGAAAATGGTGCCGATTCCCTTGTTCAGAAACTAAACTTAATTTAAGTTCAGTGCATCTTTTTCTTACTATTTCATTAAGAAAAGGACAAAAGATCAATTATAGCTTAGTCCTGTCAAATTAATCAGCGCTTGACGTAAATTGACGTAATATTAGTAGGCAAGTTTTTAATCACGTCTAAACTTGTATGGAGTAGTGACAGGCGGTGATTAATTTGACAGGACTGAACTAAAATTTATCTTCTGTCCTCTTCTTAATGAAATAGAAAGAAAAAGATGCACTGAACTTAAATTAAGTTTAGTTTGTGAACAAGGGAATCGGCGCCATTGTAAGAAATACTATATCTTATTTATCTTATCTTCAGCTTCTCATTGATTTCAATCATAATAGGTCATCATCTGCCTGCCTTTTCCCAACTATGTTGGGGTCGGCTTCCAGTCTAACCGGATGCAGCTGAATACCAGTATTTTACATGGAGTGACTAGGCAGTCGACCTCCACAATCCAGGTACTTGGTAATACGATACCCTTTTTTTTTTGGATGGGAAATCATCAAATAACTTCTCCCGCTCTGGGCGGAGCGGGAGGGTGTGTCAGACTCTTACTGACTAACACCCACCCGTATTCCTTCCGTTGCCTGTGTTGTGGGGGCCTCGGTGACCCATTAGTACCTTCCCGCGACCCCGGCAGGAATACGATACCCCTTGGTAAGTCTGGCTGTCAGACTTTCGGGCTGCTGACGACCCGTAACGACTGTCAGATCTACGAATGACAGCCGGGACCAACGGCTTAACGTGCTTTCCGAGGCACGGAGGGGTCTTGGTATGTAAAGATGGCCACCCATCTACGGACCAACCCCGGCAAGCATACATAATCAGCCTATAATGTTCCCACTGCTGGGACACAGGCCTCCTCTCTGTGAGAGGGAAGCATGTGCTGATGTTATTATTTACCCACAAGCCCCTTCAATCACAATAAGTATTACGAATTCCGAATTGGACATTAACCTACGTAGGTTCTCAACAGGAAATCTGTTGTCCGTTTCCTTATCCTTACTGACGGTTATTCGTAAAGGTCTCGGTCGTGGTTGAACTCGTTGATTTGAAAGCGTTTCATAGCTTAGCAGCGGGAGGTCAGTATCAAGCGTTTATAATAATATCTAATATGGATTTATTTAAATTCATAGCTATGTTCATCATGGCCAGAGATCGGATATTCGGATGCATATTTACCTAAAGTTAATTTATAGCTATAAAAGTATGGAAGCGGCTTCTTAAAAATGTTTTTTTTTAAAGAGGCCGCGAACAACGGGAATGCATAACTAGTCCGGTGTATAGTATGGAAGCGACTTCTAAAAAAATATTTATTAAAAAAAACCCGGGATTATTTGATTGCATGTTTATTCAAAATTAATGTTTCTACCTACTTTACATCATAATATTAAGTAGGTACATATGCATCCAATTACATATGTAGTCAGAAAAAAAAAAAATTTGATTCGGGAATGGCGGGCGGGATTTTTACGATCGATATAAAAGTGCATTCCATATATGCTAACATTCGAAAGTAAGTTAATATACATTCGAATCTATAATCAGAAACCTAAATTTGTATTCCCAGAGCTGCGGGATTTTGCGATACAAAAGCGCATTCCATATTAGCCAACATCTCAACTTTAGGTGAATATGCATCCGAATATCCGATCTCTAATCATGGCTGTCGGTATTGATATAGTGTATTTAAAATGTTAAAACAAATTGATTGTTAATTTCTTACCCGTTTTTTTTTTTTTTTGGGAGTGTTTAAAGAGCGTTGCAGTTGGCGTTCTATAGTTTCTGCCTATCACATAGGAAGAAGGCGTGAGTTTGTGTATGTATGTGTGTTTATTTTAATTTTATTTTTTTGCTGTGCCCTACAGGGTCCGTAATTGTACCTTAGCTCTACGCCTTTGTAACACCTATAAAAACATTATGAAATGCAAATGTATTATGTTCCCTGGTAAGGTTTGGGTACAATATTTTGTTATGTTAAGTACCTAACGAGACAGCTAGTTTTAGGATAAAGTTTTATATTATCCTATTTATTATTTAATGCTTATCATCCTAACATCTACCACTTCATTTTTGTGGTTGTTATATGCTATCAACCATAGCATATAATAACCACAAAAATGAATTGTGAATTATTAAAATAGATTATTAATTGATTATTATTAAAATAATCAATAACCAAAGGGAAATAATAAAGCAGGGAAGGATAAATATTATTTTATGACAATAGGCATTTTTTTTTTATGGGAATGACAATAGGCTGCAGTTTTAAATTTGTTTGCCCAAATAAACAAACAACCACATTTTGGGTAATTAGCATGAGGCATTTTAATTATTGTACAGTCGCCAGCACATCAGTGTTTGGTGGTACATTCGCCAGCACATCAAGTTACCACAAACTGTCAAATGTTCTCATTCAATTTTGAACTTAATCGTTAGCATTTTAAGGTTTAAAATCATTTGGAGAAGTTTGACAGTTTGTGGTAACTTGACGTGCTGGCATCAGATAATGACTGTACATCAGATAAGTGTGTTTTTTTTAAGTCACAGGCAAACAGACTGACAAAAAAAGCCTCTGCATTTAAATATAATGTATGTAAATCGTGTTTTGTAAGCAAAGCAAAGCCTGAAGCCCGGCGCGACACCGTTTCGGTGTCAAACAATAGAAAATCAATTGTGTCCCATTAGCTGTCCTTGACCGATTAATGTAAATAGGTATTAATTTGTGATGTTTTGACATTTAAAAACTTAGGCAACTTGACTTACTCAAGAAATTATTCATTTATAATTCGACAAATAATCGTATTCAGTAACTTGACAGTTCCGAGTAAAATTATGTTACCTACCATACTGACAATAATAGTGTTGGGGGTAGTGAACGAATTTGCAGAAAGAATGAATAGTCAAATCTATACAAATAAATAAAATTGAATTGTCTGTTTGTAATGTTAAAATAAGAGCTTTTTACTAAATGCATATTATGAAAGTGTATACGGTACTTATTTATGTATATTGTTTTTTTTTGTCTGTCTGTTTGTTCCAGCTTATCTTCGAAACGGTTGGACCGATTTTCACGGGACTATCACTGGCAAATAGTTAAACTAACCGTTTATTTTTTAATTCAAAACGGGACGGGACGTGGGTTTATTTATATACATCAGTTAGCAGGTTAACATTGAAAATAAACCCAACTTTTTAATGTCCTCTATTTATAAAAAGTGTAACTTAGTACAATAAATGTTCACTATAATTATATTCAGATTAATTTTTATTTTTTAAATATTTTTATTATATCAAACTATAAATTATAATTATTTGTATTACAGCAAATTTTGAAAAAACAAATCAATCACCGGTACAACAGCTTAATAAAAATAATAAAGCAAAGTTCCTCTGACAATAGGTAATTATTAAATTATATGCAAAATATATTTTTTAATTCTATTTATATTTTGCCAGAGGAATTTTCGCGCGGTTTCGGAAAACGGGACTATTTTGCGTCCCGGAGCTTTGGCCAGGGACAACGGGGCATGTGACCGAGAAAAGAGACAGTACCGTTCAAAATGGGACATATGGTCACTTTACGAATAGTTGCTGTTATAAGGAGTAACTTACTTTTATTTTAGAGAAAGCCTCGCGGGCGAAGCCGCATGCAGAAGCTAGCTACGAATAAATATTAAAGCCCGTACCTAATGTGTTGTTACCTATAGGAATATTGAAAATGCAGTCTTTTAATCATAAAATACAACAGCAAATTTGTAAATTGGCCAAGCCCAAATCTATTCTCAATTTATTGACTTGAAAAAACAAAAAACAACAAATCAACAACAAAAACATGAAATCGGTCATTACTTATTCTTTATGTTATAAGCACACATAATTATGTGTTTTACAGTTAGAATAATTTAATTCAATCAAAATTAAGCATTTATTTATACAGCATTATATTTTTATAAGCGAAAGCACAACACTTGAGATTGGCTGGACCAATTTGGCTATTTTTTAACATGCTTTTTGTTTTTAAATGTTTGTAATAGTCTGAATAAGGTTTTCAGGGAAAAACTTCAAAGTCATTTTTTAATGAAAATTTAAGTTTGGACGCAGTCTGTCAGGTCAGATAGTACACTATCTGACTTTGCGTCCAAACTTAAATTTTAATATTTAATATTTATATTATATAATTTAATATTTATATTTATATTAATAGTACCTACATTATACAATTCATTCAATTTCACTCATTCTTTTTTTCACTTCACTCCCTTTGTTTGTCTAATGATTATAATTTATATTTTTCGTTATACAAATAAATTATGTGTGTGCTGTTAGAAGATGTAGGAGATTAAAAACTAAAAGTGGTCAAGCCTTTTACTAAAGCAACATATCAAAGCATGCAAACTACAAAACTGTCATGTAAATAACTGACATTGTTTTGCTTATCACAATAACTAGCTTAGATTAGTACAATTACAAACACAAATGAAGTTGAATAAATAACCTGACAACTTCTAAAATACATACAAAATATTTTATGAATAAAAATTTATTTAAATACTTATATATTTTTTTATAGAATGTAAGTGGCCAGGTTTTAAAAGCAGTTCAACATACCTTTGGCTGTGCAGGCACTGATGATGTATTTTGGGAATATGTTTGGCTATGTGCATGGGACTCTCTATATTGCTGATGTTCCCGGTGTTGGTTAGTTTGAGGGTAACCTGGACTAGATTGTGGGTAACCTGGCTGGGCTGGGGCAACTTGGGCTGGGGCTACTTGCCCTGGGTACCCACATTGAGCAGGCTGGGAGTAGCCTTGAGCCTGTTGGGGGTAACCCGTTTGAGCCGGCTGTGGATAACCCTGGGGTGGGTACCCTTGAGCAAAACTTGGCTGAGGATAACCCTGGCTTGGTTGTTGGGTTGGATATCCAGAGCCTGGTTGAGGATAACCCTGCTGCGGTGCTGGGTAACCCATGGTTGGGAATCCCGGCATTGGCATTGGGTTTCCAAAGGACTGTGGGGCAGCGTTGTTGTATCCAACATTAGGATAGTATTGCTGTTGTTGCGGGGTTCCTGCTTGACCCTTGAAGGAAATGAAAATGAATATCAATTCATTGTCTACCTAGCAATTTGATAGTATTGTATTCAAAGACAAAATTGTTTGTTATTTCGACTACTTACAGTGTTACAGAATAAAAATTACATAAGGTAGGTACTTAGATTAGGTTTAAAAACTACCCATTGTGCTTACAAAACTTAAAATATGAAACTACAACAATTCGTGTACACTTTTCAATTCAGATTTCAGTTTGTACATATTTACAAATAAGATAAAAGTCCAAACATTTAACAACTTTTAACATTGTTGTAAAAGCAAAGGTTGTGAATTAATCACAGCATTCAACGTTTCAAACTGTTCATTATTATTATGCTTAACTTTTGGATCTCAATCAGCGCTAAAAACAATTCAATTTGTGATAAACAAAACAGTTGCTTCGCAAAAGGCGCCGATTTCATATAACCAAACTTTTTACTAACTGAGGCTATTCATTCACAACGTGCATTATGAAACACCCAAACCAAGCTACATCTAAAATCTACAACTATGAACCAAAAAAAAACACTTACTTGTTGCCACGGATTCATTATAATACAACTTTAACGATACGGAACTTGTTAAACACTGACTGAGCAAGAGGCAATCGCAATCGCAACTAGACTTGGTTATTGTGATGACGAACTACGCACGAACCGGTGACTAACTATTGCAACATGAACACAAAACAAGAGCCGGTTGATGACGTGAGTTATTTTCCTTCCTGATTCGATGGGAAAAACTACTTTCTGCGAGAACTACAAATTGACCGATGACGAATAACTAAACGACATTGACACTTTGACAACCGACAGCGCGATGTGACAGCTTTACTGTGCTGCCAGCCAATATTTTACTTAACTACTAAGCAGCATAACATTTCTGTTTGTCTAACTATCCATAACCTTACTATAAATGCGAAAGTGTGAACTATACTAACAAACAAATAAACAAACAATGAGTAGTACGGTAGTACGTTCCTGTGGGATAATTTCCGAACTCCATACAGACGAAGTGGGCAAAAGCTACTAATGAATAATGTTTCGTTCGTATTGTACGAACCTAATAATTATTAGGTTTATTAAAAAGTTTGTTGTGTTTTCTTAAAAATCTATTTTTCAATGTTTCTGTTATATTGTGGGTATTATAATGATTAAAATAAATTCAGAATTTTTACTCATGTCTCGCCATTAATAAATGATTTTTTTTTGTGCACCTCCATAGCTATTCATAACTCCTTGATTCGCTATTCCATTCGATTATTAACATTATTTGTTAGTAGGTGGTTATTAGTAGTAAGACCACTCCATTCTGTATCTGGGGCCTTCCCCAGAAAAAAATAATGTATCGTTCCCATGAATTTTCTTCGGAGGTCGGCTGTCAGCAGGGCGATCCCCTCGGGCCAGCAACTTTTAGCTTCGCTATAAATCCCATTATTCAAAATTTAAAATCGAAATTTAACCTTTGGTATTTGGATGACGGAACCTTGGGAGGCGATGTGGACACTGTATTATCTGACTTATCAGATATTAAAACAACATTAAAAAATATTCGTTCAGAATAAAATTTTAGCAAATGTGAACTCTTTATTCAAAAAACTTCTTACGGTTTGGATAGTTTAAAATTGAAATATAATTTTCTGGCATCCAATATAAAAATAGTAGACAGAAAGTCACTTTGCCTCCTGGGTTCTCCCATTTTTGAAGAATCTTTTCCTGATTATATTACTAAAACTATTTCTAAATTCCAAAGTCACGCAAATTGTTTACTCGAAGTAGGTAGCCCGATAAGTCTAATACGGTAGCAAATCGAACGGAATCAACCAAGGCAAAGTCAAAGTTGGTCAAAGTTGTGCACGTATCGCATCATGATACCGATACTTTCTAAATATTTTAGTAAGGTAAGTAGATACTTGAATGAGAAATTTTTCTATCGCAACCTTAGGTAATCTCTTCTCACAAACCTACTATTTGCATCTATTAAAATATTCTACCAAAAAACATGAACGTTTTCAAAGTAGGTAGCCCGATAAGTAACTTTTGGAGGGAATTTTGAGCAAAACACGCAATCACTGTGTTCAATCACTTGAAACAGAGTACTTTTATTAATTAAAGACTTGTTCGTACGTCGAAAAGCGCGACCTCAGTAAGCGTGACGTACTCTTATCAAATTTATGGGACAAGAACATTGAAAATGGCTTAAATATACGCATTTTGGCCGCCACGGTCGTCTTGTATCCAGTCAAGCTGTGGTACCGAGCTTGTCACTGCAGCTTTGGTTTGGTTTTCGTGAAGGTCTGAATGTTTCATTATTCATTAATTATTTTGGGCAACGTTGCTGCGCTATTATTCTGATATACAGGGTGAACTTTTGAGAGGGGGCAGTAAGGGCAAATCAAAGTTTCTCAAAAGTTAAAGACAGTCTCATATAACCGTTTTCCTGTGGGTACAATACAATTTAGCTACCTGACCTTACTGCCCCGTCTCAAAAATCCAGCCTGTATATATATACTACAGCCTACAACAATATAACCTCCAAAGAGAAGCTAGATACAAGGTGTAGCGAATCGCAAATTCGCAATTATACCTAACTGCTGATATTCTTAAGATAAAGAATATGAAGAAGGTAAGGCACCATCACAATTTATCACAAAAATAATTTTCGAGCGAACTTTACCCTTAAAGTTGTGCATTTGACGAATTGCCATTAATTTGTATTGTAGTAATATTGCCAATCGCTTCAATTGCATTCGCTTATCAAATGTGTGTGTGTTTTCGATGTTCACGAAAATGAACATCGTTTACCATGAGACCAACCCTGAAATACTTAATGAATACCAGTCTATTATTGTCAGAGGGCAGGGCAAAGGTTTCTCATATAGGGTAGGCATGATATATCACAGCTAGGTGGGCTTTACAAGTTAACGAGTAATAGTCGACCAATTTAATTTTGCAGTTTGAGAATTGACCGTGACGTACATATATCGATGTATGGGAGAACATGTTTTACAAGTACAATGTTATGTTTGTTTTTGGGATAAATTCATCCCAACTTCCCAACTACGGAACACTTCATTGTGCGTGCGTCTGACATGCACTTGGCCGTTTTTTTTTCTCCTAAAATTGTTTGTCCGAAAACCAATATCCATAACACGTTTGCTAGAGACTTCAGTACCTAACCATAATGTTCAAAAATTCGACATTTGTATATTCTGTCATCTGTGTAACCGACATAAAGATGCAAATCTTTTGTAAGTGAAACAAATGACTGAATAGAAATGGTAAATTGAAAACTGACGATACTAAATATTTGGCTTATTTTATTTTGCGTAAAATATGTTATACCAACTGAAATATTCTATGTTCTATGTTAGAGGGTTTGGTTTCCGCAGTTAGTCCTTCAAGTAGACCATTGTGCGTGAATATTTGACTACATTGAAATTGGTAAAAGTACTAGTTGGTAAGCAAGTTATTGTTTAAACGTTCACTTGCCAAAAATTAGGTTTGTGTTACAATTATTTGTGAAGAGTTCGCTATTAAGTAATAATTTGGCAAATGAAATTATGCGGAAAATTGTTTGGTAAGTGATAATTTTTTTTTTTTTTTATGAAACATGTGTAACCCATTTTTAAGATTTCCAATATTTTCCAAGCAATCGATTTACATTAACACCAAGCTAGCTCCTTTCGAAATTATAATAGCAAAACTTTTTCTTTAGCAGAAGAGTAAGTTCATGATAAAAGGTCGCTTTCAACGTATTGTGTACCAGATTATTTATAAAACTTGATTAAAGTAAAGCTAGGTGAAATAGATAGACAAAACCTATATAATATACTAGGTTTTATTATGCTTTAAATTCGACATAGGAAATGACACAACTTGTCATTGATGAGAAATTGACAATTAATAAAAAGAAAATGTTGGCGTATAGACGGAAGAAGTAAGGAGTTTATATCACTAGGCTTTTGAATTAAATGAAACTTTTAAAATGCACACGCGCAATACAAGAGAGCGCCTATACATAATGTAGGATGACAGAAAGTAGTGCCCATGCGTGTTGCTAAGATGAAAGTAGTTGGCGTTTGCGTTCATCTGATATTCCATCATCCGTCCCTGGGACGCAAACCCATTGCTGCGGTGAACATCTTCAGCTTTGGCCGGAGAAGTCCTTTAGTGCGACCATATCTTGTGTATTTATATAGCGAAAAGCAGCATGTTTAACAGATATTCTTTCTCATCTGAAGTGATAATGAACATCGATGTGGTTGCAAAGAGACTTAGTTGAAAGACTAATTGCACTTTGGTTATCACAATTCATTGTATTCCTGATAATAAAGCGGGCCAAAAGTCTTGCTGTAATTGGTTGAGCCAAATGGCTTCTTATACAGCTGTGGCAAGTGATATGTGCTCTGCCTCAGTTGTTGACAGCCTGTTTTTTTTAGCACCAGCTGATAGCAGCTCCTTGAAAAATAAATACATATCCAGAACGTAATCTTCTGTCTTTATCAGTGGCCCAATTAGAATCGCTATATACAACCATATTATTTGTATTGTAGATAGCCAATAATTTCAAGAAAATGTAAAAATAGCACAATAAGGACAATACAGAGTAAACGAAAAAAAAAAAAAAAATTTTCAGAACACTGAATGATGGATAATAATAATTTATTTACAAAAGTCATCGGTGAGGTTGTCCGGCACCCAGCGTGAAATTATCCTCCTCACGCGAAGATGCACTTGTAGAATTTCGTGAAGGCTTCTCGATCCAACTTGCAGTATGCGCTGAATTTCTTGATACGTAACTCTCCTATTGTCATGGATATAAATTTTTCACTGCTAGCACAGCCGTCAAAGGGCGACCACTTTTTTCTTCATCCCCCAAAAGTAGTCAACCGCACTTGAATTCGTTATACTAACGATACACGGTTGCCTTAGAAGTGCTTTCATCCATGAATGCCATTTGACGTACGATGCGTCCGGTTTCAGAAGGCACTCGCAACAAAAATCATAGCGCGAAAATGTTCCCGGCGCAGATCCATTTTCTAATGAGACACGATAATTTAAATTAGCTCGCAAACAATGTGGTGGGAAATTTTGAAATTGGAACGTACTTATTTTTACTTACAGATAATCATATTTTCAAAATAGATTTTATCTGGCTAGTCTCTCATACATAAAAACTTTTTTCGCAATACTTTCTGAGTGGTCTGGTATTTGGGTATAATGTAGCGGCCGAAAGTAGGCCGTAGACATACTGATTTTTAAAAATTAAATAGGTACTGCAAAGTATAGCGGGCTTTATTAAACATCAATCAATATAAATCAACTCAGCCTATTGCACTCCACTGCTGGATTTAGCCCTCTCCCAGGCTGCGCCACAACACCCTATCCTCCGCCTTCCGCATCCAGTCTGTCCAGCCACCTTTTTAAGGTCGTCGGTCCATCTAGCTGGGGAGCGTTCTACGCTTGCCGATACGCTGTCTCCATTCTAGGACTCGTCTGCTTCACCGGCCATCGGTCCTTCGGGAACTCCGATTCATTTCCGGATATCTTCATTTTATCCTTCAAAGAAACTTCAAGAATAGCGCGCTGAGTGGTCTTGAATTTGTGGGTCAGCACGGCTGTCAGTGTCCACTTTCGGCAACGTATGTCATAGCGGGCAGGACGCACTTGTTGAAGACCTTATTAGTCTCCTTCATTGCGGGATAGGCGACGAGAAGATTAAAACGTTAAGTTAGACTACTACGTTTATTGAAGATATTGCAATAAAAATAAGGCCAGTTTAGAAGTGCCTTTGGTTATTGTTGTCGCTCGAATGACCATTACAGTAACAGTAGTCAAAAATATCATAATTTCATCGCATAGCAGCCGCGTAGATGACCTTCCATAAACATTCCATTTTAAGTAGTAAAAAAGTCCTGCTCATGCGATATTTTTGCCTTAATCGTGTAAATATAGACGAGACTTTAGACTACATCTCAAATCTCTAGATAGCGTAGATATTTTATTTGATAAAGCCATCCTCAGTGCAGATATCATGTACGATTTGACAGATAAAGTTGTTTTGGTGACCGGAGCAGCAAAAGGAATCGGTGCTAATTTTGTTAGACAAATACTGGAGGAAGGCGTGCAGGTATTTTAAACATTTTCCTTAATTATGTTGTGAGGTACAGGGCCTGTTTCAGACTTTTAGAAGTAATTTAACTTATCCAGCAGTGCTATTCTGTAATCTTCTCACCGTGAAAACTTAAGTGAAGTGAACGTGGAGTGAACTGTCAGTGTATCAGGTGGGATGCACCTGATACTAGGGATGGACCAAGGATTACATATACAATCGTAATCGAGATTTTAATAATATTTTTATGATTATTCTATTGATCATAATCAGTTAACTGATTAAATAAACGCAATCCCATGACCCAATCGCGATGTGTTTTAACTGACTAAATAAACGCAATCCCGTGACCCAACCGCGATGTGTTTTGAAGAAGCGATAGTGGATTGAGTCGACTAAAGACTGTGCGACGTTATTCAGCGTTGTTATTAACCCAAATCTATTAAATAAGAAGAGATAACCGAGTGTATCAAGTGATCGAGTGCTAAAAGTATGCCTGGCTGACGGACCATAGAATTTATCCCCTCACAAACTATGTGGAAACCTAACTAAACGATGTGTGTGTCTGTGTACATGACCCATTCGAATAAAAAACTTGCGGATTATTTAATAAGTACCTTTCTAATATTTTATTTTAGGTAGGTAAATTTATACCGACCAACGCGTTGCCAATAATAAAATACATAATCAGCCTATAATGTTTCCACTGGGACACAGGCCTCCTCTCAGTGAGAGGGAGTGGGCCATAATCCACCACGCGGGCCCAGTGCGGGTTGGTAGATGTCACATAGCTTCGAATTTTTTTGTTCTATGACATGCCGGTTTCCTCACGATGTTTTCCTTCAACGTTTTGAGAGCAGTGGTGATGTAATAATTTACACAAAGTAAAGCGCCTGTCTGGGTTCGAACCTACGACTTACAACTCGTAAGTCACGGCCGTTACCACTGGGCCACCGCTGCTCCTAATAATAAAATAATATTCATAAAATCACCGTCATCAATACTATAACAAAATTCAACTATTCAAATGACACTCGCGCAGCGCGCGCACTGGCCGGCGGGCGGCTAGTCTCACTTCATCCAGCCCAAGTGAAGTGATGTTGCCATGGCAACGAGAATCGAGAGAAGTGATAAGATCACGACACTTGCGCGTCGCGCTTACCGACTCACTTCACCTAGCTTCACTTCACTTCACTTCGGCGCGGGTGGTTACTATGGTTACGAGAATCGGGTGAAGTGATAAGATCACGCCGCGCTTACGCGTGAGGCGCTGTTATTAACATCAAGTTGTTTTTTTTTTAATTTCCCGTTTTTTATTTTTAAATGCGCGACAAACAAAAATTTGGTTTTACCAACTTTATATCAAAATCCAAAATGGCGGCTACAAACATTTGTTACCATGTGTGTCGTTTTCATGGTTTTCGAAGTGTTAAAGCCGATAGTGAGGTCAAATCTAAAAAGCAAGATGGCGGCTGCAAAAAATTTCAGATTTTTCATCATGGGTGTCGTGTTCTTGGTTTTTGGGGGTGTTAAAGCCGATAGTGAGGTCAAATCTAAAAGCAAGATGGCGGCTGCAAAAAAATTCAGATTTGTCATCATGGGTATCGTTTTCATGGTTTTCGGGGGTGTTAAATCCGATAGTGAGGTCAAAATTAAAAAGCAAGATGGCGGCTGCAAAAAAAATTCAGATTTTTCATCATGGGTGTCGTTTTCATGGTTTTCGGGGGTGTTAAAGCCGATAGTGTGGTCAAATCTAAAAAGAAAGATGGCGGCTGCGAAAATTTGGTAATTTTCGCAGCCGCCATCTTTCTTTTGGAATAAAGAAACCAAATTGAGTTTCTGACTGAATTTTTGTTTTGCTATTTTATTTTTAAAAAACCCTAAATAGTAACGTTTCAACACTTAAATACTAGTTTTGAAATAATATAAAATAATCAATAGAATTAGCATAAAAATATAATTAAAATATCGATTATGATTATAAATGTAATGTTTCGTCACTCCATAGCATCAGTGAGATGACACTGACAGCTCACTCCACGCGAGCTTTCACGGTGAGATTTTTACAGAATCGAAATGCAGGTGTGCTACGAGCCAACATTTTTTGAAGCGAAAACTTTTTTAGGCTTGTTGAGCGATTTTTGTTAGCGCGTTGAGCGATTTTCGCGTCATCGACATGCCCGCGCCGACATGCTGTAGTAGCAGTAAGTGAAGTTAAATTGACCACGTGAAGAGTTTAACTTGTGTGTGTATATCTACTGTATAATGTGCAAATTCTGTTTGAGATAATCATTATTTTATTGAAGTTAAAACTTCTTTAGCGTCGAGCGATAAGTTTTCACTTCTGTCCTCAGTCCCCATTTATTTTTCATTACTAGATTTTTTTAGTATCACCATGTCCACAACTCCACAGTTAGACAAACTGTGATGTTATATCATGACATACCTAATTAGGTACTGTGTTTGACTGCATATTTACAACATCCTCACGCCTTAATATTTTAATTACCTAGTCATTTAGTAACATTTGAATTACACGAGGGTGACACTGAAAGTTCTTAGAAAATCAAAAACTGAACAAACTAGCAAGTTATTAGTTTTATTATATTTTTTCAAAATATTGTCCATTTACATCAATACATCGCTGCATCCGATGGAACCACTGAGAAAAACACTTTACCAACTCGTCCATAGGGGTCTCTTCGACGGCATTTTGTAACGCAGCCACTGCTTCCTCGGCGTCCATAAAACGTTTTTCTCGAAGTTTATCTTTTAATTTTGGAAATAAATAAAAATCACAAGGTGCGAGGTCGGGGCTATAGGGCGGGTGACCCAGTAATTCCACGTCTGACGTCGCCAAGTAGTCGATTGTTTGCTTGGTGGTGTGCGACGAGGCGTGGTCGTGGTGAAGGAGGATCCTACTGCGAGGTCGTTTCTTCCGAACTTTTTCCAAGACCAGTGGCAAACAATTGTTAGTGTACTACTTTGCAGTAACAGTTTTTCGATCCTCTAAAACAAATGTTGCGTAATGACCTGTCCTTCCGAAGAACGAGGCCACCATCTTTTTTCCCACGCTTCGACCTCTCTTCACTTGTTGGCAGTTGGCAACTCCTCGGAAGGAAACACCCAGACAGCAGACTGTCTCTTAGTTTCAGGATCATAACAATAAATCCAGCTTTCGTCACCCATAAGTATGTAGGACATAAAACGACGGAGTTTTTGAGCCTCTGTCAAATTATGAGGTATCCACCGGGCACAAAACTTCCTGACCGCTAAATGTTCATGGAAGATTTTGTACACTTCACTCATACCGATGACTAAGCTTGTCCGAATCTGCGGATAAGTCACTCTTTTTTCAGTCTCTATCATACGCCGCACAACACTGATGACTTATCTTCAGTCGTCGCCGTAGAAGGCCGTCACGCAGATAATCGGTGAGATTAGTGCTACCACGTTTAAAATCATTAAACCAGTTGTAAACAGTGGCACGAGATGGGGCTTCATCGTGAAAGGCCAATCGAAGTCTATCATAACTTTCTTGTTGACTTAAATGATATCGAAACTCATAAAAAATCATTGTACGAAAATTTTCTCGCGTTAAATTCATACTGACGTGATCACGTGACAGACAATTTTCAATTTGCCGCCAACTAAATCGTAAACAAATGACAAATGAATAAATTACATACACAATAATATTGGCAGAGTTCCCTTTTCAAAATTTTAACTGTTTTTTATTATATCGTTTACAAGTGGCCAGTTCTAAAAAGTTTTAGTGTCGCCCTCGTAATGTTGCTAATTATTACCTAGTTGCATTGGTAGAATTTGTATCTACCTACAGTCGACGGAGTAATCGTAAGCACATCATATTTAAAACTACTTATCTTACTATCAAAATCTCTTGTTTTGGTAGGAGAATTCCAAAAAGATTTTGAAAATGAGAACAGTTTCGTCACGGTAATATTAATATTAATATTACCGTGGTTTCGTTCTGCAGGTATGCAATGGTGTTTGTTTTTGCACATACCATAGCAATAGATCTTGCAACCTTTACCTAAGTAGTACTTAGGTAGGACTTTAAAGGAGACTGTGACCTCTGAGTTTGTTTCGGCCTTTCTTCTCAGAGTAGTCAGATAGGAAATGCCGACCTAATCTAGCTTTATTTTAAAAATATGATTGACGTGTAAAAGTGTTTGTAAAAACCTACTTAGGTACAGAAAAATAAATCATTTATCAGTGTCGGGCTGCAAAAGAACCGAAACAAACACGCCATCTTTGTTATGCTGGTGTGCGTGACAGCTACGTTTTACACTCGCGCCGCGTCATCGTGCTTATGTTTGCATTTAGCGGCCAACAGTTGGACGCATTTTTTTTCGACGAGTTCACAGCTTGACTGTCTATCTAGACATATTTATATCTTTGCTTGCAACGTAGATAAACACATTGTCATGAAAAATTTACGTTTTTATAAGACAATTACCAGGATACCGGCATGTGCGCGTGGTGACTCTCTGCCTATTCTCTCTCGCAGAGAAGAGACCAGGTGTCCCCACCATCAGCAGTGGGGACTTTATAGGCTTAATATGCATGTTTTATAATAATCTCTTGTTAATCAATTCTTTAATGTATATTCTGCAGCATATAAGGATCCTGGATGTAGACGAAGGATCAGGAGAGTTACTTCAAGATGAGTTGAATGAAAAATATGGCGAGGACAAAGTAAAGTTCGTAAAATGTGACGTCACTAATGATGTTCTACAAAGCTTTAGAAGATGCCAAAGAAGATAAAGGTTATATTGATCTTCTGGTTAACAACGCTGGAGTGGCGGATGAGAGTAAAATAACATTGATTAGGAAACTAATCGAAATTAATTATGTAAGTATTTATACATTTGTTAAGATCACAGACCGGGTTGGGGTAGATGTGATTCTTGAATGGAGACTGCAAATCAGCAAACGTTCACAAGGCTTCATCAGGCTAGAAGGAGCGACGATCCCAGAAGCAACTGGCTGATAGCAGATAGATGATTATGGTCTAGACTTAGATGGTGTGCGATTGGTGAGGCCTATATCCAGAAGTGGACTTCTATAAGCTGATTATATAAGGGAATGATGCATTTCTGCTCCCGAAAGATATTAATAAACCCTTTTCTGTGACTTGTGATATCCAAAAAGCGTGATCCTTAATTACTTTCCAACTCGACTCGTCAATCCTAATTGGTGGCTTAAGGTATTGCAATTTCACTTGTATTCCATAATACGGATTTTAAAGGATTGTTAAGCTATTGTTAAGCCACCCAAAAAAAAAGCTACGCTTCAATATTTTAAGTTTTTTCACTTTAATATTTTAACCCGACTTCTAGATACAATACATCTCATTCTGCCTTCCAGATAGCACTGGTAAACGGTACCCTGAAAGCCATTGAGCTGATGCGTAAGGATAATGGAGGCAGAGGAGGTGCTGTCATAAACGTGTCCTCAATCGGAGGGCTTATTCAGGTATCACCAATGTTTACATACTCATCTACTAAGCGCGCTGTCATGCAGTTCAGCCATTGCGTTGGTGTAAGTAGTGAGCGAAGATGCAACATACGGGTGTCCAAAATTTTGCTATTAATAATTATAATTATTATTATTATTATTATTATTATTATTGAGAAGAGAGAAACTTCACGGTTAGTCTTTTAAAAATAATTGGCTTTCAAAGTTTCAGTGTTATGTATGAGAGAACAGTGTAGACCTGTCAACAAGTAGCAGGTACTTAACAAAATAGGAAATGGTCAACAAATAAAAACATCTATCAGTCTACAAGGCCTACAATGTTCTCACATTCACTAAATAGAAGAGAACCTATATAAAAGATAAATAAAACATACTAAAAACCATTTATAAACCAAATGACATGATTGTCATTCGATTTCTTACATTTAGTAAAAATCTGGGTAGATAACATAAATATAGGTCCACAAAAGATCGTCACTGTCACAGATAGCGCACTGCTTCTCCTTTTTCATTCTGGCTTATTATGGCAACTGCAGATCAATGTTATAAAAAGTGATAAAGGTAGAAGGCATGTAGAAGAACATACAACAAGGATACAAGCATCCTCTAATATCTTCTTTAAACAACACGCTGCAGATACCAGCTGCCTGTCATCTTCTCTTCCCTAAACACGATGAAAAAGAACTTTTCTAATATTCCAGCAAATTCCTTGCGCGCATACGGGCGTTAGAGTACTGACAATATGCATCGGAGTCACCGATACTGCTATATTGGGCAAAATTAAATGCATTGAAAAAAGATTAGACCTGGAAGCACAAAATGTATTGGGATCACATCCAGTCCAAAGGTGAGTTGATGCCTTATCGTTTCATGAAGATGAAGGAGGTTTAAAGGTAGTGTAGTCTTGTATTTAAGTCCATGCTTAGAAAATATAAAATAGTCAAGGGATTTATAATGCACCAGCAACCCATAGTCAGGTCAGTTTGATGAGACTGAAAAACGAAACAACCCTTAAACATCGATAAGTTTGCACTAGAATTAATTATTTCATAGTAAGGACGACAGAATTATGGCAGTCCTAGAAATTACTGATATTCTGCTAATTCAGGTTATGCTCAAAGTTAACCAGCGAGGTAATTGCGTAAAATGTATTGGTTTCAATTGCACACATGCAATGACAATTCATTTTGACAGGTCACCTCGCTCATTTCGTTATTTTTGTTGTTGAGCACACGAATTTTTCAAACCTTTGAAGCAATCGCTTAGGAATTTCCTTCAAAACCCTTGGATCGGGATTGAAAATGTTTTATCCAACGAACTGATGATACTTTATTTATTTTTTGTAGCGCCCAATCAGCAGCTCGTGGAATGATAGACATGTTTAAGCAAGGAGAAAGTGCCAGCATCTGGTTGGTTCGAGCCGATGAACCTGCAGAAGACATTACTTCCCACATATTGAAGACAGATGCGGAAATTGCTCAAGTTATCGCAGGATCATCGGAATAGTTTTGCAAAGAATAAGGGTGCTGTTAGACAAACTTGCAGTGTAATTTGCACTTCTGAATATGTGTGAGATAATTTTTGATTTGACAATCGTACACTTCTCTTTGTGATCTTTGATATTGTAACGCTGTTGTATGTACATATAAATCCCATTAGATAGAGTTAAAAATATAATAAAGTTAAGCAAATCAAATGGAAGTATAGTAAACAATATTTAAAACTACCTGCATACCTATTATTTAATAGTGGATTGAAGTGGAATGTATGGAAGAAAACATATATGTTCTCTCATATATTCCAACTGCAAATGTAAGTTTGGACGCATAATATTGAGAGATTTACCATGTTATTTTAAGACCGTATAGTTTTTATAGGTTTTACTGCAATCTATAAGTATAGTACTATTTCCTGTATTTAAAAAAAAAATTAGGTTTTCTAGTTTCGGAGATAAGATAAGACTTCGAATACCTAGTAAAGTTTCATAAATTTTCTTTAATAACTTTAAAACTGTTTATTTTAAAATTATAAAAAAAACATATTTGAGACCCTCACAACCCCTTTAATTTAATGAGTGAGTAGAATAAGTAAAACGAAACAGTTTGTAATATATATTTTCTTTATACTAATTCGTTCGCCAGAATTTATTAATCATTATTTATTTACGTTACACGTCCGTGATTGGGTCACAGAAATTCATATGTGTACCAAATTTCAACTCAATCGGTCCATTAAATTCGGAGCACATTGGCTGTGTCAGACGGACACACAAGTGATCCTATAAGGGCTCTGTTTTTTCATTCGGACTTACGGAACCCTAAAAATGAATAAAATTAGCAAGATCCTTTTCTGAGAATAAAGGCTTCTACATACTGGCGCGACTTGTCGCGCGACTCGTCGTGACACAAAGGCACCGCTTGTAGCGCTACACGCGGTGTCTTTGTGTCGCGTCGCGTCGCGCGACATGTCGCGCCAGTATGTAGGAGCCTTTAAACTCAGGCAGTTTAATGCTCAGGACAAGAAGGTTAGTCGGTATGTACGAGTTGAAAAACGCAGTAGTTTTGATAACCGGTGCTGCCAAGGGCATTGGTGCGGCAATCGTTATAATACTTGTGGAACAAGGAGCTAAGGAAAGAAATAATCATACTTTTTTCATTCGTTATTCAAAAAATGTATTTTGAAAAAGTTATATGGATAC
Organism: Atethmia centrago; assembly: GCA_905333075.3. NCBI lineage: Eukaryota > Metazoa > Arthropoda > Insecta > Lepidoptera > Noctuidae > Atethmia > Atethmia centrago. Next base: position 24,263,735 of record HG995378.1, on the reverse strand, counting down.
TACAAGTATCAGTGACACTTTAAGTCGTAATTAAAAATAAAAATACAAGAATTTGTTTATACTATGGAAGGAAGAGTAAAGTGCCTAAAATAAAATGAATATAAAAAAATAATGCTTTGAATGTTTTTGTTACATAGACTTTCAAGATTAGATGATCAAAATAATAATTGTTCAAATGTTAACTAAGTAACTATATTTTTATAGCATGTAAAAATACTGGATATTGACGAAGTTGCAGGAGTATTATTACAAAATGAACTAAACGAAAAACACGAAGCTGACACTAATATTCACTAAATGTGACATAACCAACGATGAGGAGCTCTTCGGGGCTTTCGAGGATACTTCAGAACAGTATGGCTACATAGATTTGGTCGTTAACAATGCCGGTGTGACCAATGAGAGTAATAGTGATTGCATTCCCAAAGAATTGAAGAATTGATTGATTGAATTGAAGTTAATGTTGTAAGTACATAATATTTCTCTAAAGTCCTTTCCTCCTATACAGCAGCAGCAGTAGCAGTAGTGCAACAGTTTGAGTACTTAATGCGTGAACTGGCTGAACAGGTCCACTTACACACAAAAATCTGTATGATTCTTTCCTCAAAAGACCATTTCAGACACCATTTACATGGTCCTCAAATGATCTAACCAAGATTATTTATTTTTGGATTCTTCTATACTCATTGACATTAATGATTTTTTATAATAATATATACAATGACATGAATATTTACTTTGTAAAGTGTTATATTTTTAATGATTGTGAATGTGAAGAGTATGTCGGTTATTGTATTAATTTTTTCTCTTAGTTTTAGGTAGTTTTAATCTTGGTCTGGCAGTTTGAGTAATTCATGCGGCCTACCCAAATGTCCTTCCTTTGGTTCGTCGAATCGTTGAGCTCCTTAAGTTCTGAGTTGAGCTGCACGATTACTGACAAATGCGTGCACTGGCTGGTTAGGTCCACTCAATCTATGTGGTTCTTTCCTCAAAAGACCATTTCAGACACCAATCTTATGATCATGTGATCTTCACATCATCTGACCAAGATTATGTCTGGACTTTAAAAGAGACTGTGATCTCTGAGTTTGTTCGACCTTTCTTCTCAGAGTAGTCAGATAGGAAACGCCGACCTCATCTCTTTTTTTTTATGACTTACCTACGTGTAAAAGTAGTTTGTACAAACCTACTTACAGAAATAAAATCATTTCATTTCTCCATTTTTCAAGATATTTTAAGATGACTTTAAGATCCAAGATGTTCTTCAAATCTAAAGATACCGATTTTTTTACTAGCCTTTTCTTTAGTGATGGGTAACTCATCAATTTTATTTGAGGTTGAAGGATTTTACCTCATGAGGTCCGCACGAGGCACCCCTCATTTGAGGTGAGGAATCGGCAACGGCGTATTCACCTCACGACTCGTGAGCCCGAGTCGAATTCAGCCGAACGTACGAGGGAGTGAGGCGGGCGGGCGCGACGGCGACTCACGAGTACTCACGAGTCTCTACTCACTCGCGAGTCACGAACTCGTTAGCCTCACTCCTCGCCACGATTTCAGTTTGTCAATGTCCATTTTTGAGAACGCGTGAACGAGTGCGGTGTGGTGAGGTGGTTCAATGAGTAGATCCAAGTAACTCTTTCAATTTGCGATCATGAGTACCTCAAACGAGACACCTCATTAGTGAGGGACTCATCACTACTTTGCTTTCCTACTGCTGGACAAAGGGCTGCCTAAGTCTTTCCAAGTTACCGATAGAATTGCCAATTAATATCGATTACCGATAAGATATTGTGTTTAAGAGAAAAAGTTGTATTACCACTATTATTAGAAAAAGGTTTAAATCAGTAGGAATATCGTAAATGACCTTTCATCATCATCTGCCTGCCTTTTCCCAACTATGTTGAGGTCAGCTTCCCGTCTAACCGGATGCAGCTGAATACCAGTATTTACATGGAGCGACTGCCTATCTGACCTCCACAACCCACGACTGGGTCATGCGACATCCCTTGTATATCGTAAATGATATTTTGTTACAATATTTGATATTGAAAAACCTGGTATTCTTGTCAATCATATTTTGTGTTATAGACAGCTGCAGTTAACGGTACATTAAAAGCTATTAACCTGATGCTTAAGGACCAAGGTGGAAGAGGAGGAACAGTCATTAACTCATCAAACGCAGTCCATTACTCTTTGTGTATGCTGCCACTAAAAGTGCTGTTCTGCAGTTCAGTAACTGTATTGGTGTAAGTATTGTCTTTGTAAAACCATATATGAAGGAGTGGAACTCCTTGCTAGAGTATATTATATTAATTATTATATAGGGTATTTGTTCAAAAGTCTGTTTATAAGGGTCTTAGTTGCCTGAAATAAAGTATATTATTATTATTAATATTATTAAAACACAATTAAGTTTCTCTGTAATAAATGATTTATGTTTGCTATTTACATGTTTGTTTAGCAGTAATTACAAAATATACATTCAATTAACTATAAAAACCTTACCTGTAATAGAAGAAACGACATTTAATGCCATTCGCCATTCATTACAACGTCAACTCCTAACAAACAAATACCTACCTAATTTTATAGTTTTCACAAAGGTTCTGATTCGACCACAGATTAACTAAAGGCTGACGACATTGCGGACTTCCTACCGTAATTTGGTAATGGTGCTAGTAGCGCGGCCTTTATTTGGAATAAAGAAAATATAATTTCTTTATATGTATTTTCCCATAACTCAGTTATTATATAAATAGCTATAATATCTTGGGTAAATATGTAGGTTAATTATTGTAAGGTATGAAAAATAGATGAATGAAAAGTTACGAATGTGATAATCATAATTATAGAAATTATTTCACAAGAGATTTTTTTAATGTGAACTTTTCTTAGCCGCAATAATAGAAAACAAAAATATCCTTTTCATTTTTCATGCTTGGAAAGTACGCTTGAAGTTATCTTGCGCGAGGGCGCCAAACCATCTCGTGCCTAAAGGTCCCTTTCATCCCTTGTATAACAATCTACTATTGATACTAACGTTTATGATGGGCAACAAACTGTATCGATGATAAAGTAGTGGTTGATTTTGTACCAAACTTGGCGCCCATGTGGTGCCCCATGGGTGCCAAAAAAAATTTGCCTACCAATATTGAACTGTCAAACTATGTATTTAATTGATTATATGTTTTTGATGAAAATAATTATTTTCAGACAGAACCATATCATTCGAAGACTGGTGTTCGGGTGATCACAATATGTTATGGTCCAACAACGACTGATATTATAGATCAAATGGCCAGTTTCGACAAGGACATTCAAATGCAAGAGCTAGCGTCGTTGTACCCAATGCAGAGGTTGGTATAATCTAGTAGGTATCCTATTGCTAAACCACAGAACCTGTGGTTAGCGGTCTTAGTTGTTAATAAATAAAGTACTCTTTACCACATATGGATTCGAGAAGACACAAATGGCAATGAATAAAAAAAACGGACTGCAATAGAATTATTTGACTGATTAATTTTATTTTATATATATTTAGGTACACTTGACAAATCTTAAATACAATATACAATCTAACACTAAAATTTAAATAGGTATTATGTACAAGTATATAAATGAAAATAAAAATAATCTTCCCTTTCTTTTTATTTTCATTAATATACTTGGACATTGGGCATAAAAAAATTCGGTAGCAAAAGGGTTGGTAGCGTTGGCAAACACTGGTCACGTGAACCGCTTGGTGATGTCCCGAAATACTCGATGAGCACTCTGACCCCCCACGTCCTTAGTGTTGTAACCCCAAACGGCTCAAACATAGCTTCCAATAAGGTTGTTATATTTGCACCAGTTGAGGTTTTCTGCACCTGCAGCAGCCGCCCCAGCACAGTCCGCCGTGCTAGGAAGATGGGATGGCGCAAAGGTTGCATTCCACACCAAAGGCCTGCCCAACTTCCAAAGCATTATGTTCATTCTGTCTAGCCTCTTCAGATAGTCGCGTGCCAAATTATTGGGTTCTAGAAGAGCCCAACGGATGATGTCATTAATGCTGGAGTGCCATACCAACCGACCAGCGCTCTCTCTGCAGGAAAGGTCGTGGTGACCGAGGCGGTCGAGTGCTTCAGGGAACTGCCAGCGATGTGGAGCAAGGATCGCCCACACGTCCAGACGCAGACTTGTAGCGAGTCGGAAAGTGGTGTCATCCAGCCTAGTGCCTATTTTGGGGGACGGTAGCCTGAAGTCAGAGGACTGACTCCCATTCTCCTACATCCAGCAGACGGACACTCAAAAGTATTGGTGGACGTATTAATGAGGTTATTGTGTACCTACAGAGCGGCTCAGCCCATTGTCTCTCCTGGAGGACACGGTGGAGCATACGGTGGAGGTCTGCCCGGCTTGGGCAGAGCAACGCCGTGTCCTCGTGGAGGCGATCGGCGGCGGAGATTTCTCGCTTCCGGCCCTGGTCCAGGCCATGGTACGGAGCGAGAGGGCATGGGCAGCCGTCACCTCCTTCTACGAACCAGAAATGTTCGTGAAGGAGGAGGCAGGACGGTTGAGGGAAAGGCAAATTTCGCGCCCTCTCGCCCCTAGCCGCCGCAGGAGTCGCCCTGGGCGTCGGGAATCCCGGGCGAATCCGGCCACCGTAGGCGCGGGCATGCGGACGGTGAGCAATGGGTAGCTCGCCTTCCGATAAGGATCAGGCCCGGGTCGACGGCACAACGTGTTCCACGCGCGCCTCAAACAGTTGTCAGCGCAAGTGTAGGGGTCCACTAGGACCGATGCCTGCCGGCGTCGCGGGAACGTACGAAAGGGTTACCGAGGCCCCTGGCAACACAGGCAACGGAAGGAACACGGGTCGATTTTAGTCAGTAAGAGCCTGACCAACCTTCCCGCTCCGCCCAGAGCGGGAGAAGCTATTTGAAAATTTCCCACCCAAAAAAATAAAGCCCGCTGTCTCTGGGAAGACGGTTTCTCGGGCTGTACCGTATCCGGACAAGCCACCATCCAAGCGTTCATCGTGACGGTCGAACCCGGCACTTCAGAGTAAACCTTATTGATTAATATATTTTTAGTAATAAGCTTTTTAGTGAAGAACGCGCCTCTTGAAAGAAAATAATTGGTTTTAGTGAATTGTTTAATTTATATTAATCTCCTCGGTGTGTGTTATGTTGATTGGATCCAGACTGCTCGTAAACTAGTATTTTGTATATAACCGGGTGTTGAAAAATCAACACCCGGTTATATACAAAATACTAGTTAGTTTTTTTAGTTTTATGTTGTTTCACTTTGTACAGTGTGGTCAGCAGTTCAAGGAACTCTTGAGGCTTATAGAAGAGGAGAAAGTGGAAGCACCTGGTTGCTCAATAATGGAAAACCGGCTAAAGACATCACTTCAACAATCAATATGGCGTATGCTAAGTTCGCTCAACTTCTGAGAGACGACTGATTAATGATTTTACCGAGAATAAATATGATCTAAAAACTTGCTAATAATTTTATTATATGGGGTTCTAGAGACAATTAAGACATTTTTCTGATTTTCCAAAAAATAACTAAACGATCGCAGGCTATGTTGAAATAGTCGTAAACTTATAACGGAATAGTATAAGAGTGTATTATTTTATGATTAAAAGCGTATATGATGAAGAGTGCAGATTTATGAAAAACTGCACCATCTAAATGGTTAACACACATGGGAATGCATTTACTGCGAATAATGAATGACTTCCTCACCTTAGTGACCTGAGTTATAGACAGAATAATGAATTACAATTGACTGCCTCGTTGGTCTAGTGCAAGTGGTCGCAAGCGCTACTGCTGAGCATGAGGTCCTGGGTTCGATTCCCGGGTCGGGCAGTGTTATTGGGTTTTTCTATCTAGAATTTCTCAGTAGCAGCCCGAAGTCTGGATTTGTGCCCGGTTGATGGCAATAGGCTCGCCGCCTACTACATGGGACTTAAACATAACTGGCGAAATGTACTACAGGTACACCTCTGCCCAACCCTTCGAGGAAACAATGCGTGTTATATATGTATGTTATGTAATGAATTAAAATCATGCCTCGTACCAAAAAAAAAAAGTGTTATTGTACGATAGCAAATTATTCAACGCAATGTAAATGAAAACGTTAGTAGCGAAGTTTAGGTGAAGGCCGACAAGATGAGCCGGCTTTAACCGATAGGTTCCCAGTAACATTATATATTCAGTTTATTATTATCGCTTTACTTGTTTAATTTAGTGATACAGCCGCAAGTAGTGGAACAAATTAGTTAAGGTGGAGATTTCTTGAAAACGGTCAAAAAGGTGGTTTTTCAAACAGTGTATCTCTTAAACCACAAATAATTTTGGAAAAAAAAAATAGGACATTTTCAAGTCCTCTTTGCGTACAGTGATGGAACTCAAAACATAATTAAACATACTTTAATACGTCAAAGAATCTTCAAAAACACCTCATAATTATCTTTAAATGCATTTATCTCTTCATTAACAATTATAATTATAATTATAATTAAAACTATATCATAAAATTTGGAATGCCAAATTGCATCTAGTGATGGATTATTTATTATTCAATTGTTAATATTTAATTTTATACGATTTTATTTGCATTTTTTCGACAAGCGTTGTGTCATCGCGCTTCTCTTTCTTTTCTATGCAGTCTAACAGTGAGCGCGGTTTACGTGTTGTCAGCGTATTTTTTTTTTTGAGTGGGAAATCTTCAAATAACTTCTTCGTGAGGGTGTGTCAGACTCTTACTGACTAAAACCCACCCGTATTCCTTCCATTGCCTGTGTTGCGGGGGGCCTCGGTGACCCATTAGTACCTTCCCGCGACGTTGTCAGCGTCTTAAGATGAGTTTGAATATGGTTAAGTAGAGGTGTCCCTATACACGGAAAAAAAAGATCTCTTCAGCGAAGAATATCAATATTCTCAGAAAAATTGTTTCAATCCAAGTAAATATTTTCTTAAGGTAAGTAAATGTACTCAGTCCAAGAAAACCTGTTTACTCAAATTAAGAATAATAAATACTTGGTTTTTATTATTCTTAATAGACTTAAGCAAATATTTTTGACTCAAGACTATAATAATCTTAATTGAAGAAAATATCTAGTTTTTATCTAGTTTTAGAAATAATATTCTTAAAATTAAACTTAATAATTCTTCATTTAAGTATAATGTCTTCGAAGAAGACAATAAAACTAAGACAAAATTTTACTTCATTCAAAAATATATTGTTTTCCCCATGTATGAATCAATATTTGTCTTGACCAAAAGGATAAGACGTCCTTTTTTCCGTGTAGTACACCCACATTTCGCCAATAATGCACTTCAGCCTAACCTTTCCGGGATTACAGGCGTAATGATGTTATGTTGTTGTGAGAATAGGGAGGTGCTTAAAATGTAAGAGCAGCTGGAAGAAGAAATTGAAATTGACTTAGTTAAATGTCGCAAATAAATACACAATTTTGTTTGTACAGCGATCTCTGTTAAACTGTTGGAACAAACGTCACAGCAGCTTGTAGAGTTTTATACTACTTATAGGCACTGAGCGCAGACGGTAGGAACTCTGTAGTCAACAGAGATCCTACCGTCTGCGCCAATTAAGTGTACTACAATCGGAGAGTTTATAATAGGTACTCGTAATATTTAACTGACAGAGTGACAGTAAAGATAATAATGGTGCCGATTCCCTTGTTCACAAACTAAACTAAATCTAAGTTCAGTGCATCTTTTTCTTTCTATTTCATTAAGAAAAGGACAGAAGATAAATTTTAGTTCAGTCCTGTCAAATTAATCAGCGCTTGACGTAAATTGACGTAATTTTAGTAGGCAAGTTTTTAATCACGTCTAAACTTGTATGGAGTAGTGACAGGCGCTGATTAATTTGACAGGACTAAACTAAAATTTATCTTCTGTCCTTTTCTTAATGAAATAGAAAGAAAAAGATGCACTGAACTTAAATTTAGTTTAGTTTGTGAACAAGGGAATCGGCACCAATGTCTTAATCCTAAAGATACATGGTACATATTGCAAAATTATGCTATGATGTCAATTACTGCGTGACGGCAATGTCCTACATTATAATTACTTACCCACTCAATTTTGAAGAAGCTGCACTGCTGACAAAGCTAATTGTAGTAGGACTAACTCATGCGTGTATGACCAGATGTATGAACGTGAACGAAGCAAAAGGAGTATGTAAGGAGCGTAGCAGGTGGCGTTCTATAGTTTCTGCCTACCCCCATGGGAAGAAGGCGTGAGTTCATGTATTTATGTAACCTTAGTAAAAAAGCGTATTAGGTACAGCCTATGGTTTTAGTAATTAACTTACACACGTAATTAAGTTTTATAGCTTTGTCTAGTTTACCATCTTTATTTGTACGTTCAGAATTGCGACCTTGAATTTAAAAAATATTATTTAAAGACATCTCCACACTGAATGCAATGGGTCCGATCTCCCTAACAACATGTTTAAAAATGGACCGGTTTTATATCATATGTAAAAGCCTGTCTGCTTTTACATATGATATAAAACCGGTCCATTTTTAAACATGTTGTTATAATAACCAGCCCTCATATACTAGATGAAGTTAGTAAGTACTTAGTCTTACTAAATCACTTAACTCACCTCACCTTTCTTCCATCACACCCTTTCCTGATGCGATTGATATCTTTCCCTTGAAATCCCTTGCAAGACACTTCGCATAGACGCCGCTGAGCATGAGCTTTAGGTAGGTAATCACAATTGAACTAAATATATAGGTAGGTATATTTACAAAAAAGCCAAAATTATAGAAAAATATAATATATAAATATTTAAATTAAAATTTAGGAGCAGTGGTAGCCCGAAGCAGTGGTGGCCCAGTGTTAACGACCCCGACTTAGGAGTTGTAGGTCGCGGGAAGGTACTAAGGGTTACCGAGGCCCCTGGCAACACAGGCAACGAAAGGAATACGGGTGGGTTTTATTCAGTAAGAGTCTGACACACCCCCCCGTTCCGCACAGAGCGGGAGAAATTATTTGATGATTTCCCACACAAAAAAAAAAGACAGGCGCTTTACTTTGTGTAAATAATTTAATCACCACTGCTCTCAGAACGGTGAAGGAAAAAAAATTTCGAAGACATGTGACATCTACCAACCCTATCTAGCACTCAGTATCTACCAATCTAGCACTGGGCTCGCGTGCTGGATTACGGCCCACAGAGAGGCCTGTGTCCCAACAGTGGGAACATTATAGGCTGATAATGATAATATAAAAATAAATATATATAATTTATTATATTAAAAATATAATAATAATGGTAGGCATAGACGTTGAAGATCGCAGCAGCACAGTCAGTTTTGTGTGAACATCTTTAAGTCCTAAATAATGATCATTCTTCTGTAGGTATGCATGAGACCTTCTTGTACGACTCAGAATAGCTTTTACCTCCGTGGGATGTGGGTGTTTTTTGTGCACTAGAGTGTGATCTGGGACCAACATTTTGGTACTTATCATTCGTTTCGAGCAGTGAATATTGTTTGGTGTTTGTGTTAAAATAATTTAAATTAGTCAACATCAAAAGTAAGTGAATAAATAAATAAATAAAAATATTTATTTGACACTTAAAATACAGGTTACAACAAGCAAGTCATAATAAAATAGCACACGAATGTGTTTCCACAAATCTGATCCTAACCCCCGAACTAGGCCTGGGGGCCAACCATCACCTCTTATAGCAGTATTATTATATTATTACTTCACAGTGGGAAAGTGATAGCTCCATCTCTTTCTCACGCTAAAGCAATATTGAAATAATACTGCTACAAGAGGTGAAGGTAGCCCCCTTTTTTTTGAGTGGGAAATCATCAAATAACTTCTCACGCTCTGGGCGGTGCGGGAGGGTGTGTCAGACTCTTGCTGACTAAAACCCACCCGTATTCCTTCCGTTGTCTGTGTTGCCAGGGACCTCGGTAACCCTTTTGTAGCTTTCCGCGATCCCGGCAGGATGGTTGCCCCCTGGACCTGTATTTTAGGGATCAGCGTTTTGCCATGGGTTCTATAAAGCTGGAAGCCAAGGTTAATTGCCATTCGGTAACACTTAGAGGTAAAATTTACATAGAAGATTAATATACATATATTTAATATTTTAATAAACTGAAATGTAAGACTGGATTTTGCATTTTGAAATTGTATAGGCGCAGTGGTGTCCTAGAGATGACGGCCCCGACTTACGAGTTGTAGCTCATGGGTAATTTCATCACCACTGCTCTCAAAACGGTCAAGGAAAACATCACTAGGAAAGCGGCTCTACAGCCAATTGTACCTAATATGTCCCAGCCCTGCAGTGGGAACATTGTAGGACGATTACGTAATTTTGTTTACAGACAACTGTATGTTACATATATTGATAGGTACGTGCTCAGATCAACAAGAAACATTATCAGTAAACAAATACAAGACACTCTCAACTCAAATACCTAAGTCATGTAGAACGTACCATCGTATTGTTAATTTTATCGCAATTTAAACACTAGAGCACTTTATTTATATTGAACTAAGATCATGGCATACCTAATGACATTTATATTACTTGCAGATTGACTGCGGTTTAGATCAGTCGTGATCGTGAATTCGAATCGTTATCGTGGACATGTTCGAAATAAGAGATAAAGTGTTTTTCGTGACCGGAGCGGCTGCGGGCATCGGTGCTGGGATTGTTAGGGCATTTTTGGATGAAGGAGCGAAAGTGAGTAGATTTCGTGAATTAAGTAGGTATTAAGATTTTTCTCCCGAAGATTTCCTTTTGGAGTTCGTGTTTTGTAAACTGAGACACGGCTCTATTTTTATGTGATTACTAGCTGCGTCCTGCGTTTTCACCCGCATACCGGAATCCCCGAATATCGGAATAAAAATTCCCCTATGCCCTAATCCCGATCATGGTCTACCTATGTTCCAAATCCGTTCAGTCGTTTTATCGTGAAAGCCTATCAAACAAACAAACTCACTTTCGCTTTTATACCTAATATTAGCTAGGATACAATTTGAATTAATAAATGTATTATTTTTGTAGCTTATATTAGGGGAAATAATTATCTAAACACTTACCTATTACGATTTTACGTACTTAAGTACGTAAAATCGTAATAGGTAAGTGTGAGTAAGTGATAAAAAATCTGGGACTGGGACGATTAATCGTGAAATAGAGCCTAGTCCCAGTTTTTTAAATAGGTAGTCATTATTATTATCATTATTTTGTTGTAAAGGCAGTGAGAACAGTTTTGTTATTAATAAAAATTGTAGTATGTAAGTATTTAATAATAATGGTAGAAAATCTCCAGTAGGTAATCTAATAATTGACTTTAACTTTGAATTAGGATTAACCTCACTTATGATAATTAGAGAAACAATTAAAAAGCCATTGTGTCTTGCGTGGGTTAATTAAGGAATTAGACAAAAAACTCAAATAGGTACTAAATACTTATTCATCTAAGTATTTTTCTTGTTTTGTTTGAAGGTCAAAACTATGATATCAATCATTTATAATGTATGGAAGCAAACTCATGTCATTAATAAATTAACATGTATTTAATAATAATGGTAGAAAATCTCCAGTAGGTAATCTAATAATTGACTTTAACTTTGAATTAGGATTAACCTCACTTATTATAATTAGAGAAACAATTAAAAAGCCATTGTGTCTTGCGTGGGTTAATTAAGGAATTAGACAAAAAACTCAAATAGGTACTAAATACTTATTCATCTAAGTATTTTTCTTGTTTTGTTTGAAGGTCAAAACTATGATATCAATCATTTATAATGTATGGAAGCAAACTCATGTCATTAATAAATTAACATAATTGATATGTAGCGTTGCATCTGTCTAACCCGCACTGGGCCCGCGTGGTGGATTACGGCCCACTCCCTCTCACAAAGAGGAGTCCTGTGTCCCAGCTGCAGCAGTGGGAACATTATAGGCTGATTATGTTGTATCTGTCGCAACATTAATGTTACGAACGTAATATTAAGGGTCGGGTAATCGCCGTTGACCTTTGTCATACAAATAGGCATCGCGCTCACGCCACGCCACCGTTCGGTTGTATAGGGAATATTTATTTTTAGTAACGTAATATGAATATTTGAAAAAGTCACAGATAGAATTATTTAAAATAAAATAGTATGTTTATACAAACAAAAAAAAATATCTTATGTGAATAATCTAGCTAATCGCTAGGAACAGGTTTTTGCTGGGACAGTTGTTGTTTTCGTGTGTTTTGTGTTTTGTTATTATGTTTAATTACTAATTAATGTATTAATTTATAAGTAAAAATATGTATTAGGTACGAGTATGTTGAAGCTGTTTGTAATTGGACGTCACTTGTCCCTAAAGGTTCATTAGAAAACCAGCGTCAGACAGCATCAGTCTGGCATTAATGCTGAAATGAACCTTTTTGGTGCAGCCGTGAGGCACACACTATTTATTCAAAACATTATTTTCACTTTTTTATTGTTATTTTTATTGTGTTTCACGAACTGTATCCAAATAAACGTTATTCTTTCTTTCTTTCTTTATGTAGTTTGAAAGTAATATCGTTTGTTGTGCTTTGGGTAGTAGACATTAATTCCTGAATTTATATCATAAAGTATTTTACTACAATACTTCAATATTCACATACAGAATGATGTGTATGTAGAACGCATACACATCATTTTGTATGTGAATTTTAACATTTTTTTTATAACTTACTTGCATTATATGAAGGCGTAATACCAGATTTAAAAGTCACTAAAATCATAATACCTGCGTTAATGTCGATTTAAGGGGACTACAGGACCTAAACGCAAGTTTTATAATGCCTTAAAGTATATGATCCACTGCAGTAAAAATTATCAGAAAAATATATGATATATAAAAATATATTTATTAAGGATATATGCTAGGTAGATAGTGTGTTGAAAACATAATATAAGTGATTTGATACGATAGAAAAAATCACGAACATACCTCTAAAAATTTATTTTAACGATTAAAAACCATACTAATATACATGCAATCATTCTGATTTTTTGTATGATTATTGTACAAGCAACATATTAGCATACTAATGTTTTATTTTTTTTATTCAATCTATAGATTTTTTGTAAATCGATACTTCATATTTTGCAATATGGTACGTTGTGTCATCGCGCTTCTCTTTCTTTTCTATGCAGTCCGACAGTGACCGCGCTTTAGGTGTTGTCAGCCTCTTAAGTAGCTGTTTATTTTATGAAATTGTATTTATCCATGCAAATACAAACAAGTCGTTTCTAAGCAAGACATGCATTATTAATAAATATTAAATTATGCTCAGAAGCTGCAGTCATTGTTATTGAATTAATTCATCAATATGTAATAGATACTTGAGACTGCCTCGTTGGTCTAGTGGTCGCAAGCGCTACTGTTGAGCACGAGGTCTTGGGTTCGATTCCCGGGTCGGGGAAAGTGTTATTGGGTTTTAGTATTTGGAATTTTTCAGTAGCAGCCCGGTGTCTGGATTTGTGCCCGGTTGATGGCAATAGGCTTGCCTCCTATTCAAAATCAAAATCAAAAGTAATTTATTCGAATTAGGCTGAGAATCAGCACTTTTCGAACGTCAAAATTACATAAGACAATCCCCCTAAACGGCCACCCTTCACTACTTCCTAGTGCTTTAGCTGGAAAGAAGAAGTGGCGCAACAAACTCCCCAGCAGCACAGCTGTCTGTTCAATTAGAAAAAAACTAATTCTATACAATAGTATGAAAAAATAATTTACACAACGGTAAAACATTAAATTATTGACATATGTCAGCTAGCACACCACTATACCAAAAACAAAAAAAAAACACATCGAAAACTAAAGCAGAAATTTAATAAAAACGGAAGCAGAAATTAATACCTAAATAAAAGCCTCCAGGCTTAAATGGCGTGCCCGCTTACATTTATAGCTATAGCTGTAACTCAGTCATAAATGATAAACTAGGACCATCGAAGTAAATTAAAGAAACAGTTACTACTAATAACACTAATAAAACCATGGTAAGCAAGACGACCAGTCACCACAAGCAGCACCCGTTCACGAGCATAACGCAAAGGTCAACCATTACCTCCCTCGCCATATTTGAAGGAAGGAGACAACCCGACCCCCGACGCTACCACAAGCAGTGACATCTAAGGGAGCATGACAAACTTGCTGCCGGTTGCTCCAGTAAGAAAACTATAATCAATTGTCGAGGTCGATTGCTCACCACATATTGCAACTGATATAAAACCATTGTAATGAGTAGATGAAAATAAATAGTAAATGAAAATAAATTTTAAAATAAATTTACTTACACAGTCAAACCAAATAAACAATTATATGAACTCATATAACCTGTCAGTAGCTAAGCTAATTCTGGAGAAAGAACATAAATATTGTCTTGCGTTAATCACAGCGATAAACAATTCTTATCGTTAAGTAATCGTTGCTTGTTGATAGATTAGTATGCCTTTGAACAAAGATTGGATTTTACTTTAGTTTTATTACACTTAAACATAACTGGCAAAATGTGGGTACTACAGGTACACATCTACCCAACCCTTCGGGGAAACAAGGCGTGGTTTTATGTACTTGTATAGAAATATACTTTAAGACAGGTCTTAGGTCAGGGGGGCAACCACGGCCTTTTATAGCATTATTATTTTAATATTGCTTTACAGTGGGAAAGAAATGGAGCTATACCCCCTGTATAGCTTCATCTCATTCTCACACTGTTGTAATATTAAAATAATACTGCTATAAGAGGTCGTGGTTGCCACCCTGACCTAAGACCTCTTTTAAAGTATATTTCTATACAAGTACATAAAACCACGCCTTGTTTCCCCGAAGGGTTGGGCAGAAGTGTACTTGTAGTACCCACATTCGTGGGTCCCCTAAATATAAAACAAGAAAGACTGGTTTTAATGTTTTTATTTGCTATATTTACTTAGGCCTATTTTTACTCATATCTATGTTTATTAAATTTTACTGAGATGGTTGGTGTTGCCTTTTTGCGACCAAAGTCATAATGTCTCGATTGATGCTGCTTAAATCCTTATATCAGCCTCTACATGTAGTATATTTCCGTATTAACTTTTGCAGCGAATTAACTGCTTGCCACAGTCGCCACCGCCCCAGGACAGAGTAGTGTGCCGTGTGGCTTTGTTATTTGCTTTATAATTTTAATTTTTACTTTGTTCGCGGACCCCCTAGGATAGGTCTGCGGAGCCCAGGTTGGGTAACCCTGAGCTAAAGGATCATAAACAGTGACTCTCAACAACCGATGGTCACTATTTACATCAGAAAGCCCCAACAAATATAACCACAAATGTTAATAACTATAAAACAAACATTCTAAATAGAGTTAACGAGTGCGACACTTTTCGCCACACCTACTCATTCTTAAAAAATAATGAAGCATGTATTAGTAGACAAATACGCGCATTATTTTTCAACTTTTTATTTTTCCCTTCACCACACACCTTTCTTCTCTTCTTGGTCGCATACTTCATTAATGAAGGTCGTGTCCCTGAAAGGCCTTCGTGCAGACTTTATGAAAGATGTTCTTTGTCTTCGTTCGGTTCTCGGCTTCTCTCAGGACAGAGAGTCCAGTGAGCGGTTACTTGGTCTGACCTGCGGTTAGGTGACCGGCCGCGAAGTCTCCTTCTTTCTTTTTCACCTTTCTTAACCCAAAGTAAAATCCCTTTTTTCAGCATGTAGCAGCACTAGACGTTGATATCAACAACGGCAAAGCTTTAGAACAGGAACTGACGTCTAAATATGGGAACGACAAAGTCAGGTTCCATAAATGTGATGTTACGTCTAACGAGCTGGACGCGGTTTACGACAATGTGGTCAATGACTTCGGGTACATAGATGTGGTGATCAACTGCGCTGGGATCATGAACGATAGACCTAATACTTATCTGAAAGAGATTGATATAAATGTTGTAAGTGGTATTTCCTTTAATCATAACCTAACCTAATAGGTACTCTAATTTATTTAAACTTGTAAATCTGCAAACATTACTGCTTCTTTGATGTACCTACTCGTGTATTTCAGAACGGAGTTATTTCCTTTGAGGGTTTTTAATACGTTTGCCAATCTGCTTAAAAAAAACGAAACACGAGATAAATACAAATCACAATATAAAAATAAATAGAATGTCATCAAATCATAAACACAATGTCAAATAAAAAAATACTTAACTTTATTTAGTTTATCCTTGATGAATGCTTCGTTTCAAAGTTCATTTTAAACTAGTTCTTATTGATATATTTAAAAAAGGACCTTTAAATATGCTATTTCTTGTAATAATAATTACCAGCAATTTTATATTTTTGCAGACTGCCTTGATAAAAAGTTCGTTCAAAGCGTTCGACTTGATGCGCAAGGACCAGGGTGGGAGAGGTGGCACGATTATAAACATTTCCTCCATAGTGGGGCTGTTCCAGGCCCATCTACTACCAGTGTATACAGCCACGAAGAGCGCTGTGTTGCAATTCAGCAACTGTCTTGGGGTACGTATAGCATTACGTAAAAGAGCTACAGCAATTGCTGTATATCGTAAAACAACTTATAAAATTTAGAACTCTAGTTCTAAATTTTACAAGTTGTTTACCAGTTGTTGTTGTCTAGTAGATAACTATCTACAAGTCTAAATTCTAGTCTAAGTCTACTTAGACTAGAATTAAGACTTGTAGATAGTTATCTACTAGTCTTTAATTTTACCAGTTGCTTACAAATGAGCCCTAACAAGAAGGTAGATAGTGTTTAACTATTCACAGCAATAATAATATAGGTACCATTCCGCTGTACTTAATGTATACTATTCTTTTACGAATTTTAAGTACCGTTTGAGGATAGTAAAGGTTTATTCAGGGCCGGATTCAACCTTAGCACCGCCGGCGGGCACTGTTAAAAATGTCATACCCCATTACCAAAATTTTGCATAAAATGGATATAAAAAAAAACGTTTTCAATTATTCGATAAATGTAGGTACTATTTATGTAATTATTATTTTTTTGGAAATTAAAAACAAATTAAATGTAATAATTAAAAATTATTAAAACGCAATAATACAATTTTCTTAGTATTTTTTTTTAATGCAAAAATTAACTTATAAAGTTTTTTTCAATAAACTTAATATTTTTTGGAAAATAAAAAAATGAATGCATTTATTTATTCTTTTCAGTTTCTTGAATTATTTATTAAACTAGTTTAATAAAACACTTAGAATATTTTATTATTTTATGGAAATAGTTTAATAAAACACTTAGAATATTTTAAAATGCAATATTTCGCAAACTCATCGACCGATTTCGATGGGATTTGAGGCGTTCGTTGCAATTTTCTGAGCCCAAAAAGATGTTTGAGTCAAAAAAATCAATCTGATCAGCTATTTTGAAAATCAGATTTTAGAAAAATTGCTATAAGTATCTCTCAAACAGATCAAACGGATTTTGATGGATTTTTATGAATTTTTTTGTTCGACGCAGTTTTTTAAGCACAAGAAAATAACCAAATCGGAAAAATTTTTAAATCTATTATAAAATAGCACTTTTTTTTCATTTTTCGACAGCGATATCTCAAACGAATCAACCTCAAATTTTGATTGGGCTTACGGCAACCGGTGTCCTTTTTCGATTAGAGTGGAGCTGAGAGAGGTTAAAAGCTGATTAGATTTTGAAATTGATCCCTAAAAGTCGTTTAAAGTAATTCCAAACAAGCGATTTCTAGAAGAGTTTTCAAATCAAGGTTAAAGTGGTGCCAAGACCACGAAGACCAAGTTAATATGGATATTCTAGCCTCACACCACGCTAAAAATGATTTACGTAGTTTCTGGAAGCACACAAATAAGTTGAAAACTAAACCGGGAATCCCTGTGAGCGTCGGTGGCTTGACTGAACCGGAAGACATTGCCAATCTTTTTAAAGAGGCGTTTTTTGTGAAGTCACCTCTAGGAGCCTCGCGGTTGGTGCCCGATGTTGCGCCCGGTATGGAATTAGGGGTTAAATTTAAATGCCGGGAGATAGCTAATACTATTAGAAATATGTCAAGAGGTAAATCCCCGGGCCATGACGGGCTCAGTGTCGAGCACCTCCGATATGCTGGCCCTCACTTGGCTAGGGTGCTTGCTATGCTGTATAGCTTCTGCTTGAGCCATAGTTACCTGCCTGGCGAGATGATGCAAACAGTGGTTGTGCCAATTGCTAAAAACAAAACTGGTGACCTCGCCGACAGTAGTAACTATAGGCCCATTTCATTAGCTACTGTGATATCGAAGGTTGTTGACAGCATGCTTAATACGCAATTAAATAAAAGTATAACCGTGCATGATAACCAGTTCGGATTCAGAGCTGGGTTGTCAACCGAGAGTGCAGTTTTGTGTCTTAAGCATGCTGTCACTTACTATACGAAGCGCGACACGCCGATTTACGCCTGCTTCCTGGACCTGTCTAAGGCTTTTGATCTGGTTTCGTATGATGTGTTATGGAGTAAATTAGAGCGGGCTGATTTGCCAATAGAACTCATTAACATTTTAAAGTTTTGGTATGGAAACCAGATCAACAATGTGCGATGGGCTGGGGCGTTTTCTCGTCCGTACGGGTTGGAGTGTGGGGTGAGGCAGGGCGCGTTGAGCTCACCAACGCTTTTCAACCTTTACGTGAATGAACTGATGGCAATCAGTTCATTCACACAATCAGCTCATGGGGAGCTCAGCAGTACCAGGGTTGGATGCTACGTGGACGGTATCTGTGTCAATAATATCAGTTATGCTGTGGACATGGTGCTGTTGAGTGCGTCAGTCTGCGGCTTGAGAAAATTGGTCGCCCAGTGTGAGGCGTACGCCAAAGTACATGGTTTGGCGTATAACTGTAAAAAGTCTGTGGTCATGGTCTTTAAGGCTGGGGGTAAAAGCCCTGACAAAGTGCCTCCTGTACTACTGTATGGCACACATCTGCAGAGAGCACAGAATTTTAAATACCTTGGTCATATATTAACCCCTGACCTTAAAAACGATGATGACGTTGAACGTGAGCGGAGGGCATTGTCGGTTAGAGCGAACATGTTGGATCGCAGGTTTGCTCGATGCTCACTTCCAGTCAAGATCACGGTCTTTCGATCGTACTGTACTTCATTTTACACGTGCAGCCTGTGGGCTAGGTGTACGCAAAGATCGTACAGTGCTCTCCGCGTTCAGTATAATAACGCGTTTAGGATGCTGGTGGGGCTGCCCCGCTTCTGTAGTGCGTTGGGGATGTTCGCGGATGCGCATGTAGATTGTTTTTACACAACAATGCGTAAAAGGTGCGCTTCCCTGGTGCGCAGGGTGTGGGGCTGCACCAACAGTATACTAAGCATGATTGCCAGTCGCCTGGACTGTGTTTATGTGGGTCGCTGCTGTGCAATTACTCATGGGTTATTGCAGCAATGATCCACCATTATTTGTTGTGTTGTTTGTATATTTCAGTGTTTACTAACATAGTCATAACTTTTACTAACAGCTTTTGAGTCTTGGATACTCGAATAAAGAGAATTCTATTCAATAGAATTTTTGTAATCTCAAAAATACAGTTTTATAGAATACTATAAAACTGTATTTTTGAGATTTCTTAAACTTATCGAAAGGATTCATATTATCACGAAATCTAAAGGCAGTAGCACCTTTTAGAACACCCCAAACCGCAATTCGATCGGTTAAGCCGTTGAAAAGTTATGAGGGGTTTACAAACATACACCACACAGAAATGGACTGAATTGGGTTCCTAGGACTTCAAAACGTCGGGCTCTAGTAAAAACTCGATTTTAGAAAATCGGACGGAAATCAATAATTAAGTACCAACTTTTGAAAATTTTCTATTTTCGTAACGGGAATTTAAAATTTTTATAAATAATTAATTAATTAACCTATAATAATAATATTAATTAATTGATTGTCTTATAAATGGTTAACCATTCATAATTGAATCGTTAATTAAATCAAAAATAAATTGTCAAAAAAATGCATTTTTCGCAACAGATCAAATACAGATTAAATAGAGGAAATAGTGATGTGTAAATTTGCAGCAGACAATTTATAAAATTGGAGATACTGAAACTTTTTTCACAATTTTGTTGATGAAACTGCAATGTTTATAATTTTGAATATACTCTTATTAATGTAAAAACATATTTTATTTATTACAATTTTATGATGTTTTCTACACGATTACACTTTTTAAAGCATTTTCGATAACACGGAGAATATTTTTTCTCATCCTACAAATTTTCCCACCCCTGAAAATTTACCGTCCTGGGCACTAGCCCCTAGTGTAAATCCAGCGCTGGGTTTATTGCTGTCCCATATCCCTAATGTTGATTAACACTCAAAAATTATGACACACTATGCGGCACATTATTGTTTTAAAAGTTTTGTTTTAAATTACGTACATCGCTCCAATTTTTACCATGACTAAACTTAAATATTAAGATTTTGAAATACAAAGAACCCATTTACTTAAACACGACCAATCATTGACCACTCCTCCTATCAGCCTGTTTTATCCATTGCTGAACATTGGTTTTTAAAGTGTTTATTCACTCTGCAATTTTTTTTCTTTCCAGAAAGAGCCTCATTCCACACGTTCTGGAGTCCGAGTACTAACATTATGCTTTGGCTGCACCGACACAAGTTTGTTCAGCACTTCCAAAATGGGAGCCTTTGATAAAGAAACTGATGAACTTCTTATGGGTAGTATGGGGATACTGCCAATGCAAAAGTAAGTTCTACCTTATTGTTTTAAGAAATCTAATCGTGCACTATGCGCAATGAATTCTACCGCATTAAGAAATTTTCCGTCAGGGTTGATTCTTTGGTTGGATATCATCAGATACTAATGATTGAAAGTATCTTAGGGATATATGTATATATGCCAATTTAAGGAGGTTCTTTTCTGGCAACATTTGTTTCAAACTAAGTGGAAAAAACTATTATAAACACTTTGCTGACAAAAAAGGATAAAGGATAAAAAACTTGTAAATAATGGTTATACGTTGACGACTTTATAATGCTTTTAAGGTCTTACCCAAACCAATAACAAAATTATTCTTTCAGGATTGAATCAGCAGTCGAAGGCCTCATCTATGCATACAAGCACGGTGCAACCGCAAGCACTTGGCTAGTGACGTCAGACAGACCCGCTGAAGATATTACCGGGAACATCTCGAAAGCATACGAAATTATGAGCCAGGGTGTGTTTAGTTAAATCTACCTTTTTAAAATTAGGTAACGGCGTATTAGTATTAAGGGCCAGGGTGGATTTGTGATAAATAGTAACTTTTTAATAATATACCATGTATCGTAGAAATAGACTTGTCGTGCAGTTTATGTGTATATAAAATTAACATTGAATAACGAATTGCATGTGTAAGTAAGCAGTTTACCAAATAAAATTCTTTTTTACGAAAAATTGCTTATTTTACTTTTACTAATAACATTAAAGGGCTTGTGGCCAAGTAATAATAGCCGCACGGGCCGATCAATCAGGTTAAGCTACGCTTGCCGCGGTTGGTCCGTGGATGGGTGACCATCTTTAGATACCTAGACCCCTCCGTGCCTCGGAAAGTACGTTAAACCATTAGTCCCGGCTGTCATTTGTAGATCTTTGACAGTTGTTACGGGTCTTCAGAAGCCCGAAAGTCTGACAACCAGTCTTACCAAGGGGTATCGTGTTAACCAGTAAATGGGTTGTGGAGGTCAGATAGGCAGTCGCTCCATGTAAAATACTGGTATTCAGCTGCATCCGGTTAGACTGGAAGCCGACCCCAAACATAGTTGGGAAAAGGCAGGCAGGCATAACATTAAAGAGCCAAACAGCTGTTTTATGTGATTAACATTACAGAGACAAACAGCGGTTTTATGTGATTAACATTACAGAGACAAACAGCTGTTTTTATGTGATTAACATTAAAGAGCCAAACAGCTGTTTTTATGTGATTAACATTAAAGAGCCAAACGGCTGTTTTTATGTGATTAACATTAAAGAGCCAAACGGCTGTTTTTATGTGATTAACATTAAAGAGCCAAACAGCTGTTTTATGTGATTAACATTACAGAGACAAACAGCTGTTTTTATGTGATTAACATTAAAGAGCCAAACGGCTGTTTTTATGTGATTAACATTAAAGAGCCAAACAGCTGTTTTATGTGATTACCATTACAGAGACAAACAGCTGTTTTTATGTGATTAACATTAAAGAGCCAAACAGCTGTTTTTATGTGATTAACATTAAAGAGCCAAACGGCTGTTTTTATGTGATTAACATTAAAGAGCCAAACAGCTGTTTTATGTGATTAACATTACAGAGACAAACAGCTGTTTTTATGTGATTAACATTAAAGAGCCAAACGGCTGTTTTTATGTGATTAACATTAAAGAGCCAAACAGCTGTTTTATGTGATTAACATTACAGAGACAAACAGCTGTTTTTATGTGATTAACATTAAAGAGCCAAACAGCTGTTTTTATGTGATTAACATTAAAGAGCCAAACAGCTGTTTTTATGTGATAATTCGATAGGTATTATATATTTATCAATGATTTGACAATATGGTCAAGAATGACACTGTTATTGTGCTTGAAATCAAGATTGTGTTGAAACCATACGCGCCATTTATAATTTATGCAAATATGCAAAATTAACTTTACAATAACCCTGATCTGATCAAATGTCTAGGTCATCGCATGATGACCTGTAAAGACTTGGTCAAGGTTTATTGGAGTAGGACCTCCATGTTTGGTATGTGTGAAATTTTTGGTTTGATGCTAATAAAAGATTCGTCAACAACATGTTGAAATAAAAGTCTACGTGCGTGGTAGTCTATATTTTGAAATTGATAGTATCTACCTAATTGTATAGTAAGGTGTCTGGTCTGCTCATTTTCTGGCTGGCAAAATAAAACACAAAACTCATGCAGTAAATACTTTTATTTTTAAAAACTTCTTATTATCATCGTAACTCTTCGTAATCATTGTTTTGAACGTGAAATTATGTACCTCTGTTTATTACAGCTATTATCCATCATTATTGTCTTCCAGGATAACACCTGACTCTGTTTAATTAGTATCCGTATTCATTTATCGTATCTGATATGGCGTAACGAATTGGAGGAAAAGTAATCCGGAGTTCTCATTTACATTATGGAAGACGATACAAACGTTCTACTCCATTTTGACTAATAATCCTTATAATTACAATTATCTAAATATATAAATTATTAAACGTATTGTAAAAACAATTGTAATGACAGCGATATTTTCCTAATTTCTAACGAAAGTGGCGCGCACTTGCCGCCAGTATATTAAACGTCATAAAAAACGCGCGAAACTTTACAGATAATCATTATTGAGCTGCCATATTTATTTATCAACTACATGAATTGTTAAAAACGAATGTAACAAAGTTATAAATAAATTAAAAGGCGCAATAACATTTTTTTAATCTTTAAAAAATCATGTACCTAATTAAGTATTGTGATCAATATGTTATACAACACTCGTTTTGTCCACAGAAAAAAATATTAATAAAACTTTTAGAATACGTATTACAATCAATGTTGCTGTTTTCATTATGACCAAATTATTACCTAGATTTTCACTAATAGTTAACGCGATATAATAAACTTTAATAATTTCCTTGGGAAACAGAACATATTATATCACTTCAATACAATTCTAAGATATGAATAGTTTTTTAGTTATTATTTACATCGCATTTTATTCGATAGGATAAATATACCATTATTTTTGATGTTCCTACAATATGAAAATTCTTTGAATAGGAATATTTATAGAATATCTCCGTTATTTCATAGACCTTGCGATATACATTTTGTTTATTGTAAGTTTAATGTCATCTGTTGGGCGATAACGCAATGAGAGAGCCAAAAGTGGTCCAAAATAAATCAAATTGAAGAACCATCCATCAATACATATAACAATTTGCTAATTTCGTTAATTGAACATGAATATTCTTATAAAAATGGCAGTTTTTATATCACGTATACGAATTTAGAGTAACATTTAGAACACAGGTCAACGTTTATTCGATTCCTTCAATTAATAAATTAATAGAAATTATTGCCGCGAATTTATTTAACACGATCTTTACCACGAAAGTGAGACACGAACATATTATTTTTTGTCATAGCATTATTTCTACATAACTTATTTTATACACCCACAAATAGTCACCACAGAGTTAAAAAGATAGAGTTACCTAGGAACCTAAACTACTATTTAGCATAATCTATAATGTTCCCACTGCTGGGACACAGGCCTCCTCTCTGTGAGAGGGAGCGGGCTGTAATCTACCACGCGGGCCCAGTGCGGGTGCGGCGTGCGGGGATTTCTTATTTGCTAGACCAAAATGACAGCTGCTTCAACCTTTTTTTTAATAACGCGCTAAATGATATTACAGAGACAACACTACAACAGTGAAGGTCCTACTGCAGAGAATGATTAAGTGGTTTTTAGTAAGAGTCACTCGGTAACTAGATTATTTACTAGGTTATTTTTGTGGACACCAAATGTCATTTTAGCCTAGCAAATAAAAAATCTGATTATACAGCGTTCTCATTGACATCAAAATTGAATAGTAACAGCATAATACTATTAATTTGTCCGATTACGCGTGATTACCCAAGTTTTGTGGTTTTAATTAAATAATAATAACCCCTAAAGGTTCATACACACACGTCAGTCACGTCAATTTCAGGGACGTGTGAACAGATAGTCAGTCAGTATAGCATCGCCTCGGTTATAAATTGCCTTTGTAACAATGCCACGTTTCGTTCGTAGCAATAAAAATTTTGACTTGCCGGTGACACGAAGTCGACTGAGACGTGTCGGTAGTGACATGACTGATGTTTGTAGCCAACGTCCTACAACTACTACGTAACTTTGACGACACGGTTGGCGTAATGGCTGAGCGGTCGACTGCTGCGCAGCGTGTCGCGGGTTCGATCCCCGCACGGAACAAATATTTGTATGATCTGCAAGTAATTGTTCCGGGTCTGGGTGTTTGTGTTTGTGAGTTTTCTATGTTTGTAAACGCACCCACGATACAGGAAGGAATTCCTAGTGTGGTGCAAAGTTTTAAAAAAAAATAAAAAGAAAAAAAAAATGTTTTTTGACGTGACTGATCGGAGACTTAACTTTGACGTGACTGACGTGTGTGCATGAACCTTTACCCGCAAAGAATCTACGCAAAGACATCTCTATTTTTTAAACGTTCTGTGATATCTTCCTTACACAAGCATAGTAACCTCGAATATTGTTCGTGTATCACTGTTTCGTAGTAGCCTCCAATATACCTATATAACGATTAACAAACCTTGATTAAGAGACACTACAAATATTTACAACACGCCAATCGATCTCATCATAACTCAAATTGTACCTCGTCCAATCGGTCAATCATTCAAATTGCTTGTGCGTTTATCTACGGGCACCACAATAACTTGACCTCCTATGGGGCGCTGCTTGCCACAGCAAACGTCAACTATACCTACGTCAAATTCAGTACGTTTTCCAAATAAGTTCCCCATTTTCCCGCTTGTCAAGATTTACTGGCCACACAGTTTATTTCAGGCTTCTTTGCATTATTTTGTCTTATTTCTTCGAATGAACACATTATTAGCAACCGTGCATTCTTGATACTTTCAGTATTCGGATACATTGTTCAGCGTTAAATGGAAAGAAAATACAGAAATTCATAATTTGAAGAATTTATGTCATCAATCGTCATTGAAACGATAAAAAAATTGTTAAAAATATCGATATCGTGGAACACCATCTTGAATACAATACCATATTTACTGAATGTATCTATTATCTTGGTAGCTTGGTGATGCTTCTTGCATCTGCATCGGCAAAGGCAACATACGATATCAATTTAATCATTTACAATTAATATACCTCATCACCTACCAAGATAATACTACAGACTGTACAGACGTTTATTACGGTATTATTAAATAACGTCTAAAACATTGCCAATTTGACGAACGGACGACCTAATGATCAATTAACTCATTCCTAACTTAACACACTCCTTATCAATTCATCATTTGAAACAAAACCATCAACCAACTCATTTACATCAACGACCCGTGTCCGGGTCAAGCCAAGTCTCGGCCACCGATCGACAGCACTTGGTCCAAAATTTATATACGCACTAACATTATCTACTTTATTATTAATCACGTTTATTTACATTATTCTCATAGACATCGGTCTCGAACAATTTTTCTATGAGGACTTAAGAATTTTGTGTGCTCACAAAACTTCAATTCAATTTCATTATGCTATACCCTCAATCAACCAACAAATTGACCCACTACTTAGAGGAATCGGTCAAACATATCTGACTACATGGCTACGTAAGGATGTGGTCGCCCACTGTCTCGAAACTTGTATAAAGTATTGTTTGGACTCTGCGCTGGAGAGCGGTCACACAGTGGTGACGCGATCTATTTCCACGTATCGCACAGAGTCCTCGCTTGGTCAGCAAATCACTTCTTTTTCGTCAAAGATGGCGGTGTCAGAGGAGAGACTCTTGAGCCGCTGTTGTAAAGCGGAGCGACGCCGCCGACAGGAGCGAGCTGCCGCTATCTGTAAATAGAAATATTTTATAAGGGTAAGGATTTATTTAAAAATAAAAATGCTCTTTCAACGCGTGAGATCTTGGGAAACGTAGTACTACGCTTTCACTAAGAAATTATATAAGTATCCACAAAAAAAGACTACTCAAAAGTAACATCAGATTTCTCGTTTGTTGCCCGTGAAAAAAACTTCTGGTGGTACTACTGGTAGTACACTAGTAGTACCACCAGAAGTTTTTTTTACCCGTGTTACACTCTCAGTCGACATTTCATAGTTTGACACCTGTCACTTTGACGCCTGTCCCTTTGACACTTCTCACTTTGACTTTTGCTATTTAGAAATTTACCTGCCTTAAGGCAAATGACCAAAATGGACTTACATAATCAGCCTATAACGTTCCCTCTGCTGGGACACAGGCCTCCTCTGTGTGAGGGAGTGGGCCGTAATCCACCACGCGGGTCCAGTGCCGGTTGATAGATGCCACATGTCATCGAGTTTTTGGTTCCAGTACATGCCGGTTTCCTCACGATGTTTTCCTTCACCGTTTTGAGAGCAGTGGTGATGAAATAATTTACACAAAGTAAAGCGCCTCCCTGGGTTCGAACCTACGACCTACAACTCGTAAGTTGCGGACGTTACCACTGAGCCACCACTGCTCTCGGACGAAAAATGGACTTGTCTTAAGAAAAAAAAAGGCTAAATCTTATTTTGTGGTAGCGAAAAAAATATATTATGTTAATTTTTAACATATTTCCCAGAACTTGGTTGTTACCAAAATACGTTTTGAAAATAATCTCGATACAAACTAACGTTAAACTAACCTCTTACCTTGAGTTCTAATCCAAAATATCTGTATTAAATATCAACATACGTTACGTATTTAATTAATAACAAGAACGTCTTATTTGAATGCAGAACTTGGTTGTTTTTCATTTTCGATTACTCAACTCAATTTTGAGTAAATAGATAATTGCTTCATATTTTGCAATACATTACAAGCGTTGTGTCATCGCGCTTCTTTTTCTTTTCTATGTGTTGTCAGCGTCTTAAAACTGGTGTGAAGGCTCAGAGTACCTGCACTCTGACCCTTCACACCAGTCCAGGGTCAACCACGAACATTTTTAATAATAAACTTAGGTCTTTTAAGTACATAATCTATTTTATTTATAATAATATCACAGAAGTCGAAGTAAAACAATTAAATTAGTTAAATAGGACTTTAAATTACGAATTAATTAAACACGAGTAGGTACTGGTAGTACCACGGGCAACAAAAGAAATTTCTTGTTTTTATCAGACAAGGCTTTTCAGTAGCCAACTTGTTAGCGCAGTGTGATGGTTTGGGTAACCTGATAGGAAGATTTCCTATCTACAGATAGGCAACGTAAGGTTGTTACTTACCACAGCAAAAGCCGCGAACATAGTCAGCGCGAGAAACATGACTGCGTAATGCGCTGGTACTCGCAGAAGCGCAGAACAATGCGCAAGACGTTCATCTTCTCCGCGCGGACAGTGCGCCACGCCGTCGCACCACAGCGCCGCCGCGATGCAGGCGTCCAGGGACGCACATCTGTACTCGCACTCACCCGACAGCGCGAACACGCCGCCGTGGGAACTTGCATGTCTGGAATATGAGAAAATACGTAACATGCTAGTCTACAATCTGGTTATAATCTGTATGGGTAAAGAGAGCTGTAAGTATGGATGGAAGGGTAGAGGAAGATATAATAAGAGATGGATGGATTGTGTGAGGGCTGATAATAATGAAATGGAAATGAATGATAACGTTACAACTAACAGGGGAGAATGGAAAAGAAAACATTTTGTGCCGACCCCAATTAAAGTATCAAGGGGCCAGGGGAAGGGGCCAGAAGCTGCATTCTGCAATTTGTTTTTTTTTAACATTTCAGTCACCAGAGATAATTCATATTTTTTGCGATTTCGAGCCCCAAGATACAGACTAACTGTCTGGAGTTTGGAGCTCACTGGCAACTAACACTACCTAGTAGGTGGCGTGTAAGTAATATTATAAGCCACCTTTTGTATAACATCTCAAATTGTGTTTAAAATCGGTCGGAGCCAAACAATGGAAAATCAATTGTCTCATTAGCTGTAATGAGACAATTGATTTTCCATTGTTTGGCTCCGATTAGATACGCGCTGGGACTTCACAAGTTAAAGTGAAACTTCAAATTTTTTCGTCCATCTATCGCATGTCACATTACAGCCGGCCACGGAGTAATAATAATAAATATATTGCATAAACAAAAATCACATTGCTCTGCATACGTTCAGTATAACACTGACATAATTCAATATAACTATAACATTGGAGTACAATAATTTTAAACTCTATCTCTGGCCTGTAACTTAAGAGAGGGGTAGGGGTAAAGTGAAAGGCGCTCGACAGAGCAGCCAAGGCCAACATGGCGGCGGCCATGGCTCGCATCAGCTTCACTACAGTTTTACTTGCATCGTTGCATAAAACCACACAATTTTTTGTCTCAAAATATATATCAACACAAAATCAAAACTTACCTTCTAGAAAGTTCCAACCACGTAACAAAGTAAGAAGCAGGTTCTACAGCAATCAGCTCTACACTCAGTGCCCTCGGCCAGTCCAAGTCAAAATGATCTGATGCCGAGGGAGACGCGAACACATGACGAGATAGGGGATCCACTTCTCTAGACCAGCCGTCGGAAAATACTTCTACCATGTCTTCTATCTGAAAAATATAAAACAAACATTTTTACATACAATCTTATTATAATGTGTATAGTTGTCAAGGAGCTGAGGGGCAACCATCACATG
Organism: Atethmia centrago; assembly: GCA_905333075.3. Classification (NCBI taxonomy): domain Eukaryota; kingdom Metazoa; phylum Arthropoda; class Insecta; order Lepidoptera; family Noctuidae; genus Atethmia; species Atethmia centrago. The sequence continues at coordinate 24,234,248 of HG995378.1, read as the reverse complement.
TTATAGCACTATTATTTCAATATTACTTCAGCGTGAGAAAGAGATGAAGCTATAAGTCCTGTACAGCACCATCACTTTCTCACTGCGAAGTAATATTATAATAATACTGCTTTATGAGGTGATGGTGTCTGGAAAAGAGAGAGTTTGAAGTTGCTGCACTGACAACAGTGGTAGTGTTTAAGCTAAAGAAGAATATTGACGCGTGTTCTAGATTTTCAAAAACGGGGTCTTTCGACTGGTTGGTCTTTAAAAACGTAATAAGTATAAAAATTGCCTTAATTTTTATTCAGCCTTTAGCAGTTTGAAGAAATCAATAACAGTCTAATACACTAGGAACTGACAGTTGTTATATTCACAGCCTTAAATATTCAAGAAAGGCCGGTTGCTCACTGAATATAGTATCGGTTAATTACTGATTGTTTTACTAAGTGCTGTTATTATGGATATGTCTGTGGGAACTATAATATTTAACACAAAGACACAAATCACAAAGTCAATAGTGCAAAGTCAAGTGCTACTAACATAGTTTTAAGCTTATATATTAACACAAGTTTTGTTTATATTAAAATAATTTGTATTGTATGTTTAGGTTAAGATATTTATTCATCTACGGGCCTGCGTCGCCTGAAATAAATGGTCTATTATTATTATTTTATCATACAACTTTTGTCTATCCAATATTTGTATTTATTAAATATTCAATATTAACTTAGTCCTTTTATACATTATCTGCAGGCTTAGCATGACGCTTTCTATTTTTACGAAGAATAGACACAGCTCTTTTTACAGAGTGACACTTCATTTCTCCATTTTTGACAGTGCACCGTAGAAATCCTTCTACAATATGTCATTTTGTCTTTCATTTCCAACGGTCTTTGTCTATGTCCTTTTTTATGTAGAAGGATTTCTACGATGCGATGTCAATAATGAAGAAACGAAATCTTACTTTTCATAGGAAGAGTCGTGACTAATCTTCGTAGAAATAGAAAGTGTTATGCTAAGCTTGCCGTTATAACTTGATTCTTCCTTAGGTACTTAAACGAGTAGATTACGAATATTATTTTAAGTACCTGTTCTTCTGGCGGTTCAGGACAAATATAAGTCGGTATAAGTCCTCCAGTATACACTGCTATTCTGTTCGGTGTCCTGCATAGGTTCCTCATGTCTGGAGCTACTGTGATGTTGTTCAGGAGAGTAAAGTTGTCCAGTTCTGGTTCCCTGATGATACTGCCACGGATTTGAAGGTAGAGGTACCGTCCGGGGGAGGGGTCGATCAGCCATGGACGACGCTCGCAACGTTCCTGGAAATAGAAACACACACATCTTCGGATAGAAAAAATGATTTATTCGGTTGCCGATTTCATACCATAAATATTTAGTTTCATGAGTAGTTACGTGATTCCATATTAATATAATAAATGCTAAAGTAACTCTGCCTGTCTGTTATGTGAGGCTTGATGTACCATGGAATCGATTATAGGTTTTTGTGAAACACTTTTTCTAAATCAATCAGCTCTAATTCGTGTTATTATAATTTCTATTGTTTTGGAATGACGTTAAGTAGATGAGATATTTAAACAATATCCTTTAATGTTTTAATGTCTCGTCTGCTTTAAAAGTTTGTAGTACATATACCTTGAACTATAATAACACTTACCGATTCAGACATCGGGTTCGCAGACGCAAGTCGCATTTCACCACTGGCGCCATAAACACGGTGTGAGCTCTCGCATCCAGATTCCAGCCGCAGAAACTCCACTGAAGCTTCGAACCCGAAAGACCGAAAGTCGTCGGAAGCAGACATGTTAACCACGTCGAATCTTAGTTCAGCAACCGTGGCGAGGGATGTGAATTCATAGTCGCCGACATCACTGGAAAAACAAAACTCAGAACTCTCAGAACTCTACGAGTAGGTGATTATAGTCAGTTTCTCCACTGACATCAAGAGAAGGGCCTATAATGGTCTCACTACTGGAACACAGGCCTCCTTTCTGTGAGAGAGAGTGGGCCGTAATACAGCATGCGGGCCCAGTGGGGGTTGGTGTGAGCAAGATGGCCAAAAATATTTTGATTCGGGGAATAAACAACTTGATTGTGATAAGTTTCCTAAACAAATCAGATGCACGATTATAGTTTTCGTAATAATTACCTGCACAAACAGTCCCTTGGAATCCTCGAGCCACCATCCTTCCAGGGTTTGTCGAAGATCCTGACAGCAGCAGTAATGTCACCAGCGCAGCGGTACCACGGCGAGTGAGCTGAGTGAACGGAACGGCATAACCGACCTCCACTACGAATGCCCCATACTCTGACTCTGACGACTTCACCGGGGTTGGCTTCGAAACGGTAGGTGCAACTGAAAACATTGGGGATCATTGTTGAGATTATTTTGTTAATCATGCCATAACGCGTTGAACTCAGTCGAAAGAGAATTTGTATTTAGAGCTCAAAAAAAATGTATCAGGTTTTTTTTGACATTTCTGTTTTATCTTAATTTTTTTATTGGTTGATATTTTTAAAATATTTTATTGATTGGGTAGGTACTAGTTTTGACATTGTAGTTTTTAGTTGAAATTGAATTCATTGTCAGGGAATATTATATTGATTTATCCAACACTAGCTCTTTCTATAGTTATAATTTAAATATCAAATAAAAATTATAGAGAGAGCTAGTAGTAGTGAAATGAATAATGAAATGATTCAAATTTATACTAACATTTGTATGCCTAATGGCAAATTCATTTTTGTAAGTTCTCTGTGCTTCGGTATAGAGAACTTACAAAAATGTAAGATTTCACACAGCTGTGTATACAATACTCTGAACTCTGAACATGAATGAGACTGGCTCAAGCAAAAACAGGCCTATGACTATGGGTAAAGTCGAGATCTGGATAATGATGATGCCACATTGAGAACCGTTGGTCCAAAGTTATTCCGTTGACGATCCTAAACAGCTCAGTTTTGTACTTGCGTACGCATAAGGCTATGCCACAAAACATTTTCAAATGTTATTCAAAGTCACGATAAGCGGATTTATGTTGCTATGTTGGAGCTTACCTACAAACATAAAATAACAAAACATTACACCTGATTTTCCTGAAGGCTTAGGTAGAGGTGTGATGTGTGGTGGAGCTTACCTTATATTTCGATTTCCTCCTCTCCCATACAAAAACACATCTCTAGGCGAAGAAAAAGTTATCGGAGGATCTGGAGGTGCTTCTGGAAACGATCGTGAAGCAAACCGTCTAGAACATAATCCACGACCCCAAGGTTCACCATCTTGGTGAAGGTCCACAAATTCGTAAAGAGCTTTGAAATATATTGGTCTGAAAACAAAAGAAAGTTTAACTTTTTAAATTAAGAAGCAATTAATTAAAAACAAAAGACAATCTTTAAAAGTAAAAGTAGAAAGCTATTTGCAATATCCTACAGAACTAACTTTCAAGAATGTACACCCACGCCTTTTATCAAAGCACAAAAATAGTACAAACTAGATGCGCCCCGCGGTTTCACCTGCATTAGTTTTGACCCCGTAGGTATATCGGGATAAAAAGTATCCTATGTGTTATTCCTGGTTATAAACTATCTGTGTGCCTTTCATCCAAATCCGTTCAGTACTTTTTGCGTGAAAGAGTAAAAAACATCCATCTATCCATCCATACTTACAAACTTTCGTATTTATAATATTAGTAGGATTGTATCAGGATTTCCTCGAACCTTTAATACATTAACTTAATACTATAGAATTCTACGTCAGCAGTCGAATATTTATACGAACGGACAATTTTCGAATCATGTGCTTTATAAATCTCAACTCACTTCAATGCGGTCCCCTGGGTCAATTTTAGTTCCAAAGTCAAGGAATCCCCTTTCGAGAGGAAGCTTTCAGTTTTCGCACAGGCCCTGGATCTTCTTAAGAGTGCATGTTCACAGGTTCTTGGGGCACGTTCACGACAGAATCTGGCGACTAATGTGGCGTTTGTGGGAGGACGACCCACGATCACTGACTGTGGGGATGTGGCTCGAGACATTTGGACTGAACGTTCTTTGTCGCTGAAGAGACAAAAAATATATAATATTAGGACTTTTTTTGTTTGTAAGTACGTATATAATGTTAATTATTAATCTTCATTACCATTAAAACGATATCCATTTTCTATTTGATGGTACTAAATAAACCCGAAATCGAGACATAAAATAACGAGATTTAAAATATCACTTACTCGTACATCATAACTTTAACCAACTGGCGCGAGCGTAAAAAATGACTCACCAAAATATATCGCTGCAACCGGGCGATATTCTCATCGGACCGTCCCATATATTCAAATGGCTTCCACAGTACTCGTCCTCGGGCAAGTTAGGATTCAGAGCGTTTGTCACATAAAATTTCAATACTGAAAACCACACTCTGAAACGGGGAGCTGAAAACGACGGTCTCCTGTAAATTATGTTCCGTCCCGATGGCCCCGAGGTGTCTATTCCTTGCATGTGATAAAGGCATGTGGTATTCGGGGGTAAGGAATGTTGTGGGTGTTCCAGAATCCCCCGGCCTGTCCCTCTGATCCAAAACTCGCAAGCCCTTTTGTTCTTTGCGTATGTCGGTGACTGTTGATCCACGAACCTGACCTAAAATTGATTAATTATGTGATAACCGCGACATACATCCCTTACGGTCCTTTATTATTACTCATAAAAGGTTTAATAACAGAAGATTAATTATTAATGGCTTAATTTGCGGACGTGAATACCGTTCTAAAGGGAGTTGATCTATTAACATGGCACTAAAATATTGTAGAATGTTTTAGATTATTTTGATCAGAGCAAAATTATAATTTAAAATAATGTTTACCCTCGTCCGTAAAAGGAACATCAACAAGTGTACCTAATAAAAAGAAGTTATATTGAAAAGTGAAAGATGGGGTCGTCCTAATTTCATAAGTTAAAACAATGTGGGTTGGTTCAGTCGCTTCATTATTGTGACCAGCCGTGCGAGCCTACGTTACTAATTACTCTTTGGCAGGGACCCAAACGAAGCCTCCAGGGCTCTACTTGATTTATTATTGTTCACTGAGAACGAAACACTTTAAATAACACTCCATGATGATATATTAGTCCATTAACCCAATTTTTTTATATGTGAACCGATTAGTTTTAGTTTTAGATCCCGTAATTGTCGGGAAGTGCCAAATTCATGTTACATCTCTACATTTTTGATGATAAATCAAATATTCCTTGTTTTCTTCCATTTCATTGGTGGATAAAGAAAATTGTGTTGAAATAATGAGCTGTAGTCAGTAATTGAGTTGTAGGAAATGGATTTCCACATTCAGTCGAAATAAAAGCCGAGCTAATCGGATCTATTAAAGATAGTCTTAGTCGAGAATAAAAGCCAAGCGTGAAAGAAAAGAAAATTATAGTATCCAATTTTAATAATCTGTGGCATAGGAGCGCTTATCATGAAAAAGTTCCTACCTTTTTCCTGTAATCCCAATTTGGCCGGTGTCCAAATATAAACTGGGTTTATTTTTGGAAACTCGTATTAAAAGTGGAAAATGGACCCATTACCGAGAAGGGTGAATACATTCCTTTGAGTTTCTAAATTAGTAACCAAATGAGGAAAATGTATGACTTATTAATGTGGTTTTACGTAACATCCGCCATGTTACGTAAAACCACATTAATAAGTCAACATAAGTCGAACAGCACTAATTGAGATAAATTGTTCCGGTAATTATATTTATATCTCTGTATATTATTTTACAAATTAACGTTACAGGAACCGTCTAATTGTTATTCGGCGAAACTACAGTGATGCAATTATTAAAATATAAAAACATAGTTCTCAATTTTGTACGCCAGCATTTATTTTCAAGCTTCGAGTATTTTCGCCATAATTTTATGATAATGACTCACGCCCTATGCAAAATATAAGTTGGATTCCAAAACTTTTTCCATCTCTTGGCAAGATATAGAGGTGCATAAATTCTGTGTTTTCCACGCAATATTTTATGAAAATTACAATATTTTGGAACTAGAAAAATGATAAAAGGTATTATACCTCGACTTCCAGCTGAAATCCATGTAGGGATTGCGATGTAACTGGTTGTAAAAATGTTCCAAAGGGTGATGTCGTGAATTCCACTAACAATTCAGGGCCACTCGATATAGCTTCGGGAACGGACACGCCTCCTCCACAAAATCTCAAAATAACTGGGTCCCTTGTTGTATAGCCGTCGTAAACTGTGACATAGTCCTGAACTTCATCACATTGTTGCCAAAATTTCAGCTCCCGTCCATTGTTCCCTCTTTCTTGCTGTGCCGCTGCGTACATTGCCTTCTGGCTCCTAATTGAAACTAGTTGGCCGTTCGGCTGTTTGACAACGATCAGGGCGTGTTTTCCTTGAGGCACTTCGTGTTGTCGCACGGCGTAGTAACATGTCAAGTTTCTAGGGTAAACGCCAGGAAAATTCGGTGACTGTAACCTACAGTTTTTACGATCGCAGTCGCTGAATATCCGCGAGCAATAAGTTCCGGAGATCAAATCCCCGAGGTAATACTCTGGAGTTTTTGTCGTCTTCGCTACATTCGTATCCTCCCGTGATATATTTACGGGATATGGCATTGGTCTCAGTTTGAAAAAAGGCCGTTCTGAAATGAGATACTGTTATTAGATAAAGACATTGATCTTCGAATTTTATTATGTAAGTCACGAGGGAAGGTGGAGAGGTGAGATCCCCATATTTTATTAAGGCTTTTCGATACTTTCTGTTCGTAGATTCGGTGTGTCATTAGCGAGTTATCTTTTAGATATTTAGATATATGTATGGCATAAATATGATGGAATTATCAATTTAACACGCGTATGCGTCTGCTATCAGTAAAATCGATGAAACATTTTTATCAGACACTTTTGTAGCCCCTCGTAACAAACGTTTTATCCGAATGTGTATGCACAAGAATACCAAAAATATCTTTAGCAAGAAAATACAAAGCTGGTCATTTGTCAGAATGAAGATGATTTACGTACCCGAAGGAGGGCTCCCTCCATATCGCACCGTGGCATATTCCCTTCTCAAAACCTTGTAAGCCATTCTGAAGTCGAAGTTATAGTTATTCTGTTCCTTGGAAAGATGCAGGAGCCGTATGATAAGGGTGATGGATTTGGTTTCACTGTAGTATATGGAAGGGCCCCAGGATGTGCCGCACCAGGAGCCTCCAACTTGTGGTCTGCTTGCTTCTTGGATCTGCATGTAGCCGTCTGGACAGCCGTCTTCTGTGAAAGAGGTGAAGCGGCCGAGGGTGAAGCTGTCGAAGAGCACCTGGAAAGAGGAGAAGACATTCATTGAAGTGAAAGGTACTGTAAAAGAAATTACAGAATAGGTTACGTCCCTAACGTTAAAAGGATATCGCAAGAGGATAATGTTATTGCATAAGTTTCACAGAGAGTAGGTAAATTTTAGAAGTACGATGATGCTATCCATTATTATTGCTTTTGATAACATTATGCCACTCTCAGGCTAATTTTGTGGTCAGGATTTTGGAAAACTTACTTACAGTTAATAATTTGTCTAATAACTAATTAAAGATGCTGGAAATAATGATAAAAAATTATTGATTGTTTATAAAAAAAAAAACTACTTTATTGTACAGTAGATACAGTCGCCAGCACATCAAGTTACCACACTGTCAAATTTTCTCATTAGATTTTGAACTTAACCGTGAATATTTTAAGGATTAAAATCATTTGGAGAAAAGACATGGCTAAATAGAAGTATGGACGACTGCCCTAGTAATGTATAAACAATATACGTAGTAATCTGTAATGCTGAATAGCTGAATATTAGTATTTCGTATCAATAAAGTATATAGTTACAGTCCTAAAAATAAATCGTAGAATCTCCTACGTCAATAGGTATACAAACTTGTAAAAGAAAAAGGTTTTGTTAGGAAAATCGCCCTACTCATACATACAGGGTTACCCGTAACTCGACGTATTCCTTGCAGGACGTCATAGTAGGGTTAAAATGCAACAAATTAAGCCACCAAATTTTCTACCGAAATTCAGTAGTTTTTGAATTGGTTAAGAGTTTTAGTTTTTTTATGAAAAATCCCAGATTAAATCATTTGAAACCAATTTAAAAATGATTTACGGCGCGACTGTACTGAAATTACGTTATTATCATAGTTGACGCCGCAGCAGACCTTTGTTAATAATTAAAAGTTCAATAATGCCTAAAACTTTGGCAAATATCACTAACCAAACATTTAATTTTTTGTAATTTTTGCTATTACTTCATAAAAAAATTAGTCCAGTGCAAAAAAAAATACTACACCTGGTGTACAAATTACTAGGAAAATATCCTTGTCTTATCAGTTATTCAGAAAGGTATGATTGTCAATACTTTTGCATGTGTGCCAGGGAAGAGAAGAGTTTTATGGGGGGCAGGTAAAATTGCGAGACGGTCAACCTATTGTTTCGTATTCGTATTATTCGTAGTTTTTACGTGAGCTTGAACTCCAACCACTCGGGGAGCTTTGTGATTGGTCACTATTGTTCTCTCGGCATGACAGGGGGTGCGATTTTGCAAAATTTGGTCGTCAGCGTTAGTTAGTTTCAACTCTACGTCGCGCAAGCTCGTGTTTTGTTACTGGCTATTTCCCTAACTGTTGCTGCGTATCTTGCTCTTGTGCTGTGCTGTGCCTTCATAAGCGCTGACTATGGCTGCATATTCTAATCCTGAATACGCTGACATAATGTACTGTTACGGACTTTGTGACGGTAACGCTGCTGAGGCGCGGTGAGAATATCAACTTCGCTTTCCCAACCGCCGACTCCCCCACGTTAGTGTCTTCGGATCGACTTATCGGCGAATACCTGAAACTGGCAGCGTCCAAAGAAGCAGGCAAGTTGACACTGGTCGTTCCCGGAGATACACGGCTGAGGACGACGAGCTTATTCTTCAACGTTTTATTGACGATCCTAACACATCGACAAACATCGTAGCGCGTGAGCTTGGTATGTCACAGTGGAAAGTCTGGTCTGTAGTTCACTTGTCAGGCCGACATCCATACCATTACCAACCAGTCCAGTCATTAGAAGAAGGAGATCCGCCGAGACGGCTTGAATTTTGTCGTTTTATGCTAAGTGCCGACGCCGACAGCGAAAACTTTTTAAAAAACATTCTGTGGACCAATGAGTCATGTTTTGATCGTGATGGTATCACAAATTACCACGACTTACATTACTGGGCACCGAAAGCAGAAGCAAACCCTAAAAAACTGAAACCAACCACATCCCAGCGAAGGTTCTCGCTTAATGTTTGGATGGGTATTATTGACGACAAATTAATTGGCCCACATTTTTTACCCCGAACACTAAATGGGGAACTTTATGAAGATTTCCTCAGAAATCATTTATCAGCACTGCTCACGGATGTACCGGAAGAAAGAAGAGCAAACATGACTTACCAACATGACGGATGTCCAGCCCACTTCCGAATCACAATTCGACAATTGCTGGATGGAAACTATCCAAACCGATGGATAGGGCGCGGTGGGCCGATTCCGTGGCCTGCACGAAGCCCTGATCTGACGCCGCTAGACTTTTACGTCTGGGGTCATATGAAAGATCTAGTTTATGTGACCCCAGTAAATTCAATTGAAGAACTAAGGGAGAGAATTACAAATGCGGCGGACCAGATGAGGGCAACAATCACCTCAAGAATAACAAAAACCGAAGTAAGGAAGCGAATAAGAACATGTACTCGAAACCGAGGGCAGCACATCGAACAAGACGTGTGAAATGTGTGTAATTAAAGTTTTTAATATTGATTAAAAAGAATATCATTTATTTACATAACCAAATTACAAGATGATTATTAACATTAACTAAATTAAATTAAAACTAAGTTAAGCTTAAAAAAGGCCCTCGGGGCATTGTACCGAGGATGCTGGCGGCATTTCCTCGCTGAATTGCAATGCTGATGCGTTGCGCGAGAAAGCCGCCAGCTTTTCGGTCACCAGTTACATCAACTAGACGTTTCGCGATTTCCGCAAATAACTTATGCGCACTGGGACCCCACGGACCGAGGGTCTCGACGCCAAAGGGCACAAAGTTGTACTCTCTGCCAAGGCCTCCATATTTAATAACTTTAAAAGAATAATAATAATAATAATATAATAATAATCTGTGGCCCGACTGTCAAGTTGACGGTAAAAGAAAATTTTCTCCGATTATTTTTTTAGTATTTTTAAACTTTACTTTCCTTTCCTGTTTGTGTAATGCATATAATGCATTCCTGAAAAACCCAAAATTGGCAAAAAAAAAAACAATAAACCAAAACGTACTGTAAGATACCAAGATGGAAGAACGAAATAGACTATGACGCGGAGAATAGATACCTAATACAGAACAATGCTGACGAGAAGTCGGGCACGACGACTAAGACAAGATACACACCCAACATCTTCGGTTCCGTCGCTCAGCTCCGCCTCGCAGTTACCGGAACCTGCTCCAGACGTAAGTCCAGTGATACCGGCCGCTGCAGTTGCGTCGAGCTCGAGCGACGAATACTTCTCGCCACCGACGACACCACCACCAGTACGTCCGCGCGGAAGAGGCCGACCACCGGCCAGCTTAGGACTCCGAGGCCCACCAGCTTCTGATAGGGTCCCCGCTCCCGGTGGAAGTGTGCAGCGCATGAGATGGACACAAGCTCTCAACGAAAATGTCATGCGCGCATACTTTGGGGCTACAGAGGGGGGAAGTAACTTGACTGCGTACCGTGGTCGGATGCTCTCTCTGTTTCAGGTGCTTGAACCAGCTGTCAACGTGTCGGCGCAACGACTGTCGGATCAGGTGCGGGTCATCCAACGTAAACATATGCTGGATGACGTCGTACTAGATCGACTACGTATCGAATCACGGAATAGCCATGTTTCGCCTGCTTCGCCACTGGTCGCGGTGCAAATGCAAAATTTACCCGGCGGTTCACCGCGACCCGACCACGCTGATGAAGAGGGTGATGACGAGGCTATATCCGTGAGTTCTCAATGCAACGTACGATTGAGGAGTGCTTTAGATGATGCTTTCCGGGAGTACCGCTCCACTCCACCTGGACTTAGACCACGATTACCTCGTTTGCCTATGCACAAAAAAAACAAAGCGCTGGTGTGTGCTCTAGACTCGCAGCTGTCAAATTATTTTGACAGCAGCAAAGATCTCACCGATACCCACTCGATCTTATACTGTGCAGCTGTAGCGGCATGTCGTGTAGCTCAAGTCAAATTTCCCAACAGTGACAGAGCTCCACGACCAAAATCAGCTGTACCAGCTTGGCAGAGCAGGATTGAGCGTCGTATCGGTGAGACTAGAGCACTCATAGGTAAGCTAATCTGCTTCAGGGAGGGCAATACTCGCCCTAGAGTGATGCGCTTTGTGAAGCGGGCGTTCGCGGGGACTGATATTCGAAGTTCTCGAGATTATTTGACCCGCGTCACAGAGCGTATCGACTTCCTGAAGCAGAAGATCTGTGCATGGGCGAACCGTATTCGTCGATACAGGCGGAGAAGTGAGCGATACACTCAGAATCGCACATTCCAGAATGATGAAAGGTGGGTTTATAGGACTTGGGAGCGACCGGACCAAGGTGTGGCTGACACGCGCCTACCAGATGATGACGCCATATGTTCCTTCTGGCGAAACATTTGGTCGGTGCCTGTCAATCACACCGAAGGTGACTGGACTAAGAGAATCGAGCGAGCGTGCGATCTTATACCAGAAATGGGGGCACTTACCATCCTCCCCCAAGATGTAGCTCATGCAGTCCGTCCGTTGCCTAACTGGAAATCTCCAGGACCGGACGGGCTGCACAACTTTTGGATAAAGTGGTTCCAAAGATCGCACGCCCGCCTGGCATCCCAGTTCCAGTCAGCCTTAGAGTCAGGGTCGCTACCCCTGTTCCTAACGACCGGAATAACCCACCTGCTCCATAAATCAGGTAGTACTGCGGAACCCAAAAATTATAGACCAATCACTTGTTTACCGACGGTCTATAAAGTTCTCACATCCATTTTGAGAGCTAAAATTAACAAACATATTGAAACCAACTTAATCATGTCTGCCTCACAAAATGGATGTAAGAACGGATCCCGCGGTACTAAGGAGCTGCTTCTCATCGATATTGCCATTAGCCAACAGGTTCGCCGTTCCCGAAAGGATCTGTCAACATGTTGGATAGATTATAAGAAGGCCTATGATTCGGTGCCACATACATGGCTCATGAGGGTGCTGGAGTTATATAAAGTAGATGCAACTCTGCGCACCTTCCTGATGTCATGTATGAGGCAGTGGAGAACGGTCCTTTGCTATCCAGGATGTCGATATATCCAGAGGAATAGCGAACCGATACGGATCAAGCGAGGTATATTTCAGGGCGATAGTTTGAGTCCACTTTGGTTTTGCCTAGCCTTGAATCCTCTAAGCACACTGCTGGAGAATTCAGGTCTAGGCTATCGATTGAGGAGAGGTGGTCAGGTTATATCTCACCTCCTTTACATGGATGACTTGAAACTTTTTGCCCCCAATAATTTGCAACTGATGGAGCTACTGAAGGTAACCAAAACTTTCAGTAGCGCCATCAGGATGGAATTTGGTGTGGACAAATGTGCGGTCATGCATGTAAAGCGAGGGGGGATTGTGGAATCCGTGGGAACCCAACTTTCGGATTCCATACACCTGAGATCCCTCTCTTCAACCGAAACTTACAAATATTTGGGTATGTCGGAAGCGTTAGGCATCAACGCCGCCGACATGAAACAATCGCTGAGGGAGCGCTTCTTTGGCCGCCTGAATAAAGTATTAAATAGTCTTTTATCAGGCGGAAACAAGGTGCGCGCCTTCAATGGTTGGGTCATGCCGGTTTTGATGTACTCTTTCGGCATACTCAAATGGACTCAGACGGAACTTGACGCCCTGGATAGGAGGGTCCGCACATTGCTGACCGCAAATCGGATGCACCATCCACGGTCATCGGTGATGAGACTGTATATCCCGCGGAAGTGTGGAGGTCGAGGCTTTTTAAACGCTAAGACCCTGCACAATCGTGAGATATGCAGTCTCAGGGAATACTTCCTAGAAACCGACGTGGTGATGCACCGAGATGTGGTCTCAGTGGATAAGGGCCTCACCCCGCTCTCCTTGGCTGACGAGAACTGGCGCAAACCTATAATATTAGATACTAATGACCGCAGGGAGGTATGGCAGAGCAAAGAGCTACACGGGCGCTTTTACCGGGTCCTACATGGACCCGATGTAGACCTCTTAGCGTCCGTATCCTGGTTGCGATTCGGTGATCTCTTTGGGGAAACCGAAGGTTTTGTCTTTGCGATTATGGATGAAGTTATAATGACGAACAACTACCGGAAATATATTGTGAAAGACGGCACGGTTGACATCTGTCGGGCATGCCACCGTCCGGGGGAATCAATCCGACACATTATTTCTGGCTGTTCTCGTCTGGCTAACGGAGACTACTTGCATAGGCACAACCTTGTAGCCAAGATTATCCACCAGCGACTTGCTCTGAAATACAGTCTTGTGGAATCGGAAGTACCGTACTATAGGTATGCGCCCGACCCAGTTCTCGAAAATGGCAATATTACGTTGTATTGGGATCGATCTATCATCACTGACAGGACTATTGTTGCTAATAAGCCAGACATAGTGGTGATAGATCGATTAACGCGTCGCACAATGATTATTGATATAGCGGTCCCGCATGACGAGAACCTCGTAAAAGCTGAAAAAGATAAGCAGATTAAGTATCTTGACCTAGCTCACGAGGTTGTCGACATGTGGGATGTGGATACAGCAATCATTGTGCCGATAGTCGTGACGGCTAATGGCATAATACCCAAGAGCCTCGACCAACACCTGAAGAGGCTCTCGCTAGGCAGCTGGATCAAGGGCTTAATCCAGAGAGCGGTACTTCTGGACACGGCGCGTATCGTCAGGAGGTTCCTCTCTCAGGAGCCCTGACCACCGGTAGCTTGGACCCTGTTCCCGATACCGGTGGGCTGCTATTTTTTATATTTTTAAATGTTTTTTTTTTATATTTTTATAAAAATATTTAAAAATGTAAATTATATGTTTTTAAGTGGAATAAAGGAAATAATAATATAATAATATTCTTTATTTTTCGGACAACAGTGATCCATCGTGTTAGTAAGCAAAACAAAAATAACTTATTTCTAGTGTTAGTAGCTGAGATACAATAGAGAATAATAAAAAAAAAAAAAAAAAAAAAATAATAATGTTCACGATTTTGTTTTTGATTTTTCGAATAATCACCTTTTTGTGAAACGCACGCCTGTACTAAATCAAAAACGATTTTCATAATGTAGTCCATGATTTTGTATTAACTTTCATACCTTTTTGGATAGCTGATAAGATAAGGATGTTTTCTTAGTAATTTGTACACCATACTAGGTGTAGTATTTTTTTTTTGCACTAGACTACATTTTTTATGAAGTAATAGCAAAAAATACAAAAAATTAAATGTTTTGTTAGTGATATTTGCCAAAGTTTTAGGCATTATTGAACTTTTAATTATTAACAAAGGTCTGCTATGGCGTCAACTATGATAATAACTTAAATTTCAGTACAGTCGCGCCGTAAATCATTTTTAAATTGGTTTCAAATGATTTAATTTTTCATTAAAAAACTAAAACTCTTAACTAATTCAAAAACTACTGAACTTCGGTAGAACATTTGGTGGCTTAATTTGTTGCATTTTAACCCTACTATGACGTCCTGCAAGGAATACGTCGAGTTACCAGTAACCCTGTATAATACGCACGTCATGTGTCAAACGAGGTTTGACACATGACTGACGGTGGTTTTGTTTATAGAGATGGAATTGAACTTGGAATGTAACAGAATCGATTAAATAATTGAAAATACAATTATTTTTTACCACTGTCAGTCAACATTCTTCGACATAAAATAGTTACTTATATTGTGAAGGTCATTAGATCATTTGAATATATTATTGAGTTAACACATTTTCCGAAGCTTTTGGTCATTTTTTTATTTGCTTCTAATCGAATCAAGTGTAATCGAGAAGAACCGATAGAATCGATTGTCACTTTTTTGTGCCGGCACTATTTAAGTTCCCGTTTCTTTCGAGATCTTGCCAATAATTTCTAGAAATCAGATAAAAGGCAATCAAAGATATCAAAGTTTCGAGACGTATTGCGATTTCAAAAATAAATAATATATAATAATTAATACTGGTGATTTCAGATTACGCACATATCTTTAAAAGTAGGTTTATCGTCCACATTTTCGTAAAATGGAAGGTCATAATCGCTGTTGCTCCTTCAAACAAAAAACATAAAAAAAACTTTTAATTATTTGATTAGTTCGCGAAAGTTCTAGGAGAATAATAAAACCGTAATAATTAATTAATGAATATTTGAATGTTAGGAGCTAGTGAGATATTTCTATACATTCTAAGGGCAGTTGTTTAGCCATGTTCTTTGACAGTTTAGTATATTAACTGCTGTTTACTAGTATATTATGTGCTGACGACTGTACAAAACAGAACAATTCTCCAAATACATTTAGAATTTAGTTTTGTCCGTTATTAAAACACGGCCACTAGCCACTCGGCGAAGGTCCAATTAAATTGTAGGCCGCTTTATATGGAGCAATTCAAATTAAAGAGCATTTTGGGAACTTCAATACTGCTTCTAATAGTAGAGTTAAACGACAAGTAATGGGTTTTGTTTTGTTATTATAGTATATATAGAATTTCAGAAGTTAGGAAAGTGGTAATTTAGGCGCATCGCTTGATCAAGTTTGAATATTATCAAGTAGGTACTACAAACGTCTCCATATTCACAGGCTTCGTGTAACTAAACTTAATGAAAGGTAGGGTTTTCTACGACTGCGGTGCCCGCCAAATTGAATGACGTCGCTGAAAAGTTATTTATGTAAATAAGTGGGTGTGTTTCCCTAGAGTACGTTTCTTGACCCTGTAAGGTAAATCCCAAACCCCAGTGCTATCATTTTAACCCCCCTGTATCGAAAACTCCTAAACGCAAATGGTACTATTAGCAAAACGACCCATAATCAAAACGGCACTTTAGCAATATGTCCTATTAGCAAATTGTCTTATGAGCAGCTTGTCCTATTAGCAGAACGTCCTATGAGCAAATGGTCTTAAAAACAAAAGAACGGAAATGGTACACTCATACCACATCCCGTAGCCATGGATTATTATCAAACAATATCAGGACAGGATAATATCCTGGCGCCTAAGTAATGATTAGATAATGCTTAGTCCATGTGAATTGACTATGTGTGAAAAGTAAATCCTAACTAAGATTATAAATGCGAAAGTGAGTTTGTTACGCTTTCACGCTAAAACGGCTGAGCAGATTTAGATGAAATTTGGCACATGGCTAGACCATGACCTGGATTAGGACACAGGATACTTTTTATCCCAATATTCCCACAGGACCGAGACTTATGCGGATAAAATCGCGAGGCGCAGCTAGTAAATCAATCTTTTTCATCCTTACTAATATTATAAATGCGAAAGTGAGTTTGTTTGTGTATTTGTTTGTTTGTTACGCTTTCACGCTAACACGGCTGAACACATGGCTAGACCATGACCTGGATTAGGATATACAAACAAATACACAAACAAACTCACTTTCGCATTTATAATATTAGTATTATAAATGCGAAAGTGAGTTTGTTTGTGTATTTGTTTGTTTGTTTGTTACGCTTTCACGCTAAAACGGCTGAACGGATTTGGATGAAATTTGGCACATGGCTAGACCATGACCTGGATTAGGACATAGAATACTTTTTGCCCGATATTTCCACGGGATCGAGACTTACGCATATTAGCAGTTTAACAGTAGGCAGATATCCAGTTGGAGCACTGCAAGACTAGCTTTCAGCATTTGGCATCTACCTATCCCTAACATTACGAAGAAATCTGAATATTTACTACGTGATCAATAATATCTCATTATATTATGTGTAAGAATTTCACAAAATATACGGTTCCACGAAATGGTGTTGAGGACTTTGGTAGCGAAAAGCCGGGATTGGAAAAGTAATGGAATTGCATTTCGCACGAGTTTCATTTCCGTTACCTATAATGTTGATCGGATTGACATGTATGTTTTTATTACATTTTATGATATTTTTATCATCTTTAATGACTTTTTGTTAACCTTTCTAGATCGGCCATTTGCGAAAGAAAACTAAATGCAAACATTACCTTTGATTATAAAAGACAAAATATTTTTAACAGTAACAACGGCCAAATTTTCACAGACACGTGGCTACAAAATTCTCCAAAATATGCCTCAAGCGCAACCGTTTTTTCATACGTGTTAACATACTGCAATCCGTTCCGCAACAATTTTATTAAAATACTGCGATACCGGTATTTTCGAACTCCAAATTATGATTTACTTTCGCTGCGCTGAAAAATCCCGGGCAACTGACCGAAATAGGACTAGGCGACGCGGCAAATGTAATTTGAGGGTGCAAATTGCATCTGTGTGTCTACGGGATAAAGTGTCTATAAGGATTCAGTTCCATTGAAAATTTATGCGTTGGTGCAACAAAAAAAAATCCGGGTGTTATTTCATTGAGCTCCGGTGCGCACTATTGCTCTCTGGCTTTTTTATTGGGTATATGTCGTGGACGTGTCCCGTCGGTAATTTTCTTGTTCGGAATCCGACTCAACTCGAGATTTTATTTCCAGGCTTTGGCATAATATGATTGGAAAATGTGTAAAGTAGGCATTGTATCACATTGTTAATAATATGGCGTTCATTACCTGTAACCATACTTGAGCTATAAAGTTCCCACTGCTGGGACACGGGCATTCTCCTTGTCTGAGGGAGTGGTAGCCCATAATCCACCACGCGGGCCCATTGCGGGTGCCACATGTCTTCGATTTCTTGATTAGAATCCTTGAATTGATTAGACCGGTAGGACCTAGAGGTCCTACCGGTTCTCACAATGTTTTCCTGCATCGTTTTAAGAGAGACCCTGTGTAACACTGTACTCTAAAATTCTAGAAAGAATCACAACAAAACCACGTAACAAAAAATAATACCGGGAATAAAATAATCCAAAGAGATCACTAACAAAACGAAATCTGATATGTAGAAAATGAAATACGAATCGACGGCGAGGAGTCGAAATGTGAAAGACATGTCCCTTCATATTCGCTCCTCTCAAGCAGAAAATACAATTTTGCACCGCTAGGGATGCTCTCGTGGGTCTCTTGATGAAATTTAAATGTGCTTCTGGCGTCGGAAACACGTTGTGGCGTTTCAATTTATGTTGCCAGAATGTGTGAAAAAGAATGTTATTCCTGTCTAGACTTCGGGTTCGAAATTAAGCCTGTAAAATAGTAGTGTTGAGTAGGTTTTTAATTATAATTAGTGTAATTAATGGGGATTTCCATTATTTGATTATAATTTTCTATTTTTAAACGAAATGGACCGTAATAAGGCATACTTGGATAGTAGTAACACAGGTAAAGATGGTATGTTTGTAAATTTTCTTTTTTATTCCAAATCTTATAATTTCAAAACGCCTTTATTTCAAAGTAAATATAATTATGTAAAAGGTAGACACTTACTATACGACTTGTGTTTTTGAAATGACAATTTTATGTAGCTTCATATCATTTCATTTCGTTCTCCGACACAAATGCTAAACATTCAAAGCATTTCGCCTTCACGATCCCTATTTATTCAAATACTTAGGATTCGTTCTGTATTCTGCATTCACGACAATTCTCAAGATTTTCAATTTAGTTTTATATTGTTACGCTAATATTAAAGTGCACACAAATTCTTTACTTTGAAGCTAAAATCCTTATTTCACAGCTACTAGACAATATAGAACTGTAATATCGTGACTTTTATATCCTTTTTCTTATTAAATATATTGAAAAACATCCTGAACACAACAGAAGAGACCTCTGGATTAGCTCTCAAAAATAATACCTACGTGTAAAAGTGTTATTTTATCAAACTTTCAGAATAAATACTCGTATAATTTGCAACTTTTAAAATTCAGGAAACCAGCTTGATAAACAAAAACAAATGAATGTGATTAGTTAGCATGCGTCTTGCTGCCACACAAGCTGTTCCCATAAGCCAGATAGCGCCAGGCCAGGCCGACAGGTCGTGGGAATCATTGATCCGATGAGGTCTGTGGTGGGAATGTTCGGCATTGGCCGCGACAGACCTAGACAGGCGTGGCCACGCGCCAGGCCGTGACAGGCCTCGACAGGCCATGGGACCGCGACTTTAGACTGCTAAGCCTAATTTACATGGTGCGATTTAATTACCCGTGGCATACCATAACTAGACGCAACAATAACGGTCTAAATAATGTACCTATTAATAGACGATGCAAGTCAATTATTGCATTAATTTTATTGACACAGGCAGGAAACTTGCATCATGTAAATAGATTTTCAGGGTTCCGTAGTAACCCTTATAGTTTCGCCATGTCCGTCTGTCTGTCTGTCCCCGCTGTAGCTCAGAGACGCTTACAAAGTGCTAAAATAAAATCTCTGATTTAATTTTTTCTTAGGGTACCTTCCTTGCACGTAATGTGGGGATGATCTTTTTTTTCGTTTACGACGGCTTATCCAACGCTACCCCACACCATGGGGTCATGGTGTGGGGTAGCGTTGGATAGGCCGTTCAAAAATTTTGCGTGTCTGTGAACACCACTTTTCGGTTCAAGGATCTGCTTGCGTAATATTAAGCATTAAAGTGCTAATTTTTGTTAGAGTCAAGTGTGTCCCCCCCCTTTTTTTTGGGTCGATAATTATCAAATAACTTCTCCCGCTCTGGGCGGAACGGGAGGGTGTGTCAGACTCTTACTGACTAAAACCCACCCGTGTTCCTTACGTTGCCTGTGTTGCCAGGGGCCTCGGTAACCCTTTCAAAGTGTGAAGTTTTCCTTTTAATTTCATTATATGTACAACTGCCAGGTAAATGGTTGTTTATTGAGATTTGAAAAAAATCATGGCAGTTGTACATATAATGAAATTAAAAGGAAAACTATCACAGCTAAGTAGGCTTTACAAGTTAACGAGTAATAGTGGACAAACTTAAATTTGCGGGAGAACATGTTTTTCAACTACAATGTTAGATTTGTTTTTGGGATAAATACATCCCAACTTCCCAACTAAGGCACCCTTCATTGTGCGAGGTCCAACACGCACTTGGCCGGTTTTTTTTTTAATGAAAGAGGGTTACACGAACATTGCAAAACAAGAGTGAAGACAAAAATATTTCATAATATTATGAAGCTCGAATTATTGTTCCTCATGAAACACAATATCACCCAGATACGAATGTAACGGTGTAGTGGGGCAGTGGAGCCAGAAAGTAATTACTAGAGATAGCTGCATTCAGAATTCATATTGAATGCTCCGATTGTTTTAGACCATTGCTATTGGCTACCACTACTGGGAATATTGCCGGTGAATATATGTGTGAGCTGAAAAGTAGCGAGAAGAACCGTTTCCGAAGGTAGGTAAATGCGCGAAAAATCTGAATCAATAAATTGATTCGAACTTGAGTAACTATCAGGATTTTTGTTTTCAAATATTTTATTTTATTTTATTTCACCTAGTTTCTGGATAACTTACTGTTAGTTTATCAAGGACTGATTTCGTTACGATGATAATAATTATACATTTATTTGGTACAGATGACTTGATACTGCAGATAGTCATGAGGAAATTCTTTAAAGTCTACTGGTACCTATCGTCTTAAAACTTAATCTTATTTACCGTTAACTATTTATTGTGAACATATTTTCTTTTTGTCAAGCCAAATCGTTTATTTTATTCACACTGAAGCCACTGTAACTATAATAAGATTATTCATTTAGGTATATAACTTTCTAAATTATCAAGTAATCAAACCACAATCAACATATTCATGAACAAGAAAGTTTCCCAATACAAAACTTTACTGTAGAATACATCATTTTAAGTTGCTTATGGGTATACTTACACAATTTCACTCCACGCATAACACTTTGTCACAACACCAATTTATCTCGTCTGCTCGACGTCCGTATGTCACTGTAGGGAACCAGCAGAATATCAGCGTCAGGTATATTTGCCTGACACATGCTGAGCTGGACTCCCATTTGGTGCAACCTTGAGACACACGCCGCAACTTGTTCGATAATTAATTGAAGTATTTCATAATGTCATTCTATTTCTTTAGCATGTATTTCTTTTTTTTTTTATATTGGCACCTTGTTACCCGACTGCCTCAGGAGGGTAATGTTTTTCGAGGTCTTGCAGGCGGGGACAGTCGAATAACCTGAAATATGGTGTAACTTTTGATTGTCCTCGCCTGCGATACCAAAATTATATAGATTATAATGCTTGTTTTTCCCTTTTCAATTATGTGTTTTTGCAGTCGGGTTTTTTGTTTTTTAAATAATTTATTTTATTTTTATATATATTTCTGTAATTTGTTATCCATGTATTGTGCTATTGTGTGTTGTGCTGTCTTTTGTGTGCACTGAATAAATGTTTTATCTATCTATCTATCTATCTAATGTTGAGATTGAGATAGGATAGCAAACCATAGACATACTGATGCATAATCAGCCTATAATGTTCCCACTGCTGGGACACAGGCCTCCTCTCTGTGAGAGGGAGTGAGCCGTACCGCCTTCACCAAGCGGGCCCAGTGCGGGTTAGTGGATGTCACATGTCTTCGAGTTTTTAGTTCTAGGACATGCATCGACACCGTTTTGAAGTGGTGATGAAATAATTTATCCAAAGTAAAGTGCCTGCCTGGGTTCGAAACTACGACCTACAACTCGTAAGTGGCGAGCGTTTCTACTGGCCACCACTGCTCTTAGTCATAATGATGACCTCATTTCAATTATTAATATTATTGATTATATAAAGTTTTTTAATTGCATAGGCAAAGCAACAGAATTCAAGTAGAATGTATTTTAAAGTTTTGAAGAAGAATCGTCTATGTACAAGATTAGAATACTCGGGTGTACCATTCAGTGCAGTGCACAAATGAGTCTGGATTATTGTTCCAAAGCTCATTCTTTTCTATTTGGCATAAGATAACTCGGAGTAGAGAATACTATGGTCAGACAGATAAGAGTTTAGCAAATTCAACGCTTTTATCCTGTTAGCTCTCGAGAGAGCTTTTATGGATGTGTAATTAATGCTTACGTACCTTTAAAAATAAATAAAATACGCTAAATACCTATATTTAGCGTATTTTATTTATTTTTAAGGGCACGTGATTCGGGGAGGTACGTTTTGAGTATTAATGTGGGTGGCCATACTATACGGGTAGGGGATGACCAAAGAAACCTTGGATGTATTGTGTGTAAGGAGATTTGGCTAGAAAGGGGGGACTACTGAGATGACGAGTAATAGAGAAGTAGAAGAAGATATGCTGAGCCGACCTCAAATAATTTGAGATCAGGGCAAGAGAATACTTATAACAAAACTGACAGAATTATGCCTAGCTCTTCTCATGTGCAGTGAACGGAAGTGAACGAGGCTGATAAAATAAAATGATGATTTTTGTTACTAATCTTGTATGCTCCAAATGAGCATACAAGTAGATAAATACCTACTGTAACTGATTAATTTTAAAGGAAAATCCTTGGTTAGTTTTGAAACTCCGAAATGTCGGTTCTGTGACAGTGCTTGCATTAGAACAGCGTTAACAACTCGCTAAAACTTTACCTATCCGGATAAGTTCGGCGTCACAGCGCTTTAGTCACTGTTTATTTGGTAGGTACTTGAAATTCAAAATTAATTTCAATTTTTATCTCAAAATTACTTTCAACCAAATTTTCATGAATTTTGAAAGAACTATTTACAAGTCGGCAGGCTTGTATGGGAATTTCGTACCGCTAATAAACTTTCGTGTTTAGGGATATTTTTTGCTTTAATTGGTAGTTAATATGATAGACAAGCCCTTTATAAATTCTTAGATTTTTTAAAATTGGGACGTAAAAGTTATAACCAGTTTTATTTTTTAAGGTTATACCAATGTAGATTGTTACATAAAGGCACATACACATTGTTTCGGTAATAAAGTATATGTTCTAGATTGGTTGTCGCTATTTTTGTAGTATTCTACTTACTATCAAGTAGGTAAATTGAGATGAGGATCGTACCTAATCAGCGGAGTGCATTAGGAGATACCTATGTCCAGCAGCTGCCTGCGACAGTTAGATAATGATGAAGTCCTGATGGGGTTTTGAGTGTAGGTAAATAAAACAATACCGTTAATAGATTTTTTTAAGTACATTTATTTTATTTATAATTAATTAATTCGTAATATTACTTCATCTAAGAAGGGGGCAGGTCGGGTAATACCCTCATGGCGAGCATAGCTTAAATACCAACATAACTGCGTTTAGTTTACGACTAAATTACGTGTAGTTATTATATGTGGTACGAATTCTATAACAAAACAACAAAAAAAGTAAGCGGTACGAAATCTGCCGTTAACCTTTTATCTCAAAATTATTTTTTCAAATTTTGCTACTACCTCTCACTCTATTTAATTTTAAAGGAGAATACTCGGTTGGTTTTGAAACTTTAGAACCGGTTCTGTGACAGTGCTTGCATTAGAACCACGTCAACAACTCGCTAAAACTTTACCTATCTGGGGTAAGTTCGGCCACACAGCGCTCTAATCACTGTTTATTTGTTAGCGCTTAGGTTCTTGACATTCGATAAGATAAACTTGTGATACCTCTGTTACTTTGAGGTGTCTTTACTAGAGGTAAACTGAGTTAAGTTTAAGGTAAGTTAAGCTACTACTTTACGCTATGAACTTACATTGTGAAACACACACTTTTTTTTTTTTTTTTTTTTGAGGGTGGGAAATCATCAAATAACTTCTCCCGCTCTGGGCGGAGCGGGAGGGTGTGTCAGACTCTTACTGACTAAAACCCACCCGTATTCCTTCCTGTTGCCTGTGTTGCGGGGGCCTCGGTGACCCATAAGTACCTTCCCGCGACCCCGGCAGGCGTCGGCCCTAGTGGACCCCTACTTTGTGCTGACGACATCTCTTTGAGGCGCGCGTGGAATACGACGCGCCGTCGACCCGGGCCTGGTCCTTACCGGACGGTGAGCTACCCATTGCTCACCGTCCGCAAGCCCGCGCCTACGGTGGCCGGAAATCCGCCCGGGATTCCCGACGCCCTGGGCGTCTCCTGCGGCGGCTAGGGGCGAGAGGGCGCGAAACGTGCCTTTCCCTCAACCGTCCCGCCTCCTCCTTCGCGAGCATTACTGCTTCGCAGAAGGAGGTGACGGCTGCCCATGCCCTCTCGCTCCGTACCATGGCCTGAACCAGGGCCGGACGCGAGAGGTCTCTGCCGCCGATCGCCTCCACGAGGACACGGCGGTGCTCTGCCCAAGCCGGGCAGACCTCCACCGTATGCTCCACCGTGTCCTCTGGGCGATCCACACAGTGGTGACACCCGGACGTTTCCTCCCGCCTTATCCGACACAGGAACCTCCCGAAGCTGCCGTGTCCGGTGAGGACCTGCGTCAGGCGGAAGGTGAGGACGCCGTGGCGCCTCTCCAGCCACTCCTCAAAGAGGGGACTTATCGCCGCAATCGTGGCGTGCCCAGCACTGGGTTGCGACAACCGTACTTTCCATGACGCCATGAGATCCCGCCGGAGCTCCGTCCGCTGTGCCGCGATTTCTCGCGGCGGCGGACTTACGCCCCGGCGTTTCGCCTCCTCGCGCCACTCCCATACGTGCGCGAGGACTTTTGCCTCCAGATCCCATGGCGGCAATCCGGCAAGGAGGCTCGCTGCCTCACAGGAGACCGTGCGGTATCCTCGGACCATCCGGATGGCCATGACCCTTTGGGCCGCGCTCAACCGGCGGGCTGGCCGCAGCGCCAGAGAGCGCGCCCATACAGGTGCCCCGTAGAGGGCCATGGACCGCACGACCCCCGCGTAGAGCCTCCGGCAGGAGGCGTTTGGACCCCCTAGATTGGGCAGGAGCCGCTTCAATGCAGCGCCCACCCGCTCCAGTTTGGGAGCCAAACGTCGGAAATGCTCCACGAAGTTCCACCGGCTGTCGAGGACGAGTCCCAGGTACTTCATCGTCGACTCGACGCCGATAGAAACCCCTCCTACCGTTATTTGGGACCCCAACGGTGGCGCGTTCCGAGGACCATGAAAACACATGGCCTCGGACTTGTGCAGGGCCACCTCGAGTCCCAATTGCCGGATCCTTTCGACGATTGTCGCAACCCCGCGTGCCGCTAATTCGGCCGCCGCCTGGTGCGACCTCCCCTGCGCCAGGACCAACGTGTCGTCAGCGTAGCACACTACGCTGACGCCGCTAGGGAGGTCGGCGCGCAGCACCCAGTCGTATCCGATGTCCCACAGATGCGGCCCCAGGACCGATCCCTGTGGGACACCGCACGACATCTCTTGCCGGTTCCACACTCCCTGGTGACCGGGGTAGATGACGGCCCTGTCCGTCAAATAGGCCTCGACCACACGACAGAGGTAGGTCGGCATCCGGTGATACCGGAGTGCCTCCCTGATGCAACTCCAGGGCAGGGTATTGAAGGCATTGGCGATGTCTACGGACACCGCCAAGACGACCCCACCCTGGGCAACAGCATTCCCCGTCGTCAGGGCTCGCACACGCATGATGGCGTCCACCGTAGAGCGCCCTCTGCGGAAGCCAAACTGGCTCTCCGCCAAATCCGGCCCCACCCGCACCAGCTGGCCGACGAGGCGGTCTGCAATGACTCTTTCAAAGAGCTTGCCCACCTCGTCGAGCAGCACGATGGGCCGATAAGCGGACGGAGAGTCCGCAGGGCGCCCTGCCTTCTTTATGAGGACCAGTTTTCCCGTCTTCCAACGAAGCGGGAACTGGCCCCTCTCCAAACATGCGCTTAGGAGCCCCCT
This sequence comes from Atethmia centrago, assembly GCA_905333075.3. NCBI lineage: Eukaryota > Metazoa > Arthropoda > Insecta > Lepidoptera > Noctuidae > Atethmia > Atethmia centrago. The sequence continues at coordinate 24,208,229 of HG995378.1, read as the reverse complement.
AAGTCGAGGTCCGAGAGCCTCCAAGGCCAGGACCCAGGCCTTCCCAGGTAAGCCGTCGGGTCCTGGGGCGGTATTTTTGGCATTAAGCCTGCGTACCGCCGCTCTCATTTCTCCCTCGGTCGTGAAACACACACTTGAGACACAGATTTGGTTAAAGGTTTCTCCAGACATTGAAAGAAAGAAAATGCGATTATTGGCATTAAAGTAAAACAAAAAACACCTTAAATCTATGAATAACATAAAACAATTGACATGATATTTGAAAATAACACTACTTACGACATTATTATTAGGCATGTCGTAAGTTGTTTGCTTAGTTTTGCGTTTTAAAATAATAATTTTTATTAGAGATTTAGACACGTTAGGAAAATAAATGGAAAAATATAGGATGGATCCTTATTTCTGAAGACAAAACAACATGAATAATTAATAGCCAATGTATTTCAGTAAACTTTCTATAAATATTCAATCTGTTAAGGACCCCAAATACAAATTTAACCTTTCAAAGTACAGACCTTTAATTGCGGTACTGGTACCGGTAATAAAATATTCACCATGTTTAAAATTTCGGTACTAGTGTTGGAGTGCTCTCAGTGCAGTGTTTGCACACAGCGCCATCTGTTGAGTGTTAAGCACTTCACTTGAATTATTTACGGAGTTGTGTAACCTCAGCATTACTAGTAAGCGCTGTACCGCTTAATTTACATTTTGCATTCTATTTTTAATTTACTCGGGGAATTTGTGTCAGAGAATATTATGATTTATCTTCTCTCTCTATATTTCAATGCAAAATTATTAAAGTCACAGCTATCACAAAGAAAGTTTTTTGTTTAACATAACATCGCGCCTGTAATCCTCAAAGGGTTAGGCAGTACACCCACATTTCGCCCAGTTCCGGATTAAGCAAGCATGGGGCCCGAAGCAAACTCTATTGTGGGGCCCTTGATCTGCTATGACTTCTTAAGTATAAAGTGGTAAAAAATAGAGATAAAGAAAAAAAATAGTATATAATTACTAAAATATAATAAAAATAATGTAGAATGTTTAAGTTTTACAAATAAGACAATTTCAACATATTGAAACGAGCATTTCAATTCTGCTACGCATCCACACTGAGTGTCGAGTGCTCACACACGTCAGACTTTTTGTAGAGCTGATTAACGGGCCGATTCAAATTCGAGATTCTTTTATACGAGTGACTTTTTGTAGAACTTGTGCGTTCACCCTATGAAATTCTGTGTTTTATTTTCACCAACGACATAATCGGCTACCCATTGTCTGAGGTGTATTGTCTTAGTCGGTGTTAAAAGGTGTTACGTTTCAAGTTTTTGTAAAATCAAATAAATGAAACATACTACGTCTACAATAAGTTTCACTCAAAACATTACGCTCAGGCGGAGGTGGACGCGTTTGGTACGCGTGGCCCCGTTTCGCGTGGGGCCCGTAGCAATTGCTACTCTTGCTACGTGGTTATTCCGGCACTGATTTCGCCAGTTTTGTTTAAGTCCCTATTACCATCAACCGGTCTTAAATCCGGACTCCGGGCTGAGGTTTTTTATTTAATAACATTATAATTATTTTCCTTGACTACGGTAACAGGTACATGGGGTACCTAATAGGTGGCGAGCCTATGCCATCAACCGGGCATAAATCCAGACTCCGGGCTGCTACTGAGAAATTCCTGATAGAAAAACCTAATAACACTTTGCCCAACCTAGGAATCTAACCTAAGACCTCATGTTCAGCAGTAGCCCTTGCGACCATTAGACTGACGAGGAAGTTTTTGTATGTGTTTTGTTTTATTATGAATCTTAAAGGGAAACCAATGTTTGTTTTTTTAACCTATATACTTTACCATCAGTTATTTCCAAAAAAATGGCAACGGAAAATACAAGAGATATTTTTAGTACGGAAAACAAAACTAATAACAAAATAAAATACCTATAACGTCAGGTAATAACACTTTGAGAGTTGCTCTGACAAAACATGCTCCCGACTTTTTCGAAACCTATTTAAATTTAAATTGCTGTGAAATCTTATGACCAGCATGTAATTTGATTGGCTGTTGCTATTTTTGTCATTAAGTTTCGACTGCATATTTTCGAGACTTGATTATTTTAACCGTTTTCCTCGGAGATACTAACAGAAACCCGCTGTTAATATTTTAACTAAAATAAACAAAGCATGTTTAAGACCCTGTCTCCTCTTGGTATTTTAACGTCCACAGGGGAACTGGAGTGTGAAGTGTAAATTACATGCAGCGGCGCCAACCGCTTGCACTTGTGTACCCGAGGTTACAGAGTAAATAATACTGTTCAAGGAGTTATTAAATGAATGCAGTGGGGAAATCTTTGAAGCATAAGTATGGATAGTTGGGAATGTCTCCTCTAAAAGACAATGCTGATTTATTAATAAATAATAAATATTTTCTTTCAGATAAGATCCATATGATGTTAGTCAAAATCTTAACCTAACGTTAGTAAAACTACACTATATACAAAATTGAAACGTCTGGCACCTACGTGTGCAGCCGTATCCAGTGAGCCAGCATGGGGCTGTCCCACCTATCACACAAAACACTGAGGATGCTGTGGGAGCTAGCACGTACTCTACCGAGAATGGAAGCGCACCGTTTCCGTATACGAGTAATGGCATGAAAACCATCAACCCTGGACTCGGTATACATCCCGGAAGCGCTACAAAAGCATTAATGTTGGTGTCGAAGTGCAAATATTATTTCGATCGATATGTGATTTTTATGGGACTAATACAAGTTTCAAAACTGCAGCTTATTGCAATATTTTTAGATATTTTGAATACCTTACCTTGAGAGATTATAAAATTCCTATTCATGCCTCATGAATAGAACTTTTATAATCTATTGTCTTTCTTTGGAAAGAATGCGTGAAACCGCATCTTGTTTAGGAACGAGATGGAGTTTCAAGCAAAACTAAAAATACCAGTAGTAAATACGACTATATTTACATTTTCTCGAGAAATATGTTAACGCATTTGCATTCATTTGCACATCTTTAAGCATTTTTATCTAAGCACTAAACGTTCCCACAAACCGCAGGAGTTGCAGACTTCCAGAGGTATTCACAATTCAGAAAGGCATTACAATACAGAACAAGGTATACCAGAATTCTTCAAGCTAAAGTTTATTTTCTAAAGCTTTTCTCACGAAATCTCCTTCGGTGTATTTGTTTTCTGTGCACACGTAAAAGTCGGGAGCCCAAGGCATTCCACGACGAGTTGCGTTTTTGTATTTGCGTATCTCACTTCGGCAAGGACAAAGACGGCATCTCACCTTTAATAGGGTTGGAAAGTGTAAAGAAACCTTTTGATCTAAACCTTACAGGGATATATTTGATTTTAACAGGTAGTGGGTGATCTTTATGAATAGCTCGTCCAGAGAAGTACCTCCGTATCCTTCTAATTTAGCTAAGTAAAGTTGCTGTGTTTTAGTACTGGAGACGTCAAAGTACCTACAAGGATCTTTGCAATTTTGTCTCTAAAGCTTGAATCGAATCGGTTATCCTCCGGGTTTTGCCGGGGATTTTAGGCGGGAGTCATTATTAATATCAATTAAGTGACTCGATCGATTGCTTACATACCAGCTCGTAAAAAATACCAATGCCTACACTCAACCCAACTGCATTTTAACCGATTTCAAAAAGAGGAGGTTCTCAATTCTTCGGTATCTTATTATTTTTTGTATGTAACTAAAACCAAATAGTATGATCTAAACACAATTCTTTCTTTTTTTAGCACTACTATTTCGACTAGTGATGTAATTATTGCGGCCAAGCGTACGAATAAAGTTTAAATCCTATATTTTCCGTTGTCAACCCTACATGTTTTCAGCTATGAGATTTGTTTGTTGGGACACCCACAGACCTCGCCACCGCCAGCTTTGTTTGACGTGTGCCTCGTTCAAACGCTTTTTCAGCGACTGTACTTTGTTTTTATTTGTACGTTCTTTCTTTAGCACTTTGTTTAAACGTATTATGGACAACTAAAACCGTGAGTGGTTTGTGGTAGAAGGAAGTTTAGAAGAAAACATTGTTGGTGCAGCTGCCTTGAGTTACGAGTTTAGACCGCTAGACTTTATTGCAGTTCTATGTGTAACGATATTTTTCTACAAACAAGGAAACGCACTATTGTTTCTTACGAGAACTTCTATAAATATATTTGCCCGTTTTCGCTAACACTAGGCAACACTTCAATTAATCTCAATGATAGCGCGCTGTTGGAATTTGAACGCTTGGCTCAGCGCCGAAAGTTGAAAATCCAACCGCGCACCTTTATTTAGGCATTCATTCAATAGAAAAACCCAAAATCAAACCTTGACATGGTAAACCTGTATTGATCTGATTGAATGTGTTAATAATACAAATAGAGTGAATCTTTGGGGGCTTGTGGCTAAGTAATAACAGCCGCACGGGTCGATCAATCAGGTTAAGCTACGCTTGCCGCGGTTGGTCCGTGGATGGGTGACCATCTTTACATACGAAGACCCCTTCGTGTCTCGGAAAGCACGTTAAGCCGTTGGTCCCGGCTGTCATTTGTAGATCTTTGACAGTCGTTACGGGTCGTCAGAAGCCCGAAAGTCTGACAACCAGTCTTACCAAGGGGTATCGTGTTGCCCAGTAACTGGGTTGTAGAGGTCAGATAGGCAGTCGCTCCATGTAAAATACTGGTATTCAGCTGCATCCGGTTAGACTGGAAGCCGACCCCAATATAGTTGGGAAAAGGCTAGGCAGATGATGATTGAGTGAATCTTTGTTATTATAGCTTAAACTGTTTTCATGCCTTATTTAAGGTAGGTAACTATAAGGATCTACTATTCTATTATTTTCTAGAACGCTACTTACAAACGAAGGTTACTTACATAATCATTTAAGCTAAGAAATAGCAGTGGTAACGACCCCGACTTACGAGTTACGTCGTAAGTTCGAACTCAGGCATGCGCTTTTATTTATATAATTTATTACATAACCACTGCTCTTAAACCGGTGAAGGTAAACATCGTGAGGAAACCGGCATTTCCTACAACCAAAAATTCTAAGACATATGACATCTATCAATCTGCACTGGGCTTGCGAGGTGGATTATAGCCCACTCCCTCTCACGGAGAGGAGGCTTATGTTCCAGCAGTGGGAACGTTATGGGCCGATTATGATTATGTAAGATATATTGTACCCAATGTGCTGAGCATATCTCGAAAAGATAAGTATCAGAATCTACTCCTGAGGGATTTGCTCTAAAGATTTACGAGTCGTAATCCATGCAGTGGGTCCTAAAAACGTGGGATTTATGACTGAATGCCAGTGGCGGTATAAGTTGGATTTATTATATCACTAGTTCTGGGCCGTAACTTTATCACTATGTGTGTGCAATGATTTTTTCTCTAGCATAAAAATATTTATTGCTTTGTCCTTTTTTACGTCGGGACCCGCGGGAGCGGTTCTCAAATGAAGTGAAAATAATTAACTTCTAAGGTCTAAAATTGGCAGACGTAGATGATGGTTTTTTTTGTAACGAGATTTTCGTCTATTTAATATCATAATGAAATACGAGTACAGCAGAAATGTTGGCTACCTGAATTTGTTTCTAGTACCTACATTATTTTAACACAATGTTATTATGTAATACGAGTAACCACTATAATTTTTCACACAACACCTGAGATAAAAAGCGTCAAATACGCCGCACACGTGACCTTCCTCATTCACCCCCATCCCTACCCACCAGTCACGCAGAACGAACATTTTTCTTTAGGTACTGTAAACCAGTACTGGCTCGTGCGAAGAAACACTGGTACTACCCTCGTAGTGATGACTCGGTCGCATTTCCTGAGTCACGCATTCCCTGTTAGACTCTCTTGTGCTAAATTGATTCATTAACATATCTTATTTTTATTTTTTACATTTCTGTTTTATCTTAAATTTTTATTGTTGACAATTTTGTAATATTTTATTTATTTGGTAGGTACTTGTTTTGACATTGTAGTTTTTATTTGAAATTGAATTCATTGTCAGGGGAATATTATATTGATTTATTTATCCAACACTAGTTATTTCTATAATTGTTATTAGATATTGTGAAATGAATAATGAAATAATTGTAAACTAACATTTGTACGCCTAATGGCAAAGCATAGAGAACTAAAAAAAAATGTAACATCTCACACACCTGTGTATCTGTAACCTATGTTTACAAATAAATACTCTGAATCTCTGAATCTCACGCGTAACGAACATTTTTCTTTCGTCACGCTAACAGAGCAGTGGTGGCCCAGTGGTAACGGGCGCGACTTAAGAGTTGTAGGCCGTGGGTTCGAAACCAAGCAGGCACTTTTAATTTGTGTCAATTATTTCATCATCTATGCTCCCAAAACGGTGAAAGTAAATATCGTGGGGAAACCGGCATGTCCTAGAACCAAATTTTCGAAGACATGAGGCCCAACTCCCTCTCACAGAGACTTGGCCTGTGTCTCAGCAGTGGGAACATTATAGGCAGATTTTTTTTTTTTCCTTTTCTTTTTAAAAACGTTGCCCGACACTAGGAATTTCCTCCTGTATCGTGGGTGCGTTTACAAACAGAAACTCACAAACACAAACACCCAGACCCGGAACAATTACTTGCAGATCATACAAATATTTGTTCCGTGCGGGGATCGAACCCGCGACACGCTGCACAGCAGTCGATCGCTCAGCCATTACGCCAACCGTGCCGTATTATGCCATCCCTGCAAACCAGTCAAGCAGAACGAACTTTTTTTCACTGGATTGTAAAAATAGCGTACTGGAAGCCAGTACTGGCTCGTCTAAAGCGACACTAGTACTATCCTCGTAGTGATGACTCCGCCGCATTCCCTGAAGTACTGCGCTTTGTTTACGTTTTATTATATCACGAGTTTCGCGTCACATGTTAATAAAGAGGGAATGTGTACGAGGCAGAAATAATTAAAATAAAAAGTGGAATGTAAGCCTTAAATGTCTGGGAATGAATAAATATTATGTTGTTTCTAACTGAGAACGTGACGCGCTATGACGTGGAATTTGAATAACGTGAAAATTGTTTCCATAATTCTGATGAACATTTTAGGAATCTTGTACTTACCAGATTAAACATTTCATGAATAAGGGCTTTTTAGGGTTCCGTATTCAGCAAGGAACCCTTATAGTTTCGCCATGTCCGTCTGTCTGTCTGTCCCCGGCTTATCTCAGAGACTCTTAGTACTAGAAAGCTGTAATTTCGCATGGGTATACATGTTATCACGCCGACAAAGTGGTTAAATAAATATTTTTTTAAATATAAATAAATATTGCATGATTACCATAGTTTCTTAGAGTAACTAACAGTTTAGTAGATCTGTATACTCGTATTTTTCATGACTGCTTGCAGATTCCACAAAAAAAATTAAATCTTAATTTTTAATCTCACATCACAGGCCGGATAATCCGGAAGGCAATCAAGATTACAAAAAAAAAAAATCACCAAAAATCCGGTCCTACTTATAACCCCTATACATTTTTTCAGGCTGAAAAAAACATCGTTAAAGCTGGCCTGCTATTAGACGTTATTGTTGCGTAGTCAATGGCTGCAGCACTTCACAGCGCTTTAGCCGCTTCGCCACGTCAACCCCTCGACTCGAAATGAGCCGCCACAGGGAGGACGCTGAAGTACCAACGTAAGATTGAACCTTATAGATCACTGAGGAATTTTCAAGAGAACAGTCGGAAAAATTAAGGATTAAAGAAAACCAATCTGAAAAAGAAAGCAAAAAATGTTACTCAATCTCGGTACCATTTTATCGGTAAATTATATTATTATGATTATTTTTATCGATGTATTAAAACAATCATAAATCTCTTATTTTAGCTCTTATTTTCAATCGTACTGTGACGCCAAGTTAAATAAGACAATTAAAACTAGACGCAAGAAAAGCAATAACATTTTCTTCTCAAAAAATATTATCCAAAGTGAAGAAGAACCACCGACCTAAAGATTAAAACAAAGCAATAAAATTCGTTTCCAATTCCGTCATATCTCACTGATAAAGTTGATATCAGCTTTGAGAAAATAATTCGATAACACACATTGTTTTGATCAGTCCACATTAACCTTTAGCATTCCACGGTGACTTCTCTATTATGTGATGAAATAGAATTTGTTTTATTGTAAAATGGCTGCGAAGATGGCGAGACGTGTGTTGTGTGTGGAGGATAAAGTGTTTTTGGTGACAGGAGGCGCGGCTGGTGTGGGTGCGGGGATCATTAGGGCATTGCTTCGAGAAAATGCGAGGGTAAATATTGTTTTATATTTTATGGAGCCGGCACGCATGTAGCAGGAAATTTCAGTAATTAAAAGGTTGGCAAACAGGCCGACTGATAAAGACACCTGCTTCTTGAGTTGTAAATGGCTCAAAGCATGTCAAAATTTAAAATCAAAGCAGAAATGTCTGATCTGTCCGTATTTTACCGGCATTCGCATATCACATCATATCTTTTCACCAGGTCACTTCCAGCACATTGATTAATACCTATATGGCAGGGCAAATAAGGAATAACTACGTCCACGGACGAGGCCCTATCACACGATTTTTTTCTACTACTACCCATGTTTTGTCAATCACAATGATGTGTGAAAAGAGTCAACGTGCTTATTAATGAACAAGCCTAATGAGTAATTACAATGAAATAATTAATTACTTGACATTGACCTAACAATAAGTAATCGGATCGTAAAGGCATCACAGGCGTACTAAATTGTTTACACTAGTTCATTGCGGTAATTCGCAATCAGAACCTTGAATTTATATTTTTGTAGACAAACGAAAACCTAATCTACGATACCTACGGTTGAACAATAAGATAGGTAATTTGTTTATTATTCAACAATATGTTATGTAATATAACCAAACTGAACTGATAACTTTAATTGTGTTGCAAAACTGCAAAAGGATACAAAGTCAAAACGTGGAACTAAAATCTGAAAGTTATTTCTAGTTAACTAACATTTTAGTTTCGAAAGTTAACCCTTCCTGTTGTCCCACGAACAGTAAACTGTAAACCCCATTTAATTTACAGATGTTGCATTTTGTTTCAACACCGCAGCTGTTACAAAATGGTTCATTTTCCGTAACTGTGTGGTCGAAAGGTTTAGGCCTGTTGAAATAAGTCCCTGTAAAATTTGTTGAAGTATAAACATAATTTCAATATTGTTCGCTAAGTATGCCATCGGTTTACTTAACAACAAACTTGGGTACGAAGCAGTTTCTGATGGAGTGTTTTTAGACGGTAAACTATAGGGAACCACACGCTTATACATACTTAGGTTTTTACTGTGAGGGATCTTGAGAAATGGAAATATTTTCAATATGACCATGCACACTGTTTAAATGATAAATTATTTTATTTCTGTAAGTAGGTTTCTACCAACACTTTTACATTCAATCATATTTTAAAAACTAGGTGACTCTTTAAAAGTCCAGACATAATTTTGGTCAGATCATGTGAAAACCATGTATACTTGTGTCTGAAATGGTCTTTTGAGGAAAAACCACACAGATTGAATTGATCTGCCCAATCGGTGCAGCTCAACTCAGACTTAAGGAGCTCAACGATTCGACGTACAATGCCAAAAGACATTTCGGTAGGCCGCATAAATTACTCAAACTGTCAGACCAAGATTAAAAGTAACGAGAGAGAAAAAAAAAAAAAAAACAATGACCAAGATAGTCTACACATTCACAATATTACGGATGTGGTGAAAGGACAATGCATTGACTGTTGAAGCACATCGACCAAATGACTTCGATATAAATAAGAACTCATGTGCCAGCGAAAGGGTAATCGAATTGAAGCCAAATTCAGATCCATTGAAATAAACTTTGTTTGGCAAATGTACTACATATTCAATTATTGACCGAAGGACGTAGATAGGTAAATTTTATGCCTTGTGCATTCGCGGCACAATGCATAAATTTAAACCAATAGCTAAGTTATTCGGCTTGGACGATGGAGCAGCCCTACCTAGACAAGACTGATGTGGATGCGGCCGACGAACTAACAAGACGTTACTTGCAAAAATCGCGATGGATAAATGAGCTTGTTGAATGAGTACTGTAGTTTTGATTATTTTGTATTGTATTTCATTAAACAGATCATTAGACAGTCCACTACTATACCTCTAGAAAAACTCCTGTCTATGCCTGCTTTTTAGACTTGTCAAAAGCTTTTGACTTAGTGTCTTACGACAAGCTATGGGCCAAGTTACAGAATGTACCAAAAAAAAAAACAGTGTACCCAGGGAGATCGTTTCTGTACTGAAGCATTGGTATGGTACACAGAGAAATCAGGTGAGATGGGCTGGCACTCTCTCGGACGAGTACAAGCTCGAGTGCGGAGTGAGGCAGGGGGGACTCTCCTCCCCTCTTCTTTTTAACTTCTATGTGAACGAGCTGATCGAGGAGCTCAGAAGCAGTAGAATCGGCTGTCATATAGATAGTGTCTGTATTAACAATATAACCTATGCGGACGATATGGTGCTGCTGAGCCCCTCGATCTGTGCGTTGAGGGAGCTCATAAAGATTTGTGAGACTTACGCGAACACTCATGGCCTAAAACACAACTCAACTAAATCTGAGCTTATAATATTTAAATCAGGTACTAAACACTATGAAAATGTACCTGATATATTAAAAAGGGTTACTAAATTTAAGTATTTAGGTCATTGGGTCACTGAGGATTTAAAGGACAGTACTGACATTGAGAGAGAGCGCAGGTCGTTGTCTGTTCGATGTAATGAGCTGGCTCGCAGGTTTGCACGCTGTACAACACAAATAAAGGTAACGCTTTTTAAGGCATACTGTCAATCATTTTACACGTGCAGCCTGTGGGTTGGCTATTTGCAGAGGGCATACAGTGACCTGCGAGTGCAGTATAACAATGCGTTCAGGATGCTGATGGGGCTGCCGCGGTATTGCAGTGCATCTGGCATGTTTGCCGAGGCCAACGTCGACAGTTTTTCGACAATCATGCGTAAACGTTGCACCTCGACCCTAACTCGTATGCGAGCTAGTTCCAACAGCATCTTGAGCGTATTGACGGACCGGTGGGATTCTCCGATGCTCGAGCGCTGGATGCGGCTATACGCAGTGAAGTGTGTGAGTGAGCATACATGCGTACTGGTGTCGGATTGTCCTAAAATCTGTTTTTTTTTTTAATTTATTTTTTATTTGTTTTGTTACTAACATTAGTATTTTCGTGTTACTTACTAACACTTTATATGGAGAAATCTGAAATAAATTATTATTATTATTATTATTAAATAAACACCTACTCATAGGTAACTAAAATATTATAAGCCTTTTCATCATAATTATTGTAAGTAACAAGGCAACGCAGTGCACTGTTTGTTTAAATAAATATATTACCTGTTCGTGCCAAAACTATGATGCATTCTGCCGCTCTGCATAGTTAGAGCACGTTTACCTTTAGTCTTCTCGGAATAAACAAATAGTGTTAGCGGTGTCAACAGCTATTTTAGTTCATACCAGGAACTGCTATCAAATAAATGTTCAAATTATTATAGGTCTTTGTCCATTTTCGTATGAAATTATTGAGTATGTTTTTTCTCATCATTTCAAGGGATCGCCTATGGTCTTGTTAGCTGTGTTCGAAATTACGGAAAATTGATAATGAATTTCAGGTAGAAAATGTTTAATAACAGCTCGGCAAAATTAATGCCAACAGGAATTAATATTAACCGCTAATGGAACCAGCCGGTTATTGCGTAATACAATTACAGTAGCAATAAGTAATATGAAAAAACACAAATCCAGACTCCGAGAAAAAAATCCTACTGAAAAATTAAATAACACTTGTTCGACCCAAGCATGGAACACTGGAAGTACCCTAAGTTCGACAGTTACGGTAGCGACCACTATAATCTAGCTAGAGAATACTAGAGATCGACGTATACCTCTCTGTCAATCTGAACCAAAGTTTCATTAATCTAAAAAATAGAGAAGACAAAGAATCAAGAAGAGTTCCATACTTCTTGTATGGAACTCTGGTTAACACAAATATCTATGTGACTGGGCAAGTGGGCAGAGTGCATTTTTGTACTAATTTCACGATTGAAAAAAATGCTTCACCGAAGTGAAGCATTTTTTTCAATTTCAATTCATAAGAAAATTATTTTTCGAATTCTTCAAACTTAATTAACGTATTAACGTTAACATATTAGCAATTTCCTTTAAAATCTTTCGTATTGTGATTTAAAGTGTGTTACGCAGAGAGGATGCAGGGTGCCCTGTATTACTCGATTATAGGAACAAAAGCAAAAATTCCATGGCCGATCCATTGCCACCCATTGGAGATAAAATCATCAAGAAATTACAAATAATTTACTATGATTTGTTACTCAAAAACACCTTCTATTTAATTTCCAGCATGTAGCCTTCCTCGACGTGGCGGACAAAGAAGGTTCCGCTCTAGAATCGGAGCTCATTAACATGTTTGGGGCCCTAAGAGCTAAGTTCATAAAGTGTGACATATCAGACGAAGCTCAACTAGCTGCGGCTTACAAACAAGTTCTCGACAAGTACAGAAGACTTGACGGTGTAATCAACAATGCAGCTGTGTTGTCTGCAGACGAAAGAACTATCAAAAAGATGGTCGATATTAATTTTGTAAGTATTTCAAGATTATACTTGTTGCTTTCTCGTCCGAAGATGATGAGTCCCATCCGACCCAAACATTCCATGCTATATACCTTTGAATCATCTCATGGGCATGGGCCCTGTGTTGAAAAACCAATAAATCGCTATGAACTCAATGAAGATAGTAACAGACGCGGATGACAGCACTCAGCATCATTTTTAGGCTACCGTACATAAAAAGTAAGAATTGGAACTCTTATAGGATCACTTGTGTGTCTGTCTGTCTGTCCGTCTGTCACTGCCGATTTGCTCTGAATCTACTGGACCGTTGAAAGGACATTGTTCGGCGTCCATACATCGTTCGCCTAAGAACCAACAGAGACGTGAATTTACCTTCTGTGTTCTAAATAATGCACATATTCGATTGAGACTAAATTAAAATCACGGACACTTCTGAGAATTGTAAAAAATCCAACACACTTTTGAATTTTGAGGTTATAATTAGGCCAATAGGGTCTCATTTTTTTATAATTTTAAAATAAATAGTTTTAAAGTTATTTAAGAAAATACATAAAATTTGACAGAAAATAGTTCTTTACTTAGCATAATCAGTCTATAATGTCCCCACTGTTGCGACACAGGCCTCCTCTCGGTGAGAGGGAGTGGGGCGTAATCCACCATGCGGGCCCAGTGCGACTTAGATTAAAGGAAAACCTTTATGAAGTCTATGGTCTTAAAATAACATAGTAAATCACTCAAAATTGTGCTTATAAACTTAGGTACATTTGCGGAAAGAATGTATGGAAAAACATGTTTTTCAACTACAATGTTAAGTTTGTTCTTGGGATGAATTCATCCCAACTAGAAAACACTTCATTGTGCGTGGTCCGACATGCACTTGGCCGGTTTTATTTCATAAATCCTCGAAATATATGTGGTAACTCCGTCGCCAAAACTACTATTGTATTCAATCATCATATAATAAACTTCAAACTTCACTTGCGGGTAAGTTCGTTTGACTATTCAATTATACATTTATTAAGACACTGACAACACCTAAACCGCGGTCTCTGTCAGATTGCATAGAAAAGAAAGAGAAGCGCGATTACACAACGCTTATAATTTATTGCAAAATATGAAGCAATTATCTATTTAATCAAAATTGAGTTGAGTAATCGAAAATAAAAAACAACCAAGTTCTGCATTCAAATAAGACGTTCTTGTTATTAATTTATTACGTAACGTATGTTGATATTTAATGCAAATATTTTGGATTACAACTCAAGGTAAGAGGTTAGTTTAACGTTACTTTGTATTGAGATTTTTTTTTCAAAACGTATTTTGGTAACAACCAAGTTCTGGGAAATATGTTCAGAATTAACATATATTTTTTCCGCTACCACAAACTACACAGATTTGGCAATTTTTTTTCTTAAGTTTAGACTATTTTGGTCATTTGGGTCTTGTCAGCGCCTTAAGCGCGTGTTTTGCTGCCAAAAACCAAGCCAAGGCCCCATTTGCAACAAACATAGTTCAAACGTCATTCTGTTTCTACAATCGTTTAAAAAATTGACAGAAACAGTACGATTTATTATTTTTGTTTAGAGCTAAAAATATCCAGTGAGTTGTGGTGCAAGCGGGTCTTAATTAACTATTACTTATTGTAGATATTTTTAAGAAAATTTATCACATTATAATATGATTACTTAGGTACATGGCTTTGCTGTTCAAAACAAAGTTCTCGACGAGAGAAAAGCAATAGCCAACACACTCACCACCATAGCCAAATTTTCATTTGAGGGTTCTGAAATTCTCAAAGTACGCTTGGAACTGCATTGTTATTATTTGTTTTCTGTTGTTTTCAAAAGTTAACAATATGTAATAATGGCGACTCGATAGGATTTATAGAACACGCTGCGATGAAAGTACACACTAAAAGGCCACAAACAGAATACACAATATTATATGCAAACGGTCACTAATACCCAATATTCACGATTGTTCTGACAATAGGGATGATGTACCCAGACATCATCAAAAAAAGAAATCCTATTTAGTCCGTCAGTCAGATAATAAAAAAATATTAGACACGTATTTTTGCTTTATCATATTAATAAAAAAATACAGGTAAAATGCACTAAAGTTGGGGAGTGAGGGCTCGCCACGTCACAATTCAGTATAAAATCTAGCAAGGCGTGACGTTATGTCATATTTTAACCAATGACGTATTATATATAGACACGTCATGAACCAACATCGCGGCGCTTAAAAACGGCGAAAATACTAGATAGCTACTTATACGCGTGAAGAAAGGGAAAGAAAATATGACACCGTACGGCGGGATGCCTGTTGCTAGAGGGAGATAAATATACATCTTCAGTTACGTCACAGGATAAGTAATAGTCAAATTACGTATTGCAATAGTACGTAAACGTGTAGTGTACGTAATACGTACGTATTACGTATTACGTTTTGCACAGGTTTACACACACAATATAAATTAAAAACAAACGTAGTGTCGCGCGACAGGTTGGTGCGTAACTAAGCGCGATGTGGCCAATTGGCTTCATTTCATGTTGTCATTTTAGAGAGCGGACAACGTATCTATAATTTTAAATATCATTGATTTTAACTCAATGTATCGCCGTAATCTTTTGATTACGTAAAAAAAGAAAAAAAACACGCGTACAATATTTTTTAATAATCTTGGAGTATCAGGTATGACGTGAAAAAATAATTGTCATTTTCCTTATTCCGTAATTCTAGGAATAAAGTCAAGCAACATTGTTGATAATGTTTATCGGTTGTAGGTAAATATGGTGGGTAATAGACGAAGTAAAGGCTCATTTTTATTAGTCGATAGGGCCCGTGTTCGGGGTGCAGGAGATTTCTGCAACTCATGACATAGGGCCCGCAAGGAGGGAACCGTTTTCATTAGTCGATAGGGAACGATTGCGGTTTACAGAGAACCTGCACCGTACGTTTGTCAGTTGCTTTGAAGGCTCATTTTTATAGGTAATTTTTAGTGGGTGTGAGTCTCCGTATGCTTAACCGACCAATGAATTTCATTGATCGTTACGTCCGCTACGGGGACGCAGACGGTGTAACGACTAACGAACGCGTTATCGACTTATGAGTTTTATTAGTCATTACCACGCCTGCGAGCAATTCTGGCTTGCTGCCTAACGACCGAGTTATCGACTAATAAAAATGAGCCATAATACTACAGGCTAAAATGTCACAAGTAGACACGCAATGAGCGAAATATCACTATAGTTCATTCATTCTGACAATTCTACAGTTCTAGGAAAAGGTACACAACTATATACATTGTAGATATATTTGTTTCATCGTTTCTCAGTAAATATTGGTGACTCAACAGAGTTCTGGAAACAAGGTACGGCTGCATATATGGTAGATATATTTATTTTGTCGTTTGTAAGTAATTACGAGTATAGTGGGCTCTACAGATCACAAATAGCCCACAAAATAAGCTAAAGGTTACCATATTCATGTTTGATTCTAAGAACAGATTCAAACTACGAGTATATTTGTAGATATACTTGTTTCATCGTTTGTAAGTAAATAATGGGGAGTCGACAGCGTAATAAACTACGCTGCGGTTTCGACTGTCTACGAACGAACACACAAGACGATGGCCGATATTAATTCTGTGAGTTATGAGCTCTCGCGTGAGTTAGAATGAGTTATTCGGTTTTGATTCGATTCGATTCGAAATGCGTTTCGTATTTGGAATTGTCGCAGTTCTTTTGTTATGTTTTATTTGTAATTAACATCTGAAGAAGATCAGCCGGTTGATTCTGTAAATATGTCACCGTGATAACTTAGGTGAAGTGAGTTTGAAGTAAATCTGATGCTAGGGATTGACTGTATTCACAGCTCACTTCAAGCTCACGTCACCGAGGTTTTCACGGTGAGATTTCTACAGAATAACACCGCTGGGGGCCAAGTCTGCTAAACAAACTTTGCAATTATCTTTGTAGGTTTTCGAGTTTTGCCATACAAAATCTGTCAAAAACTCACAACGGTGAGACAAACGATTGTAAATGCCATGTATTTAACGCGGCGACAAATTAATCTGAAAGCCGGTAGCAAATATTGTAGGTTGGTAGCTACAGCGAAGGATAGTTTTAAGCAGAAAGTAGCAGATTAATAATCAATTGTTAGCTTTGTTTTAATTTAAACTGGCATCGAGTTTTTGTTTTGGTAACAAAACAACAACTAACAATAGATCTGGTCTGATCTACGTTAATGTTCACTGTTGTAACCTTTTTTATTTTTTTGTTCCGGGGTGGAAAGTCTTCATGGATGTCCTCCGCCCTGGGGCTGGCGAAGGGCTCTGTCAGACGCTTACTGACTAAAAACCGCCCTGGTGTTCCCCTCCCAAACTTGCACCGGGGATCATGGGATCTGTTCACTGTTCTAACCTAACCTAACCCAAACGATTCAATTACAATAGACGGTATCATACCAACCGCAAACAATTTGTTTTATATTATTAGTATTATACTGAATGGGTAGTGACTATTTTGTGTAAACTAAATAAAAAAATACATAACTTTTGTTGAGTTAGATTTAATAGCTGCCAAGTTATTTTTTAGTAGCAAATAGTTAGTCGCCCTTTAAGTTGTTAGTCGCCTGCAAAATAATTAGCCATTGTAAATTAGCAGACTTAGATCCTTAAAAAATATTTTTTTTATTATGAAGGTAGTCTTTTTACTTTTGACAATATCAAAGATTCGAAATTGCTCTTTTGTTATACAATGCCAGTAACCAATTAGGTACTATACAAAAAGCGGTCTGTGCATACATAATTGCAAAAATGAATTTTGAAACTTGTTAAACTAAACAATTGGTAAATTAAGGAAGAAGAGAAGAATTCAATGCCTTGTAATTAATGAAATTATGTTTCGGGCTTTCGGCGTAAGCCCGGCAATTGGTAGGCAGATTGATGTTATTACATGAACAATTATAAGAAAGTACCTAAACTAGCTGAGTAATCCGATTAACTTGAGTAATTCCAAAATTAGAAATCTTATTATTTGATGAAAAAATATTACCCTTTTCAAAGTAATTTTACGTTAACAAAATACAATTGACCTTTAATTTTCCGTTATATTATTTAGATTTAATGATAGAGTAATATTAAATCATAAGATATTTTTTGTTTTTACACAAAAAATATAAGTAACTAGCTTTGGCCCGCGGGTTCGCCCGCGTGGAGGTCCGAATAAAGGCTCCCACAGACAGGCGCGACGCGACACTAGTAGCACAATTTCTATGAAAACTTTATGGAAAGTGTCGCGCTGCACGTCGCACTGGTTGTCGCGCCCGCTATATTGCGCCAGTCTGCACGAGCCTTAAACAAACGTATATGTATAAACAACTGACAGGATGTATGTTACCAAGACCTACAAGCGGTGGTTGGAAATAGCCGAGTAAATGTTAGAAAGGCTTGAGTTATGTTTGTATGACATTTTGCTGTTTTTTATGGACCAAGTGGTCTGCAATAAATATTTTTATTATTACAAATCCTATATGAAAACTACCAACTTTTATTGAACAACATCCATAGTATATCTATAATAAACAAAAGGTGGTGTCCAGGAATCAACACTTTCCTACTACGTGGAAATTGCCTAGAAATAGAACACGATATCTGCTTATTGCTGATTAATAACGCTTGTACACACATAATTATTATCATAATCACATTTTCATCCTGTGGATCACCAGAAAATGATTAAATATACTATAACAACGAAAATCTGGGACGATTGACATCCTTCTTGTCTCGACGAAATAAATTTATGCTATGGAATTGTGTGATGTGATATAACAATTTTTAGATCGACAGTATAATGTACAAAGAGTATTTAATAAACATTTATAGAATATATATAAAAAAATATTATGTCGTAGGTGTATAACGGAAGATTATATTAGCATCTGGAAAAAATTGGATATAATGGAAAGGCGGAGAAGAAAAAAGCCTTTGGCGTAGAAATTTTGCAATTTTCTTTCATAAAATATTTGCTATCAATAAAACTACTAATGACCCTCACAGTAAGCCCTTTCATTTGAAATATCACAAAGGTATAGCTTACTTTTTTTATTTACTTAGTTGCCTTCCAAATGTGACCCCCATATTTAATATTCATTTATTTACCTTACGCGTCAGTGTTGCGGTCACAGAATTACCGGAGCAACCTCAGAAGAAATATGTATACCAAATTTCAACTTTATCAGTACATTAGAATTTGAGCAAATTGGCTGCGAAAAATGGACAGACAGACAGACAGACATACGAGTGATTCGATACGGGTTCCGTTTTTCATTTGGACCTACGGAATCTTAAAAATGACTAAATTTCGAGCGGCCATTGTTGTTTATATCTTTGGCAAATTTAAAAAACCGGCCAAGTGCGTATCCGACCACGCATAATGAAGGGTTCCGTAGTTGGGATTACTTGGGATGAATTTATCCCAAAAACAAAGTCAACAAAATATGTTCAAGTGTGAACGCGTTCTACATACAAAAACATGTTCTACATACGTCACGGTCAGTTCTCCAACTGCAAATTTTAGTTCGTCGACTATTACTCGTTAACTTGTAAAGCCTACTTAGCTGTGATAGTTTTCCTTTTAATTTCATTATAATTAAGCACTACTGCCGTGAATTTTTTCACATCTCCTCAAACAACCATTTAACTGTCAGGGGTCCCCACCCTGACAGTTAAATGGTTGTTACGTTTGCACGTAACGACGGGATAATATTTTCTAATTTTTTGTTGTAAGGAACCCTAAAAATACCTTTGTCGGCGTGATTAATATGTATAACTATGCCAAATTACAGCTTTCTAGTACCAAGCGTCTCTGAGCTACAGCGGGGGGACAGATAGACAGACAGACCGACATGGCGAAATTATAAGGGTTCCTTGTTTACTACGGAACCCTAAAAATGCAAGAGTATACATAATTTTTCTTTTATTTCATAAAAAGTAGTCTTTACCTTGCACCAATCGATGCCACATAATATTTGAAGTATGTCATTTCGCAGTCATTAGTCCTCCTACAGTATCATCATAACTTTTATAGTTGTCTATAAAAACATCCTCAACTTTTACGGCCACTAAATTACCCAAGACTTCTTTCAGACGGCAACGGTCACCAGTACAATGAAGGCTCTTGAAATTATGGGGGTCAATAGAGGAGGTGGTGGCGGTACCATCGTTAATATATCATCGTTATTGGCACTTAACCTTGGCACCCATTTGCCTGTATATGCTGCGACGAAGACAGCCGTATTGCAGTTCAGTATTGCTATGGGGGTAAGGTCTTTTTTTGTGTACTTCTATCTAATACTATGATCGGGAAGACTGAAAACTAAGAACTGAAATAAGAATGCAAGGCATGTGAGGAATGGATAAAATAAGAAATGAGTAGAGATGAAGTTTGAAAACGGCGACAGTGATCGAGAAGCTTAGTGGAAATCGGTTTTCATGGTATAAACACGTGATGCGGAGGAATGAGGGAAAATTCGTGAGGAAAGCTGTTTGGAGTATGAATGTATTCTGTTCAATCCTAAAAACTTATCTTGAGGGACGTTTCAAGTTCCTAAATGACACGCATAATAGATATCTGAGGTCATCGGAAAACTTGAGATTGGAGATGCCGATGCATTCCACCAGTTTCTATGATAAATCTTTTACTGTTCAAGCAGTACGGTTGTGGAATGCCTTGCCCGTATCGATAAGGCGTGCTCAATCTATGTCCATTTTTAAAATTATGGTAAAAAACACTATCTCTCTCCTTAAACATATTTTTTATTTTCTTTGTTCTTTGCACCTGTTTTGATTCTTAGCGCTAGTTTTATGATGAATTATTATTGAATATATTATATAGATAATTTTAATATATTTTATGTATGTATGTATTTGTTTTATATATGTGAATGGTACACCACAGACTACCTGCAGTATTGTCTCTTCTTTCCCCCCCTAATCCATCCAAAGGTTGTCGTTAAAAGATCGCTTTTAAGACCGCCCATTGTGTCACCCTATGTAAAATTTCTACATTTAAAGCTGTAATTTTTATGGTGTACCTACATAATAAAGAGTATTCTATCTATCTAACTATATATGAATGTGGATGGCTATAAGAATTGGAAAAGACCAAAACAGTGAGTACTAAGATGACGGTTAATGGAGACGTATGGAAGAAGACGTCATGCTGAGCCGACCCCAAACACCTTGAGAAATTGGGATAAGGGGAGACTTTTGATGAACACTTTAATAGCAAAGACTATATATCTAGGTTAATTAAAAACTTATCTAAAATCTTTTGTGCTGAAAAGATTTTAAGGCTTTTTTGGAACAAAATTAAATGCTCGCCTCCGAATTTTCTTTCTAAGTAGGGATGTTAATTGCCTGGCTAATGTAAGGTTTTGTGTTTTGTTAAAAAGAATCTGCGGCCAAACGTAAATCTTTTCTGAAACATATAACAACTATCATAATTCACCATAATTGTTACTATAGACGGAAATAAAGGATCATTTTCTCACCATTTTTTTCGCAGGCAGATAAAGTATATTCAGAGAGCAAAGTGCGAGTCATCACAGTGTGCCTCGGACCGACGGACACGGCTATCCTGAACAGAGGCAACTTTGAAAACTTCGATTCAGCTGAGCCAATTGCATCCCGCGTGCCCGTGAGACAGAGGTAAGGATAGTTAGGCTGCGTTTATGGGAAGCAGAGCGTGGAGCGGAGCGATTGGCACGATTAATTGTAGGGAGTTAGGCCGTGCACAGACCTGAGTCAAGGCTGCTTTCAGACAACCTAACTCTCTGTAGGCAATCTTAAATGCCTTCAACATCGCACCATCACAGTGTTCATAGAACGGTAGTCCGTTCTACGAACACTGTGATGGTGCGCGTCGCGTAGACGTGATCACTCGCAACACAATCGCTTTGTTTTAGCAAGCCTTTGGCTTCACTTTCTCTCACTTCTGTGAGAGAGAGTGAAATCACCTCAATTCAAGAAGGTTTGAGTCCCAGCAGTGGGAATATTATAAGTACGCTGTTTATGAGGTGATAACAGAATAACGTTCAAAATGTGGTCTGCAGCGTGTGGTTGAATTGACAAATGGCGCAGTAATATGCGGATGATGCTCAATTATCGTCGCTGCTGCATTTCCTAGTCGTGGACTTCGCTCAGAGTTCGACCCACATAATAATACTGTTTTGGCAATACTCTATGAATCTCGCAAACGCACTACTGTCTTGTAAAAGCAGCCTTACTTATACGTTCTAGATTAAGTTCGGGTTGATGAAGATAGTTTCGCAGCAAGGATTTTTGTGATAAAATGAACTAGAGCAAGTTCCTCTTTGCGTATACGTGAATAAATATTTTGATAAATGTCTGAAGAAGGAATGGCCAATTGTTTTTATTTTTTTTATTTTGGCTGTGGCTTCGACCACATTAGAGGTCAGAAATTACCCGACGGGTATGTACTACCGAGATTAAAAGTCCTATAATCTAACCCAGGCCATAGTCTACAAGTGTGCTAAATCCATTCAGCAGTAAAGGCGTGAAAAGGTAAACTGGGACTAGCTGCTGCCCGGGATAGCCTTAGTGACTCTCTATAACATCAGCTATCTGACAGTGAAAGTCCCGTCAAAATCGGTTCAGCCGTTTCGGAGATTAGTCAGAACAAATAGACAGACGGACAAAAAAAGTTTTTTTGTTATAAATACAGTATATACTTTCATCATTTAGTAAAAAGCTGTTATTTTGACATTAAAAACAGACACTTCAATTTTTATTTGATATTACCTACTTTACATATGTATAATGATAAGTCAAAAAAATTCAACATTGGAATACTGTTATACATTTAATAATTGATATCAAAATCTATTGTAAATACGAACAGCTACATCTGTGAACTTGTGTCGAAAAATATCTGCACAGACAATGGCAAAATTTAAATATAAAGTCTTTATGATAAGTTGAGGTTTGTGGTTTCGTTCATTCATTTCGCAGAAACTCTCTCAAAAGTTTATTGAAAACGAACAGTCTACTTATTTTCGTATTTGAGTTCGTAATAAATTCCCACAGAACTTTGGAGATAAACGATACCTAGATGTTACAATTGTAACGAGATTTAAGTAAAATAAAAATTACAATATTCTCCATAAAGGAACTTAAACGATTATATTTTCTTTCAGGGTTGAATCAGCAGTATCAGGCATACTAAACGTTTTGGACCAAGGGAAAACTGGGTCCACATGGATTGTGAAGAATGACCAGCAAGCGTACGAATACACAGAAAAATTAAGCAAAGTTTTTGAAGTTCTAGTAGAGACCTAAATCTCGAACCGACTGTCTATTTTGTATACTTACAACAATGTTTATACTGGCTGAATTTTAAAATGAGAGAAGTTTTAACATAGCTTGTTTCGTTTAAAAATCAACCTGTATTCTGAAAAAGGCATTTGTACTACCTACGATTAAATATTAATATTTATTAAAAAAAAAACCGTTTCAGATTTTTCCATCACTTTTCACATCACTTTGGGTGGTGGCACATCTGTTGGAAGATGCGTTCTGTAACTACGGTGGCGTAACGCCAGAACGGATAAGTAGATAATAAAACAATCAACCTTACACACTTACCCGAAGAAGCGACAGTGCGTCGAGCGCAAAGCTACGGCTTCCTAGAAGAGCGGTGGCCGCATTTAACAGCCGCAGTGGCGGCTGTCATGAAAATTAAGACAGTGGCAAAAATTTAAATCGTTAGATTCGTCCAACCGCGTCAAAAGATAGCCACGTTTCTGTTTCGTTTTGACACCTCTGACACACAATGACGCAGAGTTGACTTGATTCAAAAAATCAAAAGCCATTTATTCAGCACATTTCGAACGTCAAAATTACATAAGACAGTTCCCCAAAACGCCCACCCTTCACCAGTTCCTAGTTCTTTAGCTGGGAAGAAGAAGTGGCGCAACGAACTGACGAGCAGCACAGCTGCCTGTTTATTTAGAAAAGAAATGGTTCTATACAATAGTATGCAAAATAATTTACACTACGCGCAACACGAAACATTAAATTATTAGCCATATGTCAGCTAGCACACCACAATACCAACAAAAAAAAAATTGTCATGGAAACGCTACTTAACAATGTGTGAGCACACTATTCTTAGTATGGGCACTTTTTTGCGTGATGAAGTACGTTGAGGGCAAATCTAGCGATTTAAATCTTTGCGTAGCGGGGGTTGACTTTACGGTGTCAAAAATGCTTTCTAGCAAAACACACCGACTTACTATTTTATAAATAACGACTCAGTGACGTCATTCGCCCGTAAATTGCTGACACTATGTGGCGGCAACCGTTCTAGGAAACCGTGGCTAAGCTGGAAGTTGACGAAGTTACGCCCGACGTATCTTAAATTTCGTCAAAGTGCGACCACCCTTTATCTTTTAATCCCAATCAATCTGCCTAACCTTTTCGCAACTTTGTTGGGGCCAGCTTTTAGTCTTACCGGATGCAGCTATATACCAGTATTTTACATGGGGCGACTGCCTATCTGACCTCCACCTCCTCCTCAAAGTTACTGGATGATACGATAGGTACCCCTTGCTATGTATGCAGTGGTTGTGAGACTTTTAGGGCTTCTGCGACGACTGCCAATGATCCACAAATGACAGCCAGGACCAACGGCTTAATGTGCTTTCCGAACCACGGAGAAGTCCCGATATGTAAAGATGGTCAACCATCCACGGACCAACCGCGGCAAGCGTAGCTTAACCTGATGGATCGACTCGTGCGGATGTTATTACTTAGCCACGAGCTCCTTATCTTTTAATTCCACCAACCTACAAAAGTAATTTCTACAGGAAATCACACCTCAAAAATAATTTACGAAATGGTAAAATATTTCCGAGTAGATACGACAATACATTTTCGGTAGTCGAGATATAAATAAAAATGATTTTTCCCCGAATTCTCGATATTTGGTTGCGTGAGCATTGAGCGAGCGGAGTCATCAATAAACCATCGGTTACCACGCTCTACCATTCCATTTGTTATTTTTACCTGTCGTATTGTGTGATGTTGTTTTTGTGTTCGTCTTTTGTTTAAAAATTGTATCAACAAACATCACAAGTGTCTAGGACATGTTTGCTAGTTACAAAAAAACATTTTTTAAATTATATTTTGTTGCTCCTATAGATACTTTTTAGTAAATTTCGTCCTTTGAAAAAGGAATAGTTTTTGAATTTCGGTAAAAATATGCAAATCTTCTGTCGCACGCCTATATAATCCTGCAATGGGTTTGAGGCCAAACCAGTAAAATTTCTGCCATAATTCTGAGCGGAATCAATACAAAATAACGTTATTATGGAGTGAAGACGTCATATGAGCTGAGAAGAAATTATCAGAGCCGTGGGAATGTTGGAACCTGGTTCTCGACAACGAGCTGTGGCAATCGCTCTGGAAGTGTCATGTGTGTGCGTACGTCCACACACTGCCAGAGTCGTTGCAAACACACTTACCACAGCTAATATCAATGTCCTACCATAGCCTGCTTAATCGCCGGACTTGAATCCCATTGAGCATGCATGGGATATACTTCAAAGATGAGCTCTGCCAAATATGGATGCTTTACACACTCCAGAAAATCTTTTTCGCCTGTTACAACGGATGTGTGATTTGGATGAACTTGAGTATCGGAATCTCTGCGATTGTGTTATATGCGTTAACGGCGAAAATACACACTACTACTTGTTTATTTTACGTAATGAAAACCTTTAAAAACTATCATCGTACAACTACTTATCATTTTACTTTTAATGTCAGGATTAACTAAGGTGAAAAATCCAGCATAGGAAGAAATCGCGAGGTCTTTATTAATGCAAAAGCAGAGAGTACTTCGTCGATCTTCACATACGAAAACATTTTATTTAATTAATCTAAAAATACATTATTATTTAATTTTAATAGGGCGTTAAAATATATTCTAAAAATACCTTGATCTTTAGACACTTTTGATGTGTGTAATGTGTTAATGGCCTTGGATTAAGGAATATAAGATCATCTAAAAATAGTAATAATTTTCATGAAACTGAAGAACACTACTTCTAATCTAACGATTTAACGATAACGATAACATTGTTTTAAGTAAGATGTTGATTTAAAAAAGAATATTGCTAACTTTCTTGTAACGGTTGGTACTAATTTATTTAATGAGTTTTTCTAAATAAGTTAAGAAATATTCTAAAATTTATTTTTTAAAGCGGTTCCAACAAATTGCTTATATGCATTACATCAATGCTATAGTGGCCTAACGATTTTGACAATAAATATTTTAGAGAACTGCATCAAATAATTATACAGTTTACCAGTGAAATTCCACGGAAATGTATAGGACCACTGGAATTGATTGACATAATATTTTGTCAGGGCTTGTTTCTATTTATGGAAACAATAGGACCACCGATTCTATTCAAACCAAACCATCGGATTAGAAAAATATGTTTTGTAGTACCTACCCATCTAGATTGATTCCTTTTGTTTTGTTACTAATTTATTTCGGCTTTCTTGTTTAATAATAATAATACCAGCTTATTATTGTCCCACTGTAGGGTAAAGGTCTCTTCTCATACAGAAAAGGCAGTGATCACCGCCCTTGCTCATAATGAGTTGAAAAGTGTAGGTTTCCTCCCGATGTATTTTTTTTCCCCGATGTCAGTAGGTAATGTCTAAGATAAACTCAGAAAGTACATATTATATGAATTGAAAAGTCACATTGGTACTTGCCCGGATTTGAACTCTCATACTCGTGCCAGAGAGTCGAGGCCTTCACGACATCATTAGCTATCCTTGACCAATTAAGATGCTGACAACAGCTAAAGCGCGGTCACTGTCGGACTGCATAGAAAATAAAGAGAAGCGCGATGAAACAACGCTTGTAATTTATTATATAATATGAAGTAATTATCTATTTACTAAAATGTTAGTTGATTAAACGAAAATAAAAATCAACCAAGTTGTGTGTTCAAATAAGACGTCCTTGTTATTAATTAAATACCAAAGCACGTTGATATTTAATACAGATATTTTATAATACAGTTATTTTCTATCGAGATTTTTTTATTTCAAAAAGTGTTTTGGTAACAACCAAGTTCTGAAAAATATGTACAAGATTAACATATATTTAATTCGCTACCACAAACTATATAGATTTGGCAATATCCTTTTTTAAGACAATCCTTTGGCTTTAACAATATTCTCGTTAAATAATTCGAACAATACGTGCCTTCACTTCGCCTTATTTTATCATACGTAGGTACTTACGTGGTCTCATTGTTTGCCAACTCACTTCACGCAAGCAACTTCCCTTTGATCTACCTCCTCAAAGTATTGTCCAACTTTATCCTTCTCTCAAATCCCTCTCTCCTCCAAAATCTCCAGTATTTGGGACGAACAAGAAACGCAATCATGGGTCTAATTTACTATGTGTTCGTACCACGCCACAGTTGAAACTTGGCAGGCAAAATGCAACTGTGTCTGTCACTGCATTCTCCTCGGAGATTTGGCTAATTTATGCTTCGGATTTGTCGCTAATCCACAATCCGACTGTTCCTATTTCGAACGCAGTCCTTTATAACTTGAATTACGAAAGTTTGAATGGATTTTTTGAAACTTTCTGTAACGTACAATTTTTACAAATGATACGGTAGTCAGCCTTTGAAGTTTGCGTTCGCATTTAAAGTTATCTTCGTATAACTTGAGTTTACTTAACATACAGTTCGTACGGTAAAATGTTTCGCTTGTGTTCAGAATAATACTGACCTAGATTTATCTCTTGCTGAACCTATTTTTGCCATACCGTTTCTATTTTCATAAAAATAACAGGTAATAGAGGAAATAGTCCAGATAAGTTTACCAGAAACTGTAAGTTATTATAACTTATAACAATACGTTCTGAAATTGGATTGCTTGCACAGTGCATCTGTGCATCTGTACCAAGAATTCTCATGTTAGTTTTCCATTACTCAATTTTTTTTTGTGATAAATATTTGATATAGCATTAAGTATTATAAATTCCAAAGTAACTCTGCTAAAAAATGTTGCCTTTTCACGCCTAAACAACTGATTGGATTTCGATAAAAAGGAGATAGAAGACGTCCTGGGGAAAGAAAAAGGCTACATTTTGTTATAAAAATAATCCTATAGGTATAGGGGATGTGTTTGTATGGGAAACCCAGCATTTCTTAAGTTAGAGATATGAAAATTAAAATTTAATTTTTTGGTAAGAAATAAAGAACTACGTGTTTCAGCGCTTTTGTAAAATCATCCCCAAGGGGGTAAAGTTCGCGGGAAGGTACTAATGGGTCACCGAGGCCCCCGCAACACAGGCAACGGAAGGAATACGGGTGGGTTTTAGTTAGTAAGAGTCTGACACACCCTCCCGCTCCACCCAGAGCGGGAAAAGTTATTTGATGATTTCCCATACAAAAAAAAGGGGGTAAAATAGGTGATGATTTAAAATTCACATGTAATATTGATATTTTTGTATAATTATTTTTAAGAGATTTAAAGGATAGGAAATATAGTCATAGTCCATAGCTTGAGATACCTAACATTCAGTCTTTATTTAATTTAATCGGTCCACACGGTCAAAAATTGTTAGGTACAATTTAAAAACATAAAAATAACTTGGCTAACACGTATACATGCACTTACGTGGTCAATGGCGGCGCCAGAGTATTTCAAATTAATGGTGATCATAATATATTAAAAAGAATATATATTATTTTATTTATTTATAAGTATTTTTGGAGTGTTATTGGATCCAGTTGGTATCCAATAACACTCCAAAAATACTTACAATTCTAGACGTTAGTAATCAATTTAATGTATTTGCTATGTTAGTACTCAAATTCTAATACTGACAGGGTGGTGTTTATAAGATGCCCCATTAGGGGGCTTTCATCAGGCCCATCAGCAATAACTTTCAGAAGGCTGTTGCTACTGTGCCGCAATCTGCTGAGAAGAGATGCATTCTTTTTCCGCACTACAGCTGAGAAGCTATCTACTCTGGCTCGACCAAACATTGCAGATGCACTGCAATAACGTGGCAGTTGCAACAGCGCCCTAAAAGCGTTGCTGTATTGAACACGCAACGCATTGGTGGCACGTTTATTACAGCTGATCCATAGAGCGCTCGAGTCGATATGCAATATGCTTTAAAAAGCGTGATTTTGACCGCATCTGTACATCGTGCGAACCTACGGGCCAGTATATTTGCCCGAACCGCCAATGTCCTGCGTTCCCTCTCAACATCGTCTTTATTATTATTTTTAGTTTAAGTTAGATATTTATGGCCATTAGCACCAGTCTAGCCAGTAGTGCTAAATGTATTTATGATTTTTGTTGCAAGCGAGCCTTGGAATTATAAAAACCTGTTCTTTGTATAAAAAAAAGATTATTTGAATAATGTATTATTTATTTGTCTGTCTATTTGTTATCTTTTCATGCCTTAACGGCTGGAAGGATTTGGATGAAAGGCATACGGATAGACATGACATGGGTTCAGACATAGGATATCTTTTATTCCGGTAGTACGTTCCCCTGGGATACTTTCTGACATCCACACGGGCGAAGCCGCGGTAAAAAGCTAGCATTTTAAGCCATGTCACATGCCATGTAGTTCAGGCGAAAATGTTCAGAGTTTTCGTTAGCATAGCTCTGGTTACACGGAGAAAGGTTGACGTTGAAATATTATCTGGAGAATATTTTGCATAAAGATTGAACTGCAGGTTGACTTTAGGGAAAATTTCCTTTTCCGTAAAGTAAATAAACCAAAGCTTTTTAGCTTTGGTTTATTGTGTTGGATGATGAAAGAAGGGATTTAGAAAAAAATATTGAAAATCGAAATATGTATTTACCAGATATCTAGCCATTATACAATGCCGCCCATGGGCATGTGACCGCCCTTATTTTTCTGAATATTTATGAAAAATTATCGATAATTTACTTTAAAAGGAGGGGTAATATTTTTCATATTATTAAATTTTTTTTTGAGTAGTGTGACCTTGCTTTATATTTTTTGCCACATCATGGCTTAGGTAAGTACCATCCGGTGAGTTAATGGTCAAGCGCGAGCCTAACAGTAATAATATGGGCCCGCCACGATTGCGGCGATAAGTCCCCTCTTTGAGGAGGCTAGAGAGGCGCCACGGCGGCCTCTCCTTCCGCCTGACGTAGGTCCTCACCGGACACGGCAGCTTCAGGAAGTTCCTGTGTCAGATAAGGCGGGAGGAAACGCCCGGGTGTCACCACTGTGTGGATCGCCCGGAGGACACGGTGGAGCATACGGTGGAGGTCTGCCCGGCTTGGGCAGAGCACCGCCGTGTCCTCGTGGAGGCGGCAGGGATCTCTCGCGTCCGGCCCTGGTTCAGGCCATGGTACGGAGCGAGAGGGCATGGGCAGCCGTCACCTCCTTCTGCAAAGCAGTAATGCTCGCGAAGGAAGAGGCAAGACGGTTGAGGAAAAGGCAAATTTTGCGCCCTCTCGCTCCTAGCCACAGGAGACGCCCTGGGCGTCGGGAATGTCGGGCGGATTTCCGGCCACCGTAGGCGCGGGCTTGCGGACGATGAGCAATGGGTAGCTCACCGTCCGGTAAGGACCAGGCCCGGGTCGACGGCGCGTTGTATTCCACGCGCACCTCAAAGAGATGTCGTCAGCACAAATGTAGGGGTCCACTAGGGCCGATGCCTGCCGGGGTCGCGGGAAGGTACTTATGGGTCACCGAGGCCCCCGCAACACAGGCAACAGGAAGGAATACGGGTGTGTTTTAGTCAGTAAGAGTGACACACCCTCCCGCTCCGCCCAAAGCGGGAGAAGTAATTTGATGATTTCCCATCAAAAAAAAAAAAACAGTAATAATTAAAAAACGAGCTAGAACCAATTAATAACAATTTAAAAAGTTAAAAACAAAGACAAAAATAAAAAAAAATCAAAAACGCGAAATGAACAAACCAAACAATTCACACCTTAATAGCCACCCGACAATATTAATTTTGTAACTAAACCACAAATATCCGACTCGTTGGTCCATTAGAACTGGTAACGGGTATCCGTAATTATTAATTCATCGGCGTTAAGTCGAGGCACATCAAACGGGCACGGATCGCTACTGAATGTTTGCCAAATCCAAGCTCCGCAGTGTTTAACTATTCACTGGCATGTTTCAGCAGATCTGAATTAAAGCACTGATTCTGCATAAACGTGAGCTGCTTTTTGTTTGGGTTGGTTACTTTCTTTTGGTATTGGTTTTTAGTTATATTGTTTGAATTGCTCTATAGAAATTTCCTAGGCTCTTTTTAGGGGTTGATTTTACTTGAAGTTTTGCTGAATTTAAATGAAAACATTGCATCTTTTGTGTTATATAATATAATCGGCCTATAATGTTCCCATTGCTGGGACACAGGCCTCCTCTCTGTGAGAAGGGAGTGGGCCGTAATTCACCTCGAGGGTCCAGTGCGGGTTGGTAGATGTCACATATCTTCGAATTTTTGGTTCTAGGACATGGCGGTTTCCTCACGATGTTTTCCTTCACCGTTTTGAGAGCAGTGGTGATGAAATAATTTACACAAAGTAAAGCGCCTGTCGGTTCTATGTATGTTATAATTACTAGTCACCGGGGGCGCAGCCTTCATACTACCCGATCCAATCGGCTTCCCTTCGGAACAATCACTCTTCTTAAGTCTACTATTGCCCCTCGCGCACGTATGGGAGTGGCGCCAGGAAGCGAAATGCCGGAGCGTAACTCCGCTGCCGCGAGAAATCGCGGCACAGCGGACAGAGCTGCTGGGCACGCCACAATTGCGGCGATAAGTCCCCTCTTTGAGGAGTGGCTAGAGAGGCGCCACGGCGTTCTCACCTTCCGCCTGACGCTGGTGCTCACCAGACACGGCAGCTTCGGGAGGTTCCTGTGTCGGATAAGGCGGGAGGAAACGCCCGGGTGTCACCACTGTTTGGATCGCCCGGAGGACATGGTGGAGCATACGGTGGAGGTTTGCCCGGCTTGGGCAGAGTACCGCCGTGTCCTCGTGGAGGCCTCGCGTCCGGCCCTGGTTCAGGCCATGGTATGGAGCGAGAGGGCATGGGCAGCTGTCACCTCCTTCTGCGAAGCAGTAATGCTCGCGAAGGAGGAGGCGGGACGGTTGAGGGAAAGGCAAATTTCGCGCCCCTCGCCCCTAGCCACCGCAGGAGACGTCCTGGGCGTCGGGAATCCCGGGTAATTTCCGGCCACCATAGGCACGGACTTGCGGGATGTGAGCAATGGGTAGCTCGCGGTCCGATAAGGACCAGGCCTAGGTCGACGGCGCGTTGTACTTCACGCGCGCCTCAAAGAGATGTCAGTACAAGTGTAGAGGTCCACTAGAGCCGATGTCTGCGGGGTCGTGTGGCAGTCCAAAAGGGTTACCGAGGCCCCTGGCAACACAGGCAACGGAAGGAATACGGGTGGGTTTTAGTCAGTAAGAGTCTGACACACCCTCCCGCTCCGCCCAGGGCGGGAAAAGTTATTTGATAACTTCCCACCCAAAAAAAAAGAAAAATTCTACTATTGCCAAACAAAATAGTACACCCGTGTTTACAACTGTGTATCACATCACATTACAGATATTGAATACTTGTTTATTACATCATATTATTGTGATTAAAAACATTACAAAAATATTTTTTATTTGTCTAATGTGTCAGAATGGGGTACTAAATTCGTAGGTACGAACACACGTGACTTCGCGTGCCGCAGCACCGCGTCGTAGGTAATTAAGTGCTCATATACACGAGCTGTATGCGCAAACGGCAGAGGCAACTGCAGCCGTCAACACATCGGTGGCTGCTGTCGACAACGTGCCGCTCGTGTATTTGAATCTGTGATCAAATACACGAGCGGCACGATGCCAACGGCAGAGGCCACTGCAGCCACCGACGAATGTCGACGGCTGCAGTTGCCACTGCCGTTGGCTGTAGTTTCCACTGCCGTTGGCAACGTGCCGCTCGTATATATGAGCACTAAGGAAGCCGAACTACAGCGAGTTATGACTAGGACATAAACAGAAAAGTACGTCGGCGAAAACGAGATAGAATGACTGATTGTTCTTTTTGTGTTTGTGTTTTCTCTTTGCGTCATGTTTACTGCAAATAAATGTCTTTGTTTTCTTTTCTTTTTTGTAATGTTCGATTTCGTAGATTTATTGTGTTGTTAAATAAATTCACGTGTATTTTGTGTTTTTACCGGTTCTTTTGCATTTTGTTCGTTAAAAAATCATTTTAGAATATTCTTGTAATATAATTGGTAATATGTACCTTTTTGTTTTATTTCTGTAAAACATTGATAATTCTGTTTGTGTAGTGACAGCGTTTCTTGGCTAGGTTATTTGACCGTTAAGTTTAGAAAAGTAAAAGAATGACTTGAATTTTTCGAGTTAATTCATTTTGATGTTAGCTAGAGTTTACGAGAACTAAACAAGTTTTACTAATTAATTAATAAGAAAAACTTGTACAGTTCTCGTAAAATGAATTATCTCGAAAAATTCAAGTAATTTAGAAAAGTAAAGGAATGACTTGAATTTTTTGAGTTAATTCATTTTGTTGTTATCTAGAGTTTACGAGAACTGGACAATGTTTTATTATTAACTGTAACTGCTGGTCGCGTTGTATGGGGATACAAACAAACCCCAGCTAGAGCTACTTCTAGAGTTAAAACGTAACGCAGCGTAACGTACAACAGCGATAAATGAATTGAATTATTTCATTATTATGTGCTTTCAGTCAAATCAAAGCAATTCCAGCATTCACTACGCCTTATATAAAAAATTACACCTCACGTAACACATAAAAGCCTTGATACTTCGAAAATAAATTCAACATTCGTTTCGAACTTGAAGGAGAGTTTCTATCTTAAAATGAATGTGTAAAATTAGGGGAAACATTGATATTCTGTCCCAGGGCCCATTCGCGCCATTTGCGTGCACGACAGACCCTAAAATTTTGGAAAATTATGTCATAGGAACCCCTAGGTCCGGAGCACCGTATGGTGGAATAGTTGAGATTGTTTTCCTATTGGCCGGCGTGATTTCATTCGATGCGTCAAAATTGGGAGAAAATTCTGCAAAGGATATAAAATTTATCCTCTGCTGGATTTTCTATTTACTCATTTAGGAATTTGATGATGATCATCATCATTTCAGCCGAAACACGTCCACTGCTGGACATAGGCCTTCTCCAAGCACCGCCACTTCGACCGGTTCTGTGCTTCCCGCATCCAGCGGATTCCTGCGGCCTTCACAGGGTCATCGGTCCACCTTGTAGGTCCACTACATTTGATGATGTGTAGTAGTATTACTAACAGTCATTGGCATTGTTTTAATTATTAGATGTTTAAGTATTTAAGTTTCGTCATTCATTTTGTTTTGGTATCTAAGTATTGGTTTCTATATACACTTAATGATATAGTATTAATAAAAGAACATTCACGCATTTTTTCTGTAAATACTTTCTTATTCATCTTACATACTTCATCATTCTCCTGCCCTCACCCCAATTTATTTGGTGTTGGCGCAACATTTTGTTTTCTTCCATACTTAGTTGTCATCTCGGTAGTCACCCTCTTTCTAGCCATATCATCATTCAGACAGTCCATCCATCGTTTCTTTGGTCATCCCCTACTCTTATAGCCATCCACATTCATACTCAAAACTTTCCTGGCGACATTTTCTTCATTCTTCCGCATCACATGCCCATACCATGACAACTTATTTCCAACTTTTCAGTCGCCGGTGTCACTTTCAGACTTCCTCTTATAAACTCATTTCTTATTCTATCCAACACCACACATTCCTCTTAACATTCTCATCTCAGCTGCATGCAATTGCCTTTCATTTATACCTTTTGTGGCCCAACATTCTGATCCATACGAGACAGCAGGTCAACCATTGTTTTATAAAACCTTCCTCTTAAGTTTAAGGGGAATTTGGGAGTCGCAAATTGTTTCCGTGACTTACCGCCATTTCATCCATCCAAGAGTTAATTTTCTGCTTAATAGTCCGATCTACTTAGCCAGCGCTTTGCACGGGTGAACCGAGATACCGAAATACCGAAATTCATGTTACCTACTACAGAATCAAAAGTTTTATTAATTATAATTTTAATTCGACATGCTTGATAAAAATAAATAACTCGGTTAGGGAATATTCCCCAAAAATGTTTCCCCTTGCTTACTTCAATAAGGACAATGCACCTAAGACCCTATACAAAGTTTCTCCTCGGGAACCTTCGCCAATCACATGAAACTTTTCACTGATTTCAAAAGGAGATGGAAAAAAGCGAGTAATGAGGGGACTCTTCAAACCCTTTTTGTTTTTACATCAGAATTATTTTGTAAAGAGTTGAATTACTTGGAAAACGAAGCATAGCTTTTTTGCGGTCGTTCAAAGTGAAAATCTTTTTGTGGCGTTTTCCTTTTTTAGAAAATATTTTAAGGAATGTTTTATTTATGACGGGACAGTTGACTTTTACGAATACCTCTTTAAGACAAAAAAAAAAATCCTCCGGGATCCTACTAACTTCAAGCTTATTAGCAATATTACATGTATATTTTGAAGAGGGCGTGCTGGTAAATGTGTTGGCCCTTCGCCTAAGAACACTAGGCACAAATCCAAACACTTCGAACTATTTATTTGTATCTGAACTTTTACATTTTTCAATCTTGCAAAGACATTTTAATACTTGGATGACGTCATTGTCTTTGTAATGTTTCAGTTCGGTCTACTCAGTTTGTCTACTATATAGGGCGATGATAGCGAGAAACCAGTACCATAATTAAGTGACATAGTTTGAATCACAATCCGAGCGATTTGAAGCATATTGCTAATCCATTGCTTCATAGGTTTAAAAAAATCGTCTGCTCAGCAAAGTAAATAACGCAATGGATGTGGGTGAACTGTCAAAGTGAAACCAATTACAATCAATTGTAATGTTATGTTTGTTACGCAATTACCCCTCTACTTTCCACTTCTTTTTGTTAAGGCATTTTTTTTAATATTTGACACAACCTTGTTTTGAAAATAGAATTTAAGTGTTTGAAGCAGTGGATAATCACGTAGAATCCACGTGCAGCGTTTTCATAATAATATTCGAGTTTCGCAATAATAACTCCAGATTACTTTTCTCAAACTACCCTCCAAACACATAATTCAACTACAAACTGCAACCAATAACGAATACAAACTCTGGTTTTAAATCAAAAATTCCAGTATCATCGGCATCTAAGTAATATTTATCGCGTGGAGGGTACGGACACAATTTCCGGTCACCGCGTGGACATAGCAAGTGACCCACTTTCTGAGACGACTTCGCGTAGCCAAGTCTCATGTACGAGTATTGTTCAGGACACGACTTTTTTTTAAAGTTACCGTATGGTGTAGAAATGGAAATTAATTAACGATTGTTGTTGTTAATCTATTTTATATTTGGACAATCAATAATACAATGCTTCTGCCATTGCGGGCCCGTCCCTTCGGTAAGAGTCAAGTTCATCCCTTCACCTTCGTCTTGGTCTGTCGCGATGTCGCTTAGCATTTAATTAGATCCAATCAGTGGTTCTTTTAGCTCCAGCTCCGCTGACATGCGGCAGAAATGTCCGGTCCTACGTAGAGTAACATTATAAATACCGAAAGAACGGTTACCAAAAAAAAACCCATCCGTATCGAATTAATGAAATCAAAATTTAATCGGTATTCGTATAATTGTATTGGTATCGTAAATGGAGTTGGTGCAAAATACAGTTTTTGTATATTAAAAATAAAATTCAATTACCTGGCATACGATATTTAATATTATGATACTTTTCGCTCTATTGGAAGAATTTATTTTCGGTGTTAAATATACGGAAATACAAAGATTTTTAGGATAGTTATAATTTTAAACATAGTGTTGAGTGGATTTAAGCTTATAATATCCTGCATTATTTGTTTGGCCCAGTGGTAACGGCGCCAACCTACGAGTTGTAGGTCGTAAATTCGGACCCAGACAGGCGCTTTACTTTGTGTAAATTATTTACACAAAGTAAAGCGCCTCACCCTTTATTTCATCCATTTCATTCCACTGCTCTCAAAACGGTGAAGGAAAACATTGTGAGGAAACCGGCATGTCCTAGAACCAAAAATTCGAAGACATGTGACATCTACCAACCCGCACTGGGCCCGCGTGGTGGATTATAAGAAACTGTCTTGGTCGCGCGATATTAACAAGATTAAAACTAGAGCATCTTCGTACCTCATGTTAGCTTCATCACACAGAACTGCTGCATTCCGTGGTAGTTTCAAATTCGCTGCCTCTCGTTGCTGGAACGACTTGCCACCTCCTTTTCGTGCTATAAAGACAGTTGGTACATTCAGAATCAAATTTAAACAGCACTTATTACAGATTCAAAAAGATACCTCACTTTGAACTTACCCCTGATCTGCACGCGGCTGGCAAAGGAGGCAAGTGTTTGGCAGCGATTGCCATTGTTCACTGACCACACACATTTTGTTCTTGTTATTTTTTCGTTGATTGTCATTAGTGAAATTTGAAATTCTTCTAACTTTTAACATCTTAATTTCTCCAAGCCACTAACCACATAACACTTTTTATTATATTATTGCACTGTTAATAATGTAGCAATAAACAACCGTAATATTTTTCTAATATTTATTTTTATTTAAATTTTTGCCGGAATGTCTGCGCCCGCGTCTCTGTACTTGTCACAGCGAGAGCGATGCCATCACCACAGAACACAAATAAGTAGTACGATACCATAGAGTACCACAAACTCAAATGGCATTGACAAGTAACTGATGTTACGTCGGGTTCTGACACGCGGTTTAGTATTATATGAATATTTATTTAATAACTATTTATTTTTATAGGTTATTTCATACGTTTATTTTATTTTTTATTTATGTCTGTATCTATCCGTGACATCACAGTGGGCCCTATCAGAATACCAGCGCTGCGACACTTATTTCTTAAGTACTGCAGCATTATGCTGAGATGGGAGCCTTTTGGCCTCGTACAGGACTTTCTGTTTTTATTTTAATTTTACTTTTTGTTTTTTTTTTTATATATTTCTATGAGTGTTTTTTTTTTTTTTTTAGTTTAATGTGTGATCTCCTGTGCACTCGCACAGGAGATCACACAAAGAAAGAAAGAAAGAAAAAGTATTTATTGGGACTCCCCAATAAATACTTTTTCTTTCTTTTCTTTCTTTCTTTTCTCTTTCTATTACGGCCCACTCCCTCTCACCGAGAGGAGGCCTGTGTCCCAGCAGTGGGAACATTATGTATGATGATTCTGTTTTGTGTTTATTAAACAACTTGCTTTTTCCCGCGACTTCGTCCACGTGAAAGAATGATTGAAATCGGATGAGCAGTTTCCGAGGATACCTCC
This sequence comes from Atethmia centrago, assembly GCA_905333075.3. Classification (NCBI taxonomy): domain Eukaryota; kingdom Metazoa; phylum Arthropoda; class Insecta; order Lepidoptera; family Noctuidae; genus Atethmia; species Atethmia centrago. The sequence goes on along the minus strand of HG995378.1, from coordinate 24,170,025 downwards.
TACATACAAACTTACAAACTTTACCTAATACCATGTAAAAATATTAAAAGTATTTCGTGTAAGTTACGCTAAATGACAAATAAAATGAATCAAATCGTATTTTAGTGTCCACTGTGCACAGTGAACTTTATGTCGATAAAATAAAATAATGAGGAAAGTATTTTCCAACAGGAAATACGTCACGTTTTATTATGACACGTGTATCTGACGCAATCGATTTATTTACGTCACTGCCCTTCTGTGAACCCTGCTCTAATTAATAAAGGAAAATGTCAAATTATTTTAGAAACTCTAGGCTTATTTTTTATATGGACGAGAAAAAAGGGTTAAGTAGACAATATTCAAGGGTTCAAATCGTGTTATATGAAAGTCATTGATGCAATAAACTCTAGAAAGGATTACCTTGTACCTAAGTACAGTCAGATAAATTAATTGTTACCTACGTATATTGAAATCGAGGTGAGATGGTGGTGGTGATCATTGAGGTGGCTGGGACAGAGTGGATGCGGAAGGCGGAGGACAGCGTGTTGGGGCGCAGCCTGGGAGAGGCCTATGTCCAGCAGTGGACTGCTATAAGCTGAGTTGATTGATTGCTTGATCAAAATTGACATCCTACGTTAAATTGTCATGTCATAGCATTGTCAGGTGTATCAAATGTCATACAACTGCCAATGACAGTTCTGATTTGAATATACAATGCCGCCCATGGGCATGTGGCCGCCCGTATTTTTCTGAATATTCATGAAAAATTATCGAAAATTAACTTTATATAAAAGGAGGGTCATATCCTACTAATATTATAAATGCGAAAGTTTGTAAGAATAGATAGATGGATGTTTGTTACTTTTTCACGCAAAAAGTACTGAACGGATTTGGATGAAATTTGACACACAGATAGTTTATAACCACGAATAACACATATAATACTTTCTATCCCGATATACCCACGGGGTCAAAACTTATGCGGGTGAAACCGCGGGGCGCATCTAGTCTTTAATATTTTTCATGTTATCAATTTTTTATTTTTTGCGTAGCGTTTGTGACCTTGCTTTACTGTTTTTGCCATATCTCCGATGTTATTGGCTCGATTTGGATTCTGTTTATTATTTCTAAAAGCCTAAGTGTTATTTTATCGGATTAACTAACTAAAAAAAAAATATTTACTATGAAAATAGACATAAAAAAAATCTGTATTTATTTAAAAAACGCAAGTGTCCCCAATCAATCCCCCCATGGCGGGACTTTTAAACGTTATTAATATTATTTTTTTTAGAAAAAAATGTCTTCAGTCTCAGTTTTTACATAATCGACAAATTTTAATAATTAAAATCACGTCTTTGATCCAATTTACGATACGAAATCTTCCTCTCGAAGCCAATTGTTTTATATATAATATTATGATGTGTGCATGTTAAAAATCCTATTTAACACTGAATTCCTAAATACTGAATATGGTTCATCATTTCAGCCGAAAGACGTCCACTGCTGGACATAGGCCTCCCCCAAGCACCGCCACTTCGACCGGTTTTGTGCTTCCCGCATCCAGCGGATTCCTGCGGCCTTCACAAGGTCATCGGTCGACCTTGTAGAAGGCCTTCAAACGCTACGTCTTCCGGTACGCGGTCGCCATTCCACAACCTTTCGGCCCCATCAGCCATCTGTTCTGCGAGCAATGCGCCCTGCCCACTGCCACTTAAGTTTGGCAATTCTTCGAACTATGTCGGTGACCTTGGTTCGCCTACGGATCTCTTCATTTCTGATTCGATCACGTAGGGAATATGGTTAATGAATATCAAATAATGATGTGATTAAACACAAAAAGTTTAATTAGTTTGGATAGGTGTTTGTATAGCTTAAGTTAATTTTGCCTGTATTGAAAATTATAATTTCGGAATGCAATTTATGTGTTTTGGAAACAAACTTATAAAAATAATATGTAGTAATATCACATACTACTATACTAGCTTAAAATATATGAAACATATATCTTAAGGCTGTGAAGAATTAAACAATTGCACATTGTTTTAAGAAGCCCATTTTTCGGACATCATATTTTATTAATAAACATGATAGAAATAATTATTTAGATGTAAAATTTGGTTAGCATTTAGCTAGCACGTCTGGATTGCGTATTTTTTTCAATATCGTCCAATTTGCATCCGGATATTTAGAAAAAAAAAAATAGGCAGCCATGGGGCCTGCCGACAAAAGTGAAAACTTATCGCTCCACGCACCTAAAGAAATTTGACTTTAATAAAATAATGATTATCTAAAACACAATTTAAACAATGCACAGTAATTAAACTTTCACGTGGTTAATTTAACTTCACTTACTGCTACTACAGCATGTCGACGCCGGCATGTCGGTGACGTGAACCCATAAGTTTTGTCCCTACCAAAAATCGCACAATGCGCCTAAAGAACTTTTCACTTCAAAAACCCTATAAATAAGCATGATACGCAAAAATATGTTAGACGTCGTAGTTATGGCGTCCCTTATGCTGCATATTTTACAGTACAAATGAATCTCGTGTCTATGTCAGATCCAGATAAAAACGAGTTTTTACTCTTTAGTTATTCTTATTTTTCTCGAACAATTTTCCGTATTGGGAAAAGTTATTTGAACTGAAATTATTCTCTTTATTTTCCCAACATCATATATAAATTTCACATCCTAATTCCATAGAATTTCTAGAGATGCTATCGATGCTTCTAACATCACTTTTGCGTATTATGCTTAGTTTGAGATCAATAACTTTCTTTCAAAATTTCGAAAGGAAAATACGACGATTTTCCACATTTTTTTCACAAAAACTAAACTTTCGCGCTTAATGGAGATATGAAATTTTGCATTTAATTGACTAAATCGATCAGATTAAAAAAAATGCGATATCCGTAAAATGGGCTTCTTAAAACACTGTGAAGTCGAAGAAAACCTGAAGCACCAATCAAAATATCTTGATGGGTTTTTCAACTCAAGTGTGTGAACCACAGCTTGTGGCCAAGTAATAACAGTCGCACAGGTCAACAGGTTAAGCTACGCTTGCCGCGTTTGGTCCGTGGATGGGTGACCATCTTTACATACCAAGACCCCTCCGTGCCTCGGAAAGCACGTTAAGCCGTTGGTCCCGGCTGTTGTTACGGGTCGTCAGAAGCCCGAAAGTCTGACAACCAGTATTACCAAGGGGTATCGTGTTACCCAGTAAATGGGTTGTGGAGGTCAGACAAGCAGTCGCTCCATGTAAAATACTGCTATTCAGCTGCATCCGTTTAGACTGATAGCCGACTCCAACATAGTTGGGAAAAGGCTAGGCAGATGATGATGTTAGGAACCACACTAGCAGTAAATTCAGGGTTCGTAAACACGGATATTTCTCCTTCATTATGTTTGGAACAGCCCGTAAAATATGTGACACCAACTCAAGTTAGCACATGACTAACGACTCCAATTTGTTACTGGCAACAATTTATTTGCATGCAAAATGTTTGCAGCCCCAACAGCGTCCCGACTCTATTCAACTTTATGTGAATTGCAGACGACCGAAAAATCGGTGACCGAGCTGAAGTTGCATGATGGGATGATGTAAGGCACCCAAACTCGAATAACTGTTGTCTATATCGGGTTCATGGAGATCTTGATATATCACACAGTGGTTTCAATGAAAAATCGGGACATAACTGAAACGCTGTCCTTATCGAATACCGACGGAGAAATGTAAATTCTGAATAGGAAAAGCTAGTCGACGCCCAACTTTTTGTCGGTGGAGACTGTGAACTATAATCGGACTTTCAAAACTGTCGTCTGCAATCAGCCTTAATGACAGAGCACCATGAAAGGTAAGGAAAAACTTCGATGAGTAAACTCTTTTTAATTATATGCAAATTAAAGGGGACACAGTTTGAAATGGAACAAGCTTGGAGGTAAAAGAAGATGTAATGGGCCGTAATGAGAGTGTACCGCCGGAGTAATTATAAAGGTTTTGTTGCACGGGTTTGTAAAGCCGTGTCGCCGGTTTAACGACAATTATTGTTAGGCTTACCCACGGGCTTACCATGTGGGATGGTAAGGGAATACAAATGTTCTTCTTAATTTTGTTGTGGTACGCATTACAGGTTAAAATTGTACATCTAGGTATATGTATGTTTCGTTTTGTTGCCAGGTGTTACAAAGTAATTAAGTAAAACGAAGTAGCACTTATTGTAAAAGCATGTGTTGCCACTATTATACATACTGATTGCAAAGTTGAACCAGTCTAGGTATGAAAAGAGGTTCAACGCCCGTATTTGATTGGATTATAACCATACCTACCTCTATTATAAGATTTCCACTCTACCTATGTGGAAATTGTACCTACAGAAATTGTAACTATAAGAACAGGTATCGGTGTTCTTTATTTCTCTCAGCATAAGCATAGCTTAATCAGCCTATAATGTTCCCACTGTTGGGACACAGGCCTCCTCTCTTCCAGAGGGAGTGAGCTGTAATCTATCACGCGGGCCCAGTGCGGGTTGGTAGATGTTACATGTCTTCGAATTATTAGTTCTAGGACATGCCGGTTTCCTTACGATATTTTCCTTCACCGTTTTTGAGAGCAGTGGTGATCAATTATTTACACAAAGTAAAGCTTGGGTTCGAGCTTCGAACTCACGACCTACAAGTCGTAAGTCGGAGCCGTTACCACCGAGCCACCACAGCTCTAGTCTGCTTTTAGTTCTCTTACCACCAAAGAAAGAAAAGGATACCTATACTATACTAGGTAGACGCCGTCAGACACTGGAAGCTTCAATGATCCTGTTCGACAGTAAGTTTATGTCGTCTTAACTCAAAATTCAATAATAATTGATACTTACTTAGTCTGCAGAATGTAGTGAAATCTGTTGTGGAAACGATCCCATTACTGGGTGACCAGTATACCTTGGTCAATCATAGAAATGCTACCTAGTTGCAAATACGAATTTCAGATGGTGTTTACCCATGTTGGTTTGGCTGTGACTTTCATGGCGGAGAAAAATTTTAATTTTGCTTCTCCATTCTTTCATTACCTACTGTTTTTTATTTAAATATGGGAAACATAACATGACAAGCCTTTATTCTTCGAAGGGTACGGCAGAGGTGTACCTAAAATACACCAAAAAAAAAGCAACAAATAAAATTCACTGTGCGTTTTTAATAGTTAAACCTGTAAGCTGTTTATTTACATATTTCAGAAACTGTCAACTTATACTGGTTATTTCTATATTTTCACGGCAACCTGTAACACGAATACTTGTGTTATTTGCGGGTATAAATGGGAACATTAGTAATTAATGTGCGTAGTACAAGTTGCTGTGGAATTAATGGAATATGTCTCACTTCACGGAGAAAACGTACGTATAAACAAGTTGTTTCTATCTACAACCGAGCGACTTGGTTCGGAGAAAACCTGCCAAGTTTGTTGCTAGAATTGAACAAGTGCAATTCTCGCTTGTTTGGTATTAACAAAGCTGTATAGGACGTTTTAAATAAGTCTTGGTTATTTGTAGCCGTATAAATATGGCCACGCCAAATCGGTTCTTTGCTAAAGCTTCATTTTTTCCGTGTATAAAGGTGTTAAACCTGAATTGATATTTTTAACTAATTAATATATTTTATAATTTACTTCTTCTTCTTGGGTCTTTTTCTTGGGATTTCCTTAAACTGACGGCTGTTTGATGCCTCATTATTTTTTTTTAAATTATTATTTAATCGTAAAATATGCCATGTTCCGTTCCCTAAAGTTTCAAGAATAATCGGCAGTTACAACGAAACAGTGACTGGTGTTAAACCTGAATTGATAGTTAATCATTTTGCGTTAGGTTGCAAACTATGTATGTATTTGTTATGACTGAGTACGACGACCCTGTGACGACGAAAGGAGAAAAATCACTTATAAGTTAAATACGTAACCATTTTGAAGTAAGATGCACTAGTTTGTCTAGTTGCGTAATCTAATTTTCGAGGTATTATTTAAAACTCCTAAGCTGCAACAAGCCTGAAAAATATAGCAGCATTTAAATCTGGCCAGAAGCCACATTCAGGAAAAATATTACACCGTTTACAAACGCGCCTATAAAATAAACGTACCTCCGACAAATTGTTACATTCTAGACAAAATTAACTTCGCCATTGCTCAGTTTGATGGCACATCGTATGTGAGTTCGTAAACAAAGTGATAAAACAATAGAACTGGGAACAAATGCCGGGCGGCATGTTCAATTTCAAATGTAATAAGCAGAACATGGTACGGATTTAATCACGTGTTTCGATTTTGCGCGAACGACTCTTGTTTGATTTTGACTTTGTGCTGTGATTTTGAGGATGAGTGTGAACGGTTTTGTAATATTTCTTTTTGCAGTACACTGCAGAAATCAAACATATTACACGACTGCGACGAAGCCAAATAAGTAGGGTTTGACCTGTATATGTATGTATGTATGTCCGTCCCTATGTTCCCTCGTAACTACTAAACTGCTAAACAGATTTTGATGAATGTTATGTCGTTAGATTCGTCTTTATTGCGGGAGCGACACTTATATTAATCTTAACTAAAAAGTGTAAAATAAAAATAAAATAAAAAAAACCAACAACCCGACTGCGTAAAAAGTAAACTTTAAAAAATATGGAACCAAGATTTATTTATGGAAGTTGGAGGCAATAGGTCTTTATTTGTTAAATTTAAGAAGATGCCTCCGACTGCATGAGATTGTTTATAGTATTAAGTTCTATAACTCCATCTTTTTGAAGTTCATTTTTTACACAATTCGGTTATTTGATTTTTTTATTAATTAATATATTTCATAATTTACTTCTTCTTCTTGGGTCTTTTTCATGGGATTTCCTTATATTGTCAATACCTATAAGGAAATCCCAAGAAAATTGCTGTTTGATGTTTGATGCTTCATTAATTTTTTTAAACTATTATTTAATCGTAAAATATGCCATGTTCCGTTCCCTAAATTTTCAAGAATAATCGGCAGCTACAACGAAACAGTGACTGGCGTAGCCGTGACATCTTCGTAGCTGCTACGCCGTAGCAATACGTAGCAGAACATTACATAAAATAACATCACACCTGTGGAACGGTTAGGCAGCTGTTATAAATTGTAAGACAGCCCTAAGCATATAAAATATAAACGCTGACGCCTCATAGGCGTCATGTAACGTTTCCCACAGTTGCTGCATTTCGTGACATATTAGTTTCGGGCAGTCATACTTTGAACCTCGTGGCGGACACATTAAAATCATATTGTTGTGAAATCTACTAATTTCTATTAAAGTATTTCAAGGGTTAAAATAGTTTTTTTTAAAAAGGGACTTTGAACTTGCCCCGTAACAGTGGTGTCAGAAGTGGGATAGTCCGTATAAGTCGTTACTGGCTATCCATAAAACTATATAAAACCAAATTCATCGCGTTCCGTGTCCGCCCGCCTGTTCAACATCAACCATAAAATCTATCCAGCGTGACTCTATCCTGTCTCTATCCAGTGTGACTCAATCCTGTCTCTATCAAGTGTGACTCTATCCAGTGTGTGTGTGTCATCGCGTCGACATAACCACGTTATTACCGCGGTATCCGATCGCGATCACACCGAATTCCTCCGAGTTGGCTAGGGTAGCCAACGAATCTGCTAAACCTTTCGTCGTGTGCCTGGGTGAGCTTAAAGTTAAGCTAACCCCTTCCAACGCCGTCAACGGATCGTCCAACTACTGCCATATCTCCAGCCAACTGCTGCTGCTGCAGGTCTGCGCTGCTGCTGAACGAGCTACTCACCGAGGTCTGCGAGATGATTTCCGTTTTCCAAACCGTCGCCTTGCTGTGAGTAGAATATACTATTTTTGTTATTGCTGCATAAATTGCCCTGTTTTCCTAAATCCTTGTGTTTTGTGTAATTACCCAAAAACCCGTTATTATGGCTAACCCAAGTGATAAAAAACAACTAACTCCCACTATCTCTGAGCCATACCCTATCCAGGTCTTATGTAACTTTATAAATCCATACCAAGGGGAGCGTGAAACTTTATCAGCGTTTTTAACAAATTGCCAAAACGCTCTTGACCTAGCATCTGAGGGTCAAAAGTTCCTGTTACTTAAGTATATTATATCAAAATTACAAGGAAAAGCACAGGTAGCCTGTTCAAATAAAATATTTGACAGCTTCGACGAGTTACGAACATTCTTAAGGCAGAATTTCGGGGAAAGAAAACATTATAATCATCTTTTATTGGAGCTACAATCATGTAAACAATTAACGAACGAAACCGTCGCACAATATGCCCTCAGGATTGAGACCTGCCTGACAGATCTGCAATCCGAAATTCACAATTCGGATTCCTTAAAAAAGGAACTTCCGGGTCGCATTGCTATGACGGAAGATCTAGCTCTATATACGTTTTGTCTGGGTCTTCATCCTAGACTAAGTACTATTGTTCGTTGTCGAGACCCCCGAAATCTTAATGCTGCTATAAGTGTCGCCACAGAAGAAGAAAAAATCTACAACTTCTCAATTAGGTCATCTTGCAAAGTTTGCCGTAAAGTAGGTCACTCCGAGTTCGAATGTAGATTTAAAAACAATCAAAATAAGGCACTGTTTCCATCGAAATCAAAGCAGTCAAATTACGTACAAAAACCCTCAACTTCTGGTTCCCAACCGCTAATTTGCCGCTATTGCAAAAACGTCGGGCATGATATTTCGCAATGTCGCAAAAGACAATTCAACAATTCCCGCTTCGATCGCGGAAATCTTGGGAACGTAATAAATGAAAAGAACGTAGAATGTAATCACGTTTCAACACCTACCGATGACGACGATAATTTAAACTAAATGGTCAGATTACGAGCCGGTGCCGACGTAATTCTGTTACTATAGGCACTAACCGTGGGAAAGTTTTCTCAGAGGCTTCAATTCTTAAATCTAATTCTACTTCCAAATACGAATGTACTACTAATTCTAAAGATAATGACTCTATCCTTACTAGTTCTACTAAATCAATTACTAAATCTTTAAAAAACAATGACTCTATCCTTACTAGCTCTACTAAATCAATTACTAAATCTTTAAAAAATAATGACTCTATCCTTACTAGTTCTACTAAATCAATTACTAAATCTTTAAAAAATAACGACCCTATTGTTACTAGTTCTACTAAATCAATGATCAATACTATGGAAAATAATAGCTCGCCTAAAGGAATACTAGATAATTTTATCCAAAACCCAGGTGGCTATTCCACTATTTACGATGTTTTCCCTAATTCAAGTTCATCCTTACCATATATTGTAGTTAAAACCTCACATACGGAAACACCTATTCGTCTCTTAGTTGACTCTGGCAGTTCCATATGCATCATTAAAGAGCAATGCCTACCTGAGCTACCTAAAGTTGAGAAAGATATCTTAAAATTCAAGGGCATTAATGATATCGACTCGTTCTCTGAAACTAAAGGCAAGTTTATATTATCTTTGGGCCTAGAAAATGATATTAAGGTTCCGTATTATTTCCATATCGTAGACAAAATTAATTTAGAGTATGATGGCATCCTAGGTTCAAACTTTCTAGAGTGGTATAAAGCCCTCATTAGTTACGGTGACTCTAAATTGATAATTCAAGAAAATCCCTTATACTATTTCAATTTAACAACAACTCCTAATGTAAAGGTTATTCCTCCTAGAAGTGAAATGTTTATTCGTTGCAATGTTGCAAATCCCGAAATTCAAGAAGGACTTTTGCTAGACGTCAAATTACCTGAATATCCTCGTTTATATATTTCAAGGTGTTTAGTCCGTGTTGATTTAATAACCAGACTACTATTTCAGTGCTTAACACATCAGATCATGAAATAATCTTAGAAAACCCTGAAGTAACGCTAGAACCTTTCTCGCAAATAATGGAGGCTAACGAAACCACTGCTTCTCTCAATACAACCGATACAACTACGTCCTATTCTAATTCAACATACCCGTATACACCCGACCGAGATTCTAAGGTTCAAAATATGATTAGATGCGATCATCTTAATTCGGAAGAGGAAGATCACTTACGTAACATATGTTCTAAGTTCCAAGACGTGTTCTATTTAGAAGGAGACAAACTTACACATACTAACACTTTAGAACATGAAATCCGTGTTAGTTCGGAAACTCCGATTGCAGTTAAGAGTTATAGGTTTCCTGAATGTCATAAGGAAGAAGTGAATAAACAAATTAAAGATATGCTAGAACAAAACATAATTCGACCTTCTATATCTCCATGGTCAGCACCAATTTGGGTTGTCCCAAAAAAACAAGACGCATCCGGTAAACCCAAATGGCGCATCGTTATCGATTATCGTAAGTTAAACGAAATCACAATTGGGGATGCATACCCAATTCCAAATATCTCCGATATCTTAGATCAGCTAGGCCATAGCAAGTACTTCACCACACTCGATCTTGTATCTTCATTCCATCAAGTTAAAGTCAAAGACACAGAAAAGACTGCGTTTAGTGTCCCATCCGGTCATTATGAATTTACTAGAATGCCCTTCGGACTCCGTAATGCACCATCCACGTTCCAAAGGCTTATGAATATTGTCCTAAGTGGCCTTCAAGGGACTCACTGTTTTACGTATATGGATGATATTGTACTATTCGGGCATGACCTCGAATCACATTGCCGAAATTTAGAATCAGTTTTTGGAAAGTTACGTGAACATCGATTAAAAATACAGCCTGCCAAATGTGAGTTCTTACGAAAAGAAGTACAATATCTAGGACATATAATATCAGATCAAGGCGTGAAACCCGATCCAAAAAAGGTTTCTTGTGTTAAAAATTTCCCAATTCCTAAATCGCCTCGTGACATTAAATCGTTCCTCGGCTTAGTGGGGTATTACCGCAGGTTCATAGAAAACTTTTCCCATATCACGAAACCTCTCACAAGCCTTCTAAAGAAAAATGCTAATTTCGTTTGGTCCCCTGAACAACAGAAATCCTTTGAGGAGTTAAAACATAAAATAACAACGGCTCCTATTCTTCAATATCCCGACTTCTCTAAGCCTTTCGTGCTAACCACCGACGCTTCTAATTTCGCTGTTTCTGCAATCTTATCTCAGGGAAAAATTGGTCAAGATTTACCAGTCGCATACGCATCTAGAACTCTTAACAAAGCGGAAGGAAACTATTCCACTACCGAAAAAGAATGCTTAGCCATCATTTTCGGCACAAAAGTCTTTAGACCTTATCTGTACGGTAACAAGTTCATTGTAGTCACGGACCATAAGCCACTTCAGTGGTTATTTAACTGCAAAGATCCTAGTTCAAAATTAATTCGCTGGCGCTTAAAGTTGGAAGAGTTCGATTATGAAATAGTTCATAAGAAAGGTAAGATGAATTGTAATGCCGATTCCTTGTCTCGTAATCCAATACTTACCATTGATCCTAGTGTCTCTTCTACTTCTGAAACTTATGAAAAATATTTACAAATTAGTCAACAACATAATAATTCCTACGACACTATTATAGAAGAACATAACGATTCATTACTTAAAACAAAATGTAAAATGGTTACTTACCCCTCTGCCATCGACTTAGACGACTCGATCCCGTACTGCTCTGAAATTCTGCAAATGTCCAAGTTCGATGAAGACTTACCTGACATACGAACTTTAGAAAGAGAACTTTATACATATCAAAGTACGTCCAATGAAAAACACGTTTTCACACATCTATTCTTACGTGTCCATCATTATGACGAAATGACTTACAAAGATATTTTTAATATGTTACGAGATTATCGAGAAATGATTACCGCATGGTATTCAGAAGAAAAGGAAATTGCTATTTCTGATTTCCAAGATCCATTTACAAAATTATCGTTTACCAAAATTTACAACATTATAGGATTTCTATTTCATAACACGGGTGTCAAAGTTCATATCTATCATAATAATATTCTATTTCCTACTCCCGCTGAAGTCGCTCGTATATTAAAAGATAACCATGACTCACCTTCAGCAGGACATCCGGGTATTTCTCGCATGTACGATAGGTTAAAAACTCTTTATTGGTGGAAAAACATGCGTCAAGACATAGAAAATTATGTCAAGAGTTGTAAGTCCTGCCAAATAAACAAACCATTACGTCATACAAATCGTGCTCCTATGATAATCACATCCACAGCTACGAAACCTATGGAAAAGGTATTCCTAGACGTTGTAGGACCGTTACCCGAAACTCACGATTATCGTTATAAGTTTATCCTAACATTGCAAGACGATCTAACTAAGTACTCGCAGGCATATGCAATGATAACATGTTCCGCAGAAGAAACTGCACAAAAATTCTTGCTTTTTATTTCCCATCTAGGTATCCCCAGAATGATCGTAACCGATCAAGGGACCAACTTTACATCCGATGTTTTAAAACAGTTAGAGAGATTGTTCGGCATTAAGCATATCTTCGCCTCTCCTTATCATCCACAAACATGTGGCGCTCTCGAAAGAAGTCATGCGACTTTGAAAGAATACTTGCGATCATATGTTGAAGATAATCAACATACCTGGAGCTTATATTTACAAACTGCCATGATAGCGTACAATACTAATGTACATTCCACTACCAGTTTTCAACCGATGGAGCTATTGTTCGGATTTAAACCATACATGCCCCAAAGTGCCGACACCTTAGAATTAAATACCTATACAGATTATATTCGTGCTCTTAATCATAGGTTATATTATAGTAGACAAAAAGCGTTGCAAAATATACAATCGTCCAAAGAAAAATCCAAACAACGTTTCGATGTTCATGCTAAACCCGTGACGTATAAAATAGGTGACATGGTGTATTTACGGTGTCATCATAAACAAAACAAAGCGATGTCTCCTATATGAAAAGGGCCTTTTAAAATTGTCAAAATCAATGGTAACCATACGGTCACCCTTTTAATTAATAGAAAATATGTTCGTCATCACTACGACGAAATAAAAATTGCAACAGATGACTAGCCTAATCTTTTCTATTTCAGATTATTACTTCGGCCGTCTTCGAGTCACAAATTCGTTACTCCAATCGTAGGTAGTCCAGGCCTATACTTCGATCAAATATTGAACGTTAAGTTCACAAACGATCATTGGAATGTTGTAACATACCTAGACATTAGTCATATCAAGCCGCATTTAGATAAAGTCGAAGCTCTAATCAAAGAGGTTACTAACTTCTGTGTTACTAGCTCTTCTAGTAAAATTCAACTTGAATGTACTAATCTACTATCGCCTTTACAAAATCAACATCTTAATAATGTTCGTAAGTTTTTGTCGATATCCTACCTTGTTCAAGATCAAAAACCAAATCGTTTTAAACGCGGGCTCATTGATGCTGGTGGCTCAGTTTTAAAATCAATCTTCGGAACTTTAGACTCTGAAGATGCCTTAAAGTTCTCGGATGCTATCACTAAAGTACAGTCAGATGAAAAACAGCTAGCTCACTTAATGAAAGATAATATTCACGTTATCCGATCTACTATTTCAACTTTCAATAACACAATGTCAAAAGTAAACAAAAATCAAGACCAATTAAATCAAAATTTACATACTATTCGAATAGCATTTGAGCAATTATCTAATACAAGCGATAAGTTAGAAATAAAAAATCATTTAATAATGTTATTGAACTCGTTGGAAAGCATTACTATAGCCTTGTCCTTTGACATTGACGACGTCAACAACGCTATCTTATTTAGCAAGCTCAACATTCTTCATCCAACTGTACTTAGTCCGTATCAATTATTCCAGGAACTAGACCTACACAAAGATAAGCTTCCTAAACACTGCGAACTTCCTACTAGTTTATCTTTAGAAAATATACATGTTATTATAGACATATCTGATTTAGTTTGTTATTATCATCTTAATAAGATTATTATTATTACTAAAATTCCACTCGTCCTCCCACAGACATACAACCTTTATCACAACGTTCCTCTTCCAGCTCCTTACGACATTACCAAACCTGACACTTATATACTCATTGCTCCTAATAAACCTTATGTGGCTGTAACAATAGATCGTATGTTCTATTCCCTATTAGAGTCAGTGGATAAGTGTCAAGTGATTAATAATGAGTGTTATGTGTGTTCTTTAGGAAATGTGTACTCTACAATTGCGAATCCAATTTGTGAAACAATAATCTTAACTGAAGCTATAAGGGCGTTGCCTGATTCTTGTAATACTAAGCTGTTACATGGCTCAATCGATGTATTTTTCAAGTTAAATAATAATAAATGGTTGTTTGTTCAGTCAGAACCCGGAAAGGCTCATATTACATGTGAAAACGATCCTAATAATTACGACGAGATCTTTTTCGGCACAGGCATGTTGGCCTTGCCAAAATATTGTGTAGCTTTCTTTAAAACTTTAAAGTTTACGCCTAGTGACCATGTTATGTCTAATGTTACTAATCATATATCTAATTTTAATATTTTAGAAGACGATTGCTGCGAAAATCAAAGAATAAATAAAACTGTACGACATCTCCCTTTTGTAAAGTTATCTAATGTTAACGATTTCAATTCTCTGTTACAGGCAAGTGTGCATTTAAATGAATTTGAAAAAGAATTAAATAAAATTGAACAACCATCTCACTTACATAAATATAGTACTCACTATCTCTCGTAAACATATGTTATCTCTACCGTTGTCCTTATTTACCTCTTGTATAGATCTAGAAAGTTATTTGGTTCAACCAAACCTCGATATTGTATTCAAGTGTTTAATCAATGTTACACTAAAAAGAAACAAACAGTTCAGTCTGTTCAATCAATAAACAATCGATTTACAGAATCCTCTGACGAAGATGTCCAAGGGTCATGCAAATCCTTGCCTACTCCACTAAGACGTAATGTAATGACTTAGTTTGCAATGACCTTATCAATTGTAATCTTTATTCTTATAAAATAGTTAATGTTTCGTTTAAATGACTATAATTGTATTAATACTATTTCCTTTGTCTAATTCTAGTTTAGTCCTAAGCTTACCAATAGTTACATTTATAGTTACTTAAATACAAGTTTGTAACCAAAATGAAGTTCAACGTTTCATCTTAGATTTCTCATCACTTTAATCGTAATGATCAATCTTATCGGGGGGGTTGTTATAAATTGTAAGACAGCCCTAAGCATATAAAATATAAACGCTGACGCCTCATAGGCGTCATGTAACGTTTCCCACAGTTGCTGCATTTCGTGACATATTAGTTTCGGGCAGTCATACTTTGAACTTCGTGGCGGACACATTAAAATCATATTGTTGTGAAATCTAATAATTTCTATTAAAGTATTTCAAGGGTTAAAATAGTTTTTTTTAAAAAGGGACTTTGAACTTGCCCCGTAACACAGCGCTGTACTGTGGCGGCATCTTCATCGCCACATGCAAACTACGCAACACACTGACGTCACGCAAAATCCTGCATCGCGCAAGCAGAGTTTACCGCGCAACTTGCATATATACATCCTCCCGACTTCAACCGTCGGGCAGTTGCCCACCAGACACGAGTTGACACGACACCCTTCTGGTCGGATGAGCCTCCCTTTTCTATGGAGGATGACTGAACTTTACACCCTATTCCTCATGCCTCTATAGTACCTATAGTGGCGAGCAAAGTAGAATAAGTAAGAGAGAAACTGATTTATTACTAAAATATGACAATGTTGCCGAAAGCCTTGAGATTGAAATGACCACTCTCAAACTTATATTGCCACTCTCTTTGATAATTATTTAAAAAAGGATTTTTTAATAATTATTTCTGCAAAAGGTGTGGTTGAATCGTAATTAATGTCAACCATTTCATTCACGAATTGTGGGCAGGTGAAAATAATTTCAACCAACCTACTCCTTGGAATTTAAAGGGGCTCTATAATAATTCCCATTTTGCGCTGCTACAAATATTATTGAACACTCTTAACATAATGATTTCGCCTCTTTTTGTTAAACGCAAATAATTCCTATTTGGGGTTCATGAATTTATAAAAAGGTCCATCATTAGAAGGTCAATACGTTTTTAGAGAATCGGTTAAATATTTCCCATTTAATAGCAGTTATTTGAAAGAAAACAACAGTACTATTGACGTAACATGTATATCTATTGGTACTATCGGCAGGCAGCTATTCTATGGTGTGCCTGTCATTGACAGCCCAAGGGACCAAGATGTATCGATTGCTGAGAACCAATCAACGTATTGCACAGCAGTTTTCTTCGAGAGAAAGAAAGAGTGATTCTTATATATTACAACAAGTTACCTATTGAAAGATACTTAGATAGGTACGACGTTTGTTTGTTTGTTTGTTCAAAAGGTGTAAAACTTGGAATGTCGAAGTTACGTCGTTAGGCGTTCCCTCCATACGGTGGAGGTCTGCCCGGCTTGGGCAGAGTACCACTGTGTCCTGCGCTGCTCCGTCCAGCGGTATTTTGTTAGAAGTTTAAACTTCAGAGTGTTTGCAACGACTGACTCTTTTGAATAAATACGATCAAAGATTTAGTATGAGTAAAACAGTTTATTGTTTACAGAGAAAGCATTCGATTTAAACATGTCGTCACTTTCAAAGAAATCTTAATCGCCAGGCAGCCTCTATACAGACATTTAAACGAGCAATTGAAGAACCTAGGTACTGTTATATCTTTACAATAACAATTTTATATAGCTAATGTACCTATGATAAAAAATACCTATGTATATCTGCCTAGCCTTTTCTCAATTATGTTGGGGTCGACTTTTAGTATTTGCCTATCTGACCTCCACAATCCAGTTACTGGGTAACACGATACCTTGGTAAGACTGGTTGTCAGACTTTTTGGGTTTCTGACTACCCGTAACGACTGTCAAAGATCTACAAGTGATAGACGGGACCAACGGCTTAATGTGATTTCGGAGACACGGCGGGATTTCGAAATGGAATGGATGGTTACACATCTACGAACTGATCGCGGCAAGCGTAACTTAACCTTCGATCGACCCGTGTGGCTGTTATCATTTAGCCACGAACCCCTTAGGTAAGCTTCGAGGTAAGTACCTAAGATAACACAGGTATTATTCCACACAGAATTTTGTTGAAAGCCTAGTCCTAAAATCAAAAAAAAACAAAGCGTCGGCTCAGGCATACGCTTATACCTCATAATTGTGAAGGTTTCAAGGGAGGGCCGGGTTATCGCGAGAGGTTCAGTGGCAAGCGTACAGTGAGAGCTAAGCTAAATTAAGTTCGCTCGCTTCTAAATTACGCGCAGTTTTTCATTATCTGTGGGCAAAAGGTCCAGCTGTGTTAACGTGAACGTGAGGGTTGAAGGTAAGGCTAGTCATATTGTTTCAGCAGGTTACTAAATAATGTTTATTTAGTATCGAGGTAATTTTTTCAAACTTGGCGAGAATCAGAATTTTTCGAACGTGAAAATTACACAACGACAGTCCCCAAAAAAAGCCCGCCCTTCCCCACTTCGCAGTACTTTAGCTGGGAAGAAGAAGGGGCGCAAAAAACTCCCCAGAAGCACAGCTGTCTGTTCAGTTACAAAAACTTGATTCTATACAATAATATGCAAAATAATTTACATTAGCAAAATATACATAGAGGTTGTCTCTACAGTCAATGTTTGTAGCCCACCATAGACTAGGTACTGCAGAAAATAGGGTGTTTTAACATAATAAGGTCGTCTGTACATTCATGCCAAACATAACTACTCGTATAATACTCAAACTATACCATATAATGACTGCCTCGTTGGCATAGTGTCGCAAGCCCTACTGCTGAACAATGAGGTCCTGGGTTCGATTCCCGGGTCGGGCAAAGTTTATTGGGTTTTTGCATCAGGAATTTCTCAGTAGGAGCCTAGAGTCTGGATTTGTGCCCGGTTGATGACAATAAACTCGTCCCCTATTACATGGGACTTAAACATAACTGGCGAAATGGGGGTGTACTATAATAGGTTCTCCTCTGTCTAACCCTTCGGGGATTACAGGCGAGATGTTATGTTATACCATGTAAATTATGGTATATTGTGTCTATCGTAAGTTTTATGAATTATTTCAATATAGCGGTATTGAGAAGCTGTATATTAAAAGTGTCCAAAAACGATTTCAGATTTAAGGCTCCTACATACTGGCGCGACTTGTCGCGCGACGCGACGCGACACAAAGGCACCGCTTGTAGCGCTACAAGCGGTGTCAAGTCGCGCCAGTATGTAGGAGCCTTTAAAAACACGAGCATGTTTCACAGGGTGTAACTTCCAAAGGGTCTAACAAGCAAATGGTGTCAGAAATGCCATTGTATTTCCAAAATCCCAAAGTATCGCTCCTGTTTTAATGGACTGGTGACCCAAATTTTATTGTAAATGATACTAGAAATTAAAACACCCTCTGTGCCCTACCCGCCATTTTGCGAGCCCGCAATTAATGTAACGATCTAAACCCAGATCCCGTTACGAAATTCAAAATAATGGATTTCCCGAGTGTTACCTTTGAAAATGAAAGTATTTTTCTTTGAAATATAACGCCATTTTTGGTAATGTTCAAATAATGTTTTGAGTGAAACAGATTTTTAAATGGTGAGTAAATTCAATCTTTTTCGTCACTGAATGTTAGATACTTAAGGCACTTGAAAATTCGTAAGAAGAATAACATTTTTCAATTACTTCTTTCTTGTTAACAGACAAATTGGTTTTACCCCATTTCCGTTTCCGCTTCACTTCCCAATACTTGACCTAATTTTTGTAAATAAGTATCGATGATGCCTCCGATTACTTTTGAGTAAAAAATTGTGTAATGGATAAATTCTTCTTTTTATATCACTGCATTTTGGCGATTTCAGACTAGTAGCAAGGTACTCAACTATGTGACGTCTTATATGTTATATTAATGTGTAGGTATTATAATATAGCTTATGCTTTTGCCCGCGTGGATGCCGGAAAATATCCCACGGGAACCTACTACCAGGATTAAAAGGAAACGAAAGCGATCGCATATTTTATAGCCGAGCGCTGCGCCCGCCGCGTCAACCATAATTATTTTGTTACGCGTAATTTTGAATCTGTGATATCTTTTAAAGCATTCATTTAATCTAAATTAAATGTCCAATTTAGTTAACATATTTTATTTTACACACTTCCTTGGCATAATCTTTTTGTTAAATATGGAGGCCTTGGCAGAGAGCACAACTTTGTGCCCTTTGGCGTCCAGACCCTCGGTCCGTGGGGTCCCAGTGCGCATAAGTTATTTGCGGAAATCGCGAAACGTCTAGTTGATGTAACTGGTGACCGAAAAGCTGGCGGCTTTCTAGCACAGCGTATCAGCATTGCAATTCAGTGAGGAAATGCCGCCAGCATCCTTGGTACAATGCCCCGAGGGCCTTTTTTTTTAATTTAATTTAGTTAATGTTAATAATCATCTTGTAATTTGGTTATGTAAATAAATTCAAAATTGTGAATAAAAAGTTCTCATAATATATTATTCATAGACTTTATAATAAAGACAAGTTATAAACTATATTTTAACTTGTCTTTAATGACTGTCTCGTTCAGTGGCGGTACCTTCATATAAGCCCAAAAGCCGATAAAATGCCTTACTAAAATGCTCGATAGAAAATTTATTCTACCTAACCAGTAGTTTGTGAGAAAATTGCGACGATACATACGTAGATACGTAGGTACCTACATACTCAGTTGAAAACTGAACTTTCTTTTTTTGAAATCGGTTAAAATTTTATTGGGCTTGCGTTATTTTGAAACCCTAGGCACGCCACTGGTCTCGTTGATCTAGTGGCCGCAAGCGCTATTGCTGAGGATGAGGTCCTGGGTTCGAGTCCCAGGTCGGCCAAAGTGTTATTTGGTGGTTTGGAAACAAGGCGTGATGTAACAAAGTAATTTTGGAATAAATGATTATCCTCCGAGTTGACGTACTAGGCAAAGCAACGTAACTCTTCACACTGTTTCAAATAAAAGTTTCTGGGCCTTATTTGTCTGTTACGATACTTCTGACACTTCCGGCAAACATTATAATTATAAATAGAAAATAATATCCCTGAGAAGTTATTTGTGACGTCAACGACAAAGTACTTACAAACATAAATAGTAGACAATATTAGCGAGATTCTTCGCCAATAAATAAAAAGATGAAATGTTTTGTTAGTATGATCACGTTCCGAACTTTCGCAAGATACTCAAGTGGCTTCCCTATTTGACTTCGCAAGAACTCTCGGATATTGTGTGTTATTTAACCTCCTTCACAATCCTAAAACGCCATCATATCTGCAGGGACGTTTTTCCTACGCCCGTCCTTGAGCCTTGCAGGTCGCATCTTAGGAACCTTAAGTCCACTCTACCGACTACTACTCCTACTCTTTCACTGTGCACGCGGTTCGGTTGTGGAATTGACTTCCGCCTGGCATTAGGGACTGCCAAACTGTTGCAGTATTTAATATAAGAGTGAAAACACACTATCTTTCCACTTCGTCATAGTTGCGTAAGTATTTATTATTTTAAATGACATTATAATTATTAATATTCTAGTGATATTTATTTTAGAAGTTTGCAGTATATTCTCATAATATTAATTTTATGTATTCTATTTTCTCTTGTACTCTTACACACGTTGTCTACATCTCTTTATCTACTTTCCTATCGCAGGTATGCTGGAAGTAAGCATCACCTTTTTACGTATTTTTCTGTTCACTTCTTCTTATCTGTTTACACATAAATATATGTGTAACATAAATGGCAAAATAAATAAACAAATGAATGGGGAGGGTGAAGTCAGGATAGACTGAGGTCAATTGAAACGTTTTTGAGAAAATTGTTCGTCTGCCTTTCATTTATACCCCATCTGTTTTAATTGTAGCTAGACTATCTGGCTAAATAAATATAACTAATAATTTTACTTAATATACACCAGTAACGTAGACGTTATTTTATAACCTTCAGAAGATGTTTCAATTGACCCTGGGTCTGTTGTACTTATACTAAGTAGGTACCTTATCAGTAAATAAGTACTTACTGACTGTATAAATATCTTTTTAAATATTGGTAGGTAAAAACAACCGACTTATATAAAAACTAAAATACACACCCAAAACACCAAATTCAGAAATTAAAGTAATTTTTTGTTTGACAATTGTTTTTTTAATTTAAGTTTTTAATTTTTAAGTTTTTAGTTTTTTTACCTACCCCACACCAATTCGTATACCACTACTTGCTATGTAACAAACAGTGACAGGAAGTATTTTAACATCATCAAGATGATGTTAAAATACTTCCTGTCAAACACAAACTGGATTAAATATGTATTATAGAAGCTAAATCAAAAGCTACCCAAGCAAAGGTAATAAAATGTATAAGGCCGCCACCATTAAATTTTTTCTACCAAATGTAAATAAATGTTCAAAATCGGCCCACAATTGGCGAAAATATCGATGAACATACATTTAAAAAAAACATACAGACGAACAAATAACCTCCTTTTTGGAATATCATTTGTATGTTAAAGGCGCTGACAAGAGGCAAATGACTAAAGTAGGCTTGCCTTAGAAAACAAATTTGCTAAATCTGTATAGTTTGTGACAGCGGAAAAAATATATATTAATTTTGAACATATTTCTTAGAACTTGGCTCTTACCAAAACAGGTTTTGAGAAAAAAATCTCGATACAAATTAATGGTAAACTAACCTTTTACCTCAAATATCAACGTACGTTACGTATTTCGTTAATAAAAAGGACGTCTTATTTGAATGCAGAACTAGGTTGTTTTTTATTTTCGTTTATTCAACTAAATTTTGTGTAAATAGATAATTGCTTCATATTTTGCAAAAAATTGCAAGCGTTGTGTCATCGCGCCTCTCTTTATTTTCTATGCAGTCTGACAGTGGTGTAGCTGTTTTCAGCGTCTTAAAAGAATGCTTTAAAACGAAATTAAAACGAAGTAACTTTACCATATTTCATATTAGAACAGTAAAATATTGTGACATCGAAAATCACACATAAAACCCACTTCACATGATAGGCACACGACCTAAAAGCTAAAAGATTTTAAAGTGTCACAACATAATATAAGAATATCCTTCTACGTCATGGCCTACATTGTACCTTGCCCTTACAGGGTGAATATAAGGGGGTGACTATAGCTTGGTATAGCTAAAGGTGGTTAAAACGACTTCTCTGACAGCTCATTTTTCATATTCCGGGTCCCTCTCGACTATATTCCGCTTTATATTTTTGGTACAGTCACGAGCTATACCTTACACTTACGCCAGATTCAAAAGCGATTTCCTCCTAAAGTATTGATATATACTTTATGGTATACCGAGCATAGTATTATCGAAACCTTACTATGTATTATGAAATAGGTCTTGACGTTTTTATTTCACGAGAAAGATGCTTTTAATTTAGCGGATCTATAAGGTATTAATGTAATACAATAAATTTTATCCCAACCAACTTCAGGTGCCAAAAAGTTATGTCATTTAATAACAGTCCTTAATCGGTGACTTCTATCTTTATCACAAAGTGTTTCATATATTGTTTAACTGTTTAATTTAGTTTATGTTTTAATTATAAGTGTTAATGTTACAATGGTAAGAGGCACGACGGGGTTGATATATCTGTTTAGATGAAACCCCCAAAACAAATAAAGAGGAAAAAAAATGGTATTAATGCTTGTGACTGTACAGCCAACTTCACTTTGTGAATAAAGGGAAACAAAACAAAAGGAGTGAAGGCGGCTTTCCACGGTGCGCGATATTGCGGACGGACGCGGAATAGCCCGCTTAGCCGACCGCCACGCACCGCACACCACGGCTCTTCCAACGGTTCGTGTCGGTCTGTGTGGGTCTTAAGATGCGAAGGCATTTTCATTCCAAAATGCAACGAGAAATAGAACTCTTAAAGGCAGCTCGCACCGCTCCTTTGAAGTTACCGACTCGCCGCGGATCGGACGCACTGCGACACCGTGCTACATACTATAATTTAAGTCCTTTAAATTTTTACAGGAACGTGCATGTTGTGTTATTAAAATGGAACGATTTAAACATATAATTGTCACCCACGATCTTCTTCAGGAATTCTATATATTTTTACTGGCACTTATGAAATGATCATAAATGAAATATTGATCATTATGAAAATACTTCAGTACATAAAAAGAGAGGAGTTATAAATTCTTAATGATTAAAATCACACACACACAATAAAAATATTCTATCATTAATAAATTGAAAATTAAATGTGTGCGATTTCGCTGTTTTAGTTTAGTAACCAGTGTAACCCCTTGGAAATGGTGTGCGTTTTACCACATAAATTTTGGAGTATTGTGAACCACAGACCACAAATCATTATTATTTGTGGAAAATATTCCAAACAAATCGTTACTGATAGTGGTTACTAAAAGCTCTTCTAAACAGGCCTTAGAGTTTCTTCAATGTGTGGCTGCAATATACTGAAGAAAATTTAATACAACATAAAGTTGCTATACTAGACAGGAAAAATTGCCTTTTTCATACTTGGCTGTTATTGTGTAACGGCGAAATATGAAAAAGGCAATTAATTTTCACAATTTCAAAGTCCGCGCAGCTTTTTAAGTGAAACATTTAATAAAGTTTTCAATTTTGCCAGTAATTCAAGATAGCTATTTACGTGTGACAGACACATGAGTTCCCATAAGAATTGCAGTTCCCCTTGAACGAAGTTCCTCAAGTCTCCTGGGTATCTATGGAGGAATCCGTGCTATTTACTACCTTACAGACTTTTCCTTTTTGCTCCACAATGGCAATGCCAGAAGCTATGATTTTTGAAGAGGTAAATGGAAATCTTAAATCAAAGTCGTCGGAGTTACCCCAGGGGAGCTCGTCAGTTGTCACCTTAATGTAGTCAATTCACATTAGGTACTCTATGGTAGTGGTTGTAAACGGACGTAAGAATGTATGTATGTGAGTGTGCGCATTATGTTGCTAAATCCATGAAGATAAGTTCGCAATATTCAAAGGAATTATTATTAACAAAACTCTCTTTCTCTATCTGTGTCTTTGATGATGAGTGTGTGTTTAATTTGGTAATAATCAAGTAACACGAGTTCCCCTTATAGCACAGCTAGGGTTTTACCTTGTTATGGAATTATTTATATATTGTCCTAACACAATCTTCCCTTTGCAATACACAATTACCCCACACCACACGCACGCACTCCACATTGCAAACACCACACAGATTCACTTACATCTTCCCTTGCATGCATCCTTAATTACATTATTTTCACTATTTTTATTATTATTTTTGTAAATCAATTTTTATAAACAATATTGCAAAATTATAATGTATGAGATTTTTGTTTGAATAATATTCTATGCGAATCAGTCTCCGCCGTCTCCAGTACAACAACGAAAAATGTAAAACTTTGTTTTGGGGGGCCTGGTGACCTGACATACAGGTTTTCTAAAAAACTTAGTTTAGGCACCAGTCTTTCACAAATTAATTATAAAATTGTATCTGTAGACTGTTTACTGACATTCTCTGTAATTTGTGGTAAGAAATAAATAAATAATTATTATTATTATTATGTGTTTTTATTCCGATATCGTATGTAACTTTAATATTAATATAGTTGAAGTTCTAACACTAAATTACGTTTTCACGCAACGTCACAAAGTTTCCATGAAAAGTGTAATCAATATTACGAATATTTTCCAACATTTATTTCTTGATTCATCATCATCATCTGCCTTTTCCCAACTATGTTGGGGTCGGCTTCCAGTCTAACCGGATGCAGCTGAATACCAGTATTTTACATGGAGCGACTGCCTATCTGACCTCCAGAACCCAGTTACTGGGCAACACAAGACCCCTTAGTAAGACTGGTTGTCACACTTTCGGACTTCTGACGACCCGTAACGACTGTCTAAGATCTACAAATGACAGCCGGGACCAACGGCTTAACGTGTTTACCGAGGCACTAAGGGGTCTTGGTATGTAAAGATGGAATTATTTACGTGTGACAGAAAAAGAAAAACATTTATTTCTGGAATGTTAGTCATATTAAAAATCTAATAAAATTTTCCCCAAACGTATGTTAAAGATCTGCAGCAGAAAATTCAATAGTGTAACCCGCCACTCACAATAAATTTAATTAGAACAGCTTTCACGGGATGAAAGACTTAGTTACCGAAGTTAAGGTGTCCCGAGTAAATATTAACAAGTACTCTTACGATGTTTTTAATTTAATTTTTTCGCTGAGTGAATAATACCCTGCTGATAGCAGCTGTTCATATTGTTAACAACTTGAACTTAGCTCAGAAAGTTATTGAAGCTGTGAATAACTTACAGTAAGACCGTTGGAGTATGATGAAAAGAATATTTATTTGAATAATACGAGAATTCAAAATTGTTTCTTTCCATCTCATGATTTAAAAAGTTCTGTAGAGGAGGTATCCTGACATGCTATTAGCATGCAGCCTCCGCGAGTTTAACTTGATGGTATGAATACGAGACAATAGTTAAATTTATATTTAGAACAAAATAAAAGATCAGACAGTCGGCTCCCCGAGCTGACAAGCACATGTCATGATAGTAAAAAAATGTAAAGAACAGATTCTAAATAAGCATTTGAGCTATATCACAAACAATTGTTTTATTTATCCTGGTACTGTCAGCGCTGACAGTACCTATCTTAGCATCAGAGCAGTAGTGTACCGAGAACCAAAAATTCGAAGACATATGAAACCTACCAACCGGCACTGGACCCGCGTGGTGAATTACGGCCCACTCTCACCGAGAGGAGGCCTGTGGCCCAGCAGTGGCAACATTATATGCTGATTATGCTTATCTTAACATAGCAATTCTGAAGAGTAACTTGACTGATAAGCTGAATAATAATTAATGTTTGAAAGTGTCTGTATATACATAATTTATGTGTCCACCCTTAACAATAGTCAGGTTTTCAAAAATTGTTTTTTAAATTATTTGACACCTTGGCATACCGTTTATATTCACCGCTAATAACAGTTGGATTTAAACCATCGCGGATAAAGTGGAAATCCTATTGTAATGGTTACACTTGTTAAGCTATAACTAACCTGAACCAAGTCCCCGTGGATCCCTCCAGCAGCTGTGATGGTGAGCAGACAGACGTAAGGCACCAGGTCTTCGCGAGGTCGATGTAGTTCCAGCTCGTAGGTACGACCGATATCACCGTAGTATGTCTTGTTGCAGCCTGGAGACAAAGAAAAAATTGTTCTTGAGTATCTGCTTAGACTGATTGTAGGGGCTTGAGGGTTAACCGCAGGCTTGAATGACCCCTGGTTCAGGCCATGGTACGGAGCGAGAGGGCAGCTGTCACCTCCTTCTGCGAAGCAGTAATGCTCGTGAAGGAGGAGGCGGGACGGTTGTGGGAAAGGCATATTTCGCGCCCTCTCGCCCCTAGCCGTCGCAGGAGACGCCCTGGGCGTCGGGAATCCTGGGCGGATTTCCGGCCACCGTAGGGGCGGACTTGCGGACGGTGAGCAATGGGTAGCTCACCGTCCAGTAAGGACCAGGCCCGGGTCGACGGCGCGTTTTATTCCACGCGCGCCTCAAAGAGATGTCGTCAGCACAAATGTAGGGGTCCACTAGGGCCGATGCCTGCCAGGGTCGCGGGAAGGTACTAAAGGGTCACCGAGGCCCCTGGCAACACAGGCAACAGGAAGGAATACGGGTGGGTTTTAGTCAGTAAGAGTCTGACACACCCTCCCGCTCCGCCCAGAGCGGGAGAAGTTATTTGATGATTTCCCATCAAAAAAAAAAAAAGGGCGCGGGCTTGCGGACGGTGAACAATGGGTAGCTCACCGTCACCGGCCTGGGTCGACGGCGCGTTGTGTTCCACGTGCGCCTCAAAGAAATGTCGTCAGCACAAGTGCAGGGGTCCACTGGGGCCGATGCCTGCCGGGGTCGTTGTAAAGTCCAGAAGTGATACCGAGGCCTCTGGCAACACAGGCAACGGAAGGAACACGGGTGGTTTTAGTCAGTAAGAGTCTGACAGATCCTCCCGCTCCGCCCAGAGAGAGAGAAGTAATTTGATAATTTCCCACCCAAAATACGTCCCTATTGCCATCAACCGGGCTCAAATCCGGACTGCGGGCTGATAGAATTTGTATAATAACATTATAACTACTTTCCTTGACTACGGTAACCGAGAAGCCTGCTTACAGTCTTCTTCCAGTCCTGCTGTCAAGAAACATACATACTTTGGGCCCATACTTGGTAGTTGGTCAAATAGCCTACATTGATGACCGAATTATTTATCCATGAAGGCTTGAGCTATTCTCGCCAAGTTCAATAATACAAAAATATAAAGTCTATGAATAAAATATCACTTACAGCGAACTTCAGAAACGTTTTGTCAAGACATGTCCTTTTTTAAAAGGATATTACAACTTCCTCAAACGTTATCCTGCCGGCGAAAGCTCGCATTTTCTTGATACAAAACGTCGGGAGAGGTCAATTTTTTCTTTTGATTAAATTTGTAGCGAGTTATAAAACAATTCCCGAGATCCCTTGTGTTCCCCTTCGTTGGCTGTCCAAGTGATCTTCAAAAGATTGGACACGAGAAATCTTGTTAAGACTAGCTACGATAGAAAATAAGATAGTGCTGAAAATAAGAGTATGAAAGTTGGCATTGGGCAGAAATGAATTGGTTCGTGATAGACAAGATCTAAAATGGCTGAAAATTGGTACAGATATTTAAGAAATCAAACCTTCATTTCTCGTGTCGATTACTTATATTTTATTCGATCAGTATTTATGTAAATTTAAATCAGTACTGATATTAATAGACCTATAAGGCAGGTATCGGCAAGCAAACAGCAAACATGAGACATATCGATCTGTCGGAAATTGAAATTTGATCTCATTTACGTTTGAGACATGTTTTTAGTCTCAAACGTAAATGAGATCTAATTCCAATTTCAACTTACTTCTTATCATATCTACTTATAGGCATCATAACTGATGCAGATCAGTTATGACGCCTATAAGTAATATAGCATAGCGTGATTGAAATGATTTAAAACATTCACGACATTTGACACATTGACGACACGTTTAATTTTGTTAAAATATAAAAACACTGAACCTAAAAAAAACTAATGTAACAGATTTAAAAAGGGTAAATTTAAAAATACATATGGTATAAAAGATTCTTCATGCCACAGCAGATATTTAAGAAATTTGGATTCACTGACTAGATTTACAACTTGAGCACGCGAGCTGTAACTGAAAGTTTAAAAGTCCTACAGCTATGATTGCAACCGGCTTCAGAATTCCCGAAGCCGGTTGCAATCATAGCTGTAGGACGCTTCAAAGATGGGGTTAAATGTAATCCTAAAACCCGCGGCGCTAAGCTCTAAACCGTGGTCGTGGTACTGAATTAATCAGGAAAAGGCTAACAAACACTGACGAGCATTAGAAATCTACAGATTTAAATTAAATAACAATGAATATTGATAATAATAAAATAAATTATCTGGATCACAATTCCGAAGCGATGTAGCATAGATATCACCGGAACGCCACAGGTGTCTAAAATTCCGGTTGTTAGTTCCGGGAATTACGTTTTTTGATCTGATCTTACACCTTTATCAAACGTTAATTGATCTCAACCCATTTGTTATTATTTGGTTGGTAGGATAAAAACCAGGAAAAACAGGTTCATCGAACTACAAGTCTGAAGATAAAATGAGAATGGAAAAAGAAATAAGAAAATTTGCATACCAGTTCATGGAGAGAACAGACGCCTGGCTAGATAGAGCAAGCTTCTGACTGCACTTCTAGTTAATTACACCACACAGTTACATTAAATGATAAAAACACAGACTGAGCATTAATATAATATAAAATTTCGGTGTTGGTGACCCAAAACGAAATATGACTTTAGGAATCTTCTCAGCCGAAGCAATGATGAGGAATAAGTCCCAAAACAAATGTTTTGACAAGCAAAAATAATTTTGAAAAAATTTGAACATTCCAAAAGAAAGTTGTAGAATTTCGTAATTCTGCAGTACTTACTATAAAAAGTTAAAAATCCATTTATGAAAATAGTGTGATCACACCATGGAATTAGTAATTTAAGTACTCACACACTCACTCAATAAAGACCAGGGTATTCATAATTCGGATCTGCTGTTACGACATACCTAGAAACAAACCATATCATAAGGATAACGAACACCATATTCACAACAAATTGTAAGATAAATTTGTACAGCTAACTGATCGAACCTCTAAGAAAGAACGTAATATATTGGAGCTCAATTCCCTTCGTAAAGGATTATAGGGACTATTTTACAACTCTTTTATAAAGATAATGGACATAAAAGTTATATCTTTAGCCCGACACTAGACGTCTGTAAAAGATGATACTTTCACAAAAGGTGTAATGCATTTAGGTGGAAAGTTTTCTAAAGCTTTGATAGGTGTTGACGTATACTTAAGTACCTAGCTTTGAGTCTCCTGATAAAGTTTAAGCTCGAAACACACCTTAGGGTATTCTTAAGTCTTTTCTGTTGACTGGGTTATGAAGAGATTTTTGACTTGGTGTATTTATTACAGAAGTGTATTTACTAAAATGGTGTATATTTATTTAAATTCAAAGACATGTGACATCCACCAACCCGCACCGGGCCCGTGTGGTGGATTACGGCCCGTTTCCTCTCACAGAGAGGAGGCTTGTGTCCCAGCAGTGTCGGAACGTTATTAGTTGATTATGTTGATGTTATAGTTATGACAGAATTAGTTTTTTTAGGTGGAATAAATAGCTATCTTATTTTTTTAACGGTATGCGTTTTCGTAGCCTGTTTATTAAATTCAATTCGTGAAAATGTTAAGCTCTATTTTAATGTTTTTAAGTTGTGGTTCTCAAAAAGTACCCTTTGAAGCATCAGGGTACTTTTTGATAACTACAATTTAAAAATATTAAAGTAGAGCTTCAAACAATTTCAAATTAAAGTAAGTAAGCAGTATGCTTACGTACTTTCTTGCATTCATTCGAAGTTGTTGTTGAGTTGAGCAGCACGATTACTGACAAATGCGTGCACTGACTGGACAGGTCCACTCAATCTGTGTGGTTCTTTCCTCAAAAGGACCATTTCAGACACCAATCTACATGGCCTTCACATGATCTGACCAAGATTATGTCTGGACTTTAAAAGAGACTGTGACCTCTGAGTTTGTTTCGGCCTTTCTTCTCAGAGTAGTCAGATAGGAAACGCCGACCTCATCTAGCTTTATTTAAAAAAATATGATTGACGTGTAAAAGTGTTTGTACAAACCTACTTACAGAAAATAAATCATTTATCATTTATCATTGTTTAACTTATTTAATTAATCACTTAATCGACTTTTTGATTAGTAACATTCAATTACCTAACACTATAAACAGACCACATTTGTCAGTCGTTACGGATAGTCTTACCAAGGTGAGATTGGTAGTCGTTTCATGCAAAATACTGGTATTCAGCTGCATCCAGTTAAACTACATAGAAACCGACCCCAAAATAGTTGGGAAAAGGCTAGGCAGATTGATTGATTAACAGGCCAACATTTCATCATAAAAACCTTTCAATCTCCGAAAGTATTTCATCTCCCACAATCCTTATGACTCCGTATTCATGCACAAGAAAAAATATCCTCTTCAAACTAAAAACAAACGAACTGTATCACAACAAAGCGAAGTTCGTGATGGGACGCACAACTTGCTACGTGATGTAGGAAAGAAAGTTGTAGCAACGCTTTCAAGTTGATTGCCTAAACAATAAATACGCGTCAAGTTGAGCATCGTGAGAGCGAGGGGGCCGGAATTAGCTTGAATAGCAATATTCTAGGTGTACGGATATGAAAAGATTTTTAACGTTGTCCTTCTTGCAGAATATGCTATATTTATGTATGTTTTTTATATATGTTTATGTCAAGCTCTTAAGGCTTTAAATGTCAATTTGTTATGAAACAACGAAGGGACTTGTAATGTAATGCATACCTTGCAGGTTGTTTTTAATGGAGACGACGCGACCGGTAGGACTCGCTGGACTCGTGGCTACATGATAACAGCAGCACGGGTCGCAGTCAGTTTGTGGATGGGTGACCATTAATTACATATCGAGACTCCTCCGTGCCTTGGAAAGCGATTTAAACTGTTGGTCCCGGCTGTCATACATAGATCTTAGACAGTCGTTACGGATAGTAAGAAGCCCAAAAAAGTCTGACACCAGTCTTACCAAGGGATATCGTGTTATCCAGTAACTGGGTTGTGGAGCTCAGGTTGCTGTATGTAAAATACTGATATTCAGCATCCAGTTAGACTTTGCAGTCTAACCGGAAGCAGCTGTATTTTCAATGCCGATCCCAACATAGTTACTTAGAACGTACAGTAAACATCAATAAAGACTCTTACTACGTAATTCATTCTCGTCAAGAATGTTAACATATTACCGTCATCAAAATACCTCATTTTGTATGTTCAGCAATATGTTCTTGTTACAGTTTTAAAGGGTTAAAACTAATGGTCGCTCCATTTTTCAATGACGTGCAGCGATAACTCAACTCCTCTTATTTTTCGCGGCACGTCAGTACCGAGAGAAGCAATGGAATTTTTCCGACGACGTCCATTTTGAATCTGACATAACAAGATTAGGTGAGGTGCTTTTCTTCGTCTTTGCTTTTAATTTTCTAGTGTTGAGTGATGTTATCAGCAATATTTTCACTTTGAGGAAAAGCGTTGTTACGTGGAAAGTTTTTAAATATAAATGTATGAATGATTCACAGCCACACGTGATATAGTGCTTCGGAGATCATCAAAACGTTATCTAGCTATCAAATACAGCCAATTAATTGTATTGTATGACTTTTGAAACATTGTGATGCATATGCATGTGATACATCTTGCATATTTGATACCGTGGACTGCTCGAGCAAGCTCAAGAGTACATCGGAATCAGCTGCACTGTAAGCAATCACCGTCACAACTTGTACCTAGATCCTCTTGCCACTTCTGACCGCTCCAAAGTGTTTCGAAGTTCGACACTCCGACGCTTCAGCTTTGGATCATACATACCTTTTTTTTGCCGAGGGGAACTTCTCATAGATACCGTCCGTCTGGGAAGAACGGAGGGTTATGTCAGACTCCTACCGACTATTAACCCACTGTTCCTTCTAGTACCATGAGTCGGGGGCCCGGGAGATACTTGTACATTCGCCGCTCCCCTGACTGGTATCAGCCCGCCATGTCTTTTTTTTTTTGGATGGGAAATTTCAAATAACTTCACCCGCTCTGGGCGGAGCGGGAGGGTGTGTCAGACTCTTACTGACTAAAACCCACCCGTATTCCTTCCTGTTGCCTGTGTTGCCAGGGGCCTCGGTGACCCTTTAGTACCTTCCCGTGCCCCCGGCAGGCATCGGCCCTAGTGGATGTGTGCTGACGACATCTCTTTGAGGCGCGCGTGGAATATAACGCGCCGTCGACCAGGGCCTGGTCCTTACCGGACGGTGAGCTACCCATTGCTCACCGTCTGCAAGCCCGCGCCTACGGTGGCCGGAAATCCGCCCGGGATTCCCGACGCCCAGGGCGTCTCCTGCGGCGGCTAGGGGCAAGAGGGCGCGAAATTTGCCTTTCCCTCAACCGTCCCGCCTCCTCCTTCGCGAGAATTACTGCTTTGCAGAAGCCCGCCATGCCTAACGGGCCCCATCACTGAGTGCGACCGATCGCACGACCGCATGACCTCCCACACGCATATAACACTGCAGGCCACCTCAGTTGGGATGGTGACTAGTGATCATCATTCCAAATCGTAATAAACACACTAAACTACAGAGTGGGTACCCTGTAGATAGACGAACGTAAACGTCACTTCCAATATGACGAGATCCAAAATACAGAAAATTATAATCAACGCGACGGTATCATCCTAATGGTCACTACAGCTACCAGTCGAAATAAAGGCTGTATCATTTTCAAAGGTATTGACGGCTTCAAACGGAATACTAGCAGAACTATCTCAATTACGACTATGCGGAATACTGCAGTGCAGCCTAGTTGCAACGGAAACTGATACAGGGAGTTCTATACTTTAATACGGTGTAAATAGTTTAGTATGAACTACGTTCTAGAATATTTAAAGAGATGCGCTTTTCACAGTTAAACTTCTACCTAAAACGGTCGGTGATTATTGAAAATATTTGGTTTCCTAGGAAAACGGTTCTGTCATAATTATAACTGCCATCACTAGTATTCGACTTTAATGGTTTTTTTTTTGGGTGGGTAATCATCAAATAACTTCTCCCGCTCTGGGCGGAGCGGGAGGGTGTGTCAGACTTTTACTGACTAAAACCCTCCCGTATTCCTTCCGTTGCCTGTGTTGCCAGGAGCCTCGGTAACCCTTTCGGACATTCCCGCGACCCCGGCAGGTCATCTATATATCTCTGCCTTAAGGTGCCAAAAAAACTGAAGGGGAAAAAAAAGGTGCCAAAAAACGCTCTGTATGTGGAGGACCGTGACCGTTTACCGCTTTCAGGACACTAAACCATGACATCACCATGACAGACTGTGTTAACAAAACAAATATTATTTTGATAGTTAAATTATGAATAAGTAGTATATAGCTACTGTTTGCTCTTGCGTTTGTAATGTAAAGTCTTACCTCTAGTAATCATGACCATTATAAGTACTTACTCAGACTGATGTAAATACTTCAGCAAGTGAATGACTGACATAAAATTTAACATTATTTACGTTGTAACAACGTTTAAGCTATAACAAGTAAATTAAAACATTTAACTTGTTACAGGTTAAACGAGCTTTTTATTCGTAAACACGGCTTCAACGGAAAATGCAATTACGCATTTATTTGAATACTGTCTGTAAAACATGTCCTCACCTGAAAATTCGTATGTAAATAATTATTTAAATGGCCGCAAAATATTTCAAATACGACCTTTGTTTTATACATGCACCAAATTGAGCGAAGTTGGCTCAAAAATATGGTAATGATTAAATGGAAATTTAGATCCCCAGAGAGAAACGCTCTTTTTTACTAACGTATTTTTTTAATATGTAGTCTTGAATATTGTATGGTGATACGGAACCCTTTGTGTGCGAGTCCGACTCGTACTTGGCTGATTTTTTATTTAATAAATTTTTGAATTTTACAGTTCATTGATTCCATAATCTTTAAGTGAATCGCTACATTCACATGGGCGTAAGGTGAAAAGTTGATTCACTTTTTATTACTTTTCTGTTATACAATAGTTCTTGTACGATCGTAGTAACGAAACGGCCAAGCCACATATTTTGACTAAGGTGTAGAGATTGTGAATCATTGGCCTGTTAACGTAAAAGTACTGATTTTTTCGAGTACTGAGCTTCGGATCTAGAGGTAGTTTTCAAGAAGTCTAAAGTCTATACTGATATTATATTGAGTAGGTACCTAATTAAATAGTTTGTTAAATATTGCTATATACCAAGTTTGTATGTGTGCAAGAATATAAATACAGAAATATTCGTACTGAAAAGACGTTTCATTGCAAGTATGAATATTAAATAGCAAAATATATATGAAAGTTACATTCAATAATAGAAACTATGCTTTTTTATTCATTCATAATATAAACCATATAAACAAAATAGTTTCTATTCTATAAAAAGGTCGACTCGATCGATAAGAAGTTACAGTAATCATTCACAAGCCAGTCATTATTTTGTAATCTTTCAACCTTCTAATAATAGTAACTTATCAAAGTCAAAACTAACCACACGCCCATTTAACAAGTTACCATCATTACTCGCCTTAAGTGCCACGTTTTCTTAAATTTTCACGAACAATGCAATAACGAGTGGAAAATATTTCCGACTATGTCATTTAATGGTAGTGTAAACCTATTTAGGCGCACTTTGCAATCTTTCTGAACAGTAAACCGTCGCGCTCGGGTCGGTGACGCTTTTTTTTTTTTGGGTGGGAAATCATCAAATAACTTCTCCCGCTCTGGGCGGAGCGGGAGGGTGTGTCAGACTCTTACTGACTAAAACCCACCCGTATTCCTTCAGTTGCCTGTGTTGCCAGGGGCCTCGGTAACCCTTTGGTACCTTCCCGCGACCCGGGCAGGGTCGGTGACGCTGAATCGGGTATACTCGGCTCCAGTCGGTCGGTGACGTTGAGTCGCGTATACTCTGCGCTGAATCGCGTATACTCGGCTCCAGTGGTAAGTTTCCACTTATATCGTGTGCTCATAAGCACATACCCTCTTTTTTTGTTAACTTTGTACTTTCCTATATTTAGATACTAATAATAAATCTAAACTTGTTCCTAATTTGGATGTGACCTATCCAAATTAGGAACAAGTTTAGATGAAACGATTTGGACGTTGTAAGTAGGTACTTGTTGAAAGTTATACAGGGATTTCGGTCACCAATTTTCACTATACCAGCATATCATTCAATCCTGGTGGTGAGCAGTGGTGGCCCAGTGGTAACGGCCCCAATTTACGAACCCAGGCAGGCGCTTTACTTTGTGTACATTATTTCATCACCACTGCTCTCAAAACGGTGAAACAAAACATCGTGAGAAAACCGGCATGTCCTAGAACCAAAAATTCGAAGACATGTGAGATCTACCAACCCGCACTGGGCTCGCGTGGTGGAAGTCGACCCACTCCCACTCACAGAGAGGAGGCCTGTGTCCCAGCAATGGGAACATTATAGGCTGATTATTGTGGTTATAGCAGAATAATTATCTTTGTGACCTATAAAGGGAAAGTTTATAATGGGATGTTAAAATTTACTGGCTCATTCTAAGTTAATTTCAGAAGTAATGAAAAAGAAGTTAACAATTTATTTAATGGTTTATGAAATGAATTTGGTACATAGAGATATAATATTTATTGCACGCCTCACAACGCTTCAGCGTATGAGAGTGTAGACTCTCAATTAGACATGGAAGTCATATTAGCAGAGAAGTTTTAAAAAATAGATACTTGACATTATAAGATTAATATAGTTTTAGATAGATATAACTTGATATATGTAACAAAAAATATAGTAAAAAATGACGCGTAGTGCTTTCCGTTGGGATGTGTGTCTGTTTGTCGTCACAATTCACGTCATCACTCACAATTAATTAAACTGAATCTTTTATTAGTTTTCTTTCTTCCTTTGGGCGAGCCCTATTGATTTTCATTATCAAATTCATAACCGTTCAAATGATATAAACAAAAATCGATGAAGATTCTTAGGTGTTTTTCCGTAAAATTTATCAACAACATATTTCTGTCTGTGAGGCGTGCACTTTTGGATTTGCCAATTTTTATTGAAACTGATTCTCAAACTAAGCCAGGGCTTGTATTATGACTTTTTTTTTTCTGTAACTGAGAGACTTAAAACAATTGAGTTAATAATTTGTTTTATATCTCTTAATGCCAACCCTACAACCACAAAAGTACAATCACCAACAAACACATTAAACACCCATATTATTTGAACTGAGAAATTCCTGAAACTTTTCAACTCAACATGTAAATTTGACAACGACGTATAATGAATATCATGTTAAACGTGCAATTTCAGCCTGACGATCACAATTGTTCAGTTTAAATTATTTTGGAGTCATTATACGCATCATGCGTGCTACGTCATGAATTTTAACTACAGTGTAAGCAGGAATTCACAGCCGTATTGGTCCAGCGAGGTTGGTCTGAGTGTGGGTTTGATTCCCAAGTTCGTCAGTGTTATTGGGATTTTGCCATCAGGAATTTCTAAGTTGGAGTACGAATTATAGCCTGGTTGATGGCGATTGGTTCGCTCATTATGAGGTACATGTGAATATAACTGATAAAAAAATAAATGTTAGTGTACTGTATATCTCTGCTCACCCGCTCGAAGAAAACTAGCGTGATTTATGTTCATAAAGTAGGAACCTATTGTAAACTATATAATCATATCACAGCGAAACTATTTCGATAAACAAAAATGTGCCCAAAATCGCATTAAATAAATTATTATGAAATTGTGTAATTATGCTGAATATTATAATTAAGCATTTATTGTGTCAGTGGCAGTTAGAGATGAGTCTTATATCATGTCACATGTTAAAATCATCGATATTTTAAAATCATTTTATCATGCAATGACAACGGCAAAATCATCAATGCTTTTAAATCATTACTTGAATGAACGCGGACTTCGGTGATTCGGATCGGATGGGCTCGGGCCGTCTCGGGTGCTGCGGTGTGATTTGCGACGTTGCGAAGCTGCGCGATCGGCGATAAAATGACCGGGGCTGGGCGCGGGCGCACGGAATGGCGACAATGCTTTCACTTGCGTTGTTTACAATATACGCGGCAAATCACGAATGCTATTTATCTAGCATTTAGTATTTCGCGAATCATTGTTTTGGTTAAACGAGGACGACCAACCACCCTTACCTAATTTAATTTTACGCATACGAAATACGTAGTGTACACTACACTACGTATTTCGTATGCGTAAAATTTTGTATGCGTAAAAGTTGACTCACTATAATTGGATTTTTGATACGTTTTAGTGTATTTAGTTTGGTGAAGTGAACCATAGATTTTAAAACCAAGTTAAGACATTTGTTTAGGTACTTAGTACTTCGTGCAGTTTGTTAATATAAAAAATACGTTTTGATACGTAGACAACGTGACGTTCTACAGTGGGTGTACTTACTTACTATATTTTTCTATCTTATAGGCAAGAAACGTTTAGTGGTAGGTTCTCAGTTTGTACCTAAATATTCAAAAATGGCTTCAACTGTAAGAAAAACATCCAACGTATGCAAGAACGCCAGATTGCCATGATATACTAAATAGTCATCATATCTTGCAGCAAATATCACTAATGGAGTCATATTGATGATTTCCATGATTATTAATCAATGCCTAAATAATACCCTGCCATGAATGTCACAAACTAAGAAAATTTGAATTACGCGGGCTAACTGACAAACTCGATCCATGCCTACATACATAACTAATGATAATTTCACGAAGCCGTTCCGCGATCATTTCAGTATCTACTCACAATTGAAGTGACGAGATCTAATACTCAAATAAAAATCATTAATGATTTTGTCATTGTTTCCGTCACCGATATTTTTTTGTCATTGTCATGCAGTCATTGATACAATAAAATCATCACTCAGCCCATCTCTAGTGGCAGTAACTATATAGTCACAAAATAACTAATATTTATAGCTTCAAGTATTACCTGAATATTAATATTAATAATCAGGTAATACTCGAAGCTATAAATACTAGTTATTTGTAGCATTTCAGTCACAAAGTGTTGTTGTTCTAGTACTCGTAGTATTGAAGTATTTAATTGTTATTTTTGTACCGATTAATTGAAAAAAAACCTGCAGACCATTTTAGAAGAGGTACGACGGAGATTTCGGTTATAAATATCTGCCTGGCCTCAATTTGACCCTCATAAATTGGTACCTATGAGAACCTACACCTGACGCATTCTGCGAGCGGTTCATCATTGTGTTTTCTAGTCTATTAGCAACTCCAGTAGGTATAAAAATAGTCAGTCAAGCCTTTGCAAGAGTGTGATCACCTCTTTTATTCAGAAATAGGAGCTTGGGTTTTTGACGACGTGATTGTCAATTGTTGTCGATTGTCCGAGTATTCTAGAAGGGCGCTGAGTTCTGAATTTCGATTAAAAAGTGACAGATTTCTTAAATATCTTAACACAAAAAAAAATAACAAATTAGTATCGTTCTAGCGTACGAATCTGTCAGTAAAAATAATGTTCGAAACCACTTAAAAGACCCATTTGGATTTTAACACACAAAGACGTCTTTCATTATGTCTTCAGTTAAATGGAAACCAAAAGAAAGCCAGCTTTTCACTACCCAAATCGAATCCTCACAAAACGCGGCAACTTTGCAAGCTGACAGAACAAAGAGACAAACTTGTGGTATACTAAAAGCTCTCTCTTTGATTGCAGGAGCGCGGTATAGACATGGTGGTGGTATCGGTATGACAGTATGTTTGTGGGACACGGTACGGCCACTTGGCAGCCGAGAGCCCTACAGTTGATGCATTTCGGTACTTCTAGTTTCCGTGCTAGTTTTTATGTTCGTGTTTTTTTCTTTACGCTGTTGTGTTTGTGGATGGGTTCTTCTGTTCAGCCAGGTTTGTGTTCTATTTTTCTAAACTTGACGGTTTTATTACACAAACACTATATTCAGTCCTTGTCAGACTTCGTTGAATGCAAAGAGAGAATAAAAAAAACAAGATCACCAATTTAGTCTTAAGACATTTGTATTCTGCTTAAGACTGCAGTACATTGGCAGCCCCCTTGGCTGCAATGTTACAACTGTTTAAATAGAAAATACAGTTTAAAAATGTGGAATTACAGTTATATTCCTGAATACTTATCTAATATCATCATGCTTTGGCTTCCCGTAAGAGTCAAGTTCACAGAAGCAGATATCGAGTTTCTTATTAAAACAAGACCCCTTGGTTAAGTTCCTGAACTAAAGGTGTGCCTCATAAACTGTTCGTAATTAAGTAGTTTCGCTTTTATCTTTAACACTATTATTACCGCGTTGCCTTAGAGCAGGAACAAAAATATTGCTCAAAATAAGTGAATTATTGTACCTACTGAAAAGAACGAAATCATAATCTTCTCTTCTTGTTCTCACAGACTATTTTCTATGAAAAAAATGTCTTAGAAAAAGCAGTATACCTATGTATTTTAATGTGTGCACATAACTTAATATTATTTATTTATTTATTCACTCATCATCACTATCATTACAGGGATTTTCTAATTCAATAGTGTGGTCATAGTTACCGTTTTATTATTTACCATAACATAGTATGTACATTGTGGTTTTCGTGAACTCACTCAGAGAACAAGTAAAAAGATCTATGCTGTCTGCTACGTCATTAAGTACACGCAAGGTACGCGTTATATGGGCTTTACTCAGTAGATTGGTCCTACTACTGGCCTCCACCAATAGACGTTATGAAATAAAGTCGGCGTCGCATCTGTCTGTCTGAACGCGATAAAATTAAAAACAACCGAAAGGATTTTCAAACGGTTTCCATCAATGATTTTGCGTAAATTGGCTGAAATATGACAATGATTGTTGAACATGTTGGAAAAAATAATGCCGACTTCCCTGTCGTCACCGTAACGCGCACGCCAGTAAAGTGTGAGCTTTGGTGCGTGTATTACGGTGGTACGTTTCCGTGGGACAATTTCCGACCTCCACGCGGGCGAAGTCGTGGGAAAACCTAGTAAATAAAAAAAATAAGAATATGTAGATATATACAAAAGGTTCTACACAAAAATACACCCAGTAGGCTTGTCGTAACAGCTACAGTTAAGGACTCGTAACTTCAGAAAAATATAAAAGAGTAAAACAGAAATGTGTAATGAAACGTAGAATGAAATATGTAGCTGTATGCCTGCCTTTTCTTTATTATACGCTGCTCAGATCTTACGGCCAAGCGACTCTGGAAATGCCTTTTGAAAAGGGGTCTGAATGCTCAGAATCTTGCGTTCTACTAGCAGCCTAACTGGGTTGCCTAACTATAACAGGGCAGTGTAGGACAATAAAACTGTATCGTATGTCGTCGAATAGCTACATACTGGTCCCTGATACAAGGCAAATAGCTGACTGGAAGCACTTCCAATAGCAAATTTGGTTATGTAATTCGGGCGCCGACACACGTGAACGCGTGTTTCCAATTTTGCGTACAATGACACTGGGTAACCTGATTCTGAAATGCAGGTTACATGGCAGATCCACAAGAATAGTAAATTGTTCTATTGTGCGAGTTATCGAACACAACTTCTTAATTAAACCGGTCCCTAGCAATAATTGACCGGCCAACTTGATATACGATATTACCCACTATACTACACATGCTATGTTAGTAAACATTTGGAACCCGCCCTCAGCGATAAACATCAACCCCTTTAAATTAACAGTCACATGTAAATATTTTACAAAGTGGGGGTTCAGAACAAAGCATATAAACCCGACGCAGAAATCCGAATCTCACCTCTTTTGTTACCACTATTTTGTATAGAGGGGAATGTTCGTCGTTCCTTTGTTACGAAGTTTCCACTGCACAGAATCCAAATCCACAATACAACTCAATGTAGCGATAAAAAGTTTGTACGCGATTGTACCGCACCGTTTATCCGACTGATTGGAAATTATATCGTTGACGAAAAATGTGACGCAGTTTTCCAATTGAATGTTAATTTTAAATGAATGAATGTAGGTCGTTTCACACGTTTGTTCCTTTTCGCTGAATTAATTAATTGGTACAAATTTAATGGAATTCGGATGTAATTACAACAAAGTATTGGAAGAAAAGGAGTGACATGAGCCGTGATTTTTCGGGTGTAAATGAAAAGCTGTCCTGCCATCAGGAAATTCGTAATTAGCAGAAGCATTGGTGTTATTGAATTAAGCAGTTAATTATGACTAATCATAACTTACGTACTAGGAACTTTAGAAAAAAAATTACACAAAAAAAATGGTTGACACTTCCGGTGACTCAAGGGCTGGCTTTTACCTAGCCTCTGGCCAAGGTTAAAGCATTACCATCATCATCTTCTTAGCCTTTTCCCAACTACGTTGGGGTCGGCTTCCAGTCTTACCGGTTACAGCTGAATACGAGTATTTTACATGGAGCGACTGCCTATCTGACCTCCACAACCCAGTTACTGGGTAACACGATACCCCTTGGTAAGACTGGTTGTCTGACTTTCGAGCTTCTGACGACCCGTAACGACTGTCAAAGATCTACAAATGACAGCCAGGAACAACGGCTTAACGTGCTTTCCGACGCACGGAGGGGTCTTGGTATGTAAAGATGGTAACCCATCCACGGACCAACCGCGGCAAGCGTAGCTTAACGATCGACCCGTGAGGCTGTTATTACTTAGCCACAAGCCCCCCAGCCAGCCCAGTTAAAGCATTGCCATACAACGTGGAAATACGCCAGTCTCTTGGGTACATTTTTAGTCGACAGCAATGCAGAGGAATTCTCCGACGTCATATTTTAGTTTTATATTTTTATTTTATGAATTAATTAGGTATAAGCTGTTACAGTGCTGGGGCCCTCTAGGCATGGCAGTCGGAGGTGCGGTGAGTGTACAAGTGTCTCATGGCCCCCCAACTCATGATACTAGAAGGAACAGTGGGGTTGCAGTCGGTAGGAGTCCGAGGACACATGAGGATCTTTCAACGGAATAAAATATCTATTATAATAAAAATCTATAAATAATCTATGTTCAATACTTATAATAATAGGAACAACTCTCTTCCGTTTTTAATTCCCTAATCTTGCTTTAATAAATTTATTTTAATAAAATGACAAAGTTGTTATTTATGTACATTTTAATTCTGAATAAATACATCCTAAAATATAAATAATAAAGAAGCAATCACCAAAAGCAAATGATATTCCTAGCATCCCAGTTCCAACACTCGTGTATTGAGACAGAACACGATGTTTGCCGACAAACAGATCGCGTCAGTCGAGCACAATAGATCCTTTTCGTTGTGTTTGAAGGAGAGTACCTACCTATGTACGTACCTCTGTCAATACAACCCACTGGTTTTCAGTATTAGAATTTCTGTTGTCTACTGAATCGGCTGGAATTTTGGTATTTGTCCAGTTAAGCTTTTTGTCTTTGGAATTAGGTTGACTGGTAGAGAATGCCTTGTGGCATCAAGTCCACCTGAGTACCATTACTGTACATTAAATTTTAATTAATTAATTCATCCTAACCTTTGACTTCTTTGAAGGAAATATTTATGTTTTTAGGGTTCCGTAGTCAACAAGGAACCCTTATAGTTTCCCCATGTCCGTCTATATGTCTGTCAAGTGTCCCTGCCAGCAAAGCAGTAGCATATAATATAACGAAATTAAAAGGAAAACTATCACAGCTAAGTAGGCTAAATTAACGAGTAATAGTCGACTAACTTAAATTTGCAGTTGAAGAATTGACCATGATGTACATACAAGGTGTTGTTTTGGATCTGCAAAACATTTTAGGAGGTAATTATGTTAGTGATTCTCGAACCAAATCAACAAAAAAAAAAAAAATAAAAATAAAAAAAAAGATTAAATTTAAAAATCTAAAATAAAAAGTATTATTGATTATTGACTTGGTATAGTATTGTTATATGAATATTTACGAGTTTCATAACAACCTCACTGAAATGTTTTGCAGGTTCAAAACTGCATCTTGTTTATCGATGTATTGGAGAACATGTTTTCCATCGACTATAATGTTAAGTTTGTTTTGAGATTAATTCATCCCAACTGCGGAACCCTTCATTGTGCGTGATGAGACACGACTTGACCGGTTTTTATTTTTTCTAAAGGCGGTGGAGCAATTTGATCTCCTAACGAATTAAAAAAAAACGTCCAAGTAACCATTCCGCATCGCTTACATTATTAACACTAGACATTTTTTTA
Organism: Atethmia centrago; assembly: GCA_905333075.3. Classification (NCBI taxonomy): domain Eukaryota; kingdom Metazoa; phylum Arthropoda; class Insecta; order Lepidoptera; family Noctuidae; genus Atethmia; species Atethmia centrago. The sequence goes on along the minus strand of HG995378.1, from coordinate 24,126,516 downwards.
AACGCTAAAAAAAACAAGTTTCTTGTAGGGACGGGTTCTTTAATTTTTAACGTCATTTTATTATTTGTTGTCATAGCGGTTCGGATTTGTTGTTATTAGTATTCACTCTGTAAAAATTTCAAGTGTCTACCTTGATAGGTAGACACTTGAAATTTTGAACCGTGATCGGTTCATAAGATACAGCCTTGTGACAGACGGACGAACAGCGGAGAAAGCTCCGCTGTATTACTAAGGAGTAATATAGTGTTGCCCAAATGCAAGAACAAGACGAGACTTAGCCAGTCTTGGTCTTGGTCTTGCGCCAATACACCTGGTCTTGGTCTTGGTCTTGCGCTCCCAGTCTTGGTCTTGGTCTTGGTCTTGCAGCAAGAGTCTTGCAAGTCTTGCAATTACCTATTAGTCTATTACTATTTATTAAAGTTTACTTTAAATCTTAGAAAAACGTATTAGAATTGGAACATTGTGAGCTTGAATTAACATAGCCATAGTAAAGATCAAGCAGATTAATAAATAACTGAAGATTTGATAAGAAATTCGAAAAATCAACTGACCTATATGTCGTTTTCCATGGAAGTAACTGTTTCTTAATAAACATTTATGATTTATAAGCTTACATTTGCTAAAACATGTAAAAAAACAAATTAATTACAATAACTTGACTGTATTTTAAAGAACAATACTTATCTGTCTAGAAAGAGATTGAACCCTCAACTTATAAGAAATTTAATAAAAGAGTTTTACGATTTATCATTTATTTGAATAAAAAATAAAATACAACACAAATCAACAGCTTTATCATTAGGTTATGATACTTTATATCAATTTTTTTGACCAAGAATTAATACAAAGTAACCATCTGGCTGACTCATCACTTAACCTATTTCTATGTTTTCTAATTACTAATGATGCTTTAGAAAATAACCTCTCAGCAGGTACTGAAGTTGCAGGTATTGAGAGAAAATCACGGGCCATTTTCGATAAAATCGGATACTCTGTCTCATGCGTCCTCCACCAATCTAAAATGTCTTCCGAGCTGGCAGTTCTTGGTTTTCTCAGGTACTCCTCCAACTCGTCTATCACTAAGCCTTGAAGACAAGATCCAGATGACGTCGAGGGACATTCATAGAGTTTATCAAAGTCTATTACGTCTTCATCTTCATCACATACTTTATTTTCTTTTTCTGGTAATTCCAGAGATTTGTTCAGTGAGTGTAGACTTTTATATTCTTCATAAAGTTCATTGAACTTGCGCAGACTTTCTGTTTTAAGTTGCTTCCCCCACATTGTCAGGTCAAAAGTCTGAGCCTTATGCCTTGGGTCTAAAATTAAAGAAGTACAATAAATCCAGTTGCTCTTCTTGTAATGTTTAAGCATTTTGTCTCGAGCTGCTTGGAAAGCTAGAATGAGCCTTTCATCCACTTCAGATCGATTAGGTTTCTCATCTAACTGTTTTACCATGGATTCAATTTTATCTAGCAAGAGATTGAATGATACAATGACTAGCGGTAATGTAACATATTTGTCTCCACCAAGTTTTGTACTTAAAAGTTTAAAGTTTATTAGAAATTTATGTAATTTTTCGAGTACCTGCCATTCATTAGCTGTGATTTGAAAATCATTTAATTCGGTGACAGAACTGCACAATATGTCAATGCCCGCTCTCACTTTTAAACCAAATCCAATCATATCATGTGTGGAATTCCATCTCGTTGGACAGTCAAGAATGGCATTTAGATTTGATGGCACGCCAGCTGCTTCACAAGCAGACTGAAACTTCTTCTTCACTATCTCACTTCTTTTTAATTTACTGGAAATACTGCGTAACTTTGTTACAGATGTACGCGAGTCAGCAATATTTGGTGCAGATTCTTCATCTTCCTCATCCTCAGTTTCGTCTGCATAGTCTTCGTACTGCTGATCTTGCGCGTTAGTGTCAGACTCACAGTGTAATGCTAAGGTCTTTAATAAATCTTGTACACCAAGGTTTAAAATGTGAGCAAAGCACCGGAAATGTTGATTGTCTGAATCAAAGTGTGGCGGCAGCTGTTTGCCCAGTTCATACATAAATTTGGTATTTGCAGTTGCGTTGTCGACCGTGATACCTTGTATTTTATCAATTATGCCATATTCCAATAAACATTCATGGAAAATCGTTGCAATATCTTCCCCAGTATGTCGACCGCGTGATGGTATAAAATCAAGAACTACAGATTGATACTTCCATTCGTTGTCTATATAATGAATAGTAACCCCGTAGTAACTCCTACCAGCAATTGACGTCCACCCATCAATGGTAAAAGTCATTTTAGATGATAATTGTTGAAGTCGTTCCTTGAGATTCAATTGGAGCTCTTCAAATCGCTCTTTGACTTTCCTTCTAAGTGTAGACCTTTTAGGAAACACCATATTAGGGCAAATACGTCGAAAATATACTTGTGTAGCTTCGTCATCGAAAAATGAGAAGGGAAGATATTTTTTCACCACCCAATCAACTGTAGCTGTCGTGATGTTGTCACTGCTGTTTTCCGACTGAAACAAAACAATAAATCTTGTGTTATTATTTAAAACATACTAGGTTTGAGCGTATAAGAGGAGGAGGTTTGTTGTTGTTAAATCGAGAAAATCGTTAAATTGATATTTGTTATATTAAGGTTGCATTGTACTGTAATTTACCAAAATAAAGTACTTAGTTGTTACTGGCCGATTAAATGAAAATATGGGTGTTTATAAAAAATATTTAAGACGATAATTACATACTTAATATGTCGCACCCCTAGATGAAAACACCACTAACTCAAAAATACTTACGTAAGTTAATGGCGTTTTTGAAAGTATCGCATGAATAGCTACGCGGAGTTAAAAATCTTTTAACTGTTAAAAAAATATTCTTACCTGTCCACTTCTTCCAGCGGTTACTAAAAAGCTTGTGATATCTCCACTTAATTTTGGTTTAACAGGAAGAAATATTTCTGATTCCTTTTTGTGGAAAGATATTAGATGTTTCCTTAAGCCTGAAGTGTTTCTGTTTTTCATTTTTATTTCAATCTTTTTATGTTGGCACAATTTACAGAAGGCAGTTTGGGATGCATGAATTATTTCGAAAAACTCCTCAAATTTGCTTTTGGGTCTTTTAGATCTGTGACTCAAACTCTCGTTACTCGGACTAGAATAATTTGAATCTTCGTCACTCATATTAAATTGTACACGTGATACGTTTTTAGAAAACAACGAGAATTAGTAAAAACAATTATTAAGTTAGACTCGAAGCACAGCTCAATTGGAAATGACTGGAATTAAAATAATTCCTTTATTTATAGTACGTTTCCTTGCTTTCTACCGCGCCGCCTCGCCACGTGCCGGCTCTATGAAAAGGATAAGATAAGATAAGATAAGATAATTTTTTATTTGTTCAAAACATGAGTATACACACATAGCATCCAAGATGTTAAATCCAATTATAAATTCAGTCATGTTTTGCCTGGACGGCGTACAAATATGAGATGTCGAAGTTACACAGCATCAATTATTTTTATAATCGTTAATTAAATTGCAGATATACCCATTAAACAATCCAATTTAGAGCATATTAAAAGCTAAATAAATAAGTTTATAATAATTATACAATCATGTCAATATACAAATACATCTAAAGGAATACATACACATGTCAAAGCAACTGTTAATAAATTGAATGTAAATATGCAAGTCAAATTAATTTGTCGGTTAAGAATTCGTCAGTGCTGTAATAGATTTTCTCTAACAAAAGGTTTTTTAATCTATTTCTTAATTTTTCAATAGGTAATTCCCTCCAATGTTTTGGCAACTTATTATAGAGAATTGGCGCCATACAGAATACACTTTTACGCATTAGAGCTTTTCTGGATCTCGGAATACATAGCTTACTATTGTCGCGTCTATTTCTAACTACTTTATCTGACTCTAAGGGGAATAGGTGTGGATTCGATTTGACGAACATGACGATCTCTAAAATGTACATTGACGGAAGGTTTAATATTTTATAGGTTTTAAATAACGGCTTGCAACTTACTGTAACATGGAGGCCAGACATAGAGAGTAGACATAGCCCTCAGGCACCTCTTCTGTGTTTTAAATATCACATCTTTATTTGTTGAGTTTCCCCAAAAAATTAGTCCATATCTCAAGTTAGAGGACACCAAGCCGTGATAAGCAGTTAGCAGTGCATCAACATTTAAGATAGGGGATGCCGCCGCAAATCAAACAATGCCGCGTGCGGCGTACAAACACACACTAAATATTACCTACTTGTACAGACGCGACGCGTGAATAAAATAGAATTAGTGCCAATCACTATTCTTTACATATAAGTGAATGTTTTGGCGTACATCTATACTAATATTATAAAGCTGAAGAGTTCGTTTGTATGTTTGATGACAGAAGTTTTAAAATAAATAAATAAGTCCTGAACGTCACTATACCTCCAAAGTTACTATTCCTCGTGGACGAAGTCGCGGGCACAGCTAGTAAATACTTACTCTCATCATCTCTCTCAGAGATATTCGGGCTGGTAAGTAATACAAAACTCTTATCGCAGGCTTTTTATTTTATTAGTAGGTAAGTACCTACGCTTTTTATATTATTTTATTAGTTTTGTAGAATTTTTTTACACGTTTCAAGTATATTTAAAAGTGGCTACAATATTTATTAAACGGGTGATATTTGAACACTTTTTTGCTATTTTTTCTTGTAAAAACTTAAGAAATATAATGACTAAATGTACAATAATAGTACCTAAGTAATTAGTTTAAAACCATATAAGTAATCAATATTATAATATATACTTACTAGAATGAATTAATATGACATCTACTACCTATCCTTACCATTTTATCCTAATCATAATACTACTTGCGTGATCAGTATAATGTATTCATTTTCATTCTAAGCACTCTGAAACTTATTTATTCTTTGGAACACCTGTAGGTACTCTTAAAAAAATTCGAAATTATTTTGCATGAGTATACCTACGCCCTATGGCGGCAATCAAATAGTGTCACAAATGTTATGATTTCGGCGTGGCGGCAACGATTGTTTTAGATTTCAAAAGAAGCCGCCGGCGCGTGTATCATAACCATGTACTTCCGAAAAGCGGCAAATTTCTTTGAGAAGTAAGTACAAAACCTTTGATGCCGCATTATCAAAGTGCCGATGGTTAAAACATAACTATGCATGCACTCAGTTTGATTTTAATAGATATTTTTTTATTCGCTATGTTTATGGTATTAGTCGTAATGCGCATAGGTCCAGTTTTTCATATTCTTTGATACAGTTTTTTGCGTCTCATAGAATTCCTAAGCGTACCTACCTATACACCGAACTGTTACACCTAACTACTCAGTGAAATAGCGCTAAGTCCTAGCTGCAAGACGCAAGAGTCTTGCAGGCTATGTCTTGTTCTTGCTCAAGTCTTGCACGGTCAGTCTTGGTCTTGGTCTTGCTAAAAATACGCGGTCTTGTTCTTGGTCTTGGTCTTGCAAAAACGCAAGAACAAGACCAAGACTGCAAGACCAAGGCTGAATTTGGGCAACACTAGAGTAATAGGGTCCCGTTGGTACCCTTGAGTAATTATATACAAGCGCAGGCGTCATTCTTCCTTTACATTTGTAGTAAATTGATTGATATTATGATTTTATTTTGCGGTGCAAATACAAGGTGTCGTTTTGCATCCTCGTCAAATTCAAGGAGGTAACTATGCTAATATTTCTTGCCACGAATCAATAATAAAATAAGTAGGTATTTATTTTTATAATTTTTGGAAATCGGCATGTGTGCACCCATGCTAAAACGCGGCCGGTTTGATACCGCACTGTAACTGCCATTTTACACACACTACCGCATACGCAACGGGGTGATTCTGTTCTGTGAAAGTGGTGTATTCTAAAATACTGTCAAACTTCTAAAAAAACAAATATGTATACAAATACAAATATAATAATTGAGCAGGTATCGTCATTTTATTTGATTATATATGTCTTTCATAGCAGCCTCCTGAAATTTGACGAGGATGCAAAAAGACACCTTGTACTCGTATAATAAACAAATATTATTTTGAAAGTAACAACAACAATGAATAAATAATACTTGACATAATCAGCCTATGATTTTCCCACTGCTGGGACATAGGCCTCTTCTCTGTGAGAGGGAGTGGGCCGTAATCTACCACGCGGGCCCAGTGCGGATTGGTAGATGTCACATATCTTCAAATTTTTGCGAATAGGACATGCCGGCTTCCTCACGATGTTTTCCTTCACCGTTTTGAGTGCAGTGGTAATGAAATAATTTACACAAAGTAAAACGCCTGTCCGGGTTCGAACCTACGCCCTACAACTCGTAAGTCGCGGCTGTTACCACTGGGCCACCATAGCTCTCAAAAACAAAAAAATCGGTAAGCAATACAAAGTATACACAATGCTGGGGGCGGGAAATCCACCTGAAAATTAATCCCCTAATTGCAATTAACGACAAAGAGGCGAATTTTAAATTTCTGAAGGGGAGTATAATTATGGAGTAATGACATCAACTAAAACAGTCGGAAGTACCTCCTCTCTCAAAATGTAATAATATTACGCACTTAACCAAAAATTAATTTGAAAATATCCACCACCTGTTCACCATAGAACAGTCTATACACCGTGGAGACTACAACACGACAGTAAATGCAAATACTGGCAATAATAGGGTCTTACACCCATTTTAGAAAAGTGTCTTAATTAAATTCTATAGTGCTAATATGCCCCAAACAAAATCACAAAATTTTTATTCAATCGATAAGTGCCTTAAAAATGCATTTATAATTTTACATTTTCAAATTTCGCGCGTAGTTTGACGAAAACGCTGGACGCAGTGGACGCCATATTGCTCTGTGGTCATGACGTCACTGGGCTATGAAAAAAAATGCGCTGATCTTTGTATGATAATTGACACGTTTTTGTTAACATAGCCGTATGGCGGCTACTATTTCATGGTGTTTTTTTAACAGATTAGAAAAACTGAAAACGTTAAATTGAATTTTAAAATTTATTTTGTTATTGATCTAAAACTAACATTTTCCGACTTCTTTTTGCCTAAACTATCTCAATAATATATTTATAGAGTAAAATACCCTATTGTGCATAGCAGTATTTTGAAACTGTTTTTTAGTTTTTTAGCCATTTTTTTGGACTTCCTCGTCGGTCTAGTGGTCGCAAGCGCTACTGCTGAACGATGATGAAGTCCTGGGTTCGATTCCCGGGTCGGGCAAAGTGTTATTGGGTTTTTCTATTTGGGCAAAGTCGGGGAAAGTGTTATCTGGAATTCTCTTTTGTTCTTATTCTTCTATCAGTAGCAGCCCGGAGTTTGGATTTGTGCCCGGTTGATGACAATAGGCTTCCCCTATATTACATGGGACTGGCGAAATGTGGATGTAGGTACTACAGGTACACCCCTGCCCATGTGTGTTATTCTTTATTGGTAACCTAGGTTGCTATTATGATTACTATTATACGTATTATATACATATATATGTATATATATATCACGTGCTATTTATAAGTCAACCGTTTACGGCGGGGATCAAAACTGTTTCTCCTAGACGTCTTCTATCCCTTTCTACTAGGCGAGAGGTTAAGAGCAGGCCCACTTTGTAATAAAATAAAAAACGAGCGAGCCTTACAGTATTCGCATATGATGTGTAACATCTGACATCTCACCTTGGTAGTAAGCAACTGAGCAGCGACAGAAATTATCCTCAGAATTTAAAAGCTAAATACTGAAATATTTATTCGAATAATTATTAATTACTAGTGGTCGCCCGCTGGTCGAAATTCCCCCTTTATTTACGATCTATATTGTTAGATGAAAGGAAAAGTTAGAGGGGATGAGGGGCGTGTTCAAAACGGCTGCATCAAGAGTGGGGATAGTACCTAAGTAGCAACTGCGGACGGCGAGGAGCACACTAGAGATGGGCTGAGTGATGATTTTATTGTATCAATGACTGCATGACAATGACAAAAAAATATCGGTGACGGAAACAATGACAAAATCATTAATGATTTTTATTTGAGTATTAGATCTCGTCACTTCAATTGTGAGTAGATACTGAAATGATCGCGGAACGGCTTCGTGAAATTATCATTAGTTATGTATGTAGGCATGGATCGAGTTTGTCAGTTAGCCCGCGTAATTCAAATTTTCTTAGTTTGTGACATTCATGGCAGGGTATTATTTAGGCATTGATTAATAATCATGGAAATCATCAATATGACTCCATTAGTGATATTTGCTGCAAGATATGATGACTATTTAGTATATCATGGCAATTTGGCGTTCTTGCATACGTTGGATGTTTTTCTTACAGTTGAAGCCATTTTTGAATATTTAGGTACAAACTGAGAACCTACCACTAAACGTTTCTTGCCTATAAGATAGAAAAATATAGTAAGTAAGTACACCCACTGTAGAACGTCACGTTGTCTACGTATCAAAACGTATTTTTTTTTATATTAACAAACTGCACGAAGTAGTAAGTACCTAAACAAATGTCTTAACTTGGTTTTAAAATCTATGGTACACTTCAACAAACTAAATACACTAAAACGTATCAAAAATCCAATTATAGTGAGTCAACTTTTACGCATACAAAATTTTACGCATACGAAATACGTAGTGTAGTGTACACTACGTATTTCGTATGCGTAAAATTAAATTAGTTAAGGGTGGTTGGTCGTCCTCGTTTAACCAAAACAATGATTCGCGAAATACTAAATGCTAGATAAATAGCATTCGTGATTTGCCGCGTATATTGTAAACAACGTAAGTGAAAGCATTGTCGCCATTCCGTGCGCCCGCGCCCAGCCCCGGTCATTTTATCGCCGATCGCGCAGCTTCGCAACGTCGCAAATCACACCGCAGCACCCGAGACGGCCCGAGCCCATCCGATCCGAATCACCGAAGTCCGCGTTCATTCAAGTAATGATTTAAAAGCATTGATGATTTTGCCGTTGTCATTGCATGATAAAATGATTTTAAAATATCGATGATTTTAACATGTGACATGATATCAGACTCATCTCTAGAGCACACTCTCTCTTTTGGATCGACAGCCGACGGCGATGGACGTCTCTCCACCTCTCAGTATTCCATTTTCTCGGTGCCAAGTGATTAGCCATTTAATTGCTCGTTAATTTTATTAGTTTGCTAGGTTTTTCTATATTAAGTTTAGTTTGTTAAAAATTATAAATACAGTTGATTGGTTGTGCGTATTTTTCTTAATAAACCTGCTTGTAATAATATAGTGTTTACTAATTCCATGATTACTTACACTAATTTCATGCTATTATACAGTAATTACTAATTCCTTGCTATTAAAAAGTACTTACTTATTTTCATGCACAAGCTGTCGCTTCTTGTCTGCACACTTCCATCCCTTTTCACGAAATCACACAATCAATTTTCCACAGAAAGCGAGAGGAAAGATGTGACACATAAAAAAAAAACAACAGATTTAAACCACCACGCAATCTTTAAAAAAAACCACGCACGGCTAATGCAGGATAAGCAAAACGCTCGATATCTATTTTTACGGCCGCAGCCTCTATTCATCTTATCTTGGCGGGTAAATAGGTGGGGAACGGTAATGGTGTTTACCCACAGCGGGCTGCCCCCATCCGACCAAGGATTGCGTTCTTTTTTATTTATTTATTTGTAAAGTAGCTTCATTATCGGACCTCTGTTTATTCTAGTGCGCGTCGGTGCGACAATTTTGTCTGATACCGCTTTTATAAAACGACTTGCCAGCTTCCTTTTATATTTAGATTCGGTTTTCTTTGTGGCCATATTCAATTACAATGAATTTTAAGGGGGGTGCGTTCTCTTGACCTATTTCGAAATTACGATCGTTTGAGAGGGCAATCAAAGTGTTGGGGCTATTGTTGGTTTATTTTATTACTTTTGAAATTAACTACCTACCAGCAGATTTAACTTTTCATCTCTTTGTAAAATAATAGCTTTTCAAAGCCACAAGTTTTATTTATAATATTTATGTTTCTTTTTCTAAAACTTTACCTTTACCAATATTTCTTACCTAATCTGGAAGGTTAGTTACAATGATTTATTTAATTAATTCTGTAGTTTCTACGTGCTTGTAACACAAATGAGTGAACAGAAAAAGCTCAATTTCAATTAATATTGCCTTTTCTGAACCAATATACAACTGCATGTAGATTTTACACTTTTACTACGAATAATCTCACTGTTATGAGAAAACCGCGTCGTCAAACTCATTTTTGGCATGTATGCAGTCGATTGTACTTATGTGTTTTGGTCCTTTGGGAACACTAATTACTCTGTTCACACTCAATCTACAATTAGTATTCTCTGTGACATGTTTCTCTAAGTTTATTCATGAAATCCTTAGACATCCGGAATCCGAATCTCTTGATATCTGCAGATTAAACAGTCGAAGCTGTGTAGTCTGTCTATCCATCTGACTACGAGTATATTTCCTATTCAAATCTTTGGTTCCAATTGAAGTTATTTCCACTTGGACCAAACATTAACTATAAACCATTTGAAAATGTATCATTACCTAATGTTCGAAGTTGTAGCGCATATTTAAAAGTGAACGGCAGATTTCGTACAGCTTACTTTTTTTGTTGTTTTGTTATAGAATTTGTACCACATATTAAGGCAACTAAGCCATTTATTTTCATGTAAGTGTAATCTTTTTAGAAGTTTGGATTAAAAAATAATATTAAAAAAAAACATTTTAATAACTACACGTAATTTAGTCGTAAACTAAACGCAGTTATGTTGGTATTTAAGCTATGCTCGCCATGAGGGTATTCCCCGACCTGCTCCTACTTAGATGAAGTAATATTAACAATTAATTAATTATAAATAAAATCAGCATCATCTGCCTAGCCTTTTCCCAACTACGTTGGAGTCGGCTCCAGTCTAACCTGATGCAGCTGAATACCAGTATTTTACATGGAGCGACTGCCTATCTGACCTCCACAACCCAGTTACTGTGGGTAATACGATACCCCTTGGGAAGACTGGTTGACAGACTTTCGGGCTTCTGACGACCCGTAACGACTGTAAAAGTTTTACGAATGACAGCCGGGACCAACGGCTTAACGTGCTTTCCGAGGCACGGAGGGGTCTTGGTATGTAAAGATGGTCACCCATCTACGGACCAACCGCGGCAAGCGTAGCTTAACCTGATCGATTGACCCGTGCGGCTGTTATTATTTAGCCACAAGCCCCTCAACAAAAAAATAAATGAAATAATAATTAATTAACTAATTATAAATTAAATAAATGTACTTAAAAAAAAAACTATTAACTGTATTGTTATATTTAACTACACTCAAAACCCCATCAGGATTTCATCATTATCAAACTGTTGCAGTCAGCTGCTGGACATAGGTATCTCCTAATGCACTCCGCTGAGTAGGTACGATCCTCATCTCAATTTACCTACTTGATAGTAAGTAAAACACTACAAAAATAGCGACAAGCAATCTAGAACATGTACTTTATTACCGAAACAATGTTTATGTGCCTATAAGTAACAATCTACATTGGTACACTAGTACATAACCTTAAAAAATAAAACTAGTTATAACTTTTACGTCCCAAGTTCTAAAAATCCAAGAATTTAAAAAGGGCTTGTCTATCGTATTGACTACCAATTAAAACAAAAAATATCCCAAAACACGAAATTTTATTAGCTGTACGTAAGTCCTATACAAGCCTGCCGTTCGCCTTTAAATATGGGTACATTAAATTATTTATTTAAAAAAAAAATACATAGTTGTTTCCATGCTTGGAAACTAATTTGCGAACGCAGGATATGTTATGATGATTTTGTGCAGACATTAGCTACGTGGTAGGATTTTGGTATATAATGTAACCCTATTTCATTAATGTAAACGTTCCTAAAATTCTTAACACACGATTATTGATAAATATTCTGGAGTTATTAAATAATTATCTTACATGTGTTACCTACGTCAGTAGAGATCACCAAGATGATATTTGCTTAGATAGGGTGTCATGTTTAATATTGTTTTAAGTTACCTCGATACATTAACAAAACAAATCAAATCAAATTATTTATTTGCATAATATAAGTACATAAACAGATGTTACAAATAAATATAAAGTACTCTGTTTCATTACCTAGTAAGGTGTGCAAATATTTATATTATTGTTAATCTCAATAAATAATTATTAAAATAACATTACAAAATTATTATACTCAAAAAACAAAAAAAAATAAAGACAATAATAAATAAATTCTATTAAAATATTGGTCCAAATTGAAATAAAATTATACAGATGTCAAATCAAATTATTATAGCATGTTTCACTATTTGTATTATCATATTATTCAGTTTCAATAAATTACTAAGTATAAGTATCTATCTATATTTTTGTCCTGTAAGTACTCCTTGACATTATAATACCATTTATTTACCAGGAATTTGTGCAGCTAACATATCAAAATTATATCTACTGCTAGCGTTTGTAATCATAGCTTATTCAAACAAGATGACCTTTATTGTTTTAGGCCCACCTGCACCACGAATCACTAAATACTTTTAGCGCTATATTTTAAAACATGGTTCTGTTTCTGTCAATCGTTTGAAGATCACAAAAACAAATTATGTTTTAAATATTAAAAAAAAATCACTCTAAATGGTTTATGGTGTAAGCGGGCCTTAATGTTGAAACAAAATTCAAATTATAGTGTTCTAGTACATCTTTGCGACGATAAAGAAAACGACACATCGCGTAGCAGTTGGATACTACGGCGTAGCTAGCGTAGCAATGACGTCATTGCCTACATTAATTCGTAGCAACACGTCGCTACGTGTATTCGTACAATCAATGCATCTACTTCAGGTGCATTATACCACATGTAAAAATCCCTGTCCTATATCCGTGAGAGGGTTGTTAGGTTTCGTGCTAAGAGTATGTACTTGTGGTCATTAAAAAAAACCCACATTTTTTTATGGGAAATTTTACCTGATTAATGATTATTCATTGATTGGGTGTGGGCGGCCGTTATGTAGCTAGTGTCTGTAGACACTCATAGGTCATAGGACGGTCATAGAAAAAAAGTTAAAAATGAAACAAAATACATTGTTGAAAATAAAACGTTATTGCTCTCGCAAAATCGCACGTTATCCCAATTTCATAAAAAAAATACAAATTTTCAACAGAGGTTATGACTAGTTTGTACCTAAGTCAAAACCTATGACCTCTGTTGAATATTAGCAATAACTTTTTATTTTCAACAATATATTTTGTTGTATTTGTATCAAATATACCCACAGCTAAAACACATAGTAGAACTACATAAGAATTAATCAAAACGTTACCACGATAGATAGAAACAAGAAATAATTCGTCCCATAAACTAGAAAGTTATACCGAGTGCTTTCACAGAATTCAAGTTAGCAAAGCGACTTCATTACCTGATCACACAAGAAAGTACTGTATCCGTATATCGGTATCTCGGAGAGTATCGACATCGATATAAATTATACTCAAGTATACGAGTCTCAGGATGAGGCGGATAATAAACTTTATCATTGGTGTATAAAATCTCTGAGAGTAACTTATACAACGGATTTGTATAAGTATAGGTATATACCTAGAGAAAACGGTAAGTCTGAGCGTGAAAGGGAAATTTTTGTAAGCGTAGGTATACTTTATGTTTGAATATTGTATGAGGCCTAAATCGAAGTTCTAAGTTCACTGTCTCTTTGTGTTATAACTGACTACGGAGAATAAATGTATGAATTACGCTTATTTTTCCTATAAAAGCGTTGCCCGAATTTTGACGCATATATATTTTCGAACAATAGGGTATTACAGCCATTTTTGAAAAGTGTCTCAATTAAATTCTGTAGTGCTAATATGGCACTAAATTTTTATTCAATCGATAAGTGCCATAAAAATGCATTTAAATTTTACTTTTTCAAATTTCGCGCATAATTTGACGAAAACGCTGGACGAATTAAACGCTTATTGCTCTGTCATGAGGCCAGTTGGCTGTGTAAACAAATGCGTTGATATTTTGTATGATAAATCTTTATAATTGAAAATGAGTTATTATTCTACTTAACGTTGCTGTGCTGTTAATTAAATTTAAATTACGTTGGTTACGAAAATAATAAAAGTACAAAGCCTATATACGCCCATCAGTTGACAGTTGACACTTTTTAGTTAACACAGCCGTATGACGTAATAACATGGCGGCTATTTCATGGTGTTATAAAACAGATTAGAAAAACTGAAAACTTTAAATTAAATTAAAAAATATATTTTATGAACTAAAACTAACGTTTTCCGACTGCTTTTTGCCTAAACTATCTCAATAATATATTTATAGATTTTTTCTCATATAGAGTAAAATACCCTATTGTCTAAGTTTTTTGAAGTGTAATTTTTTTTGGCGCGTTGAGTGATTTTTCGTAGGGGAAAAACTTACGAGTTCGCGTCACCGACCTCCTAATGGGACGTGTTGCGCCGGACGGGCGACGCGCAGTGGTGTACATGTATACGCATATACATATATATTTTATTCCAAAGTTTTAAGTTTTCAAATCTGTCGGCAGTATATAGTATATAGTCACGGCGCTGGTTTTGTATAAGTTTTAATTTTAGTTTTTTTTTGTTTTGTACGTAATTATTTGAAAAATTAATAATTCTATAATTATATTTCTATTAAAAACTTATACAAAACCAGCGCCGTGACTATAACATACCTATGTGAAGTTAATTAGTACATTTTGCATATACAGCTGACGTAGGAATATGGCTAACGTATACGAAGAACAATTAAATTAGGAGATACAGTCAGTCGACATTAGTGGGTAGTTTTCTCACTTTCTATCAAAATATAGCACAACCACTGATAATAACAATAATAAAGCCTCTTTATTCCTTAATTAAAAAATAAACAAAGTATAACTTATAGGGGCATGAGGAACAGGGTATAAAGTTCACTCATCCTCCATAGAAAAGGGAGGATCCTCCGACCAGACGGGTGTCGTGTCTGGTGGGCAACTGCCCGACGGTTGATGTCGGGATGTTGTATATATGCTAGTTGCGCGGTAAACTCTGCTTGCGCGATGCAGGATTTTGCGTGACGTCAGTGTGATGCGTAGTTCGTATGTGGCGCTGTAGATGCCGCCACAAACTAAAAAAAGTAAATAATAAAATTGAGGAAATTAATCAAGTTAATCAATCTCTTTGGGTAAAGGCCCAAAAAGGGGGTCCCCTTTCTAGCCACTTTTTTCTATCCTGTGCAACCAATACCCGGCCACCGTAGGCGCGGGCTTGCGGACGATGAGCAATGGGTAGCTCGCCGTCCGATAAGGACAAGGCCTGGATCGACGCCGCGTTGTGTTCCACGCGGGCCTCAAAGAGATGTCAGCACAACTGAAAGGGGTCCGCTAGGGCCGATGCCTGCCGGGGTCGTGGGAAAGTCCGAAAGGAATACCGTGGCCTCTGGCAACACACAGGCAACGGAAGGAACACGGGTGGGTTTTAGTCAGTAAGAGTCTGACTCGCACTCCTGCTCCACCCAGAGCGGGAGAAGTTATTTGACAATTTCTCACCCAAAAAAAAGAGTTATTTCGTTGGTGATCCTAAGCATCCTATTATATATACATAAATATAGGGAGCCCCGACTTACAAGTTGTAGGTCGTGGGTTCGAACCCAATCAGGCGCTTTACTTTATGTAAATAATTCCATCACCACTGCTCTCAAAACGGTGAAGGAAAACATCGTGAGGAAGCCGGCATGTCCTAGAACCAAAAATTCGAAGACATGTGACATCTACCACACGCACTGGGCCCGCGTGGTGGATTACGGCCCACTCCCTCTCACCGAGAGGAGGCCTTTGTCCTAGCAGTGAGAACAATAAAGGCTGATTATGATGATAAATATATATATATATATAAACTCAAATCCCTCAATCACTGTTCCACGAGTACAAGTTTTTAACACTAAAAATTATACAACCCTCGAATGCGGGCGCGCGTTAAAGCTATTAACCCACAACTGCTGACCGCAAGGTGTATTGTCGCTTGTAATATGCAAATATGCGGAGAAAACCAATTAATTTATAAAAAATGCTAATTGTATAAACTTTATTTGCTCGCATTTATTTAAAACAGGCACTTTAAATAAAATACACCTGAACAAACAGAATAAATTGTGTTTTCCAACACAACTAGGGATGCAAAACATTTTCCCAAGCGCAGTAAAACTCCCCACATTTAATTCCACAAAAGTATAATTTAATTACGAAAAATTGGTTGCAACTTTCCCTTGTAAGTACCAAGTTTTGCCCTCTGTGCAGGATAGGCGCAGGTCTTTTCGAATTTCAATTTAACTTGTAATAAGTTCGCCAAGTTGTCGAAATTAGCTCGGGGGCGAATTTACGAATTGCCAACGAGAAAACGATACGCCGCCCTCGCGTCCGTCCAAAATTTTGAATAGATTGAATATTGTTTATTGTCATTATTATGGTTACTGGTTTTTCTGGAGTCCATTTTTGCGTTTATTTTAATAATAAAAAGGAAATTAAGAAAAAGGGATGTTTCGCCGGTAATTCATTAGGTTTTTATTCAATTTCTTAAACTTCAGCATTATAATTTGTTATTGATTTCATTTTACCCTGTAGTGTCCTATAATAGGGCAACGTCCCCAATTTTTTTCTTTATCCTCGTGCGGTTTTGGTAAATTTGTTATTACCTTTTTGGTTTACCTTATTAAGGGGGTCTTCACGAGTGACGACACTTAAGTACCCACGTCCGGTGCACACTGGTGTGTACCTTGCTAACGGGGTCATCTTTTAAGAAAATAAGTATCAACGAAGGTATATAACGATACTATAGGAGGCCAACAATTACAATAGTTATAGATAGGTGTTGTTTTAATAAATAAATAATAATAATAATGATAACTGATTTACATTAACTTTTCAAATCAATGTTCAGAGGCACCCTTGTTCCGGGGATACTGCACGGTCTCCTGTGAGGCAGCGAGCCTCCTTGCCGGATTGCCGCCATTGGATCTGGAGGCAAAAGTCCTCCCGCACGTATGGGAGTGGCGCGAGGAGGCGAAACGCCGGGGCGTAACTCCGCTGCCGCGAAAAATCGCGGCACAGCGGATGGAGCTCCGGCGGGATCTCATGGCGACATGGAGAGTACGGTTGTCGCAACCCAGTGCTGGGCACGCAACGATTGCGGCGATAAGTCCCCTTTTTGAGGAGTGGCTAGAGAGGCGCCACGGCGTCCTCACCTTCCGCCTGACGCAGGTCCTCACCGGACACGGCAGCTTCGGGAGGTTCCTGTGTCGGATAAGGCGGGAGGAAGCGCCCGGGTGTCACCACTGTGTGGATCGCCCGGAGGACACGGTGGAGCTCCACCGTATGGTGGAGGTCTGCCCAGCCTGGGCAGAGCACCGCCGTGTCCTTGTGGAGGCGATCGGCGGCAGAGATCTCTCGCGTCCGGCCCTGGTTCAGGCCATGGTACGGAGCGAGAGGGCATGGGCAGCCGTCGCCTCCTTCTGCGAAGCAGTAATGCTCGCGAAGGAGGAGGCGGGACGGTTGAGGGAAAGGCACGTTTCACGCCCTCTCGCCCCTGGCCGCCGCAGGAGACGCCCTGGGCGTCGGGAATCCCGGGCGGATTTCCGGCCACCGTAGGCGCGGGCTTGCGGACGGTGAGCAATGGATAGCTCACCGTCCGGTAAGGACCAGGCCCAGGTCGACGGCGCGTTGTATTCCACGCGCGCCTCAAAGAGATGTCGTCAGCACATATGTCAGGCAGGAATCGGCCCTAGTGGATACTAGGGCCGATTCCTGCCGGGGTCGTGGGAAGGTATTTATGGGTTACCGAGGCCCCCGAAACACAGGCAACGGAAGGAATACGGGTGGATTTTAGTCAGAAAGAGTCTGACACACCCTCCCGCTCCGCCCAGAGCGGGAGAAGTTATTTGATGAATTACCACCCAAAAAAAAAAAAAAAAGAGGCACCCTTGTATTAAAAACTGCATAATCAGCCTATAATGTTCCCACGGCTGGGACACATGCCTCCTCCCTGTGAGAGAGAGTGAGCCGTAATCCATCACGCGGGCGAAGTGCGGGTTGGTAGATGATGACACATGTCTTCGATTTTTTTTTTAATTCTTGGTCATGGCTGAGGAAGAAATAAATATCACCATGTTCTTATTTCAGTCTAGTGGAATTAATCGTGACTACCAATTTCTTTCCGACCTTACTTAACTACATAGGTACATGCCAACTTTGCCTGTTTTCAATGTTTGCTAATTTACTAACTGCAAATAACAGGAATACAAATCAAATGGGGCAAACAAAGAAAGATTACTTACAGGAAAACATTCTAGTTTGTCGCAGAGGCATTTCATTGAACTATTTATGTGGGCTATTCTGTAACGCAAGCAACGTGGCAATAGTTTGCTAGCAATTTTTGTCGTAGCTGTAAACTACATATTCCGAAACTTGAAGAGTCAATAAAAATAAACTAGATGACTAATGTCACTCATTTTGAATTTAAAACTGCTCTAAAACAATATACATCTATATAAAATTAAAATTCAGAGTCTACGCCTTATACTTTTTTATTAAATTTGTATTTGAATGTAAAATAAGTCGATAAAAAAAAATCCTCTGGGCATGAGAGGTGTTAAGGGGTCTGAAAGGATAGCAGATGACCCCTTCAGTCGACCATTTCAATTTGGCACACGATGCACCAAAAACCATATACCATATAATCATATAATTAATTTATACAAAATATTGTAAAACATTTTAAAAGAGTAACGGCGGAGTTTCTTGCCATTTCTATTCCATACAAAACTACCTTTTGGAAGCGCGACTAGAATCTTTTTTTTTTGTAAATTTTGTCGTTCAAAGTGCATTTTATGTATTGAAATAAATAATTGATGCGATTTTCACCATAATTTAGAGAGTTTATGCCAGAAAGTTTATGTGTATAATACATTAATATTAAAATTAAATAGAATAAATATATCTCGATATTTTGTCAAGTCGTAAAAACCGTACGAAGCAGCAGCGGGTCGCTTTTTATCAAATAGCTTGAAAACACCTCTATAATATACCATATATTAATATATGAATATATTCGTCCATATAACCTCCCGACCGATTTCGGTCACCTTGCCCAATTTCAACGGAGATTAGCCAGGTATGCAGGAGATATTATAGTGCACAAGTGTGTGCGCAAACACAGTTGTACTCTCTGTATCTCCCCAGTCGTGTCGGCAATCCGACACGACTGGGGTGAGATCAGGCGCAGGATCAACGCCTTTACGAGCTTTCCGAGGCACGGCGGTATCACATGACCAACTTCGAAACTCCGAGCTGCTACTGAGAAATTTCTAACGGCAAAAACCCTATAATACTTTGCCAGACCTGGGAATCGAACCGAAGGCCCCATGCTCAGCAGTTTCGTTTGCGGCTACGAGACCAAAAGGGCAGTCAAAATCATATCCATAGCAAATATACAGATAGTACTCGTATTAAATGGCTGCCTTCTCCTAATACATTAATGGCTGTAAAATTGGTTGAGTTAAATTACTACGAAAAAAGCTTTCATGTTTTTTCCGCAAACATGAAAAATAGCTATCGGGCCAGCAGTCAGATTATTCAACCGTATCAGCGAGTTCAAACGGCAATAAATTGCGCGTAGCATGTTCAACATACGTTACGGTTGCGGGCTATACAATCAAATAGCTCTTCTATATGACCACAAGTTTTATTGAGATATTTATGATAAATTAGTTAGCACAATGTCAATCAATTGGTGTTTATTTAATACACTTTTTTTTACATAGGCTATTATTGTTTAATTTATTCGACTGTATGTACATAAAATAACAATTGATATAAAGATAGGTTGATACCGATATGTATCAGTATTAGCTAATATGAATATATTCGTCTAGTAATATTATAATACCTTAACTAATATTTGAGTATCACTGATATTTAGTTCAGACCTAATAATACGTATCACTGTCGTATTAAGTCAGTGTTCAATTTGGGGGAGTTATTGCTATAATATTAAAATGCTCAATATTGCTATTATAATATTATATTTAATGTTTTAAAGTCAACTACAGCGCAAAACATTTTTTATCATAATAATAAATACTTGTACCTACATACAAATGAGTTGGATATACCGATATAATAAGTTTGTTTCTTGCCGTTCGGTATTCGTTCACATCACGACCGAGAGAGTGAATCCGATTCATCCCAAGTGAAATCAATCCCAAGTTATGTGAATATCAAATATTAGCATATGAGAGTTCTTCAGATTACTAATACGTGAATCCATAAAATATTACTAATCTCTTTACTAATACCAATATATTAGTCACAATTTATACCTACTTAATTAATAAAAATAACAAAATTATATCCTAACTTAACTAAAACTATTCATACGAGTATATACACTGAGTAAGTTTGTAGGACCAAATCCGAACATCCGAACATGGTCCGAACATCCGAACATGGTCATCCGAACGGTGAGAGAAAAGCAGCCAATGGAATCACGAGAGGTCGATTTTGTAAACAACTAAACCACATTTTAAGTTTCTCGATAAGGCTTATGATTTAGCCAAAATAAAAAAACACAAACTTGTTTATCATTGTTTTACGTTAGCAATTCATCAATCAAATAAAATAGCTATAGACACAATAAATTGAGATACTTATTTGCGAACAAGAGACCTTATCTGTGAGAAATATTAATCAAATAATCTTTGTTCTTAAAAATGGTAGGAGCGTATACAGTGGGCACTTCAGTGTTCACCGCTCCATTCTTGAGCAAGTGGTCCGTGAAAGAAGTGAAATCCTTCGATTAGAGTATGTACTTATTAATAGTAGAGCTCCTTAGGAAAAGGCTGAAATACGGAAAGTATCCGCGATCCTTGGTGTGATTTTGTTGAAAAAGAATGTGCTCATATTTTTGGGACACATTTCAACATTACCTCTAATTTTTTAAGTGATAAACACACACACAAACACTTAAATTCTGCAATTGCCTTAAGAAACAAGTAACCACACCATAACGAAATAATGCCCACTATGAATGAATGACCATTTAAAAATAGTTAAAAATAATAATATATAAATAAATAGTAAATACATGTTTATTTCAATAACAAATTGGTTACATTTTTTTTAGGAATGTCCTTTTAAGCAAAATAAATGCTTGTGTTAGAACATTATAGATATATAATATATATTCACATTCATATATATACATCATTATATATAGACCCTCGGTCCGTGGGGTCCCAGTGCGCATAAGTTATTTGCGGAAATCGCGAAACGTCTAGTTGATGTAACTGGTGACCGAAAAGCTGGCGGCTTTCTCGCGCAACGCATCAGCATTGCAATTCAGCGAGGAAATGCCGCCAGCATCCTCGGTACAATGCCCCGAGGGCCTTTTTTAAGCCTAACTTAGTTTTAATTTAATTTAGTTAATGTTAATAATCATCTTGTAATTTGGTTATGTAAATAAATGAAAAAAAAACTTTATCCATATATATATAATATAAATGAAAAATATAAAAGAATTAGGTATGAAGATAAAATTCAGCTAACCAAAAGTTCATAATACGTATGGTATGGAGGAGAATTTCACGATAATAACATTTAATTTTCGATTTATATGCAAAGTGCTTGTCCACTTATATTATATGCCAAAGTAGGTAAAGTAGCCAGCGTCCCCTTTGTCTTCCTGTTGCTTTATTTAGCAATTTTATTTAAATTCCTATCTTTCTTCTACTTTTATACACCTGAAATGTTATGGTCTTTTTGCCTGGGTTTAAAATATTAAGATACTAGTTGCGTCCCGCGGTTTCACCCGCATAAATCTCGATTCCGTGGCAATGGCGGAATGAAAAGTATTCTATGTTCTAATCCAGATCATGGTCTACCCATGTGCCAAATTTCATCCAAATCCGTTCAGCCGTTTCAGCGTGAAAGCGTAACAAATAAACAAGCAAACAGTTTTACAGTTGTAGTCGTTATGCTTTGAATAATAAAGATATTTAGAAGATAGGACTAGAGAGGATAGGACTTGAGACTAGAGATGCCGATACATTCCAGTTTCTATGATAAATCTTTTCCGTATCAAGCAGTACGGTTGTGAAATTCCTTGCTCGTGTCGATAAGGCGTGCTCAATTGATAAGGCGTGTCCATTTTAAAATTATGGTAAAAAAACACTATCTCTCTACTTAAACATATTTTTAATTTTCTTTGTTGCACTTGTTTTGATTCTTAGCGCTAGTTTTATGATTAATTATTATTGAATATACCTATTATATAGATAATTTTAATATATTTTATGTATTTATTGTATATATGTGAATGGTACACCACAGACTACCTGCAGTATTGTCTCTCCTTTCCCCTCTAATCCATCCAAAGGTTGTCTTTAAAAGATCGCTTTTATCGGTAAGACCGCCCTTTGTGTCACCCTATGTAAAATTTCTACATTCATAGCTGTAATTTTTATGGTGTACATACGAGTAATAAAGAGTATTCTATCAAGTATATATACGAGTATATAAAACGCACACTATGCAGCCAAGCATATTATAAATTGGGGGATTACATTGCTGATAAAAATGCTTGGCTCAACGCTGGTCCTGCTCCACAAGGGCGCCAAAATTAATTGATCAGGTATTGAAAATAGTGTTGGAGCTGCTGAAGATTTTAAAAACTCTCTTTGCATTGCATAAATTCAATCTCTTACTATGTACTATAAAGCTGCCATTTACTGGATTTGGCTTTCATTGACTTGAGTGTGCCCTGGCGGCTAGGAGTATGTCGTGCTCACTCTAATGTCTCGCTGATGGTGGCGCGTGTGTTGGATCATTTAGCTCCCTTCAAAATGGTTGAGCTGAATGGTGCTGATCCACGCGTCATGTTCGTGAACGGGCGCCGTCAGTAGAGACTGGTCATCTCTTAGCTGCCACGGCTTATTTTAATTTTAATTTTTGAATTGCTTTTTTTTGTTGTAATTTTTTTATTACGGACGCTTTTGCATCGTTCTCACATGTATAATTTCAAAATGAATGATGTAAACAATATTTTGTAACCATAATACGTGAAGTTTCTTGCCCGTTCTTCTCCATAGGTACCTACTACGCTTTGGAATGGGCAACTAGCTTCATCTTTCTGACTGACTGACCGAACTCTTGACAATTCAAAAGTGCCTGTAATTGGTTTATTTGAAATAAATGCTTTGAGTTTGAGTTTTATCTATCTATCTATCTATAGGACTAACAACTGTTGCTATTTGAAATTTAATTTATATTCTTACCTTTTGTCTCCGTGTAATATTTTGGGCGTTTTGCACCTACAGACATATATGTATGTGGTTTAAAATAATGAACTTATGATATTTGAGAAGTAGCACTGACAGTATCTTAATTTATAATACTCATATTTTTTTTTATATTCTAATACTAAATTCTTCTAATACTAATTTATTTATAATACTAAAATACCAAAGTTCATCACTCAAAGTATACACGATTTCTTTAGATGAAATTGGTGCCATTTGATTAATATTGTGTTGTATTGTAAATGGCATTTTTTTATGAAAATCTTTTAAAGACAAGAGAATAGATATTTATCATCTGCCTTTTCCCAAAATGTTGGGGTCAGCTTCTAGTCTAACTGAATGCAGCTGAATGCCAGTATTTTTCATGGAGCGACTACCTATCTGACCTCCACAACCTAGTTACTGGGTAATACTATATACCCCTTGGTAAGACTGCTTCTGACGACCCGTAACAACTGTCAAAGATCTACAAATAACAGCCGGAACCAACGGTTCGTGCTTTCCGAGGCACGGAGGGGTATTAAAAGATGGTCACCCATCCACGGACCAACCATGGCAAGCGTAGCTTAACCTGATCGATCGACCCAAGCGGCTGTTATTACTTAGCCACAAGCCCCTTTGTGAATCCTCACTAATATTATAAATACAAAAATGAGTTCGTTTGTTACGCTTTCACGCTGAACGGATTTGCATGAACATTGGCACACAGACAAACCATGACTTGGATAAGGAAATAGGCTGCTTTTCATCCTGGATCGTAGGCAACAGCTAGGTGATTATAGAACCACATAAGCAAACGAATGGCTCCAAAATAAACAAGACGCAGTTCTACGTATGTAGTTTAGACATAACTTCAAAATACTGTCATGCGAGTTTGTAATCAACGTACATTATTAACTATGTCGGTGTCACAAGTAAACTTAAACAAATGTAGCCACATCACGAAAGCCTATGTTTATAATTTACTTAGAATTTTACTAGGCTAACCTAGTTTTAAAATAAAACGTCCTTGGTACATTTTCGAGGTAGAAAAACTGGCCTAGAAACGGGGCTGAGAAGCAAAAATAAGTTACTTAGTAGAATGTGAGTACATTGATTTTTCTATCTTTAGAATTTGGTGCAGATCAGGGGGCCAACCACCGCCTCTTATAGCAGTATTATTTTAATATTAGATCAGTATGAGAATGAGATGAAGTTGTACAGGGGTAAAGCTCAATCTCTTTCCCACTGTGAAGCAATATTATAATAATATTGCTATAAGAGGCGGTGATTGGCTCCCAGGTCAGATTGGTGGTAGCTCCATGTAAAATTTCTATTCAGCATAGTATTCAGCAGTTCATCCAAACTGAAGTCCATCAAAACCTGAAATCGACCCCAACATAGTTGGGAAAAGGCTAGGCAGATAATGATAATGATTTTAGAACTTTGTGCACCTTTTGGTATCAATCGGTTTTAAAAGTAATTTAATGTAAAAGAAAAAACAAATCAAATCAACACAAAATAAATTTAATAAATACGCGACAGGCAACAATATGCCTGTCACACCGGCGATATCGCCCCAGTCTATACCAGTCTTAAATCATGACTAAAATAAATTGTTTCCCTCAAATAAAACACGAATAACATTTACGTACGAGAATTAACACGAAACAAAACTTTTCAGAAACAAAATAAACAATTCATAAAACAAACCAATATAATATTCATTTCGGCTTTTAAAATAACATACCAACTAACATTTTCATATATGTATTTAAATGCAATAAAAAGGTATTTAACCAAATACGTTCTTCTACAGACGAACACGAGGCTTGCAGTCGGGGTGCGGTGTGGCGTGTGGCAAGCCTAATGTTCCGTGGAGACAACCAGACGGAATATATTAATGTTCAACAATGCAAACCACGCTTGCTTAATGCGGAATTTATTGTTTTTTCCACTCTGATTTGTGTTAGATTTATTTTGAGGTTTTCCACTGAATGTTAAGTAAAAGGGAATTGCTTAGTTTTATAAACGATTTTCGACGTTCAGTACCAAAAATATTGGAGTGGTCCTTTGAGTCATGTAAGGTTATTTCAGTAGAGAGTATCTTAATAATAGTCCTGTTACAATGATCATATATTTTATTATTGTTGTAATAATAATTACAGTATTTTAACAAAGACGGGTATCATCATATTGCACGTTCACACTTCTGAATGACATTGTATGAGGGACAAGCCGGTCTATTCTGTAAAAATCTCACCGTGAAACCTTAGGTGAAGTGAACGTGAAGTGAGCTCGAATTCCGCCTCATGCTAGGGATGACACTATTGACAGCTCACTTTAAGCTCACTTCACTTAAGTTTTCACGGTGTTATTATTACAGTGCTATTCTGTTTATGTAGCTCGAATTCCGCCTCATGCTAGGGATGACCCTAGCATGAGGCGGAATTCGAGCTCACTTCACGTTCACTTCACCTGCTGGAATTGTGGTATCATCATCATCTGCTCGCCTTTTTCCAACTACGTTGGGGTCGGCTTCTAGTCTAACCGGATGCCGCTGAATACCAGTATTTTACAAAGAGTGACTGCCTATCTGACCTCCACAACCCAGTTACTGGGTAACACGATACCCCTTGGTAAGACTACAGAATAACAACCGGGACCAACGGCTTAATGTGCTTTCAGAGGCAAGGAGGCTTGGTATGTAAAGATAGTGTAAAGGGACCTGTAATTGTGATAATCTATACAGATGAATAAAATTGGAGTGTCTGTTTGTAATATTAAAATAACTGCTTTTTACTAAATGCATATGGATGTATACACGGTACATATTATACCAAAATAACATTTTTTTACAATTTTTGCCAGTCTGTCCGTTTGTTCCAGCTAATCTGTAACGGCTGGACCGATTTTGACAAGGCACTTCTTTTCTTTTCACTGCCCGATAGCTGATGTAATACGGAGTAAGTTAGGCTAATTTTATTTTATTTTTTTTATTTATTTTTATTAAAAAATAAATAATTAAAAAAATACTATTCCGCGCAGACGTAGTTGCGGGCACAGCTAGTGATTAATAAATAAACTAAACTAAACTTGTATGTCTAGGTATTTTGGCTACTAGATATAAATACGTGGATGAACATACATACATAGTATACTATCGATACCTTAGCGACCTAGCCTCAGCCACACGTGCAGACAAGTCGTGACACAATAGTTCACGATTACTACCTACATCTATTTATAAATTCGCACCGGTACGCAAAAGAAAAACCTCAGCACTCTACATATTTATTCCCAAAGTAATCAACTCAGCTTCAATACATTTCACGTGTCCTTGGACATTACGTAAGAGAGAACTCGACGCATTCAGCATATTCATGTGTGTAAACCACATATAAAGGTAGACCCCAAATCATTACATGAATGTACGAAACGAATGGTAACTCATTGATGTATTCAAGGAAAACTTATTCAATCAGATAAATGAACTAGTCTTTACTCGACTACGGTAAAGCCAAAGGAGGCTATGTATGTTTGTATGTATTTATGTTTATCTGTTCCCTCATAACTCCTTAACTACTTGTCCTATTTAAACAAATGTTATATCATTGTATTACTTCATGTTGTTCCACAGGTTATAATAGGCTATATGACATCACAAAAATCCATAGGGTAGGTGGCATACGTATTGCCCTTATCTCAGGAGTAGGCAGTAACCTGTCGCTGCCCGCCGTGGTCGACACCATGGTCGGCAGCGCAGAGTCTTGGGACGTGGTGGTATCCTTCTGCGAAACAGTCATGTCGGCCGGCACCAGCCCGGGATCGCGGAAGTCGCATACGATCCCAAGATCCCCGGTGCAAGTATGAGAGAACACCGGGGTGGTTTTTAGTCAGTAAGAGTCTGACAGACATCTCTACCAGCCCCAGGGCGGAAGACATCCACGAGGATTTCCACTCCGGAACAAAAATAAAAGAAGGTGGCATAAGTTCCTTATTTAATATACGATAAATATTGAATAATTTGTACATAACAATTTCAGATGAAAATATTTTCTTGTTTCATACTTTTTGGGGGCCCAGTGGTAACGGCAGCGACTTATATGTCGTAGGTTCGAACCCAGACAGGCGCTTTACTTTGTGTAAATTATTGCATCACCACTGTTCTCAAAACGGTGAAGGAAAACATCGTGAGGAAACCGGCATGTCCTGGAACCAAAAATTCGAAGACATGTGACATCTACCAACCCGCACTGGGCCCGCGTGGTGGATTACGGCCCACTCACTCTCACAGAGAAGAGGCCTGTGTCCCAGCAGTGGAAACATTATAGGCTGATTATATCATACTCTTTGGGGCGTGATTTTTCAGTAGTCGGGTTTTAGTTTTTGAACTTACTTTCTTAGCTCTTTTAGGTCCCAACTTGCTTTATTAAAATCATTTAAGTGAATATCTTACAAAACTAATTAATACAAAATTGTTCTTATAAGATATTCACTTCATATCGCTTCGTGTTCACTTCGTTTTCTTCGTTCGAGTGTCATTTTCGTTTCGTAAAGAAGAAAAAAACCATTTTTGTGAATGTCTTAAGATATTTTCTTTTATCTTCTCTTCCATAATACGACTTAGATCCATCAAATTATCAGACTCCCATACACTACTGGGCGTGGGTAAGGGAGAACCTACCCACTGACCGATCAAAGGGCATAATGTCAGAAACAACAAGCTCGGTTGATGGATTGGTTTATACAGGGTCAAATGAAATTAGTGAGCGAAACTTTGCAATGTGGTGGGTATCGATATCTTAACATGATAAAACTAATAAGAGTAATTTAAAAATAGGGTCTTACACCCATTTTTGAAAAATGTCTTATTTAAATACTATAGCGCTAATATGCCAAAAAAAATAAAAAATATTCAATCAATAAGTGCCATAAACATGCATTTAAATATTACATTTTCAAATTCCGCGCGTAGTTTGACGAAAACGCTGGACGCAGTGGATGCCATGTTGCTCTGTGGTCATAACGTCACTTGGCTATGTAAAAATATTATCTAACTATCAGTTGACAGTTGAAGTTTACATAGCCGTATGACGTAATAACATGGCGGCTACTATGTCATGGTGTTTTTTAACATATTAGAAAAACTGAAAACGTTGAATTGAATTTTAAAATCTATTTTGTTATTTTATGAACTAAAACTAACATTTTCCGACTCCTTTTTGCCTAAACTATCTCAATAATCTATTTATAGATTTTTTCTCGTATATAGTAAAATACCCTATTATAGGCCCCTGATATATTTCGTAATTTCTCGATTTAAGTAAAAACTGGAATATTTGTTTATAATAAGTAGTTAATATTTTGATTTTTCTTATGATATTTCTTACATACACTTGAATTTGACCAAGGTTTTCAGATGCTTTCCTTTGACATCACACCCGTAACTCGTATCAATAAGCCACGCCGTCACACTTACACGTATGAGTCCATATCTTGAAAACTAGAGAAACCGAATTTGATGAAACTGTTCCCGAAGTTGAAGTAAATGTAAGCCAATAAAAAAAATGGTCTCAATCCGATTTACAGTTTCAGAGAAATGCGAGGGCAAACAGACATGAAAAAATGTATATTTGTTTGGAAGCCCTAATATATTGCAGTTCCAGTAATATTCCATACGTACGTATCAAACCTCCTTTTTTGAAATAGGTAAAAAAATCAATACAAAGTTTTGTTTTTGTGGAGTTGTCGAAAGCATTAACTGTAGTCACTTGAAATATCAGTTTTAAAAAAACCGGTCAAATACGTTGTGAACTACGCACAATGAAGGGTCCCGTAGTTGAGATGAATTTATCCCAAGCGCAAACTTAACATTGACAGTTGAAAAACATGGGAACCCCATACATTCCAACTGTAAATGTAAGTTTGTAAGCACAATTTTGAATGATTTATGCTATTTTAAGACCATAGACTTCTTATTATAGGTTTTCCTGCAATCTTTAAGTAAAGAACTATTTTCTGTATTTTTTTCCAAATTTTTGGTTCAGCCGTTTCGGAGATAAGGGGGAAATGGTCAATTTTTATCAATTTTATTAAATAACTTGAAATCTATTTATTTTAAAATTATAAAAAAAATATAATTGAGACCCTCATAACACGCACTTTCATTTGATATGTCTCACGGTACAGTTTGCAAAACGGCACTTTTTTAAATTGTTCTAATTGCAATACGAATTTAACTAATTTACGTTACACGTCCAAGTTCGGGTCACAGAAGTCCATATGTGTACCAAATTTCAACTTAATCGGTCCAGTAGATTCGGAGCAAAATGGCTGTAACAGCCGGACAGACAGACATACGAGTGATCCTATAAGGGTTCCGTTTTTTCTTTTGAGGTACGGAACCTGGTTATTCTTGTATGACCTTTACAGACGTGATGGGTATCGATACTCTTTCTCAACTCATACTAAAAGTAACAACACTACCATGGTCGTTGAGCCAAAAAAACAAAACATTCATACCTATCACGTCTGAGTAAGAGTTTTGCTAGCTAATTTAAATTGACCCCGTAGAGGGTGTAGGAAAAATAAAGTGACATTCTATCAGCGATAACGATGATGGATAAGTAAAAAATATATTGGATAGACATAATTGGACATAATTGGAGTTTTGCGTCAGCGGTTTTATCGCCGGCGCCAACTGCTGAGTCTGCGTTTTGCGACGCAAGCATGCCTCGTAGCCCCGCTCCTGTAAGAACCACTGCGGCAAGGGTCCTACGGACCCCAACGAAGAACTGCGTGCTGTGATGCCGAAGACCCCGGTGTATATTTCCCGTCTTCACTACACCACCGACGCGGAAGACATCGTGAAGTACGTGCGCCAAAGGCTAAAATACCCGCCGAGAGTGCAGCAGCTGGAGTCGCATAGCAACGTCAACTTTAAGGCGTTTGTGGTGCGCATACCAACATGCTACCTGCACTAGGTGATGGAAGAAAGCTTTTGGCCACAGGATGTGGTGTTCCGCCGCTTTCGCGGACAAGTGCCACCGGAACGCACAAAGAGATAGTGCATATGTGATACTAACATAGTTTTAAGTTTTATTTACTAACACAATTATTATTATATGTATACTTAGGTTAAAGTATTCATCTATGGGTCTTTGTAACCTGATAATAAATGGTTTATTATTATTTCGTTTATTAAGCTTTTTGCCTTATAAAATACATTTTTAAATATTTCTTAGAAAAAAATATAAAAAAACATTTAAAAATATATAAAATAGTTGTCCGCCGGTATCGGGAGCAGGGTCTAAGTTACTGGTGGTTAGGGCTCCAGAGACAGGAACCTCCTCACAATGCGAGTCGTATCGGGGAGTACTGCCTTCTGAATCAGGCCCTTGATCCAGCCGCCTAACGAGAGCCTCGAGAGATGATGGTTGAGGCTTTCGGCCATCAGGCCATTGGCCGTAACGACAATCGGCACAATGACAGCCGAGCTCACATTCCACATGTCAACAACCTCGTGTGCTAATTCGAGATATTTTATTTGTTTCTCTTTCTCGACTTTCACGAGGTTATCGTCATGTGGAATGGTAACATCGACTATCATTGCGCGGCGCGCTAATCGATCTATCACCACTATATCAGGCTTATTGGCGACAATAGTCCTTTCAGTAATAATAGACCGATCCCAGTACAACGTGACATGGTCATTTTCGGGAACTGGGTCGGGCACATACTTGTAATACGGTACCTCAGAGTTCACAAGTTTATATTTCAAAGCAAGTTGCTGGTGAATAATCCTAGCCACTTGGTTATGTCTGTGCAAGTACTCGCCGTTAGCCAGACGAGAACAACCAGAGATAATATGTCTGATAGACTCACCCGGACGGTGGCATGCCCGACACACGTCAACCGTCCCGTCCTTCATAATATGTCTCCGGTAGTTATTCGTCAAGATAACTTCGTCCATAATTGCACAGACAAAACCTTCAGTTTCCCCGAATAGGTCCCCAAAACATAGCCAGGATACGGACGCTAAGAAATCTACATCGGGCTCATGAAGAGCCCGATAGAAGCGCCCGTGTAGCTCCTTGTTTTGCCATATCTCCTTGCGGTCATCCGTGGTAAGTACTACAGGTTTGCACCAGTTCTCTTTAGCCATGGAAAGTGGGGTGAGCCCCTTGTCCACTGCGACCATATCACGGTGCATACCTACTTCTGCTTTCAAAAAATATTCCCTGAGACTGCATATCTCGCGGTTGTGAAGGGTCTTTGCATTTAAAAAGCCTCGACCCCCGCACTTCCGCAGGATGTACAGTCTCATCACCGATGATCGTGGGTGATGCATCCGGTTTGCGGTCAACAGTGTACGTACCCTCCTATCCAGGGCGTCGAGTTCGGTCTGAGTCCATTTGAGTATGCCGAAAGAGTACATCAAAACCGGCATGACCCAACCGTTGAAGGCGCGCACCTTGTTTCCGCCTGATAGAAGACTAATCAATACCTTCTTCAGGCGGCCAAAAAAGCGCTCCTTCAGCAATTGCTTCATGTCAGTAACGTTGATGCCTAACGCTTCCGACATACCCAAATACTTACAAGCTTTCGAGTGAGGAGAGGGATCTAAGGTGTATGGAATCCGAAAGTTGAATTCCCTCGGATTCCATTATCTCCCCTCGCTTCACATGCATGACCGCACATTTGTCCACACCAAACTTCATTCTGATGGCGCCACTGAAAGTTTCAGTTACCTTCAGTAGCTCCATCAGTCGCAATTTGTTGGGGGCAAATATTTTTAAGTCATCCATGTAGAGGAGGTGAGATATGACCTGACCACCTCTCCTCAACCGATAGCCTAGACCTGAATCCTTCAGCAGTGTGCTTAGAGGATTTAGGGCTAAGCAGAACCAAAGTGGACTCAAACTGTCGCCCTGAAATATTCCCCGTTTAATCCATACAGGCTCATCATTCCCCTGGATTCGTCGACACCCCGGATAGCGAAGGACTGTCCTCCATTGCCCCATACATGATTCAAGGAAGGTGCGTAGAGTCGTATCTATTTTGTACAACTCCAGCACCTTCATGAGCCATGTATGTGGTACCGAGTCGTAGGCCTTCTTATAATCTATCCAGCAAGTTGACAGATCCTTGCGGGATCGACGAACCTGTTGGCTAATGGCCATGTCGATGAGAAGTAGCTCCGTAGTGCCACGGGACCCGTTCCTACATCCATTTTGAGAGGCAGACATAATGGAATTACTGTCAATGTGTGTGTTAATTTTCGCTCTCAAAATGGATGTAAGAAGTTTATAGAAGTTAGTAAGTTTATAGTTTATATTATTATAATTATAACTACCGAAAAACATGTCAATCCTGTTGAAATTCGTTTACAGAAATATAAAACGCTTTGAAAGTGCTTTTCTAGTCCCTCAGATGTTGGTTTACTTCACAGAGAAGACTCCCCAGCAGTCCAGCTGCCCAACCTCTAGAAATCATAATTTTTCCGTGAGTTGCTTTTCTAAGAAATTTAATTTATTCAATTTCCTACAATAAATTATTTAATAGACAATCATTATGCAAACTCCAATGGTTGATGGCACATTAAATAAATTACAGGTTGCAGAAGACAAGCTGGACTGGCTTGTCATGGAAAAAATAAAACTTAAAGCTTTGAATAAAATGAATGAAGAAAATCGCGTGTTAGCTAATTAGAGCATAGCTATTTCTTTAAAGTAAAGCAAACTGCAATAAGCCGTAATAACGCTGAATATAAAAGATTAACCCATTATCTTTTATAGTGAAATGAGACACCCCTTTATTTATCACGAAATTAAATGGTAATTGGATTTTCTACTTTTATAAGGTCCATATAGCAGACACGATACTTTTCCGCAGCGATTTTTGGAAGTTCGATAAAGAGACTGACAAAAAGTGATCGCTAAACCGAGCCCAGCAAGTCGCCAAAACGCGACGCAATCGCCAAATCGCCGATTCTCGGTGCTAAAAGTATCGTGTCTGCTATGGCCCTAACAATTTGGTTTTCTTTGATCAATACAATAACACAGTCGGCATCTACGTTTCGTATCCGATTACTGCCGAAACGAAAAGCTTAAACAAAAGAGGTCGTGAACTGTTTTAGAGTAAAAAAATATTGTACTGAAGATTCTAAAAGTATGGGCGAGAATGGCAAAACATTTTAAGAGGATTTGCCTCGACAGATATCAAGATATAAACTTATCAGCTAATATTAGCACATTACTATGCAGCATCGTGCGGAAGCATGTTCACCACCAAAAACCACCCACCATGAAAAAATGGAAGACATTATGACATCCACCAACCCGCACTTGGCCAACGTCCGCCACGTTGGCCAATTACGGCCCACTCTCTCTCACAGAGACGAGGGCTGTGTCTCAGTAGTGGGAATATTATAGGCTGATTAAATATGCTGATGCAGCATTACGATGCTGCATCAACATATTTAATCGCGGGGTTAGGTACGTTTTATAGCAAGTATTACGTATAATACTTGCTTTAAAACGTACCTAAACCCGCCATCTTTGTAAAGACGTCAGCTGTGCATTCAAGATAAATTCACTTTGACCAGTTCAAAAATGTCCACGATTTCAAACAGCAAAACTTTGAAACTTCTAGGTACTTGTATTTTCTTTCCTGTAAGTTTTATTTATTTTTGTTTCGGTAGTTTCTTAATTGCAGTATACATATGTATATAAATGAGAAGCGACACTTTAATTGTTGAGAAAGTGTACAAATTGTTTTTGAATAATACTACCTAATACTAGGTACCTAATAATACTACTACTAATAATAATAGTACCTACTGTTTGGTAAACGTTTGTAGTGGAAATATTATGCGCATATAAAATGTTGCAGGCCTCTGCCGCTTTTAGGAATCAACCAGAAAATGTTTATGAGCACGAAAGCTCGGTGAAAAGCTTGGAATCTGCAGTGAATTTTATGGTCTAGATAATAACACTGCGTTTTGTTATTTAATATCTTCATAGCAGGATAGACCATTATTATGTAAAGTGAACTTTGCAAATATTTTGAAACAATACAAAAATGCATAACATGCAAAGAGAAATTTGTTTTAGATAATGAGGACAATTAAATCAACAGAGGCTATAAAAATATTCTCAATTTAGTCTCAAGCGATAGTTAAAACTCAAATCGCATCGTATGAACGTACATCACATAATTACAGGTGGTTAGGCAGAGGTGTACCCATCGTAGGTACACCCACATTTTACCAGTACATAACTGGTGCATACATTTTCTTCTCAGGGGTAGTCAGATAGGAAATGTCGACTCCATCTAGCTTATTTTTTAAAATGACGTGTAAAAGTGATTCTCATATCCTATTTACAGAATAAACAATTTCATTTCATTTCATTTCATCCCATGTAATATAGGGCGCGAGCCTATTGCCATCAGCCGGGCACAAATCCAAACTCGGGGCTCCTACTGAAAAATTCTTGAATCCCAATAACTCTTTGCCCGACTTGGGAATCAAAACCTCATGCTCAGCAGTAGCGCTTGTGAGTGTGCTAAGTGATCTAAGAACAAAGTGCAAGCTTAACTTATAAATCAGACGTAACCCACCATAAAATCTGAGCTCAAAAGGATTCGAACACTTAACCAACTTTTAAAAACACTTCATCATGTTCAGAAACTCTCTTGTATAAAGTTCGCTTGGCCTTAAGTGAGTCTCTAGCGGGTGTGGTAGCGAGTACATGTACAGTGAAACAAAGATATAGGTGTACAGGTATTTTATAGACAAAAAAGGTATTTATTGGGTTCGATAAAATGATAAATGATAAATGATTTTATTTCTGTAAGTAGGTTTTTACAAACACTTTTACACGTCAAAACATATTTTTTTTTAAACTAGATGAGGCCGGCATTTCCTGTCTGACTACTCTGAGAAGAAAGGCCGAAACAAACTCAGAGGTCACAGTCTCTTTTAAAGTCCAGACATAATCTTGGTCAGATCATGTGAAGACCATGTCGATTGGTGTCTGAAATGGTCTTTTGATGAAAGAACCACACAGATTGAGTGGACCTGTCCAGTCAGTGCACGCATTTGTCAGTCGTTGTGCAGCTCAACTCATAACTAAAGGAGCTCAACGATTCAACGAACAATACCAAAGAAAGGACATTTGGCTAGGCCGCAAAAAATACTCAAAACTGCCAGACCATATTAAAAACTAACTGAGAATAAAACAAAATGAAACAATGATCCACATAGTCTTCACATTTACAATAATTAAAACAATATAATACTACACAGAGTAAATATTCATGTCATTGCATAAATAAAATTCATCAATGTCAATGTGTATATTCGGACATAATCTTGAACAGATCATTTGAGGACCATGTAGGTTGGTGTCCGAAATGGTCTTTTGAGGAAAGACCACACAGATTTGAGTGGACCTGTCCAGTCAGTGCACGCATTTGTCAGTTATCATGCAGCTCAACTCAAAACTTAAGGAGCTCAATGATTTGACGAACAATACCAAAGAAAAGACATTTGGGTAGGCCGCATAAAGTACTCAAACTGCCAGACCATCATTAAAAGTAAGAGACAAAAAATAAAAAAAAAATAAACAAATTATGACCCACATAGTCCTCACATTCCCAATAATTAAAATAATATAATATAATATAATACTATACAAAGTAAATATTCATGTCATTGTTTATATAGAATGTTATATAGAATAAGAAAATATAAATAGCTAGCAAAATAAAAAGAGTAAAAAAACAACATTCACTGTAAGTTTATTGGAGCAGCTCAATCCCAAGCCTTTTTGTCCTCAATATAATCTTTAACAGTATAAAAGGCTTTTAGGCACAGTTTCTGTTTTATAAAACATTTGAATTTATTAAGGCTTAGTTCTTGAATGTGGCTAGGAAGTTTATTATAAAAACGTATACATTGGCATCTAAACGAGCTGCCTATTTTTTTGAGCCTGGTTGTAGGAACAACAAATTTGTGTTTGTTCCTAGTATTTACATTATGGATATCACTGTATTTTTTAAACAAATTGATATTTTTATGTGCGTACAAAAGATTTTCATAAATATACTGAGAAGCTACAGTCATTATATTAATCTCTTTAAATTTTTCTCTGAGGGAGTATCTGGGACTTAATTTATAAATTGAACGGATTGCCCTTTTTTGTAAAACAAAAATTGTCTGAATATCGGCGGCATTTCCCCATAACAGAATACCGTACGACATTACGCTATGAAAATAACTAAAGTATACTAAACGGGCTGTGTCTAAATCCGTTAAATCACGAATTTTTCTAACGGCGTATGCTGCAGAGCTAAGCTTTTTTGACAATTTATCTATATGGGGGCCCCATTGAAGCTTGGCATCCAAAGTTATGCCTAAGAACACAGTGGTATCTTCGGGGTTCAACTCTTCACCCTTTATGAGAACACTAGTTTTTACTTGTCTAACATTAGGTATTGTAAACTTAATACATTTGGTTTTTTTCTCGTTAAGAAGTAGGTTGTTAACATTAAACCAGTTAACTACTTTTTCGCACAGGATATCACAAATTAAACTAAAGAACACTCAGAGAAACATAAAAATAAACAAAATAAAAAAAATATTATTTACACAAAGTAAAGCGCCTGCCTCGGTTCAATCCAATTTTATCCCAATTATCATATTTTATCTAATTTTATCTGGTTTTATCTAATTTTGTCTAAATTTGTTTAATTTAGTCTATTTTCATCAAATTTTGTCCATTTTTATGTAAGCCTAATTTTATGATTATATGTGTAGTTACTAGTATTGACCGATAACTTTTATGTGTGGTGCAAACTGTAAATATAAGTTGGTTATTAAAAATAATGTACTGTTCTTGGGGAAAATAATATGTATTTGTTAATGAATGAACAATGTTTTGAGGGTGCTGAATAGGCTTTTTACATCATAGATTTAAGTATGCCTTATGTTCAAAAAATTATGATGCACACAATAAAAATGAAAATTGGCTGTGTGCTGGAAAGATAAACATTTTCCCCTGTATACCTTACTCTTTGTTTGACTGTACAAAGAGATTCGAACTTGGTATTGCCAAGTATACTTGATTTCGTCCCGTAATATCGGGTTTATGGTATTCTGGAGGCAAAGATCACGTAATATCGCGGGCCCACGAACGGCAGGGCCCGCGAAACGAGATATATGATTCCGTTTCTTTTACGTGTGCTGTCGGACGGATATCTTTGTTTTTACAGAATGATACGTGGAAAGAAATGTAGACATTAACTTTATTTCTTGTGTTTTATTACTCGTTTTGATGTATTTGTACTTAATATAGCCGCTTCGTATTTGTATCTAAGTGGCGAGTGCAATGCAATGTTGCCAGGGACACGTTCTAAGTGAACGTGCGTGGCTCATCTAAATATAAACTAATATTATTTTTAAGGAGCGGTGGTGGCCCTGACTTAAGATTTGCCATGCGCTTTACTTTGGGTAAATTATTCCATCACCACTGCTTTGAAAACGGTGAAGGAAAAACATCGTGTGCAAACCGGCAGGCCTTTGAACCGAAAATTCTAAGACATGTGACATCCATCAACCCGCACTGGGCCCGCGTGGTGGATTTCGACCTACTCCCTCTAACCGAGAGGAGGCCTGTGTCCCAGTAGTGGGAACATTATATGCTGATTATGAATGTTTGTTAGTGGTAGTTTCTGGAAGTGCTGATCCGATTACGACAGTTATTTCAGTGATAGAAAAGCTAGTATAGCTTATTGTAGCTATTGCAGAGTACCATATTATGATAACTTCCACACGGATAAAAGTCACGGGTATAAGCTATCAATAAACAAGTACCTGTTCTAGATACCTACTGTGCTGAGCAGATTTAGGCGAGCTACCGATACATACATAAATATATATTAATTTATATCCCACTTCTGGGCAAAGACCTGCCCCATTTTCTTCCAAACCTTATTTTGAGCGACCTCTGGCCATGTTAGCCCTGCAAACATGACTAGATCGTCACACCACCTTCGCCACGGACACGGTCATCTCAATGGCGCTGTCCTCCGTCAGGCGTCCAGTGAAACTTCTCTCACCATCTTCTCTTGGTCAACGTTCCGGGAGCATTCGTCATGGCCAGCCCAGTCCCACTTCAGCCTGGTTGTATTTTCTCCAAACTCTGTTACTTGAGTTATGGAGCGCAGGGTAGTGTTTCTAACGCGATCTGTCCGCTCGACACCTATTATGCTGTGCTTCACTGCCCTTTGGCAAATCTTGAGTCTGAACTTCTTTCTTTTTCTTTCTTTTCAGATAATTGTAATCGTAATCCGTAATTTTGATTAAATAGTTTAAGACTGCCTCGTTGGTCCAGCGCTACTGCTGAGCATGAGGTCCTGGTTTCGATTCCCGAGACGGGTAATGTGTTATTGGATTTTTCCATCTGGAATTTCTCAGAAGCAGCCCGGAGTCTGGATTTGTGTCCGTTTGATGGCAATAGGCTCGCCCTCTATATTACAAGTGACTTAAACATAACTGGCGAAATGTGGATGTATTACTTTAGATACACGACTGCCTAACTCTTCGAGGATTAAGCGTGATGTTATGTAGATATTTATCAATAAAAGTCAGGAGAACCGTTGCCACATCTGTGACGTACAAAATAACAAAGACATAAGAGGTACCTATAATTATTCCCAAGATCTTTTCTTTATAGAATCATTAGATCTCAAGATTCTAAAGAACAGAAAATCTCGTACCGAGTCTTAATTGTATCGTTTCATAAGGACAAAGTTGCTTTCTTGCTGATTCAATTAAAAAACTTATTCCTTTCAACTTGTTCTTTTAGCGAACGTGGAAAATTAGTACTTACTTTTAATTAATTATAGCTAGGTACTAGCATTTCAATTGAGAAACAAAGTGATATTAAAACTTAGATTAGACTAAGAGCAGATTTCACCAATTAAACTGAACGCGATCAGCACATTTAAACCGCGTTCAAGAGCTGTCATTCTCATCGTTGTTGTGGAATATTGACAAGACAAACCCACAGCTTTTCAAAATAAGAGCTCAACCTGAACATTCTTCGTGTTAATCGCAGTAAAACAGCCCTCCTACGTACAAGTATTTATCGAATGGCTCCAGTTATTTTCTATAAAATTCCACGACAGTTAAAGAATCTTAATAATATGATGTTTAAAAAGAAACTGAAACAATTTTTAATTCATAAATGTTACTATTCCACAACTGAGTTTATGGAGGAGACCATTGGGGCGATATCGCGGGCGCCACAGGCATATTGCTGCTTGTCGCTCCCGCGATATCGCGCTAGTCTGGACGAGCCTTTAGCTTATCACAATCTTACATTTAGATTATTATTATTTTGACATCGGTAATTGTGTATTAGTACGTAAGGAATTGTGTGTTAGTATGTAAGTAATTGAATTATTTCATTTTAATTGTGTGTATGTTATGTCGGCACCACTAATTTTATTATTATTTGTTTACTCTCGAGTAAAATGTAGCGAACTGATCATCTTAATATAACATCCTATTAAATTGAAACCCACATTTACGAATATATTTGATTTGATTTGATTGACACTGACCTTAAACGTAGTTAAGACGTGCTGATCGCGTTCAGTTACAGTGGTGAAATTGGCACAAAGTTACTACAATTTTATTAGGCCTTTCTTTAAATGTTTATAGTATGTGTATAGTTGCACAGCATTGTTATGTGAGTACTATGTACTATAAAGCTGCCATTTCCAGGATACGTCTTTCATTGACTTGAATGTGCCCTGACGGCTGGGAGTACCTATGTCGTGCTCACTCTAATGTCTCGCTGATGGTGGCGCGTGTGTTGGATCATTTAGCTCCCTTCAAAATAGTTGAGCTGAATGGTGCTGATCCACGCGTCATGTTCGTGAACGGGCGCCGTCAGTAGAGACTGGTCATCTCTTAGCTGCCACGACTTATTTTAATTTTTGAATTGTTTTTTTTTTGTTAATATTTTTATTACGGACGCTTTTACGTTTTGCATCGTTCTCACATGTATAATTTCAAAATGAATGATGTAAACAATATTTTGTAACCATAATACGTGAAGTTTCTTGCCCGTTCTTCTCCATAGGTACCTACTACGCTTTGGAATGGGAAAATAGCTTCATCTTTCTTAGTGACTGACCGACCCCTTGACCATTCAAAAGTGCCTGTAATTGGTTTATTTGTAATAAATGCATTGAGTTTGAGTTTGAGTTTTGAGTTTTCTGCCACTACGGCCCGTAGCCATACTCAAGCATTACATAAAACTCGTTTAAAGCCATTTGATTGGTTGAAACTTGCTTTAGGTATTACCTAAAGCTACTTTCAACCAATGAAATGGCTTTAAACGAGTTTTGAATGAGGTTCTGTAATACGGGCCTTAGGCCTGTATTCAAAAATGTTTTTCAGTTCTTATTTAATTTTAAATCGAGATCAAAATATCGTTCTTGAATAAGTACCTGTATTAATTCCAATCGGTTTCTGTAATTAATTTGTTATTTATAATTCCTTTAAATAAGACTTCATCGTTACTGGCAGCCTTGTTTTACCCACTGCTGAGATCAAGCTTCCTCCTTTTTGTGCCATGCCTCCCTGGTCGGTGCGAATCTCATCCAGGTCTACGGTAACTTGAAATAAAATACATTTATTAAGACGCTGACAACACCTAAACCGCGGTCACTGTCAGATTGCATAGAAAAGAAAGAGAAGCGCGACGACAAAACGCTTGTAATTTATTGCAAAATATGAAGTAATTATCTATTTACTCAGAATTGAGTTGAGTAATCGAAAATAAAAAACAACCAACTTCTGCATTAGAATAAGACGTACTTGTTATTAATTAATTACGTAATTTATGTTGATATTTAATACAGATATTTTGGATTAGAACTCAAGGTAAGAGGTTAGTTTAACGTTAGTTTGTATCGAGATTTTTTTTTCAAAACGTGTTTTGGTGACAACCAAGTTCTGGGAAATATGTTCAAAATTAACATATATTTTTTTCCGCTACCTCAAACTATACAGATTTGGCAATTTTCTTTCTTAAGAGAAGCCTATTTTGGTCAATTGGGTCTTGTCAGCGCCTTAAACACAGACTAAATGCAGAAGACTTATAATAAACAGCAGATAAAAAAATAATAAAAATAAATAATAAAAGTGTAAAGTGCGATGTAAGAAATTAGGCTATGTTAGGATTCTGCTCCACCTGCCATCACCACGATGTCTAGCAAGATGCGGCTTCTAGCAAGTACTGAGCGGGCAGTATATTTTTATGTTGGTGTAGCGTTTACCACGCAATTATACTTTTTCATTTCAGATTAATCTCTTAAAAATTCACAACACAACGAAAATTACTGCAAAATGATAGCAATACTGGTAATCATTCTTAAAAGGGCTTAATTCTCGACAATGGTACTTATCAAGATTCAATTATGCACGAAAATGAACGCTTTATTCCCCGTTATTGTTTTATTCCCATTCAGATTTAAATTAAAGTGGTATATTGCAACGGATTAATCAAATACTTTTCATTGTGGTATTTAATTTTGTGTCTTTTATTAAGTTCAGTGGTCCCTGATTAAATTAAATATAAAAAAAACCCGTGTATTCTTTTGAAAACCTTTAGGTAGTTCTTGTTCTTGAAAATTTTTTTCCAATGTATCTATTCTTTTTTCACTGGTGAGTGAATCCAAGGTTCCTTCTTACAAAACAGTATTTTGTACACACGTAGGTTGTAGAATAGAATAGAATAGAATAGAATAATTATTTATTTGCATAGAAAGTAGGTACAACACAATGCAGAATGTACTAATTCCAGCTATAACTGCACTATCCAGAAAAAAAAACCAAACAACTGTATTAAGGCTCCTGCAGACTGGGGCGATATCGCGGGCGCGACAGGCTTATTGCTGTCTGTCGCACCCGCGATAACGCGCTAGTCTGCACGAGGCTTTAACATACCAGCTCAAAAAGGCGACATAACTTAAACCTAAATAAAGAAAAGATAACTTTACGTACTATATCTTTGTAAGTATCGCCAGTACCTAGGGCCAATGAACCGATATTTTTTCAATAAAAAAAAAAAAACTAAAGAGCAGCATGATTAAACATGCCTTGCCTTTACAAGCACTCAAGTCGATATATGGGGCACGAGTTCAAATCCGCGCGACTAATCCGATTGGACGGTCGAAAGGATCGGAAGAACGCTTTGTTGCCCAGTCGGTCGCGTGTCCATAATTTCCATAAGTCCATAATTCAATTATCATAGCTGGTGACCCCGCTATACGGTATTATGAGCAGCCGTTAGTTCCTTGTCCGTCCGGCACGATAAACGCCTATTTACGGACACTGGGTACGAAATTGCCCGCTTAATGGTTAGTGACGCTGTTAAAATTTAGTTGCAGTTGAATTTTATTGTTGTCACTGAATATTGATATTTCTGAGAGTCGGAAATGGGGACACTATTTTTGGATGAACAAAGGAATTGCATAAGAAGAAAGTACGGGTTCATTGTAGGTTATTTAAGTCTGCTCTGGATTGTAATGAGGGATATTATAATTTCAACTACATTT
Source organism: Atethmia centrago (assembly GCA_905333075.3). Classification (NCBI taxonomy): domain Eukaryota; kingdom Metazoa; phylum Arthropoda; class Insecta; order Lepidoptera; family Noctuidae; genus Atethmia; species Atethmia centrago. The sequence continues at coordinate 24,083,444 of HG995378.1, read as the reverse complement.
TCGTCCTACTTAATCAAAATGAATTGCGAGGATTTAGTTTGATATTATATCGATGATAAATTGATAAATTGCCAGTTAAAACGTTTCTCGTAGAAAATATAAACTTGAAGCTACGTTTTGCATTAGCATTTTCCACACTTGAAGATCGCGCTTGTTCAAGCGAACTGCAGTTTACCAGCAAGTAGGTACCCCATTTTAAGTCGACCACCTACAAAATATTCGCCAGCAAAAATACACGAGCGAGCTCAAGCCATTACGGAGTACACCCAAAAATGAGCCTTTTTAGTGCAGGTTTTTACCGGGTAAGAACGATGTTTAGCAATATGGACGCATAAAATCGGGAGAGTATCCTGAGTAGATATCAGGGTATAAACTGGCGGTTTTATCGACAAGCTTTCACATCTCTCGACCGGCAACTCCCTAGGGGTAATTCTGATCTTGATGTTACGTTATGTATGTAGTACATACGAGCCCAAAAGCGTTTGTGTATGTAAATTCGATTTGGTTACGTAAAACGTCAGTCATTGGTCCTCATTAAGACGCTGAAAACACCTAAACCGCGGTCACTGTCAGATTGCATAGAAAAGAAAGAGAAGCGCGATGACACAGCGCTTGTAATTTATTGCAAAATATGAAGCAATTATCTTTTTACTCGAAATTGAGTTGAGTAATCTAAAAAAAAAAAACAACCAAGTTCTGCATTCAAATAAGACGTTCTTGTTATTAATTAAATACATAACGTATGTTGATATTTAATACAGATATTTTGGATTAGAACTCAAGGTAAGAGGTTAGTTTAACGTTAGTTTGGATTGAGATTTTTTTTCAAAACGTGTTTTGTAACAACCAAGTTCTGGAAAATATGATCAAAATTAACATATATTTTTTCCGCTACCACAAACTATACAGATTTGGCAGTTCTTTTAAGAAAAAAATCTTAAAAGAACCCTATTTTGGTCAATTGGGTTTTGTCAGCGCCTTAATTTGCTGTGTTGATACTACTATTTTAGAAGGAAGTAATTTTGTGATCGATGATATTAGTTCCGTTACCATTTACGAAATTGTAGGTCGTAGGTTCGAACCCAAGCAGGCGCTTTACTTAGTTATTTCATCACCATTGCTCCCAAAACGGTGAAAGAAAACATCGTGAGGAAACCGGCATGTCATAGAACCAAAAAAATAAAAAATCAAAGACATGTGACATCTACCAACCCGCACTGCGCCCTTGTGGTGGATTACGGCCCACTCCCTCTCACAGAACGGAGGCCTGTGGGGACACTGCCTATAAGTAATGTTCTCACAGAGAGGAGGCCTGTGGGGACACTGCCTATAAGTAATGTTCCCACTGCTGGGAAGCTGTGCGAGCATTATTATAGGCTGATTATGTTGTTATGTTGTTTGATATTAGTTTGCTTTGTGTATTTTAATCAAAATTTCTTTATTAAGACAACAAAGTTCCAAATGTAAGTAATATCGTATTGCTAGTCTAAAGGCTCGTGCAGACTAGCGCGATATCGCGGGCGCGACAGGCAGAAATATGCCTGTCGCACCCGCGATATCGCCCCAGTCTGTAAGAGCCTTTAGTAAGTAAGGCAATATTATTATCTGAGTTTGAAGCAATTTGCACAGATAACCAAGTAAGGTACAACGTAGGTATTGAACCGAGTTTGATGCTCAAAGGTAGTTCGTGATTAGGTAGTAGGTACTGTCAAATTTTCTCATTCGATTTTAAACTTGACCATCAACATTTTAAGGTTTAAAATCAATTGGAGAAATTTGACAGTTTGTAGTAACTTGATGTACTGGTGACTGTACATTTTCGTAGGTTGATCTTGGACTTTTTTCTTATTTAAAACATGATAGGAGTAATTCAAATGAAAAGGAAAATATACCTACTTATACCAGGGGCTTGTGGCTAAGTAATAACAGCCGCACGGGTCGATCGATCAGGTTAAGCTACGCTTGCCGCCGTTGGTCCGTGGATGGGTGACCATTTTTACATACCAAGACCCCTCCGTGCCTCGGAAAGCACGTTAAGCCGTTGCGCGTTGATCCCGGCTGTCATTTGTACATCTTTTACAGCCGTTACGGGTCGTCAGAAGCTCGAAAGTCTGACAACCAGTCTTACCAAGGGGTATCGTGTTATCCAGTAACTGGGTTGTGGAGGTCAGATAGGCAGACGCTCCATGTAAAATTCTGGTATTCAGCTGTATCCGGTAAGACTGGAAGCCGACCCCAACATAGTTGGGAAAAGGCAGGCAGATGATGACTTACTTATACCGATCAGATTGAGTAAATTAACTGCATATTTCAAGTATACAGTTCTTATAGATTTTAATAGTAATACAGCTTTTAACAGCAGCAGTGGTTTTGACAGCAGTGGTGGCCTAGTGGTAACGGCTGCGACTTACGAGTTGTTATAGGTCGTAGGTTCGAACCCAGACAGGCGCTTTACTTTGTGTAAATAATTTCATCACAACTGCTCTCAAAACGGTGAAGGAAAACATCGTGAGGAAACCGGCATGTCCTAGAACCAAAAATTCGAAGACATGTGACATCTACGAACGCGCACTGGGCCCGGGTGGCCACTCCCGGCCCACTCCCTCTCACAGAGAGGAGGCCTGTGTCCCACTATTGGGAACATTATAGGCTGATTATGTTATGTATGTTATGTACAGCGTTTAATACCAACTAACTTATGTTTAAGTAAATGAGAACTTGTGACATTAAAACTGGCTCTGTTTTTATAGTTGTCAGGTAGTTGGAGGACCATGAAACACAGTTACGACCGAACGCTGCGGTAAATTTTCTTGCTCTACAGTGCACTTTGTTTTTGGGCGGGAAATTGAAATTTGGAACAGTGCACTTTAATACACAAATAATTACTTGAAACGAGAATGTTGCTTGTTTTATAAACCCCTATCTTTGATGAAATCCTTATACGACTTTGAAATCTGTTATTACGCCTTCATTTAATGCAAGTATGTTATGCAAAAAGTGTATATTTAACTAGAACGCATTATTTAAGTATTATATTAAACTATGAAATAAATTCATGAAGTAAATGTCTACCCAAAGCATACAAAACGATATAACTTTCAAACTACTTTAGATATTTTCGTGATTTTTTTTGTATTAAGGCGCTGACAAGACGTAAATAACCAAAATAGGCTTGTCTTAAGAAAAAAAATGCCAAATCTGTATAGTTTGTGGTAGTGGAAAAAATATATGTTAATTTTGATCATATTTCCCAGAACTTGGGTGTTACCAAAACACGCTTTGGTAAAAAATTTCGATACAAACTAACGTTAAACTAACCTCATACCTTGAGTTCTAATTCAAAATATCTGCATCAAACATCAACATACGTTACGTATTTAATTAATAACAGGAACGTCTTTTTTGAATGCGTCTTGGTTTTTTTTATTTTCGATTACCCAACGCAATTTGGAGTAAATAGATAATTGCTTCATATTTTGCAATCAATTACAAGCGTTATGTCATCGCGCTTCTCTTTCTTTTCTATGCAATCTGACCGTGACGGTGCTGTCACCGTCTTAACATACTATTTTATTATCTATAATTATATCTATGACTTTTTTTCATATTTTCATTACTAAATACAAATATTCACTACGAAACCGAACGCGGCACGCCGTGAACACGACGCGCATTTGTATGGCCAAGGTCAACGACTATTGCCCGACCAATAAGTGTTAATTCGACGTATCTTGTTTTTATGAGTGGGTACACTATGCAGGCAGCCATATTATAAGTTGGGGGATTACTTCGCTGATAAAAACGCATGGCTCAATGCTGTTCCCGCTCCACAACCAGAAATAATTGATGAACATTCGTGTATACTGCTGGAGCTGCTGAAGATTGTAAACTATCTTTACACTGTATAAACTAAATCTCCTTCTTAATATAACTGCACAGCACAGGTGTACTATGTACTATAGAGCTACAATTTACCGGGTAGCATGTCATTCATCGACTTGAATGTGCCCTGGCTGCTGAGAGTATGTTATGCTCACTCAAATGTCTCACTGATGGTGGCGCGTGTGTTGGATCATTTAGCTCCCTTCAAAATCGTTAAGCTGAATGGTGGTGTCCTGTTCGTGAACGGGCGTCGTCAGTGAGGGTTGGTCATCTTTTAGCTGCTCATTTTGGTGTTTTGTTTTTGGTTTCTGTTTTCTTTACTCTGGACGCTTTTAACGTGGATGTCTTTTTTTACATCGATCTCACTTAAAATATAAATTCAACAATAATGATGTAATAAATATTTTGTAACAATGTAATTTAAAAGCGGGTTCATGGCGTTTCATGCCGTTCTTCTCCATAAGTACATACTACGAGCTTCATATTTCTGACTGACCGACTCCTGACTATTCAAAAGTGTAAATGGTTTAATTGAAATAAATGCTTTTGAGTTTGTTTGTTGTCAAATGTTTTAAAATTAAACTCAGATCATAATGATAAATTCAATTTACAATTTGACAGTTCTCATATCCTTACATCATAATATTATAAATATGAAAGTGTGTTTGTTTCGCTTTCACGCTAAAACGGCTGAACGGGTTTAGATGAAATTTGGCACATGGGTAGCTTATGACCTGGATTAGGACATATGTAGGTTACTTTTATTCCGATATTCCCACGAGTTCGAGACTTACGTGGGTGTAACCGTGGGGCGTAGCTAGTCGAATATAAAGAAGAAATAAAAAATAAAAAGTCGTTTATTCTGCTAAAAAAACGCTGATTACAATAAAAAAACCTAAAATACACATACAGAGTAGTTAAAAGCCAAACCTTTATTGCTTGAATATGAGTTCAAGCAATAAAGGTTTTACTATCTTGTCCATTGCTTGATGTCAGGGCCAAGGACCAAAGACAATGAACCTTTAAACATACTTATCTGTACATTTGATGGAAGTGTTGTCATATCAATATTCACACTTCCGACAAATAACAACACCTAATCCGCGGTCACTGTCAGATTGCATAGAAAAGAAAGAGAAGCGCGATGATACAACGCTTGTAATTTATATGAAGCAATTATCTATTTACTCAACATTAAGTCGAGTAATCGAAAATGAAAAAATACAACCAAGTTCTGCATTCAAATAAGACGTTCTTGTTAAATACGTAACATACGTTGATATTTAATACAGATCTTTTGGATTGGAACTCAAGGTAAAATGTTAGTTTCACGTTAGTTTGTATCGAGATTTTTATTTTAAAACGTTTTTTGGTAAAACCAAGTTCTGAGAAATATGTTCAAAATTAACATATATTTTTTCCGCTACCACAAACTATACAGATTTGGCAATTTTTTCTCTTAAGACAAGCCTATTTGTCTCTTGTTAGCGCCTTAACCATACTTTGCAATATTAATTACAACTGAAGTAAAAGGTACTTACTTAGGTACTTACTTTTATTCCCGAAGTAATCTCACATTGTGTGCTCACGTGTACGACTTAACAACTTTGTTGTATCGACAACTATGTATAAGTTTTCTATTTGTCTTCGTCATGAACGTGTGTGTTTTTTTGATTTAACGGTTTACCTCTATGGTTGCAATTTACGATAATCCTTCTGCTGGGGAGTCTGTTGCGCCACTTCTTTCTCCCAGATAAAGCACTAAAGTGAAGGGCGGGCGGCTTTTTGGATATAATTTTGACAATCGAACAGTGCTGATTCTCAGCCTAGTTTGAATAAATGACTTTTAATTTGATTTTGTGAGATTATGTTGATATCGTGTGAGTCGGTAACGAAATGGCATCGGCAGCGTAAGATATATTATGATTTATTTTTAACCATGGACAATTAACCACTTCTCTCAAAACGGTGAAGGAAAACATCGTGAGGAAACCGACATGTCCTAGAACCAAAAATTTTAAGGCATGTGACATCTACCAACCCGCACTGGGCCCGCGTGGTGGATTGCGGATCAAACCCCCACACCGAGAAGAGGCCTGTGTCCCAGCAGTGGGAACATTATGATTATTATAATTATTAAGATAACTTTAATTTGAAATTTAGCCATAATAGCCTACCATAGCTCTGTTAAAACGATCAACGAACGGTCTCTTAATCGTTTGACAGGCTTTAATGTTTTAAATTTAGGCTATTATCTTCTGAAAATATGACCCAGTTACTGGATTGTGGAGATCAGATAGGCAGTCGCTCGATGTAAAATACTGGAATTCAGCTTCATCCGGGTAGACAAGAAGACGACCCCAATATATTTGGGAAAAGGTTAGGCAGATTGATTGATCTTTTGAAAATATGAAAATAAAAGATAATGGAAAAAGTATTGATGATAGAAAACTAGCACACCAGCTTCTAACGGATCACTTCACTCAATAATAAACCAACAAAAATAACATTCTATCATAAAAAAATATTCTCTGAAAGCCCTTTAATAGAGCGCGTTTGTCGTAAACTGTAAAATTCCTTTTACCGAAGGAAATGTTTCTGTTTTCTAACGCAAGGCGAGTTTTATGGAGGCACATTACTGACTTGGCCGGTCGTAAAGGCTTTAGAGTGACGACTTGGACCCTGCGCAATGTGTTGACACATGGCCGAGAAAGGGTATCTGTAACTACTGCTCGATTTACAGAACGCACCACGAATGACTTTGTGTGCTGAAGTTAGTATTTTCTCATTCACAAGCCGTGTGCCCCATGGGATTTGCCATCCAACGAGATCAACTTTCATCTTCTATTTAACTCCTTTAGGTGTTTTTAGGGTTCCGTAGTAAACAAGGAACCCTTATAGTATCGCCATGTCCGTTTGTCTGCCTGTCCCCACTGTAGCTCAGAGAAGCTTAATACTAGAAAACTGTAATTTGGCATAGGTATACATACATTCATCACTTTGACAAAGTACTAAAATAAAATCTTGAAAAAATGCCCTTGCACGTAATGTGGGGATGATATTATTTTTTCTCGTCTACCCCATAGTGTGGAGTATTGTTGGATAGTCCTTTCAAATATATTATGTCTGTGAACACCACTTTTCAATTCAAGGAATCACTTGCGTAATATGAAGCATTAAAGTGATAATTTTTGCTAGAGTCACTTGTCCCCGAAGCAAGTGGTAAAACAAAATCTTGAAATAAATTTTTTTTAGGTTACTTTGCACGTAATATGGGGATGATATCATTTTTTCGATTTAAGGATCCGTTTGCGTAATATTAAGCTTTAAAGTGCTATTTTTTGTTAGAGTCAAGTGCCAGCCCCCCCCCCCCCCCCCCTGCCAGCTAAACGGTTGTTTATGGAGATGTAAAAAAAATCTTGGCAGTAGTACATACAATGAAATTAGAAGGAAAACTACCACGGCTAAGTAGGCTTTACAAGTTAACGAGTTATAGTCGACCAACTAAAATTTGTAGTTGGAGAATTGACCGTGGCATATATGGGAGAACATGTTTTTCAACTACAATGTTAAGTTTGTTTTTGGCATAAATTCAACCCAAATTCCCAACTACGGAACCCTTCATTGTGCGTGGTCCAACACGCAGTTGGCCGGTTTTTTTTTTATACTTACTTATTAGTCACTTTTCATATAAGAAAATTAGTCTTCTGCAAAACAAGCTTCTAAACAAAGTTAAGGCTGCGCATTGTTTGTCAGCGACGTGAGTTAATGTTTAACGATTTGAATTAAGAAGCCAGCGGCTTTGCCCGCGTAGATGTCGGAAATTATCCCACGAGACAGGGACCTTTGTTCTACCGGGATTAAAAGCATCCTATGTGTTAATCCAGATCCATAATATAAACTAGCTGTGTGCCTTTCATTCAAATCCTATTAGTAGCCAAATACTATGGTGAATTCATGCAAGTCTAGTTACACTTTTTGTTCGGTTACTGCTCAAAAAATGTGCACAACGTGTCGTGAACAGAATACCGTATTGTATTCATGCAACGTACTACTGAAATAAAAAGTATCCTATGTCCTATTCCAGGTTACAAAAACTATCTGTGTGCCAAATTTCATCCAAATCCGCTCAGTCATTTTTGCTTTATCGAGTAACAAACAAACTAATATTACCATTTATAGAAAATCAGTACGATTACGCACTTTCAAAAATAAGTAGTTTATCGGGTTATATTAAACGTTGCTTAAAGTAAAGTGATGATCCACGTCTCCTTAAGTAACTACATTTTTTAAAAGATTGACACCGTTTTCTCTTAGGTTAAGTCTCTATCTTGGACTTGTAGTTTGACAGTTGTGCGACAGTAACAGGAAAAATGCTTATTCAAAGCATTTGCTAAGTAACGCTTATTAATCGAATCCTTAGGATTTGGAATTTCTTCCAACTATCGAAGGAATCAAAATCAAAAGACATTTTTCCAAACCAGGCTGAGAATCAGCACTTTTCGAACGTCAAAATTACATAAGACAGTCCTCCAAAACGCCCGTCCTTCACCACTTCCTAGTGCTTTAGCTGGGAAGAAGTGGCGCAACGAACTCTCCAGCAGCACAGCTGTCTGTTCAATTAGAAAAAAAATATGGATCCTATACAAAAAAAAAATACCTATGTATAATAAATATGCAAAATAATTTACACTACACGCAACACAAAACATTAAATTATTAGCCATATATCAGCTAGCACTCCACCGTAACAGAAAAAACGTCGAAAACTATGAACTCATAAAGAGTATTTGCAGCTAACTTCACACACCCAAAGATCCGTGGCGCGTACTGTCCAATGCTTTGTCGTCAAGATTACGAGTTAAATGCGGTTTTCTGAGATGACAATCTAAAATGTTTGGACGTGTGATAGGATCGGAAACAAGATTACTTTATATGTATGTAGGCTGTACTAGGAATTTCGTTTGTGCTACATTTTAAAGGGTAACAAATGGGGACATAAATCTTGGATTCAAACTCAGATTCAGATTGGATACCCGAAATACATGTAGGTAAAGTGGGCCTAGCACCAACATGCGGAGTCAACATACATTGAAAATACTCGTTTCGCACATAACATTTATTTAGCTTTAAGACTTTACCAATATATCTATGACTAGCTGCATCCCGCGGTTTCACCCACATAAGTCTTGATCCCGAGGGATTATCGGGATAAAAGTAACAAATTTTCATCCAAATCCGTTCAGCCGTTTTAGCGTGAAAGCGTAACACAGAAACAAACTCACTTTCGCATAAGGCGCATGTGGCGGCCACCGCTCTTCAACGAAACCCTAGTTGGTTTCGTAGAAGAGCGGTGGCCGCCACATAACGGCCGCAGTGACGGCTGTCATGAAAATGATGGCACGGGGGTCTGACTTTACGGTGTCAAAAAACGCTCTCTAGGAAAACACGCCAACTTACTTACATAAATAAAGTTTCAGTGTCGTCATTCGCCGGTAAATTGCAGACGTTATGTGGCGCAGAACTACAGTTGCGGCCCACGACCTACAACTCTTAAGTCGGGGCCCAGTGGTAACAGCCACCGGGCCCCGACTTAAGAGTTGGGTTTGGGTTGGTTGAGCTCGGGACTTACGAGTTGTAGGTCGTGGGTTCGCACCAAGTCACGTGCTTTACTTTATGTAAATAATTTGTATCACCACTGCTCTCAAAACGGTGAAGGAAAACATCGTCAGGAAATGTGTTACCCACGTAGGAACCAAAAAATCGAAGACATGTGACATCTACCAACCCGCACTGGGCCCGTGTGGTAGATAACAGCCCACTCCCTCTCGAATAGAAGAGGCCTGTGTCTCAGCAGTGGGAACATTATAGGTACCTACGCTTATTATGCTATGTGGAGGCCAGTGCTTTTTTAGGAAACTTTAAGGTTATGAAAATGTTCCCTAGCGTAGCGTAGCTAACCAATATTTTAGCCACACAGACAAACGAATTGTAAGGTATTTAAGTATTCTAGTTTTCTTCCTTCAATTATCCTAGTTTCCCCAAAGACTATTTTATGTTTACTATCTAAGTGGGTTAACCACAATAACTCAACAGGTAGACTTGAACTCACGATCGACATCCTAGCGTCAGCCAGTCAACGTCTTAGCGTTTAAGCTGATTTCACTTCACATATGGCTTCATCAAGCGGTCTAGTGACCGTGATTTCTGTAAACCATTCTAGTGAATGGTTTACAGAAATCACGGAAGAATATGGTCTAATCTGCTTGTGGCAGTGTGTTCGGCCTGTGACCACATATGGTTTCTATTAGACGGAGTATCACGTTATGAAAACAATGTATATTCGTAAAAAACAGTCTCAAGTCAAGACAAACATCCATCTTGTTATTAGTATCTACCAGGGTTGTTGCGAACATCAGCATCAACATCTGCAGAACTTCAGCATCATTTTCAACATCAGCATCAGCATCAGCATCCGCATTGATCGATGCTGATTATTAATGCTGAAGTTCGAGTCATGACCGCAGACGGTGCGGGGCTTGTAGCACGAGTTGTGTCCGCTTGCGAGTTTTGACCAATCCAGAGGTCGACCGCGGTGATTGCGATTGTAAACAAACGCAAACTTGTCTCATTACGTAATAATACGTCATTGCATTGAGGACGGCTTTATCAAGGCGGAGAGAAAGAAGAGGAAGCCTACTTATCGCAACCAGTGTGGGACAGCGCCTGCAGGTACTACGAGTAACATGCTGCTACGTCCTGCAGTACCGACGACGCAGCTGTACGTGTCCCGTTTGCACTACTCTACGAAGACTGCGGACATCGTAGAGTACATACGCATGAAGACCAACTGGACCAATTTCAAGTCGTTTGTAGTGCGTGTTCCGACTCATCATTTGGTGACCTTCCTCGAGGAAGAGTTTTGGCCGAAAGATGTGCTGTATCGACGTTTCCGCGGTCGGCTACGCGACATCTCGCAGCGTAACATGACGCCGTTAGTTTTAAAGTTTGTTGTAGAAAATATGTATTAGTTTATAGTTATTGTTTTTATACTTATTTATGTATTGTGTTTTTATGGGCCTTAGTTGCCTGAAATAAAGGATATGATTATTATTATCTTTTATTTCACTATTTACACATTATAATTTTATTTTTTAATATTAGGATATAAAAAATATATAGAAACATTTAAAAATACAAAAAAATGGTAGCCCACCGGTACCGGTGGTCAGGGCTCATTATTATTATTACTAGGCGTTAAAGTTATTGTACTTTTTGTAAACTGTTGTGTGATAAATAAATAATGCCGCCTCCGTTGAGAAGTGGAATATGGTCGTATTTTAAATTAGTGAATCATGGAAAACTGTGCAACTTTTAGGTATACATTCATAATGGTCACTGCTTTTTTTAAGAAAATAATTAACATCAGCATCACCATCAGCATCCGCTGATGTCAATGATAAAACATCAGAATCATCATCAGCATCCGCTGATGTGAAATATGCATCAGCAACAACCCTGGTATCTACCATTGGGCATTTTATCAAGACCCTGACAACACCTTAACCGCGGTCACTATCAGATTGCATAGAAAAGAAAGAGAAGCGCGATGACACAACGCTTGTAATTTATTGCAAAATATGAAGCAATTATCTATTTACTCAAAATTGAGTTGAGTAATCGAAAATAAAAAACAACCAAGTTCTGCATTCAAATAAGATGCTCTTGTTATTAATTAAATACGTAACGTATGTTGATATTTCATACATATATTTTATAAAAAAAAAAAAAAATAGATTATATATAATCTATACTGACCTACGCGTTGCCAATATAAATAATAAAATAATATTTATAAAATCACCGTCATCAATAATTTACAATTTATAATCTAAAAACTTATATAATTAATTAATAAAAATAACAAAATATCCTATCTTAACTAAAACTATACACAAACAAAAAGGCGGAAGAGCTCATTGGGCATCAAAAAATTCGTCCGCATCGCTGTCAATGGGAAAAGTGCCCAAAAGGCTGGCATATATTTTGGTTTAGAACTCAAGGTAAGGGGTTAGTTTAACGTTAGTTTGTATCGAGATTTTTTCTCAAAACGTGTTTTGGTAACAACCAAATTCTGGGAAATATCTTCAAAATTAACATATATTTTTTCCGCTACCACAAGCTATACAGATATGGCAATTTTTTTCTTAAGAGAAGCCTATTTTCGTCAATTGGGTCTTGTCAGCGCCTTAAACAAAATACTAATCGAGGATCGACCACTGTGATGGAACCAGATGGAACCACGTACGACGTTCAAAGACGAACGAAAGAAGAAATTAAGCGGAAACAAACGACAAAGTACGAACATAGCCGAAGCGTGCGATCGTAATGGGAGGCAATACGAGGTGAATTTATACTCATGCTTCCACATTTTCATAGCAAGTCCCAAGTGAGCTAGATAGAGAAAAGCGAGCACAAACGGCGATCTTTATACACGTCGCTTGCGCTTTCCACATTCGTACGATATGAATGCAAAGTACCAAAGTTCTGGTCCGCATTTTCCAGTAAATGTTCCAAGAGGACCAAGATAATATTATTATAATTATTTCTTCCATGTTTTAATGTTGCGCAATTTCGTATTTATGTGTTATTTTCACGACTGCTCATAAAAATTCAAAATCCTCGTAAGGCCAGAGCACAAAAAATGCGAATAATATCAGCATATTCATTTGAATTATCGTTTATTATGCGGTGTGGAGAATGCCGCAGTGGATTATCCCACAAATACAATATGTTATGTTTGTGTTACAATATGTTTATTTCAAAATGGGATCCTCTTTTCTCCTCGCGCTGGAGTCCTGGTAATTGCGAGATACACACTCAATATTACTCAAATTATAACTGAAAATACTACGTGGATTCTTTTATTCGTCCAAACAAAGCAGTAAAGCTAGACAAAATTGCAAAACAAAATATACATAGAATGAATACATTTCCTAGTATTCCCGTTGCTGAATTTTGTGCAACAAATTTAAAAGCAGTAAACAGTACATATTTTTAAGGTTCCGTAGTAAACAAGGAACCCTTATAGTTTCGCCATGTCCGTCTGTCTGTTTGTCCACGCTGAAGGTCAAAGACGTTTAGTACTAGAAAGCTGTAATTTGAAATAAGTATACATATTGAGCACACCGAGCAAGTGGCAAAACAAAATCATAAAAAAAAAATTTTTTAGGTTACCTTGCACGTAATGTGGGGATGATGTTTGCGTAATATTAAGCTTTAAGGTGCTAATTTTTATTAGAGTCAAGTGCCTCCCCTGCCAGCTAAATGGTTGTTTATGCAGATGTGAAAAAATCATGGCAGTAGTACATATAAAGAAATGAAAAGAAAACTATCACAGCTAAGTAGGCTACCAACTTAAATTTGCAGTTGGAGAATTGACCGTGACGATGTATGGGAGGACATGTTTTTCAACTACATTGTTAAGTTTGATTTTGGGATAAATTCATCCCAGCATTCCCACCTACGGAATCCTTCATTGGGCGTGGTCCGACACGCACTTGACCGGTTATTTTTTTCATTGACACGCTAAGAAGAAGTATCTAATAATGTGACTTTATGTTACGTCAACTGTATTTTTTGCGGTGATATCCGTTTATGAATAAAATATGGAAGAAGCTCGAATTTTACCCCTAATCTTTTGTTTACAGGGCACAACAAACTTGGTCGATTGTATTCGAGATATTCGAGTAGGTACTTCGAGTACACCGTTTTACGCACATTACCGGAAAAACTTATCTCGGCTTCTCTCGCGCATAAAATGTTGACATTAAGGTATTTTGGCTTTTTTAACAATTTAGTTGTATGAGCAAGTATGTATTGAGTGTGTGAAAAAGCATTTGGTTACAACACGTTTCAAGAAAAGTGTATAGTTTGAAATTTTTTACACTTCTGCGATATTTGCTTCTAGACCGCAATTTTTTTTTACCTATTGGACCTTTATCTTCAAAAAATTCAAACTTTAAGCGAGCACGCGGCCTCATTAGATGTTCATGAAAAAAAAAAACTAATCCCGATGAGAAATAGCAAATTCATTCACGGTAAAATTAAAGTTCCTTTGAACTATCCTTCAAAACTTTGGTTCACTCCATAATGTATAGTGATTAATGAAAAAATATCCCACAGTCATTCATGCCGCCCTCCACGATCGAATCGCGTTCATTCATTTAATCCAGATTTTAGATTAACAAAGAATCTTGGTAGTTCGGGAAAAAAAATATATTTATGGAATGGACTGCGGCTGCTGCCGGCCGCTGCCAGCTTCTGCCGTTCCGGTGTGAATTGGCCTTAGCACAGCGTCAATGCGACACTAGTTCTTAAACAAACGTCGATAACGTCTTTTGTTGAGTATGACTCGTTATAAATATCTGAAATACATTTTTTTTTGTGTGGGCAATCATCAAGTAACTTCTCCCGCTCTGGGCGGAGCGGGAGGGTGTGTCAGACTCTTACTGACTAAAACCCACCCGTATTCCTTCCTGTTGCCTGTGTTGCCAGGGGCCTCGGTGACCCATAAGTACCTTCCCGCGACCATCTGACTTGCATAAGGTTGCATCGTGGAAAACCATATCTAATCAAAGCAAAGATGTGTAGCTTAGATAATATAATTGGCTATGTAATATAATAAGTTGGTATATTGTCGTGTGCTAGCTAACATATGGCAAGTAATTTAATTTAATGTTTTGTGTTTCGTAATGTTAATTACTTTGCATACGATTTGTACAGAATCAAGTTTATACAGGGTGACATTGAAAACATGCGACAAATCGAAATGGGAGATTGTACTCATCATCATCATCATCAGGAAGTGGTGAAGGGCGGGCATTTTTGGGGGACTGCCTTATGTAACTTTGATGTTCGAAAAGTGCTGATTCTCAGCCTAGTTTGAATAAAAGACTTTTGATTTTGATTTTGAATATAATACCTATAGTATTATTATTATAATTAATACAAGAAAAAAATTGAAAAGAGTATGCTTAGATGGTTTGGTCATATTAAGAGGATGAATGAAAGGCGACTAACAAAGGGTATTTACAAGGCAGATGTGAGTGGAAATGCCGGGAGGGGAAGCACCAGGAAGACATATAGTGACCTCATTGGTGATGTTCCTCAAAAAGGTCAGGTGCGTAGTACTCGCAACCGGCGTGCGTGTATGACCAGATGTATGAACGTAAACGAAGCGAAAAGAGTATGTAAGGAGCTTAGCAGGTGGCGTTCTATAGTTTCTGCCTACCCCCATGGGAAGAAGGCGTGAGTTTATGTAAGTGTATATATGTTAATATAATATTTGGATGTATTTGTTTTAGGAACGCCCAACTAGGTACAAATACTGGTAAATAACTGTCTGTTACAGTTTTGACGTTTGATCTAACTCCACTGAAAATGGACCAGTGAAAAATCTTGAATGTTTTAACAGGAAAGTTCAGTTCAAAAAAATAAAAGTCAGAATAACGATTCTACTTCCCAGCCACTGCAAATCCCATTCTAGTTTTCATAGAATCTCTGAAAGATCCAGTCCAAACTATCGTATATCTAACCCAGTAACACTAAAGACTGCATTCACTACGTTTCATGAATTAAGTTGATGATGGTAGTATTAAAGAATAAAGCTCTTAGTTGCAGCCCTGGCAGAATGCCAAGCTTCCTTGTGCCGAACGATTATTTCCATTTTGACTTATTATACACGGTTGGAAACGTTTTAATATCACTATCTTAAGGTGGGTAATGGAATGTTATTGGTGGTTTATGTGTACTGTACTGTGACTTGTGTTTTTTCGGTCATTGTAAAAATATTATTTTTGGTGGACTGCTAAAAATAATATTTTAAATGTAAGTATCGTACGAATTCTTTCTTTTCAGTCACACAGCAGTTAGGAAATAATCATCTAAATTAAATATTGTGTTTGACCCAAAATGCCTGTGTGTGTGTGTGTGTGTGTGTGTGTTTGATTTAATTGGAACAGAATCCTCGGTATCAGGGAAAACCATTTTCCTAACAACAACACAACATCAGTGTCCCGATTGGGCTCATGTTTTTACTTTTTACAAAGTTGTTCTACCACGGCAAGTAAGTTTTATCCAACAACAATCAGAGGTAGAAGATAGATCCAGCTAATCTAGGAACAATTGTTTTTCTCAAGAAAAGTAAGTTTTATAATAATAATAATTCTTTTATTTCAGACTCATCCCGAGATTACATCCATATTTGTTAGTAGAATTGAGAGCTTACAAACTAGTGTTAGTAATATAATAGCATAAATGGTAAACACTAAGGCAGGTCCGGGTGGACTTCCCGATGATGGTGGCAAATCACTATACGACTGCGTGCAGCCGTATCCAGCTAGCCAGCATCGGAGAGTCCCACCGGTCCGCCAGTGCATGCAGGATGGTGTTGGGACTGTCGCGTGTATACAACAACCAAAAAGTTCCTAGACTCGGTACAGTCTAGGAACCAATCATAACCAGAAAACGCAAAGACACTATTTATCTCTAACATAGGTCCCATTCTAACTTCCAAAATCAAACTTAGCCCAATAATAATTAATTTAAACACTTAAGATCTCCAGATATTGATCTGAAGTTTGAGTCATGTGAGTCTACTAGGGAAGTTCGTACGAATCGCTTCCAAAGTAAGCGTGTGAACTTTGCTCCTTATTATCTATTCCACGCGATAGTTCGAAACCCAATCAATGTTTACATCAATACGCCCTTTTGCTTCGTAAGTACATTATACTGTGGGTTATACTACGCGTGAGCTGAGTTAACATAATAAGGCGATTTTATAATGGGATGTTTGGAACAATGACTTGACTTGATATTTGACTGCGTCGTAGTCTTGTGGTCGCATGAGCATGAGGTTCTGGGTTCGATTCCCAGGTCGGACAAAGTGTTATTGAGTTTTTCTATCAATAATTTCTCAGTAGCAGCCCAGAGTCTGAATTTGTGCCTGGTTGCTGGCAATAGGCTCGCCCCCTATTACATAGGACTTAAAAATAACTGGAGATATGTAGGTATACTTTAGGTACACGTCTACTTAACTATTCAGCGATTACAGGCGCGATTTCATGTGCATATATTATGTTAGTGAAAATCAAGCTGGGCAAGGGCTTTATTCTGGCGCTATTGTTTACGTTTTGAATCTATGACGAGATAGACGAACCTAATTTTTAGATCTGTGACCGTTTAGAGGATGTGATCACAATGGATTGGCATAATTACGACATCCTCTAAACAGTTAGATAAGAGAAGTTTTTTGCTGTAATTGTACAGCAAAAAATCATCTCGTGGTTTATACTCAGTGACTGTTTGTTACCTCAGAACTCCGTCATTTATGAACCGATTTAGATTTTTTTGTTTATTTGAAACAGTTTATTTCCAGATTGGTTCCATATAAGTTTGATCTAGTTTTGATGAGCGATTTTTGAGTGAGCTTCAATAATACCTACGTATTTTTTGCACATAGTCTATGTTGATGATGTTATACTAACTTCTTGTCACTAATATTTAAATTGCAATATTAGTGACAAGAAGTTATTATATAGCGTAGCTACCACAACTAAAAAGTGAAAATAAACAAAAATACAAAAAAAAAAAAACGCCTTCCAAATAATACACTACAAAGTGAAAAGTAACTTTAATTTCAGAGGTCTCTGGCAAAAAACGAAAGTACAAAACCAAAGATACCAACTTCCGAAATTAAATTGTTTTTATGCACGTTCTGTGATAATAAAACAATTTTCTTTCTTCCTTTCTTATCTGTTAAGTTTCAGTTTATTTTACAGTAGGTACATTATTACACTTAAGGATCTCAATGAAATTACAACACCTTCGCACGTATTTACACAGCTGGCGATAGCAAAATGTGTTTTGACAGACGACGTATTGGAGTTATAACATGCCACAGACTATCATAACTCTATTCCAAATCTTTATCTCATCAGAGGTCCCATCTTAGTTTGAACATAACATTCTCTTTATTGCTTCTCTGTGCCAAACTGTATGTAGTTCGGCTCAAACTAGTTTTTTTCCCGTCCTTGGCCCAATTTACCTTCAGATGTTGTTTTGTTCATCTCTATGTATCGCTTATGGCCAGGTCAGAGTAATTACATGATGACGATTCAACCTAGTTTTTCTTGTCTTTGGCCTTCTTATTTAAGGCTGAAGTTATGTTTATGAATGTTATTTCGTTTTATGCTTGTAATTTAATGGGAGTAAAAGTGTTGTGTTAATTTGTATATTCACTTTTTTTTTCTTTTCACCTTTGTTAACTATTAAGTTATTAAATACATAAATTCACACTTTATACCATAGGCGTTGGCAGAAAGTACAGAACACCGAAAGCTACTATACTAACATATATTAAAAGTTATATTTAAATATAAAATTATTTATTTATACTTTATTGTCCAACACAAAATAAATAATAAAAATAATAAAATAATAAAAAGTTTATTTCGGAACAATAACACAAGACTAAGTACAACATGTAAAACGATGATAGCTGCAAAAGTATAAACTGTAGCGCAGCTAACAACGTCCTTCCCCAGATACAGAGTGGAGTGATGTTCAAAAATTGCCTAATATGTAATTAAGTTAATTTAGATTTAAATAATTAATAATGAAAATATGATAAAAATAAACAGTTCCTACAGGACATATTATGATTTGGGATGTATACGTTGTTGTGTACGTTGAGTAAATGTAGCGAGTGTAGGATGAATTGAATCAAACACTACAAAATATAGGTACAATGGACGGCCTTATCGCTTTCTGCGATCTCTTCCAGGCAACCTTGGAATGGACAGTGATTTGCCTGAACATAAAGTGGGACTGTCGTAAGTGCAAATAATAGTTAGGTATACAATAAACTAGAATAAATGTAATATCGTGTCAAATGCCACGACTGAACACTATCTCCCAAAATACAAGTTGCAGCTTAGTTTAGGAATCAGTATCAGTAGGTACTTTTTGTACCATCCCCAAAAAAATACACAGATATATATATATACCCTAAATAATATATACATAAATACAAAAGGTAACACTAATATTGCAACGGGCACTCGTTGCAAAATTAGTGTTACCTCTTCCTAGCTCAGTCATAATTAGCTTAATCATCGAGGTTAACAAGAGTATATCTTCTAACGAATAACTTAGTTTGGAAGTAAAAGTAAAATACTAATTTAACTCACTCTTCTGTATACCTCCGTCGCTTTTCAAGAAATGTGCAGAAACAAACGCATACTAAGTAAGTAAATGTCTGCACGTTCCTAACCCTCCCGTGCCAAGAACATGCAATCAACCCTGATTCGGAAATAAGTTTATCTTGCCAACGTGGCACGTCCCGATCACAACACGCGCTCGTCTCGGTGTGAACCTCTTTAGTTTTGTAATCACGTTCCCTACTAATTGGTGGAGGCCTCGCGTCGCAAATAAGGCGGTTACTTAAATAGACTTCAAGGCTTCTTGAGGAGCGAAATGCTTATAACTATTTAAGTGGCTCTTGGAACTATTTTACGATGAAATCTTGTCTGCAACTAATAATAGTTTGGTGATAGTTATGAAAGTGTGGATGTACATACGTCAGTATTTTCTACACGACTAACCATGTGCCAGCATGCAGCAAGAAAAAAAAAACGCCAAGGGACACCACAAAAACTATAGTAAAAAAAAATTGGTTGTCTGTAAAGTCGGTTTACGGACGATAATTTTACGTGATAACGAGAGAGAGATGCGTCACAAGCTGAACGCTTAGGCCGATCTTGCCTCTCTATCACTAGTTCCACGCTCTCGCTTGCAAGCTCGGCTCAGGCGGAACGTGACACTTTTTCGTGCGTGCAGCATCGATTTATAAGACGTTATCACGACTATAGATGCTGGCGGGAAAAATTCCGAATCATTCCCGTCGAATACTTCGGAAGTATTCCGAAATATTCTGAAACTTTGGGAATATTTCAATTGTCAAAAAAAAACCGGGAAAATTGTATTAACCTATTAAAAGTCACTGTACTCGATAGAGTACAGCGTAACGAAGTAAAATTTAATAAGGTGTATCACTTAAAATTTACAAGATCTGTAATTTACACTTCGGGATAAGGCTGTACTCAATTGAGTACAACATACTTTAATGGGTTAACAGTAATAAAAACAGAACGGATTTCAATAAAGTTCCGTCTTTATTGAAGTTGGTTCTATGTTCTAAGATTTTATTGAAGAGGTTGGTTTGAGGTGCTCCGGCTTCATTGAAGTTGGTTCTATCTTTTTACTTAAATATTTTTATCTCAACATTTGTTTATGTCACGTATACATATAGTGACTATAGTCCGTCTTATGAAAGCGCGACCTGAGAAAAAGAGGTTAGAAACAAAAATTTTGTATGTGGTATTACTAACTAGTAGGAGAATTATTTCTTGACACTTAATTTTTTTTTGTTTCCTACAATTGCGGCTGAATAATGTTGCCAATTAAATTTAAAAAAAAACTCCATGTCGCGCTTTCATTAGACGCACCCTAGTAATATTGTTCTAAAAACTGCATCAAAAGCGGTTTAACGCGAGATAATCGCGGACAAACATACACACCTACATACGGTTCAAACTCATAACCTCCTTTTTATTGAAGTCAGTTAATATATATCAAAACCTACTCCTAAGTATAGCAAATAGGTACTTTTCTGAAAACCGCATCAAAACGTGTTTGCTTGCAAGGTTTGCCTTTATTTGTTTTTATTGACTTTTATACGCGATATGTAGATAAGTAGGTAATGATTAATACATATCTATGTGACTCGCGAATACTCGGGATGCGAACAGAAGAGCTATATACAAACTAATCAAAAACATAGGTATCCCTTTTTCAAAAAACAAATCAAATATGCTCGGTGGTTTTTTATTCCACAACTAAGTACCTAACATTTAGAAAAAGAGCATTTGCAAAAATAGCACAAAGAAATAAAAATCCTGTTAATCGCAGGATAACATATTTACCTATAAAAATATCAACATAATATATTATACTTAATCAATCATATTTATAATAAAATAAACATTTATATTTTACTTACTTATGTGCCACTGAAAAATAAATTCACCCACCACACAACAAAATAAACACGTTTAGGTATTCCTGAATAATTCGGTCGAAATATTCCGCGGAAACATTCGATTGCGGGGTATGAATCTTTCTCCGGGGGCGAAAACTTCCGGGGAGCATCTCCCCTCTTACCGCACCCCGCACCGCCATCGCCTGCATCACCGCTAACAAAGAGTTTCAAATAAATGTCACTAGATGGCACGACATTTATTGATCTATGATTGAAGTGTAATTTCAAAGTTTTTGTTGACTTTTATAAGGTTTATTCATACATAATCAACAAATAATAATCATAATCACACCAAATTATGTAACAATAAGCTCTTAGTACAAATTTCAAAGATGATTGGAATGCACAATTAATATTTATACCAGTAGATGGCGCTGTATTAAATTTCAAAGGTTAACATCTCGATTTTTTAAATTTTGTTTAATAATATCACTGATAATAGGAGTAAGGAGTACGTAGCAGCAGTACAAAAGTACAGTGTGCTTTTAACGTCATCTATTCGGAATAAAAGTATAATGTAACCCTTCTTGCAAAGTCGCTACTAACACCATCTATTGGGAACGAACGCGATTGATGTACAAAAATAGCTAGAATTGCCAGATGAAATCTGCTCTTTACGTCGGGACATTTCTTTGTATGGGATGAGGCATCTGTATGCTAGTATCGATGCAAAATACGATATTTCAGCAAAAAAAATAAAAATTTCAATAAAATTCATTTTGAATAATTCTGATTTAAAGAAACTTTCCCAGAAGTATTCCGGAATTATTCAGAATTTTTCAGAAGTTTTGCAACTATAATCACGACAGAAAAAATGTACAAAATAATTGGCGTTCTTATCGTTCACGATTATTTTTATATTATTCATAAACCAATTAAATTATATGATGGCTTGTCCGATACGCATGTCTGCTCATGTTTAGACTATGCTTTTATGACTATACGAAACATATTCCGGAAAGATACAAAACCACAAAGAAGAAAAAAAGAATAATTTAATCAACTTAGCATAATTCCTCTGGCAAGCCTTTGTACCATCAAAGAGAAAAATATTTGAAACGTTAGCAGAGATCCAGCATTTTGAACAACAAAAAGTGCACACATACAGACAAAATAACTAAAATTCCTTCCTCCTACATGGACAGAATTCCTTGCATAACGTAATTAGGAAAGTGGAACGTTGGGTACGGAATTTAATGCATTTAATGTGTTCATGTGTGTGAGATATGCTTGTGTGCATGTGTCAAGAATTTTGTTTGAACATTTGAGTACAAGGCAGGAGATGTATTTTCGAATCATAAAAAAAAAAAATCTCTTCCTAAAAACTCGTTTCATCATCTTAGGCTTTACAGCCGCGGAGGGGCGTTACCCCGGTCTCAAAAACATTGCAAACAATGAAGATTTAAATGTTTTTATTTATTTTTTTCAATATAAAACTAACTAACAAAAATACTATACGTAAACTATACAACATACCAATTATAATCACTAGTTAACACGAATAGCCGGCGTCACATATCGCGTGCTCGCGAGCTTAGGAATCGCCGGACCATTTCCCATCTCGCCCAAAGTTTTGATGAATTTCGACAGATGTTCGTGCGGTACTTTGACCACAAAGACATTTGAATTCGTATTGTGACGAGACTCCTAACGCTTGACCCTCAAGATGAAATTTGTTTTCGTAAAGATTTCTCAACAATCTTTTGGGCCTTTGTAAAGTAATGTAGCCGGGACACGTATAGCAGCGTCGCTGGAACAGCAGCAGCCGTTCTTACTGAGAGCTGGTGATCGGCCCGGTTGCTACCACACTCCTTACGACAATCAAACTACCTCTTCTTCTTCTCCATCTTGATAAGCCTTGATGGTAGTCATCAGTTTATATATATAATATCATTGGCAGTAATTCTGTTTTTATTTCATTACTTTATTATGTTGGTAACGAAGACTTTGTAGGAAATAAAATTTGTTAGCCAAAGATATAAATTTAGACATCTGCGAGTCTCTGTCTAAATAAAAGAATCGTTTAATGGATTTAATATAATTTAAGTATCTCTAAATGCTGTACTTTCTTTTTTTATGTATCCAACTAATATTACAAACGCGAAAGTTTGTGCACTGAAAAAAGTGTACGTATGTGTGATGGATGTTTTTTACTCTTTCACGCAAAAATTACTGAATGGATTTTAATGAAACTTTCACAGCCAGCTTCATAATCATAATCGACCTACAATGAGCCCACTGCTGGGACACAGACAATCTCTCTTAGAGAGGGAGTGGGCTGTAATCTACCACGCGGCCCAGTGCGGGTTGGTAGATGATACATGTCGATATTTTCCTTCACCATTTTGACAGCAGTGGTGATGAACGGATTTCCGGCCACCGTAGGCGCGGGCTTGCGGACGGTGAGCAATGGGTAGCTCACCGTCCGGTAAGGGCCAGGCCCGGGTCGAAGGCACGTCGTATTCCACGCGCGCCTCAAAGAGATGTCATCAGCACAATGTAGGGGTCCACTAGGGCCGATGCCTGCCGGGGTCGCGGGAAGGTACTAATGGGTCACCGAGGCCCCCGCAACACAGGCAACGGAAGGAATACGGGTGGGTTTTAGTCAGTAAGAGTCTGACACACCCTCCCGCTCCACCCAGAGCGGGAAAAGTTATTTGATGATTTCCCATCCAAAAAAAAAAAGCCGAACTGCGAAGACTTGAACAGGTGGAACGTGAGGCAGCTCACAGAGCTGCTGAGACAGCAGAGCAGTCCCAAGATCGGCGTCAACAGTATGCTGAGTATATAGCATCTCAACGGGCTTCTGAGACACTTGAACATTCCCGAGCTCAACGTCAACAGAACGCTGAGTCTATAGCATCTCAACGGGTTGCTGAGACACCTGAACAGTCCTGAGCTTGACGTCAACAGAACGCTGAATATCTGGCATCTCAACGGGCTTCTGAGACACCCAAACAGTCCCAATTTCGGCGTCTTCAGCAGGCGACTTACATCCCGGAGGACACGGTGGAGCATACGGTGGAGGTCTGCCCGGCTTGGGCAGAGCACCGCCGTGTCCTCGTGGAGGCGATCGGCGGCAGAGCCCTCTCGCGTCCGGCCCTGGTTCAGGCCATGGTACGGAGCAAGAGGGCATGGGCAGCCGTCACCTCCTTCTGCGAAGCAGTAATGCTCGCAAAGGAGGAGGCGGGACGGTTGAGGGAAAGGCAAGTTTCGCGCCCTCTCGCCCCTAGCCGCCGCAGGAGACGCCCAGGGCATCGGGAATCCCGGGCAGATTTCCGGCCACCGTAGGCGCGGGCTTGCGGACGGTGAGCAATGGGTAGCTCACCGTCCGGTAAGGACCAGGCCCGGGTCGACGGCGCGTCGTATTCCACGCGCGCCTCAAAGAGATGTCGTCAGCACAAAAGTAGGGGTCCACTAGGGCCGATGCCTGTCGGGGTCGCGGGAAGGTACTTATGGGTCACCGAGGCACCCGCAACACAGGCAACAGGAAGGAATACGGGTGGGTTTTAGTCAGTAAGAGTCTGACACACCCTCCCGCTCCGCCCAGAGCGGGAGAAGTTATTTGATGATTTCCCACACTCGAAAAAAAAAAAAGGCGACTTACATGGGGTCCCAAAGAGCTATAGAAACCGTTGAACATTAAAAGTTGCATTTTCAATGACTATCAACAAATCGCAGGGTCAAACCTTAAAGGTAGCCAGCATACATTTGGGTATGCCATGTTTTTCCCACGGCCAGCTCTACGAAGCTTGCTCACGCGTTTCCATCATATACATCCGTACACCTATCCTCACAAACTGTATCGTTTATAATATCTATTAGTGAGACCATCATCAAAAATACTTAGTTTCAATTTCCATACATTACACAACATATAACAAGGGCCTCGCTGTCTGTGTGTTACGCCTTCACGACTAAACCACAGAACCAATTTTGAAAATTTTTGGTAAAAGATAAATGGATGATTTCCTTGGAGAAGAAAATAAGCTACACGAAGTACTAATCTTACGCAGACTAAGTCGCGGGTACCATCTATATGTCTTTATTCAAAGGATCACCCACTGAAACAATTTGTATCTATCAGAATTTAATAAAAATTTCATTGTTATTTCGGAAGCTATTTTGATCGGTACCCATATAATTATTAATCCGTAACCAATAAAATTTGTTATTTAAATTGGACATTTAATTTAGATTCAAATATTATTTAAATGAATACTAAAAGATATCACAGATTCAAAATTACGCGGCGGCGGGCGCGATGCGGTCGCTTCGTTTACTTTTAATGCCGGGTAGTACGTTCTCGTGGGACAGTATCCGACATCCACGCAGGCGAAGCCGCGGGCAAAAGCTAGTTTTTAATATGTATTAACTGTTTCCTTATTTTATCTTTCATTAATATTTAAACTTTTTTAGCTTAGTTGTTAACCGTATTTTGCATGTTGTGGTCTCCTATAAGTGAAGGACCTACTTAATACCTGATGTTGCCTTTTATTTATGTGCCACGTATTGTGTACATCTTTTGTTGGAGATCCTAAATCAATAAATAAATAAATGTAAAAAACAATAAAATTATGAGTAATTTGACGTGACAAATATCGTTGACATTGACACATCAGCATCAGCTTATAAATCATTTTTAAAGATAGTCAGAAGTACATTAACGATCGTGTCAAAAACAGCATTATGTGGAGTGGATTACTTCGTACGATGCATAATTGAAACATTTTTGTCCCTAGAGTAATGATTTATGCACGAATTGTTGCATAGAATACAAGATTCTGGATAACGTCACCATTTTAGCGACATCGAAGACGAGCGGCAATGATGAAGGCGTCATGCTGTACGAGTGTAAATGCGGGAATCGCCCTCTAGCCTGCGCAGATTATTTTGCTAGGGCCCGGAAAGCACACTCCACTGCAGGCAGGCTGCAACCGATCACATCCAGGTCATCCGCACAACCCTATACCTAACTCCTCACGACAATGCCTAACCACTCTTACTGTGCTTCAGCATCATTTTGGTCAGGTTAATTTCGGCGGAATACCAATCTTGGCCATTTCTTGGGACAAGATATTACGGTAAATATTGTCATACGCAGCTCTGAAGTCAATAAACAGGTAGTCTGTGCTTTACATTATATTTAAAGGTATTTTCAAGAATATAATACTCGTAATATAGGAAAATTGTATTAGAAAATCTTGCTAGCGCTAGTATTGCTCTGCTACGACTCGCTCAGCTACAAACCGCTACGAAACACGGCTTCCTACGCGAGCTCAATTACAAGCCACGGCTCAACTACGCGAGCTCAAGCCTACAAGCCTCAGCTTCGCTACGCGATCCCAGCTACGTACCACGGCTTTTGTAAATGATCTCAGCTACAAACTATCCATCCGCTACTCGCTTTCTCTCTACAAACAATTACTTCTGAATATTTCTCAAGCAGGTACGAACCCCTTATCTTCACTCGGCGATTCAATAACAAAAACACTACTATCGGTTTCCATTTAGCTCCAAATTGTCAATCCGCTACAAGTTTACTTCGCTACGATTTCAGCTCAGCTAAGAACTACCGTAGCACAGTTGCTACGGTAGTTCGTCACAGTTTCGTAGCAGTCTACGAGACTGTCTTCGTGGCCAACCCATAGTATTTACAACTTCTTGCGTCCTGTGATGAGGTTCTTGGACTTAGCTAGGACTATATAATTACGAAACCGTATGCATACTGAACACATACCTACGACTTGTTTCTTGTACGAAAATAAGGTCGTCCTAATATTAGAACCTACTAACAAGTAATTTTTATTACAGTAAACTAAATATTATTAATCAACATTGTTATTTACCTCTTAACTTACTTACTTAAAGATATTAATCCATCCACTTACGGATAACTTAATTCCAAACTAAGATTTATCCGTAAACGGTTAAATGAAACTTTTAATTAAATTAACACAGAACAAGATTAAACTTACAGCTGGATAGTTATCTATCGTTCAGTTAAAAGTTCCAAGAGATTAATGGCGATGTCTTGTAGCCTAGTTTTAAAGGCACGTAAAACCTATTAATTTTGTATCTACTACCGAGTAGATTCAAAGTTCTGAAAAAATAATGTAGGTTTCATTTTAATAAAATCGCGCTCCGGGGTGGAAGTACCTACTTTGTTGATTTATCAGTGATCGGTATCAGATCCAAGCAGAAACACAAAAATGGGATAATTGAATCTCCGAGTACTACTATATTCAAATGACCGAAATGAAAACATCGGAATTTACATTACATTTTAATAAAACGTTCATATTGGGTGGAGTTGTTTGTTGATTTATCATTGATATTAGGTACGTTCAAGCAAGAACACATAAATGGGTAGTAAGTAAGTGTTTTAGAAGAAATGCTTTTACACAAGTTTTTTAAACCAAATATTGTACATAATTGCATAACTAGCCTATAATGTTCCCACTGCTGGGACACAGGCCTCCTCTCAGTGAGAGGGAGTGTGCCGTAATCCATCACGCGGGCCCAGTGCGGGTTGGTATGTAGATGTCGCATGTCTTTCAATTTTTGGTTCTAAGACATGCCGGTTTCATCACGATGTTTTCCTTCATCGTTTTTAGATCATTGGTGATGAAATCATTTACCCAAAGTAGCGCAGTGGTAGTGTCTGGGTTTCCGGGGGGGAGTCTACGACTTACAACTCCTAAGTCGGGGCCGTTACCAATGGGCCACCACTGCTCTCGAACATAATTAACCAACTGATGATTATAATTCTCCAACTGCAAATTTAATTTGGTCGACTATTACTCGTTAACTTGTAAAGCCTACTTAGCTGTGATAGTTTTCCTTTTAATTTCATTATATGTACTACTGCCATGGATTTTTCCACATCTCCTTAAACAGCCATTTAGCCGGCAGGGGGGCGGGACACCTGACTAATAAAAATTTGCACTTTAAAGCTTAATATTACGCAAACAGATCCTTGAATCGACAAATGGTGTTCACAGACCCGCAATATTTTTGATGGCCTATCTAACGATACCTACAAGAAAAAGATATCATCCCCACATTACGTGCAACCGTGGTACCATAAAAAAAAATATTTTTAAAGATTTTATTTTAGCGCTTTTTCGGCGTGATTAAAATGTATGCCTAATTAGAGATTTCTAGTATTAAGCGTCTCTGAGCTACAGCGGGGACAGACAGACAGACAAACGGACATGGCGAAACAATAAGGGTTTCTTGTTTACTACGGAACCCTACAAACACAAACATATCTTGTTCCACATGGATTCATGTTATGTAAATCTCGTGACTATTCGTGGACTCATGTTATTTTAGAGCAGTTGCAGCAACCAATCTGCATAATATTGCTACAGTTTTCATTTGTATGAAAATATACTTTATGAATAAGTACTTTGATATTATCTAGTTCTCTGTACTTTTTTGCATGGAATTTTGCAAACCTGACTTCCTTGCAAACACAGCTAAAACAGTTCTTTTATATTTTGGTGCTACAATTTTTTTCCTGAACGGCCATTCTTCAGGCAGACTTTTTTCCGGAACTTTAAAAGAAGTCTTCATTTTTTTTCAGTATTATTTTAGTTAGATTCTTCATTGTGTTCTTATAAACATAAGTTCCCTGGATGGAGACGGCCATTCGAAAAGCCTTTTGCTGCCGACTGCTTGTAAGTGCGTTGACCTCGATATTTTTAATTTTGAATATTACGCCATTTCCTAGTGTCTTCGTCTTCGATAAGTTACTTTGCCCAGTAAAATTGCGATATCGTACTTTCCGGACACCACTTATTTTGCGACAGATACAACCAGCTTTTTTTTTGCTACCAAAGTTAACCAACTACAGTCACACAACCCAGTCATCATCAGAAAAAAAAATAAAAAAAGAACACTTGACAATCGTGACACCAACAAATTGATCACTTAACTCAATCCTCACCACGGAGCAACGCATGGCAATTTCAATCAAAACAGCTTCACATAAAGTTTACATTGGCAAGCACCGTAAAGTAGCATTCGAAAACAACTTGAGGAACTAGGTAGCGATCCTAATAAACTCTCTACCACTACAACTGGCGCTTTCATGGTATTTAGTGCTCCAGTTTGAAATTTATACAATCACTGCATTCGAAAACTTTGCCAATATAACAGGCAACTCAATGAAAACAGTGTTGTTGTCTAGTAGACTTCATTGTTGGCGGGAAACAACTTCGATTTGGTGTCTACATATTAGGTATAAAACAAAGTCCCCCCGCTGCGTCTTTCTGTATGTCTGTCTGAACGCGATAAACTCAAAACCTACTGAACAGATTTCATACGGTTTTCACCGGATGGAGTGATGCATGAGGTAGGTTTAGGTGTATATATAATGAAGGTTTTGTATAAATAGGCTGAAATATGACGATGATTGTTGAAGATGTCGGAAAAATTATGCCGACTGGGATGTGCCTACTGGCGTGTACCGTTATGGATATATAAAATTAATGTTCCATTGTTAATTCTACGTCTTAAAAAGTTCAACAAAAAAGTCCGCGATGTCCGCATGACTATTTAAAAAAGAAACATTGTTATTTCCGAAGCTATTTTAACCGATATATTGTTATCCAATAAAACATGTTATTTAAATTTGAGATTTTAAAAGAGGTGGACATATTGTCGGACCATCGATATATCCATTTTAACGTAAAAGCTGGTTCGAAAAGCGCTACTGGAAGCCTCAATCGTTCAGGCCTGGGTGTCTGCATCGGTCAGGCCTGGCAATGGTACAATTTACAAAGAACCCCGCACAAAATGTTAGAAAAACCCCATTCGGACATGCTGATGGAAAGTATAAAAATATTGCCAGTTTTAGAGATATAGTAATTTTTCTATTGAAGTCAGGAATATGATTTAATGTTATAGTTACTGGTAAAACATAAAAAAGCAATCACATCAAGCACAAGTTCCAATTCATATTAAGTCTTTGTCTGTATACCCAGATGGGGTGATCAGAGATATATTACACATATTTTGCATAGTAGACACGTCGTCCGACTGAATTTACTGAGACTAGAAATAATTACAGTCTGTATGTGTATACGCATTTGAACATTAGGTGACGTAAATGACGCGCCGACATGTATAAATGTATTTAAGCGTGTCGATACATAAGGCGGTTGTCCAACTTAAGAGGCCGACAACAGCTAAAGCGCGGTCACTTAGGCCGGACTGCATAAAAAAGAAAGAGAAGCGCGATGACACAACGCTGGTAATTTATTGCAAAATATGAAGCAATTATCTATTTACCACAAAACTATTAATTGGATAAAAAAAATTAAAACACTATTATGCTAACATGTTGCTTGTAGAATAATATGACAAATAATCAAAATGATTGCATGTATATTAGTATGGTTTTTAATCGTTAAAATATTTTTTTAGAGGTATCTTCGTGTTTTTTTTTATATCATATCAAATTAGTTGTATTATGTTTTCAACACACTATCTACTTATATATCCTGAAGAATATCATATATTTTTCTGATTTTGTTTACTGCAGTGGATCATATACTTTTAGGCATTATAAAACAAAATTTGCGTTTAGGTCCTGTTGTCCCCTTTTTTTTTTATGGGAAATCATCAAATAATTTCTCCCGCTCTGGGCGGAGCGGGAGGGTGTGTCAGACTCTTGCTGACTAAAACCCACCCGTATTCCTTCCCGTTTCCTGTGTTACCAGGGGCTTCGGTGACCCTTTAGTACCTTCCCGCGACTCCGGCAGGCATCGGCCCTAGTGGATCCCTACATTGTGCTGACGGTGAGCTACCCATTGCTCACCGTCCGCAAGCCCGCGCCTACGGTGGCCGGAAATCCGCCTGGGATTCCTGACGCCCAGGGCGTCTCCTGCGGCGGCTAGGAGCGAGAGGGCGCGAAACTTTCCTTTCCCTCAACCGTCCCGCCTCCTCCTTCGCGAGCATTACTGCTTCGCAGAAGGGGGTGACGGCTGCCCATACCCTCTCGCTCCGTACCATGGCCTGAACCAGGGCCGGACGCGAGAGATCTCTGCCGCCGATCGCCTCCACGAGGACACGGCGGTGTTCTGCCCAAGCCGGGCAGACCTCCACCGTATGCTCCACCGTTTCCTTCGGGCGATCCACACAGTGGTGACACCCGGGCGTTTCCTCCCACCTTATACGACACACGATCGCGTATTCACGCAACAATTGCTTTCTATTAGGACACCCGCTTGTAGACATTGATTACTATATTTTATTTATTATTTATATATTTAAACTTCTCGCACACAATAAGGTACAAAGGCGGAGTTATTGTTTTTATATCTCGAACATTTCTATCACGATCGTAGTTAGCTAACTCTGGCCTGCACTGTTGTTGAACTGTGATCCTATTTTAGTAAAAGGTGGATTTTTGTCCGTAAACAAGAAAGTGTACTTTCTGAGCAAGCTGCGACTTGGCCTTAGTGACGAATTGTTGATGATTTTATTTAATTATAAATCAAGACAAACTGTTAGCTTTGCAATTACTACAGTAAGATCTTTGATGGTACATTCTGTCTGTGAAAATATAGGCCTTAAAATTATAGACATACTCGTACATTTGTAAATGATTTTGTAAATCATTTATATAATCCCACTCCTCAGGAACTCAGAGTAATAGTGTACAACGAAAGAACTTATTTGATATCCTTCCCTTCCTATCCCTTGCGACAGTCGTATTGCTTTCATTAAAAAAACATTTCCTTCGTTGCCACCGACGGCTGTATCAGGGACCAGATAATGATTTGCATGATATGCAAGCCTGGTTCCGATCACATGCCATTTCACCACTAAATCGATTGGGCATTCAATCAATGGTACACTATAGATACTGCACTGTATTCTGCACTGTTGATGTCGGAAAATTACTTTGATTTATTTGTAGGTATATGGTGCGAATTTCATTAATATGAACCATTAATTCATTTAAGTGAGATATTATTTGCTTTAATGAGGTATTTAAGGTATATTGTCTTTGTTGTCGACAGAAAATGACTTCGATTTATAATTCTATTTATTAGTGAGTGTGCGTGTGTTTCTTGTGCGCCATTAATGTAAACTAATATTTGTGCGTTTTATTTACTTTAATGACATTATTTCTCTTTGCAACATTATTACAATCTATTTACTTGAATTAATTCATTACGCTCAGTGTGCTACTACGAGTATGATAGAACAATATTGTCGTAGGTAGAGTCGCGTAAACTTAAAGTAAGAAATACTTCTTTAGTTAAAATAATGTTAATAAATGGGCTTATTACTGTTTCATACTCAAATAAAATTCTGATTATTCACAATTAAGATTGTTTGTGTTTGTGAAGTAGCAAATTGAACAGGAAAAAAACATCCACATCGCTTTTGTGTTGTATCATGATCATCGTCATTATATCCTAACCCTTACCCCAATTTATTTGGGGTCCGCGCAACATTTGTCTTTTTTTTCCATACTTCTCTTTTAGTCATCATAATCAGCCTATAATGTTCCCACTGCAGGGCCACACGCCTCCTCTCAGTGAGAGGGAGTGTGCCGTAATCCATCAAGCGGGCCCAGTGCGTGTTGGTAGATGTCACGTGTCTTACAATTTTCGGTTCTAGGACATGCCGGTTTCATCAGGATGTTTTCCTTCACCGTAAAGTGCCTGTCTCTTAAGTCGCGGTCGTTTCCACTGGGCCACCACCGCAGCCCTATCAGTCGTCAACTCGCTTTTGTCTTGTATATTATGGATTGAAGCTGATAACTTTCCATCACATTTATTTGGGTGAAGCTGCGAGACTCTACGTTTACAAAATGTTGGTTAAATTATAATTCAGTTCCCGCAAAGTAGCTGATAAAATATCGTAACGTTTTAGTAATTAACGATCGTAATTAAATTATAATTGAAACAACAAAGCAGCAGTAGCCTTTGTTAATTATGGACTTAAAGTTGAATTAACTGTTCTTTCTTGAACAACTTGTTATCATTTTTCACTTCATCTTGCAAAAGTAATTTATTTTCACTTATTGTCAATGTTCATTTAAATAAATATGGTGTCTTGAAAAACTGACAAATGAAAAATGTAATTTGATAAAGATATAATACTAGCCTAAATGTTTGATAGAGAAGGTATTTTTTAATTGAGAGGAAAACTTGAGATCATTTCGGTTTTTGAGAACATTGCTTTTGGCAACAGATTTTTCTGGTTATAGCAGGATCTGGTGGATAATGGCCTATTTCAAAAAAAAATATACCAGCATTATTTGACCATGGCTACAGTTCACCAAAGGCTAAGGCTAGACTTTCGGTCGACGGTTTTTATTACGATTTCAGCATTATAAGATGCCGTCAGCCTCAAAAAGATCCATCGACAAGAATTCATTTAATTGTCTACAATATTTATTCTATGAAATTAAATCTTTTATTTCCAGATATAAAGGCTCCTTCAAACAGGTGCGACACGCGACGCGACACAGACACCGCGTGTAGCGCTACAAGCGGTGCCTTTGTGTCGCGTCGCGTGTCGCGCTTGTTTTGCCTTAAATCCACATACAACTTTCAATAAATACATACATAAATAACGTAATAAATATACAATATCATAAATATGCCACATACACATTACACACACACACGTCGATTACCCAAGTCTCTGCCTTTAGAGCAGCGAATTCGTTAACCGGCGTGTAGCAGGACTGGCACCTTATATTTAGGGGCTTTTTTTTTTTTTTGGGTGGGAAATCATCAAATAACTGCTCCCCCTCTGGGCGGACCGGGAGGGTGTGTCAGACTCTTACTGACTAAAATCCACCCGTATTCCTTCCTGTTGCCTGTGTTGCCAGGGGCCTCGGTGACCCATTAGTACCTTCCCGCGACCCCGGCAGGCATCGGCCCTAGTGGACCCCTACATTTGTGCCGACGACATCTCTTTGAGACGCGCGTGGAATACGATGCGCCGTCGACCCGGGCCTGGTCCTTACCGGACGGTGAGCTACCCATTGCTCACCGTCCGTAAGCCCACGCCTACGGTGGCCGGAAATCTGCCTGGGATTCCCGACGCCCAGGGCGTCTCCTGCGGCGGCTAGGGGCGAGAGGGCGCGAAATTTGCCTTTCCCTCAACCGTCCCGCCTCCTCCTTCGCGAGCATTACTGCTTCGCAGAAGGAGGTGACGGCTGCCCATGCCCTCTCGCTCCGTACCATGGCCTGAACCAGGGCCGGACGCGAGAGATCTCTGCCGCCGATCGCCTCCACGAGGACACGGCGGTGCTCTGCCCAAGCCGGGCAGACCTCCACCGTATGCTCCACCGTGTTATATGTAGGGGCTGCGGTACCATTCTCGTACCGCGGCCGCCAAACAATTGACCGATCGATGTATGGCGGTACGTGCGGCGGCCGATCGGCTTCTCACCAGCGCCTGCCAGCAAGGCGCATGGCCCGCGGCAAACATGGCGCTCGCGCTGCACCATTATTGAACACAAATTTTACACAATAAAATGACTTGTTGGTGTATACATCTTTTTGAGGCTAAAAGTACCTACTCATAAAAGTATAATCAGCCTATAGTGTTCGCACTGCTGGGACACAGGCCTTCTCTCGGTGAAAGGGAGTGGGCCGTAATACACCACGCGGGTTCGTAGATGTCACATGTCTTCGAATTTTTGGTTCTAGGACATGCCGGTTTCCTCACACCATTTTGAGAGCACCGCCGTTACCACTGGGCCACCACTGTTCTCACTCTTAGAAATAAATTATGCGAAATAATAAAATACAATTCTAAATCTAACATCAAATAATATCAAGCGTCCCAAAACACCGATCTTCAACCCGTATCTTGGCACTACTATTCCCCGATATTGGCCCGAACGGTGCGCAAGACGTAAACACAATACGGCCCATACTAAACTCGGGTTTGTATTAAATTTGCATCAGTAATGAGAGCGGGATTAGTATCTGCTACGCTAGCAGCTAGTAAACACGAAACGTGCCAAAGTTCCCGTCGAAAGCAAATTAGCCCAAAGGGAAGAGTAAGTTCATAGAGGCCGTGGCCTGAACGAGAGCGGTGGATGTTGTATTAACAAGATAATTATTATGTATTAGAATTAGGCATACTTCCATTCTTAATATTATAAATGTGAAAGTAACTCTTGTCTGTCTGTCTGTGACCTTATCACACCTTAACGGCTGATCAGATTTGGCACACAGGTAGACCATGACCTGGGTCTAACCCAGGTAACATACTTCTATGTTAGAAGATTTAGTTTCCACACTTAGTCCTTCAGGCGGAGCATTGTGTGTAAATCATGGCGGCCGTCGCTGATTATTCCAACCAGCCCACCTCCCTCTAGAAGTTGATCACGTCTGCTGGTCTGTTTAGAACGTCTGTAAAGGATTTGGGTGCCCCGAGGGTATCTATTCTAATAGAACATACTTTTTCTACCGGTATAGTATATTCCTGTGTGATAATTTCCGTTAGCAACACGGGTGAAGCCACGGGCAAAAGCTACACTATTAAGATTTGACACATTTATAAAAGAGAAAAAAATGGTGAAAGGGGTTTACGTAGTATTGAACGAAAGATAATGAAAGCATTGATTATCCTAATCCGTTATCCCAAATTATTTGGAAGAGAAATTAACAAAATCGCCGTCCAAAGTGTCTAGTGGAATCCTTTGGCAAATATCCGCTATCCGCATTCAGACCCCCACTTTGCCTTTACAACCGAGTGATAAAAAACGGCAAAAGAATTCAGAATGAACGTTGCATATTCCAGGCCAGGAACTGGTAGAAATGTACAAAAAAAAAAACTATCTGCAAATGGTTACTGAAATTCCAACCCGCCACTTCTGATACTCCTTAAGGGGACTACAGGACCTAAACGCAAATTTTATAAGTTTTATAATGCCTTCAAGTATATGATCCACTGCAGTAAACCAAATCAGAAAAATATATGATATTCTTAAGGATATATGTAGATAGTGTGTTGAAAACATAATATAACTAATTTGATACGACAGAAAAATATCACGAAGATACCTCTAAAAATTTTAACGATTAAAAACCATACTAATATACATGCCATCATTCTGATTTTTTGTCAGATTATTTTACAAGCAACATATTAGCATAAGTGTTTTATTTTTTTTATACAATCTATAGCTTTTTTGTAAATCGATAATTGCTACATATTTTGCAATAAATTACCAACGTTGTGTCATCGCGCTTCTCTTTCTTTTTATGCAGTCCGACAGTGACCGCGCTTTAGGTGTTGTCAGCCTCTTAATGCGCACACGTAGCACTTGCCGTTTAAACGTATTGCTAACTCGCTCTTTTTATGGCCGCTGCACCCTCTAGGAGGCCAGGGTATGGCCTCAAACAGATCGCACGAACAAACTGCTGTCTGTGAACGGCTAGTGAAATTGCAATGTTGCGCTCCACTAGTGAATTTTACGAGTGTTCGTGATGTCATGCGTTCTCCGTGCACGTATATGGAGCAAAATGTATCACTTTAGAATCACTTTGTGAGTTCTCTCTGTGAAACTGCTCGACTAATGGAAGGACATTTTGAGATTTGGACGTTGTAGTGACAATTTTTAGGATCGATATTATGCGAAAAAGTTCAGAAACTTCAGAGAAGAGCAAATAATATTTAGATATCTTAAGAAACCAGTTTGATTTTGTATTGAGGCTAAATTAAAGTGGTTTAGAAATAAAAATAAAGTAGGAAATCCATAAACCATCGTTTTATGTAAACATCATTTATCTTATTCAAACTATCTTAAGCTTCAATTTATTTTCTCGACAGTAACATCGCATCGATATACATTTTCCAACTTGATTCATATTTAATTTGAACGTCTCGAGATTACACTCGCGGCGCAGGCGGGTGGGTAAATTGCGATTGCGGTTATTTATCTTATTACGAGCGACACAACGGCCATTATCCTTTGTTTATCGCCCTGGGGGCCTGGCATTGTGGTAGACGTCATTAAAACTTAATAATGGTGGTTTCAATCCGCCGTGGGCCCCGTTTACCGTCCAACGACCATGTGTTTATTGTGAAAACGGGAGGAAAAACCCTTTGTGATTTCTGTTTGCTCAGTTTTTTGTGGCACACGGAGCGGACAGGTGGGCAAGCCTGATAATTGAGTTTTTAATCTTGAGCTTGACGTCACGTTTCGGACGCCAAGCCGTATTGAATTTTGAATGTCAGTGGAAATTATGTAACAAACAATCCTCATTTTTTGCTGATTCCGAGTTGTGAAAGTGTTGATTTATTAATTCTTAACAAGACTGAATGTTGTGTTCTCGAACTTTGTAAGCTCAATTTTATAAAAGTTTGGGCCGAGAAATCTTATATAGTACCGCACACGATAGTGATCATACCTTAACTTTATCCATTTTCGCAAGGAGGGTATGCTTAGCGCAGTGTGTTGGAGCAGAATGGGTCACATCCTTTTGGATCCAATCATGCATGGATATTATACGTGATAGGCACGTTTCTATGGGTAAGCATTTTTCAAGCGCTCATTTAATACAATTATTTTCCTTCCACCGTTCTTTACAACTTACATTAATTATACCCCCCTGATCATTACCAGAAACACCAGCGCATAAAAACTTTGACGCCCACAAAATTGGATTAACTTCCCAAAAAATGGCGAAATCAGGAACAGGACCCGCAGTTTATTATTTCATTTAAGTAAAGCCCACCTTTTGGTAAATTAGTGAGGGGAGCCAGGCTAAATTAACGAACCGCGTGATCTTATTAGCTACCTCACTCAAGCCATTAGGCTGGCTCTAGCTGGGACGCCATTGTACTTTACCTGTTTAAATTTAATAGAACCCTTTAAAGAAAGTAAATTTTGCTAGAATTGTCTTAGCTGGCAAAACGCGCGCTTACTTGCGTCATTAGTACATGGAACTGAGAACTAATTACGAGTATGCTGGAACTAACTCTCGCAAATCGGTACTTGTGGTTGCTGATGGTCAATGTATGTTCATTAGAGAGTAGCTATAGCAGCAATTCGCATCATCGCTGTGGTTGCTAATTGAGCGACAAGTCCGGGGTCGAGAGCCTATTGACTCCCAGCATTATCGGAATTTATACCGAATGCGCAATGCACCAAAGTCATAAGTTAGAACCGTCCCTGAAAACAAACTCTAAACTAGGTTACATGTTATTAAAGACCAAAATCGCTTAACAGACTCCAACAAAGTATATTTCCAAGATGAAAAATATGAAGTTTTCCAAGTAAACACGTCAAGTGTCGGCAGAGTTGAAATTAGTTGGCGTACTCCCATTGAAGGCTGTGTGGGTGAACAACAAAAGAGAGCAAAATAACGTGCTATCTACCCAAGCGCAGGCCAGGTCATTTTTTTTTGTTTGCTTCAAAGTAGTAAGGTACCTACTTATTTTTTGAACGGCAAGAGAATAGAAGGTTTTGTTGTGAAGTTAAGAGATGCCTTAATTGAGGTTATTTTGTTATGAATGTCCTTATTTGGACGTTGCTTTTAAAATATTAATAATATTATGTTACAAACTGTCACTCTAAGCAGGTATTCATATTTTAAAGAGATCATTATGATAATCACAGTTGATAAAATTCTTAATAATAATTTAACGAATATTTTGACGGTAATTGAAAGTAAAAGAGGTAATTATTATTACCTACATCGAGGTAGAGGGATGTAAACATGGATCGATTTTATCCGTCTAGCCCAAAATTCCCAAACTATTTTGAGCAAGAGACCCCTTTTCCAAAATGAACCTCAGACCCCAGAGCCAATTTTGTTCATCTTGTACGAACTTGTGCACGCTAATCGACTTGTTGAGTTTTTAAAAGTACAACAATGATACTTCCTACTAAAATATTAGTAATTCTTATAACAAGTTGGTACACGTAACACAACTTATACAGTATCTTGAAAGTTTCAAATAAGAACTTGTGTTAATTAATAGAGGTCGATTTTTAGACCTCGTCGACCCTCAAAATCAGTTTTCGTTTATGTCGACCCCTTTTTTTTTGGATGGGAAATCATCAAATAATTTCTCCCACTCTGGGTGGAGCGGGAGGGTGTCAGACTTTTACTGACTAAAACCCACCCGTATTCCTTCCGTTGCCTGTGTTGCGGGGGCCTCGGTGACCCATTAGTACCTTCCCGCAATATGTCGACCCCTTGGAAACCGATTTGGACATGGTACGGAGTGAGAGGGCATGGGCAGCCGTCACCTCCTTCTGCAAAGCAGTAATGCTCGCGAAGGAGGAGGCGGGACGGTTGAGGGAAAGGCAAATTTCGCGCTCTCTCGCCCCTAGACGCCGCAGGAGACGCCCTGGGTATCGGGAATCCCGGGCGGATTTCCCGCCACCGCAGGCGCGGGCTTGCGGACGGTGAGCAATGGGTAGCTCACCGTCCGGTAAGGACCAGGCCCGGGTCGAACGGCGCGTTGTATTCCACGTGCGTCTCAAAAAGATGCCGTCAGCACAAGTGTAGGGGTCCACTAGGGCCGATGCCTGCCAGGGTCGCGGGAAGGTACAAAAGGGTTACCGAGGCCCCTGGCAACACGTATCTGACACACCCTCCCGCTCCGCCCAGAGCGGGAGAAGTTATTTGATGATTTCCCACCCAAAAAAAAAGGGGTCGATACTGGCCACTTTGGGAATCCCTGGTCTAGCCGATATCATTTAAACTTTTTAACGAGGGCAAACTATTTTAAGCCAAGGCTGATCTAGCAACAAAACATTTTTCAATTGATTTTTTTGTTGACCTAAATAAGTCGCCCATTGACAATTCTCTTCGTCACGGCTGGAACTGATCTCGTATGTTAGACATGAAACGAGAAGAAAAATGCTCAATTTTAAGGCTAATTGAAGTTAATGAAATAAATGTAACAGCTTAACAGTTCTTTAAAGTTCTTACCATCTTATTACCAGAAAAAGATGTCCCTTAAAGACCCTAGTTATTACAAGACGCAATTCGTATTCCACCCCTGTTTCTACTGTTTCCCATTAGGAAATGTAATCACGAGACGAGATTGGCAACTCGAGATCTTTTGTGCTAAGTTTGGTGTCGAAATTTTTCATTCGAGATTTCGGAATTTTTGGTACGAGTACACACTCATCACGCAAAAAATCTAGTAACCTGTAAAGTCCCGCGCGACTCTGATTCGGTGTCAAACAATAGAAAATCAATTGTGTCTCATTAGCTGACCTTGACCAATTAATTATTATATTGAAATCTCGTTCGAAATCTCGACTAATACAGTCAAGAACGAGATTTTCTTCCCACAACAAAGAACCTCAAAAAAGGCACGAGATCTCGTGAGATCATGATTGCATTCCCTATAGTTATCATCACCTGTTGAATGTAAATATTATTTCCTTGTTCAGTCCCCAGCACATCAACTTACCACAAACCGTCTTGTTGATCGCTAAGTTCAAAATCGAATGGGAAAATTTTACAGTTTGTGGTAACTTAATGTGCTAGCGACTGACATTAAGTTACCACAAACTGGAAAATTTTACAGTTTGTGGTAACTTAATGTGCTAGCGACTGACATTAAGTTACCACAAATTGGAAAATTTTCCCATTCTATTTTGAACTTAGCGATTAACAAGACATTTTGTGGTACTATTGAACAAATCTTAGCTGGTTACATGATAAATGAAGAAGTAGGTAAGTCTGTTTGTTTTCAACCCACGGTGAACGTGATTGATCGATTGCTTTGATATTTGCATACGCATATTTCTGTAGAACGAACTAACTGGAATGAAAAAAAAAACCTAATTGTTTTATTTTTGTGCCAGTTAGTTAATTAAATAAAGAAATTTCCTATTGTATTAATGATTCCTGGTTGTCAACCAAAACGTTTTATTAATTGTATCAATTCATAATAATATTATGGCAGGTAAGTGCATTATAATTATGTATATATGTATTTATTGTATATGTAACTGGTACACCACTGACTACCTGCAGTATTGTCTCTCCTTCCCCCTTTAACCCATCCAAAGGTTGTCTGTAAAAGATCGCTTTTAGCGATAAGACTGCCCGCCCATTGTGTCACCCCCTGTAAAATTTCAACATTTGTATCTGTAATTTTTATGGTGTACATAATAAAGAGTATTTATTCTACTCTATTCTATTCTAATTATAGACAGAAAATAGCTCAAACTGATAGGTACCTCATTTTTCAGGGATAGCTTACTGGACACAATATCGTAAGATTGTAAGAGATTCAGGCAACCAGAACCGAGTACCCGCTCTGCAGCAATCGTTACCGTTCGGTGCGATTATGAACTAATTGTCTCATTAGGACTATAGGTGAACCACTGCGGCTTATACCCGTAATGGGCTAGAATGTGGTTGATTAAGTTATCTCGAACTACCAACCAATAAAACCTTATTAGGTAAATAAGCAAACTACAATGCACTAGACGAAAATTCAAAATAATAAATAATAAAATGCAAAATCAATATGTCTGCACAGAAAATATTTTGCCATTTCTACAACAAAATAAAATCTAAGACCAGCAAACTCGGGAGTAAAACTATACATAAAGTAGTATCTTTATTTGGTGTTGCGGTTAGAACAGATCTACTTGGTAGAAATGGGAACAGAATTGAATTGGGACCTGACTCCGTGTCCCCAAACTCAATTATTATATTCTCTGGTTTCGAGCTTGGGTCGTGTCACTTGGCTATGATATTTGTGGTTCCATTAGTAATGTGTGATAATATGACTGTAATGTGGAGTGTGAGAGGGATTATTTATTGACTCATAATATACCGTAAAACGGGGTGAATAGGGATGCAGGGGTGAATCGGGACGAAACTTTAAAATGGATTATAACGTTGAAATAATACAGTTTGCTGCCAGCAAGGAAAGATAGTCGTTAATTATTATACGGTAAACACATTAGTCTTTTTTGGCAAGAAACTATATTATTTCAGCATTAAAATCCATTATAAAGTTTCGTCCCTATTCACCCCGTTTTAAAGTTTCGTCCCAATTCACCCCTGCATCCCTATTCACCCCGTTTTACGGTAGGTACTTATGAAAAACTTTTGGTAAAAACTGTATATTTAGTGGCTGACAAATTAAAGCAGCATCCGTTTCAGATTAGGCTGTATCTGATGATGTATTGAAATATGGGAGAAGGCAGTTTTTGACAGAGACATATATAATAGATCCAGCAGTCACTCAGTATTCTCCTAAGCTATACATTCCTACTAGTAGTTGTTGTAGGTACATTGTACCTACAGTCCAGCCCATCTTATTACCTATACCCAGGTCATGAGACCCAACGATACGAGATAATATCAACTTTAAACTCAAGTAATCTAAGTTGATTTTTTAATGAAAATATCTATCGCTAAACGTCATAAAATATTTTTTGTTACAAAGGAAACTGAACCATATAAAATTAAAATAAAGTTTTGAATCCCAAAGCATGAACATTATCTCGTCTCGTTGTCTTTGGTATACATGAAATGATTAGTTTATCTACCCTACTAAATTGAGTTCTGGAAAATAATTTCCATGATCAAACGTGTACCCACATACTTTAAACTTGATTTAATTAATTTCGAGAACGAAATTGCTACCAAGAAACTACAAAACTACCCTATAAATAATATTGTTTCCGAATCATACTAAAATTATTCAAGATTCAAGCAAAATATATTCAGAAATCGACAAAGCCTTTCAGTAGGTGTCACCCCATAAAATAAGTACATTTCTCAAAATTATAATTCCTTCCATCTGGTTTTGACGTCTAAATAAAACGAAGGGAGACAATACTAAGATATTGCTGTGATAAATTCGAGAAATACTGGAGGCATCTGTAAGCTTTTTCAATAAGATTGGAGGTAACGAGTACCATCAGTCTTTGAGGCAATCGTAGGTGCGGGTCGGTCGAGGTCAGTTTCAAGATTACTTACGTTTTCTTACTTATATCGGAAGGAAATGGATTTTCTGAAAGCTATAGAGGTCGGCGAAATATACAGCTTTTAGTGGTTTTCTTTCAGACGTCTTAGGATGCAGGTGAGTAAGCGGCTAGTTTGCGAAGATGTCGATTCATATTTTCTAACGTGCCATTTTAAGAATTGTCTAAAAATGCAGCATTCAATTGTTTTCCTTGAAAAGACGTTTGCTTTATTCAAATGTGTCTGAAGGTGTTGATTCTTGAAACATTAGCAGGTGCATTAACACGAAGATAATTCCTGAAATGGGTTGTTAAAAAATGGAACAGTGTGTCTGACTTCAAATGTCATGTAGTTCTATGAAAATCACTCAATAAAATTACAATTACTGATAAATGCGTTCACTGACTGGTCAGGTCCACTTAAATCTGGATGTTTCTTTCCTCAAAAGACGATTTCAGACACCAACCTACATGGTCCTTAAATGATTTGACCAAGATTATTTCCGGATTCATATACATATTGACATTGATGAATTTTATGTATACAATTATATGAATATTTACTTGTAATGTATTATATTGCCTGATGTTAGTGACCAATCTATATGACCTTCATATGATCTGACCAAGATTATTAAGGATAGGAAACGCCGACCTCATCTAGATTTTAAAATATGATTGACGTGTAAAAGTGTTTGTAAAAACCTACTTAAAGAAATAAAAATCATTTATCATTTACATTAAGGCGTTAGGCGCCATCTCCACGGGCGAGAAAATGACGACTATACTCTTGCCGTGCCTTCTAATTCAATAGAAACTATGGCGCCACCTCTACGGGCGAGAAAATCGCGACGATACTTTATGAATCAATCTCCACACGGCGATAATTTGAAGGCACAGCGTGACTATCGCCGCGATTCTCTCATCCGTGGAGATGGCGCCTATGAATCACACGGTGATATCGTAGCGGCGATAATTTGAAGGCACAGCGTAACTATCACCGCGATTCTCTCGTCCGTGGAGACGGCACCTTACCGTATTAATGTTAATGAACACAGTGCGATGAACG
This sequence comes from Atethmia centrago, assembly GCA_905333075.3. Taxonomy (NCBI): domain Eukaryota; kingdom Metazoa; phylum Arthropoda; class Insecta; order Lepidoptera; family Noctuidae; genus Atethmia; species Atethmia centrago. The sequence continues at coordinate 24,039,383 of HG995378.1, read as the reverse complement.
TTAACTAAACAGATGTGACGTATTTTAACAGTTTGGCAGATAATACACTCGATTCGTGATAGGAATTTAATATCGTGGAGCGTATTCCCATTAAATTACCCGTTTACAATGTTTCGGTATTACAGACGGCCTAGTTCGAGTAGTATTAGTGTGTAAGGCATACATAAAGCGATGTCGGTAGTGATTTAATTATAATCTTTATTATTCTGGTGTGTGAATTAACTGTTACTCTGTTAGCTATTATTAGTTAGGGAATATGGAATTTTGGCTTGACAGATAGTTTAAGAACTGCCTGATTTTTTTAAATCGCGTTTCTCTTTGGCAAACATACGCTTTTACGAGCTAATAGAAAAAGGACAGCAGAAAATAATGATGTTGATCTCATTAAAAAATTATAATTATGTCGTATGTCTATGTATTTTACTGTGTGTACACAAATAATATATAAATAAACATTTTCATCAATCAAAACGCTAAATCAATATACTATGACTGGCTTTTAACCTACCGCTGTACGATTTCGTGCATAAAATACAAATCGAAAAACAGATAATTAATATAAAACAAAAACTACCCTCAGCGGGAACCATAAATCATTGGCCGACGACGGAGTTTAAATCAAAGAAGGGAATAAATTTCCATTAGCAGATCATGAGAGATTCCGGCCGAGGCAGCGGCCGGCCCGAGATTGCCGCAAAAACTCGCTAGATGGAGAATACATTTACTACGATATAGTTTAGGTATGGATAGGAGAGAATAGTAGGAATATAGAAGGAATAGAGCTGTTTTTATGGTTCCGTTCCTCAAAAGGAAAAACCGGAACCCTCGAGATAGGATCGAGTTATCGTATATAGGGGTTCCAGTTTTTCCTATCTATCTGTCTGTCTGTCTGTCTGTCGGTCGGTCCGTCACAGTCACAGCCGATTTGCTTCGAATCTACTAGACCTTTTTTAGAATACATTGTAATTTGTTACACATATGAATTTTTGTAACATAAATAAAAAGATTTGCAAACTGCACCGTGTGACATGTCAAATATAAGGACTTGTTATGAGGATTTCAAATACTTTTTTTTTATAATTTCAAAATAATCAGTTTAAAAGTTATTAAAGAAAATAGATAAATATTTACCTTATCTTTTTTTTTTAATACAGAATATAGTTCTATACTTATAGATTACAGGAAAACCTATAAGAAGTTTATGGTCTTAAAATCACATGGTATATCAATATTGTGCATACAAACTTACATTTGCAGTTGGAATGTATGGGGAACCATACATTCCAACTGCAAATGTAAGTTTGTTGTTTTTCAAATACAATTTTAAGAAAGTGGTAGTGGTAATAGAAGTGACTTTTGAGTTTTTCGTAGCAAATGTGTATTATTTTTATACGAACTACAAAAAACTACATGACGTACATATATGATCATAAAATAGGTACTCCTGCATCTTAAAGGAAACCACTGCTTGTTTGCAAAAGAAGCAATGAAGAGACTCTAAAAGATTTTATTTATATATATTTATTTTATTTTTCTTTATTGGCCAACCAACAATTGTTTACACTGTAAATAGTTGAAGTAATATCTACCATAATCTAAGTGGAACAATTTCTTACAGGTTAGCACCGCATGCCCCATAAACATATTAGATGTGCCACAAGCACTAAACTATAAAATTAATGTAAGTATAATAATAAATTAGCAACTTTAAAATAAAATTACCATATGAAATATAAAACTAATATAAACAACAAAAGTAAAATTCAATAGAGCAAAACAAACAAAGACAACAAAATCGAGAAAAAATTAAATAAAAATAAAAAAGATGCTTCAAGATTGTGTGCTAATACCTTATTTTTATAGCGACTGACTTTAAAAGGCCACCATGGTTGTAAGATCACCATGTGCGATAAGACCGCCCATTGTACAATCCTAACTAATATTATAAATGCGAAAGTGAGTTTGTTTGTTTGTTTGCTACGCTTTCACGCTAAAACGGCAGAACGGATTTGGATGAAATTTGGCACATGGGTAGACCATGACTTCGGTTAGCACATAGGATACTTTTTGCCAACCTCCACGCGGGCGAAAGCTAGTTGTGTTATAAATGTTTGTTTTGTGTTGTAATATTTGATGTACAAAAGGCAGAATATAAACACCGTTACATACACCGTGTAATAAAATAAAGAAATAAGAATATTTCGACCTTTCCCCTGAAAGGCTTTCGCAGACTGGGGCGATATCGCGCTTGTCTGCACGAGCCTTTAAAATGCCTCTATCTTTTGTATCTGAAACCACCCAACTGCTTCTAGAAATAATCAAAAGGTTTCTTTTTGGTTATTTCTAGAAGCAGTTGGGTGTCATGTCTTCAAACAAATCGGTGTTAAAATGAAATACCAAATTAAGTAACGGCAAATACCCGTGCAAGATATAAAATAATCCTGTAACACACTTCATCGCACTGTATGTTAAGCCCTTAAGCCGTGACAGGTTATCAGCTCCACGCGTGGTGTAAAGTACCAGGTGAGCGAGGAAATCTTCGTTTGCAGAATTAGGTAACATGGACTTAAAATGTGCTGTATCATATGTATCAAATGTATATGAAGAAATTGAAATACGTGTCGGCCTGTAGAATACTTACTAGTTTAGGAGAACAACACGTTCATACAGAGAGATAAATGATAGTGACTTAGATTTATAATACTTATGTATCGATGAACCAAAACACCAGTAAACAATTTTTTCACCACAGCATGCAGCACCTCAGACAAGCAGGTTTTTCTGGCAATGACAAGACAATAAGCAATATTTAACTTTGCTGCGAGCGTCAGACAAATTTTTTTTTTTATGCCGTGAACAGCTGTGCTGGGTTTACTTTACTTTAGGTATTATGTGCTGTGTATATGTGTGTCGCTGTGGTGAAAAGTTGTATGTGTTAGACGAGACCAAAGTTGTTTGCATCTCGTTTCTTTAAATCTCTCGCTGCGCTTAGTATTCTAACCTACAATCACTTGCTACGCTCGTGATTCAATTATAAAATTCTTCGCTTACTCGGGATTCAAAATCAACACTCGCAGCAAAAATCTACTTTGATCTCTTGTTGCACAGATAACTATTTTTGGAATATGGATTACAGACAACTCAATAATGAAAATAGACGATGAGTCAACGCTCAAAATTCCTAAGAAAACGTTTTATACACTTAAGGAAACATAATCCCTTCTCCGAGGATGTGTACGGAAATTGTGCATCTATTCCGCCTCTCGCCGTTTCCTTGCAATTAATTCGTTTCGAATGCCGCCAGACTTAAATTTCCCTCGAGGAAGTGTATTTGTCAAACCGTTACCATTACGATTCTTTATTAGTTTCCGCGTATATACTCCTGCTATTAGAAGACGGTATGTAAGTAAAGGAATACGTGCATGTGTTTGATCATTTAGCTTCCTTCAAAATGGTTGAGCTTAATGGTGCTAATCCATTCGTCATGTTCGTAACGGGCGCCGTCAGTAGGGGCTAGTTATCTTTTAGCTGCCACGGCTTATTTTAATTTAATTTAATTTTTGAATTGTTTTTTTTTTATTACGGACGTTTTTGACGTTTTGCATCGTGCTCACATGTATAATTTCAAATAGGTTGGCCTAATTTTTTTTTAACCATATATTGATTTAAAAGTGTCCGTGGAGTTTCCTTCCCGTTCTTCTAAATAACTACCAACTGCTCTTTGGAATTTGTAACTAGCTTCATCTTTATTTATATGTACTTTGTTGTTCACCAGATTATACAGTACAAAAATAAAAAAAATATAAACTACAAAATATACAATGAGCGGCATCTATATGATTGACCGACCCCTTGACAGTTCAAAAGTGCCTGTAATCGGTTTATTTGAAATAACTGCTTTGAGTTTGAGTTTGGGTCAAAAACCAGGCTTACCCAGTTAGGGGCCAATGTAAAACATATTTTTAGCAATAAAGTCTATTTTATTTTTAATTTTTAATTATGGTTTTGCTTGTAAGTTGTTCTTTATCGTGTTATAGAATAGAATAGAAAAGAATTTATTTATCCATCTTAAATACAGTACACCAGCAGTAAACATTAAAACGTAGTTATAACTAAAGTACTTACATAGTTTCTAAATTTTTAATGTACCTACACACTAAGTTTATAAAGTACACTTGCACAAATACACAGTAAAATCAAAACTTAGATAACAATTATTAAGTATTTAAGTATAACATTACAACTATGTAAATAAACTTGCTTACTAATAACATTGCAACAAACGATTGATAAATGTCCATTGACGGTATACATAAATAAAGTTCTTTACCTTCCGCGCTAGTTAAAACTGTGTTACGGCAAGGTAAGATTCTCGTTCGATGATTATATTTCAACCGTATCATAATGAGCATACAACACCATTCTGCTAAAAGTTTTTTTCCTACAATAAGAAATAGACGCCGATGACGAATTACAAGTTTAACGTTGACAAGTAGTATATGTAAAATAACTAGACAAGCATGATGCGTAATACAATAAATACGATAGTGAATTTAAATGTGGATACTAGAATAAATATAGTTTAGTATTGAACGTACTACATTTTATGTATGTATGTATGCTATGTTTGTATATTAGTACTTATATTTTTTTTTTTTTTATATAGGTACGTATGTTAACAATTATGAAACGATTACATATCTTTAACTAATGTAAATATAGTGATACATCAATATTTTGTTTTGTTATGCATTATTTGGATACTAAAATAATGTGTACGTGCACTTATATTTGTAGAATTATATTTAATAGATATATTGTAATTCATTAAAACGTGGAAGTAATTAAAATGATAAATTTCCATGTTTTGACATATAGGGGTATAAAATAAATAAAATATCGTATATCTTATATACATATTTTTATGAATTTTTCAGTCCGTTTGTAATCCATTTTACCCAGAAACTCATCCAGTGCCTTTCTACAAACATAACTAGTCATATCTTTTAGGGGTTTTTTTTTTTACTAACACGATTGTACAATAACGGATCTGATATCATGAGACGTTATGGTATCATATAGTTCTGAAGATAGAAGCTACATATGCTCAGGTTGCTTTAAAGTTTGTTATTTCTAGATTGTTTTGATTGAAACTATCACGAACTTCAAATATCGAAGTTGGACTATTTAGCATAGAAGAAATCTGTCTAGTCCATCGGAAAATTTGGTACAATTCCAAACTCTAGTTACGAGACCGACAATTTCTTAACAGAAAAACTGATCCTATAGCCACACTAAAATCAAACTACAACCCCAAATCTTTTGATGTGCATATGTTCATTCAAACGAGTATAAGATATCCAAACAGCCAGTCACTTACTGAAATTGTTTCTAAAAAATGGCTATGAAAATTGTAACTGAAGAAAACTTTAGGCAACAAAATGCCGCGAATTTCGGCAACAGTTCGGATAGACCCCTTCCAATAATCCTTAAAGTTTATCGGAGTAATAACACTTCACCCGGTCTCGGATACATTCTTGATGTTTAAACAAAAACTTGAAATTTTAATCTCTTCGTTCATTAACTTTATACAAAGTTTCTTAACCTTTATCTAACGCTTCTTCTACTTACTTATTCATGGGTTTAAAAAAACTTTGATCTTCAATAATATATTATAGTCTGTCGACTCTACTCATTTCTAGTCTATGAATATAACTTATAATATGCATATATACGTATATGGATAAACTGTACCCTTACCTCCTCTCAGCTGTTGCCACGTCATGTAGGAACCACTTCCTCGAAAAAGGGATTATAAAAGTGCTAAAATTTATGCTCGCGTAGAGAGGGACTATTTCTTTCTACTTTACTGCTGTTAGTAATGTTTCGTTTTGCGTACTTTTGTTTATCGTTTGTACTTTAGTCGTTAAATGTATCCTGTCTATTTTGTATGCAACAAAATAGACAAGATACATTTAACAAGCTTGTGCCAATCTTTATTAATTTGTAACACGTTAAAAGTTATTTTTAGGTTTACTATTTTTCAAACCTTATCTTCCAAAATTCACGGAGCTATCTAAAAGAAGAGTTTTTTGATAGTTCGTATTCTATTACCAAATTAAATATTCAACAATCTACTTACGTGTACAATGCCTCGGCTCATCAGACGAATCCCCACAATCGTTTGAACCATCACAGTATCGATTAATCGGAATACACTTCTTATTCGTACACAAATATTCAGAGATGCGGCATCTAGTGTCATTCCCGTGTAGTACTGGCAGTAATTCAGGTTCTGGTATATCTTTGGGACTATCCCTTTGGTATATATTATTGTAAATTTCTTTAGTTTTTGGTGCATCGGTGACGACGTCACAGTCGGTGAGGTTGAGAAGCGTCGCAATGATAATTCCAAGGCCTAAGGCTACGTTGCTGAAACCTGGAACAATAGAAAGACAAGATAAGTGTATGTTGGAATTAAATTGATACGGTTTCGTATAGGGGAGAGTCTGGGCACGCTCCGGAAATATATTCGTTCCTAATTTTCTACTATCACTTAATTACTAAGTACTTCAAAATCAATCTAATTACACGACAATACAAAACATACTGTGATTCGTTTCGTCAAAGGGATCCTGCAAAATTGCACAATGCCTTCAGTAATATCAATATAATAATAATCACTCAACTATAATTTTAAGCATTCAAATTATGCAAGAAAATATGTCTGCTATCTATATTTTTTGTATCTCGATCCTTTCTACGAGATACACGGTTAGACGTAGATAAAGAAGATATTGATCATGTCTTCGCAATTTCAAACATCATCTTTTCACTTTGTTCAATTAATATTACACGTATTTACTGAAAACAAAGGAGTATCGACCTCAGCGTATTAAGGTAGGACAAATATAGGGGCAGGTTACACAAGTTGATTAGTAACAAAAGCAAACAAAGTCTGCGAGATCATGTTTGCTTTTAATTTCGTTTTGTTGTAATCATGCCCTTATTTATCGCCCTCCAGTCTTATTTGATCCTATTTGATAACAAGGTTGTTTTTAAAAGGCATAATGATATCGCACCTGTTTTCTACGTCATTCATTAATTTAGGAATGTAAGTCGATATACTATACTGTTGCTTGTTGCTATACTGTGAGACATCGATGATCACAAAACGTTATTATTTTATCTAAAACTAGCTGCGCCAGGCAGTTTTACCCGCATAAGCCTCGATCCCGTGAGAATAACGGGATATAAAGTATGTTATGTCCTAATCCAAGACATGGTCTACCCATGTGCCAATTGCTAAATCCTTTGAGCCGTTTTAGCGTGAAAGCGTAACACACAAACAAATTCACTTTTATTAGAATTATTAAAATATCCGTTAAAATGAATAAATGTGGTTAGATTTTCGATCATTAAGCTCAAACTCAACTCAAACTCAAAGCATTTATTTCAAATAAACCAATTACAGGCACTTTTGAATTGTCAAGGGTTCGGTCAGTCAGTCAGAAAAATGAAGCTAGTTGCCCATTCCAAAGCGTAGTAGGTACCTATGGAGAAGAACGGGCAAGAAACTCCACCGACACTCTTTTAAATCAACGTATTATGGTTACAAAATATTGTTTACATCATTTATTTTGAAATTATACATGTGAAAACGATGCAAAACGTAAAAGCTTCCGCAATAAAAAGATTACAACAAAAACAAAAGCAATTCAAAAATTAAAGTTAAAATAAGCCGTGGCAGCTAAGAGATGACCAGTCTACTGACGGCGCCCGTTCACTAACATGACGCGTGGATCAGCACCATTCAGCTCAACCATTTTGAAGGGAGCTAAATGATCCAACACACGCGCCACCATCAGCGAGACATTAGAGTGAGCACGACATACTCCCAGCCACCAGGGCACATTCAAGTCAATGAAAGACGTATCCAGTAAATGGCAGCTTTATAGTACATAGTACTCACATAACAATGTGCTGTGCAGCTATACAATAATAATATAATAATAATAATAATAAATAACGCTGGCAACACCAACGTCAACACGAAATACGTTCCCTTATTTATTTTCAGTTATAATAATTTTCGACGCAGGTTTTTTTTCTTGTTATTGTGAAATCGACAAAACTAAATCCAAATAATAACGACATATTTAAAAAATTACAAAATGAAGCACAATCTTCTAGATTTTCACCAAAAATTTCCGGATAGGAGGTGACATGACAGATGTCACCTCCGATAAAACAGAACAAATACGTATACAAATGAAATGTTGACGAGATCAGCTGCAGTTAGAGCACGCCTACCACCTCCGGACTCTTCGCTCAGCTCCGCCTCGCCGCCACCGGTACCCAGCCCCACCGTGTGCGCTGTGACTACACCGACCGCGGCAGTTGCGTCGAGCTCGAGCGACGAGTATTTCTCTCCGCCCACGACGCCACCACCTGTTCGTCGACGGGGAGGACGCCGGCCGCCGGACGGCTTAGGATCTCGAGGCCCACCGGCCTCTGATAGGGTGCCAGCTCCCGGCGGAAGTGTGAAGCGCATGAAATGGACACAATCTGTCAATGAGAACGTCATGCGCTCATACTATTGGGCTACAGAGGGGGGAAACAATCTGACTGCTTACCGTGTTCGGATGCTCTCTCTTTTTCAGGTGCTTGAGCCAGCTGTCAACGTTTCGGCACAACGACTGTCGGATCAGGTACGGGTTATCCAGCGTAATCATATGTTGGATGACACTGTACTTGATCGCCTACGAAGTGAAATGCAGCGTAGCCATGTCATCGTCCCCCCGTCGCAGACTGTTGTACATTCACCTCAATTAAGCACGAATCAAGCTGACGAGGGGAGTGATGACAGGGCTACAAATGTAAGTACCCAGTGCAATGTGGAATTGAGGAGTGCTTTGGAAGATGCGATTCGAGAATATCGGCTCATGTCGCCCGAACTAAGACCACGCTTACCTCGTTTGCCCATGCATAAAAAAAACAGGGCGCTAGTGGCAGCTCTGGATTCGCAGTTGTCAAATTATTTTGATGACTGCGAAGACCTCACTGATACTCATTCGATTCTGTACTGCGCGGCTGTAGCGGTATGTCGTGTAGCTCACGTGAAATTTGCTAAAGACTCTAGAACTACACGACCGAAACCAACCGTACCAGCTTGGCAGTGCAGAATTGAAAGCCGTATTGGTGGGGCCAGAGCGCTCATTGGCAAATTAATCTGCTTCAGGGAGGGCAATACTCGCCCTAGAGTGATGCGCTTCGTGAGGCGAGCGTTCTCAGGGACTGATATCGGCCCTCAGGACTATATGACCCGTGTCACAGAGCGCATCGACTTCCTGAAGCAGAAAGTGTATGCATGGGCGAACCGTATTCGTAGGTATAAGCGGCGAGTAGAGCGATACACTCAGAATCGTACCTTCCAGAGCGATGAAAGGTGGGTTTATAGGGGTTGGGAGCGACCGGACCAAGATGTGACTGACACGCGCCTACCGGATGATGATGTCATGTGTTCTTTCTGGCGCAGTATCTGGTCGGTGCCTGTCAGTCACACCGAAGGTGATTGGGCTCGAAAAGTCGAGCGAGCCTGCGATCCAATACCAGAAATGGGGGCTATTACCATCTGCCCCCAAGATGTAGCTCGTGCAGTCCGTCCGTTACCTAACTGGAAGTCCCCAGGGCCGGACGGACTGCACAACTTCTGGCTCAAATGGTTTTTAAGGTCGCACGCTCGCTTGGCAGCTCAGTACTAGACTGCTTTGGAGTCTGGATCGCTACCCCAATTCCTAACGACAGGAGTTACCCACCTGCTCCATAAATCAGGTAGCACCGCGGAACCCAAAAATTATAGGCCGATCACGTGTTTACCGACGGTCTATAAACTTCTTACATCTATTTTGAGAGCTAAAATTAACAAACATATAGACACCAACTCCATCATGTCTGCCTCTCAAAATGGATGTAGGAACGGATCCCGCGGTACTAAGGAGTTACTCCTCATTGATATGACCATTAGCCAACAAGTTCGTCGTTCCCGAAAGGATCTGTCGACATGTTGGATAGATTATAAGAAGGCCTATGACTCGGTGCCACATACATGGCTCATGAGGGTGCTGGAGTTGTATAAAGTAGATGCAACTCTGCGCACCTTCCTGATTTCGTGTATGGGGCAATGGAGGACGGTCCTTCGCTATCCAGGATGTCGAAATATCCAGAGGAATAGCGAACCGATAAGGATCGAGCGGGGCATATTTCAGGGCGATAGTTAGAGTCCGCTTTGGTTCTGCTTAGCCTTGAATCCTCTAAGCACACTGCTGGAAGATTCAGGTCTAGGCTATCGTATGAGGAGAGGTGGTCAGGTTATATCTCACCTCCTCTACATGGATGACCTAAAACTCTTTGCCTCCAATAATTTGCAACTGATGGAGCTACTGAAAATAACTGAAAGTTTCAGTAGCGCCATCAGGATGGAATTTGGAGTGGATAAATGTGCGATCATGCATGTAAAGCGAGGGAAGATTGTGGAATCCGTGGGAACCCAACTCTCGGATTCCATAAACCTTAGAACCCTCTCCGCATCCGAAACCTACAAGTATTTGGGTATGTCGGAAGCGTTGGGCATCAATGTTACTGACATGAAGCAATCGTTGAAGGAGCGCTTTTTTGGCCGCCTGAAGAAAGTATTTAATAGTCTTCTGTCAGGCGGAAACAAGGTGCGCGCCTTCAACGGTTGGGTCATGCCCGTTTTGATGTACTCTTTCGGCATACTCAAATGGACTCAGACTGAACTCGACGCCCTGGATAGGAGGGTCCGTACGCTGCTGACTGCATATCGAATGCATCACCCACGGTCGTCGGTAATGAGACTGTACATCCCGCGAAAGTGTGGAGGTCGAGGCTTTTTAAACGCTAAGACCCTCCACAATCGCGAGGTATGCAGTCTCAGGGAATATTTCCTAGAAGCCGACGTGGGGATGCATCGAGATGTGGTCGCGGTGGACAAGGGCCTCACCCCACTCTCCTTGGCTAAAGAGAACTGGCGCAAGCTTGTAGTGCTTGACACTAACGATCGCAGGGAGGTATGGCAGAGTAAGGAGCTTCACGGACGCTTTTTCCGGGCCCTACATGAACCCGATGTAGATTTCCAAGCGTCCGTAGCCTGGCTACGTTCGGTGACCTCTTTGGGGAAACCGAAGGTTTTGTCTGTGCAATTATGGACGAAGTTATCATGACGAAGAATTACCGGAGATTTATTGTGAAGGACGGCACGGTTGACGTGTGTCGGGCATGCCACCGTCCGGGAGAATCAATCCGACACATTATCTCCGGGTGTTCTCGTCTAGCTAACGAAGAGTATTTGCATAGACACAACCTTGTAGCCAGGATTATCCATCAGCAACTTGCTCTGAAATACAGCCTTGTAGAATCTGAAGTGCCGTACTACAGATACGTGCCCGACCCAGTTCTCGACAATGGAAATATCACATTGTACTGGGATCGATCCATCATCACTGCCAGGACTATTGTTGCCAATAAGCCTGATATAGTGGTGGTGGATCGAACAGAGAGGCGCGCAATGATTGTTGACATAACAGTCCCTCATGACGGGAATCTCGTGAAAGCCGAGAAAGATAAACAGATCAAGTATCTTGACTTGGCTCGCGAGGTTGTCGACATGTGGGATGTGGATTCAGCAATCATTGTGCCGATAGTCGTATCAGCCAATGGCTTAATTGCCAAGAGCCTCGACCAACACCTAAAGAGGCTCACGTTGGATGGTTGGATTAAGGGCTTGATTCAGAAAGCGGTACTTCTGGACACGGCTCGCATTGTGAGGAGGTTCCTCTCTCTGGAGCCCTGACCGCCGGTAGCTTGGACCCTGTTCCCGATACCGGTGGGCTACCATTTTTTTATATTTTTAAATGTTTTTATATATTTTTTATATCCTAATATTTAAAAATAAAATTATAATGTGTAAATACTGAGATAAAAGATAATTGAGTTCAGGTCGCAGTTCAGGTCCGGATCGCGCAAGACTTTTGGCGGTCGGAACCAGAGAGGCCGGTCATTGGCTACATGCCCATCCTTCTCCATATACCGGTACCTTCCTGGATCCGACCTCGCTTCGTCTGGCGACTGGTCTGCGGCTTGGGGTCACGGTATGCACTCCACACACATGCCCTTGTGGCACGGACGTGGACCGACTGGGTCACCACGGACTTTGTTGTCAAAAAAGTGCAGGCCGCTTTTCAAGACATGCAACACTTAATGACATAATCCGCCGGTCTCTTGCCAGCATCAATGTGCCTGCTCTTCTTGAGCCGACTGGCATTGTCAGAGATGATGGCAAAAGACCTGATGGTGTGTCTTTGGTCCCGTGGAGTTTGGGACGGATGCTTGTGTGGGACGCTACCTGTGTAGACACACTGGCACCGTCCCACCTCCAACGGACTACTTCTAAAGCGGGTGCAGCGGCAGAAAATGCCGAAAATCTGAAAGTTATTAAATATGGAGGCCTTGGCAGAGAGTACAACTTTGTGCCCTTTGGCGTCGAGACCCTCGGTCCGTGGGGTCCCAGTGCGCATAAGTTATTTGCGGAAATCGCGAAACGTCTAGTTGATGTAACTGGTGACCGAAAAGCTGGCGGCTTTCTCGCGCAACGCATCAGCATTGCAATTCAGCGAGGAAATGCCGCCAGCATCCTCGGTACAATGCCCCGAGGGCCTTTTTTAAGCTTAACTTAGCTTTAATTTAATTTAGTTAATGTTAATCTTGTAATTTGGTTATGTAAATAAATGATCTTAAAGATAATAATAATAATAATAACGAGTATTTTTCCGATGCCGGCAGGGGAGAGGCCGGCCACCGAAGAGCTTGGGACTTAGAGGCCAACTGGCCCCGAGCTGGGTCCCCGCTGCCGGTGGTTGTGTGCAGCGCATGAGATGGACTCAGTCTATGAACGAGAACGTCATGCGCGCATATTACGGGTCTACAGAGGGGGGAACTAACCTCACTGCGTACCGTGTTAGGATGCTGTCTCTGTTCCAGAAACTAGAGCCAACCGTCAACGTCTCAGCCCAACGACTATCGGATCAGGTGCGAGTCATCCAACGCAATCACAAGTTGGACGATGCCGCACTTGATAGGCTACGCTCAGAGGTACTGAGCAACTATATCGTCTCAACTCCGGCACAAACCGCGACACATGCACCAATCATTAATGCAATCCCGCCGCGGTCCAATCACGATGTTGAAGAGGAGGATGATAGGGTTGCCACAGTAAGTAGCCAGTGCAACGTCCGATTGAGAAGCGCACTGGAAGATGCGTTTCGCGAGTATAGGTCCACTCCGACCGAACTTAGACCCCGACTACCACGCCTACCCATGCACAAGAAAAATAGGGCGCTGGACTCGCTGCTTAAGGATTTCTTCGAGAGCAGCGAGGATCTCGTTGATACACACTCGATCGTATATTGCGCGGCTATTGCGGCATGTCGTTTAGCGAACGTGCAGTTCCCAAACTGTGACGGAGCTACGCGACCAAAACCAGCCGTACCAGCCTGGCAATGCAGGATCGAGCGTCGTATTGATGGGGCCAGGGTACTCATCGGCAAACTATACTGCTTCAGGGAGAGAAATACACGACCACGAGTGATGCGCTTTGTAAGGCGGGCATTCTCGGGGTCTGCAATCAGCCCTCGAGAATACATGTCTCGTGTCACAGAGCGCATCGACTTCCTAAAGCAGAAAGTTTGTGCATGGGCGAGCCGTATTCGGCGGTATAAGCGGCGGGTTGATCGATACACGCAAAATCGCATGTTCCAGAGCGATGAGAGGTGGGTATATAGAGCTTGGGAGCGACCTGAACAAAACGAGACAGACGTGTGCCGCCCCGATGATGCCACCACGACTGCGTTCTGGCGCAGAATCTGGTCGGTACCTGTCTGCCATGCTGAGGCTGACTGGATGCGGGATGTCGAGCGAGTGTGTGAAACTATACCAGAAATGGAAGTAGTCATTATCACGCCATCAGATATAGCTAGAGTGGTCCGTCCGTTACCGAATTGGAAATCACCAGGACCGGACGGACTGCACAACTTTTGGCTGAAATGGCTAACTAGTTCACACGCTTGTCTGGCATCTCAGTTCCAGTCATCCTTAGAGTCTGGGTCGCTACCACAGTTTCTGACGACAGGTATTACCCACCTGCTCCATAAGTCAGGTAGTCCCGCGGAACCCAAGAATTATAGACCGATCACGTGTTTATCGCCGGTCTATAAACTTCTTACATCCATTTTGAGAGCGAAAATTAATACACACATTGACAGTAATTCGATTATGTCAGCCTCTCAAAATTGATGTAGGAACGGGTCTCGTGGCACTAAGGAGCTACTTCTCATCGACATGGCCATTAGCCAACAGGTTCGTCGATTCCGCAAGGATTTGTCGACTTGCTGGATAGATTATAAGAAGGCCTACGACTCGGTGCCACATACATGGCTCATGAGGGTGCTGGAGTTGTACAAAATAGATACGACTCTACGCACCTTCCTTGAATCGTGTATGGGGCAATGGAGGACAGTCCTTCGCTATCCGGGGTGTCGACAGATCCAGGGGAATGATGAGTCTGTATGGATTAAACGGGGAATATTTCAGGGTGACAGTTTAAGTCCACTTTGGTTCTGCTTAGCCCTGAATCCTCTAAGCACGCTGCTAGAGGATTCAGGTCTAGGCTATCGGTTGAGGAGAGGTGGTCAGGTCATATCTCACCTCCTCTACATGGATGACTTGAAAATCTTTGCCCCAACAAATTGCAACTGATGGAGCTACTGAAGGTAACTGAAACTTTCAGTAGCGCTATCAGAATGAAGTTTGGTGTGGACAAATGTGCAGTCATGCATGTAAAGCGAGGGGAGATAATGGAATCCGAGGAATTCAACTTTCGGATTCCATACACCTTAGATCCCTCTCCTCACCCGAAAGCTATAAGTATTTGGGTATGTCGGAAGCGTTAGTCATCAACGTTACTGACATGAAGCAATCGTTGAAGGAGCGCTTTTTTGGCCGCCTGAAGAAGGTATTGATTATTCCTGTTTCAGGCGGAAACAAGGTGCGTGCCTTGAAGTAGGTATGCACCGTCATGTGGTCGCAGTGGACAAGGGGCTCACCCCACTTTCCATGGCTAAAGAGAACTGGTGCAAACCTGTAATACATACCACGGATGACCGCAAGGAGATAGTGCAAAACAAGGAGCTACACGGGCGCTTCTATCGGACTCTTCATGAGCCCGATGTAAATTTTTTAGCGTCCGTATCCTGGCTACGTTTTGGGGACCTTTTCGGGGAAACTGAAGGTTTTGTCTGTGCAATTAGGGACGAAGTTATCTTGACGAATAACTACCGGAGACATATTATGAAGGACGGGACGTTTGACGTGTGTCGGGCATGCCACCGTCCGGGTGAGTCTATCAGACATATTATCTGTGGTTGTTCTCGTCTGGCTAACGGCGAGTACTTGCACAGACATAACCAAGTGGCTAGGATTATTCACCAGCAACTTGCTTTGAAATATAAACTTGTGAACTCTGAGGTACCGTATTACAAGTATGCGCCCGACCCAGTTCTCGAAAATGACCATGTCACGTTGTACTGGGATCGGTCTATCATTACTGACAGGACTATTGTCGCCAATAAGCCTGATATAGTGGTGATAAATCGATTAGCGCACCGCGCAATGATAGTCGATGTTACCATTCCACATGACGAAAACCTCGTGAAAGCTGAGAAAGAGAAGCAAATAAAATATCTCGACTTAGCACACGAGATTGTTGACATGTGGAATGTTAACTCGGCTGTCATTGTGTCGATTGTCGTTACGGCCAATGGCCTGATGGCTGAAAGCCTTCATCTCTCGAGGCTCTCTTTAGACAGCTGGATCAAGGGCCTGATTCAGAAGGCAGTACTCCTCGATACGGCCCGCATTGTGAGGAGGTTCCTGTCTCTGGAGTCCTAACCACCGGTAGCTTGGACCCTGCTCCCGACACCGGCGGACCACTATTTTTTATATTTTTAAATGTTTTTTTTTTATACCTTTTTTCAAGAAATATTTAAAAATATATTCTATACGTAAAAAAATAAATAAACGAAATAATAATAATAATTAACCCCACCGCCGTATCTCTACGTTGACGTCGTGGTGGGGCTTGCGCGCTCCGAACTCTGGGTCTATGCCAGTAGAGTTTACTTTGCCGGAACGGGTCTAGGGTAAGGAGCCAAACCAAGAGAGATACAGAAACCCGCAAGACAGCATGTGGCGAGCTGTTGGGCAGTAGCGACCCCACGAACCCTATCTCCTGGGAGAAGTCTTGTTCCTCATCTCTGACTTGCCTTTATTGGCCGGCTGGCGTGAACACTGACGAGGAACAGAGCTCTCACCTCATTCTTGCCTTTATTGGCCGGCTTGAGTGGAGATTCGCAAGAGCAAACGTGCTCGGAGGAAGGATGTATTCCAGTAAGATGCTGGTAGGGATTTTGACGGTACTTCCGGGATTGTCCTGATAGCCGTGGAATACCTCTCCACTCCTCAAGCACCTCAGGAAGTGTTGCCCCTTGTCACTACGTCACTATGTGCTAGCGGCCGTTTTCGGGGGCCCATTATAGAGTGTGCAAGTCACCCCCTGCCATTTTATCGGTGTATTTTATATAAAGCATTGGTCAGGTAGGGGCCATAGCCTTTCTATAGCCTTAGGAAACCGATCTACTATAGCCTTCCAAACCCATGGCCCAATATGTTTTGTTCCCATGTTCTGCATCAACCGGGGGTTGTCCTTGGGTGCACCATAGAACTAACAGGGATAATCGTCGGTTGGTGCCTCATTCCATTACAATTGTCCAAGGGGCCTCTGCGAGTTGGCTTCGGCCCCTCGTATGCCTTCCAAAGATCCGGGACCCCATAGTCCCGAGATATGTAAAGAAAAATAATAATAATAATAATATAGATAAATGATCAATGATATTTATTTTGTAATTTGGTTAAAAATAACACTTGTACGCGTATTTTTTTTATTTAAACTAGACGAGGTGTTTCCTAGCCGACTACTCTGTGAAGAAACACTGAAACAAACTCAGAGTTCAAAGTCTCTTTTAAAGTCTATAGAATGACTTTGTAATGGTCAGCTGATAACGACCCACTTTAATTTGAACCAAATCCCAAGTCAAACATCTCTCATAAATATCACAAACAAGACATCAACCACCAATGCATTTAAAACCGCCACCACAAACAACATTTTCAGAAAACATTATTCAATAGCTCCACAAAAAACAACTTTTCAATATAACCTCGTTCATCTCCCACCAACTAGAAAAGTTCTTGTTCCCCGAGTTTCAACTGAATAGCAGTATTTTAAGAGAAACTGTCATCAATCTTGCTTGGAACTGCCTCAATGACATCTTTTCATGCTTTCCGTATTTTGTATTGAAACGAGATGAATAGACTAATTCAGTGTTTCTCAAAATTGTCGACTGCAGATGTGACGTTATTAATAGTGGTGATGGAAGATAGTGGGCGAAGCTAGAGGTCCAACTTATGGTACCGGAAATAGGAAATATGCAAGTAATTCAAAACTTATCCATAATTTAAATATACATTGTGTAGGAATCAAGAAACAAATGCCTATTCTTTTTAGATATTTTAATGCATTACTTATTTTACAATTCATTCATTTATGTTTCGTGTTTTTTTGGAACGGAACGCAAACTCAAAACGCGTCGTCTTCGACAATGCCGGAAGTGATTTGGGGCTACAAACAGATGTAAACAAAGAAGTTTTGTGGCAAATGACGTCACATCATGCCCGCGACAGAAATGGTCGTTTGTACTGTAGTAGAAAATTGTTGGAGTTTCATATTTGTTTTAAGCAACAAGCAGTAATTGAATTTAACTTTTAATACTTTTCTTGGGTTTATATTCCTGTCTATTATTGATATAGAGAAAAAAAAATGGAGATTTAAAATATCGATGGAAATTTTCTATATCGATGCGGACTACATGAAAAACAATATAATTTGTAGAATCCTGTTGATCCCGCAATTAAGCTGATTATATCACTTCACTGGCTCATCACCACACTAAGCCTCCCGTGCAGGCACGCTTGACTTTCAACTGTTTCCCGCCATTCGTAGCGAACTGACAGTTGACATTAGTGACAGTTACCTCAATACTGATGTGCATGAGCAAGATTTTGAACTTATCCCTCAACATTTTAATGTTTAAAATCAATTGGAGAAATTTGACAGTTTGTACACGGAAAAAAGGATGTCTTAAATTAAGACAATATCCTTTTGGTCAAGACAAATATTGATTCATATATGGGGAAAACAATATATTCTTGAATGAAGTAAAATTTTGTCTTAGTTTTATTGTCTTCTTCGAAGACATTATACTTAGATGAAGAATTATTAAGTTTAATTTTAAGAATATTATTCTCTCTTAGAATATTTTCTTAAATTAAGATTATTATAGTCTTGAATCAAAAATATTTGCTTAAGTCAAGAATAAAAACCAAGTATTTATTATTCTTAATTTGAGTAAACAGGTTTTCTTGAACTGAGTACTCGTACGTACATTTACTTACGTTAAGAAAATATTTACTTGAATTGAAACAATTTTTCTGAGAATATTGATATTCTTCGCTGAATGGATCCTTTTTTTCCGTGTAGTAACTTGATAAGCTGGCGACTGTACAACGGCTACTGCTTCGAAATCAATTCAATGCGAACTAAGTTCCAACTACGGAACTCTAAAAAGGATCCGTCAATGATCTATTTGACAGCGAAGTGGAATCGTTACTTTGGTGTGAATTGACGATTAATGTGCTTTGGACATTCCCTAGATTAGGTACTTTGGTCTGGATAATAGTCAGATTTTTTGTGCTCACATCATAACCTATTTGAGTTTAGGATGCATTGTGTGAGTGGCTTAGATGATCTGGTAAGTAAAGGTTGAGAGAAAAACAAAAGGTAAAAGGCAGATGTGAGTTGAAACGCTGGGAGGGGACGCCCTGGAACAGCGATGCACAGACCGCGGCCCGCTAGCCACATGCGGCCCACATTCGGTACGCGTGCAGCCCACCAACAAATAAAAAAAAATGCGGAAAATAAAAGAAAATGCACTAAAATGCGCAAGCTTATTTTGATCGACGTATATTTTTGAACAAACGTTTTCAGTTATGAATCTAAACAAAACGAAAAATCAAAACCGCCTAGCAAATGAAAATTTGGAAGCAATGTTACGTGTCGCGACAAGTAATTTGGAACCAAATATAAAAATAATAATTGTCACGTCAATGCAATGTCATGCATTAAACTAAATATTGTAAGTTGTACAAAAAAGGTAACTAATTAAATTATTTTAAAACGTTTAGGTACCTAGTTATTCTTCTTTGGGCTCATAATGTGCTCGAGAGATGCACAGACTTATAGTGGCCACTATTGTCTACAAGTCTGTGCATCCCTGCCCTAGAAGAATTTTATCCTATTGGTGATTTTCTTCAGAAAACAGGTGCGTAGTACTCGCAACCGGCGTGCGTGTATGACCAGATGTATGAACGTACACGAAGCAAAAGTAGTATGTAAGGATCGTAGCAGGTGGCATTCTGGAGCTCCTGCCTACCCCCATAGGAAGACGCTTGAGCATATGTATGTGTGTAATTTTTTTACTCTTTGCATAGTAAGTACCATTTATATTTTTATTTTATTTTATATGGAGTATGAAATAAAAACAGGGCAGTATTATTTATTACTTTCTTTACTTGTACCGTGCTTCGTTTAAATAAAGCATTAGATGTTATTATGCTAGCAGTGCCAGGTTACTAGTCCAACGGTTTATGAACTCTATAAAAATATTTTCAGCTTTTGATTTCCCAGGCGACTCAAACATGAAATACAGAAAAGGCTGTTTTAAAATTAGCATGAGTTTGCATATAAACGTACTAAGAACTGACGAAAGCTCGCGTTTATACATGTATTCCTAATGGACTTGGAAATGTTTCAAGTCCTACTCAGTTACTCGAAACTACATATTTTTCATTTGGATATGGATCAATAGCAAATTCTGTCTTATTTACAAAGAGGGAGTTAGTTGATTGGGTAACTTTTCTTAAGATACTAAAGGGGAACCCTATGTTAAAAATAAGATTACCTTCTTCTTAGCGTGTCGATGGCAAATATTAAGTTAAATTTCCTATTCGACCTAGAACTCAGCGAGATTAGGAGGACCTAGTTTCCGGTAGGAACCGGGGAAACATTACCGTTGTGATGATACTGCTAGCTTCTTAGGAATGTGCTCGCGAACTTTAAACTTTAAAGGATAATCAGTTGGTTGCCATCCTGATTGCCTGGGGGAGCGTATTCTACAAATGAATGAAGTCAGTGCGGTGAGTGGGACATTGAAGAAGACGATTGTGTGATGAACGTAGATTTCTACTGTGGTTTGTGCAAATGTACTGATAGTAGATAGACAGTTAGATAACTAGGGGAAAATGGAAAGTCAAGAAATGACAACAAGGTAGTTAGCGCCCTTTGCTCTCTACGCTGCCTATACAGGCAACCACTTTAGAAGCGACCGATGCGCAGAGACATGATTAGGTATATTTACGCAGATTGAAAACGAATCGAATGCAGTTATTGAGAAGACGGTCAAGTTTGTCGAAAAGATTCTGCATTCTAGTCATAGTAGCACATATAGCCATAATCGATGATAGGGAAGATTAAGAACAGCACAAGCATTGTCTTGGTACTTTTTTTTTTTTTTTTGAGGCTGTGACATCATCAAATAACTTCTCCCGCTCTGGGCGGAGCGGGAGGGTGTGTCAGACTCTTACTGACTAAAACCCACCCGTATTCCTTCCTGTTGCCTGTGTTGCCAGGGGACTCGGTGACCCATAAGTACCTTCCCGCGACCCCGGCAGGCATCGGCCCTAGTGGACCCCTACATTTGTGCTGACATAGAGATGTCAGCACAAATGTAGGGGTCCACTCAAAGAGTTGAGGCGCGCGTGGAATACGACGCGCCGTCGCACTATGGGACCAACCGGTATTTTCCATCTCAAAAATCGATAACTCTGTTGTTTTGTGATTTATCTCCTTGATTTTTTTTTCACGTATTTGTGAATATCTAGGCAATAAAAGAAATCAAACATCATCATTCTAAAAAAAATATTTTTTCCGAAAAAAAATGACAAAGATAAAGTTATACGAAATTTCATACAAAAAATCATACAGTTATATTAAAATAGCAATAAAAGTTACACTTATGCTTAAAATAAGTTTAAAACTAAATTATTATTATCAAACAAACAGTTACATGACAAAAAAAAATGATTACTTAAACTTATCCTACTCATCACTTTCTATTTCCAACAATTCTTTAGCTTCGTCAAATAATTCTTTGGATATTAGAAAACTTGGTTTATTTAAGCTAGATATATAAGGATCAGATGTATATAACAAAATATGCAGAACGTCTTCGTTTGTTGCTGATCTGGAACACTTCCTAGCGTGATGTAACCTATATTTCTTATAATCTTTATTTCGAGCTTCCTGGGCATCTTCGGATAATTGTCCTATAGGCAAAACTGCATAATGCTCTATTATTTTAGCACCATGTATAAGTACTTTATGGACCGAAGATGGCATGTAGTACCAGTTATATTTGCTTACATATAATTGCGCGGTTACCAATGTATACTGACCAAATTTTTCTGCGTTTATAGGAAATCCCGATGACATAGTTTGAAGAATTACATATAGTCTCTTGATTAATTCTTCATCAATTCCGGTTATCTCTGCAGAACATTGGTAATTTTGGAAAAATCTCCTTGCCGTATTACCGCCATTGCTATTACCGGAACCTTGACGTGGTTTATCAATATGCAAGCCAAGCACTTCTCGGAAACGTTTTTGGACAAATTTTTTCTTGTCTTCTTTAAGTTGCTTGTTTTCTGGAGTTGTTGCAGACCACTTCTCAAAACCTAAATTGTAAGAAATATGGAGGATCATTTCCATAAATCTTATCCATGCGTGTAGCGTCGACAATCCGTATTTAAACGCATTTTCATTTTCAACTCTCGTTGTAACTTTTAAAAGATCATTCATTTGTCTGGGAGTTGCTCCACAAACAGTGCAGGTAGCACTGGATGATGTGTTTGTCAACACTTGAGCAACTTTCCCATCAATCATTGTCATAAACAGTTGATGTTTAACTTCGATGACTTTGTCTTCTATTGACACAAGAGTTGGAATCAATTGATTAATTTTGGCTTCAATTTCACTGACAACCGCTGTAGTTTTTTCGGGAGTTTCTTTTGCAAATTCTAATGAAATTGGTCTGCAATATCTAACAGATGAGCAAGTAGGGTTTTTCCATATGACCGTAGAAGTTTCTTCGTTCACTAGTCGCAGTGGTACAAGGGACACTATAAACAAATTAGCGTCCGATATTTGTTCGTTTTCTTCCGGTAGAGTTTGTTTATACTCACTTTGCCCGGAGGATCCATCACATCCCCATTTAGTGAAAAGCTTGAGACGATTGTAAGTCGATCCTGACTTTATCCTTATAATACGGCAGACTGTATGGTCTAAGAGATCTTGCAGGTTGATTTTTGCGCTTATATTTGTCACCGTAATGCTGGATGCAGGCGGATAGCAAGCCTTTTTTGCTTCACTTAGTGTTTGATACGAAGGCAATACAGAACTTAAATTCTTATCAACGAGCCTTTTTCTTAGGTACGCATATTGTGCTTTGGTTAAATCAGTTTCAATGCATATACTCAATGCTTCCTCTTTTGTAAAGGAAAGTGCGTTATCTGGATTGAGTATGTTTTGTAGAATAACTTTTTTCTCTTCTTTTTCCTTATTTCTGATAATAGTCACAATCGACGCTTCGTCATTTTCCCCCATGGATCTTAAACCTTGCACATAAGCGTTACGGACATGTCCCATTCCATACTCCTGGACCAGCTCCATATTTTTTCGTTTCTTTGTGTTTTCCGAGCACTCGTCATATTGTTTTGTTGGTCTTCCACGTTCACCAGAAGTATTCAAACCAGAATTTACAGTGGTTGAGGTACTGCAAGAATTCAATGATACTTTAAACTCACCATTTAACCAATTTGAGTATAGGCTCTCGAACCGGTCCGGCTTTCTTTGAGCTTTGGTCCATTTCTGGTTGCAACTCGATGTTAGATTTTTTTGAATACTCTCTATTACAGTATTAACGTCAGTTTCCGATAGTTGAAAATTTTCCAATAAATATTTTTTGAGGTCTGAAGTACTTTTCCCTTTTATTATTTGATCACAAAGATCGCGTCGAACACAAACGAATTCACTCATTGTTAGATAATAATGTTTTTTATGCGTTAATTGTTATTGAAATGAAGTATCTGAACACTTTGATGAATCGTATGCTGAACATACACGGGTATTTAAAGGACTAATATTTTAGTGCCTTGTGCAAAAACCATGGGACAATTGATTATAACAGTTCTCATCGAAATAGTGTAATCAGTACTGATTGTAATTATTTACCACAACAGATAAATAGAACTTCCGCAGCAATATAGTTTATCATACTTGTGGTTAAGGTGACCACCCCAAACAAAATTGCCATGGGAAGATTCTTTCAAATATAATAGCAGTTTTTTAATTTGCAAATGTATGTTTTTATCATAGAAATAGAAAAAAACAATATAGACATCAAAGGATAATAACTAAATATAATATTTCATAATAAAAAAGAAGAACCGTAATTTTCGAGGATTTTTCTCCGATTGACATTATTGCTTCAAAATCACCTCTGGCGCAAAAAACGCGCAAGTTTTTTTTAAATCCTCATATTACTGAGTAGATAAGGTCTCTAATAGAGTAATTAACTTGACACCGGCTGCTTTCGGCAACAACGAAAACTCCAATTGAAATTAACAAAAACTAAATTTTCTTTACTTCACTAAAAATTATTAAAAAATTAAATAAAAATATTTTTTTTACAAAAACTGAACGTGGTTGCAAAGTGTATAATCTAAGCTATCTAATGATGTATAACACTAATATGTTTCCTTGGAAAACTTCCGAATAATTATGTGTTGAACTCCCTTAACGGTAATTTAATTGGCATGAAAATATTTATGCCCAATGTTTGAGGTTCATTTTATAAACGTAAAACTTTATATTTTTTTATATTTTGTAATTTATTCGTAAGTTCCATCTTTTGAGAGTATAAAACCATAAAACAATCTATGGATTTACGACTTTCGACAAAACCATTTTTGAGATGGAAAATACTGTTTGGTCCCATAGTGCGTCGACCCGGGCCTGGTCCTTGCCGGACGGTGAGCTACCCATTGCTCACCGTCCGCAAGCCTGCGCCTACGGTGGCCGGAAATCCGCCTGGGATTCCTGACGCCCAGGGCGTCTCCTGCGGCGGCTAGGGGCGAGAGGGCGCGAAACTTGCCTTTCCCTCAACCGTCCCGCATCTTCCTTCGCAAGCATTACTGCTTCGCAGAAGGAGGTGACGGCTGCCCATGCCCTCTCGCTCCGTACCATGGCCTGAACCAAGGCCGGACGCGAGAGATCTCTGCCGCCGATCGCCTCCACGAGGACACGGCGGTGCTCTGCCCAGGCCGGGCAGACCTCCACCATATGCTCCACCGTGTCCTTCGGGCGATCCACGCAGTGGTGACACCCGGACGTTTCCTCCCGCCTTATCCGACACAGGAACCTCCAGAAACTGCCGTGTCCGGTGAAGACCTGCGTCAGGCGGAAGGTGAGGACGCCGTGGCGCCTCTCTAGCCACTCCTTAAAGAGGGGACTTATCGCCGCAATCGTGGCGTGCCCAGCACTGGGTTGCGATAACCGTAATTGTCTTGGTACTTGATGGTAATAAATGTTTCAGTTGGTATAGAGCCCGCAGCGTTCCAGTAACCTTCTGGCTCACCCTAGCGACTTGAGTACGCCAATTCAGGGTACAATCGATGTACAAACCTAGTCTTTCACGCCAGTGCTAAATGGAACGACCGTGCCATTGAAGAGAACTGGTGGTAAGGGTGAACCATCCACCTTACCAATACTACGATGATCCCAATGATGGTCGCCTGACACTTATTAGGGTTTACTGCAACACCAAATCCAGGTTTTAATGGCTAACAAGTCCCTATTTAACTTGTTCATCAACCCTCCTTTGACAGTACAACAGCAAGTCATCTGCATACAGATGATACGCACACTGAAGGTCGGAAGTTCTAAGATTAATAAAAATAGAAAATAGACTAGGAGAAATAATACTGCCTTGAGGGACGCCAGCTTCCAAATCACACCAGGATGACAAAGAATCCCTAACATGAACGGACTGCTGCCGTTCCTGAAGGTCAGAGGAGAACCATTCTAGTGCTTCGGGAGAGACCATTACATAGTACAGAATAGCTAACAGGATGTCGTGACTGATGGTATTAAAGCCATTTGAGATATCAACCAACTTTAGAGCAGTGACAGTGTCTTCCAGCCCTGCCAGTATCGCCAGTCACTTTAAGGAGGGCGGAAACAGTGCTGTCCCGGCCTGAACCCAGATTTAACAAGGCTAATTAGTGAATTACGAAGAACAAAATTGGAGATTTGTTTGTGGACACATGCCTTGAGCACTTTGGATAGGAACGGAAGTATAGAAATTGGACGGAAGTCGGTAGGAAGAGAGGGATTAGATACCTTATGTAGTGGACGAACATAGGCTTTGCGCCACAGGGAAGGGAATACTCCGGTGTACAGGGAAAAATGTATAATGTGGGTAATTGCGGGTAGGAGATGATCCAGAATAGTTACGGCCATACCACGGGTGATATTGTCACATTCCACCGCTTTCGATTTGATGGAGAGAATGATCTTTCTGATCTCTCCGGTTTAATTGGGATAAAACTGAATGGATTAATACGAGGACGTGTTAAACCAGATATTAATGATAGAGATTTTTTGCTTGGTTAGACGATCCATGGTAGAAACAGTGGAGAAATGACGGACGGAAGTTTGTACGCACAATATTAAAAGGTTCCATAGTTGGGATGAATTTATCCCAAGAACAAACTTAGCATTGTAATTGAAAAACATGTTCCCCCATACATTCCAACTGTAAATTTAAGTTTGTACGCACAATAGTGAGTGATATACCATGATATTTTAAGAGCATAGACTTCTTATAGATTTTCCTGTAACCCAATAAGTAAAGAACTATTATCTGTAATTTTTCTAAATTTTAGGTTCAGTAGATTCGGAGATACGATGGAGTAGTTAGTTTTCGTCTATTTTCTTAAATAACTTTAAAACCTAATATTATTTATTTATTTATCTATTTAATACTTTAAGCACACAAATGTACAGAGGCGGACTTAATGCCGTAGGCATTATCTACCAGTCAACCTTTGGGTGATGAAACAGTGACAAACAGTGGTAGGTGCAATAGCGAAAACTGTGGAATAAATATTTATTTAAATATAAGGATATACATACATATACCTATTAAAAACTTTAAATATATACCTAATTATACATAAATATAAGACCTAATAAATACACATAAATACACAAATATACTAAAACAGATGAGACAAACAATGGGAAGACTACCATAGTGATGATACTGCCAGCTTCTTACGAATATGCTCGCGAACTTTGACTTTAAAGGACAATCGGTTGGTTGCCATCCTGATTTCCTGGGGGAGCGCATTCCACAGAGAGATAGACTGAACGAAGAAGGAAGAGTGAATGAAGTCAGTGCGGTGAGTGGGACATTGAAGAAGATGATTGTTTGATGAACGTAGGTTTCTACTGTGGTTCGCGCAGATGTATTGAAAGTGGGGGGCGAGATAACTAGGGGAAGAGGGCGAGTCAAGAAATGAAAACAAGGTGGTCAGCGCCCTTTGCTCTCTGCGCTGGCGTATGGGCAACCACTTTAGAAGCGACCGATGCGCAGAGACATGATCATATTTACGCAGATTGAAAATGAATCGAATGCAGTTATTGAGAAGACGGTCAAGTTTGTCGAGGAGATCCGCAATCAGGTCGTAGTAGCACATATCACCATAATCGATAATAGGGAAAATTAAGGACTGCACAAGCATTGTCTTGGTATTTGATGGTAAGAAAAGTTTTAGTCGGTATAGAGCCCGCAGCGTTCCAGTAACCCTCTGACTCACCCTAGTGACTTGCGTGCGCCAGTTCAGGGTACAATCGATGTGCAAGCCTAGGTCTTTCACGTCAGTGCTAAATGGAACGATCATACCATTGAAGAGAACTGGTGGCAAGGTTGAACCATCCACCCTACTAATACTACGATGACTCCCAATGATCATCATTGGGAGTCATCGTAGTATGCGCCTGACACTTATTAGGGTTTACTGCAAAACCAAATTTATCAGACCAGGTTTTAATGGCTGTCAAGTCCCTATTTAACTTGTCGATAGCGTCAGATATTTCATCAACCCTCCCTTGACAGTACAACTGTAAGTCATCTGCATACAGATGATACGCACACTGAAGCTCAGAAGTTATAAGATTAATAAAAATAGAAAACAGACTAGGAGAAATAATACTGCCTTGAGGGACGCCAGCTTCCAAATCACACCAGGATGACAAAGAATCCCTAACATGAACGGACTGCTGCCGTTCCTGAAGGTCAGAGGAGAACCATTCTAGTGCTTCGGGAGAGACCATTACATAGTACAGAATAGCTAACAGGATGTCGTGACTGATGGTATTAAAGCCATTTGAGATATCAACCAACTTTAGAGCAGTGACAGTGTCTTCCAGCCCTGCCAGTATCGCCAGTCACTTTAAGGAGGGCGGAAACAGTGCTGTCCCGGCCTGAACCCAGATTTAACAAGGCTAATTAGTGAATTACGAAGAACAAAATTGGAGATTTGTTTGTGGACACATGCCTTGAGCACTTTGGATAGGAACGGAAGTATAGAAATTGGACGGAAGTCGGTAGGAAGAGAGGGATTAGATACCTTATGTAGTGGACGAACATAGGCTTTGCGCCACAGGGAAGGGAATACTCCGGTGTACAGGGAAAAATGTATAATGTGGGTAATTGCGGGTAGGAGATGATCCAGAATAGTTACGGCCATACCACGGGTGATATTGTCACATTCCACCGCTTTCGATTTGATGGAGAGAATGATCTTTCTGATCTCTCCGGTTTAATTGGGATAAAACTGAATGGATTAATACGAGGACGTGTTAAACCAGATATTAATGATAGAGATTTTTTGCTTGGTTAGACGATCCATGGTAGAAACAGTGGAGAAATGACGGACGGAAGTTTGTACGCACAATATTAAAAGGTTCCATAGTTGGGATGAATTTATCCCAAGAACAAACTTAGCATTGTAATTGAAAAACATGTTCCCCCATACATTCCAACTGTAAATTTAAGTTTGTACGCACAATAGTGAGTGATATACCATGATATTTTAAGAGCATAGACTTCTTATAGATTTTCCTGTAACCCAATAAGTAAAGAACTATTATCTGTATTTTTTCTAAATTTTAGGTTCAGTAGATTCGGAGATACGATGGAGTAGTTAGTTTTCGTCTATTTTCTTAAATAACTTTAAAACCTAATATTATTTATTTATTTATCTATTTAATACTTTAAGCACACAAATGTACAGAGGCGGACTTAATGCCGTAGGCATTATCTACCAGTCAACCTTTGGGTGATGAAACAGTGACAAACAGTGGTAGGTGCAATAGCGAAAACTGTGGAATAAATATTTATTTAAATATAAGGATATATATACATATACCTATTAAAAACTTTAAATATATACCTAATTATACATAAATATAAGACCTAATAAATACACATAAATACACAAATATACTAAAACAGATGAGACAAACAATGGGAAAACTACCATAGTGATGATACTGCCAGCTTCTTACGAATATGCTCGCGAACTTTGACTTTAAAGGACAATCGGTTGGTTGCCATCCTGATTTCCTGGGGGAGCGCATTCCACAGAGAGATAGACTGAACGAAGAAGGAAGAGTGAATGAAGTCAGTGCGGTGAGTGGGACATTGAAGAAGATGATTGTTTGATGAACGTAGGTTTCTACTGTGGTTCGCGCAGATGTACTGAAAGTGGGGGGCGAGATAACTAGGGGAAGAGGGCGAGTCAAGAAATGAAAACAAGGTGGTCAGCGCCCTTTGCTCTCTGCGCTGGCGTATGGGCAACCACTTTAGAAGCGACCGATGCGCAGAGACATTATCATATTTACGCAGATTGAAAATGAATCGAATGCAGTTATTGAGAAGACGGTCAAGTTTGTCGAGGAGATCCGCAATCAGGTCGTAGTAGCACATATCACCATAATCGATAATAGGGAAAATTAAGGACTGCACAAGCATTGTCTTGGTATTTGATGGTAAGAAATGTTTTAGTCGGTATAGAGCCCGCAGCGTTCCAGTAACCCTCTGACTCACCCTAGTGACTTGCGTGCGCCAGTTCAGGGTACAATCGATGTGCAAGCCTAGGTCTTTCACGTCAGTGCTAAATGGAACGATCATACCATTGAAGAGAACTGGTGGCAAGGTTGAACCATCCACCCTACTAATACTACGATGACTCCCAATGATCATCATTGGGAGTCATCGTAGTATGCGCCTGACACTTATTAGGGTTTACTGCAAAACCAAATTTATCAGACCAGGTTTTAATGGCTGTCAAGTCCCTATTTAACTTGTCGATAGCGTCAGATATTTCATCAACCCTCCCTTGACAGAACAACTGTAAGTCATCTGCATACAGATGATACGCACACTGAAGCTCAGAAGTTATAAGATTAATAAAAATAGAAAACAGACTAGGAGAAATAATACTGCCTTGAGGGACGCCAGCTTCCAAATCACACCAGGATGACAAAGAATCCCTAACATGAACGGACTGCTGCCGTTCCTGAAGGTCAGAGGAGAACCATTCTAGTGCTTCGGGAGAGACCATTACATAGTACAGAATAGCTAACAGGATGTCGTGACTGATGGTATTAAAGCCATTTGAGATATCAACCAACTTTAGAGCAGTGACAGTGTCTTCCAGCCCTGCCAGTATCGCCAGTCACTTTAAGGAGGGCGGAAACAGTGCTGTCCCGGCCTGAACCCAGATTTAACAAGGCTAATTAGTGAATTACGAAGAACAAAATTGGAGATTTGTTTGTGGACACATGCCTTGAGCACTTTGGATAGGAACGGAAGTATAGAAATTGGACGGAAGTCGGTAGGAAGAGAGGGATTAGATACCTTATGTAGTGGACGAACATAGGCTTTGCGCCACAGGGAAGGGAATACTCCGGTGTACAGGGAAAAATGTATAATGTGGGTAATTGCGGGTAGGAGATGATCCAGAATAGTTACGGCCATACCACGGGTGATATTGTCACATTCCACCGCTTTCGATTTGATGGAGAGAATGATCTTTCTGATCTCTCCGGTTTAATTGGGATAAAACTGAATGGATTAATACGAGGACGTGTTAAACCAGATATTAATGATAGAGATTTTTTGCTTGGTTAGACGATCCATGGTAGAAACAGTGGAGAAATGACGGACGGAAGTTTGTACGCACAATATTAAAAGGTTCCATAGTTGGGATGAATTTATCCCAAGAACAAACTTAGCATTGTAATTGAAAAACATGTTCCCCCATACATTCCAACTGTAAATTTAAGTTTGTACGCACAATAGTGAGTGATATACCATGATATTTTAAGAGCATAGACTTCTTATAGATTTTCCTGTAACCCAATAAGTAAAGAACTATTATCTGTAATTTTTCTAAATTTTAAGTTCAGTAGATTCGGAGATACGATGGAGTAGTTAGTTTTCGTCTATTTTCTTAAATAACTTTAAAACCTAATATTATTTATTTATTTATCTATTTAATACTTTATGCACACAAATGTACAGAGGCGGACTTAATGCCGTAGGCATTCTCTACCAGTCAACCTTTGGGTGATGAAACAGTGACAAACAGTGGTAGGTGCAATAGCGAAAACTGTGGAATAAATATTTATTTAAATATAAGGATATACATACATATACCTATTAAAAACTTTAAATATATACCTAATTATACATAAATATAAGACCTAATAAATACACATAAATACACAAATATACTAAAACAGATGAGACAAACAATGGGAAAACTACCATAGTGATGATACTGCCAGCTTCTTACGAATATGCTCGCGAACTTTGACTTTAAAGGACAATCGGTTGGTTGCCATCCTGATTTCCTGGGGGAGCGCATTCCACAGAGAGATAGACTGAACGAAGAAGGAAGAGTGAATGAAGTCAGTGCGGTGAGTGGGACATTGAAGAAGATGATTGTTTGATGAACGTAGGTTTCTACTGTGGTTCGCGCAGATGTACTGAAAGTGGGGGGCGAGATAACTAGGGGAAGAGGGCGAGTCAAGAAATGAAAACAAGGTGGTCAGCGCCCTTTGCTCTCTGCGCTGGCGTATGGGCAACCACTTTAGAAGCGACCGATGCGCAGAGACATGATCATATTTACGCAGATTGAAAATGAATCGAATGCAGTTATTGAGAAGACGGTCAAGTTTGTCGAGGAGATCCGCAATCAGGTCGTAGTAGCACATATCACCATAATCGATAATAGGGAAAATTAAGGACTGCACAAGCATTGTCTTGGTATTTGATGGTAAGAAATGTTTTAGTCGGTATAGAGCCCGCAGCGTTCCAGTAACCCTCTGATTCACCCTAGTGACTTGCGTGCGCCAGTTCAGGGTACAATCGATGTCTTTCACGTCAGTGCTAAATGGAACGATCATACCATTGAAGAGAACTGGTGGCAAGGTTGAACCATCCACCCTACTAATACTACGATGACTCCCAATGATCATCATTGGGAGTCATCGTAGTATGCGCCTGACACTTATTAGGGTTTACTGCAACACCAAATTTATCAGACCAGGTTTTAATGGCTGTCAAGTCCCTATTTAACTTGTCGATAGCGTCAGGTATTTCATCAACCCTCCCTTGACAGTACAACTGTAAGTCATCTGCATACAGATGATACGCACACTGAAGCTCAGAAGTTATAAGATTAATAAAAATAGAAAACAGACTAGGAGAAATAATACTGCCTTGAGGGACGCCAGCTTCCAAATCACACCAGGATGACAAAGAATCCCTAACATGAACGGACTGCTGCCGTTCCTGAAGGTCAGAGGAGAACCATTCTAGTGCTTCGGGAGAGACCATTACATAGTACAGAATAGCTAACAGGATGTCGTGACTGATGGTATTAAAGCCATTTGAGATATCAACCAACTTCAGAGCAGTGACAGTGTCTTCCAGCCCTGCCAGTATCGCCAGTCACTTTAAGGAGGGCGGAAACAGTGCTGTCCCGGCCTGAACCCAGATTTCTGAGAGACTAATTAGTGAATTACGAAGAACAAAATTGGAGATTTGTTTGTGGACACATGCCTTGAGCACTTTGGATAGGAACGGAAGTATAGAAATTGGACGGAAGTCGGTAGGAAGAGAGGGATTAGATACCTTATGTAGTGGACGAACATAGGCTTTGCGCCACAGGGAAGGGAATACTCCGGTGTACAGGGAAAAATGTATAATGTGGGTAATTGCGGGTAGGAGATGATCCAGAATAGTTACGACCATACCACGGGTGATATTGTCACACCCCACCGCTTTCGATTTGATGGAGAGAATGATCTTTCTGATCTCTCCCGGTTCAACTGGAATGAAACTGAAAGGATTAATACGAGGACGCGTTAGACCAGACATTAAAGACAGAGTTTGTTGCTTGGTTAGACGATCTATGGTAGAAACAGTGGAGAAATGACGGTTGAGATCGTCTAAATCAATTGAACTAGGAAGGTCTAAGTCTCGCGGTTTGCCAATACCAAGAGTTCCAAGAAATTTCCAAATATCAGCAGAAGAGGAAGAAGTGATAGTTTCCAGAATATGGCGGCGTTTAGCATTGCGTATCATCTGATTGCATCTATTTCTTGCAGCCTTGAACAATGTCCAGTTCTCATCAGTTCGATTCCTCTTAAATTTACGAAACGCGCGGTCCCTACGTCGCATTGCCATCTGTATCCCTCTTGTCATCCATGGCGCAGGTGGGCGTTTCAACTTTACTTTTCTGACAGGAGCATGGATGTTATAAAGGTTTACTACAATATCATTGAAGATGGCAACTTTGTCGTAAACTGAAGAGGCTTCCATCATAGGCTCCCAATCGACCACAGATGACCCCTTGAGCTTCTCGACATTCATCCGCGCAAAACAACGCTTGTACAGAACCTTGGGTTTAGGTTTGGGAGGTTTCAGGATATATGAAAGGAAAATCATGTCGTGATGAGAAAAGCCAGGAGCGTCATGTTCCATGGTTGGAAACGAGGGAAGGATTTGAGGTAAGGATCAGATCGAGCCAAGTACCATCGCCGACAGTGTTATGATGAGTAGGCTGGAGCGGCAAGACGTGCAGACTAGCTGACTCGATAAGATGGACGAGCTTACGGGATCGAGGGGAGTTGTGGACAAGGAGGTTTGTGTTGAAATCACCCATGATGATGTGATGTGCATACTCCGAACCCAAAGATCAAGTACTGATCGAATTCAGTGAAATAATCAACAGTAAGAGGACAATATACAACACCAATAATTGTTTTGGCTCCTTTGACACACACTTCAAGGAAAATAAACTCGGCAGAAGCAGAATAATGTGAAGAGGAAGTAGCAAGTATTTTATAAGAAAAGTCACTGCGAAGGTATATGGCCACACCACCCCCACCTTTACCAATCCGATCATTCCGTATAAGAACGAAACCAGTAAGAGGGTAAGTGGTTGACAGGAGATGCGGTTTGAGCCAAGTTTCGGAGATCAGGATAGCGTGAACTTTGCTGTTATTAAACGCGTCGTACAGCTCGCTGT
Organism: Atethmia centrago; assembly: GCA_905333075.3. Classification (NCBI taxonomy): domain Eukaryota; kingdom Metazoa; phylum Arthropoda; class Insecta; order Lepidoptera; family Noctuidae; genus Atethmia; species Atethmia centrago. Next base: position 24,005,348 of record HG995378.1, on the reverse strand, counting down.
AGTGGCTTGGAACACTTTGAGCGTTAATGTGACACACATTCACCAACCGATTAGACTTATCCACGAAATTGTGTTGTAAAAAGTCACCAAGGGTGTCGCTGAATGAACAAAAGCTTTCATCACTTGAAGAGGCAGTAGATTCGTTAGCAGAAAAATAAGACTCATTGTCTGACATAAATATAAGTACGTAGTTAATGTATTGAAATAAATATATAATTAATTATACTATTTATAAACACGGAGCAACCACCAGGTGCAAGACACTGCACCACCCGCCAGCTAACACTAACACTAATAGCAATTAAACAAACGGACAAAATTACATACACATACAATTAGCCTGACATAAACTTATAATAGCCTGACATACACTTACAATAGCATGAGTTCACATTTTTGCCCACTTTACTGGAAACAAAGCGAAAACCGTAATAATATTTGTGTGAGCGAAAAGGACAGACGAGATCATAGATTTTAAAATTATAAAAAAAAAAAATATCTGTAATCATTACACCAAGCCTTTTCATTTGATATGTACAGTACAGTACACAACAGTACAGTACACAAATACGTTACAGTATGAAATTTATTTTTTTTTCTAATAAGTGTGACCCCCACATTCAAAATTCATTTATTTACATTACACGTCCGTATTTGGGTAACAGAAATTCATGTGTGTCAAATTTCAACTTAATCGGTCCAGTTTATTCCGAGCAAATTGACTGTGACAGACGGATAGATAGACAGACACACGAGTGTTCCTTTATGGGTTCCGCTTTTTAGGGTTCTGTAGTACACAAGGCACCCTTATAGTTTCGCCATGTCCGTATGTCTGTCCCCACTGTAGCTCAGAGACGCTTAGTACTAGAAAGCTGTAATATGGCATGGGTATAAATATTAATCACGCTGACAAAGTGCTAAAATAACATCTTGAAAATATTTTTTTTAGGGTTCCTTACACGTAATGTGGGGATGATATTTTTTTTCTCGGCTATCCCATAGTGTGGGGTATCGTTGGATAGGCCGTTCAGTGCTAATATTGTGTTAGAGTCAAGTGTATCTCCCCCCCCCCCCCCCCCCCCCGCCAGCTGTATAGTTATTTATAGAGATGAGAAAAGGTGGGCTTTACAAGTTAACGAGTAATAGTCGACCAACTTAAATTTGCGGTTTGAGAATTGACTGTGGCATATATCGATCTATGAGAGAATATGTTTTCAACTACAATGTTAAGTTTGTTTTTGGGATAAATTTATCCGAACTTTCCAACAACTGTCTTGAAAACAAAATAAAAGAAAAACTTATCCTAACATTATAATACGCTGGTATTATTGCAATACCAGCGTATTATTGTCCCACTGTAGGGCAAAAGCTTCTTCTCATACAGAGAAGGTCTCATACGAAGAATGCTCGTGAGTATTGACCACCACGTTTGCCCAAGACGGGTTCGTCCTAGCATTTTTCATGTATGCAAGGTGTCGTTTTGCATCCTCGTCAAATGTCAGGGGGCTGCTATGAAAGACATATATTATAATCAAATAAAATTACGATATCTACACAATAATTAATACATACTTATTTTTTAGTTGACAGTATTTTAGAAAACACCACTTTCACAGAACAGAATCACCCCGTTGCTTATGCGGTAGTGTGTGTGTAAAAGGGCAGTTACGGTGCGGTATCACACGGGCCGGGGTTTTAAAAATTAGAAAAAAAAGACCTACTTATTTTATTATTGATTCGTGTCGAGAATCATTAGGATAGTTACCTCCTTGAATTTGACGAGGATGCAAAACGACACCTTGTATAGTGAGTCGTTTTAGAAACTCTCTCATATTAAATAGAAGAGAGATCCCTACTTATTTTATTATTGATTCGTGTCGAGAATCATTAGGATAGTTACCTCCTTGAATTTGACGAGGATGCAAAACGACACCTTGTATAGTGAGTCGTTTTAGAAACTCTCTCATATTAAATAGAAGAGAGATCCTTAACATGCCTTAAAGGAGTACTGTGAAGCGTGGGAGTGTCGATGTTTTGATTTCAGAATATTATATCCAACGTACACATAAACGGAGTTGAATGACGTCACTGGCTGTTATCTTTTCTATGAAACAATGTTTAGTTAATGAAGCACGAAACTGTTAACTTAAATTCTTACTTATTTAGTATTATGAATACTGAAGTCTTTCGAAGAATCAACTCATTAAAGTTGTTGTTTTATGTCTAGATGAACTTGGTGCCCTCGAGTTTAATGGCATTTTTTTCAGGAAAAAATGATGTGGGGTGTTTTTTTGCAAAAATACTAGTTTCTATTTTGATTATAAATCTAACAGTCAAAATGACTTACTTCTGTTTAGTCAAGTAAGTAGGCAACTTCATAAATTATTTATGTAGGTGGGTACTTCCCAAGGCATTTCAACCTTACGAGGAGTATATAATATAATATGTGAATTAATATGATTTCTGCCGTAATTATATAAGTAACTTTTGATATAAGAAGCTCCGAGGTCGAGCCAGGCCGACATTTCCGCACGAATAAACGGAAAAAATATCAATTAATCATAACTTCCTTTGTTTTCCCCGCTCTATTGTCATGTATTCACAGGATATCTTTATTATACAGGGTGACTGGTAATTTTAATCATTTGGCTGCTGGAAACCCCGAAACAAAGATGAAGGATTAAAACCAGCACTGATTAAAATATATTACAAACCTTTTTAATTTGGGACTGCGGATTATTTTTGCACGCAACATGCTAAAAGTAATTGGTTAAAATAATTTAAAATCGTCATTATATATTTTATGCGTCTTAATCCACAGATTGTAACAAAATATTTTAATTTCTAGTTTTTTATTCTAAACCTGAATCGGAACATGAAAACACACTAACATTATATCAAAAACATTATCCTCCTTTAGACTTCACTGCGGTAGGGTAAAAATCGTAGTTTACTTTAATATTCCCGTCCATGTACCGGGAGCACATAACGCTTAGTATCTATCCACGTCCAATCACGTTGGGAAGACGGGTTGGTGGCCGCAACTTCACGTCAAAGCGCGTATTTTGCGTAGGGGCCAATCACGTTACCTAAATAGGTCCCTATTCATTCCATTCAAGGCACCGCATGTCATAACGTTCTACAATAATTGTATGGACCTCATACACCCTTGTCAAAGGAAGCGCGATCTTGGAGCGATAAGTCATTTGGATTGATAGCAGCCTTCAGGGGATCTATTTATAAGTTATGTGTGACAGTTGGATGATATAATAGTTAGGTGATAATATATCTATTGTTTTGTAGGTAGGCTACGTTAGGTAGGTACCTTCGTTGTTATTTTGGAATTTTATATACTGGTTTAATAATTATACTTTTGTGGGTCGAGTTTGCGAGTTATTTGATACAGACGGTCTGTTTTCTAATAAATATGACACTTATAGCTGCGCCCCGCGGTTTCACCCGCGTAACTCTCGATCCCGTGAGAATATCGGGATAAAAGTATTCTGTGTCCTAATCCAGGTCATAGTCTACCCATGTGTTAAATTGCATCCAAATCCGTTCAGAAGTTTTAGCGTGAAAGAGTAACAAACAAATAAACAAAAAACCTCACTTTCGCATTTATAATATTATTTATTTATTTAAACTTCTCGCACACAATTAAGTACAAAGGCGGACTTAATGCCTTAGGCATTCTCTACCAGTCAACCAAGGGTGGTGAAGAGATAAGATGGCAGGTGCTCTGAGAGGAAACAAAAATATCGAAAAATATTAAAAGATAACATAATATTTGATAATAACTGATTATAAATGGAATAGGTACGGAAATACATAAATAGGTTACACACTTATAATACAAATACATACATATTTACTAAAATATATACCTACATTATACATGATGGAGAAGGTAAGTCTCTCTCGTTATCATCAGCCATATATTATTTTATTTTATTAGGGACGACAAACAGCAGTATATTAAATATTACACATGATTGAAGCACTAAAATAATAGAATTAACAAATACACTACTCACGACGTTATCCACAGATTACCATATAAAATACTTAGCATAGGTACTGTTAATAATAACAATAAGGGCAAGCTAAAAGGTACTCAATACAAAGTTTAAATTATTACTCGGTTTGTTATTAAAATGTATCTCGGAGAACATAAAATAAAGTGAAAAAATCTAATAAAATCTGCATCTTAATACTAGTGACAATTTTAAAGGGGAAAAAAGGACAAACTTAAAGCTTAAATGCATGAGGTGTAGAAGTACTTGAATACATGAGGTGTAGGAATCAGAATTAAGTAACATCAAAAATTATGGCTGTTCCTTAAAGTGGCTATAATTTGATTTTTGAACCTATTCTTATTCAGAAATATAATATCAATTGATCCAAACTTCTTATTATAAGTGTCGACTAATCGGTGCAGCGGTGAGCGTGCGCCTGAGTTGGTACGACAGAGATTAGTGGCAAACAAACATCGTGAACGTACTTCTCTACTCTGTACTGTGCGGGGGACCAGGTAGCACAAACTTTTCACAAGATCAGAACAGTCAAACTTGTTGCGGCATATACTGAACAGGGTCATCATTTCTAGGAGTGTGCGTCTAGATTGTAGGGTCAGGATATTATATTTTTCGAGCAATGATTGGTTAACTAAATTTGATAACTAATTTCTTTTTGGTAAACGTAATACTATGACATTTGGAGTAACTAAGCTGAAGTTTGTTAAAAGAGCAGTATTCTAAGAAACGATCAAGGTCTTTTTGAAAATCTATACAGTCAGATTGATTGGTGATATTTTTATATATCTTTAAGCCATCCGAGTATAGGAGAAATTTCAATTATTGAAAACAATTTTTAACGTCGTTAGTAAATAAGATGAATAATAATGGAACTAGAATGGATACTTGCGGAACTCCAGATGTGACTTGAATGGAGCTAGACTCATAGCCGTTTATCACCACTTTTTGAGTTCTATCAGTGACGTAAGAAACAAACCAGCGAAGCAGATTTCCTCTGATGCCAAATGCAATTTTGTCCAGTAGTAACTTGTGATCCACTTTGTCGAAAGCTTTTTGGAAATCAGTATAAAACTACTGTGGGCGTACAATGGGAAGTGTTGGTTATTGCACAATAGAAAAAGCGTTTGCAGTTTAAATCAAATTATAATTTACGATCAAATAATCACACTAGGTATTCACACACTGTAGGTACACGACACAACTATACGGAACGCGCGACAGTTTCTAAACTTGTTCCGCTCCGACAAACTGCACTCAACCCCGGTCAAGCGTTATGTTGTAGACTTTGCCGAGCGCCACTTGGTGGCGCTGGTATCCCGATTTGTCAAACGAGTGACTAACGTATTTCCGACATACATATATATATATATACATAGAAATTCAAGGAGAAGAGATACATAATTGAGATGACTCTACGCTATTTGTTTTGAAAATAACTCTACAATTTCCGCTTAAATGCATACCGACTGGTGGCCGTCCTGATATCAAGAGGAAGCGCATTCCAAAGAAGAAGAAAAAAAGGACTTAATATGAAAGGAAGAATGAACAAAGTCAGAAGAAGTATGAGAAGGACAGAGTAGAAGAAAATTGTTGGAAGAACGCAGATTTTTAACGTGCGAAGAACATAGATATTGGAAGTGAGACATAAGATAAGAAGGAGGGGTGGGAGAGTAGAGAAGGGAAAAAAAGGTGGTCAAAGCGCGCAAGCTTCTTCTTTGGCGAATGGACATCCATTTGAGCTCAGACCTGTAGCTCAAAACATGATCATATTTCCTTAGATTGAATATGAACCGGATACCATTATTGAGTAGTCTGTCGAGCTTATCAAGAAAAACCGCGTTCAAGTCAAAGTAGCACACGTCACCATAAGTCTGCACAAGCAAAGTCTTCGTCTTAGCGGGCAAAAAGCTGCTTAGACGATACAGGGATCGCAGAGTACCATTGACCTTTTAACTAACACTAGACACCTGGCGTTGCCAGCCCAGCATTGATTCAAGATGCAAACCGAGATCTTTAACCGTCGGGGTAATGGGTATGATGGTACCATTAACAATAAGAGAAGGAAGAGAGCTAAGTGCCACCCTACCCATCATGCGCAAGCTTCCAATTACAATGGCCTGGCACTTTGAGGGGATAACTGACACCCCAAAACTTTCAGACCATTTTTTGGTAGCGTCTAAGTCTCGGTTTAATCTGCTATAGCGTCCGATAAACCTTTTACCCGCTCAGCTGTATACAACTGAAGATCATCAGCATAAAGATGATACGAACATCGAAGACAGTGAGTAATAAAATTAATGAAGATGGCAAATAACAGTGGAGAAACAATACCGCCTTGTGGAATACCAGCATTCAGGACGCGCCAACTGATGCGCTCTCATCAACGCGAACCGACTGCTGACGACCCCGAAGATAAAAAGAGAGCCATTCCAGGGCCTCGGGTGAAACCATAAGATGAGAGAGGATAGACAGGAGAATATCATGACTGATGGCATTAAAGGCATTGGAGAAGTCAATTAATACCAAAACGGTAACCTTGGTATCCTCCATCGCTTCTCTAATGTCACCAGTCACTTTAAGAAGAGCGGAGGCTGTACTGTGCCCAGGCTTGAATCCAGACTGAAAAGAGCTAACAAGGTTGTTCTAGTGAACAAACCCCGTAAACTGCTTGTGTACGCAGGCCTCAACACTTTAGACAGGAATGGGAGAATGGAAATAGGTCGAAAGTGGCTGGGTAGGGAGGGACTTGGGATTTTAGGGAGTGGGCGGAGAATATTAGTAAGGATTCATATTTTAGATATTTTCTATGTAAAAAAATATATATAACGGGTGTAAAAATTAATACTGGTATTCAGCTGCATCCGGTTAGACTGGAACCCGACCACAAAATAGTTAGGTTGATGGGTATAAAAATACATTTAACGAAGCCGAGACACTAACTTGTTCTTCTCGTTATTTTGATTTTGTTTTGTACCGCACCATACCTGGGAACCTTCTGGTTACGGAGATATTCAAAGTCAAAGTTCCAAATTTTTTCGCCGTCTTTTTACGAAGACAAGTTTTAAATGTTATAATTTAACTTTAAATAAGTACTCCCACAATTCCTGTACCGTCGCATGCACCCGTAATCACAATGTTTTAAGTGCGTTAGATTGCGCACTACCGTAAACAGCGCATTTTCATACCAAACATAAAAGTCATTTGCCAGCAATTATTTTTCTTCGTGAAAGGTCATCCTACATCCTGTATAATTAAAATAACGCTCTTACAGTTAATCGAATAAGAACAAGCTATTTTCTAGTTTTTATTATTCGAAAACGAAATGAAAAGTGCCAGTAAATAATTTTAGTATTTACTACACTAAAATTATTTTTATTACTATTACTGGCCACTAAAGAATATAAATTTATATATATAAATAAGTTTCTGGTCATTCGAGCACTATTCTGGTTTTAAACTCAAGCAATATACAACTTTTGCGGTGAACACGCGAACGCTGGCAGCCTTGTAGAAGATTTTTTTGCGGCCACGGGAGCAAAACTCGCCTTTAGTTTTTAGTAACATGTATTTTTTATTTAAAGAACAGTTATTTTTAGAGGGCAAGAGAAAAACACTTTAGTAAAGTATTCTTTTGAGGTTTTTATGTGGGGTGTAGGTGTAGGATACCTAGTCAAGAGCCATTATGGTTTTACTTCGTTAATATGGATTGACATACCCAATACAGGCACAATTTGATTACTTTTCTTACTGCAAAAGCTGCTCTTAAGGACCTTTTTTTTTTTTTTTTTGAGGGTGGTATATCATCAAATAACTTCTCCCGCTCTGGGCGGAGCGGGAGGGTGTGTCAGACTCTTACTGACTAAAACCCACCCGTATTCCTTCCTGTTGCCTGTGTTGCGGGGGCCTCGGTGACCCATAAGTACCTTCCCGCGACCCCGGCAGGCATCGGCCCTAGTGGACCCCTACTATATTATGTGCTGACGACATCTCTTTGAGGCGCGCGTGGAATACAACGCGTACGACCCGGGCCCGGTCCTTACCGGACGGTGACCTACCTATTGCTCACCGTCCGCAAGCCCGCGCCTACGGTGGCCTGAAATCCGCCCGGGATTCCCGACGCCCTGGGCGTCTCCTGCGGCGGCTAGGGGCGAGAGGGCGCGAAACTTGCCTTTCCCTCAACCGTCCCGCCTCCTCCTTAGCGAGCATTACTGCTTCGCAGAAGGAGGTGACGGCTGCCCATGCCCTCTCGCTCCGTACCATGGCCTGAACCAAGGACCTTAAGTATTCATTCTAAGTATATAAAAATATATAAAAGTAATTGCAGAAGTTATTCTTAGTAATGTGTGGCGTAACTATGAGTGAAAGGCTGAGGAAGGTGATAAGGCGACGTTGTACCTCTAAAGAAGATGTAGTGACAAAAATTGAAAAGAGTATGCTTAGATGATTTCGTCCTGTTGAGAGGATGAATGAAAGGCGACTAACAAAAGGTATTTACAAGGCAGATGTGAGTGGAAACGCCGGGAGGGGACGCCCTAGGACAACAACTAGTGACCTTATTGGTGATGTTCTTCCGAAAGGTCAGGTGCGTAGTACTCGGAACCGACGAGCGTGTATGCCAGATGCATGAACGTAAACGAGGCAAAAGGATTATGTACATAAGTACCTTAGCAGGTGGGGTTCAGTAGTTTCTGCCTACCCCCATGCGAAGAAGGTGTGAGTTTATGTATGTTTATCTACACCCATGCTATAAATCCTCTATAAAAGTTTCTGAAACAGTTAGCTTACAGCCAGTGTCATAGTAACCTTAATATCACCCAAAGGAGTGTTATAATGTTGTACTAAATTTCATTATGCAACTCCTTTTAAAAAAAAGAACATTTCCGTTTCACTACCACAGCGCCGTTATAAAAAAAAAGTATAGGTTATTCGAATTCACATCGTATCCCGCTATTTTTGTTCGATATTAGTATTACAAAAAATATAAGTTACTTTGTTGTTTACAAAAATGAGTGATACAAGCTTTGATAACACACAGCCAGATATTTCTAATGCAGCAAAGGATATTTCTAACCAGAAACTTTTCATGAATTTAAATAGTTCTTACAAAACTGTACAGTCCTATGGTTTCAGAACCGTATAAAGAGATTTCATTATTATCGTGTGTATATAAAGTCTTGTATGCAACTGTACATAATTAGGTATGGTACACTCATGTGGACTATTGTGGGTTTGTGATACCGTTATCACAAACCCACAATAGTGTTTTGATACCCCTTATTATACAACAGTTGCATAAATAACTATTACAACCTACTTCCAATGTTTTTTAAATATAAATGCTATAGTCATCCCTGAAAACCATCAGACGATGAAAGCAAAACAACATTCAAAAATAAAATCTGTTAAAAGTATCAACTTTATCTAGAAAAATCTTCCCTGTATACGTAGCCTACCAACTGACCCGCTCCTAGTGGTTGCTTTGTGTATCCACTAAGCCAGCGTGTGTGTAATTCATGGAAGTTTACCCACACTTTCCAAGCCAACCCTGTTTGTTCAGCCGATGAAACGACTGGCCCGGTAACAAAATAAAACTGGCAATCAATTAATAGCGTTTTCACTGGTCACACATTGATGGTGAATTTTTTAAATTTTATTACCTACATTTTAGATAGAATACCTCATTTGAAATTGTATCAAATGTGTTTAAAATTATGTTTTATTATTTGTGTCCGGTTGATGGCAATAGGTTCGCCCCTATTGCATGATTACTAGCAAAATGTGGTTGTACTTGGTACTATTTAAAAAAGGCTTTATGACGTCACGTTCGCCCAGTGATGACCCGCCCGCACGCAGTTCTCAATAGAGATGTAAAGAACTCGAGTCTTTTGAGTCCTAAATTTTAGGCTCAGCTGACAAATTGCACAGCTCGACTCGTTACAACAACACCCCCAGACTAGAACACTTAAGTCTACATAGAGACTCGAGCGCCACATGGCGCTCAGGTCTTGATTCGAGCTCGAGTCGTTTCACGCGACGAGTCGCGCTCAAGTTCTTTTCCATTTGGAGTTCCTTTATAAATAAATAGGGAATAAAATATAAGTCGGAATAAAAATAATATAGGAAGTCGCGGGAAATAGCTAGTGTCAAATAATCTTTCCTATTAAAATAAAAGAAGTAAATATAAGAAAAAATATTTTCATCCAGGATATTAGACTTTATACGGAAAGTACGAGAGGAAGATAGCTTAAAGAATGTTAGTTTGCCTAGTTTCACTGATTCTGAATTATCTGAATAGCATAACGCATAACAATGACAAAATAAAAAAAAATCATTCATTATGTTGTAATTATTTATTGTCTCCATTTTTATTCCAATAACAATAGATAATAACCACAGAAGTAAAAACGTAAGTTAAGTAAATACTCGTAAAATAACAAACAATAAAAATTGATCCGTACCGACATAATAAATAGTGTCACGTTTTTATCCCTCTTGGGGTACACACAGAACCTAATAAGCATGGCATTATTAGGTTCTGTGTTCTAAAGGTCACATTTAGCATGTTGCCAACTATGTCTATGTATTTTTAAATAAATCAACCTTGATACGCTCAAGACTCGATACACTCGAGCTCTTTTTAAGACTCGAGTTCTTTTTGAGACGTGAGCTTGTTTTTAAGACTCGAGCTCTTTTTGAAATACGAGTTCTATTTTGGCGCTCGAGTTTTTGAGAAAGGACTGCAGATCGACTCGACTCAAGGCTCTGAGTTTTGTTAGTACACCGAGTCTTGTAAAATTGAGCCGAGTCTATCGAATTAAGACTCAAAGACTCGAGTTCTTTACATCTCTAGTTCTCAACGAGTCCACAACTGTCTACAAGAATTCACCTTCAGTCTGTGAAAAAGGGTAACAAGTAAGTATCGACATGCACATAAGTCCTAACTATTTTGTAATTCCTAAATTAGTTTGACTGTGGCAGCTAAGTGTGTAAATTAAAGGAAAGTTATGAAATGTGCTGAATATGATTTGAAATGTGATTATTTATTTATTTTGATAACATCTATGTGCTTATTTTAAATGTAATAAAAATCTCTGTTATTTCCCACACACACACCCACAGATACACCCACTGATCATATAAACATTGTGTTTATATGATCTGTGGGGACCTACACCACTACCTAGGCCTTCGGGGATACCAGGCTTGATTTTATGTTATTTAGGTAGCAATAATACATTTAAAATAAAGCTTTGCAGATAACATTTCTTCTAATTTCAAAACATTAGGCCTTTTTTTGGGTGAGAAATTATGCTAACTAACTCCTCCCGCTCTGGGTGGAGCGGGAGTGTGTGTCAGACTCTTACTTACTAAAACCCTCCCATGTTCCTTCAGTTGCCTATGTTGCCAGGGGCGTCGGTGACCCTTTAGTACTTTCCCGCGACCCCGGCAGGCATCGTCCCTAGTGGACCCCTACACTTGTGCTGACATTTTGAGGCGCGCGTGGAACACAATGCGCCGTCGACCTGTGCCTGGTCCTTATCGGACGGCGAGCTACCAATTGCTCACCGTCCGCAAGCCCGCAAAACAGTAGGCCTAACATGAAATTAAAACAATCCATTTACATCTTTATTGCAATACATAATATGAAACGACCTGTCTTTTCAAAGATCTTATATCAAAACGCATACGACAAAAGTAAAGTCGAACTATTATTAATTTACTGGAGTAATTTGACAGCTAGCTGTCACTTTGTGTAAAAAAATGGTCATATTTATTGTATTTATTGAATTGTAGACTTTTACACTTATTATTAAGTATATATTTATTTTACTCTAATATAAATCGATTAAACTAACATCTCAGATCACCATTACAATAAATATGACCATTTTATTACTAGCACATGTCAAATGACCACAGTGAATTCGGTTTTAGTGAATATTTAATGAAAAATTCTATGTAAGTAAAAAAATATAAAACCGATTAACCAGGAAAAACCCTTACCACTCTCTTTGCAAAACCTAAAGCACTTAGGTAACGAGTCGAATTAACACGTGAAGCTCGTATTAACGGCTATTAAGCAAATTGGATGCTAATTCAAGTAGTGTTCTGCCGGTATTACGGGAACGTCGAGTACGGATTTGAGATTAAAGTATCAAACTATGTTGAGCGCGCTATAAACTGTGCTGAATTTATTGTACTTATCGAAGTAGTGTTGGGAAAAGACTCGATGAGTAACAGTCCGGCCGTTGAGAGAAAGCGTTTTTGATAACTGTTAGTTGGACAATTTCTAATTGAAATAAGGATCAAATTCGCAAAGCACATATTCGTTAGTATGAAACTGACAGCAGGCTTAGCACGACCTGCGAGGTCGCGGGAAAGTCCGAAAGGGATACCGAGGCCCCTGGCAACACAGGCAACGGAAGGAACACGGATGGGTTTTTGCCAGTAAGAGTCTGACACACCTTCCCGTTCCACCCAGAGTGGGAGAAGTTATTTGATAATTTCCCAAAACAAAAAAAAAAACAAGGCTTAGCACGAGAACCGTTAGAGAAGCATTTTGTCGACGCTTTCTATTTCTACTCTACTGTAGAATAGAAATCGCTTTGCTCGGTAGAAAATTATCAGTATCAGTTTTCTACCTAGCAAAGCAATTTTTACTCTACTGTAGAATAGAAATCGCTTTGCTCGGTAGAAAACTATCAGTAGGTATCAGTTTTCTACCGAGCAAAGCGATTTCTATTCTACAAAAGAGTAGGAATAGCAAGCGTCATGTTAAGCCTGCAGGACTCAAGAATGCATGCTCTCGACGGCCGGACTGTAGTTGTCTAAAATGTGTTATTTAATGATTTTGCTTGAAACAGGCAAAGTTAAGATTGCCGGTATAATAGAAAATCGAATGTGGGTAAGTGAGTACGGTGAAACTATTAAGCATACAGAAACATCAGCATATTCGAAATATGTGGTACTTGAAAAAGAGTTATTTTATTACTACTAAACTCATAGAAGGGACTTACTAGGGAATGGGCAGCAGCGTTCTATATGCATTTTAACACCATACTGTGATCGCCAACCCGCCTGCCAAGCGTGGCGATTATGGCAACCCCTCCCCCCCCCCCCCCATTGGGGGAGACCTATGTCCAGCAGTGGACGTCTTTCGGCTGGAATGAATGAAACTCATAGAAGAAACCTTTATGTTAACAGGCCGTTATTATTTACTGCAGGTATAGTTATAAAATCATTACCTTTAACTATTAACAATAATAAAATCTTTTAGTTTCAAAGAATAATCTTGTGATCATTCCCTCTAAAGATGTCAAGGAAATAATCAAATGAACTAGTAATTATAGAGCACATAGGATACCTCAAGGAAGGGAAAGATGTTCAGCCTTCAGACGACATTACAAGATTGCGGAGCGTAAGCACGGATTGGAGATAAAAGTATCAAACGATTACGTGAGCGCCGCTTTACTGCAAAACTTATGTGGGTATGACTTTCGTGTTGAAAGGGTATCTGACTCTCTGGCTCCTAAGTATTTGGTAAGTATATTATTACGAAAATAGAAACACTTGTAATAATGTAGATAACCATCTACAGTATTACAAGTGTTTATATTTTCTTGACAGGATAAAATAAAAGGATCATAGTAAAATTTATGTAAGTTACAAATATGAAAAGTTCAAACATCCCGACTGTTTTCATCAAAATTTATTTTCAATATTACTTTTTTAAACATTCTTCGTTACTTTAGATAAGTAAGGGGTTTAATAATTACTTATAGTTCCCAAAGAAATCCAAACTTACATAATCAGCCTATAATGTTCCCACTGCTGGGACATAGACCTCCCCTCTGTGAGAGGGAGTGGGCCTTAATCCACCACGCGGGCCCAGCGACGGTCGGTAGATGTCACATGTCTTCGAATTTCAGGTTCTAGGACATGGCGGTTTCTTCACGATGTTTTCCTTCACCGTTTTGAGAGCAGTGGTGATGTAATAATTTACACAAAGTAAAGCGCCTGTCTGGGTTCGAAGCTACGACATACAACTCTTAAGTCGCGGCAGTTACCACCACTGCTCTACGTGTCTAGTCAATCCAAACTTATTGAGTCGAAATTATAGCTGTTACAACTAAATGCTGTAACCATATTTTATATAGTCTTAGATGCATTATGTCATCGGATGGCAGCATATCAGTTCTCAGATACGCTAGTGAAACCAATAGAAATTGATAACTAAGCATGGGTAACTGGAATTCCAAGCGCTTGCTTAACCACGTCTAATAGGTATGATATTGTGTTCAGTTCATGGAAGAGAATTCTACATCGTTCCTGAAAATTAGTTGTAGATCAGAATCGTGTTGTGTTATGAGTACAGTCTCCAGCACATCAATTTACCACAAACTCAAATTTTCTTATTCGATTTTGAACTTAACCTTAACTCGAAAGTCTGACAACCAGCCTTGCCAAGGGGTATCGTGTTACCCAGTAACTGGGTTGTGGAGGTCAGATAGGCAGTCACTTCATGTAAAATACTGATATTCAGCTGTATCCGGTAAAGACTGGAAGCCGACCCCAACATAGTTGGGAAAAGGCTAGGCAGATGATGATGATGATTTTGAACTTAACCATCAAAATTTTAAGGTTTAAAATCATTTGGAGAAATTTGACGTTTCGATTGGTGACTGACACGTCTGCATATCAAGCTATACATTTCCAGTGTAAGCTGATCTTGCATTGTCTAGGATTTCCGTACAATGTGAGATCAGCTTATACTGGAAATGTATAGCTTGATATGTAGTCGTGTGTACCTGTCACAACCGGTTGAAGATTCCATAGAAATATACTTCTTTATTGTATCTATGGAAGCTTCGATATAAAAAAACCAGCATCTCGATACATTTTTGAAGTGACAACTGCTTTAGCACGTTCAGCGGTTTTTGATAGGGGGCAAACTTATAGGTTCGCGTCGTCGATATACTAACCGCGACATGCTAATGTGACGTGTTGTACCAAACTACCAAAGTTTTAAATTTTCACTTCTAGCGGCAGTTCCCATGATAGTCTATTGTTTATTTCCACAATAGTGTTTACTTTACGAGGGTAACACTGAAAGTTTTTAAAACTGGCTGGTTAGAAACAAAACCAATGAATAATTAATTAAAATTTCGAATTTAGAACTCATTGGTAACTTAATGATGTATATTGAATTCATCTGTCATTTACTCCTACAAATCGGCGGCAATTTGAAGTGCGTGTAGCGCGTCAAAATGAATGTAACGCGAGAAAATTTTCGCTCTATGATTTTATAACTTTCATTGTAGACTTAGTCAACAACAAAGTTATGAAACACTTCGATTAGCCTTTCATGATGAAGTCCCATCGTGTGCCACTGTTTATACCTGATTCAATAGGTATAAGCGTGGTAGGAATATTACTGATGACCTGCGTGAGGGTCGTTCTGCAACGGCGCTAACTGACGATAACACAATTACTTTGCGGCGCATAATAGAGAGAGTGATAAGAGAGTGACCTACCTACAGATTCGGGCAAGCTTAGGCATTGGTATGAGACAGGTGCAAAAAATCTTACATGAGCATTTAAGCGTCAGGAAGCTATGTACTAGATGGATACCCCATAATTTGACCAAAGACTAAAAACGTCGTCGCGTAGATTGGTGCCGCGAAATGCTAGAAAAGTACAAAGGAGGTGCCTCGAATGCTGCATTTGACATTGTCACAGGTGATGAAAGTTGGATATATTGTTACGAACCCGAAACTAAAAGACTATTTGCACAGTGGGTGAGAATAAAAGACAATCTCCTTTTGTGGATTTGCCAACAAAAGTAAAAAAGGAAGAAGTGAAGGAAAAAAGATGATTGCTTCATTCTTTGGACGGACGAGTCATTTCGCGACAGTTGTGCTGGAAGACAAAGGGACAGTTACTGCAGACTGTTGACGTTAACAATTGTTTGCACGTTGTCTTAGAAAAAGTTCGACAACAGCGCCCTCCAAGCAGGATCCTACTTCAACGCGACAACGCTTCAGCGCATTTCGCCAGACGGACAGTCGAATATTTGACTACGGCGCGTGTTGTTATTGTTGATCTGGCACCTTGCCACTTTTATTTATTCCCAAAAATCAAAGATAAACGTCGAGGTATTCGCTTTACGAACCCTGAAGATGCAGTGACTGCGTTCAAAATAGCCGTGGAACAGATCCCTAAAGAAGAGAGGGCCCACTGCTTCTCCCAGTGGTTCCATCGAATGCGACGTTGCTTAAAAAGGAATGGAGAATATTTCGAAAAGCAGTAAAGGTATGCTTCATTCAGTTTTTGTTTTCGAAGAACTTTCAGTTGGTATACCCCACGTATTCACATTACAATCTAGCGTATTATCTTAAAGTAGGTTAAAAACTTAAACTGCTCAGTAAATATAAAATAAAAAAATCGACCGATAACGTCTATTCACTTTATGTTAAGAGGAAGACACTTAATTCCTATGTAATGGTCAGCACTTGCACTAAATAAGAATTATTTTTATTATTATTATAGCATTTGTTTTCGACAAAAATCACTAATTCTATCATCCTCTATTTCACTGTTAGGCAAAGGCATTAACTTTTCCCTTCGAAGAGTCGAACTAAAAATACGTATGCCCTGAAAATATGTCTAGATCGCCATGCTACCCTAGACGCGGTCGATTTCGAAAGTGACGTCTCCTCAGGGGTTTAGAAGCTTAATTTTTACTACATACGAAACACACGTTTTAAGTTTATTAAACAGGTCATAAACATTAGCATGTTAGCTTTAACATCTTCATAGTCAGCTCTTAAAGCTATAGACTCGGCTATAAAATCGAATGTGTGACCGTGGATAAGGACCTTTGAACCGTTGTAAAAGGAATATAATCCCTAAACAGGATTATGAACTAAGAACTACTCCGCTAACTTTTGGGTATAAAGCACCTACTTAATAATGTACTGTTAGGACTTGAAGAGGGTTTTGTTAAGATAGTTGGTGAAGCTACTTGAGCAAGGGAACTTCTTGAAATAAAAGGTCTCTTTTTAGAAATGATTAAAGCTTTTAATGTCGACTTTTCCATTATAGACTTAGGTCACATTAGCTTCACATTAGAAATAAAAATGGAATCATATATTAGTAGGTAGGTATACATCGTTTTAATACCTAGTACTATATGTGTTTGTTTTAGTAACAAGTACCAAGCACTGCACTGAACTAATTGACCTGGGGGTGCCAGGGGGTCCAAATCCAAGTTCCCGTGGCACCTCCAGGGGTGCTTCGGGTACGGAATGGTATATACTGCCATGGAGTTAGGGTCCATTTACCCTACATAATCAGCCTATAATGTTCCCACTGCTGGGACACAGGCCTCCTCTCTGTGAGCGGGAGTGGGCCGTAATCCACCACACGGGCCCAGTGTGGGTTGGTAGATGTCACATGTTTTCGAATTTTTGGTTGTAGGACATGTCGGTTTTCTCACGAAATTTTTCCTTCACCGTTTGGAGAGCAGTGGTGATGAAATAATTTACACAAAGTAAAGCGCCTGTCTAGGTTCGCACCTATGACTTACAACTCGTAAGTCGGGGCCGTTACCACTGGGGAACCACTGCTCTCCATTTACCTACTATTGCAATAATAAGTAGCCGATGTCAATAGCTTCGTAGCTTAAATATATTATACTAGTTTTTGCCTGCGACTTCGCCCACATGGAGTACGAAAATCATCCCACGGAAACGTACTGCGAAGTAGGAGCGCAGCGGTAGTCTATACATGTTTTATGAAACAATATTTCGTCGGAGAACTTCTTGTTTATAATCGGTTCAACGTTTATTTATTTATTTATTCACTCATCATCACTATCATTACAGGGATTTCCTAATTCAATAGTGTGGTCATAGTTACCGTTTTATTATTTACCATAACATAGTATGTACATTGTGGTTTTCGTGAACTCACTCAGAGAACAAGTAAAAAGATCTATGCTGTCTGCTACGTCATTAAGTACACGCAAGGTACGCCTTATTTATTTATTTATTTAACCATTTATGTACACACATATAAAAACAGAAAAGAAGAACAGAACAGAAAAATACGTACTAAGGTGATGCTTATTTCTAAAGAAATCTCTTCTAGCATACCTGCGATAGGAAAGTAGATAAAGAGATGTAGACACCGTGTGTAAGAGTAGAAGAGAAAATAGAATATATAAAATCGAAACAATTTACAAAACAAATAATATGGGAAACAAAACAAAACATACATACATATATACATACATACATCCATCTAAAATAAATATCACTAGAATATAAAAAACGAAATTACAGCGTAATTTAAAGCAATAAATACATACGCAACTATGTCGAAGTGGAAAGATAGTGTTCTTTCACTCTTCTTTTAAATACTGCAATAGTTTGGCAGTTCCTAATATCCGGCGGAAGTGAATTCCACAACCGGACCGCGTGAACAGTGAAGGAGTAGGAGTAGAAATCGGTGGAGTGGGGAGGGGACTTAAGAAGGTTTCTAAGATGCGACCTGCAAGGCGCATCTGAAGGACGAGCGGAGGAAAACGCTCCCGCAAATAGGATGGCGTTTTAGGATTGTGAACGAGGTTAAAT
The DNA here is from genome assembly GCA_905333075.3 of Atethmia centrago. Lineage (NCBI taxonomy): Eukaryota > Metazoa > Arthropoda > Insecta > Lepidoptera > Noctuidae > Atethmia > Atethmia centrago. Next base: position 23,986,678 of record HG995378.1, on the reverse strand, counting down.
AACAGACACAATATCAGAGAGTTCCTGCGAAGTCGAATAGGGAGCCACTTGACTATCTTGCGAAAATTAGACACGTGATCATACTTTTTAAGGTTAAAAACAAAACGAATACAGATATTTTGCAAACGCTCAAGTTTGTTTAAAAGCTTCTCGGTGGCATCCAAATAACAGGCATCTTGTTATCTATAATAGGCTGAATGAGAGTTTGAGCAAGGGAGATTTGGTCTTCAAGGGCAAGAAGCTCTGGAGACATTTCAACGAATGGAATGTGTAGTGCACTTTGCGACTGACTTGAGCAACATGGGCAGTCCACGATAAGTAGGAATCCATTATCACCCCCAGCTTTTTAACCGTATTTGCGTATTCAATCTGAACTCCATTCAAACAAAGACAGCGACGCAACATCGAGCCTGTTCCGCATATACCTGCCACCAATAAAAATGGCTTGGGATTTCATAGGGTTGATTTGCAGTCCAAAGGACCGCGACCACTCGCTAATCGAATCCAGGTCCTTGTTCATGGCAGACACGGCGGCTACCGCATCTTCCCTTAAGTAATTATTGTAAAGCTGCAGATCGTCAGCATAGAGATGGAAGTAGGAAGAGATGACTCTGGTGACAGAGTTAATGAAAATAGAAAAAGAAGAGTAGAGAGAGAACGCCACCCTGAGGCACACCTGCGGTAAGAGAGCACCAATCAGAAGACGACTCGTTGAGACAAACCGCTGCGAGCGGCCTTTAAGATAGGAGTCGAACCAACCAATAGAGGATGAGGAGAAATTTAAAGAATTAAGGATCCCTAAAAGGATATCGAAATCAACAGCATTAAAGGCACTGCTAAAGTCGAGAAGCACAAGTAAAGTAAGAGATTTGTGGTCCATCGCCCAGCGGATGTCATCCGTAACCTTCAAAAGAGCCGTTACTGTGCTATGACCAGGTCGAAAGCCAGATTGAAGAGGACTAAGTAGGTCATTTGTAGATAGAAAGGCAGAAAGTTGCTGATGAACAATGTGCTCAAGAACTTTAGAGAGATATGGGAGGATAGAATTGGGACGGAAATCAGTGGGTGAGATTGACTTAAGAATTTTGGGTAAGGGGATGATATGAGCTTGTTTCCAGGCCTCAGGAATAGTACAAGAAAACAAGGAGAAATTAAAAATGTGGGTTAAGACGGGAAGTAACGCGGGGAGGATAGGAGAAATCATTCTTGAGCAAATATTATCATTACCAACCGCAGTAGAGGAGATAGCACAAATAGACTTTTGACCTCAATTTCACTCACTGGACTTAATTCGAAAGAAGAACACTGCGGCACTGGCAAACAGAAAAAAGAAAGAAAGAAAAGAAAGAAAAATTGTTTATTCTGCACAAACAAAACGCACATTATAAAAATTTACGTAAAATAGACACATAATATACAAAGTAGCTAAAAGCCTCGTAATCAACCCATATAATTTTGACAATCCTGTCGATTACTATTTACTCTGTTGCGCCAATGGCAGATGACAACCAATGACAACATAACATACAACAATCAAAACAAAAACAGAATGTCCATTGCAGTGGGGAAATAAATAACTACTTTTATAACAAATAAACAATTAAAACTAGAACAATTAAACAATGCGTCGCATCTGTGCAAGAAAAGGTCGTTGCTCAGCGAAATGCTGTGACTTCGGACAAACCTACCGTCAACAGCGCTGATTTTCAGCAATTACCTACTTGTCGAATGACGTAATGACGTCCCCTGTGTGAAGTAATAAATCAGGTAAGTGAAAATTTTCCACAGAAATATTTGTAATTCAAGCTGAATAAAGTATGTATATAAATACAAAAAAAAAATATATATATATCTGTATCAATGCGTAACTTTAAAAAATAAAAAGAATACATAAGCTAAGGCTATAATACAATGAAAAATAATTAAAATAAGTACTAAGTAATTAAATTACTCATGGCGTTGTGCTAAGTGTGGTGCGTATTTATGCTATTTTATATTTTAACAGGAGAGTTTATTTAACGTAGCTGATTTGACGTGCAGATCTAAAGTAACAGAGGGTAGTGAGAAATGTTTTTTAAGAGCACACACGTCAGAGTCATTACTGGAAACGACTGGAGACTTGCCAATGCCGACAGTTTTTAGAAACTTCCAGACTTCAGAGGATTTACGGTTGTCAAGTGAATTGTGGAAGTAGCTTCTCTTTGCATCTCTACACATACGTCTGCAGCGATTACGCAGTACCTTATACGCATACAGGTTGCGCTCGGAAGGACAGCGTTTTAACCTTCTTTTGGCTCTGTCCCTAGCTGCCATCGCATCTTTAATGGCAAGAGTAAGCCAAGGAGCCGGAACATATTTGACTTTGACTCGACGGATAGGGGCATGACGATCGTATAAGTTGAGTATCGTGCTGTTAAAAGTATGAACCATATCGTTGATACAAGAGCTCTCCAAGATGTCAATGCTGACAGCATCACGGAGCAATGCCTCCAGGTCAATGCCCTTGTAGTTCCGAAGGAAAACATATTGCGGCTTACGCTTGGGACGGCGAATCCTGTAGGACATAAAGATGAGGTCATGGTAAGAAAAACAAGCAGTGACCTCTCCGTGGACAGATACATTATTAGAGTTAGAGACAATCATCAGGTCCAGCAGATAAGGGGTGCAATTAGGGAAATGATGAGTAGCAGAAAGAGGCAGAATACTAAGGTTAAAAGAAGACCGAAGTTTTTGAGTACGACTGTCGTTTCTAAGAAGGCAAGTATTAAAGTCGCCCATCAAGACTACGTAGTCATAAGAAGGACAAAAATCATTTAAAAGGGAATCAAAAGCGTCAAAGTAATCGATACTAAGGTTAGGACTGTAAACGACACCAAGTAACATTTTAGCGTGATGCAAGGAAATTTCGAGAAATAGATGCTCCGCTGACCCCGAGTAGGAAGATGGTGATGTGCTTATGATCTTGTAGGGCAATGTAGGGAATATCATTACGCAAGTAAATGGCAACACCGCCACCACCCTTCCAAGTTCTATCATTACGGATAAGGACAAAGCCAGGAAGGGCATAATGAGCAGATAAAAGAGAGGGTTTGAAGAAGGACTCGGAAATGAGCAAAGCATCTAAATGTGCACAGTTAAAGGAAGCCAGAAGGTCAGAGTAATGGCCAGGAACACTCTGGGCATTGATGTGTGCTATGTTGAGATTGTTGGGGAGGTGGGATAGCAAAGAGGAAATCTGGTCGCCTAGAGTAAGAGGAGAGGAAGAACCACTCGCCGCACTACGGAAACTACTAGAAGAGGAAGAACAAGTGAAAAAATCATCATTCAGATCGACATCGATCATAGTTTGCAGAAATAATAATAATAATAATACGTATATAAATAAAAATAACACCAACAATATAAATGATAATATCAAAACTACTTAGGTACAAACAAACAAAACAATAATTATAATTAAAATACTCTCAACCAATAAAAACACCTATTCGCTGTAGTTGGTAGAGATTTAACACAACATACTCGTATATGAACTAGGCACTTAAAAAGAGAATAAAATAAATTAAGGCATAAATTGTGTTAACAGAGGACTCAAAAAAAATAAGATCCAAATTAAAATGAACTAACGATAACGTCAGCCACAACGTTCGGATACAAGCTATGACAAAAACAAGTGTAACAAAACGTAACATCAATACTCTGTGATATTAAACAGAAAATGACACTGACAGACGTCATGTCACCACAGAAAAGTAAAAACATCTACCGGCAAGCTAAACTTAGTAAGAAAATAAATGCAATGGGTAGATTAACAAAAAGAAAGTCAAATTTTAAAGTGTACCGACATTACACAAGAGTATTACAAAACGATCAATGTGAAACATACAAGGAGACATCTAAATCAGTAAAGTCAGCGACGAGCCTTCCTCACGACCTTTCTTTTGGGCGTTGCAGTTACAGTTGATGTAGTATATATGTTATAGGGGCTTTACTCAGTAGATAGGTCCTTCTACTGGGCACCGCCAATAGACGTGGCCGTCGCCTTCGCAATACATAATTTTCGGGCACGCACAGGTTTATTTCTTTCAATATACTTGGGTTTAAATTCTTGCCACCCAATAATTTAAAAATATAGGTAGCAAGAGCTACGTCCCTCCTTGTTTCCAATTTATTGTATCCCACCATGCCTATAACAAACAAATTTGGATACATCAATGGATAAAATGGATATACACCATACCACCTTAGGTACAGAAACCCAGTGAACGGCCGTTCACTGCAGAACCCTAATAAATTTATTTTGTTTACGCTCCAGCATGAGACTGTATTTAGCTTCATGCGGAGCCCATATGATTGCGTTACTTTCGAGGTGACTTCTTACCAATGCAAAGAAGTTAGCGCAGCGATGCTTGTAAAACCCTCCGCTCTTCTTAGGACGAACCCTAGGCTCCTATAGGCTTTTCACAAACATTTACGATGTGTTTACGAAATGCCAGGTCCGAGTCAAGGAGTACTCCTAAATCACGCACCATATCCGATCTTTTCAATAACGTGTTGTCCACTCTAGTCATATTTCTTGGGCATTTTTATTCTACTAAAAGTGATTACCGAACACTTTGACGTATTAAACACCAACTTATTATTCTTTCCCCATTCAACAACCCTGTCTATGTCTTCCTGTAAGCGCTCAAAGTCCTTTTGTTCTTTCACAGTTAATAGTAGTTTTAGATCGTCAGCAATCAACAGGCACTTGGCATTCTTAACGACCTCAGGCAAGTCATTTATCATTATTATAAATTGAAGTGGTCCTAAATTACTGCCCTGACTTACGCCTGACCTCGTAAAATAGGGCTCAGATTTATACCCAGCATATTCGACATACTGCTTTCTGTTACTCATACTCGTATGATCAGCAAAAAAATTCAGCAATTTAGGAGCATGAACAGAAACATGGCCGTTACGTTACCATTCCTCTTGGACTTTTAGTAAAAATCAAAATTAAAAGTCATTTATTCAAACTAAGCTGAGAATCAACACTTTTCGAACGTCAAAATTACATAACACAGTCCCCCAAAAACCGCCCTTCACCACTTCCTAGTGCTTTTAAAGCCAACTTACGTTCGCATTAGAATAGATTAAAACTTTATTATGTAAACCATATGGATTATGCATTACGAGTAGTATGGATTACCTAATATTCGGACCTAACGGACAGAGCCTTAGTAGGTACCTACCTAATTTTTCAGTTCCAAGTTTGAAGCCAATTAATGTTAACAGTATGGTAAACCGACTATCTACTCGTATGAGTATTGTGTTAATAATCGGTTAATAACCAAACTAAAACCGCGAATGTGTTAAACCGAAAAATAATAGATATTTATAGTAAAATAATATCACCACGAAAGTGAACAAAGCCGCACTTATTCAATATTCAAACTGAATATAATTTCGTTAAATAAATTATTTTCCAACGAACAATAACGTAGTGTTGTAAATACGACAATAGTGTTTAATTGTTTTACATGTATAGAAAACCGAAAACAGAAGCTTTATAAAACGTTTTCAATAAAATAAAATTGAACGTTGGTTGTTTTGCTACAAAACATCAATTAGTAGAATGTTCTAAAAATATGAAATAGGTAGAAACAATTTTATCGAATGGACAAAAACAGAAAGGGTATCGGCATCGAATTCCCGATGGAAATTATGGGAGATCGAGCATTCGACGCAATACTCAATCTATCATTGCGTAAGTGAAAGAAGCCTATTTATGACTTTTTCTCGATCACATTTTCTTTTAATATCTGATTGTCTGAGGGGCTTGTGGCTAAGTAATAACAGCCGCACGGGTCAATCGAACAGGTTAAGCTACGCTTGCCGCGGTTGGTCCGTAGATGGGTGACCATCTTTACATACCAAGATCCCTCCGTGCCTCGGAAAGCATGTTAAACCGTTGGTCCCGGCTGTCATTCGTGGATCTTCGATAGTCGTTATGGGTCGTCAGAAGCCCGAAAGTCTGACAAACAACAAGGGGTTCATATTACCCAAAAACTGGGTTGTGGAGGTCAGATAGGCAGTCGCTCCATGTAAAATACTGGTCTTACATCTATACTGGCCCGCTAAGTCTCTGGCAACACTGTCGGCGTGCCCTCATCCCTGTCAAGCCCCTCCACGCACTTCAAGACACCATGACGGGAAATGGTGCATAAATAAGCTTGCACCACTGTCGAACCTCTGTCAACTTGCTATTTTATTTTATTTTGTACAATTAAAACCCGATAAGTACACCTAATTTCTTGTATTAAAATGATGGTAGTTCAATAGTTATGTACAGTAATTAGTGATTCTTACTTTGCTTTTCGTGTGATTAAATTATAACAGATTCTTAGTTCAAATAAGTTGTGATTTCTATAAATAACGAATTAAAGTAATTTACTAAGATTGTTAGAATGTCATTTATTATTAACTCTGTGTTTAATCTGTTGATACACTGGTATTCAGCTGCATCCGGTTAGACTGGAAGGCGACCCCAACGTAGTTGGGAAAAGGCCAGGCAGATAATGATATCTGATTGTGTGGTTAAGAAATGTTCCTTAGAAAATATATGGAAATTCTATTGAAGCTGTCAGCTAGTGGGTCTTTCATAAGAGTTTTAATAAAAACATGTTTACGTCCATCTATCGCATGTCGCATTACAGCCGGCCGCGGAGTAGGGGTAAAGTGAAAGGCGCTTGACAGAGCAGCCAAGGCCAACATAGCGGCGCCCATGACTCGCATCATCTTCACTACAGTTTCACTTGCATCGTAGATTCATAAAACCACACAATTTTTTCTTTGTATTACAAGATAACATTAAGCAAATCTTTAATATTAAAGATTTGCTTCGTGTTTTTCATAGTACGTAAGTGATTATATTGTGACATCATTTATTTATTAACATAATATTTAATGCCCTATACTTTTATGTCATTTGAGTCAAGAACCCGAAATCCATTTTTAATCTATTAATAAGGCTATTTATATATAGGGCTTCAAAAAAAGTACTTCGACATAGGTACCCTAAAATGTATAAAATGAAAATATCAGTCTAGGGTATTTTAGGAAAAACTCATGCCTATTTAATCGAACCTCAAATAATTCCCATTTCGCTTTCCTAAAAATATTATTGAACACTCTAATATAATGAACGCGCCACTTTTTGTAAACCTCTAATTATAATTCCTTTAATGGGATCGTAAAAATAATAAATACTCAAGTAAGTGCGGTTAACTTGCATGTTGCGTTGGATCGCGCGTGGTCGGTCACAGTTCTGACCTAACCTAACTCGTTTGGGCGGGGTATCCTAGCTTAGTTACTGCGACCAACTGTGAGAAAAAACACACATTTAAAAAGAGGCTCATTTATTAAAAAAATGTGCAAAAATAGAACCTCAAAAAGCATTTAGAGATTCATTAATTTAAAAAGAAATAAGTAAGTTTTTAGAGGATAATTTACATATTTCCCTTTTTAGGAACGGTCATGATCACACTGTCTACCCATCAAACCTGGGATTAATTTCTTCTCACAATCAAAACAAATAATATCAAGACAGTAGATTTGACTCGACCCGTGTCAAGATGTCCTCAATTTTGATAAAATCCACTTGCTCCCATTTCTACCAAAGTTATTGGCAGACAGTTGGCTATCAGATCTGTGCAAGTTCCTTATTGGAAACATGTCAAATGGGAGGTGTGACGGGTCGCGGAAATGTCAGGGTGGAATACATCTTGTGACATCTGTCACATGGTTTGGGAGGAGCTTCACTTGCAGCGGAAGGAAAAATGTGGCGGACATTTTAGGAATTTTGACGTCACCCATCTGTTGAATGTAACATACGCTTTGGGCCAACTAACAGCCCGATAACGATAATTGAGCCAATATTCTTTTGAAAATGGTTGGCGTAAAATGTCAGCAGCGTTGGTGTGTAGTTTTTTCTGGGTCACTGTAATCACATTGTACCTGACAATGTGATTATGACCTTAACAAAATGATAATTACGTATAGTTTGTTTAGTGGTAGATAATAAAAATGTATCTTTAGATGAAAAATCACTTTATAAAACAGTTAATAATTAAGTTTATTAAGAACGACGCCTCGTGATAAATCAAGACTTTAATATCCCTAATTTCGTCGTTTCTGAAATCGTTTACAAACGAACCCGACCTTAGTCGTGGTACAGCTGCCTCTATCTAATGAACTGATTCAGAAGATCTATGGTTTGATTAAATTATTCCATTACCTCAGTTTTAGCTGTAATGTTTGTGTAATGTGATCAAATAGATTACATCTGCAGATAAAACTGGAGATTGATTTACTCAAGACAATATTCATGTTCTTTCTCCAGAATTAGCTTAACTACTGACAGGTTGTATGAGTTCATAATATTGTTTATTTTTTATTTGACTGTACGAGTATTAGTCTAGTGTATTATAATTAAATTAAATTTTAATTTATTAGTGACATAATCTACTCATTACAATGTGTTTTTTATGAGTTGTATTGCAATAAGTGGTTAGCTAGCGTCCTCGACAATTGATTATACTATTCTCGCCTGAGCAACCGGCAGCAAGTTCGTCATGCTCCCTTAGATGTCACTGCCTGCGGTAGCCTCGAGGGTCGGGTTGCCTCCTTCCCTCCCATGGAGTGCGGTGATGGCTGATCTTTGCGTTATGCTCGTGAACGGATACTGCTTGTGGTGACTGGTCGTCTTGCTGACCATGGTTTTATTATCGTTATTAGTAATTGTTTATTTATTTTACTTCGATGGTGCTAGTTTGTCATTTCTCATTTCGAGTTACAGCAATAGCCATAGGTAAGCGGGCACGCCCTTTATGCCTGGAGGCTTTTATTTAGGTATTAAGCTCTGTTTACGTTTTTATGTTGTCATTTTTATCTGCTTGAGTACAGTTTTCATTGTTTTGTTGGTATATTGGCGTGTGCTAGCTAACATATGGCAAGTAATTTAATTGAATGTGTTTCGTAATATTAATTACTTTGCATACGATTTGTATAGAATCAAGTCTATAAAACTAAACAGACAGGTGTGCTGCTGGGGAGTTCGTTGCGCCACTTCTTCTTCCCAGCTAAATCACTAGGAAGTGGTGAAAGGCGGGCGTTTTTGGGGGACTGTCTTATGTAATTTTGATGTCCGAAAAGTGCTGATTCTCAGCCTAGTTTGAATAAATGACTTTTGATTATATTTTTTTTTCATTAAATTTGCTATGACCTTAAGATATTAAAACGTTTCCAACCGTGTATAATAAGTCAAAATGCAAATAATCGTTCGGCACAAGGAAGTTTGGCAATCTGCCAGGGCTGCAACTAAGAGCTTTATTCTTTAATACTTACATCATCAACTTAATTCATAAAACGTAGTGAATGCAGTCTTTAGTGTTACTGGGTTAGATATACGATAGTTTGGACTGGATCTTTCAGAGATTCTATGAAAACTAGAATGGGATTTGAGGGACTGTCTTATGTAACTTTGACGTTCGAAAAGTGCTGATTCTCAGCCTAGTTTGTATAAATGACTTTTGATTTTGATTTTTATTAAAACGCTGACGCTGCTGACAACATTTCCAGTATAAGACGGTCTCTCATTCTACGAAAATCCTATACAATGCGCGATCAGCTTATACTGTAAATGTAAAGCTTGATATGTAGCCTTGTGTACATGCCCTCACAAGAGATCATTCATTCGCATCTTTACTTCAACACTCACAAGTCCAAATGTAACCAATACACCAAAAACAGGAAATACATTGCTTAAATAGTTCAAGACTTTTCCTCGTGATTAATGAGAGAGTTTCTCCTTTCAGTTAATATGATCACGAATGGTACGAAACAAAACGAGTTCGAAGACTGTCTACTTTCGAAGTTAAGAAGTTACGGTGTCGAAGAAACTTCTCTGTCGAATTGTTGGAAACAACACAATATGAGATGTTGCTACAGGCATAGAGATAAAAGTAATTTGTTGCTCTGTTTAATTTTAACTTTTTGGGGTGCTGTCTAAAGAATAAAGTGTGAATAAAGTGAAATGAACAGAATGTAGAAGTATTGCGCAGAGCGGGAGGCAAATGAAAATAAAAAAATGACGATGATGGAAAAATAAGGAAGAAAATAGATTTAAGTAAGTGCAGAGAAACCCAGTTAGGTTAGGGAAACCCAGTTTTGAGATTGTATTGATTTTGATTGTGGTAGAATGTTCAGTACAATGTCTACAATGAATCAAAGCAAATGTCAAGAATGCTACTGTCCCTCAAGAATTTTGTGACAACATTTTAATCATAATCCACCAGGTCTATAAGAAGAATAGGATGTACCTATCTCTAATTCTAAAGCACGCTTTACAAAATCCAATGAATTGTTAGAAGATAAAACAGATAAGGAACAAAGACCGGTAACATTTATTGAGATTACAAAGGTCCCGTGTAAGCCTTTTTGTGCTTATCGGTGTTGCTAGTTGCTATAAATAACGTTTGTACTTTTGCATTTCGGTAGGTAAGGGTTGAAGTTAGTTTTTTGTAGATATATTATAGGGTCGGACACATGTTTGGTTTTGTTTTTTTTTTTAATAATTCTCATAATATGCAAAACCAGTTCATTCTAGTATATATAGTACTTTGCATAAAAAACAGCATAAACTACAAAAATATATTCAATAATAATAGAATTTTTGATGTATACATTTTCTTAGCAAAACGAATGGCGAGTTTTGCTAAGACAATGTATACATCAAAATACATAGCGTTTTCTAAAAATACGCCGAAAGTTCCTAATTAGCCAAACAAATATGTGTGTATGTGATGTGCTCGTGTAATAAATATAAGGTTTTCCTTCTAAATAATAACTCAAATCTGTACACCATTTAATATGTGGCTAGTTTGTTCTCATCTATAATTAAACCTCCTATGAATAAATCAATACGAACCTAAGTAGTTAATCCGCACGTATAGGTAAACAACAGATATATTTGTTATTCTGAAGGATTTGATAGGAATGAGGCGAATCTAAGGTTTCCGAGGAAGCGATATAGCTGAATTTCGACTTAGGGAAACTCATTAAAGGAGTTTCATTTGAGGTCATGGGGTTATCAAGTAGGTAGGCGACCGGAATCGATTCCTAGTTACTGGGGTAATTGAGTCCTTATCTCCTGATAGTGTAAGTTCATTACTTAATTATGACCTATTTATGTTTGGGATATCAAGAGGTTTTGCTTATATATAAGTTGTGATACCAATGCAATGTGAGGAGCAGTTCAGGATCACGATTCTATCGAATATACCGAAAGCATATTTTTCGGGAGCTGTTCTAATTGTCATCTTGTATAAAAATCTGGCACATCATCGATTTTCAAATGATATATGCAGTGGCGTGCTTTTCATAAAGACAGAAAGACACTGCCTACCCTACCTAACTGAGATAAATATTTATAATCTTGTTCTGATATCAAATAATATTATATCTACGAGGACCAAAAATCTTAAGTCATAATTCAGCACCACCTTTCGAGTGTCAACATCGATACAGAGTAGCCAGCTCGTTCGTACAATTTGACGTAATTTCGCATTACACTGCGCTAGCGCCGCTAAGTGCCACGGCAAAGACACAAACTATTCGCGGCTAAATGTGTATATGTGTGCTCACGTGGTCATACAGATTTAATGGGCATGCGTTCCTATAGATACGAGACACACAATGTCACAAATAACGCACACAACCGCACAGAGTAGACACTGACTTTTTTACAACACGACAAATTACGACACTTACCGAAGTTTTCCGATCCGAAGTTAGCTAAGCAACTATTTTAAAAAGTAGCATTGTTTCATTAAATTTTTGCTACATAGAGTACCATTTTTTGTCGTATTTTTTATACTGAGTCGTGCCGCCATTATTTTGTTTGTTTTGATTTAGTTGTGAGTTATTAAAGATTTTAACGTTGATAATAGTGTGAAAAATGAATAATATTTACTGTGAACGTTGTTCTGGTGGTGGTGTGTGTGTATAGAGAAATTAAATAATGATGCGTTTTCAAAACTATATTTAAAACTATCTTTCGGTCCGAAAAAACAAGTGATCATGAAAGGTATTTGCAATTAATACAAACTAAAGGTAAAGTCAATCATAAATTCAATACAAAACAATATGATTCAAATTATTGGCTCACAGGTTGCATACACAGTAATCGGTGGTTCTGCTTCCCTTGTCTACTATTTTCAAACAATAAAACCGTCTGGAACGATACCGGTTACACCAATATTCATAATTTAAAAGATATTTGAGGTGGCTATTAAATACATCATTACTTAATCGACAAGACGACGAACCAAATGCAGTATGCAGTATTTTTGGTAAGATTAGTTTTTCTGCCTACCCTGTCTAAAAACTCTGTGCACGCCGCTGGATATATGCACAGATTCAAGTAAACTTTGCCGAATATACAGAAATCATACGTTATTCAAATAAAAGGTACAACCAGAACCTATATGACTCTAGAACCGTAAATATTTCACCGTACAACACACAAACCGTTAGATTCATGGATACGTCACTTAAAACCCATGCTTTATGAGGTTTCCCTCTACGTTGCTATGTTTTTTATTGCAACGAATATGTTTGTTCTGGTACACGAAGTATATTGAGTAGTGATTTATTTCCACACACCCTCACATACAGTAATGTTATTATGTTGATATACCGTCAGACTACTTAATATATACAGGGCGTCACACGTCTTTGCCACATGGAGGGAAAGTACCTTAAATACGGTTAGATAGAAAAAAGTACTGAACGAAGACTTCATTTTTATTTTAAAAACAATAAGATCTGCATTTAAAAAATAATACATAATCGCCTGTCTGAACCGAGAATCGAAACCGCTAAATGGAAATGCAGGATCTCGTGATGCTCTAATCATCTATTAGTAATCAAAAACTCTCGATGGACTTCAAGATTTAAAGCATCCATTAAACCTAGTACAATCAACCAGCAACCTGTTTGCACAGACCTCCACTCTGTGAAAAAAAGTGGTCCATATTCCAGCATACGAACACAGTGCGTGTTGGTGATTATGATAGCAGTTATAGGCAAGCCGTCAAATTAAGTAGGTTCCTCCGATCTTCCCCCTAACCAGTTTAATAAACTGCCCACTAAAAAATACATACAAAATGGCAATTTTTTTTTTTGCTGAGACTGATTCAAATCGCATCAGGCATTCTGTTGTCCGTATCGCGTGACAAAAAACAACGGCTCAGCTAAAACAACATGATACGGTATTAAAACGCGAAGTAGGGACTACGGGGCAACCAAACAACATGAAATTTGAATAATCCGGCCCGCCTGTCCCGAACTGGGCACTGGAATAACGGCATAACAGCATATCGTCGCTTAAGTTCTAACACCGCGGAAGTCATTTTTTTGACAAAATACGTATTGTATGTCATTCGATAGAGAATCGCAAGGCGCATCGTTTGACGAATTTTAAAATTGGATGTGTCTACATGAATTAAACATATTTTAATTTCTATATTGAATAAACCTAAATATGAACAGTTGTTTGAGGCTAAATAAAACGGATTTTTTGCTCTCCTGAAAAGTTGCGTATTTTGACTTCCGCGGTGTTAGAACTTAAGCGACGATATTACGTTTCTGTTCAGTGACGTCATATTTTACGGGTTTGTTGCACGAAATATTTGTTACGAAATATAACGGTAGAAAGGCTTAACGAAGCCGAGCCACTAGTACTCCCCGTCAATGCAAAATCGGTTCAATGTAAAATCCTTCTGGTTACAAAGATATTGAAGGTCACGCAACGCTTTTTTTTTTTTTTCGTGAAAGCTAGTTACATACATAAATAAACCCACGCCACCTGCCCATGGGGGTAGGCCGGAACTATAGTATGCCACCTGCTCCGCTCTTTACATACTCCTCTCGCTTCGCCTACGTTCTTACATGCATGTTGCGTACTACACACCTGGCCTTGCTGAAGAACATCACCAATTAGGTCACTACTTATGTTCTCTTAAGGCGTCCCCTGCCGGCGTTTCCAACAATTAAAACTTCAGGTGGGGTACCTGAAGTTTTAATTGTTTAATTTAATTTTAAATACCCCTACGACTTCTGTACCGTTGTACGCACCCATAACCACAATTTCTGACGTGCGTTACTTTGCGCGCTGTCGTAAACAGAGATTTTTCGCAGTAAAAATAAAAGTCGTTTCCCAGCAATAATGTTTGCTAAATGTTACTTAGTTTGATGTACAGAATGCGTAGATAACGGTTAAGTGATTGATGGGTTTGCTACTTTTTACACCCTTTATGATTAAGTAATAATTATGCCAGTTAGGCTCAAGCAGCGTAGTTGGTATTTGTAGCGATGCTAGGGGAGGCCAATACGTGTGGGCCGTCATGCAGCGAAAGACGCATCCTTTTTTTTGTGTGGGAAATTATCAAATAACTTCTCCCGCTCTGGGCGGAGCGGGAGGGTGTGTCAGACTCTTACTGACTAAAACCCACCCCTATTCCTTCCGTTGACTGTGTTGCCAGGGGCCTCGGTAACCCTTTCGATCCTTACTTCCACGCGACCCCGGCACCTGCGATCCTGCACCCGCATTCCCCTGGCGCAAGTGTGCGACGGAACCCCGGGGTGGTTTAAGTCAGTAAGAGTCTGACAGACCCCTCTGGCCACCCCAGGGTGGGACTCACCTCAAACTCAAAGCATTTTTTTCAAATAAACCAAATACAGGCACTTCTAGTTGCGTTGCTACTTGCTCTCCTCGGACACTCTTTTAGTTTAAAACATTGTTACAGAAATATTGGTTACATCATTCATGTTGAAATTATACATGTGAGAACAATGTAGAAAGTCTTGCACGCTAAAAGTATCCGTAATAAAAAGATAAAATCAAAAACAATAGAAAAATTAAAATAAGCCGTGGCAGCTAAGAAATGACCAGTCTCTACTGACGGCGCCGGTTCACGAACATGATGCATGGAGCAGCAACATTCAGCTCAACCATTATCCAGCACACACGCCACCACCAGCGAGACATTTGAGTTAGCATGACATACTCTCTGCCGCCAGGGCACATTCAAGTCAATTATAGACGTACCCAGTAAATGGTAGCTTAATAGTACCAAGTGCTCACATAATATGTGCCATGCAAATTATACAGGACATCCATGAGGATTTCAACCCATAAAAGCAAAATAAAAGGCCGATTACCTAATAGTGGACGGTATGTCAACTGAGATAATGATGATGTTAGCAGTTATAATAATGTGGGAAAGAGCTTCCCCGTCTCGCATTGTACCAACTGCAGACATTGTCAACTAATTACATGTGTGAGAACAAACAATATAAATGACCTTCAACTCTGTTAACAGGGACACTTTGTTGGCAGAAGTAAAAAAGGAGTTACTACAAATTTATGGCTTTATGTGGCAGTGCTACAGGCACCCATCAAAATGATTATATAAAGACAACGTTTTGGAATCTGCAGTCGGATGCCAACAAGATGATCCTCTCTGGCCATATTATAACAGCTAAATTCAAAATTTAATGTGTGGTATTTAGACACATATAACCACGGAACAGAAAAAATGTTCCGTGCATATAACATCTCTTGCGGGGCGGCTAACCTCGGCCGCTTATGCTGTTAGAAAGATAAGACAGCTGACAGATGTAGAAACCGCGCGTTTGGTCTATTTTAGCTACTTCCACAGCATTATGTCGTATGGCAGTTTACGGGTCGGGCTGATGACATTGAATCCATCTTTACTTTGCAAAAGAGAACTGTCAGAGCCATTTATAATCTACGTCACCGTGAATCTCTTAGGGAACAATTTAAAAAGATTAATATGGGGACGGTACCTTGCCAATTTATTTATGAAAATATTATGTATGTAAGAAAAATATACATATTTTTAATTAAAAAGTGATAGACATAGTTTTAATACTAGAAATAAAGATTAAATAGATCAACAATTTTTCAGATTATCTAAAGTACAGTATACATCTTTTATGGGTTACTGTGTTAAATGTAACAACAAAATACCTTACAATTAAATGAAAGAAAATTTAAAATTCATATTAAAAGTACACTTTGTAAACAAGCATATTACAAATTAGAGGATTATATCCAAGATAAGAATGCTTGGAAACATGCTGGTCCAGCTCCATAGGACAATCTAGAGTCTAGACAGAATCGAACTGGTAGCTATTTTAATTGTATAATTTATTATTTTTATGATGTCATAAAAATAATAAATCAATGTTGATTTTACATTCTGTGATTACCTTAACTCACACACTGACCTATGACTTTATTTTTATTCAGGAAAACGTATACTTTTACAATGTTCTTAAATATGTGAGCACCATGTATCTATCACATAATTAATTTATCTGTCATTGCTTCATTTTTAATTATTTTTGCCTATTGTGGTATAATAATTGTATTCCAGGTGCATAGTCTTCACATATAATTATATAATTAATGTACTCCGCAAAACCGTTAAGCGATATAATAAATGAGTGTATAAGCTCAGGTATATTCCCTGACGAATTAAAGACTGTGATCATAAAACCATTGCACAAAAATAATGACAAGGAAGACATGACAAACTACGAGTACAAAACCTGTAGCTCTTATTTCAGTATTCTCTAAGATCTTTGAAAAAATCATGTATGAATCCATTTACACTTTTACAGCTAAAAATGATATTTTATGTGAAGAACAAAAGGGCTTTCGAAAAAATAAAAATATCAACATGGCAATATTCGATCTCTTAAAAGTAATCATGAATAATGTGGATAAAAAATACCCTATATGTGCAATATTCACAGACATGACAAAGGCATTTGATTATGTAAAACATGGCACTCTCTTAAATAAACTTAGCGATTATGGCATAAGAGGAAACGTGCTAAACTTAATTAAGTCATATCTCACGGATAGAAAACAGTACACAGAACTATCGAGAATCTGTACTAAAACTAAGTGTGAACTGAAATACCAATCCAGTTGCAGAGTAACAGAGTTCGGAGTTCCACAGGGCAGTGTACTCGGTCCATTACTGTTTATACTTTATATATTATTTTGACCTACCCCGTCAAATTCGACAGCCAATGACATGATTTACCGATGACAGCACTGCTATAGTCAAATGTATGAATGAGACGAACTGCGAAGATGAAATAACATACTTAGCACACTTAAAACAATAATAGATTGGCTTAATGAAAATAATCTAGTCATAAATTTACAAAAAAACTAAAGTCATGCATTTTCACCAGAGGTTACAGCCAAAAAAAGTAATTACTGAATATAATGGCCAAATCTTAGACATAACTTCAGTGACTAAATTCTTAGGAGTGCAGATTGACGACAAATTGACATGGAAATCTCATACTGAAAATGTGTGCCAAAAACTTGGTAAATCTTCATATGTACTCTATAACCACTCAAATAAACTAAACATAAATAAATTAATTACAGCCTATCATGGATTAGTTGCTTCGTTATTAAGATACGGCGTCATATTTTGGGGCAACTGCAGTGAGAGGGAAAGAATATTTAGGACCCAAAAACGATGTCTTAGATCAATGACAGGTCTTAAGTTTACTGAAAGTTGTCAACCTGTATTTATATCCCTAAAAATTCTGACATTACCTTGTTATATATATTAGAAGTTGCCCTATTCGTTAAATTAAATAAACACCTATTTACCTCAATGATTGACATAAGACAACGCACAGCACCAATGAGGTCCCAGTATAAAAACCAATTATGCACAGGTGGTCATAAAACAGTCTTACTAAAAAATAGCATCCTTTCCATGGGACCGCTTATATATAATAAATTAACTGACAATTTAAAAGACCTACCTATAAAAATGTATAAAAAACAATTAACAAAACTATTGCTGGAGAAATGTTGTTACACAATTAAAGACTTTCTAAATGACAAAACTATATAGGAAAATGTTATTGATAAATGTACGTTGCCTTTGCAATTTCGAATGTGTTAGATTATAATAATGACATTGTTATTTATTTATTAGCGATTTTTTTTTATTTTTATGGTTGTTGTTATACCTAATCTAATTTGACATAACAGATATTGACATTACCAGATTATCTAAATTCTATACCTAATAATAATTGTGATTGTTGTTAATGTTTTTGAATATTTTAACATTAAGCTTTTTGACATTACAGATTACGACATATATTCTTTATTGTATGTTAAGCGAGAGATTTATACTTAATTAATTAATTATTTTGATTTTTTATTTTAGTCTGATCTGTAACTACCTATCAAATTCGACTATGGCTAATAATAAACGTAATAGCTGTATCTATATTGCTACTGATTCAAACCTAATATTTTGCATGCCGTAAGGTAAAATGCATCGGGACACTTAATAAATATTCCAACTTATATGTATACCTACATTATCAGCAAATAAATGATTTCTTTCTTTCTTTCTTACTTATACAAAATATTGTAAAACATTTTAAAAGAGTAACGGTGGAGTTTTTTGCCCATTCTTCTCCATACAAAATAACCTTTTGGAAGATTATTTTTTTGTATATTTTGACGTTCAGTTTTTGTGCCTATTTGAAATAAATAATTTAACTTTGACTTTGACTTAGATGATGGAACACTAGGAGGTGACGTAGACACCGTTCTAAAAGATCTTTAATTCCTAAAGTAGCAGTTCCAATCCATAGGCCCTTAACAACTCCAAATGCGAAATTTACCTTTGTGACAATACCGACAGACAATCGACTATACAAAAATTCAATAGCGCCAGATATCAAAGTTCACTACACCTCCTAGGTTCCCCAATTTTAGAAGACAGTTATTCACCAATCGTCGAGGAGAAAATTTAAACATTTTAACGATATTTCGGATGGACTTTCTAATATTATTTTATACTCATTCGCTCTTATCAGATATTGATGTTTAAATTCGGTCCAAATTTAATCTATTTTCTCCGCTCTTCCTCTTTATGGAAGCAGCCACACCTTTTAGACAAAATCGATCATCCATTTTAGATGTGGCATTGGACGACCGCGCCTGGCTGCAAGCCACACTACCCATTCGTTTTGGTAGGCTTGGCGTCCGCAAAATTTCTAGTGTAAACCTACCGGCGTTCCTATCCTCGATCCATAGTACCGAAAAGTTAACTAAGTACAAGAATCTTAGCCACTTCTCAGGTCGACTCTGAAGTGCAGTGTTTGACCGATGCGGAGAACACCTGGAAAGTGGATTGCCCGGATAGGGTTCAACCCGAGAACTCATCTTCCCAGACACAATGGGATGAGCCGCTCTGCAGGTTGGTACGGAATAAACTCATTATTACGTCCACCAATACTGCTAAGCGTGCCCGCCTGCTGGCTGTGGGTGAATAGGAGTCGGGCCTCTGGCTGCAGGCGCTACCGTCACCCAACATAGGCACCATGCTGGGTGATAACACATTCCGGCTCCCTACATGTTTGCGTCTGGACGCTCCTTGCGGGCCCATCCAACATGAGAATGCTGCCAGCCTTTTGGGCCCTTTTCCCATTGACATGCGGACGAATTTTTTGACGCCCAATGAGCTCTTCACCCCTTTTTTATTATAATTATACTTGTACATAGACATACTATATATATTTTAGTGTTAGCTACATATATTAAAGAAATACACATATTTTAATTAACATCCAAACATGCTGTAATAGTGAAATAAATAAATTGGTAATATTAAAATATTTCTTAATAAAACATTTCAAAACATATAAATGACCGTTTAAGGAAAGCTTAAAGTTTTGCTACCAGGATCTCAGAAGCGTTTGGAGCCACGAAACTAAGAGTGTTTGTGTTATGTCAGCTCGCTATCTGTTACAGAATAATAAAATTGTAAATTTTCAGCTCTATGCGAATTTTTGTAACTTTACCCCTATTTTTTGGGCTAACTTGACCGGGCTATTAGTAGAGTAAGGTTTGCATTAATAACTATTAGTGACCCGTCCCCTGCTTTTTGAGTTATGACCAAAACCGAGATTTCTTTGCAAGATGTAAGTTATGAATGAGGTGGTGAGGTATGAATGTGTCATACACATAAACCTTCCGGTATAAATTCTCAAAATAAATTATGGTGGAAACCACTTCAATATCTGTTGCGTTGTTTAGAATATAGAGATATGAGGAACAGGGTGTAAAGTTCACTCACCCTCCATAGAAAACGGAGGATCCTCCGACCAGACGGGTTGTCGTGTCTCATCAGACACGACACCCGTCTGGTCGGAGGACATTAACCGTCGGTCAGTAGCCCATCGGCTACTGACCGACGGTTAATGTCGGAATGTTGTATATTTACATGCCAGTCCCGTGGTGTACTCTGCTTGCGCGATGCAGGATTTGTGTGACGTCAGATTTTAATGCGTAGTTCCCATGTGGCGGTGTAGAAGCCGCTACATGAAGAACAACGCGGTCACACAGACAGACACGAAAAGATACTTTATTATAACTATATATGGATAAAGATAAAGGAAACGGTCTCTTCGGCTCTGTATCTAAGCTGATGTGATTCCCTAGAAAAAAATAAACAACAAACCTCAAAAAAATATAAAAAAGTCTTCAATAATAACAATATCAAGAAAGTGTCTTCAATGAAATTTGAATAATCCATATTCTTGTTACGCGGATGGCCCGTCGAATAACAACGTATTATTTCACAGTTACTACTAGAAGTGATGGAAATTGTTTTGACATAATTTTATTTACTGCGTATCAAAATACCATTCCACGACGGCATTTCCGACGTACCCCGATAGCCTAAACTGGCTTAATAACGGCATGAACAATAATTCTCATAGGTATAATTCGTGGCAATATATGAAAATAAGGTTTTCACGAAAACGGACATAGGTAATCAGTCATTTCAACATAGAGTCTAGATACTTACGGAGCTTGCAATCCGGATATCCAATGTTTGTCCAATCCGGATTTACTTGCATCACTAACCGGATTTTACGGATAGTCGTATTACAATAAGTCCGAAATAGCCGCATAACCCGAATAGTACACACTTAAATATTCGTACATCAGGATCACACGGATAGTTCCAATACCTACGACCTAGTGTATACTTAAAAGCCTATTTTATAGAAATATCAAAAGACATAACTTCAACGGGCATAACTTGCGTTTTTAAAATTACCTTTATCTTTACTAGGACCAAACATCATCATCATCATTAAATATATTATTGATAAATTATTTTTATTTCTGTATTACGAGTATCTCCGATCTTTCTCCTTCAGAAATATTCTATTTTCCGCCACATCTTTATTGTATGTGCCTACAACTACGGCCCTGGCATATTGCTATAAATTACAAGATGACGGCTTATTTTATCAGTAACATATAAATTACAAGCTGTCATGTTCCAACTCTGTTTTATTTCTTACATACCTTTTATTTGTTTCTTCTGTATTTTTGCCTGAGATAATGGTAAAAATGAAGAAAGGCTTTGCGAAGTCACAAATCACAATCCTTAAAGTCAAAGTCAAATTATTTATTTCAAATAGGCACTTAAAGGGCACTTTTGAACGTCAAAGAACGTAAAGCTTCGTAGAAGAGTGGTGGCCACCACATAATGGCGACAGTGAAGGCTGTCATGAAAATTATGGCACCGGGGTTTGCGTTTAAGATGTCAAAAAACACTATCTATGAAAACACACCACTTATTTTCATAAATTACGTTTCAGTGATGTCATTCCCCGGTAAATTCGGACGCTATGTGCCGGTCACCGCTTTTCTAGGAAACCATAGCAAAACAGAACACTGTAATAGTAACACGTTTATCATCATCATCATCGTCATTTCAGCCGAAAGACGACTGCCTATGCATCCACTTCAACCGGTTCCTTATTATTGTAAAACTATTTATTTGTTATGTTATGTTCTCACTTATGTTAATTCAAATAACATGTTTGCGATCTCCTCTAAAGTACCTAATGAATCATTTTGGCGCAGCTGTGAGGCACACACTATTTTCGTAAAACATTATAATCACTTTTTTATTCTGTTATTTTTATGTTGTGTCCAAGTAAACGTTATTCTTTATTTCTTTCTTTTTCTTTTTAGAAAGAAAACCATGGATATCAATGCTCCTACTGCGTGTTGGCGATTTTCCCTTAATTATTGTGAATGTGAGCACTATGTTGGTCATTTTTATTTATTACTTTTTGTTTTTTTTTTCTCTCAGTTTTAATGATAGTCTAGCATTTTGAGTACTTTATGCGGCCTACCCAAATATCCTTTCCTTGGTATTGTTCGTCGAGTCGTTGAGCTCCTTAAGTTCTGAGTTGAGCTACACGATTACTGACAAATGCTTGCACTGACTGGACAGGTCCACTCAAATTTGTGTGGTTCTTTCCTCAAAAGACCATTTCAGACATGGATCTACGTGGTCCTCACATTATCTGACCAAGATTATGTCTGAACTTTAAAAGAGACTTTGACCCTTGGGTTTGTTTTGCCATTTCTTCCCAGGGGTAGTCAGATAGGAAATGTCGATTCCATCTAGCATATTTTTTAATTTTTTTTTTTAATATGACGTGTAAAAGTGATTCTGATATCCTATTTACAGAATAAACAATTTCATTTCATTTCATCATAAGTCAGTTTTGTCGTAGATTGCTTTAGACATTGATTAAGTGCATAAACTTTTAACCAGTAAATCTTTGGACTTCAACAGGCTTAATAAAATCATGACGAGAAAATCCAACCATGAAAAATTCTTTCACTATTCGCAAAAGGAATCGACGCGAGCTTCCGTTACTCTAGATTAAACAATACACAGTACAGCCAACAAACTCATTCCGCTTTCGATCTAGAAATCCAACTTTCTACCTTACCTACTTTCTATTTATTAATAAAGTTTTCATGAAACTTGTGGCCAGTATCAGTTTCATATATAAACATCTGTACCCACTTTAGTATTCTTTGGGCAGAAATCTGTAAGCCCTGGGCGGTCCACTAACGCAGTCCTGGTAGTATTGAGTGTAAATAAACCTTCTGGAATATAATTCAAAGTGTTTACTGTTCTGGACCGTCCCTCTTTATTACGATCATTTGAAGTACATTCAAGACAATAGGTTTTATTTCAATGTATTAGGATTATGAATAACATCTCAATTATTTATATTTATACTATTGGAGATTACTAGTAAGGTCTACGTACAAAGACTCAAATAAATAAAACATAGAATCGGTATAATATGGGAATAAAATGGCGGTTATAGTAGGTCTCTGTAATTAGATAAGGTATTATGAAGGCGGATTGACAAGCTAAAGACTTGTTTCGATCCAGCTCTTCGCTATTACTTAGGTACTTACTGCAAATAGTTCTATAAATGCGAAAGTAACCATGTCTGTTGCCTTTTCACGCCTTAACGGCTGAACGGATTTAAGCTCCCGCAGACCAGCGTGATTATGGTAGAACAATTTCCATGAAGTTTTTATGACGCGCTGACGCGTCGCGGTGAAATTTGGCACATGGAACTCAAACTCAATGCATTTATTTCAAATAAACCAATTACAGGCACTTTTGAATTGTCAAGGGGTCTGTCAGTCAAAACGATGAAGCTAGTTGCCCATTCCAAAGCGTCGTAAGTTCCTATGGAGACGAACAGGCAAGTAACTCCACGGACGCTCTTTGAAAACAAAATATTGGTACGAACGAACGAATATTGGTACGTACGGTATCGAACGTAGGCGAAGCAAAAGGAGTACCTATGTAAGGAGCGGAACAGGTGGCGTTCTATAGTTTCTGCGTACCCCCATGGGAAAAAGGCGTGAATTTATGTAAGTATGTATGAAATTTTTTGAAACTGGGCACCTAATAACATACATCATGATCAATCTAATCAAATCATCCAATGCTGTCAGTTACGTCACACACTTGTCGCGATGCAAATCCATCAATCCACCAATAGGCGACAACTAGCTAATCCATTTAGGAGGGTTTCCAATATCGAGTGCTAAGTATTACGATTTGGTTTAATTCAAATATGTTCCATCACGCAATTATGGAACATATTTGAATTAGGTAAACCAAATCGTACTACGTTGATGAGTACGGAATTTGCTGGATGTATTTTGATATTTGACTATGAATTGCAGAAGGATTAATTTAAAACCTATTTGTTTTGAGGTGGATAACATTAAAATAAATATTGAATAAATTATATTTGTTGATATTTGCGCGAATCATATTATTTGCTCATCATAACATAACTTTATTTTTAATCAATAATAAATTTATTATGCATTGATTGCACATACTTATTGACTGTGTAATTTGTGTAGTACTTAATACATATTGTTTGAAGGTAAAATTAGTGGTCTTCTCGACAATACTTTTTAAAACTGACGAGGTTTACTGGTTCTAATAAAGTATTTATTTACAGAAAGCACTAGTCCAGCCGACTGCACGTTCGGTGGTAATATTTTGCCCTAGATCTGGTCTACCCTGGTACAAAGTTTCATTAGAAATAAGAGGCCCACTTATGCTGGTTTTGTAACCACTGACTTGCGGCCTACTGTACCTATATGTTTTTTTCACCTAAAGCCATCGCGTACTGCGAAAGTTAATTTCCAACAACTGCAAATGAAAATGCACTGATCCCGTCCACCAAGGCTCACTTAGCTGGTAATGTGATTCAGTATGTCGGACTGACCGGACCGAGTACTCCCGCGGGTCTCGTTAAGGTAACTCCTGACTCGACTTAAGGATCACGCTATAAACGCTTGGATCACAAGCTCATGCGAGTTGCAAGTGTGCTAAAGGGAGCAAATTGCTTCAATATTTAGTGATAATGCTGAGCTGTTCTGTTGCTTTTAATGGTTTTACGTTTTAACTATAGTATGTTAGTGATGAGAGAAATGTAATTTTGTCTAACTCTGTCTATTAGGCTTCATCTGCAGTTTCAAAGTTTCTAGCTTTGATTTTGATGGTGGGCTGTCCCATTAATCATTTAGGACAATCTGTTCAGCAAATACAGGTACACGTTTAAATGGTGCCTCTCTTAATATATTACCGTGGTATTGTGAGCTCTATAGCTCACCATACCACGGTAATGTTAATTGAATGTGTGGGTTCATTGTTGGCATAATTTGTTACTAACATTAGTGATGAGAGAAATGTAGGCATAATTTGTTACATAAGTTAAACTCTACAGAAAAAAATGTACCTATCTCTAATATTGACTTAATTTTTCCACTCGCAAATCGTTTACAAGATTCACGAATTTTTCCCAATCTTCTCAAGTCCTCAGTAAATATTTATCAAGAAGCAAATAGAAAATCAGATATAAAACCAAGACTACCTACTGACTGCGATTAGATCTGCCTGTAAACAAGAGAGATGCTAAATTAGGTCAAATTTCAAGTCGAGAGTAAGTCACTTTAGTCCGACGACGATGCTTCTTAAGCCTTCGTCACATTGACTAAGCGAGCGAATATTTTGCTTGCTGGATGTATTTACATAAGCTTGGATAATTTATAATATAAGGGCAGAAATTTTCTGTGGTTTAATTAAATGTCTATTAATTTGTCTAATTACGGTATTAGGTATATGTAAGATATCATTCTAACTTAGAACTAGCTTTTAAGCGCGACTTCGTCCGCGTGAAATTTCATGTTCCCTGATTTTTTCAAATCCGACTGGTAGGTAGTTCCAAAAATTACCTCCTCCCCCCTACATACAAACTTATAAACAAACAAATTTTACCTCCTTATAATATTAATATAGATTAGCTTTTAGCGAATATTTTTTCTTTACATGTATGTATTCTTATTCAATTTATTAGGTACGACATTCTACGTGACTTCTCTATACAGAGTAGAATAAAACACACAGCACCCACAATCATAAATTCTTCAACCAACTAAACTCCCAGATGGCCCAAAAAAAAAACAATTTCACAAAAGTAATGAATTGCCCATAAAATAAAGACGCATTACCCCATCTGAGTTTCAGAGTGTAGTCAACGAATTTACGCAGACGGCCCGCGAATAACCCCCAAATATTTTCTATGTAGCAATCTTAAGGACGGTTTATTTAGATTAGCGTCTCGTCAACTGCCTCTCTGTATTCATGACGTGGCTTCGCCGGCACTTTTCTGTGTACGGGATAACTCGGAGCTTCAAAACTCGGAAATATATATAATTCCACCGCGAGTCCCAAGCAATCATCCCGGCGCTTTGATATTGAGCATTCATGCGTTTCAATGTGATACGATACGATATATACGTCCAATATAGGCAACGAAGAATAAAATGAAAAATTCCTGATCTCCGATCATAAAGACTGTATAAAAGATAGACTAACTAATGCCTGAGAAAACGTGTTTCACAAAGAAATTGCGAAAAAAGATACTTATATCGTTGAGAAGAACTGTTGAATTGAAAATGTTTGCACTTAATTCATTTTCAATTCAATCCAAGGACTAGCTGGACTGCGAAATAAAATAGGAAATCATAAAAGATTTGCACTTAGACGAAATTGAATGAGGTGTTTTATAGGTCATTAAAATCTGAATGAATAAACCTTTTATACATTACGACGTATTCCAACTCTCGAATACAAACTAATGGTAGTAGCTAATTGATATGTTCATTGTCCATGGCAAATCAATCTGCTAACCACAGTCAGTCAAATGTTGAATGAAAGAGAGTCGATATGAATAAAACACAAAGCTCACCTGAATATTTATACAATCGACTGGACACATTTAAATATTAAAAACAAAAAATCTCCTCGTCTAAGTTTCACACATAATTATATAACTCTGTCAACAGGGACACTTTATTGGCTGAAGTAAAAAAGGAATTACCCGAAATTTATGGTTTTATGTGGCAATGTTACAGGTACCCTTCTAAATTGTGTATTTAGATGATGTGTGGTATTTAGATGATGGAACGCTAGGAGGTGATGTAGACACCGTTTTGAAAGACTTAAAAATCCTCAAACAGCAATTTAAATCTATTGGCCTGGACGTTAACCCATCTAAATGTGAAATTTACCTTTCTGACATTACCGACAGACAATTGACCCTAGAGAAATTTAATGAAATAACCCCACAAATCAAAATTTTAGAAAAAAGTTCACTGCACTTCCTAGGTTCCCCAGTTTTAGAAGACAGTTTTTCTTTTTTCATCGACGAAAAAATCAAAAACTTCAACGACATTTCAGACAGATTCTCCAAAATTAATTTATATTCGGCATTCACCCTGATTAGATACTGTTGTTTTGGCCCAAATTTTATATATTTTCTACGCTCTTCCCCCTTATGGAAGCATTCACACCTCTTGGACAAAATTGACCAAATTATTCGCAATACATTAACTTCCATTTTAAATGTGGCCTTGGACGACCGAGCGTGGTTGCAAGCCACACTACCCATTCGTTTTGGTGGCCTCGGTGTCCGTAAAATTACTAATATTAGCTTACCGGCGTTAGCGTTCCTGTCCTCTGTCCACAGCACTGAAAAGCTAACCAGGGAAATTTTAACCCCCTCCCTGGTTGACTCTGAAGTGCCGTGCTTGACCAACGCAGTGAACGCCTGGAAAAAGGCTTGCCCGGATACAGATCGGCCCGTTAACCCATCTTCCCAGAGGCAGTGGGACGAGCCGCTCTGCAGGTTGGTACGGAATAATCTTATTAATACGTCCACCAATACTACTGAGCGTGCCCACCTGCTGGCTGTGGGTGAGTGGGAGTCGGGCCTCTGGCTTCAGGCGCTACCGTCACCCAACATAGGCACTATGCTGGGTGACACCACCTTACGGCTCGCTACTTGTCTGCGTCTGGGCGCTCCTTGCGTAGCTCCGCATCGCTGCCAATGCGGTGAAGGTGTCGACTGCCTCGGACACCATGGTCTATCCTGCAGTAAAAGCGCAGGGTGGATAGCACGGCACGCCAGTATCAACGACATTATCCGTCGCGCTCTTCGCACCGTCGGGGTGCCCGCTGTTTTAGAACCTAATGCGCACGCGACGATGGGAAGAGACCAGACGGAATGACCATAATGCCTTGGAAGGCAGGTAGGCCTTTGGTGTGGGATGCCACGCGCCTTGCGCCATATCATCTTCCTAGCACGGCGGGCTGTGCTGGGGCGGCTGCTGCAGGTGCGGAAAACCTCAAACGGCGCAAGTACTCAAATCTTTTTGGGACTTATATGTTCGAGCCGTTTGGGGTTGAAACCTTAGGGCCATGGGGTCCGAGTGCCCGCTTAGTTTTTAGAGACATCGCCAAGCGGTTGGTCGACTCCTCACGTGACCAGAGGGCTGGTCTATTTTTTGGCCAAAGAATCAGCATTGCCATACAACGTGGTAATGCTGCCAGCCTTTTGGGTACTTTTCCTGTTGACAGCGATGCGGAAGAATTTTTTGACACCCTTTGATATTTTGCCCTCCCTTTTTATATAATTGTACATATAATTATTATTATTTTAAGTTTGTTAGTTTTTAAATTGTGTAGATATTACCAATATATATTTCTTTTTAATTAATTAAAAAAATGATATACCTATATATATTTTAAATGTTATTTTTAAATGTGTTATAACGAAAATAAAAATATTATTATAATATTTACCAAGCCCTACTAACAAAGTGCAATCCTGCACCCTAATTGACCAAGCCCTACTAACAAAGTGCAATCCTGCACCCTAATTTACCAAGCCCTAATAACAAAGTGCAATCCTGCACCCTAATTTACCAAGCCCTACTAACAAACTGCAATCCTGCACCCTAATTTACCAAGCCCTACTAACAAAGTGCAATCCTGCACCCTAATTTACCAAGCCCTACTAACAAAGTGCAATCCTGCACCCTAATTTACCAAGCCCTACTAACAAAGTGCAATCCTGCACCCTAATTTACCAAGCCCTACTAACAAAGTGCAATCCTGCACCCTAATTTACCAAGCCCTACTAACAAAGTGCAATCCTGCACCCTAATTTACCAAGCCCTACTAACAAAGTGCAATCCTGCACCCTAATTTCGTAACACACAATCAATCACAATCTGAATGATTTTGAAGTATATTAGTAATCCATTGCTTGTCTGCTCAACAACGTAAATAACACAATTAATGTTGTTGAACTTGAAAAATGAAACCCATTGCTACTGATAGTGTCACGCAATTATCCCACTTATTTTATTCACTTGAATGTGCCCTTTTTTTTGTATGGGAAGTCATCAAATAACTACTCCCGCTCTGGGCAGAGCGGGAGGGTGTATCAGACTCTTACTGACTAAAACCCACCCATATTCCTTCCTGTTGCCGGTGTTGCCAGGGGCGTCGGTGACCCTTTAGTACCTTCCCGCGACCCCGGCAGGCATCGGCCCTAGTGGACCCCTACATCTGTGCTGACGACATCTCTTTGAGGCGCGCGTGGATTACAACGCGCAGTCGACCCGGGCCTGGTGCTTGAATGTGCCCTGGCGGCTGGGAGTATGTCGTGCGCACTGATGGTGCCTCGCTGATGGTGGCGCGTGTGTTGGATCATTTAGCTCCCTTCAAAATGTTTGAGCTGAATGGTGCTAATCCATGCGTCATGTTCGTGAACGGGTTGAGTTTTTTGAATTGAGTTTTGATTTTCCAAACGGAAAATCGCAAATAACATTACCGCAATATTTTCACCAATTCTCTTTTATGACATCAGTCAGTATTATTCTACTGCAGGCAAAATGGGGATCGAACATTGATCACTACGCTCGGAATCCGAAAGTTGGTAATTTTAGAGCATTCAGATTTTCTCACGACGTGTTCATTTACCATAAGTCAAAATAAAAATCTTACTGACGAAATCAAATTGGTCGATGGCATTTTACCCGTCAGCAAGTTCTTAAAGCGTGGATAGACTGATCGTCATTTTTAGGGTTCCGTAGTAAAAAAAAGAACCCTTTTAGTTTCGCCATGTCCGTCTGATTGTCTGTATGTCTGTCTGTCTGTCCCCGCTGTAGCTCAGAGACACTTAGTATTAGAAAACTGTAATTTGGCATGGGTATACATATTGATCACGCCGACAAAGTGATACATAAAAATCTTGAAAACATTTTTTTAGGGTACCTCCCTTGCACGTAATATGGGGATGATATTTTCTCGTCTACCCCATGGTGAGGGGTATCGTTGGATAGGCCGTTCAAATATTCCAATTTCAAAAATATTGTGGGTCTGTGAACACCATTTTTCTATTCAGTGATCCGTTTGCGTAATATTAAGCATTCAGCTAAATGGTTGCTTGTGGAGATGTGAAAAAATTCATGGCAGTAGTAGATATAATGAAATTAAACGGAAAACAATCACAGCTAGGTGGGCTTAACAAGTTAACGAGTAATAGTCGACCAACTTATATTTGCAGTTGGAGAATTGTCCGTGACATATATCGATGTATGGGAGAACATGTTTTTCAACTACAATGTTAAGTTTGTTTTTGGGGTAATTTCATCTCAATTCTCAATTATTTATTGCATTCCATATGTATTACACAGATGATATAAAAGTAAATGATCAATATGGACCCTGTCGGGCACAGCAACATTTAGGAGAGAGGGAGAGGACTAAGTCGCAATTCAAGAAATTCAATATTATTATAAATTATTATATGTGTTTAATTGGTTGTATGATTATGTATTTAGGTTTGTGTGTAGGTATAGTATATAATAGTTACTTTTAATTTATATATTGCATAAAAATGACGTAGGTAATTATTATGAAATTCTTAAGAGGTATTATTATTTATGTATTCATATTTTCTTATTTATATTTGATTTTCTATATTCTATATTATATTATTTTATTTTGCAATCGATTTATCATCTAAAAACTCCTTAACTGAATAGTACGATTTGGATTCCAGAAATTGTTTCAATTTATTAATAAAAATATTTGTTTTGTTTACTTCTCTAATGTCATTTGGCAATTTATTATAGATTTGTATGGACATAACTAAAGGGCTGGTTGAGTGCATTTTGAGTCGGGATTGAGGTATGTTTATTTTGTTTTTGTTGTGTCGGAAAGTATATCTTGTTTGTGTTTCTTCGCAAGTGGTGTAAAAATCTGGGTGTTTCCTGATAAGTTTACATAATTCTAAGATATATAAGCAGGGAAGTGTGAGTAATTTGTGTTTTTGGAAGTGTGGTTTGCAGCTATCTGTTTGTCCTATGTTAGTTATTATTCGAATTAACTTCTTTTGTAAAATAAATATGGTTTGTGAATCCGTACTGTTACCCCACATCTCATCATCAACATCCCAACTACGGAACCCTTCATTGTGCGTGGTCCGACACTTGGCCGGTTTTTCTAAGATACGATTAACCCTCACAACAACTGTATAATAAGTATACTTATTATAAAGTTGCTGTGAGGGTAAAGTTGTCTGACAAAAATTATGATATTATAATATCATAATTTTTGTCAGAACAAGAGTAACACTGTTGCTAAGCGAAACTGTACTTAATTGACATTGTTTTGTCAAAAGCGGGATTAATACTGGCGTCGCATTTCGAAAATCTCGTTACAACTTACTGAATAAGCCCCTTAAGGCAATTTCGAAACATTCGTAGCGTTTTCTGGAGAATAGAGAGTCAGGCTCGAACCGACGATGGTGGTTTACGCTTGTCAGATTAGAAAATAAAATAATAATAAATCAAAAATCAAGCTAGATTATCATTCTATAACGTGCACGTAAATTATCTCATCACCACTGCTCTCAAAACGGTGAAGAAAAACATCTTGAGGAAACGGCATATCCTAGAACCAAAAAATTCAAAGACATGCGACATCTAACAACCCGCACTGGGCCCGCGTGGTCGATTACGGCCCACTCCCTCTCACAGGGAGGAGGCCTGTGTCCCAACAGTGGGAACATTATAGGCTGATTATGGTAACGTGCACAATACAAATTGATATTTTTCCTAACAAAAACATTCACAGTTCAAAATATTATCCCATATTTTAAGGAGACCTCTCCAACGTTTGGGCAAATCCATCAGTTTTTATGGTCACATAAGAAAAGCCGTAATATTGTTGTCGTGATAAATTGGTACGCACGACAATATCCAGCTAGAAAGTTCCAGTTTAAGGTGACCTCTCATTGTACGAAAAGGGTATACAAGGCGAGGTCCATTTATACTGGAAAAGTCTAGCTGGATATCTCTTCGGATGTAAGTACAACACACGAGTGTAATTTGGGTTCCATAAGCGATGCTCAGGTGTGGGCGAAATTTAGATTATCTTTTTCGTAAGACATAGTTGATGAGAAACCGAGTCAGTATTATGAATCAATCTTCGTTCGCAATAATTTCGCAATTTTCTTTTGTATTTTTAGATGTGAGCCTACGTTATATTTTTGTGGAGTAAGCCGTAAAATCGACAAAGTTATATAACTTTTTGTAGTAATAAGACTATGTGAAAACTATCTAAACTTATACATAAATTTATCAAAATTAGTATTTTCTTTCAAATGAGTTTGGGGGCAAAAAAGTATTTCGATAGACCCGACTCACAATATTAATTTAGGCAAAACAGGAATTTGGTAACCGGACCGGTACTTAGTGACAGAGCTTATCTGGCTATCTCTGAACAAATTACAAATGACACCAGGAAAAGGAAACCACTTTTATTTATTTTTTTGTATGGGAAATCATAAAATATCTTCTCCCGCTCTGGGCGGAGCGGGAAGGTGTGTCAGACTCTTACTGACTAAAACCCACCCGTATTCCTTCCTGTTGCCTGTGTTTCGAGGGGCCTTGGTGACCCTTTAGCACCTTCCCGCGACCCCGGCAGGCATCGGCCCTAGTGGACCCCTACACTTGTGCTGACGACATCTCTTTGAGGCGCGCGTGGAATACAACACGCCGTCGACCCGGGCCTGGTCCTTACCGGACGGTGAGCTACCCATTGCTCACCGTCCGCAAGCCCGGGTCTACGGTGGCCGGAAATCCGCCTGGGATTCCCGACGCCCAGGGCAAAAGAAACCACTTAACATTCTACTCGTAGACTAGCCACGGGCTTAGCTAACACAATAATACTAAAAATAAACAGTAGCGTTAACGCTACGCAGGTCCACATCGGACACGGCAGTTTCAGTAGGTTCCTGAGTCGGATAAGGCGGGAGGAAACGCCTGGGTAACACCACGGTGTGGATCGCCCGGAGAACACGGTGGAGCATACGGTGGAGGTCTTGGGCAGACCACCGCCATGTCCTCGTAGAGGCGATTGGCGGCGGAGATCTCTCGCGTGCGGCCCTGGTTCAGGCCATGGTACGGAACGAGAGGGCATGGGCAGCCGTCACCTCCTTCTGCGAAACAGTAATGCTCGCTAAGGAGGAGGCGGGACGATTGAGGGAAAGGCAAATTTCGCGCCCTCACGCCCCTAGCCGCCGCAGGAGACGCCCTGGGCATCGGGGATCCCAGGTGAATTTCCGGCCACCGTAGGCGCGGGTTTTCGGACGTTGAGCAATGTGTAGCTCGCCGTCCGATAAGGGCCGGGTTTTTTCGTTCGTGCATACACGCCTTAAGCAAATTGAACTACCTATAGGACACCAGTAAGTACGGTACTAGAAAAAGTAATCCACCATCTAAAATTCTTTACGTAGACTAGCCACGGACTTAGCTGGTACAATATTAAAAATAAACGGTAGCGTAAGGGCAGATGTTTCAATCTTCAGATAACTTTTGTCGGGAGAATAAAAATTGCTGTTTGACAGCATTTGTATAGAAAACTTGCTTCTTGCGCCCGCGGCTTCGCCCGAATGGATGTCGGAAAAATCGTACTATTGGGATTAAAATACCCTATGCAGGGTATAATTTAATTATTTTGAATTTTATTTTCATTTTAATTTTTTTTTTTTCAATTATTTATTTGGATTTTAAGTTACCTAACGCATTAATTGATCGCTTCATTACTAACATAAAAAAAATACGGACCGAAATTAGTCTGAAGTACCGATTTATTTATTTTTTATAAACTATACGTGTGCCAAATTTCATCCAAATTCGTTCAGCCGTTTTAGCGCCAGTCCGGAACATACATCCAGACAAACGGATGAAAATTCTAAAAATTACAAATTTTCGGTATCAGACTCGTTCCCACACCTCGTAGCAATTACTTTTTTTACTAATGTACAGTTTTGACTTCGTTACTATTTTATTATATGTATAGATACGTATAGAGGTCTAATGCTAGTTCATAGATACATAGCGATGGGTGAGTTAACATTTACAGATTTACAAAATGTGGTTTACTTTAATCTGTAGGTTTTAATGCACATATTGCCCGGATACATTTCTTTTGGGCTTTAAAAACAGTTTTTCTCTCAGCAGCATTCCCCCAAAACATTTAAATACCATATCTTTGTAGAACTTTTGAGTTATTCAAGACACGCAGTAAAATTCTCCCCTAAAACTCTGCCACGCACCCCTTTTTCCCCGGTTAGGGGTGGCTGCTCGAAAACCCTATATACTCCTAATTTTTTTTTTCTGTCACATTATGAGCACCGAGTTTCGAGTTTAATTGGATCGCGCATTAAGATTCATCCATACAAACTTTAACACTTCCTAAAATCCTTTTGAAGGGTCGTTTCGCAAAATATTTTTGGCAAACTTTTTACGAACGTATTCTCGCTAAGTTTCAAGTTTATTAACTCATGTAATAAGATTTTTCCTTCAAACAATCTCCCCCTCCTTCCCTTCCCTTTTTACCCCCTTTTTTTTGGGATGGGAAATCATCAAATACCTTCTCCCGCTCTGGGCGGAGCGGGAGGGTGTGTCAGACTCTTACTGACTAAAACCCACCCGTATTCCTTCCTGTTGCCTGTGTTTCCAGTGGCCTCGGTGACCCTTTAGTACCTTCCCGCGACCCCGGCAGGCATCGGCCCTAGTGGACCCCTACACTTGTGCTGACGACATCTCTTTGAGGCGCGCGTGGAATACAACGCGCCGTCGACCCGGGCCTGGTCCTTACCGGACGGTGAGCTACCCATTGCTCACCGTCCGCAAGCCCGCGCCGAAGGAGGTGACGGCTGTCCATGCCCTCTCGCTCCGTACCATGGTCTGAACCAGGACCGGACGCGAGAGATCTCTGCCGCCGATCGCCTCCACGAGGACAAGGCGATGCTCTGCCCAGGCCGGGCAGACCTCCACCGTATGCTCCACCGTGTCCACCGGTCGATCCACACAGTGTTTTTACCCCCTTTTTTTTTTTTTTTTTTGAGGGTGGGAAATCATCAAATAACTTCTCCCGCTCTGGGCGGAGCGGGAGGGTGTGTCAGACTCTTACTGACTAAAACCCACTCGTATTCCTTCCTGTTGCCTGTGTTGCGGGGGCCTCGGTGACCCATAAGTACCTTCCCGCGACCCCGGCAGGCATCGGCCCTAGTGGACCCCTACTTTGTGCTGACGACATCTCTTTGAGGCGCGCGTGGAATACGACGCGCCGTCGACCCGGGCCTGGTCCTTACCGGACGGTGAGCTACCCCATTGCTCACCGTCCGCAAGCCCGCGCCTACGGTGGCCGGAAATCCGCCCGGGATTCCCGACGCCCTGGGCGTCTCCTGCGGCGGCTAGGGGCGAGAGGGCGCGAAACTTGCCTTTCCCTCAACCGTCCCGCCTCCTCCTTCGCGAGCATTACTGCTTCGCAGAAGGAGGTGACGGCTGCCCATGCCCTCTCGCTCCGTACCATGGCCTGAACCAGGGCCGGACGCGAGAGGTCTCTGCCGCCGATCGCCTCCACGAGGACACGGCGGTGCTCTGCCCAAGCCGGGCAGACCTCCACCGTATGCTCCACCGTGTCCTCCGGGCGATCCACACAGTGGTGACACCCGGGTTTTTACCCCCTTAAGGGTTCAATTCCAACAAAACTGACAAAATATGGTGAATTATCAAAAACGCTGAGACACATTTATTTTCAATCGACAGCTTCAACACAAAATTTGAAGTTCCTAACTTTGAAACTGACGCAGTTTCATACAAACTTCCGTCCCCTATTTTACTCCTTAAGGGGTCGAAATTCCAAAAATCCTTCCTTACTGGATATGCCTACACTGTATAAGGTCAAAAAATCCATGCGCAAATTTCAAGTCTCTAAGTCCAGCGGTTTGGGCTGTGCGTTAATATATCAGTCAGTCAGTTAGTCAGTCAGCCAGGACTTTGAATTCTATAGATATGTCAAACTGCCATATTTAATTTTTCAGATAAAACGTTATCAGACGTTTGAAAAATCGGTCCTTAATCTATTAATAACAAACTGAGTAAATAAATACCCGTACAAAGAAACATTTATTACAATAGAAATTAATTGGAAACTATTAAGACACAATAGTTATACGCCTTCAATAGGCAATGAATTTTAATGAGCTACCAAACAATTCATAGACAGTAATCCCGAAATTAATTGTCGGAATGGTGTTCGATTTAGGCTCAGTAACTTCACTATCACGAATATTTCTGACATCTTACGTGTTCTAAACAATAATAAATGCTTGCCATAATATCATGGCAATAGGGTCTTACACCCATTTCTAAAAAGTGTCTTATTAAATTCTATAGTGCTAATGCCCCAAAAAAATCACAAAATTTTTATTCAATCGATACGTGCCATAAAAATGCATTTAAATTTTACATTTTCAAATATCGCGCGTAGTTTGACGAAAACGCTGGACGCAGTGGACGCCATGTTGCTCTGTGGTCATGACGTCACTTGGCTAGTAAACAAATGCGCTGATCTATTATCTAACTATCAGTTGACAGTTGACACGTTTTAGTTTACTTAGCGGTATGACGTAATAACATAGCGGCTACTATTTCATGGTGTTTTTAACAGATTAGAAAAACTGAAAACGTTGAATTGAATTTTAAAATTTATTTGTTATTTTATGAACTAAAAGTAACATTTTCCGACTCCTTTTTGCCTAAACTATCTCAATAATCTATTTATAGATTTTTTCTCGTATATAGTAAAATACCCTATTGTGTAATAATGTCACTATGCTTATGTCATCATCTGTCTAGGCTAGCTAGGGTAGCTCGCCGTCCGATAAGGACCAGGCCCGGGTCGATACCGGCGCGTTGCGTTCCACGCGCGCCTCAAAGAGATGTCAGCACAAGTGTAGGGGTCCAGTGTAGGGCCGATGCCTGCCGGGATCGCGGAAAAGTATGAACGTGTTACCGAGGCCCCTGGAAACACAGGCAACGGAAGGAACACGGGTGGGTTTTAGTCAGTAAGAGTCTGACGCGCCCTCCCGCTCCGCCCAGAGCGGGAGAAGTTATTTGATGATTTCCTACGCAAAAAAAAAAGGCTTGTCCCAACTATGTTGGGGTCGGCTTCCAATCTAACCGGATGCAGCTGACTACCAGTAAATTACATAGAGCGACTGCCTATCTGACCTGTACAACCTAGCTTTATTTTATTTTATTTTATTTATTAGGGAAAACCAACAATTACACACTATACATGGTTAACAATAGCTAGTAATCTAGGTATATCAGTGCGTAACTAACTACGTTATCCACATATTACATATTAGAATTGAAATTTGGAAGAGCACGAGTACAACATTACTAATTAATCGTACAAATGAGTAAATCTTATTCTTATGATACTAAAAATTATACATATATTATAAAAAGAAAATACGGTTTATAATCTGTTTATTCGATCATTTTAAGTAGATCAATGCGAATTTTGTTAGCTGACAAAGAGAATAAATCTAATTCTGAGAAAAGAGTATTATAATTTTTTGCTAAACGACGTAGAGGTGCGCGGACACCTGCGTTGGTACGACAAGAGGATACTGCAAATAACGGGCGTCCACGCACCCCACGCTGCATAACAGTTCTGGGTACTATATAACACAATTTGTTTGTTAACTCTGAGCAATCATATTTGTTGTTACACAGATCATAGAGAAATCTATTACCTAAAGTAGTTAATCTATAATATTTCATTAAATCAACGTAGGATGTTTTTTTTCGGAAGCAACGATAATGTGTGGCTTTAAGGAATTTTCATTGAAGGATTTCAAGATTATCTATGTATTTTTTGTACAAGGGATTCCATACCATTACAGCATACTCTAATTGTGATCTTACCAAAGATTTATGTAAATGAATGTACGTGCGAGTACGTTTAAAATCGGTCATGCATCTCATTACAAATCCATACATGCGAAACGCGTTACTAACAATCTTATCAATGTGTTGATCCAGGTGAAGTTTACTATCAAGAAGTACCCCAAGGTCCCTGATCACAGTGACTCTATGCAATGAGGTGTTATTTAAGTTGTATGTGTGAGTTATAATATTTTTATTTTTGGTGAATGTTATAGATGAGCACTTTAGGATATTTAACTTTAACTTATTTTTAGTACAATATGCCGAGAATCTATCCAAATCGTCTTGGAATAAAGTACAATCAGTTTTATTTTGAATTATTCTAAAAAAATTAAGGTCATCGGCATATAGTAGAAATTTTGAATATCTGAAACATTGATTCAAGTCATTAATAAATAGAACAAATAGGAGAGGGCCTAAAATTGAACCCTGGGGTACCCCGGATGTGACATGTATGGATGTGGATTCAAAGCCTTTGATGACTACTTTCTGAGTTCTATTAGTGACGTATGATGCAAACCAGCGTAATAAATCACCTCGTATACCATTGAAAGCTATTTTTGTCAGAAGCAGTTCGTGATCCACCTTGTCAAAAGCTTTCTGGAAATCTGTATAAACAGCATCTACTTGCAATTGATAGTCCATGTTATTGAACAAAAACTCTGTGAAAACCAATAGATTTGTGACAGTGGACCTTTTTTGAACAAAACCATGCTGCTGTTTAATTATAGAGTTGTGTAATATAGGATAGAGCTCGTCGTGAAGCAGTCTTTCAAAAAGCTTCGACAAGGTGGACAAAATGGAGATGGGACGGTAGTTTTCAATACTCTGTTTTGAACCTGATTTATGAACAGGCGTAATGTTAGCACTTTTCCATATTTCAGGAAATGAACCCTCTGAAATACATTTATTGTATATGATATGTAGGGGTGTACACATAATATCTGCAGTTTTTTTAATATAATGCGGTGGTATACCATCGGGCCCCGGACCTTTTGTAGTATCAAGTGATTTTAGGGCTTTAAGAATTTTTTCATAACTAAAAGTAACACTGTTGATGAGAATACTATTCTCATTGTACTCTTGTGGAGGTAACCAATTATTTATATCGAAGGTAGAACACTCGTAAACTGAATGAAAGAATTCTGAGAATAAATTACAAATCTCAGTGGAATTACTTGAGCTACGATTTTTATAAGTCATTGTTGAAGGTATGCTAGTATCTGCTTTTTGATTAGAGATGTAACTCCATAAGTATTTAACATTTTTAATAATATTTTCTTCGACCGAATCAACATACTTATTATAACAGATTTTACACTGTACTTGAAATCTCTGCCTTAGGATAGAAAATTGTTCATAGTCTGAAATGTTACCATATACCTTCCATTTATTCCAAGCTTTATTCTTGTTCCTGAAAATACGTGTTAAAGACCTGGAGAACCAAACGGGGAATTTTGACGAGCGCGTGGATGCTTTAGGTCTTTTATAGTTTGGTAAATAATATCGTAGAAAATATTTACAGAATCGACAGCTGACATGTGGTTTAGAGTACTGACCCAATCTATTTTACTCAAGTCCAGGTTAATTAATTCGTAGTCAGCTTTATAAAAATTATATTTATATATTTTCGCTCGTGCAAATGTTATTTCAGATTTATAACAAAAAGTAGAACAAAAAGGGGGGTGATAATTATCTATTGGTAGTAATATGGAGGATGGTGGGTATACATGGCAATCATTATTACTAATTATTAAATCTAGAATACGTCCTTTAACATTTTTCAAGTAATTAAATAAAGCATTGAGTACTGACATAAAATTATCTAAGTGTCTACAAATAGATGAGCTGCCATTACAGTATAGTGCTTCATATGTGTCGTTAATATGCTATTGGGTAATACGATACCCTTTGGTAAGACATGTCGTCAGACTTTCGGGCTTCTGACGTCCCGTAACGACTGTCAAACATCCACGAATTACATCCGGGTTCAACGGTTTAACGTACTTTCCGAGGCACGGAGGGGTTTAAAGATGATCACCGATCCACGGACCAACCGCGGCAAGCGTAGCTTAACCTGACCGACCGACCCGTGCGGCTTTTATTACTTAGCCACGAGCCAATGCTTAGATTAAATTGGATTCAATCAAGAAACAGCTTCAGTCATTTAACTTGAAAAGGTCAGTCTCGCGTCCGGCCCTGGTTCAGGCCCTGGTACGGAGCGAGAGGGCATGGGCAGCCGTCACCTCCTTCTGCGAAGCAGTAATGCTCGCGAAGGAGGAGGCGGGACGGTTGAAGAAAAGGCAAATTTCGCGCCCTATCGCCCCCTAGCCGCCGCAGGAGGAGACGCCCTGGGCGTCAAGAATCCCGGGTGGATTTCCGGCCACCGTAGGCGCGAGGCTTGCGGACGGTGATCAATGGGTAGCTCATTGTCCGGTAAGGACCAGGCCCGGGATGACGGCGCGTTGTATTCCACGCGCGCCTCGAAGAGATGTCGTCAGCACAAATGTAGGGGTCCACTGCGGACAATGCCGGTACTAAAGGGTCACCGAGGCCCCTTGCAACACAGGCAACGGAAGGAATACGGGTGGGTTTTAGTCAGTAAGAGTCTGACACACACTCCCGCTCCGCCCAGAGCGGGAGAAGTTATTTGATGATTTCCCACCCAAAAAAAAAAGTCCCGTGTAGAATAAATGGAGTCGTAATAACGAAAACCAGCCAAGTGCATGTCGCACTACGCACAATGAAGGGTTCCGTTGGAATGAATTTATCCCAAAAACAAAGTTAACATTGTAGTTGAAAAACATGATCTCCCATAGATCGATATACGTCGCGGTCAACTCTCCAACTGCAAATGTAAGTTGGTCGACTATTAGTCGTGAACTTGTAAAGCCCACTTAGCTGTGATAGTTTTTCTTTTAATTTCGTTATATGTACTACTGCCATGATATTTTTCACATACCGAAATAACAACCATTTAGCTGGCACCTGACTCTAACAAAAAATTAGTACTTTAAAACTTAATATTATGCTAATGATCCCTGAATCTAAAAATGGTTTTCACAGACGCAAAATTTTTGAACGGGCTATCAAACAATAAACCACACACAAATATTTTTTTCTCATCTATCCCGATTTCCCGAGAAAAAAATATTTTAATCAAGATTTTATTTTACCATTTTCTCGGCGTGATGAAGACGCTGACAACACCTAAACCGCGGTCACTGTTAAATTCCATAGAAAAGAAAGAGAAGCGCGATGACACAACGCTTGCAATTTATAGCAAAATATTAAGTAATTATCTATTTACTCAAAATTGAGTTGATTAATCGAAAATAAAAAACAACCAAGTTCTGCATTCAAATAAGACGTTCGTGTTATTAATTAAATACGTAACGTATGTTGATATTTGATACAGATATTTTGGATTAGAACTCAAAGTAAGAGGTTAGTTTAACGTTAGTTTGTATCGAGATTTTGTTTTCAAAACGTGTTTTGGTAACAACCAGGTTCTGGGAAATATGTTCAAAATTTACATATATTTTTTTCGCTACCACAAACTATACAGATTTTTCAATTTTTTTTCTTATCAGCGTCTTAATATGTATACCCATGCCAAATTACAGCGTTCTAGTACTAAGAGTGTCTAAGCTAAGCCAGGGACAGACAGAAAGACCGACAGACGGACATGGCGAAACTATAAGGGTTCCTTGTTTATTACGGAACCCTAAAAAGTACGGCAAAGACAGACCAAGTTCTTCGTCTCGGAGAAACAACAAGAGAACATACGACAAAATCAATTACGTCATCAAGACAGTTGTTTATTCAGCTGGGAAAACATATCAGCGTAGGGTAATTCCGGCTAACATCAAGGCTTCGCCATTAATATCACTCGGTGCGTCGTTTATAAGGATTACGTTGATGTTTTTGGGACCAATTCCTTTACATGCGACGGCTTTCTCTAAGGTTAAGGTAATCCGTTGATTAAATCGGGTAAATGCGTTCGTCCTTTTATGAATAGTATTCGGAATTAGAGACGGATGTGACAACATGTTTGTTTGTTGGTTGAAAGAGATGATATTTTAGGGTAATACAGCGTTATTTGGAGGGATGAGGAGCGAAGATACGGAATTGGGATGTCTTACAAAAAGTTCGGTTATACTAATAAATTGTATTACTTTCGGGAATTATAGTATATGTCGTTGTGTTTTATGAAGTCAAAAGAGAGTTTTTTTGTCAGCTCATACCGATAACCAATACGTTCGAATCATGAAAAAGCTAATTTTTCATGATTCGAAGTTATTGGATATTGATAAGTTACAATACACACATAATCAGCCGATAATGTTCCCACTGCTGGGACACAGGCCTCCTCTCTGTGAGAGGGAGTGGGCCGTAATCCACCATGCGGGCATATCTTCGAATTTTTGGTTCTAAGACATGCCGGTTTTCTCACGATGTTTTCCTTCACCGTTTTGAGAGCGATGGCCAGGTGATGAGAAAATTTACACAAACTAAAAATGAATGGGCAATGATCTATAAGAATAACTGATAACTAGCTTATTTTTTTAAATCAGTGCATCCAAACAAAACGAATATTTCACCCTTTTGGTTTTTTAGGGTTCCGTGCCTCAAAAGGAACTTTTATAGGATATATAAAATATCTTGGGATAATAAACAACATAGACAACACATTCATTGTACGGAACCCTCACCACGCGAGTTCAACTCGCACTTGTCCGGTTTTTTGAGGTTGATCCAACAAAATCCTTTTTCAAAAAACCAAGCTTTGTTTTCACAAAAGAACAAAAGTTCGGGCTTCAGTCAATGAAAAAGGAACAATAAAACTAGGAAAAATGGAGGGTTTTTCAAAAAAGTGCTGCAAATAGTGGACCAAAACAAATGTTGGCTCAGTGATGCCCGGGGCTTAATCAAACTAGAGTGTAAACAACAAATAACGAGGGAATTGACGCCTCTTCCGTTAACAGTAAAAATATCAAATGCCTGTGTCCGTTGCAAAATGTGTGAGGGAGTGCTTTTTTTTTGGTTGGGAAATCATCAAATAACTTCTCCCGCTCTGGGCGGAGCGGGAGGGTGTGTCAGACTCTCACTGGCTAAAACCCACCCGTATTCCTTCCGTTGCCTGTGTTGCCAGGGGCCTCGGTGACCCTTTAGTACCTTCCCGCGACCCCGGCAGGCATCGGCCCTAGTGGACCCCTACACTTGTCCTTACCGGACGGTAAGCTACCCTTTGCTCACCGTCCGCAAGCCCGCGCCTACGGTGGCTGGAAATCCGCTCGGGATTCCCGATGCCCAGGGCGTCTCCTGCGGCGGCTAGAGGCGAGAGAGCGCGAAATTTGCCTTTCCCTTAACCGTCCCGTCTGCTCCTTCGCAAGCATTACTGCTTCGCAGAAGGAGGTGACGGCTGCCCATGCCCTCTCGCTCCGTACCATGGCCCTGCGGGGGAGTGGTTGACGACATAATTTAAGGTTTTTTTTTTAAGTAATTCACTAAACATTATAATAATGTGGGCCGTGCGTAAAGTACAGTCACGAGCATATACATGTATACCTTACAATTACGCAAAAATAATTGTGCATATTGAGGCGATATCGCGGGCGCAACGGGCATATTGCTGCCTGTTGCGCCCGCGATATCGTGCTAGTCTGCACGAGCCTAAATTCAAAAGCGTTTTTCTTAGAAAATAAGAATTGCAACTTTGAGAAAATAAGGTTTCGATATTACCTACTATACTCGAG
Organism: Atethmia centrago; assembly: GCA_905333075.3. Taxonomy (NCBI): domain Eukaryota; kingdom Metazoa; phylum Arthropoda; class Insecta; order Lepidoptera; family Noctuidae; genus Atethmia; species Atethmia centrago. Next base: position 23,942,698 of record HG995378.1, on the reverse strand, counting down.
ACACCATAAAATATCTATAAATGCTTTATGAGAAAATCGCTTTGGAACTTTTGAATCATGCGTAAGTGTAATGCTCGTGGTGACTGTACCTACCTATTTTGAAATTAGAGTTACCTTTTTTCTGTAAGTTTTACTCAACTTCTTGGTCAGCGCCTGGAATCACAACTGATTCGATTATTTTTTTATCGAGTTTTTGTGTCTATCAAATAACGCTTAATTGGTCAAGGACAGCTAATGAGACACAATTGATTATCTATTGTTTGACTCCGAATCAATGTCGCGCGGGGCTTAACGGGTTAATAGAGATAAAAACAGCCAACTTAGATGCGAATTTAGAAGCAGCCATTATAGCACGTCACACACAGTAGTCAAACCAGAGTAGGGCAAGCGGAAAATACTTCGCAATATATATATGTCTTTCTCAAAACACGTTAGGCCATCGCCGTGGGGTCACATCGGACCGATAGGATATCCTGACCGCTCTACTACGGTACATTACACCCCTCTTCCCCTGACCCGCGGTAAATGTCATCTAGTAAATCTATCTCAACAAATAACAGCCCCCAAGCCTTCCGGTATGCGGACAACCCCGGAAGTCAGCCTACGCAATTTTTTGTTTGATTGATTTTGTACGAAAATGTGGCATTTGTGGCATGTAGGCCATTACTGATGATGTTGTAGTTTGACATTTTCTTTCAATGAAGTATGGGTTGCAGTGGGTCGTATAATGGTATTATGTTGATTTGCTAAATATGTTATGCCTATAATGTTCCCACTGCTGGGACACAGGCCTCCTCTCGGTGGGTGAGAGTGGGCCGTAATCAAGCACGCGAGACAGTGCGGGTTGGTAGATGTCACATATGACTGTTTGGTTCTAGAACATGCCTGTTTCCTCACGATGTTTTCCTTCACCGTTTTGTGAGCAGTGGTGATGAAATTATATACACAAAGTAAAATGCCCGCCTGGGTTCGAACCCACGACCTACAATTACATAACATACATAATCAGCCTATAATGTTCCCACTGCTGGGACACAGGCCTCCTCTCTGTGAGAGGGAGTGGGCCGTAATCCACCAAGTGGGCTCAGTACGGGTATGAAATCCCTAAAAGCAATTAATTATGTCGAAAACCTGGTAGCGGTACTGTCCATTAACCCTAAAGTACTAATCATAGAGGCCGCATGCAGTCGTTTTTTTTTTTTGGTTAATTCCCAAATTACTGGGACGGACGCTTCGGGTTGTACGTTCGTGCCAACTCAGAATAACCCGCAACGCGTTAAGGGGGCTTCTCACGGTGCGTGATAGTGCAGACGGACGCGGACCAGACCGGACGGCCGATGACCACGGACAGACACGCACCGCACACCAAGGCGCTTCCAACGGTGCGTGTAGGTCTTAAGGTTCGAAGACATTTTCATTCCAAAATTCAAAGTGAAAGAAAACTCTAAAAGCGACCTCGCACCGCACCTTTGAAGGTACCGACTCGCCGCAGATCGGACGCATCGCGACGGACGCGGACGTGTCCACGCTACCACGGACAATATTCTTCCCATGGTGCGTCGGTGCGGGCTGGTCCACGTCCGTCCGCAATATCACGCACCGTGGGAAGCCAGCTTTAGAGAGAGATCCCGTGCTTGGCTAGCTTATACCGTTACTGAGATATTGACTATGTGATCCACTGGGAGGATCCTCGCGATCATTGGTAAATGAATTGAATCATATGGTAAATTGTTAACAGAACATTAATTGTAGAACATTTTGGTTTTTAATATTTGTCAGCTAGAATAGGTATTTGCTAAGTATTCAATAATTAATACATTATATATTACAGCCTCCCAGGCGATCATTGGTAGTAAGCGATGATAAAATGATTAATATTCTAGGTTTAAGAGTTTTGTTCTTATAGCTAAATTAATACAACTGTACACCCTTTAAAATGAAACTGCTAGAACCAAAGTTTGATTAAATTAAGTTTGCATACGCCTATATTCAAATATTCAACAAAAGAAAATCATCAACCTGCTTATTAAGACCAAAAACTTTTGTAGATTTAACTAAAGTTTTAAATTAGACTTGGGTTATACTTTAGATCTGGTTCTGTACTTTATTTTATTGATTAAAAAGAGGGTATTTAACTAGAATTAAAATTGTATTAACCCGAGTAACATAAGTTATGTACTTTGAACATTCATAATAAACTAATAAATGACTTTGGAAAATAACGCTGCTCCTTAGTAACCTCTCAACATAACATAATATCACACCTGTATTCCCAAAAGTGTTGAGCAGAAGTGTACCTAAAGTACCTACAGTGCCAGTAATGTGCGCAGAAGTGTACCTGTAGTACCTACAGCGCCAGTAATGTGAGCAGAAGTGTACCTGTAGTACCTACAGCGCCAGTAATGTGAACAGAAGTGTGATGTGTAATGTTTAAGTCCCATGTAATAAGGGGCAAAATTAAATGAAATTAAATTGTTTATTCTGTAAATAGGATACCAGAACCGCTTTTACACGTCATATTAAAGAAAAAAAAAATAAGCTAGATGGAGTCGACATTTCCTATCTGACAACCCCTGAGAAGAAATAGCGAAACAAACTCAAGGGTCAAAGTCTCTTTTTAAGCCTAGACATAATCTTGGTCGGGGGGGGGGGGACCATGTAGGTCCATGTCTGAAATGGTCTTTTGAGGAAAAAACCACACAAATTTGAGTGGACCTGTGCAAGCATTAATTTGTCAGTAATCGTTTAGCTCAACTCAGCGAGCGTGAGCCTATAGAGGCATGAGGAACAGGGTGTAAAGGTCACTCATTCTCCATAGAAAAGAGAGGATCCTCCGACCAGACGAGTGTAGTTTCTGGCGGGAAACTGCCCGACGGCTGACGTCGGGATATTGTATATATATACTAGTTGCGCGGTAAACTCTGCTTGCGCGATGCAGAATTTTGCATGACGTCAGTGTGTTGCGTAGTTCGCATGTGGCGATCTAGATGCCGCCACAAGCTTATTGCCATCAACCGGGCACAAATCCAGACTCGGCTAGAGAGAAATTCAAGATGGATAACCCCAATAACACTTTGCTCGACCCATTAATTGAACCGAGGAGTAGTACTTGCAACCACTAGACCATATATGGGCAACAACCGGCCACATTTTGAAAAAACCCAATTTAAAAAATATTACATTAGGTACTTATACTCATGGGAGTGACAGTGAGGCGCCGAACATCAAATCCTTTGATGTTTGCCGCCTCACTCTTTGGAATCGCCGCCACTCGGCTTGCTCGATCAAATTCTTTGAGGTTTGCCGCCTCACCGGCGACACATCAAAAGATTTATTGCTTCTCAATTATTCTAAACTAGTTTATTCCAGATTATTCCTTCATTTTGCCTTTATAAGTGGGTGGATGGCCCGAATGTTAGTTCAGTTCTATTTGAGCTACCGAGGTGATAACTTAGACAAGCGATATTCTAGCGAACTACTCGAGCCGTCAACATGCTTTGTGACTTTGTGTGCATCTTGAGTGGTTACTAACTATAGTTTGTTATTAAGTTTATTGAACGAAAAGTAAACAAAAATGATGTCTGGTGGAAAGAAACGAAAAGTAGATACAGAGGGTCGCCAGTTTCAAGAAAAATGGACTGAAGAATTCTTTTTTATCTTGCACAATGGTAAGCCTATTTGTTTGCTGTGTAATGAATCCATTTCAGTAATGAAAGAATTCAATATAAAGAGGCATTACTCATCTAAGCATAGAAATGATGGCTAATGATATAAAAACAACATTGACTGACCGTACGGCTGGTTTTGAATCATTTTCCATAGCATTAGACGAGAGCACCGATTTGTCTGACACAACTGAACTGGCTATATTTATTCGAGGTGCTGATAAGGAGTTCACTGTTACTGAGGAAAGGAAAGGAAGCAAGCAATGCTTTACAGCCGCTTAAAGGAACCACTACATGAGAGGATATTTTTATTGAAGTTCAAAAGGTATTCACAAGTTTTGGCTTGCCATGGTCAAAATTAATTGGAGTATGCACTGATGGTGCACCTTCTATGGTCGGCTTACGTAAAGGTTTCATAGGAATTTTGAATAAAAAAGCAACAGAATTAAATGTGCAAAAAGATGATTTGATAGTCCTTCATTGCATTATCCAACAACAGAACTTGTGTTCTAAGTCCATTCGACTCCAGAATGTTATAAATGTGGTAGTAAAAACCATCAACTTTATTCGATCCCGAGGTCTTAACCATCGTCAGTTCAAGGCGTTTTTGGATGAAATATCAGCTGAATATAACGACGTAACATATAATTGTGAAGTCAGATGGCTGAGCAAAGGAAAAATGTTGAAACGGTTTTACGAGCTTAGAAATGAGATAGCAGACTTTATGAAAATAAAAGATAAACCACTACCTGAATTAAGTGACCCAAAATGGATATGTGACTTAGCATTTCTGATCGATCTTACAGACTATTTGAATGATTTAAATTTGAAACTTCAAAAACAAGGACAGTTAGTAAATGATTTGTACAGCCATTTGAAAGCGTTTCAGATCAAACTACGCTTGTGGGAGTCACAGATGCTGTCTGGTAATAGTTACCATTTCAACACGCTCTCTGCGTATGAAAATATTGCTTATGCTCAATATGCTGAAGAACTCAAGTTACTGTCGGAACAATTTTCGAACAGATTTAGCGACTTCAAAAACATTGAAGACTGTTTCAGTTTATTTGCTACTCCTACAAAATGTAATGTAGAAAATGCTCCAATACACTTACAAATGGAGTTGATCGAGATTCAAGAAAACTCACTCCTAAAATCCAAATTTGAAGACGTAGAGTTGTGCGATTTCTACAAAAAATACCTAGAAGAAGACAATTTTCCCCAGCTTAGAAAATTCGCAAGAAGATTGATTTGTGCGTTTGGCAGTACTTATAAATGCGAACAGTTCTTTTCATCGATGAAAGTTAATAAATCAATACATCGTACAAGACTGACTGACGATGATTTGGAAAATTCTTAACGTCTTTGTATCAGTCGAATTAATCCAAATATCGATGGATTAGTTTCCCAAATTCAAGCTCAAGTGTCTCATTGATTTCGGTGTATTTAACTTTCGTAGTTTGTAACAATTGCAAATTTAACGATTTAATTATAATGTACCATTTTTTTTTAATTTCATTTTGTTTGTTTAATAAATTGTACTATAATAACATTGTCGTATTATTTCATGTCTAACATCTACGAGTATCGCAAAAAATATGATCACTACTTGAAAATGCACTAAGTACTTACCTACTTTGAAACGCGGCCCGCGAACGTATTTCCACGCTAAAGTTTGGCCCTCAACATGTCAAAGGTTGCCCATACCTGCACTAGACCAACGAGGCAGTCAGATGAGTCAGACACTGTGTGTTCTCAATTAACTGTAATTTAACTCATTTTGTTAATTGCTGTACCTAATTGTTGTTTACCGAACACTTGACGTTCAAAAGTGCCTGTGCCTATTTGAAATAAATAATTTGACTTTGACTTAGGTAATGTTCTTTCTTTGGTATTGTTCGTCGAATCGTTGAGCTCCTTAAGTTCTGAGTTGAGATGCACGATTACTGACAAATGCGTGCACTGACTGGATAGGTCCACTCAATCTGTGTGGTTCTTTCCTCAAAATGACCATTTCAGACACCAATCTACATGGCCTTCACATGATCTGACCAAGATTATGTCTGGACTTTAAAGGAGACTGACCTCTGAGTTTGTTTCGGCCTTTCTTCTCAGAGGTCAGATAGAAAACGCCGACGTCATCTAGCTTTATTTTAAAAATATGATTGACGTGTAAAAGTGTTTGTACAAACCTGCTTACAGAAAATAAATCATTTATCATTTATCATAAGGAAATCATGACGCAGATGCATTTCAGATCAATTAACACTGTGCTTCTTTATTTTAGGATTAAATACAAGAATAGTCTCCTTAATATGATTATATGAGTACATTTTAGTTCAAGGCAGCGTTACTTCCCCACTGTACCAGGATACCAAGCAAACAATAAAACAAAGCAGCTCTACAGTTAAATAAATCTCCCTAAACGCTGCTATTTACGTAAACCCCAAAGTTACGTGAACGTCACCTCAAGCCAGGCATTATTCAAGAAAATGTTTTATTATAATCCGGGAACCATTATGACCTCCTCCGGGGTCTCCAAGGTCAAAGTGAACCGGCTTAATTGGAATGTAGGCTCCTCGTAATAATTCCCTTTCATTCGGTCTTAGGGTTCCGTACCTCAAAAAGAAAAAACGGTACCCTTATAGGATCACTCATGTGTCTGTCTGTCTGTCACAGCCGAAATACTCCGAATCTTCAGGACCGATTAAGTTGAAATTTGGTACACATATGAATTTCTGTGACCCAAACACGGACGTGTAACGTTAATGTATTAATTTTGAATATTAGGGTCACTTTTGGGGGCAAAATAAAAACAAAAAAAGTTTTGCAAACTGTACCATGTGTCATATCAAATGAAATACCTTGTTGTGAGAGACTCAAATGTATTTTTTATAGTTTTAAAATAAATCGTTTTAAAGGTATTTAAGAAAATAGATGAAAGTTTACCATTCCCTTATCTCCGAAACAACTGAGCCTAAAATTTTGAAAAAAAAAATTGTTCTTTACTTTTATAGAAAAGTCTATAAAAAAGTCTATGGTGGTAAAATAACAGTAAATCTCTCAATATTGTGCGTACTAACTTAAATTTGTAGTTGGAATGTAAGGGAGAACATGTTTTTTAACTACAATGTTAAATTTGTTCTTGGGATAAATTATCTTAGCATAAAAAAACATGACATGACAAACACTAGACATAATCTTGGTCGGGGGGGGGGGGGGGACCATGTAGGTCCATGTCTGAAATGGTCTTTTGAGGAAAAAACCACACAAATTTGAGTGGACCTGTGCAAGCATTAATTTGTCAGTAATCGTTTAGCTCAACTCAGCGAGCGTGAGCCTATAGAGGCATGAGGAACAGGGTGTAAAGGTCACTCATTCTCCATAGAAAAGAGAGGATCCTCCGACCAGACGGGTGTAGTTTCTGGCGGGAAACTGCCCGACGGCTGACGTCGGGATATTGTATATATATACTAGTTGCGCGGTAAACTCTGCTTGCGCGATGCAGAATTTTGCATGACGTCAGTGTGTTGCGTAGTTCGCATGTGGCGATCTAGATGCCGCCACAAGCTTATTGCCATCAACCGGGCACAAATCCAGACTCGGCTAGAGAGAAATTCAAGATGGATAACCCCAATAACACTTTGCTCGACCCATTAATTGAACCCAGGAGTAGTACTTGCAACCACTAGACCATATATGGGCAACAACCGGCCCGCGAGACATTTTGAAAAAACCCAATTTAAAAAATATTACATTAGGTACTTATACTCATGGGAGTGACAGTGAGGCGCCGAACATCAAATCCTTTGATGTTTGCCGCCTCACTCTTTGGAATCGCCGCCACTCGGCTTGCTCGATCAAATTCTTTGAGGTTTGCCGCCTCACCGGCGACACATCAAAAGATTTATTGCTTCTCAATTATTCTAAACTAGTTTATTCCAGATTATTCCTTCATTTTGCCTTTATAAGTGGGTGGATGGCCCGAACGTTAGTTCAGTTCTATTTGAGCTACCGAGGTGATAACTTAGACAAGCGATATTCTAGCGAACTACTCGAGCCGTCAACATGCTTTGTGACTTTGTGTGCATCTTGAGTGGTTACTAACTATAGTTTGTTATTAAGTTTATTGAACGAAAAGTAAACAAAAATGATGTCTGGTGGAAAGAAACGAAAAGTAGATACAGAGGGTCGCCAGTTTCAAGAAAAATGGACTGAAGAATTCTTTTTTATCTTGCACAATGGTAAGCCTATTTGTTTGCTGTGTAATGAATCCATTTCAGTAATGAAAGAATTCAATATAAAGAGGCATTACTCATCTAAGCATAGAAATGATGGCTAATGATATAAAAACAACATTGACTGACCGTACGGCTGGTTTTGAATCATTTTCCATAGCATTAGACGAGAGCACCGATTTGTCTGACACAACTGAACTGGCTATATTTATTCGAGGTGCTGATAAGGAGTTCACTGTTACTGAGGAAAGGAAAGGAAGCAAGCAATGCTTTACAGCCGCTTAAAGGAACCACTACATGAGAGGATATTTTTATTGAAGTTCAAAAGGTATTCACAAGTTTTGGCTTGCCATGGTCAAAATTAATTGGAGTATGCACTGATGGTGCACCTTCTATGGTCGGCTTACGTAAAGGTTTCATCGGAATTTTGAATAAAAAAGCAACAGAATTAAATGTGCAAAAAGATGATTTGATAGTCCTTCATTGCATTATCCAACAACAGAACTTGTGTTCTAAGTCCATTCGACTCCAGAATGTTATAAATGTGGTAGTAAAAACCATCAACTTTATTCGATCCCGAGGTCTTAACCATCGTCAGTTCAAGGCGTTTTTGGATGAAATATCAGCTGAATATAACGACGTAACATATTATTGTGAAGTCAGATGGCTGAGCAAAGGAAAAATGTTGAAACGGTTTTACGAGCTTAGAAATGAGATAGCAGACTTTATGAAAATAAAAGATAAACCACTACCTGAATTAAGTGACCCAAAATGGATATGTGACTTAGCATTTCTGATCGATCTTACAGACTATTTGAATGATTTAAATTTGAAACTTCAAAAACAAGGACAGTTAGTAAATGATTTGTACAGCCATTTGAAAGCGTTTCAGATCAAACTACGCTTGTGGGAGTCACAGATGCTGTCTGGTAATAGTTACCATTTCAACACGCTCTCTGCGTATGAAAATATTGCTTATGCTCAATATGCTGAAGAACTCATGTTACTGTCGGAACAATTTTCGAACAGATTTAGCGACTTCAAAAACATTGAAGACTGTTTCAGTTTATTTGCTACTCCTACAAAATGTAATGTAGAAAATGCTCCAATACACTTACAAATGGAGTTGATCGAGATTCAAGAAAACTCACTCCTAAAATCCAAATTTGAAGACGTAGAGTTGTGCGATTTCTACAAAAAATACCTAGAAGAAGACAATTTTCCCCAGCTTAGAAAATTCGCAAGAAGATTGATTTGTGCGTTTGGCAGTACTTATAAATGCGAACAGTTCTTTTCATCGATGAAAGTTAATAAATCAATACATCGTACAAGACTGACTGACGATGATTTGGAAAATTCTTAACGTCTTTGTATCAGTCGAATTAATCCAAATATCGATGGATTAGTTTCCCAAATTCAAGCTCAAGTGTCTCATTGATTTCGGTGTATTTAACTTTCGTAGTTTGTAACAATTGCAAATTTAACGATTTAATTATAATGTACCATTTTTTTTTAATTTCATTTTGTTTGTTTAATAAATTGTACTATAATAACATTGTCGTATTATTTCATGTCTAACATCTACGAGTATCGCAAAAAATATGATCACTACTTGAAAATGCACTAAGTACTTACCTACTTTTAAACGCGGCCCGCGAACGTATTTCCACTCTAAAGTTTGGCCCTCAACATGTCAAAGGTTGCCCATACCTGCACTAGACCAACGAGGCAGTCAGATGAGTCAGACACTGTGTGTTCTCAATTAACTGTAATTTAACTCATTTTGTTAATTGCTGTACCTAATTGTTGTTTACCGAACACTTGACGTTCAAAAGTGCCTGTGCCTATTTGAAATAAATAATTTGACTTTGACTTAGGTAATGTTCTTTCTTTGGTATTGTTCGTCGAATCGTTGAGCTCCTTAAGTTCTGAGTTGAGATGCACGATTACTGACAAATGCGTGCACTGACTGGATAGGTCCACTCAATCTGTGTGGTTCTTTCCTCAAAATGACCATTTCAGACACCAATCTACATGGCCTTCACATGATCTGACCAAGATTATGTCTGGACTTTAAAGGAGACTGACCTCTGAGTTTGTTTCGGCCTTTCTTCTCAGAGGTCAGATAGAAAACGCCGACGTCATCTAGCTTTATTTTAAAAATATGATTGACGTGTAAAAGTGTTTGTACAAACCTGCTTACAGAAAATAAATCATTTATCATTTATCATAAGGAAATCATGACGCAGATGCATTTCAGATCAATTAACACTGTGCTTCTTTATTTTAGGATTAAATACAAGAATAGTCTCCTTAATATGATTATATGAGTACATTTTAGTTCAAGGCAGCGTTACTTCCCCACTGTACCAGGAAACCAAACAAACAATAAAACAAAGCAGCTCTACAGTTAAATAAATCTCCCTAAACGCTGCTATTTACGTAAACCCCAAAGTTACGTGAACGTCACCTCAAGCTAGGCATTATTCAAGAAAATGTTTTATTATAATCCGGGAACCATTATGACCTCCTCCGGGGTCTCCAAGGTCAAAGTGAACCGGCTTAATTGGAATGTAGGCTCCTCGTAATAATTCCCTTTCATTCGGTCTTAGGGTTCCGTACCTCAAAAAGAAAAAACGGTACCCTTATAGGATCACTCATGTGTCTGTCTGTCTGTCACAGCCGAAATACTCCGAATCTTCAGGACCGATTAAGTTGAAATTTGGTACACATATGAATTTCTGTGACCCAAACACGGACGTGTAACGTTAATGTATTAATTTTGAATATTAGGGTCACTTTTGGGGGCAAAATAAAAACAAAAAAAGTTTTGCAAACTGTACCATGTGTCATATCAAATGAAATACCTTGTTGTGAGAGACTCAAATGTATTTTTTATAGTTTTAAAATAAATCGTTTTAAAGGTATTTAAGAAAATAGATGAAAGTTTACCATTCCCTTATCTCCGAAACAACTGAGCCTAAAATTTTGAAAAAAAAAATTGTTCTTTACTTTTATAGAAAAGTCTATAAAAAAGTCTATGGTGGTAAAATAACAGTAAATCTCTCAATATTGTGCGTACTAACTTAAATTTGTAGTTGGAATGTAAGGGAGAACATGTTTTTTAACTACAATGTTAAATTTGTTCTTGGAATAAATTATCTTAGCATAAAAAAACATGGTAGAGTATTGATTGTACGGAACCCTCACCACGTGAGTTCAGCTCGCAATTGTTTTGCTCGTCGCGCTAAAATTCGAATGAATGACGAAATGACGAATGCCCCTTTGAAATTAAATTAAGGTGGCGGAATAAGTGCTTTAGTATTGTTTGTCGTGCTTGGCGTTTTGTTTTATTGAGTTTGTGATTTAAGTGCTTGGTTCGGTAGGTAACGAATACTAAAATTAAAAAAAGCTTTTAAACAAATACCTTTCAATTACATAGGTTAATGTTAAATTATGAGAAAACGGCTATTAGAATATACGGGGTGGATATTTGAGATGGGGCAGTAGCAGGTATTTCAACCGTTGTAGCTACAGTAAAATGGTCTTAGGAGACTGTGCTTATATATATATTTATTTTTTTAATTTTGATCCAAATTCACAGATCTTGAAAAAAAATACAATCGGCAAGAAAAGGGACCACTTTCACAAAAACTTTTTTGGTGTCATCGATCCTGTTTCTTATAAGGATCAAAAAACTTCAGTGGTCCAACTGAGGTTTGAGTACCTACTAGAAAAGTCAGTTATCGCAAGAAAAATATCTCATAGGTACATTTCGTTGCAAATGAGACTCCCAACTTACTCTTTTACAATGGATAGACTGGTCGCTACAATGAAAACTGGCCGAAAATGGACAAAAAAAATAAAAAATTTCGGAATTTGAACGAAAACGCGTTATAATTTTATTTACTTTGAGGACAGAATTTAGGTAGTTTGTTGCTTGTGATTTCTGTAATTCTGAGAAAAATGATGTTCAATAGTTTAGAACGTTTAGACTTATATAAAGTATTTTGCGACCTCTGACTTCTCTGCCCGTCTCTGACTTCTCTGCCCGAAAAATCCATAATGTAACTAACTAAACTTACTTTAGAAAAACTACTCGTAGAAATCACTCGGAAACTGAATAATTTATGAAAAAGACGATCATGGTTTATATTTAGATTATGAATAAATTCTAAACAATAAAATGATTCGACGATAAACGACTTTTCATTAATTGCTATAAAACAAAATATAACGAACAAACAAAAGGTCCTATTGATAGCAATAGGAGGTTTTGTCAGCGTTAAACAATCGTAAGTAATAATCAGTGATCGGAGTAGGTAGATTGATTTAGGGTCAATGAACTGGCACGTATATATTAGTATGAATATGCCTCCGGGATTCCGGGATTTTGAAATTATGAAGACTTTTTTAAGGAAGTATAAAAAGATATTTTTATTTATTTATTCAAGAATAGTCACAATTATAAGCAGCAGATAATAAACTTACAAGAAATAACTACTAAATTAGTAAGTTTCGAATGGACGCACAACAGTAAAGGCTAATGCATACTGAGGCGATATCGCGGGCGCGATAGGCAGCAATATATCTGTCGCGCCCGCGATCTCGCCCCAGTCTGCACGAGCCTTAAGATCCACTTTATTACTTGATAAATAAGAAAAACACAATTTTTTAATGTTTATCTATCGCATTCTATAACTTTCTAATGTAGTAGTTTAAAAATCCTTACTTTCACAATTCAATCGCGTAAGTACCAAAATGAAATCGGAATTGAATGAAAAAAGGCTTATCTATATTATGATTTCTATGAATATTCATGATGCGAGTACGTAAAATCAATCTACCTACTCCGATCACTGGTAATACATTGATTCTATACTCCTATGTACTTACGATTTTTCAATTCTAAACATGATTTTATGCGACCATTGTTTTTAGAGTTCCGTACCCGACGGGTGCCAACGGGACTCCAATGTCAGTCCGTCAGTTCGTCTGTCACAGGGCTGTATTTTTTTAATAGTAAGACCTTACCCACAAATTTTCACAGTGTGTACCTACTACTTACTACGGCGGCTATAACAAAAAAAAAATAAAAATAAAGTAAAGTAAAAAATTAAAGGGTTTTATAAAAAAAAAACTAAAGTATTAAAAAAAAAACTGTGTTAAATAATGTACGTTGGTACGGAACCCTTCGTGTGCGACTCGCACTTGGCGCTTTTTTTGCCTTTGTTAGCCCAACATTGGCGTATAATTTATTTGGGCAATGTATATAACTGTATCGTTTTGTTCGCAAACAATACCCCTGTGATTTTAATTATAAGGCTAAAATGTTCGGGTTTTATAACAAAACGTTTGTGTTCGGTACAATTAAGTTGGTGAAATACGGTCGCATTAAATAGATTTACATAAGAGACTGAAATAAAATATGCTAAGTACCTCAGTAATTTAAATTGTTCTAGGGTTGTTTGGTACCTATTACTATATTTAAAAAAAAAACAGCCAAGTGCGTGTCCGACCAAGCAAAATGGAGGGTTCCGTAGTTCAGAAGTTGGGATGAATTTATCCCAAAAACAAACTTAACATTGTAGTTAAAAAACATGTTCTCCCATACATCGTTATATGCCACGGTCAATTCTCCAAATGCCAAATTAAGTTGATCGACTATTACTCGTTAACTCGTAAAGCTCACTTAGCTGGGATAGGTTTCCTTTTAATTTCATTGTACTACTGCCATGAATTTTTCCACATCTCCATAAATAACCATTTAGCTGTCAGAGTGGGGGGGGACACTTGACTCAAACAAAAATTAGCACTTTAATGCTTAGTATTACGCAAGCGGATACTTGAATCGAAAAGTAGTGTTCACAGACCCGCAATAAGGGTTATATTTTGAGTAGGCCATTTGCAACAGGAGGTACTGAACTGTAATTAAATAGGTAGGTAGGTATCGGGATATTTTTCATATACTTATTTAAAACTCTCATTTGAATTACGTTCAATTATTTGGCCTACCTAAATAAATAAAACTGAAGTTAACTAAGTACCTACCTAGGCCTTTGTAAGGAAATCTCCAGACGCAGCTCAATACTCAATATCTTTATTGCTTTACCATAATGTGTACTTAGGTGGTAACTATATAATTGAGATCATTATGGACCCTGTAGGGCACAGCAAGAGGGTAGGAGAGAGGAAGCCGCGTTCTAAGAGATTTAACTTTCATATAGAGAGTTTCAACTTTCATATACTCAAAGTCAATAGATCGCTAAATAAGATGATAACAATTCGCATATCTACTATTTTAGTTTGTGTATAGTTTTAGTTATTTTTATTAATTAATTAGATATATTTGTTTTTTTTTTTTTATGTACAAATCAATATTAATAATTACAAGTACAATTTATATATAATAAAAGAAAACTCTGTGATTAGTACCTACCTACATTTGTTAAATTGAAAATCTGTTTTCAGAACAAGAACTATCAACAGCTTTATCTATTACTATAAATAACTGCGTCCGTTTTATCGCGAATATCGGGATAAAACGTATCCTATGTCCTAACCCAGGCCATGGTCTACCCATGTGCTAAATTTTATCCAAATCCGTTTAGCTGTTTTAGCGTGAAAGCATAACAAACAAACAAATAAACAAGCAAACTCACTTTTACATTTATAATTTTTGGCTAGGAAAAACGAACCATTGTGACCTAAAATTGGTTTATCATTAAACGTGTCCGATAAGGAACAGTCCCCTCGACCCTTATCACACCGGCTTTAGTATCGAAATTAAGGAAATATAGACATGTGTCAGAAAGGACTGATGTGTACCTGTCGATAATATAAGACACATGCCCAACATTCATGAATGTTGAAAATCCAAGTGTGAAATCCAAATCGTAAGCTTTCTCCGTTTGGCGTCGGAGATCTCTCGCGTCCGGCCCTGGTTCAAGCCATGGTACGGAGCGAAAGGGCATGGGCAGCCGTCACCTCCTTTTGCGAAGCAATAATGCTAGGAGGAGGCGGGACGGTTGAGGGAAAGTCAAATTTCGCGCCCTCTCGCCCCTAGCCACCGCAGGAGACGCCCTGGGCGTCGGGAATCCCAGGCGGACTGCCGGCCACCGTAGGCGCGGGCTTGTGGACGGTGAGCAATGGGTAGCTCACCGTCGTCTGGCGCGTTGTGTTCCACGCGCGCCTCAAAGAGATGTCGTCAGCACAAGTGTAGGGGTCGACTTGTCAGACTAATGTGTCTCCGCAACCCGTCTTGAGCAAGCGTAGTGATCAATGATCGTGCCTTCTCTGTATGAGGAGAGGCCTTTGCCCAGCAGTGGGACAACAAAAGGCTAGTTTTTTAGGGTTCCGTACCTCAAAAAGAAAAAACGGTTTCCTTAGAGGATCACTCGTGTCTGTCTGTCTGTCTGTCTGTCCATCTGTCACAGTCGATTTGCTCCGAATCTACTAATCTATTAAGTTGAAATTTGAACACATATGAACTTCTGGAACCCAACCACGGATGTGTAAAGTAAATAAATGAATTTTGAATAATTATGACATTTGGGGCCAAATTAGAAAATTAAAAACATAACATTTGCAAACTCTACCGTGTGACATATCACATGAAAGGACTTGTTGTGAGGGTCTCAAATATACATTTTTTATAATAAAAAAAAAAAAATAGTTTTAAAGTTAGTTAAGAAAATAGATGAAAATTGACCGCTAAAATTTTGACAAAATACAGAAAATTGTTCTTTACTTTAGATTAGGTACAGGAAAACCTATAAGAAGTCTTTGGTGATAAAATAAAATAACATGGTACATCTCTCAATATTGTCCGTACAAACATACATTTGCAGTTGGAATGTATGGGAGAACATTTTTTCAACTAGGTACAATGTTAAGTTTGTTCTTGGGATAAATTATCCTGAGATAAAAAACATGGTAGATAACATATTCAATGTACGGAACCCTCATTACGCGAGTTCAACTCGCACTAATTGTCCGGTTTTTAATGTGTCCTGGGATTAACTTCATCTAAAGCGTTTGCCTTATCACATTTCAAATTTTACTAAACTAATAAATAACTAAAATACGAACACCAAAGCGTCTTTTAAATATTATGCAAAGTATACCACGAATGTTTCGCAAACGTTCTATAGTTCTATTACCTACCGCAATCTCTACAAAGATACATTGATACGATAATCTTCTGACTTAAAACCTTTTCACTTGAAAAACCTTCGCATACGTTACAAACGATTTCTATAGGAGTTTGTTTTGACGGTTAAGTGTATGCGAAGTAATTTTGAGAGCTGTTGAACTTATGATAGCTTTCCCCGACGACGTTAGAAAACGTTTCTTTTAGAGCTTAAGAGAGTATGAATTTATTACTTTGAAAAGGGTATGATCTCGTGTGAAACTTTTTATATGAAGGCTTACCACGCTACGCTGTTCAAGGAGTTCTTATTTCACAGCGTTAAAGTGAACTCACGGGAGCTACACTGATGTTTGGCTCGGTCGGCACAGCCGGGTGGCAAAATCGATTATTATATAATTATGTTCGGGAAAAAGCCACCCGGTTTAGCCCGAATTGTGCCGAGGCGACCCGAACATGATTAAACAAGGCTAGATGCCGAACAAAGTTTGCCGACGGGCAGGAGCCGAATAAATGCCAAATGTGTATAGTAATTGCTTTGGGTCGGCTTTGTTGTACATCAAATACTGCCGAATCGAATGTGCCGACCCGACCATACGTTAATGTCGCAGCCATCTGGTTAAATTAGCCAGCTAATTGGATGCCTAGGCCGTTCATTATCAAATCAAATCAAAAAGTCATTTATTCAAACTAGGCTGAGGATCAGCACTTTTCGAACGTCAAAATTACATAAGACAGTCCCCCAAAACGCCCACCCTTCGCCACTTCCTAGTGCTTTAACTGGGAAGAAATGGCCAACAAACTCCCCAGCAGCACAGCTGTCTGTTCATTAAACGCCGGCACCCAATTAAATAGCTGAAGGACAACTGAAGTGGTAGCAGTAACTAAGCCAGGACACTCCGATCAAATGGGTTAGGTTGGGTTAGAACTGTGACCAACCGCGGTAGCGGCCGGCGAGCGCCACTTCTAACGGTTAGGCTGTTAACTAAACGGCTAATGAATCTTGTCGGCTGCGACATAATTATACACCACATATTCTAAATATCATAAAAATGATTTTTTTTACAGAACAATTACAAAATACGTACAGCGTTGCGATAAACAGATAAACTGGCAGAAATATAAATTTCAGCAATATAATCCTATCTTGACTCAACAGAAATTGTATAGAAATCAACAAAACAATTTCCAAATCGTATTTACAGTTACATCCTTTGCCCGCCCTTGCCCAACAAATCAAACTGTAATAAACTTCTCAATCGAGTAAGCCCTTTCTGAAACAAATGACGATCGAGTGGGGTCTTCATCAAATTCAAATCATTTATGTAAACTGGGAGTCACTTGTTTGGAAGTTTGAATGATTAGATAAACAAAAACAATTGAAGGATATCATCAAAATATTTTAAACTGAAATTACTTGATAGAGAGTCAAATTAGGAAGCGAAACGCCGCACGGGGGCGTAACTCCGCTGCCGCCAGAAATCACGGCACAGGATGCCTATACCGTATTACCGTATCAAACCTCCGGATACGGAAGCCATTCAGGCGGAGCTGTACGAGGGGTACAGAGCGGCGAAGACCGCCCTCCAAGCGGAGATCCTGCGGGCCAGGGGGTTGGCCCGCGAGGAGTCGCTGGGGACTCTGGACAGGGACCCGTGGGGACGCCCGTACAAAGTGGTGCGGGATAAACTCCGCCCATGGGCTCCCCCGCTGACGCAGAGTCTCCGGCCCCAGCTTGTGGAGGACGTGGTGAGCGCTCTGTTCCCTTCCCGAGGGGAACACACCTCCCCGCCTATGGCTCCGCCTACTGCGGTGCCCGATGCGGACCACACCGCCGACGACGACGACGATGCTCCGGAGGTGACTGAGGTAGAAATGAGAGCGGCGGTACGCAGGCTTAATGCCAAAAATACCGCCCCAGGACCCGACGGCTTACCTGGGAAGGCCTGGGTCCTGGCCTTGCAGGCTCTCGGGCCTAGACTTAGGGGGCTCCTAAGCGCATGCATGGAGAGGGGCCAGTTCCCGCTTCGCTGGAAGACGGGGAAACTGGTCCTCATAAAGAAGGCAGGGCGCCCTGCGGACTCTCCGTCCGCTTATCGGCCTATCGTGCTGCTCGACGAGGTGGGCAAGCTCTTTGAAAGAGTCATTGCAGACCGCCTCGTTGGCCAGCTGGTGCAGGTGGGGCCGGATTTGGCGGAGAGCCAGTTTGGTTTCCGCAGAGGGCGCTCTACGGTGGACGCCATCATGCGTGTGCGAGCCCTGACGACGGGGAATGCTGTTGCCCAGGGTGGGGTCGTCTTGGCGGTGTCTCTAGACATCGTCAATGCCTTCAATACCCTGCCCTGGAGTTGCATCAGGGAGGCACTCCGGTATCACCGGATGCCGACCTACCTCTGTCGTGTGGTCGAGGCCTATTTGACGGACAGGGCCATCATCTACCCCGGTCACCGGGGAGTGTGGAACCGGCAAGAGATGTCGTGCGGTGTCCCACAGGGATCGGTCCTGGGGCCGCATCTGTGGGACATCGGATACGACTGGGTGCTGCGCGCCGACCTCCCTAGCGGCGTCAGCATGGTGTGCTACGCTGACGACACGTTGGTCCTGGCGCAGGGGAGGTCGCACCAGGCGGCGGCCGAATTAGCGGCACGTGGGGTTGCGACAATCGTCGAAAGGATCCGGCAATTGGGACTCGAGGTGGCCCTGCACAAATCCGAGGCCATGTGTTTTCATGGTCCTCGGAACGCGCCACCGTCGGGGTCCCAAATCACGGTAGGAGGGGTTTCTATCGGCGTCGAGTCGACGATGAAGTACCTGGGACTCGTCCTCGACAGCCGGTGGAACTTCGTGGAGCATTTCCGACGTTTGGCTCCCAAACTGGAGCGGGCGGGCGCTGCATTGAAGCGGCTCCTGCCCAATCTAGGGGGTCCAAACGCCTCCTGCCGGAGGCTCTACGCGGGGGTCGTGCGGTCCATGGCCCTCTACGGGGCTCCTGTATGGGCGCGCTCTCTGGCGCTGCGGCCAGCCCGCCGGTTGAGCGCGGCCCAAAGGGTCATGGCCATCCGGATGGTCCGGGGATACCGCACGGTCTCCTGTGAGGCAGCGAGCCTCCTTGCCGGATTGCCGCCATGGGATCTGGAGGCAAAAGTCCTCGCGCACGTATGGGAGTGGCGCGAGGAGGCGAAACGCCGGGGCGTTAGTCCGCTGCCGCGAGAAATCGCGGCACAGCGGACGGAGCTCTGGCGGGATCTCATGGCGTCATGGAAAGTACGGTTGTCGCAACCCAGTGCTGGGCACGCCACGATTGCGGCGATAAGTCCCCTCTTTGAGGAGTGGCTGGAGAGGCGCCACGGCGTCCTCACCTTCCGCCTGACGCAGGTCCTCACCGGACACGGCAGCTTCGGGAGGTTCCTGTGTCGGATAAGGCGGGAGGAAACGTCCGGGTGTCACCACTGTTCGGATCGCCTGGAGGACACGGTGGAGCATACGGTGGAGGTCTGCCCGGCTTGGGCTGAGCACCGCCGTGTCCTCGTGGAGGCGATCGGCGGCAGAGACCTCTCGCGTCCGGCCCTGGTTCAGGCCATGGTACGGAGCGAGAGGGCATGGGCAGCCGTCACCTCCTTCTGCGAAGCAGTAATGCTCGCGAAGGAGGAGGCGGGACGGTTGAGGGAAAGGCAAGTTTCGCGCCCTCTCGCCCCTAGCCGCCGCAGGAGACGCCCAGGGCGTCGGGAATCCCGGGCGGATTTCCGGCCACCGTAGGCGCGGGCTTGCGGACGGTGAGCAATGGGTAGCTCACCGTCCGGTAAGGACCAGGCCCGGGTCGACGGCGCGTTGTATTCCACGCGCGCCTCAAAGAGATGTCGTCAGCACATAGTAGGGGTCCACTAGGGCCGATGCCTGCCGGGGTCGCGGGAAGGTACTTATGGGTCACCGAGGCCCCCGCAACACAGGCAACAAGAAGGAATACGGGTGGGTTTTAGTCAGTAAGAGTCTGACACACCCTCCCGCTCCGCCCAGAGCGGGAGAAGTTATTTGTAAAGTTTCCCACCCTCAAAAAAAAAAAAAAAAGGATGCCTATACCCAATTAAAGCGGGTGTGATTAGCCACGTTAATGTGGTACAGGGGGGCAAACATCACCTCTTATGGAGCTATAAGTCCTGTACAGCTCCATCACTTTCCCACTGTGAAGTAATATTATAATAATACTGCTATAAGGGGTGATGGTTGCCCCCCAGGCCTCTTGTCTAGGCATGATGATGATGCTTTTTTGGGGTTCCGTCGTCTGAATGAAAAAACGGAACCCTTAAGGCTCCCACAGACTGGGGCGACAGGCAAACTGCTGCCTGTCGCACCCGCGATATCGCGCTAGTCTGCACGAGCCTTTATAGGATCACTCATGTGTTTGTTTGTCTGTCCATCTGTCACAACCAATCTGCTCCGAATCTACTGCACCGATTGAGTTGAAATTTGGTAAACAATTATGAAATTTTATGCCCAAACACGGACGCGTAACGTAGTAAATAAATGAATTTCGTATTAGTGGGCAAAATAGAACAATTTAAAAAAAGTTTTGTAAACTGTACCTTCAGTAATAACAGCCGCACGGGTCGATCGATCAGGTTAAGCTACGCTTGCCGCGGTTGGTTGGTGACCATCTTTACGTACCAAGACCCCTCCGTGCCTCGGAAAGCACGATAAGCCGTTGGTCCCGGCCGTCATTTGTAGATCTTTGACAGTCGTTACGGGTCGTCAGAAGCTCGAAAGTCTGACAACCAGTCTTACCAAGGGGTATCGTGTTAACCAGTCACTGGGTTGTGGAGGTCAGATAGGCAGTCGCTCCATGTAAAATACTGGTATTCAGCTGTATCCGGTAAGACAGGAAGCCAACCCCAACATAGTTGGGAAAAGGCTAGGCAGATGATGAAACTGTACCTTGTGACATATAAAATAAAAGAAGCTTCTTGTAAGGGTTTCAAATATATTATTTTTATAATTTTAAAATAAATACTTTAAAAGTTATTTAAGAAAATAGATGAAAATGTACCATTCCCCCTTATTGCCGAAGCTACTGAGGCTAAAACAGAAAACTGTTCTTTACATATAGATTACACGAAAACCTAGTCTATGGTTTTAAAATAACATGGTAAATCTCTCAATATTGTGCGTACAAACTTACATTTCCAGTTGAAATTTATGGGAGAACATGTTTTTCAACTACAATGTTATGTTTGTTCTTGGGATAAAAACTTGGTAAATAAAAAATATTTGAACGGAACCACGCGAGTTCAACTCACACTTGTCCGGTTTTCATTGTTCTTATCACGATGAAAATGATGATGCAATAAGAATTTATAAAAAAACAGAATCACGCAATACTAACAATGAACGAGCTATCGCTAGTGTTTAAGCGGTTATAATAATAAATAATAACAAATAACCTAATTATACACATAATGTGAGATGATTTTGTTTGTTTTTGCTGCATGACCATATTGGTTGCATTTGTAGCATCTGGTAACGAGGCTGAAATCCCTGACAAGACAGGATGTCCAATTTATAAAAAGCCTTGGTTTTACGTATATTGGCTGGAACTTCAAAGACGTAGTTACAGGTTGACGCATCTTTCTTCCCAGTTTTGTGGCTTAATTTAACCAAGCTCAAAAAGGACTTCATAGGCATTGAAACTTGTCAGCTACGTTCTGTTCGTAAATGCACCTGAAGACTTCAGTATCTAGAGTTTCAGCCATAGTAGTCGGCATACCAGTTTTTTTTTGGGTGGGAAATCATCAAATAACTTCTCCCGCTCTGGGCGGAGCGGGAGGGTGAGTCAGACTCTTACTGACTAAAACCCACCCGTATTCTTCCCGTTGCCTATGTTGCCAGGGGCCTCGGTAACCATTTAGTACCTTCACAACCTCGATCCGAGGTTTGCGCTTGTAGGGTTCGTTGGCGGTAAGTCCGGAATAGAGAGCTGGACTGCGAGTTTGAGTTTAGCAGCATCACGTTTCGTCTCGTCTCTGTACTAATAATAACGCCTCCATTTCTGGTTTTGCGGACACCACGTACATGCAGCTTCATCTTATTTGGGCGCTTCAATTTATCGTTGAGTTTAAATAGCTACAGAGCTCAAATGTTTCGGTCGAATGCAATCATTTGCTCCCTTCTTCACCATATCGGCAAATGAAACAGCGCAATTTGAGCTCCGAAATATGTTCCGTCAGGTCGAGCTTTTTTAGAAGGGCATCGACCGAGTTATACGCGTGAATGGCTTTCTGCTTAAGCGACTGATATTGGACTGCCATTTGTGAGGTTCTAGATCCTACTTTACGCCATAGGGTAGAAATTTTCATTTTCTGCACCGAGTTGAGTTAGCCATTCGCGGCAATAGAGCAAACTTCGTATAAGTGCTGTTCGAAGGCTCACATCCATTTTTTTATTTCGGGCGTTGAAACAACATTAACCGTGATCGACTCAAGGGCTGGGTTTTGCGTCGTCGTCTTCGATGGCGTGGCGGAGGGGTGCTGGTCCCCCTGGAATAAAGGGGCTGTTATCCATTTTGTAGTTTACAAGTTCACTATTTCGTGTCCACAGTTTTATTCTCTGAAACTACACACTAAGCAAAATTACAGTTACATTATGCCACTAAGGGTGCTCGCATACGTCCGACTTTTTGTAGAGCCGATTATCGGACCGATTCAAATTCTATATATTTATATAAGCGACTTCTTGTAGGACGTGTGCGTTGCACTATTGCCATCAGTATGTTCTATTTTTCTCCTACAAAAATCGGTCACCGATTATCGGACGTGAGCGAACAGCCTAAAGGAGGTCACTATTATTAAAATAATTATTAAATACTAGCTTTTGCCCGCGGCTTCTCCCGCTTGGATGCTGGAAAATATCCCACGGGAACCTGTTACCGGGATTAAAAGTAGCAAATCCTATGTTTGATCGCTGATCCATCCCTGATTTTATCAAATAAGAAGTATTTCACGAGTTGTGATTCGATCAGGTAATTTAATATGGTTGCTAAGCCATTTATGCTCTTCACAATGCATATGGTGAGTGGCAGTTCTCCTGGTTCTTACCAGAAAAACTCCTCAACAATTAACGTCCCTGCTTCAAGAAAAGCAATATTTTGTAAAAGGTGATGAACAGTTGACATAAGGCTATTGTAACTTAGATAAATTACAAACTGACCCACTAAAAATGAAAAATAAAAACATTTACAAAAAAAAAACAACCGACTTCCAAAAAAACACTACAAAGTGAAAAACTAAAATACGAATCCAAAGACACCAACTTCCGAAATTAAAGTTATTTTTCACTTAGTAGTGTTTATTTGGAAGTCGGTTGTTCTTTTTTTTGTAAAAAGTTTTAGTAATTTTATACCCTTTGTAACTTCTAACCGAAACATCCAATTCGGTTAGTAAAGGCGAACGGCAGGCTTGTATGGGACTTTCGTACAGCGAATAAAATTTCGTGTTTTGGGATATTTCTTGTTTTAATTGGTAGTTAATACGATAGACAAGCCTTTTTTTAATTCTTGGATTTTTAGAACTTGGGACGTAAAAGTTATAACCAGTTTTATTTTTTAAGGTTAAGTACTAGTGTACCAATATAGATTGTTACTTATAGGCACATAAACATTGTTTTGGTAATAAAGTATATGTTCTAGATTGCTTGTCGCTATTTTTGTAGTGTTTTACTTACTATCAAGTAGGTAAATTGAGATGAGGATCGTACCTACTCAGCGGAGTGCATTAGGAGATACCTATGTCCAGCAGCTGACTGCAACTGTTTGATAATGATGAAGTGCTGATGGGGTTTTGAGTGTAGGTAAATAAAACAATACAGTTAATAGTTTTTTTTAAGTACATTTATTTTATTTATAATTAATTAATTCGTAAATTACTTCATCTAAGAAGGGGGCAGGTCGGTTAATACCCTCATGGCGAGCATAGCTTAAATACCAACATAACTGCGTTTAGTTTACGACTAAATTACGTGTAGTTATTAAAATCTTTTTTTAGATATTATTAATTAATCTGAACTTCTAAAAATAGTACACTTACATGAAAATAAATGGCTTACTTGCCTTAATATGTTGTACAAATTCTATAAAAAAACAACAAAAAAAAAGTAAGCTGTACGAAATCTGCCGTTCACCTTTAAAGAGGAATTTACATATAATATTATTAGTATCCAACCTTGGATATGAAACTTTTTAGTTGGTTATGGATTAATATCATGATGATAAGAATGTCATCTTTCGATTCTACCCGTAATTTGATTGACTTATTGGAACAAAAACGGTTATTGTGACTTAAAGACATAAAAACTCGTGGACTTTTTGTGGGTTGATGAGTACTATAAACATTATTATAGTACATTATTTTATGTATCATCAATAGTTTTCGCAGTGCACGCCAAATAAAGACTTTTATGGGTCATTGGGTTACACTATTGCAACTTTCGTAGGGATCTCAAAAAAAAATACCTCATGTACTCGCGTTTTTTTTTTTGTAATAGATAAACTCAAAAAACACTAAATCGACTTTAAAAATTATTTCACATCTAGGAAGCTACATTATCAAGCTTCCTAGATATGAAATAATTTTTCGAGTCGGTTTTGCGTTTTTTGAGTTTAGCCATTACAAAAAAAAAACACGAAAAAAAACTTTTATTTTTCTCTTTATAATATTTAAGATTGCTGACGAGCACGTTTGTACGAATGCGAATGAGCACGACTCAATCAAAAAGATTGGCAATGCAACAAACAATAATAATACCTAGCGATATTGACGTCATCGATATTGGAATTTAATACTGGAATCAGTCAATATGTCGCAGAAATCGTCATCATCATCTGACTGCCTTTTCCCAGCTATAATATGTTGAAGTCGGCTTCCAAACTAACCGGAAGCAGCTGAATACCAGTACTTTACATGGAGCGACTGCCTATCTGACCTCCACAACCCAGTTACTGGGCAATACGATACCCCTTGGTAAGACTGGTGGTCAAACTTTCGGGCTTCTGACTACCCGTAACGACTGCAGCAATCGTATCGAACGATTTAAATAAACAAAACCTTGGATTAAATTGACACCGAGTGATGAATGTTGCAGTTAATTTGGGGGACCAATTAAAATCACAACTTAACCCTTCTAATTAACTTAACTACTTTGTTCATGAATAAGGAGTGAAAATTCATATCGAAAATTCACGGTGATTTAGACTTCCACGGACCAGGTATTTATGTGCCAAGCTAAAACATCCCCCGGGTGCCTCCGTTTCAGCCCGAGATCTAACGTATTATCTCACATTTCATAATATATAATACATAGATGTTATATACGACACGATAAAAGCCCTCAGACAAGGGTTTATATTGTTAGTGACATAGATTGATCTACTTTTAAAAACGAATTTTGACTTTGTTGTGACCGTTTATTTAATCTTTTGGTAAATTCCATTTAACTTCAAAAGCATTCATCGTTCAACTGACCCCCGGAAACGGTTGTAGTGTAACTTTAATATTTAGTTCATGCTTTTTTAGTAAAATTTCAAAGTTTAAAGAGGCTAGCTACTGATTGTTTTTGACCCCAAAATCTAAGTATTCTCTACTTCACCATTCATCACGATCTGCCTGGCCTATACCTATGTTGGGGTCGGCTCAGCACCATTTAATATAATATAATATGCTCATGTTCCCAATAAACTTATAATTATTATGAACCTTAATTATTATGCAAAATCATCATTACACAGGTTGAAATTGAAAACTTGCGACAAACTGAAATGGGACATTGTATACATCATTATTAACAACTTTTACTAAGGGACCAAAGCTGTAATCCCAAAAAAAAAATCTGCTTTTCCTACATTTTGATGAGGTATTGCGAACATAAATGTAGGGGACAGCAGTTTTTTTTTTTGGGATTGTAGCTTTGGTCCCTTAGTAAAAGTTGTTCATAATGATGAGTACAATCTCCCATTTCGATTTGTCGCATGTTTTCAATGTCACCCTGTATACAAAATTACATGAATACACATTACCTTGAAAAGTATCTATTATATTACTTTAATTATTGTGAATGTAAGCACTATGTGGGTCATTTTTGTTTCCTCAGTTAGTTTTAATGATAGTCTGGCATTTTAAGTACTTTATGCGGCCTACCCAAATGTCCTTTCCTTGGTATTGTTCGTCGAGTCGTTGAGCTCCTTAAGTTCTGATTTGAGCTACACGATTACTGTCAAATGCTTGCACTGACTGGACGGGTCAACTCCAATTTATGTGCTTCTTTCCTTAAAATACCACTTCAGACATGGATCTATCCCCTCTTTGAGGAGTAGCTGGAGAGGCGCCACGGCGTCCTCACCTTCCGCCTGACGCAGGTCCTCACCGGACACGGCAGCTTCGGGAGGTTCCTGTGTCGGATAAGGCGGGAGGAAACGTCCGGGTGTCACCACTGTGTGGATCGCCCGGAGGACACGGTGGAGCATACGGTGGAGGTCTGCCCGGCTTGGGCAGAGCACCGCCGTGTCCTCGTGGAGGCGATCGGCGGCAGAGACCTCTCGCGTCCGGCCCTGGTTCAGGCCATGGTACGGAGCGAGAGGGCATGGGCAGCCGTCACCTCCTTCTGCGAAGCAGTAATGCTCGCGAAGGAGGAGGCGGGACGGTTGAGGGAAAGGCAAGTTTCGCGCCCTCTCGCCCCTAGCCGCCGCAGAAGACGCCCAGGGCGTCGGGAATCCCGGGCGGATTTCCGGCCACCGTAGGCGCGGGCTTGCGGACGGTGAGCAATGGGTAGCTCACCGTCCGGTAAGGACCAGGCCCGGGTCGACGGCGCGTCGTATTCCACGCGCGCCTCAAAGAGATGTCGTCAGCACAAAGTAGGGGTCCACTAGGGCCGATGCCTGCCGGAGTCGCGGGAAGGTACTTATGGGTCACCGAGGCCCCCGCAACACAGGCAACAGGAAGGAATACGGGTGGGTTTTAGTCAGTAAGAGTCTGACACACCCTCCCGCTCCGCCCAGAGCGGGAGAAGTTATTTGATGATTTCCCACCCTCAAAAAAAAAAAAGACATGGATCTACATGGCCCTCACATCATCTGACTAAGATTATGTCTGGACTTTAAACGAGGCTTTGACCCTTGAGTTTGTTTCGCCATTTCTTCTCAGGGGGTAGTCAGATAGGAAATGTCAACTCCATCTATCTTATTTTTTTTCAATATGTCGTGTAAAAGTTATTCTGATATCCTATTTACAGAATAAACAATTTACTCAATGTGACTTTTTCCCTTTTTATGTTGTAGACAAAAAACACAGAGATTCCGTTCATAATATCCCTGAAACCCACAACTATCTTCCATAATATTTTCACTAGACTCATGTTAAATATTACAGTGTTCATTATACTCATTTGGTGAATTCCTCTCGTGGGATAGATTAAAAACTCAGGCGTTAACAATGGACCAGTTTCATTCGTATAACTAAATATAATGGTATTTATAGCACAGTAATTAACGCGTGTCGTTAATAATAATGGCTTTCGGCAATTAATCGAGAATGTGTTAACTTTTGATGGGTTGTACAAATAAATAAACACTTATTACTTATTTTTTGTAGGTCCTTTTACTTGAAATAACTAATGTAGATGTAGAAAAATGTCACTATCAGTTTGGTTAATGGATTTACAGTGTTTCTTGAAACACGTAAGTTTTTTATGTGAATTTCAGTACAAAGAACGACAGTAGTCCATCAATAAGAACTCAATAAGAAAATATAAATGGTATAAGCACTGCAATACATGCTTTACCCGATCACGAAACGAAAACGCGCCACGCTCCTTGAACACAACTACGATCACTATAGTAGTAACCTTTTTCTTGGGACTTCGGACGTTTTACGACTCACGATAAAAGATACGGCACTTTTTCACGACAAGGCAACAGATGCGTGAAGCAATCCAGTATACAATCTACATTACTGCTAAATCTTAGGCCAGCCAACCAGTCTCACCACGGGTGACTTTGTTACCCAGTAACTGGATTGTGGAGGTCAGACAGGCAGTTGATTCATGTAAAATATATAAAACTGGGTTGTGGTATTAATACAACCGCATCTAGATAGACTTAAAGCCGACCCCAACGCAATTGGGAAAAGGCAAGCAAATGCTGATTACTGTTAAATCTTCACCCTGTCTTGACGAAACAGAAAACTGTGTTGCATCTAGCTGGAAAGGAAGCAGTCAATCCTCGTCTTCTACATAGGTGTCAATTGGGTTGTTAAGAGGATAACCTTTTCCCAGTCTTTAAGAAACGTTATAGCACTGATGTTAGCCAGAAGACTTTCATTGCTAGATTTCTGAAAACACCAAATACGACTCAAGATCCTAAGACCTATTTCACAGTATCTGAAAAGGCGTTAACTTCCAGTTGATTAAAAGATGGAACGGAGATTTCATGAAACTAACTGCCAGTTAAGTAAGCAAGAGCTAATTTCGAGTGGTGAAACAGACCATTAATATCAAAATTCACATTTACGTCGAGCTATTATCAAGATCATTAGATGTTATAAAGGAAATTATATTAGAGAAAAGGAATAAGTACATAAAGGAATTTACGTAAGTGTTACTCAAAGTAAGAGTGACATCAGACTGACATTGATTTCTGCTGCTAATATAAGGAGAGCGAGTATGCAGGGATGATAAATGGATGTAGACAAAGATGTATGTGAAGGACAGCGTGGAGTAGATGGAAATAAAAGCAAGTTGATGCTCTGGCAATCATAATTTATCACCTCTGTCTCTGTTGAGAGTTTTCCTGGAGTGGTAAAAGCTTTAAGATGTAGTTGGAGTATTTGATATAGTTAAGTTGTTAAAGGCTAATGAGAATACTGATGCGTTGTCACGACAAGCTTTTATTAAACCCAATTTTTACCCGACTGCTCCAGAAGGAGGGTAATGTTTTTCGAGAGTATGTATGTATGTATGTATGTATGTATTTATGTCTATTTCTTTGGCACGATCTGTAGCCTAAACGGCTTGATGGATTTTAACATATGAGGTGTCCTTAGATTTGTCTTAATTTTAGGAGTGACATAGGCTATTATAATATTTATATATTGCATTTGCAAATACAAAAAAGGAGAAGCAAGGTTTTTTTTAAATAAATCGCAACAATATTGGTATCAAATAAAAGCTAGTAATTTTCAAATATATGTACATATATGTGTATATATTAATAAAACTAAAAAGCTTAAAATAAAATAAATTATTTAAAAAAAAACAAAAAACCGGACTGCAAAAACACTTAGATGAAAAAGGAAAAACAAGCATTATAATCTATAGAATTTTGGTCTTGCGGGCGGAGGGATAAACGAATTACGTAAAATATGGTGTAACTTTTGATTGTCCCCGCCTGCGATACCAAAAATATATAGATTATAATGCTTGTTTTTCTCTTTACTGAAAAGAGGAAAATGAGCACTATAATCCATATATTTTTATGTGTTTTTGCAGTCGGCTTTTTTGTTTTTTTTTTTTAATAATTTATTTATAAATAGTAGAATTTACTATCATCAACGTTAATTCTTAAACAGTTGCAACGATACAGACAACTGCTGACTCCTCATTTACATTTGCTTTAGTTTATATCATTTCCGTGTTTTCTATCGTAACCAAACCAGATAAAATAGTCATTTATTATTTAAAAACGCAAAGAAACGTTTTTATGACTTGGCAGTATGAAGCACCCAAGTCGAAAGACATAATTATGTTGAATAAAAAAAAACTTAAACGGTTTCGTGGCGGGAATCAGCTAACTCTTCTTCAATTTTGCAACATTTTTGAACAGTGAACGTGATTAAACTACTCGTAAAACAATAGAATAGTGTGTTATATACTTTATGCCTGTTTAATTTTCTTGCGATCGAAGTTAAAAGCAGAGTGTATAACTCGGGCATAAACGAGCCATTTCACCCCTTGACTTAAACGTCTCGGCGTAAAATGGCTTCTTTTATGCACTAGTTGTACAATCTACTATTTAATACCGATCAGTTTCCTGAAAATAAAATAGTGACATTAGTTTTATATTAAGGTCGCGTTTGATAAGAATTATCTCAGAAATCGATCTATTGTAGCTCTGACAAATTATAGAGACGTTTATCAGTGGAACATCAATACAACGTGTATGATCACATTTTTTGTCAGTTTAACATTCGGTAAACAAGTCGTCTAACGAACTCCAAGGTTGACCTCGTAGATAAGGCACGATAATTTGGGTTACTTGAGTGTGAGTTTTTAAGTATGTTTTTAAAGCTACGCAGTATTGTAAAGTAGTTTATTTTTAAAGGTTTTTGAAGTAAAGTGTACCTAAGTGGTGATAAATGTTGGAAGAGATTTATATTTATTTCATATGGAGCAATACACTACTAAAATAATGATTTCTGTAAAACGATCGCTCAAATTATCTTCTGCTTGGGTATAGTTTTCAAGGTTTTTTTTTTATGTTGGTATAGTAGCGTGTACTAGCAAACACACAAAATATGACAAATAATTTAATTTAATGTTTTGAATTGCGCGTAGTGTTAATTATTTTGCATAGGTACTATTGTATAGAATCAAGTTTTCCTAACTAAACAGACAGCTGTGCTGCGGGAGAGTTTGTTGCGCCACTTCTTCTTCCCCGCTAAAGCACTAGGAAGTGGTGAAGGGCGGTTGTTTTGGGAAAATGTCTGTAATTTTGACGTTCGAAAAGTGGTGATTATCAGCCATTTAGTTTGAATTCATGACTTTTGATTTTGATCTCTTACGACTCAAAAGACTCTAAGCAACTTGTTCTTACTGACATTTTCTTTAATTCCTCCAAAAAGACGTTTGTAAGACATCTCGATAGTGACATTGCAGAGACGTTCAAAGGCCATTTTTAATACAACCACGTCAAAAAATTCATTTTTTTGTTACCCCTGCTGAAACTTTGCTTGTTATATGTCAGCCGTACAGTTGAAACAAGTTCACTTTGTGTTTGGCCTGATAAAATCTGATCAAATACGGGGCTGATGAAAATACTTTCGCATCAGAATCTGTCCAAAATTGCAACAGTTATTAAACAAGATAGAATACCTCTATACTCGTATGTTCGGACTCAAATTAGCTTGAACTTACTGAATTGTAAATTGCTATTTAACACAACATTTAGTAGACCATCATAATAATCATCTCCATGATTGTTCTTCAAACCTTTATTATACTGTAACACGGGTTCGTCAATACGATTATCCACCCTATAGAGGTATGAGGAACGGTGTAAATTTCTCTCATCCTCCATAGAAAAGGGAGCATCCTCCGACCAGACGTATGCCGTGCCTGGTGGGCAATTGCTCGACGGTCGATGACGGGATGTTGTATATATGCTTATTGCGCGGTAAACTCTGCTTGCGGGATGCAGGATTTTGCGTGACGACAGTGCGTTGCGTAGTTCGCATGAGGCGATGTAGATGCCGCCACAATCTCATTTTCTTTTAGCTCAATTTTAGAGGCATCGACTTTGTCAACCTCTAAAAAAAAACTTGCTTTTCCTAACCTATAACAACTTACAGGTGAACAAATCACATCTTTGTAAATAGCCTTTATATAAAATGAAGGTAATTTATGTCACCTTGTGGTTGTTCATCCAACTACAAGGTGACCGCCGGGGCCCAGGACTTTCGCGCTTATAACCTTGCCTCCTCTTTCTTAGCATTTTAAGCAGGAATGTCTGACAGACCTATAAAAAGTTTGCTCACGTTTTAGCGAAGCGAATTTATTACTTAAACTATGCTTAATGCAGTGATTTTATATTTGAGCATATCTCATACCTACTGGTTATTATACTGTCAACAAATATTTAAATAACAATATATAATAATTTTCTTTATTTACACTGAATGTCTTTGATTTTCAATATTATATCATATTATGTACTCGTATTCTGCCCCAGCTGTTACTCGTAGATTGAAAAACACTATTTCTCAGAATCCATCTCGAACTGATGGTAATATCTTACGATGAACTTTATAGTTCTTTACTAAGTATGTTATGATACGCCAGACGTCAGATCCTTGTCATAAATAAATGGTTCATTTATAAGATATACTTCTAAGATCTAATAATGACAGGCAAATTAAATACGTCTAGGTCTTAGATATTATGACGTAGTAAAGTCAGGGAACTTAATTGTTTAGCAATAATACTACCAAATCATATAATCGTAAATTCAAATCACAACTGTTTTCATTGACAGTTGTATGAAATTGCAAAAACGCGCGGCACCTGCAGCCTGTGTTTTTAATTTAATTTAATTTTTTGTTGTGTTTGCATACTAACATTAGTTTTCTAACAAGAATATGGACCTGGTCTGAAATAAATTTTTGGTAATAATAATAATAATAACAGTGTCAAATTGATTTCCCTGAATGCACCTACCTAACCGAAATAAAAAAACTTGTAAGACCTTTTGTTCTTTTTTTATATTCACGTTCGAAATAAAAATAGAAAACCTTTCACAGATCGGATTGGATTGGAATTTTCTCTTCTTGACTAGCCGAACCCCACTGGCCACCCTTGTCGAAATACCTTAGCTTTAAGTACATTGATGTCAATGGGCAAAAACACTTATGCCCAACCATCTGGTAGTAATAACAAGAATTTGATTATGTTTCTTAGAGGAGAAACTAAATCTGAGATTTAGCCAGACAGAAAGTCTGCATATGAAGCTAAAATCGAAATCCCAAGTCTACACTCTTCAGTATAAACCTATTCAATGTAGAAAGTATGAATGAACTGAAAGCGTATTTATTTGAATTGGCGAAGTAACGGCCCTTGCAAGGTTGCCGAGGTTAGACCAAGGTGGTATAAAGTTCAGGGCCCCAGACAACCTGGGGTTTATAACCTTGATTTAACGAGCGTTATATATTCTTTATTTTTTGTTTGAAGAACAAAACCGCACCCTTTTAAAGGACAGTTGATTAGATCTTTGATATTATTTCTAATTCGCATTTCGCAATTCGTTTTGCCCAGGTGGGAGAAGCCGTGTACCTACCTATAATACTGTTTTTTTTACTGAATATCTCTTTAAGCTCCTTGAGCAATTTTTGGTAGAGGAAAATCTTATGGATTCTCGTCACCGACATGCTAATGTTAACAGTATATCTGTAGGTATAAGGGTTATTTCATAGTTTAAAGTTGTCACTTTTGTTGGCAGTCCCCATGACTGTTTATTTTACCGTTTCTGGACGTATTTTGTCTGGTTATTTATACACAGCACATGCCTTAATATATGTCTTTATTGGTCGAGGAAGTAATATAATCACAATGCATTAACATTCACGGTCTGTAGGCATAGTACGGGTAAACAGAAGCAATTACTGAGCTATTGTCTCCAGGCCTTGATTAGATAGCCTAACTCCTCCCGTGAATTATAATTGGATGGTTAAAATGCCTTTGCAGAGGCCTATTAGGTATCTAACAGTGGTATGGTAAAGCCTCCACACATGCACATCACGTGTAACGCATTTAAAGTACCTGCTCATTCAACGGCACTATTATATTTTCAAAAAAATGATTACATTGGATTGGGTTACCGGATCCGAGGTATTGGTACCGGATCTGGAAAACGTTTTATGATGCCGGATCTGCCAGATTAGCGGCTCTGTTTTCCGGATTGTCATTCAACGGCGCTATTATTATTTTTTTTATACCACACTTTATTCTTATTAGTGTGGGTTCCTGCGTCGTGGGGATGTCATCGGTATAACATGAGTAGCACATCGGCGAGACACAACTGCCCTGCGGTACCCCTGCCGCTATCTGACGCGTGCCGCTAGGTGACCATATTTGATTTCGACCGTTTCACAAGGCTAACGTCTGGTTTAGGGCTTAAATACGTGTCACAGTTTTTCCACAATTCGATGTGACCGGGTACTATAAAGGCTCCTACATACTGAGGCGATATCGCGGGCACGACAGGCATATTTTTGCCTGTCGCGCCCACGATATCGCCTCTGTATGCAGTAGC
The DNA here is from genome assembly GCA_905333075.3 of Atethmia centrago. Lineage (NCBI taxonomy): Eukaryota > Metazoa > Arthropoda > Insecta > Lepidoptera > Noctuidae > Atethmia > Atethmia centrago. The sequence goes on along the minus strand of HG995378.1, from coordinate 23,908,591 downwards.
CTTAAGTAGTTTTAACTGCCTAGCCTTTTCCCTATGTTGGCGTCGGCTTCCAGTCTAGCCGCTGAATACTAGTATTTTACATGGAGCTACTGCCTATCTGACCTCCACAACCCAATACTATACTGTCAGACATATTTTGTAGTTTATAAAAAAACATATACAATATAAAATAAACTTTATTTCTAATGTTAAGATTAGACAACGAGCAAACAACTATAATTTAGTAGTTTAGGTAACTAGTAAAATTTTAACGACGTAACGAGTGGCTCAGTCTTTCTAGATTTTACTTTCACAGATAGATCAATTATTTATTAAGTAACTTCATAAAATCTAATATAATTAACTTCGCGTAACTTACTGAGATGAGAATTGAGATCACAATAATATTAAAGTATTTAAGAATTTTAAGAAACAAGTATATTTATGACAGACACCATCATGATTTGATGAAATTGTCTAATTAATGGCACAATTATCACAATAATGAGCTTGTATCACGAAGCCACCACACATGCACATCACGTGTAACGCATTTAAAGTACCTGCTCATTCAACGGCACTATTATATTTTCAAAAAAAAGATTACATCGGATCGGGTTACCGGATCCGAGGTATTGGTACCGGATCTGGAAAACGTTTTATGATGCCGGATCTGCCAGATTAGCGGCTCCGTTTTCCGGATTGTCATTCAACGGCGCTATTATTATTTTTTTTAAATGATATCATCGGATCGGGTTACCGGATCCGGTGTATTGGTACCGGATCTGGTAAACGTTTTATGATGCCAGATCTGCGGATTACCGGCTCCGTTTTCCGGATTGTTATTCAACGGCGCTATTATTGTTTTAAAAAAAATGATATCATCGGATCGGGTTACCGGATCCGGTGTATTGGTACCGGATCTGGTAAACGTTTTATGATGTCGGATCTCCCGGATTACCGGATCCGTTTTCCGGATTGCAATCCCTAGCCGGGACCAACGGCTTAACTTGCTTTTCGAGGCACGGAGAGGTCTCGATATGTAATAGATGGCCACCCATCCACGAACCAACCGCGGCAAGCGTAGCTTAACCATCGATCGACCCGTGCCGATGTTATCATTTACCCACGAGCTCCTTCTAGTTATCTAGCAATTATCCAAATCATCGCGTATCCGTACATACGTGATACAGAAATCTACGTCTAATAAATAAGAATAACGTGTAAAGATTTCTATAACCACGCTAAATTAAACAAAAGTTAATAATTGAAAGACTAATAAACATAGAAAGTTTTAAGTCTTTGTAAATGCTGTTGATAAATTCAGTTTTCTTAATTCCCTCGGCAACAGTTGGAAAGGGTTTAGCGTTTATTATTTTAATTGTATTTTAGTTTTATTAGTTTCCCAACGTTTTGTTTCAACTCCTTATAATAATCATTATGAAAGTTAAGGCTTTAAAATAGGTAGTTTAAAGTTAAGATGGAGGCAAAACTTGTTTTGTAGATATTATCAACATAATCTATGGAAGAGCATGAAGATTTTCGAAGTAGGTACCTAACATCAGTATACCAGGGCCTCAAGTCTGCTATTACAATAGTGTCAGAATGGTCTATTATTGATTTCATAATTGTTGATTTTGACAAGTTTGGTAATCTACTAATATAATGGCGTCATTAATGAGGATCGGAACAGACCATTCTGACACTATTGTAATAGCAGACTTGAGGCCCTGGTAACCTGTCTTCTGCATAGGTTTTTTTTTCTTCCTCAGCAGCAATCTTCGGGTTCTTATCAGCTATAGACAGCTATATGTACCTAAATGATATAATTGAACAAACAAGCACCTTTTTATGTAACGTGTCTCATTTGAGTCCATTTGTTACTTGCTTAATTAGGTAGAAGTAAAATATGTATGAATCTAAGTAGGTGAGTATGTACCTACGGTCTACTTAGGCTAAATCGATTCCCACAAAGTCGACCAATAACAAGGTACCTCACTTGTAATAAAATGAAAGTAATCTCCAATAAAAAGCCCCAAAATACATATAACTTGGACAAAAAGGAACTTACCTTTTGAAATTCTCATTTTGAAGACGCTGGCTCACTCCTCACTCAAGCGGTCACAAGGGTTCCATTATTACGAACTTGATTATTAATTCTACGAGAATTATAATTTTGAACTATATTTTATGCTACGAACATTCTACAATAGTTTTTAATGTCAGTCATCATGACTTATCTACACGAACCCTAATTAAGTATTGAGAAGACTATTTACTTTCATATTAAGGAGTATTTATTCACAGTAACGCTAATTAGCAAAAGAGAACCCGCTTTTGCGGTAAATGTCAAGAGAGAGTGCAACTGAAAACAAGGTTGGGATGCTAGCGCGGGAAAACGTGTCAAGGTTATACTGGCACTTGAATGAGAACGCGGCGGGCACTGCAATCAAAACCACCACGCGATCACGTAACCAACCGACACGTACGAGGACTATTACTACCTATTTGTATTTAAATACAATAAAAATATCCCCGCAATCAGTCATTTTAAAATCCAAACACACTGAAACTTAATCTAAACACACAACACTAGGTTAGTTTCAACGTCGTCAGTCGAGAATGCATCAAAACGTCAAGTTTTAAATCGCGCTGCACCACTTTCAAACTATGGCATTTTATTCTTTTTTGAAATTCCCGTCCGTAAGATGTTACCACGCGCGATGCAACATCCCTCCGCCGAGCACCGAGTGGACTGGGCCTTTCGCCGGCAGAGGCCGCTGCCCGCGAAATTGGCGCAATTTTGACGCATGCGCGTTGCATTTGGAACCGGCGGGACCCGATGCGACCCGACGCCCCTCGCTTGATAGAAAAATCGAGGACGTAATGTGACGTCAAGCACTCGTATACAATATGGGTTAATCGGACGTAACAAAAATAACTTTGAGAGCTCATGCTAATTCTGTGATCTTGCATCGTCCACCTTGTTACGTCACCGCAGTAGGAGCGTGAGGTAACTTATTAACTGTCTCTTTCCATCCCTGTCTGTGCACCCTTATCATTCTCTTGGTTGCTCCCATTATTCTTCGAAGGAAAAAATAGAAATCTCTTTTCTTAATCCCGGTGGAGGCTTAGAAATATTGTTTTGAATATTCGACCGCTCAGCGGCCTACCATAGCCAACGAAACTCTATTACGTTTCATATCGCATTCGCCCCGGGGATTGTAAGATAGGGGAAAGTATCAAGATTAAGATTAGGGAGGCGTTATAATATTAAAAAGCTACATGTGATAAGTCCCGGAGGTAGGTATTTTGTAGGTGGTAATTATTTGTTCTATTAAGTTCTATTATTATTATTGTTTTATTCTCGTTAATCGATATCTTTGGTTAAATGAGAGAAAACACATTGTGTTTTTTTACTATCATCAGAGTGATATTTTTACGCAGACGTAGACACCAACCCTAAGCAAATTCGACGACATTTTCCTTATAGCCTAAGGACTAGTAAAGCCCCACTTTGATGAAAATTATAATTTCAGTAAACTTATGTAACGCTTTCTTTAATTACTTTAAGGCCAAACTTATTTAAATAACGTTTGAATAAACTTTCATCAAAGAAAACGTCAGAATTTATAAAGAGAATGCGAAAACGGACCTTACTAATTAAACGCCTGATAGAAATGTCACGGCAAACTTACTGTTACGACATTGCCTTAAAGGGTTTCAAAGGAACTTTAGTAACGCAAGAACTGGGCAAAGCAGGTTGTAGATAGTTTGAGCAGTTTACAAAGCTTTAGTTCTCGTAAACAGGGATAAATTTGCATATGGGGACGCTAATTTGTCTTCAGGGTCTTTTTGTTGGAAGAGGGGCGACAGAGCAGTTTCTTACGAGACTAATTTAGTATTGAAACAGCAGATTAGGTACAGCCCGTATGTGTGAACTGTGTGCTATGTTGTATTATTAGCATTACATAGGAATTTAAACAAGTCAATTCTTATGTACGGCCAGCGACAAAGGTCGATTAACACTGTCAATTTAACTGTAACATTTATTTACATAACCAAATTACAAGATGAATATTAAGATTAACTAAATTAAATTAAAACTAAGTTAAGTCTAAAAAAGGCCCTCGGGGTACCGAGTATGCTGGCGGCATTTCCTCGCTGAATTGCAATGCTGATGCGTTGCGCGAGAAAGCCGCCAGATTTTCGGTCACCAGTTACATCAACTACACGTTTCGCGATTTCCGCAAATAACCTATGCGCACTGGGTCCCCATGGACCGAGGGTTTCGACGCCAAAGGGCACAAAGTTGTACTCTCTGCCAAGGCCTCCATATTTAATAACTTTCAGATTTTCGGCGTTTTCTGCCGCTGCACCCGCTTTAGAAGTAGTCAGTTGGAGGTGGGACGGTGCCGTCCCAAATTCCACGGGACCAAAGACACACTATCAGGTCTTTTGCCATCATCTCTGACTATACCAGTCGGCTCAAGAAGAGCAGGCACATTGATGCTGGCAAGAGACCGGCGGATTATGTGTCGCATGTCTTGAAAAGCGGCCTGCACTTTTTTGACAACAAAGTCCGTAGTGACCCAGTCGGTCCACGTCCCTGCCACAAGGGTATGTGTCTGGAGTGCATACCGTGACCCCAAGCCGCAGACCAGTCGCCAGACAAAGCGAGGTCGGATCCAGGAAGGTACCGGTATATGGAGAAGGATGGGCATGTAGCCAATGACCGGACTCTCTGGCTCCGACCGCCAAAAGTCTTGCGCGATCCGGACCTGAACTGCGGCTCAGAATCGATTTGTATGTTAAATCGCAATAAATATCGTCCCAGCTTCTTTGAGATTTTGGGTTGTCTGGAAATTAATTTAACACATCAAATTTTACACATCGTTATTCGTTAGGTACATTGTTGGGGTATTTCAGCATTTAATATTATAAAAGCTAAAAGTTATTATTCTTTTAATTTTACTTCTGTTCCGTTCTGATCTGTTTGAATGAAATAACTATCTCAATAATTAAGACCAAAAAACTGACGTGATAATCGAATTTCGTCGCTGTACTGTAGTTTACCGCCGGCGGTGAAAAAACCCTCCAAAAACTTAGAACGTTGCATTAAAATAAAAAAAGTATTTCAATCCAAATACTGTGAACACATTTGATTTGAAACAGGTAGCGATAAAGAGAAAGAGTAAAAGATTAAGTATGTACCTACCTATGTCCAAAGGGTTTTCCGCAGTTGATTTATGTTTTAATAGACCTTGAGACACTACCGTTCGTGATAATTATTCTTCCTTCTACTATCCTATGTTTAAAGGTTTATGTAACTTGTAAGGAAGTAGTTACAAGTGCCGCTTATCTAAGCAGGAATCTACTTAAGCACTTGGAACCTATAACTTAAACACTACAAAATGGTCCTAAATAGACTTGGAGTGGTTCGAATGGCCGTCGTTGTTGCTATTATCCGCAGCTAAAGCCTAGCCAGCCTACGTTGCAATGACTGCAGTATATAACCTTGTTGACACGAACTAGATATTAGCATAGATATGAAGCATTGCGCCGCGTTTCATAATAAATGGTTAAGGAGTGGCTTTAGTTGGCCCTTCTAAATTCTCTGTTTAATTGGCATTAGGTATTATTAAGCGTGGGCGTATGATTGAGATAAATCTGGCGAATACCTTATTAGGTTATTAAATTATAGTATTAATGGCTAGATGTAGAGATGGCCGAATGAGAATGGTTTAAGTCGAGTTGGTGACTGAAAGCGCGTTGGATAGACGAAATCTTCAAAGTTGCAGAAAAGACCAGGGGGCCAACCATCACTCCTTGTAGTATTATTTTAATATTACGTCAGCGTGAGAAAGAGATGGAGTCCGTCACTTTCCCACTGTGAAGTAATATTATAATAATACTGCTATAAGAGGTGATGGTTGAACCCCTGGACGAAGGATATACAAATCCGTGAAGTGTGACAGGAAAAAAGGACGCCTACATACAGCAGTGGGTGATTCAGGGCTGAAATCACGATGATGAGTATCGCTTAAAAATCTGAGTATTTCTTGGAATAAAACTTCCTGTCTTGTGTCGCAATGACCAGGAAAAAGAATGTTGCTTATTCTAACGGGGACAATTTTTACCCTGAGATTTGTTCGGTTTGATCAAACCTACGTCTTTTTAGAAATATCCATACTAACGTTCTATCCATAAACCGGTAGTGCGTTATGGGATGATGGGATAATTACCGACCTCCACCGCGAGCAAAATCGTGGGCAAAATCGTGAGCAAATCGTGGCAAAAATCGTGGGCAAATGCAAAGATGTATCTAATAACTTTCAATCCGTTTGAGTCACGTGTATTTACTAAATAGCTTTTGCCCGCAAATTCGACTGCGCGTATTTTTTTGATACAAATGTTCCGGATGGAAAGTAACGCAAAGATGTATCTAATAACTTTCAATCCGTTTGAGTCACGTGTATTTACTAAATAGCTTTTGCCCGCAAATTCGACTGCGCGTATTTTTTTGATACAAATGTTCCGGATGGAAAGTAACCTATGTCCTTCTCCAGATTCGAGCTACTACAAGAAAGGAAAGAAATATTAGAAGGAAAGAAACACAGAGACAACCGCTCTAGAATATCAGATATTAGTATAAAGATGAACGAAAGTATTAAAAAGATAAAAAATAAAAGACAAAATACATTGAAAAAGCATATTGAAACGGTACAATACCGTTTCTATATGCTCGAACCCGGCGAATACAGAGAGCTATTAAAGAACGGAATACTAAAAAAGTCTGGATGCAAATGTGAAAACTGGACATGGGAACCACACAAGCAAAAGACTTGAAATACTTAAAGTGGCCACAGACTACTATCGAACTCTCGCGTCCGGCCCTGGTTCAGGCCATGGTACGGAGCGAGAGAGCATGGGCAGCCGTCACCTCCTCCTGCGAAGCAGTAATGTTCGCGAAAGAGGAGGCGGGACGGTTGAGGGAAAGGCAAATTTCGCGCCCTCTCGCCCCTAGCCGTCGCAGGAGACGCCCTGGGCGTCGGGAATTCTGGGCGGATTTCCGGCCACCGTAGGCGCGGGCTTGCGGTCGGTGAGCAATAAGTAGCTCACCGTCCGGTAAGGACCAGGCCCGGGTCGACGGCGCGTTGTATTCCATGCGCGCCTTAAAGAGAGTCGTCAGCACAAGTGTAGGGGTCCGCGATCGGCGGCAGAGATCTCTCGCGTCCGGCCCTGATTCAGACCATGGTACTGAGCGACTGGGCATGGGCAGCCATCACCTCCTTCTGAGAAGCAGTAATGCTCGCGAAGGAGGAGGCGGGACGGTTGAGGGAAAGGCATGTTTCGCGCCCTCTCGCCCCTAGCCGCCGCAGGAGACGCCCTGGGCGTCGGGAGTCCCGGGCGGATTTCCGGCCACCGTAGGCGCGGGCTTGCGGACGGTGAGCAATGGGTAGCTCACCGTCCGGTAAGGACCAGGCCCGGGTCGAGGGCGCGTCGTATTCCACGCGCGCCTCAAAGAGATGTTAGCACAAATGTAGGGGCCCACTAGGGCCGATGCCTGCCGGGGTCGCGGGGAGGTACTTATGGGTCACCGAGGCCCCTGGCAACACAGGCAATAGGAAGGAATACGGGTGGGTTTTAGTCAGTAAGAGTCTGACACACCCTCCCGCTCCGCCCAGAGCGGGAGAAGTTATTTGATGTTTTCCCACCCAAAAAAAAAAAGTGTAGTGGTCCACTAAGGCCGATGCCTGCTGGGGTCGCGGGAAGGTACTAAAGGGTTACCGAGGCCCCTGGCAGCATAGGCATCGGAAGGAATACGGGTGGGTTTTAGTCAGTAAGAGTCTGACACACCCTCCCGCTCCGCCCAGAGCGGGAGAAGTTATTTCCCACCCAAAAAAAAAAGAAGACTCCTATCGAAACCTATATCAAAGTAAGAAACCAAAACTAAAGGAATGATTCTGAACCAATACCGAGAATATTGAAAGAAGAAACAATAAGAGCAATTAACACAGAATATGGACAAAACCCCTGGATCGGATCAAAAAACAAATGAACTACTAAAACCGACTATACTAGTGATTGCTCCTATATTGACAGACATATTTAACGAAATTATAGAGACTGAAAGTATTCCTACTGACTGGACTAAATAGACAATAATATTGTTACATAAAAAGGGGATAAAGCTGAGGTCGGGAACTATAGATTCATTAGTCTAATGTCTAATGTCGTCTTCCCAGCGTTTCGCTTGTCGTCCGTTGCTTCTTTTTCCATCCCTTTGGTACCACTCTTTTATTAATTTGGTCCATTTCGCCTTTTCCTCTCTTAATATATGTCCTGTCCATCGTTATTTTTGTGTTTTACATACTTTTTTGCATCCTTAAACTTACGAGTAGTTATACTTTTTATTTCTTCTAATCTTACTTTGTCTCTTCTCTTGACTCCAATTGCACTTCTTACTATACTATTTTCTCTAGGACCTGCGGCAGGCGGAAGGTGAGGACACCGTCGCGCCTCTCCAGCTACTCCTCCAAGAGGGGAGTTATGTGCCGCAACTGTGGCGTGCCCAGCACTGAGTTGCGACAATCGCACTCTTCACGTCGCGCGTCGCCATGAGATCCCGCCGGAGCTCTGTCCGCTGTGCCGTGATCTCTCGCGGCAGTGGAGTTACTCCCCGGCGTTTCGCCTCCTCGCGCCACTCCCATATGTGGGCGAAGACATTTGCCTCCAGATCCCATGGCGGCAATCTGGCAAGGAGGCTCGCCGCCTCACCGAAGGCCGTGCGGTATCCCCGGACCAGCCGGATAGCCATGACCCTTTGGGACGCGTTCAACCAGTGTGTTGGTCACCGCGCCAAGGAACGTGCTGGTGCCCCGTAAAGGGCCATGGACCGCACGATCCCCGCGTAGAGCCTCCGGCGGGGGCGTTAGGTGGTCCTAGGTTGGGCAAGAGCCGCTTCAAGGCAGCCCCGGCCCGCTCCAGTATGGGACCAAAATGTACGTATGATTGAGGGTTTACTACGGAAACCAACTTGCTCTCGTCGAGTACAATGGTAATTCGAGATAAAATATAGATAGATATTGGAAAAATATAGACATTAGACATTAGACTAATGAATCTATAGTTCCCGACCTCAGCTTTATCCCCTTTTTATGTAACAATATTATTGTTGTTTTAGTCCAGTCAGTAGGAATACTTTCAGTCTCTATAATTTCGTTAAATATGTTTGTCAATATAGGAGCAATCACTGGTACGAGTATAGTCGGTTTTAGTAGTTCATTTGTTTTTTGATCCGATTCAGGGGTTTTGTCCATATTTTGTGTTAATTGCTGCTTCTTCTTTCAATATTATTGGTATTGGTTCAGAATCATTCCTTTACTTTTGGTTTCTTACTTTAATATAGGTTTCGATAGTAGTCTGTGGCCACTTTAAGTATTTCAAGTATTTTGCTTGTGTGGTTCCCATGTCCAGTTTTCACATTTGCATCCAGACTTTTTTAGTATTCAGTTCTTTAATAGCTTTCTGTATTTGACCGGTTCAAGCATATAGAAATGTTATTTTACCGTTTCAATATGCTTTTTCAATGTATTTTATCTTTTCTAATGTTTTCGTTTATCTTTATACTAATTTCTGATATTCTAGTTGTCCTTGTGTTTCTTTCCTTGTAATAGTTCTTTCCTTTCTTTTAGTAGCTGCTGTGTATTAGTAAAAATTGTTCTTTTATTTTCTATATTTACTTTCCTTGTTTCCGTTTTTAGTATGTTCATGGCTTTTTCTTATATTTCTTGGGTTGTTGTGATGATTTCATTGTCCTATCCTATTTATTAGTGCTTTTAGGCTGGTATATAGTAGGGCTGAACTATCTTCATGACATCTCTTGTTTCTCTTTATAGGCGTTTCAATTAGTGTAGCACACACCATTTTACGGTTTGTATGGAAATTGTAATTGTGTATTGTTGACACTTCTCTAAAAACCTTAGCGTTGTTTGTTTGAAATGATAAAGTCGATTTCATTTTTATAAAGTTCGTTTGGGGAAATCCATGTCCACTTTTTTGTTTTATTTTACTTGTAAAAACTATTGAGAATCCTCAGTTTGTTACCAAATGCAAAGTAAACTAATTTTTCACCATTCCTAATTCTTTTGCCATCTCGGCATTTACCTGTTGTGAATTTTTCTCCCACATTACATTATTTCACATTTCTACCTATTCATTAAAGTCATTTCTACCTATTCTTGTGCGAGTTTTAGATGATGGTATTTTGTATATCGTCTTCGTCAAAATTTTCTGTTTGCTATACTCGTATCCTCTTTTTTATCTGAGTCAGTTGGCGAGTATGCTTGAATGATAGACCATTTTACAGTTTTATTTACGGGCAGTGTTATTTTCAAGATTTTTATTCTCAAAGAGTTCCCTGTAATTTCCTCAATTTTGTTAGCAAGACAAGCTTTTTTAATAAAAAGCCCACACCATACTGTCCTGGTGTCTCACCTTTATGGTGCAGGATGTAGATCTCGCGGTCTTCTATCCCTTCTTGGTATCTTCTCATTTTTGGCTGATTTCTATATTATCCCATTTTATTTCTGCTATGGCTAGTTCAAGTTCAAGAAGTTTCTCAGGTGTTCTTAGTGATCTTATATCACGTTTTCCTCCACGAGGACCAGTCGGCTTTAGGGACGGTGTTTTGTTTCTGTTGTTTTGTTCTGTTGTTTTTTATGTTGTTTCCGATCACCGATATCCAATTGCTATTGATTTTGCCAGTTAGGTAGGTTCAAAACGAGTTAGATCGACCTTTCATCATATCAAATGCTTTTGTTAAGGTATGTTGTTTCCTTGGCTGTAGGTAATTTTGGGGAGAAGTAGATCCCTCTTTCGCTTGTCGATGGCGTTTATGTTCCCCTTGACTATGAGTTTATCGTACTTTATGTACGCAATATTTTCTTTATTTTTTCCTTTAATTAGCTTCGGTTGTAAAGCCTTCCTCTTTTCTAAAGTTTATTTCCCATGACATATAATCTTTCAATTTATTTTAATTTTTCGTAACTTTACCTTTTTCCATCTACTAACGAAGGTCTTGGTTTCTCGCCTTTGCTTGTGTTTCCAATATTCTCGACTTATTTGGGTTTCAGTTTTTTATCCATTCTATCCAGTAAGGAAAAGTTTTTTGCGATTTCTGACTTTTTTAGTACTCAAACCTCAGTTGGTCCTATAGAGTTATTTGATCCTTTTAACAAACAAGATCGATTGGCATCAAAAAAAGTTTTTGTGAAAACTGCCCATTTTCTTGCTGACTGTACAAATTTTCCGAAATCTCTGAATGGAAATCAAAATTTCTCAATAACTTAGGGTCAGTCTCTTAAGACCGTTTTACTGTAGCTAAACGATTAAGGTACCTGCCCTTACTGTCTCGTGTCAAAAATCCACCCTGTATTTAATAAGGTATTTCAAAATTTACCCAAAAACTTAAGATTTGCTTCAGAGCACCGAACTGAATAACTTTTACTATTGGACCAACTTAGAAAAAGCGAAAAAAGAAACTGTTCCATACTAAAGTTTAATATCTACTGTTCTAAACTGTATTAGACAGTGGGTTTTTTTAGTATATCAATTTCAAAGTTGGTCCAATTAGTTGGTGATACTATATACTATATAAGGTGCTGTACTATATACTATATAAGATCCATACTATATTCTAAATAAGGTATTTCAAAATTAACCTGACAAACTTTAAGGAGTGCTTTAGACCATCGCACTGAATAACTGTAAAAGTTATTCAGTTCGGTGGCCTAAAGCAAATCTTAAAGTTTTTGGGTAAATTTTGAAACACCTTATAGGAGTGCTTCAAACCATCGAACTGAATAACTTTTACAGTTATTCAGTTCGATGGTCTAAAGCACTCCTTAAAGTTTGTCAGGTTAATTTTGAAACACCTTATTTAGTATATACACTTGAGAGCAATAAAATCGCACACGTTGACTTTTTGTTGTTAAGGCAGTTTTTTTCATGAATGTGAATACATATTAAAATAAAACTTACACTATTTGAATGTTTACTTCAGTACTTTTCTAATAATATCAAATACAGTGTAAAAAAAAATACCCATAGGGGGTTTTAGGGCACAAAACCCAACATACGGATAAAATTACCCAATTTTGCTTAAGAAAGAATAAAAATAAAACTCAAAATGCTTGATCAAATTGTTTTTTAATAAGGTGTATTCCCTCCCCTAGCCTTGATTACAGCTCTTAATCGGTTTTTCATGGACCGTATTAATTTCACCATGAAATCTTGTGGTATGGCGTTCCACTCCTCTTCAATGGCAAGTTGAAGCTCTTGGAGGCGCGTAGGAGCAGGGCTTCTTGTTCGAACTCTTCTTTTTAGCTCATCCCAGACATGCTCAATCGGATTGAGATCAGGACTACGAGCTGGCCATTCCATCGCGGTGATTCCAACGTCTTCCATGTAGTCGCAAACGGTTCTAGCGACATGCGGTCTAGTGTTGTCGTGCATTAAGAGAAAATCTTCTCCCATAAGCCACGCAAGCGGCCTCACATGTTCTTCAAGCACTTCTTCGACGTATCGTGCAGCCGTCGAACTTCTCGATCTCGGGCCGGTATTCGCCGTAGTGATGAATACAATGTCAGTTTTAGTGTCCAACATTATGCACCCCAAAACATACACGATCCACCTCCAAAAGCCACACGTTCGCTTATGCAGCATTGTGAAAATCGCTCTGATGACCTTCTGTAGACCCTAGAGCGTCCATCATGACCATGTAAAGTCATTTTGCACTCATCAGAGAACATAACAGCCCGCCATTGGTCATACGTCCAATTTAAATGTTCCCTAGCAAATTGTAGCCGGGCTTGTCGGTGAACTGTGGTCAATTTGGGACCATTTGGTGGGTGATGTGAATGACTTTTCATCGCATTCCTGCTTCACCTAGTCTTCTTCGAACTGTCCACCGACTTATACTGACATTGCGAACTTCTCGAAGCTGTTGTACCAGTTGAACCGCGTTCAGTTGCCGATTTCTCAAAGAGCTTGTCACAAGAAAGCGGTCATTACGCTCTGATGTTGTGCGTCGCCGGCCAGATCCTGGTCGCCGAAAGTAACCACCGGTCTCTTGGAACCTCTGGTATACACGACGAACAGAGTAGCGGCTCAAATTTAGCCGTCGAGCAACTTCACTTTGGTTATGGCCTGCTTCGAGCAAGGCAATAACTTGAGCGGCTTCTGCGGGCGTGGTATTCATATTTTTCCAGTAAATCCGTATGCTTCCAGTAGAGATGTTATCACGTTGACCTTCGGTATGCAACTGATTAATTTTTTTTATTTTTTTTGTGTATGGCATCTCGTAGTTGACCTTGAGAGGTCGTGACTACTTAACCGGACTTTCCTGTGGCTGCCTTAAGCGAACTCAAAGCCTCCAGCCAGGGGCGAATTTCTTATATTACTAAGCGACTGCACGCTAAGGGCACCCCCTGTGGGGTACGGACCTCGGCTTAGAACGTCGCTGGGGGAGGACAGCAAGGTGGGACAGGCTGGATCTGATCAGAATTATTATTAATCGGGGAATTTAAAACTACAGGCTCAGCTGCGGCGCGGGCTGGCGCTTCGTCGAGCAAGGGGTTAAAAATTCCAATAAACCGACCTTTTTATACCTGCGGCTAAGGGTGCAAATAGTGACAACGCAAACGCGTGGATTTGGGAAATTCGGTGTAAAAAGGTCGTAACTTACAAAAACCGACCGGTTTTTGTAAGTTACGTGAAGGTCAATGATTTCAATTTTATGTTTTTGTAAAGCTAAGCTTGTATGCTTTAATTTTGTCTAATGATTTTTACTCAATATCCTTAGATTTTAGAAAACAGTCAGTAATAAACCAAATTACAAGGGGTGTGCGATTTTATTGCTCTCAAGTGTAGTGTGGATCTTATATAGTATATAGTACAGCACCTTATATAGTATCACCAACTTTCTCTGAGCTCAAAATGTACAAGAGTTTATCTAAGTATGTGACGCACGTAAGCGAAACATTAATTAATCACAATTTGTGTAGTTACATTAGGGTTCGTTCTTTTTTCTTGAAGTCTGACAAAGTTTGCGTTACTTAGAGCTGTTGAGAGTAAAACAAAGCTTCTATCGTTAATCGTATAGATAGATACAGTAACTAGTTAAGCCAATCTACGTTTGTTTTCTTGTTACAAATACTTCTAGATACCTGGCATTAGACCTGACAAGTTAGGAATTTTCAGAGCTCGGGATTCTGCTTGCTTGTGCTTTAATCAATGCCTTTTATGTAAACACTGCAGATTTTTTTTGTTTAAAGCTTCAGACAATAATTTATAAGGTTTTTACAGGTTAGGTATTTAGGATTTTGTAACGAGCTGTTGCGTAAGTTTTACAATCTAGTTAAAGACTAGCATCATGGATCCAGGCTAATTGTCCCACTGCAAATGTCAGTTTAGTTCATTTAGTGTCCCAAAATCCGAAATTTAAATAATGAATTATACCGCACCAACAACCACCCACTCTGCTAATAAGCCATTATTTCGAAAAGCAAATTGGAACAAAAAGATTTGACCAAAGATATCACTTTTCAATCATTCATACATCTTGCCGACAGCCGCCTTTGGAATCTAAGATCAACACAGATCTTATCAGCGATTCTTCTAATAATATTAATTGTTTCAACTCCAAAGTTCCCAAAGGAGCTTGGGCGATTATTCATACAGTCGTAACATGGTCCGTGGCACGGATCTTCAATGTTATCTCGTGTCGATCTAGTCAGCTTGAATGACCATCGCTCTTCGTTCGTGTGTATCGATGGTGTAGATCCGTTTGCTTCGCACCGTTGACAAATAGTCTTGTTGCTTTGTTATTAATCAGTGTGGACTGCGGAAGGCATCCGCGGTTCATGCTGGAGATGTGTCTAAAAATTTGGAATAGATGATGCGTCAATAAGGTTGTAGGTCGTAAGTTCGAACCCAGACAGACGCTTTACTTTGGGTAAATTGACATTGAAAAACGGTGAAGGAAAACATCGTCAGGAAACCGGCATGTCCTAGAACCAAAAATTCGAAGACATTTACCAACCCGCATGTGGTCCGCGTAGTGTATTACGGCCCAATCCCTCGCACTGAGACAGGGCCTGTGTGCTCGCAGTGGGAACGTTATACAATTATAGGCTGATTTCGCTTATGCAATTTTTTTTTTTTTTTGAGCTTGGTAAATCATCAAATAACTTTTCCCGCTCTGGACGGAGCAGGAGGGTGTGTCAGACTCTTACTGACTAAAACCCAGCCGTATTCCTTCCTGTTGCCTGTGTTGCGGGGGCCTCGGTGACCCATAAGTACCTTCCCGCGACCCCGGCAGGCATCGGCCCTAGTGGACCCCTACCTTGGTGCTGACGACATCTCTTTGAGGCGCGCGAGGAATACAACGCGCTGTCGACCCGGGCCTGGTCTTTACCGGACGGTGAGCTACCCATTGCTCACCGTCCGCAAGCCCGCGCCTTCGCTTATGCAATACGGTAGATTTAGATGGCTTGTCTATTAAAAATACTACCTTCGAATTCTAGCTTCCAATATTTTTTTTGTAAAAAAAGATGCAATATGTATTCTTCGGGATTGCCAGATTAGTTTTGATCTTAATTAGGCCTTACGAGGTTCATAGGCCTTGGCTTGCATTAACGGTTAGTGTTGCGTACGCTTTCGGTCACCAGCACCCTAATTGCGTAATACACTATCAATCACATCTGAATGATTTTGAAGTGTATTGCTAATCCATTGCTTCATAGGTTCAAAAATTTTCCCTGCTCAACAAATAATGCAATGAATGTTGTTGAACTGTCAAAATTAAACTCATTGCTGTGTGTGATAGTGTGTTACCCGCTGTTTAGCAGCGTTAACTATCCAGACTGTTCGATTAACCATTCGATATTATGAGATTAACACAAGAATGAATACGTTCGCATTACATAACAGTGCCTGGCAAACGAGAATACAACTTGTGCCTCTCCGTTTGTAAATTGACAAAGTTTCCATGAGTTTCATGCTTCAAGCAACTAAGTCCTGTAAGTTATAATGCACCTACTCGTAGAGACATAATTAGGTTTACTTTACACAAGCATTGGACTGTTCTATTATTGTATAATTGCATTGCACAGGTGTGAGTACTATGTATAATAGAGCTACCATTTACCGGTTAATATGTCATTGACTTGAATGCGCCCTGGCGGCTGAGAGTATGTCATGCTCACTCAGATGTCTCGCTGATGGTGGCGCGTGTGTTGGATCATTTAGCTCTCTTCAAAATGGTTGAGCTGAATGGTGTTGATCCATGCGTCATGCTCGTGATCGGGCGCCGTCAGTTGGGACTGGTCACCTCTTAGCTTCCTCGGCTTATTTGTAATTATTTTATTTTGAAATTGTTTTTGTTTATTTTATGGACGCGTTTTTTTTACATCGTCCTCACATTTGATTATAAACTCAACATTATTTATACAAATCTTTATGTAACAATATAATTTAAAAGAGTGTCCATGGAGTTTCTTGCCCGTTCTTCTCCATAGGTACCTACTACGCTTTGGAATGGGCAACTAGCTTCATATTTCTAACTGACCGACTCCTTGACAATTCAAAATGTTTAATTGAAATAAATGCTTTTGAGTATGAGTTTTGAGTTTATTACTTCAATTAGCCTAAACCTTGATATGCATACATAATCTCTGCAACAAAAACGTACTTAATATGCTTATGTGTACTTAGCTCACTGAACTTGGTTGCATATTTTCAGTGAAGATCCTCCAACAGTACAATACAGTAATCTTTATCGTATTTGTCTCTTGTTGAACATAAGCCTCCCAAACTCCCGCTCTAACGTCTCAACGTTGAATTTCTACCTTTAAGAACTTGTTCCTTCCGTTCGATTTACTGATACTGTTAGGTACATGTTCTTTAATGGCCACTACTTTTATAAAAATGGTTCATTCACCGTCGTCAGTGGCGGTACCTTCATATAAGCCCAAAAGCCCGGCGGCATGCCTTACTAAAATGGATGGATGAATTCACTTTTAATTTATTGTACCTAACCAGTAGTTTATGAGAAAATTGCGATGATACATAAGTAGGTACCTACATACTCAGTCGAAAACTGAACTTTCTTTTTTTGAAATCGGTTAAAATTTTATTGGGCTTGCGTTATTTTGAAACCCTAGGCACGCCACTGACCGTCGTTAACCGACAGGATAGTGGTTAGTAGTTAGTAGGCAGTGGTTAATACCTGAAAAGAAGAACAGCGGGATCACACATCAGTAGGCTTCATTTTGACAGTTCATTGCATTATATACATTTTTGAGCAGACATTTTTTACGAACATAAAGCAAAGGATTAGCAATATGAAAATGTTTATTGTTACTCAAATTATTACATCAAATTAGATGAAAATTGAGGCAGCCCCAGTAAGTAATTAACAATACTTGTGCTGGGGCTGTCTCGCATCTTCCCATTAAATACTTCACTTCTAACAATGTTGAAACTGTACATAGTGCAAAATGAAAACAAAATAAAAATAAAAAGAAAACCAACTTAAATTAAAAGTATAAAAAAGAAAAAACAATTATCTATTAGAGGAAGCAGCTCATAGAGTTTCCGTGTCTCCCACAATATTTGTGTATTTGATGTTTGTGGAAGTGTATGACTGGGTACGTGGGAGTGTGTGTGTGTGTGTCTTTAATGTGGGTGTATTGTATAGTGTGTTGGGTGTGTATGTACAAGTATGTGGATAACTGAAGAGTATAGACAGATAGATAGATAGATAGATAGATAGATAGATAGATAGATAGAATACTCTTTATCTTGTACACCATAAAAATTACAGCTATAAATGTAGAAATTTATATATTACTAATTTATTTATTTAAAATACATATAATATATAATTTATATATATTTTTTAATATTATTTTTAATTTATTATTGTATATAGATGAATATACTTCAAAATCATTCAGATTGTGATTGATAGTGTTTCTAAATTAGGGTGCAGATCCATCTTCTTTACGGTGGTCCTTGGTTTCTGAGAACAACCAATATACCTGCACAGAATAACTTTTCCCAATTATTTTGCCAAGATTTCCTGTAATTCGTAACTAAAAGCGCTCCATATTGTATTCCATTGTAAGAAAGAAAGACTTCTTCCCCAAATAGTAGGTTGTAAGGCACCGTAAATCTTACGTTATGTGAAAGGTCGGGTCAGCGGTAGGTATTACCTCCATCGCATCTTGTTTATATCAACGAATCGACACCATCTTGGAAGGGAGCTTGAATTTCTATGTCGGGATAAATAGTTTTTGTGTCACAAGAATACCAGAAAGCTAATCGGTTTCAGATTTCAGCAACAAGAAAAATAAAGAATGAAAAGTAGGTTTAGTTGCCAGAGACACGAGTGCATACAAAAAGATAAGGTAACTTGAATAATAAAGATAATAGAAATAATTTAAAAAAAAGCAAACTAGATCAAGGAGCACAGATCTGCCGTCATAATTGTAAGTGCAGTAATCGACATTTTTGCGATTTTCATTTTTTTGCAAAAATGACACCTCAAGGGGCTAATCTTGGGCACGCCACGATTGTGGCGATAAGTCCCCTCTTTGAGGAGTGGCTGGAGAGGCACCATGGCGTCCTCACCTTCCGCCTGACGCAGGTCCTCACCGGACACGGCAGCTTCGGAAGGTTCCTGTGTCGGATAAGGCGGGAGGAAACGTCCGGGTGTCACCACTGTGTGGATCGCCCGGAGGACACGGTGGAGCATACGGTGGAGGTCTGCCCGGCTTGGGCAGAGCACCGCCGTGTCCTCGTGGAGGCGATCGGCGGCAGAGACCTCTCGCGTCCGGCCCTGGTTCAGACCATGGTACGGAGCGAGAGGGCATGGGCAGCCGTCACCTCCTTCTGCGAAGCAGTAATGCTCGCGAAGGAGGAGGCGGGACGGTTGAGGGAAAGGCACGTTTCGCGCCCTCTCGCCCCTAGCCGCCGCAGGAGACGCCCTGGGCGTCGGGAATCTCGGGCGGATTTCCAGCCACCGTAGGCGCGGGCTTGCGGACGGTGAGCAATGGGTAGCTCACCGTCCGGTAAGGACCAGGCCCGGGTCGACGGCGCGTCGTATTCCACGCGCGCCTCAAAGAGATGTCGTCAGCACAAAGTAGGGGTCCACTAGGGCCGATGCCTGCCGGGGTCGCGGGAAGGTACTTATGGGTCACCGAGGCCCCCGCAACACAGGCAACAGGTAGGAATACGGGTGGGTTTTAGTCAGTAAGAATCGACACACCCTCCCGCTCCGCCCAGAGCGGGAGAAGTTATTTGATGATTTCCCACCCTCAAAAAAAAAAAGGGGGGCTAAACTATACATAAAAAAATAATTTTCATGTTTTTTTTTATTATAAACATGTTTTTTATATAACAAGATACGCAGTACTTGCACCAAATTATTACTTTTGCTAACAGGATATATACCTAGTACTCAGCATGTGCTAGAAGGTTGTGCAGTACTTGCTATGGTTACTGCAACTTTATTTAACGTTCTAGTACATCAGTAACGAATACTAACTAAAGCTTAACGCAGTATTCAACATTGCTGCGTGTGAGAGTAGCAAGTATATTATAGCTTTTCTTGCGCCACTAAAACTGCACGCAGTATTCGACAATGCCGCGTTTGAGCGTAGCAAGTATAATAAATAGCTTCTAATTGCACCACTAACACTGAACGTAGTATTCTACAGTGCTGCGTTTGAGGGTAGCGAAAGTAACAAAAGTTTTACACACACCAAAGCCGCATGGTAAAGTGCCGCGTTTCGCGCTAGTACATCAGTGCGTTGACGTCGTTCGCGGACGGAACACGTGTGTGGCTCAGCCACTCCGTAGTGCTAATAATTTGTTTTTTTCGTTCTGTTTTGGTAAGTTTTATTCATTTATTTTATTTAAGTAGCTTTGTTTTAATATACGTATACTCATTAGTACAAACTAAATCAATACCACGTTTATACCTACTGCGGTTTTTTCATCCCTCTCTACCAATCTAAAATGGGCTCACAGGGTGAAGTTTAGCAGGCTCACACCAACTCTCAGTTGAATTAATGAGGCCTATGTCCAATAATAGTCGTAGGACGTATGTAGGTATAGTCTGTTATTGTTTAATTTGCATGACGAATTATTTGCGTGTATGCGTTGTGAGTAGGTACTTAGGCGATGTGTGATAGTGATGAATGAAAGACTAAAAAAGATGTAGGTAACGCTGACACCACCTAAAATGGGATAAAGGCAGTACGATGATAGGTGTATGTATATCTACAAGTAAACTTAATAAGAAGATTATTAAAATATATAGAAGATTAATAAAACAGAGGTTTGATTGCTAGATTTTGCAAGTTGCTGAGTACCTACTGACGTTTGTAATTATAGTGTGAGCTAGTAAAGTGTGTGTTTTTGTTTTATATTGTGTCTATTTTGTTTGTATATGTTGTATGTGTATTGTATAAACAACACACAAAACATACATAAGTATGTTGTGTGGGTGTAAAAAAATACCTATCTGATCCTTGTTTGTTGAAATAAATCATTATTATTAGGTATTATCATTATTAATCAAACAACAAGTGAAACATAACATTTATTTATTTATTTACTTACATTTTAAAATGTTTCTGTGTGCGTGTATAATATATATCTTTACCTAGGTATGTATGAGTATATGTGCTTACCCTGTAAATAAGGATGTAAATAGGGAGATACCTACGTACTGGTGATAAAACTGATTTTTATGTTATCTTTCCAGATCATTTTGTTCAAAATGTCTTCAAATACCCGAGGTAGAAACATGGTAGAAATGGTGTTTGGCAAATCTAATCAATCTTTAAATACACCTATGTCTTCGATTCCTCAAGATGAGTCAAAGAAGGAAAAAAATAATTGAAGTAGATACGATATGTAATATTCACGATTTTGGTAGCCTAAGGGCTCATAACTTTAGCTATGATAACTACAGTCATATACTTACGCCAGAAGTCGAATATGCTTCGACATTGAATATGACCCAAACTAATTTACAGAAACAGCTTGATTTATTAAATAAAGCATTTGATTTTCACGAAAGGGAAGATTACTTAAGTTTGCTGTGTGACGAAACATTACCAAGTTCAGTCATGATGGACATGTCTTTAGTCGATATAACAATAGAATTAGAAGAAATGTATCAAGTATATGAGGAAAACGAAGAAGATACTAAAACTGACCTGACAGAAAACATGGGTGAGACAAAGAATGAATCTCAGGAAAACATGGATGAAACAAACAACGCTAATGAAGAAAATATAGATGAGGCAAACAACGCTAATGAAGAAAACATGGATGAGGCGAAGAAGACTAATGAAGAAAACATGGATAACCGTAAGAATATAAATGAAGAAACTAATACACAAAATATGACTACAAGTAAATGATGTTGACCTTGAACCAAACGACTTGGGAAAAACGAAAAGTGGAAAACCAAGGCTTAGACGTAAACACGAAGAATCTCTGAGTACAAGAAACGAAAACAAGAAAAAGTTAAAATTAGAGAAAATGAGCGTAAAGCCTGGATGCGCCTTAACTTGTGTAAAAAAATGTTCGTTGCATTTTACAGAATCTGAACGCCAGTATATAAATAAATTATTTTGGGGACTCGGATATGAAGCTCAAGGATTATATATCAGGTCATTGGATATTGGCAAAGAAGTAAATAGACGTATAAGAGAAAGTCGCCAGAAGCGGAAAAATACATATTCATATTTTTTGGAGATTGAACATAAAAGAAAAGAAGTTTGTAAAATTTTCTTTTTAACAACTCTCGGGTATACTAAAAAAAACGATAGACGTGTATTAGACATTTTAAAAAAGTTACCAAATGAACAAGCAGACCAACGTAACAAACAAGAACGTCCAAAGATAGTGAACAGAGATATGCTTAAGGAACACATTGAGAGTTTTCGACCTGCTATTGCACACTATAGACGAGTACATGCACCTAATAGAAGGTATCTGCCAAGCGATATAAATGCATCTTTCATGCATAATGATTTTATAACAAAGAATCCAACTATTAAAGTATCATAAGACCTTTACCGAAAGTTTTTAAAAAAAGATATGAACATATCATTCGCACAATTAGGCAACGAAGAATGTGAACTCTGTGAAAGTTATAAATTACATCAGATAACCTGCAAAGATGCCGAGCAATGCACAGAATGTTTAAGTTATCACAACCACTACGATAAATATCAAACTGCACGAAGACATTACCAACAAGACGCTGAGAAATCTCAGAACAGTGGAGATTCTTCCAGTGTCTACTTTTCAGCACATCTACAAAAAGTTGTGTTATTACCTAGATTAGACATGTTTAAAACAGCCATATTCTGCCCGAGAATCATAGCATTCAATGAAAGCTTTGTACCTCTGGGCTCAAGCAAGGATAAACCTTATGCTGTGCTTTGGCATGAAGCTATATCGGGGAGAAAGAAAGAAGATATTATAAGTGCTTATAGGGCATTTTTTGAAAGCAAGCGGGATTGTACTGAAGTCACTATTTGGACCGATAATTACACTGGGCAAAATAAAAATTGGGCATTTTTCTCATTTTTGGTACAAATTGTTAATAGTTCTGAGATTGCTGCTACGAAAATAATTATAAAGTACCTCGAACCTGGTCATACTTTTATGTCTGCAGACAGTTTTCACCATCAAGTAGAGAGTCAGCTCCAAAGAGCAAAAAAAGTATACGATTTTGCTGATTTTATCGACTGTGTGCAACTAGCCAATGCAGAGAAAGTGATCGTGAAGCCGATGGAAGTTTCAAATTTTTACAAGTATGAAGATCACTCATCGCAGTACAAATTAAAAAAGAATGATGAAAGAATGTACATAAAAGACATTGCTTGGGTCGAGGTACAAAGAAACAGCATGTTAATTTTTGTTAAAACTACCCATGACGGAAGCACAATTAAAGAGATCGACTTCCTTAAAGCAAAAATAATTAAGCAGGGTTTTATACCTTGTGCTGTACAAAATGTTAAGCCTCGCGGAATAACGCAAGAAAGGAAGTCGGGTATACTGAAAAAATTAAGTGACATAATACCTGAAAACCGATTACCATTTTGGGAAAATCTTCCCGTAAATGATGAGTCAATAGATCTCGTAGAACAGAGAGAGTCTGAAGAATAAAAATTAGGTATTGTTTTTATTTTTTGATTTTTTTATTTGTGTTGTAAGAAGAATTGTTTTTATGTTTTAAAAGAATTCTTATTTTTGTTATGATATTAGTCAGTAATTAAGAATTGTAGACTAAAAGTTTTTGAAAGTTGATTCCAATTATAAGTGATTTTATTTTTGATAAAAATATACAAAACCCCTAGTATATATAAATATATACCTAGGGGTTTTGTATATATATATAACAATACATATTTATGTATATATATAAAAGTGTAATACTTTAAATTTACCTTACCTATATAATTCAAAAAGTTTAACAGTTTAAGTTTAAAAGTTCTACATGTTCCTAAAGTGTATTTTAAAGACTGATTATAATTAGTAATTAAAAATAATGGCATGTTGATTGTGATATTTTATGTAGAAATATAATGGTTTATTTACTTTTCTAGTACTTATTAAGGTCTGTTTTATTTCGTCACAATATCCTCTTATAATTTGATAGCTGAAGTAAAAGGTTAATAAATCTTTCAACTAGTACCAGGCATGAAAATAAGACACGATTAATAAATAGAAACGCAGTATTGAACACGTGCTAGGTGATTTTGCAGTAATGAACACAAATACTGCCTTTGGGCTTAGTGATACTTTCATGTTCACAAGTCTAGATGGTAGAACAAAATGCAGTAATGCGCATTTTATCCAAAAGAAATAATAAAGTAAAGAAAAAATTACATCAATACAAAGTTTGATTTTTTTCTTATTTTTCTGGTATATTTAAAACATTATTTAATTCAGACTTGTTGTGTAGATATCACAAAACACGTTTACCGCGTTTATCTCGGAACCGCCAATTTGCAAGTACTGCATTTACAATTATCAAGGCAGAGATCATAAATAGTAGCTATGTGCACGTCGTGACTGACAAGAACCCACAGCACAGCGCTGATTTTCAGTGGTCATCCGAAAATTACTTAGGTACTCGTACCTACGAAAACCAAGTCAGGTTTTCAGATGTGTACAGATTAAACAAATAGATAATAGTTTTTATTTAGATAATCAAATTACAAGATGATTATTAACTACATTAAATTAAAACTAAGTTAAGCCTAAAAAAGGCCCTCGGGGCATCGTACCGAGGATGCTGGCTGGGATTTCCTCGCTGAATTGCAATGCTGATGCGTTGCGCGAGAAAGCCGCCAGCTTTTCGGTCACAGTGCTATTCTGTAACCTTCTCACCGTGAAAACTTAAGTGAAGTGTACGTGGAGTGAACTGTCAGTGTCATCCCACCTGATACTAGGGATGGACCAAGGATTACATTTACAATCATAATCGAGATTTTAATAAAATTTTTATGCTAATTATAATGATCATAATCAGTTAACTGATTAAATAAACGCAATCCCATGACCCAACCGCGATGTGTTTTGAAGAAGCGATGTGGATCGAGTACCTATTTGAGTCGACTAAAGACTGTGCGACGTTATTCAGCGTTGTTATTAACCCAAATCTATTCAATAAGAATAGATAACCGAGTGTGCCAAGTGATCGAGTGAGAAAGTGTGCCTGGCTGACAGACCATAGAATTTATCCCCTCACAAACTATGTGGAAACCTAACTAAACGATGTTTGAGTATGTGTACATAAGCCATTTGAATAAAAAACATGCGGATTATTTAATATGTACCTTTCTACTATTTTATTATAGGTAGGTAAATTTAAACCGACCTACGCGTTGCCAATAATAAAATAATATTCATAAAATCACCGTCATCAATACTATAGAAAAATTCAACAGTTCAACTGACACTCGCGCAGCGCGCGCACCGCGGCCGGCGGACGGCTAAGCTCACTTCATCCAGCCCAAGTGAAGTGATGTTGCTATGGCAACGAGAATCGAGTGAAGTGATAAGATTCACGACACTCGCGCGTCGCGCTTACCGATTCACTTCACCTAGCCGATTCACTTCGGCGCGGGTGGCTACTATGGTTACGAGAATCGGGTTAAGTGATAAGATCACGCCGCGCATGCGCGTGAGGCGCTAATAGTTGAGTTTTTTTTTTGAATTTGCCATTATTTATTTTTAAATGCGCGACAAACAAAAATTTGGTTTTACCACCTTTATATCAAAAGCCAAAATGGCGGCTACAATCATTTTTCATCATGGGGGTCGTTTTCATGGTTTTCGGGGCTGTTACAGCCGATAGTGAGGTCAAATAAAAAAAGCAAGATGGCGGCTGCGAAAATATTCAGATTTTTCATCATGGGTGTCGTTTTCATGGTTTTCGGGGGTGTTAAAGCCGATAAAGTGGTCAAAATTAAAAAGCAAGATGGCGGCTGCGTAAATGTATAGATTTTTCATCATGGGTATCGTTTTGATGGTTTTCGGGGGTGTTAAATCCGATAGTGAGGTCAAAATTAAAAAGCAAGATGGCGGCTACGAAAATGTTCAGATTTTTCATCATGGGTGTCGTTTTGGTAGTTTTCGGAGGTGTTAAAGCCGATAGTGTGGTCAAAATTAAAAAGCAAGATGGTGGCTGCGAAAATTTCCAGATTTTTCATCATAGGTGTCGTTTTCGTGGTTTTCGGGGGTGTTAAAGCCGATAGTGTGGTCAAAATTAAAAAGCAAGATGTCGGCTGTGAAAATGTTCACATTTTTCATCATGGGTGTCGTTTTCGTGGTTTTCGGGGGTGTTAAAGCCGAAAGTGTGGTCAAAATTAAAAAGCAAGGTGGCGGCTGCGAAAATGTTCAGATTTTTCATCATGGGTATCGTTTTCATGGTTTTCGGGGGTGTCAAATCAAAAAAGCAAGATGGTGGTTGTGAAAATTACCAAAATTGGAATAAAAAAAACCAATTTGAGTTTCTGACTGAATTTCTGTTTTGCTATTTTATTTAAAAAACCCCTTAATAGTAACGTTTCAACACTTAAATACTAGTTTTGAAGTACATGAACTAGGCGTTTCGTAATATATAATAAAGTTAAATGAAATAAACAGTACCGTACATATACTAGGTTATTTTATAATAGGATTATTCATGTTATATGCTTATATTCATGTTATTGGTTTTATCTATAGATGCATAGATAAAACCAATAACATGAATATAAGCATATAACATGAATAATCCTATTATAAAATAACATAAAAAGTACCTACCTATGGGTGACTTGTAATTTGACGTATTCCTTCTAGGACGTGACCCATTTGCAACAATTAAGCACCCCATAAAGCCTCGGAGAAAATTCATAGGATTCTAGAAAACCCAATTAGGCTTTGACTGATTCGCTCCAGGACGTGGTTTTGTGACCCATTTGCAACAATTAAGCACGAGGAATGCTTAATTGTTGCAAATAGGTCACACAATCAAATAAATAAAAAATACATACTGTTTATTGTATTTATAGTTAAAACCAATAACATGAATATAAGCATATAGCATGAATAATACTGTTATAAAATAACCTAAAAGGTACCTATGGGTGACTTGTAATTTGACGTATTCCTTCCAGGACGTGATAGTGTGACCCATTTCCACCCCATAAAGCCTAGGCGAAAATTCATGGGATTCGAGAAAACCCAATTACAAGTCAGCCTGTACAGAATAGCAATCTTGATTATGAAGAGTAGAAGATGG
Source organism: Atethmia centrago (assembly GCA_905333075.3). Taxonomy (NCBI): domain Eukaryota; kingdom Metazoa; phylum Arthropoda; class Insecta; order Lepidoptera; family Noctuidae; genus Atethmia; species Atethmia centrago. Next base: position 23,881,722 of record HG995378.1, on the reverse strand, counting down.
AATAAACATGATTGCTCTGGTTCTTATTTCTTTGTCTTGAATCATATTAAGTAGTATTAGTAGGGTATACTAAATAATTCGATTAGAACGTGCTTTCAACACCATGCTCAAATGTCTAATTATCGAATTAAGTCTAATTAATTTTAGCAGATTGAATTTAGGCTAAATAAAATCTACAACAGAACTATTATTCAAGTAAAACACTATAATATAAAAAAAAAAAACTTGGTGGAGCTTTACTTATAATCGTCGTTTTTTCTTGCCTATTGTTACATTGTACCTTCTCACTGTACCAAAATACATCAAATCTTCACACGTTCATAATAATTTTAGTTCATTTCATATCGCGTCAGAAATATCAGGAAATTTTCTTTAGCCCAGCTGTTGCGAAGCCCATACCTTTACATGGCGCGACAGACGCGTGTGCAACCCAAGGCAATTGTCCCGGCCAAGTGTTTCCAACTTCCGCGCCCCACCTTTGTGAACTGTCACCTACAATCCTACAATAGGAGAAATGAAAGGACATTGTGTATTTTATTTATTTTACGTAAGTTTTAGATCTTGGTGTGATAAGAATGGCCTGTCCATTCCATACCGGGTCGGGTTACGGGTGAATGGGAGTGGCCGAGATTTGACATTAATGTCTAGCAACTGTCTATGCAAAGCAGGTCCGCTATTGGCTGATAAAGAATTGCCAGTAACTACATACAATCCTTCAATACTCAATTCTTTATTGCATTTCATATGTATTACATAGATGGTATAAAAAGTAAAATATCAATATGGACCCTGTCGGGCACAGCAACATTAGGAGAGAGGAAGAAGCCCTCTTCAAAAGTAACAATATTATTTCTTCTTAAGTAGCAATATTATTATAAATTATTGGATGTGTTTAATTATGTATATATATATACCTTGCCGTAACACAGTATATGACTAACGCGGAAGGTAAATATTTTTTATCTGTATACTGCCAAGTAGTTTATTTGTTCAAACATATAGGGGAGGGTTGGATAATACCGAGCCCTTAATAGGATATAGCTATAATGTTCTGCTAGTGTGGATCTGATCGAGTCAAGCTAGATTTTTATTATTACAGGTTATCTAGCAATCAAATTTAAATACATTATTTACTTTTTACAGCACCTGTGTAAAAATATAGGAAGAAAAAGAAATTTTATGAAAGCTCGGCATTATCAAACCGGTTTGAGAATAGCGTGCCACTGCAACTGGTTTGATAATACCGTGCGTTATGAATAATAGGCGATTTATAGGTCAATCAAAATTTATTTAGGCATAAAAACTATGTTAAATTCACAGCTATTTTTTTTGTGTAGCAGGTGCTATGAGAATCCAAAAATAATACGGCCCAACAGAATAATACGGTCAGCTAACTCCTTTTCTTCTTCTTCTTATGAAAATGTTGCCTTTCGGCCAAGTCGAGGGTCATAGTACTCTCCTTTTTTAATCTATCTTTTATTGAAGAATCTGGAAGCATAAAATGATCTTGCTACTTCCTTTGTTTTCCTCCTATTACTTAATAGCTTCTAAAGCAGCTTGCATTTGAAGTGGGTCCCAATCCCCCTTTTTTCTTTTTGGTATACTTTCAGCCATCTGTAAAAGAAAAAAATAAATACAATGTGCAATTGATAATACCGCGCCCCGTTTGACAATCCATGCCCTGGGCGCGGCATTGTCAGCCTACGCCATTTTGTTTTGCTATCACAAAGTATTTTTCAAACTAAATTTAGGCCATAAAACTAATATCTACTTTAAGTAACGCCAAATTACGCTACAAAATACATTGCTACAATATAATTTTACCTACAAAAAGAAATACTTACCTGGTTTCGTCATTCACAGAAAAAAAAACAAAAAATGCGCGTGAAAGTTCTCAGCACACGTATCGTTCGTATCACTGATCGTTGGCCACTGCCGCGCGGAGAGGGGTTCTCAGTCGCAAGGGCGTCCATTTGTTGTGTACACAGCCATAGCTTTCTATAGCTAGATTTTTAGTTACGTTGGAGCACGGTATTATCAACCGCACGGTATTATCCAACTCTCCTACTAACATCAGATTTATTTTAAGCGTACAAACTGACTACTAATTATGGATGATTAATTTTTAAGAACGCGTTTTTTGGAAATTTATTGTAAGTACTTATTATAATTAATACTTAGTCTTAATATATATATATGTATATTATTAGGTTTGTCTATATAGGTATAGTATACTCGTATTAGTTATTTTTATTTTATGTAGTGGATAAGAATAATGTAGGTAATTATTATGAAATTCTTAGAAGTATTTTCATTAAACACAACAACACTACGTTCTCGGTAATTGATGGGTAAAGTCTTGAAAAGATGAGAATCAATAAATAATCTCACACTGCTGTACATACATAGGTCTACACATGGTCTACAAGTAGCAATTTAACATAGTCGTTTTCGACCTCCGAATGTTACCTGCGACTTTTCCTTTTAAAGACCACCGGCTGATCCAAACGACTGAAAAGCTGTCCACTACGTTTGGCGCAGTCTCCACTCGAGTAAGTACTCGGACGTGTGCCTCAACAGCACTCCAGCACACTTCAGCTTGCTAATTTCGCACAAATCCTGACCACTGGGTAAACGTGAGTAAACTAAGAGGTTTGTATTCTGCATCACTTTGCCGCAAGCAGGATATTGAAATCAAGGTTTAAATTGTGGCTGCATTAATACCAAGTTAATAAAAATGTCTATATTAATAAAAATGTTGTTTCATAAATACCCTGTATTCAAACTGAAATCTTGTTTATGTTGTAGCTCATTTGAACTAGTCGGAAGCCTTGTAAAGTACTGCGAAAAGTAAATATATTTCCCACATTTAATTCTAGACATAATTCTAAACCTGTAGTGAAAAATTCAACAAAATAATACTGCTTCATATGAACGTAGCAAAATGGAAATATAAAATCTGCACGAGTCGTAGTAGATCTCAGAATATTATGCATCTAGAATTTTCTTAATACTTATCTTGTTTTATGATATTTTTCCAATAACATGGGCAGTCGCTTGTTACAGGACATCATCATTAATGTACCTACGCTTTTGAAAGAGCCTGATATAAAAGGTTAACCAAACCCAAAAATACATACAATAGACCAACAAAAAGATGGCTCAGTAAAAGCATTTTAAAATGAATGTGCAACTCAGCAGGAGTTTGGAATACGCACATTGTTGAGCACGACAAATTGCACAGCATGTATGTCGCTGTGTTGCCAACTGCGACATAGTACAAACATAGCAACAATAGTAGCAAAGTACCTACTTGAAATTGTTGAGAAATAATATTGCAGCAGTAGAAAATAGGGAAGAGAATAAAATTGTTTACGGAAAATGGATAGTGAAGTTAGGTAAATGAAAATGTTTTTGAAATTATTGAATGAATGAAATTATTTATAAAGGAGATTATTACAAAACTCTAGATCGTATATTAAGACGCTGACAACACCTAAACCACGGTCACTGTCAGATTGCATAGAAAAGAAAGAGAAGCGCGATGACACAACGCTTGTAATTTATTGCAAAATATGAAGCAATTATCTATATTTACTCAAAATTGAGTTGAGTGATCGAAAATAAAAAACAACCAAGTTCTGCATTCAAATAAGACGTTCTTGTTATTAATTAAATACGTAACGTATGTTGATATTTAATGCAGATATTTTGGGATTAAACTCAAGGTAAGAGGTTAGTTTAACGTTAGTTTGTATCAAGATTTTTTTTTCAAAACTTGTTTTGGTAACAACCAAGTTCTGGGAAATATGTTCAAAATTAACATATATTTTTTCCGCTACCACAAACTATACAGATTTGGCAATTTATTTTTTCTTAAGAGAAGCCTATTTTGGTCAATTGGGTCTTGTCAGCGCCTTTAAACGTTTGAAACATCGTCCTGTTTCTAACAATCGTTTGAAGATGACAGAGACAGAATTATGTTTTAAATATGTTCAGCGTTAAATGCATTTATACTCCGGCCGATGAGAGAACGCGTTCCTGACACCTGTCAGCTGAGTAGAAAAGAAAACGTGATTTACGATTTTAGACTTTATTAGTTCCTAATCATGTCCAACTGACAAGTGGCAGGAACACATTATCTCATCGGCCAAAATATAGTGACTTGTCGTGCAAACGGTCCTAAAAAAGGTACGAGGAAATGAGAAAAAAAAAATTGACGAAATCTTATCAACTATGGATGTGCTACGTTATAAAACTTACGGAACTGGCTGGGAAACTTCTGTAAGGCGATGATGACCCCTCTTCAAGCCTTCAAGAGCCAAATCTACTGCCTCATTGGGCCCTTATTGAAGTGGAGAGATCGAGAGCTTCATTGGATCTCGTTTCAAATTTGTAGACGAATATGAAGGCAAAAAAACAGACATTTGTTACAGTTAGTTTGAACTAACTATAACAAATCTTTCGCTTTGAAGTCGAATACGACATACATTTTCCTGAGTGTTTATCCAAATATCCTGTTTACTGGTAAAACTTATTGCTGACACATCTCCCATGGTGTACCTACAAAATATAACTAATATTGTGTGAACCTTTAAAGTTTCAACTCGCAATCCTACAAAATTTGTAGGATTGTGACATAGAAATTTTCACATTTATAGATAATATTTAAATTATCTATAAATGTGAAAATTTCTATGTTTGGATGTTTGTTACTCAATCACGCAAAATTCACTGATTGGTCGCAATTAGCTATATCCAATTCCTTGTTACTCTTTAAGTGTTCTTACGTGTTGCCGACTCCCACTGGGCGGTCCTAGAAAAGATATACGCGATTTCGACTTGTTTACCTTGAACTGCATTTGTTAAGCATAGGCCGGCCAGATAAGTACTCGTATTTTATACTACCGTTGCGTCCAAATATGGCAGGCCTACAACGCACCCCGCACAAAACGCTTAAAACTCAAACAACCGGCCTGAACCAGACTCAGACGCAGTCGTAATCGTAACCTTATATCAACTCGGCAACTCCGCTACTGAATGTCGAAGTTTGAAATGTCGACGTATGTTAGTTCTAAAGTACAGGATCTCGATGTACGCCAGTTCGAAAGTTCACAAGAGCGAAGTATGCAAGGCCGACGTATCGTTAGTTAGAAAGCATACGAGTGCGTATAGCGAAGGATAATGTTAGGTTAGGTTAGGTTAGAACAGTGACCACTAACGGACCAGATCCCCTCTATTACTCTAATTCAGGGTAATTTCGAACTGGCGTACATCGCACTCGTATGCTTTCTAACTAACGATACGTCGGCCTTGCATCGCTCTTGTGAACTTTCGAACTGGCGTACATCGAGATCCTGTACTTTAGAACTAACATACGTCGACATTTCAAACTTCGACATTCAGTAGCGGAGTCCAACTCGGCAGTAACGATGAACGACTACGTAAACACTAACAGAGAGAAACGCTTTTGCAAAGGAGACTCACCGCATGGAGAGGATGCATATTATGCCCACTAGATGATGGGAACAGCCGCATAGGTCGATCGATCAGGTTAAGCTACGCTTGCCGCAGTTGGTCTGTGGATGAATGACCATCTTTACATACCAAGTCCCCTTACCCTTACCTACCTTAAACCTACCTACCTTAAACCTCTTCGTGCCTCGGAAAGCACGTTAAGCTGTTGGTCCCGACTGTCATTCGTGGATCTTTGACAGTCGTTACGGGTAGTCGGTAGCCCGAAAGTCTGACAACTAGTCTTACCAAGGGGTATTGTATTACCCAGTAACCGGATTGTGGAGGTCAGATAGGCAGTCGCTCCATGTAAAATACTGGTATTCAGCTGCAATCGGTTAGACTGGTAGCCGACCCCAACGTAGAAAAGGCTAGGCAGATGATGACGTTATCATGATTAGATATTACAATAAGAAACTGAAAGGAACTTAGGATTAAGACCACACCCTTGTGTCTTATGAGTTATAACCGTTTACGATTTAATTTAGTTAAGGATCAGGGATTTTGCAGATATTCGCACCCGTATTAATCAATGCGGAGCTCATGCGTATGCAGATGTGGTAGAAAAGGGTGAACATAAGTAAACTCATAATCAAGAAAATGGAAATTAATCGTCAGTATAGCTCTAAATCGTCACATTTTCACGAAATAGTCTTATATCCTCATATCAAACATATCATTTTGAGAGCGATGTTGATTTTTAAATTATTATAATTCAGTCATTATTTTATTATAATTGCCGCGAATTGAATTATGATCAATATACAACGAAACTGCGCTGCAATTTGCAAAAAAAGTAAGAAATGTTGAATTTCGCCTGGCCGCTTTAACGGATCCCTTAAAAAAACTTGAGATCCGCATACGCATCCGCGGATGTTAAAAAATCTGCATCCGCAACATCCCTGTTAAGGACATAAACTTTGAAAAGTAGTACTTTAGGTTTGCAATTCAGATTATGATTCCTGCCTTTAATCGTAATCATCTGAATTGCATCTAGGAATCAGTTCGTTTAGCTTCCTTGGAATATTTTTCATATTATGGAAATCGTGTGCCACTGAATAAGTTGAAAACTTGGATGTCTGGTGGCACCGTCCGTCTTGGATGTTCAATTATTCTTGGTTCGATTTTCTTCTTCACTGGGAAGTTTAGTGAAACTGAATAGCTACAGGCAACGAGGTCAAATGTTCATGTTCAACTTGTCTTTACCTAATGTAATTGGTCTTTGTCCATGTTATATAATAATAATACCAGCCTATTATTGTCCCACTGCAGAGCAAAGGCCTCTTCTGATACAGAGAAGACACGAGCATTGTTTTTTTTTTGTGTGCTTTTGACATCAATTGATTTGATTTGACATTTATCTGCTACTCATATTGTTACGTCATATAATTAACTTTATTTATTTATGAGTAACTCAACTTTTAATTACTTATTGAATTGCACAATTGACACTCGTAAAATTGACATAAATAATTGTTAGCTTTTGTATTTAATATGGTTCAAGGACCTGAAATAAATGAATTTTATTTTATTTCATTGATCTTTACGCTTGCTCAAGACGGGTTGGCGATTTCTGACTTATATTGTGTGTGTCCGTGTTATGTTACAGGAAAACAAATCAATATTGCTGTATTATTTATATTTTTAGCTGCGCCCCGCGTTTACATAATCAGCCTATTATGTTCCCACTGCTGGGACACAGGCCTCCTCTCTGTGAGAGGGAGTGGGCCGTAATCCACCACGCGGACCCAGTGCGGGTTGGTAGATGTCACATGTCTTCGAATTTTTGGTTCTAGGACATGCCGGTTTCCTCACGATGTTTTCCTTCACCGTTTTAAGAGCAGTGGTGATGAAATAATTTATACAAAGTAAAGCGCCTGTCTGGGTTCGAACCTACGACCTACAACTCGTAAGTCACGGCCGTTACCACTGGGCCACCACTGCTCCGCGTTTAGTCTCGATCCCGTAGGAATATCGGGATAAAAGTATGCGATGTCCTAATGCAAGGTCACCCATGCCTGCCAGGGTCGCGGGAAAGTCCGAAAGGGTTACCAAGGCCCCTGGCAACACAGGCAACGGAAGGAACACGGGTGGGTTTTAGTCAGTAAGAGTCTGACACACACTCCCGCTCCGCCCAGAGCGGGATAAGTTATTTGATAAATTCCCACCAAAAAAAGAAATGGTCTACCCATGTGCCAAATTTCATCCAATCCATTTAGCCGTTTTAGCGTGAAAGCGTTACAAATAAACAAACAAACTCACTTTAGCATTTATAATATTAGTTAAAATTAGGATTTAACTTAGTTCTGAAAAACACTTTGTTTAATTACTCTACAATACTTTATTCATCGTCTATTTCCAAAAGATTTCTGCAATGAAATTTCTTGCTACGTACGTAACAGTTTCCGGGTAGCAAGAAATTTCATGCCACCGGCATGCACGACTAGCAGCTATTGAATGAAATTCTCGATGAAATTCTCAGTACTCTGTGATTATGCGCTAACGAACGCGGATGAACTTAATTATTTTATACTATCAGTGTTGCATGCTTTGGATCAGCTAAATATATAGTAAATGAATATATAGACCTGCATATAAAATATTAATAGAATAAGTGAATGAATGGAAATATAAATACATAGGTGGATATAAAATAATTCTAACTTAATAACAAGGAAAATTAATAAAGCGCTCCTCTTCTCTCTACTTATTTAAAAAAATGCTGTGCCCGACAGGGTGCATTATTCTTTCTATTATTATTTTTTTTATTTACCATCTGAAATTGTACATTATGGATTGCAATAAACGATTTGAGATTTGAACTGGTTTTTTTTTTGAAGCTTCGGTAATATTAACAAAATTTCGAAATACGTGGTAATTCTGCCAGGCTTTTGGGCACTTTTCCTACTGACAGCGATGCGGACGAATTTTTTTATGCCTTGTGAGCTCTTTTATGAGGTTATAAAGAAATTCTAAAACACAATCATATTTAAGAGTAGAATTTTCACGACAAAGCCCAAAATCACGTGCAACAAATCAAGAGGGTATGTAAATTGTGACGGGTTTAGTACAAACCCCGGCTGTACCCTTCGATTTCCAATAAATTACAGATTAGCTGACTGGAATGTTTCTGGGAGTAATTAAATTTAATTGTGCTAAGTAAAATCAATGACTTTACTTAAGGTACTTTCGTTCGTATACCTACAAGATTAGGTAAACTGTACGTTTTGCCTACCTAACTGAAGTTTGCCCCTCAGTGATCTTCTGTTAGCACTGTCTTCGTTTATCATGACGTTGCTGATGTGCTAATGGTTTATTAATAGGCGTTTGAACCCTTTAGGAAAAAAGTTATTTCTGCAGGCTATTTTATACTGATAAAAATGTGAAAAATGTAAACAAACCGTAAAAAATATTTACACTTCATTTTTATTTATATATAGGTTACCTGTATAACATAGTTATTGCCTGGTTAAGGGACTGACACTCGTTTTTTTCTTATTAGTACCTTTATTTAGAAATAAATCAAGTAAAATACTCTTATTTATATAACCTTAGCATATTCTCTAAAGGAACATCAGTCACTAGTTTCAATATCTTTGGAAACATAAAAATAAAAAATAAACAAAAAAATATCCTCTGAAATCACAGTAATTGCCCGGTACACTTAGTATTTTATTTTTTTTTGGATGGGAAAATATCAAATAACTTCTCCTGCTCTGGGCGGAGCGGGAGAGTGTCAGACTCTTACTGACTAAAGCCCACCCGTGTTCCTTCCGTTGCTTGTGTTGCCAGGGGCACCTTGCAGTCATTGCGTAATGAATCCTATTTTAAATGTAAATAATTATTTATAATTGAGATTTCGTGCCTTTGGCACATTTAAATATAATTCTTCACAATCGAAATTCGTATCATCATCAGAATCATTAATTTTGTAACAAAAGTGACATAAAAACAGCATCATATCTGCATCATCGGGGATGTTACTTTTGTGGTTTTCTGGAACACATCGTAAATTAAATGATTGGCGACAGCCACTGTAATTAATTTTGTTTTTTACAATAATGTGCACACTATACAAACATCACTGGATTTCACGAGGACCTCCTTTACAACGGTGATTCTTTTAACAATATCTTCTGGTTCTCGTGTTGCTGTTTGAGTTTTTGTTTTACCCTCGCTTTGTCCTTCTTTATTCTTCTCAGTCTTCTTCACCTCACTCTCCAATATCTTCTTTTCCTTTTCTTTAAATTGATTTTCCTTATCTGACTGTTTTTTTTTTGTAATGCTAATTTGAAACTGTCTGATGTAATAGTAAACGGTTATCTCTCTATTTGACGCATTCTTTTTCTTATTGCGTGTTTTCGGATACGCTAAATATTCTCCAAAAGAGGATTTTATTTTAACTAACTTCGGACTCTTAAGGATAGTAACAGTGTTTGTGGTAACAGGTTCAGGCTGGTTTGACTGATTTTGAGTTTCAGAGAGATCACGCAGGGAGTACATATTTTGGTCACAATTGGATTTTCCAGGGAGACTGTGTAGGTAATAGAGAGTTTTTCACTTTTAGATGTGCTAGGGAGACTAATTACTTGTGCTGAAGGGACTTCAACTTTATGTATAACTTGTACTTCATCTAATACTCCAGTCCAATTGCAGCCATCTGTAGTCGAATTAGTTGCCGACATAGCTGTATTGCCAGTAAAATTAAGAGCCTGGGAAGTTGATGTTTGACCCTGATTTGCTAACGGTCTATCAGATGTATCAATTGCCATTTCTGTATTATATTGAATAAATTTTGACTGGAATTCTTTCCAGAGGTTATAAAGTATACCGAGGTGAGTTTCAGTTGTGTTAAATGATTCATCTTGGAATCTCTTGCAAAGGGTGACTCCGGTTATATTTTTTAATGTCTCGAACGTAATTGTTGCAGTATCAGGAATTTCTTTAGAAGTTTCTCTCTGACTTAGTGTTCTTGCCTAAACACTTTGAATAGTTGATGGAATCAGGATTAAACGGACAAAGACCACAAGTCCTAAATCTATTGACTAATATTTCTGGCCTCAGACTTGCCGCAAAGACTTCATTGAAAATAGGAGCAAAGTTAAGCTTTGTTATCCTCTTATTTTCATTCTATAGATACCATTTCTTTAAATACTTTCACCAACCCATTTTCAGAGGTCTAAATGCAAAGACGTCAGATGGCTGAATAATCCTTGTCGCATTGGGGTACAAAGCTATCAACTCAATTTGAAGATGCGTACATAACTGGCTCAAATTATAATTTAAATGATTTTGTGACCATCAACATGCAGAATGGCCGGAAATTCAATGGCTTTGTTTACTAAGTACGGATGAAAAACATTGGCGATAAATTCGTAAAATATTTTGGTAGTCATCCAACCATTTTCCGATTTTCCAATACCCCCTTCCGGTAAAGACTCACATACTTTTTCAGGTAGTCTTTGATAGGGATAAACAGTAAATGGGCAGCATATGTCACCTGCAGCCGAGAACGTGAATAAAGCAGTTATAGATTCTTTTGCGTTAGAGTTTTCGATGTCATAAACACTTTTTGACCCCTTCTCAGCTACACCAAGTCCTGAACTTGGGCAAATCTGAAAATTAGTATCGTCTGCATTAAAAATTCTACTAGGTCAGCTAAGAACCTCAATCAAACCTTTTTCTTCAGCGTATGAACGAATTTCGTCAAACCATCCCCTTATATCTTTTTCAGATATGCATGAGCTGGCTTTATTCACTCTACTATACTTAACCTAGGCTGCCTCTTTAAGAAAGCCTTCCACCATTCAATGCCAGGCCTGTTATTTGAAAACGGATTAGGTCTTGGGATCTCCTTAAGAAACTTTTGAACGCTATCTAAAATATTATCTTTATTCTTTGGAAAACCTTTGCGAGCTGAAGTTATAACCCAATCTTCAAGAAGAGCTTCTTCATTTGAAGTCAAGATAGGCGATGGACCCAAACTAGTTTTATGGCCGGGGTTACATTTATAAAACTTTAGTGTTGATCTGGGTACACCATATTTCTGAGCAATTTGGCGATCTGACAATCGCTGTTTATTATTTTGAACTTCAGCAATAGCTTTTTCTGGGATTTCTTGGGTGTATTTTAAATTAGGCGCTTTTAGCATTCTGAAAGAAACAATAATTTTTAATTCAAAAATTTAAAACGGAACAATTGTACAAATAATGACCGGGCTGTATCTTTTGCCAATGGCAATAACTAAGTAATGGCATGGCAACAACCATAATTATCAAAATATTGGTACAGCGATTGCCCACCCCCTTTCAAAACTGTACGAAAAAAGTAACTGTTACAACGATTGGTTAAATAGACACTAGAATAACTTTTCTAACTTATAGATTAATCATAAATTACACAAAAACGAAAAAAGCTAGCAAATATTGTAAATTCAGAAATGTTGTTGTTAAGATAAACCACAAGAAACTTACTTTTTTCGAAGAGCGCCACACCTGTAACAATAAAATCACCCATGACACGTTAAAAACATAAAATGTTGCCAGTTATATAATTTTAAAATGATGCCACGTTTCTAAAAATGACATCTATCGTATTTAATTTGAAATAGTTCCTTTAGAAGTTACAAAAACTGGGTTATTAGTTAATGTTAGCAATCAATATATTCTGGGCAATGACTATAATGGTTACCTCCTCTATTGTACAACACAAAAATATATAGCAAAAAATAAATCAAACATTACAAAATATACAATGAGCGACCTAATCGCATTCTGCGATCTCTTCCAGGCAACCATGGAATGGACAGTGATTGCCCTGGAAATAAAGTGGGGCTGTCGTTGGTGCAAATAATAAGTACCTACTTATACAATATACTAGAATAGATACACAGATCCACAAACATACATACCCTAGACATATCTTAAATAATATATAGGTACATAAGTATGTACTTATGTACCTATATATTATGTATAATCAACGAAAATAAATGTGGTCTATATATAGATATGTCGGGACAGGGGGCCGATTTGAGCTGGATTCTTATCCGTTGAATATTTTACTGGACGTAGATGGGTTCAGCGGGCGAGAAAAAAGTCTGAAGTTGATTATTGATTTTTAGGTTATATTTTGAACTTGACAAAATTTAATAAAACGAAACGGTGGTAAGTTTCTAAGCACTTGTTATCCGTACGATGTCCGATGCTCAAGAGAGCTTCTCCACGCCGCTGTAGCGCTCTCGTCGACTCGCACGAACGTCAGGCTAGACTCTGTCGAAGCGCGTCAACGTCACACTTTCGTTTCGTTGTCAATTGACATCCCGTACTCATGACCTTTCCGATAGATAATTACAGTTACGAGAACAAGATCACAACGAGAAGTAAATTTTTCTTAAATTTTCAACTATTAATTTACTAGGTAGGTACAACGCTACAAGCCACTTTTGACGCGCGGCAAAAATTGCAACTAACGCCGCCATCTTGTCTTATCAATACAGTTCCTATTCCAACAGGCAACATTGCCCTGTCAATGTCACTCAGGCGCCGTAAGGTCCACCAAAGATGTTGCGGCATTCTACCTCTCATTGTAAATTTTATTTTATTTGCATAAAAGTTACCACGCTACATCCAAACAGAGATTAATTAGTTAGGTACCTACTTGACTTCAGAATAACATAAGCTTGAACATACCTATTACCTACCACGATCAATTATATTTGAACTGTTCCAACTAAACACCGATCACGTCACAGTCAATTCAACCGGTATCAATGTCCTAGATGACGTAGTTAATTCAGTTTGTATAGCTTTGCAATCATCTTTATTATGTTAGGTTATAATAAATAACCTATGCATGACAATGCAATCAGTAGGTAAACTAGTAAACCCCAGAAACATCGAAAAAGAAACTGAGAACCTTCAATCTAAGTTTCATTTTCCAAAGCCAATTTTTGACTATGAAACAAATCGTTTTCCGACGCTTGTGTTAGCACCCTAATTACGTAACCAAGTTTCAATCACAACCCGTGGGTTTTGAAGGAAATTTCTAATGTATTGCTTCATAGGTTTGAAAAATTCGTCTGCTCAACAATGTAATGACGCAATGAACGTGACTGAACTGTCAAAATGTCATTGCGATAAATTGTCATTGTGTTTTTTTTTTTACATAAACGAAAAGCATTTATTTCAGTAAAACCGTTTACAGGCACTTTTGAACTGTCAAGGAGTCGCCAGTCAGTCAGAAAGTTGCCCATTCCAAAACGTAGATTTCTTTCTATTTTTCTTCTTTTTAATTTCCTTTCGTAATCGACCCGCGACTGTTTCCCTTTTCCTCAGTCAATGCTGCGACCGTGCCGAAGATTTTAACATTTTCAGCGTATTTTTAATTACTCGCAACCGGCGTGCGTGTATGACGGGATGTATGAACGTAAACGAAGCAAAAAGATACGATGTCATTCATACACACGCGGCCAGTTCTGTAGTATCTGCCTACCCCCATGGAAAGAAGGCGTGAGTTTATGTATTTTAATTACCTACCAGTTTAAAAATCCGCGCAATCCAGTAAAAAACAAAAACTACTAAATGTGTGTATAGATAACCCCAAACACAATAAAGTCAACACAGAAATCAAACCAAACACAAACCAATCAAATGCAAGAAAATATTTCATAACGAACAACAGCTCGAACTATTTACTAGAGATGCCGCGAATAGTTGTTATAGCGAATAGTCGGATAGTCGCCATTATTACTCGACATAAAAAAGGAATATAAAAGTTGTTTATTTATTCTCAAATAATAATATTACATATACAGGGTGGAATTTTGTAATGCCACCTGGAGGGAAAGTACTCTTAATACTGCAGATAGAAAATTTTACTCAAAGGAAACATTTCTTTATTTTTGAATAGAAAGCAAACTGCATTCAAAGATTTTCGAAAATTTTCTTCTCCCACGCCCGGGAATCGAACCGGCTAAAATCTGAAAAAAATATACCCTGTACTTTTGTTGCATCGATCGTTAGGGTCAATTATAAGGATGAAATCTCTCTAACAAACATAAATTAAATGAAAGGAAAACCAGGAAATCTTAAATTAATTTAATTATTTACAAAAAATGGTAAACTAACTAATTAGTTGCTCGAAATGGGCTCCATTCTCTTGGATACACAAATTTATTCTTTTAACGAATACCTTTAATAAAGTGTTGTGGTGAATATTATAAATCGTATTTTGAACTTCAACTCTCAACTCGTTGTCATTCGCATAAGATTTCATGTAAATTTGATTTTTTACATATCCACAAAAAAAAATCTAATGGGGTGAGATCTGGCGATCTCGCAGGCCATCCGATTGTGCCGTTTGTACCAATCCAGGTATTAAAATGGTTATTAATGTACCGTACCAGCCTGGCAGTGCAGGATTGAGCGTCGTATTGATGGGGCCAGGGTACTCATCGGCAAACTATACTGCTTCAGGGAGGGCAATACACGACCACGTGTGATGCGCTTTGTAAGACGGGCATTCTCGGGGACTGGAATCAGCCCTCGAGAATACATGTCTCATATCACAGAGCGCATCGACTTCCTGAAGCAGAAAGTTTGCGCATGGGTGAGCCGTATTCGGCGGTATAAGCGGCGGGTTGATCGATACACGCAAAATCGCATGTTCCAGAGCGATGAGAGGTGGGTATATAGAGCTTGGGAGCGACCTAAACAAAACGTGACAGACGTGTGCCGCCCGGATGATGCCACCACAACTTCGTTCTGGCGCAGCATCTGGTCGGTACCTGTCTGCCATGTTGAGGCTGACTGGATGCGGGAGGTCGACCGAGTGTGTGAAACTATACCAGAAATGGAAGTAGTCGTTATCACGCCATCAGATACAGCTAGAGCGGTCCGTCCGTTACCGAATTGGAAATCACCGGGACCGGACGGACTGCACAACTTTTGGCTGAAATGGCTAACTAGTTCACACACTTGCCTGGCATCTCAGTTCCAGTCATCCTTAGAGTCTGGGTCACTACCGCAGTTTATGACGACAGGCATTAACAAACTCACACTAGAGAGAGGTTATACATTTTAAAATTTTAAGTATAAGTATAATTTTGTTTCTTTATTTTATTAACTTTATTTTCTTTTTGTACTCAACAATAGCTACTTACCCAATGTAACTCCGTACTAGTTTGTGTAAATTGGAAAATGTATTAATAGAGAGAGCCCTGGCACGCATAACACAAGTTTAATCTTAGCTTGGGTGCCAGTGGAGATACTCAGTGATTTATACAAATTAAAAAACAATGTTGTCATAATATTAACCTTAATATGTAAATTGTAAAAATTGGAAATAAAGTTTATTATTATTATTATTATTATTACCCACCTGCTCCATAAGTTAGGTAGTCCCGCGGAACCCAAGAATTATAGACCGATCACGTGTTTGTCGACGGTCTATAAACTTCTTACATCCATTTTGAGAGCGAAAATTAACACACACATTGACAGTAATTCCATTATATCTGCCTCTCAAAATGGATGTAGGAACGGGTCTCGTGGCACTAAGGAGCTACTTCTCATCGACATGGCCATTAGCCAACAGGTTCGTCGATCCCGCAAGGATCTGTCGACTTGGTGGATAGATTATAAGAAGGCCTACGACTCGGTGCCACATACATGGCTCATGAGGGTGCTGGAGTTGTACAAAATAGATACGACTCTACGCACCTTTCTTGAATCGTGTATGTGGCAATGGAGGACAGTCCTTCGCTATCCAGGCTGTCAACAAATCAAGGGGAATGATGAGCCTGTATGGATTAAACGGGGAATATTTCAGGGCGACAGTTTAAGTCCACTTTGGTTCTGCTTAGCCCTGAATCCTCTAAGCATGCCGCTGGAAGATTCAGGTCTATGCTATCGGTTGAGGAGAGGTGGTCAGGTCATATCTCACCTCCTCTACATGGATGGCTTGAAAATGTTTGCCCCCAACAAATTGCAACTGATGAAGCTACTGAAGGTAACTGAAACTTTCAGTAGCGCCAACAGAATGGAGTTTGGTGTGGACAAATGTGCAGTCATGCATGTGAAGCGAGGGGAGATAATGAATTCCCTCTCCTCACCCGAAATCTATAAGTATTTGGGAATGTCGGAAGCGTTAGGCATCAACGTTACTGACATGAAGCAATCGTTGAAGGAGTGCTTTTTTGGCCGCCTGAATTCCGCGTTGAGGTAATAATCGTGTTTTTGTTAAAATATTGTGAAAGTTTTGCTGTTACACGAGTAAGTTTTGATCAGATATTTTTGATCAAGGTTGTTTTTCTATGACGCAAATGTCTGGTTCTTTTTAGTTTCACGCGACAAGTAGAACTCTCGTACCTGCATAATAAAAAGTTTTCTTATATCTGTATCAATATATACCGCAATATTAAATTATTAGTTCAAAGGCTGAGAGACAGAGAACACAAAAGCACTACATACAGATTACAACATTTTTATTTTTTAGGGTTCCCTTATACTTTCGCCATGGCATACATACCACGCCGACAAAGTGCTAAAATAAAACCTTGAAAAAAAAATTTTTTGGGTACCTTGCTCGTAATGTGGGGATAATATCTTTTTTCTCGTCTACCCAAAGGTGTGAGGTATCGTTGGATAGGCCGTTTAAAAATATTGTGGATCTGTAAATACGAATTTTCGATTCAAGGATCCGCTTGCGTAATATTAAGCTTTCAAGTGCTATTTTTTTTTAGCGTCATGTGTCCCCACCTCCCTGCCAGTTAAATAGTTATTTATAGAGATGTGAAAAAAATCATGGCAGTAGTAAAGATAATGAAATAAAAAGAAAAACGATACAGCTAAGTATGCTTTACAAGTTAACGAGTAATAGTCGACCAACTTAAATTTGCAGTTGGAGAATTGACCGTGGCAATCGATGTATGGGATAACATGTTTTTCAACTACTTATAATGTTAAGTTTTGTTTTTGCGATAAATTCATCCCAACTTCCCAACTACGGATGGAAAATATTAAGTTAAATTTCCTGATTGGCCCAAAATTCAGCAACGCTAACACCATTCGCTGACGCAAACATTAGGTCCTCACGTGCACAGGTGATGGACTGACAACCTTAAAAAGGTGGCTGGGACAAACTGGATGCGAAAGGCGGAGGACAGGGTGTTGTGGCGCAGCCTCGGATAGGCCTATACCCAGCAGAGGACTGCTATAGGTTGAGTTGATTGATTGATTTTGCACAGGTGATAGGCCATGGTCTGCGGGGAGCGATAGGCTATGGGCAGCCGTCACCTCCTCCTGCGAAGCAGTAATACTCACGAAGGAGGAAGCGGGACGGTTGAGGGAAAGGCAAATTTCGCGACCTTTCGCCCCTAGCCGCCGCAGGAGACGCCCTGGGCGTCGGGAATCCCAGGCGGATTTCCGGCCACAGTAGGCGCTGGCTTGCGGACGGTTAGCAATGGGTTGCTCGCCGTCCGGTAAAAACCAGGCCTAGGTCGACTGCGCATTGTGTTCCACGCGCGCCTCAAAGAGATGTCGTCAGCACAAGTGTAGGGGTCCACTAGGGCCGATGCCTGCCGGGGTGCTGGGAAAGTCCGGAAGGGATACCGAGGCCCCTGGCAACACAGGCAACAGAAGGAACACGGGTGGGTTTTAGTCAGTAAGAGTCTGACACACCCTCCCGCTCCGCCCAGAGCCGGAGAAGGTATTGGATAATTTCCGCCCCAAAAAAAAAGGTCTGCGGGGAGACGCCACATATACATTGAGGATCCGAACCATCCGAAAAACCCGACCTGTCAAGATTGTCTGTACTGCGGCCAACCTAACCAATAAAGTATAGAAATACTTTTGGTCACATATTAATCGCATACAAAGTGAAAGGTGACACTCCGACCGATTACCTGCTGAGTCTAAATGTACCAGGCTGGACCAATTAGAGGTGCGCCCAGTAGGGAGTCCTCTTGTTTTAGACCATAGACTCGTAAAGGTACCACGAATAATTTAATTCGATGATTTAGATAAAGGTTGGGACATATTTTAGGTGCAGTGTAGGCGGGTCCTAAGATATTATCGTAGGTAAAATGTTGAAACTAATTGTTGAGCTTTGAGTTATGGGTTATTAAAGCTTGTTAATAGGAGATTATTGTAATATATTTTCATATATTGCTATTGATATTTAAATTAGAGTAAGTAGTAGCTATGTTCCGTGTAATTTCAATTATTTATCCATAAAGTTCTCGTGTGTCATAATATTTTCAAATTCTGATTAAATTGATCATCTTTAGGTACCTATATCCCGTTGTTGTTGTTGACTTGTTCCACAGTTGCCATCTTGATGATATAAACTGTTTGCCAAATTTCATTCTAATCCTATCGGTAGCATAATACTAATTATTTAAATACTATTTTGAATTCATACAAGCCTAGTTAGTACTTTTTGTTAGGTTAGTGCTCAGATATTGTGCACAACGTGTCGTGAAAAGAATACCGTCTTGAGCGCAATTTAATCAGAATTTGAAAATATTATGACACACGAGAACTTTATGGATAAATAATTGAAATTACACGGAACATAGCTACTACTTACTCTAATTTAAATATCAATAGCAATATATGAAAATATATTACAATAATCTCCTATTAACAAGCTTTAATAACCCATAACTCAAAGCTCAACAATTAGTTTCAACATTTTACCTACGATAATATCTTAGGACCCGTAGTTTTATGTGACTTGATTCACAATTCTAGCGAATTCACAAAGTTGTTAAAATACTTTTATGGCATGTGGCACATCATTAGAAAGAGGATAGACTGGAGAATTAATGAGGGAGTTGGAAGATCCCGGTCGCTTTTGGTTTTTTTTTTGTAGCCTTATAAATAGCTGTAACATGTACAGCTTTAATTTAAGTTTTACCTTTGCGAGTGAATTAAAAAAAAACTAGGTGACTAATATCACTAATTTTGTATTTAAAAGTATTTTTAAACAATACACATCGAAATAAAATTAAAATTCAGAGTCTACGCCTTATATTTTTTTTTAAATCTGTATTTGAATGTAAAATTTGGGTCTTTTTTTTGGAAAACAATAAAAGTCGATAAAAAAAAATCCACAGAGTATGAGGGGTGTTAAGGGGTCTGAAAGGCTAGCGGATGACCCCTTCAGTCGACCATTTCAATTTGGCACACGATGCACCAAACACCCTGTATAATAAATATATCTATATACGAATAAATTATTGCCCAAAATTACTGTATATGTTTCAACTAGTAAACTATACTAACTAGTACTATAAGATAGTACAGTTAATTTTAAGAAAAAGTAATGACAGATAAAGTAAATTGTTTTTCTTTGTTTTCCTAAAGTTTACTTATGGTGATTTTAGTCCCTTTTGAACAGACACTCCTCATTATCTGTGTGCCACATTTCATACAAATTCGATTAGCCGTTTTTGTGTTAAAGAGTAACAAACATCCATCCATCCTCGCAGACTTTCGCGTTTCTAGTATTAGTACGATTTTTATTTGATGTTCTTTTTTTTTGTATAATGTTTTAATGCGCTAATTGATAGTGCCGTGCTTTCCTATAATTTTTATACATGCGAGATCTATATTACGACAAAGACTTTGATTTAATGCTATATATGTGTTTAGTTGGCAAGCCTATATATAAATAAATAAATTCAAGCTTTGGGTTACCTAAGAGTAGAGCCCTAATTTTGGATCGTAATTAATTCATTATCATTTAATAGACTTCATTTAATGAAGTAGACCCTATTATTTAATGTCAAAGGTGAACGAATTCTTCGGAGAAAACGGTCGTAATATATTAATATATATTACGACCGTTTTCTCCGTATAAGTAAGTAGGTATGTATACTTTTAGAAAGCACCTACATTAGGGGCAATCTATACTTCAATATCTATACTTAACTAATAATTTTATTTATTAACATAATCAAATTACAAGATGGTTATGAACATTAACTGTTAACTTAACTAATTATATTACTTAACTTATATTATAAAGAGGTAAAGGTTTGTAAGATTGTATGTAGGGGGTAATTTCTGGAACTCCCCGTCGGATTTGAAAAAATATTTATGCATTTGATAGCCCAATTGTTGAGGAAGTTATTTAACATCACGCCACGACCCTTATGATCTGAGCAAAAACAAAAAAGTCAGAAAGACCATTAAGCGAAAACGAAGTAATAGCGCGGGCGGGCGATGATACGCACTGTGTCGGGGGAACAAGAAATTTCAACAAGAATTTTTTGTGCGGACGAAGTCGCGGGTTGAAGATATTATAATTATGTTTCTCGGAACATATCAGTATTTATGGATATATTATACGTGTCTTGTTCGACAATACGTAGAAACTTATACTTTTAACACCTCGCTTGAAGTACTTACATAATCAGCCTATAATGTTCCCACTGCAGGGACACATGCCTCCTCTCTTCGAAAGGGAGTTGGCTGTAATCTACCACGTGGGCCCAGTGCGGGTTGGTAGATGTCACATTTCTTCGATGTTTTGGTTCTAGGAAATGCCGGCCGGTTTCCTCACGATGTTTTCCTTCACCGTTTTGAGAGCAGTGGTGATGAAATTATTTACACAAAGTAAAGAGCCTACCAGGTTCCAACCCACGACCTACATACAATTCGTAAGTCGGGGCCATTACCAGTTAAGCAATAAAAACCATCATCATCATCTGCCTAGCCTTTTCTCAACTACGTTGGGGTCAGCTTCCAGTCTTTCCGGATACAGCTGAATAACAAAGCAATAAAAAACATTGCTCACTAAAACAATGTAATCAGTTTTATAAGACACAAATCTAACTATACAATGTTTAAACGCTCAAAACATTCTCCACATACAGTGATTTTGAAGCAATCAGTCTTTTTTCAGCCAGTGATAAAACCTCCGCCATCTTTTGCTCTCCAATTTCAAATCGTTCAACAATTCTTTTATTTTGACGAGTCGTTAGTGTTTTTGTTCGGAGCCGGTCACAGGACGAATGGCTGAAATTCTAGGAGCGGGTGCGCCCCGCCTACATGTCGGAACCCTGGCACCTTTGGAATCTGGACGACAAACTATGCTTATTGGCCCCTTTTAGTTCCCATGCTCGTTAGGTGAAATACCAAAGAGTTTTGGATAAATAAATAAGTTAACATACCTATCCGGTTCTTTTGGAGGAGATAACTGCCAATGAAATTTTATCATTGAGAAGAGTAGATTTGAAACGTTTCCAAACGGGATGTTAGATCACAGCAACAATATGTTAGCAGATAATAATTAAAATTGTATCTACATTGCCAGACGGATAATTTAAAAACCGGCCAAGTGCGTGTCGGATCACGCACATTGAAGGCAAAAGAATTGGTGTTGTGAATCCACGGTCTTAAGTGGCGTGTGGTCTGTATATGGCCACTACACACCTTTTAAAGTACCTACTTACTCGACGGTGTTTTTAAGGTGATTATTTTGAAGGGGCCTTCCAAAATGGATTGTCAAGAGATGAGAAGCGTCAGCTTGTCAAAACCCGACTGCCAATGATTCAGATGTCGAAAGACATTTCATAGTACGGTCTATTGATTTGTTTATTGGTAGGTAGATGTGTTTTTGAAAATAATTGGATCATAAAACTAGAAACTGATATTATCATAGATAGATAACTGATACCGAGCATCTACCCGTAGGGTCCAACCTTCCGTGGCCCACTTGGAAGTCTGAACCGCCTCCAAACTCAAGTGGAAAGATGCGACTACATCCTTGCAAAGTGAGGGTATCTCGACGGCACGGCAGCAGGGTGTGGGCGTGGAGCTGTGGCGCAAACAAAATCCCATCGCCTATGCTAATGCCCTCTTTGCCCCAAAAAATGTAGCCGTCTCTGCGCTGCCAGTGACGATGGCGTGGAAGTGGCGAACATAGACAGTGTTTTAAATATTGGCCCAAGCCAACATATTTTTCCTTCTGATGCACCTTGCAGGTCGCATCTTAGAAATCTCCTTAAATCCCATCCCCACTCTACCGACTTCTACTCCTACTCCTTCACTGTGCACCGGTTCGACTGTGGAATTCACGCTTCCGCCTGACATTAGGGACTGCGAAACTGTTGCTGTTTTTAAAAGAAGAGTGAAAGAACACTATGTTTCCACTTTGCCATAGTTGCATATTATGTATTTATTATTTTATACGATTAATTAAATATAAGTATTTTAGTAATATTTATTTTAGAAGTATGTATTTATGTAAGTATATTCTCTTATTGTATGTGTAAATTAGTGAATAGTTTTTTTTTTGTTTTTTTTTTTATGTATATTGTTTTCTCTTCTACTCTTACACACGGTGTCTACATCTCTTTGTCTACTGTATGCTGGAAGAGATTTCTTTAGAAATAAGCATCACCTTTGTACGTATTTTTCTGTTCCTTTCTTCTTGTCTGTTTATGTGTGTACATAAACTGTTAAATAAAATAAACTAATTAAAACACTGGCGTGCCATCGACACGAAGAAAACAAGACTGATATATGACTGAGTTGTGGAAGTCAGATAGACAGTCGCTCCATGTAAAATACTGGTATTTAGCGGCATCCTCAACATAGTTGGGAAAAGGCTATGCAGATGAGTGTCATATATAGACAGAATATACATATTTCCTATACGAAGTCTTTAGAGTTGAAAAGTAGGAAATATTATTACGATGGTTGCATCATAAACCAACTTCAATAGGTACACCCTGCTACATATCAAGCTATATATTTCCAGTAGCTATACAGTACCAGCTGACCTCTCATTGTAGGGAAATCCTATTCAATGCGCGATCAGCTTATACTGGAAATATATAGCTTGATATGTAGCCGTAAGTACCTTGACTACATACAAACCAAGGTACCAAACCAAAAAAGACCCTCGTCTACATTATTACCTCTATCGAAATAATCAAATTAACATCAGTAAATTAAATCCCAACAATGTCGTGTCACAGCAACTGTCGGACTAGCGTCATTTAAATCCAAATCCTCTTAGTAAGGTCAGAACCAGTTTAATGGAACGTACCTCTTATAAAATATAAAGTACCTGTTAGCTTTTTCCCGTGGCTTCGCCCGCGTGGAGGCCGTATATTATTCTACGAGAACGTACTATCAGGGCCTCAAGTCTGCTATTACAATAGTGTCGGAATGGTCTGTTCCGATCCTTATTAATGACGCCATTATATTAGTAGATTACCAAACTTGTCAAAATCAACAATTATAAAATCAATGGTAGACCATTCTGACACTATTGTAATAGCAGACTTGAGGCCCTGGATTAAAAGTATCCTGTGTTAATCCAGCGAGGTACCACTAACAATGAAAATACCTTTCATTTTGACAATCCAAAAACATTAATTGCGTGATTTACTTTGTCGAGCAGACAAATTTTTCAAACATTTGAAGCAATGGATTAGCAATATCCTTCAAAATCCGTAGAATTATGATTGAAAGTGTGTTTCAAATTTTATCCAAATCCGTTCAGCCGTTTTTGCTCGATTGAGTAACAAACATTCAAACATAAACTTTCACATATAGTTATTTTTTTAAAGTGTAACGAAACATTTCCTTATAATGCGATTATAACGCGGCAACTTATTTTGTAGGCTGTGGTAATTAAAATATGGGGTACTTATTATTCGAGAACTGTCTGTCAATCAGGGATTCTATGTGTTTGAGAACAGTGGTATCGGATTAATTCTGGGATAACTTTTAATTTATACTTTTATGGATCGAAATAAAGGCTCGTCAGACTGGGGCGATATCGCGGGCGCGACAAGCATGTTGCTGCCTGTCGCGCTCGCGATATTGTGCTAGTCTGCACGAGCCTTAACTGATTCGTTGGTCTTGTGATCGCAAGTGTGATTGCTGAGCATGACGACCGGCCGGCTAATTACGTAACTTAAGACGCTGACAACACCTCAACCGCGGTCACTGTCAGATTGCATAGAAAAGAAAGAGAAGCGCGACGACAAAACGCTTGTAATTTATTGCAAAATATGAAGTAATTATCTATTTACTCAGAATTGAGTTGAGTAATCGAAAATAAAAAACAACCAAGTTCTGCATTAGAATAAGACGTACTTGTTATTAATTAAATACGTAATTTATGTTGATATTTAATACAGATATTTTGGATTAGAACTCAAGGTAAGAGGTTAGTTTAACGTTAGTTTGTATCGAGATTTTTTTTTCAAAACGTGTTTTGGTGACAACCAAGTTCTGGGAAATATGTTCAAAATTAACATACATTTTTTCCGCTACCACAAACTATACAGATTTGGCAATTTTCTTTCTTAAGAGAAGCCTATTTTGGTCAATTGGGTCTTGTCAGCGCCTTAATAACAATTGCAATGCAATATGCATAGGTATATGTATGTATATACTTATATTTTAATAAATATTTATTCCACAGTTTTCGTTATTGCACCTACCACTGTCTGTCTCTGCATCACCCAAAGGTTGACTGGTAGAAAATGCCTATGGCATTAAGGCCTCTGTACATTTGTGTGCGTAAAGTATTAAATAAATAAATTAATAAATGCATTTCATTTTGACAGTTCAACAACATTCATTGCCTTATTGACGTTGTTTCGCAGACAATTTTTTCAAACTTAGGAAGCAATGGGTAAGGAATGTGTTTACGGAATTGGGTTTATCAATTAATTTATTTTCTTAATCTGGGGCGGTATGTGTGCAAATGGATATCCAAGTACACATATATTTTAAATTTAAATACTGCAACTGTTGGCAATTTGCCGTGGAATCGATAAGTTGCACAGCGATTAATTTCATTTTTTCAATTAGAATTTTATTACCTTTCTAATTAAAATTGGTATTGCTGTTGAGGTGTGATTTTTATTTTGGTTAGCAAATTAGTTTTTTTTCGATTAAACGCTGTTCTTTTTGTTGTTTATCGTAAATATCGTGCTGTGGGTATTTGCTATCATCATTCATGAGGTTTTCTTAAGTTTATTCATGCACATTTACTATAAAGTTTAATTATTTTACCAATATTTTTCATCTTTCAGCGGGAGGGTGTGTCAGACTCTTACTGACAAAAACCCACCCGTATTCCTTCCGTTGCCTGTACTGCCAGGGGCCTCAGTAACCCTTTCGAACTTCCACGCGACCCCGGCAGGCATCGGCCCTAGGACGGTTGAGAGAAAGGCAAGTTTCGCGCTCTCTCGCCCATAGCCGCCGCAGGAGACGCTCTGGGCGTCGGGAATCCCGGGCGGACTATCCCCTCCAAGCATGTGCTTAGGAGCTACCTTAATCGAGGCCGGAGAGCCTCCAAGCCCAGGCCCCAGGCTTTCCCAGGTAAGCTCTTGGGTCCTCGGGCGGTATTTTTGGCACTCCGCCTGCGTACCGCCACTCTCATTTCCACCTCGGTCACCTCCGGAGCATCGTCGTCGTCGTCGTCATGAGCCATGAGTGGGGAGGTGTGTTCCCCTCGCGAAGGGAACAGAGCGCTCAACACATACTCCACAAGCTGGGGCCGGAGACTCTGCGTCAGCGGGGGACCCCATGGGTGGACAAAACACTTGCGATATCTCTGCTAGGTATTGCAGACAAAGAGCCCAAAGACAGGGTCTACCCTTTATGGCTGAACTTTTTTTGTCATATTATTATTTTGCTAAACAGTGGACAGCATAAACATCATTTCGCAGAAAATCGTTTGGCAGACACTCATTTATAAAACATTCAAAACTCATAAGTTTGTAAGTCAGAATCATCTTTAGGCATAAATTTTATATTCATTATAATTAAAAAGTAGAACCATCATATCGCAGAAAGTTCACAGTCAAAATCGTCTTTTGGTATACATTTCATATCGACAGTCATTAAAGGGCAGAACTATCATTTCTCAGAAAGTTTGAAGCAGAAGTGAAAGCAGAAGCCGGCCAGCAAGCCGAAGCTGCGGTGCGGGCGTTAACACCACCTGCTCCTCAGCCCGCGGGCCGCCTCGCCCCTCCGCGCCTACGCGGGCTTAAATTACACTTTAGGGGTAGAGCAGACAAGACTACGTGGAGTCGGTTTTGCAGCGATTCTTTTTTGTCACTAATTTTTGTAGCACAACTTAATGAGTTTTTAAGAATATTATTTTAATTTTAATTAAAAGTTAAAAATGCTGTAGAAATGGCAATATGCCTAATAAAATTATTTCAAATGAAATTCTGCCATCTACATAGTATGCCAAGTGAAATTGTACCAAATAATCGTCGCTTTAAATAAAAGTTATGCTAAATGAAATTATGCGGAATTTTAACTTTGCCAAAGGTATGCCAAATAAAATTCTGCCATCTTAAAGGTATGCCATTATAAATTCGGACATATAAACATTCGGCCAAACAATAATTATATTAAATAATTTTATGACTTAATAATATTGGTTTAAAGAAAATTATGCCAAGTGTGTTATGCCAAATAAATTTCGAAGCATCATGATTCTGCCAGATAGAGGGAACCCCCCATAGACGGCTCTGACCATTCACAACAGCAGTGACCACTGTCATCAGGTGAAAGGTCGGTTATTTCTTTGCCAATGTCAAAAAAACCGGTCAAGTGCGTGTCGGACCACGCACAATGAAGGTTTCCGTAATTTGGTTAGGATGAATTTATCCTAAGAACAAACTTAACATTGTAGTTGAAAAACATGTGCCCTCATACATTCCAACAGCATATGTAAGTTTTTACGCACAATTATGAGAGATTTACCATGTTATTTTATTTTATTTTATTTATTTAGGGACAAAAAAACAGTTACACGTTACAATTTGTAAATCGGAGCTAATTAGGTTCATTTAATTAACGTTTATACGTTTTACTACCACACTATTGTCCAAGGATTCAACAAAAAAAAAAAAAATACTAAGAGGAAAGGACGGACGGTCGCATATTTAAATTATTAATGAAAAGAAGAAAAAAAGAAATAAAAGAAAAGTAAGTTATGAAAGGTTGACAGTAAGTAAAGCTATAGCCATTTTTTTAAATCGTGCACGAGAAAACGCAATAATATCGGTATCAGTAAAGTGTGTGTTATATGTTACTACAAGGCGGCGCGCCGCGGATACCTCTCCGCCGCGGCGGAGAGGTATCCGCTAAACGGCGCGCGGCGTTTGTTTTGCACTTCTCAGTGTGAAACAGACGAGGAACGCGCACCTCCCGCCGTATAATACTTCTAGGTACTACGTAACTTAACTTATTGGTAAGTTCATTACAATCGAACTTATTATTACAAATGCCATGCAGCATCATGACCATGAGGATGTGCTGTTTGAGTAGTTCTAAATAAGAAATTCTCGAGTGATAAAATTTATACTGCTCGTTACGTAGGAATTGTTTTTGAACCATTTCAAGTCTATATGCGTATTTGTCATAGAAATGACTCCAAATAGGATCAGCATATTCTAACTGAGAGCGAGTCAGCGTCTTGTATGAAAATAAGAAAGTAGTTTTTATTTTAAAGTCAAAGAAGAATATCAAAGTGTAATTTGGAATCAAGCAATATTCCAAGATCTCGTATGGACTCAACATTTTTCTCTTTTCAAAGGAATGCAGGGTATATGTGAAATGAATTGTATTTTTATGTTTGGTAAATGTTAAAGAATTATATTTAGGTACCTATGCTGAGTTGTAACTAATCTAGGCAATATTGAAAGAGTCTATGGAGATCCTCTTGACGCAGTAGGTAGTCATGAATATTCAAACAAGACAATTTCCAGGTCCATCAGAGATTATTTTATGACCATATACTTCTTATAGGTTTTCCTGTATTCTATAAGTGAAGAACTATGTTCTCTATTTTTTCAAAATTTTAGGCTCTATCGTTTCGGAGATGAGTAAAGAAAATATATGAAAAATGACCATTCCGCTAATGGTCAATTTTCATATATTTTCTTTAATAATTTTAAAAGTATTTATGTAAAAATATTAAAAATGTAATCTGTAATACTTGCAAAAAACCCTTTTATTTAATATGTCAATCGGTCCAATAGATTCGGAGCAAATTGGCTGTGACAGACGGACAGACAGACAGACAGACAAACAGACACAAGAGTGATCCTATAAGGGTACCGTTTTTTCCTTTTGAGGTACGGAACTCTAAAAAACATCAAAGATTTAAGAAATCTTTGAACAGTAAACACCATCGTAAAGTTTGGTTTTCTGCACAAGCCCTAAGCTTTTATATGCCAATTCACTTCAATCTTCCTCACTAAATCGTATCTTTTATAACTCAATCAGCAAAGCACTAAGCGTTATTGCATCAAACAGATCACCGTCACTCGGTGCAAATTCGTATAAATTGGATAATGGTCGGGACGGGTCGGATCGGGGCGGACGTCACCAATCTGTCCATTGCCGCAAGTGCGGATAAGTGGCGTGTAATGTATCGTTTTAAGGCCTTAATGTACGACATCCGATACGAAAATGTTTTCCCACATGTTGTTTTAGAGACATTGTTTGGATAGTACGCGTAAGATTAAGTTTGTAGTTGCTAACACGAACGCACATGAAATAAAGTAAATATTTCAGATTTAGTTGCCGGAGTGCGTAATACATGGAATGGTGAAGAGAAAGATCGAGGGAGATTTTAAGGTAGTAGGTATAATATGTCATTATTTTGTCTGAATCTTCATGGACTCCTCTAACCAACATTTAGCAACATGTGTATTTTGTGTGGTGTTCATAATAAAGAGTATTCTATTCTAAACCGATATAATGTGTTAATGAGGTGATAAAGAACGAACGATTTTAGAACGATTTTTTTCAAGTATCACCCATAGATAAATAACTAAATAATAAATTTATTTGCCATAAAATACAGATACCTAGGTGATTCACTATGAAATACTGTACATTGTATACATTTAGTTCTATGGTAAAATCTGTACTCAAGTATTATAACTAGAGATCGGATATATGGATGCATATTCACCTAAAATGAATCGAAAATCGAAAAAATGCCGCGGTTCCGGGATCGACGAATTTAGGTTTCTGATGATGAATATTTACTTACTTTCAAATCTTCGCATATATGGAATGCACTTTTGTATCGATCGTGAAAGTATATTTCTGTTATCCCGGGTTTTTTTTTATTGAATATTTTTTTAGAATTCACTTCCATACTATACACCCGACTAGTTATGCATTCCCAGTGTTCCTGGTATCCCGTGATTTTTTTTACAGAAAAAATATTTTAAGAAGCCGCTTCCATACTTTCATAGCTCAAAATTCACTTTAGGTAAATATGCATCCGAATATCCGACCTCTAATTATAACCCTTCCTCCTAAACTAGGTAAACCTGTATCTTAAGAGACAGAGTTTAAGTTAAAGTGCTATTCTGTAAAAATCTCACCGTGAAAACACTGGTGATGTGAGCTTGAAGTGAGCTATCAATAGTGTCAGGTGGCAGGTCCTTGGCATCCCGAACTATTTCGTAAAAATCTCACCGTGTAATCTTGGTGAAGTAATCTTGTAATGAGCTGTCAATCCACCTGATGCTACTGTTAACATTGACACTGTTGACAGCTAACTTCACCTAAGTTACCACGGTGAGATTTTTATAGAATACATCAGGCATCTGAAATTCCTGCATTGGCACAAGAATCCTACCTTCTACCTACCTTAATATTATTATAAATGCGAAAGTTTGTAAGAATGGATGGATGGATGGATATTTGTTACTCTTTCACGCAATAAGTACTGAACGGATTTGGATGAAATTTGGCACACAGATAGTTTACAGCCAGGAATAACACATATAATACTTTTATCCCGATATACCCACGGGGTCAAAACTTATGCGGGTGAAACCGCGGGGCGCATCTAGTTATATATAAATCTATATGTAAAGGGTAAGTGCTAAGGTGAAAAAGGAAAATGCACCAAAGCTCATATCTCTAAAAAAATAATTAACAACTCTGTCAAGATAAATAAATTTAAAGCACCACCTCACCACCTAATGGCACTTTTAAGTCGCTATCTCAAACCACTTAACATGAAAACATGACAATAAAGACGTGAAGTGTCCTATTTATAAATCTCTTGAAAACAGTAGCACCTTTATATACATAATCTTAAGATGGATATACCACTGTTAATGCTCGTTTAAGTGCATCGAATGATCAAACACACTCACTTGCAAACACATACACGAGTGTATGGGAGTGTGTCGGCTGCTCGTGAGCCGTGCGAGTTGAAAGAGTCAATTGACTGAATGGGTCATCGACTTGTGGGCTGATATGTCTGTAAAGGGGCAATGTGTGACTGACTGCGTACTTGATTGATTGAACTGAAGTGATGGTATGCATTTGCCAGTTCTGTTCAATACTGCCTAATATAGATAGAATAGATCTATGCGAATTAGTGGTCGCCCACTGGTCGAAATGGGATCCCCTCTTCTTACAATCTATAAGGTACCTACTTAGTAGTAAGTACCTTATACCTTACTACTATCTTCAGAACTACTGATCCGATGCCGAGAATTCTTTCATTAATGGGAAGCTACAGTATTGCCGAGTGTCATAGATTTTTTTTAACAAGAAATTTCACGCGTGCGAAGTCGCGGGTAGGAGCTAGTTATAAAATAAAGGCCCCTGCAGACAGGGTTGACACAATGGGTGAGGCGACACCGGTATAACAATTTCCGTAAAGTTTTCATAGACATTTTTGAAAAATTTGGCGCCGTCGCATCGCGTCCCCTGCGGGGGCCTTAAAGGCTTTTCGTGTCTGTCTGTGTGACCGCGTTGCTCTTGTAAACCCAACGGAGTTAGATGCGGTTTTAGCAGGGGCTGGTCGCTAGTTAAATTTAAACGGCAGCTTGGTCAGTAGTGGGCTGGTTAAAACCTGAAGTCTGAAACTATGTATACAGTTTTTCCAATCATAATTTCACCTGGATCCATCATCTGCTTAGTGATAATGACGATAATAATTATTTAAAACTGAAACTGATATTGATCTAAACTTTGCTCTTTGAAATAACTTGTAGCGGTAAGAACTTCATTGGTAGCGTCAGAAATGACGAAGACGCAGTTGTTGAAAAAGGAACTAACTTTCCTTTTTCAGTCGATGCGCATACAACAGAATTGAATCAAAACTTTTTACTTCGGCTTTAAAGAAACGAAACAAGAAAAGTAGGCGGTAGTTCGGGAAAGAAAATGTCAAAATAGCCTTTGCACTCGTTATGTGAATAAGCAATTTCCTCCTATATTAATAACAAAACACTGCAATCAATGTCAGGAGCACTGGTGGCCCAGTGATAACGGCCGCCACTTACGAGTTGTATGTAGGTCGTAGGTTCGAACCCTTACAGGCGCTTTACTTTGTAACCTAAATAATTTAATCACGACTGCTCTCAAAATGGGGAAGGAAAACATCCCGAGGAAACCGGCATATCCTAGAACCAACAATTCTAAGACATGTGACATCTCAGGCCATCATCCCTCTCACAGAGAGGAGGCCTGTGTCCCAGCAGCGGGAACTTTATATGCTGATCATGGCAATCAATGTATCCAGTAACCACAATTTACGAATAACAGTTTTAATTACGATGAAAAAGAAAACACTTATAAACTAAAAACATATAAATAATGTACACAATATGTACAGTCTACCGCAGGTCGGTAGTAGCACTTTGACCTAAGCTGGCTTAAAGTAGTACAGAATTTTAATGGGATAACAGGCCAGCTTATACTAGTTTTGTTACCACTTACGTAAGATCCACTGTAATAGATACGGTCAATAGTTTAAAACTCCCTCAGTGCGTAGTCGTCACGCGATCAGTTTCGTCCAGTCATGTTTAGACATTACTACAGCAATTTGGCTTTATTAGGTTTTTTTACGAGCAATTTAAAGCTACACAATACATTAATGGACAGCCTTTACGGTGAAATTGATCCATCAATGTGGAATGTACTTTTAAACTTAGTAGGTATGGGTGGATCTGGGAGTCTACTCCGTAATCACGAAATCCGTAGTTTTGGCCGAAGTTACGAGCTATTCCTACTCCGTTTCACTTATGGACACACGTTTCAATTCATTCTCAGTTCAGGATCCGAACTATGAATGAATAGAATACGATTAGACAGTTGTCTTTCTAATCCCGATGTGTATTTGCCCGTCAGAAAAATTTAAGTTGTCACCTGTTTTGACGGATCAAGTACGTTCTGACGGGTCCGTATCTCTGTTGACGAACTTAGAGAGTAGATCCCCTGAATAAATTGCATTATTTTCAAGTTTTTAAACTATCACGATGATATTACCTTTCACTGTAGGTAAACCTAAACGAAGTAATCACAACAAAAATGAATCCGCTATTAATTGTAAAAGGACTTCAAATCTTATTTAGTTATATACGACACATATCAATAGTTTTGGTAATTTTTCAGGAGAGCAGTTTAAAGAAAGTTGAAAGTTTAACACGCAATTACACAAAGATGTGCAGCGACAGTGTGTGTGACCGCGCACACAGTGAGCGCAGGAAGTGAATACTTAGGCCCGTATTATAGAACGTCACTCAATACTCAAGCACTACTTAAAACTAGATTCAAGCCATTTGATTGGTTAAAACTAGTTTTAAGTAATGCTTGAGAATTGAGTGACGTTCTGTAATACGGACCTTAGATTAGCGCCCGCCGCTTTTGCTCGGCACAGTCTAAAGGCTTTTACCTACAGACTGGGGCGAAATCGCGGGCGCGACAGGCATATTGCTGCCTGTCGCGACCGCGATAACGCCTCAGTATGCAGGAGCCTTTAAACGATTATCTGTAGGTACTATCATGAGTAGCAAATAAATATTACTATCTATTAAGTATTCTGAAGAATACAAATATAAACATGAAAAAATCCGTCACTTAGGTACTACTTTTGTGCGTATTGCATTGGCATTCCAGTGTTCACTTACCGTTATTGTGTATTGTAAATAAGTTCGATTACAACCGTAATTAAAAGGAATTTAGAGCGAATAATGATAAAGACTGGGTATTCTGTGCCACCAAGTTGAGTATTAGATATAACCGGAGATAAGTGGTATAGAATGTTGTTTGGGGAAGAGTTACAGATATCTATGCACAAGAGATGGGTTACTAAGTAGACCTGAGTTTACTAACATTGTACTTAGAAGATTCAATGCTAATCATGTAGAAATTATCGTTGAACATAACATCTTTTTTCTACTTCTTTACTTGTAACATAGCATTCTTCTTCTACTTGTTACTAGATGTCCGACGAATAATGTAGTCACACAGACTGAATAACTCTGTTATTTGCCGTATTTAAACCCTGCAGGGGTGCAAATAGTCGTGCATGACTGGCAGACAAGAAGGTGCGACGTATCTTATTAAGGGTTTCACAGGGTTCCACAACCACATTGTATTTGTAATGGTTTGATAATAAAAATACTCCATTAGACCAGTTTTGACAAGAATATTTATTTTTCCCTTTTGGTCATTGCAGTTCCTGTCCAGGGGTCATTATATTCTTTCAGTGATGAAGTGTACGAGAGGGGGAGGGGTTTGTCCACAGTTCACATCTATCATCCACTGCAGGCTTAGCATGACGCTTTCTATTTCTACGAAGAATAAACACAGCTCTTTTAATACAAAGTAACATTTCGTTTTTCTAGTTTTGACATCGCACCGAAATCCTCCACAATCTGTCATTTTGTCATTCGTTTCTAACGATCTTTGTCTAGGTCCATTTTAGGGTTCCGTAGTAAACAAGGAACCCTAAAGCCGATCGTCCACCGCCAACTAAACTAAGTTAGTTTAGCTTAGCTCACATAGTTGAGCCAGTTTTTCATACATGTGTGTCCACCGCAAACTGCCAGCAAAGCTATGTAATAGCCCAGCTAAGTCGAACTAACATAGTTGTGTTGGCTGATCCGTAACTACGTGAGCTAAACTAAGCGCTTCTCACTCCCTTGCCTTACCCCTCTGGTGCATGTCGCTAGTGTTGTTCGAACGTGTTTGTACAGAAAGCGATCGTGGGCAGGTAGTGAAACTTATTTTTTGGTGGACGGATAACTTTAGTTTAGTTTAGTTCGCTGAGTTTAGTTTTCACTTAGTTGGCGGTGGACGATCGGCTTTATAGTTTCGCCATGTCCGTCTGTCTGTCTGTTTGTCTGTCTGTCTGTCTGTCTGACCCCACTGTAGCTCAGAGACGCTTAGTACTAGAAAGCTGTAATTTGGCATAGGTATACATATTAATCACGCTAACAAGGTGCTAAAATAAAATCTTGAAAAAAAAACTTAGCGTACCTCCCTTGCACGTGCATCCCCACATTGGGGACGATATAAGGTTTCGAAATCTACCTTATAGCATTGGCTTCTAGACCATCGATATATAAAAAGACAGAAGAAAAGAACACACAAAAAGTACTGTTAGGTCTTGAAATTCCTGCCGGGGTCGCGGGAAGGCCTGCCGGGGTCGCGGGAAGGTACTTATGGGTCACCGAGGCCCCCGCAACACAGGCAACAAGAAGGAATACGGGTGGGTTTTAGTCAGTAAGAGTCTGACACACCCTCCCGCTCCGCCCAGAGCGGGAGAAGTTATTTGATGATTTCCCACCCTCAAAAAAAAAAAAAAAAAAAGGTCTTGAAATTAAAATATGAATACTTTATAACAATTTTAGTGTATACAAAGAAACAACACGTTACTCTCCGCGCACTCCCAATATTGGTGTCGTCTATCGATCACTTCGTACCCATTGCTAGCGCTGCCCGCCCCGTTACGCGTAGAGTTGGACAACCATTGGATTGTCGTTATCAGTACTTACAAAGGTGATGCTTATTGCTAAAGAAATCTCTTCCAGCATACCTTTTTTTTCTCCGCTCTGGGCGGAGCGGGAGGGTGTGTCAGACTCTTACTGACTAAAACCCACCCGTATTCCTTTCTGTTGCCTGTGTTGCGGGGGCCGCGGTGACCCATAAGTACCGTCCCGCGACCCCGGCAGGTTCCAGCATACCTGCGATAGGAAAGTAAATAAAAAGAGATGTAGACACCGTGTGTAAGAGTAGAAGATATAATAAAAACAATTCACAAATTGATATTTATTTAATTCTCTGGGTTTTGTGAAGGTCTCCACAATTTTGCCAATGTCACCTAGTCTACTTATGATAGAGCATTAAATATCCTAAAAGGACACTTGTTCTATTGCCCATCTATCCCTGATACTTTTTACATCAAATGTCAAATTTCCAAATGTCCCTCAAATTGCTTGATCCCGAACAAAAAGTAATCACCTAGATGACGACTAGAAAAAGTATTATTACACAGTATTATAGCGGAATAAATAAGTTAGCCTACAGTCCAGCCGTTGAGAGAATGCGTTCTGAC
Organism: Atethmia centrago; assembly: GCA_905333075.3. Classification (NCBI taxonomy): domain Eukaryota; kingdom Metazoa; phylum Arthropoda; class Insecta; order Lepidoptera; family Noctuidae; genus Atethmia; species Atethmia centrago. Next base: position 23,845,833 of record HG995378.1, on the reverse strand, counting down.
ACTATCGGTTTCATACTAACGAACATGTGCTTTGCGATTTTGATCCTTATAGTTACTAGAAACTGTCCAACTGCCAGGTATCAGGAGCGCATTCTCTCAACGGCCGGACTGTAACATAATAAAAGTCCAGAAGCGTGATACATAATAGATTCTAGAAGCTGTTCCAAGATTACTGTAAAGGCTACCTCACATGGTCAGTTCTAGGTTACCTTGAGAAGGTCGAATCTCTTACTTCAAACTTGTTCAAATTTAAATCGCAGTCTCATCTCAGTGACAATTAAGCAGGTAAATTAGAGGTTTTTTGACAGATGGAGACTCGAATAGAATGCGAACGTACTTAAAAATACGATTCGCTTCTGTGATTGATCTCTAGACCTAGATCTGGCGAAAATCTGTATCATGTGTGGCTGTAACGGCCTCAAGCTCTACGCGCCTATGACGGCCGAAGTGAAGCAACTAAACAATACAGTCTCATTCACTGTTTCGTGCATGGGCAAGCATACCGAATGCTTGTCCGTGCACGAAACCGTGAATCTGGCGCGGATTCATCTACTCAGATTGATCATAACATATACGAGTACATGTGGCAGAATTAACACTCTCTGTTTATACAAATTGTAAAAAAAGAAAGATAAAACAAAGAAAATAAGAAATCGTTTTCTAATGATAATTATGTTAGGATAAGGATTTCTAGGGGAATGAGTCCAGCAGTTTCACTTTCATCACACATTACCTAAACAAACCTATCTGTAATTGTCCCTCAAAAGACCCAAAAGTAACCTTAATACATTTTTAATCTAAGCATAAATGGCGATTACCAACGTAACAACTTTCAGAGAAACGGAATAACGTAATAATTTCAATTACAAACTTCAACGAACACGAGGTGAAATTATAATGTGATTTTGTTTAAAATTAAGAAATATTCCAGTTTTAAGCTTCGCAAAAACAATTTAATCTATCACCAAGGTCAAACAGGCACGGCCGTACCTTTAAAGAGCCCTGTCATACTCTGAATAATTAATTGGCAAAACAAGTAGAGGTCCTTAAAAATTTAATTTTTTTTCCAAACTTTAATATACATAAAACCTTAACAAAATCCCTTCTTTAAACTGCCACAAAATAATTCAATCAATTGGAGCTTATTCAAGCATAAACATAATAAAGTCTTACAAGATCAGATATAAACGCTCCACTGAACTTCATAGCACGGTTCAATACTATATAATAGTTAAGTTTTGACATAAAGCTAGGTTAAACAAGCGGAATTGATGTGTTGATAGCATCTGTGTGTAGAAGACTTTCGAAATTTATGTACTGCAGATAAAATCAGTGTTGCTTTATTTTGAAAGCGATGGACTCTTTGAGATTGGTTATTAGACGTTCGTTGATTCTGAATAATGTTTCCGTTCTAAGTGTAACAAGATTTGCTTTTGGAAATATCTTGATATTTGCATCATGAGAACCTTCGGTCCTTGAATTAGAAGCTTATCCTTTTGTAGAGTCTTTAACTATGTTGTTATTAAAAGATCTTACCGGAGGTGAGTTTTTCATTAATGAAGCTCCTTCATCAAGTTTTTCAAGTAAATTCTTATGCTATCTTTTACCAGCATTGACTTGGGTTTACAACAAAAGCAGCAAATAAAGCTTTCATGTTGTCATTCAGCTTTGTCGTTCCTCTTTCGCATCGACGCCGGCTGATCGGTTCGGGTCCAAATAAATCCCAGAAAAGCAACAGTATTTACAATAATACTTACTATATAGCTACGAGTACGTTAGATAAAATTATATGAGAGAAGACATGGAAATCTCGCCGCTTAAAAATGTGTGTCAGACACCAAAGAGTGCATCAAAATCTACAGATGTAATTGCAGAAATTACAAATAACGGTACACAATATCCATTAGCAATTGCAGAATTAGTGATGGACACCGTTCGGCATTGGGCACAACTCACAGGTGGCGCTTTTGTTCAAATACTTTCACAATGAAGGGCTATCGATAAAAATAGTAGGCTTATTATTGTTCCCACGCTGCGTCGGCATTGGCGTGTGCGATGCTCATTACAACATGCTTCCGCAATTAGTGATGGGCTCTGGGCTTTCTTACTGCTCAATGCTCGATTATTTGTGCCGATACATGCGTGTGTTCCAGAAAATGAAGGTCTTCTTTCAAATAATTGTTTGGATGTTGATTTTCGTTGAGTTCAAAAGTCAAGAGTTGTTAAACTTGTTGAACTTATTTTGTCGAATTAAGTGTTTCTTAGTATATGGATAAGAATATTTATTTTATCGATACTGAAAAGTCCTATAGGAACTGTCTTATAATAAATAATTCCGTCGACATACAAATACCTGGTCGTTTTTTTGCAAGACAACTGTGTGTGTCAAAATAAATGTATGATTGTATTCAAATTTACACTTTATGATACGAATTTTGCACATGTCTGGAATAATATTTAAAAACCCAGGCGTCAACGTGTGTATGGCCTAGAATAACCTCGAGATGATTGTCGATCTATTGTGACTCATTACTCAGTCTCCATACTTTCAATCGTATAGCAATAATGTTTTTTTGCCTAGTAATCTCTGCTACTAAGTTCTTAATGTGTTATAGAATTACACATTATGAACTTAGTAGCAGAGAGCCTAGCAGTATCGGTGTAATAAAGATCAAAATTGCTTACCTTTACCGATTAGTGTTTCATTGAATAAGGATGAATTCACGGGGGCAATGGACAGTAGCATTTACTATACCTCTACAATAATACCATCTTGAAACATAAACCTTTCTTGGAAAATCGCTGCGGTTAGACGGCATTTACTTACTTCACTGAAAACCACAGAGCCACATTATGGATGAAGATACTGGTTGTGTGTTTTTGAACAAGTTATTTACCTATAACCAAATTCAAAATCTAAAATTTTACTCCGCTAAATCAGGCTGCTCAAATCTTGACAGGGCTTGAAAAAATGGGACAGGGCCGGACATGCCTGACGCTGTAGGTACAAATAGCACAGAACCTGGTGCCCTCAGACGATAAGACGGGGTCGCGGCGGCAGGCCACGTAGGAGATGACGGGACCGTCCAAACTGGAATGAGGCTCGCAAAAGATGGAAGGAGTGGAGGGAGACCTTTGCCCAGGAGTGGGTGTTTCGGTGTTTCCCAGGGTAGTCTTAGGACCTAAAAATAATAATAAAAACAAAAGTTTCAAAGGTTTCATGTGCTATCAGAAATTAAACTTGTAATCATCTTTATTTAAAGTACTTACCTAAAAAGCTATAAGGCCGTAGAACCAAATGACCCAAAAACTGGTATCGGTGACATTGCAACACAAAACAGGCCCGCCCACATCGCGACCTTTTTATATTTCATGGCTTTATTCAGAAGTAAATTGGTCATAACTAATTAACGAGATACCGGAACTATCGGCTTAGCCGAACCACTTTTAATTGGGATTCCTTTAAGCCAATCGGGAAAGGGTTATTATACGGAATCTATTTTTGTTGAATGACGTCAATGGTTGATTTATAAGATCTTTGTTTTGATTTAATCTTATTTCTTCAAGATTTTGAGATTTTGAATTTTGAGTTTTGAATTTTTATTTTATTGTTTATTTTTAATTTTAATTTTGATCATAATGTTTTAATTTTAATTTTGATTCTAATAATATTTTTTATTTTGATTTAATTTTTTATTCTAATTTCAATTATGATTTTGTTTTTTACTCAATGTTTTGTTCTTTGTTTCTAATTATTTTTTCTAACCTTACTACGAGTAAAAAACCTTGCTAAAACGTATATTTAAGAAGCTATTTTTTATGTAAGTGCTGTGTACGTTTGTAAGTGACTAATTCACCATAATTCAATGCGTATCTTTTTTATTATGTTAATATTTTTAGTGAATAGGTCGTTGGTGTACCTTTCAAATAAATAAATAAGATATTGTTTTATAAAGATCTGCTGCATGGCTTAGTTTGAATAAACTAGGTACATTTTATAACATACTTTGCCGTAGATGGTGTCACTCTGCTCCATTGTCAATGATTGCCAAACATGTGACATTGACAGGTTATGACAATGATAATAATGTCGTAAAAGTATTGTAAATTAATTAGGAATGAACACAATTTATAAACGGGTTACTAAATGACGAAGTAGAAATATTACAATTTAGCTTTGATTTTTTTAAAACCCTAAGTGTAGTCACAGTACAGTTTGTGGTAAATTATAAATTATAATAGATTTAAGAAATTATATCATCGTATCTCAGTTGTAGTAGGGAATATTGGTCTGAGATTCAATAGAAATTATTGTTTAAAATCTAAATTGCCTTTGGTAAGGTAAGTACTTTTCTCCTTTAGATAAATGCGACAACTAATATTTGTACAGTTAGAGAAAACCTTCGTATCTTACCACAATTAATTTGAAAGTGTGAGAAATCTATAATCTAAGAAACGTTATTTCATTGTTGTTTTATCATTTGACCTCAATAAAATGAATGGCAGTGAGAACGTTTTGTTGGAACAATGGGAAACAATTAATAATGCTGGTTTAGTAATTTTCAATTTATGTTAGAAATAAATTGCTACAACGTTTCATACAAACTTAATGGCATAATTAAGAAAATTAAGTTTTTAATGCATTTTAGTTAACACATTTCATTGTAAATAATAATAGCTAGATAAAATGTTAACGGGAAACTTTTATACAAATTTTCAGTAAACGTGGTTCACTGTAAAACAGTCAGTATGAAAATATTTTAAAATTTGCAATTTTGTTAAGTTCCTGGTAAGTGCTTTAATAACTTTGCTTTGCCTTACCTTACCCGTGGCGCTGGTGTCTAATTCCAACTGATTTAAATTATTTTCTCTTGTACAATGCACCTATTCAACATTCAATTCAAATTTTTCATTGTCTAATTAAAACACAATGAAATATTTAATTAATTTCAATTCTCTATATCTGACCGACTAAGGAATCACGCTATTAATCTCAGTTGGTAACTAATTTCTTCTTTCATTAATTTGAGTGGAATATAATGCAATAATGACTGGCTCTTAATTTTATTACCACCCACGGACTTAGTAGTGGTTGCGACCAGTGGACGTCCATCTATCCAACAATGGAGTATTGTCCACCGATGGAAACAAATTAGGACGATGACGTAGTGAAATTTTGTACGTTAAGGTTCTGATGCTTCGGCTTATTAGGATAAATTACTATTACCGTGAATGACTGTAAAAACCCCTGACGAGTTAAAAAAAGTCCCGATTCAAGGCATCTTTTCCAAATGCTATTTTTTTTTTTCAACCTGTGTTGTCCTACTGCTGTGCTGCAAAGATAAACATTAGCGTAGACCCTATAGCCAACCACTCTTTCTTGTCTGTGGCATTCTCTGGTCAATCTCCCATGAACGTCTCCATTTTGCGCGCAGCTTTTAACTTTTATTTTCTTTTTTTTTAACGCAGCTTTTCGTAGGTGTCTCTCAGCGAAGCCGCCCATCTTCCAGCAGTCTGCGTGACGACCCCCTCTAGCCCATTTGTACCGATGCCTACATATTCTGATATCTCTGGAAAGCAAAGAAGAAAATGCTCTAAATCACAAACATTAACGGTTTAGGTATGATATTACAAACAAATAAAACCAAATGCGAAACGCTTATAACATGAAAGCTTAAAATTCATTGTATAAAAGAAGAGAAATTTAAAAATGATTGGGCATAAAATTGGTCGTCTCGGGCCGATTTCTCGATGTTGTAGATAACTATTATGTGAACACTTGACAGGGTGTCGCCGCCGCGGGCATGACGAAGGAGCAGGCGCACGCGCAGGTAGACCCTTCGGAGGAAAGAAGACACGCTATCGCTCCTCTCGCTCACACCACGTGGTGGGGGCGGCCGGGCCCGCTTGCCGCCTGTGCGGTTGTGCTACATTTTATTTAGTTTATAACCGTTGTTTGGCGCCGAAGCACCGTCGAGACGAGTGTTGCGTTTGACCACTGTTTGTCAATAGTGTTTCGATAAGAAAAACAACAGATGAGTGAAAAGGTGTTCAGGATTTTGCAAGCTTATCGGTGCGTTGGCGCCAGCCGCCTCTGGCATGGCTCCGCGCAAGATGCTTAAGGCTGCGGCTTTACTGATAACTCTGGGATACTGCAGCTTATTAGTATACCAAGGTGGCGTTCCTTTTAACTTCCAAGAACCCCGCGCGGGAACTGTGCAAGTGTCTGACTTACCCGTGGAACCCGTGACCACCATAGATGAAAGTGCAGTTAAAAACATAACTTTAGATGACATTTTTATAAGTGTGAAAACATCAAAAAATTACCAGGATTCGCGGCTGCCAATTATTTTGAAGACGTGGTTCCGGTTGGCAAAAGAGCAGGTGAGAACAAACAACAATCTACTTTTTAATAGTTTTAAGAATCAATGACAAAACTCCAGTTGAGATTAAGTTGATGTTGATGTTTCTAATTAAGACGCTGACAACACCTAAACCGCGGTCACTGTCAGATTGCATAGAAAAGAAAGAGAAGCGCGATGACACAACGCTTGTAATTTATTGCAAAATATGAAGCAATTATCTATTTACTCAAAATTTAGTTGAGTAATCGAAAATAAAAAACAACCAAGTTTTGCATTCAAATAAGACGTTCTTGTTATTAATTAAATACGTAACGTATGTTGATATTAAATATAGATATTTTTGATTAGAACTCAAGGTAAGAGGTTAGTTTAACGTTAGTTTTTATCGGGATTTTTTTTTCAAAACGTGTTTTGGTAACAACCAAGTTAAAATTAACATATATTTTTTACCGCTACCATAAACTATACAGATTTGGTTATTTGTTTTCTTAAGAAAACCCTATTTTGGTCAATTGGGTCTTGTCAGCGCCTTAATTGAACTTATAGTTGTAAATGTAAATATAATAGTTAGCATTAGAAGTACCATCATCTGCCTGCCTTTTCCCAACTATGTTGGGGTCGGCTTCCAGTCTAACCGAATGCAGCTGAATACCAGTATTTTACATGGCCTGACCTCCACAACCCAGTAACTGGGTAACACAATACCCGTTGGTAAGACTGGTTGACAGACTTTCGGGCATCTGACTACCCGTAACGACTGTCAAAGATCTACCTACAAATAACAGCCGGGACCAACGGTTTATGTAAAGATGGTCACCCATCCACAGACCAATCGCGGCAAGCGTAACCTGATTGATTGTCCCGTGCGGCTGTTATTACTTAGCCACAAACACCTCAGAATTAGAAGTACCAGTTACTAGTCATAATTAATGTATCATTGCAACCAAAACAACCTCGATATTGTTTGGGCGTTAATGATGTTTGAATAGAAAGGAAAATAACGAACCAGCACGTCCATTGTAAATAAATAGTTAATGATTGTCCAAAAATACATATCTGATTACGAACAATACGTATTTGATTTTGGAGCGTTTGGTGCCATTAGCAAATAACGAAATCAAAATGTCTGGTTCAAATGTTGAACATGCAAAAAAACCAAACCCAAGACGATAAATTAAGTTTAGCACTTAGAATAGTAGACCAATTACCTATTAACAATAATGACATTATTGTTAATAGTTGGTTTTAAAAACTGGTCTATTAATCAATACATTGTATTGAAGATGAATAAGATGTTGATACACTAGTAAATCAGCATTACATTACATACAAATATATTTACGCAATATTACAAAATTAGACAAAATATGCCTTTCGATACCTCGACCGCAAGTATCCATAGCGTTTGAAATGTCCCGTAAGAACTCTTTTAAGTTTTACGATCCAAATGCAACCTTAACAATTTGATTGATAACACAGGTCAACAAATGAAAGATTTTTTTTTGGTGCCGAGATCTTATTAGTAGTTTTGTGTTAAGTGTGCATTGGAAACACTAAAAATATTTTTTATCTTTTTTTCCTACGTGTAGTTTTGTGTCTACCCTCTGTTTTTTAAATTTGCTCTAATTAGTACTTTCGGGAACACGGTTTTAAGTCTTATTAGTACCTTTCTATAAATAAATCGATTTTGATATCATGTCTTCATCGCGAAGAAGTTGTCTAAACGATCCGAATGTGTTTTGTTACATTTGTGGGGAATATATAATCAAAAAGTTCAGGAAACCTATAACAGATTTTATAAAAAGTGCATATTTTTCGTACTTCAAGTCGCAAATTGTAGACGAAAAAAAGCCGTGGATACCTCAAAATGTTTGCAAAACGTGCTATGAACACTTGAGACAGTGGGTAAGAGGTAGAAGAAGCCGTATGAGGTTTGGGGTGCCTATGCAATGGAGAGAACAAAAAAATCACTTCGATGACTGTTACTTCTGCTGTGTCAATTTGCGTGGTATTAATGTTAAAAAAATGACTTATCCAGACTTACAATCGGCTAGAAGACCTTTACCACATTCAGAAGAATTACCTGTTCCAACATTTTGTTCTAACCGTGAACCATCATTTGAAGAAACCTGTAGTAAAGTGTCTAGCGATAGTGATATTGAAGAAATAGCATCTACAGAGCCAAAACCTTTTACCCAAGAAGAACTAAACGATTTAATAAGGGACCTTGAACTACCTAAAGAATCTGCAGAGGTGTTGGCTTCTAGATTAAAAGAAAAAACTTGTTGGCATCTAGTACAAAAGTGACTTTCTATCGTACAAGAGAGCAAGATTTGCTATCATTTTTTAATTGGGAAAATGATCTTGTTTTTTGTTCAGATGTGCAAGGCCTTCTTCTCAAAATGGGTCTTTCAGAATACCAACCAAATGAATGGCGTCTCTTCATGGACAGCTCTAAACGAAGCCTAAAGTGTGTTCTTTTACACAATGGCAACCAATACGGTTCTGTTCCCGTTGCTCATTCAACCAAATTAAAGGAAGAATATCAAAATATTGCATTTGTTTATGAACGAACACAAATGGAGCATTTGTGTAGATCTAAAGATGGTTAACTTCTTATTAGGGCAACAAAGTGGATACACGAAATACCCATGTTTTTATTGTCTGTGGGATAGTCGTGCTAAGCATCAACACTGGACAAAAAAAGATTGGCCTGTACGTGAGACGTTGGAAGTGGGAAAGCAGAATGTAATAAATCCACCTTTGGTTACAAGAGATAAAATTATATTGCCTTGCCTTTGCACATTAAACTAGGTTTAATGAAACAATTTGTAAAAGCGTTAGATAAAAATGGGCAATGTTTTCTTTATAAAACGAGAAAAATGCCTAGTCTAAGCATAGAAAAGATAAAAGCGGGTGTTTTTGATGGCCCACAGATAAGAATATTGATAAAAGATACTAATTTCTCAAGTTCAATGACCAGTTTGGAACAACTTGCGTGGAATTCGTTTGTTGAAGTTACTAAAAACTTTCTGGGAAATCACAAGTCAAGTAACCACTCCGAAATTGTAAATAACATGTTGGAGAATTTCAAAAACTTAGGATGTAACATGTCAATCAAAGTGCATTATCTCCACAGTCACCTTGATCAGTTTCCAGATAATCTAGGTTCGTATAGCGAAGAACAAGGGGAACGCTTTCACCAGGACCTAAAAACTATGGAGGAGAGGTACCAAGGCCGATGGGATCAGCATATGATGGCTGATTACTGCTGGGGGATGCAACGTGATTGTCCTGCTACACCTCATTCGCGAAAATCGCGTAAAAGAAAGTTTTTATGTACATAATAATTTAATAAATGTTTGATTTTGGTGTAAATATATATTTTTCTATTCAATTAAAAATCTAGAAAACTACACGTAGGAAATAAATATTTTTGCTATAAATGTAATCAGTATATGGCCCTAAATTAAAAAAATATTACAGCTTCTTGGCACCAAAACCACTGTTGACCTGTGTAATTGAAGCGACATCATTTAAAAAAAAAAAACATAAATTGAACTTTGCGTCACAATGTTTCACTAAACTCTAATAATAATAATAAAACACAAGGCTATAAAGGGGATACCCGCAGAGTCAAGTTTCAATACTGCGGTGATAAATCTTTCATAAATGCACCAGAAATGTTCCCAGCGGGACTCGCTTGTTCGTAAACTCAATATTACCATCTAGTTTTGGAATTAGAAAAGAATGTCTTCATTCTATTTCTTATTCAACCTTCATTTATCCAAATTGCGTTGGAACTGAACGAAGAAAACCCGTTCGTTGCCGTTTATTTCAAATTGCTATCGTATTATACTGAGTGCTTCCATGTGATGGTGATTAGATGCCGAAACAACACTATTATGCAAATATTTCTGTGATGCCATTAATCTTGTTATTCAAATCATAGAACATGTTTTTTAAGCTATTGAATAGTATGTAAAAATATTCTAATCTAATGACAACGGCTTCAAAAGTTTTAACACCAATTTCGTAGAAACAATAGACACTGTTTTCTGTCAGACAATATCTTGAGCCTCGTAATCGTTGATCTTCATTGCCTCCAATTTGTTATAATTATTTTAGCAACTGTAACACTTTTAACTAAAATACCTAGCTTAATTTGCATCAGTTTTTCTCCAAACGCATTGTTCAAAGCTCCAACAATCCCAAACATTCCTAATAAATCTACTTTCTCTGGTTGCACACAGAAACTGAATTCATACACTTATTCCAAACCAATATATCCTAGCACAAACAATAGACAGCATTCGTGCAGCGGCCATTTAGCCAGCGTTTCCTGAATCTGGAGCGTGCATAATCAACCGTTAATCCGGTGGAGCGCGGGCGCGCAATAGCGGCGCCATTGTGGGCCCGCGCGTGGCACGGCGCGCGCGCAACACGTGACGTGATTGTGTACTTGATTTTGCCCTTTTGTGGTAACTCTTGGACGTACGTTCCTGATTTATAAACGGAACGGTTGCTTTTTATGATTCGTTGTTACAAACTGGTTTTGTGAGATTTTTCCCTTTGTTAATTTGTAGGGCTTGGAATTTCAGTGTAGGTTTGTATTCGCTTAATGATCCCTGACCCTGACAGCTGGGTGAGGGAAGCAACATACGGACAAAAGCTAAGATCAACAGAACCGTTCTAAAATTGGATTAAGAAGTTTAAATCGATTACAAAGCAGCAAGTCTTGGAAACCATTAAAATAACAACAAACAGGTGAAATTTCCAGTTTCACCATTTATTACAAGTACCTAATTTAATTACTGTACGAAATTGTTACAAGTTGTTGTAACAAGCTAACCTTTTTAGTTTTATTCAACATGTTGTTGCCGGTGAAACTAGTTAATTTCAGAATCAATCGAAACGATTCAACGTATTCCAATTTCTCTCGAGAAGTAAACCGAATATTACATTTCCTCGGTTGTCAAATTGTTAATTTCTAACTGAATATAGATGTTTGGAAAACCCTGAACAATGCATTTACAAAATGCACTTAAGTTGCCTTAGTCAGAAATCGTTAAAAATAAATAAAAAGCCAACCCTTCAAACTTCCCATCTGCGCAACTTGCAGGAGTCAACTAAAGAAAATTAAAACTAATTAGACGGGGCGAGAAGTGAGCAAATTACCACCACTTGTGAACTTCAAAACTTCATGTTACTTAATTGTTTAATGCAAACTGGCTTCATCCTGAAGAATCTAGTGCCTTATTGCCCAGATTTCAGCGATTATTAAAATAATTAGGAGTTATGTTTGAGAAGAGCATAAATTACGTATGCTTAGCAGAGAATCGCCATAAGATTTTAATAAATTCATCCCTTATATCGATGGCAAGTTTCTTGACTTATCGCTATAATTCTAATTTTGCCAATTCGTCTTGTGACGCTTCCTCAAAATCTTAACCCAATCTATCGATATATTATCTTCAAGCATGTCCTTCTAAAGCACTTTAAAACATTTATTTTTCTCTATGCAATATCAGTTCCGGTATCCCAATGCAATGGCGCCACCCAATCGCTTAGAAAGTTCCCTTTTTTGAGCAATAATCTCATCTTAATGACTGAAAACCAAAGGTTCCGCTAGCAGACCGTTCGTGCGTCAGAGCGGATGTTCAATTACATATAATATTATTCTGCAATGCAACAATACTGTATTGTTCGGTGGCAATCGAACTTGTTGAGCGAGTGCATTTACATGTGGAATATACATGTATCTATGTCATCTACGGCCATGATCGCTAAAAAAACCTTGACGAAATTATTTGAAAAGCACTTTTCAGGGTACTGCGATTACTTTGATTCTGTTCTACGATTGTTAGTACTGACGGGGTTATCAACACCGCTTAATAAATGTTATTCAATGACAAATTCCTCATCGTGTAAAAGCTTGCTTGGATTATGAACAAACCACCAAATGTAAACGTTGCCAGTAATCGCTGTAACATCCATCGCCTCCGTTTACCTACTACGTATGTTATACATCATCATCATCATTCTGCTGCCCTTATCCCAATTTATTTGTGGTCGGCGCAACATGTGCTTTCTTCCATACTTCTCTATTAGCCGTCATCTCGGTAGTCACCCCCTTTCTAGCCATATCATCTTTCACACAGTCCATCCATCGTTTCTTTGGTCTTCCCCTACTCTTATAGTCATTGACATTCATAGGTATGTTATACATAATATGATATATTATATTATGTATCGACACTAGTTTTACTAAAGTGTAGCATACCGAACTCAATGCGTTTTGTCATATTGTCTTTGAAACAATACACCACACGCATTGTTACGAGTCGTATCAAAAGTAATTCTTATTCATAGTTTAGTTTCTGCTTACTCTTTAAGGCACGACCGTTATCGTGTTGCACGATGTATGTTTATACTATAACGTTTGCTTATCCGGATATCTCATTTCTCCAACCTGAGCTTATCAACGCCATTTTAATATGTTCTGGGAAGTCAACGGATGTATTGTGTGGCGTCTTTTTGTGATGTCACTCTAAGGTGATAAGACTTTGGTGCTATTTGGAAAAAACTCCAAATGGCACCACAGTCTTATCACCGTTCAGTTTTAGTTGATTTTGATTTGTAAAAACTAGCCAAAAGGACCTTTGCGTGTTGACTATGAGATTGTGGGTGAAGATTTAAGAAGAGGCCAGCCTTCCATGACAAAAAAACACCGTAAAAAAACTTATGACGCCTCCACCTTTGCAAACATATCTCAGCTTATCAGCACTCGATTCCCAACTTGAACTGCCATTGATAAAGTTTTTTGTGAAAACTTCGACAGGTTTGGACCCGTGTACTATATTCCTAAATTGTAACATCAGAATGCAGTACAAAATGATATATCTCATTCTACATAAAGACAAGAACAAATTACAGTTAATCAGGCACTTCCGCAGTTATAATCGCTAATGGTCAGATAGGGCTATTGAGGGAAACAGGTTCTTTGGGCCTTAGATGCAAGACCACCCGGCCTTGCAATCTCACAAATTATTCTGTACTGCTAGTAATTACTGGACGGGACGAGATAAGAAGAAAGGTTGTAAGAGAGAGTCTGAAAGAACCACAGGTGACAGAAGAGTTGAGTAGGGACCATCGTGGTATGGAAAGGTGTGTGTAAAGCATTTCAGAAAAATAAAATGAAATACATTCTTAAGAATGAATACTTTGATTGTGTGAAAGCTGATTTAAAAAATAAAAAAACTGTTGATTAAAAGATTACTAGAAGAACTAGTAACGACCTAAAATATCGGTAAGTGTTTCTCTTTGAACTCTGCAATATAAGGCACCTTCCTTAAACCTTCTATCAACAATTTGGAGTATCGAGACGATAAAATATAGAAGTCATTTTGGTCCCTTGATTCTAAAATTGTAGGTACCCAAAGAAAATACATACTTGCCGAAACCTCAAGTAACATAAACAAAGCGGTGTATAAATCTAAAGTGATGTAGCAAAGTAACCAAAGTTATATGAGGCGTCTCGGCACCTTAGTCAAACACGTCGCGAACAAACCGAGCTCTGTCTAATGCTATTTACTGAACTGGATACAGATATTAAACACTGGAAGGTGCACCTGCTTATACCTTTAATATCAACTATTATGTTAGATGGATAAATTGTGTTGGAAATTAAATTGCTAGCGAATTTTTAGATGACAGCTAATAAAGACTTTGTATGGCAGAAAATGACGTGCTGCGTGAATCTTAAATAAGACTGTTAAAAATGATGACAATTTTTAGAATAAGATTCGGCTGGATTTCCCTTTGTGTCACGGTTTCTATGTGGGTTTTCTCCGACATGTTTAGGACATGTTATGCGGATGAAACCAGAAACCCACACGACATAGAACCTCATGTCTTTGTCTTTTTGTGGTAGCTAGGATGTAAACAAATGTACCAAATTTGCTAATATAATATTATAAATTAATAATAAATTAAATCAATCATGCAAAGCACCATTTTAATAACCATTGAACGTTGAAAGACTACATTGTGTCATGCTGCTGCTTCAACCAGAAGGCTAATTCCTGTTCAAAGTCTAGTCATAATCTCATCTCGAGCGACAATCAATGTCAACAATGTAGGGAAATTAGAGGTATTTTAGACAGATTGATACTGAGATTAGAATGGGAATGTTCTTAAAAATACACGAATGAGGGGTTTCATAAAAACTCACGCCACGCACCGATTGGTGACACTTTGCCAAGAGGTCTTCCATTTCGACAATGAATGTAAAATATAAATGATGACGTTCGTCATTCGTTTCATTAATTCGTTCATCATTCAGTCACGTGTTCACGACTAAAGAAAGTATAGGCGCTTTCACACTTTTGACAGGTCCTGACCTGACGTCTCAGTGCTGCCAGAAAACCCTCATTGCCCCAGATGTGGACAGCAGGCTACAGATTGCATTCTTATTTCAAACGAAGAACGAAGAAACACAGACTCAGATATAGAGATCGTCCTTGTAAACCGACACCATCCGATTATGTCCGATCGCAGCCGATGTTCCTTATTTATTTCCGAGTACCACATTCAAATGTATAGGCAGAGATGAATCGTAGCTCATCGCCTACGTACTGTAGACAACATTAACCCATTGGCCTTAGTTGACTCCTATATGCTGCGCGCCATGACAAATAGCCATTATTAACGCACTTTGTTTTTATTCATTCATTCCATTTATAGCTAAGCTAATTCTGAGGAAACAGAAATATGTAACAGGTTGTTTTAAGTCAGTATTCAATGAGAAACTTATAAGCAATAAGAAATTGTGTCCATCGAGTTTATGTAAACCTACTCGTTTTTTCATTGTATGAAAAGAAGCCTGCTGTAAGTTTTAACATCGCAATTCACAACCTGCCTGTAATATATTAAGGGACTACAGGTGCTTAACGAAAATTTTATAAATGATCCACTGCATGACAGAAAAATAAATTATATTTTTCAGGATATATTCTAGGCAGATAGTCTGTTGAAAACATAATACAACTAATTTGATACGATAAAATATCACGAAGATACCTCTAATAATTTCTTTTAACTATTAAAAACCATACTAATCAATCATTCTGATTTTTTGTCAGATTATTCTACAAGCAACATATTAGCATAGTAGTGTTTTAATTTTTTTATCCAATCAATACATTTTTTGTAAAATAGATAATTGCTCTATATTTTGCAATAAATTACCAGCGTTGTGTCATCGCGCTTCTCTTTCTTTTCTATGCAGTCCGACAGTGACCGTGTTTTAGCTGTTGTCAGCCTAACTATCGAGTATAATGATTAGGAAAAGTTTTGTACTCGGGATTTCTCTCGATGATTTACCCTACTTCCGCCCTGAGATCTACCTTATCTATATTAACATTATAAACATAAAAGGTTTGATTTTTTGTTTGTTTGTATTGAATAAACTCCAAAACCACTTAACTGATTTAAACAATTCTTTCACTTATAGAAAACTACATTATCAGCGAGTAATATGGACTGCATTTTATTTAAAAAAAAAAATTAGAGATTTCTACGAAAGTTGAAATATGTAGGTAACCCTGCGTTTGGCGTTCACTGCGATAACTCTTGATGATACATAAAATAATGTACTACATGTTTATAGCACTCATCATTACCCACAAAGAAGTCCGCGAGGCTGTAGGTATAACTATTATAGTTAAATCACAATAACCGTTTTTTGTTTAATTTGTCAATTAAAACACGAATAGAATCGAAAGACGATGTCATACGTATCATGATATTAATCCTTATCCAACTAAATAGTTTCATAATCAAGGTCACTGTCACTGTACATAATCAATATGTACAGTCGCCAGCATAAACTGTCAAATTTACGCATTCGATTTTGAACTTAACCGTTAAAATTTCAAGGTTTAAAGCATTTGGACAAATATGACAGCTTGTGGTTACTTGATGTGCTGGCGACTGTACATGTAAATTCCTCTTTAAATTATTCGAATCGGACCTTTCGTTTAGAAGTTACGACGGATATAAAATACTAAAAGTAAGAAAAATGCCGCGGTGTGAGCGAACAACCCTACGTTAGTTATCTACACATTTTATTTTTTATGGATTAACACATGGGATTTCATACTTTTAAGGTAGTCGAGAATAAGATAATGTTATTATTGTTGAAACTATTTTGTTTATTGCAAGCTTAGACTATATATGAAGATATTTTTTATAATCTAAGTTTCCAATACGTCTAAACCAGGGATTCCCAAACTATTTTGGGCAAAAGACCCCTTTTCCAAAGTGAACCTCAGACCCCGACATAGCCGATTTTTTTCATCTTGTACGAACTTGTGCACGCATATCGACTTGTTGAGTATTTTAAAAGTACAACATTTATACTTCCTACTAAAATATTACACATTCTTATAACTAGTGGTAACACGACTTATACAGTATCTTGAAAGTTTTAAATAAGAACTTGTGTAAATTTATAGGAGTCGATTTTTAGACCTCTTCGATTCCTAAAACCAATTTTCGTTTATGTCAACCTCTGGAAAACCGATTTCGACCTGTCGCGGGAAATTACTAAAGGGTTACCGAGGCCCCTGGCAACACAGGCAACAGGAAGGAATACGGGTGGGTTTTAATCAGTAAGAGTCTGACACACCCTCCCGCTTCACCCAGAGCGGGAGAAGCTATTTGATGATTTCCCACCCAAAAAAAAAGGGGTGATATAGACCACTTTAGGAATCCTTGGGTCCAAATCATAGCCCACCAACGTCACTTTTGGTTCTGTAAAAACATAATATTTAGTTGCGTTTCGATTGAGTCAAATCTTTCAAAATCAGCGAAGTTTAGCCATTTCTGTAAATTCTAGTTCCTTGTCAAAGGTATTTACAGAACAAGATCTTACTTGTCGGGTGTGTTTTGTCAGCAGGCAACAAGATTGCGGCTTTCTGCCCTACATACTAAATATTGATAGTCGTGCCTCCATTGATTTAAAATTTAAAGTTACTTTCATCACCTAACGACGATCAAACAAATTCAAATATTATATTGAGCAAAAACTTGCTTCTAGAATGTAAATAGATTAAAGGCTTGTGCAGACAGGAACGACGCGACAGCATGACGTGACTATTTTTTTTTTGGGTGGGAAATCATCAAATAACTTCTCCCGCTCTGGACGGAGCGGGAGGGTGTGTCAGACTCTTACTGACTAAAACCCACCCGTATTCCTTCCTGTTGCCTGTGTTGCCAGGGGCCTCGGTGACCCATTAGTACCGTCCCGCGACATGACGTGACTCTGGTGGAACAATTTCTATGAAGACTTCACAGATAAAGTTCTTCCGGTGTCGCGACGCGCCTGTTTGCACGAGCCTAAATTCGGTGTGAATAAAACGGTTGCTTATTATTGAAGCCTACATGTATTTGGTATTTCTAGGTTCACTTCTTCCCGTCCCTTCGAGGAAACAAGGTGTGTTGTTTATGTAAAAACTCAAATATCTAGACGTTACATTTATGTTCCCACTACCACCCTTGTTGCTAGCTACAATCTCAAATACTTATTTGTATTTTTTGGCAGCTACTTCACAACAAGCTTTAAGTTCTTAAGGTACCTATGCTTATTGAGCCGAGCACGTAGTCGCGTGGACCGACTAACGAGTCTCGAACGAGCAGGGCCTCAAGTCTGCTATTACAATAGTGTCAGAATGGTCTGTTCCGATCCTCATTAATGACGCCATTATATTAGTAGATTACCAAACTTGTCAAAATCAACAATTATGAAATCAATGATTAGACCATTCTGACACATTTGTAATAGCAGACTTGAGGCCCTGGGCCTCAAGTATGCTATTAGAATATAAGTAATAATATTAATAATTATGAATATTAGTATGTCATTAATGAGGATCGGAACAGACCATTCTGACACTATTGTAATAGCAGACTTGAGGCCCTGATCTCGAGCGTTAGGCTGTGTTTCGCTAATTGGCGGTTTTTTGACGAACACAAACGGATTTGCTTCGCGTTCGAGGATAGTGATCGTTGTAGATTCGTTGTAAGTCCACACTTGACGCTGCGGACGACGACGCGCAGAGCGGCTCCGCTCGTGCTCGGCTCGTTTAGCGTAGACGCACCTTTAGAATTGTGCTTAATTTTGCTCGATTAAATACAGGAACAATTAAATTACTTAATGTTATGCCTTCATCGTAGAAATATAAAATAGGTAATCGTCGTTTTATGTGAAACTAGCAAAGTATAGGCAATTAAAATACCATTAATTATTTAGAAATTCATTAATCTCGACTTACGTTTTTAGTATTATTGCTACGTCGTAAAATGCTTGAAACTATGTAACTATTAACATAATATCACGCCTTGTTACCCCGAAGGGTTGGGCACAGGTGTACCTAGGTATAGTATATATTTTGCTAGTTATGTTTAAGTCACATGGAAAACAGGGCGACCCTACCATGAACCAGGCACAAATCCAGACTCGGTGCTGCTACTGAGAAATTCCAGATAGAAAATCCCAATAACACTGCCCAACCTGGGAATTGAGCTCAGGACCTCATGCTCAGCACTAGCGCTTGCGACCACTATACTAATGACCAACCATTAGCGACGTAATTATTACGTACACATACTTACAGAAAGTTGAATAAACCTCTCCAATGCAAATGTTTTAAAAACCATTGTTATTTGACCCGAGACAAAACATTTCATGGGTCGTTTAATTTTGCTTACACAGTGAAAACAGTAGCAAACAACACTGCTACTTATTGCTCTGTCAGAATTTGCCTTCATGGGATGAAATTGTATTGGCAATGAACACTGAACATGTTACATTGTTATCCAGCGTTAATTTACAATAACCTTAGCACAGCCTTCTAGCAGAATTGTCATATCATGTTTTTTTTTCAACCTACTCTATCCCACAGTCTGCTGTGCTAAAATCTCTCCTATACGCTTCCACTCCACAATGTCCCAATCCGTCATGAGCAAACCCAAGCCATGATGCTTCCTATGCTATTCAATCAAGATTATCAAAACCTATTGAATATTAGAAATTTGTTGCTAAACCTTTTTTAGCATCTGTATAAAGTATAAAAATAAGCCTTTATTATTCCTAAATTACAAAAATCTAGTTCTTAAATCTACTGAGTAACACTAATTAATTAATTAGGGACCCATTGACCGGAGCCTCCTCCAGTAATTTCCAGCTTCAAACAGTGAAATATACCATCACAGTTCTACGAAGGGGGCGACTTTCCGAAAGCCTTCTTTACTTTTAATTTACCGAAAGTCGAATTCTTAATCAACTGGAGTAATCTGACTTGTGCTAGCTGTCACTTCGTATAATAAAATGGTCATATTTATTATAATGGTGATCGTTTAGTTAATCGATTTTTATATAAGTGTAAAATAAATATATAATAATAAGTGTAAAAGTCTAGAACACAATCAATTTGACTATTTTATTTCACAAATTGACAGCTAATACATGTAAGTTGACTCCGGTGAATTAATAATTCGGCTTTAGGTCCATATTTATGTTTGTGCTACAGTATATTCCCAGCTTTAGCCACAGACTGTTATACAACAAAATACACCCTATTACCGGCCTTTGTTAAGCAAGGCCTTTATTGAAGTTATCAGTACAACGACTGAGCAATACCGAGCATTGTGCTATAGCTAAATATATCTCGGGTCGAGAGCGCCAGTGTGTGGCAAACGACGAATCATTTTCATTGTGTTTAATTTTATATGGCTATGGAAATCTAAGGGGACACCTGGTTGTGATTGTTGTAATTGACAAGATGACCTCTGTTCAATTTATGGTACGATATTGAAGAACTTCTATTGGCTCAATAGGCAAAGCTTATTTTGGAAGGAATCGATGATGAGATGAAGAAACGTTAAATCAGAAATGATTAGTGCCTGATATCAAACTGATATTATAAATCAATTGTATAGTTTAGCAATTAGTTTTATTTATTTCGTCGATAACAGGCAGAATTACTTCCAGAATAATTTCTTAGGACCAGTGCTAATTTTTGTTAGAGTCAAGTGTCAAAGGCAGCTTTCACGCGACTCCGGCAGGCGCCTTCTCGCCTGCCGGAGTCGCGTGGAAGTTTAAAAGGGTTGCCGAGGCCCCTGGCAACACAGGCAACGGAAGGAATACGGGTGGGTTTTAGTCAATAAGAGTCCGTCCAGAGCGGGAGAAGTTATTTGATCATTTGAAACCCAAAAAAATAGGACCAGTTTTGCATTTAATACCAAAGTACTTACGTAAATTTATTAGTTTTACAAGACGGTCGGTTTCATAAGTTTATAAAAATACAATGCACTATCAAATCAATGCATAAAACTGTATTTTTTCGTGAAAACTTATAATAAACTGTTCTCTTAGATAATGAGCCATCAAATTATAATGACAGATGATATTCATCAAGTTTTCGTTTAACCTTTAAAATGGCTGCTGGTCAAATGATTCATTAAATGTTTGATCATTGCCACTGGCTTTATGGAAACATGACGATCATTTAAAAATCATGACTATGAATTTTATAATGACGTTTTTAACTGAGATGACTTTCCAAAAATACTTATATTATGGGTACCTCCTTGTATGTAGATTTTTAAATTACTTACAAATGTTTAGATGGACTGGCTCTAAACTCAAATTAGTATTCACTACCGTTTAGCTCGTTAAATAAGTGATGGGTAGAACCCACTCATTTACGAAATGCTTATTAATTAATTAAAAGTATTTAAAATGCACTTTGACTAATGGAAATCTTGACTCAAGTGCTCACGCTTGAATTTTCTAGCACATTGAATATGAAATCAATTTAAAATATAACACAGAATTTTAAAAACTGGGCTGCATATTTTAAATAAATGAACGTAAATGTTTATTTAATTTCAATACAACATGAAACGAGAGCTTGTGGCTAAGTAATAACAGCCGCACGGGTCTACCGATCAGGTTAAGCTACACTTGCCTCGGTTGGTCCGTGGATGGGTAACCATCTATACATACCGAGATCCTTCCGTGGCTCGGAAAGCACGTTAAGCTGTTGGTCCCGGCTGTCATTTGTAAATGATAATGATACATGATAAATGATTTTATAAATGTTAAATGATTTTATTTCTGTGACTATGTTTTTACAAACACTTTTACACGTCAAACATATTTTTTTAAACTAGATGAGGTCGGCGTTTCCTATCTGACTACTCTGAGAAGAAAGGCCGAAACACATTCAGAGGTCACTGTCTCTTTTTAAGTCCAGACATAATCGTGGTCAGATCATGTGAAGACCATGTCGATTGGTGTCTGAAATGGTCTTTTGATGAAAGAACCACCCAGATTGAGTGGACCTGTCCAGTCAGTGCACACATTTGTCAGTAGTTGTGCAGCTCAACTCATAACTAAAGGAGTTCAACGATTCAACGAACAATACCAAAGAAAGGACATTTGGCTAGGCCGCAAAAAAAACTGCCAGACCATGTTAAAAACTTACTGAGAATAAAACAAAATTAAACAATGACCCACATAGTCTTCACATTTACAATAATTAAAACAATATAATACTACACAGAGTAAATATTCATGTCATTGCATAAATAAAATTCATCAATGTCAATGTGTATATCCGGACATAATCTTGGTCAGATCATTTGAGGACCAACCTACATGAGGTTGGGGTCCGAAATGGTCTTTTGAGGAAAGAACCACACAGATTTGAGTGGACCTGTCCAGTCAGTGCACGCATTTGTCAGTTATCATGCAGCTCAACTCTAAACTTAAGGAGTTCAATGATTTGACGAACAATACCAAAGAAAAGACATTTGGGTAGGCCGCATAAAGTACTCAAACTGCCAGACCGTCATGTATTCGATCTTGGTCAGAATATTTTGATAAAAGATCTTTAACGAAGGCAATTGGTACAAGACGATTCAACCATCTCTTCCACGTATGCTTTGGTTTAGCGAGGGCAGAATGAATAGGCAAGAAGTTGTGATGGCTTTGAGACTCCGATCCGGCCACGTTCCTCTCAATAGTTTTGGTTTTATGATGCGCAAAGTTGATTCACCTAATTGTGCTCTTTGTGGAGTTATAGAAGATGTGCATCACATCTTGACCGAATGTAGTCGTATTGGAGTCCAAAGACGTGAAGCTTTTGACAATAGTTTTAATGTAGGCTTCTATAATAGTGTTCTGGCCTCGCCATTGTCAGAGTAGGCTAGTTTGTTATTGTATTCAATAATCGGGGTGACATATTCTGTATAGAAAAAACCCCGTAAACAAATAAAGATATAAAAAAAAAAAATTAAAACTAAGAGACAAAAAAAAACAATCAATGACCCACATAGTCCTCACATTCCTAATAATTAAAATAATATAATATAATACCATACAAAGTAAATATTCATGTCATTGTTTATATAGAATGCTATATAGAATAAGAAAATATAAATAGCTAGCAAATAAAAGAGTAAAAAAACAACATTCACTATAAGTTTATTGGAGCAGCTCAATCCCAAGCCTTTTTATCCTCAATATAATCTTTAACAGTATAAAAGGCTTTCAGGCACAGTTTCTGTTTTATAAAACATTTGAATTTATGAAGGCTTAGTTCTTGAATGTGGCTAGGAAGTTTATTATTATTAAAACGTATACATTGGCATTTAAACGAGCTGCCTATTTTTTTTGAGCCTGGTTGTAGGATCAAAAAATTTGTGTTTGTTCCTAGTATTTACATTATGGATATCACTGTATTTTTTAAGCAAATTAATATTTTTATGTGTGTACAAAAGATTTTCATAAATATACTGAGAAGCTACAGTCATTATATTAATCTCTTTAAATTTGTCACTGAGGGAGGGAGTATCTGGGACTTAATTTATAAATTGAACGGATTGCCCCTTTTTTGTAAAACAAAAATTGTCTATATATCGGTGGCATTTCCCCATAACAGAATACCGTACGACAATATGCTATGAAAATAACTAAAGTATACTAAACGGGCTGTGTCTAAATCCGTTAAATCCCGAATTTTTTTAACGGCGTATTCTGCAGAGCTAGCCTTTTTTGACAATTTATCTATATGTAGATCTTTGACAGTTGTTACGGGTCGTCAGAAGCCCGAAATTAATGATAACCAGTCTTACCAAGGGATTTCGTGTTAGAATAAAATAGCATAGAATAATGTACACCATAAAAATTACTGATATAAATGTAGAAATTTTACATATTGTGACACAATGGGCGGTCTTATCACTAAAAGCGATCCTAAAACAACCTTTGGATTGATTAGGGGGGAAAGGAGAGACAATACTGCAGATAGTCTGTGGTGTTCCATTTACATATATACAAGAAATGGAGGATGGGGTTGTGGAGGTTAGATAGGCAATCACTCAGCAATGCAGCTGCATCCGGCTAAACCGGAAGCTGACCCCAACATAATTGGAAAAAGGCTAGGCAGATGATGATGAAACGATGGATAAACTGTGTGAAACATGGCTAAAAAGGGGGTGACTACCGAGATGACAACTAATAGAAAAGTATGGAAGAAAGAGACATGTTGCGACGACCCCAAAATAAATCGGATTAAGGGCAGGAGAATGATGAAGATATCAACATCAATATCGAAATCGCTTACTAAACAGACAAATAACACTTGGTGGTCTAAATTAAAAAAATAAGGGTCGGGTAATCGCATTTGGCGCACGTCCCGGTCACGCCGCGCTACCGTTCGATTTCATAGGGAATATTTATTTTTTTGTAAAGAAAATACTAATAATTGAAAAAAATCACAGATAGAAATATAGATAATAAAATAATCTGTATAAACAAAAAAAAAAACCATGAAAATATCTTTAGTAGTTTGAAAGTAATATCGTTTTTTATGCTTAGGGTAGACATTATTACTTCCTGAATTTATTTCATAAAGTATTTTACTACAATACTTAAATTTTCACATTATAGAATTTATGTGTAAGTGTTATACTCGTAGTTTAACATACACTTTTTGCATAACTTACTTTTATTAAATGAAGGCGTAATAACAGATTTAAAAGCCACTAAAATCATATATCTGCGCCTTAAGCAGAAATTCGCAAAAAAACTATCAGATTCAGTTCCTAAATAAACTCTCAATATTGACTCTTGAATTTCAATTCAATGTTGATTCTACCGGTAGGTACCGATGCATGATTCCGTAAATCCGTATGGATTAGTATTTATTTAGGTGTTAAGAAAATATGCGACATTCATATTCTATCGTGGTACAGCTATAAAAACCGTCAATGTATTTTATTATCGTTCCTTTTTTATTGCTTGACATTAATCGCTTTAACAACTTGTGCTTTTTCGTTAATATTGTTGTGTGGATAAAAGTTATTTGGTTTTAGATTTAACAAGTCTCTTATTTTTATTTAAACACTAAATTCTGCCCACGGCTTCGCCCGCGTGGCTTTTTTCTAAAATAAAGGTAGCCTAAGTTACTCCTTATAACAAGAAAAGTGAAAGTCCCGTCAATATCAGTCTAGCCGTTTCGGAGATTAGCCGGAACAAACAGACAGACAAAAATTTTAAAAATATTTTTGTTATATACTTTCATATGCATTTAGTAAACAGCTGTTATTTAGAAATTTAAAAAATAAATCCGTACAAAGGTACTTTTTTACTATTTTCTTTTTTAGAATGTTTCTATTATTTTCTTCGTGTCGGTTTATGTGTGTACATAAATCTATACAAATAAATAAAACTGAAGTGTCTGTTTGTAATGTCAAAATAACAGCTGTAAGCCTGTGTTGCCAGGGGCCTCGGTAACCCTTTCGTACCTTCCCGCGACCTCGGCAGGTAGATACTTATTAGGTTTCCTTTGATTTTCCGCACTGTAGATGTTTTCAAACCTCAAGTCATCACCCCACCAGGATCACATGCTTTTAGCGATAACACCACCCTTGTAAAATACCAACATTGGTGTCTGTAATTTTTATGGTGTACATAATAAAGAGTATTTCATTGTATTGTATTCTAGTGCAAATGTGATCCTTGTGGGTAGTTTTTCTTTTTTCCTTGAACGAAAGCATTCAATTCCATTTACATTTAGTACTAGACTTGTACCAGTAGTAAGTTGTAACTTTAAAAAAATAATTATTATTATTGTTTGTTGCAGACATGGTTCTTCACGGACACAGATAACCCACAACATCAACGCCAAACAAGTAAGTCAAAACTTTTACAAACTTCAATAACATTATTACCAAACATGGCCACACAATATCCACAGCAATTGAGACCTTACTCCATTGTAATAAGAGCCCTTGTTTACAGATGGGCACATGGTAAACACGAACTGTTCCGATTCGCATCAGCGAAAACATCTATGCTGTAAAACGTCCGTGGAATACGACCACTTCCTTGACAGTGGTAAAAAGTGAGTAACAATTTTTCAAACTTAGATTTTGTTGCAGTATTTTGAATCTTATTTTATGCGAGACAAGACCTAATCTAGAGATGGCAAACAAAGATAAAAATTTCAAGTGTTATTGTAATTTTATTTATTATATTTTCACTCTTATTCCTTGGTAGATAAGGGCTTTATTCTGAGAAGGAATTGGCGATAGATTTATTTATCGTAAACGTGTTCGAAAGTTTAACAAGATAAGCGTGTTTGTTCGATAGTTCGTGGAGATTGTTTTCTTAGTGGACGCAAATCTTCAAGTTCTGAGCAGGTAATATTCTTTTATGACGGTAGCTTTTACAGGGATCCGATCATATTGATGGTGTCTTTCCCCCTTCTCTATTCACGAAAGATAAGACTAATCGAGATTAACTCATCGAGTTCAGATAATTTTAGCGGTGCTTTTATTAGAACTTTGTTGTCTACATTTCTTTAAAACGAAGACCAGCATCCTCATTGCGTAACACACTAGCAATCAATCACAA
This sequence comes from Atethmia centrago, assembly GCA_905333075.3. Classification (NCBI taxonomy): domain Eukaryota; kingdom Metazoa; phylum Arthropoda; class Insecta; order Lepidoptera; family Noctuidae; genus Atethmia; species Atethmia centrago. The sequence continues at coordinate 23,819,481 of HG995378.1, read as the reverse complement.
TCTGAATATATTTTTTTTAAACATATAGCTAATCCATTGCTTTATACAAGGTGTCGTTTTGCATCCTCGTCAAATGTCAGGAGGCTGCTATGAAAGACTTGTATAATCAAATAAAATTACGATAATTAATACATACTTGTTTTTTTTTTGTTATTTAAGTTTAACAGAATTTTAGAATACACCACTTTCACAGAACAGAATCACCCCGTTGCGTATGCGGTAGTGTGTGTGTAAAAGGGCAGTTAAAGTGCGGTATCACACGGACCGCGTTTTAACATGCATGTCCCACACATGCCGATTTCCGAAAATTAGAAAAAAAAGACCTTAATTTTATTATTGGTTCGTGTCGAGAATCATTAGCATAATTACCTCCTTGAATTTGACGAGGATGCAAAACGACACCTTGTATGTTCCAAAATTTGTCAGCTCAGCAACGTAAATAAAAAGAAAACAAAATGAAACCCATTGCTACTGATAGTGTATTACGCGATTATCTACCCCGCGAAATTCTAACAAAAAATTACTAACATACGAGCTTACCATTAAACGCAAACATTTAAGCCCAAAGGACCAAGACTACCATTGGTTAGCAATTCGTTTAATTCATAGATCCACTTCTTTGACAATGACATGGCATATGGTAATGATATTGCTCAACATCAACTCAAAAAAAAAAGATGCTTGACTAATCAAAATCCTCCTTGGCAATCCAAGATTCACCCCGCAGGTTATCTATAGAGTTTATCATCCATATAATTATGGTGGGCTATAACATTACTCAGTCCATCACAACGACACATCGCATCGCAGCAATTATAACGCAATCAAAATAACGTTTGTTACTCAAATCAGACGAGTGATGGATGTGAATTAATCAGAACTGTAATTATAAATTTAGATGCTAAGCTACAATTATCTGAACGTACTTTACATATGTTGTCTCACGAACCGTTTATTCTGAAAATAAGGTAGAAGTGAGATGAGAATTTTGTTACTACACACCCATGTTTCATCAAGTTAATATTCCTGTTTGAGTCTGCAAACTAATGTTGTGCTGAAATCAAGGATCTTTCTAGAAAAAGATACTTTAATGATGACATTGAACACAATCTTGCTAGATTATACACAAAGGACAAGAAAGAATAAAAAGAAAAATAGTTGACGTCGAAAGTTTCTCAATGCCTCAGAATTAATACTTTATCCAATGATAAAAACCTTGAACGTGGTGCAAACAATCCTAATGACTAATTAAGAGCAGGAAATCGTACCGTATAAATTAAATGCAGGAAAATAGCACTCATTGCCCAGCGAAGAGCGGAAACCGTAATTCAAGAGGTCAAAGGGGCTTGCAGTCTGACTCTGAATGCAATGCGGGACAATTCAACATATTGAAGGGTCTTATTGGAAAACGCAACGAATTGTGAGGACCGGACCCAAAGACCAATCTAGATTCCATTTTGAATATTAGACAAGGAATATACAAAATGAAGTGAAATGCAATTAACTAGAGCACTGTGTTATTAATAAATAATTGTTCAGTTAATCCAATATTTTTACTGCAATTTAGTCCGTACAAACAACGGAAGTTTTTCTCACTACTAATCAGCTAAACAGAAAACGATTAAGTTGACAAACATAAAACACAGCGGGGCATTCTGAACTCCTTCAATATTTTTCTAATAAAACGGGCGTAAAGTTTTCGAAGTTTTTCTAAACCGCATAGTTAATCAGAACCCGCAGTGAGTAAGTTTTTGTTTTCTCTAAAAACAAAACGCTCTTAACTTCTGTTTTTAGAAGCACCGCTGTCTGTTTAAATATTGAACACAAACTTTCGTTCGACGACTCTAAAGAATCTAATGATCGTATTATGGTTAACGAGAATTTTTCCGTTTTTACTCTCAAAATGACGTCGAATATTCTAGTTAGACAATCTAGAATGAAAATAAACTCGCTCACGACATTTCATAACGTCCAAATGCACCGCTGAAAAACATTTTTAGGAAGAACACGAAGCAATTTTGAAAGCAGATTAAAATTCCTCCCGTTTGTGCCATCTCTGAAATAGGAAATGTATTTTTTTTTCTCCAGTCCATATCAGAGGTTGACAATACTTGTAAAAAGGGTTCGTAAGATCGCAGTTATGTATTGTCAAATATGTTTGTCCATTTGAACGAAGAGTGTTTCACTAAACCCGGAGCATGTCGAAGGCTTTTTAATCAGTAGACAACAGCGTCACCAACGAAGCTCAACGCTCAAACACAAACAACAAACGTTAATGGTTTTTCAAGAGCAAGTCCAATATTATTTTGGGCTCACAATAATTTTCACGCGTTTACTCAGAATCGCCTAATGTTTTTGTTGAAACTTCTTGCTTTATTTCCCACAGTTGTGTTTTGAGCTGCAACTCCAAACGCATTAGTATCACATTTCAATACATGCGCCATGATCACTGTTGTATTTCTTGCGCCACCTCCACACGTTTTTCGAAACGAGCTAGGACTTTCAAGAATTAGGTACATAAGAGGTCCGTTTTAGTCGTCATAACGGCATAATGAACCACATTCTTTGGCATTACTAGCCACTAGTCACCGTGTAGTTACAGGGAATGTATCTTCACTTAATCAGTGGTAGTTACTACTTCAATGATGACGATGCCTCTAAACATGGCTTTGTGGTCGTAATTTATAAATGAATCAATTCAGTTTATCACAGTCCACTGTTGGACATACTCATCAGGTACTTATTTATATTCAGATGTAAATTACGGTAGCCACAAAAGTTTTCTGCAGTTATTATTATTATTTATTCCCAATTTGGAAACATATTCAAATTGTTTGAATAATGAATACCCACAACAATTTCCTATAAGCCTATACAAATACAGAGAGTAATTGAACGTTTCCGGTCGAAATAAACATTTAATGAGTATAATCGATTCGGAATGAAGCTATTAATTATACGCCGCCTAACAATCTCCTTGGCACGAATTGTAATGTTCTATTCATGGCGTTAGCTATTGTAACAAATCTTTTGTAACATGTCGCTCAAGTCTCGTTACTTGCGCCCATTAATTTTCTTTGCCTACGCATCAATTTGTCCATAAAACTGAGTCTGAACCTTTCGTAATAAACGTCCGATGCGGTGATCTTTTGTAGGCAGTTCTTCCGGAACAAATGAAATGGGCTGAATGCGGAGCCTGTAACATTCACAAGGTCAAAGGGATCGTTTGATTTTATATTGAGAAAGATACTCGTACCACGACACGTAGTAGATTTGTTGTAATTGCGAGAACGTTTTGTGAAGTGTATTTTATTTACTTTGAGTAAGCGATTTGTAAGCTTCTCGCTGACGGTTTTTGTTTTTACCACGTATCATATCTTTGAGTATGTTCTGCTGATTGAACAAATTACAGTCTGGTTGTCCTTTCCTTTCTATAACGTCTCTTATTTTTGATGTTTCAATAAAGGCACTGACGTAGTTACATACGAAAGTTCTAAAAGTTTTTAGATGCAATGAAAATGATTGCCGGGTTGTCTCTAACATTAAGGCAACTTATATCCTATCTAGGGAATTACACGTATTTACTTCAAAAACCAGGAATGAGATACTAAAACATCAAAATATACGTGCGGTTAGAAATCGAACAGCTCTTTTATTGGTCCCAGGTGGACTGTAATAGGATTATCGTACGTTAGCGGAATAAGCTTCGCTGGATACGTCAAGCGGTGGATTATTACGTACAAAATTGGTAGTCACGAAGGTACCTTTTGTTGCGTAAACGGAATTGATTATGATATATTGTTCTGTTGCTTTTGCCGAAATAAGGATTATCTTTCTCTTTTCTTTTGGCGCTTAAGCTGTTTTGTCATTACTAACCTTAATACAATTATTACTCATGTAATGCGTTACAGGCATATTGGTTTGCCTTTTATTATCTTCCTTTGTGTTTTCATTATTCTAGCCTAGCCTAGGAGCTAAACAATGTTTGCAGCCTCTGAAGAAAGTTATTAATTTCTAGTTGTTTCACGTCTCTTTCTGAAGCAAAATGTCCATCCACGAACAACCGGTCGGATGTTAATCTCCCTGGTATTTATTGCTTTCTTACGAATGTTATTTCCATTTTAGAGTCTGTTTTTATTGAGGACTTTGTTATAAAAATATTTCAGATACATCTATTTAGAAGTTTTAAGTAATGAATGGGTGTTTAAGTTAGGTACAGAATGCTTTGTGGTAGGTCGCTCATTCTGCAACATGTTTCGATACGACTTTCATTTATCAACTCAGCCTATAGCAGTCCACTGCTGGACATAGGCCTCTCCCAGGCTGCGCCACAACACCCTGTCTTCCGCCTTCCACATCCAGTCTGTCCCAGCCACCTCTTTAAGGTCGTCGGTACATCTAGCTGGGGGGCGTCCCATACTACGCTTGCCGATACGCGGTCTCCACTCCAGGACTCGTCTGCTCCACCGGCCATCGGTCCTTCGACACACATGGCCAGCCCACTGCCACTTCAGCTTGCTGACTCTGCAGGCTATGTCGGTAACTCCGGTTCTCTTCCGGATAACTTCATTCATATTTCACCAAAAACCAAACCTGATTCTAGTCTTTCGATCAGGATCATCATTATGACAACTGCAAAACTTGCCATGTTTTCATAAGTACCATCATCTGCCTAGCCTTTTCCCAACTATCATGGGTTCGGCTTCCAGTCCAACCGGATGCAGCTGAATACAAGTATTTTACATGGAGCGACTCCCTATTTAACCTACGCGTCAAATTTAATGGCGGCTCTGAAGTACGCTACTCGCTGCGCAGTACCCCACCCCTCACCCCCGCTGACAATGAATTCGTTACTGCGCAGTGACCCGCCTCATGTTCCGAGCCGCCATAAACTTTGAATCGGGCAGTACTGAGTAACACGATACCCCTTGGTACCTACTCGTAAGTCTGGTTGTCAGACTTTCTGTCTTCTGACGACCCGTAACGACTGTCAAAGATCTACAAACATCAACCGGAACCAACGGCTTAACGTGCTTTCCGAGGCACGAAAGGGTCTTGGTATGTAAAGATGGTTACTCATCCAAGAAATAACCGTGGCAAGCGTAGCTTAACGTGATCGATCGACCCGTGCGGCTGTTATTACTTAGCCACAAGCACCCCGATATTTTCATAAGTACCACAGGCTCTTAATTTTTATCCTGCACTATTTGCCATTTATATTATTATCTAAGACCGCATTATAAAGCAATTCTATATTATGTATAGACTGGATGCCTAGTCGCAATTATGGGCGGATATGGAAATAATATAGCAGCGAGTATTTCGTTCGGCTGTGCTCGGTTAATAACATACTTAAGCTTAGGTCCGCAGCATAATGAATAGTCTCGATCTGCAATTAAACAGCTGTCTTGCAAGAAATACGCGTCGACCGATCTAATTTCGCAAATGCAAACACGATATGCAAGAAACCCGATCCAGATTATAAGTTGGCGAGTGGCGGCCATTTGTCGTACGCCATATTGCAATATGTGGTCACGGATTGCGTACACGCAGCTCCTGTTATTTGCCGCGGAGCGTAATGTCAGTAAATTACACCGCAGCGCTAATTATTGGCACCCGAAGCAAAATTCTTGTTCGTACGACTTTATAAACACTTTGTATTCGCAATTATATCCTTCAGTAATTCTGGATGCAGCTGGTTAATTCGCGTTTTCATGTAGATACTCGTTTGACGATCGTTTAAATCGTCGGTTACTTTTATGGCGACAATAATGGAACCAATTTTTTCGTTCATCGTCGTCTTTATTTTTGAAACTCGTATAATGATCGTTCGTTTTTATAATATTTAATGCGTCGTTGTAAAAAAGTACTTGAGTAGGATATTAACAGAGTTCTTTTTGTTTGATACAGGTGGTTCTGCCATTTCGACGATGACAACTACGTGAACGTGCCCCGCTTGGTCACCATTCTGCAGAGGTACAACCATCAGCAGGATTGGTACCTGGGTCGACCATCTGTCAACAAGCCACTGAACATATTCGTTAAGCCTTCTGAAAGGGTAAAACATAAATAATTTTCCTTTTGACATAATTATTATAAATGGGACGGCTTTTAACGGAATTGATTTAATAAGTTTGTTATAAAAGTTTAATTTGTTCCAGCTGATGTTCTCATTTTGGTTCGCCACGGGCGGTGCCGGATTTTGCATAAGCAGAAGTTTGGCTTTCAAAATGTTACCTGTTGCAAGGTGAGTGCTTCAAACTTTGTAATTAAATCGTTATAACGCAATTACTATTTAACTTCGTTAAATGAAATAAAGCATTCCCACGTGATCAAATATATTAAGCCAAATAGCTAATTGGCAGATTTCTTTTTTTCATTTTTAGTGTTTTCGTACCTCAAAAGGAAAAAACAGAACCCTTATAAGATCCTTTTTTTGTCCGTTTGTCTGTCCGTCTGTCTGTCAATATCCTTTATCTCGGTAACGCGTGGAGGTATCGAGTTGAAATTAAAACCGACTACGAGTATAGTCAGGTCCACAGTCCGCTGAAGCAATGAAAAATCAAACTTCTAAGTTAACGTAAAAAAAAAGATACGGCCGTTTATGCCGCAAAAAAAGTATATTTCGACACTCGAGGGAACCAAAATTTATAAGGTACTTTCCTTTGAGCTAGAGCTATGAAATTTGGCAAGGATTATCGGCTTATACTACAAAAATCTGAAAACTACACATTTGTAATTAAATCATAAAAAATATAGTCTTTATTTAAAGTACGTAATCAATCGTCGAGATCAATCCGTATATTTTTCCTTTTCCCTCTTTTATATGTATAGATACCTAATAACTTTGGTGTATGTAGCACCTAACAGATTGCACTGTTATGCGCACTTACCTAGTGCTTTTTTATTTTATATTTAAACCCAATCCTAAATAGGTTTGGCTACTTAAATGTCTTGTACCTAGTTAGGATATTAAATAAATAAATAAACAAACATACGTTACATTCAGTTCACGTAGAAAGCATACAATTAGGTATGAACTGTTAGTATAACAATAATATAAGTAATTATACGTAGGTATTTTGGAAACTGAATTTCGGGAAAAGCTCGGAAAAAACTGCGAGACTCGATACCAGAACTATTTAAAAATGTACCTACAAATTTTTACGGAACCCTCGGCACTGGTCCGGTGTTTATACATTATCGTTTTCACTGAGATGTTGTACCAACATTTTTCCCTGTTGCAGTGGGGGCAGATTCATAAGTGTCTGTGAAGGCATACGGTTACCAGATGACGTCACTATGGGATTTATAATAGGTGACAATTGTTTGTTGTTATTTCTGCTTACATTTCACCTCGAAATGTTGCATTGAATGATAAGAAAAGCCTCACTTCATTGGTTTGCAGAGCACGTGGTGAAGAACAACTTGACACTGGTACCAGAGTTCCATTCTCATTTGGAACAAATGAAACTGCTGCCTGTAGAAACGTTTCGGGATCAAATCTCCTTCAGCTACTCGGGACCGAAAGAGAATATGAATGTCATCAATGTGCCAGGATTTGACACAAGATATGATCCTACTAGGTAAGAGCTACTTGCCTCTCGTAAAATATTTTTTTTAAAACTTGAATTGTTTATCATGCGCTTCTTTTATCAGCTTAAGTTTAACTACCTTTATACAAATAGGACCGGACTTTTGTTTTAGCTAATTTTATACAGGAGATGTTCAATTTTATTTACTCGATTATAAACTTTAATTAAAATACACAGGCTAATACTAAAATATAAAATAAAATAAGTAAAATAAAAATATTTATTTGTCACTTAAAAATACAAGTTACAAGCCAGTCATATCAAAATAGCACACGAATGTATTGCCACAAATCTGATCCTAACCCCCAAACTAGGCCTGGACCTGTATTATAGGGGTTAGCGTCCACCCATGGATTCTATTTTCAAATATACAGGGTGAAATTGAAAACATGCGACAAATCTAAATGGGCGATTGTACTCATCATTATGAACAACTTTTACTAAGGGACCACAACTGAAATCGCGGAAAAAAAAATCAGCTGTTCCCTACATTTATGTCCGCATAATTCGACAAAATGTAGGAAACAGCTGATTTTATTTTCGCGAAAGCAGCTGTGGTCCCTTAGTAAAAGTTGTTCATAATGATGAGTACAATCTCCCATTTCAGTTTGTCTCATGTTTTCAATTTCAATCTGTATAGTATACGTACAAATTGTACAAGTATACGTATAATAAAAAATATACCTACTTATATAAAAATATAAAGTATTTGTTTTATAGTTCTAAATCTAATGACATATTAATATCTAATGTGAGTGTGTGTGTCTTGTGTGTTTTTTATGAATCGGAGATTTAGATAGTCTTTCGAAGAAAACATTCTAGTAATTCGTAGTAAGATTATACAATTTCTTGATAACAACCTTTTTGTTGCAGGTTCCTGTCGCTGCATTGTTTCCTGTTCCCTCACTTTAAGTTTTGTCCTAGATAGCATACAATTCTTTATAATGAGGAGATATAAATTTTATACTGTTTGTAAAACAAAATCTAAGAGCCATCTTCATTAAATCTTCCATTGAACGCTAAAGTGCAATAAAAAGTCCAATATTCATAATGAAAAATTAACAGATTTATAAAATAAAATATTTTTTTTTTATAAAATAAAATATTTTTTGAAGATTTTTATGACATAGTTTAGGTTGTGATATTAGTTTTACAAATGAAGAAGACAGAGTGAAGAATTATAATCTGTAAAAATTGTCGATAGTGTAAATGCTTTTAACAAAATGTATATTAGTTCTGTATACAAATTGTAATAATGTCTATAAGAAATCTGTGATATTAGAATATTCTTGTGCGTAGTTATATAATATAAATGTTGTATTTAAAGGTCTCTACAGTCAAATGTTATGACATTGTTTGTAAATTAAGTTGTTTATAAAATAAACAATTATAAAATACTTACTTGATTATTTATCTCATTATTTCCAAACTTCAGATAGCTGCTTAGTAATTGTAAAAGCTTGTTTTCGTGCAACTGCTAGCCAATCGTGGTTTTCTACCATAGACATTATCTTCCATTTTCGGAGAACAGTCCATCTATTGAGTATGCCACGAACACAAGCGGCAATGGCATAACGAATACCTACAGACTGGTGAGCGAGAGCGTGTACTACGTTTGCACCTCATCCGTTGTATCTACCAGCCACTCGCGTGACCCCACTCCCAGCACAATTATGTTAAAGTGAGTTGGAGATATAATCAAAAAAACAATTAGTCTAACAAAAAACAAGGTAATGTCATTTTTCACAATAAACGACGTAGGTACCCAGTCCTACTGCAATGAAGTTTCATTAAATATTCGGAAAATAAACTAAACAGTCTCATAATTAAGACGAAGAAGAAAGTACTAAATTCACGTCTGTCATTGTAACAAAACAAATGTTCTTTCTTATGCACTAGAGTTTTACGGCAGCTGCACAAATAAACTTAAGTAATAATTTCTACAGACGTCTGGCTTACGTCCCGAGTTTTCTTCATAATAAGTGGTCCTCTTGAAATACTTTGCATACTTCGATTGGATTTAATTTGTAAGAACACTTTATTAGGATATAATATTATATGTACATATATTTGGTCGTACAAGGTGACTCAGTTATCAGGATGCACCTGCCAATGATGTCATGCGGCAAACTTGCATAGTATACAAGATTATGGGCACACAATATAAAATTTTATCAGCCCATAATGTTCCACTGGTAAACATTAGAATGGGACTCTAATTGACCGCTGTAATGTATGGGTAAGGGTAAGTTTTAACCATCACCAAAAAGATGGGTAAGTAATCGCAGCATATCGTTATCAACAGAGAGGATTATTATTGCTGGTCATCATATTAACATAATCCCTATGCTACTTCTTATGACGTCATCTCGCCCATGAGCCTAAATGTAGTGGTGAGATGGAGGTACCTAATTCCATCTCACCAAATGGCCGTCTACAAAAGCCAAACTTATGAGAACTCTTTATTATGATGATAATGACAACGAAACGATCGACATTTTGAAGACATGTTTTCCAGTAAATTCATAAAATGAATCCCACCACAGTTTAGTACAGCATTTATTCTACAACACTACTCATTACCATATTTAAAGTCTTACTAATACCACACTTATTTGAATAACATTGATGACATATACCAAATATGATCAGATTGGAAATAAACACCTCTTTACAAAGATATAATAAAATAGAAATCATTTTATAAGAGATGAACTGGACGTAATTGGGAAACATTTTTATTATAATACTGGTAATCGACCGCATCTGGCTTGGCTGGAAGATGATCCCAACCGAACTAAAAAAGGGAAATACATTTAGATGGATACAAAATGCTTCATTGTACGTACACCAAAATTGTAACACAGCTCATATATCTATCTATTCATTATTTATAAGAGACAGGGATATCGGTTGGACAAACTATCAATTTATTGAGGGTCCTGAAGAGCACACAGAACCTGAAGATTGAAAGTGGAAGAATACAGATGGCCTCAAAGGCCTTGGCAATCGAGAATTACACGTGGCATCCTAGATTAAAATCTCCCAGACACAGTCTAGGCACAATGTCAACGATTATTGCTGATTGCTGATGTTGTCACATGATAAAATAAATAACACTAACATTATAAAATTGCATATTTAGCTATTTGGTATTTATGATGATGGTTTGATTTTATCACAAACTAATGTGGAAATATCTAAATTGCTATCAATTTAAATAGTTTGTCCAAAAAGTAATACTTACTTACGCAGCCAAATATGTATAATTGAGTATGTCAAATCTATCCCTTCTAGTTTACCTAAGCTGACGTCAAAATCGTCTGCCAAGCTAAGACTCTAATTAAGTTTCGTATTAAAGCAAGATAAGATCGTATTCATATTCATTAGTGTAGGTGTCGCGAATCTGCGTCCATATGCGCATCACCTTACATGGCGACCGCGACATCGCATTCATGGAATGTAGGGTGATTGTCCCCTTAGATGCACTGCGGTCTACCATGGTGATATACATATAGGATTTATGCAAGACCATTGAATACATTGAACTGTATTACGAGATAGGTAATGGGTGATTATGTAGAACTTTATAGAAACTAATTTGATTATAAATACTTATATCAGCATATATATCCAACGAACATAAAATTCTACATGTTGAGGTTTTAGAATTTACATGAAAAGAATTTATTCAACGAAACTGCACCAATGAAAGTTTTAGTAGATGCTAAAGAGCAAAGTTTCAAATGTACGAATGATGATAACAAATCAATGATCACACGATCAGAATCACGATAAAATAAATGGTAAGTCGATCGTCCAAATTATACTCAAACGTTTCCTAACAACGCATGGTGCCCCGATAGACGTGTGAATAGATCATTCAATACCCACTATTAAGCTGAATCGCCTTATTCTAACACCTTTAAACGTCAGTGGACTAGTTTTATCGATGCGATGCCTCAATGGGAAACGTATCAAGTAACAGAATTGATGGCATCGAATGTAAGGGGGCATTTTCTATGGAGCTTTAAAGGTAGAAAATATAATTTCAATGCTTTTTTCCCTCCTTTCTATGTCGGTAAAGTCGACTATTTTTCCGTTATCGTTTTTGTAATGTGCGTTTTATTTTTGTGCAGAATTAAATTTATTTCCTTCTTTATTTTTTTCTCTCTGCTTCTATATCACGATCTACGAGCATGGTTGTAATCAGACAATTGATAATTTAGATGTTCAACGAAATTAAGTTCTTCTGAATGATAATCAGATTGCAATAGGTAGTTAGTTCCAGATATATCTAGGCTGTTGGCTTAAAACTCACGATTATTTTCGTGAGAACATCTTCTGGCCAAATTTTCTACAAGATCATTTCCTTGAAGCAGTTTGAATGATTAATTAAATTGATTGACATGCTCCATTCGTTCCGCAATGGAGGGTCTCGACAGTTCCCTTTCGGTAGCACCTGGTCTTAAATTCTTCATTCTGATCGATTATTATACTGCACAGTCACTTCACGTAATTGGGTTCCTAATTTGTTCTGGCGCAACAATCGGTACCCTGACTCGATTCGGAATTTAAACCGATTATTAACCCTTTATTCGGATGTCCATTCTTCTTGATAATTTTAAATCTCTCCTTGAAATGTTATTTAACAGATGATGAATGACGATATCAATGAGGCAGAAGTGCTTGATTTTGTATGCACATGTATTTTTTGTTATCAGCGCAGATGAATGTTTATACTTAATATTAAATGCGTCGAAGATTCTTACGAGCAATGAAAAGAAATGTCATCATTTTCTCTAATACAGTAGCACTTAAGTCTAAAACCTCTAAATTCCCCAAATCTCTTTCGTATCTTCTAAAAACTTTCGAATGTACTTAACTACTCGAAACGGATCGATTAACCGAACTCGTCAACGAATTAATGGTTTCGAATAAACATAATTAAGCTCTCAAAGAGTGCCGATTGTCTAAAGGACCATTAGTTTGGAAATTACACTCAATTAAAGGTTCGATCCATTTGTTTCGTTCGGTTTGGCCTTGTTGTCTTCGATTTTATCTTAGGTCACCTCAGTCTTGTCTGACTCAGTTACTTTAACTGTACCTACTAGCTGAGTAATCAAATCATTTACTTGAATTGGTCTCTCTTCTACTAAGCTGCTAGGCTACCATCTTTATCGTGGATGAGTATCGTGGTTTTAGACAACTTGATGTTCCTGGCAGATTTTTCTTAGTATCATTCATAAAATTTTATCGTTTTCCTCTTTAACTAAATAAGGGGAATATTCATTTTCCAATATTCCATTGCAAAGCATCATCATCATTATCTGCCTAGCCTTTTTCGAACTATGTTGGGATCGACTTCCAGTCTAACTGGAAGCAGCCGAATTCCACTGCAAAGCGTATGTTACCAAATCGATGCTAACAATTGGAGCCAGTTAGTACAAAACTAAAAACACATCACCAATCTCTGTTTCCTTACATCAAAATGTATCGATAAAATAACCGTAGTCCTCAATTAATCCGTTTACGGGTATCGGCACTAGCTACTCGTACATTGAAGTTAATAACAGTTTTACGAAATGAAATTATCTGGACCGGTCTTGTGTCAATTAAGTCTGCCCTCAGTTAGCTGGGGGCTACTAAGCAGTACAACGAGTACAACGTAGAGATATGCAGCCATTTTGTTAGAAAACTTACGATTTGCACCTGCAGCACGACCCGCTACTTAATGAGAAATTGTTAGTTATTGTTTTACCTGTTCTAGTTACCGACTTCAAAAAAGGAGGTTATTTAGAACGAGATTGGTTTATGGGATTAATTAAAATGAAAAATATTGCAATACATTAATTAATTTGAATAAAAAAAACCCAAGTGTTGTATTCCAAATTACTAATTAATAGGATTGTGCCCGTCATCTAAATGCTACGAGTAAACTAATTACATTTCCGTAAATAACTTCTCGTACCTTTAACAATCAATAAATATCAAAATCTATTTGAATACCTACTAGCTTTTTTTGACAGATTGTCCCTTTAACAATCCAATGAATTGCTTACGTAATGTACCAAATATGTAGTTTGATTTACAATGCTGATTTAGTTCGCTCGAGTCAGCTTGTCAGTTGTCGCTAGCGAGATGTGTCAGCAATCAAGAGTAGACAGAGACATTTATTTTGTCGCAGCGCAAGTGAAAAACAGAATGTCATGGATCGTAGCAGGTGGCGTTCTGTAGTTTCTGCCTACCCTTATTGGAAGAATGCGTGAGTTTAAGTATGTGTATCAAAACCAAAAGTCATTTATTCAAACTAGGCTGAGAATCAGCACTTTTCGAACGTCAAAGTGACATAAACCGCCCACAAAACGCCCGCCTTTCACCAATTCTTAGTGCTTTAGCTGATAAAAAGTGGCGCAACAGACGTATGTTTTAATTTTATGGTGGCAAGAAAGACTAAGGCAACGGATGGTGAGATTTTATGAGTGAAGAAATGTCTCTAAGAACACTGGTATCAAGTGTTAAACCATTTTATTGACGCGACATCGACCCTCGAACTGGATGCTTTAGCAAAATAAATGCCTTTTATGCAAATTTCAATTGCGTGACAATCCATTGATTACATAATAACATACATAATCAGCCTTTATTGTTCCCACTACTGGGACACAGGCCTCCTCTCTGTGAGAGGGAGTTGGCTGTAATCCACCACGCGGGCCCAGTGCGGGTTGGTAACGTTGATTACCACGCAATTTATTTTTCAGAACTTTATTTATTTATTTATTTGCATAATGTACATTCAATTACAGGCTAGACTAAAACTTATGAGTATATAACCCTGTTAAGGCGCAGCAAGTATTACATTTAACTTATACCTAGGTTAAATATTTAGTAGTTAACATTATTTACTTTACAAGTAACGGTAACTTGCGACAAAACCTGAAGTCTAGAAATATTCTGGCTAGATTTTACTTATGCAGTAGCGATTAACCAGACTCACGACACAGCTCCACAGTAATTTGTTATCTATGGATATTCTATATTATTTATAGTTCAATGGAAACATTACACATATCTATTATTTGCCATTAAAAGAACCGTTTTATAAATTACGGTTATACACGTATTTTTTCTACTGAACTGTAAAATGGTAGATTATTAATTAAGAAATATCCGGAATCATTCTTATAATTCATCCGTTAAATTGAGTACCAATTTTGATCATATGGCAATATTTGCTTTAGCTAAAATAATTCACTGCAAAGTCAAGCATGGCTAGCTTATGGGTCACCGAGGCCCCCGCAACACAGGCAACAGGAAGGAATACGGGTGGGTTTTAGTCAGTAAGAGTCTGACACACCCTCCCGCTCCACCCAGAGCGGGAGAAGTTATTTGATTTCCCACCGTCAAAAAAAAAAAAAGCATGGCTAGCAGAACTGCAGAAAGTTCTTACAAAGTACGCCCATATGTATTACGGAATAGATATCTCCATTAGTGCGAACGCTTTCTGATGCAACCACGACCAAAGCCTCAGCCAAGCTGGCCGCAGCCGGCCCATAATATCCTGGATGTTCTATAGAAAACTGTAGCTGTGTTCAGTTTTATCGATAATTTCGGGGCATTTCAATAGACATAATCTTCAACGTCAACACTCAGGACCGCAACCTATTTACCGTACAGGCAAGGGTGGACCCAGGGGGGGGGAGGGTCATTGGGGTAGTCGTAATCCCCCTGGGCTGGGCCTGGGTCTTTTTCTAATATCATTGATAAATGTTATAAAATAAATAGTTTGTGTGATGCAAACACAAAAGCGAACGACACGCTTAATAAGACCATTGATATTATTATAATTATATGATGCATCAGTTCGTTTATTGTGAATAAACATTGATCGCACGATTCCAAGTTTGATTTTGCCGCGCCGCCCGCTGCCCCATTCGTTCGCGGCTGCGCTTCCTATCACCCTAAGTATCGGTGATTCTCATGGAATTAGTATGTATGTGTTTGTAGCTGATACAATGAGTACGAGTATCCTACGACAGAAATCGGAACGGATAGTTTTCCGACACCTTTTTGAAGGAGCTAAGCCACTAGAGGTGGAAATTAAATGCCCCAGAATAGTGTCAAGACGGTTATCGCCCCGGACCCCCCCCCCGGTCCTGGGGAACCTCCAAATCTTAAGAATTATTTTTTTATGAAATCCCACACACGGTCAAAATATATTCTATAAGAAGTTGGAGGCCCCGTACGTATGCAAAATATACCTAAATGTAGGGTGCTAAAATTTTCGAGCTCGCTTCGCTCGCTCTTGCAGCCTTCATTGTCACATAAAGACAAAGTAACCCCCTTTTTATTGTATATGACTGTTGAAAATAAAACCTTACAATAAAACCTACACAAGGCGGTGTACAAAAATTTTCTTTGGCAAAAATTAAAAATTAACTCAAACTTTTCTGCATTCTTATTTCCGTAATAATGTTGAATAGAAACCTAACCAAGAACTCCGAGACGGGGTGCAAAAAATCTCGAGCTCGCGTCGCTCTTAGCATATTGAGGAGATGAAAACGTAGCTCCCTGGAAGCCTGAAAAACCCTGCCGGATCCGAGGCCCATGGTGTAGTTAGAGTATAACTACATACGTCAAATTTGTTTTTTATTTGTCAACTGAGAAGACTGGGAGGGCTTTTCATTTTGATTTTGCCGCCCCGGGCTGGGAGACAAGCTTAGTCCACCACTGCCCTGACTGAACCTCGACTCTGTGATCCCCCCTGACTCGAAGGCTGGATCCGTCCTTGTGTACAGCCTAAACGAATTTAAAAAATCATTCTATTTCTGGCATTCGATTGAAGATGACAGAGACATAATGATGTTTAGTGATGTGTTGTGTGATGTGTTTAGTGTTAAAGGATTTGTTATACAAGTGGGCCTTATAATCCATTTTCATTTATCCATTCAACAATCCCAGATTCTAATTTCAAATCGAACGTAAGTAGGTGGTATCACGACACCGGCAGCAAGTCGTTCGGCAATCTCCGTCGGTAGTTCGGGTGTGTCGGGTCACGATTACTGCACCCTTGGGCGTGCGCACGCCCACATTGTCCAGCATGGTGAAAGGACACAAAATGATCGTTGATAAATCTAATTTGATATTGTGCTGCGTCATTTATGAGATTGATTTATTGCGTATCACAAAGTATTAACGATCGACGAAAGTTTCGGTTGATCCTGATCAGTAAAATCGTTGTGATTGGCTGACTGAAAATGATTACAACCAATCACATTTGCTGAAACTCGAATTGACAGTAAATTTTTCAAAAACTATCTAAGTATTCTCGTCTTATAAAACACTCTTCACGAAAAGAATCTTTGAAATGGGTTGTTTAAAAAAAAATGTTGTGTGAAAAGTGATTAAGGATAAGTTTTCCGCATGGTAAAAACTTATATAAAGCTCTATTTTGCTACCTGGATTTTAGATCTATGGTAAATCTATGGCATGATCTAGTAAAGAAACAAACATTCAATCTAGCTTTCATACTAATAATATTCCGTTGAAAGCATTGGGTAACGAAACGAGACAGTTAGTATTCCTGACCTGGACTGAACTTAGTACTTGCTACATACCTGTACCTACCATTTACTAGATACTGGCCTGTCTTTATCTAAAATGTAGCGTTAGCGTGCATAATTGTGGCCACTAAGCACCTAGGCTAAGTGTTTTCGCGTGCTTCTGGTGCGTGACACACCTTTATAAGTCTATACCTGGAAAGGTCAACTTTCCTTTGTCACGTTTAGGCTTGAAATGTAAGGTGTTTGTCCAGTAGGATAATGTATTTGGTAATTTCAATACTCAATTCTTTATTGCATTCTATATGTATTACATAGATGGTACCTATAGAAAGTAAATGATGTGACAAAGGAAAGTTGACCTTTTCAGGTATAGACTTATAAAGGTGTCACCAGGACCATGTCGGGCACAGCGACATTAGGAGAGAGGAAGCGGGCTAAGTAGCAATTCAATATTATTCTAAATTATTAGATGTGTTTAATTGGGTGTATAATTATATACATTTATATATTATTACGCTTGTGTGTATAGGTATAGTATACATATATTAGTTGTTTTAATTTTATGTATTGCATAAGAACAATGTAGGTTATAAAATTCTTAGAAGTATTTTCATTATCTCACGCAATTGTTTTTTTTGAGACTCGCATAAAGATATGCAATGCTTCCAGTATTCATTCCTTGGAGATATAGGATCCTACAAGTATTATTTCGTGTTTAAATCTGCAGTGCTTATTCTCCACAATGTTGTAGGAACGACAGAGGGTTATGTCGTACTTCAAATGATTAAAAAGTAAAAGCTGTGGTGATATCTCTTTCAGTTACAAGCCAAGAGTGATATCCTGGCCAGGATATCTCTCTATGTTCATAAGTTATGCAAACCTATAGACAAAAGCTATGTTATTCACCCAAATTCCTAAACAAACGCACCTTAATTCAACAAATAGAAGGTCAGCAAGTCCTGTCATTTAAAATTAAACGTATATTTTGTATAAGTCATAAGTCTTTGTCCATTCTTATTGTGCAGTATCGGCCCACCCGACGGAGTCTGCATACTAACGACCCATGAAATGTGCACATGACATGGACATTTAAGTGTCCCTTTCGGATGCTATTACGTGTGTGGCGACACGTAATTGAAGACCATTTCGATATCAAGACAAGTTTATACGAATTGTAGTGGGACGCGTCTCTGATTGGAAAGAATAAGCGAATTTATGCAATTATATATGTGTGGAGAGCATTGAATTTTCTTGGTTAGATATACAAAAAATAATTTTCAATTGGATCATCTATTTTATTTATTTCTCGATACCCTAATAATCGTTAGTGCAAACATCAAATCGTAATTTCCATCCATCAATAATCTTTTGTAAGTACTGCTATCTTACTGAATGACACTAGCAATTTCTATGCTATCCTACCATTAAATGCACAAATACGTAACTCTAACCATTCAGCCGAGTGGACGGCAATTGACTGCATTCTGGTCACGATGCGATCTAAACAAGCAAAACGATAATTTACATTTGCAATAGGTACCGGGCAGGTGCTGTGAAAATATAGGCCTTACACACGAACATTGATTTACACTCCATTTGTTTAGTCATGCTTTCATCCTATTTGGACTAAGTACGATGTAGGGTTAGAGACCATAATACCATTGAAATCGTCATGTCTCTTTTCGCTAATAGCAAAAGCATTCTCAATCACGAATCCGTCTGCCAAACTTGGTGATTGAACATGTGAAAATATTCTGATATCACAAATTACTGCATTTGAATGCATAGTATGTTCATCGGTAGACGAGTAGAGACTCAATAAGATGATGTCATTTCTTTACAAATAATTATCTGACATTTCTCGAACATTCTAGAATAATACCTATACCTATGACACAGATCATGAAATAAAAGAAGGCAGATATACAATGTGTGACTGAATAAATACACACCATGTACGTAATTTGTTCAGAATCGATTTCTGTCATTTTAATATAGGCATTTATTGTTTTATCCCAAACATAATTAAAACTACGTAAATAACACTTCTGCTGTATAGTCAAAACAAACCAAAATGTACAAGCAACTGTGTGCGTGCGAAGGTTTGTAATGTGACCACAATTTTCTCCCACAATCAGTACTTTACTCATTTAATCAATAAAAAACAACCGACTTCCAACAAAAACATTACAAGGTGAAAAATAACTTTAATTTCGGAAATCGGTGTCTTTGGATCTGTATTTTAATTTTATGCTACCGACTTCCGTAATTGAAGTTAT
This sequence comes from Atethmia centrago, assembly GCA_905333075.3. Taxonomy (NCBI): domain Eukaryota; kingdom Metazoa; phylum Arthropoda; class Insecta; order Lepidoptera; family Noctuidae; genus Atethmia; species Atethmia centrago. Next base: position 23,800,044 of record HG995378.1, on the reverse strand, counting down.
TTTTCACCTTGTAGTGTTTTTTTTGTCAGTTATTTTTTTTTAGGTTTTTTATTTCTCACTTTCTAGTGTTTGTAATTAGTTGCAATAGCCTAATGTCAACTACTCATCACTTGTTACATAATATTGCTTGGCCCGATGGTTATTGAGAAGTTCTCCTGGTAAGAACCAGGAGAACTGGAGCTGATGGTGAAGTCACCATCAGCTCTACTTCACCATATGAATTGCGACGACCATAAATTGTTTAGCAACCATATTAAGGCGCTGACAAGACCCAATTGACCAAAATAGACTTCTCTTAAGAAAAAAAATTGCCAAATCTGTATAGTTTGTGGTAGCGGAAAAAATATATGTTAATTTTGAACATATTTGCCAGAACTTGGTTGTTACCAAAACACGTTTTGAAAAAAGTCTCGATACAAACTAACGTTAAACTAACCTCTTACCTTGAGTTCTAATCCAAAATATCTGTATTAAATATCAACATACGTTATGTATTTAATTAGTAACAAGTACGTCTTATTTGAATGCAGAACTTGGTTGTTTTTTTATTTTCGATTACTCAACTCAATTTTGAGTAAATAGATAATTGCTTCATATTTTGCAATAAATTACAAGCGTTGTGTCATCGCGCTTCTCTTTCTTTTCTGTGCAATCTGACAGTGATCGCGGTTTAGGTGTTGTCAGCGTCTTAAAGTAACCTAATCGAATCGCAACCCGTGAAATACTTATTATTAAATAGTTCCGGTGGCCATCTGTGGTCTTCATCATCAGTTCCCCTTCACCAATCGGTGCTTCCCAAGAGCAAATGCACAAGCTACAATAAAAAATACCCAAATCGCTATAGGTGAGCCCATAAAATTTGCTCTCGATTTCCATGGGATCCCCTCATCAGATTCTGACTTGGTGCCAATGGGACCACCTCTAGAGCATAACCTTAAAATTAAAGGAATTTCAAAATCGGTCCAGTGTTGACAGAGAAATCGGTGAAGATACATTAAAACATACAGACGAACATAATATATAACCTCCTCCTTTTTGGATGTCGATTAAAAAATGTTTTTATATAATGGTAAAAAATCAGTGTTTTTATTATGATATTATCATAATATTCTAATTGGGGTGTTTGGTGTGCGATATTACTCGTATATTAGGTACCTACAATGTAAAAAAAAAACAAACTAAAACCCGTAAAAGGTCAAAATTTTACGTAAATAGACATGAACATTGACCAAATTGTTGGATATGATGACCATTCGTCACATTCGCCATTTCGTCGCTATCCCTAATTGGTCACATTCACTAATAGCTCACCTTGTGCATCTGGTCAGTTTTCTTAACTCGTTTCATGCTGTATTTCGACTCATTCCCAACTCGTCCGATGCATATCGACAGTTAAAATGTCGCTTATGCCTTATTACCTTTTAACCATCGAATGTACAATGTACAGCCAGCGTCAAAAATATCTGGATGAACAAACTGTTCACAAAAACCAATCACTCTCTTGCAACTGAACTAGAATTTCCGCAATAGGTGCAGACTAAATGCCAGCTGTCTCATAACCTATACGATATAGTTTAACCTAACCTTTATGACCTAGAGTGAACTTAGCAGACCTAGTCGCCTGGTCTTTACTAGATTTATCTAACGTAACTTGGGTTGTGGTTGAAGGAGTATCTGATATGACATGCCATGGATTTAATGCCTCCTCAAAAATAGGTTTAACCGTACTCATCCACAGGTGAATATAGCTTCTTTCAACACAAACTTGACGATTATTCACAGTGGGCCCTATCAGAATACCAGCGCTGCGGTATTTATTTTTTAAATATCGCAGCATTATGCTGAGATAGGAGCCTGTTTGGCGTCGCAAGTCGTTTCTATTTATTTATTTTCTATGTTGGTTTTTGTTTTTAATCGAACAAATATGTAAATTTTGTTAGTTTTAAATGCTCCTTTTTTATTTTTTGTATTTCTTGTGCGTGTCCCAAATAAAATATTTTTCTTTCTTTCTTTCTCTTTATTATAGCAGACAGGTTAGTTTTAGCAGATGCAATGTACCACAACCGCCAGTTTTAATAAAAGGATTGGATATTGAAATGTGTTGTTGATAACAAACAGAGTGATAGAAGGATCAGCGGGGCAATTGCGTAACACACATTAAATAACAATTGATCGTAATCAGTTTCATTTTGACAGTTCACCCACGTTCATTGCGTTATCTACGCTGTTGAGCAGACGAACTTTTCAAACCTATGAAGCAATGGATTAGTAATATCCTTCAAAACTCTCCAATTGTGATTCAAACTGTGTTACGCAATTACGGTCAAGGTGGCCCAGTTCAAGAATGAAAAATACCGAAAATCTACGCCAATTAAAACCAATATGAACGCTGCAATCTTTCAGAGACTACATGGGGTCCTGGGATCGATCCCGATTTTCCCCAAAATTAGGACCATACCGAGCGTAGCTACCAGAACATCAAATAGTGCCCTTCAAATAGTGATAATGTTCTAAAAAGCGATCTTTTACTTAAATAGAGCAAGATGAACATTATTCGCATATTCGCATATTATTCCTTGTTGTAAACTGTCAAATGTGTAACTGTACCCACAAAATGTGACTGTCATTTTTTTCTTTATGCTTTGACCTACGGCATGGGCCTAAAGACTCGTTTTCGAAACGAATGAAGGAATTATTTCCACATAATTATTTTCCTGACAAACTGAAATCACTTGGGGATGTACTGATACTACAACACTATACACCCATAATGCCAAATTGACTGCGTTTTGTTTCAAACACCCACAGTGAGACCCACAGACAGTTCAACAACTGATTAAGACGCTGACAACACCTAAACCGCGGTCACTGTCAGATTGCATAGAAAAGAAAGAGAAGCGCGATGACACAACGCTTGTAATTTATTGCAAAATATGAAGCTATTATCTATTTACTCAAAATTGAGTTGAGTAATCGAAAATAAAAAAAACAACTAAGTTCTGCATTCAAATAAGACGTTCTTGTTATTAATTAAATAAGTAACGTATGTTGATATTTTGGATTAGAAGAAGGTAAGAGGTTAGTTTAACGTTAGTTTGTATCGAGATTTTTTTACAGAACGTGTTTTGGTAACAACCAAGTTCTGGAAAATATGTTCAAAATTAACATATATTTTTTCCGCCACAACAAACTGTACAGATTTGGCATTTTTTTTTTCTTAAGAGAAGCCTATTTTGGTCAATTGGGTCTTGTCAATGCCCCATGTCCTAGTAAGGGACGTATAATATAACTATCTTTTCTCTCGCGTTTCCCTATTAACTTGCACCACAACATGAAAAACATTTAGCCAACGCGAAATCGCGAACATTAGTGAAATCTACTCCGAAACTAGGCGAGGTCGATATAAACTAGTCAATGCACTTGTTACATTAAAACGTGATGTGAAAGGGTGTTTACGAACAAGTTACAGTATTAATTTAAAGTGGACTAATTAATCGAGAATTGTATAACAAGTTTATAAGTTTAATTTCACTTTCACTGTTTTTTAGGGTTCCGCAGTAAACAGTTATAGTTTCGCCATGTCTGTCCCCACTGTAGTTCAGAGACGTTTCCTACTAAGAAAGCTATAATTTGGCAGGTATACATATTAATTACGCCGACAAAGTGGTAAAATAAAGTCTGGTTGTTTACGGAGATGTATGACATGTAGGTAGGACACACATGTGTGACAGCAGTACATATAATGATATTAAAAGGAAAAAATTAAGTAGGCTTTACAAGTTAACGAGTAATAGTCGACTTACTTAATTTTGCAGTTGGAGAATTGAGCGTGACGTATATCGATGTATGGGAGAAAATGTTTTTCAACTACAATGTTAAGTTTGTTATTGGAATAAATTCATCCCAACTTCCCAACTACGGAACCCTTCATTGTGCGTGTTCCGACACGCACTTGGCCGATTTTTTATCCATATTAGCTGATGATACAACGAGAAACAAGATATTATATTATTTTATAATATGTTATGTTGGTTGATGATAATTATATGATATATACACAAATGAATGTTCCTTTTGAGATTGAGACTGTGCAGGGGCATTACTTTAAATAACAAGTTCTGCTTTATGAAAGCCTAGCTTTATTAGAAAATCTGTTGTAAATGGTCAATTAACTACCAAATCAGTTGTTAAACTTTGTTATTACCGATCTGTTTCAGAAAAAGGGTAATGTTTGTATGTGTCATGTCAAAAAAAAAGAATGAAATTCCGTTTAATTTCGGTAAAGATGACGCAAAGAAGGAATACAAAAAATAACAAATTGGAGGAAAATATGCGTCACATCCACGCAAAACGGCCATCGCTCAGCATAATGTTGCGGCTCTCAGCAAGACAAAGCCCCAGCGCTGGTTTTCAGTGACGGCGTTGACGTGATGATGTCGACCGGTGCAGCATACAGTGAGATTATAATAAGAAATAATAGAATAAAATAAATACAAACCTCTTAATTCTACATGTTTATACAAACATTTAATTTAATACTATTTCAATTAATTTTCTTTTTATAACTTTTTACAACAAATATTTAATTAATTAAATTAATTTAACTAAATTAATTAAATTAAATATTTGTTTATTTATGGCAACTAGGCCCAATTGTTAGTTGTTAGTACAATCGCAACATTCCGTAAAAAAATATATCAAAAATATAAAATGATCAAAATTTACCAGCTTATGAAGCCACTACCTTTAGCAGGACTGGCCCCGTCATCATCACTACAGAACCCTAGTTTCCTTATTCCGCTACACGCTACACAGACTTTTTATTGCTAACCACGTCTTTATAAGTTGGAAGAAAACCACTAATAGGCGATGCGGTTTCAAAAACTTCCATTTTAAAAGGAATTCTTTGTGTTCTCAAGACTTCCCATTGATTTAATGTTCCCTACGCGGTTTGTAGCGAATTCTCATAAAAAATTGCACCATTTAAGCATCATTTAGATTTTATTCAGTGACTGAAGGCCAGACTCTTTACTTGGGCACGAAATGTATAAATGATCGCCTTTTGAAAAGTGCCTTGCTATCCATGATTGAAACGTAGGAATTATAATTATACTAGCTGTGTCCTGCGGTTTCACCCGCACAAGTCTCGATCCCGTGGAGATATCGGGATAAAAAGATCTTATTTCTTAATCCAGGTCATAGTCTACCATTTTGCCAAATTCCATCCAAATCCGCTCAGTCGTTTTAGCGTGAAAGCGTAACAAACAAACGAATAAACAAAAAAAACTCACTTTTGCATTTATAATATTTGTTAGGATTGATGCTCAGCAGAACATCATGGTTTTGGCACATTCCAGGCAGTCAGCCACCTCGCCGACCGATGATTTTAGCATGGCATGCTAAATTCGAGCTACATCAGCCCAGCAGTGCTGCTGATGTAGATGTTGCTGAGTAGACTGATAATGATGAGCAATTGTCACATACCTAGTTCGTTCCAACACGAGAAAATTATTCTATTCTATTTATTTATTTCATTAAAAATCTTTACATTATATTAATTAAAAACTAAAACTATAAGAAGACATATAACTTAAAAATTACTGATACATGAGTGACAGGTTTTGTAAATTGCGGTACATTAACACCGATACAAATGTCAAGAAAAGAAGCAAAGATGTCATTAAATTTGAGTACCTACATTAACACCGTTAAAAAATGTCAAGAAAAAAAACACAAAATGTCAATAACAAAAAAGGTGGACCGCCATAATAATCTTCAGTCAGACAAACACATCACTGAGAAACTCATCAAGTGTATAATACTACTTTTCCATCAGAAATGACTTCAACTGGTTCTTAAACTGATTCATATTATAAATGAACTTTAATTCTACGGGTAGTTTATAATTGTTTGTAATTGACTCCACTTTCAAATGCGATTGTATCTTATATTTAACTCTTACGTCCTTACGCCTTGTTGCTTCCCGTTTAATTCGTTCCTCAAGTGTTTCAAAATTGTGTAAAGGTCTGTGAGGAGAACTAAAATATACAAGCAAGGGAATTAGGAATAGGGCTACAAGCTTTCGTAGTGGTCAAATCTAAACTCGAAAAGAAAAGTCATTTCCAAAAAGTATCATTACATTCTACTGTTTGTAACCGAAAACCAGCTTAATGTATCATGTATTTTGTTCGTGAGTCGACCAAGCAAGAGGCAGCCGTTATCTGTCGTATGCAAAGTGTTTGAATACATTGCTTTTAAGAAATACCCGATCTGGGTAACTTGGACCTCACACGACGCTGTATGGACTCGCGATCTTCTGTAAATGACCACGCACTGGTACGATGATAGTATGATGTATGATGGGATCTGGGGATGGCACATTTTCAAATAAATGTTGGCAGTTAATATATGCACTGCATTTGTTGTTATTTGTAGCTCATTGACTGTCGTTACGTGGATTTAGGCGCTGAATTCTCGTTGCCTGCATTGCTACTGCTGTGTATTACCTCGTTCGTCTAGTGGACTGCGTCGTTGGTCTAGTGGCTGAGCATGAGGTCCTGGATTCGATTCCCGGGTCGGGCAAATTGTTATTGGGTATTTCTATCTGAAATTTCTCAGTAGCAGCCCGGAGTCTGGATTTGTGCCGGGTGATGGCAATAGGCTCGCCCCCTATTACATGGGACTTAAACATAACTTGCGAAATGTGGGTGTACTACAGGTACACCTCTGCCCAACCCTTCGGAGAAACAAGGCGTGATGTTATGTATACCCAATTTTCAAAATGGCAATTCTAGAAATACCTAATTTCGAAAAGACTGATTATTGGGGAAAATTATAAAAAGATAATTTTATCGTTAATAATATGTTATGTATAAAAAATCCAAATCAAATAATTACTTTTTTTATGCAGTAACTTCAGAAAGAAAGCTCAAAAGTCTGACAACCAGTTTTACCAAGGGGGTGTTATCCAGTAACTGGCTTGTGGTGTTCAGCAAGCTTAGCATGACACTCTCTATTTCTTCGAAGAATAGACACGGCTCTTTCCATACAAAGCGACACTTCGTTTCTCCTTTTTTGACATCCCACCGTAGAAATCCTTCTACATAAAAAAGGACCTAGACAAAGATCGTTAGAAACGAAAGACAAGATGACAGATTATAGAAGGATTTCTACGGTGAGATGTCAAAAACTGAGAAACGAAATGTCACTTTGTATAGAAAGAGCCGTGTCTATTCTTCGAAGAAATAGAGAGTGTCACGCCAAGCCTGCAGATAAGCAGTCTGTAGTGTATCTATAATACTGACATTCAGTTGCATCTGTTCAGACTGGAAGACCGACCCCAATCTAATTGGGAAAAGGCTAGACAGATTGATTGATTTGTACTGCATGATAGATACAGTTTATTTCCCACAACAATTACAAATATAAAGGTGTTTCAAACATTGGAGGTACAAAGGTTTGTGGGAGTCAGGAATCCAAACTAGGATACCCTGTGCTATGGACTCCTGGCCCCCTCGCCGAGATTTGGATTATGAAATGATTTAACCGGGGTCGCAAGAAAGTCTAGTTTTAGTCAGTAAGATTCTGACACGCCCTCCTGCTCCGCGGAAGAAGTTATATGATAATTCCCCACCCAAAAAAATAAAATGGTAGATATAGTGACTTAGATTGTTCTACATTTTTATATTCATTTATTAGGTATTATGTCTTTTATTGTGGCACCGATCGGTAATCTACATCGCCACATACGAACTAAGTATCACACTAACGCCACGGAATATCCTGCGTCGAACTAGCAAAGTTTACCGCGCGACTAGTATATAAATATGACGGCGCTTCGACGTTTTGAGAGTGTCAAGAAACGTCAAGGATGACAGCGGACATTTTGACAAGTGCGGGTTGACGTTTCTTCATTCTGACGCAACTCCGGGCTCTTGCACGCGGCCGTCAGACGAAGAGGAATCCGTTGGCATCACGCGCAAGCAAAACGTGTTCGGTGGAGCGTCGCTGTATTCCAGTTAATTAGAAAGTGCTGATTGTAATTATCTTAGTGTTTTGTTAAAATAATAATTGTGCATCGCTGATCATCTTCAACACGTGATTTTAATTCTCATCGCCCGCCTACCCACGATAGCTCGGCAGCCGCAATGAACCCAGAATTGACTGATAGTGGCCATGTGCCGTTAAATATGTATACAACGTCCCAATCGTCGGGCAGTTTCGCCCCTGGCTGGAGGCTTTGAGTTCGCTTAAGGCAGCCACAGGATAGTCCGGTTAAGTAGTCACGACCTCTCAAGGTCACCTACGAGATGCCTAACATAAAAAAAAAAATATTAAAAAGTCGGGCAGTTGCCCATCAGACACAACACCCGTCTGGTCGGAGGATTCTCCCTTTTTTATAACGAGGATGAGTGAACATTACACCCTGTTCCTCATGACTCTAAAATAATCCTTAGTATACAAATAATTGTGTACCTATCTCGGCATCCCATTTTGGACATGGACAAAGTATCTAAGTAACATTTTTTTAACAGACTCCCAACTTACACAGCATCTTAACGTCGAATATTTCCATGCTGTAATTTGTACCCAAAATCAATAAATCATATTAAAATTAAATATTTATGTAAATTAATTAAGTATGACCATCGCTATCACTTTGTCTTGTCTAATTTTTTAATAGAAATCCGATAAATTAATGCTGGCAATGGCTACGATAGATCAATGAGCACCATACTGTGAAGTTATAAGATAACGAATGATCACAGTCTTGTACCATTACCGACTATCGTTGAGATCATTAAACTGTTAGGGGAGAATCGTTACAAATGAGAAATGACTTACACTATAGAACATACAAATTAATGTGCGATGCAGTGTCGACAAGAATTTACCTGGATGATTTAGATGAGGTATTAATATTTTTTTCATACAGAGTTTGGTTTTTGTTAATAGCAAAAGCTATTACAATTTGTAATGCTAGCAAAACATTCCAAAATCCAGTAGATATTTTTTTTTGGGTTTCGTAGTAAACAAGGAACCCTTATAGTTTCTCCATGTCCGTCTGTCTGTCTATCTGTCTGTCCCCGCTGTAGCTCAGAGACGCTTAGTACTTGAAAGCTGTAATTTGGCATAGGTATACATACTAATCACGCCGACAAAGTGCTAAAATAAAACTTTAAAAAATAATTGGGTAGGTACCTCCCATGCACGTAATGTGGGGATGATATTTTATTTCTCGACTACCCCATGGTATGGGGTATCGTTTGATAAGCCGTTCGAAAATATTGCGGGCCTGTGAATACCACTTTTCGATTTAATGATCCCTTTGCGTAACATTAATAGCATTAAAGTGCTAATTTTTGTTAGAGTCAAGTGTCCTCCCTCCCCCTGCCAGTTAAATGGTTGTTTATGGAGATTTGAAAAAATTCATGGCAGTAGTACATATAATGAAATTAAAAGGAAAACTATTACAGCTAAGTGGGCTTTACAAGTTAACGAGTAATAGTCGACCAACTTAAATTTTCAGTTGGAAAATTGATTGTGGCATATATCGATGTATGGGAGAACATGTTTTTCAATTACAATGTTAATTTTGTTTTTGGGATAAATTGTTACCAACTTTCCAACTACGCAATATCACGCACCGTGGAAAGCCAGCTTAATAAGGCTGGCTGGTAATTTTCGCACTACACGGTAAATGCATTTTCTCTTAGATAAATGGCTGAATTCTCTCGCAGCCGAGCATCTAAAGCCCAATACAATGTCCTTTGACTAAGTAGGTGTTATTGCTAATCTGAGTTTTTTAACACTACAAATTCAATATACACACTGCGTTATCTAACAAGTTTAGAAGATAACCTTTTATTTCCTTTTAGTAATAAGCAAGCGTCAGCATCATTTCAGCCAAAATACGTCCACTGCTGGACATAGGCCTCCCCCAAGCAATGCCACTTCGACCGGTTCTGTGCTTCTCGTAACCAGCGAATCCTGTGGCCTTCACAACGTCACACTTCAACGCTATGTATTCCGGTATGCAGTCGCCAATTCAGAACCTTTCGGCCCCATCGGCAATGTGTTCTGCCAGCATTGTGCCCTGCCTTCTGCCACTTAAGTTTGGCTATTCTTTGGGCTATGTCGGTCACCTTGGTTCTCCTACGGATCTCTTCATTTCTGATTCGATCACGTAGAGAAACTCCAAGTATAGCCTTGTCTTTTTGCAGGAGACGCCATGGGTGTCGGGAATACCGGGCGGATTTCCAGCCACCGTAGGCGCGGCTTGTGGACGGTGAGCAATGGGTAGCGCAACCTCAAAGAGATGTCGTCAGCATGTGTAGGGGTCCACTAGGGCCGATGGCTGCCGGCAACACCGGCAACGGAAGAAATTCGGGTGGGTTTTAGTCAGCAAGAGTCTGACACACCCTCCCGCTCCGCCCAGCGCAGGAGAAGTTATTTGATAATTTCCCACCCAAAAAAAAGCCTTGTCTATTGCTCATTGATAGGCGTAAGCAGCCATTAACCGAACATATATTAACAGCTTTCAACATATGAAAGTTAACCATCTTTTATGGAATTAATGTGTCCATAAAATATATTTTGTAAAACGGCCACATGAATGGTCACAGTGACGACGCCCAACATTTTGTATCTTGTTACAAATTTATATCTAATTACCTTACCGTGTAAACTATAAATTATAACAACATAATGAGGGTGAAATCGTTATAAACATCACTTTACTTTTTAAATGTGCTTAGTTGGTTTAATGGGCCATTAGATTCTCTTTCACACACAGTCGGATGACCTCTCTTTTACATTAATTAAATTAACGATGCTTGACTTATCTACTGTGGGTGTCGTATTAAAATATGCGTTCAGAGCTCAAGAAACATGATTGCAATATTATTTTTTTTGTAAAAATTAGGAAAATATAAAAATAACTTTTTGTTCAGGTCACAAATTAATAACTTCTACTTCTTTCAATCACAAAGTTATTATAAAACTCTATTTTTTATTACCTTACAGTAAATTACAATAAGAAAAACATTCATCGGTCATTAACACATTGGCAAAATATAAAGCCAAGTAGCATCACATCCTGCCGGGGTCGCGTGAAAGTCCAAAAGGATTACCGAGGCCCCTGGCAACACAGGCAACAGAAGGAATACGGGTGGGTTTTAGTCAGTAAGAGTCTGATACACCCTCCCGCTCCGCCCAGATCGGGAGAAGGTATTTGATAATTTCACACCCAAAAAAAAAGTTGCATCACATAGAAGATCCAATAACTGTAATTGCAACTCTGCACAAATTATTCGTGCAAGCGTATTGAAAATTGCCCTTTAATGAAAAGCTGTGGTCAACCTGACCGCGGCGGCTGTAATTACATGTTTTAAAAGAAGGTAGACATTACAGTGTGCAGCCAAGCACATAATATGGGACTATAATGTCGTCGAACTGAGAGTTATTTTGCCTTAGGTGCGGACATGCTCGTTTTATTTGTTTTTTTGAAAGCTAACAGTCAATCAAAACTCTTATTAAAATTCCGCCGGCTCTAACTACCATAGTTTAAGAGAAATTAATAATATCCAGAAAAATCCTTAAAAAACATATCCACAATATCTCGTTTTTGGATTTGATTTTTACACTAAATGTTTTAAGGTGAGATAGAAATTCAATATGGGCTTAATCATTTTTTTTAAAGCTTTAAAAATTTTGCTCACACTGGTGAGAATATTTTTTTCTATGATTTTGTAAATATTTTTTTCCGGCGATTCTCTTCATGGTCGTGTTTTATTTAAATACCTAATATTGATGTTTATAATAACTATCGCCACAAAAAAAAAGATGCAACAAACACAGGATTTCAGAAATATTGAATTTTAAAATTGTGGGTTAGGGTTGTCAATCAAACCTGTGTCCAACATACAATACTTCATGCAAAATCAACTTAAATATTTACTACTTTGTAACAACCCACCAGAAACAACCCACCAACCCATAGAAATTAAAAACAACTTAGAAACGAAATATCTCCGAGATCTTGCTAGGAAATTTTATATTTATAATTTTCTCAGTTTCAAAGTACTGTACATAAGTATATTATATAAATATATTATACAAAAAAAATGCGACCCGTAAATAGTTAATTATATAATTTTTTTTTTCGTTTATTATTTTTTTTTTTATTCTCGTTTCTGTGACAATAGGGACTTGCAATTTTTACACTGTATATATTTCAAACCAACAATTAATTTGTATTTTATAACAGACTGACCTTTGCTTTATTCAAGAAATACAGACGAAAAACTTTTTCAAGAAGGACAGTGACTTTTCACTAAAACATGTATCTCCTAAATAAAGTGAAATATCAAAACGGGTATTTTTTGGAATGCTTTATTAAGGTTAAATCTATAAAGATAAAAAATAGAACTGTCATGTCCGCAACTAAGGCAAAATAACACACTGTGCGTCGTCAAGAGAAAATGGGGTTAAATTAATATTGTTTGTTGTTATTTGGGTGACATCTATAACAATAACTTAGTATTTACTTACAATGTAGTCGAAAAAAAGACAAAGAAGGCTGACTTCACAACAAAATAGATTTGACATTTGGAAAAACTGCGACAGAGAGAAAATCTTAAAAAGCAGTTATTATTGACTCAAGTAAACGCAGCATGTCCTTAGAACATAATATTTGTATCTTTGAAATTATCTGAAACTACCTGTTTCAGAGTTTACTTTATACCGACCCAACTGAACGAATCAGTTCATAACCACCCTGTATTGTTTTTAGAACATTGTAATTTAAAATGTTTTATATTACATAAACCTACATGGTCACTTAAGAAACGTCAGAAAGTGCACGGTTCCAATTGGTCGTTTCGGAGAAAAGCCGGCAAGAAACACCACGGTTACTCTTTTAAACATAATTGGCTTTTACATTTTTTTCAAATATTACAGTGTTATTGTGGAGAACAGTGTAGGCCTGTCAACAAGTACAAGATAGGTATTTAACAAAATACAAGGCATAAAACGTTCTCACATTCACAAAATAGAAAATAATCTATACAGGGTTACTGGTAACTCGACGTAATCCTTGCGTCATGGTAGGGTTAAATTAAACCATCAAATGTTCTACCGAAGTTCTGTAGTTATTGAGTTAGTTAGATATTTAGTTTTTTATTTTTGAAAAATCCCAGATTAAACCATTTGTAGCCAATTTAAAAATGATCTACCGACTGTACTGAAAATTAAGTTATTATCATAGTTGATGCCGTAGGTCTTTGTTAATAATTAAAAGTTCAAAATGCTTAAAACATTGTCAAAGAACACTAATCAAACATTTTATTTTTCGTAACTTTTGCTACTACTTCATAAAAATGTTGTCTAGTGCAGTGTTCCGCAAACATTTTGTGTTCAAGGTACACCTACGAAATCGGGCAATTTCAGAGGTACACCATAAATTAAAAATCTAATTTTAATCATATAATTATCGTTTATTCTTACGTTTTAATCAATTTAGAAACTTACACTTCATTTTAAAGCAAGTTATACAATATGTAACAAAAACCCTGTTGTTCCTTCTACCTACGTTTTAAGAATCGGTTTACTAAGCGATAAAGCAAGTCATTTATAAAAACTGTTCAATAAATAAAAAAAAAATTAATATTTGTAATGTTTAATCGATTTGTTACCTCTGCAATTCAGCATGAAGCGATGACGCGAAACCAGAAGTAGATAGAACGTTCCCGCCCTCTCTTTGATCGGTGCCGCCGCGCCGCCGATTATCTACCTATTTTTCTACACAAGTTCGTGACCTTGTCAGCTGTTGTTTATCAGTATCACTTTAACGAATGAATCTTTGAAAATCTTGGTTTACACAGTATTTTTAAGCACAATTGATAATTGTTAAAACTACATTTAACACGTCACTACTTTAAAAAAAAACAAATTCGCCGCGTCTGTCACATAAAACCTGATGTACCTATTTACATTTTAATGCATTAATTTATTATGATATCTACTTGACGGCCACGGAGTTGCTGTTCGATATGACCACCTTGTACCTCTACACTTCTTGGCTCATAGTCGGAGGGAAGTAGTGATTGGACGCGACAATAGTGAAATGGGGGCTGGCCATCTTCTTTGAGTATTCTCCTAACGCGCATATGGTTTACTCTAAGTGCGTGTCCAACTGAGCGTGTACTTCGCGTTGGATCGTGCTCAAACAAGTCCAAGACTTCTGTCTCGAGTCCTCGGTCTGCCTGCGTCAGCTCAGCTCGATGTCAGGTCTCGCCCGTGCACATTGACGATATTGTACGTACGTATGTGCAAACGTTGGAATGCCATCGCCGACGGTAATGGTCGCAAAACGTTCTTGGTAGAGTCTGCGTGCTTCTGCATAATTGCAGTCACATTTCCGAAGACACATCAACATATTAAAATATTCTACGTTAGAATAAGACATTGTCAATGTTTACGTAAACAAAACACAAGTCGCTAGGCACTAGTCACGTAGGTCAACAATAACGTCCACTCGGAAGAAAGCTGCGCGGGAGACTAAGGAAGTGCTTCGCAGGGAGACGGGTGGCGGGGCGGCGGGGTAGGTAGGCACGTGGTACCGACCCGCCGACATGCGCGGCGGTTGTTTTTGGCGGCACCTTTTGTCGCATTCAAAGAAAGCCGCTAGTAGCTAGTAGGCTATTTAGCGAAATAAAGATGTACTTGTAAAATCAGATACTCTAAACATTTTTTTAAATGTGTCGATTTTAATAGTTATTTGATTTTGACCTCACGTCTAGCCAATGCTTAATTTTTTTAAATTATAATTTCATCAATGTTCTGCTTATAGGTAAATGTATACGTTCCTAAAAGGAACAACAGGGTTTTTGTTACATATTTTATACTACGATATACTTAAAACAAAACGTCTCGCTCGTTCGCGGTGATTCGCCGCTGCGTAGGTACTACGGCTACCTATGTGTCGGACTACTCGGTACACTGTAACACAACCTTATAGGATAGCTACTTACATAAAAACATAAGAATCGAACAAAAAAATAAACTGTAATTTAATATTAATAATTTATTTTAGCATATTAAAAAGGATAAAATAAATTTATATTATTTATAGTTTTTGCTGCTTTGAAAGTAAGTTCCGATAATTTTTGCGAAGTGAAAGATACGAGTAGCAAAGAATACATTATTTCCGACTGCCATTATAATTTTATAAGAAATTGATTTTTCCCGCGGCACACCAATTAATGTCCACGGTACACCGGTGTGCCGCGGCACACACTTTGCGGAACACTGGTCTAGTGCAACAAAAAATACTACGCCTTATGTACAAATGACTAGAAAAAATTCCTTGGCTTATCACTTTATCAGCTATCCAAAAAGGTATGAAACTTAATACAAAGTCATAGACTTCATTATGAAAATCGTTTTTGATTTAGTACAGGAAGGACTGCATCTCATCTCAAAAGGTGATTATTCCGAAAATCAAGTTACAAGGTAAATAAAGTAATAACAAAAAAAAACTATTTAACGTTTATGATACTAAATACTGTAAAAGTAAAAAGGCGCCTTTTTAGGGTTCCGTAGTAAACAAGGAACCCTTATAGTTTCGCCATTTCTGTCTGTCTGTCTATCCCTGTCCTGTCCTGTAGGTCAGAGACGCTTAGTACTAGAAAGCTGCTTGGTAATCACCGACAGCCGAAAAAGTGCTAAAATAAAATCTTGGATTTTTTTTTTTTTTTAGTTTTCTTCCCTTGCACGTAATGTGGGGATTTACGAATAATAGTTGACCAACTTAAATTTGCAGTTGGAGAATTGACCGTGGCACATATCGATGTGAGCAGTGGTGGCCCAGTGGTAACGGCCGCGACTTACGAGTTGTAGGTCGTAGGTTCGAACCCAGACAGGCGCTTTACTTTGAGTAAAATTTTTTCGTCACTACTGCTCTTAAAACGGTGAAGGAAAACATCGTGAGGAAACCGGCATGTCCTAGAACCAAAAATTCGAAGACATGTGACATCTACCAACACGCACTGGGCCCGCGTAGTGGATTACGGCCCACTCCCTCTCACAGAGAGGAGGCCTGTGTCCCAGCAGGGGGAACATTATAGGATGATTATGTATGTATTTACATACCGATGTATGGGAGAACATGTTTTTCAACTACAATGTTAAGTTTGTTTTTGGAATAAATTCACCCCAACTTCCCAACTACGGAACCCTTCATTGTGCGTTGTCACTTGGCCGATTTTTTTTTTTGTGTGGGCAATTTTCAGATATCTTCTCCCGCTCTAGGTGGACCGGGAGAGCGTATTAGACTCTTACTGACTAAAACCCACCCGTGTTCCTTCCATTGCCTGTGTATTGCCAGGGGCCACAGTATCCGTTTTCCGACGCGCGACGCCTGAGGGCGACACCGGGATCATAGACAACTAAATGCTTATGAAAGCTTTGCCTTTCTAGAATTCTCAAATGTTTTACGCAACTATTTCTATGAATGACGATCATTTCGCAAATCACTGCGTTCATTAAAACTGAATTGAAACAAATGATTACGTACATAGATAGCACCATTGTGTCAGAATTGCCGCCTTTGTCTTGCCGACAATGTGGGCCAATCAAAATGAGACTGCTAATGAAAGCTTTTATAAAAGACTTGATAACGTGTCGACCAGCTTTTATTAATTAGTTTTCACTTGTTATTCGCTTGTGGCTAAATAATAACAGCCGCACGGGTCGATCGAAGATTAGCTACGCTTGCTGCGGTCAAGTCGTGGATGGGTGACCATCCATTACATATCGAGACCCCTCCGTGACTCGGAAAGCACGTTAAGCCACTGGTCCCGACTGTCATTCATAGATCTTTGACAGTCGTTATGGGTAGTCAGAAGTACAAAAAGTCTGACAACCAGTCTTACCAAGGGGTATCGTTTTACCCAGTTACTGGGGTGTGGACGTCAGATAGGCAGTCGCTCCATGTAAAATACTGGTATTAAGCCGCACCCGGTTATACTGGACGCCGTTCCCAACATAGACGGAAATAAAAAGTAATTAAAAAAAAATATAAATTATGAAATAATATTTTTATATGTACACAAAATTAACCAACAAAACAAAATAAAAAAAAAGGTAAGTACGAAAGTTTTTTTTTGTTAACGACACCTTATATTATGCTACAGAGCTTGCCAAAGAAATAGACATACATACATACATACATACATACATACATACATACATACATACATACATACTCTCGAAAAACATTACCCTCCTTCTGGGGTAGTCGGGTAAAAAGTGAGACTATTAAAACTACCTACCAATGTAAATCAGTCAGTGACTGGCTATCCGAACAAAATATCACAATACTAGTTTTTGCCCACAACATCGCCCGTACGTACTACCGGGACAAAAAGCAATGTCCTAACCTAGATCATGGTCTACCCATGTGTCAAATTATATCCAAATCCGTTTTGCCGTTTCAGCATGAAAGTGTAACAAATAAACTCACCTTCGCTTATACAACATTAGTTTTTGTTTACCCTAAACCCCAAAAAGGGGTTATTGTACTCATCATTTTGAACAATTTTTTCTATGGAACCTTGAAAACGTGAAAAAATAATCAGCTTTTTCATACATTTGTGTTCACTTAAATCGACAAAATGTATGGAACAGTTGATTTTTTTTTCGCGATTTCAAGTTTGGTCCCATAGAAAAAGTTGTTCAAAATGATGAGTAAAATGACACCTTGTCGGGTTTAGGCTAAACAAAAACTAATGTTGTATAATATAAATTAGGACTACCAAGCCAGACACAGAAAAACTATAATTTCTAATAGAAACTTATGTTCAACTACGCAGGGAGTACTAAATTATGTGCAGAACCAAGTGACCATGAACGTGGAACCATGTATGAGTTCCGCTAGTGACCAACACCACCTTACCACAATACCAATATATAGCACGCACGGATTAAATAGAACATGCGTGAACGATATTCATTGCTGCTTCAAAACAAGCATTACTTTTCGTTTGCTAGGCTAAACCGCAATGGTAATGGTGGTATCCGATTTGTGCGAAAACAGAATGCATTTTGCTACTCCAGTCCTAACATATTAATTGAAAACACAGAGTGTTCTCCCACGCCATGCAAGTGTGACCATCGCCTTATGTGATCTATAATGAATTATTAATATTGAATAATAACTAACTCATGAGTTTGTAGCACGCCTAAGGCCCTAGAGTCTAGGGCCTAGATAAAGTGAAATTCTAATATACCATTTAATAAGATTTTACTTAATGACACCTGTTCGTTTAATTTGACACTTGTGAAGTAAAAAGCATTTGTAATTAGTAATTTTAAATTTAAAGTAGGTACACAAATAAATAAATAAATCTAAAGAAGTGTTTTTAACTTGGTTGGGTTTTACGGCCAAGGGTACAGCGGTTAAAATTTATTTTCCACTGTACCCTCAAGGGAACAGCCAAGGGTACACAGGAAAATAAGCCGATGGAAAAGTCAATTATGTATTGGATTGACATAAGCTACCGAATAACTTATGTTAATGCTGTTGTAAGTCAATTATTACCAACTACGTTGGGCTCGGCTTCCAGTCTCACTGGATGCAGCATTTTACAAGGAGCGGCTGCCTGTCTGACCTTCACAACCAAGTTACTAGGTAATACGAAGACGATACCCCTTGGTAAAACTGGTTGTCAGACTTTCGGGCTTCTGACTACACGTAACGAATGCCAAAGATCTACGATAGACAGCCGGGAACAACGGCTTAACGGGCTTACCGAGGCACGGAGGGGTCTTGGTATGTAAAGATGGTCACCCATCCACGGTCCAACCGCGGCAAGCGTAGCTTAACCTGATCGATCGACCCGTGCGGCTGATATTACGTAGCCACAAACAAGCCCCTGTTTAGAAGTCGTTGTAGAAATACGAATTGCTTTGAAAGCAATTACCACTTGTCTAGGGCCTTAGGCCTCTAAAATAATCTTCAATTAATTGTTCAATTAAATTGTTTTCTTGGGGTCCCCAGCTACAGGACGTAAGTCGCAAAATTTTTGCATCTGGTAAGTCCCTGAGACGATTGCGGAACTTTCTTCCAACTGCCATTAAAACTGCGCTTGCACAATCCCTTTTACTTCCCATCCTTGACTACGCTGATGTCAGTTATCTCGATCTCACTGAGGCACAACTAGATAAACTTGAGCGACTTCAAAACTTTTGCATAAGATTTATATTTGGCTTGCGCAAGTATGATCATATTTCTGAATATCGTACAAAACTCAAGTGGCTTCCCATACGTCTTCGCCGGAATGCTCATATCTTATTTCAGCTATACAGTATTCTGTTCAATCCTACAACCCCCTCTTATCATAAAGAACGTTTCAAGTTCCTTCATGACACACATAATAGATACCTGAGGTCATCGGAAAACTTAAGACTAGAGATGCCGATGCATTCCACCAGCTTTTATGACAAATCTTTTACAGTTCAAGCAGTACGGTTATGGAATGCCTTACCCGTGTGGATAAGGAGTGCACAAACTTTGTCCACTTTTAAAATTCAGGTATATATATATATATATATATGTATGTATGTATGTATGATATATGTTATGTATAGTATATGCTTTATGTATTATACGTATTTATTGTATATGTAACTGGTACACCACTGACTACCTGCAGTATTGTCTCTCCTCCCCCTTTAATCCATCCAAAGGTTGTCTGTAAAAGATCGCTTTTAGCGATAAGACCGCCCATTGTGTCACCCCTTGTAAAATTTCAACATTTGTATCTGTAATTTTTATGGTGTACATAATAAAGAGTATTCTATTCTATTCTATTCTTCAATTAATAAACCCATACATACTTACTTAGTATTTTAATTAACTAAAAAGTAATGAACTAATTTATTTTATACAGATTTTCTATTTACCAAAGTATGTAAACGAGACCTTGTTCAAAATATTACAATACAGACATCTTAATAAAAATCTGCCTCGTTGGTCTTGTGTTCGCAAGCGCTACTGCTGAGCATGAGGTCCTGGGTTCGATTCCCGGATCGGGCAGTGCTATTGGGTTTTTCTATTAGGAATTTCCCAGTAGCAGCCCGGAGTCTGGATTCGTGCCCGGTTGATGGCAATAGGCTTGCCCCCTATTACATGGGACTTGAACATAACTGGCGAAATGTGGGTGTACTACAGGTACACTTCTGCCCAACCCTTCGGGGAAACAAGGCGAGATGTTATGTATGTATGTATAATAGGACATAGTTGCAAAAATGTCTTATTTAAGGCTTCCACAGTCTGGGGTGGTATCGCGGGCGCGACAAACACATTGCTGCCTGTCGCGCCCGCGATATCGCTCTAGTCTACTGGAGCCCTTAAGATGATCCAAAAAAATAGCATACTATTATTTTTAATTTGAATGAAACCTTAATTTATAGTAAATAAATTATTTAATATTTGTTTGACGAATCCTAAATAATACTCATGTATAAAACACTTGAATGAGATACTGGTTTATTCCTAGTTCCGGTAGAATCCAAATATTATACACCATCCTCTATTTTAAGGCCATAATTATTTTGTAAATATTTATGTAAATCATTATTTCAATAAAACAATTTCAATTTTAAATTACATCTCGATAAAACAAACATAAAAACAAATAAGTATTTTTAATAAATAAATGACTCCAGAACCATACAGTTCCCGCCCACATTTCCAAAATGGCGTCATCAGCCATGTCAAGCCCGTAAACTGTATTATTAGGCTATATTTAGTGGCAATTTACATGTCACAAACACGATATGGACCGTAAAGGTAATTGTTTATTAATTTTAACGGTACATGATATTAATTCAACGAACAGGCGTTAAACTTTATTTATACAGCACTAAAGATCATTATTGATATAGGTTATAATGGAGTAGCCATCTATTGAAGTGAAATGGGTTACGGCTAGATCGGTATTATCAGAAAATATAATTACGGAAAATTATTACCTATTGAAAATGTGTGAAAGTCATGAAGTTAAAGAAATTCTTCTGGTATTGGTCGTAGATTGTGACCTATGTGACTTGATTTTAAATCAGTTCGGACCACGAAGGCTATCTAGTAGCCATATGTATAATTATACTTTCGACTTGAATATAATGTCCTATCATGTCACAAAAACAATGAAATTATCAGGAACTAAAACGCCAACAGTTTCATGAAATCTGATACTTAGAATGTTTATAAAAACAAAATTAGTGCCTTAACAGAAATAAAGAATCTGTCAGATATCCGATACTGGCGTGTGGCAATATTGCCTGACGGCCGTTCAGGCATTTGTGCTCATTCGTGAACAATAACAATGACGAATAAAAAACCTAATGAATAGATTCGTCGCTCGTCACCGCTTGAAAGCCTCGCTTGAGGTCATAAATATTCTATTGAAATACAGACGAAACGACAAATGTGTATAATTTTGCTGTTTATGTGAAAATTATTCGATGATTTCCACGGATATTGAAGTTTCCGTGGCCGAATAACGATGCGTTGTTCGACTGTAGAGAGAGTGTGTAATTTAAGACTAAGTTATTGAGTAATGCTGTATCGATTGCGGAAGTATAAATCCCACCGAATTGTAGATATCAGATGAGATGAGTATGAGAACTTTTTGGTAAGAACTAATGTTGCTATAACAAGTTTGGAATCAATAGAAAAAACTGACCAAGTGCGGAGTGGATCGAACCACGCACAATGGAGGGTTAAGTAGTTGGGAAGTTAGAATGAATGTATCCCAAAAAAAACTTAACATTGTAGTTGAAAAACATGTTCTCCCATACATCCATATATGCTACGGTCAATTCTCCAAGTGCAAATTTAAGTTGGTCGACTATTACCCGTTAACTTGTAAAGCCCACTTAGCTGTGATAGTTTTCCTTTTAATTTCATTATATTAACTGCCATGATTTTTTTTCACATCTCCTTATTAAAGTTTATCATCTCCAATTTTTGTTAGTCAAGTGTCGTCGTCGTCGTCGTCGTCGTCCCCCCCCCCCCCCCCGCCAGCTATACAGGTATATAAATGGTAACAACCATTTACGCTGGCTGTATTTATTTGGCTTAATATTACGCAAACAGATCCTGGAATCGAAAAATTGAGTTCACAGACCCGCAACATTTTTGAACGGCCTATCCAACGATACCCCACACCATGGGATATACAAAAAAATATATAATTCCCACATTACGTGCAAGAGAAGTACCCTAATAAAAATGTTTTTACAAGATTTTAGTTTAGCACTTTGACGGCGTGATAAATATGTATACCTATGCCAAATCACAGCTTTCTAGTACTAAGCGTCTCTGAGCTACAGCGGGGACAGACAGACATGGACATGGCGAAACTATAAAGGTTCCTTGTTTACTACGGAACCCTAAAAAGATAGATATTAAATAAAAGAAAATAATAAATAAAGACTCGTTCTTCTGTATAATAAAATACTAAGAACATAACTAAGCTTTGAAGTAGACACACAACTTAAAATTAGATTACCAAAAATCAAGCTCAGTCGGTGCAAAACGTAAAAGTTGAATACAAAACTCGCCCGGTTTTACCTGAAACCAAATAAAAAATCAAAGCAGTGTTTGCCGCACAGGTGTTCACCTATCATATTCGCTACATATCAAATTTGAAACACTGTTAAATCAATAACGCAAATTGTGCACGAGACTGGTTTTTGTTCGGACTGTGGATGTGGCCGGTAAAAAGTAACGCTTTGCGAATCGCCAAATATCGCCCAGCAATTCCAATTTGGGGCATTCCATTGCTCCGTTATGAGGAAGTTATTGAAACATCCAGGTGCGAGATAAGGTTGATTGTGAAGCTTGCATTCTGTTAAGGTGTGAGCAGAATTGAAAGTGAGACTCGGTATGTCGGTGCGCTGACGGTATCTAATTGGATTATTATGATTCAACAGATTTCATTCAATAGGACCTACGAAGGTCTAATTTATACGAATAAAATGCTTTGAAGTTACACTTTCCTTAATTTCGTTTCCTTTCGAAAATAAATTAATCCTGCGAGATTTAACAAATTGGTCTAATTCTCAGTCTAACTACTTAATTTTGTATAATTACTACATATAATTAATTGCAATTCAGCGAGAAAATGCCGCCAGCATCCTCGGTACAATGCCCCGAGAGCCTTTTTTAGGCTTAACTTAGTTTTAATTTATATTTAGTTAATGTTAATAATCTTCTTGTAATTTGGTTATGTAAATAAATATATTATTACTACATATTATAAAACAAAGTCGTGTTGCGTCTGTCTGTCTAAACGCATAATCAGCCTGCTGGGACACAGGCCTCCGCTCTTTGAGAGGGAGTGGGCTGTAATCCACCACGCGGTCCCAGTGCGTGTTGGGGGTCGCGGGAAGGTACTTATGGGTCACCGAGGCCCCCGCAACACAGGCAACAGGAAGGAATACGGGCGGGTTTTAGTCAGTAAGAGTCTGACACACCCTCCTGCTCTGCCCAGAGCGGGAGAAGTTATTTGATGATATCCAACCGTAAAATAAAAAAAAAAATGATTCATGTCTTCGATTTTTTTTTCTAGGACATGCCGGTTTCCTCACGATGTTTTCCTTCATCGTTTTGAGAGCAGTGGTGATGAAATAATTTACACAAAGTAAAGCGCCTGTCTGTGTTCGGATCTACGACCTACTCGTAAGTCGCGGTAAGTGGTAACGACCACTGGGCCACCACTCCTCTACTCTCTGTCTGATCGCGATAAGCTCAAAAACTACTGAACGGATTTTCACACGGATTTCACCAATGGACGGAGTGATTTATGAGGAAAGTTTAGGTGTAGGCATTGAGGTTTTGTTTAAATTGGCTTAAACATAATGACGATTGTTGAAGACGACGGAAAAAATCATGCAGACTGGGAGCTATACAAGGTGTCGTTTTGCATCCTCGTCAAATTTCAGGAGGCTGCTATGAAAGAAATATATAATCAAATAAAATTACGATGCCTACTCAATAATTAATACATACTTATTTACGTTACGGTAGTACATTTTTGTGGGATAATTTCCGACAACCACACGGGCGAGTCAAAAGCTAGTAATTAATATAATATTCTACGGCTATCGTGGGGTTACTACCGAAACAGCAAAACTGCGCTTGATCCGTATGTATGAAGTAAACATGTATCCAATAGATATGTGAATAAGTATTGCACGTTAAAGGTCGGGTAATCGCCGTTGTACTTGGCCATACAAATACGCGTCGCGCTCACGCCACGCCGCCGTTCGGTTACATAGGGAATATTTATTTTTAGTAAAGAAATTATGAATATTTGAAAAAATCACAGATAGAATTTTAAATTATAAAATAGTCTGTTCGTATAAAAAAACAACGTCAAAATATCTTAAGTAGTTTAAAAGTAATATCGTTTATTATGCTTTGGGTCTACCCTTAAATTCTGAATGTATTTCATAAAGTATTTTACTACTTACAATCCTTAGATATTCCCATATAGAATTGATATCTATGCGTTCTAGTTTAGCATATATTTTTCGCATCACTTACTTGCATTATATGAAGGCGTAATAACGGATTTCAAAGTCATTAAAGTCGTATATTTGCGCCTTATTAGCAACAAAATCTATACAAATAAATAAAATTGGAGTGTCTGTTTGTAATATTAAAATAACCGCTTTTTACTAAATACCAAGTTTCGTCGCAAGGTTGCCTGCCTGTCGGTCTTCTATAGATTGTACTTCGGAGAGTGTGCTCAGGAACTCCACGACCTCATTCCACCGGCCCCCTTCTATTATCGGTCATCTAGGCGCACTTCAGGTTACCATCCCTTCCTGGTGGCTATCCCACCAACTTGCACTAAGCGTTTCCAAACTTCTTTTATGATGCGCACAGCAAAGGAATGGAACTCTCTGCCTGCGTCTGTGTTTCCGAACGCATAAAACCCTAATCTCTTCAAAGTGAGAGTGAACAGGCTTCTTCTGGGTAAGCTCGCTCCATCGTCGACTTTGTTTCTGTCGCCTCAGACATAGACTAAGGTCAAGAGCAAACCCATCACAAATAAAAAAAAAAAAAAATACCTTTTTTTTTTTTTTTTTTGTGATGTATACATGGTACATATTATTATACCAAAATATATATTTTTACAGTTTCTGTCTGTCTGTCTGTTTGTTCCGGCTAATCTTTGAAACGGCTGGACTGATTTTGACGGGAGTTTCACTGGCAGATAGCTGATGTTATAATGAGTAACGTAGCCTATTTTTAGAAAAACCCACACGGGCGAAGCGGCGGGCAACAGCTAGTAAAGAAAAATGATTCACTTTTGAGTTATGTGTCAAATGTCTCTCACTCAACGTCCATTTCACGTTTTTGCGACAATTGCACTTTTTTAACTCATCCATAATTCAATCAGTATGCGCTCGAAACGATTCAACGCGAGCGGTTTCAATCGTCACTGATATCATCGTTCGAAAGTAAACTGAACCATGTACAGTCAACTGCATACCGGTGGTAGCACTACGAAAATCACCTTTACTTAGGTACGACGACTTTTTGTTGTGAGCTGTCAAATTGTTACCACTGATGTGCGGTTGGCTGTACCTCATCATCGTTCTCTTGCACTTATCCTAATAGGGAATATGAGAGTAATTCAAAACTTATCCATTATTTAAATATACATTGTGTAGGAGTCAAGAAACAAATTCCTTTTCTTTTTACATTTTTGAATGCATTACTTATTTTACATCTTTTTAAGTTGCGTTTTTTGGTGGAACGGAACGCAAACTCAAAACGCGTCGTTTTCGACAATGTCGGAAAGGTGAATAAAAATCATCTCACTATGGAAATACGATTTCTGCTTGAGTAAAGCACAAATATTATTTAATTTATATCATTTGGGTCTAAAAAACATGTAAACAAAGAAGATTCGTGGTATATTATTGATTTAATGAAAAAAGTAAATTACATGCATATTCCCTATTTAATGTAGGTACTGTAGAGAATTTAGCCTGCATGGATTTTCCATGCAACCTCCGCGAGTATTTTGCAAGTTGATGGCCGTAAACATATGTATATACCATC
This sequence comes from Atethmia centrago, assembly GCA_905333075.3. Taxonomy (NCBI): domain Eukaryota; kingdom Metazoa; phylum Arthropoda; class Insecta; order Lepidoptera; family Noctuidae; genus Atethmia; species Atethmia centrago. The sequence goes on along the minus strand of HG995378.1, from coordinate 23,773,898 downwards.
AACTTATAATGAGGTAAATATTATTTCGAATTTAGAAGCCAAACTAAAAGTCAAAACATTTATTTCAAATAGGCACATGAAAGGCACTTTGGAACGTCAAAATTTACAGAAAAATAGAACATATTCTAGTCGCCCCTTCCAAAAGGTAGTTTCGTATGGAAAATAATGGGCAAGAAACTCCACCGTTACTCTTGTGAAATGTTTTACAATATTTTGTATACAAAAATTATTAATTAATCCTACTAATATTATAAATGCGAAAGTTTGTAAGAATGGATGGATGGATGGATGAATGTTTGTTACTCTTTCACGTAAAAAGTAAGTACTGAACGGATTTGGATGAAATTTGGCACACAGATAGTTTATAACCAGGAATAACACATAGGGATTTTTATCCCGATATACCCACGGGGTCAAAACCTATGCGGGTGAAACCGCGGGGTGCATCTAGTTAATTATAAGTGAAAGCAATTAGAAGATTACAAAGAGATTTGAGATAATTTAATGTCTTTGGAAGATTAGAAAACAATGGAGACTCAGCTTGGAGAGCTGACAGAGTGCGTCATGATGTAAATAATGTAGATCCAACTCGATGAATACTTATGAGTTATTAATTATAAAATACGTCTTTCATTTCATTGATAATCACGGTAATATAAGTGCGCGGAGCCCATATAATACCTACCAAGTAAGGTATAAAGGCTCGTGCAGACTGGGGCGATATCCGCGATATCGCGCTTGTATGTTTAACATCGCTCAAAAGTAAACAGAGTCATGTGTACTCATATGTGTGAGGTCTACAGTCGGAACCATGCGTCACCGCCTTCCAGAATACGGTTCGTTCCGGTTCAATGCTCGGCTGTGGTAATTGTGATAATTACTGTTAGTCTCAATCAATGAGTGTTTTTCTCTCATGCTGCCAATTGGTGAGAAACAGTGCCTATTCACACTGTGGTGTCTTTTATGCTGGGAGCGATACCTACTTTCTCATTGAGTTATATTTTCCGGAACCATAACGATCATGAGAATGATACCTGTCGTGTTGTTACTTTCCTCAAGTGATGTGTTAGATTATTGTTTTATGCTGAGAAACCAATTTTCAGTCTAGAATTTGGGTCAAACTTCGTTTTATTTCCTGTAATCGAAATAACTGAAAACCTAAAAAAGGGGTCATTGTAGGATCTCATTATTTTTTTTTATTATTTTTTTTTATTTAAACGTTGCTCCACACTAGGAATTTCTTCCTGTATCGTGGGTGCGTTTACAAACATAAAACTCACAAACACCCAGACCCGGAACAATTACTTGCAGATCATACAAATATTTGTTCCGTGCGGCGATCGAACCCGCGACACGCTGCGCAGCAGTCGATTGCTCAGCCATTACGCCAACCGCGTCGTCAATGTGTTATATCCTTCCTTTCGCATTCTGTGGGAGTTATTTCGGGAAAAGGGACGGAAATATGTAGACAGGAAGTGACAGCTTGTGCATGGAATAAGTAAGTACTTTTTTATAGCATGGCATTAGTAAGTACTTTATAATAGCATGGAATTAGTGTAATCGTGGAATTATTAAGTACTATATAGATTGTAAATAGAGGGGTTCGAATTTCGACCAGTGTGCGAATTATTCGAATAAATATTTTAGTATTTAGCTTTTTAAATACTGAAGTTAATTTCTGTCGTTGCTCAATTGCTTATTACCAAAGTGAGATGTCAGATGTTACACATCATATGCAACGACTGTAAGACTCGCTCGTTTTTTTAAAAACAAATGTTACTATAGGATCCAACCATAAAATCACGAAAAAAATAGCTGCTCCCTACAAAAAACACTGACAAAAAGCTATGATTGTTCTTCTTAACTGAGAAAGTACTCGGTAAACCTCACCGTTTTACAGGCAGGTAAGGAAACTCCAGACATAGATATCGCTTAATTTACCGATGTAGCTATAAGTATCTGGAGAATGCAATCTCAGAGGAACACATAAGTTAAACGGGGCACGCAGCTGCGCGCGAGTCGCGCCCGTCGGCGGCGCGCGTGTAGCCTCTTTCCGTCAGCTTTAGGCGGGATGCATACTTGAACAACATTGAAGAATAATTATATTTTATTAGCTAAAAAGGTCCAGTAATACCTGCCAAAATATCTTTTATTCAAGTTGTTCATGAATAAAGTAAACAATCTAGAATTCTAGATGCTTCGTCCAAAATTAATGTAGAACATTTTTCATTTTTGGGTCTGATTTTTTACAGCATTGTTCGCGAGCTTGTTTTGAAATGTTTGAGAGTTTGAGAGTTAATCTTTACGTTTCGCTAACTTTAGGTAATTCTGCTTACTAGACATATTTAACTACTACCATACTGACCCCATCCATATTAATAATATTTTAAATTGATTAAGATATCATACATATGATACACATCCAGCGAATACTGCAAAAGTTAAAAGCACAAAAAACTTTACAACAAAAAAAAGAGGCTTTGAAAAAGTTGGAAGTGTGAAAAAAACAAAAATCATAATCTTCTTAACCCTGGTTCTTTCAAATCGCAGACACATATTTCTTCATCTCAATAAAATTTCTAAAGGTCTCCAGACACGTATGGACCGTTGTTGACTATAAATGCTTGATTGAGCATGCAAGCGGCTCGCAGATGTGGTTCCGTGGCACGTGACATGGTCTCCGAATTATTTGAATACAGTGAATATACAAGCAGAAGGAACAATTGTTTGTATTGAAGGCAGCCATTTAATTTGATGTGTTTTGAAGGCTTTGTAAACCAATATGGTTGGCAAATAGAAGGAATTTATCGTTCCCGTGTTTGAGAAACAAGAGTGTAAACGAACAAATATGTTTGTTAAACATATTAATTTCTATTTTGGCAGTGTTTCAAACGTCAAAGTTACATAAGACAGTCCCCTAAAACGCCCGCCCTTCACCACTTCCTAGTGCTTTAGCTGGGAACAAGAAGTGGCGCAACAAACTCTCACAAACACAAGCACAGCTGTCTTTTAGTTATATAAACTTGATTGTAAACAAACATATTATAGGTTACAACCTTTTAAATGATATGGTCAAACAATTTGTGGAAAATGTACAATGTGTTTTGTAATGATATGACTCGAGGAACTTTTATTCTTGTGACGTAGGTACCGTTATTTTCCTCCTGCTTGATTCACTTTTAATCTTTTTCTTTTATTTTCATCTCGCCTGTAATTTATCCATCCTTGACAGACCTTGCAATGTCTTTTATATTTGCCATAAAGGATATTTTATCCCAGTTGTCGGAATTTCACTTAGGCTCATCACCATTTTGCCTACACAAGGCGCCACCAAAGAAATATCACATTCGATCTGAATTGCGTCTGTGCAACGCCTTCTAAAGTTGTTTATTTTATGCACCAGCGTACTAGGCGTGTCGGTTCACGATAGCCTGGAGGCTGCCCGTAGCCGCTACTTACGGACGCCGGTAATTTTGCATCCGACGTGGCCGGGACTTAGATCAAGTGATATACATAGCTAGCTAGCTGTTTTAGATTATACACCTGTGCAATTTTAAAGAGGACAGACTGCGAGTAGTGTGCGTTTGTTGTGTTGGGTCTGTTTATGTTGATCATAGAGATGAATGTTGTTTCTGAGAGTGGCTTTTACACACTAGTGACCATAAACTTCGCAAGTTTGTATTCCCGCTTCTTCGCTTTGTGTTTCTATTCTACTTCAGGAACCATTATTTAAGTCAGACAGTGAGTGATCGCAGTTTTTCTGTTCAAGTTCACTACTCAAACTTTGACGTTCCGTTTTTCAAACCAGAAATTATTTCGGCGTTTCCTGGAATATCTTTTGAGTACGCGTTAGGCTTATTTCCATGCTATAGTTCTAAGCCTAATTACGCAACTAACGACAACTTGACAACTGACATTAAGGCAAGTGCGTACACTCGTAGATTACTCTAAGCAGAAACAGACGTGTTGTAATGTAGACAGGGCTTAAGTGCTGATGTTTTTACGTAACCAAATCAACGATCGCGGCTGTGGTTACCAATGATTCAATGAACCATGAGAAGTAGCGACATAATGAATAGTGCACTAATTAAATACGGCGTATTGAGAATTATGCGATGGAAATATATTTTAGCCTAGTTAGAGTATCGATGACATACCCGCAAAACTCCGTCTGATTTCATCATAGAATTGGTGGCATGTAATAAAAACTACTACGTAGGTATCCCCTATTTTGTTTTGGTCTCCTGCATATTATTTTGGTCGTTCGGACGAATTCATTATGGTACAGAGCTCACAGAGTTCCTATTTCTTCCCATGGGTGTCGTAAAAGGCGACTAAGGGACTTACTAGAGAATAGGCAGCAGCGATCGCTATGCATTTTAGCACCATACTGCGATTGCCAACCCGCCTGCCAAGCTTGGCGAAGCCTATTATCAGCAGTGGACATCTTTTTTTTTTTGGGTGGGAAATGATCAAATAACTTCTCCCGCTCTGGGCGGAGCGGGAGGGTGTGACTGACTCTTACTGACTAAAACCCACCCGTATTCCTTCCGTTGCCTGTGTTGCCAGGGGCCTCGATGACCCTTTAGTACCTTCCCGCGACCCCGGCAGGCATCGGCCTTAGTGGACCCCTACATTTGTGCTGACGACATCTCTTTGAGGCGCGCGTGGAATACAACGCGCCGTCGACCCGGGCCTGGTCCTTACCGGACGGTGAGCTACCATTGCTCACCGTCCGCAAGCCCGCGTCTACGGTGGCCGGAAATCCGCCCGGGATTCCCGACGCCCAGGGCGTCTCCTGCGGCGGCTGGGGGCGAGAGGGCGCGAAATTTGCCTTTCCCTCAACCGTCCTGCCCCCTCCTTCGCGAGCATTACTGCTTCGCAGAAGGAAGTGACGGCTGCCCATGCCCTCTCGCTCTGTACCATGGCCTGAACCAGGGCCGGACGCGAGAGATCTCTGCCGCCGATCGCCTCCACGAGGACACGGCAATGCTCTGCCCAAGCCGGGCAGACTTCCACCGTATGCTCCACCGTGTCCTCCGGGCGATCCACACAGTGGTGACACCCGGGCGTTTCCTCCCGCCGTATCCGACACAGGAACCTCCAAAAGCTGCCGTGTCCGGTGAGGACCTGCGTCAGGCGGAAGGTGAGGACGCCGTGGCGCCTCTCTAGCCACTCCTCAAAGAGGGGTCTTATCGCCGCAATCGTGGCGTGCCCAAGCAGTGGACATCTTTCGGCTGAAATAATGATGATGATGATGATTGAGTACAGTCTTTTCGTTTGCCATTTTACTGTTCAGTCCATAATATCTTTAGCTACAGGGTTTTCAAGAGCAACAGAATTTGCTTTGCCACCTTGGCACAAATTAGATAACTCTTTATACTATGTGATTTACCTATGCAATGACAGAAGCTTAACATTACTCGACATCCGAGCAAGATAAATCATTGAAGACGTTTAGTTGTAATGTATGCCTATCTACGTACAAAATGCCACACAAAACTAAATATTTAAAAAGAAATATTTGTCTTAAGGCTCGTGCAGACTGACGCGATATCGCGGGCGCGACAGGCATCCACAAGTCAATAAGTCAGTCCAAATTGAATCGAATGTTTAATGACGGGTTGTGAACCAAAACGTATGTTCTAAAAGCCCATATGGCATTGTATCTCAAACTGATATTAAATTAATTACTGGCTCTCCAAAAAACAAGTTTATCTGACGAATTATTCTACGATATAAATAAGCTTTTATATCAAAGAAATAAAAAACGTCTGTTAAGAGTTATAATTAAATTAATCAAGAGACGTTTTAATACTGGTCTTGAATTATCTTTATTTCTCAATTTGCATACAACATATGTTTTTTTTTTAAATAATTGTTGTTGTGTCAGATGGCCTCCAGTGAAGTATGTCATAGATTATGTTAGTTTGTGAAGGAAATGATTACCTACTTTTTGCTGAGATTTCCGTCAGTTAACCCTGAGGAGACGATTACTTCGAACTATATAGATCTGTGTAATGTAGCTGCTTGAAGGCTCCCGCAGACAGGCGCGACGCGACAGCGCGACATCATTCTAGTAGAAATATATCCATGAAAACTTTATGGAAATTGTTCTACCAGAATCGCGTCGCACCGTCGCGTCGCGCCTGTCTGCGGGAGCCTTTACAATCTTATGGGTACTAGGTAGGTGTATCTTGCTATTAAAGCACACATAAGTATAAAATTAATCAACGATTATAATAGATACACCGAGTATATACATACATATATCAAAGTGCAACTTTATTTTTATTTCTCAGGATAAACTAATTCCTTTCAATATTTTTACTTATCTTGACAATTCTACGGTGTCTCTCGCTTCCTAGGATCGGTCGGCTATAATATTTTTAAAGTTCAGATGAAAAGAAGTATTTCTTGAACTACCGATACCTACTGTGAATGCTTTAAATTCTTTTTCCTAAATCGAATTCTTGTTATTTTAGATTTGTCCAAAATCGAACTCATAGTACAATCAGAAACAAAAGTATAAGACTTTAGTTTTTTAAAATTATTTATTGAGCTAAATATTTGATTAAAATCGGAATAAAAGTAAAATTAAAAGAATTATTAACTCTTAACTAAAATGTATCAAATCATTTTCGGTTAATTTACTTACTGAACCTACTTTTGACCGCTTTTTAGGTTCTGTTCTTCAAAAGGAAAAAACGGACCCCGTATAGGATCACTCGTGTCTGTCTGTCTGTCTGTCCGCCTGTCACGGCCTATTCGCTCCGAATCTACAGGACCGATTAAGTTGAAATTTGGTACATATGAATTACTGTGACCTAAAACACGGATGTGTGACGTAAATAAATGAGTTTTGAATATGATGGTCACTTTTGGAATTAGCGTGTGACATATGAAATGAAAGGGCTTGATATGGGGGTCTCAAATATATATTGTTTATACTTTTAAAATAAATAGTTTTAAAGCTATTTAAGAAAATAGATGAAAATAGCCATCCCCCCCGTTATCTCCGAAATTACTGAGCCTACAATTTAAAAAAGAAGTCCGAAAGTCTAACAACCAGTATTTCCAAGGGGTATCCTATTCGTAGGCGCGGGCTTGCAGACGGTGAGCAATGGGTAGCTCGCCGCACGATAAGGACCAGGCCCGGGTCGACGCACTATGGGACCAAACAGTATTTTCCATCTCAAAAATGGTTTTGTCGAAAGTCGTAAATCCATAGATTGTTTTATGGTTTTATACTCTCAAAAGATGGAACTTACGAATAAATTACAAAATATAAAAAAATATAAAGTTTTACGTTTATAAAATGAACCTCAAACATTGGGCATAAATATTTTCATGCCAATTAAATTACCGTTAAGGGAGTTCAACACATAATTATTCGGAAGTTTTCCAAGGAAACATATTAGTGTTACACATCATTAGATAGCTTAGAATATACACTTTGCAACCACGTTCAGTTTTTGTAAAAAAAATATTTTTATTTAATTTTTTAATATTTTTTTAGTGAAGTAAAGAAAATTTAGTTTTTGTTAATTTCAATTGGAGTTTTCGTTGTTGCCGAAAGCAGCCGGTGTCAAGTTAATTACTCTATTAGAGACCTTATCTACTCAGTAATATGAGGATTAAAAAAAAACTTGCGCGTTTTTTGCGCCAGAGGTGATTTTGAAGCAATAATGTCAATCGGAGAAAAATCCTCGAAAATTACGGTTCTTCTTTTTTATTATGAAATATTATATTTAGTTATTATCCTTTGATGTCTATATTGTTTTTTTCTATTTCTATGATAAAAACATACATTTGCAAATTAAAAAACTGCTATTATATTTGAAAGAATCTTCCCATGGCAATTTTGTTTGGGGTGGTCACCTTAACCACAAGTATGATAAACTATATTGCTGCGGAAGTTCTATTTATCTGTTGTGGTAAATAATTACAATCAGTACTGATTACACTATTTCGATGAGAACTGATATAATCAATTGTCCCATGGTTTTTGCACAAGGCACTAAAATATTAGTCCTTTAAATACCCGTGTATGTTCAGCATACGATTCATCAAAGTGTTCAGATACTTCTTTTCAATAACAATTAACGCATAAAAAACATTATTATCTAACAATGAGTGAATTCGTTTGTGTTCGACGCGATCTTTGTGATCAAATAATAAAAGGGAAAAGTACTTCAGACCTCAAAAAATATTTATTGGAAAATTTTCAACTATCGGAAACTGACGTTAATACTGTAATAGAGAGTATTCAAAAAAATCTAACATCGAGTTGCAACCAGAAATGGACCAAAGCTCAAAGAAAGCCGGACCGGTTCGAGAGCCTATACTCAAATTGGTTAAATGGTGAGTTTAAAGTATCATTGAATTCTTGCAGTACCTCAACCACTGTAAATTCTGGTTTGAATACTTCTGGTGAACGTGGAAGACCAACAAAACAATATGACGAGTGCTCGGAAAACACAAAGAAACGAAAAAATATGGAGCTGGTCCAGGAGTATGGAATGGGACATGTCCGTAACGCTTATGTGCAAGGTTTAAGATCCATGGGGGAAAATGACGAAGCGTCGATTGTGACTATTATCAGAAATAAGGAAAAAGAAGAGAAAAAAGTTATTCTACAAAACATACTCAATCCAGATAACGCACTTTCCTTTACAAAAGAGGAAGCATTGAGTATATGCATTGAAACTGATTTAACCAAAGCACAATATGCGTACCTAAGAAAAAGGCTCGTTGATAAGAATTTAAGTTCTGTATTGCCTTCGTATCAAACACTAAGTGAAGCAAAAAAGGCTTGCTATCCGCCTGCATCCAGCATTACGGTGACAAATATAAGCGCAAAAATCAACCTGCAAGATCTCTTAGACCATACAGTCTTTTCTTTTTTTTTTGTGATGGGTTTATTCTTGACCTTAGTCTATGTCAGAGGCGACAGAAACAAAGTCGACGATGGAGCGAGCTTACCCAGAAGAAGCCTGTTCACTCTCACTTAAGGATAAAGTCAGGATTGACTTACAATCGTCTCAAGCTTTTCACTAAATGGGGATGTGATGGATCCTCCGGGCAAAGTGAGTATAAACAAACTCTACCGGAAGAAAACGAACAAATATCGGACGCTAATTTGTTTATAGTGTCCCTTGTACCACTGCGACTATTAGACGAAGAAACTTCTACGGTCATATGGAAAAACCCTACTTGCTCATCTGCTAGATATTGCAGACCAATTTCATTAGAATTTGCAAAAGAAACTCCCGAAAAAACTACAGCGGTTGTCAGTGAAATTGAAGCCAAAATTAATCAATTGATTCCAACTCTTGTGTCAATAGAAGACAAAGTCATCGAAGTTAAACATCAACTGTTTATGACAATGATTGATGGGAAAGTTGCTCAAGTGTTGACAAACACATCATCCAGTGCTACCTGCACTGTTTGTGGAGCAACTCCCAGACAAATGAATGATCTTTTAAAAGTTACAACGAGAGTTGAAAATGAAAATGCGTTTAAATACGGATTGTCGACGCTACACGCATGGATAAGATTTATGGAAATGATCCTCCATATTTCTTACAATTTAGGTTTTGAGAAGTGGTCTGCAACAACTCCAGAAAACAAGCAACTTAAAGAAGACAAGAAAAAATTTGGCCAAAAACGTTTCCGAGAAGTGCTTGGCTTGCATATTGATAAACCACGTCAAGGTTCCGGTAATAGCAATGACGGTAATACGGCAAGGAGATTTTTCCAAAATTACCAATGTTCTGCAGAGATAACCGGAATTGATGAAGAATTAATCAAGAGACTATATGTAATTCTTCAAACTATGTCATCGGGATTTCCTATAAACGCAGAAAAATTTGGTCAGTATACATTGGTAACCGCGCAATTATATGTAATCAAATATAACTGGTACTACATGCCATCTTCGGTCCATAAAGTACTTATACATGGTGCTAAAATAATAGAGCATTATGCAGTTTTGCCTATAGGACAATTATCCGAAGATGCCCAGGAAGCTCGAAATAAAGATTATAAGAAATATAGGTTACATCACGCTAGGAAGTGTTCCAGATCAGCAACAAACGAAGACGTTCTGCATATTTTGTTATATACATCTGATCCTTATATATCTAGCTTAAATAAACCAAGTTTTCTAATATCCAAAGAATTATTTGACGAAGCTAAAGAATTGTTGGAAATAGAAAGTGATGAGTAGGATAAGTTTAAGTAATAATTTTTTTTTGTCATGTAACTGTTTGTTTAATAATAATAATTTAGTTTTAAACTTATTTTAAGCATAAGTGTAACTTTTATTGCTATTTTAATATAACTGTATGATTTTTTGTATGAAATTTCGTATAACTTTATCTTTGTCATTTTTTTTCGGAAAAAATATTTTTTTTAGAATGATGATGTTTGATTTCTTTTATTGCCTAGATATTCACAAATACGTGAAAAAAAAATCAAGGAGATAAATCACAAAACAACAGAGTTATCGATTTTTGAGATGGAAAATACCGGTTGGTGCCATAGTGCGACGGCGCGTTGTGTTCCACGCACGCCTTAAAGAGATGTCGTCAGGACAAGTGTAGGGGTCCACTAGGGCTGATGCCTGCCGGGGCCGCGGGAAGGTACGAAAGGGTTACCGAGGCCCCTGGGTACACAGGCAATGCAAGGAACACGGGTGGGTTTTAGTCAGTAAGAGTCTGACACACCCTCCCGCTACGCCCAGAGCGGGAGGACTTATTTGATAATTTTCTACCCACAAAAAAAAGGGGTATCCTGTTATCCAGTAACTGGGTTGTGGAGGTCAGATAGGCAGTCGCTCCATGTAAAATACTGTCATTCAGCTGCATTCGGTTAGACTGGAAGCCGACCCTAACATAGTTGGGAAAACGTTAGGCAGATGACGTGACTTCTTTAGAAATTTCGGCCATTTTTTTTTGGGGGGGAAATTATCAAATAACTTCTCCCACTCTGGGCGGGGAGGGAGGGTGTGTCAGACTCTTACTGACTAAAACCCACCCGTGTTCCTTCCGTTACCTGCGCGTTGCCAGAGGCCACGGTATACCTTTCAGACTTTCCCGCGAAGAAATTTCGCCCTAAGTCTCATCTTGTGTAGTTTCATTAGGGTTAAGGTTCATCCTGTGTGTACCAACTTTAGTTGATGATGATGACTAACTAGCTTTTTCCCGTGGCTTCGCTCGCGTTAATGTAGATTTTGTAAAGTAAGTTTTCTATCCCTCGGGAACAGTAATTTATATCTGGATGAAAGGTCATGTCCTTTTCAGTACCCCAGACGACGTGTACAAAAAAAAATCATGATGATCGGTTTAGTAGGTATGACGTAAAACCGTAAAAAATAAACTCACTTTCGGATTTATAATATTAGTTAGGGTAAATTGGTACAGTGAGTCTACTCCCTAATCACTATATCCATAGTTTCGGACGAAGTTACGGGCCTATCCTACACCGTATCACCTACGGAACTAAGATTAGTTTGGAGCCCGAACTACGAATGAATGACTACATGATTTGACAGTTGTCCCTACTCGCGATGTGTTTTTACTCGTTCGAAAAATTTAAATTATCAATCGCTTTGACGGATAAACTACTTGCGGACGGGCCTATATCTTCGTTGACGGACTTAGAGAGTAGGCCCCATGAACATAAAGGCTTCTGCATACTGAGGCGATATCGGGGGCGCGACAGACTGCAATATGCCTGTCGCGCCCGCGATGTCGCCACAGTCTGTAAGGGGACTACAGGATCTAAACGCAACTTTTATAAGTTTTGTAATGCCTTAAAGTATATGATCCACTGCAGTAAACAAAATCCGAAAAATATATGATATTCTTAAGGATATATGCTAGGTAGATAGTGTGTTGAAAACATAATATAACTAATTTGATACGATAGAAAAGAATCACGAAGATACCTCTAAAAATTTATTTTAAGGATTAAAAACCACACTAATATACATGCAATTATTCTTTGATTTTTTACAATTATTCTTTACAAGCAACATATTAGCATAATAAGTGTTTTATTATTTTTATACAATCTATAGCTTTTTGTAAATCGATAATTGCTTCATATTTTGCAATAAATTACCAGCGTTGTGTCATCGCGCTTCTCTTTCTATTTTATAAAGTCCGACAGTGACCGCGCTTTAGATGTTGTCGGCCTCTTAAGAAGTCCCGTGTAAAAGAAAACCACTGCAGTAAAAGCTGTGAGGCAGATTTAATAACAGCGTAGTGCCAGTGCGGTGTCCCAACGTTCCTAATCTCATTACAACTTGCCCAGATGCTGGCGCTTAGTACTCATTTACTGTACTAGCCTGCGAGAGACAGACATATTTTATAGAGAAAATATAGAGAACGCTTCATAAAGTGTGAATGTGCTATAAAATTAAAGCTGGTATTACTTTTTGGTGGAACTTTTTTGAACAGGACATTACCTGGTAAAATAAAAAAATGCCTCATAAATAAAGTACCGTTTTATAAGGATTCCGTAGTAAACAAGGAACCCTTATTTCGGTATTATTATTTTCGCCATGTCCGTCTGTCTGTCTATATGTGTCTGTCTGTCTGTCTGTCTGTCCTCGCGGTAGCTCAGAGACGCTTAGTACTAGAACAATTTTTTTAGGGATGATATTTTTTCTCGTCTGTCCCATGGTGTGGGGTATCGTTGCATAGGCCGTTCAAAAATATTGCGGGTCTGTCACACAACCTCTTTTCGATTCAAGGATTCGTTTAACAAGAAGCTTAATGAGTAATAGTCGACCAACTTAAATTACTAGTTAGAGAATTGACCGTGATGTATATCGATGTATGGAGAACATGTTTTTCAGGTACAATGTACTCACGCGTTCTTCCCATGCGCGTAGGCAGAAATTACAGAACGCCACCTGTTTACGTTCATACATCTGATAAATGATAAATGATTTTATTTATGTAAGTAGGTTTGTACAAACACTTTTACACATCAGTAATATTTTTTTAAACTAGATGAGGTCGGCGTTTTCTATCTGACTACGCTGAGAAGAAAGGCCGTAACAAACTCAGACGTCACAGTCTCTTTTAGAGTCCAGACAGGAAAGACTTGGTCAGATCATGTGAAGACCATATAGATTGGTCTCTGAAATGGTCTTTTGATGAGAGAACCATACAGATTGAGTGGAACTTTCCAGTCAGTGCACGCATTTGTCAGTAGTTGTGCAGCTCAACTCAGAACTTTAGGAGCTCAACGATTCAACGAACAATACCAAAGAAAGGACATTTGGCTAGGCCGCAAAAAACTGGTTACTCTGGCTGTACACGTACGCCGGTTGAGAATACTACGCACCTGACCTTTTAAAAAACTAACAGAGTGATCATATTGACAGGAGGCAAGTTTCCTGGTGACCATAAATCAATTTAATTTATTTTGAGTATCGAGTAACCCGACGTGTAACTCATACATAAGCAATAATAATGCATTTAATATTCTTACCAAAATAATATCACTATACGATACTTTTATTTCTGATCTGATTTCCAATAGATTTATGATCAGTCAAATGCACTGTACACGCCAATTAATATTGATATCAAAACATCAAAGGCGGTAACAGTTAGCGTCTGCGATGATCGATGTGAGGCTGGCGCATTATAACAAAACCGAATTAAAGCTTAATGCTCAATTTATTCGATATCAAACTGCGAGAATATCTTAAAAACGATTAAAAACTCTCACATAAATATTCGTGTTCCAACGAAACTTTTACATCGATCTTGTCTGTTATCAAAAAAGGAATACGCGTATTGGATGGTGTATATATTCAAAATTTTGATTTTATTTCGTAGTAGATGTTCGGATTCCAGGAGTCATTTCGGATTTTCGATGAATCGATCGATTTGTGTGGGTGGCTACGATATCGGTTTAATAGGAACGTCCTATCTAATCAATTAATGGGGTAAGATTGATGACTACACGCTAACAATGAGGTGACTAGTTTTATTTTGTCCCAACTTTCATCTATTAGGTGGAGATAAAAGTTTTTATTCAGACGAAGTTTTATCTGAATTTAGATAGTTTGTTGAGCGGCGATAGTTGAAAGCTTAGGATGTAATTGATGGCATCATGAAATGAATAATCTATAAAAAAAGGGTTTCAAATATCTCCATTTGCAATAAACAGCTATACCTAAAGAAAGAAATTCTTCTTTCACCTTTAATGTTCCAAGTCCCCGACACAGGACCGTCTCCTGTATATTGTGAAATATTCGCAATAAAAGCAAGAATAAAACGAGCAGAACATTTGCAACTGTCAGCTCAAGTGACTGTTATTAGATGAAGAAATGGCGCTGACAAAGAAAAGTGAATTCCAAAGCACCTATGAACATAGACATAATAAAGAGAGACGCCTAACTGAAGTCAAACACGTACTAAGGTCGACAACAATTTTCGCATACTGAGCATTGTTGGAAATTGAAAGGCTTACCGCGTCATATGAATACAACAAACACACAAATAATAATGCACCTTATGTTAAAGGGGTAGAATTATGTTTAGTATAAACGCAACAATTTGAGCGAAGAACGCGATACGCCAGATGAATCTTAATAATGTATAACAGAGGAATATTTTCAAATGCGTTCGTCTCATCTAAACACTACGATCGCTGCGGGGACTGTTTTGTGTTGTAAGATATGTGTTTTTTTGTTGTGCATTATTAACAGTACTACAGTCAAATAATTAAACAATTAATTCTAATGAGTCAACATTCTTCCTAATTGCATTAGTTACCTAACCAATCAAAGGTAAGTTATGATTCATAAACTTAAATTGAGCCACTAAGTACAACTTACCGAACATAATCAAACTAATTAATGCTTATCGAGCGCTCCCATAAAATCAAATTGCCGTAATGGATATCTATAATTAAAATCCATTCGATAAATAACAACTAAAACCGGCGTTTCACCTTCTTAACATACAATAAGACTACACTTTATCATATCAGGTTGTCATCCAGAATCTCGACGAACATTGAGTTTGAGAGCACAAAGATATGAAACGACTTTAAATTTACTCGATTTTGTAATATCGCGGCAGCGCTACTCAAAACGAGGAACGAAGCCACATTTTTACCTTCTGAAAAATATTTCTAACTTTTGTTACTTTGTGTTTGCAAGTTATGTATATTAAGATTTTGGTTTGTTACTCGACAACGAAATTAAAAATTGCACACGCATTGTTTTGGATGAATATATAATTATAGGATACCTTACATCCGGGTCTATGAATTAGTTCTGCGGGGAAGCGAGAAGAACTGCGAACAAAAGCAACAAAAATACTGTGAAAATAGACTACAGCCTAAACTGCAAAGATGTCAAACGAAGGGCCAACCTGCCTCACAAGAGGTACAAAACCGCTTTTGCGACAGAATTAATCCCGATTAAATCTGCGCAGTTACAGGGTTGAGTGTCAGGAACTCAGGACTTAATCCAAGCAGCATGACTTGTCTGCCTTTATAGGTCGTCGTAAGCGCAGCATTTTAATTTAACAACTATATATGTGGTGCCATTAAATAAAATGAAGCTAGACGGAGTGGTTTATGAACGAAACGCTCCTCGCTGTGATTATAATATTGTCTATGTTTACAATGTGTTAAAATATTACTGTTTTTGTGTGGAATGTTAATTTTTGAGATAGAGTATGGGTGTGATGAGGTTTATTAGTTAACGTTTCTCATTTATAAAAAATTAAAACAATCGCCCCTTTAAACAAATACAGTCTGTGTCTTTGTTTATAGGGCTTTTTTTTTGGGTGGGAAATCAATCAAATAACTTCTCCCGCTCTGGGCGGAGCGGGAGGGTGTGTCTCTTACTGACTAAAACCCACCCGTATTCCTTCCGTTTCCTGTGTTGCCAGGGGCGTCGGTGACCCTTTAGTACCTTCCCGCGACCCCGGCAGGCATCGGCCCTAGTGGACCCCTACATTTGTGCTGACGATTTCTCTGTGAGGCGCGCGTGGAATACTACGCGCCGTCGACCCGGGCCTGGTCCTTACCGGACGGTGAGCTACCCATTGCTCACCGTCCGCAAGCCCGCGCCTACGGTGGCCGGAAATCCGCCCGGGATTCCCGACGCCCAGGGCGTCTCCTGCGGCGGCTAGGGGCGAGAGGGCGCGAAATTTGCCTTTCCCTGTTTATAGGGCTATTGTTTTAATTTTTTACCGAAGACATATCTTCAGAAGATAGTCCAAAAACCGCAACCTTAGTCACCTTAGATGTGTCCAAAAACACGTAACTTAAGTTCATTTATAAATTGACTAAACCACAAGAGCTGCACACTCACTTTTGTCTCGCAAAACCTGCTCTAATAAATATAATAACATCCTCAGTCCTCAGACGCATAATGTTACTCATTTCAGATAATACATTATCAAGACCACCGGTATAAACCGATCAAGTATTAAAGAAATTTAATCGGCGTTAGAGACTAGGGCTTGCGCCGCACGCATCGCCATTTTATGGTGGTATTATTTTATAGTGTCCGCCTCGCTGACACTTTATATAAAGAACTTGGGACTTATTATAGGACAATTAATTGTCTGGGGAATTTACAGATCACGCTACAGTGCGGCTGGGTTCATTAAAATCTGAACCTCTTTTTATCGAGGTGTTCCTTTGTTGGTTGCAATAATTTTGGGTGTTACTATAATCTGCTGTAATTTTCAATGAAGCAGGACACGACCCAGTCCATTGCTAGGAATTAACCTGTATTTCAGGAACTAGCCAAATGCTCAGTCCCCGCACCAAAAACAAGCTCATATGAAACATTACAGTAGCATAAAAGAACTTGACTCACTAATTATTGATTAATCATTATTATTTGATAAGCTAGGATAAACTATAATCAACAGTTGCAGGCTCATGTTTTAAGGCGTTCATTATACTCTTCGGAATTCATAATGGTACTAATTATGATTTTTGCTAATAATTCCTCGAAAAATCTGTGTGTATGTGTGTTCTTGTTCTAATGATATTCTCAGCATCGCAACTTTACTCACAAAATAACCCTAATTCTGTTTACCCTTATCAGCATTATGTGCACCATAAGGAACACTGATGAATTTATAAAACTGTCCTAAAACAACTTTAGTGGTGCTTTCGCCATTAGCCGTAAGCTTAACCTGTCGAGTACAAAGAGATTCAGAAGTTTCACTCCAAGTCCCTTCATACCTTCTTATGAAGAGGAACTGTCTTTTTTTTCTTCCTAGAGAGAGGTTTATGTAAAACATACTGTTAAATACAGGCATTGTTCTAATCATCTTCCTGACATGTCTATGTTTCTTTTCCTGCAGATGGATAGCCTTCGTTTTTCTTCCCTGGGAGATGAGCGCAATCTTTCCGTTAAAATAAAATATGTTTTTACTTTAAACTGCTAAATGCAGTCTTTGTTCTAATAATCTTCTTGACATGCATATGTCCAAAACTGGTTAATTATAATACAATTATAATAAATTTATTTCGCTATTATTTGCATTTAAGCTGCACCTGAAGTGGGGACTGCATTATTTAATTAGCAGATAACAGACGCTTCAACTTTGTTGATTTTTTGTATTTCATTTGCCATTTTTCACTCGAAGTGCCCATACCTACATATTAACACTGTAATTTGAAAACATTGTAAAAGCCAATTATTTTTAAAAGACTATTAGAGAATAGGGTAACCGTGGAGATTCTTGCCAGCTCTTGTCTATAGGAAACGACCAATTGGAACCGTGCACCTATGTAGCTTCTGACGTTTTATCAGTGCCCAAGTAGGTTTATGTGAAATAAATTATTTTGATTTTGATTAATTTTACCACAATAAAGGGGTCCGTATTTGGGATGAATTTATCCTATGAGCAAAGTTAACATTGTAGGTGAATTACATGTTCTCCAATACATTCCAAATGTAGATTGGTCGACTATTATTCGTTATTGTAAAGCCTTCTTAGATGTGACAGTTTTCCCTTTAATTTTTATCACATATCCAAAAACAACCATTTAGCTGGCCCCGCCAGCTAAATGGTTAACACTTGACTCAAAAAGCAGTGTAAAACTTAATATTACGCAAACGGATCCCTAAATCGAAAAATGGTTTTCACAGACCCGCAATTTTTTCCACAGCCTATCCAACGATACCCCACGTCATGAGATAGAAGAGAAAAAAAATCATGCCCACTTTACGTGCACGGGACGCTTGCTCTCTTGTGCTTAATGCTTCTCTTATTTTTTACTTTTGTATTTCTTGTGCGTGTCCCAAATTAAATATTTTTCTTTCTTTCTGTCTTTCTTTCTACATTATTTTTTCAAGATTTTATTTTACCACATTGTCGGCGTGGTTGCCATGCCAAATTACAGGTTTCTAGTACTAAGAGTCTCTGAGCTAAGCCGCGGATATACAGACAGACAGACGGACATGACGAAACTGTGAGGGTTTTTGTTGACTACGTAACCCTAAAAAGGGCCTTTCTACCTATTTGTGACTAGGAGGAAGTACTGGGACTCCTATGAGAGGTAAGTGATATGCATAAGATTTATGACAGTCTTTCGTTTAACAATCTGACCCGATGCCTTGGTCAATGCCCACTTAGCAGATAAAAACCCCTCCCCCCCTAACGGATCGTGAAGGAAGTCTTAATTAAGCGGAGCTTAGTGATGTCATTATTGCTTTCCGGGAATACCTAAGTAGCCTTTCCTTCCAAGGTTATGGGTAATACAAAAAGTTAACAACACTCAACACTAAAATTCATCAACGTAAATAAACTATCATCCCCGCATTACGTGCAAGTGTTTTTTAAGGTATTCTTTTACCACTTTGTGGCATGTTTAATATGTATACCCATACATAAATACATACATGTGTGAGTGTGTGTGTGTGTATACCCATGACAATTTACAGCTTTCTAGTACTACGAGTCTCTGAGCTAAGCCGCGGACCCAGGCCGATTCCCGGCCACCGTAGGCGCGGACTTGCGGACGGTGAGCAGTGGGTAGCCAGGAACGGATTTAAAGTTGTGGCGGCCCTGGGGCAACCAAGAAGTGGAGGCCCCGAAAAATTTGTGAAACAGATAAAAAAAACAATTCAAAGAAGGTACCTTACGAAGTTATGATTGTGAACTCTTTTTTTTTTGAAGGACACAAACGAAGTATTTTATTCATATAAAAATCAATGAAAAATCTAATTGTGGAGGCCCCTTCTTTGTGGAGGCCCGGGGCCAGTGCCCCTGTTGCCCTGCCCTAAATCCGGCCCTGTGGGTAGCTCACCGTTCGATAAGGACCAGGCTCGGGTCGACTGGACGATGGTGAAACTGTAAGGAGGAACCCTTACAGTTTCACCATCGTCCAGTCGACCAACTGTTGACAACGGAACCCTAAAAATGGATACATTTGTGAACCGATCTTGGATTTCGCCACTTCACTCGACTACCGAATGATCGAAAAATTAAATGAAATGAGTAGATGAACGTTCATTCCTATTCAATTTTGTCAGTGTCGTGTGAATGTGATACTAACCGTCTGATATCAACCGATCTAGTCTGTAAAAATCTCATCATGACAACTTAGGCTAAGTGACCTCGAAGTGAACTGCCATCCCACCTGGCGCTAGAGGCAGCTCAGTTCAAACTCACGTGACTAAACTTTTCACTGTGTTATTTTTGAGGTATTCCACTCAGAGCACTGATGTCAACAGCACTTGACCGAACCGCACCTAAGCACTTCCACTAACCGCACTGAAACAAAATTTTGATTATTTTCAGTCCCCGAACGGCACCTATGTTAAATATTTTTTTAGTGATGGGATTATCAAACAAAACATATCGATACAAATCAGCGGAAGTTAACACTGTAGCTGTACCCGATGATATTAGGAGTAGCCCTTCTTTTGTTTCATTTCCTTGTGTATAATGACTATAGCCTTGTCCCACTCGGTATCGGTAATTACGTCTATAGCGCGGAACACTTGGGCTAATCTATTGTCGTGCGCGAGATTGTGTCCCGAGACTGCGATCAAACAGTTACCGTGCACTTGATGGCTAATAAAACGGAATTAACTTTGGTAACATTGTATCTTGGTTTGAGACTATGTTATGTCGTGGTATGGCTGCAGATCGCGATGTTTTGGGGTTAGATACTGGTCATCCCTACCTACACACGTTATAAAACAAAGTCCCACGCCGCGTCTGTCTGTCTGTCTGAACGCGATAAACTCAAAAACTACTGAACGGATTTTCAAAGGGTTTTCAACAATGGACGGAGTGATTCATGAGGAAGGTTTAGGTGTATAAATTATGGTTTTGTGTAAATTGGCTGAAATATAACGATTATTGTTGAATATGTCGGAAAAAATCATGCCGACTGCATGCTTTACTGGCGTGCGCCGCGTTAACCGGACAAGATACATAAAATTATATCTTAAAAAGTTCAATAAAAGTCAGTCTGCGATAGTAGTGATGACCCACAGTAAACATTTTTATCTTTCAGAATTTGACAAAAAATTAAATGTTATTTCCGAAGCTATTTTGACCGGTATTATATTAATCCTCATCCAATAAAATATGCTATTTAAATTGGGCATTTAATTAAGATTAAAATCTGCCTTTAAATCATACGATTAAGATGCTTTAAAGATAGCACAGATTCAAAATTACGCGCAACAAAATATTTTTTTATGGTTGACGGTGGTGCGGAAGTCAATGACCTTTTCCTCTGCTATCAGGTGCTAAGACAGAAAAAACGGCTGAACGGATTTGGGTGAAATTTGGCACAAAGATAGTTAATTGCCTAGATTAACATATAAAATCCCGGTAGTAGTTTCCGTTGGATAATTTCCGACCTCCACACGGGCTAAGCTTAAACTAGAATCTGTGCTATCTTTAAAGCATCTTAATCGTATGATTTAAAGGCAGATTTTAATCTTAATTAAATGCCCAATTTAAATGTGTCGTAGAAATGGCCGCATTTTTTTATTGCGCAGACTTAGAAGTTTGATTTCTTTAGAGCTCCGAGGGACCTTAAACCAACGTATTTGATATTAATGTTATGATACCTCCAGGTACCTATTTCTTAGAAAAAGGATCTTGACAGACTGACAGACAGACAGAAAGACAAATAGACAGACGGACAACGAAGTGAACCTATAAGAGTCCGTTTTTTGTTTTCAGCCGTTTGATGTACGGAACCCTAAAAATGGCTTTTTTTATTCTGGGAATGGCTATGATCCCACCGCCATCCCCAGAGAGAACTAACACCAACATACCTACTTTTAAAAGTTTACCTGTAGGCTTTTTTTTTGGGTGGGAAATTATCTAATAACTTCTCCCGCTCTGGGCGGAGCGGGAGGGTGTGTCAGATTCTTACTGACTAAAACCCACCCGTATTCCTTCTGTTGTCTGTGTTGCCAGGGGCCTCGGTAACCCTTTAGTACCTTTCCGCGACCCCGGCAGGCATCGGCCATAATGGACCACTACGCTTGTGCTGCCGACATCTTTTTGAGGCGCGCGTGGAATACAACGCGCCGTCGACCCGGGCCTGGTGCTTACCGGACGGTGAGCTACCCATTGCTCACCGTCCGCAAGCCCGCGCCTACGCTGGCCGGAAATCCTCCCGGGATTCCCGACGCCCAGGGCGTCTCCTGCGGCGGCTAGGGGCGAGAGGGGCGCGAAATTTGTCTTTCCCCCCTCAACCGTCCCGCCTCCTCCTTCGCGAGCATTACTGCTTCGCAGAAGGAGGTGACGGCTGCCCATGCCCTCTCGTTCCGTACCTGAACCAGGGCCGGACGCTAGAGATCTCTGCCGTCGATCGCCTCCACTTACCTGCAGGCTTAGCATGACGGTTTCTGTTTCTACGAAGAATAGACACAGCTTTTTCTATACAAAGTGACATTTCGTTTCTCCTTTTTTGACATCGCACCGTAGAAATCGTTCTACATAAAAAAGGACCTAGACAAAGACCGAAAACAAAATGACAGATTATAGAATGATTTCTATGGTGCGATGTCAAAAATGAAGAAACGAAATGTCACTTTGTATAGAAAGAGCTGTCTATTCTTCGTAGAAATAGAAAGCGTCAAAATATTTATTGATATTACAAAGCCTGCTGCAAGTCAAACCACCTTAACTATCCAAACTTTGTTGTAAGGTTACTTTGGCTAACTACTTAAGTAATGTTCAACGCTATTTTAAACTATACTTTATATTTTCAACTCGCTCCAATAACTCCAGTTAAAAGTTATGAGACTAACGACACTGGTTACAAATCATGTAATTTACTATAAGTAATAACTGTTCTTCACTACACCTTTACCGTCCCACGTAATATATTAACAACCTGGTTTGTGATCAATAAAATAATAATATAATACCTTATAGAAGTGTTACTTACAAAATTAATTTCCGCAGTCGTTATCTGAAAGTGCTCTATAAAATAAACTATCTCGTGTTGCCACAAGCAAGCATAGTAAGCTTAATATTTATTGTTGGCGCTATACATATCTAGCAGGACAGTGCACATAGAAAGACCTACATATACACGTTCTATAGTAACACATAACGATGCCTCCCACGTAAGTTGTTGTAAGCCACAAAATTGCAATTTTGTATTTTTCACGTAAAAGTGTCTATTTTTTTGTATATTTTCCTGTTCCATATATGTATATCAAATTCAAAGAAATAGTTCTTTGAATTTGATATACAATGGAACTTTTAAGTATATATATGGAAATTTTAAGTAAGTAGTTTTTTTTATTTGATAAATTCAAATCCATTGTGTGTTTTCACGTAAAAGTGTCTAATTTTTTGTATATTAGGGTTGGATCTAGTATCGTTAGGCAGGAGTTGGGGGTAAAAGGGGCTAAAGTTGGTAGAAGTTAGGTGCCCGATTATAACGCTACCACTCTTATTAAAAGGTAATGAATATTTTTCGAGAAATTCATAAAAAATGTTTCTAACCTCAAATCAGATAAGAAGTGAAAACGAAACGTTAAAATAGGCGATTGACAACCAAATCTGTCCCAGTATCTGTAGTCAGAATCCAGTATCAGTATTTGTAGTCAGTCCGTGGTATAAAATGTCGGGAAAAATCGATAACACGGAACGTAAACAAAAATACAAAAAAAAAAAAAATACAAACAGGCATGCCATTTGCGTCATGTGTCACTGTCATTCGTTTTCGATCATTCCGTTTCTCCTCGAGTTGCGTGAATTTGTTCTCTGTGTTTGTACTCCCACTGATCGTATGTGTGTACAAAAGGCAATGTTACTACTATTACTGGGAGAACTTAGGATGCAAGAGCGAGCGAAGCGAGCTCGGGACTTGGGGCACCCTGACTCGGACAGGTTAGGTTCGAAGGGGATGGCGGGGTCTAGTGAGCGAGCGGAGCGAGCGAACTCAGACCCCGCCATCCTCTTCGAGTATATTTTCTTTTAAACCCTTGAGGCCCGCCAAGCGGGCCTCATACTACGCCTTTTAAGCGACTTTAAATGTTTTGAGGTTAGGTTACAATAATTTGTTTTTCTCAAGAACGGTGCGTTACCTTTTCATGGGAGTGGTTCCAGGGGGCAGGGGCCACCCCCAACCTCCCATCCACCCCCCTTCTCCTGCCAAACGATACTAGATTTTACCGTATATTATCCTGTTCCAAATTTATCAATTTCAAAAAACTATAATTTTAAGTAGTTTTTTTTATTTGATACATTTAATTCCATTTTGTGTTTTTTCACCTAAGTGTCTAAATTTTAGTATATTATCCTGTTCCAAATGTATCAAAATCGCAATTTTGTGGCTTACAACAACTTACGTGGGAGGCATCGATAACATCACGCCTGTAATCCGCGAAGGGTTAGACAGAAGCGTACCTTTAGAACACCCACATTTCGCCAGTTATGTTTAAGTCCAACATAGAGCGAGCCTCTTGCTATCAGCCGGGCATGAATCCAAACTCCAGGCTGCTACTTTGAAATATGTAATGGAAAAATACTATAACCTTTTGTCCGACCTGGATATGGAACTCAGGCCCTCATGCTATTCAGGAAAGTGGTTCCGAAGCTAACTTCCCAGGGTGCGCCGAATCACCGCACTTGGAGGCAATTTCAATGTACCAAATGCACGTCGTAAAATGATCCATCTTTTCAAAATATGATTGGGAGTTGAAAGTAGCGAAGAACGAGCGTTTTGGAGTCTGTCTTTTGTAACTTTTGTAACTTTTGACGTTTAAAAAGGGTTTTCCAGTTTAGTTTTAAATAGAATGTGCTTTATTTATTCTGCATTTTTCTAAGTGATCTGAATACTGTATTCATATATAGCAATTTTAAATTGATGTTACACCTTAACCAGTTTACTAACAATACTACACTTCGATAACACTGCATCTAACGACCAAGCCACATATTTTGATAAAGGTGTGGAGTTTGTGAAGTTAGGGCTTGTAGAGTTAGGGCGTGTAGAGTAAGTAAAGCTTGACTCTACATGAGATTTGATAACTTTTTGACAGTGCGAGCCACGTGGACTCGTCTTGGCAACATTTTACATGAAAATGTTTTTGGTGCGATTTCACTTCTTTTTTTAAGTTGAGGTCAATGAAATGTATTTTACTATTATTTATAAAAAGGAGTCCCTATAGCAATTTTCAGACCTCTATCATCAAAATTTGCGGAAGTCTCATACAAACTTCCATCCCCTAGTTTAAGGGGTTGGGGGTTAAAATTTCCAAGTTATAGATTATTTTTGTTGTTTGTGTACTAATACGAGCATACATACCAAATTTCAGCTTTCTAGAACTTCAGGAAGTACCCTAAGATTTTTGATGATCATCAGTGAGTGAGTCAGTGATGAAATCGGGGTTTTGTAGATATCAATAAATCTAAAGTATGAACTATGCAATTGCAACTTTATATACTATTGATATCATATACCGAAAATTTTGTTTATCTGGTATTTAATCCAAACACAAGTTATGAGGGTTCAAAGAAACGACGAAGCTCTTCGAGAAAAGGTAGGTAGTGCCCTTGCGCTTCGCTTGGCTCGTCTGGGCCGCACTGCCGTGCCCCCAGATGTTTAAGGAGAGAGGAAGTGTTTTCATATTGACTTAGTAACGCTCTACGATCAGTGCGGGCTTTCTTCTAATTATGTCAATGTTAACAGTTACGTGATTTAACATTGCGTGATAATATCTAGTGACTTAATTAAGAATGATAGTTACCTATATTAAAATATTACAGAGTTCTTGATTAAAGCTAGCTTTTGCCCACGGCTTCGCCCGCGTGCAGGTCGGAAATTATCCCACGTACTATCGGTATAAAAAGTATGTCCTAACCCAAGCCATGGTCTACCCATGTGCCAAATTTCAGCCGTTTTAGCGTGACAAACAAACAAACAAACTCACTTTCGGAAGGATTAGAGTTAGGAATGTAATGAAATACTTCGTAGGAGAAGCACCATCCACCTGCCTACCACTTTAGTTAATATTACTGTTTAGGCTGTACTGCAGACATGATTCTAAGACGTCCCACAACCAAAGTTGAAGAAAGTCTAAAAAAACTGTTTAAAACTGAACTTGTATGTTCTATCTAAGACCGGGGTCAAACTCTGGTATAGTAAGCTACTTGCTGTACACACGGCGACATATCAAGCTATACATTTCCAGTATAAGCTGACCTCTCATTGTACGGAAATCCTATACAATGCGAGATTAGCTTAAAGGCTCGTACAGACTAGCGCGATATCGCGGGTGCAACAGGCAGTAATATGCCTGTCGCGCCAGCGATGTCGGCCCAGTCTGCACGAGCCTTAAACTGGAAATGTATACCTTGATATTTAGCCGTGCCTTCTGGCAAGCCTGTGGCTTTTTAACCGACTTCAAAAAAGGAGGAGGTTCTATTTTCGTCTGCATGGTTTTTTTTCTGTTTTTTTAGGGTGGGAAATCATCAAATAACTTCTCCCGCTCTGGGCGGAGCGGGAGGGTGTGTCAGACTCTTACTGACTAAAACCCACCCGTATTCCTTCTTGTTGCCTGTGTTGCGGGGGCCTCGGTGACCCATAAGTACCTTCCCGCGACCCCGGCAGGCATCGGCCCTAGTGGACCCCTACTATGTGCTGACGACATCTCTTTGAGGCGCGCGTGGAATACAACGCGCCGTCGACCCGGGCCTGGTCCTTACCGGACGGTGAGCTACCCATTGCTCACCGTCCGCAAGCCCGCGCCTACGGTGGCCGGAAATCCGCCCGGGATTCCCGACGCCCTGGGCGTCTCCTGCGGCGGCTAGGGGCGAGAGGGCGCGAAACTTGCCTAATGTCACGCTGATGGTGGCGCGTGTGTTGGATCATTTAGCTCCCTTCAAAATGGTTGAGCTGAATGGTGCTGATCCACGCGTCATGTTCGTGAACGGGCGCCGTCAGTAGTGACTGGTCATCTCTTAGCTGCCACGGCTTATTTTAACTTTAACTTTTGAATTGCTTTTGTTTTTGTTGTAATCTTTTTATTACGGACGCTTTTACGTTTTGCATCGTTCTCACATGTATAATTTCAAAATGAATGATGTAAACAATATTTTGTAACCATAATACGTTGATTTAAAAGAGTGTCCTTGGAGTTTCTTGCCCGTTCTTCTCCATAGGTACCTACTACGCTTTGGAATGGGCAACTAGCTTCATCTTTCTGACTGACTGACACAACCCTTGACAATTCAAAAGTGCCTGTAATTGGTTTATTTGAAATAAATGCTTTGAGTTTGAGTTTTGAGTTTGAATCATTAGCATAGTTACCTCCTTGAATTTGACGAGGATGCAACACGACACCTTGTATACGCAGACACCGAACTGATATTTCAAATCCTAAATCAATTCCACCAGATTTCGGTAATATGTCACCGCGGAAAGGGGTGTAAGTCAAAATTAACACAACGAATGTTACTACCCTTCCTCATTTGGTAAATCCTACATAATACTCGCATTTTATTCTACTATTAAGTGACTTAATATAATATTTTTTATTTATTTATTTATTTAAACAAATAAGTGTTAACATTAAATTGTTTCATAGATGTAATTATATAGTTACACTTGACTTATGATAATTTAGGTAGGTGTTGCAACCAGCCAGCAGTAGTTGGGGGTCTATGGTGGCGGAGTCGGAGAACTGGAGGGAAATGGCCTCTTTCTGTGAAACTGTGATGGTGCAGAAGGAGGCTGCCGAGCGAGATCGTGAGAGGGCTGATCCCGCACGTAGAAGAAGGCGTCGGGGAGGCAACCGCCTCAACGCCTAACACGCTGAAACCCCGCTTGCAACCTTTAAAGCAGGCGGGAATTTGGGATCACGGGCGCTCAGAATGGGGACTCTGTCCGCCCACTTAGTGACCTCATGGAAGACGGCGCACAGTGGTCTGTGCTGCCTAGCATATTTGCACAGTTAGGTTTCGGGGAGACCTCTTTACAGTCTCCCCAGAGATGTGCCCTAACAGGCATTGCATAAAGGGGGTTTCGGATCGGTCTTTTGAGAGTTAACGATGCCCCCTTCCATATGCAGATGGTGACCACTGGGGTGGTTTTAGTGAGGTAAAAATCCCACACTCCCCGGTCATATCCCCAAAGGGCGCCTTTTGAAGGTTTCGCCTCAAAAACAAAAAAAAAAAGGTGTTGCAACCAGCACCCTTACTAAGTTATGAAATAACTTGTAGGGCAGTGATATAAACCCATACAAAATTCAGTTTCACAAAAGAATTGCAGGCAGAACAAGTGTTTTTTTAAAAGTAAGGCTAACATAAATCCATAAAATTGCAGAAATCACAAATAATAATTTATTTATTTGACATTTAGATTATTGTTGTTTGTGTTTGTTTGTGTGTGTGTGTGTGTGTGTGTGTGTATGTAATGGTAATGGTGCGTGTTGTATCGGTGCAGAAGAAGACTTACTAATAGACCCTGACTACCAAAAACAGCTTTTAAATAAGCTACTTTATAAACGCTTCTAACTTTATACACGCAGACACCGAACTGATATTTCAAATCCTAAATCAATTCCACCAGAATTCGGTAATATGTCACCGCGGAAGGGGTGTAAGTCAAAATTGGCAATTTATCCGAACCAGCGGCGAATGTTCAGCTCGTCCGAACTAGATAATGTCCGCTCTAGCCGAAATAACTTCCATAAATTGAGTTTACCAACTATCGTCCCCTGTCCGTTACTACCCTACTTTTTGTGTTTTATTATAGTAAGGTTCTGAAGGACTGTGAGCGTTCCAAACTTTTCTATTGGCTGGTTCTCTGATGGATCAAATAATGTAGATGTATGCTCTTGTTACAAGACTAAAAGTAATAACATTAGGTTTAATTACAATGTGTATCGCCTTTCACAAAGAGGGTTCTTGAGTCCCAGAAGTGAAAGCAATACAGGCTGATTAATATGTAGGTAACAAGTTTTAAATGTATATTTTAATTTTATGAACATAAATATAACATCACGCCTTGTTTCCCCGAAGGGTTGGGCAGAGGTGTACCTTTAGTACACCCACGTTTCGCTACAGCAATATACCTGTCGCGCCCGCGATGTCGCCCCAGTCTACACGATCCTTTAATTGCAATTTTAGAGTTTTATTATACCTATAATATCTTGACTCTAACTGTTTTGTAATTTAACATGTCCTAACTAAGAGACCCTAATCTGTAACTCAGGACTCTCCTACCTCAGACACCTTTCTGTATTTAAGATTGTTAATGTTATTAACCAGTGCCTGTAATATGATGTTGAGATAAATAAAGATTATGATTATTATTAGGTATGTGATTACGATGATGTTTTTTTTTTTTAAAGTCTGACATATCTCGGGACCCTGGGGCCGGACTCGGACCGGACCCGGACGGAATAATATTTGTTGTCGGTTTCCCCCCTTCGAATCACGTAACGCTTTTGCACATGATTAGCGACCGTTTAGGACCGTTGGGATGACACGTTAACATCCCAATGTTCATACGGTTAGAAACAAATGCAGTAAATGCAAATTGCCGGATGACCCCAAAATAATACAGTAAAATATCGTACTGATCATCACCGTGTAAACGCCTCGAACAATTAAAAAAATTAAAATGGTCTATTGTCTATGGTCCCACTACCTATACCTATAAGTTGAATGAAAATAAATGACGAGTCCTTTTCCATTAGTGACGTTTCATGTTTTTTAGCTTCAACCACCAGCACCACAGATTGTCATCAAACAGCGATGATCACACACCTAATAGCCGAGGAGTAGGTCATTGAACCTGTTCTAGCGTCGCGCCGCCGTCAACCGTAATGTTGAATCTGTGATATCTTTTAGAGACAGAAATTATCGTTTATTTACATAATCAGCCTATAATGTTCCCACTGCTGGGACACAGGCCTCCTCTCTGTGGGAGGGAGCGGGCCGTAATCCACCACGCGGGCCCAGTGCGGGTTGGTAGATGTCACATGTCTTCGAATTTTTTTTGGTTCTAGGACATGCCGGTTTCCTCACAATGTTTTCCTTCACCGTTTTGAGAGCAGTGATGATGAAATTATTTTCACAAAGTAAAGCGCCTGTCTGGGTTCGAACCTACGATCTACAACTCATAAGTCGCGGCCGGTACCACTGGGCCACCACTGCTCTATGGTTCTCTATCGTGTTCTATCGTTTATTTACATAACCAAATTACAAGATGATTATTAACATATCGGGAAATTGAGGGCTGATTGTCCTTAATACAGGCTACTAAGGCCCGTATTACAGAAGGAAACTCAAGCATTGATCTCTGTTTAAAACTAGTTTTAAGGCAAGTTTTAATTTTAGAACGTTCCTCAAGCATAGATTCATTGATCAGCTGAGTTTTGCTTTATTTTAGAACGTTACTCAGTTCGTAAAGCGAACCCAAGTAGTGATTTGATCTACGGTGGACGCCATCATGCGTGTGCGAGCCCTGACGACGGGGAATGCCCAGGGTGGGGTCGTCTTGGCGGTGTCTCTAGACATCGCCAATGCCTTCAATACCCTTCCCTGGAGTTGCATCAGGGAGGCACTCCGGTATCACCGGATGCCGACCTACCTCTGTCGTGTGGTCGAGGCCTATTTGACGGACAGGGCCGTCATCTACCCCGGT
Organism: Atethmia centrago; assembly: GCA_905333075.3. NCBI lineage: Eukaryota > Metazoa > Arthropoda > Insecta > Lepidoptera > Noctuidae > Atethmia > Atethmia centrago. The sequence continues at coordinate 23,743,745 of HG995378.1, read as the reverse complement.
CACCAGGGAGTGTGGAACCGGCAAGAGATGTCGTGCGGTGTCCCACAGGGATCGGTCCTGGGGCCGCATCTGTGGGACATCGGATACGACTGGGTGCTGCGCGCCGACCTCCCTAGCGGCGTCAGCGTAGTGTGCTACGCTGACGACACGTTGGTCCTGACGCAGGGGAGGTCGCACCGGGCGGCGGCCGAATTAGCGGCACGCGGGGTTGCGACAATCGTCGAAAGGATCCGGCGATTGGGACTCGAGGTGGCCCTGCACAAGTCCGAGGCCATGTGTTTTCATGGTCCTCGGAACGCACCACCGTTGGGGTCCCAAATAACGGTAGGAGGGGTTTCTATCGGCGTCGAGTCGACGATGAAGTACCTGGGACTCGTCCTCGACAGCCGGTGGAACTTCGTGGAACATTTCCGACGTTTGGCTCCCAAACTGGAGCGGGCGGGCGCTGCATTGAACCCCCTAGATTGGGCAGGATCTAGGGGGTCCAAACGCCTCCTGCAAGAGGCTCTACGCGGGGGTCGTGCGGTCCATGGCCCTCTACGGGGCTCCTGTATGGGCGCGCTCTCTGGCGCTGCGGCCAGCCCGCCGGTTGAGCGCAGCCCAAAGGGTCATGGCCATCCGGATGGTCCGGGGATACCGCACGGTCTCCTGTGAGGCAGCGAGCCTCCTTGCCGGATTGCCGCCATGGGATCTGGAGGCAAAAGTCCTCTCGCACGTATGGGAGTGGCGCGAGGAGGCGAAACGCCGGGGCGTAAGTCCGTCGCCGCGAGAAATCGTGGCACAGCGGACGGAGCTCCGGCGGGATCTCATGGCGTCATGGAAAGTACGGTTGTCGCAACCCAGTGCTGGGCACGCCACGATTGCAGCGATAAGTCCCCTCTTTGAGGAGTGGCTGGAGAGGCGCCACGGTGTCCTCACCTTCCGCCTGACGCAGGTCCTCACCGGACACGGCAGCTTCGGGAGGTTCCTGTGTCGGATAAGGCGGGAGGAAACGTCCGGGTGTCACCACTGTGTGGATCGCCCGGAGGACACGGTGGAGCATACGGTGGAGGTCTGCCCGGCTTGGGCAGAGCACCGCCGTGTCCTCGTGGAGGCGATCGGCGGCAGAGACCTCTCGCGTCCGGCCCTGGTTCAGGCCATGGTACGGAGCGAGAGGGCATGGGCAGCCGTCACCTCCTTCTGCGAAGCAGTAATGCTCGCGAAGGAGGAGGCGGGACGGTTGAGGGAAAGGCAAGTTTCGCGGCCTCTCGCCCCTAGCCGCCGCAGGAGACGCCCAGGACGTCGGGAATCCCGGGCGGATTTCCGGCCACCGTAGGCGCGGGCTTGCGGACGGTGAGCAATGGGTAGCTCACCGTCCGGTAAGGACCAGGCCCGGGTCGACGGCGCGTCGTATTCCACGCGCGTCTCAAAGAGATGTCGTCAGCACAAAGTAGGAGTCCACTAGGGCCGATGCCTGCCGGGGTCGCGGGAAGGTACTTATGGGTCACCGAGGCCCCCGCAACACAGGCAACAGGAAGGAATACGGGTGGGTTTTAGTCAGTAAGAGTCTGACATACCCTCCCGCTCCGCCCAGAGCGGGAGGGTATGTCAGACTCTTACTCTTACTTACGGGTTAATTTGACAGGACTAAACTAAAATTTATCCTCTGTCCTCTTCTTAACGAAATACAAAGAAAAAGATGCACTGAACTTAAATTTATCGGAATCGGTACCATTATCTATTACATTTTAGTCAAGGTTCTTTTCTGTAGTATTAAAGGATTGATTTTCAACAAACCACGATTACGATCCGAAGGCAAGTCATAATCTTATACGCTTCCGTAATACCGTACATCGGAGAAATCTCTTTATTTCCATGATAAGGTGGCAAATTGAAGATCTGTTCGATACCTGAAGATAACAAGACAACCGATAACAAGGCTGTGTATCTCATCGCACGAGTCCAACGATTTTCTTTTATTTTTTCCGGACACATATAGAATACGGTCGGTATGAAATCGAGTAGGTTTTATAAACCTTGAAGATGTTTATGTTGTCAGTGTGGATTTAAACGTAAAGTATTGGGCACTGTTCTTAAAATTTATTATTATCGTAAGTCGAATATTGTTGGGGTCCGGTTAGGTAGGGTTGATAACAACTGAACTGTCAAATAGTGTTCCTAAATACGTCTACTGTGAAGACATTGGCAATGGCTCATAATTAAACAATCTACGTATACGGAATATTATGGTTGTAACTAGCGACACACCCTGCTTCGTAAGGATGTAATGGCGACATGTCAAACATCCAGATTTCTGTGCTTCTGTATTAAATACCTTAACTATCCGGTAAAAATAACAATGACGGTAACAACCGCATCGTCATCGCACATCATGTAGTTTAGAAGACCCAAGCGGTCACACAAAAGATATTTTTTAGGGTTTCGTAGGTAGATATCACGGAACTCTATAGTGTCCGTCTGTCTGGCCGTCTGTCTGTCCATCTGTCTGTATGTCTGTCCGCGGCTTAGCTCAGAGACTCTTAGTAGAATATAATCTTGAAAAAAATCTCGTCTATCCCATAGTGTGGAGTATCGTTAGATAGGCCGTTCAAAAATATTGCGGGTTTGTAAAAACTATTTTGCGATTCAGGGATCCGTTTGCATAATATTAAGTGTTTATTTTTGTTACGAGTCAAGTAGTTAAGTTAGGGTTCCGTACCCAAAGGGTAAAATGAGACCCTATTACTAAGACTCCGCTGTCCGTCTGTCTGTCCATCTGTCACCAAGCTGTATCTCATGAACCGTGATAGTTAGACGGTTGTTTTCACAGATGATATATTTTTGTTGCCGCTATAACAACAAATACTAAAAAACAGAATAAAACAAATATTTAAGGGGCTCCCATACAACAGACATGTTTTTTTTAGCCGTTTTTATGGATAATGGTACGGAACCCTTCGTGCGCGAGTCCGACTCGCACTTGGCCGGTGTTTCTCTTTTTTTTTGGTGGGAAATTATCAAATAATTTCTTCCGCTCTGGGTGGAGTGGGAGGGTTTGTTAGACTCTTACTGACTACACCCCACCCGTGTTCTTTCCGTTGGCTGTGTTGCCAGGGGCCTCGGTATCCCTTTCGGCCTTTCCCGCGACCCCGGCAGGCATCGGCCCTAGTGGACCCCTACACTTGTGCGGGCCTCGCTTTGAGGCACGCGTGGAACACAACGCGCCGCCGACCCGGGCGTGGTCCTTACCGGACGGCGAGTTACCCATTGCTCACCGTCCGCAAGCCCGAACCTACGGTGGCCGGAAATCCACCTGGGATTCCCGATGCTTCGCAGAAGGAGGTGACGGCTGCTCATGCCCTCTCGCTCCGCACCATGGCCTGGACCAGGGCTGGACTCGAGAGATCTCCGCCGCCGATCACCTCCACGAGGTCACGGCGGTGCTCTGCCCAAGCCAGGCAGACCGTATGCTCCACCGTGCCCTCCGGGCGGTCCACACAGTGGTGACACCCGGGCGTTTCCTCACGAATTATCCAACACAGGAACTGAGGAAGTGAGGAAGGTCAGGCGGAAGGTGACGCCGTGGCGCTTCTCTTGCCACTCCTCAAAGAGGGGACTTATTGCCACAATTGTGGCGTGCCCAGCGCTGGGTTGCGACAATCGCACTCTCCATGTCGCCATGAGATCCCGCCGGAGCTTGGTCCACTGTGCCGTGATTTTTCGCGGCAGCGGAGTCACGCCCCGGCGTTTCGCCTCCTCGCGCCACTCCCATACGTGCGCGAGGCCTTTTGCCTCCAGATCCCATGGCGGGAATCCGGCAAGGAGGCTCGCCGCCTCACCAGAGACCGTGCGGTATCCCCGGACCAGCCGGATGGCCATGACCCTTTGGCCCACATTCAACCGGCGGGCTGGCCGCCGCGCCAGGGAACCCCCACACCGCCCCGTAAAAGGACACGGACCGCACAAACTCCGCGTAGTACCTCCGGCAGGAGGCGTTTGGAGCCCGTAGATTGGGAAGGAGCCGCTTCAAGGCAGCCCCGGCCCGCTCTAGTCTGGGAGCCAAACGTCGGAAATGCATAGGAGAACATGTTTTTCAACTACAATGTTAAGTGTGTTGGGATAAATTGATCCCAACTACGCAACCCTTCATTGTGGGTGGTCCGACACGAACTTGGCTAGTTTTTTTTTTTATAATACTTATAGGTGAGAAATAAAACCCTAAGCTTAAATATCATTTGGCTTTAAAAGGTTTAAAGAAAATACTCAAACTCGTTTCGCAAGAGAAGAGGCCTGTGCCTTACCAGTGGGAAGGTATAGGCTAATTATGAACCCTTCGCTTATTAAGTTCCATTACATAACTTTCCTTTGGCGTATAGATATTACCTAAACCTACTTGTAAACAAACTGTCAGCTACTCGAAACTCAAACCGAACCTCCATCACAAAGATATTTGGAGCTCAAATTAAAATAGGTCGGATCTCATTAAGCCCTTTTGAGGACAAAGATTAACCCTGCTTGGAAAGCAGTAACATAAATATCGATTAACGCGTGGACCCACGCCTTCGAAAATATTAGGCAAGATACATATTGGAGGAAAATTCATTGGTAAGACCTAATTAAGGGTTGGGAATTTGGGATACGGATTAATAAATTGAAGTTTCACTTTAGTGTATTAAGAAATTGACGAAACTAAACGAAATAAACTTAAAATGTCCTTTATGCACCTCAGAACTAAAGGCTTTTTATATTAAAAGCCTTTAATGTGCATGCTGTGGTCTCCTATAAGTGAAGGAGTACACCTACTTAATACCTGATGTTGCCCTTTGTTTATGCGCCAAGTATTGTGTACATCTTTTGTTGGAGTTCCTAAAGCAATCAATAAATAAATAAAGCGTCGGTGATATTCTGAAACCGCGGAACTAACAGTGTTCAAAACCGCGTATTTACAAAAGTAGCAAATCGAGATTTAGGATTTTCTAATTCATTAATACCTATTTTACATAACTAATGCCTACAATATTAAGAGGAATTTGACAATTTAAAAGTTTAAACAATAGAAAGTCAAGTGGTTTAGTAAATATTACGTTTTTCCTCGTTCCTGTAAAATTCACTGCACCTACCTTACGCGGTTTTAAACACTGTTAAGTTCCGCGGTTTCAGAATATCACCGACGAAAGTCAAATAATTTATTTTAAATAAGCACATAAAAGGCACGCTTGAACGTCAAAATTTACAGAAAAATAGAAAGAATGGGCAAGAGACTTCACTGTTACGCTTTTAAAATGTTTTACAATATTTTGTATACATTAATTATAAAATATGTGAAGACGATGCACCTAGAAAAAGATTATAATAAGACTACATCACCGCGAACCGTAGGTAAAAATAATTAAAAATGAAGCAATGACAGATAAATTAATATATGATAAATACAGGGCCGGACATTAGGGACTGTCAAACTGTTGCAGTATTTATAAGAAGAGTGAAATAACACTATCTTTCCACCTCGTCATAGTTGCGTATGTATTTATTATTTTAAATTACACTGTATTTTTTTAACATTCTAGTGACATTTATTTTAGAAGTTTGTATGTATGTTAGTATATTCCCATATTCTTTGTTTCATGAATTGTTTCGATTTTATGTATTCTATTTTCTCCTGTACACACGGTGTCTACATCTCTTTGTCTACTTTCCTATCGCAGGTATGCTGGAAGAGATTTCTTTAGAAATAAGCATCACCTTTGTACGTATTTTTCTGTTCTGTTCTTGTTTTCTGTTTATATATGTGTGTACATAGATGCTTAAATAAATAAACGGTGCTCACATTAAGTATATTGTTAGTTCCAGGGGCCATTACCTACGTAGTGAATATTTTGTTCGTAGTCATCAGATTCGCCCTAATGACATGGGATTACTGTTTAGGAATGTGAATTATTCACAAAGGTTTTCTGGATTTATCCAATGTTCGGATGTCAAGAGAGATGGCCAATACGTTCACTAATTTGACCGTATTTGGAACTAAATAGTCATTTAAATATTTCGTAATAGCTTAGATAATTGCAGACTTGGTAACGTACTATATATGGCTGTTTAAACTACTTTTTGTACAAATAGATAACTTATTACTTGGGATTGATCAATTGATGATGACAGTTTGACTTTGATGAATGAGGTTGCCCATTTGCCCAAGTATAGATTATAACTTAGATTATAACTTCGCAATCTTATATAAATACTAGCAACGCCCCGCGGTTTCACCCGCGTAGGTTTCGATCCCGTGGAAATATCGGGATAAAAAGTATTCTTTGTCCTAATCCAGGTCAAGCCCAACAAGCAAAAACGTATAATTCCAGTCTTATAAGACTTCAAGTTATATAACGGTTATATAGTGGTATTTAGCTAACTATTACGTTATATAGACGTTCATCATACGATGTTTCAGACGGGTGACTATAATTATATTAGTTAAGTAAGCGTTTTCAGGACTAAATTATACGACGTCGTATAATGGTGTCAGTGCATTTGTAGAGTAAACGTTTTCCGGACTGTCCTATATGACGTCGTATAATGGTGTCAGCTCAAGCTCTGGTAGACTTTTAAACCATTTGAAGGTCTAACCCACACTTTAATTAATTTTGTTTTGTCATACAAAAGTGATATAATTAATAAAACCAGCCAAGTGCGAGTCGGATTCGCACACGATGGGTTCCGCACCGTATAAATATCGAGCAAAAAACGCCGATAATCACGTGTATCGTATGGCCCCCTTTATTTATTAACTTTATTTAATTATTTATTGTTATAGCGGCAAAAGAAATACACAACCTGTGAAAATTTCAACTGTCTACCTTTTAAGGTTCATGAGATTCAGCCCGCTGACAGACAGACGGATGATTGGACAGCGAAGTCTTAGTAATAGAGTTCCATTTGGTACAGAACTCTAAAAAGTAAGTAATGATTAGGGAATCCTAAACTCGACTCAATATGGCCGGATCGTCATGGTGTCAAGGAAAATTCATACGACCTTATTGTTATATTTGTGTATTATAGACGTCGCCATATAACTTAGACAAGATGGTTGGAGCTTTATTACGAAAACATATTTAAATTATTAACTAAAACCATTGAATTACAAAGAAATAGGGGAGGGCGTTAAAAACTTCACAACCACACTTAAATACATTGTCATAAAACGAAAGTTCCGTGAATGATTAACACAACTAATACTATATACAATACTATATATCATTTAAATAATGTAGGCACAGAATAGATATTTTGTAATCATGGAAATTAACTTGATTTATTTTTTTCTGTTATTCTTTCATACAAGTTGATACAAGCACAATATTTAATACTCTGCATAACTGCTATCTAACATAAACGGTCACTTAAGGGTCTCATCGCAACCAGTATTGGATCGTAAAGTCAGTCTTTGTATTTTTATTTAACTTGCTTACAACGTGCAGCGGTCATTGGGTGACTTCTACGTAACTGCTGAAAGATAATAATTATTTTCGTGTAATTTGGGCCTAATTCGGGTTTACTTACGCTGACGTGTATAATTACGCTTATACGACCAATCTTACAAGACTAACTTGACGTTAACTTGGCTATTATAAAACATTATTTTTTAGTTGGGTGGTCTACCTATGTGCCAAATTTCAACCAAATCCGTTCAACCGTTTTATCATGAAAGAGTAACAAACAAATTTATTTTCGCATTTATAATATTAAATAAAAAATAAATCCTACTAATATTATGAATATGATGGATGGATGGATGGATGTTTGTTACTCTTTCACGCAAAAAGTACTGAACGGATTTGGATGAAATTTGGCACACAGATAGTTTATAACCAGGAATAACACATAGGATACTTTTTATCCCGATACACCCACGGGGTCATAACTTATGCGAGTGAAACCGTGGGGCGCATCTAGTTATATATATAAATATATATAATATATATTATATATATAAATATTACATAATAGTATATTACGCAAAAAGCCTTCTAATTTTTTTACTATTACTAACTCCATTATTGTTCGAGACTCTAAACTTGCTAGTGGTCGATATGCAGAACTTTTAGCTTATCTATGTATACTGCAGACCTAACCGTACTCTTGCCTAACCGTGCCGCTAATAGTCGACTTCCGAAACATAATATAGGTACCCTTTACACACATCGGAGGGGTATCCAGAGTGAATGCGCCCGCATACATCATCTGTGGGAACACGCTACACGTGTTGAGATCATCGTATCCCTCGTGAGAACAACGTGCAGACAGTAATGCAGGTTATTGTTTAGATGCGGGGGTAAGGAACTCGTCTTATTGCTTTATGACATCCTGGTACTTTTGGCTAGCTTAGCAGAGTGAGGTGATTAATGTGAAGGAGTTTCTGGGAGTTCTCCTATCATTTATGGCACTCTGGTACTTATTTTGATTGGGTTTCAAACAATCATCCTCTTTTATGGGCGTGAATTAATAACTATTATTCTATTTCGGTAGTATATTATACTAAACCACTTATTTTTTACATTATCAGATAATGAAACAATTCCCTCTGGAATTTCGACTATAATGATAATTTAAAAATCAATTTACCAATAATTTGAACTAATCTCTAAAAGGTCGTATGTACGAGAAATCATACTGGCATAAAACGCATTTATAGTGGCACCATTTCAGGACAACTATTTCCCAGTGGTATAATAAGATAGTTCTTCGAAAAATCGTTACTTCTGCCGGTCAATCATTGGAGTTTAAACGAGTTTCGAATAATCTCACTGCAATTCCTAGACGCATAAAATCCAATTAAAGACAAGTACTACTACTGCTGTAAGTACTACTAAAAACAACACCTGTGGTGCCTACTAATAGAACTTATTTTCCCTGTAATTCAAATGAAAGGCTAGATAAATAGCTGGCTGCCATGGACAGACGTTTTGTAAGTTTTCATGTAACTTAAATTAGAAGTTAACCCGAGAAGTTTCGTTCCAAAAAACGTTCACTTTTGTACTCCCCGCTTTTTTGTACTTCATATTAAGAGCGTGTACGCCGTACGTCATTTCATACAATTTTTTAAGTCTTTATTTTTCTAAATGACTGAACCGATTGAAATTTAATGAAACTTTACACACATAAGCAGGATACATAGGTCTAAAAAGTTAGTAGAAAACATTTTCGAAAATAGTGTTAAAATTAAATTAGAGCGACTTTAAAATTTCCATACTAACAGAAATTACCAATTATCTTTTTCTAAATAAAACATTTCAAAAATGTTTTCTACTAACATTTTAGTCCTATATATCCTGCTTTTGTGCGTGAAGTTTCATTAAAATCGATTCAGTAATTTCGAAAAATAAGGACTTGAAAATTTATATAAAACGCCGTACGGCGTAAACGCTCTTTAAAGCCTATTTTCTCTAACAATTTAGGTTAATTTATCTATTTTCAGTCGTTCGCTCAAACAAGATACTTCACCGCTAATATTTTGAAGCTAGGCATTCAATAAACACATTATCATATTCTATACTAAAATCGTAGGTAGAATATTCAGGGTACTTACCGGGGCACGTGTTCGCTTCCTAGTACCGAAGCGCGAAGTCGTTACGATAAATAGCGACTGATAAATGCCGGTACTCTCCACCGCAACGCAGAAATAAAGTTGCTAAATGATGTCGAAATCTTGCATATCTAAATATTTTTATCGAGAACTGAGATCTTAATTGTTTTTAAGGTTTTTTTCGTGGTCGTTTTTTTTGTCGTCCTGACAAAATATTTGTTAGGGAGCTTGTAAGCTACTGTGGGTGTTTGTCGTCTTTAGAATTGGAAGAAGGTTCCATGTGCAAGAATGGTTGCATATTAGAAAATCAAAACTTTCCTGAGCAAATTTCAAAAGAACAACGTACAAATCAACAAAGTTTAAAATAACGAAGGTCATTTGATCAAAAGTTCAGCTTACCAAAGTCTGGAATATCAATGTTTAAATTATTTATTACACTATTGACCAAATCGTTTAAAGGTCAAAATGGATTACAGACAATAAACGTTAGAGAATGTGTTGTGTGAATGAGATGTGCTTGAATTTGTCTGAAACAAATCAAATTTATGGTTATATATGGAACTAGTTAGAGTAGGTTAATTATTTTAAATAATGGTTTGGTTAGGTTAGGTTAAAACTGTGACCTCTTACGCACGAGCTGAGCGAGCGAAGCGAGCAGTGCCGCGGCAGCGGCCGGCGAGTGCCAGAAACGAATAGATTATATAGAAAAAAATATGGACTAAAAAAGATTATTGATATTTTAAAATTACATCTAGCAACTTTTGATCAGTCGTTCATTTGATGTCACAAACATTGGGATTCTAATTTTTTTCTAAATAAAACATTTGGTCATTTAAGCTTTGTTAAATTTGCTCGAGAAAGTTTTGTTTTTTTAATATGCAACCGCAAGAATAGACACAGTTTCCGTAAAAGTTGGAGAAAGGGCGAGCGAGATTGTATCAAGAGAGGAAAGACTAATGTATTGTCTTGGATGGGAATATGGTCCTTGTGAATAAGACCAGCACATGCAAATAGACAATTAGGCTAGAGAATGTGAGGAATTTTATTAGCATTTTCTTAATTTTACAGCGATAGTGACTTACAATTTCAGTCACTACAATATATTTCCATGGACGAAAGATTTACCATCCTACGGAAGACCACTGCTGGACATCATCAGCATTTCAGCCGAAAGCCACTATGTCCACTGCTGGACATAGGCCTGTCGAATTACACGTCATTGAACTCGGTCTTCGCATCCCCATTCTAAGGTTGCAGTTTGGCAACCTGGACAAAGTAATAATAAATTAAGACTAATGTTAAAACCTGACATGACTAAATTCTGTAATCGTTTACCCAAAATCTTAATTACTTCGCTGTACCATTTTAACCAGGTGAATGGATGTGGTGTAACCGAGTTAGATAAATTGTAGTGATTATAACCTCCTTTTTGGAAACTTACCAAGTGCCTAATACAAATTTAATGTTCTTCGTTTACGTTATTCTTATTTTTAAGACGATAAAATTGGAGTTGGAAGTTCGCAATACCAAGGTTTATTTGTTTACATACAATAGTTATTTGCCACAAATCTATGTTACAAATATAGTTATGGAACTACAGTCTGTTTCAAAAGAATTTCATGAAATGTAAGCAAATTGATCAGAAAACGTACCTATGGATGCCAATTTTTCATGCCACTTACAAATTTAATGCTTTGATTGAATTATTTTAAAACCCAAAATTCTAATTTTAATTGGCATGTATTTAACGCGGTGACAAACTAATCTGATTTAGGGTTTTAAAAACAATTAAAATGGGTAGCAAAAAAATAGGTTGGCAGCTACAGTGAATTAGCATTTTAAGTATAAAGTAGCAGCTTAATGATCAATTTTTAGCTTTGTTATAATATAAACTAGCATCGAGTTTTTGTTTTAGTAACTGAGAGTCACCAACAACCGAGTAGATCTGATGCTCGGCAATTACTGCCGTGGCACGCTCGCTTCGCTCGCTCGCCTTTGCGCGTTAGTGGTCACTGTTCTAACCTAACCTAACCCAAATGATTTTATACTTAAAATGCTACTTCACTGTAGCTGCCAACCTATTATTTATTTACCGCTGTCAATGCGGTGAAGGAGTCGACTGCCTAGGACATCATGGCCTATCCTGCAGTAAGAGTGCTGGTCGGATATCACGGCACGCCAGCATTAACAACATCATCCGTCGGGCTCTTGTCACCACCGGAGTGCCAGCTGTTTTAGAACTCAATGGCTTGGCACGTGATGATGGGAAGAGGCCAGACGGAATGACCATAATGCCGAGGAAGTTGGGTAGGCCTTTGGTGTGGGATGCAACCTGTGTCGACACTCTCGCGCCTTCCCATCTTCCTAGCACGGCGGGCTGTGCTGGGGCTGCTGCTGCAGGAGCAGAAAACCTCAAACGGCGCAAATATAACAACCTTATTGGGAGCTATATGTTTGAGCCGTTTGGGGTTGAAACACTAAGGCCTTGGGGTCCGAGTGCCCTTCGAGTATTTCGGGATATCGCCAAAAGGTTGGTAGAGTCTTCACGTGACCAGAGGGCTGGCCTTTTTCTAGCCCAAAGAATCAGCATTGCCATCCAACGTGGCAATGCTGCCAGCCTTTTGGGCACTTTTCCCATTGACAGCGATGCGGACGTATTTTTTGATGCCCAATGAGCTCTTCCGCCTTTTTGTTTGTGTATAGTTTTAGTTAAGATAGGATATCATTTTGTTATTTTTATTATTTTTGCTACCCATATTATTATTTTTTTAGCAAATAGTTAGTCGCCCTTTAAGTTGTTAGTCGCCTGGAAAATAATTAGCCATTTTAATTTACCTTTAAAATGTTTTATTCATATCAAAGTTGTTGGAAAAAGTAGTGAGATGTAAAGTTGAAACCATAGTAACACAGAGGATTGCCTCGACTCGGGAAACGCTTTTCTGTTTGGGTGGGAAATAATCAAATAACTTCTTCCGCTCTGGGCGGAGCTGGAGGATGAGTCAGACTCGTACTGACTAAAACCCACCCGTGCTCCTTCCATTGCCTGAGTTGCCAGGGGCTTCGGTAACCCTTTTGGACTTTCCCGCAGGCATTGGCCCGAGTGGAACCCTACACTTGTGCAGACATCTCTTTGAGGCGCGCGTGGAACACAACTCGTCGTCGACCAGGGTCTGGTCCTTATCGGGCAGCGAGCTACCCATTGCTCACCGTCCGCAAGCCCGCGCCTACGGTGGCCGGTAATCCACCTGGGATTCTCGACGCCCAGGGCGTCTCCGGCAGCGGCTAGGGGCGAGAGGGCGCGAAATTTGCCTTTCCCACACCGTCCCGCCTCGTCCTTCGCGAGCACTACTGCTTCGCAGACGGAGGTGACGGCTGCCCATGCCCTCTCGCTCCGTACCGTGGCCTGAACCAGGGCCGGACGCGAGAGATCTCGTGTATTATCCCGTATTTTATAATTATCAAAAAAGAAGATGATATTGTTCACACATTCATCAGAATGCAGGTGTTGATTGTTGTTCACTTTTTGTATTACCCATACCCATGGAAGGAAAGGCTACTTAGGAATTCCCGGAAAGCAGTAATGACATCATCAAGCTCCGCTTAAGGCGCAGATATACGATTTTAGTTACTTTTAAATCTGTTATTACGCTTTCATATAATGCAAGTAAGATGTACGAGTATGCAAAAAATGTATGTTAAACTAGAACGCATACACATCAATTTATAGAAGTGAATATTTAAGTATGCGTACGCATGCTTAAATATTCACTTCATTCATTCAAGTATTTCAAAGGATTCCTTTGGGAGGTAAGGGGTACCCCTTACCTCCCAAAGGAATCCTTTGGAATACTTCCTCTCAGTTAGAAATAGGTAGGCCCAACGTGAGTGGTGACAAACCAGTATTAGCTGGCCGGTTTTTAAGGTTCGTAATCAACAAAGAACCCTTATAGTTTCGCCATGTGCGTCTATCTGTCTGGCCGCGGCATAGCTCAGAGACTCTTGGTACTAAAAAGCTGTAATTTGGCATTGGAATACTTATTAATCACGCCGACAAAGTGCTGAAATAAAAGCTAGAAAAAAATGATTTTAGGGTGGTCCCTTGCACGTAAAGTGGGCTGGATGTTTTTTTCTCTTCCATCCTAAGGTGTGGGGTAAAGTTGGATAGGCAGGTCAAAAATATTGCGGGTCTGTGAAAACCATTTTTCGATTCAGGGCTCCGTTTGTTTCGTTTTAAAGTGCTAATTTTCGTTAGAGTCAAGTCCCCACCTCCTGCCAGCTAAATAAAAATTCGTTATAGTCGTTTAACTCACATTTGCATCTGGAATGTATGGGAGAACATGTATTTCAACTACAATATAAAGTTTGTTCTTGGGATAGATTCATCCCAACTATTCCGTAGTTGGTATGAATTTATCCCAAGTACCCGTTCACCCCCTTTCTGCGCTACAGTTTATACTTTTACACAATATTAAGTTTACAACTACAATATTAAGTTTGTTCTTGGGATAGATTCATCCCAACTATTCCGTAGTTGGGATGAATTTATCCCAAGAACACCTTCACCCCCTTTCTGCGCTACAGTTTATACTTTTACACAATATTAAGTTTACAACTACAATATTAAGTTTGTTCTTGGGATAGATTCATCCCAACTATTCCGTAGTTGGGATGAATTTATCCCAAGAACACCTTCACCCCCTTTCTGCGCTACAGTTTATACTTTTACACAATATTAAGTTTACAACTACAATATTAAGTTTGTTCTTGGGATAGATTCATCCCAACTATTCCGTAGTTGGGATGAATTTATCCCAAGAACACCTTCACCCCCTTTCTGCGCTACAGTTTATACTTTTGCAGCTATCATCGTTTTACATGTTGTACTTAGTCTTGTGTTATTGTTCCGAAATAAACTTTTTATTTATTTTTAATGTTTATTTATTGTGCGTGGTCCGACATGAACTTGGCCGGTTTTTGTCTATTGCAAATTCCAAGTCAAAGTGTTACATGTGCTGTGTGCATGTACAAGTGTTGTGTGTACAAAAAGTCTAGACGAATATTAAAGTCACAATCCAAATAAAAATCAATACCTTTGTCTCATCTAGGCTGAACAACTCCACATGCAACGCAGACCTGGCCCATTACGAGGGGATAGCGTGACGGCCACGACTTTTCTGGATTTGACTTGTAGCTGCACCGATCAGCCGATTAGCTGAGCACAACCGTTTGTTACCGACATGAATACTGGAACTACTACTTTGCTTGTGGATTGAAGATATGTCACTGATACTTTATTGTTTAGCAGACAATGTTTAGTGGAGGGAATGGTTGGAGGGTTTATCAGTGTTTTATTCTGTGGCTATAAGGCTGAATGGTCGATGGAGGAGTCAAATGGAAACGCAACTGCGTAGGATAATTCATCAAACTGTTATGCAGTTATTGTAGTCCACAACTGGATTGATGGCCTGAAAAATATAGTGAAGCTCTTAGTTACAATAAGCAACAGCAACAATGCTTACCGGGGTTGACTGGTTCGCATTTATATGACAAGACACGAAGCAAATAAAAAGGAGCGATTGTATACAAATTATGTATCTTCCAAAGGTAGTAAAAACATTTAACAAACGATGCACACATTAATAACTCGTTTTGAGTTTCCTTAATGCTTCCCGGAGCTTGATAAAAACATTACGACACACGGGATGGAGTAATGCACAATTGCACAAACAAACGAAAGCGGAGCGCAGATGGCGCTGCGAACGATCGCGAGCATTTTAATTTCGTTCCGCTCCTACAAGCACGTAGGGACATGTAACTGGCTCCGTTTTACATGCTCTCTTTTATTTATGTGTCAGTTTTGTCGTTTGTACGACGTACTGGTTTTATTACACTTTAAATTCTGATCTGGGAATCAATTCTACTGCGTTTCGGGTTTGGTAATTTAATTTGGGAATTGCGACACAGAGTTGGAAGCACATTTTGTAGGCACCGACTCCTTTAACCTATGTGGTGTTCTTATTACAGCATTTTTGTCTTAGATTTCGTAGTATTTTGCGTTGCGTTAGTAGAAACTTTTGACGTAGAAGCTAAAACAATCTGACCACCCCCTAAATTCAAATTCTACCACATTCATTACTTTTGGATTACAACTGCAAAAATATTTAAGCCCAATTAAACCTCATTTTTCAAAGCAAACAAAAGCAAACAACTTAATCTACTTTAGACTGATATTGATAAATGAATGGTGTACTTCGTAACATTGCTTGGGCATTTGGACAGCAACAATAAACAAAAATCCTTAGTCCAATTGGCTTTACAACAATTAATCTTGGGCTGACTCGTTCGCGTATTAGACAAGCCAGACGACAGATACAAAACGATTTATAAATGGGACCTTGACCTTGTAAGTCTTTTTTAATGTAACAGATATTGTCTATAAATTAGAAAAGTTACCGTACGTTAAAGTACCAGGGAGTTTGGAACCGGCAAGAGATGCCGTGCGGTGTCCCACAGGGATCGGTCCTGGGGCCGCATCTGTGGGACATCGACAGGCCGGCCTCCCTAGCGGCATCAACGTAGTGTGCTACGTTGACTACATGTTGGTCCTGGCACAGGGGAGGTCGCAGATGGACCAGACGGCAGCCGAAGTAGCGACACGCACGCAGGGTTGCGACAATCGTCGACAGGATCCGGCTATTGGGACTCGAGGTGGCCCTGCACAAGTCTGAGACCATGTGTTTTCATGGTTCTCGGAACCCGGGGTCCCTTTGCGACATGGAGAGTGAACGCCACAATTGCGGTGATAAGTCCCCTCTTTGAGGAGCTAGGGAGGCGCTACGGCGTCCTCACCTTCCACCTGACGCAGGTCCTCACCGGACACGGCAGCTTTCGGAGGTTCCTGTGTTGAATAAGGCGGGAGGAAACGCTCGGTTAACACTGTGTGGATCGCCCGGAGGACATGGTGAAGCATACGGTGGAGGTCTGCCCGGCTTGGGCAGAGCACCGCCGTGTCCTCGTGGAGGTGATCGGTGGCGGAGATCTCTCGCGTCCGGCCCTGGTCCAGGTCATGGTACAGAGCGAGAGGGCATGGGCAGCCGTCACCTCCTTCTGCGAAGCAATAATGCTCGCGAAGGAGGATGCGGAACGGGTGAGGGAGAGGCAAAGTTCGTCGGGAATCCCAGGCGGATTTCCGGCTACCGTAGGTGCGGGTATGAGCAATGGGTAGCTCGCCGTCCGATAAGGACCAGGTCCGGGTCGACGGCACGTTGTGTTCCACGCGCGCCTCAAAGTGATGTCAGCACAAGTGTAGGGGTCCACTAGGGCCGATGCCTGCCGGGGTCGTGGGAAAGTCCAAAAGGGATACCGAGGCCCCTGGTAACACAGGCAAAGGAAGGAACACGGGTAGGTTTTAGTCAGTAAGAGTCTGACACAGCCTCCCGCTCCGCCCAGAGCGGGAGAAGTTATTTGATCATTTCCCACCAAAAAGAAGGTCAGGCAAAATGTTATTGGGTTTTGCAATGTGTATGTAGGTCAGTGTCAAAACAAACAAATATTTATAATAATAGATTCCCGAAGCCCAGGGCGTCTCCGGCGGCGGCTAGGGGCGAGAGGGCGCGAAATTTGCATTTCCCTCAACCGTCACGCCTCCTCCTTCGTGAGCATTACTGCTTCGCAGAAGGAGGTGACGGCTGCCCATAGCCGAAAAACTGAAAATTGCGGGCTACCACTGCGAATCCACATTAAGAAATAAATGCTAAATGCCGTACTTTGTATCAACTTATTTACGAGTAATAACGTAGAGCGGCATAGTTGAAATTTATTTGATCATTAATTTGACCATGATATTGGACACGGAAATATTAACGCGCAATAAGTTCAACAAATTGTAACACATTGTCAATAGCAATAAAGTACATACATACATAAGATCACGCCTAGTTTCCCCGAAGAGGGCAGAGGTGTACCCAGATATCGCCAGTCATGTTTAAGTCCCATGTAATAGGGGGCGAGCCTATTGCCATCAAACGGGCACAAATATAGACTCCGGGCTGCTACTAAGAAATTCCAAAAAGAAAAACCCAATAACACTTTGCCCGACCCGGGAATCGAACCCAGGACCTCATGCTTAGCAGTAGCGCTTGTGACCACTAGACCAACAAATAAGGTACCTACGTTTGAGACAGTTAGTCAGTAACACAAGGTTATAACCAGTTTCATTAAAGAGATAATAGTTTGTCACCCATACTGGGCACAAAATTGTCTAGATTTATGTCTGGTTTAGGGTGAAATGTGTATGTAATATTCCTCTGCCTACCCTTTCAGGAAATACAGACGTGATGTTAAGCATGTCAGGATACGATCAAAGAATTGCGACATT
This sequence comes from Atethmia centrago, assembly GCA_905333075.3. Taxonomy (NCBI): domain Eukaryota; kingdom Metazoa; phylum Arthropoda; class Insecta; order Lepidoptera; family Noctuidae; genus Atethmia; species Atethmia centrago. The sequence continues at coordinate 23,725,812 of HG995378.1, read as the reverse complement.
CTCGTAACATTTTGCATGGGAATGTACCAAACAGGGTACAGGGCAGGGCAGACATCCCGCTCAAAGAAACACCTTTAGGTACAGTCAAACGCGAGAGTGGAACAAAAACAGCGTCCAAATTTATACTTACTTGAGTAAGCAATCCGAAGTTGACCGAAATTGAACAATCAAAACTTATGAATTGTCCACTGAAGTTGACAAAAAAATTACAGAAAAGGTGTTCAGACCACAATTGCTTTTTCAGGAACATTTGTCTCCTACCAGTTATTAATTATAAACCGTTGTGTCATTCGTTTCGTACCTATGTAAGCTATATAAGGCATAGCTTATTATGAAAATTCTAGCAGTACATAACTGTCAATACTTACTATGTTTATAAATCATGACTGTTCCTAACTTATTATATCAATCGGTAAGTAATGCATGATGTACCTGTAAGAAATTGATACACTAGTCTATAAGTCTGTTGGATGTATCTCACATGTTTTTCAACTACAATGTTTTGGAATAAATTCGCCCCCAGTAATCCCAACTAACTTCATTGTGCGTGGTTCGACACGCACTTGGCCGGTTTTTGTTTCTAATTAAAGTTAATGTTAGTGTTAAAAGCTCGTACAGACTGGTGCGAAATCGCGGACCTCGACAGGCAGCGCGACACTTTCCACGAACTTTTCATAGAAATTGTGTTACAAGTTTCGCGCCGCGCTGTCGCGTCGCGCCTGTCTGCGGGAGCCTTAAGATCGGCTTCCCTTTCATGCGTCGTAAGTGTTAAAACTTTAAGTCAGACAACAAAATAAAAGTCAACCCCAAAACTTCTGCCCTCGTCTATACCTACCAGAATTTACGCAGCACCGTGTACTTTACAAATATCAACAAAGTACGAAGGTTCGTTGTCCGATACTGGCTCACTCGGCTTGTTTAGCGTATTCTTATCAGTTAGCATAGATCGACGTGAACGCGGAAACTCTTGCTTCGTTATCGACTTGACAGAATTGCAACTTGGAATATTGATTGTACTTGGTTTGTCCAATCTTGTTAGTTGTACAGAGAAGTTTGTTGTGACTGTACTAGTGTATAACGAACGGATGAATGGAGTTTCAGGTCCTTATTTTCTTTTGGAATATTGGTGTCAATGCTGGTTGTAAAGAATCGGTTTGACCAAGTTGGTGGATATTGGTGACAAGTCTGTGTGCCATTATTCAATAGTTGGATTCGCTCATGCCTGATGCGTCGTTCGCAAGCGCTACTACTGAGCATGAGGGCCTGGATTCGATTCCCAGATCGGGCAAAGTGTTTTTCTCTCTGGAATTTCTCAGTAGCAGCCTGGAGACTGGATTTGTGCCCGGTTACATGGGACTTAAACATAACTGGCAAAATGTGGGTGTACTACTGGTACATCACTGCCCAACCCAACGGAGAAACAAGGCTTGATGTTATGTATGGATTCCCTCATTATACTTTAGTCACACGATAAGAGGCAAGAGATTTGGGAGAATTACAAATACATTTTGTTCATATAACAACCAAAACTGTCAAACAGATTAATTTTAATTTTTAATAATTAAAAGCTGAAGCTGAAGCCAAAAACATGAAATATTCAAATGCAGCATATTGTTTTCGAACTATAAAAAAATATCTAGGTATTATAATTTAGGTCATAATAAAGCTCCCAAAAAATATGTCCCAGTTTTTTTGTTACCCGTCCCGATTTTTACCATGTGTGGCAAGTACTTGAAACATGTCGTCAACAACCAAATAGGTCAAGTACACAAAGGCCTAAATCTAGAACACAACAGCATCAGAAAATATTTACTTTTGACACGATACAAGCTTGGAAACCGTTATTTTTGATAAATACCTATCAACATGATATCGTTAAATACTAGTTTTTCGCCCACACACGTATAGTCAGACGGTCAAATGTCAAATTAAACTAAATACCCAGAAAACGACCGTTTATAAGGCTGCGTACACATGTGTGATGAAAACTCGCGCGATCTTTTTTTTTTATAAAAAAATAAAGAGGAACCAAGAATAAAGTGGAAGAAAGAGCAGGAAAGGGGAATGAAAACCTATTTTCATTCTGTAAAAATATTTTCAGCCATAATTTTAGGGTTCCGTACCTCAATAGGAACCCTAAAAACAGAACCTTAATCAAAAAACGGATCACTCGTGTCTGTCTGGTCAGTCTGTTCAGGACCGATTAAGTTGAAATTTGGTACACATATGAATCTGTGACTCAAACATGGACGTGTAACGTAAATAAATGAATTTTGAATATGAGGGTCACTTTTTGGGACAAATGAAAAAATAAAAAAGAAGTTTCGTAAACTGTACCGTGTGACATATCGTGTGGCTTGTTGTAAGGATTTCAGATATTTATTTTTATAATTTCAAAATACATACTTTTAAAGTTATTTAAGCATATAGATGTAAGTATACCATTCTATACTATTCTATCTATATTCTAGCTTATCTCCGAAACTACTGAATCTATAATTTAAAAAAAAATACAGAAACTCGTTAGGTAGTTATTTACTTATAGAACACAGGAAAACTTACAAGTCTATGGTCTTAAAATAACATGGTAAATCTCTCAATACTGTGCGTACAAACTTAAATTAGCAGTGGGAATGTATGAGGGAACATGTTTTTCAACTACAGTGTTTAGTTGGTTCTTGGGATAAATTCATCCCAACTACGGAATCATTGTGCGTGGTCATTAATAAGTTTACTTATTATTTCGCTTTTAGTGAGTCTACCTTCAAAATCATTAAACAATTTCAAATTGGTGCCGATTCTCTTGTGCACAAATTAAACAAAATTTAAGTTCAGTGCATCTTTTTCTTTCTATTTCATTAAGAAAAGGGCAGAAGATAAATTTTAGTTTATCCCTGTTAAATTAATCAGCGCCTGTCATTACTCCATACAAGTTTAGACGTGATTAAAAATTTGCCTACTAAAATTACGTCAATTTACGTCAAGCGCTGATTAATTTGACAGGACTAAACTAAAATTTATCTTCTGTCCTTTTCTTAATGAAATAGAAAGAAAAAGATGCACTGAACTTAAATTTAGTTTAGTTTGTGAACAAGGGAATCGGCGCCAATGTCATATAGATTTTTTTAGCTAGTATATGTAAAGTAATTTCTATCTGTTCTAACAGAATATTTATTTTTTTTAACGAATCGAATAAACTAAATACTACACACAAAATTAAAAACTAATAAACTTAAAATAATAATAATTATATGAACAATTATATAAAAAGGGAGGGCAAAATATCATAGGGCGTCAAAAAATTCGTCCGCATCGCTGTCAACAGGAAAAGTACCCAAAAGGCTGGCAGCATCACCACGTTGTATGGCAATGCTGATTCTTTGGCCAAAAAATAGACCAGCCCTCTGGTCACGTGAGGAGTCGACCAACCGCTTGGCGATGTCTCTAAAAACTAAGTGGGCACTCGGACCCCATGGCCCTAGTGTTTCAACCCCAAACGGCTCGAACATATAAGTCCCAAAAAGATTTGAGTACTTGCGCCGTTTGAGGTTTTCCGCACCTGCAGCAGCCGCCCCAGCACAGCCCGCCGTGCTAGGAAGATGGGATGGCGCAAGGGTGTCGACACACGTGGCATCCCACACCAACGGCCTACCTACCTTCCAAGGCATTATAATAATAATAATAATAATACCATTTATTTCAGGCGTCACAGGCCCATAGAAAAAATACCTTAACCTAAAAACATACATATTTTAATATACTTGAAAAGTATGTTAATAAATAGCTTAAAACTATGTTAGTAGCATTCACTTCACTAGCTTGTACTTGTGCTGACTTGTGGCACTTGTCCGCGGAAGCGACGGAACACCACGTCCTGCGGCCAAAAGTCCTCTTCCAAGACGACGGACAGATAACAATTCGGTACTCGCACCACAAACGCCTTGAAGTTGACGTTGCGGTGTGACTCCAGCAACTGCACCCTCGGCGAGTACCTGGTCTTCTGGCGCACGTACTCCACGATGTCCTCCGCCTTAGTGGTGTAGTGTAGGCGGGAGATGTACACCGGTGTGTTCGGCTTTGCGGCACGCAAGCTAACTTCTGGTTGTGTAGGTGCTTTGCCACAGCGGTTCCTGATTGGTCGCGATCGGCGCTTCCTCTGCACTGTCACGAAACCCTCAGCATCTGGTCTGTTCGACGCTTTTTCTGGCATAAGCAGCATACTTGAAGCGCCTGGGGCACTCGCGGTATTATGGTCATTCCGTCTGGTCTCTTCCCATCGTCGCGTGCCAAACCATTAGGTTTTAAAACAGCGGGCACTCCGACGGTGCCAAGAGCGCGACGGATGATGTCGTTGATATAATATATATATATATATATATATATATAGAATAATTTAATTCGACAAGATTACTTAATAAAATTAAGCACAGACGAATGTGTTCATTAGTTCAACGGAGTTTAATACAATAAGCGTTAAATGCATTTACTATTTCAATTATAAAATAAATGGAATGCTTTTAGCACTTACTAATTCTATCTAATCTAATTCATGAAATGTTGCAACCGAAGCTTAGAAGCAACGTAAAGAACCAAAGTATTTTTTCAGAAAATATCAACACTATTCATGCATATTTGGGGTTAGGTATTAAGGTTTCAGAATTCGAGAAAAGTCATCCATTTTTTCTAAGAAAAGCAGCCGTGCGAAGCAATAATAATCCTGTATGAAAGCACCCTAAACGATTCAAACAAATCCATATAGACGTCGCGACAACGCCATTATAAATATATTTATACATCATAAATTAGTATTAAATATCCGGATTATGACTCGATGAGATTTGATATCACACATTTACATTTTAATAGCACCAATATCGGAATAACACCTATTTAATACTGACTCTCATTCACAGGATTAAAATAAAAGTATGGAGGAGTGGAAAGGTACGAAGATCTAATAAACTGTATGATCAGTGGGATAATAACTTTATTCTTTTTAATAAAGCATATGGCAGTGAACATTTCGTTAAAATGTGACTCCATTTTGTATTTCAATATCCTATTTCAATATTACGAGTATTTACCTATTTTTTGTAAATTAAGTGAATATCGAGCTAATGGTCCCGTAAAATCGGATTTCGATTTGAAGTGATTCGTTCTTGAGGAGCGGAGTGCGAACAAATCGTTGAAGAGTCATTTGGCGTGTACACGCAGAATACAAATCAGGCGGTCTGGGCGAAGCCGTAAATACGTCTGAAATATGACTTATTTAGATGTACTCGCTATTTATTTTAGAGTAGATAAAATATCTTCAAGATACCTCGTTAAAAAGCTGAATTAAACGGAAGCGCTTCTCTAATGATGCATGATTAAGAATACAGCTGTCAGATTCACCGACTCATTCAAATCTTCGTCATTGATAACAAGCATACAAATCTAAAATTACAATTTGATCATTTCATCATTTGAAATGAGACCGTCATTCTAAAGGCTCCCGTAGACAGGCGCGACGCGAAGGTGCGACGCGATAATTTCCATGAAGCTTTTATTAATATTGTTATAGAAGAGTAGCGTTGCGCCTGTCTGCTGGGAGCCTTTAAGCTGCATCTAAATATTATATTATACAAAAACTCATTAAAACGAGAAAAAAAACCGATGACACGTAATGCTTTGTGAAGTTAGAATTTTCACTCGAGTTGGTATCGAGATAAAATTACCGATTTCATCGTCATCAATCAACTCTGGCTGGTACACGCTGACGCGACAATTTGTAAGCTCTGCTGCCTATAGCTGTCGGTTAATGACTTCAAATCCCGTCGTTTATATTTTATTCATACACCAAATAATGTGTTTGGAACGATTAAATGGCTATCATGTTTGAGCAACTATGTACATATGTAGCTAGACATCAAACAACAAACTTTGAAGCAACGATGACAAAACGATTTCAATTTTGATTCTTATTTCCACTTTTACTATTTTAACTGTAAGTACATAATATCGATTGACTTGAAAATTACGGAAGTTTACCTTGTAATATGAACTCGTACAAACTTTACAAGTGTATTTCACAAAAAGTAAAAACAATTCCGGCCAAGTGCGTATCGGAATACGCACAATGAGGAGGTTCCGTAGTCGGGATGAATTTATCTCAAAAACAAACTCAACATTGCAGTTGAAAAACATGTTCTCCCATACATCGATATACCTCACGGTCAATGATTCGCCTTCTGCAAATGTAAGTTGGTCGACTATTACTCGTTAAGACGCTGACAACACCTAAACCACGGTCACTGTCAGGTTGCATAGAAAAGAAAGAGAAGCGCGATGACACAACGCTTGTAATTTATTGCAAAATATGAAGCAATTATCTATTTACTCAAAATTGAGTTGAGTAATCGAAAATAAAAACAACCAAGTTCTGCATTCAAATAAGACGTTCTTGTTATTAATTAAAAGGCGCGTACGCACGTACGAACACGAACATAGCGAACACAAACACCAGACCCGAACATTTGGTTCGTACGTATGGACGGCATATTCGAACACGAACGCAAACATAGTTCGAGTCGAGTTCGCGAACAACAGTCGTGAACTCTATCTTAGTAGCCATGACGGCGCCGTTGGAAGTGGTCGAACAGTTTTGTTGCGTAACATTTATTAAAGCTCTTCGAACACCGTCCATACAGAACACACTACAAGGATCGCCGCGAACATGTTTGACGAACAGAGTGTTCGATGTTCGATAGTGGTACGCACGTGCGAACCAAGTTGTTGCGTATCATGTAACGCAACAAATTTGTTCGTACGTGCGTACGCGGCTAAATACGTAACGTACTTTGATATTTAATAGAGATATTTTAGATTAGAACTCAAGGTAAGAGGTTAGTTTAACGTTAGTTTGTATCGAGATTTTTTTCTCAAAACGTGTTTTGGTAACAACCAAGTTCTGGGAAATATGTTCAAAGTTAACATATATTTTTTCCACTACCACAAACTATACAGATTTGGCAATTTTTTTTCTTAAGAGAAGCCTATTTTGGTCAATTAGGTCTTGTCAGCGCTTTAACTTGTAAAGCCTACTTAGCTGTAGTTTTCCTTTTTCATTCCGTTATCTATACTACTGCCATGAATTTGTTCACATATCCAAAAACGACCATTTAGTTGGCAGGGGGGACACTTGACTCTAACAAAAATTAGCACTTTAAAGCATAATATTACGCAAACGGATCCCTTAATTGAAAAATGGTTTTCACAAACCCACAATATTTTTAAACAGCCTATCCAACGATAATCCATACCATGGGATAAACGAGAAAAAAAAATATCATCCCCATTTTACGTGTAAGTGAGGTACCCATTTTTTTTTTCGAGATTTTGTTACACTCTGTCGGCGTAACTAACATGTAGGTATACCCATTTACCCATCCAAATTACAGCTTTCTAGTACCTACTAAGAGTCTCTAAGCTAAGCCGGGGACAGACAGACAGACGAACATGATGATAAGGGTTCCTTGTTGGCTACGGAACCCTAAAAAGGAATTTTATTGTAATATCATCCCATTTCATAACACAGCGCTAAACAAATTTAACCATTGCCGTCAGTCCACGTTACGCCATGTCCTATTTCAAACGTCTTAACTAATCAAGAGTATCCAATTCAGCCCATCATCTCAATTGCTCTTAATACGGATTACTCATGGCCGAAATACGACGCGAATTTTTTTAATTACAGCCATCAGGAACCGGGTGCGGGGGCCGTTGTTCTTATTAATCGGTTTTGTCATCGAATGACGAGCGGTATGCATTTTTAATACACGAAATATCGCAATTATGGCCGTTGCTGGGCAGACCACCGGCGAGGTAATTGTGTATACTGCCCACGAAACTGCATTGAGGTCATGTTGTCCTTTTTTGGGGAGACAGTGACGATTTTCCGTCACTTGTGTTTATAATTTGCTTTTGCCCCGCGGCTTCACCCGCGCTGATATCGGAAAATATACCGGGATTACAGTAGTATATCCTGTGTTAATCAACAAAAAATAAAATGTCTAGGTAACTAAGTATAGACATATCCCCTTATTCATAAAACGTGCTCACTTTCTAACAAACACAAATGTCAAAGTGACAGATAAGGACAAACGAACCTTAGCAGCATTTTAACTAAAAATAAGTTTGATGGACGTTTATGAATAAGAGCCTAAGGGCGGTCGGTTTGTTTCACGTCCAAGTATACGTCAAAACTCTAACACCGCGGAGTTTTTCTTACTTTTAGCATTATTATACCAGTCGTAACTTTTAGACGAAAGGTCCGTTCTGAATAATTTAAAGAGGACTTTATATGTACATTATCAACCTTGATTATGAAACTACTTAGTTGGATAAGGATTAATATCATGATATGAATGTCATCGCCTTTCGATTCTACCCGTGTTTTGACTAAATTGAACAAAAACGGTTACTGTGACTATAACCGTTAGGCTATCCTCGCGGACTTTTTTGTGGGTAATGTACTAAAAACATGTAGTAGCTACATTATTCTATGTATCATCAATAGTTTTCGCAGCGCACGCCAAATAATTACTATTATAGGCAAATTGATAGGTACCTTGGGTTACATTATGGCAATTTTCGTAAATTTCGTAAATTTTCGGAACATTAAAAAAAATAAATAATTACAGCTCATGCTACCCGCTGATGTAGTAATTAAGAATTTTTTAAATCGGTTTAGTAGTTTTTGAGTTTATCCATTACAAACAAACAACCAAATAAAAAATCAAATCTTTTCTCTTAATCTTTTTTTTGTCTGTAAAAGATCGCTTTTAGCGATAAGACCGCCCATTGTGTCACCCCTTGTAAAATTTCAACGTTTGTATCTGTAATTTTTATGGTGTACATAATAAAGAGTATTCTATCTATCTATCTATCTATCTATCTATCTATTGTAAGCATAGATGAAGACTTAAAAGGATGACCTCATTGTGTAGTTGACTTTTTGACCATTCTACCTCATCTCACCAAAATGATTGTGGTAAGAAACTACGTCCACATTGAAGAGAGTCATAATTATAGGTACATAAAAGAGACCTCTGCCTAACCCAGCGGGGAATACAGGCATGATATTTTATGTTAATAGAGACACCCATCGGTACAGACAAAAAAGTTAATATTTTACAGCAGGTATAATTTATTCTAAACCTGTTTAATAAGAGACGAAAACATTTAATAAAATCATAACATCTCATTCTGACAAAGGAAACTTACTCTTCTGCTCAACCTAAAAAGGAGTGCGCGATTGTATTACTTTTTATTGAATGGTATGTCGACCACGTACTAATACAATAATCACATTCTTGAGTCACTATACCATCCCACAATGACTTCAGGGAGTTGATTAATTAATAAAAACCTTCCACAATGTCAGAGACTACACATACGGTTTTTATTACTAAGAATTACACTCGGCAAACACAATCAGACATAGTCATTCAATCGACCTTTAAGGAAACTCAGAATCTATAAAAGAAGGGGCAATATATTCTCATTAATGTCAGAATGCCGGCCACTTTTTAGTCGCCTTATCAAAATCGCCAGCGATTAATCTAATTAGGGCATTCTTTTGAACGCACCCATAAATTCCGATACCTACTCAAACATTTTTGAGATATTTCAACTCCCCATCCTTGCTAAGAGGACTGTGAACGGAATTTTAATTAAAGATACAATCAAATCAATTCACTAACATAATTTTTTTATAAAGATAAAATGCGTTTTATTCGCTTACATTTAAAATAAAGGAAATATTGGAGGTACTGTGCTATTTTTCATTGTACTTTTTGTTTTTCTATTTTCCCCGTAAAATATTACGCTCGTTATTTTTTTTATGCGGATTTGAAAGTAAATAATGCATGTTTACGACCACTGCGCTGAAATACAACGGTTTTGTACTTTTCTGCTATTCTTTATTTATTGGGGTGAGCTTTTGGTAGCCCTGGAACACTTAAGCTAAAATCAATAATCGACGAAATAATAAGCATAGATGAAAGTAAATAAATGAGTTAAAAAATTCAAAAAAAATAAAAAAAAAAAAAAAAAAAATAAAAAAATAAAAAAAAAAAAAAAAAAATAAGCATAGATATCTAATATTCAACTGTCTCGTGACCAGCAACAAGTAATATCAAATATATAGTAATATAAAAGTTTGAAAAAAGACAGTGATAGTGATTTAATAAATCTAATCCTGTATTCCTGTCATCTATGATAAGTAGAACTTGACTCTGTGCATAAAGGCTGAACAGACTGGCGCGACGCGACGGTGCGACGCGATTCTGGTAGACGAATTTCCACGAAGGTTTTATAGAAATGTTTCTACTAGAGTCGCGTCACGCCTGTCTGATTTAAGCTGCTGTCTCCACACAGCTAGCATACTATCTCTAACCTCAACATCTGAAGAAAAACCGCAATAGATCAACGTTTAAATAATGTAAACATTCTAAGACACCTCTTGCTACAGTTACGATAATATCTAAACCCAGATGAAGTTACCTATACCTGGCAGCTCACAAACTCGTAATAACAAATTATATTTTTTGCAACCCCCTAGAATTCCGATGAACTATTTAAAATTCTGTCAGCCATTCTAAATTCTGATCTTCACTGGTCCGCCTTGCTACCTAAGGCATAATGTGATCAAGTTGGGTCGAGTAGCGTATAAGGCCGATCGTCCACGACGACGCTACTCAATACTAGTCAATACCTAGTAACGTGTTACAAACTCAAATCATCAATAAATAGCCAGAATGTTTCAACACTAGTAGGTATTTCAATGGCAAAATACAGCGTGACACTTTCCATGAAGTTTTCATAGAAATTGTGCTACTAGTGTCGCGTCGCGTTGTCGCGTCGCGCCTGTCTGCGGGAGCCTTTAACTAAACTAACGCCGCCATCTTGCTTTTTCAATACAATTTCCCAAAACAAATTTTCAAATGTTTACTAAGATTTCAAGCGCCAAATTAATAAAATTTACAACAGATTTGAAATATCAAATTACTATCTGGGATTAAATAACGAACTCTAGTTGGTGATTGGTTACGCCATGTACAGACCACCATTGAAATACTAGTGCCGTGACAACTCATTGGTGATTTGAATTTGGAACACGTTACTTTTGAATAGCGTCGTGGACGATGGGCCTAAAGAAACTAGTGGTACCGGTTACAAACTGCGAACCAGATACATTATCTATCTGAGAAATGGTTGGTGACGACAAAAAGACGATCGATAGTGGCCTAGACACAGTGCGGGTAACCAGTGAATAGGTAAACTGCAGGCACTTAACTGTCCCTACTTAGTATCGATTTTGTTCGGCCTTGCTCCAGTTTGGCCGTTAGTCGATTATTAGGTTCAAAGTTCACGTTAGACTGAGCATAGATTTTTCACAGGCCAAGCTGGCGAAAATCCAGAGCTTGTATTTGAAGATTTATAGGACAAAGTTTTGACGATGAGAACCATACGACTTAACCATAGACTGCTCTGTAGAATTGATAAGTCTACTAAGACTTATCAATTCTACAGAGCAGAGACTTGAAAACAATATTGTTACCATGCTCACTAGAGCATGGTAACAATATTGTTTTCAAGTCTCGTGTAGTTCCAACGTTTCATTTTCGTAGTGCTTCAAGTTTCAATTATAGTCGAACCAAAAATAGAGCAAAAGCTTTCTTGAGGAAAATAAGACGCCTTACGACAGCCTATTTATAAAAGAATCCAGTGTAATTACTTTTTATTAAAGACTCCTTGTTGGATAAAGTGATAAAATATTTTTGAAACGTGTAACAAAATAAAACTTACCTGAGATACCTGATAGATTCAATCTTAGTCGGTTATCAAGATATTTTTGGCACAAAAGACTATTTTGGATAAATGGAAAAAAAATACATTTATTACTTACATTAGTTTTGTATAATATTATTTTTAATATGATTAATATAATATTGAAATATTAAAATCAGATGATACAGTTACGTAAGTAAACAACATCAAGCCATGGCCTTTGTGTATATGTATAGCACTAAACCAGTCCAGTCTTGCTGGGATTTAAATATTATACCACACCTTGTACGCTGTACAGTCAATCACTTCCTGTCACCTCTAATAGAGACTCATTCAAATTCCAAGCATAATATAACCGACTTCAGGAAAAAATGCTTCTCAGTTAAGCCTGTTTGTATGTTTGCGATTTTCACGAAATTGATAAAAAAAAGAACTTGATCAGAAAAATCGTACTTTCTTGTAGAACCAAATACGTTTTTTTTAGTATTGGGCACAGTTTCGTTTTTGGCTCATAGTTAATTATTTTTCGCTAGATGATTAATTACTTTCATATTATAACCAATATTCAAGGATTCAGGAAACGTTGATACGGGAAGTGTCACGCTTGTTCTGTCGTGACAGAAATCGCACGACCACCAACAATTACTTACAATCGTGACAATAGTGCGTACGAATACTAAGTACTTAGTATTTTATAAATAAACGATCTCATTCATTATCCATTCATATCTTTAGGCGGCACTCAAAGGGTAAACAGAATTTTAAGTAATATCAATGATGAAGGTGACATGTTATAAGAATTTATGGTGTTCTTTGAATATAAATATAACAGACTTTGCATACGAAACAACCACTGTATCTAGAGACATAATAATATATTATTATGTGTATGTAATCATAACGTTAAGGTACACTTAAACTCCGCAACCGTATGGGTTTTCCATCAATTAACTCTACAATCTAAATGTAATAATCAAGCAGCTAAAACCACTATATCTCCAGCCCAATATAGCAATAATGACGTCATATACAATAATTGACCAACCTACTCCAAGAAATGACTCAGATGGAATTTTCAAAGATAAAACCCAATTGAAACTATCTCTAAGTATAAGTGCTGAACACATGGATGTAAAACCACATCCAAGCTATGCTGTAGCTATCTTAAAACAGTATGAAGGAACTTATTATACTTAGATATGAACAAACATCTGGACCAACTCCCGATGAAGACGTCAAACGCAGTGCTCTTCCCACGATCATTGAATACGTCTTTCCGAAGCCCTTTTAGCTTTAATTTAGTAGATAAGTAAATAACATAGTTATTTTAAAAACTAGGTTAATAGTTGAACGACATTAAGTCACGACATTGATGTAATTGCTAGTCGCTACTACAATTTGTTGGGTCTGACCATGATATTGTTTGTGTAACTTTGGAATGTAGGTAAGGTTTGACTTGGTTTGAAAATGTGCGGTCACGGTGCCAGGAATTATTGTTGGAATGTAGAAACTGCAAGGAAACTTGTTAGGAAATAATTCGGACAATATTTCAAATGTTTTTGGTAATTTTGTAAACTTCTCTATAAACATAGCACATTTGATATTTCTTCTACCTTATTGTAATCCAGCAATAAAGCAAAATCTTCCATTTTTTTAGGACAGATATACAATTAAAATAAAAATTATTTATTCACTTCTTAATTGTTTTAAGCTTGTTGTCAAACGCAAAAAATGACCAATTAGTTACTGAATGCAAAACACGTGTCCTAAAATCTTTAAATAGAATTGCGTACAAACACATTCTCATAAGAACGATTCCGAATCCAACTCGAAGCGAAAAGATAACCCAAATCTGATGACATCAACCGAACATCTGTCCTGAAAGCTTTTGATGATACCTTTTTATACCACCAAGGACAAACTTACATACACAAAGGCACACGTGTCTCTTGGTTTGTTTTACTAAGCTCAACATTGCATTGAAGACCACGCCCGTACTGCGTACACTCGCCAACGCCTTATCTCTGGGTTTACCATAACCAGTTAGACGAACACCTAATCCTTCGTATTTCTCATTATTGTGTGACCTATTGAAAGGTCAGTAGAGGTCAATTTAGAATGGACTGAATAGAATTATTCCGTTGACACGCTAATGCCACGGTATCTGTGACGGATCAGACTCGGGACTCAATCTAGACCGTTCTGCTTAAAATTATTAATTTAAGTGTCAATCATTGTATAATTTTATTGCATCAACATCCTTTCTAATTCTGTTATCTTGAGCTGTTTGATCGAAACTAATGAACACCTTTTTTGGATTGCTGTAGCAGACTAAATGATTACATATGTTAATAAGATTCTACTTTTGATTTGTGATAATAAATAGATGTAAGCATTTGCTATGAATCATTATCATTCGTGTATTACTGTGTCCAGCCTTGTCCATATTTGCAGAATCTAAAACATTTCCTCGTTGTTGTTTATAATTTGGCCCATATTATTACCTACCAGCTACATGACTGAAATGTTTTCTATCTAGGTATATCTCTCCTAGACCCATATTTTACTCACAGCCTTTTTTCGAAAATGTTACTGTCTCAAGCTATTACGATAATTTTCTCGCATTTCAAGGGTCACTGAGTTTCACCTACTCGTTTATCGGTTTCTCCACAATTGTGTGTAGAACAATGATGAGACGAAGAGACAACTGTGGGCAGAGTATACGGACATTCCGTGACAAATTGTCGGAATGAAGGTGGTTCCTGCCATTGTTTATCGCTACTACCGTGAACTCAGGTTTACCCGACCCCGTAGTAAGGTAAGTGTTGCAAGTTCCCACGGTACATCACATATAAGTGCGAGCATATTGTCCATTCAAGCTGAATCTTTTGTTTTGGTCGTGGGCAACGTGCTCTATTTAGTTTTAACACTGTCTAGTTCGGGCGGTGCGGTGCAGTGATAAGTTTGTTGACCTGGGAACGAACTAGATGAAAATATTCAATGCCTAGAATATTTCCTATCAATGGAAGTGGTACGACATACCTACCTACTGTTCTGTCACTGTATATATACCTATTTGAAGATACATAACAGAAGTTTCGCAGCAGAATATGCAAGGGACAACTGGCGTGCCCTTTTTATACAATTTTAGTAATGCGGGGCAAAACGAGTATTTACAGTGATTTTATTCTCGACACGTCAACACTTTCATACAAAAAGGTACAAGGGGAAAAGCAGAATCCCCTAAGTAGAGCGACAAATTTAGCCTTTTCATTCTGTCATTATATTTAAATGCAGCGGGGTGCCGCCACATTTTACCAAAAAATTAAATCACCTGTCGTATTAGCGTCAAGGGAAAATGCTTCCCAATTTCAAAACCTCAGAGGGCACTTTTGCGTGGCGAGGTTAAAAGAACATTCTAAAAGTTCCGCTTAAATAGAGAGATAATTTGGAGGTGAATGTTGTGACATAAATTTGGATCGTGGTAGTATGAAGATAAAGAATATAATGGCGTGCGAGAACGATTTGCTGGACAAAAGAGTAAGTAGTTGGATTAGGGCAAGGGGAAACACCGTGTCAGCTCCGTTTTGTTTGTATTGTCCTCCTATATGTTACTTTGAAAGGAGCTGAATTCCGGAAGTCACTGCTTTACGTGCACTAATTTATCATTGTTATAGGTTACAGTACAATCAATAGGTTTGTTGTGATGTTATGAAGATTGCATTGGGATTTAGCGATCGCGTAAATTCCACCCTGTATATCAACCAAGGTAAGTACTGTAGAATTTTTAATTCTACAATATTGTTTTTTAGTATATATCGTTCGTTCTAAGATCACACATTCAACCTCATTTGTACTACCCTACTGGCATGATATATCTGTCTATCGTTTTAATATTAACACTCCTGTACACGCGCCCCTGTTTGGGACGCCAGTCCTCGCGGGCTTTACATAATTATGTAGAACTATTTTGTGTTAAGATTTTACAGGGATACTAAAAATATTTAAAAATACTTCAATATCATATGAAAATAAACTTTATTGAGTTTTGTCTGTTTAAACTAAAACAGACAAAACATAATTGTTAACATTTAAGAGGAACTTAGTATCAGACTTCTTGATAATTTTGTGAAAAATCAATTATCATTTGGCATCAAACTTTCTAGGTCTTCTTTTTCTACTCACTCATATCCTCCAATCGGTCTTAAACATTTTTGCAACAGTCAGGACATTGAAGAACCTGATGTTGAGGACAAATCCACTTTTTGCAGGTGTGGCATTGTTTTCTGGTGGATTTGAAACTAAAACAGAAGTGTCACGCGAGTGCTCGCGCGTTTTACTATTGTAGAATTTCAGTTTTGGTGCGTCATTTCTCACAAGTGCGGCCGCGCTGGTCGCTGCAAGGACACTCACTAATAGTGATCACCAGATAGCAAGAGGAATACTATGAGTGTGGGCGTTAAGTACCCACAATAAGTACACGTTTAAATTCCACGAAATGCACGCGTTTTCAACAATAGTAGAACGCGCGACTAATTGAGTATTAAGGCGCTGACAAGACCCAATTGACCAAAATTGGCTTCTCTTAAGAAAAAAAATTGCCAAATCTGTATAGTTTGTGGTAGCGGAAAAAATATATGTTAATTTTGAACATATTTCCCAGAACTTGGTTGTTACCAAAACACGTTTTGAAAAAAAACCTCGATACAAACTAACGTTAAACTAACCTCTTACCTTGAGTTCTAATCCAAACTATCTGTATTAAATATCAACATACGTTACATATTTAATTAATAACAAGAACGTCTTATTTGAATGCAGAACTTGGTTGTTTTTATTTTCGATTACTCAACTCAATTTTGAGTAAATAGATAATTGCTTTATATTTTGCAATAAATTACAAGCGTTGTGCCATCGCGCTTCTCTTTCTTTTCTATGCAATCTGACAGTGACCGTGGTTTAGGTGTTGTCAGCGTCTTAAAATGGAAATTCTTCAATTTCGACGCAATCGTAGAACGTCAGAAAAATTTTGACGTTCAAAAATATATTGTAGAATTAATAATTCTACAGTACGTTGGAAAACTTATAAAAAGCCTTTTTTATTTATACAAAAACAACTTAACTAGGTACCTACCTATGCACGTAAGATGACTGCCTAAGATGATATCAACTATGCAAATGGAGTTTATTACGTAGATAAATTGAAGTTTTTCCTGTTTTTTTTTTTACTTCAAAAGACAGCTCCAGTTTTGCGACGTTGTTATAAAAAACTCGGTGTGCTCGCTGGGACATTTACCAATCAGACACGGTCATTACGACCGGTCACGTTTTCAATATAAACTGTCATTATGATGGCAAATTAAATTATGTGGCCATTCACACATTCAAAACCAAAATAAAAAGCGTAAATAATTATCTGGTATATAATATTTTTAACTATTTTATTGACACATAACTAACAGTTTTTAGGTTCAGTTAATATGAAAATTGTTTTAAGTCTGTTGAAAATGCGTTGAATTGTATATAAATTCTGAAATATGAACTGTGGAGTTAGGAATATTAGTTAGTTATATTTTAGGAATATTGCTGTCATGAACACAACATTTTGTGTACTTATTATTGAAATAAACACAACATTTTTGCTTATTAGCGCCTGACCGATACGCCAGTACAAACTTTTAGATTACGGCACTACGCCCTGAAAAGAAATGGTTCATTCCTTTTTTTCAATGTTCACATTTCCAGTTTACGCTGACCTCGCATTGTATGCAAGATCAGCTTATACTGGAAATGTATAGCTTGATGTGTAGCCGTGTGTATGCTTTCAATTATTTACCACCCCACCCCAGAGCATGTCAACGGGGGTTGTTGCAGGGCTACAATCAAAGTCGTGGGCATCGCTAGTATTTAAATAAAAACAAGTAGACACTGGCGCCGATTCCCTTGTTCACAAACTAAACTAAATTTAAGTTCAGTGCCTCTTTTTCTTTCTATTTCATTAAGAAAAGGACAGAAGATAAATATAAGTTTAGTCCTGTCAAATTAATCAGCGCTTGACGTAAATTGACGTAATTTTAGTAGGCAAGTTTTTAATCGCGTCTAAACTTGTATAGAGTAGTGACAGGCGCTGATTAATTTGACAGGACTAAACTAAAATTTATCTTCTGTCCTTTTCTTAATGAAATAGAAAGAAAAAGATGCACTGAACTTAAATTTAGTTTAGTTTGTGAACAAGGGAATCGGCACCATTATTAAGTATAACCATCCAGTTTCGAAGCAGATCTGCGATAGAACGCAAGGTGTGCTTAAACCCGACTGGCACAAACGGGTTACCATATCAAGTGCCTACTGGTCGCGTAGACTGTTACTTGCTCCTATTTTATGGTAACTTAGTACTACATTATGTTTATTTAAATCGAGAGCTTACTGCTTAATGCCATCGCCACACCCAGTCCTCTGATTCAGACTATTTGAAAGTCGGTTGCTGTCAGAACTTCTACTATTCAGCAAGCATCAACAAAGAAAATCAAACTCTACAGATACTTAGTTATAAGAATACTGATTGTATTTGTTGACAGGCCTACACTGTCCTCCTAATACCTGTTACCACTGTAAAGGCTCGTGCAGACAGGAGCGATATCGCGCTAATTTGAAAACATTATAAAAGACAAATATTTTTAAAAGAGTAACCGTGGAGTTTCTTGCCGGCTCTTCTCCATAGGAACCGTGCACCTAGCTTCTGACGTTTCATAAGTGCCCATGTAGGTTTATGTGAAATAAAATATTTTCATTTTGAATAAAGTTATTTAATATAGGTAGGTACTATTGGGTTCTCTCACACCAATGTACAGTCAGGGAAAAGTAATTGTTAAGCAAATTGACAACCTCCGTTAATTTGCCGTGATAGAGCCATTTCATAAATGCAACTGTCAAAAATTACAGTTGTCATTAGAATATACGGACAATTTGTTGGAGTTGGAGAGTCAATTTGCTGCACAATTAATTTAACTGACTTTGTTAAGTAAGACCTCTGCCAAAGAACAAACTATTCACATAAACATTAATTCGGCAACTCCTTTGATTAAACAAAAACCGGACAAGTACGTGTTGAACTCGCGTGGTGAGGGTTCTGTACAATGAATGTTGTCTACCATGTTTTATCCCAAGAACAAACTTAACATTGTAGCTGAAAAACATGTTCTTCGAAACATTCTAACTGCAAATGTAAGTTTGTACGCACAATAATGAGAGATTTACCATGTTATTTTAACACCATCGACATCTTATAGGTTTTCCTGTAATCTATGAGTAAAGAACCGTTTTCTGTATTTTTTAAAGATTTAAGGCTCTGTAGTTACGGAGATAAGGGTGTGAATGGTCAATTTTCATCTATTTTCTTCATTAACTTTAAAACTGTTGATTTTAAAACTATAAAAAATATATATTTGAGGCCCTCACTATGAGCCCTCATTTGATATGTCACACGGTACGATTTTCAAAACGTTTTTTTTATAATCTAATTTGCTCCGCAAAAGTGACCCTCATATTCAACGTTCATGTTTGGATCACAGATATTCATAAGTATACCACATTTCAACTTAATCGGTCCAGCAGGTTTAGCATGACGTTTTCTATTTCTTCGAAGAATAGACATAGCTCTTTCTATACAAAGTGACATTTCGTTTCTCCATTTTTGACATCGCACTGTAGAAATCCTTCTGCAATCTGTCATTTTGTCTTTCGTTTCTAATAATCTTTGTCTAGGTCCTTTTTTATGTAGACTATTTCAGAAGAAAGTTTCTATACCAAACTATCAAAATCGCACTGACAACTGAAAGTTGTCTAAGGTGGTGAAGACAATTTGTATTTTTCTATTCGACGGCCACAAGGTATATACGGTTATCTACAAAATCATGATTTTATAGGAGAGCGTTTTGAACGCAAAACTATGGTAATTAAGAGAAGAACTAATTTGATAATTTGATCGCCCTAACTAAAAAGGACGGAGGGGTGAGACCCATTGCTGTGGGGTCAACTTTAAGACGTTTGGCATCCAAAATTGCGGTGAGGCATATCAAATCCAAATTACAGTCTGTTTTCGAACCTATACAATTAGGATTTGGCACGAAAGGTGGGTGTGAGGCAGCCGTCCATGCCTTAAGAACCTACCTTTCGAATATTTGCGATTTTGAAAATTGCGATTGCGAAATTGTAGTCAAAATTGACGTCAAAAATACTTTCAATTCAGTAAACAGGGATGCCATGCTGACAGAAGTTAAGAACAAAATTCCGGAACTCTATCAATACCTGCTTACCTGCTACGCAGAACCTTCTAAATTAATTTACCGTTCCCATGAACTTTCTTCGAAGGTCGGCTGTCAGCAGGGCGATCCCCTCGGGCCAGCAATTTTTAGTTTGGCTATAAATTCGATTATTCAAAATTTAAAATCGAAATTTAACGTTTGGTATTTGGATGACGGAACCCTGGGAGGCGATGTGGATACTGTGTTATCTGACTTATCAGATATTAAAACAAATTTCGAAAATATTGGTTTAGAATTTTAGCAAATGTGAACTCTATTCAAAAAACTTCTTACGGTTTGGATAATTTAAAATCCAAATTAAATTTTTTGGCACCCAATATCAAAATATTAGACAGAAAGTCACTTTGCCTCCCATCTTTGAAGAATCTTTTCCTGATTATATTACTAACACTATTTCTAAATTCCAAAGTCACGCAAATTGTTTACTCGAAATCAGTCCTCATTATGCTCTTATAATTCTAAAGTTTTGCCTTTTTGTCCCTAAATTTACTTATGTGCTTCGCTGTAGCCCTTTTTGGAAACATCCAAATTTGCTTTCACCAATAGACGATTTAGTCAAAACTAGTTTAGAAATGATTTTAAATATTCAGCTCAATTAACCATCTTGGTTACAAGCATCCCTCCCTATTCGGTTTGGCGGTTTAGGAATCCGCAAAATTTCGAGTGTTGCTTCCCCAGCCTTTTTGTCGTCCACCCATAGCACGTCACGTCTCATAGGTAATGTCATAAGGGCTTTGCCCACAAACTATGAGACTGCGGGCTTGGAGGACGCCAAGAATGCTTTTCAAATTGCTTGCCCGTGTAAAGAATTTCCAGACAACCTAAAATCTCAAAGAAGCTGGGACGATATTTATTGCAATTTAACATACAAATCGATTCTGAGCCGCAGTTCAGGTCCGGATCGCGCAAGACTTTTGGCGGTCGGAGCCAGAGAGGCCGGTCATTGGCTACATGCCCATCCTTCTCCATATACCGGTACCTTCCTGGATCCGACCTCGCTTCGTCTGGAGACTGGTCTGCGGCTTGGGGTCACGGTATGCACTCCACACACATGCCCTTGTGGCACGGACGTGGACCGACTGGGTCACCACGGACTTTGTTGTCAAAAAAGTGCAGGCCGCTTTTCAAGACATGCGACACTAAGGTCCGTATTACAGAAGGTTCCTCAAGTCTAGTTTGAGCGTCAATCAGTCGATCACTGTTTAAGTATAGAATCAGTACTCGAGCATCGGTCATATTCCAGAACGGTAATCAATCTCTATTCAGCTGAATCGAGACTCAAATCGAACCTCAAGCAGAGATGTGTATTGTCTATGTATCAGCCTATTTTCGTTTACGATTTATTTTATTTACCAACTTTGTTTTAATCTTCACTGAATTAAAAATATTAAAATATATCATAAGCGACCAATTATTGAGGAAATTGCGTTATTAGTTCGGTCCCGAATACTCGTAGTACAATTCCTCATTTATTTAAATAAAGTTTAGTAATCTTAGAAGCATAATTATTGTAAGGCTTAAAATACTTGTATCTATGGCCATAAATAGGTACGCTATTTAATAAAAATGTCAGTATGTCAAACAATTTATGCAAAAGAAAACATCGTAGATATTTTGATTAGTTTTGTTATTTGTTTTGCTGATTATTATTTATTCTTATAACTTTTTAAATGGCAGGACGAAAGAAAAATAAAACACAAGAATTTGCAATTCTGGGGCTAGGGGATGCCCATGTATTTTATTGTATGTATTTTACCACGTCTTATGAAAACCTGTACCTTTTTATAAAGTTTTCACAATTATATGGGTCCTGTGTATCTCTTAAATATCTAAGAGGAACGCTAAAGTTCAACCTTCTGTTTGCATCATCATTGAATAAATTATCCATTTTGATATTAAAACTCGACAACTTACGCTTGAAACAAAAATTGGCATGACAATTCTATGCTCAAGCGCGGTCTCGACCACACTTGGGCGATTACAGATCAAATCACTGCTTGGGTTCGCTTTAGGAACTGAGTAACGTTCTAAAATAAAGCGATACTCAGCTGAACTATGATCAATGAATCTATGCTTGAGGAACGTTCTAAAATTAAAACTTGACTTAAAACTAGTTTTAAACAGAGATCAATGCTTGAGTTTCCTTCTGTAATACGGGCCTTAATGACATAATCCGCCGGTCTCTTGCCAGCATCAATGTGCCTGCTCTTCTTGAGCCGACTGGCATTGTCAGAGATGATGGCAAAAGACCTGATGGTGTGTCTTTGGTCTCGTGGAGTTTGGGACGGATGCTTGTGTGGGACGCTACCTGTGTAGACACACTGGCACCGTCCCACCTCCAACGGACTACTTCTAAAGCGGGTGCAGCGGCAGAAAATGCCGAAAATCTGAAAGTTATTAAATATGGATGCCTTGGCAGAGAGTACAACTTTGTGCCCTTTGGCGTCGAGACCCTCGGTCCGTGGGGTCCCAGTGCGCATAAGTTATTTGCGGAAATCGCGAAACGTCTAGTTGATGTAACTGGTGACCGAAAAGCTGGCGGCTTTCTCGCGCAACGCATCAGCATTGCAATTCAGCGAGGAAATGCCGCCAGCATCCTCGGTACAATGCCCCGAGGGCCTTTTTTAAGCTTAACTTAGTTTTAATTTCATTTAGTTAAAGTTAATAATCATCTTGTAATTTGGTTATGTAAATAAATAGAGAAGAACAAGGCTATATTCTCCTATTTTACATCATTTTGTTAATAGGGCATTACCAAGGAAATGGTGAAGGCCAATATTAATATTATATTTTTTGTATGGTACTTCTACACTTTTAGAAAAAAAAGTTGTAGTCTTTATATCCGTGACTTAAAATCAGTAAAAATTGAAAATCAAACAGAAAAAAATTCGTATGACAAAACAAAGAATTCTGAGTTGAATTATGTAAAAGAGCAGTTGACTCTTTCGATTTTGCTGTCGTCGTACTTTCTACACGGAACGTCATTTTTGTCTATTCTTCCGTAGACAAAACAGTGCTCGTGCTAAGCCTGCAGTAAGTAGATTCGGAGAAAATCGGCTGTGACAGACGGACAGACAGATAGACAGACAGCCAGAAAGACAGACAGACACACGAGTGATCCTATAAGGGTTCCGTTTCTTCCTTTTGAGGTACGGAACCCTAAAAAGTAATCAGGCATCTTTCTGTGCAGTAATTAAACAACTCAGTAATCCGTACAGAATCTTTTAGCTACCGCTTGGATTAATCGCAGAGTTTCTCAAACACCTTCAAGAAGATCGCAAATTATAGTGCATTAGTGATCGAAAGCCATTTCTAACGCAAAAACTTAATTCCCTAGTTAATGATAGTTAATTACACACGCGACGAACTATTGGACGGCGCTCGTGAGACGCCGCGGTTTTTACCTTTGATTGCGATTTCTTAAAACCGCTGTAGCTGTTACATTTAATTATCACCGCACCGTTTGAGATTACAGATTACACATTGCTGATTTGAAAGCTGCTTCTTTGATGTTAATGATGATTGGTGAAGTTTCAGCTGTTGAGTCCTAATTATATTATAATAATTAAGGGACATTGGCCTTACAAATACGCGTCATTCTCACGCCGCGCCGTCGCGCCGTTCGGTTTCATAGGGAATATTTATTTTTTTGAAAAAAATCACAGAAAGAATCATAGATAATAAAATAATCTGTTCATACAAAAAAAATCATAAAAATATCTTAAGTAGTTTGTAAGTAATATCGTTTTTTTATGCTTTGGGTACACATTACTTCCTGAATATATGGTATAATGTACTTTAGTACAATATTTAAATATTCATACAGTATAGGTTTAATGTGTATGCGGTCTAACTTAACGTAACTCACTTGCGTTATACAAGGTGTCGTTTTGCATCCTCGTCAAATTTCAGGAGGCTGCTATGAAAGACGTATATAATCAAATAAAATTACTATACCTGCTCAATACATACTTGTTTTTTTTTAGTTATTTAAGTTTGACAGTATTTTAGGATACCTACACCACTTTCACAGAACAGAATCACCCCGTTGCGTATGCGGTAGTGTGTGTGTAAAAGGACAGTTACAGTGCGGTTTCCAAAAATTATAAAAAAAAGAAAAAAAAGAACTACTTATTTTATTATTGATTCGTGTCGAGAATCATTAGCATAATTACTTCCTTGAATTTGACGAGGATGCAAAACGACACCTTGTATGAAGGCGTAATAACAGATTTAAAGTAATTAAAATCATATAAATGTCTAGTTGAAAAATTATAGTAGGAGCATCAGTGTAATAGGAACGTTTCCAAGAGGAACATTAATAATTAACATGTTAAGACGCTGATCTTCATAGGATTTTGACCTTTGATATGAACTATAGACAGCGCATGGATGATTAGGCAGACCATGTACGTTTTATAGTATATGAGACCTACCTATGTTGTATTAAACACATTTACTGATCGCCTATCCCTATTAACATTGTCGAATGTGAAAATCAGCAACATTACAAGAGACCGTTTCAAAGTTTAAATTGCAATGTTTTTTTCATATAGAAATTAGATTGTCAAAAATCAACAGAATTTTAATAAATGTTCTTGACTCCACTAAAACAAGGGACTTTTTAAGAGTGATTAATAAAATAAAAAGAAAATGGCAAAAAAACATATACGACAATGTTAATAGGGATAAGCGTGATGGAACTGATGGACTCTAGAGATGGCGCCAAACATAGTATAGCTGAATTCTGGGCCGAGTCCATTGAGATTTCCATCGACACGCTAAGAAGAAAACCACATTTACACTTTATTGTTACAAAGCAATTTTATCGAACACAGGCTACTTACAAAAAGTAATTACTATATTTTGAAACCACACATATCACAGACCTCGACCAGTCCGAGTGACTTATCACAACAATCAATTTGATTTCTTAAACCTGTCCATTTGTTTAATGGCTCGGCTACAGACAGTGCACCGGCTAAATGTTATCAGCCATTGTCAATCTCTTCGCGTGTTTCTAAAGTAGCCGTCCATAGCCTTACTTGGTTATAAAGTCGACCATCCACTACTGCGTAGGATGTACACGGAGAGGTTTGCCACGTTAGCTGTGTGGTCATTTGTTTACCAGCCATGCCACCGTGCGTAGCGTGGCCATAGATCGCAGTACTCCCAGTGGACCATCCCACCCACATATTAATAAAAAGCGAAGCTAAATACAAATGCGTTGCTAAGCCGTGGGCAGCTGTGGAACAGCACCTTAATAATATGTTCCATTTAAGCACGGAATTTGGACAGAGATGTTGTGATAACTGACTTGACTAATGCATTACGTTTTGATGTGGCATTACTGTATTATTTATTACTCTATTTATACCTAAAAGTATTTTGTTATTCAGCGCAAGTGGTATCTGAGATCTTGATAGAATATGCCATGTTAATGGAGACATTAAAAGTTCGTTTATGGAAGTTTAAAAAGCATGATTTTTGAATTTAAACGTAGAAGACAGTTCCAGATATCAAAACTTTCGAAGCAACTAATCACCGTCAATTTATTACAGCTTCTTTGAGCATCAGCTAGCTAGCGGCTAATTATGAAAACGTGTGGGACCAGAGAACTAGAACCTGATAAAAGTTAAACTTAGTAAGAACTGTAACCTGTTAAATTAATTGAAGGATTAAAAATTAAATCAAGTCTTGCACACGCCCATATAAAAAAAAACCGAATCTGGAAGTGTCAACAGAAAACTTAACCAAAAGAGGTAAACAATGACATATAAAATCCATAGAAATATCAAAACCGACACTACCAACCAACCCATCCAAACAAAATCAGGTGCACGATTGAACAACTTGAAATAAGGGCTAAGAAAACAGCCGTAAGGGTGGCCTCAGTTAGATGTTATTGACTTGTGCACCGACCAATGAGCTGCGCGGGCGACGGCAGGTGCGCAGACGCACAGAAGTGAAGCGACGAGAAAAAAAGTTAAGCGGAACGTTTATAAATAGCACCAACGATGCATGTTACCCTTTGGAGAGCCTATTTGCAAGAAAAAAACGTATAATAATTAAGACCGAGATGGTTTGAATAAAACGAACAGTGTTGTTTTGATAAGCCGAAATCAAACGTGTTGGGTATCAATTGGGTTGTGTTTTGTTTATGGTTCTGGCTGTTTCAAGTCTATAGAAATGCCAGTCTAGACTAGGAGACTAGCCTGGCATATTAAGAGGTACCTATGTATATGAAATGACGCGTAGTGCGTGAACTTCAGACAATGATAACAGTCCACTTCATATCTGAAACATTCAACAATAAGATACACTATAAAACAGCTTTCATTACACAAAAGGATTAGTAGGTAACGTACACACCCATGTCAAAAAATGGGCCGTAATATTATTGAACGCCGATTCGAAAGACTGAACGTAATTATATTTTGCTAATCAGTATTACAGTCCCTGGGGGCAATCACGGCCTCTTATAGCAGTATTATTTTAATATTACATAAGGGTGAGAATGAGATTACAGGGGGCATAGCTCCATCTGTTTCCTACTGTGAAGCAATATTAAAATTATACTGCTATAAGAAGCGGTAGTTGCCCCCCCAGCAGGCTTACCATTACGATTTCTATTTCTTCGAAGAAAAGACACGGCTCTTTCTACACAAAGTGACATTTCGTTTTTCCATTTTTGACATCTCACCGTAGAAATCCTTTTACAATCTGTAATTTTGTCACCGTTTCTAACGATCTACGATCTTTGTCTAGGTACTTTTTTTATGTAGAAGGATTTCTACGGTGGGATGTCAAAAATGGAGAAACGAAATGTCACTTTGTATAGAAAGAGCCGTGCCTATTCTTCGAAGAAATATAAAGCGTCATGCTAAGCCTGCTGGTGAAAGCTACAACACCTATGTTATGCTCTAACATAGACCAATAACATCAATATAACATGTGTTTCGATAACACAGCAGAAGTGTGGTGGAAGGATCCCGTCCCTTATACATAACAAGAAGTCAATGAATAAATAACTCGTACCACTCTTATTTAGTTATGTTAATTGTTTTATCAGGAGCGGCATCGTCAAAGCATTGTATGTATCTTCGTTCTGAATCAGTTTCAAGCCGAAATCTTCATTCACCGATTCTTTTTGCTTTAGCCGTGTTAACATAATGTATAATGTTTAATGCAGTGGACAAAAAAATCGCAAAATCAGTGCACCGTCTTCTGCATCTTAAGAATTGATAAGAGTTATATCGGCACGAAAAGAAATGGCTTTTTCATTTTCAGTGATGCTGCTAATACGATCAATTTTGTTCATTGCAACTCAAAGTCAAACTCAAACTCAAAGCATTTACCTATTTCAATTAAACCATTTACAGGCACTTTTGAATTGTCAAGGAGTCAGTTCAGGTCAGTTAGAAATATGAAGCTAGTTGCCCATTCCAAAGCGTAATAAGTACCTATGGAGAAGAACGGGCAAGAAACTCCATGGACACTCTTTTAAATGAAGTATACTTTTACATAAAGATTAGTATAAATAATGTTGAATTTATAAGTACTTAAGAGGACGATGTAAAAAAAACGCGTCCATAGTATAAAATAAACAAAAACAAAACAAATTCAAAATAAAATAGTTACAAATAAGCCAAACAATAATTTAGTTGAAAGTGGTAGGGCCATTTTTGGCTTACCAAAAATAAAAATAGCGTAGCATCTCTATAAGATAGACAAAGGGCGATTCGTACCGGTGGTAATACAAGAAAATCCTGTTATGAACAGGTGCCCAGTGTTTATGATCGTCATATTTTATAACTGGATGTCTGGCTGCGATAAGAGCTTGTGAGTTTTAAAAGAAATGTTCAAGGTTTTATTATGTATCAAGGTCTGGAATGTGTTGTCACAGATTGAAATAATATGATGTTGGAATTGTACTAGACTGATGCAGCGGCAGGTGTTTTGAAGAGATTCTCAAGGAAATAACTCTGAAGCAGTTATTCCAGGTTGCTACCGAAATATTTGAAATTATTTAGTTCAGCGGCATTGTAAAATAAAAGAGGTCACTATCATCTGAATCACAAACTTGTCCACCGTTCATAGACTAGCTACTGGTCGTAAAAAAACATGAAACGTGAAGTTGAAGAAGCATTCCTTGGCCAGTTGCCGACATCCACGACGACTGTCAAATGACGATAACATCTGATTGAAGAAATCGTTGCCATTGGAATTGACCAGCACTACCAAAAGCCTTCCGAAACTATTTGATTAGTAATCAATGCGGTAGTAAAATCATTACTTTCATATGACTTCTTAGAATGTTTTCCAATACCAAAAATAAACCGCATATTTCAGGAGATCGTAAAAGTAACGCGGCATGGTAACCACCATGGCATGGGAAATAGTTTAATCCAGAATGCATATAAAATTAAATCAAGTTTTCCAAAGTCGTAAATCATCGAGAGAAATCGTTATTGTTTATAAACAAGATTCGCGGTATCGAGACATTCAATCACTAAGATGTCAATACCATTCCTCCACTCGAATCGATGCCGTTGTTGTAATCTTTAATCGATATATCATTCGTGAGCTGGTTGCTCTGCAGCTGATATTGTTTTCTAATAGGGCCTATTGTCTTCTCACGTCTGGCATATGTAACCAATCCGCATTGTCTCTGCCTTATTGTTTTCTTGTGTAAGCTCGCTATAAAAAATTGTGCGGTGGTTTTTGTTTGACACTTCGTATCGTATAACTATACGATTACTCGCATTCGATTGTTATAGATCTAACACCATGTTACCACGCGGATATGGAGCTTAAGTCGAAGATATATGATTTTAGTGACTTTTTAATCTGTTATTACGCCTTCATTATGATGCAAGTAAGTTATGCAAAAAAAATATGTTAAACTAGACCGCATACAAATCAATTCTTTAGGTGAATATTTAAGTATTATAGTAAAACACTTTATGAAAAAAATTCAGGAAGTAATGTCTACCCAAAACATAAATAACAATATTATTTTCAAACTACTTAAAATAATTTCATGATTTCTTCTGTATGAACAGACTATTTTATCGTCTATAATTTTTCAAATATTCATATTTTCATTACTAAAAATAAATATTCCCTATGAAACCGAACAGCGGCGCGGCGCGGCGGCGCACACTGGTCCCGAATGATAAAAAAGTGGACATTAAGAAATTTTTGACAGAAGGTCAACGGATTCGGCTGATTTTTTTTTTGTAGACAGCTGATGCAATTACAAATCACTTTTGTAGATTGAGTTTTTGCCAAATAAGCCGTATTTTCAGAGAAAAAAAATATTCAAATATTTTTTGTATGAAAGAAATCCTAA
Source organism: Atethmia centrago (assembly GCA_905333075.3). Taxonomy (NCBI): domain Eukaryota; kingdom Metazoa; phylum Arthropoda; class Insecta; order Lepidoptera; family Noctuidae; genus Atethmia; species Atethmia centrago. The sequence goes on along the minus strand of HG995378.1, from coordinate 23,696,301 downwards.
TTTTGTCTTTATCTTCCAAGATTCAAACGTATTCAAAATAAAACTTAGCGCAGCTTGTAGAGGTGCTAATTGCTCACCACTTTGTCATAGACACTCTTCTGCGATTTTGTGCTCCTTTTGAGTTACAGGCACTTTAAATATTTTTTGTATGAAAAAATCCTAATTTTCTCTTTATCTTCCAAGATTCAAACGTATTCAAAATAAAACTTAGCGCAGCTTGTAGAAGAGCTAATTGCTCACCACTTTGTCACAGACACTCTTCTGCGATTTTGTGCTCCTTTTGAGTTACATGCACTTTAAATATTTTTTGTATGAAAAAATCCTAATTTTGTCTTTATCTTCCAAGATTCAAACGTATTCAAAATAAAACTTAAAGCAGCTTGTAGAGATGCTAATTGCTCACTACTTTGTCATAGACACTCTTCTGCGATTTTGTGCTCCTTTTGAGTTACAGGCACTTTAAATATTTTTTGTATAAAAAAATTCTAATTTTGTCTTTATCTTCCAAGATTCAAACGTATTCAAAATAAAACTTAGCGCAGCTTGTAGAGTAACTCTTACAAATATATGAAATTATCAGTATCAAATAAACAAACAAGGAAATCTCAAAACGTGTTCAGACATGTTTATGTACAGGTAAGTTATTGTGTGACTCGTATGTAAAATTTTTTTTGTATAGAGTCATTGCTTAATTACCCTATAAGTGACGATTTCGGCTCTATTTGGTCATCTAGTCGAACGCGTCGAAAACGCTGAATGATGAATAGGTATATAAATTGCAATTAAAAATTCCCTTTGTAGTTTTGCGGTATTTATGTAGGAGCACATCTTAGTATGTTTTATTTTCTCGTGACTCATCCAAATTGCAAGAATATTTGGCTCATTATCTAACTACCCCATTAAGTAATGAGGTAGTTAGGTAATGAGCCATTATCTAACTACCCCATTAAGTAACGGGATAGTTGGGTAATGAGTCATATATCAATAGTATAAGGGCAAGCGGAACCCGTTTTTGTTCATTACGCGTCTTGTGCTCGTAAAAACAACACAATTTTTTATCAACTATCACCACATTGTAACTTTTATTTATTTGCCTGTAACATTTTTGTATCAAAATGACTACATTTGTGACTAATTTAGACATTTTTTCTTTTTTGAGTAATAGTGGGTGCCTTAAAAATAGTGATTTACTGTGTCAAACCATTATAAATCGTATTTCAAGTGAAATTCCAAACGAAGAGCTCAGTATTATCAAAAAGTTTTGCCAAAATTATACGTCAAACCTAGCTAGAAGATGGGACAATTCAGGTAGAAACGAAAGATTTGGTGTTAAAAACAAGGAGTGGTTGGAGTCTAAAATTTTGTGGCCAACTTTAACTTCTGTGAATTTTCCTATGTTGTTTGATCCAGAATATACCATAGAGGACATTTCAGTAGACGTAGAAGAGCATAATTTATCGTACGAAGAGGAAGCGGGTGCATCTACATCAGAAGCTACCACAAATACTCCCAGAACTAGAAATAAACGACCATTTGAAGATTTAACAAATAAGCAGAAGAAAAGACGTTCTTTGTCTCTTTTGGAGCATTCCGAAGAAGAGCTGTTCTATGCTCTTATTGCTAAACTTAATGAAAACGGGCGCACTGTTTGTTCTAAAGTTATTAAGTGCCTCTCAAATAAGCCAGAAAAGGTGCAAGAAGTAAGTGACTTTTTATATAAAGCTTCTGATAAATCGATTTCCGAGGAAGACACCTTAGCTCTTGCCACAGCATTGAGTTTATCAAAATGGCAATATCTAACTTTGAGGTCCATTTTAAGTACAAATGGCACAGCGGCTTTTCCATCTTACCAGAAGTTACTGTTGAAGAAGAAAGAATGCTATCCAGCAAAAGAAGATATTGTGATATCGGAGTCAGGAGCTAAAATTAAGTTACAGGCAGTTCTAGATTTAACTGCCGAGAAGATTTTGAAAGTGACTGGTTCAAATATTAATGGTGGTGTTTTGAAGCTAGTTAGTAAATGGGGCTGTGACGGAGCTTCTTCACAAAGTTGTTACAAACAAAAACCAACTGGTGACATATTTTCAGAATCTTCTGTATTTATGGTTAGTTTTGTGCCACTTCGCCTTATGAGTGACAACGATGTGATAGTATGGGAAAATCCGCGCCCTTCTTCAACAAACTATTGCAGACCAATTATGTTCGAATTCAAACAAGAAACAAAAGAATATATTCAGCAAGTAGAAGCAACATTACAAGAAGAAATTCAGAACCTTCTACCAACAAAGTTATTTGATGGCGAATTTGAAGTATTTCATGAATTGCATATGACGATGATCGACGGCAAAGTATGCACGGCACTTTCACAGACACAGTCTGCAGCCAATTGCAACATTTGCTTAACAAATCCGAAAGATATGAACAACTTGAACCTCGTTTTTAACAAACCAGAAAACCATGATATGTACAAATATGGTTTATCTTCACTTCACATGTGGTTGCGATGCATGGAATGTATTTTGCACATATCTTACAACTTAGATTTCAAAAAATGGGCGGCTCGGGGTGAGGACAAACTGCTCCGAAAATCAAGAAAAGAGTTAACGCAGCATGAGTTTTTTGTTGTAACTGGCTTAATGATTGATATCGTCAAACAAGGCTTTGGGACAACAAACGATGGCAATACAGCTCGACGGTTTTTCAATGATTACGAAAGGTCAGCTGAGATAACAGGAGTTAATGCTAATTTGATTAAGAGATTTGCTGTAATTTTGCAGGCAATATCTTCTGGGAGAAATGTAGATATTGAAAAATTTAGAATTTATTGCAGAGAAACAGCAGAACTTTATGTCAGCGAGTACTCGTGGTATTACATGCCTTCGAGTGTACATAAACTTTTAGTGCATGGTGCAGATATTTGCCAGCATTTTTCTTTTATTCCAATTGGTATGATGTCCGAAGAAGCCTCAGAAGCAAGAAACAAAGATTTTCGTTCAATCAGAGAAAAGCATACTAGAAAGATAGGCAGAATGCAAACAAATGAAGATATTTTACACCAGTTACTTATCAGCTCCGATCCGTACATTACGAACATAAGACCGAAGTTCACCAAAATTCAAAAGCAGCAGAGGTTTGAAGAAGCCGAAAATCTTCTAAAGGATGACGTTTCACCCAATGAACTCGATTTAGAAGTTGCTGATGAGGAAGAAGTATACGTCGACATTGAGAATAATCCCCCACAAGATCCGCTAGCATAATTCACATTGTAACATACGCACGTTCATGTTAGTTTATTTAAGTTTGTAAGTTTGTAATCTAGTTTATTTAAGTTATTAAGTTTATAGGTACTGAGAAAAAATGCGCTTAAAATTAATTTATGTTCTAGTTTATTTAAATTTGTAAAATAATAGTTTACTTTAGTTATTAAGTTTACAGGTACTGAAAAAAAATGCGCTTTGTTTTATTTTTTGTGTTTGTTTTATTTATTTATTTATTCATATTATGTTGACGACAGCCCTAGCAAAGTATTACATTTGTAAACAAAGACTACCCACTGTTGGGGTAGTCAAATAAAAAGATGTATTTATTTATTCATATTATGTTGACGACAGCCCTAGCAAAGTATTACATTTGTAAACAAAGACTACCCACTGTTGGGGTAGTCAAATAAAAAGATGTATTTTACATTTCATATGACTTATTAGGACAAAGTAGGGTAGAACAATATTGTTTATTTTTATTATACCCTGATATTTTATTGTGACAATGACTTGACATTGAATCTTGATCGCACGAACATTGCTCTGTGAATTAACCTGTGAAAATAATTGTAAAAGCGTGTGTTTTGTTATGGAACTATAATTAAAAGACTGTTAATAGTGCAAGTGCCGTTTATTATTGAAGAAAGTGACCAAAACAGATAAGCACGCCAAGATCCCTGCCCTAAATCAAATACATATTAAGTGATAAAATATAAAATAAATAAATAAACAAAACATGCATGTAAAGATAAATTAAGCGTTAGGGTTACAGGTGTCCTCGCGCACGTATGGGAGTGGCGCGAGGAGGCGAAACGCCGGGGCGTAAGTCCGCTGCCGCGAGAAATCGCGGCACAGCGGACGGAGCTCCGGCGGGATCTCATGGCGTCATGGAAAGTACGGTTGTCGCAACCTAGTGCTGGGCACGCCACGATTGCGGCGATAAGTCCCCTCTTTGAGGAGTGGCTGGAGAGGCGCCACGGCGTCCTCACCTTCCGCCTGACGCAGGTCCTCACCGGACACGGCAGCTTCGGGAGGTTCCTGTGTCGGATAAGGCGGGAGGAAACGTCCGGGTGTCACCACTGTGTGGATCGCCCGGAGGACACGGTGGAGCATACGGTGGAGGTCTGCCCGGCTTGGGCAGAGCACCGCCGTGTCCTCGTGGAGGCGATCGGCGGCAGAGACCTCTCGCGTCCGGCCCTGGTTCAGGCCATGGTACGGAGCGAGAGGGCATGGGCAGCCGTCACCTCCTTCTGCGAAGCAGTAATGCTCGCGAAGGAGGAGGCGGGACGGTTGAGGGAAAGGCATGTTTCGCGCCCTCTCGCCCCTAGCCGCCGCAGGAGACGCCCAGGGCGTCGGGAATCCCGGGCGGATTTCCGGCCACCGTAGGCGCGGGCTTGCGGACGGTGAGCAATGGGTAGCTCACCGTCCGGTAAGGACCAGGCCCGGGTCGACGGCGCGTCGTATTCCACGCGCGCCTCAAAGAGATGTCGTCAGCAAAAAGTAGGGGTCCACCAGGGCCGATGCCTGCCGGGGTCGCGGGAAGGTACTTATGGGTCACCGAGGCCCCCGCAACACAGGCAACAGGAAGGATACCTATATTATTATATAGGTTTGTATTTTGACGGTCCTAAGCCCGTTAAAGTACGAAGGAAAAGTTTTAATTGCAATTTATACCTTTTTATCATTCAGCGTTTCCGACGCATTCACTAGCGTTAGATGACCAAATATAGCCCAAATTGTAAGTAATCGGCTAATTAAGCAATGACTCATTACCAAAAAATGCTTATAATCTGAATATGAGTCACACAATAAATTACCTGTACCTGAACATGTCTGTACACGTTTTGAGATATCCAAGTTGTTTATTTGATATATTTAAAATAAGACTTTTTTTAATAGAAAGACATTTATAAGAGTTACTTATTAATGAAGAAAATGTTATTACATCTTAGTCTATCTTTAACAAGATTATTTCTAATCCGCCTGAATTAATTTTTTAACTCTGAAAATACGGCTTATTTAACAAAAAATACATCTTTAAAAGTTACTTGTAATTGTATCAGCTGTCTACAAAAAACTAGTAAAGCTCATCCGACAACGAAAAATTTAAAGTGCCTGTAACTGAAAAGGAGCACAAAATCGCAATTGAGTGTCTATGGCAAAGTGATGAACAATTAACCCCTCTACAAGCTGCGCTAAGTTTTATTTTGAATACGTTTGAATCTTGGAAGATAAAGACAAAATTAGGATTTTTTCATACAAAAAATATTTAAAGTGCATGTAACTCAAAAGGAGCACAAAATCGCAGTTGAGTGTCTATGACAAAGTAGTGAGAAATTAGCCCCTCTACAAGCTGCGCTAAGTTTTATTTTGAATACGTTTGAATCTTGGAAGATAAAGACAAAATTAGGATTTCTTTCATACAAAAAATATTTGAATATTTTTTTTCTCTGAAAATACGGCTTTTTTGGCAAAAACTCAATGTACAAAAGTGATTTGTAATTGCATCAGCTGTCTACAAAAAAAAAATAAGCTGAATCGGTTGACCTTTTGTCAAAAATTTCTTAATGTCCCCTTTTTTATCATTTGGGACCAGTGTGCGGCGTGAGCGCGACACAGATTTGTATGGACAAGGTCAACGGCAGTTACCCGAACCTTAATTCAGGCTACAGTGTCATAACTACTACCTAGAATCTACTAACTACCGAATACAAACAAAATCGATGATGATCAAAAATTACAAATGACAATACAACGATACAGAAACTCCAATGATAATAATTCACCGAACGGCTGACATAACTCGTCCTTTTGGCGTCCCAACTTCCCAGTTTTAATTTAAACTTTTAATGATAAATTACAACTATAATCAGCAAACTCGAAGGCTTCCCATATAAACTGCAGTTTTAAATAATGTTTGCATCCCACCAATTTCCTGTGAGTCAGCCGATAAGCCGAGGTCCACCTTCTTATTATTTTATAGTCCATAAATAACTTGCAAATTGCTTTCTTAATTAGACGCGGGAACAGGTTCGGGAGTCCGTTTAAATTTGCTTATTTTAACGCAGGTACCTACTTAAAAAATTTTAACAGGCATCGTAATTCAAAAGGATTTGCATTATCCTTGACTTTAACATCGGCGATTCCAAGGAATTCAGGTGGTGCTAGTTTAACTTTTGCAAGTATCTATAATAATTATCACACATCCATATAACTCTTGCTTATTAAGACGCTGACAATACCTAAACCGCGGTCACTATCAGATTGCATAGAACAGAAAGAGAAGCGCGATGACACAACGCTTGTAATTTATTGCAAAATATGAAGCAATTATCTATTTACTCAAAATTGAATTGAGTAATCGAAAATAAAAAACAACCAAGTTCTGCATTTAAATAAGACGTTCTTGTTATTAATTAAATACGTAACGTATGTTGATATTTAATACAGATATTTTGGATTAGAACTCAAGGTAAGAGGTTAGTTTAACGTTAGTTTGTATCGAGATTATTTTTCCAAACGTCTTTTGGTAACAACTAAGTTCTGGAAAATATGTTCAAAATTAACATATATTTTTCCGCTACCACAAACTATACAGATGTGGCATTTTTTTTTTTCTTAAGAGAAGCCTATTTTGGTCAATTGGGTCATATCAGCGCCTTAATATAGAGTTTCAGGAAAGGAAAACATTTTATACACAATAAATTGTTTGCAGATGTCAGCAGTAAAATGCCTACTTAATTACAAGCGCGTGAAGGCCAAACAATGAATGTAAGGACTTTGAAGTCACAGAACTGGAATATTTTATTATGGGTTTGAGTTATTGTATTCCAAGTAGAACAATAACAACAGCTAAACGCCTTAAATACGGCTTACCAAAAACACTTTTCGCGTAGGTTTGGACGACCTAATAGTTTCATACTTTTCCGACAAACTCGCCTTTCACCTTCCAAAAGCTACCCGCCCACGATACAATAAAATTCACACAAAATATCAACAAGTGGGCGTTAATTACATTAACCTAAAGCAACTCGGAGTAAAAATTCCCGTTGTATTTGTTTATTACGATCTGATAGAGTGAACGGTAGCTGTGGCGCCTTAGTAATTGAGTTTACTGCTGATCTATCAACTGATAGGTAAAACTCACTTTAAAGAGTGAACACTCAATTTTAACGTGTATATGTAATTAAGAGGAGCCTATGTGGTAACTTGAGAAACTATAAATTCGTTCTGTATTTGATTTTAGTACCTAGTTAAAATTTTGACGTTTCGTGAGATATGCAAAATAGGTTTGGTAACGAGAGGTAACAAGAATTCGTGTAGAATTTTATTGCTGTTACCTGTGAAAGCGAGTTCTTGTCCACTTTTATATCTTTTACAATATCAGTGGTGTAATAAATGTTTTATATCCTTAACCAGAGACCACAGCCGGTCTATTCCGTATAAATCTCACCGTGAAAACTTGAGTGAAGTGAGCGGTGTGAGTCTTTCCTGCAGTGAAGTGAGCGTAGAGTGAACTGTCAGTGTCATCCCAACTGATGCTAGAGATGGACCAAGGATAAAATTTAAAATCATAATCGAAATTTTAATAATATTTGTTTGCTAATTCTATTGATTATTTTATAAATTATATTGTGTAAAACGATCAATATAAAAATATTATTACAATCTCGATTATGATTATAAATGTAGGTAATGCTTGGATGACACTGACAGCTCACTCCACGTTTTCACGGTGAGATTTTTCACAGGATATGTAGGCGGAACCCAGTAACTGCGCATAAAGTCCAGAGCTACAAAACTATCTGATAACTTCTAATTAAGAATTTAGCTCCATTTGAAATGAGTTTAATAAATCAACTTTGTGAAAATTAACGCCTTTCTGGTAGTAATCGCTTTTAAACAAAAGGCCTGTAATCAAAGAGAGTAATATTACAAATAAGTTGAAAATTCTAGGAAAAGTCGTTAAAAAGAAAAATATGCTCGGAGATAAAAGATAAGGGCGAAGTATTAATGTTACAAGACGGTCTACTACTTCATTTTATTTGAAGATTTCAGCTTTTTTTGCAGATGGATTTTGTTTTATTTATAGTTTTTTACAGTTTCCCAAAGCTTTCGTCCATTGACTGCTGAAAATAATTCATTTATTTATACATATATACTTTACTAGCTGCGCCCCGCGGTTTCACCCGCATAAGTTTTGATCCAGTGGGAATATCGGGATAAAAAGTCCGATGTCCTAATCCAGGACATGGTCTACTCATGAGCTAAATTTCATCCACATCGGTTCAGCCGTTTTAGCGTGAAAGTTTAACAAACAAACAAATAAACAAACAAACTCACTTTCGCAGTTATAATAAGAGTAAGAATATACATAATCAGCCTATAATGTTCCCACTGCTGGGACACAGGCCTCCTCTTGGTGAGAGGGAGTGGGCCGTAATCCACCACGCGGGCCCAGTGCGGGTGGGTAGATGTCACATGTCTTCGAATTTTTGGTTCTAGGACATGCCGGTTTCCTCACGATGTTTTCTTTCCTTCACCGCTTTGAGAGCAGTAGCGATGAAATAATTTACACAAAGTAAAGTGCCTGTCAGGTTCGAACCTACCACCTACAACTCGTAAGTCGCGACCACTGCTTTCGCCATTCTTCCTAATTGGGCATAATCATACTCTAAAATGTTGGCGTACACGTATGTCATCTTGACATCACACAATGATATAAATGCTTGTTTTGGGGGGCCTTAGATATTGCTTTCTGCGATCTCTTCCATGCAACTTTGGAATGGACAGAAATGGCCTGAACACAAAATGGGGTCTAATCTTCTTCATTAAAAAATCTTTAAGTATTGGTTATTAGCAGCCTGATAAATAACGGTCATAGCACATTTGACATTTGTTAATTCCAGTCTTCAATTTAAAATCTCCTGCATCTTAAACCTGAGAAATGGCCCCATCCCATACGCACGTTCGAAATTATTTCCCGTCTTACCGTTTTAATACCATGAACAATTTATTATGAGTAGCGTCCACTTCGATATCCATTCGAGACGGCTCCCCTTTTTATCATTGCATCGCTTTTTGCCGAGTATCGCCGGGGCCGGACCTACCGACAATACGCCGCGCGTGACAGCCCGCGGGTGCGCTTTGCGCCTATCTCATCCCAACTACCACAAAAAGAAAAAGAGAACACATTAATATAATTAAAACTCTACCCAAACGTTTTTAAGTCGCATTTCCTTTGACTCGGACTAAAGAAACTAAGAACGTTAAAACGTAAAACTTTTCCGGATTACAAACTCAAATTGAACCTTATCGCGTTTGATTTAGACGGCATTTCAGATGATGGGTCGTTTTAAGGATTTGTTGTCGTGTGACGAAATGATCGGGCGCTTGGCTATAATAAAACGACACAATGGAGCGGTCAATGTGTCTCGTGCCACTATTTCTGTACGGGGCCAAGTCGGGCATTTTTTGTAGGTGTGTTGGGGTATTTTTTGAGTTGGTCGAAATCACGTAGCGGCGTGATTCATAATGCAGCGGAATGAGCGCTCAGTGGACGTTTTATAATTCACTATGATGTCAGTACACTGACCCGTATTCGTACTGAACAGGAGTTCCATATTCACAATTTCTCTTCATGTTTTGCTCGCCTCGTCAGTACACGGAACTCGTTTACGTAGTATCAGCTGCCAGGCTTAGTTATTTACGACTCAATGTAAATACTAGACTAATTTAAAAGTCTCTTACAGCAGCTTGCAAAAACAATTTTAATTACACTTACTTTTTCTGAACATAATCTGACTTATTAGAACGGAGGTATTTAACTTTTACCTTACGTAGGTAGTAACTTCGTTATCTAATTACAGAATTTCCGTTTTAACTAAAGAAATATTCTCTAAAAAATTCCCTCAGCACCTAAATTAACTACGTTTCTATAGCTCATCTTGAAAATTTAATATAAGGCGGCAGCACGATAAAGCAAGGAGTTTCATTATTAACGATTTAATTAAAATTCTGGTATATTGGTTGTAGTAGGTAGGTAGGTACATAGTTATGAGTATCTACGTTATAACCAGCGGTTTCACTAAATGAAACTTGGTAGAAAGGTACTGTATTCAGAGATGTTTGCTTTCAATATTAATAACACTATATTTAACTCGAGGTTTTGCTCTATCAACCTTTACCTCACAATATCACATAAGAAGTACCTACAGACTTAACACATTAGGGGCCATCCATAAATTACGTCACACGAATTTCATGATTTTTTGCCCCTCCCTCCGTCCTTGTCATAGCTGGTCACATTTGTGAGACTCCCCCCTCCCTAGTGTGACGCCACATATTTTGCAAATTTACTTTTAGAATAAATTGAATGAAAACAGCGGTTCCGAAATCAGTTTTATTTCCATTTATCTAAATTATTTTTTAATAAAATTAACATCAAATCAAACAATTAACAAAACAAAAAATATTAATAGAATTATATTAATTAAAGATACAAACTTAATAATCTTGAGTCCATGGACTGGCATAGCAGCCACTTCGTTCTCATCATTCACACAAAGAAGTTCTCTGGCGCGTCGCTCGTCTACTTTGATGTTGTGCCTTTATCATAAGCATAACGGCGCAAAATAACCTTTACCAGAAGTGGTCATCGTATTAGTGATTTAGCACTTTCAATACCATCAGGATTGAGCCGGAATAAGAAGTTTGACGTAGCCGAGGTACGACAGCGGACAGCGGCTCCCCTGACATCATCTGTTATAAGAAGTCAGCCGTCGCATCGATATATCAGCAGCCAGTAAGTTCGTCATGGACGTGGTACGACAGCGCAGAGCGGCTCCTCTGATATCATCTGTTATCAGAAGTCACCCGCCGCGCAACCATCGATGCGACGCGCGACGCTCTGCTAGAGTGACTATCAGCAGCCAGTGAGTTCTTCGTGGACGTGGTACGACAGCGGACAGCGGCGCCCCTGACATCATCTGTCATCAGAAGACAGCCGCTTTGCAACCATCGATGCGACGCGTGACGCTCTGCTAGAGTGACTATCAGCAGCCAGCGAGTTCGTCGTGGACGTGGTACGACAGCGGACAGCGGCTCCCCTAACATCATCTGTCATCAGAAGACGGCCGCCACACAACCATCGATGCGACGCGCGACGCTCTGCTGGAGTGACTATCAGCAGCCAGTGAGTTCTTCGTGGACGTGGTGTGACAGCAAACAGCGTCTCCCCTGACATCATCTGTCATCAGAAGACAGCCGCCATGCAACCATGGATGCATGCGACGCGCGACGCTCTGCTAGAGTGACTATCAGCAGCCAGTGAGTACGTCGTGGACATGGTACGACAGCGGACTGCGTCTCCCCTGACATCATTTGTCATAAGAAGACAACCGCCATGCAACCATCGATGCGACGGTCTACTAGAATGACTGTCAGCAGCTAGTGTCACTCTTATCCAAACTTTTCATTGATTGCAGTTACTTCGTAACAAAAGGTCATATTTTATAACATGTTGCTATGTTTTTTCATATCATTTTTTAAATATGACTTTTCTCCTTTCCTGTTTTTGACAATAAATTTGTCGAGTCAGCGACTCAGTGATTTAATCAGCAAAGAATACAGTCCACTAGAGTACTTAGAAAGAAAAGTATTGCGTCACTAAATTATAAGTAGAGTAACTTACGCCTGGTTTCTGAATTGAGAGGAGGTCAGAGTTGTTAACCTATCTAAGCATAAAAACGTCCTTTTTGATAATAACAATTAAAAAAACGGGTTTCCCTTGTTTCATCGAAAACAAATTGCCAAATTATCACTTCCCAAACAATTTTCCACATAATTTAATTGGCCAAATTATTACTTAGCAAATAATCTCTTCACAAATAATTGTAACGCTAACCTAATGTTTGGCAAGTGAACGTTTAAACAATAACTTGTTTACTAACTAGTACTTTTACCAATTTTTATGTAGTCAAATATTTCAGTTGGAATTCATTTATTCATTTTTCGCAAAATAAAATGTCTACCTCGTCTAACTAGTTCGATTCTTTTTTTTATATGGTCTATTCGTTTCTGGCACTCGCCGGCCGCTGCCGCGGCACCGCTCGCTTCGCTCACTCGGCTCACACGTAGGAGGTCACAGTTTTAACCTAACCTAACCTAACCATTATTTAAAATAATTAACCTACTCTAACTAGTTCCATAAGTAACCATAAATTTGACTTGTTTCAGACAAATTCAAGCACATCTCATTCACACATCACATTCATTGTCTAAAGATTGTTTGCTGTAATAAATCATTTGATTAAAGACCAAATGCCTAAATGACATTACCCTTGACAATATTCTGCCAAGTAAAAAATTGACCAAATGAAAATGTGCGTACTAAAATCATTCCATACATACATATGTATGTATGAAATGATTATATATATTATTATATGGAATGATTCCATACATACATTGCATTGGTATAAAAAAAGGTTGCTTAAATTTGTTTGGGTAGTGAAATTTTGGCTAAATCTTTTCGGCAAAACGGCAGGATCCCAAAAAAAACATACTGTCATGCAGACCGTATTTCTGCCATGGCGACCTATCTCAGCGAAGACTAGCCATCGGCGCGGAAGATATTATAGTGGACAAGCGTGTGCGCGCAGACACAGGTGCACTCTCTCTTTCCTCACTCTCGTAGTCCGAAGGGACGGCAATCCGACGCCACCGGAGAGAGATCAGGCGCAGGACCAACGGCTCTAGGTGCTTTCCGAGGCACGATGGTATCACACCGCCAACTTCCAAACTCCGGGCTGTTACTAAGAAATCCCTAGTGGAAAAACCTAATAACACTTTACCCGACCTGGGAATCGAACTCAGGACCACGCTCAGCAGTCGCGCTTGCGCCCACAAGACCTACGAGGCAGTTATAATAATTACGAGATCATCAAATACCAAGCAACCATCTAACAGCACATATTTATTGCGCAACCCAACCCCGCGCAAAACTTAAGCATCACTTCAGAGCTCAGAAAACTTAATTCAATTGCAAATGTTTATCAGAATATCTTGAACTTTCATCCAAGTTCTGAGTCTTCTGAGTCCCCAGTGAATTGTAGATGAAGGTTTATTATAAAAGGATTTCTCTGCTGGACAGTAGAAACATTGCAGGGACAGTTTCACTCCCAATCGAGATGAAATTTGCATTTTGCGTGCTGAAGTCGCCGCGGGCCGGCTGATTTAAATAGAGCGTTGATATTGTGTGGTGCAAGTGTGGTGAATATTGAATGCAATGTGGAGATTTTTATTGAAATAGCATGTAGTAAGTAGGACCTTTGTAAGGCGAACGAGGGGCCGAAGCCAACTCGCAGAAGCCTGTTAGACTTTTTGAATGAAATAAGGCACCAACAGACGATTATCCATGTATGCACGATACTATATGCATATGCACCCAAGGACAATCCCCGGTTGGTGCATTTTATAACATGGAAACAAAATATATTGGGCTATAGTAGATGGGTAAAATATAACGAAAAATATATATTTATAATAAATATTATAAATTTAAATGGAAGCAGTGGTGGCCCAGTGGAGTAGCGGTGACCCAGTGGAGCAGTGGTGGCCCAGTGGTAACGGCCGCGACTTACGAGTTGTAGATCGTAGGTTCAAACCCAGACAGGCGCTTTACTTTGAGTAAATGATTTCATCACCACTGCTCTCAAAACGGTGAAGGAAAACAGGGTGAGGAAACCGGCATGTCCTAGAACCAAAAATTCGAAGACTTGTGACATCTACCAACCTGCACGTGGATTACGGCCCACTCCCTCTTATAGAGAGGAGGCCTGTGTCCCAGCAGTGGGAACATTATGGGCTGATTATGTAAATTAAAACTATGGAAGGACTATGACCCCTGCCTGAAAAATGGCAGGGGGTGACCCGTACACTAAATCTATTATTATTATTATTGTCCTTACCAGCTATAAGCAGAGAGAACTGGAGAGGGTAAGGACGCCTTTGCTCTGCAGTGGGACATCACAGGCTTTTAATAACAATAATAGGTTTTGTTTTTTCCTCTTTATTTGTTTTGGGTTTTTTTTATCTAAAAAACAATAAAAGGTACTTATATAAATTCAACACAGCGCAACGCAGCCTTGAAAATCATTGCAGCAGCAAATGACAATGAAAATATCAGATACTCCCTGTTGTCCGCGTCTTCATCTGCGTGTAATTTTTTTATTTGAAGTCGGTGCAGTATGTATCTCCTTGACATATCGATCATCATCATCATCATCTGCTTAACCTTTTCCCAACTATGTTGGGGTCGGCTTCCAGTCTTACCAGATACATCTGAATACACTGGTATTCAGCTACCCAGCTAGGTAGCTAGGTGTTACCCAGTAACTGGGTTGTGGAGGTCAGATAGGCAGTCGCTCCATGTAAAATACTGATTTCACATGGAGCGACTGCCTATCTGACCCCTACCCCTTGATAAGACTGGTTTTCAGACTTTCAAGCTTCTGACGACCCGTAACGACTGCCGAAGATCTACAAATGACAGCCGGGACCAACGGCTTAGCGTGCTTTCTGAAGCACGGAGGGGTATTGGTATGTAAAGATGGTCACCCATCCACGGACCAACCGCGGCAAGCGTAGCTTAACCTGATCGATCGACCCGTGCGGCTGTTATTAATTAGCCACAAGCCCCTCTTTATATCGATATCACCCAAATTTTGTAGTGTTGCAAAAAACCATTCGCTGAGACACCTTGATATTAGGAAATCTGACAGCTGGGTCAAACACAAAAACGAGTGAATAAATGTTCAGGTTACATAAATTCCAGATGTTACATTAATAGAGCGTGTTTGTGTTTTTAATACTTAAGATTAAGTTATTTAGTTTTTTATTTAGTTATTTATTTATTTAGTTTTTATTTAGATTTAATACTTAAGATTAAGTTATTATATTAGGCATATTATATTTGATCTTATTTTATTTAAAAACATAAATTTATTAATTTTCTGCTTTCGTTCATACCAAAATGTCTCCTACTGTAGACTGTTCGGATGCTAAGCACCTCAGTTTGATAGATGTTTAAAAATATTTCAGGAACAATAAATTTAAAACTTTTAATGTGAATGTACGCAAAAATTAAACAACTTTTCATATTAGCGTAGATCAAAAAATCAGTAATCCATATCTTCGAATAAAAATATATAAACATATTGTTCTAATATTTGTAGTCTTCTACTGTAGACACATAAAACTCACACAATTTTAAATATTTCGAACGCACCCAATATATTTTTTGGGTTATGTTGGCTTCACTGCTTCAAACGTCGCTCATTTGTTCGTGATTTCCTTAAATGGCGTCTGCGGTGGTGAAAAAATATTGCTATTAAAGGATACACAAGATTTTGGTCGTGTTTTGAAGATCTTTCCTGTATTACGTATATATTGGTAAGTAGATAATTAAAAAATATACAAATCGTAAGCGTTTATGTGCATTAGGGATAGGTTTGCAAAATTCAACATGCGTTCGTTCTAACCTCAAAATATTTTAAGATACCATATTTGTTTTACATTATGTCTTACCTGTAGACATCTTTCCTGTAGGTGCATGTGTCTACAGGAAATACTGTTGTCTACAGAAGCGACGTAAAATAAGTTTCACTCTAGCTCAAACATCTTTTTCTCTATAGAAGACATGCATGTGACTGGCAAATGGTGTAGGAAGCATCCTTAAGTATATGGAAATTATGTAAATATTGTTACAGTTACGATGCCACGGGCAAGTAGAAGTAGGATTCAGCTTTCTGGGGAAGAGAAAAAAAGACGCAGGCGTGAACAAAATAAGCTCAGTATCCGTCGTGCACGTGCCAAAATGGATGAAGCAGCATTAGAAGAAAGAAGAAGACAGGACAGGGAAAGATATCGACGAAAAAAAGAACAAGGCAAAATAAAAACTATTAAAGACTACACCCCTAGAGAACAACGACAAATCAGAAAAATATGGAGGGAATAGGCCAAATCAAGACGTCAAAAGGAAAAAAAAATTAAAAATGCTTTGCGTTTCGCTGAGCAGAATACTCCACCGTCGAGTCCCTCATGTTCACGTATTAATGTTGGGAATGCTATTGTGAAACGCAACGCGCGTAGATTAAGAATCGAAAATAACTACCTAAAAAAATACATGAGATGGAAACTAAAATGGCAAAGTACCGTATGAGAGCTATTAGATCTTGTATTGGAGAAAACAAAGAAAAGAACTATTCACAAAGAAAGTTAAAGAAGGCGCAAGAAAAAAAAAAAGCAGTCGAAGATTTTTTGCTTCAAGATGGAAATAGCACACTTACATCAGGAAAAAAAGACACCATAACAAGAAAAAAAATTAAGAAACAAGTACGTTTTTTGAATGATTCTCTTCTTAACCTACAAAGCCTTTGTTAGTAAGTCTGGTACTAATATCTCATATGAAACTTTTCGGAGGTATCGTCCATTCTGGGTCTTGTTTCCTAAAGTTAACGCTAGAAACACTTGTTTATGTACCATACACGCTAATAATAGTTTTATAATTCAATCTCTGTATAATGCTAAGATGTTTTCTTATAAATCTATAACGGACTTGCTAAAGTATTTTTGCTGTAACAATACGCTAAGCTTGACTTGCTTAGAAAAGAAATGTTCTGGTTGCAAAGACAAAACTTTCCAGTGTAATATTTTTGACGTTAATGAACTGTATCATTTGAGAGGTGGGTCACAAAAAGTGTTCCTGTGGTTATTAAAAATACCACAAAGCAGTGTCGCAAAACGATTAAGGAAAAGGTGCAAACCACAAAGAAACTACTCTTTGAAAAATTAATCTTAAATTTACCTACTTTAAGAAACCACGTGGCAAACATGCTTCATCAAATTAAATCTATACAACATGTTAAACAAAATTTGTCTACCTTTGAGGGATTACTACACATAGACTTCTCTGAAAATTACATACTTACAATTATATGTAAGTATGGACAAGAGGTCCAGTCGGCACATTTTGATGGATCAAAATCTCAAATCTCGCTACATACAAGCGTATATTATAATACCAACTTGGAGTCCCCTAATAATTATGTAAACAGTTATTCTTTCTGTACCGCATCAGAAAACCTCTGACATGACCCAACTGCTATATGCATCCACTTAATTGCTTTAATAAACAGAATTAAGGAACTGTCCCCTGAGTTGCAAACTTTACACATTTTAAGCGATGGTCCTCTAACTCAATACCGCAACAAGTCCATGTTTTTTTTTAATCGCAACGTTATTATGCAAAGAATTTTCGGTTACATCTATTATTTGGCATTTTAGTGAACGAGGACATGGAAAAGGTGCACCCGATGGTGTTGGAGGGTGCATCAAGCGCATTTGCGATAGTCATGTCGCAAAGGGAAATGACGTGTCTAATCTAGATGATTTAATGGTATGCTTATCTATAAATTGTAAAGGTATAGAAGTGTTTAAAATCGACGAGTCGAGGTTTTCTGAAATCGATCTACTTTTGAAGGAGAGTGCTACACGTCCTTTTAAAGGTACGCTCAAAATACACCAAATTACATGGTATAAACAAAATCCTCATGTTATCCATGCCAGGCGATTGAGTTGTTTGGATTGTGCAGCCCATGAAAGATGTCCGCATTATGAAATTGGACAGATTCAAATACAGTTTAAAGCTCCAGTATCTCCCACTAATTCCGTATTATCTGATCACCACTTTTTCAATGAGTCGCCGGCATCTGCTCTAGCAGGGCCTTCCAAGGATCGCAATTCTTTGTTTGAAGCTTACTCACCTGAAAGTACAGGAACTAGTAATGCTACAACTGAGCCGCTGTCGCCTGGTTTCTCTGACAGATTGACACCTGATAATCCAATTGAAAACTTAAATTTACAAAGATATAGACCTATGAAAAATGCACCTCGCGGTCCTGTCGCCTTAGACGACTCTGATTCTTCCGTAGAAATGACACCAAAGAAACGCCAAATGCCTTTTATAATGGAAGATTCTGACGATGAAAATATATTTTAATAGTTTTTTTCTTTACGAAGAAAAGATGTCCAGTCTGTGGACATTTTGACATTTTTTATTTTATATTTCATGATACTATAACTTTCGCAAATTGTTTGCTTATTTTGGCGATTGAATACTATTTTGATTATTTTAAATTAGGTTTTCGAAATATGTCATTACTTTTTGATTACTTTATAAGGTATATGTTATCATCTGTAGAAAACCAGGTCTTTTCTGTGAAATTTCTACAGGACAGATGTCGATTCTGTGGGCATTTCTTTATAATTTTTTATTTTCTAAATACTTGAATTTTCAAACGTTATTTTGTCTTGTAGCGAAAGTGTTTTTTATTTTGATTATTATAAATTAAGTTCTGTAAAGAAATCATAATAATGTGATGACATAATAAGGTTTATGTTCTTACCTGTAGACAATTAGGTCTTCTCTGTAGCCTTATAAAAATGAAAATTGTTATTTTTTGAGAGAATATGTGAGACTGATCTATATCGATATTATTAAGAATTATAAGAGACTGTTACACGAATAAAGGCTGATTTTCAAACTCATATGTGAGGTTTTATTTTTTGGAAATGATGAATTACGCATTTTGTGTTTGACCCAGCTAGATCATTATCAATCAATCAATCAATCAAAATATTTCATTTCACATGGGCACTTATGAATTGTCAGAAGCTAGG
This sequence comes from Atethmia centrago, assembly GCA_905333075.3. Classification (NCBI taxonomy): domain Eukaryota; kingdom Metazoa; phylum Arthropoda; class Insecta; order Lepidoptera; family Noctuidae; genus Atethmia; species Atethmia centrago. The sequence goes on along the minus strand of HG995378.1, from coordinate 23,677,300 downwards.
TGCACGGCTCCAATTGGTCGTTTCCTATGGAGCCGGCAAGAAACTCCACGGTTACTTTTTTTTTAATACATAATTGGCTTTTACGATGTTTTCAAATTACAGTGTTAATAGGTATGGGTATTAGAAGTAAGTTTTTACTCTGTCTCTCTACCTAGCTCTCCCACATGGTGATGAGGTCTGCTTCCCTCGTTCCTCATAATTTTTCACCGGACCAAATTTATTCACTATTCATAAAGTTACCTCTTAGAACTTGCACCGCTGATCAGCATGTAACAGCTGCTCAACCTACCACTATCGACTCATGGAACACCTTTCTAATGCTAATAGAAATTCTCGGACGCCAGCAGACAATGTGCCTAGATTCAAGAGCAGTAGTTAGATCTAACTTCCAATAGAACTAACCACCAACTATGTTGTACGGATTTCCATATAGAATTAACCGTGTAGAAAGTTAACAAAGTGGGTAAATGTTTTGGTATTTTTTGTATAATAATAATAATAATAACATACATAATCGCCTATAATGTTCCCACTGCTGGGACACAGGCCTCCTCTATGTGAGAGGGAGTGGGCCGTAATCCACCACGTGGGCCCAGTGCGCGTTGGTAGATGTCAAATGTCTTCGAATTTTTGGTTCTAGGAGGTGCCGGTTTCCTCACGATGTTTTCCTTCACCGTTTTGAGAGCAGTTGTGATGAAATAATTTACTCAAAGTAATGCGCCTGTCTGGGTTCGAACCTACGACCTACAACTCGTAAGTCACAGCCGTTACCACTGGGCCTCCACTGCTCTCTGTATTTTTGTATAACTTTGTTTAGTAACTAACTGTTGTTTTATTAATTTGTTTTGTTTTGTTTTGGTCATTTTGAGGGGATAAATGAAAGCTAACAAAGGTATTTACAAGGCAGATGTGAATGGAAACACCGGGAGGGGACGCCCTAGGAAGACATTTAGACCTAATTGGTGATGTTCTTCAGAAACGTCAGGTGCGCAGTACTCGCAACCGGCGTGCGTGTATGAACAGATCTATGAACGTAAGCGAAGCAAAAGGAGTATGTAAGGTGCGTAGCAGGTGGCGTTTTATAGTTTCTGCCTACCCCCATGGGAAGAACACGAATAAAAATAATATAAGCTCATTTTCGGTAATACCCAAGCATTTCATAACGTGAACAGCTTTTTAGAAAAGTTCTAAGACTTCCTTCATGGGCCTGATTTAATTATAAGTCCATTAGAAATGAATTCATACACAGTTTCCTAACAGTTCAGCGATGCATAATGTCATAGTAGATCGTGCCTTGAAGAAAAACAGGCATCAACTTTCGAAGAACATGTACACAGCTAAAATCACAAGGCAATAAATCAGAAACCTGGTCCTCTCGACAAACAAACTCATCAAAATTCGTGTCCAATCTTCAAACGCATAAAATTACATGAACCGTCCTCAATTCCCAAATATAGTTAGTTCCACGTACAATGCAATCCCTGCTCTGAATCCAGTGCAAATAAATCAACAAGGTAGACGAAAATTTGTTCACACATTCGTCATACCAATTTATGGCTGAGAAATGTTGGGGGACGTACCAACCTAAATCATAGGAAAGTATGCTCCGGTTAGTGTACTGACTAGGAGAAATTTGAGATTATAATAATAATCGTCGGGTTTGTTATTCGATTTCATTAATTAATTAGATTGGGGAGCAATTAATTTTATGTAAATTTGGGTAACACTATTTTAACCCCCGACGCAAAAACGACAGGGTGTTATAAGTTTGACGTGTCTCTCTGTCTTTCTGTGTGTGGGTGTGTGTGCCTGTCTGTGGCATCGTAGTTCCCGAACGCATGAACCGATTTTGATTTGGTTTTGTTTCGTTTGAAAGGTGACTTAATCGAGAGTGTTCTTAGCTATGGTTCAAAAAAATCAGTTCAGTCGTTTGATGATTATCAGTTCTTTTCTAGTTGATATTTAACTCGCTCACTAACTTACAGTGCAGGTATCGTGTTTGGGCTCATTGTACTGGTCTCAATAAATAGGTTATAGCTAGATGGTGATCAGGGTCTGATGATGGAGAAGGAAAGAGAAATGAGAAATGATAAGTACCTTCACTTTGGGAAAAATACCTACAGGTGCGCAGATTTCGGAGACGCACGTATCGATGGCAGCGTGTCTGACCTACTAGTAATATATAAAGTTTAAAAGTAGATAATAAAAGTTAAATTTAAAATTTAAAAATCCCCCGTCACTAACAAAAACTTCTAAAACTTAAAGGGCCCAATACGTATTATTTTCTTACTTTTTTGATGTTTTTGTTAATGTCGGGGGTTTTGTTTCTAGATGTGATCGTTTATTCCCTTATAGCTAAAAATATGAATATTTTATACCATTACTTCCATGTAATTTTAAACTAGTTTTACAGCCGACATTTCTTTCATATGGAACTGCTTCAACTATTAAGTTCCATTTGATTATAGTTGAGTTCCATATTGTACTATTGTGGGACCTTGTGGTATAATAATTTTCTGAGAATTTAAACGTTCTTTGCATAGTAAGTTACCTATTAGCTGCGCTGACTAAACGTTAAATGTTCTAGTTTTGATCACGCTCAACTTTCATAAGAACAGACCTGAGGCCCATGCGGGTTGATGCTCAGAAATGTACAACAAACCAATTCAGACCTCCACCCGACGCTGCTACAAGACTTTCTATAACAGTGCACCATTTTGTCAAAATGGCACTCCTTCGCTGAAGCCAGTCACTTATCAATCTTTTAATTATAAAACAGCTTGAAACATTCACGGCCTTATAAAACAAGATCCAAACAATACCCCACATAAATTACAAGACTGCATTGCGTCAGGATGAATTTAGCCGAATGGTCTCAACAATAAGTTTTGGATCTCGACCCTCCTCCGTTGTGTAAAGGTAGTGGCCACCGCAAGTGTAACGTGGTTGGAACACCTTGGCGCAAGTTCCTCACGTAAGCGACGAGCAACGAATCCGGAATACGAAATCGCACTTGGCAGTGTTACCAAAGATAATGACTGGCTGTGGTTATGGAGAAAAGATGCATCACAGATTCTTGGTTATGAGGTAAGGAGATGATAGTTAAGAATGCTCATAACAGAATAGAAATCTGTGTTTTTTCTAACAGGAAAAAGATCAAAATCTTTAGATTACTGAGCTGAAAACCAGATCCAGTGGTCTAACCCTAGGCTTGTGCTAAAAAAAATTACTGATTGAACTACTTAAGTCCTGTAATCATTTCATAGTGTTGGAACTTTGTAACTCCTGCAAAGCTTAAAAAAAAAAAAACAAGAATAATTCCTTGAATTTATTTCTTACAAACTAAATAAAAATTCCACGTGCTTATTGAAATTAATTGCTAAATAAAATAATGAAAAATACAGTTTCATCTCAGAGCCCTTTTCTCGCCAATTTAGCCAAATCCGTCAGTGCAGTCAAGAGTCAGAAAATCTTAGAAGACAACGTAAGTTGGTTCGGTAGCTACGCCACAGATGTTGTCCCTGGCTGATATGTACATGTATCCGCCAATGCCCCACTGTGGGCCCCAAGAGTTCTTTAGGACCCAGAAGGTGTCACCATCGCGTTCGCCGTACCCAACCAAGGTAACCTCGTGGTTCAGATGGAGCTGATTACTGGAATAGCAAATAGTAAATTATTATTTTCACATTAAGAAAATGTCTATGCAAGAAAGTAAGATATTTGAACGATAGATGATTATAATAATATAATCCTGTTGCCTGTGACTTTTGTATATAATCTTTTTTTCTACAAATATCCATGACGTAGTAGCCACGTCCTTCTCCAGGGCCTAGGCTACGTATCTGTCAAATTTAATTAAGATCGGTTCAGTGGTTTAGGCTTGAAAAGGTAAAAGACACATAGACTTACTTTCGCTCTTATATTATTAGTATAGATTGTATTTGGTGCATGAAGATCAATGGATAATTAATCTTAGAATCCGAGGTGACGTAGAAATACCCCTGATTCGCTCTAAAATTCATGAAATACTTACCAATCGGTATCGTAGAAGATTCCAGATGAGTATCTAGAGAAAGACTCGGTGACATGGACTGACACGGACAAGGGACCATGGTTGACTAGTGCGACCTAGGAAGAGAATTTTCAGTTAAAACAGAATTATGCAATTACCTAGGGCTAGACTAAATATATTCTAGACACACCAATGTAGTAATTGTGTCCAAAATCATGCTTACCTTCAAGGCTCCAACGCTTAGTGGCGTAACATCGGTGTAACCGCGGATCGGGAAAATCGTCGTCATGTTTTTAATGTTACATTCGCCATTCTATAAAAGAAATAATACCAATTATATTTTCGTTACAACATTTTTTGAAACACACAGCGACAGCTAGATTTAATATTGTTGATTAATAACTTGAGACTATTAGAGTTTCATTAATAAGATGTGTTCTGTCTCATCTCTGCAGAATGTACCTTGTTAGTGTATGGACCATATTCTGCTTCAGTCGGCAAGCCATACTCCATCATCCACTCGTACGCCGCGTTGTCAGTGCCGCCATCACAGCCCGCGGCACCGAATCTGTACATTGTGAGCATTTAGTTACTTAGTTAAAATACATTAGTTAAAGCACAGATTCTAAGTGTTACATTTGACAGAACATTTTTAGTGGACCAAAGTGAATTCAGCCTTTGCTAACATATTGTGCGGCTTTTCGATAATATGTTTCCAGAAAGTCGTTAATATCGATGGCGATCTTTGTAAGTGTTAAATTAAATACGAATTTCTTAAAATACTAAATGTTCTTATAATACAAGTACAATAGTTATGTTTTTAAAATATGATTGACGCGTAAAAGTGTTTATACAAACCTTCTTACAGAAATAAAATCATTTTATCATTTAACTTAGATCGGTTATAACAAGCAATGGCAGATTGACACCAAGATAAAGGAAATAGAACAACGAAATGATGACAATTTTAGAGGCGGCCATTTCAGATTAACTGCAGCAGTAAGTAATCAAAAATAATCTAGTAATAACAACCGCACGGGTTAAGCCGTTGGTCCCGGCTGTCATTCGTAGATCTTTGACAGTCGTTACGGATAGTCAGAAGCCCGAAAGTCTGACAACCAGTCTTCTTACCAAGGGGTATCGTATTACCCAGTGACTTGGGTGTGGAGGTCAGATAGACAGTCGCTCCATGTAGACTGCAAGCCGACCCCAAAATAGTTGGGAAATGGCTAGGCAGATGATGATGTATATAAGTAAGTAATCCAAAAGAACAGTTTTCAGTCGTAGAGCATTATAAAGGCAACAAGATGGGACAGATGCAAAATTAAAGTGTGGAAATCCAAGAGTCCGATAAGATGACGTGAAGCAAATAACCAAATAGGCAGTTATCCAAAAATGTACGCCGAGATACAAGACCCGTCCTAGTGATGAACTAGGACGGGTCTTGTATCTCTGCGTACATTTTTATAGATGTTGCCATGTTACATAATCTAAATTCTAACCTGTTTGTAATTCATTGTATTATTCTGGGTGACATAAAAATATTATAATTTATAATATTATAATTAAAACTGAAATACTTACGCCCAAGCGCAGTCCACAATGGCTTGGTTGCTGAGAGCCATCAGCTTGCCACCGTTGATTCTCGCCAGCGCTCCTTCCACTGCGCCAGTCGTTCCGAAGGTCCAGCAAGAACCACAGTCCTCTTGATCTGTTGGGAAAAGATTCCATCTATTTATTTGTACTGTTAATTTTAAGTATAGTTTCTTTTTGCTGAATGTTAACTAGGTTACTTATGTTTTGTCACTTACTTTTAACGTTTGAAACAAGTCCCAAAAGCCTCGCGTCATATTCTTTGGGTATTTCGCTTGAGATATCACCCAATTTTTCTTCATCGTAAGGGAAAGGGATCGTTCCAACTTTTCCTTCTGGGCGCCTCATCAGACCCATGTATCTTTTCATTTCTTCGGGAGTCTTATCAGCGAATTTGTTGATAGCTAGTTTGTAACCCTTGTTTTGACGGTTGGTCTGGATTACTTGCCTAAAAAGATGTAAGAGTTATAAGAATCAAACCTATGACTTCTAAAATTAATATCAATTAATATAAAATTACCTCATACTCCTCTTGAAGATACTCTTTCTCATTGCATGCTCATTAGAATCAGAGTACTTGGTGTTATAGGTCTTTTTGAATCTGAAAATAATAACATCAAGTCATTCTGGTTTCTAAGTACCATCAACAGTATTTTTAAGTTATATATTTTTTATAAAATAATATTCACATACGATTTGAAAACATGGTCGACATGTTTGTCGTTGTCAACATCAACGAACAACAAATGCTTGTTTACACCTTCACTGTCTTTAGTGTGAGTAATAGGTTCAGTTGAACAACCATCTGTGAAGAAACAAAGTCTATAATTATATAATATTCCTAACTATATTCAACAAAATAGGTTGCCAATACTAACAAACAACAACACAACAAACAATATAATACAACAATACGTACAATCCTCAACATCGAAGACACTACGGAAAGAGAAGTCTTTGTCGTAATCATAGAAGTCCCAAATTTCGTGTTTGTCCTTCGATCCCAACCAAGAGTTGAACTCCAAAATTTCGTATCTGAAATCGGTTCATAATTATTATTAATCTTCGTAATAAAAAGGCTAATTCAGTATTCGTAGCGACGATATTATTATTTTAAAGATCAACAAAGCACGCGACATCAAGGCCAAGAGCAAGACCACTAGACAATAAAAAAAGAATTGATCCTAATTCTTTTATGTCACTTTTTTTACTCTAAAATTGCCCAGCAATCCAAGCATCCTTCTTCCGTAAAACTTATTTAAAGGGATCTAAAACATGGGGATTAAGTTTATGTTTGTGTTTCCTTACCTGACAGGAACCCAGGCTTCTTCGTTTTCATCGTAAGTAGCCCAAATAGTACTTTCTGTGTCAGTACTTTCATCTTTAACGTCGTTAATGAACTTGGTACAATCTTTGTCGTTGATCGTTTCTTCAACTGTATGACGGAAAGATATTATTGAAATATCTATATACAAAAAAAAATAATTTCCTTTTAAAAAATACTTAAGGCCAGCAAAACTCAATTTTTTGCGCTTTCGGCTACACAGTGCCATGAGGTGACTACACCATCAATTTGACGTCAATTTGATTGAATACTATGGTCACATTAACGATAAACTGATGGTGTAAAGCCCCATTCACAATGTGCCACTTTCTTGCCCATGAAATATAATAAAATTGAAGCAACAAATGACTTGCATCTGCTAAACACCGTTTAGACGGTGCCACTTTTATAGAGTTGGTTCAACTTGCAATGCAAGGCGATTAAATCGCACCGCGTAAATCAGGCTTTATGAGTAGATTATCTAGATTGATGGTTAAATTTTTCAATGATTTTCGTTCGTCTCAAATTGATGCCAAATAAAATATTGTTCTTCTACGGTAAATGGGTTTTTCTTCTTTTAACCTCAATACGATTTTTCTTTGAGAACGGTATGGTAGTTAATTTAAAATTTACATTTCTCAACATCTATCACTAGTAAGAATTTGTTTTTACTAAGTGTTTCTTTCGGATTGTTTTGGTTCTTACCGTCGTCGGCCTCAAAATCATCAGCATCAGGAAGAATAGTTTCAGGTGTCAGTCTGTCCCATTTGTCTCCTTCCATGTTGTTACACACTGTTATTACATCTTGGTCTCGTGACGCTTCAGGATGGATCTGTTGTGAGAAATGGGCTTTAGTTGCTTACAGTTTTGATAGATGATAAACTTAACATGGCGCCACTGCTGCAGCTATTGAGACCCTCAAGTGGCGCAAATACTGTAACCTTATAGGAAACTACAGTTTTGAGCCGTTTGGGGTCGAAACGCTCGGATCATGGGGCCCGAGTGCGCGTCTCCTTTTTAAGGTAATTTCTCGCCGATTGATCGACACTTCACGTGACCAGAGGGCTGGCTCGTTCTTTGGCTAAAGAATTAGCATTGCCATTCAACGTGGAAATACTGCCAGTCTTCTGGGCACGTTTCCGGATGACAGCGATGCGGACGAATACTTTGACGCCTAAGTGTCATTTTGTTTTTTGTATTCATTTGTTTATATAGTTAGTAATTTAATTTATCACCTACCTAGTGTAAATAGTTAGTAGCATCAATATTGTATATTATCTAAGTTATATATTTAGTTTTAAAATTATTAAAGACATAAGGGTTGGACAGTGGTATATAGTCGGTGTACACCCAACTTTTGCCGGTTATATTTAAGTTCCATATAACAGGAGACGAACCTATTGCAATCAACCGGGGAGAAATCCAGACTACTGGGAAAATTTCTTTTGAAAAAACCCAGCAACACTTTGCCCAACCGGGAATCGAACCCAGGACCTTGAGCTCAGCGCTAGACCAACGAGTCAGTCATAAATATAAACGTATGATAAAATATGGACTCCTTTTACTGACCTCAAATTTAACACCATACCGGAATTGCTTGTTTTTAGAATTTACAAAAGACTTCACGTAACCATTGTTGTAATCTATTCTCGATTGCTTGGAGGTTTTCCTAAAAAAGAAAACGATACTCAACCCATTGATATACACAATATTTTTGTATTCACTATTTTGTTACTTTTAGTGTTCTTTTTATTGTTTTCACGATGTTGTTAGTTATAATATTATTTTTTATGGTTCCGTTGTAAACAAAAACCCTTATAGGTATTTTCGCCATGTCCGTCTGTCTGTCTGTCTATCTGTCTGTCCCCACTATAGCTCAAAGACGTTTAGTACTAGAAAGCTGTAATTTGGCATAGGTATACATATTAATCACGCCAACAAAGTGGTACGAGAAAAGGTTGAATTTTTTTTTTTTTTTTTATTTCCTTGCACGTAATGTGGGGATTATATTTTTTTCTCGTCTATCTTATGGTGTATTGTTGGATAGGCCGTTCAAAAATATTCTGGGTTATTATTCGATTCAAGAATCCGTTTGCGTAATGTTAAGCTTTAAAGTGCTATTTTTTGTTAGAGTCAAGTGTCTCCCCCCCCCCCTGCCAGCTAAATGGTTGTTTAAGGAGAAGTGAAAAAAAAAAATGACAGTACTACATATAATGAAATTAAAAGGAAAGCTATCTCAGTTAAGTAGGCTTTACAACTTAACGACCAACTTAAATTTGCAGTTGGAGAATTGACCGTGACATATATCGATGTATGGGAGAATATGTTTTTCAACCACAATGTTAAGTTTGTTTTTGGGATGAAATCATCCAAACTAATCGCAACTACGGAACTCTTCATTGTGCATGGTGGGACACGCACTTGGCCGGTTTTATATAGTTGTATTTCCTGTACGTATCCCAAATAAAATTATTTTCTTTCTTTCTCTCTTCCCTATATGTTTGCAACTATCAACAATATGATCAGCAAAGTGTACAGTCTCTTGAATTTACAGAGAAACTAAATAATGTAATGTATACTAAAACTAAAAGTTATAAGCAGAACCACTGGAATTTTACTTGCCTACCGTAATTTGACAGTCAAACAAAAATAGTTTTTTTTTTTCGTTGTAAACTTTAAATTTAAAATAAAATGAATTGTTCAGTCAACAACAACAAGAAAATTAAATAAAAACATCCATGAACTCACCAGACAGCATAGTTTTCAATGACATTGTCAGTTAGTGACATTCTTGTCGCCTTTAACTTGTACTGATTCGGCCATTTAAGGGGTCGTTCGTCATTTATGACCTCAGCATTTTTGGCATCAGTTTTGTTCACACCTTTGCCCACTCTTTTGAGCTCAGCTTTTGCCTTTTTCACTGAAAGTTTACAAAGTACAATAACATGGTCCTTTCACCTGTATCAGATTTTATGTTAACCACAGTTTTCTGCTATCGTAATAGCAGAAGCAGGGCTCCTCCACCAACTGTTGCTAGAGGAGCTCTGTGCATTTGAACAACACCATTATCAGAGCAAAAAAGTTATTTATAATATAGATTGAGAGGGTTGATGAGATTAACCAAAAGCTCTCGGTTAAATTTCAGATAGCAGCCCCAGTGAATTAATGATGCCACCGTAGGCGCGGGCTTGCGGACGGTGAGCAATGGGTAGCTCGCCGTCCGATAAGGACCAGGCCCGGGTCGATGGCGCGTTGTGTTCCACGCGCGACTCAAACAGATGTTAGCACAAATGCAGGGGTCCACTAGGGCAGGCATCGGCCTGCCGGGGTCATGGGAAAGGTTGAAAGGGATACCGAGGCCCCTGGCAACACAGGCAATGGAAGGAACGCGGGTGGGCTTTAGTCAGTAAGAGTCTGACAAAGAAAAAAAAATGTATGAATGATATAACCATAATAGATACATTAATAGGTACAGTAATAATAACTTACCACTTAAACCCTGTGTGATCACCACCAGCCCGAAAAGTAACCAGACAAATTTAGCCATCGTGAAGCCCAGAACCACAGATCCCAGAGCCCCATATACACTATGTAACAAAATATGCTGTGTTCCAGCCTTTTATGTATTCAGATTGTGCTAATTAATAGGACTCATTATAGGTTCATTTGATAATGAAAGTAAATATTAGTGTAGATCTGATAACAGTAATTTGATTAAATTACAAAAAAACTAGCTGTGCCTCACGGGTTTACCCTCGTAATTCTCGATCCCATGGGAATATCGGAATAAAAAGTATCCTATGTCTTAATCCAGGTTATGATCTACCAATGTGCCAAATTTTATCCAAATCCGTTCAGCCTTTTGGAGTGAAAGCGTAATAAACAAACAAACTCACATTTGCATTTATAATATTACTAGCTGTGACCCGCGGTTTCACCCGATAAGGCTCGATCCCGTGGGAATATCGGCATAAATGTATCATTTGTCCTAATCCAGGTTATGATCTACTAATGTGCCAAATTTTATCCAAATCCGTTCAGCCTTTTGGAGTGAAAGCGTAATAAACAAACAAACTTACTTTCACATTTATAATATTACTAGCTGTGACCCGCGGTTTCACCTGCATAAGTCGCGATCCCGTGGGGATATCGGGATAAAAAGAATCCTATCCTAATCCAGGTCATGATCTACCTATGCGCCTAAATTCATCCAAGTCCGTTCAGCCGTTTTGGCGTGAAAGCGTAACAAACAACCAAACTCGCTTTCGTATTTATAATAATAGGAAGGAATTAAGGATAGTGGCTTTTCTCGTGACTTTTATCTGGTGGTCTTAGTAGCGTATTATTGGGCATTCTATTCTCCACTGTCCTCCAGTAGCTCGATGAGTTTGCCTTCCCTACGGATAGTGGTATAGAATGCCCAATAATAAACGATTGACTCGACTCTCTAGTGTATTACTGTACTCGACCATTGATCATACGAGTTCGCTATCACTCTGAAGGGTCGTACAGAATGCTCAATAATGAACAGTCGACTCGATCAATGACCAGTAACGCGATAGAGGTTGCGTGAATTTGTAATCAGTTTTGTAAAGGGTAACCAACTCACTGCAAACATCTTTCAATTACTTATAGAACAATGAGACTGACAAACATGGCTTTGATAGCAAACCTTTTTTTTTGGTGGGAATTCATCAAATAACTTCTACCGCTCTGGGCGGAGCGGGAGGGTGTGTCAGACATTTACTGACTAAAACCCACCAAGTCTCAAAGCTACACTTAGAAACTAGAAAGCTGGCTAATTCACTATGCCTTTTCATTGAGATAAAGTGCGCTAGGAGTAGTGGCCCACTAGTAACGGCTGCGAATTACGAGTTGCAGCTCGTAGGTTCCAACCCAAACAGGCGCTTTACTTTGTGTAAATCATTTCATCACCACTGCTCTCAAAACGGTGTAGGAAAACATCGTGAGGAAACCGACATGTTCTAGAACCAAAATTCGCAAAACATGTGACATCTACCAACCCGCACTAGGCCCGCGTGGTGGATTACGGCACACTCCCTCTCACAGAGGCCCATGTCCCAGCAATGGGAACTTTATAGGCTTTTTTTTTATGCGAATTTGTCAAATAACTTCTCCCGCTCTGGGCGGAGCGGGAGGGTGTGTCAGACTCTTACTGACTTTAACCCACCCGTATTCCCTCCTGTTGCCAGGGGCCTTGGTGACCCATTAGTACCTTCCCGCGACCCCGGCAGGCATCGGCCCTAGTGGACCCCTACATTGTGCTGACGACATCTCTTTGAGGCGCGCGTGGAATACAACGCGCCTTCGACCCGGGCCTGGTGCTTACCGGACGGTGTGCTACCCATTGCTCACCGTCCCGAAGGCCCGGCAAGCCCGCGCCTACGGTGGCCGGAAATCCGCCCGGGCGTCTCCTGCGGCGGCTAGGGGCGAGAAGGCGCGAAATTTGCCTTTTCATTAACCGTCCCGCCTCCTCCTTCACAAGCGTTAGTGCTTCGCAAAAGGAGGTGACGGCTGCCCATGCCCTCTCGCTCCGTACCATGGCCTGAACCAGGGCCGGACGCGAGAGATCTCTGCTGCCGATCGCCTCCACGAGGACACGGCGGTGCTTTGCCAAAGCCGGGCAGACTCCACCGTATGCTCCACCGTGTCCTCCGGGCGATCCACACAGTGGTGGCACCGGGGTGTTTCCTCCCGCCTTATCCGACACAGGTACCTCCCGAAGCTGCCGTGTCCGGTGAGGACCTGCGTCAGGCGAAAGGTGAGGACGCCGTGGCGCCTCTCTAGCCACTCCTCAAAGAGGAAACTTTATAGGCTAAGCTATGATTGCCGCGGTCGGTTCGTGGATATGTGACCATCCGTTACATATCGTGATCTCTCCGTGCCTCGGAAAGCACGTTAAGTTGGTCCCGGCTGTCATTCGTAGATCTTTGACAGTCGTTACGGATAGTCAGAAGCCTAAACGTCTGACAACCAGTCTTACCAAGGAATATCATGTTACCCAGAAACAGGCTTGTGGAGGTCAGATAAGCAGTAGCTTCGTGTAAAATACTGGTATTCAGCTGCATATGCTGCTGCAGCTGCGACTGGAATCCGACCCCAACATAATTGGGAAATAACTGGGCAGATCGACATTGACAGTGTTCTAGACTGTTAACTGTTGAGATTTTAACAATGTTTTAACCGAAAATCCCTTTCACAGAATTGAAAAAACTACCTACGTTTGCCAGTCATATCCATGTATGTATAACCTTTAGAAAGGGATTCAATAACATACCTACCTAAAAATAATAATGAGTTTGATAAACCCAATTTTTTTTAATGATCTCATTAGAACAGTTTTCATCATATCAACGAAATAACGGATTATATTTTAATTAAACCACGACAGATAGGTAAAATTTGCATATCGTTATAATACACACCACAACAAATTGGCATAAATAGTGACTTAATTATTTTGCTGAAAGCCTTGTTCCCTTCTTTTGTCTGGAAATACATAAAATACTAAGACCCTTTAATTAGATGAGCTCGAGCGAGTCGTAGGTTCGAACACTGACAGGTGCTTTAATTTGTGTACATTATTTCATCACCACTGCTCTCAACACGGTGAAGGAAAACATCGTGAGGAAACCAGCATGTCCTAAAACTAAAAATTCGAAGACGTGAACATCTACCAACCCGCACTGGGCCCGCGTGGTGAATCACGGCCCACTTTCTCTCTCCGAGAGGAGGCCTGCGTCCCAGCAGTGGGAACATTGTAGGCTGATTATGCACATGTCCAGTACACTTTTAAAAATGGTTATGTGGGTATTTTACTTAAAACACCACTTTCAACAAAATAATGCCCCCATCTTATTCACGGTAATAAATATACCAGAAGTTCTCACCAGTAGTTCGTTGCTGAGTCCTGACACACGAACATAATTCGGGTCTTCTCATTACAAGTAGGTACACTTCGAGACATAAAAACTGACCCATTACGAAATTGCATCATACGCGTTTTATGTCAGAAAATTTTCGCTCATCCAGTAACCCAATCACGAATCAAGTCAAATTGTTTTCTCACGATGAGCAGTGGACAACAGTTCTTGTTCTTCTAGTTGCCATGTTGGTACAACTGGTCCAATTATTTGTACGTAAGTAACGGACTGGCGAGCCTTTTGACGCGAAGGAAAATGCGGTTGGAATCTGGATAGAGTAAAATATTCCTACATATAAGAAATCAAGAAAGTTCGCGTGAGGTGATGAGTATTGGGATGATTTGAATAATCGCCCCTCACGGAATGCCAGTGTTGCGGTATTTATTTGTAAATATCGCAGCATTAAGCCCTTTTTCTTTTTCTTTTTTATTTTGTTTATTTTTTAGTGTGACACGATATAATATTTTTCTTTCTTCCCTTAAATTCTCAATTGCTTACCATAATGTTAGGTTAATTATGGTCCCTGTCGGGCACAAAATAGTTCAGGTAGGAGAGAGGAGGAAGAAACACTGACTGTTTAATGTGATATCTGATTTTATTGTTAGTTATGTAGTACGTGGGTTATAATAAGTTCTGTTTTATTAATACAGAATTGAATTTAAGAATTATAATTATTGTTTTATAAATTATATACATTTATTTATTAACATTGTAAATACTCTTTATTTTTTAATTATTAGGTAATTATTGTTTTATGTATTTATTATAATTATATTTATTACGTAATTAATATTTATAATCACCAGGGTACCTAAGTTATGTATAGGACGCTTCATAATGATAAAAAAAATCGTATTGCGAGTAGGTAAGCGTATCTTTAATAGTGAGTGTTTTTAGATACAAATACTATATTCCTACTATAGTTATGAAGTTACTTATAATTTATCATTTAAGTATTCGCTTATACTACTCATTATTGTTAAGCCGCGTCTTCGTGTTCTCGGGTCTTCGGGATGCTCTTAGTCGACGATCTGGTCTGCCATGATGAGAGCCTGAAATGCAAATGAAAATTTCATACATTTTTCCGTAATTCAGTACTTAGGTACCTCCGAAAATAACAATTTCAATTACTTAAGTTTTAGTTTACATTCGCTGATCATAACATAATATAACATCACCCCTGTAATCCCCGAAGAGTAAGGCAGATGTGTACCTGTAGTACACCCACAATTTGCCAGTTATGTTTAAGTCCCATGTAATACGGGGTAAGCGTATTGCCATGCCAACCGGGTACAAACCCAGACTCCGGGCAACTACTGAGAAATTCCTGATAGAAAAACTCAATAACACTGCCTGACCTGGGAATCAAATCCAGGAAGCCTTATCCTCAGCAGTAGCGCTTGGACCACTAGACCAACGAAGCAAAATCATCATCTGCCTAGCCTTTTCCCAACTATGTTGGGCTCCAGTCTTACCGGATGCAGCTGAATACCAGTATTTTACATGGATTATCTGACTTCCACAACTCAGTTACTGGGCAACACGATACCTCTCGGTAAGACAGCTTGTCAGACTTTCGGGCTTCTGACGACCCGTAACGACTGCAAAGATCTACAAATGACAGCCGAGACCAACGGCTTAACGTGCTTTCCGAGGGGTCTTGGTATGTAAAGACGGTCACCCATCTACGGACCAACCGCGGCCTGACCTAAACTAACCTGATCGATCGACCCGCGCGGCTGTTATTACTTAGCCACAAGCCCCTCCCAACGAAGCAGTATATTACTCTCATAAAGGCTCGTGCAGACTAGCGCGATATACCTGTATCAATACCTGTAACAATATGCCTGTCGCGCCCGCGATCTCGTCCCAGTCTGCACGAGCCTTAAAGCGTTTAATGCTTTAATACTAAATAGAAACAATGAAAATTACATTTCCACTTAAAAGTACTTCTGTAGGTACCTAATAAGACTACAGTCTGAACTTTTGACATGCAGACAACTAATCGATAAACTGTCAAAAGAAAGACAACTTGTAATATTACTTGATGTAATGGAACTTTATTGCTCCCTTATCTGATCCAATCCAAACACATAGAAAGTAGGAGCAGTAACATTTTAACAGTTAATGTCTTACTTTCACCGGTGATAGCGGTCAGTTGAGTTCGCACTTGCAGTACGTAGGTAAGTTATTAGACTGGACTGCTAAAACACACTTTTCCCCGTTATACGTGTTCAGAGATCAGGTACAGTCAGATATTCTAAAGCTTTTTTCTCTAGTATGCATGGCGTTGGTATGTAGTTTTTACCCGACTGCGGTGAAGCCCAAAAGGAGGGTAATCTGTACTAGTCTATATTAATATTATATAGAGAAATTATTTGATTTCTTGTTTGTTTGTTTGTAATGGATAAACTCAAAAACTGCTTAACTGATTTTAAAAATTATTTCACCTATAGAAAGCTACATTATCAGCGAAAAGCATGGGCTGTATTTTATTTTTTACAAAAAATTAGAGATCCTTACGAAAATTACAATAATGTAACCCAAGGTATCAAAATGTTGCCTATAAAAGTCATTATTTGACGTGCGCTTCGATAACTATTGATGATACATAAAATAATGTACTACAATTTTTTTAGTACTCATCATTTTCCACAAAAAAGTCCGCGATGCTATATGTCTACCTATTAAAGTTATGTCACAATAACCGGTTTTTGTTCAAATTAGTCAATCAAAACACGGGCAGAATAGAGAAGCGATGACATTGGTATCATGATAAATAAATTCTTATCCAAGTAGTTTCATAATTAAGTTTAATTATGTACATGTAAATTCCTCTTTAAATTATTTGAATCGGACCTTTCGTTTAGAAGTTACGGCGGGTATAAAAATGCTAAAAGTAATAAAAATGCCGCGGTGTGAGCGAACAGCCCTACGCTTTGTCTATTACCTACAATTTTTTTTTTGTGTTTTATCATTTAAGATTTATTACTTTAATTCCAATAGCCGGCAGTACGTGCCCGTGGGATATTTTCCGACATCCACCCGGGCGAAGCCGCGAGCAAAAGCTAGTTTGAAAATATAATGGTTACGTGGGTTTTCATTATGTTATTCAAAACATTAGAATTAAGGCTTTTTTGACTTCCGTTATTATGTACACACAGCTACACATCAAGCTATATATTTCCAGTTTACGCTGACCTCGCATTGTACGGAAATCCGTCCGTCCGTCCCAATGCGAGATCAGCTTATACTGGAAATGTATAGCTTGGTGTACTTAAGTACTTACCTTCTTCATTTTACAAAAATGTAATTTTACACTTACTTAGATTTCCCTAAAATTATGTCACAGAGAAAATCCGGATAGTAAATTTCTTACAGAATAAAAAAACAAAAGCACTTTTGTTTGACTTGAAAAGCGAATCAACAACCTCACGTTCAAAAAACGCACTTGCGACCACTAAGTCAGTTACGGTAAGCAATTGTTTTTAATTTTCTTGACAAGTATTTTATATTCTTAAGCTCATATTCGCTGGTTCGCAAGATTGCCCATTATATTCAATTCAGCAAAAGTGAAATTATACACCAAGACTTAATCGATGTTGACGGTAGGTCGAAATTCCGTTTTATTTTTTTATTTTAGCCGAAACGTTCCAAACGGAACTCTATTACTCAGATATACTATAAAAATAAATAAAGTTTAATGGTTTTTAATGAGGGTAATTAATGGGGGTCCCGATACAAGAAACATGTTTTTTTCGACGTTTTTTGCTCGATCTTAATACGGTACGGAACCCTTCGTATGCGAGTCTGACTCGCACTTGGCCGGATTTTTATTATTCACGTGTTACCTACCAATAAGTTCATTATCACCATTGGTAATCCAATATAGCTACATATTGGATTACCAATGGTGATTGAAATGTACAATTGTCCACGCGGCTGTTTTCTGCGAAATATAATACATAATATTTGTATTTTTATTGAATTCATACACAATAATTTCTCTGATAAAAAACAATACAAAAATATGTTTCATCGGAATATGCTACGTATCTATTAATTACGTATGTTTTAACTTTGTCTGTTATTACGACTAATAAAAAAAAAAGAAAAATCCATATGTATGTGTGGAAGAAAAATCCATCTTGCGCCGACCCTAAATAAATTGGGATAAGGGGGAGAATGATAATGACTTTACTTGTTATTCCTACTAGTATGTCTACCCTTATTTTGTTTATTCACCAAGCTTTTGTTTCGTTTATTGTTGGATAGGCGTGTAATATTCTATTCTATTATAGTATTTAAGGCGCAGAAATATGATTTTACGCCTTCATAATATGCAAGTAAGTTCTGCAAAAAATGTATGTTTAAAAAATAGAACGCATACACATCAATTATATATGTGGATATTTAAGTATTGTAGTAAAATACTTTATGAAATAAATGCAGGAAGTAATGTAAAACTACTTAAGATATTTTCATGTTTTTTTTTTTTTTGTATAAAAACTTTATTGTCTTTAATTCTATCTGTGTTTTTTTTTAAATATTCATATTTTCATAAATAAATTAAATATTCCATATGAAACTGAACGACCGCGCGGCGTGAGCGCGTCGAACATTTGTATGGGCAAGTTCAGCGACGATTACACGACCCCTAACTACAGGAACTACAGGACCTAAACGCAAATTTTGTAAGTTTTATAATGCCTAAAATTATATTATCCACAGCAGTTAACAAAATCAGAAAAATATATGTTATTCTTCAGGATATATGCTAGGTAGATAGTGTATTGAAAACATAATACAACTAATTTGATATGATAAGAAAAAATCACGAAGATACCTCTAAAAAATTATTTTAACGATTAAAAACCATACTAATATACAAGCAATCATTCTGATTTTTTGTCAGATTATTCTACAAGCAACATATTAGCATAATAGTGTTTTATTTATTTTTATACATTCTATAGCTTTTTTGTAAATCGATAATTGCTTCATATTTTGCACTAAATTACCAGCGTTGTGTCATCGCGCTTCTCTTTCTTTTCTATGCAGTCCGACAGTGACCGCGCTTTAGGTGTTGTCGGCCTCTTAATATGAACTTAATGCTTTATTATCTCCGCTTTCACTTCGGCTGATGAATGATTCAGACTAGAAATATTGCACAAGGTTCCTCATTTTTAGTGCCATTCTTTTAATGTGGTTTTCTTATAGGTTGTGAAGATGCGTACCGTCTTACAGGAGACTCTTCGATGGTCACAAGGACCTTTCAAATTAGGCCGGAGCCTTAACCGGACGGCACCATGCCGTATTCGTGCCACACAATGGGCTTAACCGTGCACCATATTCCTATGGGCAAACTACTCGACTGACCGTCGACACTCGAGATGCAGACTCGGCTGCACTACATTATCCACAATAGCTTTCCATTCATAGCATATTGCTTCAACACCAGGGATAGCATTAGAACAGCCCTCCCTGACCACTGTCTTACTGTGTAGAAACGGACCTCGGATTTTTCTATTCTGTTCAGATGAATGAGTATTGTGTGATAGACGGGGGTCTGTTGAGAAATTCTTTAGGTCGATTTTTTTCGATAAGAAAAAAACATTTTACCAGCGTTTTTTTACAAGAGTGGTGTTAAGGTGCAAGCAGTACCTACCTACACTCATATTAGTTATAACACTCTTTTTGTTGACTTTTGTTTCCAAACGGCAGCCCCATTTAGTAACTTCCTTATATAAAGGCGTTGCGTAATAAAATATGACCATTTCAATCTAATTCCAATCAAATTTCACGCTCACCACATCCGGTACATTAATAACATAAAAAATAATAAACTTGTCAAAATTAAATTGATATTAGAGCCTCGAGTAACTCGACCAGTTCACGATAAAACTTTCTTAGATATTAATCTAGACCAATCACGCTGCATGTGCATGGTCAAACTTGAAATTAAAAAGAGTATTGTTTCACTTTGCCCCCGGCTAAGTAGCCCCCATATATTTTTGTCTGCTCGAGCTTTTGAATTTAATTGCTCCCTAAGGCTTAAGTTCTAATGTTCTATGACATTCGGTATGTCTGTTGATGAATTGGACCATTATTATAATTACGGGGGCCAATGTCTATAATTTAATCTCTTTACTTATTAAATGTTTTGTGTGCATTTAAGTGCGTTTCGTTGTACCCACGCGATATGCAGGAGTGAATGGAATTGGTTTCGTCATCATACGGCACCCTAATTTCTTAAGACGCTGACAACACCTAAACCGCGGTCACTGTCAAATTCCATAGAAAAGAAAGAGAAGCGCGATGACACATCGCTTGTAATTTATTGCAAAATATGAAGTAATTATCTATTTACTCAAAATTGAGTTGAGTAATCGAAAATAAAAAACAACCAAGTTCTGCATTCAAATAAGACGTTCTTGTTATTAATTAAATACGTAACGTATGTTGATATTTGATACAGATATTTTGGATTAGAACTCAAAGTAAGAGGTTAGTTTAACGTCGGTTTGTATCGAGATTTTGTTTTCAAAACGTGTTTTGGTAACAACCAAGTTCTGGGAAATATCTTCAAAAATAACATATATTTTTTCCGCTACCATAAACTATACAGATTTGGCATTTTTTTTCTTAAGAGATGCCTATTTTGGTCAATTGGGTCTTGTCAGCGCCTTAACACAGTTTGAATCACACTTCGACAGTTTTGAAGGATATTGGTAATACATTGCTTCATAGGTTTGAAAAATTCGTCTGCTCAAGAACGAAAATAACGCTATGGACGTGAGTGAACTGTCAAAATGAAACCGATTGCGATCGATTGTCATTTTATGCGTGTTTCGCTATTACCCCGCTGACCATACTGGCGTTAGCGGGTGTCTCAGCTTTAAGGCGATGACAAGACCTAATTGACCAAAATAGGCTTTACTTAAGAAAAAAAATGCCACATCTGCATAGCCTGTGGTAGCGGAAAAAATATATGTTAATTTTGAACATATTTCCCAGAACTTGGTTGTTACCGAAACACGTTTTGAAAAAAAATCTCGATACAAACTAACGTTAAACTAACCTCTTACCTTCAGTTCTAATCCAAAATATCTTCATTAAATATCAACATACGTTACTTATTTAATTAATAACAAGAACGTCTTATTTGAATGCAGAACTTGGTTGTTTTTTATTTTCAATTACTCAACTCAATTTTGAGTAAATACAGAATTGCTTCATATTTTGCAATAAATTACAAGCGTTGTGTCATCGCGCTTCTCTTACTTTTCAATGCAATCTGACAATGACCGCGGTTTAGGTGTTGTCAGCGTCTTAAAGTTCTGATCCATCATCATTTCAGCCGAAAGACGTCCACTGCTGGACTTAGGCTCATTACTCGATAAATTGATTTATTTTCGATATATTTAATACTTTAAGCGCACAAATGTAAATAAAAAACACTATTTTTTCACTTCGTCATAGTTACGTATGTACCAACCTATTTATTATTTTAAATTACACTGTAATTTTTTACATATTCTAGTGATATTTATTTTACTAGTATGTATGTATGTATGTTAGTATATTCCCATATTATTTGTTTTGTAAATTGTTTCGATTTTATGTATTCTATTTTCTCTTCTACTCTTACACACGGTGTCTACATCTCTTTGTCTACTTTTCTATCGCAGGTATGCTGGAAGAGATTTCTTTAGAAATAAGCATCACCTTTGTACGTATTTTTCTGTTCTGTTCTTGTTTTCTGTTTTTATATGTGTGTACATAAATGGTTAAATAAATAAATAAATGTACAGAGGCGGACTTAATGACATAGGCATTTTCTATCAGTCAACCTTTGGATAGCCTTTCCATTTTAATTTCATATAAAAAAAAAGTTATTTTGATTGAAATATTAACGGCGTGTGTTTTCCGAGGCACGGAGGGGTGTCGACATGTAAAAGATGGTCAACCCATCCACGAACCGACCTCGTGAGGTAGCTTAACCTTCGATCGACCCGTGCGGCTGTTATCATTTAGCCACGAGCCCCTCACGAATATTATAGGTACTTATTAGATTTAAAAAACCAACCTTATTGGGCACAAGTACTGCATTAATATTACTATTTGAAGTTAGCACTTTATGACACTTTCAGACCAATCAATGGACAACGCACACCACTTAGGTACTGTTAAGAGTCCTTAAGAGCCTGACAACAGCTAAAGCGCGGTGACTGTCGGAATTCATAGAAAAGAAAGAGAAACGCGATGACACAATTTATTGCAAAATATGAAGCAATTATCTATTTACAAAAAATCTATTGACCGAATAAAAAAAATAAAACACTATTATGCTAATATGTTGCTTGTAGAATAATCTGTCAAAAAATAAGAATTATCGCATGTAAGTACTTATATTAGTATGGTTATTAATCGGTAAAAGAAATTGTTAGAGGTACTTTCGTGGGGTGCGTGCAGAAAACCTCCTCGTGTGCCTGATTGCTGCTGGTTCCCTGCGAATACATTCGGGGGAAAGAGCAGTCGTCGGGCCGGTGCATCCTGGGCACGGCCAATAGCCTCTCCATGTTTCGGAGAGGGTATTGACCGTGGCGAATTTCTGCGTGGCGGGGAGCTTCATGCTCGATCGTCGGTCGCCCACTCCCCTCTCTGCTTACAGAGAGCAGGTCGAGTGGGCGAAGAGTGGCGGTGCTTGCTGTGCACTTACCCTGCCAGCGAGCAAGCAGCGGGAGAATGATTCTTCTGTCTGCAACCGTCGAAATCGTAATCCGTAAAGAGACCACAGTCATGTTTTGTGGCTTGGAACGGGACGAGGATCTTGGCTTGATCGCCCGGATCGCGAGGAAGATAACCTCTATAAAAATTCCTCTAATATCAAGTTTTGGTGCGCGGCGAGGATATGAATGGCTGAGGAGTAGTGTCATCTGCAACTTCCGAGTTGTAGGTGGCGCATCAGTCGTTAGCGCACCCCCAGCCAGGGTACCAGTGGACCCCCTGGTTGGGTTATAAATGTACACTTGCCTAGGGACAGGAGGTGAACCTAGGTGTACTTTTTAGATCCCCATACTCGTGGGAACAGGTATGGAAAATTCAAACAAAAACAAAAAAAGGGGAAGTCAAGGGGAGGAGAGCGATGCGGGGTCGGAGTCCGACCTTGCATCAGGCGGAGAGAGCTCGGGGAGCTCGCAAAGAAAAGGGGTGTTGGAGAGGAGCCGAGAGTTCAGGCGAACCTCCAAGCGGACCAACTCGGGGTCTACCTCCAACGATGGAGTCGGGCGGAGGAGGAAGATCCACTCCAGCCGGCGGGGTGGAGTCCGAGGTAGTAAAGGGGTGGACAGAGGTCCCACTACCAAGGAAGCGGGCAAGCCGGGCCGGGCTGGCCCGGTCGAGCTGACCAGCCCGGCCGGGCTGGCTGGCCCGACCCAGTTGGCCCGGCGACCCGAGAGGCTCGCCAAGGAGGGCCCCCTCTCTGAGGTTTCTGGAGGCGGGGCGGAAGCCGCTGGCGGTTCCGGGTCGGAACGTGCAGCCGGGTTTGCGGAGGTAGTGGCCGCTGCGATCAAGGCGGTATCGGTTAAGAGGCTCAGGTCCTCTAAGGATCAGGCCATAGCCGCGGCCACGGCCTCTATTGTGGTGGCAGCGGAGGCCCTTCACGTCACGCCTCCTTCAGACGGTATGTCTGAGATGCGGGCGGAGGTCGCCCGCTTGACAGCCGCCATGGAGCTTCTCCGAAAGGAGAACGAGAAGCTCCGGGCGGACCTGGCTGGGCTTGAAGGAACCGGCTCCCGGGCGGAGCCTCAAGGGGGGCAGCAGCAGGGAATGGGACGGCCCGTGCCTGTAGAGGACCGGATTCTGTCCCTGGTGAGGCAGGAAATGGCTACCCTGCAGAGTCGGTTCTCCGCCCTGGAGGCCATCGTCCTGCGCCCCCCGTTAGCGGCAAGCCAGCCGCCCTCTGGCCAGCGGAAACCGGCCTCGTTTGCAGCCGCCGCAGGTGCCACGGCCAAACGGGGCTCGTCAGGGCAGCCAAAGGGCGCGGCGAAAGCGCAGGTGGCGAAGGCTCCAGCCCCAGTGGCGGGAGCTCCAGCCCCAGTGGCGAGAGCTCCAGCCCTGGCGGCGAGGGCTCCGGTAGCGAGACGGCCGCCCCCGCCTCCTAAATCTCTTCCGGCTGATGCCGAATGGCAAGTGGCCGGAGAGAAGAGGAAGGCGGCTAACGCGAAAAGGGCGGCCAAAAAGAGGGAGAGGCGGCAGCGGCGCAAGGAGCGAACCACCGCGGCTAGGCTCCGCGCCCCGAATTCCGCAGCTGTAGTGATCACACTACAGCCGGATGCGGAGAAGAAGGGCGTGTCCTATAGGACGGTTATGGCGAAGGTGGGTGAGGCGGTGCGCCTGGACGAGCTCGGTGCAGCAAAAGGCCTCAAAATGAAGGTGACGGCGACTGGGGCCCGAATGGTGGAGGTCCCCGGTAGGGCCAGTGGCCCGGCCGCTGACGCCCTGGCCGAAAGGCTTAGGGCGTCACTAAATGCGGACGACGTCCGAGTGTCCAGGCCCACCAAATGCGCTAGCATGCGCATCACGGGCCTGGATGACTCCGCGACTGACGAGAAGGTGGTCGCCGCAGTGGTTAGGACCGGGGGGTCCTCTGCCGAGCAGGTGAAGGTAGGCATCATCCGTCCTGACTCCACGGGGCTGCTAACCGTTATGGTGAGCTGCCCCGTGTCGGCGGCCAGAAAAGTTACCGGGGAGGGCCAAAGACTATTGGTGGGCTGGGTTTCCGCGCAGGTGAAACTGCTGGAACCCAGACCTCTGAGGTGCTTCCGCTGCCAGGTGGGCAACCACGTGCCGGCGAATTGCACCTCGGAGGTGGACCGCAGCGGTCTTTGCTACCGCTGTGGTCTGCCCGGGCACAAGGCTGGCTCGTGTAATGCCACGCCGCACTGTGCCATATGTGCGGCGGCTGGCAAGCCAGCCGAGCACCGGATGGGGGGCAAGGCCTGCGTCCCACCCGCCATAGCCAGGGCCAGAGGCAAGCCCTTCGCCACCGCCGTCACCGCCGCAGCCGCCACCACTGCCATCGCCGCTGCCGCCTCCAATACCGCCGCCGTCGCCGTCGCCACCGTTAGGGGGCTCCTAAGCGCATGCATGGAGAGGGGCCAGTTCCCGCTTCGCTGGAAGACGGGGAAACTGGTCCTCATAAAGAAGGCAGGGCGCCCTGCGGACTCTCCGTCCGCTTATCGGCCCATCGTGCTGCTCGACGAGGTGGGCAAGCTCTTTGAAAGAGTCATTGCAGACCGCCTCGTCGGCCAGCTGGTGCGGGTGGGGCCGGATTTGGCGGAGAGCCAGTTTGGTTTCCGCAGAGGGCGCTCTACGGTGGACGCCATCATGCGTGTGCGAGCCCTGACGACGGGGAATGATGTTGCCCAGGGTGGGGTCGTCTTGGCGGTGTCTCTAGACATCGCCAATGCCTTCAATACCCTGCCCTGGAGTTGCATCAGGGAGGCACTCCGGTATCACCGGATGCGCCGACCTACCTCTGTCGTGTGGTCGAGGACTCGAGGCCTATTTGACGGACAGGGCCGTCATCTACCCCGGTCACCAGGGAGTGTGGAACCAGCAAGAGATGTCGTGCGGTGTCCCACAGGGATCGGTCCTGGGGCCGCATCTGTGGGACATCGGATACGACTGGGTGCTGCGCGCCAACCTCCCGCGCGGCGTCAGCGTAGTGTGCTACGCTGACGACACGTTGGTCCTGGCGCAGGGGAGGTCGCACGTTGGGGTGCGTGCAGAAAACCTCCTCGTGTGCCTGACAGCTGCTCGTTCCTTTCGAATACGTTCGGGGGAAAGAGCAGTCGTCGGGCCGGTGCACCCTGGGCGCGGCCAATAGCCTCTCCATGTTGGAGAAGGTATTGACTGCGGCGGATTTCTGCGGGGGGGAGAGCCTATGGCTCTTGGGCCTTTCGAGGCCAATCGACGGTCGTCCACTCCCTCCTCTGCTTACAGAGGGAGGCCGAGTGGGCGCAGTGTAGGGAGGCGGATGAACGGTCCGTGGTAGAGGGGCCCACAGGGTAGGTTAGGTTAGAATAGGTTTAGGTTAGGAGGTTAGAATTGTATATTATGTATATATAATTAGGTTAGGTTTAAGTAGGGACCCAATCCTAAGTTTTGAAGCGTGGCGAGAGGATGAATGGCTGGAGGGAGTCCAGTCGTTAGCGTTTCACCTGCAGATACCTGCCGCCCTCTGCAGTATGTAGGCTTACCGGGCATCTAGGCTCTGTCCGGTGGACGTCAACTCCTATATCTACTCGTGGGTACTATATGGAAAATAAAAAAAAAACAAACACTGAAAAACAGGCGGAGAAGGTGCTGATCGTTTTGATCGAGCACTTGGGTGCGGTGTCAGATTCTGACACCGCGTCCGGAAGGATGAGTTTGGCGAGCGTGGCGAGCTTAGGCTCAAAGCGCTCGCAAACTGAAGAGGAGGTGGGTGGGCGATTTTGTAAGAAAAGCTCACGGAAGAAGAAGCGCGCGGGGCTGTCTGGCTCTTCTAGTGAGGAGAGCCTGCCGGCCGCTAAAGTGCCAACTGGGAGACGCGGACGAGGTCGTGCGGTGGCGAGTGGAGCTCCTGCTCGCTTGCCGGAGCGCGACGTGCGGGGTCGATTCTCGTCGGTTTCGCGACCCGATACGCCGGCTCCAGTGGAGGGCGTCGAGAACGTGGGGAGCGACCTCAGTCCCGCGGTCGTGGACCCCAGCGAGGGCATCTTGCTGGGGTCTAATAAGGCGGAGGCGAATGCCGCTAAGCGTGCGCAACGCAAGGCGGTAGCGGCTGACGAAATCAGCGAGCTGGCTCGTCAGGCGCGGGAGCGGCGCTCAGCCCGGATGACTGCCGGGGAGAGGCCATCGGCGGTGGCGCTCGGTCGCCAAGTTTTGGACGGCGTGGATGTCGTCCTGAAGGTTGCCACCAAATCGGGCAACCTGAAGGGCACATTCACGCGTGCCCTGAAGGAGGCGGCTGACGACATTAGGGAGGCAGTGCAGGTCCTCCTTAGTCGCACGAGCACGGAGGAGACGGCGAAGTTATGGGAGGAGAATAGCCGTCTCCGGTCCGAGCTGGAGGACCTCAAGCGGGAGTTTGCCGCTCAGAAAGCAGCTCCCGCTGCCACTGGCCCCACTCCGGTCCCGTCGTCGGCTCCATTGCCGGCCCCATCGTCGGCTCCTGCACTTGCGGATGCGGAGGTTGAGAAGATAGTCCGCATCTGCATGATCCAGTGCGGGCAGATGGTGGGGGCTCGGTTAGATGCCATGGAGCTAAGGCTCCCCCCGGCCGAAATCGTCCGCCCACCGCTCGCTGCGGACAAGCGGAGGAAGGAGGGACCCGCAAAACCGGGGCCAATGGCCGCGACGGCTGAGTCAAGCCAGTCCGGGAAAGGGGCCAAAACGCCCGTGGTGGGGGCCAGAAAGCCTGCGGAGACTAAGTCCGCGCCCACTTCCCGGAAGGCGGCTGCTCCTCCCCTGGCGACCGCACCTGTGCCCACCTCGGAGACTTGGTCGACGGTCGTCAAGAGGAGGAAAAAAAAAAAAAAAGAAGAAGGTGGCGCCGCCGGCACCTGTAAGAGCACCGGCACCGGCAACGAAGAGGACTCAGGGGCCGCCTAGGACGAGAGCCCCACGCTCTGAGGGTAAAAAAAAGGGGAGGTCGCACCACCGAATTAGCGGCACGCGGGGTTGCGACAATCGTCGAAAGGATCCGGCAATTGGGACTCGAGGTGGCCCTGCACAAGTCCGAGGCCATGTGTTTTCATGGTCCTCGGAACGCGCCACCGTTGGGGTCCCAAATAACGGTAGGAGGGGTTTCTATCGGCGTCGAGTCGACGATGAAGTACCTGGGACTCGTCCTCGACAGCCGGTGGAACTTCGTGGAGCATTTCCGACGTTTGGCTCCCAAACTAGAGCGGGCGGGCGCTGCATTGAAGCGGCTCCTGCCCAATCTAGGGGGTCCAAACTCCTCCTGCCAGAGGCTCTACGCGGGGGTCGTGCGGTCCATGGCCCTCTACGGGGCTCCTGTATGGGCGCGCTCTCTGGCGCTGCGGCCAGCCCGCCGGTTGAGCGTGGCCCAAAGGGTCATGGCCATCCGGATGGTCCGAGGATACCGCACGGTCTCCTGTGAGGCAGCGAGCCTCCTTGCCGGATTGCCGCCATGGGATCTGGAGGCAAAAGTCCTCGCGCACGTATGGGAGTGGCGCGCGAAACGCCGGGGCATAAGTCCGCTGCCGCGAGAAATCGTGGCACAGCGGACGGAGCTCCGGCGGGATCTCATGGCGTCATGGAAAGTCCGGTTGTCGCAACCCAGTGCTGGGCACGCCACGATTGCGGCGATAAGTCCCCTCTTTGAGGAGTGGCTGGAGAGGCGCCACGGCGTCCTCACCTTCAGCCTGACGCAGGTCCTCACCGGACACGGCAGCTTCGGGAGGTTCCTGTGTCGGATAAGGCGGGAGGAAACGTCCGGGTGTCACCACTGTGTGGATCGCCCGGAGGACACGATGGAGCATACGGTGGAGGTCTGCCCGGCTTGGGCAGAGCACCGCCGTGTCCTCGTGGAGGCGATCGGCGGCAAAGACCTCTCGCGTCCGGCCCTGGTTCAGGCCATGGTACGGAGCGAGAGGGCATGGGCAGCCGTCACCTCCTTCTGCGAAGCAGTAATGCTCGCGAAGGAGGAGGCGGGACGGTTGAGGGAAAGGCACGTTTCGCGCCCTCTCGCCCCTAGCCGCCACAGGAGACGCCCAGGGCGTCGGGAATCCCGGGCGGATTTCCGGCCACCGTAGGCGCGGGCTTGCGGACGGTGAGCAATGGGTAGCTCACCGTCCGGTAAGGACCAGGCCCGGGTCGACGGCGCGTCGTATTCCACGCGCGCCTTAAAGAGATGTCGTCAGCACAAAGTAGGGGTCCACTAGGGCCGATGCCTGCCGGGGTCGCGGGAAGGTACTTATGGGTCACCGAGGCCCCCGCAATACAGGCAACAGGAAGGAATACGGGTGGGTTTTAGTCAGTAAGAGTCTGACACACCCTCCCGCTCCGCCCAGAGCGGGAGAAGTTATTTGATGATTTCCCACCCAAAAAAAAAAAAAAAGAGGTACTTTCGTGTTTTAATTTTCTATCTTATCAAATTAGTTGTATTATGTTTTCAACGCACTATTTACCTAGCATATATCCTGAAGAATATCATATATTTTTCTGATTTTGTTTACTGCAGTGGATCATATACTTTTAGGCATTATAAAACTTGCGTTTAGCTCCTGTAGTCCCCTTAATACCGCCATTTAACTCCTTATTTCGCTCGCATACTAGTACATTAATCCACAACTTTACCATACATTTATTTCAAAATGAATGCTTCAGTATTTTCGATAACGGAGGATCATGCTAAGCAAAGTGAGGTATTGTAGACGCCGGGACCTTCTTCTTCTTCTCTTATATTGGCAAGAACTATTTGAGGCCCGGTTTCTGAGGCACTTTTATCGGTGGTTTATCTATTCATTAGCGCTATTGGTTCCCATTCGGAAACGCACTTTCATAACTTGTGAAAGTGCGTTTCCGAACACCGCAATGTAAGATAAACTCCGCTTAAACTTAAGTTAACTTAACTGACCTATTTATCGGTTCCATACAATGACGTATTATATATAGACACGTCATGAACCAACATCGCGGCGCTTAAAAACGGCGAATATACTAGATAGCTACTTATACGCGTGAAGAAAGGGAAACGACACGTTTTTGTCTTTAACTTTTGGAGTATAATTTGTACATCGTCTGAAAACACACGACATGTTTTTTTATGTTTTGCACAGGTTTACACACACAATATAAATTAAAAACAAACGTTGTGTCGCGCGACAGGTTGGTGCGTAACTAAGCGCAATGTGGCCAATTGGCTTCATTTCATGTTGTGATTTTAGAGTGCGGACAACGTATCTATAGTTTTAAATATCATTGGTTCCATAACTTTATTTCACGTTTCATTTCATAGCAATCTGCACCAACTTTTAGGTTAAACTTATAACGTATTTAACATTGAATTGCCAGTGAATGCTAAATATTTAAATTACTCGAGAAAACAATAAGTGTTAGCATAATGGATACGAGCAGCTCATCAGAGCCTGATTTGGAAGTACCGGAGTTTATTTTTCACATACATAAATTTATATCAGTACTCAGAAACTTAAGACGTAGGAGAAATCCTTCCGAAATGTTTACGGATGAAGAATTTAAATTGAGATATCGCTTTGATAAGAAGACTGTGATACACCTAAGTGATATCATCCTGCTCTAGCTCCCGTTAGGCATTGCAAATATCCATTGTCAGTTTTGGAAAAAAAAATTATCGCATTAAGGCTCCTGCAAACTAATTGCCGTGCGACGCGACACCGGTAAAACAATTTCAATGAAGTTTTCATAGAAATTGTTCTACTAATGTCGCGTCGCGCGACAAGTCGTGCCACTCTGCACGAGCCTTTACGATTTTACGTTACAGGTATTTTCCAAGTAGTAATTGGTGTTGACATTAACGTTCACAAAATTGTCGATTTATTATCGATTACATGTAAAAATTCTTTAGCCACTTCTATAAGAAACATCTTCTCTCTTTCAGTAAATTTTTAATGCGTTTTCCAGATTCCATTATTTACAATAAAATAGATAAAGCACAAACGATTGGAAAGACAAACAGAATTTAAACTTAAAATCAAACGGCAAAGCAAAAATAATACCACGCGAAACAAAAATAATGAAGTAAAACTTTATTTTATTGGCAATGATGTTGATAAATCCGCCCGTATTTATAACTACTTGTACTTATTCTATTTTTTATCTAAAACAGTGTTAAGCCACTTAAATAAGTTCAAATTCAAATTAATTTATTTATCTATCACAAAGTTCCTAAAGTTCTATACAAGTAACATGGTATGAAATTATCACTAACAGAGGACTTAGGCAGATTAAACAGCGGGTCCCAAACTAGGCACAGCCTGTATCTTGGTGACCCAAACACTACACAAAGTTGAAATTTAATGGGTTCTGCTAGCGCACGATTGATATGAACTTCATAAGTTCATTACAATATTTAGAAAACTTACAATACTGTGAATGCAAAGAAGAAAACAAAAATTATATATAAAACAGATTATCACACAAAAACAGTTAAGGTGAGTAAGTGTGTGGTGTAAGTGTGAGTGAGGGTATGTATTCTATCAAAGAGTATGTATTAGCATATGCTGCAAAGTAAACTTTCTGTTTCTTCATAAGTTCGGCCCA
Source organism: Atethmia centrago (assembly GCA_905333075.3). Classification (NCBI taxonomy): domain Eukaryota; kingdom Metazoa; phylum Arthropoda; class Insecta; order Lepidoptera; family Noctuidae; genus Atethmia; species Atethmia centrago. The sequence goes on along the minus strand of HG995378.1, from coordinate 23,646,111 downwards.
GCAACCAATCTTTTATTTTTGGCCTCAGAGTAGTTGTTTGGTACCATGAATTTTTTACTTATAGCATTAAACACCCTTATGGATAAATACGACGAAAACCGGGTCGCAAAGCAGGTTTTTGTTTTTGGAAGGGGGATTCTTTCAGCTGTTTTCCTACCCCTCTTACTGCAGCTAGAGCGTTGTGTGTTAACTTTAATGAGGTTTAGAAGTGACCGTAGGATGAACAACTGACGTACGCGTAAAACCCCAGATACAGTTCGTCCGTAGAGAAACGCCCCAACTTTCCCAGGAGTACCTAGAGGACAGCCCGCTGCGCCCGTTCCAGCTCCAGCATGCATGTCTTGGCAGCGCTGCCCCAGACACCTATACTGTATTGTAGGACAGATTGGCATAGAGAGATGTAAACCTGTAAACATATATCCTTAGGAGCAGAGACTCGTAAGAGTTTCGCAATGTAAATGAACTTGCGCGTCTTTTTTGCGAGTGTTTGGATTTGTGCTTTGAAAGACAGGTTCTGATCAATTATGACGCCTAGATATTTTGTGGTGTCTACTCTGACAATGGCGTTGCAGTTGCAATCAGTAGCAGAGACGGCTGCTGCTGTGAAGACGTTGCATTTGCTGTTGTGTATTTTTGTGTTTCGATGTTTGGTGTAATAGATCGAGTGACGTGAAAGGTCGAGAAATTGTTTTTTTTTTTCAAGTTCAATGTTAAGAGATTTTATGAGCAGTGGTGGCCCAATGGTAACGGCCGCGACTTACGAGTTGTAGATCGTAGGTTCGAACACGGACAGGCGCTTTACTTTGTGTAAATTATTTCATCACCACTGCTCTCTAAACGGTGAAGGAAAACATCGTGAGGAAACCGGCATGTCCTAGAACCAAAAATTCGAAAACATGTGACATCTACCAACCCGCACTGGGCCCGCGTGGTGGAGGAGGCCTGTGTCTCAGCAGTGGGAACATTATAGGCTGATTATGTTTGTTGTGTTTGTTAAAAGATTTTGCTCCAGCCATGTTGCTATGATACTCATTCCTTTTTCAGCTGCATTCAGAGTCTTTTCCCAAGTAGCTCCATGAAAAATAATAGCAGTATCATCAGCGTAGCAGATGATAAATGGTATTACTCGTAATAATAATATTTTTTTCGAGGGTAAATACCGTCGAAAAAAATATTATTATAAATAAAACATAGACCGGACGAATTATTATAATTAGAAAATCAATTTTAGACGCGGTCTCTTATACAGACCCATCTAGCGGCAACTAAGGAACTAGTTATCGGCTTCATAGTTATCAAATGGTTTGTTGCGTATTCAGAAACACAGTGACAGTTAACCGACGTTTATCTTATGCATAATTTTATTGAATCAATAACTAATGAGAGTTTCTCTGGGAACTTCAGAAACCGGGCATAAGAAAGCTTGTGCCCGGTTGAAGGCAATAGGCTCGCCGCCTGTAACATGGGACTTAAACATAACTGGCGAAATTTGGGTGTAGGTAATATAGGTATACCTCTGCATAACCCTTCTAGGATATACAGGCGTGATGTTATGTTACGTTTAGAAATGCAAATGCCGTTAAAATATGAGCCAGTCAGCAGACAGCGGCTGCACAGTCTCAGAGTTACCTGCACAGTCTCAGACCAACGACTTACCGTGCTTTCCTAAGCACGGACGGAAGGGTCTCGAAATGTAATAGATGGTCCCATCCACGGACCAACCGCGGCAAGCTTAGCTTAACCTGATCGATCGACCGGTGCGGCTGTTATTACTTAGCCACAAGCCCCTTAGCCTAAGCCTTAATATAGGATATTAAGGGTCAGGTAATCGCCGCTGACCTTGGCCACACAAATTCGCGTCGCACTCCCGCCGCGCCGTCGCGGCGACGCCGCGCTGTTCGGTTTCATACGGAAAATTTATTTTTAGTAATGAAAATATGAATATTTAAAAAAGTCACTAATAGAATTATAGATAATAAAATAGTCTGTTTATGCAAAAAAAATCATGAAAATATCTTAAGCAGTTCGAAAGTAATATCGTTTTTATGCTTTTTAGATTTATTCCATAAAGTATTTTACTACAATACTTAAATATTCACATAAAAAATTGATAGTGCGCATAAGTTATTTGCGGAAATCGCGAAACGTCTAGTTGATGTACCTGGTGACCGAAAAGCTGGCGGCTTTCTCGCGTAACGCGGTACAATGCCCCGAGTTAATAATCATCTTGTAATTTGGTTATGTAAATAAATATTATTTGAATTGATGTGTATGCGTCCTAGATTTTTTTTATTTTTGGATGGGAAAATTATCAAATAACTTCTGCCGCTCTGGGCGGAGCGGGACGGTGTGTCAGACCCTTACTGACTAAAACCCTCCCGTGTTCCTTCCGTTGCCTATGTTGCCAGGGGCCTCGGTGACTCTTTAGTACCTTCCCGCGACCCCGGTAGGCATCGGCCCTAGTGGACCCCTACATTTGTGCTGACGACATCTCTTTGAGGCGCGCGTGGAATACAACGCGCCGTCGACCCGGGCCTGGTCCTTACCGGACGGTGAGCTAGCCATTGCTCACCGTCCGCAAGCCCGCGCCTACGGTGGCCTGAAATCCACCCGGAATTCCCGACGCTCAGGGCGTCTCCTGCGGCGGCTAGGGGCGAGAGGGCGCGAAATTTGCCTTTCCCTCAACCGTCCCGCCTCCTCCTTCGCGAGCATTACTGCTTCGCAGAAGGAGGTGACGGCCGCCCATGCCCTCTCGCTCCGTACCATGGCCTGAACCAGGGCCGGACGCGAGAGATCTCTGCCACCAATCGCCTCCACGAGGACACGGCGGTGGTCTGCCTAAGCCGGGCAGACCTCCACCGTATGCTCGGCCGTGTCCTCCGGGCGATCCACACACCTCCGGGCGATCCACACACCTCCGGGCAATCCACACATGCGTCCATACATTTTTTGCATAACTTAGTTACTTGTATTATATGAAGTCGTAATAACAGATTTAAAAGTCACTAAAATAATATATCGGTGCCTTAATTAGGTATCACATACCTAAGAATTTTAAATGCCTTCGTAATTGTGGTGTTGATTAAAGGTTAAATAACAGGTAGGCTATGAATAAATTTCTTAAGCTGGTAAATAATTCTTATTTGCTTTAGGAAACAAAAATTAGAATACCAAAATACTACTTTAGTTATTTTTCTCATCGTTAGTCGCTAGTTTATTATAATTTTATTTAAAAAGAGTCTCTATTTCTTGTCTATTTCTTATTGCTGCTTATAACATCACACATGTATTCTCCGGAGGGTACGGCAGAGGAGTACCTATAAGTACACCCAAAATTTCGCCAGTTATGTTTCAAGTCCCAACCGGGTGCGAGCCTATTGCCATCAACCGAGCTTGACAAATCCAGACTCCGGGCTGCTACTGAATAATTCCAGATGGAAAAACCAATTAACACTTAATTTTAACTTCTACCATACCGTGTCTGACCACGCACAATAAGGGTTCTGTAGTTGGGAAGTTGGGATGAATTTATTCTAAAAACAAACTTAAAATTGTAGTTGTAAAACGTGTTCTTCCATACATCTATATATATGTATATGCCACGGTCAATTCTGCAACTGCAAATTTAAATTGGTCGACTATAAATAAAGCCTACTTAGCCGTGATAGCTTTCCTTTTAATTTCATTATATGTACTACTGCCATGATTTTTTTCATACCTCCATAAACAAACATTTAGCTGGCAATTGACTCTAACAAAAATTAGCACTTTAATGCTTAATATTACGCAAGTGGATCCTTGAATCGAAATGGTGTTCACAGACCCTCAATATTTTTGAACGGCCTATCCAACAATACCCGACACCATGGTGTAGAAGAGAAAAAAAATATCATCTCCACATTACGTGCAAGGGAGGTACCCCAAAAATTTTTTTTTTTACATTATTTTATTTTAGCACTTTGTCGGCGTGATTAATATGTATACCTATGCCAAATAACAGCTTTCTAGTACTAAGCGTTTTGAGCTACAGTGGCGACAGGCAGCGACAAGCAGGCAGACAGATGGACATGGCGAAACTATAAGGATTAAATAAATAAATAAATAATAAATATTTTATTTTCTTTCACAAGTTATGTACTACATCTAGTGGTTGAAGTGACCTTTTAGACAAAAATTCCTTGAAAGATTCCTCGTTTACTACGGAACCCTAAAAATTAAGGATTTGTATAAAGTTAAAACCCATCTTCCGAGCTTTAATATCTACATCCCAGTGCCATGTGAATACAATTAGTGAGGTACAAACATATTACTGTTTTATTGATGTTCGAAGTCACGGCAATGAAATGGGGGCGTGCATAAGTGCATAAACATGGGAGTACATAAACAATGCTTCCTATTAACTCGCCGTACGAACTAAACCGTTCCGAACAATTGAACACAGACCGCGGTTAAAGGGCCGCCACAGCGCACGCGGGAGCGGGAGTCACTGACAACGCTTTTTTTTTTGGGTGGGAAATCGTCAAATAACTTCTCCCGCTCTGGGCGGAGCGGGAGGGTATGTCAGACTCTTACTGACTAAAACCCACCCGTATTCCTTCCGTTGCCTGTGTTGCCAGGGGCCTCGGTATCCTTTACGGACTCCTTTTGGACCTTTCGGGCTGTTACTCAAATTAACTAAATATGAAAATGACTAACTAGCCACATAGAAATATAAATCCGATTTTCTCACACCATTGCAATGTTCTGTACCTACAACCCTTTTTTCAGGGATGAAGTCCTCATAGATACTTTGATTATGCCGGCCGGACTCCTAAATCAAAATCAAAATCAAAAGTCATTTATTCAAACTAGGCTGAGAATCAGCACTTTTTGAACGTCAAAATTACATAAGACAATCCCCCAAAACGCCCAACCTCCACCACTTCCTAGTGCTTTAGCTGGGAAGAAGAAGTGGCGCAACAAACTCCCCAGCAGCACAGCTGTCTGTTCAGTTAGATTTCGATTCTATACAACTAGATTCTATCAACAACAGTATGCAAAACAATTTACACTACGTGCAACACAAAACATTAAATTATTAGCCATATGTCAGCTAGCACACCACTATACAAAGAAAAACACCAAAAAATATTCTCAAGCAGAGATAAAAACGTAAACAGAACTTTATACCCAAATAGAAGCCTCCAGGCATAAAGGGCGTGCCAGCTTACATATAGCTATAGCTGTAACTCAGTCACAAATGATTAGTACAGTTAATTACTAAATAAAAATAACAATAACAAAATAATCGTCAGCAAGACGACCAGTCACCACAAGCAGCACCCGTTCACGAGCATAACGCAAAAATCAGCCATTACCCCCCTCGCCATATTTGAGGGAAGGAGGCAACCCGACCCCCGACGCTACCGCAAGCAGTGACTTCTAAGGGAGCATGACGAACTTGCTGCCGATTGCTCCAGTAAGAATAATATACTTAATCAGCCTACCGAGTAAAACTCCACCGTTTCTACCTCTACTACGAGTCGTAAATACATTCGTGTGCATCCACGGCTGGTAAGCCCATCATGTCTAACAGGCTCCATCACCACGTGCAGCCAATTCAATGACCGCACAGCCAATCCCATTAAGGAGCACGTGGAAATCTGTGAGCCGCCTCTTCGGAATAAAAACTAACTGTCCTTTAAAAACAATAAACATTTAATCAACTTAGCTTGTCCCAGTCCTCGGCTCGACCAAGGCCTCACCTAAATTGGGCCTTATCAGCCAGGTTTCTTTCAACCGCATTCAGACTTTCCGTCCATCATGTCATCAGGTCTATTCGTCCCACGGTCACCATTCAAGGACTTGTCTGCTCCAGCAGTCGTTGGTCGTATCACTTGATAGAAATGGCCACCCCAGTGCTACCTTAACTTGCTTTGACGCACCAGCTGTTAGGCTCAAAGTGTTATATATTTCTTAAAGCAATAATTATTTTTTTGTGTAGGTATGAAAAAAAAATCGATACTGTAAACAATCGACTAGAATCAATCACCCGCTCCCACTCCTCGTACCACTATGCTCGCACCCAAACCTTCACTTGTTAGCCGAAATGCTTGTACCTACTCAGCTATAAAACAAGAAATGTGGTCGCCGCACAGTCAGCGGTCACCCTACCGCCATAACATTAAGGCTCTTACAGACTGGGGCGATATCGCAGACGGGACAGGCAGAAATATGCCTGTCGCGCCCGCGATGCCACCCCAGTCTGTAAGAGCCTTTATAATGATTGCGACCATTTATTTTACAACTACCTTTCAATGGGCTATTTACGAACCAGATTATGGGAAAGAAAAAATACAGAAAACGTAAAAATATACAAAATCAGAAACACACACGTAATCAAATTACCATAATAATGAACATGGTGAACAAATATGCATTTAAATAAACTGTAAACATATTTTTTATGTATCGTAAATATTTACATGCGGCGGTAGTTACGTCACATAATGGATATCCGATAGACATTCCAATATCCGAATTAATTAGGTTTGAGTGGTAGTAGAGGAGGAAGTGTTGGACGGATATTAAATACTATCACGATCGATTTGCTCATAATTGACTGTCGTTGTATCGTGACGTATGATCATTTTGACAAAAGTAAAAAACGTGGGTATATGTTGCAGAGCTATGTCCAACAGTTAAGTGGAGCTCTACTATAATACATATATAATATTTTTATTTTTTTAAATAACATACCTATTTATTTACATAACCAAATTACAAGATGATTATTAACATTAACTAAATTAAATTAAAACTAAGTTAAGCCTAAAAAAGGCCCTCGGGGAATTGTACCGAGGATGCTGGCGGCATTTCCTCGCCGAATTGCAATGCTGATGCGTTGCGCGAGAAAGCCGCCAGCTTTTCGGTCACCAGTTATTATTTTTATATTAATTTAATTTAATTAATTATTATACATTTAATTGAAAAAAAAATAAGATTTAGATTTTTCATTTACAGTGTTGTACATTTCACACGTTTGATACATCCAACGTTGGGTCGCAAAGCAAAGGCAATCATCAAAATTTTATAACCACTATCACAAATAAGGGGAATGCAGAAAGTCGTCATTCTTCAACCACAACTTTCTTTCAATAGATAAGTCAACTTGTTTGCTCAAGCTGAGCAAGCTGAGCTGAGGCTGAATCTAATCGACTGATTGTGGAACCAACCCTAGCAGTGAATATCTTTTATGAAATCCAATCAATCTTTAGCGTTCAACGATTAATGACCGGTCTTCCTGATATACGAAACTTAGTGTGACACAAACTTTACCCGTAATACAGTCAGCCCCTTAACAAATAGCCCTCATCATTCACCAGCATCATTAGTTAAACACAACCAGCCTATCTAGACCTCCCCCGACCCCTCCAACTGTACAATACTGTGGTAATAAAAGAGCAAAAACTTTAAAGTGAAGAGGTCCTAGAAAGCTGGCGAAGAATATAAAACGTCCAGTCCACTGCTCGTGGTCTTCGTGTTGCAAACTAATGAGGGGGCGTTTCTGCAGTTAATATTCAAAGGATTTTCTTGCAATAATTGCTAATCTATATTTCCTTTAAAAACAAAATTGTAAATAGATTGTCGAGGTCGGTGCTCAAAGTTCTCTGAAAAACAAAAATTCTAATTATAACAGAACCAATCAGTCTAACCGGATGCAACTGAATACCAGTATTGTACATGGAGTGACTGCCTATCTGACATCCACAACGCAGTTACTGGGTATCATGATACCCCTTGCTAAGACTGGTTGTCTGACTTTTGGGCTTCTAACTACCCGTAATGACTGTCAAAGATCCACGAATGACAGCTGGGACCAAGGGCTTAACTTGCTTTCCTTGGCTCTGAGAAGTCTCGATATGTAATGAATGGTTACACATCCGCGGACCGACCTTGGCAAGCGTAGCTTAACTTTAAATCCACCCGAGAGGCTGTTATTATTGAGCCACAAGCCCGTCGAATGAGGCAGTGGTGGCCCAGTGGTAACGGCCGCGACTTACGAGTTGTAGGTCGTAGGTTCGAACCCGGACAGGCGCTTTACTTTGTGTAAATTATTTCATCACCACTGTCTCAAAAACGGTGAAGGAAAACATCGTGAGGAAACCGGCATGTCCTAGAACCAAAAATTCGAAGATATGTGACATCCACCAACCCGCACTGGGCCCGCGTGGTGGATTACGGCCCACTCCCTCTCACAGAGAAGAGGCCTGTGCCCCAGCAGTGGGAACATTAAAGGCTGATTATGTAAGCCCGTCGAATTAATCCACATACCATTCGTGTTCATAACACCCAATCTGCTTTCATAGCTTTTCCAAGATGTCTATGACTCATACTCCTTTCCAAATAACATATCAACTGTGTCATAAAGCCGACACGTAAAGTTTCGTACCAATAACGCGGATATAATCTCAATATTAGGAATGCATTAGACATTGTAGTGGCAGAAACAAGCAAGTCCGCAGTCCGGAGTACGACGTGCTCGGCCTACCAACGCAACAAATAACAGTTTATTCATGAAATGCTTCAGTGGTACCTGTATTATGTATTTCTTTGGGATGCCGCTTGCTGCTCGGAAAGTTGCACTGATTTCTTCCCAGACAAAAGTGGTGGGGAATATATGTATATTGCGGGTGCAATCTTTCCGTTTTTGACTTTACGTTAAAAAACGTTCTACTTGTGTTTTTCTTGCCTTCTTCTTTAGCCAAAAACCCTTCAGTGCTATAAAATGAGAAGTGACGACAGTTGCAACTTTAGGCCACTTGCACGTTCATGGGTTATCCTAAATAAATCGGTGTTAACATCTAACTCAGGGTTAATCAAACAATTCATCTTGCGCCACCAAGAGTAGGAAAACCTTCCGTCATCTACCCCGGTCACCAGAGAGTATGAACCGGGAAGAGATATCGTGCGGTGTCCCACAGGGGCCACATCTGTGGAACATCGGATACGACTGGGTGCTGCGCGCCGACCTCCCTAGCGGCGTCAGCGTAGTGTGCTACGCTGACGACACGTTGGTCCTGGCGCAAGGGAGCTCGCACCAGGCGGCGGCTGAAGTAGCGACACGCGGGGTTGTGACTATCGTCGACAGGATTCGGCAATTGGGACTAGAGGTGGCCCTGCACAAGTCCGAGGCCACGTGTTTTCAAGGTCTTCGGAACGCGCCACCATCGGGGTCCCAAATAATAGTAGGAGGGGTTCACATCGGTATTGAGTCAACGATGAAGCACCTGGGACTCGTCCTTGACAGCCGGTGGAACTTCGTGGAGCATTTCCGAAGTTTGGCTCCCAAACTGGAGCGGGCCGGGGCTGCCTTGAAGCGGCTCTTTCCCAATCTAGGGGGTCCAAACGCCTCCTGCCGAAGGCTCTACGCGAACATTGAGCGGTTCATGGCCCTTTCGGGGCGTCAGCACTTTCAGGTGTCGTCAGCACAAGTGTAGGGGTCCACCAGGGCCGATGCCTGCCGGGGTCGCGGGAAAGTCTGAAAGGGTTACCGAGGCCCCTGGCAACACAAGCAACGGAAGGAACACGGGTGGATTTTAGTCAGTAAGAGTCTGACACACCCTCCCGCTCCACCCAAAGCGGGAGAAGTTATTTGATAATTTAACACCCAAAAAATAAAATAATAACAAGCGTAGGAAAACCTTAAGTCAAACTTTAAATTTTTAACCTACCTATGTGAGTATGTGTGAGAGTTATGTTGCTAAACTCTGGGTTAGTGTTAGTAATGACAAAATAAATTGACGATAAGATAACTTATTTTTTACCGACTTCCAAAAAAGAGGAAGTTATCAATTCAAGAGGATGTTTACATTTTTAAAGTGAAACTTTTATTACATCGCCTCAAATTTTTTCGTCCATCTATCGCATGTCGCATTACAGCCGACCGCGGAGTAGGGGTAAAGTGAAAGGCGCTCGACAGAGCAGCCAAGGCGAATATGGCGGCGCCCATGGCTCGCATCAGCTTCACTAAAGTTTCACTTGCATCGTGGTTTCATAAAACCACATATTTTTATTTATATATGTTCGCCTATTTCGCCGTCAATTGTGGACCGATTTTGAATATTATTGTTTTCTGTGAGAGGATATGCGCCCGAGGTGGACCCATTGTCACCAAGTCATAATCTGATGAGGGGATCCCATGGAAATCGAGGAAAATCATATTTTAAAGGCACACCTATAGCGATTTGAGTATTATCACAGATGGCCACCGGCACTACTTAATAAGAAGTATTTAACGAGTTGCGATTCGATTACACCGATTTCCGAAATTAAAGTTATTTTTCACTTTGTAGTGTTGTTTTGGAAGTCAGTGTTTTTTTTTAAACGTTATGTTTTCTATATTGTTCGACTTTATAGTGGGTGAAAATTCAGTACTATAATTATATTACTATACTACTAATTCAGCAGGCAAAATAAATACAAATTATAAAAACCTAAAACATATATTTCCTTATCTGACGTTTTCGTCAATCAATAGGTAAACTAAGTTCCGTATTACAGAACGTCACTCAATTCTCAAGCATTAGGTACTTAAAACTAGTTTTAACCAATCAAATGGCTTGAATCTAGTTTTAAGTAGTGCTTGAGTATTGAGTGACGTTCTATAATACGGGCCTTAATCTCCATTGTAACCACATACGAGTATTATACGATTAAAATGAAATGACACTAATGACAGGTTAACTAACCCTGTGTTACTTTTTGTGGCGCAACGAGTAATAAGAGTTAAAATGTTAATTACTTAACTCCGAATTTACAAACTCCACATTTATTCATTTAACCCGAATAAACGTGAAAGTGGGCCTATGTAGGTAGGTACGTAGGTAAACTACCCAATTTTCGTTTTCACGAAAACAAACAAATAATAGGATCATTATCTAACTAAGTATACGCTGACTTCTAAAACGCGTTCATATTCCACAAGCTACTACATCCCTAGCAGCAACTATCCGAATTTCCATTGAACAAAGCGAAACACGTAACATAATACAAAACTGCGGTTCACGCTCCGGCGAGTCAATACAAAGTAACAAAGTTATGCGAAGCTTTTAACGTGAAGTGAAGGCCAAAGCAATGCATCAAGAGTAGGAGATAATACGTCGGCGAGTCGGCCATTGCCGCTAGTATTTCGTATCATGAGATTGCAGGCGCCCAGTCCGCAGATGCTCTAATTCTAGTGACGTCATTCGAGCAACGCGGAAATGGCTGCCTACAGGGGAGATTGTTATGCGCCGCCAAATGAACAGTGAAAGGTCATTGGGCAAAATCTGACCCAGTTAACGAAAGTTTTCCTACACAAACCAAATTAGTTTTAAATTGTTAAGTATTAACCTATACTTAATTTTATGTAGTTATTTCTTTTTTAAACCATGGGAATTAAATGTAAAATATGAATAAAAAATAGGTGTTCAGTGAACTATAAATGTGTACATAAAACAATTTCAGTGAAGCATTCTGTTAAATAAACAAAAGAAACGTTTGCGCTCTAAAAGTGTGCAGTCAGTGGCATGCATATGCCGTCTCACTCGCACTTCAGACAAGTAGAAACCGGTTTCGTCATTGCGCTCGCGTCGCGCGCAACCTAACATTAGTGATGGGTAACTCATCAATTTTATTTGAGGATGAGGGAGCACCTCATTTTGCCTCGTGAGGTCCTCACGAGGTACCCCTCATTTGAGGTGAGGATTTGAGGAATCCTCAACGGCGTATTCACCTCACGAGTCGTGAGCCCGAGCCGAACTCAGCCGAACGTGCGAGGGAGCGAGGCGGGCGGGCGCGACGACTTTCACGAGTACTCACGACTCTCCGTCCGATTAAGCAAATCTCTCTCACCTCTCACACATATCATTTTCTTTCGCTCATAAATTTTAGACCGCCAAAATAAACGAATCAATGACACTTGATTATCAATCTAATGCTGATGCTTTTAGAGTTCATAATAATTAATCATAGCTGAAATAAAAATATTTTCTTTAAAATTCGTTTTGACTAATAATGTTACATACTAATTTTAACAGTTTACGTAATGTTGACCTTGGAGGTGCACGTGATTTTCTTGTAACAATTACGTAGACTTTTGTTTTGTTTGTGTTCGTACTTTAATCTAAATAATTAATATCCTACCAAACATCAGTATCACACTCAACACACACACATGACATAACTAACATCATTACATACTTAGGTACATTATTTCATTAGGTACATACCAAAATCATAATGTTAATGTTTATTATGCTGCCAAAATTTCGAGACCAGACCTCACCTCACACATTCTATAATTCTATACAATTTTTTAAATCGGTTCATTCGCTCACTCGTTGAGGAGCTCATCACTCAACCACTCAATACTCACTCGCGAGTCACGCCTCACGCCTCACCTCGCTCGCCTCACCCCTCGCCACAATTTCATATTGTCAATGTCAATTTTTGAGGACGCGTGAACGAATGAGGTGAGGTGAGGTAATGAGGTGGTTCATTGTTGAAAATCGAGTAACTCTTTCAATTTGCGATCACGAGGACCTCAAACGAGGGACCTCATGAGTGAGGGACTCATCACTACCTAACATCGACGCACGCAGTCTTTCGTCATTTGTCGTTGCGATCTGTGTGTTTCTTGAGCTTCTATTGTTTTTATCGATTACTTTGGCGTGTTTATTGGATTATAGTTTGCATTTGGATTGGATTTAGTTGATAATATGGAAAGACAAAATAGTTGTGTTTCATGTAGCCGATCTGTGCTGCGGCGCAGAAAACACAGCCTCACAGAACTTTTTCTTGAAAGGTTCCGAAATCACGCCGAGTTATTATTACAGGAAAAAACACCACGTGAGGTGAGTGCCTTACCAGATTTGTTTTATTATTGTTCCATTTGCACAATAATGATGTTGGCTTTGATAATAAATAATTTACTCTCAAGCATCATTTATCGAATTATCATCTATACAGCAAGTGTATAAAAGATTTACTGCCGTATTCTCAAACAATAAGCTGGGAACTATGTGTTGCTTAATGTAGGTAGCTGGCTACCTCACCTATGCATTCATTTTAAGGGTCTCATAGTGCAGTTCGCCACTCAAGTATTGTGTAATTATACGTTTTTAGACCCAGTGTAGACACTGAGACGTTTGTGAGACCTCATAGTAATGTTTGTGAATACGGGTGTAAGTCTTTATAAAACGACCCGATGGGATTGATAAAGTATTGTGAGTTAATATTATTCCTTTTTTTCTTCAGATTCCTTTTGATGGTTCACGATCTATATGCCATGCTTGTTGGGTGAGATTGGATACAACTCTGAGAAATCAGCCTAGGGAAAATCAGCCACCTCAACTAGTTCAAGTCGATCCACCTCAACAAGTACAAGATCAACTCCCCCAACGAGTAGAAGATACTGGTGAGGAAGAACAAGATGTGAGTCAACAAGTGAATCCTGGTTTTATTTCCCTACAAAGATATTCTCGTGCTCCAAATACAGCTAGACGATGCATGTTCCAAAACTGCAGGAATATGGCTACGCACGTAGTGCCATTGTGTGTTAAGTTCCATTTATTGCATACAAATAATTTTTATATACCTCCACTTGCCCGTATTTGTCATTCACATTTACAAAGAAATGATTGGGAAGAACTGAATACTCAGAGGATTATGCATGATTTCAATAGTACTCATGTACTCGATATTATCGATTTGTACAAATGGGGCTGGGAACAAAGGAACAAATTGGATTTTGAAAATATTAATTCGGTTGACGATAATGAACTGCATTTTTGGGCAGGAGTAACTAAACAGCAATTTAACACTGTCCTACAACTAACACCGTCTCTTCATAACAGAACTGATCGTCCTGCCACGGCTTTAGGTATTTATCTGTCAAAAATAAGGACTGGTGAACCAGATGAACGGTTGGCTACGAAATTCCAAATGTCCAGAAGAACGTTGGAGAGAAAGATAAGATTAGCAAGAGAATGTTTAACTGATGATTTCGTTCCGCATTTTCTGGGCTTAGATCATATGACCAGAGAAGAGGTGGTTGCTCGAAATCTTTCCATCCCGGCTCATATTTTCGGGAGCGACCACGAATCAGCCATTTTGGTGTTCGATGGCACATATCTATATGTGCAAAAGAGTTCCAATTTTTTATTCCAAAGACTAACATATAGCCTTCATAAATTCAGGAACTTAGTAAAACCTTTTTTGATAGTTTGCTCAGATGGCTACATTTTAGATGTTTTAGGGCCATATGCAGTAAGACCATCGGATGCGACAATTATGCGTAGCCTAATGGAAGAAGAAAACTCTACTTGGCATTGGTTTCTACGGTCTAACGATGTCTTTATACTAGACCGTGGCTTCCGAGACTCAATCCGCTCTATACAAGAATATGGCTATAATCCCCATATGCCACCATCCAGATTCAGAAGGGAACAACTAACAACAGACGATGCAAATAAGTCGAGACTTATCACAATGACCCGGTGGGTGGTCGAAACTATGAATGGTCGTTTTAAAAAAGATTTTAAAATATTTCGGCACACCTATTTCAATATTTCCTTACCAAACATGATGGCAGATTTCAAAATTACCGCAGCGCTCATCAACGCTACTCGGCGTCCATACGAGAACACCATATACGCCGAGCAATTCATACATATTATTAATGAAAATGTAAATAGAAGAAATGAGTTGGCAGATTATGTGAGCGAGCACAATCTTAATAGGCAAAGAGTAGCCTTTATTTCAATTGACGCAAGTAATGCAGCTTTGGATAACTTTCCACAACTAACTTTCGAAGATTTGATACTATTTCCGTTGGGCACGTATCATTTAAGGATCGCTAAATCATACGTTCACGAACACTTGCAACCAAATGGTCTGTACATTGTTGAACTATACCGGCACCGTGAAATGGTTAACAACAAAATATTAATACGAGGAAGAATGCAGTCGCGACATATCAGGAGCAAAAAATACTATACTTACATATTGGTGAACCCAACAAGACAGGGTAGAGATAGTATCAAAGATTACTACTGCTCTTGTCGCGCATATAGCTAGCGTAGTATATTTTTTGTCTTGGGCCCGACATCAAGAACAAATAGATGCGCCTGCGGGGTTTTTAGATGATACAATTATTCCTGTAGACATTGATCATGTCGAATAAAACTTAAAAACTTTTCAATACTTGTTTTATTTTTACCTATTTTATTTTTTTAAACATGTATATTATCAAGTAACCAATACACATGTGCTAAGCCTTGTTATAATTAAGCTTAACATTTTATTTTTTACTTTTTTAGTTTTTCGTTGTTTTTTGGTTTTTCCCATTATCTGCATTAATGCGACATATATATTCGTAAACTAGGAACGTTTAACTAAACATCCTACCCATTTTGTTTTCTGTAGGCCGTGGGTATAGGTTCCATACTAAGTTGCCCAATGACCTTTGATAAATTGTGGCTGTATTTGTTGTGTTAAGATTTTGTCGTTTGAGAGGCTCTGGACAAGATGTAAGCTCACGAATATGTTCTACATAAGTATAATTCAGGTAATCCATTCTGGACAGAGATCGTTGTAGGTATGACATGGGCATAGAGAAACAGTTTTCTTTTAATTTGAGAGGATTCATATTAAATTTCCAGTATAACAAAAAAAAATATATATTTGTTACCAATTATAAAATATGAAATATACAAGAACAATAGGAGCGTAATTATTAACCTTATCGGACTTTAAAAACAAACGTTACAACAAACAAACATGTTGATTTAATTAATTATTTACGCCTTACGCCCCGATAATTATTACGCCAAGTTGAAATATCAGCGCAAAATGGATTTCCATTTGATACTGCCACGTAAATAACATTAAGTTGTGAAAAAATACTGGTGAGGTAAGCACTTAGCTGATGAAACTCGGGCCTAGAAATATATTTTTGATTTTATTAAAATATTCTTGTATGAAACGACTGGAAATAATCCTATTTCATCCCGCAAAGGAAGTTTATTGGAGAAAGGTTTGGGTCCAATTTATTTGATGTCATCCTTTTGACTGATTTGATGAATTAGAAATTACTTACCTAATGTGTGACTTACGGCAATGTAAGGTAAGTAAAAAAACGAGCGAGCGTTAAGGCTCCTACATACTGGCGCGACTTGTCGCGCGACGCGTCGCGACACAAAGACACCGCGTGTAGCGCTACACGCGGTGTCTTTGTGTCGCGTCGCGTCGCGCGACAAGTCGCGCCAGTATGTAGGAGCCTTTACAGTAGTCGCATATGATGTGTAACATTTGAGATCTCACCTTGGTAAGAAGCAGCTGAGCAGCGACACAAATTACCTCAAAATTTAAAAAGATAAATATTGGAATATTTATTAGAATAATTATTCATTACTAGTGGTCGCCCATTGGTCGAAATTCGACCCCCCTACTCACAATCTATATAGTACTTGCTAATTCCGTGAGTACACTAATTCCATGCTACAGATAGTGCAATTCACGAAGACGCGCCCCACCAATTTTCGGTTGAGGGGATCGCGGGGTGCGGGGAGTTTGCTCCGAGCGGCAGTCGCGAACCGTCAGCGGTTCGATGCACACGAATACTACACTCTATGCTGCGAAAATCCAGACTCGTCACGAAAGTTGCTCTACTTTATATATTTTTAAAATGTCGAGAAAATCTCAGCGTGTTGTTCTTAAAAGCCAGGTATGTAAAGAAGTTTGCAGTTACTAAAACACATGAAATAAGCTAACGAAAGTAATTTAATTTTAATAAATAGCAAATTTTAGTAATAGTAGTGTTCATTTCATTTTTAAAAATAAGTAAAACTATTTGATATTTTTTTTATTTTAGACAAGAGAAATTATTTCTAAAGTTTATGATTTTATGAAAAAAGAAGCAAGTAAAAATTATGCAGAAAAACTCACTGATGCGCGATGGAGAACCGCACAGGCTGTTGGAGTATCTGAAAGCACAGTGACTAGAATTCTACGCGAAAGAAAGGAATATACTAATACAATGAAGCAAACTACAGTACCTGCTATGGAATCGAATATAACTATGGAAACGGATGCGATAGTTCGTATAGCCCCAAGTGCGGAGCGTACAACAGAGCCGACTACGGAAGCGGATATTGAGTCTGAAAATGAAGCGAATACGTCGCATTCGAATTTAGTATACAGAAGTGCTTCTATTTTTACATCACCTATGAAGAAGAGAAGGGTAAGACCACGAAAAATTAATTTAGACGAATTTGATATTGGTGTAGTCCGCAGAACTATCCAAAACTATCATAATATAGAACATCGTCAATTTCCAACATTATCACGACTTAATATTGCTTTGAAAGACCGTATACAATTTGATGGATGTATAACAACTCTAAGAACATTGTTACTTAAACTTGGTTATAAATGGAAAAAAAACTGAGAATAACAGGAAGGTGCTAACCGAAAAACATGATATTCAAATGCTAAGATTGAAATATTTAAAACAGGTAAAGTCTTTTCGCAATGCAGGTAGACCTATAGTCTACACAGATGAATCATATATTCATACCAACCACGTGCAAAAAAAGTCTTGGGCCGAAAAAAGTTCTAAAACAGCAATAAAACAAAACTTAACAAAAGGAGTGCGC
Organism: Atethmia centrago; assembly: GCA_905333075.3. Taxonomy (NCBI): domain Eukaryota; kingdom Metazoa; phylum Arthropoda; class Insecta; order Lepidoptera; family Noctuidae; genus Atethmia; species Atethmia centrago. The sequence continues at coordinate 23,628,433 of HG995378.1, read as the reverse complement.
ATAATTATAGTACATGCCGGAAGTGCAAAGGGTTTCGTACCAAATGCGTTGTTGACATACAGAGCAGAGATTAAATCCGGAGACTACCACGATAACTTTTTATTATTTACTACTTTAATTGTTTATTACTTATAAATTTTACTATGTTATTTGTTTTCTCTGTACTGGAACGCTGTGTCTCCCTCTTGGAGGTGGGCGTTAATAGCTGCGACACAGTTTCGTAACCAATGTGGCTATTTACGTACGCAATCAATTTGTAAAATGTGTTTTTGTTCCAATAAAGATTATTATTATTATTATTATTAACATGAACACAGAAAATTACTTAAAGTGGCTAAAGAAGAAACTAATACCAAATCTCCCAAATGATGCCGTGGTAGTCTTGGATAATGCAGCCTATCACAATACTAGTTCGGAAAAAATACCAACATCCAACTCCAACAAATTAGTCATGCAGACTTGGCTGAATGCAAAAAATATCCATTTTGAACCAAGCTACAAAAAACCTGAACTTTATGACCTTATATTAAAAAACAAAGAAAACTTCCGAAAGTACAAAGTTGACGAATTATTGAAAGAACATGGATTCACAGTGCTTCGGCTGCCACCTTATCATCCAGATTTAAACCCAATCGAAAACATTTGGGGTATTGTAAAAAACGACGTTGCTAGCCGCAATATCAATCAAAATTACACTTCGATTATGCCCATTTTAAATGAAGCATTTGATCGAGTAAATAAAGATGTCTGGTTCAATACTTGTCAGCACGTGGAAAAAATAGAAGACGAATACATGAGACATTGTGATCTTGATTTTAGTTTTATTGTAAATGTCGGTGATACATCAGACTCTGAATCAGATATTTCTGAAACGAGTGATTGACGATTTTCATTTCTCAATAAAGTTCAATAAAACTATTTCCGTATTTCATTTATGTCTATTATTACCTCCTATTATAAAAATAGTAATATTATCGATATTAATTAATAATCACATAAAATATCCACACCTAAAAATTAAATTAACATTACCTTTTCCTTGCGGTCGGGTAAAAAATATAAAATTGAAGTAGAGCATATTTCACTTTGACCATAACGCTCTCTCCTGATTAGTCTATTCATTGTAGTGTGCGTGTGCACTCATAGGTAATTAGTGTGTACCGATAACACTCAAACATTGACGGAAGCTTGCACACATATACTATAAACGGTTAGGAGGAATAGTGGGGCGCGCCTTCGTGGATTGTACTATCTGTATTATAAAGTATTTGCTAATTCCAGTACTTAATTCTTCCATGCTCAAGCTGTCATTTCAACCTGCCGGGGTCGCGGGAAAGTACAAAAGGGTTACCGAGGTCCCTGCCAACACAGGCAACGGAAGGGACACGGGTGGGTTTTAGTCAGTAAGAGTCTGACACACCCTCCCGCTCCGCCCAGAGCGGGAGAAGTTATTTGATGATTTCCCACCCAAAAAAAAAAGACTTAATCGATGTTGACGGAAGGTCGAAATTCCGTTTTTTTTTTATTTTAGCCGAAAGGTTCAAAACGGAACCCTATTACTAAGATATACTATAAAAATAAGAAGTTATTTGATAATTTCCCACCCAAAAAAAAAGCTGTCATTTCCTGTTACACACTTCCGTCCCTTTTCACGAAATCACTGCCACGGAAAGCGAGAGGAAAGATGTTACACGTCAATAAAAGCAACTTTATTAAACTGACTAAACATGTAGAAACAGTCCCTATTTTACCTATTTTGGTATAGTAATTTTATTCTAGGTGCATTTGTCTTCACATATAATTTTAAAATGTAGGTACATAAACAAAATTTTATAAAACATTTTAAAAGTGTAACGGTGGAGTTTCTTGCCTATTCTTCTCCATACGAAACTATCTTTTGGAAGGGGCAACTAGAATCAATTCTATTTTTTTTTTTTTAAGTTTTGACGTTCACAAGTGCCTTTTATGTGCCTATTTGAAATAAATAATTTGACTTTGACTTTGACTTAGTCGTAAATAGGAATCCATTTTGTTGTCCTTCTTTGTAGCTTGGCTAATAAGACCCCTTCGGATAACCGTTCTTCTACCAGAGAAAATATGGTACTCACGGCTACATATCAAGCTATACATTTCCAGTATAATCTGACTTCTCATTGCATGAAATTCCTATACAATGTGAGATCAGCATAAACTGGAAAGTTATACCTTGATACGTAACCGTGTGTACATACATTTTTTTTCTTAAATATAAAGTACAAGTTCAAGAGATCAATTTCTTTATCTATCTAGACACCGACAGTTACAGAACCTAATATTATCATAAATACTCATGGATTTGACGTGCAAAACAAATTACGATCGAGAGACCATTCTAAACAATTCTAAATTAGGTTCTACAACATTTTGTGACGCGTGCGAGCCAAACCCGCGTGCGGAAGCAATTCCGGATGTCACTAAAAATGAATAAATTAAACCTAAAGGGGATATATATGCCATAATCTTTGTCGAACTAAATTACAGCAGTATAATTGAATTGAGTGCCGCTCAACACTAGGCCCTGCGTCAAAATGGACAAAGAACGGCGAATCCATTGTTAAGAGCCGCCCTGCCACTTCTCTTATTGACTTCATACAGGCCTGTTAATAGTACTTTCACAGAACGTCCACTCTGTGTTTGCAAAACTGGCTTTCATTATGGTTCTTGGGCGAAGGGCCATTAGATGTTATGAGATCAAAAGATGTGGAGTATCAAACAGTTTAAATAACCGAATACTCGTTGATATTTCCGTCTAAAATGTCAGACAGTGGTGCCGATTTCCTTGTTCACAAACTAAACTAAATTTAAGTTCAGTGCATCTTTTTCTTTCTATTTCAGAAGATAAATTTTAGTTTAGTCCTGTCAAACTAATCAGCGCCTGTCACTACTCCATACAAGTTTAGACGTGATTAAAAACTTGCCTACTAAAATTACGTCAATTTACTTGAAGCGCTGACTAAATTGACAGGACTGTACTAAAATTTATCTTCTGTCCTCTTCTTACTGAAATACAAAGAAAAATATGCACTGAACTTAAATTTAGTTTAGTTTGTGAACAAGGGAATCGGTACTAGTATCTACTTCATCATCATTCTCTGGCCCCTATCCCAATTCATTTGGGGTCAGCGAAACATGTCTTTTTCTTCCACACTTGTCTAATAGTCGTCATCTCGGTAGTCACCCCCTTTCTAGCCATATCGTCGTTCACAGAGTCCATCCATCATTTCCATCTAGACAGTACCTATTTACAAAATTATGTATAAGCTTTAATTCTAAAGTTCATAATCATTCTAGGCCACCAACCAGAGTTCATCGATTTGCAACGCAAGTATTCCATGAAATAGGAATAATGATAATTTTGTTTTTCTTTTTTTACGTAATCAGAAGTTTAAATATGACATGACGTCACGCCTTGCTAGATTTTATAGTGAATTGCGACGTACGAGCTAGCTCCCCAAACTATAATGCGTTTTATCTAAGTATTTTTTTGCCATAACTGGCGAAATGTGGGTGTAATATAGGTACACCTCTGCCTAACTCTTCGGGGATAACAAGGCGTGATGTTATGTACGTTTATGTGTATTTTTTATTAATATTATAAAGCAAAAAATACTTGTCTAATATTTTTTATTATCTGACTGACAGACTAAATAGGTTTTTTTTTACCCAGGCATCATCCCTATTGTGAAGGGTCGCAGTATTCCGTGGGAATTATTTCTCACCCATCTATATAGCACACCCCTTCGTCAAGGGCGCGTAACAATGGCACATTATTTTTTTTGTGAATACTTTTATAGCCGCTTTGAGCGATTTTTGGCAGGGGAAAAACTTATGGGTTAGCGTCACAGACATACCCGCGCTGACATGCTGTAGTACTAGCAGTAAGTGAAGTTAAATTGACCACGTGAAAAGTTCCATTTGTATATACCGTGAACAATGGTGGCCCTGTGGTAACGGCCGCAACTTACGAGTTCGAACCCAAGCAGGCACTTTACTTTGTGTAAATTATTTCATCACTGCTGCTCTCAAAACGGTGAAGGAAAACATCGTGAGGTAACTGGCATGTCTAGTGGTGGCCCAGTAGAGCAGTGGTGGCCTAGTGGTGGTGTAGGTTGAAAGTTCGCACCCAGACAGGCGCTTTACTTTGTGTAAATAATTTTCATCACCTCTGCTCTCAAAATGGTAAAGGAAAACATCGTGAGGAAACTGTGAGAGATAAGATTTTTTTTCCTCGTCTATCCCATGTTGTGGGGTATTGTTGGATAGGCCGTTCAAAAATATTGCGGGTCTGTGAACATCACTTTTCGATTCAAGGATCCATCTGCGTAATATTAAGCATTACAATGCTAATTTTTGTTAGACCAACTTAAATTTGCAGTTGGAGAATTGACCGTGGCATATATCGATGTATGGAAGAACATGTTTTTCAACTACAATGTTAAGTTTGTTTTTGGAATAAATTCATCCCAACTTCCGGACTTTTTTTTTTGGTTGGTAAATCATCAAATAATTTCTCCCGCTCTGGGCGGAGCGGGAGGGTGTGTCAGACTCTTACTGACTAAAACCCACCCGTGTCCCTTCCGTTGCCTGTGTTACTAGGGGCTCGGTAACCCTTTTGAACCTTCCCGCCTTTTGTAACTTCCTGACTACGAAACCCTTCATTGTGTGTGGTCCGACACGCACTTGGCCGGTTTTTTTAAACTAGATATACAGAAGTAAACCTGCTGGGTGATTGCGTAACACAAATAAAATGGCAATCGATCGCAATGCCTATCATTTTGGCATCCTCCTTCAGAGGTTCGAAATTCGTTTCTTCAAAAACGTAGACATCTACCTTATCTACGTTGTTGAGCAGACCAATTGGTTAACTGGGTCCTATTACTCGCGTGGTAATTGCGTAACACATAGAATAGAATAGAATAGAATAGAATACTCTTTATTATGTACACCATAAAAATTACAGATATCAATGTAGAAATTTTACAGGGGGTGACACAATGGGCGGGGCGGTCTTATCGCTAAAAGCGATATTTTAAAGACAACCTTTGGATGGATTAGGGGGGAAAGGAGAGACAATACTGCAGGTAGTCTTTTTTTTTTTTGAGGGTGGGAAATCATCAAATAACTTCTCCCGCTCTGGGCGGAGCGGGAGGGTGTGTCAGACTCTTACTGACTAAAACCCACCCGTATTCCTTCCTGTTGCCTGTGTTGCGGGGGCCTCGGTGACCCATAAGTACCTTCCCGCGACCCCGGCAGGCATCGGCCCTAGTGGACCCCTACTTTGTGCTGACGACATCTCTTTGAGGCGCGCGTGGAATACGACGCGCCGTCGACCCGGGCCTGGTCCTTACCGGACGGTGAGCTACCCATTGCTCACCGTCCGCAAGCCCGCGCCTACGGTGGCTGGAAATCCGCCCGAGATTCCCGACGCCCAGGGCGTCTCCTGCGGCGGCTAGGGGCGAGAGGGCGCGAAACGTGCCTTTCCCTCAACCGTCCCGCCTCCTCCTTCGCGAGCATTACTGCTTCGCAGAAGGAGGTGAACTGCAGGTAGTCTGTGGTGTACCATTCACATATATACAATAAATACATACATACATAAAACATATTAAAATTATCTGTATAATATATTCAATAATAATCATAAAACTAGCGCTAAGAACCAAAACAGGTGCAAAGAACAAAGAAACTAAAAAAAAAAAAAAAATATGTTTAAGGAGAGAAATAGTGTTTTTTTACCATAATTTTAATAATGGATATAATATGGCAATCGATCGCAATGCCTTTCATTTTGACAGTTCAGCCACCTTCATTAACTAATGAACCCAGGTAATAGGACCCAGTTAACCCCTTGCAGACAATACTAAGCAGAATTCCGCCAGAATCTTACGCCTAGTTCCTGCTTGCTCTACAGTCACCAGTTTTTTCCAGCACAATGACGTTTATCTTCTTCTATCCTTCAGTAGATACTTTTTAATCAATGAAGTTTTATTGACGGTTACCTAAGGCTAAATGAGACTGTTTAATTCCATTACTCAGCAAAATTAATTGTTAACAATCGCACTAATGAGTACCTACAAAAGTACACACATTCTAGAATCACAAACTGCATTGCAATACATTTGTTAGCCGATAACAACGATAACACAAATCGACTATAACTGGTTTGAAACGTTAATTTAATTCGGCAAACGCGTTGCCTTCACTGCATCGCTCACAACGCGTAATCAGATCGGGTTTCATTAAAACAGTTGAATTCATTCGCGGTACTTCCACCAACGGATATGAAAGTTCCTTTGCAATGTTTGCAAATATCATTTTCTGCCACATTTTTGAGCTCCATGTTTTTAATCTTATCTTTCCTTATTTGTTCCCACTGGGCGATGTCCTATTTCGTTGACCTACTAGCTGGATATTTTTTTCAATTACCTACCTACTGTGTGTTTGTTTGTGGTAGAGAAACTATAGGTACGTATATAACTCCTGTTATATAATATTAGGTTCGTGTTTGAATACCCCTTATTATACAACAGTTGCATTAATAACTAGGTTCTTACGCAAAATATTTTAAAAGTACCTAAAAAAATGTGATATAAAGCGTTTTTATTATTTAAATGTAAAAAGACAATTTGACGTTAACCATCAACTTTGTGACGTCATTTTATAAGAATGCTCGAGTGAAGCGTTTTAGGACTGTTCGGTGTGAGTGCTTGAGAATATACGTAGAAGTAATTGGAGTATTACTTATGTAAAAACACAAAATATTTAAACTGTAACTAAATAAAAATAAGGTTTAAAGAGTTTTTATTTCTAAAATACCAAAAGCCAACATCACGTGGTGTTCCCAGGCGGTCACCCATCCAAGTACTGACCACGCCCGATGTTGCTTAACTTCGGTGATCGGACGAGAACCGGTGTATTCAACGTAGTATGGACGTTGGCGACTGCTGAGTCGAATTTTTCGTTCACTATCAACAGTATGATGTCATTTAATAAATACTAAAATCAATTGTTTAAAAATGACAGGGCTGGCACACCAGGTGAGGCGCAGCGCAGCACGGTTGTCACGGCCAAACAAATATCAACGTTGGGTGCCTAAAAATAAAGTTGAGGATAAATAACCCGAGACGCGCGCCTCTTTCAGCTCCGACGCGCTCTCGAGCTAATTTAAGTTTATTGATTTTCAACTTTATTTAAACTTCGGTAGGGTCGATATTTGTTTGGCAGTGACAAATGCGCTGCGCTGCGCCTGGCCAGATGTGCGCCGGCCCTAAGCATCATGTAATGACGCGTATGAAAAACGGTTCGCATGCGCAGTGTGGTGTTAGTGCGATCGACAGAAGAATATTGTAAATGACTGGGGGCATTTCGCTAACGATTTTGAATAATTTAACCTATATACATACAAAAAGTAGTTATAAAAGTAAATAATGTTATGAAGATTTTATTTTTAAAATGCAAAAAGCCAACGTCACGTGGTGTTCCCAGGCGGTCACCCATCCAAGTACTGACCACGCCCGATGTTGCTTAACTTCGGTGATCGGACGAGAACCGGTGTATTCAACGTAGTATGGACGTTGGCGAATGCTAAGTCGAATTTTTTGTTCAGTATCAACATTGTGAGGTCATTTATTAATAATAAACTACAATCAATTGTTTAAAAATGACTAAGCAACATGACGCGTATACAAAATGGTTCGCTTGCGCAGTGTGATGTTAGTGCGTTCGACAGAAGAAGATTGTAAATGACTGGGGGCATTTCGCTATCGATTTTGAATAATTTAACCTTATAGATACATACAAAAAGTAGTTATAAAAGTAAATAATGTTTTGTAGTTTTTATTTCTAAAATGCAAAAAGCCAACGTCACGTGGTGTTCCCAGGCGGTCACCCATCCAAGTACTGACCACGCCCGATGTTGCTTAACTTCGGTGATCGGACGAGAACCGGTGTATTCAACGTAGTATGGACGTTGGCGAACCCTAAGTTGAATTTTACGTTGAGCATCAACTTTGTGACGTCATTTTATAAAAATGCCCGAGTATTCTGGAGCGTTTGAAAGGCTGTTCGGTGTGTCGTTAGTGCTCTACTGGAGAATGTAAAATTGGTGTATTTTAAAGGCTCCTACATACTGGCGCGACTTGTCGCGCGACGCGACGCGACGCGACACAAAGTCACCGCGTGTAGCGCTACAAGCGGTGTCTTTGTGTCGCGACGCGTCGCGCGACAAGTCGCGCCAGTATGTAGGAGCCTTTAAGGTATGTAACAACACAAAATATTTAAACTTATAACTAAATAAAAATATGGTTTAAAGAGATTTCATTTCTAAAATGCAAAAGCCAGCGTCACGTGGTGTTCCCAGGCGGTCACCCATCCAAGTACTGACCACGCCCGATGTTGCTTAACATCGGTGATCGGACGAGAACCGGTGTATTCAATGTAGAACGGACGTTGGTTTAGCGTTTAACTTAAGACGCTGACAACACCTAAACCGCGGTCACTGTCTGATTGCATAGAAAACAAAGAGAAGCGCGATGACACAAAGCTTGTAATTTATTGCAAAATATGAAGCAATTATCTATTTGCTCAAAATTTAGTTGAGTAATCGAAAATAAAAAACAACCAAGTTCTGCATTCAAATAAGACGTTCTTGTTATTAATTAAATACCTAACGTATGTTAATATTTAAGGCGCTGACAAGACCCAATTGACCAAAATAGGCTTCTCTTAAGAAAGAAAATTGCCAAATCTGTATAGTTTGTGGTAGCGGAAAAAATATATGTTAATTTTGAACATATTTTCCAGAACTTGGTTGTCACCAAAACACGTTTTGAAAAAAAAATCTCGATACAAACTAACGTTAAACTAACCTCTTACCTTGAGTTCTAATCCAAAATATCTGTATTAAATATCAACATAAATTACGTATTTAATTAATAACAAGTACGTCTTATTCTATTGCAGAACTTGGTTGTTTTTTATTTTCGATTACTCAACTCAATTCTGAGTAAATAGATAATTACTTCATATTTTGCGATAAATTACAAGCGTTTTGTCGTCGCGCTTCTCTTTCTTTTCTATGCAATCTAACAGTGACCGCGGTTTAGGTGTTGTCAGCGTCTTAATGCAGATATTTTCGATTAGAACTCAAGGTAAGGGGTTATTTAACGTTAGTTTGTATCGACTTTTTTTTTCAAAATCTATTTTGGTAACAACCAAGTTCTGGGAAATATGTTCAAAATTAACATACATATATTTTTTCCGCTACCACAAACTATACAGATTTCGCAATTTTTTTTTCAAGAGAAGCCTATTTTGGTCAATTGGGTCTAATCAGCGCACATATTAATTTCCAGGACCAGACCGTGAGTCATACATGTTACAAAAAAATTAAAAGCCGCTCCGCGACTTGTGACCTTGGTCATGGTGACCTGGCTGCCTAACGTGTGATGGACTACTGGGAGGTTAGAAAGTAGCATACCTAATAAGCATAATCAGCCTAAAACGTCCCACTGCTGGGACACAGGCCTACTCTCTGTGAAAGGGAGTGGGCCATAATACACCACGCGGACCCAGTGCGGGTTGGTGGATGTCACATGTCTTAGAATTTTTGGTTGTAGGATATGCCGGTTTCCTCACGATGTTTTCCTTCACCGTTTTGAAAGCAGTGGTGATGAAATAATTTACACAAAGTAAAGCGCCTGTCAGGGTTCAAATTCGAACCTACAACTCGTAAGTCACGGCCCTTACCACTGGCCCACCACTGCTCAGAAAGTAGTGGGATGGCATCATAATTATAGGAAAGATGGCATAAACCAGTCAATTCATTCGTTTTTTTTTTAATAATTTAAAAAATTTGCAAATTCGACTTTGGCCAGCATTATCGACTGTTTCATCGTCACCTCAAAATATATATGTATGTATTTTTTTAAGTTAAATAATATATTTTTCGACGTGGTACACATGGCTACACATCAAGCTATACATTTCCAGTATAAGCTGATCTCGCATTGTATAGAATTTCCGTACAATGCGAGGTTAGCGTAAACTGGAAATTTTGATGTGTAGCCGTGTGTACACCTCGTTAGATAGCTGATTAAAATAACGATGTCATTTGTACGCTTAATGCGATGCAATTTTGTTGAGATAACTGGTGTCGAAGTTCATGTAGAACTTTGACACCCAGTTATCTCAACAAAATAGTTGATTGACGTAAATGATTTTTGAAAATGGTTAATATTTGTTTTCCTTTTTCGTTTAACTGTATGATGTTTTAGAAAATTTGGTTACATCGAAAGGGGCTTGTGGCTAAGTAATAACAACCGCAAGGGTCGATCGATCAGGTCAAGCTACGATTGCCGCGGTTGGTCCGTGGTTGGGTGACCATCTTAACATACCAAGACCCCTCCGTGCCTCGGAAAGCGCCGTTGGTCCCGGCTGTCATTTGTAGATCTTTGACAATCATTACGGGTCGTCAGAAGCCCGAAGGTCTGACAACCAGTCTTACCAGGGGGTATCGTGTTACACAGTAACTGGGTTATGGAGGTCAGATAGGCAGTCGCTCCATGTAAAATACTGGTACCTATTATAGCCGACCACAACATAGTTGGGAAAAGGCTAGGCAAATTATGATTACATCGAAAGGTTTGCTGCTACTACTGTTATGTAGGTATCGACTACCCAATGGAATATCAATGAAATCCATTAAATTTGTGACAAGAGAAAAGTTAATATTAGTTACGAACTCTGGGAAATTTACAAAAATACATAAAATTTGGGTTTTCTCGAATTTCATGATATTTTTGCCAAGGCTATAGGTGCTTAATTGTTCCAAATGGGTAACACTATCACGTCCTGCAAGAAATACGTCAAATGACAAGACACCCTGTTTATTCAAACATGCCAGAAACAATTAGGGGCATGCTTTGTCAATATTCCGCCGCTAGGTTCAGGAATGCCCGGGCGGACCGAAAACTATGCGCTAACGATAATAATTGGTCGGGAAGTTGGGATGCGAGCGATTCCGATCACAATAGTCTTGGTGACCCGAGGGCCAACAGCTGCACAGATTAATTAAGTGACAATATCAATTTTTACCCAAGCGTACGATTGCTAGGATTGCTAAGAACTTTTCTAACTTTTCTTTTCTTTGCTAGGATTGCTGAGACCATAACTTTTTTAGGGTTCCGCAGTAAACAAGGAACCCTTATAGGCCAGTAACCACGCCGACAAAGTGCTAAAATAAAATCTTGAAATACACACACAAGTGGGTACAACACACATAAGTGGGGATGATATATTTTTTTCTCGTCTACCCCTACGGTGGGATATCGTTGGATAGGTCGTTCAAATAAAAAAATAATAAAAATATTGCGGGTCTGTGAACACCACTTTTCGATTAATGGATCCGCTTGAGTAATATGAGTCAAGTGTCCCCCCCCCCCCTGCCAGGTAAATGGTTGTTTATGGAGATGTGAAAAAATGCATGGCAGTAATACATATAATGAAATTAAAAGGAAAACCGTCACAGCTAAGTGAGCTTTACAAGTTAACGAGTAATAGTCGACCAACTTAAATTTGCAGTTGGAGAATTGATTGTGGCAATTATGTCGATGTATGGGAGAACATGTTTTTCAACTACAATGTTAAGTTTGTTTTTGGGATAAATTCATCCCATCTACCCATTACGGAACCCTTCATTGTGCGTGGTCCGACACGCACTTGGCCGTTGAACGGCCTATCCAACAATACCCAACACCATGGGATAGACGAGAAAAAAAACTATCATCCCCACATTACGTGCAAGGGAGGTACCCTAAAAAAAATGTTTTTCAAGATTTTATTTTTACACCTTTACGGCGTGCTTAATATGTATACCTATGCCAAATTACAGCTTTCTAGTACTAAGCGTCTCTGAGCTACAGTGGGGACAGACAGACAGACGGACATGGCGAAACTATAAGGGGCGAAATTATGTTTACTACGGAACCTTAAAAACGATATTACTTTCAAACTACGTATGACATTTTCAAGATTTTTTTGTATGAATATACCTACTATTTTATTATCTATAATTCTGTTGTGATTTTTTTTCAAATATTCACATTTTCGTTACTAAAAATAAATATTCCTTATGAAACCGAACGGCGGCGGCAACGCGGCGTGAGCGCGACGCACATTTGTATGGCCAAGGTCAACGGCGATTACCCGACCCTTAAGGTGGGACATTCACGATCGACAAAAAGCCATTAACCCAAGTCATTGCAATATACAACTCTTTATCTCGGTAAGGCAAGGTATAAATTATAATGATTAGGTACCGTGAGTTCTATCAAACTCAATCATTCTAATTTATACTTTACAACAAAGAAATAAGAGTACCATTGCAATGACTTACTAATGGTTTTACGTCATTCAAATTTGATCGTGAATGCGCTGCATAAGACGCTTCCACACATGTGACGCCACCTTTATTTGTTTAAGGGGTACCGGCCAGAGCTGACAAAACACATGTCTTAATTACAACCCGCGACGCCTATGGGAACAGATTTTGTTTATTATTATTAAAAAAAACTAATAAACGGATTTTAACATGTTTTGTTCGAAGATTTAATGAGATGGATTATCCATTTTCGTAAAGGAAAAACTTTTTAAAAGACAAAGATTTACGTAAAATGATGCCAACTTTAGTAGATTCAAAATTGTACATGTATACCGTAACCTAGGAACAACTCTCACTGGAAAACATGCCTAGACATGTCCTTTCAGTCCGATAATAAACCAGTATTCATTAAAAAAACACACACACAAGGGTGCATTACTTTCGCGCACGTATGGGAGTGGCGCGAGGAGGCGAAACGCCGGGGCGTAAGCCCGCTGCCGCGAGAAATCGCGGCACAGCGGACGGAGCTCCGGCGGGATCTCATGGCGTCATGGAAAGTACGGTTGTTGCAACCCAGTGCTGGGCACGCCACGATTGCGGCGATAAGTCCCCTCTTTGAGGAGTGGCTGGAGAGGCGCCACGGCGTCCTCACCTTCCGCGTGACGCAGGTCCTCACCGGACACTGCAGCTTCGGGAGGTTCCTGTGTCGGATAAGGCGGGAGGAAACGTCCGGGTGTCACCACTGTGTGGATCGCCTGGAGGACACGGTGGAGCATACGGTGGAGGTCTGCCCGGCTTGGGCAGAGCACCGCCGTGTCCTCGTGGAGGCGATCGGCGGCAGAGACCTCTCGCGTCCGGCTCTGGTTCAGGCCATGGTACGGAGCGAGAGGGCATGGGCAGCCGTCACCTCCTTCTGCGAAGCAGTAATGCTCGCAAAGGAGGAGGCGGGACGGTTGAGGGAAAGGCATGTTTCGCGCCCTCTCGCCCCTAGCCGCCGCAGGAGACGCCCAGGGCGTCGAGAATCCCGGGCGGATTTCCGGCCACCGTAGGCGCGGGCTTGCGGACGGTGAGCAATGGGTAGCTCACCGTCCGGTAAGGACCAGGCCCGGGTCGACGGCGCGTCGTATTCCACGCGCGCTTCAAAGAGATGTCGTCAGCGCATGGGTAGGGGTCCACTAGGGCCGATGCCTGCCGGGGTCGCGGGAAGGTACTTATGGGTCACCGAGGCCCCCGCAACACAGGCAACAGGAAGGAATACGGGTGGGTTTTAGTCAGTAAGAGTCTGACACACCCTCCCGCTCCGCCCAGAGCGGGAGAAGTTATTTGATGATTTCCCACCCTAAAAAAAAAAAAAAAAAGGGTGCATTACTTACCGTGCAAGTTGCACCTCTTTGACATATAAAAAATAAATAGAATATTATTATGCACTTATATTATGTCAGTTCTCGGTTCGAGGCATTCGATTGCACGGTCCTTCTCTTAATTGGTCCGATTATGAGAATGCGATGCCGTTGGTGTTATAAATCCACGTGAAAGAATCGATACAATCATCAAAGGCATAATACCAGCAGTTTTATTTTGTTTTGATTTCTATTAATTCCTTGTATGTATTGCTGATGGTGTACCAAATATACAAATATACAGGGTGTCCCACGACTTTGCCATATAAAGGAAAAGTAACTTAAATACTGTAGATAGAAAAAAATAATAAATGAAGACTTTATTTTTATTTTAAAAACTATACGAACTGCATTCAAAGATTTTTTAACAATCGCCTGTCTGAACCGGGAATCGAAGCCGCTAAATGTAAAAAAAAACCTGTAATTTTACTGTACCGATCTAAAGGCTCAATCGTACGCATTTATTTATTCTAAATAACATAGCATCTAAAATAAAAGAGAAGGGCTCTTTCATATAATTCCTCACACAATCCATCCATCTTTACTTTGGCCTTCCTCTTTCGCTCATTCCATCAACATCAAGATCAAGATCATTCATTAATATTATGTTTTTTTATGTTAAATTCGTAGGTAACATTGAGATAACACATGTGACGAGCAGCCAAATATCGCTCGTCCTCATACGTTTACGAACTGCACCCAATCCGAATTCGATAAGTATTCGAGTGCCATCTGAATTGAAAATGTTCTAAATATACAGATGAATCTAGTGCTCATCCCTCATTCAAATAGTAGGTATAGTCATTTCAGTCATACAAGACATTTATGTTTTTTCTTAATATAGTAGGTACTGTTTGTTTTCCCTAATAACTCCTCAAGACCCCTCCGTGCCTCGGAAAGCTGTTGATCTCGGCTGTTATTCGTAGATCTTTGAGAGTCGTTTTCGACGGATAGTCAGAAGCCCAAAAAGTAACAACCAGACCAGTCTTACCAAGGAGTATTGTACATAACATACATAATCACCCTATAATGTTCCCACTGCTGGGACACGGGCCTCCTCTCAGTCCTCTCTGTGAGAGGGAGTGGGCCGTAATCCACCACGCGGGCCTAGTGCGGGTTGGTAGATATCACAGGAGGAGTATTGAGGTCAGATAGGCAATCACTCTATGTAGAATCCTGGTATTCAGCTGCATCCAGTACGACTGGAAGCCGACCTCAATATAGTAGGAAAAAGGCAGATTAATTGATTGTTTCCCTATTTAAATAAAATGAAAATTAATTAGTCAACGACATAAGTCGATGAACTTGTGCCTATAATGTTCCACAAGTTGTTAGTCGCTCAAGAGCTCTTGCCACACATGACACAATACAGTGACCTAATGGTCACCGTATTGTGTGGCTACGCTACTGTTTCCTAGAAGAGCGGATGTTGATTCAGATTTG
Source organism: Atethmia centrago (assembly GCA_905333075.3). Lineage (NCBI taxonomy): Eukaryota > Metazoa > Arthropoda > Insecta > Lepidoptera > Noctuidae > Atethmia > Atethmia centrago. The sequence continues at coordinate 23,613,175 of HG995378.1, read as the reverse complement.
TTAAGGCTCGTGCAGACTAGCGCGATATCGCGGGCGCGAAAGGCGGTGGTGGCTGATATGTCTGTCGCGCCCGCGATATCGCCTCACCTTTACAGTTGTAATGGCAATCATGTCATTTGGTTTAAATAGGTTTTTATTGTTATTATTTTATAAATATTTTACATATATTCTTTTATATTTTGTAAATGTGAGAACGTTGTAGGCAATATACTGTAGATCTTTAGACCATTTCTTATATTGATAAGAACCTAGTATCGTACTTGTTGCCGGACCTACACTGTCTTGCACTAATTTGAAAACATTTTAGTGGCCAATTATTTTTAAAAGAGTAACCGTGGAGTTTCTTGCCGGCTCTTCTCAGCTTCTGACGTTTCATAAGTGCCCATGTAGGTTTGATGTGAAATAATTATTTTGATTTTGATTTTGAGCGGTAGCCGCCATAATTTTATCGGCCGCAGTGAAGGCTGTCATGAAAATGATGGCAGTGAGGACTTCGACTTTACGGTTTCAAAAAACGCTCTCTAGGCTCACACCAACTTACTTACTTATATAACGTTTCAGTGACGTCATTCGCCGGTAAATTGCAGACGCTATGTGGCGGCCACCGCTCTTATTGGAAACCGTAGCTTTACAAAAGGTGAACGTCAGAGAAACAAATTAACAGAAAACATGTAGTTATCAAATAGATTTTTAGAGGATCAATCAGTTAACAGAGCGAACATCATTAAACGATGAATAAGTTTTTAGAGGATCAACTAAATCGTATTTTCAGCAGTAGGCGCATACGACCAGAAATATACGCATACATACTCATAAATAAACTCACGCCTCCTTCCCATGGAGGTAGGCAGAAACTGTAGAGCGCCTGCTACGATCCTTACATACTTACTCCTTTTGCTTCGTTTACGTGCATACATCTGGTCCATAGGCGCCCGCGCCGGCAAGTTTATTTTCAGGGGGGTGCATCCTCAGCTTTACGAAGCCAGCTCGGATATGTTAAGATTATCATTTGTACAACGGGTAACTTTACTTTGTCAACATATTATGCAGGAAAGCTTATGTTATTTGCATCCGCCTCGAATGGGATAGGATTTATTTTGTCCATTCATACAGAAAGAGGACTAACTATGTCGATTTATGCAAAGAAGCCTAAGAATTAAGCAGAGTAGGATGCAAAAGAGAGTAAAGAGCAAAGCAAGCTCGATAATGTTAGCACCCCGCCTAGGCTTGATTAGATTTTCGAGAAATAGGAGTTCGGTTATTTGTCGACTAGTGCACTGAAGCTTTAGAACTGAGAGGAACATTTGAGGATCTTGCCTCGGATAGGTTAAGTTCTCTAATACTGTCTCAAATTATATTACCTCATATAGGATAAACATGATATAGTGATGTTTGCAGACAACACTTTACTTTTATTTAAACTCAAACGTCAGCAGTTGGTAACTGACAATTTAAATGGTGTCGTCGAAAAAGTAGTTAACTGGTTTAATTGGTCAAGGACAGCTAATGAGGCACAATTGATTTTCTATTGTTTGACTCCGAATCGGTGTCGCGCGGGGCTTTTTTTTTTTTTTGGGTGGGAAATCACCAAATGACTTCTCACGCTCTGGGCGGAGCGGGAGGGTGTGTCAGACTCTTACTGACTAAAACCCATCCGTATTCCTTCCGTTGCCTGTGTTGCGGGGGCCTCGGTGACCCATTAGTACCTTCCCGCGTCGCGCGGGGCTTAACAGGTTAAGAGGCCTACAACACCTAAAGCGCGGTCACTGTCGGACTGCATAGAAAAGAAAGAGAAGCGCGATGACACAACGCTGGTAATTTATTGCAAAATATGAAGCAATTATCGTTTTACAAAAAAGCTATAGATTGTATAAAAAAAAATAAAACACTATTATGCTAATATGTTGCGTGTAGAATAATATGACAAAAAATCATAATGATTGCATGTATATTAGTATGGTTTTTAATCGTTAAAAGATTTTTTTAGAGGTATCTTCGTGATTTTTTTCTATCGTATCAAATTAGTTGTATTATGTTTTCAACACACTATCTATCTAGCATATATCCTGAAGAATGACATATTTTTTTGATTTTCTTTACTGCATCTTCACTTCATATACTTTTAGGCATTATAAAACTTATAAAATTTGCGTTTAGGTCCTGTAGTCCCTTTAATGTATTAGTCGTTTTCGGATATTTTTATAATTCTGAATGTTTCTACACCTTTATTTTATTTTGACGCCAGGGCAAAGCAAGGCACCCTCTAGGACCCTGCTACCGGTGCCTAAGTTGGTCATACACGCATGCCTCGGTTGCCATAATACGCTAATACGCACCTGAACTTACTGAAGAACATAAAGCAATGAGGTCAAATAATATATCCTTCAAAATCGAAAATGATGACCGTGGATAACGCAATAGGCTTTTGAGAATCGTAGTAACATGTACAGGACGATATGTAGTTCTTACCTAACCTCATGGGAAAAAGGCGTAAGTATGAATGATATTGTACCTAATTAAGATAACATGTTTAACTGATTCGCTTTGGACGGAGTCATTAACACGAAGCGAAATTGACACAAATATTTCATTAGCTCACTATTTTCCAGACATCGATATAATTATTGTTAGGTTTAATATTTAAAATTTAAACAAAAGATAAGAGAATGTAATGGTAACAAAAACGTTACAAATAACTGCAGTAACGTTCAAAATAATAAAATTAAATTAAAGCTACAAGCGAAAACAATGCTATAGGCAATACAGTGGCTCACGATCGCTTTCAATTATTTGATTATGGTAATAAAGACCGTAATACATAAGAAACGTTTTTATTGGAGTTCATTAAAGAGAAACAAAATTAATTTATTCGAACTAGAATAGAATAGAATAGAATAGAATTAGAACTCTTTATTATGTAAACCATAAAAATTACAGATACAAATGTTGAAATTTTACAAGGGGTGACACAACTAGGCTGAGAATCAGAATTAAAAGACTACCAAACAGAAAACTACTACCCAGACTACTACCCTGTTAGCTACAACGACATCCCCTGCTACCACACCGACTACTACCACTTCAACTTCTACCACACAGTCCATTTTCTCGCCAAAAAGAACATCGGACGCGGCTGGTCGAACCAAAGAAATTTGACCCGGATTAACTACGTGGCCTAGGTACAGAACCACAACGTACGTTCCCAGTCTGTGTACAATTTGAATCGTATGTGAATAAAAAAATGTGATACCATAGAAATATAAAAAACAGAGTTTTGATGAACGTGATCTGTCACGTCACTGTCTGTCACTTTTTCACAGCTCATATTTATTTAAATTTACATATTTTACGTGGCCCTAGATGTCCAAATTTGATCTTTTTCTTGTTAATCAAGGCTTAACTGCTGTGCCAAAGTGTAGGCAGCTCCCAATTTTGAACAAATAATAAAATATATTTTTGTTTCAGACGTTGCGGTCCTCCTTGGCAACGTTATGGCGTGTCGTCCTGACGTCCGACGTCAACGCTTCTGAAAGACTTTAAAATAGTTACATTTTAGTGATAATTTCTATTTTGTGTTTAGTTGAGTGTTTTTCTCTATTCAAGTGTTGTTTTCTGGTAAGTGGATGCATACCGCAACCCAATCCGGTGATGGCACGTTAAATCAAAATTACATTTGTTTACATTGCGATAGATCTTTTCAATCAAAAAGGGGTCTTAACATTCATATTTCATAAAAACATCGTCTTTGTATTAGCCAGAACGGCCCTGCTCTAAATTTAGACCCAGTTTCTTTACCGGCACCTGTTTCCGACAGTCCAAATTCTACCCCATTCCATTTGTACCTTAGTTACCTAAAAAATAATGTGCCTGTTATCAAACGAGTCCCGCGCGGCGCCAGGATCTCCGTCGCAAACCACCTTTCAGGCTTGATTAAAAAATGTGTGGAGAGCAACCAAATTGTAGACTGGCATAATCTCTTCCTTTTTTCGTATACCACTTTGCATGTCAAAAAAGATGAGGCTACTATTTCTCTAACCCAAAAAATCAAAAATAACTGTTTAACAAAAACATCTTCACCTTTTGATTCTCCCAAGAGGGGAACATTATCTAGAATTAAATTAATTGAAGGCAAAATTGCCGACGGGGATCTCAAAGGCGCCGCACGTCTTCTTTTTACTAACGACGTGTTGTCGCCTGATACTCCTGATACCCTTTCGGCTTTGCATTCGAAACATCCCCCGGCTCCCGTGATCCCGTATTTTTTCGACTCTCCTACAGCAGACCAGGCCTGCCTCGAAATCGAAGGCAAAGACGTTATTGACGCAATAATTTCTTTTAAAACCGGTTCAGCGGCCGGCCTGGACGGAATCTCACCCCAACATTTAAAAGATTTAACTTCTTATTCTGTGGGTGATGCAGGTGTGCAGCTTATTTGCTCTATTACAAAATTAATAAATTTTATGTTTTCAGGCAAAATCAACGCTGATATTGCCTCACTTTTATTTGGTGCTAATTTGATCGCCCTAACTAAAAAGGACGGAGGGGTGAGACCCATTGCTGTGGGGTCAACTTTAAGACGTTTGGCATCCAAAATTGCGGTGAGACATATCAAATCTAAATTACAGTCTGTTTTCGAACCTATACAATTAGGATTTGGCACGAAAGGTGGGTGTGAGGCAGCCGTCCATGCCTTAAGAACCTACCTTTCGTATGATGATTGCGAAATTGTAGTCAAAATTGACGTCAAAAATGCTTTCAATTCAGTAAACAGGGATGCCATGCTGACAGAAGTTAAGAACAAAATTCCGGAACTCTATCAATACCTGCTTACCTGCTACGCAGAACCTTCAAAATTAATTTACCGTTCCCATGAACTTTCTTCGGAGGTCGGCTGTCAGCAGGGCGATCCCCTCGGGCCAGCAATTTTTAGCTTGGCTATAAATCCGATTATTCAAAATTTAAAATCAAAATTTAACGTTTGGTATTTGGATGACGGAACCCTGGGAGGCGATGTGGACACTGTGCTATCTGACTTATCAGATATTAAAACAAATTTCGAAAATATTGGTTTAGAATTAAATTTTAGCAAATGTGAACTCTTCATTCAAAAAACTTCTTACGGTTTGGATAATTTAAAATCCAAATTAAATTTTCTGGCACCGAATATCAAAATAGTAGACAGAAAGTCACTTTGCCTCCTGGGTTCTCCCATCTTTGAAGAATCTTTTCCTGATTACATTACTAACACTATTTCTAAATTCCAAAGTCACGCAAATTGTTTACTCGAAATCAGTCCTCATTATGCTCTTATAATTCTAAAGTTTTGCCTTTTTGTCCCTAAATTTACTTATGTGCTTCGCTGTAGCCCTTTTTGGAAACATCCAAATTTGCTTTCACCAATAGACGATTTAGTCAAAACTAGTTTAGAAACGATTTTAAATATTCAGCTCAATGAACCATCTTGGTTACAAGCATCCCTCCCTATTCGGTTTGGCGGTTTAGGAATCCGCAAAATTTCGAGTGTTGCTTCCCCAGCCTTTTTGTCGTCCACCCATAGCACGTCACGTCTCATAGGTAATGTCCTAAGGGCTTTGCCCACAAACTATGAGACTGCGGGCTTGGAGGATGCCAAGAATGCTTTTCAAATTGCTTGCCCGGGTAAAGAATTTCCAGACAACCTAAAATCTCAGAGGAGCTGGGACGATATTTATTGCGATTTAACATACAAATCGATTCTGAGCCGCAGTTCAGGTCCGGATCGCGCAAGACTTTTGGCGGTCGGAACCAGAGAGGCCGGTCATTGGCTACATGCCCATCCTTCTCCATATACCGGTACCTTCCTGGATCCGACCTCGCTTCGTCTGGCGACTGGTCTGCGGCTTGGGGTCACGGTATGCACTCCACACACATGCCCTTGTGGCACGGACGTGGACCGACTGGGTCACCACGGACTTTGTTGTCAAAAAAGTGCAGGCCGCTTTTCAAGACATGCAACACTTAATGACATAATCCGCCGGTCTCTTGCCAGCATCAATGTGCCTGCTCTTCTTGAGCCGACTGGCATTGTCAGAGATGATGGCAAAAGACCTGATGGTGTGTCTTTGGTCCCGTGGAGTTTGGGACGGATGCTTGTGTGGGACGCTACCTGTGTAGACACACTGGCACCGTCCCACCTCCAACGGACTACTTCTAAAGCGGGTGCAGCGGCAGAAAATGCCGAAAATCTGAAAGTTATTAAATATGGAGGCCTTGGCAGAGAGTACAACTTTGTGCCCTTTGGCGTCGAGACCCTCGGTCCGTGGGGTCCCAGTGCGCATAAGTTATTTGCGGAAATCGCGAAACGTCTAGTTGATGTAACTGGTGACCGAAAAGCTGGCGGCTTTCTCGCGCAACGCATCAGCATTGCAATTCAGCGAGGAAATGCCGCCAGCATCCTCGGTACAATGCCCCGAGGGCCTTTTTTAAGCCTAACTTAGTTTTAATTTAATTTAGTTAATGTTAATAATCATCTTGTAATTTGTTTATGTAAATAAATGATAAAAACAGAGTGTGTGCGCCACTTCATATCTATATTGCTTTTACTGAACTACATGTAAGTTGCGGCGAGTGGTAGGGACAAACTGGAGACATCGGGTTCCGATACATTTTCGACTACCGGGCACATCTCCTTCTTCCTTATATCTATGTGTGATGCAGAATGTCAATAACAAAATAGGTTAGGTTATGGACACACCGAATGTATCGCTATTGGTGTTTTCAATAGGTAAGAAATAAATAGATTATGATTGTCTTTAGTAGCATTAGCAGTCCCATACTTTAACAACATTATGCCCCTTGGTAAGACTGGTTGTCGTACTTTCGAGCTTCTGACGACCCGTAACGACTGTCAAAGATCTACAAATGACAGTCGAGACCAACGGCTTAACGTGCTTTCTGAGGCACGAAGAGGTCTTGGTATGTAAAGATGGTCACCCATCCACGAGCCCACCGAGAGAACCCACCGAGGCAAACGTAGCTTAACCAGATCAATCGACCCGTGCGGCTGTTATTACTTAGCCACAAGCTTTTACATACCACTTAGTAATATCATAAAATTAAATAAAGTTTTCATTGTCTGTTTTTTTTTAACTATAACCCCCCCCCCCCCCCCCCCCCTGTTTTGTTTTGCGGTGACGAATTCACCGCAAAACTATTGAAATAGGATATATTTAATGTAATGATGTAGTGAATAAGTCGTTGGTGTGTCAATAAATAAATAAATAAATAACCCCCACTTAACCAAAATTTGCTCATAGATCAATAGTGCAACTGATCGAATATTTTGATGCATTAAGTACACTAATAATTATAGGTACCTAGTTATGTACAGTAATGAAATACTGGCTGTTGCCCGCGACTTCGTCAGCAACCCAGGATTAAAAGTAGCCAATATCCTTACCCAGGTCATGGGTAAGGATATTGGCTACTTACTCAATATCGTCTATCTGTGTGCCAAATTTCATCCGAGCCGTTTTCGCGTGATTGAGTAACAAACATCCACACATACAAACTTTCAGATTTATAATATTATTAATATTATAAATCTGATGGATATATTTATATGGATACTCTAGACACCTAGCTTTTCGCGGACACACCTATCCCAGGACTCCCTTCACCTGTCTAATTCAAAGTTAGCCACGAAGCCATCCAAAGTTAGCAATTGCATTTACTAACATCGCAAAACAAGTTGTTCGTAGTATTTGTAACTTGTTGGCTAGTTTTTAACAAAAACTTCTCTACGGGTCGAAGTTCGTGTTTCTCTGCGATTGCAACGATTTTTCTTGTGCTTTCTAGCAAAAATTGTAGGTATATTTGTTTGGTGTTTTAACAGCTGATATCAGAACCTTCATTGTTGTTTCATTACTCATGAATGAACGTTATCTGTTGACTTGTCCTTTCATTTTCTTTGCAATCATTCGGTAGGCGAATGAAAGATGCCGAGTGCCGAAAATCAACATGGATCGGTTCACTAAACAATTCATTTTTCGCTTTTGATTCATTTTGGTATCAGACGCTTCACTTCGAATGAAAGATCGAATGAAAGACAAAAATGAACAAAATTATATCAGTATAAGCGTCTGATATCTGCTTCAGAGATGACTTTTTTCGGTAGGTATAATTTATGAGGGAATAACTTGCAGCGTGTTGGATTATAAATACTTGTAGCATTGCTTTTCATTGTTCACTATAAATGAACAATGAAAGCCCAAAAATGATAACCCAAAAGGAAAAACGGAAACTTATAGGATCACTTGTGTGTCTGTCTGTCTGTCTGTCTGTACGTCAGTCAAAGCCAATTTTCTCCGAATCTACTGGTTGGTACACATATGAACTTCTGTGACTCAAACACGGACGTGTAATGTAAATAAATGAATTTTGAATATGGGGGTCACTTTCGGGGCGCAAATTAAAAAAAAAAAATAAAAAAGGTTTTGCAAACTGTACCGTGTCACATATTAAATGAAAGAGCTTGTTGTAAGATATTAAAATAAAAACTTTTTAAATAATTTAAGAAAATAGATGAAAATTGACAATTCTACTATGATCTTAAAATAACATGGTCAATCTTTCACTACTATGCGTACAAACTTACAGTTGCAAAATAAGAAACTGGACAAGACTCACGTGGTGAGTACGTGAGTCTTGTCCAGATTTTTTATTTTGTTAGTAATTCAATTCTATATTTATATAAATTTTATTGTTTACAAATCTTGCATGCCGCCGTAAGGTAAAATGTATCGTTTATAAATATTAGATCTTCTCTGCATACCTTCATTATAAGCGAATAAAAGATTAATATTTCTATTTTCTATTTCTAAGTTCTTACAAGTAGCTCTCACTCGCATATACGTATTCTATTCACTTAGAATATCCCGTGATAAGAATAAGCGCACCAACGGGCAGACAGACAGAGACGTGGCAAAGATGGTGAACATGAACCATGATTGGTCTACTCAAACGCTACAGTAACTATGCGATGCCATCACCACAGAACACAAATAAGTAGTACGATACCATAGAGTACCACAAACTCAAATGGCATTGACAAGTAACTGATGTTACGTCGGGTTCTGACACGCGGTTTAGTATTATATGAATATTTATTTAATAACTATTTATTTTTATAGGTTATTTCATACGTTTATTTTATTTTTTATTTATGTCTGTATCTATCCGTGATATCACAGTGGGCCCTATCAGAATACCAGCGCTGCGACACTTATTTCTTAAGTACTGCAGCATTATGCTGAGATGGGAGCCTTTTGGCCTCGTACAGGACTTTTTGTTTTTATTTTAATTTTACTTTTTGTTTTTTTTTTATATATTTCTATGAGTGTTTTTTTTTTTTAGTTTAATGTGTGATCTCCTGTGCGAGTCCCAATAAATACTTTTTCTTTCTTTCTTTCTTTCTAACTATCATGATGGATGGAGAACCTTTTTTTTTGGTGGGAAATCATCAAATAACTTCTACCGCTCTGGGCGGAGCGGGAGGGTGTGTCAGACTCTTACTGACTAAAACCCACCCGTATTCCTTCCGTGTTGCCTGTGTTGCCAGGGGCCTCGGTAACTCTTTTGTACCTTCCCGTCAGCCCGGCAGGCATCGGCCCTAGTGGACTCCTACGCTTGTGCTGACGACATCTCTTTGAGGCGCGCGTAGAATACAACGCCCCGTCGTCGACCCGGGCCTGGTCCTTACCGGACGGTGAGATACCCATTGCTCACGGAGGCAAGCCCGCGCCTACGGTGGCCCAGGGCGTCTCCTGCGGCAGCTAGGGGCGAGAGGGCGCGAAATTTGCCTTTCCCTCAACCGTCCCACCTCCTCCTTCGCGAGCATTACTGCTTCGCAGAAGGAGGTGACGGCTGCCCATGGATGGAGACCCTGAAAGATGTTTTGTAAATAAATAAATAAAATAACAATAAACTATACTGAAGTATTATCCTATTAATACTCTTACCCCCATATTATTACACGCGGAGTAAAGTGACAACCACTACGTAATAACTTCAGATAACCCATAAAGTCGAGGTTTCAGTTTGTCATAACTTTACCCCTTTCAGTTTGTCATATGTTTCCCCAAAGGGTTTGACAGAGATGTACCTATAGTAAAGCCACATTTCGCCAGTTATTAAGAACCAGTTTTACCAAGAGGTATCGTATTACCCAGTAACTGGGTTATGGAGGTCAGGTAGGCAGTCGCTCTATGTATAATACTGGTATTCAGGTGCATCCGGCTAGAGAGGAAGCCGACCCCAAAGCCGCTTGGGAAAAGGCTTGGGAAAAGGCTAGGCAGATTGATATTTGTTTAAGTCCCTTAATGTAATAGGGGGCGAGTATATTGCCATTAACCGGGCACAAAATCAGCCTCCGGGCTGCTACTGAGAAATTTCAGATAGAAAAACCTAAAAACACTTTCTCCGACTTGGGAAACCAACCCAAGACGTCATGCCCTCAGCAGTAGCGCTTGCGACCTCTAAACCAAATAATCTTTGATCTATAGTGTGGCCATTAGTGCTTATACCGCGCATACCTCAGGGAGTGCACAACACTAATGGCCACACTATAGATGTATTACACTTACAATAACAATTGCTATGCCTTTTGGATAGATCAACAACATTCATTGCGACACGTACGTTGTCGACAAACATATTATTATGCTTCATAGGTTTAGTAATTTCTTTCAAAAGCTTTTGGATTTTGATTGAAAGCCTGTTACGCAATTGGGGTGCAGGTTCCTTCGCGACGCTTCTGTGTGCATTGTGCATTTATTACCATGCAATGCAATGGAAAAGCGTACGGGCCTTTTCTACGCGTGTATCTACGATCTCCCCCGCCCCGCCTTAAAATTAAGGCAGTCCAACGCCTACGCCGCGCCGCCGTGCGCGCAGGGGCGGATCGCTACGCTACACTAGCTCTTATAACCAAAAAGAAAACTTGCCATATCTTACACACAGCTTAAAGATAAGCTAGCAACTGAATCAGCTTTTTTTATTTAGGTCTATTAACTTCATCCGTTTTTTCCGTTACTAATTAACTACACATTATTGGATAACTGTAATGTATGTTTATATAATCAGTAATTACTTTGAAATTAGCTTCAGATGGAAATTGCAGCCGTATCTTCGTTGACTGGCATAAACGTGCGATAAATGTGGCTAGGAACATGAACATTAAACCACGTAAGGAAAATTTATTTATGTATTTAAATTTTATGCGGTTTCAAGTTTTAAGTTACTACTAATTCAAGCCTGATCAACTGAAAACTCTCTCTCTTTTCAATGGTCGGGATTCTATTAAATAACAGATTTAAAAAAAAAACACAGGTACTCATTACATTTGTCTTGACACTGCGACTGAAACTGGCTATTTGTCATTAAAGAAAACAATATTCAGGACTGGAGTTATTGTTATCGCCCACATGCACCATAAATCACTAAATGCATTTAACGATAAACTTATTAAAACATAATTCTGTCTCTGTCATCTTCAAGGGATTGACAGAAATAGAACGTTGCTTTAAATTCGTTTGTTATTTGTGGTGCAAATGGGCCTTTCTTTTTTGGGTGGGAAATTATCAAGTAACTTCTCCCGCTCTGGGCGGGGAGAGTGTGTCAGACTCATACTGACTAAAACCCACCCGTGTTCGTTCCGTTGCCTGTGTTGCCAGGGGCCTCGTTATCCCTTTCGGACTTTCCCGCGACCCCGGCAGGCATCGGTCCTAGTGGCCACCACTTGTGCTGACATCTCTTTGAGGCGTGCAAGTGGGCCTAAGAATATCAAAACAGCTGCTAAAATTAGGCGACAGAGAGTTTACGCCTGCAAAGCTTTTTAAATTGCCTATGACCAACGACCACTAACTAAAATTTTTGAGACAATAAAATAGTTTTTGTTTATGGTGGCCTAAATTAAATATTGACATAAGTAAATGCACTGGAAAAATGTAAGCTGATCTCATTGAATAAACCTTTCAATTTAAAATGTATATTTAATGAAGCGACTAGATACAATACATTGTCTTATTTTGCTGTTGCTGTTGCAAAATAAGACAAAGTATTTACTAATTATAAAATAAAAAAGTTGTCGCTAATTTATAGCGTTAGGCCTGACCAGATAAAAAGTTACATTTATATAAAACTATTGAGTTAAGACACCTTACTAAAAATGTATTTTTTTTTTAATAATAATGTTCTTAGCAATCTTTCAACAGCTAGTTTTGATTCACAAGACCCCAATATAAACTACGGTACATTATTTTCTCCAGTATGACAAGAATTCAATAAAGCATGTCCTGTAAAAAAGTAACAATCAATACTAAACCAACATTTAATTAATAGGCCACTGCTGGTATTAGAAAGGAGAGCTGTGGTGGCCCAGTGGTAACGGCCGTGACTTACCAGTTGTAGGTCGTAGGTTCGAACCCGGACAGGCGCCCATCTTTGTGTAAATTATTCATTACCACAGCTCTCAAAATGGTGAAGGAAACCATCGTGAGGAAACCGGCATGTCCTAGAACGAAAAATTCGAAGACAACTGACATCTACCAACCCGCACACTACAACGTGGTGGATTACGGCCCACTCCCTCTCACAGAGAGGAGGCATGTGTTCCAGCAGTGGGAACATTACCTATAGGCTAATTATGTATGTATGGTATAACAAAAAGCAAAGATTTTTTTATATAATTTGTATCACGAGAAATCATTGACTTCTGAATAAGATATTAAAAAGGCTCTACGCCAATCATAAACCTAAATGAATAAGTAACAGAATTGGTAATTCCAATAATAAAATAAAACTGTGGAAACACAAAACAACGAAATCCGAATGAATTTTCTCTAAAAAAGAATAACTAACCCATTTCAGATAAGTTAAAAGTTGCTGAGACACTAGAAAATTTCGTTACCAGCATCCCAATAGAGGTTACGAAATTACTCCCCTCGTCATCTTTATTAGCTGAATCTCATCTCAAAGAAAACTTCAGTACCTAAAATCATTCCAAGTTTTAAATACAAGCCTATTTCTATTGCCACAATTAAAAAAGCATTAAAAAGTCTTAACTCAAAAAACACTGAACCTGAGCATCTCTGCTAAGGTTCTCGGAGATATCATTGACACAATTGGCCCGTCCTAACAGGCATATTTCATCAATGTTTAGACAGCGGTACGTTCCCTGATTTAACGAAACGTAATAAAGATGTACCAATTTTCAAATCGAGTAGTAAGAGTGATCCCTCTAATTATAGACCTTATATCTCTGCTACCAGCATTGAACAATTTCTATAAAAAACTCATGCTAGACCAGATGTTGTCGATACGAGAGTGCGCCGTGATGCAAAGCAAACATCACCTGCGTATATTTAATTCTCTAAAAATTGATCAGATAGATTTTTTCAGTGAAAAAAAACCGGCCAAATGCATGTCGGGCCATGCACAATGAAGGGTTCCGTAGTTAGGCTGAATTTATCCGAAGAACAAACTTAACATTGTGGTTGAAAAACATATTTTCTCATACATTCCAACTGCAAATGTAAGTTTGAACGCACAGCATTGAGCGATTTACCATTTTATTTTAAGACCATAGACTTGTTATTATAGGTTTTCCTATAATTTATATTTTTTTCAAAATTTTTGGCTCTTTCGTTTTGGCGATAAGGGAGTGGTAAATTTTCATCAATTTCCATTAAAAAAAAAAAATGGCATTTTAAAATTATAAAAAAAATTGTAATCCTCACAGTAAGCCCTTTCATTTGATATGTCACACCACACGGTACAGTTTGCAAAACTTTTTCTTTAAATTTTCTAATTTGCCCCCCAAAAGTGACCCCCATTTTCAAAACATATTTATTTGCGTTACACGTCCGTGTTTGGTTCACAGAAATTCATATGTGTACCAAATTTCAACTTAATCGGTCCAGTAGATTTGGAGCTGTGACAGACACACACATGAGTGATCCTATAAGGGTTTCGTTTTTTCCTTTTGAGGTACGGAACCCTAAAAAACCAACTATAACTATAGTATGTGACGACTTTCTATATACTTAGTTCATAAATTTCCATCAAGAAAACAAAAATAATGCAGTGCACGAACAAATATTTTGAATATGTGCAATTCCAAAACAACTAGATCAAACACAATAAACTAACGTTTGGTGTCAAATACAAATACAAAGACACACTAAACTACAAAAGGTACGAACATACTCGTATATTATCATTCTGTTGTATAAATAATCATCTATCCTCCAAAGATATCCAAAAGTGCTATATCATTCTATCAAAACTTAAAATAACGCCATCTGTGTTCAATACGCACAATACGGAACATCATTTTAGTCTATTCTTCCGGAGACAAGTGCTCATGCTAAGCCTGCACAGCTTGAGTACGCAGTACGCAGGTTCAAAGGAAATTCCTAAAAGCCATCCATTACCGAAGTTACTTCCACACGGTTTTATCCTATGATGATTTGATTAAGAAGTATACATTACTTGGTCTAAAATTAAGACGCAGTCTCCTATTTTTGTTTGATTCGTGTAGCAATGTATATAACTGTATTGATATCCGTAATAAAATAAGTTACATAGTTCGTAGAACGACAGTATGTCGCGGGGTGCGCGCATGGCGGCTGTTTGCTTTTACCTCTCGTCGCAGTAACGCAGTATGCGTCTACTAATTAGTAATTACACCAAACAATTCCACCCCATCGATATGTTTGCTCTTTCTGCTGGTAGATTCAAATACATACACGTAGATTGCACTTTTCAGAAGGGTACCATGCGTAGGTACCCTATTTAGCGTGTCCAGCAGCTAAACGATGCAGTTTACCCTAGTAGTGTTGCTTTCTGCGAAACAATGATACGGAGGTTTGAGGAAAACACAGTTTTTTCTTTTTATTAAATACTGTGGCCGGATGATTCGCGTTTTGGGAGAACTGGAGTGTTTAACATCCACAATTACCACAGCTGGTCCATTCAGAACCCGCACGCCGCTAGAGCATCACATTTCCAGCACCGATACAGCGTAAATCTGTGGAGTGGAGATCTAAACGGAGAACTGATTGGGCCATTTAAGCTACCTTCAAGGTTGAATGGATAACTTTCTTGCAAAATGATCTGAATGGACTACTGGAGAACCTACTGGTACATGAAGAGATAAGAAATAATATGATATTTCAAAATGACGGTGCTCCTTGCCATTATGCACGAGCCGCAAGGCAGCACCTCAATGAAATGTTTCCCGGTAGATGGATTGGGCGTGCAGGACCAACGGAACGGCCTCCACGTTCACCGGACCTGAACCTGATAGACTTTTTATCTGGGGCTTCGACAAAGAAAAAGTTTACGCAAGGGAAGTCAGAAGAAGACCTGGGGGCCAACCATCACCTCTTGTAGCAGTATTACTATAACATTACTTCACAGTGGGAAAGTGATTGAACTGTACAGGACTTATAGCTCCATCTCTTTCTGACTCTGAAGTAATATTGAAATAATACTGCTATATGAGGTGATGGTTGCCCCCCTGAGAGATAAATCGCGTGAAGCAGAATCGCTCATACGGGAAAGTGAGAGCGGGATTCGTAGACAAAAAGATAACTTTTTATGACGCCGTCGTTTTGAAAATGTTATGTAATAAATTGATTCTGCTCAATTGTGTATTCTTAATGATCCTAACTATGACCCAAAAATAATAACTTGTGTAAATTAATAGTGATCCTATCTCACTAAAATTAAATCCTAAGTCTTATTAATTATAAATGTAATAACTTTACTAATTTGAGGTACTTTTAATTAACTAGAGGCATTTTCTAATCTCATTAGAATTAGGAGTAACTAAGCAAATCTCATGAATTCGAATAATACATGTATAAATGATTTTTAAATGGATTTTCGCCTCACCTCTTTTAAAGGCCGCTTCCAGCGAAGAGGTTGATTAAATACCAACTTTTTTATGATATTTTGCAAGCCTACATTCCGCCTAAGTTTTTGAAATGATTTAGGAACTAATTAGTATTTCTTTTTTATTTGCAGTAGAAATGGAGACTCCGAATCACTCTAACGTAAATTTCTCCTTTTCGATTTATTGTATCTTAAATTAATGATAGGAGTATTATTTTATGTTTGAAAGAATATTCCATAACAATGATAATTGCAAAAAAAAATGTGAAAAAGCCTTATAAAAATAAAGATAAAATTTTTTGAAGCGGTATAATATATTTTTTAAGAAATAATAAAAAAATGTCTCGAAAACTAGCAAGAATCGCGGAACGCACATGGGGTATATGACCAGGGGGGCATGAGGCGCCACGGCGTCCTCACCTTCCGCCTGACGCAGGTCCTCACCGGACACGGCAGCTTCGGGAGGTTCCTGTGTCGGATAAGGCGGGAGGAAACGCCCGGGTGTCACCACTGTGTGGATCGCCCGGAGGACACGGTGGAGCATACGGTGGAGGTCTGCCCGGCTTGGGCAGAGCACCGCCGTGTCCTCGTGGAGGCGATCGGTGGCAGAGATCTCTCGATTCCGGCCGTGGTTCAGGCCATGGTACGAAGCAAGAGGGCATGGGCAGCCGTCACCTCCTTATGCGAAGCAGTAATTCTCGCGAAGGAGGAGGCGGGTTGGTTAAGGAAAAGGCAAATTTCGCGCCCTCTCGCCCCTAGCCGCCGCAGGAGACGCCCTGGTCGTCGGGAACCCCGGGCGGATTTCCGGCCACCGTAGGCGCTGGCTTGCGGACGGTGAGCATTGGGTAAGCCACCGTCCGGTAAGGACCACCCGGGTCGACGGCGCGTTGTATTCCACGCGCGCCTTAAAGAGATGTCTTCAGCACAAATGTAGGGGTCCACTAGGGCCGATGCCTGCCGGGGTCGCGGGAAGGTACTAAAGGGTCACCGAGGCCCCTGGCAACACAGGCAACAGGAAGGAATACGGGAGGGTTTTCAGACTCTTACTGACTGTAAGAGTCTGACACACCCTCCCGCTCCGCCCAGAGCGGGAGAAGTTATTTGATGATTTCCCATCCAAAAAAAAAAAACCCTTGAAAGACACTGTTAAACAGTGACTTTTAAGTGTTAAAAGCGAAAATATTTTGAAAATGGTCAAGGTTAATTAGAGTTCATTCATTAATCTGTACTCAAGAATTCCGGAGGTAGCAGGTCAGATACTCGAAGATATTTTGAAAAAGGTCACAGTCAAGGTTAATTAGAGGTCATCCATTAATCTGTACTCAAGAATCCCGGGGGGTGTGTACACAAGGGGGATGAAATTTTCATTATTTTTTACCTAGGACGTCTAGTTTTTGAGATATTTGCTAAAAACTCAAAAGGGGATTCCATGTTAGGACGCAACTTAGGATTTCAGAATTCATGAATTCATAGATGATATAATTATATATTTAGGCGCGTGACCAAAATTGAAACTATAGCTAGGGCCACATGGCCACATTGTCGGGCAGATTCGAGTAGAGTTTTTAAAATAAAACTACATGTTCGATCTACGACGAACTATGGCTAAAAATGCATTGAAATATTTGAGGGGATTGGCGCTGATAGCTGAAATACAGGCTTCTGCCTAGTATGTAATTTGTTTTTTGGAAATAAATGTTATTATTAAATGTTACGACGAACTATATTGGTCACATTGTTAAAACACTTCGGTTAAAAGACGCGGGGAAATAAATGATAGATTCATTTTCGCACGGTGTAAAAAAGGACTACTTAGGTCACGGAGAAGCGAGGCTTAAGTGCGGGTTTAGGTCACAGTGTACTATAAATTGTTTTGCATGTTTGTATAGAATCAAGTTTTTCTAACTGAAAAGACAGCTGTGCTGCTGCGGAGTTTGTTGCGCCACTTTTTCTCCCCAGCTAAAAGCACTAGGAAGTGGTAAAGGGCAGGCTTGTTGGGGGACTATCAAAAAGTGCTGTTCTCAGCCCAGTTTGATTAAATGACTTTTGATTTTCATTGTATAACTGGCGAAATGTGGGTGTACTATAGTTACTTACGTTACTGTCCAAACCTTCTGGAAAACAAGGCGTGATGTTACGTTATATGATTTTGTTGAGGTGTTTTTTAATTTGTCTACTAGATAACTATCACCTGCTTTAACATTTTATTAACATTTTTTTTTTATTGCAGTTGCCGTCTGGCTCCTAATACTACACTGTAGTTGCCATGTTGTCTCTTTATCATTGATCTATTATCCTGGAAGACCATACCCGCAAAATAAAGCCGAGCGTTATGCATTGCTCAGACAAAGTTTATTAAAAAAAATACCTTTTAAAATAAAATTATTTTCTGGAACGTCTCGCTATAATCCACAACATTTTAGTAACTTTAGAGTTAATAAAAGTAATATCTCCAGTAACAATAATTACCCAATTGATGTCAAAGAGAGGCTTTTCGAATGGCCACAAAAAGCATACAATTATGTTATGGAAAAAATGTCACCAATTTTTTCAAAGAACAAAAAAACGACAGACTCGGACATGGCTAAAAATAAAACACATAACGAAGATCCGCAAAACGAACCGCCGAAAGGAAGTATTATCTCCAGTAACAATAATTACCCAATTGATGTCGAAGAGAGGATTTTCGAATGGCCACAAAAAGCATACAATTATGTTATGGAAAAAATGTCACCAATGTTTTCAAAGAACAATGATACGACAGACTCGGACACGGCGAAAAATGAAACACATAACGAAGATCCGCAAAACGAACCGCCGAAAGGAAGTTACAGTCCATTAGACAATAATATGTACGGGATAAACCAAGAGGAAGTATCCGGGTCACCACAAGGGGAGGTGGTTGGATCAATGCATAATGACATGCTCATACCAATGCACAACGATATTCACATTTCAACACAGAAGAAGACGCCAATGTTAATGCAAGAGGTAAATCATGCTCCCATAGAAAATATAATAAATCACTTTCAAACGAGTGAGAAAGCTCCTATAGTAGACCAGTCATCCAACAACAACATACAAACCCATGAAGAAACCCAAATAACAACATTAGAGCAGAGCGATTTACAAATGCATGAAGAGACCCACATACAAACGCATAATCAGATCACTATTTCAGTTCCTGACAATGTGATGCAGGATGAAATTCCAGAAGAATTGTGCAAAGAATTGCATAAGACGACATTCGAGTCAATTTTTTGCCCAACTCTTGAAAATATTCACTTGCTAACGCACGAAGAAATGCTGAAAATGATGTGTAAGGAAATGCATGGAACGATATACGCGGCAATTTATTGCCCAACCAATGAGGAGATCCATAAACCAAAGCCTGAAGAGATCCAGATGTCGACGCATGATATTCACGTGCCTATATACATGAAAATACTCGCAATTCTGTGCGAAGAAATGAGTGGGACAACTTACGAGCTTATTTATTGCGCACCGCATGGGAATAACCACATTTTAACGACCGAAGAGATCCTTAGCCCAACACCAGAGGAAATGCAAGCAAAGATTTGTATGAAAATGCACGGGACGATATATGAAATCATTTATTGCCCATCACATGAAGATATTCAAAGTTCATCGACTGAGCAAAATGCACCAACGCAAGAGGAAATACAAAAAGGGCTGTGCAATGAATTTCATGGGACGATATTCGAGTCAATTATTTGCCCAACACTTGAAACTATCCACTTGCCAACGCACGAGAAAATGCAGGAAATGATGTGTCAGGAAATGCATGGTACAATATACGAGGCGATTTATTGCCTAACGAACGAGGAAGCCCAAAAGTCGACACCTGAGGAGATACAGATACTAACGCATGAGATTCACGTGCCTATATACGTGAAAATACTCGCAATTTTGTGCGAAGAAATGAGTGGGACAACTTACGGGCTTATTTATTGCTCACCGCACGAGAAGAACCAAATAGTGACTTCTCAAGGGCCCTCTCATAGGCCAATGGAACAGATCCATAAACCACCGTCTGAACAAATCCTTAGCCCGATGCCAGTGGAAATGCAAGCAAAGATTTGCAAGAAAATGCGTGACACGATATACAAAATTATCTATTGCCTAACGTATAAGGGTATCCAAAATGCAACGACCGAAGAAACCCTTAGCCTAGAATCTGAAGAAATTAAAAAGCCAACGTCAGAGGAAATCGATGTCAACTTACCAATGCCTGAAGAAATGCAAGAAATGTTGTGCAAGGAAATGCAAGGGTCCAAATTCGAGGCATTCTATTGCTCATCGCTTTATAATCAGTCCCACGTAAGCGCGGGTGCGCTTGAGGAGTCCGACGTGCCAACGCAAGAGGAAATGTGCCAACTAATACAAGGGACAATAATTGAGACAATCTATTGCCCAACGCCCGAGGATATCCAATCGTCAACACCCGAGGACACCAACAAACAAACGCTACAAGAAAGCCACAAGCCAACATCCGAAAATATCCAGCCAAATAAAATGATATGTGAACAAATGAATGGCACAATATTCGAGCCAATCTATTGCTCATCGTCTGAAGATATCCAGTTGCCATTACCTGAGAAGTCCAACAATTCAACTTCTGAGGACACCTATGTGCTACCGCTGGAGGAGATTCAGGAAACTATGTGCGAACGTGTACATGGGGCAGTATACGAGGCAATCTATTGTCCACCGAATGAAGAAAACCATACACAAATAAACGAAGAAGTTCACTTACCAACATACGAGGAGATCTACAAGCCAGCTTACGGAGAGTTCTACGTATCGAATTATAATAAAATTGACTCATCGGAGGAGGTCATGTATACGCCAACATCTGAAAATATCCATCGACCACCGTACGACCATTCTCCTAGGCCACCATATGAACATACCGAGGAGATTCACAACCCATCGCATGAAAATATTCATAGACCAACTCCTGAGAATTCTCAAAGCACAACGTCTGAGGAGACCCAAATTAAAACATCTGAGGAGCACCAAAGTTCAACGTCCGAGGAGATTCAAAGTCCACCAACCGAACATACTAATAAGTCGTCGCACGAATATACCCATAGGCCAGC
This sequence comes from Atethmia centrago, assembly GCA_905333075.3. Taxonomy (NCBI): domain Eukaryota; kingdom Metazoa; phylum Arthropoda; class Insecta; order Lepidoptera; family Noctuidae; genus Atethmia; species Atethmia centrago. The sequence continues at coordinate 23,592,116 of HG995378.1, read as the reverse complement.
GAATGAAGATATTCACAGGCCATCGCAGGTAGATACTCATATCCCAACATTTGGAGAGATCCCAGGGACAACATCTACGGAGATACATAGACCAACAGCTGCGGAAACTCCAAGTCCTACATCTGAGGAGATCCAAAGTCTAACGTCTGAGGAAGAAGAAAATAACAGTTCACTGGAAGAGGAAATGCTAATGCCACCGATAGAGGAAATTAATAATCTACTACACGATCATACCTATAAGCCACCACACGAACATACCCATAGGCCACCATATGAACATATCCATAGGCCACCATATGAACATAAACATAGGCCGGCACACGAACACTCCCATAGACCACTGCATGAAAATATTCATAAACCAATATCTGAAATCTCAGGAATAACGTCTGAGGAGATCCAAGGAATACCATATGAGGAGACGCAAAGTACAAAGTCTGTGGAGCAGGAGACCCACAGGCCACCGGAAGAGGATATTCTAAAGCCACCACTAGAGGAAATCAATAAGCAACCATACGATCATACCCACAAGCCACCACACAAACATAATCATAGGCCAAAACACGAACATACCCATTGGCCAGATAGCCATTTGGTATGTTCATGGCATGAACATACCCATAAGCCACCACATCAACATACACATAGGCCGCCACACGAACATACCCATAAGCTGCCACACGAGGATATTCATAAGCCTACATCTAAGGAGATTCTAGGAACCACGTCTGAGGAGTCCCAAAGTCATATGCCAAAGGAAATCCAAATAACAACGTCTGAGGAGATCCAAATAACAACATCTCAGGAAATCCACGAAATATTGTCTGAGGAGATAGAAAGTCAAAAGCCTAAAGAGAAGGAGATCCATAAGCCACCGCATCAACATACACATAAACCTCCACACAAAAAAAATCAAAGACCACCACATGAACTTACCCATAGGCCACCACACGAACATACCCACAGGCCACTGCACGAACATACCCACAGGCCGCGGTACAAACATACCCACAGGCCACCACATGAGTCACAGTATGAGCATACCGAGGAGCAATCGAAGGAGGTGTTCCATTGGTCACCACAAGAGGAGACTTACAAGCCAGCGCCCGTAGATAGTCATAAACCATTACCTGACAATTCTCAAAATTCAAAGCCTGAGGAGACCGAAGTTACAACGTCTGAGGAGATCCAAATAACAACATCTCAGGAAATCCACGAAATATTGTCTGAGGAGATAGAAAGTCAAAAGCCTAAAGAGAAGGAGATCCATAAGCCACCGCATCAACATACACATAAACCTCCACACAAAAAAAATCAAAGACCACCACATGAACTTACCCATAGGCCACCACACGAACATACCCACAGGCCACTGCACGAACATACCCACAGGCCGCGGTACAAACATACCCACAGGCCACCACACGAGTCACCGTATGAGCATACCGAGGAGCGATCGAAGGAGGTGTTCCATTGGTCACCACAAGAGGAGACTTACAAGCCAGCGCCCGTAGATAGTCATAAACCATTACCTGACAATTCTCAAAATTCAAAGCCTGAGGAGACCGAAGTTACAACGTCTGAGGAGATCCAAATAACAACATCTCAGGAAATCCACGAAATATTGTCTGAGGAGATAGAAAGTCAAAAGCCTAAAGAGAAGGAGATCCACAAGCCACCGCATCAACATACACATAAACCTCCACACAAAAAAACTCAAAGACCACCACATGAACTTACCCATAGGCCACCACACAAACATACCCACAGGCCACTGCACGAACATACCCACAGGCCACGGTACAAACATACCCACAGGCCACCACACGAGTCACCGTATGAGCATACCGAGGAGCGATCGAAGGAGGTGTTCCATTGGTCACCACAAGAGGAGACTTACAAGCCAGCGCCCGTAGATAGTCATAAACCATTACCTGACAATTCTCAAATTTCAAAGCCTGAGGAGACCGAAGTTACAACGTCTGAGGAGATCCAAATAACAACATCTCAGGAAATCCACGAAATATTGTCTGAGGAGATAGAAAGTCAAAAGCCTAAAGAGAAGGAGATCCACAAGCCACCGCATCAACATACACATAAACCTCCACACAAAAAAACTCAAAGACCACCACATGAACTTACCCATAGGCCACCACACGAACATACCCACAGGCCACTGCACGAACATACCCACAGGCCACGGTACAAACATACCCACAGGCCACCACACGAGTCACCGTATGAGCATACCGAGGAGCGATCGAAGGAGGTGTTCCATTGGTCACCACAAGAGGAGACTTACAAGCCAGCGCCCGTAGATAGTCATAAACCATTACCTGATAATTCTCAAATTTCAAAGCCTGAGGAAACCGAAGTTACAACGACTGAGGAGATTGCAGAAATAACATCTGAGGAAACCCAAAAGTCTGTGGAACAAGAAATCTACAGGCCAGCACACAAACATACCCATAGGCCACGAAACAAATATTATACCAGTTGGCATACACTCAAATTTACCCCGTCGCCACCTCGCATATATACAACTAAGTCACCACGCATATATACACGCCTACCACCAAGGTACACCCTTACCCCTAGGCGGCCGTATGATCACTCCCGCAAACATTGGCAAGTGAAGACTAATAAGCCGAACAAGAAGAGTCAAACTGAGCCCAAACTAGATGATACTCCCGAGAATCCGATAACGACAAAACGCAAGCAAAGAAAAAAATATCATAAGCTTCATAACAACTTTAGTTTGTATCAGAAATGAATGGATTTTAAAAGGTATAGGCAAGAAAAGTAAAAAAAATACTTAAACAATTGCGCCCATGTATTACGATTCACGATTCATGTAACATAGAGTAGGTGCCCTGCCTACTATGTTGCCAAAATCCCAAATATGAGGAATAATAAAATTACGACTACGAGTAATAAACGGTGATTTTGTAATATTGTTTTATTCTACGTCACCCAATACTAAAGCGTTTAACACACCTAATGCTAATCAGGGGTGATTACCGTTTATGGAAGCTGCAATTCCACAGTAACACAAGTGCGTTACCATCCTAGAGACAAAGATGACTTTCTTGCGCCTGTAATTTCAACAGCACAGGCTGCCTTTCCACTAGGGATGTGCGAGAAGGATACGTAGCGAGGAGGATACGTAGCGAGTGATCTGTACGCACCTATGGGATCGTTTATTTTCTTAGCATTACTGAGATTTGCTTGAAAAAGTTTCAGTAATTTTTTTTTTTTTTTCAAAAGAGTTATGTGACGTTTAGTACTAGAAAGCTGTAATTTGACATAGGTACACATTGATCACGCCGACAAAGTGCTATTTTTTTAGGAAAAAAGTTTTTCTCGTCTACCCCATGGTGTGAGGTATCGTTGGATAGGCCGTTCAAATATTGCGGGTCAGTGAACACCACTTTTCGATTCAAGGATCCGCTTGCGTAAAATTAAGCATACAAGTGCTAATTTTTGTTAGAGTCAAGTGTCCCTCCCCTGCCAGCTAAATGGTTATTGATGGAGAACTATCACAGCTAAGTGAGCCTTACAAGTTAACGAGTAATAGTCGACCAACTTAAATTTGCAGTTGGAGAATTTATTGAGATATGTGTTTTTGGGATAAATTCTTACCAACTTCCCAACTACGGAACCCTTCATTCTCCGACATCTTCATTCTTCGTGGTCCGACACGCACTTAGCCGGTTGTGTCTAACACATTTCTGATATAGCACTTTGCTTCGCTGGAAATAAACACGTAAAGACTGTCACATATCCCTGGTGAAAAGTCAGACTGGCCTTAAACATAATGTTGCTTGGCAATAAAAATAAGAAGAGAACCTTCACTACTTCTGGTGTGGCAAGTTATTGCCCCTTACATTTTTTTGATTGTGGACGGTTTATAAGGTGTCTGTAGTCTGTCTTAGGCTTATATTGCAGCCGCGGATATTGTGTGTCGCGGGATTTAGAGAATCCTGCGGCTAGTGACAGCTAATGATGGCTGTCAGACGTCATAGTGCACCGGCGCCGAACGGAAGCATTTCGTCTCACCGCAAACCAAGTTTTTTCAATCTCAGTTCATCGCGCCCGCAAAACCGCAAACTTTATTACGTTATCCCGTAATCCTTGGGGATATACTGTGCTACGTTTTCAAATTTAAAAATAATAACCCGCGTCCGATTAAATCCAAAATATAGACTTTCAAGTGACCAGTGTACGGGTAAGCAAGGTGGCCACCTGCCCAGAAGGATTCTTCAAGACTTTCGCCAGGAGAAGCACAGGTACCGCTTTTGCATTATTTGCTGGAGTTAGGCTACAAACGCCACCTGACCGTCACCAATTCCTCTTTGAAAGTTTGCTAAAAAAAAAAGGCAAATTGAATTATTATGCATTCCAGATAATAATTTTTCTGTCGTCCTCGACCCGCAAGGATACACGGCTATTTTATACGCCTGTCCCTCCATACTTATGGTCCATTCGAGCCTGGATAGGTATCAGTTAAACAAGTACAAGTCATTGCAAGTACTTACGATAATTTACAGCAATTAATATTAGATAGTGCCTTATAATGGCAACTCAAAAACAAGAAACTAAATTAGCTCAGCTTATTGCTAAAAAAGAAGTAATTTTTGAGCGAGTTAATCGCTTGTATAATTCTTCCAAAAGTATATCTAATTATGATTCACGCTCGAACGAGTTATTCCTAGCGCAGTCTGAATCTATTGGTGAATCTTACAGCAAGTTTGAAACAATAATTGACCAGATCAATGAGTTGCAGTTTGAAATTGATGAAACCCCACCCGACTATGGGAGTCTAAGTTCTATTGAAGACTTCTATTCAACTATTAAATACAAACGTAATCTCATTCTTTCAAGTGGCAAAACATTAACATCAGATCAGAAGGGAGGTAGAAGCATAAAGTTACCACCAATCGAGTTACCATCGTTCGACGGTAGAACTGAAAATTGGCCCATGTTTTATGAAATGTTCCGTACTAATGTTCATTTAAATACTGATCTGACGGATTCGCAGCGTGTGCAGTATTTAATAAGTAAATTAACTCATGATGCCTTAAAACTAACTGCAGGCATTGTTCCCACAGGAGATACATACAGTGTTATGTGGAACAGTCTTGTCAAAAGGTATCAAGATAAACGTAGTTTAGGTATTCATTATCTCAATAATATACTGGACATTAAAGGATGCGCCGGCAATGCTGCTAGTCTGAATGCATTTGTAGAACGATATTCAGCGTCTATCGCTGCATTGAAGCAGTTAGACATTTCAGACTTATTAGATTTTGTGATATTACACTGTGGTTTAAGAAAGGTTGACTCACAAACTGTTCAACAATTTGAAAGCCGTGTGAGTGGCAAGGAATTGCCTTCCTATACGGAGTTTATAATATTTATGCAAGACTATGTTAAGGTACTCCAGCGCTCACACGTTAATAATTCACAGACGGAATCGCGTGCTAAGTCTAGTTTAGCTAACAATCGAAGTAATACTCAAAGTACCGCTAAAGCGTTTGTATCTTGTAGCGAACCAGCTTCGAATAACCGCTGCCCGCTGTGTGACGGTGATAACGTCGATCATCGACTGTTTGATTGTCCACAATTTAAAAATATGAATTCTCTGCAAGCTCGTTTCGAATTTATTAAAAAGAAACATGGCTGTGTAAATTGCTTAAGTCTATCCCACTCTTTGGTTTAATGTAAATCACGGAGTGTTTGTAAAACTTGTAAGAAAACACATCATTCATTGTTACATTTCTCCGAAGTAAAAAGTGATTCAACGCCGAGCGAGCCTGCCGCTACGTCTGTCTCGCTTAGTGCCGCCGCTAAAATATGTTTACCGACAGAGACAACTATTTTGTTAGCTACCGCGCAGATATACGTATATGATAGCAGCGGCCGAGATAAGCTTGTTGTCAGGTGTTTAATAGACAATGGATCGCAAAATAATTTAATTACTGTGGACTGTTGTAAACGTTTGAACTTACCCATAATTAAATTACGCAATTCGTCTTTACAAGGTGTTGGTATGACCTCACGACCTGTACACGGCTTTATTTATCTCAATATAGAATCTCGGATTAATCCTCACAATAAGTATTATATACACGCATTAGTTGTTGATTGCATTACAGATAGACTTCCCGCTAGTTTTATCAGATTAAATGACGATATGTCATATTTAAATAATTTACCGCTTGCTGACTCAACCTGGAATGTACCTGGTGGAATCGATGTTGTGCTTGGAGCACAGCTGTTCCCTTTTATTTATTTAGGTGATAGGGTTGACTCAGGCACCCGCGCACCCCCAGCTATACTGACTAGTTTCGGATATGTACTGATGGGTGATATTGATTGTCATAGTAGTGACGTAACACACATGACATCTTCGTTTACCGCGCTTGCTAGCATTGACGTCGAGTCAAGTTTGCAGAAGTTTTTTGAGCTAGAGGAAATTCCATCTCAGCGTTTTATTAGTCCGGACGAATTAGAGTGTGAAAATAATTTTAATTCTTCAGTTTTATTTAAAGACGGTAGATATTTTGTCGATTTACCTTTCGCGCGCAATCCCTCCGAATTAGGCAATTCACGCGGTGTCGCTCATCGGCGGCTACTTGCGCTCGAGCGTAAATTCACGTGCGTGCCAACCCTACGCGAGGATTACAATAAAACTATCACCGATTATATAACTCAGGGGTATTTATCGGAGGTACCCGACTCTGAATTAACAGAAGAGGGTTACTACATACCGCATCACGCCGTTATTAGACCGGACAAAGACAGCATTCGAGTGGTTTTGGAAGCTAGTGCCAAAACACACTCGGGGTTGTCACTCAATGACATTCTGCATGTCGGACCTAATTTACAGGCCGACTTGTTTTTATTATTACTCGATTTTCGTACCCTCCCTGTCGCAATGACAGCGGATATAAAACAAATGTTCCTACGGACCGGTGTAAATGAGCACCACCGCAAATATTTACGAATTTTATATCGATTCAACAAAAATGAACCTGTACGTACTTTTCACTTTAACCGCGTTCCCTTTGGATTAAAGCCTAGTCCTTATTTAGCGATGCGCACAATACGCAATTTAACGTGTGAGCATGGCGACCGCTATCCTGAGGCTTCTAAATTAGTAGAAACTCAGTTTTTTATGGACGATTATGTCTATTCTGTTCCTGATGAACAGATTTCTATACAATTATCCCGCGATTTAATTGAGTTATTTAAGTTAGGATCCTTTGACCTGGTCAAATGGGCTACTAACTCACCCGCTTTGTTGGAGATTCTCCCAGAGTCTCACCGCTTACCAGTTAATTTTTCTGGCATGGATAATGATAAACATAATTTCAAAATCCTTGGATTAACCTGGGAACCCGCTGATGATTATTTTTCTTTGACAACAGTCGCTGTAGATGATAAATGCACTAAGCGTGCGATTCTATCGCTAGTTGCCCGCTTGTTCGACGTACTTGGCCTCGTAGCACCCGTCGTGTTGTACGCGAAAATCCTAATTAAGGAACTTTGGTTAGCTAAAATAGGTTGGGATGAGGTTCCTCCGGACTCCATCACCAATCGGTTTTCCGTTTTTTTGCGCGATTTCCCCTCACTCTCTTCTCTAAAGGTTCCTCGCCACATTGGCGTCTTTAGAGAAGCTGTAGTGAATATCGTAGCCTTTTGCGACGCCAGCTTTAGTGGTTATGGTTGTTGTATTTATTTACACATAACTGACTCTAAAGGCAATATCAGCGTTCGGCTTTTATGTGCAAAGTCCAAAGTTTCCCCCGCTAAAATAACAACGCTAGCTCGATTAGAACTTGTCGCCGCTTTACTTCTGTCTAAGCTTGTTCGCGTGGTCAAAGATAAACTTTCCGCTCGTGTACCTATTGCAGGTGTCTACGCTTTCTCGGACTCCACCATAGCTCTTTCGTGGATCCACTCATCTCCCCATAGATGGTCTATTTTTGTCAGTAATCGCATTGCTAAAATACAGGAAAACCTACCTGCCGCTAGTTTTAATCACGTGTCCGGAAAGGAGAATCCTAGCGATTGTCTCTCCCGCGGCATGCTGCCATCTGATTTAATTGAACACTCGTTATGGTGGAACGGTCCTACTTGGCTCCATCGACCCATTAGCGAGTGGCCTTTAAAATTCTCTCCTACTGAATGTGAAACATTGCCAGAGTTTAAATCAAAGGTTTTTCTTGTAGAAACATCAAATACTGAACCGCGTATTTTAGATACAATAGCTGACCGTGTTTGTTCATGGAATAAATTGTTACGTGTATTTATGTACATTCTTAAATTTACGAACAGACTACAACCAAACAAACCGCCGAAAATTTCATTATTCGAACAGTTCAAAATACGCATTTTTCTAACGATTTAAATTTAATTAAAGCAGGCGAACTTCCATCTAAGAAGTTGCGCTGTTTGTCTGTCTTTATTGATAGTTACGAAATCTTACGTATTGGGGGCAGATTGTCTAAATCTGACTTACCATATGAAGTCAAGCATCCCGCGCTTTTACCTAAACGTGACCGCGTAGTTGATCTAATTATTGATCACTATCACAATACGTACTGCCACACGGGCCCCGGATTATTGATGTCTATTATAAGGCAGCGGTTTTGGATATTAGATGGACGAACAGTCATACGTTCCCGCTGTCAGAAATGCAACACTTGTTTCCGTCTAAATCCTACGCATCTAACACCCAAAATGGCTGAACTTCCTGGATACCGTGTCCGTGATACTAAAGCCTTTGTGCACACTGGAGTAGATTTCGCCGGGCCGCTTGCTTACACACCTATTCGCCGTAGAGGTCAACGTTCGCAAAAACTTTATATATGTTTGTTCATATGTATGGTAACTAAAGCCATACATATCGAACTCGTATCGGACCTCACATCCGAGGCTTTCTTATCCGCATTTAAAAGATTTATTTCTCGCCGCGGTCCAGTGTCTGTCATGTACTCAGACAATGGTACCAATTTTGTTGGCGCTAAGGCGCAACTTGATGATATTTATTCTTTCTTATTGAACTCGTCTGTTCAAACAGATATTAAAAATGAGCTTCTAAAATCTCGCATTGAGTGGACAAGAATACCGCCGCGAGCTCCGCACTTCGGAGGTATTTGGGAGTCGAACATTAAGAGTGTTAAAACTCACTTGTATAGAGTCATAGGAAAGCAGCTTCTCACTTACGAGGAACTCTCTACCGTACTGGTACAAATCGAGTGCCTTTTAAATTCTCGACCGCTTAGTGTTCTCTCATCAGACCCGCATCCGGACGTGCTCACGCCTGCGCATTTTCTAATGTCCAGTCCACTTAAGCATTTGCCTTCTTCTGAATTGACAGAAGAAAACATAAATTTAACAAACCGCAAAAGGCTTTTGGATCAGCTTGTGTTATCCTACTGGAACAAATGGCGAGTTGAGTACTTGCACACGTTGCAAGTTCGCCAGAAATGGTGCACTCCCGATCGCCCTATAGAGATCGGTACTGTCGTTCTCTTGGGTCAAGATAACGTACCACCATTGACTTGGCCATTGGGCATCATAGTGGAAGTTTTTCCGGGATCGGATGGTGTAATTCGAGTAGCTTCAGTAAAAACCACGTCAGGTACATATAAACGTCCTGTCACCAAGTTATATCCTTTGCCAACCCAATAGAACTATATTATTTCGTAGTTTAATTTAGTTTATAATTTACAATAGTATATTTTCTCAATGGTACGCCATTACATAGTTATAATTTAGCTTAGTAATTCAACTTTGTCTTAATTTAATCAAACTGCAATTTCATTCTTTGGAATCTGATAATTAATTTCGAACGCCGTTTCCTAGTAATGGTGTTTTGAACTGCTGCTTGGGATTCTCTTGATGCTTTCAGACTGCCAGATATATAAACATCATCTCATCCTCCCAACCGCACCAGCTTTTCAGCGTAATAGATTATCATCTTTGAAAGCTCGGGACCTTTCAAGGCGGGGAGTATGGTGTGGCAAGTTATTGCCCCTTACATTTTTTTGATTGTGGACGGTTTATAAGGTGTCTGTAGTCTGTCTTAGGCTTATATTGCAGCCGCGGATATTGTGTGTCGCGGGATTTAGAGAATCCTGCGGCTAGTGACAGCTAATGATGGCTGTCAGACGTCATAGTGCACCGGCGCCGAACGGAAGCATTTCGTCTCACCGCAAACCAAGTTTTTTCAATCTCAGTTCATCGCGCCCGCAAAACCGCAAACTTTATTACGTTATCCCGTAATCCTTGGGGATATACTGTGCTACGTTTTCAAATTTAAAAATAATAACCCGCGTCCGATTAAATCCAAAATATAGACTTTCAAGTGACCAGTGTACGGGCAAGCAAGGTGGCCACCTGCCCAGAAGGATTCTTCAAGACTTTCGCCAGGAGAAGCACAGGTACCGCTTTTGCATTATTTGCTGGAGTTAGGCTACAAACGCCACCTGACCGTCACCAATTCCTCTTTGAAAGTTTGCTCAAAAAAAAAGGCAAATTGAATTATTATGCATTCCAGATAATAATTTTTCTGTCGTCCTCGACCCGCAAGGATACACGGCTATTTTATACGCCTGTCCCTCCAACTTCTTCACTGGGTAACATAATATATGTTGCTGACTAAAAGTAGCTTAATTATAATAAATCATGATTCCTACCTGAATATCTCCTACAAGCTTTGTGTATTACAAGCATTACCGATTACGCTAATTATTTTTGTTGATAAATTATTTTATTTCTGTAAGAAGGTTTGTACAAACACTTTTACTCGTAGAACATATTTTGTAAAATTAGATGAGGTCGGCGTTTCCTATCCGACTACTCCCAGAAGAAAGGCCGAAGAAAGCTTAGAGCTCACAGTCTCTTTTAAAGACCAGACATAATCTTGGTCTTAATCTTAACTCAACACTTAAGGAGCTCAATGATTTGACGAATTTTAAAAAGAAAAGACGTTCGGGTAGGCCGCATAAAGTATTCAAACTGCCAGACCATCATTTAAACTACCTAAGAGAGGAGAAAAAAAAACATGACCCAAATAGTCCTCACATTCCTAATAATTAAAACAATATAATACTTTACAAAGTATATTCATGTCATTGTTTTTTATAAAATGTTATATAGAATAAGAAAATATAAATAGCTAGTAAAATAAAAGAGTAAAAAACAACATTCACTGTAAATTTATTGGAGCAGCTCAATCCCAAGCTTTTTTGTCCTCAACATAATCTAAACAGTATAAAAGGCTTTCTGGCACAGTTTCTGTTTTATAACACATTTGAATTTATTAAGGCTTAGTTCTTGAATGTGGCTAGGAAGTTTATTATAAAAACGTATACGAGCTGCCTATTTTTTGAGCCTAGTGGCGAACAACAAATTTGTATTTGTTCCTAGTATTCACATTATTGATATCACTGTATTTTTTAAACATATTATTATTTTTATGTGCATAAAAACGATTTTCATAAATATACTGAGAAGCTACAGTCATTATATTAATCTCTTTAAAGTCTCTGAGGGGGTGCCTGGAAGGTAATTTATAAATTGAACGAATTGCCCTATTTTGTAAAACAAAAATTGTAATATCGGCGGCATTTCCCCATAACAGAATACTCTACAACATAACGCTATGAAAATAACTAAAGTTTACTAAACGGGCTGTCTCTAAATCAGTTAAATCACGAATATTTTTCTAACGGCGTAAGCTGCAAGCTTGGGGGCCCCATTGAAGCTTGGCATCCAAAGTTATGCCTAAGAACACAGTGGTATCTTCGGGGTTCAACTCTTCACCCTTTATGAGAACACTAGTTTTTACTTGTCTAACACGAGGTATTGTAAACTTAATACATTTGGTTTTTTCTCGTTAAGAAGAAGGTTATTAAAATTAAACCAGTTAACTACTTTTTCGAGGGCAATATTTACATTGTCAGTAACTAACTGATGACGTTTGAGTTCAAATAAAAACGAAGTGTCGTCTGCGAACAGCACTATATCATGATTATCCTTTATGGGGTAAGGCAAGTCATTTATATAAATAAGAAACAAAAATAGGCCAAGAATTAAGCCCTGGGGAACCCCCATTCTTACTAGACATCCGGGTGATCTTTTTCCTTTAACATCAACTGTCTGAATCCTATCACTTAAGTATGAAGTAAGAACATCCAGAGAGGCGTTTCGGATTCCTTAGTGATGCAGTTTCCTGATTAAAGTTTCATGAAGAACGCAATCGAATGTCTTTGACAAATCGCAAATAATGCCTAAAGCATCGCATTTATCGTCCCATACATTATAAACATGTCATAAAAGTTCAACACCATCAGTAGTCGAACGACCGAATTTCTTGTTAAGCAGTAATTTATGTTTATTTAAAAAAATCGAAAATTTTACTAAAGGAAACGCACGGAAATAGGTCTATAATTAGTAGGGTACTACCCGATTTAAACAACGGTCTTATTTTACTGTTTTTCATAAGATCAGGAAACTTACCACGGTCAATACAATTATTAAAAATAACAGCTAAAGTAGGTGCTACAATGTTTATAATGGACTTAGCAACGTCCACAGAATTACCCCATAGATCTGCGGTATTTTTAACATTTAACGTGAAAGGTTTTAATTATATTGTTGTGTTTGTTCAGCAAAAAAATTTTACGTAAGAAAAAAGAAAAAAAACCTCCACGCGGGCGAAGCCGCGGGCAAAAGCTAGTTTTATTTTATAATGGGTCATCCAACATTTCCGGCATCGTAGCATACTTGACAAGCGACTGATAAATTTTCATTAACGTCAAAGAAGTTCGCCATTTTCTTTTTTATGTCAAATCGAGCTCCAATTCATTTGGCGGTAACACTTTCGATTCGTCGAGTGATGGTATGCGAGCGTATAACCTGGGAACGCCCAGTCCAAACAGCTAGGAATTCAAACTTTAGTTTATCCGTTCTTATTTTTTATACCTGACGTTATCAATTTGTCTGATTGGTTCAAATACACAGCTATCCTACTGAACTATTTCTTATAGCAAGAAATGAGTTAGATTCAAGTAAGTTTAAATAAACTTTCAACCACGAGTGACGATCATGAGTTCTATGGAACATGGGCTTTTGAGGACATGATAATTATATTTAATTGTTGACGAAACGTCAAACTAAAGGATATTACAGGACCCTCTCCCAAGTGGGTAGTTAATTGTGAGTAGTGAAAACCAAATAACAATCCATCAAGTGTGTCGGCAGTATTTACAAAGAAGTGGTAATCTATACTAATATTATAAAGCGGTAATATTTGTTTGTTTGTAAGTTTGTACTCGTATGTAGGGATAATCTCTGGAACTACCAGTCGGATTTGAAACTCGAGATCTCTTTTTGCATTTGATAACCCAATTCTTGAGGAAGGTTTTCGGCTATGTATTAATGTATTTTGTTTATGGGGTTCACTTTTGGGGAAATATTATGACTGAAGATGAAAGGACTTATTACGAGGTTTCAAATATATATTTTATACAATAAAAACAATGTTTTAAAGTTATTAAAGAAGAGAATAGTTTAAGAGGCTTTACAGACTATATTATATTCGTATAAAGGCTTCTGCATACTGAGGCGATATCGCGGGCTCGACAGGCAGCAATATGCCTGTCGCGCCCGCGATATCGCCCCAATATGCAGAAGCCTTTATACTAAAAGAAAAACCTATACGAATATTGTATTGTATAATTGCATGGCACATGACTGTGTGAGCACTTAGTACCTACTATAAAGCTACCATTTACTGGGTACGTCTTTAATAGACTTGAATATGCCCTGGCGGCTGAGAGTATGTCATGCTTACTCAAATGTCTTGCTGGTGGTGGCGTGTGTGTTGGATCATTAAGTTCCCTTCAAAATGGTTGAGCTGAAAGGTGCTGCTCAATGACTATACAGCCTCTTGACTGCTCATGAGGGCGACTCAGGCTCACGCCAAATAAATGAAATTGCACTTATATTAGTTGACAATATGAGTAGCCATTTTAGTTTTGATCAGTTATTGGATATCCGCACACGCGGTTATTTTGATACCTTTTAAAACATTTCTGCATAAATAAAAATTATGAGTTCATGTTGAATTAAATGGTGTGGGAAATCTTCTAGAACATCCATCTATAAAAAGATGGCTTTTCATCGGTAAGTGAAATATGTATATCTATAATTATGAATAATTGCAGGGCTGAAGCTAAACTGGTTGTTTACGTAAAATGTCACAAAAATGTACCTACACCACGTTCATGTCTTTATCTCACTAGGGTATTATCAATATGTCTATCCCTTTCTATCTGTACTAATGCTGTAGTGTTGTGACAACTTCAAAACAAAGTCGATATTGGCGCTAAAAATTATAGATGTTTCCTAATGGTAAAAAAGTAATACTACTTAATTAATGTTTACATTTTAGTTTTCCAAATATTCCGGAACTGAAAGAAAAGTGGATTAATGCAGTTCACACGGAAAATTGATTTCCAAAAAAATATAGCGTTATTTGGTAAAGGCAATGCCTTGACCCTTGGCTGCCTTAGGCTAATGCCTGAATTTGTTTTGACATTCCTTATCAGAGTAGTCAGGAGTAGTTAGGATATGTCGACTCCAGCTAGCTTGTTAAATAAAGACGTCTAAAAGTGATTTTTAAATCCTAATTGCACAATAAATTATTTGAATTTAAATTTAATTCATGAGAATTTATTGTTCTTTCCGACAGGGATTGACATTGCTATTATTTTTATTAGACATACTTTCAGTCGATTCAATTAGCTGTGATTGATTAATTGAATAAAACACACATGGTGTTTTATTTGCACCCTGTTAACACCCAATCAATAAAGTTTAAAAATATGTAGAAATAATAGATGTCGATTTTATCGATATCGATATTATTGTTTCAAAACTGATTTGTGCATCACTATGTTTGGAACATTCGCCCTGTTTTTTTTTTTGTGTATGGGAAATCATCAAATAACTTCTCCCGCTCTGGGCGGAGCGAGAGGGTGTGTCAGACTCTTACTGACTAAGTAGTAGTTGCTTTAGTAATCAGAATTTAAAAAGCTAAATACTTACTGAAATATTTATTCGAATAATCATTCATCCCCTTCCTTGCTATTATAAAGTAGGTAAGTAGTCAGTAATTCCATGCTACGAGGGTGACACTGAAAGTTCTTAGAAAATCAAAAACTGAACAAACTAGCAAGTTATTAGTTTTATTATATTTTTCAAAATAGTATCCATTTACATCAATACATCGCTGCATCCGATGGAACCACTGAGAAAAGCACTTTACCCACTCGTCCATAGAGGTCTCTTTGACGGTATTTTGAAACGCAGCCACTGTTTCCTCGGCGTCCATAAAACGGTTTCCTCGAAGTTTTTCTTTTATTATCGTAATGAACTGTCCTTCCGAAGAACGAGGCCACCATCTTTTTTCCCATGCTTTGACCTCTCTTCACTTTAGTTGACAACTCCTCGGAAGGAAATACCCAGACAGCAGACTGTCTCTTAGTTTCAGGATCATAACAATAAATCCAGCTTTCGTCTTCCGTAAGTATGTCGAACGTGTCGAACACAGCATTTGAGTCACCTCCGTTAAAATTGGCAGAGTTCCATTTTCTAAATTTGAACTGATTTTTTATTATATCGTTTACAAGTAGCTAGGGCCTCAAGTCTGCTATTACAATAGTGTCAGAATGGTCTGTTCCGATCCTCATTAATGACGCCATTATATTAGTAGAATACCAAACTTGTCAAAATCAACAATTATAAAATCAATGATAGACGATTCTGACACTATTGTAATAGCAGACTTGAGGCCCTTTTCTAAAAACTTTCAGTGTTGCCCTCGTATTAAAAAGTACTTACTTATTTCATGCTCAATCGGTCAGTTTCTGCCTGCACACTTCCGTCCCTCGATCTTCACGAAATCACTCCAACAGAAAGTGAGAGAAAATATGATTAAATAATATTCTCCATCTACCTAGATTAGACAAAACATAGATAAGCCTAGTGCACTCATTTCGATTCCCTCAAGCTGTGGCGTCCATTATGCCGCGGCGCAGAGCACAAGTTTCGCTGAATATTGAATGAGCAAAATCCCGGCTATTATCCAATGCTGAACAAACTTGCATTTCAACACCCGAGTGCTTTTAGTTTTAATCTTGGTTGAAATGGAAACAAATAGAATAATGGAGATGGAATTTTTTCATACGATATTTCTGGCGATCCCAATTTCTATAGTCTAACTAAAGAAAGGAAGAAACATTGATTTATTTGTCATTCAAATAAAAAATTCAAACAAAACAGATACATGCTTATGAACACAGAACATCTGCAACTGTACGCCGTGGCTGTGACAAGGAGGCTTCCACTCAGCATGATGCAGTGCTATGGGGGACCCACAGCAGAGCGCTCATTTTCAGTGGTCACACGAAAACGACGAACGGAAACCAAGTTAGGTTGAAAGAATTTAACAGATCAGACAAAAATAGGTAATAAAGTAAAATAAAATAAACAGTACTTAACCAAATTACAAGATGATTATTAACACAAACTAAATTAAATTAAAACTAAGTTAAGCTTAAAAAAGGCCCTCGGGGCATTGTACCGAGGATCCTGGCGGCATTTCCTCGCTGAATTGCAATGCTGATGGGTTGCGCGAGAAAGCCGCCACCTTTTCGGTCACCAGTTACATCAACTAGACGTTTCGCGATTTCCGCAAATAACTTATGCGCACTGGGACCCCATGGACCGAGGGTCTCGACGCCAAAGGGCACAAAGTTGTACTCTCTGCCAAGGCCTCCATATTTAATAACTTTCAGATTTTCAGCATTTTCTGCCGCTGCACCCGCTTTAGAAGTAGTCAACATTACTTAGAAAATAATCAATAAATACTAAGTATAAAATAAAATAACACAACAATAACAACAACAATAATGAAACACTATACAAGTCGTTTGTTGCTTCAACTTTATTGTAGGTAGGCCAAAGTCAAGGAACTTACATGAGGCTTATCTTATATTTTTTAACGGAAAACGTTTCAATCATTGAAACATTTTGCTACCACTTTTAACGACAGTTCTATTTTAAATTGATTCTTAAACAAGTTCTTAGCATTATAAAGGTGTCACTGTATTGGCCGAACGTTGAATAAAGGAAACTGTATATACCTAAGCAAAGTCATTCTTAAGCAGATTAAGGTATCTGCAAAGTAAATGAACGCTTCGCTACAGAACAGAATCGCTGAGAAACGTCTGTGATTTCCCTATTGCCAATTGGATTTATTTTGCTTTCACTGAGTAAATCGAACAGCATTTATATCTATGTGTAACTATTTAATGCAGTGCTATCTGCGATTATTTATATATTTTTTTATATGCGCTTTTTCGAGATGCGCTCCGCGGTTTCACCCGCATAAGTTTTGACCCCGTGGGTATATCGGGATAAAAAGTATCTAATGTGTTATTCCTGGTTATAAACTATCTGTGTGCCAAATTTCATCCATATCCGTTCAGTACTTTTTGCGTGAAAGAGTAACAAACATCCATCCATCCATCCATCCATCCATCCTTACAAAGTTTAGCATTTATAATATTAGTAGGATTAATCCTACTATCCTACTTTCCTATATTTCCTACTAATATTATAAATGCGAATGTTGCGGGGCGCATCTAGTATACAATATTTTTTATACTGTTCATTTTTATTCTCTCTCTGTCTCTCTCTCTCTCTATTTAGGTGTATGGTAAGTAGGTAAAATCTGTTTAATAGTTTCTGCTGGTTAGGTTATTGAAGTACTTCATCGTAAACCAAAAGTCTTGAGTTTTTGTCCTAGAACTTCATTGTTGCAACCTAAAACAGGTGTGCGTCCAGGTAGCGGGACCAAGATAAGAGTTTCAAATTCATTTATTGGTGTGATTTTTGGTACATTTTACATGAGATCTTAATAATAAATAATTAGTTCCTCAAAAAACTACCTTAAAGGTGTACACTCTTTCACATAATTAGTCATTATTATAAAAAAGAATAATCAACATATTAAAATAAAATAATTACAACGAAACACAACATAACTTAAGACAGAAAAAACTAGCAAAACATTAACAATTGAGTTTACATATAAATAATATAATCAATGGAAATAAAGATAAAATGAAAATAATAGATTGTCAAAATTAAATAAATATAAGTGTCAAATAACTTACAATTTATCATTAAGGAATTCGTCAATAGAATAATAACATTTTTCCAATAATAAATGTCTTAATTTGTTTTTAAATTGATTAATATTTAAGTCCTTAATTCCATTTGGTAATTTATTAATTAGTTTTGGGGCCATGCAAAGTATGCTTTTATGCATCAAGGCAGTCTTTGATGGTCGACACATAATTCATGTCTATAAACTTGTCTAATCATTTTATAGGGATGTTCAGATGCTTTTCTGAATAGATGCATGTTCTTTTTAACAAATAAAGCAGTCTCAAATATGTACAAGCAAGGAAAAGTCATTATTTTTAACAATACAAAATAAGGTTTGCAGCTATCAGTTATTTTTATACCGGTAATAGCTCTAATGCATCTTTTTTGCGATTTGAACACCATGTCCTTATTGCAGGAGTTACCCCAAAACATGACTCCGTAGCGTAGTATAGAATCGACATATCCATAATATGCAGTGACTGCCGCTGCTTGATTGACTACTTTCTTTAGCTTATACAAAGCAAAAGCAAACTTACTAATTGTTTTAATTAATATTGTAGTATGTTGCTTCCAATTAAGCTGATTGTCGATTGTTAAGCCTAAAAATTTGGTATTTGCAACTTCTTTAATTTATTCATTATTAAAGCTTACATTTAGTTCCGAATGAGCTACTCTTTGACGAAAATTCATAATTTTTGTTTTTTCAAATTTATAATTAAATTGTTATGTTCTAGCCAGTAAACAGCTTGTTGTAATGCATTGATTATGTCAGCTTCAAAGTCTTTATTATTTTTGTCAAGTTTAACAATGATAGTACTGTCGTCAGCAAACAATGTCATAGGATAGGGTATATTCCGGGGAAAGTCATTTATATATATAATAAATAATAAAGGCCCTAGCACACTGCCTTGTGGCACTCCATAAGATATTTTTAGTTCTTTAGATGTGTGTTATCACGGTTTTATTTAATTTACAAATTCGACTTATTTCTGTACATTGTGTTCTATTTTTTAAGTAAGACTTTATAAGTGATAAGACATTTCCCCTTATCCCATACGCATTTAACTTGCTCAGCAGTATATCATGGTTGACCAAGTCAAATGCCTTGGTCATATCCATGTATATTGCTGATATTGGGACTCTCTCATCCATGTCAGGTAGGTAACATTTAGAAAGTCATATATTGCCTTTTCGTGATCTTTCCTAAATCCATTTTGTTCTTTCGCAAGTATATTATGTTTGCTGGGGTATCCGTCTATGGACCTATAGATCCATTTTTCGAATATCTTGGATATTACCGGAATAAGAGCTATTGGCCTGTAATTTTTAACGTCTTTCTCATCGTCTTTTTTAAATAAAAGTTTTATGACAACGGGTTTAAGCTTATCAGGGTAGGCTCCAGACTCAATACTTAAATTAATAATGTAGCTGAGAGGATCTGATATTGTTTCTGAAACATACTTTAGAACCTTTGTTGAAATATCGTCGTATCTATTTTTATTTTTTAGGTCTTTTATAATTCTATTTACTTCATCTGGTATGATAGGGGCTAAAAACATTGACTGTGTAGAGAAATTTATTTTATTGTCAGTTTGAATGTTAAATAGCATACATAAATAGTCCCCAATTATTACTAAAGCACATGCACAACGCAAGAACACACTCACTCATAACTTGCTGTGCCACATGAGTAGATAAACGCTGTGCTGTCCGGGCTGTACTCCTATCGAATTGCACAGAGCAACACAAAGTATAAGGTTGTGTTGCCGAACGAATTACAGCAGTTATAAATCAAAGGGCCCTCCCTCTCCTCTCTTGACTTTGATTTTGTCTAGTGAAAAGCGATGGAACAAGCGTAGGTACCCAGAACATATTTTTTATGGAAATAAATTTCGACATATGATCCTTCTTTAGGTTTGTAGCGGCATCTACATCGCCACATATGAACTACACAACACACTGACGTCACGCAAAATCCTGCATCGCGCAAGTAAAGTTTACCGCGCAACTAGCATATATACAACATTCCGACATCAATTGGCAAGCAGCTGCTCACCAGACACGATACCCGTCTGGTCTGAAGGTCCTCCCTTTTCTATGGAGGATGAGTGAACTTTACACCCTGTTCCTCAAGCCTCTCTATACTGGTGACCCCGAATATGAACGTCAGCGCAGCCTTCGTGCAACTACTTTAACGTAACGTCATCATCATCACTTCCTCAAGCTCTCGAGCGGCGAGTCACACAGCCAGCCAGCACCCACGGCTTCAACGGGTCTCCTGACCACCAGCATGCAGCGACCGCGCATACCTGATCATCACCCTCAGCCTCATCAACAATCTTGGCACAGCACACTTCTCTTTCTTTTTTATGCAGTCTGACAGTGACCGCGGTTTAACTGTTGTCAGCGTCTTAAGCGTGTGGGACATTGATGGATCCCATAATAAAAATGATTATGATGTTTCTATGTGACTTTGCTTTTTAAGTCTATAGTTTTGTCCGGTTACAACCACAAAAAGTTTTTCATAGTTTTTTCGAAAAATACTATGAAATACAAACTTATTTTTGCGGTCGATAAAACAATACGGTGCATGCGTAAATATGATATGAATTTCAACTACGGCACTATGCGGGGTCTGACACGCACTTGGCCGGTTTTCAGGTTTGTTTAGCAAATTCCGGATAGTTCCACGGCGCATAGGTACACATCGCACAGACAAACTTTGCATGCAAGCATTGTTATATCATCTTACTGGTCAGGTACCAAGGATCAGGATTAAAAAAGAAAGTTTAAAGTGCACGTAAATAAAAATTTATTATAAACCATAATGTTTGATCTTCAATGCCAAAGCACCTCCAATCAATGCTGCCACGCCAGCAAATGACAAGGTTCTCTTCAGTATCTGCAAAAGAAAGAAAAAAAAAATAATGAGAATGTGCGATGAACATAAAATTACTACTACTTGATGGTTTTCTAGCTGACTGTACAGTCGCCAGCTCATCAGCATTGCTATTCTGTAAAAATATCACCGTGATAACTTACGTGAAGTGAGCTGTCAATACAGAAAAAAATGAAACGACACTTTTTACTGTTGTTGTACAGTAAAAAAAAAAACGGTTCAGGAAACTTATTTTTATGTTAAAATAATTGATTACTGACAGTGCACTGAAATGGGCAAAAACAGTAAAGAGCTAAACAGTTATTTCAATTGGATGAACATTAAAGTTTACTGAAATGGAGAATTGATCGTGACGTATGTCGATGTATGGGAGAACGTGTTTTTCAACTACAATGTTAAGTTTGATTTTGGAATAAATTCATCCCAAGTAATCCCAACTACGGAACCCTTCATTGTGCGTGGTCCGATACGCACTTGGGCAGTTTTCTAAATTCTGTTGACAGCATATTTTTTTAAATAGTTAATTATGGTAATCTCTTCTTCTCTAAATCTTTTTCGTGTAGCTTCAACCGTATACAGACTCATTTGTTAAAAGTTAGACGTATCGAAAAATTGTATTGATTCTAGCTCGAAATTAACACTACTGTATTTTGAGATCACTACATACTTATTATAAAACACAGTCCCCCGCCGCGTCTGTCTGTCTGTTTAAACGTGATAAACTCAAAATTATCGAACAGATTTTCATACGGTTTTCACCAATGGACAGAGTCACGGAGGTTAAGGTGTATAATTTATTAAGGTTTTGTGTAAATTTCCTGAAATATGACGATGTAACATACTCCAAGTAGGATGATTCAACAGAGTATGACACTACGACCGAAAAATAATGTAGGCATATATGCTCTGCTGCCCGTGCGAAGGCGGAGCGGCATGTAGTAGTTTTTTTTTCTAAAATATATGTAGGTATATTAAAAATATAAATAAATATATATATTTATAATAACATAGTCAGCCTATAATGTTCCCACTACTGGGACAGGCCTCCTGTCTTCGAGAGGGAGTGGGCCGTAATCCACCACGCGGGCCCAGTGCGGGTTGGTAGATGTCACATGTCTTCGAATTTTTGATTCTAGGACATACCGGTTTACTCGCGATGTTTTCTTTCACCGTTTTGAGAGCAGTGGTGATGAAGTTATTTATACAAAGTAAAGCGCCTGCCTAGGTTCGAACCCACGACCTACAACTCGTAAGTCGCGGCCGTTACCACTGGGCCACCGCTGCTCCACTGGGCCACCACTGCTTCTATATATATTTATACTATATATTATAAATATATATGTATATATATATTCTTCTCACCTTGTCCTGCCATTCACGGTTCTTAATGCATCGGCTGTAAGGCATGGTGGAGAACGTAACAGAGTTGTACAAAGGTACCCAGAAGTTAGGCAACAGCCAGAATATGAAGTCATCCATCGCTTTCCGAAGTCGATATGACGGACGAGTTACTAGGTCCCGCATCTGAAAGTAAAGAATTCATTGTTTTATTATTATTACCTACTCAAATTAAATACTAGTCTTAGTTTCTTTTAGAAAAAACTGCAAAAGAGGAGTGTGGTAGCCTGTTTTCTAGAAGTAATGGTAATGACTATTAATAGAAGTATGAGGAACAGGGTGGAAAGTTCCTCATCCTCCGTTGAAAAGGGAGGATCCTCTGACCAGACGGGCGTTGTGTCTGGTGTGCTTTTGCCCGATGATTGTTGTCTGGCTGTTGAGATTATTCTAATCTCCCGATATATTTTATTTTTATTTTTGTGACGTCAGATGTAGACTTTCGTATGTATAGATATCGCCATATGACAATTGAAAAATCATAAAACCGCTGATTCGCTGATACGACATCCATAAGAAATAAGTAGCTGTCCTGCAAAAAACACTAATTGAAAATGAACTACTTAGATATAAAATTGTAAAATAATAAGTAAGATTTTTTCCGCACCTCAATATAATTATACATGGCCAAATCGCTAACTGCGAAGGTATCCTCCCACCTAGTATCAGAGAACTCATTGAGGATCTCGGCAAGGCTATCGTTGTGCTTTTGGAAGAGCTCGTCCAGCAGTGTGCAGTCTTCGAAACCAGCGTTCATGCCTTGGCCATAAAACGGCACGACAGCATGTGCTGCATCACCTATAAGCAGGGCTTTATCTTCCACGTGGTAAGGACGACACTGAGGAAAGAAGTTCAGAAGGAATTTAAATACTACAGCAATCAAGGCAATTTAAACTTGAAGTCAATGACAAAAGTCACATATATGCACGCTCGTGATTTGCAACGACTATAATATATTGGATCATAAACGACTCTTTCTCTTCAACATTGTCATAATCAAATCCAGACAGTCGATTCGTTAGCGCTCATCGACCACTATTACACACTATTACATATCACATTATGTGGATTAGAGTCTACTGACATAATAATTAGATATACATAAATAGGCTCCTTTTACCGCAGTAGTAGTTTTCCCTCACTACATTGATAGAGTTTTCATAATCACCTTTATAGCAACCAAGGGCGACGGTGCTCCAGCAAAGAAGTCTTTAACTAGCTTCTTTCTGCCAATCAAAGGGATCGAATCCGCGAAGTACTTCTCAAAGAAGGCCAGCAGTCTTTCTTCTGTGTCTAAATGTTTAAATTCGGTGAATGGCATGAATAGCGTTACTGTCCATGAACAATCCTGGTTGGGGAGCGCGATCATCATGAACTCGCCTCTAGGCCATATGTGGAGGAAGTTGGCTGGCATCTGAAACTGTAGAAGAAATACCTTGAAATCTCTGAAATAAAAAAACTAGAAAGAAATAAAAATACTGTTCTAAACAGCAACAGTCGATTTGCCTAAACCAGGGATGGAGAGACTTGTAGACTTATACAACATTAGTTTTTGTTTACCCTAAACCCGAAAAGGGGTTATTGTACTCATCATTTTGAACAACTTTTTCTATGGGACCAACCTTGAAATCGCGAAAAAAATCAGCTGTTCCATACATTTGTGTTCACTTAAATCGACAAAATGTATGGAACAGCTGATTTTTTTTTCACGATTTCCATTCAGTGTGCCCAAAGAAAAATAACTAGGTAAACGTTTTAAAAGAATTCAATTAGGTACCTTTTTTTGTAAAACGTTCGTCTGATGCATTGCATTGCCGTGACAATGTTTTTACGTGCCGTGTCCCATCCCGTTCGCCCGAGCTCACCCAAGTGCTAGGCTTGTAGAAAAAATATCGAAATATCTATACATCGATATTTCTTGTTTTATCAGGGATTGTCAGACCGATTCATAAAAAAGGAAGCAGGCTAGATTACAAAAACTACAGACCTATTACTATATTGCCTACAATTGATAAAATAATAGAAAAATTTATTTGTAAACAAATACACGAATTTTATGAAAAACATAAAATACTAACAGACAAACAATATGGCTTCCAACCAAAAAAGAATACCACTCAGCTGCTATCAAGGTTCACAGATAGTATTCATAAACACTTAGATGAAAAAAAGCACATTCTAGTTGTATTTATAGACTACAGCAAGGCATTTGATACACTCAGACATGACCGACTACTAGAGTGTCTTCAGGACAGCGGAATTAGAGGCAAACTACTTGATTGGTGCGGAAACTATCTTGATGACAGAAAATACATGGTCAGAGTCAGTGACGCGACTAGTGAACCAGTCATCGTAACGGAAGGAACGGCGCAAGGCTCGGTCCTTGGGCCACTGCACTACCTCACTTATGTTAATAGCCTAGTTAATGTGATAAAAATGTGCGTAATGTATCAATTCGCCGACGACACCTGCCTTATAGCCGCTGGACATAGTGTTAGTGATGCCCAAAAGCAACTACAAGAGGACTTTGATTTGCTAACTAAATGGTCCCATGACTCTGGCTTAGCATTAAACGCTAGTAAGACCAAATTAATGTACATCAGTTCGAGTCAAAATAGAAGCTCTGTCTTGCCTAAACTAACAGCACACTGCCATGAGTGTTTGCATGACAACTGCCGTAATAAAGTAGCCAAGCCTTGCAGTTGTGACGCCATAGATCTCGTGGAGACCCAAACATACCTAGGGCTTACCATTGATAGCCGACTTAATTGGAAGGAACACATTAATGGGGTGTGTGATAAACTGAGATGTATGTTAGCAAAATTCGCTATTATAAGATGCAAAATTCCATATCAAACACTGTTAACGCTTTACAAAGCCCTGGCTGAATCAACGATATCCTATGGCCTGTCGAGCTATGGTAGGACATATAAAACTCACCTAGATCAAATTTACGCACTTCAACTACGTATATTAAAAGCAATTGTCCCGCATAACATTAAGAAGAAGTACAAGAATGACTACGGTAAATTATTTGAATTCTGTAAAATAATACAAATACATGAAAAAATAAAATTTACATTATTAAAAGAAGAATTTTTTAATGAAAATCTTAAGAAAACAAAAATCATAAATAATAATGAAATTAATACCCGTAGTGTCATCAATGCTAAGTTGTTGCTTCCTAAGTACAACAATTTACACGGCAAGAGATCGTTAAAGTATATAATACCATATCTTATTAATCAACTACCTATATCATTGAGGGACAAAATAACTGCTAAAAACATAAAGTACAAATTAAAGGAACATTTCTTACTTTATATTAAGTGAATAAATGTTATAAATGAATATAGTTAAATAGTAAATAAATAAACATAATAGCCAACGATACCATTGGAAAATTAACTATTACTAATAATAATATACTTTTAGGAACAACCTGTATCAAACTAAATCACATTCCTCCACCACTTTTTGTCTTAAGGACGGTCAGATTGGTCATCGATGTTCGCTCGTAAGTAATAGATAAATATTTCGCTAATTACCCACGATGTTGTTTTTGTTACTGTATCATTTTATGATTATGAACTTAAGTTTGTTTTGATTGTTTAAATTATGTGGTCGATGATTTTGGTGCACGGTAAAACTCTAATGAGTTTATGTTTGCATCAACTTATTATGTATAAAGATGTAAGTACTGAATGAATGAATAAATAAATAAATAAATAAATAAATGTATCGTTAGTTTTCGTTCGATATAACGATATTTTAGGCTATATCAATTATTTCGATACATCGATATAAAATATCAAGTATCGAAAATGTATCAAATACATATATTTCCAATAACAACACTCGTCTCCACTGACTAAAACCGCTGGAATTCGGAGCCATATGTAAAAGTAGTATAAGATTAATTAGAAATGCTGTTCCTTGTTTGGTATTTATATGAATAAAACACAAAAACGTTAAAATGACATAAAGTACCTACAAGTATTTTTAGAAAAATTCATCGATATATCGATGTTTTTTTTCGATGTATCGAAATCGATATCAATAGTTGTATACGTAACTACCTACTAGTTAGGTATACAACATTGTCAACATTTATTTTATAATTTTCTTTTATTTTCCGCATCTTTTTAATTTATTGGCGTGCCGCGGTCTGTGCATCGCTGGCCTAAACTACTGATCATTGTTTCCACAAACACTAATATTAAAAAGCTACAGCTATCAATTTGAAACATTTTTTTACCCTAATTTAAACTTATAAACAAAACAAAATGAATACTACGAAGCGATAATATCTATTTAATTATATTCTGCCACTAAAACGATGATAAATCATTGTAAATACACCGTTGGGATGCCATTTATCATCGAAACTTCAACAGATTTAATTTCAAACTTTCAGTTCGAACAAATAGTATGTACAGTGAATATGACGTGAACAACATGACGATAAGAACAATGGTTTTATTTTGTTTAACATTCCATTTGAGCGTAGTAAAATTAGCCTGTTGCGATGAAAATATTCCGGGTCTACATAAATTTTACACAATTCGAAACTACAACACAGTTAGTTGTATAAATAATATTCTAACGAAATATTTCCCTTGTGGCACTCTCACGACTTTTGTAAATCCCAATGCAAATGTTGATCAACTAATAAAAACTACTAACGGGGCAGATATTTGTCACAGTATCATCGTACGGTCATTCGACGACCAAGATTGGTTTATCTGGACAAATGTTTACGTGATCACGGTGGAAGACTATATCGAACTCTGGTCTGGGTTGCTCGACTTGACAAGGGACGTGTTTTGGAATCCCAGAGCAAAGTTTATTGTCCAAGTAAACAATCCAGTGGGGGGAAATGAAGGACTTCAAGCAGTGTTCAAGACACTGCTGAAATACAAAATGTATTACGTAGTCTTTTTGCAAAATGTAAAAGACGATGCAGTGATTTACACCTACCATCCGTTCGAGAACCATGGTTGTGGCAAACATTTAGATAAAGTCATAACACTTGGCACTTGTGAGAATGTAGAGAATATTACTAATTACTTCCCGAATAAAGTCCCCAATGGAATGAAAAACTGCACTTTCAAAGTAGTAGCAAGTGAAGACATACCAAATTTTATTTCCAAATCTAGCAACTACACAGTGTATGGCAAATTTGTGTCAGGTTTGGAACAATACGTCCTGGATACTTTAGCTGAGCGAGAAGAGTTTTTCTTAGATTATGAAACTTTCGAAGAGGAAGTTACATATGGAATCGTGCTACCGAATCGTACGGTTACTGGACTTCTTAATTTCATAGATCAAGGTAAAGCAGACATAGCCGCTGGTGGATACGTACTAATGAAGAATAGAGTGGAATTGTTTGATTACCTGTGGGGTTTCAACTACGATGCCTTCTATTTATACACACCAGCCGCACAAAACCAAATATGGCAGAGAGTATACAGGGAGTTTGGAGTAAAAACGTGGTTGTTGATAACTGCCGCCGTGCTTTTTGTCATACTAGTTGGTGAGATATTGAAAAAACGACTTCTTGATGAAACTTTCTCGGTGCTTAATTTATGGGGATACTTTTTTGGAAACGCTGGGAGAGGCTTGTCGAGACACAAAAAGTTCAGAATGATAATAATTTGGTGGGCCGTTTTTACATTTTGTATCAGCAACTTTTACAATACAGCGCTATTCAGTTTGATCACAGTTCATGTGCACAAGAAACCACATTCATTAAGCGTGGGAAACTTGAAAACTTTACCATACGCACCATGCATTACTGATAATTCAAGATTGTTTTTCCAATATGCTTACAATCAGAATTTGCCAGTAGGAAAAGCTATTCATAATTGCGCCTCGACCGATAGCTCTTTACAATATGTTGCAAACACCAAAGAATATTATGCAATCGAGATGGAAGGCAGCTACAAACTAAAAGAGTACCAATATCTTGACAATCTTGGTAACCCTGCATTGGATCCCTGGTTATTTTCTAGCACAAACGTGATCGTCATGTATCTTGTTCGTGGTTTCCCTTTTATCGACAAGTTCCAGGACTATGCTCATCGCTTGTATGAAGCTGGTCTTATAATGAATCATTTGAAAACAATCAACCTGAGAAGTTATAGCGTCATTCAGAGACATCCTAAGCCCTTCACAGTGACTACGCTTCTCGATTTGAGAATACACTTTGGCATTCTTTTTGTGGGCTGTTTGTTGTCATTTGTATGCTTGTTGTTAGAAATATGGTATAATTACATAAAAGAAGAGAGGAAATTTAAGAGAATGGTGACGGTTAATAATTTCAAGCGGCAAAAATATGGCGAGATGTAAACGCTACGTTAAGCATATCGTCTGTTTATGTACTTACGCCTTCGTTTTCGTCTGCCGGTATGCAAAGTTCTAAGTAGCCATGTTCGATGTATTTCTGACTAAAGTCGAAGAAGGGGCGCTTCATCATCGCCTTGCGGACTGCTGAAAAGGCGCCATCAGCTCCGATG
The DNA here is from genome assembly GCA_905333075.3 of Atethmia centrago. Lineage (NCBI taxonomy): Eukaryota > Metazoa > Arthropoda > Insecta > Lepidoptera > Noctuidae > Atethmia > Atethmia centrago. The sequence continues at coordinate 23,563,049 of HG995378.1, read as the reverse complement.
ATAAGATCAGCGGTGACATGAACATTTTCATCTGTATCTATCCTGAAAAGGTTATAAATTACATAGGTTTTAAATTGTATTTGCGTGGCATGCTTATAAATTGTATTAAAATGTGGTGTTTTGTTAGGGGTAACTTTAAAAAATGAAATCAAGAGTTTAAGGCTGTTCTTTATTGATTTTGTGATGTATAAGGTGTAAATGTAATTCGCAAAGCTTATTAAACAATTTAAGTAACGTGTGATGTCTATTTCTATATTTCTTCAATCCAATATAAAAAGTTCCAATTTACTAGGTACTTGAAATGCTTCCATAGAAGTAATCGATTATTGATTTATTTTCCTTAATGTTTTAATACTGATACTAGATTGAACTATATTCTTCTATATTGTCTATGCTATGCGAACACTTACTTTTGAAATGTTAAGGTTCCCTTCTTCAAGTTGGCTTCGATCAATTTGTGATTAAAATACCTCTCGACATTTTCGTATTGCTCCGATTCTGTAATATTCATTCAAACAATTATACTCTAATTGTTTACCTAGAAGGTCCACAGCCTCCATGAGTGACTACGTCTTATGCACCTTTGACAGATAGACGTTTTTTTGGGTGGGAAATTATCAAATAACTTCTTCCGTTCTGAGCGGAGCGGGAGGATATGTCAGACTCTTACTGACTAAAACCTTCCGTTGCCTGTGTTTCCAAGGGCCCCGGTAACCCTTCGGACTTTCCTGCGACCTCGGCAGGCATCAGACCTAGTGGACCTCTACAACTGTGCTGACATTTCTTTGAGGCGCGCGTAGAACACAACGTGCCGTCAACCCGGGCCTGGTAAGCCCATGCCTACGATGGCCGGAAATCCGCTTTGGATTCCCGACGCCCAGGGCGTCTCCTGCGGTGGCTACGGGCGTGAGGGTGCGAAATTTGCCTCACCCATCGCGCCACGACCTTCGCGAGTACCACTGCTTCGCAGAAAGAGGTGACGGCTGCCCATGCCCTCTCACTCCGTACCATAGCCTGGACCAGTGCCGGACGCAAGAGATCTCCGCCGCCGATCGCCTCCACGAGGCGCTCTACCCAAGCCAGGCAGACCTCAACCGTATGCTCCACCGTGTCCTCCGGACGATCCACATAGCGATGACACCCGAGCGTTTCCTCCCGCCTTATTAGACACAGGAACCTCCCGAAGCTGCCGTGTCCGGTGAGGACCTGCGTCAGGCGGAAGGTGAGGACGCCGCGGCGCCTCTCTAGCCATGACAGATAGACTTGCGTGCCATATACTATCAACGTTGCTCCGACTGCGACTGACGACTGTTAGACGCGGCACGAACGAGATGCGAATGCGACTTTTCAAATTATATGGAAGAGAAGAGGCGCGGACGCAGACGGGACGAAAACGCTTCATACTGTACTGTACAGCAGGTTTAGCACGACGCTTTCTATTTTTTCGAAGAATAGACACGGCTCTTTCTATACAAAGTGACATTTCGTTTCTCCTTTTTTGACATCCCACCGTAGAAATCCTTTTACATAAAAAAGGAACTAGACAAAGATCGTTAGAAATGAAAGACAAAATGACAGATTGTAGAAGGATTTCTACGGTGAGATGTCAAAAATGGAGAAACGAAATGTCGCTTTGTATAGAAAGAGCCGTGCCTATTCTTTGAACAAATAGAAAGCGTCATGCTAAGCCTGCTACTGTGTATAAAATATTAATTGGTTGAACTATATCGGATGGAAGACCTTCCGGAAAATGGATATACCAATCGAACAATGTCCAGAGGAGTAGCCCAAATTGATGAGGGAGGAATTGTAGTCATGATCAAACACCCCAATATAAATAAACCGCAGTGAATCGGCAATGCCCCCGCGTCCATTCCGCACCCCCCTGCGTCTGCACTGTGTCCGCGTCTCGTCACATTAGTATATTTTAACAATAGGATGCAGACGAAAAAACGACGCACCTGCGTCTTGTCCTTTCTGTATAGTTTGTGCCAGTCTGCGTCCCGTCTCACGTTACTTCTACTGCCCGCGCCTTAGCATCTTTCATCATTAGAATATTATTATTTAACACTAGATCTCTCAGATTATTTACCTTGTAGAAGCAGCGCGTTTAAATAATTTCTCCCCACTGAGTAAATGCTCTGAAAAATAAAATACTAACGTAAAAATAAAATCATATTTTTTTTTCTTATAAAATAAAATTTGAGACGGAACTTCCTTCCTTCTTCAAAATCTATAATATAATTCATAATAATCGGCTCAATGCGTTATTGCACATGATCGAGACATTTATCGGTAAAACAATAGGTGGTACAGTATTTATATCTCACGAAGCGACGCGCGCTTTAGTTATGGTTACCAAAGCAACGATTAATAATAGTACTATTGATCGAAGTAACCAAGTGAACAAACCCGCTGTGAATGTGTGCGTGAAGACGAGTACATAACACACTCTCACACACACACACTTCCGACTTCGTCATTGTCTTGGACGAAAGAGCCCGATTCAAACATTATGGCGGCTCGGAACACGAGGCGAGTCGTTGCGCAGTAACGAATTCTTGTGTCAGCGGGGGTGAGGGGTGGGGTACTGCGCAGCGAGTAGCTCACTTCAGTTAACGCGTATTATACCGAGAGAGCCAGCTCCTGCGCTCACACACACATTCACAGCGGGCTCGACTATACTTAGGGTATCGTCCATTAACATCACGTGAGCCTTGAAAGGGGGGGAAGGAGGACGGAAAAATCATGAAATATCACAAGGGGGGAGGGGGGTGTAGTGAGATATCACGTGTAAGTATGAATTTTTCCGTTGAACGCGCGATTGCTAAATCGAAAAACGGCGCGTGACCTTGACTGGCCTATTAGATTATACCTGTATTTATAGTTAAAATATTCTGAATTTTTTTAAGATTCTTTGTACCAAAAAAATTAAAATACAAGTTATTTTGGGTTAGTTTAAAACCTCACCACGTATCACCAGGGGGGGGGGTTAAATAGTTACTAAAAACATCACGTGATTAATGGACGACCCCTAAGTAGGTACGTATCTACTTAATAAATAGATGTATCTTTTACACGCTCGCTCAATATTTACTTTTACTATTGAACAGAAAATGAGATAAAACTACGAAACAACATTAAGATAAAAGCAACAAAAGATCGTGAAAACTAAAGACCGTGAATTTCGACCTATGAAATATTAAGTTTTATTATAGGTTAGTTTAGGTAAAGTAGTTAAAGTTTAGGTAGTAGTTAAAGGTTTATTAAGGTTAAAGTGGACTCCAAGAGAAAGGCCGTTCTAGGGATTTTAATAATAATAAGTATTATACTTTTCTCTATGTATTGGAAGGTACTATGTTCTACTAACATTACGTGAGACGTGTGATCCCACGCAAAGCTTCAAAGAATACAGTCACTAGGAGAAAGTAAGAATTTCATTTAATTGGGAAGAGCGTTCTTGGTAAATAAAAACATATATTTATGAGTTAGAATGAGAAGACTATAGTGTTAAAGTAGGATCGATTTGTTTTTGCTTAATCCAACACCAACCTAGATTTTTTCAGTGTTTGCAGATTTACGAAGGAATCAACCATGTACCTACGTGGTACCCTTTACAGAGCTATTTGGTTGACTCTTTCGCAAATCTGACAAGTTCTATATAACAGACTAAATTACTTAGGTAATTGGATTAAGGGGACTACAGGACCTAAACTCAAGTTAAATAAGTTTTATAATGCCTTAAAGTATATGATCCACTGCAGTAAACAAAATCGGAAAAATATATGATATTCTTAAGGATATATGCTAGGGCTTGCGGACGGTGAGCAATGGGTAGCTCACCGTCCGGTAAGGACCAGGCCCGGGTCGACGGCGCGTTGTATTCCACGCGCGCCTCAAAGAGATGTCGTCAGCACATATAGTAGGGGTCCACTAGGGCCGATGCCTGCCGGGGTCGCGGGAAGGTACTTATGGGTCACCGAGGCCCCCGCAACACAGGCAACAGGAAGGAATACGGGTGGGTTTTAGTCAGTAAGAGTCTGACACACCCTCCCGCTCCGCCCAGAGCGGGAGAAGTTATTTGATGATTTCCCACCCTCAAAAAAAAAAAAAAGGATATATGCTAGATATATCCTTAAGAATATCTTATATTTTTCTGATTTTGGTTTTTATCTACCTAGGTAGATAGTGTGTTGAAAACAATATAACTAATATGATTCGATAGAAAAAAATCACGAAGATCCCTCTAAAAAAATATTTTAACGATTAAAAACCATACTAATATACATGCAATCATTCTGATTTTTTGTCAGATTATTCTACAAGCAACATATTAGCATAATAGTGTTTTATTTTTTTTATACAATCTAAAGATTTTTGTAAATCGATAACTGCTTCATATTTTGCAATAAATTACCAGCGTAGCATAGAAAAGAAAGAGAAGCGCGATGACACCATCGCGCTTCTCTTTCTTTTCTATGCAGTCCGACAGTGATCGCGCTTTAGGTGTTGTCAGCCTCTTAAGTTCCTTTTGTCACCATCACCACGCAATACAGTAGACTTCATAAGTCTGGACTTATACCCGGTTAATGGCAATAGGCTTGCCCCCTATTACATGGTACTTAAACATACCTGTGCCTAACCCTTCGGGGATTACCTACAGGCGCAAAGTTATGTAGTATTTCATTAGCAAATAAACTAGTAGTATAATATTATACAACTTTATGCAGCAAACGTCTCTTTCTATCTATAAATATTGGGTAATATAAACTTGCCCTCAGCTAATTATTTTTTTTTAATTAGTTCTATCTTTAACAAACCTGTTTGGTATTCGCATCGTATGGTATGACGTACGTAGATCCATCGATCCTGTGGATCCGCCTGCCTGTCATAGGGATTCCGTGTTCTTTGATCATGTGTGTTTCCAAACCTACGTCTTTCAGGGCTCGTCTCCCGCGCACTGATAGCGCCAAGTTTATGGACCTACCCCTAGCTTGAGGGGTGTCTCTGATATCTAGAGCAAGAAGAAAAATTAATGGCATGTAGGTAAGTATTTAATCGAACCCAAAATAATTCCCATTTTAATATCCTAAAAATATGAATGGATACGCTAAATGAGCCTTTTTTCTTCATCTTAGTTTAATCAGTTTTGATCAAAATGAGCATCCAAAAAAAATCGATAGTCCACATTCGATCCTTTTAATAAAAACATATTTGCTCCTTTGGAAATACAAAATGTGCCATTTTACCCATTTTCGTAATCAGCCACCACGAAAACTATAAAAACCGGCCAACTGTGCGTGTCGGACCACGCACAATGAAGGAAGTTGGGAAGTGGGGATGAATTTATCCCAAAAACAAACTTAACAATGTAGTTGAAAAACATGTTATATGTATATGCTACGGCCCATACATCGATATATGCTACGGTCAATTCTCCAACTGCAAATTTAAGTTGATCAGCAATTACCCGTTAACTTGTAAAGCCTATTTATTTAGCTGTGATAGTTTCATTATATGTACTACTGCCATGATTTTTTTTCACATCTCCGCTGGCTGGAGCGGGGGGGGGAACACTTGACTCTAACAAAAATTAGCACTTTAATGCTTAATTTTACGCAAAAGGATCCTTGAATCGAAAAGTGGTGTTCACAGATCCGTCATATTTTTGAACGGTCTATCCAACGATATCCCACACTAACGTGCAAGGGAGGTACCCTAAATTTTTTTTTTTCATTATTTTATTTTTGCACTTTTTCGGCGTGATTAATATGCCTATGCCAAATTACAGTTTTCTAGTGCTAAGCGTCTCTGAGCTACAGAGGGGACAGACAGACAGACGGTCATGGCGAAACTATAAGGGTTCCTTGTTTACTACGGAACCCTAAAAATGTAAAGTCTAAACTCCCTTATTACCCTAACAATTTTATAATAATAAATACGATCGTGCCCAGATTGTTCTATTCGACATCATATCATTTAAGTAAACAAAATCCTCGACCTTATAATAATCAATAACAAAGGCGTTGACCCCAGATAGCAGTGGTTATGATTGTCATCGTCCTAACATACAGTAGATACAGTACAGTTTGAGAAATAACTAAACCAAAGAATAACATAAACAACTGTTGTTAACACCAACCTTCGCGGAACTCGTATAGGCGAACTCGATGGCCCCTTTTTGCAAGATACAGCGCTTCAAGAGACCCCACCTGTAAAATTTAAAGGAACATCAGTGAATCCCTCAGATTCGAATGCAACTAAGTATTGTAGGCCGTAGTACTAAGTAGACGTACCTACTTGAAACCAAGCGCCGAAACAAAAACTCAAAAGGCCTGAGTTTGATCATGTCATAGGTCGCAAGCCAAAGAAGTAGCTACCAATACAATGTTGAAAGAAAATAATGATGTTGTAACCATTACAGATAGACAAAAAACTAAAACATCTGACATAGTTAATAGACAATGGATTTAATTATTGATTCCTAGAACCCAATTCATTCATTTATTCATCATTTACTTACTTTTAGAAACTCGATAAAAAGTGTCCCGAAAATCAATTCACAGAAACCTATAATTGCATTATTGCACTAGACTAATGACGATGACCTATTTTTCCCTGTAGAATTATCATACGGTGGAGAGGATGGCATGAAAGATGGCATGACAGCCAAATAATTGACCTCAGGGCATGTTAATGAAGGAAGATTTAATGTGTAGAAGACCAAATTGAAATGGCCATAACAAGTGACTATAGTATCTAATCAAAACTCATGTCAAATGCCCATGTAACACCCACACCCGTGAAGATCGGAGAGTCTACAGTCGAAGTTATTGACGATTGTGTTTACCTAGGACTAACCCCCAGTTAGTCCTAGGTAAACACAATCGTCAATAGATCTATGTAGGTCCAACTTCGAGAGAGAGATCAATCGCAGAGTCCGACTCGACTGGGCAGCGTTCGGGAAGCGACGCAATATCTTATCGTCTCACAGACAGCAGTGTCTCAAGATGAAATTATTTGACAAGTTTAGTGTGTGATAGCACTGAAACCTCATTACGAGAAGGCCGTGGTCGCTCACACTACTGTGAGCGAACACGGCCTTTTCGTACTGAGGCCCATTCCTTATTAAAAGGCTGAGTCACCCATAGGACAATGATGAGATCGAAGCAGTCAGAAATTAACAGATCCGCAGAACACCCAAGGAAACCAACATAATCCGAAGAATTACCTACTTGAGTGGCAGTGGGCGGGGCAAGCATAAAGGATAGCCGATGGGCCCGAAAGGTTCTGGAGTGGCGACCGCGTGCAAACTGTGTAAAGTGAGTCGCGGGAATCCAATGGATGCGAGAGGACCGGTTGTTGTAGCGACGTTGAGGGAAAGCCAATAAGGGCTATAACTAGCAGTGAACGTCTGTCGGCTGATAATAGTCCAACCTGTACCACTGCTGCACTTGGCATTTGTTGTCAAATCAACTCGTAGGTTAGCCGGCTTTTAATCTCAGATCAATGAAGATCTTCATATAATCTGTTAGGATAGCTAGAAAGCCAAGTGATCCAACTAATATTTTGTCCAAAATTTAGTTATTCAATATGAATCCGAGCAAAACAAAAAAAGTCAGAAAGACCGATAAGCGGAAATGAAGTACCTAATAGCACGGGCGGGCGATGCGATGCGATGCGGTGCTTTGGGGACGGAAGTAGTAATAATAATAATAATAATAAAAGTTAAACATACATTAAGATTGTTTGAAACATAATATAGTATACTAGGGACAATGCAAAAATTATTACCTACTGTGAGTTTGTACCTCTGACCTACTATTATTATCAAGAATATAATAATAGGCTATGTAAGTTGTTTGGGGACAGCTGACTGTAAAAAAAATAGCACTTTAAAGCTTAATATTAAGCAAACGGATCCCTGAATCAAAAATGGTTTTCACAGGCCCGCAATATTTTTGAACGGCCTATCCAACGATACTCCACATCATGAGATAGACGAGACAAAAAACATCATCCTCACATTACGAGCAAGGGAGGTACCCTAAAAAAAATGTTTTTCATGATTTTATTTTACCACTTTGTCTGGATGATTATTGTGTAGGTATACCTATGCCAAATTACAGCTTTCTACTACTACGCGTCTCTGAGCTACAGCGGGGAAAGACATTCAGACAGACAGACAGACGGACATGGCGAAACTATAAAGGTTCCTTTTTTACTACGGAACCTTAAAAAAGGCAACAAGTTTTGCTCAGTTATTCAGATTTATCTATTAAAAAAAATAGTATAATTTCTTATTTCTATACCAGCAACTTCAGCTCGGCGCTTTAATTCAATGATGAATACAGAATGGCGAGATGAGCGCAATAAAGGCTCCTACATACTGGCGCGACTTGTCGCGCGACGCGACGCGACACAAAGACACCGCGTGTAGCGCTACAAGCGATGCCTTTGTGTCGCGACGCGTGTAGGAGCCTGAAGGCCAGTAGTATCTAATAATCTCATAAAATCTGAATGAAATAGCATTCATTCATTATGAGACATTAAAAAAAACAAAAATCTGTTAATAAAGGGCCTAAAATAGTAAAAAATATGATTTTAAAAAATAAAAATGTTTTTAAAACATACTTTAAACATATATATTTTATTTTTATTTTTCCACCATCTATTACATTTTTAAAGGCAATGGCTTTGAAAATACTATATTTGATATAAAAAAACCGGACAAGTGCGAGTTGAACTCGCGTGGTGAGGGTTCCGTTCAGTAAATATGTTATGTTTTTCATCCCAAGATAATTTATCCCAAGAACAAACAACACTATAGTTGAAAAACATGTTCTCACATAAATTCCAACTGCAAATGTAAGTTTGTACGCACAATAAGAGATTTAACATGTTATTTTAACTCCATAGACTTCTTATAGGTCCTGTAATCTATAAGTAAAGAACTACTTTCCGTATGTTTTTAGATGCTCACTGGCTCAGTAGTTTCGGAGATAAGAGTGGTCAATTTTCATCACTTTTCTTAAGTATAAAAATATTTATTATATTTTTTTTTTAAATTGTGTGAGATAATTGTGAAGGTCTCAATTTAAAAAACAATAATTATATAGTGCCTTCGTTTGATATGTCACACTGTACATTTTGCAAAAACTTTTCTTTTTTCTAAATGGCTCGCCAAAAGTGACCCTCATATTCAAAATTCATTTATTTACGTTACACGTCCGCGTTTTTTTTATTTTTTGGGTGGGAAATCATCAAATAACTTCTCCCGCTCTGGGCGGAGCGGGAGGGTGTGTCAGACTCTTACTGACTTAAACCCACCCGTGTTCCTTCCTGTTGCCTGTGTTGCCAGGGGCCTTGGTGACCCATAAGTAACTTCCCGCGACCCCGGCAGGCATCGGCCCTAGTGGACCCCTACATTTGTGCTGACATCTCTTTGAGGCGCGCGTGGATTACGACGCGCCGTCGACCCGGGCCTGGTCCTTACCGGACGGTGAGCTACCCATTGCTCACCGTCCGCAAGCCCGCGCCTACGGTGGCCGGAAATCCGCCCGGGATTCCCGACGCCCAGGGCGTCTCCTGCGGCGGCTAGGGGCGAGAGGGCGCGAAACATGCCTTTCCCTCAACCGTCCCGCCTCCTCCTTCGCGAGCATTACTGCTTCGCAGAAGGAGGTGACGGCTGCGGGTCACAGAAATTCATATGTGTAACGATTTTCAACTTAATCGGTCCTGTAGATTCGTAGCAAATCGGCTGTGACAGACGGACAGCCGGACAGACAGACAGACACACGGGTGACACCTATAAGGGTTCCTTTTTCCAACCCTATTCTAAGCTAACCATTTATTGATGAAACACGGTTTCCGTAAAGCACTAGGAGATAATTAGATCAAGATAATCTTTTTTGGATCTTATTTTTAACTTCGTGTTTTGAAGGTAATTAACCTAATTGATCGATTGTATTCATCAAAGTCTGGTCCATTAACGGGTCATACTTATCACGAGAGAATTAATTAATTATCACCAATTATTCTTGAACGTTTTTCTCATTTTTGTGGCAATTAAAAAAACTAGCAGTCTTGCGTAACATATTGCAAAGTTACTTTCTAAATTAATTAGGTAGCTGTGACCTGTAACCGAATGCTGATCTTCGGACAAGACAGGTTCATCAAAGAATTAAGGCCTATCCGCACATAGCAGTGTCGACACGTGACCGACAGTTCCGTACCGTACAGTATCAGTGAAAATTAATATTGTTTTAGACATTTCATAAGACACCATTCGAACTCGTCAGTGTCAGTGACGTTCGGTGACGTCAGTGACGCTTCGACGCGTTCAGTGATCCGACGTAAATTTCTAGTGGACAATATTTTGACTGTAGATAAAAGTACCTATGTCGAAAAAATGTTTTGTCATTCAGAATTATTAAAAAAACTGATTAATCATCTATCAGATGTTTATATAGGGTGGCGAACTGTTCTTCTTCTTCTCTTTTCCTCCACTCATGAATATATTTCCTCACATACATTTCTTCGTCTTCATCTAATATTAAAGCAATCGCTGTTAAATGTGCTCTTGAATATTGAGGCACTTTTAACAAGTTCGTGAAACTGCGATAGGTTCTCCAAGTGTACTAAGAATCACTGAACGCGTCGGTGTCGGCACTGACATGTAAGTACTGCACATCACAGAACAGGTCATGTGCGAATGGGACTTAAAACTAGGCAAGACTAGGTAAATAAACAACTAAATAGGCACCTACCTACCCACAGAAGTCTTCGTTACACACACAGTGCCGTAGCTAGTAGTTAAGGGGCCCTGTAGCAAAATATGTTGGGCCCTTTATCTGACTGACTGGTAGCGAAGCTCAAAGGAGGGTACTTATTTTTTTATTTTTTTATGAATAAAATAGCGTCCTGATTTGAGACCTTAAGCTGTCATACTAACCTTACTAAGAGAATCCAAGAGCGAGCTAGGCGAGCTATTCTCAACCGGGATTGATAAAGATTTTATTGGAATTTTACTAAGATAATGCAAGAGCGAGCGAAGCCAGCTAGAAATTTGAGAGTTGGACCGTGCTTTAGCTTGAAGCCTTAGTAAGCTATAAACAAATCACGATAATTTTCATATTTTCTTTAGGTATTTATTAATTACGGGTTCCTCATCTATAAGAATTTGAGGTTTTGGATAACATTGAACGAATTTTTCCTTACACACCTGGGGGCCCCTGTAGCTTGGGGGCCCCGTATCATTGATACGGCTGATACAGCGGTAGCTATGCCCCTGTACACACACTAAACACAATAGCGATTCTTTGTAATATAATTAGGTATAGTTTACCTACCTATGATATTAAAAAAATGCTGTCCTTTAGATATTATTTTGGTACCCATCTCAGCACAAAAACGTCGTATTGTTGTAAAATATTGAGGTTTTTTGTATTGAGGCTTTTTTCTACCCCTAAGGTAGAAAAAAACTCACTGCTTCAGCCAAAACCTCAATATTTTCCCATTCCCTTAGGACTGGAGAGGCAAGTAGGTAGGGTACCGTCAGAGGTACCTACATAAATATCCAATAATAAATAAATAAACATATAGGTAGGTATAGGTACGTGTCATCCTCAAGAGAATTAGAACACCTGGGACACCAAGTTCATAACATAAAACCATACCCACCCATGAAATATTTCGGCAGTGTAGGTAGGTATATTTTTTTTAATTTGTTACGATAGACGTACCTACATAATGACATAAATTCATAATCCCTCGATGTCAGTTGATAATTACAACACAATCAACAGACTACCGTAAAATAAATATAGAAAAAAATCGGAAATCGGAAAATTCCTGGTCTGGTTACTTACCAACCCTGCACCAACAACCACCACATCCAGTTGCTTCTTCTTAGAATATCCATTCTGTAAATCCGCCATTTCTTCACTATTAATTTACAGGACGCAATAAAACTTATTTATATGCCCACTTATTTTTCGTCTAATAAATAATCACTCAACAACTCATTTAGAGGTGTTTATCAGAAGTTGTCTAAAACGCGAGTGAACTCTGGCCTACGTCGTGAATACTTGTAAAGTTGTGAACTTGTGAGTTCCAATAGTGTACTCTGTGGGTGTCAGTGCGATACTGCGTCAGCGCCGAGTGTCGCTCCGATACGGTTTCATTAAATTGACATTTGATCACTGCGGGCAGTCAGACTCAGTATGAAGAAATTAATTTTGGTTACGTAGATCGTAGGCTATTGATGAGTTAAGAGTTGATAAGCAATAGGTATTATGTTTTATGTGAGTTGAATGACGTACAATTTGAGAGGCCATGTCCAGCATATGTCTGATAAAGGCTGCTGGGATGCAGGATGATGTTTGTGCAAAACGGAATTAGAAGAATAGATTACTTGGGTGCCTTGAGAAAGAGCAGAATGTGCACCTGCACATTCTGCTCTTTCTCATGGTTTCCTTCTAATACCTATTCGAAGAAAACCAAAGTATTTTGTAGTTTACATTAAAATGCGCTGTTCATTTGTGTTAGTTAGTTCAATGTTTGCGGATGCATCCATCGTTGATTTCTTCGCTGTCTGTCGGAAAAGAACTGCATCGATGATAAGCAGGGTCCATGGTAGCATTATATAACACCGTACTCAGAGCGTAAGTGCAAAATTGATAGTCCATTTACTGTGTACTGGCCACGTGTACACCTGCACAGGAATAGGAAATAGACTTTAATTAATTAAGTAATGGGTAACTTATTTTGTTTATTGACAAATGACTTTTATTTTTGTGTGTAAAAGTGGACTGTGTGTCTGAATTAAAGATAAATAAAAATATAACCACCTAGTCGTTAATCCGGGACAAGGGTCCTGGGATTCCTAGGTGTGGGTTTGGTCTCAGTCTAGATCGCCATGTCGGGCTGTACTTTTTCCATAAGGGAAACCTAAAAGAAATATTTGTTATCGGCTGGTGGAGCTCGTGGCTAAGTAATAACAGACGCACGGGTCGATCCATCAGGTTAAGCCACGCTTGATGGGGTTGGTCCGTGGATGTGTGACCATCTTTACATATCGAGACTTCTCTGTGCCTTGGGAAGGACTTTAAGCCGTTGGTCCGGGATGTCATTCGTCAATCTTTGACTGTCGATTGTCGTCGAAACCCAAAAAAAGTCTGACAACCAGTCGTTTAGGAGTACTTATCGTATTACCCATTACTGGGTTGTGAAGGTCAAATAAGCAGTCATGCCATGGCCATGTAAAATATTGGTATTCAGCTGCATCCAGTCACACTGGAAACCCCAAAAATTGGGAAAAGGCTAGGCAGATTGATTGATTTGTTATCAGCTCGGTTTTTTTTGTTGCTTCTCTAATAATAAACCACTTCAATAAACATACATGTTACAGTTTGTTATAGATAAGAAATTCAAGCTAAGTTATTTGATACAAAGCCACAGTTTAGTGTTACGGGGGATCAACTGACCGTGAGAGGTTTCGGCATCGAATTCTCAATTTAGTATCAGTAGATAAGTGAAGTAAAGGCACTGTCATACTGCTGGGCTTGTCTGACGGTCTGTGAGCGTAAGGTGAAGGAATGTTCAGCTACATTTAATTATCATAATAATATTTATCATCAATAATAGTACCTAATATTCTCTCAAAACGGTGAAAGAAAACGTCGTGAGGAAACGGGCATGTTATAGAACCAAATATTCGAAGACGTCTACCTACCCGCTCTGGGCCCGCGTGGTAGATTACAGCCCACTCGCTCTCTAAGAGAGGAGGCCTGTGTCCCAGCGGTGGGAACATTATAGGCAGATTATGATTATGATGATTCCATTCGGCTGCGGCATATATACAAGAGCATAGAGCAGTGGTGGCCTATAATGTTCCCACTGCTGGGACACAGGCCTCCTCCCTGTGAGAGAGAGTGGGCCGTAATCCTCCACGCGAGCCCAGTGCGGGTTGGTAGATGTCACATGTCTTCGAACTTTTGTTTCTAGGACATGGCCGGCTTCCTCACGATGTTTTCCTCCACCGTTTTGAGAGGAGTGGTGATGAAATAATTTACACAAAGTAAAGCGCCTGCCTGGGTTCGAACCTACGACCTACAACTCGTAAGTCGCGACCGTCACCACTGGACCACCACTGTTCAAAATACAAAAAAAAAAACAACGCTTCAGCCTTATTATTAGTATTAGACATAGACACAACGGTCATGGTCACGACAATAAAATGTGTAAAACAGCTTAATATATTTAAAAAAATCACTTCCTCAATTTTTGAGATAAACATCGTAGAATATTAAATACAGGATCGTAGATTGTACAAATTATTTATGGAGTAAGTTCTAGTCAAAAGTGCGGGTTTGAACTCACGATCTCTCGCACGCAGTCCGCTTTTTAACCGCTGGGCTAATGTTACTTAACCTAAATAACACAGTATTATTTTGATTACATTTATCTCATTTGTGATTGCGCAAACAAGCCTAGTTAAACAAATATTACTTACTGACGATTTAATCTTATATAATTAAGTACATATAAAATTATCTTACGCAAATAAAATGGAATTACGTTTCTACAAAATAAGAAATTATACCGTCCTTGTCATCTGTCAAGCTAATAAACGCGTAAAAACAGTATATAAACTCCAGATTTACCATACAGTTTTCGAGGTTTGTGCTTGACATAAACTTGCTCCGCATTTATTAAGACACTGACAACACCTAAACCGCGGTCACTGTCAGATTGCATAGAAAAGAAAGAGAAGCGCAATGACACAACGCTTCTAATTTATTGCAAAATATGAAGCAAATGGCGCCGATTCCCTTGTTCACAAACTAAACTAAATTTAAGTTCAGTGCATCTTTTTCTTTCTATTTCATTAAGAAAAGGACAGAAGATAAATATTAGTTTAGTCCTGTCAAATTAATCAGCGCTTGACGTAAATTGACGTAATTTTAGAAGGCAAGTTTTTAATCACGTCTAAACTTGTATGGAGTAGTGACAGGCGCTGATTAATTTGACAGGACTAAACTAAAATTTATCTTCTGTCCTTTTCTTAATGAAATAGAAAGAAAAAGATGCACTGAACTTAAATTTAGTTTAGTTTGTGAACAAGGGAATCGGCGCCATTATCTATTTAGGTACAGTCGCCGTCAGATATATTGTAGCAGACAAGGTGACCAAATACTTCTGATCAATTTAAAATGTCAATAAGTTCCATACACTACAACGCTCATTTGGAGCGACAGTGACACAACTGCAAAAAAATGCGAAACTGACCTAATTACATTAAAATTATCTGCTTTATTAGGCAGATAATTTTGATGTAATTAGGTCAGTTTCGCATTTTTTTGCAGTTGTGTCACTGTCGCTCCAAATGAGCGATTGTGTTACCATTAATATCTGAACAATCATTACTTCATTAATATCTGAGCAGACGCTTGTCAATAATTTCTATACAAACAACTAACCAAAAATATCTGAACACTTACAACGTCAAGTGTATCTACGCAGACAAACACTGAGCTTACCTAATTTGTTACTGCGTGATATAAAGGACGAACCAAAAACGACTTTCGACTTGACTATCTGTGGTTAGTCCAGTCATTTGTTAGTATTACCTGGAAAGTTTTTAAACTGGTGATTTTATTGAGGTCGACGTGCTCTCATCGAATTTTCACATTGTCCCCAGAGTTCTACCGCAAAGGCATAAATGACCATCCCATGAGATGGCAGAAATGAATATACAATGAGGGTGAATACTTTGATAAAATAAATATATTTTACCTTAAAAAAAGTTTGAATTTTTCAGTGCAAAACGGCAATTTCATATTTACACCCCTTTTTTTTTGGGTAGGAAATCATCATATAACTTCTCCCGCTCTGGGCGGAGCGGGAGGGTGTGTCAGACTATTACTGACTAAATCCACCCGTATTCCTTCAGTTGCCTGTGGGCCTCGGTAACCCTTTGGTACCTTCCCGCGACCTTGGCAGGCGTTGGCCCTAGTGGACCCCGCTTGTGCTGACGACATCTCTTTGAGGCGCGGGTGGAATACAACGCGCCGTCGACCCGGGCCTGGTCTTTACCGGACGGCGAGCTACCCAGTGCTCACCGTCCGCAAGCCCGCGCCTACGGTGAACGGAAATCCGCCTGGGATTACCGACGCCCAGGGCGTCTCCTGCGGCGGCTAGGGGCGAGAGGGCGCGAAACATGCCTTTCCCTCAACCGTCCCGCCTCCTCCTTCGCGAGCATTACTGCTTCGCAGGAGGTCACGGCTGCTCATGCCCTCTCGCTCCGTACCATGGCCTGAACCAGGGCCGGACGCGAGAGATCTCTGCTGCCGATCGCCTCCGCAAGGACACAGCGGTGCTCTGCCCAAGCCGGGCAGGCGGCGTGCAGGTTGACGTTGTAAGTGTTCAGATATTTTTTGTTAGTTGTGTGTATAGAAATTATTGACAAGCATCTGCTCAGATATTAATGAACTAATGAATGTTCAGATATTAATGGTAACTTGTAGTGTATGGAACTTATTGACATTTTAAATTGTTCAGGAGTATTTGGTCACCTTGTCTGCTACAATATATCTGACGGCGACTGTACTCAAAATTGAGTTCAGTAATCGAAAATAAAAAACAACCAAGTTCTGCATACAAATAAGACGTTCTTGTTATTAATTAAATACGTAACGTATTAATACAGATATTTTGTATTAGAACTCAAGGTAAGAGGTTAGTTTATCGTTAGTTAATATCGAGATTTTTATTAAATATCTTTTGGTAACAACCAAGTTCTGCGAAATATGTTCAAAATTAACATATATTTTTTCCGCTACCACAAACTACACAGAGTAGGCAATTTTTATTTCATAAGAGAAGCCTATTTTGGCCAATTGGGTCTTGTCAGCGCCTTAATAAGAGTTTTGTCATGCGTTAGGAAAAAAAATAAAAAGCTTTAAATTAATCCTAAAATTTCTTTATTTACTTATATTAACATACTTTCTTTTTTCACTTTGCTTAAAATATATTTTTGTTTTATTTTTTTTTTTTGCCCCAAACATATTTTTACTTAACAAAATCAAACTTCAAAATACCACAATCTCTCAATTAAAACTATTATAGTCATAAAAACATAATATATTCACAAAAACAGTTTAGCTTTCACAAAAAAACAAGATCTTTTTGTTTCTTTAATCTTTCACGCTTAATGCTCACACAACCAAGTTGTTTACAACGTCCAAGAATATTTTCCCATCAAATAAGTATGTACTTTGTCTTAATTTGCACAAACATGAAATATGTATTTGTTACTACGCTTTGTCAGTGAAAAACTAACAAGCTTAGGCTTATAGAGTACTGAAACTCCCTGCTTATTACAAATACAATACTTCATCACCATTACGGTTACAGATCTTACTATCTTTACTTTCGGCTCACGGACTGCCCAATCGTTACGGACTCAACCGGAGCCCATAACTATTCACCATCAATCACGGAACCGTGAATATATATATGTCGCAGCCAACTAGCTTAATCAGCCGTTTAGTTAACTTCCTAACTTTGTCGCATCTGGTGAAATTAGCTAGCTAATTGGACGCCTAGGCCGTTCATTAAACGACCAACCACGCGCGCAGAAGTTGTAGCAGTAACTAAGCCAGGGTACTGCGATCAAATGGATTAAGGTTAAAACTGTGACCAACCGCGCGCGAGCCGAGTGAGCGAAGCGAGCGGTACCGCGGTAGCGGCGGGCGAGCGCTACTTCTAACGGTTAGGCTGTTAACTAAACGGCTAATTAAGTTAATTGGCTTCGACGTCGGTGCCGGCGTTTAAAGAACGGCCTAGGCGTCCAATTAGCTGGCTAATTTAACCAGATGGCTGCGACATATATATATATATAGTCGTGTTATGGACGTGAACCGAACTCTTAAACATGAATTTAGCTTTACGTACTATACTCCTAACTCCCCAAACATCGCGATGACTGACAACATAAGAGCTGGTATTAATGATACTGTATCTAGAAAAGTATTATAGATAATTCAATTCACGAGCTCGCGTCATTTGACTTTTTATATATCGTTGTAATCCTATTAATATTATAAATGTGAATGTTTGTAGGTTTTTTAATCAATAACGCAGAAACGGCTGGACGGATTTGGAAGGAAGTTGGCACACAGATAGTTTATATCCTGGAATAGGACATAGGATACTTTTTATCTCGGTAGTACGTTGCATGCTTACAAGACGGTATTCTGTTCACGACACGTAGTGCACAATTTCTGAGCAGTTACCTATCAAAAAGTATTATAGGCTTGTATGAATTCAAGATAGTATTTTTGTGCACAATTTCTGAGCAGTTACCTATCAAAAAGTATTATAGGCTTGCATGAATTCAAGATAGTATTTTTGTGCACAATTTCTGAGCAGTAACCTATCAAAAAGTATTAGGCTTGCATGAATTCAAGATAGTATTTTTGTGCACAATTTCTGAGCAGTTACCTATCAAAAAGTACTAGACTTGCATGAATTCACAATAGTAT
Source organism: Atethmia centrago (assembly GCA_905333075.3). NCBI lineage: Eukaryota > Metazoa > Arthropoda > Insecta > Lepidoptera > Noctuidae > Atethmia > Atethmia centrago. The sequence continues at coordinate 23,544,501 of HG995378.1, read as the reverse complement.
TTCAATCATTAGTATTAAGCTGCTAATAGGATTTTAATGAAATTTGGCACGCAAGATAGTTTATATTATGGATCTGGATTAACACATAAGATACTTTTTATTCCGGTAGAATGTTCTCGTGGGGTAATTTCCGACATCCACACGGGCGAAGCCGCTGGCAAAAGCTAGTAAAGTAGAAATTGGAATGGCTTGACGCGCGTTCGTGAAATGCAACATATTTATGTAATATGAATGAAAATGTATAGATAAGAAAACAAAAAACCCGACTGCAAAAACACATAACTGAAAAAGGGAAAAACAAGCATTATAATCTATAGAATTTTGTTATCGTAGGCGACAATCAAAAGTTACACCATATTTCAGGTTATTCGTTTGTCCCGCTTACAAGACCAAAATTCTATAGATAATAATGATTGTTTTCCCTTTTCGGTTATGTGTTTTTGCAGTCGGGTTGTTTTTTTTAAATAATTAATTTTATGTCTATCTTTTTAATTTTATTAATATACAAGGTGTCGTTTTGCATCCTCGTCAAATTCAAGGAGGTAACTATGCTAATGATTCTCGACACAAATCAATAATAAAATAAGTAGGTATTTTTTTCTAATTTTCGAAAATCCGCATGTGTGGGACACGCGTGTTAAAACGCGGCCCGTGTGATACCGCACTGTAACTGCCCTTTTACACACACACAGAACCGCATACACAACGGGGTGATTCTGTTCTGTAAAAGTGGTGTATTCTAAAATACTGTCAAACTTAAATAACTAAAAAAACAAGTATGTATTAATTATTGAGCAGATATCGTATTTTTATTGTTATATCTTTCATAGAAGCCTCCTGAAATTTGACGAGGATGCAAAACGACAACTTGTGTTACATACCTATATATATTTGAAAATTACTATCTTTTATTAGATACCAATATTAGATAACAATATATAAATATTATATAGCCTATGTCACTCCCATAATTAAGACAAATCTAAGGACACCTCATATGTTAAAATCTATCAAGCCGTGTAGGCTACTAATCCATCAAGCGTGCCAAAAAAATAGACATACATACATACATACATACATACATACATACATACATACATACATACATACTCTCGAAAAACATTACCATCCTTCTGGGGCAGTCGGGTAAAAAATACAATCAGTTCGAGGTTTATGCTAAAAAGAGAACCAATTATACGTCAACACGGACTGTGTTGATGTCAATAAATAAATTATGTAAAAAAAACGTTATTAATAGAGACGTTGCGCCTTGTATAGCCTTGATATGTTAATAACTTTGTTCAATTAACATAAAATACAGATTCAGAGTAGAATAGTAGATACATTTATGTAAACATACATAGAGTCACGCAATTTCCTTTGGGGACTAAGCAGAAACTACACATTTGTTTGGTGTGGTAACCCGCGAAATTTAAATTTTCTTAAGTTTTTTTTTGCAATTTGAAGGTCAGTGAGAGGTTGAACCATAAAAAATATGTATTTACAGAATTATAACCATTAGAATAATTAATACATCTCTCTTAGTTAGATTTGTTCCTTAAGAGATTTGTTATGGTCGCAAATCATATTTTGATTAAGATACAGCCTGACACTGACCACCAATTTGGAGAAAACTTAAGAAAATTTGACTTTCGCGGCAGCAGTGGTACTGCTGATCCAACTTGAAAATAATACAGAAGTTTTATTCCTACAAACATTAGGTAGGTATAAGTGCTGAGAAATGAATAGTCATCATTAGATGACTTTCAGCATAGCGTCATCAAACTTAGTTCTGATTGGCGACTATCACAACGGCTTTCCCATAACTTTTTCGCTGGATAATTTACTTAAATGTACAATGGTACCGATTCCCTTGTTCACAAACTAAATTAAATTTAAGTTCAATGCATCTTTTTCTTTATATTTCATTAAGAAAAGGACAGAGGATACATTTCAGTTTAGTCCTGTCAAATTGATCAGCACACATAATCAGCCTATAATGTTCCCACTGCTGGGACACAGGCCTCCTCTCTGTGAGAGGGAGTGGGCCGTAATCTACCACGCGGGCCCAGTGCGGGTTGGTAGATGTCACATGTCTTCGAATTTTTGGTTCTAGGACATGCCGGTTTCCTCACGATGTTTTCCTTCACCGTTTTGAGAGCAGTGGTGATGAAGTAATTTACACAAAGTAAAGCGCCTGTCTGGGTTCGAACCTACGACCTACAACTCGTAAGTCGCGGCCGTTACCACTGGGCCACCACTGCTCAGCGCTTGGCGTAAATTGACGTATTTTTAGTATAGTAGGCAAGTTTTGAATCACGTCTAAACTTGTATGGAGTAGTGACAGGCGCTGATAATTTGACAGGACTAAACTAAAATTTATCTTCTGTCCTTTTCTTAATGAAATAGAAAGAAAAAGATGCACTGAACTTAAATTTAGTTTAGTTTGTGAACAAGGGAATCAGCACCAATAAGTCATAATCAAAGTAGGAAGATTTAAAAACTCATATTACTAGGCATTGACGAGACATCCTCTGAGGGACTTTGGCTCGAGCTGAAAGAACTGAGAGTCTCCCGCGTCTCATCTCTGATCTTTAAATGTTCCGTGCTTGAGGGAGGTCGGGGAGGTAGGGACCGATCTCTGTCTTTGTGTTCCTTTGATTTCTCTTTGCTGCTATGTTTATGCTTGTGCTTATGTTTGTGCTTCTTCTTTTCTTTCTTCTTCTTCTTTATCTGAAATTGTATTGAATTTATGAGTTGTAGTTTTATTTATTTTATTTATCACTAACAGTTGTAATGGCAAACATGTAATTTGGTTTAAATAGGTTTTTATTTTTATTAAAATTCTAGATAGATTCTTTTATATTTTGTGAATGTGAGAACATAGTAGGCTTATTAGACTAGATTTGTAGACAATTTATTTTTTGTTAATTATCTGGTACTTCTTGACAGGCCTACACTGTCCTCTCATACCTAACTCTTGTAATTTGAAAACATTGTAAAGCCATTTAGTTCTAAAAGAGTAACCATGGAGTTTCTGGCCGGCTCTTCTCCATAGGAAACGACCAATTTGGAATCGTGCGCCTAGCTTCTGGCGTTGCATAAGTGCCCATGTAAGTTTATGTGAAATAAAATATTTTGATTGATTGGTTGAGCACTTTACCAGCGACTTCGTCCGCCCGTGTATTTCCCTACACTGTGGGAATTTCGAATCCGGCTTTGCTCCTTGTCTACATCAAAAAGGGAGCTTCTGTGCAAAATTTCAGCTCTCTGGATCCAAGGGATTGGGCTGGACGTTGGTTAGTCAGTGAGAGAGTGAGTCAGAACTTTTCTTTTTATATGTATTAATTCTTCCTAAATTGATTAATTTAGTATTACTAGAGAGGATGCATTGCATTTAAAATGACGAGAGTCGATACTAACGTACGTCTGGCGCACTATGTTCTACCAGCTCCCTCACTTTCTTTGATCGATAGCTGATCTTTTTACTACGACAAACATTTTTTCCTAAGTTCTATAACATTTTGTATTCTATTTTCTGCTTACCTTAGGAACCGCCATGTCATCTTTGTCATGCCGGAACATGCCTGGTTCGAATCCGACCGGGCCGGATGTACCGGGTATACCAGGCAACGCGACTGCGTTGTCAGTCATAAACTCGCGTTTGTTGTCATCCTGTATGTAAATAAGAACACAGATTTAAATACGTGTCGTAAAATCTATGAATAAGGTTATAAGTGCCAGTGTCATCATTATGACAAAATATTAAATAAGATCAGTTTTACGTCGTACTATTTGCAGTATGCTGACCTGCAGGTCAGTAATAAATAACACTTGATTAACAAAAAACTGCCCTTACTGATATGACATAAAGACGCTGATTTCAGAGTCAACTGTTACCATTTCTCGACCAACGAAATATAAAGAAAAAAAAAAATATCGCATTTTCGATTACTCATTTTTTTTTTGTACGTTCTGTTCATCTAAGTATATCAATAAATCTTTCCTCTAGTCTATTGCACACTGCGTTTATTTTTTTCTTAAACTTACACTAAACACTCTGACGGGAAGTTCACTGGGCACGCTTGTGACGTCGATCTTGAGATCTTCCTCCTTGATACTGGTAAGCGGCACCGGTAATATGTCATCTAGAGGGACGTCCACCATCCTGTCTAACGCAGACATAGGCAGACTTGTATCCATCGGTACTTCGGGCTCGTATTTCACCTAGAATTATTATTTGAAATAAGTTTTTGATTGTATGAAAATTGTTTTGGATCTATCATTTGAATGTGACAGTCAAACATAAACGTGGAGCTGTTGAATATTAAAAGGACTTAACCTAATGTGCTGTCATATTTCCACAGGAATTATTATCATACGTATTTATTTTATTTTTTTAAATCTGCTGTTGAGCTAAATGAGCATAAACCCCGCATCGGGTTGCCTACTTCCCTCAAATATGGCGAGGGGGGCAATGGCTGATTTTTGTGTTGTGCTTGTGAACGGGTGCACCTTGTCTTGCTGATCATGGTTATGTTTTGTTATTAGTAATTAACTGTTTATTTATTTTACTTCGATGGTCCTAGTTCATCATTTGTGTGTGTGAGTTACAGCTATAGCTATATGTAAGCGGGCACGGCCTTTATGCCTTTTATTTGAGTATTAAGTTTTGTTTACGTTTTTATCTCTGCTTGAGAATAGTTTTCGGTGTTATTCTTTTTTTTTTTGGTATAGTGGTGTGCTAGCTGACATATGGCTAATAATTTTGTGTTCCACGTAGTGTAAATTGTTTTGCATACTGTTGTATAGAATTCATTTTTTGTTCTCTAACTGAACAGACAGCTGTGCTGCTCGGGATTTTGTTGCGCCACTTCTTCCCAGCTAAAGCACTAGGAAGTGGTGAAGGGCGGGCGTTTTGGGGGACTGTCTCATGTAATTTTGATGTTCGAAAAGTGCTGATTCTTAGCCTAGTTTGAATAAATGACGTTTGATTTTGATTCTCAAACGACACTAAAATTTAAGACGTTCTTAAAATCTCACTTGAATATATGTTTAAATAGCATAGACAGCATGTTACTAAATGGGGACTTTAAAGTTGCTTTTAAGATTTCGGCCTTCAAAATAATAAAAGCAATCACTTGTTGAGATACTCACATCTTCAACCTCCTGCTTGATCACCGGTTTTGGTTCCAACTCCTTCAACCTCTCACGTTCTCTTTCTCTTTCCTTCTCCTTTTCCCTCTCCCTCTCTCTTTCCAACCGCTCCCGTTCTTTATGATGCATCTGTTTCATCATAGCTTGTATCTCTGGTAATGGCACACATATAGGCCTCTTGAGTCCGTATAATGTATAGTACAGGTCTACGAGGTCACAGCGAAGTCTGGCGTCGTTTGATAGAAGGCAGTTTATGTTGTTCCATATTCTGTAAATGGGAAATTTAATAATAATATTCCATTATGTGCAAAAATATAGAGCAATTAAAATAGAGAGCAGTGGTGGCCCAGTGGTAACGGTCGCGACGTACGAGTTGTAGCTTGTAGGTTCGAACCCTGACAGGCGCTTTACTTTGTGTAAATTATTTCATCGCCACTGCTCTCAAAACGGTGAAGGAAAACATCGTGAGGAAACCGGCATGTCCTAGAACCAAAAATTCGAAGACATGCGACATCTACCAACCCGCACTGGGCCCGCGTGGTGGATTACGGCCTACTCCCCTCTCACCAATAGGAGGCCTGTGTCCCAGCAGTGGGAACATTATAGGCTGATTATGTATGTGCAAAAATAATGTTGCAATTTATTAATAATACAAGCTGTTGTTTTGAACCTGCAAAACATTTCAGGAGGTTGTTATGAAACTCGTAAATAATCGTATAACGATACGATACCAAGTCAATAATCAATAATACTTTTTATTTTAGATTTTTAAATTTTATCTTTTCTTTTTTTTTTTTTTAATTTCCTTTTTTTGTTTTTTTTTTTGTTGATTCGGGTCGAGAATTACATAATTACCTCCTAAAATTTTTTGCAGGTCCAAAACAACACCTTGTATATCATGATCACGGCTTGTTTCCCCGAAGGGTTAGGCAGAGGTGTACCTATAATACGTACTCCCACATTTCGCCAGTTATATTTAACTCCCATGTAATATAGGGGGTGAGCCTATTGCCATCAACCGGGCACATATCCAGACTCCGGGCTGCTACTGAGAAATTCCTAATGGAAAAATCCAATAACACTTTGCCCGACCTGGGAATCGCACCCAGCACCTCATGCTCAGCAGTAGCACTTGCGACCACTAGACGAACAAGGCAGTCGAAAAACAGCTAAGCGTATGATACGCCCAGTTTCGCTTATACACAAGTTTAATTAGTACAAAAATAACCATTTAGTACACGGACGTTAGAATGACAAATCAAGTTCTGAAAATAGACTGTCATACAGATACAGTAGTGTATATATAACTCCGTGAGATGGTCAGTAACACCAAGGCGTTGCTGGCCTTCCTTGAGGAGCTGGGGTGGATCGAATAATCGATTTCCCACCCGTACGCAAAATACGCGCATTGACGTGGAGTTGCGGACACCAGCCCGTTTTACCTATTACCTATTACCTATTACAGTAGTGTATGACGAAATAGGGTCACAAAAGTGCCTTTTATGTCCCTATTTGAAATTAATAATTTGACTTTGATATAAGAGTCAGGACCAAATTCTAGACAAAATTGCACAATGGAATGTATCACACTGGAAAAAAAATATAGCACAATATAATTATTAGGGTGTGTGAATATTTTAGGCAAGTTTAATCAATTTGATTATTTGATATTCCGACTATGCACACACACCCTAATAATTATTTTATTATTATTTGCCAGTGTTCATGTACATTTCCGTTGTGCAATTACGTCAAAAAATTGGTCCTGACCCATACAACAAGGACAGTGCTATACAAAGCCGACCTGTTTTTTAAACTCGATGATGTCACATTGATCACCGCTTTCGGTACATACCTATGCACCACAGCCTCAGTGTCAAGCCGATGTCTTTGAGCTCGTTCAAAGGGTGGCATGTTGATAAGCAGGCGAGCTAAGCCGTGCCTCACGCAGGGGTCGGCGTCACTTTCTACTGCCGTCAGTAAGGATGACAGGTCCTCGGGTTTACCGTCCACTCGGACGAAGTCTACTAGACATTCGAAGGCGGCTAATCTTACGTCTGTAGGGAAAATTATGTAGATGAGAATCTTGTGGCTAACTTCTACAGTCAACTGCAGGTCAGTGGTAGCAGTTTGACCTCATAAGTACCTTTATAATATCATATCAATAAGGATTTCGTAATTCAAGTGTTACTACTAACATGGGGTATGACCGTACATAAATGAGTTGTAAAAAAAAAAATTAAGAGGAACTTGGACATCTAATCTGCTGCAAATTACGAAACAAAATTTAATATTAACTAACTTTTTTATTTAGTACAGCATAGGTCCACCATTGCTGAACTGGTTTTACCGTTCCACCTAAACCGATTGCTCAATGTAATTATTTACAGGCACTTTTTTTGCAAGACAAGAGAGAGAAGTCAGCCGTCGATTGCATCATTAATGTACGTTGAGATAGTGAACAAACAAGCCTATCTAAAAAAGTAAAAATACTTTTGTTCCTCATCATAATATGAATTTTTTAGTACTCCTTACCAATATACTGTCCATACGCCGCATAAGCTCTGAACACGGTCGGTATGCTCGGCAGATGTCCACATTGCTGCAGCCGTCTTATAGCGCGCAAACAACTGACGGTCACCGTGTTTTTGTAACAGGGCAACACTTTCTCTAAGTTTAGCACTCGCGTTATCTCTTCTAGGACTAGTCTTGTGTCTGCCGATAAAGAGTCCGCTGTTATGGGAGCACCCTGGGGAGAAAAATAACTTGTGTTGAGCTATATTATGATGAGTGGTCAGAAGAGTCACTTACATGTGCAACATGTAAGTAGTGTAATGAAACTACTTAACTATATATAATAACTATACTTCCTAACTAATATCATAAAGGCTAAAGTGAGTTTCGTTTGTTTATTTGTTACGCTTTCACGCAGAAACGGTTCAACGGATTTGGATGAAATTTGACACATGGTTAGACCATGACCTGGATTAGGACATAAGATACATTTTTATGCGATATGCCCACGGGATCGAGACTTATGCGAGTAAAAACTCGGGGCGCAGCTAGTACTAACATAAATGTTTAAAACTGCAACCAGAAAGCGGTCGATTGACGACATCGGCATTTTCAGGCGACGCGACGTTGGACGGTGAACACGGTGTGGTTGCACCCTTAGCAAGGATGGTGAACCGGGCATTACACATAAGACTATCTAGATTAGCAATTTGATTAATGGTATACGGCCGGATCGCTAGACACATAGATGTATAGATACTTTAGTTAGATTGAACGATAGTATATATAGATAGATAGATAGGACAAACTTGATGCGGCTGAATACCAGTATTTTACATGGAGCGACTGCCTATCTCACCTCCACAACCCACTGGGGTTGTAGAGGTTTGAAAACGCTTAGTGAAGATAAAATAGACATTAAAACAATAAAAGTATTTTTATGTTACTTACGGGCTGCAAAACTGATATAACAGGCGTAATGGTAGCGGCTAAAGCATCGACCAACGACGCCTTATAATAATTGTCCGAGAAATGGTTCTTGGAGTTGTCATTATATTTGAACAGGTCTAGTAAGAATCTCACCACCTCAGGCGGGCAGATGCCGTGAATGTTCCTCAAGCCTGTAGGAAATAAAAGTACTTATTCGTAGGTTTAATTCCCAAACAAACATCAACTATACGTCGTTAAAATAACGTCGAAAATAAATAAACTTAAAGACATGAGTCTGTTCACTTTTCGGCGTTCATTTGAAAAGCTTGAGCTGAATTGTTATTGGTTAGTTTACGCATTCATCGTTACTCATCCTCGCACATCTGTGGAGGAAACGCATCTTAATGATGGTCTCGGGGGCCAGTACCTAGTCATTGAATTATCGATTCAATTTCAATACAGACAAAGTCGATATTTCTTTGACAGTAAAACCTAGTAGTTTACTTACCCGCCATAGCAACCGGAATAGTCTTCTGCAAGAAGTAATGCTGCAAATTGTCGAAGGCGTTTTGTTTGATGATGTGCGGCGCCGCGAACGAGCCGAACATCTTGCGAAATATCGTCAACATGGCCGGCGGACCCGCCCATGAACTTATCATGGCGTTTGCCACCTACAAATAAGTGGAAATTTAAAAATAGTGGCGTCTCCGTTTCGTAAGTCTGTCTTGTTCTGAAAAGTCTATGATTTTAACGCTAAAAGGATGATAGCAATTTGTAGTCTAATTTTAGCAAAGTAAAAATTATTTGCACACACATTGTGATCGGCAAATCGGTAGAACTTCGGAAAATTTAAGAATTCCGAGGCGATTTCTTAGTTTCGTAGCATGTTATAAGATCGAAGCCGGACTTGAGAACTTCTCAAAAGCATATTCGTATATTTCTCGTTTTACAAAATGCGAGAATTATGTAATTTTGATGTCAGTGCCATTCTTATTGCACTCGCTCGCTCTTATCCTCATCTTCGCAAATAACCGCTAAATATATAATCCTTACCTTAGTCAAACAATGCGCAGCCCTGCACCTAATCTTATAATACGTCTGTTCATTCTCTATGACGTCAGTGAGCGCCTTCCTTGTCGCTGGTTCAGGATAGTTATGTAGTGCGTCTATAGCCTCACTCTGGGCCGTGACGTCCCGCTCGTGACGTAGTTGATACTGCCACTGGTAGTCAGGCTGGGATATCACCGTACCACGCAACAGCGACATCTCGGGGTCCAAACGAATCCATAGGACTGGTGAGTCGCTAGAAAAATATTACTGTTAGATAGGTTTGGCTTTATATTGCATCAATTTGAAGTACGGAATATTAGTAGGTTTCTTAGAATATCTAGAATCTTGTTTCCCGAACATTTCTTAAGCCTATTGACCGCCACGTCAAAAAGCAAAGACGTGCCCTCGGCGCCAAGCTACGAATTATTCCTTAAAATCTGTCATGTAGTCGTGACCGTGGCATGCTGGGCACATTTTGCTCTGTGATCATACATGACTGTGGCAGTCAAAAGCATAACAATACTTTTGAAAACGGATGTCAAAAATGTAAGTAGACACAGAGTTCTCAAGACAGTTTTGCGAGCGTGCCCGTAAATCAAATTTCAGCATCTGTAATGTTGTTGTAGTTGACCACCAGAAAAAAAAACAATTTTAGTATCAATTACAGTTTCCAACCCTTAAATGAACTAAAACTTCTTATAAATTCTACTAAAGCTGGAAGCAATCAGTCGTGATTGTCGTATACAAAAATTTTGCTTTTACTTAACAGACCAGAAGACAAAAAAAAACATATTTTAACTTACTCCATAGCAGACAGATCCATATCCACCTCCTCCCCGGTACACAAGGGTATCTTCTTCTTCTTGTTCCTCCTACTCTTGCTGTGGCACGTGATGTCTGCTTTAACCACCGTGTTCTCTATCTGCAGCATATGCTTGAACGTACCGTCTAACTCTTGAAGTTGAACCAGTAAAGGACCAACGTATTTTCGTATGCCGCGCTCGTGAACGCAGTCTTGACGGATTTCTAGTTCTACTGTGTTTCTGGAAGAATTATTTAGTTATAAAGTAAATATCTAATATCTCCAATCATCGATTTATATATTTTTTTGGCCACGGAATAGTAACTAAATGGAGAGTTAGTATTTTTTTTTCTAATTATTCCAATTAATTGATATTATAAGAAGCACTTGCAACTACACTAAACATTTTTCGACTGCTGGCTTTGTGGCATTTATTGTTACAGCTAAGAAGTCAAAGGCAAGACCGTTTTGTCGTCTCAAACCGACACACGCTATTTGTATGGCATTTTCCGAATGTCAAAACATTTCATCTTATACGGCTCGCAAGTGTCAGCAAAGGAGTTCCAAGCCAAAATTAAATCACGAAAAGTTCAAAAAAGTTTTGCGTTTTGAAACCTACCTTTTGCGATTGAACACAGAGGTGAGTTGAAACTTAGCATGACCGGCAGTTCGTACCCACTGGTCCACAAATACCGCCATATCTTTGCCAGTCACTGTAAAGATGGCTTTCACAAATAGATTGGTTGACAACAACAGATGGCCCCAGAGGCCGCTGCCTATCTTAGTGTTGGCCGCATTAGTGGCTAGAGACAGTTGTTTATTGAACACTTGAAGCAGCAGCTCTTGGCCGATACGTTGTTCTAACATCCGAAGTACTAGGTGAGATTTTTTGCGCATTATCTGAAAATTAATATAGGAAAAGCATCGTTAGTTCTTTTTATTTTTAGCGTAAAACTAAACAAAGTTGAAGGGTGCCGTTTTTTGAGGGCTGTGTTTAGTGTTTGGTATTGTTATATTGTTTTTCATGGCAGTTATTTATTTTAGTCAAAGAAAATAAAAGTTGTTTCCTTACTTCAATATATCGCGGAGACATTGTATGCACGTTACGGACAGGGAAATAAAATACGTCTTTGGGCTCTACGCGCGCTCCACTAGCGGGTGGTTGCCACGGATCTAGGACTATGCCGCCATACTGTTCCTCATATCCTACTACCTGCAAAGAAAAAAAAATGCTGTAATATGAGTAAAGACATTTTTAAACGTCTGAAATTTGAAATAGCAAAAAAATGGAATGAGACGGGAATTATCTGAAAAATAAGCCGGAACATATCTGGAAATGGTTAAACAGGATTTAAATTTCATATTATTATTTGGGGAGCATGCGACTGGCAGCTTTGAAAAGCTCCAGCCAAAGTGACAGAGAAATATTTATAAAACATTATTTCATTAAAGTTCAATCATTGCACTGTCTTTAAAAATGAACAGTTTTATTGATAACTGATAAATATTGAATACCTCACCTCTTGCAATTCCTGATGTATAATATACCTGTACTCATTATTACCAAAACACTTCTTAGAGTACAAACCACACATATAGTCTGGTATTCCTTTAGCTAGCCAGAGATCTGACCAGTTCTGCATAGTTATGAAGCAGCCAAAGAATTGTTCGGCCACTGCTTGCGCCATGGCCTTGCGACTCATGTATGTTTGGTCAATGATGGCTATGGAGTGAAGGAGGTGTGTGTTTAGGATTGACATTGTTGTGTATGCTGTGGCGTCATCTTCAGTCTGGAAAAGAGGTTTTAAATGTAAAGGAGGATAAACTCATTTAAAAATAATTGATAATAACCTACTTATTTAGATATAGATTTAATCAATATGTTTAAAAGGTCGAGATGAGGTACCCTCCGTGAGATGGTCAGTAACACCAAGGCGTTGCTGGCCTTCCTTGAGGAGCTGGGGTGGATCGAATAATTGATTTCCCACCCGTACGCAAAATACGCGCATTGACGTGGAGTTGCGGACACCAGCCCGTATTACCTAAGGTCGAGATTAGCACTCCATTTAATTATAAATCTGTGGTTCCATGCATAAAAAAAAAAGTAAAGTGCAAAGTGGTTTGGGTAATTTTATTTTAACCATGCCATGGTTTATTTCTATTGAGATATGCAGATGTGGTGTCTAAGAGGAAGATAAAGACTTCTCTCCTCCCAGTTCACATAATGTCATTTCTAAGTACAAGGCAAGAACACAAATGATATATCTGATACAAACCTCATCAACAAAGACTTGCTTGTAACAAGGATATGGATATCTAGTAGAAAGCGTTTCCTCATAAAACTCGAATGCTTCATGTAAATATCGCACGGTATTCTTCAATATTTGCAACAAGTTGGGCAAACAGTAGTGTGTCACTTCGTTCATGAAAGGATCCACATATGTTTCAAATGGTCTGAAAGAAACAAGTACATATTATATGCTATTCAATTTGGTAGTAGAAATTCAATAATTTTGCAGTAATGAATGCTGCTTATGCAACATATGAAATGAACTATGTATGGATCATCTAGGCCCTCTAAGATTCTATTCATCGCCAAGATTTTGCTTTGAGAAATTGCAAAACTATAAAATGCAACCTAAATTATTGATTTACGAGCTAGAGCTCTGGAGCTACTCTTATCTTTTTCAATAAATAGATAACTAGCTTTTGTCCGCGGTTTCGCCCGCGTGGATGTCGTAAAATATCCCACGGGAACGTACTACCGGGATTAAAAGGAAGCGAAAGCGATCGCCGATCGCTGCGCCCGCTGCATCATCCATATTTGTTTTTTATATTGTTAATCTGTGATATCTTATAAAACATACATTTAAATGATATTATGATGTAAAGGCATCTAAATTAAATGCCCTTAGATTTATATAATACCAGTTAAAATACCTTCGGAAATAACAAGGTCACTGTAGGTCATCCTTAGAAGATAGATATGTTTGCTATCGCGGACTTTTTTGTTGAACTTTTTTAAATGCACAATCCTGTAGAACATAAATTTTATGTATCTCGTATGACTTACACGCCCTACGCTAGTAAAGCTCGCAGTCGCCATAATTTTTTCCGACATCTTGCAACAATAATCGTCATATATCAGCCAATTTACACAAAACCTTAATGAATTATACACATAATCCTTTTTCATGAATCACTCCGTCCATGGGTGAAAACTATTTGAAAATCCGATCAATAGTTTTTGAGTTTTTCGTTCAGACAGACAGACAGACAGATGGATGGATATGAATACAAAACTCACCCAATAGCTAAAGCAATGTTAGGAGCACATGCGGGAGTGTTAACCAAGTAATGGAAGGTCTTTCTCCTATGGTCTGGAGTATATATCACATCTACCAGCTCCCCACAAGACACCGCAGTCAGACTTTCATCAACGGTAAACTCTAGCTTCCAAGTGCAAGGCTCTGCAAAGCTGTCCACGCAAGGGAACCAGAGACGGGCTGAGTGTCCGTACGTAAACATGTGTGCCGATTTCTGCAAATAAAAGTGTTTTTCTTTACAAAACTTTTGTTATCATTCCAATGTATACTGCAACCAGACAGTTTATGCATAAGACAATAAGGATTTAAGTGTTGTATTCTGTTTTTACCTCTACCAAAGACCCATCTCCTTCAGGAACAACAAAGTGCATTCCACCCTGAGGAGATTCAAGTGAGAACTCAATACCAATCCGTAAGCCCCTCCCTTCACCTACTAAATGGGAGGCTTCATCCGGAATCTGAACATGAAGCTCTCCTGAATTGTGATCTGGATCTATCTTTTGGGCAGCAGATAAATGAAACTGGGAGAAGACTTCCAAAGATCTCCTGAAATTAAAGTAATGGTAAATGTTAATAAAGTATACTTAATTGGTCAAGGACAGCTAATGAAATGCAATTGATTTTCTATTGTTTTACACCTAACACAGTCTCGCACGGGGCTTAACAGGTTAAGGATGGTTACTAATGGCAAAAATTACAAATTTTTGTAGCCTAATATTGTTCAACTGCTATACTAATTGGCCATAGCAGTTACCCTACAAAGATACGAAAAGAAGCAGTCTTTTGAAGAGCCAAGCCAAACCCTTAATATTACCTGCTTATGACTCCCACCATAAGCAGGTAATATTAAGGGTTTTGTCACTGTATTAGTATTGGTTAATAAGAAGCAGTCATTTAACTGAGTGCTAGTTCGTACTACTCTTCAAAAGACTGCTTCTTTTCGTATCTTTGTAGGGTAACTGCTATAGCCAATTACTATAGCAGTTACTCTATATATTCTTATAAATTATTGAGCTATTCTACTAAAACAAGCAGCAAGCCAGTTGTAGATTAAGATAAATAATTGATAAATTTGATAAATTGTGACAATTGCTACATTTGTCAGATGTAGAGGGTAGATATAGTAGCAACATGTAAATAGAATCCTTACGTATTGGGGTCGGCTTGACAAATATCCAAAAATGGGTCAAAATACTGGAAATTGGCTTCATATTGGTCATTGAGGCACACCCGGTAAATACGACACTGTTTCGCATTCAGTCGAATGTAACGGAGATTATCTTTTAGAGGAACGATGGTTAGTTCTACAAAGCCCTGAAAATAAACAAAAAAATATGTTTACATTTCTACCCTGAACAATAAGATTGATTTATTTTTTACATTATTCAATGATATTCCTTACAATAACGCTTCTCCTTTCGAAACTGATTCCTGTCAAGCTAAGAATCTGATGGGCTGTAAATAAAAATACTTATAAATTAATAAAATAGCTTCACAAAATATAACACTGTGATAAAAACTAACTGAAATTTCATGATACTTATAGTTTAAATGGACGACAATTGTCGCCCGTCCGTTCCTTCTTCATAGTTAATTTATTTTTTCAATCATTTCTTCAGATTAAAGTTTCAATTAGATTTTTTCTTTCCAGAAAATACATCACAACACATCCACACATCAATCCAGGCGGGGTCGTCTCATTGGGTAAACTTAGGAATGCCTACGGGGGCTAGACCTATGTTGCCATGTTCTCCTCTATTATGTGAGACCTAAAAACTTCGGTCTTCAATAATGACGTTTTCAAGGATGGCAACATAACATAAACTAAAAAGGTTCATAAATGTTAAAAAGCTACCATTTGGTAGTTTTATCAACATTTTTGTTAACCAACAAGTTAGCCGATTTATTATTTCGGTTAATGTAATCAATGTTAATATTATTAAAATTGGATAAATAAAAATATAATGTATGTATAATATAATAGATATACGCTCGTATAGCCTAAGTTTGTACTTATAAATAGACAAAAGAGTTATCCAATCAAGCCAATACAGAAATAAATAATTAATTTAATTTACTGCAACGCATCGGGCAGAGCGCGGAGGCTACTTATTTTCTCAAATTAATTTAATAAAACTTAGTGGGTAAGATTTTGTTAAATACACCTGGCAGCCCCAGTTCACAAGAAAAATGTCTGCCGGCGTGAGCGCATGATAATCTAGGAACGTAATTATTTACTTTAGATGTTATTTCATGTGAATTCTCTTTTTGCAACGTTAAGTGTTATCCTCACCATTAACGATGTTGAGTAGTCTTTGACTTTTACAAATCAACCACTAACTTATGATTTTGTTGTTCAAAGTTTTCTACAAGCAAGAATACATTTTCTCCTATTACTTTAGATGTTATTTCTTGTGAATTCTCTTTTGGCAACGTTAAGTGTTATCCTCACCATTAACGACGTTGAGTAGTCTTTGACTTTTAAAAATCAACCACTAACTTATGATTTTGTTGTTCAAAGTTTTCTACAAGCAAGAATACATTTACCTTTTTATGTTAATTTCATCAATAAGGCTAGTTGACCACCAAAGCGGAGCTGGAAAATTGTAACCTGTGCAATTGCACAATAATTTAACATCGGTTACAGTTTCCCAGTTCTGCTTTCGTGGACAGGCTTAAGTATATATAAGTATCTCAAAGAAATGCGATTTTGAATATCCCGCTTTCGCGAGTTTTCGGGGGCATCCACCAGGAGGCGCCAAAAACCGTACCATTTTATTTGTTCGTAGTTGTCATTCTTCTCCCTAGAGTAAATATGTTCCTTGCATCAATCCATTGCATAGAAACCACAGGTAAGTTACTAATATGTAGCACAGATAACTATACACTAGTCAGTCAATGTAGCAAGACCACAGACTATAAATAGAAATAAATTAAATAAAGCTTAAATATATTGTTTTTTTTACTTTACCGGTTTAGATACGTATCTATTCAGAAGCTCTACTCTATGTATCCGAAGATTTTGAACTAATATGAACTTATTGTATGGCAGCCATATTTTTGAAGAAAATTTACAAAGTGCTAAGCTGCACTGTATTAGACCGCGAGGGGTTTTTAGTCGCAAGATTTTTGTACTATAGTGCGTGTTTTGTTTTTTTATTGAAGTCTGAACATGAGTCCACACAACTTTTTAACAAAAAACAAAATAGTACTGATATCGGTGCAATCCAAATATCAAACTTGACGCCCACACGACAGAAGTTACTGTGGTTACGGTTGCACGATTTTATGTTATTTAAGGTTCACATGCAAGAATAACATAATCAGCCTATATTGTTCCCACTGCTAGGACACAGGCCTCCTCTATTCGAGAGGCAGTGGGCTGTAATCTACCACGCTACACTGTGGAACGAATGTATGGGAGCGGTTGGACGTAGACATGTCCGAAAAATAAGAGTAAAATTATGCCAAACTAATGATGCCATCTTATTCGATTACTTAATGCCTTCATAAATTGTGGTGATGAATTTCTTCATAACTCCCATATTTCGGGAGTAATTTGAGAAAATGTGAAATTTTACTATGAAAATGAGTGTATCGAGCTCTCTCCCTTCTGATTCCGGGCTTGTTTCAAGTAGCGGTCTCTAATATCGTAATGCTATTACTAAGAGCTATATTTAATACTAAGACACATAGTGCGCCAAATGTGCACTTTCTGGGATAAAAGGAAATGAAAATTTAAAAAAAAAAACGTTTTTTCCCCATTTGTATTTACTTTAAACCGCAGACAGACTTATTAAGAGGTCTATAAATATATTATATATATACAGAAATATATATTAACAAAAATATTCACAAGAACTGATGAGAGTATGACTTTTAAGTAAGTTGATAATAAATTACCTAGTTTCATTAAAAGTACAATAAATAATTAAGATGTAAGCTCTAATTTACTAAGTTACACATTTTAAAACAATAACATCATTTAATTATCTTCGTCATCATCATCATCATCAATTAATTCAAATTCAGAATCGATGTCCGCTAAATCATTTATGTTAACATATTCGATATCACTTTTCTCAGAATCCGTAAGCTCATAAAATTCCTTAAAAGAAGATTTTTTTACAAACTTATTTCCTTTTGGACGGATACTTGTAACAAGTGGATCAGAAGACAGTAAAAGATTGTGCATAATATCTTCATTGCATGAGATACTGCTATGCTTTCGAGAATGCCCCTCTCTATATTTTCTAAAATCTTTATTTCTAGCCTCATATGCCTCTTCGGATAGAAAACCAATGGGCACAATTGACATGTTCTGAACTATGTCTGGCCCATGCATTAAAATTTTATGAAGTGAAGAAGGCATATAATACCATGGGTATAACTCCACGTAAAGCTTAGCAGTATCAAAGCAGAACTCTCGGAATTTAGTTACGTTGATCTTCTCTCCTGATGAAATACACTGCAAGATCACACAGATTTTTCTTAAAAGCATAGCATCTATTCCGGTCAGTTCAGCAGATTTAGTGTAGTTTTCAAAAAATCTCCTTGCCGAGTTGCCATTGTTGGTGGATCCACTGCCTTGTTTCACAACATCGAGAAGTAAGCCCGTTTCTCTTCTTACAGCCTCTTGAACTCTTTTCTTCCTGTCATCAACTTGCCTTTTTGCTATATCACCCCTTACTTGCCATGATTTTATGTCTAATTTGTAGGAAATGTGTAATAAGCATTCCATTGAGCGAATCCAAGCGTGAAGGGTGCTTAAGCTATATTTATACATGTCCTCGTTTGCGTGTTTATCTTTGATTAACTCTAAATTATTCATTTCTTTAGGACAAGCCTTGCATATGTCACACACTGAAGCTGCTGTATTGGATATAATGGAATGAATTTTACCATCAATCATTGTCAACAGCAGTTGGTGTTTGACACTAATTCCATCAGTGATGGTGGATGGAGTTAAGGCTTCAATCTCTGCTTCGATTTCAGCCATCTCTCTCTGCACATTTTCTTTGGTTTCCTTTATAAACTTAAACAATATTGGCCGGCAAAATGAAGTGGAAGATGGTCGCTCGTTTTCCCAAATTGTTACACCTTTTGAGACGAGCCGCAGTGGTACAAGACTAATCATAAAATTACTAGCAAGATCGATTTGCTCATCTTCACTCGTCCTTTGATGATAAATGCTTTGGCTAGATGATCCGTCAAAACCCCATTTGCTGGTCAATACGAGCTGTTGATTGGGATCAACAGGGGTTTCTAACGACCTAATAAGTCTTCTTGAGGTTAAATCCATCAAGGCTTGTAATTTGATTTTTGCAGAGCTCTCTGTAACTGTGAGATCTTCTTTGGCCGGATAGCACTTAATTTTTTCTTTAACCAACATGTAGTAACTCGGGTATTGAAGAGCTCCTTCTTGAGTGTTGAAATCCCGAAGAGTGTTATAGCGCCATTTCGATAAGTTCATCGATACATAAAGAGCCAATGCCTTCAAAGGGGATATTTCCCGTACCTGAATTGATTTACCTTCAATGAAGGCTTTGATTTTTGAGGCCTCTTCTGGATTCTCCGTCAAGTATTTCATAACATAAGCTGTATCGCTTTGTCCTGCCTTTTGAAGCGCCCTTTCGGCCGAAAACATAATTTCAGCGCTGCTACTGCTGCATGAAAGACTATCTTCAGTGCGTCTTCTTTTTTGCCGGTTACTAAGGTCCTCAAAAGATTTACGAGGACTAGGATGTGTACAAGTTGAAGCATCAGATTTAGCAGGAGAAATTATGGGCTCGATGACGTCACTTATATTTTCTGTAGAAGGTTCCATATTTTCATTCTGTAATTCCGGCCATTGAATTGCAGCCTGTAGCCAAATCTCATGTTTCTTCCGAAACTTATCTGTGCTTCTTCCAGACTGTGTCCATTTTGCATAAATGCGGTAGCAAAATCGACGACACCAGTCTTTTAAACTTGTTTCAGCACTTTCACATAACTGAACACAACTGTTATCTTTTAAAACACTGAACAAATAGTTAAAGTCGCGTAAATCTTTATGTGCGCGTGCGCATAAAGCAACGTGAATATCAAGATTTGTATTAAAATTTGGAAAATACATTGCGAGATTAGCTTGGATACAACGAGGTGTAAATCAACACTGATTTTAAAGTTACTAATAGTGACCTATTTATATAAAATCCAGGTATCCCAGGTATCCTTTGTTAAATATTGCAAGGTAATTAGTTATTGTGATAATTAGTAAATGATGCATGCTAAATTAGTGTATTAAGAGCCATTTAGTAATTAAATAATAGCAATGTTCTTATCAGTAATCATTAGTGCATCAGTTTTATATGTAAACCTTAAGTCCCTAATTATATATCCTAATTAGCTTATATCTTCTCTAATTGGCTGCTCAGAAATGTTATTGTAATAAGGTAAACCTTTAGAAAAACGGTTTTAATCAACAAAATAAACAAAAAATAAAAAAATTGTGTTATAAAATAAACATCACTCTTTATCCCAGAAAGTGCACATTTGGCGCACTATGTGTCTTAGTATTAAATATAGCTCTTAGTATTAGCATTATGATATTAGAGACCTCTACTTGAAACAAGCCCGGAATCAGGAGGGAGAGAGCTCGATACACTCATTTTCATAGTAAAATCACATTTCACATTTTCTCAAATTACTCCCGAAATATGGGAGTTATGAAGAAATTCATCACCACAAGTTATGAAGGCATTAAGTAATCGAATAAGATGGCATCATTAGTTTGGCATAATTTTACTCTTTTTTTTCGGACATGTCTACGTCCAACCGCTCCCATACATTCGTTCCACTGTGCGCTAGCCCAATGTGGGTTGGTACTATATAAGCAAGCAAGCATGCAAGAATGATTAACTTAAATTGAGTTTTGTTTGTCACGTCCAAGATTCCCCTTTTAATTAATCATAATAAAAATATCAAATGTTATAAAATACCTATTCGACAAATTATAAAATTGCGCATGCGTGTGCAATTTTTTTCAAAGACTTAGGCCCGTATTATAGAACGTCACTCAATACTCAAGCACTACTTAAAACTAGATTCAAGCCATTTGATTGGTTAAAACTAGTTTTAAGTAATGCTTGAGAATTGAGTGACGTTCTGTAATACGGACCTTAGTTTGGTTTCTTATCGTGCACGGTTACCGCAATACGGCTGATTTTTGTTCCGCCTAACGGAACAAACATCAGTTGCGGGAGGAAACAAATGGCATGCAGTGCGCGTGCTTGCATTGATTTCTTCATTATTTAATACTTTTCTGGACTTACTATTTAGTAACAAAAAAAAAATTAAAACACGATCACCTCTAGAGCTGTCAAAACAAGAAAGAGATGAAATGATAGAAACGGAGGTCCGCGTTTGCGTTATTGCGTTATTACGAATAGTGCTGGAATATTGTAAAATTCGTAGCCGCTGGATACTGTGTTAAAACAATTTGTGTTTTGTGTGAAAGTTGTATTAATAAATGTTACAAAAAAACTAGTTTTCATGTTTATTTTCGGTTTGAATTATCAAAATGTGGGACTCACCATACTTGACTTGTTTAGTTTTGTATATATTTTCGTTCCAAATTATTGTCACTAATTCACGCACGTCTAATGTTTGGAAATTGAACGCGGAAGAGGACCAGATTGTTGACGGTAGCACACTGTCTCAGGTCAGTCAGAATTCTAATAATATGTCGGTAAACTTTTATATAATCAATGCACTACATATTCATCAAACATATGTATCTTTCATTCTGTTATTCTGGACCCTATAATGCCCATGTTTGCCTTGAAATAATTTTCTTCAATGTATTGATTATTTTTAAATAACATTTCTATCATAAGAGTACAGTCTGGCACTGTTTTGTAGTAATAATATAGTTTTTAAGTGTGAACTAATTTTAGGATGAATCTGATAAACCAAGAATGGGTGAAGAGGACCCTGTCTTCAATATAATAACATCTACAGTGTACTATGGGAACACATGGACTAAACATGGCTTTGATATGTTTTGCACAGATTGTCAAATATATGAGCAGCAAAGGTAATTTATTTAAAATGTTAATTTATACATAGAGTGGTTTTTATTATTTAATAATTTGTACATCTGGCTAGAGGTCATCTCATGTATAAAAACTTGCTTGGACAAACAACATTATCTAGGAGTCCTTGGAAAATTAACACATAATGTTAGATAAAAGTGTCTGTAAATAAAATATAATGTTTATCAATCATGTTGAGAATTCTGTTATATCCTACTAGCTGCGCCCTGCGGTTTGACCCACATAAGTCTCGATCCCCTGGGAAAATTGGAATAAAAAGTATCCTATGTCCTAACCCAGGTAATGGTCTAGCCATGTGCCAAATTTCATCCAAATCTGTTCAGCCATTTTAATGTGAAAGCATAACAAACAAACAAACTCACTTTTGTATTTATATTTGTTAGGATTCAAATATTGACATTATTTATTTAATTAAACTACCTGCCTGGAAAATAAACAACATATTTATATTTGTCTTCATTGGCTATTTTTCCAGTAAAGTTTTTAATAATTTTTGCCTTTAATAAAATATTAAAAACAAACAATTCAAAGAAACCAATGTGAAATAAAAATTTACTTAAACAGAATAGCTGAAGCCAATTTTTGACTGCAAGAATCTGAAAGTATAAATTATTTTGAACCATTTTTATAACTAGAGAAACTTACTGTGATGACATTGAACATAATTATTCAACCTTACTGCAATGTTATATTTACTTTAATGAACAGATGCTTGCATTCATTAGATCTATAGGGTTTTTAACTACACACATAGACAAAAAATCATTGTATTAAAAAGTTTTACATTTTAATACAGGGTGTACCTTATTGTCTTTTCTTTTTGCAGAGCTGGTGTAGAGAACAGCGATGAAACTACGCCGGCTGACATAAATGGTGATGCGGAGGATGAGTACTTAGATTGTGGCAAAGCTGTCAATTTTACATACTATGACAACTTGGTTGGTGTGGCCAGACGTCATAGACACCCAAATGTACCTGAACCACAGGTAAATATTATTAGAATTTACTTTTTATGTAATAAGAATGTTTTGCCTGATCAGTGATCATGCTAGGACTATTTGCCAGTATTATATTACTTAAACAATTAATTGTATGTGAAGATTGAGCTATAACAGGGATATATATTTTCAATTTCCTTAAGTTACCATACAACATTATTTGAAACCTTAAAACAAAGGTAGAACAGTTAAAAACTTTGTAAAAACTAGGAAAAATATTGATAAACAATGAGAAGTATACAGTTGAATCTAAAAACCACCATGACAGTTTTACAATACCTATTTGTAAATTAGTTTTTGATATGAAACATGATAAGATTATGTTTTATCAAAACTTTATTAAACTACATGAAATTGCCATAGAAGACTGAGTTAAGTGTTAACAAACATGGAGCGATATATTTCCTATTTTCACACTTATATTAGGATAAGCAGAAAGGTATTTGGTTAATTAATTAACCGTTAACTTCAAGAAGTAAAAAAGTAACATTTCAGTAGCAGGGAACTATTTTATCATAACATCTCTCGATGTTCAAAACTAAGCTTAGATACTTTAAGTAAATTGCAGTTGAAAGTACTGTAACCTTTTGACCGCCATAGATGACAAACCAAAATATGCCCAGCACACCACCACAGTCACGACTACATGACAGGTATTAAAGGATGAATTCGTAGCTTGGCGCTGAAGGCACGTTTTTGCATATTTGAAGTGGCGGTCAAAAGGTTAAGGAATCTTTAGAATCAAATTCAAAAGTCATTTATTCAAACTAGGCTTAGAATCAGCACTTTTCGAAAGTCAAAATTACATAAGACAGTCCCCTAAAAACGCCCGCCCGTCAGTTCACTTTCACAAGCTTAACTTAAGTTTCACAAGCCAATTATTTTTAATATTGTATGACAGACATTGGAAATAGTATGTCTCCAGTACGTATTTGAAGAAAACTAATAATAATAAATTTACAATGATTATGTTAACTATGATTTTTAGAGTTCCGTACGTTTTTTCCTTTAGGGGTAAAGGAAAAAACGGTATCCTTATAGAACGACTTTGTTGTCCGTCTGTCTGTCAGTTTGTCAAGACCCTTTTTTTTTGGGAACGCGTGGAGGCATCATTGAATATCAAATACATGGGTTTACGGTCCCTTGGGGCTCTAAAAAAAGTCAAGCTTCTAAATCAAAACAATAAAAAAAAAACAGCGACATATTTGGTACTCGCAAATAAATCAAAACCTATCCCTACTTCCCGTTGACCTAGAATCATGAAATTTGGCAACACAAACTAAGTCCGAAAACATTGTTTTGTGATTACAAACTTTCATTTTGCAATTGGAGAATTGACCGTGACGTATATCGATGTATGGGAGAACTTGTTTTTCAACTCCAATATTGAGTGTGTTCTTTGGATAAATTCATTCCAACTACGGAACCCTTCATTACGCGTGGCTCGACACGCACGGCCGGTTTTTTTATTTAATTTTTTACAGTTAAGTGCATACATGTTTTTGTAGTTGACTGACACTACTCATTTTGGTGTGTTTTCCTCTCAAATCAAGTTACAAGGAAAAATATACTATTCTGGGATACACACATAATGGCATTACATATGTATGGTAACATATTTCTTTCCTCATATTGTAATATACTCTATCATTATTTTAAAAAATCGACGTATTTTATTAGCTATACGGAGTAGGTATAATAGCTAGGTATTTACATTAGTCAGAGTTCAGATGATCAGTCTTCAATGCGCGAGTAGAATGTCCCAATAAGAATGCGCATTCTAATGTGGTCGCTTTATTAACAGCGAAATAGTAGGTATATTTTCTTGTTAGCGCAGTAATATAATTTATACTTATACGTATAATTATCTCGTCATCTGGGGCTGCATTCTCGACATAAATAGCAATCGCTTTACGACCGAATTCGGTCGCAAAGTCCTAATGGCATCCTTAGACAGTCAACATTGCTAAACAAGCACGAAAAATCACAATCTTGTCTAGCAATTTTGACCGTCTACCCAGCGGTGCACAGACCGCGACCCGCGGGCCGTATGCGGCCCACTGTCGGTACGCGTGCGACCCGTCAACAAATTAAAAATGCGGAACATAAAAGAAAACTTTAAAATCAATGTTGACAATGTTGTATACCTAATTACCTACATTATAAAGCATGTGTTGCGAGCTTGCGATCGGCCCATTATGAGCCAAAGGCGGGCCGCCAGCGGCCGCCAGGCCGCCTTTGGCTCATAATGTGCCCGAGTGGCCCCTATTCTTTATGTCTGTGTATCCTTGGCCTCATCATAGTCCTAATGGGGTTAGGACTTTGTGACCGAATTCGGTCATAAAGCGATCGCTGTCTATGTCGAGACTGCAGCCTCTGCTGAGCTAAAATGCGCGCGTAACTAAATTATGTCGGCACATTTCTCGCTCTGAAACGTATATACATAAATACCTATGTTTAAGCTACTATATTTACGCCACAGTCTAACCTTTGGTACTAAAACTACCGAGGCCCCTGGCAACACAAGCAACGGAGGGAATACGGGTGGGTTTTAGTCAGTAAGAGTCTGACACACCCTCCCGCTCCGCCCAGAGCGGGAGAAGTTATTTGAAGATTTCCCACCCAAAAAAAAAATAAGCACAAAGAGAAGCCTGGTCACAAAAAATACCCCATTTCCCTATTTACCGTGAAAACAGGAACGGAACAAAACTTTGATGACTATTAAATTACAACTATCTTTAAAGGTGTCCCTCATATTCCCAAAGAAGAAATCGAACGGATTGTCGCCGTCCGAAATAAATGGGTTTGAGAAGCGTCTAAAGAAAGCAAAGAGGGAGAAACCGAAGTCAGTACAATTGTACAACCAGATCGGGAACTTCTGGAGGATTAAGGGGGACACGAGACAGTCCATCGAGTGCTTCAGGCGCGCACTGGCTGTGTCGCCTTATAATGCGGAAGTAAGTGACATTTTTAAATAAGTACCTACCTACTTGATTTTCAGCTACATTACTGGTTATGATAGAAGTTAGTTCATAATTTCGAGAAGGAACAGAAATGAGCGTCATATCGGGGCACGCATTCTGAACCAATCGTGCTACATTGCATTTTGACACGATCCGACTCCCGTGTAAATCGCAAAGCCTGATGTGATGAGATTGCGAATATGTATGCTTGTAATTCAGCCTTCAGTTGAAACTGACACTCAAGCAAATTGTCATTATTATTATTTCTGTTTAGTTAAACCAGGAAGTAAGCGTAACGGTCATTTGTAGGTATTGTTTAGCAGACTATGAAAAATAACAATTGTGGAATGTCATTATAATCAGCAGAAATTGAAAGCCTGCATAGGCAATGTCTTATATGAATAAAATTGAAGTGTTTGTTTCTAATATCAAAATAACAGCTTTTTACTAAATGCATGTAAACGTATACATAATCAGCCTATAATGTTCCCACTGCTGGGACACAGGCCTCCTCTCTTCAAGAGGGAGTGGGCCGTAATCCACCACGCGGGCACAGTGCGGGTTGGTAGATGTCACAAGTCTACGAATTTTTGGTTCTAGGACATGCCGGTTTCCTCACGATGTTTTCCTTCACCGTTTTGAGAGCAGTGGTGATGAAATAATTTACACAAAGTAAAGCGCCTGTCTGGGTTCGAACCTACGACCTACAACTCGTAAGTCGCAGCCGTTACCACTGGGCCACCACTGCTCACGAATGAATGCTTATGAACGTATTATTCGGTACTTAAAACAAAAAAAAAAACTGTATTTTTTTTTCCTTTCTGTCTGTTCCGGAAATGGCTAGA
Organism: Atethmia centrago; assembly: GCA_905333075.3. Classification (NCBI taxonomy): domain Eukaryota; kingdom Metazoa; phylum Arthropoda; class Insecta; order Lepidoptera; family Noctuidae; genus Atethmia; species Atethmia centrago. The sequence goes on along the minus strand of HG995378.1, from coordinate 23,517,820 downwards.
CCGATTTTGACGGGACTTTCACTGGCAGATAGCTGATGTTATAAGGAGTTACTTAGGGTCTTAGGCTACTTTTAGTGTAGAAAATGCCACGAGAGCGAAACCGCGGGCAGCAGCTAGTGTAAAAATACTTTTGTAGAGTCAGTTGTTATAAACCAGCTCACGTTCGTTCGTTCTTAGGTAGATAGGAACCGGTGCATTACATACATTGACAAAACTGAAAGTACATGTAAGAATAGTACGCGTGGTTGTATAGTTTCTGCCTACCCCATGGGAAAGAGGTGAGATAGTCATACTAATGTTCTCATTGTTCCCACTGCTGGGATTCAGATCTCGTTCTGTGGAAGGAAATAGGCCGAAAAATTACGGGTCAACGTGGTGGAGTAATAGGTATAGTGCTGAAACAATTGCATCGTTCTCACATGTATAATTTCAAAATGAATGATGTAAACAATATTTTGTAACCACAATACGTTGATTTAAAAGAGTGTCCGTGGAGTTTCTTGCCCGTTCTTCTCCATAGGTACCTACTACGCTTTGGAATGGGCAACTAGCTTCATCTTTCTGACTGACCGACCGACCCCTTGACAATTCAAAAGTGACTGTAATTGGTTTATTTGAAATAATTGCTTTGAGTTTGAGTTTGTCAAATTACACAGAATAAAGTGCGCTGTTTGGACGACACGTAATTTCTTGTTCTGTATCATTATCATATCATACTTAGTAACAAATAAAGGCTCCGACATACTGGCGCGACTTGTCGCGCGACGCGTCGCGACACAAAGGCACCGCTTGTAGCGCTACACGCGGTGTCTTTGTGTCGCGTCGCGTCGCGCGACAAGTCGCGCCAGTATGTAGGAGCCTTTATAGTAATGCGTTTACTATATATAAAATTATAAAAAGCTATAAGTACTAGTCATCACTTCACACACTGAAAAAAACTTAGTAGGTAGGTAAATGCAGAAATAGGAGTCTGTGTCAGCAAAAGACGAAAATAATTTATCATTCCAATATAAGTCCCTATGTAGGTACTTAATTACATTAATGTGAACATAGGGCTTAGAAAGAAAGATAGAAAAAAAAATACTTGTGACAGGCGCTGGAAATACAACAATAAAAAGGACATAAAAGTATCAAAATCATGAAAACAATAAAAAAAATGACATAATAGTAAAAACAAAAAGAAGACCTGTGTGAGGCCAAAAAGGCTCCTATCTCAGCATGATGCTGCGATAGTTAAAAAAAAAATAACAAAGACCGCAGCGCTGGTATTCTGGGCCCGCTGTGATGCCACGGACACACCTACGGACACAAAATAAATCCCAATAGAAGCTTACCTCACTATGAAAGTTTTTATGACGGTTTTACTATTCCGTGCTCATTGGACACCTAATTAATTACTTCACTCACACATACAAAAGTAGACGTAAGAGTTGAGCTATTTTTGAAACCAATTTTTATGGAAAGGTCAATACGATACCTACTATTATTGATCAAGCCACGTCATTGGTGTCGCATATCTTGATGTTATGTTTGACATGTACATAACATCACGCCTGTTTTATCCGAAGGGGTTGGCATATCAGTAAGTGCACCGAAGGTCCTGGCCAACCAGCAGCCTTAGCATGTCGCTTTCTATTTCTACGAAGAATAGACAGAGCTCTTTCTATAAAAAATGACATTTCGTTTCTTCATTTTTGATATCGCACCGTAGAAATCCTTCTACAATCTGTCATCCCTCTACAATCGGTCGTTTTTTATGTAGACTATTTCAGAAGAAAGTTTTCTATCCCACACTGTCAAAATTACACTGACAACTGACAGTTGTCTAAGGTAGTGAAGACAATTTGATTTTGTAATCGCAATGCACCCATGCATGACAGTAGAAAACTTTCTACTTGACGGCCACAAAGTATATACGGTTATCTACGAAATCATGATTTCGAAGAGCCACAGAAAGAGAGATACAGAAGAGCGTTTTGAACGCAAACCTGCAGGCTTAGCATGACACTTTCTATTTCTTCGAAGAATAGACACGGCTCTTTCTATACAAAGTGACATTTCGTTACTTCTTTTTTTACATCCCACCGTAGAATTCTTAAAAAAAAAAAGAACCTAGACAAAGATCGTTAGAACCGAAAGACAAGCTGACAGATTGTAGAAGGATTTCTACGGTGAGATGTCAAAAATAGAGAAACGAAATGTCGCTTTGTATAGAAAGAGCCGTGTCTATTCTTCGAAGAAATACAAAGCGTCATGTTAAGCCTGCTGTGATAATTAATACAAGAACAAAGCTATCTTCTCCTATTTTACATCGCTTAGTTAATAGGGCATTACCAAGGAAATAGTTAAGGCCAATAATACTGTAATATTTTTTTGATCCAAAATACGGTACTTCGACACTGAGAAAAATTGTTGTAGTTGTCTTTATACGTGACTAATATCAGTATATATTGAGAATGAAACAGAAAAAAAATCCTATGACAAAACAAATAATTCCGAGTCGAATTATGTAAAAGAGTGAATTTCGTAAAAAGTGCAGTTGATTCTTTCTACTTGGCTGCCGTCGTACTGTCTACTCGGAACGTCATTTATGTCTACTCTTCCGTCGACAAATCGGTGCTCCTGCTAAGCCTGTTGGAAGCAAAACTATTTCCGTAACCGGACACAAATCCAGATTCCGACTACTACTGAGATTGTCCTAGCAAATAATCCAATAGTTCTTTACCCAACCCTGAGAATGAAACAAGTACCCAACGGTCTAGCTTTATTATTGAAGTTTAACAAAGTCGTAATTTTTATATCTTTAATAGTTTAAAGACTGCGTTCGCACATAACTGTTTACATGTACCGACGAAGTACTCACTGGTACTTACTTACTAAATACCTGATACAAACGCTATTAAAAAGATAATTGCAAGGTTACTGTGTTTCACATTTCATTAATATTTACGTCACTTATCACACGTATGGTTTCGCGGTAGATACCAACAGAATCTTTTTCCGTGGGCGTCATAAAATGTGATTAAGAGGAATCAACGATAAACCAATTAATGTGTATTTCCTTATACGGTAGTAGATGACGTTAGTGCAATTACCAAATGCAAATATTATCAATTATTAAATAATCATAACATGCATGTAATTAGGGTTGCCATATTTTCCCGAGACACCGTCGGCGTCGGGACATTTTTAGTGAAAGGAATTTTTTTAAGGTGAAATAAACCAAAAAGGATTTGGGAAGTATTTTAACTACTGTGGATACTTTGTCGTACTAACGGGCGCCTCTCCTTAGAGCAGCCAAAATCAAGCGAATATATCCAAATTCACATATTTTGTGAATTGGGATTTGGACTGCCAAAAATTTAATAAATGTTCTTTTAATAGTCTGCATTTGCGTGATGTGAAGTGTCTTTTATTTTGTTTGTTTTCGTAGTAATTATATCAATTACTTTTTGTTTTAGGTTAAGATGAGTATCAGTATCACTAGTATGAGTATCATCGTCCTCTTTTTTCTCTTTCTGTCTTCTTTGTGTTTTTGTAATTGAATATTGTCTTCACTGTATCATTAACCTAGGTAATCTGTGGAAACGTCGTGGATCGTGCATTTACTCACTTCCAATGTAATCTTAGTTGTATACATATATAATGTACAATTGACTGTTTTACCTAAAAAACAAATACAACCATTCTTTTTTACATTTATCAGATGGTTTCACTTAGGATAATAATTGTCGGTTACCTTTTACGAATTTAGAAAATTCTTCACAAACTCTTGATAAAATTAATTTCACATTGAAGAATATCTTTCACCGTTTGTGTCCCAAGCGAGTACGTTCGTCCATCCATTGTGAGGACATCAATGAAAATACGCGGATTGCAAAAGCATTTTATAACTTGTCAGGATGTCGTCGCCGTTGTCGGGACACCACTATTCATAACGGTGACATGTCCCGACATATCGGGACAAAAGGCAACCCTAATGTAATATAACGATCTTCAACGAAAACTAGTTTTAAGAAAGTCTTAAAAAATAAAAAATATATTTAGGAGAATGCGGAAGATGTAGAAAAAGGCCGAATGTCATGAAAAAGGCCGGATTAATATCAGTTCATAAGCATTTGCTATCTGTACAATACTTTAACATATAAGATTGGAACCGGGCCGTTATCGTATCGGAGCCCTAAAAAGCGAGTCAAAAAAGCAAGAAAGGCAAAAGACGCTTTTTTTTTTTTTTTGGTTGTTTTTACTTTATTTAATTTGACATTTTAAGTGATTGATTTTCTAAAATGCATTTGTTTTAAAAAAACCTTTGATATTTTGTATGCCTTTTGGCGGGACACAGCTCGGATCTTTTGTATTATAACACCTTCTTTATGTACCCTGTGTTCACGAAATAAATGAATTTGAATTTGAATTTAGGTCTCCGTACCTCAAAAGGAAAAAACGGGACCGTTATAGAATCACTTTTGGGGGGCAAATTAGAAAAAAATAAAAAAGAATAAGTTTTGTAAACTGTACCGTGTGACATATCAAATGAAAGGGTTCGTTGTAAGGATTTCAGACATTTTTTTTTATAATTGTAAAATAAATACTTTCCCTTATCTCCGAAACTACTGCGCCTACAATTTTGAAAAAAATACAGAATATAGTTCATTACTTAGATTGGAAAATTCATATCAAGTCTATGATCTCCATGATGAGACCATAGAGTCCAGGTAAATCTGTTAATATTGTGCGTACAAATTTATATTTGCAGTTGAAATGTATGGGGGAACATGTTTTTCAACTATAATGTTAAGTTTGTTCTTGGGATAAAAACATGGTAAATAACATATTCATTCTACGGAACCCTCACCACGCGACTTCAAAATGCTCTTGTCCGGTTTTTATTTACTTTTCCGGCCGAGGTTTACCCCTGGAACCTTCATCTTTGTAAGCAACTTTCAACAAATATAATAATCACATACCCTTTGAACACCCAGGTCCTGCTTAACCTCGCAAGGGTACTATTCACCCTGCAGTATTTGGATGACGCGATCTACCTGACGCGCCGGTCGTTAGAAGTACAGCCGCCTGATCGCAGCGCATGGCAACAGTACTTCACGCTTGGCGAGATATTCAAGGCATATGGACATTATCAGGTATGTTAGAATTCCCTAAGAAAAGACCTTATTTCACCATATTATACTGATCAAATCATTTATGAATCTGGAGCCTCTACCACACTACAGCACAAGGGCAAAAATTATGCTGCTGCCAGTGCCGAAAAGTTCTTTTAATAGAACAAAAAAATATCTGTGTGTGCAAGTGCCTACGCTTATGTATGGAAGTGAATATTGGGTGTGACAAAAGAAGCATGAAAGTAGAATAAATGCTGTGGAATTGCGTTCCTTGCGAAGCATGTGTGGTGTAACTATAAAATATGATAGGCTGAAAGATGATGTTGAAGGCAACAAGAAGATAGGCAACAAAGATGTAGTGACAAAAATTTAAAAGAGTATGCTTAGATGGTGTGGTCATATTGAGTGGATGAATGAAAGGCGACTAACAAAAGGTATTTACAAGGCCGATGTGAGTGGAAACGCCGGGAGGGGACGCTCTAGGAGGACATATAGTGACCTAATTGGTGAGTTTCTTCAGAAAGGTCAGATGCGTAGTACTCGCAACCGGCGTGCGTGTATGACCAGATGTATGAACGTAAACGCAAAAAGACTATGTATGGAGCGTAGCAGGTGGCGTGCTATAGTTTCTGCCTACCCCCATGGGGCGAAGGCGTGAGTTTATGTATGTAAAAAATAACAAAAAGATAATAACATATTTTTTATTCTATTAAAAAAACTTTCCGCACGGTATTTCGAATTGTGTGCCTTAAACTTGGTCCAATAAAAATATGTACTAGTGTGGACAAGTCTTAAGAATTCTAAATGAAAGATGTTGACGGTGACAGAATTCTCCCAAATAAGTTCTCAGTATCTGGTGAAAGGGTCACGTTTTTTGTAGTGTAAAAAAACCCCAGACGTGAAACCCCAAATTGTACATTGAAAAGATTTTATTCCCTCGATTAGAAATCCGACTTGGCAAAACAAAAGATTTTTTTTCCCAAATGGAAAACAAAACTAAAAATCAAATATAGAAGTAGTAAAATTGAGTGAGCTTGACTTAGAAAATAAAACGTACGTAATGTAATCCTTAGTATAACTCCTAAACACGTTTGGCTTTGCTTTGACCCAGCATTATAATCCCTTAGGATTTGCAAACCCATACTTCATTGCTGCTTTAAAAAGGTGTGTGACTATAAAACCTTGTGCAGGAAGCGGCAATGCATCTGAGGCACGCTCTGGACTTGAAACCGGACTATGAGCCCGCTATGGCAGCGTTGAAAGACATCGAGAATACGCCGGAAGCATCAGTGCATGTCTATACACTCCTTATAATTGTGTGTTTGGTAAGCGTGTGATATTTTTTTCTTGTTCCTTTAGCACATGTCTTGTAGACTGGTTGGTCTTGCTTTTTTTATGTTCACTGTGCCATCTGCGATTGCGAAGCGTCTTCGATTTTAGCTTAGCTATTATGCGTAAATTCTGATGACTTTCCACAGAGCTGTGGAATAGAATTTTCTTATTACATAAACATCAGTTTGTATATTTTATTAAGTTCTTAAGAATTAAAATAATAAGTACATAGATCACAACGTATACCTAATTGATTAATAAAAATAACAAAATTGTAGGTATCCTAATTAAACTATTCACAAACTATAATATGGTTTCGAAAAATTCATCCATGTGGCTGTCGATTAGTACTCCAAGAGACTGGCGGCATTACCACGTTGTATGGCAATACTTAGCCTCTGGCCAAAAAGTCAGCCCTTGGGTCACGGGAAGTGTCAACCAGCCGTTTCAAGATTTCATTAAAAAGACCATGAGCACTCGGACCCCACGGCTCGAGGATTTCAAGGTCTTTTCAACATCAGTTAGATTTGAAAGTCCACCACAAAGTTTCAGTATGTTCGAGGAGCGTAAAAACTATTTTAACACAAAGCTTTGTGCCTGAGTTTTTGTCGTTCTCTCATTACTGTAAAGGGTCATGCCCTTATTGATAAAGATTTCTTTGAAATAGGGTATTTGTATAAGAATGATTCATGCGGTCCTCGACCCTTTTCCTGATGCATCATACCCCAATGTTTACCTACACGATAAGCGTAACGACAAGCAAGTTATATTTCAACTAATGAACGAAACAGTAAATACGATTGTTCGTAGGGAAAATAAATGATAATATTAAAATATTATTCGTTACGTGACCGCAGCGGAAGCAAGGTTTACCATATCCGAGACCACAATGTTGCAAACAAACACGATTTGTTTACTGATATTCCGACAAACGACAAATATGTGTCCCGAGCAATGTTGATATCAATTGCCGACGATTTTACCTAGCCAAAGGCAACATCATGCTCATCGGGCTTTGATAAATATTTTGTTTCAAGAAGAGTTTGGGGTTCTATTCTGTCAGCTATCTTCGGATTTTGTAGTGTTAAAAAAATTGTGACTAGTCTCAGAATGTAGGTAAAGTCGCGGACTAATGTATACTCACATTTCTGTGTCGTAAGGTCACTCACCAAAAATACAGGGGGTCGATAATTCGTATTCATTAATTTATTACTTAATTGGATGAAAAGCTTCCTTCAATGCTTCAATGCAATCAAATGCTTGTCAAAATAACACAGTATGATAAAAACGAATGTTAAGGCGCTGACAAGACCCAATTGACCAAAATAGGCTTATCTTAAGAAAAAAAATTGCAAAATCTGTATAGTTTGTGGTAGCGGAAAAAAATATATGTTAATTTTGAACATATTTCCCAGAACTTGGTTGTTACCAAAACACGTTTTGAAAAAAAAAATGTTCGATCTAACGTTAAACTAACCTCTTACTTTGCGTTCTAATCCAAAATATCTGCATTAAATATCAGCATACGTTACGAATTTAATTAATAACAATAACGTCTTATTTGAATGCAGAACTTGGTTGTTTTTTATTTTCGATTACTCAACTCAATTTTGAGTACCTATATAATTAAATTGCTTCATATTTTGCAATAAATTACAAGCGTTGTGAAATCGCGCTTCTCTTTCTTTTCTATGCAATCTGATAGTGTCCGCGGTTTAGGTGTTGTCAGCGTCTTAATTAATTATCTAGTACCTACCTAATAATGAAAAGTATTCAATTATAATATAATATAATTATTAGTAACGTGGTTTATGTTATTTTAGTAATCGAGTATTGACCGCTTTGTTGTATTTAACTGTTTTTACAATGAAATATCTTCCAAACTGTATAACATAACGCTTAGTCGGTTTTACCAGTATAAAAAGCTAAAAAGAAAGCCAAAAATGTCTTTCAGCAGCTTAAATCTAAATAAATGAACTAAAATTAATAAACATTTTTAGTCCGCGACTGTACATAGGCCTCGATTCGAAATAGGTAGGTAATAGAGAAATCGTATTCGAAAAATCGAAAGTAATTTTCAATTTTGGCATTACATAAAATATTACATATGATTGTGAAGTGTTACTTGCTAACAATAGGATTTCGTGTCAATGTCAGACAATTTTTCTGACCTTTTCTTGTGTAATCGTTATATGATTTCACTCAAGCTTTTGTTCGGCAGAATATAAAATACTTTACCTCGATGGTTTTGAATCTGAAAATCTCCGAATACGAATTTCGCGATTCACGGTTGCTCTAGTAAAATTGTCCGAAAACGTAGTGGTAGGCCTAGGAAATGTTGGCGTGATGACATGAATTCGTTTTTGACATGTTGGCCTAAGAAGGCAAGAAAGAAAGACATGTGGAAATGAAATTCGTACCATTAAGGTCATTTTAGGGGCTAAGACGTGCTTTCATTTAAGTCTGCGTTGTAGGGTAAACTATTATGTAGGTTGATTAAATAATAAAATTCGCCGAATTAAAATCTCCATTTAAACATTTTCCAGGTGATGGGAGTATTGCTGGTCATACTATCATCAGTGGACAGCGGTGCCGACGTTGAAGAGCATAAGACTCAAAGGCATTTCAACCGAGCAATGGCGATGAGGTCCATCCGTGGCGTAGCCCTACCCGGGTCCCGCGGTCGCAAGAAAGGCGGGTCCTAAACGTACATCACTAGCGATAACCTGAGTTTATGATCTTTGGTCGTGTTCCTAAATTGAATTGTTAACTTTTTTATGTGTTGAACTGCTCAGAACATGTGTTCGAAATTTGTTTTTTTTTTCTTTTGTTTTTGATAAGTTTTTTGACGTGTAACTTGGCGGGAAATGGATGTGGAACTGTTGGCCAATTAGCAGCCCTGTGCGAGTGAAAGGGAATTATAAAATGGGGAAAGAGAAAGGAGGACCACAGATATTTCGACCAAGTATAAAAACTGAAATCCCAGTTTAATTAGTTCTTAAGTTCTTTACCTTATGAATAGGATCCATGCTGGCAATATTTTTTTACGCCATTGGATCCGTTTTGTTTTTTATTTCATGGAGATCGTAAACTCAGGATGATTGAACGAACAACTATCATTACAAACATTTAAGGCTTGATAAAACAAATTATGAGTGATGTCGTCGTATAGCTACAATATTTATTATAATCGCTATGACCCATGGGATAAAACCGTAACATTGTGGTACTGTTCTGTTAAATTAGGCTTTTATTTTACTGAAAATAACATTTTGTATATCATCAAGTTAACTCGGTATAGGTCTTTTTACCCGACTGCCTCAGGAGGGTAATGTTTTTCGAGAGTATGTTTGTATGTATGTATGTCTATTTCTTTGGCACGCTCTGTAGCCTAAACGGCTTGATGGATTTTAACATATGGGATGTCCTTAGATTTGTCTTAATTGTGGAAGTGACATAGGCTGTATAATATTTATAAATTGCATCTTCAAGTACAAAAAAAAAGGAGGGGAATTTTTTTTTTTTTTAATTGCAACAATATTGGTATCAAATAAAAATAAGTAAATAAAGTAATAAGTAATATTATATATTATTATAATAGTAATATTATTCAAATATATATATCATTTTGGTCTTGCCGGCGGGGACTGTCGAATAACCTGAAATATGGTGTATCTTTTGATTGTCCCCGCCTGCGGTACCAAAATTATATAGATTATAACGCTTGTTTTTCCCTTTTCAGTTATGTGTTTTAGCAGTCGGGTTTTTTGTTTTTTTAATTGAAATGTTATGAAGTGTGATGAAGTGGTTACCATTAGATAAATCAAATTGATTGCGTCCCTATGATTGATACGAAACTGGCCGTTGAGAACACGGGCGCGAAAATGTGGATCATCATCCTTTACCCAACTTTGTTGGGGTCAGCTTCCAGTCTTCCAGCTAAATACCAGTAAATTACATGGAGCGACTGTCTATCGGACCTCCATAACCCAGTTACTTGGTAATACGATACCCCTTGGCTAGAAGCGAAAACATGAATACAAAAATAAAATTTTAACTTTGCTATGAACTCTGCCTTGGATTTAGCAGCAAATGGATCATGAATTCATGTGCGACAAGCTGTAGAAGACTTCATATGAAAAAAAAAACCCATTCAAAATTAAAACCCATTTATTCAAATTAGGCGGAGGAATCAGCACTTTTCGAACGTCAAAATTACATAAGCCAGTCCCCCAAAACGCCCGCCCTTCACTACATACTTACCTAGTCCACTATGCCTCTGGTGTAATTCGTTTTACGTGTTCCAAAACTTTGTTGACGACATTTGTAAAGCATAGGGTTGTAAAGAATTTAGCTGTAAACGTATGTCGATGTACTTGGTAACTTGCACTACCGTATAATAGGTACCTTCCATTTATAAGCACCCCAAACTGTTATAGCGTTTGCTATTAAAAAGTATTGGTAAAAATGTAAATCAGGAATACAATAACTTTAACAGTCGGGGAATTAAATTGCTTAGCAGATGGCCACACTAAGAAAACTTGACATGTTGTATCCATTATATACGATTTACATTACACTTTGCTAAAAAAAACTCACTGTACCTAAACAAAAAATATGGCCAGTTATCTTGATGATAATATACCTACCCTTATTGTGTTGTGATTATAACTAACTTGAGATCTGTCGTAGCGACAGAACGTTAATGGCTGGTTGTGCTAATAACTTATTAATATTATATTGATTTATATATTTACAGTTTAATGGAACAGTACTATAAATCAGAGGCTAATGTACAAATATTCTTTATGTAAATGTGACCAGAACGGTCTTGCCATGTCTTATTTGATCTCTGCTTTGTAGTCTTCATCACGTCGACATAATACTGATATGGTGTACCCTTCTAGCAGTTTGGAAATATATTAAAAATGGCTTTTCAGTATATTTACCTTTTATAAAGTACGATCTACAAATCCGCTCCGTTCTCGTTTAATATTTGTATCTTAAGGTAAGAATGTTCTTATTTTTAACAGGAATAAATGCTTTTGGTAAGCAATAATAGTTAAATACTATTTGTAGCTAGTTGATAATATTCGAATAATGAACAAGCTCGAATTTCAAGTTAACTGTAATAAAGCGGAGGGAATAATAATTGTTGAGTACTGCGCAGTGACGTATTCTACCCAAAATGAACAAGAAAGCTGATAATTATAAGGAGTGTACACGTAATCCGTCAAGTTTGAAGACAAGAGCTGGTTATGGCGCCTGCCTTGCAACGAGCGTATCACTTTTGCAACCTAGTCATTCACTTAGACAAGTTTGGCTCGCGATGTCGTGCCGTGTGTGTGTATTTCGTTCAGTAGTGCATGCAAATAAACTTGATAAGTGTTCGTAGCGTCTAAGGATTTAAAACGGAGGAGCAAGTCTTAAATTCGAGATTGGTAAAAATGTACCTGTTTTCAGTGGTTCTTTTGTTAATTTTTGACTATTTATAATACATGATTGTCCTAGCATCTATGTTTGTATTTTTTTTTCTGACCTCTTCGGTATAGTTCAACTCGGCACTTAAAACCTTATGGACGACACGGTTGGCGTAATGGCTGAGCAATCGACTGCTGCGCGCAGCGTGTCGCGGGTTCGATCGCCGCACGGAACAAATATTTGTATGATCTGCAAGTAATTGTTCCGGGTCTGGGTGTTTGTGTTTGTGAGTTCTATGTTCGTGAACGCACCCACGATACAGGAAGAAATTCCTAGTGTGGGGGCAACGTTTAAAAAAAAAAAAGAAACCGATGACATACATAGACACGGAGACACGCTATATCAAGTTGCGCCACAATACCGCAGTCAGTCCTCAGATAGACTGTTAGAATACTCTTTATTACGTATACCATATAAATTACAGATATGAAAAAGAGGGTGTGTGCTTGCCACCTTTTGCTGACCATACGATCGAAGTATAAACTTACGACTGTACGTAATTCAGCGCTGAGTATACGATATTCAGCGTCACCGAACCGAGCGTGACGGTTCAGTTTCGTTCACTGTGCCTGAATAAGTTTTTACTACAAAAATTCTAAATAATGATGAGATGGAATGGCGACAGGTCACGGGAACAATCTGCTAGTCCCTCATTCTCATTAAAATTGACTCGAAAACAATGGTGAGACATGCTGTTTTGGATCAGAATATAGGGCCACAAAAGGGATGAATGACAATTGCATGCAGCTGAGATGATAATGCTAAGAGGTATGTGTTACGCTAATAGATAGAATAAGACAGGAGTAAGTCTTTGTATAAGAGAAAGTCTGAAAATGACACTGGTGACTGAAAGGTGTGGAAATCGATTGTTAACCTTTCGACCGCCACAGTCATGTGTAGACAGAGCAAAATGTGCCCAGCACGCCACGGTCACGGCTACATGACAGATTTTAAGGAATACTTCGTAGCTTGGCGCCGAAGGCACGTCTTTGCTTTTTTGACGTGGCGGTCAATAGGTCAAGGTATCATGTGATTCGGAGGAATGAGGAAAATGTAATGAGAGTTTTGAGTATGAATGTGTATGGCTAGCCTATAAGAGTAGGGGAAGACCAAAAAAACGATAGACTGTGTGAAAGATGATATGGCTAGAATGGGAGTGACTACCGAGATGACAACTAATAGAGAAGTATGATAAAAAAAGTAAACTATATCCGACAGCGTAAATAGTGAACTTTAAAAAAGATGGAATTTTAGATGACCTATTTCTATCTCCGATCCCATACCCCGTACTTGTACACCCTAAGAAAAGATTTGTTCCATACATTTCTTCTTACTAAGAGAGATTTAATAATGATTCTATTTCTGTAAATATTTGTTATAGTCGCGAATCATATTTTGATCAAGATACAACTTAGCACCGACCTGAAAATTGCAATAAACATGACAATTTGAATTTCGCGGGTGACCACAACATATTAGTGTCTCTATGAGTTGATAGATGGTGCTAGTAAGTCCGTTAAGTAAATTGCATTCAGTAGATCCTGATGGCTGCTGTTAGACTAGTTGCTTTCAATGCCGGTAGATGGCGTTGGTTGTTGTGTTCTTGACAATGTGAGGGTAGATTGAAGCTTCGTTTGACAGCTGGCGAATAACCGTTACGCGATCGTCGTGTCTAAATTACCTACGTCACTTTTTGTTCGGTGAACCTAAACGCGTGGTCGTGCCGACAGAGGGCGCTTTCCGGTTTTTCGAACCAGTGACCTAGGGACGCACAGTGTGTTATTTTGCCTTCGTTGCGGACGGACATGCTCGGGTTGTTTTTTTTTCGAAAGCTAACAATCAAACAAAACTCTTATTAAAACTCCGCCGGCTCTAACTTACAACTAAGATTTTTTTTTTCTATGATTTTGTAAATATTTTTTTCCGGCAATTCTCGGTTGGTCGTTTTTTTTGAATGCCTAAATGTTGATCACTATAATAATTTTCGCCACAAATAGATGCAATAATCCTAGGATTTCGGAAATATTGAATATTAAAATTGTGGGTTAGGGTTGTCAATCAAACCTGTGTGCAACATACAATACTTACTTCATGCAAACATTACTCATTATGATTCATTATTTTTAATTTACGATCGAACTGATCAATTTAAAAATATTTACTACTTTGTGACAACCCTATTCCCATAGAAATTAAAAAAAAAAAAACAATCGAAACGCAATATCTCCGAGATCTCGCTAGACACATATTTAGAATTTTCTTAATTTGAAGGTTCTATACATAAATATATTATGCAAACAAAAAAAATGCGACCCGTAAATTTTATATTTTTTTTTCCTATATTAACATTTTTTTTATTCTATTTTCTGTGACGTTAGAGACTTGCATTTTTTACACTGTTTACAAACCAACAATTCATTTGTTTTCTTTATGAGACTGACATTTGCTTTATGCAAGAAATAAGTGTAATCTATAATAGTAATCTAGTCCTAGTTCAACAATAAATTTTATTATTATGTATTATTATTATTAAGTACCAGACGAAAACTCTTTCAAGGTCAATGACCTTTCACTGAAATATGTTTCTCGTAAATGAAGTGAAATATCAAATCGGATATTTTTTGGAATGCTTTAAAGTCTATATAGATAAAAAATTAAACTGGCATGTTCGCAACCAAGGCAAAATGACACACTGTGGGATGCAACGATCGCGTATTCGCGCGACGGACTCGTATAATCTTTGCGCGCGACGATTGCTTTTAACCTTTTGACTGCCAGTCATGTATAGATGATAAACCAAAATGTGCCCAGCACGCCACGGTCACGACTACATGACAGATTTATAAGGAATAATACGTAGCTCGGCGCCGAGGGCACGTTTTTGCATTTTTGACGTGGCGGTCAAAGGGTTAAATAGCACGCGCCCTACCGTTATAGGACGTGCAAGTAATATTCAACCTTAGGGTGATAAAGCAATTAAAAGGTCGACTATACTTATACCCAGATTTGGAACGACTACCTGCAAAATCTAAATAGGTAAGCATTTGTTTCGTGCGGGAATCGAACCCGCCGCGTGTATTGTTTCGGATCAGAAGCTTTGCCAAGAAGCAGTTTTTGTTATAGCTGTCAGTCTACGACCAGTATTAATAAAACGATACTCAAACCTTGGTCTCGCCTTGAGAAAAGATTTAAAGCATTGTTTTGATTGGTTGAATCGAGGTTTAAGTTTGAGTATCGTTCTGTAAGACGAACTTGCAAATATCTGCCACTTACTATTTCGTACAATGGCCAATAGGTCCAACATGCCCAATTCCACTTTGCCCCATAATTTTGTCGTCCACTATGACCCACTTACATCAGTTAGTGGGTCACATTGGAAAATCATTTGGTGAGGCAAATTACACTCGCTAAAACTCATTTCACTATAAATTTCCCACTAGGGCTAGTAGTGTTGGATAAAATAAAATATTTTGGCGAAAACGAAAAACAGGTTTTTCTTAATTGCAAATAATTAAGTTAGCGGGACACAGTGGAATAATCCCAATAGGTTCCGTAAGTCGTAGGTAGGTATAATTGTTTGCAACGCCGCACTTGTGTGAATGGCATCATTTACAGCTAACACCTACCTATATGGTTAACACTATGTACACATCGGTGTGTAGATCCTAATTTACAAAATAGTGTACTACAACATGCGCCAAAATTAAGCGCGTTATTAGGGATATTGTGTAACTCGATAATAGTGATGGTGGAGAAGTGAGACTTGAAGAGGAAAATAATCCCGAGTTCCAAGAAAGAATAATGTAACATTAATATCTATGACAAAGTTACCAGTCTGTGGATTCTTATGCAATTATTGTAAACAATGAGAACGTAAACGACGTGGAAAAGAATCGAAATGGAGAATTGGAGACAATCCAAACTAAAGCAGAATACTTCGTAAGAACTTGGGATAGTGCAAGGAAAGAGATTAGAAAGAATTAACATAGTTTATTTAACTTATTTAAAAGCGTGCAGGCCACTTAAACTAACTAAATAATATAGATACACAGACAGCATTATCGGAGGGAAATTGTATAAAAACAACCAACAATAAAAAATTATAATGAATTTATTATAAAATGTATACATGTAACTGAAATAAATTCCGCCGCACTTTCACTTTAGCCATCTCAAACATCTAAGCAGAAACAAATGTCCAATATTCATATTATGATAATGTACAATTTGAATTTTTCAAAAATAGTGAATTGATCATTACTTATACCTAGTTAACCAAAAGAATAGCTGTTTGAAATAGCGTGGCGACATTAAAAGACGTGAGAATGGTATTTCTTGATCGTTTTGTTAGTGATGCTTAGGTATTAGGCAGCTATGTCGTGGATGCCCAAGCGAAATAGATCGTGTTGTACAAAGAAGGAGTCTCCGAGTGGCTTCAGAACAAACGTTTGCATGTACGGATGTGGAGGATCGTCGTCGCACTGAAATAAACATACATTTACATTTCAGGAGGACACCATTATGAGGACAGAAGGAATTAAATCTACAATTTCAGGTTTGGTATGTAGTAGGAAATAAATATTTGGAAGCCAATACATATTAGTTTTCAATCTAAGATTATATTATTATATTAGCACAAGGGATGCATTCTGGCACTTCATTAAACTAAACTTAGAAGTTAGACCTTTTAATCCAATGTAGACAGAAACACTGGATTTGATTAAAGAGGTCAGAGGTCTGATCAAATCATAATGTCTGTCATGATCATGATATAATAATTAATTAGTTCTAATCATAAAAAAGCAAAAACAAAGATCAATACTATTATTCATCACACCATATGCAAATAAAATATTAAGTGCTAAATTAGTTATTTATTTTATGGATGGTACAAGCAGTGTTGTAAATTACACAGGCCCCCTGCGACATAACGGGAGAGAAACAGCGGCTAAGCGAGCTCTATCTACTAGTAGATAATAGACGCAACTTGCGAGACTGTGTGTGTTTTTATAATGTCCACATATCGAAATGAGACAATCTATGCTTAATTTTATCGACGGAAAAAAATATTAATAAATATTTTTTTATGGATTTTTTTAATATTCTTGACTACTGTGACCCCTGTGTAAACAAAACCGGTGTAACTTTTAAACTAAATGATCTATCGCGATGAAACAAATGATTGGAAGTAATTAGGCATCCTCATAAAATGAAAATTGTGAAAAATACTACCCTCAATTAAAAACAAACAGGTTTTTAGAGCAAAAATCAGATTTTTTTCCCATATTTTTTTACAATAATCGTAAAATTACCATTACGTACCTTTTTTATTACTTTAAGTTATTCTTCATCGTATTAGCTACCCAATAGTAAAAATTACATGTTTTTATAACTCATAAGTCATAACGTTTTCTATCAAATGTTAAAAGAAAAAAAAATAGTTTTTTATGTTTTCTCCATCAATAAAATTAAGCATTGATTCCCTCATTTCGATATGTGCACATTACAAAGACTCGCACTGTATTTTCAGTAAATTATATATTGGACCACGTAATTCCTTTGCCAGATAAGTCTATTTTTTTGCTTTCAATACCAATGTGACAGTTAAATAGTTTCAATCTTTAAGAAGTTTCAATTTACTGGGAATGATTTTCAATGGCGGTAAAACAATTAAGTATGAGGTTGACGATACGATTTTTACCCATTGCTGCCGTGCTACTATAAGATCTTATACATCATTAATGATCACAGCAGCAATGAGGGATAATCACACGACAAGGCGCGCCAGTGTGGGCCTTCTACTGCTTGTCGCATCGCCCCATTGCCGTTTTCTATGGCCTCGCATATTCATTTGTTTTTAAATTAAGCTATCCTGCTACTGCTGTCACAGGCCACATACAAATAGAAAGAAAATAAAAGAAGACTACTAAAACATGAACACTTGCATCACAACTAATCTTATCGAAAATATAAAAGAAAACTGCAAAAACATAAACACTTGTATCACAACTAATCCTAATTAAAAAATAAAAGAAGACTGCTAAAACATAAACACTTGCAACACAACTAATCCTATTGACTAGTCAAGCAACAAAGCTACCTATCTTTCTGACTTTTGTTGTCTGGTCAGTACCAAATTTACTATTGTGTGCTTATTCAATGAATTTATCTGACAGTGACTTCATAATCCAATTGTATGGTAGCTGTAGTTATGTTGCATTGTTAAAAGTTCTAAAGTAAATTAGTAAGAACAGGAAAACTTATAAGAATCATTATTTACAAGACATGATAAGCCTTATTTTAGAAAGGGATCATGTGCTAAGCGATGTGGCAGTGCAGAACTAAAAGCACTAGGGTCTACTCTTACTTTTTATCTGTAGATAAAAGTAATTAGATGTTGTGAAGTGCCAGCCTGAACATGTCGTGTTCTACATAGAATGAGTTTGCTATTGGCTTCAGTACAAATGTTTGAAAGTATGCATGAGGTAGGTCATCATCCGTCTGTTTCAAATGCAATAAAATTATTTATTTATAGAGGCATTGCTTTATGAAATTTTATTGGAGCATCTTTTAACCTTTGGCAGGAATAAAAACAAATAGAGAAAGTACTAACTAGACAAACAATTTTGGGAAATATATTTTATGGGACAAAATATTTGCAGAATATGAAAAAGATATCCCAATATTACATACAGTATACTGCCGTGCTAACGAAGAATACAATAACTCGATTTTGGACGATTTTAAGTTATATATATATTCGGAATCAGCTAATTTAGCGAATTCCGAATATATATATAACTCAAAATCGTCCAAAATTGAGTTATTGTATTCTTCGTTAGCGCGGCAGTATAGCAGTCACAATTTTCTGTATTTTACAATGAGGAGTTATGTGCAATTGTAACACACATATAAAACATTATGCACATTATTAAAGCATTACAACTTATAAAAAGGTCTAGTTTATCTTTTAATTTCTAAGTAGGTAATAAAAAAAAGAGATTAATAATATCATACCTGGAGCTGTCCAAGCACATTTATTAGTACTCCACCATCAAACATGGGCTGAGAGTCAACGGCAGTTATAATCCTTCCAATTTTCTGAAATGCTAAACTCTGAAATATAATAACTGTAAGTCAATAATTTGTGATACAAAATTATTTTGCCATTAAATTGAAGTATACAGAAATTGAGTTATATGTAATGCGTAAAAGTAATCTGTCCAATGTTCCAAATAATTGATTTCATATGAGACTTGACATAAACAAGAATCATTACTCGTTCAATTAATATTGCATTGAATTATGTTTGTTTTTCCAATATGACAAGTCAGAGTCATTGAACTAAGTTATTTGTTAAGGCAATGAACTGCAGACACATACATTTAACTTTTCCATTATTTTAACTGCACCTTGCAACTGTACACCCTCAAAAGTCATGAACGACGTTTCAACCTGAAATGAGATACATACATCAACAATATAATGATACATGCTAAATCAATATTACTGGCAGTGGGGCTCCTTCTAGGATTACTGAGTGACTCATAATAGTTTTGGTTACACTAGAAATGCAAATTTACTGTTTTTAGCTGTTAGTCACCTTCAGATGACATGTTTTATTGAAATGACAAGACATTGTGAAATCGACATGCAAAAAGTTATTATTTCGGCGGGAGCAACGAGATAACCTAAAAGCAAAAAGAAAATTGCTGTGATTTACTTAAACATTTAATTCTATATAACAAGTAGTTTCTGAGACTGAACATACTATAACTAGAGGAAATACTTACATTATACATATTCACTAGGTTTGGTCGCTGTGCCGGATCATCGAACAGTGTGTAATATTGCTGTACAAATCCTTTACCAATTGCATCGTATTGCGGATTGAGCGCCATTATGGCGATGTATATTTATCTAAATTGCACTAAAACACCTAAAATCACTTTCAATAATAAAATGCAGGCCTTTTATGGGGCTTTTGCATACCCTGGAGGCTTTCTTTTTGTCACACAAGAAAAAATGGCAAACCGTTGTTGGTGTTGCCCGTATTTTGTATACGTCACAGATTATAGAAACCTTCAGGAAGCTAAGAACAGGAAATATGAATTTTCTCATCAGCTATAATATCAAGAATATCAGTTTATAATGTTTATTTCATTCATTCATTCGTTGTAGGAGTGGGCGATACAAAATCGTATATATTATTATTATTTGTTTTCTTATGATTCGCTTATTAGTAAAGCAGTCAGTCCTAAACCTGAGAAAAGTAAGATGATAGTTCAATTCACTGATTAGTACCTATATAAATAATTGAGACAAATATATCCGAAAAACCGAAACGATGGTAATAGTTTCATTTCAGAATGTCATATTATCAACAATACCAAACAATACATTCACTGATTTAAGGCTTCTACATACTGGCGCGACTTGTCGCGCGACGCGTCGTGACACAAAGGCACCGCTTCACAGTGGAACGAATGTATGGGAGCGGTTGGACGTAGACATGTCCGAAAAATAAGAGTAAAATTATGCCAAACTAATGATGCCATCTTATTCGATTACTTAATGCCTTCATAAATTGTGGTGATGAATTTCTTCATAACTCCCATATTTCGGGAGTAATTTGAGAAAATGTGAAATTTTACTATGAAAATGAGTGTATCGAGCTCTCTCCCTCCTGATTCCGGGCTTGTTTCAAGTAGCGGTCTCTAATATCGTAATGCTATTACTAAGAGCTATATTTAATACTAAGACACATAGTGCGCCAAATGTGCACTTTCTGGGATAAAAGGAAATGAAAATTAAAAAAAAAAAACGTTTTTTCCCCATTTGTATTTACTTTAAACCGCAGACAGACTTATTAAGAGGTCTATAAATATATTATATATATACAGAAATATATATTAACAAAAATATTCACAAGAACTGATGAGAGTATGACTTTTAAGTAAGTTGATAATAAATTACCTAGTTTCATTAAAAGTACAATAAATAATTAAGATGTAAGCTCTAATTTACTAAGTTACACATTTTAAAACAATAACATCATTTAATTATCTTCGTCATCATCATCATCATCAATTAATTCAAATTCAGAATCGATGTCCGCTAAATCATTTATGTTAACAAATTCGATATCACTTTTCTCAGAATCCGTAAGCTCATAAAATTCCTTAAAAGAAGATTTTTTTACAAACTTATTTCCTTTTGGACGGATACTTGTAACAAGTGGATCAGAAGACAGTAAAAGATTGTGCATAATATCTTCATTGCATGAGATACTGCTATGCTTTCGAGAATGCCCCTCTCTATATTTTCTAAAATCTTTATTTCTAGCCTCAGATGCCTCTTCGGATAGAAAACCAATGGGCACAATTGACATGTTCTGAACTATGTCTGGCCCATGCATTAAAATTTTATGAAGTGAAGAAGGCATATAATACCATGGGTATAACTCCACGTAAAGCTTAGCAGTATCAAAGCAGAACTCTCGGAATTTAGTTACGTTGATCTTCTCTCCTGATGAAATACACTGCAAGATCACACAGATTTTTCTTAAAAGCATAGCATCTATTCCGGTCAGTTCAGCAGATTTAGTGTAGTTTTCAAAAAATCTCCTTGCCGAGTTGCCATTGTTGGTGGATCCACTGCCTTGTTTCACAACATCGAGAAGTAAGCCCGTTTCTCTTCTTACAGCCTCTTGAACTCTTTTCTTCCTGTCATCAACTTGCCTTTTTGCTATATCACCCCTTACTTGCCATGATTTTATGTCTAATTTGTAGGAAATGTGTAATAAGCATTCCATTGAGCGAATCCAAGCGTGAAGGGTGCTTAAGCTATATTTATACATGTCCTCGTTTGCGTGTTTATCTTTGATTAACTCTAAATTATTCATTTCTTTAGGACAAGCCTTGCATATGTCACACACTGAAGCTGCTGTATTGGATATAATGGAATGAATTTTACCATCAATCATTGTCAACAGCAGTTGGTGTTTGACACTAATTCCATCAGTGATGGTGGATGGAGTTAAGGCTTCAATCTCTGCTTCGATTTCAGCCATCTCTCTCTGCACATTTTCTTTGGTTTCCTTTATAAACTTAAACAATATTGGCCGGCAAAATGAAGTGGAAGATGGTCGCTCGTTTTCCCAAATTGTTACACCTTTTGAGACGAGCCGCAGTGGTACAAGACTAATCATAAAATTACTAGCAAGATCGATTTGCTCATCTTCACTCGTCCTTTGATGATAAATGCTTTGGCTAGATGATCCGTCAAAACCCCATTTGCTGGTCAATACGAGCTGTTGATTGGGATCAACAGGGGTTTCTAACGACCTAATAAGTCTTCTTGAGGTTAAATCCATCAAGGCTTGTAATTTGATTTTTGCAGAGCTCTCTGTAACTGTGAGATCTTCTTTGGCCGGATAGCACTTAATTTTTTCTTTAACCAACATGTAGTAACTCGGGTATTGAAGAGCTCCTTCTTGAGTGTTGAAATCCCGAAGAGTGTTATAGCGCCATTTCGATAAGTTCATCGATACATAAAGAGCCAATGCCTTCAAAGGGGATATTTCCCGTACCTGAATTGATTTACCTTCAATGAAGGCTTTGATTTTTGAGGCCTCTTCTGGATTCTCCGTCAAGTATTTCATAACATAAGCTGTATCGCTTTGTCCTGCCTTTTGAAGCGCCCTTTCGGCCGAAAACATAATTTCAGCGCTGCTACTGCTGCATGAAAGACTATCTTCAGTGCGTCTTCTTTTTTGCCGGTTACTAAGGTCCTCAAAAGATTTACGAGGACTAGGATGTGTACAAGTTGAAGCATCAGATTTAGCAGGAGAAATTATGGGCTCGATGACGTCACTTATATTTTCTGTAGAAGGTTCCATATTTTCATTCTGTAATTCCGGCCATTGAATTGCAGCCTGTAGCCAAATCTCATGTTTCTTCCGAAACTTATCTGTGCTTCTTCCAGACTGTGTCCATTTTGCATAAATGCGGTAGCAAAATCGACGACACCAGTCTTTTAAACTTGTTTCAGCACTTTCACATAACTGAACACAACTGTTATCTTTTAAAACAGTGAACAAATAGTTAAAGTCGCGTAAATCTTTATGTGCGCGTGCGCATAAAGCAACGTGAATATCAAGATTTGTATTAAAATTTGGAAAATACATTGCGAGATTAGCTTGGATACAACGAGGTGTAAATCAACACTGATTTTAAAGTTACTAATAGTGACCTATTTATATAAAATCCAGGTATCCCAGGTATCCTTTGTTAAATATTGCAAGGTAATTAGTTATTGTGATAATTAGTAAATGATGCATGCTAAATTAGTGTATTAAGAGCCATTTAGTAATTAAATAATAGCAATGTTCTTATCAATAATCATTAATGCATCAGTTTTATATGTAAACCTTAAGTCCCTAATTATATATCCTAATTAGCTTATATCTTCTCTAATTGGCTGCTCAGAAATGTTATTGTAATAAGGTAAACCTTTAGAAAAACGGTTTTAATCAACAAAATAAACAAAAAATAAAAAAATTGTGTTATAAAATAAACATCACTCTTTATCCCAGAAAGTGCACATTTGGCGCACTATGTGTCTTAGTATTAAATATAGCTCTTAGTATTAGCATTATGATATTAGAGACCGCTACTTGAAACAAGCCCGGAATCAGGAGGGAGAGAGCTCGATACACTCATTTTCATAGTAAAATTTCACATTTTCTCAAATTACTCCCGAAATATGGGAGTTATGAAGAAATTCATCACCACAAGTTATGAAGGCATTAAGTAATCGAATAAGATGGCATCATTAGTTTGGCATAATTTTACTCTTTTTTTTCGGACATGTCTACGTCCAACCGCTCCCATACATTCGTTCCACTGTGCGCTTGTAGCGCTACACGCGGTGTCTTTGTGTCGCGTCGCGTCGCGCGACAAGTCGCGCCAGTATGTAGGAGCCTTTATGATGAGTATTTAAAAAATTGATGAGAGCACTGGGACCGATTATGGCTTAATTCGGAATGAAGCCTTTGATTGAACAAAATTTTGACATTGACATTTTGGAGATGGTAAACTAAAAAATCTTCGAATGCAAATTATTTTGTTTGTTACTCAATAAATTGTGCTTGAAATCAATTAAATTTTAACTCCTAAGTGCATTTATACAAACCAACATGTCTCTAGCCGATGAATTGCTTGCTGACTTGGAAGAAAATGACGATGGAGAACTTGAAGCTCTTATCGAAAGCAATAAGATGGACGAAGACCATGAGTTCGCCGTGCCATATCCTGTTATTCCAAAAGAAGAAGACATAAAAAACGTATCTATCAGAGAATTGGCTAAATTGAGACATTCAGATCGATTGAAACGGGTAATAAACGTAGTTTACGAAATAACTGATTTGGTTTGTATGCGAGTGCACAAAGCGAAATTAACATACCTGTGTTGTTATTTCAGGTAATGACATCAATAGAACACAATATTGGTAACAATAGACAAAAAATTGAAGTGACAGGGTTGATGGAGACAGACCCGGAGTACCAGCTCATTGTAGAAGCTAACAACATAGCTGTTGAGATTGATGGAGAAATTGGTAGGTTCAGATTTTATATTAAACCCCCTGTTCCACTATCTTAAATTCCTACCTATGTCATTGTGTTGCTGTCCTTTTCAAAAACAATATTAAATTCCTTTACAATTAGAATGTTTAAATGCTATGCAAACATTGATTGCCTTAGTATTGTGCAATAGTGTGTTCTATAGTTCTTATAATGGATTTCCAAAAAATAATGTTGGGTTAAAAAATAAAATAGCGCTTGGTGGCTACCATGTCTAAAAAAAATAAAAACATTTAGTCAATCATAAACATGAGATAAAAATTATTTTTCAGCTATTATCCACAGATATGTTCGGGATAAGTATCAGAAAAGGTTCCCGGAGCTGGAGTCCCTGATCATATCACCGCAAGACTATATCCGTTCAGTCAGGGAGCTTGGCAATGATTTGGATCAGGCGAAGAACAACGAGACACTTCAGAGTTTCCTTACGCAGGCTACTATTATGATTGTGTCTGTTACTGCGTCAACAACACAGGGGTATGTAACATAGTTGAATCGTTATTGATTTAAATATCATGGGAAATCAATGGTAGAATCGTAATGTAAGTGAGGATAGTAGTGAATTTATACCAGCTCAATTATTTTTTGTCTTATGGAAGTGTCTATAGGTTCTAGTAGTTACTATTATCTACCTTCTGTTACACATTACTAGCTTTTGCCGACGGTTTCTCCCATGTGGATGCTGGAAATTATTCCTCGGGAACAGTACTGGGAAAAAAGTATCCTATGTGTTAATCCTGGTTATATAACAATGCGCTCAGATGTGGAGTTGGGGACACCAGCCCGTATTACCTATTATATTACCTAATCCAGGTTTTAATCTGTGTGCCAAATTTAATCCAAATCCCTTTAGCCGTTTTTGCATGATTGAGTAACAAACATCTAAACATACAAACTTTTACATTTATGATATTAATAGGGTGGATTTTTGAGACGGGGCAGTAAGGGCAGGTGCCTAAAACTTTGCAGCTACAGGAAAACGATCTTAGGAGATTGCTAACTTTTTGAGACATTTTCATCCATGAATGCAAATAAAAAAGTCTCAAAAAGAGTACCTAGGTACTAGAAAAGTCAGAAATCGCAAAACTTTTTCCATGCTTTTCATAGGAAAGAAACTCCAACTTACTTTTGTATGATGGATAGACTAGCCGAAAATATTTATCATGCTGACAATTTTTTTTTCAAAATCTGAATGCAAGATCTAGATTTCTCAAAGTTAAGGATAGTCTCCTAAGACTGTACTGTTTTCTTACTCACAAAAATCCGCCCTGTATAGGAACTATGCACACTGAATTTTTTTATGCACAGTTGACTAAGGCCTAGTTTACCATTAGGAGTTACTCAATTATTAACTAGTTCTGTATGTCATCCTGTATTCTTATTATAAAACCTTTTGTATCATATTTCAGGAAGTTATTGACTGAAAGCGAGCTTGCTGAGATTAATGATGCTTGTGACATGGCCGCAGAGCTAAACAGTTTAAGAGCCAATATTTATGAATATGTTGAAAGCAGAATGGCTTTTATTGCACCAAACATAACAGCTATTGTGGGTAAGTTAAATAATAAAATGGACAGAATATATACCGTGTTACAATTTACTTAGTAGTTATTTACAGAATAGTGCTGTTATCATGATTACCAGTATTGGACATTACCTTCTTCTACCTTTTGCTTTTGACATCAGTCATGAAAACACAAATAGATGCTGATTCAGATGATTCTGTATTCATCTATCTTTAAGTTACAACATAATCAGCCTATAATGTTCCCACTGCTGGGACACAGGCCTCCTCTCTGTGAGAGGGAGTGGGCCGTAATCCACCACGCGGGCACATTGCGGGTTGATAGATGTCCCATGTCTTCGAATTTTTGGTTCTAGGACATGCCGGTTTCCTCACGATGTTTTCCTTCACCGTTTTGAGAACAGTGGTGATGAAATAATTTACACAAAGTAAAGCGCCTGCCTGGGTTCGAACCTACGATCTACAATTCGTAAGTCGCGGCCGTTACCACTGCGCCACCACTGCTCTCGAGTTTGAACAATGAAAATAAATAACACTTAAGTCCCTGATTATAACATTTTTAAAAAGTACATATCTTCAAATAATACATTTTCAATTACTAGGTGCATCAACAGCAGCAAAGATCCTAGGTGTGGCGGGTGGTCTATCCAAGCTAGCTAAGATGCCAGCCTGTAATATCTTACCATTGGGGCAGCAAAAGAAGACTTTGTCAGGATTCTCACAGGCTACTGCCCTACCCCATACTGGCTTCATATACTTCTCAACTATAGTCCAGGATACCCCACCTGTAAGTATACTGTAATTAGTTTATAATGGACTATTTGGCAATAAATGATAATACTGGTAATACACACTTTGATACCTGAACAATTTTTCCTTCCATTGCATTGATACAAAGTTTCAAGTTTATCTATGAATTAATCTAAATCAAAGTCAAAGGCCTCTCACTGAAAATATGGTCTAGTTAGATACAATATAACCCTGTATGTTTTTGTCTGTAATAAATACTATGTTCAATTCGTAGGAACTAAGATACAAGGCGGCGAAATTAGTGTCAACCAAAATAACATTAGCAGCTCGTGTCGACGCCTGTCACGAGAGTACTGATGGAAGTATCGGACGGATGCTGCTGGAATCTGTTGAGAAGAAACTTGACAAAATGCAGGTAAGTCATATACTGATACAAATTAGAATGGTCAATGGATGTTAAACCATCGAAAGTGTAATCTCGTGGCCACGAGATACACGCTCAAGCGACTTGCTGAGCGACGGACGGAAACAGCTGACGCGCGCGCGTGTCGCTTGACCCAACTCGCATCGCTCGGGGCCGAGTTGCGTAGAATCTTCTGCAAATACTAACTCATTAAAGAAATCGCAAATAATGCTTGCTTGATACTCCAATTTCTACCCGCCAACAATAACACTGCCCTATAAGTCATTAACTATTATAGTGTGGCCATTAGTGCTGTGCACTCCCTGAGCTATGCGCGGCGAAGTGGGAGGCGAAGAAAAAAGTGCATGAGTTCACATGAGATCGATACATGTCGGACAGATCTTACGATATCAGTTTGCATTTCTAAGGCAAGACTTGTGGCGGGACGATCGTCGGAGGCTATCTATCTGTAATATATTATACTTACTTAGTTGATTAAAATGTAACCAAAATATACTCATATTTTATTAAAAATATGCATGTGATAAATAAGAACTAAACTTATAATTATTAGCCTCCGCAACGATTTTGGAAATATTCACATCATTTTTAAATTCAAAGCTTTCTTTGTCTGGTTTTTTTTTCTTAAAATATTCAGCCACCTTAAAAATGACAGTCTTCATATCAGGAGATAACGCACGACCCATCTTTGAATATTTATCTCATGTGCGTCTGACATTGACAGTCCGATACAGATAACACTACCTGCCGCCACGAGCGTTGACGCGCACTGACACTGACAGAGCGTAGCAGCCGATTCTCCCCCCCGTCTCGCCGCGCGCATACCACAGGGAGTGCACAGCACATGGCCACACTATAATAATAATCTCCGCAGTCGAAATCATAGAAGAAGGAATTCTTTGTATATAAGTGAAAAGGGATACGCCCCGACAGTGTTTCGCTTCTGTTCAAAATACAACTTTATTTTTTGATGCTGGAACTTGACCATATTCTCTTTTCAGTGACTATATTCAGACTCATATCTTTTGTAAGTATTCATTACATGTATCTTTCTTTTCCACAAGGAACCACCACCGGTAAAGTTCGTGAAACCCCTACCCAAGCCCATAGAGCAGAGTAGAAAGAAGAGAGGCGGCAAGCGAGTGAGGAAGATGAAGGAACGATACGCCATGACAGAGTTCAGGAAGAACGCAAACAGACTTAACTTCGCTGACGTGAGTGTAACGTTGGAATTTTATTATTTTTTCGTATGCTACAATATTGGTTGCATCATTTCTCGTGTTTATGATACAATTTTTGGTTAAAATATAGGATTGAAAAAAAATTACAGCTAAAATCTGTTCAATGTGAAAAAACAGTCAGTAGCAGGGAACGGCAAATTAAGTACACGTTCATTATTGTAGGGCAAAGAAAATCAATCAAATTTTACTCAACTAATTGCAGTCCTGGAGACCCCGTTGCTTCTATTGACCTCTCAAATAAGAAAACATTCTTAAATATTTAATGGAATCCAACAATTAGCTTTTAAAAATAGCATCTCATTGTGCTTAAACCCTAGCTCAAATACTTCGAGATCAAAGTTTCTAAGAAAAGCAATTTTCAGGAAATGGGTTACTGTGTATGCCGTGATAGACGAAATTACATAGCCATTTTAATGAAACAGGTATCATATCGGTGAAAATTCTTAGCATTTCATGATGGAGAAACCGCCATAATTATCGGATATAGTGAGAGCAGCTAATGCAATGTACGCTGATAGTCGAAATAATTGATGGTATCATTATCTGCGCTTGCGTTCGCGGAATCCTTAGCGTAAATGTGACGTTGCGCTCGACGGTCCGAGGCAGATGCGTTGAATTTCAAATCGTTCGGCAGAAGTGGCCCGTTTTTTCGCGCGACTCAAATAGACCGGAACTCGACCTGTTCAAGCGCGCGGACGTCCGGCCGGCCCCGGTGCGCGTGCGCTTACTGCGATTAGTGGTCATACACGGTAGAGGCAGATGCCAAGCAGTATTATTTATTTTGACCAAACTTGTCTTGTAAAGTTAAGTATTACAAAAGATAAATATAGGTAAATTAATCACAACAATATTATAAGTAATTTTGGGTGGTATGTCTTATTTTTGTTGTTGTCTTGTTCTTCTTATTTCTCTGGGAGGCTGCGATTCTACTGTTGTATAAAAAGGCAATAAAATGCTTTGTTTTATTTTTTGGACTTTTTTTAGGTTACAGTTTCGTTTGTCAATGGGCAACCGGTGACCTAATCTAGCAAGAACGCAATAACCATAGTTATATCTTGATATAAAAATATCTAGAGCGAGTAACTTATAATAATAAGCGCGTGAGTTGAGATGAACAATACGTAATTTGTTTTCATTACTAGATCTAACCATCGAAGCAAAGCCTCGCCGTGGTTTATAATTAAGTTTATTCTATAGGATATTAAAATAATTGGGTGAATTGGTTTAGGTTTATGGGGCAGGGAATTATGTTTCGTCTTGCTATTTTTTGGCAAAGCACATGGGATCGTTTATTAACCTTTTAACCGCCACAGTCATGTATAGATGACAGACCAAAATGTGCTCAGCACGCCACGGTCACGACTACATGTCAGATTTTAAGGAATAATTCGTAGCTTGGCGTCGAGGGCACGTTTTTGCTTTTTTGACGTGTCGGGCATTGGTTATATATTGTGTGTTTCCAATTTGTCATATTAGCCGGCGTGCTCATAAAAGAAAAATGCGAGGAGGTTGGTAATTTGTAATCATGAATGAAACTCTTTAACAATTACATGCCTCTCCTGTCGCCTTTTCATCCCTCAGTCAAGCACAACAAAGTCGCAACAATGCTTTTGTTGTTGCGACTTTGTTGTGTATCTATTTTATAGTTGCAGTTTCTAATGGATGAAGATTTCCCCCGTATAAGTATTAGTGCACTTTGTTGGCGGAGCGGCGCGGCGGCGCCCGCTTTAATTGCCAGCACTGATCGAAAAAACATCCATTAAAATTCCATCTGTGTTAATATTATTCATACCAATTAGTATCAATCAAGACGTTTTCTAAAATTTTACAAGATTTATTATGAACTACGAATAAAATATAAATCTATGAGATAGTTTCTCATTATGTTATGAATATTTCATAAAAGGTGTTATGTATTCCATTTGTAATATTTGCAATCAATCTTATGAGTATCTAGTAATGTCTATGACAGTTAATACGGGCAGTCAAATGCCTGTAAGTCTGGAAATATTTTTTCTCAGCAATGCAATTGAGTTGTGGAGGGCTGATGACAGTCGTTCCATGTTCAGTAGGTATCTAGATAGTATTTGCGCTGAATTTACCGACCTAGGTAGTACCTTAACTGGGTTGGCATTTTGATGGTTATGTCCACCAATATGACAAGACATTTATTTTATGAGATGTGAAACTCTAAACACTTTATTGCGCTGTGTTTACAACTACATGTATGTCCTAATATTCAACACTTCCTCTTAAGACGCTGACAACAGCTAAACCGCGTTCACTGTCAGATTGCATAGAAAAGAAAGAGATGCGCGATGACACTACGCTTGTAATTTATTGCAAAATATGAAGCAATTATCTATTTACTCAATATTGAGTTGAGTAATCGAAAATAAAAAAACAACCAAGTTCTGCATTCAAATAAGACGTTCTTGTTATTAATTCAATACCTACGTAACGGAAGTTGATATTTAATACAGATATTTTGGATTGGAACTCAAGATATTAGGTTAGTTTACCGTTAGTTTGTATCGAGATTTTATTTTTCAAAACGTGTTTTGGTAACAACCAAGTTCTGAGATATATGTTCAAAATTAACATATATTTTTTCCGCTACCACAAACTATACAGATTTGGCAATTTTTTTTCTTAAGACAAGCCTACTTTGATCAATTGCCTCCAGGCAGCGCCTTAATGGCTTTTAAACCTACAAGTTTCAATCGGGAAGCTATAGAAGTTACTTAAGATGTTTACTGTCAATCAACTTTCTTTGTCTACTTAGGGAAGTCCATTTCCTTTATTATTCTTTAATTGCGATTCTATGGTACTGTCTGTATCCAATAGAATAGGAAAATCCATTAAATATTAATCAGTTGGATATATGCATAGATATATACAAACAGAATATACTATGTCAGAAGAAATAACGATCGGTAGAGGAGAAATAACGATCAGTAGACCAGAAAACGAATCCAACAAATCGCTGGGATGATTCTGCCAACTTCTTACGTATATGTTCATGTGCCTTCGCTTTAAAAGACAACGATAGGTTGCCGTCCTGATGTTCATTATATTTCCTTTTCAACAAATAGTTATGTAGTATACATAAAGTGACCATACGTCCCGTTTTGAAGGGAGTCCCTTTTCTCGGTCCCCTGTCCCGTTGTCCCTGGAAAAAGCTCCGGGAAGCAAAATATTCCCGTTTTACGAAACAGCGCAGAAATTCCTCTGACAAATATAAATATAATTAAAAATGAATATGTTGCATATAATTTAATAATAATTACTGTCAGAGGAACTTTGCTTTATTATTTTTATTAAGCTAGTGAACCGGTGATTGATTTGCTTTTTCACAATTTGTTATAGTAAAGATAATTATAATTAATCTGAATATAATTATAGTGAACATTAATTATATTAAGTTACACTTTTTATTAAAAAAAAGTATGTTTATTTTAAATGTTAACCTGCTAACTGACGTATATATAAACCCATGTCCCGTTTTGAGTTTAAAAATAAATAGTCAGTTTAAGTATACAGTATATTTTAATCGGGTGTCAGACCAAAATTACCAGCCTGTCCTAATTTCCCCCTGCAAGTCAACGGCCTCGTCTCGTACAGACAAATCTCACATTAATCATTAGTCACCACATTTGCTTACTGTGTATTAGCCAAACCTAAAAACCAGACAAAACATAAATACGATTTAATTCCTCAGATTGAAGACGACGCTTACCAAGAAGACTTGGGCTACTCTCGCGGCACGATCGGCAAGTCAAGCACAGGCCGAATTCGTCTGCCTCAAATAGACGAGAAGACCAAAGTGCGCATCAGCAAGACTTTACAGAAGAACTTGCAGAAACAGCAGCAGTATGGTGGCGCTACCAGTATTAGGAGGCAGGTGTCCGGTACTGCTTCGTCTGTGGCGTTTACGCCCTTACAGGTTTGTTATTTAGATTATTTTAATATAGAAGAGAACTGATGCGGCAGCCATCGGCCCCATGGCCGAAAGGTTCTTGAGTGGCGCCCGCTTACCGGAAGGTGCAGTGTTGGCACACCACAGGGTGGCCTGGATCTTTTGAAGGTCGCGGTAACCGGTAGATGTGACGACGGTTCGGGAAGGTCTATGTTCAACATCGTCGAACGTGTGACAGTTGAAATGATCACGAGTAGAAATCATATACAGGTATGGTATATGGTATGGTATGGTATGGTGGTGTATGGTATATGGTGAATGAAGCAGAGGCTCAGGAAGATGGCAACTGCTTTATCCTGTCATCCGTCGTGCAATAACGATGAAACGTCTGCGACCCGTTGGATATATGTTAATTTACGCGACAGCTCTATTTTTCAGACACAGGCTAAATAAAAACCTTAAAGTCTTAAATTCGGTTTATTTATAGAATATGCAAACGCGAAATGTGTTTACATTACTACGAGATTAACACATTGTATACCATTATCATTCTCCTGCCCTTATCCCAATTTATGTAGGGTCGGCGCAACATGTTCCTTTCTTCCATACTTCTCTATTAGTTGTAATCTTGGTAGTCACCCCCCCCCCCTTTTTAGCCATATCATTTTTGACACAGTCCATTAATCGTTTCTTTGGTCTTCCCCTACTCTTATAACCATCGACATTCATACTCAAGACTTTCCTCACGACATTTTCCTCATTCCTCCGCATCACATGCCCATACCATGACACCCGATTTCCGCACAACTTCTCAGTCACCGGTGCCACTTTCAGACTTCCTCTTATGTACTCATTTCTTATTCTGTCCATTTACACATTGGAGATCGTCGTGTAATAATGATTTATGAATGTCAAACGAAATTGACTTTCGATATATTAAAAAACAAATTAAATATCTGCAATACCATTAAAAGTTGCGTTTTGAACGATATGCTTCCTAATTTGGATGGTTCGTAAATATTGAAAAACAAAATCTCACATTTTGTAAACATGTGCATCAAATATTATGCATGTATAACATAATACAGATAAGGTATTGCAAGACTTCTTTAAGAATTTGAATAATTGAATAACGACTAGCAAAAATAGCTGTGAGGCACGTTCCCAATTAGGCAGGTTCATGGGCTTAGGGTCGTCAGGTCCTCGGCGCTGCCAATGGCCTCAAGCTGAAAATTACGGCAACTGGGGCCCGAATGGTGCAAGTCCCCGGTGCGGCTAGTGGCCCCACCGCTGACGCCCTGGCCGAAAGGCTTAGGGCGTCCCTAAATGCGGACGAAGCCCGAGTGTCCAGGCCCACCAAGTGCGCTAGCATGCGCATTATGGGCCTGGACGACTCCGTGACGGAGGAACATGTGGTCGCCGCAGTGGTTAAGACTGGGGGGTGCTCTGCCGAGCAGGTGAGGACAGGCACCATCCGTCCTGACTCCACGGGGCTGCAAACCATTATGGTGAGCTGCCCCGTGTCGGCGGCCAGGAAAATAGCCGGGGAGGGCCAACGGCTATTGGTGGGCTGGGTCTCCGCGCAGGTGAAACTGCTGGAACCCAGACCTCTGAGGTGCTTCCGCTGCCAGGTGGGCGACCACGTGCGAGCGAATTGTACCTCGGAGGTGGACCGCAGTGGTCTTTGTTACCGCTGTGGTCTGCCCGGGCTTAAGGCTGGCTCGTGCAATGCCACGCCGCACTGTGCCGTATGTGCGGCGGCTGGCAAGCCGGCCGAGCACCGGATGGGGGGCAAGGCCTGCGCCCCACCCGCCAAAGCCAGGGCCAGAGGCAAGCCCTCCGCCACCGCCGTCACCACCGCAGCCGCCACCACTGCCACCGCCGCTGCTGCCTCCACCACCGCCGTCGTCGCCGTCGCCACCGTGGCCGCTGCGTTAGGACCCTCTCAGGGGGCTGGGAAGGAGGCTCAAGAGGGGGCTGACATGGAGTACCAATAATGGCCCCATTACGCCTCCTCCAGGCGAACATCAACCACTGCGCCATCGCTCAGGATCTGTTGCTCCAGAGAATGGCGCAGTGGTCGATTAACATCGCCGTGGTCGCTGAGCCGTTCTTTGTCCCGCCCAGGGATGACTGGGTGGAGGACCTGAGCGGCTCAGTGACCCTAATTTCGTCGGCCACCGCCGGTACTTCGTCCCTCGAGGCCGTCAAGAGAGGACGGGGTTGCGTAGCAGCACGGTTCGGGGAGATTGTCGTAGTGGGGGTCTACTTCTCTCCGAACCGAACTCTTGCCGAGTTCCACAACTCCCTTGCGGAGTTGAGAGATGTCGTCGTCGGGTTTGGTTCCCCGTGTTCGTCCTTGGGGACTTCAATGCCAAGAATTTGGCTTGGGGTTCCCGGTTAACGGACACACGGGGCAGGATGGTGGAGGACTGAGCTCTGGAGACAGGCCTGGTCGTTCTAAACCGAGGTTCTGTCCCCACGTGTGTGCGGATGTGGAGTGAATCAGTGGTGGACATCTCGTTCGCCAGCCCCGCTCTGTTGCCGCGTGTAGTTGACTGGCGCGTCATGGAGAGGGTGGAGACCTATTCCGATCACCGGTATATCCGGTTTGACGTCTCCGCCCAGACCTCGAACGCGCCGGTCCGACGGGCCCCGAGTGGTCCGCGGTGGGGGCTGAAGCAGCTGGACCGGGAGCTCCTCCTGGAAGCCTCGATCGTGCAGGCCTGGGTGTCACCACCGGACAGGCCTGCTGACATCAACGACGAGGCGGAGTGGTTCCGGGAGGCCATGTCTGACATATGTGACGTGGCAATGCCCCGTCACATATGTCGGACAGAGCCAGTGGCCCAGGGGCAACTGCCGCGACATACGAGTTGTAGGTCGTAGGTTCGAACCCAGACAGGCGCTTTACTTTGTGTAAATTATTTCATCACCACTGCTCTCAAAACGGTGAAGGAAAACATCGTGAGGAAACCGGCATGTCCTAGAACGAAAAAAAAAATCGAAGACATGTGACATCTACCAACCCGCACTGGGCCCGCGTGGTGGATTATGGCCCACTCCCTCTCACAGAGAGGAGGCCTGTGTTCCAGCAGTGGGAACATTATAGGCTGGTTATGTTATGGTATGTAATGCCCCGGGTCCAGCCTGGACGTGCCTCGCGCCAGGTGCACTGGTGGTCGCAGGAGCTGACGGCTCTGCGCACTGCGTGCGTGGCTGCGCGACGCCGGTACTCCAGGCACCGCAGGCTCCGTATCAAACCTCCGAATACGGAAGCCATTCAGGCGGAGCTGTACGAGGGGTACAGAACGGCGAAGACCGCCCTCCAAGCGGAGATCCTGCGGGCCAGGGGATTGGCCCGCGAGGAGTCACTGGGGACTCTGAACAGGGACCCGTGGGGACGCCCGTACAAAGTGGTACGGAATAAACTCCGCCCATGAGCTCCCCCGCTGACGCAGAGTCTACGGCCCCAGCTTGTGGAGTGTCGTGGTGAGCGCTCTGTTCCCTTCGCGAGGGAAACACACCTCCCCATCCATGGCTTCGCCTACTGCGGTGCCCGATGCGGACCACGCCGACGTCGACGACGATGCCCCGGAGGTGACCGAGGTAGAAATGAGAGCGGCGGTACGCAGGCTTAATGCCAAAAATACCGCCCCAGGACCCGACGGCTTACCTGGGAAGGCCTGGGTCCTGGCCTTGGAGGCTCTCGGGCCTCGACTTAGGGGGCTCCTAAGCGCATGCTTGGAGAGGGGC
Source organism: Atethmia centrago (assembly GCA_905333075.3). Taxonomy (NCBI): domain Eukaryota; kingdom Metazoa; phylum Arthropoda; class Insecta; order Lepidoptera; family Noctuidae; genus Atethmia; species Atethmia centrago. The sequence continues at coordinate 23,481,628 of HG995378.1, read as the reverse complement.
CAGTTCACGCTTCGTTGGAAGACGGGGAAACTGGTCCTCATAAAGAAGGCAGGGCGCCCTTTGCACTTTCCGTCCGCTTATCGGCCCATCGTGCTGCTCGACGAGGTGGGCAAGCTCTTTGAAAGAGTCATTGCAGACCGCCTCGTCGGCCAGCTGGTGCGGGTGGGGCCGGATTTGGCGGAGAGCCAGTTTGGTTTCCGCAGAGGGCGCTCTACGGTGGATGTCATCATGCGCGTGCGAGCCCTGACGACGGGGAATGCTGTTGCCCAGGGAGGGTCGTCTTGGCGGTGTCTCTAGACATCGCCAATGCCTTTAATACCCTGCCCTGGAGTTGCATCAGGGAGGCACTCCGGTATCACCGGATGCCGCCGACCTACCTCTGTCGTGTGGTCGAGGCCTATCTGACGGACAGGGCCGTCATCTACCCCGGTCACCAGGGAGTGTGGAACCGGCAAGAGATGTCGTGCGGTGTCCCACAGGGATCGGTCCTGGGGCCGCATCTGTGGGACATCGAATACGACTGGGTGCTGCGCGCCGACCTCCCTAGCGGCGTCAGCGTAGTGTGCTACGCTGACGACACGTTGGTCCTGGCGCAGGGGAGGTCGCACCAGGCGGCGGCCGAATTAGCGGCACGCGGGGTTGCGACAATCGTCGAAAGGATCCGGCAATTGGGACTCGAGGTGGCCCTGCACAAGTCCGAGGTCATGTGTTTTCATGGTCCTCGGAACGCGCCACCGTTGGGATCCCAAATAACGGTGGGAGGGGTTTCCATCGGCATCGAGTCGACGATGAAGTACCTGGGACTCGTCCTCTACAGCCGGTGGAACTTCGTGGAGCATTTCCGACGTTTGGCTCCCAAACTGGAGCGGGCAGGCGCTGCATTAAAGCGGCTCCTGCCCAATCTAGGGGGTCCAGACGCCTCCTGCCGGAGGCTCTATCCGTCTATCTCTCTCCGGGGGCGCGCTCTCTGGCGCTGCGGCCAGCCCGCCGGTTGAGCGCGGCCCAAAGGGTCATGGCCATCCGGATGGTCCGGGGATACCGCACGGTCTCCTGTGAGGCAGCGACCCTCCTTGCCGGATTGCCGCCATGGGATCTGGAAGCAAAAGTCCTCGCGCACGTATGGGAGTGGCGCGAGGAGGCGAAACGCTGGGGCGTAAGTCCGCTGCCGCGAGAAATTGCGACACAGCGGACGGAGCTCCGGCGGGATCTCATGGCGTCATGGAAAGTACGGTTATAGCAACCCAGTGCTGAGCACGCCACGATTGCGGCGATAAGTCCCCTCTTTAAGGATGGCTAGAGAGGCGCCACGGCGTCCTCACCTTCCGCCTGACGCAGGTCCTCACCGGACACGGCAGTTTCGGGAGGTTCCTGTGTCGGATAAGGCCGGAGGAAACGTCCGGGTGTCACCACTGTGTGGATCGCCCAGAGGACATGGTGGAGCATACGGTGGAGGTTTGCCCGGCTTAGGCAGAGCACCGCCGTGTCCTCGTGGAGGCGATCGGCGGCAGAGATCTCTCGCGTCCGGCCCTGGTTCAGGCCATGGTACGGAGCGAGAGGGCATGGGCAGCCGTTACCTCGTTCTGCGAAGCAGTAATGCTCGCGAAGGAGGAGGCGGGACGGTTGAGGGAAAGGCAAGTTTCGCGCCCTCTCGCCGCTAGCCGCCGCAGGAGACGCCCAGGGCGTCGGGAATCCCGGGCGGATTTCCGGCCACCGTAGGCTTGGGCTTGCGGACGGTGAGCAATGGGTACCTAGTTCACCGTCCGGTAAGGACCAGGCCCGGGTCGACGGCGCGTTGTATTCCACGCGCGCCTCAAAGAGATGTCGTCAGCACATAGGTAGGGGTCCACTAGGGCCGATGCCTGCCGGGGTCGCGGGAAGGTACTTATGGGTCACCGAGGCCCCCGCAAGACAGGCAACAGGAAGGATTACGGGTGGGTTTTAGTCAGTAAGAGTCTGACACACCCTCCCTCGAAGTTATTTGATGATTTCCCACACTCAAAAAAAAAAAAAAAGGGTCGTCAGGTCAGCCAAATTGCTATCCGGTTTTTCTGTACCAAATCTTGCCGCGTACACACCAATCGACCGCTGACTGTAAAAATATATGAATAAAAACCGGCCAAGTGTGTGTCGGACCTCGCACAATGAGGGGTTCCGTAGTTGGGATGAATTTATACCGAAAACAAACTTAACATTGTAGTTGATAAACATGTTCCGGAAAATTAGAAAATTGACCGTGACATATATCGATGTATGGGACATCGATATATGTCACGGTCAATTTTCCAACTGCAAATGTAAGTTGGTCGACTATTACTTCTATTCTTTAACTAGTAAAGCCTACTTAGCTGTGATAGCTTTCCTTTTAATTTCGTTATGTCTCTACACATAATTTTTTTCACATATCCAAAAACAACCATTTACCTAGGAATTTGACAAACAAAAAATAGCATTTTAAAGCTTAATATTTCGTAAACGGATGAATGAATGATAATGAATCGAAAAATGGTGTTCACAGAGCCACAATATTGAACGGCCTATCCAACGATACCCACACCATGGAATAGACGAAAAAAATTTTTCGCATTAATTTTTATTGTAAGGGAGGTAATTCTGGCAAAAAAAAAATTTCTCTTCCTCCCTAAAATTTTTTTTTTTCAAGATTTTGTTTCACTTTTTGTTGGCCTGATTCATATTTGCCAAGTTACAGCTTTCTAGTACTAAGAGTCTGAGCTACAGTGGGGACAGACAGACAGACGCAAATGCAAGCAATTATGGTATTGATTGATACATACATTGATACTAATAGAACAATGACTGATTAATAGAAGATCAGGCAAGAAAATAGTGCAAATAAATATTATAAAGTATTGTTGTGTGTATGACAGACTGTTTTGTGTTGCAAAGGACAGTCAACGGTTTCAGCCGCCGACTGAAGTTGTTTTTTTTTTCATACATTTCTACTATATTTCGGCCGCCGAATACATTCCTGACACTTGCCGGTTGGACACGATTATGAACTAATAAAGTTTGTCTTCTACTCTTACACACGGTGTCTACATCTCTGTACTTTCCTATCACAGGTATGCTGAAAGAGATTTCTTTAGAAATAAGCATCACCTTTGTACGTATTTTTCTGTTCTGTTCTTCATTTCTGTTTTTATATGTGTGTACATAAATGGTTAAATTAATTATAAAGAAATAAAGTTTAAATTCTTAAAACACATTTTCTTTTGTACTCAGCTGTCAGGAACGCATTCTCTCATCAGCCGGAGTTTAGACAATCAGTGACCGACTATACGATTAAAGTCGAATTATTAATCCTGACATGTGCTAGCTGTCGCTTTGTGTAATAAAATGGTCATATTTATAATCGTATTGTAGACTTTCACACTTATTATATTATACATTTATTTTACACTTATGTAAATCGATTAAACTAAAAAATCACCATTGCAATAATTATGACCATTTTATTCCACAAAGTGACAACTAGCACTTGTCAGATTACTCCAGTGAATTCGACTTTATGTATGAACACGGTCTTAGGGCGACAGGCCATAAGTGTGGCCACAAAAAGTCATTCCATCGTGGTAGCACGAATGTTCTCCTAATCAAAACAAACCTCTTAGTTGCCATTATATCCCCCATGGAAATTAAAGGTTAATTTAGACAGACGCGCTTTACTTCGTGCAATCGTGCGGGATAATATTGATTACTCTTTCACTCGCGCAATAATATTATTTCTCTCTCGCTCGCGCAATCCCACCCCTCCACACACGTCTCCCCTTTTACGTCCTAGGCGTGCACAAAAGCGCGTACGTTTCAATGGATCCAATTATAATTAATATAAACTAATATTATAGAGACATACATTTTTTGATTTGTGAGTATCTATGTAATCTCTGGAACTACCAGTCGGATATGAAAAAATCTTTTTGTAGTTGATAGCCCAATTCTCGAGGAAGGTCATAGGATTTAACGTCACGCTACGCCCCTTAGGAGCCGAGTAAAAAGAAAAAAGTCAGAAAGAACGCTGAGTGATAACGAAGTAAAAGCGCCTGCGGGCGATGCAATGCGACGCAATGAGTCGGGGGAACAAGAAATTTCACGCTGATGAAGTCGCGGGCAGGAGTTAGTTGTTACGATAAACTACGGATGTATTACTCGTACTTATACCACATATTCACTCTTTGAAAATAAAGGAAGTTAAAACTGTTATAAGCATAAAAACAGTAATTACTTTAGAAAAAAAATCGCCACGGATATGTGGTCTTTTGGGGTAAACAGAGGTACTTAATAAAGAGTTAGAGCGGTAAATGTTTGACACTTGATCTATCAACATTAGCAAGATACGGTAGTTAGTTATTCAGTCAATGTACAGTCTCCAGCACATCGTTTCCACAAACTGTCAAATGTCTCTAAATGATTTTAAACCTTAAAATGTTGATGGTTAAGTTCTAAGTCGAATGAGAAAATTTGACAGTTTGTGGTACCTTGATGTGCTGGCGACTGTACATCACAAATGACAAATTATGGACTTTTGAAGGCATAGACAGTATAGTGTATCATTTAGGGGCATAGACCGTAATATGTCATTTTTTTAACTTATAAGTTTTTAGGTTGAATGCGCAGGCGCTGGTAACGCGAAGTGCTAGTTTTCAATGGTGCTACAGTATTTTTCCCGGTAGAAAATATTCAAACGTATTTTTAGGTAAATGTGCTTGGTTGGACATTTGAAATTATGAGCTTTATGGGAGTTAGTTTTCGTACATAATCTTATTTGTATGATGTACCTATCACTACACTTTCGGGTAAGCGGTCCCAACCTACAGCGTTGCATAAGTATTCTTGATAGCTTGTAAATCTAGTAGAAAGATTAATTATTAATTACTTTGGTCCGTCACGAATATTATTAGTTATTCAATTAAGAGGCCGACAACACCTAAAGCGCGGACATTGTCGGACTGCATAGAAAAAAAGAGAAGCGCGATGACACAACGCTGGTAATTTATTGCAAAAATGAAGCAATTATCGATTTACAAAAAAGCTATAGATTGTATAAAAAAAATAAAACACTATTATGCTAATATGTTGCTTGTAGAATAATCTGACAAAAACAGAATGATTGCATGATATTAGTATGGTTTATAATCGTTAAAAGAAATTTTTAGAGGTATCTTCGTGATTTTTTCTATCGTATCAAATTAGTTACATTATGTTTTCAACACACTATCTTCCTAGTATATATCCTTAAAAATATCATATATTTTCTGATTTTGTTTACTGCAGCGGATCATATACTTTAAGGCATTATAAAACTTATAAAATTTGCGTTTAGGTCCTGTAGTCCCCTTAAGGCCCATGGAAATAGCGTCGTAATTTATCATGTTCTGCCATGGACATGCCGTTTTAAGAATACCAACAATGTCTATACGAAGATTGTAAGTAAAAGCATGGAATAAATTCAGCGTAGAGTTAATTACATTTCGCTATTTCAAATGCAGTTTTTTTTTTCATAATTAACCATTTTTGAAATCCTTGTTCTAAAAGGTAAAACATGTGAATCAAATTATGCAAAATGCAATCGCTTAAGTAGGTATTCTTCTTTGCGAATGTCGCTTTGCTCAACGTTATTATGTGAACTGATTTTATAACACCTTTGAGCTTTTTCTCGGATAATATTCATAAAAGTATGGTGGCGAAATTGTGTACAAAAATATTTTGATGTTATTGGAATATTTCATAATAATAATAATTGAATTTACTATCTTATCTGAGCTGTTTTAGTGCTTACCTCTGTAAGCTAAGTGATATTTTTTAAATAAAAACTGCGCTATAGTGTGTATAATCTTTAATGGCGTGGTATAGGTACCGATTTAAATATCACCCAGATTCTGCCATGGGTGGCGTCTATGAATTGCTTAGGCATGCTGTCAGGTAGCATTCATTTTAATAGATACCACTTAGCAATTAGGTAGATCAAATTATCAACCGTCTGTCGAAATCGAATCCAATCTAATCGCACACTGATGTCGTCAGCACAAATGTAGGGGTCCACTAGGGCCGATGCCTGGCGGGGTCGCGGGAAGGTACTAATGGGTCACCGAGGCCCCTGGCAACACAGGCAACAGGAAGGAATACGGGTGGGTTTTAGTCAGTAAGAGTCTGACACACCCTCCCGCTCCGCCCAGAGCGGGAGAAGTTATTTGATGATTTCCCATACAAAAAAAAAGGCCTAAAGTCGAATGAATAATTCACTGGAGTCATCTGACATGTGCTAGCTAGAGATGTAAAGAACTCGAGTCTTTGAGTCTTAATTCGATAGACTCGGCTCAATTTTACAAGACTCGGTGTACTAACAAAACTCAGAGCCTTGAGTCGAGCCGATCTGCAGTCCTTTCTCGAAAACTCGAGCGCCAAAATAGAACTCGTATTTCAAAAAGAGCTCGAGTCTTAAAAACAAGCTCACGTCTCAAAAAGAACTCGAGTCTTAAAAAGAGCTCGAGTGTATCGAGTCTTGAGCGTATCAAGGTTGATTTATTTAAAAATACATAGACATAGTTCATGTGGCAACATGCTAAATGTGACCTTTAGAACACAGAACCTAATAATGCCATGCTTATTAGGTTCTGTGTGTACCCCAAGAGGGATAAAAACGTGACACTATTTATTATGTCGGTACGGATCAATTTTTATTGTTTGTTATTTTACGAGTATTTACTTAACTTACGTTTTTACTTCTGTGGTTATTATCTATTGTTATTGGAATAAAAATGGAGACAATAAATAATTCCAACATAATGAATGATTTTTTTTATTTTGTCCTTGTTATGCGTTATGCTATTCAGATAATTCAGAATCAGTGAAACTAGGCAAACTAACATTCTTTAAGCTATCTTCCTCTCGTACTTTCCGTATAAAGTCTAATATCCTGGATGAAAATATTTTTTCTTATATTTACTTCTTTTATTTTAATAGGAAAGATTATTTGACACTAGCTATTTCCCGCGACTTCCTATATTATTTTTATTCCGACCTACATTTTATTCCCTATTTATTTATAAAGGAACTCCAAATGGAAAAGAACTTGAGCGCGACTCGTCGCGTGAAACGACTCGAGCTCGAATCAAGACCTGAGCGCCATGTTGCGCTCGAGTCTCTATGTAGACTTAAGTGTTCTAGTCTGGGGGTGTTGTTGTAACGAGTCGAGCTGTGCAATTTGTCAGCTGAGCCTAAAATTTAGGACTCAAAAGACTCGAGTTCTTTACATCTCTAGTGCTAGCTGTCACTTTGTGTAATAAAATGCTTATATAATTGTAATTATAGTATTCTAGACTTTTACAGTTACTGCTTACATTATTATACATTTATTTTACACTTATATAAATCGATTAAACTAAACGATCACCATTACAATAAATATGACCATTTTATTACACAAAGTGACAGATAGTACATGTCAGATTACTCCAGTTAATTAATAATTCCACTTTAGAATACTCGAAAGAAAAATATTATTTTGTACTGTAAAATTTCTACATTTATATCTGTAATTTTTATGGTGTACATAATAAAGAGTATTATATTCTATTCTAATTCACACTTATCGTGCCTAAAGCAATGTAGATAGAAACACTGGAATTAATATTGAGATGACCTGGGTTGAAACAAAAACAAGATTTCCTGGGTATGTACATAGGTACATACCCAGGAAATCTTGTTTTTGTTCCAACCGGACAGCTATTTGTTCCATAGGGAACAAATAGCTGTCCTGTGAATTGTACCTATGGAGCAAATAGCTGTCCTATAAATCTCTGCCTTGACATTTACTCTATAATTAAAATACAAGTACTTTACAACAATCAAACTTCTTACACCGCATGCTGCAACGGTCATGCAAGACCCAACAAAAACGCCGTACCATAAACGTTATAAAATTACATAACGACTCGTTGACTGTTGTAAAAAATGTGTGTCGTTCTACGTACTTTAAGTCGCATTGTTTCAGTGCATTGTCTCACGTATTCATTTACTTGTTAACGTACATAATACGAATAGAGACATCTTCTCATTATACATAATCGTTTTGAGATTTTTCTGCATTCTTATCTATGCGTAATTGAGATTTACAATAGCTGTTTTTAGGTGCGACCTAAAATGTAAACAATGGAAGTGTTTTTGGGTACATAACTTGTTGCTGATGTATTAGGAAGGAGTGTGATATCATAGTCTCACGGTTCGATGAAGACTGCTGTATTAGATTCCCTGTCTATTAAGATAAGATATCGTTCTGTACATAATACTCCATCTGCATTTATTTTCTTATTTGGCATAGTCCTATTCGATAGCAATATTGAGTCTCAAGTTAGTTGACGTTTCTGCGTTCCCTGCCTCTAGATCGTGCTGATTAAATCATTTTAAGGCGTAAAAGAAAGACAAAATTGGAAATTGATATTAGAATACTTTCATCAGAATTTATAATTCTGGATCTAATTATGATCCAATTAAAAACAAATTAAGACTTTCTTCTTCGCAACTCTATAAATCTTGCGTAATTTGCATCACTTAAATTATTATTTTATTTATTTTCTATGCAAATATTCCTTCCTATCCATCTAGATTCTAGGTAGAATATTTTAAAGTCATAATTATGTGGATTCTCTTAAAGTGAACTTACTTAACATCTTCTAACCCGTGCCTCGGAAAGCACGTTAAGCCGTTGGTCCCGGCCGTCATTTGTAGATCTTTGACAGTCGTTACGGGTCGTCAGAAGCTCGAAAGTCTGACAACCAGTCTTACCAAGGAGTGTCGTGTTATCCAATAACTGGGTTGTGGAGGTTAGATAGGCAGTCGCTCCATGTAAAATACTGGTATTCAGCTGTATCCGGTAAGACTGGAAGCCGACCCCAACATAGTTGGGAAAAGGCTAGGCAGATGATGATGATGTGGATTCTCTTACCTAACTCATTGCATATCAAGGGTCCTTCGGTTTCTCTCGCGTCCGGCCCTGGTTCAGGCCATGGTACGGAGCGAGAGGGCATGGGCGTCGGGAATTCTGGGCGGATTTCCGGCCACCGTAGGCGCGGGCTTGCGGACGGTGAGCAATGGGTAGCTCACCGTCCGGTAAGGACCCGGCCCGGGTCGACGGCGCGTCGTATTTCACGCGCGCCTCAAAGAGATGTCGTCAGCAGAAATGTAGGGGTCCACTAGGGCCGATGCCTGCCGGGGTCGCGGGAAGGTACTAATGGGTCACCGAGGCCCCTGGCAACACAGGCAACAGGAAGGAATACGGGTGGTTTTTAGTCAGTAAGAGTCTGACACACCCTCCCGCTCCGCCCAGAGCGGGAGGTATTATTTGATGATTTCCCATCCAAAAAAAAAAGGTTCCTTCGGTTAATTACTACACTAACCCCAAGATGGCTCGTAGGTATCTGATTCTTCTCTTACCAACTCACCGGTAAACATATGACATCCTACATCCAACTCGCCGACTATTTCATTCACGTCCTCAATAACACCAAATCTGTCTTCATAACAAACATACTTAGGTACTCTTCGCTCATTCATAATCGGCCTAATAATGTTCCCACTGCTGGGACACAGGCCTCCTTTAAATAAGAGGGAGTGGGCCGTAATCCACCACGCGGGCCCAGTGCGGGTTATCTAATAATAATATCTAACTATAATAAAAACACTTCGCTCATTAACGTCAACATTTTTTACATTTCTACCCATCTGCAGGGATCATTATGTCTTTATATTTTCCGCATCACCGCGTTTCCCATTATTAATGCCATTACATACGTCTCGAGAGTCAGGGTTGCTAGGACAAAAACACCGACAGAACTATTAATTCGATCGTCTATTATCTCATCTTGTTTTGGAAACCAAGCCGGTATTATTCAGTAAAAACTATAGCGTGTTTTATATTTATCTATACTACATAGGTAGGTATTACAAATAAATAAAATGTAAGTGTTCATTTACTTATTTAAACTTCTCGCACACTATTAAATACAAAGGTGGACTTAATGCCTAAGGCATTAAGTCTCTCTACCAGTCAACCAAGGGTGGTGAAGAGATAAGAGGGCAGGTGATCTGAGAGGAAATAAAAATGATGAAAAATATTAAAAGATAACATAATAGATTATAAATAGAATAGGTACAGAAATACATAAATAGGTTACAAACTTATACGAGCCCCGATGCAAAATAGTTCGTCTAGTATGGAAAGTAGTGCAAAGCGTAAAATATAGAAAGTAAATATTGGTAAAATAATTAAGAACCTTTAATAAAAAGTAAACCACAATTTGAGGAACATTTTAAAGTTTATTTTAACATAACTGAAATTCTTTCATGACTTTACATAACATAAAAAAAATTAAAAAAATATTCTAAAAAACATAACGCAAAAGTATTCGTCTACCCTTGTCACTCACGCAAAATAGTTCGTCTACCACTTAGTTGTGTCGCCTTTGCTCTCAATGACAGCTTTAATGCGAAGAGGCATGGTTGCAACCAACGCTGCACACTCTGTTGTAATTGACTCCCAGACAGCCAAGAGTTTAGCCTTTAAGTCGCTCTTCGATCTTGATGGATTTTTACGGAGAACTTTTTTCATTTTTCACCATAGGGTTTCGATCGGCGACAAGACCGGGCTGTTAGATGGCCATTCGATTGTAGGGATGCTTTTCGTCAGTAGCCACGGCTTTGTTGTCCTTGCAGTATGGCAGGAAGCACCATCCTGTTGAAAAATGAAGGAATCTTGATGCTTAAGTGACGGAATAGAGGGCAGTAAATTCTCTTTCAAAAGGTTTTGATACCTTGCAGCATTTATAGAACCATCCACAAACTGCATACCATGCAGCCCCATTTCATAAGAGACGCCGGAATCACTTTGCGTTTGAGACGATCAGTATGAAATGCCTCATTTTTGTTCCGAATCACTTTTTTCCTTTCATCGCCGACTGTCACTTCAAATTTGGACTCGTCACTCTAAATGATACTACGCCACTGATCGGAAGTCCAATTTAAATGATCACGAGCAAACTTCAACCTCTTTTTCTTTTGTACAGCAGTCAACAGTGGTTTCTCCTTAGCGGTGTAAAATCTGTAACCCATTATTTTTAGGACTCTTTTGCAAGTATCAACTGAGACGTCTTTGTGAATCATGTCCTTCCACAGTGAGTTCTCCAGCTCGAGCACGACGATTATTTTCGATAATTTTCTTCAGGATTCTGTTTTCTACTGCACTTGTGATGCGTGGTCGACCAGTTTTCTTCAAACAAGAAGTCGTTCTATTCTTTTTATAGTGCCGAATGATAGATTGGACTGTAGACCTGGGAAGTTGGGGTCCCTAATAACGGTAGGAGTGGTTTTCATCGGCGTCGAGTCGACGATGAAGTACCTGGGACTCGTCCTCGACAGCCGGTGGAACTTCGTGGAGCATTTCCGACGTTTGACTCCCCAACTGGAGCGGGCGGGCGCTGCATTGAAGCGGCTCCTGCCTAATCTAGGGGGTCCAAACACCTCCTGCCGGAGGCTCTACGCGGGGGTCGTGCGGTCCATGGCCCTCTACGGGGCTCCTGTATGGGCGCGTTCTCTGGCGCTGCGGCCAGCCCACCGGTTGACCGCGGCCCAAAGGGTCATGGTCATCCGGATGGTACGGGGATAACGCACGGTTTCCTGTGAGGCAGCGAGCCTCCTTGCCGGATTGCTGCCATGGGATCTGGAGGCAAAAGCCCTCGCGCACGTATGGGAGTGGCGCGAGGGGGCGAAACGCCGGGGCGTAACTCCGCTGCCGCGAGAAATCACGGCACAGCGGACGGAGCTCCGGCGGGATCTCATGGCGACATGGAGAGTACGGTTGTCGCAACCCAGTGCTGGGCACGCCACGATTGCGGTGATAAGTCCCCTCTTTGAGGAGTGGCTAGAGAGGCTTCGGGAGGTTCCTGTGTCGGATAAGGCGGGAGGTAACGCCCGGGTGTCACCACTGTGTGGATCGCCTGGAGGACACGGAGCATACGGTGGAGGTCTGCCCGGCTTGGGCAGAGCACCGCCGTGTCCTCGTGGAGGCGATCGGCGGCAGAGATCTCTCGCGTCCGGCCCTAATTCAGGCCTAGGTACTAATGGGTCACCGAGGCCCCCGCAACACAGGCAACGGAAGGAATACGGGTAGGTTTTAGTCAGTAAGAGTCTGACACACCGTACCGCTCCGCCCAGAGCGGGAGAAGTTATTTGATGATTTCCCACCCAAAAAAATAAAATAAATAAAAGACCTGGGAAGTATCAAGTCTTTAGATATTTGGTAACTTGATTTGCCAGCATTGACCCCACAAACTATTCGCTTTCGAAGCTATTCACACACGGGTTTGCCACGACCCATTGTTATTTGAAAACTAATGAAAAAAAACTGAAATTTTCAGAATTTATACTGTCTCACTTGTCAAATGACACAGAATTACTTTTACAAATTTAAATCATGCAACATAATTGTACAAAGAAGGTATAATCTTATTTAACTCACCGATAGACGAACTCTTTTGCATCGATTAACAATTAGACGAAATATTTTGCTTATAACTTCTTCGAATTTAAAACAGGATATGTATAAATTTAAAAAGCTAAAATAATTTATTGGTTCATAATTAAAAAATAGCATAAGTAACGCGACATGTGATAGTAGAACAGCTTAATATTTTATATAGATATACAAAAATAATGAAGTTAGAAAAAATCTCACAGAGAAAATTTCACACTAGACAAACATTTTGCATCGGGGCTCGTAATACAAATATATACATATTTGCTACAATATATACCTACATTATACATATATATATACATAAAAATTCAACGAAAAGAGATACATAATTGAGATGACTCTACGCTATTTGTTTTGAAAATAATTCTGCAATTTCCGCTTAAATGCATACCGACTGGTGGCCGTCCTGATATCAAGAGGAAGCGCATTCCAAAGAAGAATGGACTGAATATGAAAGGAAGAATGAACAAAATCAGAAGTATGAGAAGGACAGAGTAGAAGAAGATTTTTGGAAGAACGCAGACTTTTAGCGTGCGTTCTTCTTTGGCGAATGGACATCCATTTGAGCTCAGACCTGTAGCTCGAAACATGGTCATATTTCCTTAGATTGAATATGAACCGGATACCGATAAGTGATGTTTGTCAAAATAACTTTTTACTAAATGCATGTCTGTCTGCCTGTCTGTCTGTTTATTTATTCCGGCTAATCTCCGAAACGGCTGGACCGATTTTGACGGGATTTTCACTGGCAGGTAGCTGAATTAGCTGATGTTATATGGAGTAACTAAGGCGGGTGTTTAACGTTTAAAATAATTACAAAAGTTCTAATGATCATATGACCTAATTTCATTTAATATAATTTTTTTAATATAATGATGAAATGGTAAGAAAGACGCGCGGGCGAAGCCGTGGGCTTCAACTAGTTTGAAATAAAACGCTAACTTAGGTATTATTTTAGTATTGAACTTGATACAAGGAAAATCCTGCTTATACAGCAAATACAACAGTCTTTAGAATGCTGTTGAACCGCTGAATAATGTATGCGGTTGAAATTAGACTTTTGGTAACCCTAAGTACACTGAGTACTAAAGACGTAACTATCGTACCTCACGTAGGTCTCCGCCCTTGAGTGGACGAGAGGAACATGAGTTCATCAACTTTACAATCCCGTTTTAAATTCTAAAATTGTCGCATCATAGTTGTTATTATGCACTTATGTGTGAGCCCTGGCTAAGGACAAAAACTCAAATACATACATTGAAAGATTAGCTCATGTTAATTAATACAACTGAAAGTATTTATGTTACCAAAGAATGCAAGATTACTAGAAGAGTACGAGGGCGGCACTGAAAATTTCGGGAATCAAGGAAGTGACACAACATTACTATTTAAAAATGTATTTATTGCTTTTCGAAGTATTCTCCGCGAAATTTGACACATTTTTCCATACGATGGAACCAATCATTGAAGCAACCATTCCATTCGGAAGTTGGGGTCTCCAAAATGGCCGTTTTGTAGGCGGACGCCTACAAAACGGCCATTTTACGCCTACAAAACGGCCACAGCTTCTTCAGGTGATGAAAATCTCTGTCCACGCTATTTATTCTTTATTTTAGGGAAAGTATAGAAATCATTAGGGCTTAGGTCGGGGCTGTACGGCGGATGGTCTAATAATTCTATGTTTTCTTGCTCTAAAAACTCTTTTGTTCTGTGCGCGGTGTGAGAACTCGCATTGTCGTGATGGAGGATGATGCGGCGGTTGCAGTTCTCTTTAAGGAGTTCAGAAACGACCTGTGGCAAACAAATGCTAGCATACCATTCTGCGTTAACCGTTCTTTGTCCCTCAAGAGGAATAGTCGTAACATGGCCGGTTTTGGAGACAAACGTGGCCACCATTTTTTTTTGCAACACTCCGTGAACGAACAATTTTTGTTGGCTTTAACTCATTTTCGAACACCCAAACTCGTGACTGGTTTTTTGTTTCGGGTTCGTACGCGTATATCCAGGATTCGTCACCTGATACGATGTTGTAAACAGCATTTGAGGATCCTGCGTGGAATCTTTCGAGAGTTCTGACGCACCAAGTAACGCGAGCCGCTTTTTGCTCTTCACAGAGCGAATGCGGTATCCATCGGGAAAACAACTTTTTTACACCTAATTCATGCAAGATTATTTGTATTTGACTCATGCCAATGTCTAAAGTTGCCTGAATTTCGCGGTATGTCACATGTCGATCTTCCTCAATCAGCTTACGCACAGCATCAACGTTTTCTTGGGTGACTGCAGTTTTTGGACGACCTTGACGGGGATCATCACTGAGCTTGACACGTCCACGTTGAAATTCAGCAAACCAGCGATAAATTGTGGTTTTGGATGGGGCTTCATCACCAAATGCAGAAATCATCCGGTCAACACACTGTTCTTGTGTTAAACCACTTCGAAAGTCATAATAAATCATCGCTCTTGAATTTTCTCGAGTCAATTCCATTTTCTCAACGACTAAACAAGTTTGACAAAACCTTGTGACAAGACCGAGAATCTTTTTTTAAATAAATAAATGGTATTCGATTTTTAAAACCAAGGAGTTTTCAATTAAAAAGATTTTAATATGACAGGAACAGTGGAAATATTCCATTCCCGATATTTTTAGTGCAGCCCTCGTATATTACATAATTGTTATAGGAACACGGTTGTCCTTTTAGGCTTCCTTAGACTCTTCACATTTATTTACATGGGCTGGTTATAATTCTGAATCTCTGCAAAACGATATGGTCCTTCGAGCCGGATATGTCACCTTTTATTTCCTGCTAGATAAATCGTCATTAAAATTCTGCCCTCATCGATTTATTTTGGCTTGCCAGTTCTTTCTTTTCTTCCATACTTACATCTCCATCAGTCTCTTCTTTGACCTGCCTCTTTTTGTTAAGCTATTTTACATTGATAGTTAACATTATTCTGTTCATATCGCGACAATCCAGGTAGATGAATGCACCTATAATATCTTCACACATGCATGAGCCTATATCATAAATAAATATCCTCACATTTCCTAACATCATAACTTATTGTAAATGAGCCAACAAACAATTGTAAAGGAGCGCGCCGGCCATAAATACTTGCATTGCACGTAAATCTTCAGGTTGCGATACACCGCGGTCCGCACCCTAAGTTCTAACAGTAATGTGCACGGCCCATAACAGTCTATGCAACATCTTACGGTTATCTGTAACGATCGCAGTTTCTTAGGATTGCTACACATTAGTTCGGGTTGGCATTAATCGGGCCGGGCTGTAAAATCTAATAAAATAAGGAGATTTTGTAGATAAGCCGAGCCGGGTAATAAAAATCAACTGCAACATTGGCAAGTCAGCAAAGGCAGACGTCGAACGGAGTTTGCTGATCTGCACAAACCGAATGAAAAATATATGTATATAGGGAAATTAATTGTTTATCAAATGAATACTATACTACTACTACATAGTGTCAAGCCGACCCGGAGTAATTACTAAGTACAATAATTAGTAATTGCTCCTGGTCGGCTTTGCTGTTCTGCGGAAATACACAAATACTGCGGAATCAAATATGCCGATCAAATACCCGAGCAAGTGTGTAGCAAGCCTTAACCGTCCTTTTATGTTGGTTCAACAACCCAATTAGGCCCGGTCCACACGATGCGGTGCGGGTACCGCACATCAATGATTTCGGAACCCACCGTGTGATGCCACACGGTGGGTTCCGAAATCATTGATATCTTTGTACGTCCAACTGTGGTATTTTGCTACACAAAACCGCATCTTTTCATTTATTTATTAATTAAGCATTTAAAGAACTGCTGAGTCGGTGAGGAAATATATGCTTTCAAGTATGAAATCGTGTGATTCATATTTTACATATTTTTTAACACTGTTACCGCTGCAAAGCTAACCTACTGTTTTTGCATCCAAAACTGTATTTTATTCACATAACATAATCAGCCTATAATGTTCCCACTGCTGGGACACAGGTATCCTCTCTGTGAGATGGAGTGGGCCGTAATCCACCACGCGGGCCCAGTGCGGGTTGGTAGATGTCACAAGTCTTCGAATTTTTGGTTCTAGGACATGCCGGTTTCCTCACGATGTTTTCCTTCACCGTTTTGAGAGCAGTGGTGATGAAATGATTTACACAAAGTAAAGCGCCTGTCTGGGTTCGAACCTACGACCTACAACTCGTAAGTCGCAGCCGTTACCACTGGGCCACCACTGCTCACGAATGAATGCTTATGAACGTATTATTCGGTTCTTAAAACAAAAAACTACTTAGGGTCTTAAGCTACTTTTAGTGTAGAAAATGCCACGAGGGCGAAACCGCGGGCAGCAGCTAGTGTAAAAATACTTTTGCAGAGTCAGTTGTTATAAACCAGTTCACGTTCGTTCGTTCTTAGGTAGACAGGAACCGGTGCATTACATACATTGACAAAACTGAAAGTACATGTAAGAATAGTACGCGTGGTTGTATAGTTTCTGCCTACCCCATGGGAAAGAGGTGAGATAGTCATACTAATGTTCTCATTGTTCCCACTGCTGGGATTCTGATCTCGTTCTGTGGGAGGAAATAGGCCGAAAAATTATCTTCGAATTTTTGGTTCTAGGAACATTCCGGTTTCCTCACGATGTTTTCCTTCACCGTTTTGAGAGCAGTTGTAATGAAATAAATACAGAAAGCCTGTCAGGGTTCGAACCTACCTACAACTCGTAAGTTGCAGCCGTTACCACTGGGCCACCACTGCTCTCTTTATTCAGTGCCTATTTACGTGATTCTGTTGTATTTGGTAATTATACCAAACAAAACCCTACAAAACTTTGGTTCATTCGTTTTTAACCGGTTTCAATAATACCTATAATGCCTACCTCGGAAGTTCGATGTCGAAGATGTTCTTGTAGTTGTACTCAAAATATGCGCTTAAACGTGGAGTTGCAGACACCAGCCTACAATACAATCTTAGCAAGTTACTCGATAGGTACCTTAAAGATTTTGAACGAAATTATATCAAACACAAGCCATCGTCATCTGCTCACTGGACCATTGAATTTTTGGGGACATAGATTACATAGAAGGTTTTCCACCTGTTTCCTCTTGCGCGTACTGGAGGTGAAGTTATGATCGAAGACTGGAAGTGAAACTCCAACTTGCAGTTATATAATTGCCACACACGATAAAGAGACTTATGGAAAAAATGGTTCAATTTGGGGTATGTGATCGCTGAATGTATGGCGTATCGAACCCCTAACGTTGGATCACTGTTTACGCCACACCCTGTTTAGCTCTGTGCCGGGGTCGCGTCAAAGTTCGAAAGGGTTACCGAGGCCCCTGGCAACACAGGCAACGGAAGGAACACGGGTATTAGTCAGTAAGTGTCTGACACACCTCCCGCTCCGGGCAGAGCGGGAGAAGTTATTTGATATATAATTTCCCATCCAAAAACACGTCACGGCATCACGTGTAAACGGCTGGACCGATTTCGCTAATTATTTTTTTGTTGTGTTTGTTATTATCCGGAAGAAGGTTTTTAACCTGTTAAGCCCCGCGCAACACAAATTCGGAGTCAAACAATAGAAAATCAATTGTGTCTCATTACCTGTCCTTAACCAATTAAGCAAGAAACAAAAAACCACGCGGGCGAAGCCGCGGGAAAGATCTAGTATAATTATATATTTTTCACTATTATTGTAAGTCGTTATAGTTAACGGTGGTGTGCTGCACATACCTATGAACAAATTGTCAACCATAACATAGCTTAAATTAGCCTTACTGTATTCCATACAGCTTAAAGTCCGTGTTGCCTTACAAATTATTAGGCGAGGCGGTGCTGTGTAAATGGACCAAGCCGACTTACTTAATAACCAGGACAAAAAGCAGCCATATATTATTAATATTGTTAAGGAGCTTATGAACTGAAATACATCGGTATCGTGTTGCATATAGAAAGTAGAAATCTAACATATCTTATGGTGCATCTGCGCCCGTAACCTCGCGTCTATTTTTAGTACAACGCTTATTGAACGCATATAATGGTCAGTTGCGACTAAGGGGTATAAAGATCAGACTAACTCATTAACAGCAGATGTGTGCTGCTTCAAGCAGTAACAGATCGCATTCAAAGGTTATTATGTCAGTAGTCGCGGTCAATTCATAGCGGCAACCTACTGCAAAAAGATCCAATCATAACAAGTTATAGGCAACTGTATTCATTGATTATTATTATTTGTTGTATGCATGTGGGTAACCTAGTTCCTAGTTACAAATAATCAGCCTAAATGTTCCCACTGCTGGGACACAGGCCTCCTCTCTGTGAGAGGGAGTGGGCCGTAATCCACCACGCGAGCCCAGTGCGGCTTGGTAGATGTCACATGTCTTCGAATTTTTGGTTCTACTTCACAATGTTTTCTTTCAACGTTTTCAGAGCAGTGGTGATGGAATAATTTACACAAAGTAAAGCACCTGCCTGAGTTCGA
Source organism: Atethmia centrago (assembly GCA_905333075.3). NCBI lineage: Eukaryota > Metazoa > Arthropoda > Insecta > Lepidoptera > Noctuidae > Atethmia > Atethmia centrago. The sequence continues at coordinate 23,462,590 of HG995378.1, read as the reverse complement.
ACCTTCGACCTAAGTCGCGTAATTCGCGGCCGTTACCACTGAGCCACCACTGCTCACAGTTCCTAGTTAGTTGTTAGTTAGTTTCATTAAACACAATACAACACACACACGCACACATAAATATGTATGTCACAACTTTTATTCATTTATTTTTATTTTGTATGAGCTTTTTTTAATTTAAAGCGGTCACACACTTCCTTATGTGTCTATTTTTCTAGCGTATGGCACCCGTGGGTTGCAGCTGAAAATCAGCGTCAGGTGGTACATCTTGTGTGTCATCTGACGTTATGCTGAGCAGAGGCCCTTTTGGCATTACTGTAATTGAATTCTGTTTTTTTTTAGTTTTAAGGTGTATTTTTTTTTTGCTGTAATGCCAATAAACGTATTTTTCATTCTTTCTAGCTACGGTAATGACAACTTAATAGGAGTGCTCGTCTACTCCGTACTCTAAAGTTGCGAGTTTAGCATGTAGGTGAGCCGAGAAAATTACCTATTAGTATTTCAGGGGATCGGGTTCGGGCAAGACTTTCTCCGTTTACATTTCGATGTTGGTATTTGTGCTGTGGGAATGGCTACGCCCTGAGGTTAAACGATGTTGAGGCTCGTTTAGATTTAGATATACATAAACTGACCATTTATTTTTTAACTCAAAACGGGACATGGTTTTATATACGTCAGTTAGCAGGTTAACATTGAAAATAAACATACTTTTTAAAGTTCTTTATTTCTAAAAAGTGTAACTTAATACAATTAATGTTCACTATAATTATATTCAACCCGCACTGGGCCCGCGTGGTGTGTTACGGCCAACTGCCTCTCACAGAGAGGAGGCCTGTGTCCCAGCAATGCGAACATTATAGGCTGATTATGATAATTATATTCAGATTAATTATATTAGGTATAATACATTGTGAGAAAACAATAAAAATAATAAAGCAAAGTTCCTCTAAAAAAAGTATGTTGCATATAATTTAATAATAACTATTATTAAATTAAATGCAACATACTTTTTTTAGATTATATTTGTATTTTTCAGAGGAATTTTTGCGCGGTTTCTTAAAACGGGACTATTTTGGAGCTTTGTCCGGGGATGACGGGACAGGTGACCGAGAAAAGGAACAGTCCCGTTTAAAACGGGACGTATGGTCACTTTAGATATACATCAAAATGGGAATACTGACTTCAAGTTTAGAGAGTACCTAATTTTTGAGAGAAACGTTTTACTGCTGTAGATTTTTCGATAAAACTTATCTATCATGAAATAATTATGATACCCAACTAGTTTTTTATGGGATAAATTTCGTTATCGTCTGAAAGCAGCTTTTAATCTAGGCACTAAAATTAAATCTTCCATGAGTTAATTGCAATCTCTTGCTTCGCTGAACATTTTAAGTGTTCTCGTTATGCTGTTCGAAAAAGATGTTGCTGTGTTCATTTGTAAATGAGACTAGAAAAACCAATACCATACAACAAGAAGACGAAATAAAAGTGGCTTTTTGTGCCTGTCTGTGTGACCGCGTTGTTCTTCTAAACTACGAAATGGATTTCGATGGGGTTTTCACCATCATTTAGAAAAATTATTCTGTAGTGTTGTTAGAACTGTTAAGTATTAAGGCGCTGACAAGAGGCAAAAGAAAATAGGCTTGTCTTAAGAAAAAAAATTGCCACATCTGTATAGTTTGTGGTAGCGGGAAAAATATATGTTAATTTTGAACATATTTCCTAGGTTGGTTGTTACCAAAATACGTTTTGAAAAATAACTCGATACAAACTAACGTTAAACTAACCTCTTACCTTGAGTTCCAATCCAAAATATCTGTATTAAATATCAACATACGTTACGTACCTATTTAATTAATAAACAACAATGTCTTATTCGAATGCAGAACTTGGTTGTTTTTTATTTTTGATTAATCAACTCAATATTGAGTAATTAGATAATTGATTCATATTTTGCAATAAATTACAAGCGTTGTGTCATCGCGCTTCTCTTTCTTTTCTATGCAGTCTGACAGTGACCGCGATTTAGGTGTTGTCAGCGTCTTAATGTATTACACACTTGAGTGTGTAATAAATACATTATTGCATTATCATACTCCTGCCCTTATCCTAATAAATGTGTAGTCGGCGCAACATGCCCTTTTCTTCCATACTTCGCTATTAGTAGTCATCTCGGTAGTCACCCCCTTTCTGGCCATATCATCTTTCACACAGTCCATCCATCGTTTCTTTGGTCTTCTCCTGCTCTTATAGCCATCGACATTCATACTCAAGACTTTCCTCCCGACATTTTCCTCATTCCTCCGCAACACATGCCCATACCATGACAACCGATTTCCGCACAACTTTTCAGTCACCGGTGCCACTTTCAGACTTCCTATTAGGTACTCGTGTCTTAAGTATTCTATCCATTCGTGGCACACCACACATCCCTCTTAGCATTCTTATCTGAGCTGCATTGCTCATTGCCTTTTATTCATCCCTTTTGTGGCCCTACATTCTGATCCATACAAGTCTGCATGTCTTACCATAATACATTACCGTAATACATTATTACATATCATAAAGAAATCTCGATAATTTTGTCAAGTCGTAAAAAGCGTGCGCAGTGGTAGCCGAGCGGTAACGGCCGCGACTTACGAGTTATAGGTCGCAGGGTCGAACCCAGATGGGCGCATTACTTTGTGTAAATTATTTAATTACCACTGCTCTCAAAACGATGAAGGAAAACATCGTGAGGAAACCGGCATGTCTTAGAACCAAAAATTCGAAGACTCGGGTTGGTGTCATAGCTAGTAGCTATGACACCAACCCGAGTGCGGGTTGGTAGCTATTAGCTACCAACCCGCACTGGGCCCGCGTGGTGGATTACGGCCCACTCCCTCTCACAGAGAGGAGGCCTGTGTCCCAGCAGACGGAATATAATAGGCTGATTATGATGAAAAAGCGTGCGAAGCAAAGGCGGGTCGCTTGTTATAGTTGTATGATGTAGGACGTAGGTACACTTTCCCAAAACATACCGTTACTTATTGATGCAAGACCACGCCCAAGCGTTTAGCGCATAGCTAGGCCAGTAAGTATAGATGCATTTATTCATTGCCCTCCGCCCGGCGGCTTGCTCGGCGTTAACCCGCAACATCCAGACCGTTAGCTGCCTGATAGCAATCAGCGAGATTATGCCCCCATCGTACACAACACAAGTGCACCGCCTATATACCGTAAAAGCTGCAGATAAGTGCATCGTTTGCTATTATATATGTATTGAATCAAATTTCTAAAGAGACTGTCGAGGTTTCTTGGCGGAATAGACTTGTTGTATTATGGTGAATATTTATTTGTTGAAAATAATTTTCAACACACCCGGTGAAAGTGGCCACACTGACATCATTTTACTATAGTTTAAGTTAATCATAAGTGATACTTGTTTCTAGCACACATTTGTGGTAATTGAAAAGAAATGAGAATTGCCTTCGATTACTGAGTGGGTCAAACACCTCGGACACAGCGCTCATAACACTTTTTTATGGTTTCCTCAAATACAAAATCCCATTAGCGAAACTAATTTGTCGATCCGACCGCGCCGCAAATAAAATTGCTGAATGAATTGAAGTTATTCGAAATGCAATTTAGAATTTGATAGACAACTGTAGTTGTTTAATGGATGCGCTGTCTGCCTGCCTTGTTATGTAAAGTGAAGAACTCGTGCCGTCTATCGCGTGAACGTTTGTATCAACAAATGAAGCGACACGACAGAGCGCAAAAAGCCTCTAACGTGATAAGCAAGAATTAAATGAATGGCCATTATAACTTGGCATTGCCTTACTTGTCTACTTGCTTACGAAGTGGATTATTGCTGCGTTGGCATGCTATTACAACCTAGAGATAATGACAGCATAACAAACAGAATGCCGACTAATAACCGAAATTAAACCGCGGGACACAGTCGTCTTGTTAGTGCGGAAGATTGTAGATATTTACTCCTCCTATATTATGGAGGTCGTTTGAGAAGAAATTACATGGCGTGTTACTTTGTAATACAACGCGCACTTCCATGGAAGCCGTCTCATCACTTACATCGTGCTCTCTCTTAAATGTCGCGTGATACACCATTGGTGCATAAGAACTTAGGTATCCGGTCTGACGTTCAAAGTTCGTCGGCGTTGATACATTACGACGATAGTCACTTACCTTGTATACCTAATGAAGTGTTTTCCATTTAAAACCCAATTTGTGTTACGATGATGCATCCCACTATATTCGGACCACTAAAAAGCAAAGCGCATTATCCTTGATACTGACAAATATGTCTGTTGATGCATTCAAAAGGCTAAAACGTTTTATTTGTTACAGGGTCTCGAAATCGTGAATCCACAAGCAGCTGAAACGCGCATCAACGAAGCAAATGCCAAATACTTCTCCAACACTTCGGGATTCCTGTCTGTGGGCAAGAACACAACATAAAGACAGTTTCTATCTCCTTGGTGTTATATTAGAAGTTTTGTGAATAAATTCCAATGTCTAAGAAGACTAAGAACAAACGTTTTATTATAGTATGTATGTACCTACTTATACCCAGTGTAGCGCTAAGTTGGCCAAGAAGAACGTGAGTGTATCCAAACGAGCGATTTCACCCAGACTCGTGTTTCGAATTTACTTAGGCGTTGCATTGTCAACTAGAAATGATCCAACGTTTAAATGGTCATTTGAATACAACATATTTTGCAAGCAGCCGCAAGTGTTTATAAATTTTAATTACAATTAACAATCCATTGCCAATTCAATGACAGAAAGTTTGTTGGGACTGTTGAAGAAATCGTGCGTTGTACCTGTAGTTCGGTGAAAAACGTTGAATTTGAAATTAAATTTGGAACAATGATAACGTTTGAAAAAAAAGTAGCTTAAAGTAATAAACAATTCACACGTAGCTAACGTATTACATACCTATGCCTTTAGAATAGTTTGCATTGGTCGTATAACTGTCATGTCCAAAAAGAGTCGTTGTTTTTTAGGTCGCAAGTTTTAGTGGCACGTTTTTGCAGTGCTCAAAACGTGGCATGTTTGTCTGACCTACAAAGGTACTGGTTTTAACTTTTGTATTGGTTCCATAAGTTCCATCTTTTGTTGCGAGTGGTTTATACTTTATACCTTGAGAACCTATGAGCGTCAAGATGTCTTTTAAAACCTCTTATAACGGTGCCAAGGCTATCTTCCTCCATTGCATAATCCAATCCACTGTGATTTTATAAAAAATAGAACGATGTTAGACGAGTCCTAGAGTGGAGACCGCGTATCGGCAAGCGTAGTGTGGGACGCCCCCCAGCTAGATGGACCGACGACCTTAAAAAGGTGGCTGGGACAGACTGGATGCGGAAGGCGGAGGACAGGGTGTTGTGGCGCAGCCTGGGAGAGGCCTATGTCCAGCAGTGGACTGTTATAGGCTAAGTTGATTGATTGATTGAGAACGATGTTCATACTCCACAGGTACATGGGCCAAAATAAACAAATGCCTAGCATGCAACAGGTATATCCACCGTCCGCCATTCCTGGCATTGATAAATGTGACCTACAATCAATCAGCAAAGGTCTACCTTTCACAAACGCTGTGTGAATCACAGATTAACATCATTCTGTGTCGTTAATACTGTGGAGTCACGAAGGAAAATCCTTCGTGGAAAGATCTTTATTGTTGGTATTAAACTGGTCTGTCTAACATAATTAGAAGTTCATCATTATCGTCACTAGATATCTCTCTCGCTCACTGTTTCATAGTGATCACAACAATCAGTGGTCACGAAACGTTAAGAAGCTGACAACAGCTAAAGCGCGGTCACTGTCATGTCGGACTACATAGAAAAGAAAGAGAAGCGCGACGACACAACGCTAATCGCCAACGCACAACGGTAATTTATTGCAAAATATGAAGCAATTATCTATTTACAAAAAATCTATTGATTTTATAAAAACATTCAAACACTATTATGCTAATATGTTGCTTGTAGAACAATCTGACAAAAAATTAGAATGATTGCATGTATATTAGTGATTTTTAATCGTTAAAAGAATTTTTTAGAGGTATCTCCGTGATTTTTTCTATCGTATCAAAGTTGTATTATGTTTTCAACACACTATCTACCTAGCATATATCCTGAAGAATATCATATATTTTTCTGATTTTGTTTATTGGAGTGGATCTTATACTTTTGGGCATTATAAAAGTTACAAAATTTGCGTTTAGGTCATGTAGTCCCCTTAAGGGTTGATATTATTATGGCTCGTTTACCTTATTGACTTATTAGACTATGGTTCGGTTTTATTATGCTGCTGCCTTATTATCACTTGCTCTATCCAGACTTCTACAGTTTACGCACAAATTCATTTTGGTCAAGACCAAGCCTACTTTAATCTTGAAATACCTTTAGTTGGAAAGATTACCTTTTTCTCAAACTTTTACATACATTATATAAGTTCCAGTTTTTTTGACTGAAATGTTCAGATCCAGAAAATTCTGAAGATTTTTATCTCGTTTTATCAATGACCAAACATGAAATATGTTGCAGTTAACTCACAAGATCCAAGATCTATACAAAATAATTATCTAACAGCCACTCAACACTAATCGCACGTCGTACGGACATGTGTGATTGTGATTAGTAATATAATTATTATGAATAATATTCACAGAAAGGTCCGTTCTACTTCTGTCTTCCTTGTATTTCAGTTCTGATTGCGCAAGTTGAGATGCACTGACCGCCTGTGTTACTAAAGAGATTGGCACACAGACTTATCCACATTCCATAAGTTTTAATACTTATGACGCGCGAGTACTAATGTTTTTATCGTTATATTAAATAGCACGTATTTTATAATACGGTGTGTAAAATGGTCAGTTTCTTAATGAATAGGTGTTCAAGTTCCAAAAGTCGTTATGTTAGACTTTTGGTTTGATGTAGGTTGAGCATAGATATCCTGAGATATGCCTTCACTCTAAAAGTCAAAGTAAGTTCAAGTTCAAGTGTCGTCACATTTTCCCCACTCTAGAAACTCACACAAAAACAAAAGAAATAGATACGGCACACATGATGCTTTTTTCGCATGCACATAAGAAAAAATGAGTAACACATTTGTGCTATCTTATTGTACCTCCTATCTTTTAGTGCTCGCCACTTTTGAGCAAGACCCAAAAGTGGCGAGCACTAAAAAGTAGGTATAGATACAGTCACTGAACGCACACATGCAACTCTAGCCTCAACTAGGGAAGAGGGGTTGGTATAAATATTTGATCGATAAAAATATCGATGAAAACCAACTGCAAAAAAGAGAAGTGTCTAGAATAGATACTTTGAGAGAGGCTAAACAATGAATTTGTGAAAGGAAGATAGTACAGGGAATTCTAATTTGGGACAAAGTACGCAAAGGCGTCTGATCGTACGTAAATATTTAAAATTTTACCTATTTATTAAAATAAAAAACAGAATAAGTTTTTTTTTTGTAGAAAAGCGATGAAAATACCAATAATCTTGTATCTTTTAAATTACAGCTTTCTAGTACTAAGCGACTCTGAGCTACAGCCAAATGGCGAAACTATAAGGGTTCCTTGTTTACTACGGAACCCTAAAAAAAACATAATTTTGCGTAAACTTGAAAATCCAGCGGCATTGCCTCTCAAGTTTAATAAAACCGATGAATGATAAAGTTCAGTGAAGTAAACAGCAAAAGAAGCACAACATAGAAACAAAATGTAGGTTATAATTATAATTAATAAGATCTGTGTCTGAATGTAAGAGTTAATCAATTTCGCGCGTATTCAGTTCCTCTTGCCTACTGCCTAGTTAAATCTATCAAATAGACAGTAGAAAGCTTACATGCGGTATCAAAATACCTACACATCTCATTTAATTGAATGAGCCATTACTTTTATTTAGAATGTATGCTGTTTGGTAGAAAAAAAAAAGAACCGACGTTGTAGGTACTGTCTTGTACTTATTTATATCCATCAGTACCGTGTCGTGGCATGTTGGCTTTTTTCCTTTCCTACAGGCCACAGTTCCTTTTCCACTGGAATTAGGCAGCGTCCTTTTATTACTGAGAGCTTGGGTAGTGAGTGCTCTTTTCCTACAGGCAATTTATTCAGGGTTTGGGCACGGCCCTTTTTATAGTCCATTCCCAAAATGGAAGCGTACTTAAGTTGAATGCTCGTTACATAAATTGTTTTCGCATCTTAGCCAGTCAGCTGTACACTGGGGAAGCAGGTTGGAGAATCAAGTACCATATTTAAATCTTGTTTGTTTGGTAGTTTTTTTACTGTGATTCCGGATTCGTTAATGACGGAAGGGAAATCTCCCAACTCGTTTTCTTGCCTTCTTTTTTACGTCTTCCTTAATTTTTTGAGTGCGAGATGGTTGATGAAGACGTACGAGGCATAGTAGATGGTGATTTTTTAAGTTTCTCGTGGGTTCCGTGCCACCAATTATTTGAGGGATAAGTGCCATTTTTGGAAGGATTTTCAGAATATATTATAGCTTTTACGCCCAACAACTATCTTCTTTTTGTTTCCTTCTTGAATCTTGTTTCCTCGGTAAACACCTAGGTACCTAGGAGCTGAAGTAATGATTTCAGAACTGCGGTTTACAACATGAAGATTGCTTAAGCGTAAACAAATATCAGGGCTTTTTTTTGGATGGGAAATCATCAAATAACTTCTCCCGCTTTGGGTGGAGCGGGAGGGTGTGTCAGACTCTTACTGACTAAAACCCACCCGTATTCCTTCCGTTGCCTGTGTTGCGGGGGCCTCGGTGACCCATTAGTACCTTCCCACGACCCCGGCAGGCATCGGCCCTAGTGGACCCCTACATTGTGCTGACGACATCTCTATGAGGCGCGCGTGGAATACGACGCGCCGTCGACCCGGGCCTGGTACTTACCGGACGGTGAGCTACCCATTGCTCAACGTCCGCAAGCCCACGCCTACGGTGGCCGGAAATCGGCCCCGGATTCCCGACGCCCAGGGCGTCTCCTGCGGCGGCTAGGGGCGAGAGGGCGCGAAACTTGCCTTTCCCTCAACCGTCCCGCCTCCTCCTTCGCGAGCATTACTGCTTCGCAGAAGGAGGTGACGGCTACCCATGCCCTCTCGCTCCGTACCATGGCCTGAACCAGAGCTGGACGCGAGAGATCTCTGCCGCCGATCGCCTCCACGAGGACATGGCGGTGCTCTGCCCAAGCCGGGCAGACCTCCACCGTATGCTCCACCGTGTCCTCCGGGCGATCCACTCAGTGGTGACACCCGGGCGTTTCCTCCCGCCTTATCCGACACAGGAACCTCCCGAAGCTGCCGTGTCCGGTGAGGACCTGTGTCAGGCGGAAGGTGAGGACGCCGTGGCGCCTCTCTAGCCACTCCGCAAAGACGGTCTTACCGCCGAAATCGTGGCGTGCCCAGCACTGGGTTGCGACAACCGTACTCTCCATGTCGCCATGATATCCCGCCGGAGCTCCGTCCGCTGTACCACGATTTCTCGCGGCAAAAAACTTGTTTCCTGTTGTCTTGTTTCCTCGGTAAACACCTAGGTACCTAGGAGCTGAAGTAATGATTTCAGAACTGCGGTTTACAACATGAAGGATGCTTAAGCGTAAACAAACATGAGGGCTAGCTTATAAGTATCACCTTTACCCACCACTGAATAATCTTCTCGAAACGAACCGTACTTACCTACGTGCCGATGATCATAAACGAAACTGTATTTCGAGCTAAGAATACAAAAAAAAATACCCTGTGCCCTTCTACGTCATACGTACGTGTCCCTATATCTCTACGTGCAGTTGAATGAGTGGACTACCTAAGTACAAGAGAGTGCAGTACCCAGGTGAGTATTTAAAACTCGTCCACTCGTCTAGTTCATTGTTTCACGGCGTTACCACAGTTCAAGGACGCCCTGTTGCGTTACCACTTACTTCGTTACGAATGCAAGGATTATTATGTATGTGGGTTAAGTTTTTATTGGCTTTGAGTTTTTTTCCGCGTGTATTGTAGAGTGTAGGCTTTGGGACAGAAAAGTAACCGGAATTCATTGATTTGTATTAAGAAGTTTATGAACCAACTGCCCCAAGTAACTGAACCTGTTTTGTGCCTCTGGTGGTCTGGTGTTACTTCGTGATAAGTTCAGTTCAGTCTTTTAAGAGAAATACTAACTTTGTTGCTTAATGCCTATCTATTGGTTATTTATGTTGCACTTGCACCATAGTTACAATTCCAACCCCGTTCATTCGTAATCATATCCTTTACATTACAATCGAATATTATACGTAATGTGGGTGCGTTCTTATTTCTTCAACAGGTATTAAAGTTTCAATCAATCAAACTAGGTGACATAACCTTGCAATGTAACCGGTTCATATAGTTTTAACCACAGTCTAAAATAACGGACATGAAAGCCTAGATATGTTCAATCAAGAACTTTAGTTTCGCAATGTAAATACTACATAATTGCAGAAAACTGAACGTTTTTGTAATTACGATTCTTCCTGTTTCTATCATTGACCTCGATCTGAGATATGGAGGATGTTGATTCAAGATACGACGGAGATGATTTAGAGCTTTTGAATTCCTATTTCGCAAAGAAAATCCAACAAAGGCTCCCGGCGCGACGCGACGGTTGGTACAATTTCTATAAAAACTTCATAGAAATTGTTCTACCGAAGTCGCGTCGCGCCGTTGCTTTGCCGCTGTCTGCCTTAAAGCTGATAGGGTTTCATTTGGTTCTGTACGCATCGAATTTACACATACACATGCATAAACTCTCGCCTTCTTCGCATTGAATTTGTCTCCTAAATAAATGAATTTACTAAATAAAGGCTATATGTTGATGTATGGATCGCAAACCTATAATAGGTAGGTACTCAACTTCGATTCGATTCTAACAATCGACTTGTTAGAATCGAATCGAAGTCAAGTACCTCGTCATCTAATTAATCTTTGGTCAAATCCTATGTTATGAGGTATATTGAATTGGTTCTGGGCCATAAATGTTGCCTAAAGTTATGTTATGTTTAATGCTTAACCATACATTTTTTGACGTTTAAAAGTCTCTTAACTTTAAGCAACGTTTTTAGATAAACCCCATATGGTTTAGTGTTTGCTAATCACATCACCTAACCTAAGATTTGAATCTTTGATTGATACCAGTTTCACTGATGAAAATTTTGATGGGACTTTCAGAAAAAGCGAGTTTTATCAAAATTAATTCAGTAGAAAAAATGTATTTTTATTATAATCATCGTGCCATTGCATGAATCGCAAGTTTTACCTGAAGCAGAACCTAATCTAATGGGCAGCGTTTGGAAAACTTCGTCAAGTCTTCTCGTCGCGTATCCCGCAGTGTCTGAAGACTAAGGTCTTCAACCAGTGCGTCGTGCCCGTCATGATATACGGTGTCGAAACGTGGATACTGACAGTCGGCCTGGTCCACAAATTCAAGTTCACCCAGCGCGCTATGGAGCGGACTATGCTCTCTTATCCTGAGTCTCTTTTAAGGCGCTGACAAGACCCATTTGACCAAAATAGGCTTCTCGTAAGAAAGAAAATTGCCAAATCTGTATAGTTTGTGGTAGCGGAAAAAATATATGTTAATTTTGAATATATTTCCCAGAACTTGGTTGTCACCAAAACACGTTTTGAAAAAAAAATCTCGATACAAACTAACGTTAAACTAACCTCTTACCTTGAGTTCTAATCCAAAATATCTGTATTAAATATCAACATACATTACGTATTTAATTAATAACAAGTACGTCTTATTCTAATGCAGAACTTGGTTGTTTTTTATTTTCGATTACTCAACTCAATTCTGAGTAAATAGATAATTACTTCATATTTTGCAATAAATTACAAGCGTTTTGTCGTCGCGCTTCTCTTTCTTTTCTATGCAATCTCACAGTGACCGCGGTTTAGGTGTTGTCAGCGTCTTAAGGATAAAATCGGGAATGAAATTATCCGGAAAACCGGTTACCGACATAGCTTGCAGAGTAAGCAAACTGTAATGGCAGTGGGCTGGCCATGTTCGTCGAAGGAACGATGGCCGATGGAGCAGACGAGTCCTGGAGTGGAGAGCGCGTATCGGCAAGCGTAGTGTGGGACGCCCCCCAGCTAGATGGACCGACGACCTTAAGAAGGTGGCTGGGTCAGACTGGATGCGGAAGGCGGAGGACAGGGTGTTGTGGCGCAGCCTGGGAGTGGCCTATGTCCAGCAGTGGACTGCGATAGGCTGAGTTGATTGATTGAGAATCTAATCTAGACCGCGCGGCTAGTAAATGAACCAGCGACCTAATTATATATATTTGTTCAACATAATTCTTCATTATCTTTTTTGTTAGCTTATGTCAAACTTCAGGTTTCTGGCCTAAATCCTAGAGTTCAATGAGCTGATCGAGGTCTCATTAATTCAGAGTGCGGCAGTTTGAATTGGAACACTTGTAGCGACGTTGAATTTAATAATTGCTACTGGTAGATATGGATCCTTTTGTGTCAAGAACATTGTGGAGCAGCTATGAGGCCTTTCTGAAAATAAAATTGTAGTTGCATTGTAGGTCCTAATGGAACTCTAGATATATCCCAGATGGTAGGATCGAACCCAAAGTGTAAGTGTGACACGATACAAATCGAATAGAGCATTTGACTACTATCAAAGAAATACATGAATTTTTAATATGTTACTAAAAAGAGACATTTTGAAAAAAAAAAACAAATAAAATCAGTGGAAAAGAGAAGTTATACGCTTTTGAAATTATTCTTCTATCATTATCACACAAAACGATCATTGTACTGAATGGCACGCAGTTGCTATGGATCTTAAAAAGAACAGTCAAATACCCTATTATAGCAAGATCTAAATCATAAATAAAGTTTCATAACTACCTTCACCTGAAAGAGGATTTCCAACAATAACCGTACTTTAAACAGCACGTGCTGAGTGAAATGTTCCAGCCATACGGCCGTGATCTAATTTATTAAACAACTCTAATACCTGTGTACTTACCAGTAATGGACAGTCTCTGAAAAGGAGGTATAATGTGGATCTACGACCGTAGGTACTTGGTTTGTTCTACTTCTACGGGTATTAATTTTCTTGTCTGGCTGTCGAAAATTCTAAATGTCTTGTTTCTTAGTATACCTCTGCAAATGTCTTTACGTCCATCATATACTCTCGCTCCGCTTTCGGCTTTAATAATTATACATAATACGATGAATGTACTTCACAATTAATGCCAATTTTATGCCAAAAAGAATTAAGTTAGCATTAAATTGTAGTAGCATTATACTGTATGAAGTTTATATTTGCTCGAGTGTCTTTTCGTTGACTCTATGATTATTTCATGAACATGACACACTTATTATATTAAAACATGAAATTATTATAACATGTTTTACCCGGAAAATGAGAGTAAATTTCAAATTGAAAATCATAATGTTATACTTTCGTTTACGTGCCTCACACGCTATTAAAGTTATTTCGATAAAATTACGAGAACGACAAAACTTTTACCGAAATAAGGTTGTTTTCGATTTCTTTGGCATTTTGCCCTTATGCAAGATGTCGGTCGCAGTGTATTTACACCCAAATAGGGCTAAGAACGACTCGACATAACGACAGGTACTCTGTTGTATGTAAAAGTTGTATGTATATATATTTAGTATGAATCTAATGCATGCGGGACATGTTTACACCTCATTTACTGCCACCATATTAATTAATAACACCTCACTGCGCTGCGAATGTTTAGAAATTGTTCTTAGAAAACCTAACTGACTGTGTGGAATATGTATGACAATAAAATGCCCATAACATCGACAATACACTCAAAATATTTATACCTCGAAGACTCATGGTTTGCACTTGAACAGTGCGTGGGCTTGCATAAGGACGACTGCCAGTAACGGCCATTATGCGTGCCTCGAATGTATTTCCAAAGCAAATATCCATAATTTACATATGCAAATCATTAAGGTTTTAGTTCGACAAGTTTAGCAACACCTTCGTCTATTATCTCCTGAGTTCCAAACCAAGATCTGGTTTAACTTGTATCTGGCGCTCACCTATTGTGCTTCGGATTGCCGGTGCAGCGTTACGTAGTGTCGTGTAGATAAGACACACCTTACAAGAAAAAAACGTTAACGGTTCATTGAAATCGAAAGAGTGTGCGGGCTGAGTGAACGCCTGTACTTCGGCTCGAGAACAGGTTCCGAGTGGCGAGCGAGCAGCGAGTCAGCGACACATCCCGAGCGGTCCGCGAGGTTACCGCGCAGTGCTCCGCCGGCCGCTTATCTACGTGCGCGTGCACATCCGATACCTACCGAACGACCGCGGGAAACAACCGCCGCGAACTTTACACCAAAGCAACGTTTATTTACAACTAAACGATACAAGTGCTTTCAAATTAAATCAAAACTTACAAGGATATTGATTATGAAAACTTGATTCGGATGGTGTTTGAAGTGTTTGTGCAACCGGCATTTGAATAGCCGTTTGATAGTATGTTGCGGAGTGGACTTGCTTGATTAGGTGGGTGTAGCCATGGCGAGCTTCGAGGACCTTGCTTTCGACTGGTCGTCGCTTTGTCAGGATTGCCCGGAATGCTGGACGGAGTCAGGTAAACGAACCTTTTTGACAACCGTCCCAAATTAGTCTCTTAACTTTTTTAGTCATATTTACGGTTCGTTTGCAGTTACTCCGAGACATGAAGCAAAGTTCCTAGTAACTGTAGAATTTTAGTAATGTGAATCACTTCGCTAATTGCTGGTGGACTACCCTCATTAATTTGCGGAATTGTTCCATGCTTAATTAGCGCTCTGAGTTCTAACATTTTCGTTGCCATATCAGTAACATATTTGGTGCTATTTATTTCGAGTGAAGGTAATCCACCTTGGTTAATATATTGGGCAAAGTCGAATTAAAATTAACACACACGGCATCAATTTATTGCTTGTAATTAAGCAGGTAGGTAGGAACTCGAGCGGTTTAATTAATGCACGGTCCAAGAGGGCAACCCACAGGTGCAATCAAAATTAAACTAACACTGTTGAACAAATGACAATGTGTTTTCCACAGTTTTAAATCTGTGTACTCTAGGTAGGTACGCGTTTAAGCATTTATCAAAGTTCATTCACCTATTACTTTATCAATAAAAACTAAGTTATTAATTATTTTCGGCCTAATTATTTTTTTTAACGTTTTGCCCTATTTTACATATTGATAATAAAAATTTAAAACATTACTAACGACTCAAACGAAACCGATAGGTAAGATTAGAGTGTTTCTAAATGCGGGTAGAATAATATAAGTGTCATAAAATGGCGACTAATGCACTTTAGATTTATTCTTCGTTCGTCCTGAAGTTTTGTCCTACATTCCAAAAAAATCTTAGTTAGTCCCATATCATTATTGCAGTTGTGCTTCGTCTCAAATTACAAGTACTTTAAAGGTATAGTCAGCAAAAAAAGTAATGTGCTTATTTGAAATTTTTTAAACAATAATTCAGTAATAAAACAATTGTAAACATTTAGGTATAAATCATCTTTATTATCCAGTATCACAATCAAAATCACGGAAATGGTATAATAAAATATCTTGTCATTTCTACAGTTTAAATATACAGCACAGTCAGATCTGTAATAAACAATATTTAAGACATGATCATTTTAATTACTGAAAAAATTACCAACCAACAATAACAAAACAACAGGAGAAGAGAATCAATGAGAGTATTAAAACAACAGGTTTAAAAAAACAATATTTTTTATAATTTTTAAAATAGTTGGTTCATGTTAAATATTTAATAATACGTAACCCTTTTTTGCCGATTGTGCATAAAAGTAAGTTTTGGCATACACAAAAAAAAATGAGGCGTAGAAGAAATATAATAATAATAGGACGAAGCGGGAATAAAATAATTAAAATTATATTTTGGGACGAAGGAAGCATATTGTTTGGGACCACCTAGGATTTTTTTATGTAGGACAAAACTCAGTGGGCCAAACGAAGAATAAATCGCACGTTATTGTGCCTGCCTGCATGAAAAAGATAATTTCGTACATTCTCCGTGCTAATGTAATAATTACTTATTTTGTCGAATTACACATAATTCGACAAAAACGACACACATGTCGTTTTTGTCAAGAACAGTAATTGCACTGCACTTTCAAATACTGGAAACTGTGAACGAAACTTTATGAATTCTGATACTTTCTGTATAAGATGGTTCACATTCACGGTTATACGTTGTTGTATTTTTAACAAGAGAGCTGGTAATGAAATCCTCTTGGTCTTCTGCAAATTCATAAAAGTAAAAGAAAGCTCTAAAATGATTATTAGAAGAATCCCTCCCGCCTGGCATCGTAGCAGGTGGTGTTCTGTAGTTTCTGCCTATTCCATGGGAAAAAAGCGTGAGTTTGTTTGTAATAATCTATCCTGCATCAGAATCTGCAGGTACTAAAGTTCGGAGATATCATAATCAGCCTATAATGTTCCCACTGTTGGGACACAGGCCTCCTCTCGATAAGTGGGCCGTAATCCACCACGCGGGCCCAGTGTGGGTTGGTAGATGTCAGGTCTTCAATTTTTTTGGTTCTAGAAAATGCCGGTTTCCTCATGATGTTTTAGGATTAGTGGTGATGAAATAATTTACACAAAGTAAAGCGCCTATCTGAGTTCGAACCTACGACCTATAACTCGCAAGTCGCGGCCGTTACCATTGGGCCACCACTGCTCATCTAGTGTTCGGAGATACAGATAATGCAAATAATCCAAAAGACATCAACGCGGTGCAAGATCTTATCTTATAAAAATCTTAGTTATCGACATGCATAAATGCAAATATTTATGCGTGATGATTATATGCCTAAGTTATCTTTAATTTATTGGCATTTTTTTTATTACTGCACGTACGCAGAACGGTTATCTTTACTGAATTAATGCATATTACGCATACTGCTGACTGCATTAAACAGCAAGGAGTTTACGATATGGGCATTTTCCATAGACAGCTACTATCTAAGTTCTGAAACAGAATCTATAATACGACCGCTTGGCAGTTGTTTTGCTAGCTGATGATCAAGTTGAGAAGATATTGGTATAAATGTAGCCTCGGGCAGTAATCCATCTTATTATTCACTGGTTTTAAATTAATGATATGGGCCAACCTATTCCTGGTCCACAACTCATTATTTCCTACCATTATTTATTGGTTGCACGTACTAAGGTGCGGTTATCTTACTCGTTCTAAATAAAACATGTCGTAGCGTTGGTTGTGCTGAGTGCTGGCTCTTCGCTGTTAACACTTTCATGAAAAAGAAACGTGTGATAATGGTGCGTTGACCTTGGTAACGTGTTGCGTCTCATCTTTGTTAAGTGTTGCACTGGTCACGCTTTCCGAAATTTCAGCTAATAATTTTGGAGGGTAACTTGAATTAGTTTTGTTAAGTGCTTTTGTTTTGGTCGTCGCATCTAGGATTAATGCCACTACATGTTGAATTGAAGATATTTAGTAGATAGAATAGTGGAACTATCTAATTATCTGTCTTCTTCTTCTAGTGCCTTTCAGATTAATGAAGGTTGAACATCAACTTTAAGTATTTCTCCTTGTCCTTTTGCGAATCGGGTCAGCTCACACAGCAAAACACAAAGTTCGTGATTTTTTCATATGCATAAATTGCAAATATCCTAAGCAAAAAACTGCATGTTTTTCTGATAATTTATAGCTAAAACTTGTCTGTTTGGCTTTGGTCCTCATTTAATTTAAATTTGTATAAGTACTTCGATATAATATGGAAATTAGTATGCAGGGATACTAGTACCCACACGTACCAGGTTCTCAAAACATTACTGTGGGAAGAGTATGCTGACTAACTGTTATGCTTGTAGAAATGTTGTGGGTTGGCAACATGGACAACCTGTCTCACCATAGTGCAAGCTGGTTAACTTCTAACCTATCATATTTATGGCAGATGTTGCTACAAGACTTGCTTGACACTAATTAAAACTCAGACCAGTCAGGGAGCAGATTTCTGCATTTTCTTTGAGGAAAATGCTTGCAATTTTTTCTTTTCCCAAGATTTTGACGTATTATTTTGTTTAGAAATTAGTAATGTGTGTTAATCATAACTTTAAGTACCTATATTAAAAAAAACTAGATAATTTATATTCAAATGTCAATAAAATAAAAGCCAGAATATATAACAAAAATAAAGTAAGTTTCCGCTTGTTATGTTTTGTAATGTTGAAAGTAACTTGAATTTTGCATCCATTACTAAATGAGTGGTCTGTTAAAATTAACATGTTACGATGCAGAAAGGCTTTACACACGTGGTACAGATTTAAATGTAAATATAATATTTTCCCCCACTGCTTTGGTTGGTATTGCAAATCGTCAGAAAACTAAGTAGGTACAACCGTGTTAGTGTGTTTGCTTCAATTAAACTGTCAGAATTTTTCGTAGTGTTTAGAAATGAATTAAGAAAAACCGGCCAAGTGCATGTCGGATCACGTACAATGAAGGGTTCCGTAGTTGGGATTACTTGGGATGAATTTATCCCAAAAACAAACTTAACATTGTAGTTGAATAACATGTTCTTCAACCATTTAAGTTGGTCGTCTATTACTCGTTAACTTGTAAAGCCTACTTAGTTGTGGTAGTTTTCCTTTCAATTTAATTATATGTAGGTACTACTGTCATGATTTTTTTTCACATCTCCATAAACAACCATTTAGGCAGGGAGGGGGCCCCGGGGTGACACACACTTGAATTAAAAAAAAATAGCACTTTAAAGCTTAACATTACGCAAACGGATCCTAGAATCGAAAAATTATATTCACAGACTCGCAATATTTTTAAACGGCCTATGCAACGATATCCCACACCATGGGATAGACGAGAAAAAAATATCATCTCCACATTACGTGCAAGGGAGGAACCAAAAAAAATAAAAAAATTTACCACTTTGTCGGCGTAATCAATATGTATACCTATGCCAAATTACAGCTTTCTTGTACTAAGCGCCTCTGACAGACGGACATGGCGAAACTATAAGGGTTCCTTGTTTACTACGGAACCCTAAAAACAGAGTATGAGTTTTCCTAAAATGTACCGAGTATCTTATAAAGTGAAAAGATAACACAGTATTCACTTATTTTCTAGTTCGACCTTGGACTGACGTATTTCAGTTTATCTTTAAGAAGTTGGATCAGTCAAAGATCAACTCAAATAAATGGTATCGACGTGTTGTTAGTTGCTACTCAAATATTGTGGAGTTGACTGTTGAGAATTTGTGATAAGGCCATATTTATTAAATACTTCTGATAGTTAAGTAATTAGGTATTTAATTAACGGCCAGTTATTAATGAAACCTATTTCGAGCGTAACTACTTCCATCAACACAGATGATTTAACTTATCGCCGCTGGTTAGTTTTGTCCCTCCCAGGACCTGTCAAACGAAAAAAATCGAATCGTTTTATAGTTTTTAATTAAAAGTAACAAGTATCGTTAGTGCACCTTAGAAGCCTCTATAAAGCAGGGGTAGAAAGTTAAGGTCGGGTTGCAATTTCCGTTATTCAGTTACAATGTTAGTGAATCCAATCAAGACAGCTGCGTATGTTACGGACACAGGTTAACGTTACTTCGGTACCTACGCCACTTTCCATTAATGTCTAGACTAGACTACCTGGCATATGTCTTGTCTAGAAAGATTTGTACGAATTAAATATAGGAAATTAACATTGTAAAGTCAGGGAAATTTACTCACCCTCCCTTTCCGCCCAGAGCGGGAGAAGTTATTAGATAAATACCCATCCAAAAAAAAGGGGAAATTTAAGTAAATTATGTAAGTACCAACTTATATTCCGCGTACCTACTTATCTAAGTATATTCAAATCACAGTAATTTTTTGACCGTTTTATGACATGGCTATAACACGGCAAATTGATACCTAGGGTGTGAATTTGCCCGGGTCGACGGCGCGTTGTATTCCACGCGCGCCTCAAAGAGATGTCGTCAGCACAAGTGTAGCGGTCCACTAGGGCCGATGCCTGCCGGGGTCACGGGAAGGTACTAAAGGGTTACCGAGGCCCCTCGCAACACAGGCAACAGGAAGGAATACGGGTGGGTTTTAGTCAGTAAGAGTCTGACACACCCTCCCGCTCCGCCCAGAGCGGGAGAAGTTATTTGATGATTTCCCATCCAAAAACAAAAAAGGGTGTGTGAATTTGCCTAACAATTAATTTCCCTGACTGGTCAATGCCAAAGTAAAATTATTTATTTCAAATAGGTACATAAAGGGCACCTTTAAAAGTAGAATTGATTCTAGTCGCCCCTTCCAAAAGGTTGTTTCGTATGAAGAAGAATGGGCAAGAGACTCCACCGTTACTCTTTTAAAAATGTTTTACAATATTTTGTATAGGTACATTGATTATATAATTATATGTGATGCTGATGACGATACATCTAGAATAAAATTACTATAACACAATAGGTAAAAAGAAATAAAAATGATGCAATGACAGATAAACAAATTCTGTGATAGATACATGGTTTTCACATATTTACAAACGTTGTAAAAGCACTTATACGTTTTCCTAAAATAAAAATAAAGTAATAGGTCAGTGTGTGACTCCAAAAACATCCATAACTGTGGATAAGAAATCTGTGTAAAAAATGAAATGCAACTGCAGTCAATAACAAAAGTTAGAATGTTCAACATTATGGAGCAACTACATTCTTTTCCATACATTGCTTGAAATTTAATTAATGGCTACATCAGTTGAATCTTACATAGCCAGGATTTAGCATAAAGATACAGAGCTATGAGCTATCATCACGCACAGTCCTAGTTCTTATTACAAACGTTGCGGAACGTTTTCTTACAAGTTAATACACTTAAAGAAAACCTAATTAATCATCACTACATGAAGTGAAACTAAAAACTGTTGAATGTGAATAAACGGCCGTCGTTTTCCATGAGAAAATCATATGAAAACAAGTTAATTTGACTTTAATGGTGTGATTAATTTAATCAGAGTTGTTGAGACTGTCAGTTTTACTTAGGTTGGAATCTAAATAGGGTATTTGATCTTAAAGGGAAGTAAAATAAAGCTGTATGGCTAGATAGCTAGATGGTATTAGTATAAAACTATGAACTTGAAAAGTCACTATTTTTTTTTTATGAAAAAAGAAAGGCTACGCTTTTATTCGCGGTTACATTACGCAAAGAAAGAACACAAACACAAAAAATAACAAGTTGGGGGAAAATTTGCATCACATCTACGCAAAACGGCCATCGCTCAGCATAATGCAAAAGAAACAGAAAAAAAAAACACGAAGAAAAAGAAATTACCTAAGTTTAGGACGAAACGATTGATTTGTAAATTGACACTCGTACTTATAATTTGCATTTATTTGTATTTAAGTACGAATACAAGGTTATCGAATCCAAAGTTCTTATATAATAGATACAAAGGTTAAAGTAGATGCACTTCTTAAGGTTACTTGGTTTGTGACCTCAAACATCACATACAGGAATGCGACTTTTCAAGCAAGGACAGTACCTTCTTGCATCCTTTAAGAATCAGGTAGATTCTAGGTAGGTAGGTACCTACTATTTTTGCGACATTATACGTGATCATAAAATTTTCGAGGACTGATTTAAAAATCTAAGCATAATAACAATTTAATTCTTCGTACTACAATATACCTAGAATGAACGCAAAAACGTGATTCTGTAAATAACTTATCTGAAAATTATCAGAATTTTATAATTCCGCGTGAAAATGTTTGTTTTGTTTTTATTTTTATTAGAATTCATATAAAGATTTTCTAACACTGTACCTTCACAGTATAAGAGATTTCGTGATACTCGGTGTTGTTTTTATTACACAAGAATTTATCGTAAACGTGTAAATTTTCTCACAGCGAGCATTTTCCTACAATTACCTACTTAGTTACCTAGCTGACTCTGTTTTGAATACAGACATATTATTACCGGTGCTGGAAATCGTGTAAACCTGGCTGATAAAAAATACGATGGAACACGACGTAGATAAAATAGAAAGTCATTATCTATTCAACTACAAAGATCAAAGTAAAATGATTAATGGGTTTCAGAGAATTTCCTTAATATAGGTAGACCTGTATTCTAATGCTGTACTAATTGCTTGACATACCTCTCGATATAAATTAATGGTTGATTCACGTAACAGTCCGATATAATGTCGCCTTTCCTTCAGCGTCATCGTCAGGATCTCGTTTACCATATAAGTCAAATCAACTCTGATTTTCCGTGAACAAGAACAATTTTCTACCATTTAAAATTCATTAATAATGAGGCAAACTTAACGTTATTAATTAAAACGTTTGTGCAATCAGGTGGGAAACTACTTTCTATCTTAGGAAAACGTGACATGTTCACAGAAAAGTTAGAATGTTAGTTTTTATTTCTGTTTCGCTATAGCGTGAGCTTTGGAAGTTCCGTCTTCCGGATCGATGTTCTGAAACGTAGAAAAAAACTGGCTTTTTTAATCGAGATTGCAATCTCCTCATTAGTTATTTATTCTCTTTGCCGATAATCAAGCCGAAGAAGATAATTTCATTATCATATCGCCAACCGAGATAATTCTTACAAAAGAATGACAGTGCTCACTGACTGCTGACGAGATAATTGAAAGGTACGCATTATAATTGTTAAAGATTATTTCACTTTCGGTTCACACCCAAAAGGTAGTAATTTATTTGATAGAAGATTGTTCTTACGCCGATTATTGTGGGCGTGAAACCGTTCTTATTTAATTAAACCCGGCGTTAGTTCACACGGTTGTTTCTGGCATTGATTTAAGGGTCGGGTAAACGTCGTTAACCTTGGCCATAC
Organism: Atethmia centrago; assembly: GCA_905333075.3. Classification (NCBI taxonomy): domain Eukaryota; kingdom Metazoa; phylum Arthropoda; class Insecta; order Lepidoptera; family Noctuidae; genus Atethmia; species Atethmia centrago. The sequence goes on along the minus strand of HG995378.1, from coordinate 23,439,692 downwards.
ATATGCGCGTCGCGTTTACGTCGCGCCGTCGTTTCATAGGAAATATTTATTTTTAGCAACGATAATATGAATATTTAAAAAAAAAACCACAGAAAGAATAAAATTATAAATAATACAAGTCTTTTCATACAAAAAAAAAAACACGAAAATAGCTTAAGCAGTTTGAAAGTAATATCTTTTTTATGCTTTGGGTAGACATTACTTCTTGAATTAATTTTATAAAGTATTTTACTACAATACTTTTATATAGAATTGATGTGTAAGCGTTCTAGTTTAACATTATTTTTTTTCGCATAACTTACTTGCATTATTTGAAGGCGTATTAACAGATTTAAAAGTCACTAAAATATATCTGCGCCTTAAGACTATTACTATTCGGTTACGGAATAGATTCCTAAGGGCATTTTGTGTAGGTTGGCAGCTTAAATTTTAGGTCAAAAGCCTACGCAGGCGGTCAGCAAATTGATTGCTGAGTCAATGGCAATGTAGTCATCTATGGGCAATTTGCATTGCATTAAAATGGTAGTTTAGCTGAATCAACTGGGTACTTATAAGGTGATGTTGAAGTTTACTGTTAGTCAAATAGTATTGAGTTGAACCTAAAAATCTACGTAGACATTGTGAACGAAAATTCTACTTAGACATTATGAATTTCTTATCTGTTTGCGAACAACTTCGACATTTACCAAACATAGGTATGGTTTTTTAATTAAATACAATACAAAATAATTTATAACTACAGTACTGTCGAATTATTAATAATTAAGACGCTGACAACACCTAAACCGCGGTCACTGTCAAATTCCATAGAAAAGAAAGAGAAGCGCGATGACAGAAAACTTGAAATTTATTGCAAAATATGAAGTAATTATCTATTTACTCAAAATTGAGTTGAGTAATCGAAAATAAAAAACAACCAAGTTCTGCATTCAAATAAGTCGTGCTTGTTATTCATTAAATACGTAACGTATGTTGATATTTGATACAGATATTTTGGATTAGAACTCAAAGTAAGAGGTTAGTTTAACGTTAGTTTGTATCGAGATTATGTTTTCAAAACGTGTTTTGGTAACAACCAAGTTCTGGGTAATATGTTCAAAATTAAAATATATTTTTTCCGCTACCACAAACTATACAGATTTGGCAATTTTTTTTCTTAAGCGAAGCCTATTTTGGTCAATTGAGTCTTGTCAGCGCCTTAATTAACTAATAAAACAAGCTCATTAATCCATCGCGAGTTTTTGCAATCGACGGCTTGTCAGTTCGTCGGCCGCATCCACATCAATGTCTAGGTAGGGCTGCTCCAACTTCCAAGCCCAATAACTTAGCTATTGGTTTAAATTTCTATTAAAATGCTATTTACCAAACATTGGCGCCGATTCCCTTGTTCACAAACTAAACTAAATTTAAGTTTAGTGCATCTTTTTCTTTCTATTTGATTAAGAAAAGGACAGAAGATCAATTTTAGTTTAGTCCTGTCAAATTAATCAGCGCTTGATGTAAATTGACGTAATTTTAGTAGGCAAGTTTTTAATCACGTCTAAATGTGTATGGAGTAGTGACAGGCCCTGATTCATTTGACAGGACTAAACTAAAATTTATCTTCCGTCCTCTTCTTCATGAAATAGAAAGAAAAAGATGGACGGAACTTAAATTTAGTTTAGTTTGTGAACAAGGGAATCGGCACCATTGTCTCTCTTTTCCTTAACCCAAATACTTTAAACGATGGTGTAGGTAAACAACACGCACGTGCCGCTATCTTTTCGGTACAAAGCGATGTGAATGAACTTAGCCATGGAAACTATTGGGTAATGCGAGCTTTAGCTTACAAACGTCAAATAAAAGTGTTAATGTAGATAAACAGGTGGTGAAAATATCTTTCACTTTGGTTTCATGTGTTTTTTACTTTCACTAACTTTATCATTTATTACGATTTATACGAGACATGAAACTTTTTACAGGACCTAAAAGTCTTAAAGAACAAAGATAATATCAAAACATGTAAGACCATTCTCTTTCGGTTCCAGTACGGTCCAGTTTGTAAGTTCTCACGGCTGCAAGTGATCGGTGGGTCTGTCATTGACCCAAGAATTAGTGGACCCATAACTTTATATGAGCTCCAATCCAAGTATATCTCAATGCTGTTCGGAATTATTAAATTGGCTCTAATAATTCGCTCGAAAATACATAATCACGTTTATTGGTCGTTTTTAGGGTTCCGTAGTAAACAAGGAACCCTCATAGTTTCGCCATGTCCGTCTGTCTGTCTGTCCCCGCTGTAGCTCAGAGACGCTTAGTACTAGAAAGCTGTAATTTGGCACAGGTATAATATTAACTACGCCGACAAATGCTGAAATGGATGAAATGGCGACAGGTCACAGGAACAACTTGCGACCCACGGATGCCCCTCAAGTTATAGGGGAAAATTTACAAGTCCGTGATAAGGCCTGTCGTACTGGATCGGAGTTCTGGTCCGTGAAGAAGACGGACGAAAAAAGAGTGCATGCAGCGGAGATGAAAATGTTGAGATGGATGTGTGGAGTGACGAAAATGGATAAAGTAAGAAATGAATATATAAGGGGCAGCTTGAAAGTGGCGCCAGTGACAGAAAAGTTGAAAGGAAGTCGTTTGGCTTGGTATGGGCATGTGATGAGGAGGGATGAAACGCATGTGACTAAAAGAGTGATGAATATGAATGTTGATGGGTGGAGAGGGAGAGGAAGGCCAAAGAAAAGATGGATGGATTGTGTGAGGAATGATATGAAAGAGAAGGGAGTGTATGATAGCATGACAGCTGACAGGGGACGATGGAAGAAGATAACGTGTTGCGCCGACCCCAAATGACATGGGACAGCGGCAGGAAAATGAAAAAAATGATGACAAATGCTAAAATAAAATCTTGGAAAAAATTTTTTTTAAGGTACCGCCCTTGCATGTAATGTGAGGATGATATTTTTTTTTCTCGTCTACCCCATGGTGTGGGGTATCGGTGGATAGGCCGTTTAAAAATATCCGGGTCTGTGAACACCACTTTTCGATTCAAGGATCCGTTTGCGTAATATTAAGCATTAAAGTGATAATTTTTGTAAAAATAATAATAATATTAATAGTTTTTGTAATTTTTTTTAATTTCAACATTTGTATCTGTAATTTTTATGGTGTACATAATAAAGAGTATTCTATTCTATTCTATTCTATTCTATTCTATTCTATTCTATTCTATTTTGTTAGAGTCAAGTGCCCCGCCCTGCCAGCTAAATGGTTGCTGATGGAGATGTGAAAAAAACCATGGCAGTAGTACATATAATTAAATTAAAAGGAACTATCACAGCTAAGTGGGCTTTACAAATTAATGAGTAATAGTCGACCAACTTAAATTTGTAGTTGGAGAAATGACCGTGGCATATAGCAATGTATGGGAGAACATGTTTTTCAACTATAATGTTAAGTTTGTTTTAGGGATACTCGTAAATTCACCCCAACTTCCCAACTACGGAACCCTTCATTGTGCGTGGTCCAACACGCACTTGGCTGATTTTTTTAGTTTGCTTTGTTGTCGTCAACACACTACGCTACAATATATTGAATAGTATGTTATAATAAACAATAACTATTTGAAATAACGGTTCAGCAATTAATGTTCTTTGATAACCTAAGTGTTTAAGACGCTGACAACACCTAAACCGCGGTCACTGTCAGATTGCATAGAAAAGAAAGAGAAGCGCGATGACACAACGCTTGTAATTTATTGCAAAATATGAAGCCATTATCTATTTACTCAAAATTGAGTTTAGTAATCGAAAATAAAAAACAACCAAGTTCTGCATTCAAATAAGACGTTCTTGTTATTAATTAAATACGTAACGTATTTTTATATTTAATGCAGATATTTTGGATTAAAACTCAAGGTAAGAGGTTAGTTTAACGTTAGTTTGTATGGAGATCTTTTTTTTAAACCTGTTTTCGTAACAACCAAGTTCTGGGAAATATGTTCAAAATTAACATATATTTTTTCCGCTACCCCAAACTATACAAATTTGGCAATTTTTTTTTCATAAGAGAAGCCTTTTTTTTTGTCTTGACAGCGCCTTAATGGCAAATTGATTTTTAACTCTCAAGACATGCTGAGTAAATCATGTTACCAAATTCATAAAACCACTAGACCAAAAGTTTAAAGTAAACATTTTGTAAAATGATCAATCAAATACCTACTTCTGCTTTTTTCAACGACAAAGCTTTCTGTTCAAATAACTTCCATGTTTGATTAGGCTGTCTGTCTTTCAATAAATTGTAGATAATAAATGGAGGTTCTATTTTAGTATCATAGCATTATGTAACAATAAAGTTATTGTTTTTATAGAATACAACTGCACCTGTCTCCGTGTCATCTATAAGTGATATGTTCACCATTGTTGTTTCATTAACTGTATCAAAAATCTTTACAGATATGCTACTTGTTACATAGTGTGTGATTGTGATAACAAACTATCAAACCTTGACTCGACTAGCATCTGTGATTAGCATCATCCATTTTCTTCCATTGATATTTTTAAAATAAACGTCCACAAAGTATTCAAAATGCTGATTCAGTCTACTAACTGTTTTCGAAAAGGGACAAAAACGTCACTGGAATGAATAATTAGCAATTGGACATGGTCAAACAACCGTTATAATGTAAGTGTATCCGAATTCTTAGCTCATCGCCTCTGTGTATCACTTTTAAATATAAGCATTAGCATTTGAATGGCTGTAAATCAATGGAGTCGCCTACTTAAGGGCCTCGACACAAATTCACTAAGTTACTGCCTTGCATGACAACTTATTTGTTAAGTGGAACAAATATTTAAGCTTTAGAAATGTTGTAGCATAATGGGCACAGAGTTAGAAATAATATGACAATGCTCTGACGAACAACTATGCTAGCAAATGGTTTATTTATACAAATTAGGTGGGTAGTTCTCACAAACGGAAAAACTAAAAAGGTTCTTGTTATAAACTTGAAAAACCAGAATGAGTGAGACAGACTATTCACCTTTGTGTCTCATAAGGTCGACAAGGTACCGGCAGCCTCATGGGTGTTGCTGAGGGTAACGTGGGCCGTCGGTCTGTTTGTCACTAAACAAGTAATGACATAGAAACACTATTAAGTGCTGTATAACGACTCTTCCTTAAGAAGACTTAAGATAACCGATTTACGAATGCACTTTAAGTGATCATCTGACCTTTGTCTTGTAAGAAAGCTGAAGTGTGTGTGTGTGTGTGTGTGTGTGTGTATTTACGATACGTAAAACTAAATACAAGCCGGCACCTATTTCATAGATAGACATCGTTAAACAAAGCAATGAGTCCGTTAGAAAACATAGTATTAACGCTGAAACAAAGATCTTCGTTGTCTATAAACCGATTGTAGAGATTTCTAACGTCAAACACAGTTTTATATTCATATATTGCTATCTGAATGAATAATAAAGATTGAAATTATCGTATACGTATATCTAAAGCGACCGTATTTTTCTTACGTTGACCGTTGCGATGTAATTTACATGAGATCTCCGCCGGGCATAAATGCAACGCTAATGATTCTTTTTATTTTTACGATGTCTTCAGATAGCTTTAAGAGTAATTCCGAGTCAATACACTCATTTTATAATGTTTTTGTATCAAACTACGAGTATGCCTGTGCTTTCTTTGAAGATATTGCTATACGTTGACCGAGTTTATAATAGGGTACCTCTCAGAATTTATTGTTAACTGGATTTATGTACTTAGTTGAAGCAATTTCTTCCAAGCGGTCTGTATATGGTGTCTTTGGTAAAGTTTATTTGGTCAAGTTTTCCTCATAGTTGCCTGTTGGTACGCTGTCATCTGCTTTTTAAGAGTCTTCTAGGTTTTTCCTCAATGTCTGTACTTTCAAGTTATACCTACTTGATTGGGAGATTCATAATTATAGTTCCATACTCTAGGTACTTGTACACCGTAATAATCTCAACCACAAACATAATGCCTATGATCTCAATATAATATTGTTATTAAAATATACTTTCTGGGTTCCATTTCCGTGGAATTTTCACACTCAGTAATTTAAGTTTGGGTTCAACATAGTTTAAACAATTTGTGACGCTGCACGCAACTGCTTAAAATAGTGGCATTAACCTCAAATGTATTCCCCAAAAGTTCTATGCATTCCATGTTTTATTCATTCCTTAGCTTCGTTAGTTTCTGTATGACCAGCTGCCATATGAATATTATTTTAGGCCATGACTTTCTTGTTGTAGATGTTATAAGCCATCTAGAGCTAATAGGCACTGCTGTTAGCTTAATATTGTCTTTATTGTCTATATGGGAATCCAAATTTGCATAAACTGTGCTATTATAACTTCTTCTGTATTTACTTTTTCTTTCTCTAGATTTTTTATATTATTATCGAGCGTATTACCTACACTTACTAAATCAACAGTCTTTCTTTTAACCAGATCTTAGATTAACAAAACAAATAGTTAGTTTTGGACTACCTGCCAACATTCAAAAAGACAATCTATTGGAACTGTAATATGAGAATCAGTAAAAATCTGAACATACAATGTATTTGTTTATGAGGGATCACGCTTCATTGGTTTTGCTTTTTTCATGGCTGCCTCATAATGCCGAGATAACGTTACATTTGCGGAATTATGTAAGTAATATACTTATTAGTATTGATTGATAGCAATTGACATAACTACCGATATTCTAATATTTAATGTCTTACCTAACTATCGCACGAAATCGGAATCCAAAATTGGAACTGGAATCAATCAAATTATCGAATTTAATCATATCAGTTGTTAAAATAATATACTTTGGTCACGACCGTCCGATGGTTTTTTTACTAACGAAGGAGAATGTTGTGCATATTCAGTAATTAGAAATATAATATATGATACTTGCGCGGTGAGTTGGTTTTTACAAACGAGTCAAGAATGCCATTTTCATATTAGAAACAACAAAGATTGTTGCGACTTTCCGACTGATACTTATAAACAAAATAATAATATGAGTTCAAGCGAGGAATCTGATATTAATATGGAATCTACTCCACCTGACATCTCAAATGAGGCGCAAATTGTCGGATTCGTCTACTCGTTTGCAAAAACCAACGTACCGCACTAGTATCATAGATAACTAATTTGAGCATATGTGTTGAAAAATATATATCCAGAGTTCGTGGTTCAGTGAATGTTTTAATGTTGTCTGAATTACTTGAATTATTCATGAGGTTTCCGTAATGGTGCACTTAGTTTCTTTGTATGATTTTGATGTACATATTTAGAAAATTGCTTGTGGAGCCGGATATAAAAGCTAGATTATGAGTTATTTCATTAGAATTTCTTCATTTATCTGAACACAATAGTTAGCGATCGCGAACTATCTGTGTTTCTTCCGTTATTTGTATTTTTAGAATTAGTTTTATTTAACTTACAGTAGAGATTTGTCCTAGCATTCTGTTCCGCAGTATATATGATTTTTCAGTGTCCACTGAACGATTACAGATTGTTGCTCAGTTACCGTCTTGACTTCAACCCCATGTGAAAGAAAATCATATTATTTGACAGTCACACTTTATATACATTTTTCTATTGCTTACAAATTCAAAGGCCTTAGTCAATTCAATGTGTATTTAATGAATATTCAATAAAAAGACCACTTCATATAACATTTCAATGTTCTTCGATTTGAAAAGTTGCCAATTGATCGCTTGATTACATAACAGATACCTAATGATAGCCAACATATTTAAGGCGCTGACAAGACCCAATTGACCAAAATTGGCTTCTCTTAAGAAAAAAAAATGCCGAATCTGTGTAGTTTGTGGTAGCGGAAAAAATATATGTTAATTTTGAATATATTTCCCAGAACTTGGTTGTTACGAAAACACGTTTTGAAAAAAAAATCTCGATACAAACTAACGTTAAACTAACCTCTTACCTTGAGTTCTAATCCAAAATATCTGTATTAAATATCAACATACGTCACATATTTAATTAATAATAAAAACGTCTTATTTGAATGCAGAACTTAGTTGTTTTTTATTTTCGATTACTCAACTCAATTTTGAGTAAATAGATAATTGCTTCATATTTTGCAATAAATTACAAGCGTAGTGTCATCGCGCTTCTCTTTCTTTTCTATGCAATCTGACAGTGACCGTGGTTTAGGTGTTGTCAGCGTCTTAAGTATCAACATTAAGTTTGCTTTCTTTGCCTATTTGCGATGTTACAAGATATCCAAAGGCGGTAATCTTGCTAAATGTCTTTCAAAATGGAATGCAAACAGTAAAGTCACGAATTTAGCAACGCATTAGCCAGTTGTTGTGTGATGTCAGTTATCAGATCTGAATACCAGTATTTTACATGGAGCGAAAGCCTATCTGACCTCCAGTACCCAGTTACTGGGTAACATGATACCCCTTGTATAATCAGCCTATAATGTTCCCACTGCTAGGCTGTAATCCACCCCACCACGCGGGCCCAGTGCGGGTTGGTAGATGTCACATGTTTTCGAATTTTTGGTTCTAGGACATGCCGGTTTTCTCACAATGTTTTCCTTCACCGTTTTGCGAGCAGTGGTGATGGAATTGTTTACACAAAGTGCTTGCTAGGGTTCGAACCTACGACATACAACTCGTAAGTCAGGGTCGTTACCACTGGGCCACCACTGCTCTCCCCACCCATACCCCTTGGTAAGACTGGTTATAAGACTTCGGGCTTCTGACTACCCGTAACGACTGTTAAAGATCTACGAATGACAGCCGGAACCAACAGCTTAACACGTTGAGCGCCATGTGTATCTTTCTGGAAACACAAAGTACCACCTTTAGAGGCCGCGTGTTTCCTTTGGGAAACACGAGCAGTGCTTTATTCGTAGGCCAGTGTGTCCGCCAGGAAACACATTTCAATACATTTTACTATGAATTCTAATACCACTGGCCTCCACGGTTGTTGTCCAAAATATAAAAAAAACACGGTTTTTAAGCTTGGCGCTCAACGTGTTAACGTGCTTTCCGAGTCACGGAGGGGTCTCGATATGTAATCGATGGTCATCCATCCACAAACCGACCGCGGCAAGCGTAGCTTAAACTTCGATCGACCCGTGCGGCTGTTCATTCATAATTTAGTCACGAGCAGGGGCTCGTGGTTACCTTTGTTACCTACAAGGGCTTAGGTAACTAAGCTATATAGTGTGTCCCTGGGAAAGTGCACAAACGAAAATGGGTGAAACTAGACCATTATTCATCGCCAAAAAAATTAGATAAAAATTTAAAAAAAAACTAAATTTATTGAAAACTTTAGACAATATTTTAAAAAAAATCAAAGAAACGTATTTTTTTACTTGATGGCTGTATTTTAAGGGGTTTTTTTATATTTACTATGCAGCATCAATTATCAGCCTATTATTATACTAATTTATTTTAACGAAATTCCCTCAACTAATAAAAAGTTATTACATTTTCAATACAGGCGTCATTAATAGGCAATAAAAAAGTAAAAAAATCGATAGTAATTATTTCGATTTTTAAAGATTTTTTTTCAAATTTTTTTGTCGGTTAATTATGGTCTAGTTTCCCTCATTTTCGTTTGTGCACTTTATCCAGGGACACACTGTAATATATCGATGTGAATACAAAGATGTTAATGATATCATTTGCAGGAGACTTTTTATAGTATTTTATTTTACGTTTTGCCAGCTTTAACGTGTCGTTTGTTTATTAATTAAGCACCTAATCTTTTTCATTCCCTATATTCGTGCCTGACAGATAGAAAATGTTTGAATATCGTAGATGAGAAAATCGATTTGTAAGTACGCGTTTACTTTGGTAGTTTTATTTTAAATTCAGGTGGGTGTTAGTCACGTGCATAAGCTTGTGTACACAATAATATTTTGAACTTTAAATATCTAGGAAGTATGAATTCAATATACCTACTTCTTTCTCAAGGCTTAAAGTCTCGGGTTTGAAAGCTGTATGTGTCATGCTGGCTCCACGCTATTGTCCAACAGTCCAACATGCACGAACTACCTCTCTACACGTGGAAGGTTCGACAAACAGTTGGACTGTTGGACAATAGTGAGGAGCCAGCATCATGTGTCAAACATCCTTGTCAAACATGCACGAACTACCTCTCTACACGTGGAAGGTTGGAAAACAGTTGGACTGTTGGACAATAGTGAGGAGCCAGCATCATGTCAAACATCCTTGTCAAACATGCACGAACTACCTCTCTACACGTGGAAGGTTGGACAAACAGTTGGACTGTTGGACAATAGTGAGGAGCCGGCATCATATGTCAAACATCCTGGTCAAACATGCACGAACTACCTCTCTACACGTGGAAGGTTGGACAAACAGTTGGACTGTTGGACAATAGTGAGGAGCCGGCATCATATGTCAAACATCCTTATCAAACATGCACGAACTACCTCTCTACACGTGGAAGGTTGGACAAACAGTTGGACTGTTGGGCAATAGTGAGGAGCTGGCATCATATGTCAAACATCCTTGTCAAACATGCACGAACTACCTCTCTACACGTGGAAGGTTGGACAAACAGTTGGACTGTTGGACAATAGTGAGGAGCCGGCATCATATGTTAAACATCCTTGTCAAACATGCACGAACTACCTCTCTACACGTGGAAGGTTGGACAAACAGTTGGACTGTTGGGCAATAGTGAGGAGCCGGCATCATGTGTCAAACATCCTTGTCAAACATGCACGAACTACCTCTCTACACGTGGAAGGTTGGACAAACAGTTGGACTGTTGGGCAATAGTGAGGAGCCGGCATCATATCTCAAACATCCTTGTCAAACATGCACGAACTACCTCTCTACACGTGGAAGGTTGGACAAACAGTCGGACTGTTGGGCAATAGTGAGGAGCCGGCATCATATGTCAAACATCCTTGTCAAACATGCACGAACTACCTCTCTACACGTGGAAGGTTGGACAAACAGTTGGACTGTTGGGCAATAGTGAGGAGCCAGCATCATATGTGTGACACACGTACAAAACTTCCATGTATCTGTTTTCATTTACATTTTCTACGGTCTGTCTGTTCGGAATTGATTTAAAATGACTTCTGGATTGCTTCTCTTGATTAAAATAAATATAGGCACTGTAATGAAAGGATGCAGTGAATGGAAACGTTTGCTGCGTTCTCATAATACTTCGCTTTTTGTGTCTTTATTCAATGTAGAAATACATTGTTTTTCTCATGTTTCTATTATGTTGTGTCGTTTTAATTTTAAATGAAGATTATTCAAGGAAAATGAGCAGGTTTGGCATAGTGTGTAGCATTTGAAATGTTTTGGAAGCTACCTTTACTTACTGTACATGAACACCTTGAAAAGCTGCTAACGTGCTTTTTGATTTCGAATTCTATTGTCATGGTTCAGAACACAAATACGCTCACCTTATAATGAAACCTGAATTGCATTCACACCTACAACCTTCAGGCATCTAACAAAAACAAGTAACAATATACCCTCAAAAAAACTTCACACATAAATCTCATCACGCCTGGGTCACCGAACACTTATTGTAACATATCACATATTCACTATAAATAGATCCTATTGTCTTCAGGCGTGATACAGTGCCACACAAAAAACCTTTCGGTCATTCTTTTGTCTACGTGTCCATTGTTTTAGTTTTCAAATGTCCTCTCCCATGAAGTTACGCCAGTTTGCGTAACTTGAACCTTTTTCGCCCTATACTCGTGAGAGCCCCAGGGTCCATGTGCTGTCAGCCGAGGCCGGGATACTGCGAAACCACTGCGATGTCAATGGCCACGGAATGAGCAATCTAGTCGCCCCTACTATGTGACACCTGTTTGAATCAAGTTTGCTTTCATAATTTGTTTGAGCGATAAAGTAAGTTTTTATTACTTCATCTGTTTTTGTTAATCGTTATGTTTATGTAGTTATACAGCAGGTTTTATCTGTTGGTGAAATTGTAACATGTCATTGCGGACTTCTCCCGCTCTGGGCGGACACGGGTGGGTTTTAGTCAGTAAGAGTGCTTTTACTGACTAAAACCCACCCGTGTCCCTTCCGCTGCATGTGGTGCCAGGGGTCTCGGTAACCCTTTTGTACCTTCCCGCGACCCCGGCAGGCATCGGCCCTAGTGGACCCCTACACTTGTGCTGACGACATCTCTTTGAGGCGCGCGTGGTACGCAACGCGCCGTCGACCTGGGCTTGGTCCTTACCGGATGGTGAGCTACCCATTGCTCACCGTCTGCAAGCCCGCGCCTACGGTGGCCGGAAATCCGCTCGGGATTCCCGACGCTTATGGCGTCTCCTGCGGCGGCTAGGGGCAAGAGAGCGCGAAATTTGCCTTTCCCTCAACCGTCCCGCCTCCTCCTTCGCGAGCATTACTGCTTCGCAGAAGGAGGTGACTGCTGTCCATGCCCTCTCGCTCCGTACCATGGCCTGAACCAGGGCCGGACGCGAGAGGACTTTGCCGCCGATCGCCTCCACGAGGACACGGTGGTGCTCTGCCTAAGCCGGGCAGACCTCCACCGTATGCTCCACCGTGTCCTCCGGGCGAACCACACAGTGGTGACACCTGGCCGTTTCCTCCCGTCTTATCCGACACAGGAACCTCCCGAAGCTGCCGTGTCCCGTGAGAACCTGCGTCAGGCGGAAGGTGAGGACGTCATGGCGCCTTTCTAGCCACTCCTCAAAGAGGGGACTTATCGCCGTAATTGTGGCGTGCCCAGTCTTTGCGGACTTGGTGAACTAATTGGAATGCTTATCTCGTCCGTAGTGGTAACCCAAACAGCGTGATTACTAACTTGAATACAAATGAGTGAACAGCCAAATTGAGATTTGGGTTAAATCTCTAATCTCGATAAAAAAAATACCCATAAAAGAGTATCTATAGGCTATTTAAATACTATGAAATGCGTCCACGCCTATCTTGATTTGCTCAAATGACGTCACGCACTCACTCGTAAAAATTATAATATAGTTGACTCGTAGTAGTATTGCTATGGAGACAGGTAAGATGTGGAGTGGTGTATCAAACAGGTCGCAGCGCCTTCGCATGTAAAGGACACCTTGCTAATCGCGGACCGCATTCCGCTCTATTGCCATCCACCTTGCAAATGTGCAACAAATCGTCATTTTGTAAATCTGTTATGGTGAGATTCGATATTTTACCTTCTTTGTCGGTGTTCCAACATAGCTAACCGCATACTACTTACTGGTAATATGTCATACTCATTATTTACAAATTGATTTTGGTCTACTTCCTCTAGATTTTCGTAACAGCTGGCATTGCTATTCTTTGGAAGGTTCTACCATTAACCCAAATAGATCTGTGACAGACTTGACTTACTTTGCGGATGAATAAATAGACGCAGTAGGAATATACACACGAGACGTAATAAGTGCAAGTGCAAATAAGATAATAAATGATATACAGGAAGAGTTACGTTATTCTTCTCAGCAGAACCCACACTTAACTGTCCACACCCTTAGTCTTGTAAATGTACAACCCGGATCTTCAACCTCATTGCCTAACATATATCACGTTAAACGTTACATCTTCCAGGATCAAAGTTCGTCTGTAATTTTATTAGTAGAATCTAATCGTGAAAGATGTTTATCGTCGACTTAATGTGCTGTGGGAAGCTCGGTTAAGTGATCACGACGTGTGTCATCAAGTTAGGTAATGTTTTTGGTGAATAGTTGACGTCTTCTTACGTTACTGTACTACATTTCAGCCTTCAGCCAGCCCCTGCTTAAACATTCATCATTTACAGGTCTACATTTACTTGTGTGAAGTTTGTCTTGCTTCTTAAGGCAGTAAGTGTTTTTTATTTAAGTTTCGAACTCTAACACGTAGTATCTTCAAGGCTTATATAATTATCAGAAGAAAAAGGGTTACCTGCTTCCGTGACATCTGACACCAAACATGACGCTACTAGTGTTCGTACGAATGTATTTTCCCACACAGAACGATGTCAATAGGACCATGCATTCGCTGTTTATCTCAATACTAGCATGCGATTCGATAATGAATTAACATACTTACCTAGTCATTACCAGTATTTACGCAAATATCATAAAATCAACTAGTTATACGAATCACATATTCATTTAGCTGATTCGTGCACTGCTATCATGCTATTAGCTCGAATCACAAATTGAAGCAATTTAAATAGGCCTATTGATTCTCCTGCTAGCAGGAGAATCGAGAATCGGATAAATATCTTTCCATTTGATTCACATTTCAACACCTATTTTATAATAAGCAAATTACGTATGTACTTGCTTATCAAGGCGCACCAAAGGAGAATAAAAGAAAAAGAAAGAAATAAGTTTTCTATTTTAATACTTAAATTTCTTTCTTAAATTAGTTGTTGATCGGCTGTATATTGTAATAATAAATAGTAGTTCAGCCGTAAGGGGTGAAAGGCTAACACTTGCCTTAATCAGAATGTAGATTCAATCAAAACTTGTTACCATAAGATTCAGTTCAGATCCCCTTCGAATATCATCTTGCTCAAAGTTTAAAATTAAATATTCTATGCAATGTTCTCCTACTCCTTTCAGTTGCTAAAGGTATCATTCTCTGCCAGTAATGTATATTTATAACATTTTTGGTATGTACTTTGTTGGTCATTTTAATGTTTCGCTTTTTCCATACTATAGTAATAATATTTTCGTTATTAGCTGTATTTTTTATGTTCATACTGGAACCTTTTTTTGGTTTCCTTTTTTTTTATTTAGCTTTCATTTTTGACTTTCCCTTCTTTGATTTTCCTTTTTTAGGTTTAGGCTTTTTAGAAACTTTTATCTTTTGCGTTTTACTCTCTGACGATATATTCGGTTGTGTTTGTATTATTGGATCTTCTTTTGCGACTTCTTCTGAACTGTTGTCTTCTTCTTCTGAACTTATACCGTCTTCTTCTTTTTCTGTGTCTTCAGTACCTGGTTCTTTGGGAAGTATGTTACTGTATCCTTTATCACCATCTGGGCGTTCTTCACTAGTAGTACTTATATTATCACCTTCACACACTCCTTTGTGAGCTATACTTAGATTTTTGTTTCGGAGATAGCTTTTTGTAAATCACATAATGTGTTGTAAGTTTTCCATCAGAGCCGCAATAAAAGACTCTTGCTCGTTTCCAAGGGCAAAACACTGCTCTGTGTAAATATGGAATACACGCAAGGAGAACCGTGGCTGTAAATTAAAATGATTAACTTAAAAAAAAACCACGTTCATATTATTTTGCCACTGGTAATGAATTCCCGTAACAGATTTCTATTAATACTAGATAAGGCCCGGCATCCTTTGCAAGCCTTTTTTTTATTAGGAACTTTTCCGACGCGCTTACAATTACTTACCAAAGTCATCACAATCGGTCGAGCCATTTTCGAGTATATGCGAGACTAAAGCACGGCAATTGATTTTTATATAAAGAAGACTTTTTACATTTTATTGAATGGTGTAACATGCTATCCAGCAAGCAAATGATAAATCTCTATATTTTCTTAGAAGAGACATGTTTGCTACTTAACCAGACTTACTTGTAAGAATATTCATCACGACTGTCGTGTTTTCGAAATATAGGTACTCTAACGTTGAATATTAATACATGAGTATCAAGTTACGACTGATGTTGGTCTGAAGCAATTAGAAATAACATCAAGAAATAAATGATAGGTACTTAATGGTTGTTACATTGAATACTTACATAAAAGTAATCATTGTTTTATGTGCTGTAGTGAAAACTGTTATGCTAATTGCTGGTATATTTTAACTGCGGACAGTACGAATCAAATGCTATGCAGCAAGACAATGGGTGATCAGTGTTATCACATATACTCGTAGGTATATTATCAATAGTTATATTTAGGGTGAGAAATTATGTTTTGTGGTGTCTGCTTTCAAAATAATAAAATATAATGTGTTCTGAATCAGATTCAGAAAGCGGTGCCGTGAATGGAGGTGTGATATTTTTTTTTGTAACTTATTACCAAATAAGTTTTTTATTAATTTTTAAATTTTGAGAAATACAATACCAGCACCTACACGATTGCAGGTAATTTGCTGTCATCAAAACTGAGGATTTGAGACTGAAGAATTTCATATTCAAAGTCTGAAGTTCTTCACCAAGAGTAGTCAGGGCTACCACCTGCTGACTAACTAACCCTTTTACCACAACGAGTAAAACAATATATAGATAGAATTTATTGTTTTAAGAATATATTTATTTAGTTAAGTTAATTAAATTTTCATTTTATATAGACCACGATTTGTAACTGAAATCTACTTCCTTCGACCCATCAACCACACCAATGGAGATAATTATGGAACCGTAACTAGAAACGTTCCACAAAACATTTTCCCTCAATCTCGCTATGGAAGAGGTCTGTGATGACTTGATGAGACTACTTTAAGAATCTTAAAGAATCCACTTACAATTTCATATAGCCGAGGGAAAAGGAACGCGAAAATAAAACAGTGCAATACTCGTAGAATAGGAAATTGCTTTGTTTATTTTATCCGATAACCACTTACTGTACCTATTTCCATTCTATCTTTTTCATTTTATTTGCATTTTTCAGGGGGCTATTTTTTTTGCTAACACTTCCTTTGCCGCTCATGGATTTTTTTTTTGTCGTACCTCTAAAGGTGATCTTCGGTTCCGTTCCACACTCTATCGACTGTAAAGTAGAATCATGTTTCTGTGCTTCCCAAAATGTACAATGATTTTTATAAATCTGGTTATTTGTGCCGCATATCGGGCCCACAGGCACGGGGCACTCGTTAGAATTGTGAAAAGCATTAACATAGCAGCACCATATCGTTAATACTGCTGCTACATTAACAATCATATTGAATAGTTCAATGTACACAAAACACTTCCATCAATCAAGTCTTCTTATGTGCAGTTCACTGCTGGTGCCAAGCTACGCCAAATACAGAAAACTTCAAAATGATTATTTATTAAGTAGCTATTCAAAATAATCCTAAATAAAATTACAAACACAAAGTGAACATGGCGTTCTATGCCAATCAGCCATTGACGGGTGCCTTCATTAAACTTAATTCAACCAAGTAATTGATTATAATTAGACATGATTTCTAATTTTGCGGTTATTTATTTTAAATACGCCTACCTAATTAAGATTTTTTTCTATTTTCTTTTCAGACATTAAAAGTCTGCCTCAGTTCTCGTAGCGTTTAATAAGCATGTGCTGAAGACCTCAATTATGTTGAAGAGAAAAAAAAACAAAATAATTAGCTAGCGACAATACTAAATTACTTACCCAAACGTCTTTAATTAGATTTGGCGAACAATCTTTTAAGAGTGGATTTTCCAATCTCCTACTGTACTGCCATGTTCCCTTCAAAAACATAACTTAGCTCTAACATCATTTCATATCATCAAACATTTATCTACTACGAGTATATCGATCCGATTATGGGTAGTACCTATCGTTAGAAAAACAGGAATTTTCATTCATAATGTGCTGTTCCACAGTGTATCCGTCTTCTCAGAGCCGTGGCGGTAAGTACCTCTGTCTGTTCAAACTTCTTATTTATTTTATTTCTGCCCTATAGTATCACACTGCATTATCAGTATTTACCTTATCCATGATTTTCATTTTCAATCAGCTAGAAGGCACTGCTGAACACAGACTTGGCTCAAGCATCGTCACAACGAACGGTTTTATTCTTCCCGCACCCAGCAGATTTCCGTGACCAACCTTACAGTGCGGTTTACCATTTTGCTTCCATGGAAAGACTTAATTTAGTAAAGTCAGAGAAAAGAAGTGAAGGTAGAGATTAACTTACTAACTACTTTTTTAACAACTTTATTATCCTTGGGGTCCTCTCCGGTGATATTTAATATATTCGTTTTTCTTGGCCAAGTACGAGTATTATTATTGGTTTTATGACCAACATAGAAAGTCGCATTTGAATGAACGAGTTGGACACGACTGCGATGGCTTCCTCCCTCCTTATCCTCTTCAACATTCAATTGATGATATCTGTAGTTTACCACATGCTGTATCACTTTCGATAATGCAGTCTGCACTGTTAGGGAAACTAAAAACATCATTTTATTACTTTATCATCACTATCATCATCCGTGGCAGTCTGAGTAGAAGCCTCTTTAACCTATAATCCAGAGTATCTTGTAGATTTTATTTGGTCACTAATGAAAATTGTGAGTCCCGGTGTCGGTCAAATCTCACAAACTTGTGAGCATTGCTCACAATATAATTCAGTATGCAATGTAACACAGCATTAGACTAGAAACCTAAATCTCGCTAAGAAAGAAGTCTGTGATGAATTGATGAGACTACTTCACGGTCTTTTTATTAATTTTTTTTTTTTTGGTTGGGAAGATAACTTCTCCCGCTCTGGGCGGAGCAGGTGGGTGTGTCAGACTCTTACTGACTAAAACCCACCAGTGTTCCTTCCATTGCCTGTGTTGCCAGGGGCCTCGGTAACCCTTTCGTACTTTCCCGCGACCGTGACAGGTACTTCGGGGTCTTAAAGAATCCACTCACAATTTCATATAGCCGAGGAAAAGGGAACGTGAAAATAAAACAGTGCAATAGAATAGAAAATTGTTTTATTTATTTTAGGCACATGTTTTGTTTACCCGACAACCTACTACTACTACGTATCTTCATTCTATCTTTTTAATTATAATATTATTTGCATTTTTCGAGGGTATTTTTTTTGTAAGCTGGAAATTATATAAATAATGAAAGTTGATCTCTGGTTCCGTTCCACATTCAAGCGACTTTAAAGTAGAATCATATTTCTGTGCGTCCCAAAATGTACAATGATTGTTATAAATCTGGTTATTTGTGGCGCATATTGGACCCCCAGGCACGGGGCAGCCGTTGTCAAATTGAACGTGAAAAGCATTCACATAGCAGCATCATAATATTCATAATGTTAACACTGCTGCTACTGTAACAATTATATTAAATAGTTCAATATTTATTTATTGAATGTACTCACAAAACACTTCCACCAATCAAGTCTTCCTATTTGCAATCCACTGTTGGACAAAGGCCTCTGCCAAGCTATGCCAAATACAGAAAACTTATGATTATTATTAGTTATATAGTAATTGAAATAATATATTACAAAAATACCAACACCGAGGAAACCGTGGAAACATGGTGTTCTACGTCAATCAAAAATTGACTATATAGGTAGACTCTTCACTAAACTTAATTCAACCAAGTAATCGATTGTAATTGCTTCTAATTTTGCGGTTATTTATTTAAAGTTTATCTACATAATTAATGAAGAATAGCTAATGCTTCAGTTATAAGAGCTCCAAATCTCTTTTGCTGAATTAAACAAAATCATTATTATCGATGAGCAAAATATTACATTACTTGGGTACAAAAAGCCAAACTTCTACGAATAGATTTTGCGCTCAATATTTTTTCAACTAGGTCCTTCTTATCTCCTACCATTACCCGTTTCCATAAGAAAATATGACGCTCTAAAATCATCCATTTCGTAGGATGTCGTTATTGCTGAGTTCTATTCATAATTACATGCTGTGGTCTTACTGTGCTGTATCCACGAAGCTGTACCATACTGTCTCAGTCTACTTGTATGTCTGACAAACTATTTAATTATTTTATTTCTGCCCCACTAGTAACACATTGCAGTGTCATCTGTGGAAAACTGGCAACACCGATAATAACAGACCTTGTTCATTATCTGCATTACGTTATTTTAGCCAAAAGATATGCCACTGCTGAGTATAATTCTTATCCATGTTCAAACATTGCTACAACGGGAACGGGAATCCGAGGAACTGGTCCTACTCTCTCCGCATCCATCTTACAATATTAAAAAAAGTGGTCTATTCAATCGGTTAGGGTATAAAATAACTATCTGCTTATTTAAACCAATTTATTATCCTTAGGGACCTATCCGGTGAAATTAAATGTCTTAGTTTTTCTACGAATATTTTTAACCGACTTATTATTGGTCATAAGACCAACATAGAAAATCGGATTCGAATGAACTAGTTGGACATTACTGAGACGGCTTTCTCCTTCATCCTCTTCAACATTGACATGACGATATCTGTGGTTTATCACATGCTATATCACTTTCGATAATGCAGTCTGCACTGTAACAGTGAAAACATTAGGCAAACTGAAAACATCATTTTATTAAATTATCATCATCATCATTATTCCACCCACCGCTGAGTATAGGCCTCCCTCTTTTCCTATAATCTAAACTAACACTATAAAGAGAAAAGATTTGATTTTTTGTATGTTTGTTTGTTACGATTTCACGCTAAAACAGCAGAACGGATTTGGATAAAATTTGGCACATGGGTATTCTATGACCTAGGTTAGGACATAGAATACTTTTTATCCCGATATTCCCACGGGATCGGATTTATGCGAGTGAAACCGCGTGGCGCAGCTAGTACTTTATAAATCAAGGTAACACTTTAAAAGTCAGAGTATCTTGGTGATTTTATTTCGTCACTTATGTAAATGTTGACTCCACAAGTGTCGATCAAAAGCCTTTATTAGGCTTTGATCTGAATGAACGCCTAAAGGCTTTTGTTCGATAATGGCTGACTATTGCCTGTTCCCCGGCAGTGAAGTCCTGTTCATAGAAAAGTTACAAAGGCTAAGGCTTGATGGTAGCCTCAATAAAACAACAACAAACCATGTTTCTATTTCATGTGTCCCATTGCTGACTGTCTCTGCTTTATCCCTTCAATTTCCTCTTGTCTTTTGCCATTATAAACGCTTGTGCAGCGATCCCTAGACTTACTGTAAATGCCATCAGCTTACTATTCACAGAAGGTTATTATTAGTTGTTATTTGCACATACACACCTATTGTCAAAAACCGCCACCACTGGATGCTTCTCATAGCTCACAAAGCTATTAAAATTGAAAATCGAATTAATGAATGCTGAGAAGGCTGATTAAGCGAAACATATGAGCGGGTAAGTACACAAATTAACGATAACATTTTAATTAAAACTGTTGCTGGCAGTAATAAATAAATTAGGCATAGGATTACATACAGACCTATAATCGTTTCAGCTTCTTATTTGTATTCTAGAGCAGTCTCAAAAGCTTACGTAGGTACTGCTTTATTAACTTTCATATTAAAAATATTAAAATTATCTGAAGGGCTCTGCATATACATATGACTCATGTCACCTCTTCAGGTTTTTAAAGGACCCTAGCAAGAGCCACATTAGTATGATTACTTCACAATCGTAGTGAGTTCTCTAACACTCCGTATCCAAACTCAACCTCTTTCCCCTCTGTTTACACACACACACACACACCACACCTACATCATAACACTCATACACACCACACCGATGAGATGTTCATCAAAAAACACACACACACATACTAACACTTCACACAGTATAAGTTAAAATACGTTTGCACCTTATAGTCCTAAGCAGTCTCTATTAAAATGTCTGTACTCCTTTGGGAACCTGGGCTGGCGAACCTTAATACAGGTTACCATATAACCTAGCTAGGACGCCAGATTCAATTATGTTGTTACCCTATTTACGATTTTTCCCTAAAACGTTAAATCATATTTGTTGTACCATACTTTTTTTGGAACCAATAAATCATTATTATTATTATTACAAGCAAAAGTGGATTGTTTGAAGATATTTCATTTTCGAATGCCTGTGCGCATGCAGCCGTTATTGCACGTAAACCATCCATCCGGTGTACATACTGTGAATTAACAGTATCTTCTAGTAGGTTTGCTGCTGCTTACTCCTTGGGGCTTATAGACGTGGCAGTGTTGTGATCTATATGCACTTTAACCGCTACATAACTGTCATTTTTGACCCTAATGATATTGATAGTCTTTTTAGGAACGATAAGTAGAAAATCAGACATTAATTTGGTACTATTAGTTCATTTATTTCTAGAGCCTGAGGAGCAGACAATGTGATATTTGTCAACTGGTATGAATATTGACAATTATGTATTGGTTAGGAATTAGAAGTAATCGTAGATTACTCAAATAGGTCCAAGATAAATTAGGATTGAAGCAGCTGATGGTGATTTACTGTTATCCATTGAAGAGTTCCATTATGAGCGGTAATAGCTCATACATACAACATAGTTCTTCGTCAGATCACAATGCAAAATTATAGGGGGCAGGAATTAAAATCGGTTTACTGTATAACATGGGGATATTGTGTAACATACATTTATGTGCAGTAGTCATAAACTAAGCTCTGTACGTTTTCCTGAAATCATGATGAGCTCCCACAATTGTTCTCTCTTTAAGACTTCGGGGAGGCCACCCTCCAGAAAAATGATGTTTAGTATTCATACGTTTCATATCATGTCGAACTTTTTTTCGTAAAATATCAAACTCCTTCTTGAATCTGGAGTTTTCATCGCCAAGTGATTGAATGAGAGTAACTATAGATACTGAAAATAAAATATTTTTCCTCAAAGTTACTTTCCATTGGAAATACTAAGTTATATTTTTGCATAGGTACAACAAGCTTAACTTTATTAAAAACAATATCTAAGAGAAGGCTACACACACACATGTTTTTATTTTATTTTATTTTATTAGGGACAACAAACAGCAGTATATTAAATATTACACATGATTGAAGTACTAAAATATTAGAATTAACAAATACACTACTCACGACGTTATCTACAGATTACCATATAAAATACTAAGCATAGGTACTGTTAATAATAACAATAAGGGCAAGCTAAAAGGTACTCAATACAAAGTTTAAATTATTACTCGGTTTGTTATTGTTGATACCCAATTTGTCCGATGAATCACAACAAACTTACATAATTGAATGGAAGTACAAGCCTACTTATCTTCTGCTCCAAAATTTTCAGTAAATACACTTTTTAGGGCTGATGACTTATCTTAAATGATCAATGAAAAATAGAAATAATTATACGTACCAAATAATAGAAGCCATATCCAAATTGTACCGTGCATAATTAATATTTTCTTAAGTAAAATGGCACGTAGCACAAATAGGGGACCGTTATATTTGGAGAGATGCAATCAGGAATTACAAAATGTAATTAGCATTTACTGCTTGATTAAGAGTTTCACTTCATTAGTACGACTTTACGACTCTATTCGAAGTACTAAATTGTTCACTTAGTTGCCTATCATAGTTTTATTGATGATGAATGTAGCATGTCTGCAATTGCGGTGCAATGTAAGTTCATTTGGTAAACCTTGGCTTCTTTTACTTGTAACTTTTCAAAACAAGCTTGTTTGTTTTAGTACCTTATTGTTCCTACTAATTTGGATGTCAACTACTCCTATTGCTCGTATAATATGCACCTGTTTGATTTGATTTTATTAGGTTGAGGGCAGGATGCACGAGATTTGTGTCGAAAATACTATGTTGTTCATAAAATAGTGATTATCTCAGCACCTAATCAATCTTGATGATCTTATTACATAATCAGCCTATAACGTTCTCACTGCTGGGACACAGGCCTCCTCGCTGTGAGAGGGAGTGGGCTGTAATCCATCACGCGGGCCCAGTGCGGGTTGGTAGATGTCACATGTCTTCAAATTTTTGGTTCTAGGACGTGCCGGTTTCCTCACGTTGTTTTCCTTCAACGTTTTGAGAGCTACAAAAAGTAAAGCGCCTGCCTGGGTTCGAACCTACGACCTGCAACTCGTAAGTCGTGGCCGTTACCACTGGGCCACCACTGCTCTCATGATGATCTTATTAAATCTTATAATTTAACCATAGCACACATAATTTGTCCTCTTTTTATCTCTAGTGTCATCTAATGTTATCATCCCTTCCTGGTACTGTTCGTCTCTTAGTGCCAATAAACCATGAAGGATAGGGTAGGTACTAAAAGACTTCTGCATTTTAATTTATTTCATAATAATTAAATAATTGTAATAAAACCATCGCTATATACGTTAAGGCTTAACATTAAATGGATCTTTTGTTTCTTCTACAGTTTTCAATACTCGTCTTGCCCGCTTTACCATCATAGGGCCCAGTGGAGGCCACCCAACAGGCATAATCGCCTTTATCTTCTCATGGTTTACACCTGGATTCTTTACAAGTTTCATTAATAGCTTTCCGGATCCAGTAACTACTGAAAAAGAAATGGACTGAGCTACAGATTAAGTCATGTTTAGGTCGTAAACATCCGTATCCGTTTCCAAAATAATTTCAAAACGTCGGCAGTTGCCAATAGTCGTTGTAAGGCACTCCCTATTATTTATTCTTACCGAGATGGGGCCACCACACCAGCTATTTATGTCAAAAGTCGTCTTAATTATTTTTTGAAGGAAATAAAACTATTGCATTTGTAAAGAAACATTTATTTGGTCGAAATATAGTACAAGTATAAGACAAAGCAGATAACCGTTATTAAGGTCGTTTGAGGTGGAGTGATAGTAAGTGGAACTCCATAATAGGTTGGTTGGTCAAGTATTGCAATCAGCAACCCATCTAAGATGCAACAATAGAAAGCAAATTTATGGCTTTCCCACCATATCATGTAAAATCAAATCTACCAGAAGAGCCAGAATATTTTTTCTGGAAACCAATTATACCAATTTGACTGAAACACAATCACAATGCAATGAATGGGCTACATACGTAAGTCTTTCTTTGTGATCAGGAGTTGTAATGGAAAATGGACTATATAGTATTGACAATGTACTAAATTGACGTAGGTACGTATTGTGCGTTTCAGTATGTTGTACGTTTTTTTTTCTTCTGTTGGCGAGTTTAATGCGTTTGGTTTTTTACGTTTAAATGTTGAATTGCATCTTTCGAAATGTAGTTTTGTTTCTGTGTATTTATTTTGATATTGTATAAGTGATGATATTGATATTGCAAAGTGATGTACTGTAGTTGGTTAGTGTCGGGAATCCTAATCATTCGCGTATGAAAATTCAATGTTATTGTCACTCTCACTACGGTGTATAGTACTTCGTGTACCTATAATAAAATTATATTTAGTTTCTTTGTTGAAAAATAAGTGTTAGTATGAATTTAATTCTAGCCAATTCTGTTAGGTAAGTATCAAAAAAAATATTCTAAATATTTAAACCCTCTATAGACTTCCATCCAATACACTATGGCTTTTAGTCGTACTTAAAATGTGAACTAGTATTTAGTACACATAAGTAGGTAACAGTTACAATACTACAAAATTGTAATTACTTCTCTAATAATAACTGTTATAATCACCATCATCTTCGCCGTACGAGTGTAGTGAGATCGAGGAGTGGAACTTGCCGTTGCAGCTTCCCTCATGCAGCACTGCCAGGTCTGCATCCTCGAATCTGGCCCAGATCAGCTGGCACATGGTCGGGTAGGTCTTCCCATCATTGCCGCATATAGGACCTCTTTTGTCGCAACCGGCTTGGCGGGCGGAACTCCA
This sequence comes from Atethmia centrago, assembly GCA_905333075.3. Taxonomy (NCBI): domain Eukaryota; kingdom Metazoa; phylum Arthropoda; class Insecta; order Lepidoptera; family Noctuidae; genus Atethmia; species Atethmia centrago. The sequence goes on along the minus strand of HG995378.1, from coordinate 23,414,220 downwards.
TGTTATTTGAACTAGTATTAACAGACCTGCTAAACATACATGAAGCTGTTGAACATTTTGAAAATTAATAAGACAGATATGAAATATTGAAAATAATGAAATATTAAATTTCGATAAAGTATTTTCAATAAATTTTAGCTCTTTGTGTAACTGTAACCTATGTAAACCTGTATGTGCATCTTATATTTAAACAGAACAACAACACATTTTATATTCAGTAAGTTCCATTTTACGAATCACAATTAATGTTTTGGATTAAAAGCTCCAAGACACGAACATCCTCATCTGTAAAGTTCTTGAACTATATCCAAACATTGCCCTTAGTTAAGAATAATAAAATTGTTTAAGGATTTTCGGTCACCCACCTTTAGAACCTTTTTTTTTTGGGTGGGAAATCTTCAAATAACTTCTCCCGCTCTGGGCGGAGCGGGAGGGTGTGTCAGACTCTTACTGACTAAAACCCAACCGTCTTCCTTCCGTTGCCTGTGTTGCCAGGGGCCTCGGTAACCCTTTAGTACCTTCCCGCGACCCCAGCAGACTTCGGCCCTAGGGGACCCCTACACTTGTGCTGGCGACATCTCTTTGAGGCGCGCGTGGAATACGACTGAGCTACCCATTGCTCAGCGTCCGCAAGCCCGCGCCTACGGTGGCCGGAAATCCGCCCGGGACCTTTATAACCTTGGAAATAACCTTTATAACCTTAACCTTGGAAATAGCTTGAAAGCATATGACTATAGTCTGCTTTTTTAACAAACGAGTACCGAAAATTTTGACTGCGTTTCTATTATTCCACGTAATCAACATAAAGTCAAAGGACAAAGAAAAAAACAAGAACAAAGGCGTTGGCCGCACCCCGACCCATCTCACTCTGTCAATATCGGAAATGTGCGAGAAACATACTCAGTACTGGTTTGTTAAAAAAAAATTTTTGCCTTGGCCTGGCATCGACCACACAAACACCAGGGGGCCAACCATCACCTCTTATAGCAGTATTATTATAATATTACTTCACAGTGGGAAGGAGCTGTACAGGACGTATAGCTCCATCTCTTTCTCACGCTGAAGTAATATTGAAGTAATACTACTTTAAGAGGTGATGGTTGCCCCCTGCACTCTCCAAGTAAAAACTAAATTCACTCACCAATAAATAACATTTTTCCGGAGTTGATCGGGCCGTATGAATAAGTCAATAATAATTGTTCAATTTAAATCACACTCGCCACATAAGTAATTATTCATACCGTGTAATAATTAAATTAACTTTGTTACCTATTAGTTTCAACTGAAATAATTGAGTAACGGAACAAAACGTTATTTGCACATACAAATTATGATGTGTGAATTATTCGTTCGTGAACCTCCTAATTGATATTGTTTACATGGAAAACTAATTTACTTGATGCAAGAAATGTGATTTTGAGGGTATATTTCTCCATAAATTCATTAAAATCACTGATAATGAAAATCACACTCAAAGCGAATCAATTTGCGAGTGCCACGCAATTAGGAAGCTGGTTCTGTCTTTATTCATAGCAAGTTTCTGCCCGCGACTTTGTTCGCGTGAAATTTCTTGTTCCTCGACCCACTGCGTCGCATTGCATCGCCCGTCCACGCTATTACTTCGTTTTTGCTTAGCGTTATTTCAGATTTTTTTCTTTTCGCTCGGCTCCTAAGGGTCGTAGCGTGATGTTAAATAGCCTCTAACCTTCTCCTCAAGAATTGGACTATCAAATGCAAAACTTTTTTTTTTTCTAATCTTACTGGTACCTACTTACTACTACTACCTTCTAGAGATTACCCCCTCCTGCCGGGGTCGCGGGAAGGCCTGCCGGGGTCGCGGGAAGGTACTTATGGGTCCCCGAGGCCACCGCAACACAGGCAACAGGAAGGAATACGGGTGGGTTTTAGTCAGTAAGAGTCTGACACACCCTCCCGCTCCACCCAGAGCGGGAGAAGTTATTTGATGATTTCCCACCCAAAAAAAAAAAAGAGATTACTCCCTACATATAAACTTCCATCAAACTTTACCTCTTTCTAATATTAGTATTAGTATAGACTAGCTCGACTTCGTCCGCGTGAATTTTTTTCTACTCGCGACTTCGTCTGCGTGAAATTCTTTTTCCATACAAATAAATCAAATTGAAGTGTCTGTTTGTGTATGTCAAAATAACAGCTTTTTACTAAATGCAGAAAGTATAAACGTTACTTACAATAAAAAAAAACTATATTTTTTTGTGTCTGTTTATTCCGGCTAATCTCGGAAACGGCTGGACCGATTTTGACGGGACTTTCACTGGCAGATAGCTGATGTTATTACAGTTACAAGGAGTAACATAGGAACGCGAGCGAACCCGCGGGCTGGAACTGCTTTTAATATAAAATACTATAGCTTCCCATTAGTGAAATAAATTTCGGAACCGGATCAACAGTTCCCAAGATTACCCCTACATACAAACTCACAAATTTTATGTCTTTATAATATTACTGCTAGTTTATGTAGTAAAAATCTATTAAAGTGGTTGCTACATGGATTATTACGAGTTCGTATTTCTTTCGTCATCCCTCTGCAATATAATCTAACCATTACACTTGTTCTTCAAACAATGTAACAATAACAATCATACATAATACATCATCGGATTGTACCGTTGATTGATCTGATAAATCAATGGCCGTCGGAAATGTAGGTCTGTGCAAAGATTTAAATCATTAGATTCGGCCTACCGCGTCGAAAGATGGACGCGTTTCTGTTTTATTTTGACACCTCTGACAGTCTGACACACACAATGAGCTCACTCTTCTCAGTGTGGACACTTTTTTCGCGACATAAGTATTGTACCGTGAGGGCAAATCTATTCGAGATTTAAATCTTCGGATATGTGCCGTTGGATAACGCGCTTGTTCTCGGTCAAGAATACGATATGACCAATATTAGTTTGACACTTTAGATAGACACGGAATACGGATATACAGGGTCAAATTAGATTAGCTAGCAAAACTCTGCAGTGATGGGTGTCGATATCTGAACACGGAAAAATAAAAATAAAGGGATTTGATGACTTTTTTTTAATAATAAATAATAATAATAATAATAATAATAAATAGCATGAATACGGATAAGAAATTGAAAGAATGTTGACTAGAGCAGCTTCGAAACGAGCACGCCCACCACCTCCGGACTCTTCGCTCAGCTCCGCCTCGCCGCCGCCGGTATCCAGCCCCACTGTGAGCGCAGTGATTACACCGGCCGCGGTAGTTGCGTCGAGCTCGAGCGACGAGTATTTTTCCCCGCCGACGTCGCCAACACCTGTACGTCGGCAGGGGAGAGACCGGCCACCGAAGAGCTTGGGACTTAGGGGCCATCCGGCCCCGAGCCGGGTCCCCGCTGCCGGTGGTTGTGTGCAGCGTATGAGATGGACTCAGTCCATGAACGAGAACGTCATGCGCGCATATTATGGGTCTACAGAGGGGGGAACTAACCTCACTGCGTACCGTGTTAGGATGCTGTCTCTGTTTCAGGAACTAGAACCAACCGTCAACGTCTCGGCCCAACGATTGTCGGATCAGGTGCGGGTCATCCAACGCAATCGTAGGTTGGACGATGCCACACTTGATAGGCTGCGTTCAGAGGTACTGAGCAACTATATCATCTCGACTCCGGCACAAACCGTGGTACATACCCCAATTATTGATGTAATCCCGCCGCGGTCCAATCACGGTGTTGAAGAAGAGGATGATAGGGCTGCCACAGTAAGCAGCCAGTGCAACGTCCGATTGAGGAGCGCACTGGAGGATGCGTTTCGCGAGTATAGGTCCACTCCAACCGAACTTAGACCCCGACTACCACGCCTACCCATGCACAAGAAAAATAGGGCACTGATGTGTGCCTTGGACTCGCAGCTTAAGGTTTTTTTCGAGAGCAGCGAGGATCTCGTTGATACACACTCGATCCTGTATTGCGCGGCTGTTGCGGCATGTCGTTTAGCGAATGTCAAGTTTCCAAACTCTGACGGAGCTACTCGACCAAAACCAGCCGTACCAGCCTGGCAGTGCAGGATTGAGCGTCGTATTGATAAGGCCAGGGTACTCATCGGCAAACTATACTGCTTCAGGGAGGGCAATACACGACCACGTGTGATGCGCTTTGTAAGACGGGCATTCTCGGGGACTGGAATCAGCCCTCGAGAATACATGTCTCATATCACAGAGCGCATCGACTTCCTGAAGCAGAAAGTTTGTGCATGGGCGAGCCGTATTCGGCGGTATAAGCGGCGGGTTGATCGATACACGCAAAATCGCATGTTCCAGAGCGATGAGAGGTGGGTATATAGAGCTTGGGAGCGACCTAAACAAAACGTGACAGACGTGTGCCGCCCGGATGATGCCACCACAACTGCGTTCTGGCGAAGCATCTGGTCGGTACCTGTCTGCCATGTTGAGGCTGACTGGATGCGGGATGTCGAGCGAGTGTGTGAAACTATACCAGAAATGGAAGTAGTCATTATCACGCCATCAGATATAGCTAGAGCGGTCCGTCCGTTACCGAATTGGAAATCACCGGGACCGGACGGACTGCACAACTTTTGGCTGAAATGGCTAACTAGTTCACACACTTGCCTGGCATCTCAGTTCCAGTCATCCTTAGAGTCTGGGTCACTACCGCAGTTTATGACGACAGGCATTACCCACCTGCTCCATAAGTCAGGTAGTCCCGCGGAACCCAAGAATTATAGACCGATCACGTGTTTGTCGACGGTCTATAAACTTCTTACATCCATTTTGAGAGCGAAAATTAACACACACATTGACAGTAATTCCATTATGTCTGCCTCTCAAAATGGATGTAGGAACGGGTCTCGTGGCACTAAGGAGCTACTTCTCATCGACATGGCCATTAGCCAACAGGTCCGTCGATCCCGCAAGGATCTGTCGACTTGCTGGATAGATTATAAGAAGGCCTACGACTCGGTGCCACATACATGGCTCATGAGGGTGCTGGAGTTGTACAAAATAGATACGACTCTACGCACCTTCCTTGAATCGTGTATGGGGCAATGGAGGACAGTCCTTCGCTATCCGGGGTGTCGACAGATCCAGGGGAATGATGAGCCTGTATGGATTAAACGGGGAATATTTCAGGGCGACAGTTTAAGTCCACTTTGGTTCTGCTTAGCCCTGAATCCTCTAAGCATGCAGCTGGAGGATTCAGGTCTAGGCTATCGGTTGAGGAGAGGTGGTCAGATCATATCTCACCTCCTCTACATGGATGACTTGAAAATCTTTGCCCCCAACAAATTGCAACTGATGAAGCTACTGAAGGTAACTGAAACTTTCAGTAGCGCCATCAGAATGGAGTTTGGTGTGGACAAATGTGCAGTCATGCATGTGAAGCGAGGGGAGATAATGGAATCCGAGGGAATTCAACTTTCGGATTCCATACACCTTAGATCCCTCTCCTCACCCGAAAGCTATAAGTATTTGGGAATGTCGGAAGCGTTAGGCATCAACGTTACTGACATGAAGCAATCGTTGAAGGAGCGCTTTTTTGGCCGCCTGAAGAAGGTATTGATTAGTCTTCTTTCAGGCGGTAACAAGGTGCGCGCCTTCAACAGTTGGGTCATGCCGGTTTTGACGTACTCTTTCGGCATACTCAAATGGACTCAGACCGAACTAGACGCCCTGGATAGGAGGGTCCGTACACTGTTGACCGCAAACCGGATGCATCACCCACGATCATCGGTGATGAGACTGTACATCCCGCGGAAGTGCGGGGGTCGAGGCTTTTTAAACGCGAAGACCCTCCACAACCGCGAGATATGCAGTCTCAGGGAATATTTTTTGAAAACCGAAGTGGGTATGCACCGTGATGTAGTCGCAGTGGACAAGGGGCTCACCCCACTTTCCATGGCTAAAGAGAACTGGTGCAAACCTGTAGTACTTACTACCGATGATCGCAAGGAGATATGGCAAAGCAAGGAGCTACACGGGCGCTTCTATCGGGCTCTTCATGAGCCCGATGTAGATTTATTAGCGTCCGTGTCCTGGCTACGTTTTGGGGACCTTTTCGGGGAAACTGAAGGTTTTGTCTGTGCAATTATGGACGAAGTTATCTTGACGAATAACTACCGGAGACATATTATGAAGGACGGGACGGTTGACGTGTGTCGGGCATGCCACCGTCCGGGTGAGTCTATCAGACATATTATCTCTGGTTGTTCTCGTCTGGCTAACGGCGAGTACTTGCACAGACATAACCAAGTAGCTAGGATTATTCACCAGCAACTTGCTTTGAAATATAAACTTGTGAACTCTCGAGGTACCGTATTACAAGTATGTGCCCGACCCAGTTCTCGAAAATGACCATGTCACGTTGTACTGGGATCGGTCTATCATTACTGACAGGACTATTGTCGCCAATAAGCCTGATATAGTGGTGATAGATCGATTAGCGCGCCGCGCAATGTTAGTCGATGTTACCATTCCACATGACGATAGCCTCGTGAAAGCTGAGAAAGAGAAACAAATAAAATATCTCGACTTAGCACACGAGGTTGTTGACATGTGGAATGTGAACTCGGCTGTCATTGTGCCGATTGTCGTTACGGCCAATGGCCTGATGGCCAGAAGCCTCAACCATCATCTCTCGAGGCTTGCGTTAGACGGCTGGATTAAGGGCCTGATTCAGAAGGCAGTACTCCTCGATACGGCTCGCATCGTGAGGAGGTTCCTGTCTCTGGAGCCCTAACCACCGGTAGCTTGGACCCTGCTCCCGATACCGGCGGACCACTATTTTATATATTTTTAAATGTTTTTTAATATTTTTTCTAAGAAATATTTAAAAATGTATTTTATAAGATAAAAAATTCAATAAACGACATAATAATAAAATCCTTATTGCAGACCAAAAAAAAATCTTTATCCAAATCCAAATCTTTATTGCTTTATTGGGTCTTCGACGGCTGGTGGTGTTGTTACCGGAATATGAGTTGAGAAAATCTGTTTTATTTTGTTTTATCGTGTTTAGTTATCAACACCCATCACGATTGTGAAATTTACACAAAAAAACTGAATTTTTAAACTGATATTTCAAGTGACTATACTACCGGCAGTTGTTGACCTCAAAAATAAACTCATCAAATTATTTTTTTGTTATTTTGTCATGTTTAGATTAGAGTTGTAACGGAGGTCTTTCTAGGGGAAGCAGGTGCGGAGGTGAGGTGGAAGCGGAGGTGGGGAAAAAAATAAATAATAATTTATTACTCGACTGCCACAGGAGGAGGGTAATGTTCTTAATTAAATAAAATCTACCTAATCATATTCAAAAAGTCTTTATTCAAACTTGGTACATCATAGTTCATTACCAGTTAAGTTTACTATATATTTTTTAACATAGTAAACTATACTGGTAATCAAAGTTAAGATGAGGCAAATTATATTTGAAGAACAACAGTTTTGCGGCTTTGGCACATGTATCATGTGACACCCTCACTCCTACCCGCTTGCCAGCTGCACAAACACAATGTTGACTATTGCTGGCAACCCAGTGCTGGGCACGCCACAATTGCGGCGATAAGACCCCTCTTTGAGGAGCGGCTAGAGAGGCGCCACGGCGTCCTCACCTTCCGCCTGACGCAGGTCCTCACCGGACACGGCAGCTTCGGGAGGTTCCTGTGTCGGATAAGGCGAGAGGAAACGCCCGGGTGTCACCACTGTGTGGATCGCCCAGAGGACACGGTGCAGCATACGGTGGAGGTCTGCCCGGCTTGGGCAGAGCACCGCCGTTTCCTCGTGGAGGCGATCGGCAGCAGAGATCTCTCGCGTCCGGCCCTGGTCCAGGCCATGGTACGGAGCGAGAGGGTATGGGCAGCCGTCGCCTCTTTCTGCGAAGCAGTAATGCTCGCGTAGGAGGAGACGGGATGGTTGAGGAGGCACCCAAAAAAAAGAAAAAAAGACTAAACCACTCGGCACGGTGGTGCGTCGCCCAGCGTCGCTCCTCGCTCGTTGACATAACGTAAACAATCCTCCGTTAAATAACTCCGCAAAAAACTTAGGGAGTTAGAGGTACGGTTTCTTGCGGAAGTTCCGCACTTGCGGAGGCGGGGTTCCGTTACAACACTAGTTTAGTATATCGATACCCATCACGACTGCGGAGTTTAGCTAGCTAATTAAATTTGATATTCCACATTGGCGAATATCAATAATCAAGTATGATTTTTTGCGCAGAGCTGCGTTTGCAATACAAGCACAAATATAAATGCAAGAATCAGCTTCAAGATGCTTTATTTGCAAGTAAATATTGGAGTTACAGTACTGTGTGTGTGTGTGTGTGTGAGATGTAACAATATTAGGTGGGTCCTCTATGTCTTACCATGTGGCGTACACATATTAATAAACTAGCTTTTGCACGCGGCTTCACCCGCGTGGATTTCGGAAAATATCCCACGGGAACGTGCTTCTGGGATTAAAAATGTGTTCCGTTTGGTGCCGGACGTAAAGAATAGCACCGCCCCATTTAAGCAACACCTAAGCACCTAATACATAAGCAACCTTTTTTTTGGGGTGGGAAATTATCAAATAACTTCTTTGGCTCAGGGCGAAGCGGGAGGGTGTGTCAGACTCTTACTGGCTAAAACCCACCCGCGTCCCTTCCGTTGTCTGTGTTGCCAGGGGCCTCGGTAACCCTTTCGGACTTTCCCGCGACCCCGGCAGGACATAATCAACCTTAATTTTGAAACTATTTAGTTGGATAAAGATACGAATTTCATAGTCTTTCGATTCTATCCGTGTTTTGATTGACAAATTTCAATAAAAAACGGACATTCAAATGTTAGACATATCTCTCAGACTTATTTGTGAGTAATGATTGATGAGTGATTGATGAATACTATAAACATGTAATACATTATTTTATGTATCATTAATAGTTTTCGCAACGCACGCTAATGACTTATCATCATCATCTGCCTGCCTTTTCCCAACTATGTTGGGGTCGGCGTCCAGTCTAACCGGATGCAGCTGAATACCAGTATTTTACATGGAGCGACTGCCTATCTGACCTCCACAACCCAGTTACTGGGCAACATGATACCCCTTGGTAAGACTGGTTGTCAGACTTTCGGGCTTCTGACGACCCGTAACGACTTACTTAGGCACATTTTTAATACCTTGGGTTACTTTTGTAATTTTCGTAGGAATCTCTACGTTTTTTTAAACAAAATGCCGCCCATATTTCTCGCTGATAATGTAGCTTTCTACAGGTAAAAGAATTTTAAAATCAGTTCAGTAGTTTTTGAGTTACAAACGAACAAACAAAAAATCAAATCTTTTCTCTTTATAATATTACGAGTAGTAATTAAATTCTTTATTTCCTAAATAATGCCTAAAATCCGCCCTATACCTACAACTGTACTGGGCGGATTATAGGGATTTCTTCAACCAGCCATCCTTTCTGTGATGCAGAGACAAACATTCTTAGTTGTAATTTATTACAAAATTGGTACAAAAATACAAAAATAACACAAGCAAACAGTTAAACAAACGCAACAGTAATTTTAGAAAGACAAATAAAATAAGAAGATAGATTAAGACGGAAGAAGAGGCATAAGATAGATTTATTACCAAGTAGGGCAATCAATTGAAACAAAAGATCTAGCTACCTTAAGTAACGGGATACGTCCATTTACCGTCAAAATATTAGATGGCAGGCGACAGGTTAATCCTTATACAGCACACGGCGTCATGTGGCGCAAGATAGTATTCCTTAAAACGGAACGAAGCCCTTTTACTATTAACCCTCGTGCGCGCATGCCGTACTTAAACGCTGGCCGGTGTTGCAACTCCGTGGCTTAGTTCGTTCGTATATTCCCATGTTTCTCGATCACGACTCAGCAGGGCACGGATGGTAAAATTTACACAACAGAAGCCGATCACATAAACAATTCATCATGACTAGATGAATCGTTTACATATTTGCTGCTGGTGTAAAGTGAAATATTGCGTGTACTCAATCAGCGAAGCAATGATTTTCCATAAACATGAACTCGCCCACAAGATCCGTGCTAAACACGATCATCCATGGAAATATTGTGTAGTGTGCAATTATAACTGTAATTTCTCTTTAATTAATACTCTATTAAACATGAACATTCATTTGAATTGCTCCGAGGTAATGTAATTTACTTATAAGTTACATCAGAAGTGATCGATGGGTTTTGGTAGTATTAGAATTCACGGAAACTAGTTTAGATGAAATGTTATCAATATTACTTATTATATGAATGGTGCTAATCCATGCGTCATGCTCGTGAACGGGCGCCGTTAGTTGGGACTGGTCACCTCTTAGCGTCCTCGGCTTATTTGTAATTATTTTATTTAGAAATTGTTTTTGTTTCTCTTTTTACTATGGGCGCGTTTTTTTATTTTACATCGTCCTCACATTTAGTTAAAATTTCAACATTATTTTTGTACTAATCTTTATGTATCAATTTAATTTAAAAGAGTGTCCATGGAGTTTCTTGCCCGTTCTTCTCCATAGGTACCTACTACGCTTTGGAATGGGCAACTAGCTTCATATTTCTAACTGACCGACTCCTTGACAATTCAAAAGTGCCTGTAAATGGTTTAATTGAAATAAATGCTTTGAGTTTTTTTGATAGATTTATAAAAAACAAAACAATCACAACTGTAGTGAATTTGTTTCCTTTTTTTTTGCACAAACATCGAAGACGATCACACTAGTATTCGTCTTTAACATTATTATTTAGAAAAATGTAAAACTTAACACTTTCCGGGACACTGAACGAGACACAATAGTAGTTTTATTGTTATGACGTTTAGTGTCCCGGAAAGTGTTAAATAAGAAAACTCATCAATATCACATAAAGCGTTTAATTTTCAAAAAAAAAAAAAAAACTAGTTATTCTACTTACTTAACTGGCATAATTGTGCACATAATACTGGTTCATTTCATTAACATCTATTTCGTGTTTTCTTATATCTTCACCAAGTGGTGTCAAACATTGGCCGACGTGAAGCACTCTGAGATTTTGGTTGCCTTTGACACCATTTTCAAACATACAAACATTGGCGTATGTGACCATGTCTGTGCCACATATTGGATCCCATTTGCCGTTACAGTAATTATTGCAGGGTTTAAGGAGGGCGACGTCTAATGAGTCGTCGACTAGTCTTGCGGCTTCTAAATCACACATCGACGGATATGTAATACCATCTGTCCCACAAACCGGTCCAATTATTTGGTAACTTATCGGACAAAACGAAGCTATAGCGTTTCTTTGCAGAGTGAGCACACACGCGATCAAAACTGTAAGAGAAAATAAGTACATTTTTAAAATCTATCATTGATATAACAGAAAAAAACGAATACTAATTTCATTATATGTACTACTGCCATGTTTTTTTCACATCTCCATAAACAACCATTTAGCTGGCACGGGTGCGGGACACTTGACTCTAACAAAAATTTGCACTTTAATGCTTACGCAAGCGGATCCTTGAATCGAAAAGTGGTGTTAACAGTCCCGCAATATTTTTAAGCGGTCTATCCAAAGACACCCCACACCATGGGGTAGACGAGAAAAAAAATGTCATCCCCATGTTACGTGCAAGGGAGGTACCCAACAATTTTTTTTTTCAAGATTTTGTTTTAGCACTTTGTCGTCGTGATTAATATGTACACCTATGCCAAATTACAGCTTTCTAGTACTAAGCGTCTCTCAGTGTAAGTGTGACAGCGGGGACAGACAGACAGACGGACACGGCGAAACTCTTGCTTACTACGGAAATCTAAAAAGACAATCGCAATCGCAAATTAGGGTCAAGTATGGACTCTCAATAACCGAACAGCACGAACTCTCGAGAGCTTGGGTCACTGCGATTCGACACATCACACAACACTAATTACTACAACAAAAACGTGGAAAACTTAACACGCACTTATTATATTCCGTAGAACTCTGTATATTGAAGTGGCGGGATGCATGACTGAAGTGTGAATAAACATAGACAGCTCAATTACGATCTACTTATGGACGTAAAATCAATGGCCATTGTTGGTTTTCATAATGGATTTTTTTATTTACGGAAACAATAGTATTTGGTTCATGACATAATTTTTTGTATATGATCGGCATTTCCATTACACAGATCATTGTGTTTCTTTGCTTTTTAACAATAGTACTGAAACATTCCTATTTGGAGTATTATTATGAATTTATTACTAAAATAATATATCATAAACGATCAGTTCCTATTTGTCGAGGTTAGATTGTAGACGCTCTGTGTAAAGAAATCGCTGAAATTGTGCCGCATACGATTTTACACTACACGGAATTTTACTGTCTGAATGTGAAATCCTGATACGTTGGCTGGAAGAGCACGTGATATTAGCTTGCCAAACGGACCCGTGACCTTAAAAATCCGTTCAGTGCACAAGCGAAGCGGCTTTAAGTGTCACAAAAGCTATCAAAAGATCGTGTTACAGAATTCCGTACAATATCTAATGAATGCATCAGCGCGCAGCGGTTCCTTAGATCACGTTTTATTGTCACAAAAAACATATACATTGAAACATATTCATAATCTCTATTTAGTTAGAAGTGCGAGCAACTTGATACATTGGTGTTGGTTTATTTTCGTAGTTCATAATTACTCGTATTATGTAAACGGTCCACTGACGCATACCTCCGCGTTTCGTTTCGAAGGATTTCGGGCAGTCGGCAGTTGTTTGAATTATTTGATACTTCCTTATTTATTACTTATACAGTTTCTTTTGGACTTTTATTTATTTGGTAGAGAGTGTTTCTCTTCAAAAAGATTCTGAAAAGATTTGGTGGTAAAATCTGTGGCTAAGACAGAAAGATTTAAAGAATTTCCTTAAATGTATATATATTACACATTATGATTGGTTCTCTTGCCTACAATTGTAGGTTTCATCTCTTAAGACTCTTAAACAGCTGCCTAGTGACAAACAATTCATAAATGTGACACTATAAGTGTTTATTTATTGATTCATCTATCACGATTGTGCTGAGATTTGCTCGCAGGTTCCGCTGGCGCTGACTCGGTGGCAGATAATCTTATTACAAACGTTTATAATCCAGGGTGTAAGTGTCTGCTTATAATTGGTAGCTTCAAACACTTCGATTTCGATCATTATATTTTTATTCATTGATAAGAGATAGAACTTTTAAAACCTGCTTTAAAAATCTATATTCTCAGGAACATTTTACAAATTGTGAATTCTTTTTCATCAGTATGATTGACTAGCTTGACATATATTTGCGTTTCCAAAATCATATTTCCTTCTTATTTTTGATTAATCGCTTCAGTAAAGCTTCGTCTCATTGTGGTACCACACAAGTGGAAACCAATATTTAACCTTAAAACAGGTTTTCACTTTCCATGTATAACATAACTTCATCAGCACAAGCCAGTATCTTTACCCTCACTACAACGAATATTATATAATTTTTTAAACACAACTCCCTTTTAGTACCTTTCATTAACCTGTTGACTGCGATTGTGCGAGCGCAGGTCTATACTCGACTTTATTGTAATACATACATTGAATATTATACAACCGCTGTGACCACGGCCTTTAAAGGCCATGTTTCTTACCGTTTTACATGAACGATTAATTGCAAAATAAGTTGCGATCACGACCTGTCGATTTTGTTTCCTTCTATAGGTTACAAATGACGGATGTGGACTATTTAACGTTGTTATTAAAGGGTTACCTTTCTTATCTCCACAACCATTTTTCTTTTATTTGGGTTGTTGTAGAGCTTTTATCGATTTTCTCTTGTGTTTCGAGTTAATCCTTCTTTCTAGAATCCACTTTTCAGCCACTTCAGCTACTTCGACCGCTTCAGTCACTGGAAAAGAGGATTCAAAGAAAGAAATTACAATATGCAAAGTGTCTCTTCACACTGTACAAGTCTGTTAGAACCACCAGACTGAAACATTTTTTAATTTGCATACATCAATATCTTACAAGTTTTATCAAATCTACATAAATTCCATATTCATACTCTGTTAAGGCTCGTCCAGACTAGCGCGATATCGCGGGCGCGACAGGTAGCAATATGCCTGCCGCGCCCTCGCTGTACAGCGTTTAGAACAAATAATTAAATTAGAATTAGAAATTGCAATAATTTCAATGAAAAATACGTTTAGTTTAACTCTTAAATACATGACTAGTGAAATTAATCCCCGTTGCCTAGCGTGGGAAGTTATTACGTGAACACGCCAGGGTCTGAACTGATTTAATTTTAAAAGCTCAAAGGTTCCTATCATTGTTCTCGTGACGGACGAAAGGGAGCGAGCACTCGTTCGGTCACGATTCGCGTTCGATTTTACGAAAATGTTAACGAGCTGCGCAGACGCAAACGAAAGTGAACGAACGCTATTGTTCATGAAACAGGTGCTATCGATAGATATCATCGGAACCCGACACCTACGTCTTCGTTCTTATGCAACTTGTTAGATACGAGGATTATTTGAACGCTTCCAATATGATTAACGAGAAATCTGACGAAAGTTTTTGATAGAGAAAATAGTTTTAAGTAAAGGTTACCGTGGAAATTGTTAATGGATGCGGTAACCTTTGTCACCTACTAGCAGCAGGCGCTTGTTTGTATCAATCATCATTATGTTATGACAGGCAGTGCCGGTTTTCCGGGTGTCACTTCCGTCCGGCATCCGCAGCAGCTGTGGTTATTAAGTCATCGGATTGATGACGATTATAAAGATGCGTAATGTGTTGACTGCCTCGTTGCTCCAGTGGTCGCAGGTCGGTTCCCTGATCTTTCTATCTGGAATTTCTCAGTAGCAGCCCCGAGTCTGGATTTCTGCCCAGTTGCTGGCATTAGGCTCGCCCCCTATTACATAGGACTTAAACATAACTGGTGAAATGTGGGTTTACTATACCTTATAATACACCCACATTTCACCAGTTATGTACTTACTAGATGCGCGCCGCGGTTTCACCCGCATATGTTTTGACACCGTGGGTATATCGGGATAAAAAGTATCCTATGTATTATTCCTACCACAACTATCTGTGTGCCAAATTTTAATCCAAATCCGTTCAGTACCTACTTTTTGCGTGAAAGAGTAACAAACATCCATCCATCCATCCATCCTTACAAACTTTCGCATTTATAATATTAGTAGGATTATGTAGAAATGACGCCCGAAGGGTTGTCCTGTTGTGTAATCCTTCGGGGAAACAAGTCGAGATGTTATGCTACGAGGGTGCGTTTTTAAGTAGAAAGCGGAATGGGGGGAGGGGATAACAATAGGTCATTATCGGGATGGCCACAACTTCAGCCACTCAATATTAGTATAAATACCAGGTTTTATCTTAATTGGATCACCCAACCACGCGAACAAGTTACAGAGATCTGTAAAGACTCGCCTATCGGAGCTGCGTGACGCCGGCTGGGACAAGATGCTGAGCGAGTTAGAGCCCACCCACTTAGCTTTCTGGAACCTTCAGAGGAAACTCAAATCCGAAGAAGTCGTCTCAATGCCCCCCCTGGTGCGCCCCGACAAGACCATCGCTTTCGATGACGTCGACAAGGCGGAATGCCTAGCCGATAGTCTTGAGGCTCAATGCTCACCTAGCTCTCAACCAGTAGACCAAGCTCACCTGTCCCAGGTCGACGCGGAAGTCGAACGTAGAGCCTCCCTCCCGCCCGTTGAAGACCCTGATTATCCTCTGCCTCCCGTCACTCCAGACAAAGTGCATGATATCATCAAGGGTCTAAAACCTCGCAAAGCCCCCGGCTCAGACGGAATCACCAATAGGGTGCTCCAACTGTTCCCCGCTCACCTCATAATGCTCATGGCCACCATTTTCAATGGAGCCCTGAGCAATAACATCTTTCCACAAGAGTGGAAGAAGGCCACCGTCATCGGCATACCGAAGCCCGGTAAGCTGAAAACGGAGCCCACCAGCTACCGGCTCATCAGTCTGCTCAATATCTTCGGCAAAGTCTATGAGAGGCTTATTTTAAAGCGCCCCAGAGATTTTGCGGAAACAAAGGGCCTCATCCCCGACCAGCAGTTCGGTTTTAGATCCCACTAAAACCGAACTGCTGGTCGGGGATGAGGCAACACTCTTGCGTCCAACAGGTCCACCGCATCGTAGAACACATAAGCTACGGCTTTCAACGTAGTCTTACGACCGGTGCTGTGTTCTTCGACATAGCGAAAGCGTTCGACAAGGTCTGGCACAACGGCTTATTATATAAGCTCTACAAACTCGGTGTGCCCGATCGTCTCGTGCTCATCTTACGAGACTTCTTGTCAAACCGCACCTTCCGCTATCGCATCGAAGGAGCGCTATCCTCCCCTCATCCTATCCGTGCAGGCGTCCCTCAGGGTTCTGTACTAGCCCCTCTCATTTTCACTCTCTTCACCAGCGACATCCCGAAAAGTAGAAAGGTGCAGTTGGCTCTGTTCGCAGACGACACGGCCATCTACTACACCGGGTTAGTCCACGACCATATATCTCGCACTCTCCAGACCGAAGTCAACAAGCTTGGCGCTTGGTTTAGAAAGTGGAGAATCGAAGTTAATCCCGACAAAACTCAGGCGGTTCTTTTCACCAAACCGCGTAGAACCCTCATCCCCCCCCCGACCGCTCACCATGTTCGGCAAGCCTATCCCTTGGGAGAAGCGAGCCAAATACCTAGGCGTGACCCTTGATCACCATCTCTCGTTCTCAGAGCACATTAAGCAGGTGCGTTCGCGTGCCGCTTTCGCTCTCGGTAGACTACACTCCGTCCTAAATGCGCGCAGCAAATTGTCCCTTAAGGGCAAATTGCGTATTTACACAGCGTGCATCCGTCCCATTATGACATATGCCTGTGCAGTCTTCGCACATGCTATGCCCCACCACATCCACAGGATGCAGTGCCTCCAAAACCGTTTCCTTCGAAAGGCAACGGAAGCCCCCTGGTTCGTCCGAAAAGAGATCCTCCATCTCAATCTTAAAATCCTCACCATCAAGCAGTTTATGAAGCGCATCACGAAGCGTTTCTTCGACTCCGCCGCCACCCACCGCAACCCTCTGGTTGTGCAGGCCGCCAGTTATAGGCCCTCCACCATTAGCTCTATTCGCCGTCCAAGGCATACTCTCACCGAACCCGATGACCCCATTACCCTCCTCCAGGAAAACAGTAGGGCCACGAGTACAGTGCACAGAACACACCGACTTACGTTCCGACCTCGCCGCCGAGGTCCCTCGCGTAAACCCCGACGTAATTGTCCCCCCGACCCTTGCTCGACGAAGCGCCAGCCCGCGCCGCAGCTAAGCCTGTAGTTTTAAATTCCCCGGTTAATAATAATTCTGATCAGATCCAGCCTGTCCCACCTTGCTGTCCTCCCGCCAGCGGCGCCCTAAGCCGAGGTCCGTACCCCACAGGGGGTGCCCTTAGCGTGCAGTCGCTTAGTATTATAAGAAATTCGCCCCCGGCTGGAGGCTTTGAGTTCGCTTAAGGCAGCCACAGGAAAGGCCGGTTAAGTAGTCACGACCTCTCAAGGTCAACTACGAGATGCCATACCTAAAAAAAATAATAATAATTGGATCATTAGTCTTTGAACTATCGTCAAGCAAACAACTCAATCGGGAAGAAACTGTGAATTATGGAAAAAATCGAGTACCGTGCCATAATAAAGTTCCTTACCAAGCAAGGAAAGTCAGTTCAAAATATACTGGAAGAGATGGAATCCGTTTACGGGGACTCTTGTCCGGGTAAAACCATGGTTTATAAGTGGCACAGTCTCTTTAAACCAGGCAGGACCTCACTTGAAGACGACCCACGGCCCGGACGGTCGATCGAGGTGACTACTCCGGAAATCATTAAAAAAATCTAAAAAATAATACTGGAAGATGCCAGACTAAAGAAGATACAGCTTGCAGAAATGGTTGGAGTATCGGATACGACAATTTTCAAAATTCTACACGATCATCTTGGCATGACAAAGGTCAGTGCAAGATGGGTGCCAAGAATGCTCACGCCGCGCGCCGCCTCAAAAACAACACCGCGTGGAGTGTTCTCGCACGTTTTTGGACCCCTGTAACGAAGATATGGATGGACTATTAAGTTGAATTGTTACTGGAGATGAAACTTGGGTTCATCATTATGAACCTGAGTCGAAACAGGAATCTATGCAGGGGCACAAAAAAGGCACACCACCACCCAAGAAGTTTAAAGTTTCACAATCGGCTGGAAAAATCATGGCAACAGTATTTTGGGATTCAGAAGGGATCCTGTAGACCGATTATAAAGATAAAGGCGTTTCTATAACCGGAGAATACTATGCTTCTATCCTCGAGAGGTTGAAAGAAAGCATTAAAGAAAAAAGGAGGGGTAAATTGACCAAAGGTGTCCTTCTTCTTCACGACAACGCGCCTGTTCACACGAGCCGTGTTGCGTTGGCTGCCCTGCATAAGGTGGGCTTCGATATGTTGGACCATCCACCTTACAGCCCAGACCTGGCTCCCAGTGATTATTACCTCTTCCCAAAACTGAAAAAAGAACTTCGTGGGAAGAAATTTTCAACTGATGAAGAAGTGAAGGACGCGGTTTCAGCTTATTTTTCGGACAAAGACAAAAAAAACATGTTTTTAAGCTAATTGAAAGATCTGAAAAATGTATAAGGGTAGCAGGAAAAGAAAAATAATTTAGTATTTTTATTTTCACTTCTCACCCTCCATTCCGCGAACTTAGAAACGTCCCCTCGTATGTTATGTATGCGGCATGTAGGCGTTCAGGCAGATAAACACGAGAAACAGTAAATAATTGAGAAAATTTTCCTTCGCGAGCGCACTTTACTTACTTTGCATTGCAGCTTTCAGCTGTCCAGTTAGATGACTTGATAATTATGTTATGATTGGCACTGGACGGTCATAAGTGACAGACTCAAATGACAGAAGACTGAAATGCTATAATGAAATGCCGGTTCTAATATTTATATGAAGCCTAACGATTTTCCTCTAGTTCTAACGTTTGTAAGCATTGAACGAAATATTCTTACAATTCTCAATCTACCAACCAGAAATCTATGCAGCTTTTTCATTCTATACAATATCAGCATTCCACCACGTCATAGAAAGCTGTAGCAATAATACTGATCTATCGCTATCTGCGTTAACATTCCTTACCAACCCGTTCCCCTACCCAGTTCATTCCTTACCACGATACAGCCAACATTCCATAGAACTTCTTTTAATACTAAATCATTAGCATATTTGCAACAAAACACATGTATATTCATATAATTACAAGGTTACTTGCCATCTGGCTACCCATTGTTACATCCAGCAAGTCATATCATATTTGCTTAGATACAATTTCACCAATTTGCATCAGCGTTTCACTTTCTTTATGCGCAGGCGCAATATTAACACATTTTATTGCTCGTAAGACGTAAACTTGAGTCGGAACTGTTATTATTATTACAGTGTCATTATTTAATATTTTATGTTACGATAGCGATTGTGCGGACTCTATGCCTCGTGATGACATGTTATTACACCTAGTTGATTCATCTGCTAATTCTTTAAAGTAAATGTTGCTTATAGTGCTTACGCCTTAAGCTGCGAAAGTCAGAACGTGTTGGCTTTTCTCTTTTTGTCGGATTTTTATGTGGCTCAGTGTTTCCTGAAAACATTTAGTCTAATGCAAAAACCGCGTACAATTTGTGTTACATGAGTAGTCAAATAAAACTAACCATAGTTTAACTGTGGATTTTTATTGATCTTTTTGTATAATAAACATGTACAGTTACTTCAATAACATTTTTACGACCCAATATTTGTAATAGGTACCTGTATAATTTAAGTGTTAATCTTCACAAATCGTCTAGCCAACGTTTACCACTGAACAAGTGCGCATGTGAGCCTCACAGTGGTAATTTATTTGAATACTAAAGCACCATTCCAGTTGCGAAAACGCAAAGTAATTCAGACCTAATGAGAGAGCTTTTTCAAATAACCCATCATCTACGACAAGAGGTTGTGTGTTTTGCTCACTTTTGCTCATATTGTCCTATTGTGCCCCATGTGTAGTTTAGTTTAACGACAGCGCTTTATGCGCTTTAAGTGTCGCTAAAAGCTTATAACCAAGTAATGGTCGTTTCGAATCTATTAAGTATTGGGCACCTGTTGTACAACGCATTGTTTGGTGAAAGAAAATTGTCGTTTGAAGAAATATTGTTGAACATTGTGTATGGGTTGTTTAAAGTGTTTGTGGGCTTTTAACTGTAATGGCAGCGATTTGAGAAGTAATTTTCAAATAGAGAAACCTTTAGTTATGGAATATCACTTTGTAAACTGTTTACGACAGAATGTTGAGATATAAATTCCTACATTACGTACGCTTGGTAGTTGTATGTCGTGGGGCTGAACCTAAGCAGAGTGGGTTGAGAGCAGTGGTAATGAAATTATTTACATATTTATTTGTGTAAACAATTTCGTCACCACTTCTCTCAAAACGGTGAAGGAAAATATCGTGAGGAAACCGGCATGTCCTAGAACTAAAAATTCGAAGACACGTGGTATCTACCAACCCGCACTGGTCCACTTCCTCGCGATGAGAGGAGGCCTGTGGGAACATTATAGGCTGATTGATTATGCAACATTTGATTCATCTAGCCATTTCAAAATAGTTATCTTCTCGTGTAAAACGTAACTAAGCAATTGTATTTTTTATTGAATGCCATATTAAATTAAACAATGGATCAAAACAACCGTTATAATATCTAGCCAATTTTTACTATAAATTACCGTTTGAATACCGTTTAGTCAACAAATCGACAGTTCGCGAAGATTTAGTAACGACACATAACGAAAATGCACATGTACCTATGAGATATGTAAAGTGCCTAACGTTAGCCACCTTAGGCACTTTACATAATAGGTATTATCATCGTTTTCCCAACCTCACCTCAGTCCTTGACATGTCCTTGTGACAAAAAAGACAGAGACATTTTCTAATGCAAATGAAATATCCATTTAAATCTGTGTTCATTTTAACACTCATGGAAGATTTGGCCATACTATTTTAGTCATTTTCATGTAAAATAGAAGGTTGTATTCCAAACACGTTGGGGACGTGTGGAATAACCTCCAACTTTACTGTTATGTCTACAAGCTTCTAGTAGAAAGGCAACGGTAGTAATTTAGCGAATTATATCTAGAAAAAATAAGCGTTTGCTACAAATATAAGTATCAACTCATAGTCACGACATAATCTCACCACGATCTCTTAACACAAAGGTCTGTTCCTGCAGGTGGCACGGATGCTATTAAATAACATACAAAATTTCACTGTGCAACTCTATTGATAACCCAGATATATAGAAATGACATTCTTCTACCATAACGGGTATCTTTACGGTTTTCATCCTTCGCATCGCCCATTATACAATTTATTTGCCCACTCTCTGTAACAATATCTACGAACATACACAATGAACAAGAAAACTAAGATTTATATTGGCACATTTAACTCGCACTACCTACTAATAAATGTCTACTTAATTCTAAACACCGAGATAATAGTCGATTGTGGTCAGACTAGGGCCTAGGCCCGTATCCAATGCCTAAAATGGAGATGAAAGTTCTGGGGAACAAACTGTGCGGAGATAGGGCCGTAACTCATACAGATCGAAAATCGACAAGTAAAAGATTTACCGCAATGCTGGGCGCAGTAAAAGGGTTGCTGAATGAACCTGAGATATACGAGTATTCTGCTTTTGTTTTTAAACTAATTGATTTTCGTTTGTTTGTTTCAGGTATGTTAAATGAAACTGCTCTTGAGACATAAGTCTTCTGCAAAAAAGAAGGAAAAGTGAGTTGAGTACATAATCAGCCTATAATGTTCCCACTGCTGGGACACAGGCCTCCTCTCTGTGAGAGGGAGTGGGCCGTAATCCATCACGCGGGCCCAGTGCGGGTTGATAGATGTCACATGTCTTCGAATTTTTGGTTCTAGGACATGCCGGTTTCCTCACGATGTTTTCCTTCACCGTTTTGAAAGCAGTGGAGATTAAATAATTTACACAAAATAAAGCGCCTGTCTGGGTTCGAACCTACGACCTACAACTCGTAAGTCGCGGCCGTTACCACTGGACCACCACTGCTCTCGTAAGTTTAGTATTTAAGTGGAAATGGTAAATGAACCTTATGGGAGAGCTAATTTTACGTTTGCAATAAATTTGGAAAGGCTTGTATATTGGAAGAGGCTTAGATGTAGTGGAACTTTAATTAAGTTTCAAAGGTCCATGGTAAAACAGTTTATCATAATAATGATTATAATTCAACTAGCCAGTACAACAGTTTGCGTGTAGCCATGATGAATGGACGCAAACCTCGGTTCCTACGGCGCCCCATTGTTTCAAATGAGCGATCGTCCATTGTATGCCAAATAATTAATTGCATAATCTAATAAAACTCTATTTTACTACTCGTTATAATTACATTTCTAATTAAAATGGGAAATACAGACAATGACATGTGTTCAACGTTTTGTTTCCTGCTTAAAAACATTAGGAGGTTTTGTTTCTTGATTTTTAAATGGTGATAAATCAACCAATAATGCTTCAGCTTAAGTATTTACTTTCCAAAACAATTGACACACGGCTCCTATCTTATTCATAAAATTTGTCGTAATCTTAAAAGTTCCACTCCCTTCGAAATATTTTCGACGTGAGAAAATTTGTTAACACACCATTACGTCACGCTAGGTCACTACCCTCGAGATACGTACCTATGTAGGTACATAGGCCACGATTTAACAGCGTATCAAATTCAAAATAATACATCTCAATTCTTAATACATGTGAGATATGGTTTACTTGAAAAAAAGTCCATAGAAAGGCGACTTTCACATTGATTGCGGCAATAATCGAAATTTGGAAATTACATACATTTTACTAGAGTGACCGATGCTACTCGTATTCATGTCAGCGAATGTGATGTACTTATCGGGATTTTTTTGACTAGGCCATGGCAGTTTGACAGTTGGTTTGTTGGTTGAAGACTTCATGTTGACAGATGGTGGTTCATTAATACTTCATTGGTCCGGAAGAAAGCGTTGGCAGGTGCTTGCGCGCGCGCCTCTTTTTGTACAGACATGTGCGTTCATGAGAATACATCCTGTATGTCATAAATAATATCTCATTTCAATTCAAAGTTAATAGTGTGTTTACACACTATCGACTTATCTACATAAGAACCATTAAAATTAGAGAGTAAAGACAAATAAGTTTCATTAGTTAGGTAATACCATTCAGATCGCTGAATAGACTCTTATGTACGTTCGTAGAGACCTAATATGTTATGTTATTAGTAATTACTTACTGAAAGCAACAGGCACAACACTCTTGGAGAGTATTTAACGATTATTCATTTACGTAAAACGTGCCATTTCGACTGCACGTCAATTTTCATATTGAAAAGCGAATGTTCAAAGTTTTATAATACTGACGGAGAAAGGATTACCTAACAAACTAATCGTATTGTTAAATTTTAACGTTAATTAACAACTGATTTCGATTAATCTCGTCGAAGTCTGAGTTAGCGATCAATTACTCTGCTATTGTACAGGTTGGCAATCAATTTAACAATCAGTTTGAACAAGGGTTTAGTGAACATAAACGTAATGTCGGTTTGCAGAGCTTTGTTAATTAGACGTCTGTTATTATATTATGGGCTATGTGCGTGCCTAGTTACGTAATATTTACTAATGGAATATGCAAACTCAATAAAAAAATATCTGTAGCAGCCTTTTCGTTTTTTTTTTTTGGGTAGGAAATTATCAAATAACTTCTCCCGCTCTGGGCGGAGCGGGAGGGTGTGTCAGATTCTTACTGATTAAAACCCACCCGTATTCCTTCCGTTGCCTGTGATGCCAGGGGCCTCGGTAACCCTTTCGAACTTCCACGCGACCCCGGAGTTTGGATTTGTGCCCGTTTAGTGGCACGCTCGCTATTGCATCGGATTCAAGTGATGAAATGCGTGAAATGAACAGCCTACCTATCGGAGGAATATAGGTAGGGGTATGTTTTGTTTGTAATTTAATTGCTACAACAACCGGCAACCCTATTCGAATTAGATTCTGGATTTTACAATCAGAACTACGTAAATACATCTGTTGTTTTAAAACAAAAGTGGCGCATAACAATTTAGCATTCCATGTAAGTACTAGGTCTCGGCGTCTGCGCATTCCGTTGGGCCATAGGGAAAGTCTAGTGTACGATCATCTGACCCCTTTTCCGATAATTTAGAACTGACATTTACCGCGTTTTGGTATTGAGATTAACATGAATTTATTAACATTTGAATTACGTCATGCTGAGATGGTATGGTAGTTATGATCAGTAATTGAGCACTTACTGACAGTGATTGAACATCAATATTATGTAGCTTAGCGTATTTTTTTGTAGACAAATCTATTTATCGTAGTTATTCAAAAATAATAAAGTGTTAACTAATGAGTTCATCTCTCTTCTAAATTAATAGATGTATCACTCAAGAGTGCAATAATCGTTTAGTCTAAACATTATGTCGACACGATTACATAAGAAGCGTAATGCATGCACACAAATCCGTATCTACACTACAAAGAGCACATTCACTGCACTGCGTTTAGCAAGCTGTCATAACAAATATGCAAATATTTTACTAATTTCAGATTGACGTGATTTAAAATGCGATGTAAACGAGGCACGGAAATTCGCACGAAGCTAGTGAGAGACGCGCGATCTCGCGATGGGATTGTAGAATACCTGCGACATCGCGGGACCACCTGAACGCAGCCTTAAACACAGTTCTGTCGGAAGGAAGAAGATAAAAGATCTAATTGTCCGTTGTAACGGACTGTGTAAGCACGTATCGAACTAATTAATCGGACCTATTTGTACGTTACTAAAGTCGTTTAGTTGACTTTCAATAGTAAACAACGCGTGAAAGTTTCCCACGACCGTGTACAAGCAAATATTCTGCATTTATCTAACAACATTATCTAACGAGAACATTTTATCAATTAGGGAGTATAACAATAAAATTCAATTATAGAGAGGTAACGAAGAAAAATGTCGCTTTCTTCGGAAACTACGACAATAAATAAACTGGAGGTCGGACGGTCATACCTAAACACATGTGTTCAAGTTCTGTAGTCAAACCACGTTTATAACTAAAAAAATTAAGTCTGTCATTGTTGCAAACATAATAATCAATATTTCTGTCTTAGTATTACAGACAGTAATACCAATAACAAATGTTTAATACTTTGATGTAATGCCAGTTTTCCACTCAAGTTAATAAGGCAATTCCTAAGCCCGATCAGGCTAGGAGCATTGCCCTGATTATCTTGCAACGAAAGCTGTAATAATTTTCAAGGCCCCGTCTCGCATACCATGCGCGCTCGGTGTAATGGCATCTTTCTGTTTCAAATACCTGCAAAGGTACTTACAATTTTAATGGCACCATAGACATTCACGTTCGAAGATCAAAAGCTAGTGCCGTGACTGAAATTATTCCGAGTGTATCGAATCGATTATCACTCGATTCCCGTGGAGGAGGCATCTCTATGGGCACTCGCTCGTGACCGATCCCTGGCCAAAGCTCTGGATTGTTAACAAGTGCGCCAGAGTGGGGAAAGTTGGGAGGATCATGAAATTAAATCACGTTAGAAAGGAGTATTTAAATTTGAAACCGCGGGTCGTTAAATAAGATTTAAGACTCACGGTTTCAAAGGTAAAATTACTACCACATTTATTAATTCTGAACAAATGAATAAATTCATTTTGAAATTACAGCTTTCAGTGAAAGTAAGCCTGTTACCTCGAGGAATAATATTAGCATGAGGGATTTCAAAACGAGAAGTTGTAAGTACCATTAGCAATGAGACTTTATTACATGCACTAAATATAGTATTGTACAGTAGAATTTATGTAGTAGAATATTAAATAGCTATGCTGTAGCTCAAATATTACAGGCGATACTAAAATAAATTGGGAGCTTTTTCGTAACCATTTATTTCACTATTACAGCATGTATAGATATAATTTTTGGATACTCTGACTGAAGGAAAACGCAATTGAGTTATATTTCCTCGATAGAATTTCATTCCAAAAATACCTCTACTTTTTATTATATTTTAATCTGTAATTCTAAAATCCTAAATAATTTCATTGCAAAATTGCATTAAAAATGTGCGTGTTAGGTAGGTAATTGAAAACTGGCTGAAAATATTTTTGATATATAGCTGCTTAATTTATTTTTAAATCATTTTTATTTGGTTTGGCGCTCATACGTTTTTTTATTTTGGTTCCAGCGGATTGTTGCGCTCTCTTTTTCGCATGTGGAAGTATTTGCCTCTGTCACTTTCTTATGCGCTATGATTTATTTTTTACAAATCACCTTAAATAAAATAATAAATAACGAGTATTACAAGGGCCTAGCTCTCCAACAATAGAATATACCATAGATTTTACATCCGCAATACGGTACGGAACATTCTACTACCCACACTTAGCATAGCTCGGTAGCTAGAGGGACATATACATCATTTTATGTCCTACCCACATTATACATAAACGTTCAACAACTGATTTCGCTTTCACGCTAGAGACAACTATACAAATTGCTTACCTTTCAAATGTAAGTCGATTTATCTTGTTATGTCTAGTGGGACAGATATCCGAGGAGCGGGACGTGGAAAGCTGCGCGCGCGCCGATCGGTCCCTTCATCGCTGTTTCTGCGCTGAAACATTACAACACTGTCGAGTGTCTCATGTTTGAGATCTTGACTTTCAAATCAGGGTTCAGAAATATAAATTATTATTTTAGTTCGGAAGAGGAAATACTGATTTTATGTTTCAGATTATTGAAAGACGGATGTGATTGAGCAATAAGTTATAGCAAATCGTGATGTTATCTGAATTGGCTTAGTTCACAACAACAGTTGCACCAACACTTTTATACAGCAGTTATTGCAATGGGATGCCATTGGCAATGGGTATTAGCAATACAAATAAGTTACTATCACAACAGTGTAGCCTTTGTAAGGGAGAGATTAAAAGGGCTACACTGTTGATGATAGTCATATCTTTTTATATTGCCATTTACAATATTGATAAGAAATCGTCCTATCGTATTACCGACACAGTATGCTACACCCAAATAAACCCAATACCATTACAAGCCCTTAAAGCGTGCGGTTATTAAGCTCCTTATCAGTAAGAGTTCAAGCGCGGTGCCCTCAGCTGATTCATTGCACGATCGCGAATCAATTTCCTAGTTTTTGCCCTGGTTGCTTTCCTTCCTGGGCTCCAGGTGATCACGTACTGCTTATCATCACAGTGCTCTAACTGTGCGACTTGCACCACCTTCCGTCTTGTTTCATTTATTAGAATCGTAATGATGGTTGGACATGTTTTAGTTTGAACTTTGACTTTGTATTTGTTGGACTCTCGGGAAGTTGTTACAGTTAGTTGTACAACATTTGTAATCATTTTGTCAGTTTCGATCACAGATCATTTTATATGATCTGTGGTTTCGATTTACAGCCGACTTTAAACCGCTATGTAAGCCTAGGTAGGCGCTGGTGCACATTGCCAGTACCGATCACTGCTCATCGTTAATATTTGCTGATGTAGATAATTGGATGCGAGAGCACTTAGGAAAATACCAAGCAGGTACTTATCTACTACCTGACTGCCTCGTCGTTCTACTGGTCGCAAGCGCTACTGCTGAGCATGAGGTCCTGGGTTCAATTCCCAGGTCGCCATAGTGGTATTGAATTTTACCATCAGGAATTTCTCAGTAGCAGTCTGGAGTCTGGATTTGTGCCCGGTTGTGGCAATAGGCTCGCCCCCTATTACATGAGACTTAAACATAACTGGTGAAATGTGGGTGAACTATAGGTAGGTACACCTCTTTTTTTTTGGGTGGGAAATCATCAAATAACTTCTCCCGCTCCGGGCGGAGCGGGACGGTGTGTCAGACTCTTACTGACTAAAACCCACCCGTATTCCTTCCGTTGCCTGTGTTGCCAGGGGCCTCGGTAACCCTTTGGTACCTTCCCGCGACCCCGGCAGGCATCGGCCCTAGTGAACCCCTACGCTTGTGCTGACGATATATCTTTGAGGCGCGCGTGGATTACAACGCGCCGTCGACCCGGGCCTGGTCCTTACCGGACGGTGAGCTACCCATTGCTCACCGTCCGCAAGCCCGCACCTACGGTGGCCGGGTATCCGCCTGGGATTCCCGACGCCCAGGGCATCTCCTGCGGCAGCTAGGGGCGAGAGGGCGCGAAATTTGCCTTTCCCTCAACCATAGGTACACCTCTGCATTACCCTTCGGGAAATACTGCGAGCGTGATATTATGTTGTGTTTATGTAGTAAAAAACTGCTGTATCATATGGGACTTAAACATAATTGGCGAGATGTGGGTGCACTATGTAGACCGTACATCTCTGCCTTACCTTACTTCGAGTAAAACAGCCGTGATCTTACGTTAATTACTCACCTACAAATCATAATAAATGTTATGTTTTGACTCGTAAAACTAATTAGGTCTCAAAGCCTTTCATCATCATCTCTGCACACTTAAAGAACATTAACGTAATCTACACCATTTAAATGGCCAGGATTTCATCATCAAAGTTTATTAAACCTACGTGTAATTTGCATAATTCGTTATTTGTCTATCCTTAAGACTTTCGGTTTTAAGATCTAAAACTTGTTTTGCTCTTGATATACTTTCAGTTTCTTTAGTTAATAAAACGTCCATTATCTTGATAAAAGCTTAAGGCGTTGACAAGACTCAATTGACCAAAATAGGCTTCTCTTAAGAAAAATAAATTGCCAAATCTGTATAGTTTGTGGTAGCGGAAAAAATATATGTTAACTTTGAACATATTTCCCACAACTTGGTGGATACCAAAACACGTTTTGAAAAAAAATCTCGACACAAACTAACGTTAAACTAACCTCTTACCTTGAGTTCTAATCAAAATATCTGTATTAAATATCAACATACGTTACGTATTTAAATAATTACAAGAACGTCTCATTTGTATGCAGAACTTGGTTGTTTTTTTTATTTTCTATTACTCAACTCAATTTTGAGTAAATAGATAATTAATTGCTTCATATTCGGAAATAAATTACAAGCGTTGTGTCATCGCGCTTCTCTTTCTTTTGTAAGCAATCTGACAGTGACCGCGGTTTAGGTGTTGTCAGCGTCTTAATGTACGAATTCCGCTCAAACCTCCGTATTTACGGGGTAAACAGAACGACAAACAGTAGAAATTGTCGTGAAAGCAGCGTATGGACATTTTTGAGAGAATATTGCTGTCTCTTCCGTGGCGAAAAGATAATTATGTGGACTTTAAAATTTGTAATTTGAATCTGGGTCACAAAATAAAAGTATAAACTACTAAGAACTCGATTGTGGTTGGGCACTAAAAAAGAGACAGGGAAACTTTATTCGAAAGAATGGCAAGTGCAGGTAAGTGAATAGATTACCGGCCTGTTAAAAGCATTACAGTGACCAATTTCCCCCCATTCGATTTACAGGAAATATACGCGTAACTTCTTACACGTTTCATATTTGTTGGTCCTAGGCATGTTACCAAAGCACATTTTATACTTAATACTTCACCGGATAAACATGATTCTGCAATACAGTGAATTGTGTCATCAAACTGATAAAATAAAAACCAAGATGATTAAAGCTTTACATTGTATAAATGCTCGACTAGAGCGAAATATTTCTCCATTTGCG
The DNA here is from genome assembly GCA_905333075.3 of Atethmia centrago. Lineage (NCBI taxonomy): Eukaryota > Metazoa > Arthropoda > Insecta > Lepidoptera > Noctuidae > Atethmia > Atethmia centrago. Next base: position 23,384,392 of record HG995378.1, on the reverse strand, counting down.
ACTGGTCGGTTACGCAAAAAGTTCCACTCCCATACAAGGGCCTAGCCAGATACTGTTATGAGAGAACTTATTTTTTTCTTGACTTAAACCTACAAGTACATAATGCCCTCCATCCTTGGGTCGGTTCGTGAGTAGTAGTGTTATGAAACTATACTTTTTCCGCTTAATTTTATATTGGTTGCATCAGTTATGAACTTATGACACCTTTACAAGATATTCACTTTGATATTTCAGAGCTTCAGTTGATAAAGTGCCAATTAAAACATAGTTTAAAAATGTATTCACTTGATAACTTTTGCTACAAGGATACTAATTGCAGTAAGTATAATAATAGCAACAGAAATATCCTAAATCTGTATGTTGCTATTATTATAATTACTGCAATGAATGAAGAGACAAAATCAATTTATATCTAGACCATTTTTGGTCATAAAGCTTTATACCCATCTCTCGAGAAAACTCTATTTTAATTTTACGATGGCAACTTGAAAATAATGAATGGAATACGACCATTTGATAGTAATTAAATAGCAATACTTCGCATACACTAATAAATAATGTTCATTGAATAAACAATTAGAACGTAATAGGTTATTGTGGTATTCTACCATTTACAGCCGAGTCTTCAGAGTTGGATGTAGCTAATTCCTTTTTAGATTAAAGGCTCCTACATACTGGCGCGACTTGTCGCGCGACGCGTCGCGACACAAAGGCACCGCTTGTAGCGCTACACGCGGTGTCTTTGTGTCGCGTCGCGTCGCGCGACAAGTCGCGCCAGTATGTAGAAGCCTTTATGCTCACGATGTTAGGTTTCACTCTAATTAATAATTAAACTATGGGCAGGTTTATTTCCCTATTACGTTATTAAATACGCCAGCTGGTACCTACAAGAAGCAATTATTAATTTCATGTTTCTGTGATAAATCTCGTGTTATTCCACTTAAAATATTTTATGTAGGTAAACAACTTGACAAGCCCCGAACCATGTTTACGACCTTCGTGGTATGGAGACAACGTCGATTACGAGAAATTATTTACTATTTTTTGAGCAAATAGACATAAAAACACATGATGCGACTGATACTAGGACTGATATAAGAGTTACTATGAATTGCACCTATATCAGAATAGTATAAACACAAATCTCTCACACAAGCCAGATCATAAGCTAGGATAAGCCTCATGTCGTTGTCAAAGCTAAATTGGTGGTTTTCATTCCAAAGATCGCGCAAAGTTAAATTGGGTTCGTAGTTCAAAATGGAAAGCCAATCCGTCGCATTTCACTAAAGCCGTTGTTATGGAAAGGCTGGAAGAAAAAAATATCCAGTATCCAGATGTTGACTGACTCAAACTTTCTTAACTCATCTTCATTTTCCAACTATAATATATATTTTCCTGCACTTGACCTACCTTACCATACCCTGATCGTGTTTACACAATGGTAAACAGTGGACAGTGGGGACACACGTCAACTTTCATCTCTTCACTCGTACAAGAGGTCTGTTGAAGTGGCCATTGTCAATGAAACAGTGGCAGACCATTGTGTACACGTCCATAGAAATGCTGCTTCATGGTGTCCCCCATATTGACATAAAGCGATGTGGACTTTCTATGAATAATAAACGCTAGAAGTAGGTACCTACCAAAATTACTGAACCTAACGTCGAGAAAGGGATACAGTATCTAGCTGAAATCGTGAAGTTAATGTTTGAGATATAAATAACTATTAAGTCGACAAATAATAGGAATGATTCATAAAATCTAATAAGATTACATAGCCTATCAAAACATATTATGTATGCGCACATCATACAGCAAAAGAACGGTTACCTATAATTACAAATCGTCGCGTGCAACTTCCGCGAGAGTATATAATTGATATATAATATGGCAAATGAAACCGGGTTAATTACATAAGTTTGAAGTGTTTGCAAAAAGTCCTGTACGCTTCAATACACCAAGGAACGTACGGACATAAACCTTTGAAGTTTGAAGAGATTCGCATAGTAATTTTATCAATTCAATTACTGCTTCTTGTTCAAATAAAGTGTGCTGACATCTTCGTAAATGCATCTTGCAACAATCTGTAATGAATAACTTGGCCTTAATAATGGAAACATCATCCGGGGTTCATTGTGTTTAAAGTTGGATTCTGGGTTGGTCGGCTTAATCGAACCTCAATGTAAGTGTTCATCTTAATGGCTGTCTCGAACTTTGACACCCATTACATTTTCCACAGAAATGTTCGCAAATGAAATACCTGTTTCAATTTATATAAATTGACATCTTTTGCAAGTGCAATTCCTTAACTTACCTACCTAGACTTTTATAATAATTAAGAATCCATAATAAGTTAGCGCCACCTCACTTTTTATCTCGCTGGTACACTACTGCTCGCAGTTACACGAGCAAGCGAGACAGGGTGCCGGGAAAAGGCTCCGGGGCGCCGATAGTTGAGGTAATTTCTTTTTACGGTGAAAATAACGATAATTAAAAAAAAAACAGTATCTGCTTTATATTTAGTTTAGTTAGTATGCTTTATTTTTTTTCTGTCTAGAAAATTTTACGGAATCGTGTTTTCGTTGTAAATAGGACGTAACATTAATCCTCAACTTTACCATATATTTATCTCAAAATTAATGCTGCAGTATTTTCGATAAAACGCAGGATCATGGTAAGCAATGTGAGGTATTGTAGACTCTTAATGATGTTCGCTAATCGCTCGATGCAAAATGACTATCAAAATTAAACCACCATTTTTGTGATGACCCCGTAAATACTTTCTCTTTTATACATTGCTAAAGATATTCCGTGATTATTTCCAATGTAGTCCAATTTGCAATCAAGAACAATTTCCGTGCCTACATTTTTATTATTATTGCGCTGGGTAAACAAGGAATCTGAGCTTCGACTTTTTACTACCAGGCAAGATTTCAAATTGGCAATTTTGAATAATTTTATTACCTTAGAGTAATCGAATACGCAAATACCTCCATATTTTGAGAGAGCAGTGGAGGCCCAGTGATAACGGCCGCGACTTATGATTTGTTGGTCGTGGGTTCGAACCCAAGCAAGCACTTTACTTTGTGTAAATTATTTCATCACCTTTCTCTTAATACGGTGAAAGGAAACATGGTGAGGAAACCGGTATGTCCTAGAACCAAAAATTCGAAGACATGTGACATCTGCCAACCCGCACTGCGTTGTGGATTAAGGCCCACTCCCTCTCACAGAGAGGAGGCTTGTGTCGTTGACGTGGGAACATTATAGGCTGATTACATAAGACCATTCGAATACGCAAATACCTACATATTTTTTTACTCCTTTGTATCTAATTGAAAGCTTAACTTTGTCGCTTTATATAACTGCTCGAGTTTCCCACATAAACTCTAGCGGATGTAAGGTCGAAAAGCTCAACCGAAATCAGTTCAAACATTTTCACGTCAAACCTTTCATATTACATTTTGAGGCAGATGCATTTTAACTGCGGCATTTAAACCACATGCCTGTATCCAATTACGTTTCCTGTTCATTTAACTGCCAGTTACTTTTCATGGGTTGCGTCCGTTATATCATAGTGAGGTCGCCGCCCGCTTTGCGACAGGTGACACCGATTACGTAATCGATTATTTATTGCAAACGAGTACGATCGATATTCATATTTATTGGCAGTCGCCTTAATAGATGCAACCTGATTAATCGCTGCTATTTAAATCGATTCAGCTCGTGCGCGTTTATTGTGAAGCCGATTTATTGTAATCAGTTTAACGGTTAACCAAGTTTATGTGTTATGTTTAGAGATCGGATATTCAAATGCCTATTCACCTAAAGTTGAATAGGCATTATTATGAAATGCGCTTTTGTATCTAAAAAATCCCGCGGTTCCGGGATCGACAAATTTAGATTTCTGATTATAGAATCGGATGCATGTCTATCTACCTAATATTAATATTGTAAAGTAGGTAGGTAGATACCAAACTGCAATAGCAAACAACGTCAAGATAAGATAACGGACTACATATATATAGAATAATTTTATCAAAATAGTTATGCAATCCTCTTGGATTGTGTGTGACAACACAAAAAAAACCTCGGGATTCTTATCCCGGGTTTTTTTTTATAAATATTTTTTTAGAAGTCGCTTCCATAGTATACACCCGACTAGTTATGCATTCCCGGTGTTCCTGGCATACCGGGATTTTTTTTCACAGAAAAAGATTTTACGAAGCCGCTTTATACTTTCATAGCAAAAATTCACTTTAGGTACATATGCATCCGAATATCCGATCTCTATTATGTTATAACTATTATAAATGATTAAGTCATAGCATTAGAATTAAAACGATTACAGTAAATTACCTGATAAACTTGTCATGTTTCAGGAAGCTTCCTGAAAGCCATTGATTGACAGATAATGAACCATCAAAGATAGCGTTAGATAATGTCTTGTCTAGTTTACTGTTACACCGTAAACCGTAAACGCGTTATAAATGTTTACTTTTACGGCTATATTAATGAGAAACTGACAAAAGCAATTTGGTATACCATAATTACACAACCTGAACTGGAACTGTTGCAAGTAGTTTGACGCTCTAATCGCGAATAGTTATGCGTGAAACAATTCACATAAACCCATTTGCAGAAGTTCAAATAACCTTAATAAAGCACTATGAAATAATATACATAATTTATATAATTCACCTAACGACAGCGCATTGAATCGAATGACGTCTTAGACAAACAAAAGTTATCGAGTCACGAATAATCGATTTAGTTACGTATGAACTACATAATCGGTTGTGGTAGGTGTATCGCTCTAATTGCAATGCCTCCTGGTGATATTTCATCCTCTCTTCAGATGTGGCTTGTGATAGCGTAGACAAACGTTGAACATTTAATCACCATGTGGGCTTATCAGATATTTGGGCTTAATCACCGACTTTCTCGTATAAAAATGGACGTATAAAAAGCAGTGGTGGCCCAGTGGTAACGACCGCGACTTACGAGTTGTAGGTCGTAGGTTCTCAACAAGACAGGCACTTTACTTTGTGTAAATTATTTCATCACCACTGCTCTCAAAACGGTGAAGGAAAACATCGTGAGGAAACCGGCATGTCCTAGAATATAAAATTCGAAGACATGTGACATCAACCAACCCGCACTGAGCCTGCGTGGTGGATTACGGCACACTCCCTCTTACAGAGAGGAGGCCTGTGTCCCAGCAGTGGAAACATTATAGGCTGAGTATGCTAATACCTACATGCGTTAATATCCTTTTGCTATAGTTGGGAAACCAGTAGTAATTTTGATAGCAAGTGTTTCATTTCATTGACCTAAAGTGTGCGTGTATGACCAGATGTATGAACGTAAGCAAAAGGAGTATGTAAGGAGCGTCGCAGGTGGCGTTCTATAGTTTCCGCCTACCCCCATGGGAATAAGCCGAGTTTATGTATTATGTATGACCTAAATAAAAGTAAATTTCTACTGCTGACCATCGACCATCGACTAATACCATGGATTTCCATGTTTTTCAGAGCACATTTAAGGAAACGAAATGTTATTGTTACTATTGATATCAGCCTGAATCACCTCAAAGCTTCCGAACCCCCCAAGACCCCATCAAGCCTCCATTATCGATACTTCTAAGCTCCCTCACCGTGACTGCCGATTAGTTCGGTCTAGAAGCAGCAATCTATTGCAATAAATATAATTTCGAAAACAATTTGTAAATTAAATGCAATTTCATAAATGGCACCTATACAAACGTGAGCTACGAAAGTGGTAATGAAAGATCATTTTAGGGTTCCGTAGTCAATATGAACTTCTTTTTCTCGTCTATCTCATGGCCTATCCAACGTTACCCCACGTATCGTTGGATAGGCCGTTCAAAAATATTGCGGGTCTGTTAACACCATTTTTCGTGTTAAACATTTGAAAATGGTAAATTATTATTTTCTACATTCGACATTTGTTGTTCCACGCTCATTTCTATTAAAAAATTACCACCACGGACGTGTTCGCTGTAGTAGCTTGCCGCTAGTTTTATATGGTATGTTCCCACTGCGTATAACATTAATTCATGTTTTGTCAATTGTGGAAATTGTGGGAGATTAGGAATATCGCCTACAATGTTTTGAAACGTCACTTTTTGTAAACAAAAAAGAGAGAGAAAGCGATATTGTCTAGTTACAGTAGACAACGCTACCTGCAGATTTTTTGTTTAAAGATTTATTTTCAAATAACTGCTCCCGCTCTTGTGTCAGACTCTTACTGACCCGTGTTCCTTCCGTTGCCTGTGTTGCCAGGGGCCTCGGTATCCCTTTCGGACTTCCCCACGACCCCAGCAGGGTATCTGCAGGCTTTCTATTTCTACGAAGAATAGACTTATCTGTTACACTACTAGTGACAACAAAGTTAAATTTGTTTTGGGATAAATTCATCCCAACTACGAAACACTTCATTGTGCGTGGTTCGTCACGCACTTGGCCGGTTTTAATTAAACAAACCACACACTTCATGAGAGTGAATAGAGGGAAGTGACATAATTATGTATAGATATATTCTATATCGATTACGTGTTCAGTTGCCGAGAGCTGGGTGCCCATCTCCGTATGCACATAGTTACATCACTACATTCTTCACGTTACTGCCGCGGTTTAGTCGTGCCCATGCATTTAGTGGTAACGTTATTTACAGTTCAGCTCATGCCCTAGTTATGTAAGGAAAATAAGTGTGAAAATCGTGTTATACAGCGTTTATCAGAAATGCGTGGTCATATGTAGGGGTATGGTACAGACCATCAAACTGAAGCATTTTCTCTATGGGATCAACATCGTGATCGTGAAAAAAATATCAGCTGTCCCATACATTTGGGTCGAGTACTTATTGAAGTTTTGTATACTCAACTAATCATAGGCCTCTCCCAGGCTACGCCACAAAACCCTGACCTCCGCATTCCGCATCCAGTCTGTCCCAGTCACCTTTTTAAGGTCGCCGGTCCATCTAGCTGGGGGGCGCCCCACACTACGCTTGCCGATACGCGGTCTCCACTCCAGGACTCGTCTGCTCCACCGGCCATCGGTCCTTCGACAAATATGGCCAGCGCACTGCCACTTCTGTTTCCTTACTCTGCAAGCTGTGTCGGTGTCGTATCTATAACTTTGGTAATTTTGTGGTAAGGTTGCCATTCTGCTTGCTTTTGACGCAGGCTATTTTTTTATAGCCTGCGTCCCTTACCAATTCACTTGTCGAATCTAATGAGATCTCCTTTAGGGAAGGCGCCCTAGTCTAAATGGCCAGATCAGACTCTGTGAAAGAATTCCTTATCCAAACCCAGAAGTGAAATTGTTGATTTGTTGAGTTGACTTGCCTCGATGGTCTAGTGGCACAAGCACTACTACTGGGCATGAGGTCCTGGGTTCAATTCCCGGGCCAGGCAAAGTGTTATTGGGTTTCTCCATCTGGAATTTCTCAGTAGCAGCCCGGAGTATAGTATAGCCCGGTTTGTGCCTGGTTAATGGCAATAGGCTCGCCCCCTATTACATGGGTCTTAAACATAACTGGCGAAATGTGTGTGTACTATAGAAACACCTCTGCCTAACCTTCCGGAGAATAGAGGCGTAATATTATATAATTATAATATAATTGTATGTTTTGTGATCTCTTTAGGAAAAGGTGACATCATTTCGGTTGCAAACTTTAAAAAAAATCAATTTTAAAGTTTGTATTCCACAGCCACGTGAAACTTTTACTGGGTAATTCGCACTGCATGCACCATCGACTTCTTCATCGATTAGAATAGATATTGGAAAGTTTTCCAATTAGTTTTACTTTTTCCACGGATTTCCTTATAAGCTTTAATGAGATGTTTAATGTGGAAACCATTATTTTTGTACGTCAGCTATAAAACTTAAAGACTTCTATGCGCACGTTTAGCAGTCTTTAGGTTTTTAAATCTATTTATATTGATAGCAAATTTATACAGATATATATATATTATATATCAATTTATATTGATTTTATCAATAATTCCTAATCTGCTGCAAAAGTATAGGTAATGGATCTATTATCGATTTTAAGTATTGCATCGTAAATCCTGTTTTATACCTACCACGAACATGCAGTGGTGGCGCACAGTGGAACGAATGTATGGGAGCGGTTGGACGTAGACATGTCCGAAAAAAAAGAGTAAAATTATGCCAAACTAATGATGCCATCTTATTCGATTACTTAATGCCTTCATAACTTGTGGTGATGAATTTCTTCATAACTCCCATATTTCGGGAGTAATTTGAGAAAATGTGAAATTTTACTATGAAAATGAGTGTATCGAGCTCTCTCCCTCCTGATTCCGGGCTTGTTTCAAGTAGCGGTCTCTAATATCATAATGCTAATACTAAGAGCTATATTTAATACTAAGACACATAGTGCGCCAAATGTGCACTTTCTGGGATAAAGAGTGATGTTTATTTTATAACACAATTTTTTTATTTTTTGTTTATTTTGTTGATTAAAACCGTTTTTCTAAAGGTTTACCTTATTACAATAACATTTCTGAGCAGCCAATTAGAGAAGATATAAGCTAATTAGGATATATAATTAGGGACTTAAGGTTTACATATAAAACTGATGCACTAATGATTACTGATAAGAACATTGCTATTATTTAATTACTAAATGGCTCTTAATACACTAATTTAGCATGCATCATTTACTAATTATCACAATAACTAATTACCTTGCAATATTTAACAAAGGATACCTGGGATACCTGGATTTTATATAAATAGGTCACTATTAGTAACTTTAAAATCAGTGTTGATTTACACCTCGTTGTATCCAAGCTAATCTCGCAATGTATTTTCCAAATTTTAATACAAATCTTGATATTCACGTTGCTTTATGCGCACGCGCACATAAAGATTTACGCGACTTTAACTATTTGTTCAGTGTTTTAAAAGATAACAGTTGTGTTCAGTTATGTGAAAGTGCTGAAACAAGTTTAAAAGACTGGTGTCGTCGATTTTGCTACCGCATTTATGCAAAATGGACACAGTCTGGAAGAAGCACAGATAAGTTTCGGAAGAAACATGAGATTTGGCTACAGGCTGCAATTCAATGGCCGGAATTACAGAATGAAAATATGGAACCTTCTACAGAAAATATAAGTGACGTCATCGAGCCCATAATTTCTCCTGCTAAATCTGATGCTTCAACTTGTACACATCCTAGTCCTCGTAAATCTTTTGAGGACCTTAGTAACCGGCAAAAAAGAAGACGCACTGAAGATAGTCTTTCATGCAGCAGTAGCAGCGCTGAAATTATGTTTTCGGCCGAAAGGGCGCTTCAAAAGGCAGGACAAAGCGATACAGCTTATGTTATGAAATACTTGACGGAGAATCCAGAAGAGGCCTCAAAAATCAAAGCCTTCATTGAAGGTAAATCAATTCAGGTACGGGAAATATCCCCTTTGAAGGCATTGGCTCTTTATGTATCGATGAACTTATCGAAATGGCGCTATAACACTCTTCGGGATTTCAACACTCAAGAAGGAGCTCTTCAATACCCGAGTTACTACATGTTGGTTAAAGAAAAAATTAAGTGCTATCCGGCCAAAGAAGATCTCACAGTTACAGAGAGCTCTGCAAAAATCAAATTACAAGCCTTGATGGATTTAACCTCAAGAAGACTTATTAGGTCGTTAGAAACCCCTGTTGATCCCAATCAACAGCTCGTATTGACCAGCAAATGGGGTTTTGACGGATCATCTAGCCAAAGCATTTATCATCAAAGGACGAGTGAAGATGAGCAAATCGATCTTGCTAGTAATTTTATGATTAGTCTTGTACCACTGCGGCTCGTCTCAAAAGGTGTAACAATTTGGGAAAACGAGCGACCATCTTCCACTTCATTTTGCCGGCCAATATTGTTTAAGTTTATAAAGGAAACCAAAGAAAATGTGCAGAGAGAGATGGCTGAAATCGAAGCAGAGATTGAAGCCTTAACTCCATCCACCATCACTGATGGAATTAGTGTCAAACACCAACTGCTGTTGACAATGATTGATGGTAAAATTCATTCCATTATATCCAATACAGCAGCTTCAGTGTGTGACATATGCAAGGCTTGTCCTAAAGAAATGAATAATTTAGAGTTAATCAAAGATAAACACGCAAACGAGGACATGTATAAATATAGCTTAAGCACCCTTCACGCTTGGATTCGCTCAATGGAATGCTTATTACACATTTCCTACAAATTAGACATAAAATCATGGCAAGTAAGGGGTGATATAGCAAAAAGGCAAGTTGATGACAGGAAGAAAAGAGTTCAAGAGGCTGTAAGAAGGGAAACGGGCTTACTTCTCGATGTTGTGAAACAAGGCAGTGGATCCACCAACAATGGCAACTCGGCAAGGAGATTTTTTGAAAACTACACTAAATCTGCTGAACTGACCGGAATAGATGCTATGCTTTTAAGAAAAATCTGTGTGATCTTGCAGTGTATTTCATCAGGAGAGAAGATCAACGTAACTAAATTCCGAGAGTTCTGCTTTGATACTGCTAAGCTTTACGTGGAGTTATACCCATGGTATTATATGCCTTCTTCACTTCATAAAATTTTAATGCATGGGCCAGACATAGTTCAGAACATGTCAATTGTGCCCATTGGTTTTCTATCCGAAGAGGCATCTGAGGCTAGAAATAAAGATTTTAGAAAATATAGAGAGGGGCATTCTCGAAAGCATAGCAGTATCTCATGCAATGAAGATATTATGCACAATCTTTTACTGTCTTCTGATCCACTTGTTACAAGTATCCGTCCAAAAGGAAATAAGTTTGTAAAAAAATCTTCTTTTAAGGAATTTTATGAGCTTACGGATTCTGAGAAAAGTGATATCGAATTTGTTAACATAAATGATTTAGCGGACATCGATTCTGAATTTGAATTAATTGATGATGATGATGATGACGAAGATAATTAAATGATGTTATTGTTTTAAAATGTGTAACTTAGTAAATTAGAGCTTACATCTTAATTATTTATTGTACTTTTAATGAAACTAGGTAATTTATTATCAACTTACTTAAAAGTCATACTCTCATCAGTTCTTGTGAATATTTTTGTTAATATATATTTCTGTATATATATAATATATTTATAGACCTCTTAATAAGTCTGTCTGCGGTTTAAAGTAAATACAAATGGGGAAAAAACGTTTTTTTTTTTAAATTTTCATTTCCTTTTATCCCAGAAAGTGCACATTTGGCGCACTATGTGTCTTAGTATTAAATATAGCTCTTAGTAATAGCATTACGATATTAGAGACCGCTACTTGAAACAAGCCCGGAATCAGGAGGGAGAGAGCTCGATACACTCATTTTCATAGTAAAATTTCACATTTTCTCAAATTACTCCCGAAATATGGGAGTTATGAAGAAATTCATCACCACAATTTATGAAGGCATTAAGTAATCGAATAAGATGGCATCATTAGTTTGGCATAATTTTACTCTTATTTTTCGGACATGTCTACGTCCAACCGCTCCCATACATTCGTTCCACTGTGTGGCGTCCTTATTTCCAATTAACTTAGGTACAAGTTAAATGTTAAATCTTGAGTGAATCAGTTTTGTTTTTCGTTTCATACGCTTAGTGCAAACTTTTTATTACTTGCAGAATTGTAGGATTTATGTCTATTTTGGTTTTTATATATTTGACCTTAGGTACCTATTTAAGTTTTATGAAATATATAAGAATAGTTTATGTTGTCTGTTTTTTATTTAAATAAAAACGAGCGAGCCTAACAGTAGTCGCATATGATGTGTTAGATCTGACATCATTACTAGTGGTCGCCCACTGGTCGAAATTCGACCAGGGTACTTACAATCTATATAGTACTTACTAATCCCATGAGTAGGTACACTAATTCCATGCTATTAAAAAGTACTTACTTATTCCATGCTCAAGCTGTCACTTCCTGTTACACACTTCCGTCCCTTTTCACGAAATCACTCGCACAGAACGCTAAAGGAAAAATGACACACATCACTACTCGTACAAATAAATTTAAATATATAAATAATTTATTTTGGACCAAGCACTTGTACACATTTTATTAAACCTGCCAAATGCGTGACAGTTTATAGGGAGGATTAGCGCTCGTCTTGAAAAAAAATATGAAAACAATTTAATTAAACATCTAAATAGGTAGGTTCAGATAGTTTAAATGGACGGTAAGAATCAAAGAGAAAACCAAAGTATATTTCAGTTCACAGTTCAGTGTTCCTCAACCGATTAATTATTGTCACGTGTTGCGACCATTTCATTCAGCAGTTCAGCCTTTAATTTACTCCCCAGTGCTCGCTAATTAAATCATTATCTCTTCTTATCCAGCCCAGGTGAAATAAGATTAATCGTAGCACGAAAACAAACGGACCTAAAACACCATAACCGTCAAGAGGTACATATGTACCTCTTGACAGCTTTCCTGGCTATTCTCGGAAATATGTCGGTTACTTTAACTCGTCGGTGTCTTCTAAGTAATAACATTACTGGATAACGGTGAACGCATTACATAACGTGTCTGTAAACGGAAATCTTTAGATTCTAAAAATTTTCCTAAAATGCAAAGTTTAACGGTTTGTCAAAAATAGCAAAGAATTAAGGAAAACTTAGTTCGGTAACATTTTGGTTTTAAATGATAGTCTTTTATCAAAACAAAAAACTTTTCCATGTTCTTATATACTCGTACATATAAAAAGTACGTAGGTACTCGTACTTGTAACCCACAGATTTAACGTAACCATTATAGCAAATCGAAACTTAAAAAAAAATATTAACATCCGCTTGCTAAATAGGTACGACAAATTCCACAATAATAACCTGCATAATATTATAAATGATCTATGTAGGTAGTCGATTATTATTACATACAAACAATTTCCTGTCATTTACTGGCCAAGTATTATATATAGGTATTATAATATTATATAAAACTTAGTACAATAACTGATTACTTGACCTTATTCTGTTGATTGATGAACTGCACGGTAAAAATCATTGTAGAGTACATCATTTAGCTTTATTAAACGTACTGTATTGTTCTATGATTAATTTACTCAATCCTACATTAAGGTATGTCCAGGGCCGGATTTAGGGCAGGGCGACAGGGGCACTGGCCCCGGGCCTCCACAATTGGTTTTTTTTAAGATAATAAAATACATCATTTGTGTCCTTCAAAGAAAAAAGGTCACATATGCAAGATACCTTTTTATTTTCTTCTGTTTCACAATATTTTCGGGGCCTCCACTTCTTGCTTGCCCCAGGGCCCCCACACCTGTAAATCCGGCCCTGGGTATGTCAACCTACTTACAGTTATAAGTATAATGGATGACGCAATTCAATCTAACGTTATGTTCATTTAGTTTCTCCGGAAATACTTGAAATGCTAGCCAGGTGACAAGTTTCTAGATATCCTAGGAACCCGGAGAACAAAACCTAGGAAATATAATGTGCGTGACTTTATCTTATTGTTTTAACTGACATACTAAATTATTGAGGCAGCGAACGCTTGCTGATAGCAAATAAAGTACCAATTAAATAGAGTAACTGGATTTGCTGCAGTTTCAACACTTCCAATTTATAATTGAACGCGCAATAATAATTTGACAGCAACCTGGCAATTATCGGATAACTTGATATTTCAAACATAATCTTATTAATATTAGTTTATGATGTCACCTGATATTACTAACAAACTGAGACCCAAAGAAACATCATAAATTATTTCGAGGAAAAACATCGAAGCTAACAAAAAGTCACCTTTACAAAACATGATACCGATGATGATGGCGCAAAAAAGGCACCTAATTAATTTCCATCACACTTACAAGGTTTTAATAAATAAAACTACATTTATTCATTCACCACACGTTTACTTACTTAGTCTTAAATAAATCTTGTTTCTTCGAAGCTTGAGAAATTTAAGTAAGACAATAACAATTTTCTAGTAGCACATGTAGGCACGCGAGCAGAAAAAAATAATAAAAATCAGCAACCGCATCTCATCTGAGATCTTAATCTGACGATGTTGAATCAAGCTGCGAGGCGTGAGCTAGGTTTTCATGTTACGAGAGAAAAAATAATACGACTGATATAGCGGTATTAGTGGATAGAAATTGCAAATATTTAGGTCTCGTGCTAAAACTAGATTTAACCTTGGTATTTTTTTTTTGGGGGGTTTTGCAGATCGGGGGGAGTCCGCCATGCTGCGAAGATGGGTGCGACTTCATGTCGTAATTATTTTGTAGTGTTTGCATACTAACATTAGTTTTTAAGTATATTGTTACTAACAAGAATATGGACGTGGTCTGAAATAAATGTTTAATAATAATTAGGTTTTCGATAAAATGTATATCTACAGGGTCCGCAGACGTTAAGGATACCGGTAACTAAACACGATAAAATAAAAATAAACAGATTTCCTCAACTCCTACTTCCAGTAACAAAAATACCAGCAGTCGTTGACCCCAGAAAAATAATCATCAAATCTTTTCCTTTTTTATTTTCTTGTGTTTAGATATCAATACCCATCACGTTTTTTTTTTTTTTGGGTGCGAAATCATCAAATTTCTTCTCCCGTTCTGGGCGGAGCGGGAGGGTGTGTCAGACTCTTACTGACTAAAACCCACCCGTATTCCTTCCGTTGCCTGTGTTGCGGGGACCTCGGTGACCCATTAGTACCTTCCCGCGACCCCGGCAGGACCCATCAAGTCTGTGGAGTTTAGCTAATTTTACTTGACCCTGTATACCTACATAGCATAAAACAAAGTAGCGTTTCGTGTCTGTCCGTGTGATTGCTTAGTTCGTCTAAACAATGGATTTTGATGCGGTTTAGAGAATATTTATTTCTGAAGGCATAAAACGGTAAATATTGCACTGAAATTTCGATGTTTAGCCATGTTGCATCAGTAGAGTGCGCCCATGCCTAGCAAGAGACAGACTAGTGAGAAACAAGTAAGTAACATTCTTTTAAGTTCCATTAAACGGGGTAAATAGGAATGCAGGGGTGAATCCGGACGAACCTTTAATTTCCGTTGGAATAATACAGTTTGCTGCCAACAAGGAAAGTTAGTCGTTAATTATTTTACAGTAAACACATTAGAGTCCTTTTTTACAATACTTACTTTCATTTTTCTTACACTTTCCTCCCTTCCGCTATGTAGAGAATGGTCTTGAAAAATATGTCTTGCAGCAGTTCTAGGAAAACTTTAAAGAAGTTCAACGCTCTAAGTACCATTTACGGTTACGAAACTGTGTGCACTTAAGGTGTGTGACGCGTGTATGAGCAGTTTAAAATCACATTACTGTGTTTTAATAATATTTGTTATAAAAAACATTACTACGATGTTGTAATAGCAATGTACTTATTGCAAATAATACAAGTACTTTTGGAATTGATTGCCTATTGATCGAAAATAAATATAGAACCTATCCGCTTATTAAATACCAATACTTACCTAATTCTAAAATATTTGTTTTAATTAATTTAATAAAAATAATAAGTTAGATATAAGATAGGGTTAAAGAGGACACCAAAGGAAATGTCGTTCTAAGGATTTCAATAATAAGTTTATTATCCTTTTATTTCCCTGTTTATTATTTTTCTGTCTCTTAAGATACAGGTCTCCTAGTTTAAGAGACAGGGTTCATTATTTTTTTGTACGCATAGACTTTTTATTTTTGTAAACCCAAATCTTCTGTGCACTAGCTATATTGTTTTATGCTATTCTTTTCTACCACTTTTTTGTTTGAACTGTGTATGTGTGTATTATTTGGCCTAATAAACAATTTTATTATTTTTATTTATTATTATTATTACATATTTATGTATTGGATGGTTTTTAGGCTAAGGTTCCAAAACTCGTATTTCTAAACGTTCACTAATTCGTGTGTGCGGTTATTAAGTGCATTTTCCCGATTGTTGTATCATTAGGAGGCTCACTTTTGTCAGTATTATGTAAGTTTAGTAAACCCAATTCCCTCACAGCTGCACCTATTTACACACAGTGATTATATATAACTTACGCTACCATAAATAAGATTTAAGCACGATTCAAAATTTCTTCTGTCATATAAAAAAAACAAATCTTCTCATGTTTTTATAAGCCGCAATTATTCAACGTCTACCGTTGACAGCTTATTAAAATAGAGGTGAAGCTACATCACACCAAACAGCTGGAAATTATAAAAAGTTCATCGTTAAAAACAGGTACATAAAGTAGAATGCGCATAATTTATAATGTCGTTCTCGCAGTCGTTTGGAGTGAAGTTTTTGGGCTAAGGGAGCCAGAACAAAAGTGAACATATCGACCAACGCTCTAATATAAAGTGTGAGTGACAGTGATGTGACCATCGAACGTCGAACTGTCAAGTCATAGGTCTCGAGTTTGAACACAAGGTACGCAACTCTTTCGGATTTGTGTGCTTATTGTAGGTATAGGTAATTATCGCTTGCTTACAAAACGATGAAGGAAAAGATCGTAATGTAACCGGCATGCCTGAGAGATATTTCTCGTCAGCATGTGAAGCTAAGTCAGAGGCCCATGGGTGGCATAAAAAAAATCTGACAACAGGTTAGTCACTAACCTTACGAATAAAGAAACTCACAAACATACATGAACCCTGAAAACACAAAACTCCTTTTTTTGAGCAGTTGTGTAAAAAGAAAAGAATATAAAGTACCGACACCTTATGTAACTGGTGAAATATGGGTATACACCTCTGCATAACCCTGTGGGGAAAACTCGCGTGATGTTATATTAAGGTAGGCAATTATTACGATTAATTTATGCATAAAGATCGCTGTATCAAGCGTTTGGAGTAAAGACTTTTAGTAGAACAATTTCTATGAAACCTTAAAAGAATTTTTTCTGCCAGAATCGCGTCGCACCGTCGCGTCGCGCCTGTCTAGCTTTTGAGACAAAAAAAAAATGAGGGCAAATAGACAAACGCTGTAACATAAAGTACAGACACGCTATACTATATACTTGCTTCCTTGTCGTGAAGAGGACGGGCTGCAGCTTCACCCTGTGTGCTAATAACAACATCCTGCCCACAAACCATCAGACAGTGGCAGTCCAAAAGGGTTACCGAGGCCCCTGGCAACACAGGCAACGGAAGGAATACGGGTGGGTTTTAGTCCGTAAGAGTCTGACACACCCTCCCGCTCCGCCCAGAGCGGGAGAAGTTATTTGATGATTTCCCACCCAAAGGCTTCAGTCAAGTGTGATAATAACTTACCATTTTTCTATTTAGACGTTGTCTAGTTGTCTGTAAAGAGAACTTACCATTATTTTAATCTGTCTTTATGCGGCAGACCAAAGAAGCTAGAGGGACGAACCTGACTCCTAACGAAAAGACGGGCCCGCAATGGCAGAGCACATACGTGTGTGACAAAGGGAAAAAGAGGTATTTGCCCAACAGTGGGACATTACAGGCTAAATAGCTAGATAGATTTATGCATTTACTAAAATGACACATGTAGTGTATTTTCGGTAACATGACAATTTTTGCACGTTATTATTTGTGTTTTATCTTTCTGCCTGCATTCATTATTCTAAACACCGACCTTCTTTTATATTCCCATAAATAATTACACCACCATTCGATAGACCTACAATTACGTAAAGCTGAATTAAGTCGAAGGTGTTAATTACGAACACACAATATGAATGGATGTGTACAGCCGTTGCGTCGCCATGTTGTGTATTGTTATCTAACAGAACAGCATACCTACTTATTATTCAGATGCAAAGATAACAATGTTGCAGACTGTAGGAGGTACTGGTAGGTCTGGTACTGTTGGGCGCAAAAGTGATTGATCATTACAATAATTCGGCGCCACATTAATATATGAAAACAAGCATTATAATCTATAGAATTTTGGTATCGCAGGCGGGGACAATCAAAAGTTACACCATGTTTCAGGTTATTCGACTTTCCCCGTCTGCAAGACCAAAATTATATAGATTATAATGCTTGTTTTTCCCTTTTCAGTTATGTGTTTTTGCAGTCGGGTTTTTGTTTTTTAAATAATTTATTTTATTTCAAGCTTTTTAGTTTTATTAACATATATATTTAAAAATTACTCATTACTAGCTTTTATTCGATACCAATATTGTTGCAATTAATTTAAAAAAAACCCTTCCCCTCCTTTTTTTTGTATTTGCAAATGCAATTTATAAATATTATATAGCCTATGTCACTCCCACAATTAAGACGAATCTAAGGACACCTCATATGTTAAAATCCATCAAGCCGTTTAGGCTACAGAGCGTGCCAAAGAAATAGACATACATACATCCTACATACATACATACATACATACATACATACATACATACTCTCGAAAAACATTACCCTCCTGAGGCAGTCGGGTAAAAAACGTATTTGCAGGCTATACCTAGTTCTCACTGATTCTTGTGTTTCCTGTTCTCTCTGGTTCTTGTTTTTATTGTTCGTAAAGAATAGTAATAAATAGTTTAGCTACACATAATATTTATAACGTGGTGCTGCAAAATTGAAACTTTGAGCTTCAAGCTTTTCAGCATCAAGATTTCTAGCACAACACGGTAGGTATGCAATCAACAAGACTCATCATCATCTGCCTAGCCTTTTCCCAACTATGTTGGGGTCGGCTTCCAATCTTACCGGATACAGCTGAATACCAGTATTTTACATGGAGCGACTGCCTATCTGATCTCCACAACCCAGTGACTGGGTAACACGATACCCCTTGGTAAGACTGGTTGCCAGACTTTCGAGTTTCTGACGACGACCCGTAACGACTGTCAAAGATCTACAAATGACAGTCGGGGACCAACGGCTAAACGTGCTTTCCGAGGCACGGAGGGGTCTTGGTATGTAAAGATGGTCACCCATCCACGGATCGATCGACCCGTGCGGCTTACTTAACGGGGTTATTACTTAGCCACAAGGCCTTCGCAACACAGGCAACAGGAAGGAATACGGGTGGGTTTGAGTCAGTAAGAGTCTGACACACCCTCCCGCTCCACGCAGAGCGGGAGAAGTTATTTGATGATTTCCCAACCTCAAAAAAAAAAAAAAAGCCCTTCGCAATCAATCATCAAGACTGAATGAACGAATTTAAAAACATTCGTACTTAATTTACACTACGAAAGTACACATCACATACCTTAATACTATCATAGGAAACAGCTGTTATTAAACACGCACGTTGAGTCGTCAGCACGCCAATTTGCTGAATTAAATAATTTTCAAGGTCGACTAATACTATGCATATTTTACGCACACTCTACATTCTTCAATAATAACACGTGAACTCATATATTTTATTTAAATTGCATCTTTAGCGGACACGCAGGCGCAGGCAATTAAATTTTACTGCATGTAAAGCCGGATTCACATTGTTGAGTTCCAGAAATATGCCTATTTCAAACATTAAGCACAAGGTGCCACGAAACTATTCAACGAAACAGGACTGTGTAGGAAGCTGTTATCACTATATTATGTCGTTCTAGGGCGTTCGATGCCGGCGTTCCACTCGCATCTGGCTTGCAAATACCTTTTGTTAGTCGCCTTTCATTCATCCTCTCAACATGACCAAACCATCTAAGCAGTCTTTCAAATTTTTGTCAATACATCTTCTTATAAACCACCGTTGCCATCATTTCTCAGCCTATCATTCATAATTACACCACACGTGCTTCGCAAGGAACGCATTTCCACAGTATTTATTCTATTTTCATGCAACACTTGTGTGAGTAGTTATACTATAGTATAGACCACACCGTGCGAATGAGCTACCTTCCATAGAACGCTATCATCACCATTAACTATGAGATCCCATCTAGAGGCTATACGCCGAGTAATGCAATGGTACGCAAAGCTTGCAGTGGCTTGCATTGATTACTGTCTTGCTGTACTCAATAGTATTTAAAATGAATTTAAAACACAACAATATGATTGGATTTTGTTGAAAGGAAGTAATTTTTTATTACCTGTGGAAATGGATTATGTATGTCGTAATTTAAATAATCGTTTGTAAAGACGCCTGCTTAAAGCAAATACCTTCCATGCATAATTATGTACTAGAAAAGAAGAATAGGTAACCAATAGACGACGCTTGCGTGCACAGTAGCATTTTTCAACCACAACAATGTGCCTCTATGTAGGTACATACATACTACAAGTACAAACACATGATATAATTACATTGTAAATATCTAAACATGAACAAACTTTAACCTGATCATCATAGGCATAATAATTATGCACATAAATCGACTATTATGTTTCGTAGCCCGAGCGCCTACGGGAAGGTCTACGCGCTACGCCGTAGCACCAAACAGGATAATTATTGAGTGTATGAATGCAAATAGGACACTGATCACATTATTGCTATGACCCGTAGGAATAATATTGTTAGTGACATGCTCTATGGCAGGGGTGCCCAACCGGTCGATCGCGACTATTTGTCCAGTCGATCATGGTAAGGCAGAAAACATATGAGTTTCATATACTCAATAATAATAGTTATAATGTAAAAAGATACATTTCAAAACAAAGTGATTACTTTGCGTAGGGATTTATTTCTAAAAGCAAGGTTATCCTCTAGTCCAGATTTCTGGGTATTGGTTTCCAATGATAAATATGAAAACTTGAATAAAATATGTTGAACAACTACATTCGTGTTTTGGTTCAACATACTTATGTGAATCAGCATTTTCCTATTTAAAACAAACAAAAAATAAACACCGTCCTAGCTTGGCAGACGCTCATACGTTGGATTCTTTAAGGTCGGCAATATCCAACTACAAACCCGATTTTGCGCATCTAGCAGGAGATGCACAGACGCAATCCTCACTTATTAAAATAAAAAATACTACATTTGTATACAAAGCTATATTGTTTAATTTGACATTCCAAGAAGTTCTTGGTAGATCGTACGGTTTCATCAGGTAAGAGTAGATCTTTGGTCTAATCAATTTGGCCACCCCTGCTTTATGGTGAATAATCTGTTTTGAGAAGTCATCCATCATCGAAAGAATTCAGAAAGGCAACAAGAACAAACCATTAATTGTTAATTTTATTAATGAGAGCGACTAATCAGCATTGTTACGGCCGATCAAAGGAGGCACTGTGATGTAAGTCATTAGGTTTAACCATTAATTATTTTAATCGTCGTTTACATGCTCTTGCGCAAGTGCTTTCGCCCATAAAATAATGTTACCATTGTTGTGTAGTGTGAATGGAGCTTTGTTGTAGGAGGCTCTAAATCGTTTTGTACACTTTCGTGCTATTAATTGTATAGTCGTGTGCTATCAAATCGGTTGCACAACCATTATTTGCTCGTAATTTTTGTTTAGGATTCTTATTTATTGCATCTAAGGCATGTACCGCCCGGAAGTGTAATTAGGCAATTTGCTCTCATTGAATTCTCTGTACAGACCATCTGCCTAGCCTTTTCCCAACTATGTTGGGGTCGGCTTGTAGTCTTACCGGATACAGCTGAATACCAGTATTTTACATGGAGCGACTGCCTATCTGACCTCCACAACCCAGTTACTGGGTAACACGGTAACCCCTTGGTAAGACTGGTTGTCAGACTTTCGAGCTTCTGACGACCCGTAACAACTGTCAAAGATCTACAAATGACAGCAGGGACCAACGACTTAACGTGCTTTCCGAGGCACGGAGGGGTCTTGGTATGTAAAGATGGTCACCCATCCAAGGACCAACCGCGGCAAGCGTAGCTTAACCTGATCGATCGACCCGTGCGGCTGTTATTACTTAGCCACAAGCCCCTCGCTCTGCAAGCTCTCGCAAGCTCTGTACAGACCGTTATTGTTAAATAGTTCCCTGGTTTTTTTACTTTAATAATGTCTTGAATAGGTACAGTGCCAGTATCTTACATATTTCGGTCGGTACTTAAGTTCACTATTGAATATAAAGTGGCTGCATAATGAACACAATGTGAACGAAGTCGTTAACTACTATGGTCTTGATCGATTTCAATCAACCGTTCACTGGTCTAGTGTTTCTTGCGTCACTTTCATTGCTGCCGATCCTAATAAATGATCGCATAAAGAGAAATTGGGTGTTCTCATAAATGGCTAACTATTACCACATAAGATTGAAAATGTCTACCTCAATTTACTCCAAATATTGGAAACTACGTAAATACCTATTATATACAAAACAAACTGAGACAGCTGCTGAAAGCCGATCCGATCTACATACTTAAATCTGACATCAAAAATCAGACTTTTATCGATAAAATTAGGAAGAAAATAAACTAAAAATTTTTGTCCAGACTTTTCTCGAATGTATCTCGAAACTTGGAACCTTGCCCGTCATCTCCCGGGAAGGGAGCATAAATAATATTTGGGGCTGTGACCCAGCCAGCGATGTCAGGCACCCCAGCCAATGGGAATGTGACGGTGAACGAATTTTTTTTGTGCGAACTAAAAGCATCTTAGAATTGGCATAATATTTAAATGATTAGCCACAATATTGAGGTAATCTGGGTGAATGACTCTTTTATGCTAAAGCTCAAAAGTTTCATAACACCATTTTTTGCGTTCCTAAAGTAATTTGCGAGCAACTTACTTTCGTCGCACGTAACACTAGTTCACAGGCATTCGATCAAACGAGAAGTTAGCATGCTTGGAATAATAATGTCTACTTATTATCATAGCTTGCATCATTGACAATTTTCGCGATGATGATACAAATCAACCGGATAAACCGTTGAACTTTGGTCGGGCCCAAAATGATGTCATTCGCAACTTGTTTAGAATTTGTACTTTTCCGTTTAACCAGTTTTAGCAATGTCAACACCATTAATCATAAGTCACATGCCACAGACCTTAACGCTTTTGCATTTTTAGGGTTCCGTAGTCAACGAGGAACCCTTATAGTAACGCCATGTCCGTCCGTCTGTCTCCTCTTTAGCTCAGAGACGCTTAGTACTAAAAAGATGTACGAGTAATTTGGCATGGGTACTATAATATACCTATATTATTATATTATATTATTATTATTTAAATTATATATATATTAATATGAATCACATATTAATACATGCCTACAAAGTTAATATAGTAATAAAGTTAGAATAGTATATTTTTTTTAGCGTGAGGTACGCTTGCACGTAATGTGGGCATTTTGTTTTATCGTCTATCCCATGGTGTGGGGTATCGTGGACAGGCCGTTCAAAATATCGCGGGTCTGTGAACACTATGTTTCGATTCAAGGATCCGTTTGCGTAATATTCATGGAAGTAATACAAAAAAAAATTAAAAGGAAAACTATCACAGCTAAGTAGGCTTTACAAGTCGACCAACTTACATTTGCAGTTGGAGAATAGAATAGTCTTTATTATGTACACCATACATATTGACCGTGAAATATATTGATGTAAGTTTGTTTTTAGGATAAATTCATCCCAACTACGGAACTCTTCATTGTGCGTGGTCCGACACGCACGTGACCGATTTTTGTAAATTAATAGCCGTGGTTATATTAACAACACTACACATTGATTAAGTTTTTTTTTTGTATGGCTTGCAGTCAATAGAGCGCCTGGCAAACATTATCGAGCAATACACAAAACACTCTCGGTACATTGTTCATTCATATTTTGGTAGGCGTTTCTGTTTTTTATTTTATTTATTTTTATGATGAAAAACCATATTATTTTGTAAATAGGTGTTTTTTTCGTTTACTTACTTACTTAATTATAATTATGAAGTTATTAACTTTACGTAGACTATAATTATTATAATTAGCCAGGGAGATTTTCCTAACCAACGCGACTTCGTTTATTCGGTTTAGCAAAAATCAACGTTTGTTTTTTTCATTCATTTAATTAATCTACTCGTATATCAGTTGAACTACAACGCTTAGTTCTAATCACGTATTCATAATGTTAGGGGTTCACGATTTCCTACTAAGAACTTCCGCCAAAATATAACAAAGTTCAACAACTAAGTCAATATTTGCGTTTTTAATTGAGGCTTGCAGAAACGCGTGATAATAAAATAAGTTGAAGGCCTTGAGTGCGTTCGAGTTCGCATCGATGCTGCAAGCAAATAGCTTAATTAAATTCTATTCGAGAGGGAGCGTAGCGCGCCGGTCAGTCGCAGGCATGGCGTCCCGCCGTCGCCATACTTACCGTAGCCCTCGGTAGCCATAGCTCGTCGATATCGTCATACTCCCGGCCCACGCATGCGCCCTCCGCCGCACCCCGCACTACGCATGTGCGGCCGTATACCAGACTACGAGGCAGCCAAGTTGCGACACACGACTCGTCTTTACGCGACACTGTCCCATAATTGATTGTCCATTCGATACTGACATTGAACGGCCGATGTACAGCGGTCGACTGGTCGATTACAACCAGTTATTTGCTTACGGCTAACGAGATAAGGCGCTTCCGCGCGACTCTACGCGACGACACGTCTCCGCGATCAGCTGGTGAAACTCGCGAATTCGGCATGGCTTCATACTGTGATAAATATTGTGCACCCAGGGTTTGCGTGATGTAAACAGTGTTGAGAGTGCTAGTGGGTGAATCATCATGGAAATGGCTAAGGAGAAGACTGCAGGCGTCGAGGAGTTTGACGAGGACGATGTTGCATCTCGTCGCTGCATGTTAGATGGTAAGTCCAATCGATACGTGCAGTGTTTATGCGTCATACTGTGTTATAATCATAATGCATAGAGCATTGTGTAAAACAAATTAAATCAAAGGCAAAGATCATCTGTGATGACGTGCCAGAGCGGCCGCGTCGATTGATGGAAATGATTATTGATTTTCTCCACGGACACCGGGGACGGCGCGTGTTTACACAACTCATGTCTCTCGCAAATTGCAAATAGTTGCAAATGCTTGCTAATTTGCCAATACCTTAATGACATTTGTTTGATTAAAAAAAAAACTGAAACAAAGATATAGCAAAACTATACATTTTAATTTCGAATTTGGTACAAAATTATCTTAAAACGTAATTCGGATAACATAAATCCTTTATTATATTAAGTATGATTAATTTGAGTAATTTTCTAAAAGAATTAAGAGTTTATCAACTCAGTTGTAAAATTAAAATAATCCAAACAAAATAATTAGGCTAGTAACAGTTTGATGACGCGGATAACAAGTGTGTATGAATGTCGTTTAATTACAACACCGGCTTACTAAACTATTTCGAGGTTGAACCGCGGCCAATCAGTGTTTAAATTAGGGCGAAATTACCTCTGTGCTGTCACTTGACTCTAATACTAACAAGTCATGGTTTCGAAACGTGGTCAGCTCAATATGACAGAAGTCTAGCAAAAGAAAACATTTAAAGAGAGGCTGAAAAGTGTGATTAGTGCTGATAACCACATCAACTATTTCAAAATATATTGTCCCCTACATTCCAGTGTCATGAGTTCATGACTTCGAAATAAAACCGAAACTGGTAAGGTTATGACTCACTCTTAATGAAGCTAACCAGTGACATTGTAATCTGGAGTTGTCAGTGTCAGCAGGACGCGCGAGTGCCCATGCGCCCCGTTTTTGCGAACTTTTGCATTGTGGCGCGTCGCAGAGGGCGTTGACCGGTTCCCCTCACTTGGAAACTTTTATAGGGTTTTAAAATCGATTTTTGGAGAGGGATTTTGTATTGATACAACCCTATAAAGCCCAATAGAGGTTTAAAACAACAGTATTTTGTTTTTATAAATATGACATTGATATTTGTAGAAGTTTGTTTTACCTTAACAAACAATTCAATAATTGTAGTTACTGTAAACGATGAAGTTACATGGAAGGATAATGAGGAAATTTAAAAACTATGTACCAACGTGTCATTCAATCAAATCAATCTGCCTAGCCTTTTCCAACTATGTTAGGGTCGGCTTCCAATCAACCTGTATGTCTGATGTCTATGCAGCTGAATACCAGGATTTTACATGGGGCGACCGCCAATCTGACCTCCACAACCCAGTACCTGGATAATACGATACCCGTTGATAAGACTGGTTGTCAGAATTTCGGGCTTCTGACGACCCGTAGCGACTGCCAAAGGAATGACAGCCAGGACCAACGGCTTAACGTGCTTTCCGAAGCACGGAGGAGTCTCGGTATGTAAAGATGGTCACCCATCTACGACCCAACCCCGGCAAACATAGCGTAACCTGATGGATCGACCCGTGCGGCTGTTATTACTTAGCCACGAGCTCCTGTATGTACGTATCTTCATACTTCATAAAATGTAAAATAGTCCCTATTTGAACATTCATAATATGAATGTTCAAATAGGGACTAAATAGGGACTTAATAGGGGGTAAATTTTGTAAAATAAATATTATTTATTTTACAAAATTTATAAAATAAATGGATTAAAACAAAACCGAACCTGTGCGATACATAAGTGGATTACGTTCACATTCCCAAAGTTTCACGTTACTTGTGGTTTTAGTTACTGGAACTTATTTAGCTAATGCAATTCAATGCATGACACATACCTACCACAATCATTTTAGCCAACTTTATTTATGAAAATATTTCTTTAAGCCGCTTTGTCCATTGCAGTTCGAATATGTATGTAACAAAAAATGAACCAAAAAAAAGTCAAAACCATGATACCGGTAATTACATATACTTAGTTAGATGCTTAGGTATGTATTTTTTATCATTCTCTATGCGCTTAATTAGTTTCAAAATATGCTACAAATAATAATAAATTAATATTTTAATGAGAAGCCATTTCAACCACGCTGATCGCTGAACTTTCTACATGGATGCTACTTACTGCCTACTTTCTACGTCTGGTTCGGCTTGTTACGTTTGGTCTGCAAAAACGTTGCTTGGTTTATTAATTCGAATTCCACACGTTCTCATTAGAGGTCACGGAGCATTACAAACCAATTTAAATGTCAACTAGTGTCGACCTTCGTTCTTTAAGAAAAACATCGGTATGATTCTACGGCACAATATTAATGAGTCTAATGATGTGTGGAAGTCCATAGCCTGTCGACAGCGACGTCATCCTATAAAAATAAAGACAGAACAATGGGCACCGAAATGGAGATCGAAATATCAATGGCCGCTTGTGATTTCAGTTTCGCTTTAAAACACTTAAAACAATTACAGTGTTCAAAGTGCATGCCTTAAGAACTTCAGAGCTAATTATAGATCTTAATGTAAAGTTTCCGTTTTAACGTTCTGTATATGGACGTGAACCTGCCCTTGAACCGGGCACCTTGGATCTGATGGTTCAACCGGTTTTGAGAATAATTTTACCACATTGTCAGTTAAAATTGAATATAAAGCTCAGGAAGTTAAAGTTGCTGTGTTATTTACTTTTTTGTAGGCAGTTAAAATTATGTTTATTGAGTTGGTTTTCCCTAATAAGTAACTACTTATGTTTTATTTTTTCTGAAGCTTCACGCAAAAGAAATTTCTTGTACCAGTAAAGTCACGCATTGTATATTATATTGTATCCTTATTAAATAAAGTTAACAAAACATTTTGAGTTGACAACCCAGATATATACATACATGGAAGTCGTAAAGCGTTCCATACAATCCACAACAATGCACTTAGGGCAGCTCTTGTTACCGGCGCAGACGCAAATCGATCCAATTCAACGGGTTCCTGTAAAAGAGGCGCCTTTAGCGCCGGCGCTGTATGCTCAGGCAATCGTAAATGCTACCGGTATACGCTGAGCATCCGAACAGAGTCCATTACGAGCACAATAACCCGAACCTACTGCGAGAGTTAAATCTGGGAGTTAAATTGGCGCTTGTGCAGTAGTGCTCAGGTCTAATTTAATCACGAAGTTCAGCCATTGATTACGCTAAAAGCTGCTCGGTTTAACCTTCAATATCGTGGAGTATTGTCTAAGATATAATATGATTGATTAGTGATTACGAGTATCTTATCGTTAGAGTGGACTCCGTACTATCGATATGTAAGATAGGATAATCCGTTACTTAGAATAGAAGAAATTATGAATAGATTAACTTCATTAGTGAAAGAAAGTTTTTTTTAAGAGATAGATTCGTAATTTTCGTGCTTACACACATAATCAGCCTATAATTTTCGCGCTGCTAGGACACAGACCTCCTCTCTGTGAGAGGGAGTGGACCGTAATCCACCAAGCGGGCCCAGTACGGGTTGGTAGATGTCACATGTCTTCGAATTTTTGGTTCTAGGACATGCCCGTTTCCTCATGATGTTTTCCTTCACTGTTTTGAGAGCAGTGGTGAATTGGTGATGTAATAATTTACACAAAGTAAAGCGCCTGTCTGGGTTCGAACTTACGACCTACAACTCGTAAGTCGCGGCCGTTACCACTGGGCCACCGCTGCTTCCCCACCGTGCTTACATGAGCTGCGATAACTGAAAGGAAATACCCTGATAACCGTGAAAATTGGCCATAAAGTCTGTAAGCCGACTTTATAGCTTTTATGAAAATATATAAGTACCAAGTAGTATAGTAAGTAGGTACCATAAGTACCCACCTTTCAGCACTAAATAAGACTATCACAACAAATTATTTTGTCGTCCTCGTCATTGCTAAATTCTCACTGATAGATGATTGATAGCCGTAGAATTATGTTAGCAATATTTACCTCACTGTCTACATAATTACTGAAATTGATAACAGTATTCTTAACAAAACATAAGTTATCTTATCAGTGTCATAGGAGAGACTGATAAGGACTCTTTGCAAATGACCGTTTATCTAAACCTATTTCAAAGGTCATCACAGACATTGTTTCAAGCAGACACTGGGTAATAATAATGGGTTGGTCAAGGACAGCTAATGAGACACAATTGATTTTCTATTGTTTGACTCCACATTATCTGGAGATCGAAAAATTATTATCATTGGTTGCTACTACTTACTCCGTAATTTAGCCACCTGTCTCAGACCCAGCGGTATACCGGGTTTGATTACCAGCGCGGGCAAAATTTTCTGCTCGGTTTGGTTGGTGGTAGGGCGTGTCCTATGGTGGTAGCTAGCTACCACCATCTTATCAAAGTCTGTCGCCATAACAACAATGTTAACAGCATTTTTGTGTTTCGGCAGTTAGAGGTAAGATAGCCAGTTCCTCTGTGGTTAAGGTTTACGGGTGAAGCTCGCTTCCACCTTCGCCTTGATCGTCACTTACCATCAAGAGACAACGCATTGGTTAAAAAAACAATTACTTCTGGTCATTCCAGTAAATAACCCAAATCCAATCCAGCCTGTCCCTGCCCTCCCCCAGCGACGACCTAAGCCGAGATCCGTACCCCACAGGGGGTGCCCTTAGCGTGAAGTCGCTTAGTTTATAAGCTATGCCCTCGCTGCGGGCCTTAATTTATTGAGGCAGCCACAGCAAAGTCCGATTAAACAGCCGACAACCTCCTAGGTTGACCTGCGAGATGTCCTTCCCAAAAAACAAAACCAAAAAAAAAATGATAACAAAGAAAGTCAATTCACTACAGTAAGATCAGTTAGAATCTAAACCCCTAACACAGACGTCACTTTAGGTGTAGTCTTGCAAATTAAATATTATTCCGTCTGTAACATTGCAACTTTAGAATAAACTCAGCTGAAATGACCAATGGCTGGTAAAATCCAAAATTAATCCTTTGGACAAAAGTGCATTTAGTCGAAGCCGTAGTCGGAGGTACTGCGCTTATGTGCAAATTGGGAACATAAGCGCCGCTTTTTAATGCCAAAAACTTTTCAGTTTTTCAACGCGGCTTAGAGCTTTAGCTCCTTAGTCATTATTATTTATTAGTTTCACTTTGACATCTACTAATTATTTATGTGAAGTGCACACTGGTGACACCAGGATGCGGAAAATCACAACCATTGACAGATAGAGCGATATTACCGTAAGCAAGCACTTCTGGAATGTTTTAATATGTTACATAATTCATATAAAAGCTACCTTACAATTCTTATCATTACTTTGGGATAGAACAGCTAGTATAGACAGTTTTGACAGGAGCGATAAAATGAAGTGGCGCTTAATAGTTCCTGAAAGTTGGGTCTAGATTTATCTCTATAAAGACAGTTTGATGACCAGTTGTGGGCACATGTAGGTAAAAATGGCGTGCATTACTCGTAAATGGAGAATAGCAATCTCTAGTCGATATTGGCAACTCGAAATCTGGCGAGATCAAGATTTAGAGATTACAAAATTTTCGAGACCGAGAATTCTCCTCCATTATAAATGCGGTTTTTTTTTAATAAAAAATGCTTAACCAAAATGAAAATGAACACCTAGGTACTTAAGGTATTGGTGTTATATATTTTATAAGAAGATCTCACAAGATTCGAGATCACGCGCGATTGCAATCTCTACTCGTAATACTAGCTTGTTAGACAAAGCTAAAGCGCAGTCACTGTCGGACAGCATAGAAAAGAAAGAGAAGCACGATGACAATTTATTGCAAAATATGCAGCAATTATCTATTTACAAAAAATCTATTGATTAGATAAAAAAATTGAAACACTATTATGCTAATATGTTGCTTGTAGAATAATCTGATAAACAATCAGAATTATTGCATGTATATTAGTACCTATGGTTTTTAATCGTTAAAAGAAATTTTTAGAAGTATTTTCGTGATTTTTTTCTATAGTATCATATTAGTTAATATATGTTTTCAACACACTATCTACCTAGCATATATCCTGAAGAATGTCATATATTTTTCTGATTTTGTTTACTGCAGTGGATCATATACTTTTACTCATTATAAAACTTACAAAATTTGCGTTTAGGTCCCGTAGTCCCCTTTACTTGTACTCTTACGTTATAAAACTCCGTGCGACATGTTGCATGTATCGTGTTCCGGACTGTCATCGACCGTTGTGTATTAATGAACGTTAATTCTGCTTCACACGCCACGTGGCCTAGTTTGTTAACAAGGATGCAAGGCGAGGGCTGTCCCTTAGGCTATAAGTTTATAGACAACATTCTCTGAACTGTATAGAACCAATAAAAGTTCCAAACGCGACATTTAATAAAATGTTATCATGTCCAATTAATTTCTAATTGATTGGTCTATCAATAAACGATTTGTCGCTCTCGACAATGCATCAAACAAGGAAAATCTCAAATAAAATTACTTTACCTACTTATTAATTATTTTGGAAGATACGAAAACATAAACACATTTCATTTGTTTTTGTTTGTTAGTCAATAACCACCTGAACCAAACTGAATGAAACTAGGAAAAAAATGTACGGATTTTTTTAATATTATTCACAAACACTTTACGTAAGAACCTTGTCTTCTATGTAATCCTGTTAACTACCTACGTATTTACTTATTTAAAGATATGAACTCATACAACACAACGAAGATATTATCGCTGCACCTAATATGGTGACAGAAAAGCGTTTATTGCATACTAAGTACTTGTAATTTCCTATGGCATAGATACAATCTTTTAGTGCCAATGACATTTTCCAATCCCTTGTGTGATTTGTAGATGAACAGCTTTAGATATGTATGGATGGCTGGGTTTTATGATAATATTACCTCTGGGCTCGAACGAAATCTTAGGAGGGACGGGATGGACTATCTTTTAAGAACATAGCTCAGGTACATCATGGTCAAAAACCCAATAAATAACAACACAAATACAACAACAAAATGTTGTTACAAAAATAAACACAAAATGCAAGATGTGTTTTCCAAGATGATACTGGTTCGCGGGAAGGTACTAAAGGGTCACCGAGGCCCCTGGCAACACAGGCAACGGAAGGAATACGGGTGGATTTTAGAGTCAGTAAGAGTCTGACACACCCTTCCGCTCCGCCCAGAGCGGGAGAAGTTATTTGATGATTTCCCAACCAAAAAAAAAAAAGATGATGCTGGTGCAGTCTAGCCGATTTCGGCCACTGCGACTGCATTCTATGGCTATTTTAAATGACCCAAATTGTCGTCGATTGATGGTCATTGAAAAGTCAAGTTACTACTAATCTTCTGCAGGCTTAGCACGAGCACCGTAGAGAAGCGTTTTGTCGACGGAAGAGTAGACAAAAATTACCTTTCCGTGTAGACAGTTGACAGTTTTTTACCGTGGAATGTAGACATGTGATTTTGCAGTAGATTAGAAATAAAAAGAGTCATGCTAAGCCTGCTGAAGCTTTTATTAATCCACATGCTGATGTCTCAAATGCTTCATTCAGAATTACTAGACAAAATATCGAATGGCGCGGTATCTACCACATTGTGTCCCAAGTGATCTTGTAACGTGCGAAGTGACCTCATAACCACATGTATGCGAGTAAACAAACACTTAATTATGTAGTAAAGTGATGCAAGTGTTATTTGAACGTTACTTCACACGATACAAATCTAGTCGAAATAACATACAGTTTCGATTTGTACATACAGACAGTAATGTATGTAATAATGTCATCGATAAGCCGACATTTGCAAGATGATTATAAAGATAAAAGTAGAACACGACTCAATGCTTTCTTTGTTCTGCTTTATTTATAGTCAATTAATTTGAATAACTCTGCGGTGGAGCCGTCACTCAATCTTTGTTAGAAATCGAGCAGCATACAGCCTTTGGAGACCTGCCAGCTTTACACTGAAGTGAATGAATGATGAAAGATTAATTGGGTCATCATTCGAAGGCAAAGGCAACTAGGCTATTCAGCCAACGATCCAAAGCCGACCGAATTTGTAAAGGCTTTATCTATCTACCACAGATAAAATACTAGTTTGGAAATGACACACCCATGCCTAATTGGACGCTGTCTCTGTTTCTTTCTAAGTGCACCAAAAGTTTCATTTCACTTTATCTTAGTACCTAGTCGAGCAGTATGAGCTGTATAAAGGCCCAGAAAAGAAACATTCCAGATCCATTGATAAATTGGAAATTAATTGAGAGATCAATCGGAGCCATGCTCTCGATATTCAGCGATCGACCCAAATACGATTCGATATGTAAAGGCTTCTCCACCCCACAGATGAATATTGATGTGTTTCGTAGTTTTGCAAAAATAAGCTTGTTATTTGTACGGGCGGTATTCCATACTTACGTTAGCTTTGTAAATTCTAGGCGCATTTTATGGTTTGTAAAACTAACCAAACCAAAAGCAAATAGACTCACTCACCGTTGAATCATAATTTTGAAGCAGTATTTATCCTGGAAGGAAAATATTTGACCGCCGATTGTATCCATACCGATAATGGTACCAATAGGAAAAAAAATTGTAGGTATTATTAAACATATAACCTAATTGTAGCTTCATAACAAACAAAAAAAAAAACAATCAATCCTTATGAAATTCAACGCGTGATTGCATGCGTCACCGTCCCTCACTGTCCAAAGCCACTGCATTTCGTTACCAGCATTTTGTCTCCGTCTCAACGTTTCGTCACGTGTTACGTAGAACAATTGCGCGTGCGTGCATACCGTAAAATTCCAGCCATCTATAATTCTAACTTGTATGCGGTTCTTTTATAAAAGAGTGTGTTCAACAGACGTTGGTAAATATATTCAGGGTCGCAGCTCAGACTTCTCAATGCATATTCATTACGTACATTGCTCATATACCTACGAATTAGAGAATATTCATTACCAAGAGGAACTAGCGGGTGTAAGAAACGTCATGGTGTTTTATAAGACCACATATGGAAGCCCTAAAGTCTTACGAATAGATGCAGAGCATAAGGTCATAATATATGGCAAGATATCAGGACCAGACATGTGACTGTTCCTAAATTACCCTAGGCAGATAAAATTTCCGTTTTTCCTAAATAATGTATTAACATTCAAAGGGAAGATAAGATGTTAAGATCGACTTCCCTTTACGGGAAAGAGAACGTGCCCCTCCGTCCACAAGTTCCTGTAGGGCTCGTCACTAGACATGGGCACCCTCCCACCATTATAAGAAAAGAATTCCCTTAAACCAAACTCCATTGTCTCCTACGTCGGAAATAGACTCATGACAAGACTGATTAGCTACTCACTGGGATTGAACAATCAGAATACATGTCAAGTTCATTTACAATTGCAAGCGGTGTTTGTGACTGGCTAGACCTGCGAGGCTGCAACAGACAGACTGAAATAATAAACTTTTGAAGCTAGAACCTTCCTTCCGTAACAGCAAAAGTATTAAAAATAATTCGCAAAGCATTCGCAAAACCCGACGTTATAGAACAATCTACTTTCTAAAACAAATTGATTCTACTTTCAACAGATTGCGGCATGCGCCCGCGCCGCTATGGGAACGATGAGCTGACATTTGTGGCCGCTGTGCCCTTCCTGTTTCTTATCCAGGCTGGAACACTTTCTCTTAACCACAAATTGCTGGAGATTGTTGTTATGTAGTCGTAGATAGGTCAAAGATATAAATAAATGTCGAGGGATATGGATTTTGTAATCTAGTTTTTAAACTAGTTTGAATACCTTCTTAGGTTCATTCTTGCATCACAAAGTATTTTGATGACGGCTGCGGGCTATGGGTAACAATATGCCACGCGTGTATTTAATTCGTCAGTTATTAATACCAATTTCTGGCCCTCGAATAATCGCAATTCGGCTTTTATTTCAATAAAGTCACAAGTTTATGTATAAAAAAATTGTCACAACTACGAAACTGAGCATTTGTACCAATTTCACAACATACCTCTGATTATAGCCCCTGTACAATGATACGTGTACTGAGCAAAATATTTTGTAACGATATTTATGTAACGGAGGTAACATTTGGGTTCTGACCACTGATGAGTCTGAGATTTGTAACTAACACCGGGCACAAACACATTTTGTTTGGACTAAATACTGGGCAAAATACTCTTACATAGAACCTCCCTAAAGTGACGCACTTGCTCGAATCTCGACTTTTGCTTGTGTCTAGTGTTTATGCCAGCGATGCACAAACCGCGGCCCGCTGCAGGTACGCGTGCGGCCCGAAAACAAATTAAAAAAAATCGGAAAATGAAAGAAAATTATAAAATAAATGTTGACAACTACAATACAACTACTGTTACAATGTCGTATAACTAATTACCTACATTATCAAGCATATGTTGCGAGCTTGCGATCGGAACTATTCGGGTAGCACTTGGATGAGTGCGGCACCAAGGGGCGCGGCGCAAAAAAATTGTCACGGCAATGCAAAAAAAATGTATCAAACTAAATATTGTAAGTTTTACAAAAAAACGTACCTTATTCAATTCTTCTAAAATATTTACCTAGTTATTTTTTTTTTCGGGCCCGCCTTTGGCTCATAATGTGCCCGAGTGGCCCCTATTCTCTATAAGTCTGGATCCCGTGCGTCGGTCGTAGCCGTAGCTGAAAGTTCATCTCACATTACAACCAAAGTCATGCAAACCCGAGTAACAAGATAGGTGTAGCTGAACTAGCCTGTCAGTCCGGCCGTCCAAAGAATGGTAACTATAAAGATCAAATTCGCAAAACACATATCCGTTATTTCGCATTCTCTCGACGATCAGACTATAGCTGCGTTTCTGAGAATAAAGGCTCCCTGCGCCTGTCTGCGGGAGCCTTTAGTATCACAAATCAATTGCGACGTTGGTAAGCTGGGCGTTAAATAAAACAAATTATTTAAACAATTAATAAAAAAAAACTTCCCCTACTTTTTTTTTGTATTTGCAGATGCAATTTATAAATATTATGCTATGCCGATGTCACTCCCACAATTAAGATGAATCTAACGACACCTCATACGTTAAAATCCATCAAGCCGTTTAGACTACAGAGCGTGCCAAAGAAATAGACATACATACATAAATAAATACATACATACATACATACATACATACATACATACATACATACATACATACATACATACATACATACATACATACATACATACACACATACATACATACATACATACTCTCGAAAAACATTACCCTCCTTCTGGGGCAGTCGGGTAAAAAGGTGTGACTTTACATAGAAAAAGTTACAAAAAATAAAAAACACGTTTTCCATTGACCTTTATGTTTTCGCAAACATTTTATTGACATTTAAATATTGAAAAGTGTTAGTTATTTATTATATTTCGTTATTTTAGGATTACAAACCACAAAATTGCTACAGCTTTGTAATTATAATATTAATTGAAAGTGATACCGTTTTAATCCCATCATCAATAATCTTATCTCCACAATCTATAATATCTAATCGCACGCGATTTAATCAGGCAATAACATTAAATATAAGGTGAATGAATTCAAATGAGAACTTTGCTCTACTGTGTTCAACTTCCAAGTACAAAGAACTTCGTATCTATGCTTAATTTATTTTGACATTTCTGACATCTTTATGTAACTGAAGAAGAACTCTGACTGAAAGAAACAACAATCATAAACCCTTCAGACATAGTTATAGTTAGTTTAGTTAGTTAGTTAGATGAATATAATTAAAATGTAAAACCTAAAAATATATTTTTTTATAATCGCTGTACGTAGCGTAACGAGCGCGTAATGACTATCTCGCCAAAAACTGTGGAATCTAATCAATTTTCAACGCACGAATAGTTCACGAAATGTTGGCTATCTTTACCAACCTAGTAGGTACCTATTATTGTGTTAACAGAAAGGTTATGACCGACCATTCAAGATAATGAAATAATCGCAACCTTTTTGAAGACGTGTTTCAATAAAAATTGCTGAAATCATCAAAACAAACGCAATTCAGAACATGTTTACCTAAATATTAAGTGATAATCTGATATTAAATTAATGTGTGCCAAGTCATAAAGGATTAAGGTTGCTTATGAAACATCATTGGTAATTGGAAATTAATGTGATTTATGATAAAGACGACGTTATTAATAACCATAGTCGCCATCGTTAAAAAATAATCGACCACTTATACTTATAAGTTAATGTGCTCTTTTTAATTGTTTTTATTTAGTTTTGAAATGTATTTTGAAATCTTTCGTGCCTATGATCCGTTGTTGGTCGAAATAAACGTTATTATTATTCAACGCCTTACTTTTTCTTGTTATGAATGTTTAAACAACCGCTTGGA
This sequence comes from Atethmia centrago, assembly GCA_905333075.3. Lineage (NCBI taxonomy): Eukaryota > Metazoa > Arthropoda > Insecta > Lepidoptera > Noctuidae > Atethmia > Atethmia centrago. Next base: position 23,347,320 of record HG995378.1, on the reverse strand, counting down.
TAGTTAAACATTATGTAAACAAGATTACAGATTTTAAGAAGTGCACTTTACGAGCAATGTTTAATCCTAGCCATAATCCAGTGTTTTCAAACAAAAATTATGCATTGACTTTTCCTGATTTTATGTCTAACTTTAGCGATTATACACAATCACAATGCAGAACTATTGACCTATATCTTCTTATACACACATCAACACGGTCTAGGGATATTTTTAAAAAAGCGAATTACTATCAATGTGTTAATTATTCATATGACATGTATATATTTAAAAGATACGTTATTTAATATTCTACCATTTTTTAATAATGGTTAAGGTACTTCGATTAAAATTTCAGGATTTAATGGAAAAAAATTAAGCATAGACGGAAACCGTATATGAATTAACTTTTAATTTATGAGTAAAAACTGAAAAAAATAGAAAAATCATTAAATTTGTGTTTATAAACTTGAAGTTAGTAGTCTGAGAAAGCGCCCATGATGTTCATAACACATCGGCAACGATTCGGCATGCTCAGAACAAGGTTGTCAATGTCTTGCTGCGGAATATTGTCCCATGTCCTTCTGAGGTGCGCAAAAAGTTGATCTTCTGTAGCCAGATTTTCAGGAACTTCCTTCAGAGCTCTTCTTTGCAGCATATCCCACGCATGCTCAATGGGATTTAGATCTGGCGATTGAGCAGGCCAGTCTAAGGCCCTAACATTGTGTGTATGTAACCAAGCTGCTACCGTTCTCGCCGTGTGTGCCCGGGCATTGTCGTGCATGAGCAGGAAATCTTGCCCCATTTGTGTTCTGTGGGGCAAGATTACGGGCCCCAGCACCTGTTGGACGTATCGTTCTGCCGTCATATTGCCCCGCACCCAAACGAGATCCGTCCGTCCTCCAAGACGAATTCCTGCCCAAACCATAATTGTTCCTCCTTGGTATGGGTGAACTTCCTGAGGGTTCTGAAGACGGCTCCATCGTCCAGGAACTCGCCAAACACGCGTCCTTCGTGAATCTGGATGGAAGCCGAACCTGGATTCATCCGTGAACAGCACATTGGACCATTGCTCACGGCCCCAGTCCACGTGGTTCCGAACCCATTCTAATCGTCGTCCACGATTGCCTCTCCGTAAAGGTGGGACCCGGAGTGGTCTACGAGATCGTAGATTGCTTTCATGCAGTCGCCTTCTTACAGTTTGGTCACTCACAAGCACTTGGTGTTCCACTCGCAGCCTTTGGACCAATTGAGTCGCCGTTGCATTTGGTTGAGCTCGCGCAGTAATTTGCAAAAATCGATCTTGTCTGGGGGTAGTGATGCGACTTGGCCCCCGGTGCCTCTCCGCTACTTCACCTGTGGCACGATAGCGTGTCCACAATCTTGAAATTACATTTTGGTGGGTCCCTATGGCCTCAGCAACATTACGCTGAACAGACCCAGCTTCCAGCATTCCCACAGCTCGTAACATCTCCGCCCTCGTCAAATGTTGGCGTTGCATGGCTACAATACCTCAATTTTAACTTTATCTTTCGTTTAAAAATGAAAAAAAACTGTAACTAAACGTAATTCGTATTGTTTTCTAAATTTCGCACAAATGAAAATTCCCTCTCCTACACATCAAGACATTTTTATGCCACCGAAACAAAAGAATTTTCAAAAATTTGAATTTGGAATTAGTCTGAGATAAATTACAAACAAATCGGTGTATGAAAGATTACAATGCGGCCAGTACTTTTCGAGTTATTTAATTGAGTATGAAATATCCCTAGACCGTGTTGATGTGTGTATTTTCCCTTTTGTAGGGTTCCGTAGTAAACATGGAACTCTTATAGTTTCGCCATGTTCGTCTGTCTGTCGGTCTGTCTGTCCCCACTGTAGCTCAGAGACTATAAAGCTATATATATATATTAGCACTATAAAGCTGTAATTTGGCATAGGTATACATATTAATCAAACCGACAAAGTGAAAACCATAAAATCTTTAAAAAATGAATACCATCCACACATTACGTGCACGGGAGATGGGGATGATGAGTCCGCGTATCTCTGGTCAGTTTCCGTCAGTTTATTTAATTCGCCAGTTTCGTTGATTAGTCAGTTTCCCTGATTGGTCAGTTTTACCGATTAGACAGTTGCATTAACTCGTCATTTTCCAATGTTTGCCAGTTTTCGTCGATTCGTCAGTTTGGTACACTTAAGGAAAAAAGATTTTACGTGTTGAATAAACACATGTGGATAATTTAATCTGTTGTAAGGACTACCTAACCTTATCAAAGTCAAAGTTCAGTTTATATTTTTAATATAAACCAATATTTATTTAAAAAATGTACTTTACTTCTAACATTACTTAACTGAAATCTGAATATATGTCATACATAACGATATGTCGTTCATTCAAATAAAATAAAATAGAGTCGATTAAAATGGAAATTAATTCGAAACTTAAAAACTTTTCTTTTAATCTCGGATTTCAATTAATTTATTATTTTTAACATCTTTCTATTTATGTTAATAAGTCTTAACTTAAAATGTACCATCGCAAAATATTTCTTTAACAACGGCAGCTAATTTTAATGCTTATGGTGTATGTGTACTTTGGCTGACGAATTGAATAAAACTGACGAATCGACGAAAACTGGCAAACACTGGAAAATGAAAAACTGACCAATCAGGGAAAATGACTAATCAACGAAACTGGCGAATTAAATAAACTGACGACTGAGGGAAACTGACCAGTTATACGCGGACTCGTCTAATCGTTGCATTGGGCTATTGCCGCTTTTAGGGTTGCGTAGTCAACAAGGAACCCTTATAGTTTCGCCTTGTCCGTCCGTCTGTCTGTCCGAGGCTTAGCTCAGAGACTCTTAGTACTGGAAAGCTGTAATTCGCCGACAAAGTGGTAAAAAAAAACCTTGAAAATCAAACAAGATTAGGAGTGCACGTAAAGTGGGGATTTTATATTGTTTTTCTCGTCTATGCCCATGCTGTAAAGTATCTTTGGATAGGCCGTTTAAAAATATTGCGGGTCTGTGCAAACCATTTTTCGATTCAGGGATCCGTTTGCGTAATATAAAGCTTTAAAGTGCGTGAAGAAATTCATGGCAGTAGTACTTATATTAAAAGGAAAACTATCACAGCTAAGTAGGCTTTACAAGTTAACGAATAAAAGTCAACCAACTTAAATTTGCATTTGGAGAATTGACCGGGACGTATATCGATGTATGGGAGAACATGTTTTTCAACTACAATGTTAAGTTTGTTTTTGAGATAAATTCATCTCAACTTCCCAACTACATAACCCTTCATTGTGCGTGGCCCGACACGCACTTCGCTGGGTTTTTATTGAAGTTATTCATGCTGGATTAGAGATTGCCATTCTTTTCTTACTCCATTAGCAGCCGAGATCCCATAGTCATTCATAACAACATCGGATACACTTATATATAGATATTTTTTTTAGTTCTTTTACTTTCATCATGAAAGTAATATTTTCTAAAATTTTCCCAATCATTATCTTAAGCCAATCGTACACTTTCTCATTGAGGGAAACGAAGTGAGCACGATCACACAGAAAAAATGTCTTAGTAACATAGGTTCATTAATGTCTCGACACCAGAAGGTCAAGAAGGTAACGTATCTAACAGCGGTGGTACATATGACGAAAATAGTCTTGCGTTTCCAGCAGAGGAGCCTAAGGCAAGCTACATAACAATGCATCATCAAAATAAAGAAGATGCTGAAGTGTAAAAAAAAATCTAGCGTGACTATGATAACATTTACTTCTGGTAGCACATAATTGAGATAAATTGCTTGTTGTGTCAACGCACCCGAACATTCGTGCTGATGAGCCGACACGGACGTTGGCCAACCGCAGTTGGATAATAATTCATGAGACGAAAACAATTCACTCAGCACGTCGTTTAAATACCATTTTATTCACACATTAATTCTGACGGTTGTGCATGTAATCTGAGTTCCCACGGAACAGATATAGGTAGGACAAAGACGTAAATAATTGTAACTTCTCAATGAACATGGCAACTGCATCTTTGTTAGCCATTTCCCTTACTGGACGTGATTGACATGAAAAGTTCTCATTGTTTTTATGGGAATTGATTGAAGGCTCCTTCAAACAGGCGCGACACGAGACGCGACACAAAGGCACCGCGTGTAGCACTACAAGCGGTGCCTTTGTGTCGCGTCGCGTGTCGCGCTTGTTTGTAAAAAGTCTTTAGGCGAATCAAGGAAGGAGACAGGAGAGGACTATATATTAAGAGTACCTACTGTTAGCACTGGCCGGGTAGGTAAACATGAAACAAAATTAATGGCATAGTACTTAATGCCCTGTTGATCTCACATAAATAATGCAGTGAAATGATAAAATAAAGACATACGTGGACGGCATATTATGTGTCAACGAAACACACTTTGAGAAGGCTATGCCCCGTTAGCGAAGCTGGTCTCAGCCTAGACCGAGTGCCACCCTCCCCTTCTCCACAGTTCTCAAAACAAATTATAAATTCGCTTGAGTGATCGAATGCTTTTTTTTTGGGTGGGAAATCATCAAATAACTTCTCCCGCTCTGGGCGGAGCGGGAGGGTGTGTCAGTCTCTTACTGACTAAAACCCACCCGTATTCCTTCCGGTGCCTGTGTTGCCAAGGGCCCCGGTGACCCTTTAGTACCTTGCCGCGACCCCGGCAGGCATTGGCCCTAGTGGACCCCTACATTTGTGCTGACGACATCTCCTTGAGGCGCGCGTGGAATACAATGCGCCGTCGACCCGGGCCTGGTCCTTACCGGACGGTGAGCTCACCGTCCGCAAGCCCGCGTCTACAGTGCCCGGAAATCCGCTCGGGATTCCCGATGCCCAGGCCGTCTCTTGCGGCGGCTAGGGGCGAGAGGGCGCGAAATTTGCCTTTCCCTCAACCGTCCCGCCTCCTCCTTCGCGAGCATTACTGCTTCGCAGAAGGAGGTGACGGCTACCCATGCCCTCTCGCTCCGTACCATGGCATATACCAGGGCCGGACGCGAAAGATCTCTGCCGCCGATCGCCTCCACGAGGACACGGCGGTGCTCTGCCCAAGCCGGGCAGACCTCCACCGTATGCTCCACCTTGTCCTCCGGGGAGTGATCGAATTCTAAGAGCAGAGATATTTTTCTTCTACCAGCCTGAATGATGTGCAATGAACCGACCAGATTAAATCCGCAGTTGACAGCCTATTACTCGAATGCACACAATATGTTACAGCCGACAGGGAAGGATGGTCGCATTGTGAGGCAAATCACGGCTGCCCGAAATCTCACAGCAACGTGATGACCACGACCGCCCTTATAAGAGTGCACCAACAAAGAAAAAGAGAGAATAATGTAAGGTTCCCTTTTGCTGGCAACCTTTACATTACCTATTAGAACTAAGACATCATTGGGATTTGCGATCTCTTCCAACCATTCTCCTTCACATCGTGGACAATTGCATATAATAGCTAAGCATATAATTTAGTCCCATTAATTGATACCTACATATAACTTAAAATCCAAAGTATCGGAACAATCAATATTAGGATTAGCTGAGTTTCAATTTACTTCGTGTCAGCATAGCAATAAACAAACATATCAATTTAAAGAAATAAATCAAGACATTTCAATGTTTGAATTACAGATTCACCGTGTCTTGTCTGGGAACTATTAATTACAGTGTTTTGGTATTCACTTTCTATTTTCGACTGCATATCTCTTGACGGAGCAATTTTAGCTGACCCGTAACAACAAATGACCCTGGCTTGAGGACGAACCGATCATTGATAAATATTTTAAACTCCACTCGAGAACTAAGAAACGAACTCTTCAATAAGTACCTACGTGCTGATAACATTGAATTGGTTAGATATCAACAAATAAACTGATAAAAATTATAAAACACTAAATTATGAACCCGGATCTACGGTAAACTAACTACAGCAAATTAATGTTTCCAGTTTACTTTATTAGTTCAATTCCAATGCTTTTTCATCGTGTTGAAGTCTTGGTATTGTTTTATGAGTTAAGTTATTTATAACTAGCTAGTTACTCAGTAACAAGATATTAGTGTCGTGGGATTATGACCAATTGCGTAACGAAATGTCCTATTTATTCGATATGACAAGCAGTCGCTGCGCAGTTTCGGTCTAGTGAGCGCATTCGATCAGCCGCGCGGTGATCAGACGTCGCGGGTATTGCACCTGCTGCATCATCCAACGTCGCCTCTATTACATGTACCTCTACAATGTAATCAAGTCTATGGTTGTTTTGAATATTAACAACGGGACTCCCATAATAAATGTCAGATTGGACATCAGAAGAACATCACCCAGATTCCCCCATAATTGCATCAAACAGATTATATCCATACAAATTGCTGCTGTTATGTTATTATGATCGATGGTAATCTATAATGACGCTATCAAATGTAAAGCGTGCGAAAGCATTGTGTACAGATCCAACACTTTCTAGCTCATCGTCACATACAGGTATATTTCCATACCGATATCCTACTGATGGATTGCCAGTGGCACATTGGCGAGCCGCGTACTTTCTCCGGCGATTAGTTTAGACTTTTTGTTCAATTATGAATTACGTCGGCTGAACGACAACATTTGTTAATTTCTTCTTCTGTCGAGTAATCTAAAGAAATGAGATTGGAATGATATTGACGGGCGATGGCGCGCGGTAATTGCACCGTGCTGCGGGCTGCGACCGTGCGCCGGCGGTGCGGCGGCCTCGCCTCAGTCCGTTCTACGCCGCCGCTCCGGCCGCGTCTCCCAACACTACCACCGAACATTACAATGAATTAGCTCAACTGTGGCCGCTAGCGCCGACACGTAAAGGCTTCGTGAGTGACCTCTTACAAGTGGTGGAAGATGACCGAGGAACAGGAACAGTGCGACTCGTTCAACTCATGGGAACTGAACGGGCTGAACTCATTGGATCTGTGGGACTACACTGTCGAGCTGGAGTGCCTGCAAGGAACCGAAGGTTAGTTTCGCAAGGCTGTGTGCGCGGCGCTCGGCGGCGTCGCCGTCGCCCTAGACGTTGCGCTCACCAAGCAATTCGCAACGCAAAGAACAAAACTAAATAGAATTGAAGCATGGAATTGTTTGAATAACGTCTGTTAAGCTAGCGTTTACGGTACGGCTTTCTACTGGTCCTCCTTTCTAGTTAGATTTAGATTATCTTCCTCGATTAATGTCATGGTTTATTTTCTAAAGGATATTTATGGTCACGAGCATTGAACAGGAAATATTTATAGTGATGTATTAATAACGTATTGTTGTTTATTGTAGCAATTATTTGTTGGCATTTGAGGGAGTGATTCGTCCTTTCTATACGCTATTGTCGAATACACAAAACAAGGTGTAGACAATCGTGATTGTATTTTGTTGGTGCATATTGGAGTTACGTGGTGTTACCGATGCGTTTAACACCTTCGAGCACGCCCGTCTGTGCGTCTTCAATAGTAACGGTACTGGAGTGTGTCGTGCTGATTCGTGCTCGTCATGCTGTTGCATTTAAGATTCTTTAAGTCATTTATTTCCTTACATACAGTTACGTTTAACATTATGTCAGAAAACTGCACAGACCTTGACAGAGTCTGCTGTTTTTTTATCATTTCGCTGATATTGGTTTAATTATCTGCTTGATATAATAACGCGCTAACTATGATAAGACTTGTCCAATTTGATAATATATCAGCTGCAACTGTTGTAAGCCCAAACGTCATTACCTGCATGAAATTTTAGTTTTGTTAAATTAAGTGCGCGTAAATAACTGAAAGGTATTATGGTAATTCAGGTAAATAAATACAATAATTATGTATACTTATAAATGCAGGTAAGTAGGTACATAAGGTATAGGAAAAAGTATATAAAATGAGTACTTAGGTAACTGCGCAGTTATTAAACCATGCATTCTGCACAAACGAAACGCGATATTAAACATACTATGCTAACAGTCAAGTAGTTAGAATATACTTGTTTGTAAGATTTCAACTGGTTAGTAATTAGGCAGTCTATAAATAAACATCATTATAGAAGACAATGGATCATGATATAAACCAGTTCAGGATAATTCTTTCAAGTTATGTATTATCATGGATCCGTGTCGGCGAACGCAATAAATCAACTGAACATACTTAAAAAATTGTACAGTCATAAAGTATAATTAGTTAACGCTAAATTAAGATTAAAGCATGTTACCTAAGTTGTTCAAAATGAGTTTGGTTTAACTTAGAAACGCGGACTTCTGCAATATTTGAATGATTTTACCAGATTCAGATGCAACATGAACCCAGCATACTTACATCAAAGCTGACAATTTAACTAAAGAGGTAGTTGACAAGACTACCCACAACTTAGGTACCGTCGATACCTACCCACAATCTCACTCTCTGGCTTCACCACCAAGATAACAGCAGGAAAAAAGCCATTGCTGTTATTCCAGCCAAATCTAAGAAAATAGCCTAAATTCTCATAAACCATCTATTCTAACTACCACTTCTAGTGTCTTGAGTTCTTGACTAAACAGTCGGCCATGATGAATATTAATTCCTGCCAACATAACATGAGCAACCTTCGTACTTTGATCTTGAACTCTCGACGTCACATGAGTTTATAGCCGGATACGATAATTTATAATCTCCTACGGTTTTTATCAATAACTAATAATGTAATAATACATAGCCTAATATTCCTTATACAGTAACTTGGACTGTTTTTTTGCTGAGAATAAATTAAAATCAAGATAACCATAGTTATTAATATTGGTAGGTAATGTATGGAGCAAGGTTCTACCTGATAGTTGCAGATTTAAATCTCTACGCTCTACATTGCTAAAGGTTAAATATTTGTATGATATGAAGTTATGAAGATAATAATAGTTGTAACTCTCAGGTAATTTAAGTAACTGTAACTGTTCTGAATATCCTGGCTGCGGATTGAGACGTTGTCAGTTTGTCACTTTGTCAGTATGTGAAAATCGATCTTCATATAACTTCACGATTCGTCAAAGACACGTAGAAAATAATTTTCTTCGCCAGTAGGTAGCTTCATTGTAGATTAACCCAAGCTTATTTTTTTGCGTTTAGGGAAATCTTTTCTAATGACGACACTAGTAACATTTTAACAGCAGCAAATTAAATTACTCATGCATCGTAGAGAATGTGGCAAGCGCAACTGTTATAATTTTTCCCCGTATTTGTACAGTCGTACAATTCAATGTTTTCGCAATAACCCGCAGTCGACAGTAAAATAAGTTTTATAACTAATTAACTCGTTTATTACGCACTTTTGTAACGCGATTGTACTGAACGCAGAATTGAACTGAAACTGGTACCGTCTGAAGTGTCGTAATGACACATTAGTATTACATGTGGAAATATTTATTATTGTGATATATTAACTGATATTTAATAAACGCTTAAATCCAGGTTACAAAATTAAATTAGATCAATTTTGTAAACGGCCTCGAACGTAATTTCATTCATACAAAATATCCTTGCCTGCGAATCAAAATAAGTATCCTGCACCAGTAAATGTTTTCGTATATTTTAATTACCAAAAAACTATGCTCAATAGACTATTACATAGATAATTAATACCTACCTGCCTAGTACCTATGTTTTTTTTTGCGGTCACTAACCCGCTTGTCAGCGTCGTGGAGGAGTTAGTTAGGTAGGTAGCTATTTATGTACTTGGTTTCTTATTTAGAAGAATCCCATCAGAAAAGCAGCTGTAAAGTTAACTTAAGACAACATATTTTACTGTGTTTACCCCATGATAAAATTTCTTAAGTAATCATAATATATCTGTTAAAATCAAGGACATCATTATTTACCAATTAAGGCTGCTAATTATGGCATTTTCAGTTTAGTCATCAAAAAACGTCTCATCGAGTCATTTTCTAACGATTTTCCGTGCGATTGCGTACCTAATAAATATGAATAACTATTCTGATAATATTTTTTCCTAAAAGTGTAATATACCTACTTTTAATTCAATGTAACAACTGTAACACTGCTGTTTAATGTTCCGTTGAGCAGGATCGCGTGAGATCATTGTCATCGCAGTCAATGCAGGCCAGCATTCACTGCAGTGTAACTGCAATACTGCACAGTGAGCATAAAGTCGACACTGCACCAAACTGTTGTGATTAAAATAGCACTGAAGCATATCTATTTGAATAAATTAACATAATATTAAGGTAACATAATCGGATAAATAAATTATAGACAGATCAAATACCTAACAACGCTATGGTACACCACGGCATACAAAAAAAACTCTGTAAAAAAGTTTAATTTTTACAATAAAAAAAAAACCGCCATAACATAAAAAGTATCAATAAAGTGCAATCAAGTTATGAAATATTATTTTATTATATTTTCCAATCAAGTACTTCTTAACTTAAAAAAAAAAAATAAAATCCATAACGCGTAGTTGCTCAAGTCATAAGTCAGGGGTCCTTCATTATTTGAGTGATTCCTCAGTAAGTCACTGTCATGCATCTGTCACATTGTCTTCATTTAATTGCTGTATTGCCCATTTGATTGGCATGCCGTACAATGCGATATTATGAACAATTGAAACGTTTTTGCACCATTTAGTTTGCAAATTATGCCGCCATCATCATAAGTCGTGAGATTTGCATTTTGACGTAAAATAACTTCTCCGGTTTTTTAGTACTTTTAACCATGAAGTAGTTAAACTTAGCAATCGTTTTGTAATAAGAGCTATTGAACTGAAACGCTTTATACATGCAAAATAAGAATATAATTTCCCATAAAATAAATTAGACTTACGCTTATACCTACTTATTATCTAGTATGGCCATAAGATTTTTTTGAATATGGTGTCAATAATACAACCGAGCTTTACCCGAAGGTTATTAAACAAGTTAATAACCAGGCTACACCGTCTCAAATTAATTTATCATGTAGAATAAAATGATTCGCAATTACACGTTTTCTTTTGCCAATTCTAAACGAGTTGTTTTATCATCGCTACACCTATTGTTGTGAAAAGTTGGTACTCATAATTATCTCTTTGAAATATAAGATCATCAAATCAGCACGCTGATCTGAATATCATCGTGCGAGAAAGTTTTGCATTATGTTATAGCAGATTACATTCTTGGCAAAAACTCGATGGCCAAGAGAGAGTCATATTGTTTCCTTAGTGCAGACTGCAATGAAATTACTGTGTAATATAATTTTAAGTGATTTTATGATCAAATTATATGGAAAGTGGCTTGGTAAAATTACTCGATGACGTCACTCCATGGTAAAGATCGTTTGCTTAGTAGACAAAAACAACCTGCGTACATATCGCCCTTGTTGGTTAAACTGTACTGAAAAAAAACTGTTCGGTACATTCCGAGTTTTCTCGCCAACCTCAAGAGTCACTCAAGACATAAATAGATATTAGGACTTCGGTTTTCAGAAATTTTTCTTTCTTATTTTCGGCGTGCGGTAGACACAACAGTACCTAAGCCCCTTTTATTGAGTTAATTCGGAAATGTGTTTTAGATCTAACACTACTATCGGAAGTCATTACTTGATCTGCGAGATAAACAGCGATAAAATCGCCGCCTGTCATATTAGCGTCAAGATCTAGGTACCTGTGTACTTTCACGACTGAAAGGCTGTTGTTGTATTATTATAACTAAGAAAGTAAATATTGCTTCGTTTTCTTGTGCTTTCAGAAATGAGTAGTTATGTTTGCAAGTCATTCTGTTTTACGTTTCGAACGTTATCTTTTTATTAAAATCAATATATAAGTCAAAAGTTTTGACAAAAGAATGACAGGAACACGAACAATCAGCTGAAAAATGTTAATTCTGCAAAATATGATTCAAATGCATTACCCAGAAAATGATAAACTTCTCGCAAATTTGTCTTTGCTGCATTTGTATCACGGTTCCTCACGTTTGTTGTTCAGTTACAAGAATTGCATCCTTCGGTCGTCCGTCAAACACATACTTAGTTAGAAACATAGATAGCAATAGAGCGGAGGACGTAATTCTAGTCTTTGACCAGCTCACGTGTGCAGGTTTAGAAATAATGTTGCAAGTTAAAAAAATCTTACATCAGTAATAGGTGCCTGACTTGCAACTCCACTGAACTGCACTCCACGTGTTGCAAAAAACGACGGCGCGAAAAAAAATACTGGTTTGATGGCGAGGTAAAAGGACAAAAAGCATTTTTCGGATAGATGAAATTTAATCCCCAATACGTTACGCGGTAATTTGCATGCGATGGTTATAGAATACGTAATTTTTAATTTCATTGGTGCATGACTAACGTTCGTCAGTTTTTTCTTACTCTTTAATAGCCTCTGCGTGTGGCATAAGGCCTCAACGAGTTTTGTAACACCATTATAATAACAGACGTCAGCCTGACTAGTAAATGTGTGGTTTGTGTTGAAAAAACCAAGACTGGAACCGGTTTGCATGAATTTACTGAAAGAAACGCAATTTTTTAACAAGACGATAAAAGCGTTGTCCATGAATTGTTATTTATCATTACGGATTTCAACTCTACGTCGCATCTGAGTGCTTCCAATTAAAATCTGGTGTTGTTTGCGGTAAGTATGTCCCTCCTACCATGAAACTCGAAACATGTATTCGACATAGCATAGCTCATACTATTTAGAGCGAAGAACATTTCCTAGCGCATATCATAATAATGTGAAATGGCTTGTCTCGCATATAAACATCAAAATTTCTTGCAATATTGTATTCGTTACTGCTGCGGTAATGCAGCATAACAATGTTTGTTGATTTAACACTTAACACATGGCATATCTATTAACACATGAAAGTCTTTAATATTTATAGCTATAGTAATTTCTTGACTCAACTATTCCGCCTACAATGATCCCGACGTTAATATCTCTAATAAATCACAATTTCCTCACTATATCCATCAACTTTCATCTACGTGCGTTCCGTACATACTCATTGACCTGGATTTCATCGAAAATATTTTAGCGTTTTGTTCTTTGCGCGGGCAAGGTTACATGGCAAAAACCTTTCACGGACGGATCGATGAAGGCGTTGTGCTTTGCGTCTTTTGTTCTAGATACGGTTGACAACATTGTTTGTAACCAAGCGTTGGAATTGCGTGTACACGTGTGTGTGGTAACTTACATTGCGTTTAACTTGTATGGAGGCAGGTGTTCAGTTACCCGTGTCTGGTTGACAGCTGTCGCAACGCGCAAGCCGGCTGGTCGTCAGCACCAGAAAAGCGATGGTGTTCTGATAGGTTAATTACTTCGTCCAAGTCGCCGTCTTATCTTTAGATGCAATGTCTTTCACTTTTTGCATTCCAAAGTCTTAACATGCCCGTCTAGGCTAGACTAGTCACGACGGTATTTAAAATGGATGGTTCAGTAAACACTGACATGAGCAATTATGTGTGGTCTTGGTCACGTTATCCACCAGGCACCATCCCTAGATAAGTTTAGGAGAGTACAGTTCATGGTACTTTTAAAGTAGCTATAGCTTACTTGAAATAGTCTTATAAACTAGAGCCACTGCGTATAACACAAGAAATTATAAGGAACTTAATATAGTACATTACGATACGTGTGACTTAAGTAGTCCATTATTACTTCACGCCGTGCATTAATAGACTCACTTAAGTCACAAGTATCGTATACTGTTTTATAGCTCGTGTGACATAAACCCGCCATCTCAAAGAAAAAAGGAACATTCAAAAGAATCGTCAAAAGAATTTGACTTATTCTATTTACGCTATTTCTTAAATGTGTTTTATGCTGATCCTTTATATTTATTAGGCAACAAATTCAATTTTATGTTTTTGGTCTTTCTTCTGATTGCTTCTGGGACAATGTCACCAGTCTCATCTTCAGTTAATTCGCTTTCTGAGTTATATTAAAATCACAGTGAAAAAATATGGTAATCCACGAAAAACTAACTGGCTTAAGAAAAAATTACAAAGTTAAAACCAAATTTAGAAGTGGTAGGTTAGCGTTTCGTCTGAAATTGCGTTGTCACTTTTTTTACAGCATGAAACTGTTTTAGGCAAAATGCTAGCCTACCCTTTTTGACATTTCTGTGCAGCAAATTAAGTATCAAAGAACATTTAAAAGTATCTTCTCTTGTTTATTATGCATCTGTGAAATTAGTAGATTCATTTTCGCACGGTGTAAGTGTACTTAAGTCACGCTTCTCCGTGACTTAAGTGCGGGTTTAGGTCACACAGTGCTATAAAAATAATTATGGATGAAGCCACTGATTAACACTCTTGTTAGTAGTTATGGCCCGTCATAATTTTATTAGGTAAATATTAGCATTTAAGTTTAACTACGAACATAAAATTATAACAACGCCGTATTAAATTGTTTTTTTCTTTAAATACAGATTTGCAGCTGGCAGCAGAACTCGGCAAAACCCTTTTGGAGAGAAATAAGGAACTTGAAACAGCTCTTCGTCAACACCAGAATGTCATCGAAGACCAAACACAGGAAATCGAGGTAAGAATTATTTGTGGGTAGTTATAAACCGGTTACCAACCCGCACTGGGCCCGCGTGGTAGATTACGGCCCACTCCCTCACAGAGAGGAGGCCTGTGTCCCAGCAGTGGGAACATTATAGGCTGATTATGTATAAAACGGAGGAAGTCACAGATGTAAAACGTCGCCCAAAATTGAAACATACATAATAACATCAGACTAATTGGTAATAGGCACATTATGCCCTATCATTATTGCTATAGAAAATGTTAATCATAATGACGATCTTGATTACCGATTCAACTTCATAACCCTCCATAATTTCAATCTCTAGCAACAACGATTAGAACATCGTAAACAAACAATTTATATAAACCAACATAACGATGAACGACAAAAAGTCTTGTTTATTAAATCTCAAAATTATACGAACTGCGCAATACTGTGCTAAGATTGGCTTTTAAGATAATTTACTTCGCAAACTTAAAGTAACATAATGTTATTTTAATGCAAATTATATTGTTTCAGTACTTAACGAAACAGACGGTCGCTCTGCGCGAGGTGAACGACTCCAGGTTGAGGATCTACGAGCAACTTGAAGTGAGCATTCAAGACTTGGAGCGCGCAAACCACAGGCTAGCTGTCGACCATGCCACCGAAAAGAAACACATCAAAACGTAAGTTGATTGTAGGACAGTCCTTGACGTTATATAGTAACTGAGTATGGCGAAATTGGCTCTAAGCATTTTAACGAACCGATTTGGATAGAGAGAAATTACGTATGTCAAAATGCTAAATAGAACATTTATTATATTATGTAATGGCGAAACTGGCTCGTAATTCATCGTTTATGATTGTTTTGAAAAAAAATAAAATTGTATATATATGTTTCCAGTCTGTGTGCCAACATTGAAACGTTGGAGACGAAATGTGAAGAACTACAAAAGACTGTCGACGACCTAAACGCCCAGCTGGAGATCTCCAGACGAAGGGCAGAACGGAAACCCGAAACTGAGAAACCCAAAGAAAAAGAGAAATCTGTGGAACTAACTCTCAGTGTCAAAAAGCCTGACGTAAACAGTACACCGATTAAGACGGTAGCACCTCTCCCAGAACTGACTAAAGAGGATGAGGATTTACTCAGGCTTAGTGATGAACTCAGAGAGAGCAAAGTGTCGTTCGCACAAGAACAGAGGAGAGTTACGGAACTGGAGGAACAGTTGGCGTCAATGGTCCAGGAGAACAACAGACTACACGACCAATTTAGGAATTGGCAACAGAGAGAAGATGAACCGAAGTCGATGCATGAGGAATTCTCTATCCTTGAAGAAGTCAGGTAAAGGAAGCTTAGAATTCGATACTTCCAAAATGTTTATTACATGGCAGCATTTGTGATGTGTTTTGTTTTCTGTTACAGACAAGGACAGCTATGCATAAGATGTCTAAGGGGCGCGGAAAGAGGAGACGATATGTCGTCAATGCTCGACGGAGACGATGATGATAGGAGCGCAATCAGTTCCCTAATCCTCTCTCCGTCTGGCCCAGACAGTCCACGAGACGATGTCGTCACTAACAAACTTGTCAAATTCGACGTAAGTGTCATAACGATACCCTTGCACGTTTCTAAAGAGTCTATTAAAGCTTTATTATTCTTTTGTAGAAATTCTTTTCTGTTATTAACAAAGTGTACATTAAATTTTTCTTTTATTTCTTGTCTTGTGTAACAACATTAACTCACAGTTCTGCGTAATACGCAAATCGACTAACATCATTAACACGCTAAAACTAATAAATTTGTAGTACAATGTGGAATTCCACTGGGACATCATTTAGTATTCATGTGTACTCCCTACTGTTGAATACTTATTGTTCAACAACCGATACACGTATTACTTTCCCACTTTTCCACGGAGATGATCGTGTTGGATAAATAAAACATTGGCATTGGATTTCGCCAACAATCTCATATGAATTTCGCTCGTTTCTAGGCGGCAAAGCTTTTCCAACTGCCACTGATGTTGTTGATCACGCTTTGCATATGCATTATGAAGCGCATTTGCAGTAGTTTTCTTTGGATATATCGTATGTAGTCGAAGGTACGTCCATTACCGACACGTTATTATACTAAACGCGAATAGTGCACGCTGAACGACTCAATGGTGACGGTATACCAAGTGTGATAGACGGTAACAATCACCACGTAACTAACGATGTTTTGTATGTAAATGTGTAATACTTTATTGGTTACTATACGGGTGTGGGATCTAATACTAATATTAGTCACTACGTAAATCATACTATTTTATGTATATGTTTACGAGAGTAATTATTCTGTAATTGTGTATTTATTAGCTTATTTCTATCTAACAAGCAGTGATATCAACTATCAATAATAAAAAATAACTAATAATTTAATTATGGAGTAATGGGTGTATTTTTGACTAATTATATTTATTAGGTTTTTCTTAAGTTTAATTTTCCTTTTTTTTATTTTTATCCAAAGATCATTTCCATGTTCAAAGTTCATCTTACTTCCTATGAACCTAACTAGGGCTTCTTTTTCAGTAACAGTATTGATGACGTTCATTTCTTTACAATAACTTCTCATTCAGATAAAACATACTACTCAGTCACTTAAATAACAAGCATTACATGTTTTTAAACACATCACAAGCGCAAGTAGTATTCACCATTCCACTGAGTTCAGAATAATAACCAATAATTACTGTTGACCTTTCAGAATGCCAAGGAAAAGTTACTCCAGGGTATATGGGCGAATAAAGAAGATGGCCATGATAACCCTTACAGAGAGCTGGTGCAGAAATACGAGGCTCTTCTAGAAGTGCAACTGTCACAGGTTAAGAACATCAGAAAGACCAAACCAACCACTTTGCCCAGCAATCAGAACCCGTGCGGACCTCTGTCTCTCCAGGATGAACTGCAAACATCTGGGGACTACAGCCAGTTCAGTGTCAAAGATACTGATGAAGAAAGCGGGCACGGCGAGGAACAACAGAAAGGAGTACAGACTAAGAAGGTTGAAACCACCTCTAGAAAGAAGATCATCCAAACTCCGGACTTCTCGGAGGCAGAGACTTCCAGCTCCGGATTTTCAGATGAAACCAGCAACAAAGCCACACAGACAGAACGTGAACGTCCAGGCTCATTCTTGTGCACAATCGCTGACGGAGAAGACTACCGTTTCAGCATTTACGATGACGTCAGCCCCATGGACAGTCGATTCCGCAATAGACCAGAGTACCGCGAACTGTTCAAGGAAATCTTCACCATCCTTAAGAAGGCGGCGGAGAACAAGGAAGATGGAGAACAACTGCCGCTCCTCGACGACACCACCCACGGCAAGGTGCCGCCGGTCACTCCCGCGAACGAGGAGGCGCCCGGCAACTTCACAGATGACACTCAGAGCGTATTTTCGTCTGTAATGTCTGAACAGTCGATTCCAGTGTCTGATATTACTATGCCAGAAACTCCAACATTGAAAGAAAACGAGAAACCCCAGCCCGAAGTGGCCAAGAAAGAAGAAAATGGTAACAAAGAGAACAAACCAGTGGCCGAGAGCACCACGGAGAAACCGAAGCCGAGCCTTGCACGCCAACCCAAGGAACACACGAGTGCGAGGGAGAGAGATCAGAGCGTGCGGAGAGAGAAAGAGAGGGAGAAGGAGACGGAAAGAGAGATGAAGGAAGAGAAAGAACGTGTCCTGACTCCGCTGGTGCGTCAGCCACTGGAGTACATAGCGGCCACTAGAAAGAAATCCAGACATCGCAACCGCAAACACAGCCAGGAACGCCAGGGCGCAGACTCTCCGGTGTTCCCATCGCCGCCTAAGATCACCTACCAGAAGTCATCGAGCAAGAAGAGGAGGGACTACAGGCCCATCGAGGCGAGTCCCCTCGTCAGAGCGGCCGATGCCGAGTGGAACGGCTCCACGCTGCAGTTCTACAACCGGAACCTCAACTCGCCCACACCCAGCGCGAGCGGCCGGACGACGGGCAAGATATACCAAGGATGGAACCCCGAGACAGACTCGTGGGATATGAAACAGAGCACTGCGTCACAGGAAATACACAAACTGAGGAAACTAGAGCTTTCCTACGCAGAAGTACTGAGGAACGCCGACAAAACTAAACCTAGGCGCAAAAAACATCAGTAAGATATAAGTTTTATTCATCGACCCCTCTTACTGTAGTAAGAGTCGAGTGATCAACAGCCATTTGTCATTGCCAACTGGACATAAGTAATTTAGAATAGTATTTGTGATCTGGTAGTGTAACTTTTTAATTTTTACCTATATATTCACAATCACAAATTGCCATAATAACCGGTATAGTTAATGTATACCAGTATATTTATGTATTGTATACTTCAATAGTCCTACAATCAATTTTAATTTATTGAACATTCACAATACCCTTCCCTCCGATATCAATTATTTCGTATGAAATATACTTGCATTTAGAACCAGAGAGTACCTATGTATGTCTCAAGATAGTTTTACTGCCTGAAATTGAGTTCAATTCGTTAATTTCCACTGAATAATTTAATTTCTTCCTATTTTAGTCATTATTTTAATTGTATATTATGTATTTGATCATTGATTTGTAAATATGCATTTTTTTTAAGTTAATTATATTTTTTTAATTGCCATCGATATTTTCGAATATTTCGAACAACGCGTTTATGTATGCTGAAGGTATTTAATGGAGACAAAGTGAGAGAGAGGTTGAAGGTATAAATAAAAATTTGCATTGATATTAACAAGTTTTTCATTTCGCCTCCAAAGAAGTAAAAGTAAATAAGAAAGTATAAATTAATAATGAAAAACTATAATTATATTACAACGATATAATTTAAGGTTACTTTTTACATGGATATAATGTATACATGTGGGTAGGTGTGAAAATTGCGGTAAGCGAGAATTGGAACACTGTGTTATGTCGTATCGACGTGCCGCCTGGGCAATGTCAATCATCAAAATTCAAAAGGGAGAAAGCGATAGCTTCACACCACGACAACAACACACATTCTACAATATTCAGCCACAAATCAACGGAATACATTGTGTAGCGCGGCACGTGGACCCGACACGACACAGTGTGGCCATTCCAGCTGTATTGGTCTACTTGTTCTGTGCTTCGAGTTCTCTCTCCACGATCTTGCGGTACTCGTCGAAGCCTCCCTCTATACTAGCGACGGACCCGCCGCCGCACACCCACAGCTCTTTACACACCATTCGTATTAACCTTTCGTCGTGAGATACGAGGATAACTCCGCCCTAGAACCAACAGAAACTTGACATTAGTTGCAGTTTGAGAGACCAATTAATTGTATTAATTCGTTCAATACAATAACAAAATTAGGTAAAACACAATGCTGAACGGACGATGTTATTGTTATCTATTCAAATTGATTATATCACATGAGGACTAGAATATCTTAAGTAGCCTGTGCTAGATGCTGTAATCATAATTTAAATATTTTTCTGTAGTTAATAGAGCTTGAACAAATATCGATAATGAGCAAAGATTTTCCAAACTCTAGTTCTGCAGGACAAAAGTATATCTTTCTTTATTAGCCTACGTTCGCACGGAAGTAAAAATATCGCTGCGACATTTTATCGCGCACTGTCTTTTCAACTCTCGGTGTTGAGCTGTGCGTTGAGAATCCAACAGAGTGCATGCTAGCGCGTCGAAAAAACACACTGTTGGGTTTTAAACTCTTGTACTAAGCAGAGCGTTGAAAATGCAGTGTGCGAAAAAAATTGCCGCGGGAATTAATCGCCACTGCGAACTTGGGCTTAGTCTATCTAACCTAACCTAACAACACACTAGGCCCACCAGAATCATATCTCTTGTTTGCATCCCAAGGAAAATAAGCAAGAGACCTATTCTTAGCACGACAAGTAAATGAATGAAGGAAAATATGCAAATGAGACCTATTCTTAGCTAGCAAGAAAGTAAATGAATGAATGAATGAAAGAAAATAAGCAAATGAGATCTATTCTTAGCAATAAAGTAAATGAATGAATGAATGAAAGAAAATAAGCAAATGAGACCTATTCTTAGCAAGAAAGTAAATGAATGAATGAATAAAGGAAAATGAGCAAAAGAGACCTATTCTTAGCAAGAAAGTAAATGAATGAATGAATAAAGGAAAATGAGCAAAAGAGACCTATTCTTAGCAAGAAAGTATCGATCTAAATATCGCAATAAATCTCACCGTATATTTCTGAATAGCTTTTCCTAACGCTTCAATAGTCTCGATGTCCAAATGATTAGTAGGTTCATCAAGTACTAAGAAGTTAGGGTTGCCCATACACATCCTCGCGAACGCCACTCGAGACTTCTGCCCTCCGGACAGACTGGCGATCGTCTGCAGAGCCAGGTCGCCGCTGACGCCGAAACTGCCTAGTTGTCTTCTGTATTCTTCTATTGTTTTACCTGTGGAATAAGTGACGTAAGTATAGGTAAGTAAAATAAATCGAGTAATATTATCTGTGGGATGCATGAAAGAGTCGTCTGTTCTAAGAAAAAATTGCGCATGCAGGACCATACACGTGATAGAAATGAAATTTCTTCAAAAATAAAGAATAAGAGAGATTTAGTGTGAGAGACAGAGAGAGTTATATCGACGGCCGCAAAGTATATACGGTTATCAACAAACTCATGATTTTACAGGAGAGCGTTTTGAAGGCAAAACTGTGATAATGATAACTAATAGAAGAACAAAGCTATCTTCTTCTATTTTACAACATTTAGTTAATAGGGTATTACCAAGGAAATGGTAAAGGCCAATTACCGTAATTATGTTTTCCAAAATACTGTACATGTCTTTTTACTTCGTACAAAAATTAACTAAATGAGTCAACTGCCATATATCCGCTTCTACGCGGGACTTCCTAATTGTTTAAGCTTTGTTAATATTTAATACAACGAAAGTTATTACTATTCTTTTGTATTTTACATCGTATAATGCTATAATAAATAAAGGTATGAACCATTATTTGTAACGCCGACGTGACTTATTACAGTTGTTGCATTAAAATAAGGCAAGTTTAAAAAAACCGACGTTAAAACGGCTGTGTGATCGATGTCTTTGTTACAACAGGTGAACGCGCTGATTGTCCGACGTATACATGGACTAATTGTATATGTCCGCCTACTTCCTCACATTGGGAAAAATAAGTGTTGTAGTGTTTATATACCTGACTAATGTTAGTAAAAATTGAGAAAGAAGTAGAAAAAAAATCTTAGATAAAACAAAGAATTCTGAGTTGAATTGATAAAAAATGAATTTCGTAAAATGTGCAGTTGACTCTTTCCATTTTGCTGCCGTCGATATCCTTATTCTCTCTCATGTAAAGAAATGTGCCTAAACGTGCCGCGTCCTTGAAATTTCCCTCTCAATTTCTCGTCCAATTTTATCAAACCGCCGACTAAGAAGTTTCACTTCAAAAACTAGTGTGATGATTTGGAATTGTTCAGGAGTCCAGACAAGTCAGAAAAGTCAACATAATTCCCAAAACGAATTGAACGCCGTGTTTTTGTTTGTTACCTAATTTATTTCCATGCCATGGTTTTTCCTAAAAAATTAATCACGAATTACATTTTACATCCAACAACGAAAAAGTTACTCATCAAGTTTTTTAATTCGATTGTAAACACACAACTTCAGTAAAAAACACTAAAGAAACCAAAAAAACGCATACACATACTTACAAAAATCAACAAAAAAAAAAAGTTTTTAATAAATGACTCAGCATGAATTGAAACTCGAATAAATCAAACTTCTTAGACGCACAGATAAGTTGCATCGCCAAAACAACCAACATCCTAAAATGTGCTCTATAACATCAAACATAAGGTGTATACCTGAATGGTCGCGGGAAAGTCCGTGGCCTCTGGCAAAATACAGGCAAAAGACAGGACACGGGTGGGTTTTAGTCAGTAAGAGTCTGACACACCCTCGCGCTCCGCCCGGAGCGGGAGCAGTTTCTTGATAATTTCCCACCCAAAAAAAAAGGTGTTTACCTGGATAACTTCTTTGTAAAAGTTCTACGGAATTGACGTTCATCTCCAGTTGGTCGATGTGATGTTGGGAGAAGTAGCCGAATTTTAGTCCTCTGTGCACGCTGCGAATTCCACTAGTAGGTGATAGGATACCCATAATTATTTTTAATAACGTCGTTTTACCGGCGCCGTTGTCTCCCACCTATAAAAAACAGTTAATTAGGTGTTATATTAAGCAAATGATTGGAAAAAGTTTACTGCCTCGTTGGTCTAGTGGTCGCAAGCGCTACTACTGAACATGAGGTCCTGGGTTCAACTCCCGAGTCGAGCAAAAATGATATTGGATTTTTCCATCTCAAATTTCTCAGTAGCAGCCCAGAGTCTAGATTTGTGCCCGGCTGATGGCAATAGGCTCGCCCCTTATTACACTTGAACATAACTGGCGAAATGTGGGCGTAGTACAGGTACACGTCTGCCTTACCCTTCGGAGAATAGTGTTATGTTATGATGAAAAAATTTTGAATGCCGAAAAGAGCAAGCGTTTTTATGAATGCCTGGTATTATGCACCACTAATACGCCTTTATAACATATTTTTATAAAGCCGTAAAGTATCATCTTTCAAAACTCAACAAGTATCAAGAAAAGTATGCAACATAAGTAAAGTACACAAACTTATTAGAGTCAATCATGTAATTGTGGCGATAATAGCTAATAATAGGTCCCATATTTATTTCTTTAGCAAAAACTAGAAATACTCGCGATTCGTGTTGCCAAGTCGTTATATTGTCAATCACGGTCGATCATTGTAAACTTTTTCTCACAATCACGACACGCCGATTATATGGTGAATTATAAACGCTAAATACGTTCTAGGAAATCTGTATTAGGTACCCAGCTGATGAATGGGACCGCAAAAATAATCATTCAATTGTTTTAATGGGTAGAACCTAGGTTGAACACAAGTAACGGTATTTTGTCGAGGATGAATCGAATAGAAGACGATTAAACTTATAAGGAGGTCTTCAAGCAGATCCCAATTCGGTAAAGAATTAAAAAAGAGCCAATAGCAAAGGCACAATGGTGAAGGGCGGGCGTTTCTAGGGGACTGGCTTATGTAATTTTGACGTTCGAAAAGTGCTGATTCTCAGCCTAGATTGAATAAATGACTTTGATTTTGATTTTGAAAATCAGCGCGATTTGTCATTGGCTCAAATACAGTGATGTCCTTCACTACAAACTAAGTTTGGAGACATAAAAAGTCATCAAATAGATTTGATTATTGTCGTAAAATTATGAGTCAGTTTATGAACCATGACCATTACGAGTTTACAGACATTTTATCCGGAAGAACACCACCGAAGCATATCTTTCACTTTTCTTGAAACACCAGACTCTAGTGCACTGCTAGGTACAAGATCTTAAACATTTGTGCAAACTGCAACCGTTTTATGAAATGTCACTTGAAAGTTAATAAAAAAAAAACAAGATGGCTGCTGTAGTTCCGATTTTGGCCACACATCAAAATAACCTTTTAGCGCTATGTGTATATCCTTAAATATACTTACAATACATATCCGGGACTCCAACGTCGATCCAAGGTTAACGTCGCAGAATATGACCCTGTCCTTAGAGTAGTAGAAGCCGACCTCATTCAGCTGTAGAATGGGCGGCGAGAGAGGCTCTGTTTCAGGGAATCGGAGGACTACTTCGATTTCTTTTTCTACCGGTTTTAATTCTGGACTGTGGACAGAATTAATAAAAAAATCTTAATTAGCAAAGATAATGTAGACATTGAATAGTAGCCTATAACTGTAGTTTAGTAACCTGAATTTTAAACTAGATTTCAACTGATACTGGTTCTGGATCCACGGTATTCGCGTTGCTAAATTTTGGGCAAAACAAATATTAAATATATATAGTTAGTTTTGCCACCGAAACGTTAAGAAGACGATACGCTAACGCATTTTCCTTTTCCAAAAAGCAAGGTCAGCCATCGGCTTAGTTGTATAAGATTAACATCCCAGAATCAGAGTTTTGATGATACTCCAGGATTTTATATTTACCCATATTTATTCTACTATGATTATTGCTACGAGACTTAACCTAAACCGTGGGTAATGTATCTGGGTTGAACTTCTCAAACAGTTTCACAGTTATTTTACCTCTGACAGCAGGCGAAAGAAACTTACGAAAATAAAGATCATTGTGTTTTTTGACAGACTTGTCAGTAGCAGCAACCCAATAGCAACCTTATTGCAACGACAATAAAGATCACTGTGGTTTTGTCAGAGATAAAGTAACCGTAAAAGGACCGTAATAGTGGCGAAACCGATATCACAGTTTTGATGAATTCAAGTGCGTTCTCACAGTTTTTCCAACATCTTGATCTTGCTCTGGACTGACGACGCGCGGTTGGCGTTGTATCTGAAGCGGTCGATGAACTCCTGCGTGTGCGCACGATGTTGTTGCTGCGCCTCCCACTCGCGTTGTTGGTTCTTGTGCTTCTCCGTCTTCGTTTTGTGGAACTGGTCGTAGTTGCCTCTGGAATAGTAAGGGCGACAGTTAGTATGGTCAGAAGTTATTTAAATGTACACGATGTTTTCCTTTACCGTTTTAAGAGCAGTGGTGATGAAATCATTTACACAAAGTAAAGCGCCTGTCTGGGTTCGAACCCACGGCCTACAACTGGTAAATCGGAGCCGTTATCATTGGGCCTCCACTGCTCTCTCTCTGTTTTGAAGGCTGACGGGATTTTCCTTTGAGAGGAACTAACATCAATTTGGAAAGAAGGATTTGAATATAGAATACCTGTATGTGTCTATCCTCTGCGTATGTAAGTGCATGATATCGGTGGGCACTGTGTCGAGGAAGTTGCGGTCGTGAGACACTACCAGCAGCGTGGTGGGCCAGTTCTGTAGGTAGTTCTCTAACCAGATGATGGCTTTTATGTCCAACATGTTCGTCGGCTCGTCGAGTAGTAGAAGGTCGGGTCTGTTGGAGAAAATGGTTTTGTTTAAGATTATTGCTGATTTTCCCGACGCCCAGGGCGTCTCCTGCAGCGGCTAGGGGGAGCGAGAGGCGCGAAATTTGCCTTTCCCTCAACCATCCCGCCTCTTCCTTCGCGAGCATTACTGCTTCGCAGGAGGTGACGGCTGCCCATGCCCTCTCGCTCTTTACCATGGCCTGAACCAGGGCCGGACGCGAGAGATCTCTGCCGCCGATCGCCTCCACGAGGACACGGCGGTGCTCTGCCCAAGCCAGGCAGACCTCCACCATATGCTCCACCGTGTCCTCAAGCTAATTTGGTCTTTACAACAGAACCGAATTGAAATATTTCAAATTCTTAAGCCACGGGTATTGTTATATTAGTGTTTTACAAAAATAATTTGTGGCATCATTTTGTTTGACCTTTTGTCAAGCTTCTTGAAGCATTGCTTGACCATCTGAACATCCTAGTAGCTGCATCTGGTGAGACCGGAAGCCGAACACAACATAGTTGGGAAAAGGCTAGGCAGATGAGGATCTGACCTGAGCACCTTTGTTGCACCAGTTTGTATAGTACATATATGTACTTACTTAGAGAACAGAGCTCTCGCCAGCGCCAACCTCATTCTCCAACCTCCAGAGAAGGTCTTGGTAGCCCGCGCCTGCATATCGGGCGTGAATCCCAAACCACTCAGTATGATGGACGCACGCGCCGGAGCTTTATCCGCTTCTATGTTCTCTAGCTGGGCGTAGATCTCGCTCAGCTCATTGGATAGACTTGGATCAGTTGAACTGAGGAAGGAGAGGTGTATATGAAAATTGTAAATTGATATTTGAATATAGAACTTGATTAGATTTGGATCTATTAGGCTTACAGAACGAAAAAGCCATTTGAACAAAGAAAACGTCCACAACACATTGTGGTCTTTTTAAATAACTCATACATAACAGAATAATAATATTGGTGTTGTGGCATTTGAAAAAAAATTACATTAGCAATAACTTGAAAAGACCACAAGCATTGTTTTCGTTCCTTGAGCAATTTCAAATTATAAAAAAAATTGTAAAGCACTATTGTTATTACCAAGTTCCTCACACAATCATTAGCAGCAATTTTAGTTTTATCATTTGTAAGACTAAAAGTTTGCCCTCAGATTGGACAAAGTAATAATTTAAGGTTTAACTATTTCTATTTTATGCACATTTTATTTAAATTATGTTAGTAACAAAACAGGTATTAATGAAGAAATAACTCATTCAGATTGCATCATTTTCAAGTTTTATACTTTGTCTCATTTTAAGAGCCATTTCACAAAATTACTACGCTCGAGTTTAGGTAAAAGACGGCATTATTGTGTATATGTGCGCAGCTATCCACACATACACAATGCAAGCACAATGCGCGAGCGTCGAGATGGACTAAACAGTCTTGAGCCGTTATAATCGTAATGCACCATGGTTAGAGATTTATGAAAAAAAATATTTTATTTATTCAGTCTAAGCTTTCTAGACTAATAAAAAAATCACAAATATATGTTATGTAAAGTATGTAATAAAAATTAACAGGGAAAAAATCACATATCATTTACATTATATGAATAATTGTTGTAAAGGCCTCTTGCCTTTCTAGGGTCTATGATTTCTGGCAATACGCAATCTTGGTAAAACCTCGTCAATTTTGGAAGCATTTTTTCCTGCTAAAAACCGTCATCTTTCACTATGCTCACTACTTTCAATGGAAAATCAGGACCTGTCCACACAGCAAATAAACATACGTTTTTATTTGCAATGTGCAACTGGCCCTGTACCTGGTAGTACCAGTCATGATTTTGGTTCATTACGACGAGATTGACTGTTCAATTTGAAACATTTAAGTTTTTTTGCTTGTACAGCGGTATCAGGATCGATTCCAAAAAGTGAGCTAGGACATTTCACTTCCACTAATCCTTCACTGCACAATCCATCCGGTGTCACACCTAAATAACAATGTTCCTCGTCTATAAAAATACCACATTTTTCTATAATTGTGTATTCTTGCACACTGAGTTGTGCTAAAGCCTTTGGTTCATTGTCCCTACCATGTTTAATTGCGGTGATATTGTCCAAGTTATATGAGTACAGAATGGATTTTACCAGGGGAGCAGAGTTTTGGTTCGAACGCCTTTTGCAAATCTTCCCAAAGAAAGACGCGGTGAGTATGCATCTTCTAAGTTTAAGCCACAAAGAGCTTGTAATATACTAGCCCTCTCAATTTCATGGCGTTTTGACGCCTGTTCTTTTAATAAATTGTTCAAGAAAAGTTGTTTTCCTTGTTCATCCGGTCTTGCACATTCCTTTCCGTAATGAGCATCTATAGGATTTTAACCCGTAACTCCCCATTGACTTCCGAATAGGAGTCGCACTCCCGAACCCTTCAGTCCCCACTGACACCGAATAGGAGTCTTGGGCCACGCGGTTTGCAACTCTATTATGATGTAATAAGGTGCTCATCCGTTATAATAGAGTTGCAAACCGCGCGCCCCAAAGACTCCGAATAGGTGTCACTGGGGACTGACGGTTGGAGGAGTGAAACTCCTATTCGGAGTCAATGGGGACTGACCGGTTTTGAATTTTCTGCGAGCGCTATCTCTACGCGCTATTACTTATCGACTATTTGTGGCGAATCTCCTGGCTTCCAACGATTTTAACGATTTTCCAGGACTAGCGTGACAGATTGATTTATACAAAGTATATTGTGGCTTGCCGGTATAAAACGATACCACTGCTGCATAGCATCTTGTAGTGTAGAAGGCTTGTAACGAAATTTTTGACACAATGGTATACACAACCCTTACGCCCCATTGCTAAAATTAATAAAACAAAAATATGTAATTATTCTACAAACTACTAAACTAATACTTTACTTGATAATAAATTACCTTATGCAAAAAAAAAATACGAAGAGAATCAAAATGTTGTAGTCGTAGTATAATAATTCGTTCACAATACGTGCGCTCGAAAATCGAGACGCGGGAAAATATGGCACAGGTCCTACCTCGATGGGCGCTCACGCCGTACTAAACGGTGCCCGCTTAGCATCGGAATTTATTCTTATTTAGAGTGATTTTAATAACGATATTATGTCTAAATAAATGAAGGGATTTTAATAAAACTTTAGAATTCGATTTGTTAAAGAAAATAGTTTTTGCCAATAAAAAAACATGTAATTACGCTTTATACAAACCAAAAAATCACGATTTATTAGCGATATAAAACGTAAAAATTAGCCTAAGACTTTATTTTTTAGTAATTAATGTTATTAATAATCGATATTCTAGTACTGTATGTGTCGACTAAATTATATTTCTGATGCTTTATATATTTTTTTCAGTCAAATTTATAAATATTAACGATAGATATAGGAGTCTGAAATTGACTCTGCGATGATTTTTCAGTAAACTAGTTGTGGGAGATTAATCACCACAAAGAAAACAAATAAGTTTTTGTAAATGTGTTACATGAAGTGTCAAAATGAAGGATTGGTCTATTTTTTACATGTATTCACCAATGTCAGAGTATTACCTAAGACGGTAAATTAGGCGACTGAAATCTTCGATATTCGCGCGAAAACGTGAAATGGCTCTTAATACTATGTGTGTTTGTTTATTAAACAGGTAAATATGAGACCTATCGAAGCTAAATGTACTAAGTGATGTACCTACTTATATTTGTTGCCCTTTCATGGTCAACAACTGTACAGGAATAAAGGAACAAAGCTTTTAACCGTTAGAAAAGGCGCGGTCTCGCAAAATTCCGTTTATTGTAAAGAAACTTGTTAATTTGGACAGTATTTTTCTCAATACATGCATGTGCCTAAACTTGTGGAAAACTAAGGATCAAATACCGAAAGCTCCCACTAAACCTACCAAAAATGAAAAACTTACCCAGAATTAACAAAGAAGTTGATGTCTTTCTCGCGTTTCAACAAATACTCTCTAACAGTATCACATTCTAAGACACTCTGCAGTGCTATCGTTTCGTCGCCCACGACTTCTTGTTCCACATGCAGAATTGATATATGAGAGGGAATCTTCAGTTGTTTTGAGGCAATCATTCTGAGGAGGGTTGTCTTGCCGAGACCGTTGCGGCCCACAAGGCCGTACCTTCGGCCAAACGCTAGGACGAGGTCGGCGCCTTGTAGTAATACTCTGTAAGAAAATTTTATATACTTAATTTTATGATATAAGTGTCCAGGAGCCGAGTCCAATTCTTTAAAGTTTATCAAAACTACTATATTAGGTATCCCAATACTCTTCAAGAGATGCAGTAACATTCAACACTTGCTAGATTTTTCCAAAGGATGGGTTTAAAAGATTTATTTGACGTGGATTTGCAAAAAATCCTGTTTTATCAATATCAAGAATAAAATCCTCAAATCTACAAAATCTCACCTGTCACCATAAGCAATGTCGAAGTTCTCTATCCTTATATCCTGTGTCCTGTTGGTTCCCTTGGCCTCAAGCTTACTGTCCTTTTTAGAAGTGACCTGTGATGCAGTAGCGGTCTGAAGCATTGGTGCATTTATTGGTACCTTTAAGTCTTTCTGCTTCTGCTGTTTCTGTTGTAACTTTGCTTCGGCTTTCTCTAATTTCTTTGCATCTACTTTCTAAAATGACAATATTTCATACCTTTGTAATGACTTATATAAATAAAAAATGTGTATAGACTTGTCCAGTCAGTTCACACATTTGTCAATTATTGTACAGCTCAACTAAGGACTTAAGGAGCTCAACAATTCGAACAATACCAAAGAAAGGACATTTGGGTAGGCCGTATAAAGTACTCAAACCACCAGGGTTGGAGTACTTAATATGGCCTACCCAAATATCTCAAAGTTCATCATTAAAACTAACTAAGAGAGAAAAAAATGACCCATATAGTCCTCACATTCACAATAATTAATATAATACTTTACATAGTAATATTCTTGTCATTGTATTTGTAAATTGGTATATAGAAAAACAAAATAGCAAAGAAAAACAAGGTTCACTGTGTAAATTTTTTGGAGCAGTTCAATCCCAAGCCTTTTTGTTCTCAATATAGTCTTTAATAGTATAAAAGGCTTTCTGGTACAGTTTCCACTTTATAACAGATTTTAATTTATTAACAAAGACCAACCAGTAAAATTATTATAAAGAGGTAATTCTAAATACGAATGAACAAATGATTGGTCGAAGACAGCTAATGACACACAATTGATTTTCTATTGTTTGACTCCTGTTATAATTTTATGAAAATCATCGACTTTTACAATGTTTGTAAATATGTGAGTGTGAATATATATCACATAATTAATTTATATGTCATTGCTTCATTTTTCTTTTTACCTATTGTGGTATTAGTAATTGTATTCTAGGTATCTTCACATATAACTATATAATTAATGTATAACAAATATTGTTAAACATTTTAAAAGAGTAACAATGGAGTTCTTCCCATTCCCATTCTTCTCCTTACGAAACTACCTTTTGGAAGGGGCAACTAGAATCAGTTCGATTTTTCTGTAAATTTTGACGTTCATAAGTGCCTTTTATCTAAAATAAATGAATATTCTATTTGAAATAAATGTTTTGACATTGACTTAACCTAAATTATTGATGCTTAAAACAGTGTATTTAATATTTAGGTCATAAAAACATCCCATTATCTTTTTTCAGTACAAACAAGTTTGCAAAAACAAGCATATGTGAGGTTAGGGTCCTACTTTCTAAACTTCTTTAGACACCTACTACTAAAAGCAGTAACTTTAAGGTTTTTCTTACCAGATTATCATCCCTAGTATTAATCCATATACTTCTGAGTTCTTCAGTTTCAGGTACAGCGGTAGTCATAGATGCCAAGTGTATTGGAGCATCCAGCACTTTCCTAGGTCCATTACTGCTGCCTGGTTTGTCTGGCTGCAGCATATGCAGTAGCTTTTCACATATGTCCCTGTAGCAAAAATTTTGATATGAAATATAGGTATGAAATACATGTAATTTGTAATTTTTTCTTGTTGGCTTCATTAAAGATGTTTACGACCCCTCCTAGTTTTAATGCTTCAATCACTGATCAAGGGAATGCCTTGGCACCAAACTAAATTGACATAGTGTCAGTTAAATACACATTGCAGAATATGAAGGTGAAAAAAATAACCTTATATCTTTTTCAGTTTTCTTAGAGATTCCCTGGAGTACTTCTCCAACTGCCTCATAGATTTCTTCCGTGTCCTCAAACTCATCGGCACTGCTATACAATATATCTGCAAGGCATCATAATCATGAAAGGACCATCTTAGTAACTCATGTCAAATATAAAACAATATCTTGCAATGGCCGTAAGAAAACCTCAGGGCTTAGTAGGCCAGTAAATACCTTAATCATTTAAATTCCAACGTACTTATATGATCGTTTAGCACATTTGTGAAGTAAAAATAATATCGTTCTTTATAACCTATAGAAAACGTACCTTCAACATATTTCATCAATTCTTCATCAATAAGTGGGAATTGACTTTTAATAAAGTCACCACAATGAGCCATTTTTATATGATCAGTGTGAATAACAACGGTTTGTTGTAAATATCATTTATTTATTTTAAATCTAAACGCAATTTTGCAAATGCATTAATCGCCCGATGTCACGTCACGTCACCGAGCAAACGAATGTCAAAATTCTACCAACTGTCAATCAATTCCAACCACTGACAGATTTGGGTAATAGCCATAATAAAAAAGTAATTTCGCTAATATTACAAAAAAAAAGTAGGAAATACAAAATTAATTATTAAGTAACACACCCGTCACTCATATTCATAATATTTTGCAGAACGTGCGAATAGAAAAGAAACCATCGTTTTAACATTGAGAATTACCTAAGAGGAAAACGGATTTTCATGTTCTTTTATTATGCTCCATATGTGCATATTTCTTTACCTGGACCAGTTGATTGTAACTGACATTGCTGGCTGTCTGCCACAGATAGCTAATAGCTTGTTGTCTTGTCAGACAAGGTTTGACATTTGCGTATTTACGGACGCAGTGTTTAGGAAAGAAATTAGTTTGTCAATTTTATAACGTTCATTCTTTCGGCTATTCTAATCCCGTTCCCCTAATATACTTTTAGTACACTACGGCATTTCTTTAAGTTCACGTTATATAGTTACTGCAAGCCGTGCGACCATAATGGAGCTCTAAAAAAATTACTGTGCAGTCTTCTCCCAGTTGGAAAACGCCCAAGTTGTCGACTCAAAATGGATGAAAACATTGATAGTAATGTTGCCGTCTTGGCTATTTTGGATAACCAATGTGAGTAAACAAACAAGCACTTGTATCACCTAAGGAAATTGACGTGAAACATGACTTGCGAGTGATTTGTAGATGATATGTGTGTTGTTACGAACAACTACTTTAACGTTGATAAATTACTCTTTTATTATCCTTCATTTCAGCGACACAATATAAGCCAAATATGACTATAACGAACTATAATCACAGCCACACAATAGTTCAAGAAGAAATAGATGGAAATGAGACCAATAAACAAAGTATGTACTGCATTGAACATATCACCTGCTATCATCATTATCATACTGACTGTTTATTCCAGTTGTAAAGAGATGTCTTTCTCATTACAGATGTGATTTGGACAAAAAACGCAACAATCATGCTTTTAAGTTTGTATGAAACAAAAATGCATATGCTGGACAATCCAAAAAAAAAATCCAAAATGTGGCTATCAATAGCAGAAGAACTGAAATCATTAAATGTTGAGGTACTTGTTTATTGTATAAATATTTTTTAATCATAATCCTGCCCTTGTCCCATGTTCATAGGGGTTGGAGCAACACATTTTATTCATCTCATTTTTACAGTTTTAAAAGATTTTATATTTTTTATAAAATAATCTTTTATTTCAGGTTACTCCAGATCAAGTTAGGTGGAAAGTTAATGCTCTTACAAAAAAGTACAAAGACTGCATTGACAATGGGCAAGGTGCAATGAGTTTCAAATATTTTAACGAGATGCATCAAATTTTGGGTCGATACAGTGATAATGCTGGAACTTACAGACTAGCTTCCGGTGTAATGCAAGGCCCAGAAGATTTAGACAAAGACAAAAACAAAAGGAATATCTCCCTTAAAGGTTCAACACCTTTCAGAAGATTAAGGGCAGAAAGAAGAGCTAAAATAGAACTAGATAAACAGTGGTTGGATTATTTAAGGAAACAAGAAGATCAAAAGCAGTTACGAGATGAAAGGTATGAAAGAAACTTAAGGCTGAGGCAAGAAGAATTACAGTTAAGGAAAAAGGAATTGGAAATAAAACAATCATTAGCATTAAAAAAATTACAGCTCAAAGAGCAAAAACAAGAAGAAATGCTAAAAATCGAAAGGGAAAAATGTGCACTCTTACGGAAATTAATAGCTGAACAAGATTTAATGAGGCAATAAATATAATTTTACTAACATGGCCGAGCTATCTTTTATAAAAATAAAATGGAATGAAATACAGGATTAGTTTTTTTTACAGTATTTTTATTCATTTTCTTCTAAATGATCATTTTCATTCAGACAATAGTTATGCAAAATACATGCAGCTACAATAGTGTCAGTTATAAATGTGATATTTCTATATACAGTAAATAGTTTTATTCGCCGAAATCTCCCTTTTAATAGACTGAACGCTTTATCGCTTAATTTTCTAGTAGATGTATGTAAGGAATTAAATTCCCTCTGCTGTGGTGTTAATCTTTTGTTTTCTCGAAATGGTGGCATAAGCCATGGTAAAGATGGATAGCTTGAGTGACCCACAAGGAAAGTATTGTGTGGAAATAGGGCATTTCTGTTTTGAGATGCAGTATTGTACAAAGGTGACTTCTTCAGAACTCTAGCACAATTAGAAGAACCAGGTTCTCCACAAAATACATTAGTAAACCTTAAATTTGCATCAATTGTTGCTTGTAAAATTATTGAAAAGTATCCTTTAGGATTGCAATATTCTCTTGCATTCTTGGGTTTTTCTATTTTAATGTGGGTACAATCAATTATTCCTACCATATGGGTAATTCCAGTCTTTGTGTGAAATGAATCACATAATAAGCTTATCTGTTCAAAGTTTTGAGGCCATTTAATAGCATCATTTAGTTTAGTTAGAATCCAAGCAACTACTCTTCTTATAACTCTAAATGTTGATGATATAGAAATATCAAATCTTGTTGCAATTGGAGTCAGTGGTTCTGTATTGGCAATAAATGACAAAAAGATGTAGAAGCAAAGTTTTGGTTCCAATGGTTTTAATCCAAATTTATGCGATGCTATAAATCCTGACTTCTCCAATTCATCTGAAACAAATTATTGTTGACTGTATTGTATCAATACGATTATATTCGTGATTTTCATCTACTTGAAGTTTGGATGTTACCAATAAGCCGGCTTGCAGTCTTTCTTGATAGTCTCATACGATTTTTAAATTCAGCATCTGTCCAAGAGTCTATTATGTGTAAGTAATCATCTACTCGCTGCCGTCTCAGTCTTATTAAATATTGCATCAGAGGAAAAAATAATGTATCCTCTTCTTCGTCACTATTGTCCTCATCTTCAGAAAAATCTTGTCTGATAGTACAAACATCACTCCATTCACTTGAATCACTTTCATCACTGCTAACTGCCGTTTCGCTTAACCAAAGAACAAGTTGTTTTTTATCCATTTTACACAACGGTATTCTTATCTTGTATTTTAATATCTTTTATCAATCATTCTATTCATAAAACTACCAAAATAATTCAAAACAAACAATGGATTCTTCATTTCGAAAAGTTATATTTCGTGATCTGTCACTGGCAGTAAATAAAACTGTCTTTTTTTATTGACATTGAAATTGAAAGAATATTTTAGTTTCTTGTAATACTAGAACCCGGAAATCTTTAGCCATGGCAAGTTTTCGAAAACGATGTCAACAAACTGTCAAAGTCAAGTGTCAGTCAACTAGAGACGGGTCGTACTAGGTGCACATAATCCTATTCCGTACAAATACTCGATCGAAATACCTGTTTCCTTCCCTTCATACTTTCTTTACACAAGCTTAGGACAGTCAACGTAAAGATTTATCTACAATTCAATATTGTTGGCGTATTTAATAAAACAAATGTAGTGTAATGTGTGTGGTTTTATGAACCCACGATGCAAGTGAAAATTTTTTTCGTTGGATATTTTCGCACAATTCTTGGTTTTTGCCTCGTTGACCGGTTTATTTGACTCACTAGCTGTATCGTGGTCCTTCACGATCAAGTGAACAAAACATTTTCAATTAACTGATCAAAACACACAATACCACGGAGCACTTGCACGAATGAGTGAGAATATAAATATTGACCTTGGCTTCGCCCTTCACTTTACAAAATCGTAATCTTTGTAAAATCAAAAATTATTTATTCACATCAAAACTTCGTTACAATAACCGATTACAAAATAAATCTGATATGCGTTTCCGATTGTGACGACGAGTGGGTATCAATACGGCAGGCACGGCGGCGAGCCGGCCGGCGCGGGCGGTGTCCACCGAGATCACATTCGCATGAGTCCGTACTTGTAATACTCGACTGCATTGCATCTAGTCTAGTATTCATGCGGATCGAGTATTTAAAAGTACCTAGTGTATAAAATATATACATACATTAACTCACGCCTTCTTCCAATGCGGGTAGGCAGAAACTATAGAACGCCACCTGCTACGCTCCTTACATACTCCTTTTGCTTCGTTTACGTTCATACATCTGTTCATACACGCACGCCGGTTGCGAATACTACGCACTCGACCTTTTTGAAGAACATCATTAATGAGGTTCCTATATGTCTTTCTGGGGCGTCCCCACCCGACATTTCCACTCACATCTGCCTTGTAAATACCTTTTGTTAATCGCATTTCATTCATCCTCTCAACATGACCAAATCATCTAAGCATACTCTTTTCAATTTTTGCCACTTCATCTTCCTTTAAAGCGCATCGTTGCCTTATCACATCATTTTTCAGCCTATCATATATATTACACCACACATGCTTCTCAAGGAACGCATTTCCACAGCATTTACTCTACTTTCATGCTTAGTGTATAAAATCTGCCTAGTAAATTGGTTGAAGCCTCGACTAGTGTAGAGTATTGACAGACAAAGATGGAAAGACTGCGGAATAGTGTATTTAAAAAAGGACAGAATATTTTCTTGCACAACACGAGTGCGGATCGCGTTCATTGAAATATGGTTCAAATTCAAATTACTGACACACGAATGATTTAGGATGAGTATTTTAAAAGTTGGAATAGGTGCAACCTAGTCTCTATAAATAGCTAGTCCCTGGATCTGTTTAGTATATACGCCAGAGGTGTGCAATACAGGTAAATTTCACACTAGATCAACCTTGCTAGGTTGATCTAGTGTGAAATTTACCTGTATTGTATTGGACTTAGTATTTTTACATACCACGAGTATGTAAAAATTCTAAGTCCAAATATGTATTCCAAACACGTATAAAGTATTTACTGTGATTCAGATCGACTCGTGTACCTCACGTACGATGATCCAAAGGTTGTCTTTAAAAGATCGCTTTTAGCGATAAGACCGCCCCTTGTGTCACCCTATGTAAAATTTCTACATTTAAAGCTGTAATTTTTATGGTGTACATAATAAAGAATATTCTATCTATCTATCTATCTATAAGGACGAGATCGTGTACGTACCGTAGAGTAATTCCCGCCGTGTATCGATTCCATTCCATACAGTCTCTCATACATACATCATACAAAGTCATATTTTTTTTGTTAGTTTTTACTATACCTACTAATTTAATCAGTTTTATTTTTTCCCTTGGTGGTCAAAACTTTCCTTCATACTTTTACAGGCTTTTTTTTTTTCTGGAGTCTGACACACCCTCCCGCTCTGGGTGGAGCGGGAGGGTGTGTCAGACTCTTACTGACTAAAACCCACCCGTATTCCTTCCGTTGCCTGTGTTGCGGGGGCCTCGGTGACCCATTAGTACCTTCCCGCAACCCCAGCAGGCATCGGCCCTAGTGGGCCCCTACACTGTGCTGACGACATCTCTTTGAGGCACGCGTGGAATACGACGCGCCGTCGACCCGGGCCTGGTCCTTACCGGACGGTGAGCTACCCATTGCTCACCGTCCGCAAGCCCGCGCGTACGGTGGCCGGAAATCCGCCCGGGATTCCCGACGCCCAGGGCGTCTCCTGCGGCGGCTAGGGGCGAGAGGGCGCAAAACTTGCCTTTCCTTCAACCGTCCCGCCTCCTCCTTCACGAGCATTACTGCTTCGCAGAAGGAGGTGACGGCTGCCCATGCCCTCTCGCTCCGTTCCATGGCCTGGACCAGGGCCGGACGCGAGAGATATCTGCCGCCAATCGCCTCCACGAGGACACGGCGATGCTCTGCCCAAGCTGGGCAAACCTCCACCGTGTGGTCACCGTGTCCTCCGGGCGATCCACACTGTGGTGACACCCGGGCGTTTCCTCCCGCCTTATCCGACACAGGAACCTCCCGAAGCTGCCGTGTCCGGTGAGGACCTGCGTCAGGCGGAAGGTGAGGACGCCGTGGCGCCTCTAGCCACTCCACAAAGAGGGGACTTATCGCTGCAATCGTGGCGTGCCCAGCACTGGGTTGCGAATACCGTACTCTCCATGTCGCCATGAGATCCCGCCGGAGTTCTGTCCGCTGTGCCGCGATTTCTCGCGACAGCGGTGTTACGCCCCGGCGCGGGCGTTTCGCCTCCTCGCGCCACTCCCATACGTGAGCGAGAACTTTTGCCTCCAGATCCCATGGCGATACTTTTACAGGCTTAGGGCTGTTATCTCACTGCCTTGATTGCGAGATGGCGCATTTAAATTTACAGTAATCATATTATTGATGGTATTATATTTACAGTGGTTTTCATTTTGTTTTAATCATTCAAAAATCGATCTTATGTGCTTGCACTAAGGATTACAATTGGCCACACGCTCTCAGACCTGCGCCTTCACCCACAGAGGTAAATACTCGGTACTAGGTAGCCGTACGCTGTAAATGTACTTTAGTTCTATTAAAGTATTTGGTACTTCAAAACAAACTCGATGCATCGCGTCTCGTATCGGAGAAATACGTAATCCTAATCAGTATAGATTTTATGTAAAAAAATTGTGATGTTTGAGGGTTAATACCATTTCAGACACAAACCTACATGGTCCTCAAATGATCACATTGACATCCGTCCTAATATACACATTGACATTGATGAATTTTATTTATGCAATGACATGAATATTTACTCTGTGTAGTATTATATTGTTTTAATTATTGTAAATGTGAAGACTATGTGGATCATTGTTTAATTTTGTTTTATTCTCAGTTAGTTTTTAATATGGTCTGGCAGTTTTGAGTATTTTTTGCGGCCTAGCCAAATGTCCTTTCTTTGGTATTGTTCGTTGAATCGTTGAGCTCCTTTAGTTATGAGTTGAGCTGCACAACGACTGACAAATGCGTGCACTGACTGGACAGGTCCACTCAATCTGTGTGGTTCTTTCATCAAAAGACCATTTCAGACACCAATCGACATGGTCTTCACATGATCTGACCAAGATTATGTCTGGACTTTAAAAGAGACGGTGACCTCTGAGTTTGTTTCGGCCTTTCTTCTCAGAGTAGTCAGATAGGAAACGCCGGCCTCATCTAGTTTAAAAAAATATGTTTTGACGTGTAAAAGTGTTTGTAAAAACCTACTTACAGAAATAAAATCATTTATCATTTATCATTAATATTGTATAGCGTTTTTTAACACCATAGATGGTTTACAATAATTACTATTGATAAAATTCTCACTTTGCCAGAAAATAGGGCGCCTAGTAGGGGCTAAAATACTAAGTACATCGGGACTTAGTATTTTAGCCCCTATTAGGCGCCCTACTAGGTATATCCTATTCCAGAAAAATACCTAATACGCTCACCTACTTTAGTAAATATACGCTTCTCTAAAAACAACCTATGCTGTGCGTTTTATTAGTGTCTTGTTGACTGACATAATCTATTTTATTTATTTACAAACTTTAATTTTACGCTATTTGAGAATCTGTTGGAATTGGACTTCGGTTTCTGCAATTTCTTAATATGTACCCGACTTAACCGGACTCGAATTCTGGCTCATTAGAAGTCAAAAATAATATTTTGTTAGCTGTATCAGAAAATCAAATCATTGTACTTGTGCATTGTATCCTGCGTTAGTGAGATGGACTTTTGCCAGGGTCCGTAAAATCGTATAAAATGGATGTGTGTGAAACAACTGACACATATTGTATTTTGGAAGAAGGCAAGTAAATCTTTACCTAAATTGTTTATTAATACAGAGTCAGAGTCTTCAGTTATTCACAATTTTCGTTTTACTTACAGCTTCACAAGATAACTTGGAAATTTGTGAAAGTACTAGTGATATAAACACTCTAAATGCAGAAGGAATTGAAGGAAAACTAAATGATGGCTTAGAGAAACCTTGTATGTATAAATAAAGCAATTATTGTTCTTAGTTTACTTTCATGTAAAACTTTGATAATATTCTCAGGTGCCGTTTGGACATCAAATGCTACCACAACTCTGTTGAAATTATATGAAAACAAATTAGAAATGCTGGAAACGCCTAAGAAGAAGACTAGGATTTGGATTGCAATATCACAAAGCCTATGTGAATATGGCATAGAGGTATATTAGAACATTATCTAATTAGATACAAAAAAAAGTATTATGATGAGATTTGTTTTTAAGTAATGCAAATAATTCATGTTTTAGATGTCACCAGATCAAGTCAGATGGAAAATAAACGCACTCACAAAGAAATACAAACAATGTGTTGATAATGGGCAACATGATAAATTCAAATATTTTAAAATAATGAATGATATTTATGCACAGTACCATGTAGATTGTGATTCATACACGTTAACTGAACTGTTACATAAAAAGAAAGATGTTAACAAAATGAGTGTAATAGATGAACAGAATTTAAAACTGAACCATGAAAGTAAAGCTGTAATTGAAATGAGGAAAATAAGACTTGCCAATAGAATAGAAAGTGACAGATCTCAAGGGAAAATTCAATTGGAAAAACAGTGGCTTGAATACTTGCGGAGACAAGAAGAGCAAAAGCAATGGAGAGATGAAATCTACGATAGAAACTTAAAATTACGCGAAGAAGAATTAGAGCTGAGGAAAAAAGAGCTAGAGATAAAAGAAACACTTGAATTGAAAAAGATACAGTTAAAAGAAAAAGAATATAGAGAGACATTGCAAATTGAAAGAGAAAAATGTGAATTACTCAAAGAAATATTTAGTAAAAGGTATTAGAATAAGTTACAGAAAATAATGTGTTTTATTAATCATCAGATTTATCTTTTCCTGCAGTCAATCCCTATTCGTTATTTTTGAAAATTAACCAGTAGTCAGTTAATATTTTTTTTTTTTAAATAACTGTCTTGTTTTGAAATTCAAGCTAGTGGTGTTTAAAAATACGTAGTCCGTGATTCTCTTTTATTAGTTTCTGTTTTTTTGTAACGAGACATTTCAGCGAATCATTTTATACTTTGGCTTTGGCTCGTGCCGCAAATTACAAACCTTGACAAATGCACTGTAGATGTTCTATGGTAGATGTATCGCAAGCGCACATTAGCACAGGGCCGCACTGCGACAGACACACGGGGACGGTTTTTTTTATTATTTTATGACATGACGAAATCAATACAAACCCACGCACTGGGGGTTCTTTTTGCCGCAACTGATTTATGTACCGCAAAAACGCTTAGGTGCAAGCATAGCGCATCTTAGCAGTTTTGCGGTTTCTGTACGCCGAAAAAACTGAAGTGCGGCCACACACTCATCGAAAAAGTAAATCACAGAGCAGGGACTTTGGTAGGCTACTGAGCTGGTTTTTTGTCATGAAATTTATGACCTGGAACTTGGAATCGCGATGTTTTAGTCCATCCATTTGCAACTTTTGGATAACAGTGACAAATACCATAGACAAAATAAGTGTTTTAAAAAATCGACTAAAATCTTTCAGAGGATAACAACACTATTCTCTATGGATTATAAATCTGCTTACGTCGCAAGGCTACCAACATAATGTCCCGCCGCGACGCAAAATTCTATAGAAATCTCCGTTTAATCGGGAGTAATTATAAAAATTTACTGTGAATTTCGGCAATGACAGACTTGAAATCCAAGAGACATGAAAAGTCTTTGGGTTTACTTACAACGAAATTTGTGTCATTGCTGCAAAAAGCAAAGGATGGTGTTTTGGATTTGAAAATCGTAACTATAGCTTGATTTGCCTCCCATTGATCTGTCAAGTGAATTTGGGCACGAAAAATAAATATTTTAAACATTATTTGCGAATTAATTGGTGGTTAAAACATTTTCAGGCGACGAATTTGTTAGCCGTAAGACAAAAAAGAAGAATATATGATATAACTAATGTGTTAGAAGGCATCGGTTTGATTGAGAAACGAAGTAAGAACAGTATACAATGGAAGTGAGTGCACAGTTTATTATTTGTTATTGTATTATTTCCTTACTGATGTAAGTTGTATAATGTTAAACTTTATTTCAGAGGTGCAGGTCCAGATTGCAAAACGAGTGATATTGGTCAGAAAGTGATCGTTTTGAGAAAACAGATAGGGCGCCTAGATGATCACGAAAAATTACTTGATAAGTGAGTGTTACTTGATTTTATGTCATGCCCATTACATTAAATAATTCAACATAAATAGGTTCTTGATGCCTAAATGACTAAATTCACAGTCAAGT
Organism: Atethmia centrago; assembly: GCA_905333075.3. Lineage (NCBI taxonomy): Eukaryota > Metazoa > Arthropoda > Insecta > Lepidoptera > Noctuidae > Atethmia > Atethmia centrago. The sequence continues at coordinate 23,304,969 of HG995378.1, read as the reverse complement.
GAAAAATTATTATAGAATATTAGGAATGACATGAATCATTGCCAAACTCTGAATTGTATGTGTACCCAATGATGCTTAATCCATTATAACCATAGTTATGTTCTAAGACCTTCATCCTACAGATTATTATAAAAAAAAAAAATAACTTTTTTTCCAGCCAGCTGCACTGGATTGAGCAAAGCATAAAGAATGTGCTAGACGACACGGACAATAATGACTTATGTTTTGTTTCTGACAAGGATATCAAGGAATGTTTTGATGATAGCCAAGTTTTAGTATTAGAGGCACCTTTAGGTGCAAATTTATCAGTTGGAGCTATACCTAGTAGTAAGGTAAGAATGGCTCGGTAAAAAGTCCAAAATATTTGATTTTGTTGTAAATACTTGTTGCAAAGTAGTGATTAATTTTCAATAACTAATCAGTCTAAGGTTTTTGTAAAAATCAACTTATCAAACATAACATGCTGCTACTCCCTGCCTCTGAGGAGGCCTGTATCACAGCACTGGAAACAGGCGATTATGCTTTATAAAACATAACACCCTTTTCCCTGAAGCAAAGTCAAAACTACAGAAGAATATTAGTAGTAGCAAGTTTCCCATTTATTATCTTTTTATCTTCTACTTGGACGATGGTGATTATGACATATTTTCTTGTTTTTCTTTGCAGAGTAAGCAGAAATATTCAAATCTGAGTGATAGACATGCTGGGATGATAAAACACACTAAAAATGTAAATGCATTATTATTTGGAATAATTACAATTTTCTAGTTGGTGCCTCTCTATTTTATTTAGATATCAACAAAAAAAATTGATGTACACACTATTATGATTTTTTTTTATAAAGAATGCTTTATGACACTTTTTTGGAAAATCCTTTGTCCTACTATAACTGCAGCTGGTTGTTTTTATGGATGGACACAATATGGGAAACAATACATAGATTTACTTATTTTTGGTGATAGATTTTTGTGTCTAGTCAAGCTTTACCACCTTTGATTAACTTGCCAGAAAGACTTGTATCATGCATTGTAAAGATGACTAATAATATAGTGGTTTTTGTTTCAGGACCAAGATCAGCATTATTTTTTACATTTAAAATCAACAGAATCAATTGGAGTTATACTTTTAAGTGAAAGTGATAGTGAAAAGGTATGCACAATTTGAAAATATGTTATATAAAATTACTGAAATGACTACCTCTGTGTCTCCTCCACTTTAAAATTACTGAGTTGCTGGCAAGGTTGTTTAGTAATGACAATACTACGAGGTGATGTATCGGGACAAACAGAGACGTGACATATTTGAAATAGTTCCATTTAAAATGCAAACTACCTATTTCTATTTTGCATTTCAATACCTTTTCGAAAAAAGCATTTAGTAATTGAAATTATATAAATTATTTAGAAGTATTTTCCATTCACTAAATGCAAAATATATTTCTTTTACATTTCTAAGTATTACCAACATTATTGATCTAATGTTACAAAGTTCAGAGAGAGCTTTGTTTGTGGTCTGTGGATCATGTTTTTGAAAGATTTTTGTGTCTGAATTTAAATTTAACGCAAACTGTAAATAGTAAAAATTTTGACAAAGGTCACGGTCAAGGTCAATTAAAAGTCATCCATCAATCTGTAGACAAACATACCACGGGGTCTCCTACAAGCGAATGATGAAAATATCTTTATTTTTGACCTAGGTCTAGTTTTTAGGTTACTTGCGAAAACTCCGCAAACTGAACACGGTTTTGGTGATCATGTACCGTGCTACCAAAAGCGTGTTGATTTCGCTTAACCCGACCGGTGTCTCGTATTGAAAACGGAAAGGCAAATACGCTAGGGCGTAAACGTGCCAACTTCTTCAACACTTTCAGTAGTGTCTCCATCAGCTAGGTAAGCTGATGGAGACACTACTGAAAGTCATCATTATTATCTTTTACAACCACAGCCAGTTGTCTATTTAGCTTTACACCAAATCACAGCAACTTTGCTATTATACCTAATGAGATCGGATAATATTGACTTAGTTAGATAGAACATAAGGCAATGTTTAACAAATTGTTATTAAATGTTACAGGAAACTGATGAAGATGAAAGTATGGATGACAATGAAGTACAGAAGTACACTGAAAGCAGAAGTGGGGATAATATACATGCCAACAGTAAGTACATTTTGTAGTTTTGGATTTAATGATGATTGAATTTTAATGATGACAGAATTTGATTGTGTGTGGCAGTTTGTGGTCACTTATTTGATTAACCATGTTCCATTACAAGTCAATATGCCAATTTTAAGTTGATAAAATATTGTATTAATTTTTTTTTTTCAGATTATCTGCTGAGACTGAGTCCACCAGTAACTAAATACGACTTCTCCTTTTCTCTCCATGGATCAGAAGGGTTGTGTGACTTATATGACATCCCATGTTAGCTTTAGTGTAAAAGGCCTTTTTATAATCATCTTTGTTTTGAAAGTCATTTTTATTAAGTACTCTATTTTTGATCATGTTGAAGTTTATCATATACTAAATTGTAAATAAATTGTGTAAATATGGAAAATCGGTTTGGAATTATGAAAGGACAGAAATAAATGATAAGATATTATGTATACAAAGTATTTGTTTTATTTCCTAGATTTAACTGTTGGCACAAATCTGTCGAGAACACCAAATGACTGCTTCTTTGTATTTTGGGCCTCCGGTAAATTGAGTAATTTCTGTGCTTCCTTTGTTTGCTCTATGAATTCCTGAAAGTAAAAGGACAGAATTATTTGGGCCCTGGCGCCTGATATAAATAGATTTAGGTTTGCTCGTAATAGATAATATCAGACATTATGGTGGGTACCATAATGTCTGATACTGACCGTTTAACTGAGATGGTGCCTGAGGTAGCTGCGCGGTGCGGGTGGGTGACGGGGGTGACGCCAGGGAGAATGTGACTAAAATAGAATTATTAATTCACTGGAGTAATCGTGACATGTGCTGGCTGTCACTTTGGGTTATAAAATGGGCATATTAATTGTAATGGTGATTGTTAAGTTTAATAAGAATAAAATAAAATTTATTTTATTCTTATTAAACTTTTACACTTTTATACATTTAATGTATAAAAGTGTAAAAGTCTATATTACAATAAATATGACAGCTAGCACATGTCAGATTACTTCAGCGAATTAATAATTCGACTTTAGCTACTGAGATCTCGCGACACGTTACTACAGATAGTACAATCCACGAAGGCGCGCCCCACTATTCCTCCTAACCGTTTATAGTATATGTGTGCAAGCTTCCGTCAATGTTTGAGTGTTATCGGTACACACTAATTACCTATGAGTGCACACGCACACTACAATGAATAGACTAATCAGGAGAGAGCGTCATGGTCAAAGTGAATGATGCTCTACTTCAATTTTATATTTTTTACCCGACCGCAAGGAAAAGGTTATGTTAATTTAATTTTTAGGTGTGGATATTTTATGTGATTATTAATTAATATCGATAATATTACTATTTTTATAATAGGAGGTAATAATAGACATAAATGAAATACGGAAATAGTTTTATTGAACTTTATTGAGAAATGAAAATCGTCAATCACTCGTTTCAGAAATATCTGATTCAGAGTCTGATGTATCACCGACATTTACAATAAAACTAAAATCAAGATCACAATGTCTCATGTATTCGTCTTCTATTTTTTCCACGTGCTGACAAGTATTGAACCAGACATCTTTATTTACTCGATCAAATGCTTCATTTAAAATGGGCATAATCGAAGTGTAATTTTGATTGATATTGCGGCTAGCAACGTCGTTTTTTACAATACCCCAAATGTTTTTGATTGGGTTTAAATCTGGATGATAAGGTGGCAGCCGAAGCACTGTGAATCCATGTTCTTTCAATAATTCGTCAACTTTGTACTTGCGGAAGTTTTCTTTGTTTTTTAATATAAGGTCATAAAGTTCAGGTTTTTTGTAGCTTGGTTCAAAATGGATATTTTTTGCATTCAGCCAAGTCTGCATGACTAATTTGTTGGAGTTGGATGTTGGTATTTTTTCCGAACTAGTATTGTGATAGGCTGCATTATCCAAGACTACCACGGCATCATTTGGGAGATTTGGTATTAGTTTCTCCTTTAGCCACTTTAAGTAATTTTCTGTGTTCATGTTATCGTGGTAGTCTCCGGATTTAATATCTGCTCTGTATGTCAACAACGCATTTGGTACGAAACCCTCTGCACTTCCGCCATGTACTATAATTATGCGCACTCCTTTTGTTAAGTTTTGTTTTATTGCTGTTTTAGAACTTTTTTCGGCCCAAGACTTTTTTTGCACGTGGTTGGTATGAATATATGATTCATCTGTGTAGACTATAGGTCTACCTGCATTGCGAAAAGACTTTACCTGTTTTAAATATTTCAATCTTAGCATTTAAATATCATGTTTTTCGGTTAGCACCTTCCTGTTATTCTCAGTTTTTCTCCATTTATAACCAAGTTTAAGTAACAATGTTCTTAGGAGTTGTTATACATCCATTAAATTGTATACGGTCTTTCAAAGCAATATTAAGTCCTGATAATGTTGGAAATTGACGATGTTCTATCCTCGTAAGGCCCAACGACCTAATTTAATGACAAAAAAATTTTGACACTCCGGCCCGAGACACTATTTAAAATCATTTAAATTATATATCTAATCATAAAAATATATATCGACCTAAATTTGGGTTGGGCCTTACGAGGCTATATGATAGTTTTGGATAGTTCTTCGGACTACACCAATATCAAATTCGTCTAAATTAATTTTTCGTGGTCTTACCCTTCTCTTCTTCATAGGTGATGTAAAAATAGAAGCACTTCTGTATACTAAATTCGAATGCGACGTACTCGCTTCATTTTCAGACTCAATATCCGCTTCCGTAGTCGGCTCTGTTGTACGCTCCGCACTTGGGGCTATAGGAACTATCGCATCCGTTTCCATAGTTATATTCGATTCCATAGCAGGTACTGTAGTTTGCTTCATTGTATTAGTATATTCCTTTCTTTCGCGTAGAATTCTAGTCACTGTGCTTTCAGATACTCCAACAGCCTGTGCGGTTCTCCATCGCGCATCAGTGAGTTTTTCTGCATAATTTTTACTTGCTTCTTTTTTCATAAAATCATAAACTTTAGAAATAATTTCTCTTGTCTAAAATAAAAAAAATATCAAATAGTTTTACTTATTTTAAAAAATGAAATGAACACTACTATTATTAAAATTTGCTATTTATTAAAATTAAATTACTTTCGTTAGCTTATTTCATGTGTTTTAGTAACTGCAAACTTCTTTACATACCTGGCTTTTAAGAACAACACGCTGAGATTTTCTCGACATTTTAAAAATATATAAAGTAGAGCAACTTTCGTGACGAGTCTGGATTTTCGCAGCATAGAGTGTAGTATTCGTATGCATCGAACCGCTGACGGTTCGCGACTGCCGCTCGGAGCAAACTCCCCGCACCCCGCGATCCCCTCAACCGAAAATTGGTGGGGCGCGTCTTCGTGAATTGCACTATCTGTACATCACATCCCTCCCGCACCGCGCTACCTCAGGCACCGTCTCATTAAAACCAAACCAATTTCCAATCGATGTTTATTTCTATGAACGGATATCAACTTTATGCGACTGTAAATTAAGGTGCGAATAACTAGTACTGAACTGGGTTTAAAAGTTGTTTTTCCAAAAACATATTTGTTTTCATGTTTGGAAACGAAATCGTGAAAAAACTTACCTTTCTAGCGACTTGTTTTATAATCTTCTTTCTAGCTATCTGCGTCTTTCCTTTCTTCTTATGCCTAGGAGTGAAGTCCATTGTCTTAGGTTTGAGGTACTGAAAAGAATGTAAAATATATAGAAAAATATTACAAACGCTATATATAATTAGTAACAATTAAATAAGGTGAGCGCGATTAGACCGCCCGAAGTGACTTGTCGACTTGCAGACATGAACATAAGGTTTAACTTTCAATAAACCTGCTGCACGTGCATTTTTTTTGGCGATTCCAAACGACCAACTCCATTTGCTCTTACGAACTTACCAAAAGTTTCTTCTTCGCCTCCATTTGTTCCTGCATGGAGGGCACGTCAACTATAGTAATATCAAACGGATTGAGTGTGATAAGTTCGGCAGGTATCTTGTCCAGTAACGCTTTGACTTCAGCTTCTTTCCTCTGTTTCTTATTCTGGAAGGGATTGCTTTCCAACGCGTCGAAGTTCGGCTCACCACTGCCTGTAAAAAAAAGACGGTTATTCTTGAAAGAAATAGGAATAGTCTAATCGTCCTTTACATGTCCAAATACTAAAATACTGTTACAATTTAGGTTCTTTTCGATGAATTTTCTTTTAGTTAGAGGATATTTGAAATATAATGTAAAACTTACCTGGTACAATAATGCTTGTAAATCCATTGCTAGTTCCAACTCCTAGAACATCTTCATAGGGACAAAATTTGAAGTTATTAATAGTTTTTGCCATTCTATGTCTCAAGTAAGGTTTTTCTGTTGTTTGTGAGCAGCAGTTACTGAAAAATTACGAGAATCTCAAAAAAGTGCAGTGAGTGTTAATTACTCTATAATACGTCCACAAAATATTGTATAATAATATATATATTATATTATATATACATTGTACGTATTTTTCTGTTCCTTTCTTCTTGTCTGTTTTTATGTGTGTACATAAACTGTTAAATAAAATAAATAAATATATTTATTAATCTTCACAATATAATGATTATAGCATGTGTCATCAATTAGAAAGAAATATGTCCGTTTTCACTAACATTACGCGACACCTATATTAATGCCTAAATAAAAGTGCGCTGTTTATTTTTTTCAACTTTGAGCACTGAGCCGAGCGTTGAAAATCCAACAGCCCGCTAGTATTTTGGTATCGCCTAGTGTTACGAAAACGAGTGGTCAAAACTTCATCAAAACATACTTGTATATTTCAACGACTTCATCTAGGCCGACAGCGAGCATGTCCTTCTGTGAGAATTCTAGGTCCACTGGGGCACTCCTCAGTCTATAGTCTTGTATAGGGCCGTCCAGGTTCCTAATGTCCCAGATCTTCATACTTCTGTCTACGCCTGATGTGGCCATGTACCTGTTAAGTAAGTAGGAATAATTAAGAACAGAAATAAATATGTTAAAACTATAAATCGAACCATGTCACGGTCATGTAGTGTCGAACTTCATTCAGATATACCTTACCCGTAAGGGCGTAAATTGGTAATGTGGATTGTGAAGTAAACGCAGAATAACTACTGTGAACAGTAACAAGAACAAGTATCAGAATAGTAATGCAATAATTTCGTGTCTCTTTAAATTCAGCAAATCCATTTAGCATATAATATTCCCACTGCTGGGATACAGACCTCCTCTGTGAGAGGGAGTGGGCCGCAATCCATCACGGGCCCAGTGCGGGTTGATAGATGTCACATGTCTTCGAATTTTTGGTCCTAGGACATGCCAGATTCCTAACGATGTTTTGAGAGCAGTGGTGATGAAAATTATTTACACAAAGTAAAACGACTGTCTGGGTGCGAACCTACGACCTACACCACCACTCACCACTGCTCTCAGCAAATCCATTAACAAGAGGTGTATGACCAATTGACCATTTCAAATGAGCATACAACAGTAAAACTAGTTACATACATTCCCCTATTATCCACAGCAATAGCAGTCAGCGGTGTCTTATGGCACAATATCTTTGCCAAAGGTTCCTTGATAGTAGGCGACCATAGTGATACAACTCCTTTAGAGTTCCCTAAGCACACTGTCGCATTGTATGAGTTCTGTGCCATAACAGCTGTCCTTCCTAAGTGGTTGTTGTAGTGTCCGACCACTTCTCCAATGGAAATATCTAGCCATGTCATGAAGCCAAATTCATTCTGGAAATTAGATGAAAACGCTATTAATAAACAGTAATATCCTAACTAATATTATTGATGAGAAAGTATTTGTTTGTTTATCGATTTCACGCTAAAACAGCTGAACAGATTTGGATAAAATTTGGCACACAGGTAGACCATCACCTGGATTAGTATATAGGATTACTTTTATCTCTGCGGTAAGTTCCCGTGGGATAATTTCCGACATGTACGCGGGCGAAGGTGCTGGTAAAAGTTAGTTTCTTGTGTATTGTAATGAATACAGTTTTTTCACTTACAAAGAGGAGGATTGAGTCCCAGAAGTGAAAATATTATAGGCTAATTAAGTTTATGTTATGTTTACTGCGCCCTGCGGTTTAACCCGCGTAAGTCTCTATCCCATGGGAATATCGGGAAAAAAGTATCTACAAATGACAGCCGGGACCAACGGCTTAACGTGCTTTCCGAGGCACGAAGGGGTCTTGGTATGTAAAGATGGTCACCCATCACGGACCAGCCGCGGCAAGCGTAGCTTAACCTGATCGATCGACCCGTGCGGCTGTTATTGCTTAGCCACAAGCCCCAATGTCATCACGATTCTGGTCATGTATAGCTTCGTCTCTTATTTCGTACTGGAAAAATGATGGCATTAACTCTTCATACATAATACAGTTCCTGGTCATAGAATATTTGTTTATACTTACAACAGCAGCTAGCAAGAAGTGGTAAGGTAGGAACTCCATCCTCAGAATCTTATCCATTTTCTTGACACAGTGCAGCTCAGTCCCAGTGTTGTCATACATATACAGCCACTCCTTCTGGGCAGCCGCCACCATTGTTTCTGTGTGCAACCAACTACAAAATAAAGTACAGGTGGAATAACTACATTCTGTAAAATGTTAAAAGTCTAAATGCACATTACAGCCTACAATAAAAAAAAATTGTTTATTGGTACCAGAAAATCATTCACAAAAATAAATATTTCTAAATAAAAGGTTCTAAATATATTAATCGCAAGAGTTGGTGATACTGGTTCCCAAACTAAGCTATCGCTTGTATTTTGGGACACAGAAAAGACAATAGAAAAGTCATGGATAGAAATTTGATAAAGTCGAATTATTAATCCACTGGAGTAATCTGACATGTGCCAGCTGTCACTTGGTGTAATAAAATGGTCATATTTATTGTATTCAAGACTTTTTTTTTTTTTCTCTTTGGCAACTGAGCCGATGTCGACTATTCTGCTAGCGTCATGTGGTGACGACAGGTGAGCCGTCGAACTTTGCACTTTGTGGTAGTTATCTAGGTAATGTTAGTTGTTAATAGCTGAAAGGACGAGACAATTTTTGTTAGTAAATCTATCTACACAAATAATAATAATATATATTACACTTATTATTATACCTTTATTTGACACTTATATAAATCAATTAAATTAAACGATCACCATTACAATAAATATAACCATTTTATTACAGAAAGAGACAGCTAGCACATGTCAGATTAATCCAGTGAATTAATAATTCGACTTTAGTGATCTAAAGTCGGCTCAGGTTGAATGTTGAACAATGGACAAATGTTGCGCAAGGAACAAGGATGTGTATGTGGGGTTGCCAACCCTACTATATAATATAATATCCTGATTAGATAGGCCTAAATATTATATTTCTAGAGAAAAAATATAGTAGGCAAACCTACTATATTTTTATTTAAATACAAAATGCCGAGATGATCGCAATAGGGCCAGTATCATAATTAATCTCGTATAAGCTGAATTAATGGTATTTTGTAACATTAAAAAAAAAACTTGTTAATAAAGTTTCATAGTAGCAAAAAATATGCACGTAAAAATATATATTTTTTTTTAAACTAGTATACTTTTTAATTTTTTCGCCATCTACTATATTTTTATAGGCAATGGCTTCGAAAATACTATATTTGATAAGAAAAAAATGTTCACAACCATTTTATTTGCATATGCCTATGTGTATTTTTTACACTATGTGTATGTGTAAAAAATAAAATGCTTTATTGAGTAAATAACTCCAAACAAATATCCTGTAAACATACAGGATATTAAAATTTGTTTGGACTTGTTTACTCAATAAAGCATTTTATTTTTATATTTATTTAACATAAGGACTGCCTCGTTGGTCTAGTGGTCGCAAGAGCTACTGCTGAGCATGAGGTCCTCGGTTCGATTCCTGGGTTGGGCAAAGTGTTATTTATTTATTTAATACTTAAAGTATTAAATGCACACAAATGTACAGAACCGGACTTAATGCCGTAGGCATTTTCTACCAGACAACCTTTGGGTGATGCAGAGACAAACAGTGGTAGGTGCAATGTTATTGTTTTTTTTATCTGGAATTTCTCAGTAGCAGCCCGGAGTCTGGATTTGTGTCGGGTTGATGGCAATAAGCTCAATATTACATGGGACTTAAAACATAACTGGAGAAATGTGGGTGTACTACAGTTACACCTCTGCCCAACTCTTCGGGGAAACAAGACGTGATGTTATGTGTTATGTTTATTTAACAATTGTTCATATAAAAATGTATGCAGGTATGCTCTGCCTTCTCTGTATGATAAGAGGCTTTGGCCCTACAGTGGGACAATCACAAGCTGGTATTATTATATTTACCTTTATTATTATTATTTTTGTTTCTATATTTATTTTCCTCGGTCTAGCCGGTAGAACTGATGGCACGGGCCTAAGCCAAGTGTCCAGCAGTGGGGTTGAGTGTGGGAGTAATATTATGAGTAGAATGCATGGTAGACGAATCTATATTTGAGTGAGAGTATTGGTGCAAGTTGTCCGGCTCACACAGAATAAATTTTCTAACTAGCCTGCATGTGTTAAGAATCACTGCCTTCTGCAGCATTGGTAGGTGTTAGATGGCAGGTTAAGGGAACTAAGGAACTGATGAAGCTGTTTAGGTATTACTCCTGTTGCAGATAGCACTATGGGGACTATTGTGACTTTTTGAAGATGCCAAAGTCGGGTTATTTCGTCTTTTAGTTTGGTGTATTTAGATAATTATTCGGCTATTGTAGTCTGTAAGTTATGCGTATTTGGCACGGCAATGTCTATTAAGAACCCTGTTTTGTTTATTTTATTTATTAATGTGATGTCGGGTCTATTATAGTGAATTGTGCGGTCGGTGAGTATGGCTCGGTCAAAGTACAGTTTTGTTGTGGGGTTCTCTAATACCGTTTCAGGGTTGTATTTATAATACGGTACTACAGTGTCTATAAGTTTGTATTTGTGAGCTAGTTTTTGGTGTATTACATTGGCTACTTGATATTATTATATTTTCTATAGTTTCTGCATACCCCCATGGGAAGAAGGCGTGAGTTTATGTATGTCTGTATTTACCTGACATCATGGATAGACTCCATAACATTAATTTCAAAATGCAACTTCTTAGTGACCCAGTCAAAAGCAGCCAAATGTCCCTTCTTGCTGCCCAACAACAGATGCCTTCCATTCCTAGAGTACTTAGTCCTGTATGGTCCAAATTCTAGGTTCAGTTCGAATATCTTGGAGGCTGCAGATATGTCAACATTCTCTGCTATAATCTTCTGTGATATTGCTGTTGTTTTACTGTCTTCATCTACTTCTAGGCCACTGAAATGTTTAAATGTAGTTAGATAAAATGTAAGAAAGTTTCATTTAAAAAAAAGGCTTCACTTAGGTGGTAATATTTTATTTGTAGTAAAAAAACAGAAAAATATGTGATGTCTTGCTCTCAGCCTTTCTATTTAACAAGGGTTCTGTCCATTGACAAAAAATACCAGTACTACTGAATAGAAGATAAAAAGCACAGGCAATGTTTGAAACATTAAATAGAATAAAAACTATTTACCCATGGTCCTCCGTCAACAATATTTCAGCTCTGGCTGCTTGTTCTTGAGCATAGGTGAACTTTCTCTCTCTTTTCCTCAATTTCTCGACATGGAGCGGATGCCTCACACCTTTGCCGACACCCTCGCCGCGGGAATGTACTTCTAACTTCTCAGGATCAATGGGAGCTTTTCCATCAAATTTTTTATTTGGTTTACCTTTTTGCACAGGTCTTCTATCATGCCCTCTATGGCTCTGAAATTATAAGCGATATTTAGATGTAGACAAGCAAAGGATAGTGAAAAAAATAAGGTTAACCTACATTGTTTACATAAACGAAAAATCTTAAATTTACCTTGAATTTGTGTGTTTTTAATAGACCGGGAGTTATCTTTATGTTGTATACTTCCACATTTTGATTTTGTGTTTTAGCCTTTTGCTCTGATTTCTTGTCTTCGGTATCAAAATAACGTTGAGGCGCTTTCTGTAAATCAGAAGTTATGATTTAACCACATTTACGTTTAATTACTGGGATCAATACATGAGATGTTCAAATTACTTTACCTTTTTAGGATTCTTCATTGTAGATGTCCCTTACTTTGTAAATAACGTTATTTTTAATTCAGAATCATAAAATTAATTTTTCACGTGGTAAAAATCTGTTTTGACATAAATCAGTCATGACATCAGACATGCGCGATTGACAATATGTTTGACATAAACGATTGACAATGATAACCAGTTTTGCCATAGATTATGTTGAAGTAAGTTCCAGTTTTTTATTAGAGTTTTAAGCATTTGTTTTAGTCGATTAATACAGGCTACTACTGTTTCTTACTAAAAAGTTTGGATAAATATGAACTGATGCTGAACCTGATATTTCGCAAGTCATACTGTTGGAAAGGTCTTTTGCATGGCAATACAGTTGGGGAGGGAAAGGTTAACCCACGCAGTCCGTTGCCGGGCCCTCGCAGTCTTCGTCGTCGTCGGGCAACGATTTCCGATACAGGCAGCTGAAACAGTAGCAGGGTTTTGTGGACCTAATCATTAATCTGCTTACCCAGTAACGGAATAAAGGTTGGAGCTTGGCTAGCATACTGTAGAAAACTCTCACTGAACTGATGACTCACTGTTCTCACTAGAAGAGTCGAGCGAGTTGTACCGCATTTTAACTACAGGGCCCTATTTCTCGAAACTTATTAGACCAATAATATGAGTCCATGAACGAATATTTTTTACAAGTTTGCTAGTGTGCGTCTCTCGAAGCTACGGTAGTAAAATATAGTTGCCAACTAATAAATATTAGCTACAATTGGCTGAGTAAAATCAATTGAATTTCATAAAAAAATGTGTTATTAAATACTCTTGTAAATTACACTGATAAAGCTATTAGTCTCAGAAGGCTTGTAAAATAGATTAGCCAAAATTATTAGAAAACCAAATTTTATAAAATGTGGTCAGATTCGGACACTTCCGACAGTTGAGATACAATAATAATTATTCGCCGTCGTCGAGTCTTTTTAAACAGTTACGAAATATTCGAATCCACATTCCAGTTTAATAAAAAAGGTATAAAGAATAAAATTGCTTGATAAGTATTTATATTATAACATAATATCACCCCTTGTTTCCCCGAAAGGGTAGGCAGAGGTGTACCTGTAGTACACCCACAATTCGCCAGTTATGTTTAAGTCCCATGTAATAGGGGGCGAGCCTATTGCCATCAACCGGTCACAAATGCAGACTCCGGGCTGCTACTGAGAAATTCCAGATAGAAAACCCAACAACACTGCCCGACCCGGGAATCAAACCCAGGACCTCATGTTATGCAATAGCGCTTGCGACCACTAGACCAACGAGGCAGTCTTTTATATTGTATATCTACTGATTATTTATTATATGTTCACTTAACATTTTGGCTTTTTTAATATTCGGCCAATAGGCATCTGGTACGTAGGTATAATCCTTGGCGGCAGAAATTACCCCAAGAGAATGACAAATTTTTGTAATTTCCTCCCTCTTTTTCCGCTTATCCTGCTTCGATAAAACTTTTGGGAAACCCCCAAACAGAATGTATTTTGTTTCTAATAAATCAAAACCTAGATCCACGGTAAATTTAATTTAATTCAATAATTTACTTTAAATAAAACAATCCGCTTTTACCGCCAATGTGCAAACAACAAAATCAGAATCCAAAAGTGGCGGGAACTTTTTTGTTTTTTTAAATAAGTAAAGAGGCAGGGGTAATGTGTATTCAGCCAAGCCAGCCTAATATTTTTTATTAGTCTGCTACGATTAGTTATTAGTCCAGTACCTGTTTTTGAGAAACACGAAATATTAGGACTTGTAATTTTTACACTAGTAACTAATATACTAGTAAACTAATCATTTCGAGAAATAGGGCCCAGCAAGTAAAAGTACGACTTCCTTCTGATAACAGCAATACACTCTGAATAGGTACAGTCAGCAACAAAATTCGATGAAAACATCAGTTTGCAAAATATTTAATTAAAATCAAACGAGAAGTAAAATTAAAAAGATGTAGGTAGTATAAAAAGCAATTTATCGAATCATTTTGTGTCAATTGTGATTATATGCCTGGAATTAGTGTGTACTTTTGCTGCTGACAGTATCTAACAGTTATTTTGTTTTTACTACTTGCATAAATTACAATTAAAAAAATGAGCTACTTGTTCATTGGACCAAACAGGACTAAGTAATACCTATATATAGATTCTTTCTTTTTTAGTGACTAACTTGGTGTCAGAGTTTTTATGCCTCTCACGGGCCTCTGACTTGGCTTCACATGCCGCGGCCGTCGAGAAATATCTCTCATGCATGCCAATTTCCTTACGATGTTTTCCTTCACCGTTTTTTAAGCAAGTGTATGGCATACAATAAGCACATGAATCCGAAAAGTCAGAGGTGTATGCCTTGCCTTCGAACTCGAGACCTATCAAAATAAAAAATCGAAATTCATTTATTCAAACTAGGCTCAGAATCAGCACTTTTCGAACGTCAAAATTACATAAGACAGTCCCCCAAAAATGCCCGCCCCTCACCACTTCCTAGTGCTTTAGCTGGGAAGAAGAAGTGGCGCAACAAACTCCCCAGCAGCACACCTGTCTGTTTAGTTATATATACTTGATTGTATACAAATCATATGCAAAGTAATTAACACTACGAAACACAAAACATTAAATAAAATTACTTGCCATATGTTAGCTAGCCAATATACCAACATAACAATGAAAACTGTACTCAAGCAGAAATAAAAATTACAACATAAAAACGTAAACACAACTTAATACCTAAATAAAAGCCTCCAGGCCTAAAGGGCGTGCCCGCTTACGTAGGGCTATAGCTGTAACTCGAAGTGAGAAATGAAAAACTAGCACCATCGAAGTAAATTAAATAAACAGTTAATTACTAATAACAATAATGAAAGGACTTGGCAGTCCGACGGTCACACCGGCTATCATCTGCCGGGGTCGCAGGAAGGCTGCCGGGGTCGCGGGAAGGTACACACGGCTATACATTTCCAGTATAAGCTGATCTCGCATTAGATAGGATTTCCGTACAATGCGAGGTCAGCGTAAACTGGAAATGTATAGCTTGATGTGTAGCCGCGTGTACAAAAGGGTTACCGAGGCCCCTGGCAACACAGGCAACGGAAGGAATACGGGTGGGCTTTAGAAAAAAAGGCTATCACTGCTGTGTGTATCTATAGATAACAGGCACGGAAAGAGAGGGAAAATTAAATAAAATCCCTGTTTGATACAGTCACGTAGTAAAAGTTTCTACTGATATTTCGCATATTTTATAACCGTGAAAGTGTTTTACATGACTGATTGTAGATTGCTGCTCGAGAGGATACGTAGCTACTTGAGTGAACCTAGGTACTTACTTGTCACAAGCTATCGTTAAGGCGCTGAACAATTAACCAAAATAAGCTTCTCTTAAGAAAAAAT
Organism: Atethmia centrago; assembly: GCA_905333075.3. Lineage (NCBI taxonomy): Eukaryota > Metazoa > Arthropoda > Insecta > Lepidoptera > Noctuidae > Atethmia > Atethmia centrago. The sequence goes on along the minus strand of HG995378.1, from coordinate 23,289,248 downwards.
ATGTCAAATCTGTATAGTTTGTGGTAGCGGAAAAAATATATGTTAATTTTGAACATAATTATTTCCCAGAACTTGGTTGTTACCTACCAAACAAGTTTTGAAAAAAAAATCTCGATACAAACTAACCTCTTACTTTGAGTTCTAATCCAATATATCAGCATTAAATATGAACATTCGTTACGTATTTAATTAAATAACAAGAACGTCTTATTAAATAATGCAGAACTTGATTGTTTTTTATTTTGGATTACCCAACTCAATTTTGAGTAAATAGAGAATTGCTTCAAATTTTGCAATAAATTACAAGCGTTGTCATCGTGCTTCTCTTTCTTTTCTATGCAATCTGACAGTGACCGCGGTTTAGGTGTTGTCAGCGTCTTTAAGGAAAATAAAAACCACTGAAATAATCTTGGTATTTATTATTTTTATTCTCTTTAACAACACATACTCAATATTTTACAGAAACGTATATGACAATCAGAGTAACATAGTAATAGGTTTTAGTATTTAAATGCGAATATTAATAATTCCTGCGATACCGTCAAACAAAAGATTTCGATAAAAAATCTTTATTTCAGTTAAATTAACAAAAACAAGATTTGTGTCTAAAACTATAAATTGCACATGTTTTTGTGTAAAGCACATTAACTAAATTTATTGCAAATTAACATTAACTTGAGTTAATTAAGCTATCACATATTCCGTAAAGTTAACAATAAATAAGTAACACGTAACATAATCACAGCAAAGTGAACATTGGCTAACAAAGAAAGTAGGTATTCATTTATCCCTAAAATCGATTATCAATTAGTGACTGAATTATTAACTTACACGATCTAATGAGATCTCATTATTACCTAATACAAATAAAAACGCCCTTATGACGTGACAACTATCCGTTATTCACAATTTATTTACAAACTGACTAGAAAGTTCTCTAAGGAGTTATTTTTTGTATATCGTTTATGTCTATCTCATTAATTTAGTCTTAATAGGTCAGCGTTCGGGAGCTGCTGTGACTCTGAAGCATTTGGCACATTCCCAGCATTATCAACTTTTTAAGACAGATTAACAGTGTTTAATTATTACTATTTTATTTTCTTCTGTTTGATAAAAATCTGAGTTTGTATCTGAAATTATGAATTTCCTAAACAAACCACCGTTAGGTGACCAGCGAATTAAATTATACTTTTTATGTCCAAACATAGGTACAATATTTACACGTTGATTTTTATGCGTTTGTGAGGCTAAAATCGCTTACATACAATAGTATAAATTTCTCACCTAACAATTACGTTAATTTTAAGCATATGAGTAACAGTGTTTAAAATTTATTTTATGTCTATATAGTCCAGCTTACAGATAAAAGTCGAACGAATCTTCGAGTGTTATGGTGATGTCATAAAGAAGTCACACATCGTATACAACGGTTTACAAAAGACATCGTTACCTAATACTTAATAGAACACAAATACCTGTCCGGATGTCCCACACGGGACGCAGACGCGCTGTACAGTTATACATGACATATCACGAAACTATTAGTCCCTCACATAGTATCTTGTACCTAATCATAGTCTTTGTCTAATATCTTTGGTGAGTAGCTCCGACACTGCTTCCGCACTACGACGAACACTAAATTGTACTAAATTTAAGTATATATATCACCAATAAGCTCCGCCGATGGCACTCAAGTTGGTTAACTACAAGTTCACTGTCGCTCCGACTCGGCGGCGCTCTGTGGACCTTAAATGGGTGTAGGGAGCACTGTGAAGTCCTGAAGCGCGTTTTTCACTGTTTCGTAGATGGGCCGGTTCTCGTCGGGGCAGTAGCCGTCCGGCGAGCAGAGCGTCTGCAGCTTGGTGAGGTACGAGTCGAAGTTGTCGTGCGCCGGCTTGTCGCCGGGCGCGGGCGGCGGCGGCGCGCCCGGCGTGCCGGCCGCGCTCGCCGGCGCCGCGCCGCCGCCGGGGATCCTCACGTGCTCCAGCAGTGTGATCACATTATTCCGCAGACTCTCGTAATACTCATTCAAATTATTGTTACGTGATATTAACGTCTGGTTCTCCTGAAACAGCAAGCAACATTTCAAAATACAAAATCTTTAGTCCTAAAAGCTCAAGCATAACGGGCAAATCATAAATGTTTGACTTGAATGGCTACTATTATTGATAGTGGTACCAAATTATATAAATGTGTTGGTACTCACAAATGTGTGCTGTGTTAGTAGCACTCAAAGTTGGATGTTTCGAGCCATGACTGTACCATCTAAGTTATCAGACAAAAATTTTGGGTTAAAATCTTTCATGAGATGGATGAAGATTTTTTAGCTCATGGTTGGATCTATTTTGGGACGCCGAAAAGCGAAGAATTTGGAACAAAAATAAAAATGTGTTAGTAAAATGTGGTCTTTTAAATTATATTGTATGTTACTTACCCTATCTCCATGCGAAAGATGTGTCTCCATAGCGTTGATATCTGATTTGAGACGCATCATCTGCGACTCTACGCGCGCGTTCTCTCGCTGAAGCTCCGTAATCTCCTGCTCGAGGGTCATCAGATCCTCGCCGTTCTGTCCCGTCTGCATATTCATCTCCATCCCTGAATTCCAGAACATTATCTGTAGTAAGTTTGTGGATCTTAATCATATGTTTTTTTTTGTAGGAGAAAATTTCAAGTCGCTAATCGGGGAGATATTTTACTTAATATTTTTTTGTTTTTTTAAATAAATACTAGGGGAAGGCTTGAAATGATTTAGCAATATAATGAAATACACACCTGTATAAGGCTTTGGGTACAACGGCGTGATATCGTCCGGGTATTTGGGCTTTTTTGGTTGCGGTGTGGGCGTCGCAGCTCCGGCCACCGGGCACCCAGACAGCGAGCGGTGTGTTAGGAACGAGCCGTTGATGTGTCCCGATCCGTCGCAGCCAGGCGTGGGGCAGTTCACTCCGTCGAACTTTATAGCCGAGGCCGCCGCCGCCACCGCCGCTTTGTGCTGCTCCACTGTACCACCACTTTCAAGTACTCGCATTTTATTGCGGTTCGCGATCGGGCACCCCGAGGCACTGAGGAACGAAAACCAAGCAAATTAAAACACGAACTTTTTTCCATACGCACACACTACTATAGGTACTAACTACACTGTACACAAAACATCTACTTTCCACTGAGAATCAGTCTTACCTTCGATGTGATAAGAATTTCCCTGTAGCGTGTCCAGATCCGTCACAGCCCGGTATAGGGCATCTAAGCAGCGTGGAAATAACCAAGAAACTTATTGGATTACAGAAGAAATGCGGTTATCTCTAAATACTTCTTACAATAGTTCGTACTGAGTTGGAAGGTCAGAGGTATGAAAGCTATGCACGTGTTTGTTGTAGGACTCCTAGAAATTCAATGCCGCACATAAATGACGACAATACATTGAATGTAATTAGTTAGAGCCAGCTCAGATGTCGAGTGTCGTATTACTGTCTGTGATTATAATAGTTATAAGTGCAGTAAATTGCTTACTCGTGTAAGCAGTTTTCTGTTTAGCAAATAAGTTGTCTGCTGTCATATTTTTGCGAACTTTGTATTTAGATATTAGTCAAAGATTATGCTAAAAATAGAAGTGTTAATGTGTGAGGAAAGAAAGTAAGTAAAACATGTCAACAGTTTGACTGAACTTGTCTACTCCTAACTGGTTTTGATAGAAAACCCCAGATGTCTAAATGTTTAATATCAGCTTTATTTACCCGACCAGGACTATAATTTTAATAAGTTTGTGTTAAATTGCACCCAGCACCATTACACAAAATCAGATGAGCAAATGGTGAACTCACCTCAGTGGCTCGGAGTCCTGTCCGTCTCTAGGCTTGCTCTTGGGCTTGTTAGCTCTCGGGCAGCCAGAGAGGGAGCGGTGCGAGGAGTAGTTGCCGGTGACGTGTCCGGAGCCGTCGCAGCCGGGCGTGGGGCACTTGAGCTCCTGCGAATGCGGCTGGAGCTGGGAGCGGTCGGCGCGCGGACAACCGGACAGGCTGCACATAAACAGACTGCTTACAATGGCGTGCCGGCGCAGCGTACTGTAGCTTGCAGCGGCTCGCATATTGGACACGGCATTCGCTGGATTCTTGTTGACAGACACAATTTGGGAGCCATCTAGCCCTAGATTTGGGGACTAAACCTTGCTGGGCTGGATGCATTTTACTACATGGTTCGAGTCAATCTTCTATTTCAAGTTGGTAACTTCAAACATCTGAAGTGATTGAAACGATGATGGACTTGTACAAGTGTGATAGTCTAATATATTTTCTGTAAACTAGGGTAATAAATGGCGAAAATGTCTCTTGGAAACTGTGTTTTAAGTAATTTGGTGTGTCACGTGGAACAGATGTTGTGAACGAGGGCCTTAAAATATAATCGGTGTCTGAATAGATTCCTTTGTACAGCTTATAAAGTCATCGATACCAAATAATATGGCCGCGATACGTTTTTAGTATCAAACTGTGTCCGTATTAGGACAACTAGAACTGGTTCCGCGATAGTATTTTTATTATGTAACTGTGTGTTGGTACTATGTTCTGATTTAGTACTTTACTTTATAGTCGAATTATTAATTCACTGGAGTAATCTGACATGTGCTATCTGTCACTTTGTGTAATAAAACGGTCATATTTATTGTAATGGTGATCGTTTTGTTTAATCGATTTATATAAGTGTGAAATCATCATCATCATGCCTGCCTTTTCCCAACTATGTTGGGGTCGGCTTCCAGTCAAACCGGATGCAGCTGAATACCAGTATTTTACATGGAGCGACTGCCTATCTGACCTTCACAACTCAGTTACTGGGTAATACGATACCCTTGGTAAGACTGGTTGTCAGACTTTGGGGGTTTTGACGACCCGTAACGACTGTCAAAGTCAAATCCACGAATGACAGCCAGGCCCAACGGCTTAACGTACTTTCCGAGGCATGGAGGGGTGTAAGTGTAAAATAAATATTAATATGTGTATAAGTCTTGAATACCAAACATATGACCATTTTATTACACAAATTGACACCTAGCGGCTTTAGTACCTACTTGGTAGAGGTACCTACTTATTGCTGTTAGCGTGTCTTAGTCTGTTACATATTTCTTCGTAGTCAGAAATTATGTAAAAATTATTTACCGTCGTCGTCTATTTTGATGACCCCACGTGTAGGTACTAAAAATTATGCATCGATTTTGTAGTAAGTTAGGTACTTTTAAGTAATGAGAGTGTGTTAGAACAATTGGTTGCCCTAATTCCTATAGATGAATAACAATTAACTGTAAGTAAACTGTTAAATTTAATTACACTGCAACAAAGTTTCACGGTATTCAATTTTCATGTGTGAAGTTGCACATTACTCCTAATTAAGTCGCACATTGCTCTTAATTTATTTAACGTGTTCATTAACTATACAAGTTGATACGCATTAAAACGTCGAGTTTCGACCGTTAATACCGACCTATTTTCCTATAGTAGATACAAATAAATAAACTCGATAAGTTGAGATTCTATTGAATTAAATTTTGTAGAATTGAGCAGAGTTTTTGGTTCTAAAGAGGAATGCTGGTGTCTGGAGAGTGGCCAGATTTTGAGATCCTCTTCACGTAACGTTACTCTTAAGTTAGGTAGCTAATATATATTCAAACTTGTTTTTGCTTTAATATCCTGAGATTTAATGTCACTTGCACGTAGGGTTGTCAGGTGTCCAGCTTTTTACACTCGTGTCAGGCCTGTTCGGCTTTTCAAAAGGTCAACCCCGCCCCACCAAAAGATGCCGAACGAAAGTACAAATTCCTTAAGTAAGAACAAAGTGTGATTCATAATAAGTAACATAATATACTTACTTACGTATAATTAAGAGTTGAATAAGTCTCAAATGAATAATAGTAATAAATACATAAATAAAAGAATCATTTTTTTTTCTAAAAGCCTGACAGGCTTTCAGGGCAAAATGTCCGGCTAAATATGAATCTGTGGCCGAATTTTCTATTTTTGGGCCTGGCAACCCTATTTGCATGTCATAATTAGATAAAAAAAATAAAATAAAATATTTTTCTTTCTTTATAAGGTCTATTTTGCTATCAAGACCAATGTGACACCTTTTTTTTTTTGTTCCGGTTTGCAAAATCCTCATGGATGTCCTCTGCCCTAGGGCGGGCGGAGGGGTCAGTCAGACTCTACTGACTAAAAACCACCCCGGTCTTCCCCTCCCACACCTGCACCGGGGATCATGGGATCTAATGCGACTTCCGCGATCCCCGGCTGGTCGCCATTGCGGGTCACCTCAGGCTCGCGGGGGGGAAGGTGATCTAGTTCAACCTCAGTTAAGTTTCAACTTACTAAGAGTTTTTGTCAAAGCAATTACGAGGTCAACTGTAGGCACTAACCTACTAAGATGCGATGCCTCAAAATGATAGGGAAGTGGAATGCATAAAATTAAATGTAAAAAAAAACCATTTAATTTGATGTTTGTTGACGATTATCTGTTTGTAAACAAACTCGTAACCTAACCAATGTTTGCAGTAAGCATGAGCGAATCATAAAACAAATTCAGATATTTTCAGAAGGTAATAATTCATACATGCTCCATGTACGAAATAAACTCCATCTTACAATTTATGGATAATCGTAAAAATAGTTTGGTTGGCTTGGCTTGCATCTGCTAGTTTGGTTCTAACGCATTTGAATTTAAATATAGAATACACACGGAGATCTCCATAGTTCAGATGTCCATAAATAAAGGTGTTCTTGTCATGTGGCCTGACCTCTAGTAAAAACTTTATGGAATATTTTTTAGGGTTCCGGAGTCAATAAGGAACCCTTATAGTTTTGCCATGTCCGTCTGTCTGTCTGTCAGCTTAGCTCAGAGACGCTTAGTAATAATATAAATCTGTAATTTGGCATGGGTATACATGTTAATCACGCCGACAAAGTGGTAAAATATTTTTTTTTTGGATTTTACCTTCCTTGCACGTAAAATGGGGATGATATTTTTTTTCTCATGTATCCCATGGTGTTGGGTATCGTTGGAAAGGACGCAAACGGCGTTAAAGTGCTCATGTTTGTTAGAGTCAAGCTAAATGGTTGTCTTTGGATTTGTGAAAAAAATCATGGCAGTAGTGTATACAACGAAATTAAAAGGAAAACTATCTACAGCTAAGTAGGCTTTACAAGTTAACGAGTAATAAGTTGACCAACTTACATTTGCAGTTGGAGAATTGACCGTGATGACAAATATCGATATATGGGAGAACATGTTTTTGAACTACAATGTCAAGTTTGTTTTGAGATAAATTCATCCCAAGTACGGAACCCTTCATTGTGCGTGGTCCGACACGCACTTGGCCGGTTTTTATGGAGTTATTTCGCTTTATAGTCGAGCATACTGCGTCATAACTATGTAGTAGAGATGCCGCGAATAGTTGTTATAGCGGATAGTCGAATACCGATTAATCGCGATTCCCTATGATGAATAGTCGAATACTCGCCATTATTACTCGATATAAAAAAGGAATATAAAAAGTTGTTTATTTATTCTCAAATAATAATATTACATTCACAATCTGCCCCTTTTGGACTTTAAATACTAAATTTTAAAAATACTAAACTTCAACGTCACTAATTTTTGGCTAACTTTTTATACCATTAATGATAATAATACTAATAAAAAATAATAAACTAGCAACACTCACGTCAACAGAACGTCAAAAATTTGTTTTCACAATTTCCATATTTTTATTAATTTTAGACGCAGTTTTTTTTTTGTTTGAGAAACCCAAAACAAGCCTGAAACTCATGATCGCAATATAATAAAAAATACAACAACAACAACAGCAAAATCAATGAAATTTATTACAATAATACCGAATGAGGACGGTGACATCTGTCATGTCATCTCCGACAAAACAAAAATGATGAAGAAGAAAATCAAATTTAAAATATGTTGACGAGATCTGCTGCACGAGCACGCCCACCACCTCCGGACTCTTCGCTCAGCTCCGCCTCGCCGCCGCTGGTACCCAGCCCCACTGTGAGTGCTGTGACGACACCGGCCGCGGTAGTTGCGTCGAGCTCGAGAGACGAGTATTTTTCCCCGCCGACGTCGCCAACACCTGTACGTCGGCAGGGGAGAGGCCGGCCACCGAAGAGCTTGGGACTTAGGGGCCAACTGGCCCCAAGCCGGGTCCCCGCTGCCGGTGGTTGTGTGCAGCGCATGAGATGGACTCAGTCTATGAATGAGAACGTCATGCGCGCATATTACGGGTCTACAGAGGGGGGAACCAACCTCACTGCGTACCGTGTTAGGATGCTGTCTCTGTTCCAGAAACTAGAGCCAACCGTCAACGTCTCAGCCCAACGACTATCGGATCAGGTGCGAGTCATCCAACGCAATCACAGGTTGGACGATGCCGCACTTGATAGGCTGCGCTCAGAGGTACTGAGCAACCATATCGTCTCAACTCCGGCACAAACCGCGACACATGCACCAATCATTAATGCAATCCCGCCGCGGTCCAATCACGATGTTGAAGAGGAGGATGATAGGGTTGCCACAGTAAGTAGCCAGTGCAACGTCCGATTGAGAAGCGCACTGAAAGATGCGTTTCGCGAGTATAGGTCCACTCCGACCGAACTTAGACCCCGACTACCACGCCTACCCATGCACAAGAAAAATAGGGCGCTGGTATGTACCTTGGACTCGCTGCTTAAGGATTTCTTCGAGAGCAGCGAGGATCTCGTTGATACACACTCGATCCTATATTGCGCGGCTGTTGCGGCATGTCGTTTAGCGAACGTGAAGTTCCCAAACTGTGACGGAGCTACGCGACCAAAACCAGCCGTACCAGCCTGGCAATGCAGGATCGAGCGTCGTATTGATGGGGCCAGGGTACTCATAGGCAAACTATACTGCTTCAGGGAGGGAAATACACGACCACGAGTGATGCGCTTTGTAAGGCGGGCATTCTCGGGGACTGGAATCAGCCCTCGAGAATACATGTCTCGTGTCACGGAGCGCATCGACTTCCTGAAGCAGAAAGTTTGTGCATGGGCGAGCCGTATTCGGCGGTATAAGCGGCGGGTTGATCGATACACGCAAAATCGCATGTTCCAGAGCGATGAGAGGTGGGTATATAGAGCTTGGGAGCGACCTGAACAAAACGAGACAGACGTCTGCCGCCCCGATGATGCCACCACGACTGCGTTCTGGCGCAGCATCTGGTCGGTACCTGTCTGCCATGCTGAGGCTGACTGGATGCGGGATGTCGAGCGAGTGTGTGAAACTATACCAGAAATGGAAGTAGTCATTATCACGCCATCAGATATAGCTAGAGCGGTCCGTCCGTTACCGAATTGGAAATCACCAGGACCGGACGGACTGCACAACTTTTGGCTGAAATGGCTAACTAGTTCACACACTTGCCTGGCATCTCAGTTCCAGTCATCCTTAGAGTGTGGGTCGCTACCACAGTTTCTGACGACAGGCATTACCCACTTGCTCCATAAGTCAGGTAGTCCCGCGGAACCCAAGAATTATAGACCGATCACGTGTTTATCGACGGTCTATAAACTTCTTACATCCATTTTGAGAGCGAAAATTAACACACACATTGACAGTAATTCGATTATGTCAGCCTCTCAAAATGGATGTAGGAACGGGTCCCGTGGCACTAAGGAGCTACTTCTCATCGACATGGCCATTAGCCAACAGGTTCGTCGATTCCGCAAGGATCTGTCGACTTGCTGGATAGATTATAAGAAGGCCTACGACTCGGTGCCACATACATGGCTCATGAGGGTGCTGGAGTTCTACAAAATAGATACAACTCTACGCACCTTCCTTGAATCGTGTATGGGGCAATGGAGGACAGTCCTTCGCTATCCAGGGTGTCGACAGATCCAGGGGAATGATGAGCCTGTATGGATTAAACGGGGAATATTTCAGGGTGACAGTTTAAGTCCACTTTGGTTCTGCTTAGCCCTGAATCCTCTAAGCACGCTGCTGGAGGATTCAGGTCTAGGCTATCGGTTGAGAAGAGGTGGTCAGGTCATATCTCACCTCCTCTACATGGATGACTTGATGAAATCTTTGCCCCCAACAAATTGCAACTGATGGAGCTACTGAAGGTAACTGAAACTTTCAGTAGCGCCATCAGAATGGAGTTTGGTGTGGACAAATGTGCAGTCATGCATGTAAAGCGAGGGGAGATAATGGAATCCGAGGGAATTCAACTTTCGGATTCCATACACCTTAGATCCCTCTCCTCACCCGAAAGCTATAAGTATTTGGGTATGTCGGAAGCGTTAGGCATCAACGTTACTGACATGAAGCAATCATTGAAGGAGCGCTTTTTTGGCCGTCTGAAGAAGGTATTGATTAGTCCTCTTTCAGGCGGAAACAAGGTGCGTGCCTTCAACGGTTGGGTCATGCCGGTTTTGATGTACTCTTTCGGCATACTCAAATGGACTCAGACCGAACTCGACGCCCTGGATAGGAGGGTCCGTACACTGTTGACCGCAAACCGGATGCATCACCCACGATCATCGGTGATGAGACTGTACATCCCGCGGAAGTGCGGGGGTCGAGGCTTTTTAAATGCGAAGACCCTCCACAACCGCGAGATATGCAGTCTCAGGGAATATTTTTTGAAAACCGAAGTGGGTATGCACCGTGATGTGGTCGCAGTGGACAAAGGGCTCACCCCACTTTCCATGGCTAAAGAGAACTGGTGCAAACCTGTAATACTTACAACGGATGACCGCAAGGAGATATGGCAAAACAAGGAGCTACACGGGCGCTTCTATCGGGCTCTTCATGAGCCCGATGTAGATTTTTTAGCGTCCGTATCCTGGCTACGCTTTGGGGACCTTTTCGGGGAAACTGAAGGTTTCGTCTGTGCAATTATGGACGAATTTATCTTGACGAATAACTACCGGAGACATATTATGAAGGACGGGACGGTTGACGTGTGTCGGGCATGCCACCGTCCGGGTGAGTCTATCAGACATATTATCTCTGGTTGTTCTCGTCTGGCTAACGGCGAGTACTTGCACAGACATAACCAAGTGGCTAGGATTATTCACCAGCAACTTGCTTTGAAATATAAACTTGTGAACTCTGAGGTACCGTATTACAAGTATGCGCCCGACCCAGTTCTCGAAAATGACCATGTCACGTTGTACTGGGATCGGTCTATCATTACTGACAGGACTATTGTCGCCAATAAGCCTGATATAGTGGTGATAGATCGATTAGCGCGCCGCGCAATGATAGTCGATGTTACCATTCCACATGACGAAAACCTCGTGAAAGCTGAGAAAGAGAAGCAAATAAAATATCTCGACTTAGCACACGAGGTTGTTGACATGTGGAATGTTGACTCGGCTGTCATTGTGCCGATTGTCGTTACGGCCAATGGCCTGATGGCTGAAAGCCTCAACCATCATCTCTCGAGGCTCTCGTTAGGCGGCTGGATCAAGGGCCTGATTCAGAAGGCAGTACTCCTCGATACGGCCCGCATTGTGAGGAGGTTCCTGTCTCTGGAGTCCTAACCACCGGTAGCTTGGACTCTGCTCCCGACACCGGCGGACCACTATTTTTTATATTTTTAAATGTTTTTTTTTTATACCTTTTTTCAAGAAATATTTAAAAATATATTTTATATGTAAAAAAATAAATAAACGAAATAATACTAAGTGTGTTTTGTTTTTAAAGATTAATAAAAGTTTAATTATTTTTAAGTCTAAGTATAGTTTTTCTGTTAATTAAACGTTTATTTTTATTTAGACAATTATTCGCCGAATGTCGAATACTTACACTATTATTCGGTATTCAACGAATAACAAAAAATGTCCAGTAATGCCGAATACCGAATAATAGTGAGTATTCGCGGCATCTCTACTACTACGTTCACACTATACGCTTTATCGATAGCCGGTCTACTTTGTATGGCAAGTTATTTGACGGCGATCCGTCATAAAGTGCACAATCAATGGATGGAATCACTGGCGTGGAAAGCTCATCAAGCGATGACGAAGATATAGAATTTATAATTATTAAAAAGAAAAATGTAACAGATTCTGGATGTCTGAATCGTCAGATATAGCTCTGGAAATCGCTCAAGTTTGTCGAGTACCTACAGCAAGCCAATACTTTTAACATAGCGTTGTGTGAACGTGTCTATATAAAATGTATGCTGAGTGATATTGTTGTGGTATAAAATATTTGCTAAATGCTATATAGGTATTATAGCGTAGTCTGAACTGCCCTTTATGGTCAAAACTTTTACCCATAAAATAAGGACACAGCGAATTATGTAGGTAGAAAGAAGGTTTGTACCATCATCAATCGCTCATCCAACTTTAAATAGTTTACCGTGCTTTACCACTTTTGACAACAATTACCAGTACCCTGTATACATGAAACTTTAATGGTTAAAACTATTTAATTGTCACATTGCTCTTGAAAGAAAATAGACGTAGATCGTTGTTTTACGACGTGTAAGTGACATTCATTTCAACCTAAGGGCACAGCGGACGCAGCAGACGGAGCTGTCCCCGTGGAGGCGATCGGCAGCAGAGATCTCTCGCGTCCGGCCCTGGTTCAGGCCATGGTACGGAGCGAGAGGGCATGGGCAGCCGTCACCTCCTTCTGCGAAGCAGTAATGCTCGCGAAGGAGGAGGCGGGACGGTTGAGGGAAAGGCATGTTTCGCGCCCTCTCGCCCCTAGCCGCCGCAGGAGACGCCCTGGGCGTCGGGAATCCCGGGCGGATTTCCGGCCACCGTAGGCGCGGGCTTGCGGACGGTGAGCAATGGGTAGCTCACCGTCCGGCAAGGACCAGGCCCGGGTCGACGGCGCGTCGTATTCCACGCGCGCCTCAAAGAGATGTCAGCACAAATGTAGGGGTCCACTAGGGCCGATGCCTGCCGGGGTCGCGGGAAGGTACATATGGGTCACCGAGGCCCCTGGCAACACAGGCAACAGGAAAGAATACGGGTAGGTTTTAGTCAGTAAGAGTCTGACACACCCTCCCGCTCCGCTCAGAGCGGGAGAAGTTATTTGAAGATTTCCCACCCTCAAAAAAAAAAAAAGGCATTTGTCCATCGCAGTCGTCACCGGGACGTCACCGAGAAACGAGATTATTCGAACTGAACATGACGGTGACGGCGGCTGAACTCGGCGGTTCAGTATGTATAATACACAAAACAAAACCTGGGCGAAAGGCGCCGAAATGTGACGCCAGTGTGTGGTCAAGATTTAACGTGTTCTTCTATTGCCAGCACATTGGCATAATCTTGGCCGGACGAGTTCTAGTGGTCGCGCCGAACTATTGGGCAGAAACTTCGGCAGCTGGGATGAAGGCGCTGGGTTGACGAACGTGCGGTGGACACGCGGCCCTAATAAATGTATATATTTCGGCGTCGCCTCATCTCGTTCTCGGTGAATGACGTGCCGGTGACGGCTCTGGTGGACAAACGCACTTAGCTTGGTAAAGCAATTTCAAGATCGACATGAGTTGAACTGTAGATACGATTACTGACAAATGCGTGCACTGACTGCAGGTCGACTCAATCTGTGTGGTTCTTTCCTCAAAATACCATTTTAGACACTACATGGTCTCCACATAATCTGACCAAGATTATGTCTGGACTTTAAATGAGACTGTGACCTCTGATGTTGTTCGGCCTTTCTTCTCAGAGTAGAGAAAATGCCGACCTCATCTAGTTATAAAAAATATTATTGACGTGTAATAGTGATTGTACAAACCTATTTAAAGTAATAAAATCATTTACCATTTACTTAGTGACTTACAAAATACTGTCTTACTTATAGCTTCAACTTCTAGTTACAGACAGATAAAATTTTGTTTTCGCTGAGAATTGACACCACGTACATGTATGCAGAGCTACGTCTATTAAGATTCTTAGCACGTGTCTTTGCTAATGCGCTAATTGATAGAAAGGCAACATTTGAGAACAGTTGTACCAAAGTAGGTGTCAGATGACTTTAGTAGGTAAGTGGGTACCTAAATATACAGAAAAACCCATTTACCTATTTAACAGATAAGAGGTTCCTACTTCTTCCCTAGGAACCTTACTTACTCTCGTTAGGTACTTACCTATAAAATATTCGATCTTAAATAGGTACAGTCAACAGCACATCAGGTAATACGAAACTGTCAAATTTTTCCAAATGATTTTAAACCATAAAATGTTGTCGGTTGAGTTTAAAATCGAATGATACAATTGGACAGTTTGTGGTAACTTATATATGTATTTCTAAAACTATTGTGTTGCTGACTATCAATGAGAAAGACATGCCTAAAACATTGGTTCAAACATCAAGGTAAGTATAAAAATATATTATTATTCTTTTGTCCGAAGAGATTTGACTGTAAAATCTCTTCGTGTAGAATTAACATAGCTATTAGCATATAGGCACGACATTGTTCTGTCATTGTTTATGTATTAATCTTTTGAAAACAAAAGTGGAGTAACGAATTCACGAGGCACTATGTCATATGTTCGTAAATATGTAAATAAAGCTGCAAGCGTCCTACGTATGCTACCACGTGGAAGACTGCCTCTTAAAAACATACCTTATCATTTACGTCATAAGATTTCAAATTGATAAAAAAAGGTCTAGCACCGATTGTAACGGTTGCGTATAATGTAATTTTTATCAGCTTGGCGATAATAGATATTTGATTCTATGTATATACGAGCATTTTTCTTACGTATGCGTAGTAAAGACTATGTATCGTGTCCACGTATTCTTTATCACCGTCTTTTATTTAAATAGTTTGTATAATTATTATTTTAATTATTTGCACACACAAGAAACACGCAGTATTAGAGCAACAAGGCGTAAAACAATGTTATAGCACGATCTGTGACGAGGAATATTAATAAAGGCATGCGGTTAGTTTGCATCAAAATCCCGTGGGACGCCGCCAATTGGCGCGGAAATGTGCAAATTGTCGCTCAGGGGCGCAATTGTGGACGCTCTACTTAGCCGTACAAACGTAAAACATCGAACACTCTTTGTTTTTAAGTAGTTTCAAAACTAATCATAACATTCTATATAAAAACTTTAAGAAAGTATACAACGGGTTATTAAACTCTATCTAATCATTTGACTTGAAGCCACGACTTACGATAGTCATCTAAATATTTTAACTCTATCTCTTATGACAACATTTGTTCGTTTAATTAATTAAAAAAAAATACATTCTACAGAAACAGTTCCTTTTAAAAAGTCTAATAAAGAAATAAAAATAATGGTTCGATGTTCAAAATTTGCAAAGCCGCAGATATATTGCAACCGCGAAATTGTATTCTGCCAGTGATTGCCGCTTGCCTGCGGTGCGTCGCGAAGTTGCCAGAAATGTGTCCGGAGCCGTCGCAGCTCTCGACTGGACACTGGATGAGCTCCCTCGACTCCCGTATCCGGTAACTCAGTTTCCCATAAAAGTCGTCGCGGTGATAGCTAGCGTGAATAAATAGATACGTAACAGTATTGTTTTTTTTTAACAAAAATAACTTGTTAAAAATAAAAGAAACTTATAAAAATATTCAAGGTCTTAAAAGTTACTGTTTCCCGTAATGATTGAAGTCATTAACCCAACGAAAATACATAGTAACACAACTACAGAAAAGTTTTTAAACTAAAAACTTTGCCTCCAAAAACGTTATCTAGTTACGTGAGACGAAGTTTTTGAATGTTTACAAAGTTGGTATTATTAGCTACTCGCTGTTGTGTTTACGTATTGGATGATAGGAAAACTATAAAAAGTTTTAAGGACACGACAAAAGTGATATAACAATTTTAGTTCTTACCTATTTCGCCGCATATCTGCGCCGTCGTTAATATTAACGGCAGGAAAGTGGCACAAATAAAATTTAAAGTGTGTGTATCTTATCGTTCGTGTGTAGTTTATCTGGTGTGCGCGCAGCTCGCACAGCGCGCCTGCGCGGCCGCCGGCGGTATATTTAGACTGATCCACCAAGTGTGACTTGTGTTGCGTTCGAAAACATGCAATAGAATTATTCTAACCTAAAATAACTTCACGTTGTATTAATTATTCTGAATGAAAAAATGCGCTACGTGGGATATTCGAGTAAGTTTCAGGGACACATGTGCTGTATATTTTGTTAGTTTATTTTATTAATACATAATATATGTATAAAATATAAAAAAAAACTGTTTTACAAATCGTTTTTGTGCTCTTTTGTTAAAATTATTACCTACATGGTATTTTTTTGCATTGTTTTAGAATTCGTTTTCCGGGTTACCTACTCCAATAGGTTTGTTGAATGTTTACTGTTGATATGTTTTAAATTATCCGTGACAATAATTTTATCACGACATTTGTAAATGTCAAATAATACTGTGAAGCCTTGGTGATGTAAAATGTGCGAAGTTCATAAACGAATGAACACCTATGTGTGTGGCATTTACTTATAAATAAATTGTATTCTGCTGTGTTAAAAAAAGCTTCAACTTTTGTATTTCATTGACGTTAGCATATCCTGCCATTGTAACACCCGTGGTAAAATAAGGAACTAATCATAAATGTACTGAATTTGACGCACCGTTCTTTGGCTTCCCGAGCAGCGCCACCGGGATATATCAAGATGTACAGCCATGTGGTAACAAAGTTTTATTTATATTAAATGCGAAAATAAATCTTGAAATCCCTACATTTTTTTTCAATTTAAAGCACTTCACATTTAGCAGAATGATTCTGTCATTTCAAAACATAATCATGAAAACTTTTCTGCGTGTATCCGAACATTCTGAACGCATCGTGCAGAATACGGCCGCCCACCGCGTAAGGCAGCCAAGTGTTGAATGTTTTCACTTACGTCACTCATTTTGTGTCGATCAACAAAAGAAAACATGTTATGAGAATTCAATACGAGAGCGGAGCACACTTGTGCAACAGCTGCAAAGGGTCCTTTATGTTATTTTTTATATAAAAGATGTTGGTACAAATAATAATAATGTACATACAGACAGTACTGGATGAACAGACGTGTCTCCTCTGCTACGTACAAATACTGACTAACATTTTAATTTCGTAATCAGAACTTGTGAGCGTCTTTTTGAAAAATGTTGAGTAGGTAAAATTATCTTCTATAAGTAGATACACTTAATGGTACCTATTAAATCACTAATCACCAATTTTGGAAATAAACATGTTTCTGGATGTTGTTTTGGTAGATATTTATAACTTTCATAAACCGCACTTTAGGTGTTATATTACAGTGCCCATATTTCGGCATGAAGATGTAATGTCAGTAAGTAGTAGAGTTTATGCCTTCTTGCCATGTCTCAAGCTCAAACTCAAGCATTTATTTCAATTAAATCATTTACAGGCACTTTTGACTTGCCAAGGAGTCGGTCAGTTAGAAATATGAAACTAGTTGCCCATTCCAAAGCGTAGTAGGTACCTATGGAGAGTAGTTTGACACAAAATGTTAAGGTGGATCCGCAGTGGTAGCCCGCGAAATTCATATTTTATTACGTTTTTTTGCAATGTCTCAGGTTGTATCTTGATCAAAACATGATTCGCGACCATAACAATTTTGTAAGTATTTACAGATTTATAATCATTAGAATCATTAATACATCTCTCTTAGTTGGATTTGTTCCTTAAGAACAAATCTCATAGGGAACAGCTCAAAGGGGTGTTCCCTTTGAGCTGTTCCCTATGAGATTTGTTCTAAAAGAAATCGGAAACGATTCTAATAATTATAATTTTGTAAATACATTTATGTTAAGGTGGCGAATCATATTTTGAACAAGAAGCAACTTGACACATGACCTGCAAATTGCAAAAACCCTAAGAAAATTTGAATTTCGCGGGCTACCACTGCGGACCCTCCTATAAATAAAAATACCGGAACTAACCTTTATTTCGTTCCAGAATTAATAGAACAAAAGAAGAAAACAAGAAACATTTGCTCCCTGCTCTGTATACAAAATTTTGAAAGCGTTAGAATTGCGTTCGTATTGATAAGGTCCTAATGTCAATATTGTTTGACCCTAGGGTCAGGAACTCAGGAAACGTTACCCCCGGGTGGAGGGTTTGCTTTAGCTGCTTTACGTACTCACTCCTACAGTACGACCAGAAGTAACCCTCGTTCACACGCTCATCTTACCTAATTTATTTTATTGACGCATTATACGTTAATTTAGTACGGTGAGAGAACCAGAATAACACTTAATGTAAGATGGCAGAGTTTTAGTACAGATAGGTAGGTACTAAATTATTTTTTCTAATCAGTCGGTTGCTTGCTGTTGCAATTCAGCAGCAATTATTTAGAAAGTTAATGATGATAAAATCATATGTAGGTACAGTGCAGTGCTTCTATTTTGTACACACGAATGATAATTTCATGTCCATCAATTATTAGATTTATCGTGTATAACAATTTGAATTCAGAACTATGTACTTCTGAATTTTCTATCAGTTGCAAAGGGCAACTGAGAGAAATCCGACGACTGACGAAACACGAAGTTTGCCGAGAGACATTAAGAACACAGAAGCACTGTACCGCTTTCACAAAACACGAGTCATTACATATCACCAGTGTTCTTACAAAAATCCAATGGGTCACCTAACCTAGAGTTGAAGCAAAATTTTTTTCACGGAGCGACTGCCGTCTGACCTCCGCAACTCATTAGGGAAAGGAAACTATGTTATATCTTATAGCTAACTCCTTTTTATCCATTTGCTTTATCCTGAAAAGCCTTTAGAATCTTGAGATACTGCCACAATCCGAACAGATTCGGTCTAGGGACAACCACTAGGGATCCCAGATTATCCGAGCGTGGGTTTTTGCCGGCTTGTAGTGTTTTCATTAGAGCTTGGACTATGTACGTGTATCTCCAAACCATTATGCAGGCTTGAACATCCACTGATGCGGAACTGAAAAGTCATTGACGTCCGATGGCCATTGACGGAACCAGCTTGGCTAGTGTTAAGCATCTGTTTGGTGGAGTGATCCATTCTATTAAACCTCGAAGAAATTGGTCTTCGTCCTGCGGTCTTTGGCCAACTATCTCTTGACCTCTTGACGGGACATTATCGTAATTATATTCACCTGCTATCTTTGGGCTTGTCGTGCGGGGCGTGCGGGGGTGGCATGTAGCACGGCGGGGAGTAAGGGGGCGCGTGCGGGGGGTACGCGGGTGGCGGGGGGTACGCCCCGCACTGGTACTGGTAGCCGCCGTAGCCGGCCGCCGCGGCCGCTGCGGCGTAGTCCGGCTGGGCCAGGCCGTACCCTGCGACTGGATGTGGACTGACGCCACCGTAACCTATGGGATGAGATGGTGTTAGTGGCAACGGTTCCACGCTTCCTTAACTAGCAATAGACGAAATTGCGTAATCTCTCAATATTGTAAAGTTACCCATGTATCTTCAGTTGCCCTTAGTTTTGGCGTAAATATAACAACAGATATAGTGTCTACAGGTGTTGCTCTTTCATTTTCTAATGAATACCGTAACGAATCAAATATTCCAAAATTATTATTTCAACCCCCACGAGATCGCATGAATTATAATTATTCCGAAAACCTCGCGAGGCAAACTTTTGTGTACATTATAAAATTACTCCCACTCATGTTTTACCCACGGCGTGGTATACAGTACACGCTGAGCGCCGTGAGAGTTCAGTAGCTATTATAAATTTTAATTAAAGCTTCGTACACAGTGATCCACAAAAACCG
Organism: Atethmia centrago; assembly: GCA_905333075.3. Taxonomy (NCBI): domain Eukaryota; kingdom Metazoa; phylum Arthropoda; class Insecta; order Lepidoptera; family Noctuidae; genus Atethmia; species Atethmia centrago. Next base: position 23,269,496 of record HG995378.1, on the reverse strand, counting down.
CGGTGTACACTGGCATGTAACCGCACCTTGCGGCGCCGGGCCGCACGGTACTCGGCCGGATTACCGACGTTACCGCGCGTGTACAACGCATGGGAGTGATTACCGCGGTCGCGTTTTAATTTGTACGTCGTGTTTAACGGCACCAATGTGTACCAGCCCTTATGAGGGGTAAAATGTAGCTATGTAGCGAATATGGGACATACGATAGCTCGTATAAAGGATTACATTAAAATAAAATGAGGGAAGAAAATTGTATGCTCTCATAATAATTTGCGTAATGAGTTCTTACCGGCGGTGTCTCGATGGTAAGCTTCTAGGTATGGATGGCTGCCACCGCTGTCGGGAGTTGATTCTCGACTGTAGGAAACTCCGCCGGGGAAACCTCGACTGTTGGAAAAATAACGATTTTTAATTGATATTCAGTGTTAAGTATATTAAATTAAAACCTATTGAAGAAATTGCCTCACCTATGTGGTAAACGGGAAACGCTAAGGTCGAGGGTTTGGCCCTGCGGACTGGGCACCTGGGGGCTGGCGGTGAGCTGAGGGGAAGCTCCCGGCTGCGGGCTGCCTCGGGCGCCGCCCCCGCTGCCACCACCGGCGCTTGTGTACACCGGCGATGCGTATGGACCCTGTTATGAAAATTGATTTAGTTTGGGCAATTAATTTAAAAGGGCCGATTATGTTTTGTCTAGTCCTTTTTATTGTATCTATTCTCACCTGTGGACTACCACTAGAAGTGGAAAGATCTATGGCGGGGCGAGGGTCGCGGGGGTCCCGGGGCGTGGGGCTGCGGGGCCGCTGCGCCTGCGCCGCAGCTATCTTCACCGACAGGTTGATGGCGCTGAACCCGGGCGGGACGCCGGGGCCCATCGCCGCCACGCCACCCACGGCACCCACGCCGCTACCAGCCTCGTAGTGGTACATTGGTCTGGTGGACACGGCCAATTTCGATCATTTCGCAGGAGGTAAAATTAAACCGAAAGTCTACTAACGAACTGTCTTTAGCAATTAGCTTTCTAAATCTCATTAGAAATATGTTAGGATCTAAGCATCCCGTTTACCACATAAGCGTTCGACACTGGTTGTTGGTGACCTACCTAGGGTATATAGGTCCGGAGCTGGTCTCCTGTTCGGACTGGTCTGTTTTCATGGGGGTGGGGAGGTGGGGGTCGTGGTAGCGCTCTTCCTCCCAGCCGTAGGGCCGCTGCGGGCACTGCGCGGGGTCGTAGCGCTCGAAGGCCGGTGCGCCCTCGTAGCACCGCGATTCGTAGCCGTACCGCGCTTCGTTCATTTGGCTACGAACGGAATCATGACGTCAGACGTGAAGGCACCAAAATTAATCACTATCTATACATTCTAGCCTACTGAGCTTCCATGTTTCGTAAACGCTTGGCAGACAGCGAGAATATTTCACATTATTTGAAATGTTTCCATAGCATCAATTCTCTACTCAAAACTTTACCTAATAAGGCATGTAACGAATGCAATTACAATTATGAACGTTCACTAAATTTAGAACTTGAACTTAACCAAATTACAGCTTCATTACATAGCGGTAAATAGGTACCTACAAATTTGTGCACATATAGTCATGAAATTAATTAATATAGTTGGTCTGAAAATATAAGTTTAGGTACATTTAGCAGTGAATAGCAATACGCTAAATTAACACCTATTTTAACAGACATCAACAATCCTAATCGAATATCAACGTTCACTGATTTGAATGTTTGTCACTGAATTACGCAGTAACGACAATACCAAAGAAATAAATTATTAGCAGAGATAAATGCATTCCGATTTCCCGAATATCTTTCTATTCAAAATGCTTACATTTTATCTTACGGGCAGAATTAACGACATGGCAATTTAAATGCCTAGTTTGGGGCCCGCTGTTAAATCTGTCTAAGTCTTCTACTTAACTTAGGTTAACAATAACATAGTTCTTAAACATGCAAGTAACATGTTACTTGTACTTTTAAGAACTATTTTTACCTAAGTTAAATACTTGGATTCTAATTTAAATGAATTTGAATAATTTATTTACCTATACGACCTCACATGGTCATCTGGCGGCCTTTCATAAGGAGATCTCTGGTCAGGCGGCGCGCCGTAGCCGGCGTGGCGCGTCTCCATGCTTGGGGAGTCGCGCTCGGGCTCGCCGGCCTCGCGCTTCGGCACCAGCAGGTCGGCGGCCTCTCGCTTCACGGCGGGGCTGCGAGGCGATGCCTCGCGGTCCCGGGATATGCTGCCCGAGGAACTAGCGACGCTCTCCTGGCTGATCGCGATCGGAGGCTGCGAGATTGAACTATGGGATACTGGAGAGAAAAGGGAGTTTTTAGGTGTTGTAGATTGAAGAATTGTGTAGGGAGATTCGTAAATTCCATCTAAGAATTTGTCTTGTTTTGGCTATTTTGCTCTGTTAATTTGTCACCCGGGCAGGTAGTGGTGCGTGCTTCGGTTGAGCTGACTACCTTCTACGTCACATTGACTCGTCGTCTCCTGAGGGTCTGGCTGTCTGTAACCTATCAGCGGCCATGCGCGCCACGGCTGTGGGGCAGCTCGAGTGGGAGCGGTGCGTGCTTAGCTTGAGCTGACTACACTGTCACACTGACACTGTCTCACCTGAGGGTCTGGCTCTCTATGACCTAGCGGCGGTCTTGCGCGCCGCGGCTATTGGGTAGCCGGATAGGGAGCGGTACGTTCTTCGGTTGAGCTGATTACTACGTCATACAGACATTGTCTCACATGGTATAGGCGGCCATTTGTGCCGCGGCTGTGGGGCAGCTCGAGTGAAAGCGGTGCGTGCTTAGCTTGAGCTGAATACTACGTAACACTGACACTGTCTCACCTGAGGGTCTGGCTCTCTGTGACCTAGCGGCGGCCTTGCGCGCCGCGGCTGTGGGGCAGCCGGACAGGGAGCGGTGTGTACTTCGGTTGGAGCTAACGTGGCCGCGCCCGTTGCACCCCGGAGTGGGGCACTTCAATATCGTCTCGTGCAACGCCAATACTGCACAATGACATCATGTATAAACAAAGTTATTCAATGTATTTTTAGGAATAAATTAATTTAATAAGTTGAAACTAGGATAAACAACGGCAGATTTAAATAGTTCTCATTGAATATCTTAAATAAAGATGTATAAAATATCGTAGCATAAGTGAAAGCTTGATTCAATAGGAACAGTTTAAATCTCAGTATTAATCGAATGAGATTATAAATAACTTCTACCGGAACTATCTTAAATGGTCTTAATATTGCAACAAAGAGGGTTTATCTTTAATGAGAACAACATAATCTGCAAACTGCAAACCACTGACTTAATACAAAAACAATTAAAAATATCGCCAAAATCAAACAAAACAGAACCAAAATACTGAAACTACAGAATACGCTGAACAAAACGTAAGACAAAATCGCTAGAACAAAATGTGCGCAACTGAAACGGTGAAGCTGTATGTTGCTAATGCTCGGTTCTACTTACTCTCCGGAGTGACTTTATCCTTTCTTGGACATCCTGACAGACTGGAGGAACAAATCATCATCAGTTTTGCGATACTTCACACAGGTAGGTACAAATATGAGGGAAATGGAGGCTTAGTGGTACCAACGACTCAGTAAGGTTGCAAGAATGTAGTTAAAAGTCATAAAGGATGGTATTGATCTGAGGTCTAAGGAAAATATTTGTTTTTTTGTCATATTCTGTACCCATAAACTCTAGAAAATAATTATACTGACACTACATCATGCAATTAAGGTAATTATGCACTCAGTGTTTCAATCGCCCTGGAACACAGTTCTCCCGTGTCGGGCTTACATCTGTTGATTCTGTCGAGCTACTCGTGTACTGAAAATCATTGAATCATCGACTCACCTCCTGTGGTGAGTGTATAGGCCGGTGACGTGGCCCTGCCCATTGCACCCGGGTGTGGGACACTTGTTGCCTTCTGTGAACAAATCGAGCGGTGCACAAATTAGTGTTTTCCTGATGAGCGGGTGGGGGCGTGCGCGCGCGATCGATACGGACGGGCGTGCCGCAGCCGGGGCGTACCTGCGCAGCCCCGCCCCGCGGCCCACCCACCCCACGCACAACTTAAAAGAAAAAATAAAGAACGCCAAGCGGCTGCGCGCGGACTACCAATTTTTCTTTCAGGAGTTGCGGGGCGGCGCGCCATGCCCCGCCCACCGCCTGTCCTGACCCGTTTTTATTGCTCGTCGCCCTGACATAAACCCAGCTATCGCCCAGCAACACGAGGAATACGCTTAGGTATTGTATATTTTATATACGTTATCGACTTAGGTGGGAGAATAAATAACCTTATTCTGACCGTCTCCTGGTAAATTATAGAGACGTCTTACAAATGACAGATGATATGTTGCCAGCTTTTGTTGCGAAGTCGATTCTGTATGTAAGTAAATCTATAAGCTGGCGCAGAATGTTTCGAAATACAATACCGAATGAAGGCTAGACAATCCCGTTGTATGGTAATCGATTAAGTTTTTTATTAGAAGTGAACATGTACACAATAATGCAATGTTACATGACAGCTGTAGTGAACATCGACCCGGCTACGTTATGAGATATAGCGAGACGACCTTGAAACAAACTTGGAGTTAGTTCATAGCACGGAGTTGTATGTTATGGCCAGGTCGTTAATAAAGTTTGGGTATCGTTGTTTGAGCAGAATGCGGCGGTACCTCGTGCCGGGGGGGACAGCGCGTTGAGCGGGCGCGAGTCGCGCGAGTCGCGCGCCGGCTGCGCGGACGGCACGGCGCGCGCCTCCTGCAGCGCCGTGGCCGCGCGCGACCCCGCGCCCGCCGGCTGCAGCACCGTGTACTGCTTCGAACCCTTGTTCTCTTTCTTGTCGTGGTCATTCGAGTATCCTCCAAAAGGTTCACTCGGCAATGAAGAATTGTGAAGCCTATGTTTCACTTCAGCGGGTGGCTTGAAGGCCGACTGCGTGGGGTACGGCAACGCTGCCGTCGCCGCCTTGTAAGCGTTGTATAACGACTGCTTGTTTACAGACACCATTTCAGCTTTCCGTTTCGGCTTAACATCTCTGTCGTCATCGTACTTGTCATCACATCTGTCTGACATATCTATTTCTAGTTCATTGGAAGACGAATCGACGAGCTCGTCAAAATTAGGTGCTCCATACTGAGTGGATTGTCTACTGAGTCTCTCGTAATCTTCGCATTTTTCTATTTCTATTGTTATAAGGTTAGTTTTGGTTTCGTGCTCATTGATAATACCATTCATGTGTTGAACTTGATGATGCGTGGAGAAGCTTTTCTGGGACATGTCGGACGATTGTGAAGGGGAAGACGGTATTTTCTCTGATCGTTTATCATCAAATAAGTTTTCAAACCCATTGGCATCTTCATTTTCGTCACCACAATGTGGTGGTGGTGGTTCTCTAGTCCAGTTCCCGGACAGAGTTCTTAACGCAGCTTGTGTCTCCCGAATAAGTGTTTCATCATCTTCTTCTGGTTGCCGCAAGGTCTGTGGTCTGTGCATGGGGAGCGGTCGTCGGCGAAACTCGGGTTCATCTCGTCTCTCGTCATCTAGCAGTCGTCGTCTTCTCTTCCCATGGATCTCCTCCTCCTCCATGGAGCCCTCGCTGCTGATGCGCTCCAGGCGTCTATCGTTCGTTCTAAATGTTTCTACATCCACGCCAAACTCCAGCCTCCTTTTGTTGATCTGAGACAAGGAGGCTTGCGTGGTTAGCGGCACCGTCCTGAAACAAACGGCATAGTCAGAAACATCCCGGATCTAGACAGTGCCGATAAATATAATACACCAAAAATAGAATGGATCATTGTACTTGCGATTCGATTTTCCATCCACAATCAGAAATTTTTACGCGGAAATGATTCTCGGCGTTTCCAATCGACGTATCACATTAGAAGCACTTTGTTGTTATGTTTATTTGCACAAAAATCGTTCCCACGTAAAAACCATTTCACTCAAGAGCTTTCAGACCAAATAATATATAATTTTGACATGGTCGAAGACGTAAAGACCAAGCGGAAATTAGTGAAGAAATGTGGTTAAAACAATTTAGTATTCACCAGACGTTTATTAATGTTTTCATATATAGTTTTAAAATAATAGAAAATTGTTTATAGCTAGGTTATTTTGCATGTTTTTATCCGAAGCGTTGTTTTTATCGATGGTAAGGTAAATCTATGAAGTGATTACCGTGAGAGTCGGGGAACATCGCACCACGCATTTCAGATTAATGTCTAACGTTTTATTTTAGTATTTTCTCGCTTCCAAACTTTTTATCAGTAAAATTAAACTTTGGGCAAAACTTTTCCAGAAAAGTTTTTGAAGTAAGTGTGTCAACTTGACTATTTTTGTTTACTTTTTATTGTTTTTTAATGGCCTTCAGGTTTGTTTTTGTTTGAGGTTGTATAGCCACGTTATGTCAGAAGAGTTTTCTTCAAACGAGTATTGATTACGACAACATTATGCTTTCTTTTATCTTAAGTTTGTTATGTAAGTAGGTACTGTATTAAAAATAAATACGTGTAATACTTATTCAGATAATTATCAGACTTTAGATCCAAACACTTGACACAGTTTTGTTTAAGTAGCAAAATCACACCCTTGCATTTAAATCATGCTATTCTTAGAAAATAATAATCACAAGTACACAGCACACACACACACATACATACAAACACACCCACACACGCACAAAAACACACAAATACGTCAGAAAACCTCCAAGAATCACGATATCCGTTCATAGAAAACTATCTTAGTTTAACTAATGGATACTCGACTCAAGATTCAATTCGCATTCATTACTGACACTTGAAATAACATACTGGAGTTCAACAGACAATATCATCCTCAACATAATCGTGTTTTCCGAGCCCTACAATAAAGTTAGAGCCATAACTCCATAAAGCAATCGGGTCTGATTTATTGATCGGTGATATTCTCTCTCGAAGTTGTGCAATATGCGCCCGACTCGAGTCAAGATAGTAATCGATGGTCCTTGACGGAGGTACCTTCGGGGGAGCCCACCGGAAGGCCAAAATACCGATAGTACGACGCCCGGCAAACATTTACGTACGTGACGTGCCCACAAGTCTGTACCGATGTAAACCGAAATTACGTAAACGTGGAGCATTTTCAGGCGTCGGGATTGGGATGGAACGTTGGTTTTCGCGTTCGGGTTGTGTTCGTATGTTGGCGTAGGGTAATTAGATAAACCCTGAGGGCGGTGGATGCTTAACCGGTTTAAACTAGTGCTCGTGCGGACCTTTATCAGCGGGTGGCGAGTGGCGGGTTATCTCGGGGCCGCGTTAATTGTAATGCCTGGAGATTAGGGCGCGATATAAGGGCGGGCGCGGCGCGAATTTGCGGAGCCGAACATGGCCGGATTAAGGAAGATGCCGAGATGAGACGTGACTATTTTATATGGAGAAGTGATAGTGTTTTGGATTGGAGACGCATTTATGAACGTTTTGGGTTTAATTAGGCAATATTTTCGTGATTAAAAGTTTTTCTGTTGCATAAGTGACAGGGTAAATGTAGCTGTGAAATTAATGTATGTATAGTAAAATAAATGTTAGTTGGTTTCTAAGAAGATCGGCATAACTTTTAAAAGATTGATTAATATTGTGATTACGTAAATTTAAAGTGAATGATTATGGCGAAAAGCGTAAGAGGAGGAAGAGGGCTGGCTTTTTTTATTAATTGTTCGTAGGAAAAATGAATTTGTTAGGTTTCTGAAGCTGCTGTTAAACAAAAACAATTTTTATTACATAAGGCAAGGTGTTTAATATCTGTGGTAATGTCGGGTTCGTAGTAGTAGATAGGAATAACAATAAATAATAATACCGTGTAATGCACCATTAAGTCGAACCCTATTTGATACGGAACCTGACATACAACTTAACAAACAAACTCTCGAAGAAAGGCTCTATTGTTGAAAATCTAATTTTCATAATTTCTCATAATTCCTTGAAACTCTATTATAATTCCTTAGAAAACGTGAGGTAAGCGGAGCGCCCTGAGAGGCTGAGACCCTTTCCGCCCTGGAGCAATAATAAACACGCGTCGGCCTCCCGCGGCCCCTCAGACGTGGCGGCTCCAAATTCAAATTGCACCTTAGAATTCTTAATTATTGAAATCATAAATCAAAACGTGCCGTCTGCGCGCGCGACCATAAAATTGTGAGGGGGTAGGTACGAGCAAACTCGAGTGTGGTAGGATTAAGACATTATCACTTTTCTTTCAAGCAGTCGCGCCCTCCTTGGCCTCGCTCGGCTGTAAATCAGCGAGTAAATCCTCTGGATTAGATTCATAGAGTTGCCGCGGCCTGCGGATCGCGCGCCGCCGATAATGGCGTCGTGTGCTTGCGTGATTTTGCTTTTAAATCGACTCCCGGGAAAGATAAATACTCTTCCAATTTGGCTTCAGCCTTGAGTTCTCGTTTAAATGGCTTTAATGGAACTTGGCTGAAGTTTATAGCGAATAACAACTGAGGCTGACAGATAACTGGACAGTGTTGTCTTCGGATGAAAGTTACGCGATTGTTGGCAGTGGGATTATAATTTTATTTTCACATTTTTATTTTTCACGTTGGCATTTTAATTAATAACATTTTTAGAATATTTTAGGTCGTATTTTCATAAGCTTAAAAACCTATTTTGAAAAATTAAAAACACTAATCTTACCAACACGAAAAAAGAAAGCTGTTGGCCATAATTATGTTATTATTATTATTTTAACCATGTTTTTTTAAATGAACACTTCTTTAGGCGCGTTGAGCGATTTTTGGTAGGGGAAAAACTTATGGGTTCACGTCACCGACATGCCCGCGCCGACATGGTGTAGTAGCAGTAAGTGAAGTTAAATTGACCACCTGAAAAGTTTTGATTTGTGTATACTGTGCATTGTATACATTGTGTTTTAGATAATCATTACTTTATTGAAGCGAAAACTGCTTTAGGCGAGTTGAGCGACTTCTATCGGTAGTCCCAATGACTGAGAGAGGTTATATTACAAATAGATAAAGTTTATCCACAAACAAAGGATGAACAAGTGAATATAATGCGCAATCCCACTGCATTAGTCCACAAATTTACTTCGGAGAGGAGGGGAGGTGATAATAGTTCACCCACTCCTTTTAGTTCGCCGATGAGTCCATCGCAAGATGCACGCGATATACCAGCACCTGCACCCGCGACACCGCAACGAAGCCCTCCGAGAAATAACTTGTTTTTTTTTTATTTGTAATGATATTAACAAACTATACGTTTTCTTATTTTTCAGCACTTATGTTTGTTATAGTTACGACGTTATCTAAAAACTAGTTGGAAGTATAATTATTCTACGACAGTGGATTAAAAACCTCGCCAATTGTAAACAAATACCAAATACTGTTCAAAATGGTCTTGGTGTTTTCTGTGTTCATGTATTTTTAACCCCCGACGAAAAAGAGGGGTGTTATAAATTTGTAGGGTGTATCTGTGTATCTGTGTGTCTGTCTGTGGCATCATAGCTCCTGAACGGATGAACATATTTTGATAAAAAAAAAATGTTATGCGTTTGCAAAATCTGTTTTTCCTTGACATCTGATACGCGCTTTACAAAAACAAGCTACTTATGTATGATGGACGAAGGATACCATGGTACTCTTGAAAATATAAAAATAATTCCTACTATAAAAGAAGATCTACTTATGTCTCAACGAAATTCATATCTTTTAGTTTCTCAAGAATTCCATAATATAAAGTTACTAAGATCATAATGAATTTAGTATTCGCCGAGACCCTCACAGTTATAATGGACATGAATTTTATCTACCATCAGTTGTACATAAATGCATATAAGCTGTCCTCCTGTGGTCCTCCCTTACCGGAAAAGCACCTCGAGTTTGGAGGGAGTGGCTTTTAGAAACTAACAATTGACCCCAAACTAACAACAAAAGACCCGAAACATTCAAAATAACTCACCATCTTGACTATGCAAACGTTTGCAGCTATTCGAAGACATATGTATGAAAGGACAGCCAAAGTATAGACCAGTGGTTCTCAAACTTTGTTGGCGACGGAACTCTTTCGGAAAACGAAATATTTTGACTGGCCCTAAAATAATTAAAAATGTTTATGGAGGATGTTACCTCTTCAATTAAAAAAAAAAACCGGTCAAGTGCGAGTCCGACTCGTGCACGAAGGGTTCCGTAGTATTATCTATAAAAACTGCAAAAAAAAAATCATGTTTGTTATATGTAATCATGTTTGTTATATCCCTTAAATATTTATTTTATTCTGTTTTTTAGTATTTATAGAAATACATCATCTGTGAACATTTCAACTGTCTAACTATCACGGTTCATGAGATACAGCCTGGTGACAGACAGACAGACGGACAGCGGAGTCTTAGTAATAGGGTCCCGTTTTACCTTTTGGGTATGGAACCCTAAAAAGACCAGTATTTCATTTATTGACCAGTATTTTTGTGAATCCCCCACAGAGGCTTTGTGGAGCCCTAGGGCTCCGCGGAGCAGGTTTTGAGTATGGCTGGTATAGTAGACCTAAGTTATCACATTCTCACACAGTTTTTAGCATAGGAAGAAGTTGAGAACTCGCTCAAGACGATACCAATTTTGAAAATCTAATACATTCGTTTGTCCGGAAAAAATTGTTTTGTTAGAGTCAATGTCTGGGATGCGGCTGAGAAGATTCTTTGGCAGCTATGTTGTAGGCACAGTCGTGTCTTATAGCCCGTAACTTCAAGAGTCAATAGAGTTGAGACGGTGGAGTTTCTTGCCCATTCTTCTCCATACGAAACTACCTTTTGGAAGGGGCGACTAGAATCAATTCCATTTTTTTTGTAAATTATGACGTTTAAAAGTGCCCTTTATGTGCCTATTTGAAATAAATAATTTGACTTTGAAGATTAATTCATAGCCAAAAATCTAATATTCAGCTATATAATTCAGTTATAAAGCCAACAAGATTCACACGAACTGTACATGATATTCGTGTTTGTTTTTATCGTTTTACTACTCTACCTAATTAGAAAGATGTAAAAAGATAAAAAAATGGAAATATGTATAGAAAATTCAGCGGTAAAACAATTGTGGCGGCTCGCATGGGATCGGACGCAGAGCAAAGCGTTCATACGATTTTTGAGTACAATGGCAACTGCGTTCCGCATCGTATTGCGTTCGGAGAGCATGGACATTCATTTTTATACGATGCGTACAAAGAATCTATCGATTATGTAGACACGAAGAGAGTATTCAAGTTCTCGCTTTCTAACGAACAGTTTAGTCTTTCAGTTTCTGATTTTTAGGGTACGGAACCTTAAAAGGAATAAACGGAACCCTTATAGGATCACTCGTGTGTATGTCTGTCTGTCTGTCCATCTGGCGCAGCCGATTTGCTCCGAATCTCCTGTAGATTCGGAGCAAATTACTGATTAAGTTGAAATTTGGTACACGTATGAATTTCTGTGATCCAAACACGAAAGTGTAACGTAAGTAAATGAATTTTGAATATGGGGTTCACTTTTGGGGGTTAAATTAGAAAATTTGAAAAAAAAAAATGCATACTGTACCGTATGACATATCACATGAAAGGACTTGTTATGAGTATTTCAAATATATGTATTTTTGTAATTTTAATATAATTCGATTTAAAGTTATTAAAGAAATAGATGAAAAGATACTATTTCATCCTCCTTATCTCCGGAACAGCTGAGCATAAAAATAAAAGCACAGAGAATAGTTCAGGAAAAACTATAAGAAGTCTATGGTCTTAAAATAACATGGTAAAACACCCAATATTGTACAAACTTACATTTGCAGTTGGAATTTATGGATGAACATGTTTTTCAACTACAAAGTTAAGTTCTTTGGATAAATTAATTCCAACTACGGAATTCTTCAAATTGAATTGGAATTGTGCGTGGTCCAACACGCAATTGGCCGACTTTTATTGAGTAAGACGGATTAAGCGCTTGTGTTTGAAGAATTTGGGAATTGATTTTCAAATTAATACGACATACTGAAATTGCGTACTTCGAGTAATTTATGAGATGATTCGATTCGATGATTCTATCTAAAATTTTCACAAATAAGACACAAATTATTTTGGTTGACTTTAACAACTTTAGCAATTTATTTTAAACGTCAACGTTATTTTTTTTTAGAGTACTACCGCATGAAGAACCTCTCGTAAAACATTATCACTAATCAGTATGGGGTTTACTTATAAATGTAGTTTGAAGTTAAGAGAAGTTTAAACGTTATATTGCTAAGCAGACGTTAAAGGCCTACTATAATAAATACTGAGGCGATATCGCGGGCGCGACAGGCAACAATATGCCTGTCGCACCCGCGATATTACCCAAGTCTGTAAGAGCTGTAATTATTGAGCTTGCGGACGGTGAGCAATGGCTAGCTCGCCGTCCGATAAGGACCAGGCCCGGGTCGACGGCGCGTTGTGTTCCATGCGCGCCTCGAAGAGATGTCAGGCTGATGCCTGCCGGGGTCGTGGGAAAGTCCGAAAGGGTTACCGACGCCCCTGGCAACACAGGCAACGGAAGGAACATGGGTGGGTATTAGTCAGTAAGAGTCCGACATACCCTCCCGCTCCACCCAGAGCGAGAAGTTATTTGATAATTTCCCACCCAGAAAATAAAGCCGTAAATCATTACTTAACATTAAGCAACAGTTGTTAATAAGGGGTATGTGTGAACCGTACGATATCAATTAAAAATCCCTAATCAATTAGAACAATAGACTGCAGTAGACTTTTTGGGAGTATTCTGAAAACCCATGGATCATTAGGTATGAATACCTACGGGTCACAATAGTATTCAAAGTGTTCACCCCTTTAATAATAATAATAAGTTCTTTATTTCTCCTCACAATGAAATGCTGTTTTACATATTATTTGTTTTTTTACCAATGTGATTCTTATCTGTGGAATGGGATCATATCGTCATAGATTTTTTGAAAGATACTCAAAAAAATTAAGACGATATGATCCCATGAATATACCCAATAAGTATTTTTTTGCAATTTTCATTACAATACTTGTGCTCCGATTGGTGGGACTTTCTTTCGTCACTTTCGGTGGGTGCTACCGTAGCACCCACCGAAAGTGACGAAAGAAAGAAAATAGTATTCGTAGCACAGCTACGAACATAACCATGGTTCCGCTTTTTGATACGAACATCAACATAGTTCCGCTTATTGATATGAACATCACCATAGGTCCGCTTTTTGACACGTACCTACGTCACCACAGTTTCGTTTATTGATAAGAACATCACCATAGTTCCGCTGATTGATATGAATATCATCATAGTTCCGCTTATTGATTCATTGTTGATGCTTGAAGTTCAGAAGCACTATGTTATAGACATGGTTACTCAAGTCGTAATCTCTGGCTAAACTTTTACAACCTTTCGGATTTAAACGGGTTTTCCTGTTTTCACCATGAGTTACACACTTGGCCATTGATTCTTTTGTAATAAGTGAGGAATATTTCCATATTAAAAGATGCTTAAATAATCATATTTCAGGGAACTTATATAAGTCCCCTGAATTATAATTATTTAATAAAAATGTAGTTATATAACTACATTTTTATTCAATAAATGCATTGAAATTAAAATTAATGATAAATGTGCGTTGCACTAATTGAAAGTCCTACGGGACTTTCAATTAGTGCTATAAAATAAAGTGTATACGGAATTCGATAGTGACATATTTGTGTACTAGGTATCACATCCCTAAAACCAATATTGTGTATATGATAAATGTTAAATGATTTTATTTCTGTAAGTAGGTTTGTACTAACACTTTTACACGTCAATCATATTTTAAAACTAGATGAGGTGGGCGTTTCCAGAGCAGTGGTGGCCCAGTGGTAACGGCCGCGACTTACGAGTTGTACGTCGTAGGTTCGAACCCGGACAGGCGCTTTACTTTGTGTAAATTATTTCATCACCACTGCTCTCAAAAACGGTGAAGGAAAACATCGTGAGGAAACCGGCATGTCCTAGAACCAAAAATTCGAAGACATATGACATCTACCAATCCGCACTGGGCCCGCGTGGTGGATTACGGCCCAGTCCCTCTCGCAGAGAGGAGGCCTGTGTCCCAGCAGTGGGAACATTATAGGCTGATTATGTATCACATCCCTAAAACCAATATTGTGTATATGATAAATGTTAAATGATTTTATTTCTGTAAGTAGGTTTGTACTAACTCTTTTACACGTTAATCATATTTTAAAACTAGATGAGGTGGGCGTTTCCTATCCAACCACTCTGAGAAGAAAGGCCGAAACAAAGTCAAAGGTCACGGTCTTTTTTTGAAGTCCAGACATACATATTATGTCTGGACTTCAGACTCAGACTTCAGTTGGTCAGATCATGTGAGGACCATGTAGATAGGTGTCTCAAATAGTATTTTGAGGAAAGAACAACATAGATGTGTGTGGACCTGTTCATTCTGTCCAGTCAGTCCACGCATTTGTCAGTAATCGTGCAGCTGAAATCATAATTTAAGGAGCTCAACGACTCAACGAACAATACCAAAGAAAGAATATTAGGGTAGGCCGCATAAAGTACTCAAACTGCATCATTAAACCAAATTGAGAAAAACAACAATGACCCACCCCATACAATACTATACTATAATCAACATAATCACAAATTTCCCCTCCTTTTTTTTGTATAATTGTATATATAATTATTATTATTTTAAGTCTGTTAGTTTTTAAATGATGTAAATAATTTCAAAATAATTGATTAAATACACCCGCACCCCCAAACACCCGCAATTAAATGATTTAATACTCAATATGCACTCGCTTGAGTATAATCAACATAGGATAGGTCCTATGTATATTGGGTGTAAAATATTACTTTGATGTAGGCATCCAAGTAATATTTTTCCTTAAACAGAGCCAGATTCGAACCCACAATCATGCTTGAATAGTGAGTCCTTCAGCCTCCGGATTATCACGATATATCTAGTTGGAATTAGTTTTAGTAAAAAGTAAAGAGATAAATTTAGGAAATATAGTTTGAAAAAACCAGCATCCACACCAAGGGAAACAGAAAGTTTGTAAAGCTCAAGAGGATTAAGGGACATCTCGCCCACGCAAAAACTGGCCTTCGGGCCAAATGTCAACTTTTTAAAATGTATATGGGTAGATGATATCTGTGACAGACAGACGGCTTCTTTGTACCTATAGAAGCAGTAGCTTCCCACTTATTCAGTAAAAAATCTGGTCTTGGTGGTTTATAATAATAAAAATAATAAATGGACGAAGTTATCATGACGAAGAATTACCGGAGATTTATTGTGAAGGACGGCACGGTTGACGTGTGTCGGGCATGCCACCGTCCGGGAGAATCAATCCGACACATTATCTCCGGGTGTTCTCGTCTAGCTAACGAAGAGTATTTGCATAGACACAACCTTGTAGCCAGGATTATCCATCAGCAACTTGCTCTGAAATACAGCCTTGTAGAATCTGAAGTGCCGTACTACAGGTATGTGCCCGACCCAGTTCTCGACAATGGAAATATCACATTGTACTGGGACCGATCCATCATCACTGACAGGACTATTGTTGCCAATAAGCCTGATATAGTGGTGGTGGATCGAACAGAGCGGCGCGCAATGATTGTTGACATAACAGTCCCTCATGACGGGAATCTCGTGAAAGCCGAGAAAGATAAACAGATCAAGTATCTTGACTTGGCTCGCGAGGTTGTCGACATGTGGGATGTGGATTCAGCAATCATTGTGCCGATAGTCGTATCAGCCAATGGCTTAATTGCCAAGAGCCTCGACCAACACCTAAAGAGGCTCACGTTGGACGGCTGGATTAAGGGCTTGATTCAGAAAGCGGTACTTCTGGACACGGCTCGCATTGTCAGGAGGTTCCTCTCTCTGGAGCCCTGACCGCCGGTAGCTTGGACCCTGTTCCCGATACCGGTGGGCTACCATTTTTTTTTTTATATTTTTATATGTTTTTATATATTTTTTATATTCTAATATTTAAAAATAAAATTAAAATGTGTAAATAATTAAATAAAAGATAAAAATAATAAACTCTTTATTTCAGATTACAGGATCCATAATGTGTTAGTATTGCCTTAACCTATTGTTGGTAAAAAATAAATTAAAACAAAAGTGACATCACAAATAAAAAACAATTTATTTTGCACATGTACGTCTGTACGCACATGTCTCCCAGCCCAGTGCCTAAAAAACGGCACATCTATTTTGTCCGCCAGTGTACCCAAAATAATGTTCGGAATACCTCGGAATCGCTGCAGCATAGATGCACTTCGCTTGCGCATGATGGCATAACAGTCGTCCAGTCTCGCTTCAGCAAACATGCTTGATGCGCTGCAAAACCGAGGCAGTCCCAACAACATCCTGATTCCGTTATATTGGATTTATATTCTACCAAAATATCATTAGAAAATAATCTTTGGTAGCTGTTTGTCGCGCAAGGAGTCGTAGTCCTGCTACAGCTACGGTAGATTACGAATAAGATGCTTTCTTTTATTTCTTGTTAGGCTCCATTCATTGTTTCTGATGCTAATTGAACACATAATCAGGTCTGGCTATAATATGTTTGGATAAATTGGGATGAGGTACTGATTAACTGGAGACGTGTCAATAAAGCAATCAACCAAGCAAATCGCAGTCTAAGACGAAGGCCCCCATATATCCAGGAATTCGTTTACAAGGAATATGTGATTTAGTGACAAATATCGGATTAATGACAAATTTTAATATAGAATAATGTAAAATTTATCGACGTCGACTAGAATTTTTTTACAGGATCAAGTTACAAAGTCTCTTTCTCAGAACAGAAATATATTTTCGTAAATGATAAGTGAATACCGTCCTATTAAAATGTTTTTAAAATTCACACCTACATAACCCTTTTTCACAAAACAAATAACATCTACAGTAGTTATCACAAATAATACTACACTCTATGTTTCACTGTAAAAATATTATTTATTTTATCAAAATAATTATTTAACACGTCACCAGTTTTTCTTACCCATTTACATACACACCTCCATTCGTTTATCGATTGCCCCAAACCCATAGAGCAGAAAGCAACATATGACTGCAAAAAATCAATATCGCAATAGTTAAAGTGAGTTAAAATAAGTGGGGTAATGGCGCCACGGTGCATTGTAACTGGCAGGCTCGCCCTAACCCCTGCCCGTGTGAGGCAGGGCTGACAGGATCACGGATCATATTTGTATTTTTATTAAGTACTTAGTTAGATTTTTTATGAGTTTTATTTAGACTTGTGATGTGTATGACTAATGACATTGATGTAATTTCATGCATGTACTAGAAATATTTGCACGACTGATAAGTCGAATATAATGAGACTAAAATTATTTTACCATGTAAGTACCTATATTCTGGCAAATAAATAAATTTCATTTCATTTCATTTCGTTGTGATCTGTCTGCTTGGAATCTAGTAGATAGGTAAGTAAATTTTGAACCAATTTGTCTTATCTGAACAGGCTCACATTTGGCACAAGTTGACGTTTACGTCCAGTGACAATATATTTTTATTCATTTAAGATTGTTAGGTATTTGGTTAGTTAGTCTAATTAATAGTTTATAAGAATGAAATACCATATTTTTTTGTCTAAAGAGTAGAGTATCTATCTATAGGAAGTATTTCTTTAACCCTCAGGGATTGGATGCTTAAACTAAAAAGCGATAGCTACCTAAGTACAACAAATACCTCTTCTCTAAAAACTAATCTGCGTTCTTCAGACAACCTGAAGTCATGACGATTTCTGGCAAAAGTTTCTATGGTTTTGTTATTGAAAGTAGCTATAGAACCAAAAAGGTACCGAAGAACCTCCTGGTTCTTCGGTACCTTTTTGAGGAATCGGTAATAATCGACGTTAGCAAAATGTTGTTGACGAAACAGTTGTTTTTTTTTTGAAGTTCTGGATCTGGTATGATATTATGTATGTAAACTTAAGAACTGATACTATTTCTGCTGTTACCAGAATTTTTTTAATAAAAAAAAAATTGTATTCTATTGAAATTAAGACCCGTCGACCGTTGTGTACTCGTCTACTGAACATTATATCCGTTAAAGTACATAAATATTCATTTGTTATTATTTCTATAGTGTCTACAATAATAATATGATTGAAAGAAACTTTCTTGTAATGGGGAAGTTTAATATTATTGTTTGCCAAAACTTTAATTTGCACAATAATTTAAATTTCTTAAACAGAAAATCTCGCTATACAACATTCGATGTGATTTTGGCATCGTTTCAATCAACTCAGCCTCAGTTTAGTTTATACTTAAAAATACAATAAAAATAGTCAAAAAAATATTCTGATTTCTTCCCCAATTTCTCTGAGTGATAGCCCTGCATCAAGAGCTCACCCGTGTCGAGGGTTATCGCGTGGAGTACCAAACCCTTGCAAGTCGCATGCGATGCGAACACGTTTCCACTTCCCTAGTATTTATTATAAACACAACTTTCTTCAAAATAAATACTTTGGTTTAAATAATTTAACCTACTAATTATAAGGCAATTTTAAGGTAGGTTTCTTTGTAGCAATCGTTTGTCACGGTTTACTGTACAAAAACATATGGCCTACTGTTGATCTTTTGAAAGAAAGCTTTATGAGTTCTCATATATTTTTACAACACAATATTTTCACGTTCTGTTTGATGAACAAAAGCCTAATTCAAGAGCGTAAATTTTGGATTTAACCTAACACAATTATTCTGTTGATTTCATTTCTAAATTAGTGTACCCCATAAGTTTTTTATTTGTAAACAATATTCTTGTTAAAATCGTTGCCTACTTGAGTTAATGCGTTAGTTAATACTGACAGCAAGTTTTAATGTTAGATTGTAATCTTAACTAATATTATAAATGCGAATGTGAGTTTGTTTATTTGTTTGTAAAACGACTGAACGGATTTGAATGAAATTTGGCACATGGGTAGCCCATGAACTGGATAATTTATGTGTGAAAGACTTATGCGGTTGAAACCACGGGGTGCAGCTAGTATTTTCATAAACTAATCGGATGGTCGGAAATACAATATTTTTTTACTAATCGTAATCAAATTGTCGCTTAAACACTTTTTCAACCACTTTATTTTGAATTTATCCTTTTATTCCTTTACCCGTGGCAGCCCTGGGTTAAGGGCTCACTCTCGGAGGGTTATCACGGGTTGGATCGCACCCTCCACACGATCCGATGTGTATTGCACCCGGTAGCGTTCGCGTTGTGCCGAAAACACGTTTCTTTTACATTGCTTCGGGATCTTTGTTGCCTTAAACAGCTGACGGCTTTTTTCTTTGTTGCTCGTATCTTTTTTTGTGGATATTTTGCTGTGTTAAAGGTCAAGTATTATATTTAATTATATATTTTGATTTACGTTTAATAGTAGGTACGTCAGATGATATGAGAACACATAACCTAACCTAATTGGTAAAAGATTAATTTATTTCAAAACTAGGCACAGCCTGATGATGACATCATCATCAGGCTGTGCAAAGGTGGATGTGTAAATACCTACATACATATGTAGGTATTTATACATCCACCTTTTTCGCAGCGGACATTGCAAAGCAGTTAATGCTGTAAATTTCCCCACAAGACCAGGTTTATTTCCATACTAAAGGTGTAAATTGTGACACCTTTAGTTTTACAATAACTATTCACGTTAAAAGTATAGTCAAACTATTGTTACACGAATTTTATTTGTTTGTTTTGTTACCTAAGACGAATGGGAAAATAGTCAGGTATAAACTTGCAATAAGTTTATACGTGGTTATACGCGTAGGTATATGTAACATGCACCCACCCCCTTGTGTACACAGACGACGAACAATCTTCTACATGTTTATTAAACTGTACACCAAAAACCTAAAAGTTAAACAAATCTACCTGTTCCTATTTCCTAACAAAATAAATGTATTTAATCCAGCATAAATCCCTCATCAAATTAATAAAATCATTTCCATACATCTGCGTAAAGCGACGTCAAAATAGAAGGTGAAATAAGCGACATTTTAGCGGCCCATCAGATACGGGTGAAACAATTTAGCGCTATCAGATGGGAAGAGGCGCTACACGTGAAATCGGCGCCACCTCACCTGAATTAAACGTTTACGTTAATTACACGGTACGGTTAACGTTTTTAATGCGAGTTATTATGGATTTGATGTTTAGTGACTTGCTGGTTTGCGTTCGGTGATTTTTAATGATGTTAACGAAGTGGGGTTGTTTTTTTTATGTGTGTTTTTTCTTTAGAGAATTTTTGAGATTTTTTTTTGTAATTATAAATCGTAAGAGAAGATTTTAACAAGGCAAAAATTAAGGAAAGTCTATCTACCTACCATGATTTTAAATAGTTTTTGTTGAAATCAATGCAATTTATTTGTTAGAATATTTTTTAAACATATCATTAGTACCTAATACTTTTGGTAGGTAAAAGGTTTTTTCTCATACTTAGAGTTTTTTAATTCGTTCAGTTAAGAAACGTGTATAAAAAATTGGTTAAAATTGCCATGTAGATAAGTATAGCTGATATCTTTTGAACGCGCTGATTTTGTACCCATTAAAAAAGTTTGAAAATGATTAAGAGCTTCAGAAGTTATGATTAAGGCAATTTTCAGGTATGAAATATTTTAAACTTCATTATTCAAAGCACACCTTTATTTTTTTTAGATGAAAGACAGACATAACATAACTTATTAGAAGTAATTTGACTTCAATTTACGTCTTCGCCAGACTTATGGCGATAAGAAATATAATAATTTATGCATATAATTAAATCAAATTTCCTGACTATCAGTACAGTCACTACTGCTTACACTCGTGTAGTCAAGGGTAGCTAATTTATTTAGCTTCGCGCCATTACGTATTCTGTCTCCGAGCATACCGCGGTTATTTGCCGACTCACTCATCTTACCGACGTGATTACATTACCTCCGATACGACAAACGAGGCAGGAATAATCAACCTCATGGCAAACACACAAACATCCGATTTAAACCTCAAACATTACATACAAACTTAACACTACTCGACCTCATCAATATTTAAGACACATTATGAAAGCATTTCGTGAAATGGTTTTACGAGCGTGGGATTTGTGCGTAAACGATATTGTTTTTATCTTGAACACTTCTTCAATTTTTCGTTGAACACCGCTGAAATAACAATGCCGCAGATATTTTTTAAAACGTACAAACGCGACGACTTCTGGCGCGTACAACTGTTCGCCTTAAAAACAAAAGAGTCGACGGAATTCAAACGAAACTTTGGTAATCAAGCGGCCACTTACCACATGGGTCGGACGAGGGCCGACATCGCTATAAATCGGAGGGGCGAGTCCTCATTGCGCACTAAAGTTTTTATTTATTTATTTATACACGGATTCACTGACAATTAAATATTATTAAAAAAATCACTGCACTAAAAATATGCACTTTGGACTAATGAGTTTCGATTTGTAGCATGTCGGAGTTCGTAGCACAGCGTAGCGCGTCTACGTCAGGAGTTTCTGCGTAGGCCGTGTCGGGCGGCGGCGGACGCGGGAGCTCGCTCCGCGGTGCGGGTGGCTCGCGGGGCGCTATTCGCGGACTATGCGGAGGTCGCCAGCAGGCCGGGCCCGCGGGGAGGAGGGGTGCGGGGTGACTGGAGCCGGGGCGGCAGGGGAGGGGGAGGACCGGCGCGCGCACGCCGCCGCCCACGCCGCCCCGCCCCACACACCCGCAACCTATTTATTTCTAGTTACGTAAAATTTACGCGCAATACCCGATACTGCATTTAGCTTATGTTACGATCCCGTATGCCAGTATATAAGCAGTAATGAAAGTGTGGTTATATTACGAGCCGACTTCCACGCCACGCCCGAAAAAGATGGCATTATTAACACTCTGCGCCATATACACGACAAAATACGACACGCACGGCTATATAACGAACGGTACATAAAGAAACCTACGCCCTCCCGAATAAAAAGCTTTTAAGAGTTTCGACACCGGTCAAATAAAAGGCAGACGGTTAAACATTAAACGCCAATCAGTGTATTTCACGCGAGGCCACTTCTGGCCCCGGGCAGGTGAGGCATGAACTGAAAAAAGAAGTCGCCGCCGGTCGCCGGTCGCCGGGGGGACGCCGTCAAAATTTGGCAGACGAGTTTTTTCGACCGCAGCCGATGCTATCGATGTCACTTAAACGAATTGAATAAACGCGTCAGAGGGCGCCCGGTGTCTATCTGCGGGCCTTTTTGTACTGCCACGGCTGTCCATCCTGATTTCATCGTTGAACCAACATATTCCAAAACGCCTGCCTGTCTGTTATTCAGCGCTCCCCGCGTGTGTTGCTCTCCATTCATCTTGTATCAGTACGATCTCCCTAGCTAGTCATGTTGACTTTTACAGCCGGCAGTTTGTTGTTATGTTACGAGTACGTTCGGCACGTGAATTAAAGCAAAAGTTCGATAAACTGTGTCGTCACAATCAGCTGTTGGCGCCGCGAGCGCAACAGACAATGCGATTAAGATCTACGCAGGACAACTTTCGCCGGCGCGCCGAGCGGCAGTTAGTTGTTATGAAAGAGAGAAATTTGTAAATTGTTCGCGCCCGAGTTCGCGAACTCCGTCGAACTGGAGTTTGTTTTAAGAGTCCAACCTTGAAACAAGAAGAAAAGTAGTCCTGTAAAACAAAGTTTTGCGGCCGCCGTCGCCGGCGCAAGCGGTTCAAGGATTGTGCCCGAACTGTCTGTCTGTACAACTTTACCGATTAAAAGCTCAAAAGCTTCCAAAGTCATTTTAAAAGTTTATCTGCACGCGGGCGCGGTGCGCGGGGTGGCGGGGGAGCGTAGGCGCCGGGTTCGTTATCATCCCACCGCAATACTTTAGTTAAAACCTAGTTTAACTTATTTATAAATCAGCGGTCGTCGGCCGAGGCGGGCCTCCTTCACGAATTAAACTGTCAAAGTTGTGAAGATGCGTCGTCGTCGCGGCGTGGCGTCGGTGGCGGGGCCTACCGCGCGGTCTCGCCGACGACATGTGTTCGCACCGCCGAATAGTTGCCAACGTACACACTAAGTTCCTAGACCCTTCGCTACTTTGTTTTACAGCTGTTCCACTTAGCGAACTATGCCTCGAGTTGGGCGCGAGTTCTTGCATGTGTATTGGCGGCACACACCCGCATCGGAATAGTTTCATAAACATAACCCAACTTAGTTTTGGACGACTTTTCAAAGTCAATGCATACTAACTTTCGATGTCTGGGAGTGCGATATTACGATTGGATCAGTTTGCGGTGACTTTAATGCATTCGTTTGTTCGAAACTTTGTTTTATTGGATCAAACTTCGCAACAAGGTTAAATACGTGTCTTTGTGTATTTTTTTGCGGAATCAAAAATAATCTAACTTGAGGATTAAGTTTATTATGAGTTTTGATTATTTGAAAACGACCCTTTTATCGTCATGATGTTTTTTGCGAAGGTTGCATTTCAGAACAGAAATTCCACATGTAAAGACTTCAAGACATAGGTACATCATTGGATTAGAATATCTATAGTTACATAGTTATTTATTGACACCGGAACAACAAGTAGATTATACCGTATTTACAAGTTGTTGAAATCAAAGAAGAGGTTGATAATTCGTGAGCAAACGGTGATATTAAGTTAGACCGAGGTCGTGAAGTTCTGGGCAAGGATACAACGGCACGTCCCTTCGTGTGTCCTAGACGATTATGTTAGATACAGTATGATTATGTGTATAATTACTAATTTTATTGTGTTTTTTATCTCACCAACCACTTCAACTATGCCATAGCATAATCAGCCTATAATGTTCCCACTGCTGGGACACAGGCCTCCTCTCTTCAAGAGGGAGTGGGCTGTAATCTACCACGCAGGCCCAGTGCGGGTAGGCAGATGTCACATGTCTTCAAATTTTTGGTTCTGGGACATGCCGGTTTCCTCACGATGTTTTCCTCCACCGTTTAGAGAGCAGTGATGACATTATTTACACAATGTAAAGCGCCTGTCAGGGTTCAAACTGTCGACCTACAAACACGTAAGTCGTGGCCGTTACCACTGGGCTACCACTGACTCGAACTGCCATGCCAGCCATGATTTGCCAGTTATGACAATGTTCCTTTGCCACCGTTTTGATTGTATTTGCCAGGTCCCGGTTATGGTCACGTGCCTAAGTTGGGTTGGTGGATGGTTGACGACGAGCCGTAGAGGCGAAGTGATGTCGATGAAAGCAACGAGCGTTGATGATGGTTTGGGTGAAGATACAAAGTAGGATCTCCTTTACCTACGTTGTGTCTTACTTTCAAGAAATCTTCAGATACTCCAGACTCCTATACCTCGTACCTATGAGGTACAAGAGTCTAGAGAGAAGAGTGTCTTAAAAGTTAGGGTCTGCGAGTTTGACTTTCTCATAAACTTTTAGTTCAACGAACTTTCGTTTGTTTGGTTACGTTATGGCTTATTTGTTGAGTTTTTCAAGCTTATTTTCGGCAGTGGACTATGGGAGGTTAAGTTGATGTAATTTTTATTGAGTTGGTGTACCTTAGAAATATTTTTTACGACGATGATAAAATTTATAAACTTAAACTCACGCCTTCTTCCCAAGGGGGTAAATCGACAACGTTACCACGAACCTTACATACTCCTCTGGGGCTCTTATTTTTTTTGGGTGGGAAATCATCAAATATCTTCTCCCACTCTGGGCGGGGCGGGAGGGTGTGTCAGACTCGTACTGACTAAAACCTTTTTTTTCGATTTGTCAAAATTTGTAAAATAAAATTATGATTAAAATAAGTACAATTATGAAACTACCATGTTATTTTGGACATTTTTGAAGTGAAAACTTTGCTCGCTGAGCAATTTTTGGCAAGGGAAAATCTCATAGGTTCGGGACACCGACACGCTAATGTTAACAGTATATCTGTAGTATGACGTGTTGCGCTTGGCTAGCAGTGAAAGCATTTCATCGTTTTGGGTTTTCTGCCGGCAGTCCCCATGACTGGCAGTTTTTTTTTGTATCATTATTTTATCTACTAGTCTCATGGTCAAAATCGAAGACGACTAAATGATGATTTCACCAATAAAACTGAACGCGATTAGCATAGCTAAACTGCGTTCAATATTCCACCACGACGATGACACTGCTTTTGAACGCGGTTTAGATGTGCTGATCGCGTTCAGTGTCATTGGTGAAATCCGCCTTTAATGACAGAAGAATCGGAGATTATCTCGTGTTGAATTGTCAAAATTCGAGATAACTTAGCTGCCATGTTAAGGTTTGTTGAGAAACCAGCAAGTTTCACAGAACGAGTCGAGTATTTTGTATGGCGGTGCTGTCAGAAAACGAGAAAAGTGGCAGAAATAGACATATCTCCTCGACGCGAGAGTAAGTAATTGTCGCGTGTGTCATGTTAGCCCTGCTGATGTCGAAAACTAATGCAAATAAGGCAAACAATATTATTCTTGTTTATGGTACAAATGCAACAGTACCTACTATAAAGCACATTCCTGTACTTTCAGTGAAATTGACCTGATATTGTCAACAAAAAATGCGGAAATATAGGTGAGTTCGTAAGTATGATTTTGTAGAATAGTATTTCGTAGCAATCGTCGTAGCAAATTCGTAGCAGTTTCGTAGACGGGCGTAGCGGCTAATACTATAAACGTGAAAGAGTACAAGTTGACTATCGTGGAATAAGTGCTGTTGTACATAACCAGGCATATTATCCCTTTCAATGAACTCTCCCATAATTCCTCTCAACCTTATGCTCCTTAGCGAAAAACAACACGGCACCTACATTCATAATAAGCGTAATTACCGAAATCTCAGTCGGAAAGTCACGATCAACAGTCAAGCGCGAGATAAAGCTGCCACAGCCCTCGAAGCGGTAGACTTACCACCAGCTGAATATGACTTACCGTTCCCCTCAACATCTTAGAAATGAAGTCGAGGGAGGAGTGTAAGTATGAGTCAAGGGAGGTCTGTTTATTCTGGTCTCGCAGTACGTGTTATCTTCGTTCGCCAATAAGTCACGCAATAATTACCGCCAGCAGATCACGCTCCCCCGCAGTGCGCACATATTTATGGAGCCGTCCATAAGTACACGTAAATAAGCGCGGTGCGCGACAATTGTGCGGTTTATGGGCGTATCTGCCGCGGGCACGCGACGTAACTTTATTGTTACAATGTTTCGGTTCCGTGACTGGTCTGCAATTGTGTTATTATAGGTACCCAATATACTTTATAATTATATGTTATACTAGCTTTTGCCCGCGGCTTCGCCCGCGTGGATGTCGGAAAAAATCTTACGGGA
The DNA here is from genome assembly GCA_905333075.3 of Atethmia centrago. Taxonomy (NCBI): domain Eukaryota; kingdom Metazoa; phylum Arthropoda; class Insecta; order Lepidoptera; family Noctuidae; genus Atethmia; species Atethmia centrago. Next base: position 23,243,088 of record HG995378.1, on the reverse strand, counting down.
ACATACTGCCGGGATTAAAAGTTCCCTATTTGTTAATCCAAGAATTTGGATATAGTTTATAAACTATGTGTGTTAAATTTCATCCAAATCCGTTTAGCCGTTTCTGGGCCAATCCGGAACATACAGTTTAAACGAGTGTAATGCCGAAAATATTGTTTTTAAAATTTTCTTCCGATTGCCTGTTTCCCAGACAAACAGGCAAACGGAAGAAAATTCTAAAAACAATATTTTCGGCATTACACTCGTTCATCACACCTGGTAGCAATTACTTTTAGATGGTGTATGAATACCGACTTAGTTTTGTTTATACTTGTTCAATATACGTGTCATGTCATTTCTGAGTCTATTAGTAGTCCAAGAAATTTTGTACTGTTTATTTTTTCTACGTTTTTGTTCTTAAAGATTCATTTATGTACACCAACTTTTGAGTTATTCAAGGCACTCAGTAAAATCTCCCCTTAAAACTTAATTACCCCTCTTTCCCCCGTTAGGGGTCGATTCTTGAAAACCCCATCTACGTACTTCTTTTTTTTTCTGTCAAAAGTATGAGCGAAAAGAACGAGTTTCGAGTTATTCGGACCGCGCGTTAAGATTCTTCCATACAAACTTTAACACTCCTTAAACCATTTTGAGGGGTAGTTTTGAAAAACTAATTATGACGAACTTTGTTATTTATTTTAGAACGTATTCTCGCAGTTTCAAGTTTACTAACTCAAGAAATAAGATTTTTCTTACAATACTGAAATAAAATGATTAATAATAGTAAGTATATATATAATAATAAGTTACAATCGTGACATTTCCATTATTTGATTGGTAAGTTTTTATAAAAAAATTCGAGCTAATCAATATACGCAATCCTTCCCTGTGAAACTGACCACCCCTTTTTACCACGTTAGGAGATTTTGAAAAATCATAATACGTGTTATCCTTATTGTTATAAATACTGAGTTTCGAGTTAATCGGACGGCGCGTTAAAACTCTTTCATCCAAACTTTGACATCACCCCCGTTTAGGGGGTAGTTTACAAAAACAAATAATGACATACTTTATAATTTACTTACATAAATATTCGTGCCAAGTTTAAGTTTATTACCTCAAGGAATAAGATTTTTCATACAAACCAAAAAAAAGGGGGGTAAAAGGGGTCTTTTACCCCCCTTTTTTTGGGGTGGGAAATCATCAAATAATTTCTCCCGCTCTGGGCGGAGCGGGAGGGTGTGTCAGACTCTTACTGACTAAAACACACCCGTATTCCTTCCGTTGCCTGTGTTGCGGGGGCCTCGGTGACCCATTAGTACCTTCCCGCGACCCCGGCAGGCATCGGCCCTAGTGGACCCCTACATTTTTGCTGACGACATCTCTTTGAGGCGCGCGTGGAATACAACGCGCCGTTGACCCGGGCCTAGTCCTAACCGAACGGTGAGCTACCCATTGCTCACCGTCCGCAAGCCCGCGCCTACGGTGGCCGGAAATCCGCCCAGGATTCCCGACGCCCAGGGCGTCTCCTGCGGCGGCTAGTGGCGAGAGGGCATGAAATTTGCCTTTCCCACCTCCTCCTTCGCGAGCATTACTGCTTCGCAGAAGTAGGTGACGGCTGCCCATGCCCTCTCGCTCCGTACCATGGCCTGAACCAGGGCCGGACGCGAGAGATCTCTGCTGCCGCTCGCCTCCACGAGGATACGGCGGTGCTATGCCCAAGCCGGGCAGACCTCCACCGTATGCTCCACTGTGTCCTCCGGGTGATCCACACAGTGGTGACACCCGGCTCTTTTACCCCCCTTAAAGGTCGAATTTCCAAAAACCCCTTCTTAGTGCTTCCCTACATTATAAAAGAAAGTCGAGTGCAAAATGTCACGTTCCTTGTTCCAGTAGGTTCGGCTGTGCATTGATATGTCAGTCAGTCAGTTTCTCCTTTTATATTATATCTAATATGTAATTAAATGTTATAATTATATGTATGTAGTATTTAAGATTTTTGTCATCTTATTGTAATTTATTTGTATTAGACTATTTTTGAAAAACTTCTAAGCAATCATTTTCCCCTCTCCATTTAATTATTGGTCTGACGTCATTGTCATTCTTGAAAATGTTATTTGGTATAAATGCTCTTGAGAATCAGTAGAAGTTAATAGAGTTATACTACATACTTACCTACATATGGAATACTTACGTTTTTGATGTGGACGGCCTGAATAACTTGTGTGTTATCTGTACGTAATCGTTCTGTAACAAAAAGAAAATCAACCTTTAAACATCCGAAAAGAATATATAATATTTTTTATTCAGCAAACTATAAAATAATCGTCATCTGATTATCTTAGAGGTGAACCTTCAAGTGCATTGTTTCTCTGTTTCTATGTCTTCATTTAACTGATGAATAGTTTAGATAAGACGCAACAGTTATTTTCCATTTATTTCAATTAAACCATTTACAGGCACTTTTGAATTGTTAAGGAGTCGGTCAGTCAGAAATATGAAACTAGTTGCCCATTCCAAAGCGTAGTAGTTACCTATGGAGAAGAACGGGCAAGAAACTATGAACACTCGTAATTATATTGTTACAAAATATTATAATAGTTACATAATTAGTGTTGAATTTATAATTATATGTATAAAAAGATGTATACGGTAAAAGCATCCAGAGTACAGCAAGTAAAAACAAAAAAAGCAATACTAAAATAAAGTAATTAAAATAAGCCGTGACAGCTATGAGATGATCAGTCCCAATTCAAAATCAAATCAAAAATGTTTATTTGTTACAGTATTGGTTCCAGCATAGGGTTGCCATAGTATGACGTACAAATATTTCTATATAAAAACAAAGCATATTACTAACCTATTATAATTATGAATTAGATAATAAAATATGAATCTATAATAATCAAATAATACAGATTTTATTGTAGTAATAATAATTATTAATAATGAATGTATAGTTATTGCACGTGGTGGACTGTGCAAAAAAATATTACAGTGTTCAAGAATACTTAGAGGATAAGTATCCTCTAAGTATTCTTGAACACTGTAATATTTTTTTTATAATAACAGTCTGAATTTGAACAACGGCAATGGCAAATCTTGAGTATTATTTGGCAAATGGTTATATATAATAATTGCCAACCAGTAGGTATTTCTTTTAAATAGAATAAGTTTTATTTGGGGTCATTTCAATTTGTCTTTGTGTCGTGTTCTACTATTTATTTTGTAACTGCTTTTTTCGAAAAAAATATTATTTTTTACACATAAAAAAGACATGGTAAAGACAGTGTTTTAAGCTTTGAAATAGAGGTTTACAGCTATCTAAAAAGTAGGCTCCACACATTTCCCGGATGCTTTTTTTGTCCTTTAAAAACTTTTTGCACGTCTACTGAGCTTCCCCAAATTATAAGACTATATCTGAGTACAGATGCTACTTAAGCATGGTAAGCAACCAGTGCGGTATTTAGATTAACCGTTGGCTTATTATTTTCAGGACACAAAGCGATCTATTGTTTTGAGTATTTTATCTACGTGTGGTTTCCAACTCCAAGTTTGGTCCACTGTTATATACCTAAGAATACACATTCATTAACAGTGTTTAAGGGGGAATTGTTATACTGGATGTCTAGACTATGTGTGTCTGTGTTGAGTGCTTGAAATTTTATTATATTTGTTTTTGTCATGTTTATTTTTAAGTTATTATCTTCTACCCATTTGACTGGCTTGTCCAATGCTTTAACAATTCGTTTTTTGAAGTCTTTGTTATCGTCGCTTTTAATAATCAATGTAATCAGAAAATAGTATGCACTCTTCATTAATTGCCTCAGCTAGGTCATTGATATATTCTAGAAAGAAAAGAGGGGGTCAAATTCCTCCTTGAGGTGTAGCAAAGTTGTTTTGTCTGTATTTTGATTTAAATTTCTTTTGTTCGTTTCGATAATTTCTTGTTATTTCTACGCACTGCAGTCGGTCTGTAAGAACTGCCAACTGACGGCGTCCGTTCACGAGTATGACGCATGGATAAGTACCTTTCAGATCAACCATTTTGAAGGGAACTAAATGATCCAACATACGCGCCACCATCAGCGAGACATTAGAGTGAGCATGACATACTCTCAGCCGTCAGGGCACATTCAACTTAATAAAAGACATATCCGGTAAATGGTAGCTGTATAGTTAGTAATATAATACTAGTTTCTGCCCGCGACTTCGTCTGCGTGGAAGTCAACTATACCATGAAACATAGTCTATGACACTCAGCTATGTAGCTTCCCATAAATGAAAGATTTTTCGTAATCCAATCCTACTGATCCGATTCGGAAAATTCTTCCGAAGATTACCTCCTTCATACAAACAAACTTTTACCTCGTTATGATACATATTATTTAAGACAAAGGAGATTGAGTTTGAAGAAAAATACAAGGTGTCGTTTTGCATCCTCGTCAAATGCTGAGGTGGCTGCTATGAAAGAAATGTATAATCAAATAAAATTACGATACCTGCTCAATAATTAATACATACTTGTTTTTTTTGTTATTTAAGTTTAACAGTATTTTAGAATACACCACTTTCACAGAACAGAATCACCCCGTTGCGTATGCGGTAGTGTGTGTGTAAAAGGGCAATTACAGTGCGGTATCACATGGGCCGCTTTTTAACATGCGTGCCCCACACATGCCGATTTCTGAAAATTGGAGAAAAAAAAAGTCCTACTTATTTTTATTATTAATTCGTGTCCAGAATCATTAGAGTTATCTCCTTGAATTTGACGAGGATGCAAAACGACGCCTTGTATATGATGCCATTCACTGACAATCTACGAGTGTTTATAAATTGCCATTTATGTCATTCAAGAGACAAGTTCCGATGATTCACGCCTACGCACAAAACGGTGACTACCCTATCAAAAAGCAATTAATTTCGAATCTACCCATTAACAAAACACAAAATCATATGTTTACATCCTCTAACTATTTCATACGACGTGGAAGGGTAGAATTGGTAAATAATCCCCGTTTCAGTATCAGATTTGTATGAAAACGACGGCATTACGTGTGGTCGACGCGTCAAAATGTGACTTTAATTGATGTTCTGTCGTTACACAAACACTTGGATTGGTACCGACAACATTAGTACGATTTGTATTGATATTAGTAATTCAATATTTGTGGAATAAGTTTTATAAAGTTCGTTATTTCGGTTTATTTCAGATCAACGTTCTAGAATCTAGGGGAAAACGTTGCTCAGCTAATAAATCTACAATTTAAATTAGGTTTTGAGTTAAGGTTAGTATCAAGTAACAATCCGGCTCTGGTTCAGGCCATGGTACGGAGCGAGAGGGCACGGGCAGCCGTCACCTCCTTCTGCGAAGCAGTAATGCTCGCGAAGGAGGAGGCGGGACGGTTGAGGGAAAGGCAAATTTCGCGCCCTCTCGCCCCTAGCCGCCGCAGGAGACGCCCTGGGCGTCAGGAATCCCGGGCGGATTTCCGGCCACCATAGGCGCGGGCTTGCGGACGGCGAGCAATGGGTAGCTCACCGTCCGGTAAGGACCAGGCCCGGGTCGACGGCGCGTTGTGTTCCACGCGCACCTCAAAGAGATGTCGTCAGCACAAGTGTAGGGGTCCACTAGGGCCGATGCCTGCCGGGGTCGCCGGAAGGTACAAGAGGGTAACCGAGACCCTGGCAACACAGGCAACGGAAGGAATACGGGTGGGTTTTATTCAGTAAGAGTCTGACACACCCTCTTGCTCCGCCCAGAGCGGGAGAAGTTATTTGATAATTCCCCACCAAAAAAAAAAGAAGTAACAAATCTGTTAGTTAAGGATTTAAGATTCATGACTTAAGTACTTAGCAGCGTCCTGGAATTCTGTTCTAAATTTCCATATGATATCACAGTCAAAGTCACAGTCTATACACACAGTACTTAGGTACTTGTGGTCGTCTCGTGGCCGCGAGCAAGACTGCTGGGTCCTGGGTTCGATTCCCGGGTCGGGAAAAGTGTTATTGGTTTTTTTCATTAGGAATTTCTTAGTAGCAGCCCGGAGTTTGGCAGTTGGCAGTGTGATACCTCCGTGCTTCGGAAAGCACGTTAAGCCGTTGGCCCTGCGCCTGATCTCTCTCCGGTCGTGTCGGATTGCCGTCCCATCGGACTATGAGAGTGGGGGAAGAGAGAGTGCACCTGCAGACACACTCAGTGTCTGCGCACACACTTGACACTATAATATCTCCCGCGCCGAAGGCTGGTCTACGCTGACATTGGTCACCGTGGCCGAAATTTGGTCCTAAGGACTATTACTTAAGTACTTACTATGAAAAATCTTCAAAAATATTTCGTCATAACAACTGATACGGGCAATATCCATAATAAGAGTAAATATGAAAGAAAATTAAAGTATCTAATGAGTTCCGTACATGGATCCAGTTTTCAAAAATTTAGCCTTGAAGGTAGACGTCGCTACTAATTGGTATAATATTGTCCATTCATAACAATAAACGGAGCAGGTAATAGTTGAAGCCATAAGGCCGTCATCACATACTTATGCATATCATACAAAAATACGAGTCATCAAATCATGAGTCAATCATGAGTCATCGAAAAACCTAATAAATACCTAATACTTTTCTTCTTTTTTTTTGTCCTGCTGTCCATACCCCGAGATCCGTATGTCCCACAATCGTCCTGCACGGGGGCGGGCCGTAAATTTGATTTTAATATTGAACACGTAATACCCTGTTTGCTTGGGCCCGTAATTGATACGGCCCTCTTAGCACGCGTCTAATACCTGTCATTATTTTCAAATTCGTCGGCTTTGCCTTTAAAACGATGGATTATTTAAATGCTCCGTCCGTTACAGAATTTAATTTAGGTTTACTTTGTTTTACATAAATTAGTTTTGACGTGTATCAGTTTAAAATTGAGTTACAGTGTTAGTCCTAGGACGTGCTTGGTTCTTGGATCCATTAATGCTTGGAATCGACGACACGCTACTATAAATAAAGAGCTTAGACATCGATCTTAAAACAGTTCAAATTCTTAGACATTTTTCTTTTATAGTCAATTTTTCTAAAACGAAATCTTCTCGTCATAAGTTAAAAGCAAATCATATCCGAGCCAACACTTCAGGTAGGTAGCTAGTCTCCCCTACCGCACAGATTATGGCGGTGCCATCAAATATGCATAAAAGCCGTAAAATGCCACACTTAACCGCTGGCTCCCCGCTCCACGTTATCACCTGCAGTACTGCCGAGCTCCACAAACCGCGTCTCTGTCTCCAGACAGATGCTCAGACACAGTAGTAATTAAAAATTTCCCACCTCCTCATAAATTTGCATAGAAGACGTGAGCAAATATTAACGTTTTGAGTGATTTGTATTTTGGTTGTCGTCCGAAGTACTACGAGTACTTCGGGAAACGAAATCCTTTTTGAAACAGTTTTTTTAATAATATTTTTTAACTTATTGGTAGCGTTAGATGTGCGTGTATCTTGTGGGAAGCCTGAGGAACGATTGGGATTGTAAATATATCACATTCATGTATGTAGCTACGAATAACAGTATACTAAGTTCATTAGATCTTACCATTAATCTAATAATAATCTAACTTCATTATTATGCATGTTTAATACAGACAACACTTAATTGGCACTTCAAATAAATACATCAATATAACTACATCGGTACCTCACAACTTTCAGTAAACAGTAGTCGACATTCTCGACTCATAACTTAATTATTTCCTTTCTATCAGAGCCACCCAAAACATCCATACATAAGTCGTGTGTTAGCGAGTACAAATCTACAATCCCATTATAACAATCACCTTCCCGTTCATTACTCGGAGCTAAGATACTAAATTTAAATTAACAGCCCCCTTGTTAGTTGAACTATGTACATCTGCACTGAAATGAATGTTCATTTGGTAAGCGAAAATCGGAGTGTCGCGTGAACTAGTGGGTTTGTGACACAATATCGCGTGAGCAGCGTTTTAGTTTTGTTGTTGTCTGGAAATTTAACGTAATGCAGTTACTGAAGTAAAGGATATCAGAATCTAGGTTATTAAATTTTTTATGTGTTTAATGATAAATTATTTTTATTTCTGTAAATAGGTTTTTACAAACACTTTTACACGTCAATCATATTTTTAAAATAAAGCTATATATGATCGGCGTTTCCTATCTGACTACTCTGAGAAGAAAGGCCGAAACAAACTCAGAGGTCACAGTCTCTTTTAAAGTTCAGACAAATCTTGGTCAGATTATGTGAAGGCCATGTAAATTGGTGTCTGAAATGGTCCTTTTGAAAGAAGCACACAGATTGAGTGGACCTGCCAGTCAGTGCACGCATTTGTCAGTAATCGTGCAGCTTAACTCAGAACTTAAGGAGCTCAACGACTCTTCAAACAATACCAAAGAAAGGACATTTGGGACACTCAATGAAATGTTTATCGTTGCTACATTACTGGACCACTTTAAAGTGGTATCAACATAGCCTATCAGAGGGCAGTGTTGGCCATAGGCCTTTCTCAAATCGCGTCATAACTCCAGGTTTAATAATGTACAGACGATTTTTGTGGCAGGCGTTCTCAATATAACGAATGATGAATACTTTGAGCAAAAGGTGGTAAGAAAATAGTAATACCCCATTTTGGAAAAACAAGTTATGTAACACAAATTTAAATTCGGTCTCCATTTCATATGAAAGCATCTTTCGCTTTACAGCTCAACTATTTACTTATAACTACATTTACGAATTTCGCGTACAGTCCGAGCAGCCAATTTAGTCGGCGTCTCCGCCGTCTTTATCGTATCTTTAATGAACACTCATAAGCGCGACGTACTTAACGTATTGTGTCGGTGAGGCGTTAGCGCTGCTGACTGTACCTAGCTTTGCGACACAATGAGCTGAGGGTGGTTTGCGGGATTTGCGTTTAGTTTAAAAGGGATTTTTGTAGTAAGTAGGTTTTTGTTTTGAGATGAGGAAAATGTCTGGGAACTTTTGTGAAATAGATTTATGTCTTTTAATATAATTTCAACTAGCTTGAAAAATCAAATGAAATCATTTATTTGGTTGAGTATGGGTACGTAGGTGATATATAACAGAAGTTTTTTAAAACAGGTATGCAAATATCTATTATAATGCAAATATTTCTTACATTAATCATTCATTAACGAAAAAACAATGAATGTGTTGACTTGATTAAAACTTCAAGCAAAATATTTGCACAGCTGTTTTAGATATTATTTCTAATGTGTAAACTTTTTACAGCCAACACTTTTGGTTATCAGTGGTATAATCGAATGACAATCTTAAAACGTATGTGTACTATAATCACACGTACAGTATGTGTGATCTCACATGGGGAAATTACGTCATCGATACTCCTAAAAAAGACGGTATACGTCACAGTACCACGTCCTCCAGTGAAAGAATGTAGGCTCGCATGGGAAATGCTAATACAGGCCGTTCTGTACAAATTGATACTCGATCGTCGCTCATATAAAACACTCCACGAGCAAGATCGCCCCATGAATAATAAAGAATTGCCGAACGCCGACGAAGAGACGCGACACTGAGGGCAGGTTGGGAATGACGAATGTTCGGTGTTTTGATAAAGTAATGTATCAGACTGCTGATTTATTTCCGGCATTATATTAAGTCATGTTAACTGTAATAAAATATTTTGTTAAAGTGAAACTTTTATTACATCGCCTCAAGTTTTTTCGTCCATCTATCGCATGTCGCATTACAGCCGGCCGCGGAGTAGGGGTAAAGTGAAAGGCGCTCGGCAGAGCAGCCAAGGTCAATATGGCGGCGCCCATGGCTCTCATAAGCTTCACTAAAGTTTCATAAACCCACCAGTTTAAAAAAAATAAAAGTCCTAAAGCAACTGTAATTGAAAGCCCTTAAATTGTAGTTTTGTATTATTAATGTATTTACTGTTGAATTAATCATCATAAAACTAAAAGAGAATTCCAATACATGTAGGTATATATTTGTATCTTCTTTATAATTGGCTGTCTATAATATTAACAATTTTAGAAATAATTAGGCACAGATGGCTTATTTTACACAATTATTTTATTCGTCAAAAAAATCGTCGTTGTAAAGCCGCGCCTGCATCCAAATCGCCCTTATTCCAGTCACGTCCACTATAAAACATAATTCAGATTTTCATACAGAGCCATACAGAGAGCTCTTGTGTTTCCATTCTGTTAAACCTCCCCTTGCCGCATAAAAATACCCCGAACGGCTGTAAAACACTGTGTTGACTTAACTGCCTTTTACTTGTCTATGGTAATTTTATAACACTATCGTGTTATATTTGGTGGTATCATCCGCTGTAGATTACTGACTCATCATCATCTGCCTAGCCTTTTCCCAACTATGTTGGGGTTGGCTTCAAATCTAACCGATTGCAGCTGCATACCAGTATTTTACATGGAGCCACTGCCTATCTGACCTCCACAGCCCAGTTACTGGATAATACAATACCCCTTGGAAAGACTGGTTGTCAGACTTTCGGGCCTCTTCCCGTAACGACTGTCAAAGATCAACGAACGACAGCCGGGACCAATGGCTTAATGAGCTTTCCGAGGCACGAAGGGGTCTTGGTATGTAAAGATGGTCACCCATCCACGGACCAACCGCGGCAAGCGTAGCATAACCTGATCGATCGGCCCGTGCGGCTGTTATTACTTAGCCACAAGCACCTCCCCCCTCCCCAGTAGAATACTGACTACGGGTTAGTATTCTTTGAACGTTACAGTCATAATGGAATTATTATTTTTTTGTCCTAGGCCCTACAAATTTACAAAAGAAAGCAGTTCCTTAACTACGATTTATAAAACTAAAATGATTTATTTGTCATGACCATTTTTTCATACTTTTATTCATGACTACGTTTAAATATTCCCACATTTCTCGTACTCGTAATTCCCTCATCTGAATAATTAAACTCATTACGCTTTCAGCAATAATTACACGTCATAAGGCGGTGTGTTATTAGGTGTGATTGTGTTCAAAGCGCCGACTGAATCAGTGGGTATTAAATCACTAGTGTAATCCGCGCTTACATGATCGACAGTTAACGTAGGCGCTTGTTGTGCGTAGCAAGGAGCTACGAAGATGCTACGAGCGTAGCGGAATTGTAATGCGTTGATTTAATTTTGTTGTTTTGATGCCTTTTGTACTTTGATAAGATTTTTGTGCTTTTGTAAGGGGAGTTTTAGGGTGATAGAGATCTTGTTATAATTACGTTACTTAAGTAGGTACTTTTGTAATAGTGTAAGTTTTTACAATAATTCAAAGAGATAGGAGAGAGAGAAGTTTTTTGTTTTGTTTTTTTTTTCCAATTGCGTGATTTTTACTGTTTTAATAATGTTTATTTAAGAAGTTAACTTGCATCAAGTCTGGAAACTTGACACTTAATTAATTTGAAATGTCCAATTTTATATAATTAAAATTCAATTTAATACACAACGCAGTTTTTGAAAATTATTATAATCAGACTGGGAACTCATCAAATGTCGGGGTAATTCCAGTTCATGATTTTCGCCTCCACTCCCAAAACTAGCTTCATAAATCCGCCTCTGCGTAGTGTGTAAATGGTTGGCGTGTAGTGTTTACCTGTGGAATCCGCACAGACAATTAGCTCTTTATGCGATTAAATGCTCCTTGTGAACGCACGTGTCGACGTCACGGCGACGTAACGCGTGTTACACGTCACTGCGGCGTGATTTACTGAATACGGATGCTTGAATTAACTGTTCGTATTTGAGTTTTCGTTTAATAGTTTATTAGGTGTGTATGACTGAACAGAATGCTACGTGGATTGAAACAAAATTATCGAGGCCTGATGTTTAATTGCAAGTTTACGGGTAAAAGTTAAATATTTAAAATACAATATGACAGGATTAAGTAAACACATCCTTACTGTTTCTGTGACCAGGTCAATTGATTACTTTTGCTTTCATAATCATAATCAGCCTACAATGTTCCCACTGCTGCAACACAGGCCTCCTCTCTGTGAGAGAGAGTGGGCCGTAATCCACCTGGTGGGCCCAGTGCGGGTTGGTAGATATCAAATGTCTTCGAATTTTGATTCTCGGACATGCCGGTTTCCTCGCGATGTTTTCCTACACCGTCTTAGTTTCAAACTTCTTTCTCAATTGGAAAAAAAAAAAATAAAAATAGGTTTATTTGTCACAGAAACACGTTTAAGTATACAAAAAGATAATTAACTCGAGTAGGTAAACAAAAAAATAAAACAAAATAGGTCTTTTGTTTTCTGATTTTCTTTTATTTCTTATTATAATCTCGCTATGTGCTGCACCGGTCGCGGTAATCACGTCAACGCCGGCTATCGCTGAAAACCGCCCGGGCTCCGTCTCCCATAGGGTCGCAGCATTATGCTAAGCGATGGCCGTTTTGCGTGGATGTGACGCATATTTCCCCCAAATTATTTCTTTTTTGTATTTGTGTTCCTTCTTTGCGTCATGTTTACCGCAAATTAACGTATTTTCTTTCTTTCTTTCTTTACATATATAGATCACAAAACACAAATAGTTAGCAGTTGCCCGTCATGACTGTGACAAGAAGGCGGAATTACGTAATTTCTCAGCTAGAACTTACAGAACTTCTAGAATAATAGAAAGTTAGGTACTTAATGCTGCTACAAGTTAATTACGACATGAGTCAGTATAATATTTCGTAACTTACAAACAACTTTAAGAAAGGATATTACTTTTATAGTAATCAGTAAACAATCAAAATATTCTGTTAATATAATATACAAATCATATCAAAACAAAACACAATCTACAGTCGAGTAATTAATAACATGCAGAACAAAAAGCCCTCATTTTCCACAAGACACCTAAGTAGCCACAATGCGTCTATCAGACGTGTAGGGGCGTCGAATGTGCATTCAGCACTGAGGCAGGTGTCGTGAGCGAAGAAGGAAGCACCACAAAGGGCCCGTCACGAGATGCTGAGGTGTCTCGGTGACCATAGAGTAGGTGGGAAATAGTAAGACTTCTTATTGTGTAAAAAGTTTTGCAAAGCAAGATTTAAATGTACAATTTATAAAGAAAGTTAAATATTTTTTTTAATTTAATTCTTATCATACCAAAATAAAGTTTTGTTTATTTAGAGACACTTAACTTTATTTAAAATGTTTAGTTAAGTAAAATGGAAGTCTATTAACATAAGATCAATTCGTGATAATATTCACCATTTACGACTGAAAGATGTGTGTCGTTACTTCGTTTTATATGACTGAAAAATATTGCTCCAATTTTGCTGACTTTCTTCTTTAAGCTGGGCGTCTTATCTTAATAACTGACCTATCTGCAAATGAATTGCTCTGTGTATACTTCAGTCTGTTACACCAAGAAGGCTGTTTCCACAGCGAGTGCATCGGCCTTCAGCACGAAGGAGCATAAAGATATTGAGCGTGCATTGTTGAGCGCGCCATTGTGTGCGGCGCGAATCGTCCGCGATAACACGCCGACCGCCACCGGTCGCTTTGTTTCCCTAATTGTTATATTCCGAACAAAGAGCTAGCAGAAACAAACGACGTCAGCGCTTGTTAGCTCCCAGGCTAAACGCTCCGTGTAATAACATGTCCTCAAACAATCGCACGACATTTTCAATACGTTAGGAAATTGGCTATACGCGATCGCAATGCGAGCTCGAATGCTTTTGTTGTGCAGTTCTGCAATATCGACTGCACTACGGACTACGAATAAGTTTTTACGTAAACGGTGAAACCTAATCGTTCTGGCATGATTGACGTCAGTAAAAAAGTGTAAATAAAAAATGCGAATTCTATAGAGTAAATGAATCGGCGAGAATTCGCCGCGCCAATAGCGCTAATGATGTTCATTTTCAAATTTCGAACGGTTCGACGTTTATTCGTTTTAAAACCGCGCGGTGGCATGCTTCCCCCGCTCCACGGCATCAATCATTTTTAGAGGGTTTCGCTTATCCAAGTTTTCTTCCTGCCTCCGTCCTCTGCTTCCAACTTTTACATCGAATGATCTCCACTGAACCAACAGAGCGTTCGCCGTAACCGCGTTTTGTATTATTTTTTGTGAATAAATAATATTATTTCTCGAGGGAAAGGGGGATTGGATTTCGTTAAATATGGTTTAGTAATTGAATTGAAATCTCTCAATGTCGACGTTCAATTAAGCTTTAGATTTCGTTCTTGATGAAGGCATTTTCTTTGTTTCCAGATACCGATTCGATAAATTAATTTTCCAATAAGCTTTTAGTTTTGATTCTTAGACATCGCTAAATTAAGTGTTAATTCTCTTTTAAGCCTTATTTCAAAATAATAATCCAGCAATTTTACCTTTCTGAAGACTGTTATTTGACTGCAATTTTATTAAAATAGTTTTTTGTCACACTTGCAATATTAAAAACATCACCCAGGTTACCTAAATAAACCAATTATAAACTTTAAACACATTAATTACACTATCCATTACGGTGTCTGTCAAAAGTGATTAATGCTAATGTCGGACGCAAGATTTTTAACTAAGTTAAGATTAAAATAGCTTAGGGTATTATTTGTGAGCGCTCCGAGCGACGGATCACTCATCTCTCCCTTGCAAATTATAATGACACATCCGCCGGGAGGTTTTAAGCCAATTCAACTTTGAGGATTCCTGATACCGTGGGCAATGGTTTTTCGTTAAGAAATGCTGGCTGAATTTAAGGTAAAATATGAATTGCGAGGCATTAGCTTGATTTTGGATTTATAGGTAATGAAACTTGTGGAGTTTATATACCTAAATACCGGGTAACAGTATCGAAGTTCGTAGTTGCTGTTCGAATATTTTGATGAGATACATCTGCACCTCTAGCATATTGCTTTTAATAACCGTATATGGCTTCGTTTTATTTAAAACTTTACAAAATAAGTAAATGCATAAATCAAGAAACAACAATAAACATTTTCGTAGAACAATCTTCAATTCAAAAATTACAATACATTGACACAAGTGGATTGCGGGAGTGCGCGAAATGAGCCGTAATTTTATTTGTTTTTCTAAAGCGATACCAATAATAAGTTCCAAAGCTGCAGTTCCAATACAAACATCGACTCAAGAGGGTTCCCTACAGGAAACAATTTGCGGTAAAAATCCGTACTGATAGACGCGATATGAGCAACGGGAGATTTTTTTACTTATTTTTTCCGCACGGGGGAGATCGCGAGCGGCTGATCTTTGTTTTATGAGAACGATTAAGAAAAGCACATTTGAAGTGTGTACTTGGCTTTATTTGCGCTCCGAGAGGGAAGGCACGCTTCATTGATCTGTAATCGTTTTTCGCATTTTATTGCTGTGGTACCTCGAGAGTCGAGGGTCGTGAGTAAACGTTGTACGTTTTATTATGTCGAAATTAGTCGTTGTTCGCGTAAAATTAAAATTAGAATCTTGTTCGCGACATAATTCAGTTTGGTTCGCGTCGGGATCCTGTTATTTTCGCACTTAATTTCGCGGCGTTAAGCGTTGTATTGTGGCGCAAGGCGTCTGCTCGCGGTGATTAGAATGCTAAGTACGCACCCTGAAAGGGTTCCCTTAATTGTGCGGTGTTCCTTGTGGACCGCACCGCCAAACAGCGGCCGCGTATACAAAACGATGAGGTTTGACAGTGCTTAACAAGAAATAAGGTTGAATGTAGTGTATGGTATATTGTATAGTATGTCGGAAATTGAAGTCTGTGAGATGTACGGTAAAAACGTGCACGTTTTCAGAAGAAAGTACAAGATTTAATCGTTGATTTTTCTTAGTAAGTTTAAGTTTGTGTTTGTGTTTAATCATGCTTATGTTCGTAAAATTGTAAATAATGTTATTTGAAACTGCATTACTCAATTACATTTAATGTTCTTGAGCTCACGTTCCCTGCAAGGCAATCACGCCCGAGACGTTTTAATAGTCAAAAAATTAATAGCAAGTGGCGTCGTCGTAATTTACATGACTCAAATGTAGTCGTTAGTGCGAATTGAACGAAAGGGTGGGCTTTGAGCTACCCCAATATAATTAAACTTTACTCTCGGTTATATTTAAAAAATCTGAAAATACCAAAGAGAAATCGCTATTCGAAAAATGAAACACTTTAGTAAATTATCAAAAGATGTATTTGATGTTTTGCGTTCGCTAGCTGCTGTCAAAAATTAAGCATTTCAAATATGTATGAACAATTTCGTAAATTAATGCGCGGCGGTTCTTTTGTTTTGGTACGGCAAAATAAAGGCGTATTAATTATTCAGCGCCACACTCGACGCAATCAGAATAAGTGCTGATGTTTCTGTCACCCGCTGCGGCTGCGGAGCGGCGCGGTGCGGTGTGCATGATTAGAATTCTTAAGCTGTGCCGAAGGCTCTTGATTAGAGGAAATTAAAATCATTATACTCGGGCGCGCACCGCACCGCGCCACAATGCCGCCGCTCTACCCGACTGACGTAAAAATAAGCGGGAAACGCACATAAAGAAGGAGGCTCGCCGGAAACGGAAGCGGCACCATCTTGGAGCCGACGGGCGGGAAAACAATGGATTCGTTAATTAACATTTTCTTACGCCTCGCGGCTGTCGAACGAACGGTTTATCGGACAAAATATTTATGACGTAGACGCAATGAAAATTCCACCATGAAATCCCACAATTGAAATTTCGTCCATAAGAGGTAGGGATTAAGAAATTACTGGAGAATTTTCCTTAATCTTGCTGGAAGTGATTGCAATTATAACTGTTTAGTTTATATAATCTTTCTATTTATTAAGTTATAATAAGTATAGTTAGTTACTAACTCGTTATAAACTGATTTGTTAAGTCCATATTTGACGTAACGAAAAGCTTATCTTAAATACCCGTCATATATAAACAACGCAACATATTCCTAAAATAAATCACCGGTACAAAACCAGAGCCCCACTTATCACCACTACAAACAATGACATAGGTAAACGAATGAGTCGAACCGCATACTCATGTCGAACAAATAACTCAATGTGCGTACAAAACGTATCAGTGGTAGCTGTAATAGAGACGGAGTGCCGCCTGAGGCGAGCCGCGTGAAAAACGGGCGCCATCAATAACGCGCTATCGGTCAAAACAGACGTGCGCCTTTGCCTATTGATCTCTGATTGATTGTTTAGTCTGTGGTCATTTTCGGAATTATTGTGCGTTCGTTATAACTTGACGTGTGTCGCGATTGGTAGCACTAAATTTTGCAGTCACGTGAAACAATCACGTTACTGCAAAATTTATTGCCTCATTTAGTGTTCTGTTCTGTCAGTCCCCATTTTGAACTTTAGTATTGAAACTAAGACTGCAAAATTCAGTGCTACTAGTCGCGTCGCGCGTCAAGTTATAATGAACGCTCAGTAAATTGGTGCACTCGTTCATTATTCGAATTATATATTTTTAAGTTTCGAAAATAGAACACATCATTGGCATGACAATAAAACAAACCTACCTGTCCGTTTAGAATAACATGAACCTTTCTTTTAATAAAGACCTTTTCAATACACTTGCTTGTAAAGTGACTCTTATGGCAACGCATTTAGGTTCATAATTCAGGTTATGGGACACTCGTGTTTTTACTTTACATTACCACACTAGTGTTTTTTCTATGTATTATCTTTTTTAATCTCCGCTAAGAGCTTTTTTCTAAAAAGTTAAAACCAATGAATATTTTTGTGAATTTTTAAATTATTTTATCATTATCAAAATTATCATCATTTCATAAAATTCTATATTTTTCAGGAAAATGAGACGAATATGTACTTCTAATTTTAACCACATGCACGTGGCGCCATTTACAAATTTGCGCCATTTTAATATTAGAAACGTCAAAGATTGTTGCGACTTTCCGACAGATATTTATAAAAAAATATATAAATCGGAAATTGCAAAACCAGCGCGCCATTTTCCATAAATATTTGTTAACTTTTTCGTTGTGTGTGTAATTATTATCAAAATGTCGACTTCACATAGGGAAGAAGAGCAATACGTAGATTTGACCCCGCCCGCAATACTAATAGAGGCACGAAACGCGAGTGATAGTCTGTTGCCGCCAAAATCTAGGCGAAATACCTAGCGGCCTACGAAACTTTCATACAGTGGAAAAACAGTATTCCATGTTAAAAAGCACTGTTAAGACAAAAAATGATATAGATATCAAAACCTACTGTAACATTGCGGCATTTCTAAAGAGACGCTTGGCCGGATATATTGGTCGGAAATCTAAAGTATTGTCACCAACCGACGTTGAAAAGTTTTTAAAAGAAGTTCTGGATAGTCAGTACCTGGCAACAAAGATCAGTTGCCCTTTATAAATCTAAATGATCTTCTCTATAATTACATTATTGTAGCATAAGTTCTTACAACTAACTATTTGATATCTATTCAGGTTCTGTTAATATTCGGTGTTACTGGTGCGTGTGAATGTCTAGAGCTTAATAATATTACAACAAAGGAAGTAGAAACCCACGGTAAAATGCTTCCCGCAAAAATTACCAATACTAAAAACTGATTTTTACAATCTTTGGCCCGTTTTTATTCAATAGTAAAAAAATATCGAGCTCTCCGTTCAACAAATGCAAAAAATGACCGCTTTTTCCAAAACTTTCAAAAAGGTAAATATATGTACATATATGCAATCCATTGGTGTCAACAAAGGAGAAGGGAATTCTTGGGCCCTGCAGTTAACTAGTTCAAATGTGTATTAAAAAAACCGTTATATTTTGCTAAAGGAAATCACAAAATACTGTACCATGTTTCTATCTAGGAAGCGAGAAAAGTTAAATTTAGTTTAAGTTAAATTAACTAAATAATCGATTGATGCCTGAATTCTTTGTAATCATTATCAATAATCGGTAAAATCTCAGAATATGTATGAATATCGAGTGACAAGTGCTTATTAATCTTTTCGTGGAATCGATTCATAGTGAATCGAGTTCCTTTTATTTTTCTTCAGTTGGCAATACTAGTCACCGACTGACAGATGGCAGGCAGAAATAATCGGCAATTGTTTGTTTTCTTTCAGTCTGAGTGCGCACGTATTTTCCATGTTTTATTGTATAACTCCAAGACCTCGGCTTTGCATATTATAAAGGACTATTCAACGGATCTTGCTACTTTGAATTACCTGACTCTCTATTTTGGACAACTGATTACGCCTATCGATCGGATATTGACGACATGGATCGCTGTGTGAATTGTACCATTGCGACTGGTCGCAGTAACTCTTATTGGCAGAAGAGTCTTGGACGTTGAGGCGATTTATCAGTTATTCGTCAGTGGCATGCATCTCAGCCTGTAAGTACCTATTCAAGTCGAGATTTTAGCCTATCATGCGAAAAATCCAGAGTTATGTACCTACTGTTTACGGTCACCGGTGTCATTTCTGTCGGCTGTCTCTTTGTTGGATAGCATTTACTAAAATAATACTTACTTAATAGCTAATTAGTTGATTAATTAGCCATACGAATCTATGGAATGTGCTGGTTGACCGATTTACTCATAAAAAAGGTGTAGGTAACGATCAAGTCCCGATGGAACCGATTCGGTCCCAGACTTAGGTGCTTTGAGGTATTGACAGTTATCGGGACCATTTCGGTCTTGGCCGGGACGTAGCGATTTGGTTGACCATGCATTAGGATGTAATGAAGCTTGTTTCTGGTTGAACATGATTTAAATAGTTAACTTATTTCAGGTAACAAGTGAGAACTATGTATGCCCAGCATGTTGGAACTTGGCCCAAGATGTGGTTCTTGGAAGACATCTGATTAAAGCACCAACCCAAGTTGGCCATTCCAGTGTCTGTGACCGCTGCCGCAACCACCTTCTTCGCAATGAGTCTGCTCGTGATTCATTCAATGTTAGGCTCTTAATGTAATTGTATTGAAGGGGACTGTACTGTATTGCTGTGCCCATTTAATGTGCATAATATATGTTGGGCAAGATACCAAGAAAATATCGTACCTCCTGCACAAAACTTAGGTGACATTCTCCTAATTATTGAAGATGAATAATGAATATTTTATACATATATTGGTGATTTATTTTACTTCCTCTTCTCCCATTTTTAAAAGGTACCTACTGCTTCTAAGTTCAGGATATTGGATGTAGAGACTTGTCATCGACTGTAGCGACTGTCCAGGGCGTGCCAAACGTGTCAGATCTTCGACACGTCACACTTGAAGACTCTCTTCTTTAACTTCATGCATAAAACCATTGCACAAGCGAAGCCATTCAAAAATATTTCGCAAATAACACCAAAAAACTACAATGTTATTAATGTAACCTCAATTTTACTATACTTCATATAACTTGGTTCCTGGATAGCCAAATTTCACCAAATTTTCAGTGAGGCCTTGTTATTATGTCCTCTTACTAATAAGGCTAGTTTGATTTAGTTAACACCTGGGCCCAGGAGAGTATAGAGTCTTTCCCTTCTCCTTTGGGGCAATGCCAAGTGAAATTACAAAGTATTTAGATTTGCCCGACGCTGATGCTTACACTGGACACAGTTTTAGAAGAGCTTCGGATACACTGCTGGCTGTTTGGGGAGCCGATACACTATTTACAACATTCATCCAACTCCTATGAAAATATTTCGTCATTTTTACCCAAGAAAATGAAAATTACGAAATGATTAATAATACCAATACCATAACTCAAACTGTAAAAATGCCAACAAAAACTATTTGGTATCAGTTTGAGAATTGTACTTTCACTAATTTTTCAATAATTAAAAGTTAATAACAATACGAGTCTGTTTTTTTTCTTCGCAAGTGTGTTGAAAAACGTTGTATGAAACACGTGTGCATTGATCATTACACAATTGGCTCCCTTATCGGCCTCGAGTATAATGACCAACATAGCACACTTGTATGATAATGTACTATTAAAAATTCATCTGTTTTTTTGTAGCGTAAGCTTTTATTTATCCCTATTTAGTTTACAGTTGAATTATCTAGTATTTTACATTACTCGTATAAAAATAACGGCCAAATAATGACAGTTTCACAATCAGCCTATGATGTTCCTACTGCTGGGACACAGGCCTGCTCTCGGTGAGAGAGAATGGGCTCTAATCCACCACGCGGGCCCAGTGCGAGTTGGTAGATTTCACATGTCTTCGAATTTTTGGTTCTAGTACATGCAGGTTACGATATTTTCCTTCACCGTTTTCAGAGGTAAAGCGGCTGTTCGAACCTATGAGCAATTTAGTTATTTTAAAATGTAAATGGTAAATAGATTACATTGCTTTGTATTTATCGTGAAATAAAGGAGTTAATTATATGTTTATGTCGAAATTACGAAAGGGTGATAAACGTTATTAGTCTAGTGTTATAATAAATGGAGTATAGTCAAATATGGATTAAAGTTGACCACCATCACCGTTTAACAATTGCAATCCTATAAAAAAATAAAAAACTATCCGATTAATACGTTATCCACATATACGAGAAACCAAAATCGCGAACCACCAATCACTGCTAATCGCCCATCGGACATTCATTCGATAAACATTGACCTCCTGACAGAGTGGCATCATTTATCAAAGTGAGCGGTGCATAAAATGCAATGCAGTGCCCGACAAATAGTGACGTGAAATATGATTATTGACTGCGTTTTGCGGATATATCCGTTATCTGATAAATGAGACAGGAAGGTAAATTGGGTCACCATTTTGCAGTTAATGTGTATTTTTTTTTCGAGTATCTGATTTTTTTATGTTTATTGATCCCGCAGAAATCCTATGTGTAGTTGGAATTTAGCTCATCCCGGGCGTATATTCAGTTCTCACTTGTCTATGAAAAAATGGATAAGTGCGTACCTATGACTAGCATAGTTATTGAATAGCGTAGCGATAAAATAGATTTTATCGTCTTCTTTGATTAACTTACTTAAAGCGACTTTATTTGGAGAACTTATGCTGCTATGAGATGACGATGTCATGCTCACCCTTGCCATTAACTCTCAAATTGGTAATTTATTTAATTCAAATCCACTGACATACACATTACAGTTTTAAGTCTTTAATTGTTTCTAGCAGTATTATAGCTATGAGTGGCTTTAGTTGGCAATAACAGTGTAGTAAACCGCTCTTAGTGGTGGATTACCGCCATTAACCGCTGTGGCTGTAAAACGAGTGATCGATGCGCGCCCCGATGTTTATAGTCTATTACATGGACGGTGGGGGACACTAGTGCTAGTGATGTGGCTTATAGGATACTGATTTATGTCCGTTTAATTTTGAGAAACGGTTTTTGATAGACTTTTTATTTGTCACTTGAAAATTATTAAAACCAATCCCAACGGATTGGTTTTAATAATTTTCAAGTTCACAATAATTTTTTGAAGCTTAAAAAGTGCATGTCTTTGCATAAATACATTTTAATTTTAATTATCTTTAAATGTTAGGTCATTAAAAATGAATCAATATAAATTCAAAATTAGGGTTGTCAAAACGCAAACGCAGTTAAATACGCCACAAGTGGGCCACAACGGCGGCCGCAATCGCAATTGTCTCAATTATTAATTGTAATTTTTGACAGGCACCTGTCAATTTCGCAGCGTTCAACCCTTCCTTAATCCCCCACAAGACGCGAGGTGCTGGGACGTCTCCTTAGCCGCTCCCCCGGAATAAATTAGCTTTCTCCCGGCCACATCGGGATATAAAATTTTGAATATGAATGGAAAATTTTGCATTTGTAATAAACCGCTTTTCCCTGTAACGCTGCAGATGCGTACTCGAGCACTGGATAAAAATGGAATCTCACCCAGAGTCGCTCCTCAGGTGGCCCGCCATAAATATTTATTAATTATTTTTTCAATAATCTCTCCTCTCTTGTATCCTCCGAGGATGGAGGGATATCTCCACCGTTAATTGCTTTTTGTTTCATTTGAATAAGTATTGTTTTTGACTGCTCGAGCGTGACGTCGACTTTTATAAAATCTCGACGATGAATAATTTTGTTGAAACAAAGTTAATTGAATCCGTTATTGATTGTTCTAAATTTCGTTGGAAATATTTATTATCATTAATTTTTATTACAAGAAGAAAGTTTCAGAATAAAATTAGGCATCCTTGTAAATCACGGAGGCAGTTAAGGTATCTAGGTATTGCGCTAGTAATACGATTTATGTCCGTAATAAGTTGAAATCTTTTGGTCACATTTTTTGTGCCTCATTCATGTCATGATCAAGAAAGCTGTACACCAAATTATGTCGTCACGGTAGCAGACTGCTTTAAAAATGTCATGAAGCCGATTTAAAAAATCCGTACAACCGATGTCGACATCGCTTCGCCTAATTGATTTTATAATTTGAAGGAAATTCAAAAAGAGAACATTTATATTCGAAGCACGCGGCTACACGTAGAAGCAACCGATGCGCCGATTGCGGTTACCAAGTTATTCCGATTGCCGGAGAAGTATAAATCCTTAAGCGTTGGCTAAAAAGTACCAAGTCTTAAGGCATAAAATACAATTACACAAGCCGTACTAAAAAGAAAATAATATTTTGGTATGCAAGTACGTTCAGCCGCTTCACTTTTATTTTCATACGCTTGTATAATTTTATTGAAACGACTCAATCTGAGTAAAGATTTTTATTTTAAGAATAAAATATAAACTTTGGAGTTTTTGTGAACTAATGGAAACGTAAGTACGACGTAAAACTTCATGTGTCTCTAAAGCTAATTATTTCAGGTATCGAGTATGAATCGATTGTAGGAGCATAACTATCGATGTGTAACGTATGATTTTCCAACCGCGCGGTACCGGTGAGCGATTGTATCAATTTGTCCTCGTAACACGCGGTTGCCCCCGCGGCACGTAAATTTTTTATTTGATCAAGATTGTTATCGTGGGCGAATAGTTTGATAATGAAGCCAATTTTTTGATAATACCCAACATTGGGGTGGATTTCGAGTGGTTTATTCCGTAAGTAAGGAGAAAATTACACACGTAGACGTGTCATTTCGTTGACAATTTGAAAGTCGTTTGATTCCATTTATCTCATTTTCTTGTTAATGTGAATTATTAATTTGAGACATTACTTGCAGTAGGTAAGTTGCATGCCGAATTAAAGTGTTAGAACTATTTGCTAAGGTATTTTTGTTTGCAATTTTATAGCCATTCATTAAACATTTTAAGTGCAGGCATTTGTATTTGTATGAGTTGGTAAACTGATAAAGTACTATTAATACCAACTAAGTACTTCTACAGAGAGCAGTGGTGGCCTTGTGGTAACGGCCGCGACTTACGAGTTGTAGGTCGTAGGTTCGAACCCAGACAGGCGCTTTACTTTGTGTAATTTATTTCATCACCACTGCTCTAAAAACGGTGAAGGAAAACATCGTGAGGAAACCGGCATGTCCTAGAACCAAAAATTCGAAGACATGTGACATCTACCAACCCGCACTGGGCCCGCGTGGTGGATTACGGCCCACTCCGATTACTCACCACTCAGGCTGATTATGCTATGTGTGTTATGTAAGTACTTCTGCTTCAATAACCAGCTAGTAAAAAATCCTGTAACTTTACCACAACCTTCATTACACAGCCTCTATATACTAAAACTAATAAATTATAATTAATGTAATGCAAACTTTAAGCTATAATTTATGAAGGAGTAGTTGTCCAGTCATCGTCCATTTCGGCTGGTGGGTAGGTACCCGCAATTTGTCTCCCGGGCATTGTAATCCTTAAATTGATAATCGATGGGCGTCTACAATGGAACGTTAACGAGGAGCCAAGTTATCAATCTTGCCTAGCCAAGGTCACGTGTAGCAGAGATGTCCCATTAATGTCGTTTGTGTTATTTATTGTGAAGATGACTGACGTGTTTCTTGCCGATGTGCTTTTGTTTTAAGTTTTGTTACGGTGTTGGTATATTTATGATTTATGGAATTCCCCTAAGCTCGTCTCTCAAAAAGTGGATTATTGTTTATTTAAAATACTATGACGAATCAAGCTAATTTGTAGAATAAGGGTTAACAAATACAAAATACAACAAACAAAAAAAACGTGTGCCACATTTTTTATTTTTTCCGCAGGCCTACAATGGTACCAATCATAACTATCAATGTCAAAAAATTCGATATTCAAAATTCGTCACATGTACCAACAAATTGACAGACGTCAAAATTAAACGCTTCGTTCACTGTTTGTGTGATACAACTGCGTTCGGTTGTTTTCGATAAACATCGTTACAAATTAACCCTGCGAGTGCGATACCGTTCGGTTCGGACCGACCGCGACCGCCCGTATCACAACATCTACGCACCATAACGACATTGATTAAACTGATTCCAGTGAACCGTGGGAAGGGTTACATATACGGTTGTTTAAGCAATATTGCCGGGAAAAAAATACTGAACAAAAAAAAACGTTACTGAGTTATTTAGAACATTGTAAGTTATTTTGAAATTAGGGATTATATGGGCAAGAAAAAAAAATTAAAAGTCACTATTAAGCTAATTGCTAATTAATAGATAATAGCTAATTTTCCGTGCGGTGCCGGACGTAAAGAATAGCACCATCCCATTTCTTCCCGTGGGGGTCGTAAAAGGCGACTAAGGGACTAGACTACTAGAGAATGGGCAGCAGCGTTCTCTATGCATTTTAACACCATACTGCGATCGCCAACCCGCCTGCCAAGCGTGGCGATTATGGCAAACCCTCCCTATTGGGGGAGGCTTATGTCCAGCAGTGGACGTCTTTCGGCTGGTAAGATAATTAAGCTAATTTTGCAGGTTCAAAAATATTTTTTATTTATGAATAAAACTATTAGAATGAGAAACATTGAGTTATTGTTATTTTTACGTATATTCTATGTAGGTACGTAAGAAAAAAAAATACATATTTTTAGTAAAAGAGGTGAAACACATAATTATATTACTAGAAATAGGGACCTATTAGCTCAACCAGGTTTGAAATTCAAATCTTGTATAAAACGTACACTATGCAGGCAGGCATATTATAAGTTGGAGGATTACATCGCTGATAAAAAAGCTTGGCTCAATGCTTGTCCTGCTCCACAACCAGTTGAATAATTAACATTTGAGCTGAATGGTGCTGATCCATGCGTCATGCTCGTGAACGGGTGCCGTCAGTTAGGACTGGTCACCTCTTAGTTTCCTCGGCTTATTTGTAATAATTTTATTTTAAAATTGTTTTTTTTTTTTGTTTATTTTGCTACCATGGACGCGTTTTTTTTTACATCGTCCTCACATTTAGTTATAAATTCAACATTATTTATACTAATCTATATGTAACAATATAATTTAAAAGAGTGTCCATGGCGTTTCTTGCCCGTTCTTCTCCATAGGTAGGTACTACGCTTTGGAATGGGCAACTAGCTTCATATTTCTAACTGACCGACTCCTTGACAATTCAAAAGTGCCTGTAAATGCTTTAATTGAAATAAATGCTTTGAGTTTGATTTAAATAATGAACAATAACTCAATGTTTCTACTTCTTTTTACTTCATTTTATCATGCAATTCTTAATTCTGAAAACCCTTTTCTACCATGGAAGCTTACTTAGCAAACGTTAGATCACTATCTAGGCACGCAGGTTAAATGAAAGTTGAAAACAATTTAGCCGCAGCTGATACAAAGGGGTTACAATTCAGTAACTCATGCGTATCTTTATTTATTGGAAATCTGATTAATCTTCTTCAGTCACTAAGAAGAAATTGTGCTTTTAATTGCTTTTAGAAAATTATAGCTAATGAAAACCTCACTGAAGCCGAGATGGTAATAATATTATTTTTCTCATTTAAAATCTACTTTAATAAAAATCTTTAATTAATTAATTCACTAACGCACAGCCTTAAACGCTGAGTCTAGATACACAACAGTTCCTTATAGAACGAAGGTCCTTGAAACTCCTTCCAGTGTTCAAAAAGGAGGGATTTTTGAATTCGGATTTTTCCCTTGTACGTAAAAGTTAGTTGTAGCTATCATCGTTTTTTGGAAACTCATCGCCTTAGGCTGCGTCCTATTTAAAGTGATCGTCGCGCGAAAGACGATCACGTTTTCGCTCGATGTCAAAATGTGTGTAAGCTATCGTCGAGGATGGATGGTTGCATCGCGTATTCGCGTCAATAAGTCACATTTCACAATGGGCATTATAAACGCGCAGGTTTTATTATCGGGCAATATTATTTATCTTGCTGAGCTAAAGAGTTTTTACTTTTGTTTCCCACAAACAAAGAGCCTCTGTGACGTGTGTACGAACAACGTTCGCGCGAACTTGCGATGGTCGCGTAGCGACTACGCGACTATCGCAAGTTCACGCGAACGTTTCTATTTCTATTAGGACGCGGGGTTAGGTTCGTGAGAAGTTGGCGATGAGCAATCTCATCGGGAAAACAGAATTTCAATATTAAAATTAAAAATATGATTATATTAACTGCTAATTAAGTCAACTGCGTACGTTTAAATAGTTCATCTTTGTATCGCCAATTTTTTAAAATACCTAAGATATTTATTTTTATATTTTCCATCAATAACTCAAGCCATGAAATTGTATACCTATTACAAAGTAACATCGGCTTAATAAAGATGTGGAGTGGCTCGATATTAAAGAGCTCGTAAATCATAAACCAGGCTCAATGTCAACGTTGGGCAGAGTCGTTCACTTGATGTATATTGAACGTTGGATTATTTGAATTAACTACCAGAATATGTTAATAGTAGTTATTGAACATTGACTCTTATACCTTGGATAGAATCGGGGAAAAATACATGTATCTGCTTGAATCGTTACCAAAGTTATGAAGAAGTTCTTAATAGCCAGTAAAAAATAATTTAATTTGTATTTAAAGGACATTTTTATAATTATTTATAACTTTTTTTCTGTTCAATATGAAGACTAACTGATTCATTTATAATAGCATACAAAGTAAACAGATGTTGACGAAATAAAGCATTGAATTTAAGGGCTCACGTTACAAAATGAACGGGGTTCACCGAGGATACAGCGGTAATGTCCGGATCGCGTGAAATCATACAATATCACCGACGATTGACTCGGCTTGAAGGAAATGAATAGATTTCATTGTAGTGTCATTTGTAGAGCTAATGGCGCCACCGGCTAATGCCGTGTTGAAAACGTGTAAACACGGGGGAAGCTCAGCTGTCGGCTTCCTGACACGATAATGATACGATACAGGAATATTATAATTATTTGTTTATTGACTCAACGATTGGTTGTAATAAAGTTGTGTTGTAAACAGTAATTTATCTTTATTATGCGTGTATTTTTGTTTCTCTATAAAACAGATGTCCCAACCCTAACTAAAATAAAGTTTTCTTTTCCAATTTTTAAAATAAGAACACACACTGACCGAAAAATAAATAAAGTAAAGAATATCGGAAAAGGAAAATAGTTTTAACTTCTCTCCGTTCGTAATAAAAACGTTGAAAAGACAATATTTTTTTCTTTTGTCATAGAAAATTGCCGTTGAATTGTAGCGTGCCCCAATAATACGCAGCTCAATTACGTCACAATGTCTTCTTTGTATTTTCCCCGAAAAAACTGTTCGTAATAAATAATACCGTATGTCATTTCTCAGCACGTATGAAATTTATAACACGCGCAGCGTTTTCGAAGGGCAATTTATTTGTAATAGAGCTGTTCAATGGGGACGGAACAACTGGTAATAGTAGCTGAAATAAAAACCAAACCTGAGTCTTAGGTGGAAAATAACGATTGGCACTGTTGTATTTTAGAAGTTTAGTATGTAGCTTCTTTAAGATAGCCAACTTAAGTATGCTACTTTGGAATATGTATTCCAAGAAATTAATTATGATGTTTACTAACCAAAACAGCTTACTTTTTTCAAAAGCTTGTTAAGTAGTTGAGATGTGAACTACATAATTATGTGGTTTCAACACTATGAATCGTGGAAAATGTCTCTGTATGAAATTAAGTCTGTTATTCTTCCGGTGTCTCAGTTTTATTCTATTCTATAATGGGATCGAAGATTCAATTTGATGTTGAAACTGTAAAGTTGTTATCATAGATAACCTTTTATCTGCAAAATTGGTGGGGATTCCTTCTATTCGAAACCATAAACTGGTGGCTGATGACCTGTAACATAGGTTTTTCCTAAACCTACATCAGGCACCAGCTCTCACAGAGTCGTATGGCATTTTACTTTGGGGTCGGGCTGCTGACATTGAATCCATCTTTATTTTGCAAAAGAGAGCTGTCAGAGCCATTTCAATTAAGAAGTTCATTATTATTTCGGTAGCTTGCCAATTTATTTATGAAAATAATGTAAGAAAAAATCGATCTTTTTAATAAAATAAGTGATAGACATTATTTTAATACTAGAAATAAAGATTATATAGAGCAACCATTTTTCAGATTATGTGAAGTACATACATCTTTTATGGGGTTAAATGTTAAAACAAAATACCTTATGATATATTGCAATTAAATTAAAGAAAATTTAAAACTCATATTAAAAGTACACCTTGTTAACAAGCATATTACAAATTAGAGGATTATATCCAAGATAAGAATGCTTGGATGTTTCCAAGCATTCTTATCTTGGATATAATCTATGGAGATATCTTGGATATGTCAATGGAGCTGGTCCAGCTCCATAGGACAATCTCGAGTCTAGACAAAATTAAACTGGTTGCTGTTTTAATTGTATAATTTATTATTTGATAAAAATAATAAATCAATGTAGATTTTACATTCTGTGATTACTTTAACTCACACACTGATCTATAACTTTTTTTTTTTTTTGAAAACTTATGCTTTACAATGTTTGTAAATATATGAGCATCATGTAACATGTATCTATCGATCACATAATTAATTTATCAGTCATTGCTTAATTTTTAATTCTTTTTTTTACATATTTTGATATAGTAATTTTATTCTAGGCGCATCATCTTCACGTATACTTATATAATTAATGTACATATACAAAATATTGTAAAACATTTTAAAAGAGTAACGATGGCCTTTTTTGCTCACTATTCTCCATACGAAACTACCTTTTGGAAGGGGCGACTAGAATCAATTCTATTTTTTTGTAAATTTTGACGATCAAATGTGCCTTTTATGTGCCTATTTGAAATAAATCATTTGACTTTGACTATGTGAATTTATATAGTTCAAAACTGTTAGGTGCTACAAAACCACAGAGAAAAAATAAAAATAACCTTATTATTAATATTATAAATATTCTATAACCGTTTTTACCTCATCCAAAGACATGAGATCCACTCGAAACGAAAATAGCAAAATATAACGAACAAAAATATATAAATTAAAAAGCAATTCCGCAAGCTCGGTGTCGGTATATCAGAGGGCCGGTAAAGAGGCGCCTCGCCACGATTTGTGACTTAATCACTTTATTGGCAGCGGGGGAGTCAGCCTTATCGGAAAGAAACGTCGACCCGACCCGCTGATATATGAGTAAACAAGCTTGCACTTTTCCTCGGCGACTTTTGGCGGTCACAGCGGCCATAAAGTTCTCGCTAAAGTTTGGATTGCGTCGTGGGGAGCACTCCCGCTTTAATGTTTTTTTTTTAGTTTTAAACGCGGTAACTACAGCAACGTTCTTATTTACCTTGTTTGCGTCGTCGTCATCGTAGGCGTTTGCATCTGAAACAAATGAAAATCTTTATATAAAACGGTAAGGGGTTGTTGTGTACACTACGTCCATTCTCCGGCCAGTGATTAGCCGGCGCACACTGCGCTACGTAGCGGACCTAAATATGTTTGTATTTTGGCTTTGCCGGTACACACCCAATATCGGATCCCTCCTGAGGATCAGCCATTACGCAGCCT
Organism: Atethmia centrago; assembly: GCA_905333075.3. NCBI lineage: Eukaryota > Metazoa > Arthropoda > Insecta > Lepidoptera > Noctuidae > Atethmia > Atethmia centrago. The sequence continues at coordinate 23,212,259 of HG995378.1, read as the reverse complement.
CTTAACGGCGGACGGTTTTAATTAAAAACTTCTTGCATTAGCATGTGTCCGCCCAATCACGTTACTAATCCTTTCAAAATATTATTTAATTTCGGTCGAGAATCCTATCCGATATAAAGGAAAATGGAGGTTCGGAACGGATTAAATATTATTTTAGGAGATTCAGTTGCATATGAATTTGTGATGATTATTGATTATTGTTAATGTATTATAAGTGGGTCATGGTGGGTTGCTGATTGGCCTAAACAAACAATACATCTCTTGCGGGGGTGGCGTTGGTCTTAGCGGCGATAAACAAGCACAGGTGTAGCAGAACCCGCCTCAACCGCTGTCCGGAGCAACTTGGAAAGTATTTGTAAGCGTTCAAACATACCGGGCTCGTTATGCATGCCTCGCTGGGTTTAATCACGGACCAGCCACGCCCCGGGCGGAGCTAATGTTTTCACTATGTATTTTTTAAGTACCAGCAACTTGTGCTGGCAACTCACGGTTTGCTCTCAATATTTCAGAGTAAGTATTAATATTGTATCAGATTGAATATTACGAGTACTTGTTGTTCAAGTTGAATATGCTTTCATTTAAAATTCACTGATAGAACTAGATTTTAACAAAACATTAAGCCCTTGTTTACTCTAAACCTATTTGTCGGTTTGGTTTCGCAAATTAACGGTTTGGTGTTGAAAACAATTCAAAAACAAACCTGCATTGTTTGTGTCGTAGTCCATTGAACTTCAAACAAGGACGTGAAGCTGCAGTATCAAGTCGAAGGTCCTCCGTCTATTAGCGGTTGTACTCGACACTTCGCCCACATCCGAATCTTGGTGCCTATTATGTGACGTGTCCAATATTGACACAGTGTCCCGCCGATTGTACGCATCTCACAGCGATCCCTCGTCACCATGCTTGAATATGGGTTTCGGATACGTCGCTTTGATGCGATCGGTTATTACGATAATATTCATAGAGTCAGTACATCTATACAAATTCATTTTTACAGTATCGATATAACTAGAAAGATAAATGAGCGATTATAATTAATCATTCGGCACCCAGCGTCGTAAGCTAACGCCCAATTTTGTTTGACTTGGTGAAAAGTTGCGCGCACAGTCTTATTTATTTTTTATCAATTTCACTCGGGCGAGCCTTAAAGCGTCGTCCCGTTTTATTATAGGGACGTGAATTAGCAAAAAGAGAATGGATTTTGGCTGTGATTATGTCAAAAATAATTAATTATTATCGATTCGATGGCGGGCAGGGGAGCGGATTGATGGGAGGCACTGAGCGTGGAGTCGCTCTTTAAAATTGGAAGCTAATTACTCAGTTACGCAGGCCGCGGTGGGGATACTACAGAAATCACTGAGCTACTGGATTGCTTTGAATATATTTTCCAATTACATACTTCAATTCAACCTCAAAAGCCTGTATCTAGAAATTTTAATGAAAATCTCGGTCGGAAACAGTTGACAGTTCGGTAAAGTCACTGTTTTCTTTCTGAAAGTTTACAATCTATGCGAGGGAGGTTAGAGCCGAGGGTCTCGTATGAGGGGCTCTCCGGAATTTCTTCATTCATTAAGCTGCCGCAACTCGTGATCGGCCTGCTCAAGTAGTCGCTACATTGTACACATCGTCGATGAGCTAAACTTTAATTTAGGCCGCGGTACCTGAGACCACTCATTCATAATGAATCGCCTCACCCTCTGTTTAGTTTAGGAACGAGACCTTTAGTGTGTGTGACTGAAAATTTATTTACGACCTTATTGAAACGTCAAAGAATAGGCCAGGATGGCCGGATGGTCGAGATGAAAGCCGGGTTTGTAGCGTCAATAAATCACGAGTCGAAAAGTTTGAGCGTCGAAAGAAAAATCACAGTCATCGGCCTCTTTTTAAATTAACGCCATTAGCTTCGACATTTCCTCTTCGGAATAGAGTGCAAAAATTACCTTTCTTCGTTTGAGCAGCCCGAGTAATTAGTGACGCTCAGGTTTTATTTGTTGACGTTCATTATTCCTTGATTTTGGGAACGCGTGGGAGTGGGATGGGGATAGTTTTTGTATGAATTAGAGAGGGAGGGCAATGTTCAATGGAGGAGCTGCACCTGCCACCGCACAAATTTGCAATTTAAATTCCGAACGAATATTCCGGAGGACCTCCTTAACACGACATCTGTTTAAATCGTCGACGATAGAGTGACTGTCGCTGTTCCAACTCTTTGTGATTGCGACTTAATTGAAATAAAACAAAACCCTTCTCTTGATTTTGGGGGACTTAGAAATATAATCGTTCTAATTGTGATTTTCACTGGATTAATAATATTGAAATTAATTTAAAATATAAATGCAAGGGTGGGTTTGGATTTTAAATAACAATTACTTAATCAAGGTTTTTATTTTATTTCAGCAATTTGATCACATTAAGTAGAACTGCTAAAAACAAAATATAATAACCCTAAATTAGTTGTACAAAAACAAAAGGGTAACATGACGTTATAATTTACCAAATTGATTGATACGTTTCTGTCGGGATGATGTATTGTGCCGCCAGTGTATCGGACGCGGTCTGCTAATAGGTGTTAGTGGGTAAATAAAGAAGTGTTTTGGCCGGGCGGAGCCGCGCGTCATTAATAACTATCGCCCCACGCCTCTTCATTAACAATCAATCACATGTGGCCGCCCTTGTGCAGGACAGGTTGTTGCGTTACACGACGATTTTTTTTTTGTTTTTATTAATATAAGGAGTGTTTAATCTAAATACAATTTCTTAATCAATTTAGGCTTGAGACTTAAACGTAATGTAGCGAAAAGTGGGTGAAGTGGGAAATACCGGCGTAATATTTTAGTTACTTGATCATTATTGATCGTTGGTGTAGTGATTGCAAGTGCTACTGCTGAGCATGAGGTCCTGGGTTTTATTCCCGGGTCGGGCAAAGTGTTATTGGGTTTTCTATATCTGGAATTTCTCAGTAGCAGCCCGGAGTCTGGATTTGTTCCCGGTTGATAGCAATAGGCTCGCCCCTATTACAATGGGACTTAAACATAACTGGCAAAATGTGGGGGGTATACTACAGGTACACCTCTGCCCAATCCTTCGGGGGAACAGGGTGTGATGTTATGTTATGTTATGTTATGTTATCAATGAAAAAATATTAAAATACGAAACACTTTTTATGTTCATTTTTACAGAAAAGGTACGTCGTAGCAAATGCGTAGCAAATGCGTAGCAGCTGTGTAGCACTTGCTACGCAGCTACGAAACTTAGTTGCTATAAAGAATTGTTACGTAACTAACATTATCGTTTGCATATACGTAAATAAAGAAAACCAAACCAAATTTCATCTAATTAATAGTTGTGCAAAGTAATACGGATTATATTCGCTAAAACCCAGTATACTCGTACACACGCGAGAAAGAATGACTTGTCGGAAGGAGTTAATAATCTTATTAATTTGTTCGTTACCCGCGGCGGACTGCCACCGACGTTCTTTGTAATTAATGGGAACACCTCATCTATTAAATTAGTACAAGGGCATACACGTGTGTGCATATCGACCAGTTTACCGAGACCCATCACACTTCCAATCTCTCCATAAAATTAGAAGAAATACAGGGGTCTTAATAAAATGGGAGGTTGTCATATATTCTTAACAGAATAAATAAATTGCCCGTGAAGAAAATGAAGTAAGAAATTTCATTTATCAAATGGTAACGAGTTTCCACGTTTTGAGTGATGGATTTTGTATTATATTTGGATTCATTTAATAACTAGATTTATTTTGTTGCGTTTGTAAAAAGGATCTTTATTATGCTTGTCATATAACTTTTGAACCTACGGTAACAAATTAAAAATAAATCAAAATTATTCAAATTTATTAGTGAACTCATATACCTACTGTAACTAGAGAATGAACTGAGCTGCTCTGCCATCTTTTGGTAATATGTTTTTGGAACGAAGTTCTTTAACGCGGCTTGCGGTAGTTGAGTGGTAGAAATCGTCACGTAAGGAAAATTCTTTAACGCGGCTTGCGGTAGTTGAGTGGTAGAAATTGTCACGTAAGGAAAAAGCGTTATGCCCCCTCCTTGTGACTTTCTGTAGGTGGGTAAAACAGTCTTTGCGAGCTAAAACAAACTTCGAAGAAAAAAGTTTCAAGGTTCCAAGTTTCAAGTGTCAAAATTTTTTGTTTTAAATCATACGTCAGAAGGATCTTCGTTTCTGACAGGTTCCCCGCCCGCACATGTTTTTAAGTATTATATTTTCACAAATAACACAATGTCAAAGACGGATCACAAGTTTCGAGACAACAATCGGTCATAAGGATCAAACACAAAGGCACCTCAAGTGGTGCCATAAATTATACCCAACAAACTATACGCTTTGATCAATTAAATTTTATTACACGCGTTAATTAAACGGCCCTCTAAGTGAAAGATTTATTGGAGGTTTATCCTCATAACTGAAGCTTAAAGGGCGATCTCAATACGGCTAGGCCTTTCTGGGGCAAGCCTGCTTAACCGTATAGTGCGATTAAGGGCCTATTCAGCCGAGGCCTTTACTATGTAATTTGGTATGCAGAACTAGTATGTTGCTATGGGTAGGTATACTGTTTGGTGTGTCAAATGTCAAGATGATTCCTTAGTGAAACCAAGATGTCTCTTATCAATTTAGAGCAAGAATGAGCCTTTTTGTCGAAGAAATCTTTTAGATTTTAAGACTGTAGATCTATACGTAGTACTCTGATTTAAATTGTAGGCCAAGTCAAGGTTCCACGAGATCTCCCAGTTCCTTAGAATTAAAGGATACAAATCATAAAGCACAGGTCTTTATACTAGTTTGAAGACTGTCGTTTTCTGCTTGTTTCCAGATGTAAATATTTCTCCATTTCGAATGTAAATTATCACACAGACACAAAATACAATCTAATATATTCTAAGAACTTTGTATAGATGAGCGATGTAGCAGTAATATTAATCACGATGTAAGCGCTTAGTGCGCAATATTGCGGGTCCACTACATTCAGACTAATCTCACGCGCTATAAACATGGGTTTCGCATATGAATAGACGAACTTAATAGTTATATTATACGTCGTATATCTTTGGATTTTATAGATGCTTACAATTTAAAGGTGACAATATCATTGTTTTAAATTGGTGCTTAGGTCCAGTTGCGACGAGTTTGTCTGGTTTTACAATCGCCGTAAAAAGTTGGACACAATAGTCCCAAACTACAAGCAAAAGTTAATTACAGTGTAGCTGTTTACTTAGTAGACAATGGTGGAACAACACTTTGATATATGCGCCGTAAATTCTAATGCGATGTCGCCCCGCGAGGTGCCGCAGTAAAGCCGCCAAATACGGAATGATCATAATAAAGTATGATTTCTTGGTCGGGGACGCGGCCTAACTCGGATAATCACTCCTCAGGCGTACCCATATAATTCCTTAGTGCATAATGAAAGTTGATTAACATTATACCCTGTACGGCGTCGCGTGTGTGTGTGTCCGCCGCAGATTCCGAGTCCTAATTAAGAGCGAGGGAGGGTGGGTCGCGGCCGGCGGCGGGGGCGGGGTATCGATCATCACCCGCCAAGGAATCGACGCAGGGACCCGCAAAAAGGGGAAGCCCTCATCTGAAAATCAGCGTCCGCTAAGCCGGTCCGCTCCGAACACATGTGTTTTGATTTAAATGCGCTCTGAGGGTCAGTTTAATGCGCGAGTGCGGAAACGGAACGCTTCGGGCGAGATTTGCAAATCCGATGTGAATAATTACACGGCTTACGAGCGCTTACCTACTGCCTTACAGTAATTTGCATATTTTCTTGTGGCTTTATGCTGGCTGCTCGCTGGTGTGGAAAGTAAATATGTCCGTGAACGCTTTGAACATTGACTGTATAGGCGGAACTTAACTATCATGGAAAACAGTCATTAAAGATGGGGAAATCTTGAAGTTAACCTCAAAGTTAATTCCTATGGCATTCTGATATGCATTATTAGTATACTACATTTTTTTTTTAGTTTTGGGGATGGCTTGCGATTAGGGCAAGACCAAAGAAATGATGGATGGAACTGTGTGAAAGATGATATCGCTAGAAAGGGAGTGACTACCGAAATGACGAAGTATGTACCTAATTACGTTGCTCCGACTCCAAATAATTGAGATAGGTTCGTATTGTCGTATTCTATTGGTGAAATTATGACACACTTGTAGAATTCAGTACGATTTTTTATCCTAATTATATTTTACTGACTATATAGGGTTATTTTAAATTGGGTAGCTCAACTCCGCAGACATAATGACTATCAATACCTAATAACGATAAAAAAAATGATTTGATGTTTTTGTTTGCGAGGTCAATGACCGCTGTTAGTGTTGCTACTTGAAGTATGAGTTGAGAAAATCTGTTTTATCGTGTTTAAATATCGATACCCATCACGTCTGTGAAAACAAAACTGATTTTTCAAACTGATATTTCAAGCAACTACAATAAATGCGGTCGATGAACCCATAAAAAAACCTTCGAATTAATTTCTTTTTGTTTTATCGTGTTTAGATACGATACCTATAGCGTCTGCGGAGTTTAGCTAGCTAATGTAATTTAACCCTGTATAGATACTTTAGAGAACTCGGCGCTTGTTGGTAAAGCGTTAGTAATGTTGCTGATAAAAATAAACCAATGGACTTTTATCTTCCTTGTACTTATTACGATGTTGTCAATTGGTGACTCTCCTATTAAATAGAAAAATAAAACGTCAAGAAAACAAGCAACGCTAACAAAGCCGTTTATGAAATAAAAAAACGTTGGAAAACACTTAACACGCTCGAGTGCAAATCGTCGACTGTCACTTCAAATCTCGCCGGCGCCCGGACAAAATGGGAAAAAGTAACAAAAATAACAATCAAATAGAGCATCCACGGAAATGAGATCTGAAGGAATGATCACGCCCGACCCCGGGGACCGGTTGCCTCTTCAAAAAAGACTTAATCTCTCAATTCACTAAGGAGTTAAGCTTTAAAAATATTTCGATAGGCAACAAAGAGCCCCTCGCTCGTCGCGTCGCGGTGTCTTTGACACGTCGCCGCCGGATTTTTTCGCGAGATCTCTTTAGAGGCGGAATGTCACTCACTTTGTATCGGCTTTGTCGCGAGAGGTTAAGCGCCGGTTTATTAGGCTTTACTTCCGATTCGCAAACAGGGGGACGTTTGCAGATTCGTTTTCCATGTCGTATTCCGATTAAAAAAATTAAAACCTCTAGCCGATCGAGATTTATCGGCCCAATACCATTGTGCGGTGTTTAAAACGAGACCCTCTCGGAATCGATATGAAAATGTGACGAGTGGGGTTGTTCGCCAGCTGGCGGGCATTAATTAAGAATACGTGACAAAAGACGAGACATGCACACAAACACAAGTCGCGTTGAAAAAGGTCCGGATTACGTAACCCTTTTGCGCTTTTGATTTTAAACGTCGCGTGAAGTGCGAACCGGACCGTGGCTTCTAATTTGAAAGGAGACTTGACAAATCTGGCTTCGGGCCGCCCCTCGTTTAATCGAGCCGTCGTTACACGTGATGTCGATATGAATGTTGATACAATGAAATAATAGCGCGGAGTAGGCGGTCACTATGGTTACAGGGTGGGACCGAAGCCTTATTTGAATGAAGCTGTGAAAGGCTTTTAGCCTCGATTGACCATTTGCAGCGGGTCAGCATTTTGGGCGCTGACTGCGCTCCGAAACCGGGATAATTAGCAGGCAAACAAGGCGCAGGGAGCGGCACAACTTTTGCCGACCATTCAGGTGCTCTGCAAACATCGCTGCAAGAAGTTTAACAGCAGTTTAATTGCGGAGCGAAAACAGAAGCGAACTGAAAACAGTTTAGTTTCAGTGAAAAGAACCTAGTCGGTTATTGAGGTGAACAAGCATAATCAAAGCTACGTTAGAGTTTGAAGTTTATTGAAAATGAGAAATGTCGTCTCGTAAGCAGAGAGGAGAAATAAATTAAAGTTTGGTTAATTAAGTGCGGTACGAAGCTCCGTGAAGTTGTTAGATTAACATTGTTTACACCCGACTATTGGTCACTACGTGCATTTGTAGTTCCAAAAAATTGTAATTGTAAATATTCTTACAAACTATCAATTTTGCGCTTGACTACAATCAAACTCAAAAAAAACTCAAACTCAAAGAATTTATTTCAAATAAACCAATTACAGGCACTTTTGAATTGTCAAGGGTTCGGTCAGTCAGTCAGAAAGATGAAGCTAGTTGCCCATTCCAAAGCGTAGTAGGTACCTATGGAGAAGAACGGGCAAGAAACTCCACGGACACTCTTTTAAATCAACGTATTATGGTTACAAAATATTGTTTACATCATTAATTTTGAAATTATAAATGTGAGAACGATGCAAAACGTAAAAAGCGTCCGTAATAAAAAAATTACAACAAAAAAAATAATTCAAAAATTAAAATTAAAATAAGCCGTGGCAGCTAAAGGATGACCAGTCTCACTAACTGAAGTCAACAACCAGTTTTTCATTTGCAAAATCTTAAGCATGAAAGTCCATAATAAATTAACTTCCCAACCATCTAACCAGTGGATATTTAGGCGCAGTTCACACGGGTCCATAAATCGAGCGTGTCAACACCAGAGCGGGGTAAAGGTGTGGACACACTGGCTATAAATTACGGCTGGCGAGTGCGTGCACCGCGACGCTAATCCCGCAGTACGTGCCGCGTGTGCCCCGGCTCTAATTGTTAGATTGTGGCCGTATTTTCAATAGTCGGTAACTAGTAGCAGTACCCATGTATCGTCGACTTGTAGAATGATATTAGTGTGGCTGGAATCAGGTTAGGTGCGAGTTGATGAGAGAAAGAAAGACTTGTAGCAATTCATTATTTGTTGTTTTAATCATAAATACTGAGATACTCTAATCTAACGTAACAAACAAAGATGCTACGGGAAAATGTGATATCGGGAAAGTGGCAAAAGTTCCAAGAAAACCTCGTAAAAACATACAAACTTACTCTTAGATACTGGATGATTTTTGGGTTATGCTCCTGAACGGGTGCTGCTTGTGGTGACTGGTCGTCTTGCTGACCATGGTTTTGTTTTGTTATTAGTAATTAACTGTTTATTTATTTTACGTGTTACGGCTATAGCTACAGGTAAGCGGGCACGCCCTTTATGCCTGGAGGCTTTTATTTAGGTATTAAGTTCTGTTTACGTTTTTATTTCTGCTTGAGTATAGTTTTCGTTGCTTTCTTTTTTTTTGGTTGTTGGTACATATGGCTAATTTAACTTTTTGTGTTGAGCGTAGTGTAAATTATTTTGCTTACTACTGTATGAAATCCATATTTTTTTTCTAACTGAACAGACAGCTGCATGCTGCTGGGGAGTTTGTTGCGCCACTTCTTCTTCCCAGCTAAAGCACTAGGAAGTGGTGAACGGTGGGCGTTTTGGGCGACTGTCTTATGTAATTTTGACGTTCGAAAAGTGCTGATTCTCAGCCTAGTCTGAATAAATGACTTTTGAGGTTGATTTGATTTTGATACCTACCGAGACCAACTGACAAAAACTTTACGATCTCCTACGATTTAAACTTCATAATATTTTTTCCGTTCATCTTCCCTTGATATGAATTACGTACACAACCGTCTCATAATCCCTAGCGGGATCGCATGCGTCGCTATACCAAGTTTTGCTAATACATAATTGGGACCAAATCCCTATTGGAGGTCGCTTATACAGGGACACGTTTCTTAGTGCGTGTTCTGTACGAAATTAATGAAATTAACCGATCCGAGGTAAACGCAGGGAAGAAATGAGGGTGGCGTATTTATTTATTAAGCAACTCTAGTTTATTAAACGTCACTTCTAATAAGTATGAGATGTTACCTACGTGAGTGTGATTGTAACTTTCTTGTTTCAGGATCGCCATATTTTAGACACGAACATATATGTACACTTCAATACTATGCTATTTAAAAATAATCTGTACTTGGTTGACTGTTATACAACGCATACAATGATTTTGATTTGACCTTTAGTCAAAATCAAAATCAAAACAAAAGTCATTTATTCAAACTAGGCTGAGAATCAGCACTTTTCGAACGTCAAAATTACATGAGACAGTCCCCCAATAACGCCCGCCCTTCACCACTTTCTATTGCTTTAGCTGAGAAGAAGAAGTGGCGCAACAAACTCCCCAGCAACACACCTATCTGTTTAGTTCTAAAAAAATGATTCTATACGAATCGTATGCAAAGTAATTAACACTACGAAACTCAAAACATTAAATTAAATTACTTTCCATATGTTAGCTAGCACACGGCAATATACCAACAAAACTATGAAAACTGTACTCAAGCAAATTACATCATAAAACGTAAACAGACCTTAATACCTAAATAAAAGCCTTCAGGCATAAAGGGCGTGCCCGCGTATCTTCGAGCGATAGGTCATCGAACAGCAGAAGCCTGCATAAGAAGGTCTAACGTTGCATCAGACGAAACAATCTCAAACAAAGATTTTGGTTGGATCATATTTAAGAAACAATCATCAGTCGTGTCTTTGCTCATCTTCATATTTAACGAGTTATAGTCGACCAACTTAAATTTGCAGTTGGAGAATTGACCGTGGCATATATCGATGTATGAACATGTTTTTCAACTTTTTTTTTCCGCCGGTCTCTTGCCAGCATCAATGTGCCTGCTCTTCTTGAGCCGACTGGCATTGTCAGAGATGATGGCAAAAGGCCTGATGGTGTGTCTTTGGTCCCGTGGAGTTTGGGACGGATGCTTGTGTGGGACGCTACCTGTGTAGACACACTGGCACCGTCCCACCTGCAACGGACTACTTCTAAAGCGGGTGCAGCGGCAGAAAATGCCGAATATCTGAAAGTTATTAACTATGGAGGCCTTGGCAGATAGTACAACTTTGTGCCCTTTGGCGTCGAGACCCTCGGTTCGTGGGGTCCCAGTGCGCATAAGTTATTTGCGGAAATCGCGAAACGTCTAGTTGATGTAACTGGTGACCGAAAAGCTGGCGGCTTTCTCGCGCAACGCATCAGCATTGCAATTCAGCGAGGAAATGCCGCCAGCATCGTCGGTACAATGCCCCGAGGGCCTTTTTTAAGCTTAACTTAGTTTTCATTTAATTTAGTTAATGTTAATAATCATCTTGTAATTTGGTTATGTAAATAAATATATAATATAATTTTTCAACTATAATGTTAATTTTATTTTTGGGATAAATTCATCCCAACTTCCCAACTACGGAACCTTTCATTGTGTGTGGTCCGACATGCACCTGGCCGGTTTATTTATTCAAATAGTTCTGTTGAAATTGAATTTGTGTTTTGTCTTGTCAGCTCGATTCAGTTTCTTAATTGGTCAAGGACAGCTAATAAGACACAATTGATTTTCTATTGTTTGACTCCGAATCGGTGTTGCTTAACAGGTTAACTTGTAAAGCCCACTTAGCTGTGATAGTTTTCATGCCATGATTTTTTTCACATCTCCTTAAACAACCATTTAGCTGGCAGCCCTGCTAGCTAAAGTGTTGTTTTGACACTTGACTCTAACAAAAAATTGTACTGTAATGCTTAATATTAATTAAATGTGGTCACAGACCCTTAATATTTTTGAACGGCTATCCAACGATACCCCACACCATAGGATGGACGAGAAAAAAAATATCATCCCCACATTACGTGCAAGGGAGATACCTAAATAAACAATTAATTAAATTTTTAGCAAAAAAATAAAAATGTCAATATTTTATTTAGCAATTTGTCGGCGTTATTAATATGTATACCTATTCCAAATTACAGCTTTCTAGTACTAAGCGTCTCTGAGCTACAGCGGGGACAGACATACAGACATAGTGAAACTATAAGGGTTCCTTGTTTACTACGGAACCCTGAAAAAGAACAATACAAAAAACAAAATTCGAACCAATTAAATATTCCCGCCAGAAATTCAAACGTCTTTTTACGTCAAAAGACTAACAACTAGTGTTGCACCAAATGACATAATAACCCAAATTAAACAGGTGAACTAGCTTGTTGCTAGTTGTTACCATCATTACCCTGTGTAATTCCCGGAGCGAGCGCTATCGATCGCGGGGAGCGACAGAAAACTTTCTAGACAGCTTTTATATGCACCGACTCTTTACCCTGTAAGTATGGAGTTCGTTCGATGAAATGTTCCACACTGGAGGAATGAACGTTTTCTATGTACCTTGATTGACGGGTTAAAATGCTAGTGTTGTTACCTGGTATTTATTAGAGGTATTTAGCGTTAGCCGTTGATCGTTTGACGTTGGGGGTTTTTGAAGTTTGATGTAAGTTTTATAATGGAAGATTGATGTACACTTGCTTTAGGAGGAGTGGGTGTCTAAATTTTTGAATTTTAGTTTTCATTTTAGAATCTTTTAATGCGTTGTAAACTTGTAAAGTGGATAAACATTGCTTCACTTCTTCTTAGCAAAGACAACAGAAATACTGAACAAAAATTGTTATTCTAAATAATGAAAGATCATGCCTTATATATTATGTTTCTAAAACCTTTTCATGTTTTCAAGGTGAATTTTTATGTCTATTTAAGATATTTACGAATTAATTCCTTAAACCAGAGAATAATTTTTAACGAGTTAATTCGAATAATCCTAAACATTTTGACAGGGTAATTATCTAAAATGTGCGGGGAACGATTCGGGTGTTTGTTTTTCATCGGCAAGACGTCAGAGATGACGTCAGCGGTGACGTGGCGTGCATTAGACAGTTGATAGGGGTAGCACTGTGAGCTTCTACACTGGGTTGCGTAAATATTACTATGTTGCGTAATATGAGTTACTATTATCATGTTGCGTAATATGAGTTTCTAGGAGTGTACATTTTGTATGAAGACGATTCAATGGCTTAGTTCTTTGTCTGTGCAACAATATTATAAAATTCCTACACTATTTAGAAATATTGTATGTAATATGCTAAATATAGATCTAATAATGTAATTCTCTACAGTGGATAGGTTTTGCTGCTGTACGGAAACTTGCTATAAGAACAATTAATCTGCCTAGAGTTTTCCTAACTATGTTGGGGTTGGCTTCCAGTCTACGCAGCTGAATACCAGTATTTTACATAGAACGATTGCCTCTCTGACCTCCAAAACCCAGTTACTGGGTAACACGATACTCCTTGGTAAGACTGGTTGTCAAACTTTTGGGTTACTAACGACTGTCAAAGATCTACAAATGACAGCTTGGACCAACGATTTAGCGTGCCTTAATATATAAGCTTTAATATTTAGAGTGCTTTAATTATAATAAGTTATTCAAACTGATACATTTTGAATAACTTATTAAGTAAGGTCACCTCTTTAATAACGGTCGCTACGTTTATGACTAAAACGTGCGTATAATACGTAACAATGTTACAACTAAAAAAAAACTATGAAAAAAAATAAAAAAATACTAAAAATACTATAAAATACTATCAGAAACAACAAATTGTTGCTGTTTTTAAAAGAAGTGTGAAAGAATATTTCCACGTTGCCATAGTTACATTTATTGTTTAAGTATGTATTTATTTTTACTACTAGTTATATATAAGTGTTTTAATATTATTTATTTTAGAAGTATGTTTGTATGTATGTTCTCTTATTGTGTATTTATATTTGAATTTGTTTTTTGTTTTTATGTATTTCGTTTTCTCTTCTACTCGTACACACGTTGTCTACATCTCTTTGTCTACTGTCCTATCGCAGGTATGCTGTAAGAGATTTCTTTAGAATAAGCATCCTCTTTGTCCGTATTTTTCTGTTCCTTTTTTCTTGTCTGTTTATATGTGTGTACATAAACTGTTAAATAAATAAATAAAATAAAATAAACAAAGTAGAACGCATCTTTTGTTTAGAGCTGCACATACTGCTTCAGTACACCCACATAGCTTTTTAATTACATTCAAAAAGCCCTTCCACATGTCACTCACATCAACGTAAACGATACAGCGAAACGTTAATTCGCTTACCGTTTCGTCTAAATAAGAACAGGACGTAATCGTGCGATCCCGTGTGGGGCAACTCTAATCAGCTATGAAAATTAGGTTCCGCTCCGTATCTGCTTTGTACCGTTAATGTGGAATTTAATTACTATTTCCAAATATCATATTAGAGTGATGGATGGGAGGAGACAGTCTTGATGTTTAATTTACCGTTTCAAGTTATATGGGATGGTTTATTTGATTATTTGTGTACGTAGTGGGGGATAAAAGGCGGAGATGTTTTGGTGATTAGGTGTGCATTAGAAAGGTAAAAGGTTGGTTGTAAAAGTCAGTCGTGTATTCATTTCATTTTGCAAATAACTTTATTTAGCACGGGAAACAATGAACAAAATGCACTTAACCTAAGCTACAAAGTCGTGTATTTGTTATAGTTATTTTACTGAATATTTCAGTTTTAATGTTTTACATATAATGTTCCCACTGCTGGGACACAGGCCTCCTCTCTGTGAGAGGGAGTGGGCCGTAATTCACCTCGCGGGCCCAGTGCAGGTTGGTAGATGTCACATGTCTTCCAATTTTTGGTTCTAGGACATGCCAGTTTCCTCACGATGTTTTCCTTCAACGTTTTGAGAGCAGGGGTGATGAAATTGTTTACATTAAGTAAAGCGCTATGTCTGGGTTCGAACCCACGACCTACTTACTACTCGTAAGTCGGGGCCGACACCACTGGGCCAGCACTGCTCTAATGTTTCTCTTCATTTAATGTTTTAATCCACTACAATTAAAATTGATTCATTTACTTAAAGTTTGACATAATTTATGAAAAATTTTAAGGAAACCTTGTCAAACCTTACAGTAGACACTTTATTCGTTATACAGAAATCATGAAATCCAAAAGTCATGCTTATACAATTTCTTCTTACATTATTCCCAAGTCACTCAAACTTCTATCCTGACCCTCAAAAACTCAAGAATATCATCCAACTAGCACCATCTCGTGCCATAGGACCCCACACACTGGAGCCATGCCCTCCCATCCATCATCCAATTAGCCACGTGATCAATCATCGTGCCGATCACTCCCTGGGACCCGATGATTTTTCCTACTCTTTTGTACAACCTCCCGGGACTTGTTAATCACTCCTGTGAAGGATGCGTGCTGTAAAACCTTGATAGATTATTATTTTTATGTATTTGCGGGTTAGGGGTTGTCATTTTTGGGTTTCAAATGCGGGAGTAATTTATGTTATTGTGATATCTACCTGTATTTCCATGTTTAGAAGAGCATTTCAAACAAATAAATTAGCTTTCCTAAAACAGTGAAATAGACTCAGTTAAACAGGCACTTCTTCAATCACGATAATATAAAACTCAACAAAACGGCACGTTATAAAAAGATGAACAATAATTCTTTTTTATTACGCGCCAAAGTGGGAATCTCATTGTCGGCGAGGAAATAAATAATATCAGAAAGGAAAAAGAAAAGGGAAATAACACAACATAAAATATTAAGATTCACCCTGGATTGGCATCATTCTGTGGTCGGCGCGGATTCCTTGTAGGGGCGGCGATACCTACGTCTTTGAATGTTAATGCTATTTGCATATCCGAAGTCATGAAATAAATCAGCCGAGACGGACAGCGGGGACGGCTATTCATTGTGCTTCTCTTTGTCTACGCGACTACCAATTAATGAAACAAAAAATCTTTATTCAAATCAAGTAAAAAAAACAAATCAAATCTTTTTAATGTGGGCATAGGTTATACATACAGATGTTAGGTAAATTACAGATGTCCTGCCTAGTAGGCGTACCTACAATAATAAATTATGTCAACATGCAGTATAAAAAAATAACTTATCACATATAAAGCTAATCTTACAAAATAAGAATTAGTGACAAATTGTAGGTACTAATTATTAAACTACGGATTGTACCTAGGTACTAATTACTAAGAAAATCTTGGATCGTGTAGTAAGCTTTGTCAATTAAAAAAATACGCAATTTATATTTGAATAGTGTTCAAAATGTCTACAGGTATTTTATTGTAAATTTTAGATGCCATTCCAAACAAGCTTTTGCCCAGAAGAGCAGTTCTATGTGGTAAACTAGATATATATTTTTATTTCTTTGCGTCACCCTCATCTAGATTTAATTCATTCAAAATCACGTAATGCACTACCTACTCAGAAGCACTTCGAAATCTCCGAAATAAACTTTAAATCACAATATCCATTTGTGAAGCCGTGTGTCGTGTGTGTGGCGAGGTGAGCCCTTGTGCGGATAATGTCAGGATCCTCCGTCAAATTGCGCTGTATTGTGAGTCAAACGCGAGAAAAACGGAGAAAGTGTTAGGGCAGCATTTACATAAGTTGAGACAGAGGGTCTCGTGCAATACATATGAAAATATTCAGGGCCGAGGTGATGAAAGCCCTCGGGCGACTCTATGCATAGCCTTTATGATGGGGAAAATATTTACAGCCGGCGCGAAAACGCAATATTTATGGAGCAACTGAAAACAAAGCGCGCGAGGGAAATCTGCCAGCATTCAGCGATGATGTGGTTTATTGTTTTACATTTGATGGCTAATAAATTGTGAGTTATAGTATCAAATTTTCTACTGTAAAGCTTTTAGTCGGATTTAATATTGTTGTTTTTATATAAAAGTTTGGCTGACGCCTTGCAAGTCACACGTTTAGTGGTACACGTGGCAGTAGCTCGTCGCGAGATAGCGTGGTTTTGTTTACAAGCGGGCTGTAAGGTCATCGATTGCGGGCGGGAAAGTTTTTATGAATTAACCGTCAAACAACTAAAGAAGAACAATGAAAAAACAAACTCTTCAAACAAAAATCGATGACAATCTGGGCCAAAAACTTCTGTGGAACTTCGCCGGCAAAAAGATTTATATACTTATAAAAAAGTGAACGGGAAAAGAAGTTTTGGAAAAAACTTTAAATTGCGACCTTGAACCGGTTGAACTTTGTTTCAGATTACTATTAGCGAGTTGAAGGCTGAAGTTTTTAATGGCAAGGGCTTGATGTGCGGCGGACAGTTCGCGTCATTAAGTAGGGGCTGAACTTACTGTATTTGATGGGGATATTTCACTTTTGATTAGGGGGCTATCCCCTGATTTTGTTTAATATCTGGTACACGTTTTGTATTAGTGAGTAGAGTACGATGAACCAGGGATCGATCGCGGATGGGTAGCGCGCCCAGCCGCGGTCGGCGTCAAACTTTTGGGTCGGTTTTAATGAAACAATTCCCCAACTTGAGTGAATTTGGGTCATTGTGTACAACACTTACGCGTAACGCTCGTGAGGCACGGATTTCATTTGATTGCTTTCAGATATTAGCAGAGATACAAGTAAACACTGTGAATACTAAGTGGAGGTCCCTATCTGTTGGCGCTTGCTTTGTTTTAGTTGGAGATTACAATGTTAATTTTGAAATATGCAATGACAATAAGAAATTCAATGTTACGCTTACCTACACGTTTACCTTGTTTCGTGAATATACAAATCTAATTTAAATAGAAGAAAATACAACGCAATTGTTTATATTTAAATAAATTCGGAATACTACTCTTGCTCACTTCATTGCTCCAAGAAAAGAGTCTTATAAAATAAAAATATACAATAAACATTTCCATCTAAAAGGCGTCTAAACGGCTCATCCTCGTCAATTGCAACATCGCTTTCTTTATTAACTGCTAAATAGAACCGGGTGTTTATGTAAATTGTTATTGCTTTTTTAAGAAAATTCTCGTTTGACACGTAGGCCCTCTCGTTATTAAGGCCTGCTTGGGACACAATGGGATTTTGAAGGTAAATAAGTCTTTAAAAGAGGAATAAGTAAATTAGAAGCGACAAGATAGGAATCTCCCCTAGTTTTTATTCCCGAACGTTGGGGCGAGAAAAAAGGCGATCGCCTTAGAGTAAGTACCTGCAGGCTGAGTTAGTAAGTATGGAGACATGCTTATATTATTTCTTACTTTTCCGAGAGAATGTACCTATTCATAAAATATATACATAGGTATTTTTTACAAAAAAAGCTAATATTATCGAAAAATACATTTATATAAAAAAAATAAAAAATATATATACAATTTATTTAATTAAACATATTAAAAAATTCTCGTTACAAACAAATTAGATCATATAATCCTTTAACTTTTTTATATATCAATGTTTCTAATATAGTTCTTTTGAAGACGATCCCAGCATAGTTGGAGGTCGCGGGAAGGTACTAATGGGTCACCGAGGCCCCTGGCAATTTAGGCAACAGGAAGGAATACGGGTGGGTTTTAGTCAGTAAGAGTCTGACACACCCTCCCGCTTCGCCCAGAGCGGGAGAAGTTATTTGAAGAAAAAAAAGCATAGTTGGAAAAAGGCAGATGATAATGATGATAACTCTTTTGTAGGTACCAGGTTTGAGCGAGCCTCCTCTAGATCTTAGAGAATCTGTATATTAATATAATTAAATAAGAATTTCGTTCATGGCGACCAATCTCAGCGGAGACCAGCCTTTGGCGCGGAAGATATTATAGTGCACAAGTTTGTGCGCAGACACAGGTGCACTCTCTCTTCCCTCAGTCTCATAGTCCAATGGGACGGCAATCCGACACGACCGGAGAGAGACCAGGCGCAGGGCCAACGGCTTAACGAGCTTTCCGAGGCACGGGAGTATCACAACGTCAACTTCCAAACTCCCGGCTGTTACTAAGAAATTCCTAATGAAAAAAACCAATAACACTTTGCCCGATCCGGGAATCGAACCCACGCACCACGCTCAGCAGTCACGCTTACGACCACGAGACTAAACGGGGCAGTCTGATGTAATAAGTATGCAATGCATTAATTTGTAGATTTAATAAGCCTAGTGGATAGCGTATTTTACAAAACATACTACATATTTCATTTCCAAAGCTTGTTCCTAGTATAAAACCCGAGATTTATTAGTTTCTAAAGTTGAAAGTCATAAACTGTGCATTCTGGAACTAAATACTACCCCTATTCAAGGTCAATGACAGCTGAAGCAGTCCTGAATCATGAAATTATAATAAAGGTTATCAAGTCTTTAGCTAGTGATGTTGCTTTGATATTTTAAGAGGTCACGTAGGAAGACCTTCTAAATATTGACGTGTAAATTAAACACGCAACTAACCACCGGAACCTAAAATGACTAATGTGTGACTGACTAACGTACTTTAGAATTTAATACCAAAAAATTACAATACCTACTGTTATTAAGTTTTTTTTTTTTTCTTCATTTAAAACCAAAAAATAAATCTGGCGGCTTTCTCGCGCAACGCATCAGCATTGCCATTCAGCGAAGAAATGCCGACATCATCCTCGGTACAATGCCTCCAGGGCCTTTTTTAGTTTAACTAAGTTTTAATTTAATTTAGTTAATGTTGATACAAGATGAATATCTTGTATCTTTTGTTTTCATTCGACTCCGATTAATTTTAGAAGTATAAAAAATATTCGCCAAAATCCGCTTCCTCCCTTTTCCTCTAAAAAAATCTCTTTAAGGGTGAGTGCGGCGACACTCGGCCGGTATCATAACAGCTGCTTCTAGCGATACCTACTTATTAAGCCATCGACCGGCCGGCTACAGGCGCCTCTACTTTGTCCTCTGCCATTACACCCGCTCATGTTTTTAAATTATAATCTCAAGATGGATCACGGAGCCATTTTGGAAGCCAATTATGGTGTGTTTACACAGTGACATGCTGTACCTGGATAAGATTTTAAAGAGTATCGTTATTTAAGTAGATTGGGTTCCAGTTTGACAGTTTCTAGAGTAATATTAGTGCAAAAATTATGTGTAGGAAAAACATTATGTCGATTTTTTGTTTACGAATAATTGGGAAGCAGTCTTAATGGCGTGGTTTTGTGTTGGTCGAAATTTAACATTTTTTTTAAGAAATGCCCTGGATATTTCAATACTCCTTTTTTTTTTGAGGGTGGGAAATCATCAAATAACTTCTCCCGCTCTGGGCGGAGCGGGAGGGTGTGTCAGACTCTTACTGACTAAAACCCACCCGTATTCCTTCTTGTTGCCTGTGTTGCGGGGGCCTCGGTGACCCATAAGTACCTTCCCGCGACCCCGGCAGGCATCGGCCCTAGTGGACCCCTACCCATGTGATTTCAATACTCTAGGAAAGCTACGCCAGCTTTAAGAATTTTTATTGAAAAAAAAAAACTTTTGCAATTAGTTTCTATAAAGAAATAATTATTTAATTATCTAAGGGCACATACGAAGGGAAATTCGCCAACAACAGTTCATTAAAAGGTCAGAACGGCTTCCTAAACGATGCCCTGATTACGTATGAGTCGTAGTGGGGTTCGGATTAGCTTCGTTTGCCCAAGGGCTGTCTGGATGTGGCAGCTGTCAAAATGTTCTCATTTCAAATGAATTCTTCCAGTTTTAAGTATTAAGGTTGTCTGTGTAGGCAAATAGTAGGCTTTTAATACGTTCAGCAAATATTCAAAGGCAAGTCGATTTTGGTAATTTTGTCTTATATAATTTCTAGAAAGCTAGGAGGTAGTTCGGATCCAAAATAAAACTTGTCGTTAAACGTTAAAGTTTGTAACTAAATACATAGATCAAAGACCTATCTAAGTTTGTAATATTCATTAAACTTACAATAATAATGAAGAGACAATGTTTTGAAACTTGTATTATGTGTCACCAAGTTATATTTTAATTCCCAAGCGAACACCAAAATCTAAACATTGAAAACCCAATAAAAATATTCTTATGTGAAAGATAAGCATTCTTTGCCATTAAAGGTAATTTACAAATTACTTCCCTCCTTTACGGTGCCCAGAAGACTGTAACAGAGTTCAGTAAAGTCTGAAAATGATCTTACAAAGTGTAGGCCGCCATCGCTCCCTGAAGTCGCCCGGAGGCTTCGAGGCGTGCTGTGCCGATAGAGAGTTTAAGAGTTATGCAAATGTTATGGACAACAAAAAAGTTAATGTCAATGATAAGTGCGGGCCCAGGGGGACGATCACGCGCACTCCGACCTTTTTCTTGACGCTACTCATTGGACGGGCCACTCTTATTTGCGCAGCTATTGTATAACCCTCTTTAATTTATTTTGTTATTTTGCAAGTCGTTTGCAGTGTGTATCAAATTTTATTTCCAGAAAGAATAAAGTACACAAGGAACAAAAGGATATTCAAATAAGACATGTTTTTGTCTTCACTAAAGTCATTAAGAAGTTAGTTAAGTTCAGTTCATTTTGCAAGGGAAAAACAGGACAAACGTAAATAAGAAAAAGACACGAAACTAGTGAAGTATGTATCAGAACTAAAAGTATGTATCAAACAATTTGTAAACAGACCCTTGAAAAGTTTGTTGGTTATGTTTGTTATTTTTTGTTTTCCTTTTCCCTTATTTAATTTCGACAACCCTTAATTGTCATCAAAAAAATTCCCACGAAAATGTAAAAATCTAACCCCTGTACATTCAATCACCGAATCTCATTTAGCCGAATTCCCGTCACACTTTGCATCCGATTGTCCTCAAGAGAGTCGCGAGTGTCTGTAAAAAGTCCTTAACTGGAGTACGTGGAATTAGGAGCAGGTTTCCGAAGGGGCCCGGGATCCCATTAAGAGGAGCCGAGTAATGCAGGTGTCTAGCTGAGGTTTTAGTGGTAAAAGTCAACGAACTAAGCGGACTTAGTTGCAACTATTCTCAAAGTATGTGGAAAGACGTCTGTTTGCTAGTTTGAAAGTAGTTTCGTTCATTATTCGAGTATACATAGTGCACGAAAGGTTCGTTTTAAGTTGAATGGGTTAAAGTAAATTGTCTTCTGTGGTTCGATAATAAAAAAAAAATAGTGACATAACATCTTAAATGATTTTCTATATAAGTTTAAAACAGTTTTTCTAATCGCGAAAAATAAGTTATCAACATGCTAGGAATCTGGTCCTTTTGGTAAAGTTTTGTGTTCAGTCAATAATATAAATAACCAATATAATTAAACCAATTATAAATATCCATCACATATCAAAAACCGGCCAAGTGCGTTTCGGACCACGCACAATGAAGGGTTCCGTAGTTGGAAAGTGGGATGAATTTATCCCAAAAACAAACTTAACATTGTAGTTGAAAAACACTTTCTCCCATACATCGATATATGCCACAATCAACTCTCCAACTGCTTTAAGTTGGTCGACTATTACTCGTTAACTTGTAAAGCCCACTTAGAAATGATAGTTTTCCTTTTAACTTCATTATATTTACTATTGCCATGCTTTTTTTCACATCTCCATAAACAACCATTTAGCTGGCAAGGGGGGGCGGGAAACTTGACTCGAACAAAAATTAGCACTTTAATGCCTAATATTACGCAAGCGTATCCTTGAAACGAACGTAGTGTTCACAGACCCGCAATATTTTTGAACGGCCTATCCAACGATATCCCACACCACGGGGTAGAGGAGAAAAAAAAATCATACCCATTGTGTGCAAGGGAGGTGTAACCAAAAAAAAAAAATTTTTATTTCTTGTTTTTATTTTAGCACTGTCGGCGTATGTATACATATGGCAAAGTACAGCTTTCTAGTACTAAGCGTCTCTGAGCTACAGTGGGGACAGACAGACAGACAGACAGACGGACAGACAGACAGACAGACAGACAGAAAGACGGACATGGCGAAACTATAAGGGTTCCTTGTTTACTACGGAACCCTAAAAAGACCACAATATTCCATATCCATCACATATCAACACAAGCAAGTTATATCGACCCAGCATCTCATACCTTATCTTAAGTAGCGTGCCGTAGGTGAAGTTTTACATGCAAATGAATTAATTCTTCGCGTCAGAGTGTTCCCGGTGCATCGTAGGCGATGCCTCGTTGCATTTATAATGTGAGTTCATTATCTCGCCAAGCCTCGACTAGTCTACGAGCTCCCAGTAATGGGTTCGGAAGAACGTTCACTTCAATTATGAGTGGGATATTAAATCGGTAGCTATCTATCGGTACATGTGTCGGTGCATTCGTTCGGGAAGATGTAACATGTGTGGTTTTATTTTAGCGAAATTAAGTTTCATACTCCTCATGTGGAAATTCTGGAATATAGCGCACGGGAAATAGTACTGGAACTGCTTGTTGTGTTAGCTAATAGAAGTTTAAGTTCATCCTATTGTTCATTTTCAGTGTAAAAGCGACAACAAAGCCACGCAAAGTGAAACAAATTGAAATATTTACACCACAAACTCTAAACATTGTAAATTAAAATTTAAAAGAAAAAATCTTAAACAGGGCTTGTTAAAAGAAAAAAAGGACAGTGCTTTTAAAATTTCACGAAACATTCGCCCGGTTTAACATATTTTCCTTGAGGCATTGCGGGCTCGTGTGCATTTTTAATTTTTATATCCACTCAGCCGCGGATGACGCGCTGAATTTTTACTGAAGCAGGTCTTTCGGTCTTATTAGTGGAGGCGGGTTAATTGTACTACAAGCTTAACTAACAATGTCGCTGGTGGTGTTTTTGTGTAAGAATGTATGAATTTTAAGAGCTGCTTAATATTTTTTGAATTTTAAAAGCTAGTGTTGTTTGTTGCTTCGTAATAGTTTGGTCTTTTCATACGCGAGTGAACACGTTGCATGCACAGTTGCACAATATGGAATATTTCAAGTGAAATACTTTATATCAAAACAAGAATAAATCACAGTACTGATTCATAGAGACATACAAAAGAAATGCGGTACCAATTTGATCTACATTCCGAAAGCATTCACGAAATTTAAAACCGCCACTAAAGTCCCAACTGTACCAAAAACTTAGCTTCAAATAAAAATCCTCTGTCATATGTAATAAAACAGAAAGTCGATGTTTATCGCGGGTAGGTGCAATGATTTAGCGGGACAGCCCTATTTCACGGCTACCTCGGGCTCAAATTGAATTGATATGTTTCTGCTAACGGTGGCGCGCGTTTTTCTCCACATATCGCTTATGATGCGCGCCAAAGTGGCTGGAAAAATGGTGTAGGGTTAGGAAAAGATAAAAATATGCTCGGTTTTTGGGGTTGGTTTTTGAGGATAGCTGCATATTTCATAAGAAACAAAAAGTGTGAAGGAATTTGTTGTTTTTTTTTTAATTAGGTGCAAATTCAAAAGAGCAATGAAATAAGAAGCGCGGCTGCTTGAGTAGTTGAAGATGGCCTTTGCCCAGGAGTGAAAAAGAATAGACTAGTAAAAAAGAAAATTATGAAAATCCATTGAAGAAGTACCAATTCAACATAATCACTTAGTTAATGGCATCTTCACTGACACATCTACTTACATAATGTTCAATAACAAACTCACAAAATTTTCTTTCACAATTTCCCAAAATACCCCTTTCACCATAAACCAGCCACTTTATTTTGCGCACCGTAGGTACGTGATATGAAGTGTGAGATGGGGGTGTAGTAAAGAGTGCAAACGACCGGGTCGCAGTGTCAGCCGCTCCAATGCACGCTAAGAACATTGGCAATTTTACATATTTCACACCCGACAAGCATTGGATTGCGAACACATACATCATTCTGATTTATCGCCATTGATTTCAATACGAGTTATGATTGTGAGTTTGTGACTAGTTTTATCTGATTGGCTAGGATTTTTCGGAAACTAGAGAGAGATATTAGTAAAAGCTTGCGTTTTTGTTCAATAGATTTGGACTATACAGATTGAGCACTTAAGGCGCTGACAAGACGCAAATGACCAAAATAGGCTTGCCTTAAGAAACAAATTGCCAAATCTGTATAGTTTGTAGTAGCGGAAAAAATATATGTTAATTTTGAACATATTTCCCAGAACTTGGTTGTTACCAAAAAACGTTTTGAAAAAAATAAAACTCGATACAAACTAACGTTAAACTAACCTCTTACCTTGAGTTCTAATCCAAAATATCTGTATTAAATATCAGCATACGTTACGTATCTAATTAATAACAAGAACGTCTTATTTGAATGCAGAACTTGGTTTTTTTTTATTTTCGATTACTCAACTCAATTTTGAGCAAATAGATAATTGCTTCATATTTTGCAATACATTACAAGCTTTGTGTCATCGCGCTTCTCTTTCTTTTCTATGCAATCTGACAGTGACCGCAGTTTAGGTGTTGTCAGCGTCTTAATCAGTAATTTGTTGTCTCTTAAATAATAATAATAATTCGTTTAATTCAAGTAACAAGACTCAAAGTGTTAGTAACAAAATACTTACAAACTATGTTAGCAAAAAAATAACACAAACAATATGTGACATCACTGCTGTTGGTGACAGCAGAGCCAGGTGAAGGCCCAGCCGATACCTTGCAGCAGTGGTTCACAAACGCACAATCTAGCCTGCTTGCTACCATTGACAAACTGCTGTTGGTGCTGCCCCGCACCCTACTAACGAGGGACGTGCACCGCTTCCGCATCACAGTGTAAACAACGACAACTGTAATGGTCATTTCATCTTCCCACCACCTTTAAGCCTACCACTTTTAAGTTTAGGCCTACTAATAATCCTTGCAAGTTTCAGTACAGCCACTAAACATTCTACCAACAATCCACGACAATCGTTACTGCGTTCAATCTCAAAACACTTTAAACATCCAGGGATAGACCAAAGCATACAAAACTTGTTCACTTTGAAAAATGTATCAGTAAATCTCAGTAAACTATGTCCCCTGCAGCGAACGTATCAAGAGAACTACCGCACCTTGGGCCAACTGTATCAAAATGATAAAAATGTTGAGTTCCAATAACCATTCATCCATCAAGTGTCAAGATATAATCTCTGGGCGGTGGTGCGAGCGACCTGCTTAGCCCTCTCCGACAGAATTCGCCGAATATAAAAATGCCCGAAAGATTTACAGGTTTCTCTGAGATATCGCTTACAGATTTCGCTTGCATTGTGGCGGGGAAGTGGTATATTAACTTAAGGTAAGGAAATCTCTTTGGAAAATATATAGTGGTTTTGCTGGAAAGGAAGTATGTATAGAGTTTATTAGAATGACAGAATTTGTTTTTCTCTAAATTCGGTTACTTCACAGAGTAATTACTTACTTGCTTACTTACTTACTTAGGGGCATGTGGCTAAGTAATAACAGCCGCACCGGTCGATCGATCAGGTTAAGCTACGCTTGCCGCGGTTGGTCCGTGGATGGGTGACCATCTTTACATACCAAGACCCCGTCGTGCCTCGGAAATCACGTTAAGCCGTGGGTCCCGGCTGTCATTTGTAGACAGTTTGCAAACATGTCATTTGGTTTAAATAGGTTTTTATTTTTATTATTTTATTAATATTTTACATAGATTCTTGTGTACCTTGTGAACGTGAGAACGTTGTAGGCTTAATAGACTAGATATTTTGTGTAGACCTTTTTCTTTTTTGTTAAGTACCTGGTACATCTCGACAGGCCTACACTGTAATTTGGAAACACCTATTAACACTGTAATTTGGAAACATTGTAAAAGCCAATTATTTTTAAAAGAGTAACCGAGGAGTTTCTTGCCGGCTCTTCTCCATAGGAAACGACCAATTGGAACCGTGCACCTAGCTTCTGTCGTTTCGTAAGTACCCATGTAGGTTTATGTGAAATAAAAATATTTTGATTTTGTTTTTTTTTTTATTTTGAGACCTTTGACAGTTGTTACGGGTTACAGAAGCCCGAAAGTTTGACAACCAGTCTTACCAAGGGGTATCGTGTTACTCAGTAACTGTGTTGTGGAGGTCAGATAGGCAGTCGCTCCATGTAAAATACTGGTATTCGGCTGCATCCGGTTAGACTGGAAGCCGACCCCAACATAGTTGGGAAAAGGCAGGCAGATGATGATGATGAGTAATTACTTACTTCACAACATAATATAAACTGAGCAATTCAGCAATTAAAAATAAGTGCTTTTAAGACGCTGACAACACCTAAACCGCGGTCACTGTCAGATTGCATAAAAAAGAAAGAGAAGCGCGATGACACAACGCTTGTAATTTATTGCAAAATATGAAGCAATTATCTATTTACTCAGAATTGAGTTGAGTAATCTAAAATAAAAAACAATCAAGTTCTGTATTCAAATAAGTCGTTCTTGTTATTAATTAAATATGTAACGTATGTTGATATTTAATACAGATATTTTGGATTAGAACTCAAGGTAAGAGGTTAGTTTAACGTTAGTTTGTATCGAGATTATTTTTTCAAAACGTATTTTGGTAACAACCAAGTTTTGGGAAATATGTTCAAAATTAACATGTATTTATTCCGCTACCACAAACTATACAGATTTGGCAATTTTTTTTCTTAAGAGAAGCCAATTTTGGTCAATTGGGTCTTTTCAGCGCCTTAAAGTGCTATTAAATCCTTTCTACAAGATATCACAGTTGAAAGGAGCAATAAAACATACAGATATGCGTTTATCTACCCCAAACTTTTGAGTACACTCGTTCCAAGATATCATTTCTACAAACTCGGGGCAGTAAGAAATCTGTTTGTATCTGGCATTCCGGGCCAGCGAGCGATTTAAATCTCTTAAGCTCAGTGCGACCGGCCGCGGGCACCACTCCACCACTCACAAATCTTTCATAATCTCGCAAGATCCTGCGAGGGGCGTTTTTCATACTGTACTTACAGCTTTAAAGGTCGAAGGCGGGCGAGAAACTATCCCGAAAAAGGTCACTTACATTTTTGTCCCCCATTTATACACTTTAAACAATCGGCTCTCACATGATTCCGTTGTTGTTTTAATTTTATTTTCCCGTATCGTGTCGTATATTTATATTTCACGATGTGGGGTCGGGCAGGTACCGGTATTCATAAGCAAATACAAGGCGAGGGACCCCATAATTTTCGGTTTGCATTTTTCCATCGCGACCGCGAACTCGATTTTCACTCCCAAGGGCGAACGGACGCTCGGCCTCAAAAATATTAATGAAAATTTTTACATAAATTTATTCGACTGAGGGGCCCACGCGTCGTTCCGAGAGCCGATGGGGTCCGCTCCTGTGTTTTATTTATTAATTTAATGGTATTTTCGGTCTAATTACCTGACTGAGGTATAATTCATTGGCTTTGTATAACGAGTATTTGTGGATACCCGTGTGTGGATAATTTATATATTAAAATAAAAATTGGGCATTTTTTTTTCACACTCCGTATTATATGTTTATATTCGAATACCATTTTTTATTAATTAAAATAATATTCTGATGAAGTAGCTTAAAAATACTAGCAATTGCCCCAATTGTACTGGTCCTTCGAGCCGTATTTTATATCCCAATGTAGTACCAATCCATATGAGTGAATATTGGCACTTACGTCATGGCTATACATGGCTATATAAGCGTATTACAACTTCAGCCCCCAGTTTATTGAGTTTACTATAAAAAGCAAAGCATTCTTGGCTTTAACCCTTCACCGGCGGCATCAAAAGAACAAACGCAATATATCGGGGGTTCGGCTTAATTTGCTCGCTACCTAACTTTAATGCGAGTAGCCCGCCCGAATGCTCCAAATTACTCCGCGATATTTTTAACGTGCGGAATGCACCCGTTTTAGGTTACGCTTACGATATTAACTGGATTGTTCGGCGGAGCAAGGGTTAAGGAGCTCGATTTTCATCGAATAGTGAAATCATTTTGATTAGGTACATTTTCGGGATTTTTTACGAAACTTCCACCATTTTTTCGTCTTGTTTAATTTAACGTGATTGGAGGTTTCCAAGACTGAAATCAGTGCACTGATTTTAATTAAATTTCACCACTTTTTATGGTGCAAAAAGCAGGGGTCCGTGGATTCCTAATTCGCCGCGTTGTGCTAAGACAAGAAATTTTTTCTCCAAATGAATTTCCCATCTTAGGGGACATTGGCTTCTTGCCGTGTTTACAAAACTCCCGCCAAGTCCCACTTTGTTGTTTAATGAAATTATCGGTTTACCGAGTAAATGAACAAAGCCAGATTTCGCTTTTGGTCGGTCAAAAAAGGGAGGGAGTCTTGTTTTTGTTTTGCTGAGTAGTACGAATGGACTCCTTTGTGGTATTCCTTAGCGCGCCGCTGTACTTAATCAATTATGATCGATTCGTTAATTTGAGATGCAAAGGGGATTAATGTAGATTTGAAATGGCTGCTTCAGAATATTTTTGATGAGAACATTTTGAATTTATATTGTAATTTTATAAGATTCAAGTATTGGTTCATTCACTTGATAAGATAAGATAAGATATATGTTATTTGTCAAAAACATGTGTAGGTTTACAATCAGTTGGAATGATTACAAAAAAATGAAGTTTCAGCACGTTTGGCCTAGAAAGGCGTCAAATACAATAATAATATAATTCTAAGCACAAAAATTATAGTTACGTTGAGTTGATAAGAATAATAACAAATGTCTAAAGTGCATCATTTAAATAGTCGTTATCATTATAGTAGCATTTATTTACTATACATTTCTTCATGCTTTTATTAAAACCATATTACTAATGTATAACGATACGATATTAACGTTACTTCGGATAAATGAAGTTGGTGTTCGCTAATACCATGTTGATTAGTTTAAAATTCGTCCAAAACTGTTGAGCGAATTATAGAGAATATAGAACAGAGAGTTAGTAGAACACAACAATAGCATCATATGTGAACGTCAGATGTGAGGTTCTGTATTCATATTTTCATCATAATTGACCGTTTTGGACCATGAAAGTTTGTAACAGGAGTATCTTTTATCAGCATCCGCATTTTCATAAAATGAGAGCAATGTTAACGAATGACATTTAACGAGTTTGCCAGGTGAAAATACGATAGGTATGTTAAAGATCTACTAATTAAAGTGACAAAACAGAGACAAGGGAAATCTTTTAAAACACCGTACAGTTTTCAAAGGCGTACGTGTACGTGCCTTTTCCCTAACCTTCGTCTAGATAAACCGACGTTCACACATGTCCGGTAACTAACGCCCGCCCAACTAATAGGTGCAATTAGAGACAGCAATGAAAAGAATATGGCGACCCTCGTGACAGTAATGGCCGCTCCACTTAATTATATAAAGTGCTTAAGTAAATGATAGCTAATTCAGAAGCGTGCTCGACGTCCCGTAAACAAGAGGTGTGACTTTCCACCATTGTCGGCCATGACGGCGATCTGTCACTTCCATTTCCGCCGAGGTCCTTCCCGTAATTCTTTCTTTCATTGTTGCCCTTTCTTCAAAAGAATACTTTCTCTTTTTTTCATCCGGTGCGTGCAATTGTCACCCTCCCGTAGTGTTTGTTGTGGGCGTTGATTAAATACCGCTGTCAAATTTTGTTAATTTTTCCTTCCTGCAAAGTTTGGAGTTTTCTCCAAAATATAAATTTATTTCTTAAAAAAAAAAATAACATCCTCCATTTTATAAGGGATGCTTAAAAAATAAGCTCTACTTATTAATATTACAAATGATTGTGATGTGCTGTCAAATATTTTGATTCTAAATTATTTTTTTCATCCGTGTCGTCGGCGTGTCGGTGGAAAATTTACATTTAAATAGAACATCTGCGGGCAGGTCGACCCTCTTAAGGCTTCCTCGGCGATTTTCTTACCCGCTAATTTGTAAATCGCTTCGTAATATAGAAAAATTTAAATGCTGATGTCATATTTTACTTGCTATTTATATGCTAATATTGACGTTTTGGAATCGACGAAGGAACCGTCTTTTCATTAAAATATCAATGGGTAATCTGCCAAGGGACTATTTAAGACCGTTAAATCAAATTTAGAATATGTGTGTGGAATATGAAACCGCTGATGCATCTGGAAAATTCAGAAAAGTTCCTCGGAATGTGTAATGCCAGTCATTAGAATTCTAAATCTTATTCAGAGTAATTGTGATGAGGTTTAATCTTGACGCTTATCCCATCTCTCAAGGCGTAACATCGCTGCAATTATTTGTAAGATGAAGAAGGAAGGGTTGAGACGAGAGTAATGCCGCAATATTCGTAAATTAAGCACTTTCGCCGGCGCCGGGCTCAGTAAATATTATTTTTTTATGTTAATAACCACGCGATTGCGTTAATAAAGCCTTACATCTCGTAATTAGCCGCCATTGTCTGCGAAGGCGGTGGAGCGAGAGACGAGGAATGAATTGAAATAATTCGAGTGAAAGGCTTGCCCATCATCGTGTCTGTCACAATTTGTACGTGCCTTGTGTTACCTTCATCTTTTGAGGGTCACTAGATTCGGTTTTTTTTTAATTTAGTAGCTTTGACGTAGATTAAATGCGTAAATAGGTATTATTAAAAATAAGTTGTGTCAATGTAAGTAAAGCTGCGCTTGCACATTAGCAAAATCACTTTAGAAGACTCGACTTTTCTGTATTTGTCACCAAATATTTATTTTACATTCACTTACCCATCTATAGACTAATCAGTTCCGCTCAGCAGTGTTGCCATCATCGTCTCCGCAACACTGGCTCCATTAATTAATAAATTAAACAAGGCTGTTCTTAATTCCTGAGCCGGAGCCGCTACCAAAATATTTGCCATGTATAAATTCACGCGGGCGATCATGAAGACGGGTTGTCTTCTACCCTTCATCGCCCGGCCTCCTTTATAGCTCTATTTGTGTATTTTAATTACTGTCATTATATGCTAATGACTACCAACCCTTTTTCTTATCCTCCCAAATGGGTTATTGCAGTCTTATATCTATAGAGCGCAGTTTTGTCGAGTAATTTTGAAGATTTAAATAATAATAATGATTTAACTCCGTCTCGGAAGGATTATTAATTTTTTTCAACGGCCAAATGTTTTGATTAATTGTTCTCTTGCTGTAAGAGATTCTGTTGGTAATTTGTTTTGTGTAATTAACTTGACGAGACACTAGACAGTCGTTTGGATAGACGGTATATTTTACTCTTTTTATCTCTGTTATGACGGGGGATTATTGGTGTCTATCTTTATTGAAACGTTGGCTGTTAGCAGGGTCTTGTTATAAGTGAATCGCGTTTATGTTGAAAAAAATACACAATAACATAAAATATGAATGATACATTCCGCTGACAGAGCTTAATTCAAAACAAAAATAGTGCGCTAACAAACAGCTGTCTTACTTGACGTACGCGGTACAGAATTAGTACGTCAACCTTCATATAGTAATTGTTCCGAGCGTCAACTAAAACAAATTGGTCTTTTATACCCCGACAGTTGGAAAAAGCCTTGTATTGTACCATTTGTAGCGGTCGGAAATAGTGTAGTTCATCAATTATTCGCTAACTTGCTACATTCGGCGAAACGTCGTTTAAACTTGGTTTGGATTTTTATTTAGAATGGCTCTAATTGGGGGAAAGGACAGATGTTTTGTTAGTGAATGTGTCTGTTAATATTAGCAAGGTTTTGTGTTTTTAGCCCTGCTTATGTAAATAAACATGCAGTCATCATGCAAACGTTCACAGCTACACAGTTTATTATTTATCAGACAGTAATGATAGATAATTAACGTTTGCAATAAAAAAAAATACAGCTATATTTTTTTGTGTATTTATACATAAAAAAATAATTGAGTTTATATGTCAGTTAAGTTTATTTTAAAGTTGACATCTTTGAGTCTCAAAATCAAAAATCTTAAAAAAAGTTTTTAAGTCGTGCTGTTTATTATAAAACATTACTTACCTACTTATGCCGGCTAAAATACAAACACATCAGCTATCGTGTTTGCATTTAACATTATTTCGTCTATTTAAAATTTTCTTAAGTACTAATAAAGTACAGTTTGCGTTTTAGTTTAAGTTAATTTAGTCAATAATTTAAAGAATACTGTGGTGGCCTCCTGTTATTGAAAGAGTGCACTAAGACTTAGTGCAACTAAGTGATATTAGTATCACTTAAATGAAACTATGTTAGCATAGTTTTAAGTTTTATTTACTAACACAATTATATGTATACTTAGGTTAAGATATTCATCTATGAGTCTCGTAACCTGATAATAAATGTTTTATTATTATAACTAAATTTAATCTTTTGTTGGAGGTTCTCAATAAATAAATAAACATACCTACCACTACTACTACGATAAGATCGACGTCTTTAAGACTTACAATCACTCGGTCCACATATATAATATATGTAGGTATGTTGCTACGACATAACATTTAGCATTATCGTGAGAAAATACACCCCACAAAAGAGTGGTAAAGATGCAAATCTCGAGACCTCACGTCTTAACGACGCATTCTCCCCGTACGTAGAAATCTCGAATCTCGGAATTCTTTTACATAATCATGTGTTGAAAATATAACAGCTTTTTAGGGGCGTTTGATAAACTCTAGTTAGGTATGCGAACGTCGCATACGCAATAATACCAAGTATTTAGCATAATCCGCTGATTTAACCCCGTGTAAGAAATAAAGATTACGTATATTAGGTTTTATGGCTGCGGTACGTCTCGGGCTTAATTTATAGACTTAAGGAACATCTTCAAAGGGCGATAAACTTTAGCGATATATCAAAATAATTGTGATACATTTTTATGGTCTGGTTTTCATTCATGCCGCTGGATATTAGCATTTTTGTTATATAAACGGATAAGATTTGAGCGAACAAAATTTTTTTTCTAGACTATCAGTTGCATTATTTAATTTTAATTTGCTGTACTTACGATACCTGATTATTTGATGCTGGTAACAGTAAGTTTAAGAATTTAAAATATACCAAACAATGTTTATGTTCTCCCTACTCAAGTGATACACAATATAACCATAAAAAAATAGCTTTGCACCCTCGCGAGCAGTGGTGAGAGCACCTTCACAGTTTTTACCGACATTTTACCGTCGCGAAGACATCGCCTGTCCATATTTACCGCATCGTTCCTTTTTACGGAGTCCCATCCCGCCGTGTTTACGACCACGTCACGGTTTACTGTTATGTCACGGGAGAAGGGGTTAATGTCACATTTTTGTATCGCTACAGGTGCACAAACCTCCCCCACTTATACCTTAAACCCCACTAACGTTAACAAATAAATTATCCGCGATCACAAAAACATCCCTAATACGAAATCGATGCAACAAACGACAAATGAATTATGGAAGAGCATAATCTTCATATTTTCTCAAAAAGCAGGAGCTTGGCTCACTCACATATTTATTGCCATTGAAAATCCAGTTTCTGGGAATGTATTCGTGCGTGCGGGCGGGAAGCATGTCTCCTTGTCGCATTAGGCATAAGTAGTGCTCTCTCCGCACCCTATTAACTGTGATATACGCGACAATTCTTTTCGCAAATCCTGGAAACAGAAGGGAAGGCGCGTCATATCGTGCGCTCCACTTACCATCGACGACCGTGTGTGACGCGCTAATTCCGCGCTGATAAATGATTTCACCGGGAATTTGGAATTGGAAATTTTCTGGTGATTCGTCACCGCATTTGGGAGGATAAGAAATGCACGTGGAACCGTACCGATCATTATGGTTTGAATTATTGTCGTGAGCTTGTTTGTCAGAATGTCACATGACATTTCCTGTTATTTTCCTTCACAATCATTTTTGGTCCTTCGAGTCTCATTACAATAAACATGTTAATATCAACTTTTGCATTTTTTATAAGTTTATTTAGTTTAACTGAATCGTAAATTATTCAAGACTTCTCCGCAACTAAAGGACTAAGTAAAACATCTTACAACAGTAGGATACACCGTAAATTCCTTCCCCAAACGATATAAGAAAAACCTTTATCCAATCCAGACTAATAAGAAGCGAACACGCGTCCCAAACGCGATTCACGTGTACAGACAAAACCCGCGATGTTCCCCTCCGAGGCGCCGTGTGTGATGTATGCAAAAAGAGAATTGAATAAGGTGATTTCGTTCCGCGGGGTCGCTAAGGGAAAAGAATCCACGGTAATGGCGAATACAATAAATTTTCATAAACAAATTGCGTTTTGATGGCGGCATATCGGCGCGTGTGCCAACTCCCAATAAGGATTGATAGGGAAACAATGTGGGTGTACACTGATTGAATGTCAATTTGCGGAGGCTGCGGACGACGGAATAATTTCATGTAATGGTGTACACGTCGCCTTAACGATGTGTCGAGTAACATGTGCGGAATGGATTTTGTCTTGTGTCAACTTCAATGGGAGTTGCATCGATTTATTTTGTTTGGGGGATATTGCTACGCTACTAAAATTACTTAAAGAAGCTTTACGTTTAAAATGTCTGAGATGCAGCTGCTTATCTTGATCTTGATGATACATAATACAGTAAATGCGTCTAATAAATAAATACACATACACACATACATAAACTCACGCCTTCTTCCCATGGGGGTAGGCTGAAACTATAGAACGCCACCTGCTACGCTCCTTACATACTCATTTTGCTTCGTTTACGTTCATACATCTGGTCATACACGCACGCCGGTTGCGATTGCGCACCTAACCTTTTTGAAGAACATCATTAATGAGGTCACTATATGTATTTGTGGGGCGTCACCTCCCATTTCCACTCACGTCTGCTTTGTAAATAACTTTTACCGTTAGTCGCCTTCCATTCATCCTCTCAACATGACCAAACCATCTAAGCATACTCTTTTTAATTTTTGTCACTACATCTTCCTTTAAACCGCACCATTGCCTTATTACATCATTTTTCAACCTATCATTTATAGTCACACCACACATGATTCTCAAGGAACGCATTTCCACAGCGTTTACTCTACTTTCATGCTTCTTTTGCCACATCCAACATTCACTTCCATACATAAGTTTAGGCACCAGCACACCATTATGAACAGCCAGTTGAGCCTCTTCGGGGTCGGGCATCGACTGGTTGATCAACATCGCATGGATAACACCATTCACTTTAGTAGCATAATTAGCCTATAATGTTCCCACTGCTGGGACACAGGTCTCTGTGAGAGGAAGTGGGCCGTAATCCACCACGCGGGCCCAG
The DNA here is from genome assembly GCA_905333075.3 of Atethmia centrago. Classification (NCBI taxonomy): domain Eukaryota; kingdom Metazoa; phylum Arthropoda; class Insecta; order Lepidoptera; family Noctuidae; genus Atethmia; species Atethmia centrago. The sequence continues at coordinate 23,176,371 of HG995378.1, read as the reverse complement.
TGCGGTTTGAAGACATGTCTTCGAATTTTTGGTTCTAGGACATACCGGTTTCCTCACAATGTTTCCCTGCACCGGTTTGAGAGCAGTGGTGATGAAATAATTTACACAAAGTAAAGCGCCTGTCAGGGTTTGAACCTACGAACTACAACTCGTAAGACGCGGCCACCACTGCTCTAATATAGCAGTATTGACTAAGAATCGTTCTATTAAAAAGTGTTTTGTAAATGTTCTTCCATTTACAAAAAGTTTTAACCTTTTAAAATATTTTCCTCATTTTTTTTTAAATAAACCCCACATTAAAAGAGGATTATTTCGTAGGCAATTTAAAAGTGTACGGTGTGCTAATTTCTAAGTTGAACAAGCACACCTGCTCTGGATGTGCCGACATTTGCGAACGTAAATCAAGCGTAGCCCTGCGCGATGTGTCATATCCAGAGATCATTACTGAGACCAAAGAGTGGAAAATATTTATGTATAAATTAATTTATATTCACGTTAACTGGCCTTATTTGGGAGGTGTTTATGACTTTCTTCTTTTTTGAGTGAGATAATTAATAATAAATAATATTACTAAAATATTTTTTTTCACGGTTTTAATAGGCTCTTCGGTGAAATCTGGAAGAAGTTAGAGACTACCAATTCTTCCAAGAAGTGGTAAGTTGGTAACTTGAAATAGCAGCTGCAAAAAAATTTATCTTTCTTTCTTCTTTCTTTAGAGTTAGTGTAGTGTAGTTTCAATGGTGAATTGTGTAAACAATGTAATTTTAATAACTTTTAAATACCAGTTATATTTCGCAACAAAACTATTTGCCACCTTTACCATCAGGCTCAGTTTAAATTCTGATTAACTTAGTACACGTGTAGAAACATTAATAAGATTATGTTCAATGTTTTAATATTTTATTCCCAGTTTAATGTTCGCATACGTTAGAACCTCGCATCCACGTGTAACCTTTAAGAAAATGGTGGCAATACAATTCCAATAAAGTCTTCTAAATTAATCTACTTACGGAATGAAAATGTTAATCTTACTATTATAATTAACACTAGTTTTCATTTTTACATATCAATGGTATACTCGTTTCAACCTAGTTTCAATCTTCACATATGTACAGAGTAAATATGTGATAAACAATAGCTAGCACTTACTCCACACATACATATTCACCTACCCTTGTTTGAATCTTAAACATCGAGCCATTTAACACGTCACCTGTATCTTGGAGCTCAATATGAAAAATGTTCACACGCGCTCGGCAGCGGGTACCTACCGGGGTGCGGGAGGAGCCAAATGTACCCCAAGGAGTTTTGACTTGCAAAGCAGCCTCGCCGAGATTTTTCACGAGGGCCGTAATGACTGCTTGATGTGTTCGAGCCACGAGTATGGAGGCAGACAGGATGGAAATACTAAGATAAAGTTTTGGTCCTTTCGGCATGTTGGTCTTTAAAAACACCGATAGGACCACTTTTCAATGTTGAATGATATGACAAAAGAAAAGTCGGAAATGGAAATGGCACGACTTTGTAGGCTGCATTTCAGTCACATGAGAATAAAAATACGACACCAAAATTTCCGCTGTCGCAAAGCAGTAAACGGATTCGCAAACAGAGTAACAAAATGCAAAAGCAGACGTTCTAGGAATCCGCATTTGCGATACATGAACCGAGGCTTCTCATTAAACATTCGAATACCATTTCCTGTCGTGCGAAGGAAACAGGATTGTCACAATCTGTATTGTTTGAGATCTCATAACGCGTGTAGCCCTTTGACTAGTCATTTCCATACAGAATGCTATTACAAAACGTCGTTATATAAAGGCGTCTCCACACTTGGCTAGCTCGCAGGCGCGTCACCTTTGATGCGCGTATGATTGCCCGCGCCCGCGACACATTGGATCTATATTGTTGTCTTTTTCAAGTTTCGTAATAAGGGATGAGGGTGTATTAAAGCCTTTTATCCGGCTCGTCACGCCGGCACGTGGGGTCGGGAAGGGGTTTAAGGTGAGCAAACATTAGCTCTTTTACATTTTTGCAATTTCATCTACGACGCCTCACGGCTGTTTGCAGTAGCTGGAGTTTCAGGAGGCTCTAAGGTTTCGGGGCGTTACAACTTTAACTCTTTTCAAAAGGGTTCCAAAGTAAACGAGTTTTTAATGTTTGTTTACAGGCGCTTAGCTGTGTCGCTAAAGCGGGTTTGTAGTGAGACACATTGAGAAATCCCAAGTGAAGTTAAGCCGTGAATTAAGTGCGCTAGGCCCGGGGCCAAGACCTCGCCGCAGACTGCCTGCAAATCTTGGCTGCATTCTCGAACATTCCAGAAGATGTAGCTGGGATTAAACGACGTGGTATATTCAACAATTACACTATATCCAGGCAATTCCCGCAGGTAAGACTGCATATTTTAGGGGTGAGACAATATTAGCTGCAGCGCTCGTGTGGAAAATGAAACTGTTTTTGGTCCTAATTTACAATGCTTGTAATTTGAGCGAACACGTTCCTTGTTCGGAGGTGCACACCGTTTTGTGTACGCTGCGAGCATTTTGAAACGTATTAGTGGAGTTCGCAAATATGCATACGGAACAATGCAGGGCGGTGAGCAAATGTTGCCACTGTTATGTCTAATGTAGTGCACTATCTTGTATTTATTAATGTTACTGTATTCATATTACTGCTAATCTGAAAACGAACTAAACTTTTTCTTGACCAGTTGATTTTTTATGTGTTTCAGTATTTAGTTACACACATATTTTCTGACTAAAGTATTGAGGACTGACCATTCAACGGTATATAGTATGAAATAATAATGCCAAACCCAAAATTGGTAAATCTTTGGTAAAAGGTTGACTTCGAAATCTAAAGAAAACTGGACTGTTTTCTCCACGGGTGAAAACAATTTCTTACTGCGCCGCTAAAGTTACTCAAGATAACGTATCGCTGCAGGCGACAATTATTGCGGTGTGTTTAAAATAAAGGGCTAATTACTTAGAACGAAAGAAGCTACGAAATGGCGCGCACCGCACCACGCGCCGCGGGCGACCACAATTCAGAAATAGCTCATAACTCACGTGTAATCGCGACTGGCGCGCGACGTTCTGCATCCTGCGGCTGATAGCGTGATCGCGCCAGAAACGCTTTTGTGCGCCCGCTCTTAGATGCATTTTAGCTCAATAATTAACTGCTGTTGCTATTTATCTATGCGGTTCCCTAAACGAAGGTACGTTATAGTCACTATATCAACAAACAAGTTCTAGAGTTATAATTATTATTAATACAACTTACAAGGTTAGTAAGATCGTACTTATTTGCTTCAATATCAAAGTTCGTAACAAGCACTACAAGATAAACGGCACCATTAAACGTACCAATTCATACAAGTGTAGTATTGTCACGCTAAAATTAAAATTATTCAAACGTACAAGGACGCCATTGGAGCAAACGTAAACTTAAATCTATTGTTTAAGTTTATATGAAAACAAACGCGAGCGTCATTACCGCCCGCTCCGTATTTAGCACATTATTCAAAAAGCACGTGAGCCAGCCAGGAAACCCTTAAAATTACACACGAAACAGTGCTCTTTACCAACTTTCCCATAAGAGCCCATTATTTACGGAGCCACCGTACCATTAAGATTCTCCACATATCTTCGAAAGGCGCGTTATGGTAATTACAGGTCGCCATTTTATCTCGCGACTCTTCGCGATTAGAAGTCGCGCGCTCGGCTGCACGTCGAAATAACAAGTGCGCGAACTTAGTTCGTTTCTGAGAAGGAGCGTTGTGAAATTAATTCGGATGGAAGATATCGGGCGGCGCGATAGCGGCTCCTTCCGCGCCATTTATTGCTCGTGTGGTGCGGGTATCGGTGAAGGGGTAAAGAATATCAAGATGTAACGAGCGCCAGCCGGAAGGCTCGCAAATGAGCTCGCACACTTATCTGTGTTAATGTGGGCGAGGGTTAATTTTGTCTTACATGAGCAATTTGGAGATACCACCCTCGTTTCCAACTTACATTTGTTGTTACTATATGAGATTTGGTGTGTTATGTAGCAGTTCTGTTCCTATCACTGCTATTTAGGCGCGTAAATTGGCTATTCTTATTTTTATATCCCTCAATACTTTAAAGTGGCTGTTTTCAAAGAATGAAAGGAACCTTTCTTCAAATTTCATGTCACCCACTTTTTTTTATTTGATTGGGAAATTATCAAATAACTTCTCCTGCTCTAGGCGGAGCAGGAGTGTGTGTCAGACTCTTACTGACCAACCCACCCGTGTTCCTTCCGTTGCCTGTGTAGCCAGGTGCCTCGGCATCCCTTTCGGACTTTTCCACGACCCCAGCAGGAGGCAACGTAGCTACGCTCTGTTTCAAAAGTATATTTTCCTATACAAACATTGATACGTCGCTACAAATGACACCCATAAGAACGTGCTCACACACATCTCACGTTTAATTTATACTACTTAAATATTCGTTAAGATTTCGTCTAGACAAAAGGAAAATATAGCCACGTCTGTAGGGTAGAATGAACGGCGCGCAAACACGGATGGATAGCAAATACGAGAGTGTATTAGGCAATGAAATTAAGTCGCAATGCAATCTCCTTGGATGTGGGAACTATTGTCCTAGCACAATGCTGCTATTAACTAGTCGATAGCGGTATTGAATATTAGGTTTCGTCGTATCTGCTGTGAGGTTGGGGCGCTTTGTGGAAATGTAGCGAATATTATTTGATGTTCGCTTCGTGTACTTTAATTTTGTGATATCTTTAATTGGATTAAGCTTTTCTTTGACTTTGGTTTGCGTACTATGCTTAGTGAACTTGTACCTTCACCTCAGTCTTGTCTCTTTTTATCTGTTTTCCTTATTCCCATGCAATTTTCAGGGTTCCGTACCTCATAAGGAAAAAAAGGAACCCTTATAGGATCATTCGTGTGTTTGTCTGTCCGTCTGTCTCGGCTGATTTGCTCCGAATCTACTGGACCGATTAAATTGAAATTTGGTACACATGAATTTCTGTGACCCAAACACAATCGTGTAACTGTGACCCAAACACAATCTTGTAATTGAATTTTGAATAATTACGTTGGTTCACTTTTGGAAGAAACATTAGAAAATTAAAAAAAAAAACAAAGTTTTGCAAACTGTACCGTACTGTGACATATTTTTTTTTAGTTTTAAAATCTATTTGCTCTAATAACTTTAAAACTAATTATTTTTAATGTACCGTAAAATTTTAGGCTTACCTTATCTCCGAAACTAATAAGCCGAAAATTTTGAAAAAAGAATACATATTAGAATATTTCAGTACTTATAGATTACAGGAAAACCTATAAGAAGTCTATGGTCTTAAAAGAACATGGTCAATCATTCAATATCGTGGGTATAAACTTTGCAGTTGGAATGTATGGGAGAACATGTTTTTCAACTACACTGTTAAGTTTGTTCTTGGGATAAAGTCATCCCAACTACGGAACTCTTCATTGTGCGAGGTCCGACACATACTTGCCCGGTTTTCTGTAAATTAATAATTTTCGTCATTCCTAAGTCAAGAGCAACAAACAGGTTAGAATTACTTAGTCTTCCAGCCGCGATCACATTCACCACAAAAGATAAAAGTGACTAACTTATTCAATTTCATATACAGCAAAGCAAAGGATTTTCCAGTGAAATATTGAAGGAATCGACAAAAGTTGGTCTCATGTAATATGCAGGGAAGTAGGACCAGCGAACTGCATATTTTGCGCCTAAGATCCGCGGTTCTACGAGCGAACTTCCAAAGCCGCTTGCTTAGGTACTTAGCTTTTATGTTATATTTTATGCTTTATACTCCTGAAAGACGATAATTTGATGGGTTTGCGGACAGTCGCTGTTGAGAAATGAATTTGTGACTTTGAAATCTTAATACCTTGTGGATTCTTGTACATCTGATGTAAGTTTACGTAGGTAATAAAGTTTGTAAATTCGTAGGAAAGTTATATCGGCATATAATTGGTGCTTTTAGCATCATGAAGCATCTTTGTATAGACTTGTAAACTGAGATAGCAAGAATAATAATATCCTCCATCAAGAATCCTTCATCATAAAATAGAGGTGGAAGAAAAATCAATAATGAATCTATAGTAAGGCACGGATATAAGATAGAGTCACCACACCTACAGAGTTCACCCAATCTTACCAAATTAATTCTCTATAAAGCTGAATACACAAAACGTTTGCGGTCGTAGGTGAGAGCTCAAAGGGTCAGTTCACACGACAGGTTAGCGTCAAAAGGATTGACCGAGACGTGTCGAGGTGGGGCGGGGCGACCACAACCTAGTCGCTTCGCAACCACACCCGCTTTTTGGGTGAACTGTGGTTCAGTTCACCATTGTGGTTAATTTTCGTATAGAACTTTGCAAGTCGTTGTTGCGAACTTTTGTAAATGGAACTACTTTCGACCGATGTTTACCTATTGGTTAGCTTTTAGTGTGGTCTTTTGTGGGATTGTTTTATTTTTGGATAGGTACTTTGCAAATAGATGGGGATGTTCGCCTAAAACAAAATAAGTCCTCTTTCTCTAAAAAATGCGTCACGTTATTTCAAGTTGATCAATTCAGTCAAAAACATTATATTTCGCCTTTTTAACGTAACTTCCAGCTTTTTTTTTTTTGGCGTGAAATCATCAAATAACTTCTCCCGTTCTGGGCGGAGCGGGAGGGTGTATCAGACTCTTACTGACTAAAACCCACCCGTATTCCTTCAGTTGCCCGTGTTGCCAGGGGCCTCGGTAACCCTTTTGGACTGCCACGCGACCCCGGCAGGCATCGGCCCTACACTTGTGCTGACGACATCTCTTTGAGGCGCACGTGGAATACAACGCGCCGTCGACCCGGGCCTGGTCCTTACCGGACGGTGAGCTACCCATTACTCACCGTCCGCAAGCCTGCGTAACTTCTAGCCTAAAGAGAGAATCCAACAGTACACACACACAGACCCGTGCCCAATAAGACATACAAACAATAGTAACTCGTCTCAAAGTATCAGTATGGCAGCAGAGCACCGCAAAAGGAACTCAACGTCGAGCTGTTTACGTGAGGGCTGTTAGCAAACACCTGTAAACGCCTTTACCTTGCCTCTGTTTGTACTGGACGCTCACGATTGCCGTGTACAATTAGCCTTGGATGTCTCACTTGCAAACCAATTTATTACCTACAGTTGCCAAAGACATTCCCACTTCATTCTAAACTATATCTTTTGAGCTTTAAGGGTGAGTTTCGGGTGTGAGGAAAGATTTGAGATGAAACGGTTATGTGGCAACTTTGTGTGTCTGGATGTAGTGAAGTCTTTTGAGTGCCATTGAGGTGTTAGGTAGCTCATGTGGAAACGTTAAGTACGTGGACGTTTGCTCTGTGTTTATTTGGTTAGTCACAAAAACAGATTTGGAGCTAACGTAAATGTGCGAAAATGTTTTGAGTTTAAATCTAGATGCAACAAACTTGACTGTATTTATTGATACGAGAATCTGAAAAATATTTATTGAAAATCCAAACTGTGCCTTTTATAAAAATGTTACGAGAGTTCCAATTAAAAATATTATATTTCTATATAACAAAACATCCACTTAAATAAAGTATTGCAATTCGGAAAAAACAGCATCGTATTTCCATTCCCGAGCTGCCCCTTTCGAAAGTCCTCAATCATGTTCGCCGTGTTGACTCCTGGATATGATACGACCTCTCGACTCGACATGATCATAATACCCTCCGCTGCATCCAACAACCCCTTCTACATCCATAAACCGGCTACAAATCTTAGCCGAGCGTTCGGCATCTTTATAACTGGAGGACGCGATCCCTTAACCCAACATAATGGGCAGGTTTACTGAGAGGACCGTCGTAAAGTGTCCCGTCCAGCGCGTACCCTAACTACGGGACCCTTCGAAATTTCACGAACTATTTGGCCCGCACTAGCCCTCACTCAGCTTTTTTGTCGACGCTTTATTGTCCGGATTTTCTACTCACCTTTATCGTTATTGTGTGCGCCCGGCTTCATAACGGACCGTGGTTCACTATTAGAACCTCATAACCGTGGGAAAATTGTTTGAGAGCTCGGTAAAAATGGTTAAATGATAAAAACATTGGGTAAAAAAGCGAGGTCAGTCAATAAATCGTTTGGTCAATTGAGCAGGATGCAATGGGCGTGTTAATTGGTCGGGTGCGGGACTGTATCGAGGGCTCGCTCGGAGCGATGAGTGGACACGGAGCAGTCATTGCGTGAATGATAATTGCCCGAACGTTGGGCGTCGCATAAATTCGGGCTATTGGTGTGGAATTGAATGGATGCATGGCTTAGTACGTGGCACATGGATATAAAATATCCTGGAAGTTTCTGCATAGATTTGTGTTGTGTTATTTTTAATCTAATGCGATTTTGTTTTTAGTATACTAACAATTTTCTAAATAAACATCTTTTTCAGCACATAAGTATATAAGTATTTGAAATCAGAGTGATTCGTGACATAACATTATCTTTGTTTAGATAACAATAACGCTGTTTTCGGGGACACACGCGATCAGAATAATCACTTCTGCTGTTGATAACTTTGTATTCTTCTATTTTTCGGTATTCTAAAAGTGTATTGTACATTTATTCTCTTTTACTAAATTTTGGTTTAGTGAAACATGGAAACTCCTAGTTTCCATATTTTACTAAATCAAAATTTACAATTTACTTTGATTTTACTAAACCAAAATTTACAAAATTTAAAATTTACAATTTACTCTCTACAGAACATAAATATTTGTAATATTTAAAAAAAAATATAATTGTTTCTGTCATCAATTACGTTCTAGAAGAATCAACCAAAAATTACAGCAAACTTTTCGAACCCTATCTTACATCTTTGTTGGTACATCCGGACCCTAGGACCAGTGCATACGTTCCCGCAGAGATAAACGCATACGATTACACGTGCGAGCCACAGGTGGCGCATAACATTTTTCAGCCGGGACGGGCCATTGCCTGCGTCCGGCCCGTGAGCCCGCGGCTTAATTCGAGACCTTTCCAGCCATTTGCAATGGTTTGTTTTTATTGAAAACCGTGGGAATTTGCCAATTGCCAGTATTTGGTGATTTGGAAAGGGATTTTTGGATTTTGTACATGTGGGTTTTCGGATTTAATTTTTGTGATTTTACAGCGTGTTAAACGGTATTACCTGATTAGCGATTATCCCGAAGTATACGATTTATAGGAAGGTCCCGGATTTCCAATAATAATCTGCTTGGATACATGATTATCCTTCACTAAGGATGCCAAGTGAGTTCTTAGATAAATTTTACCGAAAAGCTAATATTAACACATTTTCCGAACTCCCCAGCAATAAATAAACCAGAAATGACACGTCATAATGTTTAGCACAAATGACACGCTTTACGCCAGCCCATATTGTCAGCAATTCAGGGCGGGGGCTCCAAATAATTATTGCTCGCTTGACAAATTGCCGGCAAAGCCTACGTGTCGGTGGAACAATTTGATACAATTTTCACCGCCTTTCCCGTACGGGCCACGGATTTGCATATGTGCACCCCTAGATTATGCAAATATACTTTTTTAACGTACTGTTTACTTACCCCAGGAAAAGGAAACACTTCGGGCACGCATTTTAAAAAGATTTACGCGCTTTGTCGGATCATTAAGTGCGGAACTAATTTGCTTACCTTTGAAATGTTTTAAGCTTTGTCCCGTATAATTACTGTAGGGTTACCGTATCCGTAACGTGATATGCAGATTTCCGCACGCTCAACTGTTGGTTTTCCTGCGCTCGGTTTCATATTGCGGTCGTACAAATAAAAGATTGTTACTTACAATTTAGCTACTTTACTATTAAAATCATATTAACTGGCTACTCTAGTGCATTCCTAAAATTAAAATATTTTATGGGGATATTTTTAATTTGCACGTTTCACGTTCAAGTGCGTACTTCTCAACGATATTGAGCATGTGGGAATCGTCGAAATTAAATTTTCTTTGTTTTCTCTCGTGGGCTGTGGGCTCTTGGCGTTATTAAATTTCCTTGTGTTTTTTAACACAGCCATATCATTAGATTGAGGGTTTCCGTCAAGAGGAAATTGTGGCGGCGAGGGGAGCGAGCTGAGCACCTAAACATATTGAAAAAATAAAAATCCCGGCTACTTATTGCGTAGTGCCGAGGAAAGATACTCTACTTAGATTTTTAAAGATTTACTCGTAAATCAAATGGGACTTACATTTTTTTTTAAAGAGCCTATAATTAAGAAAATCTATGCAGACAACTGAATCTGTTGTTAAAAATATAAATTTGCGGTTAGATAATTTTGTACCTACAATATTTTTTGTTATTTTTTAATCTTTTGTTTTGTTATGGAAAGTTTGACAGCCAGTCTTAACAAGGGGTATCGTATTACTCAGTATCTGGGTTGTAGAGGTCAGATGCCTAGTCGCTCCATGTAAAATACTGGTATTCAGCTGCATCCGGTTTGACTGGAAGCCAACCCCAACTTAGTTGGGAAAAAAGGAAGAAAGAAAAAAAAAATAAAAAAGAAAAAATAAGAAAAGGCTAGATGGTGATGTTTTGTTAAGGATTTACAATCAACTTTGACTTTTATTTATCTAGTAAATTATCAAAATAAAGAGTCATGGGTACTTGAGTATTTCTTTTTTAATAAGCCCCTACTAATACAGATACATGTAGGTACTTAATTTCCCAATTTTCATATTAAAAAAATTGAGGCTAAGATAGAGCAACTTTCCCACCGGTATCACAGCCGAAGCCGACGTAGAAAGACGTTTGAAGTGGTTTCGTGTAATAAGTACGGCCGCGACAAAATTCCTGGCCGCGCTGCGTTTGGGAACCTCACCTTAAATATACATATTACATTACGTGAAATTGCCCATTTTTTCCACTCTCCACCCTAGCAATTAGGGTAGCTTGTGTATAAATATTGCACGGCCCTCATTAAAGTGCGTGTTCGTTTTAGTATATATTTTTATGGTACGCTTTTTGGTTGGCGTCTGCAAGGAGTCGTGGGATGTAATGAATAATTAAGACATGTTGTACAAGGGAAGTGCCAGGTTTTTTCTTCAGAAATGATGGTGGCTTTGAGTAATGTGCCGTTCTTTTTTTATAAGAGAATTCTAACGGATTTTTTTTTATAAACTGTCATAAAAGCTAACGTGCATTCAAAAAATTTAAATAAGCGAAAAATTATATGTCTTTTTATAAAAAAATCCAAAACATTAAGGGGTTTATGAACGTTGGTTAAAGTTAAGAGACGTTTAAACGTCAAGAATGTGTGGATAATCTTTAAGCAAAGATTATAAATAAAGGCAACGATTATAAATAAAGGCAACGATTATAGCTAAACCTATTGAAATACTTAATAAAAATCAAAAATAAACTTAATAACTTTAAATGAATAAAACATGAACTTTACCTTGATCGGATGGAGAGGGCATCCGGTGTCGCAAAGAAGCCTGAAACAAAAAAAAATAACATCAAAAACAAAAAAAGGGCTACACAATATCAATCAAAGTCTCTTCAAATTAAAATCCATCAATTAACTACGTCACAAAAATCAAAACATCAAAACTTCTAAATTAAAAATATGACGTTCGAATTATTAAAAACTCCCTTCCGAGATTGCATTTCAACAATTAACGCATTAAGACTACTCTCGCCAATAAAGAGCAACTCTCTTAATTAACAGACCCTGTTAAAAATTGAGTACAAATTCAAGTAGCAAATCTCCCCAGCTGGGGTGGGATCTAGTGAATGGCCTGTAATATTTTAGTTTGCTGGAAACAAAAACTCCTGGCGTCGGTGAGGGGTTCAGTCGCTGTCACGTAGACACAATAAGCCTTTTAATTCGATTCGTCAAGACGGACGCGAGACAAAGGGCCCCGGAGTTATCATTCAATGGGGCACTTCTACCTTTTCTTATTACTTCGCTTAAGGTTTTCTTGTGAGGTGGACTGGACGCACGAGGGACGGAGGCGCGAGATATATCCTCTGTCTCCGGTTTGATTAGGTGCTGTTATTTGTGGGTTAATTCTATCCCTAACTTTTGTTGGTCTTTTGAGACGTCAGGTTAGGAAAACTTTTCAAACGGTAGGTAAAGTTATTTGAAATTAAAATGACTCAACTTATTATTTTGGCAAATTCACAATATTTTCAACGTACAACATTAAGTTCTCGTAATGCAGATTGTACAAGAACGAACTCCACAAGTTGAATAGTTTGTTTATATGTACATATAATCCAGTTTACCAACGCGGCATCGAACCAATCTCTTATCTTCAGATAATATCTCCGTGTGTAGCGCGCTGTATAAGTGCACTTGATCCCATGTGTCGCCGTGACTGGACTGCCGATACACAGCTAACAGGTTTATTTGTTGCCATCGTATTAACTAACTCAATAACCCACAAATTACAACAAATAATGTTTGAGAAAAAAAAAGCTTTTGATTTTGAGACGCTGACAACACCTAAACCGCGGTCGAAAGGGAAGCGCGATGACACAACGCTTGTAATTTATTGCAAAATATGAAACAATTATCTATTTACTCGAAATTGAGTTGAGTAATCGAAAATAAAAAACAACCAAGCTCTGCATTCAAATAAGAAGTTCTTGTTATTAATTAAATACGTAACGTATGTTGATATTTAATACAGATATTTTAGTTTGGAAATCAAGGTAAGAGTTAACTTTAACGTTAGTTTGTATCAAGATTTTTTTAAACGTGTTTTGGTAACAACCAAGTTCAAAGAAATATGTTCAAAATTAACATATTATATTTTTTCCGCTATCACAAACTATACAGATTTGGTAATTTTTTTTCTCAAGACAAGCCTATTTTGGTCATTTGCCTCTTGTCAGCGCCTTAAGTTGGGCTACCTATACATAGTTTTTTGTGATGTACCTATGCTGTATACATAGCCATATTTACTAATTTAATCTCAACGCCAACCATACCGTGTTCCTGTTTTGTAATATATTTAATATATTAAATAAGTTTATTTACTGAAGGTTTTATACCAAGAAATCCATTCAAGGTGTCAGCATCGTTATCTTAGTACCTATATCTAGTGATCTAAATCCTCACACACACACACACACACACACAGAAAGGAAATATCGCGTTATTTACTGACCAATACCGTAATATCTCTGTCTCAATATCTCTAACCTCGTATGTACTTCGCAATGGAAGTGCATTTGATTCCTTGCGTCGTGACCCGACTACGGATTTGAAGCTAACAATCTTATTTGTAGCCACCTCTTTTAACTCACCCTAAATCAAAGGAATTGTATTTATTTAAGCTGGCTTTGAGCTGTTTATTGATAAAGGCACCCAATGCCGCGTGATATTTTCAGAGGGTTTGCAGAATATTGTGAGAGCAACTTTTAAGTTTTGCGAAAAACAAACTGTAATGTCCAGTCACCAGCATAAATACTTTACATTTACGTAAGATTTAAAAGCGATTTTTCAAAAGTATTTATCGTGTTACGAGTAAAGTATTTTCGAAACCAATCACATATTATGTAATAGATATTTTTCTTAAAGCAGCATTAAATATTTCACGAGAAAATCGATAACTTACGCAAAATTAAATTTTGCGTAAGTATAAGGTCTCGTGACTGTATTTAAATAAAATGTCTATCATGAAGTATTTGAATATAACGTGTCGATATTTACTATTTTTAGTCATTTAATTTTAATCCGTCTAAGAATCAAGACTTATTTATTTGCAGAAAATACAGGTGTATGCCTGAATAATGTTCTGTAACTAGACTTTACAAAATAGTTATTCCTAACACGAAAGACGGTGTATCTCCATTTCACATTAAAATCCAGGGTAAATTAAACAATTTAATAATATCTCGTAGGTACTCGTATATAAGCACTAGCCGATATCAAGTAAAAAGGGGTTTGAATCCCACTGTCTGGCAGCATAATTACCAGCCAGGCATTACAGATAAAACCGAGCCAGGTAAATTGAAATGTGAGGTTTAAATTGAAAGGTAGCCATCATGTTCATGTTATCAGACAAGCTTCTTGTTAATAAATACTGGTATTTTTAGGGTTCCGTCCCTCAAAAGTAAAAAAACGGAACCCTTATAGGGTCACTCGTGTGTCTGTCTGTCCGTCTGTCGCAGCCTATTTGCTCCAAATCTATAGGACCGATTAATTTGAAATTTGCTACACATATGAATTTCTGTGATCCAAACACGGACGTGTAACGTAAATACATTATTTTTAAATATGGCAAATTAGAAAATTAAAAAATAAAAATGCAAACTTTACCGTAGGGCAAATCAAATGAAAGGGCTTATTGTAAGGATATAAGATATATTATTTATAATTCTGAAATAAATACTTTTTATATTATTTAAGAAAATAGATGAAAATTGACCATACCCCCGAAACCACTTTTTTTTTTGGTGGATGGGAAATCATCAAATAACTTCTCCCGCTCTGGACGGAGCGGGAGGGTGTGTCAGACTCTTACTGACTAAAACCCACCCGTATTCCTTCCTCTTGCCTGTGTTGCGGGGGCCTCAGTGACCCATAAGTACCTTCCCGCGACCCCGGCAGGACCCCGAAACCATTGAGCCAAAGATTTTGAAAAAAAAACAGAAAATTGTTCTTTACATATAGATTACAGGAAAACCTATAAGAAGTATGGTCTTAAAATAACATGGTAAATCAATATTGTGCGTACAAACTTACCTACATTTGCAGTTGGTATGTATGAGGGTATATGTTTTTGAACTACAATGTTAGGTTTGTCTTTCCTTCATTGTGCGTAGTCCGATACGCACTAGGCCGGTTTTTTTTTAACGTGACGTCTGACTACTAATGTTACAAGTTTTTCGTAAATATGTTTTTTTCTGGGTTTCCTTGTCTTCTTTACTGTGCTTGGAAGTTGTTATAGGTGAATTTTCGTAACGACTTGCCTTTTTAGTACGGGGTTAAATTACTATAGACCAAAACAGGTAAAACATTGGTTGGTATCTTGATTAATTATGCAAAAATTTCTTGGAAATATTGTTGATACGTAGGTATACACACATAGTACCACAGAAAAAATGAATTGCAATTATTACATCCGAGTTCAATTATATTCCTTAAAAAATGAAAATACAATTTTAAATGTTTACAAATAAAGTCATGGTAGGTACATGAATTTTATGGTATCTAAGTTTTCGTAGATGGGTGCAGGAATTAACAGAAATTAAGGAAATCGTGGAGGGGGCGAACTAATAGCAGCCGTTTAATTAAATGAGCTTCGACCCAGATTGGGGCAGATGCTGATGCAAAAATTTGGAGGTCACAAATTAAAGGCAGTAGGTAGTACAGTCAGCCTCGAAAATATGTACACATCGACAAGAATTCTTTTGATTGTCGACAATTTGTGTTCGATAATACTGTCTGAATGTAATATATTTTGTGCCTACATATAAAATACAATCAAATGAATTCTTGTCGATGCATACATCTTTGTGAGGCTAACTGTAACTACATCTTTCTGAATTAAAATATTATAATTTAAAGTCTACGTTTTTCTTGAATAAATTTTACATGCTTTAAACACTCCTTTTTTCAGGCAGTCGTTTAAAAGGTGTTGCATGTCCTTCTATCGAAAACGTAAAACGTAAGAATTCTAGATTCATTTTGAAATGTTAGCGACTTCGTTTGTCTGCCTGTAGGAGCTAATCTCGAGAACTGCTGTATGGACTTAGACAGTTTCCTCGGGAAGATCTTAGTCTATTAATTTTAGGCCGCATATTCTGTTGCAGCTTATCTATAGATTGGCAACAAGCCAATGTAAAGATATACATAGATGTTTTCATAAAAGTGTTATAGCATGAAGTGAACGCATCGAGCATACACATACTTTGCAGTATTGTTTCATCGTTTAGAATTCAATCCAGTCCAATTCTCGTACTTCAAAATCTAGTTTATTTCTTATCAATACGTCGCAAATGCAAAATTAAGGTTTTCGTTTAAGGTGAAAGCGTCAGGGTAGCCCGCGAATTTAAAATATTCTTAAGTGTTTTGCAATTTATAGGTCAGTATCAGATTGTATGTTGATCTAAATATTTATTGTTAGAATTATAATCATAAAAATCATCAATACAACTCTCTAAGTTCAATATGAACTTAGAGAGTTGTATTGATGATTTTTACCATAGGGTAAATGACTATTTCATGAAATCATGACATTTTTGGCCAATTCTAACATAAGGAGTTGTACCTATTACTGATTCTAATTCTGTAAAGCCATATACGAGTATGTCACGGTCGCGAATTATAGTTTAATCAATATAGAATCACATCCCCCTTAAAATCGACACTGATTTTGAATATTTTTAGTGCAATAATTGGCGTTCTAATTAATGAAATGTACAGTATTACCTAATGTTTTCTAATTATCATTTAGCACAGAAGGCTCATTAACAAATACAATAAAAATAACTCATATTTTACACAATTAATCGCAAGTAACGTTAATCACAATATGGAAAGTTTTGCTAAAAGAGATCGCTTTAATTAAGTAATGGCTCTAATGTTAATTACGAAGACAGGGGTGACAACTGCACCGAAATCACTACTGATCTATGAGCTTTGTTTTTGATTCATTACATTTTTGTATTGTTATTTGTTTCTGGCAACCCTAGGAATAAAGTATGTTGAGTAATAAAACAGCAAATAAAATGTTGCTGACCAGATTGGTGTTATTTGATTTATTTTTCTTTTTTGGAAAATTTTATGTTTCCGGAAGTATTTTTAGACAGATTATATTTTGTAGTACCTTGATTCCTAAAATATTTTGACTAAGCACATAGGTGCTTAGTCAAAACATTCTGCGTTATTATTATTGTTATTAGAAACGCCGATTCGTTTCGAAATCTTAAAGCTTAGCTCGGATTTCACAAGAGACATTTCGTCGGCGATATTCTGAAACCGTGGAATTAACAGTGTTTAAAACCGCGTATTTACAAAAGTAGCAAAATCGAGATTTCGAATTTTCTAAGTCATTAATATATATTTTACATAACTAATGCCTACAATATTAAGAGAAATTTATCAATTTAAAAGTTTAAACAATAGAAAGTCAAGTGGTTTAGTAAATATTACGTTTTTCCTCATTCCTGTAAAATTCACTGCACCTACCTTACGCGGTTTTAAACACTGTTAGTTCCGCGGTTTCAGAATATCACCGACGATTTTTTTTTAATATGACGCATTAAACAGTGCAAAGAGTAATGTTTAAGTGACAATATGACGTCGCTGGTACCTCTTACGAAAATGAGCAAAACATGCTCACCAAAAATAACAGACGTAAATTGAAACAATAGAAAAACATCCCTGAAACAAGAAAGCAACAACTTTCAAAATAAAAATAATCACATTAATTATAATCTAATGAAATGGCCGTTAAATCACGCTAATTGTTCTCCGGTTTTTATTTTGTTCCCCATTTTTTGTTGGCAAAAGCTGCTTGAATGGAATTCCTTTATTCCGCAAATGGCCTGTTTACTATCAACCAGAAAACAAAGGACCAGAAATTATATACCAGCGATAAATTAAAGATGTAATGAAAAACATTTTTATAGATTAAAAACGGTGGAAGAGTTGTTTCGGTCTATTTTGATTTACGATTTTATGTTTTTGAAATGTGTTGTGTTGTGCGGTTTTTTTTTATATTGGATTAACTGGTCTCGTATTTCTTGTTTACGCTAGTGTTTTCTATAGGCAAAGCAATCGTAATTCTTCGAATTCTGTTGCTGGTAATCTGGGTAAGAGGCTGATTCGTTTACAATGAGGAATTCTTTTTTAATTCATCTTCAATCATCAATTTGTCATCAAATAATCCTTTAATGTATAAACACCACTGAAATACGGTCTGTTTGATCGTGCCGCCGGAAGTGGCCGTATCCGGTGGCATTGTCCCATCCCGGCTCATCTTCTTAATTGTTTTCTTTGGCGAAGCACTCACAGCACAATGGCTAATGATGCCACGAGACGCTTTGATCATCGCGTGATCATGTGTGCCAATTCTGGTCACATTACCTTAAGAGACCGGCCAAGTTTCGTTACTTTCGCCGAGTTTAGCCGAGTTAGTAGTGCCGAGTTTAAGTTTCGAATATAATTCGATTGAGGTCTATTGTTCGGAAGTCTTGCGTCATCAGTGACAGGATTACCTTTCAGATTCATCGACCTTATTTATTTGGTTAGCCTTCCTGCGTATGCGACCGCGACCGGTAGTGGCCATATTTCAACCCTGATAACATTTCATGGTTGCCAAATTATTCCCATAATTTCTGTTTATCTAATTTGCGCGTGTGAACCCTTTACAAAGATCCGTCCAGTCACGTAGGTCGAAGACACGTGACATTTCGAAAACAACGGGTACAAAACAGAATTACGATGCAAACGCGTTTGTGTGTGGCATCGAGCTGCTTGTGGGTGTGTGTGCGTGCGCCTGAATTAGACGCGAAACTTTCAAAGTTTTCCCAAATTTGTGCCGCCCGCGCCCCTCCGGCGCCCCCCGCTCGTGGATCGATAGCGGGCGCCGAGCGAGCGACTCCCAGCCTCATGAAAATACCGGACAACACTTCGCCTCAGTATTTACCATGACGTGTTTTGTGGCGAAAACGCAGTTATCTCTACGAATTTTAGTAAGTGTTCGTGATTTGATAGCTCTCCGGTATTTTGTGTAGCTGGTATTCGAATGCTGCTGACCTATATTGTACACGTTTTGTAAGAGCAGGAAAATGGGGATCTTGTTTTTGTACTTTAATAAGGCTGTACAATGTGCGAATGAGGAGAGGCAGCGTACATTTTTCGCAACCACTTATGTAATACAGTTTTTACTGAGTTGTGGTTACCGAGTTAATGTTACTTTAATAATGATGCGTATTTCTTGGGCTTCTTACCTTCGCAACTTCCCTAATTCCAGGGTGGCAGCACTGGGAATAAGACGACGTCGCGTAGCGTGAGTGGGCGACCCATGCCAAGTGTCACCGACCAAAACAAGAGCGACAACTGAAAATTGGGCGCGCGAGGCCTTCGCCGTTGTTTGTCATTAATTGTGGGCTTTGCGATGATCTTCGTGCTGAAGGCCCTCCGCGCGGCCGAGGGCGCACTCCTGGGACATATCGGCCGCCAATCGCGATGACAGCGACCCTCCGGCCTCGAGTGGACACTCACTAACTCGAGGTGGGAAAAACTACCGGCTGACACTACTTAACGAACGGGGCACGCTCGGGAATTTTCTTGAGTGCTTGTTAATGTTTTATGGGCGGAACTTTTTCAAAGTAGTGCGTAGATTGACGCGCTAAGTACACCTACATAATTTAACACGTTTCCCCTCGGACGTGTGACTCGTTCATCGATTCCGTTATCGTTCATAAACAATGCGTTCATAAGTGGCTTGCTCGTCCAGCCCTTATATGTATATATGGTTAATTTTGTCGTAATAAAAATCCAATCTCGGAAATGGCTATAAAAAGCGGAACAGAAAACTTTTCTGATTTATAACAATTAATATTTGAAATATTGACAATATTAAGGGAAATGGCCGACAGCCGACAAATCATATGAAACCGCCCCGGAAGGAGGAAGCACTGGCCCGTTGCTCAGGGACTTTATTTGGAAATGGAAAGTCTAAAAAATAAACGACAGCGAGTGCGGGGGGATGATTTATACCTAGCGGCTAGTGCGTTCGATTATCGAGATGATATTTCTCGATATTAAAGTGTTGCCAAGAGGACTGCGGACAATATGACCCGAGGAAGATTTATTGGGCAATTCAAAGTGACGTCGACGCCCGTTACGATTATTTCATTATATTGTCGGCGCCGTAAAAACGGTTAGCGTTTTATTTTATTGCTGGTTCGCGAGCGAATTTTTATTTCAATATTTTATTGCGTTGTAAAATTGGGACTGCAGTCGATTTTGCTTTGACAATTTTGAGCGCAGCGCCTCAGGAGGCAAAAGTTGGTTGTGAGTTGTATAGCTTTATATGCCACACGGATTGTAAACATGTTTTAGCAGATATTTTGTGAATTATGTTTCATATGTGTATTGTATGTTCTGTAGAGAGCAAAGGTTCGACATGTCGCATGATTTGTGCGTCTCGTGGGTACCGAGGGTCGCACCCGTGTCGGGCGCACGTGCTGTGCCTTACGCAACAAAAAACTTTCGCAAACAAATGTAGAAGAAATCGTATAATTATATACTGAAGAAATTCTTGAGGTTAAGTAACTGCATCCTTAAAGGTTTCATAATAAACCGTTAAAAAGTTGTTACGAAACTTGTAAAGTTTCTCTGGACGGCTGTTCGCGCCGGTCCTTACGAAACCTCGGTTACTAACCAAAAATAACTTGTTTTATAACACAAACCTGAAGGTTTTGAGCACCTTGCAAAAACAATGGAGTATTGTGTTGGTATTTTTTCACAAGAGGGCGAATTGCGTAAACCTTACAGATTGTGAAATGACATTTTTTTAAACGTCTTTCCTTATAAACTTTCCTCGTTGAGATGGAATTTACTACCTACACAAAAATGAAAATAAAAAAAAAACAACCAAGTGTGAGTCGTATTCGCGCACGAAGGGTTCCATACCATTATCTATAAAAACGGCAAAAAAATCATGTCTGTTGTATGGTAGCCCACTTAAATATTTATTTTATTCCGTTTTTTGGTATTTGTTGTTATAGCGGCAACAGAAACACAGACAGTGAAAATTTCAACTGTTTAACAATCACGGTTCATGAGATAAAGTCTGGTGATAGACGGACGGACAGTGGAGTCTTAGTAATAGGGTCCCGTTTTACCCTTTGGGTACGGAACCCTAAAAACGAGAGGTGTTGTGAGCAGTGGTGGCCCAGTGGTAATGGTCGCAACTTACGAGTTGCAGGTCGTAGGTTCGAACCCAGACAGGCGCCATACTTTTTGTAAATTTTAATCAACACTGCTCTCAAAACGATGAAGGAAAACATCGTGAGGAAACCGGCATGTCCTAGAACCAAAAATTCGAAGACATGTGACATCAACCAACCCGCACTGGGCACGCGTGGTGGATTACGGCCCACTCCCTCCCACCGAGAGGAGGCTTGTGTCCCAGCAGTGGGAACATTATAGGCTGAATATGTTGTGGGA
Source organism: Atethmia centrago (assembly GCA_905333075.3). Lineage (NCBI taxonomy): Eukaryota > Metazoa > Arthropoda > Insecta > Lepidoptera > Noctuidae > Atethmia > Atethmia centrago. Next base: position 23,155,184 of record HG995378.1, on the reverse strand, counting down.
CATTCGGTTGGAATGAGCTAGACCAAAAAAAGTGTAAAAATTTTACGACTCTTTTGTTAAGTAAATCTTGCATTGCTCATTCGCCGCAGTATAATCTGCGATAAAGAACTTCGTTCGAAAACAACATGATAATCCCCTCAATCCATCCAATCCTATACAAAAATCGAACTAATTGTTACATCAATACACCATGTCTTTACCCCAGCTTATTGAATAACTGCATGAATCACGTGCCACGCTCCAGTGGGCCCCCCATACGTTTTGTTCGACTGTTTCCCGACATCGGCTTTCCGCTACACGGTCGCGGGTTCGATGCTTTTTACTGTAACGTCGGTGACATGTCCGAAGTATCGATACGGTGGGTAGGTACTTTTATGATAAGTTCTGATAGCAAATGTTTGTTACGGTCTAGTGGTTAGTGTTTGGTTGGGATTTATTGAATTAAGTAGGTAATAAACGTTAATAAATGGAATTTTTATTGAGTTTTCTTCTTCAAAAACTTTATTTCCTAGTTTATTCGGTACTAAAATTGTCTGTATGTTATATGTGTTTCAAATAGCAATACAAATCACATACTTAAATATGTGCCTATGTTCACAAAGTCTTTCTCCAGCCAATTGAGACTACGTGGGCACCGAAGTATGCTGTACAAGAGTTGCAATATTGCACAAAATTTTCTTAATTCCAATTTAAAATTACCCAACACGCTTACAACTCATTAAAACACCTATTCTTAAACCGCGCTGAAATTCTAAACCATACAAAATCAACTCACGATTGTCATTGTAGCGTTATCACTGCATTCAGGCGCGCGCACACTGTACCAAACTTATCCGTTGAATGGATCGTGTCAGAGCTGAATTTGTAAAGAGTCGACGTGTGTCGCATGCATCGCCACGCCTTATCTTCGCTCTTACTCAAGTTCTCAACGGCCACTGAATGGCGTGCGCTGCATAACGGAACTCAGATTAGACATAGAAACTGGGAAACGTCAAAAGTGAACGGTTTTTGTTTTTAGGTGAATGTGTGGAGCGTGTGCGCTGCGGTTAAGAATACGACCCTTATGTTTTCATACGGGTGACGCGGGCGTGGGAAACGTATGAGCTCTACCTATTCGGTAGACTGAAAATCAAGTCATAGGTGAAATTGTCATGACCAAAACGTGATGTTATTGCTCTTTGAAATTATAGGAAACTAGGTGCGCCCCGCGGTTTCACCCGCATAAGTCTCGATCCCGTAAGAGTATCGGGATTAAACTATCCTATATCCTCATCTAGGTCATGGTCTACCCATGTGCCAAATTACATCTAAATCCGTTCAGCCGTTTTAGCGTGAAAGCTTGACAAACAAACTCACTTTCGCATTTATAATATTAGTTAGGATTCCCATGAAATTATATAGAAAATATCTAAATCTTTCTATGTCTATACCTACCGCTCACTATGTCTAAACACACCGCCTATAAACGGTAACGTTCCTTGCCACGTACACACGTGAATGCGGGACGTTTAAATGTAGTGTATAGTGTGTAGGCCTTCATAAGTGGACGTTTCATAACTGATGCACTGACATTTAGCCATTTATAGCCAATGTGAATGAGCGAGATATAACTTCTCTTTGTATTTTAATATATTTAAGCTAACATGAGGTCCTGCTAAGGTCGCGGAAAAGTCTGAAAGGGATACCGTGGCCTCTGGCAACACAGGCAACGGTAGGAACATGGGTGGGTTTTAGGCAGTAAGAATCTGACATCCCTCCCGCTCCAAGAACGGGAGAAGTTATTTAATAATTTCTCAATCAAAAAAAAAAAAACACGAGGTAGAATACAAGATTGTAGCTAACAGAAAAAGCTTACTTTTCACTAGTGGTATAAGAGGAGGTGATTACATGCTTTATGTTTGAAAAAATAGACTCAAATTACTACTTGACTATAACAAATATGGTTTCTAAACCGTTGTACCGCATTTCCGGAGGCCTCCATTACTAATGTCCGTTAATTTGCAAAGCATCCAACACGTCTACAAACTTTCGTGACACGACAAAAGGACGGATTTAAACCTCATTATTTAATTACCCGCCGGGAATCACACGGGGGGCCTAAGTCGCTGGTGACTCCTGAGCTAGGGCGAGCTGTCTGAAGGCTCGTCAAGGGGCAGCCTCCCGCCTTAGCCTCCGCCACGCACTCTATTAATTAGCCTCCATACACTCGCCTCGCCTCGAAATGTATTAAACTTCATACATACGCCTTAAGCTTGTGGACATCTAAAGGACTAATTACTAAAATCAATACCAATCTCATACAAAAGAAGGACCGAACCTACTTATAGGCTCACAACTCACAATACAAATGAACGCAAAAACGAGATGGCGAAATAATTTGAATACATAACGAATAGGAGGGTAACGCACGCTCGAGCCATTCTTTAACTTACTCTCCTACGGATAAAGAGCTAAACTTGTTTTTAAAGGATGACCGATCGTGAAAATTTATGTATCGCGGACAGCGCCGCCGGCCAGACCCCAGCAAAAAGAGCTCGCTGGGGTAGATACAGGAAGATGGCAGATGGAACGAAGAATTATGTTCCCCGCAGGCTGATGAGGTAAATGTGATTGTGAACTTTTCGACGCTATGCAAATCGGACAAGCGAGACGATATACGTACCCAACGGATCCTGTCGCGCAGATATGTCGCTTTTATTTACAAAAAGTGAATTGGCGTGTCCACAAATGCGCGGACGGAACGGGGGAGCAAGTTATTGTAAGCCAGCCAGGGCGCCTTTTTTTGTTTGCTTCGCCAAGGTATATTCATAGCCACCAACTTTATGTAAACTTCGATGAATGTTCAATGTATTCAAATTGATTCATTGATGGATGACCGGTTTGCGAAAATACTCGGGCCGAAAACATTGAAATAACAATGTAATATACTTTTCGTTGTTCTGAGTTTGGGCGCGATCGATATCCGAATCATAGCATTGTTTAGATAGGGCTAGTGGTATTTTATTGAAATACAAATGAGTGTCGGAGGAGCTCGGCGACCCGTGCGGTGTGTGCCTCGAATAAAAGGGCCGCATTAGAATAATTTGCCTACCGAACGAGTACAATTCTTCACATGGAGAGACCTTAAATTTCACTATTTTACGTAGTGGGGATTATCATATCTGTTCGGGTGTGTCCGTGGGCCGAGCCCCGCTTTTTGTTACCCGCATCCGACCTCTATCGGGCCGTCTCCGATATATTTAGTTGTTACTTTTTGTTGCGCCGCACGTGAGAGAATTCTTAATCATCGTGAGCCTTCTACTTCGCTTTGTTGAGTGAGTTTTTCATGCGAATATCTGCTTTACCACTTGTGTTACATAAAAAGCGGCAATATTGAATTTTAAGATGCAGGACCTTTACAAAGACAATTTTCCATACAAAATTGTTAGGCGTAGAGTTTCCGTCTAAACGGTATCAGACGGACACTCTACACCTAACAATTTCCAGACAGTACGTCAAACTTCGAAACAAGGTATTTCAATACTACCCACGCGATTCCGCACCTAATAACAACAAAGCAACGTAACACCAATTGATAGAGCCTCACTTAACCTCCGCGTTATTATTATTCTTGCTAACCGAGCTACCAGACGAAGCCCCTCAACAGAGGGACCAGGGGAGCAGAACTGATCGAAGGTGGGCGAATTAGCCCAACTCTAAAACCTCAATTAAGTCTCGTCTAGCGCGTATTCAGAACGGCCACATCCAATTATCGCGGTAGAAGCTTTGTTACGATTTTCAACTGAGTTTGCTATCGAATGTTGTTGGATCCGCTCCCGATATATTGTTTCGCCGAATGCTACGGTGAAGTTGGCAACTTCAGATTTACACCTTGATTTATATAATTGGCGGTTGCTAGTTTGTAGGATTGAATAAGACTCACTGTTTACACAGTATTGGTTTAGGTACCTACAGGTACATAAAAAAAAAACTTTTGTGTTTATGTACCTGTAGGTATATATATCTATATATATTACAATGTTCTTTCATTGTGATATTTGCACGTATTTTTAATCCCAAACGCAAAAAAAGAGGGGTGTTATAAGTATGACCGCTATGTGTATGTGTCTGTCTGTGGGTCTGTCTGTGGCACCGTAACTCTTAAGCGGGTGAACCGATTTAAATGCGGTTTTTTTTTATTTGAAAGCCGATTTCCAGCTTAGCTTAGCTTAGCAAAAGAGCTGATAATCTTCAAACGACCAAACCGATTTTGATAAAACATATCTAAGCAGGTGGTGCTTAGATATGTTTTATCAAAATCGGTTAAAAACATATCTAAGCACCACCTGCTTAGATATGTTTTATCAAAATCGGTTTGGTCGTTTGAAGATTATCAGCTCTTTTCTAGTTGATAATTGGATATGAGCATCATCCACAGGTCTGATCGAGTCGAATTTGGTATTCTGTTACTTCAATGATATTAGAACATAGTAACCTGAAACAGATGCTGTAGCATCACCTGGGATTTGCAGGAAACCTAACTCGCTCACCAACTTACAGCAGAGGTATCGTGTTTGGGCTCACTGGAATGGTCTCAATAAACAGGTTATAGATAGATGGTGATCAGGGTTTGATGATGGGGAAGGAAAGAGAAATGGGGATAAATTAGTAACTACTTTCACTTTGGGAAAAATACCTACAGGTGCGCAGATTTCGGCGAGGCACGTATCAATAGTAGCGTGTCTGACCTACTAGTAATATATAACGTTTCAACAGTAGGTAATAAAAGTTACATTTAAAATTTAAAAACCCCCGACACTAACAAAAACCTCTAAAAAGTAATAAAATAATACGTATTGAACCCTTTAAGATTAATGTAAGTTTTAGGTAATATTTTGAGCCAAGCGTCGTCGAGTCAGAAACGGCTAATTAAACCGTCAAACAGACGAGGTTTATACTTAGCAAAAATGTATGTGTGTATGCTATTGTAGAAAGGATATCTGCTGTTAACTTCCTATTTTCATTAGCCGCCCCCGACTCGAGGACGCTTGGCCGAAAATATTACCTAAAACTTATATTAAACTTCAAGGGCCCAATACGTCGCGCTCTCTGGCGCTGCGGCCAGCCCGCCGGTTGAGCGCGGCCCAAAGGGTAATGGCCATCCGGATGGTTCGGGGATACCGCACGGTCTCCTGTGAGGCAGCGAGCCTCCTTGCCGGATTGCCGCCATGGGATTTGGAGGCAAAAGCCCTCGCGCACGTATGGGAGTGGCGCGAGGAGGCGAAACGCCGGGGCGTAAGTCCGCTGCCGCGAGAAATCGCGGCACAGCGGACGGAGCTCCGGCGGGATCTCATGGCGTCATGGAAAGTACGGTTGTCGCAACCCAGTGCTGGGTACGCCACGATTGCGGCGATAAGTGCCCTCTTTGAGGAGTGGCTGGAGAGGCGCCACGGCGTCCTCACCTTCCGCCTGACGCAGGTCCTCACCGGACACGGCAGCTTCGGGAGGTTCCTGTGTCGGATAAGGCGGGAGGAAACGTCCGGGTGTCACCACTGTGTGGATCGCCCGGAGGACACGGTGGAGCATACGGTGGAGGTCTGCCCGGCTTGGGCAGAGCACCGCCGTGTCCTCTTGGAGGCGATCGGCGATCGAGAGACCTCTCGCGTCCGGCCCTGGTTCAGGCCATGGTACGGAGCGAGAGGGCATGGGCAGCCGTCACCTCCTTCTGCGAAGCAGTAATGCTCGCGAAGGAGGAGGCGGGACGGTTGAGGGAAAGGCAAGTTTCGCGCCCTCTCGCCCCTAGCCGCCGCAGGAGACGGCCAGGGCGTCGGGAATCCCGGGCGGATTTCCGGCCACCGTAGGCGCGGGCTTGCGGACGGTGAGCAATGGGTAGCTCACCGTCCGGTAAGGACCAGGCCCGGGTCGACGGCGCGTTGTATTCCACGCGCGCCTCAAAGAGATGTCGTCAGCACATAGTAGGGGTCCACTAGGGCCGATGCCTGCTGGGGTCGCGGGAAGGTACTTATGGGTCACCGAGGCCCCCGCAACACAGGCAACAAGAAGGAATACGGGTGGGTTTTAGTCAGTAAGAGTCTGACACACCCTCCCGCTCCGCCCAGAGCGGGAGAAGTTATTTGATGATTTCCCACCCAAAAAAAAAAAAAAAAAAGGGTCCAATACGTATTATTTTGTTACTTTTAGATGTTTTTGTTAGTGTCGGGGTTTCTAAAATTTGAAATTTATATTTTAGTTATTGTTATTTACCTATGTAATTTTAGCTGACTGATAAAACAGAACAGCAAGGACCCACCACTCTCGTCACTCAAAAAAGGAACAGTGTAGAATCAATGACACTTAACTTCCATAGAAACAAGCTACTCATGCTCTCACAATAAGTCACCCCTTCACTTCACAGGATGATCTTCAAATTAGACGTCATAAAGACGTGTCTGCCGGCGATGACGGATGGCGGCGCGACAGTCATCGTCAAATTAACACCAGGCTAAGTGCCGAAATGTGTACACAATACGACAAGCCAGCTAGACGGGATCGGCGGAAATAATACACCCTGTAGCGGTGGCGGATGGTGTAATTAATTGCATATATTATTATTGATGTCGTTTTAAATATGAAGGAGATTTTGAAGACAATATTGGTAGCGTTTCTTTGAACCCCATTTTGATATGTAATTGAATGTTGTACGCAAGTATCACGCTTTTTATTATAAAACACAATGAAGGGTTCCGTAGTTGGGAACTTGGGATGAATTTATCCTAAAAACAAACTTAACACTGTAGTTGAATAACATGTTCTCCCATACATCGATACGTCACGGTCAATTCTCCAACTGCAAATGTAAATTGGTCGACCTGTTACTCGTTAACTTGTAAAGCCTGCTTAGTTGTGATAGTTTTCCTTTTAATTTAATTGTATGTACTACTGCCATTATTTTTTTCACATATCCAAAAACAAACATTTTGCTGGCATGCATTTAAAGTACTAATTTTTGTTAGAGTCAAGTGCCCCCCGCACTTGACTCTTACAAAAATTAGTACTTTAAAGCTTAATATTACGCAAACGGATCCCTGAATCGAAAAATAGTTTCGATAGACCCGCATTATTTTTGAACGGCCTATCCAACGATACCCCACACCACGGGATAGACGGGAAAAAAAAAATATCATCCCCACTAAAAAGTGGGAATGATATTTTTTTAGATTTTATTTTACCACGTTGTCGGTGTGATTAATATGTATACCTATTCTAAATTACAGCTTTCTAGTACTAAGAGGCTCTGAGCTAAGCCGCGGATAGACAGACAGACGGACATGGCGAAACTATAAGGGTTCCTTGTTGACTGCGGAACCCTAAACATGTCATTGTCAAGTGCCCTGAGTCTGAACTCCTTCCGATGCTTGTTCAAATAAATACGGATACATTGCACATTAACCTGAAGCATTCATCTAATATTAGGACACAGCTCATAAATTCTCATAATCTGTAAGAAATGACGTAATTGCGACATAAATCAGACAGAACAAAAAGGCATAACGAGATATAAGGCAGCAAACGGAGGCAGGCCGAGGCAAGTAAGCCGAACGAGCCGAGCGAGCGGAGCGGGCCGAGTTCGGCTAAAATACTCGCAACAATTATGTCTTAATTTGCTCCTTTCATGCGCCGACCGCCTAGTGAACCAATTATCTATCCTATAATAATATTGTGTATTAAATATCGCTAAATTGCCTTCGTATACTCGTAAATCAAGTTCGTCTAGGAATTGGGAGAATGCTTTTAAATGATAAGGTAATTTTATTTTAGTGTTAGTCATGAGTTCGGAATTATTTTAATTTCATACAGACACGTCTAAAACTGTGAATGGCATTTAGCGTTTTTAGGGTTCCATAGTCAACAAGGAACCCTTATAGTTTCACCATATCTGTCTGTCTGTCTGTATGCGGCTCTTAGTACCAGAAAGCTGTAATTTGGCATGGGTTGGTTTTGGGTATACATATTAATCACACCGACAAAGTGGTTAAACATAATCTTAAAATAATATTTTTTTGGGTACCGCTCCTTCACGTAAAGTGGGGATGATTTTTTTTCTTGTTTATCCCATTATGTGGGGTATCGTTGGAAAGGTCGTTCAAAAATTGCGAGTGTGTCGAAACCATTTTTCGATTCAAGGATCCGTTTGCGAAATATTAAGCTTTAAAGTGCAAATTTTTGTCAGAGTTAAGTATCCCCACCCTGCCAGCTAAATGGTTGTTTTTGGATATGTGATTCACGGAACTCAAAAACTACAACATATCAAAAAATGTACGACACACCTTTCGTTGTTTCGCCATGATAAAAAAAAAAACGTAGCACTTGTTCAAAAACACTCAACCAACGGACAATCACAGATTGACTGGCTATAAAAGTGAAAATTGCGTTCCGATTCACTTTGTTTTTGGTATGATCATAGGTAATATAATTCTACAGAGTTTTTGACAGTTTTTGGGTGGTATATCGCCTAAACCTGTTAAGAACATCAAAAACACTATGTGGTAGGCATGTTCCCTTAACCTGTTAAGGGTTAAAGTACAAATTTTTGGATAGGTGAAAATAATCATTGCAGTAGTACATAAAATTAATTTAAAAGGAAAACTATCACGGCTAAGTAGGCTTTACAAATTACCGAGTTATATTGGACCAACTTAAATTTGCAGTTAGAATTGACCGTGGCAGATATCGATGTATGGGAGAACATGTTTTTCAACTAAAATGTTAAGTTTGTTTTTGGGATAAATTCATCCCAACTTCCCAACAACGGAACCCTTCATTGTGCGTGGTCCGACACGCACTTGGCCGGTTTTTAAGGTACCTATAGAATTTAAATTATTTATAGTGAGAAGTGTCCCTTGTAAGGTAGAAAATCTGTGGACCACTGACTCCTACTAGTAGGTATTACCATATTTTTATAATTTAATCGACACATTAAGCCAGGCAGCGGTCTTTAACTTGTCGGAATAAATTAAACGTAATTTACACAAAGCTATTTAGTAAATCGGTCTGTGGCAGAAAATAAGTTAAGTTAGTACATAAATCTATTAAACGCAGGTGTTAAGGGATTATATTAATCATTAAATATAAGAGCAAAACTCTGAAAGAAAATGTGTGTGTGAAATTACGTCTTGCTCTTTTAGCTTAGGTACAAGCAATAAATCTAAGAGAAAACTATTAACTTAAGCCATTGTTGTAACGTACAATGCCTTAAAAAGTATAAAAAGTTATTTTTTAAATGAAAAAGTGAGTTTTGAAAAACAATTTCAATACTATTTTTATGCAAAAAAAAAAAAATACTAATAACGAAATAACTATTGACTTACTGATCAAAACAAAACTTGTTGCGTCTTTAAGAGCGACCAAACTCGGACTTTCTGCTTTTTTTCAAATTAGTGAATTCAAAGGTGAATCCCCATTTTCTTAAGATATTTGGGCCCCTAAAAAAAGTGTCATGTCAAGGTGGTTCAAATGGGGTGCGTGCAGAAAACCTCCTCGTGTGCCTGATTGCTGCTGGTTCCCTGCGAATACGTTCGGGGGAAAGAGCAGTAGTCGGGCCGGTGCATCCTGGGCACGGCTATAGTCTCTCCATGTTTCGGAGAGGGTATTGACCGTGGCGAATTTCTGCGTGGCGGGGAGCTTCATGCTCGATCGTCGGTCGTCCACTCCTCCCTCTGCTTACAAAGGGCAGGTCGAGTGGGCGCAGAGTGGCGAGGCGGAAGAGAAGGTCTGCGAAGGAGGGGCCAGTATGGGCCGACGTTTTTCCTCGTGTCCTTCTGATCCAAACAGAGGACATAGGGGAGAAGCAAGGACGGTGCTCGTTGTGCACTCACCCTGCCAGCGAGCTAGCAGCGGGGGAACTGATTCTCCTGACTGCAACCGTCGAAATCGTAATCCGTAAAGAGATCACAGTCATGTTTTGTGACTTGGAACGGGGCGAGGATCTTGGCTTGGTCGCCCGGATTGCGAGGAAGATAACCTCTATAAACAATTCCTCTAATATCAAGTTTTGGTGCGCGGCGAGGATATGAATGGCTGAGGAGTAGTGTCATCTGCAACTTCGTAGTTGTAGGTGGCGCATCAGTCGTTAGCGCACCCCCAGCCAGGGTACCAGTGGACCCCCTGGTTGGGTTATAAATGCACACTTACCTAGGGACAGGGGGTGAACCTAGGTGGACTGAATAGATCCCCCACACTCGTGGGAACAATATGGAAGCATTTTAAAAAAATAAAAAAAAACAACCGGACGTCAAGAGGAGGAGAGCGATGCGGGGTCGGAATCCGACGCTGCATCCGGCGCAAAGAGCTCCGGGAGCTCAAAGCGCGAACAGATCGCGGACAGGAAGAGAGGGTCTTTACGAGCCCCGAAGCGCCCCAACTCGGGGTCGTCCTCTAAGGATCAGGCCATAGCCGCGGCCACGGCCTCTATTGTGGCGGCAGCGGAGGCCCTCCACGTCGGGCCTCCTCCGGACGGCATGTCAGAGATGCGGGCGGAAGTCGCCCGCTTGACAGCCGCCATGGAGCTTCTCCGAAAGGAGAATGAGAAGCTCCGAGCGGACCTGGCTGGGCTCCGAGGATCCGGCCCCCAGATGGAGCCGCAAGGAGGGCAGCAGCAGGGACAGGGACGGCCCGTGTCTGTGGAGGACCGGGTTCTGACCCTGGTGCGGCAGGAAATGGCTTCCTTGCGGAGTCTTTTCTCCGCCCTGGAGGTCATCGTCCTGCGCCCCCCGTTGGCGGCAAGCCAGCCGGCCTCGGGCAAGCAGAAGCCCGCCTCATACTCGGCTGCCGCGGGTGTCACGGCCAAACCGGGGTCGTCGGGGCAGAGCAAGGGCGCGGCGAAAGCGCAGGCGGCGAGCGCTCCAGCCCCAGCAGCAAGAGCTCCAGTCCAGGCGAAGAGGGCTCCGGCCTTGGCGGCGAGGGCATCGGCCCTGGTGGTGAGACGGCCGCCGCCGCCTCCTGAATCTCTTCAGGTCGATGCCGAATGGCAAGTGGCCGGGGAGAAGAAAAAGGCGGGTAAGGCAGCAAGAGCGGCCAAAAATAGGGAGAGGCGGCAGCAGCGCAAGAAGCGCACTGCCGCGGCTAGGCTCCGCGCCCCGAATTCCGCAGCCGTAGTGATTACACTACAGCCGGATGCGGAAAAAAAGGGCGTGCCTTACAAGACCGTCCTTGAGAAGGTGGGTGAGGTGGTGCACCTCGAAGAGCTCGGCGCTGCCAGGGGCCTGAAAATGAAAATTACGGTGACTGGGGCCCGAATGGTGCAGGTCCCTGGTGTGGCTAGCGGCCCGGCCGTTGACGCCCTGGACGAAAGGCTTAGGGCGTCACTAAATGCGGACGAGGTCCGAGTGTCCAGGCCCACCAAGTGCGCTAGCATGCGCATCATGGTCCTGGACGATTCCGTGACGGAGGACAATGTGGTCGCCGCGGTGGTTAGGACCGGGGGGTGCTCTGCCGAGCAGGTGAAGGCAGGCACCATCCGTCCTGACTCCATGGGGCTGCAAACCGTTATGGTGAGCTGCCCCGTGTCGGCGGCCAGAAAAATTGCCGGGGAGGGCTAACGGCTATTGGTGGGCTGGGTTTCCGCGCAGGTGAAACTGCTGGAACCCAGACCTCTGAGGTGTTTCCGCTGCCAGGAGCAGGCACCACGTGCAAAGCGAATTGCACCTCGGAGGTGGACCGCAACGGTCTTTGCTACCACTGCGGTCTGCCCGGGCACAAGGCCGGCTCGTGCAATGCCACGCCGCAATGTGCCGTATGTGCGGCGGCTGGCAAGCCGGCCGAGCACCGGATGGGGGGCAAGGCCTGCGCCCCACCCACCAAAGCCAGGGCCAGAGGCAAGCCCTCCGCCACCGCCGTCACCGCCGCAGCCGCCACCACTGCCACCGCCGCTGCCGCCTCCAACACCGCCGTCGTCGCCGTCACCACCGTGGCCGCTGCGGCAGGCCTCTCAGGGGGCTGGGAAGGAGGCCCAAGAGGGGGCTGACATAGAGTGCCAATAATGGCCCCATTACGCCTCCTCCAGGCGAACATCAACCACTGCGCCACCGCTCAGGATCTGTTGCTCCAGAGCATGGCGCAGTGGTCAATTAACATCGCCGTTGTCGCTGAGCCGTACTTTGTCCCGCCCAGGGATGACTGGGTGGAGGACCTGAGCGGCTCAGTGACCCTAATTTCGTCGGCCGCCGCCGGTACCCCGTCCCTCAAGGCAGTCAAGAGAGGACGGGGCTGCGTAGCAGCACGGTTCGGGGAGATTGTCGTGGTAGGGGTCTACCTCTCTCCGAACCGAACTCTTGCCGAGCTCCACAACTCCCTTGCGGAGTTGAGAGACGTTGTCGTCGGGTTTGGTTCCCTCCCCGTGTTCGTCCTCGGGGACAAGAATTTGGCTTGGGGTTCCCGGTTAACGGACACACGGGGCAGGATGGTGGAGGACTGGGCTCTAGAGACAGGCCTGGTCGTCCTAAACCGGGGTTCTGTCCCCACGTGTGTGCGGATGCGGGGTGAATCAGTGGTGGACATCTCGTTCGCCAGCCCCGCTCTGTCGCCGCGTGTAGCTGATTGGCGCGTCATGTAGGGGGTGGAGACCTATTCCGATCACCGGTATATCCGGTTCGACGTCTCCGCCCAGACCTCGGACGCGCCGGTCCGACGGGCCCCGAGTGGTCCGCGGTGGGCTGAAGCAGCTGGACCGGGAGCTCCTCCTGGAAGCCTCGGTCGTGCAGGCCTGGGTGTCACCACCGGACAGGCCTGCCGACATCAACGACGAGGCGGAGTGGTTCCGGGAGGCCATGTCCGACATATGTGACGTGGCAATGCCCCGGGTCCAGCCTGGACGTGCCTCGCGCCAGGTGTACTGGTGGTCGCAGGAGCTGACGGCTCTGCGCACTGCGTGCGTGGCTGCGCGACGCCGGTACACCAGGCACCGCAGGCTCCGTATCAAACCTCCGGATACGGAAGCCATTCAGGCGGAGCTGTACGAGGGGTACAGAGCGGCAAAGACCGCCCTCCAAGCGGAGATCCTGCGGGCCAGGGGGTTGGCCCGCGAGGAGTCGCTGGGGACTCTGGACAGGGACCCGTGGGGACGCCCGTACAAAGTGGTGCGGGATAAACTCCGCCCATGGGCTCCCCCGCTGACGCAGAATCTCCGGCCCCAGCTTGTGGAGGACGTGGTGAGCGCTCTGTTCGTGTGCGGTGTCTCTAGACATAGCCAATGCCTTCAATACCCTGCCCTGGAGTTGCATCAGGGAGGCACTCCGGTATCACCGGATGCCGACCTACCTCTGTCGTGTGGTCGAGGCCTATTTGATGGACAGGGCCGTCATTTACTCCGGTCACCAGGGAGTGTGGAACCGGCAAGAGATGTCGTGCGGTGTCCCACAGGGATCGGTCCTGGGGCCGCATCTGTGGGACATCGGATACGACTGGGTGCTGCGCGCCGACCTTCCTAGCGGCGTCAGCGTAGTGTGCTACGCAGACGACACGTTGGTCCTGGCGCAGGGGAGGTCGCACCAGGTGGCGGCCGAATTAGCGGCACGCGGGGTTGCGACAATCGTCGAAAGGATCCGGCAATTGGGACTCGAGGTGGCCCTGTCCAAGTCCGAGGTCATATGTTTTCATGGTCCTCGGAACGCGCCACCGTTGGGGTCCCAAATAACGGTAGGAGGGGTTTCTATCGGCGTCGAGTCGACGATGAAGTACCTGGGACTCGTCCTCGACAGCCGGTGGAACTTCGTGGTGCATTTCCGACGTTTGGCTCCCAAACTGGAGTGGGTGGGCGCTGCATTGAAGCAGCTCCTGCCCAATCTAGGGGGTCCAAACGCCTCCTGCCGGAGGCTCTACGCGGGGGTCGTGCGGTCCATGGCCCTCTACGGGGCTCCTGTATGGGCGCGCACTCTGGCGCTGCGGCCAGCCCGCCGGTTGAGCGTGGCCCAAAGGGTCATGGCCATCCGGATGGTCCGGGGATACCGCACGGTCTCCTGTGAGGCAGCGAGCCTCCTTGCCGGATTGTCGCCATGGGATCTGGAGGCAAAAGTCCTCGCGCACGTATGGGAGTGGCGCGAGAAGGCGAAACGCCGGGGCGTTAGTCCGCTGCCGCGAGAAATCGCGGCACAGCGGACGGAGCTCCGGCGAGATCTCATGGCGTCATGGAAAGTACGGTTGTCGCAACCCAGTGCTGGGCACGCCACGATTGAGGCGATAAGTCCCCTCTTTGAGGAGTGGCTGGAGAGGCGCCACGGCGTCCTCACCTTCCGCCTGACGCAGGTCCTCACCGGACACGGCAGCTTCGGGAGGTTCCTGTGTCGGATAAGGCGGGAGGAAACGTCCGGGTGTCACCACTGTGTGGATCGCCCGGAGGACACGGTGGAGCTTACGGTGGAGGTCTGCCCGGCTTGGGCAGAGCACCGCCATGTCCTCGTGGAGGCGATCGGCGGCAGAGACCTCTCGCGTCCGGCCCTAGTTCAGGCCATGGTACTGAGCGAGAGGGCATGGGCAGCCGTCCTTCTGCGAAGCAGTAATGCTAGCGAAGGAGGAGGCGGGACGGTTGAGGGAAAGGCAAGTTTCGCGCCCTCTCGCCCCTAGCCGCCGCAGGAGACGCCCAGGGCGTCGGGAATCCCGGGCGGATTTCCGGCCACCGTAGGCGCGGGCTTGCGGACGGTGAGCAATGGGTAGCTCACCGTCCGGTAAGGACCAGGCCCGGGTCGACGGTGCGTTGTATTCCACGCGCGCCTCAAAGAGATGTCGTCAGCACATATAGTAGGGGTCCACTAGGGCCGATGCCTGCCGGGGTCGAGGGAAGGTACTTATGGGTCACCGAGGCCCCCGCAACACAGGCAACATGAAGGAATACGGGTGGGTTTTAGTCAGTAAGAGTCTGACACACCCTCCCGCTCCGCCCAGAGCGGGAGAAGTTATTTGATGATTTCCCACCCTCAAAAAAAAAAGGTGGTTCAAATTTTATTTTGTAGGGAATAAAATGTCTTTTTATATTCTGCAAACGATTTTCATTTTTTCACCCTGATATAGGAGAAATGTTATTTTTTCAGATATTGAGGTTATATTCGTAAAAATGAATTTCTTAGTACGTCAAACCTATTTGAGATTAATCGTGATTAACAATCCAAATTGTTATTGTAGTAAATGTTTATTTACGGTTAATATCAGAATAATAGTTCATAAGAATGTGGTAGTAAGATCTCTCAGTCTACCTACTTCTCTCGCTAGAGATTATAAATGTGCTGTGCCCTGTCCATCAGCGAGTATCATTAAAGATGAATAAAGACTTTGGCAGCAGCATTTTCAGCGCTCTGTAGGAAGGTTTACTTAAATAAAAAAAACAACAATAAATAGTAAAAACATTTTACTTCCTTGAAGAATATAAAACCGCCCTAGCTTCTTTCTCATAACATAGTTATGGTATGAGCGCAGCATAGTTACCCTACCGTACGCTTTCCCACGAAACTGCAATAATAAGCAATGATGCTCTCTAAAGGATTTGCCCTACGAGTATTATACTCACTTATAGTATGTAATAGTTATGTACACTAAGTTCACATGTCGTGATTGTGTCGTGTTGTCTGGCATAAACCAAACTATTGTTTTGACCTTATATTAAGGGAAAATCTTCTATTTGTTCATTCATTCATTCATTCATTCATGCTTATTTCTACACTGATGACACCAGGGTGGGTCTGTTAATAGCTCCAACTGCTTGTCTCTATAAATATCTGGTAGCAGCCTCCCATTAAGCATGACAAACTTGATCCAAGTGTTATTATTATTTATTTATTTATTTTTGTATAATATCACTCATAGTTCATATCAGTTGATTGAAAAACATTTACTTGATTAGTTCTGAGACTTGCAATTGACATGCCACATGCAAAACATAATTGTACTTAGATATCCATGAGCAAGGGATACTTGGGATAGAGTTGTATTTGACTTTGTCTTGCAATAACACAAGTCATCGAAGGATAGAAAAACGTAAAAAATATCAGCAAATTTACCTATGTAATATAATAACAGAGTATAGACATTTACAGGTGAAGACGGACCCCTGATTAAAGATAGGCTTCCCAATAGGCAGCTAAAATAGTGAATGGTGAAAAGATATTCATATAATTATTTAAAGAACACATAATACACTTGCCAGTGTAGGCGCTACCCTGGGTCGTCGAAAGATAGGCATAAGTTCGTCTAAGTCTTCAATTTAAATCACAGTATTTAATCGTAACGTAACATAAGTAAATATAGAGAAATAAATTCAAATCGACGCAAAACACCACAAAACACATATGCCCTTTTTTTTTTTTTTGTATGGGAAATCATCAAATAACTTCTCCCGCTCTGGGTGGAGCGGGAGGGTGTGTCAGACTCTTACTGACTAAAACCCACCCGTATTCCTTCCGTTGCCTGTGTTGCGGGGACCTCGGTGACCCATTAGTACCTTCCCGCGACCCCAACACATATACCCTGACGGGCAAAACACACAGTATGACAGCCGGGAACGCCATTGATTTGGCAGAAGTCTTTTTGACATTATGCATGGCAATGATAAATGATAAATGATAAATGATTTATTTTCTGTAAGTAGGTTTGTACAAACACTTTTACACGTCAATCATATTTTTTTAAATAAAGCTAGATGAGGTCGGCGTTTCCTATCTGACTACTCTGAGAAGAAAGGCCGAAACAAACTCAGAGGTCGCAGTCTCTTTTAAAGTCCAGACATAATCTTGGTCAGATCATGTGAAGGCCATGTAGATTGGTGTCCGAAATAGTCCTTTTGAGGAAAGAACCACACAGATTGAGTGGACCTGTCCAGTCAGTGCGCGCATTTGTCAGTAATCGTGCTGCTCAACTCAGAACTTAAGGAGCTCAACGATTCGACGAACAATACCAAAGAAAGAACATTTGGGTAGGCCGCATAAATTACTCAAACTGCCAGACCATGATTAATACTAAATGAGAAGAAAAAAAAAAACAATAATGACCCACATAGGCTTCACATTCACAATAATTGAAAACAATATAATACTTTACAAGTAAATATTAAGTTCCAAACAGTATATTGAACTCCACAAAGTAAATATGTCAAAATGGTATATAAATAAAATAAAAGTTTCAGTATGCAATAATTGGAGCAGCTTAATCCCAAGCCTTTTTGTCCTCAATATAATCTTTAATAGTATAAAAGGCTTTCTGGCACAACTTACTTTTAATAAATGATTTGAATTTATTAAGGCTTAGATCTTGAACGTGGCTTGGAAGTTTATTATAAAAACGTATACATTGACATCTGAATGAGCCACCTATTTTCTTGAGCCTTGTTGTAGGTACAACAAATTTGTGTTTGTTCCTAGTATTTATATTATGGATATCACTGTATTTTTTAAACAATTTTATATTTTTATGGGCATATAAAAGATTTTCAAAAATATACTGGGAGGGCACAGTCATTACATTAATCTCCTTAAATTTCTCTCTGAGAGAGTGTCTCGGACTTAATCTATAAATTGACCGAACAGCTCTTTTCTGCAAAACGAAGATAGTCTGAATGTCAGCGGCATTTCCCCACAACAGAATACCGTACGACATTACACTATGAAAATAGCTAAAGTACACTAAACGGGCTGTCTCTATATCAGTTAAATTACGAATTTTTCTAACAGCGTATGCTGCGGAGCTTAGCTTTTTCGACAATTTATCTATATGTGGACCCCACTGAATTTAGCATCCAAAGTTAAGCCCAAGAATACTGTGCTATCTTCAGGGTTCAATTCTTCGCCCTTTATCAATACGTTAGTTTTCACCTGCTTAACGTGAGGTAGCGTAAACTTAATGCATTTGGTTTTTTTTTCATTAAGAAGTAAATTATTAACATTGAACCAGTGAACTACTTTTGAGATCGCACTATTAACATCGTCAGTAACCAGCTGCTGACGTTTAAGTTTAAACAAAAGTGAAGTGTCATCCGCAAACAACACTATATCATGATTATCCTTTATGAGGTATGGCAAATCATTAATGTAAATAAGAAACAAGAAAGGACCAAGAATTGAGCCCTGTGGGACTCCCATTGTTACTATAGATCCGGGAGATCTTTTCCCATTAACGTCAACGCTCTGAATCCTATTACTCAAGTATGAAGTAAGAAGATCCAGAGCGGTGTTCCGGATCCCGTAGTGGCGAAGTTTCCTGAACTGACTTGGCGTCAGTGTAACCAGGTATAATTATTTTAGTAATCGATTTACGAACTCAATTTTGTGATTTATTTAAAAAATACCATAACTGTCTCGAAACACTTTGAAGTTTTTGAGTGTATTCAGTGATATGATAATTACAGTATTTATAATAACATGAAACATACTCGTATCATGTGGATTAATAGAAATATCGAGATTTTGAATCGATTACAATTATTTGATCGGAATAGTCATCTGGCAACATTCAGGTTATGTTTTAATGTCGGATGTACTTTAAAGTCAGTAAAACAAATATTTCTTTGGCTCTTCAATGATAGCGTGAATGAAATGTTGATAAAATCCACTAAACTTGAAAAATACGGCACAATTTTTGATAATTAAATAGTCTTGACACGGCACCATATCGTGGGCCTGCTTTCGATCAATCTCCTTTGGATCAACGGTGAAACCGAAATGATGGCCAGTATGTCAGCTTCAAAACTGCATAAAAACTTATTCACTGACTTATCATTATTTTGTTGTTTTAGGCCTATAAACATAAAAATACACGGTGGCTCGGTTTAGGAGTCCGGGAGTGTATTTAATTACCTAATGTTAAGCCTGAAAGCACCTATTGCCTGCCAGTGTACGTAGCATGTAATTAATTTTATTTTATTTCCCGCGTTCCCTCGGTGTTGCCATCGCGAAATTCTCCCAGTAATTGGAAAATTTATTGCAAGGTGTGCACCACGCGCCGCCATGATGTTTCACTTTCCCGCCAATGATTTATTGTCTTCCGAAACAATTTTAATTGCTACAAGTGACACAATGTAAACAACTATTCGATTAACTTAATTCAATTATTTGGAACGCTGGCAATTAATTTAAAAGCCAGCTAAGTACGGTTTAAACTTCGTATTATTGGAGATTTTGAGCGTATTTATGTACCTTTTGTTGTTTAAGAATCAAGAGTATTGTATTGTCTACTTAGAACTTTGGTATCCTTATATTATATTTAAGCAATTGGATGCATTATTTTTCTTTGTTTTTGCATTTTCAGACTACTTAAATGTGCCGTAGCCTTTTCTATTAACATTCAAAATTCATCTAATTTATCCTCATTACCACAAAAACAACCCCGCTTAGAGCCAACTACCTTCATTATGAACACTGACCTACCGTCAAAGCATCATCTAATAAGCTGAAATGACTCAAAAACGACTTTGAGCATACGAGCATTAGTAATTATAATTAGACCGCCCACCGACCGCAGGCGATAAGATGTGCCTCGAAGCATGAAATAAGGCTCTCTACACACGCCCTGTGAACGTGTGCTTAAGGGGCATGCTCTTAGGTAGCCCGCAATGAAATCAAAATTTTCTAACGTTTTCTGAAATTTGCTGGTCAGAATCAGGTTGTATGTTGATTTAAATATAATTTGCAACAATGACGTATATGTAAAGTCACTAATACAACAGACTACTTTAAAATAAAGTACAATAAAGGGTTCCGTAGTTGCGATGAATTTATCCCAAGAATAAACTTAACATACATTCCAACTGTAAATGTAAGTCAGTACGCACAATATTGGGAGATTTACCATGTTATTTTAAGACTTCTAATAGCTTTTCCTGTAATCTATAAGTATAGAGCTATTCTTATTTTTTTTATTTTTGGCTCAGTTCCGTAGATAAGGAGGAATGGTCAATTTTCATCAATTTTCTTTAACAACTTTAAAACGATTTATTAAAAAAAAAAATATTTCATATCCTCATACCTTTTATTTGACATGTCACATGGTACAGCTGAAAAAGTTTTTTTTTTATTGTCTTATTTTTCCCCCAAAATTCTTATTTTCATGTTTGGGTCATAGAAATTCATACGTGCACCAAAATTTCAACTCGATCGGTCCAGTAGATTCGGAGATACGAGTAATCCTATAAAGGTTCCGTTTTTTCCTTTTGATGTACGTAACCATAAAAACAATGTTTCCTACCAATTTTAACTTAGAGAGTGGTATTTATGATTTTAAATACATTTTCTTAAACATATTATTTCAATCTGATATTGAGTTGCAAATTGCTAAAATCGTTGGAAAATTTGAATTTCACGGGCTTCCTCAGCGTTTTCGCCTTAACATGGTGGTCCATGCAAAGTCAGTGATGCGTCTCGTGTAGGTTGCCTTTGCCTTGCAGAGATATTCGAGTGGATACTTAGAGGGTTTTTATGAAGGAGGGTAGTCTAAAGTTTGTGATATGAAATGGTATCTCTGAATTAGAAGGATGAGTATGGGTCAGTGAATTTGTGGCTATGCTTTTTAGTGGTTGATTATTAAGGGGTGAGGCTCTTTAAATGATATTAGTCATTTAAATGTTTCGAGTATTTGTATAATATTGAGCAGGGTCCCTCTCACAGAGAGGAGGCCTGTTTCCCAGCAGTGGGAACATAGGCTGATTATGTGAGCAGAGTTAGAGTCGATAGGATTTTTGGTCACTGTCATTTTATCTAAGACTGTTGAATGAGCTTTAATTTTATATCGCCTCTGACCTTAGCAGCCATCTCAGTATTAGACTGATAAAAGCTGATAACATTTCCTCATGCCTGACTGGCTGTAGCCGCTTTATTAAATTCTTCATCATCATCATTTTTTTGCCTCTCCCAAGCGTCTCCAGACCGTTTATGATTTTTAAATTTAATCTCGTGTAAGTTTTTGTTCACATTACCCCTGTGATTGTTCTTCAACCACATTTCACACATGTACACACTGCATGTACACTCATACAGTACAGTGAGGTACAAAGTCGGGCACTGACAAACTATCTCATATCCGGGGAGATGCATTAGTGCATCGCTCTCGGCTTCACCTAAATTGCTCCGCGCCGTACTTACACTGTGCGCTAATCATAGTTTTTAGCGGGTTTTGTGTTTTACTGCCGTGTACTGCGTCTTCGGGTGAGGATACATGATGTTTATCTTGTGTAGCATACTTGTTTGCGTCGTTTGGTACTGTTATTGTTGAATTTACTTGATAGGCGATATTGGGTTTGTCTTCAAGGATGCTGTTTTTATACTAGACTTTAATACCGACTTAAAAAAAAAGGTTATCAATTCGATTCGTATGTATTTAATATTATTGGAATTGCAATATATTCACATATCTATTAGGGCTTCCACCAAACAAATATACGAAACATTTATAGGTGTATGTATGTATTTTGATGATTGTGACACAAAAAAAAATAAAATATTAGCTTACTTACTACTTAATAATTTCAACTCAGGGAACAGTGCACGTTTCATTAAAATCTGTTCAGTAGTTTTCAAGATATGGACTAATACGTATAAATGTAAGGGTGGGGCTCACTGATGATCTGACCAAGATTATGTCCGGATATACACATTGACATTAATGAATTTTATTTATGCAATGACATGCATATTTACTCTGTGAAGTTTTATATTATTTTAATTATTGTTAATGTGAAGACTATGTGGGTCATTGTTTAATTTTGTTTTATTCTCAGTTAGTTTTACATGTGTAACATGGGCTGGCAGTTTGTTTTTTTGCGGCCTAGCCGCAAAAATACTCAAACTGCCGCGTCCTTTCTTTGGTATTGTTCGTTGAATCGTGGAGCTCCTTAAGTTCTGAGTTGAGCTGCATAACTACTGACAAATGCGTGCACTGACTGGACAGGTCCACTCAATCTGTGTGGTTCTTTCATCAAAAGACCATTTCAGACACCAATCGACATGGTCTTCACATGATCTGACCAAGATTATGTCTGGATTTTAAAAGAGACTGTGACCTCTGAGTTTGTTTCGGCCTTTCTTCTCAGAGTAGTCAGATAGGAAACGCCGATCTCATCTAGTTTAAAAAAATATGATTGAAGTGTAAAAGTGTTTGTACAAACCTACTTACAGAAATATATCATTTATCACTAGTTTTCAAGATATGGACTAATACGTGTAAGTGTGATGGCATGGCTTATTGAGAGCTACGGGTGCGGTGTCAAAAACAAAACATCTCAAAACCTTGGTCATATTCTAATGCATGTAAAGAAAATCATAGAAAAAAACAAAATGGCCGAAATTAAACCGGCTTCACAGTACAAATCCGCGGCGAGAACTAAAAATAATAAGATTGCCAGGCCATCCAATACGAGCTACTGGAGTGGAGTATTATTACTCACTGGCAAACTAGTTGTAGCAGTAGGATTGCTATGTAAACGCAGCATTTCTTGGTATGTTCGTATATCGTGAGGTTGTTACAAAAGTTTGTGGGGATCTAACTCATCAATAGCAAGGCCATCAAGCGTTTTAACCCTACACAAAGCAACATAAGCTTGACCCTTTACAAATAGTCTTTTGCTTAAATTTACGACTGCAGTTGGCACCGACCTCAAAAAAAACTGTAGGCCCTAATTTGTTTCGTACCTACTTTTGATTTCGTTTTGTTGGTTAATTTCGTATACATAATAAGCCTATAACGTTCCCACTGCTGGGACATAGGCCTCCTCTCTGTGAGGGGGAGTGGGCCGTAATCCAGGTTGGTAGATGTCACATGTCGTCGAATTTTTGGTTCTAGGACATGCCGGTTTTATCACGATGTTTTTCTTCACCGTTTTGAGAGCAGTGGTGATGAAATATTTTACACAAAGTAAAGCGCCTGTCTGGGTTCGAACTTACGACCTACAACTCGTAAGTCACGGCCGTTACCACTGGGTCACCACTGCTCTCAAAATTTAAATGTTAATTGTAATGGTTAATTTCGTATATATAAAAATAAATATTATTTCATAATTTTGAGTTAATTTCTTTTTGAAGTCGATATATTTATTTTTTAATTACTTTTTATTTTCTTAGTATTTGCTTCCATATTTCAATAATCCATATTTTTTGCAACGCGATTAAGAGAAATAAGAGGTCATTCTCTTTTCTGTTTGATAACAAGTCTAAGTTTATTAAGAACTAAATCATAATAAAAAATCAACCAAACAGATTTAAGAACCTTCACATAAATATTATCCTTACTACACTAATAAGAGGTTCCTATAGCACTGCTCATTACACGCTATAGAGAATAGAATTAATTCCTGAGCCGGCCGCAGACTACAGCTTTTCATGTTTCACGAAGCATCTTACGTTGTTACCCGTTCAGACTATTGTTAAAGTATCGATTATTATTCGGTTTCGTTTCAACGGAGCCATTTCTGATAGTTTGAAGATGCCGATTATCCTGCGGTCGGATTTCAGAGGGTGAATTTGTGAATTTTCTATTTAGTTTGGACGTGTACTTGTAAATTTATGTTGTTCTAAAGTTTAAATAAAAATATTTGAAAATATTTCCGTGTCTTGACTGAAAATCGAAGTTACAAAAAAAAAATTGTGTTTCGTTTGTTATTTTGGTCAAAAGTTTTTAAAACTAATGTTAAAGCTTAGCGGTAAATAAAATCGAAATAAAGGATGACAAACTTTTTTTATGTCCTACACAATATAAGTAAGAAATATCTAAGCTTATGTATTTTAGTGTCTAGCCAAAAATGACTCGGGCATCCATCCGTTGTTGGCCGGTATCCGACAAAAAAAATTGTTTTTCCGGTGATCGCCAAAAAGGTTCAATAAGTCGGAAAATTTCTTGCAATCTTGTCGCACCGTATTACATTCTGATTTATTCGCGTTCGAGCCTCGTAGGGTGGACGAGGCCTTTCCGTTTTGGCTATCCAACCACTAGGTTAACTTGACCCTCCCTGCGTCTTGATAGCTGAACTTGGAGAAGAAAAAACGGGGGCTTTTAATAGAGCTATAGGGGTCATAATAGATTGGTTGTGTTACATGGCCTTAGGAAACAAAGATTGTTCCATTCGGCCGATTGAGCGCACCTCCCTGTACTAACTTCCCGTTCATTTAACGCGTATCCATGCAACAAAAGGATCTCCCGCGCGAAATAACAAAACTACCAATCCAGTGTATATGTGTTGAATTTGGATTTTATTGTAAGGCTTCGGCTTTATGTATATACGAAGCTAAAGTCTATTATTTTTCAACGAGGACACACTATTCAGCCGTTTTGGAGATTCCCCAGGATTTTCTTTATTGGTATTGCTTTCGAATAATTTAATAATCCATATAGACATACATACATAAACTCACGTCTTCTTCCCATGGGGGTAGGCAGAAACTATAGAACGCCACCTGCTACGCTCCTTACATACTCCTTTTGCTTCGTTACGTTCATACGTATGGTCACACGCGCACGCCGTTTGCGAGTACTACGCACCTGACCTTTCTGAAGAACACCACCACTGAGGTTTCTATATGTCCTCCTAGGGCGTACCCTCCTGGCGATTCCACTCACATCTTCCTTGTCTGTTTCATAAATAATAATTAATAAAATAATAGTAGATTGTACAACTAGTGCGTAAAAGAAGTTTCAAAGTTTCGTTGCGGGAATTAGGTATTCTCTTCTTCAACATTGCACTGTTATATACTCTATGCCTGTTTCATTTTCTCCCAATCGAAGTGAAAGCAGAGTGTATAACTCGGGCATAAACGAGTCATTTTACCCATCGACTTAACTATCCTCGACTTAATGATACAAACGTCTCGGGGTGCAATGGCTTCTTTTATGCACTAGTTGTACAATCTACTATTATAAACATTATGTATTAATACTACTAAGTATACCGCAAGAAGATAGTTAATATCTGTATGCGGCATACTTAGTAGTCCTGACAGTAATTTGTGACTACAATTCTTTAAACAATTCAAAGCAGACATATGTACTGTAAGTATCTACACAATTTACCAATGTATATCCTATATCCCAAATCATTGTCCGTTCCTCCTCCTCCAATACTATTTACATACCTACACACTCGAAAAGTCTAATAAAATTGCTCAATGCCCTCTATTTGCTGTATTCTTAATAATTACTTCTTCCGTTTTGTTTGAGGGGCCGAGGGGCGCAGTGAAAAGTGAATCCCGGTTTATTTCCCGGTCAGAGAGTCAATAAATAATAATACTAAATGTCCGATGGGTGACCAGAGGTCGATACGGTGAGATACTGTGACGTAATGGCTGTTTGAATGTATTTTTCGATGGCTGTTTTGTGTAGATTTTTCACGGATTCATTCGGAATGTTTGTTGATTCGAAATCTGGTATTTGAATCGTAGCTACAGGGGTACAATAAGAGAGCCTCCATGAGTGACCATATTTCAGTGCTTCTGGGGCACCCATGGGCAAAAATTATCACTGCCACGACCCGAGCTATCCTTGAGCAACTCAAGTTTGAATTGAATTTTATTCGTAAAGATATGTCCTTACATCCGTAATAGCAACATGTTCCAACATAATGCTATTACGTCTCAAAATTAAGTCTATTTAAAATTCAATTAGAGTATTCATCAATGACCAAGGGATAATGGTTCAATAGGAATTTACGTGGCTAATTATTTTGGGTCTATTTTGTTAGGACAACGCACCCTCGGCCGTATGTTTGGGTCAACTTGGCTCTGCTTCATTGGCTCTCATCACAACGATGTAATGACCGGTAATGTCCGGTAATCATGTTATCATTGACAACGGACATTGTTCAATGGATTCTATTTTATAGTCCATTAAAATTTGACTCATATAGAAAATCTATTTATATTACTATCACGGTCTGAACGCGATAAACTCAAAAACTACCAAACGCATTTTCATACACATAATCAGCCTATAATGTTCCCACTGCTGGGACACAGGCCTCCTCTCTGTGAGAGGGAGTGGGCCGTAATCCACCACGCGGGCCCAGTGCAGGTTGGTAGATGTCACATGTCTTCGAATTTTTGGTTCTAGGACATGCCGGTTTCCTCACGATGTTTTCCTTCACCGTTTTGAGAGCAGTGGTGATGAAATAATTTACACAAAGTAAAGCGCCTGTCCGGGTTCAAACCTACGACCTACAACTCGTAAGTCGCGGCCGTTACCACTGGGCCACCACTGCTCTCAAAATTTAAATGTTAACTGTAATGGTTAATTTCGTATATATATATAAATAAACATTTTCATACAATTTTCAACAATGGACGGAGTGATTCTTGAGGAAGGTTTAAGGCTGAAATAAAAAGATGTCGGAAAACAATCATGCCGACTGGGAGCTTGTGTATTACAGAATTATTCCTCTTAAAATGATCTATTAAACTGTAGCAACGCTGTATGTCTATCTGCATTTGTCATTAATCTCTGGAACCAATTCTGAAGAAGCTAATGAGATTTAATTTATAATTCTTGACCTATAACTATTCGATTTTGTTGTTTCTGAACTGAGAATTTGATGTACAGTTTGACACATTCTCAACCTTTAAAATCTGAATTCAGAAACCGGGTGTATTTCAATCATATTTAGCGCTTTTTCATTAAACGAAGAGTTTATGCGAACAACGTCATGGCATAAATTCTCAGAAATTAGAAGTCTGTTTTAGACGAGATTGTGTTAATTCTATTTAGCTCGAAGCCTCAATAGTAACGGCTGGATAAAGCATTGAATCGAGGAGCAACGAACTTTATGTCTTTGGCCTATAATAGACTAGAATTGCCTCAGGAGTAATATAATCAATATATTTATTGCATACCACAATGTGAACTTAGCTGGTAGGGTACAAAGACATGGTCATGGTAGACCCCATCGGGCAGCATAGTAGGTGGGATATTAAGAACATAGCTACATCTAATTGCTAATGTCGAATTTATTCCAGTTTGGTTAAGAAAGATGACATAAAGACCACCCCATTCTCTTAAAATCAAATAAATAAATAACTATATATTTGATTTATTTGCATAGGTATTCCAAAATTTTCTCAACCTAATGTATCTGAACCATACTGAAAATTATAAAAAAATCCAAACAAGCCAGTTGAATCGCATTCCATTATCCTCTGTGCGACATCGCGATGAGTCGTAAAGAATAGGCGGCGCTGCCGAACTTTTCCCATGGAGGGCATAAATTGGATTCGGAAGCAGATCACGTAACGGTTAAGAGTTCACAAAACTGTGCCATAAATCGGACGCGCCGAGGTGCGCCGGAGACAAACGGCGCCGGGATCGGCCCGGGTACGGGGTACGGGGGAGGTTGCAACACTGTTATCTGCATTATTAGTGTAATGTATGAGGTATTGGGTAATTGGTTTTGTTAGTTATGGGTATGTTAACTTCCTAGAATAACACTGTTTCTGAGTGTAGTTTCTTTATGTTCTCCTCAAGCCAAGGACTGAAACCCGCTGCACTATTCACCGGTTTCTAAAAACGTGATCTATTAAAGTGCTTATCACTAAATCTGCTGTAAAAGTCGATTAGCCGTAGTGTTTGTTAAATCAGAATAACAGCCGTGAATCATTCATTGACATACGATTTGTCAACAGGGTTTTTAGAGGAGACAGGATGGAACGATATAAGAATGAAAATGATAATGAACTTGAAGCAACAGAAATATCAATCGTTTTCTCTACATTTAGGCTTACAGATGACCGGAATTATTATCTTTTAACGAGGAAATAGGTAACCTAATAAAAAACACTTTCGTTGTTCAGTAACCCAGTGAAAAGTGAAATGAGAAGTGGCGGAGTTAAAATTTGCATACATCACTCACGGCTCTCCCTTGGAGCGATAGATTCTACGCACAGGAGCTATCTCAAAGATAGTGTGTGTAAGCAGTAGCTTGCCAGGTTTCACAGTTTTGCATTCATATATCTATCTATCTATATAAATAAAAAGAAAAGTCTTGACTTTATGGCTGACGGACTGACTCATCAACGCCCAGTCCAAACCCTTGGACCTAGATAGCTGAATTTTTTTCTGTGCAAAATTTCAGCCCTTTATAATGTAGATAAGGAATAAGGACGAAATTCAACCCCTAAGGAAGTAAAATAGGAGATGAAATTATGTATAGAAAATCGTCATTTTTATAGTTTAAGCCTTGAAAATTGGTATTTAGCATTCTGGTTAAAAATTAAAAACTACGTGTTTCAGCGTTTTTGGTACATCATCCCATAAGGGGGTAAAATAGGGGATGAAAGTGTGTATGGAAAATCGTAATTTTTGTAGTTTAAACCATGTGTTTCAGCATTTTTGAAAATCATCCTATAAGAGGGTGAAATGGGGGATAAAAGTTTGTATGGGAAACTAGTAATCGCTCAGCCCTAATTTCACCATCGCCAAAGACACTTTAGTATTTCAAAGAACAATAACTTTGCTAAGGGATCAAATGATTAATAATATTATATTTAAATTTTCCTTATTTCCGCACCTGTATTTAGATAACTATTTTTTTCTAAATTCCCGCGGGATAGGGAATAAAGAGGATTTTTAAGGTGAAGCTGCGGGCAAAAGCTAGTTAGTCATATTTGTGACGATTAAGAATAATATGGGTTATCACAGGTAAGCATTAAATTCAAAGAAATTGTTAAAGTCAAAATTACAGGATTAATTATCGTTGCGTAGCTGCGTAGTAGCAAATATAGATGCACGTAGCGCGCCTAATCGATGGCGTAGCGCAGCTACGAGAGTGCTACGAAATCTTCGGAATTTCGTAGCACTCTCGTCACTTGTTGTTGTAACATTATTTTTAACACTATTTTATAATTATCAAATACCTCTTTATTTCCTGTTAAATTTAAAAGTCCTGCAGTAACTTCTTCTATCAACTATGACACCCCACCAATTGAACAGACTTATCTCTCGATTACTTTTAATGTGACAATCTGTAACCTTATGCCATGTTCATGTTCAATGTTCAATAAATACGCTAGCAAGGGCTGGAGGCGCCCGAGCGAGTAACGACCGTATAATTCTCTCCTCCAGGTGGCGTGGCTTGTCTCACGGGGACATTAATGGCGACTAATTCATGTAAATAGCTCTTCTATCGGCGTTCGAGTTTTTTGAGACGTGTCCGCGGTTGATAAGTTATTGGCGTGATGATTGAATTTGAGTTGATTTTTATGAAATCTCACAAGAAGGAATTAATGGTAAATGTTTTGCTTTTGTTAAAAGTTGATGTGACGAGGCTGTTTCGTTTGTGACAAGAAGTAGATGAATTTAAGGTTTGTACGATAGGGATCAAATGTATTTAAATTTTTCTTCATTTTAATTATTGTTTTATTTATATTCATTTCGTTATTTTAAGCGCGAGTTAAGTCCAGCAGTGAACGCCTTTCGGCTTAATGAAGATAATTAGAAAAAAAAAATTGAAGAAATAAATTAAGCATTTATACTTTTTAAACGTAAAGTAAACTATTGCTAACCAACGATCTTGGTTAGCAATAGTGTTCAATACAAACACGTCTCAAAATTAGGCTCGTATTGTTTTCTAATCAAAACAGTGACTGCCTCAGCAATTCCATTAGTTCCCCCCAGACCACATCTTACGATGCAGGGCTTTGGGATTCCCTTCTCAGCAAACAGCCTTGTTTGGTCTATATTTAGGAGGCAATCTAAGAGGCATTCAGCCTTCGTGGTGGGCAGTGCAAAGGCGACAGGACCCCGTGGTCTCCACGTAGGTTTTAGGTCCCTAAGGGTTTGCACGTGTGAAATGAGATGTTGTGGATGCGGCATTTTCAAAAGAGGGAGAGAACACTCAACTTTTTTGATAGAAAAATTAAACAAGGATTAGTAAATCTGATGATTATTTATATATCAGAAAATATAGGAGAGAAATGAACGAAACATAAGCAGTTCCATTTCGTAATCCACAGACAATGAAGGTAAAAAATAGTAATTAATGCAAATCTCTATATCGAAAGTATCTACAAGTCTACATTGACTTTCAGCTATCACAAAACCTTTTTACTACGGCGATATCATAAAATAATTCGCCTAGACTGCCTCGTTGGTCTATCGGTGGCAAGCGCTACTGCTGAGCATGAGATCCCGGGTTCGATTCCCAGGTCGGGCAAAGTGTTATTGGATTTTTCTATCTAGAATTTCTCAGTAGCAGCCCGGAGTCTGGATTTGTGCCCGGTTGATGGCAATAGGCTCGCCCCCTATTACATGGGACTTAAACATAACTGGCTAAATGTGGGTGTACTACAGGTACACCTCTGCCCATCCCTTCGGGGAAACAAGGCGTGATGTTAGGTATGTATGTATTATATTGTCATCTTAAAATAATTCAACAGGCACTTGACCAGCACTGTGCCTTCTCTCCCACACAACATACTCGTTGTACATCTTGGTGGGCAAGGGCCGCCCTCTCATTATTTACGAAGGGCCGATGGGTGAAGTGTGTGACAACCGGCACGTTCGGACGCTAACGAGACGCTTTGTGACCATCTCCACACTCTATGGTCAACAGTTGTTGATTTTTTTAATGGACAAATTATATTTGCTCGCAAATCCCAAGAGTCGCGTGGCCGCCTCTATTGTGAAAAGTGGTACACCTTTTAAAGCCGTAGGGGACATGCGACGTGAACATGCGATGTGAGGTGTTTCGCCGATCGGATCGACGACGTGTTTAGAAAAGTTTCACGAGTAGTTTAAAGTAATTGAATGGTATTCAATTGAGAAAATTTATCGTCGAAAGTACACTCGCAGACTAACTTTCAAACTAATACGTCATGAGTCATATCAGTCCGTTAACATATAAAGCCACAGTCCTAGCTCGTATGTTATCGTATCGACTATAAAATCGGGCAGACACTGCGAAACCGTTTTCCTCCGATTTTCTCTCAGAATAGCTCATTTGTTATAACCTGATAGCGTAGCGTTATTACGGCCAAACAAATTGAGTCGAGCCTTCGCCACCTCAGACTAATGTAATTCCAGAGTGCGCGCACCCAAGAATAGATATTTAGAGTGGATTGTTTTCGACAGACCGTAATGAAACTCTGATGCCGGGGCCCAAATCAGTTTCGGAGGTGAGCCCCCGCAGGGGAGGCGGACTACATTGTAATAAGATGTGGAATAACCTAAAATAAACCGGCGAGCGTAGCAATACAAAGATGGACACGGGTGGCGCTGCGCGTAGTGCTCGGGCCCCTCACTGCTTAATTTGCCTACCGTAATTACTGTCCTCTCGGGTTGGGGAAGGACCCCGGGGCTCGACCCGGCCGTCTTCCAGGTTATATTGCGCTCGTGCGGGCGCCGCGTGTGTGCTTAGCAAATACTACTCCCAAGTCGTTAAGTATGAATACGGGTGTGGACAAAATGTATTAGCTTAGGCTGAGATTCGGACCGTGTTTGCTCAGCGATGATAGATTTATAGTAATTGTGTTATTAACGTTATGGGATAAGGGTTTTACGGGACTTAAGTAATGAACGCTTTTACCTAATGCTTGGATTTATAGTGAATTTGCACACGTGGTGCACAGTAATCAACTGAGTAGTTGAGGCGAAGTTTGTGTTTATTATTATTGTATTGAATATTGTGTTATTTAAGTAATGCAAAGGTTCACATAGCGTTAACGTAGGTATTGGTACGAGTTTTAATGTGTCTTATTACGGGGAGTGCTACGTACTTATTTATTTTAAGTTACTTCTCCCAGGAACGGTAACGAGTAAAAATGCAAAAACTTTTCCCAACTCATAATGATGAGGACATACTTTCTTTTGTTTTGGCACGGGCTCCAATTGAATAAAACATTTATGTCAATGGAGTCCATTAGGATTCGACGAAGTTCCAAGTTTTTGTCGTCCGTGTGTATTGCTTGCTCCAGTGCTGTTGCTCTGCTCTCAATTAAGTTTTAAAAAATATTTTCGACCATTAGACAAAGTCATAATTTTGAATGATAAGAACCATTAAGTACACACAATTTCGTTTCTGGAAATAGTTCTTCAATCACAACATTTAGCATAGGAATTAGTGATCGCCTTGTTGTATTGTTACCTATTTGCTGACATCAGGACAGTGCTGCTCAATGTTTCGTAAAATTCTTTTATGAAAAAGTTGCCTTTTATGAAACCGTGCCTTTTATAAAAAGGTGGCGACATGAATATAATTATTACAAATAAATTGATAAATCCAATTTCGCATAATTTAAGTGTCACAATACAAGTGTCAAGAGACAATAACACCATTCTCTGAAACATAATTAACACTTTTACGGCGGCGGTTACTGGGATCATCCCGTAATAACCTTGTTAACCCTGGCGCACCGAGTGAGTTGGCTAGCCTTTTAACAACCGTGTACATGGGCATTAATCCGAAAGCTATCGGCCATTGTCCTTTTCACACTTAGAGATATTACTATCTTTTGTTTCGCGCGTCTCTAAGGGTCCAGTTCGGGGAGCCATGCCTTTTAGTGTGAGGTTTTCGCTCGCCTTAACGAAGGGAAGAGCAAAGGTCGTCATTAGGGCAAGCGCGGTGTAAACAAGGCCCGAAACGCCCGCTAATGGGCAATTCGTGCGTCCTTCTCGAGGTGACCCCAGGTCCGTCTCAGGCCAACGCCGTAAATGGGCTTTTAATTGCAATTTTGATAGAGCGCGCCCGGATTAGTTGTGTTGTGTAGGTACGTATTAGTGTGCAATGGGTTATGAAATATTAATTGGAAGGTTTGTCTATTTATTATGCTGAGGTGGTCAATATTTAATCTCTTTAGATTTGGTTACCACTAAGACTACTTCTCAAATCTTCCTGTACCAATAATGAGGGTAAGACGAGAAGATTTAAGATAAAATTCATTTAATCTGTCTATTTGTATCAGCTCGCGTATCATTAGCTATCTAACTCTGTTCACGGATACTTCTAACCTCAGAAAGTAAGACACCCACTGCCTTATCCACCACACTATTTGTAATCAATCTTTATTCTAGCCGCAGCATCGTGTCACCGCAGCATGTCGCGACTTGCGACAAACGCGTGTCGCGGCGGGCACCCGTTCTTGTTCGGATGTGAAATTTAATTTCCGTTGTGCGGGAATCTGTCAGCGGGGCAGGGGGGGAGGGTGGCCGCGAAGAAATATGCCCCGCTCTAAACTTTGTCAATTTGTTTGTGAAGCGAAATTAACTCGATCCAATCTGCGGTTCTCGCGACCCGCGGCATGATACGACATCGGAACGCGTCATATTTCCTTTGATAGGAAAAGGTGAGGTCTGATATGCGCAGCTGTTGTAAAAACTAATTTTCGAAAGGCGGTGATGTTAAAAAGTTGTAAGCGAGATGTTTTCTTAAAAATTGTTTGGCCTAGTTTTGTACAGTGCCTAAATAAGAAATGTGTAGATATTTTACGCAAAGGGTTCATTAAAGAAAATATCAAAGCTCATCAGGGCTCGCGTTCGTCGTCAATACTCAAAAGTCAACCAAATCTAACCTAATTACAGCCTCCTCTGAAGATCGTCGTCAACAAATTCAAATGAGAGAAAGTTCGTTGTAAAGCGATATTTATCTGCTAATACAAAAATCACACGTACGTCCGATGTTACTACCCATTCGGCATGCCAAAGCCATAACCCTTCATCACAGTCTTAAATAAATGAATAAAGTTTAAAAATGTATAATATAAAGGTGGGTATCCACGTAACGAACAGCCCGTGGTTAAGTAAAAATTCGCATTCACAACTTCGTTATCCGTATCACAGGGCGCGTCCCCTGAGAATGCTTTATTAAAATATATTGTGCACATCATTTTCACATCCCTAGCTAAGAGTGGTGGGTGGAGGTTATGTTGCATTAGCAGAGCGTTTTTTGGGAGAATTCGACGTTAGTATTTTTTAATATTGTTTATGATTTCAAACACGATGTAAATTGTTCCTGAATAAAATTGAATTGAATTGAATTGAATTCTTAGTAACTTTTATTTCGTATTTAGATTTATTATGTTAAGGTTAGAGCAGTGGTAGCCCAGTGGTAACGGCCACGACTTACGAGTTGGAGGTCGTATGTTCGAACCCGGACATGCGCTTTACTTTGTGTAAATTATTTCATTACCACTGCTCTCAAAACGGTGAAGCAAAACATCGTGAGGAAACCGGTATGTCCTAGAACCAAAAATTCGAAGATATGTGACATCTACCAACCCGCACAGGGCCCGAGTGGTGGATTACGGCCCACTCCCTCTCACAGAGAGGAGGCCTGTGTTCCAGCAGTGGGAATATTATAGGCTGATTATGTATGATAAGGTTTTTAAGTTTTAAGTACTTAAGGTAAATTAATTTTGCACTTTTCACTTAAAAACAATCATATTGGCAGTTAAATCATTTAAAATATGGATATGTCTATACCGCATACGCCTTTTAAATTTGAAATGAATCAAATTAATGTAATATTCCAAATTATCTTCTTTTTCTCTTTATCTTTTTCACCTTTACAAAAAGATAAACCTAGTTAGAAAAAACAACTTAATTGGCATGTAACTTGTATCGCTAATCGCTACCTCTCACCAATATAACGTCACCTTAACCTACAAATAAATTAGTTATGCCCAATATTTTCACCCTGAATGTTATTCGAACTCAGTACCTACATATACGCGGAAATTGCGAGGGCATATTTATCAGATATTTACCTATCTGCGAGGTTCTTTCTTATTCTTATAATAAGGTGCAGAAAATTTCCGATCCTCGGTACATTTGCATAGACGCCTCGTGAGCAGGTGACGCTCCGAGTAATTACATTCACGAAGTTTCAGCCGAAAGTTTATGGAAATTTGTAGTAGGTTCCTTAAGATATGATATTTAATAACAGCAATAGCTATAGGTATAAATAAAGTGGGTTGACTTGATGAGGTATTAAGAGCAAAAAAATATTACAATTTTTATAAAGGATTCGGGAGTGTTTGTTGTTTCCGGATTGTCAGTACATTAGATAAATGAAAGATGGAACTGAATTGTGTTAAATTAGATACTATACTTAGCGTACCGGTAACGTTTCTGAAGATGGTGAAGCAGGTCATTCTTGTAGATGCATAAAGTCGTTTTGTCGTCAAACAAATAGGCTTATGATTAGAGATGTGCCAACTATGACTTCAGCCGACTAGTCGGCCAAGCCGATCACGGTTGGTTTTTGGCAATTTCCGTGACGCTTCGTCTATAGCTGATTCGCGCGCAAGTCGCAACTGCGAGCGTGTGGGAACATGTTTTGTTCACTTCGCATTGTTTCTTGATTTTTACTTTTGCACTGGTCAGAGACCACACACTGCACTGGTACATCCGGTTTTGCACTGTTTTTGACTGGGTCTGGTGGTGATTTTTGTGTTAACAATAAAGAATAAAAGACAATACTGTTATTGTTTATTAAAGTGAAAGAGCTCAATTAAAAATATTGTTAATGTTATTCCTCCTAAATACATTTTATTGAGAAATACATACAAAGTAAGAAGCCGGATAGTAGGCGCTCTTTGCCGTATAGTCGCCGACTACGAAAGTGGCCGGATAGTCGGTTTTACCGACAAGTCGGAACATCTCCACTTATGATTTTAACGTCATTTCAGATAACATCATATATATAATTATATCTATTTACAACTTCGTCAATGGACATAATAAACACGAGAGAAAACAAGCACCCGAACATTTCCGTCTGTATTTTAGTTCCTTACATTCAAAGACCAAATCAAGCTGATTATTAAAAGCAAATATTGACGAACAAATTAATAAATACAGAGTTTCTTTTGAGGAACGTCGCGGCATCTTTAATTACGATGGAAGCAAACAGTCGTGTTTGAGGAGGGAACGTATCTTTGCATGCGTTCAAATGAAAGCTGAAGAAGTGTTCAAGAACTATGGGTTTGTTGTTTGTTTTAGGAGATAAATAAGATGGATGTTGGTTGTGTGGATGTGGTAATGTATATGATGCGTTTTGAGGTGAAATCCCGATGTTGAATTGTGATAGAGCAGACACGATATACAAATAAGGTTTCTCTACAATGTAATTTGTAAACATTTTCATAGCTCTAGTTTAAGTATTGGCTTGGTAAGAACCTGGCCAATACTTAAATTATGACCACCACCACCACACCATCATCCGGGAATTTACCCAGATTCCCAGCTGTAAACGTGGTGGCGTAGGTTAAATATTTTATTACCAGCCCAGGATGACATCTACTCCTCGCGCACGTATGGGAGTGGCGCGAGGAGGCGAAACGCCGGGGCGTAAGTCCGCTGCCGCGAGAAATCGCGGCACAGCGGACGGAGCTCCGGCGGGATCTCATGGCGTCATGGAAAGTACGGTTGTTGCAACCCAGTGCTGGGCACGCCACGATTGCGGCGATAAGTCCCCTCTTTGAGGAGTGGCTGGAGAGGCGCCACGGCGTCCTCACCTTCCGCGTGACGCAGGTCCTCACCGGACACGGCAGCTTCGGGAGGTTCCTGTGTCGGATAAGGCGGGAGGAAACGTCCGGGTGTCACCACTGTGTGGATCGCCTGGAGGACACGGTGGAGCATACGGTGGAGGTCTGCCCGGCTTGGGCAGAGCACCGCCGTGTCCTAGTGGAGGCGATCGGCGGCAGAGACCTCTCGCGTCCGGCCCTGGTTCAGGCCATGGTACGGAGCGAGAGGGCATGGGCAGCCGTCACCTCCTTCTGCGAAGCAGTAATGCTCGCAAAGGAGGAGGCGGGACGGTTGAGGGAAAGGCAAGTTTCGCGCCCTCTCGCCCCTAGCCGCCGCAGGAGACGCCCAGGGCGTCGGGAATCCCGGGCGGATTTCCGGCCACCGTAGGCGCGGGCTTGCGGACGGTGAGCAATGGGTAGCTCACCGTCCGGTAAGGACCAGGCCCGGGTCGACGGCGCGTTGTATTCCACGCGCGCCTCAAAGAGATGTCGTCAGCACATAGTAGGGGTCCACTAGGGCCGATGCCTGCCGGGGTCGCGGGAAGGTACTTATGGGTCACCGAGGCCCCCGCAACACAGGCAACAAGAAGGAATACGGGTGGGTTTTAGTCAGTAAAGAGTCTGACACACCCTCCCGCTCCGCCCAGAGCGGGAGAAGTTATTTGATGATTTCCCACCCTAAAAAAAAAAAAAAAAAGGATGACATCTACAGAAAATGGTCAAAATCGAATAATTAAAGAAACGTAACATTAATCTATCGATAGACAGTGTTCTTTTGTGACAGTAGATATTTTTACGCTCAAATTGTTGTACTCACAACCGGCGTGCGTGTACGTCCAGATGTATGAACGCTAACGAAGCAAAAGGAGTATGTAAGCAGCGTAGCAGGTGGGGTTTTATAGCTTCTGCCTACCCCCGTGGGATGAAGGCGTGAGTTTATGTTATTTTGTGACAGTAGATATTTTTACGCTCAAATTGTTTTAAAAAATTATAACTATTACACAACGCTACTAGCACATACATCACTATCCAACATTAAATCACATTTCACACTCCATAAAACCATTAAATTTCTTCCAGTGCTCGCGTGCTCGCTTCCTTATCACTTCCAGTTATTCTCAGCGCAAGAGTTGCAAAGTTGGCTCGACAAAGGCCTTGAGAGGAAACCATTATGGTTCTCGACGTCTCCGCGGCCGCTTCATTAGAGTCGAGAAAGAGTGAAGGGGTACGGGGGGGGGTAAACTTCTTACTCCCCTCCCCCCCTAGGGATGTGTAGTCTTGTGTCGGTTGCTGTCGAGGTTGTAATGTTTATTTTTACTAAAAATGGTGAAAATAATTATTTTTTGTGTTTGTGAGTGGAAACGCCGGGAGGAGACGCCCCAGGAAGACATATAGTGACCTCATCGGTTATGTTCTTCAATAAAGTCAGGTGCGTAGTACTCGCAATCGGCGTGCGTGCATGACCAGATGTATGAACGCAAACGAAGCAAAAGGAGTATGTAAGGAGTAGAAGGCAGCGTTTTATAGTTTCTGCCTACCCTCATGGAAAGAAGGCGTGTGTTTATGTTATTTTATGTTATGTTTGAGCAGATAATGAATGTGAAAACTAAAAGACGTATTTTTGGTATTAAATTGAATTAAATTTCCGTTGTCACTGTTATTCACAATCAGCCTATACTGTTCCCACTGCTGGGACACAGGCCTCCTCTCTGCGTGAGGGTGTGGGCTGTAATCTACCACGCGGGCTCAATGCGGGTTGGTCTCTGTTATTAAACTTCGCGAATATACAGCAATGCAAGCCAGAAGGTTTGTTTTTTGTGGATAACAATACAGATAAATCACTACAATAATCTAATCTTGTACCTAATATTTAATAAGTAGACCGACTAGTATGCCTTGTTGACAGGCTAGACTTTTGTGTTCGTTACGCCTACTCGTTTGCCTAAGTAGCTCCATATTTATCTAGTAAGAATATTCTGTTGCTTTAGAACGCCATCGGTGGAAGACAGTCCAAATAGTAACTTTAAATAAATGTTGAAGAGAAGGTAAGGAATTTGATGTTTACTTTGTGAAAAACTTGCTATAAAAAGAAAAAGAAAAACACTCTTCACAGTATCATTATAAAGCAATATTGGTGCCAATAACAACAATAACACAACGTTAAGAACTTCGTCATAATCCAAATTATACGTATAACAATTGTAAGGCCCCCTCCACACGGCCGCGCGACTCGCAGCGTTAATTTGCGTCGCGTTGATGCGTCGCAATGAGCGGCCACAGAGCGTCTTATTAGACACGTAGCGGGGCGTGCCTCCGGTTCGCGTCGTCACATGTGACGTGATGCGCAGACATGGAATGTACGTGTAATTTTATTACTGCTCGCTATCAGTGGCTTTATTAATTGTGCTGTAGTTTAGTTTGGGCCCCTAGTCTTTATTTTTCTGCAGTCGTAATAACTCGAATATGAACTAGGGTGATTTTACTGGCTTGAAAAACGAAAGTTGTACCTACTTCTTTATAAACGCTGTGTTTTGGTAAAGATATTTGTGACATGTTTTGTGAGGCTTGTGAAAATCACAAATTGTGATTCTATTTCGATCTGAAGCTTATTTTTATTTATGGCACTAACATTTCGAATGTACCTGCTAACTTTATAAGTGGTTGATAAAAGTTATCAAACTAATCCTGTACCTATTGACAACTACGTTAATTATAATAATTGCTTGGGAATTCGAATATTCTCGTTAAGCATAATCGTCACATATTTACTTCACTTGCATCATACATTTGTATCAGTCCAACACAATCAGCAAAACACACATTGCCTATACCTACAACTACATGACCACTTACGCATGTGCTGGAGAGCACTTCAAAAGTACCCTCAAGATGCATCCAAGTCGTGGCGTCACGTACCGGTGACAGATGGGAAATCGATGTCATTATGATAGATTATCCGTTAGGGCTACGTGTGCCTGATTGGCTTTGTTACCCGTCTTCGGCACCTGAGAACGTCCTCGATCTCGGCCAACTAATTTGACAGATCGATGGTCGCCCGCGCGTCTTCGGCCGTATGAGTTGACCTTAATGACCCGTTGTGCGACGCTGTTGGTTTTGAGATGTGAATAGTGTAGAAATATGATGTATAAGTGTGTTTGTTTTAAGTAATAACAACCGCACGGGTCGATCGATCAGGTTAACACTTTGACAGGCGGCCGGTTTTAAGCACGCATTCCCTGGTATGTTTTAAGATATTGTAAGATTAAAAAAAAAATACGGTAAGTGCTATATGCATATTTTATTTTATTTCTCTTATGTATTATCTAAACTATATGAAAGTTGATCACGTGTTCCGTACGTGATCGGCGTCCTGTGGAATGAACGGCATCACGTGGTGACTACGTGATTGGCTGTCAAAGTGATAAGCTACGCTTGCCGCGGTTGGTGCATGAATAGGTGACCATTTTTACATACCAAGACCCCTCCGTGCCTCGGAAAGCACGTTAAACCGTTGATCCCGGATGTTATTTGTAGATCTTTACAGTCGTTACGGGTAGTCAGAAGCCCGAAAGTCTGACAACCAGTCTTACCAAGGGGTATCGTGTTACCCAGTAACTGGGTTGTTGAGGTCAGTCGCTTCATGGAAAATACTGGTATTCAGCTGCATCCTCTTAGACTGTTAGCCAACCCCGACATAGTTGGGAAAAGGCTAGGCAGATGATGATGATGTATTTGTTTTTATTTTAGAAGAGTGATTGTTTTGTAAACTGGTTTTAAAACAAAATGTCATGATTTTTTGTGTAGCTTGTTCTACAGTCTAATTTAAACGATAACATAGACTTATACTGGATAAAATAACTCTCTACGAGACCTAAATATCCCACCGTAGTTGCGTAGCAGGCGTAGGCAATGACTACGATTTTATTACGATCTCGAGACAACATAAAGCGTTGACGACCTACTATTACTTTTCTTTCGGCTTTGATCATATAAACTATAGGCCTATATGGTAATACAATTCCACATTCGACTATAAAAATAACATTAGAATATCGTAACGCTTGATTGCATGCAAATTATGACATACGGAAATGTAAATTTTGAGTGTGTGAGTGTAAGACACATCAAATGCTCACCCCAGTGGGTTCACCCTTTATTTTGCACACAAAAGGCTGGTAGCCAACCTAATGAACGGAGTTCAGGCCGTGGTGGTGAATACATTATTGCCCTTAAGTTTTATAGCTGTGCCTAGTTTTGGCTTCTGTGTTTATGTGGCGCTTGAGACACGTTGAGATATGAAATGTCAAAAGAGAGAGTTATTAATTTAAATATTTGCTGGAAACTCTTGATTTACAAAGTTTGGGATCTTAATCCTTGTACAAAAAATTCAGAAACTTTTAAACAGCTATTAAGATACATTAAAATGCTTAAATATATATATGTAGTTTGGGTAGTAGAGTGATTAAAAAATTAAGAATAATAGTAGATTTTTTATAAGATTTTTCCACCTCAATCTTTATGCTATGTTTGTACAATCTGTTGAAATTGATAGGGCACTTACTTGTAAGGAAATGGTTACAGTGGAAGCTTATTTTACAGAATACTATTTAATTAGAATTAAGCAGAATTATTTTTAAATAAAAAAATAGGATTCTCGATTGGGATTTTCTATGATTTAGAATTAAGACTCTGTAGAGTCGTAATTCTAAATCATAACTGTTTTAGTTTGAATTATACTCTTGTAAAATTTTTCGCTAACAGGTAAATGTGCTCAGGTATTCTATTTAGAGTCATTGCCGTGTGGCTACATACTCGTGACTCCTGACGTTGTGTGAGAATGCAAATTAAACGTGTTTCATCTTGGTATTTTCACGGGGCCTTGTCACTGTCAAACTCGTACGTCTGTTTATTAACTTTTTGCTAATTAGACAGGCCTCGGGCACGTCTGCGAGTATGTTGGCATTTTTAATTAC
Source organism: Atethmia centrago (assembly GCA_905333075.3). Taxonomy (NCBI): domain Eukaryota; kingdom Metazoa; phylum Arthropoda; class Insecta; order Lepidoptera; family Noctuidae; genus Atethmia; species Atethmia centrago. The sequence goes on along the minus strand of HG995378.1, from coordinate 23,113,774 downwards.
ACGTGATAATGTTGTCTGGCAGAGCGGCGTGTTGTGCCACTGGGCCGCTTAACAAGCATTTACACAAAGCACACAATTAACATCAATGTTATCTAATTCTCGTTTGCTTGAGTGTTTTTATTAAGAATGATAAGTGAACTCGGTGCAGCAAAGAAAACAAAATATTACGCTCACCCTAATTGCCATTTAACGTGTGCGAATAATTAACAGCTTGCCAGCGTGGGATAGAGCGAAAAATGTCACGAATCAAATTAAGCCAAATCAAAACAAACAAAAGGAAGGGTATGCAGTGTAATCACTTTGGACTGTCAAACACACTCGCAGGTACGCCAGCTTACGGACGCATTTAAGTTAAAATTTTCACTCCCCAGTAGCTTTTTACTAATTCGCCAAGTGAAAAGGGTTCGCCGAAGTAATACAGTTTACTGCTTATTCAGTATTTATACGTTTAGGGGGCTGCCACTCGTCTCTAGACGTCGACCGATGTAAGGAAAATTTATAAAATTTGCTGTAATTAGCATCCATCAATATTCTGAGTGAACCCTTTCTAGGAATTATATTGTGCCTCCTTCACGACATGTTTTAATAATGGGTATCTTAGCGTCAGAATATACATTACTTTACTTCATTGACTATTTTTCCAGCTCGTATGTATTAATAAAGAAAATTTTAGATAAATGTCTTTTATTCAATATTCCAAGTTCCAAGATACATATAATAAAATCGTATCGAAGTCAAAACTACACATGAAATATTTTTGAAAAAAAAAAAGTAATTGCTGCGAGATCTGGAATATATTCTAGTGCCGAAAATATAGTTTTTAGTTTTTTTTGTCTGTTTGTCTTTTTTTTTTTTGGGTGGGAAATCGTCAAGTAACTTCTCCCGCTCTAGGCAGAGCGGGAGGGTGTGTCAGACTCTTACTGACTAAAACTCACACGTATTCCTTCCGTTGCTTGTGTTGCGGTACCTTCCCGAGACCCCGGCAGGCCCTAGTGGACCTACATTTGAGTTGACGACATCTCTTTGAGGCGCGCGTGGAATACAACGCGCCGTCGACCCGGGTGTCTGTTTGTGTGTTCCAGTATCACGCAAATTCTACCGGATAGATTCTTTTCAAATTTTGCATAGATATTCCCTAAAAGTCTGGTCAGTCTGCAGGTTATTATTGGTATTATCATGCTATTTGCTATGGGGGATGAGCAAAATGGCATTATGTTTGTATTCTTCTATAGTTTACACCAAATTGTAAAAAGACGAGCTAAACTGTTAAAACATTGCAGATAGTTACAGATTAACCCTTTTAAATGATTATTTATTTATTTATTACTTTAAGCACACAAATTTACAGAGGCGAATTTAATGCCATAGGCATTTTCTACCAGTCAACCTTTGCGTGATGTAGAGACAGACAGTGGTAGGTGCAATAACGAAAACTGTGGAATAAATATTTATTAAAATATAAATATATACATACATATACCTACCAAAAACACTAAATATAATACATATACCTAATTATACATAAATATAAGACCAAATAAATACACGAATATACTAAACAGATAAGACAACCAATGGGAAAACATTACCGTTGTGATGATACTGCCCGCTTCTCGCGAATTTGCTCGCGAACTTTAACTTTTTAAAGATAATCGGTTGGTTGACATCCTGATTTCCTTGGGGAGCACGTTCCACAGAGAGATAGACTGAACGAAGAAGGAAGAGTGAATGAAGTCAGTGCGTTGAGTGAGACATTGAAGAAGACGATTGTGTAATGAACGTAGTTTTTTACTATAGTTCGCGCAAATATACTGAAAGTGGGAGGCGAGATAACTAGGGGAAGAGGAAGAGTCAAGAAAAGAAATGAAAACAAGGTGGTCAGCGCCCTTTACTCTCTGCTCTGGCGTATGGGCAACCACTTCAGAAGCGACCGATGCACAGAGACATGATCATATTTACACAGATTGAAAACGAATCGAATGCAGTTATTGTGAAGATGATCTAGTTGGTCATGCTATATCTTTAAGGGGCTAAGCAGTCAATCATGGTGAATAAAGAAAATACAAGGTGAATTTTTGAGAAGCAGCAATAAGGGTACCTTAACCGTTGTAGTTAGGCGAAATCGGTCTTAGGAGACTGTCCTTAACTTTTTGAAACCTTTTGATATGCATACACAGATTTTGAAAAAAAATACAGTCAGCAAGAAAATTGGCAAATTTCACATTTTTTTTTTAAATGCCAATAGATCTTGTTTCTTATGAGTATCAAAAAACTATTAGACCAACTGAGATTTGATTACTACAAGAGTCAGAAATCGCAAAAAAACTTTTCCTATAAGTATATTTCGTGGGAAATGAGACTCCAACTTATTTAAACACCCTTATAAGATCACTTCTTTGTCCGTCTGTCCGTCCGTCTGTCTGTCTGTCTGTCTGTCTGTCTGTGAAGACTCTTTTTCTCAGGAACGTGTGGAGGTATCAAGTTGAAATTAAGGTGAAAGCTACATCCCTCGAATAAAGTAATCTTAACTTAGGGAGATGTTTAAAGATTAAAGATTTTAATTTCTTTAAATACACATTTGTTACGGTTACGAATCGTATTTTGATCAACAGACAACCTGGCACTGACCTGCAAATTGCAAAAAACATAAGAAAATTTCGCCGGCAACCTCAGCGCATCCCCCTTAATATCAAACACGTAGGTGTACAGTCACTTGGGAGCTCTAATCTAGCTTCTAAGTCAATGTAATAAAAAAGTACGGCTATTTATGCGACATATTTTGATGGGATAAAGTTATCTCAACTACGGAACCCTTCATTGTGCGTGGTCCGACACGCATTTGGGCGATTTTTTTATGATTAATAGACTGGCTGCTACAAAAGTCAGAAATCGCAAAAAAACTTTACCCGTCAAAATTAAAACCGTTTATTTGCATAAAATGTGATGGGCACAAAATACATACAAAATTTGTTACATATAAAATTCAGTGCAAAGCAAATTCCGCCATGCACTGATGGCATGTGCATATTTAATGGATATTAGTCAGTTAAACAGTGACATACAATTATAGACAAATAAAATAAAAAATAGGTATTTTTAATTCGTGTCAATAATTATATGAACGAAAGGAACAAATTATTCAAGTATACAAGTAAAACTAGTAAGTATACAAATAACTAAACGTTCTAAATTATTTGAGTTCCACATTTTTTTTTTCAGAATATCAGAAATTATCATCACCATACTATCTAAATTTTGATCTCAAAGCAAATAAAATTATAACGGGTATTTGTTAGAAATTCAAAAATTTTTGTCATTTTCGGCCAGTCTTCATTGTAGCAGCCAGTCTATATAAATGTTAGGTGACAGTTAAGTTAGTAAGTAAGTAATCATTTATTTACCAAAAACTTAGCCTTGGTAACATCAGTTTTGTTAAATATGGGATAGGTATGGCTTTTACAAGTGAGTAAGACTGCCCTTCACACAGTCACTGACAGTCGGGCTGGTCCACAAATTCAAGGTCGCCCAGCGCGCCATGGAGCGGGCTATGCTCGGAGTTTCTTTATTTATTTATTTATTCTTTGAAGGATAAGATCAGAAATGAAGTTATCCGGAAGAGAACAGGAGTTACCGACATAGCCTGTAGAGTCAGCAAGCTGAAGTGGCAGTGGGCTGGCCATGTTTGTCGAACGACCGATGGCCGGTGGAGCAGACGAGTCTTGGAGTGGAGACCGCGTATCGGCAAGCGTAGTGTGGGACGCCCCCCAGCTAGATGGACCAACGACCTTAAAAAGGTGGCTTGGACAGACTGGATGTGGAAGGCGGAGGACAGGGTGTTGTGGCGCAGCCTGGGAGAGGCCTATGTCCAGCAGTGGTCTGTTATAGGATGAGTTGATTGATTGATTGATCTTGAAGGACAGAAGAGTTAATGAGACTGTTATTTTAGTGATAGCCGTTCGTCAGGAATAATCTATAAGAATGTATAGGTCAGTGTATCAGTGTTGCGACATTAGGTAGTATTTTAAGGAACGCAGACGTTCATGAATTCACAAAAAACGAAAAACTTCGAAAGCAATGGGAAAATGCTACTGAAAACTGCGGAGTCGACCACAGGATTGCTTCTCACATGGACAAATATACGTCATGTGCCAAACTAGAAAAATCCTGTATCTTGAAGGAGAGAGGTGTTAATGGAAAATGCTACTGAAAACTGCGGAATCGACCACGGGACTGCTTCTCACACTGACGTCGTGTGCACCCGCGTCACCAGTCCTAACTACCAGTACTAAACTAAAAACGTAGTATACAGCGAAATTTTATAAAAATAACATCTCGCCTGTATTCCCCAAAGGGTAAGGCACAGGTGTACCTATAGCACACCCACATTTCTCCAGTTATATTTAGGTCCCATGCAATAGGGGGCGAGCCTATTGCCATTATACCTGGATTTCTCTCTCGGATCTGTTCCTATATATGGGCCTTATTAAAAGGCTAAAAGTCACTCAAAGAGCAATGGAGAGGGCTATGCTTGGAGTTTCCCTACGTGGTCGAAATGAAGAGATACGCAGGCGAACCAAGGTTACCGACATTGCCCGAAGAATTACCAAACTTAAGTGGCAGTGGGCAGGGCACATTGCTCGCAGAACAGATGGCCGATGGGGCCGAAACGTTCTGGAATGGCGACCGCGTACCGGAAGACGTAGCGTTGGAAGGCCTCCTACAAGGTGGACCGATGACCTTGTGAAGGCCGCAGGAATCCGCTGGATGCGGGAAGCACAAAACCGGTTGAAGTGGCGGTGCTTGGAGGAGGCCATGTCCAGCAGTGGACGTCTTTCGGCTGAAATGAAAATCTGTTCTTAAGAAATTCCAGATGGAAGACCCAATAACACTCACACCCGCTCTCTCGATCGCAGAAAGCGATAAGGCCACCTATGTATATTTTGTAGTGTTTGATTTATTTTTTATTATGTATTTTTGTGGTGTACAATAAAGTATATGTAAATAAATAAATAATACTTTGCTTGGCCAAATCGAACCTAGGACCATGCTCAACAGTAGCGCTTGTCGCAAGCGTTACAGGGATAGACAGAGGTGTTCATATAATAGCACACCTACATTTCGACATTTCACCGTACGCCGTTCTTTTTTGTCACTATACCAGTTATGCTTAGGTCCCATGTAATAGGGAGCGAGCCTATTGCCATTAACCGGGCACAAATTCATACTTCGGACTGTTACTAAGAAATTCCAGATGCAAAACCCAATAACACTTTGCTTGACCGGGGAATCGAACCCAGGACCTCATGCTCAACAATAGCGCTTATGACCACTAGACAAACGAGACAGTTTTTTATAAAAATGTGGCTGTTATTTTAGTAAATTGTGGTGTCTTACGACTTCCAAGCGAACGAGGTCGCGGGCAGAAGCTAGTTAAAATATTATTACTAGAGCAGTGGTGGCCTAGTGGTAACGGCCGCGACTTATGGGTTGTAGGTCGTAGGTTCGAACCCGGACAGACGCTTTACTTTGTGTAAATTATTTCATCACCACTGCTCTCAAAACGGTGAAGGAAAACATCGTGAGAAAACCGGCATGCCCTAGAACCAAAAATTCAAAGATATGTGACATCTACCAACCCACACTGGGCCCGCGTGGGGGATTACGGCCCACTCCCTCTCACAGAGAGGAGGCCTGACTCCCAGCAGTGGGAACATTATAGGCTGAATATGTATTACTAGAAAATGATAACATGAATAATCGAGAACAAAGTACTAACTAAACATATTCCTACAAATTGGTTTCCAATAACAAAGAATACCTACTGTAATCGAATTTGGAGCATACTAAAGATGGTGGTATTATTAAAATCCTGCAAAGTTAGATAGGCAATAAAGAGTTGGAGACGACGAAGGATAGAGGTGCGTTGTTTACGGCAGGATAACATTCCCGATCGCGCGTAATGTATTTATGATTATTGCCTCAACTTACGTGTAAAGAAATAGACGGGAAAGCTTTAAAGTAATACGGCTGTTTAAGGAGAAAGCCTCTAGTTTATTTCGCTGAGATAATAGAAAGGTAAACTGTTGAAGTCGTTCTTTAGCCTTTGTTTTAAACGAGACAATGTTTTGGGGAATAAAGGATTTAGTGATGAATTTATATTCGACACCATTTTCTAAATAGGAAAAAAGAAAGGATGCTTTATTACAGATCATTAATTATACTACTACCTCTCTCTTTAAACATATATATATATATATATATTTTGTTCTTTGCTCTTGTTTATGTATGTATGTACGAGTATTTATTGTATATATGTAAATGTTACACCACAGACTACCTGCAGTATTGTCTCTCCTTCCCCCCTAATCCATCCAAAGGTTTTCTTTAAAATATCGCTTTTAGCGTTAAGACCGCCCATTGTGTCACCCCATGTAAAATTTCTACATTGATATCTGAAATTTTTATGGTATACATAATAAAGAGTATTCTATTCTAGTGATTGAAAAGATCACACAGGGACAGCGATCGCTCATTGAAATGTCATTGTAACAAAAATGAAAGACTTGTTTGTTTTGACGAGAGAACGTACTCCTCAAACAAACTAGACCCATGAAGAAACCCATATGGGGATGGATATTTATAACAACAAAATCCCCTTACCGCTACACATGTTACAAGTTATGAAGATAAATAAAGGCCCCTCAGATTCCTTCACCATCACATTTCCGTTAAGTCTATCGACAAGCAAACATTGTATATTAGCTGGCGATGCCCTAAATATTGAAGCTCCGTCTTAATCCGTCGGTGGCGAGAGCAAGCCGCTTCTTAATCCATCACGTAACCGAGACTCGACGAGAAATCGTGTTACATCAACGAAAAATGTATTATAAGGGGGGGTCTCCCCACGATCGGACAAACTTCGCTAATACCACCCTCAAACATAATCGTACAGCCTTTTACGAGAGAAATTTATGGGATGGTCCCGATTTCTTGCTGTATTTTTGCTGAACGTGGCTCTTACGTGTCGGCGCTGTGGTAATTAGGATGAGTAAGGCATTGGAATGGTGTCGACGTGTCGAAGAGTGCTGTTTATTTGTAAGAAGGAATATTTTTGTAGTTTGAGAGGAGATGAAAGAACAATGTTGGTGGGATTGGTCGATCGGAAACTTTGTGAAGTCTGTTGTGTAGCTTTCATGTTAAATTTTTCATTTAATAAATAATTAGCAGTATTTGCGCGTTGTTCCAGAAACTGTACTATCGCGTCTTTTATTACGTCACGAACACAACCAATGCTTTGTAGGAGGTACAACATTGTCAAGGTTTCAGCAATGTGGTTCAGCACATCAAGTTACTACATACTGTCAAATTTTCTCATTCGATTTTGAACTTAACCATCAGCATTTTAAGGTTTACAATCATTTGGAGAAATTTGACAGTTTCAAATACATTAAAACTTTTTTTTTTCTTAAGTCTTTATTAGTCTTTATTTAGGGTTTGATCAGTATGACCATATCGCCCTCATAGGCTGGTGCATTCTATGTCTATCTACGCTTAGTACCTATACTCCGTTGGTTTAGTTCCTTAAATAAACGTGAACAAAAAAAACTACGTGATGAGACAGCTGTCAAGTAACCGACTAAACGTAATACTTGTCACTTCAGTTTTCATGCTACGTCACAGTTGTACTCTTGAATTTAGCAACGTTATAATTCGTTGACGTTTATAGAACCTGTCTTTTTGGGCTCCTTACACTATTGTAAGGAGCCCAAAATTTGTAATCTGTCTATACAGATTACAAAATATTATAGTATTATTATAAATGTAACTAAAAAATAGTGCTCAAGCAGTAACATCTACGAAGAGTAGGTAGTTTAAGAAGAAATGACAAACATACATTAATAAAAGAGGAAACTCGTAGAAATCAAAAATAAATTTAATTTGGTTTGAAGTTACAACGTATTTTTAAACAAGAAATTAGTGTCATTTATAAAAACCCTTTTTACTATTTGTTTACGTTTATTTAATTACCTAAACCAATGGAGTATAGATGTACAATTTTGTATATTTTTTTGGCTGTCCTGGACAAAGGAGCAGCCAAAATATTATTATACATGCCAACCTTAATAGAATTAAAACCGTGCTCTATGATATGAGTGGTATTATTTGCCTTATTATACTCAGAACAATTGGGCGAATCACTTTTTCTCGTTAAAAAAGCGAAGCTATTCAACGGAATATGTCCCGAACGTAGTCTGAAAGCAGTCACAGTCTCATTTCAATGCATATGGAAATATATGCAATGTACTCACAAACCAAGGAAAGGGAAAGGCTATGTTGAATGGATCTATATCAAATTCTCTTACTTAGTGAAATCTTATCAAAGTATTAATTCTTTTCATAATTCTAAACACTCGCGACCATTGTTTAGAATTACGGAAAGAATACTTTGATAAGATTTTACTAAGTAAGAGAATTTGATGACTCAAATTCAAAAATTAAATTAAATTTCAAGCCAAAAAAACAATTTCATTTCAAATTCAATCAAACTCCCTTACTTAGTGAAATCTTATCAAAGTATTCTTTCTATAATTCTAAACACTGGTCGCGAACTCAAATTAAAAAATAAAGTTAAAATTCAAGCCAAAGAACAAATTTAATTCAAATTCGATACAAGGGGTCACTAAATAAGGGAAAAATTTCAACAGATACTCAATATTCAATACTCAATCTTTTATTGCAGTCCACAATGCATTTGTTTATTTAATATTCCGTCTATGACAGCCTCTTTTGGTAAACGATCTACTTCCTCATTTCTATACAAGCCAATAAGAGGTGGTTCCCATTGAAGAACATTTCTTTTGACGTGGACCTTACCAATATGGAGTCTCAAATTTTATAGGCTATCGGTGCACTTCGACAATTCGAGGTGCATCGAGCTAAGTATTGCAGAGAATTCCTAGAATCAGTCAGCATTAAATAAGTTCCTGATTCGAATTACTAAATGTATTAAATAGTTAATGAAATCGCTACGTACGAGTACATTATTGAAACTTTAGCATACAATCTAAACTTTATAGATACCTTTGTTTGCGAACAAAAACAGCCCATCTCGACCCGTTACCTTCCTGTAACCCATCAGTATAAACTGAGTTTTTTGAATAATTTGCATTGTGATACGATTACAAATTTCATGTATGTTGCTACATCTATACTGATATTTCGGTTGTCTATGACATCTATACAAGGTGTTACTACATTGGATAGGTGCCAACCCAAAGAAAATCTTTTGAATTGCTGCGATGAAAGTATAAGGTAGTTACTCGTAATAAGAAACTCATCTACGAGTCAACAGCACATAAGGTTGTACGAAACTGTCAAATTTCTGCAAATGGTATTAAACCTTAAAATGTTGCTGATTAAGTTCAAAATCGAATCAGAAAACTTCACAGTGTGTGGTAACTTTATGTGCAGGCAACTATACCGTTACTAATAGTGTTTTTTTACGCCTCAATATAAGCTCTGACATGACTCGGTAAGATTGTGTATCAAGGGAAATATTTTGCTGCCCCGGAACGAATTCACCTTCAACCAATATTTGCTGGCTACGAAGTCCCTGCGTACATATAAAGGTTGAAGGTGAAGCTTACACTCCGTCACCTGTATTGCAGTAGTCCACACAAATCCACTAATAATAACGCGTATACATTGATTTTGTGTTCTATCCAATTTGCTTTTACGCTTTGGAATGAGCAACTTGCTTCATCTTTCTGACTGACCGACCCCTTGACAATTCAAAAGTACCTGTAATTTGAAATAAATGCTTTGAGTTTGAATTTTGATTAAGTTGCTCTTGTGCCCGTTATTATATAAAAAATTGCCATAGTCCAGTCTGGAACGAATTATAGAAACATAATAGCCTCAAGTAATATAGATGTACGCCCCACCCAGACCCAGCAAGAACTTGAAAGATTCTCAAAGAGTTGAGATATTTTCTGGCTAGTTCTCCAATAATTATGTTTTTTCCACCTCAGCGAGCGGTCTAGCCACAGCTTCATTTATTAACAGATTAATATATTCTCTTTTATAACCTTTCTTAAAAACGCATACTTTACTCTTTGAAGATGAATTTTCTAAGCCTACCTTTGAAAGCTTTTTAACTAAAATATTCAAAGAATTTTGTACAAGATTAACACCTTCTTCTATGTTATTATTATTACTTACTGAATAAAGAACAAAATCGTCCGCGTACTGTGATATCAAAACTCCGCTGCTTATAATACTTGCCCAGATACTTGAAGTTACTATATAACTTAGAACTCCAAAATTCCCCACCAGCAATTGTACACTGCAATTTTCTAACATAACACCTCCACTCACCACTCAACGTAGCTTATTGACATACCCAACATCAAAAGGCTTCGATTGTGTGACGTAACTAATTCAAGAGAAGCCGTCAGAGTTGCAAAGTCTTACCGAGTCGGCCCCAGGTGAGAATGTGCTAGACTCAAGCGGCTAGACGCTGCCCGCGAGCCAATAATGTTGCAAGTTAAGTTGTGGTATGTTTGGTTGGTGGAGTCGGCTAGCAAGTTGGCTGGTTGGAGGTGAAACATGTTCCTCTCTGTATTAAATTATTCGAGAAATATCTCAATTGAAGGATAAGTTTTTCGCCGGTGAAAAAAAAACGTTTAATTTTCTTCTTGCCACACAGTATATACTCTGTTGCCATGTGCTTGATCACAGAAAATGGAAGTACATAGGCTCTCTGCATAAACGTAACAACTGCTAATCAAAAAGTTTTACAATTGATACCGGGCTTTGAGCAAGTAGTATATAGCGTATATCAGAAACGAGGATTTGAGAAATATTTCGATTGGTGGATTGGAGAATGAATTTTTGGTCGGTGAAAAAAAGGTATAATTGTCTTCTTGCCATACAGTATATACTCTGTTGCCATGTGCTTGATTACAGAAAATGGAAGTACATAGGCTCTCTGCATAAACGTAACAACTGTCTAACTATCTAATCCAAAAGTGTTACAATTGATACCGGGCTTTGAGCAAGTAGTATACAGCGTCTATCAGAAACGAGGATTCTTCTTGCCATACAGTATATACTCTGTTGCTTGATCACAGAAAATGGAAGTACAAAGGTTCTTTGCATAAACGTAATAACAATGTAATCAGTAATCACCTACTAAAAAGTAATCACTTACTCGAGCAATTTTAAGATAGGTACACGCTGAATCATAAAATTGCTCGAGTAGGTGTTGAAGTTTTGTATGGGACAGCTGATTATTGTTTCGCGATTTCGATATTGATCTTATGGAGACAGTTCTTCAGTTTGATGGTCTGTACTTCACTCTTAAATATGACCACACATTTCTGGTAGACGCAATACAGGTTGAAATTGAAAACTTGCGACAAACTGAAATGGGACATTGTATACATCATTATTAACAACTTTTACTAAGGGACCAAAGCTGTAATCCCAAAAAAAAAATCTGCTTTTCCTACATTTTGATGAGGTATTGCAAACATAAATGTAGGGGACAGCAGTTTTTTTTTGGGATTGTAGCTTTGGTCCCTTAATAAAAGTTGTTCATAATGATGAGTACAATCTCCCATTTCGATTTGTCGCATGTTTTCAATGTCACCCTGTATAGAAATCAGAATGGACAGCACATCAGTTCGTGATGGTCTACCTGGGACACACACGTAGAACTGTTGTAGTCTTCAAGTCATTGATCGTCATCAATGATGACGATACTTCTACACGTGCTCGCTACACTAAACATCTGTGTGTAGTTGACGTATAAGTGAATTCGACAATGCAGGAATACGTACTTGTACAATATAAGTGGAGGACGCCAGTTGTGGCTTTGTTCTGGAAACTTCTCCGTATAGTGATGTATCTTATTGCATGCGGCGTCATAAAGGTAACACTTACTCTGGAATGCATCTGTATGTGTGCGCTCTATTTACTGAAATAGCCAGCTGGAAGCTAGGATGAATATTTCTGATGAAATATATGTTAAGGAGAATTTTAATTTGCGCGCAAAGTAACCTAATTTATACATGTTAAAATAGCTTGTGTTAGCGGTATTGAAGTCATACTCATGAAGTTTTTACTTAATGATATTTTAACTCAAAATAAAACTTATTAACATTTAATAGGCCCTCAAAACATCAACGACCAAAAACTCTAAAACGTTCAGTTTATTCAACGAAACTTTGTTAAATATACAAAAGAGAGAGACAGTCGACCGAAAATTAATTATCATTTACAAAACTCTGTCGAGTCAGCCTACACGAAATCTTTACGCTTCAATTGAGCCAGTTTATGGCGAAATTAATTACTGGCTAGAGAGGATCGACTATAATAGTTTCCCGTCCGAATTATTATTGTGAAGGGGTCCACGACCGACGAAATTGTGTCCGGACAAGAAAATTAGTGAGCGTAAAACGGGGTGTGAATTTGAAAATCAAAGAGCCTATGGAACTTGTTCGGAGTCCATTGTGATGGCCCATCATTTACATGGGACGCCACCTATACACAATTTGGTGATAACTCATTCGCAAGTTGGAGCTTTTGAAGAGTGAAGGACGGTTGGCTTTAATTACATGTCGAGTATAGAATTGTTGCATAATACATGTGGCTCAAGTCTCAGGCGCTGTGTGATGAGCATGGTCACACGGAACGGATTAACGGTGGAAGTGTGGGTGTGCCCTTAACTTTAAGCAAGTAGCTTTATTGTTCGAATGAAGAGATTGTTCAAAATTCATGAATCAATTTGATTAAAATTTTGTTAGCAACATCTCAATTCCTGTCTCAGCAATTTTTCCAGATTTTACTTCCCAAATATCTGCGCTAGACATTTATAACAAACCAAAGTTCTATTGTCCCTAATCCGTATTGTTCTACGTCTAGCCTGAATCCATGCTAGTGTAAAAGTGCGTCTCTCAGCGGACGGCGTCTTGTACCGCGATATATGGCCGCCGAGGGAGACCGCGCAGCTGAGATTCTCACCAACTGATTTATAGCTACGCGAATACTAATACAAATATCTTTGTAGATGAATGTTGAGATTATGTGAAAAGTCTGGGTGTTGTAAATCAGAACTGAGAAATGGTATTTCTTGTGATTATTTCTTTGGCTATAAATAAAGGGTAGTGTTATATCGTTGGCCGCATTAGTTTTAGCTGAGTTTATCCTAATCGACAATGACTGTTTGACGAGGCCAGGAAGGTATAGTTTTATGGACGAAAGGGAAGCTTCCTGGCTATTAAAATACATCATGTTTTTACCATAAATAAATACACCAAAAACATTAGTTCAGGTGCATAGAACACCGCTAAAGACTGACGGCTCGTAAACCAAGGAGGAAGCAGTGTTGGAAAGAATTAACTATGAAATATGCGCACCTTGGGCCTACCGTGATTTATGTGCGGCAGATCTGCATTAAATATTGTGCGGTGTCGGATGCAGGGGAGAAGATGAACTTTCTGTTGTTTCCATATGATGTGGTAATAGTATGGTTTATTGTTTCGTTTTTTGAAGGCAATCATAAAGAAATAAATAAATAATTCTTATTACTAGTAGAGTATTTTTTAATCAGTGCCTTGCCTACTAAAATTACGTCAATTTACGTCAAACGCCGATTAATTTGACAGGACTAAACTAAAATTTATTTTCTGTCCTTTTTTTAATGATTTAGAAAGAAAAAGATGCACTGAACTTAAATTTAGATTAGTTTGTGAACAAGGAAATCGGTACCAAAGTATTTTTTTTCACATTTTAAATAACGGTACGTTAATACGTAACGTTATTCGTAAGTGTGAAGGAAGGCTTCAAGAAACTGCGGTAATAAACTTCATGGAACCAGAAGTATTCTACATCACATTTTTCCATACATCCCAACCCCATATTTACTCATCCTGATGAAGTCCAAAATATAATGAACAGCACTGGTTTAAACCCAGACGTTACAAAAGAAAGCCGGGTCGCTATGACGAAGGTACCCCGCAAAACGCCACATACGACCCGCATGTAATTTTATTATAACCTCGTTATGGTATTTAATGAAGTCATTAGCCTTGAGGACGACATGGTTTTGTGGTGGGTTAACAGGCCTGTAGACAAGGTAAACACGTTAGATGGTGATTACCTTGTTTAGTCCAGGTGTAATGTATCGGAACATCGAGGGTAGCATTATTTTGTTTGAGTGATAATGATGTTCCTGTGGTCGTAAACATAGACAATATTGACAGACTGTAGTCGGTCTATCCTTATCCTTACATATCGACGGTTAAAAGGTAATAAGGTATAAGCGACATTTTGGTCGAAAATTAGTTATGAATGCCATCCTACATAATCTCTATTTTTAAAACAAAGTCCCCCGCCGTGTCTGTCGGTCTGTCTGAACGCGATAAACTCAAAAACTACGAAACGGATTTTAAAGTTTTCACCAATGAACGGAGTGATTCATGAGGAAGGTTTAGGTGTATAATTAATTAAGGTTTTGAGTAAATTGGCTGAAATATGACGATTATTGTTGAAGATGTCGGAAAAAATCATGCCGACTGACTCACTTTAAGCTCACTTCACCTAAGTTTAAAAAAAAAAAAATCTCACCGTGACGTGAGCTGTCATTCCATTTGATGTTAGGGAATGACATTATTGACTAATGACACTTCAAGCTCACTTCACCTTGCTTTTCACGGTGAGATTGTTACAGAATTTTGAAGATTGGTCAGCAGGTTAGAATACTCGTAGATCGGAAGTATGTTTCTGAGTTTTACAAAGGTTGATTATTGCCTATAGCTTGAAAAAAGTTGGCAGAGGGCAATTTACTTGATTATATTCGAGACGACACTAATGATTGAAGAATACTGCTGTACCATGGCAGGATTTTTTTGAAATTTTCTGGTTAAGTTTTATCATAAAGGCATTTGATGAAGGTAACATGAAGCTTGTTACAGCTGAATTATGTACACTAAATTACTGGACTTATAAAATGGTTCTTCGTATGTAGTATATAACGAACAAAAAGACGTGCGATAGCGCTATTTGTGGTTGCTCAGTAGCCATACATTATCCGTACTAACTAACAAAACTATGCTTATCTCGTTTGCACTCGTAGTTATGAAACATAGCTGTACCCATTATCGTTCCTTTTACTCCTATATGATTTCCCAGCAGAGCATAAAAAAAATGTGAGTTCTATTCGCATGCGGCTGAGTTCTAGAGTTCCTTATACTTAAAAAAAATAGTTCTGTCATATTTGCTTGAAAAAGTCGAATGGCAATATGCTCTGCTAACTTCCGTTAGCAGATCATTTTTCCCAAAATTTAAATTTAAACTGATTTAGGCGCACAATGGTGACTTTCCTTAGTTCCATATACTTTTCCGAAATAGTTCTGTCGTGAGTGCAAACGAGATAAATTTTCATTCGACTTTTTTCAGGCAAATATGACCGAACTATTTTTTTTAAGTATAAGGAACTCTAGAACTCAGCCGCATGCGAATAGAACTCACATTTTTTTATGCTCTGCTGGGAAATGATCTGCCAAGTTCATCCACATCTTGTGGCTAAGTAATAACAGCCGCACGAGTCGATCGATCAGGTTAAACTACGCTTGCCGCGGTTGGTCCGTGTATGGGTGATCATCTTTACATACCAAGACCCCTCCGTGCCTCGGAAAGCACGTTAAGCCGTTGGTCCCGGCTGTCATTTGTAGATCTTTGACAGTCGTTACGGGTCGTCAGAAGCTCGAAATTCTGGCGACCAGTCTTACCAAGGGGTATCGTGGTACCCAGTAATTGGGTTGTGGAGGTCAGATAGGCAGTCGCTCCATGTAAAATACTGGTATTCGGCTGTATCCGGTAAAACTGGAAGCTGACCCCAACATAGTTGGGTAAAGGCTAGGCAGATGATGATGCTTTCTTCTAAATCATAATATTATCAACTTTCTACCTAACAGATTTGTTTTAAATATCAGGGATACGGCTGAAAATCGGGTAGTTACAATCATTCCATAATTGTATGAGTTTTAAATTAAACGTGACTGAAAAACAGAAGTTTACAGAATAGACTATTTGCCGGAGTAGTTTCAACGCGTCTTCAAAGATTTCAGTCAATGTTAAAACTAGGAACTGATTTAAGTGAGTACTCGCGGCGTAAGTTAATTTCAGCGTGCGCTGTCTTGCCGGCTCGGGAATAATGGCCGCCCGTAAATCCCGGCAGACAAAACTGACTCACCTGCACTCATTATATTTACGCCGCAATAATAAAAGTTTCCAACTCGCTGTGAATATTGAATTCGTTGCGGCGAGGAGAGGCGGTCGCCTTACTTATTGCCGTCAGTTATGCAATATGCTCGGTAGGTTTTAATAAAGGCTCGACCGACGGGGCATTTCGAAAAGTTTTCGTTTCGCGAAGGCGGACGCTATTGCGCCGACAATGAGCCCCGCTAAGCCCCCGTCGAGTTGAGTTGAAGCGTTTTCGTTTGACTAATAGCTGCATGTAAAATTTTTGTGCTTTTATTCGCACATGGTGGAGGGATCTAAGCCCACGCTAAAATCTGCCGGCTTTGCTGATGGGGTTTAAGTTGTCATTTTCTCGTTGGTCGAATGAACGTAAACCGTTTTTGTAAAATAACTATTTTTTTTATTTACACGCTTAAAAATATTTCTACAAACATTATTTTAATATGCACCTATTTCTTCTAAGATTCCACAAAAAACCTTGCCAAAAATAACAAACATTTAATAGTTATTTATGCAACTGTTGTACAATACCTACTTGTGTTCAGTTGCATACAAGGCTTTATCTACACACATAATATGAATCCTCTATAAAAGGTTCTGAAACCATAGATTGTTGTACAGTGTTGTAAGAACTATGTAAATTCATGGAAAGTTTCTGGTAATAATTGGTTAGAAATGTTTTTTGCTGCATTAGAAATATCTGGTGGTGTGTTATCAAAGCTTGTATCACTCATTTTTGTAAACAACAAAGTAATACATTTTTGCAATACTAATATTGAACAAAAATGGCGGGATACGACGTGAATTCGAATAACCTATTTTTTTTTTATTACTGCGCTGTGGTAGTGAATCGCGCGTGCATGACAATGTTCTTTTTTTGAAAAGGAGTTGCAAAAGTACAACATTATAACACCGTTTGGATTATATTGTGGTTACTATGACACTGGTTGTTTTAATGTTGGCAATAAGCTAACTGTTTCAAGAAAATTTTATAGAGGATTTTATAGCATGGGTGTAGATAAACAACCTTTACTTTACAAAACAACGTTTCAACAAACTAAATACTGTTATAGTTTCGGTATCAAATGTGCCTAATGAACGTAGACACACAAATTAAACAGAAATAATCCCGTTCGCGAAAGTTATGAAGCGTGGCTTCGCGTCCTCGCCAGACAAATGGGATATCACGGTGCGTCGGTGAGTGAATGCAGGTAACGTGATCCTGCACCTGCATTTTGAGCTTAAATAAGGATCCGTAAATAAAGATGAACTGCAATAATAATGTAATGGAAAACAGTTTACAAGACATAGTGAAATATATTTATGTTGGTGGAAAATTAAATGTCATGTCTATCATCTCTCGAAGAAAACGTTTTGGGCAAAAAATAGAACCTTTGGGGACACTTTCACGTATCTGTTGAAGGTAAGTTTTACACAGGACTAGAGAGCACATCTTTTGTCTAAAACACAACTCTACGTCTATCTCTGTTCACGAAGGCCTTAAAACATGCGTCACATAAATAAAATACTTAAAAAACTAAAGCATAACTAGTCAATGTGTATCGAAAGCCTGACACGGTAAATAACACATGCTATTAGAGCAACACCTTTTCCTTTTATAACAAAATGATAAAGCGTTAACTTTAGTAACAGCAGGATGCAATGATGCGGATGCATTATCGTGTACACCTGCAGGCGGATATTGCATTAGATGCAGCCACCAACACCGCTCGCGGTACACTCAAAGCTCTTCTTGTTATTCACACACGGATGGGTTGTGCAGACGGGCGGTTGAATAATCGAATTTTGCTTTAAAGATTAATCTTGTTATGATTTAAATACAAGTGAACAAAGTAACTTAATTTTTTAAAGATTTTCTTTGATCTATCATACCGGTGATCATATTTGCAGATGTATTTTTTTTATTTCTTATGCTTCCCTGTAAAACAGATGTTCTTTGTTTGAGGGATTGTAATGTAATCAATTAAATACCCGTACTGCGTCTTTTATCTGAAAATGCATCCATACAGAATGATTCATCTTAATAGAGTGCTGTCAAAGACCGACCAACAAACAAAACCGCTTACAAACGCCCGTCTAGTGTCACACAAAGCGATAGCCTATTTGCTTACGGGCGTGTAAGCACACTGGCGCGTAGGTGCATTGGATTCCATGACGATGCCTTCAAAAGTTCCGCGTTCGACGCCGGGCCGCGGAAGCGCCGTCGCAACCAGGAAATTGAAGTCACCTCTCGCATTCAGTATACGAACAATGCTTTGTGAAAGAACATCTAATTTATCTGCGAGTTGTTTTGAGGAATCGCTCCGTTTAAATTGAATATCGATTTGTTGAACAATATTGTATTGTCTTAGTGGAACCTTTGGTCTTTATCTGCGATCTAATACTCGTATTTATAATTACACGTCAATTTAACGTGTTTGCGTGTTTTGAAAAAGACGTTTGTTAGTTTTAACGGTTAAAAATTAATTTGTAACGGTATTATTTTAATGAACTTTTACAAATTGGTGGTCTTAGCTAGAATTACCTAATCTATTTAAGCGTCTTCTATCACTTAATTTTAAAACGCGTCTAGACTGATACCAATCACGCTATAAATACATCCGATATACACAAGAGGAATAATATGAGAGACCGCAAGCTCAGGTGGAGCGCTACCACGCACGCCACCCATTGTAAATATTAGTTCGCGAAACTCATCAATTCTGCGCTCAAACTTAATAAAATACTTGGCGCTTAATTGAAAATGAATACTGCTGGCGTCGATGCGATCGATAAAATATTCCGCAGCCTTAATCCGCGATAATGAAGCGGGCCGCGAAGGGTTGCTTCAAGGGGCCCACTAATAAATGTTGCGTCCCAAATTTAAAATCAAAGTGCGGAATAAATTTTGATTAAGCGATTAGCCAGAGCAGAGGACGTGTTTGCTTTTCTTCAGCGCTCTATTAGTGATGGTACGGTGGTGGTGGCGGTTATATGGGACCGAGGTTAACTGTGGCGGAATTAAAAGGAATGTTGTTGGAAGTGTTATGATTTTGAAACCGCATGCGCTTGATGATCATACCACAGTGTTAATGCAGCTATAAGAAACAAAATAAATGTTCATTGTGTTAGGTTTAACTTACGAGTATGAAGCCCGGTGCGTAGGTACCTCATGTGGTGCCAAACAATGGAAAATCAATCGTGTCTCATTAGCTGTCCTTGACCGATTAAATGTATTAATGCATAATTGTCGGAGTTATTGGGATACATATTTTACTGGCAACATTAAAGCAGTTTTAGTATTTAATATATTTTACAATTTTATGCAAAACAGTTTCGTTGTACTGGCAACACCGAAAAGATTCGAAATATAAAATGGCGCGACAACATGCCCTTGCCCTTCTTGCTCCCGGCGGCGTTCTTGACATTAGGACCTACCGAGTGGCTGTGAGTTAAAATATAGATTGGATTAGAATTGTTGGAGATTTACTGTAAATTAAGGTAACCCATTAGTTTTATTATAAATATGAGAAGTGATGTTATGTGGGAAATAGGAGATGTCATGGTATGGTGTAGAATATTTAATTGACAAAGTTAAATAAATTAATGACAAAATATCTTGGTGTTTCATATTATTTACCTTATCCCTGAAATGCCGTAAATAGTTATAATCAATGATATTTAAAACTATAGATACGTCGTCCGCACTCTAAAATGACAACATGAAATGAAGCCAATTGGCCACATCGCGCTTAGTTACGCACCAACCTGTCGCGCGACACTACGTTTGTTTTTAATTTATATTGTGTGTGTAAACCTGTGCAAAACATTAAAAAAACATGCCGTCGTGTGTTTTCAGACGATGTACAAATTATACTCCAAAAGTTAAGGACAAAAACGTGTCGTTTCCCTTTCTTCACACGTATAAGTAGCTATCTAGTATTTTCGCCGTTTTTAAGCGCCGCGATGTTGGTTCATGACGTGTATATATACAGGTTGAAATTGAAAACTTGCGACAAACTGAAATGGGACATTGTATACATCATTATTAACAACTTTTACTAAGGGACCAAAGCTGTAATCCCAAAAAAAAAAAATCTGCTTTTCCTATATTTTGATGAGGTATTGCGAACATAAATGTAGGGGACAGCAGTTTTTTTTTGGGATTGTAGCTTTGGTCCCTTAGTAAAAGTTGTTCATAATGATGAGTACAATCTTCCATTTCGATTTGTCGCATGTTTTCAATGTCACCCTGTATAATACGTCATTGGTTATAATAGACAGTTTATGGCTCGTGATATTCGGGTACTTTAAGATCCATTTAGGGATTAGTTTCTATTTTGAGGTTAAATCTATTCAGAATTAAACTAGTTGTTTTAGAGTAAGGGTAATTTTATTACATTTGATAGACACAATTAGTAAAATTTGCGATAAAAAAAATTAACGCAATATCTAACAGTTGCACAATCGATACACGACTAGCAATTTACTAATAATATTCTATGGCTATCGACAGTTTTAGAAACCTATTGTCGAGGTGAGTTTGCCAACTAAGTTCTCTCCAATTAGCCAGGCATGTCCTCCACGGTCTTATTGTTTTATATCGGCTTTACAGTATCAAGCCAAGTCTGGGCTCCGCATGGAACTCCAATAATGGTTTAGTGATCACAGCAAGTTTATAAGATAATATTATCTACTTATTTATATTACTTTTTTAGTTCCTGCTACCTCCACAGAAAGAAGGCATGAGTATAAGTTGTGTTGTTTTGGATTCAAAAGGGTCGATGGAATGGCCATCTGATGGAGAATGGTAACAATGGATTCCTGCAGTGGTAGATAGCTACTGCTAACCAAAAAATGCATTCAATCCATGTATTCGATTCGTTTTCAATCTGCGTAAATATAATCATGTCTCTGCGCATCGGTCGCTTCTAAAGTTTGCCCATACGCTAGCGTGAAGAGCAAAGAGCGCTGACCACATTGTTTTCATTTCTTGACTCTCTCTCTTCCCCTAGTTATCTCGCACCCCACTTTCAGTACATTTGCGCGAACCACAGATGAAATCTACGTCCATCATACAATCGTCTTCTTCAATGTCCCACTCACTGCACTGATTTCATTCTTCCTTCTTCGTTCAGTTTATTTCTATGTAAATCAGGATGGCAACCAACCAATTATCCTTTAAAGTTAAAGTTCGCGAGCACATTCGTAAGAAGCTGGCAGTATCATCACAACGGTTTTCCCATTGTTTGTCTTATCTGTTTTAGTACATTCGTGTTTTTATTTGGCCTTATATTTATGTATAATTAGGTATGTATAAGTTTTTACTAGATATATTTAGATAAATATTTATCCATAATCTTCGTTATTGCACCTACCACTGTTTGTCTCTGCATTACCCAAAGGTTGACTGGTAGAAAATGCCTATGGCATTAAGTCCACCTCTGTACATTTGTGTGCTTAAAGTATTAAATAAATAAATAAAGGAATAAAATCAAAATATTTTATTTCACGTAACCCACATTTTATCTACATGGGCACTTATGAAACGTCAGAAGCTATGTGTACGATTCCAATTGGTCGTTTACTTTGGAGAAGAGTCGGCAAGAAACTACACGGTTATTCCATTAAAATATTTGGCTGTTACAATGTTTTCAAATTACAGTGTTGATAGGTATGGGAGGACAGTGTACGCCTGTCAACAAGGTAGTTAAAAAAAATATAAGGAGACAGAGTTGTCAATTCTATAACCCTGTTAATTTTCCTGAAATCATAACTTTTGAACCAGACCACAGAAAATGCAGTTTGGCGGTCAAAAAAAAAAAAACGGTGGTAGTATCTTTTTAAATTACACAAGAAGTCATACTACTTCTAAACTAATATTACCAGTATTATATTTAAATTAAAACACAATATTCATCTAAAGCATTTCCATACATTCAAACAGTTAATAAAATACACTCGCAGCAAACCAGACAACCACACAAACTCCGTATTCCGGTGCATCAGAATCTTAACCAAATGCATACGATGCCACGTTTGATAAACTGTGCGATAATGTACCGTTGAAATTCATTATAATTTTATTCATGACTTGGTTTATTAGCCCGTCTGAAGGTAGATGTTACTGCTGTGATCTACAATGTAATATGAATGTCTGGAGGTAATTAATGTGGTTGCGAATTTTTAATCAGATGCTTTATGGAGATTTAGACAATGTTTTGAGTAGAACGAGATATAGAGATATTAAGGCTAGCAGTGGCCTGTGTCGTCAGCACATATAGTAGGGGTCCACTAGGGCCGATGCCTGCCGGGGTCGGTCAGTAAGAGTCTGACACACCCTCCCGCTCCGCCCAGAGCGGGAGAAGTTATTTGATGATTTCCCACCCTCAAAAAAAAAAAAAAAGCAGTGGCCTGTAAAATAATGTAAGGCTTAAAACGTTCATGTGACAAAATATAATGTACGTCACATATTGGTAAATATATAATGCGGCACAACTTATTATCACGTCCATCAAAAACACGATTTATTGAGCCCGACGTCATGGTAATAATATTATTAATATTTAAAAGTTGTAATGTGCCACAACATATCGAACTCTCAAAATTCTAGTGCTAAAAAAATCGCTACGGCGTACGTAGCGATTTTTTTTTCCATGTTCGATGTCATTCCGCCTTGATCCCAGTCCCCGTCCCAGGACGTCTGAGTAATATTATTAATTTCATCAGCTATTTGCACAACGTCAGTAGACGCCGCTCCAGTTTGTATGAAAAAATGATGTGCAATATCGCATAGAGCTACGATTTTGATATGTTCACGTGAACGTGTAATTTTCTTATGGATGAGAATAAAAAAAAAAAATTGTAAGGACCCCAAAAGCTAAGAAAAATCTGAGCGAACATACGAGATTTAACTAAACGAAGACATTTTGCAGAATCGTTAGGGTTGAAGAAAGCAAAAACAATAAAGTTATATTTATTTTAAAATACACCCTTAGGTTAGTTATGTCCCTATTTTTTAGAGTACCTAAGTAGTTTTTTGAAAAATATGCGTCTCCTCAGTAGCCAACAACAGCTATTATAACAATTATCAGCAAGCACACGAGAGTCGCGCCCGAGTGACGTGCCCTCAGCTGAGCACTAAAACCCCGAGTCATACGGTTAATTACCGGATGAGCAGCCCCCCGGTGATTTACGAGCTCGCTAAGAAACCGAATGTGTACTGTGATATGTTGTATTAAATTATTGCTGGCTGGTATGCAGTTGGTTGTGAGGTACGGTAGCGGATGTAAATTAAAAAAAACCAGCCAAGTACGCATCTGACCTCGCACAATGAAGGGTTCCATAATTGGGATGAATTTATCCCAAGAAAAAACTTAACATTGTTCTTGAAAAACATGTTCCCCCATTCCAACTGCAAATGGAAGTTTGTACGCACCATATTGAGTGAATTATCATGTTATTTTAATTTGACATCTTCTAGATTTTTCTGTAATCTCTATAGATTAGGCTTAATTTTAGGCTCAGTAGTTTCGGAGATAAGGGTGAAATGGAGAATTTTCATCTATTTTCTCTAATAACGTTATAATTTATTATTTTAAAATTATAAAAAAAATATATTTGAAATTCTCATAATAAGTTCTTTCATTTGATATGTGGCACGGTATAGCTTGCAAAACTTTTTAAAAATTTTCTTATTTTTCGTCCAAATGTGAAAGCCATATTAAAAAAAATATGTGTTTACGTTACACGTTCGTATTTGGGTCACAGAAATTCATAACTGTACCAAAATTTAACTTAATCGGTCCGGTAGCTCCGGAGCAATCGGCTTTGACAGACGGACAGACAGTCAGACACGAGTGATCCCATCAGTGTTCCGTTTTTCCTCTTGAGTTACGGAATCCTAAAAAGAAGCGCTGATTACTACCGGAAAGCAGAAACTGAAGTTCTTGCTAAAAAAAATAACTTTTTGGTTTGGAAATATGGATGTGTTTTTTTTTTTCAGGGTTGTTAAAAGGGCCCGAGTAACTTGTATGTCTACCGCCTATGCCTGCAATAATATGCAAAGCTGATTTTGTAGCAAATTTTTGAAGTTGCAAGGTTTTCTGTAACTTAGAAGAAAGTCAGAATGAAGCTTGTATTTTTTTGACAAGCGTATATCTTCACTGTCTGAATGGGAATTGGAAATATTTTTATGTACGATTACTTCACTTGTGACAGAGTATGAAAATAATATTACTCAGTTCTCAATCTACATTAGTTCTATCAAACAAACTTATCAAACTAAGCACGTAACTTTGAATACTTAACACAAACATAGGAGTTACATTTTCTTTCCCCCGTTAGGAACGTACGGAGCCGGTGTTGATTTTAAAATGCAGTCTCATTACTCGCATGTGAGTTAGTGTTACCAGACTATATTAGCTGGAGGCAACTTGCGAGAAACGAATTCTTAAACCGTGTACGGTTTCAAGATGGGGACATAGTGGCCTGAATTTTGGGGGACAGGAAATATTATAGTCAAAAGTTTACGAGTATTTTACAATTATTTCATATTATTTAAAATTCAATTTTAGACTTGTCTACATCTACATATTTACTTATCTACATATTTGTACATTTAGGACACATTGCGCGCTTTTTGTCAAGTTCACGTCAATAAAATATATGGAAATACGTGCCCGATAGAACGTTATCGTGGACGGAAATTTAAAAGTGTCTTCATATATTTTCACACATTTTATTACCTGAGCTTTAGTAATACCGTGATGTGTACGTAGACATCCACGATAATATCGTCACGTCCGAAATATAAAAGCGCACAATAAGGTACAAGTTTTTCTAAAGTAGACTTGGTAGCTACTTACACCAGATAGAAGTCGTTGAAAGTTTATGAAGTGCCAAAAACACACCGAGTATTTTATCCCTAAATTACTGTACCAAAAAGCTCTCACTTCTTCAACCCCGTGTGTATCTCACTTCACTCAGGGGTACTACACCTTGTCTAATAAGTGCCCGCACTCACGTTAATGAGTTTACTGCATCCTTAGCTTCAAGTTTTTAAAAGTGCACGGTGCACAGTGGCGCCCAACCTTTTGACTTGGTGTCGGCAATTAATGGCTCGCTTCCGTGCTTCTTGGCTGATTTTCAACTTAAACAGAAAATATTTTAATTGGTTTTTCATACTTCAATGAGTTTGTTGTGTTAACTTTGGTTAGAACGTTTGAGAGCTGTAAGATTGGTTAAAAGGAATAAATATTTGTGTTTCTTGGATCTGCTTTGACAAAGTTTGTGATACACCCTATTCGGTTTTAATCCTATAATTTATGTTATGCGCTCCTACCGATTATGGAATCAGAGTGGTCCGTGTGATCGAATTTTCTAATACATTTTAATGATAAAATTTTCTAATACAGTATAAATAAAATATTTACACCTACAAAAACTCTATTTTTTTATGACAGTATTAAGAAAAACTACAAATACGTCAAACCATGTCCCACTTCCAACGACCACCACTTTCAATAACACTTTACAACAAAAACAAAACATTCTTCATTCAACCCGCCACTGCTGCCGGGGTGAAGTAACAACGTTAGCCGGTCCATTTCTCAATTTTACCCCGAACAACCCCTTTCTTCTTACGTGGACGCTACGGGTACCACGGGGTACAACAGGGTACGGGTGCAACCCTCCGAAGCCCGCAGCGTTTCGCACAGGCCGCGGCATGCGCGTTATTTTATTGCTTTCCAAAGTATTTCTTAGTTTTAAAATGTTGAGAATTTTGTGTGTGTTGATTTGTAAGTTTTTAAGGATTCTTGTCGAGTTGAGTTGTATTTATTAGTTGTATTATACTAAATTACTGAAGTAGTTCACCAAATATCATATTGGTAGAAAAGAAGAAAGTTATCTGGACTTTCTAACGTACATACATATTTTACTTTCATTTCAGGTACATATTTTATTTGGTTCGTATAAACTTCAGTGTTACTGCGTACGACTTCAACTTCAGAGCATTTCACAGTGATATAAGCATTTTAAAGGGAAAATACTCCAAACAAATAAAATGCATTAAATTGGAAATTCAACCTCTTTAAATCGCCAGTTCCCACATCCGTCCGCTGAAACTCGGCTTGCCTTCATTGTGGTCGCATCCGCCTCCTCGCGGCATTATATTAAATTTTATTATCGCCCTGGACTAAGTAATGGGAATATCGTGTAAGGAGCGGCCGTCCACAGCCCCAGGGTGACGGCGGGGGTAAACGCGGGTGACGGGAGGGTTGGTGATTAAAATTTCGACTACCGTTGATGACACGCCAGTACTGCGAGTGGAAGGATTAATGCCAGCTTTATGAGTAGATTACATTACTTGGCAGTGCGACGGCATTGTAAGTGTTGAGATTTCATTTGTTTCGTCACGATGACATCGTGTTTGTGTATTTGGGAGGGTTAGATTGTTTACGGGCAAAGTTGAAATATTAGCAATTTTTTGTATTTAAACTGGAAAATGACATTTTACAATAGTCTATTCATTCATTAATTTCGTGATAAATATATTTTTTTTAAAGTCATGGGTATGGCAGAAATATAAAACCTTTTTTGAAGATATAATAACCCCAAAACATAATAACTTTTACTGTTAGCAACTTTCTTCCACTGACCCTAGCCTCATTAAATGAATAACCCTACTAAAAAAACCAATAAAATCAACATTATTAACAAAAACCTCTCCAATATATCGCCACTTAACGACATTATCGAGAAAAAAACTATTCCATATTTCGAATTACGAGTAAAAACGCGAAGTTTCGACTATAAAAACGTGTAAGAGGTTCTCAAAGAGAGAAAGAACTACAAACAAAGGTATTAGATGTCCATACAGAGTTGTCTCATAAGATATAAGCGTGGTTCAATTGTTTATCAATTGCTTACTGAACAGAGATCTAATGTTATTTGGAAGTGATACTAGATAGTTTTAATATAGCAGTTACCGAGGTTCGCTTTAGATCGACAGGCGAAAAGGTCATACAAAGTTTATGTGGATATGAACCAACCATCATATACCACTGGACATATAGACCGAATTAAATTAAATCAGGTGCGTAATCAGCCAATAATGTTCTCACTGTTGGGGTACAGTAGAGTATTTGACAGATATATTTTAATTTGATTTTACGAAACCTAGATAAAAGTTAAGCCACAATAAAAAAAATGGTTAAATAACACAAAAACATGGCGACGTTGTTTGCGTTTTAAAGCCTATGCCAGAACCAGCAATACTAGCATCTGACGCCACTACACAGGAGAGCAACTTTGCGCCATTCAGTACAATGATCGTTTTGTGTGACAAGGATAGAAGAATTAATTCAAAAGCGTATGACTTTTATTTACTGATTTTATTAGTTTTTTCACAAAACTTCTCTTTTAGATAACACATTTTAAATGTGCACGTCATCTTAAATACGATTATTTTTAAAATAAAGCTAGATGAGGTCGGATTATTATTCGGTCTTATCAAAGTCAATCACCTAGCAGGTATAATAAAATGCGTCACAGCCATTTAGTTCCGAGACGCTACAATAAATAATGGCTCTACAAAGTTATTACCAAAGCTATCGATTCATCTGTATTTCTTTCCTGTACCAATTCGGAGTCACTTCTTAATTATTTCCCAATAAATCGTCAACACCGACTGCGCTGATCTCTGGAGTGTGAACGTTTATTTAAGGGCTGCTACATTTTTTCCACCCTCCCCGGTTCACTTCGTTATATTTATTAAAACATCGCCCGAGATTACAAAGAACACGATATTTTTTACACTGTAAGATGTGAAAACCAATTAAAGAGATAAAAAGGGAATCTAGAGAGGTGCCTGCATTAATTTCTTTTTGCGGGGATTATTTTAAAATTGCATTATATTCTTGTTAAGACGCCGGCCGCCTCCCGGTTAATGATAGTAGTACCCCTTCCTTTTTAATTGCCCCGGGCTATTGCAAAATGAGTAATCTAAAGGTGCTCGGCCGGTACTCGTGATAAAACTTTGGAGACTTTGAGAATGGTAGACTACCAGATAAGACCGAGCTAGGACCGAGGTAAAACTTCGTGAATATTTTGATAAGTACCTGATACTTGTTGACAGGCCTACACTGTCCTCCCATACCTATTGACATTAACTCGAAAACATTGTAAAAGCCAATTATTTTTAAAAGAGTAACCGTGGAGTTTCTAGCCGGCTCTTCTCCCTAGGAAACGACCAATTGGAACCGTGCACCTAGCTTCTGATGTTTCATAAATAAAATATTTTGATTTTGATGAAAATAAACTGCTTGTAGGATTACATTAAATTAATTAAGCTCGTTGTACGAATATCAATTAAACATTGTACTTCAAGAGACATAAAATAATCTACTTTTATTTCTTTTAGACTAAAATAGAAACCGAAGCTTACAAGCGAACCATTATGATATGAAAAATGAGTGTCGTTAATAAAAATATATTTAGTAAAACGCGTTCCTATTTTCCGTGGGTAGGTACTTTTACAGGAGGACGTCACGAAACGACTTGGAACTCATAATAAAGATATAATAATTTCCCACGCAGTTATAAATTGTGCGTCGATACCAATGTCTGTGGTACATAATTCTGACACGGACCGCTCAATTCGGGGGCAAACTTCTAAAGTGTTCGCTAGAAGTGGTCACGATTATAACTGGGGCCACGATAATCTCGCATTACTGTGTTGCAAAACAACCCTTAAGTCTATAGGTTTAAGATAAAAATCAAATGCAAAGTTAGGGTTGTCAAAGCTGGTTGCGATTACGACACTGCCAAGTTTTGTATGCAGTTAGGGCTATCGAAAACGAGTCTTATTTTTTAGCTTATAGGGTTGATTGAACATGTTTTTTAAGTTGGTGGTGGTTTATTAGTCATCGATGGTGGCGCGATAGGCCGGTGCCAGGCGCGGGCGGCGCGCACGCATGCTCTGTCAACACTACCTAATGAACGGCAGTTACACAACGCACGTGATGCTAAATGTCGCTATACTTCCTGCAGTAATTTTATTGTAATTTGTGCGTATTTATCATGTGAAGAGAATTATGGCTTTATTATTGTTTAGAAAAATATAATTTTACTTATCGTGAATAATTCATTTTGTTATTGTTTATTTGGAGCCCGCAGAATGATGATAATCGTAAATCCCTTTTTATTCAGTTTGATTAAAGTAATATCAAATGAACGTTGAAAGATATAAAATAATATGTGGACCCCCAGGTCTGCTCCGCCCTGTGCTGCTGGGGAATTTTTTGTTCCACCTTTTCTTCCCAGCTAAAGCACTAGGTAGTGGTGAAGGGCGGGCGTTTTTTGGGGGACTGTCTTATGTAATTTTGACGTTCGAAAAGAGCTGATTCTCAGCCTAATTTGAATATGTGACTTTTGATTCTGCCCCTAATCAGTGACTGACATTTTATAAAAGGCGAGTACCTAAATGTATAAGAAAACTTAATCCAAAGCCCAATTGAAGGTAAAGTAATACTTCTGAAAAGATAACTAAAATATTATTCCACATAGAATTAATTTTCCCATGACTGATGTCTTTAAAAATACATTATCGCCTTTCACAATAGTCGCAAGATTGTACTCCACCGTCCAACAAGACTCAAAAATGCAATTCCATATCAAATAAAAAAATGAATAAAAAAATCTAAATTTCCTGTGCACCTGACAGATGTCACGTGATACAAAAATTAAGGTGCGCCACAAAGAAAGCGGAGCGAGGAATGCTAATTACTGCTGATATTTATACGACTGCAACCTCAGTTGTTCCGTGACACCGCGGGGACGACGACGAAATAAATAGCAACGAGATTGTACTGCAGTTTATGTTGGGGGATTTGATACTTTACTAGTATTTTTTTCTGGAGAAATGCTTATTTAGGTACAGGAAAAAGTTAAGAGAAAAAAAAGCACAAAAATATACTCAAATGTAAGGATACAAACCAATTTTGGTTTTTCTTCGCTCGTACGTCAGGAAAGGCGAGTTAAAATCATCGTTATGCTCACGTTTGACACATAGTATTTCTCCTGGAAAAACAAAAGAAAACTGCGGACTTGGCTGGTGTAAAAAATATTATTATCATTACTATTATGGTAAATCCAAAATAATATTCCATGAGGTATTATGTTAGACCTAAAAAGTTGCTGTCCGAAATATGTGAAAAACATGTAAGATGCCATGAAGTTTTTGGAACAATGTTCTTTAACGCGGCTTGCGGTGTTTTTCACTCTCTATGGCCAGTAGCGGCAGTATTAAGAAGACCTAACATATGACAGCCATTCTTGTCATTTTTTAGGACCTAAATCATAAAACTAAGTAAGTTTTATTTTCGTCGCTTTCACTTCTTCACTCCACTGAACGTGAGCCATTGAGCCATTGAGTACGGGGCCATATTAAAAAAAAATCTCAAACATTTTGATGGCTATGATCTAATTATTGCATTTATAGTCCAAGAAAGTAATGTTGGGCGATCCTTCAAATTTTTTTTTTATGTAATGTTTTCGTGAGATCAGTAGCTTGCGCTATTCATAAATGATACATACATTAGGCTTTCGAGCCATAATTCGCAAAAAAACCGCGTCGCTGCTGAGCAGAGTGCGGGGTAGTCGCAACTATATCCGGAGAGCGGTGGCGGAGAGCTATACTCCGAATATCAGACATTTTATTCGGAGGTTGCTCAGGTAGGAAACATGTCGACGGTTAAAAAGTAATATAAGCGACATTTTCGACCAAAATGTCGCTTATGCCTTATTACCTTTTAACCGTCGATGTTTTCTTCTCTGGTTGTCCTTTGCGTGGAGTGTGCATTATTTTATTTTGTATCAGTATCACGACAAACACTAGAAAGTAAGTAGATATAAGTTGTTTTATAATAGATACTAGACTAACACAATATGGATCACTGTTGTCTGAAAATAAATGAATTTTAATTAATTAAAATATTAGCTAAATTAGTAAAAATTTGATTAGCTACGTACTATTTAAACTCAAAATCAAAATATTTTTATTTCACATAAACCTACATGGGCACTTATGAAACGTCAGAAGCTAGGTGCACGGTTCCAATGGGTCGTTTCCTATGGAGAAGGTCGTTTCCACGGTTACTCTTTTAAAAATAATTGGCTTTTACAATGTTTTCAAATTACAGTGTTAATAGGTATGGGAGGACAGTGTAGGCCTGTCGAGACGTACCAAGTACTTAACAAAAAAAAAAAAAGAAAAAGGTCTACAAAATATCTAGTCTATTAAGCCTACAACGTTCTCACAAATCAAGGTACACACAAATCTGTGTAAAATATTAATAAAATAATAAAAATAAAAACCCATTTAAACCAAATGAAGTTTGCCATTACAAACTGTCTCCAAAAATACTAATTAATTTCGGAAAGTACAGTCGCCAGGACATCAAGTAACCACAAACTGTCAAATTTTCTCATTCAATTTTTAATTTAACCGTCAACATTTTAAGGTTTAAAATAATTTGGAGAAATTTGATAGTTTGTGGTAACTTGATCTGCTGGCGACTTTACCTAGCTCGGAACTAGACACTTACCTATTTATGGAAGTAGGTACAAATATAACCTTTTACACAAGAAAATTGTGGTTTCTTGTCAAAAGGCTCTAACTCAACGACCTAAACTGCAATAGAGCTCAACTTGCACCACTGCTGCACGTTATTTTACGATGGCGCAATGGCGTGGATTTCCGATGTACCATGTTTAGCCTTATAGAGGACCTTCACATGTATTTAGACTTTAACTTTCTTATTCAGAGCAGCTTATTTTGACTGCCTTGTTGGTCCAGTGGGACTGCCTCGTTGGTCTAGTGGTTGCAAGCGCTACTGCTGAGTATGAGGTCCTGGGTTCGATTCCCGGGTCAGGCAAAGTGTTATTGGGTGTTTCTATCTGGAATTTCTCAGTAGCAGCCCGGAGGCTGGATTTGTTCCCGGTTGGTGGCAATAGGTTCGCCCCCTATTACATGGGACTTAAACATAACTGGCGAAATGTGGGTGTACTACAGGTACACCTCTGCCCAACCCTTCGGGGAAACAAGGCGTGGTGTTTTGTTATGTATTCAAAGCAGTGGTGGCCCAGTGGTAACGGCCGCGACTTACGAGTTGTAGGTCGTAGGTTCGAACCCAGACTGGCGCACGATTGCGGCGATAAGTCCCCTCTTTGAGGAGTGGCTAGAGAGGCGCCACGGCGTCCTCACCTTCCACCTGACGCAGGTCCTCACCGGACATGGCAGCTTCGGGAGGTTCCTGCGTCAGATAAGGCGGGAGGAAACGCCCGGGTGTCACCACTGTGTGGATCGGCTGGAGGACACGGTGGAGCATATGGTGGAGGTCTGCCCGGCTTGGGCAGAGCACCGCCGTGTTCTTGTGGAGGCGATCGGTGGCAGAGACCTCTCGCGTCCGGCCCTGGTTCAGGCCATGGTACGGATCGAGAGGGCATGGGCAGCCGTCACCTCCTTCTGCAAAGCAGTAATGCTCGCGAAGGAGGCGGGACGGTTGAGGGAAAGGCAAATTTCGCGCCCTCGCGCCCCTAGCCACCGCAGGAGACGCTATGCGCGTCGGGAATCCCGGGCGGATTTCCGGCCACCGTAGGCGTGGGCTTGCGGATGGTGAGCAATGGGTAGCTCACCGTCCGGTAACGACCAGGCCAACGGCGACGACCACGCCAGATCGACGGCGCGTTGTATTCCACGCGCGCCTCAAAGAGATGTCGTCACCACAATTGTAGGGGTCCGCTAGGGCCGATGCATGCCAGGGTCGCGGGAAGGTAATAAAGGGTTACCGAGGTCCCTGGCAACACAGGCAACAGGAAGGAATACGGGTGGGTTTTAGTCAGTAAGAGTCTGACACACCCTCCCGCTCCACCCAGAGCGGGAGAAGTTATTTGATGATTACACACCCAAAAAAAAAAAAGACAGGCTTTGTGTAAATTATTTCATCACCACTGCTCTCAAAACGGTGAAGGAAAACATCGT
The DNA here is from genome assembly GCA_905333075.3 of Atethmia centrago. Classification (NCBI taxonomy): domain Eukaryota; kingdom Metazoa; phylum Arthropoda; class Insecta; order Lepidoptera; family Noctuidae; genus Atethmia; species Atethmia centrago. The sequence goes on along the minus strand of HG995378.1, from coordinate 23,080,464 downwards.
GAGGAAACCGACATGTCCTAGGACCAAAAAATCGAAGACATGTGACATCTACCAACCCGCACTGGGCCCGCGTGGTGGATTACGGCCCACTCCCCCTCACTGAGAGGAAGCCTGTGTCCCAGCAGTAGGAACATTATAGACTGATTATGTAATAAACTTCTTAGTTATGGACGTGGTCAAAATACGGGCCAGTTTGCTCTTTATATCACATCATTCAAGGGAAATATTGGGTTACTTTGGTTTCTCGTCGAAACTTTAGCACTTTCCACGTAGAGAAAATCTAATGAGCATCAGTTGATCTATGAGTTGCCATTTATAATAATTTAATCTTAGTGCTAAGGGTATTTTCCGTGACTACCTATGCCAAAGATGGATCTGTAGTGAATTACAAAGGTCCGCTCATAATATATTAAAATGCTCTGAGAATATTGGTAAGGCATTTGTAACTTCAAATCCTCAGTCCTCCGGATCCTTAGTCAAAGTTCTTACCTGAAACAAAGTAAAACATATTGTTAGAATGTATACCTTATTACTTGAAAGCCAAATAATGAACTCTTAACAGTAGACATGATTGCAATGCGGCATAATGTGTTCTATGTAGAGTACATCAACAAGGCACTGTGACAAGAGATCTTCTATTTCGACAATTAAGGCACTGACAAGAGGTGAATCACCAAAATAGGCTTGTCTTCAGAAAAAAACTTGCCAAATCTGTATAGTTTGTGGTAGCGGAAAAAATATATCTTAATTTTGAACATATTTCGCAGAACTTGGTTGTTACCAAAAACACGTTTTGAAAAAAAATCTCGATACAAACTAACGTTAAACTAACCTTTTACCTTGAGTTCCAAACCAAAATATCTATATTAAATATCAAAATACGTTACGTTTTTAAGTAATAACAAAAACGTCTTATTTGAAAGCAGAACTTGGTTGTTTTTTATTTTCAATTACTCTACTCAATTTTGAGTAAATAGATAATTGCTTCATATTTTGCAATAAATTACATGCGTTGTGTCATCGCACTTCTCTTTCTTTTCTATGCAGTCTGACAGTGGCCGCGGTTTAGGTGTTGTCAGCGTTTTAATATAAAATATATGATGACGTTCATCATTTGTTTCATTCATTCGGTTGTCATTCAGTCACGACTAAAGAAAATATAGGCACTTTGACACTTTTGACAGGTGGCCGGACCCGACGTCTCAGTGCTGCCACCTAGTCACGTCGTACGTAGAACGTTATTTCAGAAAACCCACATTACATTTTTTATTATATTTATGTCCTAAAAACATTTCGACACGAACATTTATTTAACCGGAAGCACCCCCGATTGGACCCGAACACACAAACCTCCGCCGCCTAGATAGTGGGTCCCATTGGATCCCAGAATGACGACATACGACACCCTAAATTGATTATGTAAATATTTATTATGCTAACTATCAAATCTTACGAATGTACCTTAATTAAGATAGTTGGGTACAAAACTCATATGTTAAGGCCATTAAATCCTTCATATATAGCGCGCAAGTTTATTAAGTCTGTAAATGCGATGATCGCCATTTTTATAACAGTGGTGGTCGAGGCTAAAAAGCATATTAATTGGGGATTTTGAACATCCAAACTTCACCACAGGGGCAGTGAATTCCTCGTGAAGGCGATCGGCGGCAGAGATCTCTCGCGTCCGGCCCTGGTTCAGGCCATGGTACGGAGGGAGACGGCATGGGCAGCCGTCACCTCCTTCTGCGAAGCAGTAATGCTCGCGAAGGAGGAGGCGGACCGGTTGAGGGAAAGGCAAATTTCGCGCCCTCTTGCTCCTAGCCGCCGCAGGAGACGACCTGGGCGTCAGGAATCCCGGGCGGATTTCCGGCCACCGTAGGCGCGGGCTTGCGGGCGGTGAGCAATGGGTAGCTCACCATCCGGTAAGGACCAGGCCCGGGTCGACGGCGTGTCGTATTCCACGCGCGCCTCAAAGAGATGTCATCAGCACAAGCGTAGGGGTCCAATAGGGCCGATGCCTGCCGGGGTCGAGGCCCCTGGCTACACAGGCAATGGAAGGAATACGGGTGGGTTTTAGTCAGTAAGAGTCTGACACACCCTCCCGCTCCGTCCAGAGCGGGAGAAGTTATTTGATGATTTCCCACCCAAAAAAAAGGGGCAGTGAATAATACATCATTTAATTATTTGACGAATTCATCCATTGTTCAAGTTAATTATGTAGTGGTAATGAAGTGTTTTGATATTCAAACTGGAAGTTTTGCGCCAATCATGCCTGTTTACATTTTTACTTTTCACAAATATCAAACATACACATGTAGACGCGATTTAAAATGTGACAAATATTATAAACAATAAGAAAATGCCCAGATCTTAACCTAATATACAGTCCAATTACAGGTAATATTTATTACCGCTACTCAATTTGTGTTGACAACCGACAACCGACCATTTTTTTTTTTTGTAACGGTGCGCGAAATCGTTTATGTTAAACGATTTTTTTTTAACTTCGATCTTTTCGGGTAATTATATCAGTCAGTATTGTTTCTAATAATGATTTATACTTTTCTAATATAATTTTAATAGTTTTTCGGACATTATTTATTATGTATTGAAACCGAGTCAACAGACAGGACCTATGACCATATATTATGCCATACATATGACATTCGCAGTGATTTATTGAATTGTTTCTTTATTTGAATTCGGAATGCGCTCGCTGTTCAAAATTACTTTAATTTATTGGAAAACTTGTAGATTTGTTTTGATACTTTCTGATAGTTTGTTACAGAATGTATTTTATAGGTAGGCTTAGCAAAATTTTGTTTGGGAATGATGATAAATTAATTCTATAAATGATAATGATAAATGATTTAATTTCTGTAAGTAGGTTTGTAGAAACACTTTTACACGTCAATAAATTAGGTATTCCGGAAACAGTTTTAGATGTAATTTTTTTTTTGTTATATTTATGAGCTTACTAGTTTTGTTTCTATTAGTTTACTTGAAATTGTTTTTTTGTGGTTGTTTAACCTCAATATATAATTAAAGGTATCCACATACTTATGACCCACAAACTTATTCTATAGGCGCGGTAACATATTCTTCTTAATAAATTCGTATGCTGAGAATTGATGTAAAATCCTGAATTTCATGACGTAATTTGCAAGATCCTGTCAAATCAGCTGATACATAATTTGTCAAAATCTAGTCGAGCAGAGTGGTTAATAAAACCAAGTATTAAAAAAAAAAACCGACTGCAAAATACTGAACTGAAAACACGGAAACAAGATTAAAATAAAAACGAGTAACCTTTAAGTACCAAAAGTAAATAAATGCAGTCGGAGGCATCTAGGATGTAAAAAGGATACTCGTTTTTCTTTTCATCTGGTTTCCATCTTTGCAAGCCGTTGGTCCCGGCTATCATTTGTAGATCTTTGACAGTCGTTACGGGTTGTCAGAAGCTCGAAAGTCTGACAATCAGTCTTACCAATGGGTATCGTGTTACCCAGTAATTGGGTAGTGGAGCTCAGATAGGCAGTCGCACCATGTAAAATACTGGTATTCAGTTGTATCCGGCAAGACTGGAAGCCGACCCAAACATAGTTGGGAAAAGGCTAGGCAGATGATGATCTATTAAGAATTGGCTATTAACTAGCTCTTTGATACCCATATTATTATAATCACAAAGTATGTTTTTTTTTATTCCCCTCCATTTTTGGTTCGCAGATGCGCCACATTCAAATTGTATACCTTATGTCACTCCCGCAATTAAAACGAATCGAATGATACCTCATATGTTAAAATCCATCAAGCCGTTTAGGCTACAGAGCGTGCCAAAGAAATATACATACATACATACACTCGAAAAACATAACCCTCCTTCTGGGGCAGTTAGGTAAAATTTTATTGACCAGCTTACAGCCTTAATACTCCAGCTGTTATTGGCCACAGCGAGTGAAAAACTCAATAAAACCATTAAACATTTTAAGAAGATAAATAACGAAAAAAATCTTAATGGCATCTTAAATGTTTTTTTTACAGATTACTGACAGCAATATTGTAGTTAAGGTATTAAATAATTCCACCTTTTTTTGGGTCTGCCATAATACTTATTCACTAGGACGAGTCTTTTCCAATCTTTTTCAGACTGAGCTGACTCGTCTGATTTACACAATAGATATCAAAATGGAACTTGGTTCACCTCAATGATAATTGTGTGCTATAGATACCATCTTCAACTAACCGTTACAGGAACAATGCATCTCTTTCTTTGCTGATGGTTTAAAAATTAACCATCAAACTTAAAAAAATTACAAAAACCTCGTTGTCGAACAACGCTTCACGGCATGAATTCCATTACAAAGTTAGTACAACATTGAGTAATTTTATAATCAAAGCGTGCAAAACCGACATCGTAAAGCTTTCAGGATGCTGGAAATCCCTAAAATAACAAAATAGAATTTCCGAGAGATGTGAGCTGGGAGGCGTGGCGGCCGGAAGTGGGCTGCGTTTGGACGGCCGGAACCTTGCGATCGCCACATCCGCGCCAGCGAGCGAATAAGTAATGCAGTTATTATATTATTATTCGGTATTGATGGGGTTAATTTCTTGAACATGTGTCTTTGGAAAGGCTTTTCATTAACCTATTTTGTAGATTTTGTCAACTTCGAAAAATCTCATTTATTTCGGTGGCTGTTTCCAGCATCAAATTTTCATTGTAGCACTGCCTCTACAAATTTGGCACCTCCTTCTGCGAAGCAGTAATGCTCGCGAAGAAGGAGGCGGGACGGTTGAGGGAAAGGCAAGTTTCGCGCCCTCTCGCCCCTAGCCGCCGCAGGAGACGCCCAGGGAGTCGGGAATCCCGGGCGGATTTCCGGCCACCGTAGGCGCGGGCTTGCGGATGGTGAGCAATGGGTAGCTCACCGTCCGGTAAGGACCAGGCCCGGGTCTACGGCGCGTTGTATTCTTAGCGCGCCTCAAAGAGATGTCGTCAGCACATAGGTAGAGGTCCACTAGGGCCGATGCCTGCCGGGGTCGCGGGTAGGTACTTATGGGTCACCGAGGCACCCGCAACACAGGCAACAGGAAGGAATACGGGTGAGTTTTGTCAGTAAGAGTCTGACACACCCTCCCGCTCCGCCCAGAGCGGGAGAAGTTATTTGATGATTTACCAACCTCAAAAATAAAAAAAAATCTCAAAATAACGCTGTCGTAGCTAGTTCCTAAAACAAGCTAATAATAGAAGGCGAGAGGCGGTTTTATTTTATTTTTGCGAAAATGATTCATTGTTGTGTTCGTAAGTGCTCCGAAATTCGAGTCCATCATTTTCCAAAAGACTTTAAAATTTAGAAGATCGTGGCCTAAAGCTATGTTAGAGAAAAAATGTAATTTAACGGAGTTTGTGGTTATGTCGTAAACATTTTGAAGAAAGTGATTACGAGACAATAGTTAAGGTTTCAAATTCGGAAACTTTTCATGTCGATTAAATATTAATATAAACTATTAAAATCACTGAAAATAACGAAATAGTGAAGTAAATCCAAACTCATGAATGAAGACGAAACGGAATCATAATCAGCCTATAACGTTCCCACTGCTGGGACACAGGCCTCCTCTCTGTGAGAGGGAGTGGGCCGTAATCCACCACGCGGGCCCAGTGCGGGTTGGTAGATGTCACATGTCTTCGAATTTTTGGTTCTAGGACATGCCGGTTTCCTCACGATGTTTTCCTTCACCGTTTTGAGAGCAGTGGTGATGAAATAATTTACACAAAGTAAAGCGCCTGTCCGGGTTCGAACCCACGACCTACAACTCGTAAGTCGCGGCCGTTACCACTGGGCCACCACTACTCACTACTCTCACTACTCGAAACGGAATGAAAGGCATTTAATGGACGAAATGTCAAATTTAGTATAGGCCGGAGGGGCCTATATAGCTATGGTCACGCCATCTATAAAAGCTTTGACCGACCTTCCCCATTAACTGCTTTTGGTTTTGAATATAGGTTTTTTGATATTGTATAATTTTTAATTATTTACATTGTAAAATTTCAGTTATGTGCCCTGAATACCTGTTGAACAATCAGTCTATAACAATCAATCACAGTTAATTCACAATATTTTTTCCTAAATAATCACCACTACACACCAGCACAGGCAAGTTCGGGCCATCCCGCGCCAGGCACGGCCACCCATGGCCCATGGGCCACCCCACGTTAATTGATTCACCAGATAACGCCGGAATGTCACTCGATGAACGCGATCCATGTTTACACCGCGACCTCTGTTATTCAACGCGTTGCGTGCGTTGCGATGACGAGTGCATTCTGTTTGTAATTGAAGATAATGGTGACTTAAGATTTGATGGCAAAGATTGCAGCATTTGATTGTGGTAAGTTATAGTTCAGTAATTGAGTATTAGCATGTCATGTACGACGATATGGCTTGAGGTGTTTATACGTCCTAATCTTTTGTGAACAAGTTTAATACACCAGCAAAAGTCAGAATATCAACAAGAAAAAAACTATTGAAACAAAGTTATAATATAAGTAATAAGTACGGGAGGGACCACCACACAGGCGTATGCTACCAACCAAGTTAAATCTGCCCAGTTCACTGAGAAATCATAATCTCAATTTTTGAACTCTGTTAACAATGCACTTCGCACAACACAATCACTGATTATTTTAACCGTAAAAACAAATCTATCATATTTTCCAAGGGATTCGGAATCCCATTACACTGTTACAAGACCCTCTAGAACGATCGATGTACCAGGAGAGCATAAAACAATGCCCCTAGTAATTTACGAGTTCGACTTGCTTCGGACCTCTCTTTACGAGGCAGTAGGTACATCTCCTGTTGATAATGCCTCGCTCTTAAAATGAGCATTAAGATTACGGGAAATGTTATTGGGGTGTAACAGGGAAGTGAATTTTTTTTTTTTTTTTTGTTTGTTTTTGTGTGAACTTTGGTATATTTGTGTTTGTGATCGCTCTAACTAATACATTGTTAAAAAAAAAAAAACAAAAAAAACATAACATAACATTACGACTGTAATCCCCGGAGGGTTAGGCAGAGGTGTGATTATTAAAAAAAAACATTAATTCAAATATATTATATACAAAAAAAAAATGTTGCAGTCTGGCCATGAGCCAGATGATGATGATGTTTTTTTGGGTTTAGAGTTATCAAATAATTTTTCCCGCTCTTGGCGGAGCGGGTGGGTGTTTCAGACTCTTACTGACTAAAACCCACCCGTGTTCCTTCCGTTGCCTGTGTTGCCAGGGGCCTCGGTAACCTTTTCGGACTTTTCCGCGACCCCGTCAGGCATCGGCCCTAGTGAACCCCTACACTTGTGCTAACATCTCTTTGAGGCGCGCGTGGAACACAACGCACCATCGAACCGGGCCTGGTCCTTATCGGACGGCGAACCTCCCATTGCTCACCGTCCGCAAGCCCGCGCTTACGGTGACCGGAAATCCGCCTGGGATTCATGACGTCTAGGACGTCTCCTGCGGCGGCTAGGGGCGAGAGGGCGCGAAATTTGCCTTTCACTTAACCGTCCTGTGACAGCTGCTCATGCCCTCACGCTCCGTACCATGGCCTGGACCGGAGTCGGACGCGAGGGTTCTCCACCGCCGATCGCCTCCACGAGGACACGGCGGTGCTCTGTCCAAGCCGGGCAGACCTCCACCGTAAGCTCCACCGTGTCCTCCGGGCGATCCACGCAGTGGTGACACCCGGGGCCATGAGTGCTGATATATTATTGACTTATTTGAGATCAAGTTATATATTATATTATCTTTATCTATACATACATAGTATAAAATCAAAGTCACTTTTCGAGTTTGTCTGTGTGACTGCTTAATTCTTAAAGGCTCGTGCAGACTAGCACGATATCGCGGGCGCGACAGGTATATTGCTGCCTGTCGTGCCCGCGATATCACCCCAGTCTGCTCCACCATGGATTTTGATGTGGTTTCAGCATAATTTAGAAATGTATTGTATTTCGGAAGGTTTATGTGTATAATACATTCATAATAAACATACCTAATACACTAAAACAATACAAATCTCACACTGTTCTTCTCTCTTAGACTGTTTCGTAATTCAAAAAACAATTGAAAAAAGGTATTTCAATTTCGCCATAGGCGTTCGAAATATAAATTAAAATTAGGATGGGCGGCGTGTAATTCCGCAATAAAACGCAGCTGCGCACCAATCAGATGACGATCTTGATAAACGAGCACCGTGAGATTGCACTCTTGCTCGGAATCTGATGGAAAGTGGAAACCTATTTCGAGAAAGGTTTTTTTTTTGCATATTTTTAGTATCAAGAAAATGAATAAACAATGCGTAGCTGAGAAAGACGGAACAAAATATCTGATTCTAATCGTTGTAGCTAGTTTGATGTCCTCTTCAAAAAATACAAATAAATCAAATTGAAGTGTCTGTTTGTAATGTCAAAATAACAGCTTTTTACTAAATGCATATGAAAGTATATACGATACTTCTAACAAACATATTTAATTTTTTTGTCAGTCTGTCTATTTGTTCCGGCTAATCTCCGAAACGGCTGGACTGATTTTGACGGGACTTTCATTGGTAGATATTTGATGTTATAAGGAGTAAGTTAGGCTATTTTACTTTGATTTTAGAAAAAAAAACACACTGGTGAAGCCGCGGGCAGCAGCTAGTCTGAAAATATATGCGAGGAAAATAATAATTGATTCAATCTGATTCTCATCATTACTTATAGTTATATAGTTCTTGATCTTGTTTCATGTTTATGGCATATATATATATATATATATGTATGTATGTACGTATGTATGTATGTATGATATATGTTATGTATAGTATATGCTTTATGTATTATAAGTATTTATTGTATATGTAACTGGTACACCACTGACTACCTGCAGTATTGTCTCTCCTCCCCCTTTAATCCATCCAAAGGTTGTCTGTAAAAGATCGCTTTTAGCGATAAGACCGCCCACTGTGTCACCCCTTGTAAAATTTCAACATTTGTATCTGTAATTTTTATGGTGTACATAATAAAGAGTATTCTATTCTATTCTATTCTATTCTCAATAACAATTTTTCAGAGTGTTTTAGCAGAACTGTGACGATGGAGTTAATTCAACACCGTCGACTCTGTAAATGAATTCGGTCGACCCAGAGAGCTACATTTTGACGTCTCAGTCAATACTCTATTTGAACTAAGCATATTTTTTTGAAAAGCTTTTAAAGTCCAATGACGACTTATGATAAAACCATTTCAGTCTATTTGCCTAAAAGTTTGCCGCAACTTTACGATATAACAAGATGGCCGAGTCATCGCCCTATAAGCACCGGGTCTTTTATGCTCGAAAACTAAAGTTAATCTCGTGGACACTATTATTTATTTAACGGATTCTAATTTAACGAACACTGTAGCAATCTAGGACGACAGCACATAAAAAATACACGGCAATGACAGAATAGAAATAATTACTTCGTATCCCGGGCAAGGCAGCCGTTGAACTGAAAATGTATACGCTGAAAAATATATCCATCCTATTTTATCGTATGGGGGTTTCTGTGAGCGAGAAAGGGACAGTACCACGTTGCCTAAATAAAACATAACGGCTGAGAACACGAGCCATATTGCCTCGGTGGAAAAGTTTTAAAAAGTTTTCTTTGCGGACCCATTACAAGTACGTCGACTTTGTATGTGTGAGTTCGCTCGATACAAGCGGTCGATGGTCCTGTGACATGTTAGAAGACACGCTTGTGAAGAATATTATATTAAAACATAAGGATTTGTTAAACAAAATCAACAACTTTTACACCCACATGGAGTTGAGAGAAGGATGAGATTCTAGGAAAGCCTTTAATTATTATTTCATCGCTAAATGTTTAAGTAACTTGCTTATTAAGTATAAAGGTTACTTAACATACTTACAAGTATATTTTGGATAAGGGTAAAGTACTTAGATAATATAAACTTCCACCGAAGACAATGGCGAACAAAATCTAATGAATTCCCTTCTTAGAACCATTGCTTGCTACCAAAAATAAAGTACCCTGAAGTGCTGAAAAACAAAGTCTATTTTCACGCCGATTAAACGTCTCCATATTATCATCATCATCTCATCATTATAATTATCGCATGCATTAAGATAATATGACGCTAAAGTACTTTCATTTTAAATTTTAATCCATTGAAAACGTGACCTCCAACAGGAGTGTGTGTGTGTGTAAGTGGCCCTGGTTCACGCACACAACTAAACAGCGTTGTACACAACGAAAGTAGGTTTATTTCCATGAAAAAGTTTTGAAAATCGATGGCTTTAGCTCCTACGCTCGGAAAGTTTTGCGCCATATAACCATAAATACAGTGTGCCCCGTGTTTTGCTAGCTGTAGACATCGACCTACTGGTATTTTCTTCTAATAATTTGCAAAATACTGTGTTATGAACGTTTTTGTACAAGAATGTTACTTTTTACGTGTTATTACAACATTTTTCTCTCACGTTTTTTGAAAGTCACGTGGATGGAAACATGGCAGGTGTGGTTAAACACGTTTTTGTGATTGCGTTATGTTGCTGAGATTACGTTATACCTGTGAGGAAAAATGTTTAAAAGTTCGCTTTGCTCGGTTTTGCAATTCTTTAGAAAATGATTGTGTAATTATTACAAGAATACTGAAATTTCAAAAATGTGCCGTTTGTTTGAAAAGTTGTTGTGAAGCCATAGGTTTTACAAGTGAAATGTGTTTTGTTCAAAGTTAGTGGTCAAGGTTTTTGTGCACAGCTGTGATGTCGGAATACACACCGAATTTCACCATTTTTATTATGTTTTCAGTTGTAGATAGCAAAAAATTTAATCAAAATGTTTTTTAATTCAGGAAATAGTTGGGACCGTCATTTCGACTGAACAGACTTCTATTTTCCAGAAAACACCGCAAATATTTAGACAAGAGGGTTATAAATATCCTAAGAATTACTACCCCAAAGGATAACCGTACGGCGCATGACGCATTGTTGCGGGAAGCACCATCTTGAAAATATCGCTTTGATATATTATTGTTTATAAATAATGACTGCTAGACCCTCTTAATTTAATTGTGGCGTATCCCTGAAGCTTATTAACCGTCCGGTTAATATTTCCTTATTGGGTTGTAATTAATTTTGTTAGGCAGGTGCTATGCCCGGAGCCGTTCGGGGCACCTTAAACGGCTATTATCTACCGCATTATTTTGTCGTGGCCAATTTGTTTGAAGCCTTTGACGGTTGTAACGAACAGTTAATTAAGTTCGATGAGATGCTCGATTGTTTAAGAAAGGATTTTGTTTATTAGAAAATCATTTAATAAGGGATTGTTGGATTGAAAATGATTGTGCTACGATTTTCAATGGTTCAATGTTTGTTTGTTTTACGCGGTTTTGTTTCAAGCGTTCTTGGTGGGCTGCATCTGCTTTACAATTTAAGAAAATCATCAAAAATGGTTATGATATTTACTTCAAATGAGTAAGACTTGCATATGCGTTCAAATCAAGACTTAATTATACAAAAATAATCTTTTGAAACTGCGAAGATCTTGACAGAGTGATGATGTCGTACACAGCCAGCTGATACGAAAATACGTGCAAAACTTTTCGAAAAAATAGAAAATGATAAATACAACAGCAAACACAATACACCAGCTAATTACCACTTACAATCCGCACAATTACTAACTATGACCCAGCACAGCCAAACAGTAGTCCAAGTTGTGTCCAAGGTCAAATTAGCGCCATGACCCCCAACTGCACCCTCAGTCCGCTGGTCCAAGTAGTTTACGAACAACTGCCATAACTCCGCAGGTTCTGAAACTGGGTGACGGACTAAGCGGCCGGGCCGTTGACTCCGAGAAAAAGTTCCCTTTAAATATCCACAAGTTCAGTTTAGCAACTCAAATTTAGTTTGGTAACAAACAGAACAAACAACAAGTCGCAACAAATCCGGCAAAGTTGCGCGCGAGTCGGTTCAAGTTCAGTCCAGAGTGAACTCGTGATGCGCACGTGGTGTTGTGATGTATGACGAGTGCGAGTGTGTGTCAACGGTGGATTTAAAAAGTTTTAAAAGTAATGTAAATTTTTTAATAATAATACTTATTACAAGTTTTTATTTTTTTTAATATAAATCAAGCAACAATTTGTACTAGTTTTTATAAAAAAATTGGTAACGTGGCACTTACCTTGATATTAATAACATTTTAGTATCAAAGTTTTGAAACTGCCATGAATATATTGAATAATATATATTATTCAAAGTTTATAATTATTATGAATGGGAATCTCACGTATGAACACACGAGTACCTACTGTTAAAAAAAATAAATAATATAAAGATAAAGACACACGCTTCGAGTACCTACATTTACATAAATTCTTTGCTACGCTCAACGTAGGTTATCCGGGTCGTAGCCGCGGAGCTACAAGCTACGGGCTACGACGTAGGCGGTGCCAAAAGCTAGCCGCTACTTTGCTACGCCGGGGTGTGAGGCATCGTATCGATTGCCTCCCCTGTACCCTAACAAATTTTATGACCTATTAGGATAATATGTGTTGGTTCATTGCGTTTTAAAGAAAGATATGGCTAAATAAAAATTGTATCGCAAAAAATCTTTAATGAAATAAAAAGAAATTAATCATTTGTACGATAAAACCATTAAAATGTACTTAAAAAAATATTACAGAAGTCTTAATATTTTTATACATAACTGAAATAAAAAACCATCATAACGTAATAAAAATCGTGTCCGCATTACGTAATTGCGCATATCATGTTTCCGACCGACCGCATCCTTGCGTCGGAGACAAAGTCCGGTACAAGACTGGCGCGTCGTCTCTGCGGTGTGCATACCGCGCATGCGCCCCCCTGCCCCCGCTGCCCCCTACCCGCAACACGGAAAACTTTTCCCCGACATAGCTACAACTACGCGCTTCACCCGTCGGCAACACTTTTTGCCCCCACCGGTGGGTGGGGAGGCAAAAGTTTTGCCAGCCCGGTTCGGTACTCCGTACACATCGCTCTTCCACTTTTTCCTGTATATTGAAATGGAGGTGCGGAGAAAAGAGTAGAATTTAGAAGCTGTCGTACAAATTTTAATGAGGAGTGAGAAGGTGAATGGTATTCCGTGTAACGAGCACCGCGGCCTTTGTATGGACGTTTTCATATTTCAATACACGCCGAAGTTGCGACACGAAACGTACAATTTGACAAAACGCGCGTTTTATAATGAGGATGTCATTTGGATGTCACATGTCAAATTATAATAGGTAATTAATTTACAGAGAAACAATTTCTATCACAAACTGATTAAAGTTGTGGCGACTGATGTTGGTTGCGGTAATAAGATATGTATGAGCTTACCGCAGATAATTGCAGATGACCGTCGCCGTCGTCCGGCGGTCACCTAGTTAACGCTAATCACAATTAGGCGAGCCACCACTTCATCACGGCTATTCGATAACAAGGATCCTCAGTGAATGATTAATAACTAGAACCACGGTTTGTTTGCATTTGGACGGTCCGCGTCCGTCGGCGAGAGTAACAAACTTATGAATAATATGCCGCATAAGTTGAGCGTGACTTAAGGATGAATCGATTTTCTTGAGCCGTCGCCACACGCCTGCTATCCTACCATCTCGATTAATTGCATGGGTTATTTAAAGAGGAGCCGTCAACGGTACATATTTGAGGTCTGGGAGTACATTCATCACGGGCCGGGTTGCAACTTCTGACCCTACGTTATCTTGCAGGAGCAGTGACGCGACCCAAACCTCTTGGTGACTGATGACTTGCCTTAATTAAATTTTATGAACTATCTTTCTGTTTGTTACACTGTTTGCCAGTGCAATTAGCGAAACTCTGTTTATACGTTGATGTTATCTGAAGGTATTTTTTTAGGTGGTAAAGGTGGCGGTATTCACTAAAGCCCTTACCTTTAAACAAAGTCGTCACCACACGACACATCTAATTTTACAGTAGCATCACTGTTGAAAAAGTTTTGACAATACACATTGTCAGTAATGGAATGACAGTCCTAATTCACGGTAGGTTTAGTTAACGTCTAAAGCAACTTTACAATTCTAACGTAGTTGCGTATTCTGTCCACCTGAAAACCGCCGACGAACTCCGACGTCGGCCGCATCCAAAATGCAAGGTATAAAGACAGACATAGCCACATGTCCGACAGATGTACTCAGTTCCTGATGTGTGTGAATCAAAGACTAGGATTTGGTTCCAGAATTAGAGCGGGATATTACTGCCGGCGGGCCTTAAATAAACAACCGCTGTGAGGCCATGTTTGCATCGAGTTTTGTGTACGAAATATAAATGGAGCTGCTATGGACTCTGTGAATAATTATTATAAATAGAGTCCAGTGGTAAAACATATTTCTCTACAACTCATTCGTATATTTGTTGATTACTGGATGCTGTAAATGTGTTACAAGTTTGGTATAATAAATAAACTTGTGTTAAAGAATGTCTATAAGTATCTTAAATTATTTCTTACTAGTAGCGAACATGTTATAACGTAATTATGTAAGTATATTTAACGACTCATACAATAATCAATAAATTGTATTCTGAATTTACCGCCAGACGCGTACGAGCACCATTTAAAAAGTTACAACAGTTGAATTTCGAAAATAGAATACGATGTTAAAACTTTGCTTTCAACCAGTTTTAGTAAAAACCATTCGTTATACATCGAATGGGACGCACCAATAAAATTATTTCCAATCGATGTTTTGGATTCAATTTTCTTCTAATTAAAATTTATAGGAGTTCGACTTCTGTCGACGTCAATTTTTAACGAATGGCAATAAAAGTCATGAAAGTCTAGACGATTTTACGTGTATGGTTGTCTAACTTTAACAATAAAGTGCTATTTTTATTCCAGTGGAATAAAAAAAATCGAATAAAAAGCCTGTTCATAAAAAAAGTGTTTGTTTTTTGAGTAATAAATAAGTTTGTCAGACGTCAGTCATGTCCGTTCCGAGTGTTGTAAAACAAAACAAAAGAATGTAGCGACATTTAGTTCAAGACGGGGCGATAACTCAGACGCCGCGTAGCCACTCGCACAGATTTATTGGTGCAATTGACAAAGTGGCAAATGGCCCATTAGAAATTAGGAGTTCCTCGAGAAACGTGCCATAGAAAAATGTACAGCAATATTTCCCCTGTGTAAGCAAAATTGTAAGCAATAAATAATATCCGGGTGTTCTTGTGTCGCTTGTGCAAAGTTAATTTGAAAAAGGTTTTGAAAGGAACTGAAAATTTATTTGTATTCTGGACTCTTTTTTGTAAGTTGATAACGTTGTATTTTTATCTTTACGCACTAATGCATATAGCTTTGACGGGAGATAAAAACTATGAACTTCTTTTAGCGTATCTGTTCAAAACGGCTACAGAAATTGCTCTCATTTCTTAGATCTGAAGTGGGTAAACCACCCGCTACAATAAAAACCTTTAATACTAACATTTCACATAAACACTGTACTTTAACCAATAAACCGAATAATCGTCCAATAAAAATAAACAGATAATCGAATACAATAATCGTAATAATCGAATAGAGGGAACTAATTCCATGAATGTTTTCAGTCGATAGCTTACGACATGTTTATCGTCATTGAGTAATAAAAACGAGTCTAATGACTCGGGAACTCGGCTCTGGCGGGATTGTCTCTCTATATCATATATGGGTCAATAAAATTTTATGTTCAGTTTAACTTTGTTAAACGCTTCGTATTTTTCTGAGGGAATTAGGAGCCATATCTTTTTCTATAACTTTACCTTGATGATTAGATTGTTTTTTTTTTATAATACACATATACATTAACGTTGAATCGAATATAAGTTATAATAACATGGATGCTCCTTTAGGTATGTTCACATGTTTTATTGTTGGTAATCTAGGACAAATATTACTTTAACAAAACCATATGTTCATATGAGTAGGTACCGTGGAGATTTAGATAGAAATATTCCATGCAACGAAATATACAATGTGTATACCAACGGATTTTACATACATGAACTCATGTTAAGTTTTATTTTGTAATGAAACTGTGACACGACGTTACCAATAAAACATCATAAATGCACGAACTCCGACAAATTCGAATAACTCCGTCATTCCCAGTACAACTCGTTTATTATTCGAATTTTTCTCACCTCTAAAACATAGAGATTAATACAGCAAAAGTTTGTCACCTCTATTTCAACGGGATAGGGTTCCAAATTCAATTTTGAAAAGGAAGTTTCTTTTTAAAAAACATGTGCAAACACATCAGCGGGTGTTCAGTATAAAAAGATTATCTAGTAAGAACGGAAATAAGTAAACAGATTATAAAAAAAGACGTTCCGTTCCCGCCGCGACCCCTCCGGCTGTATTCATATGGTACTGGAAATGTCTTTGTATAAAAATATACTTTTTGGGGATTTTGTTTTAAGTTAGTGTTTAGAGCTAATATTTGTCGTGGATTCTATGTTTGGTGATTCATTTATATTATTGTATGATCATTTGGCATATTTCCTTTTTTCTTTGGGAAAAGTTTAAGAAAACTGGTTTATTATTTATAGTTTTCCCGATCTGTTAAGTTTTAACAACAGCCGCCTGCGCCGTGTCCGAGTTCTTCAATAATTTGATTTAGCCAAGAGGCACGCAAAGTAATGCCTTTTAAGAAGACCTGTTCTTCATATCATTTATGTATATCGTCACAACCTTTAATCCAAAACAATGTCGACTACAAAAAGCCCCACTATCCCACTTTTTACCAACAACTTGGCTAGGTCCCTTGAACACAGTTTCCCCTTTAAAACCTTCTTTTTGTCTCCACTATCTGTTCAGTCCCGCGGGTGCAATGCGTCGGTGTCTCACTGTACCCCTCCCCTCGAGAACTACCCCACCCCGCATGGCGCGCGCGGTCGTGCGTGTCGATAAAAAATAATTGCTTCCGTCACCCTGAATTACAATACAAATAGAGTTTTCTTCGAATAATTTTCGGTAAGATTGTTTATATTTTATTCGAGTTTTTTTTTTTGTTATTTCCGTGGATAAATTCGGTCCTTAATATATGGATAAAAGACAATATCAAAGTATAAAAAATACAGAAAAGTATTTTAAAACGAGTGAAACATTATTTCAAAAATATGTTATATCATCTGCAGGTACACTAACTATACTGCAATTCGTCTAGCTTCAATAGTCAGGCAGAACCCAAAATGAAAACTGACTCTACGATGGTGTAAGTTTTGAAAAGGTATACCAAAATAAAACAAATGAACGTCTTCCCTTTGTCTCACATCTATGTAATACAGTAGTTTGCATAGTCTTCCCCAGACTTCCCAGCATATTTAATATTTACTAAAATACCTAAGCTAGCCGTACGAAATTAACATCTTAAGTGGAAGTTCTCAATAGTTAATCTGCGTTCATTCTCGATTTGCTTCGAATGAAGGCGCTATCGACTGGACGGCTCACAATAGATGCATTGGACCGAGTTTCAATAGCCGATCCAGTTTTATAATGCATTTGCTATGCGCTTGCGTTGTGGCGATAATATAGAAGTTTATATGAAATTGAATAGTATTTCGAATAACATTTCCGTTCAAAAACTTTCGTTTATCAACCTGTATTATTCATATTTTTTAAAGACTATTAATAAATCATCATTCATTCAAAAAAAAACAAAAGGACTGATAACCATTTTAAATAATCGAAATTCTTTCTTGAATAGATTGAAGACAATTTAAAATCAATTTTATAATATCAATACAAAATTCATTACCAAATTGCCAAAATACGAAAACAAAAGCGTAATCAAGATGAAACTCAAGTTTTCTAAGTAATCGTCTTAGTTTCCAACAAATAAGGCAGGGAACACACGTGAGGGCTTCCATTCAACAAGTCAGGCATTGTGGGGACGATCAATCATAATCACAGGCACTTTCAGGGTCTTTCACGTCGACTAATGGTCCACGAAATGCGTTTAAAATCTGCGAGTGTGAACGCATTGGAAGGTAACCGCTCGGAAAAGCACAAAGCCGGTGTGGGATTGATCCATCATGTGTCCTCACCTCAAACGATACGGTTTAGAAATGTGTCGTTTTATTTTCCGGCTTCGAATGTATTTTTATTAATAAACGTTCGATTTAAGATCAACAACCTATATTATTATATAGGTATATTATGGTACCTAGTTAAATTATTTATTCGAATAATTTTTATTCGACTATTTTATGCCTCTTCGGGGGTTACAGGCTTGATGTTATGTTATCTTCTTTATAATTATGATTTTTTGCGACATACACATGCTCTTCAAAACACATTATTACCGTAATTCCTTAACCATATTAAAAAATTATATTCTAAAAAGAATTTTTAATTTAACAATCTTTGACAGCGCCACGCCAATCACTCGACGGGCGGCTCCATTGTACTCTGTTCTGTTATTTTAATTTTTTCCCCGCACAGGAATGTCTTTGAGACTTCAAATGACGCGTGTAATATGGAGGTCTATGTTCGTTTGATGTAGAAAGATTAGGCCATTTGTGATGAGTATTTTTCACTGAAATAAAAGCGAACAATGGCTACGTCGATAAGCCACGGATCCCCTTTGCGGTCTACTCTGTTTACAGTGGCTTTTTTGATGTGGCCACTCTGCTTTATAATGTATAATTCGCTTTGATTTTGCATTGAGGTTTTCTTTTTGGAATATTTGTGAAGTTTGTTTATTTAAGTGGTAGAAATATTTGAAATGATTCTTTTCATATTTAATTCTGTTTTATTATTTGCGTGTACTTGGTACGCTGTTTAAAAAAATGGTTTTATTTTCGGTATCTTAAAGGGTCAGATGACAAGTCACAGCTCGGCCCGAGTCAACAAGGTCAATAATAATACTAGATATTTCTCGCCCAATTACGGTGATTTGTATGGTCAGGCAGAAAATCATTATTTTAAAATAAATCATAAGAAATTAAAAAAAAAACCCGGAGAATTTGATTTTTATGTACATTCAAAGCAGGAAAACATAATTATCTACAACGCCTATTTCAATTATGATATTTATAAGTAGCCTTTTAAATTGTCTGGACTAAAAAATACAAGCGTTCTTTTGCTTTGAAAATGACACACATCGGTTATCTGATGACATTAGAAAAATTGTCTATCTCACTCTTGCACATCAAAATTTACAATATTCTAGAAATCTAGATCATAAAAGTGAAGAGGGTGATTTTTGCGAAAATTTGACCGTGCCCTTGGCTTACATGAACCGGTTAACTGATACTGATAACAATTGTTTTTTTTTGTCTGTCTCTTACGCTGTATATTTTAAAATTTTTGTGCATTCTATATGATTACGAAATTCAGAAACTTGTTGACAATGTCGGGCGAAGGGCCTTCTCAGGCCAGAACTTGTAACTACCAATTAATACAAAATCAGCGGGGTGAAAGTTTAAAAGTTACACGCCGCTGGTCACGTTTATTTAGAACATCGTGAAAATCTGGCTTCAACTGTGTGGGTTATAAAAATACAGACGTGACAGAGATCCAAAACTTAGTGCAAGTGCTTACTCCAAATTCGTGAAAATGAAAAAAAAATCACCTTGTATAAATAGTTGATTCTACGCATAAGATGTTGAATTTTTTATAATTTAAATTCTATCAATATATATATTTTTTAAATCAATATTTTAAGAGGTAGATACTTTTCATGCCGACGGTAACAGTTTTTGGCTGGAGGAGGAGGGTGTGTCAGACTCTAACTAAAACCCACCCGTGTTCCTTCCATTGCTTGTGTTGCCAGAGGCCTCGGTAACCCTTTCGGACTTTCCCGCGACCCCGGCAGGCATCGGCCCTAGTGGACCCCTACACTTGTACTGACGATCTCTTTGAAGCGCGCGTGGAACACAACGCGCCGGCGTCCGGGCCTGGCCCTTATCAAACGGCGAGCTACCCATTGCTCTCCGTCCGCAAGCTCGCGGCTACGGTGACCGGGTATCCGCCTGGGATTCCCGACGCCCAGGGCATCTCCTGCGGCGGCTAGGGGCGAGAGGGCGTGAAATTTGCCTTTCCCTCAACCGTCCCGCCTCCTCCTTCGCGAGCTTACTGCTTCGCAGAAGGAGGTGACGCCTGCCCATGCCCTCTCGCTCCGTACCATGGCCTGAACCAGGGCCGGACGCGAGACATCTCTGCCGCCGATCGCCTCCATAAGGATACGGCGGTGCTCTGCCCGAGCCGGGTAGACCTCCACCGTATGCTCCACCGTGTCCTCCGGGCGATCCACACAGGGGTAGCACCCGGGCGTTTCCTCCCGCCTTATCCGACACAGAAACCTCCCAAAGCTGCCGTGTCCGGTGAGAACCTGCGTCAGGCGGAAGGTGAGGATGCCGTGGCGCCTCTCTAGCCACTCCCTAAAGTGGGGACTTATCGCGTTTTCCATGTCGCCATGAGATCCCGCCGGAGCTCTGTCCGCTGTGCCGTGATTTCTCGCGGCAGCGGAGTTACGCCCCGGCGTTTCGCCTCCTCGTGCCACTTCCATACGTGCGCGAGGACTTTTGCCTCCACATCCCATGGCGGGAATCCGGCAATCCGGCAAGGCGTCTTGACGACCTAGTATCTGGTATTATTATTCAGGTTGAGTTGACTCGGCCCGAGCTGTCACCGACCCATCATAAAATTCATTTCCACTAATGTTAGTTAAAAATGATAAAATTACTTCTATTTTTAAACAATGGAATTACACCAAAACAAAACACAACGCTACCAGAAATAATTATCTCATAACGAACCAGTCTCTGGCCACACGTCCAAGACAGCGAAACTGTCCGCTCCAATACGACGGACACTAAGCAGAAAATTCCATTGCGCCAAAGTTTTGATTGTCCCCGGCAGATGGCATTCTTGCCGACACATTCCCGGGATCACTGAAGAGTGTACGTTTTATTGTGGTCATATCGCAAGATGGAACGTTTGGGTAGGATGACCTGCGGATCCGGTAAATGGGATTTACTCAAAAAAATATTGGCCTTTTGTCAAATTGACATGATTGAAATGAGGCGTACGTAGGTACAACAATTTATAAAAAACAGCCAAATGCGTGTCGGACTGCGCACAATGAAGGGTTAGGATGAATTTATCCCAAGAACAAACTTAAAATTGTAGTTGAAAAACATGTCCTCCAATATATTCCAACTGCAAATATAAGTTTGATCGCACAATATTGAGAGATTTACAATGTTATTTTAAGACCATAGACTTCTTATAGACGGACAGATACACGAGTGATCCTATAAGGGTTCTGTTTTTCCTTTTTGAGGTACGGAACCCTAAAAATCAAAAACAATTTCAACATAAAACTACTAAAATCTATAACAAAATTTAATTAAACCATCTCGCTCACATCTCAATTTAACCAACAATTTGCTAACGTAAACAGAAGGAGCAAATGCAACTTCCGACCCTTGGTCATTTTTATCCCTCACTAATTGTAATTTCATTGATAACACAGTTTACAGTTTGACCGGTCCATTAGACCGAAACAAGGTGCCGTCCGGCCTTACGGCTGTATTTATAACCTTTAGTATAGTTGCGGCAATAATTTCATTAGCGAGGCACAACTAGAGGCCGGACAAGACAAATGGTAGCCATTAGGCCCCTAACGACTGCCCCCGTCAGCCCCTGAACTTTTAACGACGAGAATCAAAGTAAATACGAAACGTTATCTTGCCGATTTGGCGATCATAACTGGCAAGGGTTGCTAATAGGATGTACGCAGGTAGATTGTATCAGTTTTAATTGATGCTTAATGCACGATTTAGTGACCCTTAACTGGACTTATCGGCCTTTGATTTTGGGCTGAGTATCAATTGGTAAAGTCTCTTTATGGGCCTCGCTAATACTGCAGCATTCATTCTTATTGGAAGCTCACAATCAAGTGACTTACCATCAAAACAATTTTAATGGTGTCCCATTCCTTTTGGCGCTTTTATTTAAACTTCCACTACCTATGAAAGAATTATTTTATTAGGAATACAATTGGTTGTCTTTATAAGAGATAACGAGAGTGAGATGCGTCACAAGCCGAACGCTTAGGCCGATCGTGCCTCTCTATCACTAGTTCCGCGCTGTCGCTTGCACGCTCGGCTCAGGCGGAACGTGACAACGAGTCATGCTTTTTCCTACGTGCAGCCGGCACTCATCGATTTATAAGACGTTATCTCGTCAAAAATGTAAAAATCTCATACTTTATTCTAGGAATTCTTATGTATTACGTAAATTGAGCGATTTATTTACTTCTAATAAAAACATAGTAACTCCTTTTGACCGGAACCCTCCATTTTATTCAACTCTTAGTGCAGCCTCCCACGGGATAGGGCCGCCAAATCAGTCGCATTTGAGGCGGCCTCGCGACTCTCACGTTATTGTGTGCGGGAGTCATTAAGGGCCATTCGTGGCCAGCAACTTCTTCTGACCGTAATATGTGGAGATAAGAATGACAGCAGTAACAAATGTTACCAGTCTTGTTTGTTTTGTTATAATAGCAGAGCATGTCTCGTGTTTTTGGCGAAGATATATTATTAGAATGATAACGTGTCAGTTTGGCTGACATTTACTACCACAAACGCGCAGAATTGTGCACAGTTTGCTTTTAAGACCATAGCTTAAAAAAATAATTTAACGAAAGTCTACAACTCAAACATAGCATTATCTACTGACTTACTCACTCACTGGCTGATAGCATACAGCCTTAACTGTTGGGTCTAGAAGCATTAAATTTTGCTTAAGAGTTCGTTATAAATTACTTAAAAGTTAGCACTAAGGAATGATTTTTGAACATTAATTCCCTAAAGGGGTTACCTAAATAGTTTGGAAGTTCATCATTTTTGCCGATGGAAAATCCCATCGGACACACAGCTACACACTCATGCAGGATATTAGGGACATCTGTAATATCCATAAAAATATATAGCAAACTACTAGAAATAATAAAAAAGAAGACAAAATCAATATATTTATAAAAAAAAAGGAAAACAATTTTTAATAATAAAATGCGAATACATTTTAAACGAATGTTTAAACGACAATCATAAGCTGAATTCATGGTGACAGTTTGCGCGTCGATGTCCCTGACACCCTTTTTTTTTTTTTTTGAGGGTGGGAAATTATCAAATAACTTCTCCCGCTCTGGGCGGAGCGGGAGGGTGTGTCAGACTCTTACTGACTAAAACCACCCGTATACCTTCCTTCCACCTGTGTTGCGGGGGCCTCGGTGACCCATAAGTACCTTCCCGCGACCCCGGCAGGATCCCTTTTTTTTTTTTTTTTTTTTTTTTTAGGGTGGGAAATCATCAAATAACTTCTCCCGCTCTGGGCGGAGCGGGAGGGTGTGTCAGACTCTTACTGACTAAAACCCACCCGTATTCCTTCCTGTTGCCTGTGTTGCGGGGGCCTCGGTGACCCATAAGTACCTTCCCGCGACCCCGGCAGGCATCGGCCCTAATGGACCCCTACTTTTGTGCTGACGACATCTCTTTGAGGCGCGCGTGGAATACGACGCGCCGTCGACCCGGGCCTGGTCCTTCCCGGACGGTGAGCTACCCATTGCTCACCGTCCGCAAGCCCGCGCCTACGGTGGCCGGAAATCCGCCCGGGATTCCCGACGCCCTGGGCGTCTCCTGCGGCGGCTAGGGGCGAGAGGGCGCGAAACTTGCCTTTCCCTCAACCGTCCCGCCTCCTCCTTTGCGAGCATTACTGCTTCGCAGAAGGAGGTGACGGCTGCCCATGCCCTCTCGCTCCGTACCATGGCCTGAACCAGAGCCGGACGCGAGAGGTCTCTGCCGCCGATCGCCTCCACGAGGACACGGCGGTGCTCTGCCCAAGCCGGGCAGACCTCCACCGTATGCTCCACCGTGTCCTCCGGGCGATTCACACAGTGGTGACACCCGGACGTTTCCTCCCGCCTTATCCGACACAGGAACCTCCCGAAGCTGCCGTGTCCGGTGAGGACCTGCGTCAGGCGGAAGGTGAGGACGCCGTGGCGCCTCTCCAGCCACTCCTCAAAGAGGGGACTTATCGCCGCAATCGTGGCGTGCCCAGCACTGGGTTGCGACAACCGTACTTTCCATGACGCCATGAGATCCCGCCGGAGCTCCGTCCGCTGTGCCGCGATTTCTCGCGGCAGCGGACTAACGCCCCGGCGTTTCGCCTCCTCGCGCCACTCCCATACGTGCGCGAGGGCTTTTGCCTCCAGATCCCATGGCGGCAATCCGGCAAGGAGGCTCGCTGCCTCACAGGAGACCGTGCGGTATCCCCGGACCATCCGGATGGACATGACCCTTTGGGCCGCGCTCAACCGGCGGGCTGGCCGCAGCGCCAGAGAGCGCGCCCATACAGGAGCCCCGTAGAGGGCCATGGACCGCACGACCCCCGCGTAGAGCCTCCGGCAGGAGGCGTTTGGACCCCCTAGATTGGGCAGGAGCCGCTTCAATGCAGCACCCGCCCGCTCCAGTTTGGGAGCCAAACGTCGGAACGGCAGGATCCCTGACACCCTGTATAGTAATCTAAGAATCGGTTAGTTATTGAACAATTTGATAAATTTTCTGCTGATCATTAATTTCAGCCGTTCTTAATACATTCGTATATTAATATTATTCGAACATTGATTGCTGTTTTCATTCCGACATAATATATAATAGGCTAGTGGACGGATTTTGAAAACCAATTACTAATTTTACTTGTGGTTTACTTACCTTAAAATATGAATATTTCAGCGAAATATTAACATTGATTGAACGAATTTTTCATATTTTTGCGTAATTTAATTTTATTGTCAAAAGGCGTGTCATGGCGGCTCAAGTGACTTTAAAACTTTAATTCTGTCAAATTTCCGAGCTTTTAACAGTGTTGCGAGCTTTTAACACGCACACAAACTTTATCTAAAGCTTATGTCGGAATAAAATAATATTCGGTGGACTTAATTAACAACGTTTTTACATATTTAAAACATAATATTCAAAGCAGACCAATAATTATTTGTTAATGTCTACTTTGACAGCCGTAGCTAAATTTTCATACAATGTGCAATGTAACTACACAAAATTTGACTAAATACTACTAACTTAGTAGTTGAATAATGAATACTGCCACATTGTGCGAGAGGGACACACTACCAATCAGTTATGTTCCTTTCAACACCATTCCTTTCGTACGTATATTGGTAGTTATTGGAAAAGAAACTTTATGTCTGACGTATAAAGTTTGTTTCTATTTACAATTTAAAACTGAAGGCTGAAAGTCGTGACGTGTCGCGCTCTGATTCGGTTATATTTTCACGCAATTATTTCTCAAAAACATAAAATAATCTAAAATCATTTACAAAATTATATTGACTTTTAATATTTTTAGCTCATA
This sequence comes from Atethmia centrago, assembly GCA_905333075.3. Taxonomy (NCBI): domain Eukaryota; kingdom Metazoa; phylum Arthropoda; class Insecta; order Lepidoptera; family Noctuidae; genus Atethmia; species Atethmia centrago. The sequence continues at coordinate 23,055,007 of HG995378.1, read as the reverse complement.
ACCACTCTTAAGTCGAATTATATATTTTAAAACGGCCATTTTCTAGACTTTTACACTGATTATTATACATTTATTTCACACTTATATAATACATACATACATAATCAGTCAATAATGTTCCCACTGCTGGGACACAGGCCTCCTCTCTGTGAGAGGGAGTGGGCCGTAATCCACCACGCGGGCCCAGTGCGGGTTGGTGGATGTCACATGTCTTCGAATTTTTGGTTCTAGGACATGCCGGTTTCCTCACGATGTTTTCCTTCACCGTTTTGAGAGCTGTGGTGATGAAATAATTTACACAAAGTATAGCGCCTGTCTGGGTTCGAACCTACGATCTACAACTCGTAAGTCACGTCCGTTACCACTGGGCCACCACTGCTCTTCTATAAATCGATTAAACTAAACGATCACCATTACAATAAGTATGACCATTTTATTACACAAAGTGACAGATAGCACATGTCAGATTGCTCCTGTGAATTCTTAATTCGGCTTTACAATGCAAAATTCATAAGATATTTATCTTACTGTCAACTAGCCTCAGGGCCGGATTTAGGGCAGGGCAACAGGGGCACTGGCCCCGGGCCTCCACAAAGAAGGGGCCTCCACAATTAGATTTTTCATTGATTTTTATATGAATAAAATACTTCGTTTGTGTCCTTAAAAAACAAAAAGAGTCCACAATCATAACTTCGTAAGGTTCCTTCTTTGAATTGCTTTTTTTTTATCTGTTTCACAAATTTTCCGGGGCCTCCACTTCTTGGTTGCCCCAGGGCCGCCACAACTTTAAACCCGTCCCTGACTAGCCTATACACTACCTTCTCATTTTCTCCTCCCTTGTAATACACACATGGAATTAATATGACAGCGAAAAGTCAACTCAAAGTAAGTAAACACCACGTCTCTACATAATCCTAACCGTCAGACATAAGAGCACTAATACACGAAATAATGTTTATCGGAAGCAACAGTAACACGTAATCCCGTGAAGACGAGGCCGAGGGCTGCGCTCATTACGCTCATTACCTCCATGACTCGTGTGTTGGGGGCCTAATAATGTACATGTGTTGATCGATTAGTGTTATGAAGGGAACATGTGTCTAGTAAGATAAGTGGTTGATATATGCTGTACATTACTTTTATAGGAAGAAGAGTTTCATGTTATTTATATTGAATGTGAAAAGATTTGTCGTTTAGTGATGAGAAATAAAGATATTTTCTTTTCAGGCTTTTTTCAACGACGTAAGGTCGTGGCATACTGCAGGCCGACACTACATTCATTACGACAAAATGTGTTACTTTATGCTTGTTAAACGGAAAAGGAACGTAACGGAACGGAACGGGCTTTTAAAAGGAATATTCACTGAGACAGTTTTACACACTAAGGCAGAGCTCGGTAACTAACATTAAATGGAACGTCAGTCTTACGTGACTTCTGGGGTCGTGGGAAAGTCCGAAAGGGATTCCGAGGCCCCTGGCAACACAGGCAACGGAAGGAACACGGGTGGGTTTTAGTCAGTAAGAGCCTGACACACCCTCCCGCTCCGCCCAGAGCGAGAGAAGTTATTTGATAATTTCCCACCCAAAAAAAAAGTCTTACATGACTTGATTAGTAGAGACCAACGTGTGTGACCATCTCAATAACACTACTTACAAGCTCACGTCAAAAGTACCAACACATTGCCGAATAAAATCCCGCCTGTCCGGGATTAGGGTGGATGTTCATAAAACGCGCGCGTTCATATTACGAGGAGTGTCCGCCAGCCAGTCCCGACAATTTGTTCTTTCACCCTATACTATTGATGAGTATAAGTTATTATGTATACAGGCTGTTGAAAATGTTGGATTTAAATAAAAAAAATGAATGCTACTGCTTCGAGAAGACCCTTAGTGTTGAATGTTGCGTGCTTAAATTTTATGGCATTCAATGTCCTTGGAAAGTATTTCTTAATTGCAATATTAATTTGCAAAATTTATATTTATTTATTTTACCATTTTTTACACACATATACAACGTGTTTTTTTGATATCACAATACTCTAGGGTTATATTCTATAAGTAAAAATATTACAAAAAGTCCTAGAATATGTGGGTTAAAATGGATAGTTTCGAAGATATCATAATACTAACACTAGGATCTCGATGTGCCGCGAGAAATCGCGGTACAGCGGACGAAGCTCCGGCGGTATCTCATGGCAACATGGAGAGTACGGTTGTCGCAACCCAGTGCTGGGCACGCCACGATTGCGGCGATAAGTCCCACCTTTTAGGAGTTTCTAGAGAGGCGCCATGGCGCCCTCACCTTCCGCCTGACGCAGGTCGTCACCAGACACGGCAGCTTCGGGAGGTTCCTGTGTCGGATAAGGCGGGAGGAAACGCCTGGGTGTCACCACTGTGTGGATCGCCCGGAGGACACGGTGGAGCATACGGTGGAGGTCTGCCCAGCTTGGGCAGAGCACCGCCGTGTCCTCGTGGAGGCGATCGGCGGCAGAGATCTCTCGCGTCCGGCCCTGGTTCAGGCCATGGTACGGAGCGAAAGGGCATGGGCAGCCGCCACCTCCTTCTGCGAAGCGGTAATGCTCGCGAAGGAGGAGGCGGGACGGTTGAGGGAAAGGCAAATTTCGCGCCCTCTCGCCCCTAGCCGCCGTAGAGACGCCCTGGGCATCGGGAATCCCGGGTGGATTTCCGTCCTCCGTAGGCGCGGGCTTGCGGACGGTGAGCAATGGGTAGCTCACCACCCGGTAAGGACCAGGCCCGGGTCGACGGCGCGTTCTATTCCACGCGCGCCTCAAAGAGATGTCGTCAGCACAAAGGTAGGGGTCCACTAGGGCCGATGCCTGCCGGGGTCGCGGGAAGGTACTTATGGGTCACCGAGGCCCCCGCAACACAGGCAACGGACGAAATACGGGTGGGTTTTAGTCAGCAAGAGTCTGACACACCCTTCCGCTCCGCCCAGAGCGGAAGAAGTTATTTGATGATTTCCCACCCAAAAAAAAAAAAAGTGTCTCGATGTGGGTAGGTATCTAAGTTTCATTGATAAATACGAGAAATTTATTGTCATTCAAACCAATTCATATTAAAAGCTAAGAAAATGCGACGTCATATTTCACGTAAGAGTGTTTTACATTAATAATCGTGATTTTGTCGAATTATTTTGTATGAATAATGAAAACAAAAAAAAGATAATTAAAAAAAAATCATATGACACTTGATTCTTTGATATGGTTTCATTCATACCCTAGAGTTATGAAATATAAAAAAAAACACCTTGTATAGAGACAAGAAAAATAACAGAAAAATACGTTCAAAGCTGATGCTTATTTCTAAAGAAATCTCTTACAGCATACCTAATAATTCTATTGCTAACTTCAGTTATATAATTGCAGACAGAACGTGAACAGAAAGTGCCATTTATTTTTATTTTAGCTATTTTTTGCCATTTTAGCCACCTTTTATTAATACCACAGAAAGAAACTGAGCAGGCTTTGTGCTCGAAACCTAACAACCAAAATCTGTCAGGTAACTCTTCTCTCTACAACCACACCCTGTAACTTCATATATTTCATACTACATATATTGAAGTACAAACCATAATGTACCTATTTAGTTAACGAGAGTCATCTCGTCACAGCCGGAGATGTATTGAGAGGGAGGCTGACACTACTGTGATTATTGTCAATAGAAGTTATTGTTTCATTAATAGTGAATATTAAAAAATACGTGATTTTAGTAACTTTCAAATCTTTTATTACGCCTTCATATAATGCAAGTAAGTTATGCAAACAAATGTTAAAGATAGTAAAAAAAAAACAAATGTTAAAGGTAGTTAAAAAACAAATGTTAAAGTAGAATGCATTCACATTAATTCTATCTGTGAATATTTAAGTATTGTAGTAAAATATTTTTTAATGGATTCTTGAATCGAAAAATGGTTTTCACAGACCCGCCATATTTTTGAACGGCCTATCCAACAATACCCCATACCATAGGATAGACGAGAAAAAAATATCATCCCCACATTAGATGCAAAAAATAAAAAATATTTTTTTTCGAGGTTTTATATTTTTTTTTCTACTTTGTCCATGTAATTAATATGTATACCTATGCCAAATTACAGCTTTCTAGTACGAAGCGTCTCTGAGCTACAGCGGGGAGAGACAGACAGACAGATGGACATGGCGAAACTATAAGGGTTCCTTATTTACTACGGAACCCTAAAAACGATGTTACTTAAAAACTACTTAAGATATTTTCATGATTTTCTTTTATGAACAGACTATTTTACTATCAAAAAAATAAATATTCCCTATGAAACCAAACGGCGTGGCGGCATAGCGTGAGCGGGACGCGCATTTGTATGGCCAAGGTCGACGGCGATTACCCGACCCTTAAGAAGAAATAAAATGTTCCGAAAAGGGATTGTACCTACTGAATATCTTCTATAAGTTATAGTTGCTGAATGATACACAATTTGGGTTACTATGACATCCTTTTTTGACAACCTGCTCATCTTTAAAAGTTTAGTTAAGTAAAAATTGATTTTTAAACTATGATTGTTGAGGAAAAGACCAAAAAACAGACAACATTAGCCATGTAGAAACAAAAATAAAATATATTGTCCGACAAATAGAAGAAAAACAACACAAGAGCCAGTCGAAAAGCTTAAAAAAAACACGCTTCACAAATCATTAACAATATCACTCGTACGAATCGAGGAGACAGGGGCTAAATGGAACACACGGCCCGCTACTTTTTATTAATTTACGAAATAAAGTTATAATCTTGTTAGCGGGTCGCTTCCATTGTGTCGCGTTACCTGGACATTGTAATAGGATCAACTTATTAAACACTAAGTATACAAACATCAAAAGCGTTTTTGCAAAGCGAAAGAATGACGCTTTTGTTAAGAGGATTTCTATTTTTGCATTTTCATTATTCTGTACAAATATTTTTTTACGTAATTCCTCTTTGTTTACGATCAGAAATATTGTTGTTATTTCATTACTCTCTGTTGATAATAATAAACCATTTATTAGGAGTAATAATATAAAACTTCTCTCGAAGTCGGTGTACCGAAAAGCAATAAACGTGATAACATCGTTCTGCTATAATGGTTATGGGGCAAAATATTTGAGATCCATTTACCAAGGATATTAGCCGATAAAGAGGTGCTTGAAAGGCAATGGAGCTACCTTTCGGACCCTCTGGGAGGTTCTCAAGGAGCGAAGGAAGGTGTTGTGCCCCGTCCTAAATACGATCTAATTACGAAATAGTTTCTCTTCTTGATTTATAGATTAAGTTGAGAACGGCGGGTCGCACACGCGGCGCACTGGTATACCGCTGACATATTAAAATCCTTTCACATGTGTGTTTAGTCGATCGTGTTTATAATAATTTTAAATCATTTAATATGATTAAAATTTTTGTTTAATCAATAAGAAAAGCACTTACGAAGAACTACCTTACCTGCTGAGAGTTCATTGGAACTCCATAATTTATTTGTATATAAGATTTAAAAATATACATTCATTTAAAACATTATAAATATGTAAGAAACAATGTTAATTTTCCTCGAGTTTTCAGAACCGACTTTACGTCACATTACTTAAGAATATAATCCCAAATCAATACAACAGTTCAATATAACCAGAGCTGTTCATATAAGCGGCGGTATCGAGAGGTGTTAAAGGAAAGACGGGACAATCTCCGAGGCATTATCGGATTCCGCGGGTGCTCGGCCCACAATGGATGTTCTGGCCGATCCGAGCTTACTATGTGGGCCCACTGCTTTGTACCAAATCACTTCGCGTAGATTTATTACCCAAAGTCTCCATTACCCCACTCTCCCCTATATAAATTGTAGAATAAGTGTCGCCATATTTACTGGCAACGTATTACTAATCGCCGGAGCCTTCTGTTGCCAGTGTTGCCAGTGGTGAATAGTAATAATTAATCTGGCTGTCCGATGACGAATTTGAATAATTTATATCGGTAATTTATTGGTACAAGGTCCGCGGATCAAAATGAGGAGGAGGCACATGTGCCGCTGGTGAAGGGATCTGAGAAACTAATAATTTTAGTAGGGCAGAGTGACGCTTGAGATAATTAATGTGGAGATGTGAAACCATTGTGTACTAGGTACGGTGGCTTCGGAAAACCAATATTTTTTAAATGATTTTCTGTAAAATTTGTGGCATCACACCGTCATTTTCGTCTTTCATTACTGCATGACACGTAATTGTATTTAGCAATTCCGACCCCATGTTCACGATAACGTATTCAAAACAACTAGAATTGGGTCGTTTCGTCACGTCTAATCAATCGTCCGCATCGAGCGACCGTTGTTGGTCAAACCGACCGCGAAAACCTGATTACTAGCCGATCGGACTGACCGATGACAGTTTGCCGCTGGAATGTAATTACTATACCTTCTGTAGGTAAATTTTACTAATGGTTTGGATTATTTGGACCCGACAACACCAAAGTGAATTTGTAATAAGACCCCCACAATCTTAAGACTTGTGTCGGCCTCAATAATTTATTTACTTTGATGATGTTCGTCTTGAAATGCGAGTAAGTTTCAAGTTTGGGACTGTATGAGTCAAATGGCGACCTGAATTTGCAAATAATTTATGGGAAAAAGGGTTTTCTATAATATTGCCTATGTTTAAATATATGAGATTTTTAACCTTAATTTGGTTTCTTTCGTTATTGTGGAAGGGTGTTACTAATCTCTTTGAAAAATAATTAGACTAAAGGTAAAATAATAGTTATACCAGTTCCAGGATTTTAAAAATACAGTACGATACTACAAAACATTTAATACAATATTAAATTTATAATCACCCTAAAACAAGTCCCTTTCACTATACAGGAACAACATTGTACTTTGATTCATTTGGAGTAATAACGTAAGTGGTGGGATAAGTGCGTCCCATTATCCAGCATACACGTGCAGATGGATTCCTTGTTATAAATCCTCTGCTAGGGTTATATACGAAACATCAAGTCGTAATGAATGAATCCCACAGTACGATAATATGTATGCCATGTTTTGCTTAATAAAAATCTTCACTTCACTAACAGGCTATGCACAGCCTGAACTCCTGGGTCTAGAAACTTGATGTTTTTCAAAAGAGTACAGCCCAATTCAAACTTTATGGCGGCTTGGAACATGAGGCGAGTCGTTGCGCAGTAATTCACGTGTCGTCAGCAATTCACGTGTATGAGGTGCGATACTGCGCAGCGAGTAGCGTATTTCAGAGCCGCCATTAAAATCTGGAACCGATTCAAAATTTGAAAAAAATTGAACCGCCATTAAACTTAAATCAAGCTGTGCTGTATGATGAAGGTGAGCACTAAGAAGGGTTTTTTAAATTCATTCTCTAAAAGGTTAAATAGGGGGTGAACATTTGTATGGAGGTTCGTCATTTTTGCCGGTTGGAAATACCGTCGGGCATACGACTTGTAAAAGAATAACTTTAAGTGTAATCTTTACGCAAGTATAGACATAAAGCAGTTCTGCTATCTAATTATACTTATAATCATCAATAGTAGGTAATTTGTTCGAGCCAAATTAAAGGAGACTTAAAATATTGAAGTTGTAAAACGTCTCAACTTTTCATTCCCTGTCTTTAATCCACTTAATAAGTGTTTGACTTCAAATACGGCAAAACTTTATCATTTTCCACTCTAATTAGTAGGTGTGTAGTTAATTAATGACAAAATTTTTCAGTTTGCTTAGTAACTTTCAGAGTCCCCTTTCGGTAGCTAATCAGCGCGGTACGACAACACAGATGTGTACGACTGCTCAACTCACTCCATATACTTAATTAATTAAAAGAGTACTCGAGTTCGAGCCAGCTCCGGTGCCATTCCTGTTTACCTGCGCCAATGTTTGCCCAACTAACGAACTACTTAATCATCATTTATTCGATTGCAAACGAAAAGTTACAAACTGTCCAATGAGTCCACATGAATATATTTCACCCAGCATGCCCAGTTCGACTGTCCTTCATTATAAATAAATCAAAATTCAATTTTCATAACGAAATTTTAGCATTATCTGATTAAAATGGGCCCGCATATCCGAATAACCGACGGATAAGAAAATTGCATTAAACCTTATTAACCCGTTTAATGTGTAGGTGTTAAGTAAATTTGGATGTAATCGGGGTAAGCCTTTTTTCCGGGGTGGGGTTTGCGGAGCTGAGAAAAATTGCGCCGGGATTTATTGGCTTGTTACCGGGATTTAAAAAAAGGATCGTCGCAGACGGGCCGGGAAGGAAAGGAATGCGTCCCGGACTCCGGACTCCCACACTCCCGGCCTCCCGTGCTCTCGGCGCGCGTTTGATGGTTTGAAAAAAGGCCACCCTTGATGCTCATTTTTGTGATCGTTTTGATTTTTTCTCTTTTTATTTATGTTGGCTGCTAATTTCTATTTCATTTGAGTTCTGACTCATATTTGCTGCATGATTTGGACGGTTAATGGTAATTTGGGACTTTTAGTTTAGGGACTAGTGAAAATATGGATCACCTAAAATTCACTAGTCCCTAGTGAATTTTAGGTGATCCATATTTTCTCTTTGAACACGGGTTGGACTGTAGTCGTGTCACCAATTAGTGACCTATCCCTATTGCAGAAACAGTCTAGAAACGACAATAATTACTTTCCGCTGTATGTTTGTAGTCTTTTACGAAATGTAGGTTGTAGGTTCGAACCCGGACAGGCGCTTTACCTTGCGTAAATTATTTCATGACCACTACTCTCAAAACGGTGAAGGAAAACATCGTGAGGAAACCGGCATGTTGTTGTGGCCAAAAAATCGAAGACATGTGACATCTACCAACCCGCACTGGGCTCTCACGAGAGAGCAGGAGAGGAGAGGAGGCTTGTGTCCCAGCAGTGGGAGCATTATAGGCTGATAATGTGTGTGTGTGGCTGTATGTTTGAGGAGTTTTATTTACAGACCCGGTCAACATATTTAATGTCAATATCTTTATATATACCTAGTACGGGTCTAACTTTTATAAATTGTTTCTGTCTGTAACTCGATTGCTCATCAAGTATTTTAAGTGACTCTTGCCATCCTCTCGAGACCCACTCGAAGCTTCTTAAATATTCACAGACCGAGATTGTTGATCGCGTCTTTAGACTGACAGACGGTCGACTTTTAGGTATCACTCAACTAAATATAACTAAGTATAGGTACCAGTCTTGTTTTAGCGATTTTATTTACTTATTTATTTAACAGTTTATGTACACACATATAAACAGACAAACTCAAAGTCAAAGTCAAATTATTTATTTCAAATAGGCACATAAAAGGCACTTTTGAACGTCAAAATTTACAAAAAAAATAGAATTGATTCTAGTTGCCCCTTCCAAAAGATAGTTTCGTATGGAGAAGAATGGGAAAGAAACTCCGCCGTCTCAACTGAAGCGGCTCTTTGTGCATATCACGGATACGTTTCCTCCGTACTCTCATACGGTCTCTTGTTGTGGGGTAATTCGGTGGATGTAAATAAAGCGTTTATGTTACAAAAAAAATGTGTGCGTGCAATCTGTGGAGCTGGGTACATGGATAACTGTAAGCCACTGTTTAGAAAGTACAACATTTTACCGTTAGCATGCATGTATATTAAAGAATTGTGCCTATTAGTACGACAACATCCTGAAAATTTTATTAAGCATAGAGATGTAACCAAAAGGAATGTTGCCTCTAGAGATAAACATAGGCTCTGCTTACCACAATGCAAGCTCGATGTATATAAAAGAAATTCGTTTATAATGGCTATTAAGATATACAATAAATTACCAAACGCCTTTAAAGAACTATCTTTGCTTATGTTTAAAAAAAAGCTGATTCAGTGGCTTCAAGAAAAATGTTTTTACACTGTTAATGAATTTCTGTCACATGTTCACACATTCTAGTTGCCCCTTCCAAAAGATAGTTTCGTATGGAGAAGAATGGGAAAGAAACTCCACCGTTACTCTTTTAAAATGTTTTACAAAATTTTGTATATGTACATTTTAAAATTATATATGTGAAGACGATGCACCTAGAATAAAATTACTATACCGAAATAGGTAAAAAAAAGAATGAAAAATAAAGCAATGACAGATAAATTAATATACACATATTTACAAACATTCTAAAAGTATACGTTTTCCTAAAAATAATAAATAAAGTAACAGGTCAGCGTGTGAGTTGAAAAACAAGAAGAAAGGAACAGAAAAAGATGTACAAAAGTGATGGTTATTTCTAAAGAAATCTCTTCCAGCATACCTGCGATAGGACTGTAGACAAAGAGATGTAGACACCGTGTGTAAGAGCAGAAGAGACAACAAAATACATTAAAAAAGAAACTATTCACGAATTTAAATATAAACATACAATAAAAGAATATACTTACATACATACTTCTAAAATAAATATCACTAAAATAGTTGTATGTAATTAGTAGTATCAAATAATAAATACATAATATGCAACTATGGCAAAGTGGAAAGATAGTGTTATTTCACTCTTCTTTTAAAAAGAGAGACGGTTTGGCAGTCCCTAATGTCAGGCGGACGTGAATTCCACAACCGAACCGCGTGCACAGCAAAGGAGTAGGAGTAGAAGTCGGTAGAGTGGGGAGGGGATTCAAGGAGATTTTTAAGGACAGGCGTAGGAAAAACGTTCCCGCGATATTTGAAAGACTTAGGCCTACTACTTACATCACAAATTACTAAATGTGTTTAGCGCTAAACTTATTTAAAACATCGAACTGGCAGTTGTTTGTCAGGGACAGAATAATGTTTTAAGGATGTTCGAGCATTTAGCTATTTGTGGTGCAAGCTCCCGGCTATAATGTATTTTTTAACAACTAAAAATCATAACAAACAACTGATTCGCTTTTGCCGACTGTCCTCTATAAATCAGGCAAATATACTTTTTTCACTGTAGCAATACAATCGTTAAACGTTACAAAAAACTGTTAAGTAGGTACCTACTAAGTTTTTTGTCTCATAATAAGATGTCTAAGAGTATAGGTGCAGTGTGCCGTGTACAGCCATTAATAAACCATTTAATGTTAAACAATTCGAAAACAACAACCACCAAATTGAAACCAAATAAACAATGTCGGAATACAAAAATCTCGCCGGTAACAATCATGAATATTTTATAGGAAAAAGAAGTGATACTCCTTTTCCTTGTACGTGACGACTTCGGGCTGGCAGAAATAAATGAGTTAAATTAATAAGAGGGGGCGGTTAGTTACAATTATGTTTTTAAATGTAAGCAAGCCGGCTCCTTGTTACGATTTGATTTTTCTTGTGCGACACGCCATTTGTCGGCTCTACGGTGGTGGAGGGTAGAGTTGTATTTGTTTTTTTGTGCTTTTGATCTTTTTTGTTTAAAAACGTAGAAGAGTAGTTGAGAATGATGCATGTAGACGCGTTAGTGAATATTGTTTTTAGAAATTTTCCTATTATTTTTTCCGTTTCCTTTTTAGTTTCAGAATAGGAAGGTTCAAAGAAAGATTTTAAAAAAGTTCTAAGAAAATGAAGATAAAAGAGCTGATGAAGAATATAATAATCTTAAAAGTGAATATCATAGCATAACAAATCGATATTCGTAGGATGGTTTTATTTAAAATATACCTTGAATTAAACTTAAGCATACATTCCTTATCAAAGCATTTTTCTTTACCATCGTAACAATCCGCATTTACATCCGTTTACAAATTCACCGTTATTAAGCTTTGATTTCGGAAAAGCAAAGGGTTAGAAAATAAAAATCGCGACCCTCCCGCGAAAAATCGGGTTAAGGAGGGTAGAAAAAAAAGAAATACCGCGCGTTGTTTTCTAAAGACGGGGGTAACCAGGTAGCGAGCCAAATGAATTGCAAACAGCATTATTATTTCCTTCAGGAAGTCGTATATATTCCGGGGCGCCTTTATTTTAACGTTTCTTGCTTTATTCATTTTTTTTCTTACCCCTTTTTATTGCCGACAAGCTCGTAATATATTGTAAACGCACAGCGAGTGCCGGCTGTAAACAACTATTACAACTTAATAGGGAAACGGGTACCAGTTTATGGGGTTTTATTTTTTATTAGAATTTTTTTGGCTGAAAATGATTTTAGATTTATATCGTTAATATCAGAATGTGGATCCGATAGACTTTATTATCTATTTGCTTATATTAAAAATAATAAAAACCCAAAGATATTTATTTTAAATTTTAATTTATCAAAGTGTATAAAAACTCGATAAAGAAAATTATATTCCTATACAATGCGAGATTAGCTTGGGCTGGGAATGTGTGGTTTGGTGTGTGGCCGTGTGAACTTAGAATCTGTCGGTGTTCGGGATCCGTGGCTCGTCCGCAATCTATTCGCGCCGGTGTGACTGATCCTTGAGCGAAATAGTACGTAAGTGGTAGTTTTAAGGTTAGTTATTACAAAAATATTACATTTGTATAAAATCAAGCGCTTCTCGCCATCAAACGAATAGGTTTGGCGAGTAAATCTGTAGAGAAAAACATTAATATTAAGATTATATAAATATAAAAAAAGAATATATTTAATTTTTTGTTTATTTACCAAAAATAAAACCTATAAGAAATTAACACAATGCCCTAAGCATTATTACTACCCTAGTAATTAGGTCTAACAAAGGATCTAACCAGATAAGAACGAGTACATTTCTTGGGTGAATAGTTTTGCTCATAAAATCCGCTATAAAAGGGCGATAACGGCCGATTATGGGCTCTGTAACGGCACTCTAATAATGAATTGTCTTTAGTATAATGTCCGATCGTGATTGTACCAGCTATAAGGCTTTTGTTCTAGATTAATAGGATGAAATTCATAATTGCTTAGTTAAATTATGGATCGCTGTGTACCTAACTTCTGTTTTTTTTACCTTCCTTTTGTTAGAAAAATAAAGGCATTTTCTATAAAGTTATATTTAAAATGGCTGATAAATGGACGTGATATAAAAGAACATTGGTCGTGGTTGTAAACAAGGGGCACAATTATTTATATCAGTAACCTAATTTTCCACTAGTACATTACTTTGGTGCATTTGTAAAGCTACATTGAAATGTCGACGCTACATTCAAACCATATATATGAACATAATTTTAAAGCGTAAACTATGTACACGAGCATAGTTTACATGTTGTATACGCAAAATATCGCAGCATTATGCTGAGATAGGAGCCTTTTTGGCATCGCACAAGTTGTTCTTATTGATTTTCTTTGTTGTTTTTTGTTTATTCGAAGTTTAGTTTTAAATGCTTCTTGTTTTTTACTTTTGTATTTCTTGTGCGTGTCACAAATAAAATATTTTTCTTTCTTTCTTTCAAAATTAAAAAAATGGGCAACGAAAAATACTACCTTGTATAAATCTACTACATTTCGACTTACACACACATACGACATTTACACATGTACAAGCTGATATTCCGTGTATGCTATTAGTTATATTTGTAGAGGGTAATAAAGCAGCGAGTGGAGCCAATAAACGTAGATTATCGGGAGTTATGATGCGATTCACGTTAATGCGACATGACAACAGGCCCCGGGCTGCGATCCTGTGAGCGGTGCCAGAATAATGAAATAAAGTCACTTACAAGCTTTTTACAGATAACAATATTTTTGGCGGATTTTGGTCAAACAAATTTTGCAGTTCTAGTTTATTTTTTTCGGGCGTAAAATAAATAAAACAGCTTTTTTTACAGCTTACTGTACGTGTTGAGCAAGTAACTAGATCAATTACTGCTTATCAATAAATATACCTAATTTCACTTTTCTATGTGAATTTTAACTTATATACCTAAGTTATTTCGATCTTTGAACCTGCCGAAGTAAACTGCTTATTTTTCCCCCACAGAGTTATAGCATTGACCTTTACTTTTAAATCTGTCCAATATTAAGCTCTGTTGTGTTTGATATCCAATTGATCTCCTAAAAGAATACGGGGAGGTCCTACCACTGAGCAAACAGTTCGACATCGAGTCAATGTTGACTTTGCCTCGATCTCCCCTATTCGTATAGCGACAATAAATCGTATAAATAAATTACCGTTGTCAATCTCCAATGATCTTATTTGTTTCGGAATGCAGTATGTACAAAGAAAACTTTTTTGAAAAAAAAAATGTAATAACTTTCTGTGAAAAAGATTTGATAGGTTATATTTTTAAGGTACTCTATTTATTCACTATTTTTTTTAACTGCCTCGATGGTCTAGTGGTCGCAAGCGCTACTGCTGAGAACGAGGTCCTGGGTTCGATTCCCGGATCGGCCAAAGTGTTATTGGGTTTTTCTATCTAGAATTTCTCACTAGCAGCCCGGAGTCTGGATTCGTGCCCGGTTGATGGCAATAGGGTCGCCCCCTATTACATGGGACTTAAAAACATAACTGGCGAAATGTGGGTGTATTACAGGTACACCTCTGCCCAACCCTTCGGGGAAACAAGGCGTGATGTTGTTTTTTTTTTTTTTTAAATGAAATGATTTTATTTTCTGTAAGTAGGTTTGTACAAACACTTTTACACGTCAATCATATTTAGAAAAAAAAACTAATGAGGTCGGCGTTTCCTATCCGACTACTCTGAGAAGAAAGGCCGAAACAAACTCAGAGGTCACAGTCTCTTTTAAAGTCCAGACATAATTTTGGTTAGATCATGTGAAGACCACATGGTCTTCACATGATCTAACCAAAATTATGTCTGGAAACCAAAATTATGTTTAGTAAAAGACCATTTCAGACACCAATCTACATAGATTGGTGTCTGAAATGGTCTTTTGAGGAAAGAACCACACAGAATGACTGGACCTATCCAGTTAGTGCACGCATTGTGTTTATGTTGTGTTGTCTATTTATTCAAACGGCTCTTCCAAAAATATTATTTAAAGCTAAGTTTTAACTGAAACTTATTCTTTATCATAAATACAATTCCAGCAATCCGCATCCCCCTCCAGTATGTAACAAAAAAGCACTACACTTTTTTGGGGTGAAACGCGAAAATAAAGATATGGTCGTGGTCGCAAACATAACGATATGTTGACCGTGGGTCGTAAAAAACACGTTAACATCCATTCACGTTTATGTCCCCTATTTGCGCGTAACCACCGGCCAAGGGTTACAAAGTAGCTGATTGCTCGCAGCCTAGCATGACCTTTTGTGTGTTTTAGAGGGAAAACTGTGTAAAATACTGAGAAATTCTATTCGTTTTTAGTATATTTCATTTGTTGTATAATTTACTAAATAATAATAATAATAAGACACCGGCGGACCACTATTTTTCATATTTTTAAATGATTTTTATACCTTTTTCAAAAAATATTTAAAATATAATATGTCGGAAATACGTTAGTCACTAGTTTGACTAATCGGGACGCCAGCGCACCAAGCGTCGCTCGACAGAGTCTAGAACATAACGCTCGACCCGAGTTAAGGATAGTTGGTCGGAGGCGGTCAAGCAGTGAACACGTTTAGAAAATGTCGCGCTTTCCGTGTAGTTGTGTCGTGAACCTACAGTGTGTGAATAGCTAGTGTGATTATTTGATCCTAAATTATAATTTGATTTAAACTGCAAACGGTTTTTCTATTGTGCAATAACCAACACTTCCCATTATACGCCCACAGTAGTTAAAATATGGCTGATAATAACGAGAGAGACGTACCTTCTCCGTCATCAGAAGTGGGATTACGTGTTGGTTCAGGCGCAAAATGAAAACTCTGAAAGTGACCGTTGGCGTGCCATGTTTGAACTACAAAATGCAAACATGCGAGCGCTTGAATTGAAGCCCTGCAAGTGCCTAAAACCAAAAATCGTGTGGATCTCCCTGGAGTTCGACCCAGACAAGGTAGATACGAATGCGCGATCATGGTGCGCGATAGCTGATTTGTTTTACTGAAAATTCACTGCAAGTAGACCCTTGTTGCCTATGCGAATCGACACACACAGGAGCACAGAAACAAGCCGATTGACAGCAGAGGAAGAGCTACAACGTTCTCAGTATCGAGCCAAGCAGCCCCGCAGCCATCAGCGAAGCCCTTCGTGTGCTTCGAGTGTGGGAAACCTGGACATATCGCGGCCCGGTGCACGAATAGTGGCAGCCAATCGGATGGTGGAGCACGTGTTGTAAGCAGTGAACGGTGAGTGGATGTTTGCGCCGTACAACTACCCTCAGGCACGTTAGAACACAACGGTGAGCTGTATTATTTTGTTTACGATTCTGGTGCTGAATGCTCGTTAGTAAAAGAAATTTGTGCAGCCAAATTAAGTGGCAAACGAGTTTCTAACGTTGTTGCGTTGACTGGTATTGGTCAAACATGTGTATTCAGCCTAGAACAAATTTAATGTAGCATAACGATTAGCGAACACCAGTTTGAGATTTTCTTACATGTGCTTCCCAACCTTCAAAGTAATCTTATGATAGGACGTCAAATATTGAACCTAGGCTTTTCCATTAACATGTCTGCGGCAGAGATATCGTTACATAAAACTCTTGTAGTAAATTCGGTTATAAACTGTCATCGACAACAAGATGGTTTAAAACTATTAAAACAAACATTACAGGTGCAGAAAACACTCAGCTATTGCAAATTTTAAATCGATTTTCACATTTTTTTACTATCGGCATTCCTATTACGCCGTTTTACTATTAGCCGACCAAGGCAGATGTTTTGCGAGTAAGGAGTTTCGCGATTTCTGTAATAGGAAAAACGTAAATTTGCACCTCATAGCGACCGGTTCATCTCGTGCGAATGGGCAAGTAGAGCGTGTAATGAGTGTCTTAATAGATGTTAACTTCCGTAGATATAGGACAAAGGCAGCTGTAACAAAATTTTTGGTTGGCGATTTCGCGTTATTAGAAAACGATGAGCGAAATCAGACTAAGTTAGATCGGAAGTTCAGAGGTCCGTTTAGGGTAGCCGATGTTTTGGATGGTGATCACTATACGTTAAAAGCTTTAAATTCTAACCGTACTTAAAAAGACTCTCACGATAAGTAAAGAAAGATGCCAGTAGGTCATGTACCAGTTGAAGTAGATAGTGATCACAATGGTGATGAGCAAGCTTAAGTTATGGGAAACACCCAAGTAGGGTTCTCTATCGGTCGTAGTGTGTAGTCAGTGAGTGATGCACACGGGCGATCCACTTGATGGATATGCGTACAGATTGATCCATGCGCTGGATGTGTGACAGCAATGCGATTGCTGGTTGGCTGGAGAGCCGTGGCGTTAGAGGTCTTACTTGAGGGTTTCTGTAAGCTTGGCAATTTTTGGTGCAGTAGAGTTTTAAATGTTGGTTGATGGTAAATGGCCCAGGGTAGTGATTGTTGTATTTTCCCAATTTTAACATGTTTGATTTTAAAAAGAACGAATTGGTTAAAACAAAACTGAAGAGTTTAAAAAAAATCCTTATTTTCACCGACCCGATGAATATAGAGTTTGGTCAGAATTGGCCGAGTCGAACAAATACTGCTGTTGATTTCTGGTTGCAGGTTAACACACGAGGACGTGTGCAAGCAGGATGGCCGTGTCGGAAATACGTTAGTCACTAGTTTGACTAATCGGGACGCCAGCGCTACCAAGCGGCGCTTGACAGAGTCTAGAACATAACGCTCGACCTGAGTTAAGGACAGTTGGTCGGAGGCGGTCAAGCAGTGAACACGTTTAGAAACTGTCGCGCGTTCCGTATAGTTGTGTCGTGTACCTACAGTGTGTGAATAGCTAGTGTGATTATTTGATCGTAAATTATAATTTGATTTAAACTGCAAACGATTTTTCTATTCTGCAATAAATAACCAACACTTCCCATTGTACGCCCACAGTAGTTAAAATATGGGTGATGATAACAAGAGAGACGTACCTTCTCCGTCAAATATATTTTATATGTAAAAAAAAATAAACGAAATAATAACAATAATAATAAAATTCTTTATTTATACAAAAATCTTCAAAATGCTTAAACACTAGGTCTCATGAATTTCAGTGAATAAAAGTCATACAGATAGAGTAAACCCCGACTCCCAAAGTAGGAGATCCTGTGACTTAGAAATGCATCTTTAATAAAGTCAAAATGATGGAAAAAAATTAAGATGAAGGATTCCATGGATAACAAATAATTAAAGACAATGTCAGAAATTGTCTGTACTTTTGTGTTTTAATGAAAACCAATCAATATTTAAAAAAATCAGAATAAATATTTTCATTTTCTACTGAAAGGATTTTAGGTTTTGGCTCTAAACTTGGTTTATTCCATGTAAGTATTATTTTTGTGGATTTCGTCTTTCGTAACATCAAATACTCTCATATTTTTGTTTCCGATATATTTTTCTCCTAATATATACCATACGAACAGTCATTTCTCGATAAGATAAAGGAGAATTTTCGTATTCCTCCTACAGACGCTTTGTAACATGGCGTTCTACGAGTATCTAAGGTGTTCAAAACAAAAGTTTCTTACAAGTTTTATCATGGCTCCCCTTAGGAAAAGGGGTCCGTTGACCCATTTTTCTCGAGATGATCCACTGAAGCTGTAGCTAAAAACGTTTTATTACATGAAGCTTGCTGCCATGGGTGTAGGCAGACTGAGGGAACCGGTACAACTAGGTACTTACGAGTGTACTTATGTTAAGGTGGATCCGCAGTGGTACATACATAAACTCACGCCTTCTTCCCATGGGGGTAGGCAGAAACTATAGAACGCCACCTGCTACGCTTCTTACTTACTCCTTTTGCTTGTTTACGTTCATACATCTGGTCATACACGCACGCCAGTTGCGAGTACTACGCACCTGACCTTTTTGAAGAACATCATTAATGAGGTTACTATATGTCATTCTGGGGCGGCATTTCCACACTGAAAAAAAAATGGTAAACCCAATCGATTTTTCGATAATATTCACCGCTTTGGTCAGTAAAAATAGAGCCTATTGTCCAAAGAAGTAAAACTAACTGAAAAAAAAAACAGTTGACTTAAAACAGTAGATTTTATAGTGCATCTCTTAAGCTCTGAAAACGGCAATAATTAAAAGAAACTGTTTTTTTCAGTAAACTTTAATGTTCATCCAATTGAAATAACTGTTTAGCTCTTTACTGTTTTTGCCCATTTCAGTGCACTGTCAGTAATCAATTATTTTAACATAAAAGTAAGTTCCCTGAACCGTTTTTTTTTACTGTACAACAACAGTAAAAAGTATCGTTTCATTTTTTTCAGTGCACGGACATCCGCAGTGGTAACTCGTGAAATTCAAATTTTCTTTGGTCTTTGCAATTTGCAGGTCAGTGTCCAGTTGTATCTTGATCGAAATATGATTCGCGACCGTAACAAATATGTATGTATTTACAGAATTATGATTTTTAAAATCATTCATACATCTTTGACTAAGTGATATTTGTTCCGTAAGAACTTTTCCATAAGAGATCTGTTTTTATGGAGCAAATCTCTGGAATCTGACAATGACCTGCAAATGGCTGAAAACGTAAGAAAATTAGAATTTCGCGGGCTACCACTGCGGATCCACCTTAAACAGCTGCTGTTAACAAGAAGTGTATTATGAAGTCTGTTGATCAGCACTGGTAACTGGTTTACAAAAATACTAGTGACGCTTCACGGTATTATTGTATGACTTGACAAAATATCGAGATTTCCTTATGAGTTATATGTCATCATCATCATCATTCCAGCCGGAAGACGTCCACTGCTGGACATAGGCCTCCCCCAATATTGGGGGGGTTTGCCATAATCGCCACGCTTGGCAGGCGGGTTGGCGATCGCAGTATGGTGTTAAAATGCATAGAGAACGCTGCTGCCCATTCTCTAGTAAGTCCCTTAGTCGCCTCTTACGACACCCATGGGAAGAAATGGGATGGTACTATTTTTTACGTCCGACACCACACGGAACTGAGCAGTTATATGTATGTAAGTTTAATATACATTTCGGAATAAATTATCTGAACGATGATAAAAACTGTAACAAAACTCTTTATGTAGTTTAGAAGAACAACGCGGTCCCACAGACACAGAAAAGTGACTTTAATTTATAATACTATGAAAAGGCGTACTAGAATAGTGGTAATATACAGATAATACCTATGGAACCATTAGTGCGCCCGCGCCAGACTGATTTGGTATAAAATTCTTGCTATAACCGCTATAGCAAGTTTTTTTTTAATGTAAAGGGACGGAAATGTGTCACAGAAGGTGGCAGCTTGAGCATGGATTACGTAAGTACTTTTTAATAGCATGGAATTAGTGTACTCGTGGAATTAGTAAGTACTATATAGATTGTAGGTCGAATTTCGAACAGCGGGCGATAACTAGTAATTAATATTTTTTTGAATAAATATTTCACAATTTAGCTTTTTAAATTCTGAGGTTAATATCTGTCGCTGCTCAGTTGCTTATTACCAAGGTTAGATGTCAGATGTTACACATCCTATGCGAGTACTCGCTTATGATGTGTAACATCTGACATCGACAAAAACAAAACTCCAAAATACAGCAACTAATACTAAGCGTCTGTCTGTCTGTCTGTCCCTGTTGTAGCTCAGAGACGCTTAGTATTAGAAAGCTGTATTTTGGCATAAGTATACATATAAATCATGCCGACAAAGTGGGGTATCGTTGGATTAGCTGTTCAAAAACATTGTGGATCTGTCAACACCATTTTTCGATTCAAGGATCCGTTTGTCTTGAAAATACGTGCCTTGAAAATATTAAAGTGATTAATATTAAGCTTTAAAGTGCAATTTTTTGTTAGAGTCAAGTGTCCAGCCAAGTGGTTGTTTATGGAGATGGACAAAAAATCATGGCAGTAGTTCAAATAATAAAATTAAAAGGAAAACTATCACAGCTAAGTAGTATTTACATGTTATCGAGTAATAGTTGACCAACTTAAATTTTTCAGTTGGAGAATTGACCGTGACGTATATGGATGTATGGGAGAACATGTTTTTCAACTACATTGTTAAGTTTGTTTTTGGAATAAATTCATCCCAAATTCTCAACCAAGGAACCCTTCATTGTGCGTGGTCCGACACGCACTTGGCCGGTTTTTTTATCTAAACACACTTTAGGTTTCGACGTAAACATTTTGGTAACAGGTCCTTCTAGCCGAAAAATATATATTTAAAAGGAAGGTTTTTTTTATATTTTAAAGGTTGTCTTTAAAAGATCGCTTTTAGCGATAAGACCGCCCATCGTGTCACCCTATGTAAAATTTCTACATTTATAGCTGTAATTTTTATGGTGTACATAATAAAGAGTATTCTATCTATCTATCTATCTATATAACTCTCATACGTACTCCCATAAATCCAAGATGGCCGGTCATATATCCAGTCACATCGGTCCTCGCTTATTGAGTTATCTCAGTTGCTCGTCTATCGATTGGACATATCTACGAAGATACATGCATGAAAGTCCGCAGTTATTGTTTTATGTCATGGATAATAAGTGAAATGGACTGATTGCGCCTGTTATATTTTATTTGTCTTTGTTCTGTAAGAGAAGTCGACGAAACCCTATTATGAGAATGACAGAAATTGTCGGATTTTTGTACGATCGCTCTAATCATAGAGGCGCCTGTTTAAATGTTTTGAAACCAGAATATACCTATCGTTAAGTCCTATTTATTATACCTAGTGAGAATTTATTTATATAACCAAATTACAAGATGATTATTAACATTAACTAAATTAAATTAAAACTAAGTTAAGCCTAAAAAAGGCCCTCGGGGCATTGTACCGAGAATGCTGGCGGCATTTCCTCGTAGAATTGCAATGCTGATGCGTTGTGCGAGAAAGCTGCCAGTTTTTAGGTCAATATATACCTAGTTTTTGTTTTGTGATGAAAATATTTACCTAATTGAGGTGATCAATCCCTCATATCTAACTGAGAAAAATAAATGTGAACTAACTTAAACAATACCTACCAGTTACATGTTTTCTCCAAGGATGCAACGTTTCAAATGAACAGAATTTTAAGGCAATATGAACATTTAGCACAACAAATTCTACTTAAGCAAAATAAGTTACAGCGAGGTTATTAATCAATCAAGTGAAATACCTACCTGAAGGCAGATCAAGGCGAGGCGAATTAGCTCAGGCAAACAAGAGTCAGCCGTCCTTCGATCTTATTTATTTTCTCCTCTATAATTCGTTTCCGACCCCGTTTAATGTTGATTACATTCCACTTCCAAGGTTCAACTTTGAGATGGAAATAACTCGTTACTTCTATTAAGTAATTAGTCAGTATAAAGCGATGCTTAAGTAATGAAGCGTAATTATAAGAGAGGACACGTCTTAGGAGTAGAATAATTAAATCAATCATCCTTTCCCCGTGGTGTATAATCTTTTCAGTGAAATTAAGTTTGAATTAAATACTCTTAAACGAATTTAGTCGCTGCTTTGAACTCGATAGCCTTTTGGAATAGAATTTGAGATGTTTGCGAAGTTCGAATCATCTCAACTTATATTGGATTTTGTCGAAAGCAACTAAATAACGTCTTATTTTGGTGTGTTTTGATCATTTACACTGTTGTTGATTGCTTACTTCAGAAAATTTCATAGTTTGAAACTTTCTGTAGTTTATAATTACAATATAATAATAATATATTTTAACACTAGCTGCGCCCCGCGGTTTCACCCGTAAATTTTTTTATCCCGTGGGAATATCGGGATAAAAAGTATCAACCATATATCAAAGAACAATGGCAGCGTCCCATACATTGTTTTATTTGAAATTAAATGACTGAAATTTCAAATAAAACAATAAATAAATAAAAAAATATCTTATAAAATTCAGCGTCATTTTCTGACCTAGTTTGTGCAAGATATTTTGTTAGAGAAGGCAGAGATTAATAGATATTCATTGTTGAAGTTTTGGACAGAGTGATTGCTTCTGGTCAAGAGTTTACAACTGTCAATGGTTGTCAATGCTAACAACCAAGCTAAAAAAGCTAAAGCTTTGTAAGGACTTTGAATATACAAGTCTTTTTAGTTCAGAATTGCCATAACATTTAATATTTTTCCTACTTCACTGCAATATTCTTATCTAAGGAAGAATATAGATTAACTTGGATATACAACAAAATAAATGTGTTATTTATTCATTTACTCAATATAAATATAAACTAAACATTATAACAACACCACGACAATTACGCTGTGCCTACTATTTGGGAAAATAAATATAAAATGGCAATACTAAATAATCCAACCAACAATTTCCTAATCTTTTAAAACGAAGTAGTTACATAACTTTTAACTAAACATATTTTTTTTACTCGGCCTTAACTAGATAATCATCATCATCTGCCTAGCCTTTTCCCAACTATGTTGGGGCTTCTAGTCTTACCGGATACAGCTGAATACCAGTGTTTTACATGGAACGACTGCCTATCTGACCTCCACATCCCAGTTACTGGGTAACACGGTACCCCTTGGTAAGACTGGTTGTCAGGCTTGCGAGCTCCTGACGGCCCGTAACGACTGTCAAAGATCTACAAATGACAGCCGGGACCAACGGCTTAACGTGCTTTCCGAGGCACGCAGGGGTCTCGGTATGTAAAGATGGTCACCCATTCACGGACCAACCGCGGCAAGCGTAGCTTAACCTGATCGATCGCCCTGTGCGGCTGATATTACTTAGCCACAAGGCCTTAACTAGATAATATGATAGTAAAAAAAAACGTAGATAACTAATTGCATTTATTTTGTTTGTGTGTCATTTTAGACCAAATTGATTTCAAATATTTTTTTTTTTTTGGGTGGGATGTTGTCAAATGACTTCTCCCGCTCTTTATGGAGCAGGAGGATGTCAGACTCTTACCGACTAAAACCCACCCGTGTTCCTTCCATTGCCTGTGTGTTGCCAGAGGCCACGGTATCCCTTTCGGACTTTCCCGCTACAGCCGTTTTAACCTGAAAGCGTAACAAACTCATTTTCGCATTAGGAATGTTAGTTAGAATAGTTAGGAGTGTTACTGTAATCTTATATTGTTGTTAAATTGAATATTATGTGTCTAGATTAAAGAACTATTGCTGAGGAAAAATCTTATGAGATTCCTTTTCTTTGGAAAACATGAAAAAAAAAGAATCGAATACTTTTTTTCACGTAGTTCATCTGTCAAAAGTATGACAAGACCGTACATTCAACCATTTTATCAATAACGCAACATTTTTACATCACTCTAATAACATTTGATTGGTAGAATAATTTAAAGCGATCGCTCTCCCGGGGGAGGATGCGGGCTGGAGCAAACTTTTAAAGATATTATCCTGGAAGGGTTGAGGCCGAGCCGTGCGTCCTACGTGAGCCGGCGCGCCATCTGTCTTCAGCCGACTGGAATTTGTTTATCTCGTAGATATAAAGTATTTTAGGATTAGAAATCGTGTTTACTTTGGTGGAAATGGTCATGTTTACTGTTATTAAGGTATTGTTTGCGTAGATCCCACGTTAGCTAAACTACTTAATGCTATGGCTAACCTGTCAAAAATAAGAAAACAGTTTAATTGCTTTCTTATTTTAGGCCGCACAGGGATGTCACTATTATTTAATTCTACCACATAAACACCACCATATTTCTACTCCTATTTTTTCCATTTTATTATATCCTACTGTTTCATAAGAGTTCACTTTTCTTAGTCACGATTTACATGCAACAAAAACTACAAAGCAAAAATCCAGGCGTCAATAAATGAGACAGACAGTGACAACATTATGCAAACGTGCCGCAGTAACCATAAAAATCAAGACATTATCCACAATAGTCGCGTATCGACGCAGGAACTGGACGCACATAAATTTATCATTTTCCACTGCATAAAGCATAAATTCGAATCATTGGTCCTTCCTTAGGGGTTGAAAAACTTTGTTGCATGGAAGTAAGGTACCTACATTCTTTAGAGTTTTTATTTGCTAAAAATAAAATGTTAAGAATAAGAAGGGTTTGACTATTTGAAAACTGAAGAAAGAACACTTTTTCATGAACCAATTCAGAACCAACTGTTTCACGAAATAAATTGTAATACTATAAATTTGTTCATAGAAAATCCTCAATACGATTTTAGGGGGCTATCCCCCTAAAATCGTATTAAACAAGCGCAAAAATAACTCAAGCACGTATAAAGAATTTAAAAAAGGAAAATAGATTGAATAGGTCCACCGTATTGACAATAGTCCTCGCCTTTAGCCAGACACTTGCTATGCCCACTTGTCACCCACATCGGACCGCGAGGGTCAAATCTACATAAGAATATCCACCCAAAAATATCCATATTTTTTTAAATTTGATTTCAGAACTTGGACAAATGTTTGCTATTGAAAATTGGAGGCGATAGTGACGTGACGGAAATTCAATGCGACAAAGTTTCGCTGCATAATAAAAGATGGCGGACTTATTGAATGTTTTTGGCGCGAATATGGTCAGGACCATGTTTGGAATTTTATTAAATTGTAGTAGAAGCTGCTTTGAATAAGGTTGCTATGTTTGAATGTACTTTGTGTTGGTCATATTAATACATACTCGTTTATACTAAAATAATATTTACCTAATAAGTCTCTCTTACTCTCGACAAGTCGGCAGCTATTGGTGTAGGCGTGTTCGATACTTACATACAAGTATTTTCGTCTAAGAGATTTCTAAGGATGAGCATTTTCAAACTTTGCACATGCTACATAACTGATAAAAACTACAAGAGTGCCGAAAAGTGTTAACACTTTTCATATCCTCAAGCAACTCAACATTTCTGTCTGCCAACACATCCTCACGCACAAACCATCAATACTGCAATACCCAAAAGAGATGCAAACAGCCACTGGGCAATACCTTACACGAAATACCGCGCTCCCAGTAAGTAAATAGTCATGTCTCAATGGCCGCTAATAACGCTGGAGAGTAGGCGCGTTTCACCCAGGGCGTAAAACTTTGGACGTTCGTGTTCTTGTATGTACTTGTGCACAGTACACATCTGTGCTGGCCACAGACCAAGTTCTGGTACAGTGTTGCGGTGCTGACGGCTCCCAGATATGTCATATTTGAAACCCTCCCCCCTCCCCCACCCGAGCTGTGGCACCCCCGCACGCCGCATCGGACATCTTCTCGTGTAATGCGCCGACTGATTGTACTTGTACGAGGATTTTGGGGTCTTGATACTTAATATGTTTAACGATATTTTAAAAGAATAACAGCTTAAGTTTTTTTAAGTAATTATGAGGCTGTGCTCTTGCGTGCACTAACTAGCGTAACTAGGTACAACCAAAAAAACAAAAAGTTGTTGATAATGATGTTCAGAATTTAACTAATCCCATTTGTTTTTGGTGTCAGTCAATCAGATATTATTAATTGTATCGACAATAACGCGTACATATAAAATGCTTCATTGTATTGTATGATATTGAGATAGATTCATGATAGCACAAGTTTAAACCTTAGTGGTTTTTGGTTGCTATCTAATTAGGTAATCCTGTGTTCTTTTGTATAAATGATAAATAAATTAAAAAAAAAAATCAAACAAGCAATGGTAGGGTACTTCTTGTTTTGGTGTGGTCCCAATACAATAAGTTGGTGGACACAATGCAATATGGAGGAAAAGCGTGGTTATTCATGTCATGTATGAAAAACATGTTGCGACAAATATCAAAACCTACCAAGCACCGTACAAGAAGATGAATGAAACGAGTTAGTCCGCCCACTCTTGGCAAGCAAGTTTTCTAACGAAGACGTCACATATGCTGCCTACAACTTTCACGCGAATATTTGTATTCGAGACGTTCCATAGATACGGGAACACAAATAAGTATGTACCTATCTGTGCAAGCTAGCTATGTATCTTGTGGGTAGTTAAAGATGATGAAAAAGTTGGTTACTTGACACTAGAGAAATGTTTTTGTTACATCAGGGATTAGATTGTGAATGTGATTGTGTTTTACATTCTTGGTCCTTTTGGAATGAAACTGGGGATATTCATAAATAGAAAAAAAATCGACAGGTGGTTGCGTTGCACCTTAGCCACATTCTTTTTTTGACATTTATTATACTATTCGAAATCTTGTAATTTCATGATGGTCTAAAAACGTTTTTAGAGAATCCAATTTTTCTTGTGTCATCAATTTATGTTGCAAATTATGCACGTAATTAACTACACATTAAGAAGAAACACAGAGAAATAGACCTTGCATAACAAGAATAATTTAAAACTACCACCAGAAATATGTAAACCCACAAACTCCATATTAATTCATTCCTAAACACAATCAAACAAAATCATTGCGAGCCTCACTCAGTGAGTTGGTGGTCCACATAACTACAGGCTGCTCTCAAAGGAGCTATGTGTTTGATTTGGACCCGCTTACCCGCCCGGCAACAAATTGTGTTCAAAACTTCGCCTTGCTAGTAAAAACCTTTCGCATACCGGACTCTTTGCACTACATTTGCTAAAATAACGGATACATGTACGGTTTTATTTGGGTTGTTAGTTGGTTTCTGTAACTGTAATTACGTATTTTGATTGGGTTATTTGAGAAAATTTTGGATGTTTGGGAAAGCGCTGAGAATCGTAATGATGAAAGTGATGGGCGGGTTCATTAGTAAAGATTACATTTCTGACATGCTTATTAAAAGTAACTACAAAAAGAGTACGTTGTTCCTGTTTCTTATTTTTCGCACACCCAGTCTGGCGACGATGGTTAATTTTTACCAGGGTATAATAATATTTTTACACAAGAATCTAAAAGTTAAAGTAGCTGCACCAAAACATAAAACAACACAAGATATGCACTCGACTGAAATCCAGCACACAAAATCAAGTTTACCCCAAAAGCTTTTCGAAGTCCGAACTCACCACACGTACTTTAAAGCGAGTCGCAAATTCCTGAAAATCCTTTAAAATCAGCGGAGCGATCCAGCCGGCTCGGAGTGACCGCGTCCTGATTCCATTAATACCTCACTCCCCCTCTTAGAGTACCCCCTTTCTCAAAAGCAGCGTCCGAACGAAAGTATCTCCTAATCTAAGCTGGACATCACGATAACGATATTATAAACCATTGCCGCCGACTACAATTCGCTTTTAGAGGGGCATTACTAACTTCAACGCATTTAATCCGAACCCCATTATAGTGTGAGGATCTTGGCGCAGCTAGGGTTGCCGGATTAAGTTTTTGTCTTGTCAATGATTCTGATATCGGTGGATCGGGCAAAGCCAATAAAAGTGAATAAAATGGTTTTTCATTTGTTTCTCTCTTGAGGATTTGGATTTTGTTTTGGCAATCTAGACGATGCAGCTGTTTAGATTTTGTGGACAGTTTCGATCGAGTTGTGAGTTCAATAACACGGACGAGATAGAAATTTAGTGGTCTTTCAAGTCTTTTGTTCATGTCTTGACAAATTAATTATCCTTCCTTACTAAAATATGAAACTATTCAATTCAATTAATCTTTATTGCAATCCATAATGTAGACATACAGGTGTAATAATAAATAGAATCTATTAAGGACCCTGTCGGGCACAGCGACATTTTAAATAAGTAGCAGAGAGGAATAGCGCTCTAATGATTTTCGTTATTACTAAATACTTAATTTATTTTATAACTATCTGTTTTCTTTTACAACAATATTTTCATGTATTTATCACTCATTTATTTATTCTCTGAATATAATATGTGTCGCTCAATGTATTTATTTATTTTTGTATTATATTTTATGTTATTATTATTTAATTATTCGTTTATTTTTTTTTTATATTGCAATTAGTGTCTTTATTATAGTTTTATGTTTATTTAAATAAATACTTAATATGTTCATTATATTTTAACTAATTTATGTTTATTGTTTTATTTATCTGGTAAACAGTTTCATCTATTAATTATTGAAATTATCCGTTAGATATTTGTCTATTGTGACTTACTTACGTAACTTATTTAAAAATATATTGGTTTTGTTTTCTTGTTTTATGTTTTCCTATAATTTATTGTATATTTTTATTGACATAGCATATGGGCCAGAAGAGTGCAGTTTAAGGCGGGAAGGGAGGCAAATTTAATATATTTTTATGGCGCAAATAATATTTTGTTTGTATGTCTTCCCGTGTTTCAATTCGTTTAATTTGTTATTGTTTTCTCAAGAAAATTGCAACATTTTTTTAAGTTTTTTAATCACACCTTAAAGAGTCAACCCTGAACCAACAGAAAGGGTCTGCGAAAACATCGTAGCGTCCACTTCGGCCGCTTGCGCACACCGCGAGGCATTTGCGTAAAGCAATTAGTGCGTAATATGGACGGGCCCTAAGGTGATGACCGAGAACATAACACTACGGAGACTAGGCATTACATGAGGTGGAATCGTGTCTACTCTGAAATTTCTTGAAGTTTTTAGGAAACTTGTCTGGTAGAGAATTCTAAAAGGCCTTGTTCACTCATTTACTGCAAAGAATTTATTCGACTTTTTAATTATCATGGCGGCACTTTGTCATTCGATTATATACAAAAACAAATACGAAAAATATTTTTTTCTTTTAATTATTCGATATGATTTAGAGGTCGCTACCAGTCGTCAAACTTTAACAAAAAGCATTGTATGCCCACTTAAATAAGTGTCTCACCAATGGTTCATTTTGTATTTATTTAGGAATATAATAAATGGATTACAACCAATAAAGAACAAAAGCAGTATTTGCTATTATTGGTGAAAGAGTACAGGAATAAGTACCCTAATACTGATAAATCAACCCCTGTCTCTTAAAAAATAACTATTCAAATACATACATGTGTCTCAATTTGTAATAATAACACTAATTTTGTATTCTTATGTTCAGACTTATTAATAAAAGAATCCAATAAATGTAGAGATTAGGAGTTTTTATTTAAAAGTCATGAAATTTCATTTAAAAAAAACTTAAATAGTATCTTATTACTATTATTTTTTTTTTTTTGAGGTTGGGTAATCATCAAATGATGGAGGGTGTGTCAGACTCTTACTGACTAAAACCCACCCGTATTCCTTCCTGTTGCCTGTGTTGCGGGGGCCTCGGTGACCCATAAGTACCTTCCCGCGACCCCAGCAGGCATCGGCCCTAGTGGACCCCTACATTGTGCTGACGACATCTCTTTGGTCTTATTACTATAAGACACTATTTAAGTTTTACAGGGTGTAAAGTTCACTCATCCTCTACAGAAAAGGAAGTAATCCTCCGACCAGACGGCTGGTGGGCAAGAGCCCCACGGTTGATGTCGGGATGTTGTTTATATTATGCTAGTTGCGCTGTAAACTCTGCTTGCGCGATGCAGGATTTTGCGTGACGTCAGTGTGTTGCGTAGTTCGCTTGTGGCGATGTAGATGTCCACAGTGTCTTATGGTATAGAATAAAATTATGTGGTGCCCCATGAATTTAAAGATTTTTTATATTTTCCTAGGAATACGGACCACTCTAATACTTAAGTATTTATATTTCTTGTAAAATAGGTCGGCATTAATGGTTATTGTGGTGTCATATCTAGACATTAATAATTGCCAAATATGTAAAAATGTTTATAAATTAATGAGTTAATACAGTGCTGTTTTATTTTCTTAATCCTTCACGTTATTCTTTTTTTTATTGTAAAGCGTAAAGGAACCTCTAGCAAAGCCTCTATTTAATAACATTCTATCATCCAGCGTCCCTCACACCGGCTATAAAGCGCTTTAAAGCTGTCTTGCGTTTAGTGGTGGAATTCTTGAGAACGGACGGCGTGCATTCCTTGGAGGGAATGTCTTGTAAGTTTTATTGCAAGATTTTACCATCTCATTCTGTGGCATGTACCCACTGGCCAGGGTGTTGTGGTCGACTCAGGATTGTGGAGCATGAGTGTTTTATGCTTGAAGGGAGATATGTTTATATGTCCTGAAAACCTTGTGATACGTATTTAAAATAAATGAAACACATCTTTAATGCCACTTCAATTTGCTAAGTCTTCGCACTATATTTGTTATAACAGCTGGATTGCCTCGATGTTCACATGAAAGTAAGTATATCATTATTATTATTCTAACCATTACGCCAATTACGTAGTACACAGAAAATAAGAAATACAGAGAGTGACATAATTATTCATATTAAAAGTGTGTGCGTGCGTGTACTTTGCAAAAAAGCTTAAGTCATAGATTTTAAATGTCATGATAATCAAAATAACATGTTTTCGAATTGCAAATGCTTTACTTTACCGATTCTAAAAGTAACCTTATATCCAGTCTCAAATGAAACTTTCAACCCAATCTGAACTGAACAATGTAAACAATTTACCTCAATAGCTTATTCCCAATAATCCTTACAGCGTACACATTATTTATTAGATCAATATTGGCGAGGTCTAGCCGCCCCACGCCATAATGGTTATCGGCCCACCGTTTAATTACTTGCGGACTGAGACAATGGTTAATAAGAAGTGCTCAGCACTATCCCTAAGATTTATTGAGCTGGTAAGTTTCAGGAGATTAGATGAATTCTAAAGTACTAATAACTTGTGTGTGGGTTGGTGGAAGGGATTTTGTGTTTTCCTGTAAAAGTGTATAAGAGATAAAGCATAGGTAAGTTATTTTTTGCAAATACAGAATGACTCATATAGTCTGAAATTATGTTGCACTCGAAGAGATATTTGTTTCGATCTGTTCGTTACTGTTTATTTCGAAAACTGGGATGCTATCCATTTGGAAAGGAGATAATCTATAAACCAGCGACTATAAACATATGTAAAACAATACCAGTAATGATCGAAATTATTAATGTCACGTAGTAACAGAGTAGAGTGTTTATTTTTCCCTCTTTGTATTGATGGTAAGTATCTTTCAACCTCAAGTTAACCTAACATTCAATGAACTCCTCCACTAAAACAACTTCTTTACACAAGATGGGAACAGTATCCATAATTTCCTTGGACAAACTTACAAGCAGTACATCAAAGATATCGACTGAATATTCAAAGGGTCTGACGAGGTATTATGTAGAACTATCGGGCTCACCTAGCCCTCTAATTGATTGAAATATATTCAAAACAGTAGCGATGTGGTCGACTATTCAAGGGAGTTAGTTCGATTTGATTGTAATTGCTTTAGGGATGTGAAAAATAATATACTGGTAAGAAGAGTTGGATGAACTAAGAAAGAATCAAAGGCAAAAATGTAATGGAAAAAGCTATTTTATACACTTATTCATTTGAATATAAATTTCATTTAATTGTATTGCTGGACATTGTTTATGTAATTGAAACGGTCATTTCAAAAACCACTTAAGTCACATTTTTTCCAACATGCTTTTTTTGCTGAAAATGGTTCCTCAAAGGTAGATGCGTATTCTGGGTGAAAACAACTTAATTCAATACATTCCTTCCTCTTTTCTTATGGAAAAAAAATCCCAAACGACCAGAAAAAGTCATTTGCACCTTCGACATACATGAGTTTTCAGTATGATTCAGATGCCGGGGTCGCGGGAAGGTACTAATGGGTCATCGAGGCCCCTGGCAATACAGGCAGCAGGAAGGAATACTGGTGGGTTTTAGTCAGTAAGAGTCTGACACACCCTCCCGCTCCGCCCAGAGCGGGAGAAGTTAATTGATGATTTCCCAACCAAAAAAAAATCGAGGAATATATTGATGGATTGATTAAACATTCATTCTCATTAATAATGAAAATAACAACTTCTGTTTCACTTCCATCAACCAAAGCCTATGATTTGAAAGTGCCCATCAATAAAATAAAAATAGACGATTTAAAAGAAGTTCAAGATAGCATTCTGGAAGAGCATATGCCATTTTATAACAACATTTTTAGCGGGCCAACTGCAAATGTTGAAGATAATCCAGATGAGAATGATGGAGAATATGACTATGTACCATAAAGATATTAAAACATGACAAATTAATACATGTAAAATGTTAATAAGATTATTTTTAAGTGTAATTCTTAATTATAAGCAATAAAAAATATGATTACTACGATTGTTTTGGTTAAATTATATACCACTAACCCTATTTCTCGCTAAAACAACATAACTCAAGAACTGTTTTTCAGGTTTTTTTCATTATATCTATTAATAAACTGTAAAGGTTATATGCTATTTTAATTTTTTACCACTCAAATACTAAATGAAACATAAAAAAGTCCTTTAAAACTAATTTGTTTGTGTATGAAACAGTTTTTATTGATTTCTGGAAAATTATAATTTGGGACTTATGAGGTTTTTGAAATGATTGAATCAATTCTAATGTGTATTTTATTTTTTGTTGATTATTTTAATGTAATATAAATACATATACATACAATACATTATGTAAAAATAAAATCATAAAAAAAATATGGTTTAATTTTTATACAAGGTGGTGTTTTGCATCCTCGTCAAATTTCAGGAGGCTGCTATGAAAGACATATATAATCAAATAAAATTACGATACCTGCTCAATAATTAATACATACTTGTTTTTTTAGTTATCTAAGTTTGACAGTATTTTAGAATACACCACTTTCACAGAACCCCGTTATGTATGCGGTAGTGTGTGTGTAAAAGGGCAGTTACAGTGCGGTATCACACGGGCCACGTTTTAACATGCGTGTCCCACACACGCAGATTTCCAAAAATTAGAAAAAAATACCTACTTATTTTATTGATTCGTGTCGAGAATCATTAGCATAGTTACCTCC
Organism: Atethmia centrago; assembly: GCA_905333075.3. Lineage (NCBI taxonomy): Eukaryota > Metazoa > Arthropoda > Insecta > Lepidoptera > Noctuidae > Atethmia > Atethmia centrago. The sequence goes on along the minus strand of HG995378.1, from coordinate 23,021,329 downwards.
TTGAATTTGATGAGGATGCAAAACGACACCTTGTATACATACATACATAATCAGCCTATAATGTTCCCACTGCTGTGACACAGGCCTCCTCTCTGTGAGAGGGAGTGGGTCGTAATCCACCACGCGGGCCCAGTGCGGGTTGGTAGATGTCACATGTCTTCGAATTTTTGGTTCTAGGACACATGCCGGTTTCCTCACGATGTTTTCCTTCACCGTTTTGAGAGCAGTGGTGATGAAAATAATTTACACAAAGTAAAGCGCCTGTCTGGGTTCGAACCCACAACCTACAATTCGTAAGTCGCGGCCGTTACCACTGGGCCACCACCGCTCTCACCTTGTATAATGTATGGACTTTGTATGAAAAAAATGAATTATTATTATAAATCATTTAAACTATTAAACAAGAAAGGGTTAAGTTTGATAGTCGAGGTTTAGTCACGGCGGATATAATGTTGGATATAGCCCGTTAGTATTCAAACAATTTTAAGTTATCGTCATATCAGCCGAAATAAATTATTGTGGTTTACTTAAGTTATTTACTACTACGACTCAAAATATCTGAAACACTGCCAGCTAACGTGGCAGCCAAGTTTTCATATCTTAAAACACTTTTTATACAGATTTGTAAAACTACAACTATTTATTTTAAACAATAACATCGTATACTTAAAGAGTCAACCAACACACGAGCCAAGTTAACGTAATCTTTAATCTAATGACACAGTCAGCTGACGAGGCGTCCAAGTTTTCTAATCTCCGAACACTTTTCATACGAGTACCTTTAGCTTTCTATACTATATACGTAGCTATTTTAAACCCACTTAAAATATACCAAAATATTTAAAACAATAACACCTTATAATTAAAGAGTCAACACACGAGCCAAAACTAACATAATCTATAATCTAATGACACACGGTCAGCTGACGCAGCGGCCAAGTTTTCTTATCTCAGAACACTTTTCATAAGGACGGTGCACTTGAGCAATAGCGGGGACGAGCAGACTACGAATACGAATGTGAGGACACGACATTATTGTATTGGATATTTTTAATATTGTCTCTTTAGTTTACACGACGAGAAACTGAATAAAAGAGGTTAACATAATTATTCTGTTAACGTAATTATCAAACGGGATGTCCGTTTCTGGCAATCGTTTAAAGTTGAGAGATACAACACTTTGAGAGAAAAAGTTAAGAGAGAGTCTGTTCATGCAACTGTTTGTTTGTTATATTTGGAGTAACTTGTCTTGTCTAAGTTGAATAATTCAGAGGTTAATAATTTAATTTGCCAAAATAATGCTTATTTTTCTTCTGATTATCTGTTGCATTTATTACCATGCATTTTTAGGCAATATGTTTACTGTTACTGTTTCTTAGTAAGAAGATAAAAGAAAGAAAGAAAAATTATTTGACCCAGGTTAAGGCACACAAAATTCATACAAAAACAAAAAACAGAAAATACTTAAAACAGTATTGTGTGCCTCACGGCTGCGCCAAATAGGCCCAGTTCAGCATAAATGCCAGACAACTAGTGCCTGGCGCTGGTTTTCAACTGGACCTTATGTTTCGAGGACGTCTTACGGATGTAAATCAGTTTTATAGTGCTTGTAAATATTGAAATAAAACATAGATAGATATGTGTAGTAAATAATAATAAAATCGCTTAGAGATTTTATATATAATTTGCAGACACTACATTATTATAAAGCAAGCTGAAGTGGCAGTGGGCTGGCCATGTTTGTCGAAGGACCGATGGCCGGTGGAGCAGACGAGTCCTGGAGTGAAGACCGCGTGTCGGCAAGCGTAGTGTGGAACGCCCACCAGCTAGATGGACCGATGACTTTAAAAAGGTGGCTAGGTCAGACTGGATGCGGAAGGCGGAGGACAGGGTGTTGTGGCGCAGCCTGGGGGAGACCTATGTCCAGCTTATAGCAGTGGACTGTTATAGGCTGAGTTGATTTTGACATTATTATATACCTACTTTACTACCTACTTAAAATATGTTTATAATTTTTTCACAAAACATGATCAATCTACCTTCAAACTGTTCCTACCCCGCTTTTTAAAGCAATATTGGTATTTAGTTTGTCAGAAACTCCACCGTTTCTTTCGTAGCTCCCGACCACAGTTCCATACGTCGCTATTTATTGCGATCGCTCGTTAGCGATAATGCCCGGGCGACATGTTGCGATAGTACGCAGATAAACGATTTTCTTCATCACTCTTTTGTTTTGGCTGTACACGCTTTTGTTTGGAAATGTTATTGTTTTGACTCGAGTGTACTCATGATGTGTTGGTGGCTGGTGGAAGAACTTATCAGGGGGGTAACCATCACCTCTTATAGCAGTATTATTATAATATTACTTCACAGTGGGAAAGTAATGGAGCTATACAAGACTTATAGCTCCATCTCTTTCTCACGCTGAAGTAATATTGAAATAATACTGCTATAAGAGGTGATGGTTACCCCCCTGGATGTAGATAAGGAAAATGCATAGATGTGAACAAAGAGTTTTCACTTATTAGAAAACGTAACCCTATCTGTGCTATCGCACAGTCGGGTATAAAGAATATTATTTTCAGCAGTGATGTAGGGAGTCTAAATTACACTACGTGTTCGACATAAAACATTAGGTAGGTACTAACTAATGTGACTCGAATAATACCATTCCTTCCGCAAAATTCTGTTCTTTTATTATAAATAAAAGAATAGATTTTTTTCGATCAGTGTTCTTAGTTATTTTTTCAGTAATTACACTTTCAAAAACAAGTTTTTTTTTTTGGGGGTTGGAAATTATCAAATAACTTCTCCCGCTCTGGGTGGAGCGGGAAGGCGTGTCAGACTCTTACTGACTAAAACCCACCCGTGTTCCTTCCGTTGCCTGTGTTGCCAGGGGCCTGGGTATCCCTTTCGGAAGTTCGCCGTTCAAAAAAAACAAAACTAGCTGTGGCACTTAACGAAATAATGAATAGAAGTTAAGATACATGAAAACTGGCTCCTAACTGATTCACTATTCCAGTCTTTCACGTAGGTGTTTACTTCGTCTTATTACTTTAGCAATCAAATTAGGCGACATCTTGCGGCGCGGCGGTAAACACAAGCTTGGCTGCAATATGACTCCTTGCATATTGTAGGAGTTTGCTTATCATTCTTTTGTTCTAGACTTACTCGTAAATATTAAATGGTTTTATTCTGGTAAGATAAGATCTTGACTTAATGCAAAGATTTAATTCGTTTGATTAACCCAACAGTCTCGGCTTTACTTAAATCGGTAGAGTCACGTTTCTGTTACACCACACATCGACACCATAAATCTTTGACTTAATACTCATTCAGTCAAAGATTTATGGTCTCGACGATTTAAAAAAAAATCTTTAATTCGGATAAGCAACATCCATATGGGTTAGTAAAAAACAAAAAGAAAACTTTTACTTATAAGTATAAGTTTAAGGGCTCAGTGATAGGGTAGTTCATATCTATCGCTTTATAACTTCAGCCCAACATTTGAATCCACTTCAAAATAGGAATATAAAAGTATTTTAGTGATATTTATTTTAGAAGTATGTATGTATGTATGTAAGTATATTCTTTTACTGTATTTTTATATTTAAATTAGTTAATAGTTATTTTTAATGTATTCTGTTTTCTCTTCTACACTTACACACGGTGTCTACATCTCTTTGTTTTTTTTCCTATCGCAGGTATGCTGGAAGAGATTTCTTTAGAAATATGAATCATCTTTGTACATATTTTTCTGTTCATTACTTCTAGTCTGTTTATATGTGTGTACATATTAAAATAAATAAATAGAATAACGGTGATGGTAAATGGGAAGGAATTGGTAAGGAAATAGCATTTATTTCATTAGCCGGTTTGTCTAATGACGTGGTAAGAATAAAGGTATAAACAGATATTGCTGCATGCACAGTGGATTTTACTTTCTCTTTAGAAATCAAACAACCTATTTTGGTGGTCAATAATAATACCGTATGCTTATGTATTTCCCTGTAAGTAGGAAATAAAATAAAATCTGTAAAAATAACCCTTATTTTTACAGTTTTTCTATTTTATTTCTTGAAACATAGAGCCAATACATATACCCGTATTACCTACTCGTTTCATAAATTCATGAATAAATTAGAGAGTATTTTTTTTATTTCTTTTTTCTAATAGTAATGCGTGCAAAAGTTGTAAGTAATTGGATCGATTGTACAAGAGACAGACGAAGTGCACCACGCGCCCTCGCGTATTAAATTCGGTTATTAGTCCCGCAAACTTTGATCAAGCGGGTTGACCCCGGTTCATCGATCCGCGGACTTTCACCCGGATCATAAACTGAGCCACCCACTTTCAAAACTGAAAAAACAGTTCCCAACTCACTTCAAAACTAAGTCTTCCTAATCACGCGGCGCGAACAAACTTCCTCCAAGTTTTTTCCAAGTTCAGTTAAACTTCATCGATGTGGGGATCGTTCACCCTGGCAGGGACACTTGCATACGACTCCGGCCGCCGGGCCATTGAAACAAAATGTGGAGCAAGGTTGGCCGAGATTACTTTCGTCGGGAACTTTTTGCGGATCGATACGGAAGTTAAAAGTTTATTACGAGCGCGACAACGCGGCGTCGTAAACCTAACTTTGTCTACCACCGCTGACGCCAAAACGCGACAACCGCGCTTTTAATTAGCTTTCATCCATCGCTACACGCTCATCACTCATGGTATTCTTATTCTGGACTGCGATACCCAGTTCCGCTGCAACACGAAGGCTAAAAAGAACCTTTATTTACTTTACATATCAGCACCCGTAACTAACGAGCGTAATACCTGCTCAGCATTCGTATTCACAAAGGTTTTTCTACCTACGCCGGCGGCGGGCGTAAAATAGGAGGCGAGTCGGGAAGGAGGCATAAAGGAGAAAATAAAATAAAGACGGCGCCAGCGAACGGATGCGAGGTCCGTGAAAAAAGTACGAGGAAAGCAGGCTTAATGGTGTGGCGCAGGTGAGGTGGGCGGGGCCGGGTGGGTGGTATGTTACGATTGGTCGGCGCCGCCCAGCCGCGAGTACGCCCCCCGTCCCCCGCCCCCCTCCCGCGAGGCGCCCCCCACCCCCGCGGCCACCGGCTATCGCCTGGCGACCACCTACAGCCACCCGACGCAAGCTATGCCTGTGTCGTGAATTAGTTTGCCAACTCTTTGTCTATGGCGTAGCTCCGAGGCTGTAAGTATGGACGGCGGACTGAATAATCGATAAAGGTGTTTATTGAAAACGGGTAAGGACGAAGCACTTTATTGCTTCTTTATTATTAAAGCACGAGCTGGGTGAGTCAACTGCTACGAGCGTAGCCGATTCTGGCGTAGTACCTACAGTCGTAGGCGACGTAGCCCGTAGCATGGCGTAGCGCTCAGGCTTCCTTGCCAATGTATATTTCCAATGACATTATTTAGAAGATTAAGCTTCACAAGTATGTTATATTAGTGAATTTTGGGAAAAAAATGTGAAGGTAGTTACTAGTTGGCTGTCTTTCTTATTCTAAACTTTGTTATGCTAACTATTGCTGGGTCAGTGGATAACGTTCATATCACAATTACAGAGGATTGTTTTTTAATTACTATTTATGTAGACGTAAGCATTTGTCTCACAAGTTATGAAGTTGGAAAGTCGAACAATTACGTAATCAACAGCTGTTCCAGCCAGCATTTTATTACACTCAATTAAAAAAGGACTTTTCAAAGTTGTGACCTTGTGCTTTTGGGACAGTGCATAACGTATTCAGTTCTATTCATTTTAACGAATAGACCTGTAGGTTTATCGCATTGCAATTATAATTACCGAATGCTTGCAGTGTGTTTAATTTAGCGTGGGACCATTTAGTTAGTGACTGGCTGCTGCCCGCTTCGCCCACGTGGCTTTTTAGGGTTCCGAGTCCATGTCCGTCTGTCTGTCTGTCCCCACTGTAGCTCAGAGAAGCTGTAATTTAGCATAGGTATACATATTAATTACGCCAACAAAGCGTTAAAGTAAAACCTGGAAAATAAAATATGTACGTAACGTGGGGATGATATTTTCTTTTCTCGTCTATCCCATGGTGTGGGGTATAGCTGGAGAGCCGGTTTAAAAAAATTGCGGGTCTGTGAACACTACTTTTCGATTCAAGAATCCGTTTGCGTAATATTAAGCATTAAAGTGCAAATTTTTGTTAGAGTCAAGTGTCCCCCCCCCCTCCCTGCCAGCTAAATGGTTATTTATGGAGATGTGAAAAAATTCATGGCAGTAGTAGATAAAATGAAATTAAAAGGAAAACTATCGCAGCTAAGTGGGCTTTACAAGTTAACGAGTAATAGTCGGCACACTTAAATTTGCTGTTGGAGAATTGATTGTGGCATATGTCGATGTATGGGAGAACATGTTTTTCAAGTACAATGTTAAGTTTGTTTTTGGGATAAATTCATCCCAACTTCCCAACTACGCAACGCTTCATTGTGCGTGGTTCGACACGCGGTTTTTCTAAAACAATAGTAGCCTGGTAGCCTAATTTACTCCTTATAACACCAGCTATCTGGTAGTGAAACTCGTCAAATTCGGTCCAGCCGTTTCGGAGATTAGCCGGAACAAACAGGCAGACAGAAAAAATAATGTTTTTTGTTAAAAGTACCCGTATAAACATGCATTTAGTAGAAAGCTGACTTTGACATTACAAACAGACATTTCAGTTTTATTTATTTCTATGTATATTTTTTTTTAAGTCGTGATGACCCAGTGGTTAAGTCGTCGCCTCTCGTGCACGAGGTTGTGGGTTGAAATCCAGGCAAGTACTAATGTGACTTTTTCAATTCATAATTATGTACTTTCTGAGTTTATCTTGGGCATTACTGACGTCAGTTCTTCTTTTTCCTCCAGATCCCATGCCGGCAATCCGGCAAGGAGGCTCGCTGCCTTACGGGAGACCGTGCGGTATCCCCGGACCATCCGGATGGCCATGACTCTTTGGGCCGCGCTCAACCGGCGGGCTGGCCGCAGCGCCAGAGAGCGCGCCCATACAGGAGCCCCGTAGAAGGCCATGGACCGCACGACCCCCGCGTAGAGCCTCTGGCAGGAGGCGTTTGGACCCCCTAGATTGGGCAAGAGCCGCTTCAATGCAGCGCCTGCCCGCTCCAGTTTGGGAGCCAAACGTCGGAAATGCTCCATGAAGTTCCACCGGCTGTCGAGGACGAGTCCCAGGTACTTCATCGTCGACTCGACGCCGATGGAAACCCCTCCTAGCGTTATTTGGGACCCCAACGGTGGCGCGTTCCGAGGACCATGAAAACACATGGCCTCGGACTTGTGCAGGGCCACCTCGAGTCCCGATTGCCGGATCCTTTCAACGATTGTCGCAACCCCGCGTGCCGCTAATTCGGCCGCTGCCTGGTGGGACCTCCCCTGCGCCAGGACCAACGTGTCGTCAGCGTAGCACACTACGCTGACGCCGCTAGGGAGGTCGGCGCGCAGCACCCAGTCATATCCGATGTCCCACAGATGCGGCCCCAGGACCGATCCCTGTGGGACACCGCACGACATCTCTTGCTTGCAATCAACTCAGCCTATAACAGTCCACTCCTGGACATAGGCCTCTCCTAGGCGGCGCCACAACACCCTGTCCTCCACCTTCCGCATCCAGTCTGTCCCAGTCACCTTTTTAAGATCGTCGGTCCATCTAGCTGGGAGGCGTCCGGCCGGCCATCGGTCGTTCGACAAACATGGTCTGCCCACTGCCACTTCAGCTTGCTGACTCTGCAGACTATGTCGGTAACTCCGGTTCTCTTCCGGTTAACTTCATTTCTGATCTTTTCCTTCAAAGAAACTCCTAGCATAGCCTGCTCCATGGCGCACTGAGCGACCTTGAGTTTGTGGACCAACCCGACTGTCAGTGTCCACGTTTTGGTACCGTATGTCATAACGGGCTGGACGCACTGGTTGAAGACCTGAGTCTTCAAACACTGTGGAATTAGCGACGAGAAGACTTGACGAAGCCAAGCCAGGACGGTAAAATAAAAAAAATAAAAGTATAACAGGAAAGTAAAAGATTTTATTATACACAGATATTGGGTATTTATTTTAGTTTTTATTAATTACACTACAACACGCACTCATACAACATTTTATTTTATTTTATACTAGCCCGCGGCTTCGCCCACGTGGAGGATATTTTTTCTTACGTAAGAACCTTTTCCTGACAATAACAAACACAAGAAAAAAATAATTTGCGAAATCGGCCCACGCAACACACATAATCAGCCTATAATGTTCCCACTGCTGGGACACAGGCCTCCTCTCTGTGAGAGGGAGTGGGCCGTAATCCACCACGCGGGCCCAGTGCGTGTTGGTAGATGTCACATGTCTTCGAATTTTTGGTTCTAGGACATGCCGGTTTCCTCACGATGTTTTCCTTCACCGTTTTGAGAGCAGTGGTGATGAAATAATTTACATAAAGTAAAGCGCCTGTCTGGGTTCGAACCTACGACCTAAAACTCGTAAGTCGCGGCTGTTACCACTGGGCCACCACTGCTCACCCCACGCAACACGCGTGGGCTGATTTCGCAAATTATTTTTTGGCCGTGACCAAGGGAAATAGGGATTCATTTTTATATATATAGATAAGCTTTTTTTATATTATTACCTTAAATTTATTCTCTTAATTAATTTAAACTGGACACACACTTCCCTGTGTTTATTATTCTAGCGTATGGCACTCGTGGATTGCAGCTGAAAATCAGCGTCAGGTGAACCTTGTGTTGTCATCTGACATTATGCTGAGGACCTTTTGGCATTATAATTATTGTTTTGTGTTATAGCTTTAATTTGTATTTTTTTTTTTGCTGTAATATTAATAAACGAATCTTTTTAATTCTTTCTTTTCTTTCTAAAATAGAACCCCATCCTATTAAACTATCTTGGCTTGAGAGGCTTACTAGACTAGAAATAAAGCTAGTTCTGTATACACGAAGCCAGAGTCACTAGCTTGCTACCTTACTAACACTATCCTAGCCCTTTATTCGCATAATATCAGATTTTCAAAACAGCAGATTCTCAAAATATTAGATTCGCTGAATATTATTTTCTCAAAATAGCCGAAGTACAATCAAGCACTCAAAATAAATAAAGCCAAGACTTTGTTTAGCCTTTTTTATTATACAATATTTACACAAAAAAATATAAACCCAAAAAATAGATATGGTCTAAAATCTTCAAAAACTAGCGTCGTGTATAAGAGAATTAAACCTCTTTTATATATTTTATTAATTCGAATACCTATTTGAAAGCAAAAATCCAACTGGACGTTATGTCCCAGTAGTACAAGAAACGGTAGATTTTAATGATGTTTCAGCATAAGAAGCTAGTGATATCATAAAATAGTTTTTATATTAAAACCAGCTTTCTGCCAGTGAAAGTCCTGTCAATCAGTCCTGCCATTTCGGAGATTAGTCCGAGCAAACAGACAGACGAGTAAAAAATTTAAAAATGTTATTTTTTTATGTGCACCATATGTACTTTATATTGTCTTTATAAAAAGCTGTTATTTTGACATTACAAACAGACACTTATTTTTTTATTTATATACATAGATTGCCATGAAATCAGTAAGATGTAGCTTTTACAAGATATAATCTAAAACCAATAACTACTGAGTATAAGCTTAAGGCGCTGGCAAGACCCAATTGACCAAAATAGGCTTCGCTTAAGAAAAAAAATTGCCAAATCTGTATAGTTTTTGGTAGCGGAAAAAATATATGTTAATTTTGACCATATTTACCAGAACTTGGTTGTTGCCAAAACACGTTTTGAAAACAAAATCTTGATACAAACTAACGTTAAACTAACCTCTTACTTTGAGTTCTAATCCAAAATATCTGTATCAAATATCAACATAGTTACGTATTTAATTAATAACAAGAACGTCTTATTTGAATGCAGAACTTGGTTGTTTTTTATTTTCGATTACTCAACTCAATTTTGAGTAAATAGATAATTACTTCATATTTTGCAATACATTACAAGCGTTGTCATCGCGCTTCTCTTTCTTTTCTATGGAATTTGACAGTGACCGCGGTTTAGGTGTTGTCAGCGTCTTAAATGCGAAGTGATGAGTCCAATCTATGTTTCCACAACACAGGATGACAAAGAACGCAATGACTTTGTATTTCGCATCCCGCGACAGAAAAACGTTCCCCTGTGTGACACGAGCGTAATGTTCCGTGAAATAATGACTGATTACCTTAGCGACAGACAATATAGGTGTATACTTAGCTATACTTGAGACAATAATCTTGTTGTATAAAAGATGTATGACTTTAAGCAAAGTATTTTCTTAAAGTACTTCAAATGACGATAAAAATGGATGTAATGGATGTGAATGGATGTAATAAAATTCGCAAACCTAATGGTTTGGTTAAATAAATTGGTTGGTTCCGGGTGTCATTTGTAGATCTTTGACAGTCGTTACGGATCGTCAGAAGCTCGAAAGCCTGACAGCCAGTCTTACCAGGGGGTATCGTGTTACCCAGTAACTGGGTTGTGGAGGTTAGATAGGCAGTCGCTCCATGTAAAATACTGTATTATTATTATATTATTATAATACACTATTTTATAGGTATTCAGCTGTATCCGGTAAGACTGGAAGCCGACACCAACATAGTTAGGAAAAGGTAGGCAGATGATGAAATTGGTTAAGTGAAACTTTTACGTTTTAAAAAGAAATTGTTTTTTAAAGCTAGATGAGTTCAGTGTTTCTTATCCGTCTCTGAGAAGAAAGACTGAAGCAACTCAGAGGTCACAGTCTCTTAAAGTCCAGACATAATCGTGGATGTGGATTTTGAAATAAGCTTGGTATCCTTAACAATGGTTGGAAATCCTGAAAAACTTCAGCCTTCTTGGAAGCTTCCATAATGAATCCGAAGGTAAGTTATTCAATAGGTTGCTTGCTCAAATCCATTTTTTTTTTCAAGGATCATATTTTCGCAGAGCAGTGGTGGCCCAGTGGTAACGGCCGCGACTTACGAGTTGTAGATCGTAGGTTCAAACCCAAACAGGCGCTGTACTTTGTGTAAATAATTTCATCACCACTGCTCTTAAAACGGTGAAGGAAGACATCGTGAGGAAACTGGCATGTCCTAGAACAAAAAAATCGAAGACATGTGACATCTACCAACCCGCACTGGGCCCGCGTGGTAGATTACGGCCTACTCCCTCTAGAGAGGAGGCCTGTGTCCCAGCAGTGGGAACATTATAGGCTGATTATGTATATTTTCGCACACAACAGAAGTTTTATTGTTATCACGTCTATTATTGCGTTTTGTGTCCAGTAACCCTAGTTGGATTCGTGTCAGGAATTACTAAAGACGTAAATAACATTACGCCTGTAATTCCCGATTGGGTTAGTCAGAGGTGTCCTGTAGTAATTACTAAAGATTACGCTATAATGCTCTTTCTATTCACACCTCAACATATAGCTGAATCGAATTCAGACGGGCATTACAGCAACTATTAGAACACTAGATAGGCTGCGACTGCTTTACATAAACACGTTAGGGCTGATAGTTGGCTGTCGCCCCCGACATCTTAGCAACCTACCGAGATGGGGGACTCTAATATTATAATAGTTTCCGCGTCAGGTGCCAGAGGATGCATAATTAAGTGCTGTGTTCGTAAGAAAGTTATTATTTCTCCTTAGATTGTGGCTTTACAATGTTTACACGGACATAAAAAGGAATAAAACGTATAAGTGCAAGGTGCATCAGACTGCAGGTGACTTAAAGTAGGTACTTAGGTAGGTAGGTAGGACAAAACAATACGATTCGATCATGACGTACGTTTGAATATCAATACAGTTGCACACAATCCACTTCACATTGACATCAATCGTATTCAAAAATCGAACAAACGCTCTCACCGGCAAAGAACAAAAATTCGCGCGCTCAAAAAATGGCGAAATATCCCCATACCATTGTCCGGCATCACAATGCCTTTACGACACTGGGTAAATAACGTTTCAGAAAAATGTAAAAAAGCACCCGCAGTTTGTGGGTAGCTGGTAAACACGTCGCCGTACCCCTTATTGAGTTGATCTGGCCATTTGTACAGCCCTCGCCCCTTGTATTTTGGAAAAAAAGATCAGCTTGCGAATTCAATTTCCAATATCCATTTTTGACGTGGCGTGATTAGAACGCACTTTGGTCGTTAGCGGTGTGTCGGAGGTGTCGTTTACTTCCATTTTGTATCGGTATCGATTCAAAGTGTGAGTTTGTCTGGCTGTCTGTTTTTTGTTTGTCAGTTTGTTACCTACTTGAGGAGTATTAACTAACTGTGACTTTTGCATAGAAATAAGTTTGTATGAGGTGTATGTATTTTATTTTATGTTACTTTTGGTTTTATTTTAATTCGGAAAAGTTTTCAGGAATATTTCTTGTCAATTTTAGTCACGTGCCTAGTGTAATAATTTAAGATGACATTATTTAACGCTGGCAAGATTTTTGATAGAGTATTAACAGATAACTGAAACTTGTACATACAGGCATGCTGGTACGATGCAACTTTATTGTGACTTTCGCTACTACGCCTTTTCACACACAGCACACCTATCCGTACGCAAATGCCACTATAGCAGCAACTTACACATTAATCAAAACAAAACTATAACGTTTATTTGTTCCAATAAGCACCTCTTAATACATCTCATGAGTGTCTTCCAAGTCTTGTAGCAATAATAAATATATCATAGTTATCCACTTGGGACAAATAAAAGGGAAAATAAAGCAAATCGCCAACCCGGAAGGGTCCACAAAGAAAAACGATTAATATTAACTGAAATTGTTATGGCCCCCTTATAGGGGGACATTTAATATTTTTACTGCTATTATCCGAAAGAGTTTAGTTTGGAATTGAATACTCGTTAAATTTGAAGGCACAGTTATAGTGATTTGTGGTAATTATAATTATTATTGTTGAAATAGGCTAGTTGCTATTTATGACGTCTATGGCTTGACAATAATTGGTGAAAAAACAAGTCAGTATTTTTGGATTATACAACAAGTTATTTATAATTTGCTGAAAATAAGATATGCTGGCTGCTGCTGTTTATGACGCCTATGGCTTGACAATAATTGGTGAAAAAACAAGTAAGTGTTTTTGGATTATACAAGTTATTTATAATTTGCTGAAAATAAGATATGTTCTGTTCCCGCAGACAAACCTTGAAAACGGTGTTGCGGGGCATAGTATTATGTAAAGGTTTTTTTTATAAAATTTGTTTATGATAATTAAATAATAATAATAATGTTCACGTTCACGTTACGAGAAAGAACTATGTTTTTATTTCTCGTATTTTTAACATCGAATTCTTGATTTTACTTTAATTCTGGTTTTAGTCAGTTGGTTGAGTTAACCTCAGTGATTCTTGTGATATATGTTATTTTAATTTTTAACTTTGCCCAAGTTTCTAGACGGAACCAAAAGAATTAAGTTTATAAATCACAACAATAGCAATCGGCACTTGTTAGTAATGCTTTTAAAAACACCTTAGCAACACATTCAAAAAATCCTCACCTCAATTAATTCTTGAACCTTAACCCTCCAAGGTATACCCTAAAATCTCCACAAAAAACCGTCTTATTAAAGAGGGACCTTAATGAAATCTCAGCTCATTAATAGAGAAGGCAAAAAGAGTCGTTTTATGAACACGCACGTGATGTTAACCCTTAACGAGTCCTGGGACACCGGTGTTCTTACATTAAAATGTAAACATTGCCCCTTACCCCTTCCCTCAAGTTGCTGTAGGGCCGAATCGTCATTTGTCTGTGACATTAAAATTTCGGGTAGACGGGCGGTTGAAACGTTTTAACTCTAGTTGCTTTAGAAGAAAGTTTAAGAGGTTCGACAAGGGAAATATAAATACTCATTCGTTTTTGTTGCATCATTGCGTGATATTTTCGCGCTGGTGCACATTGCCAGTACCGATCACTGCTCATCGTTAATATTTGCTGATGTAGATAATTGGATGCGAGAGCACTTAGGAAAATACCAAGCAGGTACTTATCTACTACCTGACTGCCTCGTCGTTCTACTGGTCGCAAGCGCTACTGCTGAGCATGAGATCCTGGGTTCAATTCCCAGGTCGGCCATAGTGGTATTGAATTTTACCATCAGGAATTTCTCAGTAGCAGTCTGGAGTCTGGATTTGTGCCCGGTTGTGGCAATAGGCTCGCCCCCTATTACATGAGACTTAAACATAACTGGTGAAATGTGGGTGAACTATAGGTACACCTCTTTTTTTTGGGTGGGAAATCATCATATAACTTCTCCCGCTCCGGGCGGAGCGGGAGGGTGTGTCAGACTCTTACTGACTAAAACCCACCCGTATTCCTTCCTGTTGCCTGTATGCGGGGTCCTCGGTGACCCATAAATACCTTCCCGCGACCCCGGCAGGCATCGGCCCTAGTGGACCCCTACCTTTGTGCTGACGACATCTCTTTGAGGCGCGCGTGGAATACAACGCGCCGTCGACCCGGGCCTGGTCCTTACCGGACGGTGAGCTACCCATTGCTCACCGTCCGCAAGCCCGCGCCTACGGTGGCCGGAAATCCGCCCGGGATTTCCGACGCCCAGGGCGTCTCCTGCGGCGGCTAGGGGCGAGAGGGCGCGAAATTTGCCTTTCCCACAACCGACCCGCCTCCTCCTTCGCGAGCATTACTGCTTCGCAGAAGGAGATGACGGCTGCCCATGCCCTCTCGCTCCATACCATGGCCTGAACCAGGCCGGACGCGAGAGATCTCTGCCACCGATCGCCTCCACGAGGACATGGCGGTGCTCTGCCCAAGCCGGGCAGACCTCCACCGTATGCTCCACCGTGTCCTCCGGGCGATCCACACAGTGGTGACACCCGGGCGTTTCCTCCCGCCTTATCCGACACAGGAACCTCCTGAAGCTGCCGTGTCCGGTGAGGACCTGCGTCAGGCGGAAGGTGAGGACGCCGTGGTGCCTCTCTAGCCACTCCTCAAAGAGGGGACTTATCGCCGCAATTGTAGCGTGCCCAGCACTGGGTTGCCACAACCATACTCTCCATGACGCCATGAGATCCCACCGGAGCTCCGTCCGCTGTGCCCCGATTTCTCGCGGCAGCGGGCTTAGGCTAGGCGGCTCGGTGTTTCGCCTCCTCGCGCCACTCCCATACGTGCGCGAGGACTTTTTCCTCCTGATTCCATGGCGGCAATCCGGCAAGGAGGCTCGCTGCCTCACAGGAGACCGTGCGGTATCCCCGGACCATCCGGATGGCCATGACCCTTTGGGCCGCGCTCAACCGGCGGGCTGGCCGCAGCGCCAGAGAGCGCGCCCATACAGGAGCCCCGTAGAAGGCCATGGGCCGCACGACCCCCGCGTAGAGCCTCCGGCAGGAGGCGTTTGGACCCCCTAGATTGGGCAAGAGCCGCTTCAATGCAGCGCCTGCCCGCTCCAGTTTGGGAGCCAAACGTCGGAAATGCTCCACGAAGTTCCCTGGTGACCGGGGTAGATGACGGCCCTGTCCGTCAGATATGCAGCTTTACCATGCCTGAATGTACTTTATTTGTATTTAACATTTTGTGAACGTAATACCTGTATCGGAATGTGTTTGCGTCTATATCATTGCATGCCATAGATAATAACTATTGTAGTGAAATAAAAATGCAAATTCACCACTTTAACACGTATAATAATTTATTAATATTTCAAATAGAATCGCATCAAACAAATATAATAAGCTAAGATTAAATATAATTAACCCTTAAATTGGCAAAGGATTTAATGTCTAAAACGGTTTTCTTTTTTTTATTATATTTCCCTATTTACTATAATCTCAGGAGTGACAAAAAATTGTGAAAATATCACACCACAAACTGTCAAATTTCTCCAAATGATTTTAATGTTGATGGTTAAGTTCAAAATCGAATGAAAAAATTTAACAGTTTGTTTTTAAAGGCATGTTTGTTTGTAAAGGCATGTTGCACATTCACGCAAAAGACTTTGGTTTGGCCCACTTTGCAGAATCTACAGCGTGATTACTTATTCGCTGATTCTGGAAAATTCAATAATTCTTGGAGCATCCTATCTGAAATCGTGTCCACTGGTCGTTCAGTTATAGGTATTGTCTTTTTCCAGCTGTAATTGAGTGAAAAAATCTTTACAATTTCTTGCGCTTAGATCTAGTGATTGGCAAAGCTAAAGAAGTGCTAGGAAAGGATGAAGATGATCTACATATGGAATAAAATTCAATGGTATGGTAACGCATTTATTTGCTGACGAGGATGGAAAACATCTTGGAGCGTTGTTATTACTGGTAAATCACACAGGTTAGAGTCAAATGCGTTATCTGAGCAGTTATTGTTGTTATCAGAGTCGTTATGGTCGCTATCGACTCAGTTATGGTCATTCTCCACAATGTTCAGCCTTTCATATGAGGAGTCTATAAAACGTGGGTCGGAGCTGAGCATAGATGAAGATTGTGAAAGGCATTTCCTTTTTGTTGGTGGGTTCGTCCATCAGAACTGGAGGTTCATCACAACGTCCGTTTTTCTTTGGGACCAAAGCTAAGATCTTATGCAATCGTGTAGAATAGAAGCATGCTGAAGAACATACAATTCTCACTTCAACCACTTTTAACTGATCAAAATAATCAAAAGAACCCGGTATGCATTTGGTTGTGTACTTGGCAATGTACTTCGTGAATAGCGAAGTCTATTTTGTGATTTTTACTACTTACTTGGCCGTTGCCAAGTGAATACAAAAAGGGAGAGGCATTCACGGAGTACATTCAGAGTTCTGAAATAATAAAATGATGATTACGTTAATAACACGTATAGTTACGATATCTCGTATATTACGATATTGTTAGTGGTATTATTAATGAAGTCGTCTTACAATGCAAAGCCTAAAAACAACAAGGCCCAACCAAAAAAGTAAAGAAAAACTTACCCGTGTCGCAGGTACGCCATTCTGCTTCGAAGATATTTTTAATATGACAAAAAAAAATCGATGTTATCACTTTCTAATGCTTTATCTGGCAAAATAAACAATCATTGCTACTCATTAAAATAAAAAGATACTATATTTTTTTTGAAAATAACAGCAACAGATTTTTCAAAGTTAATATCCTTCTTGGCGTACGCTGCCAATTTAAGGATAAACAGTTGCTGAACTGCTAATTGAGTCTAAATGTAAAGAGATTACATTATGTATGTATTATATGTATAGTTTGTAATAGATATATGTGTATCCTTGTATTTAAATAAATATTTATTCCTCAACTTTTCGTGATTGCACCTACCACTGTTTGTCTCTGCATCACCCAAAGGTTGACTGGTAGAAAATGCCTATGGCATTAAATCTGCTTCTGTCCTCGTATCGCGCTGGTGTTCTTTGTGTCTGTGTGTTCTGTCGCTTGTGTGTATGCTCAAAGTATTAAATAAATAAATAAATTACGAGAAAATTTAAGGTACATCGGATGGTAAATCTTTGTTACGCATTTGGTTTCCAAACCAAGGAGTCGATTTCAAAAGGTATTAGGTTAGTGACCACCAAATTACGTAAAGAAGGCTGACCGTTTTTCACCTGACTATGTATAGAAATGAAATAAATCTTGAAATTCAGCTAATTTAATTGCATATTAATTACGCTCATCACAATGTTAAAAGAAACGCAGGAAAAATTTTTTTTTTAATTTTTCTTAATGCTTACTCTACGTCAAGGGTAACCTTTTACCACGTTTTGAACGCATCTCAATTACCCTGAACGCATCTCAACTACCCATTTTTTACGATGTTCCATTTTACACACTGCTACTTGACTTTTTTCAACTCTATTTCTGAGTTTTATACATTATTTTACATTTTATTTAATCAGTAAGTACTTTTTTATTCGTCTTTGTATAATAAAGATTAATTAAGAACAAAATAAATTAAATAAATTAATCATGTAGTATGTGTGTTCGCACGAGTGAAACGGTTTTTTTTTTACATTTGACAGTTCTGCGATTGTTTGGTTGGTCGACGGACCATAGGATATTGCGCTCACGTCATGACACTAGTGTGGTACCTTGGATGGGCTAGGTATCAAGAAAACATCTCTGCTCCAGCAGAATTTCTGGATGACGTAGTTATAAGAGATTTAGATGACAATGATGATAATTAATAAACCATTTCACTTTAACATAGTGTTTTATTTCTTTTTCCCGTTTTATTCATCAGGTACCTATGTATGTAAGTATGTACCGCGGCCAATGAAATGTTTTGGGTAGATAAGTGATCTCTTTTGACAATACAAGAACTAAGTTAGACTTTCTTTAAGTATATAAACTATCTCAACTATCGTTTTTTACAAAAAATGTAGTTAATAACTGTTAAGTAGGTACTTATGTGCTGGTTTCAAGGAATTCACAAAGTAAAAAAGATGTTTTACCATAGCTAGATAAGTGTTCTTATTTTAGACCAAACTTCGAGCTTTAATAATTAGTTCTAGCACATTTTTTTCTGTATTATCTATTTGGTAACGGCAAATCCTAACCTAAAAAGAGTAAAAAGTACCATTAATATTTGTTGGTCTTCGTAGCGTATAAATCGTAAAAATGGTTATAAGACAATATTGTCTAAACTTATAGGTAGTCTTTCTACTATACCTCATAACTATACATTAACTTTAATTATCAGGTTTTTAAATGTATGGGAAGTGGGCATTGTTCTTTCAAATGAATTTTATCTTATGAAGATGAACCTAAGCTATCGCGATAAAAACAGTCCTGGTTAAAGATCAACTGGTATTAAAATATTAAAATAAGATATAAGTTTAAAATACTAATAACTATAGAAGTCAAGTGTAATGGTTTAAATAACAAGTCGATCCTGACGATCTGCAACTTCGAAGCATAGCGATACGACGATCATGTCGCGCACCAAAACATACTTGCCGGTCTCGAACTACAAGGATTTTATAAGGCTGGTAAAAGCAAACCAGAAGCACGCAAGCCTGGTGAATAGTTCAGTATTCGGAAAAAGGCCAGAAGAGGCCCTTTTCAACTGGTTCTACACCTACGACAAATAAAATAGAGTTTTACACCAGAGAAATGGCTAAAACTTCCGCTAAGATAGCAAATAAGGGAAAGTACATACAAAATTCAAAGAATATCTTACACCATATGTGCAGAACTTGGGTTGACTGCAGATAACAGAACATAATAAAATGCTTGATTACGAATTAAGGCAAAGTATAATCAATAAAATTCACTTGGCACAATTAAAAATAGAAAGTCCAAAATTCATAAAATCGACTGGATTAAATTGGACTGCTTTTTTCATATAAAAATGACAGCCTTGTTTACGTCTTAATCAAATTAGAAAAATTAAGAATAAAAAATTGATGGCCAGTTGCATAAACTAGAAAAAATAAATTGGTAGGTTGAAACCGCAGAGGTCACGCAACACTATCTACCGACTATATAATCTCGAAACGCGCGTTCCAACCGCCCAACAACCGCTCGTCTACCCCTCTTTCATAATAAGAGCATCTAATCTAAGTGTCGAGTACCTCAGAGCGGTCATCTCTGTCGGGATCACTCCCAGGGGTCCTCTACACACCAGGAATCCGGATTTATTCCGTCTGAATACCCAGTGTCGCAAACGACACCTCTGCGATGCTTGAATGTTTTATGACGCGGCGTGAAGATATTAGATTAGTTTAAATTCGAACGTGTGATGTATAGTTGGGAATTGGCTTTGGAAATAAGGGTAAATTGCCTGTTTAGGTCACGTTATAAGAAGAGCATTTATTTAAGTGTCAGATTTGTAAGTTAATCTTTTCAGCAAGCTATGTTACGACACATCTTTCTTAGAAGCTCATGAAATACATGGACGACACTTTTATGGGTGAAATATTTGATAACAATTGATAGAGTGAAAGAGTTTTAAAAAGTGCTTCACTCTTTTTACAGAGAAGTTTTTTTCTCAATAAAAATATCGTATATTGATATATTGATGACACTATCTGCAATTAAATAGAACAGCAGCAAATGCTGAATAAGCCGTTTAAAAGTTAAATCACTCTTATACAATACTGTTTTTTTTTTTTTAAATGAATAGACTAGCGTAATCTACAAAACATAGCAAGTAAGTCTTTTACTACTTTGTACGTAAACTTCACATAAGAATTTTATAAGTTGCGCAGTAGTGGTAATGAATCTTGTTTACATGCAAACCCGTAGTTCACACGTCTAGACGAAATTGAAATTTACATTCATAAACTTCGCTAGTTTACAACCTAGCCCACTTAACGTGAGGGATTCTTAATTTTTGGAAGACTTTCAATAGAGTTATGATAAAACAAGATAATTATTTTACCTCTACTATGTTGGATGCAGCTGAATACCAGTATTTTACAAGGAGCTACTGCCTATCTGTCCTCCACAAACTGGGTAACACGATACCTCTTGGTAAGACTGATTGTCAGACTTTGTGAGCTTCTGACTACCCGTTACAACTCTCAAATATCTATGAATGACAGCCGGGACTATCGGCTTAACGTGCTTTTCGAGGCACTGAGAGGGGGTGGGGGGGCTATGTAATGGATGGTCACCCCTCCACGAACCAACCGCGGCAAGCATAGCTTAACCTTCGATCGACCTGTGCAGCTGTTATCATTTAGCCACGATCTTCGCCCAAGGACGGATAAATGAAAAGCACTGATTTTTTTCTGGGAAGGTTGAAGGTTGAAGTCTGAGAAGGTTGTTATGTTATTTCTCTCCGGCAACTTATTGTATAGGTAATAATCATAAACTACTACGTATAGAGCTCACCAAATCATTCGAAAATTATTAGACATTAAGCAAAAACTCGTTTTGTTAGAAATGAGAAATGTGGTTGTACCTACTTAATTCACAGGGTCTGCTGACTGTCTCTAGTAGGTAGAGGCACAAGAATTGCTGGAAGAAACACAAATACTTAATGCATTCCAAGATTTCTCCATCCAAATTGAAAATACGTCTCAGAGAGTCACGAAATGAAAGTTAAAGAACTTTAGGGTACCGTAGTACCTAAATCAAAATTACGAAGTTCCAATGAGCGGTCTCTAACGACGAAGGAGATGGCCGAATTCTTTAATTATTTAGCTCTAATCGCTGCCAACGATGTCCTTTGACGTCGCTTGCTTTAATTTAGGATTCCTCCCCCAAATTAAAAATATAATGAGACTGAACTGAGACGGTTTTAATTGGAAACCGATCTCAGAGGGTGGTATAGACAGGCTCTTGTTTCGATGTAGGTACAGATGTTATATTGATGGCAACGAAAGAAAAAAGACAAAAAAACTTAGGAAATTACTGTTTATGGCGACTGTTGTACAATCTTCAGTATTTTTTACTTAAATATCTAAGTAAAAAAATGCTACGTCTAAGGCTGCCGAATTGAAATTCCCTAAGAATAATGAAGATTTACCCTCTTTTCCAATCCCTATGGTACAAAGATGTTTTTGTACATTCGTACCTCCAATTTTTTTTTTCTCAACCCGTTGGCATATTTGCGCGTTGACGCGTAACACGCTGTAACTAATCGCGCTCATTTGTCAGCGTGAACGCTGCAGCCGCTGGATTATCGTCATTCTCATCTTATCTTTTTTCTTAAAAAAGTTTGGACGAGTTAAGGGGATTACGTTGATGCGTTTCGCAAATATTTTTAGTTGAAGTTGACAATTCATTACTGTACGAAACTGTTGTGATGCATAAAAAACTACATCATTTAACGCAATAAGTAGGTTGCTTAATTACTTCTATTTGAAAACATTTACGTAATACCAAAAGGGTGTTTTTATGTTGAGAACTTAATAGTGTCACAAGTAGTTTAAAAGTTACTAACTTACAAAATGAAAGCCTAAAAAATGAAACCCTTGCTACTGAATGTTGCTAGTTTCTCCAAAGTAAATTCGCAATTTTATGACCAGAAAAAAAAACAAGGATCTATGGAGTAAGAACTAAACATTTCACAAGTACCTACCTAGTTCACAATAGTTAAAACCACAGAAATATGTACCGATACGCCTATAAAATTAAACATTTTCATAATATTTCTAGTTTTTTCCTAATTATATAAGTACATACGCAATTTTCTGACCAAAAAAAACAAAAAAAAAACGTGTAAAAACTAAGCAATATGGAAATATCGGCGCCGATACCAAATACCTACACATCTATGTATCGACTTCATCAGCATACGAATCTCCACATTCATATTCATGGCCGCGGTCACAATGACTGTCGACCGGCAAATAAAAACAAATAAAAAACAGTAATAGAATCAGAGAACAAAATCCATCAGCGTGACACGCGTGACGTAGATACATGCGGCCTCCTTGTACAGCGTGCTTACATAACGACGCGGGACGTGATAACTTTATCTTCATAAAAATAATGTAAGTATTGGGAATGTCTTTATAGTGGGATTCAATTGTGGTGGTATTTTAATGCAAAACCATTATGCATAAATTAAAGACTAAAACAAGTGGCCTCTTTATACAGCGTGATTAGGTAACGACCTTGTCTTAATAAAAATATGTAAGTAGGTTTTAATCTTTTTATATTGTAATATAGATTAATACATAATTATGAATATATTGTAATAATGGCATGTAGCGAGATAAAATTGTGATAATCTTTTGATGCGTGACAATCTTATAAGGTGAAATTATTGAGGAACAGGAGTTTTTGTAACTTCACTTGCATAAATCTACGTCGGAATAATAAGAAAAGTAAGGATTAGATAAGATTTTATATTATGTAATCACAACGTACATAATATTTTGTGCTAGCTTTGTGTCAAAGGAAAACGTAAATTCTGTCTTTTAATGTGACGAAAATCGGTGTGTATTATTCATATTTTCCTAAATTTATGCTAAAGATTAAGATACACATGATGAAGCACAAGCCCTATAAAAACTTAATTACATTTTCACAACCAACCTGTAACTTGTTATGAAAAATAAATAATTTTCAACTAAAATATCAGCCTGTAGACTATGTCTCCGGGCACTGCAATATTTTGCCCACCTTTGGGGTCTCCACATTATGCATAACTGATAAGGCCCGATTTGGTATGCATACGATCCTTAGCTTCAGCGCTGCGTGGGTATAATGACGTCACTCCCGTGGGAATAGTGAACAACACAGTTTTTAGCTTGTTATATCTTATATGGTTGACGTGTGATATGCTTACGACGATGTATTAGTAGACAGTAAAGTAGCAGCAGGCTTAGCATGATGTTTTCTATTTCTTCGAAGAATAGACACGGCTCTTTCTATACAAAGTGACATTTCGTTTCTCCTTTTTTGACATCGCACCGTAGAAATCCTTCTATATAAAAAAGGACCTAGACAAAGATTGTTAGAAACTTAAGACAAAATGACAGATTGTAGAAGGATTTCTACGGTGACATGTCAAAAATGGAGAAACGAAATGTCACTTTGTATAGAAAGAGCCGTGTCTATTCTTCGAAGAAATAGAAAGCGCCATGCTAAGCCTGCAGTTTTCAATTGTGCGGTAAGGTATAGGATACAGGATTGGTTACTTGAATAAACATACATATGTAGGTATTAGAATGTGTCTGCAAGATGATGAATGATAAAGGTTTTTTTTAATAGCACCAATAAAGGCTCGTGCAAACTAGCGCGATATTGCAGGCGTGACAGGTAGCAATGTGCCTGTCGGGCCTGCGATGTTGCCCCAGTCAGCACGAACCTTAAGAACTTTAACAGGTCACGTTTATAATTGTTTCAAACCCAGTGTGTTTTTAATTAAATAAAAATCGGAATGTTTGAAAATTTGCCAGATCGAGCAGAAAAGGTACAGGATGTTGTTGAATAAAATCTAAGTGCACAGAGCTTTAATATTTAATAGTACATTTTTTACAGTTGGTGCTACCGAGCTCTGTTCCTTTTTGACGTTTAGGATGATTCTAATAGAATATATTTAGACACAGCCGTCCGCAAAACAAAAACTATGAATAAATCCTCCTGCCAGGAGATTACGTAAATAACAAATCCTACACGTCTCACAAATATAATTCAAGCAAAAAACAAGAGACGTGGCTACCCACGCCAATCACGAAACGAGTTACCCTCCGGATATTCAATTCCTGGACATGTCCGAACTGGAGCGAAACAAATATTTATCAAAACCTGTAAGGAATACATAAAATGACATAAAACATGTCCGGCCGGACGAACAAACAGCACAGTGATGGATTATTGCCAGTGACCGCCTCTATTTCCTATTGGAATAAGGAATTACCATATGCGTCCAGACACGACGCCGGATGCGGGATGCGAGAGGCGTGTGGAGAAGGATTTTTGGGAAAAAAATGTTCATTTGAGTCGAGTTCGTTTTTAAATGGGTGCGTTAGAAAATCTATTGCAATTTTAGTTCGTAATATGATAGTTTAGTCTGGGAAAATCATAGGAAATGGTCGTCCAGCGTATGTGATAATTTTTGTCTTATAAGGTTATCTTTCCAGTTAGTTAACTTTTAATCTAATTAGATAAATACTAGATTTTTGGTAGTGGTGAAAATTAAATGGCAATTTTTCTGTTTGGAGGAAATGAAATAACAGTTTTAAACAAACGCATGCAACGTATGTTTCTTAGGGTAAGTTCT
Source organism: Atethmia centrago (assembly GCA_905333075.3). Lineage (NCBI taxonomy): Eukaryota > Metazoa > Arthropoda > Insecta > Lepidoptera > Noctuidae > Atethmia > Atethmia centrago. Next base: position 22,996,636 of record HG995378.1, on the reverse strand, counting down.
AAGTTAAAAAATTTTAGCATTTTCTAAATTCCTTCGTCTTAAAAAGCGCATTCCACTCCTTCCTACCGTTCGTCAGAGCACCGGGGTCGGCGTCACTCCGGCGACCGGAGACCCTTCAAAAAGTTTGATAATAACACCAGCAACGGCGGTAATGTGACAGCCGATACGTCGCCGAGCCGCTGCTGTTTAAATTTCGAACCTTCGAACCGCCGTTGTCCGGCAGACTTCGATCCGGCAGATGGCAATTTGTTTTCGTTGCAAAGTATTGCTTTGTATAGGCAAGCCTTATTTGTAGATGCAATGGTGCTATTTGAGATTGGCTAGAGGCTACAGTTGATTGGTGATTCAAGTCTTAAAATCCATATTACTTTAGTACATTTTAAAATCCGTTCGGAATTCGCTGTCTTATGTTTTATGTTGGTAGGTACTTCAACATAAAAATACATTACTAAGTACTCCTATATCGTCCCTGCACGGTACCTATACGGCCTTTTTAAAAACAGAAGGTAAGTTGGCCTGTCAAAGCTGTTTTTTAACCATAAGATACGATAAGATTTCTTTCTTTGATTAAACATGTGTAAGTAAGTAATCAGTAATCATTTATTTACCAAAACATAGCCTAGGTGTCATCAGTATTTTTTTCAATAAAGGATGGGTATGGCTATTACAAATGAGTAAGACCCCTGCCCTTCAAACTACAAACATCCTGTATCTTGAAGGACAATACTAAAAGGACGAACACGTTTTACAAATATTAATATTTTATACGCAATTATAAATATTAAAAACTATTAAAATATTAAATACTATTAAAATAATAAAATAAAATAATAAATTATACATATTTAATATTAATTTATTAATATTACAAACACTCCTCACAATTTACCATTAATGGTCAATTATGAGGAGTGTTTATGTATTACTGTGTGGTTGAATTTTTCTTTTGGGGTTTGTGAGTGTGGTATATTTAGAAAAAATAATCTGTCAAGGAAGTGAAAAATTTGGTATTTCAGTCGTTAATTCGTAGAATAAATGAGTTCCTCTGTATCGTAATAGTTTAAGAGTAAATTTAACCATTTTCTTTATAAATCGAAATGGTTTAGATTGTTTATTGTTAATTAGTGTATATGTCGCAGGTTTGTCATAAAATTAGGTTTTTGATGAAAAACCGGTAGATTAAACACAACAACATTTTAAACTCAATTTCATCATAAACCTGTAACAATCCAGACTTGTTCAGATTTTGGATCAAAAAACTGAACTAGTTTGGGTCTAAGATTTATCTTAGACCCAAACTACAAGAACTTTAGTTCTTGTCAAAATCACGGGTTTGCTTTGTTTTATGACAAGTAAATCAATTTAAATGAATTCAGATTCGGATTCATTTATTTAAATGAAATAAATAAAACAATCCATGATCATTAGCAACTTACTAGAAAGAAAACAATTATTTATTTATCAAAATTTTACATCTATGATCCAATCATATTCTCCTCCTTCAATCCAATTATGAAATGAAATGTTTCAATTCCACGTACCTATATTAATCTGATTTTGATAAGCCGCAAAAATTAAATTTCGTTACTATTAAATACGACTAAACCGAGTCAAAATTAAAAAGAATAAAAATTAATAAAGAAACGTTTACCACGTGCTTGCTTTTTTATAAATCTGCTAGTATGCTTTATTTATTATGACAGTTTGTTGACTTGTGACATCTAGAGTTGCATAAAACATTTTTTTTTTGCATGCACGTCGATTAGTCTTGCAGCGCACTTTAGATTTTTCGCACGAGCATTTCTTAAAACCTTGGTCTCCAAATAAAGACATCTTTGAAGCAATTTCACGCAAACTCAGTTCATTTGTCGATACAGGTTCGTTAAAGGCAGTAGTTGATATGAGTGCCTACCTCAAAAACATCATATTTTTTTCCATAGTAGTACTCTTTGTTTTGTAGACCTCGTCCATCTGATGATGAAGATCTAGATTTATATTTTTCAATATTTTTTAATAGTTTCTTCTATTATCTTATGTGTCCACAATGGTTTCTCTTTATTTTTTCGGCCTTTAAACAAAGTAGTAAACGCTCTTTCAAAATCTTCTTTACATACAAATTGCTTATCCACTTGGTTTCCTGTAGATGCCATTTGTAGTAAGTACTAGCACAATATTAATGAGATTTATTCACTTAATTATATTTTACGTAATCATTTGTCGCAAAAATGAACGCGGGTTGCCCGTCTGAGTTGTGTTTTGTGACTGAAGAAGCGGGGAGAGGGCGGGGCGCGCGCGAGCGCAAGCGAAATAAAAGCGGGGGAAGTCCCTAAGCCTGTCAACGGAAATGTATATCAGATTGATCATAAACCCAAACTAGTTCAGGTTTTTGATCAAAAATCTGAACTAGTCTGGATTGTTAGAGGTTTATGATGAAATTGAGTTTAAAATGTGTTATCTTCCGGTTTTTCATCAAAAACCTAGGTTTCTGATCAAAAACCTAAATTTATGAAAAACCTGCGACATATACATACAAGAGCTTGCGAGATATTATGTCCGATCGTGGGCATCATCTTCGCATCCAGAAATCAACTAAAGAACTCATTCCTTTATTCTCCTTTTTTTACTTATCAGCAAAATAATTCCCACTATCTCAGCACCATTACACCATAACTCGCCATCGTCACATCACAAAGGGTCTTCCAGCACATTAGTCCGCAAACGACACATGTGATCCCGCACGGCACCTCATGAATCTATCATTTATCATCACTGAGCCATAGGAGCTTTGTCATTCCTTCATTTGCTATATTTTTCTGTTGGTTTCTTTCCGAGTGTTGTGTGTTTATGGATTCATTTATCATTTTGTTGGTAACTAGGCTGGTTTGTGGTTGTGAAAATAATGGCTTAGATGGGTCTATGACAATTTCAAAAATCGCGTCAAAAAGGGCCAATTGGATAAGTGGCCCTTACCGTTATCGTATCTACGTTACGCGTCGTACTGAGTCGCGAGATTCAGAAGGTCTAGCTAGAATGCGCGGAATAACCATAACGCAAATACGAACGATTTTAACGTTTTCGCACATAATATTTATTATTATTATTTATTTATTTATATATACTTTATTTTACACCACAAAAATAAAACATAAATCAAACACTACAAAATATACAATTGATGGCCTTATAAGGCGCCGCGGGTTATATTGTGTTTGTTGCAAAAATTTAAATACGAAAATCCAATCCAAAATGGTATACGATAGGTTTACTTCGCACGTTCGTGTCTTATTCCAGACATTGGTGCCGATTCCCTTGTTCACAAACTAAACTAAATTTAAGTTCAGTGCATCTTTTTCTTTCTATTTCATTAAGAAAAGGACAGAAGATAAATTCTAGTTTAGTCCTGTCAAATTAATCAGCGCTTGACGTAATTTTAGTAGGCAAGTTTTTAATCAGTGCATCTTTTTCTTTCTATTTCATTAAGAAAAGGACAGAAGATAAATTCTAGTTTAGTCCTGTCAAATTAATCAGCGCTTGACGTAATTTTAGTAGGCAAGTTTTTAATCACGTCTAAACTTGTATGGAGTAGTGACAGGCGCTGATTAATTTGACAGGACTAAACTAAAATGTATCTTTTGTCCTCTTCTTAATGAAATAGAAAGAAAAAGATGCACTGAACTTAAATTTATCGGCACCATTGTTTTCGTAAAAATACGAAAACATATATTCGTCTAATAATAGTTAAATAAGTATATTTCATGTCACTAATAACACTATGGACTTTAAGGTCTGCGAATAAAGATTTATTATTATTATTATTTAACATTTCAAGTCACCTATCTAAAGAAAACTTATTCCATCTACATAGTCTATAATGTTCCCAATGCAGGCCTCCTCTCTGTGAGAGGGAGTGGGACGTAATCTACCACGCGGGCCCAGTGCGGGTTGGTAGATGTCACATGCTTCGAATTTTTGGTTCTATGACATGCCGGTTTCCTCACGATGTTTTCCTACACCGTTTTGAGAGCAGTGATGATGAAATAATTTACACAAAGTAATGCGCCTGTCTGAGTTCGAACCTACGACCTACAACTCGTAAGTCGCCGCCGTTACCACAGGGCCACCACTGCTCTATTTTATTTTCTTCCCATCTATTTTACTAAAATTACATTCAAATTCTCAACAAAAAAGGCTGGCACACATACAAAACTTTGCAAAATAAAAATGTCTAGACTAACAAGAGCATATCTCAGAAAAGCAACTTTAATAAATTGAAATATTCAATTGCCTGCCCCGCTATCAGATGGCTAATAACTTCGCAACTTGTACGTGTGCTGCCAAAGGAAAATACCTGGGAAATGGCTTTGTTTTCAACTACATGCACTGCATATGCCCGGGAAGCTTGTAGACTGTGGTGTGTACATAATCTTGAAATTTATTCGTTAGATATGTTGCCAAATGTGCGTTATAGGTTATTGTGGGTGCCTAATTTTGGAGGCTAAGTTGGTAAAGAATTAAATGAACCAGGTAGAAATTGACTGCAGAATATTTTTACTCGTCCATCTTTTCCAGACTTTTACTTGATCAGCATTGTTTCAAATCGTCAAGATTGTCATGTTTAAAAATCTTCTTAAGTCGACTATGCTTTGCATTACCTAATTACAATGTTTCGTGTAGTACCTACGTTAAAAACTTCAGTTTATGGACATTGCTAATTAATACCATTTAATAACTTATAACGCAAAGATTGAAGTTTTAAAACTTTCAACACTTTTAAATCGTTCACATCGAAGGCAAAATAATCAGCCCATCACTAATTTCACATCTCAAATACTCTGAATCAACACAACAGAGGAACAGTGATGCGTCGTGACAAGTCAGATGCTAATCAGTCAACCCTTCGGTCGACAAATCGGAAATTAGGGACGCATGAGCGATACGGGGTTAACCCGGACAGACCGGGGTCTTTTTGGCTCCGGAGACCCACCGTCTTGTTCTTTGAATATTTAACGCGAAACAAATGTCCTTTCACATTCGTGACTTCACCTGCGACTGGTAACAAAGTGAACAATTTTATTTGGAGCTATTATTACTAGAGGGGTTATATTTACTTCGCTATAAACTTTTTTTTATATAAATACTGCAAATAAGTTTAGTCAAATAATATTTAAGACGCTGACAACACCGCGGTCACTGTTAGACTGCATAGAAAAGAAAGATAAGCGCGATGACACAACGCTTGTCGAAAAAATGCAAATTAAATCGTATAAAATTAAATATTAAAAATTTAATAATAAATAAAATCCATCACTGGATGCAGTTTGGCATTCGAAACTTTATGATATAGTTCTAATTATAATTATAATTGTTAATGAAGAGATAAAATGCTTTTAAAGATAATTGTGAGGTGATTTTGAAGATTTTTTTGACGCATTAAAGTATGTTTAATTGTGTATTGAGTTCCATCACTGTACGCACTTGAAAATATCCTTTTTTTTTACAAAATGATTTGTGGTTTAAGAGATACACTGCTTTTTGACCGTTTTCAAGAAATCTCCGCCTTAACTTAGTGTGTAGTTAAATGGGGGATGATATGCCTAATTGCGTAACAGGCTTTACACACGTCATACATACATAAACTCATGCCTTTTCCCACGGGGGTAGGTAGAAAATACAAAACCCCACTTTCTATGATTCTTAATACATACTTTTTTGCTTCTCTTACGTTCATTCACCTGGATATACACGCATGTCAGTTGTGAATACTAACCACCCGATTTTTCTGAAGAACACCAGTAAGGTCAACCGAGCACAACATGTGGTGGTAGAATTATATTACATTATGTTGTATGGCCGCCAAAAAATTGTACATTTGGAGAAAAGTTTGTGTCATTCTCATTTTTTTTTTAAAATCCTTGTTTATTTTTATGATATTTTTTAAGTGTTTCTGGTTAGCAGAATAGGGATGATGAATTTTTTTTTTGTTGTCGGGTATATTATTAAAAAAAAATACTGAACACGTATTTTTTCTTTTTTTTACGTAATCATATAAATTATCGATTAGCGATAACTTTATGGTTAACAAATAAAGCTATACGGTATCTTCTAACTTAAAACTCACATCAGTACATTTTTTTAGTTTATGTCCACAGTATTTATGATTCACGAATTATACCGTTACTATGGATGTTACGTAACATTCGTGATCTGTTGTTAAGCTGAGTGTACAATATAGAAACTTGGTGATCAGCTTTTTGTATCAAAATCAAAATTAATTTATTCTAATTAGGCTGGGAATCATTACAAAATTTTAATATTTAATTTTAGATGCCGTTAACAGCAGCGAAAAAACAAAAGCGGCATGGAGAGTGCATACGCTCTAATATCCCAGATTATTTTGCAGAACTTTAACTTAAAAACGTACCTACTTTAAATATGACTGTTTTTTGCATTTTCAAACTAAGTTTAACAAAATTAATTTTATGGTAATTAAAAATAAAGACTTCATAATGAAAAATAAGTCTTAAAAATTGTATGGTAAACAAAATATAAATAATATCTACCTTAACTCTTTATTATCACAATTTGACAACAAATATGTTTTCGAATTATCAAAATAAAAGTTATTACAGAATAATTAAGAATATCGCTCACATCGTCACGTGTCTTACTTTCATTCAGGAATGTTACCTACCTTGTGTTACCAATTAACGACTGTTATTGTACAATTTTTGGCGGCCTACTCTTATATAACGTAAGTAACTAATCAGTTCTCAATTTCGATTTATAATAATGGAAGTATTTCTCCACCTCCACCTGTCAACGCCTAAACATGTCCGACAATTCTCAAGAAACCGTCCGTTCCCGCCTGTCTGAACTACCTTAGGTGACGAGTTCGTTGTCGATTACAGGCGCAAAGTACGAAACACTTTGATCGCGTTACCGACCGGTAGACGAACCTATCTTCCTACCGTCGCTTTGAGAGGCATCGACTTGACTTGCTTAAGGCGCTATTGTATACTGTTTGATAATTTGAGCTCTGTTCTGTTAGTAATTGACCGTTTAAATAAAGGAATCCTGGAGTTTGCCTCAGATTTTAATTAAGGCTCAGTATAGTGTATAATTTAGTTTTTTTTAGATGGCTGAAATATTGTGCATCTGGACACTCGAGAATATTATAAAGATTTATTTTATGTATATTGTTTAGATACACAAGCGAGGCGTTTCGGTAAAAGACAATTGGAAAAACGAGCGTTTATATGTTAGTTTAATCAGCCTTTAATGTTTCCATTGCTGGGACACAGGTCTCCTCTCTGTGAGAGGGAGTGGGCCGTAATCCACCACGTGGGCTCAGTGCGGTTTGATAGATATCACATGTCTTCGAATTTTTGGTTCTAGGACATACCGGTTTCCTCACAATGTTTTCCTTCACCGTTTTGAGAGCAGTGGTGATGAAATAATTTACACAAAGTAAAGCGCCTGTCTGGGTTCGAACCTACGATCTACAACTCGTAAATCGCGGCCGTTACCACTGGGCCACCACTGCTCTACGCGCTCAGCGTTTATATAGAACCATCAATTAAATAATTAGAAAATCCATAACAAAAAAAAAAATTAACACTACAAAAACAATGGGCGGTCTTATCGCTTTCTGCGATCTCTTCCAGGCAACCATGGAATGGACATTAATATGTGACGATGCCTAGACGTTGCAAGAAACCATTAAAAAATAATTGAATTGCTTTTAATTTTGCTCTTTACGTAGGTACCGAATATATTCCTAATGACCAAAAATCTACAACCCCACATGTAAAAGCAGGTAGCCACATAACATCAACCTATAATTCTTCATTAGCACACATTAGATTCTATTCCGCCAATCCCTAAGACACAGCGCACATTTGCGGACAAGATAATGGCGACACACGCATTTAAATACAGCCATAAATATCCCGCGTCTGTATGTACGCACAATGTGCATACCTCGGCCAGATGACGGCGACGTCTTAAAATATAGGGACCCTTTCTTAACCCTCAACCCGAGGTACACTGTAATTAATAAATGACCCACACGGTCGTTGGGACCGCTGGGAATCAGATTAATATGAAATTACTAGGTAAACAACTGAGGCTATATTCATGAAAATGCGTGGAAAAACAAGTCCTTGATGAATAATTAGATTCCGGTAAAAGTAAACAAAAACGTGACTAAACAAAATGTGAACGAAAACATCTTGAGGAAACCGGTATGTCCTAGAACCAAAAATTCGAAGACATGTGGCATCTACCAACCCGCACTGGGCCCGCGTAGTGGATTACAGCAGACCCCTCTCACAGAGAGGAGGCCTGTGTCCCGGCAGTGGGAATATTATAGGCTGATTATGGTCAACGAACACAATATAATATTTTAATTCCGTCTTAACAATGTAGCCTGCCGTAACTTTTTACTAACTTTTGTATAGCCAAGTCATTAAAAGATTTTATGAATTAAAAACTTTTTAGTCATTCACATGTAACGAATTAGACTTCCAATAGCTTTGTTCCTTGACACCAATTGAATTTCAACAAGCCATTCCAAAACCCTCATATTTAACTCTTTATCGCCATAACCACCAGCATCACCAAAAACAAAACACCCGACGTTATCTAAATGGTACATAGCCGGCCTTTCAAACCGCGCAGCACCCATTAATTACTTAAATTTAATTCATACGAGACCGTACACCACTATTTACATTCAAAAACGTACCCTCACACCCTTGCCCGCATCGTAACCCTTGCTAACAAACTTGGAGACCCCAAGACGCTAACTCCTAAGAAGACTTTCTTTGATAGCGCGCTCTACTGATTTTGAATAAAGACCATGTCTCGATAGAGTTCTGATCTGTAATTTTATAGCTTTGAGCCGCCCCTAGCTTACGCTCTGAGGATTGTGGCCTATTGATCTGTTCTTGTGTCGTGTTTTTGTTCGGTAAGTACCGCGGAACTAAGGACAAAGCGGGCTGAGACGTGAATTAGGAACTACTGCACTATTGTAAGCGTTATTTTCTTGGTGTTCATTTTATTAATCGTTTAAGTGGGTGACTACGAGTATGTATGAAATGGTCCAGAAATCAGATTAATCTGATAAGAAAATTAATTAATTCCCAAACTGGAACCGTAAAACTATTGAATTAATATTACAGCAACTACTTAAGCAACAAAATTGATTAAAATCAGTAAATTTCATGCAAGGCCCGCATGAAATTTACTAATTTTGATCTATTTTAGTCACTTTTTCTGAGAAATAGAAAAAAAAATTAAGCAAAACTATTTGTGATTTGAAAAGTCGAGTTCTTGGTTTTGCATGTGGCTGGGAGGGATTTTTCAAATAAATTATATATTCATGAAAAATCACTAATATTCGCAACAAGTTTTCCGAAAAATGACGCGAGACTGACGTTTGGTCATTTCGTTACAAGAAACTACCTTTTATTTTTTAACATTAAATAATACCATAATTATCATTATAATATATGGTGTAGTTACATGTGACAGACGCACTTTTTTCAACTTCTATACAAAATATAGCAGAGAAATAATGTTAAAAAAAACCTTTTTTTATATCCTAGTTAGTAATATATGTTTTCGTATTATTTAGCAAACTATATCAAGAAATTTAAAAATCACACATTAGTCTTTAGCTCCTTGATCCTTGAGATAAAACAAAAAAAAATATTTTATGATTATACAATATCTTCATTAAGTAAATCAAAGGCGAAATAAACTATATTTTCAAGAGCGCAAAAGTGATGAAACTATTAACAGGTGCTGTGACTTCACAAATCGTTTAGCACAACGAAAACTGTACTTTTATAGTAACATACTTTTTTGTTTGGTGGGAAATTATCAAATAACTTCTCCCGTTCTGGGTGGAGCGGGAGGGTGTGTTAGACTCTTACTGACTAAAATCCACCCGTGTCCCTTCCGTTGCCTGTGTTGCCAGGGGCCTCGGTAACCCTTTTGTACCATCCCGCGACCCCAGCAGGCAGCGGCCCTAGTGGACCCCTACACTTGTGCTGACGATATCTCTCTGAGGCGCGCGTGGAACACGACGCGCCGTCGACCCGGGCCTGGTCCATACCAGACGGTAAGCTACCCATTGCTTACCGTCTGCAAGCCCGTGCCTACGGTGGCCGGAAATCCGCCTGGGATCGCCGACGCCCAAGGCGTCTCCTGCAGCGGCTAGAGGCGAGAGGGCGTGAAATTTGCCTTTCCCTCAACCGACCCGCCTGCTCCTTCGCGAGCATTACTGCTTCGCAGACGGAGGTCTGCCCATGCCCTCTCGCTCCGTACCATGGCCTGAACCAGGGCCGGACGCGAGAGATCTAGCGATCTCTTGCGTCCGGCCGTGTCCAAGCCGGGCAGATCTTCACCATATGCTCCACCGTGTCCTCCGAGCGATCCACACAGTGGTGACACCCGGGCGTTTCCTCCCGCCTGAGCCGATACAGGAACCACCCGAAGCTGCCGTGTCCGAGGACCTGCGTCAGGCGGAAGGTGAGGACGCCGTCGTGCCTTTCTAGCCACTCCTCAAAGAGGGAACTTATCGCCGCAATCATGGCGTGCCCAGCACTGGGTTGCGACAACTGTACTCTCCATGTCGCCATGAGATCCCGCCGGAGCTCCGTCCGCTGTGCCGCGATTTCTCGCGGCAGCGGAGTTACGCCCCGGCGTTTCGCCTCCTCGCGCCACTCCCATACGTGCGTGAAGTTTTTTGCCTCCAGATCCCATGGCGGCAATCCGGCAAGGAGGCTCGCTGCCTCACAGGAGACCGCGCGGTATCCCCGGACGGATGGCCACAACAGATCACGAATGTTACGTAACACCCATAGTAACACACGCGGCGCCTATCTAGCCAGTAACACAGACTTAATGTTTCATTTATTTCAAGCTCGTCACAATTAGATAACAAATTGACAAAAAGTGTTTTTTTTCGTGCACGGAGCCTTCAGCTATTCTTATGTTTTTATAGTTTCGCCATGTCCGTCTGTCTGCCTGTCTGTCCCCGCTGTAGCTAAGAGACGCTTAGTACTAGAAAACTGTAATTTGGCATAGATATACATATTAATGACGCCGACAAAGTGCTAAACTAAAATATTGAAAAAAATTTTTTTTTAGGGTGCCTCCCTTGCACGTAATGTGGGGATAATATATTTTTTTCTCGTTTACCCCATAGTGTGGAGTATCGTTGGATAGGCCGTTCAAAAATATTGCAGGTCTGTCAACACCACTTTTCGATTCAAGGATCCACTTGCGTAATATTAATCATTAAAGTGCTAATTTAAGTTAGAGTCAAGTGTGCCCCCCCCTGCCAGCTAAATGGTTGTTTATGGAGATGTCAAAAAAATCATGGCAGTAGTACATGTAATGAAATTAAAAGAAAGACTATCACAGCTACACGGGCTTTGTCCTCGCGCACGTATGGGAGTGGCGCGAGGAGGCGAAACGCCGGGGCGTAAGTCCGCTGCCGCGAGAAATCGCGGCACAGCGGACGGAGCTCCGGCGGGATCTCATAGCGTCATGGAAAGTACGGTTGTCGCAACCCAGTGCTGGGCACGCCACGATTGCGGCGATAAGTCCCCTCTTTGAGGAGTGGCTGGAGAGGCGCCACGGCGTCTTTACCTTCCGCCTGACGCAGGTCCTCACCGGACACGGCAGCTTCGGGAGGTTCCTGTGTCGGATAAGGCGGGAGGAAACGTCCGGGTGTCACCACTGTGTGGATCACCCGGAGGACACGGTGGAGCATACGGTGGAGGTCTGCCCGGCTTGGGCAGAGCACCGCCGTGTCCTCGTGGAGGCGATCGGCGGCAGAGACCTCTCGCGTCCGGCCCTGGTTCAGGCCATGGTATGGAGCGAGAGGGCATGGGCAGCCGTCACCTCCTTCTGCGAAGCAGTAATGCTCGCGAAGGAGGAGGAGGGACGGTTGAGGGAAAGGCAAGTTTCGCGCCCTCTCGCCCCTAGCCGCCGCAGGAGACGCCCAGGGCGTCGGGAATCCCGGGCGGATTTACGGCCACCGTAGGCGCGGGCTTGCGGACGGTGAGCAATGGGTAGCTCACCGTCCGGTAAGGACCAGGCCCGGGTCGACGGCGCGTCGTATTCCACGCGCGCCTCAAAGAGATGTCGTCAACACAAAAGTATGGGTCCACTAGGGCCGATGCCTGCCGGGGTCGCGGGAAGGTACTTATGGGTCACCGAGGCCCCCGCAACACAGGCAACAGGAAGGAATACGGGTGGGTTTTAGTCAGTAAGAGTCTGACACACCCTGCCGCTCCGCCCAGAGCGGGAGAAGTTATTTGATGATTTCCCACCCTCAAAAAAAAAAAAGCTACATGGGCTTTAAAAGTTAACGAGTAATAGTCGAACAACTTAAATTTGCAGTTGGAGAATTGACCGTGACCTATATACATATATGTATGGGAGAACAAGTTTTTCAACTACAATGTTAAGTTTGTTTTTGGGATAAATTCATCCCAACTTCCCAAATACGGAACCCTTCATTGTGCGTGGTCCGACACGCACTTGGCTGGTTTTTATTTCTATATTGAGATTAAACTCCTTTGAAAGATATTTAAATAAAGTATACTTAAACATAATATTTTTATTTTTCTGAAGAACGTCAATGTTTCAATCACCGCAGATTATTATTTTTATAATAAATGTTTTGCAATAAGTATGTAGGTTAAATTATTAAAGAAGGTTAAATTATTCATGATGCTTTGATTTGGAACACTACATATACACAATATTATAATTTTGACAAGTACATTTCGTGGGTATAAAGGTAAAACTCACTAAGTGACGTTTTTCGAATTGTCTGATAATCTTTGAGACAAAAGTGTCTAAGTTGATTACATTTACCACTTTTTTAACAAATTTTTCGTAAAAATGTCACTTAGTGAGTTATATTATATACACCCACGATTTGTTAAGTTAAAAAACTTAAGACGAGAGAAGGCTTAATTAAACACCAAGTCATGTCTTAACGTCTATTTTAACCTTATATTCTTCCCAAGAACTCTATCATAATCTAATAAATAAGGATCACTGCATAGCCGGCGGCGGATTAGCCTTCACCGCGATACTTATATGAGTGCCCCTTTCATTGCATTAAAATGCGGGGAAGGGTTGCTCACCGTCTCGAGAGTACGAAGAATTTATAAATAAGTTAAGTAAGAGCCCGCCTCATTCTTCCTCAGCATCTGACTTTGTTTTATCATATTTAAATTATTAGAGTCAGATGTAGAACGTGTACCTAATTGCTGTACTTTGTTAAGATAATGTACCTTTGGCGCGACTCCACTTTTGTTTTCTTGTTGGTGAACGATATAAATTCCCGGCAGGACGCGGAGGTACGCCCAAAGTTTCGCGTTCTGTTTTTGTTCGGACGTTCTTAAGGAAATAAAATTTGTTATGCAGCCGTTTCGAGGCCGTAGGTGCTTTATAATAACCAAGATTACGCTTAAGTTAAAAGCGGAGTGAAATCGTAAATTTTGTGAGGAGTTAAGTGTAACTTTTTGTTGTGTGATGAGGAATGATTTGTTAATTAGGATTATTATGTTTTTATTAGTTTGGTTTCAACTGTTCTGAAAAATAACATGATAAAATAAAAACGTCGGCATTTTTTTATGATATAACACAGGTACTTACAAGTTTTTAGTTCCCGCCAAATATTTTATTTTGGTCTTTGTGATCTAAATAGAAGCACTTCTTATTTTAGATTATTCTAATAAATATAAAATTCAAATGTCTCAATGCAATAAATCGTAGAAAATAAATTGCATTCTTGTATTTGCACCTTCTTATATATTTCCCGAAATAAGATTTATTTCGACATCCATACACAATTAACCTTAAACATCATCCCTAGTTCCGCATCGGAATCCAAACACGTGCATACAAAATGCCTTAATTTACCAAGAAAACAATATATCTCATCCATATTAGAATATTTTCTATCGTAAATCAAGTTTAAGTGTTATTTCATTTCCTTTCTACACAGCACACGCGTCCTACGAATAAGTAATTGAAATTTTGAAACGAACTTTTGGTTTTACGAAATTCACCCTATACCTTGTGAAATTATTATAAATTTCCTTTATAAGGGAAGGCCCGGCTTGTAGGTTCTTTTCATACAAGACAAGAAAATGTTTTACATTTTCCTAAGAAATGTGTGGGTTTTTGATTTTAATGTTAGAGCTAAACGGTAAGAGGGTTATATAGAAAGGAAATGGTTCGGCTGTGTGTCGGTAGGGTAACGTGGGCTGAAATATTGACGTAGATTGGTGCGGGTAGGCCCAATTCATAGAATCAAGAAAACTGGTTGCTTTAAAGTGGAGACAGTGAACAACGCCTCTGACGCTGCAATAAGCGTAGCCTACTACTGGGGCCCAAACAGTATAAGCAACATTGACACGAAAAGAAGAAGACAGTGAAGAGATGAGAAAAGACGTTTCTGCGAGATAAGTTTAAAAAAAACGTTCTAAGTTCAAAGTTCTAAGGCTAGCTGGAGTTTTAGAAGACTAATATTATGGTTGATACGTTTTTCACTTGGATTTAAAAATAATCTATTAGTTTAATATTGAAATTCTGTTTCGTCGTTTTAATTTTGAGAAAGTAAATAGAAATAGTATTTTAATAAAATTAAGTTATTTGTAATTATTAGAAGCTTTTAACCCTGAAGCGTGTAAACATATTAAATAGCGTTTAGTTTTCAAAGACAAGAACTTTCCTAGAGACGTATCAATGGCTTGTCTTTCCGAGAACTGCCAATCAATTGAAAAGTTTGCTTGGCCTCGCTTCTCTGGAATATTCTAGCTAGAAGCTACAGATTATAAATAATATTTTATGTAGGCATTACTTGGAGTATTTAAAGTTCGTTTCTTTATTATGCATTATTAAAAGTTAATTCGTTATAGTTGTGAGATATTGTTAAGAAAAACTTTGAGCACAGTGTGTCTTATATAATCATCATCTGCCTAGCTAACTATGTTGGAGTCGGCTTCGAGTCTAACTGGATGCAGCTGAATTAATAACGATAATAATCGACATAGTGTATCTTAACATATATAATGTGTGAATGATGTTCTTCAAAAAGGTCAGGTGCGTAGTACTCACAACCGGCGTGCGTGTATGACCAGATGTATGAACGTAAACGAAGCAAAAGGAGTATGTCAGGAGCGTAGCAGGTGGCGTTCTATAGTTTCTGCCTACCACCATGGGAAGAAGGCGTAAGTTTATGTATGTATGTATGAATGTTTATATATGAATGTATGCACATTATGAAAGTAGTTTGTTCAGACCGTTACCGAATCGATTTATGTAATTTTTGATATAGTTAGATAACTTTTTATCCCAAAAATAATTAGAATAGAATAGAATATTCTTTTTATGTACACCATAAAAATTATACATATTAATGTAGAAATTTTACAAGGGGTGACACATTGGGCGGAATTATCGCTAAAAGCGATCTTTTACAGACAACCTTTGGATGGATTAAAGGGAGAAATTAAATGAAATTAAATTGTTTATTCTGTAAATAGGATATGAGAATCACTTTTACACGTTATATTAAAAAATAAGCTAGAGAGAAAGAGAGACAATACTGCAGGTAGTCAGTGGTATACCATTTACATATACAATAAATACATACATACATAAAGAATGTATTTATCTACATACATATACATATATAATAATAAACATGAAACAAGAGCAAGGAACTATATTATGTAATGATGATGTTTAAGGACAGAGGAAGTATTTTCTTACCCGAATTTTAAAAGTGGACAAAGACTGAACTGGTAAGAGTGACGCCTTATCGACACGGACAAGGCATTCCATAGCCGTACTACTTGAACTGGCATCGGTCTCAAGTTTTCCGATAACCTCAGATTTCTAATAAGCGTGTCATACTAGAACTACGTGAATTACAGTCACACTTTCTCTGTGCAGGCAAAACAAACCAAAATGGACGAAGTACCTAGTACGCCAGACCTGTATACGTGTGCGACTGTGTGCGTGCGTAGATGTGTTGTGTGACCACAATTTCCTCCCACAGTCAATCTAAATTAATAAATAAACAATGTTTTATACATAAAAGTAAACAATTCAGTGTAATTATTATGAGTATAACAATGTTAGATGGTGTACATTAATTCAGGGGCATGTTGTATAACAAGATAATTTTATGGTAACAACAATATAATTTAACAATTTTAACTACTTTCATGATAATGTGAATTATGTTTTATTTACGGCCTTATACAAATCTAATGTATAACCTATGTTGTTTGTACTAAGGTATTCTACTCGTTACTTTCTCGCAACTGTTGTATAAGTAAAACAAACCCATGACCTCTCGAACCCTAAAGTCGACACCATACCCTTCAGGCTGTTGTCACTCAAACACAAAACATAACTTTCATAGCACCATTTAAACACTTAATAGTTCATAAGCCCAAGATTTCCATTTACAAGTATTATCTATCGTTCTCAATGTTAGGACTATTGTACCCAACTATGATACCCTGAGGCCCGAATGACAAGACACTGTCATCTAAACCCTTGCTCAAAATGTTCCTACAATGTTCCACGTTGTCACAGACTTACTAACAATGTCAGACAACCGATATATTTGTACCAAATTTGCTTTTTACTAAATAACATCGCCCGAAGCCTGATACGTTAACGTCAAGCTGTGTTTGTCAAACTTTTGTGAACTAAAAAGAAAGTAATGTGAAAAGTTTCTCGGTTCTTCAAAAAACATGTAGGTTATGTTTGTAATACATCCATAACGTTAAGCAACTGTTTTCCGATGTATTTACCTACTAACTGGGAGTTTCATAATATTATTTGCAGAAATGGATACTATTTTTATTCGAATTCTTTGTATACTTTATCAGATAGAAACGCCAGCTTGGTTCTAAATTAAAATAAACAAATGACAAAGTAAAACAAATCACCTGAACAAACCAACGCTCATCACGAACGCTTAGAACATTCTTAATTCGACTATTAAAACCCGTTACAAGCAGCAAGATGTTGGCAACATCAATAAACAAGGAGCGAACGCGAGCGCGAACGTTCAAAGTTTGGTGCGCGCGGTGAGTGCAGAGGGCCCTTAATGAGGGTTAGAAATTTCGGCACATTGTGGCCCAAACCGCACCCGGTTTCTTAGCTTATTATTAATTCTGTAAGACGTGTCCCCGATGTCCAAGACGTGCGCTGAGATTCGAGACAAAAGTCACAAGGGCGGAAGGGACGGACCCCGTCGCCCCCTCGCCACCTCGTACGTGTGCCGCGTGGGCAAGTCGCAGGAGTGTGGGATTTACAGGTGGTTTTAATAACGGCAGCCACTAATGTCGCGAGATGAATACTTAATGGACGGATCAGCCGAGGATTGAGATGGATTGAGAAAGGGCAGCTCCTGTAATAATAGATGCGGTCGCTGCATTAGGCTGTCACATTGATAAGCTGGAAGAACTTATGTTGCCTTCATCAGAACTACTGAACCATACAAAGTTTTCCCTGTTACATTATTCTAGAACCGATGCTATAACAAGAGATTCTTCAGAAAAGTCATCGACACTCTTGAGCACGACTATCCTGGCCATATCCGTTTCTCCAAGACAATTTAGTTACAAAGTGCAAATCCCTTTAAGATGGCGTTCCCTGACAGGGGGTGCTCTCAAAAACTCGTTAGGAGGTTCGCATTCTGCGGTGGTGGGTCACGTTGCGATGCGCGGCGGCTGCTTCAAGACTAAATGTTACATAGAAACTTTGTAGTCTCCGTCGTGTGCCATGTTTAAGTAAATTTATTGCTGTGCTGTGTTCTAGTTATTATAGAGGCTTAGTTTTATATGTTTCTTTGTTTATTTTTGTTGGAAAAAGGTATGCTTTTGTGTGAAGTTGAAATCTACATTCTAGCGTGGTTAATTCTATCAAAATATCTTGGAATCCGTTCTTAGGTTGGAAAATGTTATTTTGGAAGAATTTTGTTTGTGAAATCAGGTTGAAATGGAAAATATCTATATACCCATCAGATACCATAAATAGGCAAAATATTGTCGTACCGTATATATATATTTTTTTTACAAAATATTGTACTGGTTTTGGTCCTTCTAGTCGGATCAAACCCAAGCCAAACCTTGTCACATAAATATCATACTTTCCTGAAACACGTACTTTCGTGTACAGGCACTATTGATCGCAATATCTTAACAAACTGCAGGCCAAATTAATTCACCAGCTATAAACAGCAACAAACCTCTAGCGAGTAGAAAAATTGGCAATCTGCGAACGTTACAGTGTCGTGATCGGCAAACGTTAGCGGCGTTTATCGGCAAGTGGCCGCGCGGGAACAATATCGCTCGTTGAATCGTGCGATCCTAATATATTGCAATGTGTGCACTTTATATGGCCCGATGTGTAATTGATTGTGTTTCGGCGCTCCTAGTGCTTCTTTGTTTTTTATTTTTCGTACATGGGTAATTTAAATCGTGATGGGATCTTTTAATGTTACAGTTTCTAATAGGCAATGTTATTTATTCACATACATACACGAAATAAATATTATCTTAATTATTATATAATATAATGGATGCTCCATTTGTGTGGACACGCTAGCAATTTAAAATAAGTTTTTTTGTCTGAAAAGTTAATGATTTGGAATCGTATCAGTAATTCACAGTTTGTTATAATTTACCTTTAACTTAAACTACATTTTTTTAGATTATTTAAGGGTACCTCGTAAAATTCTACGAAAACATACAGAAGAAAATACCCAATGTCTTCTCAAATCTACCCTCTACAAGTGCGTTAGCAATAAATAACAATTAATGTTAAGGTTTCAATCGGCCGGTGCATAGCGGTAGTAAATTATCACGAAGGTGTTACCGGACGAAAGAAATATTGCCGTCAACGCCCGCTGTAATGTTCCGGTCAGTGATGGGGGCTGAGCATATCGATAAAAGGTGATTCGAATGGTTTATGATACAATAAACATGTTTTATGTAAGCGATATCAATAACGCACCGAAGTGGATGTGATCGATTTGGCTCTCGTAGATCGCCTACGAGAGCTACGCGCCGTAGCAGTGGTCTACGCTTCGTAGCAATAGCTACGAACTTTCATGGTGAAGATGATTCTCGCAATTCCGACAGTGTTTTCTCTGAGATACGGCCATGTGATGACACTAACAATTTTGTTTATGCTCACCAATGAAATTCCAAATTTTATTATCATTGTGGCATGCTCAATACTAAAGATAATACATTTCTAAAAGTTAAGAGTTTCTGAGTGTATCTTTTTTGACTTGTAAAATCTATCGATATTTCCTGCTTATAATGACCGTTACTACATCGCTAAGTGTTTATAACTGTTAGAACAAATCGGTGCGAAAGAGACCGCCCCCGACCACCCGCCGAGAGCTTAATCACTTAACACTCCCGGATTAACGGGGATTTATCGACTAAGTATTATGTATACCTATACATTACTTAGTTATAAATAAGCAGAGTATATTTAGTATAAAGATACTTGCAAAAGAAAAAGATTGCAAGTTAAAAATATTCTTTTCTTGGATTTATTATGTCCAGCAGAGCACTAACGAAGTATTTCGTTCCCTATATTATATAAATTATAACTTTATTTCTACAATTTCACTTAATTAAA
Organism: Atethmia centrago; assembly: GCA_905333075.3. Taxonomy (NCBI): domain Eukaryota; kingdom Metazoa; phylum Arthropoda; class Insecta; order Lepidoptera; family Noctuidae; genus Atethmia; species Atethmia centrago. Next base: position 22,976,923 of record HG995378.1, on the reverse strand, counting down.
TAGTACTAGTTATAATTCCGCTTTAAAATTGTTTAATACTGGTTATCAACCTCTGGCACCCAAGTTAAGATTAACCCATGTTCACCGGAAACTATAAATACCTGAAACTTTTTAAGACTAATCAGCGGAATATGAACATACAATATTTTACATAAATAATTTACACAAAGTAAAGCACCTTTGTGTAAATTATTGCATCACCACGGCTCTCAAAATGGTGAAGGAAAACATCATGAAGAAACCTGCATGTTCTAGAACCAAGAATTCGAAGAAATGTGACATCTACCAACCCGCATTGGGCCCGCGTGGTGGATTACGGCCCCCTCTCTCTCACAGAGAGGAGGCCTGTGTCCCAGCAGTGGGAACATTATAGGCTGATTATGTATGGGTCTTCCAAAGGGTAATTTTGTTCAACAGAGAATTTGCCATAATTATCGGTGTAGCAGGCGGAATACTGATCTCAATTTGTATTTATTCGCATATATATCCTTTCATGGCATTGATGATTGTGGCATTTTTATTACTTTAACCCAATCAAATATGTTCAGAAAATACAATTCGAATAATACATAAATTTCTTTTCAACAGAAAATGCAGAGCAAAGAGCCTATCTCACCAAACGTCTAAAATCACATTGCAATATCCAAAGGGTAGTAGACACAAGAGAATTCGACCCCTTTAAAGACATTAATTCTTACAAGAAAGAGAACAAGACAAATGGCCGGTCTGGGCCGGTAGCGGGCCGTGAAAAGAAAACCCTTTTTATGAGACGTTGAGTAACGTATGGATAAGATGAGGGAGAGCAATATGAGTGTGGACTGGGTACTTTTTGTTTGTGAGGATCAAGCAATATTTTGAAAATTTTGGACGATATTGCGTTCAGTAGGAAATTACTTTTGTAGAGAAAGATCAAAATCGTAGTTAGGATAAGCAATCGTACTTTTTTTTATGGTAGGTTATAAAAAAAAGTAGGGTGTCACTGCTAGGCAAAGGCCTCCCGTTTTTCTTCCATACCTCTCTATTGTATTTATTTATTTATTTAACAGTTTATGTACACACATATAAACAGACAAGAAGAAAGGAACAGACAAATACGTACAAAGGTGATGCTTCTATTTTGTGCGATCTCTGGACATGTAATTTATTTACGAGGAATAAAACAATAACACTATTTTTCCACTTTGTCATAAATAATGGTATAAAGAAGCGATACAGGATACCAAGTTTACCGTTTTGGTATTAATTGACTTCTCCAATGCCTTTAATGCCGTCAGCCATGATATGCTACTTTCTATCCTCTCTCATCTTATGGTTTCACCCGAGGCCCTGAAATGATTCTCTTCTTATCCTCGGGGACGTCAGCAGTCGGTTCGTGTTGATGAAAGCTAGTCGAGTTGGCGTGATCTGGATACTGGTGTTCCACAAGGCGGTATTCTTTCTCCATTGTTATTATCCATATTCATTCATTTTATTACTCACTGTCTTCGGTGTTCGTATCATCTTTATGCTTATGATCTTCAGTTGTATATAGCTGAGTGGGTTAAAGGTTTATCGGATGCTATAGCAGATGTAAACCGAGAATTAGATGCTATCAAAAAGTGGTTTGATAGTTTTGTGGTGTCAGTAAACCCCTCAAAGTGTCAGGCCATTGTAATTGGGAGCTCGCGCATGATGGGTAGGGTGACTTTGGCTCTCTTCCTCCTCTGATTTTCAATGGTACCGCCATACCCATTACTGTAGAAGACCTCGGTTTGCATCTTGACTCGACACTTGCAACGCTGGAAACGCCACTTTCTAGTCTACGGTACTCTGCGATCCTCCCTGTATCATCTGAGAAACTTTTTGCCCGCTAAGACGAAAACTATGCTTGTGCAGATTTTGATCTTTCCTATCATTGACTATGGTGACGTGTGCTAATATGAGTTGAATGCGGTTTTGCTGGATAAGCTCGACAGACTGCTCAACAATTCTATCCGGCTCATATTCAACCTCAGGAAATATGACCATGTGTCGAGCTATAGGTCTGAGCTGAAATGGATCTCCATTCGCCAAAGTAGAAGTTTGCGTGCTTTGACTTCGCTTTTCTCCCTTCTCAACTGTCCCACTCCACCTTCTTATCTTTTGTCTCATTTCCAATATCTATGTTCTTCTAACAATTTTCTCCTACTCTGTCCTTCTCAAACTTCTGGCTTTGTTCATTCTTCCTTTCATATTCAGTCCATTCTTCTTTGGAATGCACTTACACCAGTCGATATGGTACATAAATGGTTAAATAAATATATAGCAAGCACTGAAATGCCATGGATTAAATTCTCAGATCGGGCTTTATTACTCGTATTTCACAGTTACAACATGTTCCTGAAAACCACTAACTAAATTAAACGAAATGTTACTACAAAATACTTTCATGGTCACTCAATCCAGTACATATTTTTATTTACAAAACCTTCTACATTTATAGTAAGTATTTCAAACAAACCAAAAACGCCCAAAATCGATGTAATACACTATCTGTAGATAAAATAATTCTAATTCTACAGAACCCTATCCACACTAAGCCAACTGAACCCTTTGTAACGACAATCGTGTTTGTACGAGGTCATTCGACGATCAAAGCGATAGCCAATAAATAAATAGTTGATTTGCTTTCACAATAAATACCGAAAGGTCCCGAATAGTTCCGAAGGTATGCGACAGGGGGCGGTAGGGTCAACCTAACTAACGAGAACTAAGTACGTTTGCATTAGATAGGAATTCTGTTTACCTCGTTCGACTGTTTGATTGATTTATTTGTTTGTATTTTCGAAATATCGATGGTTGAAGCTAAGTGGAAGCAATTTACTTAATAAACAAGCTACGTTGGAAGCTTTGATGAAGCCAGTGAGCTAAAATTGCAGGAGACGGCCAGGTGGCTAATGTTACGTAGGACCTAAAAAAGGTAGATGGGCATGTGATGCACGGTAATTCTGGGTGAAATAACATGCGGCCTGGGGCCTACCACTTGCTCATATAACAGTATTATTATAATCTTACTTTGACTTTTCGTACCATGACGTCCTTAACTGAAACAATGTTATTTTCTAAGCGGTTTTGGTGACGTCACCTCTAATAGTTAATTAAGGAGTACCGAAAGTTGGAATAGAATACAAAAACTAAGTTGATCCATCGATACTTTCTACTTGTTGGTATTGCTGTCTATCCCCCTGAAAAATAACTATAAATGGTAATAAAAGATATACTAAACTTAACACGCGACAGAAATCTTTTATTCAGCATTGTACACTCACTTTTTTCAATATAATATAAATCATTTTTTACTTTAATATTTAAATATCTGAAACAGCGCCATCTCGATATTATTATAAGAACTTATATAAGCTCACGCTCCCTCACTTAAGCAACCCTCCTCGGACGAGGGTGCCGTTCAAACACAAGCTAACTAAAAATCGTTCTGTTTCTGATCTCTCTCGGTGGTCACAATTTGTACTAATCTTTGCAATTCTATATTTATATTTTTGAAGTAACATGAATTGCTATACAACATTTAAAACAAAGAAGTTTAATAAATTGTATTACAATATTACTAATTCTTCACTTGTACCTAATGCTGTGATTTATAGAAGTTACGTAGATCCAATTTGCACCGCTAGGGGCGCTTTCCAGCAAATAGAAAACGAATTAGCAATAAAGTTAACAAAACAATAACTTTCATTAACATAATTTTAAAATAATACCGAAAACAAAAAGATGAATGTTTTCAATAAAAACTCCTTTCAGAAGTAATGTTTTATTAAAATATTATAATTAGAATTTTCTCCGCTAGAGGCGCCACGGTAACGAGGAACTTTTACGAGACGATTACCTACACTGGTTGTTTTTCTTAATAATTTATCGTGTTTCCACGAAGTTGGCTCGTTTCGTGCCGGGCACATGTACCTATGTGTACCGTTGAGTTCTTCAATTATGGATCTGTTTTGTTTATAAAGCGTTTCTTTCTCAGAAAAGTCAGTTACGAGTACTTCTTTGAATTTCTACGAAGTTAAAGAAACTTATTTTACATATACTCTGTGAAAAGTCCATTACTTAATGAGGTAAAGAGAGAAATATTGTTTAAGTACCTATTTTCTTTCAGACATCGTTAGTAATAAATTGTAACTGATATGAAATGTCGTTTAGAGGACACTTATTTTCAATCAGTGGGTCACATGTAGGTGTTGTATTTTTATGCCACTCAACGATATTCCTTTGATTCTCTTGATCTTTTTTTTTTTGGGTGAGAAATTATCAAATAACTTCTCCCGCCCTGGGTGGAACGGGAGGGTGTGTCAGACTCTTACTGATTAAAACCCACCCGTGTTCCTTCCGTAGCCTGTGTTGCCAGGGGCCTCGGTAACCCTTTCGGACTTTCCCGCGACCCCGAATTCTCTTAGTCTTTTTTTTTTTTTTAATGTGGGATATCTTCAAATAACTTCTCCCGCTCTGGGCGGAGCGGGAGGGTGTGTCACTCTTACTGACTAAAACCCACCCATATTCCTTCCTGTTGCCTGTGTTGCCAGGGGACTCGGTGACCCATAAGTACCTTCCCGCGACCCCGGCAGGCATCGGCCCTAGTGGACCCCTACATTTGTGCTGACATCTCTTTGAGGCGCGCGTGGAATACGACGCGCCGTCGACCCGGGCCTGGTCCTTACCGGACGGTGAGCTACCCATTGCTCACCGTCCGCAAGCCCACGCCTACGGTGGCTGGAAATCCGCCCGAGATTCCCGACGCCCAGGGCGTCTCCTGCGACGGCTAGGGGCGAGAGGGCGCGAAACGTGCCTTTCCCTCAACCGTCCCGGCTCCTCCTTCGCGAGCATTACTGCTTCGCAGAAGGAGGTGTCGGCTACCCATGCCCTCTCGCTCCGTACCGTGGCCTGAACCAGGGCCGTACGCGAGAGGAATTCTCTTAGTCTGGAATCTATTTTAATAGTTATTGATATTTCATTTGTGATAGACGCGACAAACTTATAGATTAAAATGAAGGCAATAAACTCTACACTGCGTTCTCCTGTGTGTCGCAAAATAGCCGACATCGCAAGCCGACGGACCGCGAACCAGTCGCAGTTTAGAAACGTTTCCATAAATAAGCATATTTTAGTTGGCATTGCTTGTGAATTTTAACTTTTTTAGAGTTCCGTACCTACTTCAAAAGGATAAAACGGAATCCTTCTTAAGATTACTTGTGTCTGTCTGTCTGTCCGTCTGTCACAGCTGATTTGCTCCGAATCGACTGAACCGATTAAGTTGAAATTTGGTGCACATTTGGATTTCTCTGACCCAAACACGGACGTGTGATGTAAATAAATGACGTTAGAATATGAGGGTCACTTTTGGGGGTAAATTAGAAAATAAACATTTTTTCAACAACCAAATTGTTTGTACCGTGTGAAACTGTACTTATTGTGAGAGTCTCAAATATAAATTATTGTCTTTATAATTTTAAAATAAAGAGTTATTTAAGAAAATATACCATTATCTCCTAAACTATTGAGCCTAAAATAAATAAAAAAATACATAAAATTGTTCTTTCCACAAGTTAAGAACACCTTTCTGTATTTTAAAACCTATTAAATTAAATCACGTATTGTGCGTAAAAACTTTAATTTGCAGTTGGAATGTATGGGGAACATATTTTTAACTACGAGTACAATGTTAAGTTTGTCCTCGGGATAAAATCACCCTAACTACGGAACCCTTCATTGTGCGTGGTACGATACGCACTTAGCCGGTTTTTTGTTACATGATGACGTACTCTGTCAGCTCACCAAGCTAAATCATTATTTTCTAATCTTCTAAATTTGAAATAGTGTTTTGTCTCATAATTTTATGCCATCAACATATAAAATATTCATAAAGGTTGCATGGTAAAACCAAACAGGCTTTAGCCTAGCTTTAGGCTTACTGGGGACTTTAGTCCCCAGTAAGCCGCACGTTAGTTAAAAAAACCGCCTTTACTGCTCCGACATAAAGGTGCTGTTAAGACGCTGACAACACCTAAACCGCGGTCACTGTCAGACTGCATAGAAAAGAAAGAGAAGCGCGGTGACATAACGCTTGTAATTTATTGCAAAATATGAAGCAATTACCTATGTATTTACTCAAAATTGAGTTGAGTAATCGAAAATACAAAACAACCAAGTTCTGCATTCAAATAAGACGTTCTTGTTATTAATTAAATACGTAAACGTTGATATTTAATAAAGATATTTTGGATTGGAACTCAAGGTAAAAGGTTAGCATAACGTTAGTTTGTATCGAGATTTTTTTTCAAAACGTGTTTTGTTAACAACCATGTTCTGAGAAATATGTTCAAAATTAACATATATTTTTTCCGCTACCACAAACTATACAGATTTGGATTTTTTTTTTTAAAACCAGCCTATTTTGGTCATTTACGTCTCGTCAGCGCGAGCGCCTTAATGTCGAATTGTCACTAGAGTCGTTCGGTTGACTATAAGCATTAGCAGAAATCAAAAGTTCGCCATCAATTTCTTGTGTAGATCGCCCGGAGGACAAGGTGGAGCATACGGTGGAGGTCTGCCCGGCTTGGGCAGAGCACCGCCGTGTCCTCGTGGAGGCGATCGGCGGCAGAGATCTCTCGCGTCCGGCTCTGGTTCAGGCCATGGTACGGAGCGAGGGCATGGGCAGCCGTCACCTCCTTCTGCGAATCAGTAATGCTCGCGAAGGAGGAGGCGGGATGGTTGAGGGAAAGGCATGTTTCGCGCCCTCTCGCCCCTAGCCACCGCAGGAGACGCCCTGGGCGTCGGGAATCCCGGGCGGATTTCCGGCCACCGTAGGCGCGGGTTTGCGGACGGTGAGCAATGGGTAGCTCACCGTCCGGTAAGGACCAGGCCCGGGTCGTCGGCGCGTTGTATTGCACCCGCGCCTCAAAGAGATGTCGTCAGCACAAATGTAGGGGTCCACTAGGGCCGATGCCTGCCGGGGTCGCGGGAAGGTACTTATGGGTCACCGAGGCCCCCGCAACACAGGCAACGGAAGGTATACGGGTGGGTTTTAGTCAGTAAGAGTCTGACACACCCTCCCGCTCCGCCCAGAGCGGGAGAAGTTATTTGATGATTTCCCATCCAAAAAAAAGCACCCTAATTGCGTTACACACTTTTTTTTTGGATGGGAAGTCATCAAGTAACACACCCTGTGTTACTTGATGACTTCCCATACAAAAAAAAAGACAACAACTTCTGAAAATCCGATAAAGTATCAATGATCAGAGTCTGCTGTCAAATATTCGTTCTTCGTAGAACGTGTGTAACTTAAGTTTGATTAAATTAACCAAACATTTATTATAAAACACAACTGGCAGCTTTTTTTTAAAACAACAGAGGGGAAGGGTTTCATATCACAAGGGTTACATATAAATCGTGATATATAATGATATGTAACCGGTAACATTGACCGGTTACATATCATTATATATCACGATTTATGTCACCTAAAATTAAATTCTGAAAATATATTTTGATAGCTTTTGTTTAATAAAAGGTGTAAAGTTTTTCATTGTCATTTAAGGAAACTCTTTATCCACCCTTTGCCACTGCTAACAACAAAATAATTTCAACACGGGACTTCCTCATATTTATATTTAGTCAACAAAGAGGTTATTCAGCGATAAAGGTAAGTTAACTGAAGGTACCTAACTTGAAAGTTTTACAAGAGATTAATACGTGTTTGTAACATTTTTTTTATGACGAGTTGTTATGTTGAGTATGTTCTTTGTATACAACTTTATGAACTTTGGATATAGATATTTAAACCAATAATTAGGTTGTAAGAAAAAAAAACGGAAAACGAAACGTAACATTATTGACGTCATCATTTGGATCATATATAATTCTACAACGTTCTTCGGTCAAGGTTTTCACACCCTGACTGTTACGTACAGTCAGTGAAATTAACTGTTGGAAAAATTGACACCCTACGTCAATTTGCCTTGGAATAGACATTTGAATATAAACAATTAATTTGACCCCCGCCTGTACATCTCAGGTATTCCCTAGCCCCGGTCTAAAAATAGTTTGGCCAGCCGGTCCTAAATTACCCACTGACCTTGATGCATGGTGCGGGGGGGTGTGGCGCAGAGGGCGGGCTGCGCGGGGCATTCGGAAGCTGCAGCAGATGACGGATGCTGTACCCCTGGCGGGACTTGCGTGACATTCTGGGGGAGAGAAGATATTATTAGCTTCTGGGAAAAGCCACCCACCAAAAAGATTTCATGTAAGGTAGGCTGGCAAGACTTACATAAAGCTTTCACTGTAAAAAAATATATGATCTAATGTAGAGCTAAGCCCCTAACTCTACAAGACTAATTTATTTATTTATATATACTTTATTGTACACCGCAAAAATACATAGCAAAAAATAAATCAAACACTACAAAATATACAATGGGCGGCCTTATCGCTTTCTACAAACCTTACATCTTGGTCAAAATCAATTGGCTTTGGCTGAGTGAATCAGTGACGAAATCGACGTATTTTAGGTATTAATAAAATCCAAAGTATAAAAGCTAGACAAAAGAAAATTAGTTTTTTTATAAGTCTGCTAACTACATCTTATCCTGAGAATTTGAGCTCTCTAGCATTATCCAGGCTAGGGTTGCCAACTTGTTTATATAAAATATACTATTTCGAAGCCATTGTCTGTATAAAATATAGTAGATGGCGAAAAAAAATATAGTATGTATCAAAAACATAGTAACAAAAAAAATATGCATTTAAAGAAAAAAAATCTTTAAATTTATATTTATTTTTTGCTACTTTGAATCTTTTTTTTTTATCTCTCATTACTTACTTTTTACGCTCTAAATTAAGGCTACAAAACACCATTCATTCAGCTCGTATGATATTAATTATAATACTGGCCGTATTGCCATCATCTCGCCGTTTTGTATTGAAATAAAAAATTATTAGTTTCGCCTATTTCTTTCTTTAGATTTATAGTAATTAGGCCTCTAATATAGCAGGATACTATATAATATAGTAGGGTTGGCAACCCTAATCCAGGCCAAAGCTATGACGGTTTAGAAATACGACAAAACGCATCGTGAAAAGGTAGGTAGGTAGTGTACTTTTGTGAGGTTTAGTCAACAAGGAACCTTTATAGTTTCGCCATGGCCGTCTGTCTGTCTGTTCTTGGCTGAGACTCTTAGTACTAAAAAGCTATAATTTAGCATGGATATACATATTAATCACGCCGACAAAGTGGTTAAATAAAATCTTGAAAACAATTGTTTTTAGAGTGCATCCCTTGCACCTAAAGTGGGGATGATATTTTTTTCCCATCTATGCCATGGTGTCGGGATTCATTGGATAAGCCGTGGAAAAATATTGATATTTTTTTTCTCGTCGACTCCATAGTGTGGGGTATAGCTGGATAGGCCGTTTAAAAATATTGCGGGTTTGTGATAAACATTTTTCGATTCAGGGATCCGTTTGCGTAATATTAAGCTAAGTGCTATTTTTTGTTATAGTCAAGTGTTGCCCCCTGCCAGCTAAATGGTTGTTTTTGGATATATGAAAATGTCAAAAAAATCATGGCAGTAGTATAAGTATATAACGAAATGAAAAGGAAAACTATCACAGCAATTAGGCTTCACAAGTTAACGAGTAATAGTTGACCAACTTACATTTGCAGTTGGAGAATTGACCATGACCTATATATGGATATAGGTCATGGTCAATTCTCCAACTGCAAATGTAAGTAGAATGTAGTAGTACAATGTAGTTGAAAACTATGTTCTCCCATACATGGGTATGGGAGAACATATTTTTCAACTACATTGTTACCTAACACTGTAGTTGAAAAATATGTTCTTGTTTTTGGGATACTTTTATCCCAATTAAGGAACCCTTCATTGTGCGTGGTCCGACACGCACTTGGCCGGTTTTTATTGTTTTTGGCTCGTCTTGGCCAGGTCCTACCGTGGCCCAAGATTATATTACTATTGATAGAATAACACCCGGATTCTGGAACGAAAACTATCGACGTGTCAACAATTAAACGCAAGTCAAGTGATCCGATTCGCTGTTGACAATTCAGTCAACCAATCACAACAGATTACGAGCACTTGATAATTTGTTATCCAGTTTTTGTGTTGATTTTTGTTCCAGAAACCGGGCGAAAGTAGGTAAGTAATAGAAAGTTTAGTCAGTAGATATAAATCTTCCATCTGATCATTCTTGTTAATATTAAGTACCCACGCAAAGATCGCTAATTAGTCTCCATTCTATATTGTTATTGTTACCTATCGGAAAAGTGTCAACATTCTAAGTACAATTATCCCGTTATGAGGAAAAACCTCCACGATTGTTAACCGAACTCGACATATTTGAGTGATTAGATTAAATAAATGATCGCAATCAAATGTATCTATGTATTAGACACAGAATCAAATGTAATCTATACTAATACTATAAAGAGAAAAGATTTGATATTTTGTTTTTTTAGTTGTAATGGATAAACTCTAAAAATACTGAACTGATTTTAAAAATTCTTTCACTTACAGAAAGCTACATTATTAACGAGTAACATGGCATTTTAATTTAAAAAAAAATAGAGATCCCTTCCGAAAATTATAATAATGTAACCCAGGGTATCAAAAATTTGCCTATAAAAGTTTTTGTTTGGCGTGCGCTCCTGAAAACTCTTGATGATACATAAAATAATGTACCTACTACAAGCTAATAGCACTCTACATTACTAACTATCTTAATAACTATTATAATTATTATTGATCTAACTATTATAGTTAAGTCACAATAACCGTTATTTGTTCAAATTAGTCAATCAAAACACGAGTAAAATCTAAAGAAGATGACATTCGTGACATGACATTAATCTTTATCAAACTAAATAGTTTCATAATCAATATTGATTATGTACATGTAAATTCTTCTTAAAATTTTTAGAATCGGACCTTTTGCTTCGAAGTTAGGCCGGGTATAATCTACGCTTAGTCTTTTAGGTTATTTTTTGTGGATTAATACAAAGGATTTACTACTTTTAATCACGGACATTTTCCGAAATCCACGCGGGCAAAAGCTAGTACCTATTAAATTAAATACTATATTTTTTTTATGTGTTAATTTAGTAACCTATTTTTTATGTCGTGATGGCCTATTGGTTCAGATCTCTCCTCTCATGCACGAAATTGTGGGTGCAAATCCGGGCAAGTACCAATGCGACTTTTTTCATTAATATGTCAAAATCAAAATCAAAAGTGATTATTCAAACTAGGCTGAGAATCATCACTTTTCCAACGTCAAAATTACATAAGACAGTCCCCCAAAAACGCCCGCCCTTCACCACTTCCTAGTGTTTTAGCTGGGAAGAAGAAGTGGCGCAACAAACTCCCCAGCAGCACACTTGTCTGTTTAGTATAAACTTGCTGCTATACAAATCGTATGCAAAGTAATTAACACTACGAAACACAAAACCTTAAATTAAATTACTTGCCATATGTTAGCTAGCACACGCCAATATACCAACAAAACAATGAAAACTGTACTCAAGAAGAATAAAAATTACAACATAAAGCCTTTCCGAATTTACTACCGTACTTTCTTAATTTGTCTTGGACATTACTGACATCGGTCTGAAATCACCAACCCATCTTGAGCAAGGATGGTAATCAATGCTCGTGCCTTCTCTGTTTATACAGACTTCAGCTTCAGCTTCTTAGGAAAGAGGTCTTTGACCTGCTGTAAGATAATAATAGGGTGATATTTTTTAATCTAATTGAAATTACGGTCTGAAATGCATGACTTTGTGTACACCTTTAATAGACATATGTACACAACGAAGATCAATATAAAATGAAATGTTTTCAAATCAAATCAAAATATTTATTTCACATAAACCTACATGGGCACTTATGAAACGTGGCTTAATAAACAAGAACTTTTAAATTATACAGTCTACATTTGCAAAACGGCCTTGAATCAGAGATTTTATCAGTATTTATTTTACTTCAGTAATGATTTATTTGAGCCACTGAAAAAGCTTGCCCTGAACTCGATCTCAGTTAGGTCATTCGTAAGAAAAGCGATGATGTGATATCTACCAACCCACATGGGCCGCATGGTAGATTACGGCCCACTCCCTCTCACAGAGAGGAGGCCTGTATCCCAGCAGTGGGAACATTATAGGATGGTGCATAATCATCCTATAATGCAGTAGAAATTGACTTGACGAACATTGTTTCGTATGAATTTAAGCTAGGTTCCAATTGGTCGTTTCCTATGGAGAAGAGCCGGCAAGAAACTCCATGGTTATTCTTTTAAAAATAATTGGCTTTTACAATGTTTTCAAATCACAGCTGTGGGAGGACAGTGTAGGCCTGTCAAGAAGTACTAGGTACTTAATAAAAAATAAATGGTCTACAAATCTAGTCTATTAAGCATACAACGTTCTCACATTCACAAAATACAAAATAATCTATGTAAAATATTAATAAAATAATAAAAATAAAAACCTATTTAAACCAAATTACATGTTTGCTATTACAATTGTAACAAATCTGAATTAATATTCTGTCCACAAAGCCACTAATAAATAGTTGTATGAAGCATACATAATAATTCACTCATTCCGTTCAAGTGAACGAACATATGTCAACAGTCAGTCTTCATTCGCAATCTGCCAGTGTAACACCTTTAACTATTTCTATTAAAATACAGTCCACTTTAAAGTGTTATTTATGTGGTTTTATTACCAGCGTCCGCCACATAAAAATGGTCCTTCGACGAAAATAGTGTTCGCGGCAGATAATCAACTCTATATGTTGTGTGAGTGTGACTCAATTTTGTCGGCGTGGACTAGCGGAAGCGGTCATCAACAAACCCGCGTTGTCATCAGTTGGCATTCATCGCACCGCTCAACTATCGCGTCGCGTCACAGTGGAACGAATGTATGGGAGCGGTTGGACGTAGACATGTCCGAAAAAAAAGAGTAAAATTATGCCAAACTAATGATGCCATCTTATTCGATTACTTAATGCCTTCATAACTTGTGGTGATGAATTTCTTCATAACTCCCATATTTCGGGAGTAATTTGAGAAAATGTGAAATTTTACTATGAAAATGAGTGTATCGAGCTCTCTCCCTCCTGATTCCGGGCTTGTTTCAAGTAGCGGTCTCTAATATCATAATGCTAATACTAAGAGCTATATTTAATACTAAGACACATAGTGCGCCAAATGTGCACTTTCTGGGATAAAGAGTGATGTTTATTTTATAACACAATTTTTTTATTTTTTGTTTATTTTGTTGATTAAAACCGTTTTTCTAAAGGTTTACCTTATTACAATAACATTTCTGAGCAGCCAATTAGAGAAGATATAAGCTAATTAGGATATATAATTAGGGACTTAAGGTGTACATATAAAACTGATGCACTAATGATTACTGATAAGAACATTGCTATTATTTAATTACTAAATGGCTCTTAATACACTAATTTAGCATGCATCATTTACTAATTATCACAATAACTAATTACCTTGCAATATTTAACAAAGGATACCTGGGATACCTGGATTTTATATAAATAGGTCACTATTAGTAACTTTAAAATCAGTGTTGATTTACACCTCGTTGTATCCAAGCTAATCTCGCAATGTATTTTCCAAATTTTAATACAAATCTTGATATTCACGTTGCTTTATGCGCACGCGCACATAAAGATTTACGCGACTTTAACTATTTGTTCAGTGTTTTAAAAGATAACAGTTGTGTTCAGTTATGTGAAAGTGCTGAAACAAGTTTAAAAGACTGGTGTCGTCGATTTTGCTACCGCATTTATGCAAAATGGACACAGTCTGGAAGAAGCACAGATAAGTTTCGGAAGAAACATGAGATTTGGCTACAGGCTGCAATTCAATGGCCGGAATTACAGAATGAAAATATGGAACCTTCTACAGAAAATATAAGTGACGTCATCGAGCCCATAATTTCTCCTGCTAAATCTGATGCTTCAACTTGTACACATCCTAGTCCTCGTAAATCTTTTGAGGACCTTAGTAACCGGCAAAAAAGAAGACGCACTGAAGATAGTCTTTCATGCAGCAGTAGCAGCGCTGAAATTATGTTTTCGGCCGAAAGGGCGCTTCAAAAGGCAGGACAAAGCGATACAGCTTATGTTATGAAATACTTGACGGAGAATCCAGAAGAGGCCTCAAAAATCAAAGCCTTCATTGAAGGTAAATCAATTCAGGTACGGGAAATATCCCCTTTGAAGGCATTGGCTCTTTATGTATCGATGAACTTATCGAAATGGCGCTATAACACTCTTCGGGATTTCAACACTCAAGAAGGAGCTCTTCAATACCCGAGTTACTACATGTTGGTTAAAGAAAAAATTAAGTGCTATCCGGCCAAAGAAGATCTCACAGTTACAGAGAGCTCTGCAAAAATCAAATTACAAGCCTTGATGGATTTAACCTCAAGAAGACTTATTAGGTCGTTAGAAACCCCTGTTGATCCCAATCAACAGCTCGTATTGACCAGCAAATGGGGTTTTGACGGATCATCTAGCCAAAGCATTTATCATCAAAGGACGAGTGAAGATGAGCAAATCGATCTTGCTAGTAATTTTATGATTAGTCTTGTACCACTGCGGCTCGTCTCAAAAGGTGTAACAATTTGGGAAAACGAGCGACCATCTTCCACTTCATTTTGCCGGCCAATATTGTTTAAGTTTATAAAGGAAACCAAAGAAAATGTGCAGAGAGAGATGGCTGAAATCGAAGCAGAGATTGAAGCCTTAACTCCATCCACCATCACTGATGGAATTAGTGTCAAACACCAACTGCTGTTGACAATGATTGATGGTAAAATTCATTCCATTATATCCAATACAGCAGCTTCAGTGTGTGACATATGCAAGGCTTGTCCTAAAGAAATGAATACTTTAGAGTTAATCAAAGATAAACACGCAAACGAGGACATGTATAAATATAGCTTAAGCACCCTTCACGCTTGGATTCGCTCAATGGAATGCTTATTACACATTTCCTACAAATTAGACATAAAATCATGGCAAGTAAGGGGTGATATAGCAAAAAGGCAAGTTGATGACAGGAAGAAAAGAGTTCAAGAGGCTGTAAGAAGAGAAACGGGCTTACTTCTCGATGTTGTGAAACAAGGCAGTGGATCCACCAACAATGGCAACTCGGCAAGGAGATTTTTTGAAAACTACACTAAATCTGCTGAACTGACCGGAATAGATGCTATGCTTTTAAGAAAAATCTGTGTGATCTTGCAGTGTATTTCATCAGGAGAGAAGATCAACGTAACTAAATTCCGAGAGTTCTGCTTTGATACTGCTAAGCTTTACGTGGAGTTATACCCATGGTATTATATGCCTTCTTCACTTCATAAAATTTTAATGCATGGGCCAGACATAGTTCAGAACATGTCAATTGTGCCCATTGGTTTTCTATCCGAAGAGGCATCTGAGGCTAGAAATAAAGATTTTAGAAAATATAGAGAGGGGCATTCTCGAAAGCATAGCAGTATCTCATGCAATGAAGATATTATGCACAATCTTTTACTGTCTTCTGATCC
Source organism: Atethmia centrago (assembly GCA_905333075.3). Classification (NCBI taxonomy): domain Eukaryota; kingdom Metazoa; phylum Arthropoda; class Insecta; order Lepidoptera; family Noctuidae; genus Atethmia; species Atethmia centrago. Next base: position 22,961,301 of record HG995378.1, on the reverse strand, counting down.
ACTTGTTACAAGTATCCGTCCAAAAGGAAATAAGTTTGTAAAAAAATCTTCTTTTAAGGAATTTTATGAGCTTACGGATTCTGAGAAAAGTGATATCGAATTTGTTAACATAAATGATTTAGCGGACATCGATTCTGAATTTGAATTAATTGATGATGATGATGATGACGAAGATAATTAAATGATGTTATTGTTTTAAAATGTGTAACTTAGTAAATTAGAGCTTACATCTTAATTATTTATTGTACTTTTAATGAAACTAGGTAATTTATTATCAACTTACTTAAAAGTCATACTCTCATCAGTTCTTGTGAATATTTTTGTTAATATATATTTCTGTATATATATAATATATTTATAGACCTCTTAATAAGTCTGTCTGCGGTTTAAAGTAAATACAAATGGGGAAAAAACGTTTTTTTTTTTAAATTTTCATTTCCTTTTATCCCAGAAAGTGCACATTTGGCGCACTATGTGTCTTAGTATTAAATATAGCTCTTAGTAATAGCATTACGATATTAGAGACCGCTACTTGAAACAAGCCCGGAATCAGGAGGGAGAGAGCTCGATACACTCATTTTCATAGTAAAATTTCACATTTTCTCAAATTACTCCCGAAATATGGGAGTTATGAAGAAATTCATCACCACAATTTATGAAGGCATTAAGTAATCGAATAAGATGGCATCATTAGTTTGGCATAATTTTACTCTTATTTTTCGGACATGTCTACGTCCAACCGCTCCCATACATTCGTTCCACTGTGCGCGTGCGAGGAGTACGGAGTCTAAACACAGCGTGCTCAGCAGACAGCGCGCCTACGCGGACGAGCGAGAAGAGTGTACGCGTGCGAACGAGAACCGCGATCAACTCGGCCGCCGGTTGGTCGGCGACGTCGAGAGTTCCAGAAACTTCTAGCAAACTCCATAGCTGCCGGAAGTTATCCGCCGATTTTCAACATCTTCATCCATTGTCCGACGCCATAATCCGCCATTTTTGTGGTGTTCTATCAAGTGAAGTGAATCACACGTCTCATTTTTTTCCGCATTGTGCAATCATTGCATTCTGTACAACTAAGTAGCATCCATATATGCGCAAAATTGCTATTATTGCAAGTTTTTATAATTTGTGTAGTTACACAAACCTTTTAAGCCATCATGGCAAACAATTTAAAACGCCTAATACTGGCCAGGGGCCAGGCAAAAGGAACGATAACCACATTATGTAAGTTTGTTGAGTCCGAGGATATCGACAAAGCCCCTATAAGGGCGCTTATGTTCAAGAAGGACAGGTTGGTCACCGCCTTTTCAGAATATAGCTCATTTAACATTGATATATCTGTTCTAGATGAAAATAACGATGAAAACTTTGGCCACTATGAATCCATATATTTATGTGCCTTAGCCGCATTCGAAGATGCCATCGAAGAAAAATCTAGCCCAGGTAAATCTCCGAAACCCGGAGCAGAGCGTGACGAGGAAGAAAAAGACGCTATGAAACGTCTCCCACCTATAAATATTTCCAAGTTTGGAGGTGAGAACAACGGGCAGCAGCACTTGAAACTGTGGCAGACAGCCAAACATCCTCAAATTGTGCAGTGAACAGCGGCCGCAGGACAGGTTTGGTAGCCACTAAGGAGGTAAACAAAAATACACAAGTATGCAAATTTTGTAAGACTAAAAATCACCAACTATATAAATGTGAAAAATTTAAACTTGCCTCGCTATCTGATCGTTTCGGCTATGTAAAGACCAATGAGTTGTGTACCCTATGCTTAAACAAACACCTGTCAAAGTGTAAATTTGCCTTTAAGTGTTCAATTTGCAAACAAAACCATAATAGTTTACTGCATAAAAATGAGCCTGAACAGGAGTTAAAGCAAGTTTCATTATCTATGAATAAATGTGTTGATGTTTTATTGCCTACTATAAAGGTAAACATAACTGACAAGTTAGGTCAACAATTTCAAGTTAGGGCTCTTTGTGACTCAGGTAGTCAGGTTTCCTTTGTGTTATCAGACCTAACAGAAAAAATTGATTGCAGGTTAGTCAATAACTATACCTATATTAAAGGAATATGTGGTCAATCCAACACAGTTCCTCATACTGCTACTTTTAACATCTCTTCTACTCTCAACACTTACAAGACTCAAATAGTATGCTGTGTAGTGCCAAACATCACTAGTGATTTACCTCAGTGTGAGATAGATACAGATAATTTAAAAATTCCTTCATACGTCAAGTTAGCTGACACAGAATTTTATAAAACTGGAAAAATAAGTATCTTATTAGGTTGTGACGCTTTCTTTAAAATCTTATTGCGTGAACAACTACCTATTATCCCTAAAGGTTTGTATTTACACAACACCCACTTTGGGTATATTGTGGCTGGAAGGGTGAAGACTAGAAGTTACTCTCCGGTAAGTAAGTGTACCAAACACATTTTAAAAAACAGTGAATGTGATAGCACCCAAAATATAGAAAAGACTTTAGAGCAGTTTTGGAAGTGTAAGCAAGTGACAGAAGTTTTCACTGAGTCGGCTTCTGAAGAAGCTCTTGCTGAAAAAATCTTTTCTGAATCTGTAATATTGAAAGACAATAAATTTCAAGTTAACTTACCTTTAAAACAAAATTTTGATCAATTAAACATGGGAGATTCTTTCATAAGAGCTTTACAACGTTTTAACAATTTAGAAAAAAGACTTCACAAAGATGCTGAACTTTTCAGAGGTTATAAAGCGTTCATTGACACTTACATTTCAATGGGTCATGCTAAATACATTGATATTCAAACATATGATTTAAAAGCTGGTCAGGTATACTTTCTACCACACCATCCAGTATTAAACGAAAATAGCAAAACTACAAAACTAAGAGTCGTTTTTGATGGCTCAATGGCTACTAATCAAGGTTTTTCTTTAAATGACATGTCGCTCAATGGGCCTTGCATCCAAAATGAGTTATTTAATATATTGATTCTCTTCAGATTACATAAATATGTGTTATTTTCTGACATTCAAAAAATGTTTAGAGAAGTTAACCTCAACCCAGCACACTGTGCTCTTCAAAATATATTGTGGAGAGATTCACCACAAAAGGAAATACAGTGTGTTCAGTTGCAAACAGTCACCTATGGACTTAAAAGCTCACCATTTTTAGCTACAAGATGTTTAAATGAGTTAGCTTTCAGATTTGCGCATACTTACCCTGAAGGTGCACACATATTATTGAATCAATGCTATGTCGATGATGTTTGTACCGGTAGTAACGACTTACAAAAATTACTTGATATGAAAAACCAATTAATTGCCATTTTAAACCTTGGTGGTTTTAAACTTCATAAATGGAGTTCAAACAGTGAGCATATATTAAGGGACATTCCCTGTGCTTTACAGATTTCAAATGAAATTGATTTATGCAAAAGTGATGATCAATATGTGAAGACCTTGGGTATCAAATATAACACACAAACGGATGTATTGAACATTTCCTGTCCACAAACTGAGTTGTTAGATGTCTACACCAAGCGTCAGACATTAAGTTTCATTAGCAAACTCTTTGATCCACTGGGTCTAGTAGGTCCAATTATTGTACTTGCAAAAATAATCATGCAACAAACATGGTTAGAGAAGGTTTCATGGGACTCACCATTGCCACTGAACTTAAATAAAAAATTTAAATGTTTTGTTGATAATTTATCAAGAACAGGTTGTATTCAAGTAAAAAGAAATATTGACACACAAAACTCAACATGTATTGAACTAATAGGGTTTGCAGATGCCTCTCAGAAGGCTTATGGTTGTTGTGTTTATTTAAGAACCATTAACAGCAATGATCAAGTAAATGTTGAGTTGTTATGCTCAAAATCAAGGGTAAATCCCATAAAATCATTAACCACACCAAGATTAGAGTTGAATAGCGCTTTGATACTAGCAAAACTATCAAAAAAGTTGTATGATCAACTAATTAAAAATAATTTTGCCATTAAGGTACATTTATATGTAGATTCTCAAATTGTTCTTGCTTGGCTTAACACAGAGCCCACAAAATTGTCTGTTTATGTTGCAAACAGAGTCAAAACTATCTGTGATCTCACACAAAATGCCTCATGGTCATATGTCAGTACCGTTGAGAATCCTGCAGACTGTTTGTCTAGGGGTATAGAACCTCACTTACTTAAAAACAACCAGTTATGGTGGCATGGGCCACAATTTTTACATAGTAAGAATTACACACATGAATCTACAAATATCAAAATTCCTAAGGAAATTCCTGAACTTAAGCTTTGTAATATTACATTGACTTCTGAATCAAATAAAGATTTCAGTTTATATTCATATTATTCGGATATTAACAAATTGAAAAGAATTATTGCCTATATTTACAGGTTTTTTAACAATTGCAAAGTAAAGAAAGAAGATAGGGTCTCCGGACATCTAAAAATAAAAGAACTTCAATTTTCACTCAAAAATATAATTAGACAAGATCAAAAACAACATTTAAGTGAGGAAATGAATTGTATCATGTCCAAGAAACCCATTAAATCCAATTTGAAATCCTTAAATCCATTTTTAGATGGAATAGGTATCCTCAGAGTAGGAGGTAGGTTACACAATGCTAACATACCATATGATCAGAAATATCCTATCATATTACCCAAAGAATCATACATTACACGTTCAATAATTAACAATGAACACAAATGTTTGTTACATGCTGGGAAGAAGTTGACCCTAGCCAGTTTATGTCAAAGGTTTTACCTAATTAATGGACTTAGAGAAGTCAAAGGAGTAATTCACAAATGTTTACTGTGTTTCAAGCTAAGAGCCAAGGCATCAGAGCAAATGATGGGATCTCTTCCTTCAGACAGGGTGAACCCCAGCCGACCTTTTGAAAAGGTAGGAATCGATTATGGCGGTCCGTTTTCAATAAAATTACACCGTATTAGGAAACCAGTAATTTTAAAAGCATACATAGCATTATTTGTTTGTTTCACAACAAAGGCCATTCATATTGAGTTGGTATCAAATTTAACAACTGAATGTTTTTTACAGGCATTAAAAAGATTCATTTATCGTCGCAATAAGCCATCTATTATTTATTGTGACAATGGTTCTACCTTCAAGGGTGCCAATAATCAGTTGCATGAGTTATACTCATTACATTTTAATCAGGTACATCAGGAGAAAATTATAAACTCAACTTCAGATCTTGGTATTGAATTCAGTTTTATTCCTTCTTATTCACCAGTATTTGGAGGCCTATGGGAAGCAGGAATTAAGAGTGCTAAATATCACTTAAAAAGAGTTGTAGGCAAACAGATACTAACCTATGAAGAGTTGAATACTGTGATAATTCAAATAGAAGGGTTATTGAACTCCAGGCCTTTACTTTCTTTGCCAAGTATTGACCCAAATGACATGTCTTATTTAACTCCTGCTCATTTTTTGACAGGTGCTTCTATTACATCATTCCCTGAACCTGATGTAACAAATGTGCCCACAAACCGTTTGTCATTTTGGCAGCAATGTACTCACATGGCTCAATCCTTTTGGAAAACTTGGTCAAAACAATATTTGACTCAGTTACAAAATAGGCCAAAATGGCACAATAGTGTACCAAATATTGAAAAAGGGGTATTGGTGCTACTCAGAGTTGATAACACCTCTCCATTAACATGGCCAGTGGCCAGAGTAGAACAGACTTTCCCTGGATCAGATGGCAAGGTCAGGGCATTATCTGTAAGAACTAATAGTGGTAAAATCATGCGTACTAGTGTTATGAAAGTTTGTGTACTTCCTATTTATGAATAAATTATACTTAATAATTTACCTCTGTGTGGCTGCTGGACATGTCATGTGAACTTGTTCATTTACTAGGCTAAATACGTAGGGTATAAATATCGTTAGTTAAGCCAACTTTCTGTTAAAAAAAATCACTTAAATTAATAATCATAGTTGAACTTAAACATGATGTAAACAGATACAGCATACTCAATAGATTCATAATTATACTTTAAGAAGGTAAAATGTAATATAAATATGTGCACATCTATTTTGTAATAGACACATACCAACCTATTTAAAATGCATAGTACATAGGTACTTAAATGAACGTAACATTAATGTATGTTATGTATGTATAAGTACAATAGGTTTTATAATCACAACAATTTAGTAAGTAGTTTTCCAGTTATTGATTAATTAAATTTACTTTGTTAGATTATTCCTTAGTAATTCTGTACATAACAATTTAAAGGATTTCAAAAGAATTGAAGCATCCAGTAAGTAGGTACCTAAATAGTTAAGCATTTTTGTTTATATTATAAAATAGTAAATAAGTAGTACCCAAGTTTAAACAGTTTATTTATACTTGTGAAAAGGACACAAATGTTCCTATTTGTCTAATATTCAGTAAATTTAAGATTAAGTTACATTTTGGTTTGTATTCAAACTATAGCCTTTTGGTTTCTTTGTCGGCGTTGCCATTTATGTATGAAGCATACATAATAATTCACTCATTCCGTTCAAGTGAACGAACATATGTCAACAGTCAGTCTTCATTCGCAATCTGCCAGTGTAACACCTTTAACTATTTCTATTAAAATACAGTCCACTTTAAAGTGTTATTTATGTGGTTTTATTACCAGCGTCCGCCACAATAGTTATATTTAAATTGCAGGTATATAATGTCTAAAAAAGAAAATATTATGTCAAAAAAGTAATTGTTAATATGTAACTACATATTAACGATACATTTCATTTTACGCTCTAATAAACCCCTCATAAATAAATGTACGCAAATGACGCTACTGATTATCGAGTCTGAAGATCTCAATTCAGCTTCCAGGTTTTAATACCTAAGTGTTACTATCTCTTACTACGCATAAGTAAATGCCTTAGTTAAATATTATGTACACCTCAGTCTTACCCGTCGCGACTTGCAATACTTATACAATTCCAAAACCGAACTCTACTCCAATATGAAACGATTTTGTCAACGAATCTGCCCTAGTAAGGTACTAGGCGTGCAGCAGTCAAGGTCGAGTCGACTGAGGGTAGTCTATTGTTAAGATTCACAATTAGATACAGAGACAACTCGACCAAGTCTGTTCAGATTCTCATATCTTTACTCTAAAGAACAGTGAAATACATACCTATATTAATTTTGTTCTTTGTATGCCGACGATATGCTGTCTTAGGAATTTAATTACTTCAGCATTAATAAAAGAAAGATTTATTCAAACAAATGGACGTGCTCACTTTGAGAACTTTCATTTGCCTTTAATTTGATCGGATCTTGTACCCTTCAAACTTTCTTTTAGATTTCAGATTTGTGACGAAAATAGACTGGTAGAAAAACTTTTCCAGACAAAGCTATATATTTTTAATAGCACAAGGTCAATAATAAAAAACTGTAAGTACCTAACTATTATTAATTAATTACCACATCAAAGAAAGAAACGATTTTATTTTTACCAAATCATTATGTTAAAATAAAAACACTTTAATGTTCCACGTTGTCTATTTTTCATAGATTACCTCCTGAAAATGTATCGTACCAAACTGATCATAAATAATTGAATTTCGAAGGAAAATGTTAAAGTAATATTTACCTTCATTTATATTCATTAAATACAATAATAAAGTAGGCTACGGATCTATATCGAAGTGTGTGGAGATGCATGTAAAAATGTATCTTAACATCTGTGTCTTAAAATGAATTTTACAACGACAGGTCTCATCCTATCTACAGGCTTCATCTAACTTATCTGCGATATTCAAAATTGAATTCAGTAGCTCTGTCAATAAGGTTTGATTTGGTTTTGTTCGTTTTGGGAGTAATAAGCATGAGTTGAATTTGACTTAAGTACTTGCTTTCGTAGCTATTGTAAGGTAATCAATGAGGTAATTTGTGTCGTAGAGCTTGTTAACGTGTTATATCAATAAAACGTAATTTTATCGACAACTACATTTGTTCAGATAAGCATAGATATGAGAAACAACATTTATTAATATAAAAATATCGACTAAAGTTGAAAAATTATGTGATGGGCTCGCCGAAACCTGAGAAGTCTGATTGATCAGGCGTTAAGAAATTGGGCAGACACGAAGTACTTAGGCGTACTTATTTCAATTAGGTACCCCAGGTTAGGACCCCAAAAAAACACTTTTCTTCGAATTTCTAAAATAACATTTTATGAGAACATAATAAATACATAACATGGTTGCATATTTCTCAAGAATTGTATTGTATTGTAGATTTAAAAGGCCGTGAGTTTAAACGATCCGACCTCGTGCCGCTGTGCTCCACTCTTAGCATTGACTTAAAAGTAAAGTTTGAACTTTGATTGATTTTCTGAGAAGAACTTGAGTTCTTCTCAGAAAATCACTAAATTAAGCACCTAGCTACCTACTAAAATATATTTCCACTAAACCACTGAAATAGTAACATCATAAACCTCGCTTAATAGTTGTGGTGGCCTAGTGGTAACGGCCCCGACTTACGAGTTGTAGGTTGTAGGTTCGAACCCAGCCAGGCCCTTTACTTTGTGTAAATAATTTCATCACCACTGCTCTCAAAACGGAAAAGGAAAATATACGGAACCAAAAATTCGAAGACGTGTGACATCTACCAGACCGCAATGGGCCCGCGTGGTGGATTACAGCCCAGTCCCTATCGAAGAGAGGAGGCCAGTGTCCCAGCAGTAGGAACATTATAGGCTGGTTATGGAAACCTCGCTGAGACTGAAATGTACCTTTATAATTATGAATAAATTGTATCAAAGGTGTGTTTGAAGGTGTGGGTGAAGGGCGGGCATTTTTGGGGGACTGCTTTATATAACTTTGACGTTCGAAAAGTGCTGATTTTCAGCCTAGTTTGAATAAATGACTTTTGATTTTGTGTCGGAGATTATTTTTTTTTTTTTTGATGAAATGATGAGTACCATCTTTCTCGATAAAAGACTCAGACTTAGCGTTGTTAACCTCCATCAATGGGTAGACTCAGGTGTTCAAACTTTTTCGCACAACACTCTACGAACGCAAAACTAACGCACGATGTTATTACCTACATGTATATTGTATATATGTATTCAAAACTATCAGTCTACATAAGTATCCATATCAACTATTTGTACAAAGTTATTCAACTCCGACATCCGTGTGAAACTTATCGAATGGTTTCGGCACTAGTCGATATCGACAACTACTAACTGACTATCGATAAGGACGGCCCGTACTGATAAGTTGAATCAAAGGGCTATTGGCTATTGATACAGTTTGTCGATTTACTTACGACTATTAAGTGCTCTAGGAATAAAGGTATTCCTAGTTTGTAGACCAGTGCTGTAATCAATAGAATTAATGGCGTTAGTAGTTGTCAAACAAAGAGTCATGGGTCTAATAAAAGCCTGAAAGAAAAACCGTTAGGAAAGGTCTTATACAGGAGAAACGGTAACTGATAGGCTATGGCAACTTTGACAAAAATGAGTTAATATAGTAGTTGACGTTTAACATTTTAATACCCAGTCGAATTCGTTATTATTATTAGCAAGAGCCGACTTTTCACGGAACGACTGCCACCCCGAACGTTAGCAACGTACGTACACGTTATTACCAAGGCATAAAGTCCCAATTAGCACAAACATGATCTGAAAAGCGGTTCATAGACACCCCCAAATTATGCGGCTTTCAAACTATTTCCTAGTACAAAACAACGTAGTTAAAATAAACGAAAGAACATCCAAGTTTTTAATACACTTACTTTTAAAAGTACTTGTAAGTTTTCAAGAAAAATAACAAGATTAATATTTTATAATCCAATCACGAAACTTTACTAGTATTTTATTACTTTATCCTCCCATTTTTAGGGTCCCTCTGACCTTATATTATGCAAAATCGAAATTTTACAACCCACTCATGAATTATCCAATAAAATCGAAGCCATACTGTTTACGCTTGCATAATATCGCTACGTCACGTATATAAGACAGTTGTGTAGTCAAGACCCATTTATTGTTCAAAGCAAATAAAAAGAAACGGAGCAAAATGTACTACAGCAAAAGAAAACTGACTCGACAGCTCCGAGCACTTGTACAAAATAAAACTAAAGTGGTAAACAATAAAGTTCGTTTTCAATTGAGTGCATGAATGGTGGTTGTTATGTTTCAAATGGCTCGAGTTATTAGGGTTTAATTCAGGAGCTAGTAGTAAATTCTGAATGTGCTTGAATGTATAACATACTACACAATTAAACATGTTGTTACTGTGAGCTTTCAGGTTTCAGGGAAACTTGTTTAACTATTTGTAGTGTTATATAATCTTGTTCTATTATAGTTGTGTGAGTATCAGGCTTGTGGGATTACATCTATATGTTATATTTAGGTTTGTATTGTTCTGTTTATCTATATGGCAGCCGTGACGGTATATTCCTTTGTCTCTATATTTAGATTGCTTGAAGTACCCGGGGTGGCTGCATTTTATATTTTCGTTGAAGCGTAGAACGTTTAAAAATAAAGGCCGTTTAATGGGTTGTAAAATAAAGTTAGGCAAGCGAATATTGGAGCTGTAAATCAATAAAGTACAAGTTTATAAAGTAACTTGGTTACAATTATGTATGTTAAGTGTATATTTATCCATAAAAGAAAATTAAACGAGAAAATATGCTTTTAAAATGAATCCTTTGTTACGTAACAGTCAACACAAAAGCATACCTATACATTAACAGAAACACAAATCCTAAACAAATACAATAAGCAAACAACATCAACGTATATAAAACGTGATATATTATAATTATTCGAGCGCTCAAAGCTAATAACGAACTCAGATATCGTCGGCAGATCCAATCGAACAACTGTCAAAACTGTGATTGTTACCCATCACAGCTAACATCCGACAATCGATCCACACACCTATAAGCACAGCTGCAGACTACGCCATTTTGAAGTGCTTATTTCCATTATAACATTGTACTAACTACACTGAAATGTTCTACAAAAGTTCGCGTTTTGCTTCGTGAAGTCCAGAACTTTCAACTCAACAGAATACACCAACTCCCCAATTGGCATTACGCGAAAACAACATTTATTACAAGCGGGTACAGATTGAATTAGCTCGCGGTAGAATTCCGCTTACAACTTTGCGCAAATACGCCAAGTTCAAGTTATCTGAAAAGTTATTTAACAAAGTTTCATAGCTTTCTTGGGTTGCGTGCGAGATTGGGCTCTAAGAGGAGGAGATTAAGTTAATTATCGTTTGGAGGCTTGGTAGAACGTGGGTCCTTTCAGAACCGAGAGCCATCTGCGTTATCCCATCGAGAGCCGTGACTGTAGAAAGATTTTCCTTCTACAATGGACTGAGACTGGGACCGGTCGCTGAAATGACTTTGTAATAGCGTCCTCAATAAAACGACCCAATATCGTGGGCTTTTTACTTTATTTATGAGATAGTTGAACAGGACTTTCGTTACTAAATAAATGTTTACGTAAAGGATAAAAGGAATGTGCGTGTCCGAAAACGTATCTATCGGAAATAGGCAAAATAAGTACTGAATGTTGTTTACAAGCTGTAATATTACAGTCTCGGCGGTACAGTCAATAAACCAATTTTGTTGAGAATATCGTAGTGCTTCATTTGCGGCTATTGTAGAACGTTGGAAACTGTACCTCTATGATTTTATAATCACTTGAAGTTTTAATGAGCTCAATTTAGTCTTCAAAAGCTATACACGCGTTAGTTAATACTCTTAGAGTGTATTCAGCGTAAGTACCATTTATATCTGAATCTAATCTACTGGAAATGCAACTATATTTTGGCTTTAGGATACACTTATTGATCTAATTTAAACAGATTTAACTAAAATAATTTAAACATCTATAAATGTTTATAATTTAAAGATGTTATTGACCCTATCAAACCTCTTAACAAGGTCAGATCCTCCTTAAATATGATTTTAAAATTCCTTTTCCTAGAAGCTTCATACCTTGTGCTCAACTTTGTACGATTCCAAGAAAAAAGAAATCGTTTGATGTAATAAGAACATTATTTGTTTGTTGGTTTATGTCATTAGGGAAATATTATTCGTCTGGCATTTCCTTTATTAGGACGCTTTGTTTTCTTCCCTATCGTATATTACCGTCTTAAATCACATCAGCGTATGAATAATAATATAATATATATTTTACCGAATAATAACTCATAAAGCCGTTTGTATCACGATACTGACGATAAATATGCCATTTCTAGTTTCATCTCACACAAAAGCGCAACATTGCCTCAGTTTCGAATGATTTCCTACTTCGTATAAGTAGTTATAGTTACTCGTAAACACTTTTTGAGCAAAACTTTTCACTGACACAACTTTTCTACCGGCCACATAAACTAGTGAAACAAAGTTTACTTCTTATCACCTGTCACTTATTAGAGTGCCTGATCCATAGGCAAGGTCACAACAGAGCTGCGAGCGTCCTCCTCTCTGTTGCCAGAAGTAAACACAAATTACAAGAGCATCCAAGGCACGTCAGCCGAGTTACACTTCAAAACAATATCTCGATTGAACACAAACACTCGTATCCAGCCTCCTCACAGTCACAATAACACTAGTACTACACCTCTGAGTCAGAATACGGTCTTTCGTCTTTCAGCATAACCTCAAAACATCTTACTGACACTCCGCGGCCCACAGGAATTAATAAAAAGTTTCTTTATAAAACAAGTGGGTTGTGAGCATGTTCCAAAATGGCGGAACTTTGCGTTAACTTCGGAACGTAGAGCGACGTGAAGTTGTAGGGTGCGCGACTTGTGCCGCCCACGGTTCAGTTGCGCAGCAAACACTAACTTTTCTCATTGTAAGTCACATATAAAACTTGTAAACACTTCTTTTGGCACACGTTAACACTTGAGTAGGTCACAAAAAGTGATTTGTAACACATGGGTATCGACAAAAGTAGTTTTAATCGCGTTTTTGAACAGTTAAAAAGTGGTATAACCTCGTAGCGCTCCCGTACTGCAGCGCGAGCCTCGTAGTCGACAGGGGTTCGGTCGGGGAAAATCAATAACTTACGGCCGACTCTCTCCGCCGCTCTCCGCGTTTAATCATACACTTTGTGAGCAAAACATTAAAACTTGTCCGTTTGTTTGTCGGAGGCGGATCGTTGTTCGCAGTGAAGCGGGGGGTGGAGCGGAGCGAGCGGAGCGATCAGCGGGAGCGGTCGGCAGCGACGGCTCCCGGCTCCCGACTTAGCCACTTCGCGGAGTTTACTTGCGACAAAGTTTTGCGAGGTGTTCTTACAAAGAAGTACGGTTATGTACTGCAATGTGAGGAAGATTGGCGTTTCCCCGCTCCCTGCGCGGACTGCCACAAGTTTGCTGCATTGTTATCGCTGGCCAAGTTCAAATTAAAACTTTCTTTACAAGTTTGCAGTTGCCATATTGGACTTGCGCGCACTACTCACAAATTACTTTTTCCTATGTGGGTAAGTATTTCATGTATGTAGATAAAGAGTTTTCTTCAAACAGTAGGTCAGTGTAACCTCAGTTTTCAAGCGTTTGGTGTTCAACAAAACAAATGTTTGGTGAGTCACCTAATATTAATGCTTTCTCATTTACATAACTCTTGTGTGCTGGTAGGGTGATTGCAGCATAATATATGTAAATGTAAATAATCACTTTTTAACTGTGGTGGGTGGGACACAGAACATTTGGATTAAATATTCAATTCAATGTTTTAAGGTGCTCTGTGACCAAAAGTCAACTGTTGAATACAAACATTTTTTTAATAATTAAAGTTACATAACAACAATTAGCGCACAAAATTCATTATCAATACAAAGCGAAAAAATAATAAGTCGTTACTTGCCAGTAAGTCTAAAGTCACCCACTTTAGCAAACACCGACTATTAGAGTGATTTAATTCCGTAAGTAGTGTAAACAAGTTTTGTCCTTAGATGACTCCCACACCCCCAACACTCCTTTTATACGAATTATCCATAGAATTGTGAACAAACAAATCTGATGACCACTTTAACTTGACCTCCCGCGACCCCTTCTATGTTGTGACAATAAACTCAGCTGACGTGAAGAAATACAAATTCAAAGGTCTTAATAAATTGGATTGTTGAGTTGCCCGATTTGTTGAGCTACTCGTCCAGCTTTGGTAGGAGGTCTTCGTAGCACAATTCCCGGGGTGGAGTATTAACAAGTATTTTACGAGATAAATAAGTTAGCTCGAGATACTGTTGATGTTTGTTGCGAATAAGTCGAGCTATATAATTTAGGTTTTTAATTTTACTTATGATGTACGCTCGTATTGGTTGGTTATTGCGAAATTGTTATATTGGTATTTAATTCGAAGATTTCGGTTTAACGATAACACATTTTTTATAGAATTAAACCTTATCTTTTCTTGGCTTGCTTCGAGTACTTTTATCAGGTGTAGTAAAGATGAAATCTAATGTTTAAGTTTGATATTACTTTCTCTCTGCCTCTACTCTATCTCTCATTTCAGTACGTGCTATACTAAAATAGCTCATAATACCATAATGAAAAGGTTTAGCTCGTCAGCAAGGTTGATATTGAAACTACCCAGCGGGATGCATCAAATGTACTTAACCCGTTAGCTGCCAAGTCAGGCACATTATGCCTGACGCTAGTGATGGTTTGACCTTGAAAATTTTTGGCCCGGCATCGGCAGTATAGTGTTTAAAATCGTCATTAGTAGCACACATAGGGTCCATTGCTCCATATTGTTATTTATCCAAGAGAATCGCTTATAAACTCATTTAATTACATTGTTACATAATGGAAGTGCTTTGTTTTGACCGCTATTGTTTTAAGTTCCGCGCGTGTATAGTGATCGCTCTACGATGTATGAATATAATGAACTTGCCTCCAACGAAATATTGTTTCGTCATTTTCTATAATATGAAAGACCGTGAGGATACAGACCTATTATTGTTGGTACAGTTTTTAAAGGTATTGAAAAACGGTACCTACAGCATAAATAGAAGCTTGATTTTTCTAAAAGACATATTTAAAAATATATATGTTGTCCCTTAACTCGTATACAAAGATAAATACTTAAAACAAAAAAAAAACATATATTTTTCTGTAAATTTAAGTGCAACAACCAATTTTCTTTACTAGAAGTACTTTTTAATCAAACAATCTAACAGAAAGAAAGAAGAAGAAGCTAGGTCAAAAATCAATCACAGCATAACTTAAATGACAGAAGTAGTATATGTATATTGCTTTACTGTTCTCACCGCTGTTGTCGAGTATCCTGTGTAACCCTCGACCGCCCACTCCCTCGAGTTGCTTCGCGCGCCATGATACCTGAAGCCTTGAAAATTTTCCGCTTGCTCGCAGATAGATCTAATTAATAATAAAATATAAAATCTGTAATAAGTGGGCGACCAAAATAACTTTCTTCCTTTTTTTAGATCTTAATAGGCTTGGTAAGTTCTTTTAAAAGTATTATAAGGGGAGTGAAAGTAAGGCCTTTGTTCTGTTGGGATATTTAAGGTCAATATAAAAAATTGGACAGAACAGGAACAGGACTATCTTGTTTGATTGAGGAGTTCCTGTGACCTCCTTCTGGCTCCATCATCAGACCAGCTCCATGGTATAATAAATTTTTGCGTTGTCACCGAAGTTATATAAGTATGACGAGTTTCAGCTCAATCGGATTTCAGGAAGTGCTTGAAAAATTGATGACAGTGCGAGTAACCGGAAACACGAATGAACGAAGCAAGCTTATATAAAGAATATAAAAATAGGTAGATAGGTTTAACCCAGCGTTCGATTTTCAAAAACGGCACATTGTCACGCTATTAGATGACATGAGGAGGTAGGACGGAAGTCGTAATTATCAGGAGCGAAAAAAGAGAAGACAAAAAACTTAACTAACTAGCCACTATCTGTCTCTTTTCACTTACTTACTGAGTTTGTCTTTGACTTAAAGGTACTCCCATTTGTTCATTAACAAAGACGTAATAACGTTACTAAACATATAACACAGATCCACCAACACACGTACGTTTGAACAGTACAACTACTTAGAACAACATCTAGGTTGATAACCCTCTCCCGCCATGGGGCAGGGCAGGCAAAACTTAGAAACTGTAAATCAAATGAAACACTAAAGGGAACATTGTCAGCCAAACAATTAATAAGAAAAAACCAAAATTGCATGAAGTTTAAGCCTACAAAAGAAATGATTAATAATATGACCACGGAAAATTTGTATAAGCCAAATAAATAGGTTTATGGCATTTTTTTTTTCTAATATTAAACCAATTTTAGTTATTTTTAATAAAAACTTTGTAATAATAGATTGTACGATCTTTTCATTTCTTAATTTCCTTGGCATACGATTTTTTTGGTAGTTTAGGCGTACGATCACAAGTTTTTTGCACCTGGCAGCCCTGCCATGGAGTTACCGCGGTGACCCACTGCCTTCAGGTAATTCGTAGCGCCCGGGATGATAAGTACTGAAACGTTTATTGTAATTTATAGCTAAATCCACGCTCTAATAATAGTCAATTGTAAACCCTGTTGTAATTGGGGATTGAGTGTCATAAATATATTTTTATACTCTTTGAAATGTTTCTATTTTAAGGGAATGAGAGGAAACAAAAGAAAGAAAGAAATAATAAATAAATACGTAAGCATTAAAGTCATATTTGTTCCAGATCGGAAAGAGATGGAGCTATAGAGTAAGAATAGCACCATCCTTTTTTTCAACGGAACAATGGCGGCTATTTCACTTTTCTTAACGGCCTTAGTACATACAAGTTTACCTTGTTCCGTTCTAAAATCAATACGTACGTAATACATACAAAGTTACGAAACATACATCACAGCTCAAATACTTATAATATAACATTTACTTCTAGTTTACTAACCCTGTCTCATCGCCGAGTTACCGTAGTAACCCATTGCCTTCAAGTGATACATAGCGCGCAAGATTGATATTTGTAAATTCCGAAATATTAAGGTAGATTTTAATTTCCCCTACCTAATTAAAGGTAACGAGTATTTCCAAGCACTTACTTTAGTTAGTCTACTTAGGTAAATAAAACAAAGGAAATACTCCAACTGGCTAGTGGCTAAGCACTTAGATAATAAAAAGCAATGAAAAGAATGCAACTAAACGTACATAAAAAAAAACAATAGTTCATTCATAACCCTCTCCCACCGTCGAGTTACCATAGTAACCCACTGCAATAACTCTGTAGTAATTGGGGATTGCGCGTCATAAAAAGCTTTTTATACACTTTATAAGGTTTCCATTTTATGGGAATGAGAGGAAATAGGGAAGTGTTAAAGTCATCATTGTTCCAGTGTGTGAAAGAGATGGAACTAGACAGTATAAATAGCGCAATCCCTTTTTTACAACGAAACAATGGCAGTTGTAAGTACGGAAGTTTGCTCCTATTTCACTCACCTAATGTAATTTATGAAATAAATATCGGGAAATTCCGAAGAGTTTAAGTAAGTTCTAACTTAATATTTCAAAGCACTAACGTGTTTAGCATTATAGCATATGTAAGCTACAATAGTTCATTCATAACTCCCCCCCACAGTTGAGTTACCGTGGTAACTCAAGCTTTCCTCAAACCTTCAAGTGATTCATAGCGCACGGGACGATAAGTACTGAAGCCTTGTAATATTCCCTCAGCTTTCAGATTGCTTTCAATTCAATAGAGGACTAATTTAATTTGTGAAGTATTAGATTCTAGGTTAATATCTAATTCCAAAGTATTCAGTTCCTGGGTTTGATCTGAACCAAGTGAATAAGCTAGAAATTACGTCAAATGTTTTTGAT
Organism: Atethmia centrago; assembly: GCA_905333075.3. Lineage (NCBI taxonomy): Eukaryota > Metazoa > Arthropoda > Insecta > Lepidoptera > Noctuidae > Atethmia > Atethmia centrago. Next base: position 22,943,473 of record HG995378.1, on the reverse strand, counting down.
ATTTTATTGGAGAAAAATGTCTTCTCTTTTTTCCAAAAGATGTATTCTTTGATTTGCACTTGATCAACTCTATCAATAATTCCATACTATACTATATACGGTGTACGATACGGCGGACGGTGAGCTACCCATTGCTCACCGTCCGCAAGCCCGCGCCTACGGTGGCCGGAAATCCGCCCGGCGTCTCCTGCGGCGGCTAGGGGCGAGAGGCCGCGAAATTTGCCTTTCCCTCAACCATCCCGCCTCCTCCTTCGCGAGCATTACTACTTCGCAGAAGGAGGTGACGGCTGCCCATGCTCCGTACCATGGCCAGAACCAGGGCCGGACGCGAGAGATCTCTGCCGCCGATCGCCTCCACGAGGACACGGCGGTGATCTGCCCAAGCCGGGTAGACCTCCTCCGGCGTGTCCTCCGGGCGATCCACACAGTGGTGACGGATGGCCATGACCCTTTGGGCCGCGCTCAACCGGCGGGCTGGCCGCAGCGCCAGGGAACGCGCCCACACAGGAGCCCCGTAAAGGGCCATGGACCGCACGACTCCCGCATGGAGCCTCCGGCAGGAGGCGTTTGAACCCCCTAGATTGGGCAACGCCTTAATGTCTGAACGGATTTAGATGAAAGAAGAGAGTTTTTTTTTTGGCCCCCCTGTATTGTAACGTCTATTAATCGTATTTTACTTAAACATAGTAACCAATTTATCATTATTAAAATAGAAGATTTTTTTTTAAATAAAGTCTCACTGGGATCACGAAGTCGTAATAATAAGAAAAGGATTTGGTAATGTACTCAATTGAGTAAATTCCAGTTATATGTGGTATGCATTTTTAACGATTTTATGAACAAAAAAACAAATATATATTTAGTTACAGGTGGTTCGAGGTGATAACCAAATCTGTTTTTATTAAGTAAAATATTTAGACGCTGCAGCAGGACCTTCTGTGTCGAATCCCATTAAGTTTGTTTACTCTCGCGTAAAGTGGTTTAAAAATCAACCGATTGTATTTTTTGGTTGCTTGTCAGTTTGACTCTAGTGATGTTACTTAGTCATTAACAGTCAGGCACTCGATAGTCCCGATTATGTAATTCGAAAACTCAATTCAAGTTGAATCTAGAGGGAGGTTTCTAGCAGCTTTGTATGTTTGAAAATCACACAAAAATACTTAAAGAAAATAATCATACGAAGACCCAAAATACAGGTAGTACATTGGAATTTAAGTCAGTGACATTCGGCTAAGATCGGCTTTGTTCGACTTTGTAAAGAGCGAACACGCCCTTTACTCACATTCCACTGTCAATTCGATAATTAAGACGATACGATGACGATTTTAATGACAAATTACGTTATTAACTGACAGCACTAATCATACATGTTCTGTGGGTTAGTGCTGTTATTATATCTGTGACTCTGTGTCATAGTATTTTGACGGTATAATACACGAAATATACATAATCCCTGGTTTATTACATATCCACTCATTAAAGTATAGAATTAAGAACGACAGTTAACTATTGTGACAGTGTTGGTGTTATTTATGTAATCGCGACTAATCGAGTGAAAACGGACTCGAATTTTTATTTTATTTACTCGAGTAATAAGTTAAATAAAATCGAGGCGCATCACTATCTGACACTGCCAGAAAGCCAAGTGACAAGTGTCAACAACACTTCATTCGTGTAATTTTTTCCGTTTCTTTCGAATTGCGTTAAATATGATATTTCTGTTTTCCTGTGTGTAATCGAAGGACTATAATGAATATAGAATATTCACAGCATTTACCCCAGAAAAGGGTCTTACACCCAGTTTTGAAAAGTGTCTTAATTAAATTCTATAGTGCTAATATGCCCCAAAAAAAGTTCACAATTTTTTTATTTAATCGATAAGTGCCTTAAAAATGCATTTAAAATTTTACTTTCAAATGTCGCGCGTGTTGCTCTGTGGTCATGACGTCACTGGGCTATGAAAACAAATGCGCTGATCTTTGTATGATAATAAATTGACACGTTTTTGTTAACATAGCCGTATGACGTAATAACATGGCGGCTACTATTTCATGGTGTTTTTTAACAGATTAGAAAAACTGAAAATGTTAAATTGAATTTTAAAATTTATTTTGTTATTTTACGAACTAAAACTAACATTTTCCGACTCCTTTTTGCCTAAACTATCTCAATAGTATAGTTATTTTTTCTCGTATATAGTAAGATACCCTATTATGTTGTGTTCATTTTTCAGTAAGCTTTCAACGCAATGTGTGAAGACATTGTCTGAGACTGCTGCAGATGTGCGGTAACTTGTGAAGGCACATATTTTATGCTTGTTTCAGTTAAACCAGCTTGATGCAGTTTGAAGAATGTGCGTATTGATTATGCAAGAAAGTATTGAAAATGTTTATTCATTATGGAGATTCGGATACAGGAATATTTACATTTCATGTCAATCTGCACAACAAACGCCTACTCTGCCTATTGACTCTGCGGAAAAAACTAAAAAAACATTAATTTGCAATGGATTGCAGCACACCAAAGATAACAATCATAATATTAGTTAGAATACGCATAATTTCTAACACAAATCTTAAATTTTTTTCAGGTGCAATATTTAGGTACCATCAATTTCAACTGTTGGAACTGTTTGGTGGGCAGACGTTGGTACTGTTGGCTGTTGGTCGTTCAAAACGCCCTATATTCCTGCTATGTTTTACTGAACAGTGCAATATTTTACTAAATTATAATACCGATGAGGCCAACCTACTCACTAAACAATAGCTCGTTTAATGAATTTTTAGGTCATGAAAGTATTTCTCAGTATTACCGTTAGACGAAGTATACTTATCACTACTACTGTAATCTAAATATCACAAGGAAAAAATTAACATCGTTTCATTAATAGATGCCACAATTTTTGGTGGGCCTAATCACCGGCACACTGTTAGACCATGACATGGGTTAATGCGACTGTAAATCTCTCTGTCTGTAACTTTTTCACGCCTAAACTACTGACCCGATTGTCGCGAAATTTGACAGATAGGTAGCATTGGGACCTGTATAAGGACATGTGCTACATTTCATCCTAGATATTGACATTAAAAATGATGAAATACTAAATACATGCAAACGTAGTTACGGGCCACATCTACTTTTGAAATATTTAAAAAGGATGGTGGACTAAAGTCGCGAGTTTACTAAATAGGTCCCTTAATTAACTCTCATAAAGGTCATTTTAAATTAAAATGTCTGCTTTGTCTGGCTAATCCACAAACCTGAGTCTGTAGTACAATTTTAGGAATATCTAAATAGACCAAACATCATTAATTTCAACAACTACAGCCACGAGCAAAATAACTCGAAACTAAACATCTAAATAAATAATACTAGTAAAATATATAATAATACTTACCGCTAGAATTGTGGTAACACAAATTGTAGCTAAAAGGCCAAATGTAGTATTAATGATCGGCTCACAAATAGGTCTCGCCAGTCGCCGTTGCATAAATAAATAGAAACCAGAGAGATACGGTCGAAAACTAATTGTAGCCACTTGTAGCTGTGTACCTAGTGATATAATTCATAATCAGCCTATAATGTTCCCACTGCTGGGACACAGGCCTCCTCTCGGTGAGAGGGAGTGGGCCGTAATCCACCACGCGGCCTTGGGCGTTGCGGGTTGGTTGATTTGATGTCAAATGTCTTTGAAATTTTGGTTAGTAGGACATGCCGGTTTCCTCACGATATTTTCCTTCACCGTTTTGAGAGCAGTGGTGATGAAATAATTTACACAAGTAAAGCGCCCGATAAAAGAGTAGGGAGGCCTTTGCCCTACTGTGAGACATCACAAGCTTTTAATAATATCGTTCTGTCTTGCCTTAAATCCCTTATCCAACATATCAAATACACTAAAGCCAGGATAATAATTACACTACAAATTACTTACAGACCGTCAGACAAAACCGTAAAATAAACCACCTTCATCATAAAATTGTTCGCTTCTACACCAGATTACTTGCATGAACTCGCAGAAACAACATAACAATTCTAAAGTGAAATTAGAATGTAATTTGGTTTCGTAAAGCCCAAAAATGTATGCCAACAAATAATAATAAAACACCTGTCTGGGTTCAAACTCGTAGGTTTGAACCCAGACAGGTGCTTTATCACACAGCTGCTTAGGAGGTTTACAGGTGCTTAAGAGTTGTAGGTCGTAACCTACAACTCGTAAGTCGCGCCCGTTACTACTGGCCACCACTATTCTGCTCATATCATAACATTTTTCCAATGATGTTAGGGTCGGCTTCCAGTCTATGAATACCAGAGTTTAAATAGAGTGACTGCCTATCTGACCTCCACACCCCAGTTACTGGGTATTACGATACCCCTTTTAAGACTGGTTGTCAGACTTTCGGGCTTCTGACGACCCGTATCGAATGTCAAAGATCCACGAATGACAGCCGGGACAAACGTTAAGCCGCTGTCTGCCGATGCCTAGATATATAAAGATGGTCAACCACCCTCGGACCAACCACGGCAAGCGTAGCTTAACCTGATCGATCGACCCGTGCGGCTGTTATTACTTAGCCACAGCTTGCACTGCTGATATAGGTAATAAATTAGATATCATTATTATCTTCTGTTTTTAACACAGTAACTTGAACATTTGTAATAAATGAGCTCAAAGAACAACTTTGCTATGAACTGCTCGCAAGCGGCCACGCCGTACTACTGCCATGAATTTTTTCAATACCTCCTTAAACAACCATTTAGCTGACAAGGGGGGGGGGGGGACACTTGACTAACAAAAATTAGGACTTTAATGCTTAATATTACGCAAGCGGATCCTTGAATTGAAAAGTGGTGTTCACAGACCCGCAATATTTTGAACGGCCTATCCAACGATACTCCACAACATAGGGTAGACGAGAAAAAAAAATATCATCCGCACATTAGGTATCCTAAAAAAAATAATTTTTTCACTAGTTTATTTTAGCACTTTGTCGGCGTGATGAATATGTAAATCTATGCCAAATATCAGCTTTCTAGTACTAAGCGTCTCTGAGCTACAGCGGGGACAGGCAGACAGACAGACAGACTTGGTTGACTATTTATAATAGAGAATATATTATAACATGATAATATCTCTACTCTGCTTCCAAAACGTGAGTAGGGAATCAGAACTACGTACAGATGGTATCAAAAAAGTTTTTGCGAGACAATTTTTTATTAACTAACATAGCCCGACACGGCTAAAAGGCCCAATGTAGTATTATATTAATAAACTGTTCATAAGTAACCCTCGCCATTCTATTAACAAAGAGAAATTAGTGAGTTCGGTCACTACCTAATAAAAGGGCTGACGAGCAATGGTGGTCCGGTGGTAACGGCCGCGACTTACGAGTTGTAGGTTCAAACCCAGACAGGCGCTTTACTTTGTGTAAATTATTTTAACACCACTGCTCTCAAAGCGGTGGAGTAAAACTTCGTGAGAAAAACCGGCATGTCCGTGAACCAAAAAATCGAAGACATTTGTGATATCAACCAACCCGCACTGGGCCCGCGTTGTGGATTACGGCCCACTCCCTCTCACCGAGAGGTGGTCTGTGTCCCAGCAGTGGGAACATTATAGGCTGATTATGCTATAATTGTATAACTATAAAATTAAATAAGATTTATCCAAAAAGAGTTATTGCTAAAATAAAGTATAAATCTAAGAAATAAATTACATTATGTTCATAACATTTTCTATAAAGGAAAAACTTGGGAACGTCTAGGTACTTGGAGTAATAGGTTTCATTCCAAGACTCTCTTTTGTTGTACCTCTACTCTAGTTGACTCAACTAGGATATATTTTCTGTTTAAATATTCCACAGGTTTTGTTCCTAACGGAACTAGCATTTTCCTGAACGAACGCTGTAAACTGACTGACGTGATACGAGTTTCTATGTGTAGGTATAATTAAAAGGGAAAGACTGCAGATAACATGCATATATTATAAATACAAAAGTAGCTCTACCTGTCTGTTACCTTTTTACGCCGGATTTGGATCGAAATTTGGCACACGGACAGACCATGACCTGGGTCAGGACATAGGGTAGGAAAATTTTATCCCAGTAGTACTTTCCCATGGGATAATTTCCGACCTCCACGTGGGCGAACCGCGTGCAAAAACATTAATCATTAGTATTAATCACTAATGTAAAATTCGCAAGGCGTAGGCAAATGTGCGACTGCGTCGGGCTAATGACCTTTGGTAAGGCAGGGAGGTATGATCTATTTTCCCTTCATATTTCAAACGTGGCTTGGGACAAGCAAAAAGCGAGTGTCCTCAATTTATTATGTTGGATGATTAGGTTAATTTAATTTCTATTTCTTACATAAGATTGTATCGAATATCCGTCAATATGTCTTTCGTTAACAGTCAGCTTCAACCTCAAGCTTATAACAGTCCACTGCTGGACATAGGCCTCTCCCAGGCGGCGCCACAACGCCCTGTCCTCCGCCTTCCGCATCCAGTCTGTCCCACTCCACTCCACTGGCCAGAGGTCCTTCGACAAACTTGGCCAGCCCACTGCCACTTCAGCTCACACACACTCAGGCACACTGCACAGTCAGCTTGTACGAAATGAATTAAAAATATTTTTTCGGTAAATACTATATCGGAAACATTTTTATACTTGATATTTAAAAAAAGAAAATAAGCTAGATGGAGTCGAAATTACCTAAGTTAGGTAGTTGACATTTAACACTTTATTAAGCTGATAGTGGCATAAAATAGTATAAGTGTAGTATACAAAGAGATAATTTACAAAACCATTTTTGTTTCGCCATTGTGAAGTTATTAAAATCAACATCATACTATTGTGATATTAAAAGTACACTTTTTAAACAAGCATATTACGAGTATTACAAATTAGAGTATTATATGCAAGATAAAAATGTTTGGAAGCATCCTGGTCCTGCTCCAGAGGATTCTTTGCCCAAAAAATAGGCCAGCCTCTGGTCATGTGAGGAGTCGACTAACCGCTTGGCGATGTCTCGAAAAACTAAGTGGACACTCGGGACCCCATGGCCCTAGTATTTCAACCCCAAACGGATCGAACATATTAGTCCCAATAAGATTGGAGTATTTCCGCTGTTTGATATTTTGCGCACCAGCAGAAGCTGCAGTAGCCGCCGGTGTCGGTGACGATACACATTGCATCCCACAGCAAAGGCTTACCTACTTTCGAAGGCATTATGGTCATTTCGTCTGGTCTCTTCCCATCTTAGCGTGACAAGCAACGGGGTTTAAAATAGCGGGCACCCCGGTGACAAGAGCACGATGCTGGCGTGCCGTGCTAGGGGGCCTGCGCTTTTACGAGTACTGCAGGATAGGCCATGCTTTGCAATAATTGAGTTTGATACGCCATGTTGCAGTCCACTCATAGACATGATTTATGTACTCTTGAACCTTTTCTACGATTTTCCCGTGATTATTTCCAACAGCCATAATATCTGTGTCATCAGCAAAGGTTGCAATGACATTATTTTCTAGCTCAGAAATATCACAGTATACGTATACGTAGTATATACAGGACAGGACCAATTACACTACCTTGTGATACTCCAGCTTTTATCTGCCTAAGGTTTGTTTTTTTGTCTTATTCTAAACATTCTGATATATAGGACTCTGTGATGTCTGAAAATTGTTGAGGCAGCATAGTTCTTAGTTTATAAATGAGGCCATCATGCCATACCTCATCAAAAGCCTGCGCAACATCAAGGAAAGCCGTAGAGCACAGCTTCTTCTTCCCTAGTGTTCTTTCAATAATATTAGTAATTCTGTGTACTTGGTCGAGCATAGAGTGTTGTTCTATAAATCTGAACTGGTAATCAGATAGATTTTTTGTTTCAGAATAAATCAATCTCTTCAATCTCTTTAGAAATAATTTCTCAAATAGATTTGACAACACAGGTAATAGTAATATTAGTCTGTAAGAAGTTTTTTAATGAGGTGGCTTCCCAGGCTTGGCTACCATGATGATTTTAGCTACTTTTCACTTGTCTGGAACTTGTTTTAACCGAAATGCAGCATTGAATAAAGGATATTATTATTACTATTATTATTGAGCGTGGTAAGCTATGGCTTTACGTGGGAGATTTTGTATAACTTCTCATGTAACTAAGTCGTAACCAGGGGATTTTCACCGATTTAAATGACACTTCATTTCACTAGATACTTCTTTTGGGGTCACTAACTATTTTGTATACCCTGAATTATCCTTGCATTATGAGTCTGGGCTTTATTTATAAAGGCATTTTGTTCGTTTCGTCACTGCCAATCTTCCATTTTCTTCCTTGATAGGAGGAAGTTGCATGATCGGTTGTTTCATGTGCTTCGAAGCCTTCCACGGCGAGTAGCCGGTTATAGTATCACTCGTTAATTGACTATGGTAGTTGTTTGTTAAGGAGTTGTTGCAGTGCTAAATATCTTTCGTAAGACGCTTAGTGCTTTCGTGGACATCTAATCTGATGCCATCTGTTTCTTTGTTTCCACTTTTCGGTTATAACCTCATTCCTGCAGGGTAGGCCGTTGCTTTGACCAGTGGGTTTTCCAGACAGAGTGCTGTATACTAGTTGTAAATTTACTTTGCTCCAAATCCAGCTGTACCGGAGTTTTTAATGGAACTTTTAATTCTATTCTATTATCCATGTCTATTCTGAAACTTTCCCAGTCTATATAAGTATTTACAAGTGTAGTCAAGTGTCACTACACTTGTAAATACTTATATGATGATTGATTATTGATTGCTCTCTATGCGTAGGATCCAATGCCATACTGATAAAACTATTGGTGAATGGTCCAAACTCATGTCAAAGCATTGATCGATGCTCAAATAATTTGTAGATATACTTTTAGTTATGAAAAAGTCTATTCAGTCTAAGACTTTGCGTGGGTCGCATGACCAATAAGTTGGTTTTCCGGTAGAAATAGGTTCACACTTTAGCTCTTTCGTGGCACTCATAAGTTCCTTTCCTTTAGTGGCGGTTAGTCTTGACCCCCAATGCTTATTTTTAGCTTTGAAGTCGCCACCGAAGATGAATCCTCGTCTGAGTTGCTCTAAGAACCTCACATAATGTTTTTTTTAATATTGTATCTCGGAGGCGAGTAGATGGCCGGTCCGGTGACTGGATACAGTTGAGATAGAATACAAATCGCTACAGCTTGAATTTCATAATATTCATACTTAACTTCTTTATGGTGACGGAGATTATCTTTGACTACAACCGCGCTGAAATGAAATGAAATGAAATTGTTTATTCTGTAAATAAGATATCGAAATCACTTTTACACGTCATACTAAAAAAAAATACAAAAAAATAAGCTAGATGGTGGCGACATTTCCTGCATGACTACCCCTGAGAAGAAATGGCGAAAAAAAAACTCAAGGGTTAAAGTCTAGTCTATTTTAAAGTCCAGACATAATCTTGGTCAGATCATGTGAGGACCATGTAGATCTATGTGAATAAACTAAACTAAACTAAATTATAGTCTATCCAAACGAGCGTTAAATGAGGACATCTTTTTAATCATTTCGTCCAACTTTCCTTCCATACCTGTATCAGCATTAACATTCTCAAGAATATTCGCAAGGTTAACAGTTAAGGTTTCGCAAGGTAACCCAATGGTAACGGCCCCCATCTTACGAGTTGTATGTAGGTCGTGGGTTCGAACCCAGACAGGCGCTTTACTTTGTGTAAATTATTTCATCACCATTGCTCCCAAAACGGTGAAGGAAAACATCGTGAGGAAACCGGTCTAGAACCAAAAACTCGAAAACATGTGACATCTACCAACCCGCACTGGGCCAGCGTGGTGGTAGATTTACAGCCCACTCCCTCTCGAAGAGAAGAGACCTGTTCCCCAGCAGTGGGAACATTATAAGCTGATTATGTGTAACAGTTTTGGCTGTTACATGCGCATATGTTTTCTTGTGAGGGTTTTGTGTCACGTAATGGTTTACGTCTGTGAGCTAGTTTACACTTTTCGTTGATTTTGCGCTCGCTTTTTGTTGCAGGCTTCTTAACCTGTTAAGCCCCGCGCAACACCGATTCGGAGTCAAACAATAGAAAATCAATTGTGTCTCATTAGCTGTCCTTGTCCAGTCTTGTTTTTTATGCTTTGCATTTCCCGGGCTACACGGGAAGTTAGCTTTAACATGTTCAGAGGCTCCTTATTTTTCCACCTCTATTTGTTTGCTGCATCTTCAATCTGGAAACCTTTATTTACAAAATAAAGTTCCTAATCAAGTTCTCAATTATTCTGTCAGGCTTGCGTGTGAAATGAAGGTTTTTCACCAGGACTCTTAATGGCATTTCGTGCTTGTTTTCGCAGGAGTGCCAGAGAAAATTATTTTCAGTCAATAACTTTGTTATAGACTTATATGTGTATTCATTTACTGCATTTATTTTAAAGCACTTCCCATTCAACATTTTAGTAGTGAATTTATCACCAGACTCAGACTTCGACAATCAGTCAAACAAGAACTGATAGTTCTCTACGCCATCTACTAGGTGGAGGTGGCAGCATCTTTTGGTGTTTACTTTCTCGATTTGAACAGTATCTAGATGTTCAATGTTGGCAGTGTGAGTGGATGATGATTTAATTTTCGTTTTTTCCTGCTATTTAGCCTGATCCACTGAGTTTCCCTGCCTAGCTTCACTGTGTTGGACTTTTTATTGGCTCAGCTGGCTTACTGGTGGCAGTTGTATTTTGTCGTGCTATAAGTTGTAAATACCGCACTTGTTACTAGAGGGTTTCTATTTATTTTTACATACGAGTATCAGAAATACCATTACGCAGCTGTTCATTATCTGCTCTTTCTGCACTATAGTATTTGTACAGCAGTTGTTCATTTTCGGGTTTTACCTTAATTTTGGTGGTCTCAGCCATGTTATTGGTGAGTTAATAAATATCACTTACTAACTAATTGGAACATAAGTCAAGTGTTACGGTGTGGTTGGTTTGCTGCATCTGCACTTTGTATCTATCACATAAATAAATCTATCTGTCGTTGCTTAATTTTTCATTCTTTTTACCTATTGTGATATAATATTTTTATTCTAGGTGCATCGTTTTCACAAATAATAATATAAAAAGTGTACAAAATATTGTAAAACATTTTAAAAGTGTAACGGTGGAGTTTCTTGCCCATAATTATCTTTAAAAAACTACCTATTGGAAGGGGCAACTAGAATCATTTTAATTTTCTTGTTAAACAGGCACATAAAAAGCACTTTTGGACGGCAAACGTCCAAAGGTGCTTTTTATGTGCCTGTTTGAAATAATTTATTTGACTTTGAATAGAAATGTACAATGAATAATCCAACTTAAGTATTAAGTATCTGACTTATTATATTATAACCTCATTTGAAATCGGACCAAAATAATTGTATGTACATTTCTAAATACAAGTTTTTCTTCATTTACGCTGTACTTATTACAAGACCTACTCTTTCGCTTGACTTTGTCGGGTCGAATAATACTTTTTGTTTGCGTGCCAAATGCTAAGTAAATAGAATGGACTTCATTTATTATTTTCTCTGTCAAATCTAGGTTATACTTATTGTAAGTTATTCTGATAATATATTATAATTTAACTGCAATACAAGATACTAAGTTTACTCTTCTATGGAGTAAAGTTTGTTCGCACATGTTTTATTTATACTTCAAGCACACATTGTTATTTATTGTGGTTTCTTCTAGAGAATTAGCCCACTCTATGTATGCAATATGTCTGTGTCATGGGTGACCATATTATGACGTCATAGATATGGGTAGCAGCGTAGTTTAAAGCGACCTCTCGACCTTTGTCAGCTATTACTACTTTACACTTTTTTGCTTTGCTTTTAGTATTTATTTCCCAAATACATACATACATACATACATACATACATACATACATAAACTCACGCCTTCTTCTCATGGAGGTAGGCAGAAACTATAGAACGCTACGCTTCTTACATACTCATTTTGCTTCCTAAATGTTATAGGTACTCGTATTTGTACCGACCTTCTTTTCCTTTTTATTTTTAGTTTTTATCAGTGGAAATTCGTAAATGGCCTTCAATGTCATATTGTATAAGAACACTGTATAAGTTAGCTGTAAGTTTCCCGAATATAATAAAATAAAATATACAGGGATCACCAATTTATTTGTATAGCGTAGTAATTACGGCGATTCTGTGACGGTGTGTCTCTTTCTGAAACGGTTTATCACAGCGGTCTTTTCCCTCTTAATGTTTAGGATTTTTTACTGGAAATGGTTATTTCAATATTAAAGAAGGTAACTTTATGAATACTGTATCTAATATTAAGCTTCTTACATCAAGACTCCACGTGTTTCCTTTCCATAATTATATCTGATATAGAAACTATAATATATTCCTATAACATTCAGAGAAGAGCTCTCGAGCAATATATATTTTGTTCCGTTCCCAGGAAACATGTATCGGATATTCGGGAACAATTGCGTTTACTATTTCTGTAGGACTGCGGTTCAAGATGGCTCTCGCTGGAAAATATATGATAAAATCTACCGGTGTCGAACATAAAAAGTGGAATTGCATACTAGCGTTTGAATATTAGAGTACAGGAATAGGAACTGAGTTCATTCTTTAGTATGAAATGAATAGTTTGATACTTATCCTACTAATATTATAAATGCGAAAGTTTGAAAGGATGGATGGATGGATGGATGGATGTTTGTTACTCTTTCACGCAAAAAGTACTGAACGGATTTGGATGAAATTTTGCACACAGATTGTTTATAACCAAGAATAACACATTGGATACTTTTTTATCCCGATAACCCACGGGGTCAAAACTTATGCGGGTGAAACCGCGGGGCGCATCTAGTAATAATATATTTGTTTTATTGCTCTCATTCTGTTATAATAGAGAAAAGATTGGCCATCAGCACTTTTTAGAGGTTCCCTAATTATAAGTACCTACTTTGCGGTGACAGACGACAGGCCCTCAACCAATAATCGTTTGTTTTTTTTTGGGTTTCTCTCGAGGCAGTTTTTTACAATAATAAGTGGCAACCTAATTTTGCCTTTCTCCTCTTAGGTAACTTTATAGTAACAGCATATGAAGCATGGACGTTTGCCTTTTTTAACCGACTACGATCTTTTGTTTTTGTATTTCTCCGTCAAGTGTGGACCGATTTTAAATATATTTTTTTATTTGAAAGGGTATGCTTTCGAGGTGGTCCCATTGTCACCAAGTTAGAATCTGATGAGGGAATCCCATGGAAATTGAGGAAAATCCTCAAATTTTATGGGCACACCTATTATAGCGATTCGGGTATTATTTACGTAACTACTAGGAGTAGTAGTTACTCATGAATTTGCTCTTGGAAAGCACCATTTGGTGAAGTGGAACTGATGATGTCAAAGTCAAAGTCAAATTATTTATTTCAAATAGGCACATAAAAGGCACTTTTGAACGTCAAAATTAACAATAAAAAATAAAATTGATTCTAGTTGCCCCTTCCAAAAGGTAGTTTCGTATGGAGAAGAATGGGCAAGAAACTCCACCGTTACTCTTTTAAAATGTTTTATAAAATTTTGTATAGGTACATTTTAAAATTATATGTGAAGACGATGCACCTGGAATAAAATTACTATACCAAAATAGGTAAAAAAAGAATGAAAAATAAAGCAATGACAGATAAATTAATTATGTGCTGGTACGATAGATATGATATATATACATATAATACATATATACATATTATATAGATATGAATTTTTTTTTTTGGATGGGAAATCATTAAATAACTTCTCCCGCTCTGGGCGGAGCGGGAGGGTGTGTCAGACTCTTACTGACTAAAACCCACCCGTATTCCTTCTTGTTGCCTGTGTTGCGGGGCCTCGGTGACCCATTAGTACCTTCCCGCGACCCCGGCAGATATAGATATGATAGGATGAAAAACCACAGATGGCCACCGGAACAACTTATTAACAAGTCACGGGTTGCGATTCGATTAGGTACTTTAATATGGTTGCTAAGCAATTTATGCTCGTCAAAATCCATATGGTGAAAAGCGGCTCCAGTTCTCCTGGTTCTTACCAGGTGAACTCTTCATCAATTAACGTCCCTCCTTCGGGAAAAACAATATTTTGTAAAAGGTGATAAGCAGTTAACATTAGGCTATTGTAACTTATATAAATTACAATCTGACCCACTAAAAAGTGAAAAACTAGCAAAAAACTAAAATACAGATCCAAAAACATCGACTTCCAAAATTAAAGTTATTTTTCACTTTGTAGTGATTTGTTTGGAAGTCGGTTGTTTTTTTTACAAAAAGTTTTTCTACAATTATCTACTGTTCCCCAACCTGTTGCCGCACTCTAGGTCGAGGTCAGCTAGTAGACACGCAAGTACAGACTACTAGTAGCTAGTAGACACACAAGGATGATTCACTTTTATGTTTTCAAAAGTAGGTATACCTACACTGGATAAAGTTCTTATTCTAAATGCAACTAGCAGATTGTTATTATTTCTTTTATTTCACTATGTACACAAAAAATTAAAATTTTTAAATATTAGAATAAAAAAATATGTAAAAACATTTTAAAATATAAAAAATAGTAGCCCACGGGTATCGGGAACAGGGTTCAAGCTACCGGTGGTCAGGGTGCCACAGCAAGGAACCTTCTAACAATGCGAGCCGTGTTCAGAAGTACCGCTTTCTGAATCAGGACCTTAATCCAGCTGCCGTTCGGCACAATGCTCACTGAGTCATGTGGAGCTCAAAAAAAAAAAAAGTCTTGTCAGTGATGATGGATCTATCCCAGTACAAGGCACATACCTTTAGTATGGCACTTCCGATTCCACAAGGCTGTATCTCAAAGCAAGTTGCCGATGGAAAATCCTGGCTACACGGTTGTGTCTATGCATGTACGCTTCGTTAGCTAGACGAGAACTCCCGGAGATAATGTGTCGGATTGATTCTCCTGGGCGCTGGCAAGCCGCACACGTTAATCGTCCGGCCGCGCTAACGAAGAATACAATAACTCGATTTTGGACGATATTGTGTTATATACATATTCAGAATCAGCGAATCGAGATCTATTAACTCTCTAAGTAACTTTTTATGAATCCTTCAGGAGCTCGGTTTTTCAGTAAGCAAGAATGCAATAACTAAAACTTCATAACAAATTCACTAATCAAGGCGGGAGGTAACGCCCGGGTGTCACCATTGTGTGAATCGGCCGGAGGACACGGTGGAGCATAAGGTGGAGGTCTGCCCGGCTTGGGCAGATCACCACCACGGAGCGAGAGGGCATGGGAAGCCGTCACCTCCTTCTGCGAAGCAGTAATGCTCGCGAAGGAGGAGGCGGGACGGTTGAGGAAAAGGCAAATTTCGCGCCCTCTCGCCCCTGGCTGCTGCAGGAGACTAGATAAGATACTTACTAAGTTAGTCTCTCTGATGCCTGAACACCGAAGGAATTTTTGGAGAACACTGCCAGTATCTACAAAGGCCCATTCCAATTTAGCTACAGAGAACTAAAACTTTATAGGAATTAAGATTAATATTGATCTCTTTTTACCAATGCTTTTATGGTTAAGTAAGTCATTTAATTAGGTAGGTAGCTACGGAGAATAGTTATGTAACTTTTATAATTATTTTAACGACCTCATTGTTCAGCAGCGGCGTGCACAGAGTTTTTAGACAGGGTAGGCAGAAAAAATAATCTTACCAAAAATACTGCATGCTGGTTTTGGTTCGTCTTCTTGTCGATTAAATAACGATGTAGGTAATTGCCACCTCAAAATATACTTTAAATTATGAATATCGGTGTAACCGGTGTCGTTCCAGATGGTTTTATTGTTTGATAATAGTAGACAAGGGAAGCAAAACAACCGATTACTGTGTATGCAACCTGTGAGCCAATAATATGAATCATATTGTTTTGTATTGAATTTACGATTGACTTTACCTTTACTTTGTATTAATTGCAAATCCGGCGTACAACGACCTTTCACGATCACTTGTTTTTTGTCACCAAAAGATAGTTTTGAAAACGCATAATTTTTTATTTTCTATACACACACACCACCTTAACAATTTTCACAGTGAATATTATTCATTTTTCACACTATTATCAACGTTAAAATCTTTAATAACTGATAGCAAAGCTATCAAAACAAACAAAATAATGGCGGCTCGACTCAGTATAAAAAATACGACAAAAAATAATGGTAGGTAATTTATGTACCGAAAATTTAATGAAACAATGCTACTTTTTAAAATAGTTGCATAGCTAACTTCGGGTCGGAAAACTTCGGTAAGTGTCGTAGTTTGTTGTGTTGTAAAAAAGCCAGTGTCTACTCTGTGCGTTTGTGTGCGTTATTTGTGACATTGTGTGTCGAGACACACAATGTGCGTTCCTATAGATACGAGTATCAATAGGAACGCATACCCATTAAATCTGTATGACCACGAGAGCACACATACACACATTTAGCCGCGAATAGTTTGTGTCTTTGCTATGGCACTCAGCGGCGCTAGCGCAGCGCAATACGAAATTACGTCAAATTGTACGAACGAGCTGGCTACTCTGTATCGATGTTACCCGACACTCGAAAGGTGGCGCTGAATTATGAATTAAGATTTTTACTCGTAGATAAAATAATATTAGATATCAGAACAAGATTATAAATATTTATCTGAGTTAGACACTACCTACCCTACCTGGGTAGGTAGTGTCTTTCTATCTTTATGAAATGCACGCCACTGTTGTTCAGACATAGTGCCTTTTAAATTGTATATTTTTTAATGTAAGTTATCACAAAGTTATTTAATTATGCTGTGATTATAAACAATAATACCTAATTAGTATATAAAAAATGTAAGCCTATACATGTGTACTTTCTATAAGACTTTATGTAAGTTATAAGTAAGTGATCTCTGATTATCTGGTTAAAATGTTAATGAAAAAATGTATGACGATTTTTGTGGATAAATAATGTTATTTGTTATGTTTTAATGTTTAAAGTTTACATAATTTATAATTCCTATTATATTCAGCCTCTGTGCACCATTAATAGTCTGATTTTATCTTTATCTTTTAGGTATATCAATAGGTACATATACCTGTATTAAATATTGAATATTGTCCAAGTATATTGCTGTGATGACCTTCCAATAGTTATGTGTCTAAAACACAGTTTAATTATATGAAGTAAAATTGTTGTTTTTATAACAACTTTGGAGAAGTTATTTCAGTTAAAAAGACTTATGTTAAAAATATTTTTGGTTTGATTTTAAATAAACACTTAGAAAGAAAAAAGAAAGAAAATACGTTTATTTGCGGTAAAAATGACGCAAAGAAGGAACACAAATACAAAAAGAAACTATTTGGGGGAGAATATGCGTCACATCCACGCAAAACGGCCAACGCTCAGACAGAGAGACAGAGCCCCAGCGCTGATTTTCAGCGATAGCCGGCGTAACTAACACTTCTATTAAATAACTACGATATTAAATAACATTATACCAATGAAATAAAACAACAATTTACTTTGTTTAAAGTAAAATGTTGTTTTATTTCCTTGGTACTCGTATTGCCGACTGTACATAGGTGTTTCTAACTATAAATACAATAACTATTTCAGTTCAGTTTTTATCGTTAGAAATTATCGAAATTATGAATGTAAGTGTTTACTTAAAATTGCATTATGTAGTTATCCTAAAGATAAATAAAATAAGTATTGTAGTTAAGTATTGTATGTATGACTGGTGGTGATAGGTTGATTATTTAAACATTCCTAATTATTAACATTATATCCACGAATTCAGGCCATAAGCTTTACATTTTTCACATAATATATGTTTGAATCTATTCTTTATTCGGTTTCCTTTCATTCTGTATAAGTTTCATGTACCTTCCCTCGTTCATGAGATACAAGAAAAATAAACTTCAAAACTTTAAGTGCGTTTTCTCGGAAGCGGCAAAATCGAGTTATTGTATTTGTATTGTGGGGGTCTCAGCGTTTAAAAATCCTCGACCTCCACACGTTTTTTTTTAATTCTATTTTGTTTATAGACAGTTTAATCACAAATTGATTATGCCACCCTCATCGGTACAAACAATTATTCCTTATGATCTAAATCCTATTTTTGCTAACTTATATAAGTCTTGCGTCCTTTGACAATGGGGACGCAAGAATGCTATTACACCTTCCAACATCCAGTGACTTGGATAACAATATGACTCTTTCGGCCTCGTTCCGGACTAACACCACGAGTATATGGTAAGTGTCTTCCACTATTTACATTCCGTACAATTTGGTGACTTTACCCATGAGAAATGCAAAACTGTTCATTGGAATGTGTCCCGATCGAAGTCGAAGAGCCATTACAATTTCCGGCCGACTCATATTTGCCTGGTCAAACCATGAACAACGAGACTGCTGGCTGGATCGTCTGATACCAGATTCCCTTGCTCGGTGACTTCTGATCGAAGTGTTCGTGCCAAATTTTAGCGCATTGTTTTTTAACTACACGCAAAAAATCACTGAGCACGGGAAAGAGTGTACAAACCAACACATCATCACAAGCATCTTTTGCCAATCGATTCACTACTTCATTATCTTCCAAGCCAATATGAGCCATTGCAGATCCATTGCAGTACAATATTTATGTTCTTAGAAATAAGTTTACAAATAGATTTGATCACGCTGTACGCAATCGAAGTCGAAAACTCGAGGTACACCGAGCCAAATGTTGAAGAGCGCTTTTCGGATCACTTAAAATAACATAATTGCGACTTTCAAGTGAAATCCACACTTTCGCGGGATGTACAGTCTCATTACTGATGACCGTTGGTGATGCATTCGATATGCAGTCAGCAGCGTACGGACCCTCCTATCCAGGGCGTCGAGTTCAGTCTGAGTCCTGAACATGTCCTGAGGCATGATCCAACCGTTGAAGGCGCGCACCTTATTTTCTCCTGATAGAATACTATACAGGGCGTCCCACGGATAAGCCACATGAAGGGAAAGTACCTTGAATATTGTAGATGGAACATTTTACTGAAAGAAGACATTATTTGAATTTAAAAAACAATTTAAACTGCATTCATAGATATTTAAATAATTACATGGTTGAACCGAAAATCGAACCCGTTACACGAGAAAAATAATCAGCCTGTAGCTTTATCATACCGATCGAAAGGCTTCATCATAAGGATTATTTTTTGCTAAATAACATAGTGTCACATATAAAAGGAAGTCCATGAGTTTTAACATTTGATGTGAAATTTCGTTCAGAAAAATGAAAAGCTGACATTTAAAAAATATTATATTATTATATGTTATGTAAAAAAATGTAGTTTACAAGAACCAGTATTAAAGTGTCCACGAGCTACAAGCAGAAATTAGACGTATTATTCTAAATATCCACCACAACAAGATCAAAAAATCGACAGGGAGCGAAATAATCAAAAGAGTGCGACTTTGTATTGAGCATTTGATAAATTGATTAATTTTGTATTAAAAATGTTAAAGTTCATGGTCTTCCTTTTATCTGTGACACTCGATGGGTTAATGAGTCGAGGAAGTTGATGCACTCTGTAACATGGAACAAATAGTCCTGAGATCCTGATATCAGTCCCTGAGAACAACGGCCTAACAAATCAGATCAGTCTAGGGCGAGTATTGCCCTCCCTGAAGCAGATTAGTTTGCGTGACGTTCTCATTGGCGGATCGTGTCCATCTCATGCGCTGCACACTTCCGCGGGAGCTGGAACCCTATCAGAAGCCGATGGGTCTTGAGGTCATAAGCGACTGGCGGCCGGCGTCCCGTTGACGACCAGGTGATGGCGTCGTGGGTGGAGAGAAATACTCGTCGCTCGAGCCGACGCAACTACCGCTGTCGGTGTCATCACAGCGCATATTATTATTATTATTAAAATAAAAATCTATACGGATATAGAAATAAATAAAATTTAAGTGTCTGTTTGTAATGTCAAAATAACAGCTTTTTACTAAGTGCATAATAATATGAAAGTATATACTTTTTTTTTTTTCTTTTTTTTTTTTTCACGGTGGCAAATCATCAAATAACTTCTCCCGCTCTGGGCGGAGCGGGAGGGTGTGTCAGACTCTTACTGACTAAAACCCACCCGTATTCCTTCCTGTTGCCTGTGTTGCGGGGGCCTCGGTGACCCATAAGTACCTTTCTGCGACCCCGGCAGGCATCGGCCCTAGTGGACCCCTACCTATGCGCTGACGACATCTCTTTGAGGCGCGCGTGGAATACAACGCGCCATCGACCCGGGCCTGGTCCTTACCGGACGGTGATCTACCCATTGCTCACCGTCCGCAAGCCCGCGCCTACGGTGGCCGGAAATCCGCCCGGGATTCCCGACGCCCTGGGCGTCTCCTGCGGCAGCTAGGGACGAGAGGGCGCGAAACTTGCCCTTCCCTCAACCGTCCGGCCTCCTCCTTCGCGAGCTTACTGCTTCGCAGAAGGAGGTGACGGCTGCCCATGCCCTCTCGCTCCGTACCATGGCCTGAACCAGGGCCGGACGCGAGAGGTCTCTGCCGCCGATCGCCTCCACGAGGACACGGCGGTGCTCTACCCAAGCCGGGCAGACCTCCACCGTATGCTACACCGTGACCTCCGGGCGATCCACACAGTGGTGACACCCGGACGTTTCCTCCCGATGAAAGTATATACTTACGGTACTTGCTGGGTGCATGCTGTTCGCGGATGACATTATTCTTGTCGGTGAAGATGGACCTGACATCCAGAGCAGATTGGAGAAATGGCAACAGAAGCTGGAGAATGTTGGCTTGAAAATCAGCAGAACCAAAACTGAATATATGTTCTGCGATTTCGGCGGTCTCTCCAGTTCTGGAGCCATAGCGCTTGATGGCGCGCTACTCCCAGTCTGTTCTGACTTTCGGTATCTCGGTTCACTCGTGCAAAGCGATGGCGAACTAGATCGGACGGATAAGCATAGAGTTAACACGGGATGGATGAAATGGCAGCAGGTCACGGGAACAATCTGCGAGTCCCGCATTCCCCTTAAACTTAAGGGGAAGATATATAAAACAATGGTAAGACCTGCTGACTTGTATGGATCAAAATGTTGGGCCTCAAAAGGGATGAATGAAAGGCAATTGCATGCAGCTGAGATGAGAATGCTAAGAGCGATGTGTGGTGTGACACGAATGGATAGAATAAGAAATGAGTACATAAGAGGAAGTCTGAAAGCGGCACCGGTGACTGAAAAGTTATGCGGAAATCGGTTGTCATGGTATGGGCATGTGATGCGGAGGAATGAGGAAAATGTCGTGAGGAAAGTCTTGAGTATGAATGTCGATGGCTATAAGAGTAGAGGAAGACCAAAGAAACGATGGATGGACTGTGTGAAAGATGATATGGCTAGAAAGGGGGTGAGTACCGAGATGACAACTAATAGAGAAGTATGGAAGAAAGCGACATGTTGCGCCAACCCCAAATAAATTGGGATAAGGGCAGGAGAATGATGATACTTACGGTACCTGTAACAAAAAAAAAACATTTTTTTTTAAATTTTGTCTGTCTATTGTTTATTTTATGATTCGACGTTCTTAATAAGTTAATTTTGCTTTGTGATAATCTCAATGTCTGACATAAAGTATCTACCTAGTGGCGCGTCACATTGCTGGTATAGGGATGATTCATAATTATATACCTAAACAGAGTGGATTTTTGAGACGGGGCAGTAAGGGGCAGCTACCGTTGTAGCTACAGGAAAACGGTCTTAAGAGACCGTCCTTAACTTTTTGAGACATTTAGATCTGCATTCACAGATTTTGAAAAAAATATGCAGTTAACAAGAAAATGGGCAGTTTTCACAAAAACTTTTTTTGATGCCATTGTAATCTGTGGAAACGTCGTGGATTGTGCCAACCCACTTCCAATGTCATCTTAGTTGTAATATATAATTGTTTGTTTTTATTTAACAAAATAAATAAATAAATGCCAATTGATCCTGTTTCTTACAGGGATACTCTATTAGATCAACCGAGGTTTGAGTACTAGAAAAGTCAGAAATCGCAAAAAAACTGTTTCCATACATTTCGTAGGAAAGAAACTACAAACTTACTTTTTACGATGGACAGATTAGCCGAAAATAAACAAAAAAGTTGAACCTCAAACGAATACGCGTTATACGTTTATTTGCTTTAAGAACAAGATTGTTGTTTGTGATTTCCGAGAAGAAAATTACCTCAAATAATTTAGAACTTTTTGATTTGTCCATAAGCATGCCGAGCGTTATCTGGGCAGTCAATTTATTTGATCATCATGATGTTTTCAGTAAAAAATCACGTAGGCTTGCTGAATGGCAAAGTGAATAACATCCCTATTAATGTTTGCACTTTTCATATTACAACTTCCTACAATTCCCACAACAGTATTAAATTCCTAAAATCGTATAAGTTATGAATAGTTAAGAGAACGTGTTTCTCTGTGTACCTATTATTGACGTAGGTATGTATTTGCCGTTTCCATTGAAAAGGAATCAATATTTAGTCAGCTCGTTGGGCGTCCAATAACAAACATTCGGCAAGAATATTTTCCCCAATTTGTCGAAGTTTCCCGTGACGTAATTTCAAACGAAGTGCGCTGTTTTCAACTGCCTTTATGAGGTATAGGTACTAGAAATGTTCAATGCCATGCTTTAGATTATTATAAATAATATTATAGGACCTGCCAAACGCAGCTGTTACCTAGTTTCTTTTAAATAATAATTATTGCTGTATATAGATAGTTAAATTCAATCAAATCCTACAAAGTTTTTTTTTTTCTGTGAAAAATTATCAAATAACCTCTCCCGCTCCCGCGGAGCGGGAGGGTGTGTCAGACTCTTACTGACTAAATCCCACCCGTGTTCCTTCCGTTGCCTGTGTTGCCAGGGGCCTCGGTAACTCTTTCGGACTTTCCCGCGACAAATTTACTTATCTGACAGGACGATTCAAATCAAATCAAATCAATCGTTTATTTGCTAGAAATACATTGTTTTGGTAAAGGTGAGATCTTATAACCTAAGTGTCATTTTATTCTGCCTGCAAGCAAGAAGATTGGTAAACTTCCCACGAGCTTCCCCGCGGTGCTGCCATCAGTTCCATTTTCCGTTCGTCATTTAACTTATTATCTTTCACAGAGTATTTTGGGTTATTTGATTTAAAAATACAGGGTTTAATTAAATTTGCTGGCAAAACATGATAAAACAAATAAATAATTAATTTGATGATTTTTTTTTTGTCGGGTCTGCGACCGCAGTTAGTGTAGTCACTTAAATAATCTATTTAAATATCAGTTAAAAAAATACTGTTTTTAGGGTTCCGTAGTAAACAAGGAACCCTTATAGTTTCGCCATGTCCGTCTGTCTGTCTGTCCTTACTGTAACTCAGAGACGCTTACGTACTAGAAAGCTGTAATTCGGCATAGGTGTACATATTAATCACGCCAACAAAGTGCTAAAATAAAATCTTGAAAATATTTTTTTTTACCGTAGTAGTTTACACGTAATGTGGGGATGATTTTTCTCGTCTACCCCATGGCGTGGGGTTTCAAAAATATTGCAGGTCAGGTGTGAACACCACTTTTCGATGCAAAGATCCACTTGCGTAATATGAAGCATTAAAGCAATTTTTTGTTAGAGTCAAGTCGCCCCCCCTCTCCCCCCGCCAACTAAATGGTTGTTCATGGAGATGTGAAAAAATTCATGAAATTGAAAGGAAAACTATCACAGCTGAGTAGGCTTTACAAGTTAACGAGTTATAGTCGACCAACTTAAATTTGCAGTTGGAGAATTGACCGTGGCATATATCGATGTATGGGAGAACAGGTTTTTCAACTACAATGCTAAGTTTGATTTTGGAATAAATTCGTTCCAAGTAATCCCAACTACAAAACCTTTCATTGTGCGTGGTCCGACACGCACTTGGCCGGTTTTTTTTTATGTAAACTTCACTAACGTGATTGGTATCGATACTTAAATACGACGAAACAAAAGAAAACAGATTTTCTCAATCCATACTTCAAGTAACAACACTGTTGTTGACCCAAAAAAAAAACAATTTTATTTTTATCGTATTAAGATATTGACACCCATCACGTCTGCAGTCTAATTTAATTTGACCCTTTATACAAATAATAGAGCAGTGGTGGCCCAGTCGTAACGGCCGTGACTTACGAGTTGTAGGTCGTAGGTTCCAACCCAGACAGGCGCTTTACTTTGTGTAAATTATTTCATCACCACTGCTCTCAAAACGGTGAACGAAAACATCGTGAGGAAACCGGCATGTCCTAGAACCAAAAATTCGAAGACATGTGACATCTACCAACCCGCACTGGGCCCGCGTGGTGGACTACGGCCCACTCTCTCTCACAAAGAGGAGGCCTGTGTCCCAGCAATGGAAACATTATAGGCTGATTATGTATACAAAGAATACATGCGTGTCTTTAACTGTGATTTTAGTTTTTCTGGTGGTAAAGTTTCACGATGAGCCTAGCGTAGTTTATAGATTCTATAAAATACGAGGCCAGCTTATAGGTACGTACTGGTTTTGTATCCACTGACTTGCGGCCCACTGTACCTACGTGAATGTGCAACTAAATAATAAATTTTACTTTAACATTCTTCATTCATTAATTTAATTATGTATTAGCATGTTTTCGGTCCCCCATACCTATGTATTTGTGACAACTGACGATCTTAACCCTCTCACTGACCGTGTTAAATTATTTCACGTAATTTAAATTATATTCTTAAAATGTTAATTCATTATGCATCACAAGGGTTGGGACTTGGCCCCAGCGGAAATAGAATCCATTTGGATATTTTTTATTTTTGGAAAATTAATCTCATTAATACGTCTAGGAAATGACGTAAAAAAGCGTCTGCCTTTTTTTGTAAGTATTGACCTTTTTATTTTTGATTTTTATTTCAATCTGGTTTTTAAAGGTTATGGTAAAAATACAAATAGAATTTTGTTTTGTATGGGAAAGCGGTGTAGCGAGATCGCTGCGCATGGGGTTGTTAAAAAGGGAAACATGATATTTTAAGCGAGTTCCGATATTCCCACTGGTTCATAAATTACAATAATTTTTAACGAAACATATTCGCCAGCACGTCAAGTTCGCGGGAAGGTCCTAATGGGTCACCGAGGCCCCTGGCAACACAGGCAACAGGAAGGAATACGGGTGGGTTTTAGTCAGTAAGAGTCTGACACACCCCCCCGCTCCGCCCAGAGCGGGAGAAGTAATTTGATAATTTCCCACCCAAAAAAAAAAAACCATACAATGTCAAGGATAAGGAAAACGTTAAATACTATCAAATACAATGGCAAGGGTTATTAAAAATTCAAAATTGTTATAAAATGTCAAGAATTACTAAATACTATGTAAACAATTAATCAATACAATGTCATAGAAATAAAATTCCATTAAATTATTAGGAGCACAGAGGTTTAAATGTCATGAAGTTAAGATTTTTAAAAACATTAGGTAATTTATTATATATACGAATTGCCATGCAGTAAACATTATTAGAAAATAGCTTAATTCTTTGTTGAGCTACACATAATTTGTGGATATTTCGTCTTTTGCTTATTACTATATCATTATGTACTTGAAATAAAGATTTGTTTTTATGTACAATGATACAGAGTTCAAATATTTATATAAAGATGGGAGTTGTAATATTTCAATTTTTTTTAAAAGTGGAACACAGCTTTGTATAGGTTGTGCTTTAGCTATTGATCGAATACATTTTTTTTGGGCTCGGAATGCTTTATTGATATCAACAGAATTGCCCCATATTATGATGCCGTAGCGGAGAATTGAAGCTACGTAACCGTGATAAGCATAAAGTGTTGCATTGATACCAGCTACGCGAGTTATTCTGTATAAAACAAATACAAATCTTTGCAGTTGAGTGCACAGTTGGTCAATGTGTACTTTCCAGTTGCAATAGGTATTTATCTAATTTTATCCCCAAAAAAGTTGCACTTTCAACCTCTTCTATAGCGGTATTTGCATATCTTATTTGTAATTGGTGACTTTTGCTATTGTAAGCTTGGAACTGTATAAGTTTGGTTTTACTAATATTGACATGCAAATTATTGTCTTTTAGCCATTCTATTATACTGTTTAAAGTGTAATTAATCTCTTTTTCGTATTTGCTGATATTGTTATCTGTGAGTTCAATACTAAGGGTTGTATCGTCGGCGTACAGAATATATGAATATGGGGTAACGTTGAGCAAATCATTGATATATAACAAAAATAAAAAGGGTCCTAATATACTGCCCTGGGGAACACCACAGGAGTTTTGACGATAGGCCGATCTATATATTTTCTTTTCTGATGTATACCTAGATATCTCTACGCATTGTTGTCGATTATTTAGATAAGTTTCTATCCATTGTAACGCGTTTCCCCTTATCCCATAACGATTCAGTTTGAGGAGAAGCAGTTTATGATCTACGAAGTCAAATGCTTTTGACATATCGATATATAAATCATTGGTCAGGCAGGGACCACATAGTTCCATAGTTCTAGATAATCATTTCATTTTAGCCACCCAAACCCATAATCCAATATCTTTGTTTCCATATCCTGTAATAGTCCAACAGCAACCGAAGGTTGTCTTTGGGTGCACTTGCATAGTGCGAACAGGGATAATCGTCGGTTGGTGCCACATTTAATTAAAAACGCCTAACGGGCCACTGCGAGTTGCCATCGGCATATCGTACTGTTACATCCCTAGTTTGCAATAGTAAATGCTGACAACAATGCTTAGTCAGCACCAGGCATTCTAGATCATGATTGCCCACAGGCTTCCAGCCAGTTCGGGTTTGGCATTCAAAGAGTTGGGACGTTTTACCGAGTTTTCCCCAAAATACATTGTCCTTGTTTAGGAAACAAAATAAACCTTTTTTAAAAAGATTCGGGACTTTTCCTTTCTAACATTTGGTGGCAGCGGTGGGATAAGACATCCCCAGTGTCCTTAAAACGGTAAATACGTCGCCGGAAATAAAATCTGTGTGTGTCTGTGTTCCCAAAAGTGCCCAGTGATTGTGTCGCCTAATAAGCACCCCAACCTGAACTCATCACATCGAAGGTCGTTACCATTCGACCTGGTCCAGAGCTACATATCGCCCCGGGTCCACTGCGTAGTAAGTGGTACTGCGTTGTTGGGTAGCACTTGCTGCACCCAACTATACTGTATCCAGCGCCGACCTGACGGTAGCCGTCGGCTCCTCATCCATACGTCTAAGGTAGACGAAATCCAGAATGAAGAATTCCTACGAGTTGTTCCTGTAAGTCCAGATTACTCTATCCTGTGAAATTTGTGTGTGTTCTGCGTTAAGTGTGCGTACCTATACCGTGTTATAATCCCGTGCGTTAATATAGGTGAATACTAATTCTAAGATTAATTTTAAAACATTAATAACTAGATTCAAGGTAACTTGATAAGTAGCTTACGCTTCGATCCCAGTTGTCCTCATCAGTTGCGCATAACTTACACATCCGCAGCCCACGCAATTCTCAGAACTAAATAACTTTTTAACCATACCAGTAACTTATCATCACGCCGGTAATTCCAGAAGGGTTAAGCAGAGGTTTTAGTATTCCTTATTAATTTACAAAACAAAATGTCTAAATCCGAATCTAAAAAAGACATTAAAGGTGAAGAGGAAATCCCATTAAGTGTTGTGCTAAAATTTATTAAACCATTTAACGGCGATAGAGACAAGCTCACAGCTTTCCTTAGAAACTGCGATAGCGCAATATCCTTGGCGTCTTCCCAACAAGAAGACGTTGTTTTTAAATATGTATTAAGTCAACTAGAAGGCAAGGCTGAGACCGCGTGCTCTATTAAAGATTTTGAAACATGGCCATCACTTAAAGAATTTTTGAAAAATCAGTTTGGTGAACGTAAACACTATGCTCACCTGCTCACTGACTTGCAAGACTGTAGGCAAGGAAATCAAGAACCTGTTACCCAATTTTCCCTGAGAGTAGAAACCTGTTTGCAAAAACTTCTTACAGAAGTTACGGTTTCCAATACGAGGAAGATCGAACTTCCCGGTAGATTAGCCGCGATGGAAGACCTCGCTCTCCATACATTTATATTGGGATTAATCCCTAGAATCGCTAACATTGTGAGATGTAGAGATTACAAAACATTAAATGATGCCATTAATGCTGCGATATCCGAAGAGAAAATACAACAGTTCTCTTATCGCAATTTCAACAGGCAAAAAGCTACTGAATCCGTTAAAAGAAGCGAAATAAACAATACACCTCAAGCAAAAGTTTTTATTAGAAGTAACAATGGTCAACCCAGTATTTCCTCCAATGATTCTCTTTTCTGTAGATATTGTAAAAAGACAGGACACATTCTTGAAAACTGCAAACTGCGTGATTTCAACAATAAAAAATTTTCAAATGGCCCTCAGCCATTTACTCCTTTTAGACCTTCGCCCTTTAATGACAAACAAACAGTTGTTAAGCCAGGATCTCGTGTAAACTTCACTGATAATTGTGAAGAGGAGGGTAGGGATGAAGTAGATGAATCCGTTAACGATACAAATTTAAACTAAAAAATGTCCCGTTTAAGTATCGCACGGGGCAAACCCCTTTTAAACAAGCTGATACTACCCTTATTAAAATCAAGACCAATGGACAGGGTAACCAGCCCCAAACTCGCGGTCTTTCCAAAAGTAGGACCACGCCGCAGGGTAACCAGCCCCATAAGGAAGGTCTGAACTCTTTTAATAGTAGGACCACGCCGCAGGATGATTATCAGACGGACTGCTTAGTAATAAATAACTATAACATTAAATTATCCTTCGATGAACCATCATATGTCATTGAGCCCCGTACCGAAACAGTAATAGAGTGTTCTGTGAAAAACCCTGAATTGAAAGAGGGAATAATATTAGATCAACATATTTCCGATTCCCTTCTTATATCAAATTGCCTTGTTAAAGTAAAGAACAATAATAGAATTAATTTGACAATTGTCAATACATCTGATAAACCAATTAATTTAAATGCTAATCTTATGCTTACCTTAACTTCACTAGACCTTACTCAGTGTAATATAATACAACATAATAGACTAATTAATAGCATTGAAAGGTCCCGGCAATTGACCGAACTACTGCGAACATCTCATTTAAATCAGGAAGAATTACATTATCTTAGTGAAATCTGCCATCAATACTCTGATATATTTCATTTACCAGGAGACCAATTAACCTGTACAGATGTAATTCAACACGAGATAAAAACTAATTCCTCACAGCCAATTAATGTTAAATCGTACCGATTCCCAGAAATACACAAGGAAGAGGTAAATTCCCAAATAACTAAAATGTTAGATCAGCAAATTATTAAACCATCAAAATCCCCATGGTCATCCCCTATTTGGATAGTGCCTAAAAAGGATGACTCCACCGGGCAAAAGAGGTGGAGAATTGTTATAGACTATAGAAAATTAAATGATATTGGTGAAATTTACCCAATTCCCCAAATTAATGAAATCTTGGACCAGTTGGGTCAAAGTAAATACTTTACAACTTTAGATCTAGCTTCCGGTTTTCACCAAATTAAAATGTCTCCGGAAGACGCCCCAAAAACTGCATTCAGTGTACCCCAAGGTCATTTTGAATTCAAGCGGATGCCGTTTGGTTTAAAAAATGCGCCCGCTACTTTTCAGAGAACAATGAACACTGTCTTGTCTGGATTACAGGGCGTTCATTGCTTCGTGTATTTAGATGACGTAGTCGTATACTCACATGATTTATCCTCACATATCCAAAAACTTATCCTTGTCTTTGAAAATTTGAGAAAATTCCGCCTTAAACTTCAGCCGGACAAATGTGAATTCCTGCGAAAAGAAGTTGCCTACTTAGGCCATGTAATAAGTAGTGAAGGCGTTAAGCCTAACCCTGACAAAATAAAAGCTGTCGTGAATTTCCCTATACCAAAATGCGTTAAGGACATAAAATCATTCTTAGGTTTAGCGTCATATTATAGAAGATTTATACCAGAATTCTCAAAATATGCAAAGTCCCTTACTGCCCTTCTAAAAAAGGATATTAATTTTAACTGGACCAATAACCAACAATTATCGTTTGAGCAACTGAAAAAGAAATTGGTAACTGCACCAGTCCTTATTTACCCTGATTTTACCAAACCTTTTATTTTAACTTGCGATGCGTCAAATTACGCAATTTCCGCTATATTATCCCAGGGTGTAATCGGAAAAGATCAACCAATCGCTTTCGCGTCAAGGACACTTAATAAGGCAGAATGTAATTATAGTGTCACAGAGAAAGAATGTCTGGCTATTGTGTATGGAACTAAAACATTTCGTCCTTATCTTTTCGGCCGTCAGTTTAAAATATTAACAGACCATAAACCCTTAAATTGGCTTTTTAACTGCAAGGACCCTGGATCTCGATTAATCCGCTGGCGCCTTAAACTAGAAGAATTTAATTATGTAATTCAATATAGGAAAGGTAAGACAAATACGAATGCTGATGCTCTTTCGCGGTATCCAATAAACCCTTTACAAAACATAGAGGAGACTCAGACAAATAATACACCACCTAATCCTGAAAATGTCTCCACTAACCCTGACCAAATACTTACCGATGATGCACCTCCTTCGCAGTCATCGCCGCAATCAAATCCTGGAAGCTTAGACTTACCTGACGATTTTGTCCTCCCTGAAAACCTGGAACTCCCTGATGACTTTAATATACCTACACCACAATCCAGTGAAGTCATTGACGATGACGACACTTATTCTAAATGCCTTAAAACTATAAACAACAGATTAGCGACATTTAACACCAAAATCCTTGAACATAACGAAAACCTTTTAAAAACAAAATCAAAACATATTGTGATACCTACCTCAATTGACTTCGACGAGTCAAACCGTTATATAACTGAAATTATCAGTAATATGACTGAAAGCAAAGAGTTCCAAGCATTAGAGAGAACCCTGTATTCATTCTTGACATCTGAAAAAGAAAATATTACTTATTATTTATTATTCATTAAAGTGTATTATTATGAAACAACTACTTACGATGATATTTTTAAAAGCCTGAAAAACTTAAAGAACTACTTTTTATCTGTAAATATAAATGAGTTTAGTATCACAGATTTCAGAAATCCGTTTGATAACCATAACTTCATAAAGATAAATAACATAATCACGTACCTATTTCATAATACAAATATAACCATTAATATTTACAAAAATATTATAATGTATCCGACTATGAGCGAAATCGCTAAAATCATGCGTGAAAATCACGATATCCCTATTTCTGGTCACTTAGGTTCTAACAGAATGTTAAAAAGAATCCAAGAAAAATACTACTGGCGAAATATGCGCAGTGATATTGAAAACTATGTCCGTAAATGTGTACCATGTCAAGCTAATAAAGCACTACGTCAAACTAACCGTGCACCGATGCAGATCACCACAACATCAACACAACCGTTTGAACGCGTTGCATTAGACATTGTAGGCCCCCTTCCTGAAGTTGGTAATGCTAAATTAAAATTTATTCTAACATTGCAAGATGACTTGACGAAATATTCAGCTGCCTATCCTATCCCTAATGCTACCGCAGAAGAAACGTCTGAATGTCTGATTCATTTCATCGCTCAATTCGGTATTCCAAAAACAATCCTAACTGATCAAGGCCCGAATTTTACGGCCGAACTATTTAAGCAAACTTGTAGCTTTTTAAAAATTAAACAGCTCTGGTCCACCCCTTATCACCCACAAACACAGGGAGCCCTAGAAAGGAGCCACTCAACTTTAAAAGAATACCTTAAATCTTTTGTAGATGAAAACCAAACTAATTGGCCTCGATATGTCTATACAGCCATGCTCACCTATAACACAACAGTTCATAGTACTACAAACTTCACCCCTTATGAGCTAGTATTCGGTCATAAGGCTCTTATACCCTCATCCATTTATGACTCCGCCTTAGAATCTACATACAATAATTATGTTCGGATCTTACAACAGCGTCTACGAATTTCCAGGGAGAAAGCTGTAGAAAATATATTAAAATCAAAAATAACTTCCAAAGCTTATTATGATAAACACACTAAACCAACAAAGTATAAAGCAGGTGATATGGTATACGTGAAAAATCACTTACGACTTCGTAAAGCTTTATCACCCATCTGGAAAGGTCCTTATAAAGTAATTCGAGTAAATGGAAATAACACACTTACATTATTAATAAACCGCCGGCATGTAAAACACCACTATGATGAAGTTAAACTTGCTGAAACGAATAATTAGTTTTATTATACTTACTATGTTATATTTAGCTACGTAGATTAGTTTTATAACCTAGAATATTATTTCAGGATCGCCTCGGCGTGTATCTCCGTTATCTCAGCAGACATTATAGAACCCATTAAAGAAAGTACTGGAATCTATTTTGACCCGGTGGGAACCTTGAAAATCTCTAATAATTATCTTCACATGTTAGTCCCGATCGATATTGGGTATATACAACCTCATATAGAAAATATTAAGTCTGCCTTAGGAACTGCTAGATTTCTTTGCCAACAGAACGAATTAAGTGTCTCAAAATGCCATAACCTCCTACAACCCTTAACATCTCGGCTTGACAGTATTTTAAAAGATTATAGTGCTATATCTCATCTTATTCCCGATAGAGATAAGAGATCTGCATGGTTTGCTGGTATCGGTTCCCTTTTCAAGCAAGTAATTGGCACAATGGATGAGGATGACTCAATTAAGTATAATTCCGTAATTGAACACTTAGAAAATAATGATAAGAAACTCTCATCTCTCTTAAAAGAAAATATTTTGATGACTAATACAGCATTAAATAATTACAATGAAACACTTAAAATAATCAAAACCAACGAAGCTCGATTAGGCAATGCTATTGAAAATTTATCAGCCGTATTAAACAATGTATCTAATATACCTAAACCTAAGGACTTATATATAGAATCTAAAATGAATGAAATCTATAATGAATTGTTTTCTAGTTTACTAACTTTATCATTTAGACTTGATGATATTATTAATGCTATAATGTTTACTAAAAGTCATTCTATACATCCCTCTGTCCTAACCCCTAAACAACTGTATGAAGAGTTGATGCGTAATGTTAAGGATTTAAATAAGAATAGTGAACTACCCGTTAGCTTAAGTTTAGATAATATCCATATGCTAACTGACTTAGCACAACTATCGTGTTATTTTATAAATAGTAAAGTAGTGTTTGTCATTAAAATTCCCTTAGTACATAAATCAGAATACTTGTTATATAAGCCTATATCTGTACCTATCCCACATGATGTAGACCAGCCTTATTCCTATGCTATGATAACACCTCATTGTAACTATATAGCTATAAGTAAGGATAAAATAACATATGTATGCCCTCAAGAACTAAGTAAATGTGTTAAAACTGTTAATCAGTTTTATGTATGTAATAATCTCGATGTATACTCAATTCAAGATATGCCTACTTGTGAAACTGAAATGTTATGTAAAATTATTAATAAATTACCTCAACAATGTGAAACTATTTTAGTTCATGGGAATATAGATATTTGGCAAGAATTAAAAAACAATAAATGGTTATTTGTTAAGTCAGAACCAACCAAACTTACCCTTGAATGTAATTCACAGATAACAGAGTACAAATTGTTAGGTACTGGTATTATCAGTCTAGAACCGGAATGTAAAGCTTATTGTAAAGATAGGGAACTTTCATCTAAACCTTATTATAATAGAGTTCTTAAACCTGTAATTTCTGATTTTAATCTCATCAGTGATCCTTGTTGTGACAAAGATAAGTTCATGTCAATTAAATCAAAATTAAAACCTCTAAAGTTAAACGATGTACATCTAGAAAAGCTTGTAACTGCTTCAAATCATCAATTAATGTCAGATATTGACAATATTATTAATGAACCCAGTCCATTAATTAAATATGAATCTCATTATCCTATTATTACCTATTGTATAATTATTCTACTTTCAATTTTAATATTATATAAACTTTGTAAAAAATTCGGTAAATGTCCAACTTTCAAAACTAAAATAAAATCTAACAGTTTAACAGATGAAGTTCAGGAATTAGAAGAAATTCCAGTTCCAAGATTCCACACATCTCCCTGAAACTTATGTATAAAAAAAATATAAGTTTCATCTTGTTGGGGGGGTTGTTACATCCCTAGTTTGCAATAGTAAATGCTGACAACAATGCTTAGTCAGCACCAGGCATTCTAGATCATGATTGCCCACAGGCTTCCAGCCAGTTCGGGTTTGGCATTCAAAGAGTTGGGACGTTTTACCGAGTTTTCCCCAAAATACATTGTCCTTGTTTAGGAAACAAAATAAACCTTTTTTAAAAAGATTCGGGACTTTTCCTTTCTAACAGTACGCCTTCCGAAGGTCTGGGACACCAGGCTCCCGAGAATTTTCGAGAGACGTAAAAATAATAACAATATTAATATAATATTTATTTTAAGACGAAGGTAATGGTGTTTGAAAGAGAAGAGGATGTATCGGTGTGTGATGTGAAAATAAATGATAAGAGTGTGGAGAAAGTGAGTGTGTATATTTGAGGAGTCAGTTTACAAGGGATGGAAATATTGCGATGATGATGTGGAAAGGAGAGTAAATGCGGGAAATAAAGTGAATGGTGCTATACATACGATTGTGACCAACCAGTCGATGCCCAAAAAGTATCGACTGGCTGTTCATAATGGTGTGGTGGTGCCTACGCTCATGCATGTATGGTATGTTGGCAAAAGAAGCATGAAAGCAGAATAAATGCTGTGGAAATGCGTTCCTTGCGAAGCATCGCTTTTCCGAATCTGAGCGATCGTTTGTCCGAATCTGAGCTTCATAGATATCTTGACGGTAGCAGTCCTCTATATGCGTAAGATGCCGCTGCAAGCTTGGAGATCGCACACGAGTCGTTTAGCAGCGCGCGTTACGACCACTTACGAAACAGTACTTGGCTCACGACGAGACTTCATCGACTACACTTCAATGACATCGACAACGACAACGATGAAAGTGTGTTTGGACTATACGCCGGCTTCGGTGCGTCGGAGAATGCACGAGTTCGTGAGGATGTAACACCGTTTGAATTTGAACTCAAGTGACCTCAACGTTGACGATCTCCTGGGACACTACGAATCGTTTAGATACACGCTGTTCGTAAACGACTGTTGTACCGCGTATTGCACGCTATACTTCGACATGTAACTGTGTACGATAAACGAGATCACTGGAGACGTTCGTTTTGCGTCCAGGGGTCATGCCAGAAATCTTTTATCACTCGTTGGTCGCGACTCCGTATCCTATTGATGATAACGAATTTCGACTACTAATCTAATCTGTTTATGTGCGTGAGTGTACGATAATTTGCTATTAATATAGCAAATGGGCATTGACACAGGGTCGTGTATTCTAAACATGTACCTACTACACCAACGCCTACGTGTGTTTTTATGAGTGCTGCTCAGATCCAAAACGTCGCGCAGAATTTACAAAGGTAAACTCTTTCCTGTGCAGTTACCAGTTACAGTAAAGCAAGCATGTCTTAAGAAAAAAATTGCCAAAACTGTATAGTTTGTGGTAGCGGAAAAAATATACGTTAGTTTTCAACATATTATTTCTCAGAACTTGGATATTACTAAAACACGTTTAAAAAAAAATCTCGATGCAAATTAATGGTAAACTAACCTTTTACCTTGAGTTCCAATCCAAAATATATGTATTAAATATACGTTACGTATTTAATTAATTACAAGAACGTCATATTTGAATGCAGAACTTGGTTGTTTTCATTTTCAATTGCGCAACTCAATTTTGAGTAAATAGATAATTGTTTCATATGTTGCAATAAATTACAAGCGTTGTGTCATCGCGCTTCTCTTACTTTTCTATGCAGTCTGACAGTGACTGAGTTGTCATAAAAACATTTACGAATAAGCCATTTATATAGTTTGGATTTAAAGTGTATAAGAGGGAGTTTCTTTCTTTTGGAATATTGTTGAATATTTTGCTGTGATATAGCTATTTTATGGCATAATGTGCCTTTATGTACGAATATTATTGTATAATATTTTCTCGAACTTCGACCGTACGATGCGGTTGTTTTTGGGGTTCCGAACAAGCGCGCGCATAAAAATAATCTACACGCTACAGCAACGCCGCGATAACCTCAAGTTGGGTCAAAATTATCGTATTTAAAAGGCCGAGAAAAGTGTAGCGAGTGTCACTTACCTATCGACATGAAACCGCATGTATTCTTCGCAATCACGTCGTGTTGCGTGGCACTCGCGCAAGGCGCGCAAGTGGTGCGTGAAAAGACTCTCGAGTACCAATCTGGCGCACCGAATTGGAAGGGGTCGCTGTACTGTCCCATGTACTACGGTATAAACATCGAAACAATAAGCATCCAGAAGCCGTGTCAAGGATTGCACTGCTACAGACTCGTCAAGTACAAACCCGGGAACGAGGACGATATACACACGAAGTGCACGTCACGAAACACTTGCGACGTGAAAATATGGCAGAAGAGCTATGCGGACGGTAAAGATATAGTGATTGGCTACTCGTGCCAGTCGCTGCTGGAGCTTCAATTGTTCCCGAACAAAATGGTCAAACGTTTCTACAGCGAAAACGCCATGCCCGTCACCACATACTGTAACGAGGGACGGGTGCGACGAAGAGCCGATGATATTACGCGCGACTGGCCACGGTACAGTTTCAACGACTTAGTCCAAGTTCTTGAAGTAGCGGCGCGGGCTCGCGTTCAAGGTTACAACATTGTGGAGTCTACGCCCACGTCGTCGAACGTGTTTCGAACGATAATCAGAAGAACGAGACGACACCCGGACGGCAACGAAATCATGCTACCCATGTACGTGGCGGCCAACTTGACGTCATCGTCAATGCGACCTTCGTCGGAGAGAGGTCCGTTCTCGCGGCACGTGAATGAGTACCTGACGCGTTGCGGAATACGTCGTGGGGATAACAACGCAGATGACGGCGGTCATCTGGTGGCGTTCACGCTAGGTGGTGACGACACTCCCTCTAATTTAGTGCCCATGGCCCGTGACTTAAATCGCAGACAAGGCATTTGGTATCGGCACGAAGAGGAAATTCGCAAGTTCCTAATGGGACACACCGCCGGCATGGTGACATGGGAGGTGATCGTAGTGTACTCTGTTCATAGCGTGGAACCGCATCGTCCCACCGGCTTCGCTCTGCGCTACACCACCTACGAGGACAGAGATTATCTGAACTACGGCGCCGAAAGAATCGAAACTTTCATAAACGAGAACGAAGAATATCGTAACGATCAGTGTACGTTCGATTTAGACGATTTTTTCAGACCTGCCCATCAACAGAACCCGGATACCGATTGAACACGTCACCCAGCGATGACATATTAATAAGTTGATGTTGTTGTTCTCGTTGCCTGTACGGTCATGTGCGCTAGGGTGGTTGGATAAACAATAAAACACAAATGCATTTTTTTTTATTTAATCCATGTAGTTTAATGAATCGATCGTCGTCGACCGTCCACCATTATCGTTGTTGCGGATCGCGGCAACACGTTACTACCCTTAGCTTAGCTTGATTCTTAATTTGATTAAATTCTCATCATCGACGTCGAACGTCAAGCTAATTCGTCATGAAGACAGCTTCCATTGTAATACTTTATTTGGTGATACAAAAGTGCATAGGTAGGACTACAGTGCGTGGCTGGCCGGTTTTTTTTTTTTTACTTTGAGGGTGGGAAATCATCAAATAACTTCTCCCGCTCTGGGCGGAGCGGGAGGGTGTGTCAGACTCTTACTGACTAAAACCCACCCGTATTCCTTCCTGTTGCCTGTGTTGCCAGGGGACTCGGTGACCCATAAGTACCTTCCCGTGACCCCGGCAGGCATCGGCCCTAGTGGACCCCTACATTTGTGCTGACATCTCTTTGAGGCGCGCGTGGAATACGACGCGCCGTCGACCCGGGCCTGGTCCTACCCATTGATTACCGTCCGCAAGCCCGCGCCTACGGTGGCTGGAAATCCGCCCGAGATTCCCGACGCCCAGGGCGTCTCCTGCGGCGGCTAGGGGCGAGAGGGCGCGAAACGTGCCTTTCCCTCAACCGTCCCGCCTCCTCCTTGGCGAGCATTACTACTTCGCAGAAGGAGGTGACGGCTGCCCATGCCCTCTCGCTCCGTACCATGGCCTGAACCAGGGCCGGACGCGAGAGGTCTCTGCCGCCGATCGCCTCCACGAGGACACGGCGGTGCTCTGCCCAAGCCGGGCAGACCTCCACCGTATGCTCCACCGTGTCCTCCGGGGTGGCTGGCCGGCTGCACGCTCAATAATGCACTGTCATACCCAGGCCCGGACTTAGAGACCCAGGGCCGTTAGAGAAAACGTTTAAACACGTAATTCTTTATTTGTTACCAAAAGCATAAATTTAAATTTTAATATCCTGTAATGATCGATCATTTAGTTCTCGAGTCTAATACTAGATGGCGTTACTAGGCTCGCCGCAGTTGTTTTAATAACATATTAATAGGCGATTGACAAGTGACGGTAACAGAAAAATAATGATACGAGAGAAATGTCAAATTGGTGAAAAGACAGAAAAACCTAACGGTTGCTCCGTAATTGACTTGCATAATTTCTGGAAATTAAAGCCATCCGTATAATATACATACGTATTGTCGTTGGTGCAATATTGTGAAATAGTGTGCGAGTAGTGGAAGTAACGGGGTAAGTGTTTGCGTCTATTTAACGAAGTGTAGGTCGATAGTTGGAGATGTTTTGCAAGTCTGACTGTTCTCATTTTTCCTCAGCTTGCGGAAACGCCCTTATCACCCAGACATAGTGTGTCACAAATTAATGCCCGGCTTCGATTGATAAGGCAGCACTTATTACAAAATAACGATCGACATTTTCGCCACGGTCAACTAGGACCGGCTGGTTTCGCGGTACGGAACGCCGGATTAAGAACACTACTGGTCGGGTTCGATCCCAGCTTGAGGACATTCTTTTTGCATTGTTTAATGTATTTTTATTTGTTTATGCATGTTGTTTACTTATAAGTTGTTTTTTTGTTTTTACATTTAAATTTCAACGACCGTTGTCGGTCAATTAATATTTTTAGTTATTAAGTTTATAGTGTCTGGTTTACAAATAAGAAACTTCATACCACCTTTAAACATTAAAATTGTGTAAACTATCTATGTTCTTCTTTCAATAAATAATCAGTTTACTTGGAACCCCGGTCATCACATTGGCGCCCACGGGTTAACTGAATGAAAGATAAACAAGGTGTATAACGGTGGTTATTCTGTTTATTTAGTTATTTATTCCGGACAAACGTCTTGCTTATATTAAATTTGTAAGTTCACCAAGCTTTGTTGTGTCACTATAATTCGGAACAGAGATCGATACATATCTTGATAAATTAAATTTACTGCGGTTTATTTAAATTTTATTTCTGTGTCTCATCATGGATGTTAATGCATTGCATAAGGATGAGCTTGAGTTTGAATTAGCTTGTCGAGGGATTTCAGACTGTAAGACCGTGGCGACTATGCGAAAATTTTTGCGGGAAATTTTAGTTCGAGAGCTATCGGGAGAGTCATCTATTTCCTTTAAGGTTCCTAAATCCTGCATTGATAACCCGAGTAATGAAATATTAATTTGTGAAAATAAATTATCGGCAATCATTTCACTTATGTCAGAAGTATCGCACAGTCCGGAACATTCATTTTTCAGACGCATACACTCTCGTTTGACACACTTATCAAACCGTGCAAAACTTATTATACCTTCTGAGACCAGTGACGTTGACAAACATTTGACGTTACTGAAGAACATCCAGGATACCATGTCATCACTAAGGCAGCTTGAGAAAGAAGAAGATGAGGAAGAGGATGTGATTTCCGAACATGATAAAGACATTTTACAGAAGTCTCTGGGCGAAGAAGCTATACAGATAATGGAACGATTGGAAAAGTGCCGAAACTCTGGAAAAACCTCCTTACCAAAGGATGGTGACACGGAAATTCACCAGAATCGTGCCACGCAATCTACTGTTGCCGACACCAACATACCACGAATCTCCTTAGAGAGACCTAGTCTCCCCTCGCGGCATCCAGGCTTACAAAGGTCTTCCACATTTGATAATGATTTCCACAAACGGAAGTTGGTTCCCATTAAAGATTGGGGTGTCAAATTTAGTGGTAAGGGAACTGTAAGTGTGAACGCATTCTTAGAAAGAATTGAGGAACTTAAAGAAGCGCGGAATGCTGCTGATGGAGACTTATTTCGATATGCCATAGACTTCTTCGAAGAAGAAGCTTTGATATGGTTTAGGGCCAATAAAGGTGCAGTAGCAAATTGGTCTCAATTAGTGAAGCTCCTGTTGGACACATTTCAGCAACCCTACTACCAAGAGGAGCTATTGGAAGAAATTAAACGAAGAACCCAAAGCAACCAGGAAAGCATTTTGATTTATATAGCTATTATGCAGAATATGTTTAATCGGCTACCGACTCCCATTCCTGAAATACAAAAATTGTTGATACTAAGAAGGAATTTACAACCCTATTTTCAGAAGGCTATATGCCGAGACACGTTTGACTCAGTGAGTGAATTAACATCAGTCCTAAGGATAATTGAACGCACTAAGTTAAGCTGTGATAATTTCAAGGAACCAACTCCAAGTGAGCACTCTCTGGAAAGAGATTTAGCATATAAGGGAAGTACTTCGAAGATATCACGAAATGAAGACACAACTGAGCTGGCAGTCATAAATGATAAGGAAGTACTTCTAACAAAATGCTGGAACTGCAGAACTCCAGGACATCGTTTCAGGGATTGTAAATTGCCAAAACAAAGACTTTTCTGCTACAGGTGTGGACGTTTCGGGAAAACGACAAATAAATGCTCATGTCATGCTACCGATAAGGGAAACGACAATTCGGAGTCGATGCCTGCCGATCGTACCCCGAGAAACTAAGTCATTCTACCTCGGATGAGTGGCAGCAATGGCTACACACAGTTTCGATTTTTTTCAAAACAGGAGAGATCTGTAATATCAATAAGTACAGTCAGGATAATCGATATTATGCTGAAATAAAAATTTTAAAACAGTCGTTTGTGGGACTATTGGATTCAGGAGCTACTGTCTCAGTGATTTCGCAGAGATTTGCAATGAAAATTATGAAATTGGGGTTTTCAGCATATAAAGTCAACAAAGAAATGATCTCAACGGCTGATGGCACCTACCATGCAATGGATTCCGTTGTTCATTTACCAATTGAGTTTACGGGAAAATATAACGTGGTAGATTTTTATATCATGGACTGCTTAAAACATGATATTATTTTAGGTATGAATTTTTTTGAGTCATTTAATTTAGGTATAGGGGCGGGAAAATCGA
Organism: Atethmia centrago; assembly: GCA_905333075.3. Taxonomy (NCBI): domain Eukaryota; kingdom Metazoa; phylum Arthropoda; class Insecta; order Lepidoptera; family Noctuidae; genus Atethmia; species Atethmia centrago. The sequence continues at coordinate 22,901,901 of HG995378.1, read as the reverse complement.
TTGCGGACATTACAGAAATTAACGTCTCGCAACCAGTGATTTCGCGCGATGAACTTTCTGTTGAACAGAAACAGCGCCTTGACAAATTGTTAGCGGAAATGGCTGCAGAGATTGGTAAAGGTTTAGGAAGAACATCATTAATCAAGCACAGAATTGACACCGGGGACAGCTTGCCCATCAAACATAGACAGTACCCCTTTGCTCCTCCAATTATGGCAGAACTTGAGAAGGAAATCCAGGATATGCTGGACAATGATGTCATAGAACCCTCGTTTAGTTCATGGCGTTCTCCTGTATTACTGGTGAAGAAATCTTCGGGTAAGAATCGGTTGTGCCTCGACAGTCGTCAGTTAAATAAGGTAACAGTAAAAGACTCTTATCCTTTGCCTAGAGTTACCACCATCTTAGACGGTCTAAAAAACGCTCGGTTCCTGTCAACTATTGATCTCCGATCAGCATTCTGGCAGATACCACTCGAAGAAACAAGCAAGGAAAAGACTGCTTTTGGATTAGCTGGAAAAGGACTCTATCAGTTCAAAGTCATGCCATTTGGACTAAGTAATGCATCTCAAACACAACAACGGTTGATGGATCGCTTGTTCACGCCGGAATTTGAAAGTAGAGTGTTCACTTATTTGGATGACATCGTCATATGCGACGACAGTTTCGACAGCCATTTATCGTCATTGTCACATGTAAAAAACCAGCTTAACCGATAAAGCCCCAATGGCTCCGAATAGGAGCCCTCGCGGCGCGCGATTTGAAAGTAGTTATCGAATAAAAATGTTTTTTTTGAGATTGAGAGATGACGTTATTGAGCCACGGGCCTGAGCGGTTAAGGAAGCAGAATTGACAATCAACCAGGAGAAATGCGTATTTGCGCGATCATCTTTAAAATACTTAGGCTATATTGTAGACAAGGAAGGATTACGTACGGACCCGGACAAAGTAAAAGCTATACTCGACTATCCCAGACCTACAACTTACACGGAGCTAAAGCGATTTATTGGTCTAGCTAGTTGGTACAGGCGTTTTGTGGAAAACTTTGCCATTGTCGCAGCTCCACTTCATGAACTAACTAAGGGAGGCAAGAAGACTAGAAGTATTACATGGAATAAAGAGGCTGAGGATTCTTTCTTAAATCTAAAGACTGCCCTTACTTCAACACCAGTATTAAGAGTGCCAGACTTCACAAAACCCTTTTCTGTTCAATGTGACGCTTCTAACAGGGGGACTGGTGGAGTTTTAATTCAAATGGCCGATGGTCTGGAGGTTCCCATAACTTATACGAGCAGAAAACTGTCGGAAAGAGAATGCAAGTACTCAGCGTCTGAGCGAGAACTATTAAGTGTGCTGCATGCTGTAGAACAATTTCGTCCATATGTAGAAGGGAACCATTTTAGGGTTATTACGGATCATAGTGCCCTTCAGTGGCTTCATCGTAATAAGGACCCTCATGGGCGTTTGGCAAGGTGGGCTATGCGCTTACAACAATTTGATTACGAAATAGTTCACCGCAAAGGTAAATATAACACTGTACCAGATGCCTTATCGAGAGCTATTAAAGAAGAAATTAACATATTAGAAATAAAACCAGAAGATAAAGATGACTGGTATAAATCAAAAGAGGATTTGGTTCTGACGGGGAAGAACGACCCAGATTGGGAAGTCAGTCAAGAACAACTGTGGAAATACATGAGATTAAAACAATTTCCTAATGAAAATGACAGTTGGAAACTTGTGATTCCAGAAAAGCTTCGTGAAGGAATCCTAAAGGAATGTCATGATGACCCCACATCTGGTCACTTTGGTGTTAAAAAATCGGTGAATCGCGCGAGACAGCACTATTTTTGGCCGACATTGATCCAGGACATGAAAAACCACGTACGAAAATGTGAAGTGTGTGCAAAATACAAGCACTCAAATAGTAGACCATCTGGATTAATGGGGAAACAACGAGAGGTAACAGAACCCTTTCAAATCATATCCATGGATCTAATGGGGCCTTTTCCGAAATCTAAGCATGGCAATACTATGCTGCTAGTCATAACATGCTGGTTCAGCAAATTCTGTTTTCTGTATCCACTCAGGAATGGAAAATCATCAACTATAGCCCAAATACTGGAGGAACATATATTTTTAATGTTTGGAACCCCTAGTGTAATAGTTTGTGATAATGGAAAGCAATTTGTATCCAACCAGTTTAAGGATCTAGTTTCAGGGTACGGTGTAAAACTATGGTATACCCCGTATTACCATCCTCAGGCCAACCCCACTGAGCGGGTAAACAAAGTCATTGGCTCAGCTATAGCTTCTTACGTTGAAGATAATCACAAAGAATGGGACAAGTATATACCGCACATAGGACACGCGATCAGAACATCAGTTCATGAAGTGACGGGGAAAACACCAGCCTATTTGTTTTTTGGACGAGAGACGATGATCCAGGGCATGAGACCTTATAGCTTTGAATCAGACGAACCGATTACCTTCGACAAAGAAAAATTTGAAAGAAATTTAACTTTCAGAAATAAGATTTATGACGAAGTTTGTGAAAGGATACGGGAATCACATGAGACCAACAGCAGACAGTACAACAAGAGACGTCGCATATGTGACTATAAAGTTGGTGATCTGGTTTGGAAACGCTCTAAACTCCTATCGAATGCTAACAAGGCTTTCATGTCTAAGTTAGCCCCTAAGTTTGAAAAGGCAGTCATAGCAGAGAAGATATCAGGCGACGTTTACAGACTAAATACTTTCAGAGGCAAAGATTTAGGAAAATGGCATTCTTGTGACCTTAAACGTTTGGTTTGAATCCGGTTGGATTCTATGGAGGAGAGGGGATATTGTAATGATCGATCATTTAGTTCTCGAGTCTAATACTAGATGGCGTTACTAGGCTCGCCGCAGTTGTTTTAATAACATATTAATAGGCGATTGACAAGTGACGGTAACAGAAAAATAATGATACGAGAGAAATGTCAAATTGGTGAAAAGACAGAAAAACCTAACGGTTGCTCCGTAATTGACTTGCATAATTTCTGGAAATTAAAGCCATCCGTATAATATACATACGTATTGTCGTTGGTGCAATATTGTGAAATAGTGTGCGAGTAGTGGAAGTAACGGGGTAAGTGTTTGCGTCTATTTAACGAAGTGTAGGTCGATAGTTGGAGATGTTTTGCAAGTCTGACTGTTCTCATTTTTCCTCAGCTTGCGGAAACGCTCTTATCACCCAGACATAGTGTGTCACAAATTAATGCCCGGCTTCGATTGATAAGGCAGCACTTATTACAAAATAACGATCGACATTTTCGCCACGGTCAACTAGGACCGGCTGGTTTCGCGGTACGGAACGCCGGATTAAGAACACTACTGGTCGGGTTCGATCCCAGCTTGAGGACATTCTTTTTGCATTGTTTAATGTATTTTTATTTGTTTATGCATGTTGTTTACTTATAAGTTGTTTTTTTGTTTTTACATTTAAATTTCAACGACCGTTGTCGGTCAATTAATATTTTTAGTTATTAAGTTTATAGTGTCTGGTTTACAAATAAGAAACTTCATACCACCTTTAAACATTAAAATTGTGTAAACTATCTATGTTCTTCTTTCAATAAATAATCAGTTTACTTGGAACCCCGGTCATCACAATCCCTAATTTAAGAAATAAACGGTATCCCATACGAACTTTCATACCCTATGGGATATTTTTAGGACAAAAAGTATCCTATGTCCTTTCCTGGAATGCAATCTATCCCTTTGCCAAATTTTATTAAAATCAGTTCAGTGGTTTAGGCGTGAAAAGGTAAGAAAGAGACAGACAGAGTTACTTTCGAATTTATAATATTACCAGCTGCGCCCCGCGGTTTTACCAGCATATCTCGATCCCACAGGAATATCGCGATAAAAAGTATTCTTTGTCTTAAAGGGTGGTCATGGTCTAACCATTGGCAAAATATAAAAAAAAACCGAAAATGTATTTTTAACCGACTTTAATTACTATAAATAAACAGCAGAAATAATGCAACTATGGTGACGTACATAACATAATGTACATCACCATAGTTACGTCAACGGTCGTCATAAATCGACGTTTTTAAATAAAGACGTTATTTTCCTTTTTAACACAGAAGTTACCTAAGTAGTAGGTGCTTGGTTCTTTGTTCAAACAATAATCATAATACTTACTTTTGTAAAAACCTACATGATTAATATTTCGCTGAATGATCTTACTAATGTCTTAGAAAGATCATTCAGCGAAATATTAATCTTTGGGTAATTTTAACAGTTGGGATAGGTTAGGTTTCTTTTGACTATTCATACAGTAATAGGAGTTACACTTATGCAAGAAGGTTTAAGAATTAAGAGAAAAGGCACGTGCAGACTAGCGCTATATCGTGGGATCGACAGGCAGCATTATGCCTATCGCGCCCACGATATCGCCCAGTCTGCACGAGCCTTAACTAAGATGCAATAGCTAGCGACGTTAGCTCATGAAAATTTAGCACCCCGCCTCGGAAATGTTAGATTGCTTTTGACTATGTAAAACAGAAATGAAATGAAATTATGACGATGATGATGATATTTGCATTATGGAATGCAATTAAAGATATGCATATGACAATGAAATAGGAGTTGCTTTGTCGACTTATGCAGAAAATCAGATAAACTATGATGCACGAAAATTTATTTCACTCACCCAGCTACCATTGATGCTAAAAAATTTGCTAGGGTGGCTGGGCCCCTAGGACAGGGCCTTGCAGGCCTAGGGGGAAATCCAGGCCTGGTCATACACCGCGGCTTATATAAACCACTTTTGGCGGCAACGCTTCGTGGTTAAAGGTGACGTAATTGGTTCATTCTTATCGATCATGTCGACTATTATAGTCATGTTTCATGATCTCTCTCTCTCTTGTTCAGGCTATGAACGAATTGATGAATTCGACTTTCGACGACCATAGACAGAAGTCTATGGTCATAAAATTACATGATAAATCTCTCAAAATGGTGCATACAAACTTATATTTTGCAGTCGGAATGTATGGGGGAACATGTTTTTCAACTACAAAGTTAAGTTTGTTCTTGGGATAAATTCATACCAACTACGGAACCAACCCTTCATTGTGTGTAGTCCGACACGCACTTGGCCGGATTTTAGGACTAAGTTTTATAACTTTATGTTACGGCAGACGACAGCTCGTCTGCCGTATGTCGAGACAATCTACGCCGTTTGTCGGGACGACGACGGAGTGATCTGGGGGCCTACTCCCTAAGCACTAAGTCCGTAGTTTCGGAAAAAGTTACGGGCGTTTGCTACTCCGTATCACCTACGGACATAAGATTACTTCGGAGCCCCAACTGAGAACGAATGACAACACGATTTGACAGCTGTCCCTACTCGCAATGTGTTTTTGCCCGTTCGAAAAGTTGAATTTGTCACTTGTTTTGACGGATCAACTACTTTCGGACGAGCCCGTATCATCGTTGACGGACTTAGAGCGCAATCCTACTGGTTCGAGGCTAACATCATCGTCGAAAGCTTTGAACGTTTGCAGACATTGTTAATCGTTATTTATATATGTATTTATTTTAAAGCACTCTTCTTAGTTCGACTTTGTTGTAAAAATTAAATAATGTTAAAGTCAATAAGGTTTTTTAAGACAAATAACTATGACCAGAACATTATTGACATTTACCCATCCAATAAGGTCGAACGCAAAAGGCAGTGGTGGCCCAGTGATAACGGCCGCGACTTACGAGTTGTAGGTCGTAGGTTCGAACCCAGACAGGCGCTTTACTTTGTGTAAATTATTTCATCACCACTGCTCTCAAAACGGTGAAGGAATACATCATGAGGAAACCGGCATGTCCTAGAACCAAAAATTCGAAGACATGTGACATCTACCAACCCGCACTGGGCCCGCGTGGTGGATTACGGCTCACTCCCTCTCATAGAGAGGAGGCCTGTGTCCCAGCAGTGGGAACATTATAGGCTGATTATGTAATAAGGTGGAACGTGTAGGTTTGTGTTTGAAAGCCTTTTAACGAAATTTGCACTGCCAACAAAATTCAGGCATACCATCACAATAAAATTCAGGCCTCAATACAGACCAATACTGTCGTATTTTCCTCAATGTCACAATAAATAGGGTTTGAGCCAGAGTACATGACGTAAATAAATTGAGGACGATTGGTCCTTTCTGTCCGGAGAGCTTGTCGGAGTACTCAGTAGCGTAGTCCCAAATAAAACCTTTTTTTGTAAGTAAGTTTATCTATCTGGATAAGTTTTGACAATAGGTAAGACTTGTAGTTGGTACGTAAATAAAGTTCATTTATATGTAAAGATTTCTGAAATAGAATTAGGAACTACCTACAAAAAGATAAAAAATTATGTTTTTTCTTTGCACAAGCGTTTTTCACGATCGCATCGCTAAGAAGTGTACAAAACTGGCTTATGTCCAGCTCTGTGTGAACTTGATATCACGACAATCTGTTAAGATATTATCGAGGCGTGAAAGTAGACTAACAGACGCGCTTTCACATCTTAAGAGGAAAGTAATGGATAAATTAAATACATCTACCAACCCCACTTACCATCATATTCATGGCTACACCAATCTATCAAAATCACGCAGACTATCCTACTTAACTTCAAACTTCGTCCATGTGCAAATATGTTAGGAGAGAGTGTACTAAGGTGTTTATCATAGGTACGTACTCGTCGCAGTCCGTCGGAATCTATTAAGAGGATTACGAGATGCAGCCAGGAAGACGAGGGTCGTATCCACGTCTCGTATGAATTATGACCGCCTGTTACACCGTGGCGCAACGTCTGCTTGAATTTCGTACGTGATTTAAGAGGTTCGACGATTGGAATAAGTTTTGGGGGAACGATTTTTGCGGTTGAGAGTGTTCGTACTTCGTGCTGTAGTGAGGTAAATCACAGTATCTCTGTTTTAATTGTGCCTATGATCGAAGCTAAAATAAATTACGTAATGGTTACGTTTGTAGTCAGACAAACAAATTGTATTTGTTTGTTATTCAAAAATGAAGAAGGCACAATTTATTTTTATTGTTAAACTGCAATATTTCAGTCCGTTTATCTGACTATCAATTTTTACTAAGTCACAAATAAATTGACTCATTCTACGCTCCGTTATAAACGCAGCCTTCCCTAATCCGCCATCAGCTAAATAATTTATGCATTTAAAAGGATTTACTCTTAATATGAGGTGTAGCCGCACGGTCACGACTCTGCGACGCGCATTGAAAAGTTAATTAGACGCACCATAATTAATATTTATTCAAGAGTTAAGTTCCCGCGACATAATTGAGACGTGAAGCTATACAAGTCTTTGTTGAGCTAAATATAAACCGATATTTCCAGTGAGGCAGTGAGCCTCTGTTGGCTGAATGGTTATGTAGTACACTAGAATCTAACAACAGAAGCGGGATCAGGTTGTAGGTCTTGCAAACGGGTACAGTGATATTGTATATGATCATAGCACGAACATTTTTCATAAAGTTTGCGAGACAAACTTAAGACATTGGTGCTGATTCCCTTGTTCATAAACTAAACTAAATTTAAGTTCAGTGCATATTTTTGAAGATAAATTTTAGTTTAGTCCTGTCAAATTAATCAGCGCTTGACGTAAATTGACGTAATTTTAGTAGGCAAGTTTTTAATCACGTCTAAACTTGTATGGAGTACAGGCGCTGATTAATTTGACAGGACTAAACTAAAATTTATCTTCTGTCTTCTTCTTAATGAAATACAAAGAAAAAGATGCACGGAACTTAAATTTAGTTTCGTTTGTGAACAAGGGAATCGGTACCATTGTCTCTCATTTAATGCTAAAGATGTATAAAGCCGATAATAACATAACCCAAATCAAACAATATATTAATTTCTATCTAATTACCCACAAACACCATTAGCCCGTCTTTCCAACATAATCAAATAACAAAACACGAAAACAAAAGGAAGGCGCTCAATCAAGGAATAATGAGCCGCTAGATTAGATAAAACGTTGTTCGAAGTAAACTCGGCGAGACAAGAAATAATAAATCTTTCGATACCAATTATACGTATGATTGTACCTCAGGCACCCGCGGTTTCGGACGGTCACCAGAGGAGAATGGCCCTACTGGGAAATAGAGACAATTGGGGTGAATCTCTACCGGTTATGGAGATTCAGAATGCATTGGATGTGTCGAAAGCTGAATCGATTTACGTTAGATTTGTTGGGTGTTGTGAAGGCTTTTGTGTTTATTTTGTACGGTTTTGTATTGGATTTCTACGGTGTTTATTTTTGGCAAGTATACTTTTATCACACCATACATAATTTTCAATCTGGGTTACCTTTACTATTCAGACGTAGATTGGACGGTTAAGCACAGAAGCATGCAGCTGAGATGAGAAAGCTAAGAGGGATGTGTGGTGTGACACGAACGGATAGAATAAGAAATGAGTACATAAGAGGAAGTCTAAAAGTGGCACCGGTGACTGAAAAGTTGTGCGGAAATCTGTTGTCATGGTATGGTCATGTGATGCGGTGGAATGAGGAGAATGTCGTGAGGAAAGTTTTGAGTATGAATGTCGATGGCTATAAGAGTAGGGGAAAACCAAAGAAACGATGGATGGACTGTATGAAAGAAAGGGGATGACTACCAAGATGACGACTAATAGAGAAATATGGAAAAAAGGGACATGGTGCGCTGACCACAAATAAATTGGGATAGGGGCAGGAGAGTGATGATGACCTTTACTATTCAAAAGGCTCTTAACTATTAGAAAACCATATCACTAGATTACCTCCAACCTTCCCTTTTTGCCCCAAGATGCGCTTACAAAATACTTATCCCTGTACAAAAATAAGCTCGCCACGTACCTGCCACGAGCCGGGGACGTGACGACTAAGACGTACCTTATAACTTTTAAGTTATTCGTCAGTGCCAAGCCCCCGAGGCTTTGAACTCGGCTAAGTCGCGGTCGCGCACCGCATCAAAAATACGCCGGTTGCAAAGTACGCCGGTTACAAAACACGACGGTCGCAAAATACGCCTTTTGCAAAATACGAAATGTCTTAATCTAATAAGAAGTGATTCCGCTTTCGCTTGAGGTTGGACCGCGGTCGGCTAATTGAGTTAAAATCTTGCTTAAGAGTCTGTGATGTTTGTTGTGGTTTAATTTTTTACTATTTTCGTGCAAGGAAAGTTGGATATTGGCATTTAATTTTGTATGTAAGATACAAGTTTTTTTGTTTACCTCTTATTTTAGTACCTACTTGTGTTTTCTTTCAGATTATTAAGAAAACCATAATATTCGTACCTATTCGCAGTTTGTCTTTTTTGGTCAGAAATTCCTGGACGAAACAAATTCCAAAATAAAAATAAACAGCTTCTTAAACATACATTGTAATGAAAATAGACTTTATCTACGCAGAAATAGAACAAGCTCCAAATAATCACATTTCACAAAACACACTATCAGATAGGCTTTTAGAAAAGCGTCAATCAATGACAGACAAGGAGAATTGTTAACGGCGTACTGAAAGCTGTGTGTCAACTTTATAATTGGTGTCGGCGGCAATATGAGTATAAAAGAACAATGAATCATCGAAGGTGTGAGGGACAAAAGTATTTGTGGAGCAATATTTAATTGGGTTGGTTTTATAATAGAAGGTAGAAGAATATGGGAGTGTATATTTTGGTTGTCTAGACAACCAAAATATACGGGCCTAGGCCCGTATTGTACAGTCGCCAACACAACACACATTACCACGAACTGTCAAATTTTCTTAACAATCAACATCTTAAGTTTAAAATCATTTGGATATATTCGAGTTTAGTATAACCTGATGTGCTGCTGACTGTACCTATAAATGAACTGTTGTCATTTAAAAGGTCATTCATAAATAACTCTTTTAGTAGGTGAGACATTTAATTGTTGACGAAATAATTATATAGTGTCGTTAAAATCCATTCATAGGTTAGATTTTTCTCTTTTTTTTTTACTTTTTCACACATTTGGATTATCCTGTTTTGTAAGTGCGTTTATATACAAACGAAACGAACAATACTGTACGCTAAAATATTTAGTTTAAAAATATTTTTAATAAATTAATTTATTAAGGAAATCACAAAGTTTTGTCTTAATAATTTCCTACTTCAGCTGCATCAATAAATTAGCAAAACTCACTAAAAGGCAAGCTTTAGAGCTAACTCAACAGCGGAAGCTTAAAGGTAAATTAATTATGCCATAAATACTTGCAGACAAAACTTAATAATTCTGAGTAACTTTGCAATATCTAATCTATATTTACTTCAGTAGGTACTTATCTACATTGAAAAATACATTTGATTGCTTGCTGCTTTTAAGGCTCCCGCAGACAGGCGCGACGCGACACTAGTAGTACAATTTCTATGAAAACTTCATGGAAAGTGTCGCGCTGCCTGTGGCGCCCGCGACATTGCGCCTGTCTGTACGAGCATATGGTTAGGTATTTTTGAATATTCGGTGAACTATAGACTATTTTAGTGTAAAAGAAAAAATATACCTTCATTCCAGTGTTTAAAAAAAATAACCTTAATTTATAAAATAAAATTCATTTATTTCAGGTCCTTGACCCATATTAAATACAAAAGCTCACAATTATGTCAATTTTACAAATATCACTTGTGCAATTAAATAAGTATGTAATAAAAAGTTGAGTGATTCTTAAATAAATTAAGTTAATTATATGACGTAACAATACGAGTAGCAGATAACTGTCGTTATAAGTTAATAATTTATTATTTACATTTTACCTACATAGGTGCAGATTGTTGTCATCCTGCTTTATACATATATATAAACGAAACGTCTAGTTGATGTAACTGGTGACCGAAAAGCTGGCGGCTTTCTCGCGCAACGCATCAGCATTGCAATTCAGCGAGGAAATGCCGCCAGCATCCTCGGTACAATGCCCCGAGGGCCTTTTTTAAGCTTAACTTAGTTTTAATTTAATTTAGTTAATGTTAAAAATCATCTTGTAATTTGGTTATGTAAATAAATAGATATTTCATATATATATGTATACCCTCGGTTATTCCATGTTTGACACGGATTTCCAACCAATGCGGCTCTAGTGTAAAAGTTAGAAAAGTTAAGCGTTTATACGGTTTACTCGTGGGCGAATCTGTAAAACATTTAAGGTTTCTGACCACCCACACACATTTGTATTTTTATGAAAGATGAGGTCGACTGGTTTGCATGTAAAGGTATACAAATCTATATAAATAAAAACAAATAATAATCTATACAAATATGTAAATTTTGTTAGTTTTAAGTGCTCCTTTTTAGGGTTCCGTAGTAAACAAGGAACCCTTATAGTTCGTTATGTCCGTCGGTCCCTCTGATTGTCTGTCTGACCCCACTGTAGCTCAGAGACGCTTAGTACTCGAAAGCTGTAATTTGGCATAGGTACTCGTATACATATTAATCACGCCGACAAAGTGCTGGTAATAAAATCTTGAAAAAACATTTTTACGGCGTAGCTCCCTTACACTCTCCTGCGAGGCAGCGAGCCTCTTTGCCGGATTGCCGCCATGGGATCTGGAGGCAAAATTCCTCGCGCCACTCCCATACGTGCGCGAGGACTTTTGCCTCCAGATCCCATGGCGAAACGCCGGGGCGTAACTCCGCTGCCGCGAGAAGTCGCGGCACAGCGGACGGAGCTCCGGCGGGATCTCATGGTGACATGGAGAGTACGGTTGTCGCAACCCAGTGCTGGGCACGCCACGATTGCGGCGATAAGTCCCCTCTTTGAGGAGTGGCTAAAGAGGCGCCACGGCGTCCTCACCTTCCGCCTGACGCAGGTCCTCATCGGACACGGCAGCTTCGGGAGGTTCCTGTGTCGGATAAGGCGGGAGGAAACGCCCGGGTGTCACCACTGTGTGGATCGCCCGGAGGACACGGTGGAGCATACGGTGGAGGTCTGCCCGGCTTGGGCAGAGCACCGCCGTGTCCTCGTGGAGGCGATCGGCGGCAGAGATCTCTCGCGTCCGGCCCTGGTTCAGGCCATTGTACGGAGCGAGAGAGCATGGGCAGCCGTCACCTCCTTCTGCGAAGCAGTAATGCTCGCGAAGGAGGAGGCGGGACGGTTGAGGTAAAGGCAAATTTCGCACCCTCTCGCCCCTAGCCGCCGCAGGAGACGCCCTGGGCGTCGGGAATCCCGGGCGGATTTCCGGCCACCGTAGGCGCGGGCTTGCGGACGGTGAGGACCAGGCCCGGGTCGACGGCGCGTTGTATTCCACGCGCGCCTCAAAGAGATGTCGTCAGCACAAAGGTAGGGGTCCACTAGGGCCGATGCCTGCCGGGGTCGCGGGAAGGTCACCGAGGCCCCCGCAACACAGGCACCGGAAGGAATACGGTTGGGTTTTAGTCAGTAAGACTCTGACACACCCTCCCGCTCCGCCCAGAGTGGGAGAAATTATTTGATGATTTCCCACCCAAAATGTGTAAAATAATGTGGGGATGATATTTTTTTTCTCGTCTATCCCATGGGGTGGGGTATCGTTCGATAGGCCGTTCAAAAATATTGCGGGTCCGTGAACACCACTTTTCGATTCAAGGATACACTTACGTAATATTAAGCATTAAAGTGCTAATTTTTGTTAGATCTAAGTGTCAATGTTTTATGTGGAACCATGTGTCATGGTTCTTTGTAAACCAGTAAAATTACAAAGATTTACAGTTCACATCATTACCATACAGCTTGGGTCTTTTTAATTTGTTTGGAAACTGTTATTAAATTAGTAGTAACCGCTTAGCCGACACATATGTACAATACGCGTTTTGGTGTTATAGACAGAGATAGAGTTTTAAATTTAAAACCGGCCAAGCGCGTGTTGGACCACGCACAATGAAGGGTTCCGTAGTTGGGATTACTTGGGACGAATTAATTACAAAAACTAACTTAACATTATAGTTGAAAACCTGTTCTCCCATACATCGATATATGCCACAGTCAATTCTCCAACTGCAAATTTAATTTGGTCGACTATAACTCGTTAACTTGTAAAACCTACTTAGCTGTGATAGTTTTCCTTTTAATTTCATTATATGTACTACTTACTGCCATGATTTTTTTCACATCTCCATAAACAACCATTTAGCTGGCAGCCCCCCTGCTAGCTAAATGGCTGTTTGTGGAGATGTCAGTTTTTACTTTTTGTATTTCTTGTGCGTGTCTTTCTTTAAATTAAAATGAAATGCTGTTCGTTGGTAAGCGCATCACTTAGAGCTGATGCCGGCCGGGGTAGCGGGAAAGTACAAAAGGATTACCGAGCCCCTTGGCAATACAGGCAACGGAAGGAACACGAGTGGGTTTCAGTCAGTAAGAGTCTGAGACACCCTCCCGCTCCGCCCAGAGCGGGAGAAGTTATTTGATAAATTCCCACACAAAACAAAACATAAAAAAGCGCATTACTTGAGAACGGCTGGACCGATTTAGCTAGTTTTACATTTTTTGTTTTTTCTTTTTTAATATGTCCGTAATAGTCAAAATTAGGTTTTTATGGAAAGAAAAATTGCAATTGTTTTCGGTTCGGTTTTAAATTCGGGAAAAGCTTAAAGACCTTTTTTCCATGGGATTTTTGTGTATAGGCATATTATTGAAAGGACAAGACAACGTCTGTCGGATCAGCTAGTTATATTATAAAAGATACTTTATAAAGGCTCCTGCATACTGGCGCGACTTGTCGCGCGACGCGACGCGACACAAAGACACCGCGTGTAGCGCTACAAGCGGTGCCTTTGTGTCGCGACGCGTCGCGCGACAAGTCGCGCCAGTATGTAGGCGCCTTAATGGTATAGCCTTCTACAAAAGTAAAGTATTTTATTTGATAATTTCCCAAACAAAAAGGTTATGAAAATAAATACATAGCTCAGTCAGTGTCAGGAAAAAAAAACAAGTATCATAAACCTAAAATGATAGAGCTTCCACGACAACTTGAGTTTCTGTAAAGTTTTTGTAAACATGCGAAGCCATGAAACATTTTATAAAACTCAGTTTCCACTGAAACGATCTATTAAAAAGTTAAAGTAAGATTTCGTGACCTAGTTCTGTAATTCAATACTTTTCAATAGGAGCTCTATTTAAGTTGGCAACTGGAAAACTTAGTAACTACGCTTTCAAAAGAAATGTCTTGATTTACTTTTCCTAGTACTCGGCAATAGTGGGGCGGTTTGTATTTGTAAAAGTGATCCACTGATAAGGCTGCAGATGTTAATAAATGAATTTGGACCATCTCAATATTTCAAAGGTGAAAACGAAAAAGGCGAAAAATTAAAACGTGCGTTAGTTAATTGGGAACTTCACAGAACCACTTTACAGTTTATAAATAAATTAAATTAAATTAATTTATTTTTCAGACATGATCCATTTGTTTAGTAAAATAGTTGGGTTAGATCTAGTATCGTTTGGCAGGAGTTGGGGGGTAAAAGGGACTAAAGTTGGTAGGGGTTGGGTCCCCGATTATAACGCTACCACTCTTATTAAAAGGTAATGCATATTTTTCGATAAATTAATAAAAAATGTTTCTAACCTCAAATTATAAGTAAGAAGCGAAAACGAAACGTTAAAATGGGCGATTGACGACCAAATCTGTCCCAGTATCTGTAGTCAGTATCAGTATTTGTAGTCAGTCCGTGGTATAAAATGTCAGGTAAAATCGATAACACGGAACGTAAACAAAAAAACAGGTATGCCATTTGCGTCATGTATCAATGTCATTCGTTTTCGATCATTCCGTTTCTCCTTGAGTTGCGTGATTTGTTCTCTGTGTTTGAACTCCCACTGATCGTATGTGTGTACACACATACGATCAGTGGCAAAGGCAAGGTTACTACTGTTACAAGGAGAACTTAGGATGCAAGAGCGAGCAAAGCGAGCTCGGGACTTGGGGCACCCCTATTTTTTTTTAACCCTATTTACATACTACGCCACATACTACGCCTTTTAAGCGACTAAATGTTTTGAGGTTAGGTTACAATAATTTGTTTTTCTCAAGAACGGTGCGTTACCTTTTCATGGGAGTGGTGCCAGGGGGCAGGGGGCACCCCCTCCCTACCTCCCCTCCAACTCCTGCCCCCTTCTCCTGCCAAACGATACTAGATTTTAACCCGTTAATAATCCGTGCGTGCCTCTATTAACATGACGACGCGCTGCAAAACGGAGGGAGCCTCAGCAGCATCCTGAATGCGTTATTGTAATGGACCCGCAGAGCACTGTCAGTCCTCTGCGTATATGCTATCCACAGGCTGCTGGAGTAAAACATCTGACAAAAGGATTTAAATAACAAAATCTTTACCTCTCTTGTGCAGAGAGCAAACCTGCGGGCCAGCATATTAGCCCTGACCGTCAACGTTCTGCGAAGTAGTAGTATTTTCTTACTTAGATGTCGCTATATTTTACCATAATAATAATTATTAATGTTACTGTTAGCCTGCATCCCACAGCTGAGCAAAGGCCCCCACGACTTCCAACTCTTTCGATCCAGGGCCACCACTGGTCGTTTTTTTTTCTCTAGTTCGTACTGCCGTATTATTTACGTGTATGAGAGATAAAAGTATATTTGAGTTATAAACACGAAAGTTAGTTTACACCTTTATTAATTAAAACATAAACATTGGAAATGTGGGCAGCGGACTAACGGAAGCGGCGCGCGCGGCGCTTTCCACGCGCCTTCGTCGCTAGAGAGCGAGAGAGCTTATTCTCTATACCATGCCAGAATGCGACCGCGGGACGCTTGCATTGGAAGACATTGTGTGTGGGTTGCTACACGTGTTTTTAAATAAAAAATAGGCATTCATGGGGACTACTGACAGACAGAAGTGATAACGTATCGCTCAACGCGCCTTAAGAAGTTTCTCTTCAAATAAAACACAATTTAAACAAATGCACAGTATACACAAATTAAACTTTTCACTTGGCCAATTTAACTTCACTTACTGCTAGATACTACAACATGTCGGTGACGCGAACCCTCAAGTATTTCCCCTACCAAAAAATCGCTAAGCGCGCCTAAACAAGATTTCACTTCAATAACTGTTCTGGTTCTACCCCTACAGATAAAAAATATATATTTATTAAGTATTACTTACAATTGGTAAAATAAATAGATTGATAGATTAGATATGTATCTTTTTTAATTCACCTAATTTAAAAATTATCCTCATCATGCTACCTAGCAATTTGTTTTGTTGCAAATTAAAATAATATCCAAACATCCGTGCCTTGACTGTTTTGTTTAGCTTTCCCGTAGCCTTTGGGGTTTACGGTGGCCATGCAAATTGGTATAGAAGGGGAAGGGGGACACTTGCTTACGCTACGATTGTTCCTTGATAAGCCAATTTCTTTTTTCAGGTGAGTAGCTTTGTAAAATGCTCTTTTTGGGATGATTGTTTTGGTTTTGATTTTGTTTTAAGAACCAAGATTTTTTTCTGTTGCAATGAACTTTCAGATGCCTAGATTGTATGGGGTGAACTTGTTTTAAAATACGGGAATTCCCGTATTTTGAAAGTCGTTTCATGTATTAGTGAACACATCTTACGTAAGATGTGTTCACTAATACATGAAACGACTTTAATTTCTGTTTAAGTCTAGAGCTTTTAAAACACTTGGAAAAGAAAAAATCAGCCACCATCCATTTTCCTATAAAATCCACCAAATTTTACTTATACCACGACACATAACACACGACAAAATCTTAGGGATCTAAAACATAATAAGCGTAAAAGAAATCATAATAAATCCGGCCCAAATAAATGAACTAATCAGGGTGGAGAGGGCAACTCCGCTCACCCAATAAAAACAACACTTGAATGTCAGTAAAAAAAACTCATTTTCCTTTATTGCATTGAGCCTAATTTGAATTGAGTGCTATGCAGTTATGATTCAAGAGAGTGGATAATTTTAAGTAACTGTGGACTGGAGATGTAAACAAGGTTGGGTGGTAACTAGGGGTACTTATAGGTAGGTATAGGTGGGCGAGTTGTTATAATAATAATAATAATAAGACATTTATTTCAGACGTAGTCCATATACTGTTAGTAACAACGGTGAAGGGCGGGCATTTTTGGGGGACTGTCTTATGTAACTTTGACGTAGTTTGAATAAATAACTTTTGATTTTGATTATGAACACAAAAGTCTTATAAAGCTATCGTTAGTACATACAAAAATCACAGGAAGAAATAAAAATCACAAAAATGGCACCGTACAGGAATGCCAGTTTATGCCAAGCCTTGGACGCGACTACCTGCAGTGTGTAGTCGCATCCAGTGCCGCCACATGCGCGAGTCCCATCGGCCCACGAACACGCTCAGAAGTCTGCTCGAGCTGGCTCGCATGCGGTTCATCACAGATGCACAGCGCTTCCGCATGATGGCATGAAAGCCATCCACAATTTTCACCGCAAACATTGCTGAAGCGCTGCAGTGACGCGGCAGCCCGAACAGCACCCTGAACGCGTTATTATATTGCACAAATTATGTGTGTGTGTGAACGCGTTATTATATTGCACATGTTATGTTGGGTTGTTGCTGGCTGAAAATAGGAGTACAGCATCAGTAAATAATATTCTATTCTTAGTTATAGTAGTAAGATGGTTATGGTACAGTCGACATGGTCCACATTGCTAGGCCAAAACTAGCTGTTACCTAGGTAAGTACTTAGTGCTTCATATGCGTGAATGATAAAAGATTTTATTTTTGTAAGTAGAATCAAAAATCAAAAAATCAAAAGTCATTTATTCAAACTAGGTTGAGAATCAGCACTTTTCGAACGTCAAAATTACATAAGACAGTCCCCCAAAACGCCCACCCTTCACCACTTCCTAGTGCTTTAGCTGGGACAAAGAAGTGGTCAACAAACTCCCCAGCAGCACAGCTGTCTGTTCAGTTAGAGGAAAAAAAAAATGGATTCTATACAACAGTATGCAAAACAATTTACATTACGTGCAACACAAAACATTAAATTATTAGCCATATGTCAGCTAACACACCACTATACCAACAAAAAAAAAAGAAAAGGAAAACACCGGAAAACTATTAATTCTCAAGCAGAGATAAAAACGTAAACAGAACTTAATGCCCAAATAAAAGCCTCGAAGCATAAAAGGCGTGCCCGCTTACATATAACTATAGCTGTAACAGTCACAAATGATGAACTAGGACCATCAAAGTAAAATAAATAAACAATTAATTACTAATAACAAAACAAAACAATGGTCAGCAAGACAACCAGTCACCACAAGCAGCACTCGTTCACGAGCAAACGCAAAAATCAGCCATTACCCCCCTCGCCATATTAGAGGGAAGGAGGTAACCCGACCCCCGACGCTACCGCAAGCAGTGACATCTAAAGGAACATGACGAACTTGCTGCCGGTTGTAAGAATAATGTAATCAATCAGTAGGTTTGTACAAACACTTCTACACGTCAATCATATTTTAAAAAACTAGATGAGGTCGGTGTTTCCTATCTGACTACTCTAAGAAAGGCCGAAGCAGTCTGAGGTCGTGACATTTATTTTGCAGGAAAAACTGCGAATAGAGCAAGAAAGCCCTGTAAATATTTTGTATTGTGTGTCGAAATTGTCTCAGGTTGAAATAATGTGATGTGGCGAACGAGTTTCCAAAGGTCGACTAGTGCTAATTCAGCAGGCCCTACTTTTCCTGGAAATCAAATCATGTAGGTTGTTACATGATTTCATTACCTAATATATTAGTTTAAGTACAGGCAAATAACAAATAAACAGACACCTAGTACACCTCCAGGCGAGACTGGAGTCTTGTCGTGAACTTAATTTATGTGTATTTAGATAAGACGTATAAGCACACGGAATAACGTTTTAAAATAATCGCTCTAAATTGCTCCGTGAACTGAACGGAATTGTGGAGGGATGCAGTGAATTATCAGGTTTCTTTTAAGTAGGTTTATTCATAAGATCAAATACGTAGATAGTAACGAGGTAATATAAAGAATTATGAAAAAAAAATCTTCATATTTTGCTTCAGAAGTTTTTATTTTTTTTATTTTCTCGTATTCTTGGGAAAAATATTTTTTTGCAAACCGTCATAAGGTAGTTTATTGTTGAATAACTAAAAGTAGGTAAAGGCTGTCTGACGTCTGACAGGTTGACGACTGTAAAGACGTCTACCTGTCAGACGTCAGACAGTCTTTAATGTAGTCCAAAGAAAAAAATCGGTTAAATAGCTTTGTTCCAAAATATCAAGAGTCCCAAATATGGACATCAACGAAAACAGTTAAACGTAATAATTAGGGCAATAAGATGGATTGAATGTAGAATGATAAGATGATGTGAATATAAAAAATGCAGAATTTATGATTGTACAACAAGATAGCGTTACATTATAAGCACCTAACCATCAACCACCTTAAGCACCTACATTTTTTACTTAATTTTAACTTGATGGATATTTTTAAGCGCTTTAGAGGCTTCGCAAGATTTTTTTTTTTTTGCAAAAAGTTGAGTGGTGAAACTTAACACAAGCATTTTTTAATTAGAGACGAATAAATAAAAATTTCAGTAAGAGAACTTTTATTAAAAGAGTGTTACGATTACCTTTTGTTTAGAGAAAAGGTTTGTAAGTAATTGATGACTTTGAACTTTAATTTGATTGCAGTAAGATTGAGTTTTGGATGACGTTAAGATGCTTGAGTTGCGTGGGTGTGACTTCGGGCTTCCCAGCAGCGATAAGGAAGGACTTAAGCAAAAGTTTTTTCCCTGTAATTTTCCTTCAATAACAAAGTTTTCCCTTTATAGCTAAGCATTCAATACACACATAATAATAACATTGAACGCATACATAGAGAATAATAGAAAACATTTGGTAGAAAATAAGAGTAGATAAAACAAAGTCCACCTACCTAGGTGGACTTTGTTTTATATAAGATTTTATAGTAGGCACGACTACAGAGAGCATTTTATAAAAAAGATTTTACCTATTAAGATCCTTTCATCAGAAATAACTGCCAAACTCATCTGCCGATCTAAATACTAACAACACTTCGCAAGACATCAGTAAAATAAATAATAAAAATAAAAAAGCCTTTATTGCTCTTCTTATTTTAATAATAAAAATAAAAAACATTTTACATGTTATAGGAAAAACAAAGAAAATAAGTATCGGCAAGAGGTTTGATCTGATACAACTTGTCTTCCGACAAATGCCTCCTCTAAAGATTTCCATTTTGTCCTGTCCTATGCTGTACGAGTCCATATTCCCATCTCTTAGTCTGTCTACCTCGCAAGACACTAAACAGCCTTAACTCAAATAATTAAAACGATGTTTAACAGACTTTGAAAACTCCAAAGTAATCAAAGAACAGGACAGCGATAGAAACGTGAAATAACCAAAGTTTCTTCAATATTTCGGCGAGGGATTTAATTAACATTCCGGGGTGAGAGTGGCGATGCTGGACATCGGGCGGGTCCTAATTGCGGCCTGTCACTTCCAGCGCTGGTCACCCTACTCTAGCGTTACCACTGTCAAAACATTGCGCTAGGATTTAAAGTGAAACTTTTTGTTGGTTCGTCAAATGTGAGCTTTGTTACATCTATTCTGAATATTTTCTACAATGTTACTTTGTTTAAATTATAATGCATTACATAAATACTTTAAATACTTCCCATAGAAACTATCCTATGCTTTCTAAGAACTTGGAAATATAATTCATGAATAAATACTCAATGCTATGCAACAGATTTAAAATCCTAATTTAACAAGAAGACATTTCTTTTAAGAAGTACCTACCTAGGTACTTATCATAAAAAATCCAGACAAAAGGTGAAAATTGTAGGTCATCCACTCGAAAGCTTATAATCTTATGTTCCTCTTTTCGCCTTATCCCACTGATATGTACTATGTTTAAGTAATATAGATGAAGGATGAAGGAATGTAAGGCGAAATGTCCGTGTACCTATAGTATACGGACAACTACCCAACCCTTCGGGGAAAGAAAGCGTCATGTTATTAGGAAGATATATTATAATCGTCAAGTAAGCATCATGAACTGTAGTATCTTTGCCTGCTCTTTTGTGTATGGAAACTTAGACACTATTGGAAACTGGAAACTCAGGCAAAACAAAAGTACATAAAAAAGTATCTAAATTTCACGTTATAATAATAATTCATAATATTAGCCTCCTAAACATCGCAGGAGACGCCCTGGGCGTCGGGAATCCCGGGCGGATTTCCGGCCGCCTTAGGCGCGGGCTGGCGGACGGTGAGTGAGAGAATGGGTAGCTCGCCGTCCGACGGCGCGTTGTGTTCTACGCGCGCCTCAAAGAAATCAGCACAAGCACAAGTGTAGGGGTCCACTAGGGCCGATGCCTGCCGGGGTCGCGTGAAAGTCCAAAAGGGTTACCGAGGCAACACAGGCAACGGAAGGAATACGGGTGGGTTTTAGTCAGTAAGAGTCTGACACACCCTCCCGCTCCGCCCAGAGCGGGAGAAGTTATTTGATAATTATAAACATAAAAAAGCCTCATTAAAAAAATCATGTAGCGTACACAGCAGCCATAAAAACGCAGATAATTCCCGCTGGATCATAAAAATGCGGATACAGGGGCTTTAAAAAGTAGTAAAAACTCTCAGACATAATCCGGTAACAGTTGGCAGGTAAAGTGGGATCGATAGCCGCTTGCTGCCTTATTAAAATAATTAAGAAACTTTTGCCCGTTCGCGTATTTAAATATCTTAAAACTTGTTTTGAAATATCTTTTGTGAACTGACTTTTATTGTCTTGGTACCTATGAAACATCTTAAATGGAAACAATTTCTGAGAAATCTATTATTTGATGAACAAAGATTTTCTTCTAGGAATCTTCAGGAGAAAATATTTCATAGGAATCCTATAAGAATCTTTTATCATTTTTCGAATTCCTTAAAAAACTGTAAGTAGTTCATAATACGGTACGTAAGATATTGTTGGAACCTACGTGGGCACCTTTGTAAAAAGCAAAAATACCTCTGGTATACAAATATTATTGAATGTAGATCAGGATCACTGAATGGTCCATATTTTAAAAACTCATCACATGAGTTTTACCTGTTTTTATCTACCTTTAATAACATCATACCTTCGCTATGCAATATCTAAAAGAAAGGTGAAAGACCTTTCCTCCTTCAGTTCAGAATATAAAACAGAATGGGAGAGCCGCGCACATCTGTGATTTATGACCAAATTCATCATACCCATCGTTTTAAAACGTAACTATCTCTCTTCAGAAACACAAAGATACAGTCATGATCTACAATTTTATATCTCTTGGCCCCTAAGTGTCGGACAGATGCGCATTCTATCTTCACCGTAAAAAACATATTATCTCCTCCCGCCCTTGGCCAGGGTTTATTAAGTAGTCGTAAACGAAGACAGGGGACGGTAGGTTACCTATTATGAGCGAGAAATACCTACTGTTAGTCTGTTTATGTAAAAGGGGAAATTGACTGACATTATCAACGCCTAAACTAACACTGGGGTTAGAATGTTGAAAACTTAAAACTATAACAGTATAAGTTGTAGGTACCTATAGTATTCTTGTAGTACAATATACGGGTTGTTTAAAAACGTGCCGACTCGCTAGAAAGAAGAATCTGAGGCTATTCGGGGGTACAAGAGGGTCTTCTGAACTCACCACAACAATTATTTTGGCTCTACTGTACTTTAAGGACAGCGCGTGAAAGCTTCAATTTTTGTATTGTGCGTGTATTACCTACTTGTACCTACGGAGAACAGTGCGAGTAAATTACCTACTTGTACCTACGGAGAACAGTGAGAGTAAAATACCTACTTGTACCTACGGAGAACAGTGCGAGTAAATTACCTACTTGTACCTACGGAGAACAGTGCGATTTAATTACCTACTTGTACCTACGGAGAACAGTGCCATTAAATTACCTACTTGTACCTACGTAGAACAGTGCGAGTAAATTACCTACTTGTACCTACGGAGAACAGTGCGATTAAATTACCTACTTGTACCTACGGAGAACAGTGCGATTAAATTACCTACTTGTACCTACGGAGAACAGTGCGATTAAATTACCTACTTGTACCTACGGAGGACAGTGCGATTAAACCCCAGACAACGTTTTCCTATAGTGAAATAATTGCAGCATCACCTTACTACAGTGTAAGTAGACCCATTTATATCTTGATAGCACTTTTGAATGTAAAGGCCCCCACAGACAGACGCGACGCGACTCTAGTAGAACAATTTCTATGAAAGCTTCATAGAAATTATTCTACCAGAATCACGTCACACCGCCACGCGTCGTCACGTCGCGCCTGTCTGCGGGGAGCCGTAACGGGAAGAAGGTATTGTACCTAATAATACTTTATTTTTCGTTTTATGATTCAGTTTGAAAGTAAATATAGTGCAATTTCTTCGTTAAGGTCAAACGTCCGTAAATCAAACATGATTCAAATCAATGCAACGATTTATGCCACCATGCTGGGGACACGAACGAGGGTATAAATAACTTACTTTAGAAATAATAAAGGAAGTCATGTTTATTCATGGAACTAAGACACAAACTTAGATAAAAAGATATATACTGACATAACTAACTCTAACATAACTGGCGAAATGTGTATACATAAAGGCTTCCCGCACACTGGGGCGATAGCGCGGGCGCGAAAGTCATATTACTGCCTGTCGCGCCCACGTTATCGCGCTAGTCTGAATGAGCCTTAATACATAGGTATATCTCTGCCACAGATTACTCTAGCTAACCCTTCTGGGAATGCCTCCCTATAGTACTTTGAAGAAAGTATTATAGTTAATAAAAAATACTTAATAGGTATGTTCCGCTTTTAAGCAATTTGTTTCTCATCTATTTAGTTAAGTTTGGAATCATACGATAGGAACTAATTTGGTTGGAGTTAATTATGGCTGCGATGAGGACCTTCTGTCTCTAAATAATGTGCAAAGCCATTTTCATATTTAGGTATCAAAAGGGTATCTAATCTGCCTAATAAGGCTGACTACCTAGTATCTCAGGCAAAAATAAGAAAATTAGTGCATAACACATGACAATAATTTCATGCCCGTATACTCCAAAGGTGTACCCATGGTTTTCGCCAGTTATGTTTAAGTCCCATGTAAGTGGGGGCGAGCCTATTGCCATCAATCGAGCACAGATCCAGACTCCACGCTGCTACTGTGAAATTCCAGATGTAAAAACTCAATAACACTTTGCCCGACCCGGTAATCGAACCCAGAACCTCATGCCCAGCAGTAGCGCTTGCGAACTCTAGACTCCTTATAATACAAGTGAAATATTTGTCCCTATAAAATGTTGTCTCAAAAGTACATTTGTATAGAACTCAGCTTAATTCTACCAACTTTACGATGGGTCACTGCTAAAATTTCTTAAACAAGTATTTGGCTGTGTGCCCGCTTTGATGGGCTATATCCGTTTAACGGTGTTCCAGATTTTTCACTTACTTTTCATTATCTAACGCTATTGTCGGATATTTACTTAACTTTAAAAGTAATATTCTGAGTAGTTTAAACGTACTCTAGTTTATAAGAGCGCGGAATTGAGATTTTCATGAGCGTAGTAGATATTGAAGACTGTTATTTTAGGTTCTCGACTGGGCTTTTGATAAACAGTTATTGACATGGCTTATGTGGATAAATCCATACTAAAATTTGCTACGAAGAAGCAGTCTGTGTTGAAAAATTTAACCGCCTACCAGACTACTTATTGACGACCTCTGTACATCCTTTAAAAAATCTTCATTTGACTAATAAACAGAATGTAGCATTTATATCAAGTTAGATATTCGAAAGGTTACCAAAAAAGATTTTTTTTTTGTTGAAAATGACTCTATGTTCATTGTTTTCAAAAAACGTTCAGAAAAGTTTCTAACTATTAGGTACACTGTCAAATGTGTGACGAAAACTAAAATGAGCATGTGTTCACATGGGGCATTTGGTCGCACAACACCTAATGAAAAAACTTTGTGACTACTATAACCAAGTGCTGAACGGGGTTGCTCCGAATTTGTTATGATGTAGCAATCGCGACATCGTTGCAACAGCTTCGTACTTCCATAATTATAACAAAAACATTTATGTTGTAGGCACGTTGTGTATTTTGAAGAAGAACATTTTTACTAGAAACGATTTTAATTAGGTATCTCCTTTACGTTGATAATTATCAGTAAAAAAGTCGTTTCGGGATAGGGAATTGAGACACATAACGTGGACTAAACGGTGATTGAAGCGATTTAGTGCCTATCGAATTTTCAGTCAAGTTCTAAAGACAAAATATTGAAAAAAGTAAATAAATGCTGTGGAAATGCATTCCTTGCGAAGCATGTGTCGTGACTATAAATGGTTGGCTGAAAAATGATGTGATAAGGCAACGGTGCGGTTTAAAGGATGATGTAGTGACAAAAAAATTAAAGAGTATGCTTAGATGGTTTGGTCGTGTTGAGAGGATGAATGAAAGGCGACTAAGAAAAGGTATTTACAAGGCAGATTTCAGTGGAAATGCCGGTAGGGGACGCCCTAGAGACATATAGTGACCTCATTGGTGAGTCTTCAAAAAGGTCAGGCGCGTAGTACTCGCAACCGGCGTGCGTGTATGACCAGATGTATGAACGTAAACGAAGCAAAAGGAATATGTAAGGAGCGTAGCAGGTGGGGTACTATAGTTTCTGCCTACCCCCATGAGAAGAAGGCGTGAGTTTATGTATGTATGTATTCTGAAAACAAAACTTGCACAGCCATGGCAGAATAATACATTTTTCTCTATAAGGTTCGATTTAATCACAATCTAATTACCAGACAACACTCACTAACAGAATCAAACAATGCTACCCACCCATCATTATTTTCCTATAGAATACCTACCATTACTTCCAGCCAGTCATTCTAAGAAGAGTTATTCCTGCCACATTTATAAATCAGAACTAATGATAGAGGACCGTTTGCCCTCTGAACTCAGTTAACCCTACAATTTGCTTTATTAATACACTCGAAAACTTTCGTATTCCGACGCATACACGTAGTGTCTACATTTAAGTTCACGAACAATAATTATCGACAACAGTTCACTCCTTAATAATTACAACTAATATTGCCACACGAAAATCAACTTAATGAGAATACCAATAGAGTCGATACAATCCTGGTTTAATTACTGCTGATCGTCACATGGGAAAAGACCGAAAACCATTTAGCTTGTATTAAATATACATGAGCAAATTTCTCGATGATTGCTGGGTACGAACCGTGATTTGAAAACTCCCGTGAGAATTGTACATACGGTTTAATGTCGTCTGACTGTTTCTAGTATGTACCTATACTAGTATGTACCAATAGGTAACTTTTAATTAAGGATGCACATAATTTATTGGAATTGATAGAAAGTTGTATTTTTTATCGTGGTCTGTGACAATCGCAGCGAAGTGCTACGGTTTCGTAGGCGTGCTACGCGTAAGCATTCGTAGCACAAAGTTTGTAATTTACTACTAGGTTCGTATATGCAAGTATTTTTTACTGTTATCGACAATCATAGTTAGCACATTCTATGTATAAAAGAGTCTGTTTGTGACGCTTGTCATGGTGTCACGAAACACCATGCCAAGCGTAGCTAAGCGCTACGCTTTCGTAGATGTGCTACGCATTGTAGCTTCCGTAAAGGGACTAAGTAATTTCGCTACACGTAGTTGTTAGTATTGTTTCAGTAACCTAGGAAATTGGAAATTAACATGCTGAGATTTTTGTTCAAAGTATTAGCGAATTCATGCGTAACTAAACTAAAATACCAATAACACAATTAATTACGTGACTGCCCAAAAAAGGAGTGTAGCGTTTTAAGGGTTCACGTATGTATGTACTTATGTGAGTTTCTTTATTCTACCATCAATTTTAAATTCCTGAACGGATTAGGATATTTTTTTTTTTGGGTGAGATATCAAATAACTTCTCCCGCTCTGGGCGGAGCGGAAGGGTCGTATCAGACTCTTACTGACTAAAATTTCACCCGTGTTCCTTCCGTTGCCTGTGTTGCCAGGGGCCTCGGTAGCCATTTCGTACCTCCTCGCGACCCCGGCAAGTATCGGCCCTAGTGGACCCCTACACTTGTGCTGACGATATCTCTTTGAGGCGCGCCTGGAACAGAACGCGCCGTCGACCCAGGCCTGGTCCTTATCGGACGGTGAGCTACCCATTGCTCACCGTCCGCAAGCCCGCGCCTACGGAAGCCGGAAATCCGCCCGGGATTCCCGACACCCAAGGCGTCTCCTGTGGCGGCTAGGGGGCGAGAGGGCGCGAAATTTGCCTTTCCCTCAACCGCCCGTCCGTCGGATGGGGGGTACAACTTCATATGGCGGCAGTACAACTCCATTTTCAATTGCCCTGCCAAAAAACGAACTGAACAGTAAATAAACAAGTTGTATTACTTAGTTAATATGTATATACAAAGCGAAAGGTCACTCATTTACTCATTGACTAAACAGACAAACTAATTGTTATTGCAGACGGGGGGGGGGGGGGGGGGGGGATTGGGGTCAATTCCAAGTTGCCTGGAAGAGATCGCAGTAAGCGATAAGGCCGCCCAAATCTGCAATACAATAAAGCGTTTATTTCTGTTCGTCCCACTGATTTTGTTAGTGGGACGAACGGGAATAATTTAGTAATTTCATCTTAAGTCCCATTGGTCCCACTAAATAATTTGAGTCTGGTTGTGCAATGGTAAAAAAACACTTATTTGTCCAACTAATATTATAAATGCGAAAGAGAGTTTGTATGTTTGTTTGTTACACTTTCACGCTAAAACGGCTGAACGGATTTGGATGAAATTTGGCACATGGCTAGAACATGACCTGGGTTAGCACATAGGATACTTTTTATCTCGGTAGTACGTTGCATGCGTAGAAGACAGTATTCTGTTCTCGACACGTGCGTTGTGCATGATTTTTTTGCAGTAACCTAACAAAAAGTACTAGGCTTGCATGAATTCACGATAGTATTTCAACCATTGTTAGCATTATCCTACTAATAGGATTTAGATGAAATTTGGCACACAGATAGTTTATAACCTGGATCTATCACATAGGATACTTTTTATCCTGGCAGTACATTGCATGCATACAAGACGAACGGATATACATTTTTAATATCATGTATTCCCAAACTAACAGCAAACTCACTTTCGCATTTACAATATTGGTTAGGATAAGTTAGGACCAATAAGTGTTTTTTTACCATTAACTTATACTAACTTAGACTCAAATTATAGAGTGGGACCAATGGGGACCTAAAATAAAATGACTAAATTATTCCCGTTCGTCCCACTAACCAAATCCCATCAGTGGTACGAATGGGAATGATTACATGCAATAAATTAATAAAATGAATAAATAATAAATAACACTTGCTTTTTACTTTTTAGTTCGATTTTTTATATTAAATCCATAAAGAAAAATTAATCAAGCACCAATTATGATTACATTTCATTTTCTTCAACTTCACTTCCATTTTCACAGACAGACATCAATTACCAACTCCACCCAAAATTCGCCTATAAACCCATCATCCTTCACATAATTGCACAATTACAAGATTCGCGACTATTTCACGTATAGCCAAGTCAAAGTTAGTGCAAGATTAGTGCCGCGTGCTTCGGTCTAAGTCCTAATTGTGCATAATAACAGCCGGGACAAAGGTGCACGGTGAAGTTGCGTGGAGCGGCTGTGCGGTCGCCTGCACATAGGTAGGTTGTACGTGGGTACAGGAACAATTTGCGGCCTGGCTGAGTTATGTCGCCTTTTGCTGATACCTGTCTTGCGTTAGTTTGAAGTTTAGATAGGTAGGTGGGTATAGGGAATGTAATTTGAATTGAGCGAAGATTGATGTGGTTTCGTACACTAGAGGTACTGAAGTTATTGGGTATACGTATAGATTTTGTTGGGATGTAGAAGTTTGTAGCGACGTATCAATGTTTGTATAGGAAAATATACTTTTGAAACAGACCGTAGCTACGTTGCCTCCTGCCGGCGTCGTGGGAAAGTCCAAAAGGGATACCGAGGGCCCCTGGCAACACAGGCAACGGAAGGAACACGGGTGGGTTTTAGTCAGTAAGTCTGACACACACTCCCGCACCGCCCAGAGCGGGAGAAGTTATTTGATGATATCCCACCCAAAAAAAAAAAACTACGTTGCCTAAGCCTAAGCCGCCTCTGTTAATAGCAATTCTCGTTTAAGAAGTTCTCCTTTGGTGTTATATTTTGCGTGGTTCCCCTTTCCACTTCAGACGTATACACTTGTATTTATTTTGTTTATTCTTTTGAGTTTTGTCATGATATGTGGTCCCACTCCCACGTGAATGATACATATGTTGTTAGGTATTCAATTACACGTTATCAAGGCTTCGGTGTGGCAGTTACAATTTTATTCTGAACGTAAACGAAGCAAAAGGAGTAAGGATCGTAGCAGGTGAGGTTCTGTAGTTTCTGAGTACCACCATGGTAAGGCGTGAGCACGTGCCTATGTATTAACATTATTTCCTTAAGAATTCTGCAGTCAGGATGCACATTCATGAAGTAATAATGCTCGCGAAGGAGGCGGAACGGGTGAGGGAGGCAAAGTTCGCGCCCTCACACCCCTAGCCGCCGCAGGAGACGCTCTGAGTGTCGGAAATCCCGGGCTGATTTCCGGCCACCGTAGGCGCGGGCTTGCGGACGGTGAGCAATGGGTAACTCACCGTCCGATAAGGACCAGGCCACACTTCGTGTTCTACGCGCGCCTCACAGAGATATCAGCACAACTGTAGGGGTCCGCTAGGGCCGATGCCTGCCGGGGTCGCGGGAAGGTCCGAAAGAGATACCGTGACCTCAGGCAACGCACAGGTAACGGAAGGAATACGGATGGGTTTTAGCCAGTGAGTCGGACACGCCCTCTCGCTCTGCCCACAGCGGGAGAAGTTATTTGATAATTTCCCACCCATAAAAAAAGGTGCATCCTTGGGGCAACATTTTGATCAGTTCAGTGATCTAGAGACTTCAACGCATCAAGGGTCTTCAGTCTGTATAAAGGTTTGTTCATGAAATGAAAAGCATTATTATTTTAATTAAGTTTAGTTTATTATCCATACAGAAATGGACACAAATTGTGACACTTTACGAATGTCTCCATAGTCCAATCGATATAAAAACATTGGTAAAGTCGATTAAAATATCAAATAGAAAAAAATATATAAGAGGATCCTAAGTGGACAATCAAGTAAATTATTATAAATCTTATATTAAATGATTATATTATTCTAAGATACATTCTTCTAACGGATTAGTGCTTCTCTAGTTTTCCGTATATCATAGGATGTGCAAATAGCCGATATTATTGGTAAAACTATAGTAAAACGTACTTCATCTTAAGTACCACTCATAAAATAATTAAAATGATAAAAAACATGCATCCATTCAAAAAGTTTCGCTATTAGTCCACGTGAATTGAATACATAAAATTTTGTTATGCTTAATCTCGCTACTTAATCTACTTAAGAGAATTTCATATTCTCGTCAACAAATACTAAACTTAACCTACAATAAAAAAAAATCGTACACATGGCTACCTTCGTAATTCTAGTCCTAAAATTTGGCCTTGTTTAGAAGGGCAGGATAAAAAAAATGGCAGTCAAACATTAAAATTAAACTTCGAATACATGACTCACTCAATCAAACAGTCTTATTCATCATTTAAATAATGATTCATACAAAATTGTAGCAAAATAATAAAAAAAATTAAAGACTCGATCATTCTTAAATAAATCCAATACTTTAAATGCGCATTACTAATTCAATTACAAGTACTAAGAAATACGATTTTAAAGCCTATAAAAAAATCTTAATCTTATAGTTGAGTACCCTATTTTCCGATGAAACGCATTTTATACGTGCTCGTATAAAACAGCGACATAACCAATGCAGGGTTTTGTTTTCACCAATAATTTGATATTTCACGCTGATGTTTAAACATAACATAGTATCACGCCTTGTTTCCCCGAAAGGTTGGGCAGAGGTGTACCTGTAGTACACCCATATTTCGCCAGTTATGTTTAAGTCCCATGTAATAGGGGCGAGCCTATTGCCATCAACCGGGCCCAAATCCAGACTCAGGGATGCTACTGAGAAATTCCAGATAGAAAAACCCAATAACACTTTGCCCGATCCGGGAATCGAACCCAGGACCTCATGCTCAGCAGTAGCGCTTGCAACTTGATTTTTAAACATAAACAAATAATAAAATAAAACATTTGTCTTGTGTAATTTCGCAATCAACATTCATTGTTGTTTTTATAGCACCAATGTAAATAAACTCGAGTTTCGGTTGTAATGATTTCTGCTTGGTAACATTTCAAGCTTTGTATTGCATTTCTTAGCTGCTCTTCATCACAGATTTTAATAACATTGTAGTTGCGTCAATTAATTATTGATTTTGATCATTATTGCATTAGTATCAAAATGATACAACGTCGTCAGTTGTCTCCAAACTAGACTAAGACAAACTTAGCGTAACTTGGAAACTTTACACGACTGACTAAAAACACTGGTAAATTATACACGAGTATAATTCATGAACCCTTATTCCATGAAGTTCTTTGAAGGGAAATGTATGTTTTGTTACTGATTACATCACTTACAAAGTTGATATTGATATCATTGCGATGTATATTGAACTTTACATTTACGTATATCATTATTTTAAAATATGTAGAACTGACACAACACTAACAAAAACACACTACATATACCTTATAGTAAATTGAACTGAATTTCTCGTTAAATATGTAAATTTTAAGCTACATAAGGGCGTTGAACCTAAAGGTCGGTGTCGTACCAGGCGGCCACGTTGTTGTTGTCATGTGGGGGCTCGGGGAACGCCAGATCAGCTGACGCGGCGCCCGCGCCCTCGTTCTCACCTATATCCATGTCCATGCCGAAACCGCTGCCGATTTCTAATCCCTGCATTGAGTCTATCGGTATTTGATCGTAGCCTGCAAAATAAAGCGGCTTTAGTATGTGTTTAAGATTGAGCAGGTTTTGGTATTTAGTTTGAGCATTGGGGACACACGGTATGGATGTTAATGCATGGAAGCAGATATTGTTTTACATTCACAAATAACAATTGATAACATATGAACCACCAACGTGATTTGAGCTGTGAAACTGAGTAATAGAGTCGAAAGTAAAAGGGCACCGCTGCGCAGTCGTGGATCGAAGCTTGGATAACATGGAGAATAAACGGCTCAGGTCTAATAGCGAGGAATGTATTATAACTATGATAAGCTGCCGATAAAATTATTTACAATTTATCCTCTTTCAACTTTTCAATGACTTGGTTTCGCTTATCCCTATTAACATTGTCGTTTAAGTTTTTTTGCCATTTTCTTTTTATTTCATTAATCACTCTTAAAAAGTCCCTTGTTTTAGTGGAGTCAAGAACATTTATTAAAATTCTGTTGATTTTTGACAGTCTAATTTCTATATAAAAAAAAAAAATTGCAATTCAAACTTTGAGACGCTCTCTTGTAATGTTGCTGATTTTCACATCCGACAATGTTAATAGGGATAGGCGGTTTGTTTGACTAAATATTCAACCTAACTGACATTGGAACCATGTGATCTTTAGATAAAATAAGACCAACTATTTCAATATGTTTCTTGCAGGTTACTCAATCGTATTGGACTTAGCATAATGAAAGCAAAAACATGAAAATATGGCCATATTTCCTTTCCTAAAGGGAAGTCCTTACCTGCTGGGTATGAATGAAACACAGATTAAATATTAATAGTGTGACATGCTGACAGCAATTAATGGAAACCACAAATCCTGTTACATCACAAATAGAGAACAATATATAAAATATACATAATATAAACACGAAAACAATAGAAATAATATTCCCATCACCTGTGTTTAGTGATAAATAGGTCCCGCGTTAAGCTGCGTGTAAAGAAGAGAGAAAATCGTATTTATACAAACACCTTAATATTCTTATGATAGGAACATAGTACAGTGCTACCAAATATACAATCGTGACGACTTAACCATTTATAAGGCTATGTCCATATTTTGGACGCCATATTAATTAAATTTTACCGGCTGAATGAAACGTCAGGCAAATACAACTTTTTTACTCTGCGATTTGCCAGTTTGTTAGCAAAGACAAAACGTAAAAAAAAAACAAAAACGAATTCCATAAGCTCTAGTATGACTAGCCTAATAATGGACACCATGTTTTTTTACATATTTTATTATTAATTATTTATATTTTATTTGTATACCCTTAGCAGTCTCCGGTGCCTTATAAAGGATTAAGAAGCATTTTTGTATGGAAAATGTTTACAGGAGTAAGTGACAGCAAAAATACTTCGCAAGTAGTTTCCAGATATTACATAACCTTACTGAATGGTGGGAAATGTTTTTACGTGGGTACTTGTATATAAGAGCTGTATACTTCCAAAATTTGTTCATCTAAATACTGTTTTCATAACCAGACAGACACTACATTTGAAACCACTAGTCAATATACTATATTCTAAAAGTGGACCTGGTATACTAGAAATTATGGGGAAGAATTAGGTACTTTGAATGAACCAAGAAACAAGTAATTTCAAGATTTTTTTTGTAAGAGAAAGGATGCGTTTGTCTATGTAAAGTTTTCAAAGTTAATGCTAAATGCTGTCAATAACGTAACAAGACATGACATCATTTAAAACTTAAATCCGTTTCGGCCTAGCGCGCATTATAATTTATTTTTTTTATTTGATTTGAACACGATTTTAGAATGACGCTGTAAAATGTCGCAGAAAACTCATTGCGCGCACTGCTAGCAAAAAGTAGATGGTTTGTTTATTCTCAATATGGATTTCATACAAATTGCTTGTCTTGCCTTGTTTTTTCGGAAGAGGCGGCGGAAGAAAAACTTTATAACACGCGTCTTTTTTCGTTAACAAAAAACTCATCAATATTGGATTCATCTAAAAGATATATCGAAGGTTTTTTTTTTTTAATATGAAACAATGATCTTCGACTATATCCCAGAAAATTCTTTGGCTTTTATAGAATGAAGATTCAAACAATTTTATTGACATCTTACTGAGAATTGTTTGACCTCTGTATTTCAATAATAAAATGCTCTAGCGTCTCCTGTTGAGATTGCACTGGAGAAACATGTGCCGACATGCTTATGCTTGGAGAGCAGAATGCCGACTGAGGGCCGCCGCGGGCGATGCGATTTTATCATCGCAGTGCGCGCCGGGCCATACAACTTCATATAATACAATTTACTTTTGCGACAGTCGTGTCGCGAGTAGCTGCGCCAGAATGTGAGTAATCACAATTTATATTAAACCAATATGTTGCATTTCTGGGACAAAATAATCGCACGATATAAAGTCGTAGTCGCTCTACGAGTTGGACGCAAACGTCTTTTCCAATAGTTTAGACCCGATAATCATACAGAAGAATATGTCCGTAAGTGCAAAAGGTGTACTAGCCACTAAAAAACAAACTAAGTGAGGTTTTGTAACATCATTTTCTAAAACATTTCTAAGTGTTAGTCGACCAAACTTCTACAAATGCGTTCCCAACTTACCTTGCTGGTGAAACGATGGCCGTGTGCCATACAGCCCTTCATATCCTTGCTCAGGCCCGAGCATATCCTAGTGAAGGGATTTCGGATCAAAATTAAATAAAGTGAGGATTCAAATTAAAAGGGGGAAGCCACATTCACAAGTACACACAAATACGACATCGGTGTAAAATTGGTACACTGAGACAATTTTTTTTTCTAATCCATCAAATATAAACCCCAAAACATTGATTTTACAGTTACTGTAAACATTACTGGTTTGCAAATAATAACTATATGGTTTATTTATAAACGCTGCAGAAAGTTAAGAGACATTTAATTGTCAAAACATGTATGGTTAAGCAGATTTGAATAATTATTTAACTAAGCAAAGTTTATAAATAATCCCATAATATAACAATAATCTGCCTAAAAAACAACAAAAAATACTGGCCAATAAAAAAATAAAAACCACTAAGCACATCTCTCTTTATCTAAATATTTTTGGCACCAAAAAACAACGACAATTTATAATATTTCATATTTCGATCTCACGATCTCATCTACACAGTAATTCCTACCTCCTTTCATCAAAAACTCCTTACCTGAAGATCAGGCTGCATAGCCAGATCGTTGGGCCACATCTGATGATCATCGCGGAACAGAGAGTTGGTCAGCTCCATGGAGAGTCTCTTCTTGTAGTCATGAGGCTTGTCTTCGGACATGCGGAATAGTACCGCTGCTGCATAGGTCGCTACGCCTGGAAAGAAGAGAAAGGAAATAGTGTTATGTGTCAACAATTTTCTCGGTCAACAAACATCACTCAAATGGTAGTCAACACAAGATGCAAGATTGCAGGTAGCTAACTATTAATACTTTGATGGTACAAAAATTGATACAAACAGCATGATTAAGTTATACATGCATTTAATAGTAAAAGTCAATACGAAGAAACTAGGATATTAGACTAGTACAATGAATATGAAATCATGACCGTCATGCTTATTAGTTGGGTTAACATAATGTCGAAGTATTAATGCAACTACTATTAAAATCACAGAAAGATTGTGTCTTATTATTTGTCAAATCTATAAACTACGTTACTAAAGTATTATTAATGATTCACTGGAGTAATCTGACATGTGCTAGCTGTCACTGTGTAATAAAATGGTCATATTTATTCTATTCGAGAATTTAACACTTATTATTATACATTTATTTTATTCTTATATAAATTGACTATAACAGCCGCACGGGTCGATCGATCTGGTTAAGCTACGCTTGCCGTGGTTGGTCCGTAGATGGGTGACCATCTTTACATACCAAGATACCGACTGTTATTAGTAGATCTTTACAGTCGTTACGGGTCGTCAAAGCCCGAAAGTCTGACAACCAGTCTTACAAGGGGTATCGTATTACCCAGTAACTGGATTGTGGAGGTCAGAAGGCAGTCATTCATTTCAGCCGAAAGACGTCCACTGCTGGACATAGGCCTCCCCCAAGCACCGCCACTTCGACCGGTTTTGTGCTTCCCGCATCCAGCGGATTCCTGCGGCCTTCACAAGGTCATCGATCCACCTTGTAGGAGGCCTTCCAAAGCTACGTCTTCCGGTACGCGGTCGCCATTCCAGAATTCATTCCATTCCATTCCATTCCAGATAAGCAGTCGCTCCATGTAAAATACTGGTATTAAGCTGCATCTGCTTAGTTTGAAAGCTGACCCCAATATAGTTGAGAAAAGGCTATGCAGATGATGATAAATCGATTAAACTAAACAATCACCATTACAACAAATATGACCATTTTATTACACAGTGACAGCTAGCACATGTCAGATTACGCCAGCGAATCATTCTATTGACCGCCACGTCAAAAAAGAAAAGACGTGCCCTCGGCGCCAAGCTACGAATTATTCCTTGAAATCTGTCATGTAGTCGTGACCGTGGCGTGCTGGGCACATTTTGCGCTGTCATCTATACATGACTGTGGCGGTCAAAAGGTTAATAATAC
Organism: Atethmia centrago; assembly: GCA_905333075.3. Taxonomy (NCBI): domain Eukaryota; kingdom Metazoa; phylum Arthropoda; class Insecta; order Lepidoptera; family Noctuidae; genus Atethmia; species Atethmia centrago. The sequence continues at coordinate 22,865,224 of HG995378.1, read as the reverse complement.
TTTAGTAACGTAGTTTATAGATTCGACAAATAATAAGACACGATCTTTCTGTGATTTTAATAGTAGTTGCATTACTGAGTCATCATCAGAGATCGGATATTCGGATGCATATTTACCTAAAATTAATTTTTAGCTATGAAATTATGGAAGCGGCTTCTTAAAAATCTTTTTTTTTTTAAAGAGGCCACGAACAACGGGAATGCATAACTATGTATGCATAAGTAGGGAAGCGACTTCTAAAAAAACATTTATTTTAAAAAACCCGGGATTATTGGATTGCATGTTTATTTAAAATTAATGTGTCTACCTACTTTACATCATAATATTAGATAGATACATATGCATCCAATTAAATATGTAGTTAGAAAAAAAACATAAAATTTGTCGATTCGGGAATTACGGACGGGATGGATTTTTACGATTGATACAAAAGTGCATTCCATATAAGCTAACATTTGAAAGTAAGTTAATATACATTCGATTCTATAATCAGAAACCTAAATTTGTATTCCTAGAGCCGCGGAATTTTGCAATACAAAAGCGCATTCCATATTAGCCAACATCTCAACTTTAGGTGAACATGCATCCGAATATCCGATCTCTAGTCATCATGCACTTGCATTACAATGCTAAATCAAGTTATGTGATGAATTGATGATACATTATCGTTACAATACAAATATATTTTATTTCAAACACCACAAGAACGATCAAAAACCAACTCTACACGAAAACACGAGTGGAGCAATAGACATTTTTATATGCTGATCCGATTTGGTCGTCTAAACCGACGCATTGGCTAACCGAATCAGGACAACATGTAAATGTCTGTCTATCTTGCCCTAAGAAATATAATTACTTGAGTAGCAACCTTCGTTTCGTGAATGCAGTAGTTCTGTGAGCGGAGCCGTGGCGCCTTCGGCCTCTATCATCTCGGCTCCTTCCTTCTCGACAGCGAGTTCGCAAAGCACTCCTGCAGCTACGCGCTGAAAGAATTCGAAGCACGAATAGTAAATGTACGTTATTTCTTTTATTGGTGTTTTTCAACTACGAGAAAAACGTTTAAGAGTTAACCCACTTGTTACAAACATACTACAACTTGTAGTACAAGAATTTTAACAAACACGGGACGTATTTTCTTATAAATAGACGATACAACAAAGAAGACACATTCACAGGTTTAGTAAATTGATTGGGATCGAATACGAGACTCAATGCTCAGAAAATGCTTTTCTGTGGCAATAAAAAAATATATTTAAAAAACAAAAAACCCGACTGCAAAAACACCTAACTGAAAAGAGAAAATAAGCATTATAATCTATAAAATTTTGTTATAGCAGGCGGGGACAGACAAACTTTAGACAAACCAATAACCTGAATAATATGGATAATAAATGTTTTTGTTTGGGGGGCCTGCAATACCAAAATTCTAGTTGTTTTTGCAGTCAGGTTTTTTTTTTTTAATTTTTTTTTTTTTTTGCACGCTTTTTATTTTGATATATGGAATTTACTCATTACTAGCTAGCAATATTGTTGTAATTTATTTTAAAAATACCTTCCCCTCTCTTTTTTTGTATTCGCAGAGGCAATATATAAATATTATGTCACTCCTACAATTAAGACAAATCTAACGACACCTCTTATGTTAAAATTCATCAAGTCGTTTAGGCTACAGAGCGTGCCAAAGAAATAGACATACATACATACTCTCGAAAAACATTAAACTCCTTCTGGGGCAGTCGGGTAAAAAAGCCTTGCTTGCGGCCTGGCTAATTTTTTCACAAAATCATAGGAGTTACCCTCAAAGCCTATGCCAAGAGAATATAGCTCAGTATGCAACCTGTGTTTTATGTCCCTTATATTTTTAGGCACGGAATGACAACGCGCTCATCGTTAATATCACTACGAAAGTTTACCTGTATGTTCTCAATCTCATTGAACAGCAGCTGCACGAAGATCGGAATGACGTTCTGTTGACGTATAAGCTGCCTGTTCACGCTCTCTCTTGCCAGGATATGCAGAGCTCCCACTGCACCTTCTACGATCTCTTCCATACGCACTCCATCGGCGTAGGCTCCACCAGCCGCGCCTCCGCCGGATGAACTGCGTTGCTGGAAAGGTCAAATTACAGGTTAACAGCGTTGTGTGTGTTAAAATTTTGTGTAAGTTAAAACAACTCTCTAATCTACTAAGAGATGTAATAAAATAATTTGATAAATGTCTTTGAGGATCTATGAAGTAGTTTGAGTGTCAAACTTTGTATCGTGGGTATAATAACAAAACATTGTTGTGAATTCTGTATTCAGTATGGACACCAAAACCTCTAAAAAACATGATTAAAGTAATTAATGGTTACAATCGCATCCTGATTCACGTTATTTCACAGACGCGTCATCCCGCCTAGTCAAGCCAGGTTCAAGTCAAACTAAAGACGCATGGCGACAGAAATCATTCCAAGATTACCAGCGACCAATAGGGATGGCGACAAAACACTAACATGTTTTAAAGCACCTGTATGCTGTTAAACACGTTCGGGCCCGTGCCGCTCTTGTCAGGTTCACACGTTATATTATGACACAATATTTTCTCATACAAAATGGACATACGTTCACAAATGTTCTGCTTTTCAAGTATTCTAGAGTGTTATAAGATAGAACACAACGTCAAAAGGTGTCGACGTTAGACATTGTTTCGTATACGGTCAATACAACTGCATACAATTTGGATACAATGCTTGTTCCCGTCAACGTTCTTAAACGTTGCTTCTACAACAATATATAATTGTCGACGTATTCGGACGTTGCGTATGTGTGCGTACGCGCTTGAAAGTGTGTACCTAGTAGACAACAACAATAAGCCGCCAAAATTTGATTTGTTGTGGCTCAAGGTGTTTGACACTTGCGAGTGTTGCGGCGCAAAAGTTAAACTAATGGAATTTACTATGTCTTCCTGGCGTTGTAAGACGTAGTGCAGATATTGTCATATTTTTATTAGACGGGATGAGACGTGTGTTAATAATAAAACCGGCCAAGTGCGTGTCGGACCACGCACAATTAAGGGTTCCGTAGTTGGGAAGTTGGTATGAAGTATTTCAAAAACAAACTCAACATTGTAGTTGAAAGACATGTTCTACCAAACATGGATTATGTCACGGTCAATTCTCCTACTGCAAATTTAAGTTGGTCGACTATTTCTAGTTAACTTGTGAAGCCCACTTAACTGTGATAGTTTCCCTTTTAATTTCATTATATGTACTACTTACGGCCATGATTTTTATCACATCTCCATAAACAACCATTTAGCTGGCAGGGGGGACACTTGACTCTTAACAAAAATTAGCACAGTAATGCTTAATATTACGCAAGCGGATCCTTGAATTAAAAAGTGGTGTTACCCGCAATATTTTTGAACGGCCTATCCAACGATATCCCACATCAAGAGGCAGATGAGAAAAAAAAATCATCCCCACATTAGGTGCAAGGGAGGTACTCTAAAAAAATTTTTTTTTCATGTTTTTATATTAGCACTTTATCGGCGTGATTAATATGTATACCTATGCCAAATTACAGCTTTCTAGTGTTAAGCGTATCTGAGCTACAGCGGGGACAGACAGACGGACTTGGCGAAACTATAATCGTCTTATTACAAAACAAGGATTATCTGCAGACCCAGGTTTGAATTATTGAGCCGTTTTTTAATTTCGAACTTTATTCCGACTACGTTAAAGTTCTTAATGCCAAACTGACAACTTAGTACCGGATTAAATAGTAAGTTTTGTATAAAGAACTGCATTTCAATCACAATAACGTTCTTATTACAAAAACTAGCTCGATGGTTTAAACCATGTCAAAAGAAATCCTTGTTTTGTAATAACACCGTAAGGGTTCCTTGTTTACTGCGGACCCCTAAACAAGTACAAATTTGACGTTATAAGACGTTGCGGCCCGAACGTGTTAACGGCTGATCCTGTGTGGCCACACTACGTACCCTCTGCGTGTCGTTGAAGGCCCGCAGCAGCAGGCGCACCAGGTGGTGCACGGCGCCGTGCTCGCGCAGCGGCGCGTAGTTGGCGGGGCACAGCGCCAGGTTGCGCACCAGCCCCACCACGGCCTTCACCAGCGGCCAGCGGGACGGCGGCTGCAGCAGCTTCACGATCACCTGCGGGTGGGCACATCATTGTTAGAGATTAAGTTCTGTTTACGTTCTTATTTTGTAATTTTTATTTCTGCTTGAGTACAGTTTTCATTGTTTTGTTGGTATATGTTGGCGTGTGCTATCTAACATATGGCAAGTAATTTAATTTAATGTTTTGTGTTTCATAGTGTTAATTACTTGGCATATGATTTGTATATAATTTTTTTTTTTAACTGAACAGACAGTTGTGCTGCTGGGGAGTTTGTTGCGCGACTTCTTTCCAGCTAAAGCACTAGGAAGTGGTGAAGGATAGGCGTTTTTAGGGGACTGTCTTGTGTAATTTTGACGTTCGAAAAGTGCTGATTCTCAGCCTAGTTTGAATAAGTAACTTTTGATTTTGATTTTAGAACCAAGGTTGTTTATGTGGAACAATTAACAATTTAGTATTATTTTGTGAAGACAATTTCAATATTGTGATAGTCATCAGTACTATCACAATATTGAAATTGCCTTTAATCGACAAATGCCGCAGTAAAATTACCGAAACACCACTTTCATAGTTTATTATAACATGCGAATGTATGCGTGGCAGTTACACTGGTGCATGGTAGCTAGCTTAGTTGTCATGACTACGATAAGGCTTTTAGATATGTAGATAATTATTTTCCTAATTTTTGATGTGCTGAATATTTTGAAACTGTTTGTCAGTACCTAACGTTACATTTTTTACAACATAATCATTGTCATTATGTGAATGTCCATGCGTGGCAGTTACACTGGTGCATGGTAGCTAGCTTAGTTGTCATGACTACGATAAGGCTTTTAGGTATGCAGATAATTATTTTCCTAATTTTCAGATGTGCTGAATATTTTGGAACTGTTTGTCAGTACCTAACGTTACATTTTTTACAACATAATCATTGTCATTATGTGAATGTCCATGCGTGGCAGTTACACTGGTGCATGGTAGCTAGCTTAGTTGTCATGACTACGATAAGGCTTTTAGGTATGCAGATAATTATTTTCCTAATTTTCAGATGTGCTGAATATTTTGGAACTGTTTGTCAGTACCTAACGTTACATTTTTTACAACATAATCATTGTCATTATGTGAATGTCCATGCGTGGCAGTTACACTGGTGCATGGTAGCTAGCTTAGTTGTCATGACTACGATAAGGCTTTTAGGTATGCAGATAATTATTTTCCTAATTTTCAGATGTGCTGAATATTTTGGAACTGTTTGTCAGTACCTAACGTTACATTTTTTACAACATAATCATTGTCATTATGTGAATGTCCATGCGTGGCAGTTACACTGGTGCATGGTAGCTAGCTTAGTTGTCATGACTACGATAAGGCTTTTAGGTATGCAGATAATTATTTTCCTAATTTTCAGGTGTGCTGAATATTTTGGAACTGTTTGTCAGTAGCATAACTTTTTTTACAACATAATCATTGTCATCCTTTTGCCCTCATCCTTGGAACGGCCTTCTTAGCGTTTTAAACACTGTTACGCAATCAATTTTAAGTTCTACGTACCGGCAATCCATAATGCAGACGCACAGCGTTCTGCGCCATCTCGCTCTCGACGTGGCGCGACGTAAGGTGGCGCAGCGCGCACACGGCGGGCTCGGTGATCTCCTCGCGGTCGCCGGCCGACACCACGGTGCGCACCAGCGCGTCCACGCCGCCCGCCTGGCACACTGTCACCTGGGGACAAATGTATGTTAGAAATTCTCGGGAATAAATTCTCTAAATGCTGGTGAAAACCACATCAAAATCAGTTGAGTAGATTAAAAGAACAACACTGCCACACAGGCAGACACGAAAACTGACTTTCATTTATAATTTGTTTACATATAAGATATTGGGTCATATATGAGTTTATGTCCGCAAGTCCACATCTAAGCGCGTAACTTTTGTGCCAGCCATAAACCCTCTTGCCTCATACAATTTTTGTGAGGGTCGGTTAGTGCACAGTCTTCTTCCGTTGGACCCGTCGCCACAGGATTCACCTTTCCAGCCATAACATCTTTAACAGATGTTTGCGAAGTCACATGGATAAGTTACCAATGTAATCAACATTGGAACATCATTTAATAACTGAGAATACTAATATTATAGGAAATATTTTTTTTTTGTACCGAATAAGCTCCGAAACTACTGGACCGATTTTAACATTTTTTTCACCAATAGAAAGCTAAATTATCAGGAAGTAACATGGGCCACTTTTTTTTTTTAATAGAGATCCCTACGAAAATTACAATTACGTCACCCAAGGTATCAAAAATTTGCCTCTATTAAGTCTATTAAGCGTGGGCTGCGAAAACTATTAATAATACATCAAAATAATATATTATGTTTATAGTACTCATTACCCACAAAGTCCGCAGGGGTATTTGTCTTACTAATATAGTTAAGTCACAATAACCGTTTTTGTTCAAATTAGTCAGTCAAAACACGGGTAAAATCGAAAGATGATCTCTGGAACTGCCCGTCGGATTTGAAAGATTCTTTTTGCATTTTATAGCCCAATTCTTGAGAAAGGTTAAAGGCTATTTAACATTACGCTATGACCCTTGGGAGCCGAACAAAAAGAAAAAAAGTCAAAAAGAACGCTTAGCGAAAACGAAGTTAAAGCACGGGCGGGCGATGGGATGCGACACGTGGCCGGTCGGTGGCCGAAATTTCATGTGGACGAAGTCGCAAGCTGAAGCTAGTAGTTAATAATGAACTATGTATCTCAGTGCAACTTGAGCTTTAAATAACACAATAAAATAGGTCACTTATTTATTGTATAACAAAGAGTTTTGTTCATAACTTTTCCAAGATTACTTAGCCATGCAATCTAAAAGAGAATTGCATCAGCTTTTGACCTCATTATCCTTTACTCCTGATAATTCACTTGATCATTTAAATTTATTACTCCTTTGTATCAGCAAGATTAAATATTACATTGGACATCGCTAAAGGGTTGCACAGAGAGTTATTTATGCGCCTAGAGTGGTGGAGTAATTAAAAAGAAGAAATATTATGAAGATTACCTTATTGCGTTGGTTGTTGCAAGTCAAGTTAGACAGGATACCAGCAGCGCAAGTGACGATGTTGACGTCAGTAGAGGCGAGAACTTGCACGAGGCTTTGCAGCAAAGCTTCCAGGCCCTCCACCTCATGAGAAATTAAAATAAAATCATTATAAAGTTCACATAAAATACACAACCTAATCATCAAAGTAAATACTTGAACAAAAGCTCAGTACTTTATTGCCAATTAAATTTACAACTGAGAGTTCTAATATCATAAATATATAAGTAATATGTAGAAACCATAATTTTGTAATACCTTAGTAGCTGCATCGGATAGATTCCTCAAAGTCCAGAGACAGTTCTGCACGAGGCGACCGCTGGGGTTGCCGAGGTGCATAGCCAGGGCTTGCATGCCGCCGGCCTCGACGATCGCAGGCTTGTTGCTGGAGCACACTGACAGAACCTGGAGAAAAAGTTGGTATTACAAAAAATATGAAGACAAGTTATTATTATATTAAAAGCTGCTGTATATTGTTAGCCCATCATGAGAACTCCTTTTACGAAACCAACTGAGATATAAGTTGACAATTGACTTTACCCTAGTGCAGGGGGTAAACTCAAATGTTATTCGTTCTTCTATCTTTATCTTTTATTTATTTATTTATATATACTTTATTGTACACCACAAAAATACATGACAAAAAATAAATCAAACACTACAAAATATACAATGGGCGGCCTTATCACTTTCTGCGATTTCTTCCAGGCAACCATGGGATGGACAGTAATTTGCCTGGACATAAAGTGGGGCTGTCATTGGTGTGTGTGTCTTTTAACAGGGATGTAATTTTATTATTAGGCACAACCATCATGTTGTTTATCTTATGAGACCGGAGTTGTTGTTTATATAAAAATGAATCAAAAATAGTTGTGCTTACCTTCAGAACCCTGGAGGTAGTCCACAGCAACTTTTCGTAGTCGTATGAGCGCATAATACGGACCAATTCGATAGGTCCCTGGGAAGCCAGAATGATCAGCTTAGACTCTTGGTTTCCATAGGCCAAGATCTGCAGGCAATCGGTCACAATCGCCAGGAACTTCACATTGTTCCTTTGGAGTAGGGCCACCATCTTTTGAAGACCTCCGGCAAGACGTACAGCCATCTTTGATCCATCCTGATGTAGGAGCAGGTTATGCAGAGTTGTGATTGCATAGAACAGTACAGATTCTACTGGTGAGCTTAGCAGTTTCACCAAAGCAGGGATTCCACCACTCTTGAAGATGGCAAGAAGACCTTGACGATGGTGAGACAAGTTGTGCAAGGTTCCCACAGCCCCCTTGGTAGTCTCCAGGTCATTGGAGTTAGAAATAGCGCGCACTAAAGCAGCAACCATTTGAGGCGAGTTCATGATGGCATGGCGAGATGCCTCCTTCTTGGAGAGCTGGTGAACCATCATGGCAGCCTGGGAGACAACCACTTGATCCTCATCATTCAGTAGCTTGATCAACTCTGGTATAGCCCTGGAATAAAGGTGCGTGGTCAAATAATGCTGCCTTTATGAGTCAATACATAATTTGAATTTTAAAATACATACTATCACTGATGCACATGACTGTTTAGCCAAGTCCACTTTGTATGACAATGGTATTGATCAATCATTATTTCGATGTTTATTTTCTGAGAACCTCAGTTGCTAGTATGGTTTAACAACAGATTTTAACCACAATACAATTAGACTGTCTGCCTTTTTTATAATTTTTTAGACTTCCTCAGTAGTGGAGCGGTTGCAAGTGTGACTACTGAGCACAGGGTTCTTGTTTGAATCCCCATAACAGGCAAGAGTTATTGAGTTTTTCCACTAGGAATTTTTCAGCTGCAACCTGGAGTTTAGATTTGTGCCAAGGTGATGGAAAGTTTCACACCCCAAATGAATTTTAACATAACTGGCGCAAAGTGATGTTCAATACACCTCTGCCAGCCCTTCGGAGGATAAACGCGTGATATTATGTGTGTGAAATGAAATTCATTTTTTTTATGAGAGATTACCTGGTGGCTAGGTCAGCATCATCCTGATAGTTGATGAGGTTGACGACAGCATGCTTGAGCATTTGCGACGGCTCAGCAAGCCGCTGCACGGCCGTCGGCTGCGCAGGGTCCAGTTGAGTGGAGGGGATCTCAATACCTTCCTCCAGGGTCTCAGGGAACATGGCAGCCCGGACACGCTGAGACCGTGTCTGGGATAGCTGCTGGTTCATGTCTAAAGCAAAGAGGGATCTTAGCTAATATAATCAGCAAAAAGATTAGTTATTTCTACAAATTTACTTCTTACTCAAGATATTTTTATTATCAAGTCTTGATAATAAAAATATCTGTAGGAAAAATCTAGAAAATGTCCTTCTACTCATATGTTAACCAGTTGGAAAGTTCAGTCTGAGCCTAAGGTAAAAAGTTGTAAGCTGTAGAATATGGCATGCCACAGAAGACAATTTTAAATATTTCAATTTCTATTCTTGTATGACACTAAATACATAAAATCATAGAATAACATACTATAATGTTATCAAAAACCTAATGAGTCATTTGTAACCTGTCCCATGTTACAGATAATCACTCAATTAATATGATGACAACTTGACTCCTTTGACTATCATATTTTAAAATTATGTGTTGAGGTAAATATTTCATAAAATTCATAAAAAACGGAGAGATAGTGTATATCATTATTCAACTTACCATCAACTTGCTCCTGGGTAAAACCCTGAGCGAATCCCTGATCCAAGTCAAACATGAGTTGGTCTCCCTCCATCTCATCATCTTCTTTGCCCGTAAGTGATGGGACCTATGAAGGAAAAATAACTTATAATAGGTATTCTACAAGCTATGCCTTACTCAGAGAAAAAATCCTATACAATGGCACAACCTCCAACCTGAATAAAAATTATTCGACTTTGTTTGAATAAAGAATATTATGTCAGGTTGATCTTTCATTCGGTTGGTCTTTCTATCCTGTCCTTACATGACAAGGTAATAGTAGAACTAAGAAATGAGGGTGCAGTCAGCGTCAAAAATATCGGGACGAACCGACTTCAAAATGATCTCAACAACTAAGAAAATTAAACTTTATCTCAATTTGATAAAATTTTTGTCAGAATGACAGTTGTTGTGTACTTTCTTCATTTTGAAACAGTTCTTGTGTCATTGAGTTAAAATTTAATTTTCATAGTTGTTTAGATCTTTTTGAACAGTCTGTTTGACCCGATATTATTGACGCTGACTGTACATGTCAACCATACCACATACAAATGTTAGGTAAGTACCTGTAGGATAAACAAGAATAACAACACAGAACTTTGTCATTGTTTGTTTAATGTTTTCTTTTCAATGGTGTAGACATGTGGTCAATATGTCAATAATTATGGTAATCACAACCAACTAATAAAATACTTTCACTAAACCATTTCAATATGAGTGAATAAAAAAACAAGCTTCTTAGTACAGTTTTGGAATCTTAAACAACACTTGAAGTTGTTTTGTTTCAATCAATATTAACTCTGTTATAGACAGAGTACAACACAGAAACACTATCATTATGATTTTCTCTAAATTTTTCACCACTTTCAGCAGCTTCAGTTAAACTAATCAACAAATGAGATGAGTAACAAGCCAAGAAATTAAAATATTTTTACTTCCTACATAGACAGTTCAATTATATTGAAACCATACATTATTTAGAGGTTTCTGCCTGGTAAATCTTTTGGTCAGGGGGTTGTCTTCGGGGCGGAGTTGACTATAAACGATCATACCCAAACTTAAGTGGTGTATTGAACATACCTGAGTAGCAGCCCCGGAGTTGATGCCAGAGTCAACCAGGTAGGAGTTCTGCTGCCACATGAGGGTCTGCTGCTCCTTGCTGGGTGCCATCGGCACATCGGAGCCTGCATAGTTGCTGTGAGACACTGGAAAAGAGAATGACAATGCTTGTAGTTACACTTTGAAGTTTAATCAGCTAGGAATGCTATCACCTAAAGATGATTGTTTATTTTTTTTTAAACAAATTGATTGCTTGGTTGGAAATAAGTTGGTTGACTGAGATGATGAAAATGGAACACAGCAGAATAAGAAATATTTTGAGAATTCTACAAATGTTGCATGGAGTAAGAGGTAGTAAGATAGAACAATCGATTTGATCTTATTTACCACTTAAAATCAAGGTGACATATTGTGGTATTATCATTCTAGGCAATTATGAATGAAATATATTTGATAATATTGTCGAAACTCCCGTCAATACCTTTGTTATGAGTCACATCACAGTCACGACGTTCTAAAAGTATCTACCTAACTATAATCATTATCTAGAACACCTCTATTTTATCTACTTCTGCATACTTATTGAATAAGTAATAAAATAATTAATACTAAACTATGTATGACTTACTCGTGCGGCTCTGGGACGATGGTATCTGATAGCTCATGGTTCAGAGGATGCAACAATGCACCCTGCGCCTGTAAAAAAAAACACCATGATTTTTACCGATCACTACGCCGCCATGGGTATCGATCTAAGGTTTTAAGTAAACAAATAGATTAGGTTCTTTTATTCACATAACACTTCAATATGCACCGTGTTTCATGCATTCAACGGCTCTAGGAAACGTATACAATAACACAAATAAACAAGCACTCCATGGACTAAATACCAATACCACACCCGACCCCATAAAATGTTTGGTATTCGATTGATCGTTACACTTAGATTTTTTCATTCTATAACTAAGGAATGTCACGCGGATTGTACTTGCCTTGACTACCGTAAGCTGTAAGAGATTAATACAATTAATTTACACTACTATTCTGATAAAATGATGCACAATGAACCCACCACCGTCACAAAATTGACATGACAATATGGCGGCCATGCAATCGTAACTTGTCGGGTGTTCTCGTAGAGATCGGTAGCGGAGTTAGCTATATTTCTATCTCGTTTTAACTTGTTAAGCTTACGTAAGTTTGTCATTTTCTTTCATCAAAGCAACAGTGCAGAACAATAGTACCAACTGTATGATAAAGTTTGTCTAATATTTCAATGGATAAAGTATCTCACGGTTTGTTTTACGCAAAAACCTTGTTAAAATGGCTTAGCACTATTGACGGCAGTGATAATCAGTGATATTCCAGTATACTCCCAAAATTATGCATCAAAGATTCGTGATGCATGTATTTTTCTGGGATTACGACAAGCTGTGAAACCACCGATACAGGGCTATAAAAATTGGCCAAGTGCGAGACGGACTACCTAAGGGTTCCGTAACAACCACTGTTCTTATCATGTAATATATGTATACACAATTATCTAATGTTGTTTATTTTTCTTGTTGCTTTAATATAGAGTAGGTACAGCTCAGAATACGGCAATGATAGACGCATGCGCTGTGACGCTTATCGTTTTCGAAATAGAGCTGAAGCAAAAATCAAAAAAAAATCGAGGTTTAAAAATTTGCCATGCTAGAACCCATAACTACTCATAAAACAAAAAAATCAAATACAAAACGGATAAAACTTCAACTGGTTAGCTTAATTAGATATTTTTACCTACAATCTACATCTAAAATAAATACTAAAGATACCCTATGACAAACAGACAAGCAGAAAGACGCCTACACCGTCTGTTATGCGCCACAGTGCAGCGTAGGCTTAACCCAGTATACTATAGTAGTCTTTGGGCTCAGCGGATACCGTGGACACCCGTCCGTTGCATTCGGAACTCTTGAGTAGGTATATATTTTCTGTGATTCGGAACCCAAAAAATATTATTGACGGATTGACGGATGACTTCGCTGGCTGCTGTCTATTATTTGTCTGCTTTTCATTTTGCTTTGTCTTACTACTCGTACATTGATTCTCTAAACTATCAGAGGAAATACATAGTACTTGAAGAGGATATCTACCGAAGACTAGCTGCCACCCACTAATAGTTGCAGAACATCGCATGGTGTTCGATAATTATTGAACTTAATTAGGTACAGGCATTTCAGTGCAAACATGAGTGCACAAGGCATGTCCACCTATGATCTAAACAGATCAACTTACAGCCGCTTTAATGTTTCTAAAAGCACCTCAGACATTAAGGTATTCGTCCGTGAATTTAGAGAACGAGTAATAAATTGCCTGAAACGCGAAGAAGAATGCGGTAAAACTCCGTTTAGGTCATTTGCTGAAAGGCAGCTTAGTGTTGCTGAAATAACTTGGCAACAAGATAATACCGAACGATTTCTTAAAGATACTGCTAATCAAAGTTTAGTGCACGAACATTATTTGGCGGTATGTGGCTTTATCTGCTCTATGATTTATACACCTGACGGAGAAACTATCATCGTAGGACATTCTTCTGGCTTGATTCAGGTATGTGGGAAATACTGAGTGGACAAATGCTTGTTTTCCTCTTTCAGTTGTGTTTTTGCAGTCGGGTTATTGTTTTTTAAAATAATTAAAAAACAAAAACCCGACTGCAAAAACACAACTGAAAGAGGAAAACAAGCATTTGGTATCATCTATAGAATTTTGGTATCGCAGGCACAAACAAAAGTTACACCTTATTTCAGATGATTGGTTTGTGCCTGCGATACAACATTCTATAGATTATACATAGGTAATGCTTTTTTCCACTTGTAGTTGTGTTTTTCAGTCGTTTTTTTTTTTGTTTTATTTCATTATTTTTAGATTTATTTATTAGGAATTGACTCATTGCTAGCTTTTATTTGATATCAATAGTATTGTAATTTATTTTTAATAAAAAAGTCTTCCTCTCCCTTTTTTTTTTTGGATTTGCAGATGCAATATAAATATTATATAGAAATTATATTATATTTATTATATATGTCACTCCCACAATTACCTAAGTCTAATCTAACGACACCTCTTGTGTTAAAATCTATCAAGCCGTTTAGGCTACAGAGCGTGCCAAAGAAAAAGACATACATAGGTACTCTCGAAAAACATTACCCTCCTTCTGGGGCAGTCGGGTACCTAACTAACCTACCCAGCTTCTAATTTTATTAATTTCTGAAGTAGGGCTACCAGTAACAAAGGAAGTTATTTAAGCTAGTCGTCGGCGTCGCCTTGACTGTATCTAGTGGTTGCGGGCGCGGATACTGAGCCTGAGCTCCTGGATTCGATCCTTAGGTCGAGAAAATTGTTATTGGGGATTTCTGAGTCTGAATATGTACCTAGCTATTAACTCGCCCATAAATAACATGGGATTAACATGGGAAAAACTGGCGAAATATGGGTGAAGAAAAACCCATATTTCGCCAGTTTCCTAACCCTACGAGGAATGTAGGCCTGCAGGCTTAGCATGACACTCTCTATTTCTTTGAAGAATAGACGCGGCTCTTTCTATACAAAGTGACATTTCGTTTCTCAGTTTTTGACATTTCACCGTAGAAATCCTTCTACAATCTGTCATCTTGTCTTTCGTTTCTAACGATCTTTGTCTAGGTCCTTTTTTATGTAAAAAGATTTCTACGGTGGGATGTCAAAAAAGGAGAAACGAAATGTCACTTTGTATGAAAAAGAGCCGTGTCTATTCTTCGAAGAAATAGAGAGTGTCATGCTAAGCCTGCTGGCGTAATAATGCTATGTAGTACCTACAGTTATTATTGCCTTTTGCCCGGTTGATGGCAATAGGTTCGCCCCCTATTATATGGGACTTAAAAATAATTGATGAAATGTGGGTGTACTACAGGTACACCTCTACCCAACCCTTCGGGGAAACAAGGCGTGATGTTATGTTATGTTAGTAGGTACAGTCGCTAGCACATGAGGTTAAACGAAACTGTAAAATTTCTCCAAATGATTAAGATTAAAATCGAATGAGAAAATGACTGACTGACTGTACCTACATACATATATGGTTAATGTTTTCACTAGTCAGCCTGTGAAAGTCTATCTAGTCTATGTTTACGCGGGATAGATAGGTATGGAACCTTCAACGCAAAACGTTCAAATTGCCGACAAACAGGTAGGTCACGCCAAAAATGCCAGACCCTGAACTAAAAGAGGTTCTTCAGGAATACGCAAAGACTATCAAAGAATATTTTCGCAATGAGTTACACCCGAAAACATGGTATCCGATGTTCTATCGCGAGAAATCAAAAGAAAGGTTTGACCCATGGAAATCATGGGTAAAAGAGAATGATGACAAGTATTTGAAAAACACTCCTAACAAAATAATGCAACACAGATGGTACTCTTCTGAAAAGGGTGCTATAACTTCAATGCAATTTTCACCAAACGGATATCATATTATTGTCGGCCATGCCTCTGGCAGCATTGAGGTGGGTGAGCTTAACCATCTACCTGATTGTTTTAGCTCCACAAACACTACTGAAGCTCCTCAGTTAATGGAATGAGGGAAAGCTTAGAGCCCCCCCCCCCTCTAAGCTTTCCCTCAGCAGAGGGGAGTGGATGGTATTTTAAGCAAACCTAAAATAACAACCTATCTTTGAACCCAAAATTCCTGTCTTTTGATGTGCGCTACACGTACTGAAACGTCTCAGAGTTTTTGTAATTACAGTAGTACAATTTGATTCTCTTTGAATAGGAAGGTACCTACTTTCAGACAAAAGATTTCTGAAATATTCAAATTGAGTCAGCCCGTTTTCACGAGCTGTTGGATTTTCAACTTTCTGCGCTGAGCGGAGTGTTAAATATCCAACAGCACGCTTTTATCTTGACTTTAATTTAGGTGTCGTCTAATGTTAGCGAAAACGGGCATAAGTGTCGATTTTTAGGGTTCCGTAGTAAACAAGGAACCCTTATAGTTTTGCAATGTCCGTCTGTCTGTCTGACTGTCACGCTTAGTACTAGAAAGCTGTAATTTGCCATAGATATACCTACATATTGATCACGCCGACAAGTGCTAAAAAAAAACCTTGAAAAAAAAAATTTTTAGTGTACCTGCCTTGCACGTAATGTGGGGATGATATTTTTTTTTCTCGTCTATCTCATGATGTGGGGTATCGTTGGATAAGCCGTTCAAAAATATTACGGGTCTGTGAACACCATTTTTTGATTCAAGGATCTGTTTGCGTAATATTAAGCTTTAAATTGCTAACTTCTGTTAGAGTCAAGTGTCCCCCTGCCAACTAAATGGTTGTTTATGGAGATTTGAAAAAATCATTATAATTATATAATGAAATTACAAGAAAAACTATAAATAGCTACAAGCTAACAAGTACCTAATACCAACTTAAATTTGCAGTTGGAGAATTGATCGTAACGTAGGTATACCGATGTATGGGAGAACATGTTTTTCAACTACAATGTCAATTTTTTTTTGGAATAAATTCATCCTAAGTAATCCCAACTACGGAACTCTTCATTTTGCGTGCTCTAACACGTACCCGGTCTTTTTGAGTAACTACGTAAAACAATAATAGTCTCTGGAATTCCAGATGCGGCACGGAAGTACAGGCACGGTACTCTGCACGTTACGAAACATTCAGTTTCCACCGAAACCCGTGCATGCTCTGGAGTACAGCCCAACTGAACCGAATATCTGCTACGCGGCTAGCATGGACGGAGCTGTGTATCGAATCGAGATCCCACACGTATGTGAAATCCGAATCTATTAATAGCAGTAGGTAACTATGGGTATTGAATACAAGCTCCTGTTTAATTGGAGGCTAAGTATGATTCGCTTTGGTTGAGCTCTACGTTATGAGGGCAATTTGGAATTGGAATCTTTAATTATGGGTAGGTACATTTATCTACACCAGGGATTCCCAAAGTGGTCGATATCGACCCCTTGGGGTCGAAATCGGTCTCCCAGGGGTCGACATAAACGAAAACTGATTTTGGGGGTCGACGAGGTCTAAAAATCGACTCCTGTTAATTAAAACAACTACTTATTTGAAACTTTCAAAATACTGTATAAGTTGTGTTACGTGTACCAACTTGTTATAAGAATGACTAATATTTTAGTAGGAAGTATCATTGTTGTACTTTTAAAAACTTAACAAGTCGATGAGCGTCCACAAGTTCGTACAAGATGAAAAAATTTGGCTATGGGGGTCTGAGGGTATCAGTTCATTTTGGAAAAGGGGTCTCTTGCCCAAAATAGTTTGGGAATCCCAGATCTACACGATACTCTGTGACGTAAAGCTGGAACTTTACCCTACTCCTTTCTGCAGAACGCCAAAAACTGGATTCATAAAAAATGTACTCTTTTACGCATCGCATCAGCCTTCGTTTGAAATATGTTTTTAGGGTTCCGTAGTAAACAAGGAACCCTTATAGTTTCGCCATGGCCGTCTGTCTGTCTGTCCCCGCTGTAGCTCAGAGACGCTTAGTACTAGAAACCTGTTGTTCAGCATAGGTATACTACATATTAATTACGCCGAAAAATTGCTAAAATATAATATTGAAATAAAAACATTTTTTTAGGGTCCCTTGCACGTAATGTGGGGATGTTTTTTTTTTTCTCGTCCCATGGTGTGGGGTATCGTTGGAAAGGTCGTTCAAAAATATTGCGGGTTTGTGAACACCATTTTTGATTCAAGGATCCGTTTGCGTAATATTAAGCTTTATAGTGTTCATTTTTGTTAGAGTCCAGTGTGTCCCCTCTGCCAGCTAAATGGTTGTTTATGGAGATGTGAAAAAATTCATGGCAGTAGTACATAATTATAATGAAATTAAAAGGAAAACTATCACAGCTAAGTAGGCTTTACAAGTTAACGAGTAATAGTCGATCAACTTAAATTTGCAGTTGTAGAATTGACCGTGACGTATATACATAGATGTATGGGAGAACAGTTATCTCGCCCCCCACTTTCAGTACATTTGCGCGAACCATAGTAAAAATCTACGTTCATCACACAATCGTCTTCTGCAATGTCCCATTCACCGCACTGACTTTATTCACTCTTCCTTCTTCGTTCAGTCTATCTCTCTGTGGAATGCGCTCCCCCAGGAAATCAGGATGGCAACCAACCGATTATCCTTTAAAGTTAAAGTTCGCGAGCACATTCGTAAGAAGCTGGCAGTATCATCACAACGGTAATGTTTTCCCATTGTTTGTTTAATCTGTTTAGTATATTCGTGTATTTATTTGGTCTTATATTTATGTATAATTAGGTATATGTATGTACAATATACTTATATTTTAATAAATATTTATTCCACAGTTTTCGTTATTGCACCTACCGCTGCACATAGGAGTATTTAACCCAAAAAGTCGATCAAAAGTCGAATATTACAAAGTATAAATATGAAAGTAGTTTTCGCTACCTGTCAAACCGGAAGGGTCGGGGGGACAATATATCGCTCGACTCTCTTTTGTTCTCGCTGACATTCCGTTCACAATCAGTCGTCTTTCTAACGCAAGCTTGATCGTACGAACGTAATACGCAGTAAAAGTGAGTCAACTAAATTGTTAAAAATAAGTGTTAAAATTAGATTAATCCGGTTAAATCAAATTATAGTTATGGACGGTATAGAACAAGGTATGTAAAATTTAAATTACTTTTTTTTTTGTCATATATACTTTTAATAATTATTTACGCCATTTTTTGTTGGGTACATTAAAATGATGAGTCGATTCCACCCTTTTTCAATATTTCAAAATCTTTTTGTTGTATTTCCGGACTTTTCCCGAGTCAAATTCTTTTATCATCTTGTTGTTAGATATACATATTAGAAATTTAAAAAGAAAATAGCTGCCACCACGTGCCAAAATGTTAACATTTTGAAAATTAAGTGCATGTGGTATTTACCAAAACAAACTTTATTTTGCGGTCACTTAAGTTAATTTCAGATATCTCTTGTTGTAGGGCCTTCCGGTGTTAAGATCGTGACGCGAGAATATGTTTTTCGAAAAGCGAGGGAATATACTGAACCAGATTTCGGAGTAAAGTTGAATTTACTGGAGTTTGAAATAATTAATAACTCTTCATTCCCTACTGATCAAAAATCAAAGTTTATTCATACATTTTCTCGTCTCAAGTCTGAAATGAAGTCTAAGTGGCAGACAGCAAAGCGAACAGAAAGTGTGTTTTTGAAAAAATACCATGATTGGTTACAAGGTACTCTTGAAATACCGAAAAAAATAATTAATACCGAAAGATCCCACGTGGGTCGGCCAAGCAAAGATTTCGCGGAACTAACAGACTGCAGTAAGCGTCGAAAAACATCACATCTACGTGGCAAAGATGAAGCAGAAACACTCATTTATGCAGGTCAAATGGCGCTTCGTGAAAAAGGAAACGTGGATGGTGCATATGTAATAAAAGATATTATGGCATCCCCAACACGTGGTCGTAAATATCGTGAAGCGTTCAGAAAGAGTGCTACACCTGAAGCAAAAATTAAGCAACTATCGCCAAGTCAGGCTTTGTCTATGTTTGTGGAAGCTGCATTGACAAGAAAGCAGTACGAAATAATTAGAGAAAGTTCTAAAAAACTATACCCGTGCTACTCGATTTTACAAAAAGCAAAACAAGATTGCTATCCAAATGTCAAGACATACAGGGTCACTGAAACGTGTGCAGAAATTAAATTACAAGCATTACTAGACCACACTGTTCAGCGTTTTATATTATATCTTGAAGAAGTATTACAAACTTTACCAGAAGAAGAATTGGTGAACCTAGTGTTCACATATAAATGGGGATGTGATGGCTCGCAGCAGGCCCAATACAAACAAAAATTTGCTAACAGCAGTGAATCTGACGCAAATATTTTTCAATCATCACTTGTGCCATTACAGTTGATAAGTAAGGGTACTAAAAAAATTATTTGGAACAATCCATCACCGTCTTCTCCGCGTTACTGTCGACCAATGCGGATCAGATTTATACACGAGAGCAAAGATGTAACAAATGATGAAATTAATTACCACAAAGACCAAATTAAACGGTTGACGGGCACGAAGATAACTTTCGGGTCTTATGAAATAACAGTTACTCATAACTTGTTACTCACCATGGTAGATGGCAAAGTGTGCAACTCAGCAACAAACACAACCTCTACAATGAGATGCTATATTTGCAAAGCCACATCAAAAGATTTTAATAAACTCGAAAAGTTTAACGAGACCACATCAACAGAGCTACAAAATTTGGAGTTTGGCTTGTCTATCCTACATGCTCGCATCAGATTTTTTGAAACATTACTTCACCTTTCTTACAAACTTCCTATAAAGAAATGGCAAGTGAGAACTCAGGCCGAAAAAGATATAATAAAAGATAGAAAAGCAAAAATCCAAGAAGCATTCAAAAATGAACTCGGATTAATAGTGGATGTACCTAAAGCCAATTTCGGGAACACTAATGTCGGGAACACTAGTAGAAGATTTTTTAACAATATAGAAATATCGGAAAATATCACTGGTATTGACAAAACTTTAATAGAAAGATTAGCAGTTATTTTAGAAGTGATATCAAGTGGCTAAAAAATTAATATTGAAAAATTTGACACCTATAGCCAAGACACAGCGAAGATGTATGTAGAATTATACTCATGGTATCCTATGACACCTACACTTCACAAAATCTTAATTCATGGGCCTACAGTTATTAGACACGCCATACTACCAATAGGGGCCTTATCAGAAGAAGCTGCAGAAGCTCGTAATAAACATTTTCGGAAATTCAAGGAACAATATGCAAGAAAATTCAGTAGAACTGACTGTAATATAGATGTTTTAAATAGATTATTATTAACTTCGGACCCATATTTGACAAGTATTAGACCAAAAGTGTCTAAAAAATCAAAACCTTTTAAAATGGAAACTATAGAAATGTTAATGTCCTACGAAGTTAATATCGATGAAGGAGATGCAGAAGATAGCGTACATGATTCAGATGAAGAGTAGTAGTTATAAGCGATTTTATTAGTTTAATAATTAATTAGTTTATAAGTTTTTACGTGTAAATTGTTTTGTGTGTATTGTTGTTGTTGACATATTGTAATAAATAGTGACAAACCATTTTTTTTTACATTTATTTCAAATTCCTGCTTCAAAAAATAGCTCAAAGTATTTTTTAAACATTTTCTATTACATTTTAATAACAATAAATAAATTTTAGCCAATAAATAATTTTGATCGACTTTTTGGGTTAAATACTCCTATGTGCGCTGTCTGTCTCTGCATCACCCGAATGTTGACTGGTAGAAAATGCCTATGGCATTAAGTCCGCCTCTGTACATTTGTGTGAGTAAAGTATTAAATAAATAATAATAAACAAGTTTATCAACGACATAGTCAAGTTTGTTTTTGGGATAAATTCATCCCACCTACGGAACCCTTCATTGTGCGTGGTCCGACACGCACTTAACCGGTTTTTGAATACTTCGTATGAATAACTTAGCGAAACAACGAAGACCATCCATTTTTTAACACCCGTGTAGGTGGTTGCGAAATTCAATATTCGTATATTGTCCTTTTAACGCAAAATTCCTGAGTGAATTCAATTCATCAAATAGAATTATTTATCGGAGCACAAAAGCGCGTGTATTCATTTCCGTTGTTGCGATGTAGCAAATAACAACTGGGAATAACGAAGATTAAAATGTTATCCTCCATTCCCACTGGTATTAGCAGCCTAGCGGTTTGTGTGTAGATAGCCTTTCACCAGGAATTGTTCCTGCGAGGCTTTGAAACAAGCGACGCGATGAGTACTCGAACTTCACGGTAGTGTTGAACCTCCGCCTCCGGTTCCACCTACGTAAGTTTCTTGCGGAGTTTTAACCGAGGTTTGTCTACGTTACGTCAACGTGCGAGAAGCGACACAACGCGCGAGTCTTGCGCACGAAATTGTCAGAATTGTGTTTGTGCAGCCGGCAAGCGGGTAGGAATGGACTAGGAACTTAACTAGTAATGTACAATGATGTACCCATTTTAATAGACTTTTTGAATATGATTAGGTAGATTATGTTTCATTAAAAACATTAGTTACCCTCTTTCTGGGGCAGTCGGGTAATAAATGATTCTTGATTTTATTTTCCCACCTCCGCTTCCGCCTCCGCATCCACGGAGGCTAAGCTCTTTACCTCTGCATCCGTTAAAAAGACCTCCGTTACAACTTACTCCACGTCACGTTTGGTAGGGATAGCTGAGTTAGTTTGTTATAAAATTTTCTAAGGTATTTTAATGCGTGAGCGTCAACAAATGTTTTAGCCGTCTGTGCTTACATAGGTTCGGTTGCAGTTCTTAATAATGTTGTTGTATAATAAAATTGGTGTTGAGATTTGCGTCAATTATATTCAATCACAGATATCAGACCATGAAGTAACTGTAAATTATGCACAAGAACATAAACTCGTGCTGGAATTTCCGAATCGGAAATTTATTCGAATACGTAGCATTTCAAAAAGAACAATAACATCTTTGTGTAGAGTCTAGAATATTACAAAAATTGTAAGGAGGTACTCTATCAAACAAATACCCTCAACTTGTTTTTTTGTGTTTGTGTGCTTAATTTATTTTCTTTATGCGTCATGTTTAGCGCAAATAAATGCATTTCGTATCGTTAAATGTCAATCACCTACTGTAACTCGCTGGTTTCAAAGCCCCATCTTAAGGGCAGACCGACATAAATCAACTCAAATTGGCTGTCGGCCCTATCGATTAACGTTGTCCATTTATTTGTGAAGATGGATACGTCCGTGACAGACCCTCCAGGGTTTTGCATCAGAGCTGACCCGTTGCTGGATAGCCTGAACATACAATTTTATGGAAGCCCTGGAATCTCGTCGTATGCTACGGCGTTTATAACACGTGAGTTTTTCTTAAAGTTATTAAATCGTATACTGTAGTCGGCAGCAAACTCGCATATGTATCTACAGCTGTGGAACTTTGTGGGCTGTATAATAAGGAATGTGATAAAAACAAAAGGAGTGGGAATTAGCACATTATGCCACACAGAAACAAAGTAACTAGTCATAGTTACTTTAGTTATAAATAGGCGTAATGTACACGTACACAAGCTGCACGTTTAATAACTGTTACTTATGTAACTGTTTTTTTATGGTGTACATAATAAAGAGTATTCTATTCTATTCTTATAAACTCAAATAGCTCTTCTATTTTAGATATTTTTTTAAATTAAATCCAGGCATCTACGCTACTTCACGTCTACCCACTAGATCCAAGATTTCGAAGCTAGGTGTTATAGTGAAAGTCCAATAAGACGGATTTATTTGGGGTCGGCGCAACATGTCCCTTTCTTTAATACTTCTCTCCTCTCTTGTTCTCTACTAGTCGTCATCTCAGTAGTCACCCCCTTTCTAGCCATATCATCTTTTAACAGTCCATCCATCGTTTATTTGGTCTTCCCCTACTCTAGATATAGCTCTTATAACCATCTGCATTCATACTCAAAACCTTCCGCATGATATTTTCTTTATTCCTCCGCATCACATGCCCATACCATGACAACCGATTTCCGCACAACTTTTCAGTCACCGGTGCCACTTTCAGACTTCCTCTTATGTACTCATTTCTTATTCTATCCATTCGTGTCACACCACTCATGCCTCTTAGCATTTTCATCTCAGCTGCATGTAATTGCCTTTCATTCATCCCTTTTGTGGCCCAACATTCTGATCCATGCAAGACAGCAGGTCTAACCATTTTTGTATAAGTTAATCCATGGGCACTATAAGGTTCTACAGTCGGATCAAATTAGCAATGCAGCTAAGCGGATGGAACATTAAGGTTAGGTTAGTTGTAAAGGTATTCGAGTAGGTGCTAAATGTTGGTATAACATAGATTTC
Source organism: Atethmia centrago (assembly GCA_905333075.3). Taxonomy (NCBI): domain Eukaryota; kingdom Metazoa; phylum Arthropoda; class Insecta; order Lepidoptera; family Noctuidae; genus Atethmia; species Atethmia centrago. The sequence continues at coordinate 22,841,287 of HG995378.1, read as the reverse complement.
AAACCCATAATATTACTTTCAGACGCTTCATGTAAATTCTGGCGTTCAACTGCATCCAGTTAGACTGAAAGCTGACCCCAGTACTGTTGCGGAAAAGGCTAGGCAGATGATGAATCTTTCTTGACCTTGATACACAGGTCAAGAAAGATTCATTATCGGCTTGTTATTTGTTCCAAAAACGGGTGAAGACACTGGCTCCTGCATGTAACATAGGCACCACCTAGCTTAGGAGTCAGGGTTTTAATTAAAATTATTACACCTTTTATTTACGCCAAAAAAACTTAAAAAAAAAAAATTGTCTTTTGACGGCTGTTATTTTCTTTTAGAACGTTTCGCGGCTCTTTCATTGGGTATAATGGCGGACTCGACGAAAATGGCCGTCGGTTATGGAGACACATCGATCAAGATCTACGACATGGAAACACAGGAGGTGCGTTTATCAAATGTATGGATAGATAGATAAATTAGATTTATTTAGTGCACATAAAAGAAATAGCATAACACACAAACGCACAATTAAATAATAACTAATAATATGAATTTAAAGAAAAAAGAGGTGACAATGAACATATTACACCAAAAAAAAGAGTATATTTTAAAGAAATAAAGTGCCACATGACACACTTTAAATGAAATGACGAACATAAAAAGTGCAGTGTGCATCTCAAGCTTGCACCTAATGGGAGTCCAGCTCAGCAAGTATCAGGCAAATAGGTATACCTACCCACTTAACACTGGTATTCTACTGGATCCCTGCAGTGACATACGAACGAGCAGACGACATAAATACTTTACGAGGTGCAGCTGTACCAATTACCGACCGCCTGGAGGTTTTGGGCATGGAGTTGACGTCTGATCTCGGCTTCGATTCAACCATCGAGTCAAAAGCACAGACTGCAGCCAAAGAGCTGGGTATATCCTAAATAAGGTGAGGCAGTACATTTGGACATCGTCTAGTTTCAGCGCAGAGCCAAAAGGCTCATAGGCGACGAGGCGTTGGGGGCTAGGCTTCACAGCCTGGCTCATCGGCGTAATGTTGCTTGCCAGTCGGTCTTCTACAGACTGTACTTGGGAGAGTGTGCGCAGCAGCTCCACGACCTAGTCCCACCATCTTCCGTTTCACTACCGGTCTACCAGACGTACTGCAGGGTACCATCTGCACTTGGTCGATATACCGACACGTCGTACTCAGCGCTTCTCCTCTACCATTGTTATGCGCACGGTCAAAGCGTAAAACTCTCTGCCAGCGTCTGCGTTCCCTTCCACGTATAACCCGTCAGCCTTCAAATCAAAAAGAACATGAACAGGCAATTTTTAGGCTTGCTCGTTCCATCATAGACCTGATCCATCGCTTTCTATCGGGCCCATATCACAAAAAAAAAAACATAAAATATAAAAATAGTAATAAAAAACATCGCGAATTATTGGTGTAATAAGTTGTTATAAGTTACAACATTTTATCATTAGATTTTTAGCTTTCATAGTGATTTGGGAAAACCCTTTACATAGTTTTTACACCGACATTTATGTAGTTATTGTAGGTAACTAGGTACCTAAATACCTAGTTTATGGTGTAAATTTATTAAGACAGTCAGATACTATTGAAGTTGAATTTTCGATAATAATAATATTGGTTGGGATAACTCCGTTGTCGTTTTTGACATAGGGCCAAGATTGAAACTTTATATATTTTTTACTTTTACCCATAATAACATTACGTTTGCAAATTGCATTCTTTAAACCCTCATTTCTCAAACTCTCGCAACATATTTCAAACAACGAAACAATAAATCTGTTTTTTAAGCAAACTTTTATTTATGTTTTTCATTGTAAAACATACCTGCCATTAACTAAAGAAAGCATTCTGAAATGTACTGAATATGCATAGTCCAATACATTAACAGCACATAGTCTTGTGAAGTGATTTACCTAAACATTTTCTTTTGTATGTTTTAGTAAATTTATGTCCATTGGATATTTTATTACGGTCAGCGTTTATTTACTTTCTTTGCAAAGAAGGTCACTTTGCAAGCGGAAAGCGGCCGTTGGTATTTTTATTGTAATCTGGGAAAAGTAAAATATTTTCCCTTTGTTTTAGAGAAATCCCCATTTTTGTATGAAATGGAAATTGAAATTGAAGATGCAGCAGGTTAGATTTTCCGCTATATCAATAATTTCAACCACCCCAGTATTCGTAGGTATGGTATGTCTTCAAAGATCCTACTGCAATATCTATTTTTAACAAAAATAAAATAATATTTATTTACATAAACAAAATACAAGATGAATATTAACATTAACTAAATTAAATTAAAACTAATTTAAGTCTAAAAAAGGCCCTCGGGGCATTGTACCGGTATGCTGGTGGCATTTCCTCGCTGAATTGCAATGCTGTTGCGTTGCGCGAGAAAGCCGAAAATAGTAGAACAAAATAGTAGAACACCTTTGAAGTTTGTAAAGGTACTTCTTTCACACGTGAATTTACCTACCTACAACCTAGAAGAATCTAAACATCATAATTTGTCAAGTTTCCAGAATGTAGGGAAAACTAACTTTTTGGGTAGGTAGGTAGCCAAAAAGTTAGTTTTCCCTACATTCTGTTGACAAATGAAGACGTGTGTTACGCAATTAGGATGCTGGTCACACTATCAATCATAATCTGAATGATTTTGAAGTATATTGTCAATCCATTGCTTCATATGTTCGAAATATTTGTCAGCTCTACAACGTAAATGACGCAATTAATGTTGTTGAACTGTCAAAATGACACCCACTGCTACTGATAGTGTGCTATGCAACTTGTTTTTTTTATTTATTGTTTATTCCCCTAGTGGGATTTATATGTGTTCGTAGATGTGTCTGTGGCATCACAGTGGGCCCTATCAGAATACAAGCGCTGCGGTATTTATTTTTTAAATATTGTAGCATTATGCTGATATATAGGAGCCTTTTTGGTGTCGCACAAGTCATTTTTATTTATTTTCTTTATTGTTTTTGTATGTAAATTTTGTTAGTTTTAAATGCTCCTTTTTGTTTTACTTTTTGTATTTCTTGTGCGTGTCCCAAATAAAATATTTTTCTTTCTTTATTTCTTTCTTTCTTTCTTTCTTTCTTTCTTTCTTCTTTCTTTCTTTCAACTATCTCGCTGAGTTATAATTAGGTACTGCAATAACTTTACGGATTAACCCGATAACCAATTCCCCAAATTGAAGTTTATGTTTGAAACAATGGATGCCCTCTATCTCTTGCGGGCATCATGTGGGCGAACTGTAGACGTGATACTCGTAGATATTGTGTTACAGTGCAATCATAACATAAAATTGCAAAGCCAAGCTATAAGGTTTATCTCAGAAATTGTTAGACATTCAAAGCTTATAATAAATTAAAGGATTTTATGTGATACTCGCTTCTGCCCGCGACTTCATACGTGTGAAATTTCGGACCCCGACCCACCGCGTCGCATCCAATCGCCTGCCCGCGCTATTACTTAATTTTCGTTTAGCGTTCTTTCTCACTTTTTTTCTTTTTGCTCGGCTCTCAAGGGTCGTAGCATTGCCGGGGTCGCGGAAAGGTACCAAAGGGTTACCGAGGCCCCTGGCAACACAGGCAACGGAAGGAATACGGGTGGGTTTTAGTCAGTAAGAGTCTGACACACCCTCCCGCTCCGCCCAGAAATTATTTGAGGATTTCCCACCCAAAAAAAAAGGGTCGTAGCATGATGTCATCGCGCATCATCTTTCGATTTTACCCGTGTTTTGGTTGACTAATTTGAACAAAAACTGATATTGGCGCCGATTCCCTTGTTCACAAACTAAATTAAATTTAAGTTCAGTGCATCTTTTTCTTTCTATTTCATTAAGAAGAGGACAGAAGATACATTTTAGTTTAGTCCTGTCAAATTAATCAGCGCCTGTCACTACTCCATACAAGTTTAGACGTGATGAAAAACTTGCCTACTAAAATTACGTCAATTTACGTCAAGCGCTGATTAATTTGACAGGACTAAACTAAAATGTATCTTCTGTCCTTTTCTTAATGAAATAGAAAGAAAAAGATGCACTGAACTTAAATTTAGTTTAGTTTGTGAACAAGGGAATCGGCGCCATTGTGACTTAACTATAATAGTTAGACATATACGGCGGATGTTTTTCTGGGTAAAGATGAGTACTATAAACATCTAGTACATTATTTTTATTTATCATTAATAGTTTTCGCAGCGCACGCTAAAGAGTGCCTTTTATTGGCACATTTTTGATATCTTGGGTTACATTATTGTTATTTTCGTAGGTGCCCATATTACTCGCTGGTAACGTAGCTTTCTATAAGTGATCAGTTAAGTAGTTTTTGAGTTTATCTGTTACAAACAAACAAACAAAAAATCAAATGTTTTCCCTTTATAACATTAGTACAGATAAGCCTTAAGAGCCATGAGAGTATGAGCCTTGAGAGGGGCTAAGCTAAGGAATAACACGCGCATGGGTCGGTCGATCAGATTAAGCTATGCTTGCCACGGTTGGTCCGTGGCTGGGTTACCATCTTTACATACCAAGACCCCTCCATGCCTCGGAAAGCACGTTAAGCCGTTGTTCCTGGCTGTCATTTGTGGATCGTTGACAGTCGTTACGGGTCGTCTGAAGCCCGAAAGTCGGAGAACTAGTCTTACCAAGGGGTATCGTATTACCCGATAAATGGGTTGTGGAGGTCAGACAGGCAGTCGCTCCATGTAAAATACTGGTATTCAGCTGAATTCAATTAGACTAAAACCGACCCCAATATAGTTGAGAAAAGACTAGGCAGAATATGATGAGAGCCTTAATCATTTATTTCAACTAAACCAAAGACACACTTGAAACACCCAAAACTCTATGGGTGCTTATTGGTCAATATTGACAGCTACACGACGAGAAAAATAAACTTTAGCCTATGGTTGTGTCAGATTTGCGTTGCGTGGCTGAGCGGGTTACAAGTCTGTTACTTTCCTTACGGCTTTGCATAAAATGTAACCAGTAAAAGGTTACTACTTAATCTCGCTTGAGTGTGGGAATAAAACTGACATTCTGTATTGAATTTATTATAACTTTGATGTCCTTTGACATTACAATTTGGGACGGAGATTTTAAATGTTATTGGAAAGGCGAATTGTTACGCTGGGCCGGAATGGAAAAAATGCGTAGTGCGAACCTTAGATTTTTAATGGATGCCACATATGGCATGAATGAGAAGTTGTCAATATCCTAACAAATATTATAAATGCTAAAGTGAGTTTGTTTGTTTGTTACTCAATCACGGAAAAATGGCTGAACGGATTTCGACGAAATTTGGCACACATATAGTTTAAATCCGATGACCTTGTGAAGGCCGCAGGAATCCGCTGGATGCGGGAAGCACAAAACCGGTCGAAGTGGCGGTGCTTGGGTTGGGGGAGGCCTATGTCCAGCAGTGGACGTCTTTCGGCTGAAATGATAATAGTTTAAAACTTGGATTAACTTATTTTTTGTCCCGGTAAAATACGTTGCATGCAGAAATTGAGCCCAACGTGTCATGAACAGAATACCGCTTTGCATGCATAATCAGCCTATTATACTTAGTTCCCACTGCTGGGACACAGGCCTCCTCTAGGTAAGTGGGAGTGGGCCGTAATCCACCACGCAGGCCCAGTGTCCAGGTCTCCTGTGAGGCAGCGAGCCTCCTTGCCGGATTGCCGCCATGGGATCTGGAGGCAAAAGTCCTCGCGCACGTATGGGAGTGGCGCGAGGAGGCGAAACGCCGGGGCGTTAGTCCGCTGCCGTGAGAAATCGCGGCACAGCGGACGGAGCTCCGGCGGGATCTCATGGCGTCGTGGAAAGTACGGTTGTCGCAACCCAGTGCTGGGCACGCCAGGATTGCGGCGATAAGTCCCCTCTTTGAGGAGTGGCTGGAGAGGCGCCACGGCGTCCTCACCTTCCGCCTGACGCAGGTCCTCGGTAGCTTCGGGAGATTCCTGTGTCCGTGTGTGCGTGAAACGTCCGGGTGTCACCACTGTGTGGATCGCCCGGAGGACACGGTGGAGCATACGGTGGAGGTCTGCCCGGCTTGGGCAGAGCACCGCCGTGTCCTCGTAGAGGCGATCGGCGGCAGAGACCTCTCGCGTCCGGCCCTGGTTCAGGCCATGGTACGGAGCGAGAGGGCATGGGCAGCCGTCACCTCCTTCTGCGAAGCAGTAATGCTCGCGAAGGAGGAGGCGGGACGGTTGAGGGAAAGGCAAGTTTCGCGCCCTCTCGCCCCTAGCCGCCGCAGGAGACGCCCAGGGCGTCGGGAATCCCGGGCGGATTTCCGGCTACCGTAGGCGCGGGCTTGCGGACGGTGAGCAATGGGTAGCTCACCGTCCGGTAAGGACCAGGCCCGGGTCGACGGCGCGTTGTGTTCCACGCGCGCCTCAAAGAGATGTCGTCAGCACAAAGGTAGGGGGTCCACTAGGGCCGATGCCTGCCGGGGTCGTTGGAAGGTACTTATGGGTCACCGAGACCCCCGCAACACAGGCAACAGGAAGGAATACGGGTGGGTTTTAGTCAGTAAGAGTCTGACACACCCTCCCGCTCCGCCCAGAGCGGGAGAAGTTATTTGATGATTTCCCACCCACAAAAAAAAAACTTGAGCACAACGTGTTCACGACACGTTGTGCTCAATTTCTGAGCAGCAACCTAAGAAAAAGTACTAGGCTTGCATGAATTCACGATAGTATTTCAATCATTAGTAATATCCTACTTATAGAATTTGGATGAAATTTGGTACACAGATACTGTACACTTAGTTCGCAATAAAGAATTTGAATTTGATAGTTTATAACCTAGATTAACACATAGGATACTTTTTATCCCGGTAGTATGTGCCCGTGGGATAATTAAGTCGCGGGCAAAATCTAGCACACTATAATTTATTTACATAATCAGCCTAAATGTTCCCACTGCTGGGACACAGGCCTCCTCGCTCTGAGAGGGAGTGGGTCGTAATCCACATGTCTTAGATGTCACCTGTCTTTGAATTTTTGGTTCTAGGACATTCCGGTTTCCTCACAATGTTTTCCTTCACCGTTTTTAGAGCAGTTGTGATAAAATAATTTACACAAAGTAAAGCGCCTATCTGGGTTCGAACCTACGATCTACAACTCGTAAGTCGCGGCCGTTACCACAGGGCCACCACTGCGCTCACTGCGCTCAATGATTTATTTATTAAGGTACATTTATCCCATGATTCGGTCTTGCTTTCGGTCTTTTGACAATGTTCTATAAAATGTTGGATGTATAAAGACGACCAGTGCGAGATTATGGCGGCTCTCGAGCAGCTAAAAAACAACAGGGCACCTGGTGATGACGGAATAACGACAGAGCTCCTTAAAGCGGGTGGGGCTCCAGTCCTAAAAGAGTTAGCGAGACTCTTCAACTCCGTCATCCAAGAAGTTACAACGCCGGAGGCGTCGAGCAGAGGTGCGGTGGTTCTGTTCTTCAAAAAAGGCGACAAAACTTTGCTGAAGAACTATAGACCCATCTCACTTCTGAGCCACGTTTATAAGCTGTTCTCGAGGGTCGTCACGAACCGTCTCACCAGGAGACTTGACGAGTTCCAGCCACCACAACAAGCCGGTTTTCGAAAAGGCTTCAGTACCGTGGACCACATCCATACTGTTTGGCAGATTGTACAGAAGACCGAAGAGTACAACCAGCCGCTGTGTATAGCATTTGTGGACTACGAGAAAGCCTTCGACTCCGTCGAAATGTGGGCAGTTCTGGCCTCTCTGCAACGATGTCGAATTGACTGGCGTTACATCTACGTGTTGAGGTGTTTGTATGACGCTGCAACGATGACTGTCCAAATCCAGGATGGAAAAACCAGCCCTATCCAACTGCTCAGGAGGGTGAGACAAGGGGATGTGATATCCCGAAACTTTTCACCAATGCGTTGGAGGACGTGTTTAAGACACTGGACTGGACTGGCCAGGGTATCAATGTAAACGGCGAGTACATCTCACACCTTCGTTTTGCCGATGACATCGTCATAATGGCAGAGACGCTGGAACAGTTACACCAGATGCTGCACAGCCTAAATGGAGCCTCTCGGCAGGTTGGTCTCGGCATGAATTTGGACAAGATGAAAGTCATGTACAATTCGCACGTCTTGCCGAATCCAATCCACATCGAAGGGTCGCTTCTCGAAGTTGTGAAGGAGTACGTCTACCTAGGACAAGTTATCCAGCTCGGTAGACACAACTTTGAGAATGAAGCTGACAGGAGGATCCGATTGGGTTGGGCAGCATTTGGAAAACTTCGTCAAGTCTTCTCGTCGCCAATCCCGCAGTGTTTGAAGACTAAGGTCTTCAACCAGTGCGTCCTGCCCGTTATCACATACGGTGCCGAAACGTGGAGACTGACAGTCGGGCTGGTCCACAAATTAAGTCGCTCAACTCGCTCGCCATGGCGCTCCATGGCGCGCTGAGCGCGCTGAGCGCGCGCCGAGCATAGCCCGCTGGCTATACTCGGAGTTTCTTTGAAGGATAAGATCAGAAATGAAGTTATCCGTAAGAAAACCGGAGTTACCGACACAGCCTGCTGAAGTGGCAGTGGGCTGGCCATGTGTGTCGAAGGACCGATGGCCGGTGGAGCAGACGAGTCCTGGAGTGGAGACCGCGTATCGGCAAGCGTAGTGTGGGATGCCCCCCAGCTAGATGGACCGACGACCTTAAAAAGGTGGCTGGGACAGATTGGATGCGGAAGGCGGAGGACAGGGTGTTGTGGCGCGGCCTGGGAGAGGCCTATGTCCAGCAGTGGACTGTTATAGGCTGAGTTGATTGATTGATTGATAAAGACGAAGTCCATCGACCTACCTACCTACCCTCCCCGCAACAGGTACTCTCTAAGTCCGTCAACGAAGATACGGGCCCGTCCGAAAGTAGTCAATCCGTCAAAATAAGTGATAAATTAAAATTTTCGAACGGGTACAAACACATTGCGACAACTGCCAAATCATGTTGTCATTAATTTTCAGTTCGGGCTCCGAATTAATCTTATATCCGTAGGTGATAAGGAGTAGGAAACGCCCGTAATTTCGGCCGAAACTACGGATTTAGTGCTTAGAGAGTAGGCCCTCAGGCTCCAACAACGGACGGGCAGGAATGTGAGAGCAAAATAATAAATTTCCACCAATTTCCTGAAAAAATGTAGTAGGTAAACTTCATTTAATAGAAATTGTACTGTGAAGGAATTATAGACAAGACGTCAATTTATAATTATCATTTACTAGCAAGCCGCTTGTGTTTCGCACGGTTCTTAAGACTTGACAAAACATTGAGATTTCTTTATTATAATAGTTAGTTTAAATTTTTAATAAACATAAACTTTACTGTAGAATACACAATTGTAAGTTGCGGGTATACTTACACAATTTCACTCCACGCATAACACTTTGCCACAACACCAATTTATCTCGTCAGCTCGACGTCCGTATGTCACTGCAGGGATCCAGCAGAATATCAGCGTCAGGTATATTTGCCTGACACATGCTGAGCTGAACTCGCATGTGGTACAACCTCGAGACGCACACCGCACCTTTATCGATAATTAATTGAAGTATGTCATAATGTCACTATTTATTTAAGCATGTTTTTCTTTTTTTTTTTTGTATAATGGCACCTTCTTTTTATATACATATATTCCTGTAATTTGTTATCCATGAATTGTGCTATTGTGTGTTGTGCTATGTCTTCTGTGTGCACTGAATAAATGTTTTATCTATCTATCTTTATCTATCTATCCATAAACTTTCCAGAACAATTTCTCCAAATTATGGTGAAAACCGCATCACAATCCGTTGCGTAGTTTAGAAGAACAACGCTGTCATACAGACAGACACGATAAGTGACTTTAATTTATAATAATGTTTAGATTAATTACTACTTTCTATTTCTCATTACAGGCGGTAATAACATACAAAGTGCACAAGTTGCGGCTGCAGTTAATTCCGAAGAAACTGCAGAGGATGCACTTTGGTCAGGTGGTCGCGTTAAGGACTCATCCGCAAAATTCGTTTATGTTCGCCAGTGGAGCTTGGGACAAAACCCTTAGGGTCAGTAAGATATTTTAGGTTTTAAAACTATATTTGAGTAGGAAGTGAATTACTTTCCACTTCTCCTGCAAATGCACAAGAAAGGTCGGAAGAAGGTATTAAAAGTACTCAGCATCCAGCAATAAGTAGGTACTTAGGAGAATGAGTGCAAACTGAACTTTGGTACCTACATTTTAGTACCAAGATCAACAAAGTTTTTTTAACACCTCTATTTCGGGTCTACTTAGATAGCCAAAATAATAGCCAATATAGCTGTATAAAGTTTTAATTATAACGACTGGCGACCCTTGTAATTAATTAGAACAATTTCAATCACTTTGACAAAAACTTGGTGACCCTAAAGTGCCATCTCGCGCCAACATGCGGCCTACCCAAATGTCCATTCTTTGATATTGTTCGTTGAATCATTGAGCTCCTTAAGTTTCCTCTCTGAGTTGAGCTGCACAACTACTGACAAATGCGTGCTCTGACTGGACAGGTCCACTCAATCTGTGTGGTTTTTTCATCGAAAGACCATTTCAAACACCAATCTACATGGTCTTCACATGATCTGACCAAGATTATGTCTGGACTTTAAAAGAGACCTCTGAGTTTGTTTCGGCCTTTCTTCTCAGAGTAGTCAGATAGGAAACGCCGTCCTCATTTAGTTTAAAAAAAATATGATTGACGTGTAAAATTGTTTGCACAAATCTACTTACAGAAATAAAATTATTTATCATTTATCATTAATCTCCACGAGCGAAAGAATCGCGGCGATAGTCTCGCCGTGCTATTAAATTCTCGCCGCGATGATGTCGCCGTGTGGAGATTGCTCCATACATTTTCCATAGAGTTTGATGTCACGGCGCGGCGTGACTATCGCCGGGTTGCTCTCGCCCGTGTAGATGGCACCATAAGGTGGCTCCACAGTGGTAGCCCGCGAAATTCAAATTTTCATACGTTTTTTGCAATTTGCAGGTCAGGTTGTATCTTGATCAAAATATGATTCGCGACCATAACAAATATGTATTTACAGAATTATTATTATTAGAATCATTATTCATCTCTCTTAGTAAGATTTGTTCCATATGAACAAATTTCTTACGGAAAAGTCCTTATGGAATGAATCTAAATTTAGAGAGATGAGATACAACCAGAAACCCTGCAAATTCAAAAAACGTAAGAAAATTTGAATTTCGCGGGCTATCCCTGCGGACCTTAGACTCGTAAGTACCTACGTTTGTATGATTGGAACAAATCAATAATTTATGATTAATTGTGAATCTATGACCGATTCTTAGAGTGTTATTAAGCATAAAGAATATCTGAAGCATAAAGATGAAAGTATAGCGGTTTGATACGAACAGCTACCTAAACAAAGCCTCAAAAACATTTCAACTCCCAAAATTTTTTTACACACGAGTAAACAGTTCAAAAAACAAAATTGTTCGCATAGTTGCAATGAAACTAACTTTGTTATGAGGTACCTACAACAACAAATAACAATTCAGTTGTGGATAACTTTGAAAATATGGGTGCAATTTGACCGCAGAACGTTTAACCCTGACGCCCACTGTTTAGACCTCAGGCGACGGTGAAAAGGGAACTCTGAACGCGAAAACATAGAGTTGCTATAGTTTTGTCGTCACGCTTATTAACTGCGAACAAAGTGTTGTTAAGCTCCGTTTAAGCTCAACAAATTAGTACCATTTTGGTTGTTTTTTGTAAACAAGGTGTTTAGTTGTTGGCCTTTAAAATGCACACGTATTTTGTTCATTTGGTGTTTTATTCAATACTTCGAGAATTTGTTAAAACTTGGCACGTGATGGCGAGTGTGAGTGGGGTCTCTCAATGGTCCGGAACGCTTAGCGTGATAGACAACAGCATAATCAGCCTAGAATGTTCCCACTTCTGGGACACAGGCCTCCTCTCTTTGAGAGGGAGTGGGCTGTAATCTACCACGCGGGCCCAGTGCGGAGTGGTAGATGTCACATATCTTCCAATTTTTGGTTCTAGGACATGCCGGTTTCCTCACGATGTTTTCTTTCACCATTTTGAGAGACAACAGGCAATACCGAATGTCTCGTTTATGGAGAGTTCTCTGACCAGGACTTCACACTTGAACAAATGCGACACAGAACCATAGTATAAAGAGGGGAAGTAAGTTATCTTCATACAAACGCACCGCGCGCGGCTTGTATGTGTGCGCCAAAGTATATATGCGTCGCCGCACGCACACTTAAACTAAATCTCGACCCGTTTCTCAGTGCGCCAGTCGGGGCTAAAACCGCACGAGGTTCGCGCGTCACGGCTGTTCGGCACCGCTAAATGAATGAAAAATGTGTGATAATCGCAGGAGAACATATTACTGTGTGTTTGGGTGTCTTAATAATTAATCGATTCCAGAATTGTCTCTGTTCAGATTACCCATTGAACAGGAAAGGTAAACCAGTCACTTATTCTAGCATATAATTTTTACTTGATGATGAGATACCTACTTACTTATTTTTTGTTGTATTAGTTTTCTATCAGACAGAGGAAGTAGGTAGGCCTACTTTCCCACTAGCATGTATTAGGTACTTTTGATCTGTCAATTGATTTGCCGCTATTGCTTTGTTTACGTTTAGTCATACCGATTTCTCAGTATTGTAGGTATAGTAACTAAATACCTATATAACTCTTACAGATTTTATAACTGTAAGGGTTATAAAATCGTAATTTAAAATAAGTAATTGACTAATTGTGAATCAGATAAATAGAGCTAAGTTCGAATCATAACAACAGAACAAAAATTTGATTATAGTCTAAGAGGCAGACGTTAGTTTTTTTATGTTGATTTACGATGTTTTTTTTTTCATCATCGTTTAAGTAAAACCGACCTCACAAACCCTGTACCCAGACAATACAAGTAAAAAATACAACTTCCCGACCCTTGCCAATTTAATGGCACTGAATTAAAATTTAGCTATAAGTGACAACGCTAAGACAGTAGGCAATTATATCGCGGATTGGGCCGGAAATAGCCTACTTCCGCTCTTTACACTATGACAGAACCTGCACTGAAAAGTGCAAATTTCATATGTTTTGCAAGTAAATATCGCTAGATAGATAGGTGTATAAGTATGTGTCATACAGACAGGTACCATCAGGACCCCGAACAGAAAACAGTTTAGGTGATAGTTTTTAATACACCCCCCCACGCTCACTGTCGTCGTCCTGTAAATGTGCGAATCCGTTGTCGGCGAGTACCTACGTGGGGCGAGTAACTTACTGGAAGCTAGTAAACACGTGCTGAATTAAACATGGCGGACAACGACCGCGGACAGACTCAAAGCATCTCTGACGAGATTAAAATATTTCTCTCGGCGGTTAACTGCTCAAATTATTTATTAAGCGCGCTTTAACAGACGGTACGGTATTGTTCGCAGGTTATTATGGAATATTCTATTCTGACTTCGCTGGTTTTGCTTTGGGGTTTAAATATTGTATTTTTTTATTCAGATTTGCTTTCTACCATAATTGCATAAGAAATAGCGTAGACATTGTTAGCTAGGTAGGAATTCGCGTCTGGATGGAATAAGAGCTGATGGTTTGCAGTGAGTTTACCTAAAGTAAAATGTGAGTTTCTTTTTCAATAAACTAATTGGTCTAATAATTTTCTACAAAAATATTACATTAGGTTTAAAGATATTTTTATTTCTCATAAGAGCTTATAAATGACAGTTCACTTATAATGAGATACAAAGTTACTTCTTATTAATAATATAGGTACACTCGCGAGCAAAAGTATGGAATCACTTACTTGGAATTGATTCAGTGCGATCTTGAGTACTTAATAACTAGTTAATAATAATAAACCATACCACCACCATACTAAATTGCCAGTGGCGCCGATGCCCTTGTTCACAAACTAAACTAAATTTAAGTTCAGTGCATCTTTTTCTTTCTACTTCATTAAGAAGAGGACAGAATATAAATTTTAGTTTAGTCCTGTCAAATTGATCAGCGCCTGTCACTACTCCATACAAGTTTAGACGTGATTAAAAACTTGCCTACTGAAATTACGTCAATTTACGTCAAGCGCTGATTAATTTGACAGGACTAAACTAAAATTGATCTTCTGTCCTTTTCTTAATGAAATAGAAAGAAAATGATGCACTGAATTTAAGTTTAGTTTAGTTTGTGAACAAGGGAATCGGCACCATTACCAGGTACCATGTTAAAGGTTAAACTGTTAACTTTAAATTGATACCAAATTCATTTAAATCACACCAGTTAAGTATGTACGGAGCTATCCCGGATTAAGTGAAGGACTTAGGAAAACATAAGGATAATGGAAAAATAATAAATGAAGAAAACAACAAAAATCAATTAATAAACTTTTTATTTGGCCTTAAAATTAAGTGTCTCGCTCGCGAGTGTAGATACTATAATATTTGCCTGGGGCGATGGTGACGTTATAGGGTACATCCGTGTTTTTTGAGTTTAATATTATTAAACCTTTTATGTCTTCCGGTAAATCATTGAACAGTAGTGCTCCCTCCACTAATAATGTTTTTGGCCGTAATTAGTCCGAGCACGTGCTGCCGTAAGTTGGAATTTGTTTTTACTTCTTGTGTTGTACTCGTATGTTATTGTTTTCTTATGTAGTTGTATGTTTGATTGTACAGAATTCGTGTTGATTTTTTATGAGAATGCAGGTGTAATATGTGTAAAGTTGTGTGAGATTTAAGTGTTTATTTTTTTATAAACATTGCCTTTTATTTTCGATAGGTACTTACGTTCTATAAATATATTCTGGTTCGAAAACTTCATTCAAATTCAAAGACACAATGGAAATCAATGAGTTGTAGAAAAGTAATACAATTTTCAATTAAAAGAACATCGGGCGTTTTTTACCCGATTTTTTAAAAGTCGCGAACATAAACCAAAACATTTTTAAATGATAGTGTTTGCAATCATATTTAATATTGTGTAGTTATTTTGATTCACAATAATGGGAAAATGGAAATAATTAGTAAAATGAAAATCATATTTTAAGTTGACTATTTTTCCTAATTACTAAACGACCGCTCAGTAAGTTAAAATATCACTCCGTGGTATTTTTGTAAACCCAATCAGACTAAATCCGTCAAGTTGATGTGCATGTTTCGTTCTCACTCTCGCCCATAGTCCTAAAACTGGTTTATGTTGCGCTCGCGCAGGTAGCTAGCTTATCTTACTACATCGCAGTCCTTTGTCATCCGTCGTAGCGATCTGTGTTTTACTGTGTTCCCATTGTGGTCTGAGTCAACTAATTACCTACTGCTTGTTTACTGGATTTCGTTTGCTTTCGAGTTCGATTTTGTTGTGAAATGGAACGACAAAATAGTTGTGTGTCGTGTGAGCGATCTGTTCTACGTCGTAGAAGACACCGTCTTACTCAAATGTTTTTCAAAAGATATCGTGACTATGCAGTACTATTATTACAAGAAATAATGCCACGGGAGGTGAGTTAATTATATTATAGAACATTAATTATATGTAAATACTAGAGTTTGTTCAACTTTTGCGCAGCAACAGAGCCTCTATTTATTCTCCTAGATATAGTTTTATATCGTTTTATATAGTTGACGTCATCATAGGACTCCTTTTCAACCATTGAAACTGTTCGTTTCCTTGGTCATAGTGTATTACGTTGTGACATTTATTATTATGATTATCAATAAATAACAGTAAAATAAACTTGTTACAGATTGTTTTTGATGGTACACTATCAATATGCAATCCTTGCTGGCTGAGATTTTATCGCGCATTGCAAGCCCGGCCAGTAGATGATCCATTACCCCAGCAAGTTCAAGAACCATTACATCAGCAAGTACAAGAAGAACCATTACCCCAGCAAGTACAAGAAGAGGAAGTCCAAGAAATAGTAGTTAACGTTCAACAACAACAAAACATTGGCATTATGACTATTCCTGGATATTTGCGTGTATCTAATACTGCTCGACGCTGTGTTTTTCAAAACTGCAGAAATGTACCAGCAAATGCTGTGCCAAAATATGTTAGGTTACATTTATTTCGTATGAATAAGCTATTCATACCAAAACTTGCTCGAGTTTGCCAACCCCATATGGTAAGCAATGAATGGGAAGATCTACTTAATGTGCAAATACCTCTACATGAACACTTTAACAGTGCTCATGTTCTCGATATTATCGAGCTGTATGAATGGAAATTGGAACGAGGAACTCAGTTGGACTTCGAAAATATTGAGGAGATAGATGACAATGAACTACATTTTTATACAGGTATGGGTAAAATTCAATTTAATAGAATTTTGAATCAAACATCTCTTCGTGACAGAACCAACAGTTCTGCTACTGTTTTAGGACTGTATTTAGTTAAAATAAGAACGGGTGAACCAGACGAACGTGTAGCTTCTATGTTCAATATGTCGAGAAGAACATTGGAGCGAAAATTAAAAATAGCTCGAGAATGTTTATCTGAAGAGTTTGTTCCCCGACATCTGGGTCTGGATCACATGACGAGAGAAGATGTAGTAGCTCGCAACTTAACCATCCCGAGTCATATTTTTGGAGGTAACCAGAATGAACCTGCAGCCATTCTTGTGTGTGATGGAACATATATATACGTGCAAAAAAGCTCCAACTTCCTTTTTCAGAGGAAAACATATAGCCTGCACAAATTCCGCAACCTAGTAAAACCCTTTTTAATTGTATGCACAGACGGCTATATTGTAGATGTATTAGGCCCGTACCCAGCCATTACTACGGATGCCGAAATAATGAGTCACATGATGCAGGACGCCGCTTGGCATTGGTTTCTGAACGCGAACGACATTTTTATATTGGACCGCGGCTTTAGAGACTCTATTCCTGCCATTGAAGAGCATGGATATGATGCGCATATGCCACCAACAAGAGCAAGAGGAGAGCAGTTAAGCACAGTAGATGCAAATAAATCACGGCTAATAACTATGTGTCGTTGGGTGGTTGAAACGATTAATGGTCGCTTTAAAAAGGACTTCAAGATATTCCGCCATGTTTATTTTAATGTAGCGTTGACAAATATGATGACCGATTTTAAAATAACTGCAGCACTCATCAATGCCACTCATCGACCATATAGAGATAACGCTCATGCCGCACAGTTTATAAATATAATAAATGAGAACATAAATAGAGAAAACGAATTGGCTGATTACGTGATTCGAAACAATTTAAACAGACAAAGAGTCGCATTCATGCCGCTAGATGCAAACAATCCCGAATTAAGAGATTTCCCACAATTGACTTACGACGAGCTACTTTTATTTACCTTGGGAATATACCATTTGAAACTGGCCAAATCTTATTGCCACGAACACATGCGGCCAAACGGAGTGTATATAATGGAATTATACCATCGCAGAGAGTTGGTCGAAAATAAAATATTAATACGAGGCAGAATACAGTCCCGTCACATAAGAGCAAAACGCTATTATACATATCTACTAATAAATCCGGCATTGCAGGGAAGACAAAGCCTCGAGGGCTATTACTGTTCCTGTATACACGGCCGCCGCACTGTTGGGAGTTGCGCGCACATCGCCAGTGTGGTATACTTTTTATCTTGGGCTGTATATAAAGACGAATTTCACACACCTGCGGCGTTTTTAGACGAAACTATTTTAGATTTAGATGCAGCAGAATAAAAGTTAAGCGAAAAATATGTTGTTTTAATTATTTTTGATTCCCTTTTTCCTCTTCAATTATTGCCCAAAAACATTTATAAATATTTTTTAAATGTCCATTTTCTCCTTATTGCCACGACCCACAGATATGGGAACTATACCATTGTAAACTAGATTTAATTGCCTATCCACCGTACCTAATTTTATTTTTGTTCGCCGTAGGTAAGTGTCCCATACAAAAATGCCCGATGTTCTTTATGATTCTAACCCATTTTGATTCCATTTGCGGTGCTGGATATTCATTTGAATCCTAAATGGGTTTGGACATTACTAGATAATGGATGATATTTGTTGGATACGTATGACCTCTGTGTTACTTAAGTAATAAATTATAATGGACATTTATAGATTGGATCGCATTAAAGTTAGGATCGCGTAAAACCTCGCGAGTGCTCTGACCGTGTGATAGATTCTCATGAAGTTGATCACAAGCAAGCATCAATTTCATTTAGTTCAATACATACCTATATTTATTACAGTTTCTGTGCAAATCATTGTAGTATACAAGGTGGATTTTTGACACTAAGGGTAGTTTTCACAAATACTTTTTTGGTGCCAATCGATCCTTTTTCTTACAGGTTCAAAAAACTATAGGAAAGTCAGCAATCGCAAACATACATTTCGTAGGAAAGAAACTCGAAACTTACTTTTTTATTACACATTGGACAGATTAGCCGAAAATAAACAAAAATTTTAAACTTCGAACAAATACGTGTCATAAATTTATTTGATTTAAGAATAAGATAGTTTGTTGTTTGTGATTTCCGATAGAATTTGACCTCAAATTATTTAGAACTTTCAGACTTGTAAACGTTAAAAAAGCCTGTCCTGTACAAAAGACACAAATCGCAAAAAAAACCTTTGTACGGGGAAAGTTTTTTCAAAAGCAACAAACTATGTAAAAGAAAGAAAGAAAGAAAATTAAGATTATTGTTACAGAAACACGTGCATACAAAAAAATAATTAACTCCAGTAGCTAACGCTTTGTATTCCACGCGCGCCTCAAAGAGATATCGTCAGCACAAGTATAGGGGTCCACTAGGGCCGAAGCCTGCCGGGGTCGCGGGAAGGTACTCAAGGGTTACCGAGGGCCCTGGCAACACAGGCAACGGAAGGAATACGGGTGGGTTTTAGTCAGTAAGAGTCTGACACACCCTCCCGCTCCGCCCAGAGCGGGAGAAGTTATTTGATAATTACCCACCCAAAAAAAAGTAGCTAAATAGATAAAAAAATGGTCTCAAACCAAATTAAATTATGACGCGTATTCGTTCGAAATTTGAAGTTAATATTTTTTGTTTATTGTTGGCGTCTATCCATTGTAAAAAAGTAGGTTGAAGTCTCATTTCCCACAAATTGCATGGGAATAGTTTTATGCAATTTCTGACTTTTCTAGTACTCAAACTTCAGTTAGTCTGGTAAAGTTTTTTGATCCTTATAAGAAACAGGATCGATAAGCATCAATAAAAGTTTTTGTGACAACTGCCCATTTTCTTGCTGACTGTACATTTTTTGCCACATCTGAATGCAGATCATAATATCTCAAAAAGTTAAGGACAGTATCCTGACATGGAGAGTACGGTAATCGCAACCCAGTGCTGGGCACGCCACGATTGCGGCGATAAGTCCCCTCTTTGAGGAGTGGTTAGAGAGGCGCCAAGGCGTCCTCACCTTCCGCCTGACGCAGGTCCTCGCCGGACACGGCAGCTTCGGGAGGTTCCTGTGTCAGATAAGGCGGGAGGAAACGCCCGGGTAGCACCACTGTGTGGATCGCCCGGAGGACACGGTGGAGCATACGGTGGAGGTCTGCCCGGCTTGGGCTGAGCACCGCTGTGTCCTCGTGGAGGCGATCGGCGGCAGAGATCTCTCGCATCCGGCCCTAGTTCAGGCCATGGTACGGAGCGAGAGGGCATGGGTAGCCGTCACCTACATCTGCGAAGCAGTAATGCTCGCGAAGGAGGAGGCAGGACGGTTGAGAGAAAGGCAAATTTCGCGCCCTCTCGCCCCTAGCCGCCGCAGGAGACGCCCTGGGCGTCGGGAATCCCGGGCGGATTTCCGGACACCGTAGGCGCGGGCTTGCGGACGGTGAGCAATGGGTAGCTCACCGTTCGGTAACGACCAGGCCTGGGTCGACGGCGCGTCGTATTTCACGCGCGCTTCAAAGAAATGTCGTCAGCACAAGCGTAGGGGTCCAATAGGGCCGATGCCTGCCGGGGTCGCGGGAAGTTACAAAAGTGTTACAGAGGCCCCTGGCAACACAGGCAACGGAAGGAATACGGGTGGGTTTTAGTCAGTAAGAGTCTGACACACCCTCCCGCTACGCCCAGAGCGGGAGAAGTTATTTGATGATTACCCATGTTAAGTACGGATCCCTAATGGATATCGCGAACCTTGCAATTCCTTCAGTTTACGCCGAGTGCATAGAAACTGCATCGATGACGTCCGGCCAGCCACGAGCCGCCGACGCGGCGAAATTCGACATTAGCAATTAGTTATTTTAATACATATTTTTGTCATTCCATATTCTTGTATCGAATAGGTTTCACCAATTTTAATTGTAATCATTTCCTTAATATAAATTAGTTTTAAAGTAACTTTGGTTTTTTTTCGATCCATCGTCTGCAGTTTACATAATTGGCGCAGTCGGTAGGATACTCGCGGGCCGGGTCGCGAAGCGCGTTAGAGTCATCTCACTACATTAACTACGATCGCGAGTCGCCCGGGCGGCTATCAAGTCACGTCACGAGTATCCAGAATCTACAGTAAAGCTGCGGAGCCGAGTGGAGAATCCAGACATCGATTCACCGAGAAGAACCAGAGATGAAATATATGTGAGTACACCAGAATCTTTCTCGTGTTGCTTCCTATCTATTCCTAGTTACTTTTATGTCCAAGATTTTTCATCACGAAGGATCCAATCCCCGGGAACCTGCATCGCGACAGGCACGCCGACATATACTAGATATTAACAGAGATTTAGATAGTGAATTAGATTTTAATTTGAGTAGTTTATTTGAACCTAAAATGCCATACGACCCCGACGTAATTTTTAAGGCCTTACGCCTTGTACCCGATTTTGACGGAAACCCTAACATATTGACCAGGTTTATTAATATCTGTGACCGGATAGTATCTCAGTATGCAAGCCCCGAGCCAGGCAGTGAGCTAGGGAATCTGTGTCTTCTAAATGGCATTTTAAACAAGATCACAGGGCCTGCCTTATCTACTATCAACTCGAATGGTATCCCTGAAACTTGGTCAGGTATTAGATCAGCTCTAATTAATAACTTTTCAGACCAGAGAGACGAAACGGCTTTATACAATGACCTCTCGTTGGCTACACAGGGTAATAAAACCCCTCAGGAATTTTACGATCAATGCCAAACCTTGTTTAGTACCATAATGACATATGTGACGTTACACGAGACCTTACAAACGACTGTTGAAGCTAAACGGGCACTTTATAAGAAAGTTACCATGCAGGCTTTTGTACGTGGACTTAAGGAACCTTTAGGTTCACGTATACGGTGCATGCGCCCAGAAACCATAGAGAAAGCTCTGGAGTTCGTGCAGGAAGAATTAAATATTATGTACCTGCAGCAGCGTAATGATGTCTCAAGGGTTCAGACTGCTCAGAACGCACCTAAAATATATAAACCTTCCATTATGCCTGCTATGCCACTTAACGCATTAAATGTTCCGCGACCCCCAGCACCTAACTGGCCTGCTCCAGTAGGACAGCGTGGCTATCAACCTCAACCTCAGGCTTTCAAATTCAATATGCCTAACCAGTATCAAAATCGCATGCCTACTCGAACACAACAAATGTTCCGTGCACCACTACCAAACTACCATCCTCAAAGTAACGTTTTTAAACTACCATCCAGGAATAATCCACCACAATATTCGGGTCCGAAACCCATGAGCGGTGTTCAGCATTTCGATCCGAAACCATTACCCATGATGCCAAGGCATGATTGGCAAAGAAACGGGAACCCACCTCAGAATAATTATTTTAAGACGCGCAAGTTAAACCTTAATGAACTTGCCTTGCCTGATAGTTCATATTATTTTTCTGATTACTGCTATGATCCAGGATATGACTATTACACGGACTGTAACGACTATTACAATTTTTATGACTGTAACTATACCACTAATATGACCGACGATAATGCAACTTGCGATAATCAAGTAACAGGTGAAACAGAACCACAACCAGGCCCTAGCCGTACAAATCAGAATCAAAATTTGCAACCGGACCAGACGTCCAAAGAGCCAGAATAGACCTCAATCTACAGAGCCAAAGACAATTACCCTACATAGAAATTTCTTGCCCTCCTTTAAAATTTTTAATTGACACTGGTGCTAACCAGTCATTTATTAGCCCCGAGGCTGTACAAAAGTTTTTCTATGATTATCCCCTCAACCATGACCCTTTCGAAGTTACAAATGTACACGGTGTTAGTAAAAATGATTATTCCATTACGCTACCGTGTTTTAAAGAATTTGGTGAGGTCGATAGTATCAAATTATTCGTATACCGTTTTCACGATTACTTTGATGGGCTAATAGGATTAGACTTATTATCTGAATGGGAAGCTAAAATAGATTTAAAAGATTTTCAATTAATAACGCGAAGTGCTACGAATCAGATTAAAGTATATAATTCACGCAACGTCAACCTGTATGAAGATATTATCCCGGCTAAAAGTTCTAAATTAGTTAGGATACCTATAAACGCCCCGGATGGTGATGTTTTTGTAAGCGAACAAGTTTTTTGTAATTGTATTATCCACGAGTGCCTTACCACTGTAGTTAATAGTCGTGGATATGTAGAGTTAGAAAATCCAACACTCAATGATGTCATATTTTCGTTAGACCAGCCAACTTGCGCAGAACTGTTCAATAACAATTGCACGCAAGTCAAACAAGTGAATCGCGTCGATGACGTATTATCGCGTTTGCGTACAGACCACCTTAATAAAGAAGAAAAAGCTAATCTTTTAACACTTTGCTCTCGCTATACTGACGTATTTTACATTGACGGAGAACCATTGACATTCACTAACAAGATAAAACATCGTATAAGAACAACAGATGAAATTCCCGCATACACTAAAAGCTATCGGTACCCTTTCATTCATCGGGAAGAAGTTAGGGACCAAATCACCAAAATGCTACAGCAAGGTATAATAAGACCTTCCGATTCTGCATGGAGCTCGCCCATTTGGGTTGTGCCAAAAAAAATGGACGCTTCTGGAAAACAAAAATGGCGTCTCGTAATCGATTTTCGCAAGTTGAACGAAAAAACGATAGACGACAAATATCCCATACCAAACATCAGCGACGTCCTTGACAAATTAGGAAAGTGCCAATACTTTACGACCTTAGATTTGGCAAGTGGTTTCTATCAAGTTGAGATGGACCCTCAGGATATATCGAAAACCGCATTTAATGTGGAACACGGGCATTTTGAATTCCTTCGAATGCCCATGGGACTTAAAAATTCACCGTCCACCTTCCAACGAGTTATGGACAATGTTCTAAGAGGTCTTCAAAATAACATATGCCTGGTGTATCTCGATGATATCATCGTCTACAGTACCTCTCTTCAAGAGCATATGGATAATTTGGAAAAAGTTTTCCAAAGACTTAGGGAGTCCAACTTCAAAATACAGATGGACAAGTCCGAATTCCTAAAACTTGAAACTGCCTATCTGGGACATATAATTAGCAGAGACGGCATCAAGCCGAACCCCGACAAAATCTCTGCAGTCCAAAAATATCCAATCCCAAAGACTCCTAAGGAAATCAAACAACTTTTAGGCCTTCTAGGTTACTACCGGAAATTTATCCCCGATTTTGCCCGCATCACCAAACCTCTTACCCTATGCCTAAAGAAAGGTAGTAAAATTACTCTTAGCCCCGAATATATGAATGCCTTCGAATGTTGTAAGACCTTACTTACCAATGACCCTATTCTACAATACCCTGATTTCAAAAAGGAATTTAATCTCACAACAGACGCTTCGAATGTCGCTATTGGAGCAGTGTTGTCTCAGGGACCAATAGGTTCCGACAAACCCGTCTGTTATGCTTCTCGCACACTTAATGAAAGTGAGCTTAATTATAGTACCATCGAGAAAGAGTTGCTTGCCATAGTATGGGCCACGAAGTATTTTAGACCTTATCTCTTCGGCAGAAAATTTAAAGTGCTGACTGACCACAAACCCTTGCAATGGATGATGAACTTGAGAGAACCCAATTCACGACTGACCAGATGGCGACTAAGACTAAGCGAATATGACTTTACTGTAGTGTACAAGAAAGGAAAGTTTAACACCAATGCTGATGCCCTTTCCCGTGTAGAAATTTACAATGAAGAAACGGATGAGATCAACTCATTGATCGAAAGTATCAAGGATCTCAGCTCAATGATTAACAACCCATCGGAGGCACCACCTCCACCAACAAACTCCTCGACTGACACCGTACATACCAGTAATGAACATCCCATATTAGAAGTCCCTATTACAGATGAACCTCTCAATAAATTTCATCGACAGATTCATTTTACCGTAGTTGGTGACATAAAACGCCGACCAGCAGTAACTAAACCTTTCGAGAATCATACGCGAATTGCAGTCCAAATTTCAGAATCTAATCTAGAGAACGACATCATCAATGCTATCAAAGAATACGTCAACCCTAAGGTCAAAACAGCCGTATTAATTAATCCACCGTTGGCCATGTATTCAATAGTACCTATTATACAAGACAAATTTAAAAGTTCCTCACTTAACCTAGTATTAGCTAAAATAGAACTCGAGAATGTTAAAGAGTACCTCCGACAACAAGACATTATCCGACACTATCATGACGGCAAGACAAACCACCGTGGGATTAATGAATGTCATCTAGCCCTCTCACGAAAGTATTATTGGCCAAAGATGAAGGAACAGATCAGCAAGTTTATAAATGAGTGTACCATCTGCGGTCAAGCTAAATACGATAGGAATCCAATTAGACCCCAATTCAACGTAGTGCCACCAGCTACTAAACCACTTGAAATTATTCACATGGACCTATTTACAGTTCAGAACGAAAAATACGTAACTTTCATTGACGTCTTCACGAAATATGGTCAAGCGTATCATTTGCGAGATGGTACCGCTATTAGCATTATACAAGCGCTACTACGTTTCTGTACTCATCATGGACTACCTATGACTATCATCACTGATAATGGCACTGAATTTACATATCAACTTTTCTCCGAATTTATACGACTCCACAAGATAATCCACCATAAAATTCTACCTCATAGTCCAAATGACAATGGTAACATCGAACGTTTTCACTCAACGTTATTGGAGCACATTAGAATTCTTAAACTACAAAATAAAGATGAACCAATAGTAAATCTTATGCAATATGCCATCATAGCATATAACAGTTCTATCCATAGTTTCACCAAATGCGGTCTGCATTTGGTGAAACTATGGATAGAACTGTTATTTACTTTGACTTATTAACTGGACATTTTGACCCCAGGGACCCAATTGACATAGACCTGACGGAGCACATTTTACAACAATACGCGCAGAATCATAGACAACAAATGAAACAAGTTTATGAAATAATTAACGAATCATCTCTTGCAAATCGTACAGCCTTAATTGACAATAGGAATAAAACTCGCGAGCCCGAAATAGAATATACCCCACAACAACAAGTTTTTATTAAAAACCCTTTTGCCAGTCGCCAGAAAGCTGCACCACGTTATACGCAGGATACAGTACTAGCCGATCTGCCTATACACATATATACCTCGAACGAAAAACGAGGCCCCATTGCCAAATCACGGCTGAAACGTGTTCCTAAAGCAAGCCAATTGTTACAGGATTCTGCTGCTCCTGACAATCCATGCGACACACCCACAAGAGATAAGACTTGAGACCTTAGCTGATGGACCAGGACTGTTACCATACAGATTAGGACCGACCAGACTAACCACACATTACCACTCATTCATACAGTATATACAATTAAACGACATCGAAGACAAAATTAATTCCGTACAGACACAACTTAAGACTTTTAGAACTAAACTGACTAATGAGACTTACATGCTTTATGAATATCAGATTGATTATCTCACTAACAAACTTAGTAAGGTACTACAACAAGTAAAATCCTTGGAACCTGTTAGAGTCAAAAGAGGTCTTGTAGATAGCCTTGGGTCAGTAATAAAAAGTGTTACTGGCAATCTAGATTATCTAGATGCCCTAAAATATGACGAGGCTATTAAAACTTTACACAATAATGAAAATAAAATAGTTTCGGAATTTAATAATCATATCAGCCTTAGTAAAGAATGGATGTTCCAACATAGCATTATCTTAGACCAAATAACAAAAAATCAGGAAAAAGTTAATGCAACTTTAGAACTACTTGTAGAGAAAAGTGCTTATAGAGATTACAGCTTAATAAAATTTGCAAAATTTGCCCAAATTTTAGGAATCATAACTAATAATGTAGAAGATTTAATGTTAGAAATAATTAGGTTAGAGAATATAATGGCCTTTATACGCGCGTCTAGTACCCATCATTCTATGATCGACATAGAAGTGTTAAAGTCTATGATAGATAGGCTAAAATCAATATACAATCAAGATCAAATCTTAAATTTAGAGTTACGTGAATATTATGATCTAATAAAACCAGGTTCCTACTTTATTGAGAAAAGAATAGTAATAGTATATAGTTTTCCCATAGTCTCTAAAGACTTTTACGAGTTATACAAACTATCCATTGTACCTAATAAGAAACAACTCGCCCTTATTCCTCCCACTCCCTATATAGCAACAAACGAGAAATCATTCGTGTACATAGAGGCTGAATGCCCGAAGTACAGTAGCATCCATCTCTGTGAAAAGAAGACAAGTCATCAGATCCGGACGAAGCCTGATTGTATCCAAGAGCTCATCACCAATCAAGGTCTAGAAGACACCTGTCAATTCACCAAGATTTCGCTCTCCAAAGAAGCAGTAGAACAACTGGATGATCAACAATACGTCCTCTCATTGCCCCAACCGACCAAAGTACAATTAGCCTGCGGTAGAAAAGACTTTAATATTCTACAAGGAAGTTATCTCGTCACCATTCCCATGGACTGCTACTTGCAAACAACAGAATTCACAATCATTAACGACAGAAACGAGGTAAAAGGACAGCCACTAAAGCTATCAAAGATCCCTTATAATGAGATGAACCAAACAGCTGATTCCACCCACACCATCGAATTCAGTTCAATTAACTTGGAAGAACTCCACAGCATCCAGAACAAAATATTAATGGAAAGTCCTATTCAGATCGACAAGACTCAGCCGGTTGTCCTATATCACACAACCATACCATTCTACCTCATTGTACTATGCGCAACCATACTTATCATTTTGGTAATAAGCCGCAGAAACAAATGCTGGAACCTCGGAGCAGATAACAAAGAGAAGCAGCAAACCTTGAAGACACATACATATGAAGATGTGACCAGAGATACCAGGAAACAAGATGGAGTCCCAGCAACATTTTCACTCAACATGATCAAATAGTTGCTGATCTGCGGGTGGAGGTGTTAAGTACGGATCCCTAATGGATATCGCGAACCTTGCAATTCCTTCAGTTTACGCCGAGTGCATAGAAACTGCATCGATGACGTCCGGCCAGCCACGAGCCGCCGACGCGGCGAAATTCGACATTAGCAATTAGTTATTTTAATACATATTTTTGTCATTCCATATTCTTGCATCGAATAGGTTTCACCAATTTTAATTGTAATAATTTCCTTAAAATAAATTAGTTTTAAAGTAACTTTGGTTTTTTTTCGATCCATCGTCTGCAGTTTACATAATTCCCACCCAAACAAACGTAGATAAATAAATAAAAAAAATGGTCTCAAACCAAATCAAATTATGACGCGTATTCGTTCGAAATTTGAAGTTAATCTTTTTTGTTTATTGTTGGCGTCTATCCATTGTAAAAAAGTAGGTTGCAGTCTCAATTCCCACAAATTGCATGGGAATAGTTTTATGCAATTTCTGACTTTTCTAGTACTCAAACTACAGTTAAAGTTTTTTATCCTTATAAGAAACAGGATCGATAAGCATCAAAATAAGATTTTGTGAAAACTGCCCATTTTCTTGCTGACTGTACATTTTTTTCAAAATCTGAATCTGATCATAATATCTCAAAAAGTTAAGGACAGTATCCTAAGATCAATTTCTTGTAGCGAAAACGGTTTTGGTACCTGCCCTTACTGCCCCATCTCAAAAATCCCCTTGTATATACAAATTAAATTATCAGATATCTATGTATGTATTTATTTATTGAATCTGTCTGTGGATTTATATGTGGATTTTATATCTGGAAATAAATAAAGAAAGAAAGAGAGATTTAAATAAGCTAGCGAAACTCCACAGACATGATGGATATCGATATCTAAACATTATAAAACAAAAAAGAAATTAACTCGATGATTGTTTTTGTCGGGTCATCGACCGCAGTTAGCGTAGTCACTTGGAATATCAGTTTTTTTTTTGCGTGAACTTCACAGACGTGATTCGTATTGATACCTAAATACGATAAAACAAAAGAAAACAGATTTTCTTAGCTCGTACTTCAAGTAACAACACTGCCAGCTTTTGTAGACCCTCAAAAAAAAAAACTTTCAGCCTTTTTAGGGTTCCGTATTAAACAAGGAACCCTTATAGTTTCGCCATATCCGTCTGTCTGTCTGTCTGACTCCACTGTAACTCAGAGACGCTTAGTACTACAAAACTGTAATTTGGCATAGGTATACAAATTAATCACACCGACAAAGTGCGTTTTTTAGCGTACCTCACTTGCACGTGTAATGTGGGGATGATTTTTTTTTCTCGTCTTTCCCATGGTGTGTGAACATCCCCGATGATGTTCCCGATATCGTTAGATAGGCCGTTCAAAAATATTGCAGGTCTGTCACCACTTTTCGATTCAAGGATCCACTTGCGTAATAATAAGCATTAAAGTGCCAATTTTTGTTAAGAGTCAAGTGTCCTCTCTGCCAGCTAAATGGTTGTTTATGGAGATGGGAAAAAATTCATGGCAGTAGTAAATATAATGAAATGAAAAGGAAAACTATGACGGCTAAGTAGGCTTTACAAGTTAATGAGTTATAGTCGACTAACTTAAATTTGCAGTTGGAGAATTGACCGTGGCATAATATATTGATGTATGGGAGAACAGGTTTCTCAACTACAATGTTAAGTTTGTTTTTGGAATAAATTCGTCCCAAGTAATCCCAACCACGGAATCCTTCATTGAGTACTTTATGTGGCCTACCCAAATGTCCTTTCTTTGGTTTTGTTCGTCGAGTCGTTGAGCTCCTTAAGTTCTGAGTTGAGCTTCACGGTTACTGACAAATGCGTGCACTGACTGGACAGGTCCGCTCAAATCTGTATGGTACTTTCCTCAAAATACCATCTCAGACACCAATTTACACACTTTACTCATTGACATTGATTATTTTTTTATATATACAATGACATGAATATTTACTTTTTAATGTATTATATTTTTTTAATTATTGTGAATGTGAAGACTATATGGGTTATTGTTTTTATTTTTTCTCTCAGTTAGTTTTATTCTTGGTCTGGCAGATTGAGTCATTTAAGTGGCCTACCCAAATGTCCTTTCTTTGGTATTGTTCGTCGAATCGTTGAGCTCCTTAAGTTCTGAGTTAAGCTGCACGATTACCGACAAATGCGTGCACTGACTGGATAGGTCCACTCAATCAGTGTGGCTATTTCCTCAAATGACCATTTCAGACACCAATCTACATGGTCTTCACAAGATCTGACCAAGATTATGTCTGAACTTGTTTTGTGTGATTATGTGTGACCTCTGAGTTTGCTTCGGCCGTTCTTCTCAGAGTAGTCAGACAGGAAACGCCGAACTCA
This sequence comes from Atethmia centrago, assembly GCA_905333075.3. Taxonomy (NCBI): domain Eukaryota; kingdom Metazoa; phylum Arthropoda; class Insecta; order Lepidoptera; family Noctuidae; genus Atethmia; species Atethmia centrago. The sequence goes on along the minus strand of HG995378.1, from coordinate 22,811,479 downwards.
TCTAGTTTTTTTTTTTTTCTAAATATCATTGGCGTGTAAAAGTGTTTGTACAAACCTACTTAAAGAAAATAAAATCATTTCATTTCATTTCATTTCGTTGTGGTTTTTATTTTCAGTTCATCGTGTTTAGATATCGATATCCATCACCTCCGCAAAGTTTTGCTAGCTAATCTAATTTGACCCTTTAGTATATCTAAAGTTATCGAGATAGATTTTGTTACCATTGGCCGCGTCAAATAAATTATTCTGTTACTAGATGCGCCCCGCGGTTTCACCCGCATAAGTTTTGACTCCATAAGTATATCGGGATAAAACTATTATATGTCTTATTCCTGGTTATAAACTATCTGTGTGCCAAATTTCATCTAAATCCGTTAAGTACTTTTTGCGTCAAAGAGAAACAAACATCCATCCATCCATCCATCCATCCATCCTTACAAACTTTCGCATTTATAATATAATATTAGTAGGATAAAGTGAAACTTTGTAATCCATACTTCCAAATGTACTAATATTATAAATGCGAAAGTAACTCTGTCTGTCTGTTACCTTGTCATGCCTTACATTTGGCACACAGGTTGACCATGGCCGGGGCAGGACAAAATACCTTTATCCTGGTACTTAGTACATTCCCGTGGGATAATTTCCAACTGCAGTCTATCCGGATGCAGCTGAATACCAGTACTTTACATGGAGCGACTCCCTATCTGACCTCCACAACCCAGTAACTGGTTAATACGATATCCCTTGGTAGGACTGGTTGTCAGACTTTCGGGCTTCTGACAACCCCTAACGACTGTCAAAGATCCACGAATGACAGCCGGGACCAACGGCTCATCGTGCTTTCCGAGGCACGGAGGCGTCTCGGTATTACCCCTTGGTAAGACTGGTCGTCAGACCTTTCGGGCTTCTGACAACCCTTAACGACTATCAAAAATCCACGAATGACAGCGGGGACGAACGGCATAACATGCTTTCCGAGGCACCGAGGAGTCTCGGTATGTAAAGATGGTCACCAATCCTGGGACCAACCCTGGGAAGCGTAGCTTAACCTGATGGATCGACTAGCGTGGCTGTTATTACTTAGCCACGAGCTCCTCAAAAGCTAGTAATTTATGAAACTTAATTAGAACTTAGTTTACTAATAAAAATATATCTAGTTAACCCATAACTAGATATATTTTTGATGAGATGTAACTTCCTGCGTTAGTTCTAACTTAATTTTAAAAACATTAAGTTAGAACTAACGCAGGAAGTTAGCAGGAAGACTCAATTGAGAAAATGGTAACGAGGAAAACGTAGGAACTTTTCTTAAATTAGTGGGCGTTGCAAAGCCTTGAATAAACTCCTTTCTTATTCATATGGTTAGTGACTAACCTGGTGTCAGAGTTTTTATACCGCCGATGAGCCAGTAACTTGATCATATGCCGTCGAGAAATATCTCTCAGGCATGCCGGTTTCCTCACGATGTTTTCCTTCACCGTTCTTTAAGCAAGTGATAATTATACAATACGTACATGAATCGGAAAAGTCAGAGGTGCATGCGAACTCGAGACCTATGACTTAGCAGTCCGACGGTCACATCCCTGAACTATCACGGGTTCACGCAAGTATGGGAGTGGCGCGAGGAGCCGAAACGCCGGGGCATAATTCCGTTGCCGCGAGAAATCAAGGCACAGCGGACAGAGTTCCGGCGGGATTTCATGGCGACATGGAGAGAGCGATTGTCGTAACCCCGTGTTGGGCACGCCACAATTGCGGCGATAAGTCCCCTCTTTGAGGAGTGGCTAGAGAGGCGCCACGGCGTGCTTACCTTCCGCCTGACGCAGGTCGTCACCGGACACGGCAGCTTCGGGAGGTTCCTGTGTCGGATAAGGCGGGAGAAAACGCCCGGGTGTCACCACTGTGTGAATCGTCCGGACGACACGGTGGAGCATACGGTGGAGGTCTGCCCGGCTTGGGCAGAGCACCGCAGTGTCCTCATGGAGGCGATCGGCGGCGGAGATCTCTCGCGTCCGGCTCTAGTCCAGGCTATGGTACGGAGCGAAGCGCATGGGCAGCCGTCACCTCCTTCTGCGAAGCAGTAATACTCGCAAAAGAAGAGGTGAGACCGTTGAGGGAAGGGCAAATTTCGCGCCCTCTCGTCCTTAGCCGCCGCAGGAGACGCCCTGGGCGTCGGTAATCCCAGGCGGGTTGCCGGCCACCTAAGGCGCGGGGTTGCGGACGGTGAGCAATGGGTAGCTCACCGTCCGATAAGGACCAGGCCGAGGTCGACGGCGCGTTGTGTTCCTGACGCGCCTCAAAGAGATGTCGTTAGCACAAGTATAGGGATCCACTAGGGCCGATGCCTGCCGGGGTCGCGGGAAGGTACAAAAGGGTTACCGAGGCCCCTGGCAATACTGGCAACGGAAGGATCACTGGTGGGATTTAGTCAGTAAGAGCCTGACACACCCTCCCGCTCGGCCCAGAGCGGGAGAAGTTATTTGATAATTTCCCATCCAAAAAAAAAAGACTATCACGGGTATCGACAATAAATGGCAAATAGGTAACCAGGAATATACGTTTAAAGTGCGACGTAAAAGAAAATATGTTATCGTTATTTTTATGGAATTTTCGAAGCTTTTATCACCTCGATTTTCTTCAAAAGATTTTATAGTAGGTATCTTCAGGATTATTTTGTAACAATAATATTTTCCTTTTATTCTCTCTCATTCATAAAATAAAAATCTTGTTTATTTGCACCTTCAAGTAAAAAAATGTGGCCTAAGCTAAGATAACTTACATAATCAGTCTATAATGTTTCCACTGCTGGGACACAGGCCTCCACTCGGTGAGAGGGAGTGGGCCCTAATTCACTACGCGGGCTCAGTGCGGGTTGGTAGATGTCACATGTCTTCGATTTTTGTTCTAGGACATGCCCGGTTTCCACACGATGATTTTCCTTCATCATTTTGAGAGCAGTGGTGATGAAATAATTTACACAAAGTAAAGTGCCTGCTTGGGTTCGAACCCACGACCTACAAACTCGTAGGACGCGGCCGTTACCACTGGGCCACCACTGCTCACCAGATACCCAGCACTGCACCACCCACTACAAGATAACATTAGTATCTTGTAATTATAGGTATCAGCGCCCACCCTAGTTATCATTATAGTCCAAGATCCCAGAGCCCCCAGACAGATGTTATTTATTTTCTCACAAATAAGACGAATGGGATAGTGTTAGTACGTACTTTGAGTGTGTGCATACTTGCTAGCTTGGGTCGACAGCCGCTAAAGGTAGGTAAATACAGTACTCGCTTTTCTTAAAGTCTCACTGCTGATTTTTACATTTATTTTAGAGAATATTGTTAAAAAATAATAATCATTACAGAAATTTATTTGTGAAGTCACAAAGTGGCCGGAATAATTGACATAGATGCTGCCCGACTTCAACTATGCATCAACACTTACATGGTTTGTGAGGTAAATGAACAGTTCAATCGCAAAAATGGGAAAAACTTTGATGCGAGCAACTTACCACCGTGCAAGAGTGAGCTTTTAAAGCAGTTTTGACGAGCTAATTACATCACTAGTCTCTAGAATAATGCTCATAATTATGAAGAAACTTAGTTTTTTTAGTCCTGAAAATAATGGGTGGACGTTGGAAGACAATCAATATAATTTTAACTGGTTCGATGGGGACCAACTACCGAGCTTTATAAGTGAACCGCTTCAAGAAGAATCAGTTAATATACTTTCACTTTGAATTATTTATTTAAGCTTGTAACTATTTGATTCTTAATTATGTTATTTTTGTTACAGAAAATGAAACTAAGGATTCTAGTGATGATAATGAAGATATTCAATACCAGCATTGGATTGATGATTAGTTATCAAACTCCAATGGTGATGATAACGGAGATAAAAAAAATTATTACAGTTTGCTTGTTAATTATTAATATAGAAGTAAATTATTTTTGAAATTTTCAGAATCATATTTTTATTTGCTTATTGTAAGACGTCAATAAATTACTATAATTGTCATGACGAGTTCTAATTTATTCATATGTTATTAAACTATATTTATGCGTTTGTATGAAGCATACATAATAATTCACTCATTCCGTTCAAGTGAACGAACATATGTCAACAGTCAGTCTTCATTCGCAATCTGCCAGTGTAACACCTTTAACTATTTCTATTAAAATACAGTCCACTTTAAAGTGTTATTTATGTGGTTTTATTACCAGCGTCCGCCACATAAAAATGGTCCTTCGACGAAAATAGTGTTCGCGGCAGATAATCAACTCTATATGTTGTGTGAGTGTGACTCAATTTTGTCGGCGTGGACTAGCGGAAGCGGTCATCAACAAACCCGCGTTGTCATCAGTTGTCATTCATCGCACCGCTCAACTATCGCGTCGCGTGCGAGGAGTACGGAGTCTAAACACAGCGTGCTCAGCAGACAGCGCGCCTACGCGGACGAGCGAGAAGAGTGTACGCGTGCGAACGAGAACCGCGATCAACTCGGCCGCCGGTTGGTCGGCGACGTCGAGAGTTCCAGAAACTTCTAGCAAACTCCATAGCTGCCGGAAGTTATCCGCCGATTTTCAACATCTTCATCCATTGTCCGACGCCATAATCCGCCATTTTTGTGGTGTTCTATCAAGTGAAGTGAATCACACGTCTCATTTTTTTCCGCATTGTGCAATCATTGCATTCTGTACAACTAAGTAGCATCCATATATGCGCAAAATTGCTATTATTGCAAGTTTTTATAATTTGTGTAGTTACACAAACCTTTTAAGCCATCATGGCAAACAATTTAAAACGCCTAATACTGGCCAGGGGCCAGGCAAAAGGAACGATAACCACATTATGTAAGTTTGTTGAGTCCGAGGATATCGACAAAGCCCCTATAAGGGCGCTTATGGTCAAGAAGGACAGGTTGGTCACCGCCTTTTCAGAATATAGCTCATTTAACATTGATATATCTGTTCTAGATGAAAATAACGATGAAAACTTTGGCCACTATGAATCCATATATTTATGTGCCTTAGCCGCATTCGAAGATGCCATCGAAGAAAAATCTAGCCCAGGTAAATCTCCGAAACCCGGAGCAGAGCGTGACGAGGAAGAAAAAGACGCTATGAAACGTCTCCCACCTATAAATATTTCCAAGTTTGGAGAACAACGGGCAGCAGCACTTGAAACTGTGGCAGACAGCCAAACATCCTCAAATTGTGCAGTGAACAGCGGCCGCAGGACAGGTTTGGTAGCCACTAAGGAGGTAAACAAAAATACACAAGTATGCAAATTTTGTAAGACTAAAAATCACCAACTATATAAATGTGAAAAATTTAAACTTGCCTCGCTATCTGATCGTTTCGGCTATGTAAAGACCAATGAGTTGTGTACCCTATGCTTAAACAAACACCTGTCAAAGTGTAAATTTGCCTTTAAGTGTTCAATTTGCAAACAAAACCATAATAGTTTACTGCATAAAAATGAGCCTGAACAGGAGTTAAAGCAAGTTTCATTATCTATGAATAAATGTGTTGATGTTTTATTGCCTACTATAAAGGTAAACATAACTGACAAGTTAGGTCAACAATTTCAAGTTAGGGCTCTTTGTGACTCAGGTAGTCAGGTTTCCTTTGTGTTATCAGACCTAACAGAAAAAATTGATTGCAGGTTAGTCAATAACTATACCTATATTAAAGGAATATGTGGTCAATCCAACACAGTTCCTCATACTGCTACTTTTAACATCTCTTCTACTCTCAACACTTACAAGACTCAAATAGTATGCTGTGTAGTGCCAAACATCACTAGTGATTTACCTCAGTGTGAGATAGATACAGATAATTTAAAAATTCCTTCATACGTCAAGTTAGCTGACACAGAATTTTATAAAACTGGAAAAATAAGTATCTTATTAGGTTGTGACGCTTTCTTTAAAATCTTATTGCGTGAACAACTACCTATTATCCCTAAAGGTTTGTATTTACACAACACCCACTTTGGGTATATTGTGGCTGGAAGGGTGAAGACTAGAAGTTACTCTCCGGTAAGTAAGTGTACCAAACACATTTTAAAAAACAGTGAATGTGATAGCACCCAAAATATAGAAAAGACTTTAGAGCAGTTTTGGAAGTGTGAGCAAGTGACAGAAGTTTTCACTGAGTCGGCTTCTGAAGAAGCTCTTGCTGAAAAAATCTTTTCTGAATCTGTAATATTGAAAGACAATAAATTTCAAGTTAACTTACCTTTAAAACAAAATTTTGATCAATTAAACATGGGAGATTCTTTCATAAGAGCTTTACAACGTTTTAACAATTTAGAAAAAAGACTTCACAAAGATGCTGAACTTTTCAGAGGTTATAAAGCGTTCATTGACACTTACATTTCAATGGGTCATGCTAAATACATTGATATTCAAACATATGATTTAAAAGCTGGTCAGGTATACTTTCTACCACACCATCCAGTATTAAACGAAAATAGCAAAACTACAAAACTAAGAGTCGTTTTTGATGGCTCAATGGCTACTAATCAAGGTTTTTCTTTAAATGACATGTCGCTCAATGGGCCTTGCATCCAAAATGAGTTATTTAATATATTGATTCTCTTCAGATTACATAAATATGTGTTATTTTCTGACATTCAAAAAATGTTTAGAGAAGTTAACCTCAACCCAGCACACTGTGCTCTTCAAAATATATTGTGGAGAGATTCACCACAAAAGGAAATACAGTGTGTTCAGTTGCAAACAGTCACCTATGGACTTAAAAGCTCACCATTTTTAGCTACAAGATGTTTAAATGAGTTAGCTTTCAGATTTGCGCATACTTACCCTGAAGGTGCACACATATTATTGAATCAATGCTATGTCGATGATGTTTGTACCGGTAGTAACGACTTACAAAAATTACTTGATATGAAAAACCAATTAATTGCCATTTTAAACCTTGGTGGTTTTAAACTTCATAAATGGAGTTCAAACAGTGAGCATATATTAAGGGACATTCCCTGTGCTTTACAGATTTCAAATGAAATTGATTTATGCAAAAGTGATGATCAATATGTGAAGACCTTGGGTATCAAATATAACACACAAACGGATGTATTGAACATTTCCTGTCCACAAACTGAGTTGTTAGATGTCTACACCAAGCGTCAGACATTAAGTTTCATTAGCAAACTCTTTGATCCACTGGGTCTAGTAGGTCCAATTATTGTACTTGCAAAAATAATCATGCAACAAACATGGTTAGAGAAGGTTTCATGGGACTCACCATTGCCACTGAACTTAAATAAAAAATTTAAATGTTTTGTTGATAATTTATCAAGAACAGGTTGTATTCAAGTAAAAAGAAATATTGACACACAAAACTCAACATGTATTGAACTAATAGGGTTTGCAGATGCCTCTCAGAAGGCTTATGGTTGTTGTGTTTATTTAAGAACCATTAACAGCAATGATCAAGTAAATGTTGAGTTGTTATGCTCAAAATCAAGGGTAAATCCCATAAAATCATTAACCACACCAAGATTAGAGTTGAATAGCGCTTTGATACTAGCAAAACTATCAAAAAAGTTGTATGATCAACTAATTAAAAATAAGTTTGCCATTAAGGTACATTTATATGTAGATTCTCAAATTGTTCTTGCTTGGCTTAACACAGAGCCCACAAAATTGTCTGTTTATGTTGCAAACAGAGTCAAAACTATCTGTGATCTCACACAAAATGCCTCATGGTCATATGTCAGTACCGTTGAGAATCCTGCAGACTGTTTGTCTAGGGGTATAGAACCTCACTTACTTAAAAACAACCAGTTATGGTGGCATGGGCCACAATTTTTACATAGTAAGAATTACACACATGAATCTACAAATATCAAAATTCCTAAGGAAATTCCTGAACTTAAGCTTTGTAATATTACATTGACTTCTGAATCAAATAAAGATTTCAGTTTATATTCATATTATTCGGATATTAACAAATTGAAAAGAATTATTGCCTATATTTACAGGTTTTTTAACAATTGCAAAGTAAAGAAAGAAGATAGGGTCTCCGGACATCTAAAAATAAAAGAACTTCAATTTTCACTCAAAAATATAATTAGACAAGATCAAAAACAACATTTAAGTGAGGAAATGAATTGTATCATGTCCAAGAAACCCATTAAATCCAATTTGAAATCCTTAAATCCATTTTTAGATGGAATAGGTATCCTCAGAGTAGGAGGTAGGTTACACAATGCTAACATACCATATGATCAGAAATATCCTATCATATTACCCAAAGAATCATACATTACACGTTCAATAATTAACAATGAACACAAATGTTTGTTACATGCTGGGAAGAAGTTGACCCTAGCCAGTTTATGTCAAAGGTTTTACCTAATTAATGGACTTAGAGAAGTCAAAGGAGTAATTCACAAATGTTTACTGTGTTTCAAGCTAAGAGCCAAGGCATCAGAGCAAATGATGGGATCTCTTCCTTCAGACAGGGTGAACCCCAGCCGACCTTTTGAAAAGGTAGGAATCGATTATGGCGGTCCGTTTTCAATAAAATTACACCGTATTAGGAAACCAGTAATTTTAAAAGCATACATAGCATTATTTGTTTGTTTCACAACAAAGGCCATTCATATTGAGTTGGTATCAAATTTAACAACTGAATGTTTTTTACAGGCATTAAAAAGATTCATTTATCGTCGCAATAAGCCATCTATTATTTATTGTGACAATGGTTCTACCTTCAAGGGTGCCAATAATCAGTTGCATGAGTTATACTCATTACATTTTAATCAGGTACATCAGGAGAAAATTATAAACTCAACTTCAGATCTTGGTATTGAATTCAGTTTTATTCCTTCTTATTCACCAGTATTTGGAGGCCTATGGGAAGCAGGAATTAAGAGTGCTAAATATCACTTAAAAAGAGTTGTAGGCAAACAGATACTAACCTATGAAGAGTTGAATACTGTGATAATTCAAATAGAAGGGTTATTGAACTCCAGGCCTTTACTTTCTTTGCCAAGTATTGACCCAAATGACATGTCTTATTTAACTCCTGCTCATTTTTTGACAGGTGCTTCTATTACATCATTCCCTGAACCTGATGTAACAAATGTGCCCACAAACCGTTTGTCATTTTGGCAGCAATGTACTCACATGGCTCAATCCTTTTGGAAAACTTGGTCAAAACAATATTTGACTCAGTTACAAAATAGGCCAAAATGGCACAATAGTGTACCAAATATTGAAAAAGGGGTATTGGTGCTACTCAGAGTTGATAACACCTCTCCATTAACATGGCCAGTGGCCAGAGTAGAACAGACTTTCCCTGGATCAGATGGCAAGGTCAGGGCATTATCTGTAAGAACTAATAGTGGTAAAATCATGCGTACTAGTGTTATGAAAGTTTGTGTACTTCCTATTTATGAATAAATTATACTTAATAATTTACCTCTGTGTGGCTGCTGGACATGTCATGTGAACTTGTTCATTTACTAGGCTAAATACGTAGGGTATAAATATCGTTAGTTAAGCCAACTTTCTGTTAAAAAAAATCACTTAAATTAATAATCATAGTTGAACTTAAACATGATGTAAACAGATATAGCATACTCAATAGATTCATAATTATACTTTAAGAAGGTAAAATGTAATATAAATATGTGCACATCTATTTTGTAATAGACACATACCAACCTATTTAAAATGCATAGTACATAGGTACTTAAATGAACGTAACATTAATGTATGTTATGTATGTATAAGTACAATAGGTTTTATAATCACAACAATTTAGTAAGTAGTTTTCCAGTTATTGATTAATTAAATTTACTTTGTTAGATTATTCCTTAGTAATTCTGTACATAACAATTTAAAGGATTTCAAAAGAATTGAAGCATCCAGTAAGTAGGTACCTAAATAGTTAAGCATTTTTGTTTATATTATAAAATAGTAAATAAGTAGTACCCAAGTTTAAACAGTTTATTTATACTTGTGAAAAGGACACAAATGTTCCTATTTGTCTAATATTCAGTAAATTTAAGATTAAGTTACATTTTGGTTTGTATTCAAACTATAGCCTTTTGGTTTCTTTGTCGGCGTTGCCATTTATGTATGAAGCATACATAATAATTCACTCATTCCGTTCAAGTGAACGAACATATGTCAACAGTCAGTCTTCATTCGCAATCTGCCAGTGTAACACCTTTAACTATTTCTATTAAAATACAGTCCACTTTAAAGTGTTATTTATGTGGTTTTATTACCAGCGTCCGCCACAGCGTTAAAATATTACTCAATTATTACTTCAGTAATAATTGAGTAATATTTTAACGCATAAATTCCATTAATAACATAAGTTTTATGAAGCTATGTTATAAAACTATCTAATTATTACGCTCGCGCTCATACGCATAGCGACACTTTATGTGTGTCTGGGGGGATGTTTGGCCTCTCCAATTGGTCTGGCTGCTGACCAAAACGATTAAAATAGTTCCCTGAGTGTCATATATAAAATCAAGATTGAGATTATAAGTAAAGTTACATTATTCTTTCTGGAGCTTTAAAGCATCTGATACGGGTAAGCGTCGACGGAAAGTGTCTGTTAGTAATGAATTAATGTTTAACAATATTCTCTAAAATATATTTAACAATCAGCACTGAGACTGAGAAAAATGAGTACTGTATTTACCTACCTTTGGCATCTGGTAGCTATGAATTGGCTGTCGACCCAATCTAGCAGGTATGCACGCACTCAAAGTACGTACTAACACTACTTTATCCCATTCGTATTATTTGTGAGATAATAAGTAACGTCTGGGGGCCCTGGGATCTTACTCTATTATAGCCGATGGTATTACCTATCTTGTAGAATACTTTAAAACGAACGAGAAAACATCTTACAGCACCAACCTAAGTGATCAGTAAGGTACAACAGGAATAATTTTGACATATTCAGAGTTGTAAGTTTTAATAAAATTTATTATGATAAGTTGAATTTCAGATTGTTTTATACTAAGCTCAAACCACGTCGCTTTATTAGTATTTTAAGTGCAATTCCTTGTTTAATAAAACTTCACCTTTTAATAATACGTGTCGGGCGCAATAAAAGAATTTTCTTACATAAAGAAATAAACCACGTTCCAGCTTTTTTCTTGCTCCTATTGTTCTCATTTTTCCCCTTTATAGCGACTACTAGTTTCCTATGTTTATGATTGAAATAAATAAAACCTTCATTTCTAAAGACTGCCTCGTTGCTCTAGCGTTCGCAAATGGGATTAGGTTCAGGGTTCGATCCCCAAGTCGGAAAAAGTGTTACTGGGTTTTTGTCATTAGGAATTTCTCCGTAGCAGCCAGGAGTCTGGATTAATGTCCGGTTAATTGCAATAGACTGTAATGATAATGTTACCTATATAAGGTGTTGTTTTGCATCCTCGTCAAATTTCAGGAGGCTGCTATGAAAGACATATATAATCAAATAAAATTACGATACATGCTCAATAATTAATACATACTTGTTTTTTTAGTTATTTAAGTTTGACAGTATTTTAGAATACACCACTTTCACAGAACAGAATCACCCTATGCTGCGTATGCGGTAGTGTATGTGTAAAAGGGCAGTTACAGTGCGGTATCACACGGGCCGTGTTTTAACATGCGTGTCCCACACATGTCGATTTCCGAAAATTAGAAAAAAAACCAAAAAAATAATACCTACTTATTTTATTATTGATTCGTGTCGAGAATCATTAGCATAGTTATCTCCTTGAATTTGACTAGAATGCAAAACGACACCTTGTATAGTAGTTATTGAAACAAATATTTATTATTTATTATATAATAATTAAAATTAACTGGTAAAATGTGGGACTATCTATTCCCATCTCTCTCCTCTGCCTACCCCCTTAGGAAAGTTATGATGTTAAGTTATTTCCAACGTGTCATTAAAAACATTTTGCAATACTTTCAGATCTGGGACGTGAGATGCCAAGTTGGCTGCGTCATGACATTTGAAGGTGTTGACATTTGCGGCGATTCGATTGACCTAAACGTACGTACCTTTTATTATTTTACTACCTGGCATCGATGTATGATTTTCAAAAATGACAGCGTAGTTTTTCAAATTTGAAAGAACTTCTTACGTACGTAAGTTTGAAAGAGTACCTAAGTTTCCGTGACTACACTGTAAGTTTTAGGGCCTCACGGTTTTCTCCGCACGGTCTATCTGGAAAATAAATCATCTTAGCTACCTAGTAGCTACATTTTTCTTTTCCGTAGTCCTTACGTAACCAATACCTACACCCGGCCTTATACCTGTCCCTCGAATAGACAATGTGCCAGGGTTCACACCTCCCAGGTTTCCAGAAATAAGTTTATTTTTGGGGTTCCATATGTCCGAATGAAAAAACGGAACCCGTATAGGATCATTCATGTGTGTTTGTGTGTCACAGCCAATTTGCTCCGAATCTAATGTACCGATTAAGTTGAAATTTGGTATAAATATCAATTTCTGTGACCCAAACACGGACATGTTACGTAAATAAATAAAATTTGGATATGGAGGTCCCTTTTGGGAGACAAATAAAAATAAAAAGTTTAGCACGTATTTAAAAGCGATTGTCGCGTGAATACGCGATCGTCGCGCGAATGAGATCACGTGTTCATTCGATGTCAAATTAATGTGTGTCCCTAATATAAGCGATCGTCGAGGAAGGATGGTCGCATCGCGTATTCCTGTTAATAAGTCAGTTTTCACAATATACGTAAGAAACGTGTAGTTGATATTAGGTCGTTGAAGCTCTACGAACCTGGAGAAGAGCAAATACGTGGATCATGACAAATGAACGTACTTATGCAAAAGGGAACCAACTCACACAGTTTCGAGGACAAAATATTTTTATTAAAATAGTATGTAGAATTATAATAGGATTACTTTTTAATACAGTGATACAGCGTTTTAAGAATTTATGTGAAACAAGTGTAGTTTTTTTAATTTAATGTTTTTTAAATAATACCTATATAGTCTGCTAGGCTTGCTCGTCAATGTACTAATTTTTAATCATCTGGTTGCTCTACCTCGAGGTTGCCCTGAAAAAACTTCCAGATCATCATCAGTCTTATCGTCTCCCACAAGATTAACATAAATCCAAGGGAGTCGTGAACCGGAGGACACGGTGGAGCATACGGTGAAGGTCTGCCCGACTTGGGCAGAGCACCGCCGTGTCCTCGTGGAGGCGATCGGCGGCAGAGATCTCTCGCGTCCGGCCCTAGTTCAGGCCATAGTACGGAGCGAGAGGGCATGGGCAGCCGTCACCTCCTTCTGCGAAGCAGTAATGCTCGCGAAGGAGGAGGCGGGACGGTTGAGGGAAAGGCATGTTTCGCGCCCTCTCGCCCCTAGCCGCCGCAGGAGACGCCCTGGGCGTCGGGAATCCCGGGTGGATTTCCGGCCACCGTAGGCGCGGGCTTGCGGACGGTGAGCAATGGGTAGCTCACCGTCCGGTAGGGACCAGGCCCGGGTCGACGGCGCGTCGTATTCCACGCGCGCCTCAAAGAGATGTCGTCAGCACAATGTAGGGGTCCGTTAGGGCCGATGCCTGCCGGGGTCGCGGGAAGGTACTAATGGGTCACCGACGCCCCTGGCAACACAGGCAACAAGAAGGAATACGGGTGCGTTTTAGTCAGTAAGAGTCTGACACACCCTCCCGCTCCACCCAGAGCGGGAGAAGTTATTTGAAGATTTCCCATCCACAAAAAAAAAAGGGATTCGTGGGAGAATGGGTTGAGAAGGCAGAAGGATCTTTAGATCCTTTAACTTAGCCTTAGGAACATGCTCCCCGTTTGGCCAAAGATCTTCCATTATATCCCTATTAAGACAAAATTTTGACCTAACGTGAATATTTTCTTTTATTAATAATAAAAAAACGGTCTTTGGTCAAGTTTAGTTGTTAAATTTAAAAAATAATAATAATATGTGGAACCATGTGTCATGGTTCTTTGTAAACCAGTAAAATTACAAAGATTTCCGGTTCACATCTTTACCATACAGCTTGGGTATTTTTAATTTATTTGGAAACTGCTATTTAGTTAGTAGTAACTGCTTATTCGACACATACAATACGCGTTTTGGTGCAATAAACATAATTATTATTCCTAAGCAGATATAAAATTAAAAATGATATAATTAAAATTCTAAAGCTAGGGACCTGTTTGATACATCACGCGGATTATTTTATTTTTACATCTTATATAGAATATTGTTTATCTTTTTTCTTCTTTTAACTTCTTTTTAATTAAGTTAGCCCAGCTACAGTTAACGTTTGCTAATGTTAGATTGTTTTTATTATATAATATAATAATCTGTGGAAAATGTTGTGGGTAGTATATTTGTTAAGTTTTAAGACAACACTGTTTGTTTTCTCAAATGTAATAAATAATTAAATGAGTTGGTATCTTTGTCGACATAATGTTTTGATAAGAAAGCGTTATCGGAAAATTATGATATTTATGGGGCCGATAGAAAGAGCATTTTGAAATGTTTCTGTATACTTAAAAAATTTGAACTATTTGTGGGTTGATTCCGGTTTGCTTAAGAACGTCCAAATATTTTATATAAAAAAAACAGCAAACAACGCAGAAAAAACCTGTGTTCGAGGTTCTTGATGAAATGAAAAACTTAAACATTAACCGTCATATTAGAAAACAAGGATTGTCTTCAGAGCCAGTTTTAAACAATTGAGCCATTTTTGAATTTCGAGCTTTATTCCGACTATGTTAAAGTTCTTAATGCAAAACTGTCAACTTAGTACCGGACTAAGTAGTCAGTTTTGTATAAAGAACTTTATTTTAATCATAGTAACGTTCTTATTACAAAAACTGGCTCAATGGTTTAATTGGTCAAGGACAGCTAATGAGACACAATTGATTTTCTATTGTTTGACTCCTGAAAATCTCCTGAAATCCTTGTTTTGTAATAACACCGTAATAGTTTTACTAACGGCTGTTAGTAATACTCGGATAATACTATTAATGCTTAAGTTTTTCTGAAATTAGGGATAAACTGAAAAATGTTTCTCATAAAATAAATCTGACAGCAACGCAAGAAAAAAGTTTTGTTTTAGTCAAAAAACCACAGATAAATACTAGAATTTCAATAAGATTTCAACATAACTTTTACAGAAAAAAGTTTTTATTTTGTTTTTCACAAACAAAGAGCTTCTGTGACGTTCGTACGAATGCCTGTAAAGCCACCTGTTTGATATCAGTAAATTTGATCACGCAATTGCACGAACTATATAAGTTCGCGCGAACTTGCGATGCGCTTTCTATTAGGACGACGGGTGAGTTTTATAGATTACAAAAAAACCTGTAAGAAATCTTTGGTCTTAAAATAACATGGGAAATCTGCCAATATTGTGTGTACTTTTAAATTCATCCCAACTACGAAACCCTTCATTGTGCGTGGTCTGACACGCACTTGGCCGGTTTCTTATGAAGGATGTCGAAGCCCGAAGGCTTCCCGATTCTGTAAATGATAAATGATAAATGATTTTACTTCTGTAAGTAGGTTTTTAAAACACTTTTACACGTTAAACATATTTTTTTAAACTAGATGAGGCCGGCGTTTCCTATCTGACTACTCTGAGAAGAAAGGCCGAAACAAACTCAGAGGTCACAGTCTCTTTTAAAGTCCAGACATAATCTTGATCAGATCATGTGAAGACCATGTCGATTGGTGTCTGAAATGGTCTTTTGATGAAAGAACCACACAGATTGAGTGGACCTGTCCAGTCAGTGCACGCATTTGTCAGTCGTTGTGCAGCTCAACTCATAACTAAAGGAGCTCAACGATTCAACGAACAATACCAAAGAAAGGACATTTGGCTAGGCCGCAAAAAATACTCAAAACTGCTAGACCATGTTAAAAACTAACTGAGAATAAAACAAAATTAAACAACGATCCACATAGTCTTCACATTTACAATAATTAAAACAATATAATTAACACTAGACACAATTTTGAAAGTTCGAATTCTGTAGGTATGCACTTTCTTAGTTTATCTTGGACATAACTGAGAGCCAAGGAAAATATCCGGAAAAATCCGAACTCGTAGGTAAAATTGAAAATTTAAGTTGAAATTGATATAAGTATTCTTTTCCCATTGAAGTTGAAATTGTGCCTTTGGCCTGCAGTAGGTAGATACTAAAATCATTCTGGGATTATTGTTTCCATTTGCAAGGGATAATGAAAATGGGCAACATTTCAATTCCTTGCTCTTCAATACATATAGATTGAAGTCGCTTTTCATGTCTGTCTGTGTGACCGCTTAGTTCTTCTAAACTACACCATGGATTTTGATGTGGTGCGGATGCGGATTATTTATCATACAGTAGCTGCGCCCCACGGTTTCACCCGCGTAAGTCTCGATCCCGTAAGAATATCGGAATGAAAAGTATTCTATGTCCTATTTCAGGTCATGGTCTACCCATGTGCCAAATTTCATCCAAATCCGTTCAGTCGTTATAGCGTTAAAGCATAACAAACTAACAAACAAACTCACTTTCGCATTTATAATAATATTATACATGCGCTTGAAAGGCAAAATTTACTAAGCGACATAGGGCAAATTTGACTTAACATTATTAAAGTCAATTTTTCAGAAAAAAAAAATCATATAAATTTTTGTAATCATCCTACAGGCGTAAATCTTACTGTTTTGGCAATCTTATTATCTAATCATCTGAATCAGAATTTATATGATTTAAAAAAAAAAAAATTGACTTTAATAATGTAAAGTCAAATTTGCCCTATGTCGCTTAGTACATTTTGCCTTTCAAGCGTCGATATTATTATGGATAAAGATTACAGAAATCTCGTTGTTTTAACGGGTTGCCACATTATTAGAATACACAAGTTGAAGCACGGCGGCGGCTCACTAGTCATTTAATAGGATCCTACCCATACTCATTTTTAATAAGGAACTTCCAGCATATTTTTGTCTAATGTTGTTGTTACGAAGCATGTTTTAAATTCATGTTAGATACTCGAAAAGTTTCGCTCACACGCCGAAGATCTTCCCTTCTCGTGAAAGGAAGATCTTCGGCGTGTGAACGTAACTTTTTTAAATATTCTAGCGTGACCATGGCTGTTACTTACAACTTTAGTTTTATAACATATTTGGGTGTTAGTTTATATAATCACCATTTTATTGTGCATCTGTTTTTCATATTATTCTCAAGTAGTCGGGTTTTCGGTCAAAAAGTATGTGAACCAAAATGAGATGATCGCGTATTTTTTTTGACATACCTTTTATGCAACCTAACATTCATTCTATGAGGAATATTCAAGTTTTTTACAATAAAGGAAATACTTGTCGTAAATATTTTGAAGGTAAATCGTAGTTAAATCCATACGAAACAATGTTCGTCAAGTCAATTTCTACTGCATTATAGGATGATTATGCATCATCCTATAATGTTCCCACTGCTGGAACACAGGCCTCCTCTCTGTGAGAGGTAGTGGGCCGTAATCCACCACGCGGGTTGGTAGATGTCACATCATCGCTTTTCTTACGAATGACCTAACTGAGATCGAGTGTATTGTTCAGGGCAAGCTTTTTCGGTTGCTCAAATAAAGCATTACTGAAATAAAATAAATACTCTTATAGTCTGTGAATCAGGGCCGTTTTGCAATTGTAGATTGTATAATTTAAAAGTTCTTATTTATTGAAATAAAAATATGTTAAACAGATACGACACTTCACTCACTTAAGAATATTGTTTTTCTGAAGAGTGGTTTACCTAACAGATACGACTATATTTATTACGATACAGACAAGTAATTAAAACACATTCGAAAATACATTTGAAAATCAACTTAGTTTTTATATTCCTGAAAGCGTCATTAAAAAATCAAAATCAAAAGTACATTCAGACTAGGTTGAGAATCAGCACTTTTAGAACATCAAAATTACATAAGACAGTCCCTTCTGCCTAGTGCTTTAGCTGGGAAGAAAAAGTTGCGCAACAAACTCCCTAGCAGCACACCTGTCTGTTTAGTTAGATAAACTTGATTCTATACAACTTGTATGCAAAGTAATTAACACTACGAAACACAAACAAATTTATTAAATTACTTGCCATATGTTAGCTATCACACGACAATATACTGTACTCAAGCAGAAATAAAAATTACAACATAAAAACGCAAACAGAACTTAATACCTAAATAAAAGCCTCCAGGCATAAAGGGCGTGCCCGCTCTCATAAAGCTGGTGTAGCTCGAAGTCACAAATGATAAACTAGCACCATCGAAGTAAAATAAATAAACAGTTAATTACTAATAACAATAATAAAACCATGATCAGCAAGACGACTAGACACCACAAACAGCACCCGTTCACGAGCTTAACGCAAAGATCAGCCATCACCCTTCTCGCCGTTTTGCCGTATTGCAAGCTTTATTTATAACTTTTCTGACAATTATCAGTCTCTGACACAAATCCTGCTTTGTTAATTTTATAATAAGTAACATAATAGTTAACCATGAGACAATTAACATTATCTATGAAGCTCCAAACGAACAATTTCTTAGAAGGCATTATAATCAGTCTCACTTAATTATAATATTCTACAGAACGAAATATATTGAACACAGCAATGAAAACTTTTAATTAATTATGGATATTTTTTTTATTACCAGATTATCTTAATTATTTTAATTACTTTACTTCTTAATCTGTTAACAGAATCGTAATTGTTAAGTGATCTTAAAAAAAAATCAACCAAAGAATAAGAAAAACATCAACAACTATAAATATTATGGAAGTCATGTAGAATTCTACAAGCTTGGCTAATTTAATGACAGTTTCTCCAATATGACAGAGAAAAAAGTTTATTTAACTCTGGATCACCCAGAGTTAAATAAATTACATCGTCATGCTTTTCTTTTGAGATTTTGGGACTACTCTCATTAAGAGAATAAACCTCAGATTGGTGAAAAGATGAAACATTCCTTTTTAATGTAATTGACCGAAAGAATATAAAGACTTTTTAAAAATAAAATACAACACTAGTAAGATTAATTTTTCACATATGAGCATATACGCCACCGAAATAACTAGTAAATGTCGATTACACAGATCGATAGAGCTTCAAAAGTACATTAACATGGTGTTTTTAGTGCAGCTACGTCAAAAATGTCAGTTCGGTAACTTGTAAGGAAAGCGACGAGACGTCTTCGATTTTTTTGGTTCTAGGACATGCCGGATTCCTCACGATGATGACTTTACCGTTTTCAGAGCAGGGGTGATGAAGTAATTTACACAAAGTAAATCGCCTGTCAGGGTTCAAACCTACGAAGTACAACTCGTAAGTCAGAGCTTTTACCACGGGCCATCACTGCTGTCTACTGATTTTCTTAAAATTCAAAATATATTTCTAAATCCGTTTTTTACTACGTAAATATTTTAAAACAAGATTTTCTTTGTGCACTTGTACAGAATTATGCAAATCACGTTCACTTTAATACATACACATTTATCTAATCTTCAAAATAAGTGCTTTTAATAAACCTCGTATAATGTCTTTCAACGTCAACTATATGAAATAATTTAGAACTCAAAATGCTTCAAGCACTCAAAGTTTCTTGGAAAATAAAAACGCATTTTGGGCGTCATAATTTTGTTAGGACCACTATAGACCACTTAAGTGGTTATAAATAAGTAATGCATGCCAAATTATGCATATATAATGAGCTTTAGTGCTTCTGCGAAATTGTAAACATTTCATGTTTGTTATTACCAAGAAATCTGTCCAAATAATCTACCCATTAAATCGCAAAACGGTAAACGTGATTTGGAATTAAATCGCTTTGTCTGATAAACGTAAGTTATCATCCTGTAAGCCGTGTTTTTGGGCAATATTTCAAGTAAATACTTTGTAATCCGTTAGGTACCTATTCCATAAAGCATTTTCGTCTCTTTATCAATTATTTTCCACTTTACACAAGCACACTGTAAATAAAAACTACATAAACTCTGGCAAACACTCGAATTGTTCGGGTCTTCACTTCGTCTTTTTCATTTTCAATAATATCGGGAGCAATTACGTAGCTTTTCTTCAATAAACAACCTTCCCTTGGTAATAAATAGCCAATTTGTTTTTCATCTTCCCTTAAAAATCGTTCAGCTAATCACAAAATGACTTCATTCCATTCGAAAATGGGTCGAAATAATTTTTCAGATAAACCTGAGTGGAAGACTTATTTCCGAAAAGCATGGTTTTGTTCTCGCTACGCTTTACGTCGTTTAAGTTAGATTTCAGTTAAACTATACAACCTTTTCCACATTCTTTTAAATATCAAAATAATATGGTCCTAAATTATCTCACACAAAATTCCATGTCTTAAGCAGCAGTAAATGTCGATTTAATTAAAAACTCTCGCTTTGTCTTTGTGTAAGTTCGCGGTGTTTCATTTACAGCTTAGCCGTTGCTTGGTACAGGCAACCACACTTCTATGTACACAATTTAACTTTGACAGCGCCACTGTTGCTTAGCAGTAAGGGTTGTTTCGTTGTTCAAGTGTTGCCTGTGACGTGCGGTTGACTGTACCTCGTTATGAAGTTTGATGCTCCTGTATAGTTGTTCTTTGCTTTGAAGAATATTATTATTGCACGGCTCTCGATATTTTTAGTTTGTAAAGCGGTTTAACTTTGTCTGTGGACTAGGTACTGATATTGGTTTGTTGTAAAAGTTTGAGGTGCTTTTTTGTTTCTGTCTTTTTGAGATCAAAAGGTATCCAAGTACCTATATAAACCAATTGTGTGGTTGTGGTGAATATGTTATCTGGGTGCAAAATCATTTCTGGCGATATTTTTTTTATATAGAAAAGTAAGAAAGAAAGATTATTTTCTTTCTTTTCTTTGTCTGTAGACTGGGTACTGATATTGTTTTGTTGTAAAAGTTTCAGGTGCTCTTTTTATTTCTGTGTTTTTGAGATTTATTATTATTGGGTACTTTTAGGTACCCAATAACCTACTTACACGTATACAGGGTGGATTTTTGAGACGGGGCATTAAGGGCAGCTACCTTAACCGTTTTAGCTACAGGAAAACGGTCTTAGGAGACCGTCCTTAACTTTTAAGTCATTTAGATCTGCATTCACAGATTTTGAAAAAAATGTATAATCAGCAAGAAAATGGCCAGTTTTCATAAAACTTTTTTTGGTGCCAATCAATCAAGAAAATAAACAAAAAAATAAACTTCGGACGAATACGCGTTATTCATTTATTTGCTTTAATAACCAGTTAGTTAGTTGTTTGTGATTTCCGAGAAGAAAATGACCTCAAATAATTTAGAACTTTCAGATTTGTATGGGAAACGTTAAAAATGCCTGTCCGCTACGAAAGTCAGGAATCGCAAAAAATCCTTGCATGGGAAAAGACTTTTCCTATGCAATGCAAAAGACATGGTAAAATAAAATATAAACTTATATTCAAGAATATTTATTTACATAACCAAATTACAAGTTAATTATTAACATTAACTAAATTAAATGAAAACTATGTTAAGCCTAAAAAAGGCTCTCGGGGCATTGTACCACCGAGGATGCTGGCGGCACTTCCCTCGCTGAATTGCAATGCTGATGCGTTGCGCGAGAAAGCCGCCAGCTTTTCTGTCACCAATTACATCAACTAGACGTTTCGCGATTTCCGTAAATAACGTATGCGCACTGGAACCCCACGGACCGAGGGTCTCGACGCCAAAGGGCACGAAGTTGAACCTACTCTCTGCCAAGGCCTCCATATTTAATAACTTTCAGATTTTCGGCATTTTCTGCCGCTGCACCCGCTTTAGAAGTAGTCCGTTGGAGGTAGGACGGTGCCAGTGTGTCTATACACAGGTCCACACAAGCATCCGTCTCAAACTCCACGGAACCAAAGACACACCATCAGATCTTTTGCCATCACCTCTGACAATGCCAGTCGGCTCAAGAAGAGCAGGCACATTGATGCTGGCAAGAGACCGGCGGATTATGTCATTAAGTGTCGCATGTCTACGGTGGAGCATACGGTGGAGGTCTACCCGGCTTGGGCAGAGCATCGCCGTGTCCTCGTGGAGGCGATCGGCGGCAGAGACCTCTCGCGTCCGGCCCTGGTTCAGGCCATGGTACGGAGCGAGAGGGCATGGGCAGCCGTCACCTCCTTCTGCGAAGCAGTAATGCTCGCGAAGGAGGAGGCGGGACGGTTGAGGGAAAGGCACGTTTCGCGCCCTCTCGCCCCTAGCCGCCGCAGGAGACGCCCTGGGCGTCGGGAATCTCGGGCGGATTTCCAGACACCGTAGGCGCGGGCTTGCGGACGGTGAGCAATGGGTAGCTCACCGTCCGGTAAGGACCAGGCCCGGGTCGACGGCGCGTCGTATTCCACGCGCGCCTCAAAGAGATGTCGTCAGCACAAAGTAGGGGTCCACTAGGGCCGATGCCTGCCGGGGTCGCGGGAAGGTACTTATGGGTCACCGAGGCCCCCGCAACACAGGCAACAGGAAGGATTACGGGTGGGTTTTAGTCAGTAAGAGTCTGACACACCCTCCCGCTCCGCCCAGAGCGGGAGAAGTTATTTGATGATTTCCCACACTCAAAAAAAAAAAAAAGTGTCGCATGTCTTGAAAAGCGGCCTGCACTTATTCAAGAAACATTTAATTTTAGCAATATTTTGAATACAATTTATATTTTATTTAAATTAGTATTTCAAGTAGACTCTTTTTCCGAGTCAGTTTCTTCTTCAATATTTGCAATCATTTGACCAGCCTAAAATAAACAATACATTACATATATCGAATATCGGACATTATAATACGTAATCGCCGAGATAATAGTGAAATTCGTGTACAGTCAGCTAAGACAGCGCTACTGTATAAAAGCGTTGTATGCAGAGCGCCAATAATATACAATAATATCCCTAGCTGTGTTAAGAAATAGAATACAGACCAGTTTAAGAAAACATTTAAAAAATACTGACAGAAAAAGCTTATTATATTGTAAATGAATTTTTAAATGATAAATCGCACTGAAGATACAGACTGAATCTATTCTATTTATTTTGAATCGCATGACTATTGACCTAATTTTTAAATTTGCTATTGATGTTAATTGTTGATTTATTTATATTATTATTCTTTGTATCTTAATATTTTTTTTATTTTGAAATCTTATTGTCTTTTGATCTAATTTGTACACCAGCCATGGTCAAACATGTTGAGCCAAAAACTACCTTGTGACACCTATAATAAGCATCACACCATGTATATTATCTACACATATTTTACAAATAAATGAATCTGAATTATTAAAATCTCGTTAAACATGTTCTTATTAAATTAACTAATACATTAGTTCATTACACAAAACATAAATACACACCAAACATGAACATTAATTTGCCTTACCTCACTGCGAACAATTTTTCTCCGTTTCTTCGTACTGTTATACCTTGCTTATGATAGTGGAATGGCTTACCGCCATCCAGACTTGCCTAGTAACATTTTATTACATAGAAGCAATTCTCATTCGGTTTGTTTGGGCAGTCCAGCTTAAAACTCGGTACGGTCGGAGGTCCTAAAATCTTACTATTTCCATTGTTAACAAATTCTAGTTCCCAGTTCTCTAAACTAATAAACTTTGTTTCCAATGTTAATCAATAATTCGTTTTTTTTTTAAACAAGATTCCGAAACCTCCTATCATATTTGGTGGCAGCGGTGGGATACGAAAATCCCCTACCCGAATACGTCTCTGAAATAAAACACCAAAACCTGAAAGTGCCAGTGAATTTTAACCGTTCTGAAGTGCTGAAAATTAAGTGATTTACTAAATCAACACTGTGTTGTGAATGTGTATATACATATTATACAATAAATCAAAGTGTCTGATCGACACCCTGTCTTGTGTGTTCGCCTTGCAACCGAGACCGGATTTCACCCTCTGCTGGCGCAGAGGTCTGCTACGACTGCTGTTCTGCTGGTTACCGCTGGAGGAGCGGTCACGATGATCCTGAGTATCCTCATGATGACGGCATTCCTGTGAGTGATCTAAGAAATACTATCTACTATATCCTAGGGAGAATACCAGAATTAACTCAGAGCTACTTCACATCTTTATTTCATTTCTATGTACTCATCCTATTGTTCATTAATCCTAATGCATCGTAACTGACAAGGACCTTACTATAAAGCAACTGTACATTTTGTTTAGACTACGCGTTTCGATTACGTGTCCATATCACTGAGTCGCTTGTACAAAGTAACAAAAGGTGGAGACGATTTCTTATAATTAATAATTTTAGATATAAACATTTTATTTTGTAAAATCAAATCATGACTTCCAAATCTGAAACAAAGGAGGAAAGTTCCAGTAGCTCTAAGAGTACAAGGGTGGAAATTGAGGAAAAAATAGAACTTGGCATTCTATTCAAATTCATTAAGCCATTCGATGGCTCCAGGAAAAAACTAAATCCCTTCATTGCGAATTGCCAGAGCGCCTTTAAAACGCTATTAAAACCTAGAAACCTATTTTATTTAAATTTATTCTAAGTCAATTAATAGATAACGCTGAAACTACACGCAGTGTCAAAGAGTTCGAATCCTTTGAGCAATTCATCGAGTTTTTAAAGCAGCAATTTGGGGAAAGGAAGCATTACGCTCACTTACTGACCGAACTTCAGGACTGTAAACAGAGCTCTACTGAAACAGTTACCCAATTTGCATTAAAAATAGAAACATGCTTAGCGAAACTACTTACGGAAATAAATATTTCCATTCCGATGAAAAAGAAAACGGAATTAGCAGGACGTGTTTCATAATTGGACTCTTGCCACGGGTATCACAAGTCGTTAGATGACGCAATCCAGACTCGTTAAACTCCGCTATAAACTTCGCTGTTGAAGAAGAAAAAAATATTTCTAGTAACTATAAAAGATCCAATACTTACTCCAATAGCGATAAATCCAAAAATATGAACTCTCGCCGAGACTTCCAATCCCCACGTTTTCTAACTTCGCGAAATCAGCAACCCGATCATTCAAAAGCCGTAAATACCAACGACATGGTATGCCGCTACTGCAAAAACATAGGTTACATTATTGAAAATTGTCCAAAAAGACAATACAACTATAGCAGAAACCAATCTGCAGCTTCTACTTCAGATGGTCGTCAACCAACCCGTAAAGTTTTTAGCATAAATCAGGACAAGGAAGATAAGACCAACGAAGTCGACCAAAACCATTTAAAAAAATAAAGTAAAATTTCCCGAACGGTGTCGCGCGGGAAATTCGTCCTACTATATCAAAGCCGCTGCCTCTATTCTCACCGAATCCCCTGAATCGCGTACTAAATCCACTGAATCCTCTAAATCACGTACTAAATCCACTAAAATCCTCTGAATCACGTACTAAATCCACTGAATCCTCCGAATCACGTACTAATTCCACTGAATCCGCTATTTCTGCCAAATTTCTACCTAAATCCTGTAAATTACCAAATTCTAAAGCAAAATCCACCGACTCTATTCCCGTTGCAAATCCCTTATTTCATCTTCGGATAACTTGCCAAACTTGAAACAAAATACAAATATGAAAATCTATAAAATAAATGAAAATACAGAAAAAAGATACTTACCTCACGTAATAATCAATACCTCCGTCGCCGACAAGCCTTTATCCTTCCTAATTGACACAGATTCCTGTATAAGCCTGCTGAAATTAGATTCCATGTCCAAAGTCGATGATATAATAATCCTCAAAGGAATTAATCCTGGAAGTGAAATAACTCCAACTCTAGGCAGCTTCAAAATGCAAATATTCAAAAAATATGACAAACCTTATGCCCATGAATTTCACGTTGTTGAAGATACCTACGCTTCGATGGCATCATAGGCAACCTCTTGAAAAACCTAGGTTGTCAAATCGACTATTTTCAGGAAACCTTACAGATAGACGATGACTACATAAAATTAAAATTCGCTGAACCATTACATAACAATCCACCTCGCACGGAAACTGTAATTGACTGCACAGTAAGTAATCCAAATATAAGAGAAGGCACGATAATATAACAACATATCTCTCATTCAATATTAGTTGCCAACTGCATCGTGAACGTGAAAGAAAATAATCGTATTAACATTACAGTTTTTAACGTGTCTGAAGAGTCCGTCGTACTTCAATCTAACCTTAATCTAACACTAGAACCTCTAGACACTCAAGCTTGTTTGTACCCTCATGCATCATTGCCTCTTACTAATGCCTCTGCAAGAACTAACGAAGTTCTCAAACATCTTAGGATTTCTCACCTAAATGAAGAGGAATCTAATATTACAAGTTTGCACAGACTTTTCTGACGTCTTCCATCTTCCAAACGATCAGCTTACTTAAACTACAACTACCGAACATAATATCATAACAAATACAGATATCACTATTTAAACTAAATCCTATAAATTCCCTGAATGTCACAAAAAGGAAGAACAAAATGTTAGAACAAAAAATAATAATACCTTCAAATTCACCATGGTCCTCACCCATTTGGATTGTGCCCAAAAAGCTGGATGCGTCGGGACAACGAAAATGGAGAGTCATTATTGATTATAGAAAACTCAATGACGTTACTATTGGAGAAACATATTCTATTCTACAAATAACAGAACTCCTAGACCAATTAGGGAATAGCCAATATTTCACAACTTTAGATTTGGCTTCAGGCTATAATATCATTTATTTACATAACCAAATTACAAGATGATTATTAACATTAACTAAATTAAATTAAAACTAAGTTAGGCTTAAAAAAGGCCCTCGGGGCATTGTACCGAGGATGCTGGCGGCATTTCCTCGCTGAATTGCAATGCTGATGCGTTGCGCGAGAAAGCCGCCAGCTTTTCGGTCACCAGTTACATCAACTAGACGTTTCGCGATTTCCGCAAATAACTTATGCGCACTGGGACCCCACGGACCGAGGGTCTCGACGCCAAAGGGCACAAAGTTGTACTCTCTGCCAAGGCCTCCATATTTAATAACTTTCAGATTTTCGGCATTTTCTGCCGCTGCACCCGCTTTAGAAGTAGTCCGTTGGAGGTGGGACGGTGCCAGTGTGTCTACACAGGTAGCGTCCCACACAAGCATCCGTCCCAAACTCCACGGGACCAAAGACACACCATCAGGTCTTTTGCCATCATCTCTGACAATGCCAGTCGGCTCAAGAAGAGCAGGCACATTGATGCTGGCAAGAGACCGGCGGATTATGTCATTAAGTGTTGCATGTCTTGAAAAGCGGCCTGCACTTTTTTGACAACAAAGTCCGTGGTGACCCAGTCGGTCCACGTCCGTGCCACAAGGGCATGTGTGTGGAGTGCATACCGTGACCCCAAGCCGCAGACCAGTCGCCAGACGAAGCGAGGTCGGATCCAGGAAGGTACCGGTATATGGAGAAGGATGGGCATGTAGCCAATGACCGGCCTCTCTGGTTCCGACCGCCAAAAGTCTTGCGCGATCCGGACCTGAACTGCGGCTCAGAATCGATTTGTATGTTAAATCGCAATAAATATCGTCCCAGCTCCTCTGAGATTTTAGGTTGTCTGGAAATTCTTTACCCGGGCAAGCAATTTGAAAAGCATTCTTGGCATCCTCCAAGCCCGCAGTCTCATAGTTTGTGGGCAAAGCCCTTAGGACATTACCTATGAGACGTGACGTGCTATGGGTGGACGACAAAAAGGCTGGGGAAGCAACACTCGAAATTTTGCGGATTCCTAAACCGCCAAACCGAATAGGGAGGGATGCTTGTAACCAAGATGGTTCATTGAGCTGAATATTTAAAATCGTTTCTAAACTAGTTTTGACTAAATCGTCTATTGGTGAAAGCAAATTTGGATGTTTCCAAAAAGGGCTACAGCGAAGCACATAAGTAAATTTAGGGACAAAAAGGCAAAACTTTAGAATTATAAGAGCATAATGAGGACTGATTTCGAGTAAACAATTTGCGTGACTTTGGAATTTAGAAATAGTGTTAGTAATGTAATCAGGAAAAGATTCTTCAAAGATGGGAGAACCCAGGAGGCAAAGTGACTTTCTGTCTACTATTTTGATATTCGGTGCCAGAAAATTTAATTTGGATTTTAAATTATCCAAACCGTAAGAAGTTTTTTGAATGAAGAGTTCACATTTGCTAAAATTTAATTCTAAACCAATATTTTCGAAATTTGTTTTAATATCTGATAAGTCAGATAGCACAGTGTCCACATCGCCTCCCAGGGTTCCGTCATCCAAATACCAAACGTTAAATTTTGATTTTAAATTTTGAATAATCGGATTTATAGCCAAGCTAAAAATTGCTGGCCCGAGGGGATCGCCCTGCTGACAGCCGACCTCCGAAGAAAGTTCATGGGAACGGTAAATTAATTTTGAAGGTTCTGCGTAGCAGGTAAGCAGGTATTGATAGAGTTCCGGAATTTTGTTCTTAACTTCTGTTTACTGAATTGAAAGCATTTTTGACGTCAATTTTGACTACAATTTCGCAATCATCATACGAAAGGTAGGTTCTTAAGGCATGGACGGCTGCCTCACACCCACCTTTCGTGCCAAATCCTAATTGTATAGGTTCGAAAATGTCCAAAAGATGTGAAATCTTTTTTTGGACTTGTATTACAGACGTTTCATACCTGACTTTTTCAAACGCGCAAAACCATTGACCACATCCCTTCTCAAAAAGGAATCCATTCAATTGGAACAATGAACAGCAACAAGCTTTCGAAACCTTAAAAAATAAATTAGTAACGTCACCAGTGCTAGCATATCCTGATTTTTCTAAACCCTTCATTCTTACCTGCGACGCGTTCAATTTCAAAGTTTCTGCAATATTATCGCACGGTCCGATAGGAAAGGACCGCCCAATTGCTTACGCATCTCGTACACTAAATAAGGCTGAATGTAACTATAGCATTACTGAAAAAGAATGCTTAGCCATTATCTTTGGAACAAAAGCCTTTCGCCCCTATCTCTACCGAAATCGATTCACCATAGAAACAGATCACAAACCATTACAATGATAATTTAACTGTAAGAATCCTGGTTCTAGGTATTAACCTAGAACCAGGATCCTTACAGTCAAATTCCTCTAATTTGACTATGATATCTTAAAACAAGAAGGGGAAAATTAATACTAACGCTGAAGCATTGTCTCGATTTCCGGTTAACCCTATTCAAGGTAAACCTTTTTTTTTTGTTGCCGGGGTGGAAAATCCTCATGGATGTCCTCCGCCCTGGGGTGGGCGGAGGGGTCTGTCAGACTCTTACTGACTAAAAACCACCCCGGTGTTCCCTTCCCACACTTGCACCGGGGATCTTGGGAGCTAGTATTACTTCCGTGATCCCCGGCTAGTGCCGGCCCGCCTCTGCGAGCCACCTCAAGTCTGCAGGGGGGTGAGGTGTTAGACCCCCCCGCGACGTCTCAAAGGTGCGCGCGTGGAACACTACGCGCCGCCACCTCGGGTCCAGTGTGATAGGGGGCGGCGGACGTCCCCGAGTCCGCCGTCCCTGGACCCATTTAGGGGGGCCGGAAGAGGGCATTATCTGCATTCAAGGTAAACCTTCGCCAACCGCTGACCCTCTACTACTAGATCTTGACACTGAATTCGATGACCTCTTGTAGGACCCTCTTCTAATTTTATCATCTCCCATTCCATTCTCCTTCGAGGATAACGACCTATTAAATCAAGAAACAAACACCGACTCTAATATATTACAAAATCCTATACCACAAGCTGAACCAACACTATCTCCGGATCTTATAGATCTAGGACCAAACTTACCCTACCTTGTCTCATTACAAATCTTTTCACCAAATGAGCAATCAAATTTAAATGTCGATAACTATTCTCAATTTCTAAAATCAATTCTAAATAAGGAAAATATCTACCACACAATTCTAAAAGAACACAACGAAAAACTCCTAAAGACAACCTGCAAAATAATATTAATTGCTACATCCATAGATTTAGATGAGTCGATTCCTTACATCTTCGAAATTCTCCTAAATTCCGGCAACCAAGACGAAATCCTTTATTCTGAAAAAAAAAATAAAAAACGAATACACTTTCTGAAAACCGAATACGACAACAAGATTGTCTACTTCGTTTTCACAAAAGTTCACCACTTTGACGTCTTCATCTTATCCCGCTATCTACGATACCCTGAAACAAGTAAGAAACTAAATCCTGAATTTTGACCAATCAACAGACGGCATGTGACTCATCATTTAATGAAACCCGCGATAGCTGAAGACCCTGTATTACTGTTAGAATTAGCATGTAAGTATTAGTTAGTAATTATAATAGGTATTTAGCGTAATTTAATAGATTCTATTCATTCTATTTCAGCGCTTCACTCAATGCGCATCAAGACCTTATCAAGCCACTTCCTTATAGTTCCGGCATATACTTCGATAACCTAGGAAAACTTAAGGCAATTAAAAGAAAATTAAATATTATTAGTCATGTAAACATTTCCCTTATAAATCCTCATCTTACTAACCTCAATGATATCCTTGGCATAGTTTATTTATTTATTTATTTATTTATTTATTTATTTATTTATTTATTATTATTATTACCACTTACATTTGTTTTTACAGGTGGGAACCCAATACAACAATGTAGTCCCAACTTAATTTAATTTAAAATAGACTCTGAGTAACGACAAGTTACACAGAGGACAATAAGTTAAGTGTCATCCTCTGGAATTCCGCCAAAGAGCACGTAAAGATATCCAATCGTAGAGAGACGCTGTTGAGTATCTTTATCGCCCGCCCCACCGGTGCAAACTTTAATAAGTTTGTACGGGCCACCGGGACTTTAAACAGCCTCTCTCTCGGCTCTTGCCGCAGCCTACTGTTTGGAACGAGCAACCCCAAAGATTCTAGTATTTGCGGATTATTCAGTAGACCACGAAACACCATAAAAACATATTTAACCAGTGCGAAATTGCGCCTTACCTCCAACTTATAGTAACCAACCATCCCTATTACAAAGAGGGTTGGATACATGAGTGGATAGAATGGGTAGACGCCAAATTGCTTCATATAAAGGAACCGGGTAAATTTGTTTTGCATTTTTTCAACCATAAGACAATACTTTGTTTCAAACGGATTCCAGATGATAGCACTCGTTTCCAGGTTACTTCTAACTAAATCATTATAAAGCGACTTCACAGCTGCTGTGTTAGTAAACTCACGGGTTTCACGCATCACAAATCCCAGATTCTTGAAGGCTTTCTTACACACCTGAACGATATGTATGCGAAACGACAAATCTTCGGAGAAAGTGACCCCTAGATCTCGCACCGACATTACCCGCGGTATCACATGCCCATCCATGCTATATTCGTGATGTCGGGGAACCACGGCCCGCGTAAAAGACATCACGTTACACTTTGTCACATTAAAGAAAAGTTTATTCTCAATACTCCACCCTACTACACGATCAATGTCCCGCTGCAGCAGTTCGCAGTGCGACTGATTGGTAATCCGCATGAACAACTTCAGATCGTCGGCAAATAGCAAGCAACCAGCATCTTTCACAATTTCAGGAAGATCATTTACCATTATAATAAATTCCAATGGTCCTAAATTAGTACCCTGGCTTACCCCTGTAAGAGTGCAATAAGAGTCCGAGGTGAAGCCAGCGTATTCCACAATTTGTTTCCGATTACCTAAGTAGCTGGAAAAGAACTTTAGAAGGGCTGGAGTGAAACCAGCCTTTGCAAATTTACTTAGCAGAATGTCGTTATCTACGCTATCAAATGCCTTCCTGAAATCGAAGTAAGCGACGTCCAGTTGGGCACCTGCCTCTGAGTCCAGCACAGGGGCAGCCACATTCATAAAACACATTAAGTTAGAATTTGTGCTGCGGCCTGCTCGGAAACCATGTTGCGCATCGTTAAGCTGAGTTACTACTTGCGATTGGATACAAGAGCATAACGCAGACTCGAAGACCTTTGCAAATGCTGACAGTACTGCAACAGGTCTATATCCGCTGACCTCCGAGGTCGGAGCACCCTTTGGGACCGGAGTAACCCTAGTCAGCTTCCAGCCGTCCGGATACGAGCATTCTCGTAGGAAGCTATTAAATAAATGCAAGAGAGGTCTGGCCAGCACAGTTCTACAGTCCTTAACTATGTAGGGTGGCACCCCGTCCGGCCCAACCGAACGCTTGGGCTTGAGGCGCGCGAGCGCCGCACTCACCTCACTAAGAGACAGCTGCCCCACGTGAATGCGCGCGCCACGCTCGGGCGCCGCCTGCCCCGCGGCAGTTGCATCCAACCGCGGTGCCACCTCACCATAAACCGAATGAAAGTAGTCTGCGAACACCTGGGCACACTCATGCTCAGGTAGTGGCTCACCATTTTTAACTATTTTAGTTTTACTACGTTTCGAACGTTTGCTACCAATAAAACCCCAGAAAGACCTCGGTTCATTTACAAACTGTTGCTCAATACGATTTTGATATTTACGATAAGCGGTATTAATTTTATCTTTGACTACAGAACGATAGTAAGAAAAGTTTCTATAGTCGTTGTTCGAACCAGATCTCTTGAAAGTTCTGTGCCAGAAAGCCTTTTGTTTAATATCCCCTATTATATCAGCTGTGTACCATTCTGGGTAGCGATATCGAGAACAGTACCCTTTCGAACTTTTTCTTGGAGTGCTACCATCTAAAATCTCGTAAAATATATCATAAAATATACTGTATGCTTCCTCGGCATTGCTCGCTTCATACAGTGCGCCCCAGTCTACCGCCGCAAGTGACGCATACAAAACAATAAAATCTGCCTTGCTAAAGTTCCACCGCGGTAGGTAGATGGATACCTGCGGCATAGGGCCGCCACAGCCGGTAGTCGCTCGCGCACGGCTTATGCTAACTCGCAGTGGCGGATGCTGTTTGTCAATGCAAGACAAACACTCATCGCGCTCCTCAGTAACGACGATATCGTCTTCAGGCAAAGTAGAAAGGACTACATCAAGCGTGCGATTGTTGCAATTGACAATAGTATTACACTGGCGAAACCCACAGAAGGTAACAAAGTATTCATAATAACATTGTACATCCAGGTTAGTTGAGTACATATTTAAATCAGCCACTAGAATAACTTCGTCATAATTATTACATAACTGTTCCAGTAAGTGAAACATATACATATATTCTCTTTCAATAGTTTTAGGTGGAATGTACGCAACACAACACAAAAACAAAAGACTACTCCTCCGATAAACTGTCGCACAAACGATTTCGAACGGATGGTTGTTCAAGTTCGCATTCTCAGGCAACGGTACCCTGCGTAACTCGAGAGCACCATGCGGGGTAGCAGCCAACAATACTCCTCCATGCTTACGGCCATCCGCGCGGTCACATCTTAGCATTGTGTATCCGCTCGGAGCCAATTCACCATCATGTATCGACTCATTGATTCCAGTTTCAGTTAAGGCTACTAAGTTAGGAAAACATGTCAAAAATCAAGCAACCTTCAATGCGAAAACATACTGTCTCCACTCACAGTTCGATACAACGGTATTAAACGCGAGTTCGATTCTATTTCACATTTAATATCAAAACGTAGTAAACGTTCAGAATGGTTCGGTGGAATAGGCACCGTTTTCAAACATGTTTTCGGCACTCACGAAGATGACACATCAAAATACGACTCCGCGATTGAATCTTTTCAAAACCACGACAAAAAGCTCGCGGAACTAATGAAAGAAAAACATCTTAATTACTACCTCTACTCTGGAATCTTATAAACAAACGATTAATAAATTGAAACATAACGAAAATTCACTTAAAAATACTTTAAGTCAACTTATATTACAATTAAATAATATCACGGAAACTTCTACAATTCTAATATCTGAAACAAAAGTCCATTCCATACTCGCTAACCTTGAAAGCTCTCTACTGGCATTGTCGTTTCAGCTTGAAGACATAAAAAATGCTATCATATTGAGCAGTCAAAACTATACAACGAACTCGTCGACAACGACCGGTACCTACCTAACGTTACTCGAATTCCTATAGCGCTAAGTCTAGATAATATCCATTTAATATTAAGCATATCTGAAGTTGCATGTTATTATTATAAAAACAAATTTGTATTCGTCTTACAAATACCTTTAGTTACTAATGACGAATTTAACTTGTATCATAATTTAGCATTACCGACCCCTCACGGGTCAGATAATCCAAATACTTTTAGTTTAATTTTACCTTCTAGTTCGTATATTGCTATTTCTAAGGATAAGCTAAGCTTTTGTAATCTAGATAACCTAGATAAATGTAAAACAATAAGCTCTGAGTTCTTTCTGTGTGATATACCTACGGTACTGTTGACTAGAGGCAATCCTACGTGTGAAAGTGAACTATTAACAAAAACAATTAGTGCTATCCCCACACAATGTGAAACCAAAACTATCGTCGATGAATTAAACATTTGGATATCACTCATGAACAATATGTGGATTTTCGTGCAATCTCGTTCGAGTAAAGTGTCAGTGGATTGTGATAACTCCGAATTACGCGAAATCATAGTGTCCGGAACCGGTATATTGCGAATCCCAAACCAGTGTACAGTATACACAAAAAGTGCGAGACTTATATCGTCTAAGGATGAAATTAATATAGACATCCCTATTCCTAGTTTAGACTTTAGCATTATCAATGATTCTTGTTGTAAAATAGATACTACGTCTACTAGTTCAAATAATAATCGAGCCCCTATTTTACTACAAAACATCAACTCGGATGATCTAACTATAAATAAACAAAATGACAAGATATTTTCAGATTTAAACAAAATAATTGATGAAGAACCTATTCTAGTAAATAATGGACACATTATTGTATATTAACCTTGTGTATTTTAATAATAGTAATATCTTTTATAGTATTTAAGTTTTATAAGATTATTTCTAAGCATAGATCTAAATTTTAATTCTCTATATTTCTTGTATTAAGCCGACGACCCATACCGATGACGATGTCAGTGACCATGATATAAATACTGAACCTGAAAACTCTGCAATTCCATTACCTAGATTACGAGAAATTGTATAAATTCCTGAATTTCGGCTTTTACTCCAAATTTCAGTCTTTTGGGGGGGGGGGGGCTGTTATACCTTGCTAATGATAGTGGAATGGCTGACCGCCATCCAGATTTGCCTAGTCAGCATTTTATTACAGAAGCAATTCTCATTCGGTTTAGCAATACAGCTTAAAACTCGGTAGGGGTCGGAGGTCCTAAAATCTTACTATTTCCATTGTTAACAAATTCTAGTTCCAAGTTCTCTAACCCAAATAAACTCTGTTTCTGGACTGGTCCTTATCGGACGGCGAGCTACCCATTGCTCACTGTCCGCAAGCCCGAGCCTACGGTGGCCGGAAATCCGCCTGGGATTCCCGACGCCCATGGCGTCTCCTGCGGTGGCTAGGGGCGTGAGGGTGCAAAATTTGCCTTTCCGTCAACCGTTCCGCCTTCACCTTCGCGAGCATTACTGCTTAGGTGACGGCTACCCATGCCCTCTCGCTCCGTACCATGGCCTGGACCAGGGCCGGACGCGAGAGGTCTCAGCCGCCGATGGCCTCCATGAAGACACGGTGGTGCTCTGCCCAAGCCGGGCAGACCTCCACCATATGCTCCACCATGTCCTCCGGGCAAACCCTCCCTATTGGGAGAGGCCTATGTCCAGCAGTGGACGTCTTTCGGCTGGAATGATGATGATGATGATGATCCGATACAGGAACCTCCTGGAGCTGCTGTGTCCGGTGAGGAGCTGCGTCAGGCGAGAGATGAGGACGCCGTGGCGCCCATGTAGCCGCTCCTCAGAGAGGGGACTTATCGCCACAATTGTGGCGTGCTCAGCACTGGGTTGCGACAATCGCACTCTCCATGTCGCCGTCACGCCGGAGCTCTGTCCGATGTGCCGTGAATTCTCGCGGCAGCGAAGTTACGCCCCAGCATTTCGCTTCCTCGCGCCACTCCCATACGTGCGCGAGGACTTTTGCCTCCATATCCCATGGCGGCAATCCGGTAAGGAGGCTCGCCGCCTCACCGGAGACCGTGCGGTATCCCCGGACCAGCCGGATGGCCATGACCCTTTGGGCTGCGTTCAACCGGCGGGCTGGCCGCCACGCTAGGGAACGCGCCCACACCGGTGCCACGTAAAGGGCCATGGACCGCACGACCCCTGCGTAGAGCCTCTGGCAGGCGGAGTTTGGGCCTCCTAGATTGGGTAGGAGCAGCTTCAAGGCAGCCCCGGCCCACTCCAGTTTCCACTCCAGAAGTTCCACCGGCTGTCGAGGACGAGTCCCAGGTTCGTTGACTCGACGCCGATGTGAACCCCTTCTACCGTTATTTGGGACCCCGACGGTTGCGTGTTCCGAGGACCATGAAAACACATGGCCTCGGACTTGTGCAGGGCCACCTCGAGTCCCAATTGCCGGATCCTGTCGACGATTGTCGCAACCTCGCGTGCCGCTACTTCGGTCACCACCTGGTGCGACCTCCCTTGCGCCAGGACCAACGTGTCGTCAGCGTAGCACACTACGCTGACACCGCTAGGGAGGTCGGCGGGCAGCACCCAGTCGTATCCAATGTACCACAGATGCGGCCTCAGCAAGCTTAGCATGACGCTTTGTATTTCTCCGAAGAATAGACACGGCTCTTTCTATACAAAGTGACATTTCATTTCTCCTTTTTTGACATCCCACCGTAGAAATCCTTCTACATAAAAAAAGACCTAGACAAAGATCGTTAGAAACAAAAGACAAAATGTTAGATTGTGGAAGGATTTCTACGGTGAGATGTCAAAAATGGAGAAACAAAATGTCACTTTGTATAGAAAGAGCCGTGTCTATTCTTCGAAGAAATACAAAGCGTCATGCTAAGCGTGCTGGACATCTAACAGACTTAGCATGTGAAGTCGTTTATGTGCACGCCACGTTACTTGAGTATACCTATGCACGCTTGCATTCGCGAATAAACGAATACAATTCAATTTAATTCTATTGATTTATTTAGTAACAATTTACATTGTGTTCGAATATAATCCAGCATGAAGCATAAGTATTAGATGTACAATCTATACAAATAAATAAAATTGAAGTGTCTGTTTGTAATGTCAAAATAACAGCTTTTTAGTAAATGCATATGAAAGTATTTACGGTATTTAAAACAAAAGAACAATATTTAAATTTTTTGTCTGTCTGTCTGTTCCAGCTAGTCTCCGAAACGACTGGACCGATTTTGACGGGACTTTCACTGGCAGATAGCTGTTTTTTAACCCCCGACGCAAAAACGACGGGGTGTTATAAGTTTGACGTGTCTGTCTGTGTGTGTGTGTGTGTGTTTGTGTGTGTCTGTCTGTGGCATCGTAGCTTTCGAATGC
Organism: Atethmia centrago; assembly: GCA_905333075.3. Taxonomy (NCBI): domain Eukaryota; kingdom Metazoa; phylum Arthropoda; class Insecta; order Lepidoptera; family Noctuidae; genus Atethmia; species Atethmia centrago. The sequence goes on along the minus strand of HG995378.1, from coordinate 22,773,998 downwards.
ATGGACAGATTTTGATTTTGTTTCTTTTTGTTTGAAATGTGACTTAATCGAGAGTGTTCTTAGCTATGGTTCAAGAAAATCAGTTCAGTGGTTTGAAGATTATCAGCTCTTTTCTAGTTGATATTTAACTCGCTCACCAACTAACAGCGCAGGTATCGTGTTTAAGATAAATGAGGGCAAACTAGTAAGTACCTTCACTTTGGGAAAAATAACTACAGGGGCGCAGATTTCGGTGAAATACGTAACGATGGCAGCGTGTCTGATCTACTAGTAATATATTTATAAAGTTTAAAAAGTAGGTAATAAAGGTTAAAATTAAAATTAAAAAAAAACCCCCGATACTAACAAAAACATCTAAAACGTAACAAAATAATACGTATTGGACCCTTTCATCTGTTAACTTCCTATTTTCATTAGCCGTCCCCCGACTCGACGACGCTGGGCTCAAAATATTACCTAAATTTATATTAAACTGAAAGGGCCCAATACGTATTATTTTGTTACGTTTTAGATGTTTTTGTTAGTGTCGGGGGTTTTTAAATTTTAAATTTTATAAGGAGTAACTAAGGCTACTTTTATTTTAGAAAAAGCCACGGGCAAAGCCGCGAGAAGCAGCTGGTTGTAATATGAAAACTTATCGAAATATATTAGGACGTGCTTGTTTTATTATTGATACCGAAAATACGTGGGTTACATCAACTTCACAAAACATAGTGGAAAAAAATGTTAATATAAATAAATATTTGTATGTTATCCTGAATTAATAATTCAGTTAATCTGTCAATGTCAACCTATTTAGGTATCTAAACGTGTGCCTTTGGTAGGTTTTCACATTAGCAGAAACGATTTGATTAAGTTGTGGGCAGGTACCCTTTTGCAGAAGTTCATGAAACTATGTATAAGAATAGTCTTATAGTTTCAACAACTTCAAGGGCACACGTGTATCTAAATAGGTTGACATTGACAGATTAACCGAATTATTAATTAAAACATAACATCACGCCTTGTTTCCTCGAAGGGGTGGGCAGAGGTGTACCTGTACTACACCCACATTTCACCAGTTATGTTTAATTCCCATGTAATAGGGGGCGAGCCTATTGCCATCAACCGGGCACAAATCCAGACTTAACAGACAGATAAACCCAATAACAATTTGCCCGACCCGGGATTCAAACTTAGGACCTCATTCTCAGCAGTAGCGCTTGCGATCACTAGACCGACGAGGCATCTAGATTATTCATTATATTATATACGAAAATAACTACTTATCTAGTTCTATAAATATACATTTATTTACGTATATAATATGACTTTTTACCCGACTGCCCCAGGAGGGTAATGTTTTTCTAGAGTATGTATGTATGTCTATTTCTTTGGCACGCTCTGTAGCCTAAACGGCTTGATGGATTTAAACATAAGAGGTGTCGTTAGATTCGTCTGAATTGTAGGAGTGACATAGGCTATATAATATTTATATATAGCATCTGCAAATACAAAAAAAGGGACGCGAAGGTTTTTTTTTAAAATAAATTACAACAATATTGATATCAAATAACAGCTGGTAATGAGTCAATTCCGTATATAAGACTAAAAAGCTGGAAATAAATGAAATTATTTAAAAAACAAAAAACCCGACTGCAAAAACACACTGAAAAGAGAAAAACAAGCATTACATTCTATAGAATTTTAGTATCGCAGGCCCCGGACAAACCAATAACCTGAAATTAGGTGTAACTTTTGTTTGTCCCCCGCGGCGATACCAAAATTCTATAGATTATAATGATTGTTTTTCTCTTTTCAGTGTGTTTTTGCAATCTGGTTTTTTGTTTTTTAAATAATTTGTTTTATTATTATTTACATTTCTGTTTTATCTTAAATTTGTATTTTTGACATTTTTGAAATATTTTATTTATTTGGTAGGTACTTGTTCTGACATTGTAGTTTTTATAACACTAGCTCTTTCTATAATTGATATTTGATATTGTGAAATGAATAATGAAATAATTGTAAACTAACATTTGTACGCCTAATGGCAAAGCATAGAGAACTTACAAAAATGTAACATCTCACACAGCTGTGTATCTGTAACCTATGTTTAATAAATACTCTGAGTCTGAATCATAATCTGAAATAAAAAAATAGCTTTTTAAATCATCATCTTAAAGAGATGTGACATTCGCCGCTTGAATTCATCTGTTATGTAAAATTCGATCAAAGATATTAAAATCACAAAAGCGTTATATATTTAGATCTGTCTAGTCCAAAAAAACATCAGTGCCGACCGTTTTGGAAACGACCGGATTGAAACCATTCAATCCATTTAACGGAGCGGGCTATGCTCGGAGACTCTTTGAAAGATAAAATCAGGAATGAAATTATCCGGAAAAGAACCGGAGTTACCGATATAGCTTGCAGAGTAAGCAAACTGAAGTGGCAGTGAGCTGGCGTGTCGAATGGCGAGTCCTGGAGTGGAGACCGCGTATCAATTTAATTATTATCCGCGTAAGCGTTGTGTGGGACGCCCACCAGCTAGATGGACCGACGACCTTAAGAAGTTGGCTGGGACAGACTGGATGCGGCGGAGGACAAGGCCTATGTCCAGCAGTGGACTGCGATAGGCTGAGTTGATTGATTGAACCCATTAATGTTGGAGATCGAAAGCAACTATTCGATACGATATAGGACACATTTTGTTGGATTTTTTGGATGAAACTTTATTTATATTATAAGAACACCTCTGCCTCTCCCTTCGGGGATTAATGGCGTAATGATACGTTATGTTATATTATAATAATGATTAATCATTTGTATGTCACATTATTATGACTAAGTGTTATGGATCTGTATTATCTAGGTATGTATGTTAAGACCTAAATTGTACCAACGGTTATGGCAAATAAATTAATTTGATTTGATTTGAAATTGATTTGATAAGAAGTATTACCTATGTTAAACCACGTTGGGTTTTATTTAAACAATTGATGGTATTGTCTGTTATTTTAATAGATCAGCCACGTTCACGTTCACGTTTCTGTCACCTCTGACATAGACTAAGGTCAAGAGCAAACCCATCAAAAAAAAAAAAAAAAAAACTTTCGGTGGTAACTAGGGGTATTTATAGGTTCGCGGGAAAGTCCGAAAGGGATACCGAGGCCCCTGGAAAAACAGACAATGGAAGGAACACGGGTGGGTTTTAGTCAGTAAGAGTCTGACACACCCTCCTGCTCCGCCAAGAGCGGGAGAAGTTATTTGATAAATTCCCACCAAAAAAAAAGCCACGTTCATTGCGTTGCTGAGCAAACGAATTTTTCAAACCTATGAAGCTATGGATTAGGAATTTCCTTCAAAACTCTCGGATTGTCCTTGAAAGCGTGTTACGCAATTAGGATGCTGTTTTATTTGCCTGTGCAATGAAGTGTTAGTGTTGTGTATATTTTCGATATTTGAACATAAAACAAGACAGAAACAAAAATCTCTTGGTTGTCAATGACCGGTGGATGTGGCGACGGGTCTGGGAGGCATTTTTTTTTTTTTGGGTGGGAATTCATCAAATAACTTCTCCCGCTCTGGGCGGAGCGGGAGGGTGTGTCAGACTCTTACTGACTAAAACCCACCCGTATTCCTTCCGTTGCCTGTGTTGCCAGGGGCCTCGGTAACCCTTTGGTACCTTCCCGCGACCCCGGCAGGCATCGGTCATAAGTGTAGGGGTCCACCCTACACTTATGCTAAATTTGTGCTGACGACATCTCTTTGAGACGCGCGTGGAATACAACGCGCTGTCGACCCGGGCCTGGTCCTTACCGGACGGTGAGCTACCCACTACTCACCGTTTGCAAGCCCGCTCCTACGGTGGCCGGAAATCCGCCCGAGATTCCCGACGCCCAGGGCGTCTCCTGCGGCGGCTAGGGGCGAGAGGGCGCGAAATTAGCCTTTCCCTCAACCGTCCCGCCTCCTCCTTCGCGAGCATTACTGCTTCGCAGAAGGAGGTGACGGCTGCCCATGCCCTCTCGCTCCGTACCGTTGCCTGAACCAGGGCCGGACGCGAGAGATCTCTGCCGCCGATCGCCTCCACGAGGACACTGCGGTGCTCTGCCCAAGTCGGGCAGAATTCCACCGTATGCTCCACCGTGTCCTCCGGGCGATCCACACAGTGGTGACACCCGGGCGTTTCCTCCCGCCTTATCCGACACAGGAACCTTCCGAAGCTGCCGTGTCCGGTGAGGACCTGCGTCAGGCGGAAGGTGAGGACGCCGTGGCGCCTCTCTAGCCAGGGTCCGGGAGGCCTATGTCCAGCATTGAACGTCTTTCGGCTGAAACTATGAAGATGATAAATTACCTAATAGTCCTATAGTTTTATCTCGAAATGGTTAGTTTCCACTGTACCAAAGCCAAGGAGACGAGATAAATTTCTTGCTTTAGGATTATAAACTTTTACTTAATTTTGTATGGTTTAGTTTCCATTGCAACTAAAATTATTTTATGATGTTTAGCGTTAGTTTTTTCATTCAAAAATCAACTTAGACTACTTGAGTTTAAAGTTGATATTTGTTAAGTTGCCATTTTGCCTGAGTATAAAATACACACCTATGCAATTTTCTTTCAAGTTTAACTTTCGATAGAGAACTGTTATCATAGCTCCGCTAACGCCATCTCAACCCGGATATCGTCTCCCGTAGCACCAAGTTATTCCATAGCTGATGTTATGTAACTTATGTTATCTACTTCCAGCCGTGATTTCTTTGTAAAAGCAGGAAAGTGTGCAATACAAATGTAATATGCCACATTTTTATCTCTATCCCGGAGGGGAAAGATTTACATGCGTTTGGGTTTTACGTTTAGGATTACCTACTCATAAATAGGTACTCATAGCTAGCACGTGTATTGTTTAGGTAACGGTCAAGGGTAAATCATATTTAACAGAATTCAATTCGGCGGATACGAGCAGACGTTTCATTAAAATCGAAATGAATTTCCCAGTGGTTTGGAAACATATTATGGGATCCAATTGACATCATTATGAGACAAATCAAAGTGTGATGTTGGGACCGTATTTTTTTTGTTTTATTTATGGCTTCTCGTAGCCTCTAGCCAGGGGCGAATTTCTTACATTACTAAGCGACTGAATGCTAAGGGCACCCCCTGTGGTTACGAACGCGAACCTCGGCTTAGGTCATCGCTGGGGGGAGGACAGCAAGGTGGGACAGGCTGGATCATAACTGGGTAATTATTATTGACAGGGGAATTTAAAACTACAGGCTCAGCTACGTTGCGACCTTCAACGACTGTATCGAAGAAACGCTTGGAATTGCGTTTCAGGAATTTAACTAGGTATAGTGGGAATTTTGAAGTCTAGGTGGAGGATTTCATTTTGAAGAAACCAAGGGGGAGCCTTACGGAGGAAACGGTTTTGAAGTGTCTGCATCCTATGGTCTATATCGTTTTTACCCTTAGGGATATCACTGGTGAACAGCATGATAATGAGGGGATCAGAGAGCCCTGAGGGACACCTGCGCGGATGGGAAGGGCAGCGTTACGCAGCTCCGATAAGCGTGTCTTTACAAATCGATGTAAATAACGCATATGGGCTTTGTTCGCGTGGCAGCGAAAGTTGCTGTAGGCACGGACAGCCGCGTTCTTCTCCTTCAGCATTTCGCACACATCGCAATTTCTTTTGGACAATCATTTAGGATCGATTGTACGTGTTCTGTGAGTGAATCAATCGCAGCCGTCGTGTCCGCGATAGAGCCGAACTGGTTCGGGATGGAGTCTGAGTGGGGGGGCTATGGTGGATTTCAGACATTCGCTTACATTTCTCCAGTCTTTAACTACTTTAGTGAGAGTTCGTCTATCACTTCTTTAGAATCCAACCGTAGGTCTTTAGAAGCGCCATGTCGAGCACGTCAGGGGTATGGTTGGGGTCATGAGGAAAGTGGGTGGGAGTGATCGGGGCGATGACATCAACATTTAGGACAGGGCAGAGGTCAAACAAATGATTTCCTCTGGTAGAAATCCTGGTGCTATTTCAGGCGGGGCGCATGGCGCTAAGATCACCCGCTATGATAACGGAGTCACTCAGGCCAAGTAGGGCAGAGAGATCGTCAGATAAGAGTTGGAATTTTTCTGACGCGGAAATTGGGGGAAGGTAGGTCGAAACTAAGGTTGGTGTGGGGACCGTAATACATCACCATCATTATATGACTGAAAGTAAGTTTGATAAATCAATTCTCTCCTATTAGAGGATGGGTCTATATTACAGTCTTTCTCAGCTTTTCTTATGTCAAAGTTTGGCAAACAAGCTGACGACCTGTCTGATGGTAAGTTGCCACTGTCGTCTATGAACAACTGCAAAAGGAAAAACGGAACCCTTATAGGATCACTCGTGTGACTGTCGGTCACGGCCGATTTACTCCGAATCTACTAGACCGATTATGTTGAAATTTGGTACATATATGAATTCCTGTAATCTAAACACGAACGTGTAACGTAAATAAATGCATTTTGAATATGGGGTTCACTTTTCGAGAAATAATTAGAAAAAAAAAGAAAAAGTTTTGCTAACGTGTGACATATCAAATGTAAGGACTCGTTATGAGGATTTCAAAATAGATGAAAGTCTACCATTCCGCCTTTATCTCCAAAACTACTGACCCGAAAATTAAAAAAAAAATGCAGATAATAGTTCTATACTTATAGATTACAGGAAAACCTATAAGAAGTCTGTGGTCTTAAAATAACATGATAAATCATACAAACTCACATTTGAAGTTAGAATGTGAATGAATGGAACATGTTTTTCAACTACTACGTTGAGTTTGTTCTTGTGATAAATTCATCCCGACGATGGAACCCTTCATTGTGCGTGGTCCGACACACATTTGGCCGGTTTTATGATTAACGAAATGATTGATAGCAGTTCTGATAACATTAGATGAGATGCTGTCGTCCCGTTGATACCTTAACGCTTTCAAGGACAGTGAACGAGACACAATAGAAATTAAAAATATGTCGCCTAGGGGCGTTAAGTGACCCTGATCGTGTTAATATCATTCTCCTATTCCCACAGAATAAGACAAAAAGCTAAGACTTGATAAAATTTTACAGTCTTGTTCTAAGATAACCTAATCTTTTATAGTCGATATAGTGACGATTGTGACGAACTTAATATTTTAGTTTAGAAACAATTGTTCCTAAGTGAGTGACTGCGTTTTGTTTTAAGAAATAAATATCTTTAAATCTAATCTTTTACACAGAGAGAGCATTGTATAGCTGGGAGCTGGTCGCCTACTTCAGGTCTAAGTGTGTGGGACCTCACAGCAAGGAAGCTGTTGAACTTCATCAGGGTTCAGAATCGAAGACAAGATGTGGACGGGGAGTATATCTATGCTTGCCGGTACTGGCGTTCTACAGATGTGCGTATATTTTTGTTACTTATCCTTTACCTTTTGTATCTTAAGCCTGTGGCATACAATAAAATTGAAACAACAAATGACTAGCGTCATCTAAACACTAATTAGACAGTGCAAATGCTATTGTCGCTCCAAATTATGGTATGCCACAGGCAATTAAACCACACCTTTTAAATCGCTATACTTGAATAATACCTACATTCATAAATTAAAAAAAAATAGTGCTTTTCATTTTTTATGAGGCAGTGGTTTAGTTATGTATAGGCTCAAACCGCCTATTTTGTCACGCTATGTAAAATTGCTACATTTATGTCAGTAATTTTTATGGTGTACATAATAAAAAGTATTCTATTCTATTCTGTTCTCAAAGACAAAAATACATTTGGGAAAGGGACCAGATTATTCGATGCGTTCAGGTATTAATAAATAGCTAGCTATTAGCTATATAAAAAGTAGTAAGCTAGGAACTATCCATTTACTTTTTAAAGCAGATTAAAAACTAAAATGTGTAATTTTGTACCCGTAATAATTTTTAAAAGAAATGAGCTTCCAACACTACACCGGTGAAATGTTGTCAAAATCGATTCAGTGCACAGCGCATATTCGAATACACAGAATTCCTTTTACTGAACATATTCGTTGATTCGACAACATATTTGAACGGAGGTATGTACAGTAAAACGAACACAACTTCTGTGGAAATAATTGCTCTGGTAGATCCAGAGCAATTATTTCCACAGAAGTTGTGTTTGTTTTACGGTATATCATTTTTTATGAGGCAGTGGTTTAGTGATGTATAGGCTCAAACCGCCCATTGTGTCACCGTATGTAAAATTGCTACATTTATATCAGTAATTTTTATGGTGTACATAATAAAGAGTATTCTATTCTATTTTATTCTCAAAGACACACATTTAGAAAGGGACCAGATTTATATACGGTAAAACGAACACAACTTCTGTGGAAATAATTGCTCTGGATCTATATTCAATTCGAGCAAAGTTAGGGAAAACTTTATTCTATTTTTGGTACTAAATATCATTATTTATGACCTCAAACTTTTTTAATGCCTAAGCTCTAAATAATACTTTCTACAGCGTAAAATTGTCCTAAGAATAGACTTTCTTTATTCTTTTTTTTAATTACGACTATTTATTGATTTAATAGGAATCAAGCCCACGTTGTAAGTAGTTGTCTACTTGAGTATTCAGTGTCAACAGTTTTTCAGTGTCAATAGCACCAAATGCGTTTTACGATTAGGTTTTACGCGTAAAACTGAGAGAAGATTTTCCGAATAAATGAATGACGAGCAATTTGCTTTTTGTTATATCTACATATCCAAGTTAGCTCAGCCGAAAAAACGTTGTGCATAAAAAAATCCAATGAATAAAAAAGCTCTCTCCGTTTTAGCGATATTTTCCGGGATACGCTAGATATATTTATAGTTCGCGTAAAATTTTCCGGACAGTTTCACTAGCGAGATTTTACCCCAGTTATTAACTACTGGTTCAAATATAGTTTAACTTTCGCTGAGATAACCCGAATGCCACGACACGGTGGGTGGAAAATCGGCCTTCTTAGACTTACATTTATAAGTGCCTTTATTTTTTCTTGGATATGGCTTTTGTTTACCATTACTATGCTCAAATATTCACACAAGGTTAATTTAACAAATAAACGGATGACTTGTATTTTTTTTACAAAAAAATTGTATGAAACTCGTGTGAAAAATGCGCTTATCTTTGGAACCACGAGTTAAACCGTAATATCTTAATACGAGTTAAACAATAATGTCCTGAACACATCTTTAATTAACATACTAAAAAATACACTTAAAAATTGAAATCCCTATGTCTATGAAAGCTCATTTTCAGCTCACTGGGCGACGTTGGCTTTGTCATTTGAGTTCGCTATCGTTTTAGATCCGAGCTAAACTTCCAACGTGGAAGTTGGAAATTTGATGTGGGATTACTAAACAGTGCTAAAATTGGAACGTTAAGTTTAAATTTTAGTGTATGTGTGTTTTATCTGACCAAGATTATGTCTGGACTTTAAAAGAGACTTTGACCCTTGAGTTTGTTTCGCCATTTCTTCTCAGGGGTAGTCAGATAGGAAATTTCGACTCCATCTAGAATGACGTGTAAAAGTGATTCTGATATCCTATTAACAGAATAAATAATTTCATTATATTTCATTTCATTATGAAAGCTCATTTTCAGCCCACTGTGCGACGTTGGCTTTGTCATTTGAGTTCGCTATCGTTTTAGATCCGGGCTAAACTTCCAACGTGGAAGCTGGAAATGTAATGCGGGATTACTAAACAGTACTAAAATTAGAACGTTTAGTTCAAATTTTAGTATATGTGTGTTTTGTCTGACCAAGATATGTCTGGACTTTAAAAGAGACTTTGACCCTTGAGTTTGTTTCGCCATTTCTTCTCAGGGATCAGGGGGAGACAGATAGTAAATTTCGACTCCATCTAGATTATTTTTTTTTTTAATATGACGTGTAAAAGTGATTCTGGTATCCTATTTACAGAATAAATAATTTTGTTTAATTTAATTTCATCAAAGTAAAGGTACATAGATTGACAAAAGATTTATTCAGTGCATACAAAAGACATAGCACAACACACAATAGCACAATTAATACATAACAAATTACAGGAATATATACAAAAAAAGGTGCGAATATACAAAAAAGAAAAACATACTTAAAGAAATAGAGTGACACTATGACATACTTCAAATCTATTATCGAATATACAAGGTGCGGTGTGCGTCTCAAGGTTGCACCAAATGGGAGTCCAGCTCAGCATGTGTCAGGGAAGGTACGAAAGGGTTACCGAGGCCCCTGGCAACACAGGCAACGGAAGGAACACGGGTGGGTTTTAGTCAGTAAGAGTCTGACACACCCTCCCGCTCCGCCCAAAGCGGGCGAAGTTATTTGATAATTTACCATCCAAAAAAAAAAGCATGTGTTAGGCAATTATACCCGACGCCAGTGTTGCGATTGATACGGTAATTGCCGTATTATACAGTAATCCATGTTTTTTTTCAGATTTTACGGCATACGGCAGGCTTTTCAGTACCGTATCAAGTATTACGGCAATTCAGCTTTGCGATAAATCACAATGGCAAAGTATGAACAAAACGTTTTTTAATCAGTAGGCTAATTTAATATTAAATGCAACACGTAAAAACATAAATACCTATATCGATATTTTTTTCGCTTTCGTCACCACTTAAATGATAGGTAGAGTGTGGTTGTTTATGATGAGGGGAATTACCATTTCAGCTTTCATTTTATGAAACTGACAAAGATAGCATGATACATGGTTGTGAAAGAGTTTTCAGTGAAGTAAATAACGTTGAAACAAAATTTAGAAATAAATTAATAACATCCACTGTCAACGGAGCTCTATTAGCAAGACAAGGAGGCTATACGAAATTTCAAGTGTCAAATAATGTTTAAGAAAATGAAAAGTAAAGAAAAATATTAATTGCATAGAAAAGAGAGTGAGGTTTTCGAATCAATTAGAAACCTACACGGTAAAGATATTGAAGATATTTTGTGATTTATTTAATTATTCGTATAAATAAATTCTTTACGGCTTTTTTCGTGTTTTTTTTCATAAATACGGCAATTTTAGTTCTTAGATACGGCAACTCAAATTTTTACAATCGCAACACTGCCCGACGCTGTTATTCTGCTGGATTCCTGCAGTGCATACGGACGTCGACTTGGCGTATTTGTGACGTAACATTCTATTGTTTGACATTTAAATTTAAGCTTACGGAGCATAATACAAGGCTCAAGATTTGACTATGGTCAGCCAGTTTAGGTATTTATGTATTGATATAATCTCACAAATCGTTGATGATGTGAAATTCATAGACAAAATTTCAAAGAGTTTAAAAAGTATTGCTTGTTTGATAGAACTTGTAAGGTTAATTTAATTGGACTAATCTTTAGAATTTCTAGTCCGTTCATTTGATTTTGTAAAGTTTCAAAATGTTTGAGTTTTGCTAGCCTTACTTGAACACTTTCATTAATCAGCTTAATTAAAGTAAATAAAACCAATAATCTACCCGGATCAGTACCTACTTAGAAATTCCAAGGACACAAAACCGACTTGTAAAGTCATCCAACCTTATCCTTACAAGTAAATTTCCTTACGAAACTCTTGTTTGGTAAGAAAATACAATTACCGAAGAATAAACCTCGGATTTTGGGGTTGCTTGCCCATCAGATACACTTAGGGTTGTCAACCCTATTATACAATATAGTAGCCTGCTATATTAGAGGCCTAAATAGTTTATTTAACAAAAAAAATATATTAATAACATAATTATTGTTCATAAAATCATCATCATCATTTCAGCCGAAATACGTCCACAGCTGGACATAGGCCTCCCCCAAGAACCGCGGCCTTCACAAGGTCATCGGTCCACCTTGTAAGAGGCCTTCCAACGCTTCGCAAAATCAGTTAAATAAAATTCCGGTTATTCCTCCTACAGGTCTAAAACGGCAACAAGTGTTGGTCAATGATTCTTACTTTTCTTATATTTAAAAAATAGTATAATTTCTTCTTTCTATACCAGATTTTACTGAGTGTATACTTTCAATGACGAGATGGGTGCAATATGGTCAGTATTAAGGTGATAAAAGCTGAATTAATGGTATTTTGTAATCTTAATTAAAAAACCTGGCTAAAGGTTCAAAGTAGCAATAATTATAGAACTAAAAACTAAAATATTTTTGTAAAACAAATAGATAATATATTTTTTATGTATTTGCCATCTACTACTTTTACAGGCAATGGCTTCGAAGATACTATGCCTAAGTATTTGATATAAAAAAAGTTGGCAACCCTAGATACACTTGACATTTGTCGGTACCGTTGTTAACTCGATCTTGCAAAGGTAATTCAAAAGATATTTTTTTTGCGCCTTTGGGTTGGTTTAATTTCTGATCGTTGGGTTTTTGTACCAAAATTTGTCCAGCAATGGTCAAAACCTTTTTATTAGAAACTAGCTGCACTCCGCGATTTTACCCGCATAAAGTGTCGATCCCGTGGGAATATCAATATAAAAAGTATTATATATTCTTATCCAGGTCATGGTCTACCCATGAGCCAAATTTCATACAAATCCGTTCAGCCGTTTTAGCGTGAAAGCGTAACAAACAAACTCACTTTCGCATTTATAATATTAGTTATCCTGCCCTTATCCCAATTAATTTCCTATATATCGGAAACTGTGTCACACTCACATATCCATTAATATGTTTCTTTGTCTTCTTCTATTCCTTAAAGTACAATAATCTTGTTAGTGTTGGGCATCTTACCGTCTGTGATCCCGGTGTCGGTTTTCCGACGCCTGAAGGCGTCACCGGTATCATAAACGTTAAAGCTTCAAATATCAGTAGCCGTAAATTAACGCAAAGAGAAAGAGAACAACGGTACATACATTTACTTTAGTTCTTTATTTAAACTGTACTTTGTTTAAATTACATCAGTCTATGCTTTGTTTCATTGAACATGTGAGCGAAGGTAATGTTTTTCTTAAATATCACGTATAGAGCGGGTTTCAGTTTCAGGTAGCGTTGCCCTCAGACAAAGTCGGCTCATGTCGGGGATTTCATGTAATTTGCTGTCGTATATAACATTAGTTAGTTCAGTTCATTGGCTTGTTTTACTAGTGAAACGGAGCGTAGTTCATTTTAAATGAAAACAGTTAATTTAACAAAATGTATTGTCAGGGTTTTTTTATCTTATCTAATAATATAGATGTCATACTTTGACAGGTTTATGGAATGGCTTTAACAAGGCTAATTGACGAAGTGTGTTAATTTAATAAATAGTTAATTTCCCTGACTGTAAAATAACAATCTTCTTACGATCCATTGCCGCGTTCATTTCCTACAGAAATATGATTGCGTAGGCTTCTTTTCAGGACAATTAATCTTTAATACTGTTCTAATAACTGGGACATTTGCCAAGTGTTATTTTCGACATGGTTAACACAACAATAATGAACAGAACTGGCCGAGTAAATTCTTGGATCAAATAAATATCTTAATTTGGTAGAAATATATCTTATATCCGAAGACATATAATGTCTGACCCACATTTGTACCCACTGGGCCAAAACGAATTCTGGTAGGTACAGTACTTACCCGTGCAAAAATGGGACATTGAGTTTTTTTATAGTCCAGCATTGTGATGCGTCATCTTTGTCACTTCATACCTTTGTCTATATCTAAATATGTCATAGCTACATAGTTATAACCGGATACTGTACCTCGTATTAACTTCCATTGGATTCATGGATTAAGATATTATCTATACATACATAAGATATTTCTTATCATATTAGGCGTGACATGGACATGTCAAAAGCATTTGATCGCGTAAATCACAAAATACTCTTGCACAAAATGCGTTTGGTATAAGAGGTAACGTGCACAAACTAATTGAATCCTATCTTAATGACAGAAAACAGGTAGTAGAATTAAAAAGAATCTCCCAAATTACCAGAACTGAAGAGACCTTTACCTCTGAGGCTAAAAATATAAACTATGGAGTCCCACAGGGCAGCATTCTAGGGCCACTGTTCTTTTTAATTTACATAAATGACATGTCGACAGTTACAATGTATCATATGACCCTCTTTGCTGACGACAGTACGATACTGCTTACCGGTAATGACAAAACTGTTTTAAAATCTGACCTACTTAATACTCTGACAACAATTATAAAATGGCTTGATGAAAATGACTTGAAAATTAATCTAGACAAAACAAAAATCATGAATTTTAAACAGCGAGTAAAATCAGATAGGTACTAACTTAAACATACGTTACGATCAAACTGACATTGAGGAAATAGAAGTAACCAAATTTTTGGGTCTTCATATAGACTGTAAAGTAAACTGGAAAGCACATATTGAGGAAGTGTGCAAGAGGCTTAGTCAGAGCTCTTATGCCCTCTACAGATTAAAGAATAATGTCAATCAACATGCATTACTAACTGCCTATCATGGATATGTTGCTTCAATCATACGCTACGGTATCATTTTTTGGGGTAACTCTGTAGAAAAAGACCGTGCATTTAAAGCTCAAAAACGTTGTATTAGATCAATGTGCAATCTACAACGGATGGATTCATGTAAGCCACATTTCATAAATTTAAAAATATTAACTCTCCCTAGTGTATACATTTATGAAACCATAATGTTCATAAAATCAAATCTTAATTTATTTGAATTTTATACTAGGAACAGACACAAAGACAAATTGCGCATTGTACCTAGCAAAACAAAACTTTTGCATAAGAGCATCTTTTGTATGGGTCCACATATATATAATAGCCTTCCACCTTTATTGAGAAATATAAGTGACATAAATACTTTAAAAAAGAAGCTACATCAATTCCTTATAGCTAAATGTTATTATTCTATTAAAGAATTTTTAAATGACAAAACACTGAACCAGTCGACATTTAATATGACAAAGCAGTAATGAAAATTAAATGTGAACTACTGATAAACTCACGCAGTGAATTTGAAGAATAATTTGGAATCTGACATATAATTGACATTTAATTTGACATACAATGTGACATGTAATCTGACATATATAATAATGAATAATATGTAAATAATAATAACAAATCACAATTTTTCAAATAATTATATTGTTGCTAATGATTATTATTGTTGTATTTTAAATTACTTAGTGTTTAATTGTTCTTATCCTGTAACGTATTATGAATTTTGTATGCCTCAATGGCGAGACATAGCAGACCTATATGCATAACTATATTGTATCATCTTACTTTACCTATGTTCTACAATAAATTAATTTGAATTTGAATTTGAACAATAAAACCCAAACGTGTGGCTTCTGAAATTAAAGAATTCATTTAACATTTCAGTTTTACTAAATTAAATTATAAACTAATATTATGTAGGTAGTACGTAATTCTATACTGCCTGAAATTCAAGAAATGACATTTAAAGTATTTTAGAACACCTATGTCGATTCTCCTTCTAATAAATTTTAAATAATAAAATCTTTAACAACTCAACATTAATATTGTATTTTTCATATCATCTTGACATCTCTACCTTTTTCTAGTTGACATCCGCACTGTCCGTATCCGTGCTGTCATAAAGAAACCCTTTAGTGTTAATGAGCAAAAAGTATTAATATTTACATGGAACGCGATTAAATAATAAGAAATACTAATATTTTCATAACACATATTTTAAAACAAAGTCGCTTTTCGTGTCTGTCTGTGTCACCCCTTACATACATACATACATAACCAGCCTATAATGCTCCCACTGCTGGGACACAGGCCTCCTCTCTATGAGAGGAAGTGGGCTGTAATCCACCACGCGGGCCCAGTGCGGGTTGGTAGATGTCACATGTCTTCGAATTTTTGGTTCTAGGACGTGCCGGTTTCCTCACGGTGATGAAATGATTTACACAAAGTAAAGCGCCTGTCTGGGTTCGAACCAACGACCTACAACTCGTAAGTCACGGCCGTTACCACTGGGCCACCACTGCTGTTGAACGCCTTAGATCACTAGCCACTGTCACCCTTTAGATCTTCTAAACTACACAATGGATTTTGATACAATTTACATCATCATTCTGATATTTTGAAATGTCGCCATTGCACCCATTCAAAGCAGAGGCGGGTTGCTAGTCCACTCTTTCCACTCAGCTTATCGCAGTCCATTGCTGGGCATAGGCCTCTCGCAGGCTGCGCCACAACACCCTGGCCTCTGCCTTCCGCATCCAGTTTGACCCAGCTACCTTCTTTAAGGTCCATCTAGCGGGGCATCCCACATTACGCTTGCCGATACGCGGTCTCCACTACAGGACTCGTCTGCTCCACCGGCCATCGGTCCTTTGACAAAATTGTCGTCGCTAATTAAATAACAATATTAATAGGTGTCTTTTAACGTTTTCACACGTACTCATTTTGGTCTGAAAGTCAAATAAAATATTTAAAGTAATAAATTTGAATTCAAATTCTTTCTGGGTCGTTTGAACTGATTTGCTGAAGATCAAATAAGTTTAGTTTATGAGCACCTGCGAGTTACGGATTGGATCGAGAATTTCTTTGCTAATGAAATTATATGGTTGTGCTTTTAAATTTACTGTTTTTCCAGTCGGGTAATTTTCTTTGGAACCTCCCCAGTCTGGAGTAATTTTCAGGTATTTAAGTTTAAATCTTAGTGAAAGTGATTTGGATCGTTAAGGTCATAAAAAGCGAATAGTTGTTGCTGAGTAAAAACTGTTAGTTAAAAGACGTATGAATGACTCAAATTATTTTAGGTTATGTCTCTAAGTTGAGGTATAGTGTAGTATAAAGATTAAAGTAAATACATAAACTAAGAAGTAATTAATTCTCTTGTCTCGTTAAATATCACCCTCATTGAATAATTTACAGTTAATATACGACTATCGAAACGTTATATCAAAGCTGATATAACCCAATTACAGACTTATAATTCTATCCATAATTTACAACAAGTACTAGCAGCACTTCTATT
Organism: Atethmia centrago; assembly: GCA_905333075.3. Taxonomy (NCBI): domain Eukaryota; kingdom Metazoa; phylum Arthropoda; class Insecta; order Lepidoptera; family Noctuidae; genus Atethmia; species Atethmia centrago. The sequence continues at coordinate 22,757,020 of HG995378.1, read as the reverse complement.
CATGCTATAATATATAGTGTTTGTACTACCTACAATAATTAACAAGTCAATTTTGTTACAGTACAACCGCAAAGGTAAGTACGCCGTCATAGGTGGAAGTGGCACCAAATGTCTGGAAGTGATAAACCTCCACAACAGGTACATCACCTGTTCGTACCCAACCACAGGCGCCATCTTAGCACTCACCAGCCATCAGGAGCGCATCGCTTTCGGAGGCACTTCTAGCGCATTCAACATAGTTTCCTTCTATGACCCTAAATACCAAAAGGATAAGTACGACTTGGGCGAGGCTTACTATGATTCCTCAAAGCCCCCGATTGGTGTCATCACCTTATTCCATGACGATGAGAGCATGGTCTCGTCTGTAGACCCAGGCGATACTGACACGCCAGGCACCCCATCATCAATAGAATATGAAGAGCAGGGTACCGTAAAAACTGATGACGTACCATATGATACATCAAAATAGGGTAACGTAAAACAGGATACATCAAAACAGGATACATCGAAACAGGGTAATGTAAAACATTATACATCAAAACAGGGTAACGTAAACAGGATACATCAAAACAGGGTGACGTAAAACAGGATACATCAAAACAGGGTGACGTAAAACAGGATACACCAAAACCGAGTGACGTAAAATAAGATACATCAAAAAAGGGTGGCGTAAAACATTATACATCAAAACAAGGTAACCTAAAAGAATGACTGATTTTATATCCTGATATTGATATTGCACCCGTGCGAAGCAAGAGCCGATCGCTGGTGTATTTATAATATTTATATTTAATAATAGCTTTGATTATACACTTTTGTTTTTATTAACGAACAACCTTAATTAAATAAACTATTCAGCCAAAAGCTTTCAGCCATATATGTACAGTAAGTATGACAGATGTAAATGATGATCATAGCTTAAATTACATCGGCACGCGAACGGCCCATCACCCAAACAGTAATCCGTTTCAATTTTGTTAAAGAGATACTCGTGTCCATTTCATATCGCCGCCGTTGCCAGTTCAACGTATCGTCGTCATTGCAATGATAATTTGCAAAGCTTGTTTCAACCGAATTGGACCGCAACTGCAATAACCATAAAACCCATCCAAATACGTGTCGAAATTCAACGGTGCCAAATTGAAAATCCTGAAAACAATTGCACAAGTTTCCACAACAGAAAAACAGGGTTCGGCCAACATTGAAAAATTAGAGTCGGCATTGCGAATTCAGCTGAGACTACAATGGCGAACAAGTTGCAATAGAATTTAAATAAAGAAGCGTTCCCTAACAGCGCGAACTCGTGTGCGGGGCGTTGGTGAACTTTCAACTTTTACCCGCTTATGTAGCGGGAACGTACCTACGCCTCCCTGCCCCTACCGCGCCAGGGGTGGCGGGAGCTTTTCCGTACTTGGACCGAATATTTACAGCGCAACCTAAATATAGCGTGCCGCTGCTCAGCTGGCACGGGCGGGGGGAGTGGTAGGGTAAACATTCCCCCTCCTCCCTCGGCAGCTCGACGGTGTAGAAGGCCATTCGAGCGCCGGCTCCGGTGGTGAGCGGACATCTCCTGTATAATGTAGAGGTCGTCGCGACCATGACCGTTTGGAATCGGGAGGGGTTGTCGCTCGCTATGGCAATAAAGTCATTCTCAAGGCTATGGTGTACGAGTTGACGTGACAGAGTTGTATGAACGGATGCATTGACTAATAAGAGTTGATGGTGATGAATCGTGAACACGTTACACGCTTACCTAGTAAATATTATTATTTAAATATTAATTGCGTGACGTATTTGTAAGTTTCATGAGGGACAATATGAGCCCGAATCCATGTTTATATCTATAGGTAATAGGTCCGCAAATAGCGTAGTGACTCTACATATATTGGTAACTAATAGAATTCCATAAACCGGACGAGTAGCTAGTACGTTTGTAGTTACAAACGTTTTTGTACTTGTATATTACAATTTGGAATATTTTAGGAGTGTGATTTGAAATAGACGATCTATATTTCAACACTGTCGTCAGGATGTTATAATAGAATAGACATTGTGCCTACACAATATCCTTGCTTTGAAAAAGTGATTATGGAAATCTCTAATAGTACGAGTAATCATTAAAACAATTTACGAGCGTATACGTATGCACATGGTTTCGTTCAGGCTTTAAGCGGCTTTAAGTCTCGGCAAGATGTTTACAGTCTTAAAAATCCACTTCAATTTATCAAATTAACGTTAACTTAACTCAGATAAGTACCTTGAAGACGTAAATCCTTTCTTAAACTAATTTATCTTACAAATTGGCCAAGTAACGGGAGATTTACTAATCAGCTTGCATTTTTCACGTGAGTTAGCTTAACAAATGTTTTATTCAGAGTAATCTAGCGCCGATAGAAGATTTGAGCCTGACAAAACATCTGGTCTTTGTAAATAGAACGTTCGTTTATTATTTAACCAGATTTATTTTTAGTTCGCAAAGCCTGTAAAGTTGTTTTGCTAATATAACGAGAGCCGTTTGGACTGTACGAGCGTTTTATGTATCATTTTTGTGGCGTTTTTTGTTTTCGCGCGTTTGGAACAACGCCATTAGTTATCTCGCTCGCGGCTGCTTTTGTTGTTCCAAGTCGATTCTGTTTTACGCCCATAGGTAGGTAGGTACATATTTTTTAAGGTCACTATTTAATTTTATAACGAAAAAAACTAATTAGCCCCATATTTTAACGATAATTATGAGAGTCCAGATATGAAATTAATGGACGTCATTAAAATGTCCTGTTAATTAATTTTACTCAATTTCCTTTTACAGCCGTCGTGTCTTTAAAAGTTTTATAAAAAGCAAACCGTAGACAAAAGAAGATAGCTGTGAGGCACGACGCGCGAGAACAATAGGCTCTATGAATAAAGAGCTTCAGGATGAAATTGAAATATTATAAAGGTTATGCCTCAACTTCATTTTGCCAACGATTGCAACATACGAAAACAGGAAATTAAAATACGTCGAGTCACACAAAGCCTCAAATTACAGTGTTTTATACAATGACGTTCGAGTTTCCATTGTGCGCACAATAAAAAAGATTCATTACCTCGCTTCGCTGACGAGCTAACCACTTCAACCTCGTTCACTCAATTTAATCTGGGAGCCCAATATTTGTTACTTACAGTAATTCTCCAATTTCATCTAAGAAAATAAATTATAAACGTGCGGCTGGAACTCAACATGTTATGACGTCAATAACAGCGAACGAATCCAGGTTTGCGGAATTAAAAAGCGCTGAGAACACAAACTTGGCGGATTTGGAGATTCGGGCGTAGTGGCGTAGCGGGGCGAGGGCGGCGTAGCGGGACGTAGCGGGACGTAGCACGGGCGTCGTAGCTGCATCGATCCGCGGGCCGTGACCTTGACCCGACCGCGTTCCCGGATGTACCAGCACTCGCCTAGTTGCGCCATTGTCGCTTTATTCAGCTTCTGCTAGCTTTTATTAGCCTGGGTTTTATTTCCCTTACCTCATATTATTAGCTTTGAGAAATGTTGGTGCGTCTAGACAAGTTTTGTTTTTCTTGTAAACGTAATGGATTACGACTCAGTCTCAAGGTTTAGTTTTTCTTCCAGTTTGCTTATATTTTTGATTCACAGTGTGAATATTTGATATTTTGAGCCCTTAAATCTTACCCACTTTTTATTATGCCTCCCTGTATTTTTTCTTTTCATATTGTGTCATTTTTGTTTATGTTTCATGAATATCCGAGTTCTATATTTGCGAAGACGTAAAATATTGTTGAATACCTAATAACCTGGTTTGTGACTACTATTTAAGGTAAATATGTCCTTAACTTTAGAAGGACGATCTATTTGATGAATTATTTATATGCTGAATGTAAATTTCAAATTATGAATGAATAGCTACTCAAGTAATTCTTTGGAAGTCTTCATTTTTGAGACTTCTTATAAAATGATCTTGAAAAAGTGAGGATAACAAAACGAAATGGTTTTTCTTTTAATGTCTTATTAGCATTTATATTAAAGTGTATTAATAGAACTTAATTACTATTTGCTTACAATATTTTGTGCAGGAAACGGTTATTAAAGTTTTTAATAAATTCGTCAAAGGGGCTGAAGTAGACTTTTTATATTCGTTTTGTTGTTAAAAAACAATGTAGTAAAAAAAAAAGCCTTTTTTTAGCTAAATTGTTTTTTTTTTTAAGAATAAATGAGTATCGTGAATAAAATGGACCACTCAGAAACCGTGTCTATAATTTAAGCAGATTTAAAGTTAAAAATCAGAATCGGAATTGCTGTTGTCTTCCAAGATTAGCATCACAATCTATGGGTAAATAATATCTAGACAGAATTAAATATCTACAATAAACTTTTTGAGTTGGGTTCCGTACGAAATTAACCGTTATCGTTTACTTACTTCAAGCTTCGCAGGACTCTCTGTCTAATAATTTACGCTTCTTCTTTTAATTATTTGGAATCATCGCTACGACGAAGAAAAATAAGAAGATTCACGCTTGAAAATCAAGAATAAATTACACCAACAAAAGATAATACACGGTTAGGACCGCCCTAGTGGGCTATAACAGCCCACTAGGGCAAATCTGTAATTATTGGTAGGCCAACTATTCCAGACATAACAGCCCACTGGGGCGTTTGCCATCCACACGGAGTTCTAAACAAAATTATGCAGATACATGCAATCTGGTCGCTAGGACGGTGGCCAGCGCATAACAATGTATGCTAATCAAAAGATAGCTCGCATGATTTAAGTGCACAACTGTGTTTTCGCTTTAGTAAAGGCCTTGAATTTAGACTTGCCTCTTTGGCGAGCGAGCTGAATTTTGGAGCACTGTGCCAGGTTTTATTGCGTCAACGAGGCTGCCAATATTAGATTTGTAGTTTATGAGCGCACAGATGCAAGATCGGAATATTCATTTGTGGGTCAATTTTAATGGTTCATTTTATTTTAAATATCATATTAAAGGAATACCTACTTTCAGGATATATAGTTATTTCAGCAGTGGGTGGTGGGTGGCTTCAATGTGGGAGTTATACACATCTGCCAATTTCTTCAGGAGAAAAGGAATGTCCTGCCATGTTGTGTATATGATGTGTATAGAGAGAGATACATGCGTAATTTTCTTGCAAAGACGAGAAACTGTTGTACACGAGGACATGGCAACACACTATACATTTAGAGCTAAAGGAATACGAACAATTATTTCAACGAATTAATCTATCTCTGTAAACGATTAATTTATTCGGGTCTTACGGTCGTTAGGAGACTATATAGCTTTATAAAATATTCGCTTTATAATCTTTATAGAGTTAATTGCGCGAACAAATCTGTGATCGAATTATATTGAATTATACTTGACAGGAAATGGTAGCTTTGTGGTTTATTTTATTTCTGTTGTGCTTTGATCTATTCTTCTGTATTCTGCGAATTTACTTGGAACATGTTAAGCAAAGAGAATTTGTGTAAAAATATTTTTTGGAGCGGATGATCAAAGGAACTTTGTAATACACTCATGGACAAATTTAGAGGAACGCAAAAAAATCGTGTAATAATCCTCGTTGTAATAATCCTGCGTACTGGCCGCAAACATTAGTACCTGAATGAAATTTTAAAAAAAAATATGGATTTTTTTTAAAGTAATACCATAGTATTGCATTCATTCATACAGCGATTTTTTGCCAAATTTTGAATTTGAGTTTAAATTTAGGTTTTGTTGAAATTTTTGCCTTGACTACCTTGTACCGGTGTGAAATGTTACTGGAAATAAACTGAGAATGCCAAATCTAAATGCCACTCAAATAGCTAGGGCTGTTACTTTAATTGAAACTGGGCACACCTACAAACATGTGGCCCAAACCTCATCATCATCATCATTTCAGCCGAAAGACGTCCACTGCTGGACATAGGCCTCCCCTAAGCACCGCCACTTCGACCGGTTTTGTGCTTCCCGCATCCAGCGGATTCCTGCGGCCTTCACAAGGTCATCGGTCCACCTTGTAGGAGGCCTTCCAACGCTACGTCTTCCGGTACGTGGTCGCCATTCCAGAACCTTTCGGCCCCATCGGCCATCTGTTCTGCGAGCAATGTGCCCTGCCCACTGCCACTTAAGTTTGGCAATTCTTCGGGCCCAAACTTTACGAGTATCAAAATCTGTGGTACACAGAGTTGTCAAGAGGTATCCGCAGACCAAAGAGTATACGAGACTCGCAGGATAGGGACATAAACGGAACACTGTGGCCCGAGATGAGAGGTTCATCGTTACCAGCGTGCTTATAAACCGGACCATAACTTCTTCTGAGGTAAGACCGAAGCTCCAAGAAGATCGATGGGTTACAGTATGCACAAAAACTGTGAGTAGCTCGAGTTTTGTTTGATTTTTCGAAGTTTGCAATTTTAAATGAACGAATAATAAGCAAAATCCAAATTAATATACATAATCGTCACAAATATCCACGATAATTTGTTTTATACAGACACACTTTTTTGCGTTCTTTTTAATTTGTCCATGAATGTAGTTTAACATGATTATTACTCCTTCAGAATTAGTCTTATTGTGAGTATACAGGGTTGCTCGTGGAACGATTGCACGTTATCATTTTGCAAAATAATTAATCAGACGCTAAATGTCATGTCGAAAGTACACAATGTGTTGTGTGTAATGTTTTGGTATTAATGGAACAAAGAAGCAGACCTAAAAAATATGATTAGATAATGTTAAAATAAGTCAGAAACGAATTCCAACTTAATCTTCACTTAGAAAACTCTAGTGAAGTTTATGTTATCTATTCGAGGATAACAGTAGATTTAAGAAAAATACAGCCGTATACTATTCGGATTATAGATAATGTAAATTATGTACAAAACTAATTCAACTTTGAATATCCACTCAAAAAATAATCTAAACACCTTATTAAATCACAAAACACACTTCAGCAAAATACTTATTTACAAAGCCATCCGAGATCCCTCTAAAAATATCGAAGGAAGTCGATGGCCCAAAAATTATTATTATCGTCGAAATACCATCGCCTATCTAGGACGGGTCTCGGGTTTATTTCGTACATAAATAGACGACATTTTGGGCTCAAAATGGCCTTCATAAATTATGTTAGATTGTAGTTACAGAAATTACGCGTTGAATTTTAATGTGGGTATTTGTTCATGTATTATGCTTTGTTGTATGTGGTGGTTGTGTGGTAGAATTGTTTGTTTTATTGGGAAGAAGAACGGTTCTTTTTACATGTTAAAGAATCAATCTGCCTAGCCTTTTCCCAACTATGTTGGGGTCAGCTTCCAGTCTTACCGGATGCAGCTGAATACCAGTATTTTACATGGAGCGTCTGCCTATCTGACCTTTACAACCCAATAACTGCGTTATACGATACCCCTTGGTAAGACTTAAAAGATCCACGAATGACAGTCGGGACCAACGGCTTAACGTGCTTTCCGAGGCACAGAGGAATCTCGGTCACCCATCCACGGACCTACCCCAGCGTGCGTAGCTTAACCTGATGGATTGACCCGTTTGGCTGTTATTTCTTAGACACGAGCTCTTAAAAATTATTTACGTTAAAACAATGCCCAAGTAAATCATAAATGGGATTGTCTCTTGTAGATATTTTATTTATAATCTATTATGTTATCTTTCGTTCCGTTCTTTCGTTTTCGGAGTCTTGATTTGTGCCCGGTTGATGGCACTAGGGTCGCCCCCTATTACATGGGACTTAAACATAACTGGCGAAATGTGGGTGTACTACAGGTATTCTTCTGCCCAACCTTTCGGGGAAACATGGCGTGATGTTATGTTATCTTTTAATATCTTTTATTACTATTATTTTCTCTCAGAGCACCTGCCATCTTATCTCTTCACCATCTTTGGTTGACTGGGTGAGAATCCCTAAGGAATTAAGTCTGCATTTGTACGTTATTGTGTGCGATAAGTTTATGTAAATAAATAAATAAATAAAGTCGTCGTGTTAATACAATTGAGGGACAAACTTCTCTTCATTATGTTTGATGGTTCAGAGACTTTTCCCAGGTTATTTCGATCGTTAAATTTCTTGTATGGTCTGACAATGGACTATTTCTATCAATTGTATTATAACAAGCTGATGCCGACATAAAATTGCATATATTAACAATATACGAGCTTCAAAAGCTAAAATTTTTAGGTCAGTTACTAGAGGTTACTAGTTCCTGCCGGGGTCGCGGGAAGGTACAAAAGGATTACCGAGGCCCGTGGCAACACAGGCAATGGAAGGAATACTGGTGGGTTTTAGTCAGTAAGAGTCTGACACACCCTCCTGCTCCACCCAGAGCGGGAGAAGTTATTTGAAGATATCCCACCCAAAAAAAAAAAAAGAGAACTAGTTGTAAACTCGTCTCATGTTTTTCACTTTGTGGGTTTAAAGCAAACATTTTCTTCCAATCTACCATCAAAGGTCTTGATGTTGCCACGGCCACGCAAGGCAATAGCATAAGAGATTTACAAATCGTCATGGTACATACGTAAAGAGGGGTGCATGGGGCATCTAAAACGATTTTACGCTCTCCATTTGCGAATTGGTTTAACACATGTTTAAATGATTAAATAGGTAGATGAAAATATGTAGCTACCGTGATGAAATTATAATAAAACAGTCGTAGGACTGCACGTCAGACGTGCGTGAAGAATTTCTTAGCTTCGCAAACTTGTAAACATTTGTATGTAATATACTAGATGCGCCCCGCGATTTCACCCGCATAAGTTTTGACCCCGTGGGTATATCGGGATAAAAAGTATCTTATGTGTTATTCATTGTTATAAACTATCTGTGTACCAAATTTCATCCAAATCCGTTCAGTACTTTTTGCGTGAAAGAGTAACAAACATCCATCCATCCATCCATCCTTACAAACTTTCGCATTTATAATATTAGTAGGATATATCTGAGCGTGACGGTCACGTGAGTTCAGTGCTTTCAGCCCATCTCAAAAGTGCCCAATGTGCCTAAAGTAGTTTTCACTTGAAATGAAATTTAACTAAAGCTTGCTGCACTTTGTAACTTAGAGATAGCTACAAAAGTCCCTCATGCCTACAAACTAGGTGTATTTTCGTGTATCAAAAATATTCCATGACGTAAGAGTCAATAAGAACTGTATCCAATTAAAGCTGAAACAATTTTTACTGAAGAGGTAGCCCCTCATCTCCTCTTTTTGCACATTTAGCAAGTTCTTTTTCAACTAACGTTTTTACCTTAATGAATTCCAATTAAATGAGCCTCTACGAGTTTTGGTAGTCCCCTGTACAGTCAGCTAAGGCTTTATATTGACTAATCTTTTCTCCGCCACTAGCGAAACGTAGGTATGAAAGTGGGATGACCCACTTTCACACCTACGTGCCGATACAATAGTTTTTGTAAACTCACATCTTATTGCGATAATTAACTATCCATAATTAATATTATATATGCGAAACTAGCTCTGTCTGTGTATTTCGATTAAATTTGGCAGATGACCTGGGTACATAGGACATAGAATACTTTTTTATTCCAATGGCACCTTCCCGTGCCATAATTACCGACTTCCACGTGGGTGAAGTCACGGGAAAAAGCTAGTCCTAAATAATCATTTAATTGAGATTTATACGGTAACGTCTGTGCTAGACGTTACCGTATAAATACAAAAAAAAAACTTTTCAAGTGCACCGCAAAGTTCGTTGCCTTGTTATTTCAGTTATTATCTTAATGTGACTGTGGAATAAGCTTTTACTGGCTACTGACTGTTCGTGGCAATATAATAAACGTCTCTGCTCAAAATGGCTTTGTTGTTATTTTAGTTTTGCCTTTTCACTGTCACTGTTTTTTGTTTGGAGAGTAGAGCCAGGTGTTTTTATAATTGTGTGGTAGTTTTTTTGTTTGTTTGATGAGATTTTTTTGTTTGGTAGTGACCCGTGAACTTGAAGATTGTGTTTTGTCTATTGTCTGAAATGCACAGCCACATTATTCCATTTATGTTTTATATTTCATGGTCGTGTCTGTTGCCATCAACTAGGCGAGAATTTAGACCAGAACGTCTATCCAGGCTGCACATTACTAAGTGAAAACCCTGCAAAACTTTGGCCGACCACAGTAACCTATACTCAAGAATTCGCACTTGCGACCACTAGACAAATGAATCACTCAATAAATTACGTAGGTGCTTGCTACGCCATGCTTCGTGAATCTGAAAACGAGCTACGAGGACGCTACGGCGTAGCCTCGTAGACTTGTGTGGATCGCCCGGAGAACACCGTGAAGCATACGGTGGAGGTCTGCCCGGCTTGGGCAGAGCACCGCCGTGTCCTCATGGAGGTGATCTGCGGCAGAGATCTCTCGCGCCCGGCCCTGGTTCAGGCCATGGTACGGAGCGAGAGGGCATGGGCAGCCGTCACCTCTTTCTGCGAAGCAGTAATGCTCGCAAAGTAGGAGGTGGGACGGTTGAGCGAAAGGCAAATTTCGCGGCCTCTCGCGCCCCTAGCCGCCGCAGCAATGGCTAGCTCACCGTCCGGTAAGGACCAGGCCCGGGTCGACGGCGCGTTGTATTCCACGCGCGCTTCAAAGAGATGTCAGCACAAATGTAGGGGTCCACTAGGGCCGATGCCTGCCGGGGTCACGGGAAGGTGCAAAAGGGTTACCGAGGCCCCTGGGAATATGGGTGGGTTTTAGTCAGTAAGAGTCTGACACACCCTCCCGCTACGCCCAGAACGGGAGAAGTTATTTGATCATTTCCCAACCGAAAAAAAAAGCCTTGTAGACTTTGTTGGTAAAACGAGTGTATTTTGACCCGTCAATGGGTCATCCGGTGCATAAAAGTGTACCAAAAACTGCTTGTACTTTCTTATACGTACATAAAATATAATAGATGTATAACCAACTTACATACAAACATAGCCAGTGAGATTCATAGCACTTCTGCCTTCCTGTAGTCGGGTAAAAATGAGGAAATATTTTAAAGATTCATATCCAAAACCAGTCAAGGGGCTTTCCCTCTTGGCTACGTTTAAATATAAAATACATTACGGCTTATTCAAGTTCGGGAATTGACGGGTGAACTTGAACTATCAATTTGAGGGGCAAATTCAAGGCGTTACGTTTCAAGGTGATAACTTAGCTTCGATTTTTCATGGCATTTTTATTCAATTGAGAGGCCTTGATTATTCGTTGAAAGGTACTTACATATTCATTGTACGTGCCTAACAACAATTACTTAAGCTTTAGTGAATCAATAATTTAATTTGGAAGAGATAAAACAGATAAAAAAACCGGCCATGTGCGTGTTGGACCATGCACAATGAAGGGTTTTGTAGTTGGGATGAAAACAAACTTAACATTGTAGTTGAAAAACAAGTTCTCCCATACGTCGATATATGTCAAGGTTAATTCTCCAACTACAAATTTAAGTTGGTCGACTATTACTCGTTAACTTGTAAAGCCTACTTAGCTGTGATAGTTTTCCTTATAACTTCTTTATATACAAGGTGTTTTTTTTTATATCCGTTATGGTCTCGTTCATGACCATATCGAAGAATCAAATGGCATATGAATGATTTTTTATTTATCTTTTTTTTTGTTTTTATTTATGTAAATACAAAAAAAAAGATAAATGAAAATATATAAAATATTTATGTAATGTATAAATAATAATAAATAATATTGATAAATGAATTTATTTTATTTCATTTATTTATTTTATTAATGTAAAACACTCTTACGTGAAATATGACAACGGCGCATTTTCCTAGCTTTAAATATGAATGATTGCTTTGAATGAAAATTAATTGCTCGTATTTATCAATGAAACTTAGATACCGACACACATCAAGAGTCTGGAATTAGTATTATTATATCTTCAAAACCATGCATTTTTGGACCACATATTCTAGGACTTTTTGTATTATTTTTAATTATAGAATATAACCCCAGAGTTATGGGATATCCAAAAAAACAAGTTGTATACTACTGCTATGATTTTGTTCACATATCCTTTAAACATTTTTTCTTTTTAAAGACTACACTTGAATCGTAACTAAAATTTGCACTTTAAATCTTAATATTACGCAAACGGATACCTGCATCGAAAAATGGTGTTTACAGACCTGCAATATTTTTGAACGACCTATTCAACGACATTCTACACCTAGGGATAGACGAAAAAAAATATCATCTCCACTTTACGTGCAAGAGTAGGTCTCTTGCACGTAAAGTCTCAAAATCTATATAAAAAAGATTTAACACTTTGTCGGCGTGATTAATATGTATGTCCATGCTAAATTATAGCTTTTTATTACAAAGAGTCTTTGAGCTAAGCCGCGGATAGATAGACAGATAGACGGACATGGCGAACCTGTAAGGGTTATTGACTAAGGAACCTTAAAAAAGAGCTTTCATTTTACCTTTGCCTTCAGACACTTGAATTAATATTCATGAACTTGTTTGTATAATAGACTCGCTGAGGAAATTAATAATATACCTACAACGAAACACATTTAAGGTGAGCACATCACCTTAATTAAAAACGCGTCAGAGCAAAATCAAGTGATGAAATATGAACGGAGACAGACTGTTTACGAAATTAATTATAACCATGTCCCTCGTCATTATCGTATGGCGAAGGTATATGAACCGCAACATTTTACTCTCTGCACCTACGGTTAGCCGGGTGGTCACGGAAATTACCTTCGGACCCACCCAAGCACTGATCGTGCCCTGCTTAATGTTTTTTAAATTATATAATCAATTATGTATCTGGAAACCATGTCATGTGAAAATGAAAGGGGAAAGTCAATGAAAATTTTATGTCGCAATGAAATAGTTGTGACGTAGTCCGTTGGTGGATAGAGGCAGCTGTATTTATTAAGGAAAGTTTGACTTTTATCTCTTTGTTTTGTTAAGGCTCCTATTTATTTTCTGATGGTAAGTCTTTGTTCTAGTCAGACGTTCCAGGTAGTGAGCAACCCTTTTTTCCAATTTACAAATAACAAGTTACATTTGCCAAACTATCTGGAACACCTACCTACATAAATCCGTTCGCATTCGGCGCACGTACGAGTGGTGTAAGCTTTATATTTCGACGGATGTAGGCCAATTCTGCTTTTAGTATCTCGATAGGAGAAAATAAGATGGTTTTTATGAATGAATTTCGGCAAGAACTTTATGGTAGATTTCTCCTCGTGTCCCATATGCATAGTGGTATATTATGTAAGTTTAAAAACTGAACTTAAAACCTACTTTTGTGTAAGTATGTGTTGCATACATTAAGGCGTTTTGACGCAGTGTAAGTAAAGAAAGCTATGTGGGAAGTATGTGGAATAAACGTGAGCGGAACGCAGATAGGGACTCTTTGGTTCCCACCCCTATTTTCTACATATTTCATCATGTAGTTTTTAGGGTTCCATGGTGAACAAGGAACCCTTATAGTTTCACCATGTCCGTCTATCTGTCTGTCTGTCTGCCTGTCCCCGATGTAGCTCAGAGACGCTTAGTACTAGAAAGTTGTAATTTGGTATACATATTAATCAAATCACACCGATAAGGTGCTAAAATAAAATCTTGAAAAACATTACTTTTCTCGTCTATCCCATGGTGTGGGGTATCGTCGGATAGGCCGTTCAAAAATATTTGCGGTCTGTGAACACCACTTTTCGATTCAAGGATCCGTTTGCGTAATATTAAGCAATAAAGTGCAAATTTTTGTTAGTCAGTTGCCCCCCGTTGATGCCATCTAAATGGTTATTTGTGGAGGTGTGAAAAAAATCATGGCAGTAGTACATATAATGTAATTAAAAGGAAAACTATTACAGCTAAGTGGGCTTTACAAGTTAACGAGTTATAGTCGACCAACTTAAATTTGCCGTTGGAGAATTGACCGTAGCAGATGTCGATGTATGGGAGAACATGTTTTTCAACTACAATGTTAAGTTTGTTTTTGGAATAATTTTATCCCAACTTTCCAACTTCGGAACCCTTCATTGTGCGTGGTCCGACACGCACTTGGCCGGTTTTTTGTTATTAATTTTTATAACTGTATCGTACCTTGTTTCGTTTGTAGCAAACCATCTAAATTTACTTTTAGTAGCGTTTTTCATAGGACAAAGAAAGCTATATTTACTCTAAATACGTCAACAATGTAGTTTACTGTACATTCTAGTGGCGTGTTTAACGTGTTGTGTCACCTGTGTCTCACTTCACAGTTCCTGATTAAGAACATTTGAAACACCTCACACCTCCGTGTCAATGTTGCTTTAACACGCAAGCTCTTCAAATGAAGTACTTGGTACTTGGATTAGACTGTCTTCAGAGATACGCAGTTTCAATGTTGGACCGTCGTGTTTTTAATAATAACATTGAGTAACTCACATGTCGATCATTAACAGATGTTATTGGTAGATACCAATTAATAAAACAAGTAAAATTAAACAATACATAATTACAGCTTTGCAAAACATACCTACTATAATGAACTGCATCGTTTTGACTAGCAAAAAAGCACTTCTCTCGATTTGTTTACGCAAGCAAATGACATGCATTTTACTCGACAGCAAAATCAGAACTCCACAGCGAAAACACAGAACAGAACTACTTAAACTTTTCCCCCATTCCCCGGTGACAGCGTAAATTTTACTTATTTTACGTAACACAAAAAATGTGTCGCTCCAAACGTGTTTCACCACAAAGTTACGCTTCGAAAGTAAACATGGTGACAAATTTAGTGTACATCTCCGAGGCTGCTATCCATGGATATTTGGAGGTGTGCCAACTGTGTTTATTCCATAGAACAGTGTGTGCGTGTAATGAACATCGCCTGCGATGTATTTACATGATAATTTACCCTGTTTCGACCTAAATAGGAAGACAAACATGACTAACCTTATTTTAATTTAAGGGTATTGGGTAAACAGGTTTACTTCCGTTCTCATCTCCTCCGGATGGTAGCACGTTGGTTCGTTTCTTTCTATCTATTTATTCGGTTCGTTTTCTATCACGCTATTTTGTCGTGAAAGCAGTTCAATAAAATATGAAGCTAATGAAAATAAGGTGCTGTTTATATAAAGTTATTGTGTTTAGAATACTTGAAGAAAATAGTAGCAACGTGTTACTAGATCCATCATGGATCTGGCCAAATGAATGATGTTTTAAAGTGTAGAACTGCTTGTAGATATTATGGTTATGATTTTTGTACAATGTTTAAAAAAAGTTGCTAGATACGGCTTAAAAGATTATGTGGCACACTTAATGTAACACGCTTGCATTATACTAGCACGACTTGTATTACAATGTGGATCGCGTAAGTATGCCTACGTAACTTTTCAGACAACGCAAAACTTGTTGCAATTCTTGTTAAGATGTATAATAACAGTGAATACATATATGTTCCGTAAATACGTTTGATATTCCTACTAAAAAGTGCTAAAGTTGATAACTATGCATTTAGCGAAAGAATAAGCCATTTTTCTTTATTTCTAAAGATTTTATATCATGGCTCTCAATAGCTACTAAAGTATTACTCTTAACTGGACATCTAATCTTAAATGTCTACTATTTATCTAAAGTTTTCAACGTCACGAATGTTGAAGTCTATCGATTTTGTCCCTTTCGGGAGTCGAATTTTATCTCGTGTAGAAAGTCAGGGTAATAAATGAACGATGTGGAAAGGTCCTTTTATTTCTTTTCGATTTAGGCTGGGTTTTTCCACATTAAATTGAAATAACAGCTATTCGGGGGAAATCTTTCTTAGTTCCTTGCCAGTTTTAAAGTTAGAAAAGGACCCCTTGCTGACTATGATGTTTTCACTATCTAAACGTCTTTTCTTCGATAAAGGCCATAATATTAAAACATCGTCGGAATTATACTGATGCAATACAGAGAGAAAATGTTTTGAAGTAGCAACTATCAAGAACGGAGCGAGAATCCTAATGTGATGTTATGGCTTCTACGAGACGCTATTGTGTGAAATTTTCCTATGAATTTCCACTTTTCACTCATTATAAAAAGTGCTAAACTTTCATAAACATCTTCAATTTCCCTGCCATTATTATGAAGCCAAATAGTCCAAACATTTCGTTGCTCAAGGATATTAAGTCCGTAAATCGGGGAGGTCTAACAGCGTCCTTTTATAAAACACCACCGATCAATTCAGAAAACAAATTGCTTACAAAGCCGGGCATATTTGTTCAATATTTCAGCCGTAGGAAGTTTCCGCCTTCACAATTATATTTTGTTCAGCACGGAGAGCCCAATCGATTTGCCTACACGGACACATTTGGAACAGTGCCAAGTGTTATTGCATCGAATTCGTGTTGGAATCGTACGCCACGATTGCAGACACGTTATGAAACTGTAGGAGACCTACGTGTTTTACGGTTTTGGTCTAATTTGTAACTGTGTTAGGGAGTCAAATTGTTTCTTGAATGTGTACTACAACTCCAGGTGGATATTTTATCCTAATTCCGTACTTAAAATGCCTTTTTTTTGGGTGGGAAATCATCAAATAACTTCTCCCGCTCTGGGCGGAGCGGGAGGGTGTGTCAGACTCTTACTGACTAAAACCCCCACCCGTATTCCTTCCGTTGCCTGTGTTGCCAGGGGCAGTACTTTAGTACCTTCCCGCGACACTTAAAATGCCTGAAGCTTGAATCGGAGGTAGCTATAGCATGGCATATACAGATAAACTGGTTCTATAGGTACAAGGGAAAAAGATTATCAAACTTTCACGGAATGACTATCTGCCAGCAGTAAGACATTAATTGTTGTTCTATGTTTGCGATTATGTTCTTCCAGAATGATTTATCACTTTCTACGTACAATATTAAAAAAAATGTTAGCGATTACTCCAAGTCTAGACCGAAATCAGGACATAAATCTGGCCTTTACGACACTTAGCTATATAGGGTGGCAGGGACATTGACGCGCAAAAAGTAACCATGAATTCAGCGCATGAAATTTTTCGTCGGTTATCGTAAAGAAATCTGCTATTTTATAGAAAAGTGTTATACCTACGCGGTCGAAATGTATGCAACAGCATTTTTTTTAATAGCCGTTGAAAAATTTAACACCGCGGGGTTCAGAATCATCTACTGAATCCTCGGTAACAGGTTGCGCGTCGATGTCCCTGCCATCCTGTTTACACTATAAGATTAATGGTTGCTTATCTACTTATAAATATTTTATCATCGTCTTAACAATAAAAGAACAAAGAAAACTAATCCCGGATTGAGTAAAAGTAATATTTTGCATGAATAACTTGTACAGAAAAGGTCGTGGAAATAAATTTCCCTATTTAATTCTGTGATAGGCTTCCAATGTTTTTCAATGGTATCGATTGGGTTATTACTTTGTAGATGAAGTTATGTTAACCCTTTACCAGGCCCCCGAGAATTGCTGTAGCAACAATATTTTTTTTATGGATTCGTATATATATACTTATAAAGGCTTTGTTTCATATTGCATCACTGAAAATGAAAACAAAATGCTGAAAACATTTAAAAAACATGTGAGAAAACATAATCCCACTAATCGGCTAGAGATTGACATTGACTACTTATAAAGGAAAATGAGTTTATCATTTCATTGTTTTCATTGTTTTTTATTTATGCATACATAACAAAGCGGAACAACTAGTTTAAAATAAATTATAAATATAAATTGTACGACATAGGTTTCGTTGTTACGCCATGATTAAAAAAAAACGCGGCACTTGTTCAAAAAAGACTCAACCAACAGACAACGACAGATTGACTGGCTATAAAAGTGACATTTGCGTTCCGATTCACTTTTTTTTGGTGTGACCATAGGTAATATAATTCTACAGAGGTTTTGACAGTTTGTGGGCGGTAGACCTCGAGCATCGAAAAGACTATGTTCCCTTAACTTAAGGGTTAAACTCGGTCAATGTTTTCTGCTTTTTATTTAAGCTGTTCGAAGTTACGACCACCAGTCTTACCAAGGGGTATCATATTTCTTAGAAACTGGGTTGTGAAGTGATCTTCACAACCCAGTTTCTCCGCCTCCGGATGCAGCTGTATAGCAGTTCATTACATGGAGCGACTGTCTATCTGATGATAGACAGTCGCTCCATGTAATGAACTGCTATACAGCTGCATCCGGAGGCCGACCACAGGATAGTTAGAAAAAGCCTAGCCAGATGGTGATGATTAAGTAACAATTCTGCCCGGTGTGTATTGTAATTGTATTTAATTTTAATGATTTTGACCGTGTGCGTTCCCATTTTTTTCTATTAAAAGTCTATGTTACTTGAATTAAATGATTTAAATTTGAACTTGAAAAGACCACAAATAAACTCAAGCACCTAATCCTGACCGTTTTAAATTCTAAACACGAAGCTAAAGCCTATTTGACAAAGGCTTATTTCTGTATTAAACTTCAAGTACGAATTTTCTTCACTTAGAAATGCTTTGAAAGCATAAGGGTGCTCGTATCTAAGCAGAATTCATGAGAGCACTTATATTTTAAGCACCTACCCTGCATTGGCATTCAGTGAATATCATCGTACCCGATACTTTTGTCTAAACTAGCTTTTATGTACAGCTACGTTGGCAAGAATTCAATAGCTTTGTATGTATTAAATTAATAAGTACACTTTAACATCTTTATGAATTAATGTTTTCTATAATTTTGACTGCCTTATTGGTGTAATGGTCGCAAGTGCTACTGGGGTCCTTGGTTCGATTCCCGGGTCGGGGAAAGTGTTATTGGGTTTTTCCATCTGGAATTTCTCAGTAGCAGCCCCGAGTCTGGATTTCTGCCCGGTTGATGGCAACGCCTCCTATTACATGGTACTGCGAAATGAGGGTGTACTACAGGTACACCTCTGCCCAACCTTCGGGGAAACAAGGCGTGATATTATGATGTTGTGTATAATTTTGTTATCTTCTATTTGAAATTATTTGAAGTTTGTGACAGATTCTAAATCCTAACAAATGCGAAAGTGACTGTTTGTTTATTTGTTACGCTTTCATGCTAAAATAGCTAAATGGATTTGGATGAAATTTGACACATAGGTAGCCTGGAACCTGGAAAAGAACATAGGCTACTATACTTTTCATGCAGTAGTAATACATATTGTTGTCATCCTAACTAACATTATAATGCGAAAGTGACTTTGTTTGTTTGTTGCGCTTTCACGCTAAAGCAGCTGAACAGATATGGATGAAATTCGGCACATGGGTAGACCTTGACCTGGGTTAGGACAAAGGAGACTTATGCAGGTGAAACCACGTGGCGCAGCTAGTACATATTTTGATGAAGTTATTAAAAGCGTGTACGACTAGGAATTCGCATACCTAACTACTTAATTATATTATTAGTGTTACCTATATGGAATAAAGGTTCGTGCAGACTAGCGCGATATTGCGGGTGCAACAGTCATATTGAAGCCTGTCGCGCCCTCGATATCGCCCCAGTCTGTACGAGCCTTTAGACTACCTGACTCACTTCCCTAGGATACATAATGTAGGTACGTAAAGAAACGACTAAATAAAAAGCTATGAACCAACTTTTACAGACGTTCTTTGTAATGAAAGTCTTTTTCTGTTAAAATATATATTTTGGGCTATCATGTTTGAATTTATATTCATTCACTATTAAGAATGAAATTGAAGGTTAGGTATGTATTAGAGCCCAAATAAGGTAGGTATTATGAGATGATTCTTAAAGAGGATACTGAATGGAAAGAGTCTTTATATTTATATATTATTCTGTATTTGAGTAAACTGGTAAATGAAGCTCTTGAGAAAGTATATTATGTACCTACCAATTTCCGAGCATTTACAGTTCGGTAACGTCTCCCAGGATCTTATAAGTAGGCACTTAAAAGGTACTTTAATCTATAATAAGACTTTATTTTTAAGTGACCACAATTACCGCTAAGCTTAAAAAATGTAAAAACATGAAACACAAAGTTCGCAAGCTAATAATATTGTATGATTTCCTTAACATAAGTTTAGAAACTTACTTTGCTTAGAGTTTTTTTTTTAAACTAAATTACAAGCCAAAGAAATGAAACCAAATTGTGTAAGAATTATTCTTCAGTTCTACTACGCAAACGCAAGTTGCTAAGTCTCTGCTTCTCTTTGATATATTTATAAGCCTGTATTTTCCCTCTGTAGGGACAAAGTCTCCCTCCACTTCTACTCTATTATAAAAAAAAACTTTTCTATGAGTCGATTTCTTCTACAAAAATTTCTACCCTCGGTCTTGTCATTGGTAAATAGTTCTTCTCGACCAAGACTCAACAATATTACCAATCAGCCACGCAGCAACAAAGTCACGGGTATAGTGTGAACAATGATTAATGCAAGGGGTGACACTGGAGCATAATCAGAGCACTAGTTGGCAACCAGCCAGCAACTAACAAACCTAGATGGAGTCGCGATAACGTAAGAGAAATAACTTAGGACGTGAGGTTGCAAACTGACGCCAGAAATGCTTCTTTTTTTGGGTAGTATAGTGTTAACCGTTACAGGACAGCTGGCAGGAATGTATCATATGTATCATATATCAAAATGTTGTCTAGGTTCCTGTTGTTTTGAATATGTGACTTTTAATCAGACTACGATTTTATTTTCTGGTGTTTGTATTATGGATGATTGCACGTTGATGATTTAGATATCTGAAAGTGAACTTTCAGATATCTAAATAATGAGTGTGTGAATTATTTTCAGCCTAAATGAAGCTGGTACCCTAAATGAAGGGACCCGTAGTTGCGATGAATTTATCTTAAAAACAAACTTAACATTGTAGTTGAAAAACATGTTCTCCCATAAATCGATATACACTGAAAAAAAATGACAATACTTTCTATTGTAGTTGTACAGTAAAAAAAAAAACAGTTCAGGAAACTTATTTTTATGTTAAAATAATTGATTACTGGCAGTGCACTGAAATGGGCAAAAACAGTAAAGAGCTAAACAGTTATTTCAATTGGATAAACATTAAAGTTTACTGAAACAAACAGTTTCTTTTAAGTATTGCCGTTTTCAGAGCTTAAGAGATGCACAGTAAAATCTACTGTTATAACTCAACTGTTTTGTCAGTTAGTTTTACTTATTTGGTCAATAGGCTTTATTTTTACTGACCAAAGCGGTGAATATTACCGAAAAATCGATTGTGTTTACCGATTTTTTTTTCAGTGTACGTCACGGTTAATTCTCCAAATGCAAATGTACGTTGGTCGACTATTACTCGTTAACTTGTAAAGCGTACTTAGCTGTGATATAGTTTTCCTTTTAATTTCGTTATATATACTAATTCCATTAATTTTTTCACATATCCAAAACAATCGTTTAGCTGGCAGGGAGAGGGAATGCTCCCGCAGACAGGAGCGACGCGACAGCGCAGCGCGAAACTAGTAGCATGATTTCAATAAAAACTTCATGGAAAGTGTCGGACTGCCTGTTGCGCCCGCAATATCGCGCCAGTCTGCACGAGCCTTTAGGACACACTTGACTCTAACAAAAATTAGCATTTGAAATCTTAATATTACGAAAACGGATCTCTGAATCGGAAAATGGTTTTCACAGACCATATTTTTGAACGGCCTATCCAACGATACTCTACACCACGGGACAGACGAAAAATGAACGGCATGATTTACTCGTATATGTATAGGTACCCCATGCCAAATTACAGCTTTCTAATACTAAGAGTCTCGGAGCTTAGCCGGGGATAGACAGATAGACAGACGACCACATGGCGAAACTATAAGGGTTCCTTGTTGACTACGGTACTCTAAAAAGAGTTTGTTAGTACCAACCAAAACAACCAAAAAAAAATCTCTTTGAAATAAATATTTGTCCTTCAATATTTACATATTTACCTGGAAGTACAACATGTATCAAAAGAGGAATTCCCTTAAAACAGAGGCGGAGTAAATTTCGGGGTTACTAGGGCCGTTACCGTGTAATGGTCACATCTATCACATCCCTTTCTGTGTACGGAACCCGGTAATTTTCCACCCCTTTTTACTTTAAATGTGTTCCCATCGGTCCATTCATGTTTGAATTTTTTATGGTTTTTGAGTGTTACATGAAGTTTATGGGGTGGGTGAAGTCTGTTTTAACTGATGAAGAAGCAATGTAGTCGTGGCAAATGAATGTTTTGTTTCGATTTTCCGAAAGTCTTTTGAAAGAGTTCGTCATCATAAACAACGGAATGCCTTTTGTATATTATTTTTAAATGCATCTAGATTTTCTCCTATATATTGTTTGTGTATTTGCAGTAAATATGTAACTTGGAAACACAGTTCGCCTTTCTAAGAGTAAAAAAATGATTATGCCAGTTGACCTAATTATATTAATACGTGAAGCGAACATTGTGTACCCCTTTTTACGAATATTACGCGGACGGGGGAGTATGAAATTTGACACAGTTAAAGTTTATATGGCGGAGGAAGTGCAGAAAGCTAATATTTTTATTTAAAATGCATTATACTGGTATATAGCTGCATCCGGTTAGACTGGAAGCCGACCCCGATATAGTTGGCAAAAGGCAGGCAGATGATGATGCATTATAAATAAAAAAAATAAAAAATAAACATTACACACATTACTATGCGTTTGACACACAGATATATAGTACCAGGGCCTCATGACTTGAAGATACTCGTAGATAGGTGACAGAGGGAAAGGCAAATTTCGCGCCCTCTCGCCCCCAGCCGCCGCAGGAGACCTGGGCGTCGGGAATCCCGGGCGGAATTCCGGCCACCGTAGGCGCGGGCTTGCGGACG
Source organism: Atethmia centrago (assembly GCA_905333075.3). Classification (NCBI taxonomy): domain Eukaryota; kingdom Metazoa; phylum Arthropoda; class Insecta; order Lepidoptera; family Noctuidae; genus Atethmia; species Atethmia centrago. Next base: position 22,734,242 of record HG995378.1, on the reverse strand, counting down.
GTGAGCAATGGGTAGCTCACTGTCCGGTAAGGACCAGGCCCGGGTCGACGGTGTGTTGTGTTCCACGCGCGCCTCTAAGAGATGTCGTCAGCACAAGTGTAGGGGTCCACTAGGGCCGATGCCTGCCGGGGTCGCGGGAAGGAACTAATGGGTTACAGAATAATGATACAGAAGTGACAGCTTGAGCATGGAATGAGTAAGTACTTTTTAATAGCATGGAATTAGTAAGCACTTTACAATAAATAGCATGGAATTAGTAAGTACTATATAGATTGTAAGTAGAAGGGGTCGAATTTCTACCAGTGGGCGACCGCTAGTAAGTATAAATACATCAACCTTGACAAAACAAACAATGTGATCGAAAGTCCGTGTTAATAGTAACTAGTCAGGCTTTCCTACAGTGTTACAAAGTGGAAGCTTGGCTCAGCTCCAAATGTTACGGTTCTATCCTACCAAGTCTACAACCGTTCCTATGTGTACACTTAAGTTTAAGTTTTAATTAAGTTAGTTTCTTACTAAAAAGACTTTCAGCTAATTTTTAGACGTTTTTAATAGGATAAGAACGTGTGTTGCATTGTAAATTAATTATAAAAAACAATCTGTTTAATTATAACATAACATTACGCCTGTAATCTGTGAAAGGTTAGGCAGAGATGTACCGGTACACCAATATTTCGCCAGTTATGTTTAAGTCCCATATAATAGGAGGCGAGCCTATTGCCGTCAACCGAGCTCAAATCTAGACTCCGGGTTTCTACTGAGAAAAAATACAATAATACTTTGCCCGTTTTGGGTATGGAACCCAGGACCTTATGCTGAGCAGTAGCGCTTGCGACCACTAGATAGACCAACGAGGCGGTCAGCCAGTTGAGGCACTGTTTAAGTATTATGTTCGACAAGTAAGCGATTACTTGTTTTCTTTTTACTTAAGGCGCTGACAAGACCCAATTGGTCAAAATAGGCTTCTCTTAAGACAAGAAATTGCCAAATCTGTATAGTATGTGGTAGCGGAAAAAACATATGTTAATTTTGAACATATTCCACAGAGCTTGGTTGTTTCCAAAACATGTTTTGAAAAAAAAATCTCGATACAAAGTAACGTTAAACTAACCTCTTACTTTGAGTTCTAATCCAAAATATCTGTATCAAATATCAACATACGTTACGTATTTAATTAATAACAAAAACGTCTTATTTAAATGCAAAACTTGGTTGTTTTTATTTTCGATTACTCAACTCAATTTTGAGTAAATAGATAATTGCTTCATATTTTGCAATAAATTACAAGCGTTGTGTCATCGCGCTTCTCTTTCTTTTCTATGCAATCTGACAGTGACCGCGGTTCAGGTGTTGTCAGCATCTTAAGTAGTATGACGAATTTTTAGGGTTCCATCCCTCAATAGGAAAAAACGGAACCCTTATAGGATCACTCGTGTGTCTGTCTGTCCTTCTGTCACAGACGATTTCCTCCAATCTACTGGGCCGATTAAGTTGAAATTTGGTATACATTTGAAATTCTGTGACCCAAATACGAACATGTAACGTAAATAAATAAGTTTTGAATATGGGCTTCACTTTTGGGGAAAGTTAATTAAATAAAAGTTTTACAAACTGTACCATGTGACGTATCAAATGAAAGGACTTGTTATTAGGATTACAAATATATATTTTTTATAATTTTAATTACATTTATTAAAGAAAATTGATAAAAATTGACCATGATCTTATCTCCGAAACGGCTGAGCCTAACATTTTGAATAAAATACAGAGAATAGTTATAGACTACAAGAAAACCTATAAGAGGTCTATGGTCTTAAAACAATGTAGGTATTATTGTGCGTACAAACTAACATTTGCAGTTAGAATGTATATTCACATGTGCTTCAACTACATATAATGTTAAGTTTGATTTTGGAATAAATTCATACCAATTACGGAATCCTTCATTATGCGTGGTCCGATACGCACTCGGCCGGTTTTTTCATGTTCTGCTGTCGTTATATTTGTTTTTATAATTTATGTTTAGGATCTAACTGTCAGGTCTCATCATCTGCCGGGGTCGCGGGAATGTCCGAAAGGGATACCGTACACACAGGCAATGGAAGGAACATGGGTGGGTTTTAGTCAGTAAGAGCCTGACACACCTTTCTGCTCCGCCCAGAGCCGGAGAAGTTATTTGATAATTTCCTACCCAAAAAAAAACGTCTCAAATCATACGGTATATAGTATCATGTGTTTATATACATGGTATATAGGTATATTCTTTTGTATTTTTTTTAGAAATGGGAAGATTTCTAAATTATATACCTAGAAGCAGTTTTCTATCTACACTGAGAGAAAACTACAATAACAGAAATCAGGTAAAATTGTATTTATATTAGTTGTAAAAACAGGTATTTAACGATCCTGAAGGGTTGAGGTCACTGCTTTTGATATGTTTCCCACGATCTAATCCCTTGGTCAGCAACTCAGCGCGCCTCCGCAACTGTTTATTTAAGACTCACTTTATTGATCAACTAAATGGCGACTAACTTCACAGAAATACTTACAGGTAGGTAATAGAATCCCTACTAATGTTATAAATGCGAAAGTAACTCTGTTTGTATGTCGCCTTTTCACTGAAACGATCGTTATGAAACTTAACAAAAAGGTAGCCTGGGACATAGAGAGGGACATGGGCTACTTTTCATCCTGAATATCTGTATAAAAAGTTATGAAATACAAAATACACACAGGCAAAGTCGCGGGCAAGAGCAAGTATTTTAATAGGAATAAGTTTACGAACTACGTGTGTATTAGCACACTATAAAACTGATTTACATCCGTAAGACGTCCTCGTACCTGCCGGGGTCGTGGGAAAATCCGAAAGGGATACCGAAGCCCCTGGCAAAACAGGCAACGGAAGGAACACGGGTGGGTTTTAGTTAGTAAGAGTCTGACACACCCTCCCGCTCTGCCCAGAGCGAACAAGTTACTTGATACTTTACCAAGCAAAAAAAAAAGACGGGTAACATAAGGTCCAGTTGAAAACCAGCGTCAGGCACTAGCTGTCTGGCATTTATGCTGAACTAGGCCTATTTGGCGCAGCCGTGAGGCACACAATACTATTTTAAGTATTTTCTGTTTTTTGTGTGAATATTGTGTGCCTTAACCTGGTTCAAATAAATTCATTTATGTCTTTCTTTCTTTTCTTTAACTCAACAACGACACCTACGTTTATTTCGCGGAAATGTTATTGGACTAAACATTTAGAATAATCGCAATTGACAACTTTGTTAAAGACTTCAAATAATGGATTACCGATCAACTTCCACGGCAAAGTACTTGATGATGTTTACTTGTACACAATCAACCGTGTCCCAGATGCTAACTTCAATCTTACATCCGCAAGAAAAGGTTGTATAATAAAAGCTTGAATGCGGGAATTGACAAAAATATGATTCTAGACAAGAAATCCACTTATTACCACTTTATTGAATTTCCCGACAGTTCACGTCTCGGAGAAAATACCAAAGAAAATCTTTTCCTCCCCTGTAACGATATTATTCACATAAAAGAAGGTTTTTTGGGGAGAATTCACTTGACACGAAAGTTATATACCTACGGAACCTTCAGGTTGCGGTATCTTATCAACGACTGAATCCAATTTCACAAATCCTTGTGATAAGACGGTTATAAGGTATTTTCTTCTATTCATGTTAATGCTGACTCGGAATTGAAAAGAAATACCTTCCATTTATTAGTTGGATTACCTATAATCTGAAGGAAATTGAGAACGATAACCCATTACTTGATGTTCGCAATGGCAATCATAAAGACTACACGGACCAAAAAATTTGCAACGCATTTTGTTTACAAAGCGGACGATGCTGAGCAAATACAAAACCTTCTCACAAATTTATTACTCTACAAAGTTAGTAAAACGAAAAGTGGGTAATATGTAATAGGTAACACGGGCTGGTGTCCGCAACTCCACGTCAATGCGCGTATTTTGCGTACGGGTGGGAAATCAATTATTCGATCCACCCCAGCTCCTCAAGGAAGGCCAGCAACGCCTTGGTGTTACTGACCATCTCACAGAGGGTACCTGGGTTACCGAAGTACTTTGCCCTGTATGTGGCGACCACCGGGCAGTTTAGTAGCACGTTTGCTGCTGTCTCGTCGTCCTTCATGCAGGCCCTGCACAGCGGACTGTCTGTGACTCCCATGACAAAGCGGTGTTTGTTAAATGACCAGTGGCCTGTTATAGCCGCTGTAACAGTACGCAGCTGTAGTTTAGTTAGTCGGAGAACCCGTTTCGTGGGGCGACCATCAATTGTAGGGAGTGCTTCCTTGGCCTGCCTGCACTCACCTTGGTCCGACCATAGTTTGAGATGTTTATCTCTGGAGCGTTAACGAAAAGTGGGTACAAGATTTTTAATAAATTAAGACAGTCGGACCGTTAGCGCCTATGAAAAGTTTAATTGACGTTTAATATATTTTGTTTGAAGTAAAAAAACCTTGGCTCTCTCTTTAGGATCCGATTTCAGGCGCCCACAAAAAGAGCTTCCTTTGGTAATTGTTTCATTGTGTCCTCGTTTATTTATATACAACTTCGTTAGTAATTGATTTTAGCTACTCTTCTTGTAATTTAAGTTTGTCATTTGGAAATATTCAGTTCTGTTCATCAGTTGTAGTTGTTGTGATGGTGGGGTTTAAAAACCCACCTTTTAACAATAACGTTGTGTGTATTTGACCTTAGTAAGATATTTTAAGATTATAGCTGCTACTATCAAAAATATAAAGATGAATTTGTAAGATGCTAAATAAACTAATCAATACTTACCTTTGAACATTCTATAGACCTAGTTATTCGCAAAAAACATATTAGAGGCATTCCAAACGAGTAAAATGTGAAAATGAAACGAAGTAGAAGTCGATATTTAATTAATACATTCCTCGGGCCACACGCGAGTTATTTTCAATTCATTTAACTTCTCTTTATACTCAAAAGATTTATCGTATGTGCTTACATACCTACACACCTTATTCATTTGAATATTCGAAGTAGAAAGTATAATACGTAAGTGATTACGTATTCTCAAAGAAAATGCCAACTGCCAAAAAAATGCACGAAACAAATTTTTATTAATCCCCCGAAATTCATCAGTGGGAACATTTTGTACCAAATAAAGGAAGAAATAGGTGCGCAAGTGAAATAACTGGGACGAGATTACGAAGTACAAAGCATTTTCCGCAAACGCACCCAATTCCGGAACAATAGCAAAGATAAATGGGGAGGCTCCCAAGATCCCAACACTCCCAAGCTCCTAAGTTTCCTTGTTTTTCCCCAATGTCTCCCACCTGTGACCCAAACTTGATGTTTATGACGTCACAGATTTCAATTTGATGGTATCAATGGCCAATCAATTGATGGTGACGACAGTAGATTCTTATTTACGATGGATAATGGAATTTGGTATCTATGATCCGCATTGAAAATTTGAATTTGGTCCCGTTCATTCAGTTCGATTACATGTTTTCGTAAATGATTACTGTGATGTGGCAAAACGAAATAAAAAACGTTATCCTTTGAGAGCGATGTGTATTTTTTTTTATTAAAAGGAAATTCTTTTTATTGCTGGAATAATGTAGAAGGGGGCTCTCTCTCACGGAGTACTTCATAAAGTTTGAGGTGAACAAAGTCTAACTAACACGACATCTCATTCCCAAAACGCTGATCTATGTTATGGGTTAGATACAATTTGCAGAAAAGAAAACGCCCTAAGCCGAAGTCCTCCCATAGGGGGGGCCACCCCACAGGGAGGGCCCATAGCGTGTAGTCGATTACTTTTAAGTTTTATACCCTGTTTTTAATAATTTATTGAGTAATGATTTATTATTTGTTGCCTTAATTTATTGAGGAAACCCACAGAAAACTCCGGTTAAGCAGACGACAACCTCTTAGGTTGACCTGCGAGAAGCCATTTAGAAAAAAAATGCAGAAAAGAAGACTTACGATGTATAACACTACACATTTTTACTTCTGTAAGCTATAATCTAAAGCAGTCTCAAAGAAAAGCGCTGAGCTGTAATTCCCAGTATTTCGGGGAAACTAGACTTGGTTCGAACCTGCCTAGAATTTAATCAGGATGAAATAAAGAGGCTGAGGCAAGGCGGTTTTATTTACTAGGTAAAGCAAAAGTATTAAGGCTCCTACATACTGGCGCGACGCGACACAAAGACACCGCGTGTAGCGCTACAAGCGGTGCCTTTGTGTCGCGACGCGTCGCGCGACAAGTCGCGCCAGTATGTAGGAGCCTTTATTCAATAGATACCTATAAGTCTAGGTACACACGGCTACATATCAAGCTATACAGTTGCAGTATAAGCTGACCTCTCATTGTATGGAAATGTTTTATAATGCGAGATCAGCTTATACTGGAAATGTATAGCTTGATGTGTAGCCGTGTATACTAAAAGATTTTTTTTTTTTTTGATTGGGAAATCATCAAATAACTTCTCCCGCTCCAATTCCACACGTATTCCTTCCGTTGCCTGTGTTGCGGGGGCCTCGGTGACCTTTTAGTACCTTTCCGCGACCCCGGCAGGCATCGGCCCTAGTGGACCCCTACATTTGTGCTGACGACATCTCTTTGAGACGCGCGTGGAATACAACGCGCCGTCGACTCGGGCCTGGTCCTTACCGGACGGTGAGCTGCTATCCATTGATTGAAAAGAAATGTATGGGAGAAGTCCGTGACTTTTACAAAGCAGCTTGGCGATATACATATACATATGTCTGATAAAGCCATAAAGTAGTAATTATAATATGAATAATTTTTCTCCTCGTGTGTAAGCTGCATCTAGGCTACAAAGCTCACACGTGCCGAAAATTATCATTAAAGCATGCAAAAAATCACACTTTGTCGTTTTTTAGAGCAAAGCATGCACATGTTTATTTTATTAAAGTAACAAATACTTAAAAACATGCCAAAAGTGTTTATTACTATTTGAAAGACTTTGAAGGGGTAAAAGCTAGATGTTAGAAACCTAGATTTTCTATTTTGTTCTATAAGACGTCCCTAAACCACAAAACTTTACAAATACAATTTACATGTTACAATTTCATAAATCTTACAAGTTCGTGTACCACAAAACTCTAAGCCACACAATAGTAACGGAAAACCCTTACAAATATGTAAATTGTAGTGACAAGTCTACAATGTATATAGCCTACAATTGATTCTACAATTTAACAATTTTGTGGAATTGTAGACTTGTAAAGTTTTGTCGTATAGGGATCAGTGGTAGCAAACAAGTTAGAAGTTCTTGAAAGTGGGTAGATAATTAAAACTTTTATGTGAGGGCTAGAAGAAAGGACCCAGAATTGCAGTGCATTTGTTACTCCATTCAATGAATCATCTTTTAGTATATGTATAAAAATCTCGTGTCACGGTGTTTATGGTCGCACTCCTCCGAAACGGCTTGACCGATTTTTATGATTTTTTCACGTATATTCGGTAGGTATGAGAATAGGTCGTAAAGTATATTTCATTTCGATATTCCCACGGGTTCGAGACTTACGTGAGTGAAACCGCGGGGCACAGCTAGTATTTCAATAAATATTTCAGTAATTTCAGGCTTGAAGTTTTCAGTAAGGGCACGTTTTTAATTAAAGTCAAAGACAAATTATTTATTAGTACAAATAGGCACATAAAAGGCACCTTTGAACGTAATAATTTAGAAAAAAAATAATAATTGATTCCAGTCGCCTCTTCCAAAAGATAGTTTCGTATGGAGAAGAATGGGCAAGAAACTCCACCGTGACTCTTTTAAAACTTTTTACAATATTCTGTATAGGTACATTCATTATTTAAGTGAAGACGATGGACCTATAATAAAATTACTATACCACGATAGGTAAAAAGAATTAAAAATTAATTCAGTTTTCCTTTATCTAAATGACAAATGATTGAATTAACACAATTAATCGTTAATTATTCTTCGAGACTTTTAGTCAGGTTACAAAATAAATCACTGAACAAAAGCCTCTCAACACATCATTTATTACCAGTAATTATAAAGTAGTTAACGAACTAGGAGCTATAAACGTAAAAACTTGCAACAAACAGGCAAACTTGTCTCCAAACTCGGGCAAAGTCAGGCAAAGTTGAACGCAATGATTTTCACTGTAACACGATTTATTTGTTTGCGTCTAACGCTGCTTAATACCTAAAGTGGGACGCATTTAGTTTGGCAAAAGAGAGTAAACTCCTTAAAGACATCTAATTAAAAGCGAGAGACGCAAAATTAATGAGTGAACCGGGTATTCTATGTTGCTCTTTTGCGAGACTGAACCAAGGATATTTTTTGTTAGGTATGGTCGCTAGGAGCAGGAGGAGCAGTGGTGGCCCAGTGGTGACGGCCGCGACTTACGAGTTGTAGGTCGTAGGTTCGAACCCGGACAGGCGCTTTACTTTGTGTAAATTATTCCATCACCACTGCTCTCAAAACGGTGAAGGAAAACATCGTGAGGAAACCGGCATGTCCTAGAACCAAAAGGGCCCGCGTGGTGGATTACGGCCCACTCCCTCTCACAGAGAGGAGGCCTGTGTCCCAGCAGTGGGAACATTATAGGCTGATTATGTATGGTCGCTAGATTAAATGGATTGGATGGACTCAATCGGACTTTATAATAAAAGAAGTGGACTGTATTAAAATAGGTGTGGTGGTACAATTCATATGAACAACGTGTCGAATGACAGTACAAAGGAATGCCCGTAGTGGCGCGCGTCTGTGAGCTGAGTGGTATGAAGGACTCGCAACGGCCGTCGCGTACAGGTTCGGTACCCCGACACCGAATCACGCGCATATGTGATGCGCCAACAGGATTATTATGTTTTAAAATGAATTATGGCTGGCTGTTCATAATGGTGTGCTGGTGCCTACACTTATGTATGGAAGTGAATGTTGGGTGTGGCAAAAGAAGCATGAAAGTAGAGTAAATGCTGTCGAAATGCGTTCCTTGAGAAGCATGTGTGGTGTGACTATAAATGATATGCTTTTTAAAGGAAAATGTAGTAACAAAAATTGAAAAGAGTATGCTTAGATGGTTTGGCCATGTTGAGAGGATGAATGAAAGGCGACTAACAAAAGGTATTTGCAAGGCCGATGTGAGTGGAAATGCCGGGAGGGGACGCCCCAGAAAGACATATTGACTTCATTAATGATGTTCTTCAAAAAGGTCAGGTGCGTAGTACTCGCAACCGGCGTGCTTGTATGACCAGACGTATGAACGTAAACGAAGCAAAAGGAGTATGTAAGGAGGGTAGCAGGTGGCGTTTTATAGTTTCTGCCTACCCCCATGGGAAGAAGGCGTGAGTTTATGTATGTATGTATTAATGTTATGTAATTACTATTAATTCGTTACGTAAGGTGCACCATGGCGCCTTACAACCTACTGCCAGCCTGGCTTTTTTTTTTGGGTGGAAAATTATCAAATAACTTCTCCCGCTCTGGGTGGAGCGGGAAGCTGTATCAGACTCTTACTGACTAAAACCGACCCGTGTTCCTTCAGTTACCTGTGTTGCCAGGGGCCTCGGTAACCCTTTCGTACTTTTCCACGACCCCGGCAGGTACCTATCGGCTCTAGTGATCACAACGCGCCGTCGACCCGGGCCTGGTCCTTGTCGGACGGCGAGCTACCCATTGTTCACCGTCCGCAAGTCCACGCCTACGCTGGCCGGAAATGCGCCTGGGATTCCCGACGCCCAGAGCGTCTTCTGCGGCGGCTAGGGGCGAGAGGGCGCGAAATTTGCCTTTCCCTCAACCGTCCCGCCTCTTCCTTTGCAAGCATTACTGCTTCGCAGAAGGAGGTGTCGGCTGCCCTCTCACTCTGTACCATGGCCTGGATCAGGGCCGGACGCGAGAGATCTCCGCCGCCGATTGCCTTATTGTAACATTGATTTTTAATAATTTTGTAAGAATTATTGAATCAGAGTTATCGGTTAGGTGTGTAATTTGAAAGCGTCACATTATCTTGAATGCAGTTTATAATAGATTCGTACACATCAAATAATTAAATATTAAACAAAATGGAGGTTTGCTATGTAAGTACTGAAACGTCGAAACATCTTTTCGCAGAATTTCAATCAAATGTTTCCATTCAACTACATGCCAATATGTGCCACATGGAAACAAAAACAAAACATGATCAAACAAATACCTTTACACATATAAAACAAAAGAACTCACATTTTAAAGGAAACCCGTGTGCTCCAAAATGTTAACAAAAACAAAGCACACCATATATCATATTCCCGAACCTAAATTATTAATAATTTAATGTCAAACAGTTTTTAATGGAGCTTTATCGTGCCAAAATTTATAGCAAAACATCAAACGGTACATCGATGGTAACGACGAACAATGTCACAAATTCTCGATCGCAAATATTCTGGTAATTTGGTCCTATCGCCATTTCGAACCTCATCGAAAGACGCAATGTGGCATCCTGGTAATTTGTAAGTAAAATTCCTGGTTTGGTGTCAATTGATTTGTATTTTATTTTATTATTCCTAACTAATTATAAATGCGAAAGTGAATTTGTTTGATACGCTTTCAGGCTAAAACGGCTGAACATATTTGGATGAAATTTACCATGACCTGGATTAGGACATAATCCTATGTCTTAATCCAGGGGATGGTCTACCTATGTGCTAAATTAATAAAATATCAGGATAAAAAGTATCCACTAATTTATCCTGATATTCCCACGGGATCGAAACTTACTCGGGTGAAACCGCGGGGCAATTCGGATAAAATTGTAAATAGCTGCCTATTTACAATATAATACGAAGAACAATGCCTACATATTAACAAGTTACACCTACGCTTAGTAGCATAGTAACAACTACGCTTTGGAATGGGCAACTAATCATCTTTCTGACTGATCGACCCTTGACAATTCAAAAGTGCCTGTAATTGGTTTATTTGAAATAAATGCTTTGAGTTTGAGTTTTGAGTTAAGCATGCAACAATAAGGTCGGATATCCCTAGATACTCGTATATTTCCAGCATAATTAAGTACCAAATGGATGATAAATTATTTTATTTCTGTAAGTAGGTTTTTACAAACACTTTTACACGTCAAACATATGTTTTCTGTCTGACTACTCTGAGAAGAAAGGCCGACACAAACTCAAAGGTCACAGTCTCTTTTAAAGTCCAGACATAATCTTGGTCAGATCATGTGACGACCATGTCGATTGGTGTCTGAAATGGTCTTTTGATGAAAGAACCACACAGATTAGTGGACCTGTCCAGTCAGTGCACGCATTTGTCAGTCGTTGTGCAGCTCAACTCATAACTAAAGGAGCTCAACGATTCAACGAACAATACCAAAGAAAGGACATTTGGCTAGGCCGCAAACTAACTGAGAATAAAACAAAATTAAACAATGACCCACATAGTCTTCACATTTACAATAATTAAAATAATACAGAGTAAATATTTATGTCATTGCATAAATAAAATTCAGCAATGTCAATGTGTATATCCGGATATAATCTTGGTCAGGTCATTTGAGGACCATGTAGGCTGGTGTCCGAAATGGTCTTTTGAGGAAAGAACCACACATAATATCTTCTAACATATTCCATAATTTAATAAACAGAGCTAAAGGCGTCTTGTAGATAATTGTAATTCAGCGAGGAAATGTCGCTAGCATCCTCGGTACAACGCCTCGATTGCCTTTTTTAGGTTTAACTTAGTTAATTTTGTTTTGTTAATGTTAATAATCATCTTGTACGAGTATAAAGGCGTGTTAAATCATATCACACACATATTAATAATCTTTGAGACGTATGGAGATGAAGAGAATTTAATCCGGCTTACCAGGAGAGTATAGTTACAAGAAGCTGGAGAAACCTCGGCTGTTCCTAATTAGTGCGAACCGTGGCTCGCTTGTTAACCTAGTTAGAAACGCCGCCGGCGGCCGCTCAACGCCCACAGTTTCTTTCAAATACTTTTTTGATTTAATGAATAGGTACCCCAGCTATATTCCCAGTAACTTTCCAGAAATATTAACTAGCAAAATGTATACAATCTACATGAATATTTTTGTCAAAATTGTGAATTTATTTGAGGGGCTTGTGGCTAAGTAATAACAGCCACACGGGATCAGGTTAAGCTACGCTTGCCGCAGTTGGTCCGTGGATGGGTGACCATCTTTACATACCAAGACCCCTTCGTGCCTCGGAAAGCACGTTAGGCCGTTGGCCCGGCTGTAATTTGTAAATCTTTGACAGTCGTTATGTTCGTCAGAAGCCCTAAAGTCCGACAACCAGTCTTACCAAGGGGTATCGTGTTGCCCAGTAACTGGGTTGTAGAGGTCAGATAGGCAGTCGCTCCATGTAAAATACTGGTATTCAGCTGCATCCTTTTAGACTAGAAGCTGACTCCAAAATAGTTGGGAATAGGCAGATGATGATGATGAATATTTTTGTCGATAGCGTGTTTTAATAACGCCTTGTTCAAGTTTGGTCCTTTTTATACGCGTGCGTGAAAATGTTATTTTTATCTTTGTAATTGGCTTCGATCCGTGCCTGACCTAAACTTCTATTCCCATTTGGACATATTAAACTTTATTCAATATATCAATGTCTTTTTTATCTCTTAGTGTTTTTTGCTCTCAGTGGAGTTAGTTATCTACGACTCAGACATGGTAATTTAATTCCAAATAAATGACACGGTAACACAATTTGTTTTAAAAATAACAAACATGTTGTAGAAGACTAATGAAATCTGTAAAGCCTTTTCAGTGTAGGATGAATTCGCGTACAAAATAACATACGCGGCATCCGTGATGTGAAATGGGTTAACTGTCGCAAGAATTTTGTTGATATACATTTTATTACTTTACTAGCTGTTACCCGCGACTTCACCCGCGTGGTATTTTCTAAAATAAAAGAAGCTTAAGTTACTTCTTATATCATCAGCTATCTGCCAGTGAACCCGTCAAAACTGGTCCAGCCGTTTCGGAGTTTAGCCGGAACAAACAGGCAGACAAACAGTTTTTTTTTTATTGTTTTTTGTTTTTTTTGTTGTAAGTGCCGTAAATACTTTGGAAGGGGCTTGTGGCTAAATACCAACAGCCGCACGGGTAAATCGATCAGGTTAAGCTACGCTTGCCGCGGTTGGTCCAGAGATGGGTGACCATCTTTACATACCAAGACCCCTCCGTGCCTCGGAAAGCACGTTAAGCCGTTGGTCCCGGCTGTCATTTGTGGATGTTTGACAGTCGTTACGGGTCGTCAGAAGCCCAAAAGTCTGACAACCAGTCATATCAAGAAGTATTGTATTTAGCCAGCAACTGGGTTGTGGAGGTCAGATAGGCAGTCGCTCCATGTAAAATACTGGTATTCAGCTGCATCCAGTTAGGCTGGAAGCCGACCCCAACGTAGTTGGGAAAAGGCTAGACTTATGATGAAGTACCGTATAAAGTAAAAAGCAGTTATTTTGACATTACAAACAGATACAATAACCGGCATGAGTCGTGAGCACAAACTGACACCAGCGCAGTAGTTCATTTTTCGGTCTCTTTGGCGGAATGAAGAGGGCGGGGGGCGCCGAGGCTGCACGCGATTGGTTCGTCAGTCGATGCTCGTCGTCTATTGGACTCTCACGTGTCATTCGGCTACTGTACACTTTCGTGCAATTTTAGTGACTTACGTTTTTGATTTTGAAATAGTTTATTTTTGTTAATTCGTATTTGTTATGTGTTTTTAAATTGTCACACGAACTCTTCAAAAATGAAATTCACTATTTTAGCTGTTAATGAAGAAAACCTTTGCCGTAGTATCAGTAAAGGTCAAGTAAAAGTTAATACTTTGACTGATTTTGTTGATGAAGAAACTGGCCGTAAGTCACAATGGCCTGCAACATTACTGTATCAAAGTTAAATTTTAAGTACCACTAATATTTTAATTATAGTTTGCCCTATAATCAATAATTTGAGCAAAAGCGATACTAAATAAATTTGGCCGAAAGTGTATATGCGCGAGCTTGCCCCCACTACTGCCTATCTGTGCTCACGACTCGTGCCGGTCACTGTACTTTAATATAATTTTTTTGTATAGATTCTCAGGGGTTAAATATTGAGTTACATTCATCTCTTTTACACACCGTTGGTTTTTATATCCATATTTTTCGCACATCAAATGAATTCCTGGAACATCCTGTCTTTGTATCGACACCGCCGCCGCTGCAAAAAGGGGTAACTTTTTATAAAAGTGGAAGTTGACACGGAATTGAATAATGTTGTTCCACATAAATTAACATCGAAGGCATGGCATAAAGGATGTTTTTTTTTTTTAATGAAATGAAAGAGCGTTGTTAGCCTTAAAAAAATCTGGTATTTCGCGTAGTGAAAATTTATAAGGCCAGGGCGGGCAAAACACGTACGTTTTTAATTTAGCTGCTTCAAAATTTGTTTGTTACTAGGTAAGCCAATTCGTAAAAGAGGATATCGTCAAAAATCTGCTCGTAACAATTTTGCCGTGTCCAAAATTAACACATATTATTTGTGCCACATGAAAATTGCTGTTTATAGCACTAAGAAATTTAAAATATACGTCGTAAACATCTGCTACACTCGCGACAATCTAAAGAAAGAAAGAAAGAAAGAAAAATATTTATTTGGGACATGCACATGAAATACAACAATAAAAAAGGACATAAAACTAACAAACTCATAAAAACAACAGAAAAATAGCATAATAGTGAAAACAAAAGAAAAAAGAAGTCGTGTGCGAGGCCAAAAAGGTTCCTATCTCAGCATGATGCTGCGATATTTAATAAAAAACAAATACCGCAACGCTGCCGCTGGTATTCTTGGTAAATCTAGGAAGTCCTATTTGACTTGTCTCATTATACATGCCGCGATACCTTGTATGAACGTGTACGTAAGAAATCGAAACAACGAATTCGTAATCCTAATTAATTATTATGTTATCCATACACTTTATCAATGAGTATTATTATTCGTAAGCACCAAGTTTCACTTTATTTTAGAAAAATGAACTCAAAAAGACGAATTAATGGTTGATAAATATTCCAACAGGACGTTATTACAATGTTATGTCTTTGGATTCGTTGCCGTAGTGTTGTGACCGTTATAAGCCATTTTTACCGAATAAAATCGATGTTCTGAAAAATCGATACTTTTACAAACATTACATTTAGAAAAGTGAGAAACGTATAATATAAGTAATTACTGTATTATTAAATGTTTAATCTAAAGCTAAAAATATATGTGATCAGATTTTTGTTTCTATATGAACCATAAATCAGATCTAATAACTGTTAAATATTACCAACACGAGTTTGTAATATTTTACAGTTATTAGATCAGATTTACACGTACGAACGTGTAATAAAACGATATGCCTCGAGAATCAGTTTTAAGTAATGAAGATAAATCGACTGTCTCGAGAATTGGTTTTTAAAGCAACCGATTTTTTTCCCGTCACTAACACAGTATTTTTATAGCTGTCAAATCGGACTTCTTAGATTGTCGCGAGTTTAAGTAATTTTTATTTCAAACCCAAAGTTTTGAGGTAAGTACAGCTGGTCATAATCGTCCATTACATAAGGTGGAGAGGCTTGTTATCAAATGCTGAAGACCAATGCTCTAAAGGTGTAATATAGGTATTACCGTACTTAAAAACACATTTAGGTAACAGGCAGGTGACTAAGTTTTAGTACGCTTTAAAAGTGTTGAAATCGTAAAATCCGCCGGCGACATCAACTGTAATATTAACCGAAGGTACCTTTTATACGACGAGAGCTACTTTTATATGACTTTTAAATTGTAACTCATAATGTAATCTTTTTGTATTGATAGCACATTAATATGTGAGTACTATGGACCTACTCGTACTATAAAGCTGCCATTTACTGGGTAAGTCTTTCATTGACTTGAATGTGCCTTGGCGGCTTTGAGTATGTCGTGCTCACTCTAAGGTCTCGCTGATGGTGTCCGCGTGTGTTAGATCATTTAGCTCTCTTCAAAATGAATGCTGAATGGTGCTAATCCATGCGTCACGTTCGTGAACGGGCCCGTCAGTAGCGACTGGTCATCTCTTAGCTGTCAATTTTGATATGTGTGTAATTTTTTACTTATTTTTATTATTTTTTTTTGTTTTGTTAATGCTTTTATTACCGACGATTTTGACGTTTTGCATCAATTTCAGATGTACAATTTGAAAATAAATGATGTAAACAATTTTTTGTAACCATATGTTCATTTAAAAGTGTCCGTGGAGTTTCTTGCCCGTTCTTTTCCATAGGTTCATCTTTCTGACTGACCGACCCCTTGACAATTCAAAAGTGCATGTAATTGGTTTATTTGAATTAAACGCTTTCAGTTGAGTTGAGTGGATTTTAAAAACCAATATGGATAGGACGCCTACTTCAGAAATTGTTAGCCAGTAGGTAAAATCAGGGAATATAATTTTTAAGTTGGTAGTCAATTTGATAATTAAAAGTTTATAAATTTAAACTTCAACGGTATGTAAATTCGAATCACAACTGTCATTCTTTGTCAGTTCCATGAAATAGCACGGAAAATGTAGTGTGTCAATTTGAGTCAGGGAAATTATTTTATGAAATTGACACTACATGAATTTTGTGAGTTATAGCTCGAAATAATTTTTCTAGCTATAATTAATTTCGCTGACTGTATCTACCGTGCATGCATGGTGAGTGTAAAACATCTTTAGTATGTTGATTTAATAATAAAATTGTATTGTGATGCTACATAATTACTATTATCTAGCTACGTACGGTGCACCACGGCACCTTACAACCTACTACCAGCCTGGCTGACGTCCCTATATTTTCTTATAACTTGTATAAATATTGGGAGGAAATAAAATTACTCTCGCAATGCCCCAGTTAAAATATTAAACAAACAAACTATTATACTATTAAAGTCCAGGGAAATTAAAACAATTTATCAGAATATCACTCACAATATTTATTAATTAAGTATTTTATAAAATCACTTCACACTTGTTTTCACCTCAACTGTTCGACATCGACTGACTAACGATCGTGCGCACTACTTCCCACCCCATGTTATCTTTTACCGGAAACAGCCAAGGTTGACATTTATAATAAAACGTGATGGTATGACCGGAAGTAGTGCGTGCGATAACACTTAATTTTATTATTAATGATAACAGTATTTAAATATTGCTATTAAATTTAAATACAGATAATAATTTAGACTTATAATGAATGTCTATGATTAATGGAGTTAAATATCTAAAAATGAGTAATTGATTTCGGAAATCTGACTATCAAAGAAAGAGTTTCTAACAGTCGGTCTTTCCTGATACATTTCCCGTCCCGGGAACATTAATTTTCACATAAAAAAAAAACGTAATTCAAATAGTAAAATATACTCGGCTTATTTGTGTATTTTCTTAAATCTACCCAAACTTTAGACTATAATTGAGATATTAAGGGCTCATCATATTCTTAACACTTTTCTTAGTTGAGACCTGATACTTATTCACAGATAAGTCACTTAACTTAAGGTGTTAAGGCCTCAGACATATACTTAACTCCTGTCTTAGCTGAGACCTCGGACATATTCTCAGATAAGCCACTTAATTTAAGATGTCAAGGCCTCAGACATATCCTTAACACCTGTCTTAACTGGGACCTCAGACATATTCCCAGATAAGCCACTTAACTTAAGATGTTAAGACCTCAAACATATTCTTAACATCTGTCTTAGCTGAGACCTCAGACATATTCTCAGATAAGCCACTTAATTTAAGATGTCAAGGCCTCAGACATATCCTTAACACCTGTCTTAGCTGGGATATCAGACATATTCCCAGATAAGCCACTTAACTTAAGATGTTAAAACCTCAAACATATTCTTAACATCTGTCTTAGCTGAGACCTCAGACATATTCTCAGATAAGCCACAGACACCATGTACATACTCTACTTAAGATATCAAGGCCTCTAACATATCCTTAATATCTCTCTTAGCTGAGGCCTCAGACATATTCTCAGATAAGGTTTTAGACTTTACTTTAGTATAATATCATCATTACCAATAATTCTTAAATTAGTGTGTGTTGTCATTTTCGGGCACCTCAGACTCCGAGTCCGATCTATTAAAAACTACCCAAGGGTGAATTTTATCTACAGAAAAGATACCGCTAAATATTCTATTTTCCTTTTTAGATAGTCGTGTATCCTCAATTACGTATCGGTCATTATCAAGAACTTCTGCAATACGATACGGACCTCTAAGTTTAGGAACTAATTTCCTACTTTTTCCTACTGATGGAACATCTCTTTCTACCCTTACAAGTTCTCCTATATTATAATTGACTTCTTTCCTAGCTTTATCGAAACGTTCTTTTTGTTTGTCTTGATTTTCTTTAATATGTTTTGAAATTTCTTTTCTAGTGTCCTGTAACAAAATGGCTGCACTTTCTGAGTAATTTGTAACGTTAAGCTGTAATAACGCATTTGAGGTACAGTGCCTGAGCGAGGCTTTTCCCGGTACCTTTGTTTAGTGTGTTATTAAGTCCCCATTGAATTTCTGAAATATGTTCATCCCATTTATTTTCGGATTTGCCATAATTTGTAGCTGTCAATGCTGTTAAAACAGTTCGATTGTATCGCTCAACTTGGCCACTGGCCCGCGGAGTCGCTACAGCGTTCATTACATGTTTAATACCTAATGAACTTAAGAAATCTTGAAAAATTTTAGAAGTGAATGACGTATCGGAAATAACACGTTTTGGAACACTAAATGTGTGAAAATAGTTTTTCATAGCTTAGATGGAATGGACAGACTTAGTACTTTTAACGGGAACAATTATCACAAACTTGGTAAAAGCGTCAACAATTAATAATAGGTATGCATTTTTGTGCTAACTTCTAACAATTGGACCTAAATGATCAATGTGTACAGTATGGAATGGTTGTTCAACCTTCTCAATGGGATTCAATTTGCCTGACTTTTTCCCGGTTGTTATTTTAGAGTGGGCAGATTCTAAACACGACTGAACATACTTTTTAGTGAATCGTCTCATCTTAGCAAACCAGTAATTATTTTTAATTATTTCTAATGTTTTATCAAGACCGACATGTCCAATTTCATCATGGTTTGACTTCAAAATTTGCCATCGAACGCCTTTCGGTACAACCCAACGATCGCCAGTATCTGTTTTTCTCTATAATAGTCCCCTTTTTACAACAAAATTATTTTTAATTTCTATAATATTGTCATTTTCTTATTATACAGGGTTACAGGGAAAGTCGTACTGAATATTAAAGGAGGTTATTATTCAGGTCATTTCTGATGATTTTCATTCTGAAATAAAATGTCCGAAACTTAACCGTTATGGAGATATTAAATTTTAAAGATTATTTTTAAAAATTCTTTATTTTTTGGCTTTTAGTCGTTTTCTTTGGGATTAGAGCTCCTAGAGTCGGTTTTTTTGATGTATCTAGTTAGAAGACATGTCCATTAATAAAAATGATCAACAGAAACTGAACCTACTACTAACAGCTTAAAAAACTGCTCGACAACGGTTAGCATTATGAATTTTCTAATAGTGTTCTTAACTTTGATGGGCTTTAAAAAAAAAAATGTATGGAACTTATTCTGCGAATAACTTTACAAAGTTCTACGTCTCTTTAGCTATTCAAAAAGGTATATCATCTACTAGGTTTGTTCATAAAATCTTAAAATAATGTTATTAGAATAGGCCCATCTGGTAGTACAACATAACAGAATTTCGATACAAAAGAATCCGGCTTACTACCTGGCACTTTTAAACAATGAAAAAAGGTTTGGGTAGACATTGTTTGTGCCCGGGAGACGTGTGGTGACAGGTATTTATGTCATTTTAAATGTCTGATTTGTCAAATCGTGGATAGTGGTGTTTGTTTAGTCTGCTCATGCGAATCCTTCATGGTAGATGTGTTATCCGTGCCTTCCGATTTTTTTTTTGTAAAAACGCGACTTGGCTTGGATTTTTGGACTGTTTCATCTTCTAACTGTGTGACGTGGCTTGTAACTGGACTTTGATTTGTGTTGTGAACATGGCAACATTTACCAACGAGGAATATGCTGACATCCTAATGTGTTATGGATTTTGCGAAGGAGTGTCATTGCGTGCACGCAATGAATACATGCTAAGGTATCCTACTCGCCGAGTACCTGATATTGGCGTATTTGACAGAGTTTATCGAAGACTACGAGAAACTGGTTCTGTGCTAGTACGTCGGACTGATATGGGACGACCTCGTGTTCTTGATGACGACGACGAAGATAATGAAATACGACGTCTCTTTGAAGCCGACCCAACCACATCAACAAACGTTGTCGCTCGACGGCTTGGTATTTCCCAGTGGAAAGTCTGGTTCGTAATCCACAGTTCTGGGCAATACCCTTACCATTACACGCCAGTGCAAGTAATTGACGAAGGGGATCCATTGAGACGACTAGACTTCTGCAGATTTATGCTCAATGCCGATAATGAAGATCCGGATTTTTTAAAGAAAATCATGTGGACAGATGAGTCGAAATTTGACAAAGACGGCATCACAAACTATCATAACACCCATTATTGGGCTCCCAAAGCGCAAGGTAACCCCAAGAAAAAAAGACCAAAAGGGTCACAAAGGAGATTCAGTCTTAATGTGTGGATGGGTATAATATCAAATAACTTAATAGGGCCATACTTCCTGCCCGATAACTTGAATGGCGAGACATACGAAAACTTTTTGAGGGAGGAGTTACCCTCTTTAATGCAAGACTTGCCTATTGCATTGAGACGAGACATGTTCTTTCAACATGATGGCTGCCCAGCGCACTACAGAAGAAGTGTTCGAGCATGGTTGGACGAGAATTACCCAAACCAATGGATTGGAAGAGGCGGACCCATAGCATGGCCGGCGAGGAGCCCCGATTTAACGCCGATGGATTTTTATGTGTGGGGTCATATGAAAAGCCTAGTATACGACCAAATGACACCGATCGCAAATGTCGATATTCTAAGACAAAAAATTATTGATGCGGCTGAGGAAATGAGGCGGAACCTACGAACTTCTGTCGTGAAAAGTAATTTAAGAAAAAGAATGAGACTTTGTGTAAGAAATAGCGGCGGCCATGTAGAACATGAATTATAAAAATATTGCTAAATTTTTTGTCTTTTTTTACGTATTTTAGCTACTTTTACCTCAAACTAAAAATGTACCCTCTCCCAACTTAACTGTTATTTGGGCAATGATTTGCCTATTTAATAGCAAGTGTTATAACTTTTTGAATAGCTAAAGAGACGTAGAACTTTATAAAATTATTTGCAGAATAAGTTCCATACAATTTTTTTTTATTAAAAGCCTGTTAAAGTTAAGAACATTCTATTAGAAAATTCATAATGCTAACCGTTGTCGAGCAGTTTTTTAAGCTGTTAGTAGTAGGTTCAGTTTCTGTTGATCATTTTTATTAATGGACATGTCCTATAACTAGATACATCAATAAAACCGACTCTAGGAGCCCTAACCTCAAAGAAAACTACTAAAAGCCAAAAAATAAAGGATTTTTAAAAATAATCTTTAAAATTTAATATCTCCTTAGCGGTTAAGTTTCGGACATTTTATTTCAGAATGAAAATCATCAGAAATGACCTGAACAATAACCTCCTTTAATATTCAGTACGACTTTCCCTGTAACCCTGTATATTTTTATTTATATTTATCATTTAATACAGCAATAATTCTTTGCAACTCAGGATCGTTTTGTTGTACCGTGGCTACCCGATCTGTATCAATTTGTCTTATTTGTAACTCTATTATATCTGGTGAAAGGGATTTCGGCTCAGAGCATCTACATGAGCCATACCTGTGCCTGGTTTATAAATTATTTGAAAGTCGAATTCTTGTATGGTGCTCCACCATCTTGCAACCCTTGGCAGTATGTCCCTCTTTTCAAAGGTTGCACGGAGAGAATTGCAATCGGTAACGTATCCCTAACAAATATACTCTAAATCTCTGAAGCGACGTTACTACAGCCAGCGTTTCTAAGTCATAAGATGTGAATTTGGCTTCTTCAGGGGATATCTGTCTACTATAAAATGCTACGGCACTAAAAGAAACCTCTTTATTTGACCTCTGCATCAAGATTCCGGCAACCCCGACTTTAGACGCGTCTGTATGCAACTGTGTTTCGAATTCGGGATTATAGAGAATGGGTCGTTTAACTAGTTCCGTTTTTAGGTTTAAAAATGCAGATTCTTCTGCGTCTCCCCAACGCCATTTAGAATCCTTTTTTAAGAGTTGGGGTAGTGGTTTCGCGATAATCGAAAAACCTCTTATAAATTTTCGAAAGAAACTCGCTAATCCTACAAACTGCCTAATCTTATTTTGGTCTATTGGTCTGGGAAATTGATCCACGGCTTCGGTTTTCTTTTTGCCTGATTTAACTCCGGACTCACTAATTTCAAAACCTAAATAATGTATGGATTGTTTCAGAAAATTACATTTTGATAAATTTAGTGTGATGCCGGAAGATCGGAAAAGGCTCAGTATACCATGTAAACTTTGCAACCCTTCTTCTATTGTTCTGGATGGTATAATCACGTCATCCATGTAAGCAAACGCCTCCTTGAATCTCGCGTTCCCCAAAACACTATTAACAGCTCTTTGAAATATAGACGGTGCATTAACTAGCCCAAATAGCATGCGGTTAAATTCATAATGACCATCTGGGGACACAAAAGCTGTCAAATGCTTTGCTGATTCTGCCGTTGGAATCTGATAATACCCGGATGCGAGATCGAGGGAAGTAAAATATTTATGACCTGACAGATTATCTAACTGATCATCTATACGGGGTAGAGGGTAGTGTTCTTTGACGGTCTTTTTGTTTAGTGCCCTAAAATCAATGCAAAGACGATAGTCACCGGTCTTTTTGCGTACTAATACGATTGGGGATGCGTAATTTGATGATGACTGTCTAATTATTCCAGAGTTAGTCAAGTCTTTTGTCATTTCACGAACTGCGTACCTCTGTGAATGGGATAATTTATAAGGTCTTTACACTACAGCCGTGATATCGCTAAGGTTTATGTTCATTTATGTACCATTTATACATCCTAACTCTTTAACCGAAAAGGCGAAACAGTCCCTAAACTCATTTAGCAACTCAGTTAATTTGGTTGGTGACGGCGGTTTTAAAATATTTGTAGTCACTATCCGGTTCTTTTGAAATTCTTAAAACTGTTTTATTATTATTAGATTCTTTAGTGCCTGGACAACTATGAGCTAAGTGCCCTACTTGATGACATTTATCACAACGCTTGATTGGAAGTTTACATTTGAAATATGGGTGCCCCTCTTCACCACAATTATAGCATTTTGTAAACCTTTTCTTATTGTTCTTATTGTTCCTATTATCATGACCATTTTGAGCTCCTTTTAATGTCTTATATTGTTTGCTATCAGCGCTGCCCGTTCGCAGGGATGAATTTGGCTTGTTAAACTTCTTCATAATTCTTATATTTCTGAGATAAACTAATAATTTATCAGGCTCGGTGAACTGTGTGGCTTCTGCATTTGTTCTGACAGACCTGTCCTCAATTCCAAACATGATACAATATATGGCATTTTACCATGTATATTACAACGATTCAATAAAACAACCTTTTGGTAAAAATATTCTTCAAAAGATTCGCCAAAATCAGCCCTAAAAGCAAGCATTTCCGTTAATAGCTGACCATAGTTCTGGTCACTTGGAAATGCTAATTTTAATTTGCTCTGCCATTCAGCCCATGAAAACAGAAGGCTAGGTAGACCCTGATACCATTTCAGAGTCAATCCTGCTAATTTAGGAAGAGCATAGTGGACAGCCTGCCTTTAGGTCCAATTATAAATCTGAGCACATTCGTTAACTTTACTTATCCATGTTTCTATTGTTTGAGTTCGTTTACTGGGATCAAATTCTGGTATCACATTCAAAACCGGAAACCGCTCGCTACCCCCGTCCGCCTTCATGGTCTGCATGAACTCTTTAAAAACCGAAACTAAAATGTTAGTATTAGAATCTGTGTCTTTGATAGAATCAAAAGGACTCACCACTGCTGCTGGTGTAGCGTCCGAACGCGATGCTCTCGCTATATCTTGACTATGTGTTCGCGGTATGTCACGATTGCACGATGCGTCGCGACCGTGAGCCACCCCCCGACTTGGCGACACATCGCACAACCGCAGTGCATCACGCATCCGGGAAGCATCACGCGATCGTGACGCGCTATGCGCCCCAGCACGCGATGCATCAAGCGCTGCAGCCCGCGCCCCATCACGCGATCGCGACGCATCACGCGATCGCGACGCATCGTACAATCGCGACGCATCGTACAATCGCGACGCATCGTACAATCGCGACGCATCACGCGATAGCAACGCATCACGTGTCTCATCACGTGCAGCATCACGCGTTGCATCACGCGATGCATCACGCCGCCTTGAACTAGGTCTGCTGCGAGGTACATTGCGATCTCTCGACTTGTTGATTTTCGATTTACTCGACTCGTCACGGTTGCGTCTCCGCACAGCAGGCTCAGAGCCACTTGGTGAAAAGTCGTAAGACTCTCTTGTATGCTGTCGAGACTTTCTTTTGCGAGTCATGATCGCTTGAAATATATAAGTTACAAAAAGTTAATGTTCTTTATTTTAATATTTACCCAAGATAATCCTACCAATATTTCTAATATTTTAATTATCTTCAAACATTAGACAAATGACAAGAGAAAAAAAAGAATTAACAAAAATTATATCACCAATTCAGCGAGTATGCTATTAATCACTCATTCACCAGCGATCAAATGTTCATTTGAGCCATTGTTAAGTAAAGAGAAGCATTTCCATTACCTTTTATGGGCGTTCAGTCCTTCACCGAGGGCGATTATAGATCGCTATCCCGATTATATCCCACTTCTGAACTATTAAAGTCCAGGGAAATTAAAACAATTTATCAGAATATCACTCACAATATTTATTAATTAAGTATTTTATAAAATCACTTCACACTTGTTTTCACCTCAACTGTTCGACATCGACTGACTAACGATCGTGCGCACTACTTCCCACCCCATGTTATCTTTTACCGGAAACAGCCAAGGTTGACATTTATAATAAAACGTGATGGTATGACCGGAAGTAGTGCGTGCGATAACACTTAATTTTATTATTAATGATAACAGTATTTAAATATTGCTATTAAATTTAAATACAGATAATAATTTAGACTTATAATGAATGTCTATGATTAATGGAGTTAAATATCTAAAAATGAGTAATTGATTTCGGAAATCTGACTATCAAAGAAAGAGTTTCTAACAGTCGGTCTTTCCTGATACATTTCCCGTCCCGGGAACATTAATTTTCACATAAAAAAAAAACGTAATTCAAATAGTAAAATATACTCGGCTTATTTGTGTATTTTCTTAAATCTACCCAAACTTTAGACTATAATTGAGATATTAAGGGCTCATCATATTCTTAACACTTTTCTTAGTTGAGACCTGATACTTATTCACAGATAAGTCACTTAACTTAAGGTGTTAAGGCCTCAGACATATACTTAACTCCTGTCTTAGCTGAGACCTCGGACATATTCTCAGATAAGCCACTTAATTTAAGATGTCAAGGCCTCAGACATATCCTTAACACCTGTCTTAACTGGGACCTCAGACATATTCCCAGATAAGCCACTTAACTTAAGATGTTAAGACCTCAAACATATTCTTAACATCTGTCTTAGCTGAGACCTCAGACATATTCTCAGATAAGCCACTTAATTTAAGCTGTCAAGGCCTCAGACATATCCTTAACACCTGTCTTAGCTGGGATATCAGACATATTCCCAGATAAGCCACTTAACTTAAGATGTTAAAACCTCAAACATATTCTTAACATCTGTCTTAGCTGAGACCTCAGACATATTCTCAGATAAGCCACAGACACCATGTACATACTCTACTTAAGATATCAAGGCCTCTAACATATCCTTAATATCTCTCTTAGCTGAGGCCTCAGACATATTCTCAGATAAGGTTTTAGACTTTACTTTAGTATAATATCATCATTACCAATAATTCTTAAATTAGTGTGTGTTGTCATTTTCGGGCACCTCAGACTCCGAGTCCGATCTATTAAAAACTACCCAAGGGTGAATTTTATCTACAGAAAAGATACCGCTAAATATTCTATTTTCCTTTTTAGATAGTCGTGTATCCTCAATTACGTATCGGTCATTATCAAGAACTTCTGCAATACGATACGGACCTCTAAGTTTAGGAACTAATTTCCTACTTTTTCCTACTGATGGAACATCTCTTTCTACCCTTACAAGTTCTCCTATATTATAATTGACTTCTTTCCTAGCTTTATCGAAACGTTCTTTTTGTTTGTCTTGATTTTCTTTAATATGTTTTGAAATTTCTTTTCTAGTGTCCTGTAACAAAATGGCTGCACTTTCTGAGTAATTTGTAACGTTAAGCTGTAATAACGCATTTGAGGTACAGTGCCTGAGCGAGGCTTTTCCCGGTACCTTTGTTTAGTGTGTTATTAAGTCCCCATTGAATTTCTGAAATATGTTCATCCCATTTATTTTCGGATTTGCCATAATTTGTAGCTGTCAATGCTGTTAAAACAGTTCGATTGTATCGCTCAACTTGGCCACTGGCCCGCGGAGTCGCTACAGCGTTCATTACATGTTTAATACCTAATGAACTTAAGAAATCTTGAAAAATTTTAGAAGTGAATGACGTATCGGAAATAACACGTTTTGGAACACTAAATGTGTGAAAATAGTTTTTCATAGCTTAGATGGAATGGACAGACTTAGTACTTTTAACGGGAACAATTATCACAAACTTGGTAAAAGCGTCAACAATTAATAATAGGTATGCATTTTTGTGCTAACTTCTAACAATTGGACCTAAATGATCAATGTGTACAGTATGGAATGGTTGTTCAACCTTCTCAATGGGATTCAATTTGCCTGACTTTTTCCCGGTTGTTATTTTAGAGTGGGCAGATTCTAAACACGACTGAACATACTTTTTAGTGAATCGTCTCATCTTAGCAAACCAGTAATTATTTTTAATTATTTCTAATGTTTTATCAAGACCGACATGTCCAATTTCATCATGGTTTGACTTCAAAATTTGCCATCGAACGCCTTTCGGTACAACCCAACGATCGCCAGTATCTGTTTTTCTCTATAATAGTCCCCTTTTTACAACAAAATTATTTTTAATTTCTATAATATTGTCATTTTCTTATTATACAGGGTTACAGGGAAAGTCGTACTGAATATTAAAGGAGGTTATTATTCAGGTCATTTCTGATGATTTTCATTCTGAAATAAAATGTCCGAAACTTAACCGTTATGGAGATATTAAATTTTAAAGATTATTTTTAAAAATTCTTTATTTTTTGGCTTTTAGTCGTTTTCTTTGGGATTAGAGCTCCTAGAGTCGGTTTTTTTGATGTATCTAGTTAGAAGACATGTCCATTAATAAAAATGATCAACAGAAACTGAACCTACTACTAACAGCTTAAAAAACTGCTCGACAACGGTTAGCATTATGAATTTTCTAATAGTGTTCTTAACTTTGATGGGCTTTAAAAAAAAAAATGTATGGAACTTATTCTGCGAATAACTTTACAAAGTTCTACGTCTCTTTAGCTATTCAAAAAGGTATATCATCTACTAGGTTTGTTCATAAAATCTTAAAATAATGTTATTAGAATAGGCCCATCTGGTAGTACAACATAACAGAATTTCGATACAAAAGAATCCGGCTTACTACCTGGCACTTTTAAACAATGAAAAAAGGTTTGGGTAGACATTGTTTGTGCCCGGGAGACGTGTGGTGACAGGTATTTATGTCATTTTAAATGTCTGATTTGTCAAATCGTGGATAGTGGTGTTTGTTTAGTCTGCTCATGCGAATCCTTCATGGTAGATGTGTTATCCGTGCCTTCCGATTTTTTTTTTGTAAAAACGCGACTTGGCTTGGATTTTTGGACTGTTTCATCTTCTAACTGTGTGACGTGGCTTGTAACTGGACTTTGATTTGTGTTGTGAACATGGCAACATTTACCAACGAGGAATATGCTGACATCCTAATGTGTTATGGATTTTGCGAAGGAGTGTCATTGCGTGCACGCAATGAATACATGCTAAGGTATCCTACTCGCCGAGTACCTGATATTGGCGTATTTGACAGAGTTTATCGAAGACTACGAGAAACTGGTTCTGTGCTAGTACGTCGGACTGATATGGGACGACCTCGTGTTCTTGATGACGACGACGAAGATAATGAAATACGACGTCTCTTTGAAGCCGACCCAACCACATCAACAAACGTTGTCGCTCGACGGCTTGGTATTTCCCAGTGGAAAGTCTGGTTCGTAATCCACAGTTCTGGGCAATACCCTTACCATTACACGCCAGTGCAAGTAATTGACGAAGGGGATCCATTGAGACGACTAGACTTCTGCAGATTTATGCTCAATGCCGATAATGAAGATCCGGATTTTTTAAAGAAAATCATGTGGACAGATGAGTCGAAATTTGACAAAGACGGCATCACAAACTATCATAACACCCATTATTGGGCTCCCAAAGCGCAAGGTAACCCCAAGAAAAAAAGACCAAAAGGGTCACAAAGGAGATTCAGTCTTAATGTGTGGATGGGTATAATATCAAATAACTTAATAGGGCCATACTTCCTGCCCGATAACTTGAATGGCGAGACATACGAAAACTTTTTGAGGGAGGAGTTACCCTCTTTAATGCAAGACTTGCCTATTGCATTGAGACGAGACATGTTCTTTCAACATGATGGCTGCCCAGCGCACTACAGAAGAAGTGTTCGAGCATGGTTGGACGAGAATTACCCAAACCAATGGATTGGAAGAGGCGGACCCATAGCATGGCCGGCGAGGAGCCCCGATTTAACGCCGATGGATTTTTATGTGTGGGGTCATATGAAAAGCCTAGTATACGACCAAATGACACCGATCGCAAATGTCGATATTCTAAGACAAAAAATTATTGATGCGGCTGAGGAAATGAGGCGGAACCTACGAACTTCTGTCGTGAAAAGTAATTTAAGAAAAAGAATGAGACTTTGTGTAAGAAATAGCGGCGGCCATGTAGAACATGAATTATAAAAATATTGCTAAATTTTTTGTCTTTTTTTACGTATTTTAGCTACTTTTACCTCAAACTAAAAATGTACCCTCTCCCAACTTAACTGTTATTTGGGCAATGATTTGCCTATTTAATAGCAAGTGTTATAACTTTTTGAATAGCTAAAGAGACGTAGAACTTTATAAAATTATTTGCAGAATAAGTTCCATACAATTTTTTTTTATTAAAAGCCTGTTAAAGTTAAGAACATTCTATTAGAAAATTCATAATGCTAACCGTTGTCGAGCAGTTTTTTAAGCTGTTAGTAGTAGGTTCAGTTTCTGTTGATCATTTTTATTAATGGACATGTCCTATAACTAGATACATCAATAAAACCGACTCTAGGAGCCCTAACCTCAAAGAAAACTACTAAAAGCCAAAAAATAAAGGATTTTTAAAAATAATCTTTAAAATTTAATATCTCCTTAGCGGTTAAGTTTCGGACATTTTATTTCAGAATGAAAATCATCAGAAATGACCTGAACAATAACCTCCTTTAATATTCAGTACGACTTTCCCTGTAACCCTGTATATTTTTATTTATATTTATCATTTAATACAGCAATAATTCTTTGCAACTCAGGATCGTTTTGTTGTACCGTGGCTACCCGATCTGTATCAATTTGTCTTATTTGTAACTCTATTATATCTGGTGAAATGGGATTTCGGCTCAGAGCATCTACATGAGCCATACCTGTGCCTGGTTTATAAATTATTTGAAAGTCGAATTCTTGTATGGTGCTCCACCATCTTGCAACCCTTGGCAGTATGTCCCTCTTTTCAAAGGTTGCACGGAGAGAATTGCAATCGGTAACGTATCCCTAACAAATATACTCTAAATCTCTGAAGCGACGTTACTACAGCCAGCGTTTCTAAGTCATAAGATGTGAATTTGGCTTCTTCAGGGGATATCTGTCTACTATAAAATGCTACGGCACTAAAAGAAACCTCTTTATTTGACCTCTGCATCAAGATTCCGGCAACCCCGACTTTAGACGCGTCTGTATGCAACTGTGTTTCGAATTCGGGATTATAGAGAATGGGTCGTTTAACTAGTTCCGTTTTTAGGTTTAAAAATGCAGATTCTTCTGCGTCTCCCCAACGCCATTTAGAATCCTTTTTTAAGAGTTGGGGTAGTGGTTTCGCGATAATCGAAAAACCTCTTATAAATTTTCGAAAGAAACTCGCTAATCCTACAAACTGCCTAATCTTATTTTGGTCTATTGGTCTGGGAAATTGATCCACGGCTTCGGTTTTCTTTTTGCCTGATTTAACTCCGGACTCACTAATTTCAAAACCTAAATAATGTATGGATTGTTTCAGAAAATTACATTTTGATAAATTTAGTGTGATGCCGGAAGATCGGAAAAGGCTCAGTATACCATGTAAACTTTGCAACCCTTCTTCTATTGTTCTGGATGGTATAATCACGTCATCCATGTAAGCAAACGCCTCCTTGAATCTCGCGTTCCCCAAAACACTATTAACAGCTCTTTGAAATATAGACGGTGCATTAACTAGCCCAAATAGCATGCGGTTAAATTCATAATGACCATCTGGGGACACAAAAGCTGTCAAATGCTTTGCTGATTCTGCCGTTGGAATCTGATAATACCCGGATGCGAGATCGAGGGAAGTAAAATATTTATGACCTGACAGATTATCTAACTGATCATCTATACGGGGTAGAGGGTAGTGTTCTTTGACGGTCTTTTTGTTTAGTGCCCTAAAATCAATGCAAAGACGATAGTCACCGGTCTTTTTGCGTACTAATACGATTGGGGATGCGTAATTTGATGATGACTGTCTAATTATTCCAGAGTTAGTCAAGTCTTTTATCATTTCACGAACTGCGTACCTCTGTGAATGGGATAATTTATAAGGTCTTTACACTACAGCCGTGATATCGCTAAGGTTTATGTTCATTTATGTACCATTTATACATCCTAACTCTTTAACCGAAAAGGCGAAACAGTCCCTAAACTCATTTAGCAACTCAGTTAATTTGGTTGGTGACGGCGGTTTTAAAATATTTGTAGTCACTATCCGGTTCTTTTGAAATTCTTAAAACTGTTTTATTATTATTAGATTCTTTAGTGCCTGGACAACTATGAGCTAAGTGCCCTACTTGATGACATTTATCACAACGCTTGATTGGAAGTTTACATTTGAAATATGGGTGCCCCTCTTCACCACAATTATAGCATTTTGTAAACCTTTTCTTATTGTTCTTATTGTTCCTATTATCATGACCATTTTGAGCTCCTTTTAATGTCTTATATTGTTTGCTATCAGCGCTGCCCGTTCGCAGGGATGAATTTGGCTTGTTAAACTTCTTCATAATTCTTATATTTCTGAGATAAACTAATAATTTATCAGGCTCGGTGAACTGTGTGGCTTCTGCATTTGTTCTGACAGACCTGTCCTCAATTCCAAACATGATACAATATATGGCATTTTACCATGTATATTACAACGATTCAATAAAACAACCTTTTGGTAAAAATATTCTTCAAAAGATTCGCCAAAATCAGCCCTAAAAGCAAGCATTTCCGTTAATAGCTGACCATAGTTCTGGTCACTTGGAAATGCTAATTTTAATTTGCTCTGCCATTCAGCCCATGAAAACAGAAGGCTAGGTAGACCCTGATACCATTTCAGAGTCAATCCTGCTAATTTAGGAAGAGCATAGTGGACAGCCTGCCTTTAGGTCCAATTATAAATCTGAGCACATTCGTTAACTTTACTTATCCATGTTTCTATTGTTTGAGTTCGTTTACTGGGATCAAATTCTGGTATCACATTCAAAACCGGAAACCGCTCGCTACCCCCGTCCGCCTTCATGGTCTGCATGAACTCTTTAAAAACCGAAACTAAAATGTTAGTATTAGAATCTGTGTCTTTGATAGAATCAAAAGGACTCACCACTGCTGCTGGTGTAGCGTCCGAACGCGATGCTCTCGCTATATCTTGACTATGTGTTCGCGGTATGTCACGATTGCACGATGCGTCGCGACCGTGAGCCACCCCCCGACTTGGCGACACATCGCACAACCGCAGTGCATCACGCATCCGGGAAGCATCACGCGATCGTGACGCGCTATGCGCCCCAGCACGCGATGCATCAAGCGCTGCAGCCCGCGCCCCATCACGCGATCGCGACGCATCACGCGATCGCGACGCATCGTACAATCGCGACGCATCGTACAATCGCGACGCATCGTACAATCGCGACGCATCACGCGATAGCAACGCATCACGTGTCTCATCACGTGCAGCATCACGCGTTGCATCACGCGATGCATCACGCCGCCTTGAACTAGGTCTGCTGCGAGGTACATTGCGATCTCTCGACTTGTTGATTTTCGATTTACTCGACTCGTCACGGTTGCGTCTCCGCACAGCAGGCTCAGAGCCACTTGGTGAAAAGTCGTAAGACTCTCTTGTATGCTGTCGAGACTTTCTTTTGCGAGTCATGATCGCTTGAAATATATAAGTTACAAAAAGTTAATGTTCTTTATTTTAATATTTACCCAAGATAATCCTACCAATATTTCTAATATTTTAATTATCTTCAAACATTAGACAAATGACAAGAGAAAAAAAAGAATTAACAAAAATTATATCACCAATTCAGCGAGTATGCTATTAATCACTCATTCACCAGCGATCAAATGTTCATTTGAGCCATTGTTAAGTAAAGAGAAGCATTTCCATTACCTTTTATGGGCGTTCAGTCCTTCACCGAGGGCGATTATAGATCGCTATCCCGATTATATCCCACTTCTGAACTATTAAAGTCCAGGGAAATTAAAACAATTTATCAGAATATCACTCACAATATTTATTAATTAAGTTTTTTTATAAAATCACTTCACACTTGTTTTCACCTCAACTGTTCGACATCGACTGACTAACGATCGTGCGCACTACTTCCCACCCCATGTTATCTTTTACCGGAGACAGCCAAGGTTGACATTTATAATAAAACGTGATGGTACGACCGGAAGTAGTGCGTGCGATAACACTTAATTTTATTATTAATGATAACAGTATTTAAATATTGCTATTACATTTAAAAACAGATAATAATTTAGACTTATAATGAATGTCTATGATTAATCGAGATAAATATCTAAAAATGAGTAATTGATTCCGGAAATCCGACTATCAAAGAAAGAGTTTCTAACAATACTGTATTTATTATTTATTTATGTATTTACTTATTCATTAATTAATTTATTTATATATTTATTTATTTACTTTTTTATTTGTATTTATTTAATTGCCTTGAACTATCATTACAAGTCTTAACCTTATGCGATAGCCAAGGCACACACACGCGAAATTAAAATTAAAGCACGGAATACATCTCAAGATCATAAAGATCATTGTTTGTAACATAGTGTAAACAATATTACAGTACTTTTGTAAATTGACCCCAGTGACACGTAAATATATCAAACAAACAACTCTAATTCTGAATTCAATAAATAAAGCATAATTACTCAAAAAACCCCCTTACAAAGTCACCTTATAGTTAAAACGACGACCGTGTCGCCTTAATTTGGAAATATCAATTTCTCCGAAAGCTTTTAAGGAAAATCCTTTAAAACAACTTTTACGAGATCCCATTATTACCTTTCGTTTTGATTTATTTTCTTTAAGGTAACCCAATTTTTCAGTGGCAATACCGTCTTCCTTCTCAGAACTACATTGATATGGGAAACGTGGGTATACAAATCTTTTATAGTAGGGCGAATGGGACGTATAGAATAAATCCTTTAGGGAATCCTCGTTTGAGTGTTTATGAAGAAGAGCTTTTGAGTACATACCTTCTAATACTTTCGTTGGAATCGACGCAGATTTTTGTAAGAAAAAAGAGTAGGTCTGTTTTATACATGGTGAAATTGAAATAACTTTTGAGGTTTCAGGTAGGACGCGATTTCAGCAGTGCTATTCTGTAATAGTAACACCGTGAAAACTTAAGTCAAGTGAGCTTAAAAAATGAAGTGTCAATAGTGTCATCCCTAGCACAAAGTGGAATTAGAGCTCACTTCACGCTCACTTCATCTAAGGTTTCACGGTGAGATTTGTACAGAATAACCGGCTCGATTCCATGGTAAAAGTTGTTCATAATGATGAGTTTAACGAACCCTCTTCGGGGTTTGAGTTAAGGCTTCTCAGACAAGCGCGATGCGACGGCGCGACACAACTTTGGTGAAACAATTTCTATAAAAACTTCACGCATATTGTTCTATCAGGGTTGCGTCGGCTATATTTTCACCTTGTAGGTATTAAGATTTCCATTTTTATGTTACACTCTATTCCCTAAAACAATTTTGTGAAATTATGGCGGTCTGATTGACAGACAACGCGCAGTCTAAAATCAATGAAGATAGAAGTATAAAATTCGAAAGATTGTTTTACAGGATGCTACGTTGCTATAAGAAGGGATGTTTCAAATATAATCCACTGAACTGGATTTACGAGGGTATGAGGAGTGAGAGTGTAGTCGCAGGTTTCAGCTGGTCTTATATAAAGCAAGTTTGTTGCTTTTCATCTTAAACTTCCATATTACTAAGTAAGTTTTCTTAATGATGCTTTCATGGTACAATTTCTCAGAAATGCCGTCCAACATCCTTGTAGATCGTAGGTAGGCAGATAGCAAGCCCTATGAACCATTTGATTTGTACAGCTGTTCTGTTATGTTTGTGTTCGTTAGTAGTGTGTGTGTTGTGTGTACTTATGTTTGTATTTGAATTTGCAAGGGTTGAGAGTTTGTAAATGCTGTGTGTTGTGAATGGTATATCGTCTTATTCCTGTTGTACCTATTCGTAGTGATTACTTTCATCCATCAAGTACTTCATTCTTGTTTTGATGTTACACAATTTTACCTCTGTTCAATAAAAGGTCATGTGTGTATTAAGATAGTTCCGTAAAAATACTACGCTTGAAATATTATAGTGGTTTCCAAAAAATCTTCTTTAACCAATCCTTTTGTTGTGTAAATGTACTATAAAAATCATCCATTCGCTTTTATTCGGATTAAGGCTCAATATTTTGCGTACAAAATTGTCCCACTACCCATTGTGTACAAAAGCAATAAAAAAAAACACTAACAATTTCCGCTGTCTCTTACAGTTCGTGCCGCATCTAGGGATGCGGATGCGGGCGTAGGCGGCCGCTACATCGATCGCGACCCCTGACATTAAATGAAAGACAGGCCGCTCGTTGAGGGACGACCGTAAGCCCCGTTCATACCGTGTGCCGATACAAAGCACTAGAGAGACTACACAAAAGACAAACAAAGCCCTTAAAAAGGGACGTCACTTTTATATTTGAGATAAAGAACGCAATAAGAAAGGAATTTTAACATTGAAGTAGAAAACATTGTCCCTGAAATATACGAAACGACATAACAGAAGTGTTTATTGTCATCCATAAAAAGGTTACGTATAAAACGAGATACATTCCAGCCCTTTGGAACGCAAACGTTCAAATGTTACCATCAGTGAAGCTGTGTAAAACCTTGAACGTCGACAGTATTATCTGCTTTAATACGGGAACTGCCAGCCCTGCGAATGTAGGCCACTCACACAGCCAAGATGACGCACACGCGCGTGGCCTACGTCACCGAGACTACGCAGTCTCCGGGCTACCTGGCTCGATCACGGAGCACACAACATCGTGTCTACGTCACAATACCCTACTTATATTAAACTCGGCAGCTTAATGTTCTGCGCTCCTGAATCAGGGGTGTGCGTAAAGAAATTTATAGCTTTTCACGCTATTGAGTAGGGCTTTAATAAACCTTTTATGGGACTGTTACATTGGCGTTCAGGCAGGTCAAGTTTATTGATTTAGTTGGACGATTTGCTTTATGGTGCACGGGAAATGTCACGCGATTCTGTTGGTTAGTTTTGGTGAGTAATCGTGCTTCGATTTTTAGCTGCAGACGTTTGAAACTGATTATTTGGTGGTGTTTTGTGACTATTGGATACTTTCCAATATGTTTATTTATTTATTTATTTAACAGTTTATGTACACACCTATAAACAGACAAGAAGAAAGGAACAGAAAAATACGTACAAAGGTGATGCTTATTTCTAAAGAAATCTCTTCCAGCATACCTGCGATACAAATAGGACAGTAGACAAATACACCGTGTGGAAGAGTAGAAGAGAAAACAAAATACATAAAAACAAAAAAACTATTCACTGATTTAAATATACAATAAAAGAAAATACTTACATAAATACATACTTCTAAAATAAATATCACTAAAATACTCGTACTTATAATTAATAGTATAAAATAATAAATACATAATATGCAACTATGGCAAAGTGGAAAGTGGAAAGAACAGAAGTTTAACACGTTTTCCTTTGCGCAGGAGGTACTTAGGTACTACTGAACAAGATGTTTCCGAGTCTACAACAATTACTATTCACTGTATCCAACCCTATTTCATACATTTCTTGTTACAAAAGTAAAATGTAATTTTTCATGAAAAGTAGAGTATCAACAATGAGATGATATTTACTCTACGGAGATGTTAAAAGTCGAGTTTCTCGGAAAAGTTATTAGACGATGTTATGGATTTTTTCAGTATTGTGTCTACTAGCATAAAGGTCAAAATCAATTGTTTTGGGTTACCTTGAGGCATGAACTTGGGAGACATTTGCATAGGGACTTCGATAGTCTGATTTGATTATCATGTGACATGAGGTATTTAACTGACACTCTCTTGTTCCATTATACCGTCTCCCTGTTTGGTCCAGTCATCGACCGAACGGAGTTCCTACCGACCTATTCTGTTATACGAAACTACGAGAACCTTTTGTAAGAGGTGACTAGAATCAATTCTATTTTTTGTAAATTTTGACGTTCAAAAGTGCCTTTTATGTGCCTATTTTAAATAAATAATTTTTACTTTGATTTTGACACTGTTAAAACATAGGTGAAAAGACCTGTAATTTAATGAAACTATTCACAGCTCACTTCAAGCTCATTTCACTGAAGTTTTACGGTGAAATTTTTCGTTTTTATTTATTTTCTTTGTTGTTTTTTTTTGTTTTTAATCGAAAAAATATGCAAATTTTGTTAGTTTTAAATGCTCCTTTTTTACTTTTTGTATTTCTTGTGCGTGTCCCAAAAAAAATATTTTTGTTTCTTTTCTTTCTATTTTTCTTTAATTATAATATGTGAAGACGATGTATCTAGAATAAGTAAGATTTTTACAGAAAATAGATCGGCTGGTATCTAACTACATTTTTTTTTAATTTTCTATTAGTTTAGATTTATTGTGTGGTAAGCCGAAATTTTAAAGCTTACGAGCAAATATAAATTATAATACATCGCTCCCTATCCGGGCCATACTCAAACATAATGGTGAGAATATCATCACAATATGTGTGGGAAAGGAGGTCCCATACCACAGTCAACCTTCATTAATATTAACTAGGCTTTACGAGCGTCCCACGCAATCAATTCCCTTACCGAATCCGATAACAAACTGACTAGAATATTTATATGGCCGTCTAATTTAGCTTCTAATAAAGTCTTATTTTCTTTGTTGTTTCATAAAGCAGATAAATTGTACGTGGTGAAATTAGTTCAGCAATATTTCGGCAATGATTCTGTGGCACAACAAAAACTAGTATATTGTGATATTGGGTCTAGTTTTAGAGACAACACACTAGAGTGATCCTATAAGGGTTCCGGTTTTTCCTTTTGAGGTACGGAACCCTAAAAAGTCAGAGAGCACGCTAAGCGAAGTAATAGCGCGAGCGCGATGCGCCGCGAGATAGGTCGAGGGGATAAGAAATTGCACGCGGACGTCAAAAAAGACACGTAAAGTCACGGGCAGAAGCCATTTTTTTATACTTATTGAAATGCAGCAATCATTCAAGTGACGAACAGTTCCCGAATTATTAATTGAAACAGAATGCTTTGACATGTATCAAGGTATGTTTGAAATAGTTTTGACTAAAACTAGTATTTGTGATATCGTGTCTAGTTTTGGGTCGTAGAAATAATTTGAATGTTTTGGGGTGTTTGATATTCAAAATAGTTACGACGTGACTTCTTCTGGGAATTTAGAATGGTACATCTGTCATTTTTTGAGAAAAGTCTTTGAACTATAATGTAAATAGGTACTTAATTAACATTGAACTAAAAATTAAAGGATCTTGACTACAAAAGACCTCAAAGTGATGAAAGGATAAAAGGAGGAAAGGACTTGAAAATGATCAAAAAATGAAGGGATCTTGACTACAAAAGACTTCAAAATCGTGTTCTTTGTAAAAACCATGCTCCTAGTGTGCTTTTTCTATAACAGCACCATTTGCGTAAAGACTGCGCGTTGGATTATAGATTCATGAATATGTAGGTAGATAAAGAAAAAACACCATGTATTTATAAGCTGCTTACCACCAGGCGCTAAGGCTCTCAGAGGGTACGGATTATTGTAATTGAAATAATAGGTAGGCGACGGTTTAACATTAGAAACATGTCATATAGGTAGCAAGAAAGATTACTTTACTGCTTTAAGGCTCGTGCAGAGTGGCGCGACTTGTCGCGCGACGCGACACCAGTGCAACAATTTCTATGAAAACTTTTGAAATTGTTCTATCGGCGACGCGTCGCGCGACCAGTCGCGCCAGTTTCCAGGATTCTTTATACTGAAGATCCTCGTCTATTAGCCAGCGTTCACCAAGTTCTTAGAAGAGTCTACTTCGTTTAAAAAGCTTAGTTAGAGATATATTGGAGTCAGCTTCCAGTCTAATCGGATGCAGCTGAATGCCAGTATTTTACATGGAGCGACTATCTGACCTCTACAACCCAGTTACTGGAAAGCACGACACGTCTTGGTAAGACTGGTTGTTAGACT
The DNA here is from genome assembly GCA_905333075.3 of Atethmia centrago. Classification (NCBI taxonomy): domain Eukaryota; kingdom Metazoa; phylum Arthropoda; class Insecta; order Lepidoptera; family Noctuidae; genus Atethmia; species Atethmia centrago. The sequence goes on along the minus strand of HG995378.1, from coordinate 22,695,060 downwards.
TTTGGGCTTCTACTACCCGTTACGACTGTCAAAGATCTACGAATGCCAGCCGGAACCAATGGCTTATCGTGTTGAGGGGTCTCGATATTAAATGGATGGTTAACCATCCACGAACCAACCACGGCAAGCGTAGGTTAACCTTCAAGATCGAACCGACGACCACGACCACGACGACTCCCATCACAGAACCTATTACCAGTATGTGTTGCAATAAAAACTTTCTTCAGCAACCACTCCACCTAGCAAGCATGATATTTATTTGGCAAAATATGTCAAAAACAAAGTCAAAGCCGAAACATTTATAACATTTTTTTTTATTTGTCTGTGAACTAGTCACAAAACACCTGTGCACTTTAGATCGAATAAAAGCATTATTTAATGATGTGTGTTTACACAGAAGATTTCCAGGAGCTAATTATTATTAATCCTACTAATATTATAAACGCGAAAGTTTGTGAGAATGGATGGTTTGTTACTCTTTTACGCAAAAATGGCTATACGCAAATTTGACACACAGATAGTTTATAACCTGAATAAAGACATAGGATACTTTTTATATCGGTAGTAGGTATGTTGCATGTATACAAGACGGTTTTCTGTTCACGACACCTTGTGCACAATTTCTGAGCAGTAACCTATCAAAAAGTACTAGGCTTGCATGAATTCAAGATAGTATTTTTGTGCACAATTTCTAAGCAGTAACCTAACAAAAAGTACTAGGCTTGCATGAATTCAAGATAGTATTTTTGTGCACAATTTCTGAGCAGTAACCTAACAAAAAGTACTAGGCTTGCATGAATTCAAGATAGTATTTTTGTGCACAATTTCTGAGCAGTAACCTGTCAAAAAGTACTAGGCTTGCATGAATTCAAGATAGTATTTTTGTGCACAATTTCTGAGCAGTAACCTGTCAAAAAGTACTAGGCTTGCATGAATTCAAGATAGTATTTTTGTGCACAATTTGTAAACAGTAACCTAACAAAAAGTACTAGGCTTGCATGAATTCAAGATAGTATTTTTGTGCACAATTTCTGAGCAGTAACCTAACAAAAAGTACTAGGCTTGCATGAATTCAAGATAGTATTTTTGTGCACAATTTCTGAGCAGTAACCTGTCAAAAAGTACTAGGCTTGCATGAATTCAAGATAGTATTTTTGTGCACAATTTCTGAGCAGTAACCTGTCAAAAAGTACTAGGCTTGCATGAATTCAAGATAGTATTTTTGTGCACAATTTGTAAACAGTAACCTAACAATAAGTACTAGGCTTGCATGAATTCAAGATAGTATTTTTGTGCACAATTTCTGAGCAGTAACCTAACAAAAAGTCCTAGGCTTGCATGAATTCAAGATAGTATTTTTGTGCACAATTTCTGAGCAGTAACCTGTCAAAAAGTACTAGGCTTGCATGAATTCAAGATAGTATTTTTGTGCACAATTTCTGAGCAGTAACCTAACAAAAAGTGCATGCATGAATGCATGTGGGTTTGCATGAATTCAAAATTGTAACACCACAACATCAGCGTCGCATCGATAAAACTCCGGCGCGGGCTGAGCGACCGAGCGCGTCCTCTCCACCCCGCCGCACACGCCGCCGAGTCCCTCGGTGCCATTAAAAGCTCGAGCGCCAGCCAGTTCAAGCATCATCGGAGTTAGCCCTTCCCCCCCTCTCTGACGACCTTTCCATTTTACTTGGCCTGAGTAACTCCGTTATCATAGCGGGAGATCTCAACGCCAAACATCATGCTTGGAACAGCACCAGGACCTCCACCAGAGGCAAACACCTGTTTGACCTATGTCCCATCCTCAACTTCGACATCATCGCCCCGATGACTCCCACTCACTTTCCCCACGACCCTAGCCATACCCCCGACGTACTTGACATAGCGCTTCTGAAGAGTATCAACCTACGGTTGGATTCTATAGAGGCGCTTGACGAACTCTCCTCTGATCACCGTCCAGTTGTTGTAAAGCTGGCACCACGCCTAGGTCTCCACGACCCTGATAGACCCCCTCTCACCAAGTTAGTCACAGACTGGAGGAAAGTAAGCGACTGCCTAAAATCCACCACGTTAGGTCCCCGACTAGACTCCATTCCCGACCACTTCGACTCTATCGCTGACACGACAGCCGCGATCGACTCATTCACAGTGCACGTACAATCAGTCCTGAACGACTGTTCAAGGGAGGTTCCGGCGATGGACGACCATCGCTGGAAGCTCCCGGACGATGTACGCGAACTGTTGAATGAGAAGAACGCGGCTGTCCGTGCGTACAGTAACTTTCCCAACCACGCGAACAAAGCCCATATGCGCTATTTACAGAGATCTGTAAAGACACGCCTATCGGAGCTGCGTGACGCTGGATGGGACAAGATACTGAGCGAGTTAGAGCCCACTCACCGAGCGTTCTGGGACCTTCAGAGGAAACTCAAAACCGACGATGTCGTCTCAATGCCCCCCCTGGTGCGCCCCGACAAGACCATCGCTTTCGATGACGTCGACAAGGCAAAATGCCTAGCCGATAGTCTTGAGGCTCAATGCTCACCTAGCTCTCAACCAGTAGACCAAGCTCACCTGTCCCAGGTCGACGCGGAAGTCGAACGTAGAGCCTCCCTCCCGCCCGTTGAAGACCCTGACTATCCTCTGCCTCCCGTCACTCCAGACGAGGTGCATGATATCATCAAGGGTCTAAAACCTCGCAAAGCCCCCGACTCAGACGGAATCACCAATAGGGTGCTCCAACTGTTCCCCGCTCACCTCATAATGCTCTGGCCACCATCTTCAATGGAGCCCTGAGCAATAACATCTTCCCACAAGAGTGGAAGAAGGCCACCGTCATCGGCATACCGAAGCTCGGTAAGCCGAAAACGGAGCCCACCAGCTACCGGCCTATCAGTCTGCTCAATGTCTTCGGCAAAATCTATGAGAGGCTTATCTTAAAGCGCCTCAGAGATTTTGCGGAAACAAAGGGCCTCATCCCCGACCAGCAGTTCGGCTTTAGAGCCCAACATTCTTGCGTCCAACAGGTCCACCGCATCGTTGAACACATAAGCCACGGCTTTCAACGTGGTCTTACGACCGGTGCTGTTTTCTTCGACATAGCGAAAGCGTTCGACAAGGTCTGGCACAACGGCTTATTATATAAGCTCTACAAACTCGGTGTGCCCGATCGTCTCGTGCTCATCTTACGAGACTTCTTGTCAAACCGCACCTTCCGCTATCGCATCGAAGGAGCGCTATCCTCCCCTCACCCTATCCGTGCAGGCGTCCCTCAGGGCTCTGTACTATCCCCTCTCATTTTTAATCTCTTCACCAGTGACATCCCGAAAAGTAGAAAGGCGCAGTGGGCTCTGTTCGCAGACGACACGGCCATCTACTACACCGGATTAGTCCACGACCACATATCTCGCACTCTCCAGACCAAGGTCAACAAGCTTGGCGCTTGGTTTAGAAAGTGGAGAATCGAGGTCAATCCCGACAAAAGTCAGGCTGTTCTCTTCACCAAACAGCGTAGAAACCTCATCGCCCCCCGACCGCTCACCATGTTCGGCAAGCCTATCCCTTGGGAGAAGCGAGCCAAATACCTAGGCGTGACCCTTGACCACCATCTCTCGTACTCAGAGCACATCAAGCAGGTGCGTTCGCGTGCCGCTTTCGCTCTCGATAGACTTCACTCCGTCCTAAATGCGCGCAGCAAATTGTCCCTTAAGGGCAAATTGCGTATTTACACAGCGTGCATCCGTCCCATCATGACTTATGCCTGTGCAGTCTTCGCACATGCTAAACCCCACCACATCCACAGGATGCAGTCCCTCCAAAACCGTTTCCTCCGAAAGGCAACGGGAGCCCCCTGGTTCGTCCGAAACGAGATCCTCCATCTCGATCTTAAAATCCCCACCATCAAGCAGTTCATGAAGCGCATCACGAAGCGCTTCTTCGACTCCGCCACCACCCACCGCAACCCTCTGGTTGTGCAGGCCGCCAGTTATAGGCCCTCCACCATTAGCTCTATTAGCGCCGTCCAAGGCATACCCTCTCCGACTTTCCTGTGGCTGCCTTAAGCGAACTCAAAGCCTCCAGCCAGGGGCGAATTTCTTATAGTACTAAGCGACTGCACGCTAAGGACACCCCCTGTGGGGTACGGACCTCGGCTTAGGGCGTCGCTGGGGGGAGGACAGCAAGATGGGACAGGCTGGATCTGGTTAATATTATTATTATTAATCGGGGAATTTAAAGCTACAGGCTCAGCTGCGGCGCTGGCTGGCACTTCGTCGAGCAAGGGTCGGGGGGGACAATTACGTCGGGGTTTACGCGAGGGACCTCGGCGGCGAGGTCGGAACGTAGGTCGGTGTGATTTGTGCACTGTACTCGTTGCCCTATTGCTTTCCTGGAGGAGGGTAATGGGGTCATCGGGGTCGGAGAGGGTATGCCTTGGACGGCGAATAGAACTAATGGTGGAGGGCCTATAACTGGCTGCTTGAACTGGCTGGCGCTCGAGCTTTTAAAGGCGCCGAGGGACTCGGCGGCGTGTGCGGCGGGGTGGAGAGGACGCGCTCGGTCGCTCAGCCCGCGCCGGAGTTTTATCGATGCGACGCTGATGTTGTGGTGTTACAGTCTCCCCCTCTGGTCCCAAAGACGGCCCGGCTAGGAGACCAGTTTCTGCTTCCGGAACTGCTATCTGCTTTCGTGGTCTGCCGCGTCTGCGCAAAGGTCTCTCAGGATTAGGTGGATAGAGGGCTGAGCCTTGATAGGGGCTCAGCGCTGAGGAGTGATAAATACCCAATGGAGTGTCGAGGTCTTCTGGGTGCTCGTCTGTGCCCTCCCCCTGCACCAAAACAGCTCCTATAACACAATCACTGGCATCCGTTTTAAATATTATATGGCTTACTGATCAATAATAGGACCAAACAGCGCATTACTTTGTGGTGATAAGGTCACCTCAGCGTTGTTGATGCTCGATTGCGCATCCCGGAACAGTGACCCGACAAATCTTGGTGAGTACCCAGTTAGTGCAGGTTCCATTCTTGAGGGCGATTGTGGAGGAGTAACAAAGTCGATCAAGGGCGGTGGCCCATATGAATCCTCCATTTCATTTTCTTCTGGTAGGTTTGAAGGTGGGGACGGAGTCATGAGCATTGGGCTCACAAATGGTTCCAGAGACGTCATTTTGGCGAGTTTTTCAATCGCCGTCTCGGTTTTCGCAGGCTCCGTTTGCACCGTGGACACGGGTGCTCCATCTTCTTCCTCAGAAAACAAGTCATATTTCCGGCCGGGTTCATCCAAGAAGTGGAATAGCAACTGCGGTACGTTAAGTGCCATGTTGGCATCTTGGAGGAAGTCAACTCCTAAGAGTGTCCGGTTATCGTGTGACTCTGGCAACACGACGAAATTTGTGGGGATCGTCCGACCACAAAGCGATACAGGCACCAAGGCAGTCTGGATTTGCTGTCTTCGTCGCAAGCCATCTGCTAGCGTGATTGTAGCATTCTCCGGATGGAACTTGATGCCCTTTTGCTGCAATATTCTATACAGCGAAGTCGATGCAACACTTAACTTCGCTCCTGTGTCAACATGAGCTTGACCTTTGACACCACTGATTGTGATCTTCAGTGTTGGTCTAGATCTTGCTCCCGATGCAACTGTGGGATTTAAGGCATAAAACCCCACTCCAACTGCTCCAACTCTGGTTTTTGTACATTTTGGGCATTTGCTCCTTACTACGCCGGGTTCACCACAGCCGTAGCAAGTGATTTTATTGCTTGGCATTGATCTGGTATTAGGCCTGGAAGGTTCGACTGACGCATTCGGCTCACTTTTAATGGCCTTCTTCCGGCATTCCTTCTCGTTGTGGCCAAATGCGCGGCAATATGTGCACCTTTGCCTCTTCGCCATTGGGGTGGTGCTAATATCGTTTGCCGATCGTTCAGCAACAACCTCTTCAAGCTGCCGAGCCTTCACCAGAAAATCTTCAAACGTTTCGACGGAGTCCCTTGGTATTCTATCTCGTACGTTGATATGCAGGGAAGAATACAATAAATCCAAGCTTTGCGATTGTAACAGGGGCGGTTTAGGTAACTCTGCCATCAATGCTCGCTTCTTCGCGACGAACAACTCAGTACCTGATGGAATCTTCTGCTTGTCCATGACAATGTCATCATATACCCTGTAGGCTGGCCTCTTTGGCGCAAATGTGGATCTCAACAATGCCGTAGCGTCATGCCAAGTATTAACAGTGCCCTTGACTCCGAGCCACCAGATCGACGCATCTCCAACCAACAACAGTGTAAGACCTTCAATGGCATTCTCGTCAGTAATTGACTCAATCTTCTTGAAGGTACATACCGTCGACAGGAATGCCTCGACCACAGCTATGTCACGAGATCCATTGTAACGGGCAGTACAAGTAGCAAAACTACCTGTTTTCCTAGCTACGGAGTTATCCCTATTAGCCAGGACTCCTAACAGATCACGGAACTGATCATCAGTAAAGCTGACGTTTGCCATGTTTTGCTTATTTCTTCGGCTACGTCTAGGCAATATATGATATAACTCAATTTTGAACTATGAATATCAAAGCCTAATGACCTAGTTCCTAAACTATAACTACAACCTAACTCCTGGGCTATGATAAAATACTAACTAACTAACTACAATAAATGTCCAACTCCTGAACTATAAAAAAAACTAACTCCCGGACTAAAAATAAAGAGAAATAACAAACTAACCTAGCTCCTGGACTATTCAAAAACTATCTCCTGGACTAAAACAAGTACTCCCTAACTAACCTAATCAATACCTGGGCTTGTATTGATTGAAAGAACTGAATATTAAGTAAAAATTAAAAAGTGAAGGTAGAAAAAAAGTTTTACGTTAATCGGATAATCTAAAAATGAAAGTAAACAAACCTAATTAATAACGAATGTGGGAACTGGCCCGCGGTGGGACGCCAACTGTAACGGTACCCCCGTTACAGTGTGAGGAGATAAACTAAACGCGTAATTAAATCAGTAACAAAGGTATATTTACAAACATTAACTGATTCTAAATCACAATACAAGTGTCCTAAGCTAAGTCCCTAATAGCGTCGTACATTATAAGTCGATGATGCGGTTTCGCTAACGAAGTCAACACAATCAACAAATAATATACGCTGCTCAGCCAGTATCCGATAAGATGCGGGGGCGGGGAGGTGACCGACCTAAGTCGATGCGGAGTAGTGCACCCGGACCGTACCGAACGCTGACTGCTTGAACTGGTTTTTTTTTTTTTTGTGTATGTCATCTCGTATTTGACCTTGAGACACACACATTACCCCCGTTACAAAATGGTATTTCAATTATTATGCTACTTATAGAGATTGAATAAAATTTGGCACACAGATATTTTATATTATGAATCTGGACATAGGATACTTGTTTTCCCGGTAGTGCTTTGTCGTGGGATAATTTCCGAAAGCAAAAGGCAAAATTTAGTTTCAATATATATAATTTACTACAACTCCCATTTACTGTGAAATCCGTACAAAGCATCGTATCGGACACATAAATATTATTGAATAGTCTCTATGAGCTGATACAACGGAAAATTCGCGGAAATGTAAGTTATTGCTTTTAAATAATGACGTTGTTTGCGGTTATAGATTAAATTCACTCGATATTCAAATAATGTGATAATGAAAGTATACTTCAACAGTTGCATTAGCACTATTTTCATGTATTTTTTTTTTAATTTTGATGTGACACTAAACTTTTCTTTGTTTCTTACGTTAAGCCGCCTTAAAGTAACTGTTTCTTATCTCTGTTATCCTTAAGGCACATACATCTGGTAGACAAAGAACTGCCTAACAAAAAGTATTGCCATTTTTCTTAGCTCGAGTACCTTCAACATTTTATTAAACTACCTACAAACTTTAAGGAGATTTTCGCCATTCTATACTAATTATAAAGCTCAAGAGCTTGTTTTTTGTTTGTTTGAACGCGCTAATCTCTGGAACTACCAGTCAGATTTGAAAAAAAAAATGTATTTGATAGCCAAACTTTTGGGAAGGTAACTTATTTAACATCACACTACGAACTCTACGAGCAGAGCAAAAAGAAGAAAAAAAATTGGCCAGGTGCGTGTCGGACCACGCACAAAGAATAGGTTCCGTAGTAAGGGTTCCGTAGTAAGGGATGAATTTATTCCAAGAACAAACTTCACATTGTAGTTAAAAAGCATGCTCCCCCATACAATCCAACTGCAAATGTTATTATGTACGCACAATATTGAGAGATTTACCAATATATTTTAACATCATAGACTTCATATAGGTTTTTCTGTAATCTAAGTCAATTTTCATCTACTTTCTAAGTAAAACTATTTATATATGTATATTTGAGACGCTCACAACAAGCCCTTTCATTTGATATGTCACACGGTACAGTTTGCAAAAATTCTTTTATAATTTTCTAATATCCCCAAAACTGACCGTTATATTAAAATTTCATTTATTTACGATACACTTCCGTGTTTGGGTCATAGATATTTATATGTGCACCAAATTTCAACTAAATCGGTCCAGTAGATTCGGAGCAAATCGGCTGTGACAGATGGACGGACAGACATACAGACAGATACACGAGTGGTCCTATAAGGGTTACGTTTTTTTTTTCCTTTTGAGGTACGGAACCCTAAAAGTCAAAGAGAACATGTGACGCGACAAGATATTTCACGCGGACGAAGTCACGGGCAGAAGCTAGTTTTTTATACTTATTGAAATGCAGCAATCATTCAAGTGACGAACAGTTCCTGAATTATTAATTGAAACAGAATGCTTTGACATGTATCACGGTATGTTTCCCAATCAGATCGACAATGCCGCTGATACCTTATACATTTCATTGTTCCCGAATTTGTATTGGAACATTCAATTAGTATTAATTCTCGTTGCGATAAAATATTTCACAATGCACATCAAACGTTTTTATCAAAGGACAGAACTTCGTGAAAACTGAATATTTATTGTCTATTTTGGAATTTCGCGGAAGAACTTATATAGAATTTTTATTGGATGTAAATAAATACTACGTTGATTTTATTAATTGTTATGTATATGTAGAATTGTGTACTTGAAATAACTTGCTATCCTATTATATGGGACTTAAACTTAACTGGCAAAATGTGGGTGTAGTTACCTACTATGCAGTACTGTACACAGCCTTTTTTTTTTTGGTGGGATATGATCAAATAACTTCTTCCGCTCTGGGCGGAGCGGGAGGGTGTGTCAGAATCTTACTGACTAAAACCCACCCGTATTCCTTCAGTTGCCAGGGGCCTCGGTAACCCTTTGGTAGCTTCCCGCGACCCCGGCAGGCATCGGCCCTAGTGGACCCTACGCTTGTGCTGACGATATCTCTTTGAGGCGCGCGTGGAACACAACGCGCCGTCGACCCGGGCCTGGTCCTCACCGGACGGTGAGCTACCCATTGCTCACCGTCCGCAAGCCCGCGCCTACGGTGGCCGGAAATCCGCCCAGGATTCCCAACGCCCAGGGCGTCTCCTGCGGCGGCTAGGGGCGAGAGGGCGCGAAATTTGCCTTTCTCTCAACCATATCGCCTCATCCTTCGCGAGCATTACTGTTTCGCAGAAGGAGGTGACGCCTGCCCATGCCCTCTCACTCCGTACCATGGCCTGAACCAGGGCCGGACGCGAGAGATCTCTGCCGCCGATCGCCTCCACGAGGACAAAGCGGTGCTCTGCCCAAGCCGGGCAGACCTCCACCGTATGCTCCACCGTGTCCTCCGGGCCATCCACTCAGTGGTGACACTGTACACTGCTACACTGCCTAACATGGGGGATAACAGGCGTGATGTCTTAAATAACGAACTTTTTTCTTAAAAGAAGCAAAAATAATAATAAATTGTTGGACACTTAATATTTTTTGTGCTTCTTTTTCACATTTTGTTATACTATCATAATTATGATAATTCATAGAACATACACAGAAAAACAAAGGAATCGTGAATCGTGTTCGTCAGGAATAATCTGTACGAATGCATCAGTCAGTGTACCAGTGTTGTGTCTTTGGTTATAATAAAAATAAATATCTATGGTTAGGTGACTGTTAATGATAAATCCCGTGTGTTTACAATCTGTTGTTATATTATATAAGTGATAGCTGTTCGTCAGGACTATAATCTGTACAAATGCATCAGTCAGTGTACCAGTGTTGTGCCATTAGATAGAATGGAAGTAAAGGAACGCATGCGTTCATTAATTCACTAAAACAAAAAAACTTCGCAAGCAATGGGAAATTGCTTCTTAATGCTGCGGGTGTCGACCTCAGGACGAGCTGCTTCACACTGACTACTGTACGTCGCTTGCTCCCGCGTCACTGGTACTGACTCTCTTCATATTCTGGATGCTGAGACCAAAACTACACACGTCGGATACAGGGAAGTTTTATAAAAATGTGGCTGTCATTTTAGTATATTGTGGTGTTTTACGAGTTCCGTCGCGGGTAAAGCTAGTTAGTAATAAATGTAGAATTACTACAAAAGTATATAAAATCAATACAGCTCATAGTACGGGTCAGGGCAGCTCCGTAAAGTGCAAAGGTAAATGCAGCGCTGGTTCTATAAATAGCTCGCCCGGGCAAGCCCCTACTACCAGCTTCCAATTCATGTTCAAATCGTATGCGAGTTTTATGAAAGAAAACAAATGAATATTAATTAGTTATGTATTTTATACGCTATTTATTATTTTGTGAAAGTTTTAAAAACCATTTTGTGGATAGCCTTAGATTTTTTTTTATTACTGAGTGAACTGTTTAAATATTGTTTCCCAAATAATATATATAATAACATAATCAACCTATAATGTTGGGACCCACTGCTGGGACATAGGCCTGCTCTCTGTGAGAAGGAGTGGGCCGTAATTTACAACGCGGGCCCAGTGCGGGTTGGTAGATGTCACTGTCAAATTTTGGTTCTAGGACATGCCGGTTTTCTCAAGATGTTTTCCTTCACCGTTTTGAGGACAGTAGTTTTGAAATAATTTACACAAAGTAAAGCGCCAGTCAGGGTTCGAACCTACGACCTAAAACTTGTAAGCAGCCGTTACCATAGTCCCAAAAAAAATCTCATAAAATAATCAGTATTTGCAAAACAAATTATCTGAAGAAAGCTATCATCTAATGATACGGAAGCCCTGCCTGTAGATATATGAAAGCAAGGAGTTTATCAATAAGTGGTCATTTAATGAGAATGTCTCAATATGCCTATTATATATTACTGGCACCATGTTCTTCACATTGAATTAGTGAAAACTTAAATACACTTTTAATTTATAATTTTATATGCTGTTCATTTTATTCAAACTAGTTTTAAACACAATGCAAAAATATTACACATTTCAGCTTACAAAGAACTTTAAATAACAAAAGAGTTTTACAAAAAATGAACCAGGTAAGACTATTCTTTGTTTGGTAACACAAAAACAATGAGCCAGTACCAACATAACAAAAAATTGGAAAATAAATTGTAAAACGCTTTATCCAATTTGATTTTTTCAAAAGGTCAGATGCGTCCCACGGCGTTCCAATTTGCGAAACGGGCTAGCTTGGTTTCTAGTCAGAGCTATCTATCTCACTCGTCAGGTCCCGGGCAAACCGGGATACCTAGTGCTCAATGCACAACAGTTGGCGGAACCAGTCCAAACGATATTCAGCTTTACTGCTTTAACAATAACTGCAACCAGGGAGGAATTCCATGCAAGCCTGACCTGTTGCGTCCCCTTCATCGTATCGGAATCAAATCGATATTACGTGGGATGCGTCGGGGTAAATTGGTAACGTCATGTACGTATAGATATAGATTTCACTGTGAAATATGAGTATTACCGCTCAGGGTAGGACTGGGATGACGTAAATAAAAAAAAACCGGCCAAGTGCGTGTCAGACCACGCACAATGAAGGGTTCCGAAGTTGGGAAGTTGGGATGAATTTATCCCAAGAACAAACTTAACATTGTAGGTGAAAAACATGTTATGAACCATACATCCCATACATAGAAATATGCCACGGTCAATTCTCCAACTGCAAATTTAAGTTGGTCGACTATTACTCGTTAACTTGTAAAGCCCACTTAGCTGTGATAGTTTGTCTTATAATTTCATTCTATGTACTACTGCTTTGAATTTTTCATATCTCGATAAACTAACATTTAGCTGGCAGGGGGGGGGGGGGCACTTACTCTAACAAAAATTAGCACTTTAATGCTTAATATTACGCAAGCGGATCCTTGAATCCAAAAGTGGTGTTGATAGGCCCGCAATATTTTTGAACGGCCTATCCAACGATATCTCACACCATAGGGTAAACGAGGAAAATATATATCATCCCCACATTACGTGCAAGGGAAGAAAAATGTTTTTCAAGATGTTATTTTAGTACTTTGTCGGCGTTAATAAGTATACCTATGCCAAATTACAGTTTTCTAGTACTAAGAGTCTCTGAGCTACAGCGGGGACAGACAGACAGAGAGATAGACAGACGGACATGGCGAAACTATAAGGGTTCCTTGTTTACTACGGAACCCTAGAAACTGGGCTGGATTAGCATTCAGCCTGATTTATCGTAAGAGGCTAATATATTTTCATGAACTTGGGAGTGGGTGATATATCTTTTAGATGAGTTAGCCCATTTTTCGATAAAGGAATCTTAATGAATCGTCGGCAAGCGTGCCAGCTACGTATAAAGTACTCGCAGAACAATTATAATTGTTTAAAAGCATTTAAATTGTACATTAAGGTTATTCATTAGTATTAGTATCATTATTTTGTTAATTTAAATAGTCGTTTGTTTAAACTTTTTGTTTGTGCTTAATGCGAGACGTTAGATTAATCGGCTTTTGTTTTAAAATTATTTTTATTTTCTTACTGAATTCGGAATTAGGTCATTAATTTACCTGAATTTTTGGGTCTATTTGTACACTGACTATGATATTAGATAGAATTGGAGGCTCTTTAGCGAGTTTTTGTCTTAAAGCTTCTCAAACGAAATAAATTAGGTACTTTAGATTTAAGCAATGCAATAACAATACTTTATTAGATATTGAAATACATACAAGGCATGTTACCCTTTCTACGGCAGATAGATAGATATACATTATACACTGCACAAAGACAAAGTAGACACTAAATAAGTGAACAAAAAAACTTGATAAAAAACCGGAAACCTTAATGTTAACTTAATGGAATACCTAATGTTTTTAAGAAGATATTGTACTATACCTATGTAACATGTTGCTTCAATACAATTTAAACACCACTCAGCTCTCGTCCAAAGACAAATAAAATATTCGCTCTCAACTAATTTGCAGTAAACTACGCACGCCATTGTCATCTTTAGTAAACGGATATAACGTCTATAATAGCGTGCAATTGTATAATAAATTCTTCGTTATTTTGTTACGATGAGCTTCGTGAACGGTTTCAGTTTTCAGTGGTAAGAGGATTTGTTATTTTCCGATATGGTTACTGGAGGGACAGGCGTATAAAATAGCCGTGTATCCTTGCGGGTCGAGGACGACAGAAAAATTATTATCTGGAATGCATAATAATTCAATTTGCCTTTTTTTTGAGCAAACTTTCAAAGAGGAATTGGTGACGGTCAGATGGCGTTTGTAGCCTAACTCCAGCAAATAATGCAAAAGCGGTACCTGTGCTTCTCCTGGCGAAAGTCTTGAAGAATCCTTCTGGGCAGGTGGCCACCTTGCTTGCCCGTACACTGGTCACTTGAAAGTCTATATTTTGGATTTAATCGGACGCGGGTTATTATTTTTAATTTTGAAAACGTAGCACAGTATATCCCCAAGGATTACGGGATAACGTAATAAAGTTTTGCGGTTTTGCGGGCGCGATGAACTGAGATTGAAAAAACGTGGTTTGCGGTGAGACGAAATGCTTCCGTTCGGCGCCGGTGCACTATGACGTCTGACAGCCATCATTAGCTGTCACTAGCCGCAGGATTCTCTAAATCCCGCGACACACAATATCCGCGGCTGCAATATAAGCCTAAGACAGACTACAGACACCTTATAAACCGTCCACAATCAAAAAAATGTAAGGGGCAATAACTTGCCACACCATACTCCCCGCCTTGAAAGGTCCCGAGCTTTCAAAGATGATAATCTATACGCTGAAAAGCTGGTGCGGTTGGGAGGATGAGATGATGTTTATATATCTGGCAGTCTGAAAGCATCAAGAGAATCCCAAGCAGCAGTTCAAAACACCATTACTAGGAAACGGCGTTCGAAATTAATTATCAGATTCCAAAGAATGAAATTGCAGTTTGATTAAATTAAGACAAAGTTGAATTACTAAGTTAAATTATAACTATGTAATGGCGTACCATTGAGAAATATACTATTGTAAATTATAAACTAAATTAAACTACGAAATAATATAGTTCTATTGGGTTGGCAAAGGATATAACTTGGTGACAGGACGTTTATATGTACCTGACGCGGTTTTTACTGAAGCTACTCGAATTACACCATCCGATCCCGGAAAAACTTCCACTATGATGCCCAATGGCCAAGTCAATGGTGGTACGTTATCTTGACCCAAGAGAACGACAGTACCGATCTCTATAGGGCGATCGGGAGTACACCATTTCTGGCGAACTTGCAACGTGTGCAAGTACTCAACTCGCCATTTGTTCCAGTAGGATAACACAAGCTGATCCAAAAGCCTTTTGCGGTTTGTTAAATTTATGTTTTCTTCTGTCAATTCAGAAGAAGGCAAATGCTTAAGTGGACTGGACATTAGAAAATGCGCAGGCGTGAGCACGTCCGGATGCGGGTCTGATGAGAGAACACTAAGCGGTCGAGAATTTAAAAGGCACTCGATTTGTACCAGTACGGTAGAGAGTTCCTCGTAAGTGAGAAGCTGCTTTCCTATGACTCTATACAAGTGAGTTTTAACACTCTTAATGTTCGACTCCCAAATACCTCCGAAGTGCGGAGCTCGCGGCGGTATTCTTGTCCACTCAATGCGAGATTTTAGAAGCTCATTTTTAATATCTGTTTGAACAGACGAGTTCAATAAGAAAGAATAAATATCATCAAGTTGCGCCTTAGCGCCAACAAAATTGGTACCATTGTCTGAGTACATGACAGACACTGGACCGCGGCGAGAAATAAATCTTTTAAATGCGGATAAGAAAGCCTCGGATGTGAGGTCCGATACGAGTTCGATATGTATGGCTTTAGTTACCATACATATGAACAAACATATATAAAGTTTTTGCGAACGTTGACCTCTACGGCGAATAGGTGTGTAAGCAAGCGGCCCGGCAAAATATACTCCAGTGTGCACAAAGGCTTTAGTATCACGGACACGGTATCCAGAAAGTTCAGCCATTTTGGGTGTTAGATGCGTAGGATTTAGACGGAAACAAGTGTTGCATTTCCGACAGCGGGAACGTATGACTGTTCGTCCATCTAATATCTAAAACCGCTGCCTTATAATAGACATCAATAATCCGGGGCCCGTGTGGCAGTACGTATTGTGATAGTGATCAATAATTAGATCAACTACGCGGTCACGTTTAAGTAAAAGCGAGGGATGCTTGGCTTCATATGGTAAGTCAGATTTAGACAATCTGCCCCCAATACGTAAGATTCCGTAGCTATCAATAAAGACAGACAAACAGCGCAACTTCTTAGATGGAAGTTCGCCTGCTTTAATTAAATTTAAATCGTTAGAAAAATGCGTATTTTGAACTATTCGAATAATGAAATTTTCGGCGGTTTGTATATTTTTAACAGAGCTATGACTAAGTAGTCTGTTCGTAAATTTAAGAATGTACATAAATACACGTAACAATTTATTCCATGAACAAACACGGTCAGCTATTGTATCTAAAATACGCGGTTCAGTATTTGATGTTTCTACAAGAAAAACCTTTGATTTAAACTCTGGCAATGTTTCACATTCAGTAGGAGAGAATTTTAAAGGCCACTCGCTAATGGGTCGATGGAGCCAAGTAGGACCGTTCCACCATAACGAGTGTTCAATTAAATCAGATGGCAGCATGCCGCGGGAGAGACAATCGCTAGGATTCTCCTTTCCGGACACGTGATTAAAACTAGCGGCAGGTAGGTTTTCCTGTATTTTAGCAATGCGATTACTGACAAAAATAGACCATCTATGGGGAGATGAGTGGATCCACGAAAGAGCTATGGTGGAGTCCGAGAAAGCGTAGACACCTGCAATAGGTACACGAGCGGAAACTTTATCTTTGACCACGCGAACAAGCTTAGACAGAAGTAAAGCGGCGACAAGTTCTAATCGAGCTAGCGTTGTTATTTTAGCGGGGGAAACTTTGGACTTTGCACATAAAAGCCGAACGCTGATATTGCCTTTAGAGTCAGTTATGTGTAAATAAATACAACAACTATAACCACTAAAGCTGGCGTCGCAAAAGGCTACGATATTCACTACAGCTTCTCTAAAGACGCCAATGTGGCGAGGAACCTTTAGAGAAGAGAGTGAGGGGAAATCGCGCAAAAAAACGGAAAACCGATTGGTGATGGAGTCCGGAGGAACCTCATCCCAACCTATTTTAGCTAACCAAAGTTCCTTAATTAGGATTTTCGCGTACAACACGACGGGTGCTACGAGGCCAAGTACGTCGAACAAGCGGGCAACTAGCGATAGAATCGCACGCTTAGTGCATTTATCATCTACAGCGACTGTTGTCAAAGAAAAATAATCATCAGCGGGTTCCCAGGTTAATCCAAGGATTTTGAAATTATGTTTATCATTATCCATGCCAGAAAAATTAACTGGTAAGCGGTGAGACTCTGGGAGAATCTCCAACAAAGCGGGTGAGTTAGTAGCCCATTTGACCAGGTCAAAGGATCCTAACTTAAATAACTCAATTAAATCGCGGGATAATTGTATAGCAATCTGTTCATCAGGAACAGAA
This sequence comes from Atethmia centrago, assembly GCA_905333075.3. Classification (NCBI taxonomy): domain Eukaryota; kingdom Metazoa; phylum Arthropoda; class Insecta; order Lepidoptera; family Noctuidae; genus Atethmia; species Atethmia centrago. The sequence continues at coordinate 22,678,088 of HG995378.1, read as the reverse complement.
TAGACATAATCGTCCATAAAAAAATGAGTTTCTACTAATTTAGAAGCCTCAGGATAGCGGTCGCCATGCTCACACGCTAAATTGCGTATTGTGCGCATCGCTAAATAAGGACTAGGCTTTAATCCAAAGGGAACGCGGTTAAAGTGAAAAGTACGTATAGGTTCATTTTTGTTGAATCGATATAAAATTCGTAAATATTTGCGGTGGTGCTCATTTACACCGATCCGTAGGAACATTTGTTTTATATCCGCTGTCATTGCGACAGGGAGGGTACGAAAATCGAGTAATAATAAAAACAAGTCGGCCTGTAAATTAGGTCTGACATGCAGAATGTCATTGAGTGACAACCCCGAGTGTGTTTTGGCACTAGCGTCCAAAACCACTCGAATGCTGTCTTTGTCCGGTCTAATAACGGCGTGATGCGGTATGTAGTAACCCTCTTCTGTTAATTCAGAGTCGGGTACCTCCGATAAATACCCCTGAGTTATATAATCGGTGATAGTTTTATTGTAATCCTCGCGTAGGGTTGGCACGCACGTGAATTTACGCTCGAGCGCAAGTAGCCGCCGATGAGCGACACCGCGTGAATTGCCTAATTCGGAGGGATTGCGCGCGAAAGGTAAATCGACAAAATATCTACCGTCTTTAAATAAAACTGAAGAATTAAAATTATTTTCACACTCTAATTCGTCCGGACTAATAAAACGCTGAGATGGAATTTCCTCTAGCTCAAAAAACTTCTGCAAACTTGACTCGACGTCAATGCTAGCAAGCGCGGTAAACGAAGATGTCATGTGTGTTATGTCACTACTATGACAATCAATATCACCCATCAGTACATATCCGAAACTAGTCAGTATAGCTGGGGGTGCGCGGGTGCCTGAGTCAACCCTATCACCTAAATAAATAAAAGGGAACAGCTGTGCTCCAAGCACAACATCGATTCCACCAGGTACATTCCAGGTTGAGTCAGCAAGCGGTAAATTATTTAAATATGACATATCGTCATTTAATCTGATAAAACTAGCGGGAATTCTATCTGTAATGCAATCAACAACTAATGCGTGTATATAATACTTATTGTCAGGATTAATCCGAGATTCTATATTGAGATAAATAAAGCCGTGTACATGTCGTGAGGTCATACCAACACCTTGTAAAGACGAATTGCGTAATTTAATTATGGGTAAGTTCAAACGTTTACAACAGTCCACAGTAATTAAATTATTTTGCGATCCATTGTCTATTAAACACCTGACTACAAGCTTATCTCGGCCGCTGCTATCATATACGTATATCTGCGCGGTAGCTAACAAAATAGTTGTCTCTGTCGGTAAACATATTTTAGCGGCGGCACTAAGCGAGACAGACGTAGCGGCAGGCTCGCTCGGCGTTGAATCACTTTTTACTTCGGAGAAATGTAACAATGAATGATGTGTTTTCTTACAAGTTTTACAAACACTCCGTGATTTACATTTAACCAAAGAGTGGGATAGACTTAAGCAATTTACACAGCCATGTTTCTTTTTAATAAATTCGAAACGAGCTTGCGGAGAATTCATATTTTTAAATTGTGGACAATCAAACAGTCGATGATCGACGTTATCGCCGTCACACAGCGGGCAGCGGTTATTCGAAGCTGGTTCGCTACAAGATACAAACGCTTTAGCGGTACTTTGAGTATTACTTCGATTGTTAGCTAAACTAGACTTAGCACGCGATTCCGTCTGTGAATTATTAACGTGTGAGCGCTGGAGTACCTTAACATAGTCTTGCATAAATATTATAAACTCCGTATAGGAAGGCAATTCCTTGCCACTCACACGGCTTTCAAATTGTTGAACAGTTTGTGAGTCAACCTTTCTTAAACCACAGTGTAATATCACAAAATCTAATAAGTCTGAAATGTCTAACTGCTTCAATACAGCGACAGACGCTGAATATCGTTCTACAAATGCATTCAGACTAGCAGCATTGCCGGCGCATCCTTTAATGTCCAGTATATTATTGAGATAATGAATACCTAAACTACGTTTATCTTGATACCTTTTGACAAGACTGTTCCACATAACACTGTATGTATCTCCTGTGGGAACAATGCCTGCAGTTAGTTTTAAGGCATCATGAGTTAATTTACTTATTAAATACTGCACAAGCTGCGAATCCGTCAGATCAGTATTTAAATGAACATTAGTACGGAACATTTCATAAAACATGGGCCAATTTTCAGTTCTACCGTCGAACGATGGTAACTCGATTGGTGGTAACTTTATGCTTCTACCTCCCTTCTGATCTGATGTTAATGTTTTGCCACTTGAAAGAATGAGATTACGTTTGTATTTAATAGTTGAATATAAGTCTTCAATAGAACTTAGACTCCCATAGTCGGGTGGGGTTTCATCAATTTCAAACTGCAACTCATTGATCTGGTCAATTATTGTTTCAAACTTGCTGTAAGATTCACCAATAGTTTCTGACTGTGCTAGGAATAACTCGTTCGAGCGTGAATCATAATTAGATATACTTTTGGAAGAATTATACAAGCGATTAACTCGCTCAAAAATTACTTCTTTTTTAGCAATAAGCTGAGCTAATTTAGTTTCCTGTTTTTGAGTTGCCATTATAAGGCACTATCTAATATTAATTGCTGTAAATTATCGTAAGTACTTGCAATGACTTGTACTTATTTAACTGATACCTATCCAGGCTCGAATGGACCATAAGTATGGCGGAACAGGTGTATAAAATAGCCGTGTATACTTGCGGGTCGAGGACGACAGAAAAATTATTATCTGGAATGCACAATAATTCAATTTGCCGTTTTTTTGAGCAAACTTTCAAAGAGGAATTGGTGACGGTCAGATGGCGTTTGTAGCCTAACTCCAGCAAATAATGCAAAAGCGGTACCTGTGCTTCTCCTGGCGAAAGTCTTGAAGAATCCTTCTGGGCAGGTGGCCACCTTGCTTGCCCGTACACTGGTCACTTGAAACTCTATATTTTGGATTTAATCGGACGCGGGTTATTATTTTTAATTTTGAAAACGTAGCACAGTATATCCCCAAGGATTACGGGATAACGTAATAAAGTTTTGCGGTTTTGCGGGCGCAATGAACTGAGATTGAAAAAACGTGGTTTGCGGTGAGACGAAATGCTTCCGTTCGGCGCCGGTGCACTATGACGTCTGACAGCCATCATTAGCTGTCACTAGCCGCAGGATTCTCTAAATCCCGCGACACACAATATCCGCGGCTGCAATATAAGCCTAAGACAGACTACAGACACCTTATAAACCGTCCACAATCAAAAAAATGTAAGGGGCAATAACTTGCCACACCAGTTACGATATTTTATAATGTGATCACAGAATATAGTTAACAATAGCTTGTTTTGCGTAGACAGAGTATTTTTGAAGCATTTATTCTTAACTCTGTTGAGTGATTGAATTTCAAATAAAAAACTTATTTTAAGGTACAATTTGTCAAGCAAATAAAATATGTACCTACTATAATTTCAAGTTAAACCCACGTTTGTTTTACCCTCTCAGTATAAAATCTGGTTTTTGTCATTATTAGGAATAAAATTTCATTATACTCGTAATACTGTTGATTAATTTATCTTATGCATACGATTTGTATAGAATCAAGTTTATATAACTAAACAGACAGGCTGGGGAGTTTGTTGCGCCACTTCTTCTTCCCAGCTAAAGCTCTAGGAAGTGGTGAAGGGCGAGTGTTTTTGGGGGACTGTCTTATGTAACTTTGACGTTCGAGAAGTGCTGATTCTCAGCCTAGTTTGAATAAATGACTTTTGATTTGATTTGATTTGATCTAGTATATAGTATATCTCTGGGGGCTTATGGCTAATAATAGCCTCACGGGTCGATCGATCAGGCTAAGCTACGCTTGCCGTGGTTGGTCCGTGGATGGGTGACCATCTTTACATACCAAGACTCCTCCGTGCCTCGGAAAGCACGTTAAGCCGTTGGTCCCGGCTGTCATTTGTAGATCTTTGACAGTCGTTACGGATCGTCAGAAGCTCGAAATTCTGACAACCAGTCTTACCAAGGGGTATCGTGTTACCCAGTAACTGGGTTGTGGAGGTCAGATAGGCAGTCGCTCCATGTAAAATACTGGTATTCAGCTGTATCCGGTAAGACTGGTAGTCGACCTCAATATAGTTGGGAAAAGGCTAGGCAGATGATTATATAGTATATCTCTGATACAGGTTTTTTAGTTGTATTTTAAAGAGACGTACTATTTACATCTTTGAGTTTTGTTATCTATTTCTCTCTTATCTTTCCTGGATCATACCCGTGCATTTATTTAGTGCAATATTGTTAGCACATATTTCCTTTGTTCCAGTTCTATTGTTGCATCGCTATTTAATTATTGACATGTTGCTGGTGTTCTGTTTCACTGTTTCAACATATTGTTGTTTAGATTTACCTAGGTATAAAGGTTTATTGATTTTCTGCTTGGAAGTGGTAATTGCAGTGTTGGAAGTGGAATTCGATTTCAAAGTTGACTTAGCATGTTGAAAGAAGTATCAATAAAATCAATAAACCTCTATATCTAGTAGAGGTTTATTGATTTTCTGCTTGGAAGTGGTAATTGCAGTGTTGGAAGTGGAATTCGATTTCAAAGTTGACTTAGCATGTTGAAAGAAGTATCAATAAAATCAATAAACCTCTATACCTAGTAGAGGTTTATTGATTTTCTGCTTGGAAGTGGTAATTGCAGTGTTGGAAGTGGAATTCGATTTCAAAGTTGACTTAGCATGTTGAAATAAGTATCAATAAAATCAATAAACCTCTATACCTAGTAGAGGTTTATTGATTTTCTGCTTGGAAGTGGTAATTGCAGTGTTGGAAGTGGAATTCGATTTCAAAGTTGACTTAGCATGTTGAAAGAAGTATGGGATTATACTTCACATATGTGTATTCAATCAATCAATCAAAATATTGTTATTTCACTTAAACCTACCCTGGCACTTATGAAACGTCAGAAGCTAGGTGCACGGTTTCAATTGGTCGTTTCCTATGGAGAAGAGCCGGCAAGAAACTCCACGGTTACTCTTTTAAAATAATTAGCTTTTACAATGTTTTTAAATCACAGTGTTAATAGGTATGAGAGGACAGTGTAGGCCTGACAAGAAGTACCAGGTACTTAACAAAACATAAATGATCTACAAATCCAGTCTATTAAGTCTACAACGTTCTCACATTAACAAAATACAAAATAATATATGTAAAATATTAATAAAACAATAAAAATAAAAAGCTATTTAAACCAAATGACATGTTTGCTATTACAACTGTAACAAGTCTGAATTAAGAATTAATATTCTGTCCACAAAGCCACTAATAAATAGACATTTGACCATAACATTAACCAAAAGCTTAACAGAAATCTGTATCCTCCTACATACTCCAAAAATCCTCATCACGCGAACACTCTATTCACAGAAGCACTGATTCTCTTTGTAAGAACTGTTATGATGACCATACAGCTTCCAGACTCAATGATTATTCTAGACTTATAGTCAACTTATGGTTTGATAATATTTTGACGGGCGTGTAGACCCAGCGTAGCGTTTCGTAGCGGGCAGTGCTACGACCGTGCCGCGCTACGGGTTTATGCTACGTTGACTGGCAACACAAACTTTTATTTTCCAATAAATCTACGCCGTTAAAAGTAGCAGAGACGTGCTACGAAATCCAGGCATATTTGATTAGTGTTGCCTCACAATGTACATCGGTATTGTCCATATACTTAGTAATGCGTCTGTAACGCTCATGTTATTATACTAAGTAAGTTAGTAGTTTTATCAATATGTGTCATCGTAACACATTGTAAACCGCCGATCGATATTGTACTGAGTTTACATTAAAAGCAAAACGTTGTTTCCTGTTAACATCATTATGATTATAATGATAATAACATTGTTAAGGTTTAAACATTAGCCCGAAATTCGAAAGCCTTTACCTTACTTTATTTAATTATGTTAATTAATTAACACGACACGTGTACACAAATTATACGTTGTGTTCTAAGAATAGAGAGGAGTTCATGCTTGTATTTTTAAATAATTTGATTTCGGCTTCTCCACGTGTAACGAATTTTCGTGTGTAATTTGTGTGTAAGTTGTTTCTCACTTACGTTGAAGACACACAGCTAGGTGCTTCAGTTAGTGCTCAGCGTGGGGTCCTGGGTTCGGTTCCTACGTCAGGAAAAATGTTCTTTTAACTGAATAGACAGCTGTGGTGCTGGGGAGTTTGTTGCGTCACTCCTTCACAGCTACTATTAAAGCAGTAAGAAGTGATAATGGCTTGACAAACCTATTAATTATTGCTTACGGATAGAACTGATTTGTGAAATAGCAATATGCTTGATGTCCCTTCAACATGCGATGGAATATGACTTCTTCCACGAAATATGAAAGAACGTCGTAAGTGTTACAAGCTTTAGTCGTAATAAAACCAGAAATAAAAGGATTTTTATACAATTTCCGCATATTTTTTTCCGCCTTGTATTAATACAACTAATTATCACATTTGTATCCAATTAGTCATTTATTTATTTATTTATTATTAAACACTTTGTAGTCTTAACAGGTCATCCAAAGGTGCCTACAAATAAGTAACTTTTCGTAATATACACATTTTTATATCTATACATATATACATTTTTGGGATGGGAATTTATCAAATAACTTCTCCCGCTCTGGGCGGAGCGGGTTTGTCAAACTGTTACTGACTAAAACCCACTCGTTTTCCTTCTGTTGTCTGCGTTGCCAGGGGTCTCGGTAACCCTTTCGGACTTTCCAGCGACCCCGACAGGCATCGGCCCTAGTGGACTCCTACACTTGTGCTGACATCTCTTTCAGACACGCGTGGAACACATCATCAGCATATTAAGTACAAATCGAAAATGCGTTGAAAGTAGAGGTAACTTCGAAGTGTTTTTCTAACAAGAAACTTTGATTGTTATATCAATCAAATCAAATCAAAAGTCATTTATTCAAACTAGGCTGAAAATCAGCACTTTTCGAACGTCAAAGTTACATAAGACAGTCCCCCAAAAATGCCCACCCGTCACCACTTCCTAGTGCTTTAGCTGGGAAGAAGAAGTGGTGGAACAAACTCCCCAGCAGCACGTCTGTCTGTTTAGTTATATAAACTTGATTCTATACAAATCGTATGCAAAGTAATTAACATTACGAAACACAAAACATTGGATTAAATCACACACTTGCCATACGTTAGCTAGCACGCGCCAGTATACCAATAAAACAAAGAACAAACTGTACTCAAGCAGATAAAAATTTCAACATAAAAAAAACGTAAATAGAACTTAATACCTAAATAAAAGCCTCCAGGCATAAAGGGCGTGCCCGCTTACATAAGGCAATTGCTGTAGCTCGAAGTGAGAAATGATAAACTAGTAACCCCATCGAAGTAAAATAAGTAAACAATTACTAATAACAATTAAAACCATGATCAGCAAGACGACCAGTCACCACAAGCAGCACCCGTTCACGAGCATAACGCAAAGATCAGCCATCACCCCCCTCGCCATATTGGAGGGAAGGAGGCAACCCGACCCCCGACGCTACCGCAGGCAGTGACATCTAAGGGAGCATGACGAGCTTGCTGCCGGTTGCTCAGGCAAGAATAGTATAATCAATAGTCGAGGACGCTAGCTAACCACTTATTGCAATACAACTCATAAAACACACATTGTAATGAGTAGATTATGTCACTAATAAATTAAAATTTATCTAAATTAAATTACATTGACTTATACAGTCGAACAAAAAAATTATCAATTATATGAACTCATATAACCTGTCAGTAGGAAAGCTAATTCTGGAGAAAGAACATAAACATTGTCTTGAGTTAATCACAGCGACCAACTATTCTTATCGTTTAAGTAGTCATTGATACAATAGTATGCCTTTGAACAAAGGGTGGATTTTACTTTAGTTTTAAACGCATTAAAAGGCAAATCTAGCAAAGAAGAGGGCAGCATGTTATAAAAAGTTATACCAAGCCCAACAAATGAGTTATGTACCTTATGAAGCCGGTGAAATGGATTATTTCGTAATTTGTCCTTATTTCTGGTGTTAATATTGTGAATATCACTATTTTTAGTGTATAAGTGTATATTTTGCCTAATATATAAGATGTTGGCGAAGATGAATTGTGATGCCACCGTGAGAATACCAACATCTTTAAAAAAATCTCTCAGAGAAACTCTGGCACCAAGCTGGTAAATAGCTCGAACAGCTCGTTTTTGAAGAACGAATATATTTTGAATGTCAGCGGCTTTGCCCCACAGCAGAATACCGTAGGACATAACGCTATGAAAATAACTAAAATAAACTAATCGAGCTGTATCAACGTCAGTGTATTGTCTTACTTTTCTGACGGCGTAGGCGGCCGAACTGAGCCTGCCCGCTAGGCTTGATATATGAGGGCCCCACTGAAGTTTGGCATCTACTGTTATACCAAGAAAAACTGCCGAGTCTACAGTTTCAAGCACCCCATTATCTAAGACGATGTTGGGACCTAGATTCCTAACATTTGGCAAGGCAAACTTTATACATTTCGTTTTCTTGGCATTGAGAACTAGGTTATTCGTCGTAAACCAATCCGTGACCATTGAGAGTGCACTGTTTACGTCATCAAAATCTTGTCTATTCCTGTTTACTTTAAAAAGAAGTGAGGTGTCATCTGCAAACAATACAACGTCACAGATACCCTTTAAATAAAATGGTAAGTCATTAATATACACTAAGAATAAGAATGGACCCAGTATTGAGCCTTGAGGTACACCTAACTGAACTGGTAACCCGGAAGATTTTACACCATTCACATCTACACATTGGAACCTATTATGTATATGTTTCTGTTCCACAAAAACTTAAGAAATATCATACAGTTACTCAAATTATTTTTATTTTATACCTAAGTGTAGTAGCTGATATAGCTACACAATATTATAATGATATTTGGCTCGCCTACGCACCACCACGTGCTTGCGGGCTGGCGGTTGGGCATAGAATGACCCCCACTCACCCCGCACCTCGTGACGTATGCGCTCGAGACAAATCATAATTATATCTAGATACACTACATCCCTTCCTTATTTTAATTTATTTTATTTCTGTATTATATACCCCCTGTATTAAATAATAGGGATCTTTAGGAAGAAATAATAAGTATACATATTCATCATCTAGTATTTATTAAGTTACACGTAGTCTGCACGATATTACTTTTCTGTAGTGAATCACTTATCCTTTTGCTAAATAAATAAGCCCAACTTAGGCATCTTTATCGTTATTTTTTATCAATCATCACAAATAATTGCTTTATTCAAGAACTCCATTATACCTAATCAATATAATTTCCAGTTTATTATGTCCGGCACCTTCCTTTTCCTTTCCTTCAATTTTTTTATTTTTATTATTTTATATCTCTTCTTAATTTCTCGAGTTAGACGTATCTCCTAAATTTAGTTCTTCGCATCATTAAAATTTTTCCATTTTTCTTTCCAGATGTAATACGTTTCTCCTTATAACTTGTCCTGTTGAATCATTTCATACTATAATATCTTCTCCTGCTGTTTTTTTCAACTGTGTGAGGAGTTGAGTCATAATTTCAACTTAATTTGCTATCTTTAATGATATTTTTTAAATATACTTTTTCTCCTGGAACTAAATAAATTACTGTTTTGCTTTTCGTTTTCTATTTACATATTTTTTTTCCAACTGTTTATTTTCCTTGTCCATATCTCTCACCTCCGAGTCTTCTAGTTGACGGTTGATATCACTGACCATTGGGATTTTTTTTTTTCACGAAATTGTTTTGGTAAATAATTCTGCCGGAGGTTTTCCTGTCACACTATGTGGGGTACATAATCAAGTATTCCTCTAAACACTCTCTTCAGTTCCTTCTCTAAGCCTGACTGATTTTTAAGCGTTTCGAGATATCCCTGTTTTGGCGTTCTACTTCACCATTCTGTTGTGGCCAAAACGGTGCGGTGTTAAACAAAAGCATGTTTCTTTGGTTACAGAACCGCTTGAATCCTTTGCTACGGAATTGTTTTCCATTACCTGCAGTTATTCTTGATGGATTTCTAAGACGGCTATTTTTTTTTTTTTTTTTCAGATTTAATAATATCTGCATTCATCTTCACCTCTTTATATCGACTAAAGTAATCCACCACGACCAACTTTCATTCTCCACTCGGAAGCGTTTTCGTAAGAGGGTTTGGTGGATTTGGAGCTGAGACAAGGTTGCATCCTTTGCAAGCCTTAACCAAAGTCTCAGCATCTTTATCGCACTTTGGCCACCACACTTTAGATCTCAATCTAGCCTTCATTAAGACTACGATGACCGGGGGTGACCCTCTTGAGCTGCCGTTAAAACTTGATTTCGTAGTTCACTTGAGATTACGATCCTAGTTGCATGGCACATGTGTGAGCACTTGGTACCTACTATAAAACTACCATTTGCTGAGTACGACTTTAATTGACTTGAATGTGCCCTGGCGGCTGAGAGCATGTCATGCTCACTCAAATGTCTCGCTGGTGGTGGTGTGTTGCATTAAGTTCCCTTGAAAATTGTTGAGCTGAATGGTGCTGATCCATGCGTCATGTTCATGAACGGGTGCCGTCAGTAGGGACTGGTCATCTCTTAGCTCCCACGGCTTATTTGAATGTTTCGATAGTTTTTGATTTTATCTTTTTATTATGGATACTTTTAACGTGCACGTCTTTTTACATTGTTCTCACATGTATAATTTCAACATGAATGATGTAACCAATATTTTTGTAACAATATTTTAATTTAAAAGAGTGTCCGCTTTGGAATGGGCATCTAGCTTCATCTTTCTGGTTTACCGACCCCTTGACAATTCAAAAGTGCCTGTATTTGGTTTATTTGAAATAAATGCTTTGAGTTTGAGTTCTTCTCAACAAACTCTTCATTAAAGCACAGCTCAATTTCACATAACTTGTAATTGTTTGACTTCATCATCCCATTTGTTATTGTAATGTAAATACCTTCTTTGTCACGGCGGTAAGCTTAGCGTTCTCTACAATCCAATGTACGTAATCTTCGATTTCATTTACTGATGAATTCTCCAAGTGCATAATCTAGACACACAATCTGCAATGTTTTCTTTGCTTGGTTTATAGACGACCTGAATACATATGTCTGGAGTCATAAAATCCACCGTTCTCTTCTGGCGCATGATTTTAACTTGGGGCCGAATATAACCTCAAGTGGTTTATGGTCAGTTATCAATTCGAATCCCTTACCATACAGAAAAACGTGGCAGTGTTCTACAGCCCATACTAAAGCCAGAGCGTCCTTCTCTACTTGGCAGTATCGCCGTTTGCAGTCTGTCAATATATTATGCCCTTATGCGATAACCCTTGGCTCTTTGTGGTCTATCTGTATCAAGACACCACCTAATACTACTGGACTAACATCGGCTATAACCACTGTAGGAATACGGGATAGAGCTCTTTAGCTCTCTAGAGAGACTTTAGCTCATTAAACCTGGCATCCAATTTGAAACAACCCCAGAACTGACTAATTTCTGATCCTTATCAGTGTTGGGTTATGTTCCGAAGTAGTACTTTGAGAGGTTCAGTTTTGGTAGCTAAATTAGCAATCCATTTCCCGATACAGTTTATAAGACCCAGGAAGCTCTGAAACTCACCTATGTTACTAGGTGGTTGAAATCCCTGGATACTTGATATACATTTCTGTAAAGGTTTGACTCCTTTGTCCGGAAATTCATGTCTAAGAAATTGTATCTCAGTCATTCCAAATAAACATTTGTCTTTTCGCACCAAATTGTCCTCTACTAAAGTTTCTATTCCTTTCTTTAATCTGCGGTCGTGTTCTTCTCTATTTTTCACATATACTAAATTTCCTTACTTCCACAAATAGGTGTCTGTGTTCTATAGTCGTCTTTCTCCCCTCTTTTGTTAGTTTTTGTATCCACTTTATTTATATCATTTTTAATTTTTTTATTTTTTTATTTAGTCATTATATTCAGTTTTATTGCAGTCTTGAAGATACTGGTTCCACTGTACCAGTTAAATTAATTTTTGGGAATATTGTAGAATATTTCTTGTAATTCTAAATCGCCAAAATGCAATAAGCTTGCTCTTTTCTTCTCAGTCATCAACACCAGAAGCGTCGAGATAGATAAACGAGTGCTCGTTTCTATCGCTCCCATCGAGCTCCAACCGAAGAAGGTCCTTCAAATTCGATCTTCTCAAGCATGAGTTAGTACATGGCAATTACCCGGAACCACCAAGTTTCTAGTTGTTTCAATATCAATTGAATGATCAGAAAATTCTGCTTATTTAACTTCTCAAGTATAAGTTGTGACATGGCAATAACCTGGAACAACCAACATTGTTGTTCCAATACCAATTTAATGATCAGGAAATTCTGCTTATTTGATCTTCTCAAGTACAATTTGTGACATGGCAATAACCAGGAACAACCAATACTGTTGTTCAAATACCAATTGAATGATCAGAAAATTCTGCTTATTTAACTTCTCAAGTATAAGTTGTGACATGGCAATAACCTGGAACAACCAACATTGTTGTTCCAATACCAATTTAATGATCAGAAAATTCTGCTTATTTGAACTTCTCAAGTATGACTTGTGGCATGGCAATAACCTGGAACAACCGATATTGTTGTCCAATACCAATTTAATGATCAGAAAATTCTGCTTATTTGAACTCCTCAAGTATGACTTGTGAAACGGCAATAACCTGGAACAACCAATATGGTTGTTCCAATATCAATGTAATGATCAGATAATTCTGCTTATTTTACCACTCAACTGACAACATTTCCATGGCACCGCATAGTGTACCATTAAAATTTTTTACCCATTAAAATTTAATTGAAATTACTCTACTTAAATACTAAATTATTGTTATTATTACTTCTTCATTATTATTACTGTTTTTTTTTCTTTTTTTTTTTTTCAGCCGTGAATATATTGTTTATTATTATTAATTTATTGTTTTTAACTTATATATATATTATATATATAAGTTGTTTCTGTTTTAAGGGCTCATTCATTTATAATGCTGTCAATAAATTAGTGACCATTAATGCTGTTGAAGACATAATTATCCTTTGAACAATGTCAAACTGAGTCAATTTAATGACCAGCAGTGCTGCTTTCATATAATATTATTTGTTGGTATGTGGTATCAATTTAATGATCAGTTTTTGTATTTAAAACTGCTATATTGTCAATTTGATGACCAGGCACTTCGCCAGCTCACGTGGAAGTAGGTTACTCGGGGTTCAGGGTTGCCAACCATGCTGATTAAAACAGTATTTTACTTTGTGTTCCTCTTTTGTACTGTTCAATAATAAAGTTCTAAATAAGTAATTATACGAAACTTTAAAGTTTAGTAATAAGAGTTAATTTTCTTTCTTTAACCGCATTGCTTATTTTGTAAAAGAAAATTGGCACCCCACGTGGGGAACCTATACCCATTTATTTAGGCTCCACCGCTTAGTAAACTTCAAGTCACCAACCAATTATCAATTGTGTTTGAAGTAGGTATTCCAAAGTAATTACTAACGAAACACTTTGAATAATCTTAAACATGATGTTTGAATTTTTTCAAACAAACATAGTCAACTAAGGCCTAAAGACTCACCCGACTTGCGATCGTGATTCGTACCTTACTTTATTTACTGAAGTAAGTCGTAAAATAAACGAACTTATTTGTGTAATAGGCACTCGCAATAAGTTATTTTATTTATTTATTTTATTATTTATGTATACACAGTAAAATATAAAGAGATAACCTAATTATAATGTTTTGTTTTTTTTTTTCAATTATCTTGTTTTAATTATTTACTGAAACAATTAAAAACCTTCATCATCTGCCTGCCTTTTCCCAACTATGTTATGGTCGGCTTCCAGTCTAACCGGATGCAGCTGAATACCAGTATTTTACATGGAGCGACTGCCTATCTGACCTCTACAACCCAGTTACTGGGCCACACACGATACCCCTTGGTAAGACTGGTTGTCAGACTTTCGGGCTTCTGACGACCCGTAACGACTGTCAAAGATCTACAAATGACAGCCGGGACCAACGGCTTAACGTGCTTTCCGAGGCACGAAGGGGTCTTGGTATGTAAAGATGGTCACCCATCCACGGACCAACCGCGGCAAGCGTAGCTTAACCTGATCGATCGACCCGTGCGGCTGTTATTAATTAGCCACCAGCCCCACAATTAAAAACCTTAATTAGGAATATTATTATGTGAAATTTTACCTGGGTATAAAACAGGATAATGTTACTTCCTTTATTGTAAATTAAATAAGTATTAACACAGCCCCCTGTTACATGGGACTTAAACATAACAGGCTAAATATGCGTTTTACTACTCGTGTACAAACAGCCTATACTACTAGTACACCTCTGCCTTACCCTTCGGGAAATAAAGGCGTGATATTGTGTGTGGTAACACTATTAAACGTTTGAACTCAAATATAAACGTACCTACATTTTTTAATCTATAGGAATATTAGCAGTTTAAACTTATTTATACATTTTATGCATTAACATTTACCTATCAGTAGGTAGGCACTAAATGGCGAAATGTGTCTGTACTAAGTCAAAATATTATTAAGCGTATAAACATTAATTTAGTGCGTATTCGTAAATAACAAATTAATAAATAATAAAAAGTTACCAGTGCAGCGACGCGGCGTGGAGCGGCGCGGCGGCGGAGCAGCGCGGCGCGGGCATGCCGATGTAATGAGTCATTCATAGATAGCAAATCTTTGCTTAACAACTTTAACATAAGATTAATCAGTGGTCACCACTGCTGCACCGTTACGATTAACTTTAGAATCTAGATAGCGGAGTTAAGGTTTTAAGTTTAATGGGTACCTTGTTTTTAATATTTAAACAATTACATAAAGTTGGGAATTGAAATGTGTTGCGGCATAAATGCATAATAGTATCATTCCAATATGCTTAGTTAAGTTTTATTTTCTAATATATATTTTTATCTCGCCACAGGCACATTTACCTACCTTTTATTTTTTTTAAAGTAGATCACTTTACTTACAGTTTTGTTTTTTTTTTTTTTTTTTGTTTTTATCCTCGTCGCCAAATGTAGTAGCTGATATAGCTACACAATATTATAATGATATTTGGCTCGCCTACGCACCACCACGTGCTTGCGGGCTGGCGGTTGGGCATAGAATGACCCCCACTCACCCCGCACCTCGTGACGTATGCGCTCGAGACAAATCATAATTATATCTAGATACACTACACTAAGTCTTGTCAATTTCATGAAAAATCTTTAGGATTGGCAATTTTTTAGTCCCACTCTTAATCTGTTGGCTGCAGAGTAGGTTTTTGTCAGACTATTCCATAACAAAAGTCGTTTTTGATTCTCATAGTCATAATTAGTTTAAAGCCTTTATTCACTGACTTCACGTGAAGAAACGTTATCTTGTTTTGTGTGAATATTCCTAATGGTTCCTTTCGTCTCAGAAAGTCTGAGTATATTATTAGAAGTAATTTTCCTAACAAAATTCTTCACTAAGATAATATATCTTCATTAATTTCCTACTTCAATTTTAATTCCGCATTCGACAATGACGGGCCATTGTAACGCTAATCTTTTACGAACTCCAGTATTTTATGTTCCATAATTTGGCAGTTTAATTACAGTAATAAATACAGACTGAATATTTGAGAAGTTGAGCTATAAAGTGAATCCATGATCAAGAGATTTAACTGCCCTGAAATGTTCGTGGGATTCGTGAAATAAACGATTTTGGACTCTAATTACCTGCCTTTTCTATTTATAAATAACATTTATCTCGGGTTACACGTACCAGATATAAAAAGACCCTTCACGAAGCCGTCGGCGTCGTCTACGCGTTTTGTAAGTACATCAAACTTAGTAACTTTGTGCAAAAATAAGTAACTTTTGCAAAATCTTTGTGCAAAAACTACTTTTACTATTGGTGCGGAAATTAGCTGTTTACAATGCTGCTTGCTTGTTGTTTGCTGAGCGCAATGTAACGCACACAACAAATTTTGCACACATAAGCAAATTTTTTCCACGATTGCTGAATCGTGGGCGTATTTAAAGTTAAGTTATAACATTTAAAATTTAATACGGGCTTGAATGGGAAATAAATAGTTTTGAAACCGGTAATGCTAGATCGTTTTGGTGTCGCAAGTTTCATGACTGGGTATAATGATATTGTGTTCTGTAAAATGTGGTCAACAGCTGTCCATACCTCCTATATGTCAAGATTCGTATACACCTTTTTAGGGTTCCTTACGTCCGAATGAAAAAACGGAAGCCTTATAGTAACAGTCGTGTGTTTGTCTGTCCGTCTGACACAGCCAATTTACTCCGAATCTATTGGACCGATAAGGTTGAAGCTTGGTAGACAAATAAATAAATGATTTTTTTAATATGGCGGTCATGTTTGGGGAGCAAATAAAAAGATAAAAACAAACAAACACACTCACACACAGTTTTGCAAACGTGTGACATATCAACCGAGGTTGTTTGTGTGTGAGGATCCCAATTAAAATGTTATAATCTTAAAAGAAATAGTGTTAAAGTTATTTAAGAAAATAGATCAACATTGACCATTTATCGTTTCTCCGAAACTACTGAGCCTAAAATTTTGAAGAAAAAAATACAGATAGTAGTTCTATACCTCTAGATTTTAGGAAAACCTATAAGAAGTCTGTGGTGTTAAAATAACATGGTAAATCTCACAAAAATGTGCGTACAAACTTACATTTGCAGTTGGAATGTATGTTTTAAACTACAATTCATTGTACATACGGAACCCTCACCACGAGAGTTCAACTCGCACTTGTACGATTTTTTTGTAGCTTGAACAACTTATCTGAGTTCGTACTATTTCCCCAAAGCATTATACCCTAACGGAGCCAAGAGTGCGCGTATGTGTTATAGGCTGCTTTAGCAGATTTGAAATCCATAGATCTATTCAATTCCGATAAAGCATAAAATAATCTTGATTTTGTTTATATACGTAAGTGTGCTATATTGCGATATTTACAATTTAGTTGTCAATATTAAGGCCCAATAAACCCCCGCCGTTAAAAATTACCAACGCAGTCTAATTTAGTTTTTTTATAGGTAAAATTTATTTCTAGAGGTCGTTTTTGATAGGGTCTAAATTGCATTATTTAGTTTTAGCGAAGTTTTAAGGTTATGTCGGAAATAATTCGATGGATGTCATTATTAGGGGAAATGCTATCGGCGAACAAACCGCTTACTGCATCTATTATTTTAGATTGATTCAGGGAGGTTGTTGATGTATATAAGAAATAATATGCTTCCGAGTAATGCTACCTCGTGGAATTTATTTATTTATATTCGTTTTTTTCAGATTTAATATTAGTGATTTCTCCAGTACTATGGTTGTAGTGCATGGTTTTCCAGGTAATACATGAACCATTTATGAGCAATGCCTCGTACACTTCCGTCCAATATATTTAAGAGGATGTTATATTGAACTCTATTGCGATGATCGGATGAAAAGGAGAAATAGAAATAAACGAATGATGAGAGTGTTATGAATTATAAATTTCACAAAATACAAGTGACACACAACGGAAAAAAAAGAATGCTATAAGCCAGCAATAATAATTCAACTATAGATGCTGCCAGTAAAGGTGTAGAATGAACAAGAACATGTAAAAGTATCTTAAATCTCTTTAAGTACCGAACATGTAGGCGGGAGGAAACGCCCGGGTGTCACCATTGTGTCGATCGCCCGGAGGACACGGTGGAGCACACGGTGGAGGTCTGCCCGGCTTGGGCAGAGGCCCCTGGCAACACAGGCAACAGGAAGGAATACGGGTGGGTTTTAGTCAGTAAAAGTCTGACACACCCTGCCGCTCCGCCCAGAGCAGGAGAAGTTATTTGATGATTAGGAAATCAATACCAAAAAAAAGTAAAAGTACCGAACATGTACCTATCGAAAACAAAACAAAAAAAAAACCATACAGACAAACATGAATATATTATAACCTCCTCCTTTTCGAAGTCGGTAAAAAAAATAAACGCTTAGGCCACCATTGCCTGCTGTGTAGAAACCAAGGGTAGGTTCAAAATCTAGTATCTTTTTGAAGCCGTAGGTAATAAGTGCTATTCAAATTTTATTTTGAAAGTACCAACTGTCTTTATATATTACGTGATGTAATAATTTATACAAAGTAAAGTGCCTACTTGGGTTCGAACCTACGACATACCACTCGGAAAGTTCGGCCGTTAGCACTGGGTCACCACTACTCACTGCTAATGTTTATCATTATAGATAAAACTTGAAGCTAATACAACTATACAATAATCTAAGTTCCTGTTTGTAGCGTAGGCACCTGTCCTGCTGACGCTCTGCGCACTGCGTGTGTTGCTGCGCGACACCGGTACATCAGGCACACCAGGCTCCGTATTTGACCTCCGGATACGGAAGCCATTCCGGCGGCACTGTACAAGAGGTACAGAGCGGCGAAGACCACCCTCCAAGCGGAGATCCTGCGGGCCAGGGGTCTGGCCCGCGAGGAGTCACTGGAGACTCTGAACAGGGACCCGTGGGGACGCCCGTACAAAGCGGTATGGGGTAAATTCCGCCCATGGGCTCCCCCGATGACGCAGTCTCCGGCCCCAGCTTTTGGAGGACGTGGTGAGCGCTCTGTTCCCTTCGCGAGGGGAATACACCGTCCCGCCCATGGCTCCGCCTACTGCGGTGCCCGATGCGGACCACACCGCCGACGACGACGATGACGATGCTCCAGAGGTGACCGAGGTAGAAATGAGAGTGGCGGTACGCAGGCTGAATGCCAAAAATACCGCCCCATGACCCGACGGCTTACCTGGGAAAGCTTGGGTCCTGGCCTTGGAGGCTCTCGGGCCTCGATTCGAAAAGGGCTCCTAAGCGCATGCGTGGAGAGGGGCCAGTGCCCGCTTCGTTGGAAGACGGGGAAACTGGTCCTCATAAAGAAGGCAGGGCACCCTGCGGACTCTCCGTCCGCTTATCGGCCCATCGTGATGCTCGACGAGGTGGGCAAGCTCTTTGAAAGAGTCATTGCAGACCACCTCGTCGGCCAGCTGGTGCGGGTGGTGCCGGATTTGGCGGAGAGCCAGTTTGGTTTCCGCAGGGGGCGCTCTACGGTGGACGCTATCATGCGCGTGCAAGCCCTCACGACGGAGAATGCTGTTGCCTAAGGTGGGGTCGTTTTGGCGGTGTCTCTAGACATCGCCAATGCCTTCAATACCCTGCCCTGGAGTTGCATCAGGGAGGCACTCCAGTACCACCGGATGTCGACCTACCCCTGTCGTGTGGTCGAGCCCTACCTGACGGACAGGGCCGTCATCTACCCCAGTTACCAGGGAGTGTGGAACCGGCAAGAGATGTCGTGCAGTGTCCCACGGGGATCAGTCCTGGGGCCTTATCTGTGGGACATCCGATACGACTGGGTGCTGCACGCCGACCGCCTAGTGGCGTGCTACGCTGACGACACGTTGGTCTTGGCGCAAGGGAGGACTCGAGGTGGCCCTGCACAAGTCCGAGGCCATGTGTTTTAATGGCCCTCGGAACGCGCCACCGTCGTGATCCCAAATAACGGAGGAGTTTACATCGGCGTCGAGTCGACGATGAATTACCTGGGACTCGTCCCCGACAGCCGGTGGAACTTCGTGGAGCGTTTCCGACGTTTGACTCCCAAACTGGAGCGGGCAAGGGCTGCTGCCCAATCTAGGGGGCCTAAACGCCTCCTGCTGGAGGCTCTACGCGGGGGTCGTGTAGTCCATGGCCCTTTACGGAGCTCCTGTGTGGGCGCGTTCCGTGGCGCTGCGGCCAGCTCACCAGTTGAGCACGGCCCAAAGGGTTATAGCCATCCGGCTGGTCGCTGCCTCAAAGGAGACCGTACGGTATCCCTGATACCGCACGGTCTCCTGTCCGGACCCCCCTTGCCGGATTGCCGCTATGGGATCTGGAGGCAAACGTCTTCGCGCGCGTATAGGATTGGCGTGACGAGGCGAAACGCTGAGGCGTAACTCCGCTGCCGTAAGAAATCGCGGCACAGTGGACGGAGCTCCGGTGGGATCTCATGGCGACATGGAGAGTACGGTTCTCGCAACCCAGTGCTGGGCACGCCACAATTGGGGCGATAAGTCCCCTCTTTGAGGAGTGGCTAGAGAGGCGCTACGGCGTCCTCACCTTCCGTCTGACGCAGGTTCTCACCGGACATGGCAGCTTCGGAAGGTTCCTGTGTCGGGTACGGCGGGAGGAAACGCCCGGGTGTCACCACTGTGTGGATCGCCCGGAGGACACGGTGGAGCATACGGTGGACGTCTGCCCGGCTTAGGTAGAGCACCGCCGTGTCCTCGTGGAGACGATCGGTGGCAGGAATCTCTCGCGTCCGGCCCTGGTTCACGCCATGGTACGGAGCGAGCGGGCATGGGCAGCCGTCACCTCCTTCTGCGAAGCAGTAATGCTTGCGAAGGAGGAGGCGGGACGGTTGAGGGAAAGGCAAATTTCGCGCCCTCTCGCCCCTAGCCGCCGCAGGAGACGCCCTGGGCGTCGGGAATCCCGGGCGGATTTCCAGCCACCGTAAGCGCGGGCTTGCGGACGGTAAGCAATGAGTAGCTCACCGTCCGGTAAGGACCAGGCCCGGGTCGACGGCGAATTATATTCCACGCGCGCCTCAAAGAGATGTCGTCAGCACAAGTGTAGGGGTCCACTAGGGCCGATGACTGCTGGGTTCACGGGAAGGTACTAAAGAGTTACCGAGGCCCCTGGCAACACAGGCAATGGAAAGAATACGGGACGGTTTTAGTCAGTAAGAGTCTGAGTCTTCCTGCTCCGCCCAGAGCGGGAGAAGTTATTTGATGATATCCCACCCCAAAAAAAAAGCACCTGTCCTACCATCACGGTGGTCCAAGTCCTAAAGCGCGGTCGTAAATACTTTACTTTATTAAATTAGATTTTTCGGAAGGGTAAATAATAAAAAATACTTCACAAATGTACATTAATGCTTTATTAACATAATTTAATACATAATATACAATGAACTGTACAATATGTACTGTTTATATATAAATTTAAATAGTCAATATTTGAGATTTATTGTCCCTCGTTCGGAAATACATCTGAATATGATATTAATGCTATTCATGAAAGGGATATAATTAAATATGTATTCTTTTATATATTATACATATTATATACAACAAAAAGCAAGAAAACTAAAACCTCAATTTATTTACAAACGTAATCATAACCACATCTCTATGTTAAAATAACCACAACAACCAACCTAATTTCAATTTAAACTAAATTCGTAATAAATCTAAAACTTGCCTCGAAATAACGCTCTTTTTCTTACGGGGAAGTTTCCGAAGACTAGTAATGAATACCTATTCATTACGGAAACTTCTGAGCTTAGAAAAAGTCTATTAAGTACTTACGAATACGGACTATCCGTAAGTACTCGCGACATTTTTCTTGTGTGAGCCCGCCTGAAGGCCTTATAATGTATGTTGTTAGATTCTACTGCCTCTTCGGATAATTTCCCGATAGATAATAGAGCATACTGTGCCACTTCAGCACCATGGATGAGGTCTTTGTAAACGGAAGCTGGGAGGTTATACCACGGATATTCTTGAATTAAAACTCGCGCGGTTGCCAAAGCATATTTATTAAATTTATCTGAATCAATATTAAAACCCGAGGACAAGGCTTATAAAATTGTGGACCAACGATCAATCAAATCTTCATTTAAGCCAGTAATTTCAGCTGAAACTGCAGAATTAGAGAAAAAAATTCGTGCCGTTTTTCCATCGTTCGATGTCCCACTTCCGCCACTTCGTGGTTTGTCTACTATTAAACCTAATCTACGTCTAAACTCATTCTGTACATACGACTTCCTATCTGCTACTTGTCTCTTCTCATCATCCGACCTAACCTGCCACTTCTTAACATCCATCCTGTAAGCAAGATGAACAAAATATTCGAAAAAGCGAATCCAACAATGTAAAGGTGATAGGCCAAACTCAAACCTACTTTCATCACGTTGTTTCTGTAAGCAAACGTCTATTTCGTTAATTTTTTGGCAGTTACTCCACGAATATAATACTTACAGGATGATGATTCACTCAAAGCAGTACACACTTTACCATCCACCATAGTTAACTATAAAGAGTGCTGAATTCTGAAATCGCGGTTATTAACACTAAAATAGTTGCAGTCAAATTCCGAATCTTTTGTCGGATGTAGGCTTCCTCTTCCTTAGATACTTCAGAGGTTTCTTTCAACAATTAAAAGCTTATAGGTCTATAGTATCTAGTGGAAGAGGGTCGAGGATTTTTCCAAACTGTAATACTATCTGAAGGGCAATTTACTTACTTAAGTGGGACATAAGACGTCACAAATAAACTTCAGTCATCTGTACAAGAGGGATCTGAAAAAGACTGTTTGTATTCACTTTGGCCTGTCCAAATCAGTGGGGATTTGAACAGGCCAAAGTGAATCAAAGTCAAATTATGAGTGGAATCTTTTGGCAGTCTATCTAAAATTTCTTTTTGCGACTCGAGTACTCTAGAAGTTGTGTGATCTAATAAACTTTGCAATTCTACTTCTGCTTTAGATTCTGAAACGGATAAGTTTTCGGGATAGCATTTATTTTTAGCAGTCAGTAGACTTTGGTAACATGGTAAAATGTCACATGCAGTTTTATTGTTAATGAAATTCTTAATGAATAAATATTGATGCTTCGTCAACTTAGCCTTAACAAAAAGGGATTCACAACGTATACACATTAATCACGCCGACAAGGTAGTAAAATAAAATCTTGAAAAAAAAAATTGGGACGCACGTAAATTGGGGATGGTATTTTTTATCTCGTCCATCCCATGGTGCGGGGTATATTTGGATATGCCGTTCAAAAATATTGTGGGTCAATGAAGACCATTATTGATTCAGGGATCCATTTGCGTGTATTAAGCTTTAAAGTGCTAGTTTTTGTTAGAGTCAAAGTGTCCCGCCCCCTGCCAGCTAAATTATTGTTTTTGGAGATGTGAAAAAAATCATGGCAGTAGTAAATATAATGAAATTAAAAATAGAACTATCACAGCTAAGTAGGCTTTACAAATGAACGAGTAATAGTCGACCCACTTAAATTTGCAGTTTGAAATTTGACCGTGACGTATATATGGGAAAACGTGTTTTCCATCTACAATGTTAAGGTTGTGTTTGGGATAAATTCATCCCAACTACGGAACCCTTCTTTGTGCGTGGTCCGAGACGCACTTGGCCGGTTTTTAGTTGCTAGCTCTACTCGCTTCTCGTTAATTGCCAGTGTTGTTAGTATTATGGCCACAGATATTCCCCACTTTCTTGTGGATAGAACCTATGCATGGCCACACACACACATAACCAGCCTATAATGTTCCCACTGCTGGGACACAGGCTTCCTCTCTGTGAGAGGGAGTGGGCCGTAATTCACCACGCGGGCACAGTGCGGGTTGGTAAACCAATGGCCATTTCTAACAAATCTCATAGAAATCATAATGTAAATAACATAAAGATAAGAGAAAGAAGAGAGAGAAGTGCAGATATATCGAACAAAAATATTTATGAATACCATATTGCCGCTTTAAATCAACCGTTTCCTATTATATTCTGAACAAAATATGAGAATAGCTTTGCAAAACAATTCTATTATTGATTCTTCAAATATATTATTTGCTGACCGCAAGGATAAATCTTTGACTTCACTACACTTCGCCAAAGATGTTTTCACTTCGTCTTATAAATTATAAAGACAAAAAACATCAGAGCCTATAAAACCTTACGCTAATGTATGACTGAATAATATATAGATGATACTGTGTAGAAAGATGTAGAAGATCCATTCAGAATCCAAAGAATCACCCTTTAATATCTGTAAGTAGGCGCCGTAAAACACAACAACTTAAGAAAGTTCGTAACAGTATCTTTCATAAAAGCACTGACAACAATACATGGCGTAAAAAGGCCTCGAAGCCGTCTTCTACGCATTCTGTACATCAAACTTAGTAACTAAGCGCAAAACATTGCTGGCAAATGACTTCCAGTTTTGTTGTGAATATTCACAGGTACAGGAATCGTGGAACAAGGTATTGAAATTAAAAAGATTTAAAACTTGTTTTCGTAAAAAAATGTCAATAAAAGTTGAAACTTTGACCTTCAATATCTCCGTAACCAGAAGGTTCCAAGGTGAGGTCCAGTACCCAAAAATGATCATAATAACGGGAAGAACAAGTGACTTTCGGCATCGGTAAGGGTATTTTTACACCCGTTATACAGCGATCACAATATTATATTCCAAGAGTAGAAGTTGTTGCTGAGATGTAGGGTGACCTTAACAACGAATAGAGAGCATGTTTGCGATTTTTTGACATGAAGATAACTATAATATCACCACTTTTATGCCAAACTTGGTAATTATAATATCTTCACGACTTCTACGCCAGTCACAGCCATATAGACCAGGGCCAATCCACTCAAAATACATATATTAAGAAAAAAAAATTGCGCTATACTAGTGGTCGGAAAATTTAGTTGATGATGTAAATAACAAAGGAAAAATAGTCCAGGCTCAGTTATGGAAGATTAACTTTACATTTAACTTCTTTCGATAGGATGCATAGTTTAGCCGCAAAGCGCAAATAACAAGTACAAACCCCTAAAAACGTATATATTAGCACCCCCACCCTTCCAGAACTTTTTCTGAGTCTGGACTGTTTTTTCCTTCATTATTTACATCATCAACTAAATTTTCCAACCACCCCAAATACTGCTATTTTTTTTTTCCTCAAACAGGATTGGCCCTGTTCTAATATTACAAAATAAGATTTGTATTTTGAGGTTTACACCATAGAGCTATTTTTGAATTTCAAAGTTCGAATTTCCAAAACTGACGTTCAACCCAAGTCTAAGTTGTCAATTATGTATTAAGAACTTCACATTGCTCGGAATAAAATTCAAATTACAATAACTGGCTTGAAGTTTTATGCTCGGACTTGAATTAGACCTCGTGTTGTAATGAGACGACCGGTATTTAGTAGTAGATGCTTTATAGGTTGAATACTGGTACTTCTGAACCTATTTCTTCATTTAGTTATTTTATCTTTTGCCATCAAGTCTAGACTTAAAGGACGATACTAATGTTGATCAGAAGTTTATCTAATCCTACTATCGACTAAGAAAAGTTTCGGAGAGACTAATGCTGATATGACTTGTAATATAAGTTGACGGAGTCTGATAGCAGAAATTAATGTTCATAAGTTTCTATGAGATTTGAAGGGTGGATCTGTATGTCTGTAACTAAAAATTGAAGATGTTAAATTGCTTATTTACAAGCCTTATAAAAGTTAATATTGATACTTTAATATCGACGATGAAGTGACAAGACAAAATAAAACGTTTCTTTTTCTTTTCCTGTAATATTATACTGGTAGATAAATTTATAAATTAACAGCAAAACCAAACGGTAGTGGAAGAAGAAATAAGGTCGTTGATCTCTGACAATCAGAAGCTGTCCCAACAAGTCGGGATGCTGCTCAAAGAGAAGCTGGATGCTGCCAGAGCCAACAACCATAACCAAGATAACAGCAAGGAGTTAGAGGAACTGAAAAAACAAGTCGTAAAATAAAACGTTTCTTTTTCTTTTCCTGTAATATTATATTTTGGTAGATAAAGGATCTACCAAAATATAATTTTACAGAAAAAGAAAAAGAAACGTTTTATTTAACAGGATACAGTTGCTTAATAGTTATTGTCAGATAACAGTAACTCGTTAAGAAATAAAATTTAAAGTTAGTTGCTTTTGCCAGCTCACCCAAACGATCATTTGACGTCTATCTACGTAAAAAGTTAAAATCGCCAAAAAGTCAGTTAGGAGTTCTTGTCACTTCATCGTCGATATGGTAGCTGAAATAAGTCAAGAAAAGAATTGATAAAACTGTTTTTAATGCCAACTGCGAGAAAGGTATAATGTTTTTTGTAAGTGGTACCTAAGGGTTAAGGAATATCTTTTTTTCCTTTTTCTTGCTCTGCATCTAGCAACTTAATAAAGTTACTAAAAAGATACAGACTTTATTCAGATGACTAGACACAGAGCAAAAAAAAAAATGAAATTTAAAACTAAAACCCAACTACGACCAAATCGCTAATTAAAAGGTATTAAAAAGGCATCGTAACAAAATAACATCGATTTTCGTACAACCGGAGTCATACAACATTACCTCATATTATTATGTCATACAAAATATTAAACCATTAACTTATGATCTAAGTGTATAATCCCACAAACAAGGACGGGAATAATCTGTGACTCCCGCATTCCCCTTAAACTTAAGGGGAAGATATATACAACAATGGTAAGATTGTCTTGTATGGATCAGAATGTTGGGCCACAAAAGGGATGAATGAAAGGCAATTGCATGCAGCTGAGATGAAAATGCTAAGAGGGATGTGTGGGGTGACACGAATGGATAGAATGGTGGCACCGTTGACTGAAAAGTTGTGCGGAAATCGGTTGTCTTGGTATGGACATGTGATGCGGAGGAATGGGAAAAATATCGTGAGTAGAGGGCAGGAGAATAAGGACCTTAGTATCCATGCGTACAGATTACACCCTTCCCTACTTCGATCAATAATTATTGATCAATAATCATTGACCGAAGCCTTCCTCGTCAATTTTCCGTGTTAGAGTCATTTCATACAACTGTGAGTGTGTGATTTGAGAAGATGCGGAAAATTTAAGCTAAAGTTAGACAGTTTAACTTTTAACGACCATTCAGGATGCTCAAACCATTAAAATTGTTATCAGCCGACAACTTCACGGTGCTGATATAAAAGAAGGAATATTATATAAAACATATAATTTGTAAGTATGTCAATGAGTAGTCAGAATTTATAGGTTTACTTATAGTGTCTACGACCCCAATAACATAAGAAGGCGAAGTAAACAAGACTTGTAATAACACTGACCTTTATATACCAGTTACTATATGTCTCATAAATAAGAACTTTATTAATTAGGTTCCCATAATACCCTGTATCCTGTGAGCAGTGGTGGCTCAGTGGTAACGGCCGCGACTTACGAAATGTAGGTCGTAGGTTCGAACCCAGGCAGACTTTGAGTAAATTATTTCATCACCACTGCTCTTAAAACGATGAAGGAAAACATCGTGAGGAAAGTCGGCTTGTCCTAGAACCAAAAATTCAAAGATATGTGACATCTACCAACCCGTACTCGGCTGGCGTGGTGGATTATGGCCCACTCCCTCTTTCAGAGAGGAAGCCTGTGGCCCAGCAGTGGGAACATTATAGGCTGATTATGTAATAGCTCGAGCCTGAAATTACGCTTACTACCAATTGGACGTATTTACGCCGTTTTTTTGGACGCTCGTACGATCACCTTACGAAAACATTAATCCATTCGGACTTTTTCACATAACACTCGTTACTTTGTCAACATAAAGGTGCGTCCAGATAGTGCGAGGCTTGTGCTCCGAACTGCTTCGAATGATTAGCCACGCATGTTGAATCGAAAGTTTATATTTTGCTTGCATTTACAATAATTTTGTTGAATTTTGAGACGCGTACATTTATGCGCGTGAGTATTACAGTTGAATCAAATGGTGAACCCGCTGTGCACGGGGGGCGGCGTAGGCGGCGATGTTGCTCCGCACACCGCACCCCCAGCCGACGCCGTAGTGGTGAGCTGCGCTCGTCGTCACACGCGGTAAAGTACGGTTTCTCCCGACTGCCCCAGAAGGAGGGTAATGATTTCGAGAGTATGTACGTTAGATGTATGTATGTATGTATGTCTATTTCTTTGGCACGCTCTGTAGCCTAAACGGCTTGATGGATTTTAACATAAGAGACATCGTTAGATTCGTCTGCATTGTAGGAGTGACATAGGCTATATAATTTTTACCTATAAATTGCATCTGCAAATACAAAAAAGGGAGGGGAAGTTTTTTTTAAATAACTTAAGTACAACAATATTGATATTAAATAAAGGCTAGTGATGAGTCAATTCCATTTATATGAATAAAACTAAAAAGCTTGAAATAAAACAAATTATTTAAAAAACAAAAGCCCGACTGCAAAAATACATAACTGAAAAGAGAAAAACAAGCATTATAATCTATAGAATTTTGGTATCACAGGCGGGAGACAAATCAATAACCTAAAATATGGTGTAGCTTTTGTTTGTCCCGCGCCTGCTATACTAAATTCGCACAAAAAAAAACAATATT
Organism: Atethmia centrago; assembly: GCA_905333075.3. NCBI lineage: Eukaryota > Metazoa > Arthropoda > Insecta > Lepidoptera > Noctuidae > Atethmia > Atethmia centrago. The sequence continues at coordinate 22,649,686 of HG995378.1, read as the reverse complement.
ATTGCTTGTTTTCTCTTTTCATTTATGTGGTTTTGCAGTCGGGTTTTTGTTTTTTAACTAATTTGTTTTTACGTAGATGAACATCACGGATATCGATGATGAAGTTATTATTATAATATTGGTCACGATGGCGTGCACACATGTCATTGTGATGCTTGCCTAAAGTTAAGGTGTCTGACATATAAATAAATGCATTTGCGTCATGTTTGCATTGCCTGAAAGCACCTTTGCATTTTTAAAGTTGCCATCTTCATCGTATACCTAATCTCCTCGTTTTCTAAGGCTTTCGTGTGACGACCAAACACCAATATACAACAATAAAAACGTACCGAGGGAAAAGTGCTTATAAGCTCGAGAAAACGCGCGATCCCCTACAAATAGTGAATACACCTCGTGCGACCATGCGTGCTTTCGCTTGTGATCAAACACAAATTTATGCGCGTATCATACGTGCGTGCAAAAGTCTATACGTGCTTATACGTACCAAAAAAACCGCCCTTTTTGTAATTGCCCTTATACAGATGATAAGTAGGATGCAGAAGTAATAAGAATGTGTGTCAAACATACATAAGCAATTTATTCAGCGTTGGCTTTTAGTCCAAAGTGCGCTGACACTGAATAAAATTCGATAAGGACACAAAATTATTATTGTGTGTTTATTTCTGAAAATAAAACGAAAAGAATATTTAAAATTAAACTTGAACGTAAATGAAGCAAAAAGAATATGTAAGGATCGTAGCAGGTGACGTTGTATAGTTTCTGCCTACCCCCATGGGAAGAAGACGAAGAGTTTATGTATGTATGTATGTATTATTTCTGAAAATACAAATAAATGAGAACAAAGAGCAATATACTTCTTAAGGTCGTTCTCCAGATAGCAGGCAAAATAATCATATTTTAAGACCAGCTATTTTCATGAACAAGACTATCTTTAAGGCTTTATTTAAACAAATAATCGACTACAAAAACAAATTAACGGTCCAACCAGCAACGAATAAATAAAATTTACAATGAAAAATTCTTCATGATTATTTTGGTCCACTTTGCATAAAACCAAACGCTTACAATATAAGCTTTTTTAATGCTGCTTAATATTTATGAACCAATTTCTTCTGACTAATGGTGTGTTGTTTTGTTGATAATATTTAATATATTGCTTAAATTAACAGTCAGGAATACGAAATTAAAGGTGCCTTGGAACACGTGCCTGAATTATTGCTCGGCTAAAATTATCACGGCTTCTTAAATGATTTGCACGTGGAAGAAGAATTCTCGCGATTCTCGGTAAGACGGGATAAAGAAAAATGTTTCCTAAAACGTTGTGTTATTTCGACATAAGGGGCTCTCGATCTTAAATAAATTTTTGTTGAATGTAGCTTAACTACCCCCTAACTCCTACCCGGGGGAGAACTTAAAAACATTATATGTTACGTAGCTGGTCTTGGGACCTAACAATTTAACCCTTGAGATAACACGAAACCTACACAAGTTATAAAGACCCACATAAAGTTGAACAAGACTGTCTGGAAATGGTCCCTAGTTTTTGGCTACAAAAACATTAACAAGGAGAAATGGGCCACGTGTTAGCACTTGCTTAGATCTTCTGGCATATGTCCACCTGAAATTACCTTTTGTAATACCACTAAAAATGTCACGTAACGTCACCCATTTTTACATTTTAGTGTCGTTTAAGGGCTGATTTCGCCAACGAAACTAAGCGCGATCAGCATGATCTAACCTTCGTTCAAGACCTGTGTTGGGGAATATTGACACTGGCAGCTCTTGAACGAAGTTTAGATGCTAATCGCGGTCAGGTACTTTGGTGAAATTCTCCCTAAAGGCTTTTTTTTTTTTTTTGAGGGTGGGAAATCATCAAATAACTTCTCCCGCTCTGGGCGGAGCGGGAGGGTGTGTCAGACTCTTACTGACTAAAACCCACCCGTATTCCTTCTTGTTGCCTGTGTTGCGGGGGCCTCGGTGACCCATAAGTACCTTCCCGCGACCCCGGCAGGCATCGGCCCTAGTGGACCCCTACTATATGTGCTGACGACATCTCTTTGAGGCGCGCGTGGAATACAACGCGCTGTCGACCCGGGCCTGGTCCTTACCGGACGGTGAGCTACCCATTGCTCACCGTCCGCAAGCCCGCGCCTACGGTGGCCGGAAATCCGCCCGGGATTCCCGACGCCCTGGGCGTCTCCTGCGGCGGCTAGGGGCGAGAGGGCGCGAAACTTGCCTTTCCCTCAACCGTCCCGCCTCCTCCTTCGCGAGCATTACTGCTTCGCAGAAGGAGGTGACGGCTGCCCATGCCCTCTCGCTCCGTACCATGGCCTGAACCAGGGCCGGACGCGAGAGGTCTCTGCCGCCTCCCTAAAGGCTGACGCACATTTAGGCTGGCTGCACTGAAACGCAAAATCTTCCTATATCACGCCCGTACAGTCGCACAACGGGTTATACGAAACCGTAAACTTCAAATGATTTTAAACCTTAAAATGTTGACAGAGTTCAAAATCGAATAAGAAAATTATATTTTGTATGATACCTTATACTACAGGAACACCGCACCGCCCTTTTTTGTATGGGTGCTCTGTGGCCCGATCATCTGAAATCTGCGCTAGTCTATAATAGGCATTTTCTAAATTTATTTTCGCGAAACCCTCCCTCACTTTACATATCTCGAAAAGATTTGAATAAAAAGTCTTAAAACTTTGGGACCCAAGGAACGCTGTCATCAGGTACGTATCCCGGATTTCGATCCTAATCAGCAGCCGAACTTAGTTTAATCCTTCATCCAAGTTTTCTGACAAGGGACATCCGAAGCAATTTCCACTATGGACAGTTTGGCTTCGAATAAGACTCGTGTCAAATCTTTTTTGTTTCTGTTCAGTCATGTGTAAGCTTTGAGGAATCTATCTTTATATTTAGCGTTATTTCAAGTGTAATGGCGGATTTTATCCGTTGGGATTGATGGAGAAATGTAGGATTTATCTCTTGTGAATTGCACGAATCTGAGAAGAATGTGAGAGGTTACTTCAGGCACAGAAACTGATACAACTTATAATCAAGTCATAATTATAATCTTCGTATACCTATATCATTCAAATCGTATGCAAAATACTCGCATTGACGTGGAGTTGCGGACGCCAGCCCGTATTAAGGCAAACAAGCGCGACGGGACAGTTCGACGCAATTCCAGTAGAATGATTTCTATGAAGTTTAAAAAAAAGCCTATTAAGGTAAGGTGGGGTAAGATTATTAGCGGGGCAAGACTATCACTTTTAAATATCTCCAAAAGTACTGCCTTCTTTTTGAATTTGCTATGTCGATAAAACAGTTTGGATGAAAAAGTGCTCGACTCAAACACAGATGGCACTTCTGATCGTTAATGTCGCCAAAATAACGAAACGAAAGTGTCAGTTGTGAAATAAATTGTTGCACATGAGAGAGCTAGACGAATTTCTTATAATTTTGGCAAAAATAAACGTTAAATGGAGGAGTCTTGAACGTAAGTAGCATCATATTAATATTGTCCTTCAAGTTATCGTATCTTCTTCACACTAAACAAACGATTTCTTCTAATATTTTACGAAACCAAAACATAGCCTATAAATATCAAAGTGAGGGAAGACTATCAGTTTGCCCGGGGTAAGATAACAAGTCAGTTATAATCAACATTTTCGTTTATGGTATCTTTCTTTTGACTAGTTAAATGTCGATGGTAAGTAGGTACTAAAGACGGCCCCAGACATGAGTAAAAATAATAGCAAAGAAATGTATGGAACAGCTGATTTTTTCTAGCGATTCAGGGTTTGGTCCCATAGTAAAAGTTGTTCATAATGATGAGTACAATGACCTCTTAAGAGATTTCATGTATGAATAAATAGACCTTATATTTGATTGATTTTTTACTGTGATTGTTAAATGTTACTTCTCTTATAAACTGACTCGTAAGTTTCCTTCTTAGGAAAAATACAATCTTATGTTTGTTTTATTTTTTAATTTTTACTGTGATTTTTATGTTACCTACTTCTCATAAAGACTTGTCTTTCTTAATAAAACACTGGTGTCATATATCCTGCTATTATTTTTCCTCTTAACAAACATTCAATATAATTCGATTATCGACAAACGTGGAAAGCAAATTCACTACACTAACTATTAACGAAATAGTTGTAATTGTCCCTGAAGTTAGAAAATGTTTATAATTATGATATCACTCAAATGGTTCTGCTCCTCTAATTTTGATTGTAGTTTTTTTTGCCCCAAATCGTGTAATTAACGAATTGTCTCAAAAATTAACGTCGTTTCGTTGTGATAGAGTTCAAATGAAATACGAGTACTTCTTACATTTACGTTTTCTCTTTAGAAACTTCAATAAGTGTACCTTTTCAGTTAAAATACATTACTGTTTTTCTTACCCCAACAGGTGGGGCAAGACTAGCAGTTTTAACTTTCTTACAATTTATTCAGAATGCACGTTCTGGATGCATTAACGGAAATATATTAATTATTTCATTAACGCGTATAAAATCAAAATCAAAAAATCAAAAGTCATTTATTCAAACTAGGCTGAAAATCAGCACTTTTCGAACGTCAAAGTTACATAAGACAGTCCCCCAAAAATGCCCGCCCGTCACCACTTCCTAGTGCTTTAGCTGGGAAGAAGAAGTGGTGGAACAAACTCCCCAGCAGCACGTCTGTCTGTTTAGTTATATAAACTTGATTTTATACAAATCGTATGCAAAGTAATTAACATTACGAAACACAAAACATTGGATTAAATTACACACTTGCCATACGTTAGCTAGCACGCGCCAGTATACCAACAAAACAATGAACAAACTGTACTCAAGCAGATTAAAATTTCAACATAAAAAAAACGTAAATAGAACTTAATACCTAAATAAAAGCCTCCAGGCATAAAGGGCGTGCCCGCTTACATAAGGCAATTGCTGTAGCTCGAAGTGAGAAATGATAAACTAGCCCCATCGAAGTAAAATAAGTAAACAATTACTAATAACAATTAAAACCATGATCAGCAAGACGACCAGTCACCACAAGCAGCACCCGTTCACGAGCATAACGCAAAGATCAGCCATCACCCCCCTCCTTCCCTATTGGAGGGAAGGAGGCAACCCGATCCCCGACGCTACCGCAGGCAGTGACATCTAAGGGAGCATGACGAGCTTGCTGCCGGTTGCTCAGGCAAGAATAGTATAATCAATAGTCGAGGACGCTAGCTAACCACTTATTGCAATACAACTCATAAAACACACATTGTAATGAGTAGATTATGTAACTAATAAATTAAAATTTAACTAATTAAATTACATTGACTTATACAGTCAAAATAAAAAAATAATCAATTATATGAACTCATATAACCTGTCAGTAGGAAAGCTAATTCTGGAGAAAGAACATAAACATTGTCTTGAGTTAATCACAGCGACCAACTATTCTTATCGTTTAAGTAGTCATTGATACAATAGTATGCCTTTGAACAAAGGGTGGATTTTACTTTAGTTTTAAACGCATTAAAAGGCAAATCTAGCAAAGAAGAGGGCAGCATGTTATAAAAAGTTATACCAAGCCCAACAAATGAGTTATGTACCTTATGAAGCCGGTGAAATGGAGCTCGTAATTTGTCCTTATTTCTGGTGTTAATATTGTGAATATCACTATTTTTAGTGTATAAGTGTATATTTTGCCTAATATATAAGATGTTGGCGAAGATGAATTGTGATGCCACCGTGAGAATACCAACATCTTTAAAAAAATCTCTCAGAGAAACTCTGGCACCAAGCTGGTAAATAGCTCGAACAGCTCGTTTTTGAAGAACGAATATATTTTGAATGTCAGCGGCTTTGCCCCACAGCAGAATACCGTAGGACATAACGCTATGAAAATAACTAAAATAAACTAATCGAGCTGTATCAACGTCAGTGTATTGTCTTACTTTTCTGACGGCGTAGGCGGCCGAACTGAGCCTGCCCGCTAGGCTTGATATATGAGGGCCCCACTGAAGTTTGGCATCTACTGTTATACCAAGAAAAACTGCCGAGTCTACAGTTTCAAGCACCCCATTATCTAAGACGATGTTGGGACCTAGATTCCTAACATTTGGCAAGGCAAACTTTATACATTTCGTTTTCTTGGCATTGAGAACTAGGTTATTCGTCGTAAACCAATCCGTGACCATTGAGAGTGCACTGTTTACGTCATCAAAATCTTGTCTATTCCTGTTTACTTTAAAAAGAAGTGAGGTGTCATCTGCAAACAATACAACGTCACAGATACCCTTTAAATAAAATGGTAAGTCATTAATATACACTAAGAATAAGAATGGACCCAGTATTGAGCCTTGAGGTACACCTAACTGAACTGGTAACCCGGAAGATTTTACACCATTCACATCTACACATTGGAATTATGTAAATAAGAATTTATTACTTTGAGAGCTTCATTTTGGACACCATAATGACACAGTTTACGCAAAAGCGTGTCATGGTCCACGCAATCAAAGGCTTTGGAGAGATCACAGAAAACTCCAATAGCATTTTGCGAGTTCTCCCATGCGTCAAATATGTGTTTCAGCAGTGCAACACCCGCATCTGTAGTCGAACGACCTTTTGTAAAGCCATATTGTTCATTATGAAGGAGGCTGTTTAAATTAAAATGTCTTAGCAATTGCTTGAGTATTAACTTTTCAAATATTTTGCTAAATGCAGGTAAGATAGAAATAGGTCTGAAATTGCCAACGTCATTTTTATTACCTGATTTAAATAAAGGTATGACTTTACTACTCTTCATGAGGTCAGGAAAAGAGCCCAAATCAACACATTTATTAAAAGTAACAGCTAGATAGGGGGCTACGATTTCTATTATGTTGCTTAATAGTTTAATGGAGATACCCCAGATATCACCAGTGTTTTTAGACTTAAGTGTGTTAAAAATATTAACTACATCACGAGGTGTTACATGTTCGAAGCTAAATAAGCGACTACATTTAGGCACACTACTATGCAAAAGGTTTTCAGCTTTAGACGGGGACGAATTCAAGGAGCGAGTCGTAGTTATAGGTATGTTGGCAAAAAACTCATTGAATGCTTCAGCTACGTCAGCTGCTTTATTAACTAATTTGTTGTCGACCATAATCTCAAGTTGTTTTTCTTGTTTAACCGACTTACCCGTTTCATTGTTAATAATTTTCCAAGTGGTTTTTACTTTATTATTGGAATTTTTAATTGTATCGCTTAAAAATTTAGATTTAGCAAAAACACAAATCTTTTTAAATAGTTTTGAATAATTTTTGACATACTCTAAGAAAGGAGTGTCAAACCTGAATTTTTTCAAACCGTATAACTCGTATAGTCGCGCTCTACTTTTATAAATACCTGGAGTAGCCCATTGGTTAAAGCCAGCGGAGGTGCCATTAATGTTAATGGTTTTGGTCTTGAAAGTAGATTGGTACTCTTTTTGCACAACATCAAAAAGAGCTCCATAGATATCATTAGGATTCACGTGTTCTACTATAGATGGTGTAATTCTATGAGCTATATTATTTTTAAACTTGTCGCACCGACTAGCTGTATATGGCCTGCATTCTATTTTATGCGGCTTTTTATGTAATGGCATAGGGAAGCTAGCTAATAAACCACAGTGGTCAGACGTTAAGTTACTTAACACTAATTTATTTTTGGCATCACAATCACTAAAAATATTATCAATACAAGTCGACGAGGACGCCGTGATCCTAGTAGGTTCAAAAAACAAGTTAATTAAATTATAAGACCTAAACAGATTGAGAAGCCTAATACTTAATGGAGTAACATCTAAAATATTAATATTAAAATCTCCACATAAAATTATACTTTTGTTACTACTTTTTAACCTGTTGAGTGAATCCTCCATTACCGATTCGAAAAGAATAAAATCTCCAGAGGGGGGTCGATAAACGCAAATTATAACGTATCGCTCGAGTTCAACACAAGATATAGTTTTTAGGTATCAGTGATTTTATTATCTCAGAGGTAAGTCAAATAACTTAGCCATGAAAATCGATCACCACCTTACCTTATTCAAATCCTATATTTGAATACAAACGAGCTACGAAAGTAAAAGAGTCTATTCTTCAGGATTTTTATCCCCCAATGATTTAACGTGACTAAAGGAATATCCAATTTATGGGTACTTGAGTACGTATCTCAACATTATACCAAATTAAAACGGAACGACCCTACTTACAATACGACCTCTTAACCCTTCATTACGAAATGAAGCCGACGCCAGACGAAAACGTGACAGTACATAACCCACATTCCCCCAAGTTATGTTCAACATAACCAACACAAATGTGGGTTATGAATCCTGCTTTTACGACAGTTTTGGTACACTCGTCCTCGTGGTTTCTGCCAATAAATAACATCTGGTGCGCGCGAAACTTTGCAAATGCCGAACCGAAAACAATTTTATGTCGGTGCGGGATGGATATTGATTATCGCTCTGTGTGTACGTTTTTTACTGACCTACTTATTTGTTGCAAAGGGTCTTGTTATTTATCGATTTATTGCCTTGTAGAGATGAGGCTGCAGCTCAGTTATTTAATGAAGACAAAAACTATTGTTTAAAGATCTTAACTTAGGTAACTTAGTCTGAGAAGCACTATCTTGTTTGTTTGTTTGTTTGTTATGCTTTCACACTAAAACGGCTCAACGGCTTTGACATGACATAACATCACATCTGTTTCCCCAAAGGTTTAGGCAGAGGTGTACCTATAGTACACACGTAAACTTAGCGATGGAAACTTCAAAACCCACATCAAACGTGTCCTTATCAAAAACGCATATTAAAAGATTAAAGACTACGTTGAAGACAAGGAAGTTTGGCAATAATTCCTTCTGCATATGTGGCTCCCCTGGTACATCAGAAACGGCATAACTATGTAAATGTCTATTAACTGCTCCCAAATTACCATGTTTATTATTAATATTTTTTATACATACTTTTTTGACATTATATTTTCATTATTTGACATTATATACCTACTTACAATTTATATTTCAGACTTGTTGTAATGACAAACATGGTTTAAATAGGTTTTTATTTTTATTATTTTAATATTATTTTACATGGATTCTTGTGTACGTTGTGAATGTGAGAACGTTGTAGGCTTAATAGACTAGATCTTTTGTAGACCTTTTTCTTTTCTTTTTTTGTTAAGTACTTCTCGACAGGCCTACACTGTCCTCCCATACCTATTAACACTGTAATTTGAAAACATTGTAAAATCCAATTTATTTTTAAAAGAGTAACCGTGGAGTTTCTTGCCTGCTCTTCTCCATAGGAAACGACTAATTGGAACCGTGCACCTAGCTTCTGAAGTTTCATAAATGCCCATGTAGGTTTATGTGAAATAAAAATATTTTGTATTTTTTTTTCGATCCACATTTCGCCAGTTATGTTTAAATCCCATGTAATAAGGGGCGAGCCTATTGCCATCAACCTGGCGCAAATCCAAGCTCCGGGCTACTGAGAAATTCCTAATGGACAAACCCAATAACACTTTGCCCGACCTGATAATCAAACCCAGGACCTCATGCTCAGCAGTAGTGCTTGCGACCACTGGGCCGACGAGGTAGTTGTAAGTATAAAGATATTTAACTAGATGCGCCCCGCGGTTTCATCCGCATAAGTTTTGTCCCCGTGGGTATATCGGGATAAAAAGTATCCTATGTGTTATTCCTGGTTATAAACATTCATTCATCCAAATCCGTTGAGTACTTATTGCGTGAAAGAGTAACAAACATCTATCCATCCATCCTTACAAACTTTCGCATTTATAATATTAGTAGGATTATAATTTTTGTTAAAACTGGTTCCTCTGGGAAATTCAGCCTTTGAGATTAAATAACAGGTAACTTGGCAAGCTTCTTACCCGGTATTCTAGTTTTTTAGTAGTAATAAAATACGGTACCTACATTTATTAGCACGAGGCGCTGTTTAGTATCTGTTAATTTTTTGGTAAAATCTTATGAATATTTAATGCAGAAAATTTTTGACCCTATAGTCTAGACCAGGGATTCCCAAAATTTTTCCCAAAGGATTTCCCAGGGGTCGACATAAATGAAAACTGATTTTGGGGGTCGACGAAGTCTAAAAATCGACCCCTATTAATTAACACCAGTTCTTATTTGAAACTTTCAAGATACTGTATAAGTTGTGTTACGTGTGCCAACTTGTTATAAGAATGACTAATATTTTAATAGGAAGTATCATTGTTGTACTTTTAAAAACTCAACAAGTCGATAAGCGTGCAAAAATTCGTACAAGATGTAAAAAAATGGCTATGGGGGGTCTGAGGTTCATTTTGGAAAAGGGGTCTCTTTCCCAAAATAGTTTGGCAATCCCTAGTCTAGACGAAAATTAATATAGGCAAAGAAAAGATAATGTACTAGGCTGCAAAGATTTTTTTTATCTGAATTAAAAAACTAAACCCTTATAGGATCACTCGTGGGTATGTCCGTCTGTCCGTCTGTCACAGGCACTTTGCTCTGAATCTACTGGTCCCATTAAATTTAAATTTGGTACACTTATGAATTTCATATTCTTTTGTAATTTTAAAATAAATAGTTTTAAAGTTATTTAACAAAATAGATGAAATTGACCATTCCTGCCTTACCTCTAATGAATTTCTGTGACCCTAACACGGACGTGTAGTGCAAACTGGAACGGTGTGACATATCAAAAGGCTTATTGTGAGGGCCTCAAATATATATTCTTTTATAATTTTAAAATAAATAGTTTTACAAGTTATTTAACAAAATAGATGAAATTAACTATTCCCGCTTTATCTCCAAAAAAATCACATTTTTTAATACTAAAAGTAGTTCTTTACTTGAAGATTACAGAAACACCTATAAGAAGTTTATGGTCATAAAATAACATGGTCAATCTCTCAATATTTTGCGTACAAACTTACATTTGTAGTTGAATGTATGGAGGAGAACATGTTTTCAACTACATGGTTAAGTTTGTCCTTCAGTCCGGAATTGGAAATTTATAGGCTGTATTAGGTACTTTAGTGAAGCCGCGGAAGCAGCTTTGTTTGTTAATTTTAGACTTTAACGGCTGAATATAATACATTTACTTACCTATGTCTTGTCTTTTTTTTTTGGGTGGGAAACTATCAAATAATTTCTCCCGCTCTGGGCGGAGCGAGAGGGTTTGTCAGAATCTTACTGACTAAAACCCACGCGTTTCCTTCCATTGCCTGTATTGCCAGGGGCCTCGGTAACCCTTTTGTACCTTCCCGCGACCCCGGCAGGCATCGGCCCAAGTGGACCCCTACACTTGTGCTGACGACATCTCTTAGAGGCGCGCGTGGAATACAACGCACCGCCGACTCGGGCCTGGTCCTTACCGGAGGGTGAGCCACCCATTGCTCACTGTCTACAAGCCCGCGCCTACGGTGGCCGGAAATCCGCCCGGGATTCCCGACGCCCAGGGCATCTCCTGCGGCGGCTAGGGGCGAGAGGGCGTGAAATTTACCTTTCCCTCAACCGTCCTGCCTCCTCCTTCGCTGCCCATGACCTCTCGCTCTGTACCATGGCCTGAACCAGGGCCAGACGCGAGAGATCTCTGCCGCCGATCGCCTCCATGAACCTATGTCCTGTCTGACCAAAAGAATTTCACAAGAAAGACACCCATTGTCTAATAGATTTGTGCCCGAAGTTCGTAGGTATACTCACAATTAAAATGATAAAAATCTGTTTCAATAAAAATACTTAATTCAAAACATCCTCAAGTGATTCATTTACATAATTTGCGCGTCTCTTCAAAAATTACTTTCTTCAATCACGGCCCATTTACTTTTCGTTTTAGGCCTTAAAACCTAATAGGGTATATATTCATCACAAGAATTTGAGCAAGCTACTGCTGAGAGTGAAGTCTTGGGTTTGATTCTCGGATCGGGTAAAGTTTTATTCGGTTTTTCCATCTGGAATTTCGCAGTAGCAGCCTAGAGTCTGGATTTGTGCCCGGTTGATGGCAATAGGCTCGCCTCCTACATGTGACTTAAACATAACTGATGTAGTGTAAGTGCACCTATAGAACACCCACCCACGCGTTCCGTCGCCAGTATTCCCCGAATTCGGAGAATACTGGCGACGGACCACGCCAGTATTCCCCGAATTTGGAGAATACTGGCGACGGACCACGCCAGTATTCCCCGAATTCGGAGAATACTGGCGACTGACCACGCCAGTATTCCCCGCATTCGGAGAATACTGGCGACGGACCACGCCAGTATTCCCTGAATTCGGGTAATACTGGCGTGGTGTTATTTTATTTAACATTTCTGTCTACCCTAAAACCTAAAGCCCAGTGTAAAACACAAGCTAAACAAAACTGTCTGATAATGTAAGAAATTATTTACAACAAAATTGTTTTTACTATACTTAATAACAAATTATCATGGCCACAAAGCGCTATTCGGGCTTTAATATAACTTTATTAAACCCTAAACGCCTCGAGGTTTTTGCCTTGTAGGCACCTGTCTGTAGACATGTTTTATATTCTTAATGAATGTGGATAATGTTTTGGAAAGTTTTTTTTTGAGCATCTTTTTTGTTAGTTGAGGGTTTTAATGAGAAACTATACTAGGCTGAATGTTAAACAAGATTTTTCAGTTTGTCTACAATAGACCTCTTCTTCATATTATGTAGGTAATAATGATTATAGATAAAAAAATAATCAGGTACAGCAGTCCACTGCTGGATATACGCCAATTGCACATTATTCAGCTCGATTCTCGGCAACTCTTATCCAGGTGCGAGGGCGTTCCTACCTTACCACTCAAAAACACGTCTACCCGTCTACTTGTCTACCCGTCTACTCGTCTACCCGTCTACCCGTCTACGCGTTTAACCGTCTACCCGTCTACACATCTTACCATCTACCCGTCTACCCGTCTATCCATCTACCCATCTACCCATCTACCTGTCTACCCATCTATCTGTCTACCCGGCTACAGTATGTTCAGTTCGCTGGTTCTGAGTTTAGGCGGTCATTGTCGCGTATATAACTACATGTTTTTCAGTATCGCCAGTCGTGAGGCTTATGATACTTTAGAATGTTTCATGTTATTCCATTTCAGAACATGTCTAAGTACTGCAGACGTTTTCAGTCAAAGCTCTAAGTTCGTATAAACTAAGTTTGGCCAACGAATTACTTACGCTCACGCGTCCTTGAATTACGTTTTGAAATAGCTGTTTCTGCGTTCAACCTGTGTGCGTATTTTTAGACGCTTCATAAAAACACCCACGGAAGGTAGCATAAGCATGTTATTAAACCGCTGGGCACCTACGCTCTGAGGAAAATATTAAAATGTTCGTGTCAAAAGAAAAATATACCTTAGGGTAGACCCTAAGCTCGCCGTCCGTTAAAGACCAGGCCCGGGTAGACGGCGCGTTGTGTTCCACGCGCGCCTCCAAGAGTTGTCGTCAGCACAAGTGTAGGGGTCCACTAGGGGCGATGCCTGCCGGGGTCGCGGGAAAGTCCAAAAGGGTTATCGAGGCCCCTGGCAACACAGGCAATGGAAGGAACACGGGTGGGTATTAGTCAGAAAGAGCCAAAAAAAAAACGGTAGACTCTAAGATAAACTCCTGATACCTCTGGCTTATTATAGCTGTAACTAAAAAAACATAACCTTTCTGCTACAGAACAAACTATTAAGAAGCTTATCTTACTAACCGGATCATAGTTTCTTGAAAATGTTAACATACTTTACCACCGTTATATCACGCGAAAATTGTCATTCAAAATTGAGCTATGGGCTTCTTGTGTTATGATTGAAAATTGATTCTTGCAAGGTAAGCCGTCTTCGCCTAGGAATATTTACGTGGACGAAACAGCGGTGAGGGGTTAAATTAGGGTGAATATAGGTCAAGGCAGGGCTTAGGCTCGGGAAAGTTGAATAATGTTGGAGTATAAAGGTTAACTTTGTTACCGTGCTCCCATTATCGGAAATCTAATTGTGTGGAATTCCGTATTAGGTACAATCGATAGGTTTTTCGTAGAGGGATTTACGAGCACCTACATGATTTTAGTAACTCATGTGTTAAGATTGATGTATCAAATCAAGGTCAGTTTAGTTGAATTTAGATCCTCAGTAGGTAGTTGCTGTTGTGTATTGTGACGTTAAAGAACTCAAAGCGATAGCTGGATGGGTTTGTTAATCAAATTACCAAATAAAAGATTATTCGGGAAGAAAGAAAATTGTGAACTATTTTTGAGTGAATCATAACGTGAGGTTGTGAGTTGTAAGTTAAGTTTAGAAAGCCTCTGGGCTTGTGGACGGTGAGCAATGGGTAGCTCACCGTCCGGTAAGGATTAGGCCCGGGTCGACGGCGCGTTGTGTTCCACGCGCGCCTCAAAGAGATGTCGTCAACACAAGTGTAGGTGCACTAGGGCCGATGCCTGCCGGGGTCGCGGGAAGGTACAAGAGTTACCGAGGACCCTGGAAACACAGGCAACGGCAGGGACACGGGTGGGTTTTAGTCAGTAAGAGCCTGAAACACCCTCCCGCTCCGCCCAGAGCGGGAGAAGTTATTTGATAATTTCCCATCCAAAAAAAAAAAAGTTAGGAAGCCTCTATGGAAGGATTATGAAAAGGTAGAATTAATTAAAATAAATCAAAATGTTTAGTAGGTACTTACCGTCAACGAAGCCAAAGTTTTAACTTATGAATAACCTACCTTTTTAATCGTACCAACGTGTAAGTTTTATACGAGTAGGTATGTGTACCTTTTTCAGCTAATATTTTCCAACTTACGAGAGAAAATAAATTTATGCCTCTCTCCAACTCGACCTTTTTTATTATTCCTTAAGTTTTCAAAACTCTCATTACGCTTAAGCAGAAAGTAGGTTACGAGTAGAAATTAAGTTTTGCTCAAGATAATTAGTTATGAGGCGGTTTTTTCTTCATTTTTCGTACCCTAACTAAAATAATTCTACTAAAAGAAGGAAACTTTACCGCTGAATACATTTATTATACCTATTACGTACTTACGTAAAAAGCGAGTTAGGCAGAGGTTTTTAGGTGCATCCCGCCAGGTAAATGTAGGTGATTTCGTTGTTATCAGGCTCAAATCCAGACTATGGGCTGCTGCTGATTAATTTCTAATAGAAACCTGTAAACCAGTTGGTTAGACCTAAGGGTCGAACCCAGGATCCCACTGTTAGCAAACGTGCTTGCAACCACTGAACCAAAGGCGCAGTTTTTGTTTTATATTTTTGGTTATGAGTGCCCCGCGGTTTCACCCGCCTGAGTCTCGATCCCGTGGGAAAATATAACTGACCTCTAAAATACAAGTGTATATTAGAGGTCAGCGGAATGTATGGATAAAAGTATCCTATATTCTAATCCAGATCATAGTCTACCCATGTGCCAAATTTCATTCGAATCCGTACCGCCGTTTTAGTGTGAAAGCGTAACAAACAAACACAAACTCACTTTGTTTATAATATTAAGTAAGGATGTCAAATAAGAAAAAATGTGCACTTAAAACAACATTATATTACGGTGAAATAACCTATCATTTTGTTGAAATGGGACATCAAAAGATGCTGACAAAGATTGTCTGAAAATCTCAATAGTATGGTAACTTTGCCCTAAGGAATTGCTTCTCGAGTTTCCCGACCCATATAGACAAAGTTAGTCTTGGTACTGCGATTCATAAAGGCGGCTTACTAAATAAAGCTTCATACATTTAGTTGTAGGGCTGCTTCAAACGTATACAAAAAGAACATTGTAAATGCGAATAATCTACAATCAGGTTTTAAAGTTTTTAGGGTTCCGTAGTCATCAAGGAACCCTTATAATTTCGCCATGTCCGCCTGTCTGTCCGCGGTTTAGCTCAGATAATCTTAGTACTAGAAAACTGTAATTTGTCATTGGTATTATTAATCACGCCGAAAATGGGGTAAAATAAAACAATGAAAAATGTTGTTTTGTTGGGTAACCACGCATTGTTGCACGCAAAATGAGGATGATGCTTTTTGAATATTGCTGGTTTGTGAAAATCATTGTTCGTTTTATGGATCAGTTTGCGTAATTAAGCTTTAAAGTGCTATTTTTTGTTAGAGTAAAGTGTCGCGGGACCCGGGACCAGTGCCAGCTAAATGATTTTTTTGGGATATGTGAAAAAAATCGTGGCCATAGTATATATAACGAAGTTAAAAGGAAAACTATCATAGCTAACTATGCTTTACAAGTTAACGATTTATAATTGAGCATCTTACGTTTGCAGTTGGAATGTATGGGAGAACATGTTTATCAACTACAATGTTAAGTTTGTTCTTGGGATAAATTCGTCCCAACTTGGAACCCTTCATTATGCGTGATCCGACACGCACTTGAACGAGTTTTTGTAAAAAAAAATTATCTCTACGATTGTAATATATAATTTTTGACGTATTTCTTTTGTTTTCTTAATGATACATTTTAGGCCAAATTTTTTGAGAAAATAGTACTACTTGTAACCTTTGGCTTTATTAGCGTAGGCGATTGAAACTGGAGAAAACGTATTGTTTGAAGAAAGGTCTTTTGAAATTGGCTATCCTATAAAATAGCCTTCGATATGAATAAATATTTTGATTTAAAAGAGTGGCCGTGGAGTTTCTTGCCCGTTTTTCGCCATAGAAACTTACTACGCTTTGGAATGGGCAACTAGCTTCATCTTTCTGACTGTCTGACCCCTTGACAATTCAAAAGTGCCTGTAATTGGTTTATTTGAAGTAGTGAGTTCTTGAGTTAATAAATAGGATGAAATACATATGACGGAGAAGGTACGTCTCTCTCGTTATCATCAGCCATATTTTAACTACTGTGGGCGTACAATGGGAAGTGTTGGTTATTGCACAATAGAAAAACCGTTTGCAGTTTACATCAAATTATAATTTACGATCAAATAATCACACTAGCTATTCACACACTGTAGATACACGACACAACTATACGGAACGCGCGGCAGTTTCTAAATGTGTTCACTCCTTGCCCGCCTCCAACCAACTCTGCTTATCTCCGGTCAAGCGTTATATTGTAGACTATGTCGAGCGCCGCTTAGTGGCGCTGGCGTCCCGATTAGTCAAACTAGTGACTAACGTATTTCCGGGTCTATTTTTTTTTTTTTTTGTAAATTACGTTTTCATTAATAATCTTATTTATATCAAGCTTCTTTCAAGATAAAGTCTTCAGTTTTAGAGCATACAGCCTCCAGTCAACGCCTTAACCGTACAACAGTGCCGCTTAACTAACTTATTATATAATCTTTGACCCAGCACTTACCGGGTTATGACCGAGGGGAATAAGTTTATTTTGATTCAATTTCCACTAGTCCCTGAAGTGGGCTGAGTGTCACAGCAATTTTCAGAATGCCTGCCGTTGCAGATCTCTTTAATATATACTGCAAAGTGCAGCAACGTACCAAATCATGAGGTTTCCCAGATATTTGTAAGAATGTTAGCTCCGGGGCCCGTTGTATTAGCATTTTTATTGCTTCGTCGAGCAACAGTATCAGCCCTTAAGCGAAGTTTCGCAATAACAGTTAACACTGAACAAAAGTAGAGCAGATGAAAGTTTTCTTGATGCGAACGTTCGCTACAATTGTCTCATTCAAATCTTGAAGATCTTTCCTTTATTGTTTTCTGTATGGAGTTTTACGATTACGTTTTGGATGGAGGTTGTGATTGTACTTAATATGGGAACTGGTACTGTTGTTTATAGGTTCGTTCCTCTCGCTTTCTGTGCGAGTGTGTAGACAGGAAGTGACAGCTTGAGCATGGAATAAGTAAGTTCTTTTCAATTGCATGGAATTAGTGTACTCATAGAAATAGTTAGTACTATATAAAGTGTAAATAGAGGGGGTCGAATTTCGACCAGTGGACTACCACTAGTAATGAATAATTATTATTAGCCATAGTAATTAGCTTTTTTAAATTCTGAGGTTAATTCCTGTCGCTGTTCAGTTGCTTATTACCAAGGTGAGATGTCAGATGTCATCACATGGGACTACTGTAAGGCCCGAACGTTTTTTTTAGAACAGATGAGGAGATTTAGATGCCATCATCAAATTCTATAGGAACTGTATGGAGCAACCTCCACACGGCGATATCATCGTGGCGAGAATTTAGTACGGCGAGACTATCGCCGTGGTTCTCTCGCCCGTGGACATCTCGCGCATCTTTTTAGTCGTTGGCTAGACCTTTTGTTTTAAGATTTTGACAACGGGTTGTAATGATTTGGAGTCGTTCGCTTATCACAGTTTTGCTTGTACTATTTTCTGGTTTACATGAGTTCAACCAGCTTAAATTGTATAAATATGCCTACTTATATTATGTTTCAATAATACTTAATTTAGAATAGTTTTACTCTTTTAGGAGTAGTCATGAGCTAAGTATACCAAATGCTACCAAAATTTTGCGTCGACTAGGTAATTTTGTTAAAGGAGGTTTTTCGCTAATCATTACTTTTTATAATATTTTTATTTTTGCCTGTCACTCCTGTCATGTCAATATGAATATGTTTAACTTGAAATTCGTGATATACAAGCTGTTGTTTTGAACCTGCAAAACATTTCAGGAGGTTGTTATGAAACTCGTAAATAATCGTATAACAATACGATACCAAGTCAATAATCAATAATACTTTTTATTTTAGATTTTTAAATTTTATCTTTTCTTTTTCTTTTTTTTTTATTATTATTTTTTTTTTTTTTTGATTCGGGTCGAGAATCACTAACATAATTACCTCCTAAAATGTTTTGCAGGTCCAAAACAACACCTTGTATTTTCCATACATAAAATACCTCTCAACATGGTAGCAGATCACCGAGGCCCCCGCAACACAGGCAACAGGAAGGAATACGGGTGGGTTTTAGTCAGTAAGAGTCTGACACACCCTCCCGCTCCACCCAGAGCGGGAGAAGTTATTTGATGATTTCCCACCCTCAAAAAAAAAAAAAAAACATGGTAGCAGAGCGTGGCATGCATGGTTTGCATGGTATTGGAAACGATTAATTAATAAATCAAGTAAAATTTTAGTGATTTTAAGATTTTAACATGATCATTTGTGGAGGTTTAAGTTCACATCTTGGTACTGCGTAAATAACTTACTCCAATATCCTCTCACTCCAAAAGTTTTAAACTTCGCACGTGCCAAAATAAAAGCACATCGACTACAAAATACCTTTTTCTTTCTTTA
This sequence comes from Atethmia centrago, assembly GCA_905333075.3. Lineage (NCBI taxonomy): Eukaryota > Metazoa > Arthropoda > Insecta > Lepidoptera > Noctuidae > Atethmia > Atethmia centrago. The sequence goes on along the minus strand of HG995378.1, from coordinate 22,630,428 downwards.
AGCTATGGTTTCCTATTAGAGCAATTCTTTTTAGATTCACAAACGTTAGTGACGTCACTAAGCAACTTTTATCAGAGTGTTAATAGCCCTTTTATTTGTTTTGTAATGCTACGATTTCCTAAGAGAGCGGTGACGTCACTAACGTTGATGAATCTAAAACGAATCGGTCCAGTGAACATCGCTACTAATGATCATTATCTATCCCCTTAGATCGTCCTATATTCTGCAGCTTCCAATCAGATCAAGTATTACCATTTGCTATACCTACAGCTACTTGCAAAACAGTTCTATGAAAATAATTGAAAATAGAAACTATCGACACTTCAAAAAGTTATTTTATAATGACTGAGTGATACCTAAGTATTAAGAGTCCATAATACGTCAGCGCCACCTCACTCTTAATCTCGCTCGCACCTACTGCTCGCGGTAATGCGAGTAAGCGAGACAGGGCGGCAAGGAGAAGGCTCCAAGGCGCCGACGGTTTAGGTATTTTCTTTTCACAGAGAAAATAATTCTAATAAAACAAAAAAAAAAAAAAAACATATTATCTGGTTTATATTTAGTTCAGTTATTATGCTAAGTTTCATAATCTAATTTTAAGTATTTTATTAATACTAGCGATTTATTGTTCGGTTTGGAGGTGACTGTAGTTTTATCCTGTAGAGAATATTTTATGGAATCGTGTTTTCGTCACACATAGTACTTTTTTTTTTTGGATGGGAAATCATCAAATAACTTCTCCCGCTCTGGAGCGGGAGAAGTTGTCAGACTCTTACTGACTAAAACCCACACGTATTCCTTCCGTTGCCTGTGTTGCCAGGGGCCTCGGTGAGGCATTAGTACCTTCCCGCGACCCCGGCAGGCATCGGCCCTAGTGGACCCCTACATTTGTGCTGACGACATCTCTTTGAGGCGCGCGTGGAACACAACGCGCCATCGACCCGGGCCTGGGTTGTTACCGGACGGTGAGCTACCCATTGCTCACCCAACCCCGCGCCTACGGTGGCCGGAAATCCGCCCGAGATTCCGGACGCCCAGGGCGTCTCCCGCGGCGGCTAGGAGCGAGAGGGCGCGAAATTTGCCAATCCCTCAACCGTCCTGCCTCCTCCTTCGCGAGCATTACTGCTTCGCAGAAGGAGGTGACGGCTGCCCATGTCCTCTCTCTCCGAACCATGGCCTGAACCAGGGCCGGACGCGAGAGATCTCTGCCGCCGATTGCCTTCACGAGGACACGGCGGTGCTCTGCCCCAGCCAGGGAGATCTCCACCGTATGCTCCACCATGTCCTCCGGGCGATCCACACAGTGGTGACACCGGCCTAAGTTGTTTCCACGAATTGAATTCTATCCATTTTACGAAATTGATATTTCATTGCCATTTAACGCAGTAGAAATGCCTACTTGAAACCGTTTTGTTTAAAACGTCACTCATAACTTAAGGAATCACAACATCATCTGCAAGATGCAAAACAATCTCCATTGCTCCATTTCTGCAACACCGCCATTGAGAAGATTAATGGTAGCGCGCAATGAAACGGAATGTAAAGCAAAATTAAAGACATCGTTTTTCATTGTCGTCCCAGTCATTCTTTTACGTCACAGGAGTTTCTCGTGCATGTATTTTAAGTATTAAACATACGACTTAAAGTAAACATAGATACGTATAACTTGAAAGGAATCTAGGCTAAAGATGAAAACCTTGTAATATCCAAAACTCAAGTAATCCTACCTTTCAAGTCAAGAATCAATCGGAGCTTTTTTAGATTTTAGGTCAAGATTTCGGATTATCTTTGAAAAATAAATGCTGTACGATTCTTTTGTAATTTCAGAAGCTTCATTTTAGGTTACAAAAGTAGAGATTTTATGTAGGACACAATTTAGTGCTTAAGTACTTATTTATTATACAAGAATAAACAATATATTGTGACAGACTTATTGTAGAAAAAATCACGAATTCCAAGCAGAATAGGAGCCACTTTTACGCTACCTTTAACTACACAATCAGTTGACATGTTGATATTTAGTCAACTTTCCTAAATAAACACTGACCAAAATAAGCAACACACAACACAAATTCAGAGTTCACTCACTCCCACACAAGCACGTAAATAAACATCTACCCTATAACTTACTCCAAATACATTTGCTATTCCGTAGTTCCGCACAAAAACATCGTCCCACGTTACTCCACGATATCTTTTACTTAGGCCACACATGTGCCAAGACCCAAGTCCCCGTGTGCCAAATTCGGGTCAAGGATCAAGAACCAAGTTATTCCCAATGTAAGAAATCGTCTGTACTTGAAACTTGGCGGTGAAATTGGGACGAATTCGTCACAATTGTGGCTGGAATACTACCCATTTCAGACGCCTGAGAGAATTTTTAAGAACAAGTATTTCTAGCCATTTTCGGTCTGCAGACGCTAAATTTATTTGCAGGATAAAAAATAATGGCTGCTCTTACTTTTCGTAAAAGGAGCGAATTGTTGAGATACTTTGTTGAATGTTGGGTAGGTAATAAAAAGGCGTTATGTTAATGCAAAATTAGATTGAAATGTGCTAAAAATAGGTTCAATATCAATTTATATATTTGGGAATATTTAAAGTGAACTGCTCTGCCCACACAATGTTTTTTGCTCATCATTTTCTCGGTAAATGTCACGAGTTTAAGATGAGTTAGGCCTTCGATAACTTTGTTGAATAGACAATTTTTATACGGTCCTAAATCAACTTTTTTTTATCAGAGCCTTCATAGATAATTTTTATAACACTCCAATTATTATTAATTATCCAATTATTTGTAAAAGAGTAACCGTGGAATTTCTTGCCGGCTTTTCTCCATAAGAAACGACCAATTGGAACCGTGCACCTAACTTTTGACGTTTCATAAGTGTCCATGAAGGTTTATGTGAAATAAAATATTTTGATTTAGATTTTTTACTTCATACCTAGTGTTTTCCGAATTTGCGAAAAACTAAAAGGAATTAATGATGTTGACAAAAGTTTTCATCTTGTGAGATATAAAGCAAAATAGGCAAATATATTTATAAAAAAAAAGTACATTTAGCACGTTACAAAAAGAGTTTAAATAGCCTGTGTATTGTGAGTACGTATATTTTACCCATTGTATAGTAAGTTATACCTTATCTGTGTCGTTTCAGACATTTTGGTGGACGCGCCGCACCCCAGGGGGTGTTCGACGTAACTTTTAAAAGACATTCTCCGAAAATATAACGAGAGTCTTGCAAAATATTTTTCATGTTTTCTCTTTATTGTTTTTATCAAAGTAATTATTGTGTGTAACAATTGCCGAGAGCTACGTAAAAAAACAACCAGTTTGGAGTGTTCTCTTGGAGCTATGGGTAAACAAGATCCCAAGCCGGATTCTTCAGTAGTCTTTGTTTTTGAAAAAAAGTTGTTAAGACTGCAGTTCCGGGCCGTGCTGAGGAATAAATAACAATGATTTACTAAGTGGAGGAAAATTTAATTTAAAGTGAATATTTTTGTTAAGTTGAACAATGTTAAAAAGTTTCACTTTTTGAAGGATTAAAACCGAATATTCAGTACTTTGTGTAAAATTCCCACATAACGTTATGTTGTTTATTTAGAGGCTAAATTATTTACAAATAAAAAATCACACGCTTTTTCACTTTTTCACACTATCACTCATATTGTGTTTATTTTATTACATAATCAGCCTATAACGTTCCCACTGCTGGGACACAGGCCTCCTCTCTGTGAGAGGGAGTGGGCCGTAATTTGTTATTTCATTAAATCTTTGCCAATTAAGTATGATTCATAACACACATTCGTCATTCCTAGAGCAAGAAAATATTACGACTGTTACATTTAAAATGGAACACACATTCAGAAAAAGAAAAATAATCCATTTTGTCTAACAATAACACGTACTAACAAGCAAAAATATAAATGTATGGAAGCTCATACATTATGCGATGAATAATAATCTTAATATATGTAGGTTATAAAAGAAAATACGTTCAGTTTTTTTTCAAGAGCCGGCTATAAATCAGCAAACATTGTAAGTAATGTAATAAAGACCACATTAATGTATTTTTTTATACCAAGTTTATATAACACAGTTTATTACAACCTTTCGTATTATGTGTGTTGTTAGTTGGGCCATGAATAAAACAATTTAAAGAATCACTTATAATGTCTACTCGACTATACAGGGTGAAATTGAAAACATGCGACAAATCTAAATGGGCGATTGTACTCATCATTATGAACAACTTTTACTAAGGGACCACAACTGAAATCGCGGAAAAAAAATCAGTTGTTCCCTACATTTATGTCCGCATAATTCGACAAAATGTAGGAAACAGCTGATCTTATTTTCGCGAATGCAGCTGACCACAGCTGCATTCGCGAAAATAAAATCAGCTGTTTCCTACATTTTGTCGAATAGTTTGAAAAAGTTAGTAAAAGTACTTAGTACAATCTCCCATTTCAGTTTGTCTCATGTTTTCAATTTCAATCTGTATATTACTAAATTGATTATTTTTGACAGTCTTATGAAAATTATCTAGACACGCGGTAAGCGTATCAATCCAAGTTTATTTATTTAATACTTTAAGCACACAAATGTACAAAGGCGGACTTAATGCCGTAGGCATTTTCTACCTGTCAACCTTTGGGCAATGCAGAGACAAACAGTGCAATAACGAAAATTATGAAATAAATATTTATTTACAAAGGATATACATTCATATACCTATTAAAAACTTTAAATATAATATATATACCTAATTATACATATATATACGACCTAATAAATACACGAATATACTAAAACAGATAAGACAAACATTATCGTTGTGATGATACTGCCAACTTCTTATGAATGTGCTCGCGAACTTTGACTTTGTTAATCGGTTGGTTGCAACCTGAGTTCCTGGGGGAGGGCATTCCTCAGAGAGATAGACTGAACGAAGAAGGAAGAGTGAATGAAGTTAGTTCAGTGCGTGGGACATTGAAGAAGACGATTGTGTGATGAACGTAGATTTCTACTGTGGTTCGCGTAAATGTACTGAAAGTGGGGGGCGAGATAATTAGGGGAAGAGGGAGAGTCAAGAAATGAAAACAAGGTGGTCAGCGCCCTTTGCTCTCTGGCCTGGCGTATGGGCAACCACTTTAGAAGCGACCGATGCGCAGAAACATGGTCATATTGACGCAGATTGAAAACGAATCGAATGCTGTTACTGAGTCGACGGTCAAGTTTGTCGAGGAGGTCTGCATTCAGGTCGTAGTAGCACGTACGTACTTGAAGGTAATAAATGTTTCAGTCGGTATAGAGCCTGCAGCGTTCCAGTAACCCTCTGGCTCACCTTAGCGACTTGAGTACGCCAGTTCAGAGTAAAATCGATGTGCAAGCCTAGGTCTTTCACGTCAGTGCTAAATGGAACGATCGTACCATTGAAGAGAACTGGTGGCAAGTTTTTAACCATCCACCCTACTAATACTACGATGACTCCCAATGATGATCGCCTGACATTTATTAGGGTTTACTGCAACACCAAATTTATCAGACCAGGTTTTAATGACTGTCAAGTCTCTATTCAACTTGTCGATGGCGTCAGGTATTTCATCAACCCTCCCTTGACAGTACAACTGCAAGTCATCTGCATACAGATTATACGAACACTGAAGTTCGTAAGTTATAAGATTAATAAAAATAGAAAACAGAAGAGGAGAAAGAATACCGCCTTGAGGAACGCCAGCTTCCAAATCATACCAGCATGACGAAGAATCCCCAACATGATGAACGGACTGCTGACGTTCCTGAAGGTAAGAGTGCTTCGGGAGAGACCATAACATAGGAAATAATAGCTATCAGGATGTCGTGACTGACGGTATCAAACGCATTCGAAAAATCGACCTACACTAGAGCAGTGTCTTTGGTGTCTTCCAGTCCTGTCCTTATAAATTCAAGCCAATAAAAAGGAACTGGTGACGCAGCAGCCGTATGTTTATATTACACGAACCATTTGGAGACACTTTTGACGCCTTAATAACTAAAAATCTATCTAACATAAACAAATGTTTGAAACTAGAACTCCAAAGGACATGACCAGTGGGACTGTGAGCGCCTGCCTAGTTGTTAAAATCAATGTGCAGCAAATATTGTTTTATTTTTGCAATTGTTGTATTCTATAGTTTACAAATAAAAAAGTCTAAAAGGTCAGGGAACTGAGAAAAATAAAGATAAGTTTTCATTAAATAACTCTGCTTTTCGATAAGAGATGGCGGAGAGTTTAAGAATGATTTTGTACTATTCAACACGCCATCGAGGCGCTAGGTTTTTTTTTTATACCATGAAGGGGGCAAACGAGTATGTGGTTCGTTAAGGCTTATATTATTTGTGAAGGGATGAGGATTACACTGAATAATTCAATTATTATTTGAATGAATAAATTGTTTTTAATATTCATTAATAAAAAAAGGTAGGAAAGACGGACAATATAAACAAAGTTCAATTAGATGGTCTATCATTAACAAGAGGTCTCGGGTTTGAAGTCCGGGGAACTTATAACTAATTACAATAAATTCATAAAACTAACAAAAAAACATTAAATGCTCTTCAATGAAAACCAAAACATTTTCTAAAAATTATGCTGGTGCGAGCACATAGTCTTGGTGCCCAGCCTGCTTGGCTGGCGCCACATTATCTTGTAAGCCCCTTGATGCATCCTGAATTAACTGACGATTTGCTCGAGTCCAACAGGCCCGACACGCATAGATGGTTACCGCATCCTAAAAATACAAATACTTATTAATATTGATTTTAAATGCTATTATAATGTTGATCATTAGTCATCCACCTATAGACTGAATGTGACAAATACAGCACCAAGATAAGTTCACATCATGAACAGCAGAACATAAAAAGTTATATTTTTTTTTCAACTAACCATAAAAATAATAAATACGTGCAATTAGATGATCAAATATCTTACCTGATAATTATCATGGGAAATAATGGGTAGTAACGGGCTGTCTGCAGGAATCATATAGAAGCGTAGTCCTCTGACTGAGAGACCACACCCACAACCTACCATTATATGACCTAGCAATCTCTCATTGCCAGCCTGTTCGGTATTCAATAAGTTAAAACATGGGTGATAAACAAATGCATCTAATGGCAGCTGAAAAGTAAAATAATATTTAAAAAACCTGTACTATGAAATTCTATGAAAATTCAGACTTGTATGTATATATTGACTTATATTCAGTGTCCTATCCAGCGATGTGTAGCAATAATCATAATAGATTGACTATTCATAAGCCTGGCTCATGCCATCCACCAAATAAATGCTGCTTTGTTAAGTTTAGATGGCTCACATGTAATCGAACCGCTGGCCGTGTCAGACTTTTTAGCTGTCTTGTTGCTTAATAGTATTTCAATGTGGTATAGGTACATACCTGATTGCTCAACCAACGGGCAAGTCTCGCTTACAGGGGCAAGGTTAACGTTGACATAATATGCCTTTGAACCCGCCTTACGGATATGCCACAGTTTAGGCATCTCATCATAATATCCATTTAACCGGATCGTAGGGCAAACAGACAATGGTAACCAGGTTTCGAAGATGTCCGTAAAGAATAGCAATCATCATCATCATCATTTCAGCCGAAAGACGTCCACTGCTGGACATAGGCCTCCCCAAAGCACCGCCACTTCGACCGGTTTTGTGCTTCCCGCATCCAGCGGATTCCTGCGGCCTTCACAAGGTCATCGGTCCACCTTGTAGGAGGCCTTCCAACGCTACGTCTTCCGGTACGCGGTCGCCATTCCAGAACCTTTCGGCCCCATCCAAGAATAGCAATGGTCGATAAAAATAGAACACAATAATCACACCGTAAACAAATAACGCATAAACACAACGTGGGTCGGGAACTGCAATGAAACCTGACGTGACGCCAAGACCGAATATGTAAATAGGGATGTGAATGGCAATCTGAGAACGATAAATCGATAATTGATTTCTTCTCGAACGTATCACACTAAAATCGAAATCAGTTACTTTTACTAGCTAAGAACTCAAACGAAAAACCATATTTTTACTCAATTATCCTACGTACGGAATGACATTAGGGCAGTTTAAGGGCAAAAATCCCTCACTCTTACAACAGAAATAACAAAATGTCGACTGTTTAATTCAAAATAAATATTCACTTTGATACAACTATAATAAAGCTATACTTAATATTAATTAAACACAGTTCAAACCGGTAAAATAAAATATAAATTCAAAAATCTATTTGATTTTTCACGCTTTCACTCGAATAAATTGAATTATCGATTTTATGAAAAAGATTGTAGCCCCATTGAACCCTACACAGGTGTCCGCCACTAATGTCAGATACTTTGTCAAAGAAATAATACTCCTTTATAGGCAGCGATTATTTAAAAAGTTAGGGCGTTCGATCTTAGAATTACATACACGCGTCAATAAAAACCTAATCTAACCTGTAGGCGTGTCAATAAATAAAATAACTACTAACAAAACATACATATTCCTTGTCATTAAAATTCACTTGATCGAAAATAACTCGGTCTTAGTTTATTGTTCCCATAATAGGTGTAGGTTATTACAGTTACCGGATGATTATGGATACAATGGAACTAAATCAAATACAAAATCAGGAAGTGCATTTGTGAGAAAAGCGGAAGCAAATAAAATTTGTTTTTTCGATATTTTAACCTGGGCTTTAATCGGAATAATATAACTATGATAAATTAGATATTTATTTTAAAATCTTAGTGTAAAAGCTGTAATCCTGCACATGGTCCCGAATTCGAAGGCAGGAACTGGTCATGTCCTTTCATAAATACAGCACAAACGGTTCTTAAGATATTAACGTCTAAAAATCGTCATTTTTATCACTGACTGACCTAGAACAAAAACCGAACAACATCCAGGTGACCTAGAAAGTTAAAATTTGGCGTACAGGAGTAATTGTGTGTATACCAAGGTAAAAATGTGATAACAGTGGATTTTTAAGATTTTGTATATTTTCCAAGCTATCAATTTTTAATAACTCTTCTTGCCTTTCGAAATAATAATAGCAAAAACTTTTTTCGCAGGAGAATAGGTTCCATGATTAAGGGTCACTTTTATCGTTTCGTCATAATCATCTGCCTAGCCTTTTCCCAACTACGTTGGGGTTGGCTACCAGTCTAATCGGATGCAGCTGAATACCAGTATTTTACATGGAGCGACTGCCTATCTGACCTCCACAACCCAGTTACTGGGTAATACGATATCCCTTGGTAAGAGTGGCTGTCAGACTTTTGGGCTTCTGACGACCTGTAACGACTGTCAAAGATCCACGAATGACAGCCGGGACCAACGGCTTATAGTGCTTTTCGAGGCACGGAGGGGTCTTCGTATGTAAAGATGGTCACCCATCTACGGACCAACCGCGGCAAGCGTAGCTTAACCTGATCGATTGACCCCATATCAGATTATTTAAAAAACTTAGACAACCAATAATAACACAAACTGCAACTGTCAGCGCCAGCCCAGCGATCTGACATCATTAAGATCAATTGTAACAATTGTGTTACGAAAGAAAAACATTCTTACACAATCTTGCTACTTACATATATCTAAAAATAGTAAAACTCTGTGATTTACACGACCCCAGATTCGATTCCTGTTGTCTATATAATACGTTTAATAGACACTTTGAAAATTTACGTAATCACTACAAATGTAGGTAGGTATACGTAAGGAAGGATTCGTCAGCATATTTAATATGAACGCAAGCTAGTCGGAATAGTCGCGGGAAGGTACCAAAGGGTTACCGAGGCCCCTGGCAACACAGGCAACTGAAGGAATACGGGTGGGTTTTAGTCAGTAAGAGTCTGACACACCCTCTCACTCCGCCCAGAGCGGGAAAAGTTATTTGATGTTTTCCCACCCAAAAAAAAAAGCTAGTCGGAATGCAGGTAGTTCGAAAACACTTAATTTTTCGGCACATACTCGTACATGGGTAGGTACACCTTACTTACCTTATTGCTTTACTTATTGTACTTACCTACATACTTGAAGAGGCGATGATGGTGTATGCAGCAGGTGCCGGGAGAAATACCTACTTACGTGTTTAGCGTTCTTTTCAAATATCAATGATAACCCATCAAAAACATAAATGTGAAAATAGGAGCCAAGTTCAATAATATTAAGAACATACTTGGTTGTCGATTTCGCCGACAAAAGAATTGAGATCTAAATATGATGCCAAATTCCGTAGATAATCCTGAAATTTATTTATTAGAACATACAACAGTAAATACAACTTAAATAAATATAAAACACAATTTCTTGTTTTTTCTGCCACAACAATGTTTGCTATTTAAAAATATTCAAGTTATTAAATTTAAACCGTCGAATTATGTATACAAAGCAGATAACTTTGGATAAATTGAAGCTCAAGATTTGACTTGGCTATAGTTTTCACATACAAGTTATGTTATAACATAACTTGTATGTTAAAAATATAGCAAAGCTGTAGCCAAACATATTTGGCTAATTAAATTATCTTCTTAATGTTATACGCAAGTTGTTTTTATGTTGTAAAGTCAATATATCTTAATCTTCTAAAAATTTGGTTTGCTGGTTAAAAATAGCCGTGCAATTTATCCTAAGTTATCTGCTTGGTGTAAATATTCGACTGTTTTAAGAAGTTGTATATTTTTAAATAGCAAACATTTGTGTAGCAGAAAAAACAAGAAATTGTGTTTTAAATTTATTTTAGAATATTGTATGTTCTTATAAATAAATTTCAGGAATATCTACAGAACTTGGCACCCATTTAGATCTCAATTCTTTTGTCACCGAAATTGACAACCACGCATAATATTCTTAATATTCAACTTGGCACCCATTTTCACACTTATATTTTTGATGGGATTACTGTACACGTCGTAGGAGTTGATGTGACAAACTTGATGACAAACTTATGAAGTAAATTTCAAATAAATAGTTTCTGTTATAAGATTGTCACGTGTGATACACCAAATTTTATGCGAATATATTTTGCTACGTAACTAATATTTTTGTCTTTTATCTTTAAACTAGTTGACCAGACATATCTTGTCTTGACCTTTCAATAATTCATACAAAAATGACATAGAAAACAGGACGTTTAGTTTTTCCCGAATTAGACAATTTTCCGGGACACTTTTCCAATTTTTCTTTCCATAATAGCATATCACTACTTTTAAATAAAAATAGTTACATCGGTCCAGTCGTTCTCAAATAATGCGCTGTCCAAATAACAGGATAAAATATATATATATATATATATATGTCGGAAATACGTTAGTCACTAGTTTGACTAATCGGGACGCCAGCGCCACCAAGCGGCGCTCGACAGAGTCTACGACATAACGCTCGATCCGAGTTAAGTGCAGTCTGTCGGGGACGGTCAAGGAGTGAACACGTTTAGAAACTGTCGCGCGTTCCGTATAGTTTTGTCGTGTACCTGCAGTGTGTGAATAGCTAGTGTGATTATTTGATCGTAAATTATAATTTGATGTAAACTGCAAACGGTTTTTCTATTGTGCAATAACCAACACTTCCCATTGTACGCCCACAGTAGTTAAAATATGGCTGATGATAACGAGCGAGACGTACCTTCTCCGTTATATATATATATTTATGTAGATTAGCCATAAAGGTTCTATGGTATTTTATTTTAAGTTTTCAGTCTATCTTCATCTCGTTTAAAAGCAATAATTTAAAGGTACAGATTTTATTATAGCCCGTGAAACCTAAATGAATTGATTAACTGATAAATCGACACCGAAGACCAAAAACGGATCGTTTTCCCAATCAAACTCTAGCTAAGCCCAACTGACCCTTTGTTGCGATCCCGTAGAAATACACACATCAACACGGTCTAGGGATATTTCATACTCAATTAAATAACTCGAAAAGTACTGGCCGCATTGTAATCTTTCATACACCGATTTGTTTGTAATTTATCTCAGACTAATTCCAAATTCAAATTTTTGAAAATTCTTTTGTTTCGGTGGCATAAAAATGTCTTGATGTGTAGGAGAGGGAATTTTCATTTGTGCGAAATTTAGAAAACAATACGAATTACGTTTAGTTACAGGTTTTTTTCATTTTTAAACGAAAGATAAAGTTAAAATTGAGGTATTGTAGCCATGCAACGCCAACATTTGACGAGGGCGGAGATGTTACGAGCTGTGGGAATGCTGGAAGCTGGGTCTGTTCAGCGTAATGTTGCTGAGGCCATAGGGACCCACCAAAATGTAATTTCAAGATTGTGGACACGCTATCGTGCCACAGGTGAAGTAGCGGAGAGGCACCGGGGGCCAAGTCGCATCACTACCCCCAGACAAGATCGATTTTTGCAAATTACTGCGCGAGCTCAACCAAATGCAACGGCGACTCAATTGGTCCAAAGGCTGCGAGTGGAACACCAAGTGCTTGTGAGTGACCAAACTGTAAGAAGGCGACTGCATGAAAGCAATCTACGCTCTCGTAGACCACTCCGGGTCCCACCTTTACGGAGAGGCAATCGTGGACGACGATTAGAATGGGTTCGGAACCACGTGGACTGGGGCCGTGAGCAATGGTCCAATGTGCTGTTCACGGATGAATCCAGGTTCGGCTTCCATCCAGATTCACGAAGGACGCGTGTTTGGCGAGTTCCTGGACGATGGAGCCGTCTTCAGAACCCTCAGGAAGTTCACCCATACCAAGGAGGAACAATTATGGTTTGGGCAGGAATTCGTCTTGGAGGACGGACGGATCTCGTTTGGGTGCGGGGCAATATGACGGCAGAACGATACGTCCAACAGGTGCTGGGGCCCGTAATCTTGCCCCACAGAACACAAATGGGGCAAGATTTCCTGCTCATGCACGACAATGCCCGGGCACACACGGCGAGAACGGTAGCAGCTTGGTTACATACACACAATGTTAGGGCCTTAGACTGGCCTGCTCAATCGCCAGATCTAAATCCCATGGAGCATGCGTGGGATATGCTGCAAAGAAGAGCTCTGAAGGAAGTTCCTGAAAATCTGGCTACAGAAGATCAACTTTTTGCGCACCTCAGAAGGACATGGGACAACATTCCGCAGCAAGACATTGACAACCTTGTTCTGAGCATGCCGAATCGTTGCCGATGTGTTATGAACATCATGGGCGCTTTCTCAGACTACTAACTTCAAGTTTATAAACACAAATTTAATGATTTTTCTATTTTTTTCAGTTTTTACTCATAAATTAAAAGTTAATTCATATACGGTTTCCGTCTATGCTTAATTTTTTTTCCATTAAATCCTGAAATTTTAATCGAAGTACCTTAACCATTATTAAAAAATGGTAGAATATTAAATAACGTATCTTTTAAATATATACATGTCATATAAATAATTAACACATTGATAGTAATTCGCTTTTTTAAAAATATCCCTAGACCGTGTTGATGTGTGTATTATTAATAGATGACCAGCATGTCGATTCTGTAAAAATCTCACCGTGAAAGCTCGCGTGGAGTAAGCTGTCAGTGTCATCTCACTGATGCTAGGGAGTGACCAAACATTACATTTATAATCTATTATAATATTGATCATTTTATATTATTTCAAAACTAGTATTTAAGTGTTGAAACGTTACTATTTAGGGTTTTTTTAAAAATAAAATATCAAAACAGAAATTCAGTCAGAAACTCAATTTGGTTTTTTTTATTCCAAAAGGTTTGGTAATTTTCGCAGCCTCCATCTTGCTTTTTGGATTTGACCACACTATCGGCTTTAACACCCCCGAAAACCATGAAAACGACACCCATGATTAAAAATCTAAAATTTTTGCAGCCGCCATCTTGCTTTTTAATTTTGACCTCACTATCGGATTTAACACCCCCAAAAACCATGAAAACGATACCCATGATGAAAAATCAGAATGTTTTCGTAGCCGCCATCTTGCTTTTTAGATTTGACCTTACTATTGACTTTAACACCCCCGAAAACCATGAACACGACACCTATGATGATAAATCTGAACATTTTCGCAGTCGCCATCTTGCTTTTTAATTTTAACCTCACTATTGGATTTAACACCCCCGAAAACCATGAAAACGATACCCATAATGAAAATACTGAATATTTTCGCAGCCGCCATCTTGTTTTTTAGATTTGTGTACTCCTCACTATCGGCTTTAACATCCCCGAAAACCATGAAAATGATACCCATGATGAAAAATCAGAAATTTTAGGCAGCCGCCATCTTGTTTTTTAGATTTGACCTCATTATCGGCTTTAACACCCCCGAAAACCATGAAAACGACACACATGATGAAAAAAGTTTGTAGCCGCCATTTTGGATTTTCATATAAAGGTGGTAAAACCAAAATTTTGTCTGTCGCGCATTTAAAAATAAAAAACGGGAAATAAAAAAAATAAAAACTCAACTTGATGTTAATAACAGCGCCTCACGCGCAAGCGCGGCGTGATCTTATCACTTCACCCGATTCTCGTAACCATAGTAACCACCCGCTCCGAAGTGAATCGGCTAGGTGAAGTGAGTCGGTAAGCGCGACGCGCAAGTGTCGTGATCTTATCACTTCACTCAATTCTCGTTGCCATGGCAACATCACTTCACTTGGGCTGGATGTAGTGAGCCTAGCCGCCCGCCGGCCGGTGCGCGCGCTGCGCGAGTGCCAGTTGAACTGTTGAATTTTGTTATAGTATTGATGACGGTGATTTTATGAATATTATTTTATTATTGGCAACGCGTTGGTCGGTATAAATTTACCTACCTAAAATAAAATATTAGAAATGTACTTATTAAATAATCCGCACGCTTTTTATTCGAATGGCTCATGTACACAGACATTTCACTCCACGTTCACTTCTCTTAAGTTTTCACGGTGAGAAGGTTACAGAATAGCACTGCAGGTGTTCGAAAATTTATTAAACTTATGAAAGTATTCATTAAAAATAAATAATTTTATTTCTGTATGTAGATTCGTATTTACAGACACTTTTACAAGTCAATCATATTGTAAAAACCACGTATGTATGTATGTATGTTAGTATATTCTAATTCAAATTCAAAATCTTTATTTCGAGCGAAGACTCATATAGGGTTAATTACATTGATCTTAAAACTTAGTAAACAACACGATACGATGGCACATGTAACTGACAGCAGCGAATAACATATGGACAGTCCATTCTGTCAGCATTCATTTTCAGAACCCTGTTAGAGCTGGCCATGACTTGAGCCACCATGGATGCTGCGCGCTTGCGCATTATTGTGTAAAAGCAATCTACACGCGCCGCTGCAAACATTCCTGATGCACTGCAACGCTATGGCAACCGCATCAGTTTTCTGAACGCATTATTAAATTGGACACGAAGGGCTCCATACGACGCCCGCGAATATGTATCCCACAAGCTGCATGTATAGACGGTGGTACAGAATGCTCTAAATAGGGTAACCTTTACGTCTGCAGTACAACGTGCAAACCTGCGGGCTATATTCCCATATTATTTGTTTTGTAAATGGTTTCAATTTTATGTATTCTATTTTCTCTTCTACTCTTACACACTGTGTCTACATCTCTTTATCTACATTCCTATCGCAGGTATGCTGGAAGAGATTTCTTTAGAAATAAGCGTCACCTTTGTATTTTTCTGTTTTGTTCTTCTTTTCTGTTTTTATATGTGTGTACAATATATGGTTAAATAAATAAATAAATAAGGTTGGTGGCGTTTACTATCCGACTACTTTGAGAAGAAAGGCCGAAACAAACTCAGATTTTTTTATGTATTTATTTATATATAGGTACTTTGTTGTACACACAGATACATTACAAAAATAAAAATAAATATACACTACAAAATCAATGGGCGGCCTTATCGCTTACTGCGATCTCTTCCACGCAACCAAGATTATAATGTTACGAGTATAACCAGTAAAGACGGCCAGCAAGACAGGAATCTGACATTTACATGACTTATTCTACGCTGGCTAGTTTCGAATGGCTGTCAGTTAAAACAACTCCTTTTAAAACTAAAATGTTAAAGTCTGAATACTTCGTGCTTTCCCTAGAAATTGTGGACTTATATAGTGACTTAGGAGCAAGTTTAAGACGACAGGGACGCTTCAGGTAGACACCGCAAGCAAACTTAACCCTCCAACCGCCGGGATAATAGACGACCTTTAGAGAGCTTGCGATCCCGTAAATTGCCTTTTGTTAATGTAACTGAGGGTTAACTGGCACAAGAAACGCTTAGGCGGAGTTTTTTGTAAATTAATTGGGTATTAGAAGTAGGATATAGATTACTATGACCTACTAATGCCCAATTACTTTAACAATAATAAGTTTATGCTCGATTTTGTGAAACTCCTGATACCCAAACTAGGACGAGGGGGCTAACCATCACCTCTTATAACAGTATTATTTTAATATTACTTCAGCGTGGGAAAGAGATGGAGCTATAAGTCCTGTACAGCTCCATCACTTTCCCACTGTGAAGTAATATTATAATAATACTGCTATAAGAGGTGATGGTTGGCCCCCAGGTCCTGTATCTCAGGTATCAGCGCTCCTCCTTGCCAGGCACATTGTGTTCCCTTCCTTATTGTTTAAATAGTGATGAACTGATGAGCTTAAAAATAAAAATATTTTGAGTTTTTTTTTGAGTAAACAATGTTGAACGATCTTTTACATATAAGGTACTTATTTTATCTGTGCTATAATATGTGTGTGTGGAGAAGTTAATGTAGTGTAAGAGTGAGTGTAGTATGAGAGTGTGTATGTGTGTGAGTTGATTGTCTGCGGATGTGTAGTTTTAGGTGCGCCCGATATATTGTTGATTAGCAAGTGATGCTAGCCAGCTCATTCTCAGTTTCCAGATAGTTTAGAGAAGTGAGCCAAACTTTCACCTTCATTTTACAGTTAATTATATTTAGGTGAAAAATATCTAATTGTTTGTATTTATTATTTATTTAATTATTTATGTACACACATACAGAAACAGACAAGAAAAGCTTATTTCTAAAGAAATCTCTTCCAGCATACATGCGATAGGAAAGTAGATAAAGACATGTAGACACCGTGTGTAAGAGTGGAAGAGAAAATAGAATATATAAAATCAAACAATTCACAAAACAAGTAACATGTGAATATACAAACATACATACATACTTCTAAAATAAATATCACTAGAATATTAAAAATTAAAGTGTAGTTTAAAATAATAAATACATACGCAACCATGACTAAGTGAAAAGATAGTGTTCTTTCACTCTTCTTTTAAATACTGCAACAGTTTGGCAGTCCCTAATGTCAGGCGGAAGTCAATTCCACAACCACACCACGTGCACGGTGAAGGAGTAGGAGTTGTTTGTCCTGTTATATAATCTTACTCTAAGGAAAAAGTAGATTTTAAGTGCAAAAGATGTTCTTGTCCGATCAGGCTTAAAGATTGTATGTTTAATTCTACCTCGAGACTCCAGCAGAGGTCGCGACACGACGCATTGGGTAACGATAAGGTTTAACTTTTAAGTTAAGTATAATGTAGAATAAACTTAAGCATTAATTTTAGAGCATAAAGATGGATCTTATTAAAAGGGGTTTTTTCGCGTTCTAAATTTTGTTGTCACAAACATCTAGGGCAAAAATCCACTCTCAAAGAACATTCTAACCACACCTGCTGATCTATTTTGCAAAAATATCACCGTGAAAACTTAGGTGAGATGAGCTTGAGCTCTCAATTCACCTGATGCTAGGGATTGACGCTATTGACAGCTTACTTCACCTAACTATTCACAGTGAGATTTTTGCAGAATAGCCGACTGTTTGCACTTTGACTTTGTCTTTGACTTTGTCTTTGTCATTGTCTTTGACTTTGTCTTTGACGTTGTCTTTGACTTTGTCTTTGACTTTGTATTTGACTATGTCTTTGTCTTTGTCTTTGTCTTTGACTTTGTCTCAGGTAGATATTTGCGCATCCGATCCTCTGTTTCTATCGATTCATTTGGTAAACGAAAATGTTAATTATATTCATTAGAACATGTGGAGTTCAATCTAGTCACCAAATTACAGAAACGTATCATCTTTGGATCATGTACAGCATGTCGCAAAAAGGTCTGGTAAAATGTAAGGGTGTGGCATCAAACATAAAACTGCGGGGTAATTTCATAACACACATAAAATGACAATTGATCGCAATGGGTTTAATTTTGACAGTTCTCCCACGTCCATTACGTTTTTCACGTTGGTGATCAGACTAATTTTTCAAACCTATGAAGCAATGGATTAGCAATATCCTTAAAAACTCTCGGATTGTGATTCAAACTGTATTGAACCAGGCCCGGGTCGACCGCGTTGTGTTCCACACGAGCCTCAAAGAGATGTCAGCACAAGTGTAGGGGTCCACTAGGGCCGATGCCTGCCGGGGACGTGGAAAAGTCCGAAAGGGATATCGTGGACCCTAGCAACACAGGCAACGGAAGGAACATGGGTGGGTTTTAGTCAGTAAGAGTCTGACACCCCCTCCCGCTCCACCCAGAGCGGGAGAAGTTAATTTCCCACAAAAAAAAAGGGTGCTGTAGTAACTTGAAAGAGTTCGTTCTCCGTAGTAATCGATTTACGTTTCTGGCTAAGCTTGTGTAGAGAATTGTAAAATTCAACAAATACTTAACAAAGTATTTGTTGAATTTTACAATTCTCTACACAGCTGCACAGTGACATAAATCTACGTATATATCAGCCTATAATGTTGCCACTGCTGGGACACAGGCCTCCTCTCTGTGGGAAGGAGTGGGCCATAATCCACCACACGGCTCCAGTGCGGGTTGGTAAATGTCACATCTCTTCGAATTTTTGGTTATAGGACATGCCGGTTTTCTCACGATGTTGTCCTTCACCGTTTTGAGAGCAGAAGCGATGAAATAATTTACACAAAGTAAAGCGCCTGTCCGGGTTTAATCCTACGCCCTACAACTCGTAAGTCGTGGCCGTTACCACTGGGCCACTACTGCTCTCCAGGTTTGTATGAGACGGTTGATCTTTTTTTCGCGTTAACGATGTTGGTCCCATGGAGAAAACTGTTCAATTTGATAGTATGTACCACACCCTTAAATTTGACCACGCTTTTCTAATACATGTATAGATTTACGTCGCTGTGTACTTGTAAAATTCAACAAACAATAAATAACTTCTTATCCAGGCACGTAAATCAATTACTACGGAGAACGAACTCTTTGTAGTTACTCCAGTTTTATTCATAATGAAAGTACGTAGTTGTTGGTTGCAAAATTACGAAGGAAAACGCGTTTTAATAGAGTATTTAAAATAACCGGGCTACTAACCCTCGTCTCTCTTGAAGTGCTTTACTCCTTTCAAAGTATTACCTACATTATATGTTGTATGAAGTAACTGGAATTCTGAAAGTAAGAAAATAATACGTAAATTGATGCTGAAGTAACAATGTTATTACGTAAACACGTTTTGAACCGTTTACCCGGGAATTAAAGCATTTTTTTTAATGCTGAAATAATTTCCAGGATTCTTTATTCAAAACACTCTAAAAGGCGGTCGAGGATCTCCAGATCAGATATTTATACCGTTAGCAACAAGTGCTCCACAAACATCATGAGAGATTTACTCTTTTGTAAAATTCCCCGCCTGCCCCGTTGGTTTTGTGGTCGCAAGCGCAATTGTTGAGCGAGGCGTCTTGAGTTCGATTCCTTGGTCGGGTAAAGGGTTATTGGGTTTTACCATTACGAATTTCTAACAGCCCGGTGTTTCGAAGTTGGCGGTGTGATACCCCCGTCGGGCCACAGAAAGCACGTTAAGCCGTTGGCTCTGCCGGGGTCGCGTCGAAGACCAAAAGGGTTACCGAGGCCCCTGGCAACACAGGCAACGGAAGGAATACGGGTGAGTTTTAGTCAGTAACAGTCTGACACACCCTCCCGGTCCGGCCAGAGCGGGAGAAGTTATTTGATAATTTCCCACATAAAAAAAAAGCCGTTCTCTGCGCCTGAGCTCTCTTCGGTCGTGTCGTATTGCCGTCCCATCGGACTGTAAGAGTCAGGGAAGAGAGAGTGCACCTGTGTCTGCGCTTTCACTTGTGCGCTATAATGTCTCCCGTGCCAAAGGCTCCTCCGCCCAGATTGGTTGCCATGGTCGAAATTCGTACTGGAGGGACTATTTTTATAAAATAAGAAAAGTAAAAAACGAAAAGGAAACGCTACACAAAGCCCTATCCGGAATCTCTATGGAAAATGGACATCAAACAGCAAATCCTATTACATGTCCATTAACAAGGACTAAGCACCATCCTCACACCACGTAAGTGGGTTAACGATAATCTGCCGACTAGAACTATGGTCTGTTCGAATCCTTGTTTCCAAATAATGTTACTCGTATTTCCTCGTAAACGAATCGATTAATCCAGAATTACTACTACTATTGAAATAATCATATTTTTTTTTCTGAAGTTGTGGCGCAACCTGAACTTTATGTGTAGGAATTAAAATTGTTTTTCCAAAAACACATATTTATTTACGTTTTTGGAAACTAAATCGCGAATACAGTACGTATCTATCCTACCTACACCTAAATTGCTTAATTCAACATCCGAGGAGACTAGACATAATGATGCTTTTAAGTACTTAGTGACGTTAGGCGTACTAAAATCAATGGGCTACCCATTGCGAAAAAAGACATTAGGCTTACCTAATGCTCGTATGTAATGTTTAGTCGCTGTGGTAGATCAATAGAGTCGAATAAGACATTACATGCACATTCACTTAAGGGGACTACAGGACCTAAACGCAACTTTTATAAGTTTTATAGTGCCTTAAAGTATATGATCTACTGCGGTAAACAAAATTAATGTATGATATTGTTCAGGATATATGCTAGGTAGATTGTGAAAACATAATATAACTAATTTGATACGATAGAAAAAAATCACGAAGATACCTCTAAAAATGATTTTAACGATTAAAAACCATACTAATATACATGCAATCATTCTGATTTTTTGTCAGATTATTCTACAAGCAACATGTTAGCATACTCGTAATAGTGTTTTATTTTTTTTATACAATCTATAGATTTTTTGTAAACCGATAATTGCTTCATATTTTGCAATAAATTACCAGCGTTGTGTTATAGCGCTTCTCTTTCTTTTCTATGCAGTCTGACAGTGACCGCGCTTTAGGTATTGTTAGCCTCTTTAAGTGGTAAGGCATTTTTATTAGTATTTTCAGTCAATGTGAAAACTGATGTTTATTTGAAGGCCTGTACGTGTGTCGGTACCTACTCGTAAGTTCGTCCACAGCATTCTAAATAGTACCTCCTCTATAAATATATCTACAGGTTACCCTTGACTTTAGTTATAGACAAGCAAGATCATGGGCGGCAACATTAATCAACGAGTTCCAAATAAGTCCCAAAACTGTATTCCACGTTATTTCAGACTTTATCCATACTTTAAATATTATAAACGCGAAATTACCTCTGTCAGTCTGTCTGTTAAATTTTCACGCCTAACCACTGAAGCTATCGTTATAAAATTTGACAGATCGGTAGCCCGAGAAGCAGTGGTGGCCCAGTGGTATCGGCCCCGACTTTGAGTTGTAGGTCGTGAGTCCGATAACAGACATGCACGTTACTTTGAGTATTTAATTTGATCACCACTGCTCTCAAAACGGTGAAGAAAACATCGTGAGGAAACCGGAATGTCCTAGAAACAAAAATTCGAAGACATATGACATCTACGAACTCGCACTGGTGGTTGATATGGCCCACTCCGTCTAACAGAGAGGAGACCTGTGTCCTAGTAGTGGGAACATTATAGCTGATTATGCTAGGTAGCCTGAGACCTGGAGAAGAACATAGGCTAGTTTTCAACCAGGAAATTTGTATAAAAAAATTATGAAATACAAAATACACGCAGACGAAGTCGCGGACAACAGCTAGTCTGAACTATAGTTTAGACTTCTGTTTACACTATAGTGTAGCAATTATGGCAAAAGGAGCTAGGAAACAAAACAACAGATAAAAGATAAGCAAGGAAAAATCGTATCTTCTACATAATAAAACATCTTATTCATTCACTGAGAGACCGCACCGCCTTGACCGCTGAGTCTAGAACAGGAATCACCAAATAGCGGACTGCGGATCCGGACCGCCGACCCGTTTTCTGCGGACCTTCAGTAAACAGTAAAATTTATAAAGAAGAATAAATAAAATGTAGCTTTAATCGCTTTTTTACAAAACTGCCCAAAAAAAGGAGTGTTATGTTTCAGGGTACATGTATGTTAGTTTCATGTTTGTTAGTTTCTTTATTCCATCATAACTCTTAAACGGCTTAACCGATATCAATGTATGTGGTATTGTTAGAAGCGTTGCGTTATACCGGGTAGGCTTACATAGGCTGGTGAAAATTTAAACAATATAACGGGGGAGCCATAGTTCATAAAAAAAACGTTTTTTTCATAAAAAAATTACTACTTATACTATCATTGTCTAGAGTTTGCTTAGTACATAAAAAAATATATAACAGTAGTACGAGTATTCAGTATGCATTCGTTCACTAGTAACATAACAAAAGAAATTAAATAAATATAACAGTAGGTACTATTCAAAATCCCATAGACAAACTTATAGAAAAGTAGCGTTTTATCACTAAAAGGTATAAAATAAAAATAAATACTTAAAACAATTAAAAACACGCCTGCCTTATCAAAAAGAGAATTACAAAATTTTTGAACTAAAGAATTTTGAACTGAATAGGTACCAATCTGTTCATTGCAGTCGGGGACGGTTCCTAGGAACATTTCTTTACAGGTCCCTCCCCCCGACTTTGCTGAAAGGATTGGTATTCAGTTCAAAATTCTTTAGCTTGTTTTTAATTTTTTAGTTCAATTTTTGTAATTCACTTTTTGATAAGGCAGGCGTGCTTTTTAATTATTTAAAGTTTTATTTTTCAAAATCGGAAATTTTAAACATCAATGTCGTGAACCTTAAACTTGAAGGGAAAGAAAAGCTTGTATGGGAACTTCTGTCAGAGGGCTTTTCGCGAAAAATCGTCTTTTGAATTACGATCTTGACAAAGACCGCCTGCAATTTCCGTATAAAAAAAAATCAACAGTGACAACGAGACTGACGTCAACGATGGAGACGGAGACGTGACTTAGGTATATAAGGGCTGATTCACACCGGGAAAGCATCGGCCGGCAGCGGCGCGGTGAGCACTTTCAGTGTGAAATAATTTTAAACTTTACCTATATAATTGAAATACCAGTATCACTTGAAAAGCTCGAAAAGGTCACGGGGCCGCCCGCGGTGCCACGCGTCGTGTCAGCGGTACTGCCCGCGGCTGCTCGCGGCGACGAGAGGCCGCTCGCGGTGACACGAGGTCGTTCGCGGCGCCGCGGAAATTCTCACAGCCGTCGTTTCTTCCATAAGTCATGGATCCACACATCCCTTTTTATTTATTTCCTTTGTTTGTGTATTTATTCTTCTTCTTCAGAAATAAGTTCTATAATGACCAATTCCGTCATTTTCATTCCAAACACACAAGTTTCCTTGCCTAATGTAGAAACTAAACTGGTCAAGAGTTGACTAGGTGCGTGGTGTCGGGAGGCCGCTGTCAGCTTGTGCCATTCCGGTGTGAATCGGCCCTAGTGATCTTAAATTTATTCGCAGATTTTAAGATTTTTTTTCTTAATTGTAAGTTTTTATCGTGGTTGCTAGTAATCGTCTACTAAACGGAACGCGACAGTCATATTATTTAAAAAAAACGGACGCCCAAAGAATTTAATTGGTGATCCCTGGTCTAGAAGGATGAAATTTGACTCAAAACTTGCAAATCGAAGGTGATCTGAAACTAGGAAGATTATTTTTAAATTCAT
The DNA here is from genome assembly GCA_905333075.3 of Atethmia centrago. NCBI lineage: Eukaryota > Metazoa > Arthropoda > Insecta > Lepidoptera > Noctuidae > Atethmia > Atethmia centrago. The sequence continues at coordinate 22,606,486 of HG995378.1, read as the reverse complement.
TCATTAATGTGGTGATGAAAGTTTTAATGGAATTTCATCATTTCTAACGATGGAAAATCCCATCGGGCGCTCGACTTGTGCTTCAATATTTTTCTACATAGCATCTCAAAACACACCTCAGCAATTACCAAGCGATACATCTAAATCCCAAAGGCTACGCAAGCAAAACCGTTCGGAGGAGTAACCGAAGTAATGACATGATTTATGTACCTATAATCAGCCTATAATGTTCCCACTGTTGGGTCACAGGCCTCCTCTCTGGAAGAGAGAGTGGGCTGTAATCTACCACGCGGGCCCAGTGCGGGTTGGTAGATGTCACGTGTCTTCGAATTTTTGGTTCTAGGACATGCCGGTTTCCTCACGATGTTTTCCTTCACCGTTTTGAGAGCAGTGGTGATGAAATAATTTACACAAAGTAAAGCGCCTGTCTGGATTCGAACCTACGACTTACAACTCGTAAGTCGCGGTCTTTACCACTGGGCCGCCAGTGCTCTCATATGATTTATGGTTCGAATGTAAATGCATCACCCTGTAGCTATGCGTTGCTCAATGGCTGACGCTAACTGACGTTGTTTGATAATGCTTAATGTGCGTGAAATATGCTTAGATCATCAGTTAGTACCAAATTATTCATGTTTGAAGAGAAGTTAGTGACGATTGTACAAAGTTATAATATAAAACTATAGTTATATTGTTTTAAATACCAATTATTACATATTTTGGAGCTCCAATGATAATGTTAGAGACATTGGTGCCGATTCCCTTGTTCACAAACTAAACTAAATTTAATTTCAGTGCATCTTTTTCTTTCTATTTCATTAAGAAAAGGACAGAAGATAAATTTTAGTTTAGTCCTGTCAAATTAATCAGCGCTTGACGTAAATTGACGTAATTTTAGTAAGCAAGTTTTTAATCACGTCTAAACTTGTATGTAGTAGTGACAAGAGGCATATGGAGGCCTTGGCAGAGAGTACAACTTTGTGCCCTTTGGCTTCGAGTACCTCGGTCCGTGGGGTCCCAGTGCGCATAAGTTATTTGCGGAAATCGCGAAACGTCTAGTTGATGTACCTAACTGGTGACCGAAAAGCTGGCGGCTTTCTCGCGCAACGCATCAGCATTGCAATTCAGCGAGGAAATGCCGCCAGCATCCTCGGTACAATGCCCCGAGGGCCTTTTTTAGGCTTAACTTAGTTTTAATTTAAATTAGTTAATGTTAATAATCATCTTGTAATTTGGTTATGTAAATAAATATTATATTTTTAGTATAAAGTTAAGTTGTCAAATACTTGTTGAGATACCTACAGTTCAACTTTTTGGTTCTATGATCTCCGAATCAGACATTAAATTTTTGTCAAACTCGACGATGTCTGGTTAGTTTCAAGGTTTATGGGCGAGTGCTGTGCCTGGCCAACTTATGTTGACTACCTGAATATCGGAAAAAGTTATAAAATAACTCAACGTAGTTTATGGAGCAAAACAAAAATGAATTGGCGCACTCGTAACTTACTAAAAAAAATCAAGGCTGAAAGTTATAAAACCGGGTTTAATGTTACAGCTCTAATATTTACCGTGGACTGGCCGGGGTAAATACAGTTTTATTTTTATACAACCTGAGTTACTTTTACGAATTATTTATTACTTTGTGAACCGAACAAAGAGAGAATTATATAAAATTGTGAAAACCGAATTTGTGATAAAAGCATAATATCGAATATGTTATATTTTTCGTAACTGCTTCGTTGGTCTAGTGTTCGCAAGTGCTACAACTGAGCATGAGGTCCTAGGTTCGATTTCCAGGTCGGGCAAAGTGTTATTGGGTTTTTTCAATTAGGAATTTCTCAGTAGCAGGCCGGAGTCTGCATTTGTATATATATATATGTTATATTGTAATATAATGTAGTTGGGTGTAGGATGATGTTTAAGTCCCATGTTATAGGGGCGACCTCTATTACATGGGACTTAAAACATAACTCGCGAAGTGTGTTTGGACCTACTATGGGTATAGCTCTGCCTAACTCTTCGGAAACAAGGCGTGATGTTATGTGATGTTATATATTTTCAAAATAACAACTATATACCTATATATTATGTTTTTTTTATATATTGTGTGTTACTATGATGAACATGCCAAACACACATAATTATTAAAGAAATCATGAACTTTTCTTTTGACTAATATTAAATAAGAACTTCAAAGACATCGTGTTAAAATACACAGAAATTGACTGTCACTAAATTAATCCCACACACACGACTTTAACGTGCCACTATATAGTGGCACATATTAAAAAAATATTTAAATAAAAAATAAAATGGAAGCGTATTAATACTTATATTAAATAGCCTTTCATATAATTTTACGATGTAGGTATGTAAAAGGGGCTCGTGGCCAAATAATAACAGCCACACGGGACGATCGCCGCAATCGGTTCGTGGATGGTTGACCATCCATTATGTATTGAGACCTCTCAGTGCCTCGGAAAGCACGTTAAACCGTTGGTCCCGGCTGTCATTCGTAGATCTTTGACAGTTGTTACGGATAGTCAGAAGCCCAAAAGTCTGAAAACCAGTCTCACCATAGGGTATCGTGTTACCTAACAAGTAGCTGGGTTGTGGAGATCAGATAAGCAGTCGCTCCATGTAAAATACTGGTATTCAGCTGCATCCGTGGTAGCCGACCTGCTGGGTGTAACTGTGTAAATTCAGATACAAGTTACCTGTTTATGAATAAATGACTATGACTATGACCCCAACATAGTTGAGAAAAGGCTAGGCAGATTGATAGATATGCGAAAACTTTGAACAGCAGCGCCCTGCCGTATTTTAATAACATCATTAGTTTTGCGTTCACCAATCTATATCATTTTTCTTTATCTTTTCCCCACAACTCTCATCAGCCATACATTGTGAGCTCACAGAAAGTAGAGCGTTTGATTACAGGAAAAAAATACTATATTCAAGATTACATTCCAAAAAAAAAAAAAACGCACGGTGAAAAATCGTATCTCTGCGCATTTGCTAACAGATATTTTCCATCACTCATGCTCAGGTGTTTGCAGTTAATTGCATTACTTTGAACCCGCCGACTTAACTTAGTAATTACTGGAGCGAATTGTGCACTGGATAATTAAGTAAGTGCTTAACTCGCTTAACTGTAACTGTTGTTAACAGAGCTAAGCTCAGCTTATTTGCCTCATGATAAACAAAGTTATTCATCCGTTAGATATCAGAGTTGTTTGTATTATTAATTTCAATTTACATTAAAAGGATTATAGCTTAGGTTTTTTCGTCCTTTTGCTATTACGCTGTATGGGCCTTTGAGCATAAACCTTGATTGCTAAAATGTATTTATATTTAAATCAGCTCAATCAGTAGATGAGCAACTATTACGTAATTTTCTATCAGAACTTTCTGCTAATTTTGTAATAGCACAATATGTCTGTTTTTTTTTTCTTTCTAAACTATACAGGTTTATTGTTAAACAAACTGATCAGGCTCCTAACTATCTGCTACCAAAATCAAAAATCAAAATCAAAATCAAAAGTCATTTATTCAAACTAGGCTGAAAATCAGCACTTTTCGAACGTCAAAGTTACATAAGACAGTCCCCCAAAAATGCCCGCCCTTCACCACTTCCTAGTGCTAATATGTTGCTTGTAGAATTACCTGTTCATAATTAAATAATGACTAAACCAGCGGAACTGTAAGATGGCGCCAGTGACAGCTTACAAACTGTAAAAATATAGCTTTTGGATGCGATGCATTATAGTTCCAGCGGTACGTTATTATTTTAGCCCGTATAACAATGAAGTATGGCTTCTATTTCTCATTTAGTAGTCAATATTAAGAGGCTGACAACAGCTAAAGCGTGGTCACTGTCGGACTGCATAGAAAAGAAAGAGAGAGAAGCACGATGACACAACGCTGGTAATTTATTGCAAAATATGAAGCAATTATCTATTTACAAAAAATCTATTAATAAGATAAAAAAAATTAAAACACTATTATGCTAATATGTTGCTTGTAGAATAATCTGAAAAAAAATCAGAATGATTGCATGTATATTAGTATGGTTTTAATCGTTAAAAGAAATTTGTAGATGTATCTTCGTTAGTTTTTTCTATCGTATCAAATTAGTTTTATTATATTTTCAACACACTATCTACCTAGCATATACATACTCGTATATCCTGAAGAATATCATATATTATTCTGATTTTGTTTACTGCAGTGGATCATATACTTTTAGGCATTATAAAACATACATAATTTACGTTTAGGTCCTGAACTGAATTTCTGTTAAGGGGACTACTTAACAGAAATTCATAAGGAAGTCTTGTGATATTTGCACATGTAGTACATCACAAGATATCTTACAGTGATGCCATTGTAACTTTCGGTCATCATAAACGGCCGATAATATTCCCACTGCTGCATGATACAGGCCTCCTCTGTGTGCGGGAGTGGGCTGTAATCCACCAAACGGACCCAGTGCGGGTTGTTAGATGTCACATGTCTTCGAATTTTTGGTTCTAGGACATGCCGGTTTCCTCACAATGTTTTCGTTCACCGTTTTGAGAGCAGATAAGTTTTTCCAATACTATCAACTTAGAAAATCAAGCAAGAACATCAACACAGTACAACTAAAATATGATCATTTCCTAGTACTTACTCATCGAATCCAAAACTTGACCAATTGTTAGGGCAAGAGCCGAGAGCATACAAAGGAATTGACCTATCTACAGACAAAGTCCTCTGGTAACTTACAGTGACAATGTTCGACCTTTGTGAACAACTATGTCGATAAGGGAACACTGACGTTTATTGGGAAACTGGGTCCTTAATTACAATGTCGCTTCGCAGGACGCTGACTGGAGTAAATTATGTACGTTACAGAGTATACACAAGACTGTTATGTATAATATTATTATATACATAACACTGTCTTGTGTTGTGAGATGTATATAGGTACTGTTGAAAGATATATGTACTACATTTCGTGAAAGCGTCTTTATTGTGTCACTATCGACCCACCCCTGCTTCCCATGGTTTTGACTTGACTAAACATCGAGATTTCTTCATTATTAGTCGCTATTGAATTCAATTAGACCCTTAACCAATCTATATAAGTTATACACTAGATTTATTTTAGACTTAGTTTAACATTTTCTTACTATTTATTTTTTTCTTATATGTAACTTTGTAATGATGTAATTTCTAGTAATTTCTATGTGAACTTATGAATAAAATTATTATTATTATTATTATACCATCATCATCTGCCTAGCCTATTCCCAACTATGTTGGGGTCAGCTTCCAGTCTAACTGGATGCAGCTGAATACTAGTAATTTGCATGGAGTGACTGCCTATCTGTCCAGCACAACCCAGTTACTGGGTAATACAATACTCTTTGGTAAGATTTCTTTATTATATATTAGTTTAATATTAATGTGATAAACACATCAACCTTTTGAAATACATTATCTAAATAATAGTGGAAACTGCATTTAGTTAAGAACCACGTGGTCACACAGACAGACACAAAAAGCGAATTTAATCTATATTATGTATAGATATAGAACCTAACTTAGTTGTGTTGAATATTTTATTGCAGAAAACTTTACATCTGTGATATTTTTTTACGTTAAAATTGAATATTCACAATGTACTTCTGGCAATCAAGGTTGACTTGATTGATTGCTACTGTACTGTTTACTCAGAATAATAAAGTTATTAATCTTATGTTTATCTCATAATCATATGCCATTATCTTATAATTATTTGAAAAGGTTGCATATTAAAACTATGCAGAATCTCTACACAACTTAGTAAAAGGGAGTCAGCAAATGTGTCGAATTTTTTTCACTAGCTTACACATGGTTGTTGGAATTATCAATGAATGGCTGCAGAAAACTAACCTTGATTTAAAAAAAAAACGAGCGAGCCCTTACAGTTGTCGCATAATTATGATGTGTAACATCTGACATCTCACCTTGGTAATAAGCAACTGAGCAGCGACAGAAATTAATCTCAGAATTTAAAAAGCTAAATACCGGAATATTTATTCGAATAATTATTCATTACCAATGGTCACCCACTAGTCGAAATTAGACCACCTCTTCTTACAATCTATATAGTACTTACAAATTCCATGAGTACACTAATCCCATGCTATCATGAAGTACTTACTAATTCCATGCTATTAAAAAGTACTTACTTGTTCCATGCTCAAGCTGTCACTTCCTGTCTACACACTTCCGTCCCTTTTCACGAAATCGCTCCCACAGAAACCGAGAGGAAATATATTACACATCAAAAACCTACTCAACGTATTAATTAAATCACGCCAGAAACCATCATACTTTCCCACCTTAACTGCATTATCCACAGAAAAAAATAGTTCACTGAGGTCACCTATCAGAATTAGGTCATGCCGAGATTCCTAGGTCGTGCGAATCACGACTGTATAGCCTATACAAACACATATGCATATATGTATGTGTTTAATCAGAGCAGTAATAGTTCCTACGTAGTGCATGTTGTATACATTGCAGCTTATTGACAGAGTAACTAGTTACTATCTCTTGCCTGTGGGGCGATTGTAGCTGAATTGTTGCTTACTTCGGTGTTTGTTTGGTAGCTCTAGTAAACAAAGGTATTTCTCTATCAACCTTCAAAGGAAATATAAACCAACCTCAATGTTATGAAAGGATTGTCTACTGATATGTCCTCGTAGGTTATCGTTACGATAACGATAACCTACGAGGACATAAATCTACATATTTGTTCGATAATTTTTTGTTGTCTATTCAGAGGCCTATGCTCAGCATAATGCCTTTTTCAATTACTTTGTAAAAACCTAATGACCGACATTTTTGCAAGAGTGTTCTTCAGCACCCTCATCTCTACTTATTATACCCTACCGACGACGATTTTCTTCTCGTAAGCAAAAAAAGCTGGAACAACGATTAAGTCTTAGTAGCTGATTGCGATGAATAGCACCAACATCAATGCTGAATTGTTCACGCTTCAGTCGAAATCATAAAGCTATAAAACTGTGTCCTAAGGAACGACATTTTTGCAAGATTCTAGAGTGTTCTTCAGCACCGTCATCGCTACTTATTATACCATACCAGCGACAATGCTCTCGTAAGCGAAAAAGGGTGGAACAACGATCAGTTTTAGTAGGTGATTGCGATAAATACCACCAATATCACTGCTGGATGGTTCACGCTTCAGTCGACACCAACAAGTTTAAATAAAAGTTAAATTTTAAATTTAAAAAAACCCCGACACTAACAAAAACATCTAAAAAAGTAAAAAATAATACGTATTGTGTCCTTTCAGTTTAATATAAATGTAGGTTATCGTTACGATAACGATAACCTACATATTTGTTCGATAATTTTTTGTTGTCTATTCAGAGGCCTATGCTCAGCAAAATGCCTTTTTCAATTCCGTTGTAAAAACCTAATGACCGACATTTTTGCAAGAGTGTTCTTCAGCACCCGCATCTCTACTTATTATACCCTACCGACGACGATGTTCTTCTAGTAAGCAAAAAAAGCTGGAACAACGATTAAGTCTTAGTAGCTGATTGCGATGAATAGCACCAACATCAATGCTGAATTGTTCACGCTTCAGTCGAAATCATAAAGCTATAAAACTGTGTCCTAAGGAACGACATTTTTGCAAGATTCTAGAGTGTTCTTCAGCACCGTCATCGCTACTTATTATACCTTACCAGCGACAATGCTCTCGTAAGCGAAAAAGGGTGGATCAATGATCAGTTTTAGTAGCTGATTGCGATAAATACCACCAATATCACTGCTGGATGGTTCACGCTTCAGTCGACACCAACAAGTTTAAACAAAAGTTAAATTTAAAATTTAAAAAACCCCGACACTAACAAAAACATCTAAAAAAGTAAAAATAATACGTATTGGGCCCTTTCAGTTTAATATAAATGTAGGTAATAGTTTGAGCAAAGCGTCGTCGAGTCGGGGGACGGCTAATGAAAATAGGAAATTAACAGCGGCTATTCTTTCTACAATAGCATACATTCATTATTGCTAGGTATATGCCTCGTCTGTTTGACGTTTTCTTTAGCCGTCCCCCGACTAGACTACGCTTGGCTCAAACTATTACCTACATTTATATTAAACTGAAAGGGCCCAATACGTATTATTTTGTTACTTTTTAGATGTTTTTGTTAGTGTCGGGGGTTTTTTAAATTTTAAATTTAACGTTTCGTACCTACTTTTTAAACTTTATATATTACTAGTAGGTCAGACACCGATACGTACCTCGCCAAAATCTGCGCCCCTGTAGGTATTTTTCCCAAAGTGAAGGTACTTACTAATTTACCCTTATTTCTCTTTCCTTCTCCATCATCAGACCCTGATCACCATCTACCTATAGCCTATTTATTGAGACCAGTACAATGAGCCCAAACACGATACCTGCGCTGTAAGTTGTTGAGCGAGTTAAATATCAACTAGAAAAGAGCTGATAATCTTCAAACAACTAAACTGATTTTCTTGAACCATAGTTAAGAACACTTTCGATTAAGTCACCTTTCAAACAAAAAAATCAAAATCAAAATCGGTCCATGCATTCGGGAGCTACGATGCCACAGACAGACACAAACACACACACACACACACAGACAGACAGACAGACACGTCAAACTTATAGGTAAATAGGTAAATAGGTAAAACGGGCTGGTGTCCGCAACTCCACGTCAATGCGCGTATTTTGCGTACGGGTGGGAAATCGATTATTCGATCCACCCCAGCTCCTCAAGGAAGGCCAGCAACGCCTTGGTGTTACTGACCATCTCACGGAGGGTACCTGGGTTACCGAAGTACTTTGCCCTGTATGTGGCGACGACCGGGCAGTTTAGTAACACATGTGCTGCTGTCTCGTCGTCCGTCATGCAGGCCCTGCACAGCGGACTGTCTGTGACTCCTATGACAAAGAGGTGTTTGTTAAATGACCCGTGGCCTGTTATAGCTGCTGTAACAGTGCGCAGCTGTAGTTTAGTTAGTCGGAGAACCCGTTTCGTGAGGCGACCATCAATTGTAGGGAGAGCTTCCTTGGCCTGCCTGCACTCACCTTGGTCCGACCATAGTTTGAGATGTTTATCTCTGGTGCGTTTCCTTACCAGAGTGCGTAGGTACCCGAAGGGAAGTGGCACGATGGGTTCAGGTCCCACTGGTGCCATGCTCGACCCCCTCCTGGCAAGTTCATCGGCTGCATCGTTGCCTAGCGAACCGCTGTGTCCTTTAATCCATTGAATGGTTATGTTGTTGAGGCTACCCACCTGGTTGAGGCGCTGATGGCACTCGTATATTAGCCCAGAGTCAACTGTGTGACTGTTTAGCGCTTGCAGGACAGCCATGCTGTCTGAGAGTATGCGGATTGAGTGGTCCTTAACTTCCCTGGCCATGATGGCTGAGGCGGCCAGAGAAATACCTAAGCACTCGGCCTGGAACACTGTGTTATGGACCCCCAATGGTGTGGCTATGCGTATGTTGAAGTCCTCCGAGAAGATTCCAGCACCTGTGCCACTACCTGTTTTGGATCCATCTGTGAAGATGCGCAGCTCTGCGGGGCGCAGCCCTTCGCATCGGCGATCCTCGTGGAGTTGGATCTTGTATTTCTTATCAAATATAAATTGTTTGGGTACCTGGTCATTTATTGCTTTCGTGATGGGGAACTCTTTATTGAGTCCCTCAAGCAGCGCGGTGTGTAGTGTGTCTCTCTTGCCCCAGAGATTCAGTGTATTTAGGCGTACTGCCGCTGTCAAACTTATAACACCATGTCGTTTTTGCGTCGGGGGTTAAAAACTGTGTGCTCTAAAAGAACAGCCACCGAGATATCGACATTGTCAGTTGCAACCTGGGCAGTCAATCGCACTACCATTCCTGCTTACCTTCAAACCACGATAAGAGCTATCTTATAGTTTCTTCTAACAAGAGGAAAGAAGATAAATTAAGCTCTTATAATGGGAATGTCTCTTTTCGGGATCGCCTGAGTAATGTAGATGTGGCTTGAACACTAAAGCCATTAAACGCTTCATCATCATCATCATCATCATTTCAGCCAAAAGACGTCCACTGCTGGACATAGGCCTCCCCCAAGCACCGCTACTTCGACCGGTTCTGTGCTTCCCGCATCCACTGGATTCCTGCGGCTTTCACAAAGTAGGTAATCGGTTCAGCTTGTAGGATGCCTTCCAATGTGACGTCTTCCGGTACGCGGTCGCTACTTCAGAACCTTTCGGCTCCAGCGGCCATCTGCGAGCAATGTGCCCACACATTGCTCGCAGAACAGATGGCCGCTGGAGCCGCTGCCACTTAAGTTTGGCAATTCTTCGGGCTATGTCGGATACCTTGGTTCATCTGCGGATGTCTTCATTACTGATTCGATCGCGTAGGGAAACTCCAAGCATAGCCCTCTCCATTGCCCTTTGGGTGACGTTAAACGCTTACTAGGTACTTAATGTTCCCATACAACGCAATTTTTGGGCTCAAAAAGTTCCTTTATTCCTAACTTTTTCCTTGATCATTTATTTTCTTTTACTTAGAAAATAAACGGCTTTTTTGCTCTTAAGGCTCTGCGATATATCTTGTGCCTCCTTCATAAGCAGAACTAGCTACGAAATTAGATGTAATCATATTAGATAAGGACATAAAATTGCTTAGTTCTTTGTGCCTTTACTTAACGTTATTACGTTTTGTTTGGTGGTTGGTAGCGAGAACAATGTCAGTGAATTGTAAAGGTTGGAGCACATTATGCCAGGCCGCATCAAACTCGCCACGCGCTTCTACCTATAATACCAATGATATTGATAATATGTTATGTTAAAAAAGTCATTCATTACGAGACAAGCTTATACAAATTCATCTCAAATGTCTCTTCATTGATAGTAATGGCTTTTTTATCCATTACAAGATATTATATTCGGCGAAAATTGTATTTGACTTGACAGCTTTTTATTTAAGTAGATAGAACTGAAAAAGATACGGCCTCCTATAATGTTTCGACTTTAATAAACTTTATGTATTTGTTTATCAGTTACTACTTTATGTATTTGTTTATCAGTTACCTACCTATAATACCAATGATATTGCATTTGGGACATCAATTTGCTCTAATCACAATTCATTTCAGTGGAATTCAACAGTAGTAGCGGTCATACTTACATAAACCAAACGTTACTTTGTCGGAACATGGTAACCAAATCCTATCCCCGCTCCTTTCTCGGAAATGAGAAGAAAATGTTAGGCCTGATTATTGGGGCACGGGATGCGGCCCCGATTAATGTGGCCTCACCTTAACATGTGTATGTAAAGGCCGGGATTCTCAAAGTGTTCGATATCAACCCCCTTTTTTTTCGGTGGGAAATCATCAAATAACTTCTCTCGCTCTGGGCGTATCGGGAGGGTGTGTTAGACTCTTACTGACTTATCCCGTATTCCCCACCCGTATTCCTTCCGTTGCCTGTGTTGCCAGGGGCCTCGGTAACCCTTTAGTACCTTCCCTTACCTTGGGAAATCGATTTCAACCTCAAGGGGCCGGCCCCTTGAGGTTGAAATCGATTTCCCAGGGGTCGACATAAACCAAAACTGATTTTGGGGGTCAACGAGGACTAAAATCGACCCCTATTAATTAACACAAGTTCTTACTTGAAACTTTCAAGATACAGCTGTTGTGTTACGTGTACCAACTTGTTATAAGCCCACAATAAAAAGATTTGATTTGATTTGATTTGATTTGATAAGAATGACTAATATTTTAGTAGCAAGTATCATTGTTGTACTTTAAAAAAAATTAACAAGTCGATAAGCGTGCACTAGTTCGTACATGATGAAAAAAGTTGGCTATGGGGGTCTGAGGCATCAGTTCATTTTGGAAAAGGGGTCTCTTGCCCAAAACAGTTTAGGAATCCCTAGTACAGAGTATAGCTTCAAAAAAGTTAACTTTAATATAAAACCAATTACGGTCTTACCTACCCACATTACCGTGTACCTATCAATTACATTAAGGTATTGTGGTACCCACATGTAATTTGGTATAGAAAACCGCTTACCCAAATTCGGGATATCATATTCACGAAAAATTACCTTTCCGAATTCAATTTAGAAAACGTATTAATATCAAAGCGGTAACATATCTATTTCGTTTCAGCTTCAGTAGAAATATTATTTACAAATACGTCGAAGGAAAGAAAGAAACCTTTGTTCGAAAAACGGCCGTGAAATAAAGCATCCTTATTGGCTAAGTTTATGTTCCGGCGCCATTACGGTGATGTATTTGGGCATTTAAGATAGAACAGGGGTATTGGGGTACATCTTTCAAGGTTTAATACGGCCAGTGTGGAGAGGTTGTTGAATAGAGGTGCGTATTTTTAGCTGGGTGACCTATTTTCAGCTGCCGGGTGCTTCCCAGGCCGAGCTGCCGTTCTATTGACCCACATGTACGCAAGCTCTGACGTCAGAGGCTGTTATTACGTCACAAGCCAGCTCTTTGTGCCCGGCCGATGTTTGTCGATGATGTGTCTCGGGTTATGTTGAATGTGCAACTATTTACTTTATGATGTGGATTGGATGTTGTTGTTGCTGCATTTTGTTGATGGGAAATTCGAATTGGAACCTTATTTTGTGAGACTTAAGTCATGTGACTTTATTTGGAGTGGCATATTGAAAATGCATCGAAAATGATAGAAGATTGTTTTTCAGCAGAAGTCGGATTACAAAATCATATTGACCATAATTTTATAATAAGCTAGACGAATTGTTATCAAATACAGAAACGGCGAGTACATCTCACATCTTCGTTTTGCCGATGACATCGTCATAATGGCAGAGACACTGGAACTGGAGCCTAAATGGAGCCTCTCGGCGGGTTGGCCTCGGCATGAATTTGGACAAGACGAAAGTCATGTACAATTCGCACGTCTTGCCGAGTCCAATCCATATCGAAGGGTCGCTTCTCGAAGTTGTGAAGGAGTACGTCTACCTAGGACAAGTTATCCAGCTCGGTAGACACAACTCTGAGAAAGAAGCCGACAGGAGGATCCGATTGGGTTGGGCAGCGCTTGGAAAACTTCGTCAAGTCTTCTCGTCGCCAATCCCGCAGTGTTTGAAGACTAAGGTCTTTAACCAGTGCGTCCTGCCCGTTATGACATACGGTGCCGAAACGTGGACACTGACAGTCGGGCTGGTCCACAAATTCAAGGTCGCTCAGCGCGCCATGGAGCGGGCTATGCTTGGAGTTTATTTGAAGGATAAGATCAGAAATGAAGTTATCCGGAAGAGAACCGGAGTTACCGACATAGCCTGCAGAGTAAGCAAGCTGAAGTGGCAGTGGGCTGGCCATATTTGTCGAAGGACCGATGGCCGGTGGAGCAGACGAGTCCTAGAGTGGAGACCGCGTATTGGCAAGCGTAGTGTGGGACGCCCCCCCAGCTAGATGGACCGACGACCTTAAAAAGGTGGCTGGGACAGACTGGATGCGGAAAGCGGAGGACAGGGTGTTGTGGCGCAGCCTGGGAGAGGCCTATGTCCAGCAGTGGACTGTTATAGGCTGAGTTGATTGATTGATTGACAGAAACCAGACAAAGAAAACTAATTTAAACAGAAAACATCTCCAGCACGAAATAACTGATAAACAAATACATAAAGTTTATTAAAGTCGAAACATTATAGGAGGCCGTATCTTTTTCAGTTCTATCTACTTAAATAAAAAGCTGTCAAGTCAAATACAATTTTCGCCGAATATAATATCTTGTAATGGATAAAAAAGCCATTACTATCAATGAAGAGACATTTGAGATGAATTTGTATAAGCTTGTCTCGTAATGAATGACTTTTTTAACATAACATATTATCACGCCGGGTCTTTCGATCGGCTAGGCAGAACTGTCAAAAAAAAACTTATGAAACGTCAGAAGCTAGGTGCACGTTTCTAATTGGTCGTTTCGTATGGATAAGGGCCGGCAAAAACTCCACTACTCTTTTAAAAATAATTGACTTTTACAATGTTTTCAAATCACAGTGTTAATCGGATAGCAGGAAATAAATGGTCTACAAATCTAGTACAAACTAGGCTTACAACGTTCTCACATTCACAAAATACAAAATAATCTATGTAAAATATGAATAAAATAATAAAAATAAAAACCTATTTGAACCAAATGACATGTTTGCCATTACAACTGTAACAAGTCTGAATTAATATCCTGTCCACTAATAAATAGTGATATCAAAATGCATATTTGTCATTCGGAGTTCTATTCTCAGGTTGTCAAGCTGACGTCCGAAAAATGCTCTCTGTACACTGTGTCGGGATAAGAGCTTTCAAACTATATCAGAACTCATTACAGAACAGAATTATTGCTTTAATATCTGCTGAAATGTAACATTCATATGTACTGTACTAATTTATAATAAGTATCGTATCTAATATTTAAGAACGCGGTAATGTTTCTCCTAATTTATAATATTGTATATCCTGTGCAAATAATCATATTTTTTTTATTACAGAGTATAAAAAAAGGTATTAACTATTTCTTTTAAATTGCATCTTTGTTTTACGTCCTGTCTTTGTAATATTGTAATTCATATGTTAAAACATGAATGTACAGTTTTTTAGAAATTATTTTTATTATTGTTATTTTTATTTTCAAGTCGGGTTTTTATAATAATTTTGAATTGTATAACTAAATTAATTCTAAAACGATTATGTATGAAAATAGATATTGTAAACATACGTTGTAATGCTAACTTAAGTAGGTATGCCTATTAAAGTAAATGATCAATAAATGGTGATTCATACAAATTGTTAAAATTCTATGATTTTTAGTATATTATTATTAAATTGATAATTTAATAGACAATAAATCACACACAATACACAAAAGACAAAAAGCAGTGATGTTTTTTTTTCAAACCCAAAATTAATATACTTGTTTAATTGGTTAAGATCGTTCCAATTTACGTTATAACGTTTAATCCGCGAGTTCGTACTTGGCCCTATGAAGCAACTTGATGAGTAGATGAATGTCAAAGGTCAGGGGTCGTCAATTTAATGCCCGATAGAGATTGATGAAACGTAAAATGAAATGTAATACAAATGAGCCGACCAAATTTCTTTTTTTTTACTACAACGGGCAGCCCTTTTTTTTTTTTTTTGAGGGTGGGAAATCATCAAGTAACTTCTCCCGCTCTGGGCGGAGCGGGAGGGTGTGTCAGACTCTTACTGACTAAAACCCACCCGTATTCCTTCCTGTTGCCTGTGTTGCGGGGGCCTCGGTGACCCATAAGTACCTTCCCGCGACCCCGGCAGGCATCGGCCCTAGTGGACCCCTACTATATGTGCTGACGACATCTCTTTGAGGCGCGCGTGGAATACAACGCGCCGTCGACCCGGGCCTGGTCCTTACCGGACGGTGAGCTACCCATTGTTCACCGTCCGCAAGCCCGCGCCTACGGTGGCCGGAAATCCGCCCGGGTTTCCCGACGCCCTGGGCGTCTCCTGCGGCGGCTAGGGGCGAGAGGGCGCGAAACTTGCCTTTCCCTCAACCGTCCCGCCTCCTCCTTCGCGAGCATTACTGCTTCGCAGAAGGAGGTGACAGCTGCCCATGCCCTCTCGCTCCGTACCATGGCCTGAACCAGGGCCGGACGCGAGAGGTCTCTGCCGCCGATCGCCTCCACGAGGACACGGCGGTGCTCTGCCTAAGCCGGGCAGACCTCCACCGTATGCTCCACCGTGTCCTCCGGGCGATCCACACAGTGGTGACACCCGGACGTTTCCTCCCGCCTTATCCGACACAGGAACCTCCCGAAGCTGCCGTGTCCGGTGAGGCACGGCACGGGCAGCCCTTGGCGTTCATCTCACCTGATGGTAAGTGACGATCAGGCCGAAGATGAAAGCGAGCTTCACCCGGAATTTTCAACCACAGAGGAACTGGCTATCTTACCTCTAACTGCCGAAACACAGCAATGCTGTTAGCATTGTTGTTATGGTGACAGACTTAGATAAGATGGTGGTAGCTAGCCAGGCGGACTTAGAAAAAGCCCTACCACCAACCAAAACCGAGCAAAAAATTTTGCCTTCTCCTCTGGGTATGAGACAGGTGGTCTCACCACTAGAACAAAGAGGCGGTAAAAGAAAAACTTATGCAATGCAACATGAGATGATTCATATAGTATCAAAGCCGGCAATCTCCAGTATTGGTAAAAAAAACTAAACTAAATATTTTCTCTATGGTCAATTCTCCATATTGTAAAACAAAATTCACTTAAAAAGCAGCTTTCTCTCATATAAAACGCGATCGAAATAAAAGTTTTATGTAACAAAATCGGCAATCTCCATTAATGTTTCTTTCAAATTATCCGCTCTGACCAATCAGAGTCCAGCATTTAGTATGACGTTTGCCCAAACGTTCAATTCAAATACCTACGACAATATCGACCACTGTCTCCACAAAACACTTCACACAAAATCCGGCAATCTCCATTTCAGTTTTAAATAAATTTATTAGTAAAATGTTAACGAACTGCTACATTTAATAGATAAATGTTATTATAAACTGTTACTAAACTAGAACTCATCAATAAAAAATATTTTTCGATGTATTATAAACCAAAAACGTTTTTAGTTGATAACTCAAATATGTCACAAGTGGAGGCTTTGATTCTATATGACTAAATGTAACACAATAACTCTGCGAATTTGTTTCAATGTGTGTTACGTTTCATGGCACGTTTCACCAATCTGTACCCAGCATTAAGATACCGATGATAAAAAACTTTGATTTACAAAGTCTTCCTGAAACAGAAGCGTTCCAATTAAAGTTGGTACTCCACTCAAATTACAAACTACCGCTGCGTTCGACCTAAAAAAATATTTTAATGAAGTTTGTGTTATTGAATAAAACAGGAGTCTTGATTATATATTATAGATTGAAGTTTTAAATTGACTAAAGTTTTTTTAAATAAAGGTGGCTTTCTTGTAACAAAACTAACTACTGCTAAACTAACTAGCTAAAGTGCTATTTACTTTTTTCAGGTACCTACTTAAGTGTAGGCAAAACAAGTCGTACCTAAGGCTTAGTAAATTAGAATTACGTGGAGCTACGTTAGTACAACAATAGATTTTTGGGTCTAAAGTTTGCCATCTAAAAGAATTTATTAGGAGTTGAGTCAAAAAGGGGCCTATTAAAGAGAGGCCATTTAAAAATAATCACTGAAAGAATGTTTACAGTACCCTTAAGAAATATGGAACTGAAAATGCACGTTATCTTTATTAAAATAAAGTTTCTTTTCTATTAAAGCCATAGTCGATTTTCTCTTCGTAAACGAACAAAAGAAAGCACTTATAGAATTTTAAACTGTAGCTTAAGAATCGGCTAAATAAAGGACTTTGTTGTAACGTAACCGGTAATTAAGATGCCGCCTGTTTCTAATCTTTTCGTTTTAATAAAAGAAAAATGTGGATTGAATTTAGGTAGTTAAATTTTGTTTGTGAAATCTGAGGGAAACCGATTAACCCAAAATACTGAGACCTTAAAAATAGCGTCAATGTTTGAGTTGAAACTAACTCCCACTTAAAGCGCTGACAAGAGACAAATGACCAAAATAGGCTCGTCTTAAGAAAATAAATTGCCAAATCTGAATAGTTTGTGGTAGCAAAAAATGTATGTTAATTTTGAACATATTTCTCAGAACATGGTTGTTATCAAAAAACGTTTTGAAATAAAAATCTCGATACAATCTAACGTTAACCTAACCTTATACTTTGAGTTCCAATACAAAATATCTGTATTAAATATCAACGTAGTACGTTACGTATTTAATTAATAACAAGAACATCTTATTTTAATGCAGAACTTGGTTGTTTTTTATTTTCGATTACTCAACTCAATTTTTAGTAAATAGATAATTGCTTCATATTTCGCAATAAATTACAAGCGTTGTGTCATCGCGCTTCTCTTTCTTTTGTATGCAGTCTGAGAGTGACCGTGGTTTAGGTGTTGTCAGCGTCTTAACCACGAGGCACACACTGTAAACCATTATAACTTTATTAACGT
This sequence comes from Atethmia centrago, assembly GCA_905333075.3. Taxonomy (NCBI): domain Eukaryota; kingdom Metazoa; phylum Arthropoda; class Insecta; order Lepidoptera; family Noctuidae; genus Atethmia; species Atethmia centrago. Next base: position 22,588,385 of record HG995378.1, on the reverse strand, counting down.
TCGTATTAAAGCTCGTCCAGACTGGGGCGATATCGCGGACATGACAGGCATATTGCTGCCTGTCGCACCCGCGATATCACGCTAGCCTGCACGAGCCTTTAGACTGATAAATAAATAAAAATTAAAGTTTATAGGCCTTTGAAGGAAAGAGGGTATTTTTGTGACACTTGATTTTATAAATTTTTTTTTTGTAGGTGTACTACAGGTACACCTCTGTCCAACCCTTAGGGGAAACAAGGCGTGATATTATGTTATGTTTTTTTTTTATATAAAAATATATATAATAATATGAGCATTAAAAAAAACATAGGTCTGATAGACTTCATTATCATCATCTGCCAAACCTTTTCCCAACTATTCAGTCTAACTGGATGCAGCTGAATACCAGTATTCAGTACGTCAGTGTTCATGCAAGTTAATACAAGTCATTTGTAGGCAGTGACCTTTCGCTGCCAGCCGTGGTCGACTCCATGGAGGGCAGCGAGGAGTCCTGGGACGCGGTGGTATCGCAGAAGGAGGCAGCGGAAAGGGAGCGGAAGATCTCTTCCACTCACCCTGTCCGCAGCAGGCGCACCGGGCGTCGGCGGAGGGCGGCCCACGCCCTCTTCCAGCCCCCCTAAATAGGTCCAGGGGCCGAACGAACTCGGGGACATCCATCGCCCACATAGCAGGACCCTAGGTGGTGGCGCTTAGTGTTCCACGCGCGCCCCTATTGGACGTCGCGGGGGGAATTTTACACCTCATTCCCTCCACGAGCCTGAGGTGGCCCGCAATGGCGGGCCGGCACCAGCTGGGGATCGTGGAAGTCGCATTAGATTCCATGATTCCCGATGCAGGTGTGGGAGGGGAACAACGGGGTTGTTTTTAGTCAATAAGAGTCTGACAGAAACCCCCCGCCCGCCCCAGGGCGGAGGACATCCATAAGGATTTTCCACCCTGGAACAAAAAAAAAAGTTAATACACGTCACTGGTTAAGGGTTGAATACGATAGGATTTCATTAAAACAATATTTTTCGACTATGAAGGAAGAATCATTTTGAATTAAGTCTCACTCATCTGGTCTTTAAGGTCCCTTAAAGACCCAGATTCATACTTAGCATCACTATTAATAAAACTCACGTTTTCATAAACTTTCCGCAAGAATAAGAGAGTTAAAATTAAAACATCAACATCCAACTAATCATTTTATCTACTCTCAGGTAAAATTCGAATCATAAACTTCAAAACGAGGTTATATTGACAAACTTTACAATACCTAAATTTAAAAATATAATCATATAACACTTTTTCTCTAACAAAATAATGTTATAAAACATTTTTTTACCAATACGATACAGGGCAAATCTAAAAAAATAATATGACCAAGGAGTTTCCATCACTCATTATTTTTTTTTTATAATGGAACGCGTATGCGGGGCGCGCCATTTTTATAGAATTAGCAATAAACTATTTCTTATTCTTTCATTTAGTAACTTTGATTTTTTATTTAGTAGGTTCAACCCCAATGTACGAGAGTAGATAAAGTAGTTTATGAAGCTGCACATAACTAGGGCTAAACACTCGTGTGATACTATTAAAAACCTCGCCTTTTTTTTTTGGGTGGGAATTCAAATAACTTCTCTCGCTCTGGGCGGAGCGGGAGGGTGTGTCAGACTCTTACTGACTAAAACTCACCCGTATTCCTTCGGTTGCCTGTGTTGCCAGGGGCCTCGGTAACCCTTTTGTACCTTCCCGTGACCCCGGAGAAACCGCTCCTACGGTTCGGTTTTTAAACACACACTCGTGTTTTAATACCCCTCATTATGCAACAGTTTCATAAACTACGAGTACTATTATTAAAGTGCTATCTTTATTAGCAGAACTTCTAAAATTACCGTCACACCTACAATTTACCGTCGTGTACGAGAAAGATACTGTAAAAGTTAATAGAGGGAGAACGTTTTACATTGGTATCTTATTCTGTTAGAAAACAATACTATTCAGAATCTAATATGTTACTGTTTTCCATATTAGTTGCAATAGGGTTGCACCTGTTAGCATTGTCTGATTCTGCATTATATTGTTTGAAGTCAGCATTGTAAGGAAACTTGTATACAACTAGGAATTCAACGGAGTAAATTGGCTACATTCTATTGAATGTCATAACTCATAAATCAAATTGAACTATTGTCGACTCTGAAATAGGTCACTATTAAGACATAACTGTTTACTGTGGACCATACATTTGATTGATTTAGTGAACACTGTAGTTTGCTCTGAGGTCATTGCATCTAAGTTTTCTTAAAAAAATACATTTGGGGTCGGGTCTCTTTTCTGCGCCAAGTTATTCTATATTGGATTGTCGGTTCTGGCTTTCTTGAGGTCTCTTTTTACATTTGACCACCAGGTCAATGGCGAGCGGCCTATGCCTCTCTTTTGTTCTGGCAGATTGAGAAAATGTCTGAAAAGTTTGAGAAGTTGAATGATGAAAATGCCATATGTAATTACCAATACCTTACAAGTAATCTGCAAGTAAGTCAAAAATCGCGTAATTATGTTCACACTTCGCTTAGAAAGATCAGTAAAGCTACTAAGATAATAAATACATCACGATACGACGCCCTAGAAAAATTCTTATGTACTGAAAACATTAAAGTATAAAAGTAAATAAAGAAGTATATAAGCTTGGAAGTAATCTGTAGTAGTTTTATGCGACGGGTCGAGATGTCTTCGCAGCACTTATCTTTAATACAAATAAAGCCATATCGGCTGGACGATCATAACATAGAGTAGTGTATGAAGACAGAGAATTAATTAATATTTATTAGTCTCTTGCCTGCGGAAACAGTACGTTTCCGTGGGATAAGAACTATCCTACATGTCAAACCGGGTTATAAACTATCTGTGAGCCAAATTCCATTTAAATCCTATTTATTAGCAGCATATTACTCATGATTGAAATACTATCGTGAATTCATGCAACCCTAGTACTTTTTTTTAGATTACTGCTCAGAAATTGGGCACAGCGTGTCGTGAACAGAATACCGTCTTGTATGCATGCAACGTACTACTGAGATAAAAAGTATATCTTATGTCTTAACGCAGGTAATGGCCTACCCATGTACCAAATTTCATCCAAATCTTTTCAGCCGTTTTAGCGTGAAAGCGTAACACGAAACAAAAAAAAAATAAACAAACAGACTCACTTTAGAAAAGTTTATAATAGGTATGTATTTACAAGTCATTCTCGTAATACATACTCGTATATATTATAAATGCGAAAGTGAGTCTGTTTATTTATTTTTTGTTTAGGATTTTATAAAAGTAATTTTTTCCCGAACACCATTAAATTATTTTTTCATGATTTATAATTCGTTACGAAAACTTATTATTTTTTATTGTATTTTTCTGTTGTCTTCATAAACTTCTAATATTATGTGACCTATTTAAAAAGTCCAAGTTTTTTACTCCAACCACAAAGTACGTAGACTATATGCAATTTCCTATTTATGTCCATTTGGTAAGATTTAGAGTGCTTGTCTGTATCTTCAAAGCTTTCAAGTAGACAATTTATTTCCATTGATGAAGGAGGATCAACACTGGGTTGCAAATGAGACTCAATTTATTTTGATTAGAAAAAGTCTGGTAAACACTTTCCATGTTAAATATGTAGAAATACATACAAGTTACACATACTTTTCAACCCGTTTCGATCAAGCATTGTCCTAGTGCCTTTCGCATGGCAATCCATTATTTTTCGATATTAGATTTCATTATTCGATACACGCAATGATTGTTTTACAAGAAATTTCCAATATATAAGTTAAAAATATTGGAAATAAATGAATATTGACGTATGTGTGCTGTTGTGAAAATTGGTTGTAACATGTTTCAATTTTGAGGTGAATGTAACTTTGTAAAATTAAATGTACAGATAACGTACTATAAAACAAAGTCCCCACGCCGCGTCTGTCCGTCTGTCTGTCAGTCTGAACGCGTAAAACTCAAAAACTACCGAACGGATTTTCATACGGTTTTCACCAACAGATGGAGGGATTCATGAAAAAGGTTTAAGCGTATAATTCATTAAGGTTTTGTGTAAATTGGTTAAACTAAGATGATAGTTGTTGAAGATGACGGAAAAATCGTACCAACTGGGAGCATTACTGGCGTGCGCCGCGTGAACCAATAGAGTTATATGAAAACAATGTATTACAGAATTTTTCCTCTTAAAAAGATCTGTTGAACTGTAGTTGAACTGTAGTCTATCTGCATTTTTTATTCTATTTGGACTCAAATTTGAAGTCAACGTAGACGAAGTCGCGGGTAGAAGCTAGTTATCATTAAAAAAAAATAACTTAAAAAAAACTAAAAGTACCTTGTCCGACCTGTTGTCTACGCTGCCGTCCTTTAACTAGAAGGTCAAAAAGTTGTTTTCGAGAAGATGGCAAAATATGGAAAAAAAATTGTTTCTTAAAAACTATGATACTTTTTTTGGGTGGGAAATTATAAATTAACTTCTCCCGGGCGGAAGTCTGAGAGTCTGACACACCCAGGGAGGGTGTGTCAGACTCTTACTGACTAGAACCCACTTGTGTTCCTTCCGTTGCCTATGTTGCCAGGGGCCTCGGTATCCCTTTCGGACTTTCCCGCGACCCCGGCAGGCATCGGCCCTAGTGGACCCCTACACAAACCTATGATACTTAGGTTAATGATTGTTGCGCACAACAATTGATATGTTTTTCTATCGGTCAATTAACCTGTTAAGCCCCGCGCGACACCGATTCGGAGTCAAACAATAGAAAATAAATTTTGTCTCATTAGCTGTCCTTGACCAATTAAGGTATTTTAACGTACATTAAGACGCTGACAACACCTAAATCGCGGTCTCTGTAAGACTGCATAGAAAAGAAAGAGAAGCACGATGTCAAAACGCTTGTAATTTATTGCAAAATATGAAGCAATTACCTATCTATTTACTCAAAATTGAGTTGAGTAATCGAAAATAAAAAACAAACAAATTCTGCATTCAAATAAGATGTTCTTGTTATTAATTAAATAAGTAACGTATATTGATATTTAATACAGATATTTTTGTTTGGAACTCAAGGTAAGAGGTTACTTTAACGTTAGTTTGTATCGAGTTTATTTTTTCAAAATGTGTTTTAGTAACAACCAAGTTCTCAGAAATATGTTCAAAATTAACATATCTTTTTTCCACTATCACAAACTTTACAGATTTGGCATTTTTTTTTTTTCTTAAGAGAAGCCTATTTTGCTGAGTTAGGTCTTGTCAGCGCCTTAAGCGAAGGTGAGGGTTAGACGTTTTCAAGTGGAATTTCGATGGAATTTTCAAAAATCTCTTACTAAACGGCCTACAAACATTTTATATTTCTGGAATAATTATTTTGTAAAAATGTTTCTTAGACAGAAAGACAGAGAATTTTGAACCCTATTACTTTCTAATAAAAAGTAAAAATTGACTTTCTAGTTAAAGGATGGTAGTCAGGTCTAGAACCACAGGAACAATGAGCAAATTCTCCCAGATGAAACCTTAACAAATAAAGAACACATACAAAATTCATTAGTCTGTGTCCCCCGTAAAGGTCGACTTGGCAGAAAAATCTCCGATGAGCTGAAAACTACATTCGAACTGGAATCACTCGTTTTTTTCTCCGACCAACTAATGGATTTCCGAGCGAATAGAGAAAACAAGAAAATATAAAGCAGAGTGCAGAACCGATGTCTCAAATGATTTGTATTGGAATAAAAAGCTGGTATTGGCTGGGAATTTTTAATTTCCTCTATTATGTTCTCTGTGTACTTGTGTATTCAAAGGAAATCCGTGATTGGATTAGATTTTATTTACTGGCGGAATATTCTGTTGAGGAAAAATGTGAAGTAATGAAGTGTGAATAATTCGAATTATAAGTAAACAACTTGATCGGATAAAAAAATCAAGCTTGTTTAAAATTAATTTCAGTGTCTTTGTTTTCCATTTTACCGGTAGATATTTTGGGGGCAGCAGTGGAATTTATTTGAAAAATAGCAAAAGGTATTTACAAGGCAGATGTGAGTGGAAATGCCCCGGAGAGGACACCCCAGAAATACATATAGTGACCTCATTAATGGTTTTCTTCAAAAAGGTCAGGTGCATAGTACTCGCAACCGGCGTGCGTGTATGACCAGATGTATGAACGTAAACGAAGCAACAGGAGTATGTAAGGAGCGTAGCAGGTGGCGTTCTATAGTTTCTGCCTACCCCCATAGGAAGAAGGCGTGAGTTTATGTATGTATGTATGTATGTATTTGAAGAAATAAATTATCATGGCAGCCTTTACATTACAATAACAGGGTAAATAACAATACAATTTTGGAAAGTTTGGAAGTAGTGAACACTTAAAAGTTACCACATAAAAAGTAGTTCCCATCACCAGCCTAGCCTTTTCCCAAATATGTTGGCATCGACTTCGAGTCTAACTAGATGTCTATCTGACCTTCACAACCCAGTTACTGGGTAATACGATACCCCTTGGTACTTTTAGCACTGGTTGTCAGACTTTCGGGCTTCAGGCGACCCGTAACGACTGTCAAAGATCCACTAATGAGAGCCCGGACCAACGGCATAACGTGTTTTCCGAGGCACAGTCGCGTCTTGATATGTAAAGAGGGTCACCCATCCACGGACCAACCGCGGCAACCGTAGCTTAACCTAATCGATCGACCCGTCCGGCTGTCATTACTTAGCCACAAGCCCCTATAAAAGTAGTGCCCAATAAATATAGACTGTAACGTTTACCTTTACCATCCAATTTTTACCAACTCAAAACTCAAAGCATTTATTTCAATTAAACTAATTACAGGCACTTTTGAATTGTCAAAGAGTAGGTTAAAAGAGTTAGAAAGTTGAAGCTAGTTCCATTCCAAAACGTAGATCTCAATGGAGAAGAACGGACAAGAAAATCCAACATGTCTATACCTACACATGTTATTGTACGAGTAATTACTTTAATATTCTAACAGCCCATCCAGAGCTTTCTAAATCAAACACAAACGAATTTGATCTTATGAATATGTTAACACAATTTATTGGCTCTAAATCAACAAACATTGGATGTAAATGAACACGATTTAAATCTCCCTTGTGAGCGCTGTTCTGATTGGAGGATGCTTTGCCTTTGTAAAATCTTATTTGCTCGTTGCTATTGCATTTTGAACTATTGATGGTCTTTTAGAAGGGTTTATCAAACAATAGCGAAGGTTGGTTTGTTTAAGGCTCATTTTCATGCCATAGTGCCCGCATGCAGGGAACTGTTTTCATTAGTCGATATAGGCCCTATGTGGGGTGCTGGAGATTTCAATAAAGCATGCCATGGGGCCCGTATTCGGGGAATCGTTTTCATTAGTTGATAGGGAACGATTGCAGTATACGGACAACTCGCACCGCACGTTTGGCAGTTGCTTTAAAGGCTCATTTTCATTAGGTGTGAGTTTTACCGACCTATGAATTTCATTGGTCGCTACGCCCGCCTGCGGAGAGTCCCCGCATGCTGATATCGACCGAGTTATCGACTAATGAAAATGAGTTTTGTTGAAAGAGTGAAAGTTTAGTTGATAACTTAACAGTTGAACAAAGATTATCCTTAGGGTAAACTATCCACCTCAAACATTACACAATGCTAAGGGATGTACAATTCATGTTTTAAGGGGCAAAAGAATAGCTGAATTTCAAGAATGTAAAATACAAAGTAGCCAAAAGCGTCGTAATCAAGCCATATTCATAAGGTTCATAACTCTTTAGTTGGGCTTGGTATAACTTTTTATAACATGCTACCCTCTTCTTTGCTAGATTTGCCTTTTAATGCGTTTAAAACTAGTAAAAGTAAATTCACCCTTTGTTCAAAGGCATACTATTGTACGATGACTACTTAAACTATAAGAATAGCTGGTCGCTGAGATTAACTCAAGACAATGTTTATGTTCTTTCTCCAGAATTAGCTTACCTACTGACAGGTTATATGAGTTCATATTTTTTTTTATTTTTTATTTGACTGTACTTATAAGTCTAATGTATTTTAATTAAATTAAATTTTAATTCATTACAATGTGTTTTTTAATAATTTGTATTGTAATAAGTGGTTAGCTAGCGTCCTCGACAATTGATTATACTATTCTTGCCTGAGCAACCAGCAGCAAGTTCGTCATGCTCCCTTAGATGTCACTGCCTGCGGTAGCGTCGGGGGTCGGGTTACCTCCTTCCGTCCAATATGGCGAGGGGGGTGATGGCTGATCTTTGCGTTATGCTCGTGAACGGGTGCTGCTTGTGGTGACTGGTCGTCTTGCTGACCATGGTTTTATTATTGTTATTAGTAATTGTTTATTTATTTTACTTCGATGGTGCTAGTTTGTCATTTCTCACTTCGAGTTACAGCAATAGCCTTATGTAAGCGCGCACGCCCTTTATGCCTGAAGGCTTTTATTTATGTGTTAAGTTCTGTTTACGCTTTTATGTTGTAATTTTTATATGCTTGAGTACAGTTTTCACTGTTTGTTGGTATATTGGCGTGTGCTAGCTAACATATGGCAAGTAATTTAATTTAATGTGTGTTTCGTAATGTACTTTGCATACGATTTGTATAGAATCAAGTCTATATAACTAAACAGACAGGTGTGCTATTGGGGAGTTTGTTGCGCCACTTCTTCTTCCCAGCTAAAAGGCGGGCATTTTTGGGGGTCTGTCTTATGTAACTTTGACGTTCAAAAAGTGCTGATTCTCAGCCTAGTTTGAATAAATGACTTTTGATTTGATAAAATTTTGACAATCCTGTCCATTGCCTAATAATTATATACTCTGTGTTGCGACACTGGCAGATGACAACATACAAACAATCAAAACAAAAACAGAATGCTCATGTGGGGAAATAACTGTGTTTTACTATACGGCATTTTTGGGAAAACTTTGGTTTCATGGAAAACTGTGATGGAGTGTTGGTTAAGTAGGCATCCTTTCTCGAGAGCAAGCAGTGCTTTTCTCGACTTTTGATATAGCACAAAATCCTTTTTCACTTGTCAACGCCAGCTGGTAAAACAGTCATACGGATTTTTTCAAATTCACTATGCTTGGTACATGTATTCACCACCATAATCATCTGTTCATGTGTGGGGTGTGTGGTTCGAGTCTATCCGGATGCAGCTGAATATCAGTATTTGGAAAATGTATTGCTGATCCCAATAATAAGCAAGAAAATAGGTAGCATAATCTATCTATAATGTTCTCACTGCTGGGACACAGGCCTCCTCTCGGTGAGAGGGAGTGAGCCGTAATCTACCACGCGGGCTCTGTACGGGTTGGTAGATGTCACACGTCTTCGATGTTTTGGTTCTAGGATATCCCGGTTTCCTCATGATGTTTTCCTTCACCGTTTTGAGAGCAGTCGGGATGACATAATTTACGCCTGTCAGGGTTCGAACCTACGACCGTTGCCACTGGGCCACCGCTGCTCTCACTCTAGGAGAATAGGTATAAGTTATGTATCATATGTGTTATTCCTGGTTAATAACTATCTGTGTGCCAAATTTCATCCAAATCCGTTCAGTACTTTTTGCGTGAAAGAGTAACAAACATCCATCCATCCATTCATCCATCCATCCTTACAAACTTTCGCAATTATAATATAAGTAGGAACTTGGATTTTATGCTATCAGTGCGTCAAGCTACTCCCCACACAGACACAGAGCTTTAGAAGCCTCTAGAACCCTCTGAAAAGGGAGGTGGGAGCGTCAACAATGGGTCAATTCTAAATAATTGATTGATAGTCCTCTGCACTATTCAACTAGCTAATCGAGGTAGATATTGCTATTTCACCTGTAATATACATATTGTAGAGAAATAGAACTGCAGCTTCACCACTTAAAATTGAAACTACTCGTTTCGGTCAAAATATTTATTTAGTTTTAAGACTTTAGTTATAGGTGATACTTATTGTGCGTACCGCATAAAAACCAAAATGTTATAGGATAGTTGTATTTTCCATCAATAACTCGTAATAATGTAGGTAGGCACGTAACGTTAACTTCGCGCGTTCGTTCTAGGGCTTCAGATTGTTTCAGGAATCCAATAGTCATTAATACATTTTCACCGCGAAACCACTTTATGAATTGATTAATTTGAAATTGTTCGGGCTTCGAGATTTATTAAGTGTCTGGAATTATTGATAGTGAATTTCTGTATGTAGTACCCTGATTTAGAAACAAAGGTATTGTGACCTGGACCTGATAAATTGGGCTGGATTTTGTTCGGGAAAGGTTTTTGAAATATTATTGGCGATGCCTTTGTAGTTTAGAAGACGATGTTATCGCTAAAATCCTTTTCGTCGTTTAACCCTAGCTCACTAACCTTAATTTCGAGTAACGTTATCACTAAACATTCGTAATTTTTACGAGGGATTATAAGATCAATGTTTATTTAATCTACTTCATTTATGACACAAGACGACCTTAATTAGCAGTCTTAGTTTTCTCTTTATCCAATAACATATCTGTTTTAGAAACAACCTACATTGAAAAATGATTGCACATACAAACAATATGCCCCCTGCAAATCGCTTCATTGCAGCCCTTGCAGAAGTGCGTAGTCATAAGACTTTTTTTTGCAGCTGCAAGTTTTGCGAGTTTTGAGAACGTTTCGGCTAAAACCTTTATTGATCTAGTTTACAATTTTGAAGACCTCCGCAATGATTTGCGTCAAATTTCGTTGCAACTTTAGTCTGAAATTTGACGACGTTCATACGATATATCGCGATCTAATACGCGTGCATCCGCAATGAGTGACTGAAAATCACTAATGAGGCGAATCAGGAAGGTATAAGAAACGGGTGGGGTGACGGAGGTCGGGATCTTACCAAAACACGAAATGCGCAAGGTACGCGTCGTAACTTTTACGAATGGTTAGTGACCCAGGGTTAAAGATGTTTGGTTTGTCCGGGAAAGGTTCCGGGAGAGGATGTTATCGTTAAAAATAAAGTATTTTAAAACAGAACTGTATATAAATCTAGTGAGATTTATGTAAAAATAAAGGATTTTAACGAATTTTTTTTCTTCCGGAACCTTTCCTGGACAAACCAAACATATTCGTTGAAGTGCTTAGCGTATACACGCTAACAAGACTATACCTAGAGTGATAGACGCTAAGCACTTCCAAGAAGATGTTTTTTAATAGATAACAAAAAAATCTTACATAATGTGAATTCATTCAAAGACGTTTAGTATCATTGTGAGTACTTCACAATGATACTAAACGTCTTATACAGGGCGACTTGTAATCAAACACATTCCTTCCTGAACGCAATAGTGTGACCCCTTTGCAATATTTAAGCATCTCATATAACTCTCTCTACTCTAAATACTTTATTGCTTCAACCATATTCAATCCCAGTCAATCGAACCCGAAACCCGAATGACAACATACATATTATCTGCTATCACTAAAACAAAACTCTTATTTATTTTTATCGTGTGTTGGAAACAATATTATCAGCTACCAGACTTGTAACACGTATCTTCATGTATACCTATCAGCTCTAGCGTCTCGTATTCCAATTTTGTGAACAAATAAAACTGGCTGATACATACGATGGTAGATGTGAAATGTCTGGGTACGTATGTACGTACTACACATGAAGCTGTACATATTGTAGCGTGAGTGGAAGGATTCAAAGGAAACACTCGCGACATTATACACGTATAATTTAGTAAATATAAAAAAAAAACCACAAGAATCCAATAACAAAAATTATGAATTTTAGATTATATTAAAAATACACGTTTAAAAAATTCTCATGCCCTTTGATAAGTAAATAAAATAGTTTTACATAACAGAATTAGAACTTAGAGCACAGTAACTAGAACTACGAAATTTTCCCTAAAAAAACATTTTAAGCGCTAAAATGATTGGGTTTTTAAATTACGTTAATGCAAAAAGTGGTGCTAAGCTCTTAACCTTATTCGTGGCCCTGACTTAACTGAAACAGGCAATCTAAAAATCTGATGTGCATTTAAAAGAACAGGTGGTAAAATACAGTACACAATGAAAGAAAGTAATAATTAAAGAAGTTAGCTGGTAGCTTTCCAGAAGAAAACGTGGCGTAGATTTCGCTGGATCACCTCAGATTACCGAAATCCCGGCGAATAATAGCTGCTGGAACTACGTCCTCCGATCGGTCAGCTTAGCAGCAGATCAGTAGATTCATACCAAAGTAACTTGGTAGGGGGAATAATATAAAAAAAACCAGAAAAAAAGCCTGGCTTGATGGGACTTCTTTCTAGAACAAAACAGAAGCGAATTAGTCACCAAGCCACGTTTCTGAAGATATAAAGTGAATAGGATAAGTAATAAGAAAAAATAGCATACCAGTCCCTTGAGATAAAATGGTCTTAATTCGACAGTACAGACTCCTGACTGCACATTACATCTAAATGACTCCTTGTAATCGTCACCTCAATAACTCGGAAGGAAAGAGCACTAGTTAAAACAATAAAAATCTTGGTGTTATCTTGACAACAATAAATATAACTGTCTATCTCGGAGCTCGGCAGAGGAATGCGTTTGAACAAATGTTATGACATGCAAAAATGATTTTTAAAATAAAATTCGCACATTCGAAAAGAAGAAAAAAAATTGTGAAAGGTCCAAACTAGCGATTAAGGTTGAACATGAGGTTTTATTTTTATTTTATTTTATTTTATTGGGACTTAGAACAGTTACACGTTACAAATTTTGTAAAGAACAAACTAGGGTAATAGAGGTAAACATGTAACCCACACCAATGTCCGCGGAATAATCTTTAATGGAGAAATAAAACAAAACCACGCATCTGGAGGCGATTTTTTCGAACATCGTCACCGAACTTTGTTGTGAACAGACGTGTCGAAGATTTTATTAAAATTAATAAATAATTACTTGCTGAATCGTGACCTGGTTTTACCAAATAGCCGGTAGTAAAGCAAACTGTGTCATATGTAGGCATGACATGTGGAAATCGTTTATGTGAAAATGTGTATAAGTGATTTAAAGTAAATAACTTATATCAGAATGGACACCAGTCCTTTCAGCCGGGGTGGCAGATGTGTTCGGAGCCCACCTGTGCCCTGTGCCGCACCCACGCCTGCAGGTGAACCTGCACCCGAGCCCGCACCGGCCGGCATCTGACCCTCAACCACCCAGCAAAAGAGAAGAGGTCAAGATGGAAGTCATACCAACGCCGAAAATCTAGAACTGGATGTCGTCCATTGAGCAGTGCCTTAATAAAGTGTGCTCTATTTCATCAGAGGGCAAATTAAACATGAAGCAAAAACTGCGTATAAGTTCTCTATGCCGGAAAATTAGTCACGGTACATCGCAGATGGCCGTCCATTACCAGTCCCTTAAGAAAAGAGCCGTCCAGACCCACTCCACTGTCCAAATACTCGAAGACCAAATTGATCTGTCGCAGCAACTGCAAGACCTTAAGCTGTCAATCAGAGCTTCAATTAAACCAGCTACGGGAACTTCCTTTTCTGACATGGTTAAAAAAGCTTCCAACAATTTTATACAGCTGATAAATTTAAGCTCAGTGGCCATATACCCTAACGACAATTTGAATTCGAGCGAGGAGACAAAAACACTTGTCCAAAAAATTATATGCCTTGAGCAAATAAAACTTCAGGTAAGAGGACTACGTAAGACGAAAAATGGCGGTGTCATTATTAGCACTGAAATAAAGGACGATATTGAGAAGGTGAAAAAATCGATGCAGCTATCAAATTCAGGCCTGACAGTAGACGAGCCCTCAAAAAGGAAGCCTAGAGTAGTAGTTATCGGAGTGCCCTCATCCATGCAAGAGATGAAAGTTTTTACTTGTTTGTTCCACCAAAATCTAGCCGAGACCCTTCAGGATTGCAACCTCGATACCTTTTTGAGCTCTATTAAGTTAAGCCATAAGTCAGGTAAGAAGGACGCTGAAACTTGCAATTATATAATAGAAGTATATGCAGACATACGTAAAGCCCTAATATCTAAAGACAGAGTTTTTATAAATTGGTCGTCATGCCCTGTGAGAGACTTTACTCTAGTCACACGCTGTTATAAGTGCCAGCAGTACGGACATGCAGCCAAATCTTGTCGGGAGACCACCTATACCTGTGGCCACTGTGGTGAGCAGGGTCACTCCATTAAGGAATGTACAAAGAAGGCTGAGGAACCAAAATGCGCTACTTGCTTGCACTTCAAAAAGCCGAGCAATCACAAGACAAGCGCTTCTGAGTGTCCAGCGAAAATAATGGCTGAAAAGAGGTATATAAATTCTGTTGATTATGGAGGCGCCTAAGAGCGCCGCTAATTACTTATTTTTCTAGTCCTTGTAATTGTTTTTATAGTTATAATTATGATTAATAATTTAATTAATGACATAGATAATTTCTCTGTATCTGACTCCCATATTTGTGACGTTGAACACTGTAAGCAATATCTCTCCTTCCACACTAGTCCCTAGTCCACTAACCATACTAACCCAAAATATTCGCAGTATTTTTAAGAATTTTGACAACTTTAGCATTTTTCTACAACGTCTAGACATAAACTGTGAGGTTATTGTCTTAACCGAGTGTTGGCTTTCCAAACAATTTAACATACCACTAATTCCAGGATATAATATGTATAAAACTAATATAAACTACAAGCAGAACGGTGGGGTGATAGTTTATGCAAGAAATCATCTTAATGTGTCTGTCGAGGAACCTAATATGCACGATTGTAATAGATTGTTAATTAAAATTGGATCAGATCTAGCGATACTTGCCTTTTATCGATCCCCCTCTTTTAGAAATATAAACAATTTCACAGACTCTCTAAACGATACCTTGCTTCTGCAAGGTCATCTTTCAAAAATACCATTTTAATCGGAGATATTAATATCAATATTATTCCAGAAAGTGCAGACGCATCCGCTGTGGAATACCTTAACCTATGCGCCTTCCATGGTTTGCTTCCCGCTCACACGCTTCCTACACATCAAAGTGGCTCTTGTTTGGACCATATAATACTCAAGTCGAACTTCCCTGCACTAGCCCTTGTAATTAATTCAACAATAACCGATCACAGTGCTAACCTACTTATTTTAAATTGTAAATTACCTAAAGTAGCCACTCGCACTATTTCTAGTCTAAATGTAAATAAACTTGAAGAAGACTTACGTAATATCGATTTTGAGCCAGTATACATTTCCGCTGATCCGCAGTTTTGTATGTTGTACCTAATTAAAAATGTACAAAAAGCAATTCCGAAGAACACAGTCATACTCGTATCTCGGCTAAATAATAAAAACTACAACATAAAACCATGGGTCACGACAGGGCTCATTCGTTGTATGAAAAATAGAGATAAATTGCATATGAAAGCCAAATATATCCCAGATAATTTAATTTTGCAACAGTCGTTTAAACGATATCGTAACTTTTGTAATGATCTCCTAAAAAAAGTAAAAAGCAACTACGATACAATTGCGCTAGAAAAGGCTGGTACTAACAGTAAAAAAATCTGGAATTTTATTAAAAGTGCAACGTACATCTCTAAACAAAATCAGTCACCTTCAGGTTTATTACAAGCACACTCATCACCAGTGATAGGAATAGGTAGTGCCTATTTGCCTAAACTTCGAAGAACAGAGACAAGAAACGGAGACTTCCTTAGGACTAACTTTTTTTCCGAGACAACTGTCCCGAAATTTCGAGACAACACATAAATACATTTAAAAAAAATGTTATTTGGAATAAGTAATTCGTCTATATTTACCTAAAGTTTGCGACTAGATATATCATAATAAATAACATACACAGTCGTTACAACCATAAAATTTTCTGAATTTTTTTTTGGAGAACATTTTGTAAATGACTTGTTGATCGTAATACACAATGAATCACAATGTTTGAATAAGAAGCCGTACACGTTTCGAAGTAAATATCTTATTTCTAGCTCACTCTACGTTTAATGAGATTTCTAAAGTTCAAGTGTAAAAAAGGCATTATATGTAACACATAATATGATTTAAAAGAGTGTCCATGGAGTTTCTTGCACGTTCTTCTCCATAGAGACCTACTCTTTGGAACGTGCAATTTAGCTTCACTTTTCTTGGACTGACCGACATTTGACTATTCAAAAGTGCCCGTAAATGGTCTATTTGAAATAAATGCTTTGATTTCGATTTTATCGGTATTTAAAATAAATAAATAATTCATTTATTTGCCAGAATGTAGGTATACAAAGTGGTATGATCTTAATATTAATGAGGTCCCTTTACATTCTACCGTTATACATGATGTGCAAATATTTAGTTACAAATGAAAATACAAATACCTTTTTTTCTTTCATCTTAATGAAATATATTTCTAAAGTATATTTAAAAATGTGCATGATATTAAAATAATTGCATAATAATGGTATCACATTATCACATTTTACGGCAGCGCGTTTCGTTATCTATTCTTAGAAATTACAAAAGGTAACCGCCATGGTCGCGTACCTGTGCGGCGCGGGGAGGGTCTACATACCCCCTCCCCCCCTACTCCTTACCGCCCCGCGTGCGCGCAGGTTACCTTCACTTCAAACCTGTACTTCGGTTTGTTAAGTGCGCATCTTCCTGTATTGTTTTTGTGAATATTGTTTTTCACCCTCGCTCGTTTTT
Source organism: Atethmia centrago (assembly GCA_905333075.3). Lineage (NCBI taxonomy): Eukaryota > Metazoa > Arthropoda > Insecta > Lepidoptera > Noctuidae > Atethmia > Atethmia centrago. The sequence continues at coordinate 22,571,691 of HG995378.1, read as the reverse complement.
TGGTTCATTGGATCTTCTTAATACGACTACTTTGGCTTGAATTTATGGATTACGATTTGCTGCAATAACATTGTTCCTGTCTGTCTACATCAAATAATACGGTAAGTCAACATTTATTACTTTATAATGTTTTGGCTAAAGTTATTTATTTTATTTCTTGTAGGGAAACAAACAGTAAGTTATATATAAAGAAGAACATTAATGTATATATTATTTTATCTTAAACTAGCAATTTGACAGTCTAGATTGATATGCAATTGTATGAATTTGATATTTTTTAGTGGAGTTTTTAAGATAATTATTGTGTATGAAACGTAGTTAAAGAAAAAAAACATACGCATTTAACTTTTGGTTCAAATATAAAAGTGAACTTCAATACTACCAAGCATAGTAATGTTATATCTTTGGTGTCATAAAGAATTGCTAAGGTGGACGAATTCTATCAAAATATATTATTTTTCTGGCCGGTTCTTTTAATATTTGAACCAAAAAGGAATATGTCTTTTGCGCATTGACTAAAATGCGAAAAAAAAAATTCAATAACAATGATGTTACGCGTGTTCATATTATCTAACCGTTTTTCTTTATTAGAGCGTCAAATGAAAGAATAAAATCTTTAAATCGATACAATCGATGCACCTAGCTGGAATGCGCGCACCTCTCCCGCTTTCCTTTCCACCTCCCTGTATCTATAAAGGTTGTTATTCCTTTTGAGGCATGAAAAACTTAAAATTTTATTTTATTTTAGGTACTTGCCATCGTACAACTTTTTGGAGACCAGTAAGATTGGAGATGGCGAACAAGCCTAAGAAAGCTACAGTACAAAGTTGGATTGGACTTCATCCTGAATTATATTACGACCCGGCCAGTAATTTGATTTACTGTTCTAAGTGCGAGAGCAGTATAACAGCTAAACTTAGTAGTGTCAAGAGGCACGTTAAAGGTCCGAAACACAAAGGGACAAGTAAAAAACCAAATGAAGAATTTTATTTGGACCTAGTACAATTTCTCATATTATGTAATATACCTTGGATTCAAGTAAACAACCCCGCTTTCAAAAAATTCTTCCATAAATATATTTGCTGCAATTGTACAAATCGACAAAAGCTTCCTGAGCAATCATTGCTGAGAAAAGTTTATTTAGATAAGATTTTTAAAACTAAAATTGACTCGATTTATGAACAAATTGCAAATCAAAAGCTGTGGGTATCTTTAGACGAGACAACTGATTTTTTAGGCAGATACATGGTACATTTACTTGTAATACCTTTAAATGCGATCACACAAAAACCATTTTTAGTTGCTTGCAAAGTACTAGAAATTGTTAATGGGAGCACAATTGCCCAATTTGTAATAGACTGCTTTGAAAATATGTGGTGCGATTTGTATGAATCCAAAGTAGGAGACGTTGCTGTATTATGCACTGATAGTGTAGCATATATGCTAAAAGCGGGACGTGTGCTGAAAAATTATTTGCCCAACATGATACACGTCACTTGCTTAGCACATGCACTGAATCTCGTGGCAGAAAAAATACGATACGAATACTCAGATGTAGATGAATTAATTTCAAACGTAAAAAAAATATTTTTAAAATCACCTAATAGAGTGCGCTTGTTAAAAAACACCTTTCCCCACATGCCGCTTCCTCCAGAACCCGTTATTACAATATGGGGTACTTGGTTGGAGGCAGTGTCATATTATGCAAAATAATATGATCAAATTAAAACAATTGTAAATCTTTTAAGAAGTTCCGACGCGCTATCTATTAGGTGTGCCAAAAATGTTCTTCAAAAGGAAAACTTGAAATCGGACTTGGACTACATTGAGGAATATTTTAAAGATATACAAATTGGATTAAAGAAATTACAAAAATCGAATTTAACTCTAACGGAATCCTTTGAAATATTTGATCACGTGAGAACTGTGCTTAGCTGGTGTTCATCTGAGCTTATAAAAAATAAACTCGTAAATGTCATGGACAGAAATCCCGGTTTAGATAAAATTAGAGACATATGTGAAGCGATAACAGCAGGAAAGGATGAGCGATCATACTATATGTACGCGCCTTTAACCTCAGTTGATGTTGAAAGGTCATTTTCAACTTATAAATGGATTCTTAACATAAAAAGAAATCGCTTGACAGTTGAAAATATAGAAAAAAATATGATTGTGTATTTTAACTTAGATGACTCATCTGACAAAGAAAATTTCGGTTCTGATACTGAACTTGACGAATCGAATCACGATGATTAAATTAAAATCGTTCTTTATTTTTTATGGTATTTGTAACACAAATAAAGATTTTCAAATTCTTAGCAATTTTTGATGCATCAAGTTCTTTATCAAAACCGAACAGTTAGTAGTTCAGTATTAAAACTGATTGTCCTAAATGCTTCAAATATTAATTTGTAAACTTCAAAGGTTAATTTGTACTTTGATTTGAGTAAAAATTGCATCCCTCAACGTCAGTAAAATAAATATGACATAGATATTTAAAGATAGATAAACATAAATTTGTTTCTTAAATCTTTCCTTCTGTACATTTTGTTTCATGGTTTCCAATTACGTCATATTTTAAAATAATATAAATATACATATATTTGTTACAACAATATTCTATGTGTTTTATTTTTCCTTTAGAGCCCATTAATTATTTAATGAACCTAGAGCGATATCGACCGGCGATTTTTGAGCATTTTTTCTTTCGTTTTTTTTTTGCATAGAAATCTCCAAAAATCGCCAGACAATATCGGTGGTGTGAAAGGACCCTTACGTTTTTTTTTTAACTAGTTAATGCCCGCGGCTTTTCCCGCGTGTACTATTGTTTTTGTATCCCATGGGAACTATACTTTTTTTTTAATAGGAAGTAGCATATGTGCTATTCCACACCTTAATCTATATCACTACCAAAATCAGCATTTTCAGTGGCATTGAGTAATGGACATCCACACAAACTATCACATTTATAGACAAACTTTAGATAAATATAGACGAATTACTTATTCCAAATAACACATTTTTTTAAATGTATTTAAGTGTTGTCTCGAAATTTCGAGACAGATGTTCCGGAAATAATTTAGTCCTAAGGAAGTCTCTGTTCTTCGAAGTTTAGGCTAATAGGCACTACCTATTCCTATCACTGCTCATCACAGTTAACATCTGCCAACAATGCAAATAATTTTTTTGTTAATGTTGGAAAGTGTTTAGCTGAAAAAGTTCAAGGCCAATCACAATATCTAACAAGCACACCATTTACGCGTAGCACTATTTTATCATCCTTTGCGTTGCTAGACACTGACCAGACTGAAATAGAAACGATAATTATGAGTTTAAAGGACGACTGTGCGGTTGGCTGGGATAACATATCTAATAAAATTATTAAACAGTTCAGGCACATTATGGTACCGCCATTAACTTATATTTTCCAAAAATGTTTATCTACAGGTATTTTTCCCGAGTGCCTGAAAAAAGCTGTTGTTGTCTCTGTTTCTTCGAATCGGTTCCTCCGCATGGATTTCGCTACCAAGATATTGTGTGTATCTTCGTTACTTTCCCAACACATCCGACGTCGCGGCAGTGGAGAATACACAGTCAATATCAAAATGCCAATGAAACAATAAATGTCACTATCAGAGAGGGTAAATCCTGGTTTTCCTTTTTGTACTGCATAAATAACAGAGTGACGGACAATGTGCATGATAACTTCGTGGCTGAAAAACAATTTAAAGAAATCGACTGGTTCTGAAGCATCGGACAAGGTAATTACTGATCTTGGGAAGGGTGCGATCCACTCATCACGATGAGTGGATCGCACCCTTCCCGTCGGATGTGTTGGGAAAGTAACGAAGATACACACAATATCTTGGTGGCGAAATCCATGCGGAGGAACCGATTCGAAGAAATTCTTCGATATTTCCATGTGGCCGATAACACCAACCTTTGCCCTAATGACAAAATGGCTAAAGTCCGCCCTCTTTTTGATTTACTGAATAAGAAGTTTCTGCAATATGCTGTAATCGAAAAGGACATCAGCATAGACGAATCTATGATACCTTACTATGGTAGACACGGTTGTAAGCAGCATATCAGGGGAAAGCCTATTAGATTTGGCTTCAAGACGTGGATTGCGGCCTTGCGCTTAGGATATTGCTTATACGCCGACCCGTATCAAGGCCGCTATGAAACATATAGTACTGGGTTAGGACAATATATTGTGCAAAAACTAATGACTGAGATTCAGAACATCTACGAAGAAACAAGATTCTCAGTTTTCATCGACAACTTCTTCACAGGATTACCGTTGATGACAGCAATGAAAGAAAAAAATATATTAGTAACGGGTACAGTTCGTGCTAATCGTACTGAGAAGTGTCCTTTGAAAGATGAGAAGTCGTGCAAGAAGGAACAGCGAGGTTACCATGATAGTCGGCTCGATCTAACCAGCGGCATTTGTGCAGTACGCTGGAATGATAACAGTGTAGTAACTCTATTATCCAGTGAATACGGCGTGGAGCCTATACGAGCTGCAAGGAGATACTCAGCTGCGCAAAAACAAAGAGTAAATGTGCCACAACCCAATATCGTATACCAATACAATCGTTTTATGGGAGGGGTTGATCGGTTGGATGCAAATATCGGTACCTATCGAATAGCAATGAGGGGCAAAAAGTGGTATATTCCTTTGCTTTTCTGGTTGGTAGACGTTGCGGTCAACAATGCTACCCTGCTAGCTCGCAATTTCTGTAAAGATATAGATACGCTCGAATTTCGACGTAGCATTGCCCGAACCTTACTTCAAAAGTATGGCAATGATAAGCAGCGTCCGGGACCTAGCAAACGGGTATCTACGAATGTACCTACATCAGTACGAAAACATAACGCCGAGCACATGATCGGCAGAGCGCCTAGTCGGCTGCGATGTGCCTATTGTAAAAGCCTAAAGACTCTTACAAACAAGCGCGACACGCGACGCGACACACAGGCACCGCTTGTAGTGCTACACGCGGTTCCTTTGTGTAGGGTCGCGTGTCGCGCCTGTCTGAACGAGCCTTTACAGTCACTTTATGTCAAAAATGTGAAGTCAATTTACATTCTAAATGTTTCTCTGCGTTTCAGTTTTAGTTTTTACGATAACTTCCTGTGGATATATAATAAATAAACTCATTGTAACATATTTGTTTTAATTCCCTATAACGAATGTAGAATATTTGCCCATTGTTTCGTTTTCGAACACCTCTAAAATACCTACTATTTTTTTTTTTTACTTAAACTATTAAATACTAATAAAAGGGTTTATCAACATAAACATATCTGAAAATTATCAAAATCGGAATCCTAAAATAGTTCTGGGCATATATGGGTTAACACAGTTAATAAATTCTCTGTATCTTCGTATGACATACGAGTACTTTGGAGAGCCTCCTTAAGAATTCTCTTACAATTTCTGTAGTTCAGGGAGTAAATGTTTGCTATCAAGTTTAGTCTATTATAGAGGAGAGGACCAAGGTACAGGTAAAATTTGGATATAAAAGCATGTTTTGTTGTATTTTGTGAGCAGACTATATCTTTACGTCTTTTATTAGAATATTCAGTGCTGTAGGGTAGAGCTGTGTGTTGTTTTAATACAATGCCCATTATAAATAGTTGTCAAACTGTTAATACTTCACAAGATTTGTTTAGGAGGTTGGTAGGAAATAGGAATGGGCGGAAAGTAGACACTTTGAGAATTACCCTCTGCGCTCTCTCGATGGTTAGTAACCTTGTTTTACCCGCTCCACCCCATGTGGTAATACAGTAAGTTAATAACGATTGACTTAGAGCAAAGTAAACTTGTCTAACTATTTTTGGGTCAGCAATATGGCGTAACTTTTTAAAAACAAATATCAACTTGCGAATTCTATTATTTAAAGCTTCTATGTGTTGTTTGAACGAAAGTGTTTCATCTATTATAACACCAAGGTATTTTGTCATATTTGCCATTTTAATGTTGGGACAAACACATTGGTTATGTGTTGGACTTGCGCAATAATGAGCATATAATGTTGTTGTAGGTGATGTTTGCTTGCGCATCGAAAACTTAATGTAATTTGTCTTGTCTGCATTTAATGTTAGTGAATTACTTTGAAGCCATTTATTAACAACTACACTTACAACTTACAACTTGGATTCAATTCCAAGTTGCGCAAGCTTGTAGACATTTGTTTCTGAGTCAGCCGAAAAAAGACGGGCAGTGTCGTCAGCATAAGAAACAATTTGGCCGTGATTTAGATTTAGATTACATAGATCGTTTATATATATCAAAAATAGTGTAGGCCCTAATATACTTCCTTGGGGAATACCAAAGGACGTGTTTTTTTTGTCAATCTTTACACATTGAGTACGGTCCTCTAGACAGCTTTTAAATAGTTTCAGCTGGGAGCCTCTGATACCAATGGCTTTAAGCTTGTGCAACAGAACAGGAATCGAAACCGTGTCAAAAGCTTTGGCAAAGTCCAGGAAAATTCCTATTGTGTGGTTACCTTTATCAAGTTCTTGTGCTAGATAGTCAGTCAGATGGTGGACGGCATCGTCTGTTGCCTAAATCCAAGCTGCCGTTTAGATAAAACTAATTTATCCTCTAAGTATTTATAAAGCCTTCTATTTATATTTTTTTCTAATATTTTAGACATGGAAGGCAGTAAGGAAATAGGTCTATAATTTTTCACTTGATCTTTACTGCCTGATTTATAAACAGAGACAACAACAGCTTTTTTCAGGCACTCGGGAAAAATACCTGGAGATAAACATTTTTGGAAAATATAAGTTAATGGCGGTACCATAATGTGCCTGAACTGTTTAATATTTTTATTAGATACGTATGTTATCCCAGCCAACCGCACAGTTGTCCTTTAAACTCATAATTATCGTTTCTATTTCAGTCTGGTCAGTGTCTAGCAACGCAAAGGATGATTAAATAGTGCTACGCGTAAATGGTGTGCTTGTTAGATATTGTGATTGGCCTTGAACATTTTTCAGCTAAACACTTTCCAACATTAATAAAAAAATTATTTGCATTGTTGGCAGATGTTAACTGTGATGAGTGTGCTTGTAATAAACCTGAAGGTGACTGATTTTCTTTAGAGATGTACGTTGCACTTTTAATAAAATTCCAGATTGTTGATGTTGATTGATTGATGTTGGGGTAAATCTCTCTTCACCCATTTTCGGGCTGCCTTAGGCAGTAGAGGCGGCGGTGGAGGTAGAAGCGTTGCATTATCTATAGATCGCGATGGCCGGCCCCGCAGACGGGTTGATAAAGACTGTGACTGACTTGACGTGCTTGGGTGTGAAACTTCTTCTTCCGAGTCGCTGCCATCACTGATATTTGTTCCACTTAGTGTTAGTTCAGCAGGTGCTAAAAGTTGACGACGTGATAAATTTTCAAATGTAACACTTTTGTCGTCCCCCGAGTCAGAATCTGACACAACTCCATTACCTGGAGGGTCGATGTATATGTCAGCTGCATTCACTTCATCATCCGAAGCTAAATCATTGATTAAATCAACGATTTCATTTGTAGTTAACTGTGTGTTTCGCCTAAAACCAAAAAAACATTATAGTACAAGTCGCACCTTCATATTTGCCCGACGTATCGTTTTCGAAACACGAAAGTTATACAGACAGTATAGGTATTTATAAATAATTATTTACTCATTCTAAATACATGAATAAGTTTATAATTTACCCAAATTTACTATAAACCAGTGTTAAGTACAAAAATGTACTCAATAAAACAGTTACTTACTTTTTTCTGGCAAACGACATGATTTTGGCGCGACGCAAAACACGACACAAATTGCAATGCTCACTATTTGAATCAAATGTCAACGCTGCTCAAAAATCTTTGTTGCAAGTAGAACCTACTTCGATAGTCCTGCGATAGATGGCGTTTTTTATATTTTACTGAAATAATTTGTTATTGCAGTGTAGTGTAGTACTTTCATAAAACCATCTTGAATCGTTTGCGATTCAAGATGGTTTTATGAAAGTACTACCTCTGTTTCATTTTCGAATGTATGGGTTAAGTAAATATGTATATTCACCTACGATAAGTATTTATCAAATTTAGAAACTAAGAAATAAGCTACTCAACATAATCATAATTTAGTGTTATTTTAGTGTCTATTGTCAACTTTTAGATTATTTATTAATATTATAAGACTATTTTAAGCACTTTTCGCCTGAAACACAGGATTACCTAGTTCAGGCTCGTAAGTCTTAGGAATATAATTTATATTTAAGCAAAACTGTAGTAATTTTTATGCCTTATAATTTTGTGAATAAATATTATTATTATTTTCTTTTATTCAATTATTTACACAATATAATTACATTTTTAAATATTAGAATATACAAAAATATATAAAAACATTTAAAAATATAAAAAAAATGGTAGCCCACCGGTATCGGGAACAGGGTCCAAGCTACCGGCGGTCAGGGCTCCAGAGAGAAGCCTCCTTAGGTGTTGATCGAGGCTCTTGGCAATTAAGCCATTGGCTGATACGACTATCGGCACAATGATTGCTGAATCTACATCCCACATGTCGACAACCTCGCGAGCCAAGTCAAGATACTTGATCTGTTTATCTTTCTCGGCTTTCACGAGATTCCCGTCATGAGGGACTGTTATGTCAACAATCATTGCGCGCCGCTGTTCGATCCACCACCACTATATCAGGCTTATTGGCAACAATAGACCTGTCAGTGATGATGGATCGATCCCAGTACAAAGTGATATTTCCATTGTCGAGAACTGGGTCGGGCACATACCTGTAGTACGGCACTTCAGATTCTATAAGGCTGTATTTAAGAGCAAGTTGCTGATGGATAATCCTGGCTACAAGATTGTGTCTATGCAAATACTCTTCGTTAGCTAGACGAAAACACCCGGAGATAATGTGTCGAATTGATTCTCCCGGACGGTGGCATGCCCGACACATGTCAACCGTGCCGTCCTTCACAATAAATCTCCGGTAATTCTTCGTCATGATAACTTCGTCCATAATTGCACAGACAAAACCTTCGGTTTCCCCAAAGAGGTCATCGAAACGTAGCCAGGCTACGGACGCTTGGAAATCTACATCGGGTTCATGTAGGGCCGGAAAAAGCGTCCGTGAAGCTTCTTACTCTGCCATACGTCCCTGCGATCGCTAGTGTCAAGCACTACAAGCTTGCGCCAGTTCTCTTTAGCCAAGGAGAGTGGGGTGAGGCCCTTGTCCACCGCGATCACATCTCGATGCATCCCCACGTCGGCTTCTAGGAAATATTCCCTGAGACTGCATACCTCGCGATTGTGGAGGGTCTTAGCGTTTAAAAAGCCTCGACCTCCACACTTTCGCGGGATATACAGTCTTATTACCGATGACCGTGGGTGATGCATTCGATATTTAGTCAACAGCGTACGGACCCTCCTATCCAAGGCGTCGAGTTCGGTTTGAGTCCATTTGAGTATGCCAAAAGAAAACATCAAAACGGGCATGACCCAACCGCAAAGGCGCGCACCTTGTATCCGCCTGATAGAAGACTATTAAATACTTTCTTCAGGTGATCAAAAAAGTGCTCCTTCAACGATTGCTTCATGTCAGTAACATTGATGCCCAACGCTTCCGACATACCCAAATACTTGTAGGTTTCGGATGCGGAGAGGGCTCTAAGGGTTATGGAATCCGAGAATTGGGTTCCCACGGATTCCACAATCTCCCCTCGCTTTACATGCATGACCGCACATTTATCCACTCCAAATTCCATCCTGATGGCGCTACTGAAAGTTTCAGTTATTTTCAGTAGCTCCATCAGTTGCAAATTATTGAGAGGTGAGATATTACCTGACCACCTCTCCTCAACCGATAGCCTAGACCTGAATCCTCCAGCAGTATGCTTAGAGGATTCAAGGCTAAGCAGAACCAAAGCGGACTCAAACTATCGCCCTGAAATATGCCCCGCTCGATCCTTATCGGTTCGCTATTCCTGTGGATATTTCGACATCCTGGATAGCGAAGGACCGCCCTCCATTGCCCCATACACGACATCAGGAAGGTGCGCAGAGTTGCATCTACTTTATACAACTCCAGCACTCTCATGAGCCATGTATGTGGCACCGAGTCATAGGCCTTCTTATAATCTATCCAACATGACGTCGACATATCCTTTCGGAAACGACGAACCTGTTGGCTAATGGAGTCAATGAGGAGTAACTCCTTAGTACCGCGGGACCCGTTCCTACATCCATTTTGAGAGGTAGACATGATGGAATTGGTGTCTATATGTTTGTTAATTTTAGCTCTCAAAATGGATGTAAGAACTATGTTAGTTATAGTTATATACCGTCGGTAAACACGTGATCGGTCTATAATTTTTGGGTTCCGCGGTGCTACCTGAATTATGGAGCAAGTGGGTAACGCCTATCGTTAGGAATTGGGGCAGCGAACCAGATTCCAGAGTAGTCTGGTACTGAGCCGCCAAGCGAGCGTGCGACCCTAAAAACCATTTGAGCCAGAAATTGTGCAGCCCGTCCGGCCCTGGGGACTTCCAGTTAGATAACGGACGGACTGCACGAGCTACATCTTGGGGGCAGATGGTAATAGCCCCCATTTCTGGTAATGGATCGCAGGCTCGCTCGACCTTTCGAGCCCTATCACCTTCGGTGTGACTGACAGGCACTGACCAGATACTGCGCCAAAACGAGCACATGACATCGTTATCTAGCAGGCGCGTGTCAGTCACACCTTGGTCTTGCTGCTCCCAACCCCTATAAACCCACCTTTCATCGCTCTGGAAGGTGCGATTCTGAGTGTATCGGTCTACTCGCCGCTTATACCTACGAAAACGGTTCGCCCATGCATACACTTTCTGCTTCAGAAAGTCGATACGCTCTGTGACACGGGACATATAGTCCTGAGGGCTGATATCAGTCCCTGAGAACACCCGCCTCACAAAGCGCATCACTCTAGGGCAAGTATTGCCCTCCCTGAAGCAGATTAGTTTGCCGATGAGCGCTCTGGCCCCACCAATACGGCGTTCAATTCTGCAATGCCAAATTGGTACGGTTGGTTTTGGTCGTGTAGCTCTAGAATCATTAGAAAATATTACGTGAGCTACAAGACATACCGCTACAGCCGCGCAGTACAGAATCGAATGAGTATCAGTGAGGTCTTCGCAGTCATCAAAATAGTTTGACAACTGCGAATCCAGAACTGCCACTAGCGCCCTATTTTTCTTATGCATGGGCAAACAAGGTAAGCGTGGCCTTAGTTCGGGCGACATGAACCGATATTTTCGAATCTCATCCTCCAAAGCACTCCTCAATTCCACATTGCACTGGGTACTTACGTTTGTAGCCCTGTCATCACTCCCCTCGTCAGCTTGATGTGTGTCTAACTGAGGTAAAACTACAACAGTCTGCGACGGGGGGGCGATGACATGGCTACTCTGTATTTCACTTCGCAGGCGCTCAAGTACAGTGTCATCCAACATATGATTACGCTGGATAACCCGCACCTGATCCGACAGTCGTTGTGCCGAAACGTTGACAGCAGGCTCAAGCACCTGAAAAAGAGAGAGCATCCAAACACGGTACGCGGTCAGATTGTTTCCCCCCCTCTGTAGCCTCATAGTATGAGCGCATGACGTTCTCATTGATAGATCGTGTCCATCTCATGCGCTGCACACTTCCGCCGGAAGCTGGGACCCTATCAGAGGCCGGTGGGCCTCGAGATCCTAAACCGTCCGGCGGCCGGCGTCCTCCCCGTCGACGAACAGGTAGTGGCGTCGTGGGCGGAGAGAAATACTCGTCGCTCGAGCTCGACGCAACTACCGCGGCCGATGTCGTCACAGCACTCACAGTGGGGCTGGGTACCGGCGGCGGCGAGGCGGAGCTGAGCGAAGAGTCCGGAGGTGGTAGGCGTGCTCTACCCAAACCTCTGAGGTGCTTTCGCTGCCAGGTGGGCAACCACGTGCAAGCGAGTTGCACCTCGGAGGTGGACCGCAGCGGTCTTTGCTACCGCTGTGGTCTGCCCGGGCACAAGCCCGGCTCGTGCAATGCCACGCCGCACTGTGCCGTATGTGCAGCGGCTGGCAAGCCGGCCGAGCACCGGATGGGGGGCAAGGCCTGCGCCCCACCCGCCAAAGCCAGGGCCAGAGGCAAGCAATCCGCCACCGCCGTCACCGCCGCAGCCGCCACCACTGCCACCACCGCTGCCGCCTCCACCACTGCCATCGTTGCCTTCGCAACCGTAGCCGCTGCGGCAGGCCCCTCTCAGGGGGCTGGGAAGGAGGCTCAAGAGGGGGCTGACATGGAGTGCCAATAATGGCCCCATTATGCCTCCTCCAGGCGAACATCAACCACTGCGCCACCGCTCAGGATCTGTTGCTCCAGAGCATGGCGCAGTGGTCGATTAACATCGCCGTGGTCGCTGAGCCGTACTTTGTCCCGCCCAGGGATGACTGGGTGGAGGACCTGAGCGGTTCAGTGACCCTAATTTCGTCGGCCACCGCCCCCCGTCCCTCGAGGCCGTCAAGAGAGGACGGGGCTGAACAGCACAGTTCGGGCAGATTGTCATGGTAGGGGTCTACTTCTCTCCGAACCGAACTCTTGCCGAGTTCCACAACTACCTTGCGGAGTTGAGAGACGTCGTCGTCGGGTTTAGTTCCCTCCCCGTGTTCGTCCTCGGGGACTTCAATGCCAAGAATTTGGCTTGGGGTTCCCGGTTGACGGACACGCGGGGCAGGATGGTGGAGGACTGGGCTCTGGAGACAGGCCTGGTCGTCCTAAACCGGGGTTCTGTCCCCACGTGTGTGCGGATGCGGGGGGAATCAGTGGTGGATATCTCGTTCGCCAGCCCCGCTCTGTCGCCGCGTGTAGTTGACTGGCGCGTCATGGAGGAGGTGGAGACCTATTCCGATCACCGGTATATCCGGTTTGACGTCTCCGCCCAGACCTCGAATGAGCCGGTCCGACGGGCCCCGAGTGGTCCGCGGTGGGCGCTGAAGCAGCTGGACCGGGAGCTCCTCCTGGAAGCCTCGATCGTGCAGGCCTGGGTGTCACCACCGGACAGGCCTGCTGACATCAACGACGAGGCGGAGTTGTTCCGGGAGGCCATGTCCGATATATGTGACGTGGCAATGCCCCGGGTCCAGCCTGGACGTGTTTCGCGCCAGGTATACTGGTGGTCGCAGGAGCTCACGGCTCTGCGCACTACGTGCGTGGCTGCGCGACGCCGGTACACCAGACACCGCAGGCTCCGTATCAAACCTCCGGATACGGAAGCCATTCAGGCGGAGCTGTACAGAGCGGCGAAGACCGCCCTCCAAGTGGAGATCCTGCGGGCCAGGGGCTTGGCGCACGAGGAGTCGCTGGGGACTCTGGACAGGGACCCGTGGGGACGCCCGTACAAAGTGGTGCGGGATAAACTCCGCCCATGGGCTCCCCCACTGACGCAGAGTCTCCGTCCTCAGCTTGTGGAGGACGTGGTGAGCGCTCTGTTCCCTTCGCGAGGGGAACACACCTCCCCGTCCGTGGCTCCGCCTGCTGTGGTGCCCGATGCGGACACCGCCGACGACGACGACGACGACGATGCTCCGGAGGTGACCGAGGCAGAAATGAGAGCGGCGGTACACAGGCTTAATGTCAAAAATACCGCCCCATGACCCGACGGCTTACCTGGGAAGGCCTGGATCCTGGCCATGGAGGCTCTCGGGCCTCGACTTAGGGGGCTCCTAAGCGCATGCATGGATGGCAGCGGGCCAGTTCCCGCTTCGTTGGAAGACGGGGAAACTGGTCCTCACAAAGAAGGCAGGGCGCCCTGCGGACTCTCCGTCCGCATATCCGCCCATCGTGCTGCTCGACGAGGTGGGCAAGCTCTTTGAAAGAGTCATTGCAGACCGCCTCGTCGGCCAGCTGGTGCGGGTGGGGCCGGATTTGGCGGAGAGCCAGTTTGGTTTCCGCAGAGGGCGCTCTACGGTGGACGCCATCATGCGCGTGCGAGCCCTGACGACGGGGAATGCTGTTGCCCAGGGTGGGGTCGTCTTGGCGGTGTCTCTAGACATCGCCAATGCCTTTAATACCCTGCCTTGGAGTTGCATCAGGGAGGCACTCCGATATCGCGGATGCCGACCTACCTCTGTCGTGTGGTCGAGGCCTATTTGACGGACAGGGCCGTCATCTACCCCGGTCACCAGGGAGTGTGGAACCGGCAAGAGATGTCGTGCGGTGTCCCACAGGGATCGGTCCTGGGGCCGCATCTGTAGGACATCGGATACGACTGGGTGCTGCGCGCCGACCTCCCTAGCGGCGTCAGCGTAGTGTGCTACGCTGACGCCACGTTGGCCCTGGTGCAGGGGAGGTCGCACCAGGCGGCGGCCGAATTAGTGGCACGCGGGGTTGCGACAGCCGGTGGAACGTGGAGCATTTCCGACGTTTGGCTCCCAAACTGGAGCGGGCAGGTGCTGCATTGAAGCGGCTCCTGCCCAATCTAGGGGGCCCAAACGCCTCCTGTCGGAGGCTCTACGCGGGGGTCGTGCGGTCCATGGCCCTCTACGGGGCTTCTGTATGGGCGCGCTCTCTGGCGCTGCGGCCAGCCCACCGGTTGAGCGCGGCCCAAAGGGTCATGGCCATCCAGATGGTCCGGGGATACCGCACGGTCTCCTGTGAGGAGCGAGCCTCCTTGCCGGATTGCTGCCATGGGATCTGGAGGCAAAAGTCCTCGCGCACGTATGGGAGTGGCGCGAGGAGGCGAAACGCCGGGGCGTAACTCCGCTGCCGCGAGAAATCGTGGTACAGCGGACGGAGCTCCGGCGGGATCTCATGGCGACATGGAGAGTACGGTTATCGCAACCCAGTGCTGGGCACGCCACGATTGCGGCGATTAGTCCCCTCTTTGAGGAGTGGCTAGAGAGGCGCCACGGCGTCTTCACCTTCCGCCTGACGCAGATCGTCACCGGACACAGCAGCTTCAGGAGGTTCCTGTGTCGGATAAGGCGGGAGGAAACGTCCGGGTATCACCACTGTGTGGATCGCCCGGAGGACACGGTGGAGCATATGATGGAGGTCTGCCCAGCTTGGGCAGAGCACCGCCGTGTTCTCGTGGAGGCGATCGGTGGCAGAGATCTCTCGTGTCCGGCCCTGGTTCAGGCCATGGTACGGAGCGAGAGGGCATGGGCAGCCGTCACCTCCTTCTGCGAAGCAGTAATGCTCGCGAAGGAGGAGGCAGGACGGTTGAAGGAAAGGCATGTTTCGCGCCCCCTCGCCCCTAGCCGCCGCAGGAGACGCCCTGGGCGTCGGGAATCTCGGGCAGATTTCCGGCCACCGTAGGCGCTGGCTTGCGGACGTTGAGCAATGGGTAGCTCACCGTCCGGTTAGGACCAGGCCCGGGTCGACGGCGCGTTGTATTCCACGCGCGCCTCAAAGAGTTGTCGTCAGCACAAAAGTAGGGGTCTACTAGGGCCGATGCCTGCCGGGGTCGCGGGAAGGTACTAATGGGTCACCGAGGGCCACAGGCAACATGAAGGAATACGGTTGGGTTTTAGTCAGTAAGAGTCTGACACACCCTCGCTCCGCCCAGAGCGGGAGAAGTTATTTGATGATTTCCCAACCAACCAAACAAAAAAAAAAAAAATGGCGCCCTGCACTTTACAGTGTGGAACAGCCGGAGCACGCGCGCGTCTCGCCGTAATACAGTTCTGGGTACAATATAACAAAGTTTATTGGTGATTTCAGAGAGAGCAGTCAAAGTTATTATTACATATGCCATGCAGCATCACAGCCATGAGTAGACTGGACTCCAAGCCTTTTTTTTTTTGAGGTTGGGAAATCATCAAATAACTTCTCCCGCTCTAGGCGGAGCAGGAGGGTGTGTCAGACTCTTACTGACTAAAACTCACCCGTATTCCTTTCTGTTGCCTGTGTTGCGGGGGCCTCGGTGACCCATAAGTACCTTCCCGCGACCCCGGCAGGCATCGGCCCTAGTGGACCCCTACCTTTGTGCTGATGACATCTCTTTGAGGCGCGCGTGGAATACAATGCGCCGTCGACCCGGGCCTGGTCCTTACCGGACGGTGAGCTACCCATTGCTCACCGTCCGCAAGCCCGCGCTGGACTCCAAGCCTAAGAGTGTGTATTGTTTTAGAAGTTGTGTGTACGATAGTTTTGAACGGTAGCATTTATAGTGAATGGAGCGTAGAATTTTTTTTTGGACTATTTCAAGCCTTTGCTTGTATTTATCATATAGAGGACACCATATTGGGGCTGCGTATTCCAATTGGGAGCGTATTAAGGTTGTATACAAAATTATAAACGTATGCGGTCGTTTGAAATCAATTGAGGATCGCATATTGAAACCATACATACTATAGGTTTTGTTAATAATGTTATCAATGTGGAGGTTGAAATGCAATTTTGAGTCAAGTGTTACTCCTAAATCACGAACATGGTCAACTTTTTTATGAGTAGTGCCTTGTAAAGTGTAACAGTTTAATTAGATTTTTATTTTTTGTGAATGATATTACATTGCACTTAGGTAAGCTAAGGTGAAGTTTACTATGTGAACAATAATTGGAAAGTCTATTGAGGTCTTCCTGAAGCAGCAAGCAGTCTTGTGAGTTTTTGCACGCCTTCTAGATTTTAATGTCGTCGGCAAACATTAAGAAATGGGAATTAATAAAGCAGCGTCTTAAAGAATGCCACTGATGTCGTAATCAACATGGCCACCTACTGGGCTCAAACAATATAATAATAATCAATCAAAGTACCGTCGACACGAAAAAGACAAGAAGACACTACGAAGTAAAACACAACGACGGTTTACGGCAATGGGTATGATGGTAAAGGCTCCTACAGGAGCCTTTACCATCATACCCATTGCCGCGATCGCGATATCGCCTCAGTATACATACTGAGGCGATATCGCGACCGCGACACGCATATTGCTGCCTGTCGTGCCCGCGATATCGCCTCAGTATGCAGGAGCCGTAATTCTTTCCTGGACGGACCCCTGCACAATAAGCTCTAATCCCAGTCAATACTACCTACTACCCATAACTTGTAGTTTATCCACTTAATTCACATTATATCAAAACGCCATCTATCTTTCCATCTTAAATTACGTTAAAACACAATCAATACACAAATTCGTTCAACAATCTAACTTGAACCGAATCACGCGATTCTAAAAACGACAAACAATTCAGTTTTATCAAAAGCTCCAATATTTTCCTTTGTAGATTTCTCGCGTCAATAACTAAAGTAAAACTAATAAAACGGTTTTGCCTGCAGTATGTCGGATATCGCTACCTACGGATCGTTTGCATACGAAATATTGAAACTGAAACAACACTGACTAGACTGAATAAATAATCAAACCTTAATAACAAATACGTTTTGATTAAAAACTTTATTGTTTACAGATGGAGTTCAATTGATTTAGTAGTTGAAAAATAACATTGTTTCGTTACTATTTATTATTAGCTATTACCTGCGACTTCGTCTGCGTGGACTTCAGTATTTACCCTTTGTATGCGAACGTAGATCTATGCGAGACACAATGGCTTTTTAATTGTTTCTGTAATTACTGGCATACATAATCAGCCTATAATATTCTCACTGCTGGGACACAAGCCTCTTCTCGGTGAGAGGGAGTGGGCTGTAATTTATTTGTTTATTTAATACTTTAAGCACACAAATGTACAGAGACGGACTTAATGCCGTCGGCATTTTTAATCCACCACGCGGGCCCAGTGCAGGTTGGTAGATGTCACATGTCTTCGAGTTTTTGGTTCTAGAACATGCCGGTTTCCTCACGATGTTTTCCTTCACCGTTTTGAGAGCAGTGGTCGTGAAATAATTTACACAAACTAAAGCCCCTGTCAGGATTCGATCCTACGACCTACAACTCGTAGGTTGCGGCTGTTACCACTGGGCCACCACTGCTCTACTGGCATACAAAAGCAGTATAACCGGAACCGGGTGAAAACACTACTCTGTGTAAATCCAGGTTATGAACTATCTAAGTGCCAAATTTTATCCAAATCCGTTCAGCCGTTTTTGCGTGATTGAGTATCAAACGTCCAAACATAGCCTACATGATACACACAGACTACCTGCAGTATTGTCTCTCCTATCCCCCCTAATCCATCCAAAGGTTGTCTTTAAAAGATCGCTTTTAGCGATAAGACCGCCCATTGTGTCACCCTATGTAAAATTTCTACATTTATAGCTGTAATTTTTATGGTGTACATAATAAAGAGTATTCTATCTATCTATCTATCTATCTATGTTAGGTACCTATATGTTTCAGAAAATAGACCATATTAAAACTGGGTAGAAAATTTACATACATAAATTCACGCCTTCTTCCCATGACGGTAGGCAGAAACTATAGAACGCCACCTGCTACGCTCCTTACATACTCCTTTTGCTTCGTTTATGACGCACGCCAGTTGCGAGTACTACGCACCTGACCTTTTTGAAGAACATCGCCAATTAGGAAAAAACATAATCAACCAAAAAACGAGATTATTACTAATAACTTTAGAAAAATGTCTCGTTAAATTGTCATAATCATTAAAAATAATAATCGACTTGCCCGTCTGGAGTACATACTCTTACAGTCGGTAATTGGCAATCCATAATGATTATACACTCCCGGACACCTAAATCGAGCCAGCCTGAATATTTTTGTTTAAATAATGGTAGAATAAAGAAAAAAAAAAGTGGTTTTGAAGCCAGTCACTCACTAGCCTGTCTGTTTGTCATTGTTCTGAATTTGATGGTAGAATAAAGAAAAAAAAAGTGGTTTTGAAGCCAGACACTCACTTGCCTGTCTGTTTGTCATTGTTCTGAATTTGATGGTAGAATAAAGAAAAAAAAAAAGTGGTTTTGAAGCCAGTCACTCACTAGCCTGTCTGTTTGTCATTGTTTTGAATTTGATGGTAGAATAAAGAAAAAAAAAGTGGTTTTGAAGCCAGACACTCTTTTGCCTGTCTGTTTGTCATTGTTCTGAATTTGATGGTAGAATAAAGAAAAAAAAAAAAGTGGTTTTGAAGCCAGACACTCACTAGCCTGTCTGTTTGTCATTGCTCCGAATTTGATGGTAGAATAAAGACAAAAAGTGGATTTGAAGCCAGTCACTCACTAGCCTGTCTGTTTGTCATTGTTCTGAATTTGATGGTAGAATAAAGAAAAAAAAGTGGTTTTGAAGCCAGACACTCACTTGCCTGTCTGTTTGTCATTGCTCCGAATTTGATGGTAGAATAAAGACAAAAAGTGTTTTTGAAGCCAGTCACTCACTAGCCTGTCTGTTTGTCATTGTTCTGAATTTGATGGTAGAATAAAGAAAAAAAAGTGGTTTTGAAGCCAGACACTCACTTGCCTGTCTGTTTGTCATTGCTCCGAATTTGATGGTAGAATAAAGACAAAAAGTGGTTTTGAAGCCAGTCACTCACTAGCCTGTCTGTTTGTCATTGTTCCGAATTTGAAATCGGAATACTGAAAAAGTACAGTGTGATTGCAATAAGTCGTCTTTTCGCGTTTCTCAAGAGAAACATTTGCGTGGATATCTTTGTTTTCTCGCTCGTCGTAAATGCTTTTGGAACTCCAAGGGCATTTACGACGGCCGTTATGCGTTTTGGCATGGAATTAATTAATGCCACTATGACGAACTGTGGAATGTTCTCCCATGCTTCCAAAATTGCAGTTTTCAGCTCCTGCAAAGTTTCTGAAGCTGGTTGGTTAGTTCGAACACGCCTCTTCAGCTCATCCCATAAGTGCTGTATTGGATTCATATCAGGGCTTCTTACTGGCCTGGCTTTTCGATACTCTTTGTATACAAAACAAAACAAATAATGAAATGGCTATTGACATAGATAGATACACTCTGAACGTCAACGCTCTGAATCCAATAGGATTCAGAGCGTTGGCGTTCAGAGTGTATCTATCTGGATCTTCTTAATTCATTCTTGAGTAATAACTCAAGAATAAATTAAGAAGATCCAGAGCAGAGTTCCGGATCCCGTACTGGTGGAGTTTCCTGATTAACGTTTCATGAAAAATGAATTGGATGCCTTGGAGAAATCACAAAAGATGCCCAAGGAACATATTTTATCTTCCCATGCATTATAAAAGTTCAACGCAGATACAACAACGGTACGCCTCAGTAGTTGAACGACCCCTTGTAAAACCAAACTGTTTGATAAGTAATAACGTATGTTTATTGAAAAATCGGTGCGATTTTCTAAAAAATAATTTCTCAAAAATTTTACAAAAGGTAGGTAATACTGAAAAAGGTCCATAATTTCTGGGATCTGATGATTTAAACAAAGGTATTATTTTACTATTTTTCATAAGGTCAGGAAACTCTCGACAATCGATACAATTGCTCTTTTACTTATGAACTTGGTTAGTTTATAATCTATCGATATTATTTCCGTTAGATTACAAACTGTCGAAAAAATTTTGAACTGCAACAAATCATTTACAATTTAACGCATTCTTTTTCGATAGGTTATAATTACTTATAATCTATCCATGGTAAACTGACAAATTGTGAATTGGTATCAAACTTGCGCTAATACTAAATAGCCTGCCAGGCTGCGTGCAACTTGCAAGTAGCACTCGCGCCGCAGCTTCCGCAGTACCGCTCGCTTCGCTCGCTCGGCTCGCGCGCATTTTCACTAACCTAATCTAACCCATTTCACAATTTTTCGACAGTTTATAATCTAACGGAAATAATACCGATGGATTATAAACTAACGGTTCTCACAATCTTACGGTGACAGACACAAGGTTATTATTTTGTGAACCCTATTCTAAATTCTGGCTATATTGTGTCTATTCTGCTTTAAGCTACTATGGTGCCTATTACAGGTCGCAAGATTTAATTTATTGATAGGTCTCGTCATTATTCGGGGTGACCGCAGGTAAATTGGAAAAGGTATTATACTCTGTGGCAGTTTTTACGTCAATTGTTATTTTTGTCGCGATCGCTACTCGTGGCCAGTCCAATCCTTATTGAGAAAGGGTTTAAGTCTTGTTATGGACATTGAGTAATTTTGGAGTTTAAGATACAACCATTATTCAATTATATCTATGAATTATCGTATCGTTAAGAGATTAATCTTTAATTGACTTGTCCTTTACCGCAATCCTTTCCTTTGGTTATTTGAAGTCAAACAAGGCCCCAGCAAAGTTAACACTAAAATGGATCTACTTTGCAGCAACTTTCAGTATTGATTTTGTCGATGTATCATGATCATCATTAGCTTATAGCGGTCCACTTCCTTGTAGTAGTTGTCTAGTAAACAAATGGATTATAAGGTACAGCATTCACTTGTGACAAAGCTACAAATATCAGCAAAAGTTCTGAACTTCCATCCTTCAGACAATCTCAATTACAATCAGCACGTTAGACCTATTTTATTTTCTCCCAAACTATTCCTAGAGAAAGCACTATCACGCCATATAACACTTGTGTAAAGATTAGACAACCCAGTCTGGATACATCAGCGGTACGCCCGACGAGACATCATATTGCAAATTCCAGTATTAGCGGACCTCTCATTGTATTAAAAGCCTATACAATACGAAGTCAGTGTATACTAGATATTGTAGAATTATTAATTCTACAATATCTAGTATACACTGATATTGTATAAATCTTTGCATTATCCCCATTTTTGAGAAAGTTTATAGGCTATTTAACATTAAGCTACGATCCTTAGGAGTCGCGCATAAAGAAAAAATACAGAAAAAACGCTAAGCTAAAACGAAGTAATAGCGCGGGCGAGCGATGCGATATGACGCGGTGCGTCGTGTCGGGCCGAGATTTCACGCGGATGAAGTCGTGGGGAGAAGTAAGTAATAAATAATATCCGACTCATGGTTAGACCCCTCTGCAGTTGGTCCAGGCTGTCATTCTTGAATTTTTCTGTCATTATAGGTAGTCAGAAGCTTGACAACCAGTCTCGCTTATCGTGTTACCCAGTAGCTGGGTTACGAAGATCAGATGGGCAGATGATGGTTATGTATAAAGTATACTGATTACTCCTGCGAGGTAATTCCGTAACACACTATCAGTAGCAATGGTTTTCATTTTGACAGTTCAAAAACATTCATTGCGTTATTTACTTGCTGAGCAGAATTTTTTTTCGAACACATGAAGCAATGGATTAGCAATATACTCGAAAATCATTCAGAATGTGATTCAAACTGTGTTACGCAATTAGGGTGCTGGTCAGAATCACAGGTTCTACACGGTTTTACACACAATATTGTTTTGATAGTTATATGGGTTAGATAAGAAGTTCACACAAAGAAGTAAGCACAGTCATGAAAGCACACAAGCACAGTGATTAAATTGTCAGTAGCGAGAACACAAATATAGATTTACAAATCAGTAACCATTATTTAAATCAATATGTATCATACAGAAAAACATGCTTTGCGCTTCAAACATACGTCTCGACTGGCTCTCTCGCCGCGGTTGCTGTTCCGCGCGCGGATCATGGAAGCGGCTCGGAGCGATACGTGACGGCTACGTGTCGCAACAATATTACTGATGAGGATCGTTTCATACGATAGTCATGAATCACGACACACGTATGGATTATCGACGTCACCCGATGACTTTGGTGAAGCGGAACGCGAGGTCGCACCGACAGAGGGCGCCTTTCGGTTTTTAGAACAAAAAGTGACATATTAACGCGACGATCGCGTATTCGCGCTTTCTATAAGGACGCGCTGGTGATAATGTATCGGTGTATTTTATTATGTTGTGATTAGATTAAATAAATGTAAATTATTTATTGTGTAAATATTAAATTCAATAGTTATTGGTATGTGTGTTATTAGATATTGTAAATAGATATTTTTCAAATAATTAATTACTAGTACGATAAAAATTATAAAATAAATAAATTACATTAAGTTCATTTAATTCAGGCAAAACCCATATTATAAAAAGAAAAAAAAATAAAAATAATCACAATACTGCAACAGAATAATAATAATAATAATAAAATGGATGTAGGAATGGGTCCCGCGGTACTAAGGAGCTACTCCTCATTGATATTACCATTACCCAACAGGTTCGTCATTCCCGAAAGGATCTATCGACATGTTGGATAGATTATAAGAAGGCCTATGACTCGGTGCCACATACATGGCTCATGAGGGTGTTGGAGTTGTATAAAGTAGATGCAACTCTGCGCACCTTCCTGATGTCGTGTATGGGGCAGTGGAGGACGGTCCTTCGCTATCCAGGATGTCGAAATATCCAGAGGAATAGCGAACCGATAAGGATCGAGCGAGGCATATTTCAGGGTGATAGTTTGAGTCCGCTTTGGTTCTGCTTAGCCTTGAATCCTCTAAGCACACTGCTGGAGGATTCAGGTCTAGGCTATCGGTTGAGGAGAGGTAGTCAGGCTATATCTCACCTCCTCTACATGGATGACCTAAAACTCTTTGCCTCCAATAATTTGCAACTGATGGAGCTACTGAAAATAACTGAAACTTTCAGTAGCGCCATCAGGATGGAATTTGGAGTGGATAAATGTGCGGTCATGCATGTAAAGCGAGGGAAGATTATGGAATCCGTGGGAACCCAACTCTCGGATTCCATAAACCTTAGAGCCCTCTCCGCATCCGAAACCTACAAGTATTTGGGTATGTCGGAGGCGTTGGGCATCAATGTTACTGACATGAAGCAATCGTTGAAGGAACGCTTTTTTGGCCGCCTAAAGAAAGTATTTAATAGTCTTCTATCAGGCGGAAACAAGGTGCGCGCCTTCAACGGTTGGGTCATGCCCGTTTTGATGTACTCTTTCGGCATACTCAAATGGACTCAGACCGAACTCGACGCCCTGGATAGGCGGGTCCGTACGCTGCTGACTGCATATCGAATGCATCACCCACGGTCATCGGTAATGAGACTGTATATCCCGCGAAAGTGTGGAGGTCGAGGTTTTTTAAACGCTAAGACCCTGCACAATCGCGAGGTATGCAGTCTCAGGGAATATTTCCTAAAAGCCGACGTGGGGATGCATCGAGATGTGGTCGCGGTGGACAAGGGCCTCACCCCACTCTCCTTGGCTAAAGAGAACTGGCGCAAGCTTGTAGTGCTTGACACTAACGATCGCAGGGAGGTATGGCAGAGTAAGGAGCTTCACGGACGCTTTTTCCGGGCCCTACATGAGCCCGATGTAGATTTCCAAGCGTCCGTAGCCTGGCTACGTTTCGGTGACCTCTTTGGGGAAACCGAAGGTTTTGTCTGTGCAATTATGGACGAAGTTATCATGACGAAGAATTACCGTAGATTTATTGTGAAGGACGGCACGGTTGACGTGTGTCGGGCATGCCAACGTCCGGGAGAATCAATCCGACACATTATCTCCGGGTGTTCTCGTCTAGCTAACGAAGAGTACTTACATAGACACAACCTTGTAGCCAGGATTATCCATCAGCAACTTGCTCTGAAATACAACCTTGTGGAATCGGAAGTGCCGTACTACAGGTATGTGCCCGACCCAGTTCTTGAAAATGGAAATATCACATTGTACTGGGATCGATCCATCATCACTGACAGGACTATTATTGCCAATAAACCCGATATAGTGGTGGTGGATCGAACAGAGCGGCGCGCAATGATTGTTGACATAACAGTCCCTCATGACGGGAACCTCGTGAAAGCTGAAAAAGATAAACAAATCAAGTATCTTGACTTGGCTCGCGAGGTTGTCGACATGTGGGATGTGAATTCAGCAATCATTGTGCCGATAGTCATATCAGCCAATGGCTTAATTGCCAAGAGCCTCGACCAACACCTAAGGAGGCTCTCGTTGGACAGCTGGATTAAGGGCTTGATTCAGAGAGCGGTACTTCTGGACACGGCTCGCATTGTTAGGAGGTTCCTTTCTCTGGAGCCCTGACCGCCGGTAGCTTGGACCCTGTTCCCGATACCGGTGGGCTACCATTTTTTATATTTTTAAATGTTTTTATATTTTTTTAATATTTTAATATTTAAAAATATAATTTATTGTGTAAATATGAAATAAAAGATAATAATAATAATAATGTTTATTTCCAGTAGAATGATTACAAGGTTACAAGTACAGTAATATGATACAACATAAAGTGCATTAAGTATTATCTCCTGGCACCCAAGCTAGGTTTATAACCTGTGACTTGGGGACCAGTAATTCCTTATGGGTAGATAGTTGATCAAAAGTTACAATAAAACTGTTTTCACCAGTAACATGGTTAGCGTAACAATATAATTATTATTTATGAGTATAGAAAGAAGAAAGTAAAAATAATTAATAAAACTGTAAGTGTTTGAGTGAGAGTGAATTGGTCGTGGTAGGTGTAGTAGGTATGTTGTGTATGTGTAAGTAATGTGAGGGTGCGGTTTGTGTATGGTATGAATGTGTCTGGTAGGTGTAGAATAGTGGATGTGTGAGTAAGTGTGAAAGTGGGGGGAGCGTATAAGTGTTTGTGTGTGAAAATACTTAAATAAGAGGAGATTTGTCTTAAGCATGTGGGAAGAGAAGTTTTTCGGTCTCGTCATATGATTTCTCAATGAGCCATTCTTTAACTGTGCTTTTGCATTGGTGATAATTTAAACTGTGTATATGGAGAAATTTATTGATTTTATTATATAGAATATAGCTGAGGTAACTGAATTGGTGTTTTGCGAATGTGATTTTGTGTCTAACTGGTGGAAGGGCAATGTCTGCGCGACGTTTAGTACTTACTGTGAACGGCAGCCGATGTTTCCTTAATACACATTGTAGCACATATAAGCCTCTCACTGTCAGAACCCTGCTTTCCCTAAAAAGTTCCAAAGTAGGGTATCTATATGGCTTGCAGAACATAACTTTGAGAACTGCTCTCTGAGCTCTCTCTAATTTCAGAAAGTATGTTTTGCAAGCGCCACCCCAAGCTGGCAAACAATATAGGAGAAGAGAGAATAGATCAGAATAGAATAAAATGTCAATGCAATTAAAATAAACGAATGAGTAGGTACAAATTATAAGGTAAAATAAAATGTCAAATTAATTGAGATCAATGAGATTAATTGTCAATTATGAGAATAGCCTACAATCCAATTAATTGAGATAAAGTTGTGCTGCACACATAAAACTACATATATGTACTATATGGAACAGGCTGAACCGATAAATTAATATACTTAAGGCGACCCAAAATATCAGAGGTCAGTAAGTGGTTCCCTAAGCGCCATCAACGAACAATAGCTTCTGCTGATAACTTATATTGTCTTAAGTTAAGGGTGATGATACACAAACGCGATCGACGTTGCATCGCTGTCTTTGGTCAGTGTTGTTTGTTTGAGGTAAGAGCATTGGGTGATCGTTGATGGAGGCTCGAAAGACATGGAGCAGGTTTGACTTCTCTTGATTTATGGGTGAATGGGGAATGTAGCTGTCAAAATGGCTCAGTCGTAGTTCCCAAAACAAGCTTATAATACAAGACGTGAGGTGGTTTATTTTTTTTTTTGCCGAAAAGACTCGTAGTTGTGCTCTTAAATACTTTGAAATTGGAGTCCACTGTTCTCCGAAATACCCTAAAATTAGAAGATTGTGGCTAAACTAAAAACAAACAGAGTTTGAGGTTATGTCGGACACATTTTGAAGAAAGTGCTTTCGAGGAAATAAACAAAATGTAAGGTTTTAAATTCCGACACTTTCCATGTCAATACATAAGTAGGTAATTGATTTAAAATATTTAAATCACAAATAACGAAATAGTGAAACAAAACCAAATTCATGAATGAACACAAAATGGAATGAAAGGACGATATGTCAAATTTATTGTTGCCCGTAGTGGCCGAGCTATTGTCGCGCGGCACGCCATCTACAATTAGCTATGATCGGACCTTCCCCATTGGTTGAAAACGAACCACGTCTGAATGATTTAATTGGATAGTCAATGCCTCAGTAGTTGTCTGGTTAAGCGATGATTGATTAGTCTACAAAAAGGTCGATCGATCCTTGATCAACCTTTGCTCTAAAAGCGATGATGACCGATCGACTCGGTGTAATATCACAAATCCATTAAAATAGAACGACGCGATTGATCGACGTCCCCGATACGAATCCCCTGGTGTGGTAATGCCCTAAGGGTAATGTAATAAAGATTGTAAGGAGGAATTATCTAGAGATTCATCGATTTTCCGTGAGTACCTACGTACTTCTAATCTACGAACGTTTCCGCAAACGAAAGTTCTTCGAACCATGTTCAATTTATCGACGGATATGAGTATTGGAACACGAGATTGTGTTAAACAATTTACTTTCATAAAAGTTTCTGGGAATAAGTAGGTAGAAATGTTCTTTATTTATCTTTATTAAATTTATGTGGGAAGTTTACAATGGGTACGCACTTATCAAATGGGAGTAGGCAGAAACTAAAAAACATGCTGCAATCTTTAGGTACCTACATATTGCTTAGAAAAATAGTGTTTTGAATTTTTTGCAACCCAAATTCAATGCACAAAAATCACCAAACAGATTTTTATTCATCCTTCTCATTTCACTTCTACAAAACTACCAAACGAGAAACATGTTTGTTTTTAATCTAAAATTCCACCGATACAATGATGTCCTAGCTCAGTCAGCAAACGTTAAAAAGTTGAAAAGCCGAACGTGCCATTGCATATCCATAAGTCTTAACGATATTTTCATACGACCAATCACCTGAGAGGTAATATAAATTTTATAACAACCACAATGACACTCGTTGGTATAAAATATTGCTGATATAAAAATGTGGCGTAAAGTGAAAACGTTTTACTAAGCAGTTTCAAATAAGATGTATCTGCATGTACAGTCACAAGCATAATTATATTGCTATGGATAGCTCGGCAATAATATCTGATTTTATGATTCATCCATTAATATAATTATGACGGCAAATATATGTGGCAGCACAAATATGTGACATAGCAGGAACACTAAAACTATCTGGCAAGCCAAGCGCCGCCAAAATATAAGATGCTGCATCGACTTCATAAATATGTGTCAAAAATACAATATTAACGGACATGTCTTGCGTCACAAATTTCTACCTACTTTGTTAAATTCAAAAGAATGTGATGCCTCGTTGTGATCGAAAATATCTGACATCACTTTGGTACCATAAAAAAATTACAGGGTATTTAAATTAATACTCACCTAATTTACGACGGGTAATTGATACTGGTAGAATAGTCGATTTCAGTTATTTAAAACGAAATACGCTTTTTGGCTCCCACAAATTAATTAGCACATATATTTGCCGTCATATATTAATGGATGAACCATGAAATCAGATATTATTGCCGAGCTCTGAAATCAGATATAATTATAGTAGTATATTAATGCTCATGACTGTACCTTTCTATTTTTGTTTTTAAACTCGTAGAAGTGTGTTGGAATTGAAATTGAGGCTGTAAAATGTAAACTTTTTTTAATATCGTAAGTTCAAGTAAGACCGCCTTTCCTTTTTTAATTTATTTTTCTTTTTTTATATTTCTTACGAATACATTTCAACAATGATTACAACTAAAGTAAGGTAAACAGTTTTGGTTGGTTTCTACATACGCATACTTAGACCCTAAGACAATTCTGTGAATTTATTTAGCTAAAGTTTTATCCCACTTAAGCCGTTTTTACCAGACAATAACAACTGATTATACTCATTTAAATGTTTTTAACCATATAATTTCACACAACTTTCTGATAATGCATCAGGTAAAAGCAAATATCCGCACTTACTTTTAATTTTGCAAATCATCAAAAAACTTCTCCCGCTCTGGGCGGAGCGGAAGGGTGTGTCAGACTCTTACTGACTAAGACCCACCCGTATTCCTTCCTGTTGCCTGTGTTGCGGGGGCCTCGGTGATCTATAAGTACCTTCCCGCTACCCCGGCAGGCATCGGCCCTAGTGGACTCCTACCTATGTGCTGACGAGATCTCTTTGAGGCGCGCGTGGAATACAAAGCGCCGTCGACCCGGGCCTGGTCCTTACCGGACGGTGAGCTACCCATTGCTCACCGTCCGCAAGCCCGCGCCTACGGGGGCCGGAAATCCGCCCGGGATTCCCGACGCCCTAGGCGTCTCCTACGGCGGCTAGGGGCGAGAGGGCGCGAAACTTGCCTGTCCCTCAACCGTCCCGCCTCCTCCTTCGCGAGCATTACTGCTTCGCAGAAGGAGGTGACGGCTGCCTATGCCCTCTCGCTCCGTACCATGGCCTGAACCAGGGCCGGACGCGAGAGGTCTCTACCGCCGATCGCCTCCACGAGGACACGGCGGTGCTCTGCCCAAGCCGGGCAGACCTCCACCGTATGCTCCACCGTGTCCTCAGGGCGATCCAAACAGTGGTGACACCCGGACGTTTCCCCCCGCCTTATCCGACACAGGAACCTCCCGAAACTGCCGTGTCCGGTGAGGACCTGCGTCAGGCGGAAGGTGAGGACGCCGTGGCGCCTCTTTAGCCACTCCTCAAAGAGGAGACTTATCGCCGCAATCGTGGCGTGCCCAGCACTGGGTTGCGACAACCGTACTTTCCATGACGCCATGAGATCCCGCCGGAGCTCCGTCCGCTGTGCCGCGATTTCTCGCGGCAGCGGACTTACGCCCCGGCGTTTCGCCTCCTTGCGCCACTCCCATACGTGCGCGAGGACTTTTGCCTCCAGATCCCATGGCGGCAGTATATTATCACTTGAAATAACATTCACATGATAAAATTTGTACATGCTATAAAAACAAATAACCTAATTTCATGTGATCTAATGTTACATTTCATAGAAACTTCTTTTGCTCTAATAACATTTAGTATAACGTTCATTTCATATAATTTTTAATTTGTATAATGCTCTTTTTATACAACATGTAACAAAAACCCTGTTGGTCCCTTTAGGAACGTATACATTTACCTATAAGCAGAACATTGATGAAATTATAATTAAAAAAAATTGAGCATTTAGCCAATGCTCAATTTTTTTCGAGAGGTCAAAATCAAATAACTATTAAAATCGACACATTCAAAAAAATGTTTAGAGTATCTGATTTTACAAGTACTTCTTTATTTCGCTAAATAGCCTACCAGCTACTAGCGGCTTTCTTTGAATGCGACAAAAGGTGCCGCCAAAAACATCCGCCGCGTATGTCGGCGGGTCGATACCACGTGCCTACCTACCCCGCCGCCCCGCCACCCGTCTCCCTGCAAAGCACTTCCTTAGTCTCCCGCGCAGCTTTCTTCCGAGTGGACGTTATTGTTGACCTACGTGACTAGTGCCTAGTGACTTGTGTTTTGTTTACGTAAACGTTGACAATGTCTTATTCTTACGTAGAATATTTTAATATGTTGATGTGTCTTCGGAAATGTGGCTGGAATGAGCCAAGAAGTGCAGAGGTACAACGTGGTCATATCGAACAGCCGTGGCCGTCAAGTAGATATCATAATAAATTAATGCATTAAAATGTAAATAGGTACATCAGGTTTTATGTGACAGACGCGGCGAATTTAATTTTTTAACGTAGTGAAGTGTTAAATGTAGTTTTAACAATTATCAATTGTGCTTAAAAATACTGTGTAAACCAAGATTTTCAAAGATTAATTCGTTAAAGTGATACTGATAAACAACAGCTGACAAGGTCACTAACTTGTGTAGAAAAATAGGTAGATAATCGGCGGCGCGGCGGCACCGATCAGAGAGAGGGCGGGAACGTTCTATCTACTTCTGGTTACGCTTCATGCAGAATGGCAGAGGTAACAAATCGATTAAACATTACAAATATTAATATTTTTTTTTTTTTTTTGAACACTTGTTTATAAATGACTTGCTTTATCGCTTAGTAAACCGATTCTTTAAACGTAAGTAGAATATTTTATGTATAACGTTCCGTTGACCCAATTTTCATATTTACTCATTTTCCCAAAATTCTATAATTAGTAAGTAAATATCAGGAAACATCATACTATTATAACCTCATCTAACCCAAATGATTCACCAACAACAGAGGGGATCTGGCGCTCTGCGGCCACTGCCGCAGCACGCTCACTTTACTCGCTCGCCTTCGTGCGCTAATGGTCACTGTTCTAACCTAACCTAACCTAACACAGATGATTCACCAACAATATCCAATCAGTTTTTGCAAAAGTAGACGTTTGAAAATTACGTTAAACGTAACTATAGAATTTTAATATTATACTAACTCAATATTATATTAACTAAATACTAACTACTAACTGAATATTAGTTCAAATGTGCATTATAGAAAATGTTTATTAAACCATATAAAATTAGGTGAAACGAAATTATATCAATAATTCATTATATCATTTCATCGTTATACTAAAAAAAAAGTATATTAATTGAAATTAGGTCATGTGATCATTAGAACTTTTGTTATTATATCAAATGGTACGCACCCCTTTTTTATTGGATGGGAAATCATCAAATAACTTCTCCCGCTCTGGGCGGAGCGGGAGGGTGTGTCAGACTCTTACTGACTAAAACCCACCCGTATTCCTTCCTGTTGCCTTTGTTGCCAGGGGCCTCGGTGACCCTTTAGTACCTTCCCGCGACCGCGGCAGGCATCGGATTTTTATACCCTGTTGGGTAGTGACGGCTTTGGAGAAGCCGATCTTAAGGTCGACGCACCATTTCGATATGTCCAACCATTTAGACTTATCCTGTAAGATCACAGGAGGGGGTGGGGGGACCTTTTTGGGGGCCGGAGTGGCCTGATTATCCTTGGCGGATGAAGAGGTTGAAGTCGGGGTGGGGTTAACAATAGAGGGCGCCACGGGGGCTGAGGGAGAGGGGATAGCTAGTACCTCAATGGCAGTGATTTTTGTTGCCTGCGAGGAGGTCGCCTTCCTCTGCTTCCTCTTTATCCCCTTTCCAGTGACGGCCACGAAGCCATCGTCCTTGGAAGAGGGGTTCAAGTGAGCGGAGGAAGACGAGTGCTCGGACTCGATGTCGCTGTAGGAGAACGGGGTCGGGCAGCGTTTGTCCTGAGACAAAGCTTCCTCAGTGTTTATAGACACCGAGGGACTAAGAACAGTCGCGGTTACGGGGGCCAGGGCATCGCTGAAGTCAGCGATGGAGTCGGTAGAAGGCGGCTGCTGGAGAGCCGCAAACTTGACGCCATACTTGGCGCCAAGTTTGCTTGGCCTTACTTGGCGATGAAGTCTGGGTCCTTAAAGAGGACCTCTTTGAAGAACGCCACTATAAGGGCGTCCTCCATGACGGGGGAAAGGGGGTTTATTAGGGCGAAATTTTGGAAATTTCGATTCCTCCTACTAATAGCCTAACGGCCCTTAACCTAACTCCCCGTGTGGATAGGCCCGGGGATGAGTCGCCCTCCCTGTCGGGTGCAGACAGGGAGGTGTGTACCTAATTGTGAGCCCTAAGCTTGTAACCCTTTGTAGTCTTAATGTGCAAAGGGGCCCTGAACCAGTCTAGCACGAAGGGTGTAGACACACCCTAGAGACACTAGGTGAGTAGCTGAAAAGGGAAGTAGTACATCAGACACGACTAGGAGATTCACCAAGGCCGGTTAACTCTGGGACCCGTCCAATTGACTGCCTAGCCCTAAAGGGGTTCGGCGGGTGTGTTGGGACAACACCCCAGTCGGATTCGTTGGCACCGTAAGGTATCCACCGATAACCACGAAACAGTGGTTTTAGCCCAGAGGGGGCTTATGAAGCTACTCAGACAGCAATTCCGTTAAAGAAATGTTTTCCTTTAAAATGGGCACTTTTTTTTTCAATACGTTCAATTAATAAAATTAATTGACCGTGGATCGGTAGTAGTCGGCGACCACTGGAGGTTACGGCAGCGTAACAGCAATCCGGTTTCGGCAGAAGCAGAGAGCGAGTGCAGCGAGCAGGAGCGGCAGCACGTCCGTTTACGGTGGGAGGCGAGCACGGAAGGACCGTTAACACTTTTGTTTTTTTTTTTTTTTATGTATGCAATACATATCTCGTAGTTGACCTTGAGAGGTCGTGACTACTTAACCGGACTTTCCTGTGGCTGCCTTAAGCGAACTCAAAGCCTCCAGCCAGGGGCGAATTTCTTATACTGCCCTACTAAGCGCAAAAGCGGTATCTCAAAAAAAACCGAAAAGTTGATTTTTATGCCATCGGATAGCTTTAAAATATACGCATCTAATGAACTAAGCCTTTTAGCGGTATCTTGTTTAGAACATACAAAAAAAACCTTAAGAAAGATTTCCCTATCTCAGTTTTACCATAAATCACTAAGGGTATTAGAGGTATATCAATATTACGTAGGCAAACGGCCGTATATTTGAATACCGCCAAATCTTTTAAAAAAGAACAGCAACTTTTCTAGGCCGATAAGCGGCAAATATGAATAACGCGTGAAGTACTGACTTACCGCTATGACGCTTAGTATTAGAATGCTTAATTGATCCGCAAATCATTTTGACTATATGAGATACGGTTGCAGCGGCAAATCAAATTGGCCTTTAAGGGTTGATTGATACGATCGAATTTCTAATACATTTTACAGTGATTTATCCTTGCAGTTGACAATTTCGTGTCATAACTTGTTTGTTTTCGTTGCAAAGAGGTCATAATCTTGAAATTCCTGTGTTAAATTAGTAAAAATCTGTGAATTAACGTGTTCAGTGGTTTAATTGAGTGTTTTGACAATCAGGTAAGTCCTATTAAATATAATTTTAGTGTAAAACAATCAAGATCATTTACAAAAAGTAATTTAAGTTCATTTTGTTCAAAACTTTCTTGCGACGGCGGCATACGCGCACTCGTATTACATAGCGAAATTGATCTTATATCTTAATCCAATTTAAATAATCAAATATTGTTTCAGATATACCATGTCACATAGAAATACGAAAATGATGATGCTGTTAGCAAAAAAAATATGGCGTTGAGAGAAAGGTTTAAGGAATCGAAACAATTACAACGTAATATTCAAACTATCGATCCCGACTTATTCCCAAGTAGTGATTCAGATGATGATCTTCCATTTTCAAGATACGACAGTGCAAATCAATCACTGGCTCCGATTAATCATTCGTCAAATTATTTCGAATCTGAAGATTTAAACTTTTTATCGGGCCCATCTACATCAAACGTTGAATATTTCAATCAGCGTCAGGAAGATCAGAACACAGAAACTGGGAACAACAACATATCCCTGAACTCTTTGATTACACTAACAACTGTGCCGATTATTGAGCATAATGATTTAACTGAAATACCATCGCCAGTATTTTGTTCTAATGAAAAAAATGTTTTTAATTTAGATAGCGCTAATACATAAACTCTGATCATACAGTCTGCAAATGATCAACAAAGATCCTTTATTTCTCAAGTTGATTCAGACCAAATAATGTTATATGTTTCCGAAAATACTTCTGCAACTCTCACAAATAATTCAAGTGTGACACGTGCTGAACATGAAAAATCTGTTGAGGATTCATCCCGAGGAAACGAAGTTATAAGAAGCGCTAATCTTAGAGACACCGAGAATCTGGCACAAAATGAGATATCTGATAATAATACACATGATCTTACAACTTACACTAAAGCAGGTACAATTAGAAAAAGAAAAAAATACGACCAACCACTAAGAGTTAGAAAAGAAGCGAAAAACAGTGAAATAAGAGAGAAACATGGCGTGAAGCCGCCCTGTCCAGCTTCCTGCAAAAAGCTATGTATCCAGAATATATCAGAGGATCAGCGAAAAATTATAAATAAAAGCTTCTGGGATTTAAGTGACAAAGAGAGGAAGGCTTATATGCTGCATCACACTTCAGCAAATTCTGTGAAACAAAGGACAGTAATAAGACCTGAATCAGAGGACTACAGAAAAAAAATAAGCTACAGTTATTCACTTAAAGACGACATTGGTACAACGTACGCAGTATGTAAAACTTTCTTTTTGACAACTTTGGGCTACAAACCATCTAATGACAAACCTTTACAGACTGCTTCGGCCAATTCCAAGGACACGGTTGCACCGCCAGTAGACAAGAGACTGGGAGCTACTCCTCACAATAAATTTGACTCAAATCCTATTAAGGAACACATAATGAGCTTCGAACCTAGCATTTCTCATTACAGGCGTGAACACGCCCCCAATCGTTTATACTTACCCAGTGATTTGACAATCAATGTGATGCACAAAGACTATTTAGAAAAAAATCCCTCTCACAACGTATCTTATGACAAATACCGAGAAGTGATCGCGGAATTAAATATTTATTTTGTAAAACTTGGCCACGAAGAGTGTGAGGACTGTGAAGAATTCCGCCTGCACGATAACACACATACTAAAGAAAATCTTCAAGAAGACTGTTTAGGTTGCACTAAGTGGGCAAGTCATAATGAACGGGCAAACATGTCAAGAGAGCAATATAAATTGGACAGTGAGCTTAATGAAACTGATATTGTTGTATATTCTGCCGACTTACAAAAAGTTATCATGCTGCCCAGGATAGATATGTTCAAAACTACTATTTTTACCCATAGGATAGTGGTTTACAACGAAAGTTTCGTGCCGACTGGTCAAGGCCGAAAAGGTTTGAGTGTTTTTCCTGTACTATGGTATGAAGGGTTGCTTGGACGCTCCAAAGCCGAAATCATAAGTGCATACTACCATTTTTTAATTTTTCATCGAGATAAAAAGAAGATCATACTGTGGGTTGACAATTGTTCATCCCAGAACAAAAATTGGACTTTTTTTTCTTTCTTAATTTACGTTGTGAATTCAAATGACATCAACGCCGACAAGATTGTGATAAAATATTTCGAACCAGGCCACACCTTTATGTCGGCCGACAGTTTCCACCATAGGGTGGAGTTGTCGATGAAACGCATGAAAAACAAAATTTATGATTTTTCTGATTTTTCTTAGGCAGATAGTACTGAAAAAACGTAAAACCTAACGAGATGACTCTACAAGATTTTTATGACTGGGAAGATTACACGACACAGTATAAACTGTCTCGAATTACACCGCGTCCATATACTCGTATTAATGAAATGGTCGAAGTAGAAGTCAATAGAGGCAGTTTTGATTTGACATACAGAACTGGACTCAATAAAGACCCTATCACTGCGAGCATAATCGGAAATAAAATTATGAAAACTAAAGTTTTGCCACCACCGAAGAAGAAAATTGCAGCGGAAGGCATTTCTAAAAGCAAAAAAGAAAATATTTTGAAATCTTTTCAAAATATTATACCTCAAAATAGAATGTCCTTTTGGAGAGAACTGCTTACTTTTGACTAGATTTTATTCATAGAATCCGTTTTTTCTTCAAATATTTTTTATGCCATTATAAATTTGATTAATAAAAGACTTTTTATTTTGATTGTTTTTTTTCCTTTAAAAAAATACATATTTTATTCGATAGAAAATTCATATTTTTTTGTATACATACATGTAGGAGAAGAGGTAACGAAAAAGCGCTAACTCAAATTTTAATTTTATAATTACTAAGCGGTGTAGCAGTATCTCATGAAAAAGGTATATCCACATACATTTTTGATATTTTAACTATTGTGGTAACAAATAGATCCAATATAATATATAAATTCTATCTAATAAGCAAAAAAGTCAATATATAAAGTAAAAAAAACATACACATATCTTATATTACATATCTCATATTTACATATCTCCAATTATCTCGAAACTCGCTTTCATTGAGATACCGCTTTTGCGCTTAGTAGGGCAGTATCGCGGGCTTGCGGAGGGTGAGCAATGGGTAGCTCACCGTCCGGTAAGGACCAGGCCCGGGTCGACGGCGCGTTGTATTCCACGCGCGCCTCAAAGAGATGTCGTCAGCACATAGTAGGGGTCCACTAGGGCCGATGCCTGCCGGGGTCGCGGGAAGGTACTTATGGGTCACCGAGGCCCCCGCAACACAGGCAACAAGAAGGAATACGGGTGGGTTTTAGTCAGTAAGAGTCTGACACACCCTCCCGCTCCGCCCAGAGCGGGAGAAGTTATTTGATGATTTCCCACCCTAAAAAAAAAAAAAAAGTAGGGCAGTATATTACTAAGCGACTACACGCTAAGGGCACCCCCTGTGGGGTACGGACCTCGGCTTAGGGCGTCGCTGGGGGGAGGACAGCAAGGTGGGACAGGCTGGATCCGATCAGAATTATTATTATACGGGGAATTTAAAAATACAGGCGCAGCTGCGGCGCGGGCTGGCGCTTCGTCGAGCAAGGGTCGGGAGGGACAATTACGTCGGGGTTTACGCGAGGGATCTCAGCGGCGAGGTCGGAACGTAGGTCGGTGTGTTTTGTGCACTGTACTCGTGGCCCTACTGCTTTCCTGGAGGAGGGTAATGGGGTCATCGGGGTCGGTGAGAGTATGCCTTGGACAGCGAATAGAGCTAATGGTGGAGGGCCTATAACTGGCGGCCTGCACAACCAGAGGGTTGCGGTGGGTGGCGGCGGAGTCGAAGAATCGCTTCGTGATGCGCTTCATGAACTGCTTGATGGTGGTGATTTTAAGATCGAGATGGAGGATCTCGTTTCGGACGAACCAGGGGGCTCCCGTTGCCTTTCGGAGGAAACGGTTTTGGAGGCACTGCATCCTGTGGATGTGGTGGGGCCTAGCATGTGCGAAGACTGCACAGGCATATGTCATAATGGGACGGATGCACGCTGTGTAAATACGCAATTTGCCCTTAAGGGACAACTTGCTGCGCGCATTTAGGACGGAGTGTAGTCTACCGAGAGCGAAAGCGGCACGCGAACGCACCTGCTTAATGTGCTCTGAGAAGGAGAGATGGTGGTCAAGGGTCACGCCTAGGTATTTGGCTCGCTTCTCCCAAGGGATAGGCTTGCCGAACATGGTGAGCGGTCGAGGGGATGAGGTTTCTACGCGGTTTGGTGAAAAGAACCGCCTGACTTTTGTCGGGATTAACTTCGATTCTCCACTTTCTAAACCAAGCGCCAAGCTTGTTGACTTCGGTCTGGAGAGTGCGAAATATCTGGTTGTGGACTAACCTGGTGTAGTAGATGGCCGTGTCGTCTGCGAACAGAGCCAACTGCGCCTTTCTACTTTTCGGGATGTCGCTGGTAAAGAGAGTGAAAATGAGAGGGGCTAGTACAGAGCCCTGAGGGACGCCTGCACGGATAGGATGAGGGGCGTATAGCGCTCCTTCGATGCGATAGCGGAAGGTGCGGTTTGACAAGAAGTCTCGTAAGATGAGCACGAGACGATCTGGCACACCGAGTTTGTAGACCTTATATAATAAGCCGTTGTGCCAGACCTTGTCGAACGCTTTCGCTATGTCGAAGAACACAGCACCGGTCGTAAGACCACGTTGAAAGCCGTAGCTTATGTGTTCTACGATGCGGTGGACCTGTTGGACGCAAGAGTGTTGGGATCTAAAACCGAACTGCTAGTCCGGGATGAGGCCCTTTGTTTCCGCAAAATCTCTGAGGCGCTTTAAAATAAGCCTCTCATAGACTTTGCCGAAGACATTGAGCAGACTGATGGGCCGGTAGCTAGTGGGCTCCGTTTTCGGCTTACCGGGATTCGGTATGCCGATGACGGTGGCCTTCTTCCACTCTTGTGGAAAGATGTTATTGCTCAGGTCTCCATTGAAGATGGTGGCCATGAGCATTATGAGGTGAGCGGGGAACAATTGGAGCACCCTATTGGTGATTCCGTCTGAGCCGGGGGCTTTGCGAGGTTTTAGACCCTTGATGATATCGTGCACTTCGTCTGGAGTGACGGGAGGCAGAGGATAATCAGGGTCTTCAACGGGCGGGAGGGAGGCTCTACCTTCGACTTCCGCGTCGACCTGGGACAGGTGAGCTTGGTCTACTGGTTGAGAGCTAGGTGAGCATTGAGCCTCAAGACTACCAGCTAGGCATTCCGCCTTGTCGACGTCATGGAAAGCGATGGTCTTGTCGGGGCGCACCAAGGGGGCATAGAGACGACTTCTTCGGATTTGAGTTTCCTCTGAAGGTCCCAGAAAGCTAAGTGGATGGGCTCTAACTCGCTCAGCATCTTGTCCCAGCCGGCGTCACGCAGCTCCGATAGGCGTGTCTTTACAGATCTCTATAAATAGCGCATATGGACTTTGTTCGCGTGGCAGGGAAAGTTACTGTACGCACGGACAGCCGCGTTTTTCTCATTCAACAGTTCGCGCACATCGTCCGGAAGCTTCCAGCGATGGTCGTCTATCGCCGGAACCTCCCTTGAAACTGTTCAAGGGAGGTTCCGGCGATGGACGACCGCTTCAGGACTGATTGTACGTGTACCGTGAGTGAGTCGATCGCGCCTGTCGTATCAGCGATAGAGTTGAAATGGTCGGGAATGGAGTCTAGTTGGGGACCTAACGTGGTGGATTTCAGGCAGTCGCTTACTTTCCTCCAGTCTGTAGCTAACTTGGTGAGAGGGGGTCTGTCAGGGTCGTGGAGACCTAGGCGTGGGGTCAGCTTTACGACAACTGGACGGTGATCAGAGGACAGTTCGTCGTGCGCTTCTATAGAGTCCAACCGTAGGTTGATACTCTTCAGAAGCGCTATGTCAAGTACGTCAAGGGTATGGTTAGGGTCATGGGGAAAATGAGTGGGAGTCATCGGGACGATGATGTCAAAGTTGGACCGGTAACACCAAAAGGGTGTCCCTTAAGTAGTGTTCTACCTATTTACAAGTTGCGGGAGCACCAATATCGTACCCCCGGGCAATATTCCATACAGAGACTCGAAAAATGGACTTTCCCAACGGATCAGGCCGTGACTTGTCGAGTATTATTGCGACATAGCTTGCATGAGTAGTCATGTTGTAACTTTCTCAGTACTTTGTTGTGGTTTGAACCAGTTTTATTTCTGGTCAAAACCTGCTCCGTTCGGTCTAGAAGATACTAATATGATCTAAAGGGACCTGACTGACGGTGATCTATACTTTGTAACAATCAACCAGGTCCAATCAGTCAGGTTTCACAGATACAAGCATGTCATGACATTTACAAGGTACATGCTTACTAATGAGATTGCTGTGCTTCGCTAACACTTTAATTATATACCTATATCTGTGCTACCAGCATTGTAGACCAGATTTTATCACATTTTAATTCAAATGGGATTTAACATAGTCGCCAGTTTAGTTTCACGAAAGGTAGATCGACGACAGACGCAGAAGTAAAACTCATCAGTCACGTTTTGGAATCTTGGGAGAGGTCCCAGGATGCAATTGGCATTTTCTGTGACCTCTCTAAAGTGTTTGACTACGTTGACCACAATACACTCATCTGTAAATTACACTACTACGGAATTCGACAAGCTGCTGATCTTGTTCTTTCCTATCTATCAAACAGGCAGCAAAAAGTAAACGTTAATGGGGCGACATCCTCGGGGTCTCTAGGAAAGATATGCGTGCCCCAAGGTTCAATTCTTGGTCCTTTCCTATTTTTATGATCTTTCTTACATGATGACTAACTTATCGGATATAATTC
Source organism: Atethmia centrago (assembly GCA_905333075.3). NCBI lineage: Eukaryota > Metazoa > Arthropoda > Insecta > Lepidoptera > Noctuidae > Atethmia > Atethmia centrago. The sequence continues at coordinate 22,531,177 of HG995378.1, read as the reverse complement.
ACTTCTCTTATTTTATAATATATAGAAAAGATACGGATGTCTTACATATCAACGATAGTCTGGCTGTTCTTTCGAAGTGGTTCGCAACTAATAATCTCTTACTTTCTGCGAACAAAACCAAATGTCTTAAGTTCTCATTACCAAATATACCTCAACTTGATGGCAAGAAATTAGATGCTATTGTGGAAAATGTATTTCTAGGAATTACTCTTTTTTTTTTGGGTGGGAAATTATCAAATAACTTCTAGGCGGAGCGGGAGGGCGTGTCAGACTCTTACTGATTAAAACCCACCCATGTTCCTTGCGTTGCTTGTGTGTTGCCAGAGGCTACGGTATCCCTTTCGGACTTTCTCACGACCCCAGCAGGCTTCGGCCCTAGCGGATCCCTACAGTTGTGCTGACATCTCTTTGAGGCACGCGTGGAACACAATGCACCGTCGATCCAGGCCTGGTCCTTATCGGACGGTGAGCTACCCATTACTTATCGTCCGCAAGCCCGCGCCTACGGTGGATGGGAATTGGCCTGGGATTTCCGACGCCTAGGGCGTCTCCTGTGGTGGCTAGGGGCGTGAGTGCGCGAAATTTGCCTCTCCCTCACCCGTTCCGCTTCCTCCTTTGCGAGAATTACTGCTTAGAGCTCTTTCAGGTAGATTAAGTTCAGCTGCATATGCAGTAATAAAAAAAAAGTTGTCTGGTGTAGCCACAGCTAGGTTAGTATACTTTGCTTATTTCCACAGTATTATGTCTTATGACATTCTGCTGTAGGAAACGTAGATGACGTAGACGTAGATTTAATTTTCATTTTACAAAAGGGAGCAATCCTCGCGGTCTATAGAATGGGTCCTCGTGAGTCCCTTAGAAACAAATTCAAAGAAATCGATATACTACCTCTGCCTTCTCTTTACATCTTAGAAAGTATTTTGTATGTTCGCAAACACTTTTCAAAATAAGAAGCAATTTCCATACACAATGATTACTAAATTTTAATATTTTTTTTTAGCGTAAAGCTTTTAAATTGCGGTATTTTTAACCGACTTCCAAAAGGAAACCAAAATATTCTTTTTTATTGTTTGTTCGCCGACTTCTCCTTCAATTATGGACCGATTTTAAAAAATATTTTTTTGTTTGAAAGGGTATGCTCCCGAGGTGGTCTCATTGTCACCAAGTCGTAAACTGATGAGGGGATCCCATGGAAATCGAGGGAAATCCTCAAATTTTAAAGGCACACCTATAGCAATTTAGGTATTTTTTATAGTAATTTGTGCATTTGCTCTTGGAAAGCACCATTTGGTAGAGTGGAATTGATGATGAAGACCACAGATGGCCACAGGAACTACTTAATAAGAAGTATTTAATTAACGAGTTGCGATTCGATTAGGTACTTTAATATGGTTGCTAAGGCATTTATGCTCTTCAAAATGCATATGGTGAGTGACAGTAAGAACTCCTCAACAATTAACGTCCCTGCATCAAGAAAAGCAAAGTGATGAGCAGTTGAAATTAGGCTATTGTAACTTAGATAAATTACAAACTGGCCCACTAAAAAGTGATAAATAAAAAACTTTTTACAAAAAAAAAACAACCGACTTCCAAAAACAAAAGTGAAAAATAACTTTAATTTCGGAAGTCGGTGGCAAAAAAACTAAAATATAAATCCAAAGACACCGACTTCCGAAATTAAAGGTATTTTTCACTTTGCAGTGTTTTTTTATGGAAGTCGGTTGTTTTTTTTGTAAAAAGTTTTTATAAAGTTACTATCGACGAATTACACGTTTCATGTTCTGTGTTTATGTAGGTATATCATCATCATCGTCATTTCAGCCGTTTGTCGTTCATCTTAACAAAGGCGTTTCCCACAGATCTCCACAATGATCAGTTCTGGATCTGCAATCACTATTCTTGTATATCATAATCTTTATTTTTCTCCCTTAACAAAACTCTAGACAAATTATTAATTATAGATAAACTAGTTGCACAGCAGAAATGTCAATAAATTCCATTCCATAACGTCCAGGCAGATCGAAATGATGTTTCAGCATTTCTTGGAAAGGGCAGCAAATCAAATATATTTATTTCGGATTCATAGCCTAGTGTTAGTAAAGCTTATCCATAAAATGTAATTTAAGCATGCGCCGGGCTGAGCGCCCATCACACTCAACACTCATCCACTGCATCAACAGTGGAGAATCCCACCTGTTTGCCAACGCGTCCAGGATGCCATTCGCAGTACCACGCACGCGTCTGAGCAGCGAGGCGCTTCGCTTGAGGATGATTGCATAAAAGCAATCAGTGTGCGCCTCATAACTAATGCCTCAGCCAACTAGCCTTGCCATTGGTAGTTCTGGGAAAACATCTTTCAATCTGACATACATAGTGTAGAATTATAAATTCTACAATATTTTTTTTTGTATTTGACCTGCAATCTTTACACTACATATTTTAACCTCTTTTGCGGAACCCTACTGGCACACATGTGTCTAACGTTAGAATATTAATATAAAAAATTCTGATTTTTTTGACAAGATGGTTGAGTGTCATTCGATATATTTTCTTATTGGAGATCAGAATACTTTTTACTCTAGAAATTCTAATTTTGTTTAAGTAAACCTCGAAATCAGTTGCATAGTTTTTATACAATATGTAACAAAAACCCTGTTGTTCCTTCTACCTACGTTTTAAGAATCGGTTTACTAAGCGATAAAGCAAGTCATTTATAAAAAACTGTACAATAAAAAAAAAAAATAATATTTAATTATTAATATTTGTAATGTTTAATCGATTTGTTACCTCTGCCATTCTGCATGAAGCGATGACGCGAAACCAGAAGTAGATAGAACGTTCCCGCCCTCTCTTTGATCGGTGCCGCCACGCCGCCGATTATCTACCTATTTTTCTACACAAGTTCGTGACTTTGTCAGCTGTTGTTTATCAGTATCACTTTAACGAATTAATCTTTGAAAATCTTGGTTTACACAGTATTTTTAAGCACAATTGATAATTGTTAAAACTACATTTAACACTTCACTACGTTAAAAAAAACAAATTCGCCGCGTCTGTCACATGAAACCTGATGTACCTATTTACATTTTAATGCATTAATTTATTATGATATCTACTTGACGGCCACGGAGTTGCTATTCGATATGACCACGTTGTACCTCTACACTTCTTGGCTCATTCCAGCCACATTTCCGAAGACACATCCACATATTAAAATATTCTACGTAAGAATAAGACATTGTCAACGTTTACGTAAACAAAACACAAGTCACTAGGCACTAGTCACGTAGGTCAACAATAACGTCCACTCGGAAGAAAGCTGCGCGGGAGACTAAGGAAGTGCTTCGCAGGGAGACGGGTGGCGGGGCGGCGGAGTAGGTAGGCACATGGTACCGACCCGCCGTCCTACGCGGCGGATGTTTTTGGCGGCACCTTTTGTCGCATTCAAAGAAAGCCGCCAGTAGCTAGTAGGCTATTTAGCGAAATAAAGATGTACTTGTAAAATCAGATACTCTAAACATTTTTTTGAATGTGTCGATTTTAACAGTTATTTGATTTTGACCTCTCGAATAGCCAATGCTTAATTTTTTAAAATTATAATTTCATCAATGTTCTGCTTATAGGTAAATGTATACGTTCCTAAAAGGACCAACAGGGTTTTTGTTACATATTGTATAGCACTCCTATATTTATCATCATTGATTTATCGGTACGTATTGCATATTTGTTAACCTCGGATATTATAATTTTTGGCAATCTACCAATCATGATTTTATTTTTAGAACATTCGTCCTGGGCCTCAAGTCTGCTATTACAATAGTGTCAGAATGGTCTATCATTGATTTCATAATTGTTGATTTTGACAAGTTTGGTAATCTACTAATATAATTGCGTCATTATGACTTTCCAATGGTCAACCACTGACACTCCATTGAAAGAAATGGCATAGAATGGTAATCTCGTACATAATGTTAAATGAATGATTGGCGTATGCGGTAATCTGCTAAAATTTTGACAGTTCCTTTGATCAGTGACCTACCATTAGAACGTCATTGTGCAGTCATTGCTTTTAATAGCTCGGTTGTCAAAAAGTGTTTGCCATCTATCGTGTTTGTGGAATATTGAATGGAGAAATGTATTCACTACGAACAAATATTCTCGAGCTAGCCAACCCAGTGGATGCTAGAGAAAGTACATGGGCGGATATACAATTATTATATGCTTCCCACTATAATTCTGCAAGGCTGCCAAAAGAAAAGTATTGCTTAGGTACCTGTTGCACTGTTTTCAGTCTTCTGTGATTTAATTTTGTTTTTAATTTACTTTTATATTCAATAAAGAACTAAAAAAGTGCAAACATTACAATCATGATACATTTCATAATGTACCATGTAGGTACCTATTACTAAATAATACTGTATTTAAGTACTTACAGTGCGCCATTCTGCCGTGTCGTTTTATTGTGGCAGTCCACCGATATCGAATTTAAAATTTGGGCGCACTCCATCCAATATCGTTTGGATAAACTTCTTGGTGGTTTCCCAGAAAATCAATTAGAGCCGAAATTTGCTCAATTAGCACCATTTTGTATAAAATGTAATAAATAAAGGATAATTTAAATACACAAACAAAAATATAATTAAAACACTCAAATGAAAATAAATAACTAACTAAACACCGACCGCTAGAAATAAAAACCGGCCAAGTGCGAGTCGGACTCGCGCACGAAGGGTTCCGTACAGCAAAAAATCATGTCTGTTGTATGGGACCCCCTTAAATACGTATTTATTTTATTCTGTTGTTTAGTATTTGTTGTTATAGCGGCAACAGAAGTACCTACATCATCTGTGAAAGTTTCAACTGTCTAACTATCACGGTTTATGAGATACACCCTGGTGACAGACGGACAGACAGACAGACGGTCAGTGGAGTCTTAGTAATAGGGTCCCGTTTTACCCTTTGGGTACGGAACCCTAAAAACAGATTAACCTCAGTAAGCAGTAATTTTACATTTGACTTTGCCAGCTAAACTGATAAAATATTATTGAGTTGTATAGTTTCACATAAATTTAATGTTTTTGCTATTTACGAACTTCTTGCTACTTCAGATTGCTTATAACACTAATAAATAATATGTAAATATATATATAAATGAAATCTGGCATGACTAACTGTTCAAATTAAGAAGTAGTTTTTCGAAAATCATTTCTACTAACGGGTTTTATAATAATGGCAATACGACAATGTCATTCTACCACGATTCTATTACGAGACCATTGACCGACCAATGATCGACCATTATGAATTTAGCAGATTACGAACTTTTAGCAAAATGACAATGGGATCGTGCTGGAATGACGAGTTTATTAAAAATAGCAGACTTGGGCCCCTGCTCGGCAGTGTTGAGGTGATCGTTTTCGTTAGTTGCAGGCGTTGTTTTGCCACAAGTCCCACGTCCCAGTGGTATGTATTTTTTATTTTGAAGGTCCCGGCTTGGTAATCCTTTTTTTTTAACCACATCATTTTATTTAGGGAAACCCCCTAGAGTTGAGCATTGGGCGGCCCTTCATCTCCCCGCTCAAGCCAACTTCAAAATCATCATCTGGCAACGCATAGCATCGCATCGGCAACATCTCACACCGCCACGCAGAGGGCCACAACATGCAGTATCGCCCCTGAGCATCGTAGCGTGGTCCATCGCGGCGTGCCATCTTCTCAACTTGCCGAGTCACCAACCGGAACTTTCTCAGATATTTTCACATTTTTTTTGTTCATTTTTTTATCTAACCGGCGTCTTCAACGCACGTGGGGGGGTGGATTATAATCAATCGTTTTTAGGTCGTTGATTAACCAAATTCTTCATAGCTGATCTCCATATATATATATATATATATATATATATTTTTTTTTGCCTAAATATTGTATTTTTTTAACTTAGCTTTTGAAAATTATATGTTTATTGCCACGTACAGCGTATTTTTCTTTCACACCACACTACAATAGGTAGGCATCATAGATATCCGTGGTAGGCATAGAAAGCGATTCGTTTGCCCGCGCGCGTTGTCCGTGAAAGCTCGAATATTGCATCCATAATTTTAGTATCAAGCTGAAAATTTAGAATCTACGTATAAAGCTACGTTATAATAAAATTTAGGGAATGTAAATTACCACGTCGATTATAATTAATCAGTATGACAATTCACCATCATCATTCTCCTGCCCTTATCCCAATTTTTTTTGGGGTCGGCGCAACATGTTTCTTTCTTCAATACTTTTCTATTAGTTGTTATCTCGGTAGTCACCCCCTTTCTAGCCATATCATCTTTCACACAGTCCATCCATCGTTTCTTTGGTCTTCCCCTACTCTTACAGCCATCGACATTCATACTCAAGCCTTTCCTCACGACATTTTCCTCATTCCTCCGCATCACATGCCCATACCATGACAGCCGATTTCCGCACTACGTTTTAGTTACCGGTGCCACTTTCAGACTTCCTCGTACTCATTTCTTATTCTATCCATTCGTGTTACACCACACATCCCTCTTAGCATTCTCATCTGAGCTGCATGCAATTGCCTTTCGTTCATCCCATTTGCGGCCCAACATTCTGATCCATACAAGACAGCAGGGCCCAAGTCTGCTATTTTTTATAAATTCGTCAACCAAATAACTTTTTGCAAAATGACAAAGGGGTCGTCCCTTTGTCATTTTGCAAAAAGTTCGTAATCTGCTAAATTCATAATGGTCGATCATTGGTCGGTCAATGGTCTCGTGATAGAATCGTGGTGGAATGACATTGTCGTATTGCCATTATTATAAAACTCGTTAGCAGAAATGATTTTCGAAAAACTACCACTTCGTTTGAATATTTAGTCATACCAGATTTCATTTATATTTAAATTTACATATTATTTATTAGTGTTATATGCAATCTGAAGTAGTAAGGAGTTCGTAAATAGCAAAAACATTAAAGGCGAACGGCAGGCTTGTATGGGACTTTCGTACAGCTAGTAAAATCTCGTGTTTTGGGATATTTTTGTTTTAATTGGTAGTTAATACGATAGACAAGCCTTTTTTGAATTCTTGGATTTTTAGAACTTGGGACGTAAAAGTTATAACCAGTTTTATTTTTTAAGGTTAAGTACTAGTGTACCAATGTAGATTGTTACATATAGGCACATAAACATTGTTTCGGTAGTAAAGTATATGTTCTAGATTGCTTGTCGCTATTTTTTAGTGTTTTACTTACTATCAAGTAGGTAAATTGAGATGAGGATCGTACCTACTCAGCGGAGTGCATTAGGAGATACCTATGTCCAGCAGCTGACTGCAACAGTTTGATAATGATGAAGTCCTGATGGGGTTTTCAGTGTAGGTAAATAAAACAATACAGTTAATAGTTTTTTTTTTTAGTACGTTTATTTTATTTATAATTAATTAATTCGTAAATTACTTCATCTAAGAAGGGGGCAGGTCGGGTAATACCCTCATGGCGAGCATAGCTTAAATACCAACATAACTGCGTTTAGTTTACGACTAAATTACGTGTAGTTATTAAAATCTTTTTTAATATTATTAATTAATCCGAACTTTAAAAATATTACACTTACATGAAAATAAATGGCTTAGTTGCCTTAAAATGTGGTACAAATTCTATAACAAAACAACAAAAAAAGTAAGCTGTACGAAATCTGCCGTTCACCTTTATGTGAAACTATACAACTCAATAATATTTTATCTGTTTAACTGTCCATGTGACATTACTGCTTACTGACGTTAATCTGTTTTTAGGGTTCCGTACCCAAAGAGTAAAACGGGACCCTATTACTAAGACTCCACTGTCCGTCTGTCACTAGGCTGTATCTCATGAACCGTGATAGACAGTTGACATTTTCACAGATGATGTATTTCTGTTGCCGCTATAACAACAAATACTAAAACACAGAATACAATAAATGTTTAAGGGGGGTCCCATACAACAGACATGATTTTATGCTGTTTTTATAGATAATGTTACGGAACACTTCGTGCGCGAGTCCGACTCGCACATGGCCGGTTTTTATTTCTAGCGGTCGGTGTTTTGTTAGTTATTTATTTTCATTTGAGTGTTTTCGTTATATTTTTGTTTGTATATTTAAATTATTTTATTTATTTATTAATTTTTTTACAAAATGGTGCTAATTAAGCAAATTTCGGCTCTAATTGAGTTTCTGGAAAACCATCAAGACCTGGCGCTTGGCCACTGCAGCCGCACCAATGAAGGGCGAAGTTTATCCAAACGATATTGGATGGAGTGCGCCCAAATATTAAATTCGATATCTGTGGATTGCCCCAATAAAACGAAGGCAGAATGGCGCACAGTAACTACCTAAATACAGTATTCTTTAGTAATAGGTATGCATTATAAAATGTATCATTATTGTAATTTTTGCTCTTTCTTTAGTTCTTTATTGAATATAAAAGTAAAACTTGAAAGAAAATTAAATCACAGAAGAGTGAAATAAGTGCAACAACAATACTTTTCTTTTGGCAGCCTTGCAGAATTATAGTGGGAAGCATAATTATAGTAATAATTGTGTAACTTACGATGGGCTCAACGACGTCTTTTGCATTCCGCCCATCTTCTTTCTCTAGCATTCACTGCGTTGGCTAGCTCGAGAATATTTGCTCGTAGTGAATACATTTCTCCATTCAATATTCCACAAACACGATAGATAGCAAACACGTTTTGAAAACTGAGCTTTTAAAAGCAATGACTGCACAATGACGTTCTAATGGTAGGTCACTGATCAAAGCAACTGTCAAAATTTTAGGAGATTACCGCATACGTTAGTTATTCATTTGTCATTATGTACGAGATTACCATTCTATGCCATTTCTTTCAATGGAGTGTCAGTGGTTGACCATTGGAAAGTCATAATGACGTCATTATATTAGTAGATTACCAAACTTGTCAAAATCAGCAATTATGGAATCAATGATAGACCATTCTGACACTATTGTAATAGCAGACTTCTTCCCCTTATATTTAAGGGGCATGCGGGAGTCGCAGATTGTTCTCGTAAATTATATTTCATAGTACTTACTGCTTGAAACAAAAAAAATACACGATCATGTTTACTATTTTAGACATTACTGGTAACCCTCCCTTGCTTCGCACAGGTGCAATTTACTAATGTGGTGACATGTTAAAACATCGAGATGGTTGTGCTTTATGTTATAAGTTAAATATTAGTGTAATAGCTTCTGCCCGTGACTTCGTTCGCGTGGAAGTCGTAACACATTACAATATACTAAAATGACAGCAACATTTTTATACACCTTCCCTGTATACTCGTTTGTAGTTTTGATCTCAGCAGCTAAAATATGAAGACAGTCAGTACGTACAGTTGTCCGTGTGAGAAGCAGCTCGTACTGAGGTCGACACCAGCAGCATTCAGAAGCAATTTGCCATTGCTTGCTGTTTCGTTTTTAGTGAATTAACGAACGCGTGCGTTCCTGCATCTGCTACCTAATGGCACAACACCGATACACTGACTGATGCATTCTTGCAGATTATTCGTGACGAACAATTATCACTAAAATATTATAACGGTAGATTGTTAACACGCGGGATTTCTCATTAACCATAACCATCCGCGACTTACCGAGTTGTAGGGCGTATGTTCGAACCCGGACAGGCGCTTTACTATGTATAAATTATTTCATAACCACTGCTCTCAAAACGGTGAAGGAAAACATCGTGAGGAAACCGGCATGTCCAAGAACCAAAAATTCGAAGTTATGTGACATCTACCAACCCACACTAGGCCCACGTGGTGGATTACGGCCCACTCCCTCTCACAGAGAGGAAGCCTGTGTCCCAGCAGTAGGAACATTATAGGCTGATTATGTATAGATATTTATTTTTGTTATAGCCAAAGATGACAGAAGAGGTAAACTTAGGTTTTTCTGTGTACGTTCTACGAACTATTTTAATAGTATAAAAAAGAAGCACAAAAAATATTAATTGTTGAGAATCGAACTTAGGTTTGCAAAGCAGTCGCCGAACCTTCATGCTATTCGCTTTGTTGAAAGTTGACTAATATATTATTGACTGCATAGCTCCTTAAAGGATTATCGGGATGATAATCATTTCAAAGGTTAATCTGTAACTATTTGCTATATCCATTCCCTATTCAGCCCAGTGAACCTAAGGAATAATTCGTATGTTGTCATACACTGGGATGATAATCATTTCAAAGATTAATCTGTAACTATTTGCTATATCCGTTCCCTATTCAGCCCAGTGAACCTAAGGAATAATTCGTATGTTGTCATACACCACGATGATAATCATTTCAAAGATTAATCTGTAACTATTTGCTATATCTGTTCCCTATTCAGCCCAGTGAACCTAAGGAATAATTCGTATGTGGTCATACACCTGGATGATAATCATTTCAAAGATTAATCTATAACTATTTACTATATCCGCTCCCCATTCAGCCCAGTGAACCTAAGGAATAATTCGTATGTTGTCATACACCACGATGATAATCATTTCAAAGATTAATCTGTAACTATTTGCTATATCCGTTCCCTATTCAGCCCAGTGAACCTAAGGAATAATTCGTATGTTGTCATACACCACGATGATAATCATTTCAAAGATTAATCTGTAACTATTTGCTATATCCGTTCCCTATTCAGCCCAGTGAACCTAAGGAATAATTCGTATGTTGTCATACACCACGATGATAATCATTTCAAAGATTAATCTGTAACTATTTCCTATATCCGTTCCCTATTCAGCCCAGTGAACCTAAGGAATAATTCGTATGTTGTCATACACCACGATGATAATCATTTCAAAGATTAATCTGTAACTATTTGCTATATCCGTTCCCTATTCAGCCCAGTGAACCTAAGGAATAATTCGTATGTTGTCATACACCACGATGATAATCATTTCAAAGATTAATCTGTAACTATTTGCTATATCCGTTCCCTATTCAGCCCAGTGAACCTAAGGAATAATTCGTATGTTGTCATACACCACGATGATAATCATTTCAAAGATTCATCTGTAACTATTTGCTATATCCGTTCCCTATTCAGCCCAGTGAACCTAAGGAACCACGATGATAATCATTTCAAAGATTAATCTGTAACTATTTGCTATATCCGTTCCCTATTCAGCCCAGTGAACCTAAGGAATAATTCGTATGTTGTCATACACCACGATGATAATCATTTCAAAGATTAATCTGTAACTATTTGCTATATCCGTTCCCTATTCAGCCCAGTGAACCTAAGGAATAATTCGTATGTTGTCATACACCACGATGATAATCATTTCAAAGATTCATCTGTAACTATTTGCTATATTCGTTCCCTATTCAGCAAAGTGAAGCTAAAGAATAATTCGTATGTTGTCATACACTGGTATATTGCGTTCTCTCTCATCTCAATCTCATTTCCTACGAAAAGTATGGGAAGTTTTTTGCGATTTCTGACTTAATACTCAAACCTAAGTTGGTTCAATACAGTTTTTTCATCCTTATAAGGAACAGGATAGATAGGCATCAAAACAGTTTTTAAGTATTTAAATTTTCTTGTTGACTGTATTTTTTTTCAAACTGTGAAGGCTGATCACGATATTTCAAAAGTTAAAGACAGTTTCCTAAGACGGTTTTCTTCTAGCGACAATGGTTTAGGTACCTGCCTTTATTGCCTCATCTCAAAAATCCACCTGTATAATTATATGATGATTGACTGTTTAGCTCTATATGTATAGCGTGATGATAATCATTTAAAAGGTTAAATCTGTAATATTCTAACCGTTTGGCTCGTCTTTTGCGGTAAACTATGGAAGTATACGAACAAATTGTAATATTGCTAAACCCTACCCTTTTTTTTTTAGGGTGGGAAATCATCAAATATCTTCTCCCGCTCTGGGCGGAGCGGGAGCGTGTGTCAGACTCTTAATGACTAAAACCCACCCGTATTCCTTCCTCTTGCCTGTGTTGCGGGGGCCTCGGTGACCCATAGGTACCTTCACGCGGCAGGCATCGGCCCTAGTGGACCCCTACCTTTGTGCTGACGACATCTCTTTGGGGCGCGCGTGGAATACAACGCGCCGTCGACTCGGGCCTGGTCCTTACCGGACGGTGAGCTACCCATTGCTCACCGTCCGCAAGCCCGCGCCTACGGTGGCCGGAAATCCGCCCGGGATTCCCGACGCCCAGGGCGTCTCCTGCGGTGGCTAGGGGCAAGAGGGCGCGAAATTTGCCTTTCCCTCAACCGTCCCGCCTCCTCCTTCGCGAGCATTACTGCTTCGCAGAAGGAGGTGACGGCTGCCCATGCCCTCTCGCTTCGTTCCATGGCCTGAACCAGGGCCGGACGCGAGAGATCTCTGCCGCCGATCGCCTCCATGAGGACAGTGCTCTGCCCAAGCCGGGCAGACCTCCACCGTATGCTCCACCGTGTCCTCCGGCCGATCCACACAGTGGTGACACCCGGGCGTTTCCTCCCGCCTTATCCGACACAGGAACCTCCCGAAGCTGCTGTGTCCGGTGAGGACCTGCGTCAGGCGGAAGGTGAGGACGCCGTGGCGCCTCTCTAGCCACTTCTCAAAGAGGGGACTTATCGCCGCAATTGTGGCGTGCCCAAACCCCTACCCTACCCAAATCTACAGACTGACCAGACTTATAGGGAATATATATGCAAAGTTTGAACAAAATCTATTCGGTAGTATTTTCGCGTGATGCTGGAACATACATGAACTTTTATTTGTTTATCTGTTTGTCAGAAACAGATAAGCAGACAAAAAAACTGTATTTTCAGCAATAGAAATTGTTCTCAGACCTCGCAGCAATTTTTTTTTTTATATTCCATGTACAATTTTTACTTCGCTAAGATTTTATTAATGCATAGATCAAGTGGTTTATTCCAGAAATCTCCACCGACTAATCCCCTCCGGTAGAGATTGTAATTTTTTTTTCCAGAAATCCCCACTAGTTATATAAACTCAGCCTAGTGGGGAGTTTTGGTAAAATAAGTAACAACCCCCACCATATGTATACACATAAAACTTCTGGAATAAATACTCTAAAACTTTAAACGATGGTAAATACCGCAAGAAAATCCATTGTGTAGTTTAGGACCGAATTAACTAGATCCTCGTCAAAATAAATGCTAGATCAGTACCAAACCTACCGCCAAGCATTGAAAGGAATGAAAGGTCACGCAGCCAAATACCACTCAGACACTTACTCCTGACATTCAAAACCTTCCCTAGTAACTTAATTTCTAATACATCACCGAAAATAAAATTCCACTTAAATCCTATAAAAGCTATTGTTAAAGAAAGCTTTTTACTAAGTCCAGCAAAAACTCCTGTTACATTTAAAAAGAAATTGCGAGTCCTCGAGAACGAAGGTATGAATTTTAAAAGGAACCAAATTGAAATAGAGTTTCTGCCATGTTGAATTGAATCGGTCTTATACTTAAGGGCCTGCGCCCACTGGCGGCACGACACGGCAATTTTTATGCGACGAATAGGTATATAACTTAATAGTAAGACAATAAAATTGAAATTTCAATGATATAATCATCATAGGTACAAAAACAAAGCTGCGGTATGCTTAGGCATGCCGGCCGTGTCGGCTGCATTCGGATTGCCTCGGCACCTTCGGGATGCTTCGGCAGTTGTGCTGTGAAAAAAACGCACGAGCGCGAGTGCGGTACGCTTCGTCGTGCTTAAGGTGCGGTTTCTACAGAAAAGATGTGGCGAGGGCGTGTGGTGGTGGCGGATAATCAAACAAACCTAAAATGTACCTAATAGTTATGTCGCATAGCGTCGTTTTTGTTGGAAAGAGAATTGCGCCCGCGCTTCCAGGTGACGGCACCGCCACCAGGTGACTCGCCACCACCACTCCGTAGCGCGCGTCCTGTCTTTAGTAGTCGCAATCTAATCGCCGCACAAGGAGCACGTAGATTGTTATTCAAAACAGATGGGCTCTCACCAATTTGTGTGCTGTTTCCGGAGACCTTATCTTACTTTTAACAGTATAGAAAGGAAACAATCTTGTGACATTCAAACCATATCATAGGATGCACCCGATATCTTCTGTGTCTTTGTATTTGTATTTGTTTGATTTTGTATTAATAACTTGTAGCAGAGCCAGAGCATCTTCGTCATCTGATAAGACATGCTTTCGAAAAGAAATCGAACGGTACAATGCCACCACATGTCGCGAGGTGACAAATGTCCGCGCCACACCAGCGCCACACGCCCTCGCCACATCTCTTCTGTAAAAACTGCGCCTAAGGACGCCGTGACATACCTAAGGCGCGGCATCATTGCCGTTAGTATACGCTTGCATGTAGTGATGCCGAAAGATCACTTGCCGTGCCGTGCCACCAGTGGGCGCAGGCCCTAAGTCTTTCATTTGCTGCGTGCTGTTGAGTTACAATACGTAGAGATGTTTATTCCAATCGTAATTCTATGGAAGTCTTGGGATTTTTTGCGAACATGTGTGGTGGCGGGAAATAGCTCGATAGTGGATTCGTTTTTTTTTGTTTGGTAGCGTTTATCAATGTTGTTTCATTTTGCCAAAGGATTATAAGTGCGGATTGGTGTTAAGCTCAATTTGCCATCTTTAATTGAGGGTGGGAAATCGTCAAATAACTTCTCTCGCTCTGGGCGGAGCGGGAGGGTGTGTCAGACTCTTACTGACTAAAACCCACCCGTATTCCTTCCTGTTGCGTGTGTTGCCAGGGGACTCGGTGACCCATAGGTACCTTCCCGCGACCCCGGTAGGCATCGGCCCTAGTGGACCCCTACATTTGTGCTGACATCTCTTTGAGGCGCGCGTGGAATACGATGCGCCGTCGACCCGGGCCTGGTCCTTGCCGGACGGTGAGCTACCCATTGCTCACCGTCCGCAAGCCCGCGCCTACGGTGGCCGGAAATCCGCCCTCAATGATAGTCTAGGAATCTAATAGCCCAAAAGTCAGGCAATTTCATTTTGTGGCGTTCCGTCACAGTTGGATGTAAGGAGTATTTTATTTATTTTAAATAATAAATAACCATTTAGTTTTTCAAAGTTTATGGATATTTTAAGTTGTGTCAACAATCAGAAAAAATAAATAATTTCGATTTTCCCTTCAGACACGTATTTAGTTGATTATTTTTCCAATATAAAGGCTGATTTGCAGTAATAGCCATTAACTCTTGTTGGCAAAATTTCATTATATTTTCTAATATAAATAGTGTGCCTACACACAAAATCAGACTTTGCCAATATGTCGAATTTTGCGTTTTGCCGGACATAAACATTTAAAACCGCTGAACTCGAAACAACTGAGCCTGATTTGCCTCTTGCTATTTATCTAGTTAACTTAAATGACACATGACGTCCTACTAACCCTTAGGGATACCCTTAGAAGGCTAGAATTCCATAGAAATCATTGTTTAAATGAATACCCATTCAACATCCCCGGAATAAATAATGTGCCTGTAACGCTTCCCACTGGTGGGATTTAGGCGTGCTGCACACACTGCTGTGAACATGCACACATATACATATACATATTCGGTGTCAACGCATTAAATTCGGCAGTATTTATTGAACAAAGCCGAATCGAAACAATTACTACACATTTGGCTTTCTTTTGACTCGTGCCGAACGGGAAACTCCGTTCGTCATCGCGCTGCATCATGTTCGCGATCGGCTCGGCACAATTCGAGCTAAGCTGAGCGACTTTTTCCCGAACATAGGTATAATTATTTATTTATCAAATTCGATTTTGCCGTCCGGCTGTGCAGAATCATGCCGACCCATACATGTGTGTAACACCTCACAGGCCTGTTTCTATAGGTATACTCGTAGTAATCACGGGCCCAGTGCGAGTTGGTTACCTACACCTTATTTTTCTACAATATGTCTGAAATATTCTTCTTTCTCCCGTATTTTTTTTTTCTGAGGAGTAGGTTAGTTGGCGTTGGGAGAAGACGTGAGTTGATGTATGTTTGAGTATTGATTTCCTCACGGTGCTTTCTTTGACTGTTGCAAAAACAAGTTGCACGAAGAGAACGAATACGAATGCCTGAGCTCGAACCCAAAACTCGATACTCGTAAGTTTACGACACCTCTACTAATTCAAAATGTATGCTAACGTATATTTACGTACATAAACTCGCGCCTTCTTCCCTTCCCACATCTATAGTTTCTGCCTAGAAACAATAGATGTGCGAAGCAGGTGGCGTGCTACGCTCCTTACGTAGTCCTTTTGCTTCGTCCATTTAGAAGACTTCTTATAGGTACTGAAATATCCTTATAGAAAACCCACGTTCCAATGCCATGTAATTTAATATTAAAGGCGTGTACCCACCACCCGTTGAATGGCGTCCTCGATACCGCAGAGTACAAAAGATCCGCGATAACTCCGCCACTGACAGACGACGCCCACTTACTTATAACCTATTTCTGTTAATATGCAAATAGTGAGAAATAGTATTAAAGAGAAAATAAGGCATTACTCACTACCTTCGGGAAAGTTTCGGCTAATCTGACAGATAATTCCATGTAAAATTATATATTCCAATTTTATTTTTTCCGATAGTTATATAGATTTCTACACTTATCCTGGAGTATTTAAATTGGCTATTGTTGTTCGGATTCTTAAGTATGAATTTTGCCGGTTGATAATGCGTTAACAGATCTGATATTATTTTTAAATCACCTACAACAATCCCATCTGAAAACGTATATAAGTTAACAGGCACAATGATTAACCCAGCAGAAAGTGTCAGATATTATATACATATTTTAGGTTTGATTTTTACTGAGCTAGCTAGATTGAGAATATCTACATATCTTAAAGAGCTGTTTTTTAACGATCGTCGCCTACGTTTCAAGACGGCAAATTTGTACACGGAGTCGTACGGTAATCTGGGCTGATTGTGGCAAAGCGATGTCAGGATCATTTGTTTGAAGGCTTAACATATCTACGCAATAAAAGCATCAGCCAAGCACTAAGAGTTTACGGTTAATCCGGAAAACTTAACAAAAAAAAAAGAAAATTAAATGCATTATTCTAAAATTATATCAATATATTTTACTAATAGTAGGTAACCCAATGATAACGAAAATTACAAATAAATATCTCTAAAATCTAGTTGGAGCTAAGAAACTTAATATGATATAAATAATAATAATAAAAAATAATACAATTGTTGTATCTAAAATCTACTAGGAGTCAAGGAACTCGAGGTGGTGTCAAGCAGCAAGAAAGGCCTTACCTAGTCAAGGTAAATTCCAAAAACGGTGACTTGAATGAAAGATGTACCGCCCTCCCTATTAATATCCACAAAGCTGTCGATCTCGTGATCCCAGAGAAACGCGACGGCATTGTTGTAACATTGAGCTCTCTTCTGCGCAATAGTAACAACGGAAATGATTCGGTAGCGATCGAAGTTCATACTCTTGACCGTTCGCATTATTTCATCAGCTATGAACATTGTTTGTGATGGAGTATCCTGGGGACAGCAGTAATAGGTGCGTAGTTAAATAAGTGAATAAATTCTATAGACGTATTTTGTTACGATCATTGCCACATATTTTAGTTCGCGTCCTTAAATCTGTATTACTCTATAATCGCCATGGTAAACTCCTCGGCTTCTAAAGAATATCATGATGATATTATCGTTTTTTTTTTGCATTAGTTAATGCTAAAATAATGCTTCAAAAAATGTAGAACTGAAGTGTTGAACTTTAGAAGTAGGCATTCAATTAATATCAAACAAGCAAGTATTGGACTTGATCAATTCTAGCAAACTTTGCAGGCTCCCTCTGAATGAAGTCGCTCGGTTGTAGATAGCAACAACTTTTTTATTTCTAGCCTTTACGTTTTTAGGCTCGTGCAGACTAGCAGGATATCGCGGGCGCGACAGGCAGCAATATGCCTGTCGCGCCCGCGAATCAACCCAGTCTGCGGGAACCTTTTCCCGTGCAGTGTTTGGCACCTTCTAATAAATAAAATATGTGCGTCATCCCAAGTTAAAGTTGTATACACATAATAAATACCCCGTCTCTGTACCTGTACCCTGTATCTGTACCCTGTATCTGTACCCTGTATCTGTACCCTGTACCCCAATTACCCCTTTTTAGCGATAAACTTTTTCACAGGACTTAGTTTTGAGAGTTTATATGTTTTTCCGTCCGTCCGTCCGTCCATCTGTCTGTCTATATCTGTCTGTGTATATCTTTTTCACCGTAATAGGTAGACACTTGTAATTTTCACAGAGTGTGTACAACTATGTCCGCTATAACAATAAATAACAAAAATAAAATACATAGTTATAAAAAAAAATTAAAGGGAACACATTACAAATTAAAAAAAATAAGTAGTGTTAAATATTGTACTGTGGTACGGTACCCTTCTTGTAGGAGTCTGACTCGCACATGGCTACTTTATTTATTTGTAGGTACTTACCGTAACACTGTACTTCGTATCGGTGTAGTGCAAATCCAGTATAGAATTGACGGCCTTCGTTACTTCAGCCACGTGAAACTTGACACGAGGTCCCAGTTGGTATGTTGGCAGATACGTCATTTGGGGCCGTTTAAATTCCAATCCGAGCTGTAAAAATACTCAAAATAGCTGGATACACTTAACGTGTAAAAAAAGAAAATCATCTGGAATAGTCCCTTTTAGGATGTGAACGCGTGAGCGACTGTATTAGGCTATGATTACTATAGGCCGTCGCCTACCACGCCCTTGACCAGGCTTTTAAGGCCTTACAGTACCAACGTTACTTTTTCAATTCATGTTTTTTTCCAAGTTTATCTAAGACATCACAATCCGCCTTGAGCAAGCGTGGTGATTAATACCACGTGCACTGAACAGTATTGCTTTCTCCGTATGAGAACAGGCCTTAGCCCTGCATTGGAGCAATGGGTAGCTCGCCGTCCGATAAGGACCAGGCCCGGGTCGACGGCGCGTTGTGTTCCACGCGCGCCTCAAAGAGATGTCAGCACAAGTGTAGGGGTCCACTAGGGCCAATGCCAGCCAGGGTCGCGGGTACAAAAGGGTAACCGAGGCCCCTGGCAACACAGGCAACGGAAGGAACACGGGTGGGTTTTACTTAGTAAGAGTCTGACACAACCTCCCGCTCCGCCCAGAGTGGGAGAAGTTATTTGATAATTGCCCATCCAAAAAAAAGGCCTGCTGTGGAACAGCAACAGGCTAATATTTTTATTTGTAATGTAATAAAGAAGCTAACCTGTGAACTCCGTCGTCGTGATTGTCCTCCTACACCGGCAACGCTAGAGAAGCCATAAGAATGTCTACGAACTTTCATTCGACTAAGACTATTTCCAAAACCAATCGCAGACTTTCCCGAAGCAGTTGGTATCAAAGACGGGTCCATGACTACCCTAGTCTTACTCTTATTCTTACTATCTAATTTTGCGTCACTTCCATTCATTTTTGTTGATTAAAAATATTATAAATATATATAAAACTATTATAATTATGTATATTGATTTATTTTATCAGCTCGTGTTTATGTAACGTCAAAATTCAAAAAACGTCAAAATCAACGGAATCTCTTTTGTTGTCATAGAACGTCATCTAGAAAGTCAATATTATTCATTGAATTTTATTTTAAAGTATGCCGAAAACTATGAGTACACTCAGGATATAATATACCACCTTTTTGGTCTTGTTCTTGTTGGAGCAAAATTTTCAAATAAGATGCAGAGTAATTCCATCGGTAGTACATAAGTCCTCCTAAAAAGTAGGGTAAAAAATCATCATCATCATTATACACGATCATTTTAGTTACTATTATATACGAGCGACATGCGCCAACGGCATAGACAACAGCAGCCGTCGACACGTCACCACTCGTGTATGCGGCAACGGCAGCCGTCGATACTCGTCGGTTGCAGCAGCCGTAGACGCGTCGAACAGTTTTAGTTGTCTCTGCCGTCGACGCGTCGCACTTATGGGGCCAAAATCGACCCTGGTGGATATTAGAGTTTTGAAAAATCAACTTCCGTTTAGTTCATATTTATGTGTCAGGTATTTTTCTACCTTACATAATGTTCATTATAATAACAGTTTCAACTCGGTAGTCCCGATAGGATTCAAGCCTTCAAGGAAACAAACCGTCCAAGTGCGTGTCGGACCACGCACAATGAAGATATCCGTAGTTGTGATTACTTGGGATGAATTTATCCCAAAAACTAACTTAATATTGTAGTTGGAAAACATGTTCTCCCATACATCGATATACGTCACGGTCATTCTCCAATTGCAAAAAGTTGGTCGACTATTACTCGTTAACTCGTAAATCCTACTTAGCTGTGATAGGTTTCCTTATAATTTCATTATATTTACTGCTCTACTACTTCTGCTACTTCTCCTTAAACAACCATTTAGCTGGTAGGGGGGGGGGGGGACACTTGACTATAACAAAAATTTGCACTTTAAAGCTTAATACTCGTAATATATTACGCAAACGAATTCTTGAATCGAAAAATGGTGTTCACAGACCCGCAATATTTTTAAACGGCCTATCCAACAATACCCTGCACCATGGGATAGACGAGGAAAAAAAAAAACATCCCCACATTACGTGCAAGGGAGGTAAACTAATTTTTTTTTTTCAAGATTTTTCTACCACTTTGTTTGTGTGTGTTTTGTTTGTTTGTGATTAATATGTATGCCAAATTACAGCTTTCTAGTACTAAGCGTCTCTGAGCTACAGTGGGGACAGGCAGACTGACAGATGGACACGGAGAAACTATAAGGGTTCCTTGTTTACTACGGAACCCTAAAGACCACTTTCAATGTATGGACCTTTCGGGTTGTTTTTCTCAAAAATATTCAGAATTGTAGAGCTGAAACCTGGTATTATCGGTGAGCCTACGACCAACACATAAGTATCAAAAACGACATCCAAATAAAAAAATGGCTCTATATGTATTTATTTATTTTTACCTCTTACAAGTATCTTTACGGATCTTAGACCTAATTCAATAAAACAAGCAGATAAAAATTACAACATAAAAACTTAAACAGAACTTAATACCTAAATAAAAGCCTCCAGGCATAAAGGGTGTGCCTTACATAAGGCTATTGTTGTAATTCGAAGTGAGAAATGACAAACTAGCACCATCGAAGTAAAATAAATAAACAATTACTAATAACAATGATAAAACCATGGTCAGTAAGACGACCACTCACCACAAGCAGCACCCGTTCACGAGCATAACGCAAAGATCAGCCGTCACCCCCCGGTCTCCATTATAACACTCTTTCACACCAAGAGTTTTGCTTTTTGGGTACATGACCAGCCCACTCCCACTTCAGCTTTGCTACCCTTTTTACAACGTCTGACACTTTACTCTGTTTACGAAACCACGTATTGGTTTTTCTGTCCCTCAATGTCACATCCACCATTTTTCTTTCCATTGCCCTTTGCGCTACTTGTAGTTTATTCAGAATGGTTTTAGTCGTAACCCAAGTTTTCGCGCCGTATATAAGGACTGGTAGTATGCATTGGTCAAAGATCTGAGCCTTTTGTTGTGCTGGCAGTTTCATTTTGAATACAAAATTGAGTTTGGAGTAGCCTCCCACCCCAGTCTAATCCTTCGGTTAATCTCATTTTCCTGGTTCTCTTTCCCATTTTAATTTCCTGTCCTAGATACACGTACTTGCAAACTCGTTCAATTACTGTCCTATCCACTAATATTTCCGTCGCATCTTCTGATTCTGTGGTCATCACTTTGGTCTTATCGAGATTCATCTCTAGACCTACTTCGGAGGATACCACGTGAAGTTCCTGTATCATGCACTGGAGATCTTGTGGCGTGTCAGCAAAGAGAACGATGTCGTCTGCATATCTTAAGTTTAGACGTGTACCCATTACAGAGATGCCTTATCCTGCCAGTTTAGTTTTTTAAATAGGTCTTCGATCACCAGGGTGAAGAGTTTCGGAGATAGGGAAACGCCCTGTCTTGGGCCTAGTAGATTGCGGAATTGATACCTTCATAGTTGCGTTTTTGTAGATCTCAGCTATTAGATGATTGTATCTGTTGTCCAAAAGCTTAACCAAAGCATGATGGAGGCCGCGCTAAAAGTAGCGAAGAAGAATTACACTCGTCAAGGAAAATTATCAGTGGAAAGTAAAGGATTACTGCAAAAGAGACGCGACATGATAAAAGAGGGGTTAAAAGGATCAGAAGCTCTGCGGAGAAATAAGACTGAAAGTAGAGGAAGATATAGAAAAAATCAAAGAAAAGACAGTAGAAGAGATTTATCAGACGATGTAAAGGCCCGAAAGAATTTTGTAGAGAACTTCAACCAGAACCCTACAAATTACGACATTAAAAGATAAGGAAGGAAACTTGATCCCAGACAGGAAAATGTTATTGAAAGTTATAGAAGACTACTACTAGACTACGCGACATTTTAAACCTCATATTCAAATGCAGTACCTATGACGAATAAATAAAAAATCACAAATGTCGGGTCAGAAGATATCCCTGATATAACTAAGGATGAAATAAAAGTGGCCCTGTCTGCGATGAAGAGTGGTAAAGCAGGAGGTGACGACGAAATCTTGCCTGAACAACCCAAAGAAGGGGATAATACTCTCATAGAAACACTAGCCATACTTTTTAACAAATGCTTTCATCTGTGTAAAATTCCGGAACAATGAAACAGCGCACTGGTCATAATTTTATTTAAAAAAGGATGTAAAGCCGACCTAAACAATTATAGACCAATAAGTTAACCATCACAAACATATAAATTGCTATCGAAAATACTTACTACAGGAATCACCAGCAAACTTGACTTCTACCAGCCGGAAGAGCAAGCCAGTTTTAGGCGTGGATACTATTGTATCCACGCCTAAAACTGGCTTGCTCATGGTAGACCATATCCTAACCATGCGAATGCTCATTGAAAAAGCCACAGAATACCAAATGCCCTTATGGTTTGCGTTCGTTGACTACGAAAAAGCGTTCGATACCGCAGAGGCTAGGGCGGTACAAGGATCGTTAAGAAATGCAAGAGTGGACATCAGAATACCTACTCAACTAACATTAAATATTAAAAAAATATCTGAAATCCCTACAACAAGCCCTTTCATTTGACATGTCATACGATACAGTTTGGAAAACCTTTATTTTTTTTTCCTAATTTGCGATACACATCTGTGTTTTGGGTCACGGTAATTCATATGAATCGGTCCAGTATATTCGGAGCAAATTGGCTGTGATAGACGGACAGACAGACAGGCATACAGACACACGAGTGATCCTATAAGGGTTATTAGTTACGAGGGCGGCACTGAAAATTTCGGGAATCAAGGAAGTGACACAACATTACTATTTAAAAATGTATTTATTGCTTTTCGAAGTATTCTCCGCGAAATTTGACACATTTTTCCATACGATGGAACCAGTCATTGAAGCAACCATTCCATTCGGAAGTTGGGGTCTCCAAAATGGTCGTTTTGTAGGCGTCCACAGCTCCTTCAGGTGATGAAAATCTCTGTCCACGCAATTTATTCTTTATTTTAGGGAAAATATAGAAATCATTAGGGCTTAGGTCGGGGCTGTACGGCGGATGGTCTAATAATTCTATGTTTTCTTGCTCTAAAAACTCTTTTGTTCTGTGCGCGGTGTGAGAACTCGCATCGTCGTGATGGAGGATGATGCGGCGGTTGCAGTTCTTTTTACGGAGTTCAGAAACGACCTGTGGCAAACAAATGCTAGCATACCATTCTACATTAACCGTTCTTTGTCCCTCAAGAGGAATAGTCGTAACATGGCCGGTTTTGGAGACAAACGTGGCCACCATTTTTTTTTTTGCAACACTCCGTGAACGAACAATTTTTGTTCGTTCACGTGACTGGTTTTTTGTTTCGGGTTCGTACGCGTATATCCACGATTCGTCACCTGATACGATGTTGTATACAGCATTTGAGGATCCTGCGTGGAATCTTTCGAGAGTTCTGACGCACCAAGTAACGCGAGCCGCTTTTTGCTCTTCACAGAGCGAATGTGGTATCCATCGGGAAAACAACTTTTTTACACCTAATTGTTCATGCAAGATTATTTGTATTTGACTCATGCCAATGTCTAAAGTTGCCTGAATTTCGCGGTATGTCACATGTCGATCTTCCTCAATCAGCTTACGCACAGCATCAACGTTTTCTTGGGTGACTGCAGTTTTTGGACGTCCTTGACGGGGATCATCACTGAGCTTGACACGTCCACGTTGAAATTCAGCAAACCAGCGATAAATTGTGGTTTTGGATGGGGCTTCATCACGAAATGCAGAAATCATCCGGTCAACATACTGTTTTTGTGTTAAACCACTTCGAAAGTCATAATAAATCATCGCTCTTGAATTTTCTCGAGTCAATTCCATTTTCTCAACGACCAAACAAGTTTGACAAAACCTTGTGACAAGACCGAGAATCTTTTTTTTAATAAATAAATGGTATTTGATTTTTAAAACCAAGGAGTTTTCAATTAAAAAGATTTTAATATGACAGGAACAGTGGAAATATTTTTTTTTCCGGTACTTTTAGTGCAGCCCTCGTATCTAACTACTTTTAGCTATCTACTAAACATTATTCATAAAACTTAGCAGACCTATTTTAGTTAAAATAGGTTTTGTCACTTTCTAACAAACATAAATGTCAAAGTGACAGATAAGGACAACTAAACGATGGCAGCATTTTAGAACGTGAGCAGCTCTACATAAGCGAGCGTGCAGTAAGGAGGGGATTTGGAACACCCGCGGCCTCAGGGAAGAGGTCGCTCTACTCAAACCGCTTCTACAGGAACAGGACATCGATGTGGCGCTTATCAGTGCTACCTTCTTGGGACCTGCGGTTAAAATCCACTTCCCAGGATACATTATCTGCAGGATGGATGGGCAATTAACGACCAACAACAGGTACTACTTGGTCTGGCCGTACTGGTGAAACGCAGAGTCGTCCAACTCGTAGCTAGTAGCGGAGCTCGTCGAACCCCCGTCACTCAGCAGCATAACAGCAGGTGTACTGTGCACTGGTTATGCAACTCCACGTCGCTAACAACCACTTGTGCGTGTACGCGGCCTACAGGCAACCAGGTGACCTGTTCGGGGCCGCCGACATACAAGCTGCTAGCATCACCAATATCTACCATCATTGCCGGCGAACCCAACAGATGCCCACGACCATATCGCAATAACCGAGCAACACCTGTAGCTCTTGATGAAGACCCAATCTTCGTCTCTCCGTGCCAAGTACTGAGGGCAATCAGACGAACTAAGCCAAAGAAGGCACCTGGTGCGGACGGAATAACGGATACCGTTGGCCACCTGCCACCTAAAACGGTACGGCACTATCTCGCCTCTACGACAGCATGCTCCGCACCGGCGCCATCCCCTCCTCCAAGCTGGAGATGGTCATCATGCTGCCGAAGCCCGGGAAAAACATCTTGAATCCCGAGAGTTACTGGCCGATCACGCTCCTGCCCACTACTGCCAAGGTGTTTGAAACGCTCTTGTTGCGCCATCTGACACCACATTTGACGCCGGCCGGGCTCGGAACAGTTTAGGTTTTGGACCGACCACAGCACGTCACTCCAGCTATCGAGGGTACTGCGCATCCTCACGGCTTATTATTTTTATGACATTGATTATAGCCGAACGAGCGCTACTTCTAACGGTTAGGCTGTTAACTAAATTACTAATTAAGCTAGTTGGCTGTGATGTCGGTGCCGGCGTTTAATGATCGGCCTAGGCGTCCAATTTGTTGGCTAATTTAACCAGATCGCTGCGACATATCTATCACATAATTAATTTATCTGTCATTGCTACAATTTTTTATTCTCTTTACCTATTGCATCGTCTTCTCGTATAATTATACATATGTATAATTAATGTACGTATACAAAATATTGTAAAAAAAATAAAAGAGTAACGGTGGTGTTTCTTAAACATTCTTCTCCATACGAAATTACCTTTTAGAAGGGTAACTAGAATCAATTCTATTTTTTGTAAATTTTGACTTTCCAAACTGCCTACTTGAAATAAATAATTTTATTACACTTTGACTTTGACTGTGAACAAAAGGGAATACGCCGCAGCAGTATTCCTCGACATGGAAAAGGCATTCGACCGGGTCTGGCATGTCGATGCTGGTGCCTAGTCTATAAGCTCACCCTCACCACAGCGCCCCGTCGCTTGATACAGGTGGGACAAATACGAAAAAGCACAACGCTGTCCTTACTGAACTACCATCTAAAAGCAATCCGCACAATGATTTGAACAACATAAATGATTTTTTTGCAAACATGGGCAAAAATCTTGCTGAGATTCTACCTAGCAATAATAATTCCCTGAATTACACACAAAAAACTCGTTCACACAATCTGTTACTTCCCACAGATATAGCGGATGTTGAACAAATCATCGCGACAACATCCCTTCTATCTTCTTGAAGCGTTATAGAGAGATTGTAATTCCACCTGTGACTTATACTTGTAATCTTGCCTTTTCCATTGGCGCTTTCCGCTTTCCGTTGGCAAAATGGAAATAGGTCTGAAATTATTGGCTGTGTCAATAATTTCAGACCTATTTCCATTTTGCCAACGGTATCCAAGATTCTGGAAAGGTTAATAAACAAATGATTAACTAAATACCTCGAAAGAGGCACGTAACTTAAATAATTTTCTGAATATGTACCTCACAAATCGCATGCAGAGAGTAAGGATTGGGGATATGTGCAGTGATGATTATTACTTATTTTAAAGACACATTATTTTTGACATATATCAACGACTTTTGGAGCCTCAAATTGTGTGATAGCAGGATCGTCACCTTTTTTTTTTTTTTTGAGGTTGGGAAATCATCAAATAACTTCTCCCGCTCTGGGCGGAGCGGGAGGGTGTGTCAGACTCTTACTGACTAAAACCCACCCGTATTCCTTCCTGTTGCCTGTGTTGCGTGGGCCTCGGTGACCCATAAGTACCTTCCCGCGACCCCGGCAGGCATCGGCCCTAGTGGACCCCTACTTTGTGCTGACGACATCTCTTTGAGGCGCGCGTGGAATACGACGCGCCGTCGACCCGGGCCTGGTCCTTACCGGACGGTAAGCTACCCATTGCTCACCGTCCGCAAGCCCGCGCCTACGGTGGCTGGAAATCCGCCCGAGATTCCCGACGCCCAGGGCGTCTCCTGCGGCGGCTAGGGGCGAGAGGGCGCGAAACGTGCCTTTCCGTCAACCGTCCCGCCTCCTCCTTTGCGGACGACTCAGCTTTACTTTTTGACGCGGACTTATGGAAAGAAATATATTCAAATGCTCAGATCAGTTTTGGTCGCAGAGTGGTTAAAAAATAATAAATTCACTCTTAATATGTCTAAATCTATATTTATTCCCTTTTCTATAATAAATCACGCAACCCGTTATAAAAATCTTTCAATAACATCACACACGTGCTCTTTTCTGCAAGACAATCCTTGCTTATGTCCTGCTCTTAACAAAACGGCTGTTATCATATATTTGGGTGTTCAGATCGACAATGGTTAGTTTCAGATGCACGTAGACGCACTTACTGCGAGAACGCGAAAATTGAGATTTGTTATCAAGAATTTACGCCAGGCTTCGGAGACTAAGACTATTGACACCGTATACTACGCACTAGTTCAATCAGTGTTATCACATTGCATAACGGCATGGGGCGGAGCCTCAAAAACATCTTTACTGAGGTTGGAAATAGCTCAGAGAGCTGTTTTTAAAGTTGGTCGTAAGCTTCTCTTTCTCTTTTCAACATCTTTACCAGCAGTGCAAAATACTGAGTTCGCCAAATGTTCATCTTAGCACACCATTTAGCTTAGCACTCAACTTATACAATGCTGTTGAAATCCTTAACAAGAGACGCCAACACACAGTCTGTAGAAGCTTCAGTCGTAGATTCTATGGTTTCCTAGGAGATTACCTTTACAGCAAAGTCAATAAAGCCAGTTCCATCCACTCCTTATTCAATTGTAACCCTAAAGTCTAAAATTGCCTTCAATCTCACGAATATGTAGCCACAGCTCTCTGTGGCTACATATTCGTGAGAATGAGAAGAGTCTCTACTCTTCTCATAAAAAGCAGCTAGACATGTCCTCTATAAAGGAAAAGTACTCTGAGGCTCTGAGGCTACGTATACCATATTAGAAGACCAGTTTTGAATATCACACACTCACTACACACCCACACACTCTAATTTGCTGTCTAGTTAATTATTTTTTTCCTTGTTTTTAAATCGTTTTTTTATCTTCCGTCCCAACATTACCATCTATTACTAATAATGTTGTATTACTGTAACTTGTCCAGGTAGTTTGGAGGCCTGGAGATCTATAACACAGGTATTCCTAGTACAGGCTCCAGTCTCCACAAAATCTATGTATTTGTGGATGCATGCGCTGCGGTATTTATTTTTTAAATATCGCAGCATTATGCTGAGATAGGAGCCTTTTTGGCATCGCACAAGTCGTTCTTATTGAATATTCTTTGTTGTTTTTTGTTTATTCGAAGTTTAGTTTTAAATGCTTCTTTTTTTTACTTTTGTATTTCTTGTGCGTGTCCCAAATAAAATATTTTTCTTTCTTTCTTTCTTTCTTTCTTTCTTTCATGTTAATGTATTCAATTTATTATTATTATTTTTATTTCGCTATTTACACATTAAATTATATTTTTTTAAATTTAGAATATAAAAAAACATAAAAACATTTTAAAATATAAAAAATGGTAGTCCACCGGTATCGGGAACAGGGTCAAAGCTATCGGCGGTCAGATCTACAGGGAAAGGAACCTCCTAACAATGCGAGCCGTGTCCAGAAGTATCGCTCTCTGAATCAAGCCCTTAATCCAGCCGCCCAACGAGAGCCTCCTTAGGTGTTGGTCGAGGCTCTTGGCAATTAAGCCATTGGCTGATATGACAATGATTGCTGAATTCACATCCCACATATCGACAACCTCGCGAGTCCAAGTCATGATACTTGATTTGTTTATCTTTTCGGCTTTCACGGCGTTCCCGTCATGAGGGACTGTTATGTCAAAAATCATTGCGCGCCACTCTGTTCGATCCACCACCACTATATCACGCTTATTGGCAACAATAGTCCTGTCAGTGATGATGGATCGATCCCAGTACAATGTGATATTTCTATTTTCAAGAACTGGGTCGGGCACATACCTGTAGTACGGCACTTTCGATTCCACAAGGTTGTATTTCAGAGCTGCTGCTGCTGCTGCTGTTTGCTGATGGATAATCCTGGCTACAAGGTTGTGTCTATAGAAGTACTCTTCGTTAGCTAGAGGAGAACACCCGGAGATAATGTGTCGGATTGATTCTCCCGGACGGTGGCATGCCCGACACACGTCAACCGTGCCGTCCTTCACAATAAATCTCCGGTAATTCTTAGTCACGATAACTTCGTCCATAATTGCACAGACAAAATCTTCGGTTTCCCCAAAGAGGTCACCGAAACGTAGCCAGGCTACGAACGCTTGAAAATCTACATCGGGTTCGTGTAGCGTCCGTGAAGCTCCTTACTCTGCCATACCTCCCTGCGATCGTTGAGTATCAAGCACTACAAGCTTGCGCCAGTTCTCTTTAGCCAAGGAGAGTGGGGTGAGGCCCTTGTCCACCGCGACCACATCTCGATGCATCCCCACGTCGGCTTCTAGGAAATATTCTCTGAGACTGCATACCTCGCGATTGTGGAGGGTCTTAGCGTTTAATAAGCCTTGACCTCTACACTTTTGCGGGATATACAGTCTCATTACCGATGACCGTGGGTGATGCATTCGACATACCCCATACACGACATCAGGAAGGTGCGCAGAGGCGCATCTACTTTATATAACTCCAGCACCATCATGAGCCATGTATGTGGAACCGAGTCATAGGCCTTCTTATAATCTATCCAACATGTCAACAGATCCTTTCGGGAGTGACGAACCTGTCGGCTAATGGCCATGTCAATGAGGAGTAGCTCCTAGTACCGCGGGACCCGTTCCTACATCCATTTTGAGAGGCAGACATGATGGAGTTGGTGTAATTTTCTTCAATTCTATATGTTTGTTAATTTTAGCTCTCAAAATAGATGTAAGAACTTTATAGACCGTCGATAAACAAGTGATAGGCCTATAATTTTTGGGTTCCGCGGTGCTACCTGATTTATGGAGAAGATGGGTAACTCCTGTCGTTAGGAATTGGGGTAGCGAACCAGATTCCAAAGCAGTTAGCTACTGAGCCGCCAAGCGAGCGTGCGACCTTAAAAACCAATTGAGCCAGAAGTTGTGCAGCCCATCCGGCCCTGGGGACTTCCAGTTAGATAACGGACGGACTACACGAGCTACATCTTGGGGGCAGATTGTAATAGCCCTCATTTCTGGTATTGGATCGCAGGCTCGCTCGACTTCTCGAGCCCAATCACCTTCGATGTGACGGAGAGGCACCGACCAGATACTGCGCCAGAAAGAACACATGACATCATCATTCGACAGGTGTGTGCCAGTCACACCTTGGTCCGGTCGCTCGCAACCACCACCACCTTTCATTGCTCTGGATGGTACGATTATGTGTGTATCACTCTACTCGCCGCTCACTACGAATACGGTTCGCCCATGCATACACTTTCTGCTTCAGGAAGCCGATGCGCTCTGAGACACGGGACATATAGTCCTGAGGGCCCAGTATCAGTCCCTGAGAACGCCCGCCTCATAAAGCGCATCACTCTAGGGCGAGTATTGCCCTCGCTGAAGCAGATTAGTTTACCGATGAGCGCTCTGGCCCCACCAATATGGCGTTCAATTCTGCACTGCCGTGCTGGCACGGTTGGTTTCGGTCGTGTAGCTCTAGAGTCTTTAGCAAATTTGACGTAAGCTACACGACATACCGCTACAGCCGCGCCGTACAGAATCGAATGAGCATCAGTAAGATCTTTGCAGTCATCAAAATAATTTGACAACTGCGAATCCAGAGCTGCCATCAGCGCCCTGTTTTCTTATGCATGGGCAAACGAGGTAAGCATGGTCGTAGTTCGGGCGACATGAACCAATATTCTCAAATCGCATCCTCCAAAGCACTCTTCAATTCCACATTGCACTGGGTATCACTCCCCTCGTCAGTTTGATTTATGCTTAATGGAGGTGAAACTACAACGGTCTGCGACGGGGGGGAGGGGGGGCGATGACATGGCTACTCTGCATTTCACTTTCCAGGCGATCAAGTACAGTGTCATCTAACAGATGATTACGCTGGATAACCCGCACCTGATCGTTGTGCCGAAACGTTGACAGCTGGCTCAAGCACCTGAAAAAGAGAGAGCATCCGAACACGGGAGCTGGGACCCTATCAGAGGCCAGTGGGCCTCGAGATCCTAAGCCATCCGGCGGCCGGTGTCCTCCCCGTCGACGAACAGGTGGTGGCGTCGTGGGCGGAGAGAAATACTCGTCGCTCGAGCACGACGCAACTACCGCGGCCGGTGTCGTCACAGCACTCACAGTGGGGCTGGGTACCGGCGGCGGCGAGGCGGAGCTGAGCGAAGAGTCCGGGGGTGGTGGGCGTGCTCGTTTCGTAGCTGCTCTAGACAATTTTTTTTTCCATTTCTTATTCGCATTCATTCCATTTTATCGCGAGGTGACATCTGTCATGTCACCTACCTGCAGTTTTTTATTAGTCTATATTATGGTTAATTTTGCTATTTTTTATTTATGTCGTGATTATTTTGGTTCAAGGCTTGTTGTATTACATAAAATAAAATAAAACTGCTTCTAAAATTACTGAAGTTAAAATAATATGAACCGAATTTCTTGACGTGTTGACGTTGGTGTTGCCAGCTATTATTATTATCATTATTTCGTTTATTTATTTTTTTACACATAAAATATATTTTTAAATATTTCTTGAAAAAGGTATAACAATCATTTAAAAATATAAAAATAGTGGTCCGCCGGTGGTGGGTCGGGAGCAGGGTCCAAGCTACCGGTGGTTAGGGGTCCAGAGACAGGAACCTCCTCACAATGCGGGCCGTATCGAGGAGTACTGCCTTCTGAATCAGGCCCTTGATCCAGCCGCCTAACGAGAGCCTCGAGAGATGATGGTTAAGGCTTTCAGCCATCAGGCCATTGGCCGTTACGACAATCGGCACAATGACAGCCGAGTTACCATTCCACATGTCAACAACCTCGTGTGCTAAGTCGAGATATTTTATTTGCTTCTCTTTCTCAGCTTTCACGAGGTTTTCGTCATGTGGAATGGTAACATCGACTATCATTGCGCGGCGCGCTAATCGATCTATCACCACTATATCAGGCTTATTGGCGACAATAGTCCTGTCAGTAATGATAGACCGATCCCAGTACAATGTGACATGGTCATTTTCGAGAACTGGGTCGGGCACATACTTGTAATACGGTACCTCAGAGCTCACAAGTATATATTTCAAAGGAAGTTGCTGGTGAATAATCCTAGCCACTTGGTTATGTCTCTGCAAGTACTCGCCGTTAGCCAGACGAGAACAACCAGAGATAATATGTCTGATAGACTCACCCGAAAGAATACATCAAAACCGGCATGACCCAACCGTTGAAGGCGCGCACCTTGTTTCCGCCTGAAAGAGGACTAATCAATACCTTCTTCAGGTGGCCAAAAAAGCGCTCTTTCAACGATTGCTTCATGTCAGTAACGTTGATGCCTAACGCTTCCGACATACCCAAATACGTATAGCTTTTGGGTGAGGAGAGGGCTCTAAGGTGTATGGAATCCGAAAGTTGAATTCCCTCGGATTCCATTATCTCCCCTCGCTTCACATGCATGACTGCACATTTGTCCACACCAAACTCCATTCTGATGGCGCTACTAAAAGTTTCAGTTACCTTCAGTATCTCCATCAGTTGCAATGTGTTGGGGGCAAATATTTTTAAGTCATCCATGTAGAGGAGGTGAGATATGACTTGACCACCTCTCCTTAACCGATAATCTAGACCTGAATCCTCCAGTAGCGTGCTTAGAGGATTCAGGGCTAAGCAGAACCAAAGTGGACTTAAACTGTCGCCCTGAAATATTCCCCGTTTAATCCATACAGGCTCATCATTCCCCTGGATCTGTCGACACCCCGGATAGCGAAGGACTGTCCTCCATTGCCCCATACACGATTCAAGGAAGGTGCGTAGAGTCGTATCTATTTTGTACAACTCCAGCACCCTCATGAGCCATGTATGTGGCACCGAGTCGTAGGCCTTCTTATAATCTATCCAGCAAGTCGACAGATCCTTGCGGAATAGACGAACCTGTTGGCTAATGGCCATGTCGATGAGAAGTAACTCCTTAGTGCCACGGTACCCGTTCCTACATCTATTTTGAGAGGCTGACATAATCGAATTACTGTCAATGTGTGTTTTAATTTTCGCTCTCATAATGGATGTAAGAAGTTTATAGACCGTCGATAAACACGTGATCGGTCTATAATTCTTGGGTTCCGCGGGACTACCTGACTTATGGAGCAGGTGGGTAATGCCTGTCGTCAGAAACTGTGGTAGCGACCCAGACTCTAAAGATGACTGGAACTGAGATGCCAGGCAAGTGTGTGAACTAGTTAGCCATTTCAGCCATAAGTTGTGCAGTCCGTCCGGTCCTGGTGATTTCCAATTTGGTAACGGACGGACCGCTCTAGCTATATCTGATGGCGTGATAATGACTACTTCCATTTCTGGTATAGTTTCACACACTCGCTCGACATCCCGTATCCAGTCAGCCTCAGCATGGCAGACAGGTACCGACCAGATGCTGCGCCAGAACGCAGTCGTGGTGGCATCATCGGGGCGGCACACGCCTGCCTCGTTTTGTTCAGGTCGCTCCCAAGCTCTATATACCCACCTCTCATCGCTCTGGAACATGCGATTTTGCGTGTGTCGATCAACCCGCCGCTTATACCGCCGAATACGGCTCGCCCATGTACAAACTTTCTGCTACAGAAAGTTGATGCGCTCTGTGACACGAGACATGTATTCTCGAGGGCTGATTCCAGTCCCCGAGAATGCCCGCCTTACAAAGCGCATCACTCGTGGTCATGTATTTCCCTCCCTGAAGCAGTATAGTTTGCCGATAAGTGCCCTGGCCTCATTAATACGACGCTCGATCCTGCATTGCCAGGCTGGTACGGCTGGTTTTGGTCGAGTAGCTCCGTCACAGTTTGGGAATTTCACGTTCGCTAAACGACATGCCGCAACAGCCGCGCAATACAGGATCGAGTGTGTATCAACGAGATCCTCGCTGCTCTCGAATAAATCCTTAAGCAGCGAGTCCAAGGCACATACCAGCGCCCTATTTTTCTTGTGCATGGGTAGGTGTGGTAGACGGGGTCTAAGTTCGGTCGGAGTGGACCTATACTCGCGAAACGCATCTTCCAGTGCGCTTCTCAATCGGACGTTGCACTGGCTACTTACTGTGGCAACCCTATCATCCTCCTCTTCAACATCGTGATTGGACCGCGGCGGGATTGCATTAATGATTGGCGCATGTGTCGCGGTTTGTGCCGGAGTTGAGACGATATGGTTGCTCAGTACCTCTGAGCGCAGCCTATCAAGTGCGGCATCGTCCAACCTGTGATTGCGTTGGATGACTCGCACCTGATCCGATAGTCGTTAGGCTGAGACGTTGACGGTTAGCTCTAGTTTCTGGAACAGAGACAGCATCCTAACACGGTACGCAGTGAGGTTAGTTCCCCCTTATTATTATTATGTCGTTTATTTATTTTTTTACATATAAAATATATTTTTAAATATTTCTTGAAAAAAGGTATAAAAAAAAACATTTAAAAATATAAAAAATAGTGGTCCGCCGGTGTCGGGAGCAGAGTCCAAGCTACCGGTGGTTAGGACTCCAGAGACAGGAACCTCCTCACAATGCGGGCCGTATCGAGGAGTACTGCCTTCTGAATCAGGCCCTTGATCCAGCCGCCTAACGAGAGCCTCGAGAGATGATGGTTGAGGCTTTCAGCCATCAGGCCATTGGCCGTAACGACAATCGGCACAATGACAGCCGAGTCAACATTCCACATGTCAACAACCTCGTGTGCTAAGTCGAGATATTTTATTTGCTTCTCTTTCTCAGCTTTCACGAGGTTTTCGTCATGTGGAATGGTAACATCGACTATCATTGCGCGGCGCGCTAATCGATCTATCACCACTATATCAGGCTTATTGGCGACAATAGTCCTGTCAGTAATGATAGACCGATCCCAGTACAACGTGACATCGTCATTTTCGAGAACTGGGTCGGGCGCATACTTGTAATACGGTACCTCAGAGTTCACAAGTTTATATTTCAAAGCAAGTTGCTGGTGAATAATCCTAGCCACTTGGTTATGTCTGTGCAAGTACTCGCCGTTAGCCAGACGAGAACAACCAGAGATAATATGTCTGATAGACTCACCCGGACGGTGGCATGCCCGACACACGTCAACCGTCCCGTCCTTCATAATATGTCTCCGGTAGTTATTCGTCAAGATAACTTCGTCCATAATTGCACAGACGAAACCTTCAGTTTCCCCGAAAAGGTCCCCAAAGCGTAGCCAGGATACGGACGCTAAAAAATCTACATCGGGCTCATGAAGAGCCCGATAGAAGCGCCCGTGTAGCTCCTTGTTTTGCCATATCTCCTTGCGGTCATCCGTTGTAAGTATTACAGGTTTGCACCAGTTCTCTTTAGCCATGGAAAGTGGGGTGAGCCCTTTGTCCACTGCGACCACATCACGGTGCATACCCACTTCGGTTTTCAAAAAATATTCCCTGAGACTGCATATCTCGCGGTTGTGGAGGGTCTTCGCATTTAAAAAGCCTCGACCCCCGCACTTCCGCGGGATGTACAGTCTCATCACCGATGATCGTGGGTGATGCATCCGGTTTGCGGTCAACAGTGTACGGACCCTCCTATCCAGGGCGTCGAGTTCGGTCTGAGTCCATTTGAGTATGCCGAAAGAGTACATCAAAACCGGCATGACCCAACCGTTGAAGGCACGCACCTTGTTTCCGCCTGAAAGAGGACTAATCAATACCTTCTTCAGACGGCCAAAAAAGCGCTCCTTCAATGATTGCTTCATGTCAGTAACGTTGATGCCTAACGCTTCCGACATACCCAAATACTTATAGCTTTCGGGTGAGGAGAGGGATCTAAGGTGTATGGAATCCGAAAGTTGAATTCCCTCGGATTCCATTATCTCCCCTCGCTTTACATGCATGACTGCACATTTGTCCACACCAAACTCCATTCTGATGGCGCTACTGAAAGTTTCAGTTACCTTCAGTAGCTCCATCAGTTGCAATTTGTTGGGGGCAAAGATTTTCAAGTCATCCATGTAGAGGAGGTGAGATATGACCTGACCACCTCTCCTCAACCGATAGCCTAGACCTGAATCCTCCAGCAGCGTGCTTAGAGGATTCAGGGCTAAGCAGAACCAAAGTGGACTTAAACTGTCACCCTGAAATATTCCCCGTTTAATCCATACAGGCTCATCATTGCCCTGGATCTGTCGACACCCTGGATAGCGAAGGACTGTCCTCCATTGCCCCATACACGATTCAAGGAAGGTGCGTAGAGTTGTATCTATTTTGTAGAACTCCAGCACCCTCATGAGCCATGTATGTGGCACCGAGTCGTAGGCCTTCTTATAATCTATCCAGCAAGTCGACAGATCCTTGCGGAATCGACGAACCTGTTGGCTAATGGCCATGTCGATGAGAAGTAGCTCCTTAGTGCCACGGGACCCGTTCCTACATCCATTTTGAGAGGCTGACATAATCGAATTACTGTCAATGTGTGTGTTAATTTTCGCTCTCAAAATGGATGTAAGAAGTTTATAGACCGTCGATAAACACGTGATCGGTCTATAATTCTTGGGTTCCGCGGGACTACCTGACTTATGGAGCAGGTGGGTAATGCCTGTCGTCAGAAACTGTGGTAGCGACCCAGACTCTAAGGATGACTGGAACTGAGATGCCAGGCAAGTGTGTGAACTAGTTAGCCATTTCAGCCAAAAGTTGTGCAGTCCGTCCGGTCCTGGTGATTTCCAATTCGGTAACGGACGGACCGCTCTAGCTATATCTGATGGCGTGATAATGACTACATCCATTTCTGGTATAGTTTCACACACTCGCTCGACATCCCGCATCCAGTCAGCCTCAGCATGGCAGACAGGTACCGACCAGATGCTGCGCCAGAACGCAGTCGTGGTGGCATCATCGGGGCGGCACACGTCGGTCTCGTTTTGTTCCGGTCGCTCCCAAGCTCTATATACCCACCTCTCATCGCTCTGGAACATGCGATTTTGCGTGTATCGATCAACCCGCCGCTTATACCGCCGAATACGGCTCGCCCATGCACAAACTTTCTGCTTCAGGAAGTCGATGCGCTCCGTGACACGAGACATGTATTCTCGAGGGCTGATTCCAGTCCCCGAGAATGCCCGCCTTACAAAGCGCATCACTCGTGGTCGTGTATTTCCCTCCCTGAAGCAGTATAGTTTGCCTATGAGTACCCTGGCCCCATCAATACGACGCTCGATCCTGCATTGCCAGGCTGGTACGGCTGGTTTTGGTCGCGTAGCTCCGTCACAGTTTGGGAACTTAACGTTCGCTAAACGACATGCCGCAACAGCCGCGCAATATAGGATCGAGTGTGTATCAACGAGATCCTCGCTGCTCTCGAAGAAATCCTTAAGCAGCGAGTCCAAGGTACATACCAGCGCCCTATTTTTCTTGTGCATGGGTAGGCGTGGTAGTCGGGGTCTAAGTTCGGTCGGAGTGGACCTATACTCGCGAAACGCATCTTCCAGTGCGCTTCTCAATCGGACGTTGCACTGGCTACTTACTGTGGCAACCCTATCATCCTCCTCTTCAACATCGTGATTGGACCGCGGCGGGATTGCATTAATGATTGGTGCATGTGTCGCGGTTTGTGCCGGAGTTGAGACGATATGATTGCTCAGTACCTCTGAGCGCAGCCTATCAAGTGCGGCATCGTCCAACCTGTGATTGCGTTGGATGACTCGCACCTGATCCGATAGTCGTTGGGCTGAGACGTTGACGGTTGGCTCTAGTTTCTGGAACAGAGACAGCATCCCATTATTATTATTATTATTACTCTTATCTAGGTCTTCAGCTCGAACTTCAGAATCGTTTCGAGTGCTAAGGGAGCTCCGTGGACGATTATAATGATGGGTTCGTGAAAACTGTCCATACGGTTGGGTCTAAGATTTTTAAGACCCGTGGTACAAATAGAAACAAGAAGATCTCTGATCCAACTATACAGCTCATGGAGGAGATGCGCGAGATGATCCTGCAGTCTTCAGTGGATGCGCTCAAGTACCGCCAGCTTAATAGATGGATCTCTAAGCCCTTAAAAAGCGACCTTTGCCGCTTTAATGCAGACCGCATTGAGGACGCTATAGAGCGGAATAAGGGCTCCAAGGTCTTTACAAGAGGTCTGTCTATTGGGCAGAGCCAGCTTGTGAAACTGAAGACCAATGATGGCAGGATCGTATCCGCCAAACCTGAGCTGTTAAAAGAGATTGAGAGGTTCTGTATGCACGTCAACAGGTAACCCTGATACGAATCTGGCAAACGACCCAAGAGATTCACCCGACACTACACCGAATTAGGATGGCTCTGAAGCAGCTCAAAAACAACAAGGCGCCGCCGGGTGATGACGGAATTAAGGCTAAACTTCTGAAGGTCGGTAGAAAACCCGTTCTCAAGGCCCAGAGGCTGTTTAAATCCGTCATACTCGAGGGCAAAACGCCACAGGCATGGAACAGAGGTGTGGTGATACTGTTCTTTAAGAAGGGCGACAATACCCTCCCGGTAAGTTCCCGTTGTCTCCGAATAGGAGTCGCACTCCTTCGTCCCTTCAGTCCCCACTGACACCGAATAGGAGTTTTGGGCCACGCGGTTTGCAACTCTATTATAACGCAATAAGGTGCTCATCCGCGGAACGAGGTCGGGGCGGGAGGGATCTTGACTTCGTGCGACAGCGGCGCGCAAGCGGTTAAGAATTATAGAGCCATCTCACTTCTGAGCTGTCTCTACAAGCTGTTTACAAGAGTCATGACGAACCGTCTCGCGCGCAGACTTGACGACTTCCAGCCTTCCAAATAAGCCGGATTCCGTAAAGGCTTTAGCACCGTAGACCACATACATACGCTGCGGCAGAAGACTGAAGAGTATAAGCTGCGTCTCTGCTTAGCGTTTGTGAACTATGAGAAAGCCTTCGATTTGATCGAGACATGGGCTGTACTGCAGTCTCTTCAACGGTGCCAGATCGACTATCGGTACATCGAGGCCAAGTGTTTGTACGAAAACGCCACTATGTCAGTCCGACTCCAGGACCACATCTTGAAACCTTTCCTTCTGCAGCAAGGTGTGAGGCAGGGAGACGTTATCTCTCCGAAACTGTTCACCGCTGCACTGGAGGATGTCTTCAAGGTTCTGGACTTGACAGGGCCAGGCATGAACATCAATGGCGAGTATATCACTCTCCTTCAATTTGCCGACGATATAGTTGTCATGGCTGAGACTATGGAGGACCTCAGTACAATGCTCGATGACCTCAGTAGAGCTTCCGAAGAAATAGGTCTTAAAATGAACTTGGACAAGACAAAGGTCATGTCAAATGCACATGTTACACCACTCTCATGAACATCGGAGACGCTACACTCAAAGTTGTAGACGAGTATGTTTACCTAGGACAAACTGTCCAGTTAGGTAAGTCCAACTTCGAGAAAGAGGTCAATCGTTGAATCCGACTCGGCTGGGCAGCGTTCGGGAAGCTACGCAATATCTTCTTGTTCCACATACCGCAGTGTCTCGAGACGAAAGTCTTTGACCAGTGCGTGTTGCCAGTGATGACCTATGCCACTGAAACGTGGTCCCTCACAATGGGCCTTATTAAAAGGGCTAAACGTCACTCATATGGCAATGGAGAGGGCTATTCTTGTTTCCCTACGTAATCGAATCAGAAATAAAGAGATCTTCAGGCGAACCAAGGTTACCGACATAGCCCGAAGAATTCCCAAACTTAAGTGGCAGTGGAAGTGGCAGTGGGCAGGGCACATTGCCCGCAGAACAGATGGGCGATGGGGCTAAGAGATTCTGGAGTGGCAACCGCGTACCGGAAGACGTAGCGTTGGAAGGCCTCCTACAAGGTGGATCGATGACCTTCTGAAGGCTGCAAGAATCCGCTGGATGCGGGAAGCACAAAACCGGTTGAAGTGGCGGTGCTTGGGGGAGGCCTATGTCCAGCAGTGGACGTCTTTCGGCTGAAATGATTATGATGATGCTGATGATGATTATTATTATTACCCTCCCGACCTGCAGCAGGCGGATCGGGCGTCGGCGGAGGGCTGACAACGCCCAGGGGCTGGAACAAGTTTCAGCCCCCGTAAACAGGTCTGGAGTGACGGTGGATTCGAGGACGTCCGCGCGCCGCCCCCTCATCCAGCAGGACCCAAGGCAGCGGCGCGTAGTGTTCCACGTACACCCCTATTGGACGTCGCAGGGGGAGTTTTACATCTCACACCCCCTGCGGGCCCGGCACCAGCCGGCGATCTTGGAAGTCACACAAGATCCCATGATCCCCGGTGCAAGTGTAGGAAGGTAACACCAGGGATAGAAGAAGTCTAGACAGACCCCTCCGCCCGCCCCAGGGCGGAGGAGATCCATGAGGATTTTTCACCCCGGAAAAAAAAATAGGATTCGTTAGGATAGTTAGGATTAATTCACTAAAATAATGCAAATTATATTCCCAATAATTTTATTTTAATATCTACAGTATCTAAGTGCTACAACATGTGGCACGGGCCAAGCCTGCGAAAAGATCCCCACGTGGTCGTCTCTGCGCCTTCGAAGTGGGAGGGGGGGGCGCGGGGATACGATGTTGGGGCTTTATGGCCCCTTACCCGAGGGAAAATTGGGAACCGGTCATTGGGGTCCTCTTCCCCTCCCGTGGGAGAGGAGTAATTTATGCCCTATTCTAGAAAGCTAAAAAATAATTTCACCTCCGGTAATTATGTGGTTTTCATGGATCTATAACGTTCCCACTACTTCCCAACTTGGGTCGGCACATTCCATTCGGCAGTATTTAACAACAAAGCTGACCCGAAGCAATGACTACACATATTATATTATTCTTTCGACCGGCTTTTTGACGCTTGACTGTGCTGAACCATACCACCCAAACATGTATGTCGACTTCAAGATAAAATAATAAATAAGATTCATGTCTTGGTTTTTTATTTTGTCCTCTTTACTTGTCTATAGGCGGAGAAAGAAAAGTTTTGGCAAATCTGACATATAATTCCATAAAAAAATATACATTCCATTTTGAACTATCTGGTACATATCACCTATCCTGGAATATTTAAATTGGCTAATTGATGTTCTGATTCTTAAGCATCAAATTATTTAGCTGTTGATAATGCGTTAACAGATATTATTTTAATGAATGGGCCACTGCTGCATTAGAAAAAGCAGAGATATTTTATATAATTTGTACCACGAGAAATCATTGAATTCTGATCAAGGGCTTCATAAACTATTCTAATATAAAGAAATTGCCCCCTGTCCTAACAGGCACATTTAATCAATTTTAAGACAGCTGTATGTTTCCGGATTGAATGTGAAATAAAATACTTTGATTTCGATATTTCTAAACTCGTATATTTTTACAGGCACATAGATTAACTCAGCAGAAAGTGTCAGAGATTTATATTTATATCTCACTTACTTTAACTTACTTACTCAGTTGATGAAACCTTACTTCTAGGTACGATTAGACTGAGGTAGATTGAGAATATCAACCTATCTATATAGAGCAGTTTTTTTACAATCATCACCAAGGCACAAGAAGGCACATTTCTACACGGAATCATACGGTCATCTGGGCTGATTGTGTCAAAGCGATTTCGAGAACATTTGTTTGAAGGCTTTACATATCCACGCAATACAAGCCTCACCCAAGCAATCTTTACGGTAATCTTTACGGTAGTACCGGAAAAATTTACCGACAAAAATATACGGAAAATGAAATACATTTCTAAAATTATATCTATTTATTTTACTAATAATAAGTTAGCCAATAATAACTAAAAATAATACTATAGATACCTATCTTTAAAAATCTACTAGGAGCTAAGAAATTCGAAGAGATGCTATAAGATAACAATAAAAATAACACAATTGATGTCTCTAAAATCTACTAGGAGTCAAGGACCTCAAGGAGGTGTCACGTTATCTGCAGCAAGACAAACTGACTGATTGTCTAGTCAAGGTAGACTCCAAAAACAGTGACTTGAATGAACGATGTACTGTCCTCCCTATTAATATCCACTAAGTTATCGAACTCGTGGTCCCAGAGAAACGCGACGGCATTATTGTATGATTGAGCTCTTTTCTGCACCAAAGTAACAACGGAGATGATTCGGTAGCGATCGAAGTTCATACTCTTGACCGCTCGCATTACTGTATCAGCTATGAGCATTGTTATTCCTGGAGAATCCTGGGGACAGCAGTAATAGGTATGTAGTTAAATAAGTGAATAAATTCTAAAGACGTATTATTTAGCGATCAAAGCCACATGTTTTATTTTATGTTACAAATGATTATTTGTCTATACCTCTTCTTGCGTACCAACGCTCACTGCTGGACTTAGTCCTTTCACGAAGTGCATTTTAGTTTTTTATTTTTGGTTCGCGTTAAATCTGTATTACTCTATAGTTGCCACGTTAAACTCGTCGGCTTCTAAAAAATATTATGAAGATATTCTCCTATTTATTTTTTTGCCTCTGTTAACTAGTAGAATAATGCTTCAAAAAATTTAGAACTCAAAAAGTAACCTAACTGAACCTGTACCTACTTCTGCTAATACATTTTTGCAGAAGCGCAGTGTTTGGTGCCTTTTAATACCTCTATTTTGGCGATAAACTTTTTTATAGAACTTAGTTGCCTGAGAATGGAGAAGAAACTATCTGAATTAATATGCATTTTTTAGAGTTCCGTACCCAAATGGTACCAATGGGACCTTATTACTAAGGCCCGGCGCTCATTATCGGCATCGGCAAGAAAAGGGATCCTTCGGCATTCCTACATGCAAGCGCACACTGTCGGAAACTATATCTTGGCATGCTGCAACGTTCTTAGGGATGACGAGGCGTGCTTAAACATGCCGCACCGTCCTCAAGCTTGCCGAAGCGTCTCAATATCGTATTTCTCTTCAAAACAGTCTCAGAGTTGTTACAAGCTAGTTGCCCGAGTTGTATTTAATATGGTGGATTGGGATCTACTGCTCATAGCAGCTCTTGCTGAAGAAGAAGAGAAATCTAATCAATCAAGGAGAAGATTTTGGGTGAACAGCCTTTGGAAGCAACGATATACGTCCAGTGAATTGGCGAATGTCTCCACTCCCCCTCGCACCGCAGTGCAAGCTACCCCCGAGTGTTGCCTCGGCGGGCGACGGCGTACCGAAAGACTCCGAAGTATCCCGAAGCAGCCTCAAAGCTGCCGATGCAGTAGCCTCAAGCATACCGAAGCGTTATTTTTGTTACTACGATCATATATCATGGAAATTTCTACTTTATTGCCATGAAGTTAATGTATAATGCTTTTTATCACCTAATATCCTCAGCCGTGCCGATGCCGATAGTGGGCGCCGGGCCTAAGGCTCCACTGTCCATCCGTCCATCCGGGCGTCCATCCGTCTGTCATAGGGCTAAATAAAATAAAAAAATAAAGGGAAGACAAAATATCTAGTATTAAATATCGTACGATGGTACGGAACCCTTCGTGTGCGAGACCGACACGCGGTTGGCTGCTTTTTGTTCAGTAGGTACTTACTTCAATACTATACTTGGTATCGGCATAGTACGTATCCAGTATAGAATTGACGGCCTTCGTTACTTCAGCTATGTGAAACTTGACACGCGGTTCCAATTGGAATGTTGGCATATACGTCAGTTGGGGCCGTTTAAATTCCAGTGCGATCTAAACAAATACATCAAGATAGCTGGATACACTTCACGAACGAAAACGAAAATTATCTGGAATTATCTTTTAGCATAATAGAGAATGTGGCTATGATTATTATCGGCCGTCGCTTTCCACGCCTTTGACCAGGGTTTGCTCAGACCTGGTAATGAGAATGAGACTTACAGTACCAATGTGACTTTTTCAATTCATATGTCATGTACTTTCTAACTTTATTTAATACATCACTGTCGTCGATAAAGGAAAACTTCGTGAGAGAATCTGAACTTGTAATTAACACCTAAGTCTGCAATCGCTAATCTGCATTGAGCAAGAGTTGTGATTAATGCCACGTGCACTCCCAGTATTACTTACTCTTTATGAGAAAGAAGCCTTCGCCCTACAGAGGAACAGTTCCAATCTTGTATTTTTATTTTTAAGGTAATGTAAATGCTAACCTGTGAACTCCGTCGTCGTGTTTGTTTTCCTAAGGCGGGAATACCAGAGAAGCCAAAAGATTGTTTCCGGAATCTCATTCGACTAAGAGACGATTTTTCTAAACCAATCAAAGACTTTCCCTGGGAAGAAGAAGCTATCATAGACTTTCCCTGGGAGGAAGTAGCTACCATAGACGGGTCCAGGACTACCCTACTCTTTAATTTTCCTTCACTTCCTTCCATTTTCGTCGTTTAAAACTATTATTCTATGTAGGTATATTGATAATTATTTATTTTACCAGCTTGT
Source organism: Atethmia centrago (assembly GCA_905333075.3). Lineage (NCBI taxonomy): Eukaryota > Metazoa > Arthropoda > Insecta > Lepidoptera > Noctuidae > Atethmia > Atethmia centrago. Next base: position 22,486,357 of record HG995378.1, on the reverse strand, counting down.
GATTGTATAACGTCAAAATTTGACAGTACGAAAACTCTGTCGTAGAACGATATCTAGAATGTCAATATTTATTCTTCGAATTTTATTTTAGAGTATGTCGAAAACTGAGAGTATGCTCAGGATATACCAACTTATTGGTCGGGCAAAGTTAATTATTGTAGATGGCGCGATCATACCTCGGTCCCTGCGGCCTACAATAAATTTGACATTTCGTTCATTCATTCCATTCCGTGTTCATTCATAAGTTGGGTTTTATTTCACTATTTCGACATTTTCATTGAATTCAATATTTTAAATCAAGTATTGGACATGGAAAGTGTCAGAATTTAGAACCTTAAATATTTCCTCGTAATCACTGTCTTCAAAATGTTTCCGACATAACCTGGAACTATTTTTGTAATTAGGAGCACATCAATGCGTCATTCATTTTCGCAAACATAAAATAAAAGCACTTCACGCCTTGTAATAAAAGCTTTTTTTTTTTGGTGCGAAATCATCAAATAACTTTTCCCGCTCTGGGCGGAGCGGTAGGGTGTGTCAGACTTTTACTGACTAAAACCCACCCGTATTACTTCCGTTGCCTGTGTTGCCAGGGGCCTCGGTAACCCTTTAGTACCTTCCCGCGACCCCGGCAGTGTAATAATAGCTTGTGTTAAGAACTAGCTATGACAGCACCATTTTGACAGTTGCCTTCCCAATAAGATGTATTGTGGTTCGGCTGATTGATCGATGGTACATAAGTCCTCCTAAAAAGTAGGTTATATCATCATCATCATTCTCTTGCCCTTATGCCAATTTATATTGAGTCGGCGCAGCATGTTTCACACTTTTCTATTAGTTGCCATGTCTTCTGAGATCACGACTACTTTAGAAGAACAGAATTCAAGTGAAATCGCAAGTGATTATTAGTTCTTTTTTTTAGTTTTTTGTAACCCCAAAAAAAATAATTTTTATCAATCAGTGTTATACTTAATTTGTCATACATATAAGTTGCAAACATAAACTCATTATAGTTTTACCGTGCACCAAAGTCGTCGACCACATATTTTTTAAAACAAACTTAAGTTCATAATTAAAACGAAACAACAACAAAAATAGCAACGAGGGTATTTCGAGAAATATTTATCTATTATTAATTTAGTATACAAACGAGCGAACATCCGTGATAACATAACATCTGACCGTCCTTAGATTTGTATTATTTGTAATTATAGATTCGAATAGGTACTTTTACATTTTATAAAGGGTCGCTTAATGCCTGAGTTTTGATAACAAAGGTTTGAGGAGTTATTTGTTTCGATATAAATAATAAAACCAATATTTTATCCAACGTTCATCATCATCATACATTTACAACTTGTGTATTAATGTATTTTTCTTTTTTTGTTCGAATGCCTGAATAATTTATTCATGAATTTCTTCTTTATATAGGTACAGTCACGCTATAAATATCAGATATCAAAAATCTTATGAATAAAACGTAGCAGAAAGGAATATGTCACTATAAAAGAAAACTTGTAAAAATAAGACTGACAAATTCATAGGTTCCCGTTGCGTAGGAAAAATACGATGTGAAAAATTTCTGTTCACACGTTAACAAAGAGGATTCGGGTAAAAGCCGATGGGACGTACCTACATAGTGAGTGCGACTTCTTTTTTGGAATGTGGCCCGGGCCTCTTTGTATTCCACCCTCGCTTTTTGTTGGGCCACATACAAACACTGCTTGTTACCTGGAATGGTCGTGTCGAAAGAAACTTCACTTATATTTTTTTATATTTTCCTTTTTAACAAGGCATACGGGAGTAATATGCTCCTCCCACGTTTGAGGGGTAGGTATCTATCTGGTTACGAAAATAGTAGATGGACGACTTTTTTTAAGGGAATATTCAAGTAATTCAAAACTTATCCATTATTTAAATATACATTGTGTAGGAGTCAAGTAACAAATTCCTATTCTTATTCTTTCTTTTACATTTTTAATGCATTACTTATTTTACAATTAATTCATTTATGTTGCGTTTTTTAACAAATAATTTAATTTATATGATTTGGGGCTACAAACAGATGTAAACAAAGAAGTTTTGTGGCAAACATAGAACTTCTTTCCTATGTCTATGGTGGCAAATGACGTCACAATGATGCCCACGACAGAAACGGTCGTTTGAACTGTAGTAGAAAATTGTTGGAGTTTCATATTTTTTTTGAGCAACAAGCAGTAGTTGAATTTCACTGTTAATACTTTTCTTGGGTTTACATTCCTGTCTTATGCTTATCAAAAACCTATAAAATTCATTGCGATCGTTAAATAAGGCTTTTTTTTTGGGTGGGAAATTATATAATAACTTCTCTCGCTCTGGGCGGAGCGGAAGGGTGTGTCAGACTCTTACTGACTAAAACCCACCCGTGTTCCTTCCGCTGCCTGTGTTGCCAGGGGCCTCGGTATCCCTTCCGGACTTTCCCTCGACCCCAGCAGGCATCGACCCTAGTGGACCCCTACACTTGTGCTGACGACATCTATTTAAGGCGCGCGTGGAACACAAGGCGCCATCGACCTGGACCTGGTCCTTACCGGATGGTGAGCTACCCATTGCTCAGCGTCCGCAACCCCGCGCCTAGGGTGGCCGGAAATCCGCCCGGCATTCCCAACGCCCAGGGCGTCTCCTGCGGCGGCTAGGAGCAAGAGGGCGCGTAATTTGCCTTCCCTCAACCGTCCCGCCTCCTCCTTCGCGAGCATTACTGCTTCGCAGAAGGAGGTGACGGCTGCCCATGCTCTCTCGCTCCGTACCATGGCCTGAACCAGAGCCGGACGCGAGCGATCTCTGCCGCCGATCGCCTCCACGAGAACACGGCGGTACTCTGCCCAAGCCGGGCAGACCTCCACCGTATGTTCCACCGTGTCCTCCGGGTGATCCACACAGTGGTGACACCCGGGCGTTTCCTCCCACCTTATCCGACACAGGAACCTCCCGAAGCTGCCGTGTCCGGTGAGGACCTGCGTCAGGCGGGTTAAATAAGGCTGGTATATTTAAGTTTGTAGTTATGTTTCAAAATAAAAAAGCTCTCTATTTAAACGGAATAATATCCCGAACGTCGACCTTCCATCAGAAAAATACAGCATAAAGCATTGAAATGCGAGTTGCATTCAGTGTATAGTAGATGCACCGATAGTGGAGTCCTACGTCAACGGTACAGCTCCCTCCGTTATAGGTCAGTTAAACGTTTGTTCACCCCAAACTAAGTGGTACGGGGTGGGACCGAGATGTGACCGATACTGGGGATTCAGGGACTTTACTCAAGTGTATTTTTGTTCTTAAATTAGAAAAGACGAGGGCAAGACGGATTGACACTAAGATACGTCGTGAAAAAAATGTCTGTCGCTCAGAGAGAATTTACGAACTGAGATTTTTTTAGGATAATAAGGTTTTATGAGTGTGTTTTGATGTTTCCAAAAATGCTGTGTCACGATTTATTGGCGAACTCCTATCTAAGATTGAACCGTGGGTAGAACATCTGATATCGTAAGTCTGTAGCTTTTTTAAATCTACCAAATAACATTTTGTACCAAATCTCACTTTATGTTAAAAACGCTAAGCTTAAAATAGAATAGATAGTCTTTATTATAAGCTTTTCCTCCAGCTAATAGTTTCGAATATACAACAAGATAAAGTGGTCGTTGGAAACTAGAGCCAGACAAGTACCACCTCCAGGAGCTTTTCGCGAAAAAATTGCGGTAGTTTCAGCAGATTAACTTATTAGTACCAAAAATGGTACTAGGTGCTAATAGTTATTATTTGGTACAAAATAACTGTTTTACGTATCTGTAAGAAAACCGGAATTGCGGAATTGAATGATAAGACACTATTATTATACTTTTTTAATCCTTTGATGATTTTAATACTTATGAATGGCATCTAGACTAACCCTCCAAATATTACAGACAAAATATTAATTAACTAAACTTACGAAGTTGAAGGAAAATGCATTACGATGGTAACACCTGAAAAAGTAAGAATATCTAATTAAAATATTTCTTCTCACACAAAGTAAACTCACACACACTTTCTAGTTCTAAGTTACTCGTATATCTCACATTAAGATACAAATGTACATTTTTATAACAAAGCAAATCTCTATGCACTGACGTAAGAGTGCTTTGCCCGAGGGCCAGCGACCTACGACAAAAGAACTGTTCACATTGATAGACTGGATATAAATACTATGTCGGAATCTTCTTACCTCGAGCAACTAAAAAAAAAGAACCCAGCCACAGGAATACACTCACAATAGCAGAACCAACTGTCAGAATTTCTAACTTTTGGCTGCTCATAGCAAGTCACCGATTATACGGAATCGGAACTATAATCCATTTCCTTGATCACCTGGGTTTATTTATAAACGTTGCTTAAAGTTAAGAGACGATTAAACGGCAAAAATGTATGATTAAACAGTCGCTTTTCATTACTATTAGGTTAGCATCGGGCTCTCACCGCGGGCCCGAGGTGGTTTGCAAAGGCGCGGCGACACTAGCAGGGGATCGCGGAAGCCGCACAAGTTCTCATAAACCCTGGTCCAAGTGTGGGAAGGGAGGTCGACGGCGCGTTGTATTCCACGCGCGCCTCAAAGAAATGTCGTCAGCACAAGTGTAGGTGCCCACTAGGGCCGATGCCTGCCGGGGTCGCGGGAAGGTACTAAAGGGATATCGAGGCCCCTGGAAACACAGGCAACACGGAATGAATACGGGTGGGTTTTAGTGAGTAAGAGTCTGACACACCCTCCCGCTCCAAAGCAGGAGAAGTTATTTGACGATTATTTCCCACACGAAAAAAAAAAGTGTGGGAAAGGAACACTGGGGTGGTTATTCGTCATTAACAGTCTGACAGACCCCTCCGTCCGCCCAAGGTCGGAGGACATCCATGAGGATTATCCACCTGGGAAAAAAAAGGTAGCATCGGAGCTGACTGACCTTGATGCCTCATTCACACATCCCCATCGACACAAACACGAGTTGCTGCCTGCGACATATTAAATAATAATAATACCAGCCTATTATTGTCCCACTGCTGGGCAAGGGTCTCTTCTCATACAGAAAAGGCACGAGCACTGATCATTACGCTTGCTAAAAACGGGTTGGTGATTTCAGAATTACATTAACTATAAGTCCAGGCTTCCTCACGAAGTTTTTCCTGCACCGAATGTCAGTAACGATAGACGTTACTGACATTCGGTTAAGCTCAGAAAGTACTCTTATCTCTTCACCACCTTTGGTTGACTGGTAGAGAATGCCTAAGGCATTAAGTCCGCCTTTGTACCTAATTGTGTGCGAGAACTTTAAATAAATAAAGTACTACTCGGAACTAAATTCCATTTCCTCGATCCAATAAAAATGAGCAACAAATGAACGATGAGCTATACAATAACTGTTTAGGCCGTTATACAAAATTTGCCAGACAAGTAACCATCGGGGCTGACTGAGCTTGAGGCATCATTCATAGATCCCTATCGACAAAAACACGAGCCTTCTGCCTGCGATATATTAATATAACATACTCGTATCATCATGCCTGTTATCCCCGAAGGCTTAGAAAGAGGTATCCATGGTATATCATACCCACCGCCAGTTATGTTTAAGTCCCATGTAACCTATGGCTATGCCATCAATCCAGACTCCAAGCTGCGACTGTGAAATTCCTGATGGAAAAACCCAATAACACGCTTTGCTTCACCTGCGAATCGAACACAGGACCTCGTGCTCAGCAGTAGCGCTTGCGACCACTAAACCAACGAGGCAGTCACATTCAATCAATCAACTCAGCCTATAATAGTCCACTGCTGGACATAGGCGTCTCCTAGGCTCGGCCTCAACACCCTATCCTCCGCTTTCTGCATTCAGCCTGTCCCGGCCACCTTTTTAAGGTCGTCGGTCCATTTAGCCTGGGATGGACCGATGGCCGTGGAGCAGACGAGTATCGGCAAGCGTAGTTTGGGACGATTCCCAGTCGTCCCATACCACGCTTGCCGATACGCGGTCTCCACTAAAGGACTCGTCTGCTCCACGGCCATCGGTCCTTTGACAAACATGGCCAGTCCATTCCACTTCACCTTACTTACTCTGAAGGCTATTTCGGTAACTCTGGTTTTCTTCCGGATAACTTCATTTCTGATCTTACCCTTCAAAGAAACTCCGGGCATAGCCCGCTCCATAGCACGCTGAGCAACCTGAATTTATGGACCAGCCAAATGTCAGTGTCCTCGTTTCCGCACCGTGTCATAACGGGTAGGACGCACTGGTTGAAGACCTTAGTCTTCAAACTATGCGGGATTGGCGACGAGAAGACTTGACAAAGTTTTGCAAACGCTGCCCAACCGGATCCTTTTGTCGACTTCTTTCTCAAAGTTGTGCTTACCGAGCTGGATAACATGTCCTAGGCAGACGTACTCCTTCACAACCTCGAGAAGCGACCCTTCGATGTGGATTGAACTCGACAAGACGTGCAAATTGTACATGACTTTCGTCTTGTCCAAATTCATGCCAACATTGTGTAATTGTAAATAATGTATTCCCAGTTCTCAAACGCCTCTACAAATCTTCTTTACTCCTTCGCTACATAATGTAAACGGGTTCTAAGTGCATTGAACCCACATCGGATATTATTATGCAGTATTATGTAAACTATGCTTAGATACATACTAAACTAGTTTTGTGACCATCCTTTACAGTTGATTTGATTTGGAAGTGAATTCTGTCCGTTTTCGTTAAATATTTTCAGGGTGGAAAAGATGTTTTACTTGAGTTTTAAAGGAAAATATTTCGTGAAATGTAGGTGGAATGTTGCCAAAAGAACATACAAACATTGTCACGTCATTGTTATTGTAGTTGCTCCACTAAAGACCTTCATTTTGGATTCATTTCTTAGATTTAGCCAAAAGTTTATTTGTAGTTTTATGTTACAAAAGTATATGGGTAGGTTAGCTCTAGTGTTCAGAATAACACACACACACTAACTAAGAGTTTTGATGGTTCTCCTCTAGCTAACCAATTTAAATTCCTTCTTTTTTTTAATAAAACGAGAAAGGACAAACATTTCAAACACAGTTAGATTTACTTACTCTGAAAAATTACGAAAGCAACCGACCTATGATGACGTCAAAGGGGAAGTAATACCAACATAACAGACCGAACAAAAGTGGTCGTTGCGGGCCATGATCACCCAAATCCCGAGTAATAAATGCTTATGTTTCCGCCCTTTATGAAAATATCTCCCCTCTTTCCTTTCGTCGCGTAATAAAAATAATCATATACATTTATACGCTCCCCATTTATGTGATTAAGAGTTTTGGTGGAACTATGACAATGGTTTCATAGAACAAACAACAATAAAAGGTGCAAAGAGAATGGTAATACCTTCTCTTTTATTAAAACAAGTAACAATAGATCATACGATTAAATTAACTTCCTACATAGCCACTACGATTCCCTCCAACGAGGAAGCGACTAGATATCAACGATATTTTCGCACAAGAAACGAACAGAAGGTTGTAGGTCCTAAGTGAGTAAAAGAGATACATACATACATTAAGGATTCTACAAGCAACGTATTGGCATAATAGTGTTTTATTTTTTTATCCAATCAATAGATTTTTTGTAAACAGTGGCGGTACCTTCATATAAGCCCAAAAGCCCCGGCGGCATGCCTTACTAAAATGCTCGATAGAGAATTTATTGTACCTAACCAGTAGTTTATGAGAAAATTGCGATGATACATACGTAGATACGTAGGTACCTACATACTCAGTCGAAAACTGAACTTTCTTTTTTTTTAATCGGTTAAAATTTTATTGGGCTTGCGTTATTTTGAAACCCTAGGCACGCCACTGTTTGTAAATAGGTAATTGCTTCATATTTTGCAATAAATTACCAGCGCGGCAGCGTTGTGTCATCGCGCCTCTCTTTCTTTTTTATGCAGTCTGACAGTGACCGCACTTTAGCTGTTGTCAGCCTCTTAAGACGCTGACAACACCTAAACCGCGGTCACTGTCAAATTGCATAGAAAAGAAAGAGAAGCGCGATGACACAACGCTTGTAAATTATTGCAAAATATGAAGCAATTATCTATTTACTCAAAATAGAGTTGAGTAATCGAAAATAAAAAACAACCAAGTTCTGCATTCAAATAAGACGTTCTTGTTATTAATTAAATACGAAACGTATGTTGATATTTAATGCAGATATTTTGGATTAGAACTCAAGGTAAGAGGTTAGTTTAACGTTAGTTTGTATCGAGATTTTTTTTTCAAAACGTGTTTTGGTAACAACTAAGTTCTGGGAAATATGTTCAAAATTAACATATATTTTTTCCGTTACCACAAAGTACACAAATTTGGCAATTTTTTTTCATAAGAGAAGCCTATTTTGGTCAATTGGGTCTTGCCAGCGACTACTCGTTTGTCGCAGCGACAAGAGCTATTAAAGAGAGTACTCGCTCAGAGACGCTCGCTTGGCGGGCAGAACACTCGCTGAGAGATTCACGCTTGGTACATAATCGCTCGATGCCGTCGCACACTCATTGCACGTTGCTAGCCAACATGTTTTTAGTTACTAGTTCTACTCGCTTCTCGGATAGGACAGGTGCCTTATACAGGGGATGCCATTTTATTAATGGTAGTAAAATTTGCCCTGCCCTGGTAAAATTTGCAACATGTCGGTTTTGCGTAAGTATAAAGTGATTTTAGGCTCCAATTTCTGAACTCCTATTTTCTCCTTTATTTGGCCTGATATCATGAAAAGTTTGACTGTTTTGTCTTTGTTATGTCGATCGACCAACCACACCAACTAAAATATTATTCGAAAGCAGATTAAACTTGAGCAATCTTCCAGAAACCGGGTTTAAGTTGCTTGTTTACCCGCTTCGCGCATGTTTCTGTGAAATCTTCCTTTAAGTTTTACATAACATCACGCCTTGTTTCCCTGAAGCGTTGGGCAGATGTGGGCTATATATAGTACACCCACATTTTACCAGTTATGTTTAAGTCCCACGCGATAGGGGTGAAAGTTCTCTCCATGTCAAATTGAGATATTTAAGTACTTTCCAAGTTCATCATAATACATACATACACATACATAACATCACGACTTGTTTCCCCGAAGGGTTGGGCAGAGGTGTACCTGTAGTACACCCACATTTCGCCAGTTATGTTTAAGTCCCATGTAATAGGGGGCGAGCCTATTGCCATCAACCGGGCACAAATCCAAACTCCGGGCTGCTACTGAGAAATTCCAGATGGAAATACAGTTTGCCCGACCCGGGAATTGAACCCAGGACCCCATGCTTAGCAGTAGCGCTTGCGACCACTAGACCAACGAGGCATCATAATATTATATTAAAAATACTTATGTGAGCCCTATTTATGATCAATATGCCTTTCAAACTTATATTAATATAGTACAAAAACTTCTATTAATTTGTCTTTACAATTTCCATTCGTCAAAGTTGAAATATTTTCACAAAGCAAAACCGTATTCTTGTAAATTACGCTTGTAGATACAATTTCCATATAAAACATATCAAAAGACGAGTCTAATATGTGCTCCCTAATGGCCAATGTTTGAACCAACATTGGTGTGTTGCTACCTACCACCAATACGCTTTACAGTCGATACTTTTATAATATAAATGTTATGATAGAACAGATAATTCTAATATTATTTGATTGAGACAAATTCAAAAACTAAGGTTCCTAGTACCCATATAATTTATTTCAGCAGGTCATTGAATTGAAAGCCCCAGTTTTCAAATAAAATATCCTTTTTTTTTTAATCTTTATTCATGATAAAATATCCAATTAATTTGTATTGCCACCCAGGCACTACCTATCAAACATCAAAGCCTTTGAAAAAATAATGATGGCTTAGATTTGTAATATTCGCAGAGTGTAATACCTCAAATTCGAGAAACCGGCATGTCCTAGAACCAAAAATTCGAAGACATGTGACATCTACCAACCCGCACTTTTTTTTTTTTTTGAGTACGAGTTGTAGGTCGTAGGTTCGAACCCATACAGACGTTTTACTTTGCGTAAATTATTTTCATCACCACTGCTCTCAAAACTGTGAAGGAAAACATCGTGAGGAAACCGACATGTCCTAGAACCAAAAATTCGAAGCTATGTGACATCTACCAACCCGCACTGGACCCGCGTGGTGGATTACGGCCCACTCCCTCTCACAGAGAGGAGGCCTGTGTCCCAGCAGTGGGAACATTATAGGCTGATTATGTAATACCTCAAATTGCTTAGCATGATCCTCTGTTATATCGAAAATACTGCAGCAAAAATTTTGAAATAAATGTTATGTTAAGTTGATGATTAAGACGCTGACAACACCTAAACCGCGGTCACTGTCAGTTTGCATAGAAAAGAAAGAGAAGCGCGATGACGCAACGCTGTTAAGTAGGTACTATGTGTGACGAAAACGCGAGTTCATAAAATGTTCACCGAAGAAAAAAAATACAAAGTTACCTGCAAACTGAACAATAAACCTTGCATTTAACAAACTTCGCATAATAACTGAACTAAATATTTCTTTTTTTTAAGTACCTTTATTTTCACCGTCTAAAGAAATGACCTAAACTATCGGCGCCTTCTCCCTGCCACCTGTCTCGCTTGCTCGTGTAACTCCGAGCAGTAGTGTGCGAGCGAGATAAAGAGGAGGTGGCGCTGAGATATTATGGACTATTAAGGGGACTACAGGACCTAAACGCAAGTTTTATAATGCCTTAAAGTATATAATCCACTGCAGTAAACAAAATCAGAAAACTATATGATATTCTTAAGGATGTATGCTAGGTAGATAGTGTGTTGAAAACATAATAGTACTAATTTGATACTTTGATACGATAGAATAAAATCACGAAGATACCTCTAACAATTTCTTTTAACCATTAAAAACCATACTAACATACATGCAATCATTCTGATTTTTTCTCAGATTATTCTACATATTAGCAAAATAATGTTTTATTTTTTTATACAAGCTATACATTTTTTGTAAATCGATAATTGCTTCATATTTTGCAATAAATTACCAGCGTTGTGTCATCGCGCTTTTCTTTCTTTTCTATGCAGTCCGACAGTGACCGCGCTTTAGGTGTTGTCAGCCTCTTAAATAAAACTACCGATACATTTTTTCACAAAACATCATAATTATGTCTCGATTGACTGCATTTATTTATTTATTTATCTTTAATTCAGGCACACCCATAATTTGTTAGTAGTACTTAAAGTATATTAGTACCTATATAAAAATTAATTAAGACACAAACACAAATAATAGTAATTATACAACACAACACAGTTACGTATATCTATTATGCCATCTGGAGACACCCGGCAACAATTCATACACTGCGCACAGGTGTCCCATCAGGTGACTTTCAGACTTATTAGCAACAATGCTCCGACGCAGCAGTGACGCGGATCTTTTACGCATGATCGCAAATAAATCATCTGTACGCGCTGCCTCCATTGATTACGACTGCAGTCGTATGTTTAGACAGTTCGAATTAGCTAAGTTCTAGTTAATAGTCTGTGCATAATCTGTGCCTTTAACCAGTCAACTCAGCCTATCATAATCTAATGCTGGACATAGGCGTTTCCCAGGCTGCGCCACAACACCCTGTCCTCCGCCTTCTGCATCCAGTCTGTCCCAGCCACCTTTTTAAGGTCGCGGGTCTATCTAGCTGGGGGCCTCCCACATTAGATTTACCGATACGTGATCTCCATTCCAGGACTCTCCGGCTTCCGGAGGACACAGTAGAGCATACGGTGGAGGTCTGCCCGACTTGGGCAGAGCACCGCCGTGTCATCGTGGAGGCGATCGGCGGCATAGATCTCTCGCGTCCGGCCCAGGTTCAGGCCATGGTACGGAGCGAGAGGGCATGGGAAGCCGTCACATCCTTCTGCGAAGCAGTAATGCTCGCGAAGGAGGAGGCGTGACAGTTGAGGGAAAGGCAAATTTCGCGCCCTCTCGCCCCTAGCCGCCGCAGAAGACGCCCTGGGCGTCGGGAATCCCGGGCGGATTTCCGGCCACCGTAGGCGCGGGCTTGCGGATGGTGAGCAATGGGTAGCTCACCGTCCAGTAAGGACCAGGCCCGGGTCGACGGCGCGTTGTATTCCACGCGAGCCTCAAAGAGATGTCGTCAGCACAAGACTTGTGCCCCTACACTTAGTGTAGGGGTCCACTAGGGCCGATGCCTGCCGCTGTTGCGGGAAGGTACTAAAGGGTCACCTAGGTCCCTGGCAACATAGGCAACAGGAAGGAATGCGGGTGGGTTTTAGTCAGTAAGAGTCTAACACACCCTCCCGCTCCGCCTAGATCGGAAGATGTTATTTGATGATGTCCAACCCAAAAAAAAAAGGACTCGTCTGCTTCACGGGCCATCGGTCCTTGTCAACATGGCCAGCCCACTGCCTGTTCTGCCTGTTCTCTTCTATATTTTCATCCTAATAGCTTAATACTCACTCAATATCTTAACTTAAAGTGGATCAGTAGTGATAGCCCGCGAAATTCAAATTTTCTTACAGTTTTGGAATTTGCAGGTCAACGTCAGACTGTCAGGTTGTATCTTTATCAAAATATGATACGAATCTGTAACGTAAGAAAATGTGAATTTTGCTGGCTGCCACTGCTGATTCACCTTTAACTAGATTAATAAGATAATCCAGTCTAGTAAAACTTCCATGTTTCTTAACCCAGCTCGTAAAACACGGATGTAGGTTATAGTTCAGCTGTTAAGGGAGCTGGAGGCCCTCGTTAATTAGTGCACTGCTACTATCTGAGCTGTTTACTGAAATGCACTTTATCTAGAAATTAGTTAAAATTGTTCAGCTTAAGCAGATATAAGAAAATAAAGAAAAACGTTTATTTGGCACAGTATCGTAAACAAGGAACACATTTAAACAAATTAAAACTTTACTTAAAATTACAGTAGACGAAAAAATAAGAGCAGATGTTAGTATGTATGTAGGTTCTTTTCGATATCCTAGGATAAGACTGATTGATATTTTTTGAGTTTTAACACCCGCCCAATCATAACTAGCATAGTATCTTTTTTATCCTACTAGATAGATCGTAAGACAGTTTTGCCACCAATCGAATCTCTTTCTCTTTCGTTCTCGAAATATCTTTTTAGGCAATAATTGATCAATTTATACATTTTAGTGTTAGCTTGTATAATGTGTTAGTATACATATTATTTTTTATCCACAACGGGTTTGCTCTTGGCCTTCATCTCACCTGGTGGTAAGTAATGATAAGGGTGCAGGTGGACGCGAGCTTCACCCGGAATCCTCAACCACAGAGGAACTGGCTATCTTACCTCTAACTGCCGAAACACAACTTGTTGTTATGGCGACAGACTTAGATAAGATGGTGGTAAATAGCCAGCCATTTCACTATAAATAAGGAATTAAAGTGGTTAATATCGATATTGTCAGTGGAAAGGAGAAAATGCTAAAGCGCCAAAATGGTAATTTTGGGAAATGAGGTTTAAAGTTTGTTTCATTTTTTTTAATTCATATATTTTTTCGTCCAATTTTGTTCATTAAAAACATATATAACATTATTAAAAAATCACAGGACTTATAATGTTATTTTAGATATATCTTACATATACAAAGTATTTATGACATTTATTTCTATTTTGCGAAATAGTTGTCGCTTTAGCAAAAGTATTTCGGATGATAGGAAAATTGTAGTCACGAAAAAACTGCTAATCTACCTCAAATGTATGAATCTAATTCTTCGATTTTTTTTTATATACCTATAATATACTCGTAAATGGTAAAAACTTCTTCTCTTGGAAACGAAAACTGCTTAAATAACTAAGACCGTATAAATATTGTAAAGAAAAATTTCTAACAATTACTTCTGATGGTTACATGCCACGAAGAAGAAATACTAAAGAAGCGATACACTACACAAGATAGACAAACAAAATTGCTTACGTGCACGAGCATGACTGAATGAAAACTGCAAGCAAAAATTACTATAAAAAATTAACAATAACTTTATTCGATCATAGTACTCATCTGTGGAGGGGCTTTAAGTATTTGTTCGAAAAAATGCTTAATGACCTCATTATTTGTGTCATCTATATTAATATAAAATCTAGCTCAATGTTTTGAATAGACTTAAACTGAAAACCTCTTTGAATGACACAATTCTGCTGTCGGAATTTGTAGAAATAAAAACCAATCCTTTATCAATCAATTAGTTTTATTTATTTATAAAGTTTTTTATCTAAACGTTCAAAAGTTGTCTTACTATATTATTGATTATATATACCTATGTATATATATATTATTGATTATAATATATTTTTATTACAGACTATTTTGTTGGACGAACCTATAACCAACAAAAAACACATAATATTAATGATAGGTACCTAATTATAAATCAATCAATAAAACAAACGTAAAAATAACACAGCAGTGTTATTAATTTTAAGCTTAATCTAATCAGATTTCAATATCCGAAATCTTACGATTTTAATTCGCCTTTACCTACAACCTCGATCTTTTCGGTTTCAGCTTCAGCTTTATAGCATATCGCTAAAACGATTTATACCTTAAGAAAAATGCCTTCTCTTATACAAATGTTATTACATAATCAGCACAATTTATTTTGTCTAACGAAATTAAATAAAAAAAAATACTTAGTAAAAAATGCTAAAGCGCCAACCATACTTAAAACTTATGCGAACAATTTTGCTAAAGCACCGAACAGTTAAAAACAACAGTAATGAATAATAGAAAGAAAGAAGAAAAGAAGAAAGAAAGAACAGACTAACAGACTGTTGAACAATAAAATTAAAAAAAATGCTAATGTAACAATGTCATCCAAATTACAATAAAGAAAAAATGGTTATGTTGCTGCTCTAATGAGAATGTTGAAAGAAAACGTTCCAAAAATTGTGTTGCTAAAGCGATTGTTACAAAAACATCGGAAAACCGTCGCTTAAGATCTTGGAATTCGGGATATCCCTACATTTTTACAAAAGCTAAAGCGTCAAAAATTGGCTCCGATTGCCTTG
This sequence comes from Atethmia centrago, assembly GCA_905333075.3. Lineage (NCBI taxonomy): Eukaryota > Metazoa > Arthropoda > Insecta > Lepidoptera > Noctuidae > Atethmia > Atethmia centrago. The sequence continues at coordinate 22,471,264 of HG995378.1, read as the reverse complement.
AAACCTAAACAGATCTACGCAGAAAAAATCGAATCCAACAATCATAACTCATTTTGGTCCAAATGGCGCTTTAGAATTTTCTCCTCTCCAGTGACGAATATAATTTCAGACGTGTGTGATGAAAAAAACATATTGACAAGGAGACCAAAAAGCTTTAATTAATAATAGTCCAATATTGGCACTGACTATACCAACATTGGTTCAAAACTGGAGACAACGAAACATACTCCAAACGTGCTCACTTTTAGTTCCAAGCTCCTTGCAATCTAGTTAAAATTACCTATACAAGTTAAAACAACTGCTCTGTGATCCATCCAAATAAGTACTCATGACTTAACTTATTGTCTACCTGTGACTGAACTAAAATGAACGAAGGAGCTTTGAAATTTACAGACTTAGTAAGTATATCTAGTTTGTTAGACCAGCAAATTGGACGAGTCAGTCTTGGAACAACTTGCAGGTGAAGTTAACATTTTATATATTAAAGAAGTTATAAGTTTTGCGGGATGTGAAATTATGTTTATTTAGTTTTACTAAGAACTGGGTTTAAATCAAACCCGCTCTCTTTGATTAGAGGTTCAACTTTGTCGCTCAAACCATCAATTTGGAATACCTATGCACGAGAAAAGGTTAAATAATAGTAAAATTAAAAATATAATTGGTAGGTATTTCATTGTTTGGTAAGACTTCAAACAATGATATACCAATTTTATTTTCAATTTATTTTTTCATTATTCATATTTTTTGTTAATATTTTTGGTACATCTAGGGCAATTTCTTACTCAAAAGTGGCCAATGCAAAGATTTGCACTAAGGCTAGATATTAAGATATACAGCACACGTGTTTAAAACAACAATTGTGCCTGCTATTACACAAAACACAAAGGTTACCTCTGTAAGTAATTAAGTTTGGGTCAAACTAAGTTACATTTACAGGACACATTCCAATTAAGCCTAATAAGAGACAAAACAATTTATTTTAGGAACGTGGTTCACATTGAAGTGACTTATCTGTCTCCCCTCTAATGAAAACGAAGAAATTGTTTTGTTTTAATTACAAAGTAGGTTAGTGGGCGTTTTAAATAAGTTATTGGATGATTGAATTCCCCTTTCTAAAAAGCGGGGTGTTAAAATGGGGTACTGTCTTATGTAATTTTGACGTTCGAAAAGTGCTGATTCTCAGCCTAGTTTGAATAAATTACTTTTGATTTTGATTTTGATTGAGACCGACAAACGAAGGCCAACTAGCCTTCGTCTGTCGGTTTGTTTTCTGTCTTAGGCATCATTCCTCGTCGGGAGTCCCAGACGGATTTCCGGCCACCGTAGGCGCAGGCTTGCGGATGGTGAGCAATGGGTAGCTCGACGTCCGATAAGGCCCGGGCGGCGCGTTGTGTTCCAGCGCGCTCCTCAAAGAGATGTCGTCATCACATGTGTAGGGGTCCACTAGGGCCGATGCCTGCCGAGGTCGTGGGAAAGTCTGAAAGGGATACCGAGGCCCCTGGCAACACAGGCAACGGAAGGAACACGGGTGGGTTTTAGTCAGTAAGAGTAACTTATAACTTAATAACTTATCCCGCTCTGGGTGGAGCGGGAGGGTGTGTCAGAACACACCCTCCCGCTCCACCCAGAGCGGGATAAGTTATTTGATAATTTCCCACCAAAAAAATAAAAAAGGTATCTCCTCCTCTCCATTATATTCCTCCGAAATAGACAAACCTATGTCCTTGCAGTTGTTTTCATTTAAATGAGGGTTTTCATTTTTTCTTCAGTAGGTAAATACCTACGTCCTTCTGACTGAAAAATATATTTGTTATTTCCATAAATCCTTTAAACAAAAGTCATCTAAGTTCAAAATCCGCTTGCACGTAGAGTCGTGAACACGAAACAGAAGAATTGGCCACGTAACTTCATAATCTAGCATGCACGATCCACCTCTGCATATTCATACTGTAACAGAAACAAAATCAGTAAAAAGATAATATGCATAACCTCTAAAGATTAAGTAAGTACATTCGTCTAGCGTTGCATGGTAAGGCTACACACAGAAAGGCAAAGAAGGTCTGTTCGAAATAGATAAAATATAAGTTTAAAAATCTTTTAATGAACTAAAAAGTACTAAATAAAACTTACCAATATATTAGCTTTAATATATTTATATTAGCTTAGCTTTAATATATTTTTAAAAGCTTTATTTTTAAGTGTAAGAAGGATATTCACGCCGCAAGCTTTTAAGAAAATATTAAAGTTCTTGTTTTCGTAAGTTTTATTTAGTAAATTTTAGTACATTAACAGCTTGTTATTATTATTTTTTTTATATTTTATTTTGTACTTCTTAGCATTATATAGTATAATATAATTTGTTTAAATATCTGTTCTATCACCTTCACTTGTAAGATAGTTGATTCTTCTCAGCAAACCCTTTCATTTATAAGTCATATCATGGGAGTGCACAAAAAATAACTAGTCCGCCATTTTTGGCCGCCCACCATATTAGATTTAAAATGATGTCACTTAGTAACCATTCATTGTCATCCAAACTAAACGTGTATGCTAAATTTCATCTCAATCGGTTGAGGATAAAGACTCTAAAATTCAGTTGCAATATTTGAACCGAACATACATACTTACATACAAGCATTGTATGTTAAATAAAAGCTTGTAAAAAGAAGCAAAGTCATACTAGATATGTCAGAAACACAAGAGAAATATACAAATTACTGAAAACCCAGATTGGAAAGTACTTTTCACTATCGACTTCCGTCCACCATGTCATGTCCTAAGATGATGTTTGAGTCAAAACTAATCCAGCAATAACGAATTAAAGTGGAACGAATTAATACACTCTTACATTCTAAAATAAATAACCGTTTATTTTCTGTAATATTGTAGTATTTCAATAAATTCACGTGTACTTTGCTACTTGTTTCTTGAAACTAAAATGAGACTTCTACATCCTTTTTGTGTCACGGTTCCATGAAAAGTAAAGCCGTGACGTAGTCAAGTTCAGTGGCGACGTCGATGCACTCCGCAACTGCAGTAGTGAGTGCATTCAACTGCACAACTTATGTTTTACTTGAAGCTCCGTCAATGCTCGCTTTTATGAATTTGTTTCTTTATTTATTGCATTTGGTTTATGTTACAGATAATAATTTAAAAAATACGGTAGGTATGAAAAAAAAGGAATATGTAAAGAATTTTATCGGTAGGCGTTGTTTTTACCTGTATTGGAAAAAGTTGAAGTTTACGGTATTCTGAGTGATAGGCACGCGTCAAACTTTATAGCGGTTATGAAAAGCACTAGTCGATGTGCAGTACCCCACCCCTCACCCCCGCTGACACATGAATTTGTTACTGCGCAGCGACTCGCCTCATGTTTCGGGACGCTGTAAAGTTTACAGGATTCAGTAGCCTGCTATTTATTTATTTGTTGCTATAATCTGTGTCCATGTCTACTCATAGGATGACCTATTTTAAGTCAAAGTTCAGTCGTATATTTCAATTAGACCATTAAAAGGCACTTTTGAACGTCAAAATTAAAATAAAATTCATGTCTTACGCTGATTTATTTACCAAATTCACTGCATATTTCCCTTTAGTTGTTCCAAGATATATTTTGCGATTGTCGATCACATTATAGCTACGTAGTTCAACAAAATGTCGGAGAAAACAGATTGTCGTAAAAGCATGATATCAGTGTAGATACAGCTGATATCTATTCCCCTGACACAATCCCTTAATCCTCTCTTACGGACAACCCAAGGAGGTTAGGGATATTTCTGTGTGAAGTCTAGACGAAGAATATTACGTGGTTTCTATAGGTAGTACTTTTAGAATTGGGCACTGTCTTTTGTTTTTCTTGCAGGGTGCTGTGAAATGGCTGAAAAACTGGGCCGCAGCATCCTTAAAATAATATATCCTATAAATAAAAACGAAGTGCAATTACCAATCCAGCCAAGCATTGTGGGCTTGCGGACGGTGAGCAATGGGTAGCTCATCGTCCGGTAAGGACTAGGCCCGGGTTGACGGCGCGTTGTATTCCACGCGCGCTTCAAAGAGATGTCGTCAGCACAAGTGTAGGGGTCCACTAGGGCCAAGCAGGCATCGGCCTGCTGGGGTCGCGTGGCAGTCCAAAAGGGTTAACGAGGCCCCTGGCAACACGGGCAACGGAAGGAATACGGGTGGGTTTTAGTCAGTAAGAGTCTGACACACCCTCCCGCTCCGCCCAGAGCGGGAGAAGTTATTTGATGATTTCCCACCCAAAACGCTGCTTGTGGGATGAATTTTCATCAAATCCATCCTTAGTGTTCATTTCGTGCCGCAGGAGACGCCCTGGGCGTCGGGAATCTCGGGCGGATTTCCAGCCACCGTAGGCGCGGGCTTGCGGACGGTGAGCAATGGGTAGCTCACCGTCCGGTAAGGACCAGGCCCGGGTCGACGGCGCATCGTATTCCACGCGTGCCTCAAAGAGATGTCGTCAGCATAAAGTAGGAGTCCACTAGGGCCGATGCCTGCCGGGGTCGCGGGAAGGTACTTATGGGTCACCGAGGCCCCCGCAACACACAGGCAACAGGAAGGAATACGGGTGGGTTTTAGTCAGTAAGAGTCTGACACACCCTCCCGCTCCGCCCAGAGCGGGAGAAGTTATTTGATGATTTCCCACCCAAAAAAAAAAAAAAAAAAGATCGGCAGAAGTTATTTGATAATTTTCCACCCAAAAAAAAAAAGAAAGGGTTGGTCCCATCGTCAAAGTTTTGTTTTATAGTGGGTTCAGTTATCCCATTTCGGGTTTTCAGTCATTTCAATTACATTTGCATGTATAAAATCTACAGTTATCTTATCTGAAATAATTCAAACGGACTTCAACCATTAGAATCTCTAAAGCTATCGCTATATCCAGCATTTAGCTCAAGTCTGACGTCTCAAAGGCGAGCGTAACCGCAGGTAGCAACTAGTATATAGTATAGTATCCGTACACTGGGATTATAAACTTAGTGTTTGTAATAGGTATGACAGGGAAATATGGATATGTTAGAGCATAGTAATTGCAAGTATCGCAATATATTGCTGAAGTAGATCAAAATATTTTATTACTAGTTGCGCCCCGCGGTTTCACCCACATAAGTCTCAAACCCGGGGAAATATCGGGATAAAAAGTATTTTATGTCCTAACTCAGGTCATGGTCTACCCATGTACCAAATACCATCCAACTACGTTCAGCCGTTTTAGCGTGAAAGCGTAACAAACAAACTCACTTTCGCATTTATAATATTAGTTAGGATTAGGATTACTTCAATCGACTTCTGAACTTTATTCGTGATCTTAAAAGCAATTGTCCTTGTAAGATATGATATTGGATACTTATCCATCGTGGTAACCCCCTTTTTTAAGGGGTAAGTCCCAAATGAATGCAAGCGTTTGCAATCTTTTAAAACTGTAACTTTCAATGGTATCTGATTACAGGTTAAATTATTAAAGATTCGACATGGAACTCTCTCTCAATAAGAAGTCTAAGGCAAAATAAAATCTAAAACAATCTGTACGACCACACATAAAGGATAACTCGCCACTCTCAACAAAGATTCGGTTGATCACAAAAATGTTTTTTATGAATGTTCTTTCAAATAAGCATGCTTATAAAGGTCGCTGAACATGAAAAGATCCCAACGAATTTATTTTAGCACTAATGAACATTCATACCTGAGGAAAGATTGAATAATATATAAGTTACAGAGTAGATTTCACCCCCGCTGGGGTTGTAACTCAGTGCTCAACGTACGTAACGTCAGTATTCGGACGAAAGCTCACGAATAATATATCGGTATTAGATTCGAAGCTCGTTTTGTGGACGTTTGTCATTAATAATTATTTTTATTTCCACAGTTCATCGTAAAATCGTGTTGGATTTAGTGCAGTTGGATGTTGTTTGTACTGCCGTGTTGTTGATTTAGTGTTAGTTTAGTAGAGATATGTTGTTGAGTTACTTAGGTACAGTTTTATACCTTCCTCAGTTTTTTTTTCAAGCCTGGAGACATAATGCCTTCTCAAGCTACGGCGAATAGAAAACTATATTCAATAACTTGGTAATAACGATAAAAAATAGTGTTCGTGATACGTCACCAAATAGTGTTTTAATTTTTTTTGATAATAACTTAAATTCAGAAAGGTAACAGTGCTAGTTAAACATTAAACATTATGATGAAATAGTACATAAGACCGTAAGTGCGGCCCTTACAAACCTCAATTAAGCCTAAACCTATATAGCCGTAATTTATAGTTTTCTTATAGCGTCCAGGTAGCCTAGACCGAGACCTAGCCCTGGACCTAACCTTTATGTATCTAGTCCCTTGGAAAAGCTTATGTAATTGAGTTTGTATGTCGTGTTACTTTAGATTGTTAAATATTGGTATTTTGGTTTTACCAATCATCATTTCGAGAAAAATAAAGCTGTGATATTTTAAATTTCAGATTATTTTAGGTCTATAAAAAAACTGAATTAAATGACGGTGAGCAATGGGTTGCTCACCGTCCGGTAAGGACCACGCCGTGGTCGACGGCGCGTCGTGTTTCACGCGCGCCTCAAAAAGATGTTGTTAGGACAAGTGTAGGGGTCCACTAGGGCCGATACCTGCCGGGGTCGCGTGGAAGTTCGAAAGGATTACCGAGGCCCCTGGCAACACAGGCAACGGAAGGAATGCGGGTGGGTTTTAGTCAGTAAGAGTCTGACACACCTTCCCGCTCCGCCCACAGCGGGAGAAGTTATTTGATAACTTCCCACCCAAAAAAAAAGGCGTCCAATTAGCTGGCTAATTTAACCAGATGGCTGCGACATATACACCAGCCTCAGGTATTCTATAATAAGTTTGAAAATCGGTTCAGTACTTTTCAAGAAAATCAACGAAAAAAACAGTTTTAATTAAAAATTATAATATTTTTCTGTTTCCATTGAAAGGGTATTTCAGGGGAAACAGAAAAATATTATAATTTTTAATTAAAACTGTATAGCAAATAGGTATAGATAACTCGGGAGACAGGGAATTTTATAAGGAGTTCAATGTAATTTAATATGCCTTATGAATCCATAATTAAGAGTTTATAAGTATAAATGTGATGTAAAATAGATGAATAAATTGTTCAAATAAAACTTTAAAACTGGAAGCAATTAGCGGCTCTTGTGTAAAACAGTACAATTTGTAGTCATCGGCAAGTTACTTATTATATTTTCAAAACCATCAAGTTAGTTCAAGTAGTGTTCTTGGAGAGTCCCGAAATTTGCTTCCTGAAAATTCGTGGAGACTTGTGTTATTATTCAGGTAAAAAACTCCTTTATCAGATGTCAAAAACAACTTTTAATAGAAGTCAAAAACCCTTCCTCATCAAAAACACTGGTACCTACATTGAAGCCGGTAGCCGTCTTGAAGATATCTGGAATCAATAGGTGCAGGCCTCACACTGGGATAAACCTTGGTAGGCATACACCCTCCCTACACACCCTTCGCGTCCATCGATCACGCCCGTCCGGCAAATAGCATGCACCTTTGACCAATGTCGTCGTAGGTTTATGTCGACTCATGAACCTAAAACATGTTTAATGACCTGTCCATTTGAATCAGAGTCTGTCAGTGTCATCTTTTAATTCGGTCTGACATAAAAAGAAGTTGGCTGAATGTCATTCTGCGATACAAACTTTACGACGCAATACATAATGCTGAGTCGGTAAAGCAAATTCTATCGTATAATGAGCAGTCAAAAATACACATTGTGACGATCGTTTTTTGGCTGAGTCTGTGTGTTCGATACCTATTGTCTTTTTGGTAGGAAATTAACAAACATATGTTTATGCCATATGTTTATTTTGTTACGATAAAAATTGCAATAAACTGTTATTTTGTCAAATTGCAGCCGACTTGCCATATAATTTGTTCGCATATTGTCGAATAAAATTTATTTTATTTATATTTAGGTACGGTTAGTTTTGGTTGAAAAAGATGGTGGTCAAGCGCGATCACCTGAGCGCTTACACCGGTCGCACTTACGCTGAGCGCGTAGTTTAAGTACCTATGTATTTGCTGCTACCCTCTCATTTTATTTATGAAATTATTACAATAATTTAATAACGTCATTTTTTTTTCAATATTGTGGCTCATATTGTAATAAATTCGTAATCATTATTATTATATATTGAGAAAGGTGTTCTTAGTTGGTAAAAGTGTTGTTAATATTAGTAAAACTGTTATTTTATATTCTATAGTCAGTATATTTTACGTTAGTAAAGATTTTTTCCAAAAAAAACAAGCGATTGAAAAAACCAATGAACTAAAGAACATTTTGCTTGCCAGATCATGTCATTATACATTTTTCTCAAGACACTTAAAAAGTCAAGGATTAAAAGGAAGTCCATTATTTCCACTATTAATAACAATTACGCAATACATCTCAGGTAGAATAGTGCTGGTAAACTATCTCAGAGCTGCTGAGCGCTTTATAGATAAGTTAACAGTGCACCAACCCTAGGATACTATAGCTAGCTTTTATGAGATACGGATGGTAGTATGTTCCACTTAGGTCCGAATATATAAGCTGTTTCGACCAAATACCAAACTCATGAATGAACACAAAATGGATTATATGGACGAAATGTCAAATTTATTGTAGACCGTAGGGTCCGAGCTATGGTCACGCTATCTACAATTAGCTATGACCGATCTTCCCCATTGGTTGCAAACGAACCACGGCTGAATGATTTAATTCGATAGTCAATGTATCACATGTTCACAGTTGTCTGGTCAATCGATGATTGATGTACTCCATAAAAAGATCGATCTATCCTTGATCAACCTTTGCTCTAAAAGCGATGATGACCGATCGACTAGGTGTAATATCACAAATCCGTTGAAATACAACGACGCGATTGATCGACGTCATTTAATCCGATCCAGGCCATAGAAATATAAAAAACAGGAGAAGTGGCAAGGGGCGTGTCTGTGTCCGCTTGACATGAATAAAATGCTCATGTCATAGGCAAATGGTCGTTTCCGCGAACTAATGCACTTTTGACCGTGATCGTGACAACATATAAAAATGCCGTGTTGTTCAGTGGTTTCTTGTAAATACCGAAGCCAAAATAAAAACTTTGTAAATCATGGAATCACTTACCATATGTTAGTTCAAGTTTTTTACCATATTTTTTTTTTAAATCATTAAAAAGCAACAAATCATAAAATATTTCTTGCTTTTACTACGTTATTTTTGTTTTCAAACATCACAGCGACTGTACTTTTTGTGCAGTAAATACATTGCTCTTTAACTACTACCTAAGTACGTCGCTAAGTGGACTGGACATGCAATGTAAATATCACAAAACGATACTTTATCCATGCGGATGCATCACGTAGTACGGCCGCTGTGTCTTGCGACGAGTTAATGATATGCTTGTGCAGATCCACTAACGTAGGCTATCGACAACAATGTCGATTGCCTAATGAATAATATTGCTATTATAGTTTATTCTTCATTTTGTCAACCGTTTTAACCAAATTGGAAGACCCATGTGAAATAATGTTTTTTACTCGTTTTGATTTTCTCATATTGTTTATGTAAATTATATTAGTATCTGTATATTATTACTATCTGTATATTATTACTATCTGTATATTATTACTATATGTATATTATTTCATGTCTATTGCTTTTACTGAACTGCATGTGTAGTTGTGGCGAGTGGTGGGGACAAACTGGAGACACCAGGTTCCGATACATTCTCCTCCTTCTTTCTTATATCTATGGATCCAGCCTGTCCCTTGCTGGCCTTCCCCAGCAACGCTCTAAGATGAGGTCCGTACCCTACAGGGGTTGCCCTTAGCGTGTAGTCGCTTAGTTTATAAGATTATGCCCTGGCTGGAGGCCTTAATTTATTGAGGCACTCACAAAAAGTCCGGTTAAGCAGACGACAACCTCCTAGGTTAACCTGTGATGCCAATTATAAAAAAGTACTGTTTGGATTACCTTAGTATTTATTTTTGAGAAGAACGCAGGTAGCCTACCTGCGTTCCCTTGCCTGCAGTTTAATGCTTCCGTCTGGTGACATCATTTAAAGCAACTTGGGGTAATGTTAATAGAATGGAATGAGTAGTGTCACTGCGATACTCGACTACTCACGTTTAGCTGGAGACGTTTAGGGACGGTATATATAAAATTCTGCAATAATATTATAGATACACAAAAGACAGCACAACACAGAAAAGCACAATTAAGTAATAGATAACAAATTACAGGAATATATATAAAAAACAAGGTGACAATATACAAAAAAGAAATACATACTTAAAGAATCAGAGTGACTCTATGACCTAGATTTCCTCTAGATTTGAAGTATGTCGACTACAAGGTGCGGTATGCGTCTCAAGGTTGCACCAAACGGGTAGCTCGCCGTCAGATAAGTACCAGGCCCGGGTCGATGGCGCGTTGTGTTCTACGCGCGCCTCAAAGAAATGTCGTCAGCATAAGTGTAGGGGTACACTAGGGCCGATGCCTGCCGGGGTCGCGGGAAAGTCCGAAAGGGATACCGAGGCCCCTGTCAACACAGGCAACGGAAAGAACACGGGTGGGTTTTAGTCAGTAATATTCTAACATACCCTCCCGCTCCGCCAAGAGCGGGAGAAGTTATTTGATAACTTCCCAGCCCAAAAAAAAAACAAAAGGTTGCACCAAATGGGAGTCCCGCTCAGCATGTGTCAGGCAAATATACACCTGACGCTGATATTCTGCTGGATCCCTGCAGAAATTCTTCTACAATCTGTCATTTTGTCTTTCGTTTCTAACGATCTTTGTCTAGGTCCTTTTTTATGTAGAAGGATTTCTACGGCGCAATGTCAAAAATGGAGAAACGAAATGTCACTTTGCATAGAAAGACCTGTCTATTCATCGTAGAAATAGAAAGCATCATGCTAAGCCTGCTGCAGTGACATACGGACGTCGAGCAGACGAGATAAATTGGTGTTATGACAAAATGTGTGGAGTCAAAATTATGTAAACGTATACCCTGCAACTTAAATTATATATTCTACAGTAAAGTTTTGGTCAGCGGAGCGGAGTTGCATTGGGAAACTTTCTTGTTCATTAACATGTTGATTATGACTGCAGAATTTATAGAAATATTATTTCAAAGTGCCGTATTAGGTGTCGTATCAGGTGAAAAGGCATTCGTAACGTCCTTATTATATCAAAGTCGAATGAAGAAAGAAGAAAAAAAACGAAATATTGTTTATTCTGCACAAACAAAACGCACATTACATTAACGTAAAATACACACATATACAAAGTAGCTAAAAGCCTCGTAATCAACCCACATAAATTTGACAATTCTGTCAATTACCTACGTAATATTCAATGCAGGATTAAGGTTTGGAGGTTTAGCTTCAAAATAGATTTTCAATCTTCTGAAATGGGTAATCTGGGTGGGTTATGGGTGGCTGGTGGGTTGGGTAATTATAACTAGGTAAATATCTATTTTTTTATTCAACAATCACGTAAATAAATCAGTTTAATAACACACGTAGGAAGCGAAACATCCATACGTAATCGACACACGTTCAAATAACAAGGTTTCACAAAACAAACAAGTCTTTGTAATTCAACATGTTTGAAACACATGAATTGTGTGAAACAATTTGAAATGGAACAAAAATCAACTGTTTGCTAATGAAGTGATTATTTTAGCTGCGCAGTCGCACGTTTGACGTCATAGCATTATAATTTACATAGGAATTGGTATCGATATAGTTCAAAGTAGGAAACACGTGCATATGTAAATTGTAGTCGTTTGGTTAGCCAGATGGATAATAATATTTGTGTTGTGACAGTTATCAACATATACAGGTTGAAATTGAAAACTTGCGACAAACTGAAATGGGGCATTGTATACATCATTATTAACAACTTTTACTAAGGGACCAAAGCTGTAATCCCAAAAAAAAAATCTGCTTTTCCTACATTTTGATGAGGTATTGCGAACATAAATGTAGGGGACAGCAGTTTTTTTTTTGGGATTGTAGCTTTGGTCCCTTAGTAAAAGTTGTTCATAATGATGAGTACAATCTCCCATTTCGATTTGTCGCATGTTTTCAATGTCACCCTGTATATCACTATTTTACAAGGTTTTATTAGTAAGATGTATTTGTGCCCGGTTGATGGCAATAGGCTCGCCCCCTATTACATGGGACTTAAACATAACTGGCGAAATGTGGGTGTACTACAGCAGACTTAGCATGACGCTTTGTATTTCTTCGAAGAATAGACACGGCTCTTTCTATACAAATTGACATTTCGTTTCTCCTTTTTTGACATACCACCGTAGAAATCCTTCTACATAAAAAAGGAACTAGACAAAGATCTTTCGAAACGAAAGACAAAATGACAGATTGTAGAAGGATTTCTACGGTTAAATGTCGAAAATGGAGAAACGAAATGTCACATTGTATAGAAAGAGGCGTGTCTATTCTTCGAAGAAATACAAAGCGTCATGTTAAACCTGCAGGTGGACCTCTGCCCAACCCTTCGGGGAAACAAGGCGTGATGTTGTTATGTTATGTAAAAGTAAGATGTTCATTTATGTTTTATGTATTTCGGTGGTTAGTTTAAAAGAGTATAGGGTTTTTAGACTGCCTTCATATTCAACGTTTTAGCAAATTGCGTGAATACCTGGCCAGTATCAGGTCTTATTTAAGCCCCGAACCATGGTGCTCTAAGCAGAAAGGCAACAATCAGTTAACAAATCTTTACTCATATGGTGAACAATTAAAACAAAAATCTTCGACCAATAACAAAGGTTGTACTATCAAGTCCAAAGCGCAACGAATCAGCGCGACTAGAAGACTTGAGAACTCGCGCAGACAGCTCAAGATCCGTTAGTTTTTAGATTGGATGGCAGCCCTGTGACCACTCGCTACGTAATTAGTTAGCACTGCTATGTGTCTTTATGATCATTCTGATCTTGTTTATATATTCTAAAAAAAAGGTAGAATGTGCAAGCTGGAGTTGAGAGATATGATGGATAAAAGGTATAATGACATGATGTCTGTTTCAAATAAATTACTTAATTCAAATAAATTATCTATTAAAGCTAAGCGCACATTACGCGCTCTTTGTATTAAGGCTTGTCCACATCACCACGTCACGATGTCGTCAACGTGGAAAGGTGCGGTGTCGCGGCGCGGTGCATAGACATGACGTGCTAATGCACGGTACGGCAACGTTGCCGCGGAACGACGTGTCGGACGTCGTCGGAAGCGGTACGTGATGTACGCACCGTTCCACGTCAACGACGTCGTGAAGTGGCGATGTGGACAAGCCCTTAAGTGTACATATTTTAATAGGTACATATTTATATTTAAACAAAAAAAAAATATTCCTCATTTCTCACTATTGTAACTACCACTGTTTGTCTCTGCATCATCCAAAGGTTGACTGGTAGAAAATGCTTGTGGTGTTGAGAACGTTTACGCCGTACGGCATTTCATAAAAATTTTCAAGTCCTTATTTTTAGAAATGACTGAACCGATTTTAATCAAACTTCACACACATAAGCAGGATACATAGGTCTAAAATGTTCGTAGAAACATTTTCGAAATGTCTTATTTAAAAAAAAATAATTGGTAATTTCTGTTTGTATGGAAAATTTAAAATCGCTCTAATTCAACTGTAACACTAATTTTCGAAAATGTTTTCTACTAATTTTTTGAGTCATTTCGAACATTAAGGACTTGGAAATTTGTATGAAATGCCGTACGGCGTAAACGCTCTAAGTCCACCTCTGTACATTTGCGTGCTTAAAGTATTAAATAAAAAATTACAGCCGCATCCGGCCGCAACGCAACGCATTTTCATACAAAGCACGGTGCGGTCTGGTATAGTGTGCGATGGTTCTCACAAAATGTACGAAAGTGATGTAGAAGGCTTTTTGATATGCCGTACGGCAAGCCCATTTCCCAAATCTCCGTCCTTTAAACTGAAAGCATTTATTTCAATTAAACCATTTACGGGCACTTTTGAATTGTCAAAGAAGTCGACCATTCAGGAATATGAAGCTAGTTGCCCACTCCAAAGCGTAGTAGGTTCCTATGGAGAAGAACGGGCAAGAAACCACGGACACTCTTTTAAATTATATTTTTACAAAGTATTAGTTACCTAATTTATGGAAGAGTCCATCCTTAAAGAGTTACTCAACAGCGCACACGATATAAGCAATCGTATACCTAATTTTAATCGACAAGAATAAACACTGAACTGACTGAACTAAAGGTTAGTTTATTTGGCTCACAAAAGCTAATCGAACCTCGGCTTTGAAAAGGCGGATCGATTCTTCCGAAAAATAAATATGTAAAACAGATTTGTTTTACGTTTTGATAAGGTAATCAAGGGTAAAATGAACTAACGTTTCAGGGGGGTAACCATCACCTCTTATAGCAGTATTATTTCAATATTAGTTCAGCGTGAGAAAGAGATGGAGCTATAAGCCCTGTATAGCTCCATCACTTTCCCACTGTAAAGTAATATTATAATAATACTGCTATAAGAGGTCATGGTTACCCCCCTGGTCGCAGATAGACCTAGCTCTATAACAACGTATGTACAAGTTTACATACAACGTCATCATCATCATCTGCCTACCCTTTTCCCAACTATGTTGGGGTCAGCTTCAAGTCTAACCGGATCCAGCTGAATACCAGTATTTTACATGGAGCGACTGCCTATCTGACCTCCACAACCCAGTTACTTGGGCAACACGATACCCGTGGTAATACTGGTTGTCAGACTTTCGGGCTTCTGACGACCCGTAACGACTGTCAAAGATCTACATATGACAGCCGGGACCAACGGCTTAACGTGCTTTCCGAAGCACTTTCTTGGTATGTAAAGATGGTCACCCATCCACGGACCAACCGCGGCAAGCGTAGCTTAACCTGATCGATCGGCTGTTATTACTTAGCCACAAGCCCCTATACAACACAATCGCATATACACCCAAAACAATAACCCTGTAGGCACCCAAAAGAACGGTCCTATTCATCATCAAGATCTCCCATTTTCGGGTCACAGTTTATCACGACGCTTGCGCACCAAATTCACCCAAATCACCCATATTTGGTAACATATGACCACTATTAACGTGCTGAGGTAGCGAACAGGGTATTACGAGATCGGGAAAATACGGTAATTGGGGCTTATTCGGGCGTTGTGTCGAGTAGTTACAGATTCTTTTGTCTGTGTGGAGTGTGTTTAATCTTATATTATTTGCGATGTTCATTTGTTTTTGTGTTTTGATATATTTTTTGGTGTGAGAGTGTAGCAGTGGTTTTATGGAGACCATCTTTTTATTTTTTTGCTTTGTCCTGAAAATATCTGCTGTCTTACGTGTGTAACTTCATTCAAGTTGTGATATCCAGGTTTCGTTAACAGTGGTGGTGGTTTTGTGTGTGCTGGTAAAGCAAAGGTAGAAGTCGTGGTATGCAAACAACCAGGAACTCTTAAGTTTATGGATGAAGGAAACTAGCGTGTAACTATACAATGAATCTTTAAACAGTTTACAAAATTCTAACCGAACGCACTTAACTCTGCTTGAGTTTGGCTCCGTCTTTCAGTCATGAGTTTTCATAGTCACTCAGTAAGGTCACAATCTGACGACACCAAACCCCGCCGCTTAATATCAATATAGCTCATGGAAGCTGTTATGTACCTAAACCAAACTAAATTCAATCTTCCCTACCTACCTATAGTCCTAATAACGCCCTAGTTGATATATACAACGTCGCAAACACACAAGAGCTATAATTATAACTACTTCGTCCAGTAGTTCGTATAATGCTCGGCTATTTGCTTGCAATTTAATTAGTGACTAAGCTCTGCTGTTCATTAATTACAGCGTACAGCTTCCTGTGATAATAGCGATGGAGTTAGGTATTGGACACATTGGTTTACAGTTACATGTGTATACTGTATATGTGTGGGGTATATTGGCGTGGCAGCAGAGTAGTACAATGATACTCATAATTCATGAGATAAAACAATATTGAGTATATTGTTTTACTACTCTGCTGACAAGTAGGGCCCTAATACTGAATGTTTTAAAAATTTTTTTATTCATCGTCTTAATTTTTTTGGTCCATCTATCGCATGTCGCATTAGAGCCGGCCCGCAGAGCAGCCAAGGCCAATATGGCGGTGACTATGGCTTGCATCAGCTAACCGTGTAGCATCTTGTTTACTATTGATTTCACATTATCTTTCCCAGTTTTCAATTATTAAGTTAAGATTAAAAACGCGATTTTAATACGCTAAATCGAATAATTTTCCGAAAATTTTCAGTTAAATGCCTACAATCCGGATAAAAGTTGTATAGTTCACTTGCATCGAACTACACAATGTTTTTTTTTATACACACATGACTTATTTGAATTAATGTGAATGTCGGGACTATGTGGATTATATGTCTTTTCTTCTTCAATTTTAATGATAATGTGGCAGTTTCAGTAGGTAATTTATGCGGCCTACACAAATGTTCTTTCTTTGGTATTGTTCATTGTTCATCATATATATGTATATATATGATATACTATATGTCTCTCTAGTTATAAAATAAGTATTTAAAGTGATCTGTGGAAAACGTAGTGGGTAGCATATTTATCACAGTTTAGTATGTAAGCCTTGTTATAACACTGTAATATGTTACTGTTTGTTTTTCCTTAATAAATAAATAAATATTATCATAATCTGACAATGTGACATATTTGTCAAAAAATTACAAAGTTGACACATTTTCGCGACAAGCACTGTTTAATAAAGCAAAAAATATATGTCAAATTGCCGGATAGTCGCGTGTCACCTGCCCCCCAAATGTAATTTTTCTATGAAAATCTTCAAATAGGTACCTCTCCACAGAGGCTGTCTCTAGCACATGCCAAGAAATTTCAGGAGCAAATAATTTGATTGGGTTTTGTTACTTCGCTTAATTAATCATAACAACCAACATTTGATGTCATGTAAAGTTTGACAGTAAATTAATTTGAAAATGATTAAAAAAAAACATAATCAAATCAAAAATTTAGTCAAAATCAAATTACTAAAAAAAAATATTGGCCTGACCCAATGGAATCGAGAGTCTTCGAGCCCCTGGCCGAACCCAGAACAATTATGACCCTAAATTCCTGCAAAGACTTACTTAGAAGAAAGCAAAAGTTAAATTTTAAATGAAAAATAAAAGACTACGATAAAATCTATGTATTGTAGTCCAACCCTTATTTTGATGAAAGATTATGACTCTATCGCTTCACGTACGGGCGTGGGCGATAAATATCGACCTCTTCTTAATTACAACCGAGTTATGGCTTTGCTATATTGATATCAATTTCTGGGACCGTAATCACAAGGATCAAATACATTCTGTTCAGCTTCTATATACGAGTAACTTTCCCTGCAAGTTATTGTGATTTCGCGGTTGATTTCACCAAAGCCTTCTTCGGCGACGCGACGGTGGTAGTCAGGAACATTGTCCGTTAGCGTGGAAGTTGAGAGTGAGTAAGATACACAATAATTGGTGTGATGCCTGGGTAAAAAAGAGAAATTCTATTTAGTCCGTCAGTCAGATAATAAAAAAATATTAGACACGTAATTTTTACTTTGTCATAATAAAAAAAAAATACTTAGATAAAACACATGAAAGTTGGAGAGTGGGGGCTCGCTACATCACAATTCAGTATAAAATCTAGGAAGGCGTGACGTCATGACAATTTTTTTTAACTCATTGTATCGCCACAATCTTTTGATTACGTAAAAAAAGAAAAAAAATATGTGTCCAATATTTTTTAATAATATTCCCGACGGAAAAAAAAATAAGTCATCATCCCTGTTATACTTAAATAACAGCAACATTTTTATAAAAATTCCTCAGCCCCGACCCACGTCGCGGGAAGGTACCTACTAATGGGTCACCGAGGCCCCCGCAACACAGGCAACAAAAGGAATACGGGTGGGTTAAAACCCACCCGTATTCCGTCAGTCACACCCTCCTGCCTCACCCAGAGCGGGAGAAGTTATTTGATGATTACCCATCCAAAAAAAAAAGCCCGGACCCACCGTGTCGCATCGCATTCTTTTTCAGCTCCTAAGGGTCGTAGCGTGATGTTAAATAGCCTTATAACCTTCATCAAGAATTGAGCTATCAAATGCAAATCCGACGGGTAGTTCCAGAGATCTCTTCAGCTTTATTATATTCGTATAGAAGTTATAAGACAATTGTTTTTATTTTTTATATCTAAACAAGTTACAGAGCATTATCAAGGACAGCCAAGGTGCCCACTTTAGCCTAAGCAATCTCCGATACCCATCAATACGTAGGTAAACAAAAAACTAGAAATTACATAAAATTATTAAAATTTTGTGTAGCTTATTAAATCAGTCTGATTTAATAAGCTTCACGAAATTATATTATAATTATGTATTATATTGTTTGATTTATATGCGCCAAAAACGTTGTAGACACTAGGCCTGTATTTTGCGTGAAATCAAAATAACTTAAAATTCAAATTGTAAACAATTTTAGTCTACTTAAATGCGAAATGCCTACAAAAGCAAATACTTATATCTCAAGACAGCAAGATTATTCGTTAACGCGTCTTATGTGGCTCTCATCGAAAACTAAAAGCCTTAAAGGATTACTTTAAAAGCTTAACTGTGTACATTTATTTTTACGATGTAGACACGAATTCACTTTAAGATTTCATCAAAATGTTACTTATGTGGACATAAGCCTTTTAGGATACATATCTATAGATAGTACGTATCATAAAGGAATAAGAACGTGTGTATTTAAGCCTTTCACTTCCTAGCAGGGAATTTCTCATGTACCTAACTCACTCATAGTCATTAGTGAGTTGAGTGAGTTAAAAAAGTAATGTTGTCCACTAACGTTACGTTAGGCTATAGTCCTCCGCCGACCGCTTACAGCGTCACGCCGAGCCGTATATAGAAATATATACTGTTGTAGTCTCTTTCACACGTCAACGAGTCGGTGCCTTGACGTCGTAAGCGGCATTCAAACGCTTTGCATCGCGTCTCTAGTTATTTCGAACCATTGCAGCGTCAGGTCGTGTCTAGTGTCAAGCGTCACTACAAAATGGCGAATCGAATGACGTCGTCGTGCACTGCGGACGTATTGACCGCCACGGTGCGCGTTGTGTTCAGACGTCGATCAGAACGATGAAATCTTACGTCGCATATAGCCTAAAATAGAAGACTAAAGCCTTCATGAACAAAAATTTTTTTTCATTATTCTGTAGTAAACTATGTATGTGTACTGATACATTCTGTCAAGACTCTTGGAAATCAGAAGTAAAAGTTAACGAGTAAAAGTAAAGTTAAGAATATTCACTCACAAAAAGCTGGGATGAAGAAATTGGCTAACGATTTCTTCGACTATAGATTTGAAAGGCGATCACAAACGATAAAGACTTCTCAAGCCATTTTAGTGAGCAGAGCCTAAAGATAGATTTGTGTTTTGTGACACACTATGGCTTCCATAAATTCAATGTCGCCCAGTCAGCTATGGAACGGGCTATGCTTGGAGTCTCCCTGAGGGATCAAATCCGGAACGAGGTGATCCGGCAGAGAGCCAAAGTTGTCGACATAGCTCACAAAATTAGCAAGCTGAAGTGGCAATATTATCCGTAGAACCGATGACCGTTGGAGTAGACGTGTTCTTGAGTGAAGACCGCGGATTGGCAAACTTAAGGTAGGACGACCTCAGGCTAGGTGGAGCGACGTTCTTAGTAGGGTGACTGGTAGCAGCTGGGTGAGAGATGCCGAGAATCGAGCTGAATGGCGTGCAGTCGGAGAGCCCTATGTCCAGCAGTTGACTGCTGTAGGCTGATGATGACGATGATGACGGCTTCCGTCTATATCAAATCAGCATAGAAACACAGATTAATTTACCATATTCCAAAACATTACATCTCCCTCGTAACGGCAAGTCATTACAATTAGCAAACATTTATCATATCACGCAACAATTTCAATTTCACTGTCTGTTATTATTTCATTTGTAAATATCACGAAACGTTCCATATAAATAAACATATAATACATACCAATGTATTTATTTATGTGTACACAGAGACAATATAATTGAAGACTTGACAGAGTGTATTTTAGTACATTACATAACGCGACATCACGCGTTGTTTCCCCGAAGGATTGGGCAGAGATGGTTTTATAATAGTACACACATTTCACCAGTTATTTTTAAGCCTCATGTAATAGGAGGCGGACAGGATTCATGACAAGAGACAGTAGGGCAAAATGGACAAACATTATAACAGAATGGCAACCACGCGATGGTAAAAAGAAACGAGGCAGACAGTCAAAAAGATGGACAGATGACATTAGCAATGAAGAGGCTAGCTGCAGGCTTAGCATGACGCCTGTCTATTTCTTCGAAGAATAAACACGGCTCTTTCTATACAAAGTGACATTTCGTTTCTCCTTTTTTGACATCCCGCCGTAGAAATCCTACATAAAAAAGGACCTAGACAAAGATCGTTAGAAACGAAAGACAAAATGACAGATTGTAGAAGGATTTCTAAGGTGAGACGTCAAAAATGGAGAAATGAAATGTCACTTTGTATAGAAAGAGGAGTGTCTATTCTTCGAAGAAATAGAGAGTGTCATGCTAAGCCTGCTGCAGGCTTAGCACGAGAACCAAAGATCGTTAAAAGAGAGAAAAAAAGATCGTTAGAAACGAAAGACAAAATGACAGATTGTAGAAGGATTTCTAAGGTGAGACGTCAAAAATGGAGAAATGAAATGTCACTTTGTATAGAAAGAGGAGTGTCTATTCTTCGAAGAAATAGAGAGTGTCATGCTAAGCCTGCTGGTCAAGGAAAGCTAAAGATCGAGAAGAATGGAAACAGCTGGAAGAGGCCTATGTGCCACAAGACACGCTGGTCACTAAACCGGAAAACCAGATGTGTTAGTTAGTTATTATATACATTGTATGCTTAGTTTCAGCAATGAAGGCTTAATAATAATAATAATAGAAGGCGACCCTATTCACATCAACCGGGCACAAATCCAGACTCCGGGCTGCTACTGAGAAATTTCAGATAGAAAAACTACTTTTCACGACTTGGGAATTGAACCCAGGACCTTACATGCTCAGCAGTAGCGCTGACGACCCACTGAACTAACGAGGCAGTCAGATGTTTTGTACATAGTTGTCCATAAATCTATGTATGTCCTGCATGTCGATTCTGTAAAAATCTTACCGTGAAAACTCGCGTGGAGTGAGCTGTCAGTGTCATCTCACTGATGCTAGGGAGTGACCAAGCATTACATTTATAATCATAATCGAGATTTGATAATATTTTTATGCTAAGAATTAGCATTGATCATTTTATATTATTTTAAAACTAGTATTTAAGTGTTGAAACGTTACTATTTAGGGTTTTATTTAATAAAATAGCAAAACAGAAATTCAGTAAGAAAATCAATTTTGTTTTTTTTATTCCAAAAGTTTTGGTAATTTTCGCAGCAGCCATCTTGCTTTTTAGATTTGACCTCACTATCGGCTTTAGCACCCCCGAAAACCATGAATACGAAACCCATGATGAAAAATCTGAAATTTTTGCAGCCGCCATCTTGCTTTTTAGATTTGACCTCACTATCGGCTTTAGCACACCCGAAAACCATGAATACGTCACCCATGATGAAAAATCTGAACATTTCCGCAGCCACCATCTTGCTTTTTAGATTTGACCTCACTATCGGCGGTAACACCCCCGAAATCCATGAAAATGACACCCATGATGAAAAATGTTTGTAGCCGCCATTTTGGATTTTGATATAAAGGTGGTATTACCAAATTTTTATTTGTCGCACATTTGCAAAAAACTCATCTTGATATTAATAACAGCGCCTCACGCGCAAGCGCGGCGTGATCTTATCACTTCACCCGATTCTTGTAACCATTGTAACCACCCGCACCGAAGTGAATCGACTAGGTGAAGTGAGTCGGTAAGCTCGACGCGCGAGTGTCGTGATCTTATCACTTCACTCGATTCTCGTTGCCATAGCAACACCACTTCACTTGGGCTGGATGAAGTGAGCCTAGCCGCCCGCCGGCCGGTGCGCGCACTGTGCGAGTGTCAGTTGAACTGTTGAATTTTGTTATAATATTGATGACGGTGATTTTATGAATATTATTTTATTATTGGCAAAGTGTAGGTCGATAAAAAATTACCTACTAGAATTAAATATTAGAGAGGTACTTATTAAATAATCCGCACGTTTTTTATTCAAATGGCTTATGTACACAGACACACACATCGTTTAGTTAGATTTCTACATAGTTTGTGAGGGGATAAATTCCATGGTCCGTCAGCTAGGCACACTTTTAGCACTCCGATCACACTTTACACACTCGGTTATCTATTCTTATTGAAAAGATTTGGGTTAATAACAACGCTGAATAATGTCGCACAGTCTTTACTGACTTAATCCACTATCGCTTCTTCACACATCGCGGTTCGGTCATGGCATTGCGTTTATTTAATCAGTTTATTTAAACTGATTTTAGCATAAAAATATTATTCAAATCTCGATTATGATTGTAAATGTAATCCTTGGTCCATCCCTAGTATCAGGTGGGATGACACTGACAGTTCACTCCACGTTCACTTCACTTAAGTTTTCACGGTGAGAAGGTTACAGAATCTATCAATCAATAAATCAATATCAATATGCAATTGGGAAATCAATGGGCTTTTGCCCAGCAGTGGTATTTGTCAGAAAGTTATATCTAGTAGACAAAATTTGGTCTTCTCCCTCATGAGGCCGCCATTGAAAGTCATAAATCAAATCAAATCAAAAGTCATTTATTCAAACTAGGCTGAGAATCAGCACGTTTCGAACGTCAAAATTACATAAGACAGTCCCCCAAAAACGCTCGCCCTTCACCACTTCCTAGTGCTTTAGCTGGCAAGAAGAAGTGGCGCAACAAACTCCCCAGCAGCACACCTGTCTGTTTAGATAGATGGGACTTTGAAAGCTTTTACAGGGTGTAA
Organism: Atethmia centrago; assembly: GCA_905333075.3. NCBI lineage: Eukaryota > Metazoa > Arthropoda > Insecta > Lepidoptera > Noctuidae > Atethmia > Atethmia centrago. The sequence goes on along the minus strand of HG995378.1, from coordinate 22,448,156 downwards.
ATTGTGAACAACCCTTGATTAGCCTGTAGTGATTCCAAACATTTTTAGCAGTGCTAATAAGACAAAAAAATACTTAACAAAATCAACATTTCGCAAAGAAGAAAGGTACACGTCAAATTTTAACTACGTATACCTTAATAAAAATAATAATTATTAGAGTCCTAACCACCGGTAGCTTGGACTCTGCTCCCGACACCGGCGGACCACTATTTTTTATATTTTTAAATGTTTTTTTTATACCTTTTTTCAAGAAATATTTAAAAATATATTTTATAAGTAAAAAAATAAATAAACGAAATAATAATCATAATATACTTTTTTTTGTTTGGGAAATTATCAAATAACTCTTCCCGCTCTGGGCGGAGCGGGAGGGTGTGTCTCTTACTGACTTAAACCCACCCGTGTACCTTCCATTGCCTGTGTTGCGCCAGGGTCCACGGTATCCCTTTCGGACTTTCCCGCGACCCCGGCAGGCATCGGCCCTAATGGACCCCTACAATTATGCTGACATCTTATTGAGGCACGCATGGAACACAACGCGCCGTCGACCCGGGCCTGATCCTTATCGGACGGCGAGCTACCCATTGCTCACCGTCCGCAAGCCCGCGCCTGCGCACAGTGGAACGAATGTATGGGAGCGGTTGGACGTAGACATGTCCGAAAAATAAGAGTAAAATTATGACAAACTAATGATGCCATCTTATTCGATTACTTAATGCCTTCATAAATTGTGGTGATGAATTTCTTCATAACTCCCATATTTCGGGAGTAATTTGAGAAAATGTGAAATTTTACTATGAAAATGAGTGTATCGAGCTCTCTCCCTCCTGATTCCGGGCTTGTTTCAAGTAGCGGTCTCTAATATCGTAATGCTATTACTAAGAGCTATATTTAATACTAAGACACATAGTGCGCCAAATGTGCACTTTCTGGGATAAAAGGAAATGAAAATTTAAAAAAAACAACGTTTTTTCCCCATTTGTATTTACTTTAAACCGCAGACAGACTTATTAAGAGGTCTATAAATATATTATATATATACAGAAATATATATTAACAAAAATATTCACAAGAACTGATGAGAGTATGACTTTTAAGTAAGTTGATAATAAATTACCTAGTTTCATTAAAAGTACAATAAATAATTAAGATGTAAGCTCTAATTTACTAAGTTACACATTTTAAAACAATAACATCATTTAATTATCTTCGTCATCATCATCATCATCAATTAATTCAAATTCAGAATCGATGTCCGCTAAATCATTTATGTTAACAAATTCGATATCACTTTTCTCAGAATCCGTAAGCTCATAAAATTCCTTAAAAGAAGATTTTTTTACAAACTTATTTCCTTTTGGACGGATACTTGTAACAAGTGGATCAGAAGACAGTAAAAGATTGTGCATAATATCTTCATTGCATGAGATACTGCTATGCTTTCGAGAATGCCCCTCTCTATATTTTCTAAAATCTTTATTTCTAGCCTCAGATGCCTCTTCGGATAGAAAACCAAGGGGCACAATTGACATGTTCTGAACTATGTCTGGCCCATGCATTAAAATTTTATGAAGTGAAGAAGGCATATAATACCATGGGTATAACTCCACGTAAAGCTTAGCAGTATCAAAGCAGAACTCTCGGAATTTAGTTACGTTGATCTTCTCTCCTGATGAAATACACTGCAAGATCACACAGATTTTTCTTAAAAGCATAGCATCTATTCCGGTCAGTTCAGCAGATTTAGTGTAGTTTTCAAAAAATCTCCTTGCCGAGTTGCCATTGTTGGTGGATCCACTGCCTTGTTTCACAACATCGAGAAGTAAGCCCGTTTCTCTTCTTACAGCCTCTTGAACTCTTCTCTTCCTGTCATCAACTTGCCTTTTTGCTATATCACCCCTTACTTGCCATGATTTTATGTCTAATTTGTAGGAAATGTGTAATAAGCATTCCATTGAGCGAATCCAAGCGTGAAGGGTGCTTAAGCTATATTTATACATGTCCTCGTTTGCGTGTTTATCTTTGATTAACTCTAAATTATTCATTTCTTTAGGACAAGCCTTGCATATGTCACACACTGAAGCTGCTGTATTGGATATAATGGAATGAATTTTACCATCAATCATTGTCAACAGCAGTTGGTGTTTGACACTAATTCCATCAGTGATGGTGGATGGAGTTAAGGCTTCAATCTCTGCTTCGATTTCAGCCATCTCTCTCTGCACATTTTCTTTGGTTTCCTTTATAAACTTAAACAATATTGGCCGGCAAAATGAAGTGGAAGATGGTCGCTCGTTTTCCCAAATTGTTACACCTTTTGAGACGAGCCGCAGTGGTACAAGACTAATCATAAAATTACTAGCAAGATCGATTTGCTCATCTTCACTCGTCCTTTGATGATAAATGCTTTGGCTAGATGATCCGTCAAAACCCCATTTGCTGGTCAATACGAGCTGTTGATTGGGATCAACAGGGGTTTCTAACGACCTAATAAGTCTTCTTGAGGTTAAATCCATCAAGGCTTGTAATTTGATTTTTGCAGAGCTCTCTGTAACTGTGAGATCTTCTTTGGCCGGATAGCACTTAATTTTTTCTTTAACCAACATGTAGTAACTCGGGTATTGAAGAGCTCCTTCTTGAGTGTTGAAATCCCGAAGAGTGTTATAGCGCCATTTCGATAAGTTCATCGATACATAAAGAGCCAATGCCTTCAAAGGGGATATTTCCCGTACCTGAATTGATTTACCTTCAATGAAGGCTTTGATTTTTGAGGCCTCTTCTGGATTCTCCGTCAAGTATTTCATAATATAAGCTGTATCGCTTTGTCCTGCCTTTTGAAGCGCCCTTTCGGCCGAAAACATAATTTCAGCGCTGCTACTGCTGCATGAAAGACTATCTTCAGTGCGTCTTCTTTTTTGCCGGTTACTAAGGTCCTCAAAAGATTTACGAGGACTAGGATGTGTACAAGTTGAAGCATCAGATTTAGCAGGAGAAATTATGGGCTCGATGACGTCACTTATATTTTCTGTAGAAGGTTCCATATTTTCATTCTGTAATTCCGGCCATTGAATTGCAGCCTGTAGCCAAATCTCATGTTTCTTCCGAAACTTATCTGTGCTTCTTCCAGACTGTGTCCATTTTGCATAAATGCGGTAGCAAAATCGACGACACCAGTCTTTTAAACTTGTTTCAGCACTTTCACATAACTGAACACAACTGTTATCTTTTAAAACACTGAACAAATAGTTAAAGTCGCGTAAATCTTTATGTGCGCGTGCGCATAAAGCAACGTGAATATCAAGATTTGTATTAAAATTTGGAAAATACATTGCGAGATTAGCTTGGATACAACGAGGTGTAAATCAACACTGATTTTAAAGTTACTAATAGTGACCTATTTATATAAAATCCAGGTATCCCAGGTATCCTTTGTTAAATATTGCAAGGTAATTAGTTATTGTGATAATTAGTAAATGATGCATGCTAAATTAGTGTATTAAGAGCCATTTAGTAATTAAATAATAGCAATGTTCTTATCAGTAATCATTAGTGCATCAGTTTTATATGTAAACCTTAAGTCCCTAATTATATATCCTAATTAGCTTATATCTTCTCTAATTGGCTGCTCAGAAATGTTATTGTAATAAGGTAAACCTTTAGAAAAACGGTTTTAATCAACAAAATAAACAAAAAATAAAAAAATTGTGTTATAAAATAAACATCACTCTTTATCCCAGAAAGTGCACATTTTGCGCACTATGTGTCTTAGTATTAAATATAGCTCTTAGTATTAGCATTATGATATTAGAGACCGCTACTTGAAACAAGCCCGGAATCAGGAGGGAGAGAGCTCGATACACTCATTTTCATAGTAAAATTTCACATTTTCTCAAATTACTCCCGAAATATGGGAGTTATCAAGAAATTCATCACCACAAGTTATGAAGGCATTAAGTAATCGAATAAGATGGCATCATTAGTTTGGCATAATTTTACTCTTTTTTTTCGGACATGTCTACGTCCAACCGCTCCCATACATTCGTTCCACTGTGCTGCGGTGGAATTTAAAACATCATCATTCCTCATTTATACATAGAAACTCAATCCTAAATTGCGTGTTTTGTTCACACGGACATACAAACAGACGCGAACATAATTATAATAACGTGAATCCACATTATAATTTACAACAAACAATGTCGTTTAAAACTTTATAGGCTTTATTAATATCCGAAACTATAAGGTTGTCATCAAAAGTTTCGTGCCTTCTATGTTAGACGCAAATTGCTGAAGCTCATGCAAAAAGGTTCAACAACCCTGATACCGCTTGCCAAATTGGAAACGGCACATGTCTAAACATCGCGTTTGTTGACTATAAATTAAAGTTCAGAATCGGTAATCAATACGTTTTCGATAATATTTATAAACATAGGTAGTTCCTATCAGATTACTCTTAGTCTGCAAACGTTCTCCGACAGTCATTTCTCCTTTGGACTAATCACTTTGTACGTTTCGTTTTTGAGAGATTCGTCGATAGAACGCTACCTGATCGCTGTCAGTTTCATTGGTGAAACCACAGAACAGAAAAAAGCAGTAGAAATCGCATAGCGCTTTATTAGTATCGGAGACAGCGTACCCAAACTCACACTTATACAGGTTAATTATATTTCGTACCACTAAGAAATCCTTGGAGTGATTTGTAATTCAATAGTGAATGAAAGTAGGAAATAAGTCAGTCGTCGCTTATTTGGAAATAAACCACGGTTACATGTTGATAGAGTTGTTTATTATCTACTCCTTTTAATTAAATATAGTGCCTTTTCCGTTTAAAGCGCACACAGAATAGTTTAATGAACAAGTTACGCTACCCGCCGTTAGATGTCACTATGATAAATGCATTCAATCAGCTTTAGTAAAGAATTTCCAGACAACCCAAAATCTCAAAGGAGCTGGGACGATATTTATTGCGATTTAACATACAAATCGATTCTGAGCCGCAGTTCAGGTCCGGATTGCGCAAGACTTTTGACGGTCGGAGCCAGACAGGCCGGCCATTGGCTACATGCCCATCCTTCTCCATATACCGGTACCTTCCTAGATCTGACCTTGCTTCGTCTGGTGGCTGGTCTGCGGCTTGGGGTCACAGTATACACTCCACACACATGCCCTTGTGGCACGGACGTGGACCGACTGGGTCACCACGCACTTTGTTGTCAAAAAAGTGCAGGCCGCTTTTCAAGACATGCGACACTTAATGGCATAATCCGTCGGTCTCTTGCCAGCATCAATGTACCTGCTTTTCGTGAGCCGACTGGCATTGTCAGAGAAGAAGTTGTCAAAAGACCTGATGGTGTGTCTTTGGTTCCGTGGAGTTTGGGACGGATGCTTGTGTGTGACGCTACCTGTGTAGACACACTGGCTACGTCCCACCTTCAACGGACTACTTCTAAAGTGGGTGCAGCGGCAGAAAATGCAGAAAATCTGAAAGTTATTAAATAAGGAGGCCTTGGCAGAGAGCACAACTTTATGCCCTTTGGCGTCGAGTACCTCGGTCTGTGGGATCCCAGTGCGCATAAGTTATTTGCGGAAATCGCGAAACGTCTAGTTGATGTAACTGGTGACGGAAAAGCTGGCGGCTTTCTCGCGCAACGCATCAGCATTGCAATTCAGCGAGGAAATGCCGCCAGCATCGTCGGTACAAAGCCCCTAGGGCCTTTTTTTAGGCTTAACTTAGTATTGATTTAATTTAGTTAATGTTAATAATCATCTTGTAATTTAAAGATGTATTACGTTACCACTACGATTGATATTTCCGTAAAGTGTCCGCAACATTCCATAAAATATTGTTATTCAAATTTTAGTCGTAATAAAATAAATTAGGACTTACCGATGGTATTATATACCACCATTTGATAAATTTTTGGTTCTGCTATCGTATTAAACAGCACAATATTTATTTTTGTTTTCATGATTTTGTGGCCGTGACGGTTGTAACAAGACTGAAGTGCGTGGTTCGTGCGCGGAGCAGACTTTTGCGGAACTCCGCAAAACTCAGGGTACGCGGGCCCCGCCTACCTGCGACCTCTATTGTTTTTTTCTGTTCTGTGGGTGAAACTTAAACTTAGTCTATTACTAGGGGCCCAGTGACGATTGGCAGACATTAAACTCACCACTGATTTACAACTCGGGCATTCAAGTTTCAAATACAATCAATGTCATTTTATGCCTCGTGAAAAAGTAAACGAATTTTCCGAAGATATACCACTTTAGTATCGGTTGGGCGTTATCCGAAGCTAAAGATATCTTTTATTTTTCTTCGCCGCTGACCCTATTTCCCTTAAATAATATAACATCGGCAATGAATACAGAATTTTCCTCGTCGGGCGAGATATTCAATAATCTTTTACGTGTACAAACGATAGATTGTGTTCTCGTTTAATTTTCCTTGTTATTTTCGCGATACGATGAATAAATATTACAGACTAAAGATAACAATTATTTAATTCGTTTTGAAGCACCAGTCTAATTACGTCACACGGTAAACTCGTAACTCTCTTAAATGTCGCGTGATACACCATTGGTGCATAAGAACTTAGGAATCCGGATTCTGGCGTTCAACGGGCAATGACAATCGCTTTAATTTTGACAGTTTAATAATATCCATTGCATTGAGTTCGTTATGTGAACACGGATTTTGAAACATAAGGCGCAATGGATAGACTTGAATTGTCAAAATGAAAGCTTTTGTCATTATGAGTGTCTTACGCAGTTAGGCTACCATGCTCACGGTGAGAAATAGACAGCTCGCCATCTGATAGGCCCGGGTGGAGTGCCTTAAAGATATGGCAGCACAAGTGAACCCCTAGTCCACTAGGGCTGATGCCTGCCGGGGTCGCGGGAAAGTCGAAAGGGGTACCGTGGACCCTGGCAACACAAGCAACGGAAGGAACACAGGTGGGTTTTTGGTCCGTAGATCGGATTCTGACACACCCTCCCAGGAGGATGATGTCTGGGTAAAAAAAAAGAAATCCTATTTAGTCCATCAGTCAGATAATAAATAAATATTAGTCACGTATTTTTTGCTTTATCATATTAATACAAAAATACTTAGATAAAACGCATTAAAGTTGAGGAGTGGGGGCTCGCTACGTCACAATTCAGTATAAAATCTAGCAAGGCGTGAAGTCATGTCACATTTTATCTCAATGTATCGCTATCATCTTTTAATTACGTAAAAAAGAAAAAACACGTGTCCAATATTTTTTAATAATCTTGGTACCAGACGGCCAAAAAAAAATTGTCATCATCCCTATTTAGTCACGCATTAATTTTGTTCTAGACCTATAAAATATCACAAGAGAACAGTTTCCTAAATTCGCAAGGCAATTTATACGGAGCGAGCAATCTAAGCAATGTTAATGGGGCCAAGAAAACACGTTTGCCATAAATATTGTGGCAGGTTGCTAGCACAATGTCTCACTACAGTAGACTATGGTTTCCTTTCGTTTGTATTTACGACTTACGCAGTGTGATGAACGATGCAGGAGACATTGGTAGGATTATTTTGACTTTGCTAAAATCAAAATGACATAAATGCTGCTGCCAAGGCAGGTCGCGATACCTCGCGCACGTATGGGAGTGGCGCGAGGAGCCGAAACGCCGGGGCGTAAGCCTGCTGCCGCGAGAAATCGCGGCACAGCGGACGGAGCTCCGGCGGGATCTCATGGCGTCATGGAGAGTACGGTTGTCGCAACCCAGTGCTGGGCACGCCACAATTGCGGCGATAAGTCCCCTCTTTGAGGAGTGGCTAGAGAGGCGCCACGGCGTCCTCACCTTCCGCCTGACGCAGGTCCTCACCGGACACGGCAGCTTCGGGAGGTTCCGGTGTCGGATAAGGCGGGAGGAAACGCCCGGGTGTCACCACTGTGTGGATCGCCCGGAGGACACGGTGGAGGTCTGCCCGGCTTGGGCAGAGCACCGCCGTGTCCTCGTGGAGGCGATCGGCGGCAGAGATCTCTCGCGTCCGGCCCTGGTTCAGGCCATGGTACGGAGCGAGAGGGCATGGGCAGCCGTCACCTCCTTCTGCGAAGCTCACGAAGGAGGAGGCGGGACGGTTGAGGGAAAGGCAAATTTCGCACCCTCTCGCCCTTAGCCGCCGCAGGAGACGCCCTGGGCGTCGGGAATCCCGGGCGGATTTCCGGCCACCGTAGGCACGAGCTTGCGGACGGTGTGGGTAGCTCACCGTCCGGTAAGGACCAGGCCCGGGTCGACCTATCCCGAATCAGCCTATAATATTCCCACTGCTGGGGCACAGGCCTTCTTTCTATGAGAGGGAATGGGCCATAATACACCACGCGGGCCCAGCGTGTGTTGGGGATGTCACATGTATTTGAATTTTATGTTCTAGGATATGCCGGTTTCGTCACGATGTTTTCCTTCACCGCTTTGCGAGCAGTGGCGATGAAATTATTTACACAAAATAAGCGCCTGCCTGGGTTCGAATGCATGACCTTCAACTCGTAAGTCGGGTCCATTACCACTGGGCCACCACTGCTCTCACACAAACATACCACTAAAATAATTATTTTAGTTACTACGTTCTAGGCATTCCATGTATACTAAAATCCCAATACAAAACACCCAAATCAGAAGGAAATACTTCCACACAACACTAACAAAAACTGACCACAGCTAAAACCCAGCACACACGATTGCAGATATGGGTCAAACCGTAGTCAATACACAGAATTTATGGTGGCACCATAACTTTCGATACATCCGCGCGATCCGGCTGATTTATTGCGCGTATTAGGGTTGTGTCCGGAACTGTGGGTTCAGATTACCGCGCATTCAATGTAAACGCCCCTAATAGTTTCGTATTGATATCGCTTCAGTGTTTTTGCAGATAGTTTCAGCTGTGTGTCTTACAGGTTTTTGTAGCAAATGGGAGAGATAATGATCATTACAATATTATAGTATCATTTTCATGAGATTGAGATAGTCATTCGCAAATGACAGGTTTTTGTACGAGATAGTTTATCTGGTTTTATCAAGCAGGCCTAGTATTAACTGGCAAAACGTAAGTGCATGTTATCGCTAATCTTATTCAACAGTGTCCTTTTATCAAGCACAATGTTTTCTGATAGCATAGTAAAAGGTTTCTGAAGCTTCCCTTACATTTCATGTGGTTTGAAAGGCAATGAACAAAAAGGGACAGGGGGCGTAAAATACAATTTATCACTGGTTTCAATGATGAAGGAAATGTCGTAAAGAAACGCTCACATTCACGTCATAAAATCTAACGAATTTAATGGTCTGGAAGCGTTGATAGATATGGCCAGTTGTCATTGGAAGCATTTCGTTTGGGGATGCGTTGAGTGCCAGCCATTTGATACAGTGAACTGAAATTCAGCTTGGGTGTTCATTCGAGTTTTGTGCTTCATCATCATTATTAACAACATTATCATCATATCAGTTAAAAAACGTCTTCTGCTGAATGTTAGCCTACCCAAGAAACTCTACAATCATGTTATACGTATTTAAATAAATATCTAGTTATTTCATTGTTACGATCCAAAATTTATACTACTTGGAGTCTTTCTAGTAAATGGTCAAGGTCCGGTTTTCTTTAGCCCAGAAATATAAACCAGTGAACGAGTTTAAGTACACGAAAACTTTAACTTTTTAAATGTAAAGCATAATAAATTCCCTTAAACGCTTTAGCAAGTTAAGCAGCACAAGGAGAACCAGTAAATAGTCCTTTAGTTATTCTCTTGTAAGCATAAACATCTAAATGGGCTGTAGGTAAACAGTTCGTATAGTTTTTAAAATAAAAAATGAAGTCTTCATGCAGTAAATTTTTCTATCTACGGTATTTAATGTACTTTCCCTCCATGAGGCAAAGTCGTGGGACGCCCTCTATACGCAGGACATTTTCACTGTAATATCACCTACCAAGTATTTACTCATGCGGCAAGGTAAAATGAAAGGGAATTTCATTTTCTGTGTCGCCCGGAGACAAATGTACACGCGGACTTAACGGCAATAACGTTGGGGAGTGTTTGTGTGTCGTGTGGGATTGTGGGTATGTACATATTTCAGATGTTGACACGCATATCACGCGGTTTTTATTCCCAGTTCCCACAGGGATCTACGTGCTCGGTGCTGTATTGTATAGGTAGTGTGTTCGATTCTGATTCCGTGATCAGCTGTTTATGAAAAAATAGGTATCTGTCCACCCAATGGAAACTATGCACCTGTATCCCTTGTAATTTTCGTTTTAGAATACCTACCTACAACTTATCGTTGATGGATCTCATTTATTATCCTGTTGATAGTTTTTATCATTTGAGGCTTTTTGGAGGGGCTTGTGGCTAAGTAATAACAGCGGCACGGGCCGATCGATCAGGTTAAGCTACTCTTGCCGCGGTTGGTTCGTGGATGGGTGACTATCTTTAGATACCAAGACCCCTACGTGCCTAAGAAAGCACGTTAAGCCGTTGTCCTGGCTGTTATTTGTAAATTTTTGATTGTTACGGGTCGTCAGAAGCCCGAAAGTCTGACAACCAGTCTTACTAAGGGGTATCGTGTTACCCAGTAACTGGGCGGTGGGGGTCAGATAGGCAGTCGCTCCATGTAAAATACTGGTATTCGGCTGTGTCTGGTTAGATTGGAAGCTGACCCCGAGATAGTTGGGAAAAGGCTAGGCAGATGATGATGATGAGTTTTTATCATTTAATTGTAACGAATATCGAGTACTGAATTAATATCTGTACACCGTTAACGGCAAAACATAGTGACCTCTAATCTATATACCTATTTGAATTACAACACCTTTTACAACTATGTTTTACAAATAAAGTTTGCCTTTGATTATAATTTTAATAAAAAGAAAAATAAATTGTATGAAAATTATTATCTCATTCCTCCGAAGGGATAAAATCATCATTCTCATTTGTCTCCAAAATTTTTAAATGTACTAGGTACCTACATAATGTAATTTCACTCTGAGCTGGCATTTGTATATTGGGCTTTCAATCAGTCGGCTCGCACTAAACGAACAAATTAAAATCTGGTGATTAATAACTGTGACGTGTGTGCGAGCCATTTCATTACCTACATAATACGAGACTGTATTCCTTAATAATGTTTATTTGTCCCAGTAGGTGTACATTATTTATGTGTTCTTATTTGAATGGATTTTTCGTGTTTTCTTCTCTGAAGGTTTTATTTTTGTATCTACCTAATTTAACATTGTCAGGTAAGATTAGAAGACAGGTACGTACCTTGCTAATGTCAAAAGGACATTCAGGTTATCTTTAAATAATGCTATCATCATATTTTTGTTTAGGCATCAAACGTAGTTTTATCTCTGCCCATTCCTGGAACATGTTCGTCTTATGTTATTTGATGACTGCTAAGTGCGAAGGCGTTTCTTGATTGTATGTATTTTTATGAATGAGAGGCATTATTGATAGTAAAACTTTTTATCAGCTCTAGTTTTTTGTCGGGACCTCTCTTCATAATATTTGTATACTAGCTGCTTCCCGCGGTTTCGCCCACATGTCTCGAAGTCTTAGGAATATCGGGAACAAAGTATCCTGTGTCCTAATGCATTTCATGGTCTGTTCATGTGCCAAATTCGCTTGTGAAACCGCGGGGCGCAGCTAGTAAATAATATTTCCGTACCTGTAATTCGTTCGTCTGTCGTTTCAAATAAGGGTGAAAATGTGAACGAAGTCTTTAAGCCTATCTACCTGGATTAACACATAGGGTACTTTTAATGCCGGTAGTACGTTCCCATGGGATATCTTCCGACATCCATGCGGGCAAAAGCCAATTTTATATATTTTTAGGTACTCAAATTTAACTTGGTCAAAGATCTACTCCATTTATTCAATAATCAACCACAAATGGTGTTATTTGCTGATGATACTTCTTTAATTTTTAAGGATAGATAGACGTGCTACTAATGTTGACGACGTAAATAACGCCCTATTGCAGGTTCAGAATTGGTTCACTGCCAATAATTTAATATTAAATGGGAAAAAAACTAAGTGCATTAGATTTTCTTTACCAAATGCCAAAAGTAGTGATTATGAGATAGTACTGAATCAAGAGAAAGAATTCGTCGATAAAACTGTTTTCCTGGGGATCACGCTCGACTCAAGGCAACAATGGGGTCCTCATTTAACATCTCTTGCAGGACGGCTAAGTTCAGCGGCATATCGTCGGTGATAATCTAAAACCGCGGAACTAACAGTGTTTAAAACCGCGTATTTACAAAAGTAGCAAAAACAAGATTTCGAATTTTCTAATTCATTAATATATATTTTACATAACTAATGCTGTAGGCATATAAAGAGGAATTAATCAATTTAAAAGTTTAAACAATAGAAAGTCAAGTGGTTTAGTAAATATTACGTTTTTCCTCGTTCCTGTAAAATTCACTGCACCTACCTTACGCGGTTTTAAACACTGTTAGTTCCGCGGTTTCAGAATATCACCGACGATATGCTGTCAGAAAAGTCCGTCAATTTACTGATGTAGATACCGCAAGGCTAGTCTATTTTAGTTACATTCATAGTATCATGTCTTATGGTATTTTACTTTGGGGACGGGCTGCAAACATCGAGTCAATTTTTATTCTGCAGAAAAGAGCTATCAGAGCCATCTATAATCTCCGCAGGCGCGATTCTCTGAGGGACCGGTTTAAGGACATTAACATCATGACGGTAGCTCGTCATTATATCTACGAAAACATCATGTTCGTAAGAAAAAAAATAAATCTTTTTAGTAAAAGAGGGGAAAGACATAATTATAGTACTAGAAATAGGGACCTATTCTCAGCCAGTTTTCAGACTGGCTAAAGTAGACTCATCTTTCCTGGGGTGCTGTTTAAAATGTTACAATAAAATTCCACCCCACATACTTCAACTGAATGAGATGAAATTCAAATCTTGTATAAAACGCACACTATGCAGGCAGGCATATTATAAGTTGGGTGATTACATCGCTGATAAAAATGCTTAGCTCAATGTTGGTCCTGCTAAACAACCACAACCAATTGAATAATTAACATTTGAAAATACTGTTGGAGCAGCTGAGCATTTTAAGACTATCTTTGCATTGTATAAATTCAATCTACTTTGTATTGTATAATTGCATTGCACAGGTGCGAGTACTATGTATAATAGAGCTACCATTTACCGGTTAATATGTAATTGACTTGAATGGGCCCTGGCGGCTGAGAGTATGTCATGCTCACTCAGATGTCTCGCTGATGGTGGCGCGTGTATTGGATCATTTAGCTCCCTTCAAAATGGTTGAGCTGAATGGTGCTGATCCATGCGTCATGCTCGTGAACGGGCGCCGTCAGTTGGGACTGGTCACCTCTTAGTTTCCTCGGCTTATTTGTAATTATTTTATTTAGAATTTGGTTTTGTTTATTAAATAAAATAAACAAAATCAAATTTCATAAAATAAAAAACGCGTCCATACGCGTTTTTTATTTTACATCGTCCTCACATTTAGTTATAATTTCAACATTATTTTTGTACTAAAGTATCAATACAATTTAAAAGAGTGTCCATGGAGTTTCTTGCCCGTTCTTCTCCATAGGTACCTACTACGCTTTGGAATGGGCAACTAGCTTCATATTTCTAACTGACCGACTCCTTGACAATTCAAAAGTGCCTGTAAATGGTTTAATTGAAATAAATGCTTTGAGTTTGAGTTTGAATTGTTTGGTTACATGCCGCGAAGAAGAAGTACTAAGCGATACACTACACAGTATAGGCAAACTAAAATGGCTTACGTGTACGAGGTTATCTGAATGAAAACTGCAAGCAAAAGTTACTATTAAATTTGATCAATGTAATGGTGTTCATATCATCATCAACATCATCATAATTAGCCTATAATATTCCCACTGCTGGGACACAGGTCTCCCCTCTATGAGAGGGAGTGGGCTGTAATCCACCACGCGGGCCCAGTGCGAGTTGGTAGATGTCACATGTCTTTGACTTAAAACCATTTATTCTAATACTAGGAACTTGCCGGTACTTGCCTTCCCCTCGTTCAGTTCAACAGCTCCAATTTCCGGAAAACGACAAAATACATTCCGCAAAGCTTCTAAAATATAACCCGATATCTTTGGAGAGCTCAGTAAAACATTTTTCCTTGTAACTATGTAAAATCTTTCGGATTTATAGACGCTTAATATTTGTGAGCCTTTCTTCCCTAGGTAGGCGCACCCGCGCCGTTTAACATCAAGGTACGCATTTAAAATACTAATTTTCGTCCCGGATTGTAGAAACAAAAGGTAGGCAAAATATTTCGAGAACCTACGTACTGGGAATATGTGAGCCTTTTTTCATGGAAGGTATTGTTTTTATTTAATTACAGTCGGGCTAGTAATTCAATATAGTGAGGGCCGACAGAGGGTATTTAAAATATTGAAAGCTTTTGAAGGTTTTTAAGTGGATAGTCATGGGTAGTGTTTCAAAGTGAGTTTTTACAATAAAACCAATAATTCATAAAATCCCTGAAAAACCGTCGTATTTAGCGGATCCAATGTCAAGCGTATTTTATTTTTTAGTTTATCAATAGCTGAACCCAATCCCATCAGTCTCTAATCATATACACAAAATACATGAAAACTGGTGTCCGAACGAAAATGGCTTTTCAGCCGAAAATTAGAACGAAAAAGAAGCTTCGGCTTTTTTTTTCGGTGTTAAATGATTTAGACATTAAAAAATATTTATATTTCCGCTATACACTGAAATCTTTTTTTGTTTTTTTGACACCTAGGGATAGAAAAAGCAAATAAAGGCTTTAAAATAAATAAAACACGATAATTCAGAGATAATTCAATCACAGATTTCACAAACCTTTGTCAATTTGAGTGAAAAAAGTTCAAAACCTACTTATCTAATGCCTTTATATGCATGTCGGAAATAATAACAAAAGTCAAGAAAAAATAAAAGTAATTACTTACCCATTCTTAGGTACAGAAAAAATACAACATAACCTCGCTTCACAACTTCAAAACAAAATCGCGTCTGTTTAAGTCAGCTGAGTGAAACCACGAGCAGACCCGATTCACCCCGAAGTTAGCCGAACGTCACGTGATATTGCCGAGCTTTACAAAGTAGGCCGACAATAGGCCGAGTAGCGCGACAATTTACGAACTTCTCGGCATGGTCGACTATTAAATACACTAACTACAGTAAACTATGCTCCTTGTTTATTTATTATAAAGCGCATTCTGTTAGACTTGAGAACCACGCGTTTACGTGATTTTTTGGGGATACCTACCTAGGTATCCCCAAAATCTGGTCAGGTTTTTGAATACATTTATCTACGCAAGCGAACCACCACGAAGCGAGCCACTGCAAGTAGAAGAATATAAGTAAAAAACGGCCAAGTTCATGTCGGACCACGCACAATGAAGGGTTCCGTAATTGGGATGATGGGATGAATTAATCCCAAAAACAAACTTAACATTGTAGTTGAAAAACAGTTCATCGATATATGCCACGGTCAATTCTCCAACTGCAAATTTAAGTTTGTCGACTATTACTCGTTAGCTTGTAAAGCCGACTTAGCTTTGATAGTTTTCCTTTTAATTTCATTATATGTACTACTGCCATGACACAGTTGACTCTAACGAAAATTAGCACTTTAAAGCTTTATATTACGCACACGGATCCTTCAATCGAAAAATAGAGTTCTTCTTTCAAACTCACAATATTTTTGAGCGGCCTATTCAACACCATGAAATAGACGAGAAAAAAAATCATCCCCACATTACGTGCGTACCCTAAAGATTATTATTTTCACAGACAGACAGACGGACGGACATGGCGAAACTATAAGAGTAACTGTTTATTACGGAACCCTAAAAAGAAGCTATTTAATTACTGTTATTCTGAAAACGAGAGCAGTGGTGGCCCAGTGTTAACGACCGCGACTTACGAGTGGTAGGTCGTAGGTTCGAACCCGGACAGGCGCTTAACTTTGTGTAAATTATTTTCATCACCACTGCTCTCAAAACGGTGAAGGAAAAGATCGTGAGGAAACCGGCATGTCCTAGAACCAAAAATTCGGAGACATGTGACATCTACTAACCCGCACTAGTCCCGCGTGGTGGATTACGGCCCACTCCCTCTCGCAGAGAGGAGGCCTGTGTCCCAGCAGTGGGAACATTATAGGCTGATTATGTATGTTATGTATTCTGAAATCAGCCTTCGTACATCTCAGTGTTAAAACCGGCTAGACAGCAGCTTCCGTCAGACAAATGCACGAGTGATGATTATGTATTTAACCAGGGTAGGTAGGTAGGTGAACCTTGAACTTCTCTAGGTACAGCCTCGAGCAATATGTAGGTACCAATAATACCAGCAATAATACAATCAATCTGCCTAGCCTTTTCCCAACTATGTTGCGGTCGGCTTGTAGTCTAACTGGATTCAGCTGAATACCAGTATTTGACATGGAGCGACTGCCTATCTGACCTCCACAACCTAGTAACTGGGTAATACGATACTCCTTGGTAAGACCGTTTGACTGACTTTTGGGCTTCTGACGACCGCCTAACGACTGTCAAAGATCCACGAATGACAGCCGGGACCAACGGCTTAGCGTGCTTTCCGAGGCACGGAGGAGGAGTCTTGGTATGTAAAAATGGTCACCCATCCACGAACCAATCCTGGCAAGCGTAGCTTAACCTGATGGATCGACCCGTGTGGCTGTTATTACTAAGCCACGAGCTCCTCCTCAATATGTACCTACACACTTAGCAAAATTCAAAAGCGATTAAAGGCTCCTACATACTGGCGCGACTTGTCGCCCGACGCGTCGCGACACAAAGGCGTAGCGCTACACGCGGTGTGTTTAAGGCTCGTGCAGACTAGCGTGATATCGCGGGCGCGACAGGCAGCAATATCCCTGTCGCGTCCGCGATATCGCCCCAATCTGGGGGAGCCTTTAATATTGTCGTGAAAAAACGATTACCTACTTTGAGAAAAGAAATATTTTTAATATAAAAAATGGTTCCAAAATATCAAGTTCGTAACAACACAAAATTACAATCGATGAGTACAGTAGGTGGAACGCACTTCATAAAGTTGCTAAAATGCTGACATATAACTTCACGCCTTGTTTCCTCGAAGGCTTCGGTACCTATAGTACACCCACATTTCACCAGTTATGTTTAAGTCCCATCTAATAAGGCCTATTACCAACAACCGGGCACAAATCCAGACTCCGGGCTGCAATTGAGAAATTTCAGAGAGAAAAGCCCAATAATACTTTTCCCATCCGGGGAGTCGAATCCAGGACCCCAATGCTCAGCAGTAGCGCTTGCGTCCACTAAACCAACAAGGCAATCAGTCGAGTTGCTGAGTATTCACATATTAGTGCTCGTAACTGTACCTGTTTGTTTCACCAAGAGGAATACGTCCCTGCCGGAGTCGCGGTAAAGTCCGAAAGGGATACCGTAGCCCCTGGCAACACAGGCAACGGAAGGAACACGGGTGGGTTTCAGTCAGTAAGAGTCTGGCACACCCTTCCGCTCCGCCCAGAGCGGGAGAAGTTATTTGAAAATTTCCCACCCAAAAAGAAAAGGAGGAATATGTCATTTATAGCCATAAATCTCTCGTAAATACTTTTAGAGTGGAGTCATAATTCTTGTTTTTTTTAAGAAGAATAGTTTCGGTAGGTTGGAGTCATAACAACTTTTATGTGAAAAATATCTTAATATTTGACCTTTACCTATGTGACAAATGGTGCTTTCTTCTCTCCGCTCTTTGTGACGATTTCACAAGAAAATCTGAAAAAAGCCAATACGTATGTATCGAAAAATACCCTAAAATAACGCTGTCAGTAGGACGCTACCTGGCTAATAATATCGATAAAAACTGATAACTGAACTGACTATGTTGACGAAATAATTGTATAAAACCAGCGTTGGGGAACTGTCTCGCATAGGGTCGTAGCATTATGAAATATAAATAAATTGGACATTCTTTATAACGATCATCACTTGACCACAGTTATTAGATAATTGTGTATTCTTAGGTATAACGGTCGATAAAAATTGCAATTGGAAACCACACACAACTAAAATTCTGGCAAAAATAGATCGTTTTATATATGTGTTGAAAAGAATTAAACAAACAATTAACCATGATACTGCAATGCTGGCTTACCATGGTTATGTATCATCCGTACTTAGATACGGTATTGTAATATGGGGAATTCAATAGATTTTGACAGAGTTTTTAAAGCTCAAAAAAAATGTATCCGAGCAATAAGTGGAGCTCACTTTTTAGACAGCTGTAAGCCACTGTTCCAAAAACTTAAATCCTACCCATGTTGCCATGTTTATATATTTTTGAAATATGTACTTTTGTTAAGAGTAACTTTAATTTATTTGAAACCAGCACTGTCAAGCCAAATAGTAGAACACGGCATAAAGATAGACTTCGACTGCCACCAATAAAACTAAAATTATTTAAAAAAAATGTATACTGCATGTCGATTATTATTTTCAATCATTTACCAAATAGTTTGCAAGATTTACCTCTGACAATGTTTAAAAAAATACTCTTCAAACTGTTGCTATTTAAGAAATATTATACCATTAAGGAGTATTTAGAAGACAAATCAATAGAATCTGAAATTTTGACATTTGAATAATTGACATTTTTGACTTATGAATAGATTTGCACGCCATTTTATGGCAGGATATGCTGATTTTGATTTGATTTGATTTGATATGCTGAGCGATGGCCGTTTTGCGTGGATGTGACGCATATTTTCCCCCACCTTATTTTTTGTGTTTGTGTTCTTTTTTTGCGTAGTGTTTACTGAAAATAAACGTTATTTTTCATATTTTTTTTATTAAAATAAACCAAGTAAACAATCAATCTATATTTCGCACTTTAATCTTCCATTGACTTAAATCCTTCACCATCATTCCACCCTAACTCCCATAAAAATAAATTACCACAAACTTACTAATACCTACCCCAGTTCTTCAAGGACTCAATTCCACATCCCCTCATTTCTTGAACCATCAAGCCCCCTCCCTTTCCCTTCCCACCCCGTTCAGAATCCGTTAATACCAAAGAGTTCTAATTCAGGATCACTGGCTTATTCTGATGGATTCGCTGGTGAAATGATTGCTTCAGCTTAATGCAACTGTAGAAGGTTGCAGAGACCCGTTGGTGAGTTTTCCTTGTTTACTTAAATAGCGGAAAAAAGTACTCGTTTTTCAGAGATTTTTATACAATTGAGTACTGCCTCGTTGGTCTAGTGATCGCAAGCGCTACTGCATTGCATGAGGTCCTGGGTTCGATTCCCAGGTTGAGCAAAGTATTATTGGGTTTCTCCATTAGGGATTTCTCAGCAGCAGCCCGGAGCCTGGGTTTGTTTATTTGATAACTGATAAGACACAGAACATTCTATGTTCATTATCAATATGAGATGGGACGATGAGTCATTTTTTTATTGGACCTAAACC
Source organism: Atethmia centrago (assembly GCA_905333075.3). Classification (NCBI taxonomy): domain Eukaryota; kingdom Metazoa; phylum Arthropoda; class Insecta; order Lepidoptera; family Noctuidae; genus Atethmia; species Atethmia centrago. The sequence goes on along the minus strand of HG995378.1, from coordinate 22,428,628 downwards.
TAATATTTCTTCCAGATTTATGTTTAAATTTTAAGTTTTTACGCAATATTTTTGTAACTTTTAAGTTTAGTTTGATCTTCCGGAAAAACCGTTGTTCAACTTATAATTATTGTTTTCCTCACAGAAGAGAATATGTGATTTAACTACCTATTGTAGAATTATTAATTCTACAATCTTTTTTTTTTTGGTATTAGACTTGCATTCTTTACACTACATAATTGAACCTTTTTTACGGAACCCTTCTGGCACACATGTGTCAAACATTCGAATTTTACTATGAAAAATTCTGGATTTTTTTGACAAGATTTTTGTCATTTTAAATTTTTTTTCTTCTACGAGTTTAGGTTGAGCTTCCAAAAATATTTTTCTTTAATCGCCTTTTGGAATTTTTGAACATCAAAATTTTGTATCCTGTATAAATATGTCTTTATTATCTGTCGCTTCCTAATTATTTTTTTCTGATATGTATTCACATATTTTTTTTATTTCGGTTATTATAATATTGGATATTTACCAATTCTCTTGTTATTTGTTTTTTTTTTTTTTTTTAATAATGAAAAATACATTATTTACATAACCAAATTACAAGATGATTATTAACATTAACTAAATTAAATTAAAAGTAAGTTAAGCTTAAAAAAGGCCCTCGGGGCATTGTACCGAGGATGCTGGCAGCATTTCCTCGCTGAATTGCAATGCTGATGCGCTGCGCGAGAAAGCCGCCAGCTTTTCGGTCACCAGTTACATCAACTAGACGTTTCGCGATTTCCGCAAATAACTTATGCGCACTGGGACCCCACGGACCGAGGGTCTCGACGCCAAAGGGCACAAAGTCTTTGCCAAGGCCTCCATATTTAATAACTTTCAGATTTTCGGCATTTTCTGCCGCTGCACCCGCTTTAGAAGTAGTCCGTTGGAGGTGGAACGGTGCCAGTGTGTCTACACAGGTAGCTTCCCACACAAGCATCCGTCCCAAACTCCACGGGACCAAAGACACACCATCAGGTCTTTTGCCATCATCTCTGACAATGCCAGTCGGCTCAAGAAGAGTAGGCACATTGATGCTGGCAAGAGACCGGCGGATTATGTCATTAAGTGTTGCATGTCTTGAAAAGCGGCCTGCACTTTTTTGACAACAAAGTCCGTGGTGACCCAGTCGGTCCACGTCCGTGCCACAAGGTCATGTGTGTGGAGTGCATACCGTGACCCCAAGCCGCAGACCAGTCGCCAGACGAAGCGAGGTCGAATCCAGGAAGGTACCGGTATATGGAGAAGGATGGGCATGTAGCCAATGACCGGCCTCTCTGGTTCCGACCGCCAATAGTCTTGCGCGATCCGGACCTGAACTGCGGCTCAGAATCGATTTGTATGTTAAATCGCAATAAATATCGTCCCAGCTCCTCTGAGATTTTAGGTTGTCTGGAAATTCTTTACCCAGGCAAGCAATTTGAAAAGCATTCTTGGCATCCTCCAAGCCCGCAGTCTCATAGTTTGTGGGTAAAGCCCTTAGGACATTACCTATGAGACGTGACGTGCTATGGGTGGACGACAAAAAGGCTCGGGAAGCAACACTCGAAATTTTGCGGATTCCTAAACCGCCAAACCGAATAGGGAGGGATGCTTGTAACCAAGATGGTTCATTGAGCTAAATATTTAAAATCGTTTCTAAACTAGTTTTGACTAAATCGTCTATCGGTGAAAGTAAATTTGGATGTTTCCAAAAAGGGCTACAGCGAAGCACATAAGTAAATTTAGGGACAAAAAGGCAAAACTTTAGAATTATAAGAGCATAATGAGGACTGATTTCGAGTAAACAATTTGCGTGACTTTGGAATTTAGAAAAAAACTTGTTATTTATAGTTTTACAACCTGACTGCCGACACACTCTTTATGAGTAGTTTCACTTGATTCCCACGTAATTGTGGTATGTAAAACCTTTTATTATTTGAAAGTCCCGGCTTTATAATTCCTTACCTTTTTAACCATAACCTTTTTATATAGGGAAAATCACCCAGGGTACAGTTTCGGGCGAATCGCAAAAACGCGCCCAGGCTGAACACCATTTCTGCACTCGCCACCTCGCAGCACCGACTAAATACATCACACCTATCGGCGCCGGTGCAGCGTCGAGTCACTCGCCGTAACGCAGCTTTCCATCTTGGCGTTAAGGGGACCTAAACGCAAATTTTATAAGTTTTATAATGCCTTAAAGTATATGATCCACTGCAGTAAACAAAATCAGAAAAATATGTGATATTCTTAAGGATATATGCTAGGCAGATAGTGTGTTGAAAACATAATACAACTAATTTGATACGATAGAAAAAAATCACGAAGAAACCTCTAAAAATATCTTTTAACAAATAAAAACCATACATACAATAATTCTGATATTTTGTCAGATTATTCTACAAGCAACATATTAGCATATTAGTGTTTTATTTTTTTTATAGAATCAATAGCTTTTTTGTAAATCGATAATTGCTTCATATTTTGCAATAAATTACCAGCGTTTTGTCATCGCGCTTCTCTTTCTTTTCTATGCAGTCCGACAGTGACCGCGCTTTAGGTGTTGTCGGCCTCTTAATCTCCTCTACGCGCGGCCCCATCGTGAGCGTCTCATCGTGGCCAGCGTCACGGAGACGTGACCCGACTCTGCCGGTCAGCCGATCGGCTAGCACATGGTGAACCCTGTCAAAATCCCTGTTTATTCCTGTAATATTTTTCCATTTTCATTTTTTTCTTTTTTTAATAGTTGGGTATCCTCAACGCACCTAAGGGGGTGGATTGCAATCTTCCGTCTAGATCGTTACTTCACGCCCAACCCATTGATCGCACTTCCTAACTCTCATTTTATAATTTATTTTAATTTTTGAAAATACATTCCTTTTTATTTTCCACGTACAACGCGTTTCATTTCGAAAACCACCTTACACTATGTATCCTGCTTATTGTGAAGTTTCATTAAAATCAGTTCAGTCATTTATAAAAATAAGGACTTGAAAATTAGTAATGCCGCACGGCGCAAACGCTCTTAAGTCGATCTATTTCAACATAAATTTATCTTCATGCATGTCTATATTGCGACCCAGATATTTTATATTCAAGAAAGAGTGCCGATTCTACTTACCTATTTATATTTTGGGAGATAAGGCATTACCATTAAAATAAACATAACCACATAAATATTTACAAGCAATGAGAGCGTTTTATGACATCTGACGTAATAAGACTGTCAATCTCAAGATATTGACTGATATTGAATCCCCATCGCATATAGGCACCCGCTCATATATTCACCATTATCTTCATATCAACGGAAAATGTGCCAAAATCTCTGAGCAATACGTTTCAAAATTGGGTAGAACTGTAAGTGCGAGAAAATATTTCAGGCGTTGCTATGTTCTATATACAGTACTATAATGGGCATAAATATGTGTACTTCTGTAAATATTTATAAACTTACTTTTTATAAACTTACTGTAAATATTTACTTTAAACCGTAATACCTAGTAAATAAGCGCTAATTTTGGTAGAAGAATAAACTTGATGAAGTGTTTAACGTCTTAGCATTTAAATCGGCACAGCGCTGCGCCATTTTTTCCCGTAAGGGAAACTGATTCAGTCTGCGAACACTACAGACGAAGCCGAACTGATAGGTTGGCAAACAGGCTGACGGATGGCCCTCCTGATAGAAAGTGGTTAATGGTTACCTCTTTCATAAGACACCGGAGCAGTGATGACCCAGTGTTAACGGCCGCGACTTACGAGTTTATAGATCGTAGGTTCGAACCTGGACAGACACTTTACTTTGTGTTAATTATTTCATCATAACTGCTCTCAAAGCGGTGAAGGAAAACATCGTGAGGAAACCGGCATGTCCTAGAACCACAAATTCAAGACATGTGACATCTACGTGGTGGTGGGTAGTGGATTACGGCCGACCTCTCACAGAGAGGAGGCCTGTTTCCCAGCAGTGGGAACATTATAGGCTGATTATGTAAGACACCTGTAACATCGGGGCCCTGTTTATTATAACTTACAATGCGAGCTATTGCCAAAAAACCTGACAAGCGCGAGTTGAACTCGCGTCGTGAGGGTTCCGTTCAATGAATATGTTATCTACCATGTTTTTTATTCCAAGATAATTTATCCCAAGAACAAACTTAACATTGTAGTTGAAAACATGTTCTCCCATAAGTACATTCCAACTGCAAGTTTGTACCCACAATATTGAGAGATTTACCAAGTTATTTTAACACCATAAACTTCTTATAGGTTTTCCTGTAATCTATAAGTAAATAACTACTTTCTGTATTTTTTTTTTTAATTTTTAGGCTCAGTAGTTTCGGAGATAAGGCGGAATTATTCATATATTTTATTAAAAACTTTACAACTATTTATTTTATTAGTATAAATGAAATATATTTGAGACTCTCACAACGAATTGGAACATACTCAAAAATCATTTATTTACGTTACACGTCCGTGTTTGGGTCACATAAATTCATTATGTGTACCAAATTTCAACTTAATCGGTCCAGTAGATTCAAAGCAAATCGGTTGTGACAGAAGGACAGACAGACACACGAATGATCCTATAAGGGTTCCGCTTTTTATCTTTTGAGGTACGGAACCCTAAAAATACACAATTGTCACATTTCCACATCAGGTTAAGCAAAAAACGATGAAAAATTGTTTTATTAAATAAGCCCCAGGGTTACATCCATCACCTTACCGAAATGTTGCCGGATTTTTTATTTAGAAATTTGAAGTAATTTCTGGTAACGTTCATGTTAGATCATTTGTGATTAATTTCAAAGTTGAAATATCTAAATAAAAAGTCGTGTAGCGTTATTGAACTTAATAATCTAACAATCAAGTCCCTCACGCAAAAACGTAACACTACCATATCAGTAAGTTTCCTATATTTCGGCACTAAAATTCACAAGCTACACATTACACGTCTGGGGTCTTAACTAACTTATTAATTTATATCAAAATTAAATAATGTTTTGCTCATTCCGTTTCCACGAACACCACTAAATAACCCAAAATCAACGCAATATTTCTTAGAAAATTTAATATATTTAACTTCTGACGCTATCTGAATTTCAGTTTAGAAGGTGAAGAGTTTCCTAATTTATGTAGATTGGTAGCACTTTCCACGGTATAAGGTGAGCTGAAATAGAAAATAATTTTCTCTAATATCCTCTAAGGAAATGGAGCGAATATTTCTAAGAAATCATACCAATCAGTGGTATACTTTTCAGGCGTAGTTTTAAATCCGGAGTCTGTCTGTTGGCACTCGTTAACCTAGGATGACATTAGATATCTAAAGTAGTTATAAGAAAGAAAGAAAGAATTATTGTTTATTCTCCACAAACAAGACAAACATTACTAAAAAAATAGACAAAATATACTTGTACATATTATTATTATTATTTTAAGACTAATAGCATTTAAATTATGAGAGATTAGATATTAGGTATTATTATATTTTAGATTAGATATTTTATTTTAGGTACACTGGCGGACAAAATAGCCGTTTATTAGGCACTGGGCGGGGAGAGATGTGCGTATAGACGTACATGTGCAAAAGTAATTGTTTTTTATTTGTGATGTCACTTTTGTTTTAATTTATTTTTCACTAACAATAGGTTAAGGCAATACTAACACATTATGGATCCTGTAATCTGAAATAAAGAGTTTATTATTATTAGATATAGATAAGTCGAGTCGGAAGATTTAATACCATCACATAAGAATGATAATAATCTAGCCTGACGAACGAAAACCCCAGCAGGGTAAGCCGTGGGGAGCCAGGGGTTGTAGCACTAGCAAAGAAGAGCAGATACGGTTTTCAGAAGTGGTAGGTAAGCACATTGAATCTTAGTTATGATCTACCTATAATATCCTGCAGTGTGTCGCAAGCAGACTGGATTGCTTGTGTGTGAATCTCTGCTGCAAGCTTTCCATTTCGTTGTTGAGCTTCTAGCAGGGATTCTCGTAACTATGGGGCAGTGTTAGGTTATGTACGTAGGTTAGTTTACTAACATATTTGTTAAGAAATATTGTTACTAACACATTTGAGTCCATTGTTACTTGTATATGAAATATAAATATATATATTGTGAACACCAGTCCACATTCTTCTTCTTCGATCGATGATTCCATTTCCATAATTTAAATAAGCTTCCACCAGAATAGGGCCACGCTAAGAATCCTTTTATAAAGCCAATTGATGTTTTACAAGATGGAAAGTGACATACAAAACACGCTGTATTGCCAAGTAAGGGATAAAAAAAACGCAGGGCTAAAATAGGTCCTACTTTTCCACTCAACATAAAAGCAAGCGAAGCCGCAGGCTTAACTAGTGCAGTACCTATATAAGATGGTGTGTAGTATTCCTTTCAATCGTGAAGAAAATGATGAGTTGTGGATCCAAGGGAGTGGAAGTGATTGGCTAAATAAAATTCTGGCTGTCTCACATAGAATTGTGTGATTTTTGCTTACGTGTTAATACTCGTATATGTATAACGTTAACTTAGTTGAACACATGATGTGTTTTTGCGTCTCGTTTTCGTGTTATTCCTAATGAACATTCTTTATTTCTCTAACCGTGAATCATGCTTAGTTCTAATAGACACAATAGATCTTTGGAAACGTGCTAAAAGTTAACTTTTAATTAGGAAAAATTTAATTACCCAAGAAAAGGGTAGATATCCAGAAAGGGACATTTTAAATGCCACCGGTCAGTACAGAAATGGAAAAAGTAGCAAGATAAAGTCTTGAAAGAAAATCTTAAGGGTCGTGTAATCGCGGCTGACCTTAGCCATACAAATGTGCGTCGCTATCACGCCGCGCCGCCATTCGGTTTAATAGGTAATATTAATTTTAAATAAACAAAATATGAATATTTAAAAAAATCACAGATAGAATATATAATCACAGATAATAAAACACAAATCACAAAAAATAAATATGAAAAAGAAAGTCATATCGTTTTTTATGCTTTGGGTAGACATTATTAATTATTTCATAAAGAATTTTACTACAATACTTAAATATTCACATATAGAATTGATAAAAAAAATAAATGCAAAAAATGAATGTTAAACTAGATAGTTTAACATTCATTTTTTGCATAACTTACATGCATTATATGAAGACGTAATGACAGATTTAAAAGTCACTAAAATCATATATCTGCGCCTTAAACCCCTCCCAAACTAATGAAACAAGATCATGACAATATTACACCTCGTGTGAAGTAAAAATTAAAAACTAAAACCCAACTACGATGTTTTGTTTACACCTTTTTAGTTGCCGTGTTTGTCGTAGTTGGGTTTTAATTTTTAACATTAATTTATATTTTATCATTTTGGGGTAAGGGGTCATTGTGGGTAGGTAGTAAATAAATGGAATTTGGTCCCTATGATTTGTTAACCAGCCTACATAACATTTTAGAAGGGTTTTTAGTTTTATTCAAAACAGTCTGAGTGAACAAAGTAATTGTTTTATTCTTATTTGGGGTTTATGTATGAAATACTTAAAGATAACCAATACATTTTCAGAAAGTACTCTTTAAGACCTCAGATACTAAACAAGCTAAATTAATGTTAAAAAAAACAGTACCACTTTACAGCCGCTATAAGCCGCCATATTGGATTTTATGTGACGTCATATAGCCCGCAAAACAACATAACGCTTCCAACAAAACATCATTTGTCAAAATACGAGTAGTACTTTAGGAGTTATGAGGGAACAGATGGACATTCATACATACACAGCCTGTTAAAATCATAACCCTCCTGTGGCTTTGTCGTAGTCGGGTAAAAATAAGTATAGATCTCTCTACTTAAAACGCAGACTATTTTGTATCAGAAAGCACCTATACAAGAAATTTAAATAGGTACAACAAAATAATCTCCCTCAACTAGAACTAAAGCACAATGCCTAAGCGCTCTAATTTTTAGTTCAAAAACGAGATACAGAGCCTTCAAAATGTCTAAAGTTAGGATATTTACAGCCTCCACGATATCTCTAGAATATTATTTATGTTTGAATTCACAAATGATTTACTTCAAAACTACGCAGAATTAGAATATTAGTAAAATATTGCTATTTTGGTTATTACGTTTAAAATAGTAGTTACTTAGAATATTGTTTATTGAACTAATAAAAGCTTCAACTAGTTATCCTAACTTTTCAGTGTTTATATAGTTTAGTTTAAAAAGGCAGGACGGGTTTAAAAAAAATATACATTATAAACGCCCTTAGATTTCATGTTTTTAAAACAGTGTCACATGTAGTGATGAGTCCCTCACTCATGAGGTCCCTCGTTTGAGGTACTCATGATCGCAAATTGAGAGAGTTACTCGAATTTCCTCATTGAACCACCTCACCACACCTCATTCGTTCACGCGTCCTCAAAAATTGACATTGACAATATGAAATCGTGGCGAGGGGTGAGGCGAACGAGTTCTTGACTCGCGAGTACTCGCGAGTAAAGACTCGTGAGTACTCGTGAGTCGTCGTCGCGCCCCCCCGCCTCGCTCCCTCATAAGTTCGGCTGAATTCGGTTCGGGCTCACGAGCCGTGAGGTGAATACGCCGTTGACGATACCTCACCTCAACCTCACCTCGCCTCGTCGGTCGGAGGACCTAGGAGGTAAAGTTAGGTCCTCCCTCAACCTCAAATAGCATTGATGAGTTACCCATCCCTAGTCACATGTGCGACTTTTCCATTTGTTCATCAATATATAGTAAAATTCAATTAACTTTATCTCGCACAGCAAAAAAGAAAAAACCTCCAGACAAGGCCATTCCAAAATAACTATAAATCAAATGATCACTTAAAATCTATTAAAAGAGTGAATGGTAGAATGAACGCATCGATGTCGAGACAATCTCGACACACTTTTCAAGATAAACGATAAAAAGTTCGAGCTCATCCCCGATCAATTTGTTTTTTGTTGGACAGTCTCCGACAGAAGGCTTATTCTGGGAAACGATAATTCAATGAGTATCGTGAAATTAACCTTGCTGAAAGTACCAAGTAAAAACTGGATGGTATGGGTAAACAATGATATTGGATTAATTCTAGGAATCTATCTAATATTTATAATAAGTTACCAAAAGAAATAAGAGATTCTTCATCAGTGAATATTTTTTTAATAGGGTTAAGTTAGTTGTATTTGGCTAACCAACAATAATAAATAATTACTCACTATATGTACTCGATAGATCGAACTACAATTAATTATGTTTATTACTTAAGGGTCGGGTAATCGCCATTGACCTTGGTCATACAAATCGCGTCACGCTAAAGCCGCGCCGCCGCCGTTCGGTTTCATAGGAAATATTTATTTTAGTATCATAAATATGAATATTTGAAAAAAAATCACAGATAGAAATACAGTTAATAAAATAGTCTGTTCATTCAAAAAAAAAAAAAAACAAGAAAATGTCTTAAGTAGTTTTAAACGAATATCGTTTTATATTCTTTGGGTAGACATTAGAGTTCCTGAATTTATTTCATAAAGTATTTTATTTATTTATTTATTTATTTATTTAACAGTTTATGTACACACATATAAACAGACAAAAAGAAAGGAACAGAAAAAAACGTACTACAATACCTACCTAATTTTTTACAAATATAATTAATTGTTCTAGTTTAACACATTTTTGCATAACTTACTTATATATCGCACGCTGAGAATGAAAGTGACTCAAGTCGAAATTGAACTGATTGAACAAGAACTGATTGCGTCCCTTTCATTCCGGCGCGGCGGCGGCGCAGGGAGAGTGAAATGCTCAAAGACAAAGGGACCGAAAATACCTCTATCCCTCTCACCCCATAAACGGGCTGTTTTTTAATATAAGTCTGATAGAGTGTACTTTTTTGAGTCATTTTGTATATTTAACTCATTTTACTAAAATTTTGAGATAGGTCACTTTCGTTCTCAGCGTGCGATATATGAAGGCATAATAACAGATTTAAAAGTCACTAAAGTCATATAGGTATCTGCGCCGTAAAGTTTCTCATACTTAAATTAACTATGTACCTATGTTCTTCTGAGAAATAAATTTATTTAAACCGAATCTGTTTTGAGTAAACTAAATACGCAGTAATTTATGTGTATATCTTAATTTCATTTATTGGCAAAAGATTGACAGGAACAAATCAAGCAATCTAAACTGTGAAGATGATTCGAAAGTCTTAATATGCTTTAATATGGGCTGTTGATTATCATATCCAAAATTAATAAAAACCGGCGTCCGAATCGGACTCGAACACGAAGAGTTCCGTACCAGCATACAATATTTAACAAAAAACGCCGAAAAAAACACGTTTCTTGTATCTAGGACCTTTTAATTTTTTACTTTATTTTATTTTTATTATTCTTTGTTGTAGCGGCAACAGAAATACACAATCTTTGAAAATTTCAATTGTATTACGGTTCATGAGATACAGCCCGCTGATAGACAGAAAGACGGACGGACGGACGTACTATCGGCCAATCTTCCGCATGCTCACCTCTAAGGCGATAATCGTATAGCACGGCTCACGACTCGATCGCCCGATGCAAGCGTTTTGGCCAATGGGATGCATGAAGCGTATTTTAGCCGTGTTTGTATTAATGTAATTATGTATAGTGTGTGTGACAGTCACACTAGGCGCGTGCTATGCTCACTTGTTTGTAAGACATTTTTTTAATGGGCACGGCCAGCGAGAGCGCTTTATGAATTGTTATTGTTGACAAGAAGTAATTTCGTACTAATATCTTCCGTTTGGTTTAGAAAATGTATTATTGGTATTGCTATACGCGTACCCTAAAAAAACTTTATTTAGCATTTTTGTTTACCACTTTGCCAAATTACAGCTTTCTAGTAAGAGTCTGTGAGCTAAGCCGGGGACAGACAGACAGACAGACGGTCATGGCGAAACTATAAGAGTTCCTTGTTGACTACGGAACCCTAAAACGAAGCAAGTTACGTAGTTTTGTTAGAAATTGTCATTTGCTATCTCTTTCTTTTATTGCTGTTTTGATTAAAATAGCAAAATTACTTACAGTAGTATTTGAACCATTACTTGGCGCAGTTTATACAATGTTATCAGATTTTTTTATTATTGCTGTCGCAACTTTTGCAACTGCAATAAAAATAAGTTCATTATCTAAGCACCATTGTTATTCAGTGGGAACGTCAGACCATCTGGTTAAACAATAGATCGGCTTTATAGAACGGCCATAAAATACGGTCGCAAAAAATTACGAAATATTTCTTCAACACACTTGCTTGTAAAGTGACTCAGAAATTCAGCTTATTATATAGAAGTATTTTTACTTTACATTTCTTTTTTCAATATACGCAGTTTTTGTCCAAAAACAATGAATATTTTTGAGAAAAAAAAATTCGTTACATCAGATAAATCAATCATCAAAATTATCATCATTTCATAAAATTATATATTTTTCACTACATATTAACCTTAATTTGCTTATTCAAAACATTATTTTGTTTATTATATTTTTTATATAGGCTGTTTAGCGGTTTTTCCAGCGCCTTTATTTACACCTGCGGCGCGCGGGATAAACAAAACAAGCGCGGTATTTTCCAGAAATACTTGTTAACGTTTTCATTGTGTGGTTAATTATTATCAAAAATGTTGACTTCAATTAGGAAAGAAGAGCGAAGAGCAACGCGTAGATTTAACCCCCCGGAAATACTAATCTAGGCACGAAACGCTAGTGACAGCCTGTTGCCTGCAAAATCTAGAGAGAAATACCTAGCGGCGTACGAAACTAATAACAATACCAGTCTCTTTTTTTCCTCTCAAGTTGAAAACCGTCGTATGAAACGCGCACACACTCGACTCCCTTATCGCGCTCGCTCGCCCTCGGCTCGCGCGAATAATACCGGCTCGTGCAGTGAGTAACCAACATACCACACATATTTATATTTTTTGTTACACGCCCTATACTCACACAAATTCATATTGTCTCTAATTGGACGAAACCAGGAAGGGGTGTGGTTTGTCACTAGCTGCGCTTGCCGCAGAAATATTTTATAAAGTGAGCATGCTTAAGTTTTGCCAATAGTACAGCGGAGGCTTAGTAATAGATTTCCGTTTGACACCCTTTTTTTTGGATCGGAAATCATCAAATAACTTCTCCCGCTCTGGGCGGAGTGGGAGGGTGTGTCGGACTCTTACTGACTAAAACCCACCCGTTTTCCTTCCTGTTGCCTGTATGCCAGGGGCCAGTACCTTCCCGCGGCCCCAGCGGGCATCGGCCCTAGTGTACCCCTACATTTATGCTGACGACATCTCTTTGAGGCGCGCGTGGAATACAACGCGCCGTCGACCCGGGCCTGGTGAGCTACCCATTGCTCACCGGCCGCAAACCCGCGCCTATGGTGGCCGGAAATCCGCCCGGGATTCCCGACGTCCAGGGCGTCTCCTGCGGCGGCTAGGGGCGAGAGGGCGCGAAATTTGCCTTTTCTTCAACCGTCCCGCCTCCTCCTTCGCGAGCATTACTGCTTCGCAGAAGAAGGTGACGGCTGCCCATGCCCTCTCGCTCCGTACCATGGCCTGAACCAGGGCCGGACGCGAGAGATCTCTGCCGCCGATCGCCTCCACAAGGACCGTTTGGCACCCTTGGGGTACGGAACACTAAAAACCTACACGTTTTTGTTCGCACGTTCAATCTTCATAACTCAAACATACTCCGCACGTTTAAACTCGTAAATCGTTACGATATCGCATTCATCTCGTTCCCTGAATACGTCGCCTGCAATTCATCAAGTGTGGACCATTTATCATTGTCGTTGCGGTCTGCAATGGCCTTGTGAACCTGCCTGATAACGAACAAATCGAATCGGTTCCGAGATAAACGATCGAAAATGTATGTAATGTCACATGAAATGAAGTCTTCGTCTCTATACGATTCTTTTTTTTTAATTTTCACCGTTTCATACTTTTAGATCTGAAGCTGGTTTTTTTCTCGTAATATTAGTCCAGTCCTTTTATAAGTTACTCTACCTGTGACAGCAGCAACTAAAAAGCAACCTTATTGTAACGGATATAAAGATCACTGTGATTGTGACAGACTTGTTAGTAACAGCAAACCAACAGCAACCTTATCGTAACGAGAATAAAGATCACTGTGATTGTAACATGAACGCAAAATCATAGTTTGTTTACATACGTACTTTGTTTGCTGTGACTTCCAAAATATATTATTGAAAGCAAATGTTATTCTTCAAACATTTGGAAGTTACTATCCTAAACTACTTCTCGTTTCGGCTGTTTTCTCTACTCAATGTCAAAGTCAAAGTTAAATTATATATTTCAAATAGGCACATAAAAGGCACTTTTGAACGTCAAAACTCATATCTGCCAAAATGTTAATTCATGATGTGATGACTTCGACCAATAATACACATTGATCGAAGTGTGATGACAAAGAGTATCTGATGTTATCACTGTAAGAATAAAACTACCGCTGCAACAGTTCAGAGTTTAAAGTTCCTGCAATATACTACCTACTGTATAGTCGTTGATTATATCTATTGTATTAGCTCATGTTATACCTACTATCAATCTGCCTAGCCTTTTCCAAAGTCGTTCTTTTCAGGAAAAGCAAATTTCGCGCCCTCTCTCCCCTAGCCGCCGTAGTAGACTCCCTGGGCGACCGGAACTCCAGGCGGATTCCCGGCCACCGTATGCGCGGACTTGCAGACGGTGAGCAATGGGCAGCTCACCATCTAATAAGGACCAGGCCCGGGTCGACGACACGTTGTGTTCCACGCGTGCCTTAAAGAGATGTCAGCACAAGGGTAGGGGTCCACTAGGGCCGCTGCCTGCCGGGGTCGTGCGAAAGTCCGAAAGGGATACCGAGGCCCCTGGCAACACAGGCAACGGAAGGAACACGGGTGGGTTTTAGTCAGTAACAGTCTGACACACCCTCCCGCAGTCCCGCTCCACTCAGAACTGGAGAAGTTATTTGATAAGATACCACCCAAAAAAAAAGTCGTCCTTTTCCAGTTTGATTCCAGTCTAAACGGATGCAGCAGAATACCAGTATTTTACATGGAGCGACTGCCTTTCTGACCTCCACAACCCAGTTACTGGGTAACACGATGCCCCTTGGTAAGACTAGTTGTCGGACTTGGGTTTAAGACTACCCGTAACGACTGTTAAAGATTTGCGAATGACAACCGGGACCCACGGCTTGTGTAATGAATGATCGGGTGATCATTCATTACACAAGCCGTGGGTCCCGGTTATGCTTGTCGCGGTCGGTTCATGGATGGGTATCCATGAACCGACCGCGACAAGCATAACTTAACCTTTGATCGACCCGTGCGGCTGTTATTATATAGCCACGCCCACGCCCTCTATTCTTCTCTTAAGAGTAGACATTGGTGCCGATTCCCTTGATCACAAACTAAACTAAATTTAAGTTCAGTGCATCTTTTTCTTTCTATTTCATTATGAAAAGGACAGAAGATAAATTTTAGTTTAGTCCTGTCAAATTAATCGGCGCTTGACGTAAATTGACGTAATTTTAGTAGGCAAGTTTTTAATCACGTCTAAACTTGTATGGAGTAGTGACAGGCGCTGATTAATTTGACAGGACTAAACTAAAATTTATCTTCTGTCCTCTTCTAGATAAAAAATGGGGTGGCGCTGAGGTATTGTGGACTCTTAATATACCCAATTTGTAACTAAACTTCACAAAACAAAACTGTCCTGCGATGTGCACAAAGGACACGAATTAACTTACAACTCAACAACCCTACAGTACATTAAGTACCTCCAAACTCTAAGTAAGTACGGAATAATTTCCAAAGATTTCTCGAACTATAAACACTTGGACTCCTCCACCAACTTAGGATTTAATCCACTTAAATTCACGAACATGGTCGGGAACTCCTGTTCAAACCACAAGTTAATACAATGAGCTTTGTGTTCTTAGTTGTAGTTAAATTTATAGGTAAACAAAAAAATACCATCTGTCGAGAGAGCTGTCAAAGACGTCTGGTTTTTTATAGTTGACACACGGCGCCTGAAAGTAATACCTGTCACTTCAGTTGTCATGCTTCGTCACAGCTGTTGTACTCTTTAATTTAGCAACGTTATAATTCGAGGGCCTGTGTTTTTGGATTCTTTATAATAGACAGATTACAAAATATTACATTATTATTATAAATCTAAACTAAAAAATTTTGCTCAAGCAGTTACATCTACGAAGAGTTGTTAGAAGGGGCCGTGCACGAAATCGACTGATTTTGATCAATTTTGTTCAAGGTTGTAAGAAAGAGAAAAAATAATTTAAACAAAATTATTTATGATTTCTAAAACCGAGTTCTTTGTTTTGTCTGTGGCTGGAAGGGCTTTTTCAAATAAATGAAGTAGTCATGGAATTTTACTAATATTCGAAATTACGCGAGAGCCAGTCTCGCGTAATTTTTCGAATCGTTTAACCATATTTTTACAAAAAAACTACTTTTAGTTTTGTCCATTAAAAATATCATCTCTACTTGCGTGGCTGGATCACTTTTTTCAACTTCGATAAAAAATATAGCTGAAAAATAATGTTCTTATCACCCGACGAAAAGGAGGTACTACTACTGTACTTTTATAGTAACACAGACTTATTGTTTTAATTATTTAAACCTTTCTCACAATTAAATAAGAAATTGACAAAAGAAGGTTTTTTCGTGCATAAATGATAAAATATATCATACATTAATAAAAGAGGATTCTATCGTAAAAATCGAAAATAAATGTAATTTGGTTATAACGTAGTTTTAAAAAAGAAAGTGTCATCTGTGGTGTACAGATGACACTTTCTTGTTTAATGTCAAAACATCAAACAAATAGTTTTCTGACAGCACAGATTACTTTAAGCCGGCGGCGCGTACGTCGTTCCCGTCGGTAGGGAATGTTGCCATTTTAAATATTTGTATTTATGTTATTCTTTTTTTTTCATATTACAATCTCACTGTGTGCTGCACCGGTCGACGTCATCAACGCTGGCTATCGCTGAAAACTAGCGCTGGGGCTCTGTCTCGCATAGGGTCGCAGCATTATGCTGAGCGTCGGCCGTTTTGCGTGGATGTGACGCATATTCTCCCCCAAATTGTTTCCTTTTTGTATTTGTGTTCCTTCTTTGCGTCATGTTTACCGCAAATAAATATATTTTCTTTCTTTTTTTTATCTATAAAAAACCTTTTTTTATGATTTGTTTACCTTTAGCTAATTACTTAAACCGATGGAGTGGAAACCAGCACCCTAATTAACACAGTTTGAATCACATTCCGAGAGTTTCGAAGCATATTGCTAATTCATTGCTTCATAGGTTTTAAAAAATCGTCTGCTCAACAACTTTAATAATGTAATGAACGTGGGTGAACTGTCAAGATGAAACTGATTGTGATCAATTGTCATTTTATGTGTGTTACGTAATCGCCTCGTAGGACTGATTTATAATTTCTTTTACAAAGACAGATATTGTTATTATTATAGCTTTTTTTTAATTTTTTTTGGTGGGAAATCATCAAATAACTTCTCCCGCTCTGGGCGGAGCGGGAGGGTGTGTCAGACTCTTACTGACTAAAACCCACCCGTATTCCTTCCGATGCCTGTGTTGCGGGGGCCTCGGTGAATTATTGCTGCTTAAATTCGGGAATGTTTGTTGCTTGGATTTGGATTTTGTGGAAACACGTATTTACTGGTTTCAATTTGTGGTTAACATTTTGGTGGATTCATTAATTAGTTAGTAATTAGGTACTATTTACCCAAGCTCTTGTAATTGTGATGTATCACCACCTTTTAGGGCTCTTAGATACAAAATCCAGAGAGTTTTTAGTAAGTAGTAAGTCGCAAAGACACTGACTGGTAAGGGCTTGGGTCGGTTGTACTTATTTAAAGATATTGATCGCTTTCTTTCGCAGCTTCCAGGTGAATTCCTGGCGACAAAATATTAAAGTAAATAATACAAGAATATAAGGACGATGAACAAAAAGCCTCGTTGGTCTAGTGGTCGCAAGCGCTACTGCCGAGCATGAGGTCCTGGGTTCGATTCCCGGGTCGGGCATAGTGTTATTGGGTTTTTCTATCCGGAATTTCTCAGTAGCAGCCCGGAGTCTGGACTTTTACCCGGCGGCCTATTACATGTTACTTAAACATAACTGGCGAAATGTGGGTGTACTACAGTTACACCTCTGCCCATTCCTTCAGGGAAACAAGGCGTGATGTTATGAATAAAAAAAATCAGTTACACCTTTCAGATTTAAACGGAGCACAGCTACGAGAAGCTCTGATGAAACACGTGTTAGCAAAACTGGTCCAAAATGTTGCCTTTTATCTTTTAGTTACGACATGCTTGAAAAGATAAGAAACAGATTCCATCGTAAACGAAGCACAAAGAAAATGAGAATATTAACGACTTAGCAACGCCTTCTGAGAATACTAAATAATATAGAAATAGACCTCTTGTAATTGACTAGGAAGACAGGAGATTTGAACAACGCAAATATAAGGAAAAGACGATGATTTGTATGTACGCAAACGTGGATATTTTCAGATTCTTAATCTACTTATTCCCGACAGTTACATGTATTTCCCACGCAATATTACTCCTAACATGATCGTTAGTGAATAAAATAAATGTACCACTATTTTCAGATCTTCTCTTTTTGTTACCACATTCATTAGCCGTGCGTGATTTCCTTTTTCGTTTGCGATACACCAAATTAATGTTTATTCTCTGAATTGGAATTCAACCTTGTTTCTTATTCATCCCATTATAGCAACAGACATACGAGACGATTTTCAGCGCTCGATTGATGGAGTGATTTCTTACGTGAGTTTCGAGTTACCGGATTTTATTAGACGTGTACACATGTTTTATAAAACCGGGCGTGTTCGCGACTTACTCTCAGGGTTCCATACCCCCATCTCGCTCTGGGCGGAGCGGGAGACTGTGTCAGACTCTTACTGACTAAAACCCACCCGTATTCCTTCCGTTGCCAGTGTTGCGGGGGCCTCGGTGAATTATTGCTGTTTAAATTCGGGAATGTGTTGTTGCTTGGATTTTGTGGAAACACGTATTTACTGGTTTCAATGGGTGTTAAAGGCGATAGTGTGGTCAAAATTAAAAAGCAAGATGGCGGCTGCAAAAATATTCAGATTTTTCATCATGGGTATCGTTTTCATGGTTTTCGGGGGTGTTTAAGCCGATAGTGAGGTCAAATCTAAAAAGCAAAATGGTGGCTGTGAAAATATTCAGATTTTTCATCATGGGTATCGTTTTTATGGTTTTCGGGGGTGTTAAATCCGATAGTGAGGTCAAAATTAAATAGCAAGATGGCGGCTGTTAAAATGTTCAGATTTTAAATCATGGGTGTCGTTTTCATGGTTTTTGGGGGTATTAAAGCCGATAGTGAGGTCAACTCTAAAAAGCAAGATGGCGGCTGCGAAAATTACCAAACCTTTTGGAATAAAAAAGAACAAAATAGAGTTTCTGACTGAATTTCTGTTTTGCTATTTTATTAAAAAAAAAACCCTAAATAGTAACGTTTCAACACTTATATTATATACTAGTTTTGAAATAATATAAAATTATCAATAGAATTAGCATAAAAATATAATTAAAATATCGATTATGATTATAAATGTAATGTTTGGTCACTCCCTAGCATCAGTGTGATGACACTGACAGCTCACTCCACGTTAGTTATCACGGTGAGATTTTTACAGAATCGACGTGCAGGCCCGGGTCGAAAGCGCGTTGTATTCCACGCGCGCCTCAAAGAGATGTCGTCAGCACAAGTATAGGGCCGATGCAAGCCGGGATCGCGGGAAAATCCGAAAAGGATACCGAGGCCCCTGGCAACACAGGCAACGGAAGGAACACGGGTGGATTTTAGTCAGTAAGAGTCTGACACAGAGCGGGAGAAGTTATTTCATAATTTTCCACCCAAAAAAAAAACAGGGTTCCGTACCCCCAAAACTCATATTGTATCTGACATAAACATACTATCACGCTTTGTTTCCCCGAAAGGTTAGGAAGAGGTGAACCTATGTACATACACCCATATTTCTGTTACTGAGAAGTTTAATTTGGCAAAACCCAGTAAAACTTTGCCTGACCTGAGAATCTAACCCAGGACCACATGTACCTACAGCAGTAGCGCTTGTGACCATTAGAACAACGAAGCGTGTTGTACCATCTTTTTATGGTATTAAGGTACCAGGATTGTGGCCATAGTAACAAGTAAGTATTCTGTGAAAATTAACTGGATAGTTTCATAGTTACCAATTATGGTTCAGAAGTCACAGTCCTGTGACAAACTGATGGCTGACATACAGACAGACGTCGCCGTAGGTTTAGTAATATATATAGGTAGGTCCCGTTGGCATCTTTTGGGTAGAAGCTTTTTTGGGAACCCTGAAAACGCGTGGTTATCCGTCAACGCGTTCGATCAGTACGTTCAACGCTTCGTTTCCTGCCTTTTTGGCCCTAATTGTGAGATTTTCTCAGTCCTTTGACCTTTGCCCTTTGACAGACTTTGCAATTTCGATGTTCCGTATGACTTTAGTATATGTGAACATGGGATAAATTGGCCATTATAACACTGTGTGGCAATATCAGGGTCTCAGGAGGACGTAATCCTTTGGTAATTTATAAGGAGATGCAGAATACTATTGATTTGGGGTTTCAGAATAATGTGAACAGGGGTTAACCGATATAGGTCGGCACGAATTGGACATAAATAATATTGAAACAAAGCTTTCAATTTTTACCAACAATACATTTCCTAAATGGTATTGTTGGTATTTGCGTAGTTTAATTATGGGATTTAAAGTTATTGTGTTTTAAGTTGAAGTGGCGTGTTTTCTGCATAAATTAAAAATACATTATTTTTTGGGTTCCGTAGTCAACAAGAAATCCTTATTGTTTCGCCATGTCCGTCTTTCTGTCTGTCTGTCCCCGGCTTAGATCAGAAACTATTAGTACTAGAAAGCTGTTTTTTGGCATGAATACCTATACATATTAATCATACCAATAGAGTTGTAAAATAAAATCTTGAAAAAAATAACAATTTAGGGTAAGTACCTACCTCCTTTTTTTTGTGTGAGAAATCATCAAATAACTTCTCCCGCTCTGGGCGGAGCGGGAGGGTGTGTCAGACTATTACTGACTAAAACCCCCTATTCCTTCATGTTGCCTGTGTTGCCAGGGGCCTCGATGACCCTTTAGTACCTTCCCGCTACCCCGGCAAGCATCGGCCCTAGTGGACCCCTACACTTGTGCTGACGACATCTCTTTGAGGCGCGCGTGGAATACAACGCGCCGGCGACCCGGGCCTGGTCCTTACCGGACGATGAGCTACCCATTGCTCACCATCCGCAAGCCCGCGCCTACGGCGGCCGGAAATCTGCCCGCGATTCCCGACGCCCAGGGCGTCTCCTGCGGCGGCTAGGGGCGAGAGGGCGCGAAATTTGCCTTTCCCTCAACCGTCCCGCCTCCTCCTTCGCGAGCATTACTGCTTCGCAGAAGGAGGTGACGCCTGCCCATGCCCTCTCGCTCCGTACCATGGCCTGAACCAGGGCCGGACGCGAGAGATCTCTGCCGCCGATCGCCTCCACGAGGACACGGCGGTGCTCTGCCCAAGCCGGGCTTACCCCACCGTATGCTCCACCGTGTCCTCCGGGCGATCTACACAGTGGTGACACCCGGGCGTTTCCTCCCGCCTTATCCGACACAGGAACCTCCCGAAGCTGCGGTGTCTGGTAAGGACCTGCGTCAGGCGGAAGGTGAGGACGCTGTGGCGCCTCTCTAGCCACTCCTCAAAGAGGGGACTTATCACCGCAATCGTGGCGTGCCCAAAGTACCTACCTCCTTTACACGTAAAGTGAGGATGATATTTTTTTTCTCGTCTATCACATGATGTGAGGTATCTTTGGATAGCTCGTTCAAAAATATTGCGGGTCTATCAAAACCATTTTTCGATTCAGGGATCCGTTTGCGTAATATTAAGCTTTAAATTGCTATTTTTTGTTAGAGCCACATGTGTGCCAGCTAAATGGTATTTTTTGATATGTGAAAAATTCACGACATTATATAACGAAGTTAAAAGGAAAACTATCACAGCTAAGTAGGCTTTACAAGTTAACGAGTACCTAGTTGCCGACCAATTTAGATTTGCAGTTGGAGAATTAGCTATGACGTATATCGATATCCTGTATATCATATTATGGATTTTTGAGACGGGGCAGTAAGGGAAGCTACCTTAACCGTTGTAGCTACAGGAAAATAGTCTTAGGAGACCGTCCTTAACTTTTTTTAAAACATTAAGATCTGCATTCACAGATTTAAAAAAAAACTACAGTCAGCAAGAAAATGGGCAGTTTTCACAAAATTTGTTTAGGTGCCAATCGATCCTGTTTCTTACAGGGATCAAAAAACTCTATAACACCAACAGAGGTTTGAGTACTAGAAAAGTCAGAAATCGCAAAGAACTTTTTCCACACATTTCGTAGGATAGAAACTCAAACTTGCTTTTTTATGATGGACAGATTAGCCGAAAATAAACAAAAAATTTAAACTTCGAACGAATACGCGTTATACATTTATTTGCTTTAAGAACAAGATAGTTTGTTGTTTATGATTTCTGAGGAGAAAATGGGAAACGTTAAAAATGCCTTTTCGCTACAAAAGTCAGATATCGCAAAAAAACATTTGTATGGGAAAAGTTTTTTTCAAAGGCAACAAACTGTTAATATTGTTCTCAAACCAAATTAAATTATAACACATATTCATTCGAAATTTGAAGTTCATCTTTTTATGTTTATTTTCGGCCAGTATATCCATCGTAAAAAAGTAAGTTGGATTCTCATTTCCTACAAAATGTATGGGAATAGTTTTTAGCATTTTCTGACTTTTCTAGTTCTCAAACCTCAGTTGGTCCGATAAAGTTTTGTGATTCTTATATGAAAAGGGCTCGATTGGAAAGTTTAAGTATGTGAAAACTGCCCATTTTTTTGATGACTGTACATTTTTCAAAATCTGTGAATGTAGATCATAATATCTCATAAAGTTAAAGACAGTCTCCTAAGACCAGTTTCTTGTAGCGACAACGGTTAGGGTACCTGCCCTTACTGCCCCATCTCAAATATCCACCCTGTTTAAGGGTGAACATATTTTCAACTACAATGTTAAGTTTGTTTTTGGGATAAATTCATCCCAACTACGGCCCCCTTCATTGCACTTGGCCAATTTGTTTTCGTTTTAGTTACATCTTTAACCAAGAGCTGCCTACTTTACTACTTACTGTTCTCTCATCAGCATTATCCTCCTAATCTGCACCTCCCAACCCTTTTACCTTCGCACAAATGCAACAAAATGACCCACATATAGAGTTATAACGTTACCACAATTTTCTGAAAATGGGTTCTGCGTGAAACTAAATGGTTACTAAATTCCTAAACCACATTGATATGTGGTTGGTCCCAAATTGGTGGCAATAAATTACGCGTCCATTCAAGCTAAAACCAACCACAGGTAGGACTAACCAACCGTTTCGAACGAACACTAATGCCCAGTAAGTACTTTATATTTATTGGATAATCCAGACATTTTAGACATCTAACGTGATAATGATTCTCAAACAATACCTGGGAATTAATGTTAACCTGTCTCAAATATTACCTTAACTATACCAGGGTCTTTGTCCGTTAATTACACAGATAAAATCAACGAAGTTCCTTAACAAGACACCGCCAATGACCTGACAGAAGTTTATCTAACCAAAGTTAGATGTACAGAACTTATCTCCGTTTAGTTGACCTCGGCAGCATCTTCAATTTGGTCGGTTTAATTATCAAGATTGGAATCTCCGGAGTTTGTGGGTAGGTACGGTGCTATCTTCGTGTTGTAATCGACCTCCTTGATTATTAATTACTTTTTCCTGTACGTTTCCGATGGCGGGAGTTTGTTTCATTAATTTTGGGAAGTAATTTCTGGGTGCGGAATGGTTTCGTAATCTTGGAGTTAATAAGCTCCTTCTGACACCACCTCAAAATTGTGTAAGGCTGTATAAATAATTCCCGAGTTTGTTAGGGTTTATACCTACAATATTCCCTAATTTAGGCCGAGAATTCTGCTACAAACTTACAAATATTAATTATGTTAGGTTTGAAGAACCAGCGTGGTGTAAGCTAGGTACCTCAGAAATCACTAAACCAAAAGCTCCACTTGTTTTAATCATCACCTGTCTAGCCTTTTTCAAAATATGTTGTGGACCAGCTGAATACCAGAATTTTACATGGAGCTACTGCCTTTCTGGCCTCCAAAACCCAGTTGATGGAAAATACTATACTCCTTGATAAGACTGTGTCAGACTTTCGAGCTTTTGACTACTCGTAACAAAAGTCAACGATCTACAAATAACAGCCAGGATCAACTACTTAAGCTCTCCGGGCGCGGCGTGGCGGGGCGGCGACGCTGCGCTGGCGCGGCGGCAGTGGTCTTACTGCGGGCGCGATCACGTCCCGTCCCGCCACGCCCCTTGACGCCGACCGTGTCGTGACGCGATTCATTTATCAAAAAGATGTTGAGCGATTCTGGGCCCAAATCGTACAAACATACGTGAGCACGAACACATTCAGTTCAGTAATAGTAGTAGTTTTTCGACATCCATTTTAATAAAACAATACAAAATCATATTCACGCTCCGTCGCGTCCGACGTGACGTGTTCACGCCCCGCCGGTAGTGTGACTACTATATACGTAAACCATACAACACAAATCGTCGGCGTCCTGCCGGCGCTGCGCTCGCGTCCCGCCATGCCCCGCCCCGCCGCTTCTGACTTGTATTCCCGATCGACGCGGCGGCGGCGGCGTGGCGCGACGGTTACTGTCGCGTCGTCGTCCCGTCCTGCCGCGCCGCGCCCGCTGTGTGCAGAGACCTTAAACGTGCTATCCTAGAAACGGTCCAGCGAGGTGAAGAGTAATAATGGCACCCCGGAATCACTGAACCAAGAGCCACCCACGAAGAGCCACTTTTCACAAATGTCAACCAAGACCAATATTGAACAGATATCAACCTCGTCTTTCGGACATAGAGGAGAATAGAATACTCTTTAATATGTACATCATAAAAAATACAGATATAAATGTACATATTCTTGTGGGCGGTACTTAATCTCGGAAAGGTCAGGATATCAATTTGAAGGAACACTATTATTTAATGGTTGTAGGAAAAAAGGGACAAGCGCGAGTTGAACTCGCGTGGTGTGGGTTCCGTATAATGAATATGCTGTCTACTATGTTCTTTTTCCAAAGAAATATAGTTGAAAAACATATTGTCCCATACATTCCAACTGCAAATGTTAGCCTGTACGCACAATATTGAGAGATTTACCAAGTAATTTTAACACCCTAGACTTCTTATAGGTTTTTTTTTTATAATCTAGTAAAGAACTATTTTCTGTATTTTTCTCAAAATTTTAAGTTCAGTATTTTCGGAGATAAGGGGAATGGTCAATTTTCATCAATTTTCTTAAATAACTTCTTCTTTATTTTAAAATTATAAAAAATATACCTTGAAGAAACCCTCCAAAATTTTCATTTGATATGTCACACGGTACAGTTTGCAAAACATTTTTTAAATATTCTAATATAGCCCCCAAAAGTGACCCTCATATTCAAAATTCATTTATTTACGTTACTCGTCCGGGTTTGGGTCACCGAAATTCATGTCTAACAAATTTCAACTTAATCGGTTTGGTAGATTCTGAGTAAATTGGCCGTGACAGACGGACAGACAGACAGTACCAGTGATCCTACAAGGGTTCCGTTTTTTCCTTTTGACGTATGGAACCCTAAAACACTTACGTTATTGCTTAGGGATGTTTTCATAGCAAAGGTGTAGGTCTGAAATTAATCTACCTTTGAGGTAGATTAATTTCAGATCTTAATGAGAATGGACCTTGATGATGATGTCCTTCAGAAAGGTCAAGTGTATAATACTCGCAACCGGCGTGCATGTGTGTGCCAGATGTATATCCTCTAAAGTTAAAGTTCGCGAGCACATTCGTAAGAAGCTGGCAGTATCATCACAACGGTAATGTTTCCCATTGTTTGTCTTATTTGTTTTAGTATAATTCGTGTATTTGTGTGTATTCATTTGTACTTACATTTATATGTAATTAGGTATACATATTATATGAGGGGCTTGAGGCAAAGTAATAACAGCCGCACGGGTCGATCGATCAGGTTAAGCTACGCTTGCCGCGGTTGGTCCGTTAATGGGTGACCATCTTTACATACCAAGACCCCTCCGTGCCTCGGAAAGCACGTTAACCCGTTGGTCCTGGCTGTCATTTGTAGATCTTTGACAGTCGTTACGGGTCGTCAGAAGCTCGAAAGTCTGACAACCAGTCTTACCAAGGGGTATCGTGTTACCCAGTAACTGGGTTGTGGAGGTCAGATAGGCAGTCGCTCCATGTAAAATACTAGTATTCAACTGTATCCAGTAAGGCTCGAAGCCGACATAGTTGGGAAAAGGCTAGGCAGATGATGAGATATACATATTATTATATTTATAGTTTTTAACAGATAAATACAGTGTATCTTTGTATTTAAATAAATATTTATTCCTAAATTTTTGTGATTGCACCTACCACTGTTTGTCTCTGCATCACCCAAAGGTTGACTGGTAGAAAGTTTCTCAGAACTGTGAGCGATATTATACCATTAAAAAAAACTACATATTATTTATAAGTAAATGTTATTTAATCTATAAGGCTAAATGTGGGTGTAGGTACTTAGGATAGATACACCTCTGTCTTACAACTTCGTGGATACAAGGTGAATTCCTAAATGACAATACATTGACTCATACTATTTTGTAACAAGACTAATTTGTAATTTGACATCAATATTATACTAATTTGAGAGCAGTGGTGGCCCAGTGGTAACGACCGCGAATTAAGAGTTGTAGGTCGTAGGTTCGAACCCAGACAGGCACTTTACTTTATGTAAATAATTTTCAGATCACTGGTAAGGAAACCGGCATGTCCCAGAATCAAAAATTCGAAGACATGTGACATCTACCAACTCGCACTGGGCCCGCGTGGTGGATTACGGCCCACACCCTCTTACAGAGAGGAGGCCTGTGTCCCAGCAGTGGGAACATTATAGGCTGATTATGATTATACTAATTTAATTTTAATGTATTGTGTGTGTCAGACTCTTACTGATTTAAACCCACCCGTATTCCTTCCGTTGCCTGTGTTGCCAGGGGCCTCGGTGACCCTTTAGTACCTTCCCGCGACACATTTGTGTGCTTAAAGTGTTAAATAAATAAATGTATGAACGTAAACGAAGCAAAAGGAGTATGTAAGGATCGTAGCAGGTGGCGTTGTGTAGTTTCTGCCTACCCACATGGGCGTGAGTGGCGTGAGTTTATGTATGTCGTATGAAGGTATAACGTTAGTAAGTGCTGAACAGCAAAAGCTTTTTGTAGCCTTTGAAATGGTATCTGAAACAATAATAATAATAAAGTGGTACTTCTGGACACGGCTCGCATTGTTAGGGGGGTTCCTCTCTCTGGAGCCCTGACCGTCGGTAGCTTGGATCCTGTTCCCGATACCGGTTGGCTACCATTTTTTTAATATGTTTAAATGCTTTTATACATTTTTTTTATATTCTAATATTTAAAAATAAATTTATAATGTGTATATAATGAAATAAAATATAATAAAAATCATCATTTATTTGTACAAAAGACAAAGACTAGGTACATAATATTAAGGCATGCTAAGGCATATTATGAACTAAAAGATAGAGGCAGCTGTCTCCCAAACTAGGTAAAAATAAACTGTATCTTGAGAGCCATTTTATCTTCTATTTCGGTGTGTAGATACCCGTGCGTTACATTCAAAGTTCTTTCATCAAACAAAGTAATCAATTTTTACACAAGTTACAATACAGGAATAAAAAACTAAAGAAACAAATAATAAAAATAAAAAAAAATAGGAAAATAAAATAATAAAACTATAAATCATGAACGGACTAATATTACTTACAAAAAAAACTGTTCCATAGGTACCTAAAACACCATTTTAACAACCAATTTATTACCAAACATTGTACTGTCTACCTACCTGTCTACCGTACGACATATAATACGAAAACATAAAAATACCATGTTTTGTTCGGCAGTTGATGGATTTAAGTCCAAATCAAAAACAGATTAATTTGTTATTTCGTGTAGCCTTGACAGTGAATATTATGGTCATTGTCCAATGTTTTATCAAATATTTAAGCGTATAATAACATTCAAATAGGCACGTGTAGCTTTTATGCATAGAATATGAATAAATGGAGTGCTCACGCTTTTTAATAGTTAGATAAACGAGTAGACGACTAATAGAGAATCGTGGAAGAAAACAGACATGTTCCGACGACCTCAAATTAATTAGGATAAGAGCAGGGGAATGATGGCGATGAGATTAATAAACCATTTATTTGATACACACAAAAGTACAATTAAAAGATAACAAATGAAATAGATGAATAAAAGGTGCACAAAAAAAAGGTGGTCATGGGGACTGCCGACACAAGTGGAAACTTAAAACTATGCATAGCTGCAGATATACTGTTCAAGTGTTAAAATTAGCATGTCGGTAACGCAATCCCATAAAATTTTCCCATACCAAAAATCGCTCAACGCGCCTAAAGAAGTTTTGACTTCAATAAAATAAAGGTTATACAAATTTAAACATAATATTAGTAAGATAAGTTGCAGCCTTGTAAGTATTACTAACAACTGATTCAGCTCTTAGTTGGTACCTACATATGTCGTTGTCACGCATGCAAGTCTTACACACATTTGCACTCCATTTCTACCTAATCCCTGTACATTTATCACTGAAGAAATCAATACAGCTCGTTTAGACCCAGGAAATTTATAATTCATGAACCTCACCTTTATGTTTTATAGGATTTCATATATGCTTATTTGCTTCAAAATAAAATCAAATGAAAGAACGAAAATATAAAACGTATGTTTGATATCAAAGCGAGTTTCGTACATATTTAATTTTTAGGGTTCCGTAGTCAATAAAGAACCCTTATAGTTTCGCCATGTCTGTCCGTCCGTCTGTCTGTCTGTCTGTCTGTCTGTCCCCGGCTTAGCTCAGAGAATCTTAGAACTAAAAAGCTGTAATAACGATATGACGAAATTAATAGGAAAACTATCACAAATAGTCGACAAACTTAAATTTGTAGTTGGAGAATCGACGGTGACGTATATCGATGTATGGGAGAACATGTTTTTCAACTACAATAAATTCATCCCAACTACGGAACCCTACATTGTGCGTGGTCCGACACGCACTTGGTCTGTTTCAAGTTGGGGAATTTTGCTTCAAAGGCTTCGTGTAATTATGAAACATCTTTGATGATTTTCGTTTCTAAGGTAACAATAAAATGAAGCACTTGTACCGAAAATGGTAGAACCATGAGTTGTATACATACATAAACTCACTAGTTCTTCCCATGGGGGAAGGCAGAAGCTACAGAAAGCCACCTGCTTCGATCCTTACATACTCCAGTTGAATAGCATTCAATACTGTTATTACCATGCAGCCAGATCGACTATCGGTACATCAAGGTGCTTAAGTGTCTGTACGAAAACGCCACTATGTCAGTCCGACTCCAGGCCCAGAATTCGAAACCTCGCAGGGTTGCGACAATTGTTGAAAGGATCCGGCAATTGGGACTCAAGGTAGCCCTGCACAAGTCCAAGGCCATGTGTTTTCATGGCCCTCGGAACGCGCCACCGTCGGGATCCCAAATAATGGTAGGAGGGGTTTAGATCGGCGTCGAGTCAACGATGAAGTACCTGGAACTCGTCCTCGACAGCCGGTGGAACTTCGTGGAGCATTTCCGACGTTTGGCTCCCAAACTGGAGCGGGCAGGGGCTACCTTGTGGGCGCGTTCCCTGGCGCTGCGACTAGCCCGCCAGTTGAGCGCGGCCCAAAGGGTCATGGCCATCCGGCTGGTCCGGGGATACCGCACGGTCTCCTGTGAGGCAGCGAGCCTCCTTGCTGGATTGCCGCCATGAGATCTGGAGACAAAAGTCCTGGCCCACGTATGGGAGGAGTGGTGCGAGGAGGCAAAACGCCGGGGCGGATGGAGCTTGAGAGTACAGTTGTCGCAACCCAGTGCTGGGCACGCCACAGTTGCGGCGATAAGTCTCCTCTTTGAGGAGTAGCTAGAGAGGCGCCACGGCGTCCACACCTTCTGCCTGACGCAGGTCCTCACCGGATACGGCAGCTTCGGGAGGTTACTGTGTCGGATAAGGCGGGAGGTATCCTCGCGCCTTATCCGACACCACCCGGGTGTCACCACTGTGTGGATCGCCCGGAGGACACGGTGGAACATACGGTGGAGCATACGGTGGAGGTCTGCCCGGCTTGGGCAGAGCACCGCCGTGTCCTCGTGGAGGCGATCGGCGGCAGAGATCTCTCGCGTCCGGCCCTGGTTCAGGCCATGGCACGGAGCGAGAGGGCATGAGCAGCCGCCACCTCCTTCTGCGAAGCAGTAATGCTTGCAAAGGCGGAGGCGGGATGGTTGAGGGAAAGGCAAATTTTGCGCCCTCTCACCCTTAGCCGCCGCAGGAGTCACCCTGGGCGTCAGGAATCCCGGGCAGATTTCCGGCCACCGTAGGCGTGGGCTTGCGGACGGTGAGCAATGGGTAGCTCACCGTCCGGTAAGGACCAGAGGTCGACGGTGCGTTGTATTCCACGCGCGCCTCAAAGAGGTGTCGTCAGCACAACTGTAGGGGTCCACTAAGGCCGATGCCTGCCGGGGTCGCGGGAAGGTACTAAAGGGTTACCGAGGCCCCTGGCAACACAGGCAACGGAAGAAATACGGGTGAGTTTTAGACAGTAAGAGTCTGACACACCCTCTCGCTCCGCCCAGAGCGGGAGAAGTTATTTGATGATTTCCCACCCAAAAAAAAAGGACCTCGAAACCTTTCCTTCTGCAGCAAGGTGTAAGGCAAGGAGACGTTATCTCTCCGAAACTGTTCACCGCTGCACTGTAGGATGTCTTCAAGATACTGGACTGGAAAGGGCCAGGCATCAATATCAATGGAGAGTACATCACTTACCTTCGGTTTGCCGACGATATAGTTGTCATGGCTGAGACTATGGACGACCTCAGTACAATGCTCGATGCTCAGTAGAGCTTCCGCAAGAATGAGTCTTAAAATGACAATGGACAAGACAAAGGTCCAGTTAGGTAGGTCCAACTTCAAGAAAGAGGTCAATCGTCGAATCCGACTCGGCTGGGCAGCGTTCGGGAAGCTACGCAATATCTTCTCATCCCACATACCACAGTGACTCAAGACAAAAGTCTTTGACCAGTGCATGTTGCCAGTGATGACGTATGGCACTGAAACGTGGTCGCTCACAATGGCCTTATTAGAAGGCTAAAAGTCACCCTAAGGGCAATGGAGAGGGCTGTCCTTGGAGTTTCTCTACATGATCGAATCAGAAATGAAGAAGGATGTCTTCATTTCTGATTCGATGCATGCAAACCGAACCAAAGTTACCGAAATAGCCCGAACAATTGAAAAGTTAATGGCAGTGGCAGGGCACATTGCTCGCAGAACAGATGGCCGATGGGGCCAAAAAGTTCCGGAGTGGCGACCGTGTACCGGAAAACGTAGCGTTGGAAGGCCTCCTACAAGGTGGACCTATGGCCTCGTGAAGGTCATCGGGGTTTTCAGGTTTGATTTTCAAAATCCAACTTTTCATGCTAAAAACCTTACCCAAAATATTTACCTCTCGTCTCGTGTATTAACACGAATTAATACCTAACTTTTCGTAAAACATACGCATAACTTGCTTTTGCTACAAAATATTTCATCAACTTTGCCATTTGCTAGACTACATATTTATGTACTAAAGTCTTGAACAAAAGGGATGGCTTGAATACTTGGTGCTTGTTATATCTAAGCCTACATTGCCAATCTAGGTCTGCAGATTTAGGTGGTGTTAGCCTAAACTAATACAACACGATAAAACTGGCAGCGTTTCTCAATTACTCGTATTGGAAATAGGTACAGATGTGTACACACGTTCTGAAAATAATGTGGATGTTAAAACAACCTCTCTCTTTATAATTATCGTTTATTTACATAACCAAATCACAAGATGGTTATTAACATTAACTTAATCAAATTAAAACTACATATTTCCTACATGCAACAAACTTAAAAACTATTGCACACGAAGTGACGGCATGTCGTGTTACGCTGTGAGGTGTCGCGTAGCCGACCGCGGAAACGCCGATACAGCACATCTTTCGGCCAAAACTCTTCCTTGAGGAAGGTGATCAAATGATGAGTCGGAACGCGCACCACGAACGACTTGAAATTGGTGTTATGGCGCGCCTCCAACTTCTCCACCCTCAAGGTCCAGTTGGTCTTCACCCGTATGTACTCTACGATGCCCTCAGTCTTCTTAAAGTGGTGCAAAAGGGACACGTACAGCTTCGTCGTCGGTACTGCAGGACGTAGCAGCATGTTAGTACCTGCAGGCTGTTCCACACTGGTTGCGATAAGTAGGCTTCCTCTTCCTTCTCTCCACCTTGATGAAGCCGTCCTCATAGCATGTGATCTTTAATGAACCCTGCTGTTTGAGGTCCATCACAGCGCCTTTAGTTTCACTCGATGCTCGGTGACTCTGCTTTCCCCCTTTAGGTTGCTCTGCTTGTCGTTTTGTTTGCAACACAGCCACAGGTTTCATCTTGGCGACAATTGCAGAATAGGCACGTTTGGGGGTCGATGAACCTATTACACGCGTTGCTGGCAGGTACGACGTGATCAGCGGAACACGATGCAACGCTTGCATTCTTGACAGCCAACGACGTAGATTCACTCGCCGACAGAAAACTGCAGACTGAAGCATTTTGGGCCCCACGACGTGTTTACATTGGAACCTTCCGGTGACCCACTTGTCGGAATAGCGTTGCGCAAGAACGCTACTTTGGCTCGCAGTTCACCAATGGTGACATCCGATGACTCCAACTTGGACTTCATCTCAGCCAGGCTCACCTTCAGAGACGTGATGTCCTTTAGCAGCCTGGTGACGTAGTCGTGGTCGAAAGTGACGGAAGGCAGCTTGTGCAGCTCCTTCATCACAAACTCTGGCACGTATCCGGTTCTGTTCTCTTCAGCAGGTCGATGATGTCCTGCAGACTTTTCTCGCCACCATCCCTTCGGCGAGATGGCATCTGTCCGACTTGGTCGAGTGATTGAAATGGGGGGGGGGGGGGGGCTACGCGTCGCGATATATGATTTTTATTATTTCTGTAAGTAGGTTTGTACAAATACTTTGACACTTGACACGTCAATCATATTTTTAAAATAAAACTAGATGAGGTCGGCGTTTCTTATCTGATTATACTGTACTGCGAAGAAAGGCCGAAACAAACTCAGAAGTCACAGTCTCTTTTAAAGTCCAGACATAATCTTGGTCAGATCACGTGAAGGCCATGTAGATTGGTGTCTGAAATTAATGGTATTTTGAGGAGAGAAACACACAGATTGAGTGAACATGTCCAGTCAACCAGTCCAGCTCAACTCTGAACTCAAGGAGCTTAACGATGACAATACCAAAGAAAGAACATTTGGGTAGGCCGCATACATTACTCAAACTGCCAGACCATGATTAAAACTAACTGAGATAAACAACAACAACACAATGACCCACATAGTCTTCACATTCACAATAATTGAAAACAATATACTAATACTTTACACGTAAATATTCATGTCATTTTATATATTATAAAATTCATCCATGCCGATGTGTGTAGAGAACCATGTATGTAGGTTAGTAAAGCCTTAATTCCACACTATGATCGTTACCGACACTGCCCAGCAAAGATTGATTTTATTACCGCCAGTAAACAAGACATACCAAACTATGACGCAGTACAAGTTAAACTTGAGGAAACTAGACGAATATCTTAAGTCCTATACACACAAACTAGATTTGGAAATCATTGGTCCGAAAGCAAACTTGGAACAAACTCGAGCACAACTGTTTCAACAAGAACCAATTATTTTCAAGCAATTCTCATCCGTATTCCCAAAAGTTAAGTCCTTTAATTGGTTTAACGTGTTTGAAGTTGATGTGATTTTTGGTTTTTGTAGTCCTTTCTAGTTACGCTCATTAGGAACATTAATTAAACTAACTCTCACACGTTTGGTCCACATTCTGTTTCTAAAACGGCTTTGAAGATTTTAGATAAACAATAGACATGTTCACTGTTAATTTGTATGTAATGTGCTTTTTGTTTGACGTCCGTTATTATGGTCTTCCTATCTCCTCACCTCCTAACTTGCTTGCTTGGGGCTAGTGGCTTAGTAATAACAGCCGCACGGGTCCATCAATCAGGTTAAGGTAAGCTTTCCGCGGTAGGTCCGTGGATAAGTGACCATCTTTACCTACCAAGACCTACCTGCCTCGGAATGCACGTCAAGCCGTTGATCCCGGAGGACACGGTGGAGCATACGGTGAAGATGTGCCCGGCTTGGGCAGAGCACCGCAGTGTCCTCGTGAAGGCGATCGGTGGCAGAGATCTCTCGTGTCCGGCCCTAGTTCAGGCCATGGTATGGAACGAGAGGCCATGGGCAGCCGTCACCTCCTTCTGCGAAGCAGTAATGCTTGCAAAGGAGGAGGCGGGATGGTTGAGGGACAGGCAAATTTCGCGCCCTCTCGCCCCTAGCCACCGCAGGAGACGCCCTGGGCGTCGGGAATCCCGGGCAGATTTCCGGCCACCGTAGGCGCGGGCTTGCGGACGTTGAGCAATGGGTAGCTCACCGTCCGGTAAGGACCAGGCCCGGGTCGACGGCGCATTGTGTGTGATCGCGGGAAGGTACAGAAGGGTTATAGAGGCCCCTGGAAACACAGGCAACGGAAGAAATACGGGTGGGTTTTAGACAGTAAGAGTCTGAGACACCCTCCCGCTCCGCCCAGAGC
The DNA here is from genome assembly GCA_905333075.3 of Atethmia centrago. Lineage (NCBI taxonomy): Eukaryota > Metazoa > Arthropoda > Insecta > Lepidoptera > Noctuidae > Atethmia > Atethmia centrago. The sequence continues at coordinate 22,394,539 of HG995378.1, read as the reverse complement.
GGGAGAAGTTATTTGATAATATCCCACCCAAAAAAAAAGCCTTTGATCCCGGCTGTTATTTGTAAATCTTTGACAGTTGTAACGGATTTTGAGAAGCCCGAAAGCCTTACCAAGGGGTATCCTGTTACCCAGTATTTGGGTTGTGGAGGTCAGATAGGCAGTCACTCCATGTAAAATACTGGTATTTAGATGCCTCCGGTTAGACTGGAATCCGACCCCAACATAGTTGGGAAAAAGCTAGGCAGATGATGATAGTAGTCCTCCATATCGTCCTATATCCTAGCTAGGTAAGTATGTGTAATATGACTCAGACTTTTTTTGCCAGTTGACATTCACCGATAATTTTGGATGAAAGGTTAGGTATATTAATGTTTAGTTGCATTTAAGGCTCATGAAGACTGGCGCGATATCGCGGACGCGACATGCAACGCGGCGCGCAGCGTGACACTTTCCATGAAGTTTTCACAGAAATTGTGCTACTAGAGCCGCACGCCCTGTCGCCTCGCACCTGTCTGCAGTAACGTGGATCCTTTAAAGTTTTGTGATAAAAAAAAAAATAGGCGGCCATAGGGACTACCGACAGAAGTAAAAACTTAAAACTTTGGAAAAACCACCTTCACCTTCACCTTCTTCTTATATATATATACGAAGAAGGTACGTCTCTCTCGTTATCATCAGCCATATTTTAACTACTGTGGGCGTATAATGGGAAGTGTTGGTTATTGCACAATAGAAAAACCGTTTGCAGTTTAAATCAAATTATAATTTACCATCAAATTCACACACTGTAGGTACACGACACAACTATACGGAACGCGCTACAGTTTCTAAACGTGTTCACTCCTTGACCGCCTCCGACAAACTGCACTTAACTAGGGTCGAGCGTTATGTTGTAGACTCTGTCGAGCGTCGCTTGGTGGCACTGGCGTCCCGATTAGTCAACCGAGTGACTAACGTATTTCCGACATATAGATATGCGTACTAGCTTTTTCCCACGGCTTGGCCCGCGTGGAGGTCGGAATCAATCAGCCTATAATGTTCCCACTGCTGGGAAAACCTATAATGTTTACACTGCAGGCGGCCTCGCTTCGAGAGGGAGTAGGCTGTAATCTACCACGCGGGCCCAGTGCGGGATTGGTACTAACAGGATGAATTTATCATATTTGTTAATCTAGGTTATTAACTATCTGTGTACCAAATTTTATCCAAATCCGTTTATTCTATCGTAGTAATAGCAGAGAAAAAGTTCACTGACTCCCGCGCTGCCGTCAACCATAATTATTTTGTTACGCGTAATTTTGAATCTGTGATATCTTTTAAAGTATTAATTTAAATGATATGATGTCAATGCATTTTTAATCTTAATTAAATGCCCAATTTAAATAGCATATTTTATTTCATAACGATTCATAAAATATCTGTCAAAATAGCTTCGGAAATAACAATGGAATGCTTATAAAATTCTGAAAAATGGTTAAAATGGTAAAAATGGTTTATGTGGGTCATCCTTAGAAGACAGCCATATACTATCACGATTTTTTTGTTGAATTTTTGTTGAGATGTACAATCCTGTGGAACATTAATTTTATGTATCTCTAACGGTTTCGCAGCGCACGTCAGTAAAACTCCCGGGAGGTTCCTGTGTCGGATAAGGCGGGAGGCAACGCCCGGGTGTTACCACTGTGTAGATCGCCCGGAGGACACGGTGGAGCATACGGTGGAGAACTGCCCGGCTTGGGCAGAGCACCACCGCCGCAGGAGACGGCCTGGGTGTCGGGAATCCCGGGCGGATTTCCGGCCAACATAGGCGCGGGCATGCGGACGGTGAGCAATGGGTAGCTCACCGTCCGGTAAGGACCAGGCCCGGGTCGACGGCGCGTTGTATTCCACGCGCGCCTCAAAGAGATGTCGTCAGCACAAGTGTAGGGGTCCACTAGGGCCGATGCCTGCCGAGGTCGCGGGAAGGTACTAAAGGGTCACCCAGGCCCCTTGCAACACAGTCAGCAGGAAGGAATATGGGTGGGTTTTAGACAGTAAGAGTCTGACACACCCTCCCGCTCCGCCAAGAGCTGGAGAAGTTATTTGATGATTTCCCATCCAAAAAAAAAAAAAAGAAGGCGGCATGACTTTTTTCGGCATCTTCAACAATAATCGTCATATTTCAGTCAATTTACACATAACCTTAATGAATTATACACTTAACCTTCCTTATGAATCACTGCGTCCATTGATGAAAACTGTATGAAAATCCGTTAGCAAATTTTTGAGTTTATCGCATTCAGACAGACAGACAGACAGTCGCGGCGGGGGACTTTGTCTTATAATTATGTAAGGATACAATGTACACAGGCCGCTGCGCGTCGCCAATCTAGCGCAACACGTCACGTGATGCGGTTAGCATGTCGGTGACGCGAATCCATAAGCAAAACTTACCGGGGGGTAAGTTTTACCAAAAATTGCTCAACGTGGCTAAAGAAGTTTTCAATTCAAACATAATAGTTGGAGTATCAAATTCCCGGGTAATTTGGCAATATTTTTTAATGCTGTTACTGGAAGTAGGGGCAAAACAAAATGACGCAGAATCCAATTACAGTAAACAGTTGTCAGCATTCAAAAATATTGCCAAATTAGCTCGGAATTTGATACGTACGGTCTTATCCCAGTGCCTTACGGACTTATCCAAAAATAATTTACCTAATAGTTTTAGAGTACTATGAAAAACCTTCTTAGCAGGCAGCTGGCAAGTTAATCTAACTTTTTCAGATTACTTATATTTTTCATTGCATGTTAAATGGAAGGCAGCTTATGTCTTACTTACCAAAAATTCATTTTGCACGTCCATTTTCGGTTTACACAAATCTTTGAAAGGCTAAAAGATTATTTGAATGGATTAAAGTTTTTGATGCGAACTAATCTTTTATCAGACTGGGATAAAATTAACAACATTTCTTAGAAACTTCAAAAACTAAGTAGAACTAAAATTTCGAAGTCGAACTTGGTGTCACTTTCATTAAAAATACTCCACTTTGCTTTTTATAGAAGTGATTATTCAATTCAGCGAACATGAGAACATAATCCTCGAATTTCCGCCTGTAATAACAGCCAGGAACATTCTAAACACGATAATGCTGGTATGCCAAACGCGAATCCGACGTCACGCATATAATTTATTACCAAATCATTTGCAAATATTAACGTACCAACAAAATTTACACTAACAAACTAAATTACGGCACCTTGGCTGTGTCATCTGCGTAATTCCCATTCATATTCATGAGTTAATTAAAACAAATGACTCGAGGTATTAATTTCTAAACTCATTTCAACTGAGAAATAACGTTCCTTTGAGAGAGACAGATGTAAAATATTCATTGTAAGCTGGGATCGTTAAAAATTTAGTTTTTTGCTCTTCATAACCTATTGGGCCCTGTTTAGTGAAGTTTTATTGTATCAGACGGTATTATAGTGTCCAAAATGTGTCCCGTCGAAGACCCTCGTTAGTGTTCAACGCAAAGTAGCCAACGTATCAGTCCCAAGGTTTATAAGTTTTTGTTTATCATTGCGACTTTTTGCTCTATTAGAGTTAAGCCAGACTTCTGAGGTTCTATACCAGGTATGGGCAACCTTTGATATGTTGAGGGCCAAACTTTAGCGTGCAAATACGTTCGTGGGTCGCGTTTAAAAGTAGGTAAGTACTTAGTGCATTTTTAAGTAGTGATCATATTTTTTGCGATAGATGTTAGACATGAAATAATACGACAATGTTATTATAGTACAATTTATTAAAATAACAAAATGAAATTTAAAAAAAATGGTACCTTATAATTAAATCGTTAAATTTGAAATTGTTACAAACTACGAAAGATAAATACACCGAAATCAATGAGACACTTGAGCTTGAATTTGGGAAACTAATCCATCGATAGTTGGATTAATTCGACTGATACAAAGACGTAAAGAATTTTCCAAATTATCGTCAGTCAGTCTTGTACGATGTGTTGATTTATTAACTTTCATCAATGAAAAGAACTGTTCGCATTTATAAGTACTGCCAAACGCACAAATCAATCTTGTTGCGAATTTTCTAAGCTGCGGCAAATTGTCTTCTTCTAGGTATTTTTTGTAGAAATCGCACAACTCTACGTCTTCAAATTTGGATTTTAGGAGTGAGTTTTCTTGAATCTCGATCAACTCCATTTGTAAGTGTATTGGAGCATTTTGTACATTACATTTTGCAGGAGTAGCAAATAAACTGAAACAGTCTTCCATGTTTTTGAAGTCGCTAAATCTGTTCGAAAATTGTTCCGACAGTAACTTGAGTTCTTCAGCATATTGAGCATAAGCAATATTTTCATACGCAGAGAGCATGTTGAAATGGTAACTATTACCAGACAGTATCTGTGACTCCCACAAGCGTAGATTGATCTGAAACGGCGACTTTGAAATGGCTGTACAAACTGTTTACTAACTGTCCTTGTTTTTGAAGTTTCAAATTTAAATCATTCAAATAGCCTGTAAGATCGACCAGAAATGCTAAGTCACATATCCATGCAAGTTTCGCGCCCTCTCGCCCCTAGCCGCCGCAGGAGACGCCCAGGGCGTCGGGAATCCCAGGCGGATTTCCGGCCACCGTAGGCGCGGGCTTGCGGACGGTGAGCAATGGGTAGCTCACCGTCCGGTAAGGACCAGGCCCGGGTCGACGGCGCGTTGTATTCCACGCGCGCCTCAAAGAGATGTCGTCAGCACATAGTAGGGGTCCACTAGGGCCGATGCCTGCCGGGGTCGCGGGAAGGTACTTATGGGTCACCGAGGCCCCCGCAACACAGGCAACAAGAAGGAATACGGGTGGGTTTTAGTCAGTAAGAGTCTGACACACCCTCCCGCTCCGCCCAGAGCGGGAGAAGTTATTTGATGATTTCCCACCCAAAAAAAAAAGAAAAAAAGTCACATATCCATTTTGGGTCACTTAATTCAGATAGTGGTTTATCTTTTATTTTCACAAAGTCTGCTATCTCATTTCTAAGCTCGTAAAACCGTTTCAACATTTTTCCTTTGCTCAGCCATCTGACTTCACAATAATAATATGTTATGTCGTTATTTCAGCTGATATTTCATCCAAAAACGCCTTGAACTGACGATGGTTGAGTTGATGGTTTTTACTACCACATTCATAACATTCTGGAGTCGAATGGACTTAGAACACAAGTTCTGTTGGTGGATAATGCAATGAAGGACTATCAAATCATCGTTTTGCACATTTAATTCTGTTGCTTTTTCATTCAAAATTCCGATGAAACGTAAATTACGTAAGCCGACCATAGAAGGTGCACCATCAGTGCATACTCCAATTAACTTTGACCATGGCAAGCCAAAACTTGTGAATACCTTTTGAATTTCAATAAAAATATCTTCTCTGTAGTGGTTCCTTTAAGCGGCTGTAAAGCAAGCAATTCCTCAATAACAGCGAACTCCTTATCAACACCTCGAATAAATATAGCCAGTTGAGCTGTGTCAGACAAAATCAAAATCAAAATCAAAAGTCATTTATTCAAACTGGGCTGAAAATCAGCACTTTTCGAACGTCAAAGTTACATAAGACAGTCCCCCAAAAATGCCCGCCCGTCACCACTTCCTAGTGCTTTAGCTGGGAAGAAGAAGTGGTGGAACAAACTCCCCAGCAGCACGTCTGTCTGTTTAGTTATATAAACTTGATTCTATACAAATCGTATGCAAAGTAATTAACATTACGAAACACAAAACATTGGATTAAATTACACACTTGCCATACGTTAGCTAGCACGCGCCAGTATAACAACAAAACAATGAACAAACTGTACTCAAGCAGATAAAAATTTCAACATAAAAAAAAAACGTAAATAGAACTTAATACCTAAATAAAAGCCTCCAGGCATAAAGGGCGTGCCCGCTTACATAAGGCAATTGCTGTAGCTTGAAGTGAGAAATGATAAACTAGCCCCATTGAAGTAAAATAAGTAAACAATTACTAATAACAATGTCCAGGCAAATCACTGTCCATCCTATGGTTGCCTGGAAGAGATCGCAGAAAGCGATAAGGCCGCCCATTGTATATTTTGTAGTGTTTGATTTATTTTTTGTCATGTATTTTTTGTGGTGTACAATAAAGTATATATAAATAAAATAAATAAATAAAACCATGATCAGCAAGACGACCAGTCACCACAAGCAGCACAAATCGGTGCTCTCGTCTAATGCTATGGAAAATGATTCAAAACCAGCCATACGGTCAGTCAATGTTGTTTTTATATAATTTGCCATCATTTCTATACATCGAACAACAGTTCGTCTTGACAAACTAATTTTTTCAAATTCATTTTTCTTTTCGGGACACAAAATACTGCAAACTTCTAACATACACACCTTGATAAATTCTCCTTCGTAAAATGGTTTAATGCCTTTGCCTATTTTGAGCTAACTATAAAACTAGCTTTCACAACATTATCAAGTTGTGTTCTTTGTTTATGAAACATTTGTTGCTGTTTTTCCAAATTTGCGGTAAGCTTCTGGATTTTGTTTGTTCTTAATTGTCCTGTCAGTGAGTGCAGCGTAGCATGCTTAGTTGAGTAATGCCTCTTTATATTGAATTCTTTCATTACTGAAATGGATTCATTACACAGCAAACAAATAGGCTTACCGTTGTCCAAGATAAAAAAGAATTCTTCAGTCCATTTTTCTTGAAACTGGCGACCCTCTGTATCTACTTTTCGTTTCTTTCCACCAGACATCATTTTTGTTTACATTTCGTTCAATAAACTTAATAACAAACTATAGTTAGTAACCACTCAAGATGCACACAAAGTCACAAAGCATGTTGACGGCTCGAGCAGTTCGCTAGGATATCGCTTGTCCAAGTTATCACCTCGGTAGCTCAAATAGAACTGAACTAACGGTCGTTTTTTTTTTTATGTATGGCATCTCGTAGTTGACCTTGAGAGGTCGTGACTACTTAACCGGACTTTCCTGTTGCTGCCTTAAGTGGACTCAAAGCCTCCAGCCAGGGGCGAATTTCTTATAATACTAAGCGACTGCACGCTAAGGGCACCCCATGTGGGGTACGGACCTCGGCTTAGGGCGTCTCTGGGCGGAGGACAGCAAGGTGGGACAGGCTGGATCTGGTTAATATTATTATTATTTATCGGGGAATTGAAAACTACAGGCTCAGCTGCGGCGCGGGCTGGCACTTCGTCGAGCAAGGGACTAACGTTCGGGCCATCCACCCACTTATATAGGCAAAATGAATGAATAATCTGGAATAAACTAGTTTAGAATAATTGAGAAGCAATAAATCTTTTGATGTGTCGCCCGTGAGGCGGCAAACCTCAAAGAATTTGATCGAGCAAGCCGAGTGGCGGCGATTCCAAAGAGTGAGGCGGCAAACATCAAAGGATGATTTGATGTTTGGCGCCTCAATGTCACTCCCGTGAGTATAAGTACCTAATGTAATATTTTTTAAATTGGGTTTTTTCAAAATGTCTCGCGGGCCGGATAATATCTTACAGCGGGCCGGATCCGGCCCGCGGGCCGGTTGTTGCCCATATAGAATCTATACATTTTACTACCCATGTTACGAGTTGATGGTCTCAAAGGTAACCAATGTATGACTGAAAGTACGTTAATTATTAAGTTATAGGTACTTACATCACTTTTAAAATTATAAAAAAAACACAAGTTTAGTAAAGAAGAAACGAATGAATCAAATACCCTTTGAAAATATCATCATTTCAGCCGAAAGACGTCCACTGCTGGAGATAGGCCTCCCCAAGCACCGCCACTTCGACCGGTTTTGTGCGTCTTGCATCCAGCGGATTCCTGCGGCCTTCACAAGGTCATCGATCCACCTTGTAGGAGGCCTTCCAATGCTACGTCTTCCGGTACGCGGTCGCCACTCCAGAACTTTTGGCCCCATCAGCCATCTGTTCTGCGAGCAATAAAAAAAAAAACAATTTTGCCAGTAGTTTTTTTGAGTAATAAACATTTTTGATGAAAAAAAATGATTAATCATGCAACAGCATCATGCTGTGCGTCAACGAATAATGATAACATTTAAAATACATACCGGTACTGAAATGGAAAATACTGAGATTTTTACAGGTATGTTTTTTGGCCTACCATGCCCTCATAATAAAGTTAGCAACAACCACGGTAGGTACCGTTACATAAAGGCAGCGATAACGTCAACACTGTTGCACAAGAGCAATGCGTTGATAAGAAATAGCCAAACTCACAGCAAACAGAAACCATTTAATGAACAACAATCTATGGCAAAATTTGAAACATTTACAGCCTGAGTAACGTAGCGAGATGAAAATATTTATAGTTCAAAGTTTTGAGAAACTATGCCTTAACCGCTTGCCCACCGCTGTCAGATGACGTCAATCCCCGCCCCGCCCCGACCTCGTCCGCGGATGTGCACCTTATTGTACGTTATATAGAGTTGCAAACCGCGTGGCCCAAAACTCCTATTCGGTGTGAGTGGGGACTGACGGTTGGAGGAGTGCGACTCCTATTCGGTGTCAATGGGGAGTTACCGGTGTTCAGAGAAGATCCGTCGACACGTGTAGGTTACCAGAATCGATGAAATGATCCAGCTCTGTGGCTCTGACTCGAGTAGGGTCACAGTATTACCCTGAGTACCTTTTTCCATGGATGTGACGCATATTTTCCCCAACTTGTTCTTTATTTTAGTGTTTTTTCTTTGCTTCATGTTTTACAGCAAAGGACCGTATGTTTTTCATTCTTCTTTTCTAGCTATGCAGGCTTGTTGTCTATAACACACTATAGTCTATATTAGAAACATCCTGCTTAAATGATTAAATTAATGTAGGTAATTGTTCCCGCTCAAAACACTGGTACACACGGCTACATATCAAGCTATACATTTCCAATATAAGCTGACCTCTAATCCTAGGGACATTCTATACAATGCGAGATCAGCTTATACTGGAAATTTACAGCTTGATATGTAGCCGTGTGTACTTACTACCTAAGTCAGGGATCACCAATTTAGTCTATATGAGAAAAAATCTATAAATATATTATTGAGATAGTTTAGACAAAAAGCAGTCGGAGAATGTTAGTTTTAGTTCATAAAATAACAAAATAAATTTTAAAATTCAATTTTAAGTTTTCAGCTTTTATTTTTAGCTGTTTTATAACACCACAAAATAGTAGCCGCCATGTTATTACGTCATACGGCTGTGTAAACTAAAAAGTGTCAACTGTCATCTGATCGGCGTATATAGGCTTTGTACTTTTATTATTTTCGTAACCAACGTAATTTAAATTTGATTAACAGCACACCAACGGTGATTAGAATAACTCATTTTAAATTATAGACAATCATCATACAAAATATCAGCACATTTGTTTACACAGCCAACTGACGTCATGACCACAGAGCAATATGGCGCATTCACTGCGTCAAACTACGCGCGAAATTTGAAAATGTTAAATTTAAATGCATTTTTATGGCATTTATCGATTAAATAAAAAGTTTTGTTTACTGGCATATTAGAACTATACATAGAATTTAATTGAGACACTTTTCAAAAAAAATAATTAATATGACTGTCGCGGTCCGTTTGGAAAACGATTACTAGAAAAAAAGATTGAAAGATGTTCAAAGACCTACCGTATTTTTGTGTTTTCTTGGAAATCGATAATTTCGATCAGTAGAGTACCTAGCTTTTTTACTCACGATAAAATTTTCAGCTACATGCGGCTTGCGTCTCGACGTCCATTGTCGTGTCGACGGTAGAAAATACAAAGTGTGGGCTAATTAAATAACTAAAAATTTTTTATTAAGTTTTAGTCATCAATTTAACTGCTTACATGAGGTCTGATCCGGATCTGGACTGTGTTCCGCCATTTGGTGACCTAGGTCCTAGCATGAAGTTTATAACGATCTAAGCAATACGAAGAGCAGTGTAAGTGGTGGCCCAGTGGTAACTGCCGCGGCTTACGAGTTCTAGGTTGTAGGTGCGAACCCTGACAGGCGCTTTAGGTACTTTGTGTACATTATTTCTTCACCACTGCTCTGAAAACGGTGAAGGAAAACATCGAGAGGAAACCAGCATGTCCTAGAACCAAAAATTCGAAGACATGTGACATCTACCAACCCGCACTGGGCCCGTGTGATGGATTACGGCGCACTTACCGAGAGGAGCCCTGTGTCCCAGCAGGCAGCAACATTATAGGCTGGTTTCGCTAAGGAACTATATATACTCGTAGGTCTACACCACTCCCATTATGCATATCGAGATCATTCTAGCTTTGGACCACCCAACCTTCACCCAACCCAACCTTCTTCTTTAAGAGGCCGACAACACCTAAAGCGCGGTCACTGTCGGACTTCATAGAAGAGAAAGAGAAGCGCGATGACACAACGCTGGTAATTTATTGCAAAATATGAAGCAACTATCGATTTACAAAAAAGCTATAGATTGTATAAAAAAAATAAAACACTATTATGCTAATATGTTGCTTGTAGAATGATTATTCTACAAGCAACATAATGACAAATGACAAAAAATCGGAATGATTGCATGTATATTAGTATGGTTTTAAACGTTAAAATAATTTTTTAGAGGTATCTTTGTGATTTTTTTCTATCGTATCAAATAAGTTATATTATGTTTTCAACACACTATCTACCTAGCATATATCCTTAAGAATATCATATATTTTTCTGATTTTGTTTACTGCAGTAGATCATATATTTTAAGGCATTATAAAACTTATAAAATTTGCGTTTAGGTCCTGTAGTCCCCTTAACTACCCAACCTTGGAGTTATTTAATCTAAGGTAGGTAGAAACTATAGAATGCCACCTGTCATGATAAGAGTCGTGACATATCGCGTTCTAAAGTTTCTGCCTTAATACTCCTTTTGTTTCGTTTTTGTATAGTTCGTTAAAACTGCGTAACATTACACAATGGACACGAAATACAATTGAAATAAACTATATTACCTTCATAATGCCTTTATTACACAATTAAAAAGTATAAAACAGTACGAGACACGTGTCTAGGCTTAACTGACCTTTTTGTCTGGACCGGGTAATTACGTACATACTTAATTACCCGGTCCAAACAGTAGGTACTGTTGGTTTAATTTTAAATTTCCTTTTTGTCAAAAATTTGCTATAGAAGTTAAATGACACACTTGCAACGTATTTTAAAGGAGTTAATGGCTTCACCACAAACAATGTGCAAGAAGATAACTACCTTTTTTTTTTTAATATCAATTTATATTATTTGCTAGCTGTTGCCCGCGGCTTCGCCCGCGTGGGTTTTTCTAAAATATTATGAAGTTACTCCACATAACATCAGCTATCTGCCAGGGAAAGTCCTGTCAAAATTGGTCCAGCTATTTCGGAGATTAGCTGGAACAAACAGACAGCTTAATATTACGCAAACGGATCCCTGAATCGAAAAATGGTTTTCCCAGACCCACAATATTTTTGAACGGCGTACCCAACGATATCCCTCACCATGGGTTAGACGAGAAAAGAAAATATCATCCCCACTTTACAGGCAAGGGAAATATCCAATTTTTTTTTTCAAGATTTGATTTTACTATTTTGTCGGCTTGATTAATATTATATATACCTATGCCTAATTAAAGCTTTCTAGTACTAACAGTCTCTGAGCTAAGCCGGGGACAGACAGACAGACGGACACGGCGAAACTATAAGGGTTCCTTGTTGACTATGGAACCCTAAAAAGGGTGAAAAACTCTTCTTGGCTGAAAATCACGACTATAATATGAAACACTTTATATATAAACTAGCGACCTTCTCTCTAAGTCCATCAACGAAGATACGAGACCCTCCGAAAGTAGTTCGAAACTACGAAGTCAGCCCTACATAACTACACTGCTGGGACACTGGCCTCCTCTCTGCGAGAAGGAGGGGCCGTAATCCACCACGCGGACCCAGTGCGGGTGGGTAGATGTCACATGTCTTCGAATTTTTGGTTCTAGGACATGCCAGTTTCCTTACCAGTGATCTGAAAATTATTTACAGAAAGTAAAGCGCCTGTCTGGGTTCGAACCTACGATCTACAACACGTAAGTCACAGGCGTTACCACTGGGCCACCACTGCTCAGCCCTACAGCTGATTAATTTACTTTTTTAGACGGGCAAAACATATAGGGAGTAGAGACAGTTGTCAAATCGTGGTGACATTCATTCTTAGGTCGGGCCCCAAACTAATCGTACGTCCTTAGGTGATGCGGAGTAGGAATCGCCCGTAAAACTACAGAATTTGTGCTTAGGGAGTAGACCTTCTGCTTCGGATGGTTTTTACAGCTTCTAGATGTCTTTAGGTATTATAAATTAGTTGAATATCAACGTGTTATAGGAACACATAAACCTTTTGGAATAAATTCTCGAAATGACGATGAAACCGCGTTAAAATCTGTTGCGTTGTTTAGAAGAACAACGCCACACACAAACTGACACGAAAAGCGACTTTAATCTATTATATGTATAGAGATACTAGAGGGTAAAGGTTAATTTTGGCTCCAAAAAACGTTAATTTACATACATAGCCAACCACAGAATCTCATCTACCTACTCAACATGGCCACAAAAAGGGCCGAGGGGCCGTTAAATCTGTTTAACAGATTTGGTTTAATTTAGAGCAATGGGTTGTAATTACTGCGATAGAAAAGCTTGAAGCTTTTATCACTGCCTTTAAACTGAGTTTTAATTTTGGTATCTTTTCAAATTGTAATTTTTGTAGATAAATATTGTTAAATGAGTTTTTCATTCTTTTATTTTCGTTATCTGTTTTGCACATTAGGGTCCCAACAAAAAATGACCCAAACGATAAATATTCATCACCGAAATTGCCAAACGGATTGGTAAACCAGCGGGGCAATTGCGTAACACACATAAAATGACAATTGATTGCAATAGGTTTAATTTTGACAGTACACCCACGTTCATTGCGTTTTTTACGTTGCTGAGCAGACGAATTCTTCAAACCCGTGAAGCAATGAATTAGCAATATCCTTTAAAACTTTCTGATTGTAATTCAAACTGCGTTGCGTGACACACTTTCAATCACAATCTGAATGATTTTGAAGGATAAACTGTCAAAATGAAAACCATTGCTATTTTAAGTGTGTTACGGAATTACCCCGCAAATTTTTCGTTATTAGTACAAACTAATTTATGTATCTTCTTAACGAAGAACTTCTTTCCCTTATTAGCTGCAGCTGCGGAAGTGTTACCCATGTTAACCGCCATATCGAATAAAACAAGAGGTATCTACTCAATCCAAAAACATATTATGTAATTACTAGAAACACATTCACCAAAGTCAAAGTCAAATTATTTATTTCAAATAGGCACATACAAGGCACTTTTGGACGTCAAAATTAACAAAAAAATAAATTGATTCTAGTCGCCCCTTTCAAATGGTAATTTCGTATGGAGAAGAATGGGCAAGAAACTCCACTGTTACTCTTTTAAAATGTTTTACAATATATTGTATAGGTACATTAATTATATGTGAAGACAATGCACCTAGAATAAAATTACTATATCATCAACGGTAAAAAAAAATAAGCAATGACAGATAAACTAATTACTTATATGATAGATACATTGTGCTCACATAATTATTTACAAACATTGTAAAAGGATACGTTTTCCTAAAAAAAAATAACGTAATAGGTCAGTGTGTGAGTTAAGGTAATCACAGAATGTAAAATCAACATTGATTTATTATTTTTATGACATCATAAAAATAATAAATAATACAATTAAAACAGTAGGTAAGTAACCAGTTTCTCTATCGTCTATGGAGCTGCACATGTTTCCAAGCATACTTATCTTGGATATAATCCTCTAATTTGTAATATGCTTCTTTACAAAGTGTACTTTTTATATGAGTTTTAAAGGTGAACGGCAGATTTCGTACCGCTTACTTTTTTTGTTTTTTTGTTATAAAACTTGTACCACATATTAAGGCAACTAAGCCATTTATTTTCATGTAAGTGTACTATTTTTAGAAGTTCGGAGTAATTAATAATATAAAAAAAAAGATTTTAATAATTACATGTAATTTAGTCGTAAACTAAACGCAGTTATGTTGGTATTTAAGCTATGCTCGCCATGAGGGTATTACCCGACCTGCCCCCCTTCTTAGATAAAGTAACATTAAGAATTAGTTAATTATAAATAAAATAAATGTACTTAAAAAAAACTATTAACTGTATTGTTTTATTTACCTACACTCAAAACCCTATCAGGACTTCATCATTACCAAACTGTTGCAGTCAGCCGCTGGACATAGGTATCTCCTAATGCACTCCGCTGAGTAGGTACGATCCTCATCTCAATTTACCTACTTGATAGTAAGTAAAACACTAAAAAATAGCGACAAGCAATCTAGAACATATACTTTATTACCGAAACAATGTTTATGTGCCTATAAGTAACAATCTACATTGGTACACTAGTAAATAACCTTAAAAAATAAAACTGGTTATAACTTTTACGTCCCAAGTTCTAAAAATCCAAGAATTTAAAAAGGGTTTGTCTATCGTATTAACTACCAATTAAAACAAAAAATATCCCAAAACACGAAATTTTATTAGCTGTACGAAAGTCCCATACAAGCTTGCCGTTCGCCGTTTCTTCCATTTAATTACAATATATTACAAGGTATTTTGTTGTAACATTTAACACCCCCCCATAAAAGATGTATGTACTTTAGATAATCTGAAAAATGAAAACCTGAAATCTATTTTATCTTTATTTTTAGTATTAAAATTATGTGTATCACTTATTTTATTAAAAAGACATCGAAACGCTAGATAAAACAAAGCATAAATAAAGTTAAACCAAACGAAAAAAAAGTTAAAAGCCTTCCTCTTTCAAGATACTTAATTACTCATAGGTGTAACACTCTACGAAATTCACATAATCAGACATCGATCACCATTATCATTATACCCACTTTCATCACTTACACATTCGCTCAGTAGTTACAACGCAAGGAAAATCCCTATTCTATTCAACTTAATTAAAGCCAGATAGGGTACTTTAGTGTAATTCACCAGAATTATTAATTACAAGGATAATTGTCTGGCCTTGTCTTCAGGTCCCTGTGTTAGATAACATTAATAATATATGACCCAAAGCGTTTACGTTCTCTGATCATTGTGTTCATTTGTTATTTACTTGCCTGGTCTAGGTAATGACAATAAAAGCATTAATATTTTAGAAGCTCCGACTTACATTCATATGGAAAATAAATAGGAAAAACAAAAGACTACTTACGTATTCTAATAAATTACTTTAATAAAGTATGTGTAGGTATAAAAATATCAGTTTCAAGGACGGTACCTATACACAAAATTATCTATCTATAGATCAACAAGGCCGTTTCAGCCTTCACCCTTCAAAAGTACCCTCAAAGTTTGATTAAACATCAACACACCAACAGGCTTGGCACGAGCACCGTTTTGTCTACGGAAGAATAGACAAAAATGACGTTCCATGTAGAAAGTACGACGGCAGCAAAGTAGAAAGAGTCAACTGCACATAATTTGACTCAGAATTCTTTGTTTTGTCATAGGTTTTTTTTCTGTTTGATTCTTTATTTTTACTGATATTAAATCACGTATGTAAAGACAATTACAACATTTTTTCTCAAAGTGTCGAAGACCGTATTTTGGAACAAAACATTTTTATTGTAATATTGACCTTAACCATGTCCTTGGTAATGCCAGATTAACTAAATGATGTAAAATAGGAGTAAAACGCTCTCCTGTAAAATCATGATTTTGTAGATAACCGTATATGCTTTGTGGCCGTCGTCGCGTAGAAAAATGCAAATTGTCTTCACTACCTTAGACAACTGTCAGTTATCAGTGTGATTTTGACAGTTTAGGATAGAAAACTTTCTTTTGAAATAGTCTACATAAACAGGGACCGGTCCCTGTTCCGGTTCCAGACCGGAAAGATTGAGCACGCCACGATTGCGGCGATAAGTCCCCTCTTTGAGGAGTGGCTAGAGAGGCGCCACGGCGTCCTCGCCTTCCGCCTGACGCAGGTCCTCACCGGACACGGCAGTTTCGGGAGGTTCCTGCGATCGGCGGCAGAGATCTCTCGCGTCCGGCCCTGGTTCAGGCCATGGTACGGAGCGAGAGGGCATGGGCGGCCGTCACCTCCTTCTGCGAAGCAGTAATGCTCGCGAAGGAGGAGGCGGGATGGTTGAGGGAATGGCATGTTTCGCGCCCTCTCGCCCCTAGCCGCCGCAGGAGACGCCCTGGGCGTCGGGAATCCCGGGCGGATTTCCAGCCACCGTAGGCGCGGGCTTGCAGACGGTGAGTAATGGGTAGCTCACCGTCCGGTAAGGACCAGGCCCGGGTCGACGGCGCGTCGTATTCCACGCGCGCCTCTAAGAGATGTCAGCACAAATGTAGGGCTCCACTAGGGCCGATCCCTGCGGGGTCGCGGGAAGGTACTTATGGGTCACCGAGTCCCCTGGCAACACAGGCAACAGGAAGGAATACGGGTGGGTTTTAGTCAGTAAGAGTTTGACACACCCTCCCGCTCCGCCCAGAGCAAGAGAAATTATTTGATGATTTCCCAACCTCAAAAAAAAAAAGAACGGAAAGATCGTTAGAAACAAAAGACAAAATGACAGATAGCAGAAGGATTTCTACGATGCGATGTCAAAATTGGAGAAACGAAATGACACTTTGTATAGAAAGTGAAATGTCTATTCTTCGTAGAAATAGAAAGCGTCATGACAAGCCTGCAAGAGTGTCCTACAAAAGTTTATATATTTTACAAAGAGAGATATTATCGGCCATACTTTAAGGGTAATTACCCTGATACCTACAGAATTGCATAAATTGACAGTAATGGGGAAAGCTTTACGTAATGAGATTTTAATTAGATCCACTAAACAAAATAATTAAAATGGAAGGGAAAGGTCGAGGGAAACGAGATTTATTTGAATAGAACGTGGTAGAATAAACTAATGGCTCTTTTAGGGAACGAGCCATGTTCACCATCTATCCACGCCGAAATTATACTACAGCAGTGGTTCGAAGGAACTGTTGAAAGACACAATAAGATAGATAGGTTGATTCATTTATTTGCCTGAAATATGGCATTTTACAGATTTTATAACACGTCATACATAATATTTCTTCATATTCCGCCTACTAAATTCGGCATGCAAATTTTGTGACATTAATAATGATTCTAATTTAATCAAATTAAAAGAAAAGTACTAATTTACGTTTAGTTTCATTTAAGTTTGAAAACTTAAGACTAACTATAAATTCGATAAAATATTCCGAGCGTTTCAATAAAGCAAAGAGGTTAAGCAATAACAGGTCAAAGTATAATAATTATGTCATTTCTCTCGACATTATATTATTATTAAAATACTAGCTGCGCCCCGCGGTTTCATACGCATAAGTCTTGATCCCGTGAGAAAAATGGGATAAAAAGTATCTTATGTCCTAATCCAGGTCAAGGTATTGTCGAGTCGACGATGAAGTACCTGGGACTCGTCCTCGACAGCCGGTGGAACTTCGTGGAGCATTTCCGACGTTTGGCTCCCAAACTGGAGCGGGCGGGCGCTGCATTGAAGCGGCTCCTGCCCAATCTAGGGGGTCCAAACGCCTCCTGCCGGAGGCTCTACGCGGGGGTCGTGCGGTCCATGGCCCTCTACGGGGCACCTGTATGGGCGCGCTCTCTGGCGCTGCGGCCAGCCCGCCGGTTGAGCGCGGCCCAAAGGGTCATGGCCATCCGGATGGTCCGAGGATACCGCACGGTCTCCTGTGAGGCAGCGAGCCTCCTTGCCGGATTGCCGCCATGGGATCTGGAGGCAAAAGTCCTCGCGCACGTATGGGAGTGGCGCGAGGAGGCGAAACGCCGGGGCGTAAGTCCGCCGCCGCGAGAAATCGCGGCACAGCGGACGGAGCTCCGGCGGGATCTCATGGCGTCATGGAAAGTACGGTTGTCGCAACCCAGTGCTGGGCACGCCACGATTGCGGCGATAAGTCCCCTCTTTGAGGAGTGGCTGGAGAGGCGCCACGGCGTCCTCACCTTCCGCCTGACGCAGGTCCTCACCGGACACGGCTGCTTCGGGAGGTTCCTGTGTCGGATAAGGCGGGAGGAAACGTCCGGGTGTCACCACTGTGTGGATCGCCCAGAGGACACGGTGGAGCATACGGTGGAGGTCTGCCCGGCTTGGGCAGAGCACCGCCGTGTCCTCGTGGAGGCGATCGGCGGCAGAGACCTCTCGCGTCCGGCCCTGGTTCAGGCCATGGTACGGAGCGAGAGGGCATGGGCAGCCGTCACCTCCTTCTGCGAAGCAGTAATGCTCGCGAAGGAGGAGGCGGGACGGTTGAGGGAAAGGCACGGCCACCGTAGGCGCGGGCTTGCGGACGGTGAGCAATGGGTAGCTCACCGTCCGGTAAGGACCAGGCCCGGGTCGACGGCGCGTCGTATTCCACGCGCGCCTCAAAGAGATGTCGTCAGCACAAAGTAGGGGTCCACTAGGGCCGATGCCTGCCGGGGTCGCGGGAAGGTACTTATGGGTCACCGAGGCCCCCGCAACACAGGCAACAGGAAGGAATACGGGTGGGTTTTAGTCAGTAAGAGTCTGACACACCCTCCCGCTCCGCCCAGAGCGGGAGAAGTTATTTGATGATTTCCCACCCTCAAAAAAAAAAAAAAAAAAAGGTCAAGGTATACCCATGTGGCGAATTTGATCCATTTATGTTCCGCCGTTTTAGCGTGAAAGCGTTACAAATAAACACACTTTCGCATTTATAATATTAGTTAGGATTTCATCATGTTATCAATTCTTAAGACTATTTCCTCATACCCTTATCGGGATCTCGCGGTATCAATACTGGAGATTATTTTATCAGAAGCGAGAATAGCAACGATAAAAATTACTGAGGTTGCTACATTATCTGAACTATGTGCGACGTAATTATGTTGGTTTTATTACTTACATTGTGAGCGCAATACTTTGAATTGCTACAAAATTATTGCCGAAGTAATCAAAAATAATCAAAATTAAAATAAACAAGTTCTAATGATCTACCGCCACCTTTCAACCTAGCTAAAAAAACTTATTTTAACACTTTGACAGCCAATCACATAGTCAATACGTGATGCTGCTCATTCCACAGGACGCCGATTACGTACGGAATACGTGATGCACTTTCATATAGTTTAGTTATTACATAAGAGAAATAAAAAAAAAATATGCATATAGCACTTACAGTTATTTTTTTTAAATCTTACAATATCTTAAAAAATTCCCGGCATACCAGGGAATGGCCCAGTGGTGGCCCAGTGGTAACGGCCGCGACTTACGAGTTGTAGGTCGTAGGTTCGAACCCCGGACAGGCGCATTACTTTGTGTAAATTATTTCATCACCACTGCTCTCAAAACGGTGAAGGAAAACATCGTGAGGAAACCGGCAAGTCTTAGAACCAAAAAATTCGAAGACATGTGACATCTACCACCCGCACTGGGCCCGCGAGGTGGATTACCGCCCACTCCTTCTCACAGAGAGGAGGCCTGTGTCCCAGCAGTGGGAACACTATAGGCTGATTATGTGTGTGTTTATGTGTATACCAGGGAATGCGTGCTAAAAACCGGCCGGCTATCAAAGTGTTAAAATAAGTTTTTTTAGCTAGGTTGAAAGGTGGCGGTAAAATATGTGAATTATGCAATTAATACTGGTATTCAGCGGCATCCAGTTATACTGTAAGCCGATCCCAACATAGTTGGGAAGGGCTAGGTAGATGATGATGATGATATAGTTAGTGAACAGTCAACTCTTTCAGGGGGGTAACCATCACCTCTTATAGCAGTATTATTTCAATATTACTTCAGCGTGGGAAAGAGATGGAGCTATAAGTCCTGTACAGCTCCATCACTTTCCCACTGTGAAGTAATATTATAATAATACTGCTATAAGAGTTGATGGTTACCCCCCTGATCGCTAAAAACAGTAAATTCATCTCAAAAACAGTATTTCCTGTAGGATTGTTTCTGTATAATTTAGAAACTCGGTTGCCAACTAACAAAAATCTAAGAAAAACCGGCCAAGTGCATTTTGGACCACGAACAATGAAGGGTTCCGCAGTTGGGATGAACTTATCCCAAGAAGAAACTTAACATTGTTGTTGAAAAACGTGTTCTCCCATACATTAGTATACGTCAAGGTCAATTCTCCAACTGCAAATGTAAGTTGGTTGACTATTACTCTTTAACTTGTAAAGCCTACCTACTTATGCTAGTTTTCCTTTTAATTTCGTTATATGTCCTACTACCATAAATTCACACAACCATTTAGTTGGCAGGAGAGGGGCGACACTCGACTCCAAACACCTACCTTTTTTTTAATATCAATTTATATTATTTGCTAGCTGTTGCCCGCGGCTTCGCCCGCGTGGGTTTTTCTAAAATATTATGAAGTTACTCCATATAACTATACTCAGCTATCTGCCAGGGAAAGTCCCGTCAAAATCGGTCCGGCTATTTCGGAGATTAGCTAGAACAAACAGACAGCTTAATATTACGCAAACGGATTCCTGAATCGAAAAATAGTGTTCACAGACCCACAATATTTTTGAACAGCCTATCCAACGTAAACCTTGGGATAGATGAGAAAAAATAAATCATCCCCACAAGTGCAAGGTACCCTACAAAAAAAAAAAAATCACCGAACTAATAACCAACAAAAACGACCAATGTAGGCTTTTACGATATCTAACGTTAGGTTATCAACGTGGACGTCCACATCCATAAAATGTATGAAAATACGTGCACCTATTTTTTTCGCACCGCTGACTTCGTGGCCCTTAGTTTTTTTTAACACAGTTTTTAACAGGGAAACCATATTGGGAAATAGGAAATACATCTCTGTCCCTACAATGCATTGATTTTGTCACGCCCAAGTGCTTTGTAAACAACAATTAGACAATTGGTTCTACCGTAGGTACTACGATACCTTGAATCTTGAGAATCTCTCTCTATACTATATAGGTCATCATCATCTGCCTAGCCTTTACCCAACGATGTTGGTGTCGGCTTCTAGTCTTACTGGATGCAACTGAATACCAGCAGGCTTAGCATGACGCTTTCTATTTCTTCGAATAATACTCGGCTCGACTCGGCTCTTTCTTACAAAGTGACATTTTGTTTCTCCATTTTTGATATCTCACCGTAGAAATCCTTCTACACTCTGTCATTTTGTATTTCGTTTCTAACGATCTTAGTCTAGGTACTTTTTTTATGTAGGATTTCTACAGTGTGAAAAAGGAGAAACGAAATGTCACTTTGTATAGAAAGAGCCGTGTCTATTCTTCGAAGAAATAGAAAGCGTCATGCTAAGCTTGTAGTATTTTACATAGAGCGACTGCCTATCTGACCTCCACAACCCAGTTACTGGGTAATACGATACCCCTTGGTAAGACTGGTTCTTAAAACCCGTAACGACTGTCAAAGATGGCAGCCAGAACAACGGCTTAACGTGCTTTCAGTAGTAGTAGTCCGCTGCCGCGAGAAATCGCGGCACAGCGGACGGAGCTCCGGCGGGATCTCATGGCGTCATGGAAAGTACGGTTGTCGCAACCCAGTGCTGGGCACGCCACGATTGCGGCGATAAGTCCCCTCTTTGAGGAGTGGCTGGAGAGGCGCCACGGCGTCCTCACCTTCCGCCTGACGCAGGTCCTCACCGGACACGGCAGCTTCGGGAGGTTCCTGTGTCGGATAAGGCGGGAGGAAACGTCCGGGTGTCACCACTGTGTGGATCGCCCAGAGGACACGGTGGAGCATACGGTGGAGGTCTGCCCGGCTTGGGCAGAGCAACGCCGTGTCCTCGTGGAGGCGATCGGCGGCAGAGACCTCTCGCGTCCGGCCCTGGTTCAGGCCATGGTACGGAGCGAGAGGGCATGGGCAGCCGTCACCTCCTTCTGCGAAGCAGTAATGCTCGCGAAGGAGGAGGCGGGACGGTTGAGGGAAAGGCAAGTTTCGCGCCCTCTCGCCCCTAGCCGCCGCAGGAGACGCCCAGGGCGTCGGGAATCCTGGGCGGATTTCCGGCCACCGTAGGCGCGGGCTTGCGGACGGTGAGCAATGGGTAGCTCACCGTCCGGTAAGGACCAGGCCCGGGTCGACGGCGCGTTGTATTCCACGCGCGCCTCAAAGAGATGTCGTCAGCACATGTAGTAGGGGTCCACTAGGGCCGATGCCTGCCGGGGTCGCGGGAAGGTACTTATGGGTCACCGAGGACCCCGCAACACAGGCAACAGGAAGGAATACGGGTGGGTTTTAGTCAGTAAGAGTCTGATATACCCTCCCGCTCCGCCCAGAGAAGGGGTCTTGGTATGTAAAGATCCACCAATCCACGGACCAACCATAGCAAGCGTAGCTTAACATGATCGATCGATCCTTGTGGCTGTTATTACTTAGCCACAAGCCCCTGTTACTATGTGGGTATGGTGACATAATAATATATGGTACCGGTCTATTTTTAATTTTCTTATATTTGACCACTTCCACGTCCACCATCCTTAAAATGTATGGAAAATACGTGTACATTATAACGTTATCATGGACGGAAATTTAAAAGCGTCTTCACATATACCCATATATTTTACATGAATGTGGACGTCCACGATAATATCGTCATCTTAAAGATGATAAAAGCGCACATTAGGTACTAAACAGATCTAAAAAACACATTTTCCTGCAACAAAGGGCACAAACACAAGGGCTCTAAGTTATACAACGACAACAGTAAAAAGGTGGCAGGCAACCTTCATCCATTTAAGGCGCAAATATATGAATTTAGTGACTTTTAAATCTATTATTACGCCTTCATATAATGCAAGTAAGTTATGCAAAAAAATTATGTTAAACTAAAACGCATGCACATCAATTCTATATTTGAATATTTAAGTATTGTAGCAAAATATTTTGTGAAATGGAAGTAAAGCATAAAAAATGATATTACTTTCAAACTACCTAAGATATTTTCATGTTTTTTTTTTGTATGAGCAAATTATTTAATTATCTATAATTATATATGTGATTTTTTTTTCAAATATTCATATTTCCGTTACTAAAAATAAATATTCCCTATGAAACCGAACGGCGGCGCGGCGTGAGCGCGACGCATATTTTTATGGCCAAGGTCTACGGTGATTACCCTCCCTTAATACGGGAAACGATTGCTTCTGACCTACTTATTATTCGCACCGTTGACTTCGTGGCCCTTAATTTTTTAACACACTTTTTCACACGGAATCTGTATTGGGAAGTAGGAAATGCATCTCTGTCCTTGCCATGCATTGATTTTGTCACGCCCAAGTGCTTTGTAAACAACAATTAGACAATTGGTTCTACCGTAGGTACTACGATACCTTGAATCCTGAGAATTTCTGTCTATACTATACAACATCATCTGCCTAGCCTTTTTCCAATATTTCCAGTCTGACCGGATGCAGCCGAGTATTTTACATGGAAAGACTGCCTATCTGACCTACACAACCCAGTAGTTGGGTAATACGATATCCTTTGGTAAGACTGATCCTAAGTCCTAATATAAAAGCCTAAGTTACTTCTTATAACATCAGATATCTCCCAGTGAAAGTCCCGTCAAAATCGGTCCCCCTATTTCGGAGATTAGCCGGAACAAACAGACAGACAGACAGTCAAAAAATTAAAACTTTTTTTTTGTTATAAGTACCGTATATACTTTCATATGCATTTAGTAAAAGGCTGTTATTTTGACATCACAAATAGACACTTCAATTATATTTATTGTTTATGTATAGAAGACAGTTAGTGCCTCAAATACGTTTCATTCACATAATCAGCCTATAATGTTTCCATGTTGCTGGAACACAGGCCTCCTCTCTGTGAGAGGGAGTGGGCCGTAATCCACCACGCGGGCCCAGTGCGGGTTGTTAGATGTCACATATCAAAGAATATTTGGTTCTTAGGACATGCCGGTTTCCTCACGATGTTTCCCTTCACCGTTTTGAGAGCAGTGGTGATGAAATAATTTACACAAAGAAAAGCGCCTGTCTGGGTTCGAACCTACAACTCGTAAGTCGCGGCCGTTACCACTGGGCCACCACTGCTCTACGTTTCATTCGGTGCTGAATAATTAAGAGAATACCACTAAATTAAACAATATGGAAACCTTGACTTATTTAATACTCAATACTCAATATATTTATTGCTTTACCATAATGTGTACCGTAAAAGGGGGGAATAGGAATGCAGGGGTGAATCGGGATGACACTTTAAAATGGATTTTAACGTAGAAATAATATAGTTTGTTGCCGAAAAGGACTCTAATGTGTTTACTGTATAATAATGAACGACTAACTTTCCTTGTTGGCAACAAACTGTATTATTTAAACGTTAAAATCCATTTTGAAACGACCGGAAATCACCGGCGAAGGAAAACATCCTGAGGAAACCGGCACGTCCTGGAACCAAAAATTTAAAGACATGTGACATCTACCAACCCGGACTGGGCCCGCGTGGTAGATTACGGCCCACTCCCTCTCGCAGAGAGGAGGCTTGTGTCCCAGCAGTGGGCATTATAGGCTGATTATGTACTCAATAATATGTATTATAATTCTGTTTTTTATAATCATCATTAACTGGCTAAGAAACACACAGCGCTGATGTATTACACACTAGATGCGCCGCGCGGTTTCACCCGCATAAGTTTTGACTCTTGGGTATATCGGGATAAAAAGTATCCTATGTGCTATTCCTGGTTATAAACTATCTGTGCGCCAAATTTCATCCAAATCCGTTCAGTACTTTTTGCGTGAAAGAGTAACAAACATCCATCCATCCATCCATCCATTCTTACAAACTTTCGCATTTATAATATTAGTAGGATCTTGAATGCCTTACAAAACTGAAACCCATCGTAATCGTTGCCTTTTTTCAGTAGTTACACCGAACCATCTCTTGTGTAATTTCAGTCGATTGTTACCGGTAACAGTTTACGTAAGGAATCCATGTTTATCAGCGGTAATAAAACGAGAAAACCGTTATTTCCTCAACCTTAATTATGATTGTGGTAAGTACGAGTATTTACCAAATGATTGCCATGATTATAATTAAATAACGCACGTCATTTGTACATGTAGGGACGGTCAATCAATAAATTATTTACAGAGAATCTTATCTTAAGATAGTAAGGAAAGACGTAGGAAGCTGACAGACAGTAAAAATGGTGAGTGGTGAAGTAAAAACTTTTATCAAAAAAAAAACAACCGACTTCCAAAAAAACATAAAACAAACAATAACTTTAATTTCGGAAGTCTTTCGTTTTGTATTTAATTTTCGTTTTTGCCACCGACTTCCAAATTAAAAATTTTTCACATCGTAAGTAGTGTTTTTTTTTTAGAAGACGGTTATTTATTTTTGTAAAAGAGTTTTTTTTTTCACTTGTTAGTTATGTTAACTACCCCACACAAATTCGAATACCACTACCTGCTATATAAATAATAGTAATATCATCCACATACACGAAGTAGAAAAGATGCGTACGAGTATTATTGAAGCTAACTCAAAAACTACCCAATCAAAGTTAATAAAATTTATATGGGACAACCGCGCAAGCTTCCTTTAATAATGAACTGAGAATGTTCAAAATCGGTCCACAACTGAAGGAGAAATCAGTGAATCTACAAAAAATACAAAAAGTCAAGCACAGAACGTTCTCCTTTTTTGAAGCCGGTAAAAAGCTTCTCAAAGATGATTCAAGAAAGCGACAAGTTCTTTCTCTCCTTAATAAGGATTGGAATAGGATGGTACACGGAAGGTTCACAGAGCGCGGAATCACCGCGCCCCGGGCGGCGGCATCTAGAGACGGCAGTAGAGTTACAATTTTATTTGTGGCTCCGAATTATGCGCACAATTTCTGCACCAGCATTCAAAGCCGTCAGTTTTTAAACGTCATTTTTGTCGTAGTGCCAGTAAACAGTAAAACGCTTTTTTTTTTTTGTTTGGTAAATTATCAAATAACTTCTCCCGCTCTGGGCGGAGCGGGAAGGTGTACTGACTAAAACCCACCCGTGTTCCTTGCGTTGCCTGTGTTGCCAGGGGCCTCGGTAACCCTTTCGGGCTTTCCCGCGTCCCCGGCAGGCATCGGCCCTAGTGAACTACCTTGTGCTGACGACATTTCATTGAGGCACGCGTGGAGCATAACGCGCCGTTGACTCGGGCCTGGTTCTTATCGGACGGCCAGCTATCCATTGCTCACCGTCCGCAAGCCCGCGCCTATGGAGGCCGGAAATCCGCCTGGGATTCCCGACGCCCAGGGTGTCTCCAACGCAAATACAAATATTTTTTATTTGTTGAACATACAACAGACGGTGGTTAGGTACAGATGTTGTAATTATTAAAGAACGCTATGTCGAGCCGTCATCGGCGTACAAATATTATTTTGGTACAAACATGCTGATTATAATAAATTATCAAACGATTATCACACAATTTTCACACATTATTAAATAATTCCAATCCAAATTGTCGATAAAATAAAAACATTCCAATAAAATATAATAATAATAAATTCTAGTATAAAATGTCAAATCAATAAATAATAAATTATAATTTAAAAAAATGAAAAAGGTTATAATGTGTCAGTTAGGTATTCGTTCACCGTATAATATTTTTTCTCGTATAATATTTTCAGTAAAGCCTTTTTTCTTAATCGTGTATGTTGTTTATTTCTTTAATTTGTCTAGAGATCTTATTATAGATCCTAGGTGCCATTCCTAAAAATCGTTTTGTATAAAGAGCAGTGCGCACGCGCACAGTAGTTATTACACCTGTTCCAAAAGAGACACAGTTATTCGCAGTAGCCCTACATTCTAGCGACGTCACTTCTCCGAAGTCGTTGTGGCTCATCCACCCCCGTAAGTTGACTATTATGCGACCAGATTAAATTAGAGCCACGATATGAGCTTCATCATACTGAGAGCGATTATATCGCCATAAAGTTAATCTTCCGATTTGACTCAATTTTAACCTTTTTTCGTTGGTAAATATGACAATCGACCAATCAAAATCAAGATGTTGTCGCGCATAATTACTTAAGTCTGGCAGTTTTGTGGTGAGGTTTGAGTTCCACTTTAATATCATGATGTCTGTAGTGGAGCCTCGCTCGGTACAAAGGCCGTCCAACCGTCCGGGGACTCATACAAAGCAGCAAAATTACTAGTTGGTGTGAAGCCGTGCTCGTAACGTCGAACCATATCAGTTATTTGCGCGGCCGTTGTCCTGAATTGCTTAAATGATTAGTTATTTTGTCTTCGTCGCCATGACACCGAATCCAAAATCTCACGGTGAATCGCGATATATTGAGTTCTTGTGATATAGCACTAATATTCAAGCCATCTTCATGAAGAAATAATGTTTCAGGGACCATGCCCGGGTCGACGGCGTGTTGTATTCCACGCGCGCCTCAAAGAGATGTCGTCAGCACAAGTGTAGGAGTCCACTAGGGCTGATGCCTGCCGGGGTCGCCCGAGGCCCCTGGTACCCCAGGTACCAGGGGCCTCGGTTAAGGGTTACCGAGGCCCCTGGCAACACAGGCAACGGAAGGAATAAAAAGAGTCTGACATACCCTCCCGCTCCGCCCAGAGCGGGAGAAGTTATTTGATGATTTCCCGCCAAAAAAAAAGCCCTTTGTTGCAGGATTAAACTTGCCATTTTATTTCAATCAATCAATTTTTATTATATTTCACACCTAATATTTTTGATAAATGTCAGTGTAACAAATGCAATTGAATCAACGTGTCAACTTTTGAATTATGAAATGAGTTTCATCATCAAAAAGTCATTAATACTCTTTTTGTTAGAAACTTATTACTTTTTAATAGTTCTGAAGCATCTATTGTCATAGAGAATTTTAGACTTGACTGCACAGTGAGATAAAGAATCTAATTTGAAAACTGATAAACATATTTAGACAATAACTGTACATAATGTCTTGTATGTTAGTTTCCTTCGTTTAATTGTGTGTCTTATTAATTAAAACAAATTAAATCGGTCTTAACAAAGAGACACAAAACGATAAAACAAAAAATATGTACTATAAAAAACGAAGGAATTAATGCCTACAGGTAAACAACGTGTAGGATCTGTACATGAAAAAAAATAATTAATATGGAGGGGAGTTCGAATTCAATCCCATACCTACCCTTTGTGTTATAAAATTCCTAGGAAAAACTGATATACGCGTATATAATTTTTTTACAATACACCGCAAACCGAGTAACAAAAATATTGCGTGGAACGGTGTTGTGAATAAAAGTGGACAAAGTTACTTTTTGTTACAGAATCCAGGTATTGGTTTGATTTTTGAATTGTTTTTTGGTAGCTTGTATAATAGTCGTGATATTTACCGGCCTAAAGCTGTTCGACCTTCCTAATGGTCTACAATAATTGGTGCAAGTTTGTGTAATTATGAAGTGTGATAGGATATTTCTCGTATTTTCCAATTACTTTAGGTACGCCAAAAACGAAAACAATGGAAATAAACTTCTCTTCCATTTTCTTTTAGTTGACCTTTGTAGATCTCTTCCATTACGAAGTTGAAGTCTGTAATATGTTTATCTGGTATTTTTAATTGTGTTTTTTTTTTTGTGCCTATAATCCTTTGTTGGTCGAAATATTATGTTTTGTTATAATTTATTATTCTCATGGGGAAAAAAATCCCGCATCTTCAGCGCAAAATCGTCAAACTCGGATCCAATTCTGTAACATCACAGATCAACTATCCCTAAAATTGATTTCTGAGAAAAATGGCGGAGAAAACAAAAAGTAGGTGGGTAGTGTGTATTGAATAATATATGAAGGGGTAAGGGGAGGGGGGGTGGTTGCTACAGGTTTAATCTCGAGTATCAGAAGTAGGTACTAAAAAGGTCACAAAGCCCCATATTGGAAGTTTTTAATATAGCACGTGTCAGAGTAAAAGGTTATATGTAACCCTTTACAATCAAGGTAATAAATATTTTGCTGTAACTTTTCTTGTGAAAATTAATTCATTTTGTGAAAAAATATTTTAATAATACGTCGATGTGTCGCGCGGGGCTTAACAGGTTAAAATTTGACATTTAATTTTTTATTGCTAAGTATTATAATATCATTTAGATAATAGAAATTGTTTTAACTTATTTTTGAATGTATTAAATTATTGATTTTCAAGTACAGTCGCCAGCACATTAAGTTCCCACAAATCGATTTTGAACTTAACTACCAACATTTTAAGGTTTGGAGAAATTTTACAGTTTGTGGTAACTTGGTGAGATAACTTAGGGTAAAAATCTATAAATATAATATTGAGATGGTTTAGGCAAAAAGGAGTCGGAAAATGTTAGTTTTAGGTCATAAAATAACAAAATAAATTTTAAAATTCAATTCAACGTATTCAGTTTTTCTAATTTGTTAAAAAACACCGTGAAATAGTAGCCGCCATGTTATTACGTCATACGGCTGTGTAAACTAAAACGTGTCAACTGTCAACTGATAGTTAGTTAATAGATCAGCGCATTTGCTTACATAGCCAAGTGACGTCATGACCACAGAGCAAGATGGCATCCACTGCGTCCAGCGTTTTCGTCAAACTACGCGCGAAATTTGAAAATGTAAAATTTATAATGCATTTTTATGGCACTTATATCGATTGAATACATTTTTTTTTATTTTTTTTGGGGGATATTAGCACTATAGAATTTAATTAAGACACTTTTCAAAAATGGGTTTAAGACCCTATTCTAGTATTAGATTTACATTTTGACTGTATTTCTGGCTATTTTTCTACAGATGTCTTGAGAAAATCACTAGTTGATATTATTTGGGCAACAAAAACATTAAAAAATGCCTTGACTTGCAACAAAATCGAGTGTCGACACCTTCAGGATCCCATGAATCAGCATATTAAACACAAAAGACGCGTAAACAATGTTTTTGCAGGCCATTGTAAAATATGCTACCGATACACAAAACAGGGCGTTGCATATTATACTTCAGGTTAATATAAAAGGTGTTTCATTATCAGTCTGGTTAATTTACATTTAAGTAATAACTTTTAGCGACATAATAATAATTTATTTCGTCATACCTAAGTATTTCGTCGCAACTTACAACAGATTGTTTTCAACTATCCTAACTTAATATTATAAGTGCGAAAGTGAGTTTGTTTGATTGTTTATTACGCTTTCATGCTGAATGGATTTTAGTGAAATTTGGCACATGGGTAGACCATGATCTGGAAAAGGGGCACAGACTACTTTTCATCCTGGATCGCAGAAGAAGTTGCGACTTCTTCTAGCAACAGCTAGTTACCTATAACATTACGGATCAGCCCCGTTGTTCTAGCGGTAGGAAGCGCTTCTGCTAAGCATGAGGTGCTTGGGTCAATTCCCAGGTTGGCCAAAATGTTATTGGGTTTTTCTATAAGGAATTTCTCAGTAGCAGCCTGGAGTCTGGCTTTGTGCCTAGTTAATAATAATAGGCTCGCCCCGAATTACATGGGACTTAAACATAACTGGACAAATGTGGGTGTAGGTATGATGTAGGGATGTTTTATGGAGTGATGATTTAAGGTGCTGACAAGAGGCAAATGACTACCGAAGTCCCTGGCAACACAGGCAACGGAAGGAATACGGGTGGGTTTTAGTCAGTAAGAGTCTGTCACACCCTCCCGCTCCGCCCAGAGCGGGAGAAGTTATTTGATGATTTCACATCCAAAAAAAAAAAAAAGGCTTGTCTTAAGAAAAAAAAAATGCCAAATCTGTATAGTCTGTGGTAGCGGAAAAAATATATGTTAATTATGAACATATTTCTCAAAACTTGGTTGTTACCAAAACTGTTTTAAAAATAAAATCTCGATACAAATTAATGGTAAACTAACATCTTACCTTGAGTTCTAATCCAAAATATCTGTATTAAATATCAACGTACGTTACGTATTTAATTAATAACAAGGACGTCTTATTTGAATGCAGAACTTGGTCGTTTTTTATTTTTGATTACTCACCTCAATTTTGAGTAAATAGATAATTGCTTCATATTTTGCAATAAATTACAAGCGTTGTGTCATCGCACTTCTCTTTCTTTTGTATGCAGTCCAACAGTGACCGCGGTTTAGCTGTTGTCAGCGATTGATTTTTAGAACGTGTTTTTTAAACTTGTTTTCATGTAAATTAACGGTCTTGAAACACCCTGTACACCTTATACGTCATACTGTAGGTATATGATATACTATAATTAGTCACGCCCTTTGGGAACAGCGGCCGACACTGATTTGCATGGTCATGGCGCACCAATTTATCAACTCCTGAAGGCTGATACGCTTACCCTGTGCCCCAACATTGGAAAATCAATATCTTGCAGCACACAACCCGGTCGGCGGTATTTTTAGATGACATTGGATAAGAATAATATTTATAAAATAATACTTTTTTTCGTTGTCAAAGTCAAAGTCAAATAATTTATTTCAAATAGACACTTTTGAGAGCAGTGGTAGCCCAATGGTAAAGGCCCCGACTTACGAGTTGTATGTCGTGGGTTCGAACCCAAGCACACAAACATTTCACATGAACATTTCTTAGTGTAAACAATTTCATCACCACTGCTCTCAAAACGGTGAAGGAAAACATGGTGAGGAAACCGGCATATCCTAGAACCAAAAATTCGAAGACATGTGACATCTACCAACCCGCCCTGGGCCCGCGTGGTAGATTACAGCCCATTCCCTCTCTATAAGAGGCGGCCTGTGTCCCAGCAGTGGTAACATTATAGGCTGATTATGCAGGCACCTTTGTACGTCAAAATTTACAGTAAAATAGAAGTGATTCTACCGTGACTCCTTTAAAATGTTTTAAAATATTTTGTATACATGAGTTATACAACTATATGTGAAGACGATGCACCTACAATAAACTTACTACATCGATAGATAAAAAGAATTAAAAATGAAGCGATAACAGATAAGTTAATTATTTGATAGATTGTTGTTTTTCTAGAAGCGACACGCAGTGTGGTTTCAAGGTTTGTTTTGATCAGTTTGTTTTTTACGGAACTAAAAAAGTAAGTGCATTCAATTAACTTAGGGAATTCCTTGAAGAAAACATTCTGGCATTTGAAATCTCTAGCATTGAGGCTTGTAGTACCTACAGTGTCTAGAATGGTTGTATGAAGCGATGAGCCATGCAAAAGACGAACAAGAGAGTTATTATCTAAGCAATGACAAGTCATTTTGATTGCTGTTGAATTTATGCTTGTTCATCTATGCATCTGTCCTAGCCACTTTTAGGCATCGCATATGTTTATTGAAAGGAGATACAAAAGATAATGCCCGTATTAGCACACTCAACTCAACTTTAAGTTGCTGTAACTAGAGCCCGTATTACAGAACCAATCAAAACTCAAGCATTACTTAAAGCCATTTGATTGGTTGAAACTAGTTTTAAGCAATGTTTTAGTCTTGAGTAAGGTTCTGTTATGAGGCCCTAAGTCACATAAGGGCCCGAACCACAACCGCAAAACATCGCAGCGATAATGTGGGCAAGAAGTGGTTACTTATGAATAGTCGCTTCAGCTTCTTGCAGTTCCAACTACAAAATGTCCATGGTTACGTTTCGATGTTTGCAGACAGATCGACTCCGCTGCGACAGTGTCGTTGCGTCGACGCAACGTTGTGATTGCGACGTCACCTTGATATAGTTGGTATCGCCCACACGGTTGATTTTGACAGCCAAATGTGGTCCGTGTTAATAGACTATTCATCTTCATACAAATTAGCGCCCGTCCACGTGGTGTCGTTGTGATGTGGTTGTGGGACGTGTGCGGGCCCTTAAAGTGTAGTGACAAGTAAAGAGACGTTTTAAAGTTAGGTAAGTGAATTTACCGGGGGCAAATCAAGCCAATCACAATACTTATAGCGACCAACAAACCCAAACAAAATAACAATTAATTAAATAGGAATCAATTCATCCGATTAACACATGTAAAACTCGAACAGGATATTACTAAGCAACAACTGTATAATTTTCCTTTCATTTCTGAAGGTAATTATTGCTAATAGAGGCAGTTTTCCACCCCTAAGGAAGGGAGTGACGGCTATAAAAATAGCCGTGTCAATTATGGTAAAAAGGCCACAAACTAAATTTGATGGCGTTTCCTTCTTTATATAGGGGTGTATAGGGTATCAAGGGAAGTATTTGTACGAAAACAACCCTGACTTTACTTAGTATAGTCAATGCTTTATTTGCATTCCACAATGTGTACTTAGGTGGTAACTTAAAATTATATGTGATCATTATGGATCCTGTCGGGCACAGCAAAATAGTAGAAGAAAGGAAGCTTTGAAAGACTAGCTTATCAGTCTTCTGAACTAAATCTAATATTACTTTATTAAGTTTTATTGTACATCTAAAGTCCAGTCTAGTACTAACACTTATTAGGTTAGCACTTATATTTTGTCGTTTTAATATTCTAGCAGCGTTTATTATTTAATAGCATTTTCTTATTATAACCTGTTTTAGTGTTTTTATAAATATATTAATTTTGACTTCTTTTTTTATTAATTCAGGTACTTAGTTTGTTTTTTTGTTTACATATGACGGAGAAGGTACGTCTCTCTCGTTATCATCAGCCATATTTTAACTACTGTGGGCGTACAAGGGAAGTGTTGGTTATTGCACAATAGAAAAACCGTTTGCAGTTTAAATCAAATTATAATTTACGATCAAATAATGACACTGGCTGTTCAGCCAGTGTGATTATTTGATTTAAACTGCAAACGGTTTTTCTATTGTGCAATACAAAAAGTGCAAAATGCAAAAAGTGTGTGAGTACACACTGTAGGTACACGACACAACTATACGGAACGCGCGACAGTTTCTAAACGTATTCAATCCTTGACCGCCTCCGACCAACTGTACTTAACCCCGGTCAAGCGTTATGTTGTAGACTCTGTCGAGCGCCGCTTGGTGGCGCTGGCGTCCCGATTAGTCAAACGAGTGACTAACGTATTTCCGACATATACATATACATATATATATATATATATATATATATACGTATATAACTAACTTCTGCCCGCGACTTCGTCCGCGTGAAATTTTTTGTTTAATATACATAAAATATATCCTTTGACACTCAACAATACAGAAGCTTTCCATTACTGAAATAATTTTCGGAATTGGAGCAGTCGTTCTGAAGATGTATATTCAAAAACACAAATTTTATTAATAATATATAGTAAATATAATATTATAGTATAGAAAAAGAACTAACTTTTTCGAGTTTATTCTTAGTCCTTTGAAAATAAAGGGATGACAAAATATTGTGAAATAATTATAACAGCATACAAGTTTAATCTCTTGCGAAAAAGGATCAGCTCATTTTGCGAGATCTCTTTTATGATAATATTTCTGAGATTGACAATGTTTAACCTTTTTTTGTTACATCATAAAAAAACTGTTTCTGTTCCTGCAGGCTTATCATGACGCTTCCTATTTCTACCTATCTCGACTGTAAAATAAAAATTGCTTGTCTGCCGAAAATGTTCTACTGTCTACACGGAAACGTCATGTTGAAGAGTAGATAAAACTATAACTATATAACTCTTCCGTCGACAAAACGCTTTTCTACGGTTCTCGTGCTAAGCCTGCTGGTGTGAATTACACAAAAAGACACAAAGAAACTAGGAATAAAAACGTGTGGAGGCAACGCTTCACCAACTGTGCCACACGATTTAAATAAATTGAGCCCAATAAATCCACATCATCAGGTAAACAAATACCTCTCAAACAAATTACCAAGCAAATCCTATAAAATAAACCAAATACGCAGCTTCACAAATATTTACCAAAACGTAACTGCCAAAAAAAATCTTATTTGCCAAACTTAAGCGGCTGAGGCTTACGGTTTCCCCTGTATACACTTGCCATGGTGTTTGGCAATTTTACCCCAAAATATCCCCGGGGAATCTTTGTGGGTGTATTAATTCGTGTTTTGGTTTAATTTTAACGGGTTCCCAGACTAACACTCCAATGGTGGGTTAAGGAATTAGGGTAATGGCTGTTTATCTATATATTAACATTTAGGGGTTATTTTTATCATACAAGACTGTTAATATGACTGTGACTTGTTGCAAGTGAAGGGTTTGTATGGCTGCTTTGTGTATTTACATACACGCCTTCTTCCCATGGTCTTCATGATAGCCTAGCCTTTTCCCTAGTTGGGAAAAGGCTAGGCTATCATGTTGGGTTCGGCTTCCAGTCTCACCGGATGCAGCTGAATACCAGTTTTTTACATGGAGCGACGGCTTATCTGACCTCCACAACCCAGTTACTGGGTAAAACGATACCCCTTGGTAAGACTGGTTGTCAGACTTTTGGGCTTCCGACGACCCGTAACGACTGTCAAAGATCCACGAATGGCAGCCGGGACCAACGGCTTAACGTTCTTTCCGAGGCACGGAGGGGTCTTGGTATGTAAAGAGGTCACCCATCTACGGACTAACCGTGGCAAGCGTAGCTTAACCTGATCGATTGACCAGTGCGGCTGTTATTATTCTTCACGACTTCTTCCCATGGTAGTAGGCAGAAACTATAGAACGCCATCTGCTATGCTCCTTAGATACTCCTTTTGCTTCATTTACGTTCTGGTTATGACCTGAACGTAAAAGAAGCAAAAGCACCTGATCTTTCTGAATAATATCACCAATTAGGTCACTATTGGTCGGTATTGGTTGATCTGTAATTAATAAGCCCATACGTCAACGTCATCGTCATAATTTATGAAAATTAATAGGTTCCACTAAATTACGTTAATTAATTAACTATTATTGCACAGTGCAAGATGATTTTGATATACGGTAAATAATATGGTTATTTAATTATAGATGGGTACCTATTTATTTCTGCCGTCAAACAGCATTTTGATGATCAGGTTTGAAGAGGGTGCCAGTGAAATTATCATAGGTACGTGGGGCATTTCAAAGTTGTATCTAAAATTGGTAAAACATTGGCAAACTCCTTGTGGTTTCAGAATTACGTATCTACGAGGATTGTATCTAAACATTTTCATAGAGGTAATCTATCTAAGTCTGTATCATCATCATCTGGGGAGGGTCTGGATTTATGCTTTTGCGGTTGCACAACGACATGCTTTGCTTGCTTGGTAGTATAGATACAGGCCTATCCTGCCGCCTCCTTCAGAGGTGGTAGGGTGGCGGGGTCTTGAGGGAGAGCGCTACAGTCGTGTAGATCCTCAAGGCAAGTCTGGCCGATACACCTTGCCGAGGTTGCCACCCCGTTTCTTGGTCTAGTTCCATAAGAAATAGACGTAACAAAAACCACCAGGCGTCATCACTTCCTTTCCCCAATTCCCCCCATTCTCTCCCGTCTTTCACCCTCCTGCCCTAAATCTCCCAATCCCTCCTTACCCCATCCTACCCACATCCTTATCTCCTTTCCTTCACCAGTCCAATTTCCACTCCGAACCGTGACCCCTTTGTGATTGGGTGGTTGCGGGCTCGACTGTCACTAAATTCAGCTGATGGCGAGTAGGAGTAAGAAGTCACCTGCGCTAGGACCTGCGCAGTTGAGCGCCGTGAGCGGGGATGAAGGAGTCCTGGGGGGTTGAGCCGAGCGGCTCTGGCGGTAATGTGCCCGTAAGGCAACACGCCCTCTTTGGTCCGAATTTCAAGCAAAACGGTGGCCCTACCCAATAGCCAGGGGTAGGGAAATGGTCATAGTGTCCCGTCAGAGGGCCACAGACGACGTGCGTGAGGTCCGCTGAGGTCGTCCTCGGACGGCTGAAGCGGTAGGTAAAGGTCATGCTGACGGTGTAAGTGAGGGTTGATCAGTTCGTTGGGGGTGGGCCTTTCGACTCCCTACACCAACCCGATCGAGCACCCGATGTCGCACTGTAAGCCAGCCTTGCGCCCCTATATCTCTCTGGTAGTCCTAACGTTCGAGCTTTTTCATAGTGAGACGTTCCCAGGTGCGGGCTCCATGGAGGGTGGGAGCCAGAGAGATGAATCCAAAAACCAATTTAACATGGATCAAAATAGGCCTGTTAAAAAAATAAACACAGGAGTGGAGGCGAAAGCCAATGAGACTCCCAAGGGAGGTGCTAGCTCTTCCCTCGCCCCTGGTGGCCTTGCAGCTAACGCTGCGGGTACCAGCGCGGGCGTAGGTCCGGCTGTGGCGAGAACCACAGCCAAGACCAAAACAAAACAGTCCCAAAATATACAAAGGATGTCGGCGCAGATTGGGACCAGTACCGATCCTTCCCATACCAAGGCGACGACCCCGGTGCTGGGTAACACCGGCACCAGGGTTCCAGCCAAACACCCTCCTCCTCCTGAGGCTCCTCTAGCCTCCTCCCACCAGATGGCCG
This sequence comes from Atethmia centrago, assembly GCA_905333075.3. Lineage (NCBI taxonomy): Eukaryota > Metazoa > Arthropoda > Insecta > Lepidoptera > Noctuidae > Atethmia > Atethmia centrago. The sequence continues at coordinate 22,357,038 of HG995378.1, read as the reverse complement.
TCACCGGTCAAACGGAGACGGCCAGCTGCACACAGGATGCGTTTTCGCATGCCTGGCAAGTGCAGAAACGCAAGGGCAAGGGTAAACGCACTCAACAAGCCCGTTGCCCTTGCACTGACCCTTCAGGTCCATCACCAGCTGCAGCTAAAGGCAAGCAGAGGGACGGAGTGACGAGGAAGGAGCGACGCCAAGCCCGCTGGAGGCCAGGTAAGGGCTCTCGCACCAAACAGGCCACTGCCACTAGCACGGACAAACCGACGAGCGGCCAACTGAGCTTCTCCGCGGGTAAGAGGTCACAGACAGAGGCCGGCACAAGCCGACCAACGCCCAGTCAACCGCAAACCAGTGTTCCGGGTGCTGGCAATAAACATAAACAGCGATCCGATTGGAAGGATCAGGCCGCGGCCAAGCGAGCTCTCAACGAGTCTTTGACACCTCGGGGGGAGCATAAGCGGCCGCGTCTTGACCAATCCAAACGGGTCGACCAACGAAGCTACGCCCAAGCTGCCAGCTTAACCCTGGACGTCGCGATCACCTGCGACCGCACGGGAATCCTCAGCAAGGACGTATCGGACCAGGTACTCGCTGCTATCCAGAAGCAGATCATTCTTGAGGCCTGCTCCCCCAAGCAAGACACTCCAGGACCGACCTTCAACGCCAAGCCGCTGTTCGCCGGAGGTGTTCTTAAACTGTGATGCGGTAACGACCACACCTTAGCCTGGCTAAGGAAAACAGTCTCCGACTTGTCTCTCCCATCTAGCATCCCGCTCGTTGTCAAGAGCCAGTCGGAAATCCTGAAGCGAGCACGATGTGGCGTCGTGATCCCAGACGAGCAGGGAGTCTTCGGAGAGCCGACCAATATTGGGCGCGCTCTCAGTTACCAGAACTCCTGGGTCGACATAAAGAGGTGGGTACTTCTGCATGCCGACAAACAGGCCGCAGCATGGTTTGTGGTGGTCGGTGTCCCTGTGGACCAAATCCCGATCCTGATGGAAGCCGGACGCCGTCTCTCAATTGGATTGGGGACGGTATACGTGAAGTTCCAGGGTCGGAACGGCAGGTTCACCGACGTCCCTCAGGGATGGGACCCTGCCACTGGGACCATCTGCGAGGCGCCGAAGCAGCTGCCCCAAACACCAGCAGGGGAGACCACTCCCCCACTAAACCCCGGACGCATCCGCGGCTGAACCTGCTGTAGCAGGGTCGGCCGACTGTGCCGCCGCCTCCGTGGGCGCTGTCCCTCCAACGGGAGAGGAGCTGGACGACATACTCCTGTCACCGGCTTCGGGCCCGGGGGGGGACGGCTTCGACGAGGGCGACTTGTTTGCCGGGCTCAGACTTGGGGGGGACGAAGAGGGTTCGACCAGCGATGGCGTCCCTTTCGTCAACATGTAAAGTCCTGCAGGCAAACCTCCACCACAGTCAGACTGCGATGGCTCAGCTTCGCAAGTGGCTGGAGGCGCAACACACGGCCATTACCTTGATCCAAGAGCCGTGAATTAGGGCGGACCGCATACAAGGACTTTCCAATCTTGGCGGTAAGCTCCTGGTCACCACAGAGCACGATCACCCCAGAGCGTGCATCTATGTCACAGGTAACCTTAAAACACATCTTTTAACTGACTTCTGTTGCAGAGATGTCTCTGCAGCAAAGCTGGTAATACAGCGTGACGACACCACGAAGATGGCGATCGTTTTCGCCTCGGCCTACATGCCCGAGGCGGAGGCGCCGCCCCCGCACGACCTCGCCCGCCTCGTGAGCCATTGCGAGGGATGTGGGTTTGAGGTCGTAGTAGGGGCCGACGCCAACGCTCACCATCAACTGTGTGGTATGGACACGCAAAACGAAAGGGGTAAGGCCTTGGTTGAATACTTGTTCTCGACTAACCTATCCCTACTAAACACTGGCTCCGAACCAACATTCGTAACCAGGCGTAGCCGAACAATCATAGATCTCACTCTGGCAAGAGAGGGCGCGGCGGAAATCACTGCTGGGTGGCAGGTCTCCAACGAGGCCTCCTGCTCTGATCACAGGTGGATCCGCTTCGACATCCAGGTCTGTGTTTCTCCAGCCCTACCACGGCGCAATCCGCGAAACACAGATCGTGCCACTTACACACGCAACCTTGAATCCAAGTTTGCGACAATAAGCGATCCGGCGACGTTTGCGGACACGACACAAATTGAGATACAAGTGAGCTATCTTACCAAAACAATGATAGATAGCTACCAAACTGCCTGTCCAGAGACCACCCCGCGCAGCACACCGAGCAAACAACCATGGTGGGGCGCTGATGTAGAGCGCAAGCGCGGCAAGGTAAGGGCAGCTCTGAACAGAGCCATGAACACATGTGCGGATGAGGACTGGGATAATTACTACGCAGCCAAGTCCAGTTACAAAAAATGCATTAGATTCAGGAGTACCGCGGGACGGGGCGCAAATTCTGTGGTAGCATTGAATCTTGCCAGCAAGCTAACAGGGTAAGGAAGGTACTGGCGCAACAGAAATCTCCTGGGCCCACTACCCTCCGCAAACCTGATAACACACTCACTTCCTCGCCAGAAGAAACGAGACGCGTCCTTATCGAGACTCACTTCCCTGGATGTATCTTCACGCAGGTAATCGACTGGCAAGATGTAATTCAAACGCCATCAGACAACGATTGGCATTACACACGCAGGGTGATCACGTTGGAGAAACTCCAATGGGCCATCCGGAGCTTCCATCCTTTTAAGGCAGCTGGTCCTGATGGAGTGTTCCCCGCCTTACTACAATGGGGCGGAACCTCTGTCGCAATAAGACTGATGCCACTAATGAGGGCGTGTCTGGCCTTTAGATACGTTCCAAAAGGACGGAGGGAAGTGAAAGTCACATTCATCCCTAAGCCAGGTAAGGGGGACTACACAAACGCCAAATCCCATCGACCAATCAGCCTGACCTCCTTTCTACTAAAGACTCTGGAAAGGCTGTGTGATAGGGAGTTGAGGGACGGCGCTCTAAAAACCATACCGCTGCACGGTAACCAACATGCATACAGCTCGGGTAAGTCGACCGAATCCGCTCTTCATCTAGTGGTTAGACAGATAGAGGAAGCGATTCATCAGAAGGGCACCTGCCTGGGCACTTTCATAGACATCGAAGGAGCCTTCGATAAAACAAACTTCTCCAGCATCAGCAGCGCCCTCTCTAGACATGGAGTAGAACAGGTACTAACGGACTGGATTACAAACATGTTAAGCAAACGTGTGGTTCGCCTTGAGAATGAGCGACAGCTGGCCATGATAGCCAGAGGCTGCCCCCAGGGAGGGGTGCTGTCCCCCCTTTTATGGAATCTGGTGATAAACGATCTCATCACCAAACTCAACGCGAACCACTATTACACAATAGGTTATGCAGACGACCTTGCAATCCTTGTTTCGGGGAAAGTAACGGGAACAATCTGCAACCTCACTCAGCAGGCACTACGTATCGTAGAAAAATGGTGTAGGGATTTCGACCTATCGGTGAACCCCACCAAAACTGAACGAGTTATGTTTACCCATAAACGAGCATTAGGCCCTTTCCGCCTACCAATACTGTTCGATACAGAACTTCAGTTAGCCAACGAAGTCAAGTACCTCGGGGTCATTCTAGACAGTAAGTTAAACTGGAGTAGTCACTTAGACAACAAAATAAACAGGGCTTGCATCACCTTTTGGCAGTGCAAGAAAATGATAGGTAAGAAGTGGGGCCTATCCCCCAAAATTATACTATGGCTGTACACGGCGGTAATCCGCCCCATGATCTCCTACGGGGCCGTGGTCTGGTGGCCCCGCACCCAGCTAGTCACAGCCTCCAATAAACTACAACGCATGCAAAGACTTGCCTGCATGGCGACCACGGGCTGCATGAGGACAACTCCAACTGCAGCAATCGAAGCCATGCTGGGACTGCCGCCGCTCCACCTGTTCATACAGCAGGAAGCGACGATGGCGGCAGTACGCCTTAATGCACTGAATCTCTGGGGCAAGAGAGACACACTACACACTGCGCTGCTTGAGGGACTCAATAAAGAGTTCCCCATCACGAAAGCAATAAATGACCAGGTACCCAAACAATTTATATTTGATAAGAAATACAAGATCCAACTCCACGAGGATCGCCGATGCGAGGGGTTGCGCCCCGCAGAGCTGCGTATCTTATCTCACAGATGGATCCAAAACAGGTAGTGACACAGGTGCTGGAATCTTCTCGGAGGACTTCAACATACGCATAGCCACACCATTGGGGGTCCATAACACAGTGTTCCAGGCCGAGTGCTTAGGTATTTCTCTGGCCGCCTCAGCCATCATGGCCAGGGAAGTTAAGGACCACTCAATCCGCATACTCTCAGACAGCATGGCTGTCCTGCAAGCGCTAAACAGTCACACAGTTGACTCTGGGCTAATATACGAGTGCCACCAGCGCCTCAACCAGGCCTCAACAACATAACCATTCAATGGATTAAAGGACACAGCGGTTCGCTAGGCAACGATGCAGCCGATGAACTTGCCAGAAGGGGGTCCAGCATGGCACCAGTGGGACCTGAACCCATCGTGCCACTTCCCTTCGGGTACCTACGCACTCTGGTAAGGAAACGCACCAGAGATAAACATCTCATACTATGGTCGGACCAAGGTGAGTGCAGGCAGGCCAAGGAAGCTCTCCCTACAATTGATGGTCGCCTCACGAAACGGGTTCTCCGACTAACTAAACTACAGCTGCGCACTGTTACAGCAGCTATAACAGGCCACGGGTTATTTAACAAACACCTTTTTATCATAGGAGTCACAGACAGTCCGCTGTGCAGGGCCTGCATGAAGGACGACGAGACAGCAGCTCATGTGCTACTAAACTGCCCGGTCGTCGCCACATATAGGGCAAAGTACTTCGGTAACCCTACCTGGGTTACCGAAGTACTTTGTGAGATGGTCAGGAACACCAAGGCGTTGCTGGCCTTCCTTGAGGAGCTGGGGTGGATCGAATAATCGATTTCCCACCCGTACGCAAAATACGCGCATTGACGTGGGGTTGCGGACACCGGCCCGTTTTACCTATTACCTATTACCTATCATCATCATCATCATTTCAGCCAACAGACCTCCACTGCTGCACATAGGCCTCCCCCAAGCACCGCCACTTCGACCGGTTCTGTGGTTCTCGCATCCAGCGGATTACTTAAGCCTTCACAAGGTCATCGGTCCATCTTGTGGGAGGCCTTGCAATGCTACATCATCCGGTATGCGGTCACCACTCCAGAACCTTTCGGCCCCATCCGTCATCTGTTCTGCAAGCAATGTCCCCTGCCCACTGCCACTTAACTTTGGCAATTCTTCAGGCTATGTCGGTTACCTTGGTTCGCCAGCGGATCTGTTCATTTCTGATTCAATCACGTAGGGAAACTCCAACCATAGCCCTCTTCATTGCCCTTTGGGTGACTTTTAGCCTTTTAATATGACCCATTGTAAGCGACCACGTTTCCGGTCCATAGGTCATCACTGGCAACATGCACTGGTGAAAGACCCGCGACACTTTAGTCACTCGTTACTTTTGTCACTTTCGTCACTTTTGTCACTTTCGTCACTATCTTCACTTTCGTCCTATTTTTCACTTTCGTCTTGAGACACTTTTATCTTATAGCAGCTTGACATCTGACTTCCTTCATCAGATTTCAATCGAAGGCAGCAGTACGGAGGCGGGAAACTCGATGTTGTGATCCTTTTTGTAAAAGGTTTATGTCCAGCAGTAAACTGCGATAACCCTAGTGGACATATTAATGTTTGATAAATATTAATTACTAGCTTTTGCCCGCGGCTTCACCCGAGTGAATGTCGGAAAATATCCCACGGGAACGTACTACCGAGATTAAAAGGAAACGAAAGCGATCTGATACCTGATACCTCTGCGCACGCCACGTCAACCATATCTTTTAAAGCATTCATTTAAATGATATGATGTCAAGGCATATTTTAATTTTACCAATTTACATAACTAATGTTTTATTGGATAAGGATTAATATAAAACGGGTTAAAATAGTTTCGGAAATAACAATGATATTTTTATCAAATTCTGAAAGGTAAAAATGGTTACTGTGGGTCATCCTTAGAAGATAGACATATACTATTGCGGATTTTTTTTGTTGAACTTTTTAAGATGTATAATCCTGTAGAAAACAAATTTTATGTATCTCGTACGGTTTACGCGGCCCACGCCAGTAAAGCTGGAAACTTTACTGGCGTGGGCCGCGTCGGCGTGATTTTTTCTGACATCTTCAACAATAATCGTCATATTTCAGCCAAATTACACAAAACCTTCCTCATGAATCACTCCATCCTTTGGTGAAAACCGTTTGAAAACCCGTTCAGTAGTTTTTGAGTTAATTGCGTTCAGACAGACAGACAGACAGACAGACGTGGCGCGGAGACTTTTTTTTATAACATGTAAAGAAGTAGTCCAATTAAGAATTTATGGCAGCAGAAATCATGCCGTTCTTCGGAGTTGGCAGTTTATTGATCCTAGCATGTCGAAATAAGGACATGAATGCTGCCACCACTTCTCTCAATATAAGCCCTTACCGCTTATATTTTGAAAACCTCGAAAAAAGGGGAAGTCACCTAATCCTGGGCTACAAATAATCAACCTCCAATGTTTTACGCGGCTGCGGAAAACTTCAAGCAGCGTAGTGTAGTTTTTGAGATTATTAATAATCTTATTGGTACTTATATATTTTTGAGCCGTTTGGGGTTGAAACTCCTCGAGTCGTGGGGTCCGAGTGCTCATGATCTCTTTAAGGAAATCTCCAAACGGCTGGTTGACTCCTCCCTTGACCGAAGGTCTGGATTTTACCTTGGGCACAGGCTTAAGCATTGCCATTCAACTTCGGAATGCCGCTAGTCGCATGCGTACATTACCAGTCGACAGCGATGCGGATGAATTATTCGACGCCATGTTTTAGTTTGTTAATAGATTTACTTAATTTAGTATACCAATTATTATTTGTATTTATTAATTAGGTATAAGTTGTTATTTATGTATCATTTCAATTCTGAATAAATTAGCTACCATACTATAATGAATTCAGTTTCTAAAACGAGGGCTCAAACAACCATCTGTCCATACTTCACTCTATAATTACTAAGCCAGTCTGGTGGCGGTTTCGATTATTCGAAAGTTTATTTCTCCCTGAAAGTTAAAGCAGATAAACTTCACTTCTATGTCTTCGGAGCGAGGAATAGTGAATGCAAATTTGAATGAGTTGGGAGCTTAGTTTGAAACGCGTCAAAGAAATAATGGATTTGACTGAACTGCTGTTTTACATTCTGGTTCTGTGGAATATTGCAGGTGTCTCCACCATTGTAACTTATAAAAGCAAGAGTAACTTAGGTGTTGTATGAAAATAATCTAAGTTATCAGAAGACAGATCTTGTAATCGTGGTCTTCGTTAGCTCTACACATGTACTTTTACAATGTTTGTAAATATGTGAGCGCCATGTAGGTATCCATCACATAATTCTAATTTAATTGCCATTGCTTGATTCCTATTTATGTTTACCTATTGTGGTATAGTAATTTTATTCTAGGTGCATCTTCTTCATATATAATTATATAATTACCTATGAAAAATATTGTAAAATATTTTGAACGAGTAGGTACCGGTACAGTTTCTTGGTCATTCTTCTCCATACGAAACTACCTTTCGGTAGGGGCGACAAGGATCAATTCTATTTATTTTGTCTATTTGACGTCCAAAAATGCCTTTTAAGTCCCTATCTGAAATAATAATAATAATTTTGACTTTGACTTTGCTCTCGTATCAACTCAACCAATCACATTCAGTAGATATAATTATGCGCAGGTTGTTGGAACCAAAGGCCGTGTCCTAACCAAAGCGAAGTGCAAACACGCGAACGTCGCGCAAACACGCGAACGGCCAAACACCCGAAAGCCGCGGTCATATTGTTAGGCAAATCCGAACGTAACCGATCGCTTTGGTTAGGACACGGGGTTATTGACACTTATCCGTATAAAATGTCGGACGGTAACAGTGCAAGAAACAGCTAGTAAAAATGATAAAAACATTCCGTTATAGACGTCAATTCATCTTCATAACTTAAATCAATTTTCCTTAAAAATTTCCTCTTGGTTTGTTCCAAAAATAAGATTGATTCGGGACCAGCCATTGATAAAGGTAATCTCTCAGGTTTTCTTTATTTACATTTAAATAAAAACATTCATAGGTTTTAATCTTAGATTCTTAGCACAATGAGGGTATTTGTAGAAAATGTTGTACCTACAGTTAGGAAAATTAATTGTTAAGCAAATTGACACCCTACGTCAATTTACTGTGATAGCCATTTCATATAACTGTCAAAGATGACAGTTGTGATTTGAATATAAGTACTGAATATTTATGTTGGTAGTCAATTTGCTCAACAATTAATTTCTCTGACTTTACTTGTTTGAATAGAATACTAATCTGCTCGCGAAATAATCCGCCTATTGTATGAGAATGGCTCGACTTAAACTTAAGCGCACCTGTCTCAAAAGATTTGAAATGATAAGATGCAATGCTCATTAAAGATGGTTTTTGAAGTTCTGTTACAAAGATAAAGAATTTGGTACAATTTGTTTAATACACATTGTACCAGATTTTTTTTTCCCTCAGATTGGACAAAGTGTTGAGAGCAGGGGTGGCCCAGTGGTAACGGCCGCGACTTACGAGTTGTAGATCGTAGGTTCGAACCCAGGCAGGCGCTTTACTTTGTGTAAATTATTTCATCACCACTACTCTCAAAACGGTGAAGGAAAACATCGTGGGGAGTCCTAGAACCAAAAATTCGAAGACATGTGACATCTACCAACCCGCACTGGGCCCGCGTGGTGGATTACGGCCCACTCCCTCTCATAGAGAGGAGGCCTGTGTCCCAGCAGTGGGAACATTACAGGCTGATTATGATGGACAAAGTGTTATTGGGTTTCCATTAAGAATTTCTTAGTAACAGCCCGGAGTTAGGAAGTTCGCGGTGTGATACCCCCGTGTCTCGAAAAGCACCTTAAGCCGCACGTTAAGACGCTGACAACACCTAAACCACGGTCACTGTCAAATTCCATAGTAAAGAAAGAGAAGCGCGATGACACAACGCTTGTAATTTATTGCAAAATATGAAGTAATTATCTATTTACTCAAAACTGAGTTGAGTAATCGAAAATAAAAAACAACCAAGTTCTGCATTCAAATAAGACGTTCTTGTTATTAATTAAATACGTAACGTATGTTGATATTTGATACAGATATTTTGGATTAGAACTCAAAGTAAGAGGTTAGTTTAACGTTAGTTTGTATCAAGATTTTGTTTTCAAAACGTGTTTTGGTAACAACCAAGTTCTGGGAAATATGTTTAAAATTAACATATATTTTTTCCGCTACCACAAACTATACAGATTTGGCAATTTTGTTTCTTAAGCGAAGCCTATTTTGGTCAATTGGGTCTTGTCAGCGCCTTAATCACGGAAAGCCGACACGACCGGAGAGAGACCAGGCGCAGGGCCCACCCTGCACCTGATCTCTCTCCGGTCGTGTCGGATTGTCGTCCCATCGGACTATGAGGGTGAAGGAAGAGAGAGTGCACCTGTGTCTGCGTACAAATGTGTCACGACACATTTGTGCACTATAACATCTCCCGCGCCGAAGGCTGGTCTCCGCTGGGATTGGTCACCATGGCCGAAATTCGGTCTGGACGCCTCTCTACATATATACCAGATTCTTTAAAGCTAACATTTGTAAGGAAAAAATGAAAGGGAAAAAACTCAGAAAAGCTCACAGTTGCTTTTGATTTGAGTAAGTTATGATAATCGATAACTGACTCATGCGTGCACTATCTGGACCTCTGGGTCTGGGTCCTCTCAAATTACCACCGCCTGCATGGTGCTTTCCTCAAGACCATCTCAGTCATTACCATATAGATGGTACTCATTTATGATCTGACCATTACAATGTAATTATTTAGACTTTAAAAGAGACTGACCTCTGAGTTTGATTGAGAGTCGTCAGTAGGTTAAACACCGATTTCAACTACTTTTTAATAAACAAAAACCCGGCCAAGTGCGTATCGGACCACGCACAATGAAGGGTTTCGTATGTAGTTGGGATGAATTCATGCCAAGAAAAAACTTAATTTTGCAATTGAAAAAATGTTCTCCCATACATCGATATACGTCATGGTCTCCTCAATTCTCCAACTGCAAATGAAAGTTTATAATCGAAAAAAAAAATGTGATAAAACTACAAATTAACGATTGTCGGACTCACGGATATCGATGGTCGGACTTTTTCCTTTACTTGTGCTGTGGACCTTGTTTCTTGCCAAATTTATGATTCTAAGTCAACGGGAAGTACCCGTATAGGTTATTTTTTTGCGAGTATTAAAATATGTCGTGTTGACTTAGAAGCTTGATTTTTTTAGAACTCCAAGGGTCCGTAGTCCTACGTATTTTATATTAATTTCAACTCGATACCTTCACACGTTCCTGAGAAAATGGGTCTTGACAGACAGACAGACGGACGAAAGAACGGACGCACAACAAAGTGATCCTATGAGGTTTCCGTTTTTTTCCTTTTGAGGTATGGAACCCTAAAAATTGCCGCACAAAAGTGTTATTTTTACACGACTGCCAAGAAAAAGGAGTGTTTTGTTTTTGGTGAGTCTTTGGTCACTAGTGGTAAGAAACAATAAACTACTGGGCTCTCTTAAGGCGCTGACAAGACCCAATTGACCAAAATAGGCTTCTCTTAAGAAATAGAATTACCAAATCTGTATAGTTTGTGGTAACGGAAAAAATATATGTTAATTTTGAACATATTTCCCAGAACTTGGTTGTTACCAAAACACGTTTTGAAAAAAAACTCTCGATACAAACTAATTTTAAACTAACCTCTTACCTTGAGTTCTAATCCAAAATATCTGTATTACATATCAACATACGTTACGTATTTAATGAATAACAAGAACGTCTTATTTCAATGCAGAACTTGGTTGTTTTTTATTTTCGATTACTCTACTCAATTTTGAGTAAATAGATAATTTCTTCATATTTTGCAATAAATTACAAGCGTTGTGTCATCGCGCGTCTCTTTCTTTTCTATGCAATCTGACAGTGACCGCGGTTTAGGTGTTGTCAGCGTCTTAAGATATCTCAATCAATCTGCCTTAGCTTTTCCCTACTATATTGGGGTCTACTTCCAATCTAAACGGATGCAGCTGAATACCAGTATTTTACATGAAGTCACTGCCTATCTGACCTCCACAACTCAGTTACTGGGTAACACAATACCCCTTGGTAAGGGTTACACTACATAAATACGAAAATCTCTATTCCGTCAGTCACAAATACTAATTTTAAAATACCGATTTTCATAATTCCGAAGGGTCTCCGATTTATCATTCATCCTATTTTGCTAGCTCGGACATTATGAACCCGTTTTGGGGTAAACGTTGATAGTATTGGTAAGATAATATAAATAATAAAATCACAATTGGTCTTTTCATAGATACATAATTTCATACACCCGCCCCCCCCCCCTCCCCCCCCTAGAAATCCTAATAGTCTAACATAGTACCTATTATGAATGTTATGCAATTCTAACAAAATCATATATACATACGGGTTGCATTGATAACCTTTCTTTTTCAAGTCGGGTTTTTTTTTAAGTTGTTATTAATTTAACACTACAACGAATAAATGCCCTCAGTAGGTAATAAAAAGAAGGGAAAATCAAAACTCTTATACTGGCAACACTAACAAGATGGATGCATCATTCTCTATGACAATTACAAAATGAACAATTTATTCAGTAATTAAATAAGACGATATTTAAATGCGCTATTTACAGGTGAAATGTGATCCCATCCTGTTTATGTTTTAGCCCCGCTGCATTTTTACAGGTATGAACGACACAAGACGGCATAATTAAATAAAATTGCACACCGGTAAAACACGTTACGCGATACGACGTTCACAGAGTAACTGATCGGCTGCGCGTCAAACTACTCTATTTAGGAGTAGTTTTTGACGCTTCAGTATTAGGCGTGTTCGCGGCTTCTGGTACTTTCTTTATTCTAAGTGTTAACCTAACCTAACCCAAATGATTCACCAACAATAGACTGTCCAACATCTACGAATGACAGCCAAAATAATTTGTACTTTCCGAGGCACGGAGGGCTCTCGATATGTAATGGATGGTCACCCATCCACAAACCGTCCGCGGCAAGCGTAGCTTAACCTTCGGCCGACCCATGGATATATGAGTGAGATATCTTAGGGGTCGGTACCCTTAAGATATCTCATCAACCTAAATTGACGTTTGTAAATACGAGGGTAACACTTAAATAAGACAGAGATAAGTACGTCTTTGTTACAGAATAAATCCAATTACAACACAACTCCGAGATTTCCTTAATGATCACGAAAGTTCCGAAAAAGGAAAAAATCCGAGAAGACACGCGTGAAACTCCGTCAAAAACAACTCTGTAACAACTTTTGTTTCCTTTTATACATAAAATCACTCGAATAAGAAAACTATTATACTAATGATATGGCAAAACCTCTTGTTTTTAATAATAGTGTGTCTCCTTGTTTCTAGTATCCATACTTTTCCACAATTATTGATCTGCAAACAGACTTAAGAATTGCCAAACTTAAGTGGCAATGGGCAGGGCACGTTGCTCGCAGAACAGATGGCTGATGGGGCCAAAAGGTTCTGGAGTAACGACCGCGTACCGGAATACTTATCGTTGGAAGGTCTCCTACAAAGTGGACCGATGACTTTGTGAAGGCCGCAGGTATACGCTGGATGCGGCAAGCACCAGGTCCGGAGTGGCGGTGCTTGGGGGAGGCCTATGTCCAGCAGTGGACGCCTTTCGGCTGAAATGATGATGATGAAACAGACTTATAGCTTACCTATAAGAGAATGTTTAGATACCATCGTATAGAGACATAATTCGATTACTGACAAATGCGTGCACTGACTGGACAGGTCCACTCAATCTGTGTGGTTCTTTCCTCAAAAGGACCGTTTCAGACACCAATCTACATGGCCTTCACATGATCTGACCAAGATTATATATGTCTGGACTTTAAAAGAGACTGTGACCTCTGAGTTTGTTTCGGCCTTTCTTCTCAGAGTAGTCAGATAGGAAACGCCGACCTCATCTAGCTTTATTTTATAAATATGATTGACGTATAAAAGTGTTTGTACAGACCTACTTACAGAAAATAAATCATTTATCATTCTGAAACCACAAGGAGTGTACCAATGTTTTGCCAATTTTAGAGACGAAGTTGAAATGCCCCACGTGCCTATAATTTCACTGGCACCCTCTTCAAACCTGATCATCAAAATGCTGCTTGACGGCAGAAATAAATACGTATCCATAATGATATAACCATCTTATTTACTGCATATCATCATGCACTGTGCAAAAATAGTAAATTAATGAACGTAATTTTGTTGAACCCATTAATTTTCATAAATTATGATAACGACGTTGACGTATGGACTTTACGAAAACCCTTTTGAAAGAACTGTGAAATGGTGATCTTTGGTTTGGTATTTGTGTTGGGGTAATACGACAACCAGTTGGCTTCAGGTGACCGATGCGATAGATGTGTGGATACAAACATGGAATGTGCCTTTAGGCTTTGGTAATTTGAAGCGGCACGTGACGTTGGCTCTGACTCGCTTTGACAAATAGCCGGTCATGCTGCCGTCTTTTATTAAAGCTTTGCAATTTGAGGTAGTAGATAATAATTATTATTATTTTTTTTTTATTTACATCGAACACAAATGATTCATATTGTTGTTAGTAACACTTATAAAACTATGTTAGTAAGATTTATCATTAAAATAAATAAAATAAAACAAAACTAAAATAAAACTAATTCAGGAACTATAACTATGTCCGCTTCTCGCTGCACCAGACCTGCAGCTGTGCATACGGGTCCAGTGCCCCAGGAACGGGCAGTCAGACTTACTCACTATCACCCTTAAGATGCTGTTGGTGCTCCCTCGAATCCTTCGCATCAGGGATGCTGTTCTTTTTGGCATTTTGGCCTGAAAACTATCTGTATCTGCTTCAACAAACATGCCCGATGCGCTACAGAACCGCGGGAGCCCCAAAAACACCCTAAAGGCGTTATTATACTGTACACGAAGAACGTTGTAGGCCCTTTGCGTATGTCTAACGTAATGCTTGCAGAGTAATGCAGAGGACATTTGGAAATAATGTAGCGAATTCCTTTTTTGCCGTTTGCACATTGCCTTTCAAGGGTTTCAGAATTAATCTAAATAAATAGTCAATTTTCCGCCTAATATATTACGCCTTAAAGCTCTAGGTTATACCAAGGAGTTGATATAACATCACGCCTTGTTTCCCCGAGGGTTGGGCAGAGGTGTACCTGTAGTACACCCACAATTCGCCAGTTATGTTTAAGTCCCATGTAATAGGGAGTTAATTTTTTATATTACTATTCTTAGTGCACCTTACAACTTCTAAAAAAACAATCTTCCGATTTTTTGTAGATATTATTGTAAACTGCATGTGTACTCCTGGAAACTTACAGGAATTAATGATGAAGTTATAAGTGGTTTGTGTAATTGGAAGCAACAATATTTTATAAGATAAGATAATATAAGATAATATTTTTGTACTTACTTACTAGCTTTTGCCCGTGGCTTCGACCGCGTGGAAGTCGGAAACGTTAGCAGGGGAACATACTACTGGAATAAAAAATAGCCTATGTCCAAACCCAGGTCATGACTTATCCGTGTGCTTTTCATCCAAATCCATTCAGCCGTTAAGGAGTGAAAAGGTAAGAAACAGACGGATAGACAAATAATAAAATTAAATAATCTTTTTACCCGACTGCCCCAGAAGGAGGGTAATGTTTTTCGAGAGTATGTATGTATGTATGTCTATTTCTTTGGCACGCTCTGTAGCCTAAACGGCTTGATGGATTTTAACATATGAGGTGTCGTTAGATTTGTCTTCATTGTGGGAGTGACATAGGCTATATATTTTTTATATATTGCATCTGCAAATACAAAAAAAAGGGAGGGAAACGTTTTTTTTTAAATAAATTATAACAATATTGATATCAAATAAAAGCTAGTAATGAGTCAATTCCATATATATTAATAAAACTAAAAATCTTGAAATAAAACGAATTATTTAAAAAAACAAAAAACCCGACTGCAAAAACATACCTAACTGAAAAGAGAAAACAAGCATTATAATCTATAGAATTTTGGTATCGCAGGCGGGGGCAAACCAATCACCCGAAATATTGTGTAACTTTCTTTTGTCCCCCGCCCCGCCTGCGATACCAAAATTATATAGATTATAATGCTTGTTTTTCTCATTTCAGTTACGAGTAGGTATGTTTTTGCAGTCGGGTTTTATTTATACATAAAACAGTTTTTTTATGATTCCAAGGTCCACTTGCACCATAACCCATAATTACAAAATTATTCTATCACCGACAATTTCAAACAATTGTCAGAAATAAAACACTGTTTTAAATTCGTTAAGCGCTAAAAGTATTGAGTGATTTGTGGTGATAGTGGGCCATTTAGGCCCACTAGGGCCTAACTTAATAATAATCATTTTTTATTCATTTCTAAATGATCACCATTAATTTGAAATATTCTGGCGACGCCTTTGACCAGGTAAGTGTATGTGCCAAGTTATTTTTATGATTTTAAAAAGTAGCCTATGTCCTTCCCCAGGATGTCATCTATCTGCGTGCCAAACTTTAAATCCGCTCAGTAGTTAAGGCGTGTAACATACAGACCGACAGACAGAGTTACTTTCGAATTCATAATATTAGCATGGATTTTCGTACATAGGTACCTCTCTCAGCAGACTTTAAACTTGCAGCACAACTTCTAAGTAGAGAGTCTACTAATGCAATACTCAGAAACGCATGAATAATAATACTTTTCTGAGTCCTTTCAACAAGAGTCTTAGTAAACGTCAACAGGCCACAATTCTCTATGCTCCAGATACGTAGAACAAGCATACTAAGTACACGTTAAACTAAGCATAGACAATGGTTATTGGATATTGTTTTGATATGCAGAGCTGTGTGACAGTCAAAACGGCATTATGGTAAGAGCATTTCAAGGACCCTGGCCCAGAATTCTCGAGACGGTCCTCAGACGAAATGTATTGAGAATCGATTTTGGACCGGACTGAAATAATGTATCGAATATCGGAATGGTCGTGTGTCGATATGCTGCTATCTTTTTAAGGTTTTATGAAGATATAGCAGCTGTTATGCTTCCTCGCTGAAAATTCAACATAGCACCTAGCATATTTTATATTGTATGGTAAAAAGTGTGAGCAGTGTTGGCAGTGGTAACAGCCGCCGACTTACGAGTTGTAGGTCGTAGGTACGAACCCAGACAGGCGCTTTACTTTGTGTGAATCATTTCATCACCACTGCTCTCAAAACGGTGACGGAAAACATCGTGAGGAAACTGGCATAACCTAGAATCAAAAAATTGAAGACATGTGACATCTACCAATGCGCACTGGACCCGCGTGGTGGATTACGACCTAATCCCTCTCACAGAGGGGAAGCCTGTGACCCAGCAGTGGGAACATTACAGGCTGATTATGTGGTAAAAAGTTCTCAGCAAAGACTACCAATAACCGTGCCGGCTTAGATTACGTTATCAGGTTGAGTAACTGCGTACTTCTGTCCGCTAATAACCACTAACTGCTGATAAGTGTGGTGACTACAGCAACTTTACTTATGATAGGTCAACAGTCAAAATGAAATGATTTATTTCAATTAGATCATTCATAAATGCTTCTGAAAGTCAACAAGATAAAAGAATTTAATTGAATCGCTCATTCAAAAATGTATTTTTATGCAAAAGATCAGTAATGACTGAGGTCATTGGACACCAATCAAATGCTGAGTGTTTACGGGTGCCACATGAATAAAAAAAAATTGCAGCCAGAAGTACAAACTTAAAACTTTGGAATAAAATTATTTATCGGAAGGGTCATGAGTACGGGATGTCAATTGACAACGAAACGCAAGTGTGAAGTTAGCGCGCTTTGACAGAGTCTAGACTGACGTTCGTGCAAGTCGACGAGAGTGCTACAATGGCGTGGAGAAACTTTTACCATCGGACATCGTACGGACAACAAGTGGATAGAAACTGTCCAACGTTTCGTTTTATAAATTTTGTCAAGTTCAAATAACCTAAAAATCAATAATCAAATTCAGACTTTTTCTTCTCGCCCGCTGCACACATCTACGCCCAGTAAAATGTTCAACGGTTAAGAATCCAACTCAAATCGGCCCCCTGTCCCGATTTATATATATAAATTTATAAGCATTATGCGTATAAATCCACACACCGCCACACAATCACACATAATCACACATGTGTATAATCACAGGCCGCTACGCGTCGCCAGTCTAGCGCAACACGTCAATTTAAGATGTCGGTGACGCGGACTAATAAGTTTTTCCCCTACCAAAAATCGCTCAACGCGCCTAAAGAAGTTATAACTTCAGAACGGCAAATATACTATACCTATCTACGCTCGTAGCATTTATTTAAAAACTTCAGAACCTGTAACTTCCATTACAACTGTCCTCCTGTTGGTGTTAGGGCCCTATCACACGTACCTCACCCACACCACAACCACAACACGTGGATGGGCTCTAATTTGTATGAAACTGAACAGTTTATAGACATCGGACCACATTTGAATGTCAAAATCAACTGTGTGCGACCGACCACATGAAAGCCACGTCGCAGCCACAACGCAACAATCTGTCTGTCTGCGAACACACACAACGCAACTGCAAGAAGTTACAGCGACACTATTCCCACGTAACCACTGCTTGCCCACATTTTGTCACTGCGATGTGGTGTGGTTGTGGTACGTGTGAACGGACCCTTAATTTCAGCATAATTCATTTTTCTTTTTTGTGCCTCACAGTTTCAAAACTAAAGAAGCTGACCTTTGGCACCAAACTCCTTTGTTCTAAAATTACTATCGAGTCTCTCCGAAAAAAAATCGAAACTTAAAATTACTCCCATATTATCGTACTAGCTTTGCCCGCGGTTTCGTCCGCCTGGTGATCAGAAATTATCCCATTGGAAGGTACTTCCAGGAAAAAAGGTATACTATATCCTAATATTACGACCCCAGGTCATAGTCTACTATGACCTACGAAACTACGAAATCCGTTCAACCGTTACAGACGGATGAAAAAGTAGCAGACAGTTACTTATCCTGTGAGGCAGCGAGCCTCCTTGCCGGATTGCCGCCATGGGATCTGGAGGCAAAAGTCCTCGCGCACGTATGGGAGTGGCGCGAGGAGGCGAAACGCCGGGGCGTAAGTCCGTTGCCGCGAGAAATCGCGGCACAACGGACGGAGCTCCGGCGGGATCTCATGGCATCATGGAAAGTACGGTTGTCGCAACCCAGTGCTGGGCACGCCACGATTGCGCCGATAAGTCCCCTCTTTGAGGAGTGGCTGGAGAGACGCCACGGCGTCCTCACCTTCCGCCTGACGCAGGTCCTCACCGGACACGGCAGCTTCGGGAGGTTCCTGTGTCGGATAAGGCGGGAGGAAACGTCCGGGTGTCACCACTGTGTGGATCGCCCGGAGGACACGGTGGAGCATACGGTGGAGGTCTGCCCGGCTTGGGCAGAGCACCGCCGTGTCCTCGTGGAGGCGATCGGCGGCAGAGACCTCTCGCGTCCGGCCCTGGTTCAGGCCATGGTACGGAGCGAGAGGGCATGGGCAGCCGTCACCTCCTTCTGCGAAGCAGTAATGCTCGCGAAGGAGGAGGCGGGACGGTTGAGGCAAGTTTCGCGCCCTCTCGCCCTTAGCCGCCGCAGGAGACGCCCTGGGCGTCGGGAATCTCGGGCAGATTTCCAGCCACCGTAGGCGCGGGCTTGCGGACGGCCTGGGCCAGGCCCGGGTCGACGGCGCGTCGTATTCCACGCGCGCCTCAAAGAGATGTCAGCACAAATGTAGGGGTCCACTAGGGCCGATGTCTGCCGGGGTCGCGGGAAGGTACTTATGGGTCACCGAGTCCCCTGGCAACACAGGCAACAGGAAGGAATACGGGTGGGTTTTAGCCAGTAAGAGTCTGACACACCCTCCCGCTCCGCCCAGAGCGGGAGAAGTTATTTGATGATTTCCCACCCTCAAAAAAAAAAAAAAAGACAGTTACTTACACATTTGTAACATAAAGGATGGATAGATTTCTTTACAAAAATCTTTATCTTCGGAGACGTTTTATCTGTTATCTGTTGCGTGAAGTAAAAATGATCTTTATCAGGAGAGTTCGGTATCTTAATATTGGTAGATAGGTGTTATTGATGAACGTGGAGGGCTCAGCTGTATCTTATTTTTCATGTTTTTCTACTTTTATTAGTGACTGGCATGAGTTACGAAAATAGGTTTGCCCTCTGTGGATTTTTAGTGTTCCATAGTAAAAAAGGAACCCTTATAGTTTTGCCATGTCTGTCTGTCTGTCTGTCCCCGCTGTAGCTCAAAGACGCTTAGTGCTAGAAAGCTGTTATTTGGCATATATCTGTGGATTTTTAGTGTTCCATAGGTAAACAAGGAACTCTTATAGTTTTGCCATATCCGTCTGTCTGTTTGTCTGTCTGTTTGTCCCCGCTGTAGCTCAAAGACGCTTAGTACTAGAAAGCTGTTATTTAGCATACATATTAATCATGCTGAGTGCTACAATAAAGTCGTGAAAATATTTTTTGGGATACCCTTGCACGTAATGTGGAGATGATATTTTTTTTTCTCGTCTATCCCATGGTGTGGGATATCTTTGGATAGGCCATCCAAAAATATTGTGGGTCTGTGGACACCATTTTTCGATTCAAGGATCCGTTTGCGTAATATTACGCTTTAAAGTGCTAATTTTTGTTAGTGTCAAGTGTCCCCCGCCCGCTAAAGCTGCCAGCTAAATGGTTATTTATGGAAATGTGAAAAAATTCATGGCAGTAGTACATATAATGAAATTAAAAGGAAAACTATCACAGCTAAGTAGGCTTTACCAGTTAACGTGTAAAAATCGACCAACTTAAATTTGCAGTTGGTGACGTATATCGACCGATGTATGGGAGAATATGATTTTCAACTACAATGTTAAGTTTGTTTTTGGGATAAATCCTACTACGGAACCCTTCAATGTGCGTGGTCCGACACGCACTTGGCCGGTTTTTTTTTAATCACTCAAGGACGGCTAATGAGACAGAATTGATTTTCTATTGTTTGACACCGAATCGGTGTCGCGCGGGGCTTAATAGGTTAAACTAGACTGGTATTTTATATGCTAGCTTTATCGAGGCCCTTAAATAATAATAATAATAACCTCACCTGCTATCTCTACGTTGACGTCGCGGTGGGGCTAGCGCGCCGAACTCTAGGTCTGTGCCGGTAGAGTTTACTTTGCCGGAACAGGTCTAGGGTGAGGAGCCAGACCAAGAGATATACAGAAACCCGCTGGGCAGCATGTGGCGAGGTGTTGGGCAGTAGCGACCCCACGGACCTTATCTCCCGGTAGAAGTCTTGTTCCTTATCTCGCCTTGCCTTTGGCGGCTTGCCGTTATTGGCCGGATGGAGTAAACACTGACGAGAAACAGAGCCCACCTCATTCATGCCTTCATTGGCCGGCTTGAGTGGAGATTCGCAAGAGCAAAAGTGCTCGGAGGAAGAAAGTATTTCAGTATCTTAACCATCTTCGGGGTTCTGGGATTTTTTTAATAGCCGTGCAACACCTGTCTAGTCCTCAAGCACCTCAGGATATGTTGCCTCCTTGTTTACGTCGCTAACTGCTAGCGACAGTTTCCGGGGGCCCATTATTGAGCATTATTGCATATTGGGGGGGCATTATTGAGTGTGCAAGTCGCCCCCTGCCATTTTTTCCAAGTATATAATAAAACATAGAACATGCAGGGGCCATACTCGTTCCATAGTTCTGGTAACCAGTCCAATTTAGCCACCCAAACACATACTCCAATATCTTTGTTTTCATATCCTGCAATAGTCCTACACCAACCGGGGGTTGTCTTGGAGTGCACTTGCATAGTGCACACATGGATAATCGTCGGTTGCCTCATTTAATTAAAAGCGTCTTAATTAACGGCTCTTTGCACGTTGACTTCGGCCTCTTGTACGCCTTCCAAAGGTTCGGGACCCCAGGGTCCCGAGATATGTAAACAATTTTTTTTTAAACTTTATTATCAGCCTTATGCCCATATGTGTTAGGTACTTACAAAAATGTAAATAAAAAAACACAAATAATAAATAAAAAACAACACACATGCACGTTAAATAAAATAAATACAAATATACAAGGTGTCGTTTTGCATTCTCGTCAAATTCAAGGAGGTAACTACGGTAATGATTCATGACACGAATCAAAAATAAAATAACCGAGGCAGAGATGCGAGTGGCGGTACGCAGGCTGAATGCCAAAAATACCGCCCCAGGACCCGACGGCTTACCTGGGAAAGCCTGGGTCCTGGCCTTGGAGGCTCTCGGGCCTCGACTAAAGGGCTCCTAAGCGCATGCTTGCAGAGGGGCCAGTTCCCGCTTCGTTGGAAGACGGGGAAACTGGTCCTCATAAAGAAGGCAGGGCGCCCTGCGGACTCTCCGTCCGCTTATCGGCCCATCGTGCTGCTCGACGAGGTGGGCAAGCTCTTTGAAAGAGTCATTGCAGACCGCCTCGTCGGCCAGCTGGTGCGGGTGGGGCCGGATACGGCGGAGTTTGGTTTCCGTAGGGGGCGCTCTACGGTGGACGCCATCATGCGCGGCGAGTCCTGACGACGGGGAATGCTGTTGCCCAGGTTGGGTTCGTCTTGGCGGTGTCTCTAGACATCGCCAATATCTTTAATACCCTGCCCTGGAGTTGCATCAGGGAGGCACTCCAGTACCACCGGATGCCGACCTACCTGTGTTGTGTGGTCGAAGCTTATCTGATGGACAGGGCCGTCATCTACCCCGGTCACCAGGGAGTGTGGAACCGGCAATGGAGATTTCGTGCGGTGTCCCACAGGGATCGGTCCTGGGGCCGGATCTGTGGGACATCGGATACGACTAGGTGCTGCGCGCCGACCTCCCTAGCGGCGTCAGCGAGGTGTGTTACGCTGACGACACGTCGGTCCTGGCGCAGGGGAAGTCGCACCAGGAGGCGGCCGAATTAGCGGCATGCGGGGTTGCGACAATCGTTGAAAGGATCCAGCAATTGGGACTCGAGGTGGCCCTGCACAAGTCCGAGGTCATGTGTTTTCATGGCCCTCGGAACGCACCACCGTCGGGATCCCAAATAACGGTAGGAGGGGTTTACATCAGCGTCGAGTCGACGATGAAGTACCTGGGACTCGTCCTCGTCAGCCGGTGGAACTTCGTGAAGCATTTTCGACGTTTGGCTCCCAAACTGGAGCGGGCAGGGGCTGCCTAAGTTGGGCAGCAGCCGCTTCAAGGCAGCCCCTGCCCGCTCCAGTTTGGGAGCCAAACGACCCCCTGGTCCAAACGACTCCTGCCTGCTCTACGCGGGGGTCGTGCGGTCCATGGCCCTTTACGGGGCTCCTGTGTGGGCACGTTCCCTGGCGCTGCGGCCAGCCCGCCGGTTGAGCGTGGCCCAGAGGGTCATGGCCATCCGGCTGGTCTGAGGATACCGCACGGTCTCCTGTGAGGCAGCGAGCTTCCTTACCGGATTGCTGCCATGGGATCTGGAGGCAAAAGTCCTCGCACACGTATGGGAGTGGCGCGAGAAGGCTAAACCAAAGGATCAAGGATCAGGATCAGGATCAAGGAGCTCATGGCGACATAGAGAGTACGGTTGTCGCAACCCAGTGCTGGGCACGCCACAATTGCGGTGATAAGTCCCCTCTTTGAGGAGTGGCTAGAGAGGTGCCACGGCGTCCTCACCTTCCGCCTGACGCAGGTCCTCACCGGACACGGCAGCTTTGGGAGGAGAGCCTGTGTCGGATAAGGCGGGAGGAAACTTCCGGATGTACCACTGTGTGGATCGCCCAGGAGACACGGTGGAGCATATGGTGGAGGTCTGCCCGGCTTGGGCAGAGCACCGCCGTGTCCTCGTGAAGGCGATCGGCGGCAGAGATCTCTCGCGTCCGGCCCTGGTTCAGGCCATGGTATGGAGCAAGAGGGCCTGGGCAGCCATCACCTCCTTCTGCGAAGCAGTAATGCTCGCGAAGGAGGAGGCGGGACGGTTGAGGGAAAGGCAAATTTCGCGCCCTCTCTCCTCTAGCCGCCGCAGCGGACGCCTTGTGTGTCGGGAATCCCGGGCGGATTTCCGGCCAGCGTAGGCGCGGGCTTGCGGATGGTGAGCAATAGGTAGCTGACCGTCCGGTAAGGATCAGGCCAGGGTCGACGGTGCGTTGTATTCCACGCGCGCCTCAAAGAGATGTCGTCAGCACAAGCGTAGGGGTCCACTAGGGCCGATGCCTGCTGGGGTCGCGGGAAGGTACCAAAGGGTTACCGAGGCCCCTGGCAACACAGGCAACGGAAGGAATACGGGTGGGTTTTAGTCAGTAAGAGTCTGACACACCCTCCCGCTCCGCCCAGAGCGGGAGAAGTTATTTGAGGAATTCCCGCCCAAAAAAAAAAAGAGCACGCGCGTCAGTCTTTACATTTGAACTATGAAAATCTCAGCTACATAAATGAACGTGTGGTTGACTGTACAAACCACAAAAAAGACACAGTTTATCGGTCAGTGAACCCGTATGTGGATAGGGACGTATCAAAAACTTTTAAATTAAACTTCAACAGAAGACTTCACATGACCATAATGCAAGTTCATATAAACAGTAATGCACTGAAAGTTTTGCACTGTGTGACAAATTTTCTAAATGAAAAATGTCTGAAAAGCTGATGCTTTTCAGCAAATTCATTAGCAAAGAGTTTTAAGAGTGTATAAGAGGATTGGGTATGTCCACTGTGTTTTTTTTTTGTTTAAAATGTTCTAATTTTCTTTTTCTAGTGATGAGGTGTGTGAAAATTTTCCAAATATTGTTACTTTTTTCTTTCTGATATTTAAATAATAAGAGTTTTCTAATGTTTCCTAAAATTATCAATACATGCTCATCACACAGACGAGACAACAAAACATCTAATAATAGGTATTTTATAAAAATAGCAGACTTTAATGTCAGCCAATGTTATTCTACTAACGAATTGACAACACATTATCTCGTTATTTATTTATTTATGTATTTATTTATTTATATATGTTTTTAATTTTTTATATTTGGTTCACGAACAACTGTATACACTGGTATAAGCAAATTAAACAGAATTAACAAATCAGAATAAAGTGTAACAATCACTTTAGGTAAACTCTGCATGCACAAAAAACGTTGTTGTAACTTACAAAAAAAATAGAAGTAAAACACAATATTATAAAGTTGCACTAAATAAAACATAATAAATAAATTAAACAAAGTTATATCTCGATAAGTAGTTATTTGTTTGAACTTATCATTAGCATATCCACAAAATCATATTTTCATTATAACAACATGTGTAAGCTGAAGTTACATCACTCCACCTTACACATATTTATCGGTTTATCACTCATAAAGTATTTTGACCAGAGATTTGAAATTTTTTCAGCCAATGGCTGCTATTATGCCTTATTTTTGAGCTATAATACACATATCTTCTTTCGTTCAGAAGATACGACATGAGTAGCTGGGTTGAAATAACTACAACTTACACACAGTTTTTTGAGTTAGTCCAAACCCTAACTTTACTGGTTTGCCTTTTACTGCATGAGGGAGCTGGGATGATGTCTCTCCAGCTAACACACACGGATCAAATTAACGAAATTTTTGTGGTTGCTAAATTAAGACTGGAAACTTTGATTGCTGCAATTATGCCTTAAATATTGGCATAGGTAGAATTATTATATCACCTATGAGGAAGCCGTAGTTACACACTTTCCGGAAACATCAATTTTGTTTATTTGAATAACAACAATTGAGTATCCTTGAAAAAATGTTGATAAAATATTGACTTTATAAATATGAGCTCAAAGTGATCGTCTGTATGTTTTTCTTATAATTCTTACCTGATATTTGATTTTCCTGATTTCATCGAGACGTCTGATTTGCGTTTGAAATGAGGCACTGAATGTTGAAATGTATTGTAAAAGCAAACTGCATTATTGATTTAGTTAGGTATAGAAAACTAATTTTCCCATGATGAGTGCCTGTTCCATTCCGAGGCCAGAGAAAACTTTACTGAGATTTCCTTGGGTATGAAAAACTCTTCGTTGCAACGCAGGATTAAAAACTAAGACTTAATATTGACATCAATTCAAGGCTCTGTTCCGTTGACTTTTAATTTTCATTCATCATCGCAACTTTTATACTCTGTGTATTAAAGTTGCGATGATGAATACAGATTTGAAATTCTTTCCGTTCAAAAGAATTGGAGCTAATTTAATTTAAAGTTGATAGAACTTGCTATTCTATAATGTCAAATTCTATGATAACTTACCTTAGGTTAACATATCTCTAACTGTCTCTTCTTTCTACCTACGAAACTATTTGACTATATATAAAGGACTAAAACCTAGACCTATGAGTATGACGGCGCAGCAAGTGGCATCGTCTAGTTTTCTGGAATCAACGAAAAGTTCGACACTGGCTGGTGACAGTCAAGGCTACCACAGACACGAGCGACACGACCGTGCGACGCGACGGTCCGACGCGATTCTGGTAGAACAATTTCCATGAAGTTTTCATACAAATTGTTCTACTATAGTCGCCCCTTGCTGTCCCGTCGCGCCTGTCTGCGGAAGCCTTCACTCTAGCAGAGCGTCGCATCGATAATTGCGTGGTGGCTTTCTTCTGATAACAGAGATTATGTCTGGGGAGCCGCTGTCGTACCACGCAGCTTCAATCTTATCAGGATTGTGCCGGATATATTCCGGTACAATCCTGATAAGATTGAAGCTGCTCAACCACTAATACGCTAACCACTTCTGGTAAGGGCTCAGCGCCGTTACCTATCAACATAGGTAACGGCGCTGAGCCCTAGTTACAACTAACTCGCATAGTAAAACAACCACCAATTAAGCACAACTGTTAACATTCTTGTATGTCTTGACAACCTAACTGACGTACTTACTAAACAAGGCATTATTTGTCTTTTCTATTCTCCAAACCGAGCCAAGAGCTTGAATTTTATACAAACACAAGCATAATAAGGCTCACATCATTCACATAAATTTGGTATAATTCGACATAACTTTGACATGTCACAGGTTACGACACAGATATAAATTATACTAATAATTTATGTCAACTGAATTTTTTAACACAATAGATATAAAACTGCTGTCTGCAAGGTAAAATGAATTATCATTGTTTAGGCATAATATTGTGATGGAAATTTCGCAATGATTCAGCAAATATAGTTAGGTACAATAAAAACTAGTTGTGGCTATATTTTTCTGTTGTTGTTTTAACAAGTGTAATAAATACATTTTAGGTAGTTTAAGATATTTACACAATTTTTTGATATAACACAATTGTATATTGTAAAATTAGGGGGGGAGGTTCTGCTGACAATTCTATTCAGGACATAGTGTGGCCTGTTGCCACTGATATTCAGGACATAGTGGGGCCTGTTGTCACTAGTATTCAGAACATAGTGGGGCTGTTGCCACTGATATTCAGGACATAATGGGGCCTGTTGCCACTGGTATTCAGAACATAGTATGCCACCGGATATTAAGATGTCAACTGACTATTTAAGTCTGATAAAGAAGATGGATTTTAAAATTTACGTGGTAGCGCCATTTTAGCAAGGCAGTAGTGATGGAACTGCAAAAGTGTAAGGACCTTGTAATGCCCATGTAAGTACTGAGAATTGTAATAATATAATTATAAATGTATCGCCGTAATATTTATGCTTTTATTTTACCCAGTGTTTGAACCTAGTTATCTAATAAATCATGCTCATTTGTTCAAACGAACGCAAATGAACACAAGGTAAAGAAAACCAACAGGCACATGGTTCATCTTTATAATATGCCACAATGATAGATTGAGCTGCAGCGTTCTCCTTTGTACCTACTATAGTGCGGCCAGCGAGAGATTGCGTTCTCAACACCGCTCAGTTGGACACGATTAAGAACGAATAAAGTTTAAATTCGTAAAACACGTCCTCTTACCGTATGTAATTGACAGTATCAAGAACGCATTCTCTCATCGGGCTGAGTGTAATATAACAACGTAAGTACTGGTAGTATATAGGTACTGCGAAATCAATACATCTGATAAAGTGGGTTGATAATGGCATAACAATTCAGCAGACGCCGTTGGTCTCGTGTTCGTAAGAGCGACTGCTGAGCCCGTCCTGAGTTCGATTCCCGGGTTGGACAGTGTTATTGGGTTTTCCATCAGGAATTTCTATTATATCAGTAAAACTCCATGGTTTGGAATTTACCGGTGTAATACCCTCTTGCCTTGAAATGCACGTTACGCCGTTGGCCCTGCGCCTGATGTCTCTCCGGTCGTGTGGGATTACCGTCCAATTGGACTATGAGAGTGAGGGAAGACAGAGAGCACACCTATGTTTGCGCACACATCTCTCAATGGTCTCCGCCGACATTGGTCGCCATGGCCATGGCCGAAATTCTGTCTGGACGACAGTCAGACTTACGTCAGCTGGTCATTAAGGGCAATTTATTTCTTACCCACTAGCGACACGCCCCTGCTTCGCACGGTTTTTACGACATGTAAAACATTGAAATTTCCTTACATGTAACATGAATATGTATACAAGGTGTCGTTTTGCATCCTCGTCAAATTTCAGGAGGCTGCTATGAAAGACATATATAATCAAATAAAATTACGATACCTACTCAATAATTAATACTTGTTTTTGTTTTGTTGTTATTTAAGTTTG
The DNA here is from genome assembly GCA_905333075.3 of Atethmia centrago. Lineage (NCBI taxonomy): Eukaryota > Metazoa > Arthropoda > Insecta > Lepidoptera > Noctuidae > Atethmia > Atethmia centrago. Next base: position 22,329,016 of record HG995378.1, on the reverse strand, counting down.
ACAGTATTTTAGTATACACCACTTTTACAGAACAGAATCACCCCGTTGCGTATGCGGTAGTGTGTGTGTAAAAGGGCAGTTACAGTGCGGTATCACACGGGCCGCGTTTTAACATGCTTGTCCCACACATGCCGATTTCCGAAAATTAGAAAAAAAAGACTTACTTATTTTATAATTGATTCGTGTCGAGAATCATTAGCATAGTTACCTCCTTGAATTTGACGAGGATGCAAAACGACACCTTGTATTATACACATAAATCTCCCGGAACAAATTCTCTAAATTATGGTGACCGCATCAAAATCCATTGCGTATTTTAGGAGAACGACGCCATCAAACAAACATACACGAAAAGCGACTTTAAATGTATAATATGTGTAGGTATAGATATGTAACAGTGATCTCTATCCTTGTTCCCTGCAAGCAAAGTTAAAACTGATTTATAAAAAGACTTTTAAATAGTTACATAAAGCTGACGTTAATATCATTAAACTTTTCTAGGTCCGGGGTGTTCGTAATTGACCTAACTTTTCCTAGTTAGCGTTAGGTTGAGCTAGATTTTACTGAAAAAGTTGGGATTTCAAATGATTTTAACTGAAATTCACAATCTGTGATATTTTAGGGTTTCGCTAACTTATGCAGAAAGTTTTGGATAAACAATTATTTTATTTACACATAGATCCACTCGATGGAAAATGGTTACTAATAATTTGTATTAACTATCTCTAAATACAAATTATTACAACTCTCTTCTAATATTTAGAAGCACATGTGTGCAAATCAAGTAAATTCAAAACAGCTCATAGTTAATTGGACGTACTCGTAGTTATAGAAAGGACTAAATCCACACAAAATCACTTTTGAGTAAATGGAAGTTTTTTTTTTTTTTCGCCTCGGTGACGCATAAGTACTCATGCTGACGACATCTCTTTGAGGCGCGCGTGGAATACAACGCGCAAATGGACGTTTAAAGATTTTATTTTTGTCTTGATACTGTGGGTTGAGTCGGGGTAGCGAGAAAAACTGGCCAAGTGCGTGTCGGACCACGCACAATGAAGGATTCCGTAGTTGGGATGAATTTATCCCAAAAAAAACTTAACATTGTAGTTGAAAAACATGTTCTCCCATACATCGATATATGCCACGGTCAATTATCCAACTGCAAATTTAAGTTGGTCGACTATTACTCGTTAACTTGTCTCTACAAGTTTGGGCACACATCATAAGTGCTATCATAATCATAAAACTATCACAGCTAAGTGGGAAAGCCCACTTAGCTGTGATAGTTTTCCTTTTGATTTCATTATATGTACTACTGCCATGAATTTGTTCACATCTCCATAAACAACCATTTAGCTGGGCATGGGGGACACTTGACTGTAACAAAAATTAGCACTTTAATGCTTAATATTACGCAAACGGATCCTTGAATCGAAAATTAGTAGTGTTTACCTAAAATATTTTTAAACGGCCTATCCAAAGATATCCCACGCCATGGGGTAGACGAGAAAAGAAATATCATCCCCACATTACGTGCAAGGTACGCTAAAAAAATTTTATTTTCAAGATTTTATTTCAGCACTTTGTCGGCGTGATTAATATGTATAAGTACCTATGCCAAATTACAGCTTTCTTCTAGTACTAAGCGTCTCTGAGCTACAGCGGGGACAGACAGACAGACGGACATGGCGAAACTATAAGGGTTCATTATTTACTACGGAACCCTAAAAGTATTTTCCGTGTATATTTAAAAATAGGTTTTTCTCTATATGCTAGATTCGACCCTCAGGAGTACTTAAATCAATTTTGGCCACTGTGTGGACTGAGTTTATTTTCGTTCATGAATTACATCTAATTATGACTCTCATCTCTAACCCACTGTCAATAAAGCAGAGTCCACAAACTGCTAACAGGTATTGAAGAGCCAAAGCGCTTATTGCACAATCCCATCCACTTGAATATTGACCGAACTGTCACTTGTTACAAGCATTATTAATCTCTATTGGAGGGTTCATATTGTACAAATTATTATAGTATTTATTCTGCATATAACAGACGCTACAATGAACAGTTTTTGAGTTCAGTTTTTCACTTGATTTGTTTGTAAAATTGTGGCTATCTATACAAAATTACGTGATACTGCAAAAAGGTACCAAACTTACCAAAACAGGAATACTTTTACATTAAGCGAAAACAGCCTAATAAATCAAAAGATTTTCACAAACGATCCGCTCTCGCTATGAAACAGTAAGAATATGTAAATGATCCTATTCTATGGCAGAGCAATCTCGTGTTCGTGACTCCCTTGGCCATTAGTTGTTATTCAGTTAACGAACAATCACGATGGACGCAGATCGGCAGACACCCACACAATTTGATTAACGCTTCGGCGCCAGTTTAAGGAAGTTCGTGCTACTTGTGTAAATCAATTATGTACCTATCGAAGTAGTTACAAAATATACCTACGGCTTACAGAGGAACACATTGACGTGTAGATTCTCAGAACTGTACTTCTGAGACCGAAAAATAAACATGTTTCCAGAAAGTATTGTAAAATTTAACGCAACAATTCGATAAACGTAGGTACCAATGACAACAAAAGTTAATAGGAAAAAAAATTGCCTAAAACTTTTCCAATTTTCATCTCTCAATGAGAAAATGTGTCGCGTCCTATCTAAGGAAAAGTACAATAGATATTCTTTAAGAACTTCGTATAGCCACGAAAGTGCGCCCGAACGCGCCTACGACAAACGTGCTACGAGAAACCGTAGTAAACGTAGCAAGTATTACAAGTACGTAACAAATACAGTATTTTTGTAAGTATGCATCGGGCGCCTAATCACGGCTAGTTATGTCCTTAAACTTGTCAAGTGTATCAGCGCGGTAGAGTGGGCAAGTGCAGGCCCAGTCCCCGTGACCTACATCCGACGACCCTCGCTCGGGAAGCTGCTAATTTCCACCATCGCGGGCTGTAGCCGACGTCACGGCGGGGGCAGGGAGGCACCTCGACGGCTCGCTGGCTGCCCTGCCTCGATCAGTCCACCGCCCCACTCCGAGCTGTAAGCACGCGCCGGCCGCGACCCGACGCCGCGGATGATCGCGAACAAACACAAGCTCACAGACGCCGCCTGATTAAAATATTTTAAGTGTTGCATCCGTATTTTTGTAAAGTGCGATAACGGTGAAAGTATTTTTTTTTAAATAGTAAACTGTGATAGCGAGTCAGGCGGGCGGAGGCTCGGGTGGGGCGCGTTCCGCTGACACAGTGGCTCAGTCCGGCGCCGGTCGCCGAGTGGCAAGCACCATCGATTTTCTCCATACGACAGTTCGCGAGGTACGTAAGCGTCACGTGCTCGTATTTTCACCTCGGCTATTTCCATGCGCCGAGTATTTTCAGGCGATCTGCTTAGCGTTCAAGGCCGCGTTTGTTTGCGTCCGCGTATACGCTCGAAGTACAGTTTACGTTGATGTTTTGATCGATTGTTTAGATCGTATATAATGTTATCTGATAACACATGGTGAGTTCGGGAGGAAAACGAATCGTTTTCACGGCTCTACGGTGGTGAGCGCGTGCTTAGAATAAGTAATGCGATAACGTTGTTAATACCAAGGTTGTGGTGTGGTTGTCGACGAGAATTACGTTTTTTCTTGTTGTTGTGTGACATACTGACGTAAGTAGAATGCTTATTAGAGCAGTGTACTGCACTTAAACCTGTTGAAGGTGGATTTTTTATCTGTAAAGTGGTTCTAAATCTGAGTTTGCATTACAAGTAGGACCAGGTGTTAGTGATGTGTTCTTGAGAGTGATCATGACCTACACAGTGGGCACTAATTCTGACCGCTTGATACGCGATCTGGCAATCGTTCAGACAGGGATTCATTCAAGCGATGTGCGAATGTTTGTGTTCATTACATCATAACAGTTCTGACTATTAAAAGAGCAAAGTCGACGATGTTATTAATTTTTATTATAGTTAAAAAGTTTGTGGAAATTAGAATTGTACCTAATGCGCTTTTTCTAATATAATTTACTTGCAAACGCTACATAGAGTTAAAGAAACAATAAATTATACTGAAAACTGAACAATATTTTCTATTTTACGAAAATTCAATATCATTCTTAATTATTAAACAGAATCTACCTTACCACTTACTGAGATGCTTAGAGTCATTTAAAAATGAGATCTGTGATGAAAAGAATACCTAAAACATTTCATATTTTGCGTTTTAGTTCTGCTAATATTTGATATCTACAGTGCAAAGAATCCACTTATGTTTTTATCCTCATTACCTTCGCCTGCAAAAGTGAGATTTGATCATTAACGTAAGAACAAAATATTATGAACATATAAACTCAGTGAAGCTAAAACACCATATACCTGGATATGTAATAAAACTAGCTAGGTATAAAACTAAACTTTAACATTAAATGCAATCTGCATTTGTGCATAAAACGCAAAATACCAACTGGAAAAAATACTTGCTACTCTCTGACGTCATCAGACCCAAGTTAACGTGCACACATACTATCTACTTCATTATTGGTTCGCAAATTTTATGGACTGTATAGTTTACGTTAAACAAATTGCTTTTACCCAATCTCATAACGTTCGCTATTGAATTCTTATCGCTTTCCGTCAACGCGTGCGCTAAAATAATACCAAAAATATACATATTCATTCTATGTAAATATTTCGCTCCGTTCCCGAGAGTTGTGTACGAAAATGTCGGCTTGTAATACAGGTTTAGGCTCTCATAAATTATAAAAGGATATTTTGACGTATAGACGTCAAAATGGGTTAATAAACATAAAATAGTTTCTGTAAACATACATTTTCAGTCCCCTATTTGCGATTGCAACTTTCAGTTTTAGTTAGCAATGTAAATATTACAAAATATAAGTAAGCACCTCGTTTGTAATAAATCCACGAAAGTAATAAAAAGAGTTTTCTCAAAACCTTCATATTGGAAAATTCTTTTAAGTAAAAGAAACAAGAAAAACACACGAAAACGCAAGTATTACCTATACGCATTTCTCCGTCCAAAAAGATAAGGCCAATTATATTGTTCCTTTACAAAATCGAAATAAAGAAAAAACCAAACAAAAAGAAAGAAAATAAACTCGTAAAGTCATAACTGAAACGTAAATAAAGCTGTTGTAATGGCACAACACTAAATACGTCATTACGTTATGTAACAAGCGACCAATAAAACGGCAGTGTTTAATAACATTCTGAAAACGGAGGCACGTGATTGGTGAAAAACTGTAAACAGTTGGTAACAGAAAACATAGCAACAAGACCTTAAGCATCATTATGTGATTTTTGACGTACTTAATAGTTTGAGAATGATATGTTAATTGTTTGGCGATTAAACGAAACTAATTAAGTCTTAATAATATTTTTCTCGCGTGACTAATTAACAAATTGTTAGATTTAATTTTTTGTTAAACTTTTCTCTTAGAGTAATAAAATCTTACATTATAAACGCACTATTATTTACAGTTCATCCGTTCTTTCAATGATATGTTTATTTGTTATTTATAAATGATAAATTGTATCAGAATTGTTTTCAACTGTTTAAGGCAAACCGGAAACATACCATTCCTTATGTTATCATATAAGCAACCAAGCATAGTTCCGAAATACAACTGAATTAATAATTTTATTGTTAGACATAACCTTGATTTATATAAATACTAAACTATAATGTTAACTTTTGCGTGATACTCAAACATAAACAGCTGTATATTTATCTGATTTCCTGAAACTACACAAAATCAAAACTGCTTGCCCAAGCAGTTTTGATTTTGTGTAGCTTCAGCCCTGAAGAAGAAAATAACTATGATTTCAGTATTACCTTCAACGGCTGAAAACTTTTCTATAAATAAATAAAATAAAAAAATTTATCAAAGAGTGATAATATCTCAAAATAATTATTGCGAACAATTCCTCGTAAATTATGTCATTTAAAGTTGATTTATTAGACCTGTAAGGGCTTAAGTCTTTAATTTCGCCCAGCCGTCAAACAAAAATAAAAATATGTAAGTACCTACCTTCGTAGGTATAGCGGACCTCGACCTTTTCACAACGATTCCTAGTATATTAAATCTTCACTCAGGTTGTCACATAGACAAATTATATAGGTATTTTATACCTCGTCGTTTTATGACGTAAAAATGACATTCAACTTGACATTATTTCGAGTTTGGCTATACTTCAATCGAACCTTAGCTTAATATCATTGCTTTAGATAAAAATAGGTATAAAAAATACTAACATCATCAGGCCTGTTTTCCCCAAAGGCGGAGGTACACGTATACTCGTAGTACATACATTTTTAAAATAATTGTCTAGATATAAAAAATCCCGGGTAAAACTTGTATCACTTTTTAATATTTGTTATCGCTTCAAAATAGACTGACAGGAGTTCAAACTCTGTGCCACTACATATCATACAGATACACCACTTCGATGAACTAGCAACGCCAGTATTAATGTCAAGGTGTCGTCACGAATCATCTGGCATCATCGGACCGATGGCAACGCCAAAATGCCAGTAAAAACGCCAGATAGCATCTATATCATCTGCCAGATCGACCGGCCACTTGGTAGCAGCCAAATTTGGGAATGCAATTAATTTTATCGCTCGTTGAGATTTTCTAGATGGTTGCTGACGAGTTGTTTCGAATGAGAACGATGAACGACGATGATGATGTTGTGAATGATGTGTCTTAGATATAGAAGTGTAGTTGAAAATTATTTCAGGAAAAATATAATTGAAAATAGTTAACTTCAGTCTATAGATATAATAATGACCTGCTATGTGATATGAAACAATGTTACATCACGACTGTATTCCCAAGAAGGGTTGGGCAGAGATGTAGGTATAATATACCCACATTTTGCGAGTTACATTCAACTTTTATCGGAGTCTTATACATAGCCTCCGATAAAACCTTAATATAGCTTATATTTCGCTTTTTATTCCGGCAAATGTTGAAACATTTTCTTTCTTACAAAAAGATCTTTCCCATAAATAATTTCACCAAAACTCTTATTAATTATCGTTCTTCCACCATCTGTGGGTACTTCCTATGAGTACTAACAGTTATTACCAAAACACGTGTAAGTAAATTAATTCGCTATAAGATTTTAACTTGAGCCTCTCGCATGTAACCGATTTACCGTGAAAGGCATTCGATACGGACATCGCGTCAAATAATTCGGTTTTTTCTTCAGTCAGTAGTTTTGAAGGAAACTGTTGATAAAATTTTTGTGTTCATCGTAAGCAAAATTAATCAAATGTGTTTATAGGTCATTGACTAGGTCACTTACTGAATCAATTTAAGATCATGTTTTACCTAATTGACCGACTATCCTGCTTTATAAAGTTAAGTGCCTTTACTCTAATTATCACATTATCCGAAAGTGATAAACTTTTCTTTTAAATTCTATGGACATACGAAACAATATAAAACTAAAACTAAAAATGCGTTTTATATTTTAGGATCTATCTCTCTCAACCTTGAGAATAGAGATAATAGTTCGTTATTATAATGTTCAGCTTTCATCTCGACTGAAAATAGATCTATCCGTATTCAGCTGAAAATTATCTGTTAGAGTTGTCACTAACAGGATTCGAGGAATAAAGATTGGCCGCAGCTCACAGACGGGTTTTCGTTTTCAAATTCAATGAATAAGCGACCTTTGCGTTTGATGGGCAAGATAACGGTAGATATATAGACCAAAATCTACATAATGATGTCGTTAGACCGAAAGCGATGCGGGAGAAAAAATATATCTAAAAATATTTGGGACACGGCCGAGATTCGGGCTCAATTTGCCACTACAATGACGATCCGAATTCATGAAGGATAATTCAGTAGACTTATCTAATTTCAATTTCTGATGTAACTTCAAGTAATAATATATTATTAATAATAGGGTTACAGCAACGCAAAACTTGTACAATCGAGTTATTCTAATAAATGTTTTCTGAAAATAATTGAAAAACTTTTATTACTCCACCGAAGATATTAATTAGTTTTGTTGAGCCAACTTACTGTCAAACTCAAACTCAGAGCATTTATTTTAATTAAACCATTTACAGGCACTTTTGAATTGTCAAGGTTGTGCATTTATAATTGAGTTTTCTTGTTTTTCCGCCCATACGGTGACCTTGAAGAGACAAGGTTAAGTTAACCCTCCCGATGACATGTTTCTATGGCAGTTCGGTGCGCGCTGGCCTAATTTATACCACCTTCGTTTTACCTCTGTACGTCACGCAATCACGTTACTGGAGGCCTTTTCCTTACGCAGGTTTTTGTTTTTCTGCCCACGTTTCTTTTCTTTGGCAGACAATGTATTTACCTCTATGCCGTAGCGAAAGTAATACGTTACGAAACTGTTCTGTAATTGAACATATACAGGGTGACATTGAAAACATGCGACAAATCGAAATGGGAGATTGTACTCATCATTATGAACAACTTTTACTAAGGGACCAAAGCTACAATCCCAAAAAAAAAACTGCTGTCCCCTACATTTATGTTCGCAATACCTCATCAAAATGTAGGAAAAGCAGATTTTTTTTTTTGGGATTACAGCTTTGGTCCCTTAGTAAAAGTTGTTAATAATGATGTATACAATGTCCCATTTCAGTTTGTCGCAAGTTTTCAATTTCAACCTGTATATGTTTTAGCCAGCCTATTTGAAAAGTAACCAAAAGGTTACCGGCCGTGCGTGTCGGACTACCCACAATGAAGGGTTCCGTAGTAAGGATTACTTGGGACGAATTTATTCCAAAAACAAACTTGACATTGTAGTTGAAAAACCTGTTCTTCCATACAACACTTATATGCCACGGTCAATTCTACAACTGCTTTATGTTGGTCGACCATAACTCGTTAACTTGTAAAGCCTACTTAGCCGTGATAGTTTTCCTTTTAATTTCATTATGTGTACTACTGCCATGATTTTTTTCACATGTCCATACACAAACGTTTAGCTGACAGGGGGGTCACTCAACTCTAACAAAACTTAGCACTTTAATGCTTAATATTACGCAAGTGGATCCTTGACTCGAAAAGTAGTGTTTACCTAAAATATTTTTAAACGGCCTATTCAAAGATATCCCACGCCATGGGGTAGACGGGAAAAGAAATATCATCCCCACATTACGTGCAAGGTACGCTAAAAAAATGTTATTTTCAAGATTTTATTTTAGCACTTTCTCGGCGTGATTAATATGTATACCTATGCCAAATTACAGCTTTCTTCTAGTACTAAGCGTCTCTGAGCTACAATGGGGTCAGACAGACAGACGGACATGGCGAAACTATAAGGGTTTTTTTTTATTTTTATTTGTGATGGGTTTGCTCTTGACCTTAGTCTATGTCAGAGGCGACAGAAACAAAGTCGACGATGGAGCGAGCTTACCCAGAAGAAGCCTGTTCACTCTCACTTTGAAGAGATTAGGGTTATATGCGTTCGGAAACACAGACGCAGGCAGAGAGTTCCATTCCTTTGCTGTGCGCATTATAAAAGAAGTTTGGAAACGCTTAGTGCGAGTTGGTGGGATAGCCACCAGGAAGGGATGGTAACCTGAAGTGCGCCTAGATGACCGATAATAGAAGGGGGCCGGTGGAATGAGGTCGTGGAGTTCTTGAGCACACTCTCCGAAGTACAATCTATAGAAGACCGACAAGCAGGCAACCTTGCGACGATGGGCCAAACTGTGAAGCTTGGCATCCACCAGATTTACGTCGCCAATGAGCCTCTTAGCTCTGCGTTCCACCGAGTCAAGCGCGGCAAGTTGGTATTTAGCCGAGCCATCCCAAAGGTGGCTACAATACTCCATGCAGGATCGGACCTGCGCTTTATAAAGGGTCAAAAGCTGTCCAGGCGTAAAGTATCGCTTCACCTTATTTAGGATGCCCAGTTTCTTGACCGCAGTTTGGGCTTTGTACTCGATGGTGGCGCCGAAGTTGAGGTTTTTGCGGTAAAAAGACACGCTTGTGTTTTGGTGGCGTTAAAAGTGACCAGATTATCATCACCCCACAGGGAGACAAGGCTTAACGTCAACTCTGTCCGCTCTACCAAGGCCTCTCTCAAGGAACGAACTGCGGCCCCGCTGGTTTTTGCGCTGGACAAGTATCTCTCTGAAACAGTACTGTCGTCCGCGTACCCAACAATACCAGTCTGTAGTAGTCAGTCCTTGTTTACTACGGAACCCCAAAAAGGTAGATTACAAAGGTACTCTAATTTCTTTTGACCGTCACTGGAAAATACAGGTAGTATTTTCCTGTTACGGTCCTATATAAGAAATTGACTGTTAGGAAATATTACGTGACCAAAATATCGTTGGTGGAAGTGCTTCTAATATACACGTTCTAGATGGAGAGATTAACATGCAATGTGACTATTTACTCAATTAAATTATGATTAGATTTTTTGTCGTTATCGAGAGTTCTTTGATCGATGAATCTCTATAAACGTGTAGTAGGTATTCGAAATTATCCAATTTTCCTCAGCTAGGTACATAAATATTCATTAACACAGGTAGGTACTTCAAATTAGGCATAAATATCACGAAACCGAGCCATTACTCGGGACCCTTTTAAATGAAAGAGTAATTAATATGAAACGACAGTATTATCTACTGAACTTCAAACATAAATTACGCTTTATGAAATTAATTTCGTTTCTAGTAGTTGAAAGCACTTAGAACTAAATAATTAATACTTGAAGAGTGAGAATGAGCCAAGTCTGACATAATACCAACAAGAGATATGAGATTGCCAAAATCAAGACGTGAAGCATCACGAGACCAACTTTCAATTTATTATGTAAGAGTTTAAAAGTTTTGCGTTAGTGTATTTTCTTTTTGATTTACGAGAATATTATTTTAAGTTTAGAAGCTAGTGTGCGTACAAATTCAGCATAGTATTTGCAACATTTATTTAAATTTATGGCCCTATATATATTTCGAAAGAATTGTTATCTTTTAAAATATTGACCTACCTTAATGCGCTTCAAATTTCGAACAGCGGAGCGTAGACTTTAATAAATAATGTCTCGCGCCGAAATATGGTCGATATTTGACTAAAATTGAGAAACTATTTCGAGCTTCTTCTATTTCTATTATCAAACGGGTTCATTTTAATCTGGGATTGAATTATAAATATTACAATGTTAAATATCCAATTTAGTTACGTCAAATATTTGCTAAGTAGGTGTCCCGCATTTCGTCTTGTGGGTAAATAATAAAACACAAACCTACGAAACGATATTATTCGTAGAAATATTAATTTATATTATATTCAATGTAAAATAAAACAAGATATTTTACATTAGAGAGGTAATGAGCGTCATCGTCATCGCAAATCGTAAATAAACATGACAAGTCATTACTCAGCAAGATTATTTTCAAAAAGATCCATAGTTTCAAATATCAGTATAATAATGACTCGAAATTAACAAGCTGGCATTTTAAACTGTCATCTTACGAGAACGAATTGCCTCGTTATTTGCTGTCACGAAAACAAATGGCGGCTAACGAAAGATGGATGAAGAGATAAGCTCGGAATGAGCCGATTTACATACTTAATAATCTGTGTTAAAATACCAAACCAATACACGGTATAAGCCCAATTCTGATTACCATCAGACAATAGCGACAGATGTTACATGTGGTTCAATTTAGAACAAACAAAATGGCGGACTTGACATGTTATGTCATAATAATGTGTGAATGTGACACATTTTCGTAAAACCAAAGTGGAAAAATCGACTTATTTCAATCAACATAACTCCTATTTTACAAATGTGGAGTATTCAAACATTAAATTAAAATATCCGAAATCACTTTCACGAACACACGTGCGGCTATAATTCAACTCCGTCTGAAGGGTCGATCATTAATCCATATTATGTAGGCACTGCGCGTGATATTAAGTCGCAGCCGCTAATAAAAGTTGTGTAACTAAGCCATTTACTTAACAATATTACTTTCCCCTCCCTATTTCACCTCTATAGTGTACAATTGAAGTACGTACCTAACCCTTAAATAGTTTGGAGCTTTAGAAAGTATTCGTAAATATATTTGTGAGAATAATGTAGTGTGGGACGCCCCCAGCTAGATGGACCAACTACCTTAAAAAGGTGGCTGGGACAGACTGGATGCGGAAATTGGAAGACAGGGTGTTGTGGCGCAGCCTGGGAAAGGCCTATGTTCTGCATTGGATTGCAATAGGCTGAGTTTGATTGATTGGTTGAGATATCTAAAATGTCTAAAGTGGTATATCATGGCTCCGGGCACCGTAGGCGCGGGCTTGCGGACGGTGAGCAATGGGTAGCTCATCGTCCGGTAAGGACCCAGGCCCGGGTCGACGCGGACGGCGCGTTGCATTCCACGCGCGCCTCAAAGAGATGTCGTCAGCACAAATGTAGGGGTCCACTAGGGTCGATGCCTGCCGGGGTCGCGGGAAGGTACTAAAGGGTCACCGAGGCCCCTGGCAACACAGGCAACGGAAGGACTACGGGTGGGTTTTAGTCAGTAAGAGTTTGACACACCAGAAGTTATTTGATGATTTCACACCCAAAAATAAAAAAAAAGTATATCATGGCGCCACATTTCGCAAAGGATAGTCGATCTAAAGGATAGGATACTAAGCGCAAATATTACTTATCTTGATCAAATGGAACGATAACACTTCGTCGATCATCGATCCATCAAGCCATCTTTTCCGAATATCAATATTAAAACAGCTGATAGGAAAACTGTTTTGCTACCATGTCGAATGCAAATCAATTTAATACCTAGTTCACTTCTAGCTTCAAAAATTACACGAGCGTAAAATCTAGCAAAAAACACGTGCCTGCCGTAAGTAGTATTTTTCTTAATGACCAGTTGACCAGTTGAAACCTCAATGAAAACACAAGGTAACAGGAAAAAATACCATAACCATTACTTTTCAGTTGATAGCGCAATTTGTCCTTAAAATCTATTAATAAGTCTATTTTCCATGCAAACAAGTTCTGTCTGCAAATATTTTATCTCCATCTCACGGTTGGAGCGAAGCGTAGGTATTAATAGACTTATATTTACTTTGGTGTAATTAGTGATATTCGGGTTATCTTGCGACGACGTCATTGGAGGAGGAAATTAGGGTCAAACATGTGAGGTGCCTACTAGATGTACAGAGAGGTTCTAATGTATGTTATACGTAGTGTCGAACATTATACCTACCTAGCTACATGTTTCCTAAAAAATATTTTTTTGATTTAACTTTTTCTTTTCTTTTTGGGTGGGAAATCATTAAACAACTTCTCCCGCTCTGGGCGGAACGGGAGGGTGTATCAGACTCTTACTGACTAAAACCCACCCGTATTCCTTTCGTTGCCTGTGTTGCCAGGGGCCTCGGTAACCCTTTGGTACCTTCCCGCGACCCCGGCAGGCATCGGCCTTAATGGACCCCTACACTTATGCTACATTTGTGCTGACGACATCTCTTTGAGACGCGCGTGGAATACAACGCGCTGTCGACCCGGGCCTGGTACTTACCGGACGGTGAGCTACCCACTACTCACCGTTTGCAAGCCCACGCCTACGGTGGCCGGAAATCCGCCCGGGATTCCCTACGCCCAGAGCGTCTCCTGCGGCGGCTAGGGGCGAGAGGGCGCGAAATTAGCCTTTCCCTCAACCGTCCCGCCTCCGCCTTCGCGAGCATCACTTCTTCGCAGAGGGAGGTGACGGCTGCCCATGCCCTCTCGCTGGAGACGGGCCGGACGCGAGAGATCTCTGCCGTCGATCGCCTCCACGAATTTAACTTCAATGTACTTTTCCGCACCCTAAATGCTACAATCTGAAAGATTGTGACAAATGAGTTCAAATGACAAATTTGTCTGCTACACAACGTAAACGCATTAAATGATGTTGAACTCTCAAAATGAAAGCCATTGCTACTGTAAGTATGGTACGCAATTAGGGTTGCCAACTTTTTTTACAAGAAATAAAGTATATTTAGGTCTGAGAAGAATATTAAACAATATTTTAGAACTATAAAAAATAAAAATAAATGAGGAGCTCATTTTTTATTAAATTAAGATTTCTCTATTTCTATCATCCCCCCACTTTGCATTATTTACTGAAAAAACTCTTTCAGTAAATGCCGAGGTGGCAGGAATAGAAAGTAAATATCAGACAATTTTAGTAATATTTTAAAATTCTTCTGAGGTGTTTTGTTTAAATGGCTCCACTTTTGGCCAGTACTCATTTCAAGAAAATATTTGTCTTCTTATACTTTTTCATAAATTACTTTAAAAATGTATTAATTCTGATATCATCCATACCAATATTCAGTCTATACAAATTTGAATTATCTATAATTTTCTCAAAATTATCAAATGTGACCAAAGACTTTAATGACAAACAGCTAATTAAAGAAAGTCAGTTAGTCTGATTGAAATTGAACCATTTCTCTAAATATAAATTAGCCTTATCAATAAAAAGTATAAAGTTATGAAAGTTTATAGGAGTCTAAAGAGGTTTGGTGGCTGAAAACATCCCATTGGCTGATTCATTCGCATTTTCGTAGAAATTAAGTATCTAACACTTATAGTGTTAGACAGCATTTTGATGCTGAAAACTTTGTACCTTTGTACCTTTGTAACTTTTGTATACTTTATTTTTGTTCAACAGTAAAAAGTATAATGTAGTGAAAAACAGTATAATACTGTTTTAAACAGTATAATTGGCAACCTTTTACGCAATACCCCGCTGGTCTCTTAACGCTGCGCTTGTTCTCATAATTTCTACTCTAAAAATAAAACTGGAAGGTAATTCGCTTACCTATTCTGAATTGGAGTAAATAAACGGTAATCTCACGAAACTCGCGATTTAACAGCGATCTTTTGGCTTCGGTAATATAGGTTGTTAGGTCAACATTATACGAATCGAATAATTTTAACTTACGTAGGTATATTTTATTATAATTTACTATAATTATAGATAAAAAGTGTTCCCCTATTTATATGTAGGTCACAACGAATTTTTATGCCAAAGCTTTAACACATTTACTCGTATTCCCATTTGATACTGGCAGACGTTCAAAATTCTATACAAACGTTTAATATTTCGTCAGAGTAAGCACTTCCGATTTATATTTTAGTTTGTATAGACTTCCTCTTATAAAACTTGTATCGAAGTTTTATAGACCAACAAAATAAACTGTAATGACTCTAACGATAAGACAATAAAAACTAAGGCCTAAAATAAAATATGAGGCCAATAAGAACTATGTAGTTTTTGTTGGCCTTATATTTTTAGGACGTATACAACTTTAGGTCAAATTAAAGCCACATGAGCACTGAAGGGTTAAATTAATTTGAACTAGAATCAATGTAATTTTGGAGTCATTAAAAGCACATTAGTATTTTTATTTAGTGTAGGTAGGTACATTTTTTCAGCAATTATTGTAGCATACTAATAGATAAATAACAACGTTATAATTTCGATGTTTAAAAAAATATTATGTAAAACAATTTTTGATTGAGGTTTTTCTACATATTTTGATAAGTCTAGAATTTTGATCATGTTTATGTTGTTAGCAAAATATTCGTAGCTAACCAATCATAACCCCAAAGAAAACTAATCTAGTTTCAAAATCAATTAATAAACAGTCTAGACGGGTGAAAATCAAATTAAAAAAATAAACTACTCTATTTTCCCAAACATTAAAGGGCTTTTATAAATACACCGGCCAGGTGTTGTTTACGCGTACAAACAATTGTGACGTCAGTACACAATCCACGAGTTTGTTTTCCAGCTCATTTGCAGTGTAAAGCCGATTGCTAACTGTTATTGAGACAGATGGTTCGAACGCAAACACTGATGGACTGTGACGTTTGAGTTGTGTTGTACACTGTGCAAGTCAGAAGCAATCGCGTGTCACAGTTTTTGAAAAGAGAATAATTGCAGTGTGATTATATTATGCACACAGGCTATTGCATACTGTCTTTCCCAAAAATAGAAGCTTTATGTTTCATTAATGACTTCATTGAATTGAAAATGGATTGTGAAAGAATTGAAAAACGTTGTTTTGGAATAAACACATAAAGGCTCCCGAAGACAGGCGCGACGCGACACTAGTAGAACAATTTCTATGAAAACTTAATTTATTTATTTAAATAACCTGGGAGACTTACAGCTAAAACAAACGGATCAACGACAGTACAATAATCTGAAAACCAATTACAGGTCTCCACTTATAAAATACATAGAAAAAATAAGTTCTAAGGACATTCACACCAAGTTACTATATACTACAGCATAATTACTATGTGGCTCGAACTGCATAAAAACCATCATAACAAAATGAACTACTTGAAAAAGTTACTGCTTAAGCAATTCCTGGCTGAGGATACACTAGTTTCGAACGGATCATGGAAATTGTTCTACCAAAATCGCGTCGCACCCTCGCGTCCCGCCTGTCTGTCATTTCTGCGAATTGACCGACCGTGTAGATCAGTAGGTACATGATTTGTTGATATGTACCTTCTAAAAGGCTTCATTTTTGCTGAGCCAACAATTCGGATACCGGTACGTAGGTACTTTCATTATTTCATGCAACTCAATAATTACCTACTTGTTATGTTAGTTACTGAAGAATCCGTTCTGCAAGAGTTGGAAAATCTTTCCTCTATCCCGAGTAAATTCTTAAAGCTCCTTTTAACTACTAGTTTTAAAAGAAAGTTCTTTCATAACCTTACTTATTCTTTTAATAAAATCGTCTGTAATTTTTTTGCTAACAAAACAATCCAGCTCGTTATTTAATATATTTATTTTAGTTTAGAAACTGTTAATTAAATCAAAACGAAAAAGTGTATTTTGTTGAATACAACAAAACAATTGTGTTTCGAAAAGATTTTTTCGCCTAAAGTTAAAGGATTTTTTTTGGAAAATGAGATGAAATTATTTTTCTTTCAAAGTTTTTGTAAAATGCTCTATCCACAGATAAGTTATAGAAAAATAAAGACAAACTATTGAAAAATGATCTTTTTTTAGAAAAACCAACGGGAATGCCCATTAGTAATGCTACTGCCCTTTTCAAATTGATATATTACATGCTTAATGGTAATAATATAATACTATTAAGCATGTAGGTACTTTATATTAAAAATACACAAACACGTAACAACTATTAAGCACGTATCATGCTTGATACTTCTCTTCATATTGCATTAATATCATCATGATAGTGCACATTAATTGTCCACTTTTATCTGTTATCCCCACTATAATATTACATATACAATGACCTGAATATTAACTTTGTAAAGTATTATATTATTTTAATTATTGTGAAGACTATGTGTGTCATAGTTTTTTTTTTTTTGTTTTTTCTCTTGGTCTGGCAATTTTAGTAATTTATGCGGCCTACCGAAACTTCCGTTCTTTGATATTGTTCGTCTTGTTGTTCTGAGTTGAGGTGCACGATTACTGACAAATGCGTGTACTGACTTGACAGGTCCACTCAATATGTGTGGTGTATTCTGAAAAGACCACTTCAGACACCAATCTGCATGTCCTTCACATGATCTGACCAAGATTATGTCTGGGGGGTAACCATCACCTCTTATAGCGTTATTATAATATTACTTCACAGTGGGAAAGTGATGGAGCTATACAGGACTTATAGCTCCATCTCTTTCTCACGCTGAAGTAATATTGAAATAATACTGCTTTAAGAGGTGATGGTTACCCCCCTGGACTTTAAAAGAAACTCTGAGTTTGTTTCGGCCTTTCTTCTCAGAGTAGTCAGACAAGAAACGCCGACCTCATCTAGTTTTTAATATATGATTGACGTGTAAAAGTGTTTGTACAAACCTACTCACAGAAATAAAAATCATTTATCATATTACGCCTCACATTACCATCATGCGAATATTATTACAACAACAACATTTATTGCCAAGGTTCCCAACTATCCGTGTTAAGGCTCCCGCAGACTGGTCCGATATCGCGGGTGCGACAGACATACTGCTGCCTGTCACGCCCGCGATATCGCGCTAGTCTGCACGAGCCGTTAAACGATCTCAATTATCAACTAAACTCACATTTTAACTTTCATGATATTTTCTGTAATTACCCATAGAATAACTTTCCCGAAGGTTTCGTTACTGAAAACGACATCAAAATTGGTTCGGAAGTTTTTGAGAAAATCGCAGAGATACGGCATAAACACGTTTTTTTTGGATCCCGTAAGAGTAGATAGATTTAATATTTTTTATGTAAGAATAAGTATAGCATTTTTAAAATAACGGCCAATTCGCCAAAGAGCAAAGAACTCTTAAAATGTAGCGTCCAAACATAGTCAGCTGTAGTCAGATGTTACCGGCTAACAAGGATATTGGATGATGAGCCACAGCCGCTCCCCATCCGCTAATCTAGTCATGTGTCAACACATTGGATGGCTAGATTCATATAATTAGTAAAATAGGTCTTTGGAAGAACGTGCAAATACCTTGGTATCAGTCAAAATGTTTAAGGGGACTACAGGACCTAAACGCAAATTTTGTAAGTTTTATAGTGCGTAAAAGTATATGATCCACTGCAGTAAACCAAATCAAAAAAATATGTGACATTCGTTAGGCTATATGCTAGGTAGATAGTGTGTTGAAAACATATATTAACTAATTTGAAACGATAGAAAAAAAACACGAAATACCTCTAAAAATTTATTTTAACGATTAAAAGCCATAATATAATATACATGCTCATCATTCATTTTTAAAAATCATTCTGATTTTTTGTCAGATTATTCTACAAACAACATATTAGCATAATAGTGTTTCTATTTTTTTATCCAATCAATAGATTTTTTGTAAATAGATAATTGCTTCATATTTTGCAATAAATTACCAGCATTGTGTCATCGCGCTTCTCTTTCTTTTCTATGCAGTCCGACAGTGACTGCGATTTAGCTGTTGTCAGCCTCTTAATTGCGAAATATGGATGGGATTTAATGTATTTAATGATAAGTCTTTAATAATTAATTTTACGTGTAAAACTTAAACAGGTCATGTATAAAAGGGTTTCAGACACATTTACGGGAACCTCGCACCTTTCTTAGGAAAAATCCTTCTCTGAAGTTTTAAAACTATAAACAATTCTGAGTAATATCAAGAACAAACTATTAATATTATCGGCTATAATCAATTATTAATATCGATTCTCGCTAAAACTGCAACAAAAAGTAACAATTATTATGTTCAGACTTACTTGTCAACTTTCAGAATAATTGATTTTGTTTAAAGGCGTGATTGGCGTGACGCGACACCGGTAGAACAATATCTATGAAAACTTCATGGAAATTGTACTGCAGGTGTCGCGTCGCGCCTGTCTGCACGACCCTTAACGCTTTCACGAACACTAAACGCCCATAGACGTCATAACAATAAAACTTCTCTTATGTCTCGTTCAGTGTCCTTGAAAGCTTTAATTAAATGTTCGAGTAACTTTCAATATTTATTGCCTACGTCTTGCTAAATTCAATTTTCATAAATTCATCTGAACTTTATATCAACACTAGCTGTGCCCCGCGGTAAGTCTCGATCCCGTGAGAATATCGGGATGAAAAATGTCCTAACACAGGTCATGGTCTATGTGACTTACACACAGCACACACGCACAAACACATACACACACGCGCACACACACAAATGCGCTCGCGCTCTAATACCTGTATTTTTATTTTACTAATTTTTAAACATTTTAATTTTTAAATGAAAATTGTAATAATACAGAGAGAGAGAGAGAGTAATTGTAGAGGGGATCGGCACTGTTATTCCTTAAGACGCTGACAACACCTAAATTGCGGTCACTGCCAGATTGCATAGAAAAGAAAGAGAAGCGCGATGACACAACGCTTGTAATTTATTACAAAATATGAAGGAATTATCTATTTACTCAAAATGAGTTGAGTAATCGAAAGTAAAAATCAACCAAGTTCTGCATTCAAATAATTCGTTCTTGTTATTAATTAAATATGTAATGTGTGTTGATATTTAATACAGATATTTTGGATTAGAACTCAAGATAAGAGGTTAGTTTAAAGTTAGTTTGTGTCGAGATTTTTTTTCAAACGTGTTTTGGTAACAACCAAGTTCTGGGAAATATGTTCAAAATTAACATATATTTTTTCCTCTACCACAAAATATACAGATTGGGCTTTTTTTTTTTTCTTAAGAGAAGCCAAATTTGGTCAATTGGGTCTTGTCAGCGCCATAATACAGGCTATTTCATAGCCTAGCAAGGAGAACAGCACGTCACCCACTTGATTGTCAGAGATTTCATACTACCTACTTTGTGAAAACTGTTAGGTACATGTCCTACAATCTGTTTTTTTGTATAAATAATGATTATTATTATTATATGTGCCAAATTTAATCCAAATCCGTTCAGCCGTTTTAGCGTGAAAGCGTGACAAACAAATTCACTTTCGCATTTATAATGTAAGTTAGGATTGAAAAGTTATACTTAATTACTGAAACATATATGTTATTGGACCGTATGCTCCACCGTGTCCTCCGGGCGATCCACAGTTCTACGTATACTTATGATATTTCGCAACCCTTTAGTATCAAAATTCTAAATTAAATAGTCTTAGGACCTTTTCGTGTTAGTTGAGTTTCAGTATCGCTCGATAGAGTAGAGAAATCTTAATGATTAATTTTCTTCTCATTCTAAATTCATAATTGACTACTAAAGCTATTAACAATCCACTTTAAACGTCAAAAACAGATGCACGTGAAAAATATGATTTCATTCAACTTGAACGTGAACAATCAATCACACTCGTTTAAATAGTTATCGCGATTATATTACAAACATAAAACAGAATCCATTTAAAAATAATTATATTTTTATGTAATAAGATTCTCTAAAATAACATAATATGTTAAAAACTTACATAATATGTAAGTTTTTACGCACAATATTAAGAGATTTACTTTTACTTCTTATAGGTTTTTCTGTAATCTATAAGTAAGGAACTTATAATTTCAGTATTTATAAAATAAAAATATGATTGGTAGTTTCGGAGATAAGGTGGTCAATTTTCATCAATTTTCTTAAATAACTTTAATACTATAAATGTTTAAATTATAAATAAAAAATATTTACGACCCTCACAACAAGCTCTTGCATTTCATATATCACACGGTACAGTTCGCAAAACTTTTATTTTTATTTTTTCTAATTTACGCCCCAAAACTGAACCCCATATTCTAAACTCGTTTATTAACCGTTACAAGTCCGTGTTTGGGTGATATGCATAATATATGTACCAAATTTCAACTTATTCAGTCCTAGATTCAGAGTCAATCGGCTGTGACGGACATACGAGTGATCCTACAAGGGGTCCGTTTTTTCATGCGGGCATACGGAACCCTAAAAACAATTATTATGGGACTTTTTGCGAAATAAATTTTACAGACTCGGCCATGATTACATGGGCGTCGAATGGACAAAGTTTTTCTCGACAGTGTACCTTGGCTTTCCGGTGCACTAGTCTTGATCCGCGGCCACGCTCGTGGGAAAAAATAAATAGAAATAAAATCATGTCACGCACCGCTGCCGATTAGTGCGTGCCAAATGCAGGGCTGCTGTTGAAGATACAAATTGTTTAAAGATGTCTTAAGTTTTTGTTTGAGGAGTATCTACTAAAAAGCGTTGAGTGATTTCGAAGTGGGGCAGATTAGAAATACAATGTTGAAAATAATGTGATAGGATGTAAATAACTGAATTGCCTACAGACTATATCGTGCTCTGTATCAAGTCATACTCCTATGAAAAACGTATAAGTATATAATGCGATAAGCAGATCGCATTAATTTGGCAAACATCCCAACTAGCTAAAATCTATCGCATCCAATTATTAAGTATCTACTCTAGTCTTTTGCACTTAAGATGGATCCGCAGTGGTAGCGCGCGAAATTCAATTTTTTTACGTTTTTTTGCTATTTGAATGTCAGTGTCAGATTGTATCTTGATCAAAATATGATTCGCGACTATAACAGATATGAATTTAAAGTAATACATCTCTCTAAGTTAGATTTGTTTCCCAATGCCATGATTTCATGACAAAGTCATTCAATGGAACAAATCTAGCTTCGAGAGATGTATTAATGATTCTATTGATTATAACTCTGTAAATATGATATATATAAATCATATTTTCATCAACATTCAACATGACACTGACCTGCAAATTTGTAAAAAACGTAAGAAAATTTTAACTGGCTATAGCTACGGATTCACCTTAACGATTCACCATCTGATCTACAATGTTATAGCGTGTTAAATGTCAATATCACATTACTGACTTTGTCATTTAAATTTTGTTTCGTTGGCAACCCTGCCGTGACGATGAATGGACACCGTGACATTGTGCGGTTCACGTGCGTGTGACGTCATCAATGATTTTCTTTAACAGTTGTACGATTCAATGGCAACAATAGCAATAGTAGCATGTTTTGCAAAAAAACAAAGCGTGAGTTCGATTCAAAGTTATTATGTTTTTATCAAAGGCAAAATTCTTGAATAAAAGTTGGTTTTGCGCATGAATTGTAACTAAAATTATATACACAAAGGGCGCATACAACTCTCCTGCAAAATACCTTCACAACACATGAACTAAATAAAACTGTTATTTAACCAGAACATCCCACAAACTCTGCAGCAACTTGCCTCTATAAATAAACAACAGACCTCCGAGCTATCGGATACAATCCCAGCCAAGTAGTTAAATAGTCCCCTCAAGGCTGAGAGGGCCTACTCCTCCACAACCCGTCTCCCTCTAAACTAGCTTCCCCACCTCTCTAACCAAGACAAGAAACTCTTTTTCATAACGCACTTTGCATACTTAAAGCCTCTGTACTAATCAGAGCCGACCTTATTCTGACCTCTAAGTAATGAAGGTCTTATGTTTCATACATTACCATGTTTTATTGTGATCACATACAGTCCATAATTAATTACTACTATTGTATAATTTCCATGGCCTTGTGACGTAATGGCGTGTCGTCGCAGGTGCAGTGTTAGAATTTTTATAGTACGCCTGAATTGTCTTCTTCGATATACAATGCTGTGTTGACCTCGTCAATGTCAGGGCCACTAGTTATTGTGTGGTCAAGCGAAGTGGAGCTTGTCCTTGTCCGTTGTTTCGTCACTGATGCTCTTGTTATGTAGTGCGATTATCAGTAATTGTGGATATAGCATTTACATAATGTAATGTAATCATATTTTGGAGGTTAAATAGTGTCTATTCGTAAATAAAGCCTTCACTTTTTAGTTTAATGTAAATTCAAACAGAAACATTCTACAAATGCAAAGATTTGTGTTTATCATTCAAATGAGCTTCTAAACTTCAGTTTTCAGACTGCACCGCTTTTAAAACATATTCAAAGCATTTGAATAGGACTTTCTAGAAAACAAATGAATGAGCTATTCATCCAAAACCGTGTTATCTCACTAATCTAGTTAATCACGGCCCTATTTCGCCGACTCATTAGAAGGGATAATACTTTTGTGAGGCTTCTAACAGTTCGTATAAGTAAGTAGGTCGTTATTGGTCTGTATTTAGTTAATTGCTTTTAGGTTACCTATGTTTTTTGGGTTATCTTGCGATCGGAATAGTGTAATCGCAGCAACCTTGAAGAACTTGTGAGTTTTTTTTAGTTAGATTTTAATGGTTTTAGGAAGTAGATGCGGAAATTATTTTTGGGGAAAATAATGATGCATGCTGTTTGTAGGGAGTGTTGAATTAAATTCAACATCTTTTCCTTGTCCCACGTTTCTTTCTTCCATTCTCCCCTGTCAACCGCCACGCTATCATTCACTCCTTTCTCTTTCATATCATTCATTTCTCACACAATACATCCATATTTTCTTTGCCTTTCAGCTCCTTCTCCATCCATCAAAATAATAGAGTGAATTAAATTACGCAACAAAATGATGGTGTAACAAAACAATAAAAACAGACGGGATTTAAAAAAAAACATGTATACCCACAGTAGATACGTACCTATATAATTATGCACCGATGTATTGAGGAGGGAGACAACACATGTGACTAAAAGAGTGATGAATATATTAATGGATGGAGAGGCAGAGGAAGACCAAGAAAAGATGGATGGATTGTGTGAGGAATGATATGAAATAGAAGGGAGTGAATGATAGCGTTATCACGCTATTATTGACAGTTTATCAGTCGTCACGCTATCCTGTCTATGACACAGAACGGAAAGAGAGAACGTCTTGCGCCGACCCCATAAGTAGCATTGGACAAGGCAGGAACATGATGATGAAAGCCTTCTTCTTAGCGTGTCGATGGCAATCTCAATGGATTCGGCCCAGAATTCGGCTAATTGTTTGGCGTTATCTCTAGCGTCCTGTAACGTTCAGCTGGCAGGACACTGGATTAATGAAATGGCAAGATAGACATCTCGATTGACGTGGTTAAGCTACACCTAATCCGGCCATCAGTCGGATGGGTGCTTGTTGATGTCCTCTTCATGCTCCAGCAAGAATATTAAGCCATAAGCGTCATTTCCAGCTTATTGCAGTAGATTGAACGATGTATGTATATATCTCTCCGCTACCCTTTTGGAGTAAGCAGGGGTCTAACCGTATCCACTTTAATTAATCAGTTATCCCCAAAATGCGGGTTTCAGAGGGGTGAAAGGTTATAATCGGATTTAATTGTGTAATCCTTTGTAACTCTATTTCTATAGAATAGACACCCACTTTCATACCGTGTGTGGGTGTAATTTTTGTGCTGTTTTGTGTAAGAACTGTTGCTTGCTTGTTACTACTGATATCATAACCAATATTTGGTCCAAAATAAACGTTGGCATTGATAAATGATAAATGATTTTATTTCTGTAAGTAGGTTTGGACAAACACTTTTTTTTTTTTTTGGGTGGGAAATCATCAAATAACTTCTCCCGCTCTGGGCGGAGCGGGAGGGTGTGTCAGACTCTTACTGACTAAAACCCACCCGTATTCCTTCCTGTTGCCTGTGTTGCCAGGGGCCTCGGTGACCCATAAGTACCTTCCCGCGACCCCGGCAGGCATCGGCCCTAGTGGACCCCTAGTTTTGTGCTGACGACATCTCTTTGAAGCGCGCGTGGAATACGACGCGCCGTCGACCCGGGCCTGGTCCTTACCGGACGGTGAGCTACCCATTGCTCACCGTCCGCAAGCCCGCGCCTACGGTGGCTGGAAATCCGCCCGAGATTCCCGACGCCCTTCGCGAGCATTACTGCTTCACAGAAGGAGGTGACGGCTGCCCATGCCCTCTCGCTCGCTATGGACAAACACTAACACGTCAATCATATTTTTTTAAACTAGATGAGGTCGGCGTTTCCTATCTGACTACTCGAGAAGAAAGGCCGAAACAAACTCAGAGATCACAGTTTGTTTTAAAGTCCAGACATAATCTTGGTCAGATCATGTGAAGACCATGTCGATTGGTGTCTGAAATGGTCTTTTGATGAAAGAACCACACAGATTGAGTGGACCTGTCCACTGATTTCATATGTCCATTGATTTCATATGTTCCAAAATTTACCCTGGAACTAGCGTAACAGGCGAAATGTGGGTTTACTATTAGTACACCACTGCCTAACACTTCAGGGATCACAGGCGTGATGCTATGTTACCCTTGAAAGATTATGAATTTTTGACCTTAAACATCAATCCGTTGTTTTTAGACCTATCACTTTGGACCAACCATATCATACAACCAACCCATTGATCTTCCAGCCATCAGTAACTTGTTATTCCACTGAAAGACTTCAAAGTTGTCGTTTACTGAAGGATGTTTCGTAACAACAGGCCTTTTGTTGTCAACAACAACAAAACAGATATGAGCAACACTATTGTGAAGATCAAGAACTTATTGTGCTCTCAGCGCATCCCTAGTTATGACGTCAATTTGTTTCTATGTAAAAGATGTTTCCATTCATTCGACTGAAAAACATTTTGGAGATAAACAACATCGTCGAACAGAGCAAGAATTCTGTATTCTAAATTGCCTGCTAAGTATATAAATATGACCATAGGCAAGCTAACATGCATCATCATTAATGACACGTTGAACATAATATGCCTCCGTCTTTACTGGTTGTCTAAACGATTGTGATAAAATACTTACTAAAATAGGGCTTCTATAAACCCCGACTGTTCACTGTGGTACTAGCATTAAGCTATATATTAACATAAAACAAACAGACAAACTTTTTAATACTCTATATAAAGCAATCCTACCGTAACTCACATTTAAAATTAACATATTCGCTGAAGAATAACCGAGTAACTCACATAAATAGTATGTGTTCCTACATCGTGTTTATAATTTAAATTTCTCCGACATTTCGAGGCCTTTCAGCTTGTGGTCACGGGAGGGTTGACCTACAAGTATATGGGCACAAACTGGAAAGGCCGAAGTATCGGATAATTTTAAATAACCCTAAAGTTTCGTGTAAATACGTCACCAGCTGTATTTATCTTTGCGTCCTCTGTTTGGTGAGGTTCACGTATTTATTTTAGTAGATAGGCAGGTAGGCGTGTAGGATGTGTGTGGTTACTGCTGGAAGGACTTCCATTTTTCCTTCCATACCTATCTCTCTATTTTGTGCGATCTCTGACGATGTTGGGCCCGCAAACTTGATTAGATCGGCATACTTTAATCGCCGCGGTCTACCTCGACGGCGATGTCCTCCCTTAGGCGCCCAGTGAGTGACGATATTCGCTCAGTCCATAGTCCATACTAAGAGTTTATCGCAGTCAGTTTTCCACTCGATAACTGCAGTTACAGTTACAGCTCTGAAGCTGTAACTGACTACTGATAGCTTGCTACTATACTATATTTATTCTTGCTAGTCATAGAAGGCAAATTGCGATTCTATTCCAAAACGATAAACCACCCGACGTACATACCTCGATAAGAATACATACGATTTCTATACCAACACTTCTTCCCCCATCCCTTATTAGGTCATCTCAGAAATCGCCACTTCATCCTATTGATCGCGTAAATTGCGTCACACCCTCAACAAATAAATAAGCCCAATAACCCACATACTGAAATACCCACATTTGGAACGAGGAAATAGTTGGAAAACCAACTAACCCTCGCTTCTTCATCAATCAAGTTTTTCTTTCCATCTCCCGGGTCTACGTGGGATGGATGGGAAGCATTAATCATTATAGATGGACGATCCACGGACTTACGATGCTTTTATCCCAAAAGATATCGTACACCATATGTATCGATGTTTTACGACAATATGTCAAAACCGGAACATTCCATTTTCGTGGATTTCGGTTGCATAATGAATATAACATCAGATACGGGATTTTGGGTCGCGATTTAGTGGAGATATTTTTTTCGAAATATCTAGGGTTTTTGTTGGATTATTTAGATTATTCTATATAGATATTAACGCCTATTACAATTGTTGTGTCTATTTTATATATATGTGGGTGCGAGTAGCTCGAACATGCATAATCGAAAAAGTACGTCATGTATTCTACAAAACATGTAGAATATATGTAGAATTACTTCAAAATATGGTCCATTTATTCTAAAGGTATTATAAAATCAGGTCAAACTATCGTAAATATAGGATGTTTAAAATTCAACCTACATCCAATATACGCTTCTTGCATATTAAAGGCTCATAAAATCTCGAACAACCTGGCACAAGTATGTATAATAACAGAGAGATGACATAACCTTGTGTAAAATTGTATCTTTGTAACCTTCCTTATTTTTGTAACCTTAACCAAATTTCCAGTATGGAAATATTTTGGTACGAATAAACAGTAATTAAAATTATTTTTCCCTTGTGATAAAGAAAATTACTGTTGTTTATTTTTAGTGTTAAAAACATCAAACCTAAATGGCAGCACGTCTTAACCGCTGTAGATAAATTATTTTTTAGGTAAACTAAAGTTCAAATGTCAGAAACAAACATAAATCTCACTGAAAACAAAGTTATTAATCCGTCTGAATCCACGCTGGCAGTTAATTAAACTATTTCAAATTAATATCAAAGTCAATAAATGTTTAAATTTCATCGATGACTTAATTTATTGGAGCCAAGTCTAATTTGACAGAAAAGGACAACACTTATTAATAGAGTTAGGCCAAATAGTTAATTTACTAAAGTTATATTTTAGGCTGTGGTGACTTCTAGACGGGTATAACTCAAGCTCAATTTACAGTTTGATATTCGAATATTTTATTGAAAACATCAAGTCTGAAATCTATCAAATACGAAACTTCATGAATTAAATCACTATGGGCGGTTACTTTGAGCAAATTAATTAATGATGTCATGCCCTTATTTTTTAACTAAAATTCTAGCTTGTATACACGTAAAAAATCACGTGTAGCTAATAAAGATAGATTACTCACCGAGCTATTTTAGTCCGACTTCAAACTACAGCAAAACAGAAAGGTTAAAATCGATCCCTTAATACCACGATGACGCTTACCTGGTAAATCAATAACCCAAGTACAGCCATTAACGGTAATTTCCATAATCCAGCTACGCCCACAGACTGGGTGGCTGAGAAATTTTCCCAAACATGTTCTGGAGTTTTGGAATAAATTACCTACATAACCCAAGGAATATTACGTAGGAATTTGCTCATTTAAAAACGTAAACGGTACATTGTATAATGCTGGAGGCTTCGAAGTTGTAGAGAATCTTTATTTATGTAGGTACTTCCACAACATATTTATGTTTGATGTGCCAAAACTCGGCCCAAATGTAAAGGTAGACAGATATGATAGTAAAAATTAGGGCTGCAATCTCGTTTATCTTAGAAAAGTTCGTCGAACCTGACAAATTCCTGTTTTTTTTTGCTGTACAAAGTGCTAAATAAAGTCTTATCTTGTGGTGTACCACCGACCCAAATACCAAAGAAATGCAGTTTAACTTAAACGTGAAGTATGTATACTGAACAATATGCGTCACATCTAATACAATGCAAGCGCTGTAGACAGCGTTAATTTCAATAGGTCTTACGTCATTCCCATGGTGTTTTCATGGGAAATTGATCCTTTCGCTTCGCAACTTAAGTATCAGTTCCGCATCAACATCGTCGGGGGTGACCGAGACCTACTGAAGTTACCAATGCGAAAAGTTTGACGTCAGTGTCCCACATTACCACTTCGCCGTGCTTAGGTTTACCATATCAGTATAGTAATGTCGTTCGTTTTTATTAGTTTTTGTTGAAAAATATTATGTAAACACGCACATTTATTGGTTGTCTGCCAATGAGCTTTCCTAGGTAGAGTTTCTTTAAAAAAATCCTTACGTTACTCTATAACATTCTCGATCAAGGTCAGAAACAGTTACGGCTCCCGCAGACAGGTGCGACGTGATCCTGGTAGAACAATTTCCGTGAAGTTTTCATCAAAATGGTTCTACTAGTGTCGCTTCGTGCCTACCTACTTACATTTATCTTTAATCAACACTAATATAATAAATCTCATAAGAGCCCAATTCTTGATGAAGGTAGAGCGAAAAAAAAAGTCAGAAAGACGCTTAGCGAAAATAGCGCGGGCGGACGATGCGATGCGTGGCGATTTATCAGGGGCCGAGGGAGGTTTATATGGCTGTTATTTTGGTATATTATGTATCTTACGACTTCAACGCGAACGAAGTCGCGGGCAGGAGCTAGTGTAATATACCTATAATTGTATGATTCAAGGAATATATCAGTTAAGATATCGTCTGTTCTTAAAAACTCTCAAGATTTCATAACAACAAAAACTCAAGTGTGCTAACCGTTACAAAATGATAGTTCACGATGAGTAAATATGAGGCTGTCGTCACACCACGAAATAGTATTTGATAGATAACCCCGACAAAGTGAAGTCTTATGAAATTTTAGTCCTGAAATCTGACTTACGAATGTTGAAGTTACATAATTTACAGGGTCACATTAAATTAGCTAGCATAATCCGCAGACGTGATAACTAACGATATCTAAACAATGTCTAAACTAAAAATGAAAAGGATTTGACGTTTTTTTTTTTGGGGTCGTCGTCTTGTGGTGGTGGTGTATAAAGTAGGTATAAAACAAAACTTTTGTTAATAAATCGTCGTACCTACTAATATTATAAATGCGAAAGTTTGTAAGAATGGATGGATGGATGTTTGTTACTCTTTCACGCAAAAAGTACTGAACGGATTTGGATGAAATTTGGCACACAGATAGTTTATAACCAGGAATAACATATAGGGTACTTTTTATACCGATATACCCACGGGGTCAAAACTTATGCGGGTGAAACTGCGGGGCGCATCTAGTATAGCATAATGCTATGTTAGTTGCACTTCACCTTACTAGCTTGACCTTGTGCTGTCCTGTGGTACTTGTCCGCGGAAGCGACGGAACACCACCTCATACGGCCAAAAGTCTTCTTCCATGACGACAGACTGATAAAAATTCCGCACCACGAACGCCTTGAAGTTGACCAGTAACTGCACCCTCGGCGTGTACTTCGTCTTCTGGCGCAAGTACTCCACGATGTCCTCCGCCGTAGTGGTGTAGTGTGGGCGAGAGATGTACACCGGTGTGTTCGGCTTAGCGGCACGCAAGCTCACTTCGGGCTCTGTAGGAGCTTTGCCACAGCGGTTCTTATTCGTTCGCGATCGGGACTTCCTCCTTTGCACTGTTATGAAACCCATGACAGTGAGCGCTGAATAGGGCTGATGATGACATCAGCCCTATTCAGCGCCTTTTCTGGCGAATTCTTTTTATAAGGTTTTCGCCAGGGCTGCGGATACGCGGGACGGGGCAATATGCAGTAACTGTAGTTACTATCAGGATCTATACACAGTTTAAAAGTAGTGTGGACATGCAAATTATAAGAACAAGATAGTCTTGAAACACCTAATTACATATTAATAGTGTGAGCACGTGATAAGTTACAATAATTCCGCCTGTAACTGAAAATACAACGCGTGCAGTCGTGCTGTCCAATTTTAATTGCACTATATACCGATACCCGTACTATCGATATAAATGACGTTTCAAATGACGGAACAGAGGCACGTTAATTTGATTTGAGGGTTATTTGGGATCGAGATACTGCAGTGTCAATTTATTTTGTGCAAACTTGTAAATTCATTCATTCATTCATTCATTCACTTCCAGGGAAGGATTTTTCGAAAATTCATCCCCTAATGGGGTTAAATAGGAAATTAAAGTTTGTATGGAAGTCCGCTATTTTTGCAGATGGGAAATCATCGGGCGCACTGCTACTTTTTTGAAGCAGTATTTAATTATAGTAAACTAGCTGTTGCCCGCGACTTCGTCTGCGATCCAGGATTAAAAGTAGCCTATGTTTTTACCCAGGTAACGGTCTCTCTGCGTTATCTGTGTGCCAAATTTCATCTGAATCTGTTCAGCCGCTTTAGCGTGAAACCGTAACAAACAAACTCACTTTTGCATTTATATTATTAGGTTAGGTTAGGATAGGATTCGAGATGGTGTTTTTTTACAACAGATAACGCAGACATCAGCGCACTTTGATAAATAAGTATTTATCAAAGTTAAAGTTAGTTTCGATTACTATACACATTTTTAAACATTTTTGTAGGCTATCTACACTTTACACAATATGAATCTCGTCAGTGAAACAGCACTGTTTTATCTAGCGCCATCAATAACCATCGTGGAGTGGTTTTTCACACCCAAAAATTATGCGTCAGTGATAAATTGATAGATGTTGACGGGCTTATCTCGAAGTTGTCTATTTTAGTGAGTCAGATTATTCAAAAATGCTTGACAACTCGACGGGAATTTTACATAACAAGTTATTATTTAGTACCTATGTTGTCTGAAGATCAGCTCTTGTAATCGAATTTTTAACTAGCTTTCGATTCATCCGATGAACTTGCAATTTTGTGAACACGTTCCTATGATATTACATTTATTTTGTAGAGATGACTTATGTCACAGATATATGATTTGTGTGACTTTTAAATCTATTACGAGTATTACGCCTACATATTATAATGCTAATTGCATTGTATGAAGGCGTAATAATAGATATACTATATATTTAGTTATGCAAAAAATATATGTTAAATAAGAACGCATACACATCAATTCTATATATGAATACATAAGTATTATACTAAAATACTTTATGAAAAAAATTCAGGAAGTAATGTCTACCTTAAGCATAAAAAACGATATTACTTTCAAACTACTTAAGATATTTTCATGATTTTTTTTTTTTTGACGAACAGACTATTTTATGATCTATAATTCTATGTGAGATTTTTTTTTAATTATAACAAAGAAAGAAAGAAAGAAAAATATTTTATTTGGGACACGCACAAGAAATACAAAAGTAAAAAAAGGAGCATTTAAAACTAAACTTCGAATTAACAAAAAACAACAAAGAAAATCAATAAAAACTACTTGTGCGATGCCAAAACGGCTCCTATCTCAGCCAAATGCTGCGATATTTAAAAAAATAAATACCGCAGCGTTAGTAGTTGCTGATAGGGCCCGATATTCATATTTTCGTTACTAAAAATAAATATTCCCGATGAAACCGACGGGCGGCGTGGCGTGAGCGGGACGCGCATTTGTATGGCCAAGGTCAACGGCGATTACCCGACCTTTAATACTACAGGAGACTTTTAATTGGGTATTAAGTTCTGTTTACGTTGTTATGTTGTTATTTTTATCTGCTTGAGTACAGTTTTCATTGTTTTGTTGGTATATTGACGTGTGCTAGCTAACATATGGCAAGTAATTTAATTTAATGTGTGTTTCGTAATGTTAATTACTTTGCATACGATTTGTATAGAATCAAGTCTATATAACTAAACAGACAGGTGTGCTGTTGGGGAATTTGTTCCGCCACTTCTTCTTCCCAGCTAAAGCACTAGGAAGTGGTGAAGGGCGGGCGTTTTTGGGGGCCTTTCTTTTGTAACTTTGACGTTCGAAAAGTGCTGATTCTCAGCCTAGTTTGCATAAATGACTTTTGATTTTGGTTTTGATTTTTACAGCCTAGAACGTCCACACACGAGATAACTCTTTAACATCTTCTGGCATCTTCTAGTATCTATGCAAGCTGAAGTTTGTCAGCAATACATAACCACAATTGTCTTTTCATAAAAACCTTCCCCTTTTAAAATACTTTTTATGTATTTAGTTCTAACCTTAATCAGTAAAAGTACCGACTTTCAAACACAATGTGCGGTTTTGTAATTTCTAACGCGACAATATTATAAAATGTGCACGTTATAGTGAGCAAAAATTTAAAAGCGTCTTCATATTATTTTCGTAGATTTTACTGCCCTGTGTTATCGTGATGCCGTGACGTGGACGTGGACTTCTACGATAATAACGTCACAACAACAATCTTTCTGATGACTCATTTAAATAATATAACACCCACTTTTATTTAGGTCAATTTATCAACCTTTCATGTCTACTCCATGTCAAAACTTTAATAGGGAAACGCCTTGACATGGTTGCGTCGGTCTATAGTTTCTGCCACCATTGTCACTTTGAACCGGCAATGTATTGTGTAGGCATAATTTACGTCGCCGTGTCCGCTGTCAGAGAGAGAATGGACTAGTGTGTGTATGTAAAACAAAGGGGCTTATGTGTGACGAGATAATTTAAATGCTTTTTATGGGGCACTTACAACAGATTGAGGTGCCTATATAATTATGTCGGTAACACACCTTTTCAAGCAAAAGTTATGTTTAAGAACCAATTAATAACAGAATAGAATACTCTGTATTATGTAATTAGACCATATACATTACAGATATTAATAATCTGCCGGGGTTGCGGGAAGGTACAAAAGGGTTACCGAGGCCCCCGCAACACAGGCAACGGAAGGAATACGGGTGGGTTTTAGTCAGTAAGAGTCTGGCACACCCTCCCGCTCCGCCCAGAGCGGGAGAAGTTATTTAATGATTAACAAACAAAAAAAAAAAATAAGATATTAATAATACCTCAACGATAGTAAGTACCCAGACAGGCGCTTTACTTTGTGTAATCATTTCATCACCACTGCTCTCAAAACGGTGAAGAAAACATCGTGAGGAAACCGGCATGTCCTAGAACCAAAAATTCGAAGACATGTGACCCGCACTGGGCCCGCGTGGTCCACCACGCGGGTCCAGTGCGGGCCGTAGTCCATTACGGCCACTCCCCCTCACAGAGGGGAGGCCTGTGTCCCAGCAGTGGGAACATTATAGGCTGATTTTGTTATGTATGTTATGGGAGTAAGTTCTCTGGGCAGTGGTGTACCTCTGCCTAAACCCTCGGGGTAAACAGGCGTAATGTTATGGTATGTGTTGTATGTCATGATAGCCTACTATCATAATCATAACACACAACACAAACCATAATATTACGCCTTTTAAACTATTTTTGTAAATATAATTTGTTGTTTTTCTAAATGAACATAAAAATAAAGTGGAAATCATCCCTCCAGTAATATCATATGCACCCTTTATTTGCTCTACGAGTATTTTTGATATCAGTTCCACATATTAATACACTTACAAATGGAGTCCCTGAATTAAAATATTTATATCTAACTGCATTTGGCATTTTGTAGGGTTCCGTAGTAAACAAGGAACCCTTATACTTTCGCCATGTCCGTCCGTCCGTATGTCTGTCCCCGATGTAGCTCAGAGAAGCTTAGGACTAGAAAGCTGTTATTTGGTATAGGTGTACATATTAATCACGCTGACAAAATGCTGAAATAAAAACATGAAAAATAATTTTTTTAGGGTGTCATCCATTGCACGTAATGTGGAGATGATATTTTTGTCTATCTCATAGTGTGGAGTATCGTTGGATAAGTCGTTCAAAAATATTGCGGGTCTGTGACCACCTTGTTTTCGGTTCAAGGATCAGTTTGAGTAATATTAAGCATTATAGTGCTCATTTTTATTAGAGTCAAGTGTCCCCCCTGCCAGCTAAATGGTTGTTTATGGAGATGTGAAAAAATTCATGGCATTAGTACATATTTTATAATGAAATTAAAAGGAAAACTATCACAGCTGAGTAGGCTTTACAAGTTAATGTGTAATAGTCGACCAACTTAAATTTGCAGTTGGAGAATTGACCGTGGCTTATATGGGAGAACATGTCTTTCAACTACAATGTTAAGCTTGTTTTTGGGATAAATATTCATCCCAACTTCCCAACAGCGGTACCCTTCATTGTGCGTGGACCGACACGCACTTGGCCGGTTTTTTCTTTACTTCTTTAGCCGGTCTTTTAATAGAATTCGACAAAACATAGGTAACTATTGCACTTTTCTGAAGACTTATTTTATACCTAGTTATTTTAAAAATATCGATCAAACCTATTAAGGGTATTCCAATCAATCCTTTCATGTTAAACCCACGATTAATCGGTCAGATAAGGAAAGTACTGTGCCCTACATCCTATCATTAATTTTCCATCAATCAATCAATGTCGTCAGTTGTAAATATTATAGCTGTGTGTCTGTTTCAAATACGTAGGAACAAACCTACGTACAATCTATCTACCTCATCATCTGCCGGACTCTTACAAACAAGCGCGACACGCGACGCGACACAAAGGCACCGCTTGTAGCGCTATACGCGGTGTCTTTGTGTCGCGTGGCGTGTCGCGCCTGTTTGAAGGAGCCTTTATTCCAACTATGTTGGGGTCGGCTTCTATCTAAACGAATGCAGCTGAATACCAGTATTTTATATGGAGCGACTGCCTATCTGACCTCCACAACCCAGTTAATGGGTGAGACCCCTTTGTAAGACTATTTGTCAATTAAAGATCCACGAAGGACAGCCGGGACCAACGGCTTAACGTGCTTTCCGAGGCACGGAGGGGTAAAATGGTCACCCAGCCACGGTCCAACTGCGGCAAGCGTAGCTTAACCTGATCGATCGACCCGAGCGGCTATTATTACTTATCTACAAGCCCCTCATCATCAGTACAATCTATCTACCGACCTACCTAAATATGTAGGTACTTAATCTTTGTCTTAAAGTTTGCGATTAGGTGTAATCAATCATCAAGGTGTAATCATTCATGTGGTATAAGTGAATTCCGGTGTTATATAATGAGGCTAAATATAAATCAACACGTGTTTTAATATATGAAAGTTAATTAGTAGTATCTATGACCACAAAATTCCACTAATCCTAAAATTTACAGAGTCTAAACATTCAAATGTTTTTAGCCTTGTTACGTTCTGAACCCAAAAAAAACATAACAAAACACAGCGTCTGCCCTCTCTACACATGATACACCCATGGCCCACTCATTCCCACTTAAATTGTACCTTGACAATAATCCCAAAACATTCCAGAAGGTTTCAGAGACCAGGAAACGATAGTATATGTTTATTTCCCGCTTACATAACATACATAATCAGCCTATAATGTTCCCACTGCTGGGACACAGGCCTCCTCTCTGTGATTTCCCGCTTATTTCCTGGATTTAAAGACATTGGTAACCGCGTTGTAACTGGTATCTATGAGACAATATGTTAAGGATCGTGTAAACGCTGTTGACCTTGACCATACAAATGCGGGTCGCGTTCCTGCCGCGCTACCGTTCTGTTTCAAAGGGAATATTTATTTTTAGTAACGAAAATATGCATTATATGAAAAATATCACACATGAAATTATAGATAATAAAAGAGTATATTCATACAAAAAAAAAATATGAAAATATCTTAGGTAGTTTGAAAGTAATAAGTATCGTTTTTTATGCTTTGGGTAGACATTATTTCCTGAATTTATTTCATAAAGTGTTTTACTTTGCGT
Organism: Atethmia centrago; assembly: GCA_905333075.3. Lineage (NCBI taxonomy): Eukaryota > Metazoa > Arthropoda > Insecta > Lepidoptera > Noctuidae > Atethmia > Atethmia centrago. Next base: position 22,292,122 of record HG995378.1, on the reverse strand, counting down.
AAATTATTTCATCACAACTGCTCTCAAAACGGTGAAGGAAAACATCGTGGGGAAACCGGCATGTCCTAGAACCAAAAATTCGAAGACATGTGACATCTACCAACCCGCACTGGGCCCGCGTAGCGCATTACGGCCCACTCCCTCTCACAGAGAGGAGGCTTTATCCCAGCAGTGGGATCATTATAGGCTGATTATGTGTGTCATGTGTAATAACAGACTTAAAAGTCGCTAAAATCATATATCTGCGCCTTAAATGCGTTTATTATGATGACCTTGAATGGAATCTTTATTACGGTAACTAAACTACGGTTCGCATGTGTTCAAATAACTGTTGAATCAGCAAATATAAGGGAATATAATAAGGTTTCAAAATCAAAAGTCATTTATTCAAATTAGGCTGAGAATTAATCAGCACTTTTCGAACGTCAAAATTACATAAGACAGTCCTCCAAAACGCCCACCCTTTACCACTTCCTAAAGCTTTAGCTGGGAAGAAGAAGTGGCCAACAAACTCCCCAGCAGCACAGCTGTCTGTTCAGTTAGAGAAGAAACAAATAGATTCTATACAACAGTACGCAAAAACAATTTACACCACGTGCAACACAAAACATTAAATTAAATTACGCTTAATGGGGTTACCGTTGATTGACATTCCACAATATTTGTATACTAGTACCCCAAGTACATGGGACTTAGACATACATGGCGAAATGTGGGTGCCTACTATAGGTACCTACACCTCTGCCTAACCATTCGGGGATTACAGGCGTAATGTTATTTAACTTTCTATATAATTATGTATTTACAGACTTCGTTTCAATAAACACAGTCTTATTTGTGTGTAGGTATGTCCACAATATAAGGACGGGAATGGACCTTGACAGAACATTCCAGAAGGTTCCAGAGACCAGGAAACGTCACAAATAATGACATAAGTGCATTGAAACCTGCATGTATGAGACAATGCGTATATTATAGTGACCCTGAATGGAATCGTCTCTATTTGCTAGTACTACGGTTCTCACGTGAGCGCTAACAGTCTGTTTCCGTTTACAATCGACAAACGTGCGTTTTGTTTAGTAGACTGCGCTGACTGTCAATTTCACAAACATTATTTTCTCTGTGTTACGGATGTTAGAACTCTAATGATGATCAATAGTGCCGGGGAGCTTGTTGACTTCTTGTGTTTCTGATTAAAAATAGAAAGAAATAGAAGCAGCGTTTGGGGTTGGGAATAAAGGATTTTTACAATGGTAATAAATAAATGTATATAATTTATAAAACAATTATTAAAATTCTTAAATTCAATTATGTATTAATAAAACAGTATAAATAACCTACGAACTACTTAACGAATAATAAAATTTATCAGTACACACATTAAACAGCCAGTCTTGCAACTCTCTTCTACTTGATCTATGCTGTGCCCGACAGGGTCCATAATTGTGACTAATATAATTATTTTCCTACCGACTATTATATATTATATGGTACCTACGCAATAAAGAAATAATAATTGAGAATACCGTGCGCTGAAAGTTTTATCCCATATTTTTGGCAACAAATTATAAGTAGATATTAAATAAAAGAAAGAAAGAAAATACGTTTATTTGCGGTAAACATGACGCAAGAAAGGAACGCAAATACAAAAAAGAAACAATTTGGGGGAGAATATGCGTCACATCCACGCAAAACGGCCAACGCTCAGCATAATGCTGCGACTCTATGCGAGACAGAGCCCCAGCGCTGGTTTCAGTGATAAATGACGTTGTATTTTCTACCTATTCCTAAGTTACATAGTTTTGTGTAAGTGCTTATTATCCTAATGTTCAGAGTGTGTAACAGCGCAAAATAATAACATTAAACATGTAATGTACATTGTTAAAATCAATCGTTGACAATTTAGAAAAACAACAAACAAAAAGATTCCTTTAAATACCAAAATATATAATGAACTATAGACCAAATCAAGTCTTTAACAAAGTTCTATTCCCAAAATGGTTTTAGTCTGAGTAGGCCCAGACTATAACCATTTTGGGAATATAATTTTAGTAGACTTGATTTGGTTTTATTCGACCAAAAATAATATTAATTAGTAAACGTTTGGTACCTAACTGTACCAAGGTCATCTAGTCACATCGTTTTATCTCGGTATTTTAATCCTACCTACGTTACCTATATTATAAATGCGAAAGTGAGTTTGTTTGTCTGATACGCTTTCACGCTACAACGGCTAAACGGATTTGGATGAAATTTGGTACATAGGTAGACCATGACCTGGATTAGAACATAGGAAACCTTTTATCCCGATATTCCCACGGAATCGAGACTTATGCGGGGGAAACCACAGGGTTAAACTAGTTTACTAATAAATATTTAACAGAATTACACGCTTTCACGCTACAACGGCTGAACGGATTTAGATGAAATTTGGTACATAGATAGACCATGACCTGGATTAGGACATAGGATACCTTTTATCCCGATATTCCCACGGAATCGAGACATAAGTCTTACCCGCATAAGCGGGTGAAACCACAGGGTTCAGCTAGTTTACTAATAAATATTTAACAGAATTACTAAGTTTATTATCTCACTGTCTTTGAATACAAATCACTAAAATCCTAATCCCAACTAATATTAAATATAAATTAACCAGAACTTCCCACGGGATCGAGACATATGCGGGTGAAACCGAGGGGCGCAGCTAGTAATAAACGGTACCAAGGAGACTATATTCACGACAACACTAATTAAAAGTCGACCAACTTACATTTGCAGTTGGAGAATTGACCGTCACGTAAATTGTATGGAAGAACATGTTTTTCAACTACAATGTTATGTTTGTTTTTGGTATAAATTCGTCCCAACTGCGGAACCTTTCATTGTGCGTGGTCCGACACGCACTTGGCCGGTTTTTTCGTGTGTTAATTTTATCAATAAGATGACCATGAAAAGCAATGTTACATAATATTGGCATAGAATACGTCACATAAAAACCGCTGAAACATTATAGAGACAGCTCACACGCGATCCATCTGCCGTAATGACACATGCCATTATCGTATTTACGTGAATATAACAATGCCTATAATGGCATACGTGATAAATTATGGCCTGTTAAGGATAGAAAAGAAGTTATTAGGGATTATTAAACAATTTGATATTATTTCCGATATTGTTTTCAAGGTACTGCTGAAAACATTAGGTAGACTAGACATTCAGACCAGCAGGCTTAGCATGACGCTTTCTATATCTACGGAGAAAAGACAAACCTCTTTCTATACAAAGTGACATTTCGTTTCTCCATTTTTGACATCGCACCGTAGAAATCCTTCTACATAAAAATTACCTAGACAAGGATCGTTAGAAACGAAAGACAAAATGTCAGATTGTAGAATGATTTCTACGGTGCGATGTCAAAAATGGAGAAACGAAATGTCACTTTGTATAGAAAGAGCTGTGTCTATTCTTCGTAGAAATAGAAAGTGTCATGCTAAGCTTGCTGAGCTATTTATGAAATTTTCGCAATGGTAGATTTACCACTGTAGAAAAGAGTTATACATTCAGCTTTTCATATCTGTTGTAGGGATGAAAAGCTAAAACGTTTGATTTGTTCCACTTTATTGGAATCGCAAAATTGCTGATAACCCGATTTGATAATCCTCTTTGCCACATAAGAAAATTGACAGCAATCAATTTTTGATTTACTTCTAAATTTTATTGGAAAATAATCTACGAATAACTTATTGGAAGCTAACATTAACTAATCTCAAAAAGGATTAGGTACTAGAAAACTTTCAGTCAAACATTCAGTCTATTTTAATCACAAAGCTCAATTAAAATAACAAATTCAAAACACAAACATCTTAATTTATTCAAATCTAAAATAATGTTAAATGGAGTTTGGGCAGAATAATATAACAGTATACATTATGTAGGCTTGATATGAAAATTCCTTCATGACGTAGACTTTTGGCGTCACAATGTTTGGGTAACTATGTACGTGTATATATCTTTATGTTCATGACGTCAAATATATACCGAAAGCGTAGTACTTTCGGTATATATTTGACGTCATGCAAATCCCCTTCTTACCTAGTGACAATTATATTATACGCGTGATCTACGTCATACACGATAATAAATGCTGTAAGATTATGTGAGTGTTATTTATTTCTATAAGAATATATGGCTATGTAACCGTCCTTTCTGTAACCATGATTTTATATGAGGTGATGGCAGGCAAGTTTATTATTAGTACCGGCAACATACCTACTGTGATTACCTACTTACAGAACCGTGAGAAAAGCGATGTATTTTTGGCAATTTAATTTTCACTTTTGGCTGCATAGTTTTCTGTATCAAATTGTCCATTTGCTCCCAACTATATCACTTACTCATAAAAAGTCTTATCTTATTTAGTTTGAGATTTTAGAGGTAATGTTTTGTTTAAATTCTATTTTCTTTTTGTACACCACTTTTACCATTTCATAATTTGTCGGGTATACATCTTTTACTTAAAAGGAGGTCCCTATGTAAGATTTATTGTAAAAGTTGTACAAGTTTCTGCAAACCCTTAACTAACCCTTACGTAACCCTTTTTATTTTATTATTATTTATTAAAACATAAAAATCGTTTATGGATTTAAACAAAAGTAAATCTTTCCCTGTAGTTCGCGAAACAGATTTGTATCAGCTTGTTTTCGGTTTGGTAGCTCCCTTAGGGAAGGACCTATGTCTGAGAATGAACAACCATTCTAGTGATGTAGGTTAACTTAAGAGTCCGGTCTTTCTTTAAAAGTCCCGAAAATACATTGTAAAAAAAATCTGACTTAACTTCTGAGCTGTATGTTTTAGTTTAAAACATCGTATTTTCCTTTTTTTGCTTCATAAGTCTTGTTACTCAGACTGCTTATAATTGAGGTTGTTATTGGACAAAGATTGCAATTATTGCAGTATCGCCTGTTTTTACTTGCAGGAAAAAGTTGGGAATAAACACATGGTATTGATTCATGAATAATCCATGGGTGTTCATGCACTTTCAGGATACGTATAAGTACATTCGTAGCTACTTTTTAGACAAAAAACCGGTAACTAGTAACTATTGTAATGTTGACGTTTTTACTACTAAGTACGGTTCAATTACGAAACATATTTTGTGGAAAGAGCCATATCACCTGAATTTCAATTCCATTACATAATTAAAACATCTGAAACCACAGTTTCCTTCAGAAAATTTCAAAGAAATATTAAACCTATCCAAACGTTAATTAGATATTTGTATACCTTAATAATTAATTATGTTTTACATACACGTGTTTGAGCACGAATGTGGGAATACATAAACGGATAAACATAAACTTTCAAGGCCTCAACGTGGTAAATTATTATTGATTAAATTGCCTAAGTAATATTACTGACGAGCAATTTCTAAGAAAGACTTTAATTTACTTGAACAAAGCCCATTTATGTATAAAGTAGACATTATTTATAGTTTTTAATGAACACTAATTATTACCGAGAAATTCCCGATAAAAAGTATTCGGGATCTTGAAAAAATCCTGGATCCCGCGAATTGAAAAGGTCCGTGATTAGATCAACCATAATGAACATACACCAACCACAAATTTCCATAGTTTAAATTAAGAACGTAAGTTATTTCTGATAAAAAGCTTCATTGTATTTTCTGAACGAGCTTCATAAAACAAAACAAAAGATTTCATATTTTAATCTCAACAAGAGTTAAATATACATTTTACCGGACCACATTTATTTGATTAACTGCTGTTTTTGGTGTCGCTACGGTATTTTTAATTGCAATTTTTATAACTTAAAATAAATAGCTTTATAGTTATTTAAGAAAATATATGAAAATTGTCCATTTCTCCCTTCTAATCTACGAAACTACTGAGCCTAAAATTTTGAAAAAAATACAGAAAATATTTCTATACTTAGAGATTACAGGAAAACCTATAAGAAGTATATGGTCTTAAAAAGACATGGTCAATCTCCCTACGTACAAACTTACATTTGCAGTTGGAATCTATGTTTTTCAACTAAGTACAATGTTAAGGCTCCTACATACAGGCGCGACTTGTCGCGCGACGCGTCTCGACACAAAGGCACCGCTTGTAGCGCTACACGCGGTGTCTTAGTTTCGCGTCGCGTCGCGCGACAAGTCGCGCCAGTATGTAGGAGCCTTTAAGTTTGTTTATGGGATAAATTCATCTGAACTACGGAACTCTTCAATGGGCGTAGTCCGACACGCAACTGGCCGGTATTTTTGAATATACGACACGATGGCATAGCTAGAAAGAACATAGGATCTTAGGTACCTAATTACCTATGGTATTATCACCTATTTCCTATCTTACCAACACCAAATTAAACCTATAGACCTTTTTTTCTTACGACAGCCTTTACGAAAAAGTATTTACTTAATTAGCGAACACGACACGAAGTTACCCTGACTCGTTAAACAGGTGATACGGGCCCAGTATCAGTACCAAACGTGTTGTGAACAAGATAACCTACTTGACTATCACCATTTATTTATCCCGAAATTTGTGAGTGTGCACCTAACCTAAAATTTGCATGCGTACTAGTAACCGATAGTAAGCCAGCATCATGTTACTGATAACGAATCGTTTCCTGTACCCATGCTACAGGTTATGACGTTATTCGGTAATTGCGTACGTTGTAAAGATTATTATTAATGTATTTGATGGTTTTTATTTTTTATGGGCAGATAACAAAATGAGGGAGAGTAATCTTAATGAACTAACGCAAACATGAGCAAAAAAACACAATGGTCCACAGGTTATGACGTTATTCGGTAATTGCGTACGTTGTAAAGATTATTAATAATGTATTTGATGGTTTTATTTTTTATGGGCAGATAACAAAATGAGGGAGAGTAATCTTAATGAACTAACGCAAATATGAGCAAAAAAAAAAAACAATGGTCCATCTAATTAGAAAATTAGGTATTACAAATCGTTTTCGCCATGTAACTGTATTTTCCTAAAAGTATTAATAGGACAGGCTAGACATAGTGTACGAATTCAAAACACGTTGCCAATACAAAATAGATTTAAAACGTTAGAGCCTAGAAAATTTATATTGGTAATACATTAATCGAACTACAACCGTATGAAAAGATACGTAGGTAGGTACCTATTAGTATTCAACACCGCAATGCAGTCAATGAACTCAAAGTAGGTACATAGTATTTGTATACTTTTATACCAATAAATATTTATTTAAAGGTAAGTATATAAAGACCTCTATCAACCCGCACTGGGCCCGCGTGGTGAATTTCGGCCCACTTTCCCTCTCTCTGAGAGGAGGCCTGTGTCCCAGCAGTGGGAACATTATAGCCTGATTATGTGTTTGTATTGATATAAAAACCAGACGAACGCCGGAAGGTAATCAAGAAGGATAGAAATATGAACTCCGTTCAGAGCGAGAGAGGACCGGAAATGTGTCGTCCTGTTTCAAAATTGTAGAGAAACGGTTATTCGTTTCTCTACAATTTTAATAATAACTTTCCGCATACATACTTGTTCTTATGAACAGGTAAGTGTGCGGAACATTATTATACAGATTGTTCGGTTTATTACTGTTTCATTTTACGTCTGCTCAGTTAGAAAATTGACGCATTACCTTTATGAAAGAAATGAACTTCAATGTTGTGGAAAACGATCTTTATGGTAAAATAATTTAAATCATAAATCATAATCAAGATCTTTTGTAATATCATTTTAATCATAAATCTCGATGTCGCGTCTAATTTTAAGCAAACAATAAACAAAACAATATTCAAATAACAAACCTTCATCTAAATACGCAAAACTCAAATAGAATTAAAATTAAAACAAACAATTTAAGAGCATAACCATTTATCACAACTATTTACAACGCACAAATGAATTGGAGTGTCAACCTCCTCGAATTTAAGTTGAACAAAAGTTTTTCTCCAAAACCTATTCTCTGAAGGCCGAAAAAAACAGACGTCAGTCACACTACAAAGCCTTCAAGGATTGAAAGACCAAATAAAACCAGCAAATCTAGATTGGATTTAGGATTTTATGAATCACTATTACGCAGCTGGGCCTTTTCGGCGATAAAATCAAAAGTGGGTCTGACACATAGACAGAAGGAAATATGGGTCGTACTTAAGCATTTTATGTCCTGAAGACTCTTGTAATAGCCAATGTGAAGATGGCTTAAGAATGACTTGGCGAAAAAATTGGAAGGGATACGTAAAGAGGTCAAAAAGACAATAAGTATCCCTTGTGGAGTACCTTGAATCATTTTTAGGGTTCCGTGCCTCAAAAGGAAGAAACGGAACTCTTATAGGATCTCGTGTGTCTGTCTGTCTGTCTCCATTCAGCTCCTTATCTCCGAAACGGCTGAGCCTAAAATTAAAAAAAAAATACAGAGGTTAGTTCTATACTTATAAATTACAGGACAACCTATAAGAAGTCTATGATCTTAAAATAAAGTGATAAATCACTCAAAATTATGAGTACAAACTTACATAATATATTTTTCAGAAAATCCAGTTTTAGCGTCTAGAAAGGTCCGTTTAGTTAACAGTGTCTAGCCTAGGTAATAGACAGCTAAATTATCTTCCAAAGACAATATTTAGTCATTCAGAAACTTCCATTGACAATACTCGGTCCTATTTAAGTCACTAACCTGATTCAATCACAAAGTCAAAACGAACTCGCAACGCTCCCTCATAAATAATACATCGGTGTCCACAATCATCTGTGGCTACAAATCAACGATGATTGTCACAGATAAACATCGGCCATGATTGCGTCAAACCATTACTAACCTTGATTTAATTGAGGTAAAGTCTATTATTGTAATTCAGGATGCGTTGTTGTGATAACATCTTTCGTAATTGAGTTACATCTTACGTGTACGCTTTTGGTTTGAAGTTTTCCTTCGTAAAATTTTCTAGTCTTCCATATTTTGAACATGTACAGATAGAAGTATTTCCAATGGTCGAGGAATATGTATCACTACACTTTGCGTACTGCCTCGTTGCGCTTGTGGTTGCAAGCGCTACTGCTGAGCATGAGATCCTGGGTTCAATTCCCGGGTCGGGCAAAGTGTTATTGTGTTTTTCTATCTGGAATTTCTCAGTAGTAGCCCGGAGTCTGAATTTGTGCCCGGATGGCGATAGGCTCGCCCCCTATTACATGGGACTTAAATATTTACTGTCGAAATTTGGGTGTACTACAGGTACATCTCTGCCCAACCCTTCGGTGAAAACATGGCGTGATGTTATGTATGTAAACTTTGCATTAAGGCTCCTTCAGACACAAAGACACCGCGTGTAGCACTACAAGCGGTGCCTTTGTGTCGCGTCGCGTGTCGCGCCTGTTTGTAAGAGTCTTTAAGCTCGTGAACGGTGGTTGTGGTGACTGGTTGTTGTTGACCATGGTTTTGTTATTGTTATTAGTAATTAACTATTTATTTATTTTTCTTCGATGGTCCCAGTTCATCATTAGTGACTGAGTTACAGCTATAGATATATGTAAGCGGGCACGCCCTTTATGCCTGGAGGCTTTTATTTAGGTATTAATTTCTGTTTACGTTTTTATTTGTGCTTGAGTATAGTTTTCGATGTTTTTTTGTTTCTAACTGAACAGACAAGTGTGCAGGAAGTGGTGAAGGCCGGGCGTTTTGGGGGACTGTCTTATGTAATTTTGACGTTCGAAAGGTGCTGATTCTCAGCCTAGTTTGAATAAATGATTTTTGATTTGATTTGACTACATATTATAAAACAAAGTCCCCGGCCGCGTCTGTCTGTCTGAACGCGACAAATACAAAAACGACCAAACGGATCTTCATAAGATTTTCACCAATAGACGGGGTGATCGATGAGGAAGGTTTAAGTGTATAATTCATTAAAGGTTTTGTGTTAATTGGCTGAAATATACATAATCGGCCTATAATGTTCCCACTGCTGGGACACAGGCCTCCTCTCTGTGAGAGGGAGTGGGCCGTAATCCACCACGCGGGCCCAGTGCAGGTCGGTAGATGTCACATGTCTTCGAATTTTTAGTTCTAGGACATGCCGGTTTCCTCACGAGTTTTCCTTCACCGTTTTGAGAGCAGTGGTGATTAAATCATTTAGTTACACAAAGTAAAGCGCCTGCCTGGATTCGAACCTACGTCCTACAACTCGTAAGTCACGCCCGTTACCACTGCTCCAAATAATGAAATATAATAAAATAATAATAATAATATCTTTAAGACTCTTACAAACAAGCGCGACACGCGACGCGACACAAAGGCACCGCTTGTAGTGCTACACGCGGTGCCTTTGTGTCGCGTCGCGTGTCACGCCTGTTTGAACAAGTAACATTGTTACAGTTGTGTTAGTAACAATATTCCTTATCACTTGTTAATTTTACCATTCTAATCACATAACTTAAAACCATGAATACATGTGAATCACTGTCACACGCCTAAAACCGAGGTGGACAGCTTGCAGCAACGACTCACATATAAACAATCGAGTCTGCTCGCCACACAGCGCACGCCAGTACAGACATCTTCAACAATCATCGTCATATACCGACGGTGATTGTTGAAGAGGTCGGTTCGTCGCGCACAGGCGCGATACGGTCGGTGGTACGTTTCCGTGGGACAATTTGCGACCTCCCCACGGGTGAAGCCGCGAGCAAAAGCTAGTCTATTATTATAAGCATAAACACTCCTGCAATACCAGTACTTAGATAACAATATTGCAGACAACTGCAATAGTTATCTACGAGTATGTAAGTTCTCTCGAGATAACAAAAATGAAAAGAAAATCTTGTCTTATAAATACAAAGATATTTCCACACTCATTAGATTTACGAGAGCAGTGGTGGCTCAGTGGTAATGGCCGCGACTTACGAGTTCGAACCCAGACAGACGCTTTACTTTGTGTAAATTATTTCATCACCACTGCTCTCAAAACGGAAAACAGCGTGAGGAAACCGGCATGTCCTAGAACTAAAAATTCAAAGACGTGGCCTCCACCAAACCGCATTGGGCCCGCGTGGTGGATTATGGCCTACTCCCTCTCACAGAAAGATGAGGATGTCTCAACAGTCAGTGGGAACATTATAGGCTAAATAAATAATAGATTAACAAAATATAAATATTTTAGTCTCACCTTCAATATTTCAGGGCTAACATTTACGTAAAGATTTCAAGGCGTCCTAATACTTAATTAATAAACGGGACAAGTGCGAGTTGAACTCGCGTAGTGAGGGTTCCGTACAATGAATATTTGATTTTTATCCAAAGATAATGTATCCCAAGAATAAACTTAACATTGTACTTAGTTGAAAAACATGTTCTCCCATACATTTCAACTGCAAGTGTAGGTAACTACGCACAATTTATATTGAGAGATTTATCATGTTATTTTAACACCATAGATTTCTTATAGGCTTTCCTGTAATCTGTAAAGAACTATTTCCTGTTTTTTTTTTTTAATATTAGGCTCTGTAATTTTGGAGATAAATGGTCAATTTTCATATATTAATTATCTTAAATAACTGTGAAACGATTTATTTTAAAATTTAATAAAAATACATAAATTTGACATCCTCACAACAAGCATCTCATTTGATATGTCACACGGTACGGTCTGCAAAACTTTTTTATTGTTTTCTAAATTGTCCCCAAAAAGTGACCCTCATATTCAAAATTCAGATAATTACGTTACACACGCCCGTGTTTGGGTCACAGAATAGCCTAAGTGTACTAAATTTCAACTTAATCGGTCCAGTAGATTCGGAGCAAATCGGCTGTGACAGACGGACAGACAGACAGACAGCCAGACAGACAAACAGACACACAAGTGATCCTATAAGGGCTCCGTTTTTCCTTTTGAGTTACGGAACCCTACAAACCTACCAAAAATTTGATTTCTCCTTGAAATTAACACATTGCGTAATGGTGGTATAAGCGTGATCACGAATCGAAGGATTAATCCTTTCGTAAAGTGTTTATCATCCGAAACGCATGTCACATCACCCTCGTTTTCAACAAGAATAGTAATCAGCGTGGTTGAATATTCATGAATTAGGCATTCGAGATTTATTCAGATATAACATGTAGATTTCATGTAGAGTACTGTAGTGTGGGGGACGTGCTATACTAAATAATTAATTTTCGTTTTCAATAACTGTTATTATATTTATCTTTTAAGAGTATAGAGGTTCTATGAGAATGCATCATCCTAGCCGCTAGTTGACACTGGCAACTTAATAATAATAAATATTCAAAATCAGAATATAGATTGAAAATGATGCATTGTCAAAAAGACAGTCTTGAATGAAGACACAAACGAATGTTTATTGGATTTTAAAAGATAAATATAATAACAGTTATTGAAAAGGAATATTATTTATTTAGTATAGCACGTCCCCCACACTACAGTACCTACCCTATTTAGGTCTTACGTAGGTAGCGAATTTCAGGGTGAAAACTTTTGCACTTAAGAGGAAGGTTTAAAATACATTCTCTGCTAATACTTAAATTATTTTATTTCTGTAAGTAGTTTGCACAAACATTTTTACACGTCAATCATATAAAAAAAACTAAATGAGGTCCGCGTTTCTTATTTGACTACTCTGAGAAAAAGGCCGAAACAAACTCAGAGCTCATAGTCTCTTTTAAAGTCCAGACATAATGATCTTGGATCATTTGAAGACCATAGTAGACCAGGGATTTCTAATTTATTTTGGGCAAGAGATCCCCATAGCCAATTTTTTCATCTTTTACGAACTTATGCACGCTTATCGACTTGTTGAATTTTTTTAAAGTACAACAATGATACCTCCTACTATAATATTAGTCATTCTTATAACAAGTTGGTACACGTACTTAACACGTCTTATTACAGTATCTTGAAAGTTTGAAATAAGAACTTCTGTTAATTAAAAGGAGTCGATTTTAGACCTCGTCGACCCCAAAATCAGTTTTCGTTTATGTCGACCCCTTTTTTTTTTGGGGCTGGGAAATCATCAAATAAAATCTCCCGCTCTGGGCGGAGCGGGAGGGTGTGTCAGACTCTTACTGACTAAAACCCACCCGTATTCCTTCAGTTGCCTGTGTTGCCAGGGGCCTCGGTAACCCTTTAGTACCTTCCCGCGACCCCGGGAATCCGATTTCGACCCCAAGATGTCGATATCGACCACTTTGGGAATCCCAGAATGTAGGTTTGAAATTATCTTTTGAGTAAAGAACCACACAGATTGAGCAGGTCCACTGCAGTTAAAACAGTCAGGTTATGTGTAAAACCCTATTAATTGTATGGTGTTTAAAAGCGTGTGAGTTAATGTATATTTGAAAGGTGATAAATTAATTAATATTTTATAAATGCACGTGCGAACAAAGTATGGAATAAAGGTGTCATTTAATTAATACCTGATAAACTGTCAAGCTATAAGTAATTGGAATTACGTTCATGCATTTTCCAATATTATCACACGTCTTTAGGGACTTAATATTTATTCATAATAGCAATATCAATTAAAATACTCCGATAGTGATAATTTACCAATTAGTAAGCCATCACTCTATTATTGGAATGACATTTTTACCAGACTACGGCGAAGCCAAAAAGAAAGGTTGTGTATTTAGCAGTCTATGTCTATGTTTTTATCATAAATGTTAACAATTTTTATTTGACTTTTAGTATTAGATTTAATTCTCTATGATTTTATTTTATTGAAGCTTTCGACTGCGGAATAATACACTTCGATAAAAAGTAACAATCTAATCCTTTAATCCAATACAAAACTTGTTTTAGCAAATGCTATTATATAGCAAAGGTATTTTACTATATTTATCTATGCTTTGAGCCACCAAATTCTGCTACCAAACTTAAATTAATTAACTGGCGTCTAGCCAATAAATTGGAGTTAACCCTTCTTATATAACTTCAAATATTGTGTCCTATTATGCGTACGACACTCCTAGACAATACATATGTAAATAATAATGGCGACTAAGGGACTTACTACACAATAAACAGCGCAAACACTTTACATGAGTAAGGTCCTTTTATATGTAAAACGTAACACGATTTCGTGTCAAGGGGCCTTTATAAACATGATTTCCATTTGAAGTTTTATGCTTAGAAAGTTTGCTGAAGATCGATTATGTATGAAGTGTTTGCCGAATTATACCTTCACATAAAAAAGAATTTAAAGGCTTCTACAGATTGGGGCGATATCGCGGGCGCGACAGGCAGCAATATGCCTGTCGCGCCCGCGATATCGCCCGAGTTTGCAGAAGCCTTGACTGTATTATAAAAAAAAACATTGCACATACAAATAAAACTTAGAAGTTACAGACGAATATAGAACCTCCTCCTTTTTTAAATTCGGTTAAAAATAAGATTTTGTAAAACACTCGTAGCGCCCCGCATAAGTCTGAATCCCGAGGGAACATATATAGGAATAAAAATCATATGTGTTAATTCAGGTTATAAACTATCTGTGTGCCAAATTTCACCTAAATCCGTTCAGCCGTTCTTGCGTAATTGAGTAGCTAACATACAAACTTTAATATTCATCATATTAGTAAGATAAACAAGCTGCTTTCAGTCGTCTGAAAAAACTTAGAATCAAAATCAGAATTACCTATTTATTTGTAAAACACAGGTTTAAAGGCCTTAAATAATGGGTCCTATATAATTATTATCCGTTTCGCTATGTTTTGTCATTGATGACATACAAGTATCAGTGAGGGTTATATAAAATAAAGACAAACAAAATTCACCGTATAAAACAATAAAAAAATATCAAAATAAAAGAAAATACATGCATGCAATACAATGGATTAATATTAGGTAGTAGTTACAGTGTTTAAAGGCTCCTACATACTGGCGCGACTTGTCGCGCGACGCGTCGCGACACAAAGGCACCGCTTGTAGCGCTACACGCGGTGTCTTTGTGTCGCGTCGCGCCAGTATGTAGGAGCCTTTATCATTTAGGTAGGTATAAATATATTTGTTTAAAAAAGGGATGCGAGATTTAATGGTGCCGATTCCCTTGTTCACAAACTAAACTAAATTTAAGTTCAGTGCATCTTTTTCTTTCTATTTCATTAAGAAAAGGACAGAAGATAAATTTTAGTTTAGTCCTGTCAAATTAATCAGCGCTTGACGTAATTTGACGTAATTTTAGTAGGCAAGTTTTTAATTACGTCTAAACTTGTATGGAGTAATGACAGGTGCTAATTAATTTGACATGACTAAACTAAATTGTATCTTCTGTCCTTTTCTTAATGAAATAGAAAGAAAAAGATGCACTGAACTCAAATTTTGTTTAGTTTGTGAACAAGGGAATCGGCACCATTAACAGACTAGTGCTATTATAATTTAAATGACTTTTTTAACCCCCGACGTAAAAACGACGGGGTGTTATCAAGTTTGACGTGTCTGTCTGTGTGTGTGTGAATGTGTGTGTATATGTCTGTGGCATCTTAGCTCCCGAATGCATGGACCGATTTTGATTTTGTTTTTTTTGTTTGAAAGGCAACTTAATCGAGAGTGTTCTTAGCTATGATTCAAGAAAATCAGTTCAGTCGTTTGAAGGTTATCAGCTCTTTTCTAGAACTCGCTCACCAACATACAGCGCAGTTATCGGGTTTGGACTCATTGTAGGTACTGGTCTCAATAAATAGGTTATACTCGTAGCTAGATTGTGATTAGGGTCTGATGATGGAGAAGGAAGTACTACTTTGGGAAAAATACCTACAGGGGCGTAGATTTTTAATGACACTATTTGACATTTTTTATTCTGTGACATTTTATGATTAATTTATTATACTGACCATCAATGTATATTATGTATGCATAACTGATTATTATGTACTTCGATTGAAGTGTCATTTGTAATTTAGTTTTATATATTTTTGGAAATTTTATAAATTTGGACGCCTTACGGGTGAAACATGTAGGTCCGATGTATTAAATATTTTGACATCCTGCACGCTTAATTTGCATGTATACACATGTTTCTGACAAATAAAATTATCGTTATCTTTATAAAATACTGCCTATCCCAGATTAATGCTATCCAATTCATTAAAGAGCAAACAAGAAAAATATTTCTATGTACATTTATTAGCAATAAAAGTATTTATATCGGCTATAAACATCTAAATTGTTTTTATCCCTTACTTTTCGCATTGAGATAGCCGCCATTACGTCTTAGACTACGGAGATAATCGAAAGATACAGTGCCCGTGTCGTGAAAAAATTCTACGAGTATTGGCGTATTTACAATCTTACAGTATACTATGGGCTATTTTCCTCTGGAAACGATGGATATTGATGGCCGTAGCCTTTTATGTGGCCGCTAAATCTTGGAAGCAAAAGATAATGTGAAAGTTCAATAACATCTTTAACTCGTCTTCAAGGCAGGTAGTTAGTTAAACGTGAACAAAAACATTGATAAATGCCAATTTATTAGTTGTGTTGCTCATTTTGAGCTATGAAATTGCGACACGAGCTATGATTTTCTTGACCGAAAACGTTTTCGGTCAACAAAATAGGCGATCGGACTTCCGACATTATAATTGCGTTATAAGTAATTACTTATTGAAGCACATGATCAGATTTTTTATCAGAATTCTATCATTACCAGTTGGTACACACGGCTACATATTAAGCTATACATTTCCTGTATAAGCTGACCTCTCAATGTACGGAAATTCTATACAATACGAGATCAGCATAAACTGGAAATTTATAGCTTGATATGTAGCCGTATTTATACTATACCAACAGTTTATATCACAAAAAGTCAAAAAAGTACCAAATCCTTCACCTTATACGTACATTCTAAGGAAGACACTCCATCACGGTTGATCAAACCGGTCATAACTTAGCTCCATTTTTATCCACAATAAGACCCAACATTTTTACAATAAATTTACTTCTCAGCTTTAAAAGCTTTTCAGAGAGAAATCACCGATCGCACAGCCATTAAACTTACTTTGTCTCGTGCTGGAAATATTGACGAACACTGGGCAATGCTGGGCAATACCGATAGATGTCGGCGTAGGAAGGTGGCGAAAGATTATTAAGCTATTACAATACATCAGGCTATTACGAGAGAGAGCAGTAACGTAGATGAATGCAAGCCATTTATTTTAGAGTGGCACAAATGATAAGCGGTAGCGGGTTGGAGTTGGGAATAATGGAGTCGATATTTTTTGTTTAGTTCCATCAAGGTTAAGGTCTTAGATAAAACCTTTTTTTGGTTAAATAAAAGGGACGACGTTTGTCACCATTTGAGGAACCTTGTTAATACCTACTCACGACAGTGGTACCTATTGTGACAACGTTCTATTTATTTCAATAACGCAGAGGCTTTATATAAAATAAATACTCTTTATTGCCTAGGTTTTAGTTATCCAAATCCATAGTAGCCAAACAAACGTGTTTTGGCGAAGACAGCTTAGGGATTACAATTAAAGAAATAGTAAATGCTTCTATCTTAAACAACTATTTATTTCACAACTTTGCAAATTTCAAATTGTTTCTTAAAAATTCACACTCAAAGGCATGCATCATGGTTTGCCTTTTGTGACATTTTTAAACGGTTATTTCTAATAATCGCTCCCGCTATCGCTTATACTTTTTCCACAGCATTATTCAGCACGTTCTGTAAATGATCGCAACACTTTCTGCAGATAACAATAATAGGTGCTCCGGCGCAGCGTCTCGTGTAAATAGTCTATTTTGTATCTAGCTGAGGATAACTGAATTTTATGGCCAAGAGTGGTAGTATTGTCTGCCTTTATTTAATGATAATGAAGGACCAAGAATTATTTTTCTCTTTCTTTATTCGAAGTAATTTACGTCTAGGACTAGTACCTACCTACAGTTAAACTCGATAGATTTGAGTTAAGCTTATTCATGGTACACAAAAAGTCAGGCAAAAAGACTAAAATTTTATATTGGGACGGCGTAATCGTCTAAAACCAAAGCTTTACCATTTTATTATAATTGAAGATTTATGTCGAACCTACCACAAACCCTTGTAACATTTAATAAGGTGCATCAGACCGTAAGAAATTACCGATAACATAACTATAACTAAACCGCCGTTCAATGTTACATCTTTTTGTCCTTTGCCTAATGACCCGAACTACCGAAAGCGGACTAATAAAGCAGAAAATAATCTCTTTAAATGCGAATTTGTAGAGCTTCGTATCCACACTTAGGCTAACCCAAATCTCTTTTCGATAAAGAGAAGAAACGGTTGGTTGAATCGAAGAATTCGTTGAGAATAAGGCCGGGCTTCTACGAAATTTTTTTTTGCGAGATAATTCCTCAATTTTCAATAGAATGGAAATTATTAAGCGCCCACGTAATGGCTTCCAGTTCGATGGAGTTTGGTTTAATATAATTTATATTGGGCTAAATTATAAAATATATGGAGTTTTTTTATTGAATATGTATTATGTTTTATTAGAATTATCTCAAGATTAAAGAAAAGCTTTCTTAAAATACGTTATTCTTATAGAAAACCATCTCTATAGCTCTCAATTCGATCCATGTATAACAACACACAAATGGCAACATGATTAAGTACATACAAAACCAACTACAACCCATAGTAAATCGCACGTAATGCACCGCGACAAAATGAAAGCGTATTTCCACGGTGACGTACTCTATTTACGTCATCACATAATTCTCGCGTCCACAATTTCCCGAGCGAAAACAAGAAAAACAAAACCAAACCGCACCAAGAATAATTCTCGAATCAACAGAAGTTCGCCTCAGCTATTTAAAACCCATGTAAGTTAGCTTACGTAGGAGTTTAGACTTTGTAACTTGGGGGTTAAGTGATAAAATCGTGTGTGTGAGAATGGAGGGTTGTCGGCTAGTGGGGCGACAGATCGATACCGGGTTACCGATATAAATAGGACGGGCGAACTTAAGGCCGTATGTCCTCAAACGCTCGGTTTCGTTGGTAGGGATCGATTTTAGTGCTTAATAGTATCGCGATCAGACTCGAAACTGGCTTAGTTAACTATATAGGTATACCCCGCATATTGAATTGGAAAGCGAGATGTGAAGTGGAAATTTTGATTCCATTATCGCGGGGATTATGCAAAACTGGCAAGTTTAGAAGTAGGGGAGGGATGGGCTCGTAACAAACTTTTAGGGTGATAATATTATAATCTTATTGTGGTATTACTTCCTTAACATGGAGATAGGAGCGTACTTTACAAGTTGAATATTGATAAACTAGAGAGATTTTATTGTAGGTGTTTAGGTATTATTTGGCTTTTTTTATACTTTTGGTTGGAACCCATAAGAATAGCATTTCTAAAAGAAAAAATAAAGAATAAATGAAAGACTCAGTAGTTTGGAGAGCTGATCTTAAAGGTATCATCTTGATTTCTTAAAAAGTCAAAACGCCATCCGAAAACCACCCATTACTTGTATGAAAATGTTAAAACCATCAACATTACATAAACATAAAGTCACACATCGTAAATTAGCTAAAACAGCTGAACATCGTGTGTTATTGTGTTCAAACTATCTAATGCCAGATAGCGTGCCACTCCGCTATCACGACAAATACATTACCTTTTAACGGCACTAGGTATGCGAAACGGTTCGTTTTGCATCCTGATTTTAACCATTTATTTACGTAACGGTTTAATTTAACTGCTACATTCGAGTTATATTTGTGAGCTTCTAAATAGAGCAGACATCTATTTTTGAGGAGTTTTTGGAGTGGGTAGATCGAAGTTTAACCTATTTCCGAATTTGGTCTTTCTTTTGTTTTATTAATGGATGGCTGGGACTATAAATTTGTTTGAATCTAGTGTGTTGTTGTTTTAAATAGTAAATGGATAGCTTTGTTGCCATTTTAGACAAGTTTCTAGCCCGCGAGAATCAATATTTTTTTACGTTTTTGCAATTTGAAGGTCAGTGCCAGGTTGTATCTTGATCAAAATATGATTCGCGACCATAACAGATACATATCTATTTACAGAATTATGATCATTAGATCATTAACACATCTCTCTAAGTTAGATTTGTTCCCCAATGTCATAATTCCATGAAAAAGTTTATTTTTTCATTCAATGGAACAAATCTGACTCAGAAAGATGTATTAATGATTATAATGATTATAATTCTGTAAATACATAAATCTGTTATAATCGGGGATCATATTCTG
Source organism: Atethmia centrago (assembly GCA_905333075.3). Taxonomy (NCBI): domain Eukaryota; kingdom Metazoa; phylum Arthropoda; class Insecta; order Lepidoptera; family Noctuidae; genus Atethmia; species Atethmia centrago. The sequence continues at coordinate 22,271,879 of HG995378.1, read as the reverse complement.
ATCAAAATAAAATCTGACATTGACCTGCAAATTGCAAAAAACCACCAACCAAAAGAAAAATTGAATTTCGCGGGCTACAGCTTTTCTTCACTTTAAACTGAAGTTTTTTTTGCGGGCAGTGTAAGGGTGCTCCCTTCGGCATCCTTGTGGCGATGCATAGGGGAAAGTTCATCCAGCATGTCCAGCATGACGTATTCTGACTGACATGATTACGATGGTACATTAATCGCCTTCCATATATCAAAACTCCAAATGGACACATATTCGGAATCTTTAACTGCAATACAGTCTAAAAAGGTGGTGTGGGTACAATTGAACCTCTGCCAGCCTTTATACGTCGGATATTCGAAACAGTAGGTATGTTAATTCTAGTAAGAAACTTGCAGCTAAATTATCTACTTCCGGAATCTTGACCTACTTATAACAATTTGATTTTAAGTACTCCATTCTGATGTGACAGGTCTATTATGGTGTTACCGTGTTTTGAGGCATGGAAAGTTCCTTTCTAGGTAATTATTTTTATAAGTGACTGAGTTAGTTACGACTAGCTCAAACTGAAACTCAAACTCAAAGCATTTATTTCAATTAAACCATTTACAGGCACTTTTGAATTGTCAAAGAGTCGGTCAGTTAGAAATATGAAGCTAGTTGCCCATTCCAAAGCGTAGTAGGTACCTATGGAGAAGAACGGGCAAGAAACTCCATGGACACTCTTTTAAATTATATTGATACATAAAGATCAGTACAAAAATAATGTTGAAATTATAACTACATGTGAGGACGACGTAAAATAAAAAAACGCGTTCATAGTAGCAAAATAAACAGACACAATTTCTAAATAAAATAATTACAAATAAGCCGAGGAAGCTAAGAGCATTGCTCATGTAACCTTGTATGAAACATTCAGTTATCATTACGAAAACCACCCAAGATATATTTTCCGGGATTCAAGTTGCCTCTCTACCGAGTTTTATAAATGTGTTCGGCAGTTCAGCCGTAAAACAACCTACTGAAGTCGAATTAATAATTCACTGATAATCTGACTATATATATTACACAAACTGACAGCTAGCACATGTCAGATAACTCCAGTGAATTAATAATTTGACTTTTCTTTTCTATCTAGATGACATTTGGGTTAGCAACCAGTAAAAGGTTGAAAATAATTAACCTTGTGTCAACCGGTTAAAGGCTCCTGTAGACAGGCGCGACGCGACGGTGCGACGTGACACTGGTAGAAAAAATTCCCACCAAAAAAAAAAGAAGCCTGATGGACTGATAAAAGTAATATTAATCCCTTGAGAGCAAGTCCCTTATACAAAATCTATCTGCAAAAAGTAAAATAGCCACTATTTTTCTCTGTAAAATACATTATATAATACGTACAAAACTACCTTTTGGAAATCAAACTAGAATTTTCTATTTTTCAACATTTCTATTTTTCTGGAAATTTTGACGTTCAAAAGTGCATAACGTGCCTATTTGAAATTTGACTTTGACTTTGACATTGACATGATACAACTCCCCCTAACCTTAAAATATCAGTACCATCCCTCAACTCTATAAAGGTTGATCCCGACCCCATCAATAGGTATGATCCCTTTGATCCAAGACACTAACGCTTCCTAAAGCCTTTATGGAGGCTTTAATCGCAAATCAGCAGTACCTTTGTGATTAATCTTAGGTAAATTAATTACCCCGACCTTCATACTTCACGGCTCACATGTTTAGGCAAACTGCCGTGGCTTGGGAATCCGCCATATTACTGTTCTGAGGTACAAGCGATAGCGGTTTGAGTTTTACAATAGGGAATGTGCATGTATTTTTTTTTCACTATATTAATAATAGACAGTAATATAAACCCAAGAAAAGTGTTAAATGTTAAAAGGAACTACTTGTTGTTGCTCAAAAAAATTATGCATCTCCAACAATTTTCTAGTACAGTTCAAACGACCGTTTCTGTCGCGGGCATGATGTAACGTCATTTACCACGAATGTTTTTTGTTTGCATCTGTTTGTAGCCCCAAATCATATAAATTAAAATATTTTTTGTGCTTTATTCAATCAATAATCGCACTTACTTACTTGCCTTACTGAGATTTCAAGCACTTTGCTAAGAATATATTTTAGTTTTTTTCGTCATTTCCGGCATTGTCGAAGACGACACGTTTTGAGTTTGCATTCCGTTCCACCAAAAAACGCAACATAATTTAATGCATTGTAAAATAAGTAATGCATTAAAAATGTAAAAAAATCTTGACTCCTTACACAATGTATATTTAAATAATTAATAAGTTTTGAGTTACTTGCATATATTTTGAGTTTAGTTTTTTGTGCCAACGTAATGTAGTACCTACCTACCTACCTATACGTATAGTGATAATATTTCAACACTGATAATATTTAAAAACCGTACATCATGAAGTATTTTTTTCAATATATTGTGGATGTAATTTTGTATAACAAATAATAATGCTTATATGTATTAGAATGACACACATGGATTTGAGCAATTGAAATACCCTTACATTTAGGCAAGATTCAAAAGCGAATTCCTCCAAAAACATTGATATTTTTTTATTGCGTTTCTAAAATAGCATTTTTGAAAGCATACTTTTATGTACCTAATGTGTGTTTTGTGTGCCTTTTTGCGAAAAGAAAACCGCTTTTGAATTTTGCGTGAGTGTAATGTTCATCGTGACTGATTTACGTTGAACTCAAATTGCAAAACTCATAATTCATAGTTAAGTACAATTTAGCTAACATATTACTTAAAATAGAAACGGACACAGCCTGCCACAAAGTTCATAAGCAAGTTTGATTCTCACAAAAAAAAATCATTTCATAAATCTCTGTTCACTCACATTTGTACCACAGTCGTAGGCCGCCATTTCTCGTCATGACCTTCCTTGTGACAAGGGTGGCTTTGTTTGAGATATAATGGTGGGAACCATTTAGCTGGAAAATGTGCCTGGAAGCCTCATTCCTCTGTATTATGTTGGTAGTACGTAACCTAGATAATTGTGCTGAATTATTGTCTCTGTCGCATCCGTGATGTTGGTGGTTTTGTACTTATGTGACGTCAGAGTTGGGATGTGGGATGTCAAAGTTTTTGCAGTTTGGTGATTTGTCATGTTTTTATAATATTGTAGTATGTCACATCTTATCTGGAGTGTGTTTATGAGAAAGTAATTTATTATAGGTACAGTTAAATTATACAAAAATATGTTTGAGGCCCTCACAATAAATCTTTCTTTACACGGTACATTTCGCAAAACTTTGTTTATTAATTTTCTAATTTGACCTCCAAAAGTGACCCTCCTATTCAAAATTCATTTATTTACGTTACACGTCCGTGTTTGGGTCACAGAAATTCATAAGTGTACCAAATTTTAACTTAATCGGTCCAGTGGATTCGGAGCAAATCGGCTGGGGCAGACGGACAGACAGCCAGACACACGAGTGATCCTATAATGGTTCCGATTTTTACTTTTAAGGTACGGAACGCTAAAAACTTGGAAAATTGTTTCTATATTGTATTTACAAAGAGGGGCCGGCTAAAGCGGGGCAGACTTCTTCAATGGTGCCGATTCCCTTGTTCACAAACTAAACTAAATTTAAGTTCAGTGCATCTTTTTCTTTCTATTTCATTAAGAAAAGGACAGATGATCAATTTTAGTTTAGTCCTGTCAAATTAATCAGCGCTTGACGTAAATTGACGTAATTTTAGTAGGCAAGTTTTTAATCACGTCTAAACTTGTATGGAGTAGTGACAGGCGCTGATTAATTTGACAGGACTAAACTAAAATTTATCTGTTGTCCTCTTCTTAATGAAATAGAAAGAAAAAGATGCACTGAACTTAAATTTAGTTTAGTTTGTTAACAAGGGAATCGGCGCCAATGACTCCGTCTAGATACTAACAATTTTCTTAATCTCGGTGTTTCCTTTAAGTTCATAATCAGTTTAGATAATAAAATGATCAGCATTGCGGTATTCTTTTATAATATACCATATACCATCATATCTAGGGTTGCCAACTTATTGTACAAGAAATAAAGTATATTATGGTCAAATTGGGAAAATAAACAGTATTTCGGAAAAATAAACAGTATTTTTTAATGGATACATAATTCATTAGTGCTACTCGCGCAACTCATCAATTTAGCACCAATTTTAAAGCCAAATAGAAGAGGAGATTTTTGTTTATTAAATGTATTAAAGCTCTATTTCTGTTATCCCACCACTTAGCATTCATCACTGAATACCTTCATTCTGTGAATACTGAGGTGGCAGAACTAACTAAGTATAATACTAGTAATTAAAAGGTTTTATGTTAACAATTATCTGTTTACAATGTCCCGAAAATTCAAACATTAACATTTTCATTCTGAAATTAAGGCTAGCTGAATAGAGATGATGACAATTTTTTTTTGCCCGTCTGGTACCAAGATTATTAAATAATATTGGACACGTGTTTTTTCTTTTTTTACGTAATCAAAAGATTAAGGCGATACATTGAGTTAAATTGTGACATGACTTGCTAGATTTTATGTTGAATTGTGACGTAGCGAGCCGGGCTCCCCAACTTTAATGCGTTTTATCTAAGTATTTTTCTTAATATGATAAAGCAAAAAATACGTGTCTAATATTTTTTTTTATTATCTGCCTGACGGACTAAATAGGATTTCGTTTTTTTTACCCAGGCAACATCCCTATCACCACCCTCGGCCATACCCAGGCGCATGCACTATGTTCTACGTAGTAGATGAAACTTTTAATTTAGGTTAAGTATAGTTCAGGATATCAGTGAAAACAGTATATTCATATACTTTATTGTTGTTCAACAGTAAACAGTATTTTAGGGTGAAAAAGAGTATAATACTGTTTTTAAAAGTATGGCAACCCTACCTACATGCAACGTGGGATATAAGTAATAGGAATTTCTTATGCACCTACGTTAGGTACCTAGGTTGTGTTAAATTAACGTTTTCAAAGGTTAATTACGAATACAATGCTTTCATCTTTTGTTTGAAAACAAAATATATTTGAATATGCCAGTCAAGTTCGAAAGGGCATCGATTCACAAGATAATATTGATTGGCATTCAAAACAGAAATTGGTCTCGGCAAGCTTACGTGTCGTAGACATTTTACGATATTTTTATACCTTTTCAAAAGTCGCTTGAAGGCATTATGTATATTGAGAAGACGGTAGACCCTAAGCCAATATAGAACATCTCAACTCCTTTCAGAAGTTAATCTTAAATCGTTTCTTTCATAAGAAAGTTTATTCGACAAATGTCATTCGTTTCAAGCAAACTTATCTCGGTACTCGAAATTTCTAAAGAGTCCTTCAAGGGGTTTTGGGTCGATTTCATTTATTCCGCAGAGACCATCTGTTTGCGCCTTATCTAAAGTCGCGGGAGTAGTTCAATACGATGTGATTTCCGCCTAATAGAGAGGGAAATTGAGGAAAACCCAGAAAATATAGTATAAACTATCAAGCATTTCGATGTTTTGGAGAAAGCCTCTTGCAAAAACAACTCTTAAAATGTTCCTAAACTACTTGATTAATTAACCAAATAGAACTGTGCTGTTGCCTTCACGATCGAGGCACGACATTTGAGTTCTGTTGAAATTAAACTAACTTCGCAAAAGAATATTGATTTTTAACTTGTAGGCAAACTTTGCGTGATCAGAAAATAGTAAAATGTTATAGATGACGACAGCCTTAAATAAGCAATGAACTAACTTAAATATATTTCATCGTCTTCAAGAAACTTCGTTGGTTAGATAAATATTTGTGTTTTCCTCCGAAGCCCTATCGCCGATTGATCTCAAAGAGGAAAATATTTTTTTTTGCAGCGACCATGTTTTCCCAATCTATCTCCACGATATTTTTATTACGTCCTCCGGCTATGTATCTTTATCGAGCGAAATGTATAGCAGTAAATATGATTGGTAGAGGTACTTTTCGTTGATTTTGTATCAAATCTTAAGAATTTCTTGTTCATATTCATAAATTATGTACATCAATAGAACCGGGTTTTTGAAGCAGAAAGTTCTATAGCTGCGTTGAGCGATTTTTGGTAGGGCAACTACCAAAAATCGCTCAACGCGGCTGACAAATGGGCTCGCGACACCGGTTAGCATAACCGTGAAATGCTAATGTGACGTGTTGCGCCAGACTGGCGACGCTCAGCGGCCTCTGTACATGTATGTATACGCATATCTGTATATATATATTATTCTAAAGTTTTAAGTTTTCACTTCTGGCAGTCCTTGAGTAATCTCTATGTTCATACATAGAGATTATACTCAGTTTTAGCACGAGTGATTTTAGATCCGACGAACACGCTTGATTATAATTAAACTATGTGATATATGCTAGCTAATGAAACTTTTACGGCCCTTTATGCTGAAATTGAGACTGGTCGATAAGGAAGTCCAACAAATAAACAATACATTTCCCTAACTTAAACAAATTGCAATAAAATTCACAAGTAAGTTATAAATATACGGACTGCATCGTACAATGATCGTTCACACCATCTCATGTACCACAATCACGTACGAATGAAATATCCAGTGACATTTCCAGTCTGAAATATATACCAGAACCGTCTAGAACTTTCCAGCTGTCGGCTAAACTACGAAATAGTACCTATCCAGTAGATAAACGTAGGATGTAATAAACATGGAGGAGATAGTTGCAATAGCATTGTATATTTCGAAGCTAGTTTAGGTACTGGTATAAATTCGGTAGTGAGTTTACTAGACGGGTACAGAGAATTTTGTTTGTGAAAATATGTTTCAGGTGTTTGGGAAAATCCGTTTGTGTTTTGTTTTTGTGTAAGCCACAAATGATGTAGATTCCGGTACAAAGGGCCATATGGGCATCATATTCCCTGAAATAATATTGTACCAAATAGCTTAACGGGGCAACTTAAGGCGCTGACAAGAGGCAAATGACCAAAATAGGCTTGTCTTAAGAAAAAAAACTTGCCTAATCTGTATAGTTTGTGGTAGCGGAAAAATTATATGTTAATTTTGAACATATTTCTCAGAACTTGGTTGTTACCAAAACACGTTTTGAAGAACAAAAACAAAACAAGAACGTCTTATTTGAATGCAGAACTTGGTTGTTTTTTATTTTCGATTACTCAACTCAATTTTGAGTAAATAGATAATTGCTTAATATTTTGCAATAAATTACAAGCGTTGTGTCATTACGCTTCTCTTTCTTTTCTATGCAATCTGACAGTGACCGCGGTTTAGGTGTTGTCAGCGTCTTAACTAGGCAACTTAAGGGATTGGGTTAAGAAGACCCTTCATGAAAAATCATGCTAATTTTATCGTCAATCTGTTTACCAGCCGTATAATGGCAACCCTCCCATGTTTATAATAAAATTATATTAAAGCTGCCTCGTTGGTCATCTAGTGATCGCAAGCACTACTGCTGAGCATGAGGTCCTGGGTTCGATTCCCGGGTCGGGCAAAGTGTTATTGGATTTTTCTATCAGGAATTTCTCAGTAGCAGCCCGGAATGTGGATTTGCGCTCGGTTGATGGCAATAGGCTCGCCCCCTATTACATGGGACTTAAACATAACTGGCGAAATGTGGGTGTACTACAGGTACACCTCTGCCCAACCTTTCGGGGAAACAAGGCGTGATGTTATGTTATAATAATGCTGTCGCTAAGCAGGATATTCATCAGTCACAACCACCCTATTTTAATGGGCATAGGGATGACCCTATGCCCATTAAAATAGGGTGACCCAAAGACCACACCTCTTCTATTAATAAGTATATTGTCTGTGATGGCATCATGCGCGTCTGCCTTGTGCCATAAAACTGTAACTAGCACAGATAGCACTACAGACCTGTCAAACATATCAATCAATCTAAAATTGATGTTACAAGGTTAACCGTCGGTTCGGTACTAGATTCTATATCCATTTATTGGCGTGTCAGTTAAAGATTGCGTAGTTCATCATGATGAATCTGCTGATAAGGCTGATTGACGTTGGGTTTTTCTTTTGACGAAAATTGTCTTTTGGTGAGTCGAATTGTTAACTAGTTATAGTAAAGTTGGTGAGTGGAAATACGATTTATTTTAGTAAAAGAATTTAACTGTAACCACGTTTCCGTATTAAGAGAAAACGCGTTCACGTGGTCGTTGGCGTCCATTCCATACTAACGTAATTCCTGTTTTGTCTCTGGTTAATTATACCTACTAGTCCAATTTTTTTACGATAGATATAATGTATATCTACCACTGCCATGTCCCTACATTTTGTTTTATGGCGTTATTATATATTTTTTTCTCAAATTAATCAAGTATCATTAACCAGGGCGAACAGGGGAAAACAGACGAATGCGTTAGTATGGAATGAAACCCAACGACCTCGTGACCGCGTTTCCTCTTAGGTATCAATCTTTCATAAACCTTCCATGGTTTTTATCGACTCAGGTACCTATGTAAGTTCTACGCATTTTTATCCGTTTATATTCCTTATCGTGCAAGCGTTCCGTAAGATAAAAACAGCCCATTTCACCTGTATTGTACGAAAATAAATCCCAAGGAAAATGCATAAGCAACAAGAATAGAAGATATTTCTGGTGATAGTTCTCAAAAATTTTAATATAGTCGGTTGTAGGAAAAAACCAAGGCGACAGTCACGGCCATCCCGGCACGTGACTTGACACGCAATAATGAGCACGGTGTCTCTTACTATTGTACCCTCCTACGTAAAATATGATATTTTATTTGACACGTTTTTACTTCTATGTAAACGGATAACTAATAATAAAATTATCAACTGTAGTACTTGTACCTCGTCTATCATTCTTTTCAAATACAAGTAACGCCAAGTCAAGACTGCAACTGACTTTTTCGAAGCGTAACCCCGCGTCTTAAACAACAGCGATCCGTAGTCGCGCGACGAATCATTTTGGTTAGGACGCGGGGTAAAAGAGCGCAACAATCGCGTATTCGCACGACCGATCGTTTTGATTAGGACGCGGCCTAAGACGTCAAAACTCATCTTATAAAACATTTTCAACAATATTTTACGAATTCTTATGTCTCACGTATTGGCATTTACGTCTTGTAGATAAACTGATTTATCAATAATATTGCCAACTCAATCTCGTGTGTTACAAATAATATAATATTTTTGAAAAGGTTTCTTATCGAATACTGTCAACTAACACAATGTGTTTTAGAAGGACTTCCGATATTTGGAGTCATGACAGGAAGAACTTGAACATATGCAATGATACCTTATCTTTGTCATTAATTTTTTAGTTTATCTTATATTCGTTCCGATCGCTCTTACTTTCGGGATAATCAGACCAAAAATCTGAACGTGTATATCTTAAAAGGAAATCGTCGCTGTAGATTAGTATAATGTCGTATGTGTTGTTACAACACTATTCGCTCACGAGTCGCGACACGTTGGAAGGCCAAAGTTAATTCAGTGCGGAAACGTTAGCCAACATCCAGACCGGGGATCGACGACCGGATATCACAACAAACCACCGTAACTATACTCGTTTCGCGACGACAACTACGTATTTTTGTCTTATCTTAACCTAAATAAATCAACAAATGTGTTTCTGAAATCTAGGCCACATTTGCTTACCCTAATTTAACTGCAAACAAAACTGCAATTGACTCGTTAACTAGGCCATACAATGAAAATCGATTAATACGCAGAATCGTCTTCAAACTTATCGCCATTTAAATATTAGATCTGCAAATCACCGAGGAACGACAATTCTGAGTAGCGAATCGATTTAATTTCATTGATTTGTTTCGATTACGTCGCATAACTAACTAGTCCGCCTCTGTACATTTGTGTGCTTAAAGTATTAAACAAATAAATAAATAAATAAATCGATTTGTGTGTTTAGCTTCAATAAAACTGTTCAGTAAGGAAATTTATTTTTATTTATGAGAACAAACGGTCCGCCCGTTTGTTCTCATTGTCATGGCCATAAGCGAGGTCATCTTCAACGACCGAAGTTAAATAGAGCCAACAGTTCGCACCGTCACCAAAACCGAAATACTGCGTCACGATTTTTATTTTTCTACTTGATATGATCACTCAGATAACCAGCCAGAGCAATAATGTCTATGGACCAGCTACACCAAAAGGTCGCTGGATGTCTTGCGCGTCCAATATAATAATATTTTCAGAATGCTCTTGAGACTGCCCCGTTTCTGTAGTGCGTCGGAAATGTTTGCATAGATTCGAACCGAAGGCTTTCATGCGATCATTCGAAAAAAGATCGCATTGCTAGTAACTAGAACACGGGCCAGTAGCAACAGCATTCTGAAAACAGTGTCAGAGAATTTTTATTCTCCCATTTTGAGGCATTTTGTGGAGAGGATGGCCGGGTGAGTAATTTGTACCCTGCGTGGTCATCTTCTGTACAAAGTGCTTCAAACTCATATAGTATATAATTATTTACTTTGCTTACTAACACTAGCTTTAAGGTATTACTAACATTATGGATCTTTGTTGTCTTTATAAATAAATTTTGATTTTATTTTAATAATATTTTTTCTTTTGTCCACAGTGAGACCAAAAATGCATATTGAAGTGCAAGTCGCCCTAAACTTCGTCATATCCTACCTGTACAACAAGCTACCAAGACGGCGCGTCAACATCTTTGGCGAGGAGTTGGAGAAGGCGTTGAAAGACAAGTTCAGGGGCCACTGGTACCCCGACCGGCCATGCAGAGGGTCTGCCTTCCGGTGCCTGAAGACTGGGGGCCCATTGGACCCCGTGCTGGAGCGAGCGGCGAGAGAATCCGGAGTACCAGTCCGGGATGTTCTTGAACATCTACCGCGGGATCTCGCCGTCTGGGTGGATCCAGGTGAGGATCAACACTTATACCTACCTATACTTTATGCCAAGTTAACACCTAATCTCATCAGATTAGGTGTTAACTTATTCATCACTTATATTCCATCGAATAGGCAAATAAGAATAGGTTAGGTGTAGGCAGGGACAGACATTCTTACAGTCGTAGCAGTTTATTCAATTCAAAACTCTAAGAAACTTTGTTCGTGCTACAATACAAATCAAAAACACCCCGACCCAAATAGAATTCCGCTGTGAAAAGTTAGAACTGTTCCCCAGTAAATTGTTCTTAGTTTTGCTGTGGGAAAATTTTGAGCAACGTCACTAACACTGAAGTTTTGACGCTATCCCAGCGTCGTTCCGCTTGGCTCCGTCGTTTGCCAAATATGTGACGTCTCGCACAATCTATGTAGACCAAATATTATCATCATACTAACTTTGTCCGTTGTCGAGACAATATTACCTTCATTTCCCATCAGGTACAGTTTTAATAATGTCGCCGTGGCGACAGCTGATCTGTTTACGCACGTCACTAAAGCAGATAATAGTTACAGAACAAACGGTGTAGAAATAGCAGTAGGTACCTACCTAATAGCCAATAATTACTAACATTCGACCCGGAATTCTATTTGGCTTTATGAGTTTAATGATAACGTAAAAGCGTGGATTCTTTATAAGCAAACAATGCAATTAGATAAACGTTGAAATAACACAGTCATAGCACTTAACCAATTTTCATAGGGCATTGCATAATGCGCAAAATAAACCAGGTCGACAAACAGACAATTGCTCCGAGAACGATATTTATGATGATTGTAGTAAGTACGTTACTTGCAACTAGAACGTAATCTTCATACTGAACTAGATAAAAGCCGTCCAGTCTTGTTACCATAGCGTTGTTTGTCTAGAAACAAATCAAAAAGTTAGAACAAGTCTCGGGTGTAACTGGATAACTTTAGCACTCGAAAACGCTTTGGCATAACTTTGTAAAAACATGTAAGAGCTCGTGTGCTCAATGCGAAACCGATATCTCGAAATGAATCTTGAAAAAAGATCGAGACCAAAAGTAATGTGATTCCTGACACAATTTCACGAGGTTGAGTGCCGAGATTGGATGGTGAACGAAATAAAGACGAGATTTTCTCTCGTGTTTCAGGCGAAGTATCATACCGCATCGGAGAAAAGGGCGCGGTGAAGGTGCTCTTCAGTAGCGACGAGCGAGCTGCCGATGAGAGGACCGATAGAGAGGTAAGGACCACATTCAAACCCAGATAATTAATCAAGATGTAGGTAGGTATACATAATACTGATGCTGTATTCCTAGGACGATACTCACATACTTCCTTTGCTTCCTCCACGTTCATACATCTGACCTTATTGGCGATGTCCTACAAAAAGGTCAGGTGCGTAGTAGTTACCTATTAGCGAACGGTGTGCGTGTAAAACCAGACTGGAAATATCAATTTATATCATTTATTGCTTCTGTAGGAAATAGTCGAATAAATTATTGTTGTTTGGCTATGTGTTTTGGCAATAAAGCACGTCAGGTGGCGCATGTCGCAAGCCAGTTATCAATGATGAATTTACACGTCTATAGAAACAACGGCATGCGTATTTTGGCCTTAGTACATGTGTAGATACCTAGCCTGGTATGACACGAAGGTGGAAATAGTTTCTTCTAGTATAAAATTCACCTTTGATCCTTCACCTGAGGCAGCTATCGGGGACCAGCAGATAATGAGAAAACCAATACCAGTCCAACTGGCCAAGGTGTATGACTGGTCGGACGTCAGGTCTAGACGCAGTAGAAGCGTCACCAGTTTAAATAATTTAGCTGTAGTTTGCTCAGTTTGAGAGCAGGAAGATAGCTTACCTTAACCTTTATTTTATGTTCCTGCTATAACACCTGCGTGAATGTTAACGACTGTGCCAAACTGCGCTTTAACTATGGCGTTGAAAATAGCACTCGTAACATATTTTCAACGCTGTTAAGGCGCAGTTTGGCTACATTGTGGTTCAGCTCCAAAACTTATAATTAACCACGTTCAAAATGGGGGTAGTAGCCGCTACGGTACTGTGTTCCTACTCGGCGCGTGCGGCGCATAGAAAAGACTGCGCTAATGTAGCCAACGTAGTTTGATACGTTATTTAACGTGCTAAAACCCTTTGACGTGTCGAAGCAAACAAAAAAATTACGCGTCATTTATGTAGATACATTTCGACTAGGTGCTATTGCCGTGCTGCAAGGCGCGACACAGCTATAGTAGTCGGTGCGGTAACCAATAATGATGTGGGTCGCGTCGATTGTTAAGGCTCCTACATACTGGCGTGACTTGTCGCGCGACGCGACGCGACACAAAGACACCGCGTGTAGCGCTACAAGCGGTGCCTTTGTGTCGCGACACGCGCGCGTCGCGCGATAAGTCGCGCCAGTATGTAGAAGCCTTTAGTCATGAATCAAGATGTTGACTGATATTAACTATCGATTATCGACTTTTACCACCTGTGATGATTTAATTATATTGTATGAATTGATGTGATACTCTAGATTAATTAATAATGTATGTAAATAAATAATTGTGTAAGTAAATATTATTTTCTACAAATATATTTTTAGTAAATACTTAATTACTAATTAGATAAAATGAAAGTAGCCTACCCGTGTTAGGTAATTTACGCGTAAAGGCTCCTACATACTGGCGCGACTTGTCGCGCGACGCGTCGCGACACAAAGGCACCACGCCTTTGTGTCGCGACGCGTCGCGCGACAAGTCGCGCCAGTATGTAGGAGCCTTAACGACGAAGGTGCAGCGGTAGCGTTAGGAAACAATCAATGCAGAGATAGGAAGCCTCTCTCAGATAACGCTGGCTGGACCGCTGGCCAGCAGCAGGCCACAATAGGTGGCTAAAGATGTTGATTATAATGTCTGATGGTATTGTTCCAGGTGACCCGCGCGTTCAACCCTGAGGCGCAGTGCTTCCGGCCTGTGGAGCCTGCCGCAGCGCCTTCGCCCCCCGCGCCAGCCGCTTTCTCTCCAGCGCCGCCATTCCGCGCGCAGCCTCTCACCTTCACCACTGCGACTTTCGCGCAGACCAAGTTCGGAAGCACAAAGCTGAAGACGAGCAGCAAACGTGCGAACCGCATGTCGCCCACCGAGTTCAGCAACTACATCAAGCAGCGCGCGATGCAGCAGCAGATGGCAGCGCGCGCGCTGTCGCCCGCTTCGGACCCCGCGGCGTACTTCGTGGCGCGGCGCGAGCCCGCCCCGTCGTCCGCGCCCCCCTACCCGCCGGCGCCGGCGCACCTGCTGCTCGCCAACTGAGCCGCGCATGCGCGCTAGCCGCACCGCGCGACCCGCTCATAGAGTCTTTACTTTTTTACGAGAGAGACGCGCGCCGCGATTTATTTTTTTATTTTCCGCGGGGGCGTCCCGCGCCGCCCGCCGCTTGTGATATCCGTACGATTTTCCATAACTTTTTGTATTCTCGTTCGTTACGTCGATGTGTAAATTTATCGATAGGAGCAATAATCAGCCGCGCGACTCGCCGGCGATTTATTTTCGTAATATTTAATGCTGAGTCAAGTTTTTGATGTCTTCGTTCGATATCGATATATTCGTAGGGTGTAAGGGAGCGAGAGGCCGAACGGCCGCGTGCGCTTACGACGACGTACCTTCTAGAGCGAGCCTGTATACATACGTCCTCCGATGTAAGAGAAATACTGATATTTAAATATGTATACATAATATATATTCGTACGCGATAATCGTCTAATTTTTCACGTGGAAACGAGGCCAATAGAGAAATTACGTATTTTTAATATTGAAATTGATAATTCATACTTACTATTATAGTGTACTAGTACCTATGTATTGTACTCGTATGTTGTAATAAATGTTTGCATATCCGGTGGGACGTGGTCGGACGGCGGCGGGCCGCCCGAAGGCGTCGGAGATCTCACATAGTGTAATCATCACTCGTACGATTGTACCCTTATAATAATAATACTATACATAATATATTATAGGTTTAGCTACGTTTCAATCTAACAGTATTTTTTTAAGAAGATATTAGTCCTTGTGTACATTTGCCGGTCGACCGCGTCGCGGCGCCCGGCCTTAGCGTGTATGGTATACTTATATTGTTAAAAAGACATGAATATGGATAAATGATAGAAATATTTCTCAATTTCATTAAGATAACGGGTGCATGCAAATTCATAAAAAATAAATACTATGTGTTATTTATCTTTTTTATATTTCACTTGGCGCTCGGTTCAGTTTTTCAGTGGAGGTCAGTAGAGGTGGTGCACGGTAGGCTTGCTAGTGTTGTGACTGCCGCACTGCTCGCCCGGGTTCCATGCACAACACTCACAATCTTGTACCTAAACTGATATGTACAACTATTTTTTACTATTTTTATATTTTGATTTAGAATTAAGCCTAGTTGTATGAGTTCAAGCTTAAAATGTACTTTATTAACACCCTATGATTAAATTATTACGTAATAATATGTAATAATATCGGTATGATTGTCTATTGAGAAACTGACCGACATGCCACAGTATTTTGTAGATAAAATCTATAATGTAAGTTTAATAATAATACAACTTAGCGTAATGAGATTTTTTATTATAAAGATACTTTTTATTTTTCTTTCTTTTGTAAGATATATTCGATGGAAGTGTTAAAGATAATATAATATTTGCATAATATAGTAAATGCGGCTCTCCATGTCCGCTAATATAATTAGTCAATAATAATTTTTCATATTGTTGTACGACTTTTTAAGTTTATATTAAAATGTTTTGTGCAATCTATACTGTGTGTTATTTCGAATACCTAAACCCCATACGATCTCTTCAAACCAGGTGAGTTCAAAAACAGTTAATATTCTACAGAAATCAGGGTAAATATAAAATTAAAGTCAACAATAATAATCATTAAGTCACTTTATTATCAAACCACAAAGATGACAAAAGTGAACCTCATCTATGGACAATTTTAACACATTCAGACGCCGTCAAGTACAAAAATATGTATGCAGTAGGTACTATCGCGGGTGCACCTATCGGCCCACTTTGAAAACAAAATCTTGTGCTCACATTTGTTTACCGCCCCTTTTTTGCGACGACCAATAAAAATTATTTCTTTTGTTTCAATAAATTACTCAGGCTGTTACAATTATCAGTATGATCACAGATGTCTGACTACCTTTTACCCGTTCTTTTTATGGTCTTTTTTTTCATTAACAAAAACATGGGGTTTAGCAAAATCTGTTACGGCAATGCTATCAGGTGATGAGCGTAGGTAAGCGTTACTACAGCGGCTGAGCGCCGCAAGCAGGAATAGTCATTACGGTGGTCCGATATGCGGACCCGCGATAGTACTATTTAAAAATAAGTTTCTGGCAGCTATTAATATAATCCTAATAAGAGCACAATAATTAAATAAATTAGATATTTTTATTAAACTTGACAAATGATTTTAAATAAAAAGTGAGCATTGATTGTTTTGTGTGCGTATGTTTTTAGATAAAAAGAAATTGGATTTTAATAATAATAAAAAAAGACTGATTTAGATTGATTGATTTATCGACTGAACTAGATAATGTGTAAATAAAGTAGTCTGTGTAGGTTAGGTGTTTGTGGCTTAGGTCTATGACTCAACATTTACAATTGGTTAATTATATTAACCAATGAATTTTCAGCTAACTACTAGTTAACATACATAATTTAAATTTTAATTAATTTTAATGTCTGTTTTGAAGTAGCTGCTATTGCACCTGTGTAACTTTAATCCTTGCTTAGTAGCTGTAAAAGGAGTTATAAACGCTTGAGCCGATTCCAGCTGTTGCTCCGGAGAAGATTTTCTGCTCCATCAGAATCCTAATAATGTCTTGATACAAAGAAAATGGGGACTCTTTCTTCAATAGATATTGCTAATGAAACAGTAGGTAGAGCCATCTAAGTTATATGGCCAATTACCCTGTTGTTATTGAAATAAACTACATACATAACCAAACACCTGTATTCCCCGAGGGTTAGGCAGAGGTGTACCCATAGTACACCCACATTTCGCCAGTTATGTTTAAGTCCCATGTAATAGGGGGCGAGCCTATTGCCATCAACTGGGCACAAATCCAGACTCCGGGCAGCTACTGACAAATTCCAGATGGAAAATACAATAACATTTTTCCCGATCCGGGAATTGAACCCAGGACCTCATGCTCAGCAGTAGCGCTTGCGACCACTAGACCGACGAGGCTGTTGAAATAAACGTTATCTTGTAATAGCGAAATTATGAAAATCTGTGTTTTAAATACGCCAGTAAGTGTAGTGCCGCCTTTAGATAAAAACATACATTTCTACTGCATTAACTATCTTTGTATTTCACGGCGTCTCAACCAGTGATCGACAATTGACTATTGTACCAACAAATATTAATTTGATGTAAAATCGCACACAATCCAGGAAGGACATCTTTACAATTCATATCACTTAATTTGTACATTACTCAATAGATGTAAAGATGCATGTTTTAATTTATCAAAATACCTTCTTGTGTAGAAATTACCTTTTGCCCGTCAATAACTTCAAGTCATCAATATGTTTTGCTCCAATTTATATAATATTTACAACTAACGTTTCTATAATTTTAAGGCTATTGAGAAATTATAACCCAAACGTTTTCTGAAACCTCACTATTACAATTTGCAGCGGGCGGTGAAAAGGTAACGACTTTTGATGTTATGGTTAGCCTGTGAATACTATAGTACTACAAACTAATAATAAACATAGTTAATTCCATAGTATTATTATCAAGAAGTATATTTATTTACAGTGTAGAATTTCAAGAACATACACTTTTAATTTACAGGAACATTTTATATCTATTTATTATTCATGATATAATTATTCAGTTGTGTTATGCTTCGGGTACATCGTCGCTATATCGCGAACTACACTTCACGCGCTCTCTGTTGTACAGCGAGACATCGAGCAGTGTGCGAGAGAGCGCGCGAACTACAGTAGTTCGCGTTATCCCGACAATGTAGCTGTAGCATTACAGGGAACGGAAGTTACATTTTGGCACTGATTGACAGCGAAAACAGAACAATTTGTTGTAAAAGTATAAAGATAATATTAACAGTATCCAAAATCTTAATTGTATATTTTACATAAGTATTATTAATTATATTTCCAGATTTTTAGGCCTTTATCACCAAGTAGTTTTGTAAAATTATATTTTGTTACCATAGATGAGGAGATATGCCCTTAGTGGTTCACATACGAATATATATTAAAAATTACTAAAAATAATCAGTACATTTTAGTGAAACACAAATGACCTTACCATTTTTATACCAAATCAATAACTCATTGAATCCCAAAATTACAATTAAAATAACTACTTAATATTTACAAGATAAGAAACTAAACGTAATTTAAAGAAAACGCCTAAGACCGTATTATATTTGTCGATATTAAAAATAATCATACAATATAAGAAACAAATTCTTACACACAAGTAAACACTGGTTGACTGATTTTGACTATGTTTCACAATTTTGGCCCGTGATTCCAATATTCAAAAATAGAATAGTTTGCTATCATTATTTACTTACTTAATTATCATAATTTATTTAGTAAATCATGATAAGTACTTACATTTCTATAGACATTGTGTCCAAGTGAGTCCACATAAACCATTACATCAAATTGAATCTGTAACAGTCTTCATATCACTATGGACAGAATAGTAATAATAAATAACACAATTCGTGAGCAAAGGCTTTACGAGAACAAACAATGAAAAATAAAAACTTGATTCTCATTTAAAATCAAAAGTCAAGGAATGACATCATCATAATGATAAGAAAACCATATCATTTCAGTACAGCCGAGCTGTGGCATTCGTGAGTCTGTATAGAACAAACGTATGTACAATGTAAAGCCGACGGCATCAAGTCATTTTGACACCACAAAAGAAATAAGTAATTAAAATTACGAGTAGTAGAAACGCGTATCGCTTTCCTTCTCTTTCAATTATTATACTAGTCACGAGTCACTGCTCGGATCAGCCGAAGATCAGTGAGCCATCTCGATGTGCCGCTGTAAACTCTTTTTGTTCATGTAAAACCTGTCGCACATGGCACACGGGAAGAATACCTTTTCGTTGTCAGCGTGTCGCGCCCGAGTGTGCGAGGAGAGGTCGAGCGCCCGAGCGAAGTACACTTTGCATATGTTACAGAAGAATTTGGTGGGAGTAGCGTGCATTGTGCGATGGGCGATGAGGTCTCTTGGTGTAGCCACGCCATCGCCGCACTGCGCACAAGTGAACTCGCCGGGAGGAGCAATAGGAACATTTCCGTCGTCACTCTCTTCTGCCGACTCTTCATCTTCTCCATGGTGCCGCGCTCGGTGCGCCCGCAACGCCTGATCATTGTCATACTGAGCGCCACACAAATCACAGGAGTAGTCATCGTCCCCTTGACCTGTAGCAGAGGAACTGCCCTCTCCGCTCTCGTAGTGTTTCTTCATGTGAATGAGCAATGTGGATTTCCTTGTAAAACTCTTATCACAGACCGGACAAAATACAGAGTTCGGTTGATGTACCTCGTCCATATGGCGCTGATACGCCGCGCGTTTTGTAAATTCCTTGTCGCAAATCGTACAGTACCTGTCCTCGATTGCACCAGTACTTTGCATATCCATGTCGACGGAATCGTCTGAGCGCAGTTTCTTGTTTGGATTTACGACTGTCACTTCGACCTCCGGTGGTAGTCTTCTCTTGGCTGCGGTAGCAGTGACAGGAGGGGGAGTGGGGGTGTGTGTGACCTTAGCAAGTTGTGACGGGTCGATGACCTCATGTTTGCTTATCTTGCTAGTAACTTTGTGCTGAGGCATCCATAGGCCAGAATTGTTGGCGGCTGCTTTTCCATCGGGTGAACGTAAATGCCATCCACGGTGGCTTTTTAGTGCAGATATTGAAGTGTAGCTCTTGTGACAAATCTCGCAGTCGAACGTCTGTGGTTGTGATTGTATCTGATTGATGCACTGGTGGTTCTGCAACGCTAGCAAACCCACAAATTGTTTCCCACAAACATCGCACGGGTAGCGCGCTTGGTAATCGACGCTGGGGTCGACCGACTCCTGATCATTTTCATAATCGGGCTCCAACTCTTGTGACACATCTTGTGATTTACTGGAGCCTTGGTTAGCGTTATAACCCAGTAACTCCCTTGCATGAGCGGCTTTCAAGTGCTCGTATAGTTCCAAAGTCGAACTTAGAGGTTTGCCACATATTTTGCACATTTGAACGGTAGATTTGTGGACATTCTTTCGATGACGATAATAAGATTTCTTATCTGAAAATGTGATTCTACATATAGTGCAGTTAGATCTACTGCTGGCTTCCCCACTAGCCGACGGCGTGGATGTATCGTTGCTGCTACTAGCGCCAGGGTTTACGATTCCATGTTTAGCGCGCTTGTGTTTCCATAAGCTGGTCCTGAGCGGGAACCGTTTGCTGCATAGATCACACGCATAAGGCATTGTATCTGGAGGCGTTTGTTGAGCATTGTTCGGGAAGTTCGTAAAGTTAAAACTATTAAATTGTGGCGTTGAGAGAACGGCACCATTCTCATCAGGGTTGAATTCCTCCTCTTCTGTGGAAGCTTGCATGGTGTTCTCTTCGCTGTCATGTCTGTCGACTAAAATATCGGCATGCAACACTTTCTTGTGTTTCCATATATTCTTCTTGTGCATGAATCCTTTACCACAAATGTCACATGAATATGGAGCGTTAGGGATGTTGTAATTAGGTTTAAATGACACAAAACCAGGTTGAACCATAGGATATTGTTTGATAGGTTTCCCGATAATTTGAGGCGCGAATCCCTCTTTACCTGGAGCTGGTTTCCTGTTAGTAGTAGGAACTTTAGCGTGAATGCGCATATGATTTGAGTAAGCTTGGCGACTTTTGAATGCTCTGATACAGATGTCGCAGAAGAATTCCGACTCAGTTGCTGCTACTGCGCCAATTCCTGGATGTGACTGCTGCACATGCTCAGACAGTTTTTGCGGAGTACTGTAAGAGTTAGGACATACACTGCAAGGATAGAATTTAACCCTCAAGTGAGTGTTCTTGTGCTCTGCCAGCTCTGAAGGACGAAGGAATTTCTTTTCACACTGGTCACAGTGGTGGGCCACTTGGTTATGTTCGGCGACTTGGTGATCAGTCCACGCATCAACAGTTTCGAATATGGCATTACATTCCGTACAGGAGTAATGGTACTCCTCTGCTTCTTCCTTAACTATGGACATATCCGGCTCAGCGGGCGCCATGCCTAATGTTCTGTCAGAATGCTCCATGTAAATATGTTTGTTCAGATCAGCAGCTTGTTCGTATTTAGCGTCGCAATGCTGGCAGTAGTGAGGTTTCTCCTCCGCATGTATTATTTTCAAATGTTTCACTAAATTCGGATAGCTGCTGTTTTTCTTTCCGCACAAAGGACAGTCTGTTGGTCGACCGTCAACACATTTGCTCTGATTATCCGACTGATCGAAACTGCCAGCGTGGATAGCTAGCGCATGGTCATTAAAGTCCTGCATGTTCCCGAACTTTTCTGAGCACAAATCGCAAGCAATATAAACTGTACAATCACCTTTACGAACGTGTTTCTTTAGTAAGCTCTTGTCTTTGAACCTAGAACGGCAGTGGACACAACAGAGCGGTACCCTAGACTGTCCATCCTCGTGAGTATCCAAAACATGCTTCATAATAAATTGTTTCAGTTGAAATTTAGCCGGGCAGAGCTTGCAAGCGTATGACCTGGCATTGAAAATATCTTTGTATGCAACCTTAACCTCTTTCGGCTCATCTTCGAGAACTAAATCGTCAGTAATACCATTTTCATTGTAAATAATCTTCCATAAATTAGTGCAAGAATTCGACCTCATATGACTGAGTAGAGCGCCAATATGTCCGAACGTGATAACACAATTGTAACAAGTGTGTTTTGGTACCTTATGTCCGTTTTTCTGCAAGTGTTGTATAACAGCTTTTCTACGTGGGTGTTCTCGGTCGCAACATAAACAACGTTTCGTGTTGATTTGCTGAATGATGTCGCGATATTTCCGGATAAAGTCTCTTTGGGTTTTCGTAACATATGTTTTGTCAGGGTCGAGTTCTTTGACCTGCTCCTCATCTTCGATGGTTTCATTAGTATCGGCAGTTTCATCGAGTTCCTCATCTTCTTCATTGACTTCGCTGTTAAACGAGTCGGCTTGCAATCCCTCACTTATTTCGACAACGGGCGCTAATGAGATTGGAAGATCTTCATCGTCTTCTTCCTCGTTTTCGTTGTGATTAATTTCTAATTCTTCGTGTTCTCTCTCTTCTTGGCCTTCTTCGTCCTTCATTTGGTCTTCAGGTTTAATATCGACGCTATCTTCTTCTTCTATGTTCTCTTGACTTTCAGCTGTATCGTCATTGCCGTCTTTCTCGTTATCGCTCTGAGCGCCTTCCATGTTATTATCGTCATCATGGTCGATATTCTCTTCCCCATCAGCAATTTCATCACCCTCGTGTTCTATGCCGTGCTGACGAGCAATCTCTATTTCATTCTCAGAGTCCATATCAACTGTGTCATAGTTTTGACTGTGATTGTTCTGCATTTCTTCATCAACTTCTTCGTCGCCTTGTTGTGGATCATCGTATGCATCGGCATCGGGTTCCGTAAGAATAGCTTCGACTTGAAAAGACGCAATTTCAGGCTCAGATATCAATGTTTCTGGACTTTCAGGCCCAGAATTTAGAATTTCTGGTTCGGAAACCAGAACTTCAGGTTTAGAGGTTAACAAAGTCTTTAGAATCTGAGGCTCCTTTTTCTTAATTTGTAAATCTTTGAGGGCTTTAATGCGTAGAGGATAAGGCAAATTATTTTGTGTCTTCGAAGTCTTTATTGGAATGGGTTTCTGTGGCGTTATAACTTTGTTTATGGGCATTATTTTTGTTGGCATGTTCTTGTTCAAGAACTGCATCTTATGACTAATAGGATTCGGCATCATCCGTGCTTTGGGATTGAATGGGTTCGGTCTGAGTTTGGGTTGTAGATGATTGAGGGTTTTTTTCGGAGTAATTTTGTTTGTATATCTGTCGAAGCTGTGAGAGGTAAGTTCATGTCTGCGTGCGTTGTGGGAGTACCTGTACGAGCGGCCGCAGACGAGGCACAGTTTGGAGGCAAGTTGGTGAATACCTTGGCGAGAGTGCAAGGTTTCACCAGTAGGCCTCATCACCGTGATGGACACCTCGGGCATGTGGGGCATCTTCGGGAAATTTTGTGCGGGCTCGTTCATTTCTTCCTCGTCTTCTTCATTGTTTTCACTCTCCGCACCCTGTAATTGATGATAAAATTCGAAATAGTTCCAAATATAACAACGACGATTTCTTATTAAAATTAACGATATGATAAACATGAGCTACATTGCAACATTTATAATTCAATGCCTTATTCATAAAATTTTATAATTTGACACTTCAAACTTCAACACCTTTGAATAATTATTTTAAACATTAAGTAAAACCCTCGAAGTTTTTAACAAAATTAATAAAGCTTTTAATGTATTGTGCAGAACTATTGTAAAAGTTGCTAAACAATTTTAATTGTTCTAAGAACAATATTTATCTGTTTACAATAGAACAAATAACCAGACATCATAAAAAGGAATCATAATATGTTTGATTTCTTCTGAAATGAAGTTATGATATTATTAAACTAAGTTATATGTTTTACATAGACCAGTAGGTAACTTAATGGAAAAAATAAACATTAACAATTGTATGAATAATGATGAACTTAAATCTATTTATTATTTAATATAATACTTATATGGTTTACATAGACTTCATGGAAAAAGAAAAGTTAACAATTTAATTTTAATAAATATGTACTCAAATATATTTATCGATTTTAAATATATTTTAATGTGCACATAAAGTGCAAATACTAACAGCATGCTCCTTACAAATAAATGTGCCACACTTTACACAGAACTGTCTCGTTCTCCTATCGCGTTTCGTTGTTTTCACACAAATCTTGCACCTTCTCCTGTTCTTATAATATGGTTGTACATTACTGCGTACGAGAGAAAACTTGTTTTTCCTTGCTTCTAAATCGTTTATCGGAGAAATTAAAATTCTTTCTTCATCTGGTTCTAGTAAACTTAAAGCCAAATCTTTAATAAATAAGCGGCGCTGCGTAACATCTGAGTTTTGGGAGCACCACAACACTTGAGCATTTACAGAGGCAATATTCAGCAATGTGAAGAATAAGGACAATGTCCAATCATTTGTGTGTTGCATTGTAGTGTAGTAATTCATGAGAACATCCGCAACTTCTACAGCAGACTGATTCTTCTTATACACTGATACAACTGTAGTGTGATTTATATGACCTTTCCTGTAATATCTAGGCTCATTAGTCAATACATTAACTGATTTCCCCTCAGTATTGACATAAGATGTCAGTGATACTTCATGATCAATAAATCCAGACATGAATGTTCGACATTTTCTGTATTGAGATAGGAATAGTGGAGGAATCATATTATTGTTTGGGTTCAATGCTGCGATAGAATACAACTGGTACTCATTTCTAAGGCTATCCATCAACGAGGAAGACGTAAACCAACTGTCCATAACAATAGATCTGCCAGTTCCAGCTAAATGCTGAACCAACTTTTTGGTGATCTCCTCGGCGCCAAAATAAGGATCAGTTATAACATCTAAATTGCTCATATAGAATGTGGATGAATCAACCAGCAATACCATTTTTATGCCTCGCTTCAGCGGCTTCTTATCAATATCGTATCGAAATGGGCAAGGTCCGTAAACTGGCACGATGATCTCATCAATAACCGCGATATTCTCGATCTCGTGAGATGTTCTGCAATTCATGGCGAAGATTTCGAATACTTTACGCATACGCTTCATAGTGTCGAACTGTATAATGCTGTCATCGTCCTCTTTATCGAAGCTCATGTTTTGATGCAGGAATTTGAACCTTTCGTATTTCATGGCATTTCTGATGCAAGGAACACCACATTCACTGTTCCAAAGGTCACTACATTTCTGATGCGTCGGTCGCATTATGCCGTGAAGATACAGAATACCGATAAGCGTTTTAATTTCGCTGACGCTAGTTGACTCCGTGAAACTTTTCCCATTTGTCACAATATTGTCATTAGTAGAAGCAACAATCAATTCTAGTAGGTCATCGGTGAATAACAACTGCCACGCATTTTTAGGTCGTGAACAATGTTTACGAACTTCTGATTTACGTTTTCTGAGTTTGAAAGCTTCTTTGACTCTGGCATTATTTACAGAAGTTGATAGTTTTGGAACTTTTGATAGAATTTTTTTATTTTTGCATAGGTATCCGCTTTTGCAATCAACGTAATCACCATCAATTTCTGGTTGAAGTTCGGCTTCTGTGTCTGAGTCATGATCAGAATGTTGCAAAACATCACACTCTTCCTTTGTCTGCAGAGAGTCAATCACCTCATTGTCTTGAACCATGTCCAAAATAGCATGGACCCGAGGCCAATCCATTCGCGGGTCCACACATTTCTGTGGATTAAATTAATTCAATTGAACTATTCTCGTACAGGTAATCTTCACACTTTAAATTGGCCACAACATCGCATAACAAATCACTAAGATTTAAAAACATAAAACAACAAGGTATTAAATCTATAACATAAAACTAAAGTTTGGAATGTTGAAGTGTCATATTATTAAATGGGAGTAAGTACAGATGTGATACAAAACAAGCGCTTGTTACATTCAATGATAAACTATATTGGGCATGTAATCTCTACCTTATCACTTCTTGGTGTGAGCCCCAATGAAGCCAAGATTGGGGGACCTTCAGGTTGCACTTTGTTTGAAAAGCCAGCATTCTGAAATATTATAACAATTTATTACGTTAGGTAAATAAAAAAACAAATTGCTTATAGTTTTTACCAAGTTTTAATTAGTGAATTCTAGTAGGTATAATATAGGTAAGTAAAAACAAAGGAATAAGACCAAATTAAGTACATAGTTTTTGATTACATCAACTGTAAGTGAATGTAAGAAAAGTCAGGGACTTGTGTGCAACATATCATGGACATAACACACCAAAAAGTAATACAATGTTATAACATTATATAAAAACCTGAATGTGATAATGATGAGTGAAGGTTATTGATTGAATGGAAGTGTGGAATAAGAGGACAACTCTAGAAAAACCACACTGAGCAACAAGTAATCAGTCCATAAACTGAGCCATACAAGGAAAACATACAAAATAACCATTAAAACTTCATTCTGGACTTATCATGAACACAGCATTCATAGCTGGCTCATTATCACTTCACACAAGTTCCCTGTGTGTAATTTACTTGACAACAGTTCACATGTCCTTGACACCAATGAGTAGCAATGTCTTAGTACATGTTGACCTGATCAGAAGTGCTCATAAACTTGTACTGCATTACATTACTAGATAACAGCATACCATACCAACTACTTTGCTGAGTCATACATACCTCAATGACAGGATATGAGCCATCAATGACCACTCCATCATCATAAGCCCCATCAGATAGTGGTTCACTTTTTATTTTCACCTGAAAATACATATTTCCACCATATAAACAACAGATTCACATTAATGCTAACTGACAGTTCCAAGCTCAAATACCCAGAAAGATAAACCCACCTCTTCTAGTTGGCTGCCATCTTTCAGAGACTGTAGTTTGTTTTGTGTCCTTTCACATACATTTTTAAAAACATGCCAGTTATTGACATTGTCCATGCATTTCCTGCAGACATTAGTGGGCAGGTCGTCATTTTCGTTTATCTGAAAAAACAATCATACGTAATCATCGTACGGTGGGCAAATAGGCGCTCTCCACGACGCGCTCGTTTCATCAGAACGAACGAGGCGAAACCGCGCCTCGTGTATAGATAGCTACGGCGAGGAGAAACTAAGTAGGTAGGCGTAGGTATAGCCGAGCGCCGACGAGCGGCTACTCCTCGACCGAATAAGTAGAAGCGAGTCGAGTGGCAGCCAGCGAGCCCCTCGAGGGTTAGCGCTCGATATACGCACACAAGTATAGCGCACTCACGCCGATAGCGACGCTCGACCCGTCCGAGGGACGAGCTGCAGGCTGGTCTCGTCCGATAAATCAATACGCCCGACGGCCAAGCCAACGCGACCCAAACCTAGCGATACGCAGCCCCCTCCCGATATGACCCCCGGGAATAATGCCAACCCGACCCTCATGATATGCGCCATTCCTCGCCGGCTGCACGGAATGCGACGCGACGCGGGCACGAGCCGAGCGATAGCCGTGGTACATTACAAAATGGTGGACGATCTTACGACATCTCCACCTAAACGCGCTGCCTGTCATTGCTCGAACCGAGGCGGATGACGAGTTCTCACGTATGCCGAGGGTCTACTTTCACTCAAAACTTCACTGTATCACTTATTTTACACATTACGTACCTGTACGGACACACAATCCCTGATTTTCAAAGCGAGGACGGGAGGTTCCGAGTCATCCGAACTGGTGGTAGGAAAAATCGGCAGTAATTCGCCCCGAGATGACAAGCACAGTCTACAAACACGATCATAGTTCACATTCATTGTAAATAAACGATATTTTGAAAGTATTAACACCTTCCACAATCTTTAAAAAAGGGACGCCATGTCACCACGAGCACTTCAACACAAAGCACTGCACATCGTTCTTGCTAGAGCACGAAAGCGGCTGATGATGAGGATGAGAAGTCGATAGGTTCGGTCGGGACGGCTGGTTCGAGTCGGCGACCACCTGTCGTTCTGCGCATGTGCGCGTAAAATTGCGTCAGGGTGGCCAACATAACAAACACAAAATGTAGTTTATCCCAGACTTCACAAACATTTTAGCTGAATTCATATTATCGTGTTTATTTAAGTCACTGCTTAAAATAGTGTATTTGAATGCGTATTATCTAGGTGAAATGACAATTTATTGTAGTTTTAGGCTTATGTTTCCGTTCATTGTCGTTTTTATGACCATGTAAGTTTTAATATTAAATACTTTGTTAAAGAATACAAAGTGATAAACTGAAATGCTAGGGATCACTTTAATAAATTATTACCTATTAAAAAATGTCATATTAAAATTTAATATTTAACAAATAACAGGTACTCCGTTCATGTCTGTGCGTGTTGTCAGAACACTTAAAAACATTTATTATTTTATTTTGAAGTTCGTTTTCACGAAAGCCTCAACATATTTCCTAGTTAGAAATTCATATTTTGTATCAAACATTCAATAAACCACACTTATCATTATTTTCATAAGAACACATAACAATTTAATATAATAATGTTAGAACAGCAGATGTTTAACCACTCGTGCAAAATTGTTTGTTGTCCCTGGATCGTGTAACAAAAGTAGTTCTGTCTCTTTCTAAACCAGTAAGTCAAGGCGGTAGATTCAAACTTCGGATAACTTCGCTCTAGATTTGTAATGGCGGGAGATTATAAAACTCTGACTTTTGTTTGTTTTTATTTTAATATCTTCTTTTCTAAAAAAAAAACTTTGTCAGTAAAAACGTGGAACTACAATTTATAAGCGTTTAAAAACACGTAATTACAAGATGAACTGACGCTGATGATAAAAAAAACTTAAATGCCCAAGTTGTCGTAAAAACAAGGTAGTGCCAACTTTATGGGTGTCTATTAGACACACAGAATAGAAAGAAATTAGTTTGGTTCATTCATGCTAAGGTGGGGGGAGAACAAAATGATGAATGAAAACGTAAATGTTTGTTTACTATACCTTATATATTAAAGGAAAATAGTTCAAAAATGTGTCATTGACCCTAAAAGTCGTGCATTTTTTGTTATGATGTCATTCTCTAGGCAAAAAATGTTTATCAACTAAAAAGCGAATATCTCTAAAACGAGTTATTGTATTAATTCGTTCAGGGTAAGTAGTAGTTGATTACATACCTATTTATACTTACCTACTAACCTACGTGACATTTATGTAGGTAATATGTACATACTGGGGTTTGAGGTTCAATGCACACTGTACGCGCACACGTATATAGTTACCGAGTGTACCTACCTACCTATTTACCGTTTGTGTTCTGAATGAAGGATTCTGGATGCATGAGTTGCGGAACTTACTCAGGCCCTTTTTTTTTGCTGGGCCACGGCCGCGACGTACCTTGATGGTGTGACCGAACCGACCTTAAGTATGTACCTGAAGAGCTGCATAGCATAGTGATACGTACCAAATGAAGGAATAGCAGCGAGCGAGATACAATACGTGCCAGTAAAGATGAGACTTGACACACCACGTGATTTGACTTGCACAGTTAGTAACTATATCGAACTAGAAAAACTGAATTTAAGTTCACTGCATCTTTTTCTTTCTATTTCAGTCAGAAAAGGACAGAAGATAAATGTTAGTTTAGTCCTGTCAAATTAATCAGCGCCTGTCACTACAATACAAGTATAAACGTGATTAAAAACTTGCCTACTAAAATTACGTCAAGCGCTGATTAATTTGACACTCCCTCTCACAGAGAGCGGGCCTGTGTCCCAGCAGTGGGAACATTATAGCCTGATTATGTGTGTGTGTGCTGATTAATTTGACAGGACTAAACTAAAATTTATCTTCTGTCCTTTTCTTAAAGAAATAGAAAGAAAAAGATGCACTGAACTTAAGTTTTGTTTAGTTTGTGAACAAGGGAGTCGGCACCGATAACGATGTTATTAACTATTTCGAACTAAAAAATATATAATAGGTACTAACTATTACGTATAACTATATCGTATAATAACTATTTCATACACGACTGCACCTGCGCAGACACTACAGACGCTCGTCAAGTCTCATCTTTCGTGGCGCGTATTGTACGTACCTATTTTCAAACTGGGTCCTCGAGTGCCTGAGTGCTGATAGGTAGCTGCATAGTGTTATAATAATTACATTATTATGTAAGCAAAGACTTTGGATGGACGTTACCTTCACTCAAGTCACAAGTCGCTGCGTCTAAATTACTTGTCCGGTTTTGATAAATAGGGTGCCGCCGTTCCCATTCACTGGGGTTCTGTAGGCGCGCGTCTTGGGGTCTACTATTCCCCCTTTGAACGTTCTTTGTAGCGATACTAATGTAATGATAGGTATTTTATTATTCATTGTTAGCTTGACTTCCGTTTGCGAGACTTTGGTAGCTACGTTCGTTTGGTGGTGGTGTGGTTCATGTTCGTCGTTTCGTAAAAAGTTATTTTTTTTTTAATTTAAGAAGCTTTCTCATAATATTTTAACCGTATAGTTCGGTAGCGATTGGACCCGAACTCACGAACCTTTGCCGGCTCGGTAGTGGGTCCCATTGGACCCCAGAATGACGACATACAACATCTTAAATTGAATGAAAATACTGATCAAATTTTGCATAAGCATAATCAGCCTATAATATTCCCACTGCTGGGACACAAGCCTCCTCTCGGTGAGAGGGAGTGGGCCATAACGCGCGGAGAGGGAGCGGGCCCAGTGCGGTTTGGTAGATGTCACATGTCTTCGAATTTTTGGTTTTAGGACATAGCGCTTTCCTTCACCGTTCTCAGTTCTGAGAGCAATGGTGAGGAAATAATTTGCACAAAGTAAAGCGTCTGTCTTGGTTCGAACCTGGTTGGAACGAATTAATATTTTAAGTAAGAGCGCCATTCAATATTTTATACTTACCGCGCAAGTTTATTAATTTCCCTTTTTAAAATCCAAGTCTGTAAATGCGATAATCGTCATTTTGATAACAGCGGTGGTCGAGGCTAAAAAACATCAGCATTGGGGATTTCGAACACCCATACTCCACCACAGTCCACAAGGGCATTTAATTAATAGAATTTATCTATTGTTCAAGTTAAAAAATCTAATTAAAAAAAAAAAACCTGACTACGAAAATACATAGGTACCTAGCAGCGCCCACAGGGGAGCGCGGGCTAAGTTCACTATGTGGGACTGGTACTGCAGACTGTGCGTCGTCATCTTCTCGAGGAAATGGTAGAATCGCGGCAAGTTTCTAAACGTAGGCTGAAATGGTGTCAAAATCACCAAGAAGAAATTAAAATAGACCCTACTTCCATCACATCACAAGAATTCAGATTTCCGGAGTTTCTGGAAATGTACCAGTTTTTTTTTGTGTGGGAAATCATCAAATAACTTCTCCCACTCTGGGCGGAGCGAAAGGGTGTGTCAGACTCTTACTGACTAAAACCCACCCGTATTGCTTCCGTTGCCTGCGTTGCCAGGGGCCTCGGTAACCCTTTAGTACCTTCCCGCGACCCCGGCAGGCATCGGCCCTAGTGGACCCCTACACTTGTGCTGACGACATCTCTTTGAGGCGCGCGTGGAATACAACGCGCCGTCGACCCGAGCCTGGTCCTTACCGGACGGTGAGCTACCCATTGCTCACCGTCCGCAAGCCCGCGCCTACGGTGGCCGGAAATCCGCCCGGGATTCCCGACGCCCAGGGCGTCTCCTGCGGCGGCTAGGGGCGAGAGGGCGCGGAATTTGCCTTTCCCTCAACCGTCCCGCCTCCTCCTTCACGAGCATTACTGAGTCGCAGAAGGAGGTGACGGCTGCCCATGCCCTCTCACTCCGTACCATGGCCTGAACCAGGGCTGGACGCGAGAGATCTCTGCCACCGATCGCCTCCACGAGGACACGGCGGTGCTCTGCCCAAGCTGGGCAGACCTCCACCGTATGCTTCACCGTGTCCTCCGGGCGATCCACACAGTGGTGACACCCGGGCCCAGGGCCTTCCTGTGAGCGTCGATGGAGTTACAGAACCTTACTTAGTAGCGGAACTGAATAAAGAACAGTTCAATGGTTTTTTTTTTTTTTGAGTTTGGGAAATCATCAAATAACTTCTCCCGCTCTGGGCGGAGCGGGAGGGTGTGTCAGACTCTTACTGACTAAAACCCACCCGTATTCCTTCCTGTTGCCTGTATTGCCAGGGGACTCGGTGACCCATAAGTACCTTCCCGCGAAAGGAGGGTAAGGTGTTTATCAGTCTATGTATGTTTTTACTTTATGACACTCTAGAGACCAAACGCGTGGGCCGATTTTGATGATTCTTACGTCCATCTGGGGGCACGGTAGTGCCCCCGCCAAGACGAGCCAAGTGAAGCGCAAAGGCACTCTACCTTTTCTCGAAGAGCTTCGTCGTTTTTTTTGATTTTTCTTAATCTTTTGAGTGTAGTAAACACGACTGTAATCAAAATTCAATATGACGACAACCAGACGCGATATTGTGAAAAACAATTGAAAATCGACGAACTATGTCAAGTGGGGTATCACTGAATAGGTCGGTATTTGAAAAATATCTTTAGGTTTCGGTAATCATTCGCATTCGGAGGTCTTTATTGTTAAATTTAAGAAGATGCCTCCGACTACTTGAGATTGCTTATATAGATATAGAAATATGTCATCTTATTTCCATCTTTTTTAAATTCATTTGTTACGCAGCCGGGTTCTCTGATTTTATATTTTTTATAAGTTACTCAGGCTCTACCTATTTATACTTACTTACTACTTACAGCTTTCCTTTACCTCGCCGGCGCCCGCGCCGCCTCGCTGCCTCGCTGGTGTTTGTGGTTGTTCCTTTCACCAACTTCCAATTCCAAGTTATTATAGTCTATGGTATGTGTGTGGTACATCGAGAGGCCGCTACCCGAACTTGACCCAAAAAATGCTACAAACTCTTTTTTTAAATGGCTTTTGGCTTCGTTAAGCCAACTATTTTTAAAAGAGTAACCGTGGAGTTTCTTTCCGGCTCTTCTCAATAGGAAAAAACCAATTGGAACCCTGCACCTACATCTAACAGAAACATCTGACGTTTCATAAGTGCTCATGTTTTTGATGTTGTTATTGAAAAGTCTACAGTAACACCTTCGTTTCCTAAAAAAGGGGTGAACGGCGCTCACACAATAACGGCTGACCGAATACAGAGCACAAAGAACTGTAAAATAATACTGGTCAAAACGACAGATTTTGATGACGGCCGTTATAATATGACGGAACTGCTCTTCTAGGAAACCGTAGCTTATTATGTAGGTATTTACAGTTAACAATTTAAGGTTCGGGTAAACGCTGTTGACCTTGGCCATGCAAATGCGCGTCACGCTCACGCCGCGCTGCCGCTCGGTTTCAAAGGGAATATTTAATTTTAGTATCGACAATATGAATATTTGAAAAGAAAACACAGATGTAATTATAGATAATAAAATAATCTGTTCATACAAAAAATATCATGAAAATATCCTAAGTAGTTTGAAAGTAATATCGTTTTTATGCTTTGGGTAGACATTACTTCCTGAATTTGTTCCATAAAGTATTTTACTACAATACTTAAATTTTCACATATAGGTACAATTGATGTGAAGGTACGCGTTCTAGTTTAACATACATATTTTGCATAACTAACTCTCATTATTTGAAGGCGAAAAAACAGATTTAAAAGTCACTAAAATCATATATCTGCGCCTTAACAGTGGAAACAATTTGACAATGACGCTGGCAGAATAGTCAACATCGGCTTAGTTGCCATGAAAAAAAAAACATTTTGCAGTGACAGCGCTTTCATGTCGTGCTTAGTCGTAATTACGTAAAGTCGGTTTTTGTAGTACCTACAAGTGTTACCACTGATATTGTGCGGTTGACTGCCTAAACAGCAGGGATGGGCCGAAATTCGGTTAACATTCGGTTTAACCGAATTTCGGCAGTTTGAACCGAACTTCGGCATTCAGCCGAAATTCGGTTCAGATGCCGAACATTCGGCACACGAAAAATAATACCTACTTGCACTATTTTGACTGAAATTTAACAGAATTAGAATAGCAATTCTGTAAAATAAAATTATGTCTATACTCACTCATGGCCATTTATTTTAGTTAGGAATATTGTTAATGTAAACCTTAAATTAAATCAGTTCTTATTAGTCTTGAAAACCTCTGCCTAATTAATTTGACATAAAAATTAGACATACCTACTATTACAAAAACGAAATAAGCTTTGTATTCTTCGATCAAACATCTGGATTACAATTCGTAAATTGAAAAAAAGAAATCACGTTTTTGGTTCACAATTTCACAAACTAAACATTAATTATCATCAAGTATTTTTTATTACAATTGAAGGGTATTTTTTTCAACAATCAAATAAATCAAACTTTTCTCATCTATCTACTCACTCATATTTAAAATTTACTAGAGGCAGGTTATGGTGCAAAAACACCGAAGACTCTGCCTTATCTGGCAGAAGTTTGTTACGTTTTTTTTTCGTATACGTTTCCTGCCTGCGAAAGACGTCGCTCAGATATATACAGAGCTTCCAGGAGACGATAAATATATTAAAGCCAAATAACTCATGTTAGGGAACTAGTCTTTATTCTTAGCCCACCAGCCATATGGACATAGGTATTTGAGTAGCAGAACTTCATCGAGATATCTGTCTAGCCCTTGAACCGAAGTTCGGCCGAACTGCGGCCGAACTTTTCATTTTAACTGAATGTTCGGCCGAAGTTCGGATTCGATTCAAACCACATTCGGCCCATCTCTACTAAACAGCCTACAAGGCCAATCTAAAGGATAATGCAATTTATTGGCCAAACAATTTAAAATACACTGCCCAGAATGCGACTAAAGTTCATTGAAAGATCTTATCGTCAATAGAAACTTTTACTTGGTATTAAAAAAAAATGCCGTTATTGTCCCACTGCTGGGTAAAGGTCTCTCTTTCCTTTCTCCATTTAAGACGCTGACAACACCTAAACCGCTGTCACTGTCAGACGGCATAGAAAAGAAAGAGAAACGCGATGACATAACGCTTGTAATTTATTGCAAAATATGAAGTAATTATCCATTTACTCTAAATTGAGACGAGTAATCGAAAATAAAAAACAAACAAGTTCTGCATTCAATTAAGACGTTTTTGTTATTAATTAAACTATTGTAACGTATGTTGATATTTAATACAGATATTTTGGTTTGAAACTCAAAGTAAGAGGTTAGTTTAACGTTATTTTGTATCGAGATTTTTTTTCAAATCGTGTTTTAGTAACAACCAAGTTCTTAGAAATATGTTCAAAACTAACATATATTTTTTTCGTTTCCACAAACTATACAGATTTAGCAATATTTTTTCTTAAGACAAGCCTATTTTGGTCATTTGCCTCTTGTCAGCGCCTTAACTCGGTCCAGCACCCTAATAGCGTAACACAGTATCAATCACAGTCTGACTGATTTTGAAGGATAATGCTAATCCATTGCTTCATAGGTTAACAAAATCGAGCATATATCTAACAGTATATTATTTTATATTGCGAGTCGCGTGTAAACGGTTCAGTCCCATCTCTTCTCCTATGCGTATATACCTGCGAACATTTCCCATCTCTTCTCTCATCTGATCTGCCATAAATCACTCAAAAAATTAAGTTTTTGTTGTTAAAAGTACAGTCTCATTGATATTTGTTTGAGCCGTCTATTTAGAATATTAACTGATTTATATTTACATTGCTTATCGGTTCACCCTCACAACTATAATATCAAAAGATAGAGCGAGAGGGTAATATTTGCTATTACAAACCCACTCACTCACTCCATTAAGAGGTAAGGCATAAGAGCAAGAATCCCATATTGCACTTTGTCTTTACTATCCAAGTAAGCGTCGCATGCGAATAAGAACATTATTCTTACAGCGTTAACGTACATATTCATATTATGCGACGTTGCTCACAGTCGCATATACGAATAGGAACATTATGGTGTTAAGAACACGGTTGATATTTATATGAAATGCTTAATTTGCAAAGTCAAAGTGCGATCTATAAGTCTTGCCTAAGACTCTGGTAGTAGAAGACATTGCATCATACATCGAAGTCATAATTGAAAATGAGTAGACCGGTAAAAAAGTGGTAGGGGAGCCCAGAAGGCTATTGAGCAAGCATATGTAGGGCGAAACGTTGCTGAGTAGATGCGGTCTGATGAGAGAACACCGAAAATATATTTGAAAAGTTTCAGATACGAGCCCCGTGGTCAGGAATAAACTTTCAGATTTCCAAAATGGATAAAAAATAACGTGATCTTCACAGCGTTTAATTTTCGCATGATCGTGTGCGAACTGACGCATAATGACTTAAATAGTCAAATCTGATGAAGAAATTGTGGGCTTTCTCTAAATCTTTAGACTTCAGACTCAGATTTGGACAATATGTATTGTAAAAGGAATGAAAAATATTCAGGGCGAATTAAAGTTATTTCTTGCAATAGTGTAACTGTCCTGATAGTGAATATAGTCGTATATCTGACGGTTTTATGGAGCGTTTTGGCAAATACATGTATCGAACTTTCAATGATTTAGGAAAATACCCAAAAGTAACCATAACTTTGCATTCACCTTCATCAACAAACCCAATAGCTTTGATTTCAGTTTCAATTTGTAAGTGGAGGGTCTCTGAAACTTTTCAAATAGTATATTGTCGGTGAACTCTCGTCATGCCGCACCTAGGTACTCAGCTATCAACTTTTCGCCCTGCATAAACGCTTGCTCAAAAACCCTCTGGGCTCTACCAAAGGTACCTACAGTCCGATTCAAACTTTATGGCGGCTCGGCATGTCAGCTTGTACTGCGCAACGACTAGCGCACTTCAGAGCCGCCATTAAGTTTGACGCGAATTATAAATGAAGCACGCATTAATTAATTGAATTTATTTAATATTTTCAGCACAAGCAACATTCAACGCCACACAACATTTAAACATAATTTGCAACGACAATAGAATATTATATAATACTTTACAAGTAATACATTAGTATTTTTTATTCAAGGTTTTCGTCATCATCCTTTAAACATTTATACATCATACATAAGTTAGCAGATTTTTAAATTTTATTTGGAAATAAGAAAACGTAAGCAATTATTATAAACTTTGCAAGAAAAAAAACTTTTTTGACAAATTTTAAAGAACATACTAAATCTTTTGTTAGAGGGGCTTGTGGCTAAGTAATAACAGCCGCACGGATCGGTCGATCAGGTTAAGTTAAGCTTGCCGCGGTTGGTCCGTGGATGGGTGACCATCTTTACATACCAAGACCCCTCCGTGCCTCGGAAAGCACGTTAAGCCGTTGGTCCCGGCTATCCTTTGTAGATCTTTGACAGTCGTTACGGGTCGACAGAAGCTCGAAAGTCTGACAACCAGTCTTACCAAGGGGTATCGTGTTACCCAGTAACTGGGTTGTGGAGGTCAGAGAGGCAGTCGCTCCATGTAAAATACTGTTATTCAGCTGTATCGGGTAGGACTTAAAGCCGACCCCAACATAGTTGGGAAAAGGCTAGGCAGATGATGACTAAATGTTTTGTTACATTTTCAGGAGCAGAATAGAACGCAGTGCGAAACGTGAAAAACTGCGTGGTCGGAAAAACTTACCAACATAACATCACGCCTTGTTTCCCCGAAGGATTAGGCAGACGTGTACGTACCTGTAGTACACCCACATTTCGCCAGTTATGTTTAAGTCCCAAGTAATAGGGGGCGAGTTTATTGCCATCAAACGGGCACAAATCCAGACTCCGGGCTGCTACTGAGAAATTCCAGACAGATAAACCCAATAACACTTTGCCCGACCCGGGAGCCGAACCAAAGACCTCATGCTCCCCGGGTGTCACCACTGTGTGGATCGCCCGGAGGACGCGGTGGAGCATACGGAGGTTTGCCCGGCTTGGGCAGAGCACCGCCGTGTCCTGTCGTCGTGGAGGCGATCGGCGGCGGAGATCTCTCGCGTCCGGCCCTGGTCCTGGTACGGAGCGAGAGGGCATAGAAAGCCGTCACCTCCTTTTGCAAAGCAGTAATGCTGGCCAAGGAGGAGGCGGAACGGGCGCGGGAGAGGCAAAGCATGCGCCCTCACGCCCTTAGCCACCGCAGGAGACGCCCTGGGCGTCGGAAATCCCAGGCGGATTTCCAGCCACCGTAGCCGCAGGCTTGCCGACGATGAGCAATGGGTAGCTCGCCGACCGATAAGGACCAGGCCAGGGTCGACGGCGCCTTGTGTTCCACGCGCGCCTCAAAGTGATGTCAGGACAAATGTAGGGGTCCACTAGGGCAGATGCCTGCCGGGGTCGCAGGAAAGTCCGAAAGGGATACCGAGGCCCATGGCAACAGTCAGTAAGAGTCTGACACACCCTCCCTCTCCGCCCAGAGCGGGAGAAGTAATTTGGTAATTTCCCACCCAAAAAAAAAAGGACTTCATGCTCAGCAGTAGCGCTGGCGATCGGTAGACTAACGAGGCAGTCGAAATCTACAAAAACAACTTCCATCGTAAAAAAGGCTTACGAAGTCAGAACAAAGAGTTAAGAAGGTCCATGTTAGTAGGGTAAGTGGATAGTACACACGGCTACACATCAAACTATACAGTTCCAGTATAAGCTGATCTCGTATTGTATAGGATTTCCGTACAATGCGAGGTCAGCGTAAGCTGGAAATGTATAGCTTGATGTGTAGCCGTGTGTACCTACCGTAAAAAAGCTATTTGGTGTACAGGCAAAAATAATAATCTTTCCAATAGGAACAGTGACAATATAAAATTTTATTGTTTATCTTATAAAGGCTCCCGCAAACAGACGCGACGCGACGCGATTCAGGTAGAACAATTTCCTTAAAGTTTTCATAGATTTTTTTTCTACTAGAGTTGCGGCGCGCTGTCGCGTGCTGCTGTCTGCTTAGTTTTTAAGCTTTTTTACGGCATAACTACTTGAGAGTATCGTAAAAAAAAATATTACTAAGCTCATAATAATAAATCATTGTTTAAAAGTAACTTTGCAAGTTATTATTAATATTATTTATTTAAGTATTTATAAACAGTTTACAGTAGTATTTTCAGTTATCTGCCTGTGTATCAAATAGCTTGTTACATGCATACATATACAAGCTTACGCTTTTTGGCTTCGCAAGCCGGGCCTTCCGTTTCATCGCACTACGTTCAATATTCTCCGTTACTTATACGAGATAAGTAAGTTCAAGATTATCCTCCTATGGAATAATATTAAGAAAGATTACTATATTGTCCTCATAATGTAATATCTGTAAGTAATGTTTTATATATAGATAATTATCTGATTTTCTTACGAAGGTATTGTATTATTACAAAAAAACAAGCTCTTTAGTACGAAATTGATTCTCTTTGAGTAATTTTCTTCGATATGTTACTTTTAATGCCCTCTAATGCCCTATATATAATTAACACACATAAGTATGTACATATATTTGAAAACATAGATAACAGTTATCACAGGGATAAAGGGTTGTCCCTTACTTTCTACTTCATAATGAAGGTAGATATGTATCTAAATGTGGGGTGTTTTTTATTGTGGGGAGATTTAGAGCTGGCGGAATTTCTAATGAACTAATCGGCAATCGTTTACGTCTACGTGAGTCTTGGTACAGGCCGATTCAAACAAAACAAAGAACATGAGGCGAGTCGCTGTGCAGTAACAAATTCATATGTCAGCGGGTGTGAGTGGTGCGGTACTGCGCAGCGAGTAGCGTAATTAAGAGCCGCCATCAAGTTTGAATCGAGCTGTAAGAGGAAGTTCATATTTATAATTTAAGGGTCGGGTAATCGCCGTTGACCTTGGCCATACAACGCGCGTCCCGCTCATGCCGCGCAGCCGCTCGGTTGCATAGGGAATATTTATTTTTAGTAACGAAAATATGAATATTTGGAAAAGTCACAGATTGAATTATAGATATTAAAATACATACATAATCAGCCTATAATGTTCCCACTGGCTGGGACACAGGCCTCCTCTCTATGAGAGGGAGCAGGCTGTAATCCACCACGCGGGCCCAGTGCGGGTTGGTAGATGTCACATGTCTTAGAATTTTTGGTTCTAGTACATGCCGGTTTCCTCACGATGTTTTCCTTCACCGTTTTGAGAGCAGTGGTGATGAAATAATTTACACAAAGTAAAGCGCCTGTCTGGGTTCGCACCTACGACCTACAATTCCTAAGTCGCGGCCGTTACCACTGCTCTCATAAATATATTGATATTAAAATAGTCTGTTCATAAAAAAAAAACATGAAAATACATATATTAAGTAGTTTAAAATTAATATCGTTTTTTTATGCTTTGGGTAGACATTATTTCCTGAATTTATTTCATAAAGTATTAGACTACAATACTTAAATATTCACATATAGAATTGATGTGTATGCGTAATCTAGTATTACAAATTTTTTTTTGCATAACTTTTTTGTATTATATGAAGACGTATTAACAGTTTTAAAAGTCCCTAAAATCATATATCTGCGCCTTAATGCTTGAGTTCAAAACGAATAAGTTTGAAAGACAACAATATTATCTAATATGAATGTCACAAGTTCTTATAGGCTCCAATTAGGAGTGTTTCAAGTAACACAATACGGCAATTTTATGAGCAATCAATGAGCATAGTCCACGTAGTCTCTATTAAAATTGGGCCACTTGCCATAGACATTATTCTGTAGAGTAACATAATCATTTTAAGAGATTTTCGGTAGGGGAAAAACTCATGGGTTCGCGTAACCGACAAGCTAACCGCGACATGATAATGTGTTGTGTTGCGCTAGACTAGCGACGCGCAGCGGCCTGTGTACTTACATGTATGCTTAGATATATATTGTTATTCGAAGGTTTTAAATTTTCACAATCTTTCTGCAGTCCCAATGGTGCCGATTCCCTTGTTCACAAACTTAATTAAATTTAAGTTCAGTGCATCTCTTTCTTTCTATTTCATTAAGAAGAGGACAGAAGATAAAT
The DNA here is from genome assembly GCA_905333075.3 of Atethmia centrago. Classification (NCBI taxonomy): domain Eukaryota; kingdom Metazoa; phylum Arthropoda; class Insecta; order Lepidoptera; family Noctuidae; genus Atethmia; species Atethmia centrago. Next base: position 22,231,096 of record HG995378.1, on the reverse strand, counting down.
TTTAGTTTAGTCCTGTCAAATTAATCAGCGCCTGTCACTACTCCATACAAGTTTACACGTGATTAAAAACTTGCCTACTAAAATTACGTCAACTTACGTCAAGCGGTGATTAATTTGACAGGACTAAACTACTTCTTATCTTCTGTCCTTTTCTTAATGAAATAGAAAGAAAAAGATGCAATGAACTTAAATTTAGGTTAGTTTGTAAACAAGGGAATCGGCACCTGACTGCCTATTTTTTTCCTACAAAACTTAACATGATATGAGCACACGGTGACTTAAGAAACCGCGTGATACCTATATTTTCCGTGAGAAAATATGCAGTTGCCACATTAGCTTGTTCTTTTTCTCAGATACAATACGTGTTCCAACTGTTTCAAGTATAAACAATACGATATCTTATTAATCGATTAGATATACAACTACCATTGTAAATATGTTCCAATAAATATATTATGTCAAAGTACACTTTACAAGCTTTTTCATTACAATTTAAAATAAACTAAACATTTAGTTTCATTTTTATGAATAGAAAAAAGGGCAAATATTTAACTGATCCTCTAAAAACTTATTGATCTTCTAATGATTTACACTTTTTCAAATAAATGAGCCTCTTCAACTGTCCTGACTGACCTTTTCTCACAGTTGGTCGCAGTAACTGAGCGGACCCTACCCCGACCAAACGAGTTATGTCAGGTTTGAACCATGCGCTAGCCAAATTGGTCATAGTTGCTAAGCTAGGGGACCCCGACCAGATGGGTTAGGCTAGGTTAGAACTGTGACCAACCGCGCGCGAGCCGAGCGAGCGTTAGCTAAGTACACTCAACAGCACGTTATACGTCAAGGTTAAAAACGTCAGGTTATACGAAACTGTCAAATTTCTCTAAAACATTTTAAACCTTAAAATGTTGAGGGTTAAGTTCAAAATCGAATGAGAAAATTTGACAGTTTGTGGTAATTTGTTGTGCTGGCGACTGTAGATTCAGCCAGATTGGTCGCATTTACTTGACTCTATTTAGTATTTTTAGGACACCAAAATAAGAATTATTTCAGGCTCGCAAAAAGAGGCGCATTCATTTTATTAGTTCCTAGGTATTAAATAATATTTTTAAGAATGCAAAATGGGAATTATTTGAGGTTCAATTAAATACATGCCAAAACAAAGCAGAATTGATTGAAAGATTCGGAAAAACAGCAATTGTACAGTTTGATAACACCTTTTCATTATACATTATTATAATACATTTATCCTTAAACAATAAGTACCTTATCAAAATTACAATAGAAGTCGGTACTATATAATATAATAAGATCAATTTATCTTTGTCACATCATAGAACTGTCCAACGCATGCGATATTTTCAACTTTAATTAAAAAAGCATCTTCTAGCGCACACTCACTTTAACACGTCTTCTCAAAACAGCTTTAACTTAACAACTGACATCACGAACTTTTGGTCCACATTCTGAATTTGAATTTGCCGCGAAATTACGAACATTGCGGGCACGAAGAGCGTTGTTCCTGTGTTGGCTGCGCGCGCACCGCCAGCCTCGAGGGGTCGACGGGGTTCGCTTTCGCCACTAGAGAGCGTGCTACATGGGCAAAGGCAGCTTCGACATTCAGTCCGGTTTTGGCTGATGTCTCCATAAACGACACTTGGTATTCTCTCGCTAAGCGTTGTCCCTCCTCCCGCCTCACCGCCCTCTCTAGGCCGCTGTCGGATTTGTTACCTGCAAGCACAATGTTACTCAACCTTCGTTCTTGTGACCTTATTCAAAATTGAGGGGACCACCGTATGACGGTTATGCCAGTTTCTTTGTATTACCTACCATAGTTATAGCAGTTCGTTTTTTTTGGTGCGTTGTGGAATATTCATCTATAGGGTTATTTTACCTACATTAGATCTTCGAGCAATCAGATTAATGATAGATAAGAAGTTGGCCTACTGCACCGTTTGCGACAGTGTGTAATACTGGAAACCTTAATTAAAGTATGAAAGGGATAGGATAATCTGATTCTGGAGCTTTTCCAAGATAATTCCATCTGGGAGAGACATAGAAATCGTAGAATTTTGAATAAAATATTAATGAAATCACCTAATAACATGATGACAACGTCGTCCTGCGCATACTCGCGGATCTCGCCGAGCCACGCCCGAATGTTGTCGAAGCTGATTTTGTTGGTCACGTCGTACAGGAGCAGTAGGGCTGGTGGACAAAACATGATTATTAGAGATAAAAGAGATTGGAAAATTTTGGTTGACGTGGAAAATAGATAGAATTATTTATGTCATACAAGATCAGAAAAAAGGATGTCCACTGCACTTTCGGACGTAGCCACATATGCGTATCCGTGACGCATTTGGTGTATTTATTTTTAAATGGCACTATGCAATTAATGCAGTTGCAGTCTAGTGCAATAACGAGCAGGTGCTCCAACTCTGTAGCATATTCTTAGGTTGGTACACCTAGAGACAGACCAATATGGAAGGATTGAAGCATGTTATCCTTATTTTATTTAAAAAATATGTGGCCAACATCTGTGATCAATTCTTCCAGAAAAAATAACTCTTGACTTCATACGTTTGGGTTTGTTTTGTTTCTATCTTAAGCATTATTTAGTTACCATCTGTTTAATAATGTCGTTAAAAACCTATTAATGATCTCGATAACATTGAATTTATCGTTGACTGACCATAAAACATAAGAAGTAGGTACCTACATTATGTTCTTATGGACTAACAGTTAAAGATAAGTAGATAATGGACTTCTTTTATCTATTTGTGGTAAGGACCTGGTCTAGAATACTGCACTAGGGCCTAGTAGGTACGTCGGTAGGTGATAGGATGCACTAGGCCTAGCTAGGGATTCTTATAGCCTAGCTAGTTCGTAACTTGGCTATAAAAACTCTCCTGTAGTAATCTATTTGGGCCGTGAGCCCGTGATTCGTGATGATGTAAGATATTGAAGAGCGGGATCTCCTAGCACTGGTATATGTATCTTTTATTTAAAAGGAGGTCCCTATATAAGATTTATTGTGAAAGTTGTACAAGTTCCTGCATTAAACATTTTTATTTTATTTTATTTATTTATTCAACTGTCATAGTCATGCATACGTAATTGTTTATTTGTACAAGGTAGCACATTATCGCTCAGCACGATTTTTACAACCTTTCTTAATATATTTTTATCAGGCGCGAGTTCTTGAGCCGGTTCTCTTCAATACCTAATTCACTTTATCAACAACATAGGTACCTACCTAAGGCAAACAAAATTCAACAGACTCACACAGTCGTCTACGCGACCCAAAAATAGAGGCCTACCATGAATCAATTAAGAACAGGCCCGATAAGGACACCAGACTCTTAAGTTAATGACATGATGTGGCTGACTGGTCGACTGTGGCCCAATCTAGTTACACACGTGTGCGAATGCGTGATCCGGTTTGCCGTCTCAGAAACGGGTCGAGGCCAAGCTTTGGCAGTTTCTATGCTCCTGGCATACATGTATCTAGGTGGCTAGGTAGCTCCATACATAGCACTAGGATTGTATGAAAATGTTACGATGCTGTAATAATTCCTATGGGAAATTGGGAATTGAGTTTTATTGCGACATACAAAAGTAGAAACGAAATCCTCGTGACATTTCACATTCACATTGTGTGTAGAATTCTCAGAAGTCGGTGCCGTCACGCCATGTGGAAGTAATCAGCGGTCATGAGATGATAGATTTGGATTGCAACATTTTGCCAATAGATGGCGGTACTTGTCTCGAATCGACAGGATAGAATTACAAAAAAAATATTTAAGAAACAAAACCAGTCAAAAATATTATATTTTGATTATTTTTTGTCTATTATTTAAAGGTAAAACTCATTACCATGTGCGTCTCTGTAGTATGCATGCGTTACGCTACGGAAGCGCTCTTGCCCAGCGGTGTCCCAAATCTGAAGTTTCACCTTGATGCCATCCACAGTCACTACCTTATTCTGCGAACAGATGGCGTTAGTTGTACTAAAGTGCGTGTGAATTTTATGAATAGTTCATTATGATTTTCTACTAATTATAAGTAGAAGATGAGTAAGAAATAAAAAAAATATGCCACAAATCTAACAAGACCATGTAAATTGTAATAATAGTCCTACTTATTAAAACGTCTTTAACTTTTTAGTTCAGTATTGTAACCGTTTGTGTAAGTACAAGTACATACCTAATTTTATAAAAAAACATATAGACAGTTTTTAATCATATAGTAATAAAATAAAATAATTATGAGTCACTTTTTTCTCGTCTCATAAAAACATAGACATAAACTTGTTATTGGCTACTCAGGCACTTTTTCTAGCCCACAAAGACAGCTGCAATAAATCAAACAGCAAAAACCAAACAGGCAGAAAAAAAAGACCTTTGCAGCAATAAATCACTCAGGCGAGCAGTCGATTCAATCACAGCTGTCATGGGCAAGGGGCGGGAACGGAAAAAGCGCGCCAAACTTCGAACACCAATAGCGTTGCGGCGAACCGGTCGCGTGCAGCCACTCACTGGCCCATTTGAACTTGGAACCCTTGACGGTCATTAATTACTTTTTTTGCGAGAATTAAAAACAATAATAGTATTATTAACTTTTTGCCTATTGATATCGGATCTTTTAAGCGCTTCGTTTCGGTGAATAAAACTTGATAAACCTTTTTGCTGAACATTGAAGTTAATTTTTCTGACTTTTCTTGTTTGTAACGTTAATGAGTAGGTGGAATAAGTAATGTCATTTCGTAATTATAATTAAAAGTTTGACAGCACATTCAATTAACTTTTTTGCGAACAAAAGTCAAAAACTAACAATATATTTCTGGTATTTTTAATAAAAACACCGACTTTCATGGTTTCTTTTTCCTTTTTCTTTAAATGTCAAAGGTTGAACTTGGTATGAGGACGTATAGAGATTACAGTCGGCACGTGCGACGTGAGTCATTGTACCCGGAAGTCGATGCCGACGGTGGAGATGTAGTTTCCTGCGAGGAATGTGCCGTCCCGGAAGCGGACTAGCATGCAAGTCTTGCCAACGCCACTGTCACCGAGGAGCATTACCTGCGAAGATTACAATGTATTTTTAAATGTTAATATCAAACTGTAGGTAACAATCAAAATAAAATAATCAATAATTTATACAATTCTTACGAAATTGGTTAGGTATAGATACCTGCCTATTTTAATTTTGACCTATCGAGTCTTGATTGACTAATAATGAGACACAATGAATTATCTATTGATGTGCGACCCCTGGGGGCAACGCGCATCAATAAGTTAATCCTAACCTAGATAAAAATATACTGATACCTAGTTAACGAAGGTATGTACCTATTTGGGCTGAAAGTGGAACTGAAATTCCAATAACTTTTCTATATATTTAGGTAGGTCTTAAACCTATAATACCCCTTAAGTCTTAGTCAACATATATAATACAAGGTACATAATAGGGATGTTGCGGATGCAGATTTTTTTACATCCACGGATGCTGATTTTCGGTAGCTCACATCCGCGGATGCGGATCTCAAGGTTTTATTTAATGGATCCGTCAAGGCAAAAAAGCGAAATTCGAAATACCTTGTTTTATGCAAATTGCAGCGCTGTTTCGTTAGGTATATGTTGATCATAATTCAATTCGCGGCAATTATTTTAAATAAAATTATAATCATTTAAAAATCAATCTAGGTAACTCTCGACATTTTATATGTTGCCTATTTCGTGAAAATGTGAACCTTTAGAGCTATATATATTGATTATAATTTCCATTTGGCTGATTATGATTTTACTTATAATCAACCCTTTTCCACCTACCTACATCCGAATCCACATGAACTCCACATTGATTAATGCGGATGCGAAGGTCTAAATAAATGCTGGAGCTCCGCAATTGCGGACGCGGATGGGAATATTCGCAACATCCCTGGTAGATAAAATATCATAACATATCCAGAGAAGTTCTCGGTTGCTAACTAATTAACAAACATCTAACATAGTAGGTAAATATGATTGAAATGTCACGAGCAAACTTGGGAAGCTTGCGGCAGAGGCTCTTTAATTAGTTCAGCCAGTTACGAGGCTTCTAAAGCTCACTGTAATATAGTAAGCACACGGTTAATTAATCCTATCACGTAGTCGTAAGGTAGATATGATGCAGTCAGCCTCAAAAAGATGTATCGAGGGTCTAATGTGAAGAGAGGATTTAGCCAGCAAAATCCTCAGGCGAAAATACTCGCGGAGGCTGCATTGAAACGCAACCTCCGCGAGTATTTTATAAATTGATGGCATAATATTATGAGATAAACTCTATTTTGGATTAAGAAGGTTAGAAAATAGTAGAGAATCAACTGGGAGAGTTGACAGAATGCGTCATCAATCATGTAAAATACTTTGGTATTATGCAAGGTTCCAGTACTTGCCTCTATCAAGAATTCGTTTGTTATTTTTTCTAGTTTTTCTAGTTCAATTTCTTTATTTCGAGCAAAGACTCATAACATTGTCCAGTGACAGCAGTGAATAACATACGGACAGTCCACTCTGTCAGCAATTCTCAGAACCCTGTTGGGGCGGGCCATGACTTGAGCCACCATGGATGCTGCGCGCTTGCGCATTATTGTGTAAAAACAATCTACACGCGCCGCCGCAAACACCCTGACGCACGACAACGCCATGGCAACCCCATCAGTTTTCTGAACGCGCTATTAAATTGGACTCGAAGGGCTCCACACGACGCCCGCGAATACTTCTCCTACAAGCTGCACGTGTAGAAGGTGGTACAGAATTATTTAAAGAGCGTCACCTTTACGTCTACAGTACAACGAGCAATTTGTGTATCAATGACCTCTGACTGTGTGAGACCTCTGAGTTTGTTTCGGCCTTTCTTCTCAGAGTAGTCAGATAGGAGATAGGAAACGCCAATGACTATACAGCCTTGTTTGCGAACCCATCTAATTTTTTTTTTAAAACCTGATTGTCGTGTAAAAGTGTTTGTATACAAAACTACTTACAGAAATAAAATCATTTATCATTTAATGTGTTTAGAATTAAGTACCCAATTTGTAATTTGTGGCTACACTTTGATACAATATTGTGGAACAAAGATTGTAGACAGTTACTTAAATGAATTCTTGTCGATGTACCTACCTATAGGAACATTTATTTGAGGCTGTCTGTATATACCTACTTGGTATTTTAAACTATGTAAGTACGAGGATCGAAATCACGATTAACTTTCAAACAAAGTAATGTCAGCCTACGTAATAACATTCTGAAGTGTCTTTGATATTACTCAGTAAGAACCTACCTGACACTGGCAGAATAGTCGACATCGGCTCAGTTGCCAAAGAAGAAAAGAAAAAAAAGTACCTACTCGTACCTAATTTAGAGATAATAAACCTACGAGTACCTAAATCTAAAGCAATTTTATTCATTATCTTAGAACTGAAATAGCTTGAGGGTTGTCTTTAGCGAAATGGAATTGTTTTTAGGGTTCCGTACCCAAATGATAAAACGGGACCCTATTACTAAGACTCCACCGTCCGTCTGTCTGTCTGTCTGTCTGTCCGTCTGTCACCAGGTTGTACCTCATGAACCGTGATTGTTAGACATTTGAAATGTTCACAGACGATGTATTTATGTTGCTGCTATAACAACAAATACTAAAAAAACAGAATAAATTAAATATTTAAGGGGGCTCCCATACAACAGACATGATTTTTTTGCCGTTTTTATAGATAATGTTACGGAACCCTACGTGCACGAGTCCGACTCGCACTTGGCCGGTTTTTTCTTTACATTCCTTAAATCTTAAAATATTGGGTCTTAACTACAGTAATTTACGAAATCCATTAGAATATCTATTTAATTAGATTTAAAAAAAATGGAAATACATTAGGATCGTAGGCTAATGTATTCGTATGGACGAACACATTAGCCTACGATCCTAATGTATTTTCATTATTTATCGTAGTTGCTCATAAAATCTTCTAAAATTTGAAATAGACCTTTTCTGTCCCTTTTTCCCTGACCCTATCATATAATACTCTAAATGAATAATGATGAAAAGATAAAAGTTTTACTCACTTTTCCAAAAACATTATATTTATCTTCTTGTTTAGAGTGTTGTTCCCAGGTGTCTGTAGGAGAAGGTGGTTCACTATGAGGCATGACCCCGGCTTCTGTCTCACTCTTCTCATCATCTTCTCTGGCTTCTGGCAGGTTCCTGGCCCATGTTGGCCTCACTCTGCCCACCACTACTCGTTTTTCCATCTGCCTATTGTCTGTGGCGTTCGGATTCCACATCTTTGGGCTCGGATTTTAGAGCATCACTAAGAAAGTCTTATTTTGTTTATTCTCCTTCAGACTTCTTCTTCTTCTTACTTGATTGATTAGTATTTCAGAAAATGTATTTTTGTGTAGTCCATTTTTGATATCACTATTGCGCCACTGTTAGATTTGTTTTAAGGATCAAGAACACTAAACAATGAGATTCCAGAACAATGATGTTTATATTTTCGGCTATCGTCTTTCGTCTTCAGAGTTCTGTAGAACTCTCTAGTTAACAGCTGTTTGTTTTATCACAAGTTATGAAGATAAAACAAAAGATACTTTAAGAAACATAAGGACTAGATTTCATCAAGTTATTTACTTTACGACGATTGAGTAAGTAATTGAGTATTATAATTAAATTAAAATTGTCTATAAAGTTTGAATCGAAGTTATTGAGTTTCAAGAACAAAACTAATAGAGACAGATAGAATGACGATATATAGGTTTTATATAAGTAACAAAGTTAGTAACAGTTAGAGTTTTAAAGCTGCAGATTTCATTTTATTAGTGGAACAAGGGATTGTTGTGGGAACTTGGAAAGACAATAGTGTTGTTGAACTTGTTACAGAGAATAAACTAAGTGCTGTAAGTGTCGGAAGTTTTCACTTAGTTGACTAGGTACTAAGAAAATATTGAAAAATTTCCATCTTGAATCTATTTTCCCATAGTAGTCACCTACATGTCATCTACCAGGGTCGCGGGGAAGGTCGAACGGGTTACCGAGGCCCCTGGCAACAAAGGCAACGGAAGGAATATGGGTGGGTTCTAGTCAGTAAGAGTCTGACACACCCTCCCGCTCCGCCCAGAGCGGGTTATTTGATAATTTCCCACCCAAAAAAAAAGGACTACATCTCATAAGCATATACATATACAACCGACACCAACCGTCGGGCATTTGCCCACCAGACACGACACCCGTCTGGTCTGAGAATCCTCCCTTTTCTATGGAGGATGAGTGAACTTTACACCCTGTTCCTCATACCTCTATACCTTCACTATGCCTGATTAGGTGTTAAGTAGTTAACTTATCTACAAGAGATCTTATTCTACCGCCAATTGAGTCTTCAATGCCTAAATCACCTAATTTTCATACATCAGGTCGGTCAGTACATAGGTCATCACTATTAAATAATCGTACTCATTAACTCATTAATCAGCCTTTCCCCTTGACATTAATCCTCAGCTCTGTTTGTTGTTTAATCTGATGTATCCTCCCGGGGATTCGTCAAATGTTTGCTTAACTTTGTTTGTTTAGTAGCAAACTTCAACGGGATTTGTAATATCTGTGTTAGGTTCGTAATTTCGTATTTGTGTTTCGCACTTCGAGTTCATAAGACCAGCACCACCACACCAGCATTTCAAGATAAACATCACAGATATGTTTATCTTGAAATGTTGGTGTCAATGATATTGGTTTATCGTCTTTAAAATTGTGGCTAAACAATGCAGGTTAAGCTACGCTTGCCGCGGGCGGTACTTGGATGGGTGACCATCCATTTCATATCGATCCCCGGGCGGATTTCCGGCCACCGTAGGCGCGGGCTTGCGGACGGTGAGCAATGGGTAAATCACAGTCCGGTAAGGACCAGGCCCGGGTCGATGGCGCGTTGTATTCCACGCGCGCCTCAAAGAGATGTCGTCAGTACAAGTGTAGGGTTCCAGTCGCGGGAAGGTACTAAAGGGTTACCCAAGCCTCTGGCAACACAGGCAACACGGAAGGAATACGGGTGGGTCTTAGTCAGTAAGAGTCTGACACACCCTCCCGCTCCGCCCAGAGTGGGAGAAGTTATTTGATGATTTCAGAAAAAGAAAAAAAAACCCCTTCGTGCTTCGGAAAGCATTGGCTTTTACAATATTTTTTTAGACTAGATTTGTAGACCATTTATTTTTTGTTACCTAAGTACCTGGTACTTCTTGACAGGCCTACACTGCCCTCCCATACCTATTAACACTGATTTTAAAACATTGTAAAAGCCAATTATTTTTACAAGAGTAACCGTGGAGTTTCTTGCCGGCTCTTCTCCATAGGAAACGACCAATTGGAACCGTGCACCTAGCTTCTCACGTTTCATAAGTGCCCATGTAAGTTTATGTGAAATAAGATATTTTGATTTTGGTTATTTTTCAAGTATAGTAAGTATTTGTTATTAGGTATGGGAGGACAGATATAGGCCTGTCAACCAGTACCAGGTACTTAACAAAATAAGAAATGGCCAGCAAAGCAAAACATCTATGAGTCTACAAGGCCTACAACGTTCTCAAATTCACAAAAGAAGGGAATGTTTAAAAGATATATAAAATAATAACAAAAAAGCTATTTCGATCAAATGGCATGATTGTCATTACAACTGTAAAGGCTCGTACAGACTGGTGCAACTTGTCGCGCGACGCGACACTGATAGAACGAGTTTTTGTGCATATAAAATGATCTTGAGTATAATCGTGCATACAAAAGATCTTGAGTAGATAAACAGAAAAATAAAACAAAATAGATCTTCATGTAATTAGATTAATCACAAAACACACAGCTGCACGTCAAGACTGTGACAAGAAGGCTTCCACTCAGCATGATGCTGTGCTATGGGGACCCACAGCACAGCGCTGATTTTCAGTGATCACCCGAAACAGACGTACGGAATCCAAGTTAGGTAAAACAACACCCACTACAACACAACAACAACAATTAGGTAAAACGATACCCTTTGGTAAGACTGGTTGTCAGATTTCTGACTCCTGATTCATTAACGGCATGATTATGTAAATTTCTATTAGGTAACTGCTCCCAAACTACGATGATTTTTAAAAACCCTTTATTTTTTTATTATACATAGGTACCCACTTCTATGACAAAATCTTGACATTCGCGTCACTGACATGCTGTAGATAATCATTATTTTATTGAAGTGAAAACTTCTTCAAATAACTCTTCATTGGTGGCTTTTGCGGACATGTTATTCACTCCGATTTGTTAAGGCTGAGCAGACCGGCGCGACGTGACGGCGCAAGGCGACACCAGTAGAACAATTTCTAAGAAAACTTCATGGAAATCGTTCTACCGGGGTTGCGTCGCGCCGTCGCGTCGCGCCAGTCTGGACGAGCCTTTATGATATTAACATAATATTCTAATTGGGGTGTTTGGTGAAGTGAGTTAATTCCGGAATGTTGTATATTGTATTTATGATAATTAAGTTCTTTATTACCAATAAAATTATTATTATCTATAATACTAGACAAATTAGTTAACCTTATCTACAGCCTTGGCCAAAATTTTCGAAGCCTCGGTCCTCCGTCAGGTAACGATTCGGATGTATTGAGCACCCATGACAACTTTCAGTTTTATGAGGAGTATCAAATAGAAATAAAACAAAACGTTTTATATAGGTTTATTTTACTATTTATTAATTGAACATTAATATTTTGTGGGTCCACCCTTTGCCTTAATTACGGCAGAAATTCTTTTTGGTAAAGAGCTAACAAGATTTTTAGGATAATTTTTATTCCGACATTCCCACGGGATCGAGACTTATGCGGGTGAAACCGCGGGGCGCAGCTAGTACAGGTATAAATTTCTAACCCCTTCCATTATTTTCATTTCTTAGGCCTATCAACCCTTTGTTCCTTTCCAAAAATACCCTTACGAGATCTAGTTATTTATCTAATTATACCACCCGATCACAATAATTTTGCTAAGGTTCTACGAATTAAATTCTTACTTATGACAAACTTTCAAGAGCCAATTACAAAGACACTTATAAATATTGCTTTGTCAATTTCAACGAACCACTTAGTGGCTGGTTTCATAAAACCCTCTTCAACCATTGTACTATAGAATGTATCCTTTAGTTACCCTGTCATCTAAAAGGGTAAACCATGAATTTATAAAGCGTAGTGATTTACCACTAACCCTTAAGCAACAACCCGAAGCTGTTTATATTCATGCAAAGCCTTTTTACTTGACGTCTTAAGGCAAGACCTGATCCCCGATGGGCCATTAAAATTTCTCTTTATAAGGAAACCAGGATTTAACAGAGAAAATATAGTAGTGAGTTTATTAAATAAGATTCTAACTTCTGCCCGCGAATTCGTTTGCGTGGAAGTCGTAAGATATAGGTACTAAAATATACATTGTTTATTCTCTCACGCATATATATACAGGCAATGTAAACTGGAAGAGCGGAACCACCTAATACAAGCAAATCTTTACTTAAGGGGACTACACGACCTAAATGCAAATTTTGTAAGTTTTATAATGCCTAAAAGTTCAATTAACTGCAATTAACACAATCAGAAAATATATGATATTCTTCAGGATATATGCTAGGTAGATAGTGTGTTGAAAACATAATACAACTAATTTGATACGATAGAAAAAATCACGATAATACCTCTAACAATTTATTTTACATACATGCAATCATTCTGATTTTTTGTCAGACTATTCCACATAATAGTGTTTGAATTTTTTTGTCCAATCAATATTTTTTGTAAATAGATAATTGCTTCATATTTTGCAATAAATTACCAGCGTTGTGTCATCGCCCTTCTCTTTCTTTTCTATACAGTCCGACAGTGACCGCGCTTTAGCTGTTGTCAGCCTCTTAAACGGTGACTCAATGTAATTTACATTTATGTTGATGAAATAAACATTTTTGTTCAACTTCCTCGGCCCCCGACCGATCGCCCGCCCGCGCTGTGACTTCGTTTTCCCTTAGCGCTCTTTTTTGACTTTTTTTCTTTTTGCTCGGCTCCTAAGGATCGTAGCGTGATGTTAAGTAGCCTATTGGGCTATCAAATGCGAAAAAGAATCCGACTGGTAGGTCCAGAGAATAGCTCGTTCAAACAATAAAACAAACTTTTCAGCTTTGTTATATTAGTATACCGGCTTCTGCCCGCGACTTTGTCCGCGTGTTTTAACATAAAACCTATAGGTACCTATCACTCGGCAATAGTGTAGCTTTATACCAGTGATTTTTTTTTTGAAATCGCATCAGTAGTTCCAAAGATTACCGAACAAGTTTTATGTATGTAGGGGACATACAAACATACAAACAAATTTTACCTCTAAAAATAGTTAGTATAGATATGATTTGTGTACCTATTTGATTTTAAGTTTGAGAACCTTTACGTACCTACAGGTACCTATTCTGAAGATATTAGAACTAAAATTGACAATTAATGACTTTATTAGAGCTAATATATGTAAGGAATGCCGCAGGGTAGAGTTCTTAGACCTTTGTAAATACCGTATTTGAATTAACTTACCCTCAAAAATGCCGTCTTTGTTTTCTCTTTCCCCAAATAACAACAAGCTTGTTCGTTATACTGTTACCGATCCTAGTTGTAAAAATATTGAGATAATTATGACGTAAATATTCAAAAGTTGGAGAAAGTTCTCCAGTGCCTCATGAGATGCAAAGAATCTTATAGTTTTTTAGTAACTATTTCACAATTTCGCCGAAAATATTTACCAACGTTTTTATTCCGATTTATACACTATACAGGGTTATTTTGTTATTATTAAGTAACAACATTACAGCCGTCAAAAAATTTATAAATTTCGGTACAGTCAGCGTCAAAAATATCGGGACGAACCTGTTCAAAATGATCTCAACAACTAAGATAATTAAACTTTATCTCGATCTGATAAAACTCCTGTCAGAATGACAGTTGTCGTGTACTTTCTTCATTTTCAAACAGTTCTTGTGTCATTGAGTTAATATTTAATTTTCATAGTTGTTAAGATAATTTTGAACAGTCTGTTCGTCCCGATATTATTGACGCTGACTGTACCATCGCGTCTGCAGAGTTAAAATAGCTAATTTAAAAGAACCCTGTATAATATTAACGAGTGTTCGCAATAGCAAGTGCTAGCGCAGATCATGAGGTCCTGGGTTCAATTCTCACGTCGAGCAAAGTGTTATTGGGTTTTTTCATTATAGCCCGGAGTCTGGATTTGTGCCCGGTTGATGGCAATAGGCTCGCCCCTATTACATGCGACTAAACATAACTGGCGTAATGTGGGTATGCTATAGGTACACCTCTGCCTAGCCCTTCGGGGTTACAGGCGTGATGTGTGTGTTATATTAAGACGCTGACAACACCTAAACCGCGGTCACTGTCTGATTGCATAGAAGGGAAAGAGAAGCGCGATGAGCCGATGACACAACGCTTGTAATTTATTGCAAAATATGAAGGAATTATCTATTTACTCAAAATTGAGTTGAATAATCGAAAATAAAAAACAACCAAGTTCTGCATTCAAATAAGACGTTCTTGTTATTAATTAAATACGTAACGTATGTTGATATTTAATACAGATATTTCCGATAAGAACTCAAGGTAGAGGTTAGTTTAACGTTAGTTTGGATCGAGATTTTTTTTCAAAACGTGTTTTGGTAACAACCAAGTTCTGGGAAATATGTTCAAAATTAACATATATTTGTTCCGCTACCACAAACTATACAGATTTGGCATTTTTATTTCTTAAGAGAAGCCTATTTTGGACAATTGAGTCTTGTCAGCGCCTTAACAATAAACTTAACCAAACAAACAAAAAAAAACAAACCAAAACCACAGTAATCAATATCACGGTTATTAGTAGTTAATTACTATGGAATTAATTGAATATCTAGTTGCATATTCATATTACAAGCACGGCGTTAATCGAATCAGTGTCGACGGTAAATCGATGAGTGATGTGAACGATTACCTAGAGGAACATTTTCAAACAAACGAGGTCATTTCGAAGCTCAAATCTTATAGGTTATAACATACAGATGTTAGGTAAATTACAGATTATGTACTGCCTAGTTGGCATACAATTATAAATTATGTCTACATGCGGTATAAAAAAATTAGTTATCACATAGAAAGCAAATCTTACAAAAAAAAAAAATAGTGACAGATTGGTATTCGTGACAGATTGCAGCAGGTACTACGAGTAATTATTAAGAAAATCTTGGATCGTGTAGTAGGCTTTGTCAATTTAAAAAATATGCAATTTATATTTGAACAGTTGGAGTTCCTTGATGTTTAAAATGTCTACAGGTATTGTAAATTTTAGATGCCTTTCAAAAAAAAACTTTTGCCTAGAAGAGCAGTTCTATGTGGTATACTAGATATTTTAACCTCTAACGCTCTAGACCTCCTCCATCCGTATTCCGTATAGCTACTATCAATTCTTATCCTAATCGTTACCTGACGGAGGACCGAGGCTTCTAAATGACCTCATTTATATGAAAATGTTGCTCTGGGTAGTTTTGACGGTAAGTGTTTATTCCGATCAACGAGAGAATGCGTTCCATACACCTTCCAGTTGGACACGATTAGGAACTAATAAAGTTTAAATTCGTAAAACACGTTTTCTTCTGTACTCAGCTGACAGGTGTCTTTTTTTTTTTTGAGGGTGGGACATCATCAAATAACTTCTCCCGCTCTGGGCGCAGCGGGAGGGTGTGTCAGACTCTTACTGACTAAAACCCACCCGTATTCCTTCCTGTTGCCTGTGTTGCGGGGGCCTCGGTGACCCATAAGTACCTTCCCGCGACCCCGGCAGGCATCGGCCCTAGTGGACCCCTACTATATGTGCTGACGACATCTCTTTGAGGCGCGCGTGGAATACAACGCGCCGTCGACCCGGGCCTGGTCCTTACCGGACGGTGAGCTACCCATTGCTCACCGTCCGCAAGCCCGCGCCTACGGTGGCCGGAAATCCGTCCGGGATTCCCGACGCCCTGGGCGTCTCCTGCGGCGGCTAGGGGCGAGAGAGCGCGAAACTTGCCTTTCCCTCAACCGTCCCGCCTCCTCCTGCGCGAGCATTACTGCTTCGCAGAAGGAGGTGACGGCTGCCCATGCCCTCTCGCTCCGTACCATGGCCTGAACCAGGGCCGGACGCGGAAGCTGACAGGTGTCTGGAACGCATTCTCTCATCGGCCGGAGTTTAATAGTGAATCTCAACTTGTCTATGGACATAGAAATATTAAGAAATAATTTATTATGTAAGACTGCCTCGTTGGTCTAGTGGTCACAAGCGCTGCTGCTGATCATGAGGTCCTGGGTTCGATTCCCAGGTCGGGCAAAGTGATTGGATTTTTCTATCTGGAATTTCTCAGTAGCAGCCTGGAGCCTGGTTTTATGCCCGGTTGATGGCAATAAGCTTGACGCTCTGTTACATGGGACTTAAACATAACTGGCGAAATGATGGTGTACTGTAGGTACACCTCTGCTCAACCCTTCGGGGAAACAAGGCGGGATGTTATGCCATATATTAGGGGCTGTAATTAATTTTTAACGTTTAAGACTTATCTCTACTTGGCTTGGTAGCGTTGATAGTCCGTTGAGCATTTTCACAAAGAGCTGGTAAATTAACCGTTACTTAATCATAAAGGTTATTATAGGCTAGTCAAGAGCCAATAAAGCTTAATTCAACAAAAGCTTTACCCAGATTCTGGCAATATCGTGTCGCATCACTACGCTTAGTTACATAATGCGATGTTTGCTAATCGGCTTAGCAACTCCATTCCCGTAATTCGTAATACCCACTCCATTACTTATCAAGTGTAAATAACGAAACGATATTGTAAAGCTTGCAGATCCTTTAAGGCTCGTACAGACTAGCGCGATATCACGTGCGCGACAGGCAGATTTATGCCTGTAGATATCGCCCCAGTCTGCACGAGCCTTTACTGTCTAGGCCGCTCGTTTTTGAATGCATTAGCAGTTCTAATAAAACGCGTGCAATCGTTGCCTGTGTTTAAGGGTCAGGTAATCGCCGTTGACCTTGGCCATACAAATTTAATGTGCATCGCGCTCACGCTCCGCTCGGTCGTTCAGTTTCAGTAAAATAAATATTCCCTATATTTATTTTTAGTAACGAAAATATGAATATTTGAAAAAAAATCACAGATATAATCATTCTTAATAGATAATAAAAGTGTCTGTTCATACAAAAAAAATCATGAAGTAGTGTAGAAATGAAATACGCAATAGATAGAGATATCAAAACGGTTTATTGTAAAATAAACTAAAGTAATCACATTGACATATAAAAGACTTCAAGTAAGGTGGTGACAACTGAGAAAACAAAAGCAACTCCAATATTAAATTATCAATGCAAAGACGTTGTTTACATTTTTCCAACGAGTAGTTTGAAAGTGATATCGTTTTTATGCTTCGGGTAGACGTTACTTCCTGAATTTATTTCATAATGTATTTTACTACAATACTTAAATATTCACTTAAACAATTGGTGAGTATGCATTCTAGTTTATCATTATTTTTTTTTGCATAACTTACTTGCAATAAGGCTCGTCAAGACTGGTGCGACAAGTCCCACCAGTCTTTACGAGCCTTTATATGAAGCCGTAATAACAGATTTAAAAGCCACTAAAATCATATATCGGCGCCTTAAAAGACTCGTGAAGGAACATTACTTATCGTTGTGATTTTGTACCCGTTGTTAGCAGTAATAATATATAGTCTTCATTTATTTTCGTTGCTTTTAATGTATCTATGTGTATATAATTTTTAATTGCAACAAAGACATCCCCATTTTATGTCCAGAAAATAATATTATAACACTGTCCATTCCAAGGTTGCCTGGAAGAGATCGCAAGCGATATGGCCGCCCATTGTATATTTTGTAATGTATGTATAATCTGGTGTACAATGGATCAGAATGTTGGGCCACAAAAGGGATGAATGAAAGGCAATTGCATGCAGCTGAGATGAGAATGCTAAGAAGAATGTGTGGTGTGACACGAATGGATAGAATAAGAAATGAGTACATAAGAGGAAGCCTGAAAGTGACACCGGTGACTGAAAAGTTGTCCGGAAATCGATTGTCATGACATGTGATGCGGAGGAATGAGGAAAATGTCGTGAGGAAAGTTTTGAGTCTGAATGTCGATGGCTATAAGAGTAGGGGAAGACCAAAGAAACATTGGATGGACTGTGTGAAAGTTGATATGGCTAGAAAGGGGGTGACTACGGAGATGACAACTAATAGAGAAGTATGGAAGAAAGCGACATGTTGCGCCGACCACAAAAAAAATTGGGATAAGGGCAGGAGAATGATGAATCTGATGCACAATAATGTATATATCCTATCCCACTAATATTATAAATGCGAAAGTTTGTAAGGATGGATGGATGGATGGATGGATGGATGGATGGATAAATGGATGTTTGGATGTTTGTTACTCTTTCACGCAAAAAGTACTGAACGGATTTGGATGAAATTTGGCAAACAGATAGTTTATAACCGGGAATAACACATAGGATACTTTTTATCCCGATATACCCACGGGTCAAAACTTATGCGGGTGAAACCGCGAGGCGCATCTAGTAAATAAATAAAGCTAAACTGAGATTTGGGAGAAAATGTTTAAAACTTAATAAATGCTCAATATCACGTAACATAACACACATAACGTCACGCCTCGCCTGTATTTCCGGAAGGGTTAGGCAGGGATGTAGTGTGTTCCTAAATTACCCTAGGCTGATACATTTTCTTTTTTGCTATTTATGTTTAGGTCGTACCTACCTACCTATAGATACACACAAGACATAAGTTAATTTAGCGTTTTATTGTATGTACAGAGAGCAGTGGTGGCCCAGTGGTAACTGTGGACTTACGTGTTGTAGGTCCAGACAGGCACTTTACTTTGTGTAAATCATTTTATCATGTCTGCTCTCGAAACGGTATAGGAAAAAATTGTAAGAAAACCGGCATGTCCTAGAACAAAAAAATCGAAGTCATGTGACATCTACCAACCCGCACTGGGCCCGCGTGGTGGATTATGGCCCACTCTACCAAGAGGAGGCCTGTGTCCTAGCAGTGGGAACATTATAGGCTGATTATGCTATTGTATAGAGAACAGAGATAACATAGTTTGGAATCTTATGAATCTATTTAATTGTAGAGTAAGCAAAACTGCACACATAATAATTAGGATGATTTTACAGAAGGAACAGGTGTTCGGTTTGTAAAATCGAAGCGATGTTCAAACCATAGAAAAAAACCTAGAATGTCCCCCATTTACACACTCAGATAGTCAAGTTCAAAGAAATCAAGTTGAGTGAATTAATGAAAGGAAATTATCAAATTAACAAAAGGAAGTAGGTAATTGAAGTCAGTGAAGCAAATAGGTAAGGATTATATATTATTACACGTGCAGTTACGAACTTACCCACAGAACGCTAAGTGGAAAGGGAAAACATCAACAACGACGACTTGGAATTTGACGTATTTCTTCCAGGACGATGAAGCCTAGGCAAAAATTCATGGAATTCAAGAAAACCTAATAAATATGTTATATTTTTGAAAATTTCCCAGAATTCGTCACCAACACGCCTTCATTGATATTATATTGGATACCTAATACTTCAACACACTTTTCCATGTACCTAATCATGTTTTCTAAAATATCAAATACATGTTAAAAGTTAACGGAAAAAGTTGATTAACCATTTTCAAAAATTATCTATGTACTCATGAATCTCGGCGTCAGTTATCTCAAAAAAAAGTTGATTAACCATTTTCAAAAATTATCTATGTACTCATGAATCTCGGCGTCAGTTATCTCAAAAAAAAGTTGATTAACCATTTTCAAAAATTATCTATGTACTCATGAATCTCGGCGTCAGTTATCTCAAAAAAAAGTTGATTAACCATTTTCAAAAATTATCTATGTACTCATGAATCTCGGCGTCAGTTATCTCAAAAAAAAGTTGATTAACCATTTTCAAAAATTATCTATGTACTCATGAATCTCGGCGTCAGTTATCTCAAAAAAAAGTTGATTAACCATTTTCAAAAATTATCTATGTACTCATGAATCTCGGCGTCAGTTATCTCAAAAAAAAGTTGATTAACCATTTTCAAAAATTATCTATGTACTCATGAATCTCGGCGTCAGTTATCTCAAAAAAAAGTTGATTAACCATTTTCAAAAATTATCTATGTACTCATGAATCTCGGCGTCAGTTATCTCAAAAAAAAGTTGATTAACCATTTTCAAAAATTATCTATGTACTCATGAATCTCGGCGTCAGTTATCTCAAAAAAAAGTTGATTAACCATTTTCAAAAATTATCTATGTACTCATGAATCTCGGCGTCAGTTATCTCAAAAAAAAGTTGATTAACCATTTTCAAAAATTATCTATGTACTCATGAATCTCGGCGTCAGTTATCTCAAAAAAAATGTTTTGCATTAAGCGTACAAATTACAGGGAAGAAATCTTCATTTAATCAGCTATATAGCAAGACACAAAAGTTTAAAAAATATTTAGAGGTGCCGATGAAACAGTCGATGATACACGTAAAGATCGAATTTGCAAATGGTTGAAATATTACAAAATATTAATAATCGCATTAATTAACTGGTATATATGCCATCCCACTACTGTATAACCTCCCAAATCCATCACACGTTAAGCACCCAGATCGTCATGACCAGGTCACAATTCACGGAGCGGAGTTAAGTTTTAACATCACCCACCGTCTACTCGCTGCGCTGGTCATGGTTCACCTTATAGAGCAAGAGCAAGCGAATCAAAATATCATGTAACTAGTAGGTACTATTCTTCAAAGAGAATCCGAAATTTAGTTTTCCAAACATAATCCACCTGAAAGATCACTCTTAGTGACCTAGACCCTGGAAACACCACCCCCTCACAAACGCAAACCATGTTTCCATGGAAACGGGCTCAAAAATCTTCCAAAAAAACCGCGAAATCCTGCAGAAATACCCCTAAAAAACTACAATAACACAACACTAATTAACCGTCCTAGACTCCCTTGTCCGAGGAATATCGTCGACGCAAAATACGTCATACGGAAGCGCAGTGAAGAAAGTAGATCGGTGCCTACATTGGTGGCTCCACCCCATCAACGACGCTGCTAGCCTCGCATTGGTGTTTCCTAGAATGGTATGAGTGACCTTCTTGATGAATTATTGACGACAAACAAGACTTACCTAGCTAGATTGTATTGCAGCCTATTAAATTAACATGGCTAATAAAAGACATTCACATGATGTGTTTCCACGACATAATCTTATTAAAAGGTTCCACCTCAACGGCTCCATTGCACGTCCCAATTAGCTACTCTCGATCATAATTCCCGTGCCGATAGTTAATTCCCGGGCCGAGAGTTCGCAATATCTTTACGCTTCAATAAACCCGGGACAGCCCGATCTCCAAGTGTACATCTCGTCTATTAATTGAAACCAATTATGAGATGGGGTGCTGTGTGAATAGATTTGTTTGACGGTATCTGTGTGTCTCTGGGGAACGTTTATGACTAGATCTTAACTTAAAGACGGGACGTTTTTGTATACTACTAGGACGACACTGTAGGACGGTATACAACACACTTATCGGAACTTGAGTCACCCCAACTCTGACAGGCTAGGTTCGAAGGGCTCAATTGATCGAGCAAAGCGAGCGACCGAGCCCTCGTCATCTTCGTGTTAAGGCTATGAAAACTTCATGGCAAGTGTCGCGCTGCCTGTCGCGTCCCCGATATCGCGCCAGTCTGCACGAGCCATTAGGTTAGGTTAGGTGGTCTTTATAAAAAGTTTCCACTGAAATCATATTTTGGTTTTACAAAATCGATTCTGGCCTCTACTCATAGGCTAGAAAGAACAGCTAAATACTAAGTATTAGGATTTCTTTTTTTTGGCGGTGCTTGGGGCAGGCCTATGTCCAGCATTGGATGTCTTTCGGCTGAAATGATGAATGGCTTTCAAGTATAAAACTATCACATAATCATAACATTGTCATGATGATAATTTATTGCCTCGTAAGTATCTACTTTCGTATATTTACATAAGCTAGATTTAGGTATTAATGTAGCAAAAAGCTTGTTCTCATAGTTGCAAGTATATAGATTATTTATCAGTTTGACATACAATTTGAATGTGCCAATGTAATTGAAATGTAAATGTGATGTTCTGAAACACAGGTTTGAATAAACCTAGACCGGTGGATCTTAAGTTCTAATTCCGAACCATCATTATTTGCACCTGTAATTAAAATATTTAAAGTTAAGATTATTATCAGGTAGGATAATTGTATATAAAAAACGAGTGAGCGTTACAGTCGCATATGATGTGTAACATCTGACATCTCACCTTGGTAATAAGCAACTGAGCAGCAACAGAAATTAACCTCAGAAATTGAAAAGCTAAATACTGAAATATTTTTTCTAATAATTATTCATTATTAGTGGTCTCCCACTGGTCGAAATTTGACCCCCTCTATTTACAATCTACAGGGTGACATTGAAAACATGCGACAAATCGAAATGGGAGATTGTACTCATCATTATGAACAACTTTTACTAAGGGACCAAAGCTACAATCCCAAAAAAAAAACTGCTGTCCCCTACATTTATGTTCGCAATACCTCATCAAAATGTAGGAAAAGCAGATTTTTTTTTGGGATTACAGCTTTGGTCCCTTAGTAAAAGTTGTTAATAATGATGTATACAATGTCCCATTTCAGTTTGTCGCAAGTTTTCAATTTCAACCTGTATATAGTACTCACTAATTCCATAAATACACTAATTTCATGCTATTAAAAAGTACTTACTTATTCCATGCTCAAGCTGTCCCTTTTTTTTTTGGGTGGGAAATATTCCTTCCGTTGCCTGTGTTGCCAGGGCCCTCGGTGACCCTTTAATACCTTCCCGCGAACCCAGCAGGCACCGGGCCTAGTGGACCCCTACACTTGTGCTGACGACATCTCTTTGAAGCGCGCGTGGAATACAACGTGCCTTCGACCCGAGGCTGCGGTCGGTGAGCTACCCATTGCTCACCGTCCGCAAGCAAGCCCGCGCCTACGGTGGCCGGAAATCCGCCCGGGATTCCCGACGCCCAGGGCGTCTCCTGCGGCGGCTAGGGGCGAGAGGGCGCGAAATTTGCCAAAGTGATATTTCAGCAAAATATAGATATAGTTGATATTTTATTTGTCTGACAGAGATCGCCGGGGGCTAGATATATTACAAAGATGATAAATTTAACTAGAGAGTTCTACTCAACCCATATAAATGTAGTCCGCGAAAATCCAATTTTTCTTACGTTTTTTGCAATTTGCTGGTCAGTACCCTATTCTTATTCTGTTGTCCTATAGGGTTAATATAAGCACACACCTTGCTAAAGTTATTAAAGAGAAATGTAATACTTACCTACTTGATTACACCAATCAATAAATAGTCAACCAAGCTTATAGTCCACCCAGGCCCGGGTCGACGGCGCGTTGTATTCCACGCGCGCCTCAAATAGATGTCGTCAGCACAAGTGGAGGGGTCCACTAGGGCCGATGCCTGCCGGGGTCGCGGGAAGGTACTAAAGGGTTACCGAGGCCCCTGGCAACACAGGCAACGAAAGGAATACGGGTGAGTTTTAGTCAGAAGAGTCTGACACACCCTCCCGCTCCGACCATAGCGGGAGAAGTTATTTGATGATTTCCCACCCAAAAAAAAAGCTTATAGTCCACTGAGAGTATAAAAACTAGATATATATATAGTCGTGGGACTCCCGGTCGGAACAAGTTCCTTTGGCTTTGACTATCACTTTTCGTGTAGTGTCGTGAAGGTCACTTTTTTTGGTCTAGCTCTTGTTCACTAAATATGCAGAGCTTTATCGTCTGCCTAGCCTTTTCCCATCCTTTTGCCTTCCAGCCTAACCGGATGCAGTTGAATACCAGTATTTTACATGGACAGACTGCCTATCTGACCTCCACAACTATTTAACTCCACAATTACTGGGTAATACGACACCCCTTACTAAGACTGGTTGTCCGACTTTTGAGCTTCTGACGACCCGTAAAGACTGTCAAAGATCCACGGATGGCAGCCCGGACCGGCTTAACGTGCTTTCCGAGGCACGGAGGGGTCTTGGTATGTAAAGATAGTCACCCATCTATGGAGCAATCACGGCAAGCGTAGCTTAACCTGATCGCTTGAATGGGTCAAGCGATCAGGTTAAGCGGCTGTTATTATTTAGCCATAAGCCCCTCTAATATATAAATATGCAGAGCTTATCATGCGACAAGTAACTTCGTTGCAAAAACAGTGGAGAGATGTACTGTGAGACACCAGCAGGCTTAGCATGACACTCTCTATTTCTTCGAAGATACGGCTCTTTGTATACAAAGTAGCATTTCGTTTCTCAGTTTTTGACATCTCACCGTAGAAATCCTTCTACAATCTGTCATCTTGTCTTTCGTTTCTAACTATCTTTGTCTAGGTCCTTTTTATGTAGAAAGATTTCTACGGTGGGATGTCAAAAAAGGAGAAACGAAATGTCAACTTGGTATGGAAAGAGCCGTGTCTATTTTTCGAAGAAATAGAGAGTGTCATGCTAAGCCTGCAGGTTGGTTGTAACTAAGTTCCTTTCGGTTTTGCAGTGTAGCATTTTGAACGTCACGACACATTTTTCACGTAACAAAAGTGTTGTGACGGTTAAAAGTTACACTTTCTTCGGTCTGGCTCTCATTCACTTCGTTCCAAAACTTGACGTCTACCTAAAAATACAAGATTTATAATTTCCTCATTCACAGACCTACCCTTTTTTACCACATCGCTAACTTTATTCCAAGTCACGTTCTAATAAAACTGATATGCAAATATTACCTACACAATATTGGAGACAAAGACTCCAGTAAGCCTTCAGCCAATTTGTCCGGATATTGGAAGGGCTCATGTACTACTCGTAAGCACTAGATTGCTTTGAATCAAAAAGAGGAGTATAGCTTTGTATTACTGTTGTATTGGAACTCGTGTAAGCTTGCACAAAATGATTGCGAATCTGTTATTTATTTTTCCAAGAAACTAGTTAATGGAAACTTCTATTTGTCTACAAGGAAAGTCCTTATACTACTGAAGGAACCAATTTTTGCTGGCTAGCAACTCATATTATAAATGCGAAAGTGAGTTTGTTTCGCTTTCACGCTAAAACAGATGAACGGATTTGGATGAAATTTGGCATATGAGTCGACCATGACCTTGATTAGGACATAGGACACTTTTTATCCCGATATTCTCACGGGATCGAGACTTCTGCGGGTGAAACCGCGGGGAGCTGCTCGTATTTTATAAATGCTGGCGGAATCACAGAAGACTCGTCGACCTGAAGACTGGTTGTCATACTTTTGGGCTTCTGATTAACGACTGTCACAGAACAACGAATGACAACCGGGACCAACGACGGCTTTACGTGCTTTCTGAGGCACGGAGGGGTCTCGATACGTAATGGTCACCCATCCACGAACCGACCGTGGCAAGCGTAGTTTAAACTTTGATCGACCCGTGCGCCTTGGTTATGATAGCCACGAGCCCCTAGAAATAGGGGTATTTAAGAACATCAAAATAATTAAAATAGTAAAAGTAGGTATTTTTACTCATGTTCCTACCTGCTGAAGGCTTTGTTCATAGAGGTAATTTCAAAAGTAGACCCCTTATTGTTAACTCAGTGCGTGTCGCTAGTCAAAGCGCCTTTGTCACCCCTGCTTGTGAAACTCGAAACAAATACAAAGTCGGATAAAGTTTGGACTTCGCTTGTCAAGGTGCTCATATTAATTAATTTAAGTATAGAATCAGATATCCACAATGATGCGTGTCGGTTAGAACAGCTCGTATTTGATTATTTAATATATTTGTTACCTACTACAATAAAACCAAATTACAAGATGATTATTAAAATTCACTAAATTAAATTAAAACTAAGTTAAGCTTAAAAAAGGCCCTCGGGGCATTGTACCGAGGATGCTGGCGGCATTTCCTCGCTTTACCTACTTATAGGCTATTTGGATAGTATCCTACCCTGGTGCACCCCCATTGGAAATGGATTACTGCCGTCCGAAGACTCACTGAGAGGCGCGGAATTTCCATTAGCATGTATTTAATCGAAAATCTAATAATTTTAGAGATGCGCCGAAAAGTGGTTTCACCGAATAACCGAATACCGAATAATATTCGGTTAAATTCTTACCGAACTGAATATACTGCCGGATAATTCGGTTCCCCGTTCCATATTGTTGCCTCAGAATGCCTTATATTGCTGAAACCATTTGAAGAAATTACAAAAATTACAAGTTTCACTTTCTCTTCCATCTCTGAAGTGATTCCTCATAGTAACACTTTGAAAAAATACCTAAACAAGCTAAATATGCACATCTAGCCAATCTAGCCAAAATATTCTTGAGTGCACCTGGTAGCAGTATATTATAGCGAACGTTTGTTTTCCGAGGCAGGAAATGTGTATGAGGAGAAAAGAAATAGGCTTTTGCCAGATAGAGCTGAAAGCTTGGTCTTCTTGCATTACTCGTATAATCTACCGCTGCTTGATTATAAATATTCAATTTTAATTACAAATATTCTTGATTTATCTATGTTTAAATTTATTAGTATCATAATTGTGAAAACAACATAGTTCATTCATTATGCATAAGTGTTAACCTTTTTTATTACAATATAATTGTAATTTACTAGTAAGATTATTGCAATAAAAAATTACTGTTCTTTTAAGATACTTGATTTTGTGTATGATTAATGCTAGGTTGAATTTGATTACCTGTGCTTGATTACATCTTTGTTTGAGTACCTTACAATAAACGATTTCTAATAAATATGAATGATTGATATTAGAATATGGGATTCCTTTAATTAATTACACAGGTTTTGTTTATTTTGAGCTAATCTGTCATCATAAAAAAGTAAGTTTGAGTTTCCTACGAAATGTATGGATTTCTGTATTTTCTAGTACTCAAACCTGTGTTGATCTGATAGAGTTTTTTGATCCCTGTAAGAAACAGGATCGATTGGCACTAAAATATTTTTTTGTGAAAACTGCCCATTTTCTTGCTGACTGTACATTTTTTTCAAAATCTGTGAATGCAGATCTAAATGTCTCAAAAAGTTAAGGACGGCCTCCTAAGATCATTTTCCTGTAGCTACAACGGTTAGGGTAGCTGCCCTTACTGCCCCCTGTATATGCGACTGCCATGTTTTTTTTTTTTTTTCAATTTTATTTTACCACGTTGTCGGCGTGATTACCTATGCTAAATTACAGTACTAGTAATAAGAGTCTCTGAGCTAAGCAGGGGGACAGACAGACAGACAGACGGACATGGCGGAACTTCCTTGTTCACTAAGGAACCCTAAAAAGGTCGATTGCAGCTGTCATTTTGGTCTATCAATTTAAAACAGAGTTTAGCTTAGTTACTGCCACCAATTTCTTTCAATTCACCTTAATAAATAACAGTTAAAATATTCACCATTATTTTAAATACGTTTTACTCGTCCAATAAAGGACAAACGTACGCAATCTACAAAATTACAGACTACATTATTGAATTCTCGCGCGAATCTGCATATTTAATTTTACGCTTGTTATCCCGATTTCAAGATCAGCTGATTACAACCCCTCGCCCGAAGGCCTGGTTAGAGCTACGAGTATATTTAAGTGTCCCAGTGTATTGTCAATTTTTTCGCGCATTTTTTTGTTTAAGCATTTGGAAGTAATTTGCGACTGTGTATGTGTGTGGCATGCATAATTAGCCTATAGTGTTCTCACTGCTGGGACACAAGCCTCCTCTATTCGAGAGGGATTGGGCTGTAATACACCCCGCGGGCCCAGTGCGTGTTGGAAGATGTCACATGTCTTCGAATTTTCGGTTCTAGGACATGCCGGTTTCCTCACGATGTTTTCCTTCGCCGTTTTGATAGCAGTGGCGATGAAATAATTTACACAAAGTAAAGCGCCTGCCAGCGTTCGAACCGACGACCTACAACTCTTAAGTCGAGGCCGTTACCACCGGGCCACCAATGCTCTATCTATGTATATGTGTGGCATAATTTTAGTTTGAACTGCGCCCCGCGGTATCACTCGCATAAGTCTCGATTTAGTGGGAATATCGGGATAAAAGTATTATATGTTCTAATCCAACTCATGGTCCACCCATGTGCCAAATTTCATACAAATCCGTTCAGCCGTTGAAGCGTGAAAGCGTAACAAACAAACAAACAAATATACAAACCAATTCAATTTCGCATAACTTAGATAATATACAATATTGATGCTACTAACTATTTACACTAGGTAGGTACTACATTAAACTACTAACTAAATATACAAATGAATACAAAAAGCCAAAGGACACTTCACGTCAAAGTATTCGTCCGCATCGCTGTCATCCGGAAACGTGCCCAGAAGACTGGCAGCATTGCCACGTTGAATGGCAAAGCTAATTCTTTGGCCAAAGAACGAGCCAGCCCTCTGGTCACGTGAAGTGTCGATCAATCGGCGAGAAATTTCCTTAAAAAGGAGACGCGAACTCGGGCCCCCCATGACCCGAGCGTTTCGACCACAAACGGCTCAAAACTGTAGTTTCCTTTAAGGTTACATTATTTTCTCTAAGTCATATTAGAAGAATAAAGTGTTTATATTATTATATCAGACTCTAAGAAAGTGGAACGAACTTGTGTAAAGTACAATCAACACTATTCTAAGAAATAAAATATAATAAAATGAAACACGAAACGTCTAGTTGATGTAACTGGTGACCGAAAAGCTGGCGGCTTTCTCGCGCAACGCATCAGCATTGCAATTCAGCGAGGAAATGCCGCCAGCATCCTCGGTACAATGTCTCGAGGGCCTTTTTTAGGCTTAACTTAGTTTTAATTTAATTTAGTTAATGTTAATAATCATCTTGTAATTTGGTTATAAAATTATTAAAAAAAAAGTTTGTACAATAGTTTTTTTATTTTTTTTTTGTGAATGACATCTCGTAGTTGACCTTGTGAGGTCGTGATTTAACCGGACTATCCTGTGGCTGTCTTAAGCTAACTCAAAGCCTCCAGCCAGGAGCGAATTTCTTATATTACTAAGCGATAGTACGCTAAGGGCACCCCCTATGGTACGAACCTCGACTTAGGTCGTCGCTGGGGGGAGGACAGCAAGGTTTGACAGGCTGGATCAGAACTGGATAATTATTATTATCAGGGGAATTTAAAGCTACGGGCTCAGCTAAGGCAATTCGTCGAGCAAGGGTCGGGGGGTGTTTGTACTACCGTATATTGGTGTTTTTATAATAACATTTCGTGTATCGCTTACATTCCCCGCTGGCAGAAAAAATAGGTTTTTATTAAATTTCCCATGTTCCCGGAAAGTCAAAGGGAAACGTGTGTTAATTAACTTATAAATGTTCAGTCCGTGTTTCCTTGTTGTTTGATCTACTTTTCAGTTTTTCAGGGCTTTTAATGGTTACTGCGTGCAGAACGTTGAGCTGTTTTATCTCTATATAAAGTGAATTATGGAATTGCTTTTTTTTTTGTTTTGTTAATATTTTTATTATGGACGCTTTTACGTTTTGCATCGTTCTCACATGTATAATTTCAAAACGAATGATGTAACCAATATTTTGTAACCATAATACGTTGGTTTAAAAGAGTGTCCGTGGAGTTTCTTGCCCGTTCTTCTCCATAGGTACCTACTACGCTTTGGAATGGGCAACTAGCTTCATATTTCTGACTGACCGACCGAACGCTTGACAATTCAAAAGTGCCTGTAATTGGTTTATTTGAAATAAATGCTTTGAGTTTGAGTCGCTTGCTGAATATGAATACTATGTTAGGTTTCGATTGCGGCTTCGCCCGTGCTTATGTCGAAAACTTTCCCACGGGAACGTACGTAAGTACGTAAGTACATAGGATACTTTTTATCCCGATAGCAGTCCTCATAATCAGCCTATAATGTTCCCAGTGCTGGGACACAGGCCTCCTCTCGGTAAGAGGGAGTGGGCCGTAGTGCACCACGCGCGCCCAGTGCGGGTTGGTAGATGTCATAAGTCTTCGAATTTTTGGTTCTAGGACATGTGGTGATGATATTTATTCATTCAAGTTACACCGAACATGATTGTTCAAAATTGAAGGCAGGTCATCATCTGCCTAGCCTTTTCCCAACTATGGTGAGGTCGGCTTCCAGCCTTACCGGATACAGCTGAATACCAGTATTTTACACGGAGCGACTGCCTATCTGACCTCCAAAACCGTTACTGGATAACACGATACCCCTTGGTAAGACTGGTTTTCAGACTTTCGAGCTTCTGACGACCCGTAACGACTGCCAAAGATCTACGAATGACAGCCGGGACCAACGGCTTAACGTGCTTTCCGAGGCACGGAGGGGTCTTGGTATGTAAAGATGGTCACCCATCCACAGACCAACCGCGGCAAGCGTAGCTTAACCTGATCGATCGGCCCGTGCGGCTTTTATTACTTAGACACAAGCCCCTCCCCAAAATTGAAGGTAGGTAACCATTTAATATTTTAAATTAAACCTTTAAGGCTCGTGCAAACTGCCGCGATATCGCGGGCACGACAGGTAGCGCGACACTCTCCATGAAGTTTTCATAGAAATTGTTTTACTAGTGTCGCGTCGCGCTGTCGTGTTACGCTTGTCTGCAGGAGCCTTTATGGATTCAATCAATCAATCAACTCAGCCTATAACAGTCCACTGCTGGACATAGTCCTCTCCCAGGCTGCGCCACAACACCCTGTCCTCCACCTTCCGCATCCAGTCTGTCCCAGCCACCTTTTTAAGGTCGTCGGTCCATCTAGCTGGGGGGCGTCCCACACTACGTTTGCCGATACGCGGTCTCCACTCTAGGACTCGTCTGCTCCACCGGCAATCGGTCCTTCGACAAATATGGCCAGCCCACTGCCATTTCAGCTTGCTTACTCTGCAGGCTATGTCGGTAACTCCGGTTCTCTTCCGGATAACTTCATTTCTGATCTTATCCTTCAAAGAAACTCCGAGCATACCCCGCTCCATGGCGCGCTGAGCGACCTTGAATTTGTGGACCAGCCCTACTGTCAGTGTCCACGTTTCGGCACCGTATGTCATAACGGGCAGGACGCACTGGTTAAAGACCTTAGTCTTCAAACACTGCGGGATTGGCGACGAGAAGACTTGACGAAGTTTTCCAAACGCTGCCCAACCCAATCGGATCCTTTCTCAAAGTTGTGTCTACCGAGCTGGATAACTTGTCCTAGGTAGACGTACTCCTTCACAACTTCGAGAAGCGACCCTTCGATGTGGATTGGTCTCGGCAAGACGTGTGAATTGTACATGACTTTCGTCTTGTTCAAATTCATGCCGGCAAAACGAAGATGTGAGATGTACTCGCCGTTTACGTTGATACCCTGTCCAGTCCAGTCCAGCGTCTTAAAAACGTCCTCCAACGCATTGGTGAAAAGTTTCGGGATATCACTTCCCCTTGTCTCACCCCCCTGAGCAGTTGGATAGGGCTGGTTTTTTTATCCTGGATCTGGACAGTCATCGTTGCAGCGTCATACAAACACCTCAACACTTCGATATAACGCCAGTCAATTCGACATCGTTGCAGAGAGGCCAGAACTGCCCATATTTCGATGGAGTCGAAGGCTTTCTCGTAGTCCACAAATGCCATACACAGCGGCTGGTTGTATTCTTCGGTCTTCTGTACAATCTGCCGAACAGTATTGATGTGGTCCACGGTACTGAAGCCTTTTCGAAAACCGACTTGTTCTGGTGGCTGGAACTAGTCAAGTCTTCTGGTGAGACGGTTCGTGACGACCCTCGAGAACAGCTTGTAAACGTGGCTCAGAAGTGAGATGGGTCTATAGTTCTTCAGCAAGGTTTTATCGCCTTTTTTGAAGGACAGAACCACCGCACTTCTGCTCCACGCCTCCGGCGTTGTACCCTCTTGGATGACGGAGTTGAAGAGACTCGCTAGCTCTCTCAGGACTGGAGCCCCACCCGCTTTAAGGAGCTCTGTCGTTATTCCGTCATCACCAGGTGCCTTGTTGTTCTTTAGCTGCTCGTGAGCTTCCCTAATCTCACACTGGTCGACATCTGGGATGTCTTCCGTGTAGTGGCGCGTTAGTTCGGCTCGATGGTCATCTTCACTATGCCCCCCTGGTTTCGCCGTCCGCGTTGAGTACAAGTGCCCGTAGAAATCCTCGACTTCCTCAAGTATCTCGGACTTTGAAGTCACGATCCTACCATCCGCAGTTCTCAGTTTCGTCAGATGGGACCTCCCTAATTCCTGAGCGAACACTTTCGACCCTCGGTTCTACTCAATCGCCACCATAATGTCATGAGTGTTAGAGCACCGAAGGTCACGTCGCGTCAGCTTTCTAATTTTTAGGTTTAAGGCCCTCTTATCTGACGAAGACGGTGGCGTAGATGGCAACTCTCGTCTTTCCCTCATAAGTCCGAGAGTCTCCGAGGAAAGTTTGGACACCTTACTTTTTCGTTGCGACGGGAAAAGTCTGCGGGACACGACGCGTAGTGCTTTGACCACCTCGTCGGCCTTCTCATCGACAGTGCCTGTGGTTTCCAGGAGGGTTAATCGATTTTGAAGTTCCAGTTGGAACTTTTCGGATCCTAGAGCGGCTTGAAGCTGCGTAGGTCGGGGAGTAGGCCTCATCATGCGGATTCTCTCAGCACGAAAATTGATATTCAGAGTGTCTCGGACAAGCCTGTGGTCGCTTCCGGTATTAAACCTGCTGATCACAGAGACATCTCTAAATATGTGCCTCTTATCCGTCATAATGAAGTCTATCTCGTTCCTTGTCACGTTATCGGGGCTCTGCCAGGTCCACTTCCTTTGGGGTTTCTTCTCGAAGAACGAATTCATCAAGAAGAGCCCCTGAGACTCTAAAAAGTTGACCAGCATTTGCCCCCTGTGATTCCTGCGCCCCAAACCGAACGGACCAACTTTCGTTTCGCCGCATTCTTGTACTCACCCATAACAACGTTGTAGTGGGCCTTTGTAGTACTGTGCATTGCCTTGGCAATGTCCTCGTACATGGCCTCGGCTGTCTCGTCAGAGAATGTCGAAGTCGGCGCATATACCTGTATCACTTTCAGGTAGTACCTGTCAGTGAGTTTCAGTACAAGGTACGCTACCCTTGTCGACACACTACTGATTTCCACAACGCTGCTAGTGAGTTCCATGTTAACAAGGAAGCCGACACCGCCTTGGGAGAGCTGATCACCTTCGCGAAAGTAGAATAGGTGACCTGACACCAGGGTTATCGTGTCCTGCCCCTGTCTTCGGACTTCAGATAACCCCAGTATATGCCAGTTAATGCGACCTAACTCTACCTCGAGTTCGGCAAGGTGATGGTCCAGCCTCATCGAACGTCCATTGTACGTGGCCAGATGTAGTCGTCGTTGGTAGCCTTCCGTAGCCCGGGGATTCTTCGCACCCCCCGTCCCGCCGTAACCGTGACCGCTACCTTGACCAGGAGTAGCGGGACCACCGGGAACTGGGAGCCGTTGTTTTGGCACTTTTTTCATAAGGAGGTTTTAATGCCCGTAGTCACCACGCTTTATGGATTGGAGTGTCAAAACTAAAGGTCGTGCGTAACAATTCGGTGAAATTATATTCTCGTACAGAATTAAATTGTTTAATTTAATTAATTAGTCTGAGCTGTGGTGGAGGGCTGTGAACCGTATTTCAGTAAGATTTTGATTCGTTTGAAATACGGCTTGAAGGTATATTAAACCTTTTAGTAGATAAGATATATATATACATTTATACTTGATGAAAATGTAAGCTCCTCTCATTATATTTATAAGTAATATTAATATAATTCGTAATTAAGTATTTATTAAAATTTCTAAGTATTTTACAGTTTCTAATAACGCTATATTTAATATTTACACAATTAGCCTTTTCCCAACTATGTTGGGGTCGGCTTCCAGTCTGACCGGATGCAGCTGAATACCAGTATTTTACATGAAGCGACTGCCTATCTGACCTCCACAACCAGTGAACAGGTAATACGATACCGCTTGCTAAGACTGGTTGCCAGTTATCGGGCTTCTGACACCCGTAACTACATACTTTCAAAGTTCCACAAATGACAGCTGGGACCAACGGCTTAACGTGCTTTTCGAGGCACGGAGGGCCTTGGTATGTAAATATGGTCACCCATCCACGGACCAACCGTGCCAACCGTAGCTTAACCTGGTTGATCGACCCGTGCCGCTGTTATTATTTAGCCACAAGCCCAACTATTTAATTACCTACTTTTAAAGAGAGAGAAATTACTTAGAAGACATTATTTACTTTTGTTTAAACTTTATTCAAACGATCCTTAGATCCTCATAGATAAACTAATATCTACTGGAAACTATAATTGTAGTAGAAAGCACCTACACTCCGGTCGATGAGACAATGCGTTCCTGACACCTGTCAGGTGAGTACAGAAGAAAATGTGTTTTACGAATTTAAACTTTATTAGTTCCCAATCGTGTCCAACTGGCGAATGTCAGGAACGCGTTCTCTCGGTGGCCGGATTATACCTAGATTATATTATAGTGTGAGAAGAGAAATGATGAATTTTTAAAAACGAACGCTTTTTTTATATCAACATTAATTCATATATTCCATTTTCCTGGCTGCCAAAATTACTCAAATAAAAAGTTGTGCATTACAGGCACTGAAAGCTCTCAGCGGCCTGTGTTTTTTATTTTACCTGAAAATAGGTACCTACTGAATAGTGTGCTCATGCGATGTCAATTTTAGACACAAAATTACCCCTGTATTCGCCAAAAGGGTAGGCAGAGGTACGTACACCGCTACACCCACATTTCACCAGTTATATTTAATTCCATAATATAAGGTAAACTTATATTGGCTTTGTTATTAAGGTGTATCCGCAGTGGTAGCCTACGACATTCAAATTTTCTTACGTCTTTTGCAATTTAAAGGTCAGTGTCAGGTTGTATCTTGATCAAAATATAATTCGCGACCATATCAAATATGTATTTACAGAATTATAATCATTAAAATCATTATATACTAAACCTCTCTAAGCTAGATTTGTTCCATAAAAACTTTTCCTTATGAGATTTGTTTTTATTGACCAAATCTAACTAAGAGAGATATATTAATGATTCTGGGACATAGGCCTCCCAAAAGCACCGCGACTTCGACCGGTTTTGTGCTTCCCGCATCCAGCGGATTCCTGCGGCCTTCACAAGGTCATCGGTCCACCTTGTAGGAGGCCTTCCAACACTACGTCTTCCGGTACGCGGTCGCAACTCCAGAACCTTTCGGCCCCATCGGCTTTTTGTTCTGCGAGCAATGTGGCCTGTCCACTGCCACTTAAGTGTGGCAATTCTTCGGGCTATGTCGGTAACCTTGGTTCGCCTCTTCATTTCTAATTCGATCACGTAGGGAAACTCCAAGCATAGCCTTCTTCATTGCCCTTTGAGGGCAAAAGGGTCCTACGGGACTATTACTAAGGCTCCAGTGGCCGTCCGTCCATCTCGATGGACGGACATTGGAGCTTTACCAAAGAATACAGCTCTGTGACAGACGTCATAGGGTTGTATTTTTAAAACCATAAAACAACACTTGACATTTTCACAGAGTGTGTAGGTACTTACTACTACGGCCGCTATAACAACAAATAATAAAAATAATATAAAGTTAACATTTAAAGGGGGTCATCCCCTATACAAGAAACGTTTTTGGCGTTATTTATATAGGTATTAAAGGAAAATGTAGTGTTTTATATTGTACGGTGGTATGGACCCCTTCGGGTGCGAGTCCGACTCGCACTTGACCGCTTTTTTATTTCATTGAGAACCGAAACTCATTAAAATAAACAACATTTATTCTACGACTTTGGCAAATAAGAAAAAAAACATCCGTCATCCGATTGGGATAACTTTCTCCAGCGAATTGTAACTTTTTCCTACTATGAAAAGTTGTCGTGCCGAAGATATTTTTGTTATGACGAGGATCACATCGTGCTAAAGTTTTTCATCGTTAAAAACGCGTATTATCTAACCTATTAGTAAAAAGGTATTTTTCATACAGTGGCGGCATCTACATCGCCACATGTAAACTACGCAACACACTGACGTCACGCAAAATCCTGCATCGCGCAAGCAGAGTTTACCGCGCAAATAGCATAATACAACATTCCGACAACAACCGTCGGGCAGTTGCCCACCAGACACATTTAAGTATGAATGTAAATCGCTATAAAAAGAGAGATATGAACGAAATGGCTAGAAGAGAAGTGAAAGAAAGAAAGAAAATACGTTTATTTGCGGTAAACAAGACGCAAAGAAGGAACACAAATACGAAAAACAAAACAATTTGGTGGAGAATATGCGTCACGTCCACGCAAAACGGCCAACGCTCAGCACAGAGTGCTGCGACACAGAGCCCCAAGTGAACATTGAAGAAACGGCTTTCAGAGACGTAAGTATATTAAAATACCTACTTAGCAAATCGTCCTGTATAGCTCCATCACTGTCCCATTGTAAAGTAATTTTATAATAATACTGCTATAAGAGGTGATGGTTACCCCCCTGCAAATTGAAACGTAAGAACATTGGAATTTCGCGGGATGCCACCGGCCCACTGCAGATTCAGTTTAGAGTTGATGTGTTCTGCAGTGGAAGTCTTCTTGTCACAGTGACGACGTGCTGCTGCCGACTATTTCTGTTCTGTGCTCGTGATTATATATAATCTATATTTTTTTTCTTTATTATTTTTTGTATGCACGTGTCTGTGACAAATAAATCTATTGTACTGTCTTTCTTTCTCAGTAAAAGTACGTGCGTGAGACAGTCAAGATCAAGGTGAAGATAAAGTAGGTGCGAGATGGTCTAGTCTAGATAGATTAATAGTTTTCGCAACGGACGCTAAATAATGACTTTATAGGCAATTTTTTAAAACCTTGGGTTACATTATTGCAATTATCGTAGGGAGATAATTTTAGGGTTCCGTACCTCAAAAGGAAACCACGGAACTCTTATAGGATCACTCGTGTGTCTGTCTGTCTGTCCGTCTGTCACAGCCAAATTCTTAACTAGGAAAACTATAAGAAGTCTTAAACAACATGGTAAATCTCTCAATACTGTGCGTACAAACTTACATTTGCAGTTGAAATTTATGAGGGAACATGTTTTTCAACTACAATGTTAAGTTGTTCTTAGGATAAATTCATCCTAACTACGGAACCCACGCACGCACGGTTTGACACGCATTTGGCCGGTTTTTTTTTTATAAATATTGCTTTTAAAAAATTACTCGTTGATACTGCTGAGCTTTCTACAGGGGAAATAATTTTTAAAATAGGTTACGTATTTTTTGAGTTTACCCATTACAATCAAACATACAAAAAAAAAACAACAAATCTTTTCTCTTTACGATATTAGTTTAGAAAAAGCAGAATAATTTAAAATTTCACAAAACCATTAACAAGATTGAATGTTTCATACCAGATTAAAACAACAGTTTCCCTTAGACAAATAATGTTCTTTTTCAACACACTTGCCTGTAAAGTGACTCTTATAGCAACGCATTTATGTTCATAATTCAGCTTATTATACACTCGTGTTTTTTACTTTACATTACCACACTAGTTTTTACTTTACATTTTTTTTCCGCAAGAGTTTTTATGTCTAAAAACGATGAATATGTTTGTGAATAAATAAACTACATATTTTAGATTACATATTATCATCATGTTATCAAATTATATATTTTTCACTACATATTAACCTTAATTTGCGTATTCAAAACATTACTTTGTGTTTATTATATTTTGTGTATACGCTGTTTAGCAAAAAACAAAACCAGCGCGCCATTTCCCATAGATATTTGTCAAGGTTTTCGTTGTGTAGTTAGATTCATAAAAAATGTCGACTTGACATAGGAAAGAAGAGCAATACGTAGATTTGACCCCGCCGGAAACAATAATCGAGGCACGAAACGCGAGTGATAGCCTGTTGCCACTAAAATCTAGAGAGAAATACCTAGCGGCCACCGAAACTTTCATACAGCGGAAAAACAACAAAAATGCCTAGTAATTTTCGAGTATTTTTGGCTTACTTCAATGAACTGGCAAATAAATACAAGCTCAGCTCGCTTTGGTGTATCTATTCCATGTTAAAAAGCACTGTTAAGACAAAAACTGATATTGATATCAACACCTACTGTAATCTTTCGGCATTTCTAAAGAGACGCTCGGACGGATATATTGGTGGGAAATCTAAAGTATTGTCACCAACCTTGTTGATAAGTTTTTAATCTCTAAAATTACGTTATTGTAGCATAAGTTCATACAACTAATTAGTTGATCTCTTTGCAGGTTGCGTTAATATTCGGTGTTACGTTCATTTAGACGTCAAGAGCTTAATGATAATACAACAAAGGATGTAGAAACCCACGGTGAAATGCGCCTCGTAAAAATTACCAATACTAAAAACAAGATTCCACGATATTTTACAATACCCGTTTGATGAAATAAAAATAAAATATCAAGCTCTCCGTTCAAAAAATGACCGCTTTTTCCGAAACTTTCAAAAAGTAAAAAAATGTACAACTCAACCCATTGGTATCAATCATGTTGAACGAGGACAACGTGCCGTAATACAAATAATGTATTTTAAAAGGATTACATACTCTACTGAAACCCTCTATCAGGATAGTGGACTGCTTTTTGTTAGAAATTTATACATCATATATACCGTTCTAAAGAAACATAAGAATCTACCATATGATCAAAATACAATAACAAGTAGACGGAAAGATCTCATAGCACAGGTTCCACAAACTAAAACAAAATTTGCTGCCTATCAGTACAATAAACTATCATGTCAACTTTATAATAGGAGACACACACACAACAGGTACTGTTTATATCTAAGGTACTGAATAAATTGATTATTGCTGTGGAAGAGCGGAGTCTACATCATTACTTGCTTAAAAGGAGGCTCCAATCACCAACTAATGTAAAACTTTTTGGAAATGAAATAAAGATTTTGTATTTGTATTTTGTATCAACAAATTTGGAGCAATGCCAAGAGAAAATACATAGTATTTAGATTTGCCCGAGGCTGATTCTCTTACACTGGGCACAGTTTTAGAAGAACTTCGACTACACTGCTGCCTAATTCGGGAGCCTTAAAGCGTCATGGCGGATGGCGATCTAACGCAGTCGCTGAATCTTGTGTCAAAAGTTATATTTATCAAGGCAAACAGAAACTAGAGCTAAAATAACACGTGAAATTAATTGTGAGCCACAGACGAAGAAGACTTGCCCTGAGCCGCGACAATCTACTTCTCGTGGCCTTGGTCATTTCGTGCCTGCTTCCACTAATGGACCCTTATATTTACAACATTCATTTAACTCCTATGATAATATGTATTTCATCATCGCCGACATTTGCCCAAGAAAATGAAAATAACGAAATTATTAATAATACCAATACCATAACACAAACTGCAAAAATGCCAACAAAAACTGTTCCCTATCATTTTGAGAATTGTACTTGAACTAAGTAATTGTTTCAATAATTAAAAGTTAATAACAATACAAGTCTGTTTTTTTCCTCGCAAGTGTATTGAAAAACGTCGTATGAACGCGTGTGCATTGATTTATTACAAACTCGGCTCCCTTATGGCGCTTGCTTACGGTTCGCGTTAATAATACCTCCTCGAATGTAATAATGACCAACATAGCGCACTTGTGTCATAATGTACTATATTATCAAGAACATGCCTTGAATGTGACGTCACGCGAGAGTTACGTTTTGCTCCTATTTTCAGTTCGTTAGCACTTTTTAATATTAAAGTAACGGATTCACTGAAATTATTGCGATTTAACACATAACATGACGCCATGACATGACGCCTGTATTCCCCGCATTTCGCCAGTTATGTTAAGTCCCATCTAATAGGGAGCGAGCCTATTGCCATCAACCGAGCATAAATCCTCCGGGCTGCTACTAAGAAATAAAATGCGATTTACCTATTAAAAATATTTTTATGTTCAATGCTTTGTTCTCGCTAACCTAAACGTTTAACCTTTTATTTCCACTTGAGTGGTTAACTGAAATTATTTTTCATTTATATTTGAACTTCCTATTTTTCTCGAAGTAGGTTATTCTCGAAATCACTTGTTTCTTTTTGTACTTTTATAAGATTCTTGCCATTGTTGTCTTCTGAAAAGTAATTTCTATGTAAACAGATAAAAACCTTGAATAAAAGAGACACTGAAAAAGTTTCTGACAAAGAACTAAGAAACTTAACAACAATTCGAAATGTTTTTGGGTTAACGTCGTTGTCGAAAAAATGATTTCATGATGAAAACCGACTATTAAGCAAACGACTTATAGCAAAAAAAAAACAATATAAGGTGTCGTTTTGCATCCTCGTCAAATTTCAGGAGGCTACTATGAAAGACATGTATAATCAAATAAAATTACGATACCTGCTCAATAATTAATACATACTCGTTTTTTTTAGTTATTTAAGTTTGGCAGTATTTTAGAATGCACCACTTTCACAGAACAGAATCACCCCGTTGCGTATGCGGTAGTGTGTGTGTAGGGCAGTTACAGTGCAGTATCACACGGACCGCGTTTTAACATGCGTGTCCCACACATGCCGATTTCCGAAAATATGAAAAAAAAAAAACAAAGTCCTACTTATTTTATTATTGATTCTTGCCGAGAATCATTAGCATAGTTATCTCCTTGAATTTGACGAGGATGCAAAACGACACCTTGTATTTTATTTTGTTTGCTTTTTTATTTTATTTTCTCTTCTACTCTTACACGGGGTGTCTACATCTCTTTATATACTTTTCTATCGCAGGTATGCTGGAAGAGATTTCTTTAGAAATAAGCATCACCTTTTGTACGTATAGGTATTTAGATATACATATTTATTTTGTTAAACATGAGTTCAGTATAAAGGTCTTATAATTAATATGAGGTTGCTACATTTTTTGCCATTTATGGCGCACACAATTAGTCGCACAAGGCAACAATAAAAACCATAACCATACAATACAAAAAAAAAAAGCAGAAAGAAATTACAACGTCAAAATTTAAATTTAAATTATAATTACAATGTCGAAATTGAATTATGGTTATAAGAATATTAATTATAAGACCTGTAGACTGTACTCATTCAATTCAAAATTTAAATGACAAAATTTAAATTTAATTTGAGAATACTATTCAAGCAAAATATCGTTTACGAATTCACCTAGGCTGTAATAGCACTTCTCTCGTAATAACGCCTAAAGGGACTTTTTAAATTTGTTTGGACATATTTGTTGGACTTTTTATAAATATATATTTGGTACCCTACCAAAACCCTACCCTTTGGTACCCTTTGGTTGGTTGGTATTTGGTGGCCTACTAAAGAAACTCTTTTTCGATAAAGCAGTATTGCATTTGTATGGGCATAATAAATTCTTATATTGGGCACGAATTGGGAGGCACGAATTAGCTGCTGATTTTTTTTTTAATAATTGTTTCTAATACCATGTAGCTACCTCATATTAATTATAAGACCTGTATACTGTACTCATGTTTTACAAAATATATATATCTAAATATCTAAATCTAAATAGGTGTATGTGTTTTTTTTCTTCATGTCTGTTTATATAATATATAGGTATATATTCATAAATGATTAAATAAATAAAAAAAAATCTGACTCGTATTTCACTTTCCATAAATGAGTAGTTAATCGTTGTTATGCAGTTTGCAAAGTAATCTTTAGTTAGAAACTCATTAATAGTTCATCAACGTTATGAAAGTCAATCAAAGTTTTCTACTAACTAATAAACGTTTTTGACGATACAAGTTTCCCAGACAAGTAAATATCAATTTATTAAATGGTATAGGTACTCAAAGGTAAGTTTTTGTTTTAAGGCTCCCGCAGACAAGCGCAACGATACTAGTAGCACAATTTCTATGAAATCTCATGGAAAGTGTCACGCTGTCGCGCCCGCGATGATGCGCCACTCTGCAGGAGCCTTTAACCTTTAACTATTGAACAACATAAACATCACGCCTGTATTTCCCGAAGGTAAGGGTAAGGCAGAGGGGTGCATCTATAGCATTATGCTGAGATAGGAGCCTTTTTGGCCTCACACAGGTCTTCTTTTTTATTTATTTTGAGTATTTGATTAGTTTTAATGTTCTTTTTAGGGTTCCTTAGTAAACAAGGAACTGAAGGAACCCTTATAGTATCGCCAAGTCCGTCTGTCTGTATGTCTGTCAACTCTGTAGCTCAGAAACGCTTAGTACTAGAAAGCTGTAATTTGGCTTAGGTATACATATTATTTACGCCCACAAAGTGGCCAATAAAATAATGAGATTTTTTTTTTAGTGTGCCTCAATCGCACGTGGGGATAATATTTTGTTTTCTCGTCTATCCCATGGTGTGGGGTATCGTTGGATAGGCCGTTCTAAAATAGAGCGGGTCTGTGAACACCATTTTCCGATCTAATGATCCGTTTGCATACTATTAAGTAAGCTTTAAAGTGCAAATTTTTACTAGACTCAAGTACCCCCCCCCCCCCCCCCCCCCCTACCAGGTAAATGTTTTTTTTGAATAAGTAAAAAAAAACATG
This sequence comes from Atethmia centrago, assembly GCA_905333075.3. Classification (NCBI taxonomy): domain Eukaryota; kingdom Metazoa; phylum Arthropoda; class Insecta; order Lepidoptera; family Noctuidae; genus Atethmia; species Atethmia centrago. The sequence continues at coordinate 22,188,287 of HG995378.1, read as the reverse complement.
GCAGTAATACATATAATGAATTTAAAAGGAAAACTATCGCAGCTAAGTGGGCTTTACAAGTTAACGAGTAATAGTCGACCAACTTAAAAGACATAGCCAAATAGAAGTATGGGCAACTGCCTTAGTAATATATAAACATTGCACGTAGTAATATGTAATGCTGAATAGCTGAATATTAGTATTTCGTATGAATAAAGTTTCAGGAACTTTTCATATCGTTACAATCCTGGAAATAAAATCGTAGAAACTCCTACGTCAATAGGTATACAAACTTGTAAAAGAAAAAGGTTTTGTTATGAAAATCGCCCTACTCATACATGTAGTATCATTGTAGTACGCACGGCATGTGTCAAACGACGTTTGACACATAACTGACGGTTGTTTTTTTTATAGGGATGTGATTAAACTAGAGGGTAACAGATTCGATTAAATAATTAAAAATATAATTATTGTTCACTGTCAGTCAACATCCTTCGACATAAAATAGTTACTTATATTGAGAAGGTTATTTGATCATTTGAATAGATTATTAAGTTTACACATGTTCCGAAGCTTTTGGTAATTTTTTTATTTGCTTCTAATCGAATCAAGTGTGATTATGAAGAATCGATAGAATCAACTGTCACTTTTTTGTGCCGGCACTATTTAAGTTCCCGTTTCTTTCTAGATTTTGGCAATTATTTCTAGAAATCATTTCTAGATAAAAGGCAATCACAGAAATCAACGTTTTGAGACGTATTGCGATTTTAAAAATAAATAATATATCATAATTAATACTGTTCATTTCAGATTACGCACATATATACAGGTTGAAATTGAAAACTTGCGACAAACTGAAATGGGACATTGTATACATCATTATTAACAACTTTTACTAAGGGACCAAAGCTGTAATCCCAAAAAAATAAATCTGCTTTTCCTACATTTTGATGAGGTATTGCGAACATAAATGTAGGGGACAGCAGTTTTCTTTTTTGGGATTGTAGCTTTGGTCCCTTAGTAAAAGTTGTTCATAATGATGAGTACAATCTCCCATTTCGATTTGTCGCATGTTTTCAATGTCACCCTGTATAGCTTTAAACGGAACCTACCTGTAAAGTAGATTTATCGTCCACATTTTAGTAGAATGGGACGTCATAACCGGTTTTGCTCCTTCAAACAAAAAAACATGAAAAAATCTTTTAATTATTCGATTAGTTCGCAAAAGTTCAAAGAGAATAATAAAACCGTAATAATTAATTAATGAATATTTGAATGTTAGGAGCTAGTGAGATATTTCTATACATGCTAAGGGCGGTTGTTTAGCCATGTCCTTTGCAGTTTGTGAATTAACCGTGGCATATATCGATGTATGGGAGAACATATTTTTCAACTACCCTGTTAAGTTTGTTTTTGGGATAAATTCATCCATTCCTAACTACGGAACCCTTCATTATGCACACACTGACAAGCACTTGGCCGGATTTTTATTGTTGTATTTCCTGTGCGTGTGTCAAAATCGATATATCTCTATGTATAATCTCACATTTGTCCAGTTATGTTTAAGCCCCATGTAATAGGGGGCGAGCCTATTGCCATCAACCGGGAACAAATCCAGTATCCGGGCTGTTACTGACAAATTCCAGATAGACAATCCCAATAACACTTTACCCAACCCGGAAATTGGACCTCATGCTCAGCAGTGGCGGTAGCAACCACTAGAGACTAATGAGGCAGTCTCAGTCAGAAATTGAAATAGTATAACAATAAACGTTATTGATTTATTTATGGAAAAAGTCTTAAGGCAAGATACACAACTTTGGGTTTATTTCGATGCGATCATTTGAAGATATCAAAATAAATGTAAATAAAGTTGAATGTTCACTGTTGCCTGCGGCAATACATGTCAGGGTCTGCGTGTAAATATCTTAAAATGATTCCGGAATAAAAATTCCGAAATCTCAACCCGGAAAGGATAAGGGTGCTTCCTTTGCTCTTTGGAGGTTTCGAGTTTTCGTCACAAGGGAGAAAGAAACAGACAAACTCGCTTTCAAGTTCTAAGTGTGGATTAATTGTTTGGCATTTTCGACTGTTTGAAAAGAGCTAGGGTGGAAGGCAAAATGAGGTCGGTTTACAACAAAAGACGGATTAATAACGCTTTTAACTAAAGATGAAGCATGGTAAAGATGTCTAAATAACTAAAAAATAAAAGTAACATAATATCACAGTCTGTAATCCTCGAAGGGTATCTACAGTACACCAATATTTCGCCAATTATGTTTAAATCCCATTTAATAGGCGAGTCTGTTGCTATCAACCGGGCACATATCCAGACTCCGGACTGCTACAGAGAAGTTCCTGATGGAAAAAACTCAATAACACTTTTCCCGACCTAGTCCTAATCCTAATCGAACCTTCTTTTTTTTTCGGGAAATCATCAAATAACTTCTCCCGCTCTGGGCGGAGCGGGAGGGTGTGTCAGACTCTTACTGACTAAAACCCACCCGTATTCCTTCCTGTTGCCTGTGTTGCGGGGGCCTCGGTGACCCATAAGTACCTTCCCGCAACCCCGGCAGGCATCGGCCCTAGTGGACCCCTACCTTTGTGCTGACGACATCTCTTTGAGGCGCGCGTGGAATACATCGCGCCGTCGACCCGGGCCTGGTCCTTACCGTGAGCAATGGGTAGCTCACCGTCCGCAAGCCCGCGCCTACGGTGACCGGAAATCCGCCCGGGATTCCCGACGCCCAGGGCGTCTCCTGCGGAGGAATCGAACCTTGGACTTCATACTCCACAGTAGCGCTTGCGACCACGACTAACGAGGCAGTTAGACACATAGAGGTTAAGACACTGACAACACCTAAACCGCGGTCACTGTCAGATTGCATAGAAAAGAAAGAGAAGCGCGACGACAAAACGCTTGTAATTTATTGCAAAATATGAAGTAATTATCTATTTACTCAGAATTGAGTTGAGTAATCGAAAATAAAAAACAACCAAGTTCTGCATTAGAATAAGACGTCCTTGTTATTAATTAAATACGTAATTTATGTTGATATTAAAATTTAATACAGATATTTTGGATTAGAACTCAAGGTAAGAGATTAGTTTAACGTTAGTTTGTATCGAGATTTTTTTTCAAAACGTGTTTTGGTGACAACCAAGTTCTGGGAAATATGTTCAAAATTAACATATATTTTTTTCCGCTACCACAAACTATACAGATTTGGCAATTTTCTTTCTTAAGAGAAGCCTATTTTGGTCTTGTCAGTGCCTTAAGGGCTGAATTCAACTGAATAAGTCTTAAAATGCCACCTGTAACACAAAATATACCTACTTACCATGCAAATACACGTCAACACTGCTACACAAACACAGAGATAATATACCCCATTGATTAATGGATTTTACAGCTTGGTGCTTTCCAATCTCTTTTCCTCATCACTTTAGAAAGACTTTGCGAAGACAAAAAGGGGAAAAAAACGGGCAATAATGGGCTGGAATCGAAAGGAGCGACAACGTCAAGGCTTCGTAATGAAGTCAAATAGACGTCGACGTCAGCCTCCACGTCAAGAGTACTGCTAATCTTGTTATTAGGTTCAATGTAGCACTTAATTCCGCTGTTGTAAACTGGGTTTTATTGGCTTTCATATTGGTTTCGTGCGTGGTTTTTTGTTTTTATTTTAGTAACCATTTTAGTGACGTGATTTTTCTGATATTATTAGTTGAAATCGGAAGAAGTTAGACGTTCTGTAGAATAAATTAAAATAGTTAAACAATTATGTTGTCGGGATTATAAGTATTGTGTCCATTTTGGTATTCATGATTTAATACAGTATATAAGTTTAATAAGTGTTTTTATTGTAGAACATTGATATTAAAAAAAAAGCTTTTTTGTCATGGATACAAAAAGTTTTGAATGAGAAATGTGAAATATTAAAGAAAACAGATTTACTTTTAAAAGTCATCAACTATTTAACGTCAAAAGTAGTTAACACGCAGCTTTGTTGTTTTTTTTTTTTTTTAATTTGAAAACAATTTTGAAAATAGCACATTCGAATTACGAATTCGAAAACAAATAAATGACTACTTATAAACTTCAACACATTCATTCATTTGATTGTTTTCTCGGCTTCATTAGCAAACTCTTGAGCAATGTTATTTCTAAAACTACCTTCACTGTATTATGATGTAAATAGCCTGGGCCCGAATAGATGATATAATTGGTAGCCTACAGTAGCCATTTGTAATTGTATATTGTGTATAATTGTAAGCAGTTAACGGTTGCCTAAAACAATCGTAACAAGTTTATTAATAACCTCTATTCAGGTTTATATTTACATTTAAGCCGTGTAATTGATGGGATTCTCAGTCGGTAAAAAGGAAATTTTAACCGCCTCTGTGGTTTACTGGTAAGACCACTTGTCTTAGACCCAAAGGTCCCGGTTTGATTCCCAGCGGGCGCGAAATTTTTCTGCTTGGTTTGGTTGGTGGTAGGGCTTGTTTTAAGTCCGCCTGGCTAGCTAACACCATCTTATATAAGTCTGTCGCCAAAACAACAATGTTAACAGCATTGTTGTGTTTCAGCAGTTAGAGGTCAGTTAACCAAAGATTCCGTGTGAAGTTCGCTTCCATCTTCAGCCGAATCATCGCTTACCAACAGGTGAGATATAGGTCAAGAGCTTCCCGATTGTGGTTAAAAAAAAAAATCTTCCATACAAACGTTGCTCCCCTATTTAATCCCTTCAAAATCCTTCCTTAGTGCTCACTTTCGCTAACTTTTGTGGAAAATTGTATGCTTTGAAACCCAGCAGTTTAGGCGGAGTATTGTTTGTCAAGCATCATCATCATCATTCTCCTGCCCTTATCCCAATTTATTTGTGGTCGGTGCAACATGTCCCTTTCTTCCATACGTCTCTATTAGTTGTCATCTTCGTAGTCATCTCCTTTTCTAACCATATCATCTTTCACACAGTCCATTCATCGTTTCTTTGGTATTTCCCTACTCTTATACCCATAGACATTAATACTTAAAACTTTACTCACGACATTTTCCTCATTCCTCCGCATCACATGCCCATACCTTGACAACCGATTTCCGCACAACTTTTCAGTCACCGGTGCCGCTTTCAGACTTCCTATTATGTACTCATTTCTTATTCTATCCATTCGTGTCACACCACACATCGCTCTTAGCATTCTCATCTCAGCTGCATGCAATTGCCTGTTATTCATCCCTATTGTGGCCCAACATTCTGATTTATACTAGACAGCAATGTCCGTGCAAGTCATGGAATGAATAAATTTTAGATTTTTATTTTATGTTCTTTAAATTGAGTGTGTGAAGTTCATTTTATAATACAAGCACGTAAGTACGCAAGTGACTTCTCCTTGCATTTTGATAATTTATTCCACTTGTTTCCATGCAAGAACAAAGAGATATATTTGCCAATTCCCTTTCCCCCTTCCCTTACCCCTTCTGTATCGAACCCCAGATACGCGAGACATTGTGTCTCGCGTACATCTGCGCTCGTATTTTTTTTTTTTTGTCATTACAAAACAATACGAAAGATTAATGGGATTATGACAGGGATTTTTTTCAATAAAATTGTGCCATTAACAACGTAGAATTACAAGTAATATTTCATGTATTTGGCTACAAGTCTTGGGGATAAAACGGGTGATTATGACAATATAATCTAATTAAAGACTCCGGAAATACCTATAGCCTCATTACAATAGGTAATCATTATATTCTATTGGAAATACGCTGAAAATCTTTTATACTTACGATAAGTAGGCACCTAACTACTTTATGCATTTCCTTTTTATTGATTGATTTATTTATTTATTTATTTATTTATTATTACCACTTATATTTGTTTTTACAGGTAATACAACAACAATGTAGTCCCCATTTAATTAAATTTAAAATAGACCCTGGGTACAAACAAGTCATACACAGAACAATATGTTAAGTGTCACCCTCTTTTTTTTGGATGGGAAATGATCAAATAACTTCTCCTGCTCTGGGCGGAGCGGGAGGGTGTGTCAGACTCTTACTGACTAAAACCCACCCGTATTCCTTTCTCTTGCCTGTGTTGCCAGGGGCCTCGGTGACCAATTAGTACCTTCCCGCGACCCCGGCAGGCATCGGGCCTGGTGGACCTCTACATTTGTGCTGACGATATCTCTTTGAGGCGCTCGTGGAATACAACGCGCCTTCGACCCGGGCCTAGTCCTTACCGGACGGTGAGCTAAGCTACCCATTGCTCACCGTCCGCAAGCCCGCGCCTACGGTGACCGGAAATCCGCCTGGGATTCCCGACGCCCAGGGCGTCTCCTGCGGCGGCTAGGGTCGAGAAGGCGCGCAATTTGCCTTTCCCTCAACCGTCCCGCCTCCTCCTTCGCGAGCATTACTGCTTCGCAGAAGGAGAAGTGTCGCCCTCTAGAATTTATTCCGCCAAAGAGCAAGTAAAGATCAATCGCAGAGAGGCTGTGTTTTGTCATTTCACAATATCTACCTACCTATGTAAAAAAACGGGATGCACCAAGACTGGTTGTCAGACTTTTGAGCTTCTGCAACGACCCGTAATGACTGTTGACAAAGATCTACAAATGACAGCCGGGACCAACGGCTTAACGTACTTTCCGAGGCATGGAGGGGTCTTGGTATGTAAAGATGGTCACCTATCCACGGACCAACCGCGGCAAGCGTAGCTTAACCTGATCGATCAACCCGTGCGGCTGTTATTACTTAGCCACAAGCCCCCTTATTTGACCCAGGTTAAGGCACACAAAAACAAAAAAACACAGGCAGTCGTGGGGGATTGCCGATACAAGTGACAACTTATCGCTCAACGCACCTGGTCAATTTCACTTACTGTCGCATGTCAGCGCGGGCGTGTCGGTGACGCAAACCCATAAGTTTTTACCCTCTCAGAAATCGCTCAACGCGCCAAAAGAAATTTTCAATTCAAAAACAGAAAAAAACTTCAAACAGTTGTGTGTTTCACGGCTGTGCCAAATAGGACCCAGTTCAGCATAAGTGCCAGACAACTAGTGCCTGATGCTGGTTTTCAACTGTACCTTATGTTACGAGGTCGTCCTCTGTTCTAGTGATCCGAACTTCGACTAATTGATAAATGATTTTATTTCTGTAAGTAGGTTTTAACAAACACTTTTACACGTCAAACATATTTTTAAAACTAGATGAGGTCGGTGTTTCCTATCTGACTACTCTGAGATGAAAGGCCGAAACAAACTCAGAGGTCACAGTATCTTTTAAAGTCCAGACATAATCTTGGTCAGACAATGTGAAGACCATGTCGATTGGTGTCTGAAATGGTCTTTTGATGAAAGAACCACACAGATTGAGTGGACCTGTCCAGTCAGTGCACGCATTGGTCAGTAGTTGTGCAGCTCAACTCAGAACTAAAGGAGCTCAACGATTCAACGAACAATACCAAAGAAAGGACATTTGGCTAGGCCGCAAAAAATACTCATACTGCCAGACCATGTTAAAAACTAACTGAGAATAAAACAAAATTAAACAATGACCCACATAGTCTTCACATTTACAATAATTAAAACAATATAATACTACACAGAGTAAATATTCATGTCATTGCATAAATAAAATTCATCAATGTCAATGTGTTTAACCGGACATAATCTTAGTCAGATCATTTGAGGACCATGTAGGTTGGTGTCCGAATTGGTCTTTTGAGGAAAGAAACACACAGATTTGAGTGGACCTGTCCAGTCAGTGCACGCATTGGCATTGGCATGTGTTCTTTAAAACGATGTAGGATTCATACACCTAGTATGAATCGGATAGAATAGTGGGATACTTAAATATTTAGTTATAAAACAAAACCAGCTACCTATATTTATATTTCTTAACTGTTTAAGAAGTCAACTTAATAAAGCTTCATTTTATATCAACTCAACCTATAACAATAGTCAAACGTTCTAGTATCAATGCAAGCGAAATCGTTCTTGCGTTTCTTGTTTCCAATTATATCGTTTGTCGCAAGTTCCAAAGGCATATTTCATTGCTCGCTCCAGCCAACCGACAAAGGTAAACGTCAACGTTTTGTTTACAAAACACGCAATGGAAACATTGGAAACTGCTTTGCTTTGAGGAACTTTTAATAAAGTCGAAACGTCAATTTATAAGGAATGTTTATTAAAACTGAGTGTTTTATGTCATGTTTATGAAGCTTTGAAGATGGCGGGATGAGTCTGTATTATTGCGTGTTTTTCCTGTTATTGGGATTGCTTGTATATTATTTTGGATTTGTTTGTTTCTACAGCCTACGGCTTGACAGGCGAAGGTTAAAGGCTCGTGCAGACTGGCCCGACGCGACGCGAGAACTTCATGGAAATTGTTCTATTGGTGTCGCGTCGCACCAGTCTACACGAGCTTTTTACCAATATCGCGTCGTTGAAGACAAGGGCAATAACTTTGAAGACAAGGAAGTTTGGCAATAATTCCTTCTGCACATGTGGTTTCCCTGGTACCACATAAACGACATAACTATGTAAATGTCTATTAACTGCTCCCAAATTACGATGTTTTTCTTTTTTTTATACATACTTTTTTGACATAATATTTTCTTTATTTGACTTTATATACTTACAATTTTGATATCACTATTTATTAGTGGCTTTGTGGATAGATTATATATATTTTTATTGTTTTATTAATATTTTACATAGATTCTTTTATATTTTGTGAATGTGAGAACGTGGTAAGCCTAGTTTGTACTAGATTTGTAGACTATTTTTGTTAAGTACCTGGTACTTCTCGACAGGCCTACACTGTCCTCCCATACCTATTAACACTGTGATTTGAAAACAATGTAAAAGCCAATTATTTTTAAAAGAGTAACCGTGGAGTTTCTTGCTTCTGACGTTTTATGAGTGCCCATGTAGGTTTATGAGAAATAAAAATATTTTGATTGATTGATGCTATACATTTCTTAAGTTAGGCGCAAGTTCTTACAACAGTAGACAAAAAGGTAAATAAACAAAGGTAATAAAATACATATTCTTCTATGCTTCTGATCATACATATATATGCAATGATTATGAAGTTTCTTGCAATATAACGTAAAAAAAACAATTACTAATGTTAGTCATTATTAGGTACCGAGGCAGATTGTTTACATGAGTAAAATATAACCCCGTTTTATTTTCAGATGTGAGTGAAAAATACAATGCATCTGCCTAACCTTTCCCAACCACGTTTGCGTCGGTTTTGAGTATAACCGGATGCAGATTACTACCAGTATTTTGCATGGAGCGACTGCCTATCTGACCTCCACAACCCAGTTACTGGGTTTTCACCATTAGTAGACTGGTTGTCTTACTAAGGTTGGTTGTGTTTACGTTGGTTGGTTTCTGACACGCGGTTTATAATTACATGAATTTTATTCAATAACTATTTCATTTTTATAGGTTATTTCACATGATTATTTTATTTGTATCTGTATCTATCCGTGACATCACAGTGAGCCCTATCAGAATAGCAGCGCTGCGTCACTTATTTTTTAAGTACTGCAGCAGTATGCTGAGATATGAGCCTTTTGGCGTCGTACAGGACATTTTGTTTTTATTTTAATTTTACTTTGTTTTTTTTTGTTTCTATGAGTGTTTTTTAGTTTAATTTGTGATCTCCTGTGTGCGTCCCAATAAATACTTTTTCTTTCTTTCTTTCTAAGTTTTGGGCTTCTGACAACCCGTAACGACTCTAAGATCCTCGAATGCCAGCCGGGACCAGCGGTGTAACGTGCTTACCGAGGCATGGAGGCCTAGGGGGCTTGATATGTAAAGGTAAAGATGGTCACACGTCCTCGGACCAAACGTGGCAAGCGCAGCTCGATCTAATGTCCTGTACCCCACTATCCTAACACCCAAAGAACTTTATACTGAATTGGTTGATAATTATAGATTCTTACCAGAATCTAAACAACTTCCAGTTCCTTTAAACCTCGATAACATGCATACTATTTTGAACATATCAGAAATATCAAGCTACTTTAACAAAGAAAAAGTAGTGTTTACAGTAAACATCCCTCTTATTAACCCTATACACTTAAGTGTATATCATAACTTACCTTCGCTGGTTCCCCATGATAAAAATAATCCAAAGTCATATTCGACCATTATTCCATCCTCCAAATATATTGGTATCAGCAGAGATAGGTCAATGTACTGCAAGTTAGATAATCTGGATTATTGTAAGATAATCAATAATGATCATTATCTTTGTGAAACATCAATATTATACTCTTCTTCAATGACGCCTTCCTGTGAAACGGAAATTATCACAAAAGTACTTACCTCAATCCCTTCGATTTGTGAAACCAAATTTATTCAAGGTCACGTTAGCATCTGGCAGCCACTACGCTATAGTAGATGGTTATATGTAATGTCAGAAAAAACTAAAATAAGTATTGAATGTAATAACACTCAATCAACTGAAATAGAATTTAGTGGAAATGGTGTATTGTACTTACCTTCTAAATGTGTTGCCTACTGCAAGGACACTCGTTTAATTTCGCATGAAAATAGTAAAATTCAGCTAAAAACTATTGTTTCTAATTTTAACATTTTAAATGATTCATGTTGTAATATTGTAGCTTATAATAACATTGTATCGAACTTACCTGTAGTTAATCTTAAGAATGTTAACTTAGATTCCTTAGCTTATGATAATCCTGAAATCCTGAAAGGTCTTAACAATATAATTGAAAAACCACACATTGTTTTATATCAAAAATACTATTCAGGTATTATATATGTAATTATAATTTCTATTATGTGCTTTATTATGTATAAGGTGTATAAAACTGGCATACACAAGAAAATAATAAAATTTAAGAAAAATAAAACTCCCGAAAATAATGACCCTGAGCTAGATGACATTGAACTCTCAACCGTTAACACGGGACCCTCTCTTCGAATCGGCTGACTTACATTTCATTAATTTAAACATAAACTTCACTATAAAGGGTGTAGTTTACTCTAAATCGGGGGGCTGTTACAGTTTCCCAATGCTAAGGAAAACCCTTAGTGATCAACAATAATCGATTACATAGATTTCCTGTAAATTGTCTTGTCATCATTTAAGAGCAGCCTGCCTCCCACTTCCAGTAGCACGCCAGTCTCGTCCCGATCGCTGAACCTCCAGCATCTCCGTCTATCATTGTGTCTGCCAGTTCCTTTTGAGTGTAACCCAAAAGTGTAACAAGGTCAAACTCCAAATTAAACTATTTATTCACGTGTATTTAAAAGTGTTTTTTTAAAACGTTGTTTACATGACCTCGTATAACAGAACGTCAAAATTACATAAGTTAGTCCCACAATACACCTGCCCTTCGTCACTTCCTAGTGCCTTACATTACATCACAATATAACATCACGCCCGTTAGTAGTCCCCGAAAGGTTAAGCAGGGGTGTACCTGTATCTACAATAGACTTATAAACTACTAGCAATTATTGCCTAACCCAAAAACATGGCTTTCATCACAAAACGAAACGCAAAGCCGTTTTCACAAAACTCAATGACCAAAATCTATCAGCAGACAACAATGGTTCGATCCCCGCTATTGTTCATCCCTAAGCGATAATTAATCCAATTTGGGGATAAAAGCCGTCCACAGGGGACGGTTTCAAACTGTCGACACTATACGTATACTCACTGGGCAAAGTTTTGTAGCTATAGAATATAGAGCAAAGAGATGAGTTGGGTAAGATTCTGTTATGGGTCAGCATTGGTAATGACAGGATTTATTTGGGAATGTTTGGAAAGCCTCCTCATCCTGCAAAATGGCGTTTTGGAGCGAAATGTATGTCACTTCTTTTTTTTTTTGTTGGGAAATTATCAAATAACTTTTCCCGCTCTGGGCGGAGCGGGAGGGTGAGTTACTGACTAAAATCCACCCGTGTTCCTTCCGTTGCCTGTGTTGCCAGGGGCCTCGGTAACCCTTTCGGACTTTCCCACGACCCCGACAAATCTATGTCACTACAAGAATATTAAAGGCAAAATCAGTATTGCATGATTTGTTGGAATGACCATAATATGTAATCATCATCTGCCTAGCCTTGTCCCAACTATCGGCTTCCAATCTTATCGGATGCAGCTGAATACCAGTATTTTACATGGATCGACTGCCTATCTGACCTCCACAACCCAGTTCTTGTATAACACAATACTTCTTGGCAAGATCATAAATGTAACATGGAAGGCTTACTAAAATAATTGCTCACTCAATCTCATACTTAAGATTTGATTGGCTGTTGATAATTTAGTCAGCCAATGACCAAGCTCAGCAGTTAGCATAAGTATATCAGAGCCTTGTTATATTTTTCTTCTTTGCATAATTCTAGTTCTTTAAGGTTGTAAGTTTTCCTTTTTAGGTCTTCTCATCTCATATTTAAAAGTTCATCTTTAGCGATTATTTGTCTAATTTGGTTTGACACAGAGAAAGCTTTCCGCCCTTCTTGCTTAGGAGCCCTGGGGAAATCAAAATGTGCTAGGATTTAGTCTCAGTTTTTAATATTCTGCTGGCTTTGCGTACCTACATTAATTTGTTGTAAGATAAATAGCAGCAAATGTTTGTTATATTGTGAAGTAACTAGTGATCAATGAATGCATTACTTACCCTTTTTAGTAAATGTTCATTTACAATTGTAATCTTAATAAATATTAGGAAGAAGAAATAGAGTGGTTTATTAAGGCTCTTACAGACTGGGGCGACATCGTGGGCGCGACAGGCTGCCTGTCGCACCCACGATTTCGCCTCAGTATGCAGGAGCCTTTAAGAAGAAGCGTGGAAAATTTACATAATTTGGTTGCTTTATATTTATATACATAACATATATAATCAGCCTAGAATGTTCCCACTGCTGGGACACAGGCCATCTCTCTGTGAGAGGGAGTGGGCCGTAATCCACCACGCGGGCCCAGTGCGGGTTGGTATATTTATATAAAGCAACCAAATTATATATTCGTAAACCAGTTTCATTCCATTATTGGTAAATGACATACATCACACACGGGCGGCAACATAAAAGTAGATCAACATATATGCGTAAGTAGGCTAAAATGGTTAAAAATAAAACATTTCCATAACACCGAGCTATGATGAAAGCCTTATGAGCAACAAGAATTATCTCCACATGAATTGGCTCAATGAATACCTACAAGGCTATTTTTAGCCGAAGAGGCCTAAGTGCGGTCACCATTGTTTTGCGAACAAAGTGAGACAATCACTGAATTTTGTCGTCAAACTTGTTTGTTTAGGATTGTGTTTACACCCACATATTGGACAGACTTTCCGATGTTTGTTTATTAGTGTCATGTCAATGGATGGTTATCTAATATTGTATGGTGAGGGGATAAATGTTTTAAATACTCATAGTATTTGGGAAACAAAAGAAAAAATATGAAAAGGATGAAATTGTAACATTTGGTCATGCACATTATTTTTCCCCACACGATCTGATACAAAAATTACACTGGATATTTCGTCAAGCTAGCACAGGAACAGGAAGACCATAAACATTAAAGTTGTCAAAAAATAAAAGGCCCGTTTTGACATTTGTCATCGCGACGTATCTAGTGAAGTAACCATACGACTCGGTACTCGATACTCACGATAAATCTTTTCAAGTTAGTATGAGTATTTGATCGATTTCATTATGTATTGTGAAGTGCATTGGATTAAAGTTCTGATTAGAAAATTTTACTTAAACTTTAATATTGTTGGTATTTTGAAATGATACCAGTACGAAAAGTCAATTAGTCCTTAAATTTAATGTTTTAAATTACAATAACATTCACTCAATCATAATACGTTACGGACAATAAAGGTCCACCATTAACACTTTCACCGCTAAGTACATAGAATACATACAAATTGGCATGCCATATAATGTTTATTGCAAATCTATAACAATTCAATCAACAGAAGTCATCTGAACAGAAGTCATCTTTAGCTACATATAGCGACGACTCGGATGCGAGTTGTGGGCACACGAACGAATTATTTTTCGACCCATATGCTGGGTGCTTGGCATAGAAAGTGTTAACTGATTCGCGTTCGAAGTATTCGGTTAGCTTCACAACCAATTCGCGTGACTGGCTGTTAATTGTACGTCGTCTTTTCGACATGTTAAAACAGTTCGTACGATATAACAACAAACACCAAAATCGAGTCCAAATCACTACCTATCTTTAAATCAATGTCCAAAATAGAAGAGCCAAGGTCAACGTGACAGTAAACAGAAATAGTCCAAGAGCAAAGCCGAGTCGAGAAAAAAATATCAAACATAAACGAGCGCACAGTCAACTTCACAAGATGGCGAACGAAAGACTGCGCAGTGCGCGCGTGGACGCTAAGTCACGTGCCGCTTGGTCAGAGACAAGCCATTCTATAGAAACCAGTGTCGCCAATTCAACATTTTATTTACGGCTTTGAGCGCCAAGCTCATTCTTTTCAGTAAAGATCACTACACAATATTTAATTACTATTAAAATCGAATGAAGCTGGTGAAATTCAGTTATTAATTGGTTACAACACTAGTATTAAAAAAAGACTGAGAACGTAACTGTTTTTGAGACGTTTAAATTGCATGCTACTTACTCTAAAGTAAGCCCGAAAAGAATACTCGCAATATACATTTCCATCATATTATTTAACGCGCCAAAAATATGTATGTCTTTATTTAAAACACTTTATGTAATTAATTATTATTTTATTGTTTCTTTCAGTTTGGTTCCAAGTTACATTCTAGGGTCTTTCTCAAATGTCAAAACGGGCCCTTTATTTTTGGACTGGAACTTTAAACGCTATTTGCCCTATTCTGCTGCTGCTTGGGATTTGATCTGCAAGTCCACTGAGATAACCATCTCAGTACTTACAAATCCTTCAATTTGCAAGATAATTAAATCCATAGGTCGAAAACACGACTGTTTAGGTAAATTAACGCGTTATCGCAGGCAAAAATCAAGTAGCCAATAACATCTTTGATGTTTTGACATTCACAGTTTAATCAGTTTCAAGGGATCGGACGAAATTGTTAAACATTGCGCGTTGTTGATAGTCAAAGTTGTTTTACGACAAACACCTGAATCGATTTATTATCAACTGGATTAAGTGAGAAGAGTCTAAAGCTAACAGCAAATAGGTAGGTATTTTTGAGTTTCATTACCAGTATCTGTTTTTTTGTTTGAGTAGATTTTTGTTACGTAAATCTTAAAAGGTTTCTTAAATTAGTGTTTACGATTTGAATAAAAACTAAAAACTGCTTTGCCGAAACCGGTCCCGAGTTGTTTAGTCATTTATATTGGGCTCATTAATGTCGGTCGTGCATTAAGCCACTTTATTGTACATTTAAAGGCTCCTACATACTGGCGCGACGCGACACAAAGACACCGCGTGTAGCGCTACAAGCGGTGCCTTTGTGTCGTGACGCGTCGCGCGACAAGTCGCGCCAGTATGTAGGAGCCTTTATTATTTTAATGAGTAATGATAGAGCAAAACATATATACACCGCGTGTAGCGCTACAAGCGGTGCCTTTGTGTCGCGACGCGTCGCGCGACAAGTCGCGCCAGTATGTAGGAGCCTTTATTATTTTAATGAGTAATGATAGAGCAAAACATATTGTACACATTTACCCACTGTTTATTCAAATAAACTAGGCCACCTTACCAATTGCAAAATGTGTTTTTTATTAGCCTGTCTCACACAATACTATTATTATAGTCACCCTTCAGAAGGGAAGATCCCTTACCGTTTTAGCTCAATGTCCCCCCACGTGGACGCGAATGGAATTGATAAGAAGCACTAATAAACGGCACTAGGAAACGCCGCCCTCATCTAGTTTAAAAAATGTGTTTTGACGTGTAAAAGTGTTTGTAAAAACCTACTTACAGAAATAAAATCATTTATCATTTATCATTAATAGCTTTTAGTTCATAAGCTTTTATTCTAGTAGCTTCACGATTTATTTATAATTTATAATTATTGTGTTTGTTTTTGCCGACCATATTTTAATTTATTAATTGAATACCTACGTCGATATGGAAAGAGATAAAATGTTTGGACGTCTCTATATAAAAACTTTGTCCATTTATGGACTATCAATGTAAAGGTTTTATTTTTTAGGTATTTGCTTTTCCTTTAAATCAATGTGGGCTGCCTCGTTGTTCTAGAGGTCCTGGGCTCAATTCCCGGGTCGGGCAAAGTGTTATTGGGTTTTTCTATCTGGAATTTCTCAGTAGCAGCCCGGAGTCAGGATTTGTGCCCGGTTGATGGCAATAGGCTCGCCCCTATTACATGGGACTTAAACATAACTAGCGAAATGTGGGTGTACTATAGGTACACCTCTGCCCAACTTCGGGGAAACAAGCCGTGATGTTATATTATGTTATGTTTAAATCAATGTTAAGATATGATAGAATGAAGTGCTTCTACAATAAAGTGTGAAGATCAACGCAACGTGTGTCGACCACCTTTGCGCTATTCCATCTTCCTAGCACGGCGGGCTGTGCTGGGACGGCTGCTGAAGATGCGGAAAACCTCAAACAGCGCAAATACTCCAATTTCCAATGTCCGAGCCGTTTGGGGTTGGAACACTAGGGCCATGGGGTCCGAGTGCGCACTTAGTTTTTCGAGACATCGCCAAGCGGTTGGTCGACTCCTCACGTGACCAAAGGGCTGGCCTATTTGTTGGCAAAAGAATGAGCAACCTGAGCAACCGGCAGCAAGCTCGTCATGCTCCCTTAGATGTCACTGCCTGCGGTAGCGTCGGGGGTCGGGTTGCCTCCTTCCCTCTAATATGTCGAGGGGGACGATGGCTGATCTTTGCGTTATGCTCGTGAACGGGTGCTGCTTGTTGTGACTGGTAGTCTTGCTGATCATGTTATTAATTGTTATTAGTAATTGTTTACTTATTTTACTTCGATGGGGCTAGTTTATCATTTCTCACTTCGAATTACAGCAATAGCCTTATGTAAGCGAGCACGCCCTTTATGCCTGGAGGCTTTTATTTAGGTATTAAGTTCTATTTACGTTTTTTTATGTTGTAATTTTTATCTGCTTGAGTACAGTTTGTTCATTGTTTTGTTGGTATACTGGCGTGTGCTAGCTAACATATGGCAAGTGTGTAATTTAATCTAATATTTTGTGTTTCGTAATGTTAATTACTTTGCATACGATTTGTATAGAATCAAGTTTATATAACTAAACAGACAGATGTACTGCTGGGGAGTTTGTTCCACCACTTCTTCTTCCCAGCTAAAGCACTAGGAAGTGATGAAGGGTGGGCATTTTTGGGGGACTGTATTATGTAACTTTGACGTTCAAAAAGTGCTGATTTTTAGCCTAGTTTGATTATATGACTTTTGATTTTGAATCAGTATTGCCGTACAACGTGGCAACGCTGCCAGCCTTTTGGCCACTTTTCCTATTGACAGCGATGCGGACAAAATTTTTGATGCCCTACGATTAAATCACCTCCCTTTATTATGTACCTGTACACATTATTATTGTTATTTTAAGTCTGTTAGTTTTTAAATGATATCTATACCTAATTATTTACATGATATTATTATAATTACTCTATGTTTTTATTTTTGTATAGACAATACACAACACAGTGGTACACAATGGTTCTGAAATGCTAAATCAATCTGCTTAGCCTTTTCCCAACTATGTTAGTGTCGGCTTCCAATAAAACAGATGCAGCTGAATACCAGTATTTTACATGGAGCGACTGCATATCTGACATCCACAATCCAGTAACTGGGTAATACTATACCCCCTGGTAAAACTGGTTGTCAGACTTTCAGGCTTCTGACGACCCGTAACGACTGTCAAAGATCAACGAATGACAGCCGGGACCAACGGCTTAACGTGCTTTCCGGGGCATGGAGAGGTATTGGTATGTAAAAATCCATCCATCCATGGACCAACCGCGGCAAGCGTAGCTTAACCTGATCGATCGACTCGTGCGGCTGTTACTACATAGCCACGAGCGTAGCTTAACCTCATGGATCGACTGCTGAATGGTTCTGAAATGCCAATGCTAACTAAATATAGCTGTCGCAACCATCTGGTTAAATAAGCCAGCTAATTGGACGCCTAGGCCGTTCATTAAACGCCGACACCCAATTAAATAGCTGAAGGACAACTAGAACCTTGACCAACCGCGCGCGATCCGAGTGAGCGAAGCGAGCGGTGCCGCGGCAGCAGCCGGCGAGCGCTACTTCTAACGGTTAGGCTGTTAACTAAACGGCTAATTAAGCTAGTTGGCTGTGACAGCCACTACCATCAATTTACATTTCAGCTTTTATGCAACAAAATTACTTAGGTTCCGAGATATTTTTTACATCCTCTTATTTTATTCGCACGCATAATTATATCACACGTCCTGAATAAAGAAAAGCCATTCCTTAATATTGAAAATTCCATTACTTATGGTAAACGACAGCATGCAATCAAATTGAGGCAAAAGCGTCTATATAATAAGGTATCATATGATTTGACAAAGGTCAAAACATTTACCCTTTAATTTGGTGACACGAGTTCACTCCCGTCTGAGATTGACTGGATTTTTGTCAATAAAATACAAAAAAGGAAAAATGGAAGACGTTTACCTTGAGATTTGTCAACGAAATGTGTGAATATTCAATGGAATCACTGTCATAATATCTGTACAAATGTGAATGAAGTGTCTGTTTGTAACACCTTTTGGTAGCGGCAACTAGAATCAATTCTATTTTTTTAATGTAAATTTTGACGTTCAAAAGTGCCTTTTATGTGCCTATTTGAAATAAATAATTTGACTTTGACTTTGACATAAAAATAACAGCTGTTTACTAAATGCATAATTATGAAAATATATACGATACTTCATCTCTATCATGAAAATGACACGCTACGCTCGAAGTCGTGGACGAGTATAGTCTAGGACAAACTGTCCTACCTAAGTTGGACCTACCTAACTGGTAGGTCCAACTTCGAGAAAGAGGTCAATCGTCGAATCCGACTCGGCTGGGCAGCTTCTCGTCCCACATACCACAGTGTCTCAAGACGAAAGTCTTTGACCAGTGCGTGTTGCCAGTGATGACCTATGGCACTGAAACGTAGTCGCTTACAATGGGCCTTATCAAAAAGCTAAAAGTCACTCAAAGGGCAATGGAGAGGCTATGCTTGGAGTTTCCCTACGTGATCCAATCAGAAATGAAGAGATCCGCAGGCGAACCAAGGTCACCGACATAGCCCGAAGAATTGCCAAACTTAAGTGGCAGTGGCCAGGGCACATTGCTCGCAGAACAGATGGCCGATGGGGCCGAAAGGTTCTGGAATGGCGACCGCGTACCGCAGGAATCCGCTGGATGCGGGAAGCACAAAACCAGTCGAAGTGGCGGTGCTTGGGGGAGTCCTATGTCCAGCAGTGGACGTCTTTCGGCTGAAATGATGAATGATGATGATACGATACTTACAACAAAAAAAAAACAATTTTAAATATTTTTGTCTTCTGTCTGTTTGTTTTAATCGTAAAGTTATGGTTAATCTCCGAAACAGCTTAACTGATTTTGACAGGACTTTCACTGGCATATAACTGATGTTGTAGGAGTAACTTGGTACTTTTATTTTAGAAAAAGCCACACGGGCGAAGCCGCGGGCAGCAGCTAGTTTTTAATATTTTTGTCTATCTATCTGTCTGTTTGTTCCAGCTAAACTCCCAAAACGACTGGACCGATTTTGACGGAACTTTCACTGGCAGATAGCTGATGTTATGAGGAGTAACTTAGGATACTTTTATTTTAGAAAAAGCCATGCGGGCGAAGCCGCGAGCAGTAGCGATAGAGGAAAACGAAAACGAATCACTTTCTTGTTTGTCAATAAAGTGTACTTACTCATACTATCGGTCAATGTCGTGAGGAAAGTTTTGGGTATGAACGTGGGGGGTATAAGAGTGGAGGAAGACCAAAGAAACGATGGATGGACTGTGTGAAAGATGATTTGGCCAGAGAGGGAATGACTGCCGCAGGACGACTAATAGAGATAAGTATGGAAGAAAGAGACACGATGCGCCGACCCCCAAATACATAGGAATAAGGGCAGGAGAATGATAAAGAGGAATAAACTAAGAATAATACTGATTAGTTATTGTATCGATTCAATACAGCAGAAAAAAATAACAGGTGAAGAAAAGCCATATAGAAAGAAGAACAAAAGAAAAATTGTTTATTCTGCACAAACAAAACACAAAAAAAAAACATACTTAGATAATCAGCCTATAATGTCCCCACTGCTGGGACACAAGCCTCCTCTCTGTGACAGGGAGTAGGCCGTAATCCACCACACGAGCCCAATGCGGGTTTGTAGATGTCACATGTCTTCAAATTTTTGGTTCTAGGACATGCCGGTTTCCTCACGATATTTTCCTTCACATTATTTACACAAAGTAAAGCGCCTGTCTGGGTTCGAACCTACGATCTACAACTCGTAAGTCGCAGCCATTACCACTGGGCTACCACTGCTCTCCCCAATACATACAAAGAAGCCAAAAGCTTCGTATTCAAGTAATAAAAGTTTGTCAATTTTGTCTATTGCTTGATGTCAGGGCCACCGACCAAAGATAATTTACATTGCGTAATTTAATGCGTTTTTTATGCCCTTAATCTTGTATTAAAATAAGTTGATTTACATCGGCTATGCAACTTTTATAATAAATAAGTTCATTTTTCAAGTGGGCGTCTTCGATTATGACTTCTGTCAAATTATTGTATAACTCATTTACCGAACTTATAAATATTTAAAAGATATCAAAATAACTGTCAATTTTGATAAAATACGATGTTTCAAAGTTGGTATTTGATTAATTTAAGTTAATTAGTTGCT
This sequence comes from Atethmia centrago, assembly GCA_905333075.3. Taxonomy (NCBI): domain Eukaryota; kingdom Metazoa; phylum Arthropoda; class Insecta; order Lepidoptera; family Noctuidae; genus Atethmia; species Atethmia centrago. The sequence goes on along the minus strand of HG995378.1, from coordinate 22,167,380 downwards.
TTACAAAATCACAGATTGCGAGCTATAGATAGGCATTAACTTATCTTAATAGCGAATTGGATTTCTTCATTCATTTAATGTTACCAATTTTGAGCCATCTGACTTAAATGTTAAAAATCATTTAATTAAATACTTTTTGGAACTTAATTATTTGGCGGGCAAAATGAATCCAGATTATTATGCGTGGTTAAGCAGTTCTCTCTGCATCATAGAATTTAAGACTACATACGGACAGCACTACCTAATTGTAAAATGCTCATTGCATCAGAACTTAACAGGATCGAGCTAAATAGTAACAAATGGTAGGAATTAATATTATTTTCTAGTAATTGGGTTACAAATTAATGTCACAATGGAGTCGCTCTATGAAATATAGTAAATCCCACGTTTCGGTTTAAACCATGTTTAGACTGACAGGTTTAAAAGGCTAACCTTTTAAACCTGTCAGTCCAAACATGGTCTAACGATGATTCTAACTTAATATTAAGGTGCGTGGCTCTACATCGCTGCCAATGCGGTGAAGGTGTCGACTGCCTCGGACACCATGGCCTATCTTGCAGTAAGAGCGCGGGCCAGTTAGCACGGCACGCCAGCGTCAACGACATCATCTGTCGTGCTCTTGTCACCGCCCGTCAGCTGTTTTAGAACCCAATGGCTTCGCACGCGACGATGGGAAGACCGGACGGATTGATCATAATTCCTTGGAAATTAGGTCAGCCTTTGGTGTGCGATGCAATATGTGTCGACATCCCATCTTCCTAGCACGGCGGGCTGTGCTAAGGCGGCTGCTGCAAGTGCAGAAAACCTCAAACGGCGCAAACTCCAATCTTATTGGGACTTAAATGTTCGAGTCGTTTGGGGCTGAAACACTTGGGCCAATGGGGTCCGAGTGTCCACTTAGTTTTTCGAGACATCGCTAAGCGGTTAGTCGACTCTTCAAGTGACCAGAGAGGTCTATTTCTTGGCCAAAGGATCAGCATTGCCATACAACGTGGCAACGCTGCCAGCCTTTTGCGCACTTTTCCTGTTGACAGCGATGCGGACGAAAATTTTGATGCCCTATGATCCTTTCCCCTCCCTTTTTTATGTACTTGTACAGTCAACTGCACATCAGGTACATCATACGAAACTGTCAAATTTATCCAAATGATTTTAAAACTTAAAATTTTTTTGGTTAAATTCAAAATCGAATGAGAAAATTCGACAGTTTGTAGTAACTTGATGTGCTGTTGACTGTACATATTATAATTATTATTTTAAGACTGTTAGAATTATGTAATTATAATCCACAAACAAGCAAGATTCATATATATTAAGTTAATAACATCAAACTTTAAATCATAAGCCTTTGGGCTCAAAACTTTAAAGTTGCTGTAATTACGTAGATATTTTAATATTGTGTAGGTTGTTATCTAAGATACTCTGTATACTTTACCCAAAATTAACACAAGTATTTGGAACAAGTACTAACGGAGTTATTTAGACGGCGATTTTCTAGCATCTAATTACTACGTATTTAACTTTACGTTGAACTAAATTTTAAATAGAATTAAGTACTTTGAAAGCTTTTTAAACTCGCGTGGACAAATTGCTACATATTATTATTTAACTCCACATCCCTGAATGTTTAGAATGCGAATAATAACAGGAGAATTTCATAGAAAGTGTTTATATTATTATTTATGGTACACACAGTAAAAAGAAAGAAAGAATGAAAGAAAAGAAGAAAGAAAGAAAAAAAAAAGTAAGAAAGAAAGGAAGAAAGAAAGAAAGAAAGAAAGAAAGAAAGACAAATATTTTATTTGGGACACGCACAGGAAGTACAACAATAAAAAAGAACAAATAAAAAACAAAAAATTACATACAGAAAATAAAGACACGGCATAATTATAACTGAGTAAAAATGTCAATCAATCATCCATCAACTCAGCCTATAACAGGCCACTGCTGGACATAGGCCTCTCCCAGGCTGCGCCACAACACTCTGTCCTCCGAGAGTAAAAATGTAATGCTTATTAAAATCAGAAGGAAGCAGAATGCAACGTGCCAAATCCACACACTTTTTAACTACACAAAACAGCTTTTGGTGCATTCAGAGATGTGATCACTCTAGGCAAAGAGACAAACCCAAAACTAGTCAAACCTTGACTTCGTTTTAGTGTTACCAAATGATTTAATTTCTCTTGTTTTGAATTCACAGCCACAATACATCAATTGATATATCAATTCAGCTCCAAAAAACCCAAGTTTCTCTTTATCCACCCAAAAATATTCAATAACGGTACCTACAATACTTCTGTAGTGTTTCGAGAATGTCATGTCAATGAATGACGTGATAATTCACTTCGATCATATCAGGCGCCCCGTTGAGTCCATTTGTTTGGTGAAACGAGACGCCGGCATTTGTATATAGATTTCTTTATTATACAACTTTATTCAATTAATATGGACATGTCAGGATAGAAGTATTTGGGTGCTAGTATTAAATATTATGTCTTTTTTTCTCATGTTATGTGGATCGTGCATACCGTATTACATTTTTTACCGAAATGAGGCTATCGTCCGTCTTTTTCCAATGATTAAAGCCCAACAATATAGGTTATTCAGAACTATAGCTGATGCCCGCGACTTCGTCTGCGATCCAGAATGAAAAGTAGCCATGGTCTACCAATGTGGCAAATTTCATTCAAATTCGTTGAGCCGTTTTAGCAAACAAACAAACTCACTTTCGCATTTATAAGATTAGTCAGAATAATAAACTATTAAAATGAAAGATAAGCCAGGAAAACACTTGCCAGTAACTTGCACGAAGTATGCAAGTAGGTAAGTATTTAGCTTGCATGTTATTATGCCATGACAACTTCTGATTGGTACTCGTATGTCACAATGGCATGCGAGCTTGGGTTTAAAGAAAATAACAGTTCGCTTATAATGCGATACTTAAATAATTATACCTAACTAGTACTATTAACATGAATGTTGGAGACATTATATTAGCATATTCTTTTTGTATTTAGTGACGAAAATGGATAAAGTAAGAAATTAATATATAAGGGGCAGCTTGAAAGTGGCGCCAGTGACAGAAAAGTTGAATGGAAATCAAATTTGACTTGGTATGGGCATGTGATGAGGAGGGATGAAACGCATGTGACTAAAAGAGTGATGAATATGAATGTTGATAGGTGGAGAGGGAGAGGAAGGCCAATGAAAAGATGGATGGATTGTGTGAGGAATGATATGAAAGAGATGGGAGAGAATGATAGCATGACGGCTGACAGGGGAGGATGGAAGAAGATAGCGTGTTGCGCCGACCCCAAATAACATGGGACAAGGGCAGGAAAATGATTCTGTTTTATTTTATTTCAAATTTTGTGATGTTAATTAATTAATTATTCAGTAAAATAAAATTGTATTTTAAGAGATAAGCTTTACATTAAATTTATATAAATATTGAATTAATTTTTTTATGATTTAAATTGCTTTTTTTATTTATTATAAATAATTTAATGACATAATCCGCCGGTCTTTTGCCAGCATCAATGTGCCTGCTCTTCTTGAGCCGACTGGCATTGTCAGAGATGATGGCAAAAGACCTGATGGTGTGTCTTTGGTCCCGTGGAGTTTGGGACGGATGCTTGTGTGGGACGCTACCTGTGTAGACACACTGGCACCGTCCCGCCTCCAACGGACTACTTCTAAAGCGGGTGCAGCGGCAGAAAATGCCGAAAATCTGAAAGTTATTAAATATGGAGGCCTTGGCAGAGAGTACAACTTTGTGCCCTTTGGCGTCGAGACCCTCGGTCCGTGGGGTCCCAGTGCGCATAAGTTATTTGCGGAAATCGCGAAACGTCTAGTTGATGTAACTGGTGACCGAAAAGCTGGCGGCTTTCTCGCGCAACGCATCAGCATTGCAATTCAGCGAGGAAATGCCGCCAGCATCCTCGGTACAATGCCCCGAGGGCCTTTTTTAAGCTTAACTTAGTTTTAATTTAATTTAGTTAATGTTAATAATCATCTTGTAATTTGGTTATGTAAATAAATATACTTCTCCAATAATTTAATTTAAAATAAAATTTAATATATGTTTATAACGTTTATTAAAAAAAATAAAATATTGCCTTAATATGCGTTTGAATGTGTTTATATTGTCACATTTTTTGATATCCTACAACTATAGAACAACCGTGCTCCTTCAACCAATATTGTTTGTTTGTTTTTTTGCCATAAACCAGCGCACGCTCGCGCTGTTTTTAACTGGATTCTTGTATTTAATGGATCTACTTGGTGCAAGTAATTGGCGTATGTATTCCTGGCTTTATTCAGAATAATGTTCTACTAGCAGCTAAATAAGAACTAGCTTTAGCAGAATATGTTTGCAAGCAATTTCCTTAAGGATCGTGAAACTCGTAGCAATAGAGCGAATATTCAGGTTAGTTTTCCACACATGCACATATATGCACTAGTTAGTTGACTAACAATTTAAGTTGGTTGTCAGTTTGCTTAACGATAAATTTCCCTGAATTTACTTTCTAGTTCGAAAGCGATACTTTAAGAACATGACAGGTATTGATTCTATCTAAAAAGTGAGTTTGTTTGTTTGTTACGCTTTCACGCTAAAACGGCTGAATGAATTTGGATGAAATTTGGCACATGGGTAGACCATGATCTAAGTTAGGACGTAGAATACTCTTTTTCCCGGTAGTACGTTCCCGTGGGATAATTTCCGACCTCTTAAAGCTCAAATAATGATAAAACAAAAACATCTCATCGGTAGCCTATTTTGTTTTTAGTCCAAGTTAAATTGTATATCGAGTCCCTTTAACAATCGTTTAATGATTCATTTACTTTAATAAAAATCTCTGAATACCGTCGTCGTCCATAATATCAAAGCTAAATTATGTATCTGCATATTTCAACACAAAATTAAAAGTTTTATCATTTCGCAAAGGCGGTTTGAATGTCCCTGTGTCCCCCGAGCGTTCTGAACTTGTTCGAAATCTCCAAGTTGCTCTTACGTCGTCAATTTATTCGGAATATTTTTCTTATTATTATACTTTTCTTTATTACTTGTGTATTTAAGTACTAAGCAATTTATTAAGAAGGTCAAAAATGTCTTTGATGTGTTATGACGTGCCTAATTGTAGCATACAGATTTAAGGGTCGGGTAATCGCCGTTCACCTTGGCCATACAAATGCGCATCGCGCTCAGGCCGCGCTGCGCCGTTAGGTTTCATAGGGAATATATATTTTTAGTAACGAAAATATGTTAATATATTTGAAACAAATCAGAGATGGGGTAGGCAAGAAAAAAATATATTTTTCAAGATTTTATTTTAGCACTTTGTCGGCGTGATTAATATGTATATCTATGGCAAATTACAGTTTTCTAGTACTAAGCGTCTCTCAGCTACAGCGGGAACAGACAGACAGACTGACGGACATGGCGAAACTATAAGGGTTCCTTGTTTACTACGGCACCCTAAAAAACATGAAAATATCTTAAGTAGTTTGAAAGTAATATCGTTTTTTATGCTTTGGGCAGGCATTTATTTCCTGAGTTTATTTTATAAAGTATCCAAAAATTCGAAGACATGTGACGCGTGGTGGATTACGGCCCATTCCCTCTCACAGTGAGGAAGCCTGTGTCTCAGCAGTGGGAACATTATAGGCTGATTATGCACACAAACTTACAAACAAACAAATTTTACCTCTTTATAATATTAATATAGATAGTAGGTATATAATATAGACTAGCGACCCGCCCCTTCCTCGCACGATTTTAAGACATGACAAAACATCGATACCCATAAATTCTCTTAATGATGGTGAAAACCGTATCAAAATCAGTTGCGTAGTTTAGAAGAACAACGCGGTCACACAGGCAGACACGAAAAGTGACTTTAATTTTTATAATATTTATAGATATAAGTAGATAAACATAATCATAACATAACATAATCAGCCTATAATGTAATGTCCCCAGTGCTGGGACACAATTGTAAATAGGTTTGGTGCAAGGCTTTTGTTTGGTTTTAAAACAGACACAGACCAAATATTCTATAAGTAGGTAAGTAATTTTAATTACATAATCATAATCAGCCTATAATGTTCTCACTGCTGGGACACAGGCCTCCTCTCTGTGAGAGGGAGTGGGTTGTAATCTACCTCGCGGGCCCAGTGCGGGTTGTTAGATGTCACATGTCTTCGAATTTTTGGTTCTAGGACATGCCGGTTTCCTCACGATGTTTTCCTTCACCGTTGTGAGAGAGCAGTGGTGATGAAATTGTTTACACAAAGAAATGTGCCTGCGACATACAACTCGTAAGTCGGGGCCTTCACCACTGGGCCACCACTGCTCTCGTTTGTATGTAGCAGGTAATCTCTAGAACTGCCAGTCGGATTTGAAAAAATATTTTTGCATTTGATAGCCCAATTGTTGAGAAAGGTTATAGGCTATTTAACATCACGGTACGACCCTTAGGAGCCGTAAAAAAAAAAACAGAAAAAATAATTATTATTATTATGTCGCATCTCTTTGTGTTTTACCGTGTGTACATAAATAAATATTAAAATAAATAAAGAACACTAAGCGAAAACGAAGTAATAGCGCGGGCGGGCGATGCAAATGCAATGCGACGCAGTGGGTCAGGGGAACAAGAAATTTCAGGCGGACGAAGTCGCGTGCAGAAACTAATACTTTATAAAGACAACTACATAAACCACTTATATATATTTATGTAAACAAACCGCTTTAAATAAGTTTGTTAGTTAACAGACTCGACTAATTAAATATGAGAAGTTATTTAATTACGAAACTTTGTTGTTCTCTAAATAAACAGATGTCACAATTATGCTTCGAGTAAAATTGATCGTTTTGTCCCCAGTATTCGGATTTTGAAAAGAGATTTTGGATTTTTGACGCAATTATGAACATTTTGGGTGCAAATAGTAGATCATTTATAGCTTACAGGCTGACCAGACTTATAGGGAATATGTGTATGTACAAAATTTGAACAGAATCTATCCGGTAGTATTTGCATGATGCTGGAACACAAAACACAGAGTATACTTTTACAATGTTTGTAATTATGTGAGCATCATGTTCTCTACATGATGCTGCCCTTTTACAGTGAAAAACAAAATATAATACGTTTTCAGTTTTTCATTTATTATTTTTTATAACTTCTGAATCCGAATCGAAAATTAATACTTTCCTACGAATTTCTCTTTTTTTCTAACCTAATTGCGCGAAGCGAACCGTGCGTGGGCCAACCAATTTGTAGCGGATTATACCGAAATTACTTTTTTTTTCAGTGGAGCTTTGACAGTTATAAACAGCCTATTCAAAATACAGTCTGTATTTAAGGTGTCACCCAAATTGTTTTTACCGCTTTTAGGTAGGAACGTATTTTTACACATCTTTTTCAAATTGCCACAAACAGAGATTATATTTCAATAAGCATTTTCCACAATCTTATTTTTTTATACAAGACACACACGAGTGATAGTATCACTCGTGTGTCTGTCTCGTGTGTGTTTAAGGGGACTACAGGACCTAAACGCAAATTTTGTAAGTTTTATAATTCGAAAAAGTATATGATCCACTGCAGTAAACAAAATCAGAAAAATCTATAATATTCTTCAGGATATATGCTAGGTAGAATAGTGTGTTGAAAACATAATAAAACTAATTTGATACGATAGAAAAAAATCACGAAGATACCTCTAAAAAAATCTTTTAACGATTAAAAACCATACTAATATACATGCAATTATTCTGATTTTATGTCATATTATTCTACAAGCAACATATTAGCATAATAGTGTTTTATTTTTTTGCTCCAATCAATAGATTTTTTGTAAATAGATAATTGCTTCATATTTAATACAATAAATTACCAGCGTTGTGTCATCGCGCTTTCTTTTCTATGCAGTCCGACAGTGACCGCGCTTTAGCTGTTGTCAGCCTCTTAAGCATTCCGTTTTTTTCCTTTTAAGATACGGAACCCTAAAAACCCAATAACACTTTGCCCGACCCGGGAAATGAACCCAGGACCTCATGCTAAGCAGTAGCGCTTGCGACCACTAGACTGACGAGGCAGTCAGTTCTTCATAATGTTGATGTACAAAGGTTTTCAGTTAGTTCAATAAAACCTCGTGACATTTTATGGCGGTCTCAAAAATCATCTGCGATTTGTAATGAATAAAAGGAGTTGTAATTTAAAGGTCAATCTGAATGTTTAGTTATGGTAAGAATATGTGAATTATTTTCAGAGCATGTTTTCATAATGTTTTCCTTCAGTCACAGTATCCTTTTTTTTTTTGGGTGGGAAATTATCAAATAACTTCTCCCGCTCTGGGCGAAGCGGGAGGGTGTGTCAGACTCTTACTGACTAAAACCCACCCGAGTTCCTTCCGTTGCCTGTGTTGCCAGAACCCTTTCGAACTTCCACGCGTCACAGTATCCTACTAACGAGCGTCAGTTGGCATTGCGTAATTCAGTCGTTCCGACACTGTTACTAATTATTCCGAGCTCAGCTTTGAGCATTTCTGTTCAGAATTTCGAATGATATCGAGTATCAGTTTTAACGAAGGTCTTCGAGCAGGGACATATGTACCTCTCGCTAAGTTTTAGTCACTTAGTTAAACCGTAGATAAGTACTTCATGCAACTACAAATAGTGTCGCAATGAAAAGTTCAATAAAAAAAGCGTAGATTATTATTAAAAAATCATGTAATTCTAAAATGTTGCTTTGTAATGTTTTGTTGAATTGAAATACATTTCTCAAAGCAAACATAATAAGCTGGACTTTTGAAACCTTTTTCAAATCTATTAAAAAACATTTCTCTCTTTCTTTCGTATTAAGAGTAGTTACAGAAACAATTTAAAAGCAATTGTGTCTCGCGGGGTCTCAAAACATAAAGGAAACCCTACTTTACATATTTTTTTACCATTAAGGTGGAACTGTAATGGTAGCCCGCATAATTTTCTTAAGTTATTTGCAATTTGCGGGTCAGTGTCAGGTTGTACCTTGATCAAAATATGATTCGTGTACCGCGACCATAATAACAAATATGTATTTACGGAATTAAAATCAATAATACATTAGAACAAATCTCTTATGGATAAATTTCTTATGAAAACAATCTAACTTAAAGAGATGAGACGTCTTTTTTTAAATTATCAATTAACTTCTCCCGCTCTGGGCGGAGTGGGAGGGTGCGTCAGACTCTTACTGACTAAAACCCACGCGTATTCCTTCCTGTTGCCTGTGTTGCCTCGGTGACCGTTTAGTATCTTCCCGCGTCCCCGTCAGGTCTGGGCCCTAGTGGACCCCTACACTTGTGCTAACGACATCTCTTTGAGGCACGCGTGGAATACAACGCGCCGTCGACCCGGGCCTGGTCCTTACCGGACGGTGAGATACCCATTGCTCACCGTCCGCAAGCCCGCGCCTACGGTAGCCGGAAATCCGCCCGGGATTCCCGACGCCCAGGGCGTCTCCTGCGGCGGCTAGGGGCGAGAGGGCGCGAAATTTGCCTTTCCCTCAACCGTCCCGCCTTCTCCTTCGCGAGCACTGCTTCGCAGAAGGATGTGATGACTGCCCATGCTCTCTCGCTCCGTACCATGGCCTGAACCAGGGCCGGACGCGAGAGGTCTCTGCCGCCGATCGCCTCCACGAGGACACGGCGGTGCTCTGCCCAAGCCGGGCAGACCTCCACCGTATGCTCCACCGTGTCCTCCGGGCGATCCACACAGTGGTGACACCCGGACGTTTCCTCCCGCCTTATCCGACACAGGAACCTCCCGAAGCTGCCGTGTCCGGTGGCGGTATAGGCTCTAAAGGGAGATTCGCTTTGCAAACATAATCTAAACTGTGTCACGATGACACGATGTAGGTACCAAGGCTTACAGACCGTGGTCGGTCTGTAAGCCTTGGTACCTACATCGTCCACATTGGGTAATGTTGCGTAGGACAGCCTAAAAGGTCCTGGCTGACCAATAAAGACATTAAAGGACTGGCAACATTGTTAAAATAAGGGTTCAAATTTTGTTGTTGTCCTTGAATACTTATATTTATTTGGAGAGGTTGAGCTACAGTAAGAGGGAAAATGAAAACGTCCCCGTATTGAACTTTTTACACAAATAGAAAAATAGAAATAGATTCATGGTGCTATATAAGACCAAACAAAAAGATTGAAAGGTACTTTCAAAGTAAAGTCATAAAATCAGATTTTAGGGAACGGTTTCCAGGAAGGAAAAATGGATCAAACAACGCAACGGTGGAATATTATACTATAGAGGCTCGTGCTCGTGCAGGCTAGCACGATATCGCGGGCGCGACAGGCATATTGCTGCCTATCGCGCCCGCGATATCGCCCCAGTCGGCGGGAGCCTTAGTACTATAATGATGATACACAATCCGACCTTAACAGCAAAGGACAATATCCTACTAATATTATAAATGCGAAAGTTTGTAAGTATGGATGGATGGATGGATGTTTGTTACTCTCTTTCACGCAAAAAGTACTGAACGGATTTAGATGAAATTTGGCACACAGATAGTTTATAACCAGGAATAACACATAGGATACTTTTTATCCCGATATACCCACGGGGTCAAAACTTATGCGGCTGAAACCGCGGGGCGCATCTAGTTTATAATACTATAATGATTGCCTCGTTGGTCTAGTGGTCGTAAGCGCTATTGCTGAGCATGAAGTCCTGGGTTCAATTCCCGAGTCGGGCAAAAGTGATATTGGATTTTTCTAACTGGAATTTCAGTAGCAGCCCGGGGTCTGCATTTGTGCCCGGTTGATGGCAATAGGCTCAACCTCTATAACAATAGGACTTAAATATACCGGCGAAATTGGGGTGCACTATAGCTACAGCTCTGCCTAACACTTCGAGGAATACAGGCGAGATGTTATATTGTTAATGATAATAATATATAATCCGACTTAAACAGGAAAGGTGGTTGCAAGGAGAATAAAAAGGTAAGGTCAAAAATAATACTTACTCTGGTGAAACTAAGGGCTTTTAGCTAAGTATGTAGGTATATACTTATTGTCCTGAGGCTTTTTTTGGGACATTGAAGAGCCTAAAGGCTCCTACATACTGGCGCGACTTGTCGCGCGACGCGACGCGACACAAAGACACCGCGTGTAGCGCTACAAGCGGTGCCTTTGTGTCGCAATGCGTCGCGCGACAAGTCGCGCCAGTATGTAGGAGCCTTTACGGCAAAGACGAGCTGCAACGTTCTATTATATCTGGTGATCGATTGTGGCCATGTCCATCAGTGATGATTACATAACATATAATTTCGACCCTGTATTCCCCGAAGAATAAGGCAGCTATTGAGAAATTCCAGATGGAAAACCTAATAACACTTTGCCCGACCCGGGAATCGAACCCAGGACCTCATGCTCAGTAGTAGCGCTTGCGACCATTACACCAACTCGGCGTCGGGAATCCCAGGCGGATTTCCGGCCACCGTAGGCGCGGGCTTGCGGACCGTGAGCAATGGGTAGCTCACCGTCCGGTAAGGACCAGGCTCGGGTCGACAGCGCGTTGTGTTCCACGCGCTTCAAAGAGATGTCAGCACCAGTATAGGGGTCCACTAGGGCCGATGCCTGCCGGGGTTGCGGGAAAGTCCAAAAGGGTTACCGAGGCCCCTGGCAACACAGGCAACGGAAGGAACACGGGTGGGTTTTAGTCAGTAAGAGTCTGACACACTCTCCCGCTCCGCCCAGAGCGGGAGAAGTTCTTTGATAATTTCCCACCCAAAAAAAAAAAACAGTAGTAGCACTTTTCTATTGAACAGTAGATATGATTTTTTTTAAACCGATGAAAAATTTGTAACGCTAGGGGTTCTAGAATGATGTGCTGAAGTCTTGGTTACAGTTTGCGCGTCGATATCCATGTCACCCTGTATAACTGTCAAAGAAAGATGATATGATTATAGGGACAATTTAAGTTCGTACCTAGTCATTTTGATAAACAGTTAATTTCCCTGACTTTATGTACTTTTATTAAATTAATTATCTATACATCTATACAAATAAATGAAATTAAAGTATCTGTTTGTAATGTCAAAATAACAGCTTTTTACTAAATGCTTATGAAAGTTTATAAAATAAGTTATAAAAATGTTTATAAATCAACAACGTTTAAAAATATTTTTATTTTTTATTCGGTCTGTTTGTTCCGGCTAATCTCCGAAACGGCTGGACGTATGTTGACGAAACTTTCACTGGCAGATAGCTGATGTTACAAGGAGTAACTTATGCTACTTTTATTTTAGAATAAGCTACACGGGTGAAGCCAGCAACAGCTATTCATTAGACTATAATTCAAATACCGCAAACCTAACATCGAATCGCTCAAAAGTTATTACAACACGTACATAGGTACAGTGTATACGGCGTGACCGACATAAGATGGCGACAATTTTTTTAATTTTTTTTACCTTTTTTTTAACACACTTAATATAATAATAACTGTATGTACAAGTATATAAAAAAGGAGGGGGAAATAATCATAGGGCATCAAAAAATTCGTCAGCATCGCTGGCAATAGGAAAAGTGCCTAAAGTGAAATGTGGCACAACGTGGTAATGCTGCCAACCTTTTGGGCACTTTTCCTGCCGACATCAAATTAATCCTTCAACTCCTATAATTTTATAATAACATGTTAATTAATATTATTCAAGAATTATTAATTAGGTAATATAATAAGCCTTTATTAAAACTGCCTCATTAACCCTTCATTTCATTATGATTTTATTCAAACCCTATGTAAACATTTTCAAGCACAACTCAAAAATAAATGAAATTGAATCTGTTCTAATTTTAAAAAGGTTGAATTTTAATGAGTTATTAGTCCGGGTCTAAAATAATTCTAGTTATGTGAAAATTTTAATTGGTAGGTATGTTATAACCAAACATGCAAGCAAGGTTAAATTAACTTAAAAACACTGCTCTCTTTTGTGTTTATTTGTGTTTATTTCAGTCATCCTGTGACATCGGTTTGTGTGAAAAGCCTGTCCTCATGTAACTTGTAAGCAAGATTTGTTACTGTAGATGATAGCAGTGTAGTAAAAAAATTAAAAGAATAGAAAAAAATGTGTTGTAGGTATATATTGGGGCGGGGCCGCGGGGTGGCTAGCTAGATGAATAGATTCCTATATCATAATCATTGATTAAAATAGTCCCTTTTTAAATTTGTAATTCCAATAATTAGTACTTTATCTACGTCTTTATTATAATTGCAAATCTTTTAACGATCAAAACAAAGGGCACTTAAAGCTTTAAAAACAAACAAAGTTAAGCATACCTCAGTAACGGTATTGGAAATCGATGACTGCCGGTTTTGTGTAAATTAATATGAGGGGAGACTTACTCTCAGCGACTAACTGATAAGGGAACAGATTACAGGAATGTTAAATGTTAACAGAACGGTTAATTTACATAACATTGTTAAGTGTTAAGCGGTTGTATGTTAATTGAGAATCGGGATTTAACTGAGAGGTTGCCGAGTCTTGCATTGATTTCTGCTAATTGGGGAGATGTTGTGTTTACAGATTCATATACCTGTGTTTATTTTTTCCCTGTGGGTGTGTTGCTTTATATAATACTAGTAACCCGTCCCTGCTTTGCACGGTTTTAACGATTTGAAAAAATATCGAACATATTAACATCACGCCTTGTTTCCCCGAAGAGTTGGGCAGAGGTGTATCTAGTACACCCACATTTCGCCAGTTATGTTAAAAGTCCCATGTAATAGGGGGCGAGCCTATTGCCATCAACCGGGCACAAATCTAACTCCGGGCTGCTACTGCGAAATTCCAGATAGAAAAACCCAATAACACTTTGCCCGACCCGGAAATCGAACCCAGGACCTCATGCTCAGCAGTAGCGCTTGCGAGCACTAGACCAACGAGGCAGTTTAAAACATCGAGATTTCTTTATTATACCTAATTATGTTAGTTTTCATATTAATGTTTATTATTGTACACATACACTTTCCAGAATAAATTCTCTAAATGATGGTGTAAACCTCATCAGAATCAGTTTTGTAGTTTAGCAGAAACACGTGGTCACACAGACAGACACGAAAAGCGACTTTGACTTGATTATAAAATTTGTAAATATAACTATGGATACAAAACTAACTTGTGTCATATACAGTGATAGGAATAGGTAGTGCCTATTTGCCTAAACTTCGAAGAACAGAGACAAGAAACGGAGACTTCCTTAGGACTAACTTTTTTTCCGAGACATCTGTCCCGAAATTTCGAGACAACACATAAATACATTTAAAAAAAATGTTATTTGGAATAAGTAATTCGTCTATATTTACCTAAAGTTTGCGACTAGATATATCATAATAAATAACATACACAGTCGTTACAACCATAAAATTTTCTGAATTTTTTTTTGGAGAACATTTTGTAAATGATTTGTTGATTGTAATACCCAATGAATCACAATGTTTGAATAAGAAGCCGTACACGTTTCGAAGTAAATATCTTCTTTCTAGCTCACTCTCAGCTACGTTTAATGAGATTTCTAAAGTTCAAGTGTAAAAAAGGCATTATATGTAACACATAATATGATTTAAAAGAGTGTCCATGGAGTTTCTTGCACGTTCTTCTCCATAGAGACCTACTCTTTGGAACGTGCAATTTAGCTTCACTTTTCTTGGACTGACCGACATTTGACTATTCAAAAGTGCCCGTAAATGGTCTATTTGAAATAAATGCTTTGATTTTGATTTTATCGGTATTTAAAATAAATAAATAATTCATTTATTTGCCAGAATGTAGGTATACAAAGTGGTATGATCTTAATATTAATGAGGTCCCTTTACATTCTACCGTTATACATGATGTGCAAATATTTAGTTACAAATGAAAATACAAATACCTTTTTTTCTTTCATCTTAATGAAATATATTTCTAAAGTATATTTAAAAATGTGCATAATATTAAAATAATTGCATAATAATGGTATCACATTATCACATTTTACGGCAGCGCGTTTCGTTATCTATTCTTAGAAATTACAAAAGGTAACCGCCATGGTCGCATACCTGTGCGGCGCGGGGAGGGTCTACATACCCCTTCCCCCCCTACTCCTTACCGCCCCGCGTGCGCGCAGGTTACCTTCACTTCAATCCTGTACTTCGGTTTGTTAAGTGCGCATCTTCCTGTATTGTTTTTGTGAATATTGTTTTTCACCCTCGCTCGTTTTTTGGTTCATTGGATCTTCTTAATACGACTACTTTGGCTTGAATTTATGGATTACGATTTGCTGCAATAACATTGTTCCTGTCTGTCTACATCAAATAATACGGTAAGGCAACATTTATTACTTTTTAATGTTTTGGCTAAAGTTATTTATTTTATTTCTTGTAGGGAAACAAACAGTAAGTTAGATATAAAGAAGAACATTAATGTATATATTATTTTATCTTAAACTAGCAATTTGACAGTCTAGATTGATATGCAATTGTATGAACTTGATATTTTTTAGTGGAGTTTTTAAGATAATTATTGTGTATGAAAAGTAGTTAAAGAAAAAAAACATACGCATTTAACTTTTGGTTCAAATATAAAAGTGAACTTCAATACTACCAAGCATAGTAATGTTATATCTTTGGTGTCATAAAGAATTGCTAAGGTGGACGAATTCTATCAAAATATATTATTTTTCTGGCCGGTTCTTTTAATATTTGAACCAAAAAGGAATATGTCTTTTGCGCATTGACTAAAATGCGAAAAAAAATTTCAATAACAATGATGTTACGCGTGTTCATATTATCTAACCGTTTTTCTTTATTAGAGCGTAAAATGAAAGAATAAAATCTTTAAATCGATACAATCGATGCACCTAGCTGGAATGCGCGCACCTCTCCCGCATTCCTTTCCACCTCCCTGTATCTATAAAGGTTCGTTATTCCTTTTGAGGCATGGAAAACTTAAAATTTTATTTTATTTTAGGTACTTGCCATCGTACATCTTTTTGGAGACCAGTAAGATTGGAGATGGCGAACAAGCCTAAGAAAGCAACAGTACAAAGTTGGATTGGACTTCATCCTGAATTATATTACGACCCGGCCAGTAATTTGATTTACTGTTCTAAGTGCGAGAGCAGTATAACAGCTAAACTTAGTAGTGTCAAGAGGCACGTTAAAGGTCCGAAACACAAAGGGACAAGTAAAAAACCAAATGAAGAATTTTATTTGGACCTAGTACAATTCCTCATATTATGTAATATACCTTGGATTCAAGTAAACAACCCCGCTTTCAAAAAATTCTTCCATAAATATATTTGCTGCAATTGTACAAATCGACAAAAGCTTCCTGAGCAATCATTGCTGAGAAAAGTTTATTTAGATAAGATTTTTAAAACTAAAATTGACTCGATTTATGAACAAATTGCAAATCAAAAGCTGTGGGTATCTTTAGACGAGACAACTGATTTTTTAGGCAGATACATGGTACATTTACTTGTAAAACCTTTAAATGCGATCACACAAAAACCATTTTTAGTTGCTTGCAAAGTACTAGAAATTGTTAATGGGAGCACAATTGCCCAATTTGTAATAGACTGCTTTGAAAATATGTGGTGCGATTTGTATGAATCCAAAGTAGGAGACGTTGCTGTATTATGCACTGATAGTGTAGCATATATGCTAAAAGCGGGACGTGTGCTGAAAAATTATTTGCCCAACATGATACACGTCACTTGCTTAGCACATGCACTGAATCTCGTGGCAGAAAAAATACGATACGAATACTCAGATGTAGATGAATTAATTTCAAACGTAAAAAAAATATTTTTAAAATCACCTAATAGAGTGCGCTTGTTAAAAAACACCTTTCCCCACATGCCGCTTCCTCCAGAACCCGTTATTACAAGATGGGGTACTTGGTTGGAGGCAGTGTCATATTATGCAAAATATTATGATCAAATTAAAACTATTGTAAATCTTTTAAGAAGTTCCGACGCGCTATCTATTAGGTGTGCCAAAAATGTTCTTCAAAAGGAAAACTTGAAATCGGACTTGGACTACATTGAGGAATATTTTAAAGATATACAAATTGGATTAAAGAAATTACAAAAATCGAATTTAACTCTAACGGAATCCTTTGAAATATTTGATCACGTGAGAACTGTGCTTAGCTGGTGTTCATCTGAGCTTATAAAAAATAAAATCGTAAATGTCATGGACAGAAATCCCGGTTTAGATAAAATTAGAGACATATGTGAAGCGATAACAGCAGGAAAGGATGAGCGATTATACTATATGTACGCGCCTTTAACCTCAGTTGATGTTGAAAGGTCATTTTCAACTTATAAATGGATTCTTAACATAAAAAGAAATCGCCTGACAGTTGAAAATATAGAAAAAATTATGATTGTGTATTTTAACTTAGATGACTCATCTGACAAAGAAAATTTCGGTTCTGATACTGAACTTGACGAATCGAATCACGATGATTAAATTAAAATCGTTCTTTATTTTTTATGGTATTTGTAACACAAATAAAGATTTTCAAATTCTTAGCAATTTTTGATGCATCAAGTTCTTTATCAAAACCGAACAGTTAGTAGTTCAGTATTAAAACTGATTGTCCTAAATTCTTCAAATATTAATTTGTAAACTTCAAAGGTTAATTTGTACTTTGATTTGAGTAAAAATTGCATCCCTCAACGTCAGTAAAATAAATATGACATAGATATTTAAAGATAGATAAACATAAATTTGTTTCTTAAATCTTTCCTTCTGTACATTTTGTTTCATGGTTTCCAATTACGTCATATTTTAAAATAATATAAATATACATATATTTGTTACAACAATATTCTATGTGTTTTATTTTTCCTTTAGAGCCCATTAATTATTTAATGAACCTAGAGCGATATCGACCGGCAATTTTTGAGCATTTTTTCTTTCGTTTTTTTTTTGCATAGAAATCTCCAAAAATCGCCAGACAATATCGGTGGTGTGAAAGGACCCTTACGTTTTTTTTTTTAACTAGTTAATGCCCGCGGCTTTTCCCGCGTGTACTATTGTTTTTGTATCCCATGGGAACTATACTTTTTTTTTAATAGGAAGTAGCATATGTGCTATTCCACACCTTAATCTATATCACTACCAAAATCAGCATTTTCAGTGGCATTGAGTAATGGACATCCATACAAACT
Organism: Atethmia centrago; assembly: GCA_905333075.3. Taxonomy (NCBI): domain Eukaryota; kingdom Metazoa; phylum Arthropoda; class Insecta; order Lepidoptera; family Noctuidae; genus Atethmia; species Atethmia centrago. Next base: position 22,149,164 of record HG995378.1, on the reverse strand, counting down.
ATCACATTTATAGACAAACTTTAGATAAATATAGACGAATTACTTATTCCAAATAACACATTTTTTTAAATGTATTTAAGTGTTGTCTCGAAATTTCGAGACAGATGTGCCGGAAATAATTTAGTCCTAAGGAAGTCTCCGTTTCTTGTCTCTGTTCTTCGAAGTTTAGGCTAATAGGCACTACCTATTCCTATCACTGGTCATATATAACTGGTGCTTAGCAACGCGTGCATCGATAATAATTAGGTTAATTCAGTTAATCAAGTAGTTTTAATTTAAGGGGACTACAGGAGTTACACGGAAGTTTTATGAGTTTTATAATGCCTAAAAGTATGTGATCCACGGCAGTAAAAAAAAACGGAAAATATATGATATTCTTCAGGATATATGCTAGTTAGATAGTGTGTTGAAAACATAATACAACTAATTTGATACGATAGAAAAGATCACGAAGATACCTCCAAAATATTCTTTTATCCTTTAAAAACCAAACTATATACATGCAATCATTCTGATCTTTTGTCAGATTATTCTACAAGCAACATATTAGCATATTAGTCTTTTAATTTTTTCATCCAATCAAAAGATTTTTTGTAAACAGATAAATGCTTCATATTTTGCAATAAATTACCAGCGTTGTGTCATCGCGCTTCTCTTTCTTTTCTATGCAGTCCGACAGTGACCGCGATTTAGCTGTTATCAGCCTCTTAAGATCCGAGCCATTATTTGTGTTATTTACAATTACAAGTCGCTTAAGTTGTTGTACCTTTGTATTGGTAAACATTTTCAAATCTATTCCCTTAAATAACAAGTCAAAGCTTTTACACAAGTCTCTTTCAGAAACATCAAAGAAGATAAAATGATGATGATGAATAATAAAGAAGTCTGATTCATTCAATTTTATTATTGTTTCATTAGAATTTAAGAATATTTTATGGTAAATGATAAAAAAGCTTTGTTTTGTTTTTTTATTGTCGTGTTATGCTAAGACTAAAATATTAAGGGTGTCCGTCGTTTTACCAAAATGTTACAAAAACTAGCTGGTCTGTCCGGCTTTTCGGTTTTAAGACCTGGTAACCCTATGTGTAAGTGTAGCAGAATATATAAATTCAAACGATGTATATTGCATAAAATCCAGAACCTACTGTTTAGAAGAAGACACTGGCTCCTGTAACAAGGCTCATCCAGACTAGCGCGATATCGTGGGCGCGACTGGCAGCAATATACCTGTTGCGCCCGCGGTATCGCCCCAGTCTGCACGAGCCTACACAGTTGTTTTTACTTAGCGCAGGAGTCAGGGCTTCACTTTATTTGTATACATTTTTATGCCAATAAATATAGTTTCTATTATTATTTATCTTCCACCATATTTGACCAACAATCTTTCGCAACACCTGTGCCGTCTTCTTCTACCCTTACAATGGAAGATTACTGACGTGATAGGATGCATTGAAAGAGGCTTTATAACTGACATCATGTCCAGCGCACGGTGTGCAGTAATGTAAAGTATAGCACATTCCCGATTAAATTGGTACGATCAGTTTTGACGTAAAACCAAGCGGTTAAAATCATTCAAAATTGATGTGCTAATTAAGCCCCTATTAACCTCGTAGTCCGGTTAATTAATATTCTTACTGCAACATCAAATACTATCACAAAGCTGTCACAGGATACAATGATGACTAGAAACAAAACACTGTCGCTATTCGATCAAAGCAGTACAACAATCCAACGTACAATGAGGGTTTTTTGGCAACACTGAGACCTGTCAAAAGTGTCAAAGCGTCTATATTTACCCGACTGCCTCAGGAGGGTAATGTTTTTCGAGAGTATGTATGTATGTATGTATGTATGTATGTATGTATGTATGTATGTATGTAGGTATGTATGTATGTATGTATGTATGTATGTATGTATGTATGTATGTCTATTTCTTTGGCACGCTCTGTAGCCTAAACGGCTTGATGGACTTTAACGTATGAGATGTCGTTAGATTCGTCTTAATTGTGGGAGTGACATAGGCTATATAATATTTATAAATTGCATCTGCAAATACAAAAAAAAGGAGGGAAAGTTTTTTTTTTTAAAAATCAATTGCAACAGTATTGGTATCAAATAAAAGCTAGTAATGAGTAATTTTCAAATATATATATTAATAAAACTAAAAAGCTTGAAATAAAATAAATTATATAAAAAACAAAAAACCCGACTGCAAAAACACATAACTGAAAAGGGAAAAACAAGCATTATAATCTATATAATTTTGGTCTTGCAGGCCCACAGTCGAATAACCTGAAATATGGTGTAACTTTTGATTGTCCCCCGCCTGCGATACCAAAATTATATAGATTATAATGCTTGTTTTTCCCTTTTCAGTTATGTGTTTTTGCAGTCGGGTTTTTTGTTTTTTATATAATTTATTTTATTTCTTTAGTCGTGACTATATGATGAACGAATGAATGAAACGAATGATGAGCGTCACCATATATTTTATAATCATATGTCGAAATGGGAGACATCTTGTCAAAGTGGCGCCAAATGGTGGTGTGAATTTTTATTAAAACCCTAATTGACCCACTTTCAACAAGATATTAATTACGCTTAGAGCTATTGATTTACCTATCTATAAATAGTTTTAAAGCAATACCTATGTATTAAAGCCTTATATAATGGATTGTCGACGTACATAAGCCTCTCTAGTGTAGGTATATACATTGTGCTAGCAAGGTAAACTGGATAATATGGTTGTTGCTTTGATCGCAGCTCGCAGGTAGTTGCAACCGAACTGGGAATTAATTACGAGTAAAATGGGCTCTGTTAAAATTGGTAAACATACATAGGTATTATGTACACGACTAAAGAATATACATAATGTATATTTGTCGTACATGACGCACGTCAGTTCAGGCCGACTGAATACTTAATAACAATTCAATCTGCCTAGCCTTTTCCCGAATGTGTTGGGGTCGGGTTCCAGTCTTACTGGATGCAAATGAATACCAGTATTTTACATGGAGCAACTGCCTATCTGAACTCCACAACCCAGTAACTGGGTAATACGATACGCCTTGGTAAAACTGGATGTCAGACTTTCGGGCTTATGTCGAGCCGTAAAGACTGTCAAAGATCTACAAATGACAGCCGGAACCAACGGCTTAACGTGCTTTCCGAGGTACGAAGGAGTCGCAGTATGTAAAGATGGTCACCCATTCACGGACCAACTCCGGCAAACGTACCTGATGGACAGTCGCTCCATAATTTTATTCCGCGCGGATCCAAATTAAAAATGCCAAATAATAAATAAAATCTTTTCCATGAGCTCCAAAAGTTTAAAGTACAAATTACACAAAAAAATATATATTTACAATAAAATTATTTTAAGGCTCGTGCAGACTGGGGCGATATCGTGGGCGCGACAGGCATATTGCTGCCTGTCGCACCCGCGATATCGCGCTAATCTGCACGAACCTTTAAGCTCAATTTAAATGAGAGGACTGTAATTTTTACTCTTTAACTTCATATTGTGTGACATAAAGTCAATTTGTGAGATTATTGTTTTCAATTTCACAATAGGTACACTAGCATATGCATACACACTGCACTGCACTGGTGGTATAGCTATACTTAGCATAATTGATTTGTGACTGCATATGTACTGAAACTTTTTACCATGAAATTATAACATTAATGTTAGTAATTTGTGTTTTGTTGATCGTACGCAATTTGGGTTGGAGCCGTTGGGAACAATTTTTGTGTTTTATTATTTAACTAATAAAATTATGGAGCTCTTGGGAATCAATATATGGAGCGAAATTGTTTGGAGAACAATAGATTTGGAGCTCTTGTGACACGATCCAGGCCTGGCTTATCAAAATATAACCCCATATCGAAATGGCTACTGAACTAGCGCTACCCAAACTTAACGGCCTTTGGAGAGAAATGCTTTCGTCACGTTGGGCCCAAGATCATCATCCTAGACTTTTCCCAACTATGTTGGGATGGGCCAATGGCTTGGGAGCAGACAGGCGCGACACGACGATGCGACGCGATTCTGGTAGAACAATTTCCGCCGCTCTGTCGCGTCGAGCCTGTTTGCAAGAGCCTTTACAGTCTAACTGGATGTAGCTGAATACCAGTACCTACATATTTTACTTGAAGCCGCATTCACTATTAATTGGTCATCGCAAATTACTTTTATTAAGGGACAGAAATACGCAGCGATTTAATGCCTTAATAGCCTCTCACAACTCCCACGTGTATTCTAATGGCAGATTCTTTAGCGTCTTGCCGTCCTTTCTCTTGGGAGTGGTCCGTACCTCAAATGAAAAAAAAAACAGAACCCTTATATGATCACTCGTGTGTCTGTTTGTCCGTCTGTCACAGCCGATTTACTCCGAATCTAATGGACCGATTAAGTTGAAATTTGGAGTGCATATGAATTTCCAAACACGTACGTGTAACGTAAATAAATAAATTTTGAATGTGAGGGTCACTTTTGGGGTCAAATTGGGATATTTAAAAGACAGTTTTGCAATTTGTGTGACATATCAATTGAAAGCTAGTAGGGCTTGTTGTGTATAAAATATCTAGACTACTCGAGCACAGTCTGTGACTCGAGTAATTAAGTCAAAGTCCCCAAATTCAGGTGTATAAACACCTGAATTTGGGGACTTTGGCGTCGGGTAACACAAATAGCTACTTGTTGCTAAATAATCAGGCAAAAAACCGTATAATCATGAGTCAACTTCATCATTGCTACTGCCAACATTGTAATATCAGGTAATTTCTACCATTTTCACGGAAACATACAGTTTTGATGAATTTATGTAGCTATGTATTTATTTACGGTGTATTTTCGGAGCTTATTGGGAGGTTAATTAGTGGCATTCACCTCGAAATGGAATTGTTCGCATTGATAGACATGGTGAAGTACATAACAGGGAGGTAAGTATTGCATTGCTTTTACATGTATCCATGTTTATCGGTGGAATAGGGTATTTTACTATATACGAGAAAAAATCTAGAAATAGATTATTGAGATAGTTTAGGCAAAAAGGAGTCGGAAAATGTTACTTTTAGTTCATAAAATATCAAAATAAATTTTAAAATTCATTACAACGTTTTCAGTTTTTCTAATCTGTTGAAAACACCATGAAATAGTAGCCCCCATGTTATTACGTCATACCGCTGTGTAAACTAAAACGTGTCAACTATCAACTCATAGTTAGATAGTAGATCAGCCCATTTGTTTACATAGCCAAGTGACGTCATGACCACAGAGCAACATGGCGTCCACTGCGTCCAGCGTTTTCGTCAAACTACGCGCGAAATTTGAAAATGTAAAATGTAAATGCATTTTTATGGCAACTATCGATTGAATAAAAATTTTGTGATTTTTTTTGGGGCATTTTAGTACTATAGAATTTAAGACACTTTTCAAAAATGGGTGTAAGACCCTATTACCAAATCATTCCGTTGCGTATACAGGATCAATTTAAATTAGCTAGCGTATGATAATCGCGGGAAGGTACTTATGGGTCACCGAGGCCCCTGGCAACACAGGCAACAGGAAGGAATACGGGTGGGTTTTAGTCAGTAAGAGTCTGACACACCCTCCCGCTCCGCCCAGAGCGGGAGAAGTTATTTGAAGATTTCCAACCCAAAAAAAAAAAAAAAAAAACGCGTATGATAATATCTAAACACGATAAAATAAAAATGAAAAGGATATGATGACTTTTTTTGGGTTCAACGACCGCTTTTAGTGATGTTAGTTGAAAACTTGAAACATGAGTTGAGAAGTCTGGGTTTTTTTGTATTATTGTGTTTAGATATCGAAATGGATCAGGTCTGCGAAGTATACAAAAAAAAAATGATATTTCAAGTGACTACACTACCTGCCTGGGTTAATGACCCCAAAAAAACGTCATCAAATTATTATTTTTTTTTTGTTTTATCTTGTTTAGATATCGTTTTCGGAGTTTTGATAGCTAATTACATTTGACCCTGTATATTTTTTTTTCGACATGTTCATTACATGAAAAATCTTTCAGAAAAGGTAAAATGCAAAAAACACTGAAAACCCGATAGACTCAGGCCTTCAAAAATTCTTGTCATGAAGCTAATCCTACAGAAAAGGCTACTCTAATCCTAATAAGCGACAAAAAAACAAGACGTTTTAAACGAGTACTTACCTATCTGCCGTCAACAACTTCAAACATAAAACTACCTTCCATATAAGAAACTCATCAGGTTTTTCATTAATTATAAAGAGCTACTAACGCAAAGTTCGTTCAAAGTTCAAAGCTAACCGTGAAACAAGAACAATACTTCTCGTACACTCAAAACTTCACTCACTCGTTCCGCTGCTATAAACAGAAAAAGAGATGAGAAACTCATAGGGAGTTGTTTATTTATACTCTGGGAAACTTTACTTAGGAATAGAAATACCTGCCTGATATAGTGAAGTTTTATACAGGGTGACATTGAAAACATGCGACAAATCGAAATGGGAGATTGTACTCATCATTATGAACAACTTTTACTAAGGGACCAAAGCTACAATCCCAAAAAAAAAAACTACTATCCCCTACATTTATGTTCGCAATACCTCATCAAAATGTAGGAAAAGCAGATTTTTTTTTTTGGGATTACAGCTTTGGTCCCTTAGTAAAAGTTGTTAATAATGATGTATACAATGTCCCATTTCAGTTTGTCGCAAGTTTTCAATTTCAACCTGTATTTTATGTACATCAATAACGTAAATGTAGGTGACACAAATATATTAGAGAAATAAATATAACTACATGGGTTTAAGTAACACGGCTACACATCAAGCTATACATTTCCAGTATAAGCTGATCTCGCATTGTCTATGATTTCCGTACAGTGCGAGATCAGCGTTAACTGGAAATGTATAGCTCGATGTGTAGCCGTGTACTAGCTAAACAGGGCGTACCAAATGACCCAAAGCGTTAGATTTGAAGTACTTTGTACTTTAAAGGAAAGAAAATAGGGTCTTAATCTTAATTAAGCCCTATTTAATAAACGTCAGACGACGATTTACCCGACTGCCCCAGAAGGAGGGTAATGTTTTTCGAGAGTATGTATGTATGTCTATTTCTTTGGCACGCTCTGTAGCCTAAACGGCTTGATGAATTTTAACATAAGAGGTGTCGTTAGATTCGTCTTCATGTGGGAGTGACATAGGCTATGTAATTTTTATATATTGCATCTGCAAATACAACAAAAAGGGAGGGAAACGTTTTTTTTAATATATACAATAATATTTATATCAAATAAAAGCTAGTAATGAGTCAATTCCATATAAATATATTAATAAAACTAAAAAGATTAAAATAACAAAAAAATATTTAAAAAACAAAAAAACCCGACTGCAAAAACACATACCTAACTGAAAAGAGAAAAACAAGCATTATAAACAGTGATAGGAATAGGTAGTGCCTATTAGCCTAAACTTCGAAGAACAGAGACAAGAAACGGAGACTTCCTTAGGACTAAATTATTTCCGGCACATCTGTCTCGAAATTTCGAGACAACACTTAAATACATTTAAAAAAATGTGTTATTTGGAATAAGTAATTCGTCTATATTTATCTAAAGTTTGTCTATAAATGTGATAGTTTGTATGGATGTCCATTACTCAATGCCACTGAAAATGCTGATTTTGGTAGTGATATAGATTAAGGTGTGGAATAGCACATATGCTACTTCCTATTAAAAAAAATGTATAGTTCCCATGGGATACAAAAACAATAGTACACGCGGGAAAAGCCGCGGGCATTAACTAGTTAAAAAAAAAAAAACGTAAGGGTCCTTTCACACCACCGATATTGTCTGGCGATTTGTGGAGATTTCTATGCAAAAAAAAACGAAAGAAAAAATGCTCAAAAATCGCCGGTCGATATCGCTCTAGGTTCATTAAATAATTAATGGGCTCTAAAGGAAAAATAAAACACATAGAATATTGTTGTAACAAATATATGTATATTTATATTATTTTAAAATATGACGTAATTGGAAACCATGAAACAAAATGTACAGAAGGAAAGATTTAAGAAACAAATTTATGTTTATCTATCTTTAAATATCTATGTCATATTTATTTTACTGACGTTGAGGGATGCAATTTTTACTCAAATCAAAGTACAAATTAACCTTTGAAGTTTACAAATTAATATTTGAAGCATTTAGAACAATCAGTTTTAATACTGAACTACTAACTGTTCGGTTTTGATAAAGAACTTGATGCATCAAAAATTGCTAAGAATTTGAAAATCTTTATTTGTGTTACAAATACCATAAAAAATAAAGAACGATTTTAATTTAATCATCGTGATTCAATTCGTCAAGTTCAGTATCAGAACCGAAATTTTCTTTGTCAGATGAGTCATCTAAGTTAAAATACACAATCATAATTTTTTCTATATTTTCAACTGTCAGGCGATTTCTTTTTATGTTAAGAATCCATTTATAAGTTGAAAATGACCTTTCAAAATCAACTGAGGTTAAAGGCGCGTACATATAGTATGATCGCTCATCCTTTCCTGCTGTTATCGCTTCACATATGTCTCTAATTTTATCTAAACCGGGATTTCTGTCCATGACATTTACGAGTTTATTTTTTATAAGCTCAGATGAACACCAGCTAAGCACAGTTCTCACGTGATCAAATATTTCAAAGGATTCCGTTAGAGTTAAATTCGATTTTTGTAATTTCTTTAATCCAATTTGTATATCTTTAAAATATTCCTCAATGTAGTCCAAGTCCGATTTCAAGTTTTCCTTTTGAAGAACATTTTTGGCACACCTAATAGATAGCGCGTCGGAACTTCTTAAAAGATTTACAATAGTTTTAATTTGATCATAATATTTTGCATAATATGACACTGCCTCCAACCAAGTACCCCATCTTGTAATAACGGGTTCTGGAGGAAGCGGCATGTGGGGAAAGGTGTTTTTTAACAAGCGCACTCTATTAGGTGATTTTAAATATATTTTTTTTACGTTTGAAATTAATTCATCTACATCTGAGTATTCGTATCGTATTTTTTCTGCCACGGGATTCAGTGCATGTGCTAAGCAAGTGACGTGTATCATGTTGGGCAAATAATTTTTCAGCACACGTCCCGCTTTTAGCATATATGCTACACTATCAGTGCATAATACATCAACGTCTCCTACTTTGGATTCATACAAATCGCACCACATATTTTCAAAGCAGTCTATTACAAATTGGGCAATTGTGCTCCCATTAACAATTTCTAGTACTTTGCAAGCAACTAAAAATGGTTTTTGTGTGATCGCATTTAAAGGTTTTACAAGTAAATGTACCATGTATCTGCCTAAAAAATCAGTTATCTCGTCTAAAGATACCCACAGCTTTTGATTTGCAATTTGTTCATAAATCGAGTCAATTTTAGTTTTAAAAATCTTATCTAAATAAACTTTTCTCAGCTCAGGAAGCTTTTGTCGATTTGTACAATTGCAGTAAATATATTTATGGAAGAATTTTTTGAAAGCGGGGTTGTTTACTTGAATCCAAGGTATATTACATAATATGAGAAATTGTACTAGGTCCAAATAAAATTCTTCATTTGGTTTTTTACTTGTCCCTTTGTGTTTCGGACCTTTAACGTGCCTCTTGACACTACTAAGTTTAGCTGTTATACTGTTCTCGCACTTAGAACAGTAAATCAAATTACTGGCGGAGTCGTAATATAATTCAGGATGAAGTCCAATCCAACTTTGTACTGTTGCTTTCTTAGGCTTGTTCGCCATCTCCAGTCTTACTGGTCTCCAAAAAGATGTACGATGGCAAGTACCTAAAATAAAATAAAATTTTAAGTTTTCCATGCCTCAAAAGGAATAACGAACCTTTATAGATACAGGGAGGTGGAAAGGAAAGCGGGAGAGGTGCGCGCATTCCAGCTAGGTGCATCGATTGTATCGATTTAAAGATTTTATTCTTTCATTTTACGCTCTAATAAAGAAAAACGGTTAGATAATATGAACACGCGTAACATCATTGTTATTGAAATTTTTTTTTCGCATTTTAGTCAATGCGCAAAAGACATATTCCTTTTTGGTTCAAATATTAAAAGAACCGGCCAGAAAAATAATATATTTTGATAGAATTCGTCCACCTTAGCAATTCTTTATGACACCAAAGATATAACATTACTATGCTTGGTAGTATTGAAGTTCACTTTTATATTTGAACCAAAAGTTAAATGCGTATGTTTTTTTTCTTTAACTACGTTTCATACACAATAATTATCTTAAAAACTCCACTAAAAAATATCAATTTCATACAATTGCATATCAATCTAGACTGTCAAATTGCTAGTTTAAGATAAAATAATATATACATTAATGTTCTTCTTTATATCTAACTTACTGTTTGTTTCCCTACAAGAAATAAAATAAATAACTTTAGCCAAAACATTAAAAAGTAATAAATGTTGACTTACCGTATTATTTGATGTAGACAGACAGGAACAATGTTATTGCAGCAAATCGTAATCCATAAATTCAAGCCAAAGTAGTCGTATTAAGAAGATCCAATGAACCAAAAAACGAGCGAGGGTGAAAAACAATATTCACAAAAACAATACAGGAAGATGCGCACTTAACAAACCGAAGTACAGGATTGAAGTGAAGGTAACCTGCGCGCACGCGGGGCGGTAAGGAGTAGGGGGGGAGGGGGTATGTAGACCCTCCCCGCGCCGCACAGGTATGCGACCATGGCGGTTACCTTTTGTAATTTCTAAGAATAGATAACGAAACGCGCTGCCGTAAAATGTGATAATGTGATACCATTATTATGCAATTATTTTAATATCATGCACATTTTTAAATATACTTTAGAAATATATTTCATTAATATGAAAGAAAAAAAGGTATTTGTATTTTCATTTGTAACTAAATATTTGCACATCATGTATAACGGTAGAATGTAAAGGGACCTCATTAATATTAAGATCATACCACTTTGTATACCTACATTCTGGCAAATAAATGAATTATTTATTTATTTTAAATACCGATAAAATCAAAATCAATTATTTCAAATAGACCATTTACGGGCACTTTTGAATAGTCAAATGTCGGTCAGTCCAAGAAAAGTGAAGCTAAATTGCACGTTCCAAAGAGTAGGTCTCTATGGAGAAGAACGTGCAAGAAACTCCATGGACACTCTTTTAAATCATATTATGTGTAACATATAATGCCTTTTTTACACTTGAACTTTAGAAATCTCATTAAACGTAGCCGAGAGTGAGCTAGAAAGAAGATATTTACTTCGAAACGTGTACGGCTTCTTATTCAAACATTGTGATTCATTGTGTATTACGATCAACAAGTCATTTACAAAATGTTCTTCAAAAAAAATTCAGAAAATTTTATGGTTGTAACGACTGTGTATGTTATTTATTATGATATATCTAGTCGCAAACTTTAGGTAAATATAGACGAATTACTTATTCCAAATAACATTTTTTTTAAATGTATTTATGTGTTGTCTCGAAATTTCGGGACAGATGTCTCGGAAAAAAAGTTAGTCCTAAGGAAGTCTCCGTTTCTTGTCTCTGTTCTTCGAAGTTTAGGCAAATAGGCACTACCTATTCCTATCACTGATTATAAACTATAGAAATTTGGTATCGCAGGCGGGGACAAACCAATAAACTGAAATATGGTGTAATTTTTGTTTGTCTCCGCCTGTGATACCAAATTTCTATAGCTTATAATGCTTGTTTTTCTATTTTCAGTTAGGTATGTGTTTTTGCAGTCGGGTTGTTTTGTTTTTTTTTTTAATAATTTGGTTTATTGACAATCGATCTATCTGTTTTCTTTCTTTCAAAGTAATTCCATCTACCAGTATTTTATAATATAACTAGCTGATCCGACAGACGTTCTACTGTTCAAATCATATAGAAAAAAAAACAGCCAAGTGCGTGACGGACCACGCACAATGAGAGGTTCCGTAGTTGGGAAGTTGGGATGATAACCCCAAACACAAACTAAACATTGTAGTTGAAAAACATGTTCTCCCATACATCGATATTTATGCCACGGTCAATTCTCCAACTGCAAATTTAAGTTGGTCGAATATTACCGATTAACCTGTAAAGCCTACTTAGCTGTAATAGTTTTCCTTTTAATTTCGTTATATATACTACTTACAACACACGACTCTAACAAAAATGTTTACTTTAAAGCTTAATATTTACGCAAAAAGATCCCTGAATCGAAACATGGTTTTGACAAACCGTAATATTTTTGAACGGCCTATCCAACGATATCCCACACCATGGGATAGACGAGAACAACAAAATCATCCCCACTTTACGTTCAAGGGAGGTGGTAACCTACAATTATTATTTTTTCAAGATTTTATTTTGTCGGCGTAATTAATATGTATACCCATGCCAAATTACAGCTTTCTAGTACTAAGAGTCTCTGAGCTAAGCCGGGGACAGACAGACAGACGGACATGGCGAAACTATAAGGTTTCCTTGTTGGCTACGGAACCAACCCTTAAAAACAGTTTCAGATTTCCCTGATTTTTTCGGGCAACTTTTCCAATTTTTCTTTCCATAAAAACCTAATTCGTACTATTACGAATATTTTAAAACAAAAATTGCCAAATCGGTCCAGCCGTTCTCAAGTGATGCGCATACTAACGAACATAATTTCCTTTTTATTTATTTATATAACATACATAATCAGCCTATATTGTTCCCACTGCTGGGACACAGGCCTCCTCTCTGTGAGAGGGAGTGGGCCGTAATCCACCACGCGGGTCCAGTGCAGGTTGGTAGATGTCACATGTCTTCGAATTTTTGGTTCCAGGACATGCCGGTTTCCTCACGATATTTTCCTTCACCGTTTTGAGAGCAGTGGTGATGAAATAATGTACACCAAGTAAAGCGCCTGTCTGGGTTCGAACCTACGACATACAACTCGTAAGTCGCGGCCATTACCACTGGGCCACCACTGCTCCCCCTTGGAACAGTGGTTTATTTATATGGAGTATATGTCACAGCCATCTGGTTAAATCAGCCAGCTAATAGGACGCCTAGGCCGTTCATAAACGCCGGCTCCCAATTAAATAAGTGAAGGACATCTAGAACTGTGACCAACCACGCGCGAGCCGAAGTGGTAACAGTAACTAAGCCAGGGCACCCCGATCAAATGGGTTAGGTTACGTTAGAACTGTAACCAACCGCGCGCGAGACTAGCGAGCGAAGCGAGCGGTGCCGCGGCAGCGGCCGGCGAGCGCTACTTCTAACGGTTAGGCTGTTAACTAAACGGCAAATTAAGAGTTGGCTGCGACATATAATAGTAGCATAAATTGTAGCATTGAAACTAAAACCCTTTGTGGAAAACAACGACAACAAAGCAACCTAATTAAAATCTTGTTTACACATTATATTAGAAGGGTTGCCAGAGCATCCGCTAACTTCTAAGTAACTGCAAACGAGACCCAAAGTCGATGAGGGTTACGTACTTTGATCGACATCTAGTATAATGTAAACAGTTGGGATAAGGACGTCAAAGTATATTGATTTTACCAGACGGATCAAGTCACTGAGCTGGACAATTTAGTTTATTTATAGGATAAAAGCCCGGTTTTGCTTAGGTTAACTTTACTACCTAAGTTGAGAATATTCTTTATTGATTCTTTGGGTCAAAATTGTTGATATCTGAGTATATATTATATGCAGGTACCACATATGTGTTATTAAAAATGAGATCTTACTTACACCTTCGGTCAACAACGAACATCAACAATACACCTACACCCCCATTCAGGTTTCGGATTTGTGAACAGTGTTTAGAGGACTCGTTTGATAACATCGATTGATGTTCGATTCGGCACGGAAGCGTGTTCAATGGTTGTGAATAGCTATGCTGGTCATCTTTATAAAAAAAGAAAGAAAATACGTTTATGTACGGTAAACATAACGCAAAGAAAGAACACAAATACGAAAAAACAAGTTGGGGGAAAATATGCGACACATCCACGCAAAACGGCCATCGGTCTGCATAATGCTGCGACCCTATGCGAGACAGAGCCCCGTCGCTTTTCAGCGACAGCCGGTGTTGCCGTGATGACGTCAACCAAAAAAAACCGAAATCAAAATATTATTTTTCCGAGCAGAAAACTCTCAGTTGTTTTGTTTGTTTTGTCGATAACCCCAGATTAATTAATGGTTAGAACCAGTCCCGAACCGACACCTGTCGTTTGATACCGAAAAGTAATTAATTGTTTTAGCAAAAAAATAAAAAAATGCACTTGTTTGTTCGCTATAACTTGTCCAAACTGACTACCTAGCATTACCCTCTCCATTTTGTGTTACAGTGGAGTTTTACAGGTAGATTTTAATAAGGAGATTTTATATTTCATGCTTCATTTATAGGGTTCCGTAGTCAACAAGTAACCCTTACAGTTTTGCCATGTCCGTATGTCTGTCTGTCCCCGGCTTAGCTCAGGGAATCCCGGGCGGATTTCCGGCCACCGTAGGCGCGGGCTTGCGGACGGTGAGCAATGGGTAGCTCACCAACAAGAAGGAATACGAATGGGTTTTAGTCAGTAAGAGTCTGACACACCCTCCCGCTCCGCCCAGAGCGGGAGAAGTTATTTGATGATTTCCCACCCTCTCACCCTAAAAAAAAAAAAAAAAGCTCAGACACTCTTAGTAGGAGAAAGCTATAATTTGGCATGGATGTACATAATAATCACGCCGAAAAAGTGGTAGTGGTACTCCTTTGTAAGTCCCACGTAATTTGGGGATGATATTTTTTTTCTCGTCTATACCATGGTGTGGGGTATCGTTGGATAGGCCTTTCAAAAATATTGCTGGTCTGTGAATACAATTTTTCGATTCAGGGACCCGTTTGCGTGATATTAAGCTTTCAAGTGCAATTTTTTGTAGAAGTCTATTATCCCTCTAAATTTATGGTTGTTTTTGGATATGTGAAAAAAAACATGTCCGTAGTATATACAAGATGCAGTTTTGAACCTGCAAAACATTTCAGGAGGTTGTTATGAAACTTGTAAATAATCATATAACAATACGATACCAAGTCAATAATCAATAATACTTTTTATTTTAGACTTTTAAATTTTATTGTTTTTCAGAATAACTCTCTTAGTAACCATATCTAAGATCTATGAAAGAAATGTCGGTTGCGTTTGTTTGTGTGTGTGTGTGTGAAAGCGCAGTTTAAGGACACGTACAGACTGGCCGAGTTTTAAAAAGGGGAGTTCACACTTACCGATTTCCGTAAATAAGAATAAAATGAAAAAAAATACCTGCCCATTTTATTGTTGATTCGGGTCGAGAATCACTAACATAATTATCTCCTAAAATGTTTTGCAGATCCAAAACAACACCTTGTATATAACGAAATTAAAACGAAAACTATCACAGTCAAGTAGGTTTTACAAGTTAACGAGTAATAGTTGACCAACTTACATTTGCAGTTGGAGAATTGACCGTGATTTTACCATATACGTATTCCGGTGTATGATACAATACGACGTATCACTTATCAGAGTATTGATAACAAAACACTGGGAATAAATTCTTCTATTTTTAGACATTCCCTTGTCCCGGCTGCATTGCTTCTGAAGAAATAAAACCTAATCACAGATAGAAAACTAAAATATAGTAAGCAAAGATATGAAGTAACACTAGTACAGAAATACCGGCCAAGTGCGAGTCGGACTCGCGCACGAAGGGTTCCGTACCATTTTCTATAAAACGGCAAAAAAATCATGTCAGTTGTATGGGAGCCCCCTTAAATATTTATTTTATTCTATTTTTTTAGTATTTCTTGTTATAGCGGCAACAGAAATACATCATCTGTGAAAATTACAACTGTCTGACTATCACGGTTCATGAGATATAGCCTGGTGACAGACGGACAGACAGACAGACAGACGGACAGCGGAGTCCTTAGTAATAGGGTCCCGTTTTACCCTTTGGGTATGAAACCCTAAAAATGAAATGAAAATTAATAGAATATAACGGACTCCATTTTCCTCTTAACATCAACATAAAAATTAACATTTTTGCCATGTTACGTAGTCAAAAAGGGATTTATATTTCGTCATAATAAATTCAAATATATTTAAAATCTAAATCGAGTTTTCTCCCTGCGTTTGTATTTTTCCGGGCTTATGGCGGTTCTCAGGGTTGGCGATCCCTGCTTGTTTATTTGATTTAACTCAGTGCGTCAGCTCGTTTAGGTAAATATTTTGTAACAGAGTCAAGGATTTGCGTATATGTTAAGTAGGTGGGTATATACAGTGAGGGAAATTAATTGTTAAGCAAATTGACACAGTTACGTGACGTACGTTACGTTTGCCGTGTTAGAGCCATTTTAAACAACTGTCAACGAATGACAGTTGTGATTTGAATATACGGACAATTTAGGTTAGTAGTCAATTGCCAATTAATTTCCCTGACTTAACATACTTCCTCATCATTCTCCTGCCCTTATCCCAATTTATGTGGGGTCGGCGCAACATGTCGCTTTCTTTCATACTTCTCTATTAATTGCCATCTCGGTAGTCACCCCCTTTCTAGCCATATCATCGTTCACACAGTCCATCCATCGTTTCTTTGGTCTTCCCCCTACTCTTATAACCATCGACATTCATACTCAAGACTTTCCTCACGACATTTTCCTCATTCCTCCGCATCACATGCCCATACCATGACAACCGATTTCCGCACAACTTTTCAGTCACCGGTGCCACTTTCAGATTTCCTCTTATGTACTCATTTCTTATTCTATTTATTCGTGTCACACCACACATCCCTCTTAGCATTCTCATTTCAGCTGCATGCTGAAACCATCCCTTATTATGTCCCCCATCCCTTATTTATTTATATATACTTTATTGTACACCACAAAAATACATAACAAAAAATAAATCAAACACTACAAACTAAACAATGGGTGGCCTTATCGCTTTCTGCGATCACTTCCAGGCAACCATGGAATGGACAGTCATTTGCCTGGACATAAAGTGGGGCTCTATTTGGTGCAAAAAATTAATACAATATACTAGAATTGATACACAGATACATATACATATCTTAAATATGAGAGCAGTGGTGGCCCAGTGGTAACGGCCCCGAATTGTGTAGAGTTGTATGTCGTGGGTTCGAACCCAAGCAGGCACATTTCTTTGTCTAGTGTAAACAATTTCATCACCACTGCTCTCAAAAACAGTGAAGGAAAACATCGTAAGGAAACCGGCATGTCCTATAAGAAAACATTTTAAGACATGTGACATCTACCAACCCGCACTGGGCCCGCTTGGTGGATTACGGCCCACTCCCTTTCACAGAGAGGAGGCATGTGTCCCAGCAGTGGGAACATTATAGGCTGATGCACACATCTCTCTTAGCATTCTCATCTCAGCTGCATGCAATTACCTTTCATTCATCCCAACATTCTGATCCATACAAAACAGCAGGTCTGACCATTGTTAACCACCTGGATCAACATACTTATGCATAGGTTCTCATTTTGCCCTGATCGTTGAGCTGAATGGTGCTAATCCATGCGTCATGTTCGTGAACGGGCGCCGTCAGTAGAGACTGGTCATCTCTTAGCTGCCACGACTTATTTTAATTTTTGAACTGATTTTTTTATTTGTTAATCTTTTTTATTACGGACGCTTTTACGTTTTGCATCGTTCTCATATGTATAATTTCAAAATGAATGATGTAAACAATATTTTGTAACCATAATATTTTAAAAGTGTACGTGGAGTTTCTTGCCCGATCTTCTCCATAGGTACCTACTAGGCTTTGGAATGGGCAACTAGCTTCATCTTTCGTAGTGACCGATCGACCCCTTGACAATTCAAAAGTGCCTGTAATTGGTTTATTTGAAATAAATGCTTTGAGTTTGAGATCCAAAATAAAACCAGCTACGTCTTTCTAAAGGGCCAGCACCCTAACTGCGTTTGAATCACAATCTGAATTATTTTGAAGTAACTATATTGCTAATCTAATGCTTCATATGATCGAAAAATGTGTCTGCTCAACAACGTAAATAAGCCGGGTTCAAACCTACGACCTACAAAACACCTACAGACGAAGTATAATATTTATAAAATAAAATATTAACAGCTTGCAGTGTTTTTTAAATATTTTTAATACGTGGGCGGATGTTACCGTAATTGCGATACCATTTTTTTTGTGGATAACGCGACCAGTTTGACGGATGAACTATAACGATAAAAAAGCGGCCACTCGCACACGAAGCGTTCTGTATCAGCGTATAATATTTAAACGCTGAAAAAACACGTTCCTTTAATTTTTAACTTTTATTGTTTTATCATTTGTTGTTATAGCGGCCACAGTAGGTGCACACTCTGTGTCTACCTGTTTCGGTTCAAGAGATGCCTTGTGACACACGGACGGACAGCGGAGACTTAGTAACAGGGTCCTGTTGGCACCATTTGGGTACGGAACCCCAAAAAAACAAATTGCGTATTGAGATTCAAACCCTAAAACTTTTTATGGAACGTACCTCGACATAAGTAACTGAAAGCTTTTTTTTTAATCTGAAATCGCAATTTTCTTATACTTACAAGAAAATGGGTACTTATTTGACTTGGTAAATCGTTTTCTGGGAAGGTTTTCAAGCACAATGTAGTAAAACAGATTTCACTTGCCTTTGGTACCAAGATGTAGTTTATATGTAAAAACAATAATCACCCGACGATAAAAACTAGTTCTATAAAACTCTCGACTATATTTTATAAAAGTTGTTTAAACACACTGTACAATTTTAGCATAATATTATTGCATAATCAGCGTATAATGTTCCCACTGCTGGGACACATGCCACCTCTCTGTGAGAGGGAGTGGGCTGTAATACACCCCGCGGGCCCAGTGCGGGTTAGTAGATGTCACATGTCTTCGAATTTTTGGTTCTAGGACATGCCGGTTTCGTCACGATGTTTGTTTGTTTCACCGTTTTGAGAGCAGTGGTGATGAAATAATTTACACAGAGTATGGCCTGTCTAGGTTTGAACCTACGACCTGCAACACATAGGTCAGTCACGGCCGTTACCACTGGGCCACCACTGCTCTTCTTACCTTCAATAAAACCTTGGTTCATCCTTTCCTCTCACTCTCGGTGATCAGATTTCCTCTTTGCTTTCCCACCTGCCCAACAATCTCAACATAACCCATATCAATGCCCAGAGTATTCCATTCCATTACTCTGATCTTCTGGCTTCCATTAACAGTGCACATATAGAGGCTTCCGGTTCCGGCTTTGGTTCCGTGTGGTGTCGGACGTAAAGAATAGCACCATCCCATTTCTTCCCATGGGTGTCGTAAAGGGACTTACTAGAGAATGGGCAGCAGCGTTCTCTATGCATTTTAACACCATACTGCGATCGCCAACCCGCCTGCCAAGCGTGGCGATTATGGCAAACCCCCCCAATATTGGGGGAGGCCTATGTCCAGCAGTGGGCGTCTTTCGGCTGGAATGATGATGATGATGATATAGAGGCTTTGCTAATCTCTGAGACTTTCCTTAAACCCTCTCTTTTATACACTATGCCCTTACTGGGTTTGTTTTAATCTTAGAGAATTATACTTATATATTAGAGAATTGACCGTGGCATATATCGATGTATGCGAGAACTAGTTTTTTAACTACAATGTTAAGTTTTTTTTGGAATAAATTCGTCCCAAGTAATCCTAACCACGGAACCCTTCATTGTGCGTGGTCTGACACGCACTTGGCCGGTTTTTTATGCTTTGGGTAGACATTACTTCCTGAATTTATTTCATAAAGTATTTTACTACAATACTTAAATATTCACTTAAAGAATTGACGTGTACGCGTTCTAGTTTAAGACGCTGACAACACCTAAACCGCTGTCACTGTCAAATTCCATAGAAAAGAAAGAGAAGCGCGATGACACAAAGCTTGTAATTTATTGCAAAATATGAAGTAATTATCTATTTACTCAAAATTGAGTTGAGTAATCGAAAATAAAAAACAACCAAGTTCTGCATTCAAATAAGACGTTCTTGTTATTAATTAAATACGTAAAGTATGTTGATATTTGATACAGATATTTTGGATTAGAACTCAAATTAAGAGGTTAGTTTAACGTTAGTTTGTGTCGAGATTTTGTTTTCAAAACGTATTTTGGTAACAAACAAGTTCTGGGAAATATATTCGAAAATAATATATTTTTTTTTCTTAAGCGAAGCCTATTTTGGTCAATTGGGTCTTGTCAGCGCCTTAACATACCTACATTTTGCATAACTTACTTGCATTATATGACGGCGTAATAAGAGATTTAAAACTCACTAAAATCATATATCTGCACCTTAATAGGAATAGTATTCATGAGTGAATTTCCAATCATAACTAATTAGCAGTTTTCTATGATGATAATTATCGTACAATAAAAACGTTATTAGCATTCATACGCCTATAACCTTTCATTATAATTATTGTGACCCAAATCTGTTCTGACCTTAATACGATCTATGTTCATGAAACGAGAAAATAAAATATAAGTATTCATGTCATATATAATAATCATTTACCTCTATTTATTTTGAAACTAGGTTCGGCCCGCGACTTCGTCCGCATGAAATTTCGGCCCCCAACCGCATTGCATCGTATAGCCCACCCGCGACATTAGGTACAATACTTCGTTTTCTCTTAGCGTCCTTTGTTCATTTTGCTCGGCTCCTAAGGATCGTAGCGTGAAGTTAAACAGCCTACGAGTATAACCTTCATCAAGAATTGGGCTACCAAACGCAAAAAATTGTGTTTAATTAATTTGAACAGCTAGTTTTTAGGGTTCCGTAGTAAACAGGGTTCCTCCCTTAAAGTTTCGCCATGTCCGTCCGTCTGTCTGTCGGTCCCCGCTGTAGCTCAGAGATGCTTCGTACTAGAAAGCTGCAATTTGGCATAGGTATCACAGAGAGGAGGCCTGTGTGCCAGCAGTGTAATGTGGGGATATTTTATTTCTCGTCTATCCCATTGTGTGGAGTATCGTTGGATAGGCCGTTCAAAAATATTGCCGGTCTGTGAAAACTATTTTTCGATTCAAGGATCCGCTTGCTAGCTTTAAATTGCTAATTTTTGTTAGTCGAAGTGTCCCCCCCCTGCCAGCTAAATGGTTGTTTATGGTTATGAGAAAAAAAATCATGGCAGTAGTACATATAAATAAATTTAAAGGAAATCTATCACAGCTAAGTAGGCTTTTCAAGTTAACGTGAATTAATCGACCAACTTTAATTTGCAGTTGGAGAATTGACCGTGACGTATATTGATGTATGGGAAAACATGTTTTTCAACTACAATGTTAAGTTTGTTTTGGAATAAATTCATCCCAAGTAATCCTAACTACGGAACCCTCCATTGTACGTGGTCCGACATGCACTTGGCCAGTTTTTTTTATTGTATGTCAATAGTAGTTTTAATTTTGTTTTTAGTATTTTTGTATTTCTTTTTAATTACATTTTATCCTGTTGCTGTGCCCTAAACAGGGTCCATATTTTTGTACGTAGTTTTAAGCCTTCTGTAACATCTTTTTACAATATGGAATATGAATGTGAAAATATTTTTTTCAAACAAACAATTAATTTCTTCAGCTTTATTGTGTTAGTTGCTATAGATTAGATAAAAGTAGCCACACAATCATTAATCTGTTATAGGTACAGAAACAACAATAATATTATACTTATTCTTTAGTAAGCTTCAGGAATCTTAATTACGAACATAGCGAGCAAAACGAGTTTATAGTATGTTAAATAACGAGCAAATATCAAAATCAAAAGTCATTTATTCAAACTAGGCTGAGAATCAGCACTTTTCGAACGTCAAAATTACATAAGACAGTCCTCCAAAAACGCCCACCCTTCACCACTTCCTAGTGCTTTAGCTGGGAAGAAGAAGTGGCGGAACAAACTCCCCAGCAGCACTCCTGTCTGTTTAGTTATATAAACTTGATTCTATACAATTCGTATGCAAAGTAATTAACATTACGAAACACAAAACATTAAATTAAATTACTTGCTATATGTTAGCTAGCACACGCCAATATATACCCACAAGATTACCGTATATAACATGACTTAAGTAGTGTTGTAGGTTGTACTGAAAATATTAAAATACACCGAGACATACACGGCTTCGTGTTTAATCATACAATTCTGGGATATTTTTTAGTAATAAAGACTTTAAAAAGAACAAAATAAATCAAATTTGAGATGAAATACAGTATCCAATTTGTTTATCTGGTTTTCTCACTATAGTTATATTATCAAGGTAGATACTATTACAGGTTTATGTACCCTGTCCTAAGTAGTCCTAACGGACGATAGACGGTAAAAGTTTGGTTAAAGCTATCGGAAAAGCCTCAGATATCTTGAGATAAGACTATTGTTTACGTATAATATCGGATTTATTAGACTGCCAAACTTTGGGCGAACTTCACCGATGAAATTGAACGGGATCACCACTTCGAAACCGCGCGAGCTGTCAGTGTCAATATTCGACAACAATGACACTGGCAGCTCTTGAATGCGGTTTTATGTGATGATTGCTTTCATTTCTAAAACTTATATAAATAACAATATAATGATAGGAAGTACCTTTTAAGCAAAAAAATGCTTGATAGATTTCCGCTCTTTCAGTTTACATTAACATATACATAAGTGAGAAATTTAAACAATAAATTCAATTAAAATTCAAAATCAAATTCGAAATCAATACCAAAATAAAAATTAAAGTCAAAATCAAAATTAAATCAAAATCCAAATCAAAATTAAAATAAAATCAAAATTAAAATTAATATCAAAATTATATATCAAAATAATTTAATTCGCCCTTAGTGTATCTGACTAGTTACGACACCACTTGATCATTCTTGGCATTATCAGAAATACTAGGTTTTGCCCGAGACTTTGCGCGGGATTAAAAGTATCCTATGTGTTACTCCAAGTTATAAACTATTATTGATTACTAATAATATATAATGATTGCGCCTCTTTTTGTGAACCTCAAATAAATTTTGTTTTGGGTCCTAAAAATACTAAATAGCCAAGTAACTGTGACCAACTGTGAGAAAAGGCCAGAAAGTTAAAAAGAGGCTCCATTATTCAAAAAAGGTGTGATCATTAGAAGCGCAAAAGTTTTTAGAGGTGCATTAATTTAAAGAAAAATTCATCATAAGAAGGTAAATACGTTTTTAGAGGATCAGTTTAAATATTTCGAAATGAAAAGTGAGTAGGTAGTGTTTTTAGTGACCTTGAAGACACAAAAACTGCCGAAAAACAGGTTGGAGAAGAGTTTTATCAACAAAACTAACGAATTACGCAGCACACTGACGTCACGCAAAATCCTACATCGCGCAAGCAGAGTTTACCGCGCAACTAGCAACTAATTAAATACAACATCCCGACATCAACCATTGGGCAGTTGTCCACCAGACATGACACACGTCTGGTCGGAGGATCCTCCCTTTTCGATGGCGGATGAATGATCCTTACACCCTATTCCTCATGCCTCCATATAGTCACTAAAAACACTTCCCACTCAAATGATTATCGGGTTTGATAAAACGACTCTTTACAAGCCACCAATGATCGTATTTGGGTTTATCGGGCTTATCGCGAACTAATTAGAATGTTGAGCAAAAGCACACACCGTGCTAAAAGTTCGCACTGTCGGTTATTAATGTACGATGCGGTAGATTTTAAATGACGGTAGAAGGATTAGTGTATAACGGATAATTATCTTAATGAATGAGGACATGTTATCTTGATTACATATAGGTATGTATTTTTAATTAATTTTCCTTATGAATACCCTTTTTAGGGTTCCATAGTGTCAACAAGGTATCCTTATAGTTTTGCCATGTCCGTCTGTCTGTGTGTATGTCTGTCCCCGGCTTAGCTTAGAGACTCTTAGTACTAGAAAGCTGTAATTTGGCATGGGTATCATAGTAAAATAAAATAGCTAAAATAAAACCATGATTTTTTTTTTTTTGGGCTACCTTCCTTGCACGTAACGTGGGGATGATAATTTTTCGTCTATCCAATGGTATTGGGTATCGTGGGATAGGCCGTTCAAAAATATGGCGACTCTGTCAAAGCCACACGCAAACGGATCTCTGAATCGCAACCCTGTTAAGCCCCGCGCGACACCGATTCGGTGTAAAACAATAAAGTCAAAGTCAAAGTTAAAGTCAAATTATTTATTTCAAATAGGCACATAAAAGGAACTTTTGATCGTCAAAATTAACAAAAAAAAAAAAAACTGAATTGATTCTAATATTTTTTTCAAACAAACAATTAATTTCTTCAGCTTTATTGTGTTAGTTGCTATAGATTAGATAAAAGTAGCCACACAATCATTAATCTGTTATAGGTACAGAAACAACAATAATATTATACTTATTCTTTAGTAAGCTTCAGGAATCTTAATTACGAACATAGCGAGCAAAACGAGTTTATAGTATGTTAAATAACGAGCAAATATCAAAATCAAAAGTCATTTATTCAAACTAGGCTGAGAATCAGCACTTTTCGAACGTCAAAATTACATAAGACAGTCCCCCAAAAACGCCCACCCTTCACCACTTCCTAGTGCTTTAGCGTAGAAGAAAAGTGAGTAGGTAGTGTTTTTAGTGACCTTAAAGACACAAAAACTGCCGAAAAACAGGTTGGAGAAGGGTTTTATCAACAAAACTAACGAATTACGCAGCACACTGACGTCACGCAAAATCCTACATCGCGCAAGCAGAGTTTACCGCGCAACTAGCATAATTATATACAACATCCCGACATCAACCGTTGGGCAGTTGTCCACCAGACACGACACCCGTCTGGTCGGAGGATCCTCCCTTTTCGATGGCGGATGAATGATCTTTACACCCTATTCCTCATGCCTCCATATAGTCACTAAAAACACTTCCCACTCAAATGTATATCGGGTTTGATAAAACGACTCTTTACAAGCCACTAATGATCGTATTTGGATTTATCGGGCTTATCGCGAACTAATTAGAATGTTGAGCAAAAGCACACACCGTGCTAAAAGTTCGCACTGTCGGTTATTAATTTACGATGCGGTAGATTTTAAATGACGGTAGAAGGATTAGTGTATAACGGATAATTATCTTAATGAATGAGGACATGCTATCTTGATTACATATAGGTATGTATTTTTTTTTTTGGGCTACCTCCCTTGCACGAAACGTGGGGATGATAATTTTTCGTCTATCCAATGGTATTGGGTATCGTTGGATAGGCCGTTCAAAAATATGGCGGCTCTGTCAAAGCCACACGCAAACGGATCTCTGAATCGCAACCCTGTTAAGCCCCGCGCGACACCGATTCGGTGTAAAACAATAAATTCAAAGTCAAAGTCAAAGTCAATTTTTTTATTTCAAATAGGCACATAAAAGGCACTTTTGAACGTCAAAATTAACAAAAATAAAATAGAATTGATTCTAGTTGCCCCTTCCAAAAGGTAGTTTCGTATGGAGAAGAATGGGCAAGAAACTCCACCGTTACTCTTTTAAAATGTTTTACAAAATTTTGTATATGTACATTTTAAAATTATATGTGAAGACGATGCACCTAGAATAAAATTACTATACCAAAATAGGTAAAAAAAGAATGAAAAATAAAGCAATGACAGATAAATGAATTATGTGATAAGTACATGATGCTCACATATTTACAAACGTTATAAAAGTATACGTTTTCCTAAAAATAATAAATAAAGTCAGTGTGTTAGTTAAAGTAATCACAGAATTAAAATTCAACATTGATTTATTATTTGTATCAAATAATAAATTGTACAATTAAAATAGCAACCAGTTTGATTTTGTCTAGACTCTAGATTGTCCTATGCTGGTCCAGCACCAGCATGTTTCCAAGCATTCTTATCTTGGATATAATCCTCTAATTTGTAATATGCTTGTTTACAAAGTGTACTTTTAACATGAGTTTTAAATTTTCTTTCATTTAATTCCAATATATCACAAGGTATTATAATAGAAAATCAATTGTGTCTCATTAGCTGTCCTTGACCGATTACGCTTTAAAGTACTAGTTTTTGTTAAAGTCAAAGTGTGTCCCCCCCCCCTGCCAGCTAAATGGTTGTTTTTGGATATATGAAAAAAATCATGGCAGTAGTACAGGTTGAAATTGAAAACTTGCGACAAACTGAAATGGGACATTGTATACATCATTATTAACAACTTTTACTAAGGGACCAAAGCTGTAATCCCAAAAAAAAAAATCTGCTTTTCCTACATTTTGATGAGGTATTGCGAACATAAATGTAGGGGACAGCAGTTTTTTTTTTTGGGATTGTAGCTTTGGTCCCTTAGTAAAAGTTGTTCATAATGATGAGTACAATCTCCCATTTCGATTTGTCGCATGTTTTCAATGTCACCCTGTATATATTGCAGCTAAGTAGGCTTTACAAGTTAACGAGTAATAGTCAACTAATTTACATTTGCAGTTGGAGATTTAACCGTGACGTATATCTATTTAGAGCAGTGGTGGCCCAGTGGTAACGGCCCCGACTTACGAGTTGTACTTGACTTACGGTCGTAGGTTCGAACCCAGAAAGGCGCTTTACATTGTGTAAATTATTTCATCACCACTGCTCTCAAAACGGTGAAGGAAAACATCGTGAGGAAACCGGCATGTTCTAGAACCAAACATTCAAAGACATGTAACATCTACCAACCCGCACTGGGCCCGCGTGGTGGATTACGGCCCACTCTCTCTCACAGAAAGGAGGCCTGTGTCCCAGCAGTGGGAACATTATAGGTTGATTATGTGTATATCTTATGTATGGAAGAACATGTTTTTCAACTACAATGTTAAGTTTGTTTTTGGGATAAATTCATCCCAACTACTACTCTTCATTGTGCGTGGTCTGACACGCACTTTGCCGGTTTTGTTTGAATATTTATTTATTTATTAAAACTTTATGCACAATTATAAAAAAAAAAATACCGTACAAAGGCGGACTTAAGCATTGAAGCATTTTCTACCAGTCAACCTTAGGGTGATGCAGAGAAGACACATGGCAGGTGCAACTTAAGGAATAGATAACACGAAAATAACTTTACAATACAAGAATACGTATGTAGATACATACAGAATAAACTTTGTCAGGAGAAATAACGATCGGTAGTGGAGAAAACGAATCCAGCAAAATATCAGCGCTGGGATGTTTCTGCCAACTTCTCACGTATATGTTCACGTTCAGTTTAAAAGACAACCGACTGGTCACCGTTCTGATGTTCAGAGGGAGCGCATTCCAAAGAAAGACAGCCTGGACAAAGAAAGAAGAGCGAATGAAACCAGAGCGGTGAGAAGGAATATCTTGCTCTTCTCTTTTTTTCGTACCTATTGACGGTACGTCTATGTTGCTTATACTGTAATGATTACTATATCCATGAATATTTAACACGTTTTTAATAAGTCAACCATTTATGACAGGGATCGCAACCGTTTCTCCTAAAGACAGGTTATTTTGTAACCTATCTAGGAGAACAGTACGGCACCCACTAACTAGATTAAGAAACTTTATGCTTGTGCTTTATATATTACCTTGCCATGTAATCTAGTCCTAGTTCAACAACAAATCTTTATTATTATTATTACAATTTATCTCACTGTTTGGACCCAGTAGGTGGCCACAGTTATTGCGGCGCCAGAGGCGTTATTAGGATCGTCAAGGGTGCAGGGGAAGGGACAATTGGAACACCGGACTGGATGTTGAGTGATTCGATAATGCCTCATGTCGACAGATTATGTTTGCACATCTTGCTCTTATCTGAATAGTTATCTAGTAGGTAGGTAAGTACCTACTATATTTATTGTGTCTTACTAAAGGACGTTCTAGTATGTCCTTATCTGATCCTCAATCGTTTTAACGGAAACACACTTAACGATATTGCAACCTCTTTAAGGCTCCTACATACTGGCGCGACTTGTCGCGCGACGCGTCGCGACACAAAGGCACCGCTTGTAGCGCTACAAGCGGTGCCTTTGTGTCGCGACGCGTCGCGCGACAAGTCGCGCCAGTATGTAGAAGCCTTTACGAAGGACGGAAAGCAACAAAGAGAACCAATAAAATAGATTACTGATCACTACAGCCTCCTTCGTGTCTCCTCAAAAACGATTCTCAAGAGTCCCTGAAATAATTCAAAACATGATTTTACTTCAGCGATTATTTTAAACTGATTAGTTCGAATTCGCGAAAGATGGAAGGGGTGGAGGGAGGCCTTTGTGCAGGAGTGGAACAGAATATATTTGTTCATTATGTATTGGGTAGTGTATTTGTTAAGTTATTTCCATTTATTTTTAATATACTATTGCTTGTTTTCTCTTACAAAATAAAATATCAAAAACCGGCCCAGTGCGTGTCCGACCACACATAATGAATGGTTCCGTAGTTGGGATGAATTTATCCCAAAAACGACCTTAACATTGTAGTTGAAAAACATGTTCTCTCATACATCGATATATACCACAGTAAATTCTCAAACTGTAAATTTAAGTTGGTCGACTAATATTAGGTACTAGTTAACTTGTAATGCCTACTTAGCTGTGATAGTTTTCCTTTTAATTTCATTATATGTACTACTGCCATGATTTTTTTCATATTTCCATAAGCAAACAATTCTGCAGCTGGCAGGGACACACACACACTTGACTCTAAGAAAAATTAGCACTTTAAAGCTAAATATTACGCAAACGGATCCCTGACTCGAAAAATGGTGTTCACAGACCCGCAATATTTTTGAACAGCCTATCCAACGATATCCCACACCAAGGGATAGACGAGAAAAAAAATATCACATTACGTGCAAGGGGCGTCCCCTAAAAAAACTTTGTCTAGTGTAAACTTATACCAAATTACAGCTGTCTAGTTCTAAGCGCCTCTGAGCTAAAGCGGGGACAGACAAACAGACAGACAGACGAAATTCAAAATTGTTATATTGAGATTAAGATTTGCCTCATAACATGTCCTACAAGATATTTAAGATAGCAAGAGTCCTGCTACCTACCTCGGTGTTACATGACCTAACCCCTAAAAGACACAGACGCATACATTTCAATTAATAGCTAGACACAGTTACCTACATCCAAGGGCATCAAGGGTGACTGAGCCCATTGAGAAACTTTTGCCATTTTGTGTCCCTTATATCCAGCGAGCCACGCGAACGTTCGGCGCGGATAAGCGAAGTAATAAAACTAACAAGTTTACGTGACACTGCTCGATTTTCGCGCACTGTTGACCTCAAAGAATTAGCGTATGCATCGGCGCGCACGCGAAACGCGTACATGAATAAACTAGCACCGAATTGCGAGACAAATTAAGGCTAGAGAGAGTTATTAAAGCGTGGAGTTGAGTGTAGTCTCGCTAGGAGACACCTCACAGGACAAAGCGTAGGTATGCGAGTTACACTCCTAGAGACACTACGACGGGCTAGCCGGGGCAGTTAGCCCCGTTAACTACTTAGCTAGCTTATTAGTTAATCTCTTGCCCACAACATGCATGCTATTGAATTAGAGTATTAAACTTATGGCGATACGAGGCTAATAGAAGTCTCAAAATATGCAAACATACCTTTAAAATCTACCTAAGAATAAAGATCAGAAGGGTATAAGAGACTTTGACAGAAGCTGACATTTTTTGTTATACAAGGTGTCGTTTTGCATCCTCCTCAAGTACAAGGAGGTAACTATACTAATGATTCTCGACAAGAATCAATAATAAAATAAGTACTTAGGACTTTTCTTTTTCAAATTTTCGGAAATTGGCATGTGTGGGACACGCATGTTAAAACGCGGCCTGTGTCCGCCGCACTGTAACTGCGCTTTTATACACACTACCGCATACGCAATGGGGTGATTCTGTACAGTGAAAGTGGTGTATTCTAAAATACTGTCAAATTTAAATAACTAAAAAACCAAGTATGTATTAATTATTGAGCAGATATCGTAATTTTATTTGATTATGTATGTCTTTCATAGCAGCCTCCTGAAATTTGACGAGGATGCAAAACGACACCTTGTATAAAGAAAAAATAGAGAAAGAAAATACGTTTATTTGCGGTAAACATGACGCAAAGAAGGAAAACCAATACAAAAAAGTACAAGTTGGGGGAAAATATGCGTGACATCCACGCAAAACGGCTATCGCTCAGCGTAATGCTGCGACCCTATGCGAGACAGAGCCCCAGCGCTGGTTTTCAGCGATAGCCGGCCGGCCGGAAAACACACAAACACGACACAAAACACACAACACACACTCTCACCCTCTCTTACTCAACATTAGGTAGGTACTCACGCACACGGCACATATCTCAAAATGTATTATTATATTATTTTCTTTTATTTTTGTATTATTATTATTTTTCTATTCTTAAATATTTGTTAAAATACCTTTGTTACTTGAAATAAACTACCTACCCTCTCACTAGGAGTCGGGCGTTGGTAGCTGCGCCACAGTTTTAACTGTTGCATCTATCATCGTTTAACATTGTTTGTCTTTAAAATTTATTTGTTTTTTGTTCCTAATAAAACGATTATTTATTTATGTAGTTCAAGTCAATTAAACAGATGCCTAATTTCGCCCCTGTATCACAAAATAGAGCCAATTATTGTCAATAAAACAACATGTAGCATTACAATCGATCGCTATATTATGTGTGTTAAAATGATGAGGGCATTTGGACACGGTTTTAGAGACTCTTACCTTTATTCTCCAAGTACTTAATCTGTTTGCAGACGAGAGTGAAGAGCTGGCCGGATTTTTTTTCATCACACATTACCGTCACTGTACCTTTTGATATTAAAAGTAATCTTTCTAGAGTTTGCAGAGCTTACAATTGTTTAAGGTTTTGTCATTATCTAGCCACTACAGATACCCGTTGTCTGGTTCTCCTTAGACGTTAGTCTAATAATGAAAAGCCATTGAGAGTTATCTCAATAGCTTTCGATTCGATAAAGTTACATGTCTGAGCGAGTTTTCAAAGTTGCAATGTGTCAAGTTACTGAACCATTAGCACTAACAAGATAAATAAAGTCTGGTTGAATACCTCAGAAACCGAATAACGAGCTGAACTTAACCAAACTAATACAAAATAAGTCAAAAGCAGTTACTTAGTTCCTCAATTTCAGTGAACAAGTTAATAATGTTTCGGGCAGATTTATATTGAAAATAGTTGCAACGAATCTGGTTTAATCAAACTGGTTCGAACTTAGCCAGTGTTGATTGAGGTCCACGATCAATACACGCGTTTAGGTCCAGGCCACGCTCTAGAGCAGATGAATCAACGGGAACAGTAAAATTCTCGCTTCGGTGAAATAAAAAAAGTGTTCACGTTTTTATGACTGTTCAGATATTGGCAGGGTTGTTAAAAAGTTTCGAAACAATTTAATTTATATATCTAGTATGTAGGAATATACAACCCGCACTGGGCCCGCGTGGTGGATTACGGCCCACTCCCTCTCACTGAGACGAGGCCTGTGTCCCAGCAGTGGGAACAATATAGGCTAGGCTGGGTCATTATGTTATGTGTGTGTAGGAATAATAAAGTACATAGATACCTAAGTCCAAAATTGCGCCTTTGTTTTCCCAAAATTTATTTTTTAGATGAGTCGTTTAGCTACGAACGGTTACAACACTAACATAATTACTATGGGCGAACATACGAAGGGAATATGACTGAGAATTTCCTAAAATGTATAAACAATCTTGTATCTAATACGTAGATAGTTAATATCGGTGTGATGGATTTTCCATTGAGTCTAGAACATAGTTAACAGCGACCGATTAAGCGGCTTAAATGCATTGTGTCAGTGCGAGCTTATTCAAGACCCAATCTGTTGCGTAGTGTCGGCATCGTAGACGAGACTGGCACATAGATCCCTATGTGCCTATGTGTGAGATTATTCAATATCGTTAAATTCAATCATCTAAAAGTTACAAGGAAACTTCCAATGTTAGTGGCCATCGTAAGAATAGGCAAAGTTTTGTAAAGACGGTGCTAAAATTGCTAAAATATTTTGCGGAAAAACCCAAGTTTTTCCAAAAATCATTCTCATGTGTAAAGAGTTCATAATGTAGCGGAATATCTTCCTACAGTAAAATACGATTAATTTGCAAAATACACAGGAAATTAATATATTAATCATACAGACATTATTTTTTACAAAATAAAAGATTATTTCTACGAATCACATCCCGTAGTCCCCTTTTTATCAGTACGAATAATTTAGTCAACGTTACGTGGATTCTATAATAGTAGGATGAATAATTGTAATTGAGCTAAAAGCACGTTTTCCCTTTTTCCACTAATTAAACTAAAGACTTGTTTTGTTTTAATTAACATTGTTATTAGCTGCCTTTAATTAAGATTATTTTCGTTGCAGGAATCGAAGTCCTTCCATTTCTCATTATCTTTACCAATAAATATTATTATGGTACTTTTATTATTTTTGAGAAATTTGGTCTAGATTTTTTTTTTGGAAATTAATCTGTTGCAAATTATTTCAAAAGTAATAAATAACGGTAAAATAAACCAAAAAAAAATCACACTCTCAAACAATCACAAATCCTGGCACTCAATAAATGAAGCACTCGTAAAATTCGAAATTCAAACGGTAACCGTCAGTTTAGGAGCGAAAAGTTGTCGCGATTTTCCCGCACAAAAACGGCGGGAGTACACACCGCCGATGTCTCGTCTCGACTGGTTGAGATCCGTAGATCCGTCGAAAGGGATGCTGGGACCCGGGCGCGTCCCCTCCCGCTGCCTGTTGCCACAAAGTAGGTACAAGCAGAAGGCCTGTTTCATTATCTACATGTCGAAAATTACCACTGTTGAAGCTTTGACTTCTGTATTCTGGCGATGCGAATTTTGAGTTACGTTATAGGTATCATTTACTATGACCTTGCTACACCATAAAATCCATCTTATTGTTAGTAAAATATGATATCGTTTTTACAACACCTAGCACAAAACCTAGAAAAAAGAAGCCCAAGTTCCATACTCCATGTCTTTTTTCCTAAACTGAATGAAATCGAGATTTTCAATTTCCAAACGCTATGCCATTCAATTAGGTACTTAATTATATTGTTCTGCGTTGCGATAAGCTGTTCTTCTCAAACAACCTTGTTACATCCTGTGACTTTGTTCACGGCATTGAGCCACTAGCCTTTGTTCCCCACGCAAATTGGATACGGTTAGTACCTACCGCGTGACGGTATGAAAATACTTTGATTACGGTGAATTAAACTCAAACTCAAATATTTAATTACACCCATGTGGTAAGTAGATGTTACATTCAAGGGGTCCAGCGCCTGACATGAACCCAGTAAGGGTCTGTGCCGACAGGGTTCATGTCAGGCGCTGGACCCCAATTTACAAAGCATTAAAATTAATTTAGGATTGATAAAGAGAACTTACCTAAGTAATTAACTAGCTAATATTTATAATACATTCTAAATTACCATAGGTATTTTCTAAATTTTGAAATTAATCTTTAGCTTAAATTACTTTGTTTTAAACTGAGAGCATATTTAATTAGGTGAGTTGGAAGTATGTGCGCTTGTTTTACGCTCGCAGAGTTAAAGGTAACTATGCAGAAATTAAATTATTTCAAATTAAATGGTGTTTCATATTCAGCGATTCATTAACTAGTTAATTGTTTAATGTTATCAAGAGTGACTGAGCATGTTATTTTTATCGCTTAACTAGTGATAGTTTGAGAGATGCGTACCTAAAGGCCAAAATACTTACTTGCAAGTATTTTGGCCTAGTAGATAAAATATTATTTAAGTGCAGAATTCTAGAATTATACAAGTGTCCAGAAGAGAAAAGAAAGTGATATCTTTCACATGGAACTCGCCTACCAATTGGCCGTTTTCACATTGTACGATAACGATAACGACACGATATCGTCGGACTGGTAGTTTCATACAATTACTGCTAAATGCTTTCACACTGTATGTCATTGTAGTCAACGGTATCGCCACCGATATTTATTGTCGTGCTGATATCGGCCGACGACACAATGCTGGGTGAAGCAGATCGGGGGAGTGGCATGGGCAGGCGCCTGCCGTGCTTGGACGGCACTTGCCCCCACCGCACCGCATCACTCGCACTATTCAGTTTACACTTTGCTGCAACAAGACGTTATAAGTAACTTGTTCACTGCTTGTGTGTAATGACAGTTTGTGATGAACGCGATATTGGAGAAGTAAATAGTATTAGAAACAATATGCGAGTAAAATGAAATTTTGGAGTAAGTAAACAGAGAGTTGCAACAACGTAAACAACGTAATTAACGTGGCTGAACTGTCAAAAGGAAAGAAAATGCGATCAGTTGTCATTATGTGTGTGTTACCTAATTACCCCGCTGTTTCAGAAGACACAAACGTAGTTGATGATAGGCAATGGCCGTTTTCACACTGCCACGATAACGACACCGACACGTCTATATCGTATCGTCGCCTCGGACGACAACGATATCGTCCGACGATATCGGGATGTAACACGACCTATCCAACAGCGTATTGTAATGCGGTATGCTACAGCAGTCTCAAAATTTTAGTTTAGTCCTGTCAAATTAATCAGCGCCTGTCACTACTCCATACAAGTTTAGACGTGATTAAAAACTTGCCTACTAAAATTACGTCAATTTACGTCAAGCGCTGATTAATTTGACAGGACTAAACTAAAATTTATCTTCTGTCCTTTTCTTAATGAAATAGAAAGAAAAAGATGCACTAAACTTAAATTTGGTTTAGTTTGTGAACAAGGGAATCGGCACCATTGCCACGCGATTCCAAAAGTGTAAGTGGCAGAGAGAGGCAGAGGTAATAATGGAAGCAGTGAACAAGTTACTTATAACGTCTTGTTGCAGCAAAGTGTAAACTGAATAGTGCGAGTGATGCGGTGCGGTGGGGGCAAGTGCCGTCCAAGCACGGCAGGCGCCTGCCCATGCCACTCCCCCGATCTGCTTCACCCAGCATTGTGTCGTCGGCCGATATCAGCACGACAATAAATATCGGTGGCGATACCGTTGACTACAATGACATACAGTGTGAAAGCATTTAGCAGTAATTGTATGAAACTACCAGTCCGACGATATCGTGTCGTTATCGTTATCGTACAATGTGAAAACGGCCAATTGGTAGGCGAGTTCCATGTGAAAGATATCACTTTCTTTTCTCTTCTGGACACTTGTATAATTCTAGAATTCTGCACTTAAATAATATTTTATCTACTAGGCCAAAATACTTGCAAGTAAGTATTTTGGCCTTTAGGTACGCATCTCTCAAACTATCACTAGTTAAGCGATAAAAATAACATGCTCAGTCACTCTTGATAACATTAAACAATTAACTAGTTAATGAATCGCTGAATATGAAACACCATTTAATTTGAAATAATTTAATTTCTGCATAGTTACCTTTAACTCTGCGAGCGTAAAACAAGCGCACATACTTCCAACTCACCTAATTAAATATGCTCTCAGTTTAAAACAAAGTAATTTAAGCTAAAGATTAATTTCAAAATTTAGAAAATACCTATGGTAATTTAGAATGTATTATAAATATTAGCTAGTTAATTACTTAGGTAAGTTCTCTTTATCAATCCTAAATTAATTTTAATGCTTTGTAAATTGGGGTCCAGCGCCTGACATGAACCCTGTCGGCACAGACCCTTACTGGGTTCATGTCAGGCGCTGGACCCCTTGAATGTAACATCTACTTACCACATGGGTGTAATTAAATATTTGAGTTTGAGTTTAATTCACCGTAATCAAAGTATTTTCATACCGTCACGCGGTAGGTACTAACCGTATCCAATTTGCGTGGGGAACAAAGGCTAGTGGCTCAATGCCGTGAACAAAGTCACAGGATGTAACAAGGTTGTTTGAGAAGAACAGCTTATCGCAACGCAGAACAATATAATTAAGTACCTAATTGAATGGCATAGCGTTTGGAAATTGAAAATCTCGATTTCATTCAGTTTAGGAAAAAAGACATGGAGTATGGAACTTGGGCTTCTTTTTTCTAGGTTTTGTGCTAGGTGTTGTAAAAACGATATCATATTTTACTAACAATAAGATGGATTTTATGGTGTAGCAAGGTCATAGTAAATGATACCTATAACGTAACTCAAAATTCGCATCGCCAGAATACAGAAGTCAAAGCTTCAACAGTGGTAATTTTCGACATGTAGATAATGAAACAGGCCTTCTGCTTGTACCTACTTTGTGGCAACAGGCAGCGGGAGGGGACGCGCCCGGGTCCCAGCATCCCTTTCGACGGATCTACGGATCTCAACCAGTCGAGACGAGACATCGGCGGTGTGTACTCCCGCCGTTTTTGTGCGGGAAAATCGCGACAACTTTTCGCTCCTAAACTGACGGTTACCGTTTGAATTTCGAATTTTACGAGTGCTTCATTTATTGAGTGCCAGGATTTGTGATTGTTTGAGAGTGTGATTTTTTTTTGGTTTATTTTACCGTTATTTATTACTTTTGAAATAATTTGCAACAGATTAATTTCCAAAAAAAAAATCTAGACCAAATTTCTCAAAAATAATAAAAGTACCATAATAATATTTATTGGTAAAGATAATGAGAAATGGAAGGACTTCGATTCCTGCAACGAAAATAATCTTAATTAAAGGCAGCTAATAACAATGTTAATTAAAACAAAACAAGTCTTTAGTTTAATTAGTGGAAAAAGGGAAAACGTGCTTTTAGCTCAATTACAATTATTCATCCTACTATTATAGAATCCACGTAACGTTGACTAAATTATTCGTACTGATAAAAAGGGGACTACGGGATGTGATTCGTAGAAATAATCTTTTATTTTGTAAAAAATAATGTCTGTATGATTAATATATTAATTTCCTGTGTATTTTGCAAATTAATCGTATTTTACTGTAGGAAGATATTCCGCTACATTATGAACTCTTTACACATGAGAATGATTTTTGGAAAAACTTGGGTTTTTCCGCAAAATATTTTAGCAATTTTAGCACCGTCTTTACAAAACTTTGCCTATTCTTACGATGGCCACTAACATTGGAAGTTTCCTTGTAACTTTTAGATGATTGAATTTAACGATATTGAATAATCTCACACATAGGCACATAGGGATCTATGTGCCAGTCTCGTCTACGATGCCGACACTACGCAACAGATTGGGTCTTGAATAAGCTCGCACTGACACAATGCATTTAAGCCGCTTAATCGGTCGCTGTTAACTATGTTCTAGACTCAATGGAAAATCCATCACACCGATATTAACTATCTACGTATTAGATACAAGATTGTTTATACATTTTAGGAAATTCTCAGTCATATTCCCTTCGTATGTTCGCCCATAGTAATTATGTTAGTGTTGTAACCGTTCGTAGCTAAACGACTCATCTAAAAAATAAATTTTGGGAAAACAAAGGCGCAATTTTGGACTTAGGTATCTATGTACTTTATTATTCCTACACACACATAACATAATGACCCAGCCTAGCCTATATTGTTCCCACTGCTGGGACACAGGCCTCGTCTCAGTGAGAGGGAGTGGGCCGTAATCCACCACGCGGGCCCAGTGCGGGTTGTATATTCCTACATACTAGATATATAAATTAAATTGTTTCGAAACTTTTTAACAACCCTGCCAATATCTGAACAGTCATAAAAACGTGAACACTTTTTTTATTTCACCGAAGCGAGAATTTTACTGTTCCCGTTGATTCATCTGCTCTAGAGCGTGGCCTGGACCTAAACGCGTGTATTGATCGTGGACCTCAATCAACACTGGCTAAGTTCGAACCAGTTTGATTAAACCAGATTCGTTGCAACTATTTTCAATATAAATCTGCCCGAAACATTATTAACTTGTTCACTGAAATTGAGGAACTAAGTAACTGCTTTTGACTTATTTTGTATTAGTTTGGTTAAGTTCAGCTCGTTATTCGGTTTCTGAGGTATTCAACCAGACTTTATTTATCTTGTTAGTGCTAATGGTTCAGTAACTTGACACATTGCAACTTTGAAAACTCGCTCAGACATGTAACTTTATCGAATCGAAAGCTATTGAGATAACTCTCAATGGCTTTTCATTATTAGACTAACGTCTAAGGAGAACCAGACAACGGGTATCTGTAGTGGCTAGATAATGACAAAACCTTAAACAATTGTAAGCTCTGCAAACTCTAGAAAGATTACTTTTAATATCAAAAGGTACAGTGACGGTAATGTGTGATGAAAAAAAATCCGGCCAGCTCTTCACTCTCGTCTGCAAACAGATTAAGTACTTGGAGAATAAAGGTAAGAGTCTCTAAAACCGTGTCCAAATGCCCTCATCATTTTAACACACATAATATAGCGATCGATTGTAATGCTACATGTTGTTTTTATTGACAATAATTGGCTCTATTTTGTGATACAGGGGCGAAATTAGGCATCTGTTTAATTGACTTGAACTACATAAATAAATAATCGTTTTATTAGGAACAAAAAACAAATAAATTTTAAAGACAAACAATGTTAAACGATGATAGATGCAACAGTTAAAACTGTGGCGAGCTACCAACGCCCGACTCCTAGTGAGAGGGTAGGTAGTTTATTTCAAGTAACAAAGGTATTTTAACAAATATTTAAGAATAGAAAAATAATAATAATACAAAAATAAAAGAAAATAATATAATAATACATTTTGAGATATGTGCCGTGTGCGTGAGTACCTACCTAATGTTGAGTAAGAGAGGGTGAGAGTGTGTGTTGTGTGTTTTGTGTCGTGTTTGTGTGTTTTCCGGCCGGCCGGCTATCGCTGAAAACCAGCGCTGGGGCTCTGTCTCGCATAGGGTCGCAGCATTACGCTGAGCGATAGCCGTTTTGCGTGGATGTCACGCATATTTTCCCCCAACTTGTACTTTTTTGTATTGGTTTTCCTTCTTTGCGTCATGTTTACCGCAAATAAACGTATTTTCTTTCTCTATTTTTTCTTTATACAAGGTGTCGTTTTGCATCCTCGTCAAATTTCAGGAGGCTGCTATGAAAGACATACATAATCAAATAAAATTACGATATCTGCTCAATAATTAATACATACTTGGTTTTTTAGTTATTTAAATTTGACAGTATTTTAGAATACACCACTTTCACTGTACAGAATCACCCCATTGCGTATGCGGTAGTGTGTATAAAAGCGCAGTTACAGTGCGGCGGACACAGGCCGCGTTTTAACATGCGTGTCCCACACATGCCAATTTCCGAAAATTTGAAAAAGAAAAGTCCTAAGTACTTATTTTATTATTGATTCTTGTCGAGAATCATTAGTATAGTTACCTCCTTGTACTTGAGGAGGATGCAAAACGACACCTTGTATAACAAAAAATGTCAGCTTCTGTCAAAGTCTCTTATACCCTTCTGATCTTTATTCTTAGGTAGATTTTAAAGGTATGTTTGCATATTTTGAGACTTCTATTAGCCTCGTATCGCCATAAGTTTAATACTCTAATTCAATAGCATGCATGTTGTGGGCAAGAGATTAACTAATAAGCTAGCTAAGTAGTTAACGGGGCTAACTGCCCCGGCTAGCCCGTCGTAGTGTCTCTAGGAGTGTAACGCATACCTACGCTTTGTCCTGTGAGGTGTCTCCTAGCGAGACTACACTCAACTCCACGCTTTAATAACTCTCTCTAGCCTTAATTTGTCTCGCAATTCGGTGCTAGTTTATTCATGTACGCGTTTCGCGTGCGCGCCGATGCATACGCTAATTCTTTGAGGTCAACAGTGCGCGAAAATCGAGCAGTGTCACGTAAACTTGTTAGTTTTATTACTTCGCTTATCCGCGCCGAACGTTCGCGTGGCTCGCTGGATATAAGGGACACAAAATGGCAAAAGTTTCTCAATGGGCTCAGTCACCCTTGATGCCCTTGGATGTAGGTAACTGTGTCTAGCTATTAATTGAAATGTATGCGTCTGTGTCTTTTAGGGGTTAGGTCATGTAACACCGAGGTAGGTAGCAGGACTCTTGCTATCTTAAATATCTTGTAGGACATGTTATGAGGCAAATCTTAATCTCAATATAACAATTTTGAATTTCGTCTGTCTGTCTGTTTGTCTGTCCCCGCTTTAGCTCAGAGGCGCTTAGAACTAGACAGCTGTAATTTGGTATAAGTTTACACTAGACAAAGTTTTTTTAGGGGACGCCCCTTGCACGTAATGTGATATTTTTTTTCTCGTCTATCCCTTGGTGTGGGATATCGTTGGATAGGCTGTTCAAAAATATTGCGGGTCTGTGAACACCATTTTTCGAGTCAGGGATCCGTTTGCGTAATATTTAGCTTTAAAGTGCTAATTTTTCTTAGAGTCAAGTGTGTGTGTGTCCCTGCCAGCTGCAGAATTGTTTGCTTATGGAAATATGAAAAAAATCATGGCAGTAGTACATATAATGAAATTAAAAGGAAAACTATCACAGCTAAGTAGGCATTACAAGTTAACTAGTACCTAATATTAGTCGACCAACTTAAATTTACAGTTTGAGAATTTACTGTGGTATATATCGATGTATGAGAGAACATGTTTTTCAACTACAATGTTAAGGTCGTTTTTGGGATAAATTCATCCCAACTACGGAACCATTCATTATGTGTGGTCGGACACGCACTGGGCCGGTTTTTGATATTTTATTTTGTAAGAGAAAACAAGCAATAGTATATTAAAAATAAATGGAAATAACTTAACAAATACACTACCCAATACATAATGAACAAATATATTCTGTTCCACTCCTGCACAAAGGCCTCCCTCCACCCCTTCCATCTTTCGCGAATTCGAACTAATCAGTTTAAAATAATCGCTGAAGTAAAATCATGTTTTGAATTATTTCAGGGACTCTTGAGAATCGTTTTTGAGGAGACACGAAGGAGGCTGTAGTGATCAGTAATCTATTTTATTGGTTCTCTTTGTTGCTTTCCGTCCTTCGTAAAGAGGTTGCAATATCGTTAAGTGTGTTTCCGTTAAAACGATTGAGGATCAGATAAGGACATACTAGAACGTCCTTTAGTAAGACACAATAAATATAGTAGGTACTTACCTACCTACTAGATAACTATTCAGATAAGAGCAAGATGTGCAAACATAATCTGTCGACATGAGGCATTATCGAATCACTCAACATCCAGTCCGGTGTTCCAATTGTCCCTTCCCCTGCCTCGTATCGCCATAAGTTTAATACTCTAATTCAATAGCATGCATGTTGTGGGCAAGAGATTAACTAATAAGCTAGCTAAGTAGTTAACGGGGCTAACTGCCCCGGCTAGCCCGTCGTAGTGTCTCTAGGAGTGTAACTCGCATACCTACGCTTTGTCCTGTGAGGTGTCTCCTAGCGAGACTACACTCAACTCCACGCTTTAATAACTC
This sequence comes from Atethmia centrago, assembly GCA_905333075.3. Taxonomy (NCBI): domain Eukaryota; kingdom Metazoa; phylum Arthropoda; class Insecta; order Lepidoptera; family Noctuidae; genus Atethmia; species Atethmia centrago. Next base: position 22,107,636 of record HG995378.1, on the reverse strand, counting down.
TCTCTAGCCTTAATTTGTCTCGCAATTCGGTGCTAGTTTATTCATGTACGCGTTTCGCGTGCGCGCCGATGCATACGCTAATTCTTTGAGGTCAACAGTGCGCGAAAATCGAGCAGTGTCACGTAAACTTGTTAGTTTTATTACTTCGCTTATCCGCGCCGAACGTTCGCGTGGCTCGCTGGATATAAGGGACACAAAATGGCAAAAGTTTCTCAATGGGCTCAGTCACCCTTGATGCCCTTGGATGTAGGTAACTGTGTCTAGCTATTAATTGAAATGTATGCGTCTGTGTCTTTTAGGGGTTAGGTCATGTAACACCGAGGTAGGTAGCAGGACTCTTGCTATCTTAAATATCTTGTAGGACATGTTATGAGGCAAATCTTAATCTCAATATAACAATTTTGAATTTCGTCTGTCTGTCTGTTTGTCTGTCCCCGCTTTAGCTCAGAGGCGCTTAGAACTAGACAGCTGTAATTTGGTATAAGTTTACACTAGACAAAGTTTTTTTAGGGGACGCCCCTTGCACGTAATGTGATATTTTTTTTCTCGTCTATCCCTTGGTGTGGGATATCGTTGGATAGGCTGTTCAAAAATATTGCGGGTCTGTGAACACCATTTTTCGAGTCAGGGATCCGTTTGCGTAATATTTAGCTTTAAAGTGCTAATTTTTCTTAGAGTCAAGTGTGTGTGTGTCCCTGCCAGCTGCAGAATTGTTTGCTTATGGAAATATGAAAAAAATCATGGCAGTAGTACATATAATGAAATTAAAAGGAAAACTATCACAGCTAAGTAGGCATTACAAGTTAACTAGTACCTAATATTAGTCGACCAACTTAAATTTACAGTTTGAGAATTTACTGTGGTATATATCGATGTATGAGAGAACATGTTTTTCAACTACAATGTTAAGGTCGTTTTTGGGATAAATTCATCCCAACTACGGAACCATTCATTATGTGTGGTCGGACACGCACTGGGCCGGTTTTTGATATTTTATTTTGTAAGAGAAAACAAGTAGCGTCAGGTAGGATGACAGTTCACTAGCGTCAGATAGGATGACAGTTCACTAGCGTCAGGTAGGATGACAGTTCACTAGCGTCAGGTAGGATGACAGTTCACTAGCGTCAGGTAGGATGACAGTTCACTAGCGTCAGGTAGGATGACAGTTCACTAGCGTCAGATAGGATGACAGTTAACTAGCGTCAGGTAGGATGACAGTTCACTAGCGTCAGATAGGATGACAGTTCACTAGCGTCAGGTAGGATGACAGTTCAGTAGCTTCAGGTAGGATGACAGTTCAGTAGCGTTAGGTAGGATGACAGTTCACTAGCGTCAGGTAGGATGACAGTTCACTAGCGTCAGGTAGGATGACAGTTCACTAGCGTCAGGTAGGATGACAGTTCACTAGCGTCAGGTAGGATGACAGTTCACTAGCGTCAGGTAGGATGACAGTTCACTAGCGTCAGGTAGGATGACAGTTCACTAGCGTCAGGTAGGATGACAGTTCAGTAGCTTCAGGTAGGATGACAGTTCAGTAGCGTTAGGTAGGATGACAGTTCACTAGCGTCAGGTAGGATGACAGTTCAGTAGCTTCAGGTAGGATGACAGTTCAGTAGCGTTAGGTAGGATGACAGTTCACTAGCGTCAGGTAGGATGACAGTTCACTAGCGTCAGATAGGATGACAGTTCACTAGCGTCAGATAGGATGACAGTTCACTAGCGTCAGGTAGGATGACAGTTCACTAGCGTCAGGTAGGATGACAGTTCACTAGCGTCAGGTAGGATGACAGTTCAGTAGCTTCAGGTAGGATGACAGTTCACTAGCGTCAGATAGGATGACAGTTCACTAGCGTCAGGTAGGATGACAGTTCACTAGCGTCAGGTAGGATGACAGTTCACTAGCGTCAGGTAGGATGACAGTTCAGTAGCTTCAGGTAGGATGACAGTTCAGTAGCGTTAGGTAGGATGACAGTTCACTAGCGTCAGGTAGGATGACAGTTCAGTAGCGTCAGGTAGGATGACAGTTCAGTAGCGTTAGGTAGGATGACAGTTCACTAGCGTCAGGTAGGATGACAGTTCACTAGCGTCAGATAGGATGACAGTTCACTAGCGTCAGATAGGATGACAGTTCACTAGCGTCAGGTAGGATGACAGTTCACTAGCGTCAGGTAGGATGACAGTTCACTAGCGTCAGGTAGGATGACAGTTCAGTAGCTTCAGGTAGGATGACAGTTCAGTAGCGTTAGGTAGGATGACAGTTCACTAGCGTCAGGTAGGATGACAGTTCACTAGCGTCAGGTAGGATGACAGTTCAGTAGCTTCAGGTAGGATGACAGTTCAGTAGCTTCAGGTAGGATGACAGTTCAGTAGCGTTAGGTAGGATGACAGTTCACTAGCGTCAGGTAGGATGACAGTTCAGTAGCTTCAGGTAGGATGACAGTTCAGTAGCTTCAGGTAGGATGACAGTTCAGTAGCGTTAGGTAGGATGACAGTTCACTAGCGTCAGGTAGGATGACAGTTCACTAGCGTCAGATAGGATGACAGTTCACTAGCGTCAGGTAGGATGACAGTTCACTAGCGTCAGGTAGGATGACAGTTCACTAGCGTCAGGTAGGATGACAGTTCACTAGCGTCAGGTAGGATGACAGTTCACTAGCGTCAGGTAGGATGACAGTTCAGTAGCTTCAGGTAGGATGACAGTTCAGTAGCGTTAGGTAGGATGACAGTTCACTAGCGTCAGGTAGGATGACAGTTCAGTAGCTTCAGGTAGGATGACAGTTCAGTAGCGTCAGGTAGGATGACAGTTCAGTAGCGTTAGGTAGGATGACAGTTCACTAGCGTCAGGTAGGATGACAGTTCACTAGCGTCAGGTAGGATGACAGTTCACTAGCGTCAGGTAGGATGACAGTTCACTAGCGTCAGGTAGGATGACAGTTCACTAGCGTCAGGTAGGATGACAGTTCACTAGCGTCAGGTAGGATGACAGTTCACTAGCGTCAGGTAGGATGACAGTTCACTAGCGTCAGGTAGGATGACAGTTCACTAGCGTCAGATAGGATGACAGTTCACTAGCGTCAGATAGGATGACAGTTCACTAGCGTCAGGTAGGATGACAGTTCACTAGCGTCAGGTAGGATGACAGTTCACTAGCGTCAGGTAGGATGACAGTTCACTAGCGTCAGGTAGGATGACAGTTCACTAGCGTCAGGTAGGATGACAGTTCACTAGCGTCAGGTTGGATGACAGTTCACTAGCGTCAGGTTGGATGACAGTTCACTAGCGTCAGGTTGGATGACAGTTCACTAGCGTCAGGTAGGATGACAGTTCACTAGCGTCAGGTAGGATGACAGTTCACTAGCGTCAGGTAGGATGACAGTTCACTAGCGTCAGGTGGGATGACAGTTCACTAACGTCAGGTAGGATGACAGTTCACTAGCGTCAGGTAGGATGACAGTTCAGTAGCGTCAGGTAGGATGACAGTTCACTAGCGTCAGGTTGGATGACAGTTCACTAGCGTCAGGTAGGATGACAGTTCACTAGCGTCAGGTTGGATGACAGTTCACTAGCGTCAGGTAGGATGACAGTTCACTAGCGTCAGGTTGGATGACAGTTCACTAGCGTCAGGTAGGATGACAGTTCACTAGCGTCAGGTTGGATGACAGTTCACTAGCGTCAGGTAGGATGACAGTTCACTAGCGTCAGGTAGGATGACAGTTCACTAACGTCAGGTAGGATGACAGTTCACTAGCGTCAGGTAGGATGACAGTTCACTAGCGTCAGGTAGGATGACAGTTCAGTAGCGTCAGGTAGGATGACAGTTCACTAGCGTCAGGTAGGATGACAGTTCACTAGCGTCAGGTAGGATGACAGTTCACTAGCGTCAGGTTGGATGACAGTTCACTAGCGTCAGGTAGGATGACAGTTCATTAGCGTCAGGTAGGATGACAGTTCACTAGCGTCAGGTAGGATGACAGTTCACTAGCGTCAGGTAGGATGACAGTTCAGTAGCGTCAGGTAGGATGACAGTTCAGTAGCGTTAGGTAGGATGACAGTTCACTAGCGTCAGGTAGGATGACAGTTCACTAGCGTCAGGTTGGATGACAGTTCACTAGCGTCAGATAGGATGACAGTTCACTAGCGTCAGGTAGGATGACAGTTCATTAGCGTCAGGTAGGATGACAGTTCAGTAGCTTCAGGTAGGATGACAGTTCACTAGCGTCAGGTAGGATGACAGTTCAGTAGCGTCAGGTAGGATGACAGTTCACTAGCGTCAGGTAGGATGACAGTTCAGGTAGGATGACAGTTCAGTAGCTTCAGGTAGGATGACAGTTCAGTAGCGTTAGGTAGGATGACAGTTCACTAGCGTCAGGTAGGATGACAGTTCAGTAGCTTCAGGTAGGATGACAGTTCAGTAGCGTTAGGTAGGATGACAGTTCACTAGCGTCAGGTAGGATGACAGTTCAGTAGCGTCAGGTAGGATGACAGTTCACTAGCGTCAGGTAGGATGACAGTTCAGTAGCTTCAGGTAGGATGACAGTTCAGTAGCTTCAGGTAGGATGACAGTTCAGTAGCTTCAGGTAGGATGACAGTTCACTAGCGTTAGGTAGGATGACAGTTCACTAGCGTCAGGTAGGATGACAGTTCACTAGCGTCAGGTAGGATGACAGTTCATTAGCGTCAGGTAGGATGACAGTTCAGTAGCGTCAGGTTGGATGACAGTTCACTAGCGTCAGGTAGGATGACAGTTCATTAGCGTCAGGTAGGATGACAGTTCACTAGCGTCAGGTTGGATGACAGTTCACTAGCGTCAGGTAGGATGACAGTTCACTAGCGTCAGGTAGGATGACAGTTCACTAGCGTCAGGTTGGATGACAGTTCACTAGCGTCAGGTTGGATGACAGTTCACTAGCGTCAGGTAGGATGACAGTTCACTAGCGTCAGGTTGGATGACAGTTCACTAGCGTCAGGTAGGATGACAGTTCAGTAGCGTCAGGTAGGATGACAGTTCACTAGCGTCAGGTTGGATGACAGTTCACTAGCGTCAGGTAGGATGACAGTTCAGTAGCGTCAGGTAGGATGACAGTTCACTAGCGTCAGGTAGGATGACAGTTCACTAGCGTCAGGTTGGATGACAGTTCACTAGCGTCAGGTTGGATGACAGTTCACTAGCGTCAGGTAGGATGACAGTTCACTAGCGTCAGGTTGGATGACAGTTCACTAGCGTCAGGTAGGATGACAGTTCACTAGCGTCAGGTTGGATGACAGTTCACTAGCGTCAGGTTGGATGACAGTTCACTAGCGTCAGGTTGGATGACAGTTCACTAGCGTCAGGTTGGATGACAGTTCACTAGCGTCAGGTAGGATGACAGTTCACTAGCGTCAGGTTGGATGACAGTTCACTAGCGTCAGGTAGGATGACAGTTCACTAGCGTCAGGTTGGATGACAGTTCACTAGCGTCAGGTAGGATGACAGTTCACTAGCGTCAGGTAGGATGACAGTTCAGTAGCGTCAGGTTGGATGACAGTTCACTAGCGTCAGGTAGGATGACAGTTCACTAGCGTCAGGTTGGATGACAGTTCACTAGCGTCAGGTAGGATGACAGTTCAGTAGCGTCAGGTAGGATGACAGTTCACTAGCGTCAGGTTGGATGACAGTTCACTAGCGTCAGGTTGGATGACAGTTCACTAGCGTCAGGTAGGATGACAGTTCACTAGCGTCAGGTAGGATGACAGTTCACTAGCGTCAGGTTGGATGACAGTTCACTAGCGTCAGGTAGGATGACAGTTCAGTAGCGTCAGGTAGGATGACAGTTCACTAGCGTCAGGTTGGATGACAGTTCAGTAGCGTCAGGTAGGATGACAGTTCAGTAGCGTCAGGTAGGATGACAGTTCACTAGCGTCAGGTAGGATGACAGTTCACTAGCGTCAGGTAGGATGACAGTTCAGTAGCGTCAGGTAGGATGACAGTTCACTAGCCTCAGGTTGGATGACAGTTCACTAGCGTCAGGTAGGATGACAGTTCACTAGCGTCAGGTAGGATGACAGTTCATTAGCGTCAGGTAGGATGACAGTTCACTAGCGTCAGGTTGGATGACAGTTCACTAGCGTCAGGTAGGATGACAGTTCACTAGCGTCAGGTTGGATGACAGTTCACTAGCGTCAGGTTGGATGACAGTTCACTAGCGTCAGGTAGGATGACAGTTCACTAGCGTCAGGTTGGATGACAGTTCACTAGCGTCAGGTAGGATGACAGTTCAGTAGCGTCAGGTAGGATGACAGTTCACTAGCGTCAGGTAGGATGACAGTTCACTAGCGTCAGGTTGGATGTCAGTTCACTAGCGTCAGGTTGGATGACAGTTCACTAGCGTCAGGTAGGATGACAGTTCACTAGCGTCAGGTTGGATGACAGTTCACTGGCGTCAGGTAGGATGACAGTTCACTAGCGTCAGGTTGGATGACAGTTCACTAACGTCAGGTAGGATGACAGTTCACTAGCGTCAGATAGGATGACAGTTCACTAGCGTCAGGTAGGATGACAGTTCAGTAGCTTCAGGTAGGATGACAGTTCAGTAGCGTTAGGTAGGATGACAGTTCACTAGCGTCAGGTAGGATGACAGTTCACTAGCGTCAGATAGGATGACAGTTCACTAGCGTCAGGTAGGATGACAGTTCACTAGCGTCAGGTAGGATGACAGTTCAGTAGCTTCAGGTAGGATGACAGTTCAGTAGCGTTAGGTAGGATGACAGTTCACTAGCGTCAGGTACCTACCTACCTGACGCTAGTGAACTGTCATCCTACCTGACGCTAGTGAACTGTCATCCTACCTGACGCTAGTGAACTGTCATCCTACCTGACGCTAGTGAACTGTCATCCTACCTGACGCTAGTGAACTGTCATCCTACCTGACGCTAGTGAACTGTCATCCTACCTGACGCTAGTGAACTGTCATCCTACCTGACGCTAGTGAACTGTCATCCTACCTGACGCTAGTGAACTGTCATCCTACCTGACGCTAGTGAACTGTCATCCTACCTGACGCTAGTGAACTGTCATCCTACCTGACGCTAGTGAACTGTCATCCTACCTGACGCTAGTGAACTGTCATCCTATCTGACGCTAGTGAACTGTCATCCTACCTGACGCTAGTGAACTGTCATCCTACCTGACGCTAGTGAACTGTCATCCTACCTGACGCTAGTGAACTGTCATCCTACCTGACGCTAGTGAACTGTCATCCTACCTGACGCTAGTGAACTGTCATCCAACCTGACGCTAGTGAACTGTCATCCTACCTGACGCTAGTGAACTGTCATCCTACCTGACGCTAGTGAACTGTCATCCTACCTGACGCTAGTGAACTGTCATCCTACCTGACGCTAGTGAACTGTCATCCTACCTGACGCTAGTGAACTGTCATCCTACCTGACGCTAGTGAACTGTCATCCTACCTGACGCTAGTGAACTGTCATCCTACCTGACGCTAGTGAACTGTCATCCTACCTGACGCTAGTGAACTGTCATCCTACCTGACGCTAGTGAACTGTCATCCAACCTGACGCTAGTGAACTGTCATCCTACCTGACGCTAGTGAACTGTCATCCTACCTGACGCTAGTGAACTGTCATCCTACCTGACGCTAGTGAACTGTCATCCTACCTGACGCTAGTGAACTGTCATCCTACCTGACGCTAGTGAACTGTCATCCAACCTGACGCTAGTGAACTGTCATCCTACCTGACGCTAGTGAACTGTCATCCTACCTGACGCTAGTGAACTGTCATCCTACCTGACGCTAGTGAACTGTCATCCTACCTGACGCTAGTGAACTGTCATCCTACCTGACACTAGTGAACTGTCATCCTACCTGACGCTAGTGAACTGTCATCCTACCTGACGCTAGTGAACTGTCATCCTACCTGACGCTAGTGAACTGTCATCCTACCTGACGCTAGTGAACTGTCATCCAACCTGACGCTAGTGAACTGTCATCCTACCTGACGCTAGTGAACTGTCATCCAACCTGACGCTAGTGAACTGTCATCCTACCTGACGCTAGTGAACTGTCATCCAACCTGACGCTAGTGAACTGTCATCCAACCTGACGCTAGTGAACTGTCATCCTACCTGACGCTACTGAACTGTCATCCTACCTGACGCTAGTGAACTGTCATCCTACCTGACGTTAGTGAACTGTCATCCAACCTGACGCTAGTGAACTGTCATCCTACCTGACGCTAGTGAACTGTCATCCAACCTGACGCTAGTGAACTGTCATCCTACCTGACGCTAGTGAACTGTCATCCAACCTGACGCTAGTGAACTGTCATCCTACCTGACGCTAGTGAACTGTCATCCAACCTGACGCTAGTGAACTGTCATCCTACCTGACGCTAGTGAACTGTCATCCAACCTGACGCTAGTGAACTGTCATCCTACCTGACGCTACTGAACTGTCATCCTACCTGACGCTAGTGAACTGTCATCCTACCTGACGTTAGTGAACTGTCATCCAACCTGACGCTAGTGAACTGTCATCCTACCTGACGCCAGTGAACTGTCATCCAACCTGACGCTAGTGAACTGTCATCCTACCTGACGCTAGTGAACTGTCATCCAACCTGACGCTAGTGAACTGACATCCAACCTGACGCTAGTGAACTGTCATCCTACCTGACGCTAGTGAACTGTCATCCTACCTGACGCTACTGAACTGTCATCCTACCTGACGCTAGTGAACTGTCATCCAACCTGACGCTAGTGAACTGTCATCCTACCTGACGCTAGTGAACTGTCATCCAACCTGACGCTAGTGAACTGTCATCCAACCTGACGCTAGTGAACTGTCATCCTACCTGACGCTAGTGAACTGTCATCCAACCTGACGCTAGTGAACTGTCATCCTACCTGACGCTAGTGAACTGTCATCCTACCTGACGCTAGTGAACTGTCATCCTACCTGACGCTAGTGAACTGTCATCCAACCTGAGGCTAGTGAACTGTCATCCTACCTGACGCTACTGAACTGTCATCCTACCTGACGCTAGTGAACTGTCATCCTACCTGACGCTAGTGAACTGTCATCCTACCTGACGCTACTGAACTGTCATCCTACCTGACGCTACTGAACTGTCATCCAACCTGACGCTAGTGAACTGTCATCCTACCTGACGCTACTGAACTGTCATCCTACCTGACGCTAGTGAACTGTCATCCAACCTGACGCTAGTGAACTGTCATCCAACCTGACGCTAGTGAACTGTCATCCTACCTGACGCTAGTGAACTGTCATCCAACCTGACGCTAGTGAACTGTCATCCAACCTGACGCTAGTGAACTGTCATCCTACCTGACGCTACTGAACTGTCATCCTACCTGACGCTAGTGAACTGTCATCCAACCTGACGCTAGTGAACTGTCATCCTACCTGACGCTAGTGAACTGTCATCCAACCTGACGCTACTGAACTGTCATCCTACCTGACGCTAGTGAACTGTCATCCTACCTGACGCTAGTGAACTGTCATCCAACCTGACGCTAGTGAACTGTCATCCTACCTGACGCTAGTGAACTGTCATCCAACCTGACGCTAGTGAACTGTCATCCTACCTGACGCTAGTGAACTGTCATCCAACCTGACGCTAGTGAACTGTCATCCAACCTGACGCTAGTGAACTGTCATCCAACCTGACGCTAGTGAACTGTCATCCAACCTGACGCTAGTGAACTGTCATCCTACCTGACGCTAGTGAACTGTCATCCAACCTGACGCTAGTGAACTGTCGTCCTACCTGACGCTAGTGAACTGTCATCCAACCTGACGCTAGTGAACTGTCATCCAACCTGACGCTAGTGAACTGTCATCCTACCTGACGCTAGTGAACTGTCATCCTACCTGACGCTACTGAACTGTCATCCTACCTGACGCTAGTGAACTGTCATCCAACCTGACGCTAGTGAACTGTCATCCTACCTGACGCTACTGAACTGTCATCCTACCTGACGCTAGTGAACTGTCATCCAACCTGACGCTAGTGAACTGTCATCCTACCTGACGCTAGTGAACTGTCATCCAACCTGACGCTAGTGAACTGTCATCCTACCTGACGCTAGTGAACTGTCATCCAACCTGACGCTAGTGAACTGTCATCCTACCTGACGCTAGTGAACTGTCATCCAACCTGACGCTAGTGAACTGTCATCCTACCTGACGCTAATGAACTGTCATCCTACCTGACGCTAGTGAACTGTCATCCAACCTGACGCTACTGAACTGTCATCCTACCTGATGCTAATGAACTGTCATCCTACCTGACGCTAGTGAACTGTCATCCTACCTGACGCTAGTGAACTGTCATCCTACCTAACGCTAGTGAACTGTCATCCTACCTGAAGCTACTGAACTGTCATCCTACCTGAAGCTACTGAACTGTCATCCTACCTGACGCTAGTGAACTGTCATCCTACCTGACGCTAGTGAACTGTCATCCTACCTGACGCTACTGAACTGTCATCCTACCTGACGCTAGTGAACTGTCATCCTACCTAACGCTACTGAACTGTCATCCTACCTGAAGCTACTGAACTGTCATCCTACCTGACGCTAGTGAACTGTCATCCTACCTAACGCTACTGAACTGTCATCCTACCTGAAGCTACTGAACTGTCATCCTACCTGAACTGTCATCCTACCTGACGCTAGTGAACTGTCATCCTACCTGACGCTACTGAACTGTCATCCTACCTGACGCTAGTGAACTGTCATCCTACCTGAAGCTACTGAACTGTCATCCTACCTGACGCTAATGAACTGTCATCCTACCTGACGCTAGTGAACTGTCATCCTATCTGACGCTAGTGAACTGTCATCCAACCTGACGCTAGTGAACTGTCATCCTACCTGACGCTAGTGAACTGTCATCCTACCTAACGCTACTGAACTGTCATCCTACCTGACGCTACTGAACTGTCATCCTACCTGACGCTAGTGAACTGTCATCCTACCTGACGCTAGTGAACTGTCATCCTACCTGACGCTAGTGAACTGTCATCCTACCTGACGCTAGTGAACTGTCATCCAACCTGACGCTAGTGAACTGTCATCCTACCTGACGCTAGTGAACTGTCATCCAACCTGACGCTAGTGAACTGTCATCCTACCTGACGCTACTGAACTGTCATCCTACCTGACGCTAGTGAACTGTCATCCTACCTGACGCTAGTGAACTGTCATCCTACCTGACGCTAGTGAACTGTCATCCTACCTGACGCTAGTGAACTGTCATCCTACCTGACGCTAGTGAACTGTCATCCAACCTGACGCTAGTGAACTGTCATCCTACCTGACGCTAGTGAACTGTCATCCAACCTGACGCTAGTGAACTGTCATCCTACCTGACGCTAGTGAACTGTCATCCAACCTGACGCTAGTGAACTGTCATCCTACCTGACGCTAGTGAACTGTCATCCAACCTGACGCTAGTGAACTGTCATCCTACCTGACGCTACTGAACTGTCATCCTACCTGACGCTAGTGAACTGTCATCCTACCTGACGTTAGTGAACTGTCATCCAACCTGACGCTAGTGAACTGTCATCCTACCTGACGCTAGTGAACTGTCATCCTACCTGACGCTAGTGAACTGTCATCCTACCTGACGCTAGTGAACTGTCATCCAACCTGACGCTAGTGAACTGTCATCCAACCTGACGCTAGTGAACTGTCATCCAACCTGACGCTAGTGAACTGTCATCCTACCTGACGCTAGTGAACTGTCATCCTACCTGACGCTAGTGAACTGTCATCCTACCTGACGCTAGTGAACTGTCATCCTACCTGACGCTAGTGAACTGTCATCCTACCTGACGCTAGTGAACTGTCATCCTATCTGACGCTAGTGAACTGTCATCCTATCTGACGCTAGTGAACTGTCATCCTACCTGACGCTAGTGAACTGTCATCCTACCTGACGCTAGTGAACTGTCATCCTACCTGACGCTAGTGAACTGTCATCCTACCTGACGCTAGTGAACTGTCATCCTACCTGACGCTAGTGAACTGTCATCCTACCTGACGCTAGTGAACTGTCATCCTATCTGACGCTAGTGAACTGTCATCCTACCTGACGCTAGTGAACTGTCATCCTACCTAACGCTACTGAACTGTCATCCTACCTGACGCTAGTGAACTGTCATCCTACCTAACGCTACTGAACTGTCATCCTACCTGAAGCTACTGAACTGTCATCCTACCTGACGCTAGTGAACTGTCATCCTACCTGACGCTAGTGAACTGTCATCCTACCTGACGCTAGTGAACTGTCATCCTACCTGACGCTAGTGAACTGTCATCCTACCTGACGCTAGTGAACTGTCATCCTACCTGACGCTAGTGAACTGTCATCCTACCTGACGCTAGTGAACTGTCATCCTACCTAACGCTACTGAACTGTCATCCTACCTGAAGCTACTGAACTGTCATCCTACCTGAAGCTACTGAACTGTCATCCTACCTGACGCTAGTGAACTGTCATCCTACCTAACGCTACTGAACTGTCATCCTACCTGAAGCTACTGAACTGTCATCCTACCTGAAGCTACTGAACTGTCATCCTACCTGACGCTAGTGAACTGTCATCCTACCTGACGCTAGTGAACTGTCATCCTACCTAACGCTACTGAACTGTCATCCTACCTGAAGCTACTGAACTGTCATCCTACCTGACGCTAGTGAACTGTCATCCTACCTGACGCTAGTGAACTGTCATCCTACCTGACGCTAGTGAACTGTCATCCTATCTGACGCTAGTGAACTGTCATCCTATCTGACGCTAGTGAACTGTCATCCTACCTGACGCTAGTGAACTGTCATCCTACCTAACGCTACTGAACTGTCATCCTACCTGAAGCTACTGAACTGTCATCCTACCTGACGCTAGTGAACTGTCATCCTACCTAACGCTACTGAACTGTCATCCTACCTGAAGCTACTGAACTGTCATCCTACCTGACGCTAGTGAACTGTCATCCTACCTGACGCTAGTGAACTGTCATCCTATCTGACGCTAGTGAACTGTCATCCTACCTGACGCTAGTGAACTGTCATCCTACCTAACGCTACTGAACTGTCATCCTACCTGAAGCTACTGAACTGTCATCCTACCTGACGCTAGTGAACTGTCATCCTATCTGACGCTAGTGAACTGTCATCCTACCTGACGCTAGTTAACTGTCATCCTATCTGACGCTAGTGAACTGTCATCCTACCTGACGCTAGTGAACTGTCATCCTACCTGACGCTAGTGAACTGTCATCCTACCTGACGCTAGTGAACTGTCATCCTACCTGACGCTAGTGAACTGTCATCCTATCTGACGCTAGTGAACTGTCATCCTACCTGACGCTAGTGAACTGTCATCCTACCTGACGCTAGTGAACTGTCATCCTATCTGACGCTAGTGAACTGTCATCCTACCTGACGCTAGTGAACTGTCATCCTACCTGACGCTAGTGAACTGTCATCCTACCTGACGCTAGTGAACTGTCATCCTACCTGACGCTAGTGAACTGTCATCCTACCTGACGCTAGTGAACTGTCATCCTATCTGACGCTAGTGAACTGTCATCCTACCTGACGCTAGTGAACTGTCATCCTACCTAACGCTACTGAACTGTCATCCTACCTGAAGCTACTGAACTGTCATCCTACCTGAAGCTACTGAACTGTCATCCTACCTGACGCTAGTGAACTGTCATCCTACCTAACGCTACTGAACTGTCATCCTACCTGAAGCTACTGAACTGTCATCCTACCTGACGCTAGTGAACTGTCATCCTACCTGACGCTAGTGAACTGTCATCCTACCTGACGCTAGTGAACTGTCATCCTACCTGACGCTAGTGAACTGTCATCCTACCTAACGCTACTGAACTGTCATCCTACCTGACGCTACTGAACTGTCATCCTACCTGAAGCTACTGAACTGTCATCCTACCTGACGCTAGTGAACTGTCATCCTACCTAACGCTACTGAACTGTCATCCTACCTGAAGCTACTGAACTGTCATCCTACCTGACGCTAGTGAACTGTCATCCTACCTGACGCTAGTGAACTGTCATCCTATCTGACGCTAGTGAACTGTCATCCTACCTGACGCTAGTGAACTGTCATCCTACCTAACGCTACTGAACTGTCATCCTACCTGAAGCTACTGAACTGTCATCCTACCTGAAGCTACTGAACTGTCATCCTACCTGAAGCTACTGAACTGTCATCCTACCTGACGCTAGTGAACTGTCATCTTACGCAAAACGCAATAACACTTTACCCGACCCGGGAATTGAACCCAGGACCTCATGCTCAGCAGTAGCGCTTGCGACCAATAGACCAACGAGGCAGAAATCTATCTAGAGGCTATCAAATTAATTTTGACTGTATTTTCAACACAATGGTGCCGATTCCCTTGTTCACAAACTAAACAAAATTTAAGTTCAGTGCATCTTTTTCTTTCTATTTCATTAACAAAAGGACAGAAGATACAATTTAGTTTAGTCCTGTCAAATTAATTAGCACCTGTCATTACTCCATACAAGTTTAGACGTAATTAAAAACTTGCCTACTAAAATTACTTCAATTTACGTCAAGCGCTGATTAATTTAAACTTACGACCTACAACTCGTAAGTCGCGGCCGTTACCACTACTACATTTACTTACAATATGATATGAATAATATTCGTAGCTTGTATGGGTACTTCTTTCAAACATAAACTTTGGAAAAATGTTTGTAACATTTCTCCAGGAACTAAGTATGAAAGTTTCTGGAAGCCAAAAAGTCATGTTTAATTCAGAAGCAATACATTTCTAAACCAATGTTACTCAAACAAAACGACATGTAAGTACAATTCTTTCTAATATTATAAATGCGAAAGTGAGTTTATTTGTTTGTTACGCTTTCACGCTGAAACGGCTGAACGAATTTAGATGAAATTTGGCACATGGGTAGACCATGACCTGGATTAGGACATAGAATATATTTTATCCCGATATTCCCACAGGAGGGAGACTTAAGCGGGTAAAACCACGGGGCACAGCTAGTCTAAAATAAAACAGTATTTATTCAGTAAAACAGGACGAAATTCGGAAAACATTCCATCAATTACCGATTCATGTAAACAGGACTTATAAATAAAAAGTTTCTTAGGCCTGGTGGCACCACAAATCACTAGCATATTCAAAAACTGTTATAGACTGTTTGGTATGCTACAGCTGCAGTGACATATAAAAGAAAAAACATTGTCACTAGTGTGTGTCAAGTGAAACCGTCACGTTGATTTTTTCTAATCTTTAGTTCCTACTCTCTTTACGACTTTCATATTATTATTTCCCATTCAATATTCTTTCACTGAAAAAGGTACTTGCATTAAAAACACCGTCTCAGTCAGTTTCAATCGTTTGACAGATATAGAACGATGTTTTAAATTCTATGGTGCAAATGGGCCTTACACTGTCTGTCGCACAGCGTCAACGGGACGTCAATTATTCAAACCGAATGTGACATTCCAGTATTCCCGGCGGTGGTGTACGGTGGACACGCGGTCATTGTACGAGTAAATGTATGTAGGTACCGACAGTTCGGCGCCGTCATCTTGTTCTCGTTGACGTCTCGTTGACGGTCCGGCCTTAGAGTCAGAACTCTTCTTCTACCATCTTTAAATCAAAAGTAGACTAGATAAGGGTTGCCAACCATACTTTAAAACAAATCTAGTATCCTGCTATATTAGAGGCAGTCTGCGCAAAGGTGGCCCAGTGGTAACGGCCTCGACTTACGAGTTGTACGTCGTAGGTACGAACCAAGACAGGCGCTTTACTTTGTGTAGGTAAATTATTTCATTACCACTGCTCTCAAAACGGCGAAGGAAAACATCGTGAGGAAACCGGCATGTCCTAGAACCAAAAATTCGAAGATATGTGACATCTACCAACCCGCACTGGGCCCGCGTGGTAGATTAGGGCCCTTCCCCCTCTCACTGAGAGGAGGCCTGTGTCCCAGCAGTGGGAACATGATAAAAAAGCCCTAAATATTATATTAAAAAAAAATAGTAGGTAAGCGAAACGACAATATTTTTAATTCAATACAAAATGGCGAGATGATCGCAATAGGGCCAGTATTATAATAAATCTCATAAAACCTGAATTATTGGTATTTTGTAACCATAATTTAGAGTGTAAAAATAGTTACGAGACATTAAGAAAAAAAAAATAGAATATTTGTGCGCTGTTGACGGTAAGGCGTTCATTTAAGTAATATTGACATCTGTACTTTTTTGTTTACCTGTGTTCTACAAATAAACATATTATTTAAATTTGATTTTGAATCATAGTAGTAAAAAATATGCATTTAAAGAATAAAAATGTTTTTGAAACATATCGTGAGGAGAAGCAAAAATTCAAAGGCATGTGACATCTACCAACCCGCACTGGGCCCGCGTGCTGGGGCCCACTCCCTCTCACCCAGAGGTGGCCTGTGTCCCAGCAGTCGGAACATTATAGGCTGATTGTACTACTATATTTATACATGGCTTCAAAATATACTATAATTGATATAAAAAAAGTTGGCAACCCTAGATACCTACACGAAAATTAAGTTATCCATTAGAACAAGGTTATATTTATTATACCCTAAGGATTTTCAAATAATCCTTATAGCACAGAGTCAACAGGAAGAGACTGAAACATTTAAATAATTAATTAACTTCACAAGTCTCGGCAAAGGCGCCTCTTATTCCGAATATAATATTTGGCATAAGGAACATGCGTATTCATTTACGGAGATTTATTTTTAATGTAAGGAGAAAAGAATCTATAATGTCAAAACATACCAGCAGAACCAAAAAAGACATGAAGATATAACGTAAATTCTACACGCTTTGTGACTCTAAGTAGACTAATTTTGCAAATATAATGTTATTTTAAAGTTAATAGAGAATAATTATAATAGAATACTCTTTAGGGATTTTCTAAATTATTGTAGGTACTTTAACAATGAGGAAAAAATAAAAACGTTTTTACACAAAAAAAAAACAAACTATCGACTTCCAAAACAACACAGTTTGAAACACAATCTGAGAGTTTTGAAGGATTTTGCTAATCCATTGCTTGAAAAATTCGACTGCTCAACAACGTAATTAAAGCGATGGATGTGGGTGAACTGTCTAAATGAAACCCATTGCGATTAATTGTCATTTTAATGTGTGTTACGCAATAACACGGCAGTTAATTTCAATTAAGTAATTATTTTGTTTGAATTTGAATGGTTACTTGCTTAATGTTAAACGATTTAGCAATCGGATAACAATGCTAATCATAGGTTATATAAGTAGGAGGGGCTTGTGGCTAAGTAATAACAGCCGCGACGGGTCGATCGATCAGGTTAAGTTACGCTTGCCGCGCTCTTTACCCCTCCGTGCCTCAAAACGCACGTTAAGCCGTTGGTCCCGGCTGTCATTTGTAGATCTTTGACAGTCGTTCCGGGTCTTCAGAAACTCGAAAGTCTAACAACCAGTCTAACCAAGGTGTATAGAGTTACCCAGTAACTGGGTTGTGGAGGTCAGATAGGCAGTCGCTCCATGTAAAATACTGGTATTCAGCTGTATCCGGTAAGACGATCCCAACATAGTTGGGAAAAGGCTAGGCAGATGAGGTTATATACGTAGGATTATTGATAGACAAAGATATTTTTATATCTTTTTTAATATTTATTCAGTGATTGATAAGTTTTCAAAAAGCCTTTGTAAAATAATAGAATACTACTTGGAACACAATCTTTGATTTTTAAGCTGTTAAATTTATGGTGATATGAATATTTCCTTTTCTTTATATAGGGTTTTTTTTTTTTGATTGGAAATCATCAAATAACTTCTCCCGCTCTGGGCGGAGCGGGAGGGTGTGTCAGATTCTTACTGACTAAAACCCACCCGTATTCCTTCCTGTTGCCTGTGTTGCGGGGGCCTCGGTGACCCATTAGTACCTTCCCGCAACCCCGGCTGGCAACGGCCCTAGTGGACACCTACATTTGTGCTGACGACATCTCTTTGAGGCACGCGTGGAAAACAACGCGCCGCTGACCCAGGCCTGGTCCTTATCGGACGGTGAGCTACCCTTGGCTCACCGTCCGGAAGCCCGTTTTTATGTAGGGGTAAAGGAGAGACGCAACTTAATGGCTCAATGGTCGCAGTGAAACTTCGATCTAGTACAAGTCAACTACTTTCTTAATATATTAGTTAGCACAATAAAAAGCTGTTAGTTAAGCTCAAACTATAGCTTTTGGTGTGAGAGATCTTCCAGATAATTCGAATAGTAGCATATCTAATGTAGTACCTAGATATGTGCGTACAAACAAATATTAACATTTCTTCCAGCTTCAGTAATACAATACAAATTGAGCGAAGAAAGGCCCACATAATTAAAAAACATTCGGCTTTAAGGCTCCTACATACTGGCGCGACTTATCGCGCGACGCGTCGCGACACAAAGGCACCGCGTGTAGCGCTACAAGCGGTGCCTTTGTGTCGCGACGCGTCGCGCCAGTATGTAGGAGCCTTTATTCCAAAACAAGACATACCATTTTATTTTATTTATTTATTTTCAAACAATCTTTACGCTGAGGTTTAGACGATCGAGCCATGTTTGCATTTCGAAGTTCTAATTGCAAAACTAAAGCCCACTTGAACCAAAAATCACTAAGTGCATATAGCTAAACGAATTTAAAACCGTTTCGTTTTAATTCGTTTGAAGATGACAGAGACAGGACGATGTTTTAAATATGTTTTTTTAACGTTAAATGCATTTTAGTGATTTGTGGTGCAACTAGGCCTTTTTTTTGTGTGGGAAATTATCAAATAACTTCTCCCGCTCTGGGCGGAGCGGCAGTGAGTGTCAGACTCTTACTGACTAAAACCCACCCGTGTTCCTTCGGTTGCCTGTGTTGCCAGGGGCCTCGGTAACCCTTTCGAATTTTCTCGCCTAGGCCTAAGTTGTAAATTTTGTACTAAGAACTTTAACCCAATCGAAATAAAGCTTAAAATTAAAAAAAAAGGCTTGATGGTTTAAAAGCCTTAGTCCAAAGTGATAACTCCTTTTGTAATTCAGATCAATTATATATCATTATTAACTGTGGCCAGGATTGAAATATAAACCAATCCCCATTACCTATCAGTATAGATCGCTGACGTGATAAATCCTAAATGTGAAAGCTTGAATCCAAACAACGTATCTAAACCAACAACAATCAAATGAATGTAACGTACGAACGTTTTCCATTACTCTAAATGCATTTACTGTACCCACTCGTTTAGAGGCTACGTAGGTATCTATTATGGAGGTACAGTCGACAAAAGAGGTTGGATTTCAGGCAACTAAAACACTTTTTTTGGAATTTGAAGGGCCAGGAGTTGTTATAGGTACGTAGGCTATGTTCCTTGTCATTGCGTAATAGAAATACAGAATCTGTGAAAATTTCAACTGTCTATCCATTACGGTTCATGAGATACAGCCCGCTGACATACAGACGGAAGGACGGACAGCAGAGGTTCCGTTTGGCACCCTTTGAGTACGGCACCCTAAAAATTAACAAAAAGGGAAGCGTCTGATATCTGCTTTATAGAAACGCTTTAAGGCTCGTGCAGACTGGCGCGACGTGACGTAGAAACGCGACACCGGTAGAACAATTTCCATGAAGTTTTCATAGAAATTGTTCTACCGGTGTATGTCGTGTCGCGCTATTCTGCATCCATTAGTTGTTGCCAGCCTGCCTACTTATCTTTTATATCGAGTGTACCTATCTAAGTAGCTAGGTAGGATGTAGCTGTCGCTGGCAACATGTCCCGTCAACAGGGGGTGTGTACGACACGCTTGGTCGCTTACCCTGAATGCACAAGGGAGGTAACTACCCCTGCGTAGCTACTTATACCTACTTGGATAGTTTATAGGTGAACGGATACTTTGTTGGACAGCGATTTACTGTCGGTCTAGTGAGTTTGTATCGGCGTTTGACTGAATTCGTTATTGTTATATAAATACCAATTATTTGTAAGTACCTACTCTTGACATTTAGAAAGGGTTTATTGAATATGATCTGTCTTTGTTGTCTGGTCATGAGAGAAATCTAATTTAAGGGCCTAAAATACCTCAAATTGCTTAGCATGATCCTCCGTTATATTGAAAATACTGTAGTATTAATTTTGTACTAAATATTGGTAAAGTTGAGGAATAATGTTACGAAAACACGATTCCATAAAATTTTCTAGACAGATTTTTTTTACAAAGTTACCTCGAAACCAAACAATAGCTAGTATAACAAAATACTTCAAACTAGATCATGAACTTAGCATAATAACGTAACTGAACTAAATATAAAGCAAATACTATATTTTTACTTATTTTTATATTACCATTATTTTTACCGTAAAAAGAAAATACATAAACCATCGGCGCTTTGGAGCCTTCTCCCTGCCGCCCAGCTACTCAGTCATGATTGCTCGCGTGACCGCGAGCAGTAGTGTGCGAGCGAGATAAGGAGTGAGGGGTCGCTGAGGTATTAAGGACTAGTCTTAATGTGTTAAGATTTAATAAAACGTACAGCCCGATTTAAACTTTATGGCGACTCGGAACATGAGGTGAGTCGCTGCGCAGTAACAAATTGAAGGGTCAGCGGGGGTGAGGGGTGCGGTACTGCGCAGCGAATAGCGTACTTCAGAGCCGTCATCAAGTTTAAATCGAGCTGTACCTAAATGTTTGAAAGGGTCCGTATTTGGACAGTAGTTTTAACCCAGCGTTTGGTGTTCAAAAGATATTATATTATTTTGTTAAAAATATCACCGTAACAACTTAGGTACGAGCTTGAAGTGCGCTGTTAAGGCTCGTGCAGACTAGCGCGATATCGCGGACGCGACAGGCAGCAATATGCCTGTCGCGCCCGCAATATCGCCCCAGTCTGCACGAGCCGTCAATCCCTATAGTATCCGGTGGTACGACAGTTTACTCCAAGCTCAACACGTAAGTTTAGCAGGTCAGGATTTGGGACAACATATTTTTCTTATTTTAGTCATGTTCTTAAAGGACGTTTGTGATTTTCATATTGTATTTAGGTATACCAGCTTTGTATTTTTTCCACCTAAAAGGTTAAAACATACCTTTCTAAAAATAATCTTGCCGAATTGGAAGTTTTATGTCAAAACATTGTTTTTCTCCGAAACACGAACACTAAAACATATTTTGTTACGTAACTACGTAAAATGTAGTCGTCGGGCCGTCAAAATATAATATGTAAGTAAATACATATTAATCTGTTAAAATGTTTGGGACCTGTGCCCTATTTATTAAAACTACAAGTCTACACGTTCACAACTTACACTTTACAAGGAAGTTTTTACAAGTTCGTGTAAATTACGTTTATCAAAAAAAATCTACAGGGTTTGTAAAATTCAGCGCTTGTAGATTCTACTTGTAAGTTCTAAAATCAAAAGGGTTTGCCCGCCATATTCTTTTCCCGTCATTCTTTGTATGTTTTTAATAGAATATGCTCTACATAAACGCATGGCTGAATGGTATACTGTCTGCGCCTAATATGGACGGGACGATAAAAAATGTAGTAGCAACAAAGTATTCCCGCCTTATAAAATGTATAATTTGAAGAGTATTTTAGTGGCAAGGTTTTGCGATTAATCTTAGAGTAATGAGCTATTCCTTTAGAGGGTACGTAAAGTCACCAAGGAGAACCCCTTGTGAAATTGGTCTCCAACCAATTAAAAATTGCTCATTTAACTGAAATTGATACCTTACATCAATATGAAGAAGAATTCGTAGATCGACAATGTGTTTGGTTGCATGCGGTCCTGACAGGAAGTTTGACAGAATTGGCCCGGAAGCACCCATGACAGTAGCGTGTTTCTTAAAACGCTACTGTCATAGGTGCTTCCGGGCCAATTAGCACAGGAATAGTAAAACTTCCTGTCAGGACCGCACGCAACCAAACAGGTAATGGAATGATTTCCATTTCGATCTACGAATACTTCTTCGTGTTGATGTACAGCATCAATTTCTATCAAGGTACTTACCATCTAGACAGCCACAAATTTATGGGATTCCTATTTGTGAGAAGTATCATATTTTGAAAATATGATACTTCTATACAACCTCCTGCATATTATTCGGCCATTTAACGAAGTAGTTCATGTTCTGTGGTCGTAACGGTATTGATGGCAGCTACAACACACATGACTGCATTTTCATACCCTGCCTTTTGTTACACCATCCTTGTCAGAAACAGCATGATATTGAACTCAGGTTCCCAATCAATGTAGACCAAATTTGTAGTATTAATTTGGTTGACAAGGGCGTTGTTTCTATTTGTATTTCTTTCTAAATGGCTACCCAAAATGTTAATTGAATATTCCAATTTTTCAGCTTTAAGTCGAAACCTTTCGTTAAATTCATAGGTCATCTCCATATTTACCTATTTATTTATTATTATTTAATACTTTAAGCACACAAATGTACAAAGGCGGACTTAATGCCGTAGGCATTTTCTACCAGTCAACCTTTGGGTGATGCAGAGACAGACAATAACGAAAACTGTATAATAAATATTTATTAAAATATAAGTATATATACACACATATACCTAATAATAACATTCAATATAACACATATACATAATTATACTTAAATATAAGACCATATAAATACACATAAATACACGAATATACTAAACAGATAAGACAAACAATGGGAAAACATTACCATTGTAATGATACTGCCAGCTTCTTACGAATGTGCTTGCGGACTTTAACCTTAAAGGAGCCATATGACCGTAGTCAATTCTTCTTTAATATTATGTTGTCGGTTTCGTTATTCAAATCTTTTCTTCATCGCTTTCTGAATCACTTGACCCATTTGAGTAAACAAAATTGAATTTAATAATTGATTGCGGAAGTAAGCACGACACTCGTCCGGCCACCGTGGGCGCGGGCTTGCGGACGGTGAGCAATGGGTAGCTCGTCGCCCGATAAGGATTAGGCCCGGGTCGACGGCGCGTTGTGTTCCACGCGCGCCTCAAAAAGATGTCAGCACAAGTGTCAAAGTCCATTAAGGCCGATGCCTGCCGGGGTCGCGGGAAAGTCTGAAAGGGTTACCGAGGCCCCTGGCAACAGATGCAACGGAAGAAACACGGGTGGGTTTTAGTCAGTAAGAGTCTGACACACCCTCCCGCTCCGCCCAGAGCGGGAGAAGTTATTTGATAATTTCCTACCCAAAAAAGAAAAAGCACGACAGAAGAAAAAAGAAAGAAAGAAAAATTGTTTATTTTGCACAAACAAAACGCACATTACATTAACGTAAAATACACACATATACAAAGTAGCTAAAAGCCTCGTAATCAACCCATATAAGTTTTGACAATCCTGTCGATTACGTAATATTTACTCTGTGTTGCGACACTGGCAGATGACAACATATAGGTAATCAAAACAAAAACAGAATGCCGATTGCAGAGTGGGGAAATAACTACTTTTATAACAAATATTTGTAATTCGATACTCGTAAACTTGTAAAACGAAATGGAGAGTCGCCAGACACTCTCTGGATTTGCCATGATTTTCTACAAATTGTAACTTAGTAAGGATTTTTTATGAACAAAATCTCGAATACAAGTGTAAAAATATACTTGTGAAATAAATAACGAGACTTGTGACTAGCGTTGCTAGACGTCCCGTATTTTAGGCATAGTTTAAATTTAAAATGACGGCGGGACTGACTCTGTCCCGTATTTGAACGGTAGGTACTTCATTTTTCATTATGAAATCAATCCAAGTATTCACACGCAACGTTCGCATTCGGCTTAAAACGTACAAAAATGAAAACATTATTAAAGCCGGTTGCTCCGTCCATATTCTCCATAATGCTGCAAAACATGTACTAAGTATGTTACAATAAATTGGTAGTGGAAATTGAAAGTTTGATACTGAAAATATTAGTTTTAAACTTTAAATCTGAAATAAACTACAACGATTTTCTAGAAGCTACAGAACATTTTAAAATAGAAGAAATAAATATAGATTGCTTGTATGAAGAATTCCAAATAATAAAAAAAAACGTGGATATTGTTAGCACAACTTCTGATGGCATGAGTATGGGTGCGATTGAAAACTGGAAGAAAGTCATCGAAGGCTTTTCGAATACCGAAATCCCTAACATTTTTCGAATTTTATCCTTCGGTTTTAGTATTCCTAGGTCAAACTGTTTCGTGGAAAGGGTTTATTTTACAAATGGTACTTAAGTGGACTGATGTAAGAAATAAATGTACCCCTTATTTAATAAAAAGCGAGTTGATGACCGTTTTTAATTACGATTATAATTGTATTGATTTTTACAGATATGTTAAAACGAATAAAAACATGTTAAAACAGATTCGATCCACGGAAAAATATTTAAAAAAAAATGTGACACTAAATAATTTTGTTTTTTATTTGTCCCGGGTAAAAAACTGAAATCCCGTATTTTTTTGACCATTTAACCATTTGTCCCATAAAATAATCTGAAAATAAATCTTATGTGGCATATTTTATTTATTTCTAAAAAAATATTCTTACAACATATAGGTAGGTATGCGTGTTTGACTCAAACCTACCGAAAAACCTCTCAGTAGACTATCCATGACATCTGAAAGCCAGAATTGCCTCTAAAATACATCACACATAAAGCCAGATCTATACCAATTATCTACTGGCTTTATCATTCTACTGCGTAGTCCATATTAGTGATGATCCATCACTAATATGGACTACGCAGTATGTCATGATCCATCTGTGTCAAACACGCATAAATTGTAGCATACAATAATATAAGCAACCGTCGCGCGAATACGCGATCGTTGTGTTCATTTGTCACACATTGAGAAACCCGGACGCACCCTCTGTCAGCGTGACCACGCGGGTTCGCCGAACAAAATTAACGCGATATTTGCGCGACCATTCAGCCTAGCGCGCGACAATCGACTTCATTGCTTATATTAGGACACGGCCATACACATTGATTGATACGACACAACAAAGCTAACTATCATCCATCAATAAACTGATAATTAGCCACAAAACTACGACCCGCTCACCCGTGTTCGATTTCATTCAAATTTCGAATACTCGCTCTCAATTTAAAATCGTCGCATTCGTGTTATGGCAAATTTACCACCAATTGATGCTTTCACTCACCGTAAATCCGATACCGACGGTTGCAGAGAAATTGCCAGCTTGAAATTTTCCTGTTTCGAACTGCACTAATAAAGAGGTTTTACCCACCCCGCTGTCACCGAGCAGGATCGTCTGTGAATAGAGAATCGAGAGATAATTGTTTAGGAGTCGCATTCGGGTTATTGGTTCATCGGGTAATAGAGGAAGCTGAAAGGCTTTTAAGGAATTTGACGGTAGGATTTCGTGTTTGCATCAAAATAGAACTATGTTTTAATATCCATTTTAACGGCATTCAGAAGGATGATTTTTCATTTCTGATACTTAAAAATTAACTGTGTGAGTGTGTATCATACTGACCTATATATTTAGCAACCTCTAAATACCGCGTACGCAAAATACGCGCGAGTTAAGGACACCAGCCCGCAGTAGGTACCCATTTTCTAATGGATAATTGGTGGTGGGTAAAACTATTTTCAGGTTAACCTCAAAATCATTTTCATATTTTTATATTTTACTAGATGACCCGGTGAACTGCGTGCCACGTTTCAAATTTCGAGTTTTTCGATTTTTCGGCTGTTCCTTTTCCTTTTTTCTTTTTTCCTAAGCCATCCGATTAGGTATTGAGGCGAACAAAAGAAAAAAAAAATCAAATTCGTCGGTCCATTTTCGAGTTATTGCGAGATTAATGCACGGTAATTGATTTTATATAGATTATTAGGTTAGATAAAAGCTACTAAAATGCTATTAAAAAGGCCAAAAGTATTTTCTGATTAAATATATATGTTCGCTATTGAAATTCCACATTCCCTCAATCGAATCCCACATTACATCAAAAGCGAAATGGAAATTAAAGAAAAACATGACCGGTAAGGTCATGTTTTACTTTAATTTCCATTTCGATATAGAAACAAACAGCTTTAAAAGGGAAAAAGTTACACGTTTTTTCCCCTCAAATATTTTTTTACCAAGAATTCGTTCAATAAATAATATTTTGAACCCTTGTTCAAAATATTTTGCCATGTATTCGACAGGTATTTAAACATTAGGATAAGAGTAAACGAAATTGCCAATTCTCAGAATTTCCAATTTTCCTCAAACAAAATGTCAGTAAACGATCCAACGCTGGTTGGATATTTTTTTCTGTTATAACCTTCTCAATAAAATCGCAGATTTTCAAACGAAGGCCATTTTTTACATTTTTTTGACATGATTCATTACTTTTTGTTTAGAAAAAAGTTAATTAATCGCAACATTTTAATTAACCGAATCCTTGTTAAAAACTCGTTTCAAAGAAATGTTTCTTGGCGCAAATAAAATTGTTCAGATGCATAAAAGTAATTTCTTGTTTTCGCTGAATTAAACGGAGTAGGTACTGGGAAACGTAGCGACAATAAACAACAATTATATAGAGGCATGAAGAACAGGGTGTAGAGTTCACTCATAGAATAGAATATAATACTTTTTATTTTGTACGGGTCTCCCTTGTTTCATCGAAAGGAAATTGCCAAATTATCACTTCCCAAACAATTTTCCGCATAATTTCATTTGCCAAATTATTACTTAGCAAAAAATCTCTTCACAAATAATTGTAACGCAAACCTAATGTTTGGCAAGTGAACGTTTAAACAATAACTTGTTTACGAACTAGTACTTTTACCAATTTTTATGTAGTCAAATATTTCAGTTGGAATAACTCATTTTACGCAAAATAAGATTTCTACCTCGTCTAACTAAGTAGTTCGGTTCTCGATAGCTTGCTAAAAATAATCTCTTTTTTTCCATATTTTTTCTATATAATCTATTCGTTTCTGGCACTCGCCGTACGAGGTCTCAGTTTTAACCTAACCTAACCATTTTGTAAATAATAACCTACTCTAACTAGTTCCATAAGTAAACATAAATTTGACTTGTTTTAGACAAATTCAAGCACATAACCTCTCTAACGTTTATTATCTAAAGATTGTTTGCTGTAATAAATCATTTGATTAAAGACCAAATGCCTAAATGACATTATCCTTGATAATATTCTGCCAAGTAAAAATTTGACCAAATGAAAATGTGCGTACAAAAATCATTCCAAACATTGCATTGGTAAAAAAAAGTTTGCTAAAATTTGTTTGGGCAGTGAAATTTTGGCAAAATCTTTTCGGCAAAACGACAGGATCCCATTTTGTACACCATAAAAAATACAAATATAAATGTAGAAATTTTCCATAGGGTGACGTAATGGGCGGTCTTATCGCTAAAAGCGATCTTTTACAGACAACCTTTGTCAACCTTTGTCATCCTCCATAGAAAAGGGAGGACCCTCCTACCACACGGGTGTCGTGTCTGGTGACCAACTGCCCGACGGTTGATGTTGGGATTTTGCGTGACGTCAGTCAGTGTTGCGTAGTCCGCATGTGTCGATGAATGACGGTTAAGATGGTTAATAAAAAATCTGCTCACCCTGAATTAGCAAAACCAACTACATTTGCTTTAATATTTATAATCGGGTTCAACCAGATAAAGGGAATCCACACGTGCGACATTGTTACAGATAGAACCTGCTGCAAATGCCCAACCATCCAACAAGGTAGGTACCCAAGCAAAATATCTGGGAGTGATTATTGACCAGCGTCTTTCCTGGTATCCTCAACTGGAACAAGTCATGAGTCGAGTAAGGAAAGTTATATGGATATTCGAAGAGCTGAGATATGTTGTAACAAGGAGAATACATATAAATAAAAATGAAGAAGAACGCGCACGAAGAGCGATAGTTAAGGTGATATACTTAAAAAAAAGAAGATTCTCTACTGACAAGCTTTACGAATTATGTAATCTGCTGTCAGTGAGAAAATTGTATATCCTTCTTATCATCCTCGAAACGCACAAAGAGATACCATATGATGCTAAAATACTAAGAAAAAGAAATAAACACTGCATAGTAAACGTTCCCATAACTAGGACAGAATTTGCCAGCAGACAATATAAAAAAACGCTCAGCTTTTTTATACAATAAAATTATATACACTATTTACATCTCACTTCAAGTTCACTTCACCTAAGTTTTCACGGTTTGATTTAAACAGAATATATGAGCAGAATCATGTACTGAATGTGTGTGTGTGGTGCGGCGTAGTTCCTGCCACCCTGTATAGTACATACTAATTCCATGCCTGTGTCATAGACAGACAAAATATAAGGGTTCGAGATTGATTAACAGATCCTTGCATCTGGTCTTTCATAATGGTTCAACGCTGAAGCTCTTAAATCACATTGTGCACGGGTCTAAGGGACGATATCAGAGGGACTGATTTATGCGCGCGCAACGTTTTCTACAAGGTGCCGTTTTGCATCCTCGTCAAATTTCAGAAGGCTGCTATGAAAGACATATATAATCAAATAAAATTAAGTTACTTGCTCAATAATTAATACATACTTGTTTTTTTAGTTATTTAAGTTTGACAGTATTTTAGAATACTCTTTACACTTTCACAGAACAGAATCACCCCGTTGCGTATGCGGTAGTGTGTGTGTGTAAAAGGGTAGTTACAGTGCGGTATCAAACGGGCTGCGTTTTAACGTGCGTGTCCCATACATGCCGATTTCCGAAAAAAAGAAAAAAAAAATTTAATGACCTACTTATTTTATTATTGAATCATGTCGAGAATCATCAGTATAGTTACCTCCTTGAATTTAACGAGGATGCAAAACGACTCCTTGTATACCTATCTTAGACGACATGTAAATAAAAAAAAAACGAGCGAGCCTTACAGTAGTCGCTTAAGATATGAAGATATGTTGTAACATCTGACTTACCTTGGTAATAAGCAACTGAGCAGCGATAGAAATTAACCTCAGAATTTAAAAAATGATAAATACTGAAATATTAATTCGAATAATGTATTCATTAATTCGACCCCCTCTACTGACAATTTATAAAGTAATTATTAATTCTACGAGTACACTAATTCTATGCTATTAAAGTACTTACTTATTCCATGCTTTTTTTTTGAGGGTGGGAAATTATCAAATAACTTCTCCCGCTCTGGGCGGAGCGGGAGGGTGTGTCAGACTCTTACTGACTAAAATCCACCCGTATTCCTTCCTGTTGCCTGTAAGCTTTCACTTCCTGACTACACACTTCCGTACCTTTTCACGAAATCAGTCCCACAGAAAGCGAGAGTAAAGACTTTATACATAAAAAAAATCTATGCTCTTTAGGAATATCCCTAATCAAATCACGTAATTATATCATCGACCTTGTGACATAGATGCGTGCATGCAATTATAGACCTTAAGGTGGTAAGCAATTTCTTATTCTTGACCGCGACTGTAATTAATTATTATTTTGATTGGGTATTAAAGTAGGCAGTTTAATCAAAAAGGTTTTAACGTCAAAATCAGTAGTCGCACCTTTCGAAGAAAAAATATTAGAGCTGGCCATTTGCCAGTAACAAAGAAAAGAAAATAAAAACAGCCAGTCAAATAGGTTTCATATTGAAAAAGGTTTTGTTATTTAAATGTAGAAAAAACGAATTGTATTCAAAATCTGCTCTTCTTGTTCAACGACGAACGACATTTAATTTTATCGGTTCAATACGATTTTAGTATTGTTGTACAACGTAGACGGCCTATTTACCCATGGTACCTATTGTTTTACACATGGAGGCTACATACACGTTCCGGGCTGGAGCTACTTATATGCATACCCTGTAATTTTGATAGTGTACATTATGAAAGTAGATAGGTGTTATATCTTATTTTTAGCAACTGATTAGGTACTAAAAATATTATAATATTGCTTCACAGTGGGAAAGAGATGGAGCTATACAGCTTCATCTCGTTCTCACACTGATTTAATATTAAAATAATACTGCTATATGAGGCGGTGGTTGGCCCCTTGGCATCAGAATATGCTCGGATTGAGCATAAAATAAACAAAACCAACCTCAAAAATGTTTTCCGACTTACCTATAAAAAATCCTATCAGAACGTAAGTAATTATTTTACATACCTATTAATTTGTAAAACCAATTGTAAACATCTATTTAACTTTGCCGTCAACAAATTGCGGTCCTGTTACTTCTTGTGATCTCGCCAACCCACGCTTTAAAAGTTCAAATATCTAATTTAAATATTTTTGTTGGTAGGTTTTGGATATTTTACTCCCACGATAATAAAAGTAACAGGAGATAAATCTTGATCTTGAAAGGTTGTCTATAAAAGATCGCTTTTAGCGATAAGACGGGCGGTCTTGTCGCTAAAAGCGATCATTGATTGTATTTCAACATTTAAATCTGTATTTTTTATGGTGTACATAATAAAGAATATTCTATTCTATTCTTGATTAAACTGCACGCTAGGACTTGACAACAGCGAATCAAATCAAATCAAATCTTTTTATTGTGGACTTTTTATTGTTTTATGTATACCTATATACATACAGATGTTAGGTAAATTACAGATCCATTATGTCCTGCCTAGTAGGCGTACAATAATAAATTATGTCAACATGCAGTATAAAAAATGTAGTTATCACTTATAAAGCAAATCTTACAAAAATAATTAGTGACAGATTGTTGTAGTATTGGTGACAGATTGTAGTAGGTACTAATTATTAAGAGAATCTTGGATCGTGTAGTAGGCTTTGCCAATTAGAAAATTATGCAATTTATATTTGAATAGTGGGAGTTCCTTGGTGTTTAAAATGTCTACAGGTATTTTATTGTAAATTATAGATGCCATTCCAAAAAAAACATTTGCCCAGAAGAGCAGTTCTATGTGGTATACTAGATATTTTAAGTGTATACCTTTTTGAATTTAGTTCACAAAATAGATTTTTATTTATTTTAACAAATACTGTAACTTCATAGATATAAGCTGATGGAAAGGTCAACATTTTAAACTCTAAAGCATGGATCGCAAGATTCAGGAACATAGATACCAGCAATTGCGCGAACGCATCTTTTTTGCGCTTTAAACACTGACTCTTTATTTGCGAAGCACAGGACCCGCGTTAAGGCTCGTTCATACATGCAGCAATATGTCTGTCACGCCCGCGATGTCTGCGGGAGCCTTTATACTGAAAAGTCTAGATCATTTAGGCTCACTTGCACCACAACTTACTTAATGCGTTTAACGCTAAACGCATTTAAAGCATCGTTCTGTTTCTGTCAATCGTTTGAAGATGAGAGGGTGTGTGATTTTGAGGGTTCGTACCCGAAGGGTGCCAAACGGAACTCTATTACTATGCCTCCGCTGTTCGTCCGTCTGTCTGTCTGTCGACCTGTATCTTATGAACCAGTTGAAATTTTTACAGATTGTGTATTTTTACTGCCGCTTTAGCAACAAATAACTAATTTACATGGGTTCCCATACAAGAAACGTGTATACGAGTATTTCGGCGTTTTTTGTTGTAAAAAATATGTAGTGATAAATATTGTAAGGTGATGAACCCTTCGTGTGCGAGTCTGACTCTCACTTTGCCGGGTTTTGTTATTTAAATTCGTTTAGCGCTAAACGTATTTAGTGATTTGTGGTGCAAGCGTTGACGACCAGATGGCCGCCTTGTGGGAAAACCAAGGTGATTTTTGTCTGGTATATCTACCTAAAAGCAGATTATGGATATTATTAAGATTATCCACACTAAGTAAAAAAAACTTTTTCAAAAAAAAAAACAACCAACTTCCAAAAAGACAATACAAAGTGAAAAATAACTTAACATAATTTCGGAAGTCAATGGTGCCGATTCCCTTGTTCACAAACTAAATTAAATTTAAGTTCAGTGCATCTTTTTCTTTTATTTCATTAAGAAAAGGACAGAAGAATAATTTTAGTTTAGTCCTGTCAAATTAATCAGCGCTTGACGTAAATTGACGCAATTTTAGTAGGCAAGTTTTTAATCACGTCTAAACTTGTATGGAGTAGTGACAGGCGCTGATTAATTTGACAGGACTAAATTAAAATTTATCTTCTGTCCTTTTCTTAATGAAATAGAAAGAAAAAGATGCACTGAACTTAAATTTAGTTTAGTTTGTGAACAAGGGAATCGGCACCAGTGTCTTTTGAGCTGTATTGTAGGTTTTTGCCACCGACTCCGAAATTAAAGTAATTTTGTGTGTTTGTGTTTTAGTGGAAGTCGGTTGTTTTTTTTTTTGTAAAACGTTTTTTTTTTTATTAGTGCGTTTCCACACTGATAAAAAAAATCTTAATAATATCCGTAATCTGCTGGGGCTTGTGGCCAAGTAATATCAGCCGCACGGGTTGATCGATCAGGTTAAGCTACGTTTGCCGCGGTTGGTCCGTGGATGGGTGACCATCTTAACATACCAAGACCCCTCCGTGCCTCGGAAAGCACGTTAAGCCGTTGTTCCCGGCTGTCATTTGTAGATCTTTGACAGTTGTTATGGGTCGTCAGAAGCCCGAAAGTCTGACAACCAGTCTTACAAAGGTATCGTGTTACCCAGTAACTGGGTTGTGGAGGTCAGATAGGCAGTCGCTCCATGTAAAATACTGGTATTCAGCTGCATCCGGTTAGACCGGAAGCCAACCCCAACGTAGTTGGGAAAAGGCAGGCAGATGATGAGTGTTTTTGTGGAAGTCGGTTGTTTTTTTTTTTTTGTAAAATGATTTTTTTTTTCTCTTTTTAGTAGGTCAGTTTGTAATTTATCCAAGTTACAATAGCCTAATGTCAACAGCTCATCACATTATTACAAAATATTGCTTTTCCCGATGCAGAGACGTTAAAAAATATTGAGGAGTTCTCCTGGTAAGAACCAGGAGGACTGCCACGCACCATATGCATCGTGACGAGCATAAATGGCTTATCAACCATATTAAAGTACCGAATCGAATCGCAACCCGTTAAATACTAATTTATTAAGTACCTAGTTCCAGTGGCCATCTGCGATCTTCATCATCAGTTTCACTTCACCAAATGATGCTTTCCAAGAGCAAATGCACGAGTAACTATAAAAAATACCCAAATCGCTATAGGTGTGCCTATAACATTTTAGGATTTTCATGGTGATAATGAGACCACATCGGGAGCATACCCTTTCAAACAAAAAATAAATTTCAAAATCAATCCATAATAGACGGAGAAATTGGTGAAAAAAAAAATTATACAGAAAGGATTACGTCATTACAAATGTAATGGGTGCTATTTATGGAGTTTGAAGATGCATAAGCATCGGTCCCATATGAATGAAGTGGGGTTTATTTTATAAGCAACCTTCACGTCAGAACATACCTATTAATCCAATCCAGCCTGTCCCTTGCTGCCCCCAGCAATGCCCTAAGCCGAGGTCCTTAGTGTGTAGTTGCTTAGTTTATAAGTTTTATGCCCTGGCTGGAGGACTTAATTTATTGAGGTACCCATAGGAAAATCCAGTTAAGCAGCCGACAACCTCACTAAAACTCATGTTGAAAGTACTACACTTTGTACATACTCGTATGTAGGCATATTACAAATTAGAGAATCATATCCATGATAAGAATGCTTGGAATTTTGCTGGTCCAGCTCCATAGGACAATCTAGAGTTTAGACAAAATCAAACTGGCTGCTATTTTAATTGTAGGTATAATTTATTATTTTTATGATGTCATAAAAATAATAAATCAATGTCGATTTTACATTCTGTGATCACTTAACTCACACACTGACTTCTTACTTGATTTTTTTTAGGAAAACTTTACCTTTTACAAGTTTTGGAAATATGTGAGCACCATGTATCTATCGCATAATTAATTTATTTGTCATTGCTTAATTTTTAATTCTTTTTACCTATCGTGGTATAGTAATATTATTCATCGTCTTTACACATAATTATCTTAATTAATGCACCTGTACAAAATATTGTAAAACACGCACTGTGGTCCACCTGAACGAAACCAAACCCTCTAACATAGAACATAGAATATTAATAAAAAGAGAAACAGTGGAGTTTCTTGCCCATTCTTCTCAATACGAAACTACCTTTTGGAAGGGTAGACTAGATACAATTCTATTTTTTTTTGCAAATTTTAGAATTCAAAAGTGCCTTTTATGAGGCTATTTGAAATAAATAATTTGACTTTGACTTTCTAGGTTAACCTTCGAGATGTCAAACACAAAAAAAAAACTAGCACGTAAAATGGATTTAGGGGAAGACATTAAAGGCTTCTGCAGACTCGGGCGATATCGCAGGCGCGACAGGCATATTGCTGCCTGTCGCGCCCGCGATGTCGCCCCAGTCTGTAGAAGCCTTAATCATCATCAATGTCAGCAGATCAGCAGATAGATATCTGTTTACTTACCTACTGGCACGTGGTGAAAAAAAAGAATAAATAATTTATTTTGGTGTGTATAAATTGTCGCCATCGACTGGCTTTGTTTCTATACTGACATTTTATTTTATTTTAATTATTTATTTTTACTATGCTGCCAATCTTCTGAGCACGTTTTCGGATGACAGCGATGTGGCCGTACTTCGACGCATATGTGTCCTTTTGTGTTTGTATTTATTTGTATAGGTAGTTAGTTTAGCACTGAAGTAAAATATTTTTATTTTAACATAAAAACGGCCGTCTGCCAATTACATTAGTTAAAGATATAATAATAATAATATCCCCACCACCGTATCTCTACGTTGACGTCGTGGTGGGGCTTGCGCCCTCCGAACTCTATGTCTATGCCAGTAGAGTTTACTTTGCCGGAACAGGTCTAGGGTGAGGAGTCAGACAAAAAGAGATACAGAAACCCACAGAGCAGCATGTGGCGAGCTGTTGCGCAGTAGCAACCCCACGGACCCTGTCTCCTGGGAGAAGTCTTGTTCTTGACTCTAGCTTGCTTTTATTGGCCAGCTGCAGTGAACACTGAAGAGGAAAAGAGCTCCCACCTCATCATGTTGCCTTTATTGGCCGGCTTGAGTGGAGATTATATGTAGCCCCCTTTTTGCTACGTCACTAAGTGCTAGCTACAGTTTCCGGGGGCCCATTATAGTGTGCGCAAGTCACCCCCTGCCATTTTTTTCGTGTATATAATAAAACATTGATCAGGCAGGGGCCATAGTCTTTCCATAGTTCTGGTAACCAGTCCACTTTAGCCACCCAAACACATATTCCAATGCCTTATGTTTCCATATCCTGTAATACTACTACACCAACCGGGGGTTGTCCTTGGGTGCACTTGCATAGTGCATACAGGGATAATCGTCGGTTGGTGCCTCATTTCAATAAAAGCGTTTTAACAGGCCTCTGCGAGTTGGCTTTGGCCCCTCGTACACCTCTATATACCCGAGATATGTCGAAGAACCATAATAATATAATAATTTATTAATAATATTATAAAGAGGTAAAATTCACTGGAAGTACCAGTCGGATTTGAAAAAATATTATTGCATTTGATAGCTCGTTTCTTGAAGAAGGTTAACTAACTAATTATAGGCTATACCCGTTGTCTAGGCCCGTTGACCGCCAGACTCCGGATACCTAAGTTTTTATGCACCAATGGTGTATCACGCGACATTTCACAAGTTTACATCACGCTACGACCCTTGGGAACCCAGCAAAACACAGATACGATTCACAGCACGGAGACGCCTCGGCGGCGGGGCGGTCGCTAAAGCTTCATTTACACAGTGTAAGTTTATTGCCTGTGCCATACCATAAAATTGAAGCAACAATGGACTGGAACCGTCTCAACAACACGTGCAGTTCTTGCACGATACAGGCAAGTTAGTTGCCGTTCAAAACTGGTATACCAAGGTGTATAAATAACCTACAATAAAATTGCACGTGCAATAAAATCGCATTCAACTCTACAAGTACGAACAAATGAAACAGGTTAAAAAAATTGTCAACACTTTCCATACAAACCAACCGTTTAGAAATTGGGGTATAGAAATTTGAGGGCTTATGTGAGGGCTTAAAGGTGGATCCGCAGTGGTAGTCCGCGAAATTCGAATGTTCTTAATATTTTTGCTATTTGCAGGTCTGTGTCAAATTTTATCTCGATCCAAATATGCGACCATAACAAATATGTATTTACAGAATTAAAATCATTAATTAATATGGCTCTCTAACTTAGATTTGTTCCCTATGAACTTTTCCGTAATGATTATAATATGATTATAATTATGTAAATACTTATTTGTCGGCACTCGTTACAATAAAGTTAGCCAGCACCTAAGAAAACATATAACACAGTACAATTCGTAGTCATCTGCAAGGTACTTATTTATATTTTCAAAATCATCAAGTAGTTCAAAGTAGTGTCCCTGAAGAGTCCCGAAAGTTGCTTCCTGTAGATTCGTGGAGACTTGTGTTATTATTCAGGTAAAATACTCCTTTAGCAGCTGTCAAAAACGTACTCCTCTAGGAGATAGTCAAAAACCCTTCCCAGTCAAAAACAATGGTACATAAGAAGATATATAGAAGCCGTATAGAAGTAGCAGGTAGCTGTCATGAAGATATCTGGAATCTATACGTGCAGGACGTCAGCGCCGCATGGACAGAGAGGCCTACCCTCACACCGGGATAAACCTGGATAGGCATTACACACTCCCTACACACACCCTTCGTCTCCAGCGATCACGTCCGTCCGGCACAGATACAATATGACACTGATCTGCAAAATGCAAACAGCGTAAGAAAATTTGAATTTTGCGGGCTACCACTGCAGATCCATCTTAAAGGTCCGTGTCAGAAGTTGTCAGTGAGCTCAAAGCACTTTTGTGCACCACGTATTCTATCAGTAGGTACTGTGGTTCTGCAGTACAATTCGTATTCGCATTGTTTCACAAAACAAACAAAAAACAATCAACAGAAAACGCTCCGACTAAAACAATAGACCTATTTACTCCATATAGAGTTGTATGGAGTACTTCAATTAATTTGTATGCTGAGCCAACAAGATTAGCAGACAATGCGCTGCGGTCTGACGAATCTGATGCGAAACAAAGCTGAGATGGAGGTAGAACTTAATTATATTTATTGTATAGGTAGTGAACATGTAGGAAAATTATAAAGCAAAGCCAAAAGAGAGAAAAATAATATACAAAAAATTATTAAAGTTATTCTGTCCTCACTAGTTTAAAAAGTATGAAGAGAGCATATAGCTGTGGGTTACCATCACCAGGAGGAAAGAAGAACTGAAAGCAGTGGAAACTAAATATACAAGACTTAAAACGAGTTCGAAAACGGTACGTTCGCTACGTTCGCTACCTTTTCCGGTAAAATCTTGCATAATTCAAGTCAAACCTGCTCAAAATTTTCGTTGATTTTCTGAGATTCACACCAAAAATACGAATCCAGTCAGTGGCGGTACCTTCATATAAGCCCAAAAGCCCGGCGGCATGCCTTACTAAAATGGATGGATGAATTCACTTTTAATTTATTGTACCTAACCAGTAGTTTATGAGAAAATTGCGATGATACATACGTAGGTACCTACATACTCAGTCGAAAACTGAACTTTCTTTTTTTGAAATCGGTTAAAATTTTATTGGGCTTGCGTTATTTTGAAACCCTAGGCACGCCACTGAATCCAGTACCCTATTTGCTTAACACAATCACAATCTGAATAATATTGAAGGATATCGCTAATCCATTGCTTCATAAGTTCGAAAAATTTGCACACAACGCAATGAATGTTGTTGAACTGTCAAAATGAAACTCACTGCTATGGTAAGTGTGTTATGCTAGAAAAATCATAACCAAATCACACTCATTCTCATTTTACAATACAAAAATGGAGCAACATTATATAAAAATACAATTTGCTTACAAAAATGGCCCATAAACCAAACGTCCACTACCTACATTATATTTTTTGTTACCTAAGTATATAATGTATGTATGTGGTGTGGGTATGTACGGGACCGTGTATGATTCCAACAGGTAAACGACCTAAATAAACAACATGATCTCATCCTAATGACGCTGACGACCGCAGCTAGGTCGTTCAACTGTGCATCTAATAGAAACATGGTTGTTGACTAATGACTTATTAGCAATAGAACTTGAGCGTTGAACAAATCTAGTTTTTATGATAATTATTCTATATATACATACATAAATAAATAAAATTGTAGTGTCTGTTTGTAATTTCAAAATAATAGTTTTTTACTAAATGCAAATGAAAGTACGAGTATATACGGTACTTATAACATTTTTTTTTTCTGTTTGTTTGTTTGTTTGTTGCGGATAATCTCCGAAATGACTGAATCGATTTGACGGGACTTTCACTAGCTGATAGCTGATGTTATCAGGAGTAACTTAGGCTACTTTCATTTTAGAAAAAAGCTACGCGGGCGAAGCCGAGTCCAGCAGCTAGTGATGAATAACGATTTAGATCCTGGTGTGATAACAAGATTTTGAGTTTATTGATTGTTTTCAATAAGTAGTTTTTAATAGTTTAAAAATAGTTGGTCGGCGGCATTTTAAATCCAGTTGGACAATCAATAAACCTACGAATCAAGACAAATAAATTGAAACAGAAATAAGGCGAAAGATGTTAATTATTAGTCGTAATTGACTACCCTCGTGCCCGTTATAGGAAGACAGACACAGACGCAGACCGAATACTTAAGACATTTTAGGTAAGGATTTATTTTGTGTCCGTAGGTGTGTCCGTGACATCACAGCGGGCCCTATCAGAATACCAGCGTTGAGGTATTTGTTTTTTTAATTAAATATCGCAGCATCATGCTGAGATAGGAGCCTTTTTGGCCTCGCACAGTTCGTCTTTTTTGTTTTTGTTTTCACTATTATGTTATTTTTTATTTCTATTGTTTTCATGATTTTGTTAGTTTTATGTTCTTTTTTATTGTTGTATTTATATACTTCTGTATTTTCATTAACCAAGAAACTGACTATCCAGATCAAAATC
Source organism: Atethmia centrago (assembly GCA_905333075.3). NCBI lineage: Eukaryota > Metazoa > Arthropoda > Insecta > Lepidoptera > Noctuidae > Atethmia > Atethmia centrago. The sequence continues at coordinate 22,068,539 of HG995378.1, read as the reverse complement.
TAAAACTTTGCACAGAGACCTACTGGTATCTTAATTCTATTAAATTCAGACCAATTCCTAGAAACCCCAAATAATTATATTTGCCGGAATTTCTGACAGGTCTATTGGTACCCAAAGGCACGTTAAAATGGTTGATGTCATCATGGATCACAAGGCTTTGTGCTTCGCCTTTGAAGATGATTAAGGCTTATTAAGAAGAAAAGCAATTTTTCATGTAAATTAAGTGTAAGATTAGACGTGAAACGTTATTAAAAAATAGCTTAATGTCATATTATTTTACAGAAAATTCTTGCTATTTATGTCTCTGACGTCACCGACTTAAGCCAAGTTGAGTCGAGGAAACATAGTAGTTTTATTAAATAGATCAATTTTGGCCTCAGCCTGCCTACAGACAAATGGCGAGGTATTCCTAAGTGAAGATTAAACTCCCCGAAACAAAGCTAAAATGAACCATTTCACAATTGCCATTGCAAGCACATGTCATGTGCTTGAAATGGCTATAGTTTTAGTGCTCACCAGTTGGCGCCACTGGCGAGTAAGATTGTGTCAGTTTTATTTGATATGTTTATATGTACCACTTAACTTCATATTTTATTTATAACATTTTAAAATATTATAGCTATAAATGAATTTAAACATTATAATGTTCCTAAAATTGACAAGAATGAAGTAGACAAATATTATTCTTCCTCTAAGCGAACTGGAGCGGGCAGGGGCTGCATTCAAGCGGCTCCTGCCCAATCTAGAGGGTCCAAACGCCTCCTGCCGGAGGCTCTACGCGGGGGTCGTGCAGCCATCCGGATGGTCAGGGGATACCGCATGGTCTCCTTAGGCAGCGAGCCTCCTTGCCGGATTGCCGCCATGGGATCTGGAGGCAAAAATCCTCGCACACGTATGGGAGTGGCGCGAGGAGGCGAAACGCCGGGGCGTAATTCCGCTGCCGCGAGTGATAGCGGCACAGCGGACGGAGCTCCGGCGGGATCTCATGGCGAAATGGAGAGTACGGTTGTCGCAACCCAGTGCTGGGCACGCCACGATTGTGGCGATAAGTGGGGCCCCTCTTTGAGGAGTGGCTAGAGAGGCCTGCTGGGGTCGCGGGAAGGTACTAAAGGGTCACCCAGGCCACTGGAAACACAGGCAACGGAAGGAATACGGGTGGGTTTTAGTCAGTAAGACTCTTCCGCACACCCACCCTCCCGCTTTGCCCGAGCGGGAGAATTTATTTGATGATTTCCCACCCAAAAAAAAAAGTGGTTCCTTCCTAGGAACCAAATTAGATTCTAAGTTGGTCCGTAAACTTAAAATAAGATTATACGTTTAAGTCTTTACAACAATTATGATGCTGAGTGGAAGCCTTGTCACAGTCACGGCGTGCGCTGCATTTATGTTCTGTGTTCATAAGTATAAATCTGTCATGTTTTTTTTTTATTTTTTGATAATCATATATTTTATATGCACATGTTTCTGTGACAAATAAATCTATTTTGCTTTCTTTCTTTATGAATAATTAGTAAAATCTGTGATAAAAAATCCCGCACATAGTGAACGTTCAGTGAAATTTGACATTTCTATCGACCTTACTCAACACTAGCGCCTCTAGCGGCGAATTCAAGCGCGATAACGTGATTACACTGGCACAACGGGCTCAACCTACCGTGGACACCTGATAAAATCTCTCAGATCACTAACAAAAACATTATCTAGTTATCTCACCTTATGTATAATGACATCATCATCCTCTTGCAAGCGGGAAGGTGTGATGGCCGGGGGATAGTAATCACTATAACCGGTTGGAGAGGGTGTGCTTCGGTGAGCGGTATGCGCGGGCGCACGCAGCGTGTCGTCTTCAAACACATCGTCACTCATGCTGTCGTCGGTCGCCATGTGCTGTAATAGAAAGAAAGAAAAAAAATTGGGTACCTAAGATATGTAAGTTATGGAATCACACGTTATTTTGCCGAGATCCATCATCATTCATCGTAATCATCATCTCAGCCAAAATCCATGACAGTAAAATGTTGTACACAAGTATTTAGTTTTAATTCCCCTAAAACTACATAGATAGGCTTCAATGCAGAATGCAGCACCCCCAATGTAGCAGCAACTCAAAAGTAACAATACCTAGGTAGGTAGGTATGTACTGCATGGGTACAATGTTTCACGTCATTTTTATGCTCGATTAGTGTTTTCAGAAGATCCATAATTAGGAGAGGCATTTAGGATTCCGTAGAACAGAAAAAACAAGGAACCCTTATAGTGTCGCCATGTCCATCTGTCTGTCTGTCTGTCTATCTCCGCTTTAGCTCAGAGACGCATAGTACTAGAAAGCTGTAATTTGGCATAGGTATAGAATCCCGCGGACAAAGTGGTAAGTAAACTAAAATCTTGAAAAAATTTTTTTAGGGTAGATACCTGACGAGACGAGACAAAAATATCATCCCCACATTACGTGCAAGGGTTGCACGTAATGTGGGGGTGACATTTTTGTCGGTGGCCAACACCACCCACGCCTTACGCCGCTTCTGCATTTTTGTCGCGTCTATCCCATAGTGTTGGGTATCGTTGGATAGGTAGTTCAAGTTCCCTTTAGTTTATCTATACACTAGCTTTTTTCCTGCGGCTTCGCCCACGTGGATGTCGAAAAATATCCCAAGGGAACGTACTACCGGGATTAAAAGGAAACGAAAGTGATCGCATACCTCATAGCCGAGCGCTACGCCCGCCGCGTCAACCATAATTATTGTGTTACGCGTAATTTTGAATCTGTGATATATTTTAAAGCATTCATTTAAATGATATGATGTACAGGCTAATTTTAATCTAAATTATTTGCCCAATTTAAATAACTACTAATACTTTGTTGGATACGGATTAATATAATACCGGTTAAAATAGCTTCGAAAATAACAATGAAATTTTTATCAAATTCTGAAATATAAAAATGGTTACTGTGAGTCATCCTTAGAAGATAGACATATGCTATCGTAGACTGTTTTTTTTTTTACTTTTTAAGATACAATCCTGTGGAACATACATTTCATGTAACCGGCAAAGGCTCCTACATACTGGCGCGACTTGTCGCGCGACGCGTCGCGACACACAGGCACCGCTTGTAGCGCTACACGCGGTGTCTTTGTGTCGCGACGCGTCGCGCGACAAGTCGCGCCAGTATGTAGGAGCCTTAACGGTTTACGCGGCCCACGCCAGTAAAGCTCACAGTCGGCATGATTTTTACCGACATCTTCAACAACAATCGTCCATTTCGGCCAATTTACACAAAACCTTAATGAATCATAAACATAAAGGCTCCTACATACTGGCGCGACTTGTCGCGCGACGCGTCGCGACACAAAGGCACCGCTTGTAGCGCTACACGCGGTGTCTTTGTGTCGCGTCGCGCCGCGCGACAAGTCGCGCCAGTATGTAGGAGCCTTAACCCCCTAAGACGATCCACTGACCAAACCATCTTCATGAAGGCTTTATATAAATTGGCCGCATATACGATGATTGTTGCAGACACAGATCATAAAAACACAGGAGATATGGCAAGGAGGCGAGGCGTGGCGCTTTCGAACGCATCTGGCCGCAAAGCGGCTTCTTGATACCAGTCATTAGTCGAATGTCAGCTTACGACGTCTTCACAGCTTATGATTTTTGACAAAATGCTCCGTTGTTCAGTGATTCTTTGCAAAAATAACAGCTGCATTGTGATTTACATGAAAGATGGCATCTCATTTCACACATGAGTTCTAAAATATTATTGTTATTCTTATTAAATTCATTAAAACATTACTTTGTGATAAGTACTAGAAATACGTACCAAAAGAATTTATTTTCATTAGGTACAAAAATAATTGTTTGCTTAGTACAAATCGATCAATGAATCGGGCAATAGCGCAATGGATAAGTATTTTTTCTGATACTCTCACTTACACGAAAGTTTCGTAAAGAGGCCGTTGTGGGCTTTTGTGCGTTAGAGATGTGATGTGGCGTTTGTGGTTGTCGGTATTTTATACGAATCTATTTAGTATTATGTATGTTACGATTGATTATTGAAAAACACAATTTGTTACTATTTCTTGGTCGCTCAACTTGCCTATTATTGAATCAATAGCTAAAGGGAATATAAGTAACTAGGAACCAATTTGATGCCCAGTTTCTCAACGTAAAAAATGTGTAGGTTAAGTATTGGTCATCATTAACAATTTGCTTTTATTTTAACATTTTAGCTATCCGAAGGATCCAAAAATAAAATAAAAGTGGATAAATGCGACAGGAAGGGGCCCAAACTGGTTTCCAACAAAAAATAACACAATATGCGCGTCTAAAGTTATTAAAGAAAACAGATGAAAATTGACGATTCCCCCTTTATCTGCGAACCCAAAAGATTTGAAAAAAATACAGAGAATATAATAATAATAGTTCTATACTTATAGATTACAGGAAAACCTATAAGCAGTCTTAAAATAACATAGTAAATCACTCAATATTGTGCGTACAGACTTATATTTGCAGTAGCAATTTAAGGGGGAGCATGTTTTTCAACTACAATCTTAAGTATGTTCTTGGGGGGGTGCGTGCAGAAAACCTCCTCGTGTGCCTGATTGCTGCTGGTTCCCTTCGAATACGTTCGGGGGAAAGAGCAGTCGTCGGGCCGGTGCATCCTGGGCACGGCCAATAGTCTTTCCATGTTTCGGAGAGGGTATTGACCGTGGCGAATTTCTGCGTGGCGGGGAGCTTCATGCTCGATCGTCGGTCGTCCACTCCCCTCTCTGCTTACAGAGGGCAGGTCGAGTGGGCGAAGAGTGGCGGTGCTTGCTGTGCACTTACCCTGCCAGCGAGCAAGCAGCGGGAGAATGATTCTTCTGTCTGCAACCGTCGAAATCGTAATCCGTAAAGAGACCACAGTCATGTTTTGTGGCTTGGAATGGGACGAGGATCTTGGCTTGATCGCCCGGATCGCGAGGAAGATAACCTCTATAAAAATTCCTCTAATATCAAGTTTTGGTGCGCGGCGAGGATATGAATGGCTGAGGAGTAGTGTCATCTGCAACTTCCGAGTTGTAGGTGGCGCATCAGTCGTTAGCGCACCCCCAGCCAGGGTACCAGTGGACCCCCTGGTTGGGTTATAAATGTACACTTGCCTAGGGACAGGGGGTGAACCTAGGTGTACTTTTTACATCCCCCACACTCGTGGGATCAAAATATGGAAAAAAAATTATAAAAAAAACAAAAGTCAAGTGAAGGAGAGTGATGCGGGGTCGGAGTCCGACGCCGCATCTAGTGTAAAGAGCTCAGGTCGGAGCTCGGAGCACAAACAGGTGGAAGGGAGGAGCCGAGAGTTCAGACGAACCTCGAAGCGCCCCAACTCGGGGTCGTCCTCCGACGAGGTTGTCGGTCGGAGGAAAAAAATCCTCTGCAGCCGGCGGGGTGCGGCCCGAGGAGGAAAAGGGGTGGATAGAGGGCCCTCCACCAGGGAGGTCGGCGAGCCGAGCCGAGCCTGCCCAGCCGAGAAGGCCCAGCGAGCCGAGAGGCTCGCAAAGGCAGTGCAGGGCTCAGAGGCTCCTGGTGGTGGGCCGGACGCCGCTGGCGGCCCCTTTTCGGAGCGTGTGGCCGGGTTCGCAGAGGTGGTGCTAGCCCTGATCAAGGGGGTGGCCGTGAAGAGGCTCAAGTCCTCTAAGGACCAGGCCATATCCGCGGCCACGGCCTCGATTGTGGCGGCAGCGGAGGCCCTTCACCTAGGGCCTCCTACAGACGGCATGTCGGAGATGCGGGCGGAGGTCGCCCGCCTGACAGCCGCCATGGAGCTTCTCAAAAAGGAGAATGAGGAGCTCCGATCGGACCTGGCTGGGCTTAGGAGAGCCGACTCCCAAGTGGAGCCGAAGGGGGGGCAGCAGCATGGGCAGGGGCAGCCCGTGCCTGCTGAAGACCGGGTTTTGACCCTGGTACGGCAGGAGATGGCTTCCTTGCGGAGTCGTTTCTCCGCTCTAGAGGCCATAGTCCTGCGCCCCCCGTTAGCGGCGAGCCAGCCGGCCTCGGGCCAGCGCAAAGCCCCGTCGTATTCTGCCGCCACAGCTGCCACGGCCAAACCGGGGTCGTCGGGGCAGCCAAAGGGCGGGGCGAATGCGCGGGCCGTAAAGGCTCCAGCCCCAGAGGCGAGGACTCCGGCCCCGGCGGCGAGGGCCCCAGCCTTGGCGGCGAGGGCTCCGGTGGCGAGACGGCCGCCCCTGCCTCCTAAATCTCTTCCGGCCGATGCCGAATGGCAAGTAGCCGGGGAGAAGAGGAAGGCGGCTAAGGCCAAAAGGGCGGCCAAAAAGAGGGAGAGGCGGCAGCGGCGCAAGGAGCGAACCGCCGCGGCTAGGCTCCGCGCCCCGAATTCCGCAGCTGTAGTAATCACACTACAGCCGGATGCGGAAAAGAAGGGCGTGTCCTACAGGAGTGTTATGGCGAAGGTGGGTGAGGTGGTGCGCCTCGAGGAGCTCGGCGCTGCCACTGGCCTAAAAATGAAGGTAACGGCGACTGGGGCCCGAATGGTGGAGGTCCCCGGTGTGGCCAGTGGCCCGGCCGCTGACGCTCTGGCCGAAAGGCTCAGGGCGTCCCTAAATGCGGACGAGGTCCGAGTGTCCAGGCCCACCAAGTGCGCTAGCATGCGCATCATGGGCCTGGACGACTCCGTGACGGAGGACAAGGTGGTCGCCGCAGTAGTTAGGACTGGGGGGTGCTCTGCCGAGCAGGTGAGGGTGGGCACCATCCATCCTGACTCCGCGGGGCTGCAAACCGCTACGGTGAGCTGCCCCGTGTCGGCGGCCCAAAATATTGCCAGAGAGGGCCAAAGGTTATTGGTGGGCTGGGTGTCAGCGCAGGTCAAACTGCTGGAGCCCAGACCTCTGAGGTGCTTCCGTTGCCAGGTGGGCGACCAAGTGCAAGCCAATTGCACCTCGGAGGTGGACCGCAGCGGTCTCTGCTACCGCTGTGGTCAGCCCGGGCACAAGGCCGGCTCCTGCAACGCCACGCCGCACTGTGCCGTATGTGCGGCGGCTGGCAAGCCGGCCGACCACCGGATGGGGTTCAAGGCCTGCACCCCTCCCGCCAAAGCCAAGGCCAGGGGTAAGCCCTCCGCCACAGCCGCCACCGCCGTCACCGCCACAGCCGCCGCCACTGCCGCCGCCGCCGCTGCCGCTTCCGCCACCGCAGTCGTCGCCGCCATACCCGCCGCGGCAGGACCTCTGGTTCAGGAGGAGGCCAATGCCAACATGGAGTGCCATTAATGGCCCCATTACGCCTCCTCCAGGCGAACATCAACCACTGCGCCGCCGCTCAGGATCTGTTGCTCCAGAGCATGGCGCAGTGGTCGATTAACATCGCCGTGGTCGCTGAGCCGTACTTTGTCCCGCCCAGGGATGACTGGGTGGAGGACCTGAGCGGCTCAGTGACCCTAATTTCGTCGGCCGCCGCCGGTACCCCGTCCCTCGAGGCCGTCAAGAGAGGGCTGCAGAACCGGGCTGCGTAGCAGCACGGTTCGGGGAGATTGTCGTGGTAGGGGTCTACCTCTCTCCGAACCGAACTCTTGCCGAGTTCCACAACTCCCTTGCGGAGTTGAGAGACGTGGTCGTCGGGTTTGGTTCCCTCCCCGTGTTCGTCCTCGGGGACTTCAATGCCAAGAATTTGGCTTGGGGTTCCCGGTTAACGGACACACGGGGCAGGATGGTGGAGGACTGGGCTCTGGAGACAGGCCTGGTCGTCCTAAACCGGGGTTCTGTCCCCACGTGTGTGCGGATGCGGGGTGAATCAGTGGTGGACATCTCGTTCGCCAGCCCCGCTCTGTCGCCGCGTGTAGTTGACTGGCGTGTCATGGAGGGGGTGGAGACCTATTCCGATCACCGGTATATCCGGTTCGACGTCTCCGCCCAGACCTCGGACGCGCCGGTCCGACGGGCCCCGAGTGGTCCGCGGTGGGCGCTGAAGCAGCTGGACCGGGAGCTCCTCCTGGAAGCCTCGATCGTGCAGGCCTGGGTGTCACCACCGGACAGGCCTGCCGACATCAACGACGACGCGGAGTGGTTCCGGGAGGCCATGTCCGACATATGTGACGTGGCAATGCCCCGGGTCCAGCCTGGACGTGCCTCGCGCCAGGTGTACTGGTGGTCGCAGGAGCTGACGGCTCTGCGCACTGCGTGCGTGGCTGCGCGACGCCGGTACACCAGGCACCGCAGGCTCCGTATCAAACCTCCGGATACGGAAGCCATTCAGGCGGAGCTGTACGAGGGATACAGAGCGGCGAAGACCGCCCTCCAAGCGGAGATCCTGCGGGCCAGGGGTTTGGCCCGCGAGGAGTCGCTGGGGACTCTGGACAGGGACCCGTGGGGACGCCCGTACAAGGTGGTGCGGGATAAACTCCGCCCATGGGCTCCCCCGCTAACGCAGAGTCTCCGGCCCCAGCTTGTGGAGGACGTGGTGAGCGCTCTGTTCCCTTCGCGAGGGGAACACTCCTCCCCACCTATGGCTCCGCCTACTGCGGTGCCTGATGCGGACCACACCGCCGACGACGACGACGATGCTCCGGAGGTGACCGAGGGAGAAATGAGAGCGGCGGTACGCAGGCTTAATGCCAAAAATACCGCCCCAGGACCCGACGGCCTACCTGGGAAGGCCTGGGTCCTGGCCTTGGAGGCTCTCGGGCCTCGACTTAGGGGGCTCCTAAGCGCATGCATGGAGAGGGGCCAGTTCCCGCTTCGCTGGAAGACGGGGAAGCTGGTCCTCATAAAGAAGGCAGGGCGCCCTGCGGACTCTCCGTCCGCTTATCGGCCCATCGTGCTGCTCGACGAGGTGGGCAAGCTCTTTGAAAGAGTCATTGCAGACCGCCTCGTCGGCCAGCTGGTGCGGGTGGGGCCGGATTTGGCGGAGAGCCAGTTTGGTTTCCGCAGAGGGCGCTCTACGGTGGACGCCATCATGCGTGTGCGAGCCCTGACGACGGGGAATGCTGTTGCCCAGGGTGGGGTCGTCTTGGCGGTGTCTCTAGACATCGCCAATGCCTTCAATACCCTGCCCTGGAGTTGCATCAGGGAGGCACTCCGGTATCACCGGATACCTCTGTCGTGTGGTCGAGGCCTATTTGACGGACAGGGCCGTCATCTACCCCGGTCACCAGGGAGTGTGGAACCGGCAAGAGATGTCGTGCGGTGTCCCACAGGGATCGGTCCTGGGGCCGCATCTGTGGGACATCGGATACGACTGGGTGCTGCGCGCCGACCTCCCTAGCGGCGTCAGCGTAGTGTGCTACGCTGACGTCACGTTGGTCCTGGCGCAGGGGAGGTCGCACCAGGCGGCGGCCGAATTAGCGGCACGCGGGGTTGCGACAATCGTCGAAAGGATCCGGCAATTGGGACTCGAGGTGGCCCTGCACAAGTCCGAGGCCATGTGTTTTCATGGTCCTCGGAACGCGCCACCGTTGGGGTCCCAAATAACGGTAGGAGGGGTTTCTATCGGCGTCGAGTCGACGATGAAGTACCTGGGACTCGTCCTCGACAGCCGGTGGAACTTCGTGGAGCATTTCCGACGTTTGGCTCCCAAACTGGAGCGGGCGGGCGCTGCATTGAAGCGGCTCCTGCCCAATCTAGGGGGTCCAAACGCCTCCTGCCGGAGGCTCTACGCGGGGGTCGTGCGGTCCATGGCCCTCTACGGGGCACCTGTATGGGCGCGCTCTCTGGCGCTGCGGCCAGCCCGCCGGTTGAGCGCGGCCCAAAGGGTCATGGCCATCCGGATGGTCCGAGGATACCGCACGGTCTCCTGTGAGGCAGCGAGCCTCCTTGCCGGATTGCCGCCATGGGATCTGGAGGCAAAAGTCCTCGCGCACGTATGGGAGTGGCGCGAGGAGGCGAAACGCCGGGGCGTAAGTCCGCTGCCGCGAGAAATCGCGGCACAGCGGACGGAGCTCCGGCGGGATCTCATGGCGTCATGGAAAGTACGGTTGTTGCAACCCAGTGCTGGGCACGCCACGATTGCGGCGATAAGTCCCCTCTTTGAGGAGTGGCTGGAGAGGCGCCACGGCGTCCTCACCTTCCGCGTGACGCAGGTCCTCACCGGACACGGCAGCTTCGGGAGGTTCCTGTGTCGGATAAGGCGGGAGGAAACGTCCGGGTGTCACCACTGTGTGGATCGCCTGGAGGACACGGTGGAGCATACGGTGGAGGTCTGCCCGGCTTGGGCAGAGCACCGCCGTGTCCTCGTGGAGGCGATCGGCGACAGAGACCTCTCGCGTCCGGCCCTGGTTCAGGCCATGGTACGGAGCGAGAGGGCATGGGCAGCCGTCGCCTCCTTCTGCGAAGCAGTAATGCTCGCAAAGGAGGAGGCGGGACGGTTGAGGGAAAGGCAAGTTTCGCGCCCTCTCGCCCCTAGCCGCCGCAGGAGACGCCCAGGGCGTCGGGAATCCCGGGCGGATTTCCGGCCACCGTAGGCGCGGGCTTGCGGACGGTGAGCAATGGGTAGCTCACCGTCCGGTAAGGACCAGGCCCGGGTCGACGGCGCGTCGTATTCCACGCGCGCCTCAAAGAGATGTCGTCAGCACAAAAGTAGGGGTCCACAAGGGCCGATGCCTGCCGGGGTCGCGGGAAGGTACTTATGGGTCACCGAGGCCCCCGCAACACAGGCAACAAGAAGGAATACGGGTGGGTTTTAGTCAGTAAGAGTCTGACACACCCTCCCGCTCCGCCCAGAGCGGGAGAAGTTATTTGATGATTTCCCACCCTAAAAAAAAAAAAAAAAGTATGTTCTTGGGATAAAGTTATCCCAACTACGGAAACCTTTTTTCGCAATTCTGCGTGGTCCGACACGCACTTGGCTGGTTTTTATTTATACATTATAGATAATAGTAGCCTCGAAACTAAAACCCTTTGTCGAAAACAACGACAACAAAACAAACTAATTAAAATCTTGTTTACACATGATATTTGAAGGGTTGTCAGAGCATCCTCTAGCTTCTAAATAACAGCAAACGAGACCCAAGGTCGATGAGGGTTATGTAGGTACTTTGAGACTCTTACTGACTAAAACCCACCTGTATTCCTTCCTGTTGCCTGTGTTGCCAGGGGCCTCGGTGACCCTTTAGCACCTTCCCGCGACCCCGGCAGAATAGAAACAGGGGTGGCGTTAGAGCTGCACAAACCATAAAATATAGGATGCTGATTTGATGCATTAGAATTTGATATTTCATTATTTATCTATTTAGAAAGGTTTACCAACAGCTTATGTATGTAGGTGACGATATTATCGTGGACGTCCACGTCACGGCATCACGATAACACAGGGAAGTAAAATGTACATATTATATATAAAAACCATCTTCATGAAGGCTTTATATAAATTGGCCGCATATACGATGATTGTTGCAGACACAGATCATAAAAACACAGGAGATATGGCAAGGAGGCGAGGCGTGGCGCTTTCGAACGCATCTGGCCGCAAAGCGGCTTCTTGATGCCAGTCATTAGTCGAATGTCAGCTTACGACGTCTTCACAGCTTATGATTTTTGACAAAATGCTCCGTTGTTCAGTGATTGTTTGCAAAAATAACAGCTGCATTGTGATTTACATGAAAGATGGCATCTCATTTCACACATGAGTTCTAAAATATTATTGTTATTCTTATTAAATTCATTAAAACATTACTTTGTGATAAGTACTAGAAATACGTACCAAAAGAATTTATTTTCATTAGGTACAAAAATAATTGTTTGCTTAGTACAAATCGATCAATGAATCGGGCAATAGTGCAATGGATAAGTATTTTTTCTGATACTCTCACTTACACGAAAGTTTCGTAAAGAGGCCGTTGTGGGCTTTTGTGCGTTAGAGATGTGATGTGGCGTTTGTGGTTGTCGGTATTTTATACGAATCTATTTAGTATTATGTATGTTACGATTGATTATTGAAAAACACAATTTGTTACTATTTCTTGGTCGCTCAACTTGCCTATTATTGAATCAATAGCTAAAGGGAATATAAGTAACTAGGAACCAATTTGATGCCCAGTTTCTCAACGTAAAAAATGTGTAGGTTAAGTATTGGTCATCATTAACAATTTGCTTTTATTTTAACATTTTAGCTATCCGAAGGATCCAAAAATAAAATAAAAGTGGATAAATGCGACAGGAAGGGGCCCAAACTGGTTTCCAACAAAAAATAACACAATATGCGCGTCTAAAGTTATTAAAGAAAACAGATGAAAATTGACGATTCCCCCTTTATCTGCGAACCCAAAAGATTTGAAAAAAATACAGAGAATATAATAATAATAGTTCTATACTTATAGATTACAGGAAAACCTATAAGCAGTCTTAAAATAACATAGTAAATCACTCAATATTGTGCGTACAGACTTATATTTGCAGTAGCAATTTAAGGGGGAGCATGTTTTTCAACTACAATCTTAAGTATGTTCTTGGGATAAAGTTATCCCAACTACGGAAACCTTTTTTCGCAATTCTGCGTGGTCCGACACGCACTTGGCTGGTTTTTATTTATACATTATAGATAATAGTAGCCTCGAAACTAAAACCCTTTGTCGAAAACAACGACAACAAAGCAAACTAATTAAAATTTTGTTTACACATGATATTTGAAGGGTTGTCAGAGCATCCTCTAGCTTCTAAATAACAGCAAACGAGACCCAAGGTCGATGAGGGTTATGTAGGTACTTTGAGACTCTTACTGACTAAAACCCACCCGTATTCCTTCCTGTTGCCTGTGTTGCCAGGGGCCTCGGTGACCCTTTAGCACCTTCCCGCGACCCCGGCAGGATAGAAACAGGGGTGGCGTTAGAGCTGCACAAACCATAAAATATAGGATGCTGATTTGATGCATTAGAATTTGATATTTCATTATTTATCTATTTAGAAAGGTTTACCAACAGCTTATGTATGTAGGTGACGATATTATCGTGGACGTCCACGTCACGGCATCACGATAACACAGGGAAGTAAAATGTACATATTATATATAAAAACCATCTTCATGAAGGCTTTATATAAATTGGCCGCATATACGATGATTGTTGCAGACACAGATCATAAAAACACAGGGGATATGGCAAGGAGGCGAGGCGTGGCGCTTTCGAACGCATCTGGCCGCAAAGCGGCTTCTTGATGCCAGTCATTAGTCGAATGTCAGCTTACGACGTCTTCACAGCTTATGATTTTTGACAAAATGCTCCGTTGTTCAGTGATTGTTTGCAAAAATAACAGCTGCATTGTGATTTACATGAAAGATGGCATCTCATTTCACACATGAGTTCTAAAATATTATTGTTATTCTTATTAAATTCATTAAAACATTACTTTGTGATAAGTACTAGAAATACGTACCAAAAGAATTTATTTTCATTAGGTACAAAAATAATTGTTTGCTTAGTACAAATCGATCAATGAATCGGGCAATAGTGCAATGGATAAGTATTTTTTCTGATACTCTCACTTACACGAAAGTTTCGTAAAGAGGCCGTTGTGGGCTTTTGTGCGTTAGAGATGTGATGTGGCGTTTGTGGTTGTCGGTATTTTATACGAATCTATTTAGTATTATGTATGTTACGATTGATTATTGAAAAACACAATTTGTTACTATTTCTTGGTCGCTCAACTTGCCTATTATTGAATCAATAGCTAAAGGGAATATAAGTAACTAGGAACCAATTTGATGCCCAGTTTCTCAACGTAAAAAATGTGTAGGTTAAGTATTGGTCATCATTAACAATTTGCTTTTATTTTAACATTTTAGCTATCCGAAGGATCCAAAAAGAAAATAAAAGTGGATAAATGCGACAGGAAGGGGCCCAAACTGGTTTCCAACAAAAAATAACACAATATGCGCGTCTAAAGTTATTAAAGAAAACAGATGAAAATTGACGATTCCCCCTTTATCTGCGAACCCAAAAGATTTGAAAAAAATACAGAGAATATAATAATAATAGTTCTATACTTATAGATTACAGGAAAACCTATAAGCAGTCTTAAAATAACATAGTAAATCACTCAATATTGTGCGTACAGACTTATATTTGCAGTAGCAATTTAAGGGGGAGCATGTTTTTCAACTACAATCTTAAGTATGTTCTTGGGATAAAGTTATCCCAACTACGGAAACCTTTTTTCGCAATTCTGCGTGGTCCGACACGCACTTGGCTGGTTTTTATTTATACATTATAGATAATAGTAGCCTCGAAACTAAAACCCTTTGTCGAAAACAACGACAACAAAGCAAACTAATTAAAATCTTGTTTACACATGATATTTGAAGGGTTGTCAGAGCATCCTCTAGCTTCTAAATAACAGCAAACGAGACCCAAGGTCCATGAGGGTTATGTACTCTGATCGACATCTAGTGTAATGTAAACAGTTGGGTTAAGGACGTTAAAGTATATTGATTGTACGAGACGGATCAAGTAACCGAGCTGGATAATTTAGTCATTAGGCTAAAAGCCCGGTTTTGCCTCTTTTTTTTGTTCCGGGTTGGAATATCCTCATGGATTTCCTCCGCTCTGGGGCGGGCGGAGGGGTCTGTCAGGCTCTTACTGACTAAAAACCACCCCGGTGTTACCCTCCCACACCTGCACCGGGGATCATGGGATCTAGTGCGACTTCCGCGATCCCCGGCTGGTGCCCGGTTTTGCCTAGATTAACTTTTTATTAATGATTCACCAGCTATCGTGATAATTAACAAAACGTACGTGTTGTGTGAAACTAAGTCGGGGTAAAGAAAATATTAGAATAACAATTTCGAATGTTGGAAAACAAAGGATTGCGCTGAAAAGCACAGTTTTTAGAAGATAGTTTTGCACTAAAAAACTACAGTTCAGTTGTATCGTAAACGATAGCAGCGCTTGCGCTAAACGTGTTATCGAGACAAATGTTGCATTTATAACGAATGAGCTGGCCCGTTTTTTTTTTTGTGATTGGCATCTCACAGGTCAACCTCGGAGGTCGTCGTCTGCTTAAACGGACTTTCCTGTGGTTGCCTCAATAAATTAAGGCCTACAGCCAGGGCATAAACTTATAAACTACTAGATGCGCCCCGCGGTTTCACCCGCATAAATTTTGACCCCGTGGGTATATCGAGATAAAAATATATATATCCTATGTGTTATTCCTGGTTATAAACTATCTGTGTACCAAATTTCATCAAAATCCGTTCAGTATTTTTTGCTTGAAAGAGTAACAAACATCCATCCATCCATACATCCTTACAAACTTTTGCATTTATAATATTAGTAGGATGTGTTGGGCTGCCTTCTCGTACTGCTGTGGATTGATATTATGATACTAGTAACGGAATATACAAGGTGTCGTTTTGCATCCTCGTCAAATTCAAGGAGGTAACAATGCTAATGAAATAAATTCTCGACACGAATCAATAAGAAAATAAGTTGTTTTTTTTTTCTAATTTTTAGGAAATCAGTATGCGTGGGACACGCATGTTAAAACGTGGCCCGTGTGATACCACACTGTAGCTGCCACATACGCAACGGGGTGATTCTATTCTGTGAAAGTGGTGTAGTCTAAAATACTGTCAAACTTAAATAACTAAAAAAACAAGTACCTATGTATTAATTATTGAACAGGTATCGTAATTTTATTTAATTATGTATGTGTTTCATAGTAGCCTTCTGAAATTTTACGAGGATGCAAAACGACACCTTGTTTAACGGAACGGGACATTACCCTTACCCCCTTAGGGGATGATGTTCCAAAAACGCTGAAACACGTGGTTTTTAATTTTGAACTAGAATGCTAAAATACGAGTACAATGAAAAATTACAATTTTCCATACAAACATTCATACCCTATTTTACTCCCTTAGGGGTGTAATTTTCAAATATCTCTCCTTATTCCTCGTCTGCATTGTAAAGGGAACCTCTGTGCAAAATTTCAGCTTTCTAAGTCCAAGGGTTCATCGTATGTCAGCACAAGTGTAGTCCACTAGGGCCGATGCCGGCCGGGGTCGCGGGAGAGTCCGAAAGGGTTACCGAGGCCCCTGGCAACACAAGCAACGGAAAGAACACGTGTGGGTTTTAGTCAGTAAGAGTCTGACACACCCTCCCGCTCCGCCCAGAGTGGGAGAAGTTATTTGATGAATTCCCAAACAAAAAAAAAGGGTTCATCATGTTTAGATATCAATACTCATCACTTCCGCGGAGTTTTACTAGCTAATTTATGTTGACCCTTATAGGTGAGTACAAAATAATTGCCATATGTAGAAGGTACCCCAACGTGCATTTTTCGAAACTCATAGAAACAGAGGTTTTTTTTTTGTATGGGAAATCATCAAATAAATTTTCCCGCTCTGGGCGGAGCGGGAGGGTGTGTCAGACTCTTACTGACTAAAACCCACCCGTATTCCTTCCTGTTGCCTGTGTTGCCAGAGGCCTCGGTGACCCTTTAGTACCTTCTGGTCTTTTAAAGACCCTCTCATAGATAAATATCACCCGTCTCTCCACAATTCCAATGCCTATTGGTTGCATTTCCGAAATGGCCCTAATAATCCTTCCATATCCTAAGGGCACGTCTTCCCTACCTTTATCGCGCCCCCCTGTCTATTCTTTGACATGCTCTCTGTAGTCCCATGAACCAGGAGGCTCCAGGGACTAGCGTGAATCTTTATGTTCATTCGAGTAATCAAGTCTGGTCAAACCACACTGGGATCGGTGCATTTCATTCAATCATTAATTCAAGTTTAAATGACTGAACACACGGAACGCTGCATAGTAAAGCAAATATATGGAAGGAATATAAGTTATCCATGAAATCTTGCTTTTCTTTGAAGTCTCCTGAAGCTTGCAAGTTAACTTATTTGTGTATGTTGACAGGATCTTCAATATAGTAAAGTAGAAGTTTACTTAAAAAGTAAACGATAATGATTAATTAAATGGCTATAATGAAGTTTAAGCAAAAATTTATAGAAACATAATTAGAAGGCATAAAAACGTAATCAAAATTAATTAATTAAATTATTTCTGTCGACGTTATACAGCAAAAACCTTATCGTTAAAATCTTAACAAAAGCTGTATGATCTGATACAAAACTTGAGAAATCTTGCCATTATTTGAAAACATTTATAAGGGAACTTTATTTCAATGATATCCTAATTTCCTTTATTTATATCAAAGTTATTTTCATGTTTCCTATTGAATATCGAAACATCAAAGTTATTTTCATATTTCCTATGGAATATCGAAACATCAAAGTATTAACTGATAGATAATATTATCTTTGATGAAAACCTCTTTATAAAGAGGAACACCGGTCGGTTCTCACATTGGGTGACGTTAGGTATTTTGGATATTTTCAATGAGATGTTAACGGCAGAGCAGAGGTTCTCTATTGTGTTCCCTAACTTTTTTATTCATAATCTAAAGTGCCATAATTCTTTGTCTCCTAATCATCATTTGTCCGAATGATAACTTGCCTGAACTTAATGTCGTCAGCACAAATGTAGGGGTCCACTAGGGCCGATGCCTGCCGGGGTCTCGGGAAGGTACCTACTAAAGGGTCACCGAGGCCCCTGGCAACACAGGCAACGGAAGGAATATGGGTGTGTTTTAGTCAGTAAGAGTCTGACACACCCTCCCGCTACGCCCAGAGCGGGAGAAGTTGTTTGATGATTTCCCACCCAAAAAAAAAAGTCCCATGTAATTGAAATCCCTAAATACAATATGCCCTAAATTTGTTTGTCATAAACAATAGGTAATTGGTAGGTAATTAACCTATGTAATTGGAGATTCTATAACCAGTATTTTCAGATTTAAGTATCTGTGGATTGGCGCGCAATTCGAAATTCAAATAAACTTTTTCGAAAGCCGTGTTAATTTAATTTCAATTTCAGTCATTTATTTTTAGATAGTGTTTTGTTTTTGTGAAATTGTGGTAGTTTTAGGCGCCATGGATAAACTGAAAATTCGTACAATTTTTGAATATGAGTTCCTACGTGGAAATACCGCTGCGCATACAACACGAAACATTAACGACGTGTACGGGCCTAACACTGCTTGCATAAACACTGTCCATTATTGGTTCAAACGTTTTAAATCTGGAAATTTTGAGTTGAAGAACGAGCCTCGTGGTCGGCCGGTGACCATTGTCGGCAACGACGAATTGAAGGCGATAGTGGAAGCGGATCCAACTCAATCTACGGCTGAGCTTACTGTGGGCCTTGGAGTTAGTGTCAAAACAACATTGAAGCACTTGCGTCAAATCGGAAAAAGAAAAAAAGCTAGATAAGTGGGTGCCACACGAACTAAGCGACCAACAGCGAGACTTACGCGTCGAACCATGCATAGCACTACTGAATCGGCATAGAAACGAGGAATTCTAAATCGAATTGTTACCTGCGATGAAAAGTGGATCCTGAACGACAACCGTAAGCGTTCATGTCAGTGGGTGGACCCGGGTACAGCACCTAGTCAGTGCGCTAAAAAAAAGATTACTCATAGGAAGATGATGGTGACTGTCTGGTGGACTAGTACCGGACTTGTACATCAAAGTTTCTTACCGAATGGCACAACAGTGACGGCAGATGTCTATTGCCAAGAATTGCAAACAATGATGGAGAAGCTAGCATTTCAACAACCAAGACTGGTCAATCGCTCTTCCCCATTGCTTCTTCACGATAACGCGCGAGCTCACACTTCACGACAAACCATCGCAAAGCTACAAGAGTTACAGCTGGAGGCTCTCCGTCACCCACCGTACTCACCGGACCTTGCCCCAACAGATTTCTACTTTTTTCAAACTTTAGACAATTTTTAAAGTGGGAAAAAATTCAACTTCCGAGAGGAGGAGTACAAAATGCTTTCGCTGACTTCATCTCCGGCAGACTTCTACAGTAAAGGGTTAAACTGCCATCAAAATGGCAAAATTCTATAGATAATTTGGGCCAGTACTTTGATTAGCTTAAATAAAAAAAAAATCATACAAATCTCCAATTTCATAGGTAAATACCTTTTTTTTTGGGTGGGAAATCATCAAATAACTTATCACGCTCTGGGTGGAGCGGGAGGGTGTGTCAGACTCTTACTAACTAAAACCCAACCGTATTCCTTCCGTTGCCTGTATTGCCAGGGGCCTCGGTAAATAGGTAAAGACCTAATATTACAATCAATAATATACAAAAGACATAAAAAGACAAGCATATACCACGCATGCAGCAAGCATGCAGCATGCAATGAGCAAGCAAGCAAGCATGTAGCATGCAAGCGAGCATGCAACATGCAGCAGGCATGGTTTCTGTCACGGCTCCGGCGGTCCCACGCGAGCTTATCGTGGCAGATGGTTTAACACTTTGCCGCCGCGGCTGAGGCGAAGCTAACAACCACCTGCTCCTCAACTCGCGGGCCGCCTCGCTCCTCCGCGCCTACGTGATTTTAAATTACCCTCTAGGGGTAGGGCATACAAGACTGCGTGGAGTCGGATTTACAGCGATTTGTTTCGGTTACTAAAACCTAATTTTTAGATATCCAGCAAACAATTTTCTTATAAATGAACATTCGGAATAATACACATTATATAATACAATAGTTAGGCATATGACTTTTTTCCATCAAAATTAGGAGATTCAATTATTATAGTACCTACTCGATACTATGACAGAATAGTTTTAGAAGTAAAGATAATTATGTAAAACAAAATTTCGAATTTTTGAACATTATGGTTACTGAAGTTTATAGCAAACAATTTTAGGAGAAGAAAGGGAGTACCCAGAGCAGAATGTGATAGGATGCATTATGAAATTTTTCGACGCCGCTTTAAAATGTCAGTGTCCAAAAATATCTTGTACAACATTGATATCAATAACGTTTTACATTGTTTGCTGTTACTTAATTGTACAACTCAAAAGTATTTTCTGCACATAAATTATCCTAAAGGTAAACTCGAAATAATCAACCTTTAACTACAGTCACGAGCATATACTCGTAGATTCTAATATAGATAGACAGTTACGAAAAATTTAATAGAGTTTTTCTCATGAAATTAAAATTGCAACTTTAAGAAAAGATCTAAGTACCTATATCATACTAATACAGTTACGATAACACTATGGGCATGTATTTAAAACCTCAAACAACTTCCATTTTCCTTTCTAAAAAAATATTGAACAAATAATTCTTATTTTGGTGTCCAAAAATTCTAAATACCTAGCCAAGTAAATGCGACCAATTTGGATGTCGCGCGGCCGGAGACGGCCACTGCCGCGGCACCGCTCTCTTTGCTCAGCTCAGCTCCCACGCGGTTGCTCACATACGGAAAAAAAGGATGTCTTAAATTAAGACAATATCCTTTTGGTCAAGACAAATATTTATTCATATATGGGGAAAACAATATATTCTTGAATGAAGTAAAATTTTGTCTTAGTTTTATTGTCTTCTTCGAAGACATTATACTTGAATGAAGAATTATTAAGTTTAATTTTACGAATATTATTTCTCTCTTAGAATATTTTCTTCAATTAAGATTATTATAGTCTTGAATCAAAAATATTTGCAAAAAAATTTTAAGTCAAGAATAAAAACCAAGTCTTTACGAGTATTATTCTTAATTTGAGTAAACGGGTTTTCTTGGACTGAGTACATTTACTTACGTTAAGAAAATGTTTACTTGGATTGAAACAATTTTTCTGAGATTGTTGATATTCTTCGCTGAAGAGATACTTTTTTTTTCGTGCAATTCTAACCTAACCTAACTCATTTGGTTGGGGTGCCCGACCTAAGTTACTGCGACCTTTTCGGCTCGCGCGTGGTCACAGTTCTAACCTAGCCCGTTTGGTCGGGGTAACCTAGCTTAGTTATTGCGACCAACTGTGAGAAAAGGCCAAAAAATTTAAAAGAGGCTCATTTATAGTATAGTAAAAGTCTGAATCATTAGAAGCCGAAAAGTGTTTAGTGTTAATTTATTTAAAAAGCTTAGCTAAGTCATTAGAAGGGCAATAAGTTTTTAAAGGGTCAATTAGATATTTATTTCCCAATACTATGTTTGTGACACCATAAAATATCAAACAAAACTTTAAGATAATATCGCCTTTGAATCGAGTGCAAGTGTAAGGTTATTTATACAAGTGTCATTTGAGACTGGTCATCTCCTAACTGTTACGGCTTATTTTAATCTTTTATAATCTTATATTTTAGAGCAATGGTGGCCCAGTGGTAACGGCCGCGACTTTTGAGTTATAGATCGTAGGTTCAAACCCAGACAGGCGCTCTACTTTGTGTAAATAATTTCATCACCACTGCTCTCAAAAACGTTGAAGGAAAACATCGTGAGGAAACCGGCATGTCCTAAAACCAAAAAAAAAATCGAAGACATGTGACATCTACCAACCCGCACTGGGCCAACGTGGTGGCAGTGGCGGTACCTTCATATAAGCCCAAAAGCCTTACTAAAATGCTCGATAGAGAATTTATTGTACCTAACTAGTAGTTTATGAGAAAATTGCGATGATACATACGTAGATACGTAGGTACCTACATACTCAGTCGAAAACTGAACTTTCTTTTTTTGAAATCGGTTAAAATTTTATTGGGCTTGCGTTATTTTGAAACCCTAGGCACGCCACTGCGTGGTGGATTACGGCCCACTCCCTCTTACAGAGAGGAGGCCTGTGTCCCAGCAGTGGGAACATTATAGGCTGATTATGTGTGATGTGTATTATCTATAATGTATAAATAAAAACCAGCCAAGTGCGTGTCGGACCACGCAGAATTGCGAAAAAAAGGTTTCGTAGTTGGGATGACTTTATCCCAAGAACATACATAACATTGTAGTTGAAAAACATGAACATGTTCCCTCATACATTGCTACTGCAAATATAAGTTTGTACGCACAATATTGAGTGATTTACCATGTTATTTTAAGACAATAGACTTCTTATAGGTTTTCCTGTAATCTATAGTACTCGTATATAACTACTCTCTGATTTTTTTCAAAATTATAGGGTTCGGAGATAAGGGGGAATGGTCAATTTTCATCGGTTTTCTTTATTATCTTTAAAACTAATAATTTTAAAATTATAAAAAATATATTTTTGAAATTCTCTTAACAAGCTCACGGTACAGTTTGCGATGTTTTATTTATTTGCCCCATAAGTGACCCTCATATTCAAAATTCATTTATTTACGTTACACACCCGTGTTTGGGTCGCAGAAATTCATATGTAAACCAAATTTCAACTTAACGTGGTGGATTACGGCCCACTCCCTCTTACAGAGAGGAGGCCTGTGTCCCAGCAGTGGGAACATTATAGGCTGATTAGATTATGTAATCTTATATTTTAAATTGTTAAATATTTATTTATTTTTACATTGTTCTCACATACAAGGTGTCGTTTTTCATCCTCGTCAAATTTTACGAGGCTGCTATGAAAGACATGTTTAATCAAATAAAATTACGATAACTGCTCCATAATTAATACATACTCCTTTTTTTAGTTATTTTAGTTCGACAGTATTTTGTGTGAAAATGGTGTCACTTTCACAGAACTTAATCACCCCGCTGCGTATGCGGTAGTGTGTGTGTAAAAGGGCAGTTACAGGGCGGTATCACACGGGCCGCGTTTTAAACATGCGTGTACATGCCGATTTCCGAAAATTAGGAAAAAAAAGACCTACTTATTTTATTATTGATTCGTGTCGAGAATCATGAGCATAGTTACGAGTACCTCTTTGAATTTGACGAGGATGCAAAACGACAACTTGTATAGAAGCAACAAGAATAATGTACCCAGGCAGATTATCCTTGGAGTTTCATGCCTGTTATTCTCCATAGAGATCTACGTTTTGAAATGGGTAAGTAGCTTCAACTTTCTGACTAATTAACCGACTCTTTGACAACTCAAAAGTGATTGGATTAACTGAAATAAATGCTTTGAGTTTGAGTTTGATAATTATTTTGTAAACTGATATCGGCACACTACACCTGACACTCAACACTACACATTAACAGCATACACTCTCATAGGTCACACATACACACGGATGCAGACGCCCTGAGTAACTTTTTGTTTATAGTTTATTTTTAACTTCTACGCCCAAAATTATAATAACTTAAGTTTTTTAGTCGTAAATCTCCTTATTTATCTATAACGTTAGATTGTAATGTCATATTTAGTTTTTTTTTTCCTTTCTTTTAAGTAAAACTTTCTGTTCTTCCGTGGGGACCTGGTGATTTGTAATACAGGGATTTCACGCCTGACTCAGAGACCAGCTCCTCACATTGCTAAAAAACAAATAATATGTGAAACCTAGAATAAGCTTGTCATTGTGAGGAGAAATAAAGAACTTATTATTATATTATTATTATTATTATTGCCTAGCCTAGGTAACGTAATAATATCGGAAAAACTGAAGTTTCCATTACACCAGGTATCGCCTTATAACTGGATAGGTACCAACGTATATGTGACAACATCAAAGGAATATCTATGCTTTGTGTATGCACCCATATACTCGAGCACAGTGTTGCCACGTTCTACAAGGAATTTATTTATTTATTTATAGGAAAGCCAACAGATAACAATTGTATATGCTACACAGAGCCAATTACAGGTAAAAACAGAGAATTAAGTAGAAATCTTAAAATCACTAACAAGAACGATAGAAAATACACACAACACTATGCACTTTTAAAAAAGTCGACGTTCAGCTGAGCGCGTGCAGAATAGGTTTTGGTGGTAAATGGGTCAAATGAGAACTCTTTACAAAGGATATTAAAGTCCTTACTCGCTCGCACTATGTATGAGTTTTGCCTGTAGTTAGAAGAAGAAAAAGGAATGAAGATAGGTGCATTAAATCGAACTGATCTCTAATTAATTGAATTATTATGCAAGGTTCCGAGAAACATATTTAATTGAAGTTCTTACCTAGAATATTGCGAGATTTAGAATCGCATTGGTGTAGTATGGTCATGGTTTGAACATTCGTCCTGTTAGCCTATTTTTTCACCGGCCTATTTTCAATGTAAAAACTGCTATCAATTCATAAAACACTTATAACACTCTGGAGTCAGTATTGTAAGTGGTGGGCGCCTTACAATACCAGGATCTCTGACCCGTCAAACCCGTCCGCCTACTAGAAGCCGTTTGCAAGTAACCGCTCAACGGTTTTCACGATCATAATGTCGTTTCGAGTGTATTTTTCTTACGAACCGGTTGGGTTCGCACGACATTTGAGAAATTGGAAATGGAATTAGGCGCTACATAAGGAAACAAGAAGCAATACTGAATTTTCGCTATTTATTTCAAACGGACGTGCTCACTTTTGCGCGCCATCACATATAACTGTTGTTTTATGAAACAATCGCTGCATATTCAAATTTGGAACTAATTTTAAATTCGCTTGAGTGATCGAATGCAACCAGAGACATTTCTCTACCGGCCTGCATGATGTAAGATTCCCTTTTGCAGACAACCTTTACAATACCTAACTAATGGTTTACTTGACCTAAGGTCTGGTCTTGAAACTAAGAGAGATGTATTAATGATTATAATTCTGTAAATACATATTTTTTATGGGCCCGAATATTATTTTGATCAAGATACAACCTGGCACTGACCTGCTAATTGCAAAAAACAAGAAAATTTGAATTTCGCGGGCTACAGCTGCGGATCCACCTTACGCAGTAGTTCAATTTAACTGGTTGCGTCATGTTACGCTACTCGCATCCGATTCGAGTAGCGCAACATGACGCGAACGAGTTTAATTGAACTACTGCGGCTTCGCTGCTATGGTTTCGGAGGTGTGCTACCGGCGTTAAGACGCTGACAACACCTAAACCGCGGTCACTGTCACATTACATAGAAAAGAAAGAGAAGCGCGATGACACAACGCTTGTAAATTATTGCAAAATATGAAGCAATTATCTATTTACTCAAAATTGAGTTGAGTACTCGAAAATAAAAAACAACCAAGTTCTGCATTCAATTAAGACGTTCTTGTTATTAATTAAATACGTAACGTATGTTGATATTTAACACAGATGTTTTGGATTAAATCTCAAGGTAAGAGGTTAGTTTAACGTTAGTTTGTATCGAGATTTTTTTTCAAAAAGTTATTTGTTAAGAACCAAGTTCTGGGAAATATGTTCAAAATTAACATATATTTTTTCCGCTACCACAAACTATACAGATTTCCCAATTTTTTTTCTTAAGACAAGCCTATTTTGGTAATTTGCGTCTTGTCAGTGCCTTAATTCAGTGGTGATCGAGTTGAGTGCATTGAATCTCTTAGAAGTCTGTATATTGACCGTTCTTAGATCCCGTCGAAGCTCTCACTGACCGGACCAACATTCAACTAGTTTCAATAGAAAATAGAGCCGAGCTAGTGCCAACAGAACCGATAGCAACACGGTCCAATATTGATCAATTTATTCGAAGCCAATGTTTACCTGAATACAGCCGCGCTGCACCGTTATTAATTCTACTTTAGCCGAACATTTGTTTACCATAGCCGTTTGTTTTATTGAAAAGTAAATAAACGAGGCATATATCAAGATATTTGTGTTTTCAAAAGCATTTGTAAATATGCAATGCGATGCAAATTGTGCGATTGTAGTTTGTGTGTCTAATTTTGCAAAAGAAAGGAGTAAAGACGATGCTTGTATAATTGACTGGCTTTTCCTATTTAAGGGGACGGTAAGTGCAGGCGACCTTGTGCGACTGGACGATGCGTTTCCCTAACCGCGCGGCCACGTAGTTATAATTGCCACCAATATTTATTTTTAGTAACGAAAATATGCATATTTGAAAAATCACAGATATAATTATAGATAATAAAATACTCTGTTCATACAAAAAAATCATGAAAATATCATAAGTACCTAGTATGAAAGTAATATCGTTTTTGTTTTGGGTAGACAATGAGACATAACTTCCTGAATTTATTTCATAAAGTATTTTGCGATATTCATCTAAAGAATTGATGTGTACCTACGTGTTCTTGTTTAATTAACATACATTTTTTGCATAACTTACTTGCATTATTTGAAGGAGTAATAACAGATTCAAGAAGACACAAAAATCATAATTATATCTGCGTCTTAAATCGATGACACGACTTTTTGGTTTTATACAACTTAAAAAATGACGTACAGAATAAAATTGTAGGTGTAGTGAGAGTAACTTGTTGCAGTTAACAATAAACCTAGTCAAAGTAGGAACTTTGACTAGGTTTATTGTACATGTACAAGTTATTCTATATATACAAATAAACCATGAGGTACCTAAACAAATCTAAGAACCCGAAAAGAACACCGATTTGGCGACTGCGTCGGCGATCGGCCACTAAACACAAATTGTTGCCAGTCGCCGAACCACTGATCGTCTGCTATGTGGCTTTAATTCCTTCCCTAGATATGAAATAGACAGTAAAGTGCCACAAATAAAGATGTCTGATTGTCTCCAGACATGTTATCACTGTTATCAGATGTCCCACGGTACCATACAAAAGGGACAAGACCCAGGACAATCTGATACGGTACGGACCTGTACCATTTAATGGGACACGTGGACGTGAGGGGTTCGCACGAGGTGTATCCAATTGTTTTACAGTATGTAGGTGTGGGAAGGGTCAGCCAATTATTGTTTTGTGGTTCTGTGTACGTAGGGAAGTGGCCGCCCAGCGAGGTAAACAATTCCAGTAGGTATGTTTTAAAACGAAGATATGAAAACAGTGCCTATACGTGGACAGGCGACATAAAATTATCCTTTCGAAGGAATACAGCACAGCCAACTTTATGCTTTAGCTATATTGCTTTCTAACAAACATCACGCCTGTATTCTGTGAAGAGGTTGGCAGAGGTGTTTTCCTCAAGAGTTGGGTAGGATTCAATTAGTTGAATGTTACCACAAGTATGTCCATAAAAGGTGGGGCCAGATTTGGCGGAGAGTCAGTTTGGTTTCCGCAGGGGGCGTTCTACGGTGGACGCCATCATGCGCGTGCGAGCCCTGACGACGGAGAAAGCTGTTGCCCAGGTTGGGGTCGTCTTGGCGGTGTCTCTAGACATCACCAATGCCTTTAATACCCTGCCCTGGAGTTGCATCAGGGAGGCACTCCGGTACCACCTGTCGTGTGGTAGAGGCCTATCTGACGGACAGGGCCGTCATCTACCCCGGTCACCAGGGAGTGTGGAACCGGCAAGAGATGTCGTGCGGTGTCCCACAGGGATCGGTCCTAGGGCCGCATCTGTGGGACATCGGATACGACTGGGTGCTGCGCGCCCAGGCGGCGTCAGCGTAGTGTGTTGGTCCTGGCGCAGGGGAGGTCGCACCGGATCCGGCAATTGGGACTCGAGGTGGCCCTGAACAAGTCCGAGGCCATGTGTTTTCATGGTCCTCGGAATGCGCCACCGTTGGAGTCCCAAATAACGGTAGGAGGGGTTTCCATCGGCGTCGAGTCGACGATAAAGTGCCTGAGACTCGTCCTCGACAGCCGGTGGAACTTCGTGGAGCATTTCCGACGTTTGGCTCCCAAACTGGAGCGGGCAGGTGCTGCATTGAAGCGGCTCCTGCCCAATCTAGGGGGCCCAAACGCCTCCTGCCGGAGGCTCTAGGCAGGGGTCGTGCGGTCCATGGCCCTCTACGGGGCTCCTGTATGGGCGTGCTCTCTGGTGCTGCGGCCAGCCCGCCGGTTGAGCGCGGCCCAAAGGGTCATGGCCATCCGGATGGTCCGGGGATACCGCACGGTCTCCTGTGAGGCAGCGAGCCTCCTTGCCGGATTGCCGCCATGGCGTGGCGCGAGGAGGCGAAACGCCGGGGCGAAAGTCCGCTACCGCGAGAAATCGCGGCATAGCGGACGGAGCTCCGGCGGGATCTCATGGCGTCATGGAAAGTACGGTTATCGCAACCCAGTGCTGGGCACGCCACGATTGCGGCGATAAGTCCCTTCTTTGAGGAGTGGCTAGAGAGGCGCCACGGCGTCCTCACCTTCCGCCTGACGCAGGTCCTCACCGGACACGGCAGTTTCGGGAGGTTCCTGTGTCGGATAAGGCGGGAGGAAACGTCCGGGTGTCACCACTGTGTGGATCGCCCGGAGCATACGGTGGAGCATACGGTGGAGGTCTGCCCGGCTTGGGCAGAGCACTGACGTGTGCTCGTGGAGGCGATCGGCGGCAGAGATCTCTCGCGTCCGGCCCTGGTTCAGGCCATGGTATGGAGCGAGAGGGCTTGGGCAACATTCACCTCCTTCTGCGAAGCAGTAATGCTCGGGAAGGAGGAGGCGGGATGGTTGAGGGAAAGGCATGTTTCGCGCCCTCTCGCCCCTAGTCGCCACAGGAGACGCCCTGGGCGTCGGGAATCCCGGGCGGATTTCCGGCCACCATAGGCGCGGGTTTGCGGACGGTGAACAATGGGTAGCTCACCGTCCGGTAAGGACCAGGCCCGGGTCGACGGCGCGTCGTATTCCACGCGCGCCTCAAAGAGATGTCAGCACAAACGTAGGGGTCAACTAGGGCCGATGCCTGCCGGGGTCGCACGAAGGTACTTATGGGTAACACAGGCAACAGGAAGGAATACGGGTGGGTTAAGTTATTTGATGATTTCCCACACACACAAAAAAAAAAAAAGTATGTCCAAAAACTGCCTCGTTGGTCTACCTAGTGGTCGCAAGCGCTACTGCTGAGCATGAAGTATTGGGTTCAATTCTCGTGTCCGGCAAAAGTGTTATTGGATGTTTCCATCTGGAATTTCTCAGTAGCAGCCCGGAGTCTGGATTTGTGCCCGGTTGATGGCAACAGGCTCGCCCCCTATTACCTACATGGGACTTAACACAATTGGCGAAATGTGGATGTACCATGGGTACACTTCTGCCTAACCTCTGCGTGTAGCATTAAGTCCGCCTCTGTACATTTGTGTGCTTAAAGTGTTAAGAAATCTAAGAAAAACAAAGTTATTTCTGCGGTTGTAACCGTTAATATCCCACTTCTCAAAAACTATTCACTTATAGGAATATACGTTGGTCTAGTGCTCACAAGCGCTACACTGTTGAGCATAAAATCCTGGGTTCAATTACCGGGTCGGGAAAAGCGTTATTGGGTTTTTCTATCTGGAATATCTCCCGGTCTTGGATTTGTACCCGCGGTTGATGGTAACAGGCTCGCCCCCTATTACATGGGACTTAAGGCGCTGACAAGAGGTAAAAAACCAAAATAGGCTTGTCTTAAGAAAAAAAAATGCCAAATCTGTATAGTTTGTGGTAGCGTATAAAATATATGTTAATTTTGAACATATTTCTAAAAACTTGGTTGTTACCAAAACACGTTTTGAAAAAAAATCTCGATACAAACTAGCGTTAAAGTAACCTCTTACCTTGAGTTCCAAACCAAAATATCTTTATTAAATATCAACATACGTAACGTTTTTAATTATAATAACAAGAACGTCTTATTTAAATGCAGAACTTGTTTTTTTTTATTTTCGATTACTGAACTCAATTTTGAGTAAATAGATAATTGCTTCATATTTTGCAAAAAATTACAAGCGTTGTGTCATCGCGCTTCTCTTTCTTTTCTATGCAGTCTGACAGAGACCGTGGTTTAGGTATTGTCAGTGTCTTAAACATAACTGACGAAATGTGGGTGAACTACAGGTACGAGTACACCTCTGCCCAACCCTTCAGGAAATACGGGTGTGATGTTATGTTGTTGTTATATACATTTATAAAAAAACATTACCTGAGATTTTTAATTTTCTTTCTTTACGTTGCAAATAAAATAACCGTTACACGAATGGCGTTTTATCGCGAGATTTTCTTCGGAAAAGGACACTTTGATGGCGACGCAAACATCCAGTGGCGGATCCTCTAATGGAGTAAAGTGACTGCCCGTTTACATGGAAACGATCCTTTATTTTTAAGGATTTTGAATCTTTAATATTCATTTTACGTTGAAGCACGATTATCCGACACCAAGGAATATATTGGCATGCTACGGATACACTGTCGCGATAACTCGAACTACATTTCACGCGGTCTCTGTTGTACAGCGAGACGTCGAGCAATGTGCGAGAGAAACCGCGCGACGTTTAGTTCGCGTTATCGCGACAATGTAGACGTAGCATAAAACAGAGAGCGTATGAAGTGTAGTTCGTTTTATCGCGACAATGTAGCCGCAGCATTACTGTTAAACAAATTCGAGCTGTGGTAAATTCTAACATTTTCCACTTTTACGGTAATACCTAAGAATACCTAATCTAGCGCTAGCGAGATATTTCCAAATCGAAAAGATCTTTTTCAGAGAAGAGTAAATATTCACCGTAAAAGCCTTTTTGATTTTAAATTAATCTCGAACCAATCTCGATAAATATTTTAACCTTCTTTGTTAAAATTTCATCCACCGGTATAACAGACCCTTTTAAAAACCTTTTTGCGATAAATACACATACGTAACATCACGTCTTGTTTCCCCGAAAGGTTAGGCAGGGGTATACCCATAGCAGTGGCGGCGTAAGGGGGGGCGGAGGGGGCGGTCCGCCCCGGGTGCCAAGCACCAACGGGTGACAACGTGGTTGAAAACTCACGCGAGTGAGTTGTCAACCACGTTGTCGCCCCTTTGATTAAAAAACGCGTTATCATATCCTTGACTCGACCGTATCTTTAACGGTCGAGTCAAGGATATGATAACGCTGCAACCGTGGCAGGAGTGGTCTACAAGCACAAATCAAAGAACACAATCCTAAAGCATTGTTTATGCCTTGTGCTAATCATTGGCTAAATGTATGTGGAGTGCAAAGTGCATTCTTTCGGCAGTTCGTTCAAGTGTAACTTCTTTCGGAACAGTAGAAAGAATTAACACGTTCTTTTCGCCCTCCACGCATCGATGGGAAATTATAATAAAAGTGTAGGCGTATCAGTCAAAAGACTAGTAGAGACAAGATGCGACTGCTCATGGCGACGCTATTAAACCACTGAAGAATAATTTTGAGAAACTTGTATCAGCATTCGAAATGGTAAAGTATAGTACCTATCGTTTGGCAGGAGAAGTTGGATGGGAGGTAAAGGGGAGGTAGTGGGGGGGTGCCCTCTGGCACCACTCCCATGAAAAGGTAATGCACCGTTCTTGAGAAAAACAAATTATTGTAACCTAACCTCAAAACACTTACAAGTCGCTTAAAAGGCAGAGTATGAGCCCCGCTTCGCGGGGCTCAGGGGCTGAGAAAGATCTCCTCGAAGGGGATGGCGGGGTCTGAGTTCTCTGCTCGCTCACTAGACCTCGCCAACCCCTTCGAACCTAACCTGTCCGAGTCGGGGTGCCCCAAATCCCGAGCTCTCTTCGCTCGCTTTTGCATCCTAAGTTCTCCAAGTAACAGTAGTAACATTGCCTTTTGTACACACATACAAAAGGCAATGTTACTACTGTTACTTGGAGATGTTACTACGATCAGTGGGAGTACAAACACCGAGAACAAATTCAACTCAAGGAGAAACGGATTGACCGAAAACGAATGACAGTGACACAAGACGCAAATGGCATACCTGTTTTTTGTTTACGTTCCGTGTTATCGATTTTGCCCGACATTTTATATCACGAACTGACTACAGATACTGATACTGGTTATTGGTTACTGATACTGGATACCGGTTACTGATACTGGATACTGACTACAGATACTGGGACAGATTTGGTTGTCAATCGCCCATTTTAACGTTTCGTTTTCGCTTCTTATCTGGTTTGAGGTTAGAAACATTTTTTTATTAATTTCTCGAAAAATATGCGTAACCTTTTAATAAGAGTGGTAGCGTTATAATCGGGGAACAAATCCCTACCAACTTTAGCCCCTTTTACCCACCAACTCCTGCCAAGCGATATTAGATCCAACCCCTCGAAGACATGTGTGATCCCAGCAGCAGCAGAGAAAGCGTCGATACAAGACAAGCAGCATCCACACTCCTACCAGCTTTGTGTGACTTCAGTTTTTCATGCTAGCATGAAGAACTGAAGCCCTAGAAGACGTTAACCACACACAAGTATATACAAACATCTGGGCTATCGCTGGAAAATTGTGTCATGAAAATCAAAGCCCTAAAAATAAAGCCAACGTATCCAAATAGTGAAAATAGCTATTTCTTACGCAACTGAAAAATGTGAGGACTCGGATATTTCGATTGAAAGAAGAGGAAGGGGGAGGTTCCGAAAACGTATGCCTGAAGAAATGGCTGAGCTGAGCTGCAGTGAGCTATGTTAGAATGTCTTGATTGATTTTACTGAGAACTAGACGATCGTTACAGGGCAATGGATGACATTCTCATAACATTTGGTGTTGTTCAGCATAAAGCTCTGCTTACGTCAACAGAAAAACAACTTCGTGGTATAGTTCCGAATCTGACAAAAACCTATGATGAATTTTCGGCAGAGGACATTATTTTGGAGGTTGTATGACTGAGGCGCCACTTGGAAGCCGCCAGCATTTTTTTCCAAGAAGCGGTCCAATGGACTTCCAAAATTCATTGTAAAATGAGACTATTCTGAGTCTGTTCCGAGTCTAGTGCTGTCTATGATCTATTTGTGTTTCGTTGGCTTCTTGTGAAAGAAGTTTTAGTCAAAATTAAAGATGATAAAATCTTACTTGGATCCACAATGAGCCAAGCGCGACTTACCAATTTTCCAACTGTCCATTGAAAAGGACAGGAAAGTTGATAAAGTGATCGAATATTTTAGCAAAAGAAAGTCACGTAAGCACATTTAGTATTTGTTGTTTTATTATGGGGCTGCTCGATAGAAAGCCGCCCCGGGAGCCAACCCATGCTACGCCGCCACTGACCCATAGTAGGTATCCACATTTCGCCAGTTATGTTAAGTCCCATGTAATAGGGGGCGAGCCTATTGCCATCAACCGGGCTGAAATCCAGACTCCGGGCTGCTAATGAAAAATTCGTAATGGAAAAACCCAATAACACTTTTCCCGACCACTTTGGCACTTTGCGAGACGTAGTCCTACTTTATCCAGTTGTTTTTTGTATCAATAAGCTTTTAAGCAATTAGCCATTAGCATTATATTAAGTTACTGACAAGAGGCAAATAACCAAAGTAGGCTTGTCTTAGGAAAACTTTCCAAATCTGTATAGTTTGTGGTATCAGAAAAAATATATGTTAATTTTGAACATATTTCTCAGAACTTGGTTGTTACCAAAACACGTTTTGAAAAAGAAGATTGATACAAACTAACGGTAAACTAACCTCTTACTTTGAGTTCCAATCCAAAATGTCTGTATTACATATCAACGTACATTACGTATTTAATTAATTAATAACAAGAAGGTCTTATTTGAATGCAGAACTTGGTTGTTTTTCATTTTCGATTACTCAACTCAATTTTGAGTAAATAGATATTTTGCAATCAATTACAAGCGTTGTGTCATCGCGCTTCTCTTTCTTTTCTATGCAGTCTGACGGTGACCGCGGTTTAGCTGTTGTCAGGGTCTTAATATCCCGACTTTTTATGTCGGAACACTGAATACACTCATTGCTTAATTAGAGATATCGAAATTGACAAATAAATTTTAGTGATTTCTCTCACTGAGTAACTACGAATAATTTGTGTCTGCCCATTATAAGTTCTTGTCTTACTTGTCTTGTCTTCTTGTCTTGTTCGTGGCTTGGTTGAGCTTCTAAAGGTAAATATGTTTGTCTAATTATAGCCTTTTCCTAATTAATATCTCTTTTTGCCATTAGACAATGGTGGCCCGACAAGGACCGAATATCTTCTCACCCATTTCTCTAAACTAGTCGATCCAGATGAGCGTCATGTCTACCTAGACATGACGCTCATCTGGATCGACTTTCTAGATTTATTAAAGCATATTTAATGTAATAATCTGTGTTGAATACCTACATATTTACTGCAGACAATTTTTGTTAATTTCTATACAGTTCCTTCCATTTGTATTTTTTTTCTTCGGAAGAGACGCACTGATTCTACAAGCAGTCTACACTAACGCCATCTATCATACGATCGTGGAAAGTCGTCTCAAAGCTTTAGTGAAAATGCTCGCTGAATTTCAGGCTGTCGCCCGTGTCGCTACGTTTCACAAACATGTAACATTTAGTTCAAGATATTTCTTCAAGATGTCAGGATCACATTGGAAGTATAACTTGGAACTTTTCTTACATTTTCACTTCAATAGGTAACCCTACAACAAATAAAATGGTACGGTACTTTTTGTGTTTATATTTTTGGATACAATTAAAATGGCGGATTCAGTTTTTACTAAGGAATTTATTAGATATAACATCTACCTACTCGTATTTACTTATGAGCTTTAGATGTAGGTAGTAATAAAATTGAAGTGTCTGTTTGTAGTGTCAAAATAACAGCTTTTTACTAAATACATATGATAGTATACACGGTACTTATAACAAAAAATATTTTTTTAAGGTTTTGTCCGTCTGTTTCTTCCGACTAATCTCTGAAACGAATCTCCGAACCGGCTAGACTTGTTTTGACGGGACTTTCACTGGCAGATAGCTGATATTTTAAGGAGTAATACTTTTATTTTAGAAAAAGCCACGCGGGCGAAGCCGCGGGCAGTAGTTAGTCTTAAATATACTACACACTCTACGAACACACGTACCTGTGGTTTCAAATTTGTTTGAGTATTCCAATCAGTCATTGCATATTATGTAGAGTAATTTAATTCCGTTCACTCAGGAATGTTCAGCTGCTGAGACTTTGGATATTAAATGATTGTCTCTGCAGATCCCAACCGGACGCAATCGCATTGATTATACATTACTAGCGAGCTGGCCCTGGAGGTTCACTCCCTAAGCACGAAATTCGTAGTTTCGGCCGAAGTTACGGGTGACTCCGTAACACTTACGGACGTAACAGATTAGTTTGGGGCCCGACCTAAGAATTAATTACACCACTATTTGACAGTTGAGTAGGGACTCACGATGTGTTTTACCTGTCCGAAAAAATTAATAAATCGGGTGTAGGGTTCACTCCAAAGTTTCGAACTACTTTCGGACGAGCCCGTTGACGGACTTAGGGAGTAGTCCCCCTGCTTTGCACGGTTTTAATCTGTTTAAAAATTGAAAAGAGTATGCTTAGATGGTTTGGTCATGTTGAGAGCATGAATGGTAACAAAAGGTAAGGGAGATGTGAGTGGAAATGCCGGGAGGGGACGCCCCAGAAAGACATATAGTGACCTCATTAATGATGTTCTTCAAAAAGGTCAGGTGCGTAGTACTCGCAACTGGCGGGCGTGTATGACCAGATCTCTGAACGTAAACGAAGCAAAAGTAAGGAGTATGTAAGGAGCGTAGCAGGTGGCGTTCTATAGTTTCTGCCTACCCCCAAGGGAAGAAGGCGTTAGTTTATGTATGTGTGTGTATCAATTTTCTGAATTACTGAAAACCGAATCGAAATCCGTTCTGTAGTTTACAAGAACAACGCGGTCACATAGACACGAAAAACGATTTTAATTTATAAAAAAATAAATTTAAAATTGATCATTGTTGCCTGAGTATATAAATAAATAATAATAATAAGTAGGTATAGATTTAGCATTTCTGTGTGATTCTTAACGACATCTCATTGTCTTAATCAATCATTTTATTGTTTTTTGTCAATACCATAGAGGTATGAGGAACAGGGTGTAAAGTTCACTCATCCTCTAAGATAGAAAAGGGAGGATCCTCCGACCAGACGGGTATTGTGTCTGGTGGGCTACTGCCTCACGACAGATATTATTATTATTAGTAATTGTTTATTTATTTTACTGCGACGGTTCTAATTTGTCATTTCTCACTTCGAGTTACAGCAATAGCCTTATGTAAGCGGGCACGCCCTTTATGCATGGAGGCTTTTATTTAGGTATTAAGTACTGTTTACGTTTTTATGTTGTAATTATTATCTGCTTGAGTACAGTTTCCATTGTTTTGTTGGTATATTGGCGTGTGCTAGCTAACATATGGCAAGTAATTTAATTCAATGTGTGTTTCGTAATGTTAATTACTTTCCATACGACTTGTATAGAATCAAGTCTATATAACTAAACAGACAGGAGTGCTGCTGGGGAGTTTGTTGCGCCACTTCTTCCCAGCTAAAGCACTAGGAAGTGGTGAAGGGCGGGCGTTTTTGGGGGTCTGTCTTATGTAACGTTGACGTTCGAAAAGTGCTGATTCTCAGCCTAGTTTGAATAAATGACTTTTGATTTTGATTTTGATTGATATCGGGACGTTGAATATATCCTAGTCGCGCGGTAAACTTCGCTTGCGCGATGCAGGATTTTGCGTGACGCGTAATTCACATGTTGGCGGTTTATATGCGTAACATCCCGCCACAACACAATTCCTATTTTTGGCTTCATCCGTTGTACGATTATTTTGTTAACGTCAATGTGAGATGTCAATGACACGTCGGTTTTCAGAAAATATTATTTGCTTTGTTTTAATTGTTTTTACCTATTGATTGGGGAAAATATGGTACATGAAAAGCTGTTCAAGTTTTTGTTACCGATACAGTTGTGAAACCTCGGTGTTGAAATTACAACAATCAATCAATCTATATATGAACGCAAACGAAGCAAAAGGAGTGTGTGAGGATTGTAGCAGGTGGCGTTCTATAGTTTCTGCTTATCCCCATGGGAAAAAGGCGTTAGTTTATGTATGTACAACAATCAATCATAATATTTTATGTACAGTCGCCAGCACATCCTGTTACGGCAAACTGTTAAATTTTGTCATTCGATTTTGATCTTAAACATTAACATTTTAAGGTTTAACATTATTTGGAAAAATTTGACAGTTTAGTATAACCTGATGTGCATAGAATGATACAATATAAATGGTCAATAGGTGTCCGTATTTTTTTTTATTATAAATAAACACAAACTAGCTTTCGAAAAATACAATAAATAAATACTAATAAGGATAAATAAAAAAGAAATGCTAATAAAATTCAAATTCAGAAATATTCTCATTCCGTATTCAAATAGTTTACGCGCCCCACCACCAAACTCTGATAGGCCAGATTTCATTATCCACCCAATATGCATGTAAAGTAAAAAGGAAACGACATTTCCATAAAATTTAATTTTTGCACGGGTCGAGTGCTCCCCTGTCTCCCCTCGTAGAATGAGGTCAATGTCGCATTCAACTGGTGAGGGTGAAAAGGGGACCGCTGGCAAAGTAATTGTGTAATTTAGATTGACTGTATTGATTCCTTTTCTGTTGGTTCTGTCATTTTAAATGATTTGTGATTTTGGGTATAATTTGAATGGAGAAACGTAGTCTTTTTTAGGGTACCGTAGTAAACAAGGAACCCTTATAGTTTCACCATGTCCGTCTGTCTGTCTGTCCCCGCTGTAGCTCAGAGACGCTTTGTACTAGAAAGCTGTAATTTGGCATAGGTATAGATATTAATCACGCCAACAAAGTACCTACTAAAATAAAATCTTGAAAAACATTTTTTTTTAGCGTACCTGCTTTGCACGTAATGGGGGATGATATTTTTTTTTTCTCGTCTTCCCCATGGTGGGGGGTATCGTTGAATAGGCCGTTCAAAAATATTGCGGGTCTATGAACATTTATTATTTACATATATATTTCAATTTTTATTTAACCAACACTATCCCGCTGCGCGGCAAAGGCATCCCTCAAATTCTTCCACATGTCTTTTTCGTGGGCCACTTCGAACATAGCTTATGATAAGATAATCTTGTTCCTAGAGAGAGATCTCTAGCGACAAGATTATCTAAAATTATCTATCTAAAATTAACTGCAAAAGAAGCTACCAAAAGCTCTGTTTAGTTCAAGTTATTATCTCAAAGCCAAATATCATGCCTCAGAAATGTTATTACCGAAATTGTTAAGTGCAATAAAGATAAAGATACATTTATTTGTTTAAACATGCGTATACATGCAAATTAAGCATGCAGGATTTCACAATATTTAATAAATCGTAGGTACGTACATATTTCACCCGTAAGGAGTACAAATTTATAAAATTTAAAAAAAAATATATAAAACTAAATTACAAATGGCACTTCAATCCCAGTACATATTAATCATTAGTATAAAATAAACATTGGTAGGTCCGTAAAATAAATTAATCATAAAATGTCCCAGAATAAAAAAAAATGTCAAATAGGGTCATTAAAAAAGTCATTTTAATTATAATAGCACTTGTCTGTTAATAAATCTCGCATCCCTTTTCTAAACAAATTTACCGGCAATGCTATATATCACTGTGGTATTTCATTATAAATTTTAGGAGCCATACAGAAAGCGCTTTTTCTTGACGTATGCAAACACAGTTGATTGTTGTCACGTCTGTTACGGGGGAAGGTTGAGCAAGTCGTGGAAATAGAAATTGATTTACCCTCACAAATGCCGCAATTTCAAAAATATACAGAGATGGTAAAGTTAATAATTTGTGTTATTTAAATAACGGCATACAGCTGTCGGTCGACGTCAAATTGAACACAGCACGAATACATCTCTTTGGGCCTTAAACGCTATTTCTTTTTCTGTGAAATTCCCCCAAAATATAATACCGTAGCGCAATAACGATGCTACTAGACCATGATAAGCTGTTACTAAGGTATTTAGCTCTGGGGCCAGTTTATATAAAGCGTACGCAGAGGAGCTCAGCCGTTTATTTAGGTATTCTGTGTGTGCCTTCCAGTTAAATTTAGAGTCAATCATAATTCCTAGAAATTTTGCGGCGTCGACTTTTTTTAGTACAGTGTCCTGGTAAATTGCGTTAAGGTCACATACAGCCTGGGTCCGTTGTCTAAAATGCATAATAGTTGATTATCTAGATTTATTTTTAGGTTGTTCCTGTTTAACCATGATATTATTGATGTCAAAGAGTCATTTGTGTCACTTTCATATACCTATGTGTTTATTTTTACATGCTATAGTCATGGTGCTGTCGTCGGCATTGATATATATTATGGTGCAATGCAATGCAACAATAAATTTATTTATTTAATACTTTACGCACACAAATGTACAGAGGCGGACTTAATGCCATAGGCATTTTCTACCAGTCAACCTTTGGGTGATGCAGAGACAGACAGCGGTAGGTGCAATAACGAAAACTGTGAAATAAATATTTATTAAAATATAAGTATATACATACATATACCTATTAAAAACATTATATATAATAGATATACCTAATTATACATAAATATAAGACCAAATAAATACACGAATATACTAAACAGTAAGACAAACAATGGGAAAACATTACCGTTGTGATGATACTGCCAGCTTCTTACGAATGTGCTCGCGAACTTTAACTTTAAAGGATAATCGGTTGGTTGCCATCCTGATTTCCTGGGGTAGCGCATTCCACAGAGAGATAGACTGAACGAAGAAGGAAGAGTGAATAAAGTCAGTGCGGTGAGTTGAGAATGTTTATGATAATATATATAGGTACAATGCCGCCCGTGGGCATGGGCCCGTATTTTTCTGAATATTCATGAAAAATTATCGAAAATTAGCTTTAAAAAGGGGGCTATCTTCAATATTTTTCATATTATTACATTTTTTATTTTTTGAGTAGCGTCTGTGACCTTGCTTATGATCATTTATTTACATAACCAAATTACAAGATGATTATTAACATTAACTAAATTAAATTAAAACTAAGTTAAGCTTAAAAAAGGCCCTCGGGGCATTGTACCGAGGATGCTGGCGGCATTTCCTCGCTGAATTGCAATGCTGATGCGTTGCGCGAGAAAGCCGCCAGCTTTTCGGTCACCAGTTACATTAACTAGACGTTTCGCGATTTCCGCAAATAACTTATGCGCACTGGGACCCCACGGACCGAGGGTCTCGACGCCAAAGGGCACAAAGTTGTACTCTCTGCCAAGGCCTCCATATTTAATAACTTTCAGATTTTCGGCATTTTCTGCCGCTGCACCCGCTTTAGAAGTAGTCCGTTGGAGGTGGGACGGTGCCAGTGTGTCTACACAGGTAGCGTCCCACACAAGCATCCGTCCCAAACTTCACGGGACCAAAGACACACCATCAGGTCTTTTGCCATCATCTCTGACAATGCCAGTCGGCTCAAGAAGAGCAGGCACATTGATGCTGGCAAGAGACCGGCGGATTATGTCATTAAGTGTTGCATGTCTTGAAAAGCGGCCTGCACTTTTTTGACAACAAAGTCCTACATTTTTTGCCATATCTCTGACGTTATTGGCTCGATTTGGATTCTGTTTATTATTTGTAAAAGCTGCGAACGATAAAAAAGTCCCCCAAAGTAGTATGGGGAGATTTAATGGACTTACACTTGTTTTTTAAATAAATACCGTTTTTTTTTAAATAATGTCTTCATCTCCGTTTTTTTCAGTCGACCAAATTTAATAAAATCATCCGATAAAATAACTCATTAGCTTTTAGAAATAAAGTTAATTTGCATGAATATTAAGAAAAATACGGGCAGTCACATGCCCATGGGCGGCATTCTATAATACATCTGTAAATATATAAATAAAATAATATTGTTTGCGTATTTTGTGCATCTACTAGGTACTATCATCCCGGGGAATTCTAAGAGAACATTAGCACATAATGTTATCTACTATTCTAAATACCACCAGCGCGCATATAAATTAGATATGCATGAATAAGGATGAAGCAAAGGATTTAATAGTCGTAAACCGTGAGTTTCTGTAGTTTTAAATATTAAGCTACTAGCTTAATCCCGTGACTTCATTCGCGTGAAATTTCTTGTCCCCCCCGACCCTCCGCGTCACATCGCACCGCCCACTCGCGCTACTACTTCATTTTAGCTTAGCGTTCTTTCTGACTTTTTTATTTTTGCACGGCTCCAAAGAAAAAAAGTCAGAAATAACGTTAAGCGAAAGCGAAGTAATAGCTAGGGCAGGGGATGCGATGCGACAGGGTGGGTCGGGGGTACATGAAATTTCACGCAGACGAACCTTCACGCGGACGGATTCGTTGACAGAACCTAGTTATATTATTATAAGTATAAGTACTAGCGTCTGCCCGCAATATCGACCGCGTGTTTATTTAAATTCCTTATAAGTTATAACCTTTGCGCAAGTGTTAACAATAAGTTCACAAAAGCGCATACATAAAATACGAACAAACAAACATTGATTTTTTTATGTATATTAGACATATAAAGGATAATTTTTAAAGAAGTGCGGATATTTTAGGAAGTAATCAGGTGCATAAAACTGGACAACTTTCTCCAAAGAATTCTTAAAATTGAAAATCGACTTTTCATACTAAGTCAAAATCAAAAGTCATTAATTTATTCAAACTAGGCTGAGAATCAGCACTTTTGGAACGTCAAAATTACATAAGACAGTCCCTTAAAAACGCCCGCCCTTCACCATTTCCTAGTGCTTTAGCTGGGAAGAAGTGGCGCAACAAACTCTCCAGCAGCACACCTGTCTGTTTAGTTATATAAACTTGATTCGATACAAATCGTATGCAAAGTAATACACAACACTACGAAACACAAAACATTGAATTAAATTACTTGCCATATGTTATCTAGCACACGCAAATATACCAACAAAACAATGAAAACTGTACTCAAGCAGAAATAAAAATTACAACATAGCTTAATACCTAAATAAAAGCCTCCAGGCATAAAGAGCGTGCCCGCTTACATAAGGCTATTGCTGTAACTCGAAGTGAGAAATGATAAACTAGCATCAGCGAAGTAAAATAAATAAACAGTTAATTACTAATAACAATAATAAAACCATGGTCAGCAAGACGACCAGTCACCACAAGCAGCACCCGTTCACGAGCATAACGCAAAGATCAGCCATCACCCCCCACGCCTTATTGGAGGGAAGGAGGCAACCAAAGCAAAAAGTGATTGGTCACGAAACTTAAGTTTGTATGAGAAAATGAATTTTATTTTTTAGATTTCGACCCATGTTCCTTGGGGAAAGTTGTCCAGTATTATGCACCTGATTACCTCCCAAAATATCCCCACTCCTTTTAAACTTAACCTGTACATACGAACGTGTCGTACAAGCCATCTTTCTTAAAAAAGCAGGCACGTTTGTATCTGTAAAGGCGGCTTCCCACGGTTTGTTATATTGCGGATTATCACGCACGGCCGACCACTACGTACAGCCACGCACAGCACACCAAGGCTCTTCCAACGGTGCGTATCGGTCGGTGTGCAAAATGAAAAGTGAAAGAGAAATCGTAAAGAGAGCTCGCACCGCACCTTTGACGTAACCGACTCGCCGCTGATCGGACGCACCGCGTTGGACGTGTCTGCGCTACCACGGACGATGCTCTTCCCATGGTGCGTCGGTGCCGGCTGATCCGCGTCCGTCCGAAATATGACGCACCGTGGGAAGCCAGCATAACGACACTCATTTCTTTGACGTTGCTAACCCAATCCTAAAAGTTATCTCAATGTCTCCCGCGGTTTCGTTTTCAGTCGGAACACAGAGAGAATATATTGTCTTCTCCTTTTTTTTCTTTTAGGATTTCTTTCTTACATATTTATATTAACATAACACAACGCCTGTAATCCCCACAGGGTTAGGCAGAGGTGTACCTATAGTATTCGCCACCCACAATTTGCCAGTTATGTTTAAGTCACATGTAATAAGGGGTGATAATCATCACTCATCTGCCGCCTTTTCCCAACTAGGTATATTGGAGTCGGCTTCCAGTATAACAGTATTTTACATGCAGCGACTGCCTATCTGACCTCCAAAACCTAGTTACTGGGTAATACGATACCCCTTGGTAAGACTGATTAGTGATTATGAGATTTTCGGTCTAGTGATGACCCGCAGTAATTGTCAAAGATCATGACAGCCGAGACTAACAGCTTAATATGCTTTCCGAGGCACGGAGGGGTCTTGGTATGTAAAGATGGCCACCCTTACATGAACCAACCGCGGCAAGCGTAGCTTAACCTGATTGATCGACCCGTGCGGCTGTTATTACTTAGCCATCACAAGTCAATACGCAAGCAAAACGGCAATACGGGGTGATATATATATATATTGCTTCTAAGAGGCTGACAACAGCTAAAGCGCGGTCACTGTCGAACTGCATAGAAAAGAAAGAGAAGCGCGATGGCTTAATGCTGGTAATTTATTGCAAAATAGGAAGCAATTATCTATTTACAAAAATCTATTGATTGGATAAAAAAATTAAAACACTATTAAGCTAATATGTAGCTTGTAGAATAATCTGACGAATAGTCAGAATTATTGCATCTATATTAGTATGGTTTTTAATCGTTAAA
Organism: Atethmia centrago; assembly: GCA_905333075.3. NCBI lineage: Eukaryota > Metazoa > Arthropoda > Insecta > Lepidoptera > Noctuidae > Atethmia > Atethmia centrago. The sequence goes on along the minus strand of HG995378.1, from coordinate 22,025,299 downwards.
AGATTTTTTTGAGGTATCTTCGTGATTTTTTTCTATCATATCAAATTAGTTGTATTATGTTTTCAACACACTGTCCACCTAGGATATATCCTGAAGATATCATTTATTTTTCTGATTCTGTTTACTGCAGTGGGTCATATACTTTTAGCCATTATAAAACTTGCGTTTAGCTCCTGTAGTCCCCTTAAATAGGCTAGTTTATAGAAATAGGTAGTTAAAATATAACATCGTCGTAATTACGTCGTTTAATTATTGCAGGTTCTTATTATATTTGCCAAACTTCAAGCAAAGCGGATATCAAGGAGAAGTCTTGACGAGATTATAAGGAAATACGTCCAGAATTACCAAATTACGACGGTAACTACGTGAGGCAAATTTAAATTACTTTTCACGCATTTTACGGGGTAAATTAGTAGGTCTGGAATTAAATTTACTGAAAAAATATGCATAAAGCATAATCAGCCTATAATGTTGCCACTGCTGGGACACAGGCCTCCTCTCTGTGAGAGGGAGTGGGCCGTAGTCCCGTAGTCCACCACGCGGGCCCATTGCGGGTTGGTACAGGCAAAAAATATGACTAGGTAGCTTCAAACTCAAATGCGGTGGTTACGTACCTACGTCATAACCGCATTTGAGTTTAAAGCTACGGTTTCCTACGACAGCGCCACATAACGGCCGCAGTGCTGGCTGTCGTGAAGATTATGGCAGTAGGGTTTGACTTTACTTTGTCAAATAACGCTCTCTAGGGAAACACACCAACTAGCTTTCATAAATAACCTTTCGGAAATTGCGGACGCTATGTCGCGGCCACCGTAGTCTTAGGAAACCTTTTTTTTTGGTGGGAAATTATCAAATAACTTCTCCCGCTCTGGGCGGAGCGGGAGGGTGTGTCAGACTTTTACTGAGTAAAAACCACCCGTATTCCTTCCGTTGCCTGTGTTACCAGAGGCCACGATATCCCTTTCGGACTTAGCCGCGACCCCGGCGGGCAACGGCCCTAGCATAACTGAGATAGGAGCCTTTTTGGCGTCGCACAAGTTGTTTTTATTTATTTTCTTTGTTGTTTTTTGTTTATACGCACAAATACGTAAATTTTGTTAGTTTTAAATGCTCCTTTTTTATACTTTTTGTATTTTTTGTGCGGGTCCCAATTAAAATATTTTTCTTTCTTTCTTTACGAATGTTCCTGCAATAATCATAATTTGTAGAACCTAGATACATAGGAGATTGTATCTGTCTGTCTATTACATACGCAAATCTGAACAACTTACTCCAGATATACCTACATACCTATTTATTGGTTGGCAATTGATGTTTAATAGCACGGAATCGACACCCACGCGTCGAACGAGCGTCATTTCACCCTCAATTTGTTCGAGAAATAGCTTCGACATTAATGTCGAACATTGTTGGCAGAAATAACGTATACCTACGTATTACTTACATACCTATGTACCTACCTAATTGTTATTATAATAAATAAGCTTTGTAAAGTAAACAACGAAAGGTCACATTGAGGAAAAAAGAAAACACATTTTGTGTACACATAATAATATAATATGGTTATCAATCAATGATACACAAAAATTACCTCAATGAAAGTTAAATGAAATTGAATGGGTTTATTTTGTATTTACAACTAGTTTGTAACTAATCAGCATTTAAAAAAAAAATGTCATCCTCGGTTATTTTGCACCACCAGGTTTTTTTTTTTTAACTAAACACTGTGTACAGCAAACACTAGGAGTCCAGGTTTTGTCCAAATGTCGCACCGGAAAGTCAAAATAATTAAAATAACAGTTTTTAACTAATGGTGTTTTGACACCACATACGACGTTTACTTTTAGCAGTAAGTTGACCGCAAATATAGAAAAAAATATCAGGATGATTGACACACACTCTGGGCATCTTATTAAGATCTGTAGAAATATTACAATATCCTACTAATATTATAAATGCGAAAGTTTGTAAGGATGGATGGATGGATGTTTGTTACTCTTTCACGCAAAAAGTACTGAACGGATTTGGAAGAAATTTGGCACACAGATATTTTATAACCAGGAATAACACATAGGACACTTTTTATTTCGATATACCCACGGTGTCAAAACTTATGCGGGTGAAACCGCGGGGCGCATCTAGTAACAAATAAAAACGTTTCAATTTCAATAAATTAATGTTAATTTATCGTGAACACGTCGGTAAGCGAAATCTCGTAATTAAATTATGTAGTCAATGTCATAGACTAATATACAGGGTGCATTTTTGAGACGGGGCAGTAAGGGCAGCTACCCTAACCGTTGTAGCTACAGGAAAACTGTCTTAGGAGACCGTCCTTAACTTTTTGAGACATTTAAATCTGCATTTTGAAAAAAAATTACAATCAGCAAGAAAATGGGCAGTTTTCACAAACACTTTTTTTGATGCTATTCGATCCTGTTTCTTACAGGGATCATAAAACTCTATTAGACCAACACAGGTTTGAGTACTAGAATTGTCAGAAATCGCAAAAATCTTTTTCCATACATTTTGTAGGAAAGAAACTCAAACTTACTTTTTTGATGGACAGATATACCGAAAATAAACAAAAAAAATAAAGTTCGAACGATTACGAGGTATACATTTATTTGCTTTAAGAACAAGATAGTTTTGTTGTTTGTGATTTCCGAGAAGAAAATTACCTCAAATAATTTAGAACTTTCAGACTTATGGGATGGGAAACGTTAAAAATGCCTGTCCGCTACAAAAGTCAGATATCGCAAAAAACCTTTGTATGGGTTAAAGTTTTTTCAAAAGCGTCAATCTATATGAATATTGTTTCTTAACCCAAATTAAACTATAACGCATATTCGTTCGAAATTTGAAGTTCATCTTTTTTTGTTTATTTTCGGTCAGTCTATCCATAATTCTCAAACTCAGCTGGTCCGATAGAGTTTTTTGATCCTGATAAGAAACGGGATTGATTGGCACCAAAAAAGATTTTGTGAAAGCTATCCATTATCTTGCTGACTGTACATTTTTTTCAAAATCTGTGAATGCAGATCTAAATTTCTCAAATAGTTGAGAACGGTCTCCTAAGACCGTTTTCCTGTAGTTACAACGGTAGCTGCCCTTACCGCCCCGTCTCAAAAATCCACCCTGTATAGGTCAATGTTTAATGGAAACAGAGTGATTGAACAAAACTAAGTATGAGGTTTAAAAAAGCAACTCGATTTTGTTTAACAAAATCACTGTTTAATTATCTCTTGAAAGTCTTATTTGAATTATTCATAAGGAAAATAAAGAAAACAGTTTTCTCTTAAAGAGAGAATATTTTTACCTACTTATCTTACGTAATCAAACCGTTTTTTTTACGGCTATTCTTGTATTATACCTAAAGCTTTATTCGGCTTCAACTTTATTGAAGTTTAGACCTAACGGGATGGTATCTTAGATATTTATTTATTTAATCGGATTAGACCACCCCAACCGAAATTAATGAAAAAATTATTGATATTATCGTTGGCGGTACTTAAGCTAGATTCAAATGATATATTGAGTTCATATTATATTGATAAGGTAAATTAATATTAGCCGCACGGGTCGATCGATTAGGTTAAGCTACGCTTGCCGCGGTTGGTCCGTGGATGGACCATCTTTACATACCAATACCCTTCCGTGCCTCGGGAAGCACGTTAAGCCGTTGGTCCCGGCTGTCATTCGTAGATCTTTGACAGTCGTCAGAAGCCCGAAATTCTGACACCTAGTCTCACCAAGGGGAATCGTATTACCCAATTACTGGGTTGTGGAGTTCAGATAGGCAGTCGCTTCATGTAAAATACTGGTATTCAGCTCCATCCGGGTAGACAGGAAGCTGACCCCAACATAGTTGGGAAAAAGCTAGGCAGATGATGAGGTGTTATGTGAGCTGCTTTAATTTCAGGCCCCTAGCATCACGCATACCGGTACCAACAGTACTCGTAGGTCCTTACCGTCTGGTAAAGTAAAATTGGGATAATGGTAGGAGAATGGTGACAGTATTGTCCTCATTCTCCTACCATCATCCCAATTTATTTGTGGTCGGCACAACATGTCCCTTTCTTCCATACTTCTCTATTAGCCGTCATCTCGGTAGCCTTTCTTCATCTTTCACACAGTCCATCCATCGTTTTATGGTCTCCCCTACTCTTCCAGCCATCCACATTCATACTCTTTACCAGACTAGTAGGATAAAAATTATAGACCATAATTCAAAACCAGTTGGTTTTGCTAAAAACAAGTAAATATGCTTATGGTAAACAATTTATTTATGTTAACATAAAATTGCCAAGGCCATGAAATCGAGTTTTTCTGACTAAACAGACAGGAGTGCTGCTGGGGAGTTTGTTGGCCACTTCTTCTTCCCAGCTAAAGCACTAGGAAGTGGTGAAGGGCGGGCGTTTTTGGATGTAATTTTGACGTTCGAAAAGTGCTGATTCTCAGCCTAGTTTGAATAAATGACTTTTGATTTTGAAATTAGTGGCAGACTAATATGAAATGAAGAAATGGATCAGAAAAATATAGTTGCCAACTTATTTTATATCAAATAGTGTAGTTTCGAAGCCATTACCTGTTAAAAAATATAGTAGATGGCGAAAAAATTAAAACAAATACATAATTATTTGTTTAAAAAAAAAAAAAAAAAATATTTACATATTTTTTGCTACTATGAACCTTTATTACAGGTTTTTTTGTGTATCAGCAATTTTTATACTTAAAATTTATGAAGGTTTCAAATACCATTAATTCAGCTTCTAATTATTAATACTGGCCCTATTGCGATCATCTAGCCATTTTGTATTGAAATAAAAATAAGTATAGTAGTTTCGAAAAATTTAGTATTTCGGGTACTATATTACATAGTAGGGTTGGCAACCCTACGGAAAACGTACCTACCTATAGATTCACCACACACATACACCACACCACCACATAATATTTGTATACCTAGTAGTTCTAATGTAGTGCACATTGAGTGTTTTGATTTGATCATTTGAATACGCAAACCCGAAATTGTAATTTTAAATCACCTACTTAATTGTTTTTTTTTTCATTTGACAATTGAGGTTAATTTTATAACCTCAATTTCCATTCATGTTTTTCCATTTACAATTCAATAATGTAATGCCAACAATATTTCTTGGAAAAAAGTGATGAGTTATAAAGTTGAAATCTTACTAATCCCTGCGGTGAGTGATGGCGTAAGAATTTAACCTGAACCTGGGTTTGTTTACAGTTTAATCCAATGACGTATTATATATAGACACGTCATGAACCAACATCGCGGCGCTTAAAAACGGCGAAAATACTAGATAGCTACTTATACGCGTGAAGAAAGGGAAACGACACGTTCTTGTCTTTAACTTTTGGAGTATAATTTGTACATCGTCTGAAAACACACGATGTTTGTTATATGTTTTGCACAGGTTTACACACACAATATAAATTAAAAACAAACGTAGTGTCGCGCGACAGGTTGGTGCGTAACTAAGCGCGATGTGGCCAATTGGCTTCATTTCATGTTGTCATTTTAGAGTGCGGACAACGTATCTGATCTATAGTTTTAAATATCATTGTTTTAATCAGATACTTTCGGAAGAAAGTATACCTAGTTATTTTACCAAGAAAAGGTTGAACTGTACGGACGGACAGACACTGAAAGTGAAAACGTCGTAAAGATAACAAAATATAGGCGCCAAAATGCTTAAGAATTATTACTCAACCACAAGGAATAAAAACAAAAATACTCGTGACCAGCCAGCTAGCCATATTATTATGAATAAATAAAAAGTTACATGAATTAGGCCGACCCTCATTCATAGGGTCATCGTACGACGCGCGTGTCATTCAGTAATTTCTCCGACCCTCTAGGGAAAATGGTGTGAATCTTTATCATGATAACGTAATATTAACAAGAGTTTGCTCGCGGTTTCGCTCGTATCACACACACCGGCGGGGTACTTGTGTAACAGACTAACAATTGCAATTGCCTTTCATTTTAACAATTCGACAACATTCATTGTGTAATTTACGTTGTCGAGCAGACGAATATTTTAAACATCTGAAACAATGGATTAGAAATTTATTTCAAAATCCAAATTCGAAAGGCAAATTGTCTATTGGCCGTTTTCTCTAACACTAGGCGACACCTTCATGGATTGGATTTTCAACGCTCAGCTCAGCACCCTCATTGCGTAATATACTTTCAATGACAACTTGAATGATTTTGAAGGATATTGCTAATCAATTGCTTCATATGCTCTAATAATGTGTCTGCTCAATCAAAGTCATTGCTACTGTAAGTTTGCTACTAAGCGGTCGCCTAGTGTTAGAGACTACGGGTAGAAGTAGCATAAACGTTTGATTAGATACTAAAGTCTAGTCCCTATTAGGCAGGCCTTTTCTGTCGGATGCCAGCCTGTATACCAAAAGATAGAAGCCATGCTAGCTTTGGGTTGCGGCAGACTACGGAGAATAGATGAAAATAAGAGCAACATCGAGAGAAACAGAATTAAATTGTGGCGGCATCTACATCGTCACATGCGAACTACGCAACACACTGACGTCACGCTAAATCCTGCATCGCGCAAGCAGAGTTTACAGCGCAAGTAGCATAATATATACAACATCCCGACAACAACCGTCGGGCAGTTGCCCACCAGACACAACACTCGTCTGTTCCTCATGCCTCTATAAAAAGAAATTAATTCATGGTCTGAACAAGACGTGGGACTAATAAGGAAAATAAAAAAATCTTAATCAGAGACACGGTTTACCGGTATTTATGGTTGTTTATGCTTGACTAGCTGTTGCCCGCGACTTCGTCTGCGTGTATTTTGTGTTTCATATTGTTTTTATACAAATATCCAGGATGAAAAGTAGCATATGTCCTTCCCCAGGTCCCAAACCACCTATCTGTCAAATTAAATTACGATCGGTTCAGTGGTTTAGGCGTTATGAAAGGATAACAGACAGACAGAGCTATGTACTCGCGTTTATAATATGGTAACCAACATCTTCATGAACTTACACATTTATAATAAAACTAGCGGAACTAACTAACTCCCGGACGGACTAAATTAAGGCTCCTTCAAACAAGCGCGACACGCGACGCGACAGAAAGGCACCGCGTGTAGCACTACCCTTCCCCTCCTTTTTTTTGTATTTGCAGATGCAATTTATAAATATCATATAGCCTATGTCACTCCTACAATTAAGACGAATCTAAGGACACCTCATATGCTAAAATCCATCAAGCCGTTTAGGCTACAGAGCGTGCCAAAGAAATAGACATACATACATACATACATACATACATACATATTCTCGAAAAACATTACCCTCCTGAGGCAGTCGGGTAAAAAGATTTGTTGATTTTTTTTTTGGTCAACGGCCGCTGTTTGTTTTGATACTTGAGTTGAGGTTTTTTTTCTTTGTTTTATCGTTTATAGATATCGATACCAATCACGTCTGTGAAGATTAGACAAAACAACAGATTTTTTAAACTGATATTTCACTGCCGGGGTCGCGGGAAAGTACGAAAGGTTTACCGAGGCCCCTGGCAACACAGGCAACGGAAGGAACACGGGTGGGTTTTAGTCAGTAAGAGTCTGACACACTCTCCAGCTCCGCCCAGAGTGGGAGAAGTTATTTCATAATTTACCACCCAAAAAAAAAAAGACCCCAAAACCATATCATATTAATTTCATGATATGGTTTTGGGGTCATTTAATTTGACCCTGTAGGTACTCGTAGATGTAGAAGAGAAGTAGATTATTAGTATAGAAATAACCTCACATTCAACGAAAAATCTATTATATTCGCCAACAAAAGCACTGAAGAAAACATGTCATGTCTGGTTCATCTATCATTCTTTGTCCACTATTGGGTTTATGTAAGACGGTTCTACGAGCCCTGCTGACCTTGTGAATTGTTTTTTTCGAGGACACGACCCTTGTTTGAACGTGTATTAGGGGCAGTAACTCCCTAGAATATTTATTGAGGTGTCTTGTGTTAGTTAGGACTTAGGAGTTCGGCTGTTGTTACAGAATGAGTGTGAGGGTTAACTTTTGTCTTGTAGAATTATGTATGTACCTATCTGAATATTAAAATAGGTACCTACTTTGCGTTCAGGGCTGATTAAAATCAAATGTAGGGATGAGAAAATGCCTTTACGCAAATGCATTGGGACGTTTTCAGGAATTTCAAGCCGGTGTTCTTCCTGCCTGGGTCGCTGGAAGGTACTTATGGGTCACCGAGGCAACACAGGCAACGGAAGGAATACGGGTGGGTTTTAGTCAGTAAGAGTCTGACACAACCTCCCGCTCCGCCCAAAGCGGGAGAAGTTATTTGATAATGTCCCAGCCTAAAAAAAAAAAAAAAAGAAAGCCCGTATTCTTATGCCAATAAAATGATTTCGGCTTAACTGCTTTGAAAAGGAAGACAAGTTTTATCTTTTTTACAGACAAGACACGATGATCGTATGTTCAAATACGGGTTGGAGGTAATAAAATCTACAGACCCTCCAACGCTGTGAATTTTATTAAATCTTGAGCTATTAATGAGACATTGTGACAGATTTTTCCCCAAAATCTTCCGAGAATTTGAAAGACGCTTTACTTTTAAGCCTAATCCGCCTACCCAAAATATATCTAGCTACTTATAATTTCTTGAGCCTTATTTCGAAAGGACAGATCACTAAATGGCCGCTCCGCCAGCAACTAGAGACGCCTTTACGAATAATTATAATATTCGTATCCGAATTTGGCGCAAGTAAGCGCAAGCTAGCTGGCACAGGGCATTGTTAGAATAGGGTACACCCATTTTTAAAAAGGATCTTAATTAAATTATATAGTGCTAATATGCCCCAATAAAAATATTCAATCGATAAGTGCCATGAAAATGCATTTAAATATTACATTTTCAAATTTCGCGCGTAGTTTGACGAAAACGCTGGACACTGGACGCCTTGTTGCTCTGTGGTCATGACGTTACTTGGCTATGTAAACAAATGCGCTGATCTATTATCTAACTATCAGTTGACAGTTGACTAGTTTTAGTTTACACAGCCGTATGACGTAATAACATGGCGGCTACTATTTCATGGTGTTTTTTAACAGATTAGAAAAACTGAAAACGTTGAATTGAATTTTAAAATGTATTTGTTATTTTATGAACTAAAACTATTATTTTCTGACTCCTTTTTGCCGAAACTATCTCAATAATATATTTATAGATCTTTTCTCGTATACCGGATCGTGTAACGGGCCGTCAGTTTCTATGAGTTCAAACGGTGACGTTCACTGCGTTCAACCTCAGAAGATCGATTGGCCAGATCCATGATGGGTCTAGTGACGATTGTTTTTCTCCTTAGGTCTATTAATATTAAAAAAAATAAGTAAAATGGATCTAATGAGAATTTTCGATGTGAAAAAAGACACGCTTGGTTTGTATGGAAAGTGTTTGCAGTAACGTTTCCATGCTCTGTGGACTCAAGAATTTCCAACAGAAAGTGAAGGGAATGTTCTATTCAAATATTTCTTCCTATAATTTGATTTTGAATTGTAAATTCAGTTTCCCGTTTATTTGCAGATGTTAGTGGCTTTAAGAGATCCCATCAGCTAACCAGTGCTGCATAGGTAGTTAGGTAATTACTTTTGAATATATAGGGTAACAGGGACATCGACGCACAACCTGTTACCATGGATTCAGCACATGATTCTGAACTCCCTTGGGTTGAAATTTTTCACCGGTTATTATAAAAAAAAGACCTGTGCCATACATTTTACCCGCGTTGTTATTGGAGTTTTGTAGGATACAGATGTTTTTTTTTTTTATAACCGACGAAAAATTTCAAAGCAGGGCGTTGAAATTTTTCGTAAAGCATCATTTAAAATTTTAAAATATCAAAAAAAACACTGTCCCATACATTTTGACCGCATTGGTATTGCAGTTTTGTGAAATAAATGTATTTTCTTAAGGGGACTACAGGACCTAAACGCAATTTTTATAAGTATTATAATGCCTCAAAGTATATGATCCACTGCAGTAAACAAAACCAGATAAATATATGATAATCTTAAGGATATATGCTAGGTAGACAGTGTGTTGAAAACATAATATAACTAGTTTGATACGATAGAAAAAAATCACGAAGATACCTCTAAAAAATTCTTTTAACGATTAAAAACCATACTAATATACATGCAATCATTCTGATTTTTGTCCGATTATTCTACAAGCAACATATTAGCATAATAGTGTTTTATTTTTTTTATAGCTTTTTGCAAATCGATAGTTGCTTCATATTTTGCAATAAATTACCAGCGTTGTGTCATCGCGCTTCTCTTTCTTTTCTATGCAGTCGGACAGTGACAGCGCTTTAGGTGTTGTCGGCCTCTTAATAACCGACGAAACATTTCAACGCCATGCTTTGAGATTTTTCGTCCAGCATAATATAGGTACTGAATCCATGGTAACAGGTTGTGCGTCGATTTCCCTGCCACCCTGTATACGCCAGGCCTTTCTAAATATAATAAAGTCTAAGGAGTCAATAACTAAATAATTATCTTTAGGTCATTCAGAAAGCTTAAATATTACGGCAAAAATATAAAATGGAATCATAATATAAAAGCATTTCACTTTGCCAATAACCGTTTATAATAAAAACGTTTACATTGCATGTCTAACAGAACGGTTCAAAGTGCTTCATGGCAATAAACACGCTTTGTAATCTAACCAAGCTTTTGTAATCGGATGTTTTACGATTGGCACTGTCGTTAACCGAGGTCGAAAAGGACGAGCCACAGGAATCTAAATAAATAAATGTAGTGAGCACTTTCACGTAAAAGCAGGCGAGGCTTCCAGCCTCTCAAATGACGCAATGTGTAAATAATATCGGTTACATAGATGATATTTCGGTTATATGGAGGAAGGTTTCCGAGTTCATGTACCTGTTATTCTGAGTTTCATCATACCATTCCAACCTTCTATTAAAAAAACCGGCCAAGTTCGTGTCGGACCACGCACAATGTTGGTGCACGTTCCGTAGTTGGGAAGTCGGGATGAAATTTTCTCAAAAACAAACTTAATATTGTATATGAAAAACATGTTCTCCCATACATTGTTATACGTCACGGTCAATTCTCCAACTGCAAATTTAAGTTGGTCGACTATTACTCGTTAACCTGTAAAGCCTACTTAGCTGTGATAGTTTTCCTTTTAATTTCAATAAATTTAAATTAAAAGCTAAGGTTACGGAATGGTTACTTGAACAGGACTACGCACAAACTGAATCATTACTCAAATATATGTCCTAATATTGCTGTACACTCACATTCACTACTCTCATACAAAAACTCACCACATTTACATTATAAACACATACATTCACACACACACACACACACACACTCAGCTTCATTTTACATAGGTACATACATATTTTATTTGATACCCTATATTATTTTTCTCTTTTCGTTTTTCTAAGAATACAATTGTTTGTATGTTTAAACATACAAACAATTGTGTGTGTGTGTGTGTGTGAATGTATGTGTTTATGATGTAAATGTGGTGAGTTTTTGTATGAGAGTAGTGAATGTGAGTGTACAGCAATATTAGGACATATATTTGAGTAATGATTCAGTTTGTGCGTAGTCCTGTTCAAGTAACCATTCCGTAACCTTAGCTTTTAATTTAAATTTAATCAGACTGTTAATACAAACCATATGTCGCACAGTCCGCAGTAGTATAATCCCTATTTTTATGTTACCCCACAGCTGAACACTGTCTCTTAAGATACAGGTTTATCCTAGTTTGAGAGGCAGGGCTCACAGTATCTGTATACTGACCTCTGCAGCGTAGATAGTATCTTGTTATTGTATACTAATGTAATGTATTCTTTGTGACAATAAACTTATTATTATGTACTACTGCCATGTTCACATGCCTAGTTCACATCTGCATAAACAACTATTTAGCTGGCACGGGGGGGGACACATGACTCTAACAAAAATTTGCACTTCAAAGCTTAATATTACGCAAACGGATTCTTGTATCGAAAAATGGTGTTCACAGACCCGCAATATTTTTGAACGGCCTATCCAATGATATGCCACACCATGGGATAGACGAGAAATAAAAACATATTTTTATATCCCCACATTATGCGCAAGGGAGGTACCCGATATTTTTTTATATTTAATTTAACCACTTTGTCGGCGTAATTAATATGTATACACCTATGCCAAATTACAGCTATCTAGTACTAAGCGTCTCTGTGCTACAGCGGGGACAGACAGACAGACAGATGGGCATGGCGAAATTATCAGGGTTCCTTGTTATTACGGAACCCTAAAAATGAATCTCTATAAACCCTGCAATGACGATAAATGGGTAGCTCCGAGTTTTACAATAATTATGCCATGATCGTAGAGAAATACACATGAGGGTGTTGCTACATTTGTTGGCAATATTTTTATTTATAAGCTGTTCTCAAGGGTCGTCACGAACCGTCTCGCCAGGAGACTTGCCAAGTTCCAGCCACCAGTACAAACCGGTTTTCGAAAAGGCTTCAGTACCGTGGACCACATCCATACTGTTCGGCAGATTGTACAGAAGACCGAAGAGTACAACCAGCCGCTGTGTATGGCATTTGTGGACTACGAGAAAGCCTTCGACTCCGTCAAAATATGGGCAGTTCTGGCCTCTCTGCAACGATGTCGAATTGACTGGCGTTACATCGAAGGTTTGTGTGACGGTGCAACGATGACTGTCCAAATCCAGGATAAAAAACCAGCCCTATCCAACTGCTCAGGGGGGTGAGACAAGCGGATGTGATATCCCCGAAACTTTTCACCAATGCATTGGAGGACGTGGTTAAGAATGCACAAGATTAGAAATAACGATTTGCAATGAAGAAGACTCTCACCCAGTATTGGGTGGCGACGAATCGAAGATGGTAGGAAGAAAATAATATTAAAAATATTTTTTGGTATTTGGAGCAAGAATCTTGAGACCGCACAGAACTGGGAAGCATGGTACAACAGGGAGGAGGCCTATGGGTACTCGGCAGTGGGGGCCTGGTTAGAACAAGTACGCTGTCAATGATGATAATGATATTAAGCAAGAAGCTGGCCGCCAAATTAAGGTGTCGCTAATTTTGACAAAAAGACTTAAACGCCATTTCTATTTCCTTGTATAGATTTCTGTGGAACATGTTGGCATTGACATGGATTACGAATCACTACATAATTATTATAAAACATAGTCCCTCCCACGGCGTCTGTCTGTCTGAACCTGAACACAAAGCCACAATGAATTATACACGTACGGAAATCTGTGGGGTAGTTTTTGAGTGATAAACTCAAAAACTACCACACAGATTTCCGTACGGTTTTCACCAATGGACGGAGTGATTCATGAGGAATGTTTAGTTGTATAATTCATTGAGGCTTTGTGTAAATTCTCTGAAATATGACGATGATTGTTGAAGATGTCGGACAAAATCATGCCGAGTTCCCAGCTCAACTGGCGTGCGCCGCGTAAACCAATAGAGTTATATGAAAACAATGTATAATATAAATGTGATATTTTTCGACATTCAAGCGGGCATAGTCGCGGGCAAAACCTATTATAGTTGACGGCATTATCTTGACCTCTGATTCTTAATTACTTTAAGCGATTTAGGACCTTACTCCTGAGATAATACGACGGACACACAAACCCCCGAGAGCTCAAGTTAAATGCCGGCAACTATACTTACTTTTATATTGAAATGGGTAGATATAATAAATATTGAAACTTGAGCGGCTTCAAAATTTTTGTATAAGGTTCATATTCGGTTTGCGTAAATTTGACCATGTTTCCGAATTTCGTGTGAAGCTCAAGTGGTTACCAATTCGCCTTCGCCGGAATGCTCATATTATTTCCCTTTTGTATAATGTCCTCTTTTCCCCTTCCACCCCTCTCTATCTCAAGGAACGTTTCCAGTTTCTTGGCGACTCCCACACGAAATTTTTAAGGTCATCAGATAACTTGAAGCTTAAAATGCCTATGCATTCCACAACGTTCGTCGACAAATCCTTTACTGTCCAGGCCACTCGTTTGTGGAATGCTTTGCCAGTTCAAATAAAACGCGCGCAATCGTTACACGCATTTAAAAGACTCGTAAAGGAACATTACTTGTCGCTGTGAGCTTGTTCTCGTAACTGTAATTATCTATAGTCTTCATTTATTTTCGTTGCTTATACATTTGATATGTATGTATTTATGTATATATTATTTAGGTTATATATATATATCTGTGTATCAATTTTAGTATATTGTATTTATTTATTTTTTACACCAACGACAGCCCCACTTTATGTCCAGGCAAATCACTGTCCATCCTATGGTTGCCTGGAAGAGATCGCAGAAAGCGATAAGGCCGCCCATTGTATATTTTGTAGTGTTTGATTTATTTTTTGTCATGTATTTTTTGTGGTGTACAATAAAGTATATATAAATTATTATTATGATACAATTGTGATTCGTGATATCAATTGGCTGACATCCGTCGTAATTATTGTTTTATTTTATGATAGCAAACATAAAACTTGTGGTACCTATTGTGTCATTTTAATGAGTAATTTATTTAGTCACGCTTTGTGTTCATAAAATGTTGATGTTATGGTATAAAATTGTTGTACTAAGTAGGAACTTACTGGCTACTAAATAAACCTCAGCATGACAAGGTACCAATTTTTTTTTATGCTGAAGTTTATTCATACATAATCAGCCTATAATGTCCCCACTGCTGGGACACAGGCCTCCTCTCTGTGAGAGGGAGTGGGCCGTAATCCACCACGTGGGCCTAGTGCGGGTTGGTAGATGTCACATATCTTCGTATTTTTGGTTCTAGGACATGCCGGTTTCCTCAAGATGTTTTCCGTCACCGTTTATTTTTATTATAAATATTTATTTATTTAATATTTGCTTTACAGTTTGGGAATCCAATACAACAATGTAGTCACAATTTCCACACTCAGAGCCGTCACCAATAAGATACCACCACTAACAAAACATTTTGATTGATATTTTTTTGAGGTTGAATTACCCCAACGCTAACTAATATTATAAATGCGAAAGTGAAGTTTTTTATTTGTTACGGTTTCACGCAGAAGCGGCTGAACGGATTTGGATGAAAATCGGCACATGGGTAGACCTTGAACTGGAAAAGGACTACTTTTAATCCTGAATCGCAGACGAAGTCGCGGGTAACAGCTAGGTATTAATATTTTGGAAACAGTTTTTATGTAAGTAAAAAGTACTACCTACTTATTGTCTTCTAAAACAATATACTTAGATATATAGGCAAATAATGTGTTAATCAAGGACTGGTTTTAATCTGACATAGGTACTAATGTAAAATACAAATATGTATTTTGTGTTTCACGAACTGTGTCCAAATAAACGTTATTCTTTCTCTCTTTCTGATAATCCCGTAATTACGAGATGTCTGGACTGTCTCTCATTGCTGTCCCGACAAATTATCCAAGAGAAATTAAGCATTTAGGTAAGTAGTTTTTCTTGTTAAATCTACTTACCTACGTAAAAAATACCCGTTCTTGGCCATTCGGGTACTACCAATTTTCCCAGCTTAAACCAGGAAAATTGGTGTTTAAGCTAGGAAAATTGTCATTGTAGACTAAGTTACAGAAAACCTTACACTTTGTTAAGCTAGGGTATTCTTTAGCGTTTTTAATTTAGATATTTTTATTATAAAGACCCTCAACTTCTTATGTTTTGAACGAATATTTGTAATTAAGTAGAAAAACATGCAAAAAGTGATACATTTTGCCCGTTAGTATAATATAACTAGTAGTAAAAATAAACATACCTAAAGGAATATTTCGTATTAATATCACTTACGTGCATTTGTTAGTATACCTACCTCACCTAAGTAGAATAACATATGTACAACTTTGTGCCCCTTGGCGTCGAGACCCTCGGTCCGTGGGGTCCCAGTGCGCATAGGTTATTTGCGGAAATCGCGAAACGTCTAGTTGATATAACTGGTGACCGAAAAGCTGGCGGCTTTCTCGCGCAACGCATCAGCATTGCAATTCAGCGAGGAAATGCCGCCAGCATCCTCGGTACAATGTCTCGAGGGCCCTTTTTGGTTTAACTTAGTTTCAATTGAATTCAGTTAATGTTAATAACCATCTTGCAATTTGATTATGTAAATAAACGATTTCAGTAGGATAATAACTTACTAATATAACTCATTGATAATAATTATTATTTCGGTAGGTAAGTACTCAACAAATACTC
This sequence comes from Atethmia centrago, assembly GCA_905333075.3. Taxonomy (NCBI): domain Eukaryota; kingdom Metazoa; phylum Arthropoda; class Insecta; order Lepidoptera; family Noctuidae; genus Atethmia; species Atethmia centrago. The sequence goes on along the minus strand of HG995378.1, from coordinate 22,008,970 downwards.
AATTTACACAATAATTACAAGTGTCACTCACCCTTGTACAATATTATTTTCTCATTATAACATTCATCTCACCAGACACCGGTAACCCCACTGATATTATCTAATATTAAAGTAAAGCCAATAATTACGCAAGAGCACTTTCGAAAACCAATATTTATTGTTCAATTAATCTGCCTAGCCTTTTCTAAATTAACTATGTCCAGGTCAGCTTCCAGTCTACCTGGGTGCAGCTGAATACCAGTATTTAACATGGAGCGACTACCTATCTGACCTCCACAACTCAATAACTGGGTAATACGACACTCCTTGATAAGACTGGTAATCACGTGTTTTGGGCTTCTGACGACCCGTAACGACTGTCAAAGATCCACAAATGACAGCTGGGATCATTCCGAGGTTCAGAGGAATCTCGGTATGTAAAGATGGTCACCCATCCATAGACCAACCCCGGCAAGCATAGCTTAACCTGATGGATCGACTCGTGTTATTACTTAGCCACGAGCTCATCTTTATTTATTTATTATTATAATACCAATATAATTAATACACGTACCTCTATGAAACGTTTATCATCGGAACTGATTACCCTATCCGTGTATTTGTATTGAATCCATATGGTAACCATGGTCACCCATCCATTTAACTTTCACGATCGAATGATAACGTAACCTTGAACTATTAGATAATAGGAATCGGTTTTGCATCACTACGAATATTAGGAAGCACGTAATAAATATTTAAGAGGGGAAATGTGAGAAGGGGACGCGCCGGTCGAGGAAACCTCGACATATTTTTGGGGAGGAAAAATAAATTCAGCTCGTATTTTTGCGGCTATAATGAGTATAATTCTAAAGATAACAAATTGGTAAAAAATATTTCCCCTCCGTGTTAAAAACCATTGTATTTAATTAAGGAAAAAACCTTGATAGAAGTTTAACACTTCCTATGAATATTAGAAATATAAGTTAGTACTTACGCTCATTCTCTGCCGCAACGACCGTTACTGATCATTTACTTATCCGAGTTCCAACACTATCATAAGACGAAGACAAATGACGGTCGCACTGCACAACACATCCTACAACTGTCTACATCCAGACACAACCGAATATTGGGCGAAAGCGTCCCGAATCTAAGCCACAATACACACCCACGCCACAGAAATGACACACACAATATAAACGGAAAAACTACGTCATCGTTCGAACCACTAAAGGCTCAAGTCCAAAGGAAACTGTGCATAGTCGATAACATGATCTGTCCGGGTCAAAAACTCAAATTTTGAGGTTATCTAAGGGATCGGTATATGTAGGACACATTGAGAGCAACCCCGTGGCTATAAGATCGAGAATTGCATGCCATTTTGTAGGTGTGTGCGAAGTTCAACGTCACCTAAGTGAGCTAGTGTGAATTGTTGGCGTGTGAGGAAGGGTGTGTGCAGGAAGGAATTTGTAAGTGTGAGTGACTGAATTCCGGTGCACACGGGGTGAATTTTTTCACGATGAATCTCTTGTTTCATCCGATATTCTTAATGATGGAAGGTAGGTACGTATTTTATTTTAAGTATGTAAATGGTCTAGAATAAACGGTGAGGTATATGTTCTGAAACATATACCTCGCCGTTAGCTGGATAGACGTCATCACGTCAACAGCCGGCTGTCTCTGGAAACCAGCGCTGTGCCTTCCTCTCGCATAGTGTCACAGCATTATGCTAAGCGATGGCCGTATTGCGGGTATGTGACGTATATTTTCACCGACTGGTTCTAATTGTGTTGTGTGAGCAAATTTTTAATTCTATAAGCGTCACATTTAGTGCAAATAAATGTATTTTTTATGTTAGTAGGTTTTCGTACCCGAAGGGTGCCAAACGGAACTCTATAACTAAGCCTCCGCTGTCCGTCCGTCCGTCCGCTGTCTGTCTGTCAGTAGGCTGTATCTCATAAACCGTAATAGAGAGACTGTTGAAATTTTCACAAATTTCCGCTACAACAAATACCTAATAAAAATGAAATAAAGTTATACATTATACAAGAAACGTGTTTTTTCTCAATCTTAATGTGGTACGGAACCCTATGCAAAATCCGTGTGCGAGTCCGACCGGCACCTGGCCGGTTTTTTTTTTTTTACTGACGACCTTCGAACGACGGCTGAGACTGCTTGGATGCAAAAGGCGGAGAACCAGGTGTTATGGTGCAACTAGGGTGAGGCCAGCACTGGACTTCGATAGGCGGAGTTCGATCGACCGGTTCTGTGCTTCTCGCATCCAGTGGATTCCTGCGCCTTCACCAGGTCATCGGTCCACCTTGTGGGAGGCCTTCCAACGCTACGTCTTCCGGTACTCAGTCGCTACTACAGAACCTTTACAGCTGTCACATTATCTTCACTTCATTTCGGCATGTATTTAATCGAACCTCAAATAATTCCCATTTTGCTTTCCTAAAAATATTATTGAACACTCTAATATAATCAATCCACCTCTTTTTGTGAACCTCTAATACTTCTGCGACCAACTCTGAGAAAAGGCCAGAAATTTAAAAAGAGAAGCATCGTTAGAAGCCCAATAAGTTTTTAGAGGAACAGTTAAATATTTCCATATATTGTTCATATCATCATTCACACAATCCATCTACCTTTTCTTTGGTCTGTCTCTCCCTCTTCATCCATTAAATTGTGTATTCATTACTATCTATATTTACATTATACTTAAAAATAGCGTTCTGAAGGTTTCTTCCCTATCTCGATAATCCAAATCTGTGGAAATTTCATACCGTGTGTACCATGCAGCTGAAAAAGATCGATCCAAACGCTTAAGGGTAAACCCTACTGAACAAACTCACCCGATTCTCCCTCCAATCATAGTATCATGTTCTTTGTCTAATTTGATACAAAAGAAGGAGACATGAGATATTTCAAAGCGACAATTCTCATTTTCACCGACATTGTTTCCAGTAGTAGGAACTTCCTTCTTTTCATTTGTACGAGTGAATTAAACACTCACACATTGAAATTAGCGCAACAATGTTTTATTTGGCCTAAAAAGATTCGCAAGTAAAAAAGTAACTCTTTTGCCAAAGCATAGGACTGAAAATTCTGTGGCAAGTGACCTAAGTAATTGTTAATTGAGGATAAATGAAAAATGTGAGAAAGAGATGGGAATGGAATATGAGTGTTAGATAGAAAAGGACGCGAATGCTCTGATAGTAATTTTTGTATGTGTTGTATGGCATTAATGGGTGCGTGACTTATCTTTATTTGTACAATCCACCACGTCCGACGTTAAGTAACTATTAGTATGTTGAGATGAATCTCATTGTACTTGTGAATGTGTTGAGTCTGATTAGGATTTGTCTGCCGTATTATTTTCTTTTTCACGTGCACTTCTACTAATTTGTTCTTGTTACCAACTATGTTTGTCTACTTAGAAAAATTTTAACGAATTGTGTTGTTTTTTTTATGTTTTTTTCTATCGTTTCAGTTATCTTGGATTATCTACGAAAAATAATTTTCTATGCTAGACAATTTCATGTTTTTCGCCATTCCCAGAATTATAATCAAGAAACTGGGTTGGTTTAAAATTGAAACGCTTTATGCTTAACAACAAAATACACATCTATTTTGAATCTAATCTCGCTGATCCTCACGTGTATTAGAACCAACACGCACGTCTCATACCGAGACTTCTTATCTTCAATATGAAACGTTCTAACAGCCAGTCGCAACTCTATTTATTTTTATCGAAATGCACTTGACATGCGCGGCTGACCTCCGAATCGATGCTTCTTTGTTATTGTTTTGTCTCTGTCTAACATTCTCATCGTCCTATACATCTGTCTCATCTGTCAAGGTGACGATAACGTCATTTTCGTCCAATGGAAAGCGACACGAGCTGGCATGGTAGTTCGCATTTGTTCTAAAAGATGGCGCTACTAGTTGTTGTTTAGACGTGTTCGTGTCGGAATGCATGCTTGGCAAGATCAATTGATTTCTGACCTTTTCATTGTATTGGCTTTGGTAACAGAGCGATTTAATTACGCGATGTAGCATGCACTAGAATAGTAATTACCTACTTCTGTGTTATTCTATCTTTTGTCTCCTATTGCCATTTATTGCCGTAACAAACGACTGTTTCTTACGAGGAGTTGATGATTCGTAATTTCCATTGTAATAGGTTTTAAAATTTGATTATTCTGTAGATGGGATTTACTTAGAAATTCAAAAAAATAAAATTAGTAGGTAAACTTGATTAGGTATTCAAAACAGGATTCGGTTCTTGACTTTCCCATTTCTGCACCGAACAACATCCAAACCAATGGATTTAACTTTAGAGGTGTTAACCACAGTTGTTGCAAAGCAACAGCTTAACACATTTCTAGAAGAACATTTACTCTAAATGACTGAAGTTCTTCCCATCTTCCCTTGTATACCTACTCATGCATAATGATATTCTTTTTTTATTTCACCTCGCCAACAGTCTGAACTTCGCGCCTATTTGATTAAAGTTATTTATAAAAATAACTGGATAGTGCTTATCTGCACCAAAAAAGTTTTAAAAAATTAATGAGAACATCGTTCTTGTCACTCAGAACACTTCTAACAACCTTCTCCGTTACTATGTATCTTCATCTTCTTATCTGATAAGTCACGTATTATTGCGAAGACGTGAGAACATCACTTGCGTAACCTCAATTATCTCGTGAAACTGTTGAGAAAGTCTTATCTTTAGGAATTTTAAGGAGTGGGTAACCATCAGACACATCTGGTGAATGAGGATAAATAAGAAGTAGGACTGTTTAGAGCAGCAGCAAGCAAACAGGAGGCTAGCAAGAAAAACTATTCGGAATGTCATTGAAAATAAACAATCGCAAAACCCACGTTATCTTAATTTTGCTTATCATAATTATAATGAAAATGGCACATTATCCTTTGCTTTGCTTTTCTTTAAATTTATGGGCGAAAAGATCAGTGAGAATTTACAAGATATTTTTGCCTGCCACATATTATTAATTGCTGCTTTCCTTACGCTGCCATTCTCCATGCTAATCCTGTTAATGATCAATTTTGTATGATATTAAGTAATTTAATTGCTTTCCACAATAAGCCATTAGATAATACTTCTCGTTTTTTTGTTATCGGAAATGCTTGTCTTTCTTTGGTCCCAAAGACGTTAGTATAGTTAAAATTACATAACCGACTTGGCGACATAATCAAATAAACTTCTAACGTGGAATGGAAAATAAACAGGAATATATACAAATTCTCTAACGTATCCAACTGGGACCGTAACCAATAAAACAGGAGATGGCATAGCGTATAGTGTATTTTTATAGCTATCGATAAAAAATTATAGCAAGTATAAAAGGAAATACCTCTAAAATAACTCTGTTGCTAGGTTTTCTGAGGCTGGTGCTGAGTCATCTCAGGCGTATTTGGTATTTTCCTTTTAATGTTCAGAATTTTGTTCTTTGTAGTTTCAAATTTTTACAGGCTTTTTATTAAATTGCATCGTTCGTATGTGTTTCCGGTTATTGTTTTACAATTTGGTATAGATAGAGCTTCAAAATCTTTAGCCGTTTCTTCCAAAGCGGTAGTGGCACAATTTTCTCCCTTTTACGACTTTGAGTAGATAAGTATTAGACGTTCAACGGAGGATATATTAGAATGCTAAGGTCTGGTGGATGATGTTCTGAGGATTTAATTCAATTCGTGTAAATTGTTATAACATCTACTGTTCGTTGGAAAAATGAACAGACCGATATTGTGCGGCTTTAATGATGATGCCGGAATAGATTTTGATTTTAGAGTTTTTACTGCTATGGAGGCTTGTGGCTAAGTAATAACAGCCGCACGGGTTGATCGATCAGGTTACGCTACGTTTGTCGCGGTTGGTCCTTGGATGGTTAACCATCTTTACATACCAAGACTCCTCCGTGCCTCAGAAAGCACGTTAAGCCGTTGGTCCCAGCTAAAACGTTGGTCATTACTGGATCTTTAACAGTCGTTACGGGTCGTCAGAAGCCCGAAAGTCTGACAACCAGTCTTACCAAGGGGTATCGTGTTACCCAGTAGCTGGGTTGTGGAGGTCAGATAGGCAGTCGCTCCATGTAAAATACTGGTATTCAGCTGTATCCGGTAAGATTGGAAGCCGACCCCAACATAGTTGGGAAAAGGCTAGGTAGATGATGATGAGTTGTTATGGCTATGATTGCACTGCTGTGGGTTCTTGAGGAATGGAGTCTTCACCATATAGATCGAGAAAACGATGAAGAGGATTGAACAAGGAGAGGAGTGGCAAAATATCGGGCAACTATTGCTCAGCAAAGAAAAAATAACTTTTAAGGCGCTGACAAGACCCAATTGACCAAAATAGGCTTCTCTTAAGAAAAAAAATTGCCAAATCTGTATAGTTTGTGGTAGCGGAAAAAATATATGTTAATTTTGAACATATTTCCCAGAACTTGGTTGTTACCAAAACACGTTTTTGAAAAAAAAATTCGATACAAAGTAACGTTAAACTAACCTCTTACCTTGAGTTCTAATCCAAAATATCTGCATTAAATATCAACATACGTTATGTATTTAATTAATAACAAGAACGTCTTAATTGAATGCTGAACTTGGTTTTTTATTTTCGATTACTCAACCCAATTTTGAGTAAATAGATAATTGCTTCATATTTTGCAATAAACTACAAGCGTTGTGTCATCATGCTTCTCTTTTTTTTCTATGTAATCTGACAGTGACCGCGGTTTAGGTGTTGTCAGCGTCTTAAGTGAGTATTGGTAGTGTTAACTGGAAGTTTCTTCGATTATAGTTTGGGCCAGTCCTGAAAAATGCAGTGTAGAATGTCATAGAAAAAAGTCGACCATTTTGTTTTTTATTTAGATTTCTTAGAAGCCAAACTACGAAAAGAAATATCCACTTTCTCTACCAGTTTTGCTCAATTATGTTTTATTATACCAATACAACAACAACCGTTAATCGACGCTAAGAATTACCAAAACTCACACCCATGACGCTGTAACCCTAAAATCAAATACTGTACCAAGGACTTTTAATTGAAAATTTCCTCGAGCACAATAGCCGGAAACACGGACTAAATCCAGACACAGCCGCGGGCCACAAAAAGGCCCTTAAAAAGATATAAAACATCAAGATGTATTGGAGCGACCGCCTACCGCAGCCAAAAATAGACTACGAATAAATACAAACCCCCTTACAATTTAAAGCATGCTTCCAGACAACCTTCAATGGACCTTCAACTCTATTCATAGTTATTTGAGTTTATTTCACGTTATTTTTGGATGAGACTTAAGTTGTTTTGGTGCGTTTAAGCCAGGCATCCGTGTTTACATGTCGGCAGAAGAAATTATTCCCAGGACGTGTTCAGCAGTAGGTTTTAAATAACGCAACACACGCGAGCTTTTTTGGGCCACTGATAATACGGTGCCGGATTATTTGGGTTTCACACCATTTGAATTTGTAATAAAATTCTTTGTATTTTTTCTTGTAGAAAACATTTGTCATCAATAATCTTCTACAGTATGTGCTTATGATTTTTCAAGTTTATTGCAATAAGTCAGGTCTGCTTGAAATAGACTCTTGTCCAAAATAGACTCTTCATAAATTATCACTTGTTCGTTTCATAGACATAGGTAGCATTGGATAGGCAGAGCAAGAGACAAATTCATCCTCACGACTGAGATTTGCATATTAGTAGCATTAGGTGTGATGTGAGTTGAGGGTAGGTATATCCCGTGACGGCAATAGCTACTTTTAGTAAGATAAAAACTTTGACATACATATCTTTAAATACTAAAAGAATTTCCAAATATGCAGTCACACCTAAACACCAGAAAAAATAAATCTGCTGTAAAACATCGCCTCGTCTCTGCAGGCCTGTCTGCGAGGATCAAGCTTCAGACAAACTATTTCCAGTTCGTCACTTTCAGTTCCTAGTTTCCTAGTCAGTCCTAGTATCCTCCGTATCAATAAAACATCGCAGCATTTGTAATGGTCGAGTCGTAAAATCGCGCACTAGGTCGGGATATTGTACCAATACAAACATTTAGTCAAACTGAAAGTAAATATAATCAATCAAGTCAGCCTATAACAGTCGACTGCTGGACATAGGCCTCTCCCAGGCTGCGCCACAACACCCTGTCCTCCGCCTTCCGCATCCAGTCTGTCCCAGCCACCTTTTTAAGGTCGTTGGTCCATCTAGCTGGGGGGCTACGCTTGCCGATACGCGGTCTCCACTCCAGGAATCGTCTGCTCCACCGGCCATCGGTCCTTCGACACACATGGCCAGCCCACTGCCACTTCAGCTTGCTGACTCTGCAGGCTATGTCGGTAACTCCGGTTCTCTTCCGGATAACTTAATTTCTGATCTTATCCTTCATAGAAACTCCGAGCATAGCCCGCTCCATGGCGCGCTGAGCGACCTTTAATTTGTGGACCAGCCCGACTGTCAGTGTCCACGTTTAGGCACCGTATGTAATAACGGGCAGGACGCACTGGTTGAGTCTTCAAACACTGCGGGATTGGCGACGAGAAGACTTGACGAAATTTTCCAAACAACAACTAACCACCGTTTAATTCATGTGTAAAAAAAAATGACTTGATAAATACACAAAACAATATCCATCTTAGCGTCGATGGCAAAAGTCCTATACATATAATACAAACATCAATCAATCTGCCTATAAATAGCCTTTTCCCAACTATCTAACCGGATGCAGCTACATGGAGCGACTGCCTATCTGACTTCCACGACCCAATTACTGGGTGACACGATACAATACTCCTTGGTCAGATTAGTTGTTAGGTTTCTGAGCCTCTGATTACCCGTCACGATTGTCAAAAATCTACGAATGACAGCCGGGACCAACGGTTTAACTTGTTCTTCGAGGCACGAAGGAGTCTTGATATGGTCACTCATTTACGAATCGAACGCGGCAAGCGTAGCGGCTGTTGTCATTTAGCCCCAAGCGAAGTAAAAACTGAACATTGAATATTTTTGAAAAATAGTAATTGCCATGAGGTCTGGAAACGATTGGTATGCAGAAAATAGAGTTTTCAGAATTTTTATCTGGTGTGTTCCAGCATCACGCCAATACTACCGGATAGTTCTATAGGATATAAATTATCACGCTATTTGCTCAGCAATATTGCTTAGTGCTCGTGTCCTTCTATAGTTTGCCGCAAATTGTAAAAAGACGAGCCAAAAGGTTTAAATAATATATATAGTTAGATGTTTACAGATTTAACCTGTTAAAGGATTATCATCACGCTATACTTTTATGGAGCTATGCAGACAATCATGACATATACAGGATGGATTTTTGAGATGGGGCTTGTCGCGAAAAAAAAAAAACGGTCTTAGGATTCAGCCCTTTTAACTTGTGAAGCCCGCGTTTTTTTTAAACATTTTGGTATGCATTCACAGATTTAAAAAAAACAGTCGGCAAGAAAATAGACAATTTTCACAAAAACTGTTTTTGACGCCAATCGATCCTGTTTGTTATAAGGATAAAAAAAAACTCTGTTGAACCAACTGAGGTTTGAGTAGGTACTAGAACAGTCAGAAATCGAAAAAAACAAAACTACGGACTGGCCTGAATCCGGGATATATGATATCTGCTATATTCCTATATAGCAGACAGTTACAGATTTAAGCTTTTAAATTATTATCATACCTTTATGGTGCTAAGCGGTCAATCATGAAATATATAAGAACGGCTATTTTAGTCCATTTTCAACAAAGCAAATACCTTAGCGGTTGTGCGACTGCTTTGCAAACCTAAGATCGATTCCGTTCCTTGTTATATTTGTGATTTTGTTTTAAACATTTTTAATACTATTATGTGCTAGTTTGTAGAACTTACACAGAAAAACATTAAGTTTAGGCCTCTTCTGTCATTTATGGGTATAATATAATAATATTTAATATAATTAATATTTCATTTCATTTCAATAACAATAAATATTGATGGTTAGGTGACAGATATTATGGAATCCCGTGTGATTACAATCTACTGTTATATTATTTTAGTGATAATGGTACGTCAGAAATAATCTGTAAAAATGCAACAGTTAGTGTATCAGAATTGTGCCATTAGGTAGTGTATGCACGAACGCAGGCGTTCATTGATGAAAAACTTCGCAAGCAATGGGAATTCGCTTTTGAAGGCTGCGGGTGTCGACCTCCGTGTATTCCCCCGTTCGTCCCACCGACTTCGTCACCGTCGTGGGACGAACGGGATTTACAAAAATAATATTAAATTTGTTCGGCTTGTCCCATTGGGGATTTTAGAGGGACGAATGGGAATATATTCTTAGATTAGTGCCATTCGTCCCATTAAATAATTTTGTACGTAAAATGTTTAATCGTTGTTTCGTAGTTTACTTTCAAATTTGTCGTGATATTACATGGCTCTGGTGGGATGCGTCGGTGATGCTGCTAGTTCAGGACGAGCTGCTTGTCACACTTGTGTATGTTTGTTGTGCTTGTTGCTGTAAGTAAGTACGTCGCTTGCTCCCGCGTCACCAGTCCTGACTCTCTTTATATTTTGGCTGCTGAGACCAAAACTACAAATGTAGTACACAGGGAAGTTTTATAAAAATGTGGCGGTTATTTTAGTATTATTGTGGTGTCTTACGACTTCCACCAGAACGAAGTCGCAGGCACAAGCTGGTACACAATAATACTCATGGAGATTTGCGATACATTTTATTAAAAGTTTATTCATTTCCTGTGGTACTCATACACGTAATAAATTTTGTCCGTGCCCTAACAAGTAACGACTTAATTAATGAAATTAATAGCTACAGTAAGAGTCATAAATTTTACATGACAAAGTTAGAAGGGACCTACAATGTTGCATCTTCGGTCATTGCAGGCCTTAATTTATATTCAGGCTTGAGTTACTGTTCAGATGATGATTAAAAACTAAGTCGCATGTGCTTTTCATTTTTCACAGCCCTAATTAGAAATAGAAAGAAAAAAGAAGAAGAAAGAAAATACGTTATTTACGGTAAAACATGACGCAAAGAAAAAACACAAACACAAAAAAGAACAACATGGGGGGAAATATGCATCACATCCACGCAAAACGCCCATCGATCTGTGAAATCAGTTGCGGATTGTGATTTGGCATAATTGTGTTAAGCTACATAAACTTAACTGTAAAATCCTGAAAGAAACAGCTGAAGCTGTGTATAACTGTAAAGTAAATATGTAAATATTACACTTCTTGCTTCTATCTTTTGTTTTTCTTTCAGTAATTATGGTAACGAAACATATTTTTTGGAAAACTAAAATTACTTGAAACTAATTTCCTTGATTTTTAAGTAATATTGAATATTAACTTGAAAGTGTTCAAGTTCATACTACTTCTACTCGTTATAAGTAAGTAACTTGGGGACAAAACACATCGTAATTACACTAGGTTCATTCCTTTTCAATTGCATCCATTGGCAACTGTTACAAAATATTCCCCCAACCAGTTCTGTTAATCATAATGTACCCGTTCCGATATCAAAACATGTATTTCACTTAGCGTTCACGAATTCACGATTACAACATTATCTAGCTACACAAGTCACAAGTCATACCACTTCCAAATCATGATAAAAATCTTAACAAATTGGATTTTATTCTCGAGTAGAAAGAATGTGCGGTCGTAAATTAAACTATAAATCTTCAGTAATTATACCTAGTGTTTGTATCGTGATCACAGCGACAAGGTCACCACGTACAGCACTGAGGATTGACAACGTCGCATGACGGCGGAAGAGAGATACAGATAGTGTAAACTGGTATGTTAAAAAGAGATGTCAATATTCCTATTGTGCATTCAGAAGAGAACGGATGTTGTGGATCGTGACCCGCGAGAAAGCGGCCGATACAAGCTGATTTTTTAAGAATAAATTAGAAAGGAATAAAGTGAGTTTTTTTACTTCACTTCAAGTACTTACTGTAATTTGAAATGAAGGCTATCAAGTTCGATGTGTTGTTTCGTGCGTACTTAAATAATTTTAGGCCTAAATGATATGGCGGATACTAGAAGCAATTTTTCTTAATGATTGATGTTGTATTGGTTATTATTAATCAATATTTTTTCTGTAAAATTGGGTCAGTTGTTTTAAGATATTAAGTATCTACTGTAAGTTCTTAATGTTAGATATGTACGCTAAAATTGTACTAGGTAGGTAATTTATCGTTTTCCGAGGAGTTTTAATTAGTTGAACTACTTTGCAGTGCGAACAATACGAAATAACCCATCATCTGTGCTATAAATATTGTTTTAATTAGACAACTTAATCTAAAATAGATTTATTGCTATGAATCACGGAATAAACTATCGAGTTCCATTTTTACAGTAAAACAAAAGACTGCAGAGTTTCTTGACAGCGATTATTCATAATCTTATCTGGCAATAATAACCTTATTATTGCTAGATTTATTACAACAAGCAACATTAATAATAGCACTTGGTTATAACACTATTACGGATAATAATGAAGCAATAATTATAACAATAAGTACCAGGCTAGCAGCGGAGCGCAGAATTCAACAGTCCGTTCGGTTAGGCCTAAATATTCGAGTGAGCGTAGGGCGCGCGCTTTAAAGGGGAGCGATTTTTCTCTGTAATAGCATTACAAAATGTTATTCTGCATAATTGTTAATACGGTATAGAGATTAGATATTGGTTTTAATTGTAAATAGTGAATAATATTGGTGTGGTTTCGAATTCATTTCGTAATACAAACTCGGAATATTTTGAGAGTAGTCAGCACAGATTACGTGAATTTTTGTTTCAAAATTATTTGTTTCCATTTAGTGATGTATGAACAGAATAAGATTATAAGAAAACCAAGGAAACGAACGATGCATTGTGTAAAATATGATAAGTCTAAAAAGTGGTTGAATACTTAAGGATCGAGATCATGACAAATAACAGACAGAGTGACATATATATATGGAAGATAAATATTTAGGGTATTACTTTCTGCACATACAACAAGATAAATTGAGACAATATCAGGAGTCTTCCTCATGAAATTTCCTCAATTTTCTCAAAGGGCAGATAGGATAATAAACGTTTGCTGTGAAGGTGGGATGCGGTTATTTACAAAAGTGATTAAACATTATCCGATAATAATTAATTTGGTATCAGAAGTAAGTACATAGACACATAGGTATTTCAGTCATCCTCGCTAGAACTAGAATTAGTCAACTTGCATTAAATTATCCCACAGTTTGTTTAAGGCCCGCAGACAGGCGCCACGCGACTGTGCGACACCATTCTGAAAGAACATAATCAGGTTATAATGGCCCCACTGCTGGGACACAGACCTCCTCTCTGTGAGAGGAAGTGGGCCGTAATCCACCTCGCAGGCCCAATGCGTGTTGGTAGATGTCACATGTCTTCGAAATTTTGGTTCTAGGATATGCTGGTTTCCTCACGATGTTTCCCTTCACCGTTTTGAGAGCAGCGGTGACGAAATAATGCACACAAAAGCGCCTGTTTAGGTTCGAACCTACGACCTACAACTCGTAAGTCGTGGACGTTGCTACTGGGCCACCACTGCTCCTGGCTCCGATAGAACAGTTTCCATAAATTTTCCATATAAATTGTTCTAAGTACTACGCTTGTCTGTCTTTTTAATTCTTACAGTTCAATATTATCCTGCGTGTCCTGTCATCTGTACGTTACAGGAACTAATGGACGCTAGGTACAGATGGCGCCAAACACGTAGCCAATTTCTGGGCCGAGAACATTTAGATTGACATCGATATGTCGCAGCCAACTAAATTAATTAGCCGTTTAGTTAACAGCCTAACCGTTAGAAGTAGCGCTCGCCGGCCGCTACCACTTCGGCTCGCGCGTGGTTGATCACAGTTCTAGTTCTCCTTCAGCTATTTAATTGGGTGACGGCGTTTAATGAACGGCCTAGGCGTCCAATTAGCTGAATAATTTAACCAAAAGATGGCTGCGACAGATACACTATGAAGAAGTCAGTGCAATATCGTAAAGGTCCTAAAAACCTACTTAATGTTGCCATTCAATTGAAAATGTCCCACTTTTCCAATTTCACAGGAAAACACACGGCTTCCTGTAAACATCCGTGATATGTTTCTGTCATTTAAAATTTCATTAAGGTACCGGTTGCTTGCTGTGCGTTGAACAAAGTGAAACGAATACACAGTTTGTCTTATTCGGGAAACTCGGTGTCTTGGAAAACTTAGCTGCTTAAATTCATCAAAGTTCGCGGCAAGAGATTTTTAAACAAAATTTTTAGGGAAGACTAAAGAGAACTTCATACACAACTTGATATATATACGTAGGTACTCGTAGGTTTGTTTTTTTGTCTAGCTCGTGCCGCCGTGTTCTACGGGGTCTGCCGTGACGCCTTCAGGGCTCCACATACCTAGTGGCTATTTTGGACCACATTAGCTTTGCGTACCTATTGGACAGGGGGGTAACCACCACCTCTTATAGCAGTATTATTATAATATTACTTCCAGTGGGAAAGTGATGGAGCTATACAGGACTTATAGCTCCATCTCTTTCTCACGCTGAAGTAATATTGAAGTAATACTGCTATAAGAGGTGATGGTAACCCCCCTGGTTGTAGTTCAGAATCGAAAATGACATATTTTCAATTACTAATTTGTCTTACCCGCGACAGCAAATTAATAGGTAGCTGTCGAGAAAATGGCGGTCCTATTTCATTGGAACTGACAAAATTTTCGGGTTTTGGATTTGTGAACAGCTTTTAGAGGTCTCTTTTGATAACATTGATTGATATTCGATTCAGCACGGAAGCGTGTCGAACGGTTGTGAACAGCTATGCTGGGAGAGGGCTATGCCCAGCAGTAGAATGATACCAGTAATATTAACCTGTATTTAAGCTTCTCTTCAACTTTCAGCTAGTTTGGCCACGGTTTCTTAGATGCATGATTGACTGATCCTGTGGGTTAATAGAATTAAACCTCTTTGTCCTAAAGAAATTGATCGAGTGCGCATGAAAACGGATTATGATCAGCAGGTTGAGCATGACGCTTTCTACTTCTACTCTACTATATAATAGAAATCACTTGTCTATCCTTCTCGAATATCTTAATCCTCAACACGTGGTCACACCTAGAGTCGGGTACGGTTTATGATCAGCAGGTTTAGGATGACGTTTCTATTTCTACTCTACTATATAATAAAAATCACTTGTCTATCCTTCTCGAATATCTTATTCCTCAACACGTGTTCACACCTAGAGTCGGGTACGTATTATGATCAGCAGGTTTAGGATGACGCTTTCTATTTCTACTCTACTATATAATAGAAATCACTTATCTATCCTTCTCGAATATCTTATTCCTCAACACGTGGTCACACCTAGAGTCGGGTACGGATTATGATCAGCAGGTTTAGGATGACGCTTTCTATTTCTACTCTACTATATAATAGAAATCACTTGTCTATCCTTCTCGAATATCTTATTCCTCAACACGTGGTCACACCTAGAGTCGGGTTTCTTCGTAAACACTGACTTTTCCATAGCAACGTGGTAGTTGCTAGTGATGTGTAATAAATAATACTCAATTTAATAATTGAATAATGTCCATTAAAAACTGAATGTGGTCAGTGATCAATGAGAAGATTTTGACTATTATTATATTGGTTTATACTCCCTGTGAATGTATTTAATACGGGATGTATTTGTTAATGTATTTGTTAAGGGACAAGATAATGTAAAAACTTTAGGATCTTTTGTTGTTCTTAGTTTATTGTTAATACCAAAAATCTATTATTTACAGAAGTTTTGGGCAACAGGTCTTGGCCGAGTTCCTCGCATAAATATTGCACCATCTCCTTCCATAATTTATAATTCTGCAAGAACTCACTTTCCGGGAGATCAAAGGCGGCCAGCGTAATAGTATTTCCCATCTTCGCTCAAGTTTTTCTGTATAAAACTTAAATACATAAAGTCCTAAGTATAAAAGTTTACATACAAAAGTCCTTTTATATGTAAACTATTTCAGAAGAAAGTTTTCTATGCCAAACTGTCAAAATCGTAGAAAATTTGTACGTCATGCTTAACGTTGTAGAGAAATGTTTTGTGACTGGCTTATCTTTTTACCCGACTGCCCCAGAAGGAGGGTAATGTTTTTCGAGAATATGTATGTATGTATGTATGTATGTATGTATGTCTATTTCTTTGGCACGCTCTGTAGCCTAAACGGCTTGATGGAATTTAACTTAAGAGGTGTCGTTAGATTCGTCTTAA
The DNA here is from genome assembly GCA_905333075.3 of Atethmia centrago. NCBI lineage: Eukaryota > Metazoa > Arthropoda > Insecta > Lepidoptera > Noctuidae > Atethmia > Atethmia centrago. Next base: position 21,992,680 of record HG995378.1, on the reverse strand, counting down.
TAGTGGAAGTGACATAAGCTATATAATATTTATATATTGCATCTAAAAATACAAAAAAGAGAGGGAAAGGTTTTTTTTGTAAATTAAATTGCAACAATATTGATATCAAATAATAGCTAGTAATGAGTCAATTCTATATATACAATTTTAATAAAACTAAAAAACTTGAAATAAAACAAATTATTTAAAAAACAAAAAACCCGACTACTAAAACACATAACTGAAAAGAGAAACCAATAGCCTGAAATATGGTGTAACTTATGTTTGTCCCCGCCTGCGATACCAAAATTCTATAAATTATAAAACTTGTTTTTCTCTTTTCAGTTACCTATGTGTTTTAGCAGTCGGGTTTTAAGTTTTTTAAATAATTTGTTTTTTAGAGCAGTGGTGGCCCAGTGGTAACAGCCCCGACTTATGTGTTGTAGGTCGCGGGTTCGAACCCAGGCAGGCGCTTTACTTTGTGTTTAATTTCATCACCACTGCTCTCAAAACGGTGAAGGAAAACATCGTGAGGAAACCGACATGTCCTAGAACCAAAAATTCGAAGCTATGTGACATCTACCAACTCGCATTGGGCCCGCGTGGTAGATTACAGCCCACTCCCTCTCGAATAGATGAGGCCTGTGTCCCAGAAATCTTTTTACTACGGCATGGCTCGTGCCAACATGAGAGCAGAAAATTAATAATAGGTAGCTTTTTTTTTTGGTGGAAAATCATCAAATAACTTCTCCCGCTCTGGGTGGAGCGGAGAGGGTGTGTCAGACTCTTACTGACTAAAACCCACCCGTATTCCTTCCGTGTTGCCTGTGTTGCCAGGGGCCTCGGTAACCCTTTAGTACCTTCGCTCGACTCCGGCAGGCATCGGCCCTAGTCGACCCCTACACTTGCGCTGACGACATCTCTTTGAGGCGCGCGTGGAAATACAACACGCCGTCGACCCGGGCCTGGTCCTTACCGGACGGTGAGCTACCCATTGCTCACCGTCCGCAAGCCCACGCCTACGGTGGCCGGAAATCCGCCCGAGATTCCCGACGCCCAGGGCGTCTCCTGCGGCGGCTAGGGGCGATAGGGCACGAAATTTGCCTTTCCCTCAATCATCCCGCCTCCTCCTTCGCGAGCATTACTGCTTCGCAGAAGGATGTAACGGCTGCCCATGCCCTCTCGCTCCGTACCATAGCCTGAACCAGGGCTGGACGCGAGAGATTTCTGACGCCGATCGCCTCCACGAGGACACGGTGGTGCTCTGCCCAAGCCGGGCAGACCTCTACCGTACGCTCCATCGTGTCCTCCGGGCGATCCACACAGTGGTGACACCCGGAAATAATAGGTAGCTTACCGTAATATAATACGAATCCTATCTTGTAATTCATTTAAGACTGGGGCGAATCGCGGGCGCGACAGGCATAGGTATTGCTTCCTCTCGCGCCCACGATATCGCCCCAGTCTGTAGGAGCCTTAAATAAAAAATAATTGCTTGTAAAATAATAATCAACATTGACACGGGTTTTGGAACGAATCGACGTCAAACTATTAAAGTAATTTAATTTTCCACAAAAGTAAACAATATATTATGGCATCTCATATTGCAAAATATTAATTACTAAACCGTTCCCTCTTAGGAAGAGGGACGCCCGGTGTTATTGTGTTACGGAGGGTTGCAGAGGGATGAGGGGGATGGATAAGGGATGATCGACACGTAGTTAAACTTTGTTGAACACGGCCTTATCTCTTGTGCAACTATTATGGTGTTAGAGTTCTGTGTTGAAATTATAAAAGTTGAATGTGTGGTTTTTTATTCAGTGGTTTTTTTTTTTTAAAGAATGCTGCTAATGAATATAGTGGGAGATTAAATAAAAAGCGGTCAAGTGCGAGTCAGACTCGTGCAAGAAGTGTTCCGAGCAAAAAACGCCGAATAATACACGTTTCTTGTATGGGGACGCCTCTAATTGAATAATTAAAGGCGTCACACCAAAAAAAAGTTTAATTGGTTAAGGACAGCTAATGAGACACAATTGATCTTCTATTGTTTGACTCCGAATCGGTGTCGCTCGGGGCTTAACAGGTTAAAAAAAGTTTAAATAAAGTAAATACTTCATTTAATTATTTGTTGTTAAAGCGGCAATAGGTACATAAATCTGTGAAATTTTCAACTATCACGATTTATTCTATTACGATTCATGAGATACAGTCAGACCGACGGACAGCGGAGGCTAAATAATAGGGTTCCGTTTGGCATCCTTCGGGTATGGAACCCTAAACAATTGAGTTGGTTTGTGCGCCAAAGAAGATTTATTTTAAAATTTAAAACTTTTATAAAATATTTACAAATTATTTTACTTACCAATATCACAAAGTATTGAAAACATTATCATGGTGTACCTAACGTTATTAAATGATTCTCAATATTAACTATGTCTAAACAATATTTATTTTAAATAAGTGTGAACACAAACTTTGCTGTCCTTTATTAGAAATAATAAAATAATAACTGACTGCCTCGTTGGTCTAGTGGTCGCAAGCGCTACTGCTAAGCATGAGGTCCTGGGTTCAATTCCCGGGTCGGGCAAAGTGTTATAGGGTATTTCTATCTGGCATTTCTCAGTAGCAGCCCGGAGTCTGGATTTGTGCCCGGTTGATGGCAATAGGCTCGCCCCCTATTACATGGGACTTAAACATAACTGGTGAAATGTGAGTGTACTACAGGTACACCTCTGCCCAACCTTTCGGGGTAACAAGGCGTGAGGTTGTATGTAATAATAATAATAAGATCAGTCTTTTACTGTCCCGCTGCTGGGCAAAATCAACTTCTCAAACACAGAAGCCACGAGCATTGATCACCACGCTTACTCAAGACAGTTGGCGATCTCAGACTTATATTAACTATAAGTCCAGGTTCCTTCACGATGTTTTCCTTCACCGTTGTCAGTAAAGCCTTAGATAAACTAAAAAAGCACATCTGATTTAACCTTTTGCCCGCCACAGTCATGCAGGCAGCAAAATGTGCCCAGCACGCCACGGTCACGACTACATGACAGATTTTAAGGAATAATTCGTAGCTTGGCGCCGGGAGCACGTTTTTGCTTTTTTGACGTGGCGGTCAAAAGGTTAAATAAGTCTCATTGGTACCTGCCTGAATTTATAATTTATTTTTTAGTTTAGTTTATTTAAAAGTTTATTTGTACTCTGAGGGGCTTGTGGCTAAGTAATAACAGCCGCACGGGTCGATCAATCAGGTTAAGCTACGCTTGCCGCAGTTGGTCCGTGGATGGGTGACCATCTTTACATACCAAGACCCCTCCGTGCCTCGGAAAGCACGTTAAGCCGTTGGTCCCGGCTGGCATTTGTAGATCTTTGACAGTCGTTACGGGTCGTCAGAAGCCCGAAAGTCTGACAACCAGTCTTACCAAGGGTATCGTGTTACCCAGTAACTGGGTTGTGGAGGTCAGATAGGCAGTCGCTCCATGTAAACTACTGGTATTCAGCTGTATCTGGTAAGACTGGAAGCCGACCCCAACATAGTTGGGAAAAAGCTAGGCAGATGATGATGATTTGTACTCAAAACCAAATAGTACAAGGTAGAGTCTTATGATTAGGTTGTACAACGTTGACACAGTTTAAAGTCGAAACATCTGACTCCTAAACTAGGCAAGAAGCCTGTATCTTAGAAGCCGAAGTTCCCCAAGATTTCAGTGACATACAACAAATTAAATATAGATCGTCGTACAAGTACCTACTACTATGAAAGGTAACCTAACAAACTTAAACATTAAATTTGAACCTACTACCTTGTGCATGAGAAGCGTAAGCCTTAACCACTGGGTCATCACGACAAATAGAAATCCCTAACATAATTAAAATTCTATCCTAATAACCAAAATGCGGATCAAACAAAAATGTAATCAACAAAGAATATTTTAATGAACGACTTTTTTAGCCTCCACGATCCGGATACGATTTAAGTTTTTAACTGTCTGGCCACTTCTGTTTGTTTATCGTTGAATGCTCCTTTTTGTGGTCAAGATTAAAAACGCAATGTGGTAAGTAGATTTAAATAAATAATGTTTAATTTTGTTTAATCCCAAGTATTTTTATTTTTCATAGACACAGGTTGAGCACAATGGTAGATATACTAAATTGATACATATTTGTTTGTAGAGAAGTTAAAAAGCTACAAAAAAACTATTTAAACAAAACATTAACATAGTCTCATAAGAGGCTGACCACAGTTAAAGCGCTTCACTCACGCTTCGTCACTTTCGGACTGCATAGAAAAACTGCAAAAAAAAGAGAAGCGCGATGACACAACGCTGGTAATTTATTGCAAAATATGAAGCAATTATTTATTTACAAAAAATCTATTGATTTAATAAAAAAAATAAAACACTTATTCTAATATGTTGTTTGTAGTAGTTGTAATCTGACAAAAAAAACAGAATGATTGCATGTATATTAGTATGGTTTTTAATGGTTAAAAGAAATTTTTAGAAGTATCTTCGTGATTTTTTTCTATCGTATCAAATTAGTTGTATTATGTTTTTAAAACACTATCTACCTAGCATATATCCTGAAGAATATCATATATTTTTTCTGATTTTGTTCTCTGCAGTGGATCATATACTTTTAGGCATTATAAAACTTACAAAATTTGCGTTTAGGTCCTGTAGTCCCCTTAAACTAGGAGGCCTGTATCTTAAAAGACACGTGTATATGTATATTTTTTTTTTTGCGAAATATATGTTACATACGGCGTTGTGATCATAATTGTTACGTATGGCGATAAGAATGTACCTAAACTCTGATTTTTAAATTGATAAACCAAAATGACAAGGCTCAACCGGCCTTTTTAGGGTTCCGTAGTAAACAAGAAACCCTTATAGTTTCGCCATGTCCTCCATGTCTGTCTCTCTGTCTGTCCGCGCTGTAGCTCAGAGACGCTTAGTACTAGAAAACTGTAATTTGGCATAGGTGCTTATACATATTAATCACGTCGACAAAGTGCTAAAATAAAATCTTGAAAAAATTTTTTTAGGGTACCTCCTTTGCACGTAATGTGGGGATGATATTTCTTTTCTCGTCTACCCCATGGTGTGGGGTATCGTTGGATAGGCCGATCAAAAATATTGCGAGTCTGTGAACACTACTTTTCGATTCAAGGATCTACTTGCGTAATATTAAGCATTAAAGTGCCAATTTTTGTTAGAGTCAAGTGTCCCCCGTCCCTGCCTTCTAAATTGTTGTTTATAGAGATGTGAAAAATTCATGGCAGTAGTACATATAATGAAATTAAAAGGAAAACTATTACAGCTAAGTGGTATTTACAAGTTAACGAGTAATAGTCGACCAACTTAAATTTGCAGTTGGAGAATTGACCGTGGCATATATCGATGTATGGGAGAACATGTTTTACAACTACAATGTTAAGTTTGTTTTTGGGATACATTCATACCAACTTAGCAGACAATGATTCAGTGGTCCTTGGTGAGAGTCACTCGGTAACTAGATTATTTACCAGGTGATTGATTTTTTGGTGTGTAACATCATTACTCTCGCTTTCTGTGGGAGTGATTTCGTGAAAACAGACGGAAGAGTGTAACGGGAAGTAACAGCTTTTTTTTTTATTATGGAATAAGTAAGAAGTTACTACATAGATTGAAAGTAGAGGGGGTCGAACTTCGACCAGAGGGCGACCACTAATAATGAATAAATATTTCAGTATTTAACTTTTATAAATGTTGGGGTTAATTTCTGTCGCTGCTCAGTTGCTTATTACAAACGGTGAGATGTCTGATGTTATGCAATATTATATGCGACTACTGTAGGCTCGCTCGTTTTTTTTATTTATTTAGTCATTTCTATTGAACCGCCTGTATTACCATTCATTACGTTGCATTGCACACAATTCAATTAAAACAATACTGTAAGTACCTACTTACAGTATTGTTTTAATAGTTTTTATGCGTGTATTTCTTTAACTGGAATATAATTCTTGGAAAGCAAATTGATAAAACATAGACAAACTCAGTTGCACCGGCATGCGGCATGGCATGGCAGTGCGTGCCTAGCGTTGTAGATGGCGGCACTTGTCTATTCCTGATTTGTTATCGCGCGCCCGTTTAATGTTACCAAGAAGTCACAGATACAAATATACAAATATATTGTGACAACATATTAATGAGCTATTGTACAGTCAACCTAACAAAAGTGGTAATTCTTACTCTACGAAAATCGCCCTTATCTACTGCTTCGATATAAAGGCGCTGTCAAAGTCAAATTAACAGCGTCCTGCCACCTGTCGGGCAATAAATTTCTAGTACTACCTATACCTACATAAGGATCAAATTCGCAAAAGACATATCCGTTAGTATGAAACTGACAGAGGTCAAGAACGCATTCTCTCAACGGCCGAACTGTACTTATGGATGTAATTCAGTTGTTTTTTTTTTGTATAATTTCACTAACGTCTACAGTTACACACGATCTTAGGTGTACCTACTTAAATTCACACAGTATTTATAATCATCTAATCTACTCGTACCTAAACCTATCGTCAAGCTATCGCATCGACTACGTCAAATGACACACAAATCGTATTGAAGTCGTGACATCTAAAATATTTCTGACTCATCCAGCCGGCGCGGCGTGGTAAAGGCTCCCACAGACAGGCGCGACGCGACAGCGCGACGCAACACTAGTAGCACAATTTCTATGAAAACTTCATGGAAAGTGTCGCACTGCGCATCGCGCTGCCAGTCGCTCCCGCGATATCGCGCCAGTCTGTACGAGCCTTAATTGCGTCACACATTATCAGTAGCAATGGATTTCATTTTGACAGTTCAACAGCATTCGTTGCGTTATTTACGTTGTTGAGCAAACAAAGTTTTCGAACATATGAAGCAATGGATTAGCAATGTCCTTCAAAATCATTCGGATTGTGATTGATAGTCCGCAATAAGGGTGCTGGTTGGAGGCAAAGCTTGCGATCGATACGAAGGGTGCCTTCGCAGTCCCTTCTATTTACATAACTGATTGGTTGGTATCCAACCATAGAAGCTCAACCGCGCATACTCATCCTACTCATAATATTTGATTTATTTGCATTTTGCATACCACAATGTTTATAAGACAATGGCTTAAAGCTAAGCTTAAAGTCAGTAAGTATTCTAGCAGGCTTAGCATGACGCTTTCTATTTCTACGAAGAATAGACACAGCTCTTTCTATACAAAGTGACATTTCGTTTCTCCATTTTTGACATCGCACCGTAGAAATCCTTCTACAATCTGTTATTTTGTCTTTCGTTTCTAACGATCTTGGTCCAGGTCCTTTTTTATGTAGAAGGATTTCTACGGTGCGATGTCAAAAATGGAGAAACGAAATGTCACTTTGTATAGAAAGAGCTGTGTCTATTCTTCGTAGAAATAGAAAGCGTCATGCTAAGCCTGCTGGTATAACCAAAACCTAATGTGGGAACGGAGAATACAGGAGCTAAACGCAAGTTTAATAATGCTTATAAGTATTTGAACCACTGCTGTAAACAAAATAAAAAAAAATGTTTATGATATTCTTTAGGATATATGCTAGGTAGATAGTGTGTTGAAAACATAGTACAATTATATTGATACGATGGAAAAAAAATTCAAAGATAGGTGAATTAAAAATTAAAAAAACCTCTAAAAATTTCTTTTAACGATTAAAAACCATACTATTTTTTTTGTCAGATTATTCTACAAGCAACATAGTAGCCTACTAGTGTTTTATTTTTTTAATGCAATCAGTAGATTTTTCGTAAATAGATCATTGCTTCATACGTTCCAATAATTTACAAGCGTTGTGTCATCGCGCTTCTCTTTTTTATCTATGCAGTCCGACAGTGACGGCGCTTTAGCTGTTGTCAGCCTCTTAAGGTGGATCCGCAGTGGTAGCCCGCTAAATTCAAATTGTCTTACGTTTTTTGCAATTTGCAGGTCAGTGTCGGGTTGTATCCTGATCAAAATAGGATTCGCGACCTTAACAAATATGTATTCACAGAATTTTAACCATTAGAATCTACTATAAGTATCTCTCTTAGTTAGATTAGTTCCCTAAGTAAAAAGTTCATATAGAACAACTGCTGATATCAGACGCTTCACCCGAGTGAATGTTTTTTTTTTTGTTTCATTCCACGTTGAGACGACACCGATAAAATTATAGGAATGAACGTTAATTTGCTCCTTTCATTTCATTTTTCGATTATTCGGAAGGCGAGTGCCGAAATCTAAAATCGTTAGATCGGTTCAGTCATTAATTCATTTTACACTTTTGATTAATTTTGTATTGTCTTCGAATGAAAGACAAAAATGAACAAAAGTGAAGCGTCTGAAATCTGCTGAACAAAACCGGCATCATACCGTCTTCAACTCTTCACGACAGCATTTTTAGCCGGCTTTGAAAAGACGGATTTCCATTTTGAAACCCTGTCGTTAGGGATTTTTTTTAAGTCGGTAATTTGTTTCTTGGTAAAAGTATTTGCTTTAATCTAAAATATTGCCAATCAAATGTCCAGTGCTCACTTCACCAAAACACCATCATTCTTCGTAAAATCGTTACGACATCGTCATGACAGCAGTGACCCAAAAAAATTGTACCAAAACGTGTCGTATAAAGGCCCTCCACCCTCCCAGTGGGAGGTAATCCACTGGGTCGATACGCCACCCTCTGCAGACGCCCTTCCGTTAGATAGGTAAGTACCTACCGACGTGGCCGATTAGCTCTGTCCCCCCTGTGGGTGTTTCTTTGAATTACAATCGTTACACGCCGTAATGAAGCGAATTTTGAGAAATATAATAACATCTCGTTATTTTTATCAGATTTGTTGGAATTTGTATTTTTTGCGAGGAAATTAATTTTTCTTTTGAAGTAAATTGGGGTTGTTTGATTTTATTTAATCACGGTCATTTATTTTAGGACTTAAGGGGACTACAGGACCTAAACGCGTATTTTATAAGTTTAATAAAGCCTTAAAGTATATGATCCATTGCAGTAAACAAAATCAGAGAAATAAATGATATTCTTAAGGATATATGCTAGGTAGATAGTGTGTTGAAAACATTATATAACGAATTTGATACGATAGAAAAAAATCACGAAGATACCTCTAAAAATTTATTTTAACGATTAAAAACCATACTAATATACATGCAATCATTCTGATTTTTTGCCAGATTATTCTACAAGCAACATATTAGCATAATAGTGTTTTATTTTTTTTATACAATCTATAGATTTTTTGTAAATCGATAATTGCTTCATATTTTGCAATAAATTACCAGTGTTGTGTCATCGCGCTTCTCTGCCCCTGGCTGGAGGCTTTGAGTTAGCTTAAGGCAGCCACAGAAAAGTCCGGTTAAGTAGTCACGACCTCTCAAGGTCAACTACGAGATGCCATACACAACAAAAAAAAAACATCGCGCTTCTCTTTCTTTTCTATGCAGTCCGACAGTGACCGCGTTTTATGTGTTGTCAGCCTCTTAACATATTTGAATTATGTCTAAGGATCTATCGTTTTCTTTGCTTCCAACGGAATAAAAGCGTGTACGAGTATAGCAAGTACTTAGCTACACGTAACCGTATGAGCACTGTCCCTTCTATTTAATCCTGAAGCTAAAAGTTCTTTGTGTGATCTAATTAAAGAGTTATTTTCAAAACAAATAGCGTTGAGTCATCTCAATTATGTATCTCTTTTCCTTGAATTTGTATGTATAATGTAGGTATATATTGTAGTAAATATGTATGTATTTGTATTATAAGTTTGTAACCTATTTATGTACCTACTTCTGTACCTATTCTATTTATAATCTATTATGTTATCTTTTAATATTTTTCATTATTATTATTTCCTCTCAGAGCACCTGCCATCTTATCTCTTCACCATCCTTGGTTGACTGGTAGAGAATGCCTAAGGTAAAGTACTTCGGTAATTTAGGTACCCTCCGTGAGATGGTCAGTAACACCAAGGCGTTGCTGGCCTTCCTTGAGGAGCTGGGGTGGATCGAATAATCGATTTCCCACCCGTACGCAAAATACGCGCATTGACGTGGAGTTGCGGACACCAGCCCGTTTTACCTATTACCTATTACCTATTAATCCCCCAACTATTTGGCAAATAAATCGGTGATCATCGCGATCTTAATAATTTAGGTATAACCACTCATCATACCACCTATCTATCCTTGCGATGGGTCCTAATGGGGTCAAGCATTCGACAGTTAATTTCCATAATCAATGTTAATAGGTGAACAGGGTGGAGTTAACTTATAGTTGATAGTAAACAAGCTGGCGGCTCTCCTGATGGTAAGAGGTCCCCACCGCCAAGGATATCACAAAATAAAACTTTTTATTTCAGACAATTATTTGGCCCTTATTATTGTTAGTATAACGTCTTAAAAACTATGTTACATTAAAAAATCAAAAACTCAATTTAAGTATTTGCCGCCCGCTGGGGCCCCGGGCCCATGCCATCTTTGAAAAACAAAAACTGAAATGTGTAACACACCTTTTATTTATATTACTATTCTCTAGCTTTTAATTCCTTGCCCAGTAGCTTTCATGGATCTTTTACCTTTTCAGCATTTACCACATGTTTTCGATCAAACCTTTAATCAATTCCGTTAGAACTTCCTCTACCTAACCTTGTGACTCACCCTCCACTCCTCTCCACTGTTTACAAAAAAATAACCAATAATGTATGCAGTTTACAACAATAAGCTCATTTGGTTAGCAGCCAACCGTTCAAAGGTTGTTTTTTGTACGAGCCAGGTAAAGAAGCCACAAAAAGGTGTGGGTTTAGGTTACAACTTCTACCTACCGGGTACCGAACGTCCGATCTAAACGGCTTAATAAAAACAAACACTTTGAAAATAATTCTAATGGAAACTAATTATTATCAATGGCTAATTATTTTCCAGGCGACTAACAACTTAAAGGGCGACTAACTATTTGCTACTAAAAAAATAAAATGGGTAGCAAAAATAATAGGTTGGCAACTACATTGAAGTAGCATTTTAAGTATAAAATCATTTGGGTTAGGTTAGGTTAGAACAGTGACCACTAACGCGTGAAGGCGAGCGAGCGAAGCGAGCGTGCCGCGGCAGCCGCCGCCAAGCGTCAAATCCCCTCGATTGTTGGTGACTCTCAGTTACCAAAACAAAAATCGATGTTAGTTCAAATTAAAACAAAGCTAACAATTGATTATTAAGCTGCTACTTTATACTTAAAATGCTACTTCACTGTAGCTGCCAAGCTAACTACTTTTTGCTACCCATTTTAATTATTTTTAACCTTTTAAACGCCACAGTCATGTATAGATGACAAACCAAAATGTGCCCAGCACGCCACGGTCACGGCCACAAAATCTGTCGTGTAGTCGTCTACATGACAGATTTTAAGGAATAATTCGTAGCTTGGCGCCGTGGGCACGTTTTTGCTTTTTTGACGTGGCGGTCAAAGGGTTAAAACCCTAAATCAGATTAGTTTGTCGCCGCGATAAATACATGCCATTATCAATACTCGTACTGAATGAAATCAATCGGAAAGACGTTGTACGAATTGAATCTCCGCTGCCGGGCAGAACCTATTCATACTGAGAGCGCTTTGATGGAAGATTTGTGATGAGCAACGCTTTAATCACCACGCTTGGTGAATGGACCACTCATCAGATGATGATAGTCTGCCAGAAACTAAAAGGAAACCAAAGAATTTATACTTATAAAATACTTCAGGACGTCTTACATAAATGTCCTGTTTGCGAGGTTATCAAGGCAGGCTTAAACGCAAAAGACCACTTTAACAAACTAAAGAAAGCAGAAAAAAAACAACATACTTCCAATAAAATACTACAAAGTGAACAATAACTTGAATTCCGGAATTCGGTGTCTTTGGATCTGTATTTTAGTTTTTTGCCACTGACTTCCGAAATTAAAGTTATTTTTGACTTTGTAGTGTTTTTTTGGAAGTCGGTTTTTTTTTTGTAAAAATATTTTTTTTTTTATTTTTCCAATTTTTTGTGGTTAAGTTTGTAATTTATCTAAGTTACAATAGCCTAATGTCAACTGCTCATCACCTTTTACAAAATATTGCTTTTTCCGATGCAGGGACATTAGGTAATTTTTGAGGAGTTTTTCTGGTAAGAACCAGGAGAACTGCCACTCACCATGTGCATTGTGACGAGCATAAATAGCTTAGCAACCATATTAAAGTACCTACCTTATCGAATCGCAACCCTTGAAATACTTATTATTAAGTAGTTCCGGTGGCCATCTGTGGTCTTCATCATAAGTTCCTCTTCACCAAATGGTGCTTTCCGAGAGCAAATGCACAAATTACTATAAAAAATACCCATATCGCTTTAGGTGTGGCTATAAAATTTGAGGATTTCCCTCTATTTTCATGGGATTCCCTCATCCGATTATGACTTGGTAACAATGCGACCACCATTGTCCCTCGGGAGTATATACCCTTTCAAACAAAAAAATAATTTTCATAATCGGTCCACAATTAACGGAGAAATCGGTGAACATACATTAAAAAAAATATGTAAACATCTGAATTGAGAACCTTTTAGGAAATCGGTTAAAAAAGGCGTAATCGCTCTTGTCCGATATCGTCCTCAACATTTACAATGCGCACGGCCAATATGTGGAACTCTCTGCAAGCGTCTCTGTACCTTCCACATAACCTGTCAGCCTTCAAAGCAAGAGCAACAGGCATCTTTTGGGCTCGCTATAGTTCCGTCGTAGACCTCATCCATCGCTTTCCATCAGGCAAGAATGAGTTCGATAAAAACAAATAAAAATATAATTTCATCATTACCTAATTACCTGACAAACGTCCACTGCTAAGCCTGCCTGAAGCATCGCTACATCTTTCTCTTCCTTCCCCACCTTTACCAGGTCGTCGGTACACTTTGTGGGGTCTCCCATCCAAGTGTCTGTCTACGATGCACCTCCCCTCTACATACCTTTTCATCCCCAGCAGCCAGAAAAGCCATTCGTTCCATTTCGGCATTCATTCTGCAAGCAATGTACCGCCGAACCCCGCTACTGAAATCTTTTAGTCATTTTTTATAAAATTTACCACAAACGAAGATCGGAAAGCTTTGGAAGTTAGCCAGCTGTCCAATACCAATAACCTTTTCAATAAGTATTAATATAATATTAAAATATATATATATATATATATTAATATAATAAGTATTAATAAAGACCAAACGTTTAGGTAATCCCACACTGCAAGTCGCTGTTACAACAAAACCGTAATTACATGTTTTTTTCCTCATTGCTGGTTAACCGCTAGCCTATAAGAACTCTTTTCCTCAATTTTAACTAAAATATTAATAATAATAAGATTATACAAGGACATCAAAATAAATAATAATAATAAATTTATTTCTCTCGACAAAGGTAAAAGGCTTAGAATTAACATCTTAGGACCTGACAATTGCGGACGGTGAGCGATGGGTAGCTCGCCGTACGATAACGACCAGGCCCGGGTCGCCGCGTTGTGTTTCACGCGCACCTAAAACTAGATGTCAGCACAAGTGTAGGGGTCCTCTAGGGCCAATGCCTGCCGGGGTCGCGGGAAAGTCGGAATGGGTTACCGAGGCCCCTGGCAACACAGGCAACGGAAGGAACACGGGTGGGTTTTAGTCAGTAAGAGTCTGAAACACCCTCCCGCTCCGTCCAAAGCGGGAGAAATTATTTGATTATTTCCCACCCAAAAAAAAAGGACTAGACAATAAATGTAGACAAAGGCTCCTTTGCGAGAGACTGGAGTCCGTAGGTACTAGGGACACCCTGTGTTAGGGATCTCCAGGCTCTCAGTGTTTAGGTCATCTTATGGTACATTGCAGAAATTTTAAATAGGTACAACCACAATCATTTTGTAATTTCTATGAACACATAACATAACATCACGCCTTGTTTCCCTGAAGGGTTGGGCAGAGGTGTCCCTGTAATACACCCACATTTCGCCAGTTATGTGTAAGTCCCATGTAATAGGAGGCGAGCCTATTGCCATCATCCGGGCACAAATCCAGACTCCGGGCTGCTACTGAGAAATTCCAGATAGAAAAACCCAATAACACTTTGCCCGACCCGGGAATCGAACCCAGGACCTCATGCTCATCAGTAGCGCTTGCTACCACTAGACCAACGAGGCAGAAGCAAGAAGGAAAAGAACGAATAGGTATCAATAGAGGGGCCAGTTGGTACCTACCTACCTCCTTAAGTACTTGTAGTTATTACACGATAGTAAGAGGCCAGTGGCTAAATAATAACAGCCACACGGGTTGATCGAAGGTTAAGCTACGCTTGCCGCGGTCGGTTCGTGGATGGGGGACCATCCATAACATATCGAGATCCCTCCGTGCCTGAGAAAACACGTTAAACCGTTAGTCCCGGCTGTCAACCGTAGATCTTTGACAGTCGTTACGAGTAGTTAGAAGACCAAAAGTCTGACAACCGGTCTTGCCTAGGAGTAACGTGTTGGTATTTCACTGATTTTGGAGGTCAGATAGGCAGTCGCTCCATGTACCTAATATACTAGTATTCAGCTGCATTCGGCTATACCGGTATCCGACCCCAACAAAGTTGGGAAAAGACTAGGCAGATTGATTTTGAATATCCCGAGGGGCATGAGAGTTTTCAATGGGATCGCTTCTTTAATAATTGAGTTGATACCTACTTAAGGCGCTGACAAGACCCAATTGACCAAAATGGGCTTCTCTCAAGAAAAAAAATGCCAAATCTGTATAGTTTGTGGAAGCGGAAAAAATATACCTATGTTAATTTTGAACATATTTTCCAGAACTAAGTTGTTACTAAAACACGTTTTGAAAAAAAATCTCGATACAAACTAACGTTAAACTAACCTCTTACCTTGAGTTGTAATCCAAAATATCTGTATTAAATATCAACATACGTTACGTATTTAATTCACAACAAGAACGTCTTATTTAAATGCAGAACTTGGTTGGTTTTTATTTTCGATTACTCAACTCAATTTTGAGTAGGTAAATAGATAATTGCTTCATATTTTGCAATAAATTATAATAAGCGTTGTGTCATCGCGCTTCCCTTGTGACCGCGGTTTAGCTGTGACAGTGACCGCGGTTTAGCTGTTGTCAGCGTCTTAAGTTGATATTCAATATTAATTTGGTCTCTTACCTCCTATCTTTTGTTATTACCGACACAGCGACTCAACGGCACAGCAAAGATGAAGAGAAAATAGAAGACAATTGTAAAATGGAATGAGTTGGATGGAAAGCGCCCCATGAGTACCTACCTACCTACCTGTTAATTCGGTCGGTCGGGTCTGCGCATTCCTACACATGGCAACAATTACCTAGTTGCCGGAACTGACAACTTTTAAACAGTTGCACAGTTGCAGCAAAGTCTACGTCTGCGCAGTTTCATGAAATTATATGAAAAACGTTATAATATTAATAATATCTTTATTCAACAAGTAACATGACTCAGTTGAGTTAGTACCTAACAATATTCCTTAACCTATGTTAGTATTCCTATTCGAATCACTCAACCTAAAACCATGAATACATGTGAATCACTGCCACACGCCTAACACCGAGGTAGACAGCTTGCAGCAGCGACTTACATATCGACGGTTAAAAGGTAGGTAATAAGGCTTAAGCGACATTTTGATCGAAAATAAGATATGAATGTCATCCTACTTAATCTCTATTTCTAAGTAGGATGGCATTCATAACTCATTTTTGATCACAATGTCGCTTATGCCTTATTACCTTTTAACCGTCGAATATAAACAATCAAGTTTGCTCGCCACACAGCGCAGACTAAGGTTGGGACGGGCCCGCACGCGGCCCATCAGGGAAGCGCATCGTTTTCTCATCGTTGTATAAAACAGTTGCCTCGAGTTATAGTTAAAAAGGTAGCGGGTTGCCAGTTGGCGACACGTGAGGATCAAAATTGCTCTGTCTCCGCAGCACCTAATATTCGTACAATTGTGTCCTCATTTTTAGTAACTCTGTCGTCGCCAGTGATTATGCCATCAGCTAATGATAATGTCAAAACGCTCATTTTCCATGTAGGTAGTTACTTATAGGTAAATCTAACACAAAGGGGGTTAGTAACGAGAAATTTCAAAGCAGAAAAACTCGAACATGTTTGACTAAGTACACATAAAACTAGATGAATGGCTTTTCTTCAAAAAAATCGGCGCATTGTTTTACAAATTGATCACTGCTCGGTAAAGCCCTGCTCCTTCCGTCTCTGCCATACCTACTTCCCGATTATGTGCGTCTCTCATCCAATTGTTTCATAAAATCAAAATCAAAATAAAAATATTTTATTTCACATAAACCTACATGGGCACTTATGAAACGTCAGAAGCTAGGTGCACGGTTCCAATTGGTCGTTTCCTATGGAGAAGAGCCGGCAAGAAACTCCACGGTTACTCTTTTAAAAATAATTGGCTTTTACAATGTTTTCAAATTAGGTACAGTGTTAATAGGTACCTATGGGAGGACAGTGTAAGCCTGTCAACAAGTACCTACCTGGTACCTACTTGTTGACTTACTTAACCAAAAAATAAATGGTCTGCATAAGTATCTAGTATATTAAGCCTACAACGTACTCACATTCACATAATATAAAATAATCTATGTAAAATATTAAATATATAATACCAACTTGTCACTATATCTCACTACAGGGCAACAGCCTCTTCTGGTATAGAGAAGGTTCAAGTATTAATTACCACGCTTACCCAAGGCGGATTGAACATCAGCAAGGTTATAACGGGGCAGACTACCCATGGTGTGTGATCGCCCTATCGTCAAATGTGGAAGCAATTTTTAATATGTAGGTAACGCCTCGTTCGTTACAGAACGCTGTAAGCAAAAAATACAAGAATATTTACCTACCTGGAACCTTTCTTGCACATTTAAGGTATTTCATCATCATTATTCTGGCGAAAGACGTCGCTGGACATAGGCCTCTCTTCCCCAAGCATCAGCACAAGGACTAATAAAACAATCTATATACCCACCTAAGTATTTTATCAAAATCCTAACAAAACATAAATCATATGTCCAGGATTCCGATCAAATCAAGTCTCCATTTTGCCATATTCCCGGGATTTGATCGAAATTATCATTATTTATTATTAATCATACTGGTTTTTTTTTAAATCCTGTGACATACCAAAACCAGTTATAGGTTATACTTATGTTTCCACTCACACACATACCTACCTAAGTATGAATCAGACTATTCCAGACAAGGTTGTTCGAATAATCGTGTTACTTACAGCGAGAACGCCTATCAAAATAGGGTGTTCCAATATGAGCCCTCCAACGTTCAATGCCCATACCAGAAGTGGGTGCATCACATTAGTCCTAGAGCTGGCATTCAAATTCACAAGAACTCGAAATCAAACGCAATTCTGGAACCAATTGTTCGTGGTCAAAACAACTCGCGCAATTTTACACCATTTTCCTCCTATTCTTATCACATTAATAAAGGCACTTTTTCCTTATAGTCTCACAACGTATGGTAGATTCTTGGTGCCACAGTGTAGCGGTGGGGTCTAAAGCGAGACGCGCACGCCCGCGCTGGCGCAGGGCCACTCCCTGGGGCGGGTCGCACCGCTCGCCCCGCCTCGCGCCCCGCCCCCCGGCCCTTCGGCAAGGTACTGCTGAGTGAATGGGTTTTACAAGTTTGACGTGATTTTTGAAGCTCTTAGTAGAAGTGAGGTTTTAAGTGATTCTGTGAGATGTGAAAGGATGTGGTGGAAAAGCTCTCAGTCAGTTTTGGGGGTGGTATTAGAAAGTTCAAAGGGCTTTTGGAAACTTTGCACTTTTTGCTAAGATTGCAGCTTAGATTAATGTTACACGTTTGTTTTGTTTCATAAGCTAAGTTAGATACGTTCATCTCGCTAGGGTGTAGACAGGTAGAAATATATGAAATGTCATCTATATATGAAATGTTATTTGTGCCTCGAATTTGTCAGCGGGTTTTTCAGCTTTGATTTCGGAAGCTTCATCCATTATTTTCTTTTAACCTCTTAAATTTTGGTTACCTAGGTATATCAAGATCGCACTGCCAGTTAATTGACGACGTGGTTTGAACCTAAAAAATGTAAGGTTACTTTTCTTTCTTTATAGGTACCTACTTATGCGTGTGTATAGGCATCATCCTTCACAGTAAGAGCAGGGCAAATGGCTACTACATACCTGGATGCTGAGGAGAAAACGAGACATAATAAATACCCGAAAGCGCAAAGAGCGTGTAGGTAGGCAGACTGCAAAAAAATTGATATCGAGAGAATCTAATATCATTAGGTTAGGAGGCTTGACGATTAATAAACTCATCGCGAAACCGAAGGTATTTGGAAAAAAGCTATTCTTGGCAATTATTGGGTAAGTTTACCAACTAGATGCGTCTAAATGCATATGTTGATGTAACTTTGCGCTCATGGGAGGATGCATCTGCCCTTTGCTCACATTAGCCGCCTGACTGCCTCCATGGGAATAGAAGGCGTGGCCTATTCCTTGAAGGAAGTAACAAGACTTCTGTAGCAAGTTAAGGGTTAATTAGAGATTATTATTTTGTTAATGACGTTTAAGTTTTTTTTTAAAGTTGGTCTTTTATTTTTCATCTTCTTCGGTTAGTTTGTGAGGGTTTGCATTATGCTCACAACTTTTACGGCAGAGTTTTTATTTTAGAATTGGTCCTAAGCGTCCGTATCAGGGGTTGTTGGAAAATTTGATGGAATTCACTAATTTTCCGTGTAGTTTTTCTTTGTTGTAGGTAGGTATGTATCTATACATAGAAGGACTCTTTTTGTTTTTATATTAAGTCGTATTATGGCTTCGGACCCAAGTTCCCATTTTTTGTGGTGTTTCGTTGTTCCGTTTTGTGAAGTAACGGTTATAGAACGTTGGACCTCAATAACATAGGGTGGAGAAGTTCTGTGGTCAAATGGGTAGGTATGTGAACAATTTATGTTTATATGTCGCATAGAGAACAAGAATAGAAAATGATATAAGTTGGAATGTAGGGACGATGACTGGAAAGGCGACATGATTTATGGCTAAAATTGATTTCGATGAATCCTCAATTACTGGACCTACCTACTGTGATAACCGATTCAAGAATAGCAACCGAGATATATCAATAGCGAACTTCTTATTTTGGGATCCAAATATATTGCAAAAAAAAAATTGGATCATTTATCATCATCCTCATCATTCAGCTGAAAAGAGACTACCTACTGCTACAACTGCCGGTCCTGTGCCACCCATATCCAATGGTTTCCCATGATCAACAGGTCAGGTCGTCGGTTTACCTTTTGACTTGACCACGCTGCAGCGCTTTTCGGTACGCGGGCACCACTCCCGAACTTCTCGTCCCCATCCGCCATCCGTGCTAGCCATGCCACTTAAGCATGACTATTCTGCGGCCTGTATCAGTTAACTGGTTTTACTTGCGTATCTCCACATTCGAGCTCTCCATTGCTGTTTGGATTTTGCGCGTTCTTATCGGGTCCATGTGAGCGACCACATTTCAGTGCCGTTTGCGTTCATTGCCTTTAATATTCTTACTTAATTTATTTCTTCTTAATATTCAAGCTCCATTCGAGTTCTGGTTTTGGCTAATTTGACACGTGTTTCGTTTTTCGGCAATGCGTGGATACTTTACATTCTTCCAAACATAGGTGGCGCTGTTCGTAGCATTCCGCATTTAAAATGTTGTGTGTTCTTTGTTCATTTTATAGGTTTCAGACGGTGTGAGGTTTATTAGTTTATTCTCGCTTTTCCCTTTTATAGTTTTTAGATCCTATTGGGTCCGCGTTATTTGTATGGGCTGGACAATTTTTATATATTTTCTTCAGGTTTGATTAATGCCACGTGTAGCTGCTTATTCTTGGAAGTGGAAACTATGAAGCTACCATAGAATAATGCCAGTGTCCTGACATTTAACTTTATCTATTTTTTGCCAAAAAATTGAAGGTTAAACCTTCAATTTTTTTATCATCGAGAACTAGGTTGATAGGTGCTAATAATTAAGTTATGATAATTTATCAGTACCTAGCAGATAAAAATAGCAGCCCTGCATAATTTAAAACATCTATCCCACACCACCCATTAAAATCGTAACCACACAAAAGAAAAGATATCTAACGTATATCTAAGGAAAGATAGCACAGTCAACAAAAACATTAAAATCTTCCATTCCCTATTCAAAATTTCAAACCTATACACACACGTTCACAATATCCCCGGCCCTAATGCAAGAGCGAGACGGGGAGAAGGGGCGTGGGCGTGTCCATCCACAAGTGGTGAGACAGCAATACATCTCTTCGAGTTTATGCGATCCTGGTACCATTACGTCAGTCTTACCTGCGGGAGAAACGCGCCGGGCCGACGGGTGGCGTTGCCGTTTTAAATTTGAGATTAGTTTTATGAAATTTTGAACATAAGAACGAATAAATTGGGTAAAAGTTGGTAAAAAATGTTAAAAGTATAATCGATGAGACACGATAGATATAAATTTAATTTCTGAATTTTATCATATAACGTTAAAAAACCGGAGCCGAGTCTGATAAGATGAATATTTTACGAAACTTGTCGACTTTGTGTAAAATTAGACATCGAATATATTTATTATACAATCATGTAGTTTTAGACAAAAATAACACTAGAAATCGTATAAACAAAAACAGAAATAGTGTTTGTAGGAACACATCAGATGAAGAGAGTAAACTCATAAAAATAGCCTAAAATGGGCCGCTAAATTCAAAATCCGTTGACTCAGTAATACATATTTACCTACTTACAATCCAATTCAATTTAGTGATTTGATGATGACAGACTTTGCTTTAGATCGGCGGGGTAATTGCATATCAGGCTATCAGGTAGCAATGGGTTTTTGACAGTTCAACAACATTAATTACGTTCGGTATTTTCGTTGCTGAGCAAAGAAATTTTTCGAACATATGAAGCAATAGATTAGCAATATCCTTCAAAATCATTCAGATTTTGTTTGATAGTGTGTTGCGCAATTAGAAATACCCTAATTGCTCTTATGTAATTACGCAATGATTGCGTAGGTTCGATGTACCTAATAGCCTTAAATCATAATTATAATACCTAAGCGTATTTTTAAGTTCCGTCGGCGTAAATATTTATTTATAACAATCCTAAAGGTATGACATCGATAAAATCCATTTATAGAGCTAAATATATTCCAATTGCTTCTCAACATTAAGTATTTAATGACACAATTTGTTACGATCCTCTCTTTTAGTGTTGCTAAAAGAGTAACAGCTATAAATAACATGCTTGGTAGAGTTGCTGACAGCGCTATTAATAAGCAATTTACACTCGTATGTCCACCCCAGAAAATAGAGAGACCTGTTACAATATCTTGTTTATGTCACCGTATAATTATATGCTTCGTTGGCTGATAATCTATCGATTTTATTTCCGTTAGATTATAAACTGTAGAAAAATTGTAAACTGCAACAAACCCGTCGAATCGTTGAGCTCCTTAAGTTCTGAGTTGAGCTGCACGATTATTGAAAAATGCGCGCACTGACTGGATAGGTCCACTCAATCTGTGTGGTTCTTTCCTCAAAAGACCATTTCAGACACCAATCTACATGGCCTTCACATGATCTGACCAAGATTATGTCTGGACTTTAAAAGAGACTGTGACCTCTGAGTTTGTTTCGGCCTTTCTTCTCAGAGTAGTCAGATAGGAAACGCCGAGCTCATCTAGTTTTTTTTCTAAATATGATTGACGTGTAAAAGTGTTTGTACAAACCTTCTTACAGAAAATAAAATCATTTCATCATTTCAACTATTATTTTACAATTTAACGGATTTTTTTCGATAGTTTATAATCTATCCATGGGAAACCGACAAATTGTGAACTGGTATTAAACTTGCCTGTGACGTAACGCTCTACTACTAAATAGCCTGCCTAGCTGCGAGCAACTTGGAAGTAACGTTCGCCGGCCGCTGCTGCGGCACCGCTCGCTTGGCTTGCTCGGCTCGCGCGCGGTTGATCGCAGTTCACGGTGTGT
The DNA here is from genome assembly GCA_905333075.3 of Atethmia centrago. NCBI lineage: Eukaryota > Metazoa > Arthropoda > Insecta > Lepidoptera > Noctuidae > Atethmia > Atethmia centrago. The sequence continues at coordinate 21,970,578 of HG995378.1, read as the reverse complement.
TTTGTAACGGGCTGAACATCCTCATGAATGTCGTCTACCCTGGAGTGGACGGAGGGGTCTGTCAGACTTCTACTAACTAAAACAACCCCGTGTTCGATCCCACACTTAAACCTAACCTATTTCACCCAATTAAACATTTTTCGACGGAATATAATCTAACGGAAATAATACCGATACATTATAAACTAACGGTTCTCACAATCTTACGGTGACATTTATAAGACTTGAAGAAGTAGTAAATTGTAATATTAATGAATTGTTTCTGTTAATAATAAAATATTAATTTACATTTGTGTGCTATTTATTTTGCGTGAGTTGAAATTTTGTAATTTTTTAAAAATTTACACTGATATTCATGACTGTAATACCAATATTTTCCTCATTCCTAATGAAGAGAAATGATTTGGCTAGATGATACAATGACTCGTTACACTTTTGGACGTTGACTGTGAAATTGGCCTCAGATAAGTACGTCAAGGTAGAATTTGTCCTGTTCATCTTCTTTAAAAGATGAGAAAGTTAAAAGAAGTAGGAGTTGCTTGTCCTGCAAAACTTTTTAAAGAATAAAAGTTGGTACCTTGGTTGGTTGATGATATTAGAAAGTTCTTTTAATAATATTACTGTCGTAGTCAACAAAATCTACGAGGATACTCGCCGACCGTGTATATTTTTGCCCGTCTTTTATTCGTAGGCGTAGGAATAGGTAGGCCTTGCTTCGTAAATAATTTTTGTATTTCTAGAAGTTCCACAGGTAAGACACTCCATCTATCTTAGAACTTATCCATAGTATTTGTGTAATTGCAGGTCTTGGGCCAGCACGCGTAGCATGACCATCGTAAAAACGGAAGGAACCAAAGACAAAATGACAAATTTGAAATAGAAATCTATGCAGAAATATTTCTACGGCGCTATGCCAAAAATGAAAAAAATAATTGTTACTTTGTACTTATAGAAAGAAAATGAGAAATGGGCTTGTGGCTAAGTAACAACAGCCGCAAGGGTGGATCGATCAGGTTAAGCTACGCTTGCCGCGGTTGGTCCGTGGATCCGTGACCATCTTTACTTACCAAGACCTCTGTCCCTCGGAAAGCACGTTAAGCTGTTGGTCCCGGCTGCCATTCCCACGAATACGAAACGACCCTTAACGGCTGTCAAAGATCCACATCTTTGTCAGTCGTTACGAGTCGTCAGAGGCCCGAAAGTCTGACAACCAGCCGTACCAAGGGGTATTGGCCGGTAACTGGGTTGTGGAGGTCAGATAGGCAGTCGCTCCATCTAAAATACTGGTATTCAGCTGCATCCGGTAAGACTGGAAGCCGACCCCAACATAGTTGGGAAAAGGTTAGGCAGATGATGGCATCATTCTCCTGCCCTCATCTCAATTTATTTGGGGTCGGCGCAACATGTCGCTTTCTTCCATGCTTCTCTATTCTTTATTTACATAACCAAATTACAAGATGATTATTAACATTAACTAAATTAAATTAAAACTAAGTTACCTAAGCCTAAAAAAGGCCCTCGAGACATTGTACCGAGGATGCTGGCGGCATTTCCTCGCTGAATTGCAATGCTGATGCGTTGCGCGAGAAAGCCGCCAGCTTTTCGGTCACCAGTTACATCAACTAGACGTTTCGCGATTTCCGCAAATAACTTATGCGCACTGGGACCCCACGGACCGAGGGTCTCGACGCCAAAGGGCACAAAGTTGTACTCTGCCAAGGCCTCCATATTTAATAACTTTCAGATTTTCGGCATTTTCTGCCGCTGCACCCGCTTTAGAAGTAGTCCGTTGGAGGTGGGACGGTGCCAATGTGTCTACACAGGTAGCGTCCCACACAGTACGAGTATTAGTTGCCACCTCGGTAGTCACCCCCTTTCTAGCCTTTGGTCTTCCCAAAGAAACGATGGATGGACTGTGTGAAAGATGATATGGCTAGAAAGGGGGTGACTACTCTTATAGCCATCGACATTCATACTCAAGACTTTCCTCACGATATATAGAAAGAGTATTGTCTATCTTCCTCGTGATAAAAATGTAAGTGCGACGCGTGTTGAAGGTTCTATAAAAGGCTGATGTTTACCCGTAGGTACTGGTAGACTGGATTAAGCTTCAGTAGGTACCTATAGGCAGTCGGCACAAGTAGATACTGGTGGTCACGGATGGACTATTATAAGACTGAGGCTGAGGCTACAGTAGGCAGCGATTTGCGATCCGACTGGAAGAGCGAAACGAGATAAACATGGTATGGCTACATTATAAGCGAAAATCTCGGCGTATATTCGGCGATGACGTGACGTGGCTACAGTATACATGCTACACAACGAATTAGCATGAGCGATTCATGCGGCTAATTTCGCTGATATGTTGATGTAGCCGATGCCGTGATTACAGTAATATTGTTCCGATCGCTTAAAGAAATCAAAGATCGCTAGTAATATTTCATGTACGGTGTAGCCATATCCGTGAGCATTCATTTATTTGTTTTAATCGCTCTTGTGTCGCAGGTCGCGGCGCGGTCTAATGTGGCCTCAGCCTGAGTTTCTGCTACTACAAAGAATTGTTAGTTGAACCCGCGGGGTAATTGCGTAGGTAACACACAACAGCAATGGCTTTCATTTTGACAGTCCAACAACATTCATTGCATTATTAACTTTGTTAAGCAGAATTGTTTTTCGAACATATGAAGCAATGGATTAGCAATATCTGTCAAAATCATTCTGATTGTGATGGAAAGTGCGTTACACTATTTGGGTACAGGTGAAAACAAGCTAGATAGCGACAATGGGGACTGGTTTAAAAACTGGTCTTTACATCCGAAAATCAGGATGGTTTAGGTAGGTACTTGTAGTCTCTTCTTGATATTTTATTTAAAGGTGGTCAGCCGGTCTATTTTGTGAAAATGTTTCCGCGAAAACTTAGTTGAAGTGGGCTGTCATTCCACCAGATACCTACTAGGGACTGAGACTATTGACAACTCACTTCAAGCTTACTTCATCTAAGTTGTCTCGTTGAGATTTTTACAGAATAGGTCCGCTGGAGTATGTAACTAATTAGAGACGTTGCCGGGACGTATTTCTGACACAGGTTTAGTATTTGGTGGCTATTCTTATTTATACGTTTTGTTTTGTTCCAGCAGGCTTAGCATGACGCTTTGTATTTCTTCGAAGAATAGACACGGCTCTTTCTATACAAAGTGACATTTCGTTTCTCCTTTTTTGACATGCCACCGTAGAAATCCTTCTACTTAAAAAAGGACCTAGACAATGATCGTTAGAAACGAAAGACAAAATGACAGATTGTAGAAAGATTTCTACGGTGAGATGTCACAAATGGAGAAACGAAATGTCAGTTTGTATAGAAAGAGTCGTGTCTATTCTTCGAATACAAAGCGTCATGCTAAGACTGCAGATGACTGCAAATTTGTTGCATGGAAGAAGTTTTCCGATACAACGGTTTCGATCAGTTACTGCCATGGTTTTCTCATCTAAATGTATAAACAGCATAATATTAAATCGATCGAGAACATAACATCCGTAATGTGTTCATCGGTATTAATTTCTTATTTTGAAATTTCAGTAATAATTATGGTTCTGATTGATTTATATGTAAGCAAGATTGCTTCTAGCCTAGCAAATATTTGTCCTTGCTATGCTATTTTTCTGGATAAAACTGTTCATTTTCTTTTCAGTAACAGGAAAGCAGAATCTGTAAAGAGGAAATTAAAGGCTAATTATTACAAACAGAGCACGGTTTTCCTCAAACAAAATAAGTTATGAAAGAGCAGTAGAGGATATTTATTCCGCAAATTAATTCAACATAACTAGTTTTTATTACAAGGAGATGAAAATAATAGACGCTACGTAGGTGCGTTTATCGCAATGCGGATATCACACCAAGAGAACAAATACGGTGCCTCACGGTGCAAATACGGTGGTTAACCTAAGATTGGCACACACGACCAATTCGCCAATGCCGCGAGAGCCACTCGACCAAAACAAACGTCACGTCAGTCATAAAATGCGTTTCTTACTCACAAAACGTGCTCGCGTTATCGTGTACATGAATTTATTAAGCAGTCAAGGTGACGATCGATGAGGTCGCGCCTGCGCTGAACGCGCCATACCACGTGGCTGTCAACAGATGGCGGTAGTTACCACTGCGCATGCCTAATAATATTGAACGCACGCACACACACATAGATATCATCCGTCCATACACACTGGAACACTCTGACATAAATCATATGTTGTTCGCTCCTAACCATACGGCTTCAAATTACCTCTGCGGCGCGTAATGACGCAAGTGAAACCTGCTCTTAAATTCCCAAGCTTATTTTGACGGATTTTAAGTCCAATTTTGATTGATGTATGTTTCTTGGAATAACAGAAGTGGACGAGTGAGCTAAATGTCTCACAGCGAGCAACCGTGGACGTCAATTACCGTCTTTATCTCGTTGCCGTTTACGGGACGGCATACCGCTTGTGGATTCAACGGAGTAGTTCCACATTCCTGGTTTCAAGATTTTAGTGGCTTAACTTGAGTTTAAATGGAATTGGTTGGAACGAGGAGTTTTTTCTCTCTTTCTCTAATCTTTGATAACCCGCTTTTCAGTAATAAATAATCTTGTATCTATCTAAATTAGTCTATAAAAAGTTGATATCGTACCGTATTATTAGACACTTTTCGTATTAATACAATACGTTTTATTGAATTCTGAGATTAAAGATTGCTAGACCGTGGAATATTTTTATTTCATAGGAACGAATTTAATATTCAATACTCAATATATTTATTGATTCCACGTCTGAGCTTAGGTGGTAGGTATTATAAAAATATGATCATTGTGAACCCTGTTGAACACAGCAAAAGTAGGGGAGAGGAAAAGGGCTTTTATTTAACTAATTAGTAGTTATGTTATACTTTATTTAGATATCGGTATATTTTTATATATCATACACAATATAATTATATTGGTCTCCGATAGATATTGGTATACGATAACTCAATGTTGACAATTTCTGTCCTGTGTTGTACCTATACATTAAGGATATAGAATAGATAGACGCTGTTACATTCACTATTTCTCTATAGGTACTAATTCTTAAAATGCCTATTAAGTTATATTTTGGAATGCAGACAAAAAGTATTAATTACAAATCAAGGTGATTTGTATTTCAGACTTTTGGCCTTATAACGATGTATGAGTATATAACGATGAAACAGATATTATTAAGAACAATAACAAATAAAACGTCTCTAACAGTAAACAGTAAAATCTATAACACACGATAGTTTCATTTAGAAGAAAAAATCGACTCAGACATTCCAGATAGATCAGATCATACATTTATTCTGTTACACTACTTAACCTAGCAAAAATAGACAATAAAAATAAAACTACATACAAGGACAGCAGGCATGGAATACATATCATAAAAACTTCGCATTCCGAAACTCATAAAGGAATAGATACTGCAAAAAAAAATAAGTACACAGTCAGCAATGAACGTGAACCAGGAACTGCGAAATGGCAGTCACCAACAAAACTCCATACTTAATGGCGGCTATGGGAAGTCTGCAAAGTTCTACGAACGAACAATTTATGTGTTGGGAATGCCAAGTTTGTCCGTGACTAAGTTGAAGCAGTTAATATACCTAGAGGCTTGAAAGTATTTTGCATTTTCATTGCACGAATGAAATTTTCATTAGATTGTCGTCTTTGAAATTGAAACTGTCCTAAACATTTACAAATTGATTGTTTTAGTTTAATAAGAGGTTGTGAAGGGCTATTTGTATCTGAAAGACCATTTGAAAAGTGATTTATTTGAATTTACTAAGTATTTAATGTAGGTACACATTCATCAATAAAGACCAAACAAAAGCAGAGCAAAAAAAAGATCACCCATAAAAAATAACGACCAAAACGTAGGTTTGTCCCTTATTGTAAGTCAATAAATAAACCTTCGGAAGCCAAATGCTTTGAAGAAAAATGTCTAAAAAGAAAGATAAAGATTTACAAAAAAAGTTGGCGTCCCCGATCTGTGCGACAAAACCAATTATATAGTTCAAAAGAAAAATTATACCCACAAGAAATTAAATGATGATGACGACGATAAAACAAACTATTGTTCAACTTTCTTATTTACCGAAGAAGTTAATGAGACCGGCGCGTTAAATGCTCAATCGGAACTGGTGACAAGTACCAGAGCGACATAACGCACAAGGAAGTTCGACGCGAGGCCGACGGAAGCCGGGAAAATCTCTCTCCAATATTGCTGCCAAGCGCACACACGATAAAACTGTAGATAGTCGAGTTCATTCCACGAAATTATCTGTTGTCGCTTCAAAATAAACGAGTGTTGAACAAAATGGATTTTATTTTTCGAATTCGCTTTTTGTTGGAAACCTTTTTCCAATATCAAAATTGTATGAGTTTTCAATTATCTCTGTGAATTTGTTGCATTGCATGCTTTGTTTTAAATTCATTGTTCGTTTCTGGTTAAAGGTTTTTGTGCTCAGTTGATATTAAACTTCTATTGTTTACTTCATGTTTTAGGTAGGTGCACGCAATTTATATTTGTACCTAGCAACTGATTAGTCATATACTTTGAAGTTCTTCGAATCCAGTGAAATTGCAGAGGGGGATCGGCAGCGTGTGGGCGGTGTACCATTATTGTGAATAGGAGGCGTTAATTTATTATCATGGCATTTAGCTTTATTTATAACGAATCATTTTGATTACTGATTCGCACTTCTTATACCTAACGATATAATGTAAGTAAGGGTTACTATGTGTTTCATTTAGCAATTAAGTCAGTGATACCTAGTAGGTATTCTGTTTTTAAAATTGTTTGTAGTCTATTCTACAGGGTCAAATTAAATTAGCAGCAAAACTCTGCAGATGTGCAGAGTGCGTGTGAGTGTGTGTGTGTGTGTGTGTGTGTGTGTGTGTGTGTGTGTGTGTGTGGTGTGTGTGTGTGTGTGCGCGTGTGTGTGTGTGTGTGTGTGTGTGTGTGTGTGTGTGTACCGATATTTAAACAAAATAAAATAAATTACTTTTTTTTTCTTTGGTTTCAGCGACTACTGGTAGTTTTGTTACTTGAAGTTTGAGTTGAGTAATCTGTTTTCTTTTGTTCCCATCACTACTGCAGAATTTCGCTAGCTAATTGAATTTGAGCCTGTATTTGTTTAGTTTGTTTATAAATAGTAGTCTGAACTTACAACTTCTGGGGCCTCTTATTTTTAGTGTACCTATAACAATCAATTGAGGTTTAACAGAAAACATTATTCTATTAAGGCGCTGACAAGACCCAATTGACCAAAATAGGCTTCTGTTAAAAAAAAAAGTCAAACCTGTATAGTTTTTGGTAGCGGAAAAAATATAAGTATGTTAATTTTGAACATATTTCCCAGAACTTGGTTGTTACCAAAACACGTTTTGAAAAAAAGATCTCGATACAAACTAACGTTAAACTAACCTCGTACCTTGGGTTCTAATCCAAAATATCTGTATTAAATATCAACATACGTTACGTATTTAATTAATAACAAGAACGTCTTATTTGAATGCAGAACTTGGTTGTTTTTTTTATTTTCGATTACTCAACTCAATTTTGAGTAAATAGGTAATTGCTTCATATTTTGCAATAAATTGCAAGCGTTGTACCATCGCGCTTCTCTTTCTTTTCTATGCAATCTGACAGTGACCGCGGTTTAGGTGTTGTCAGCGTCTTAAGTACGAACAAGTCGTTAATGAAAGATACTCGTAAGATTTCACGCAACCTTCATAAACAAAGGAAGTTGCCATAAGACCCTTCTATACATATTCAGCCTATAATGTTCCCACTGCTGGGACACAGACCTCTTCTCTGTAAGAGAAGGTGGGCCGTAATGCACCACGCGGGCCCAGTGCGGGTCGGTAGATGTCACATGTTTTCGAATTTTTGGTTCCAGGACATGCCGGTTTGCTCACGGTGTTGTCCTTCACCGTTTCGAGAGCAGTGGTGATGTAATAATTTACACAAAGTAAAGCGCCTGTCTGAGTTCGAACCTAAGACATACAACTCTTAAGTCGCGGCCGTTACCACTGGGCCACCACTGCTCCCTAAGACCCTTCTATACACCATTATTATTATTTCAAAATCCTGCGTAAAAACTTTATTAATCCTTCAAAACTCTCCTAATCCCAACATTATCAAAAGTTTCTGTCGCCGAAGCAAACAAACTTTCAACATCTGCCGTTTTCTCAGGAGCGTGCCAAGTCCCCCTGATCGCCTTTGAAGGTACAAAGGAACCATGCGGTGCAGAGAAAAGGACCAAAATATAGAAATTAGAGGGAGTGTGAAAGAGAGAGGTAGAGGACCGGAACATTACACAAACGCGTCTCGGTTGACGGGTCCCGAACAAAATGAATGGCTGCGGCAGCGGATTAAAATGCGCCGTAACATCGGAATGAATGAAAATGATAAAAAAAAGCTGTAATTGCGTAACTTGAAGCTAGTGGGAAGTTGAATGATGATAAGGTCAACATGGATGCAGCTTGTGTTTGGGAATCTTGCAAAATAATAAATAAAATAAGTTTATTGACACAAAATACCTTTGTATACACTTTGTTAGGTACATAGGATTTTGGGAAAAGGCTGCACAAATAGTGAAAAACCCTGACTCCTAAACTAGGGGAGCCCTGTTACTTAGAAGTCAGTGTTCTACTGTAACTCCGTATATATCTCATATAGGTATATCTCTATAAAAGAAACCTTTATTTATTTGTGTGTTTTAATAAACTTAAAATGTCGGTTATTGTTCTATCAAGTGCTATCGTCGCGCTAATTGTGACGCTGTTTACATCATTAGCACCTTTTTTTTTACCCAAAAACTTAAAAAAGACATCAATAATGTGTAATTGTAAAAAAGTCTTCCAATTGAGTGTTTATTTGCTCCAGGCAGGTATATTGCAAAATAAAATACGCAATGGAGAAAACTACTTACGTATAAATATTTTGTGCCTAAAATAAGTAAAACTAAGAAAGTCTATTTGCTTTAAAAACTTTTAAATTATCTCTTTTATAATGGATCTGTCGTGAATTAAATTGTAAGCTAGAAAAGAATTGAAAAATAAGGACTATGCATGACAAAAAATCTTTATTGTCATTCAAACTCAAAAAAGTCCAGAGCAATGCGCCAAAACATTTAAATTTATATCGAGAATACTAAATACCAGGACTTAAAAGCGTCTTTAATTGGAACCCGTCATTGACAAATTAGACAAATTTGATACATTCCAATCTAGAAATTATCGGATATATTGCCAACAAGTAAGGAGCGCAAGTTTTAAGTTCCTGTTCGGCACTTCCGAATGATTGAACAAAAAATAATCTTCTGCATGTTGGAATCATCCATTGGTTTCGAGAGCCATTCGCGAGAACTGCAGGCGCTAACGGGATATCGCCTCGGACGGAAAGGATACCCACATCATCAGTATGATTTAAAGGTCATCATCAGTATATACATCGTCATCAATATACCGAATTATTGTTCTGAAATATGGCAAGACTCAGTAGGTAGATATCATGCTCGTGGAGCAAAGTTATAAATTAGACAAACCACTGAGATTATGGTTAACTAAACTACCTATGCTAACACAGCTAGACAGATAGGCTCTATAGAAATATAATGCCGGAAGCAGATAAGTATCAACTTCCTGCTTCATAGTTCTGTAATCCTACGCTATATCATAACAAGGACATATATAACTAAACGTAATAGAACTTAAAAAAATATCTCAAATATTTCATAGCAACTTTAGTTAAGGAGTTATTAATGTTGGCTTATCTGCGTTATTAAAAAATCCACATCAATATTCGCACAAGATGCTGGGTATAGGAATTTATATGCAAGTGCTTTTATGACAGTTTTAGTTGCATGTTCCTGTTTATTATTTCCTGCGTATAGGTATCCTATCCCATGAAGAAAGGTAATTGTAACACCAAGAAAAGCTGGGAAAAGGTCCGCCTACACCTACACCGATGGCGTTGTTTATGTCGTGGTGCTGATTATGTCGTGGTGCTGTTTATGTCATGATGATGTTTATGTCGTGATGCTGTTTATGTCGTGGTGCTGTTTATGTCGTGGTGCTGATTATGTCATGATGATGTTTATGTCGTGATGCTCTTTATGTCGTGGTGCTGTTTATGTCGTGGTGCTGATTATGTCATGATGATGTTTATGTCGTGATGCTGTTTATGTCGTGGTGCTGTTTATGTCGTGATGCAGCAGACATAGGGTAGTTTGTGTAGGTACAGATTTCCACTCACTATCATTAAGTCCTCACGTTAAGACCTCTCTTAGGTCAGCTTGGATGCTGTTGCAAATGAATGAAAGATCATATCAAAGATCGTTACGAAAACATGACAACCGGTGGCACGTCCTCACGTAGCAAATTAAGCAAATAATTATCATATCTGTGAATAACAGAAGTACCTAATGAAGTAATCAGTCACAATGAACGGATAATTAATACTAGATCTCTCAATTGAGTAATGTCGATATTATTATTAAGAGTAGATTAACAGAATCAGGATGCATGATTTTACTGTATCAGTGATTGAGATTGTAGGTACACGTGAAAAGAAGTAAATCATTTGGGTTTATTGATTAATGTCGGGTGGAAGAAATTTTGTAAAATTTGGAACGTGTTCGATGGTTAATGATATCATGTTTGCGGTTGTACAGAGTGAGTTCTGCATTTCTGTGTAATACTTTCTGCTATTGAGCTACTATGTGTAACGGGGACCATCCAACAACCATAACTTGAGCAATTGGGCACAATTCCAATCCAAGACTACCAGCAGGGATTTCTCTACAACCAATATCTTTGAAACTAGAACATTAAAGAACGATACAAACTGAAAGTCTTGACAAACTTAATTCAAAAGAGCTGAGCATATTAAGACATAAAAGATTTTGTTTTTATAGATCCTTCCCGTCTTTTATCTTCAGTGTAATAAATAATTTCCGAAACATGTGTCGACATACCGCACTCACATGTGCACCCGACATTCATTATAAAGATATTACGCTGAAGAATTGAAACGTAAGCGCTTTATAATACCACCGTCTTGGATTTAATAACTACATAAATATTTTGAGTGCTCCTTGGAGACGGGAATTTAATATCATTCGTGTGAGCAGTCTTTATCAAAACAGCTACTGTTCTTAGGCTTAAATCTATCAGCACTTTGTCGGAGCTCACCAAACATGGCTTGCGTCACATTTTAAGTGTCTGCTAAATATTTATGGCGATAGCGACAGCCGGGCGCAATTAGCATGTCTATCTGTCATCGCAGGTCCTCGCAGGAAGAGCTTGTCTCCACCGCCGCACCACTCATGCGCTCCTGGTGTTTAACTCGAGTGCCTGTTGAAATGAATGACGGATTCAGAACATAATTCACGGCGCATTCTTTGTAAATTAAATTGAATGAGCGCTCGTTTAGTTCTCAGAATATTGGAGTTAAGGAGAATAATAAATAAGTCTTCTTGGTTTATGATTTCCTGATCGTGCAGCGCTAATTTTGTTTCTGCTAGTGAAATTATTCGCGTAAACAATTCTGTTAACTGTACTTCTAATATTAGCTTTTGCTAAGTGGTTTACCAAGTAGCAATTTCATTCTGTGAATTTGATTGAAGCAGTAACTTTATCATTGCGAGTGGTTTCTGAAAGACTTAACATTGTTAAGAGGATACTTAGCGAGACAGAAACGCAGGACACTAAAGCGACCGAAACTGCATCATGTCCAATGAAACGTGTCCAATAATAAAATCCAATCTCTGTATGATTGTATGTACTTTTACCGTGCGGGCTAATGGTGCCGTGTCGGGTCGACGGCCGTGCGATAAGGACCAACATACCAGATACAATGCGTCAGAGCGAGAGAGCAAGACGAGAAGTGCTGGCAAATACGGTCGTAAAGTAAAACACGGTTTGTGCTTTTTGTTCGATTTAACTTAGAAGTTGCTTGGAGCACGAGTGTAGGCCGAAAATTTGTCGGGACAATTTCTGTACAAATAAGTGGCGATAGCATTATCGATTAACGGAAGTAGGCGAACGAAAAGTTGGAGAAATAAGATAAAAATGGGTCTTTATTCTTTGTGTGTCAGCGTCCTGCCGGGGTTGACGTCGATTAATTGCTTGTTGTTTACAATGGTGGAAAAATTTCATGTCTATTTGAATCATGAACTTCTTAGAATGTAATTAAGAGTTTGCGAAATTCAAAGATGATGTATTGATAGCTAGTTAGCTTAGCTAACAAAGAACAAATGATGTCACGTTTCTCATAGATTGGCATCACTCGAAGTAAAACAATCCCTAAATGAAATTGTATAAACACATGTAGTAAGTACCCACATCGTATACATGACCAGTGTCCAATAATAAACAAAAGATCTTCTTCATCAAAACAAATTAGCCTATACCCGCGGCAGAAGTGGATTGTTTGGTCCTTGATTCGGCTCGAAGGACCATTGAGTAGACTCATTCAAGGAATTTCGTAACGGCCAGTGGATTGTATAATAAAAATACACTCAGTTTTTATACCGTCATAGAGAATCGTTCTGCACCACTGTCCTGAATGTCTTTCCCACTTTCTAATTTAGTAAAGTCCATGGCCTATAAACTCATCGACATTAACAATAATATTCCAAGATCCTAATAAACAGAATAGTTTGTTCCGGGATATAAAAAAACAGTAAAATCGCGTGTTTCTCGTGTTAATGAGAGAATCTATCGGATGGCGTGGAAAGATATCTCGTTGCAGCAACAAGAAATATGTTAATTAAATCATTATAATTTAGGTATACTCAGACATTACCTATGCATGTTTGAAGAAATACTATAGTAATTATGAATTTCTGTAACTGATCCGTGGATTTCATTGGATGTAATTAAGGGACATAGTTAGGTATCTCTAACAAAAGTGCCTATAACATGGGTACTAAATAGACAAATGATCATCATCGTAATAATCATGTTGTCGTTTATTGCTCAACTTAAGAGGGGGAGGACCTTATGGCTAGGTAACAACAGCCACACGGGTCGATCCATCAGGTTAGGCTCCGCTTGCCGCGATTGGTCCGTGGATGAGTAACCATCTTTACACACCGAGTTTCCTCTGTGCCTCGGAAAGCACGTCAAGCCGTTGGTCCCGGCTGTCATTCATGGATCTTTGACAGTCGTTACTGGTCGTCAGAAGCCCGAAAGTACTACCCGAAAGTAAAGTACGACAACCAGGGGGTATCGTACACGAAAAAAAAAGATCTCTTCCACGAAGAATATCAATATTCTCAGAAAAAATGTTTCAATCCAAGTAAATATTTTCTTAACGTAAGTAAATGTAATCAGTCCAAGAAAACCTGTTTACTCAAATTAAGAACAATAAATACTAATAATAAATACTCAAATTAAGAATAATATATAGGTTTTTATTCTTGACTTAAGCAAATATTTTTGATTCAAGACTATAATAATCTTATTTGAAGAAAATATTCTAAGAGATAAATAATATAGGTACTTAAAATTAAACTGAATAATTCCTCATTTAAGTATAGTGTCTTCGAAGAAGACAATAAAACTAAGACAAAATTTTACTTCATTCAAGAATATATTGTTTTCCCCATATATGAATCAATATTTGTCTTGACCAAAAGGATATTGTCTTAATTTAAGACATCCTTTTTTTCCGTGTATTACCCAGTTACTGGGTTGTGGAGGTCAGATAGGCAGTCGCTCCATGTAAAGCCAGGTGCATCCGGTGAGACTTGGAGCCGATCCTAACTGAGCTGGGAAAAGGCTAGGCAGATTGATTTGCTAAACCCACCCCAATTGCCTCGGCTATGATAAACAACTATCCCACAGTCGCCCTCAAACTCAAAGCATGTATTTCAATTAAACCATTTACAGATCAGTGGTGGCCCAGTGGTAACGGCCCCGACTTACGAGTTGTATGTCGTGGGTTCGAACCCAAACAGGCACATTTCTTTGTGTAAACAATTTCATCACCACTGCTCTCAAAACGGTGAAGAAATTCGAATACATGTGACATCAACCAACCCGCACTGGGCCCGCGTGGTAGATTACAGCCCACTCCCTCTCGATGAGAGGAGGCCTGTATCCCAACAGTGGGAACAATATAGGCTGATTATTATGCATGTTATGCAAACTGTTTACAGGCACTTTTGAAGTGTCACAGGAGTCGGTCAGCCAAAAAGATGAAGCTAGTTTTATCTGAGTCTGCGATTTTCTTTCCTGCCATTTGGAAAATTGTTAATCACAGACTTCACCAAAAAGCCTGTCGCTGTCGTCTGCTGAACATAATAAATTGTTAGAAAGAAAGAAATAAAGAAAATACATTTATTTGCGCTAAACATGACGCAAGGAAGGAACACAAATACAAAAAAGAAACAATTTGGGGGACAATATGTTCTATATAAATATGTTCTACAGCACCTGGTTCTCTGCCTTCCGTATCCGGTCCGTCCCAAGCCATTTTAGTTTAGAGTCGTCAGTTTCCTCTAGCTGTGGGGTATCCTACACTAGGTTTGCAGACACAGCCAGTAACAAAAAACCACCTACTACGTTTATATGAAGTCCCTTAACAGACGAAACACGTCCACTCGTAACAAATTTTCCTCTAAACCTTTTCCCATACTTACTACTTTTAATTTTACTACTTTTAAGTTTCCTTAAAAGCCTTTTCTAAGTAATTCTGCTCCAACCATAAAAGGATAATTAAACGTTCTGCCCGACCTACCCTAATGGCTTTAATAAGTAAACAATGAGTTGGGCGGAACGATGTCTATCGTATACCCTCCACGGACAGAGGTTGTTGAAGCTGTATCCTGTTACTTCCGTAAAGGTGAGACGGGTTCAATACCAATGAATACTGTATTAGAATTAAGGAAGATTCATGAGAAATATATAAGATGAAAAAATCTCTTTAAAAAATTAGGTAGGCCTGTAGGTGTACTTCGTAGGTACATGAAGGATTGAAGGTCTGGTTTAGGTAGGTACATAGCACTAGTTTATAGAGAGAGTTTTTTTTTTAATTTTCCTGATAACATGATAAAAACAGGGGATGATTAATGATTTAAGTACGTTAACATTAACAAAATCATTTTTTTTCTTTCTTTTATGTTAGGTAGTAATAGGACAATACAATTATTATAAGTTTAATGCCTCATTTTATTTTAAATACAATTTAAGTAACAAAAAACCCTAATGACTTTAATTTCATGAAAATCAGCTAACAAAAGGTCTGAAAAATTAATAAAATAAATGTCAAATTTCATAAATGTGGAATTCCAAACAAAATACATTAATAATAATAAAAATACATTTCACTGCAAATACGAGTGTTTAAACTGCTTTCAATCAGAATTCGCAGTCGAATTTCTTATTCGATGAATTTTCTTCTCTACGAGTATAAGTAGGTAGGTAAGCCTATTAGCCTATTAGGGTTAAAGAACATCGGGCATTTTTGTATGGGACACTTACCTACGGCGAACAAAAATAAAATTAGGTACGGTGGATAGGCAATTAAATCTAGTTTACAATGGTATAGTTCCCATATCTGTGGGTCGTGGCAATAAGGAGAAAATGGACATTTAAAAAATATTTATAAATGTTTTTGGGCAATAATTGAAGAGGAAAAAGGGAATCAAAAATAATTAAAACAACATATTTTTCGCTTAACTTTTATTCTGCTGCATCTAAATCTAAAATAGTTTCGTCTAAAAACGCCGCAGGTGTGTGAAATTCGTCTTGATATAATCAAAATAACTACACAATATTAAATATGATTGCAAACACTATCATTTAAAAATGTTTTGGTTTATGTTCGCGACTTTTAAAAAATCGGGTAAAAAACGCCCGATGTTCTTTGTTTCATTACAAATTCATTTCGATATTCAAAGAAAATTATAATTTTCTTTGAACATCGAAATTAATTTGTAATGAAACAAATTTTCACTCTTGAATATTAGCGGTCTATTGAAGGCTTGTGTGGAGGACGTCTCGTCTTCTCAATGTTATTTAGCCATCATCTGCTCAGCCTTTTCCCAAAGTAACTATGTTAGGGTCGGCTACTAGTCTAACTGGATGCAGCTGAATACCAGTATTTTACGTGGAGCGATTGCCTATCTGACCTCCACAACCCACTTACTGGGTAATACAATACCCATTGGTTCCCTGGTCCCCTGGTTCTCAGACTATTGGGCTTTTGACGACCCGTAACGACTCTCGTCTTCTCAATGTTATTATTTTAAGTACACCATGAAAAAAAGTTGGCACAAATGACACAGAACCGGTTCCCTGACGGAAGTGCGGTAGGCCACTTAGGTGTATGGAGATGCGGGAGCGGGACGAACTGTATAGGTTCCATCCTAACTCGAAGAACGTGCGGGTTTGCAAAAGATGGAAGGTGTGGAGGGCCTTTGCCCAGGATTGGGACAGCGTAGGCTAAATAAAAATTTAAAAAGAGGGTGCCTGCTTACGACCACACGATAGAACTGAAAACTTAGGACTAATGCCGAGTATACGCGATTCTACGCCGCGTATACGCGATTCACCGCCGAGTATACGCGATTCACCGCCGAGTATACGCGAATCATCGCAGAGTATACGCGATTCAGCGTCACCGACCGACTGCGGCCGAATATAGGTATCAGATTCAGCGTCACTGACCCGAGCCTGACGGTTCAGTTTCGTTCATTGTTCAAAAAGAGCGCACGGTGCGACTACAGAATTTCAATTAAAAAAAAAAAAACTACTAACAACTAATAACATCATTAATCATAAGTACGACACATCTCTGTTTAATTCTGACTTCGAAAATCGGAAGAGGACACGTCCCGTCCACTGCCCTACTTATACTTTTTTTTTTGTAAGTCTTCATGGAGAACCCAGGTGGCCATATTATCATTATCATCATCAGCAGCCCACTGCTTGAGATTAAACTACCAAATTGTGTGTCATTTTACCAGCCTGCGAAGATCATCGCTTCACATAGCCTGAGGGCTCTTCAGTCTCCACTCAAGAGAACGTCTAGCCCAAACATCACTTCTTCGGCTAATATGGCCGGCTCTTTGCTTCAGCTTGGTTATTCTATGACCTATGTCAAACACTTATTTGTTGACAGATTACGGAAATCAAGAAAAGCGGAGAAATCTGTCTGATTCCTCGAACCTATTTAAACCACACAATGACCGTCCTGAATACCTTGTGGTATTTTGCTACACAAAGCCACATCTTTATATTATATTTATAAATTTAACTTTGTTATAATCTCTATGTTTCCTTGCTTCAAGCATGAAATACCAGCCTCATCTTCGTGCTCCGCCTCGTCTGCCAGCCCTGTCCCACTGCTGCCTGCCGATCCAGTCTCACAACTACCTGCCGATCCTGTCCAGCTGCTGCTAGCCGATCCTGTATCCTGCCGTCCAATCGTCCCGTACACTCGAACTGGAAGCCTGGAACTTTCTAACCATTTTTAATATCTAGTATTTTTTTAACGTGACTCACGACTGGCCCTCCGGCCAATCGTAACGTTACAACCTACAGGCTACAATGTGTGGAATATCCATCATGTACGACATCAGTAGGTAAATAAATCTTAAACTAAGCGTACGCTATTATTTACACGCGCACGTCAAATAAAACAAGGCAATTAGGGGTCAGCGATTGTACTACGTACGACGTAGGAACCCTTCTCACCTGCGCGTGACATGTACAGAATGATTAATTTGGGAACTTTCGATGCCTGACATTTGTTTAGAAGTCATTATAACTGCGAAATAGATTTAAATTACTAGTTTAATAAGTTATCATATAACGAATAGTAGTGGTTGTTTTTATTTTGATTGTGTGGAAACTTGAGAAATAATACCTAGCATAAACCAGGGTAGGCCGAGATCTCTAAACGTTATTTAGCACGTGCTTTGACTAAGACGTCTCTATCTTACACTTGTAGTTTGACAGTTATGCGACAGTGACAAGTATAACATTTCTACTACATAAAAGATAGCTTGATCTCTGATGTCTAACTGACATTCCTAGAGTTTTCAGGTAACATATTATATAATTGGGTTTAATTTAATTACAAAAATTACTAAATTAATGAATATTTTAATATAAAATGCATTTATTCTCTTAAACGAGTAGGTACACCCCAAATCGCTAGAATCGCAAGAACAATCTTGTAAATTTATTATAAACTCTTGTTCGCAAATATTATCAAATCGGACGTCCCGCTCCCACCCCCTTATTAATAATGTTCCGCTAACTTAAAACATCTGCTACAGAGTGTTATTTTTCATTCTGACTTAGGTCAATAGAAGAAGACAGAGTGAGAATTAGCAATGCTTTAAGTTAGCAGCTTATTATGAATAAGGGGGCCTATCTTTTTCCATTAGTTTTCTGCATTTGGTTACCACCTTTTTCCAGTCTTCTGCAGATACATTGTCGACTATCATCGGCATCGCCCATCACTAATTAGGTCGACATGCTCATAAAGTATGACATTGACAGGTACTGTTTGTACTATTATGAAATTCAGGACTTCATAGGCGTGATTTTACTGACAGCTGTCGCAGAGATCAAGCTATCTTTTATGAAGTATAAGCCAAAGTTCGTGCTAAGTAGCGTTTAAGGTGGATCCGCGAAATAAAAATTCTCCCACATTTTTTGCAATTTGCAGGTCATAGTCAGGTTGTATCTTGATAAAATATGATTCGCGACCGTAGCAAATATGTATTTACAGAAGTAAAATCATTCTGGAACTAGATAGGTAGAATACCTTTAAGATTTAAAGTTACATGGAGCTATGGAATACCAGAACAGATCCACAATCTGTCATTCCAACGTCACTTGTAATGACTGATCTATAAACCCACACTCCCTCGGGCAGTTTACAGTTCACTTCCCATTGGTTTGTCGATCTCGAGATTTGTATAGAAGATGAATCTATCTCTTACTGCGGCATTCAGGGTTCGGTACTTAATTATTGTGGTCATGCTCATGAGCCCTAGCTTTTATTGGGACGATTATGTCTTATTAGTCTTTGATTGTGTCTCTCCAGGCAACAATTAATATTTTCTTGATTTTTTTTTAAATTTACCTGACTATATGTTATGTTTTTTGTAACACTATGATAATCTCAAAATTACATCGTAACTAAAAATTTAACAATATCCATTAGTCGCTTGTATGTCATCAAAAATACACAGTAATTGACATTCAACCCTACATTGACGAAATATAGGGGTAGAATCAATAGAAGGGCAACCAAGTTGACACCGATTGAACTTCGTACCAAAAAACTGTGACTGACGAACAATTGAAACTACCATTCGATATTCGTAGTCAAGTGGCGGAAATAATTTGGGACGGCTCGCTCAGGCTATACTAGGGTTGCCAACTTTTTTATAATATCAAATATAGTATTTTCGAAGCCATTGCCTGAAAAATATTGTATTTTTAAATGCATAAAATTTGCTACTTTGAGCCTTTATTACCGGTTGCTTATTTTTTATAATTAAGTATTACACTCTAAATTAGGGTTACAAAATACCATTCAGCTTCATAGGCCTTCATCTCGCCGTTTTGTATTGAAATTAAAATATAATAGTTTCGCCTACTATATATATATTTTTTAATAAAGTATTATAGTTACTAGTAGCCTCTAATATAGCAGGATACTATAATATATTGGTTGGCAACCCTAGGCTATACTGTTATACTTATTATAAACGGTGATATAGCTGTATTGCTTGAAGAGGGAATTCAAGGTATGTTATGTAGGTTAGGTATGTCATTTGGTATCAGGGCTATGCGTAATTGCGTAGGTTTGTCTCGAAAATGATGTGGTGGTTATAAAATTAATATACATAAACATTACCAGTGGTGTTAAGAGCGATGTGTGATGTGACACGAATGGATAGAATAAGAAATGAGTACATAAGAGGAAGTCTGAAAGTGACACCAGTGACTGAAAAGTTGTGCGGCAATCGGTTGTCATGGTATGGGCATGTGATGCGGAGGAATGAGGAAAATGTCATGAGGAAAGTCTTGAGTATGAATGTCGATGGCTATAAGAGTAGAGGAAGACCAAAGAAACGATGGATTGACTGTGTGAAAGATGATATGGCTAGAAAGGGGGTGACTACCGAGATGACAACTAATAGAGAAGTATGGAAGAAAGCGACATGTTGCGCCGACCCCAAATAAATTGGGATAAGGGCAGGAGAATGATGGTGATGATGATGAAACATTACCAGTGACGTAACTAATCCTAAAGGAGGCCTGTTTCAAAATATGTAGGGGGCACTTTTTACGCAAGCTCAAAAGGATGGTATTGTCTTTTTTTTTACAAAATATGTCATCAGTAAAAACAAATAAATAAAAAAGTAAAACCAGGAGTCGGGAGGATAAACTGTCATTGTGACCTTACAAAAATAATACAAAAGCGAGCGAAGCGAGCTCGAAAATTGGAGCATCCTGACTCGAGTGGGTTAAGTTGTCATTGTCATTTGACTAGAGAATGCAAGAGCAAGCGTAGCGAGCTCGAAAATTGGAGCATCCTGACTCTGATAGGCTAGAATTAAAGAATGCA
This sequence comes from Atethmia centrago, assembly GCA_905333075.3. Taxonomy (NCBI): domain Eukaryota; kingdom Metazoa; phylum Arthropoda; class Insecta; order Lepidoptera; family Noctuidae; genus Atethmia; species Atethmia centrago. The sequence goes on along the minus strand of HG995378.1, from coordinate 21,949,917 downwards.
AGAGACCTTAATAATTTCATATTTTTATTATTCATAAATTACGGGCCTCTTATCAATAAGATTTTAGGTGTTATATAATAACATAACTAACCCTGGTACTTGTGGACTCCGTATCAGTCAAGATACAACTGATACCATTGACGACGACCGGAAGCTACGCTCCTGCGCACATTACACGAGCGTGATTAACAAAATGAAGTATTACGTATCTAAAGCGACCTCACGGTTGATACTTACATCATCATAAGCAGTCTTTGGCTAGATCTAATTCTTCTTATTTTGTGTTCCATCCAAAAATCTGTACTATCTTTTTATTTTTCCTCCTTCTTAAGAGCGTTTACGCCGTACGGCATTTCATACAAATTTTCAAGTTCCTATTTTTCGAAATGACTCAACCGATTTTAATTAAACTTCACACATATAACCAGAATATATAGGTCTAAAAAGGTAGTAGAAAACATTTTCGAAAAATAGTGTTATAGTTAAATTAGAGCGATTTTAATTTTTCCATACAAACAGAAATTTCCAATGATCTTTTTTTAAATAAGACATTTCGAAAATGTTTTCTACTTCTTATGTGTGTGAAGTTTCATTAAAATCGGTTCAGTCATTTCGAAAAATAAAGACTTGAAAATTTGTATGAAATGCCGTACGGCGTAAACGCTCATAACATATTATCGCAGAACAACAGACTCATCACGAACATTTAGCCACAATCCCCTTTTATAAGATAAATGCGCAATATTTGTGTAAAATGGCTTGAAAAGAAGCGGCGCGTGTTATTCCTAAAGGGTGTGTCGTCCGTGCGATGCGATTTATTTCGAGTGTCCGACGCTGTGCCGACGTCGACGGGACGGTCGCGGTGTCTGCAAAGCTGTTATTAATTCACACTATGGGGTTTATTTTGATGCCTTGTCGGCGCGATCTGTGTCTGTTTTCGGAGTTTTTATTGCATTAATATTGGGGTGTGAATGAGGATACTACATTGGTTTATATTGGATATTTTTCTTTATTAATAGTTTATGTAGGAAAGTTTCTGTTGATATATAAGTATGTACCTATTTATTTTTATGAAAATTGAGCCAACATCACGCTTCAACCAAATATCAGTAAAACAATATTACAGTAAAGTTAATAAATATATCACTATTAATTTCGGTCGTAAAGGTTATTAAGAAGCACACCCCACAAAATTGAGACAAAATTAATATGTCGAGCTCGTCGATTGAACTACAAATGCCCGAAGGGTCGACTTTAACCTTACCTTTTTATGATTAGCTTGGATCTCATAGGTAAAATAAGAATTCATTAATTTTAAAATCACACTTACTTACCTATCTATTAATATAAATATGCTATAAAATTGTTTGTGCTACAATACGATAATGATGCATGAATGAATCTTATCTAAAATAAAAATCTGCTTAGCCTTTTCCCAAAATTTTATTTATTATTTTAACTGCTATCTTATCTCCACAAACCGGTAACACGAAACCCCTTGATAAGACTGGTTATCAGACTTTTGGGCTTCTGACTACCTGATAATAACTGTCATAGATCTACGAATGACAGCCAGGATCAACGGCCTAAGGGTATATGATCCATTGCAGTAAACAAAATCAGAAAAATATATGATATTCTTCAGGATGTATGCTAGGTAGATAGTGTGTTGAAAATAGAATACAACTAATTTGATACGATAGAAAAAAATCACGAAGCTCTAAAAATTTCTTTTAACGATTAATAACCATACTATACATGCAATCATTCTGATTTTTTTGTCAGATTATTCTACAAGCAGCAGCAAGTATTTTATTTATTTTATTTTTTTTATCGTATCAATAGTTTTTTTTGTAAATAGATAATTGCTTCATATTTTGCAATATTACCAGCGTTGTGTCAGCGGGCTTCTCTTTCTGTGACCGCAATTTAGCTGTTGTCAGCCTCTTTTAAGGCACGGAAGAGTATCGATATGTAACGAACAGTCACCTATCCACGAACCGACCTCGGAAGGCTTAGCTTAACCTTCGTTCGACCCATGCGGCTGTCAAATAGAGGTGAAATAATTTACCTATACCACTGAGTTAAATGCTTTATCAAATCTGAAACATTAAAAACGTAGGTATTTATTTAAAAATAAGTATTATGTTAAATCAAGGTAGAGATCCGCAGTGGAACCCCGCGACATTCAAATTTTCTTAAGTTTTTGCAATTAGCAGGGCAGGTTTAGGTTGTAGGTATCTTGATAAAAATATGATTCACGACCATAACAAATATGTATTTACAGAATTATTATCATTACCACATCTCTCTAAGTTAGATTTGGTCTATTGAATGTTTTTTTCGTGAAATAATGACGTTTGAGACAAATTCTAACTTAGCGAGATGTATTAGTGATTCTAATGAATATAATTCAGTAAATACAAATTTGTTATGGTCGCGAATTATATTTTGATCAAGATACAATCTGACACTGACCTGCTAATTGCAAAAACCGTATGAAAAATTGAACTGGCTACAGCTGCGGATTCACCTTAACGACTCACCATCAGCCGGTCTATTCTGTACAAATCTCACCGTGAAATCTTAGGTGAAGTGAACGTGAAGTGAGCTCTAATTCCGCCTTATGCTAGGGATGACACTATTGACAGCTCACTGTAAGCTCACTTCACATAAGTTTTCACGGTGTTATTATTACAGAATAGCACTGCTGATCTACAATGTACTAGAATGATGATCTACAATGTATAACGTGTTAAATGTCAAATCACATTACCATTACTGACTTTGAATTGCAAAAAACGTAAGAAAATTTGAATTTTGCGGGCTACAGCTGCGTACCCACCTTAATAAGAGCCTTTTTTACTTGACTACAACGGCAACGTACAGAACCCTAATGCTCGTATGCGTGTTTATCCGTGTGTAAACTTGAGATAGGTAACAGTCCAGCGACGCTCAACCGGGGCCGGCTTTAATGTGCGACCTTCAGACCTTTTTATGTGAGATGCGAAACATAAAAAGAGTATCCGTTATTTGTATTTTCGATGTAAGGAAGTGAGGTGAATAAGAATAATTTTAATATTGTAAAATACTTACTTTATTGTTCGAACATTTAATTTTTTTCATGTCTAATTTTCACACCTACAAAATACAACCAGCACCTATACGATATACAGAAAAAAATGAATATTCTGTTGCTACGCGTTCAATATAACTGAGACTGAGAGTACTGCTGCGGCTGCCGTGGTGTTGTAGTGCATCAGAGATGTTTGCAGATTACAACATTGACGGTTTTTCCGCCATTATTAGAAAAATATGTGTTGCTCTGATGTTGTAGAGGTGGATGCAGCTGCACACTGAATTATAATTTTAATTGTGTGTTAATCTGACTCTATACTAAAACTACATGTTAAGTAAAATTGCTACTAATCCTATGGACTTTGTCTGAAAATAAAAGTATCCTATTCTATTCTAAAGTTAGTTGGTTGGTACCGTTTTTTGTGGAGCGTCAACGGAAATATTTATTATTATTTGAGGTCCGGGAGAAAGGTTGAGTGCCGCTGTAAATAAAATGCCGAGTGGTGTCATGGTGTGCACCGTTTGGTTATTCGAGCTTTTTTTCTATGTTTAATTAAATAGATATTATAAAAGATAGTGTAGCCAGGGCCGTCTTTAGTATATTGGTGGCCCTGGACACTTTAGGACACATGAATACGGTTTATTTTTCATGTGCTTTAGGATATGGAGAATGCATGCTGCAAGAGCGAACTCGAAATTTATATCACCCCGCCTCGGATAGTATAGGATTTTTTTTACCGTTCGTAGAGAAATAGTAGTGACTTTGTCGACTTATGCAGAAACATTTGCGAACTAAGCAAACGTAGGATGTACCTATGAGCGAGCGAAGTGAGCTCGAATATTTTTGCACCCCGTCTGAGATTTACTTAGCTTTTCTTTTGACAGTCTCTACCTACGACGCGACGCTGGTAGGGGCCCCAATTGCAACTAGGGCAACTAGGGGGCCCCATGGATCACGGGGCCCTGGGCACTTGCGGCCTAGGCTCAGAGCTATGGGCACATCTATCTAATTACATCAATGGAGTCTAATCCGGTTTGCTAATAGCGATCACATTAACACCGTAATTGCAGTTTTATGTAAGCGTATCTTGTTAAATTCAGTTAATTCAATTACTTGATATAAAGCTGACAGAAAACAGGCGTCCATTGTCATGAATGATTTTAATAATCGACTAATGTTTACCCTTTTTATCCAGTAAAGTATTTTTACTTAGGTACTCTTTTCTCCATAGGATTCGATGTGGTTTCCTTAGCTATGTTATTACTTCTCTCTTTTTAAAGTCTATGTAGAAATGGAATGGTGGGTCAGGAACAAATTTTTGACGTAATTGCACAATGGAAATCACAACGGAATGTACCACACTGGAAAATAAATGTAGCACAATATAATTATTCGGGTGTATGTAAATAGTTGGAATATTTATTTATTAATTAATAATATTTAATCCAATTGATTACACTTCCCTAAAATATTCCCACCCTAAAAATAATGATATTGTGATACATTTATTTTCCAGTGTGATACATTCCGCTGTGATTTCCGTTATGCAATTACGTAAAAAATTTGGTCCTAACCCTAATATCATCGCAGCATTACCCGTTTTTTTAATATTTTTACTGTAGGAATAAATAAAAATAAATACATTTTGGTCAGGAATAACATCATAATTCACAGGCTTGTTCAACGAAATCTCAAAACACTTGATACTTCCCGTGACCTAATGGCTGGCTTTTACCTTGGCCAGAGTCTACAACGTGGCAATACCGCCAGTCTCTTGAGTCTTGGCTCGCCAGTCGAAAGCGATGCGAAGGAATTTTTCGACGCCATATTTTAGTTTGTTAATAGTTTTAGTTAGGTTAGGATATTATATTTTTATTTTATTAAAAAAAACATAATTTAAAAAATATCGAACCGATTATCAAAGAAGCTGGAAAAAAAGGGACAGAGATTTTTTTATAAGCATTTACCACCAGTAGTAAAATTGTCAAAGATGACCTGTTTGATTTAAATGAATGAATTAGACTAATGAGGTACAAGCGGTAAAGATCAAAAAATATCATAAATAAATACCTACCCGATTTCCAGCCTGTATTTCTTGTTTTAAGTTATAAGACCGCGGCGTAGGATATAAAACGTTAATTTTATGAAAACTAATAAATATTTCTAATTATAATACCGATTGAAGGACGAAACATCAATAAAGGTTCCCGCAGACAGGCGGGACAGGAGGCAAACTTTATGGAAATTGTTCTACCAGAATCGGCGCCGCGTCGCGGCGCGATTCGCCTGTCAGCCTTAAGCATGTAGGTTCATATTTTTTAATACAAACGGAAACTTCATGAGACTATATTTTTATTCATAAGTAGGTAGATAGGTAGGATAGAAAATTATAATAATTTAGTATAAATTAAAAGCATGGGATAGAATATTAAATTTTATATTTATTGAAGTAACATAGGTATATTAATACACAGAATATAATATTTTTATATTACTATCGGTTATTCCAACGATTGGAATTTAAACATAAGTACCAATTAGACGTGTCCTAATAATTATTTGTAACCTGTGATATTGCCCAAAATTGCAGCCTACAGTTACGGCAAAACATGTTAACATTGAATTAAGTATTAATATTTTGCGTGCACTACATTACCTCAATACAATAAATTTTTGTCTAGAACTACACATGTTTTTTCATAGATTAAATTTTTATCTCTAAATATTATAATATCTACGTGATAAGCAGCCAAAATGTTTTCCTTAAATGCCAAAAATACTGTACATTTATTAGAATACTAATTAATTAATACGCTAACATGTATAGTAAATATGTGAACATTTTAAAAATAATTTGTAATAACATTTTAGTAATTTCTACACACACAAAAACTTTTGACTCAAATACAATAGATCACTACTAGGTTATTCTAAACTGATCTATTCATTATCAAGCACATCCATTATGCACTAACAAGATAAAATTATACACGTCAACGGTCCACAAAATATGAATAGAAATGCCACAAATATTTTCTACACCATACCGAACTATGCAGTTTCGCCTCATTCCAGTTGCTCAGTCTAGTTAACCGGGAGTCAGCGATGTGTTTAATTAGTTAGTTCACGAACTTACTGCTCCCTAGAACTATGTTTTCCATTGAAAACATTCCGTTAAATTGTGACAGAGTGTTTCCCTATCTTTATTTCCTAATTATATCTTACCTTTAAGACGCTGACAACACCTAAACCGCGGTCACGGTCAGACTGCATAGAAAAAAAAAAAGAAAGAGAAGCGCGATGACAACGCTTGTAAATGTTATATTGCAAAATATGAAGCCATTATCTATTTATTCAAAATTGAGTTGAGTAATCGAAAATAAAAAACAACCAAGTTCTGCATTCAAATAAGACGTTCTTTTCTTATTGTGTATATGTTATTAATTAAATACGTAACGTATGTTGCTATTTAATACAGATATTTTGGTTTGAAACTCACGGTAAGAGGTTAGTTTAACGTTAGTTTGTATCGAGATTTTTTTTTCAAATCGTGTTTTTGTAACAAACAAGTTCTTAGAAATATGTTTAAAATTAACATATATTTTTTCCGCTACCACAAACTATACAGATTTGGCAATTTTTTTCTTAAGACAAGCCTATTTTGGTTATTCGCCTATTGTCAGCGCCTTAAGTAGGCAACTAATACTAATCAGATATCTAAATACGAATAACAACGTTAAACACAGATCTTAAACTAGGCACGTAACATATAGCAGCTGATTATATGCCCATGCATATAACAAAACAGCTGACATATTAAACATACAATGCATTAACACTAATTAATTTCCCAATGTTTCGTTGTCCAATTAAAAAAAAAAAAAACACTATGCACTGTGCAGGCTTTGTAAAAGAAGAAGGACTCGAATCGAAGAAGAGTTTTTCAAAGGGGTATCACAAGATTCACCGGAGACCTGCTGGTATTTTTTGTAAAAATCTCACCGTGAAGTTAGGTGAAGTGATCTGTCAATTGTCAGGTGAAATGACAGAGCTCACTTCACCAAGTTTTCTCGGTGAGATTCTTACAGAAAAAACCGGCTGTTGGCTACCCAACAGTTTATTCAGTGGAATCGAGTGATAGGCGTCGTTGTCATCCACTTATCACATTGACATCCTCTTCCTCTCCGATTTTGAGGATAGCTTTCTGGATCATCCTCTTCAGACGCTTGCGAGATTCGTGGGAGCGGAGAGTACGGAGTTCCGAGGCTACGAAGTCACCAAATATCTGGGGATAAAGGATATTTTCATGGTCTGAGTCTGCCTATGTACGCCTGGTATGAAAAGTTAATGAGCAGGGTGAAATTAGAAGATAATTTGTGTATTAACCTCACTAATGTAACGAAACGTGTGTTATTCAATTATTTTAGTAAATTAGGTTTAATATTTTATTTTTTGACGCTTAATCGACAATAGCTACCTACCAACAAGCACAAGTATATAAAGTCCGGGAAACCATAACCAATATAACTTTATATTGGTTATGACAAACGTCTAACAAACGAAAGCGTGACCTGAGAAAACGCGGCAAATTTAAAATATCTTTGTGGTCAGGGCTCCGTCACAACAAACGGAGCCATTAAAAACACAAAATAAATTATAATAAATACTTAAAATACTCAAGTATCAAAACATTTAACTAGAGAGTTAGTAATAAACATAAAGATTTTTTAAAGGTGAACGGCAGGCTTGTATGGGAACTTCGTCCCGCTGATAAAATTTCGTGTTTTGGGATATTTTTAGTTTTAATTGGTAGTTAATAAGATAGACAAGCCCTTTTTAAATTCTTTGATTTTTAGAAGTTGGGACGTAAAAGTTATAACGAGTTTTATTTTTTAAGGTTATGTACTAGTGTACTAATTTAGATTGTTACTTAAAGGTACATAAACATTGTTTTGGTGATAAAGTAAATGTTCTAGATTGCTTGTCGCTATCTTTGTAGTGTTTTACTTACCATTAAGTAGGTAGATTGAGATGAGAATCGTACCTACTCAGTGAGGGGTGTATTAGGAGATATCTATGTCCAGCTGCGTACTGCAACAGATAATGATGCAGTTCTGATGGGGTTTTGAGTGTAGGTAAATAAAAAAATACTTCGTTATTGTAGTACTTTTATTTTATTGTAAGTACTTATAAAATTAATTGATTCTTAACACTACTTCATCTAAGAAGGGGGCTGGTCGGGTAAGACCCGACCACCCGTAATGTTATTTCTATTTCTAAATAATGAATCTATCATTTCGTTATTAGTGTTATTTTACATAAGGCAACTTTAAAAAACATGACTGCGTTTAGTTTATGATTTTATTACGTTTAATTATTAAAATCTTTTTATTGATATTATTTATTATTCCCAACTTCTAAAAATAGTACGCTTACATGAAAATAAATGTCTTAGTTGCCTTAATAAGTGGTATAAATTCTATAACAAAACAACAACAAAAATATGCGGAACGAAATCTGCCGTTCTCTTTTGCCGCGTTTTCTCAAGGCACGCTTTAAGGCGCAGATATATGATTTTAGTGACTTTGAAATCCGTTATTTTACGCCTTCATATAATGCAAATACGAGTAAGTTATGCAAAAAATGTATGCTAAAGTAGAACGCATACACATCAATTTTATCTGTGAATATTTAAGTATTGTAGTAAAACCTTTATGTAATAATTCAGGAAGTAACGTCTACCCAAAGCATAAAAACCATATTGCTTTCAAACTACTTAAGATATTTTCATGATTTTTTTTTTTGTAGGAACAGACTATTTTGTTATCTATAATTCTATCTTTGATTTTTTCAAACACTCATATTTTCGTTACTAAAAATAATTAATATTCCTTATGAAACCGAACGGCGCGGCGGCGCGGCGGCGCGGCGTGAGCGCGACGCGTATTTGTATGGTCTAGGTCAAAGGCGATTACCCGACCTTTAATTTGACACTCTATTTCCCGGAATCTCATCATCATAGCTCAGAAACAATGAAAATATTCGCACTATTGAACAGCAAACCAATAATTCAGAACTTGGAACGTCGGAATTTATTCGATGAGATGAGCTCCATTGATCAAATATTTATTGGGAATGTTCATAATTAACTGTAGGTATGACCCATAAAATTTTGTTCCGGGTCAAGGTATAGTATACTATTACTGTGGGTACCTACCCACAGTAATAGAATACTATGGCGTAGGTGTTATACTCGTACATAAAATACAGGATGACAAACAAAATTGTGTGAAATAGAGAACTTCATCTTACCTGACATTCATCAGCATTAAGTCCAGGCCTAATCCTTGGCGTAGGTTCTTCAGGCCACAAAAGTGGATTAGCACTGGCTGGCATAGGCAGGGGGGCTGATGCTGCAACCCTGAGGGGCTTGTGCAGTCGCCTGCTGGGGCTGCTGTTGCCGTTGTTCTGGACCAGGGCTGTATGCGCCCGAGCAGCTGCTCCGAACTCCTCTTCTTCGTCAGCTTGGAATTCCGCAAGCTGGGTGAGAAAAGTATTGTGTCAGTAAGGCTACTTCGGCTCAGATCTATAGAGTGAACTTATACATTGCTCTCAAATCTGAAAATCAAAACTCTTTTACTGGCAACACTAACAAGATGGATGCATCCATTCTCTATGACAATTACAAACTGAACAATTTATTCAGTAATCAAATAAGACGATATTTGAATGCGCTATTACACGTGAAATGTGATCCCATCCTGTTTATTTTTTAGCGCCGCTGCATTTTTACAGGTATGAACGACACAAGACGGCATAATTAAATAAAATTGCACACCGGTAAAACACGTTACGCGATACGACGTTCACAGAGTAACTGATTGGCTGCGCGTCAAACTACTCCATTTAGGAGTAGTTTTTGACGCTTCAGTATTAGGCGTGTTCGCGGCTTCTGGTTCTTTCTATATTCTAAGGTTAAACTAGAACGCATACACAACAATTTTATAAGTGAATATTTAAGTATTGTAGCAAAATACTTTATGAAATAAATTCAGGAAATAATGTCTACTCAAAGCATAAAAAACGATATTACTTTCAAACAACTATATATAGTTTCATGTTTTTTTATGAACAGACTATTTTATTACTTATCTATAATAATTCTATCTGTGATTTTTTTTTTCAAATATTCTTATTTTCGTTACTAAAACGAAATAATCCTTATGAAACCGAACGGCGCGGCGGCGCGGCGTCAGCCCGACGCACATTTGTATGGCTAAGGTCAATGGCGATAATAAGTAAATATAGTACCTAAGCGTTTCATACGTGTCAATCTGCCTAGCCTTTTCCCAAATATGTTGAGATCAGCGTCCAGTATAACTGGGTGCAGCTGAATACCAGTATTTTATAAGAAGCGACTCCCTATCAGACCTCCACAGCCCAGTTACTGGGTAACACGATACCCCTAGGTCGATCAACTCAGACTTTTCGTCTTCCGACTACCCGTAACGACTGCCAAAGATCTAAGAATGACAGCATTTCAAACGTGTATACTATGAACTGTGTTAATGTTCTATTTATTTGGTTGAAACGCTTATAGGAATACGCACATTAACATCACGTGAATAAAGTTCATATTACTGTACTTAGCTTGTGTAAAGTCGGTTCGATTTATGGATCTTAAGGCTTGAACGCACTAACGAATAACGAACATTGAACACTGTTCGTCAAAATGTTCGTGGCGATCCAATTTCGTTATTCTGTGTGGACGGTGTATGATGTTGTTTGCTTCGCTAATTTACTTTTGTTCGCTCGTGCGTCTTTACACACGGCTTTAGCCTTAGTCTGTCCAAGGTTTTAAAGTTATTTTGACCAAAATGACCTACAGCATTTCAGTTGAGAGCCTCATTGGTTCAGTGCCGTGTGACTGCTAATTGTCACGAGTTCGAACTACGGTTTGGGTAAGTATTGAGTTTCTTTTCTGCCCTAGTGGTTTTCTTTTTACATTTTGCTGTACCCTACGTTACCTTAGCTTTGCGATTATAAGATCTTGTTAACATAATGTAACGCAAAATAAAGATATGAATATGAATCTGGATTGTGTCCGGTTGTTTTGTAGTAATCATTATTGTAGACATTATTATTGTTGGATTTCAAAGGGGAATATTCTCAATGAACTTGGAAATATTCCGAAAAACTGGGAAATTTCCCGGGTCGAACGTCCCTAATTACAGTATAATCGTTACGTAGCGGGTGTACAGAGAAATTACAAAAAAAAAATCTGGGTGTGTCTGTGTCGGCAGTAACACACGGCCGTGTGTTTTACATGAAAACGGCTGCATATCAAGCTATACATTTCCAGTATAAGCTGACCTCTCATTATACGGAAATGTTAAGCTTGCTTATATACTATAGCCGTGTGTACGTAATGAGTAATATTTTCTTTGTAACGATTTCTTTGATCCCTTAGCTATGGAGTGGTGTACTACTATTTTGCATATAGATGATAGATATGTAGCTGCAATACCAAACTGTACTCCAATTTTGTTATCACAAGTTTTCTGAATTACCTCCCACTAGGGACAGATATTTATTTAAAGACTTATTCACGTCAAAACTAGAGGTGGTCCATGGTCTAGAGGTGGTCCATAACATGTACTTTTGCGAACGGTACAGAAAAAAGGAAGAATTGATTTGACCAGCTGTGTGAAAACTAAAAGATGCAAAAGTAGTACGTAAGGATCGTAGCAGGTGGCAATGTATATATATAAATATATAATACATGAACCTGACGGAAGTGAAAATGTTAAAAAAATAAACCATTTATTAATTACAATAAATGAGTCACATTAGGCAGGTAGACTGTCATAAATCTTATTTTAATCTAGCCATAATGATTTAGGGGAAGTCCCGTAGCGCCGGACGGCACCTACCGCCGGACACTCGTACTATTCAAGCAAGTATAAACCGGTTCGATTCAAAGTACAAGTGAAAGGGGCGCGGGGGGCACACAGCAACAGGATCACGCGCCGTGGCTCGCGAGTGACGCGCAAGGCCACGGCGGGAGCGGGCGTTTGCTGCTTTTGGCGGGAAATCACGGCGTCACGTAAAAATCGATGTAAGTAATTCTGGCACATTTCTGCATTTACATTTTAATGGTATTCAAAAATAAAAGTAGTACTTAATTGTTACCCGTGAACTGATAGAATATTATTAGATTTTTAACTAATTATAGTAGGTACCACCTAATGTACGAAATCATCTGTCCCTTAGTACCGGACACTAAGTCATCCCTTAGCACCGGACAGTAAACATATTGATATTTCTCGTGAGAATTAACGTTATTTATTCTAATTGTTGAATTTTGTTTTAGAACATAGAAGAATGAATAGCATTGAAATGGAAGAGAAGAAAAAGAAAGAATCGTGGGCTCACAAACGGTGGAAAGCTTACAAACTGCTATCGATATTTTATTTCCAAAGAACTGAGTGTATAGGCTCCTACATACTGGCGCGACTTGTCGCGCGACGCGACGCGACACAAAGACACCGCGTGTAGCGCTACAAGCGGTGCCTTTGTGTCGCGACAAGTCGCGCCAGTATGTAGGAGCCTTAAGACAAGCTGCAATGCGATACAATATTCCTAAAAGCACTGTATATGACAAAATAAAGGCGCTAAATCGAGGAGAAGAAGAAACGCCGTACAAAAAAGTGGCAGAAGAAAAAGAAAATGAAAAGAACATGAGAGACAAAAAGAAGGAATTAGGATCTAAGTTTAAAGCAGCAATTGTAGGCAAAGGAAAGCAAACCAAAGGAATTAAACCCAAAGGAAAAGAAGCGAAAGACGTGGAGCCCAAAGAAAAATATGGAAATAAAGTGGAACCATTAACTGAAACATCTAACACAAACACAACAATTTGCGTGGTTTGCTTAGAAGACACTGAGGAAGACTGGATCCAGAGCTCATCCTGTCTTGGGTGGGCACATGAAGCATGTGCAGACGTCCCAGAGGCTGGAGATGGCTACATATGTGATCGATGCAAGCTATCCTGAGATGTCCAGTGCTTTTGGTATGGCACAAATATCCGTCCGGTACTAGGTGCCACTTTTATAAATTACATTTTTTGTTACCGAAGTCTGATTAATGGTGTTAATTATTTTTAAGCAGAGGTTGTGTTTTTTTTAGTTTAATTTGATTTCTAACTTAGTTATCTATTGCAAGTCATAAATAAATAAACATTCCTTAAAATATTTTTTATTTTATTTCTAAAAAACCTTAAGTGTCCGCCACTAGGGGACTTCCCCCTAACCATTTTTTTCTTATGTATATAGGTACAAGGTGTTTTTTTTATACACATTGTACCTATAACGATTTCTCTTTTCGCACCGAGCGGAGTGGCATACGTACCTACCTATACCTAAGCAGTATTACGTCTTTATAAAAAAACAAATTATTTAATAATAATTTAGTTTCCGTAGGCCTTTAGTAAGATATAAAATTTTAAATGCACCCTGCACATAAGACTCGATTTACATTGCCGCGGACCGGAACGGAAGCGAATTTTTGTCACGAAATTGGGTCAAAGCATAATTAACTTTTTTGCATTGTTCCCATGTTCGAAAGTTAAACAATTATTGACGTAAAGGTCATTATGCTTTACGTACACAATTTCGTGACAAAAATTCATTTCCATTCCGTTCCGCGGCGGTATTCATTGTAAACATTTGTTTATAAACATGGTTGCATAAACATGTTGCTGAGTTGCTGTCATCATTTGTGTTGCGGAGTTGATCACGCCATGTTGAAGAGTTGCCGCTCGGCGAGTGAAAACCTCGTGATGTTGAGAATCTTTGGTGTAGAGCAACTGCTGTGCAACAAATTTTTACAATGAATACAGGGCTTATATCAGTACGATTTGGTTTTAACTTACAAACACAAACTATTTTATAGAAATTTCACATAAAAGAATTCGTCAAAAATATTAGTCCTGAATGAAAGAATAAATGAAATGCACCGACCCCAGCGTGGTCAAACCAGACTCGATTGCTCGAATGAACCCAAGGATTCGCACTAGTCCCTGGAGCCTCATGTTTCATGGGACTACAGAGACCATTGCATATCAAAGAGTAGACCGGGGGGCACGGTAATGGTCAGGAAGACGTGCCCTTAGGACAGGAAGGATTATTAGAGGCATACCGGATGTACATCCTAGAATTAAAAATCACCAAAAATAGTAGTAGGTACCCACCTAATAAAAAATTAATCGAAGAAACAACCACAACAATAATAGATTTCGCAGTCGACTGCACGTAATTGATAACTCTTTGACCTTGAGCTGAGTTAGTCGGACTTTAGCTGCAGTAAAATTACACTACTTACTGTCATTTCGTTAAGTCATTGACGAAATTACAGTAAGTAGTATAAGCAGTATAATCTGCCGTTAATGTTCCCATTGCTGGGACATTGCTGGGACACAGGCCTTCTCTCTGTGAGAGGTGCTGGTTGGTAGATCTATGTCACATGTCTTCGAATTTTTAGTTCTAGGACATGCCGGTTACCTCACGATGTTTTTCTTCACCGTTTTTAGAGCAGTGGTGATGAAATAATTTACACAAAGTAAATCGCCAGTCTTTTTTTTTTTTTTTGAGGTTGGGAAATCGTCAAATAACTTCTCCCGCTCTGGGCGGAGCGGGAGGGTGTGTTGTTACTGACTAAAACCCACCCGTCCTTCCTGTTGCCTGTGTTGCGGGGGCCTCGGTGACCCATAAGTACCTTCCCGCGACCCCGGCAGGCATCGGTCCTAGTGGACCCCTACCTATGTGCTGACGACATCTCTTTGGTCGGTCCGGGCCTGGTCCTTACCGGACGGTGAGCTACCCAATGCTCACCGTCCGCAAGCCCGCGCCTACGGTGGCCGGCTGGGCGTCTCCTGCGGCGGCTAGGGGCGAGAGGGCGCGAAACTTGCCTTTCCCTCAACCGTCCCGCCTCCTCCTTCGCGAGCATTACTGCTTCGCAGAAGGAGGTGACGGCTGCCCATGCCCTTTCGCTCCGTACCATGGCCTGAACCAGGGCCGGACGCGAGAGGTCTCTGCCGCCGATCGCCTCCACGAGGACACGGCGGTGCTCTGCCCAAGCCGGGCAGACCTCCACCGTGTCCTCCGGGCGATTCACACAGTGGTGACACCCGGACGTTTCCTCCCGCCTTATCCGACACAGGAACCTCCCGAAACTACCTTGTCCGGTGAGGACCTGCGTCAGGCGAAGGTGAGGACGCCGTGGCGCCTCTCTAGCCACTCCTCAAAGAGGGGACTTATCGCCGCAATCGTGGCGTGCCCAGCACTGGGTTGCGACATCCGTACTTTCCATGACGCCATGAGCGGAGCTCCGTCCGCTGTGCCGCGATTTCTCGCGGCAGCGGACTTACGCCCCGGCGTTTCGCGTCCTCGCGCCACTCCCATACGTGCGCGAGGACCATACGTGCGCGAGGAAAAAATGAAGGAAAAAATCGCCCGTCTGGGTTCGAACCTACAACCTACAACTCGTAAGTCACGGCCGTTACCACTGGGCTACCACTGCTCCCAAATGACAGTGTCATTTTACTGCAGCCATAGAAATATAAAAAAACAGGAGAAGTGGCAAGGGCGTGTCTGTGTCCGCACGACATGATCAAAATGCTCATGTCATAGGCAAATGCGAACTAGTGCGCTTTCGACCGTGATCGTGACAACATTTAACCCTTTGACCGCCACGTCAAAAAAGCAAAAACGTGCCCACGGCGCCAAGCTACGAATTATTCCCTAAAATCTGTCATGTAGTCGTGACCGTGGCGTGCTGGGCACATTTAGGTTTGTCATCTATACATGACTGTGGCGGTCAAAAGGTTAAGAATGCCGTCTAGATCAGTGGTTCCTTGTAAATACCGAAGCCAAAACAAAAACTTTGTAAATCATGGAATCACTTACCATAATTATGTTGTAAGTTCAAGTATTTTACTAAATTTGTTTTTAAAATCATGAAAAACAAGAAATCGTAAAATATTTCTTGCTTTTACTACGTTATTTTTGTTTTCAAATATCACAGCGACTGCACTTTTACTGCAGTAAATACATTGCTCCTTAACCACTAATTAAGTATGTCGCTAAGTGGACTGGACAAGCAATGTAAAAATCACAAAACGATACCTTATCTCTGCAGACGCATCGCGTAGTATGTATGTGTCTTGCGACGAGTTAATGATGTGCTTGTTCAGATCCACTAACGTAGGCTATCGACAACAATGTCGATTACCTAATGAATAATATTGAAATGCCGTACGGCGTAAACGCTCTTAAGGAATCACAGATCGCACTATGCGGGTAAGCATTCCATACGAATGTAAACCTTATAAATATAGACATAATGCTCATATTCGTATAAGCGAATGCGAGCAAGCTTTTCATTCGAATATGAACATTAGTCAAAATTCGGTTTTTGAATCTTGCCCTAAAAGACAATGTATACTAGTTTTATTACCACTTGCGATCCACTGTACCTACTTTGCACCGTACAAAAATATTATTACTTACAATTAATTTTAATACGGAAAAGATTCCCGTATGTTTGCCTCCAAATTAAATTGAATGAATGAAAAAACGGCACGGTGCCGGTTACATCACGTGTTTAGCGAGCACCGAGTAAGGGAAATATTGTAAAGTTGTAAAAGGTTAAAGTTTTGTTCAAAACACGAAGGCAACAGTGGCCCAGTGGTAACGGCTCCGACTTACGAGTTGTAAGGTCGTGGGTTCGAACCCAGATAGGCGTTTTACTTTATGTAAGTACCTAAATTAATTCATCACCACTGCTCTCAAAAAGGTGAAGGAAAACATCGGAGGGAAACCGAAAATTAAAAGTAGAACCAAAAATTCGAAGACATGTAACATCTTCCAACCCGAACTGGGCCCGCGTGATAGATCCACACCCTCTCGAAGAGCGGAGGCCTGTGTGATGTGTCCCAGCAGTGGGAACATTATAGGCTGATTATGCTATGTACAACTTTTTTTTGGAGAGTGATCAAATCGAAACTAAAGCCATCCTGAATTTTTCGATAAATTAACAATAAATTAAAAAAAAATATTTACCTACTAACAGCGCCCCCTTTTTTTGGGTGGGAATTTTATCAAATAACTTCTCCCGCTCTGGGCGGAGCGGGAGGGTGTGTCAGACTCTTACTGACTAAAACTTACCCGTGTTCCTTCCGTTGCCTGTGTTGCCAGGGGCCTCAGAACCTTTTTGGACTGCCACGCGACCCCGGAAGGAACAGCGCCCCCCATATTAACGTCGTTCGAGCGCCAACAGATCTTTGTAGAAATGTATTCTGTTTATCGACATGTTGGTATCATAAGTTTAGTTTGACCCCGATATAACCGAAAACTGTATTATTCTCCTTATCACTTACGTACTGGCGATAAGGTAGGTACCCACGTAATTATTAAAATACGTATAGTATTTCTTTTACTCTTTGTTTTAGTTGCGGGATTATCCCCTTCAATTGAATAACTTGTTTGATCTATGTAGTTTGAATATTTCCAATTTATAACTCTTTATGTTTCCGAAGTTTTGGTACTCTTTCAACATTAAACACATACAATTCTCAGTAAGATTTGATTCTTAAGTACCAGCAACACTATCATCATTTCAGCCGAAAGACGTCCACTGCTGGACAAGCACCCCCAAGCACCGCCGGATTCCTGCGGCCTTGACAAGGTCATCGGTCCAACTTGTAGGAGGCCATCCAACGCTACGTCTTCCGGTACGCGGTCACCATTCCAGAACCTTTCGGCCCCATCGGCCATCTGTTCTGCGAGCAATGTGCCCTGCCAAGAAATGAAGAGATCCGCAGGCGATCGCCTGCGGATGTCTTCATTTCTGATTCGATCATGTAGAGAAACTCCAAGCATAGCCCTCTCCATTGCCCTTTGAGTGACTTTTAGCCTTTTAATAAGGCCCATTGTAAGCGAACACGTTTCAGTGCCATAGGTCACCACTGGCAACACGCCAGTGCGTGTTGCCAGTGTCAAAGACTATTGTCTTGAGACACTGTGGTATGTGGGACGAGAAGATATTGCGTAGCTTCCCGAACGCTGCCCAGCCGAGTTGGATTCGACGATTGACTTATAATTACAGACTGTACCTTATTTTGTTTTAGTGATGCAAAAAAACGGCTGCTAAGCCTCAGAAGTAAAACTGGGTTTTCTAGTTAGCTGTTCTAGATACGAATAACAAAACGAACGCGACCTGCCTGTTCTAATGCACTGATTCCATAATAAGTCTATCCTTTTCCTGCGCGATAACAACGTCAGCGGTGCACGATGACGCCGCGCACCGCCACGCGCTTTCAAACTCCGCACAGGTCCGCCATTTTGTAACGGGCTCACGTCGGACCCGCACGTCTCGCGTGGTACTGTCACTATCTAAAGTATTTGTTGGCGAAACTCGACAGAATGGAGATCGATTCGACTGAAAAACTAATTGAAGCAGTCAAAAAAAGGCCTGTGCTCTATTCAAACAGTCATCCTTTTATTCGTAACAAACTATGGCAGTTAGAAGCTTGGCGGGAAATTGAACAGGACCTAAACAAAGATGGTAAGTAAGTACTAACATTTTTTTTCACGTCGTAACCTAAATTGTTAATATTGTATAATTTTCCTGGTTAGGTTAGGTTAGGTTATGTACCTACTGATGCATTATAATATCTTTCAGTTACTTTTTTGAAGAATAAATGGAACTACTTAAAAAGCACGTACACACAATTTAAACGATTTCAGCGAATTGCCAACAATAGCCCTTCTCCAAAAAGAATAAAACTTTCGCACTGGGCGTGGGGAAAATATATGAGTTTTCTAGATGAAAACTATGTGGATGAGACTCAAGATCCTTTGAAAGAGGCTCACAGCAGCAGCCGACAGTTTGCGGATAATGAAGAAGACAGTGATAATTCTGCTACCAATGACACGCATATAAGCTCACCACATAGAGAAGAAACAGTGAAAATTGAACCTAGCCCTGAACCAAATTCTGCAGAAGCAAAAAATACAAATAAAAGATATAGCAGGGGAAGAAGAATTGATTCGGATCCAAAAGTGGGGGGAAAGAAGAGAATGAAGACGATACGACTAAAAGTTCACCACATAGAGAAGAAACGGTGAAAATTGAACTTAGCCCTGAGCCCAGTTCTGCATCAGCAGGAATTAAAAAAAAAAAGAAATAGCGGGAGAAGAAGAATTGATTCGAATCCAAAGGTGGACGGGAAAGAAGAGAATGAAGAAGGTAGAACAATGCAAAATATTAAAAAATCAACAAGTACCTTTGACAACAGTTGCAACAGCGAGAAAGTAGAAGTAAAGTGTGACGCTGTGGACCTATTTTTTTTGGGATATGCTGATACGTTCAAAAGACTTTCTCGTAAAAAGCAGGTGGTTGTTAAATTCGAAATCGCTAAAGCTTTTATGGAGGCAGAACTAGGTGATATTTCAAATTTCTAGACCTGTCATCGAATTTATTCATTCGCGTACCAAATTTAGAAGAGGCTGTATGCACTTCATTATAAATTAAAGTAGGTAGGACTTTCACAAAAATATCAAAAAGTGATACTTAGGCTCTGTTTGTCGAACGAAATTAATCGCAAAATTAATGCGACAAACAGTCAAGCGTGCGTAAGCTGCTGTGATTGGTTGAATACTAACCGCTTGACAATTTTCGTTCAAGAAACTGGCTAATACACAACATCGCCTTAGTTAAAGTTAAGTTTGAATGGCAACACACATGTAAAGGCACACTCAACCGCACAACACTGGTAAGAATGTGCCATTGACAGCACCGTTATAACGAAAACGAAGCAGTAAAAACGGTCTGTTACCAGTGAAGTTGATCCGAACCGGTCAAATTAGTTGTGTCAAAAAATGTTTTTGTAATAATACTTCAATTAAAATAATTACATAAAATAAGATTGTTGATATTATTGTGCCTGAGTATTATTCATTTTTACTAATTAACAAATTGCATATTGTTAGACGTGGTTTTTCTACTAGCAAAAGCGAACACACCCCTTCCTTAAATTAAAAATAACTTTAGTTTCCGAATTCGGATTTCGATTTTTAAATAAAATTATAACAACCAAAGGCACCGACGACTTCCAAAATTAAAAGTTAAGTTTCACTGCCGTGTATGGGACTATCCGTAAATAACGTCACACGAATTACACGATTTTTAGAGCAATATTGAGAGTTATTCTGTAAAAATTTCAAAACTTAAGTGAAGTGAGCTTGATGTGAGCTGTCATTCCACCATAAGCTAAGGATTGACCCTATTGTCGGCTCACTTCACCTAAGTTTACAAAGTGAGTTTTTAACAGAATAGAAAACTTGTCACAGGTGGTCATATTTATGTGAACCCTGTTGTGACGTCACATATTTTGCTATTTTAGATAGAATCCTAACCCTAACGAAGAAAGTGAGCGTTTGTTTGTTACGTTTTCTCGCTAAAACGGCTCAACAGTAGTGCTATTCTGTAACAATCTCACCGTGAAAACTTGGGTGGAGTGAGCTGTCATCCTACCAGCAGTGCTATTCTGTAACAATCTCACCGTGAAAACTTCGGTGGAGTGCGCTGTCATCCTACCAGTGGTGCTATTCTGTAACAATCTCACCGTGAAAACTTAGGTGAAGTGAGCTGTCATCCTACCAGTGGTGCTATTCTGTAACAATCTCACCGTGAAAACTTGGGTGGAGTGAGCTGTCATCCTACCAGCAGTGCTATTCTGTAATAATCTCACCGTGAAAACTTAGGTGAAGTGAGCTGTCATCCTACCAGTGTTGCTATTCTGTAACAAACTCACCGTGGAAACTTGGGTGAAGTGAGCTGTCATCCTACCAGTCGTGCTATTCTGTAACAATCTCACCGTGAAAACTTGGGTGAAGATAGCTGTCATCCTACCAGTAGTGCTATATTACAGAATAGCACTACTGTAGTGCTATTCTGTAACAATTCCACCGTGAAAGCTCAAGTGAAATGAGCTGTCAATCCCTATCGATCCATAGCAATAGGTGGTGGATGTCAGCTTACTTCAAGCTCACTTCACCTAAGTTTTCACGGTAACCATGACCTGGGTTAGAACGTATGATACTTTTTATCCCGATGATTGCACGAATTTTTATGCTGGTGAAAGTGTTGAGTTTAGTATTTCACCTCCCCGTTATTACCCGATGTAGTGTCATACTTTAGGATGACGCCTAAATGCTCCCGCAGACATGCGCGACGTGACTCTGGTGGAAAGATTTGTATAAAAACTTCACGGAAATTGTTCTACCGGTGTCGCACCGCGCCTGTCTAAACGAACCTTAATTGCCTATCGACCAACCTTGCTGACTGGTTTATTTTAAGCAATTTTCATATAGTTACCACAAAAGAGAAGACTAAAATGAAGTAGATATTCCGAAATCCAGTTACACACATCTTTGCTTGGACATACCTTAAGACGGTGACAACAGCTAAAGCGCGGTCACTGTCATATTGCATAAAAAAGAAAGAGAAGCGCGATGACAACACATGACACACATACTTTGTAATAAATTACAAGCGTTGTCATCGCGAACTTCAAACGGTGAAGGAAAACATCGTGAGGAAACCGGCATGTCCTAGAACCAAAAATTCGAAGTCACGTGACATCTACCAACCCGCACTGGGCCCGCGTGGTGGATTACGGCCCACTCCCTTTCGAAGAGAGGAGGCCTGTGTCCCAGCAGTGGGAACATTGTAGGCTGATTATGATTATGTTGTGAACAAGGGAATCGGCACCACTGTTTATCAACTACAATGTTACGTTTGCTCTTGGGATAAATTCATCCCAACCCAAACGGAACCCTTCATTCAACGAGGTCCGACACGCACTTGGCCGGATTTTTATCACGCAGTCATCCCTGTCGTGATTTTGTGAGGTATTGTTGCCATTTCTAGCAGTGAAACAATGGTTAAAAATATATTATTTGATTATTACAATAACAATAGGCAGTCTTTTTTACAAGTAATTTTTTTTTAATATTTATTTTTATCTGTCCCGGTGCCTGTAATCAAATCTTACAAGTTAAATTTGACCCACTTCCCGGTTTCCGATTGAACATGTAAATCGGTTGCTAATGCGATATTGGTGCCGATTCCCTTGTTCACAAACTAAACTAAATTTAAGTTCAGTGCATCTTTTTCTTTCTATTTCATTAAGAAAAGGACAGAAGATAAATTTTAGTTTAGTCCTGTCAAATTAAGCAGCGCTTGACGTAAATTGACGTAATTTTAGTAGGCAAGTTTTTAATCACGTCTAAACTTGTATGGAGTAGTGACAGGCGCTGATTAATTTGACAGGACTAAACGAAAATGTATCTTCTGTCCTTTTCTTAATGAAATAGAAAGAAAAAGATGCACTGAACTTAAATTTAGTTTAGTTTGTGAACAAGGGAATCGGCGCCATTATTATAGCATGCAGCTGATCTGATGATGAAGCCGCTTCCGGCCCTGGGAACTCTGTAATAAAACGACACAATCCCATCGAGTTTGGGCTAGTTTGATTCTAGGTGATATCCAGGGTCTGCTGATAGAGTCGGAAGGTGGCAACCTGGAACGCAGCTATGGGAACTCTGTAATAAATCGACGCAAGAGTTTCGTTTCGGCTCCTTTGAATCGGCTTGACAAGTACTCTGGTTCTTGGGTCTGAAGGTTTAGTTTGGTTGACTATTATATAAAATAAATACATAATTCTATAATAAGTCTATCTTTCAGCTTTTTAACATTATATAGTTTGCTAAAATATAAGACACGCTTTTCGAGCAATTGAACAAGCATACCATTAAATACATATATGTAAATTAGATAGAAATTAATAAACTAGTTATTTAACATCATAAAACCTAATAAAAATAAAAAAATAAATTAAACAAAAAAAAGCGTGTTACCTACATTTTAACAGCAAGAGAGAGAAAAAGAACAGGATGTAACACACTTTTGTTTGTAAACTTGAGACTGTGTGCACTTAAATACAATGATTTAAATAATATATGGTGGTGTTTAAGTTTCAAGGTTTCAAAATATATAAATCATTATATGGGATGATTTTGACATAGACGAAGGAGCTTAATTTCAAACATATAAAAACGTAAAAAGTATAAAACGGCATATTTCAAATCGGAATAAAAATACTTTTAACATTTTAGTTCTTTTTTTATTTAAAACAAATCAGCTCTGTCCTACATTGAGACGAGTTATCAGAACATACATGTAGGGAACAACTGATTTTTTTTTCACGGTTTGGTCCCTTATTAAAAGTTTTTTATAATGATGAGTACAATGACCTCTTAAGAGGTTTTCAGGTTTTGCATTTACACCTTGTATATCATTGATATGGTAACAGAAGCACTACCGCATTTATTACATTTTGGAATGACAATCAAACACAAATCAATATGCCCAATGTTTCACAAGCCAGACTGTATGTTCTGTCGATATATTCGAATACTTCCATTTAGAATTTAATAGATACATAATATGTAGTCTGGTCTGCAAATGAATATATTCCATGGCAGGTTTATCAGTCTGAAATATCATCTAGTTCTGCCTCCATAAAAGCTTTAGCGATTTCAAATTTAACAAGCACTTGTTTTCTACGAGAAAGTCTTTTGAAAGTATCAGCATATACCAAAAAAAATAAGTCCACAGCGTCACACTTTACTTCTACTTTCTTCTCTTCTTCTTCTTTCTTTTCTTTTACAACAGCTACTTGTTGATTTTTGAATATTTTGTATCACTCCTACTTCTTAATTCACTCTTCTGTCGTCCACCTTTGGATCCAAATCAATTCTTCTTTTCATTCTATATCTTTCTTTAGTATTTAGAGTTTCTGCTAATTCAGAAGTGGGTTTCATTTTCACCGTTTCTTCCCTATTTTGTGTACTTGTAGGCGTAAGATTGGCAGCAGAATTATCTCTGTCTTCTTCATCTGCCGAAAACTGTTGGCTGCTGCTCTGAGTGTCATCCAAAGGATCTTGAGTCTCATCCACAGGATTTTGGTCTAGAAAAGACAAATAAGGTCCCCACGCCCAGTTCCAAAGTTTTACTTTTTTGAGATTGGAGGGATTTTTGGCAATGCTCCGCTGTGACCGTTTATATTTTCCGTATGTGCTTCTCAAACCATTCCACTTATTTTTCAAAAACGCGACTGAAAAATATTATAAGTAGTAAATAAGTTATTAAATAAAAATTGTGAATAATACACATTTCTATAAGGATTTAATTATTATTTAATTATTATTAAGGAAACTATTTCCTTAATAATGATTAAGGAATGGTTAAGGAAATAGTTTCCTTTTCCATAACTGTTAATGGGAAATTCTACGATACATAACGGGTGTAATAAAGATACCCTTGAAGCAGAACGTGTCGGTGTTTTTTTTTACCACAAAATAGTCACATCAGAAACCGTTACCTCAAACGAAGGCTCAGACCAACAGTTATCTTGTGGTTATAAGCTTAATTTTTCTAGCCTTCAAGAAGCAAATAAAATCATGTTTAAACAATGTAATACAACAATGATATCCAATAGGTACAAAGCAAGTAAGACTTAGGTGCTTACCATCTTTGTCCAACTCCTGTTGAATTTCCCGCCAAGCGTAACGTTGTATTGGAGGGTCACGAAAGTAAGGATGTGTCGTTGAACAGAGAAGAGGCCCTTTTTGACCGCTGCAATTAGTTGCTCAGTCAAATGAATATCTATTTTGTTAAATTTCTCTAATAAAAACTTATAGTGTGACATAACACGTGAGACTTGGTGAGACAAGCGAACTAGACGCGAGCCCATGCATGACAAAATGGCGGGCCGCGCGTTGTTAGGGCCTTATCATACTAGCGGATTACGAGCGTCCTCAAAGCGGAGCGGGCGCGCTACGAACACGCGGCGCATGCGCAGCGAATACGTTGCAGACGCGCAACGAGATCGCCGCGAATAGTAGAGTCGTCGACGCTTTCGTTTTCGTCTCCGGCGTCTTCGAAGTAACAAAACCAACAGCAGTGTCTCCTCATCGGAATCCATTTTGTTACTGAGGGTATTGTAAGTCGTTAACTTTCTACAAACACGCGACGAAAACGTTGCGAATTTGCCATGCGTCCGCGATGTCTTTGCAGTGCAGCCGCGGCGTGTTCGCGACGCATCCGCTGCGCGCCCGCCCCGCCCCGCAGCCGCTCGCAAACCGCTAGTGTGATAAGGCCCTTAGATGGCGCAGCGTGGCCGTGCGCGGCGTTATCGTGCGTAGTAGAGTAGCACATGAATAAAAAACCGAGCAGAATGAAAGCTTCCTAACAGAGTTCAAAATACTTACCTACTTTCATAGGGCTGTCACTCGGTTATTGAAAATATAAAATCGGGGTACCTACATTAAATTGTTAGTAATGAAAAACAAAAAAAAAATATCTAAATGTTTTATTTTAATTAATAAATACTGTGAAATAGTTACAGATACATAGATGCATACATTGCATACTTTTTGAAGTTGGTTAATAAAATTACTGTGACTTACGGACGGACGGACAGACGGACATGGCGAAACTATAATGTTTCCTTCCTTGTTTTTCTATTTCACGAACGTAAGTTAAGTACCTATCTAATAGAAAAGGCCAAATGGAATCTTACTAAGACGGCCTACAAATATACTTTGGTACTATCTACAAACCTACTAAAACAAAAATACGAAACAAATAATACGTCAATATACCTACACAACAAATAATAAATATAATAATTCATAATTATGGTAAAGCCATCTTAGTTATTTTAGATATTACCTACCCGTAACTAAATACTTCTGTAATAAGCATTAAACATGTGTAGGTATAAGTAGATATAGATAATTACCTGACAAGATCCTTTGGATATACAAAAAAAGAAGTCTCCTTGTGTTTCCTACCATTGTATGTGTACACACAGTACAACAGTTTGGCATTTTTAAAAAACAATATAAAATAAAACGTCCGCGTCGTATCGCTGCCACTGGCACACCTTAACTTTGTCCGCTTACTGAGCCGGCTCAAACCGGTTTGCACCCAAGCGGGCGCCGGCGCACTCCCCGCGCGCCGTGTCGCGCACACATAGCTGCGCGTGTAGTAGTGTACCTACGCACGGCGTTAGTATGAAGCTTTCATTCTGCTCGTTTTATTATTCATGTGCTAGTAGTGTTCAAAGTTGCTTTATGCTTTTTATTTTAAGCAATCTACATGCTTTTTATATGCGTAGGTACTTGTTACGACCAAACGGGCGGGCGCGAATAAAACAAGCGCGGTGTTGTCAGAGCGGAATATTACATCGTGTAATTCGCGTTGAATTTATTACGGAACAGTAAAAAAAAACAATGAACATTCCTTCATACTTTCCAGGCTTAGGACCGTCTATAATTGATTAAGTGTTATTAAGAAATAAAGTATGTTACGAGTAGTATTTAAAATAATTATAGGCGTAATTAAAAGTTTACCACCAACATTTCCCACATGCAAACCTTCGATATCAGACGACTGTTACTTACTGTGACTGTTTCAGTTGCAGTTGGCTGAAGGACTTTGCCAAGATCCAATAAATCATTGTACACCGTAATATGTTTTTGTTTTAAATGTTGTTTTAAATTTGTAATACTCGTTCTAAACGAAAACTCTCGAAGACAGTGATTACATGTAGCAGTTTTACTGCCATCAATGGGCTTTTCAAAAAAGTTCCAAATTGGCAAATCACTGTTCCTTCTAGACATTTTCGCCCGTTCAATACCTACACACAAAACAACAACACAATACCTCACTCAGTCAGACGTCCTTACTTACACAATTAGTCTTTATGTAAGTACTTAATCAATATTGCGTGTCCTATCACTGTTTATTTACACTAAAAAAGCACGAAGCATAATAACATTGTTTATAATGTGACGTTACGTGAGCCGCCTGAGATCGCGATAACGCACGCGGAGCGTTAAAAGATTACGCACGCGACCGAAAGCAATCGCTAGCATGCGACGACTGACTGCGACCACTCGGCGCGCGGGGCGGCCGGCACCCGCCGCTTTGCCTGGTTGCTTATTGCGTAATTGTGTTTATTACTAGATACTTGCGATGTGCGACGGACAGAGACAGAGAGTGCGATGTAAAGCAAAAAGCAAATAGCAACAAGTGAGTGCCACGTTAGCATTTGCTTTATGTTATGTATGATAAGCACGGTGGTTTAATTTGCTATATGCTTTATTAACCACCACGACGCGAGCCCATGACAAAATGGCGGGCCACGCGTTGTTAAACGGCGCAGCGTGGCCGTGCGCGGCGTCATCGTGCGTCACGGTCGACGAGATCGTGCGGGAAAGGGATAGAATTATTATCAAATATCTGCGTTGTGCTACGGCTACATTGTCGCGATAAGGCGAACTTCACTTCGTGCGCTCTCTCTCGCACTCCGCTCGACGTTTCACTGTAATACAGGGAGCGCGCGCGCGTGTGGTTAGTACGTAGAAGGTAGAACAGGCAGATCACGTTTCTTATACCTTATTAAAGAACAACTTGTTAGCAAATAAAAAAAAAGTAGTTTTACTAATGAGGTTTTAATGCGGACGTGTGCATGAGCTGGTCTAAAACCCCTATTTAGGTTTTTGATGAACGGTCACACAATAACGGCTGTCAATACAGGGCGTTTTTGACACCTTAAAGGCTCTTACAGACTGGGGCGACATCGCGGGCGCGACAGGCATATCGCTGCCTGTAGCGGCCGCGATATCGCCTCAGTATGCAGGAGCCTTAAGGCGCAGATTTATGATTTTAGTGACTTTAAAATCGGTCATTACGCCTTCATATAATGCAAGTAAGTTATGCAAAAAATGTATGTTAAACTAGAACGCATACACATCTACTCTATATATATGTGAAAATTTAAATATTTTATTAAATAAATTCAGAAAGTAATGTAGGTTACTACCCAAAGCATTAGAAACGATATTACTTTCAAACTACTTATAATATTTCCATGTTTTTTTTTTTGTATGAACAGACTTTTACGATTTTATTATCTACTAGATGCGCCCCGCGGTTTCACCCGCATATGGAGTTTTCGTTAGGTACTAAAAATAAATATTCCCTATGAAACCGAACGGCGGGCGGCGCGTGGTTCGGCGTGCGCGCAACGCATATTTGTATGGCCAAGGTCAACGGCGATTACCCGACCCTTACAGGCTTATTCATAAAGAATCGTTAATAAACGTCTTAAACATTACTTAACTAAGTAACTAATTAACCCTACTAATTATGCATTTTTTATTCACAAACGATATTTAAGCATTGCTTAACTAACCACTACTTAACTTTTTGTACACTGGCAACTAGGTGGATTTTCGGTAGAATACCGTAAAATTGGTCTATGGTGCTCATGCCAAACACCAAATTAAAAAAAAAACAAAACTGTCAGTATTTGTCAGATAAATTTCGCTCGTGGTAATTTTTGTAATTGTGTTTTTGAGGATAAAAAATATTAATTATTAAGCTATGGCAGGTATAAATGGATGCGGCTTTGTTCAGTAAACGTATTAGGCATTTGTATGAATTCTTTACCTACACCTTCTGGCTAGTGCACAACCAACTCTTTTACATAGGCGAGTAGGTTGACTTATGCCGTGCACCTCACCGCTGTCGTCTTGAATCTATTTTAGATAAAATTTAACTCAGTCAATCTGTAGGTACGACTGCCTACCTAATTCTATCGCTATCGCTGCTTAGAAGTACCTCAGTTAGTGCACATACCACGTGCCACCCACAGTGCCTAATCACAGCCATTATTTGAATATGTACCTACATTGCACAGGTATGCCGCCACCTCTTAGTATCCACTGTAATGTCATCTGTTACGAGATTAATTATTTTCGTCATAAAGATATGACGAAAATATTTTTTTTGGAAACTCCGGATTGTCGTAATCTACAATAGGATGCAACTTAGCCTTATAACATTTTGTACGAGGTCAACTAAATTCATTTAAATTTCCTACATCTTGCTCAAAAAGACTTAAATCGTCATCGAAGTCAAAATATTCCATTAGGTATCACTAGAAAAGGTTTAACAATGCACTGCAACAAGTTAGAAATGAGTGACACAGACTCAAACAGATGTTAGAAGCAAGGATTTCGTCCGCCATTTTGTTGTTTAAAATCGCTAAACAAGGTCCGAGGGCTGTTTAATTTGACAGCTACTAAATAACTGTTTAAACAGTTAATTAAATCTAAACAGCGTTTATGAATGCAAAATATTTTTAATCACTGCTGAAAGTAATGTTTAAAGATTATCAGGCTTATTCATAAATAATAAGCCTGTTAATGTCAAATACACCTACCTACTGATGAAAATTACATTCTTCATGACGGCCGAGCGGCCGGCTGTTACCTATATTATGGCGGAATCGCTTTCCTAGAAAACCATAGCTTTAGGATCTCTACGTAAAAATGAACCTACTTTGTAGGGAAACTTCATGCGGCGATTCGATAATTGGACGAGAATTGAGTGATTTTTTTTTTTTTTTAATTCTTTTCTTCAGTATTTCATTAAGTTCCTCCATATTTTATATATCCATCCATACCATTCACGAATCCTTAAATAGGTTCTAATAAATCTTATAATTGCGGTCACGTTCAAGAAAAATATAAATGAATTCCCGTCCCTCAGTACCTGTCTACCTGCAATAATCGTACGGAACCATAACTCGAAAAGTAATTCCTACGAGCCTTAAGGCGCTGACAAGACCCAATTGACCAAAATATGCTTATCTTAAGAAAAAAAAAATGCCAAATCTGTATAGTTTGTGGTAGCGGTAAAAAATATATGTTAATTTTGAACATATTTCCCAGAACTTGGTTGTTACCAAAACACGTTTTGTAAAAAATATGTCGATAAAAACTAATGTTAAACTAACCTCTTACCTTGAGTTCTAATCCAAAATATCTGTATTAAATATCAACATACGTCACGTATTTAATTAATAACAAGAACGTCTTATTTGAATGCAGAATTTGGTTGTTTTTTATTTTCGATTACTCAACTCAATTTTGAGTAAATAGATAATTGCCTCATATTTTGCAATAAATTACAAGCGTTGTGTTATCGCGCTTCTCTTTCTTTTCTATGCAATCTGACAGTGACCGCAGTTTAGGTGGTGTCAGCGTCTTAAAAACAAACCTTAAGTAACTCCCATACGGTCTCAATTTGTTTGACCTTGTACGTTTATTCCCCGCAGCTGGTTTTCGTTAGAAGACAGCCACCTGATTACGTTCTCAGAGGCAAAGTAATAGAGACCTTGTGACAATTAACTAAAGTTTAGTTTTAAATGAAACAATGGTGCTCCATGAAGTTATATTTCCTTAGAGAAAACAATAATAAGCCAGTACGTAGCCTTAATGAAATCACTGTCTTACTACTTTTGCTTAAAAATATTAAAAAAAACATAACCCTGCCTTGGCAAACGACTTAATAAAGACGGTCGTCTTTATTATTGACTGATTATTTTTATTAATGAATTATGAATTAGAATATTATTATGTATTATTAGGAAATATGTACTTTTGTATGCCTTGTAATTGGCAAAATATGGCTGTTTCTGTATTAATATTATGTAACAACTTGACTTGTACCCGTATTTGCAAAATAAAATATCTTTTAAATCTTTATTAGTAAACGAATAATTTAAAAACATGAATACTTAGGTAATAAACTAAATAATGAATCACGGTAGACCAGCGGCTGTCGTACTTACTGTATAATAGTTTGATTAGTAGGTACTTACCTACCTACGCAACCCGAAATTGTGTGAGCCCGACTCGCTCTTGGCCAGTTTTACGACTTCATTGGACTTCATGTCCTACCCGAAAAAAAAAACAACTGTCTATGCTAATTGCTGCATAATCTGTCCCAGAAACGTCACTTTTCTGTGACATTTACATCAAAATAAACATGTGAAACGAAAACAACAATGATATGTCGTTACGATTATTCAAGGGAATCATACCTAAATGTAGAACTAATGTTTACAATATTCGAACATCCGTTTAATCAAATACTTAATAACAAACCGCGACATATAAGTATCACTTTTGATAAGTAACAGTCAAGCGATAAAATCCTAACACGTTGACATTCCGCTGTCATCAAAAACAACAATGAAAATTGTGTGTAAACAAAGATAAAATTGTGTCGGGCGCGCAATAGTTTACCGTAAAATAGTGAGGAACTCGTACCTACCTATTCTACTTACCTCCAAATTAACTGCGTCAACTGTCTCGCTGAGGCTCAGAGGGTCGGTAGAGGGCGCTCGCGTCAGGAAAGAGAGGGCGTCGAAGTACTCCCAACCACTGCGCACCACTTGGCGTCGCTTTATTTTCCGCAACTCATTGTTGAACTGTGTCCGCAAATTGTGAATCTTCCTGCTCATCTCCTCCGATGTCGTCCCAAACATATCCGCCAAAAACTCCAACCTCGCTTGCCGCGCGTTCCGATCCCTAATCATCGGATTCTTTGTGTCCCACAACTCCTTACAGTCCTTCTCCATAGTCTCTATCAACTTCATCGTGTTCTCAGAGTTCCAGTGAACCTTAAATTTCTCACTTTCGAACTTCATATCTCGCCTCGAATACTCCCTCTCACTCTCCGAGTCCATTTCTATTTTTGTAGAATACATATCGAACGAATTTGAATTTGAATCCATCATGAATGTCGCAATTGACGTTGTAATATCGAAAGCGCTCTAGCGAGACTGTGGCACGGCGGGCGAGAGCGGCGAGACCGGTGTCTGGCGGAACGGCAACGTCGCTTACGTAATAATAGCCGCGCGACGTTGCGAGCCGGAACGATAGCGTAGCGCGTGCATTTGCTTTGCATAGCACTGACTTCAAGGCGCTAAAGAGCTGATCCATATAACCTTATTAGTGGCTATTAACACCAGGTATTAACAGAGGAAGTTTTGTTCGGGGTTTAGCCAGCACTGTTGAAAGTGGGTTAACTAGATCAGTTACAAACTGCGATCAAAAAGTGAAAGCGCGGGGCGGGCGATAGTTCAAAACGAGATGTGCCTTTGGAAATGTGATATTTATCGAGTAATACACACATGAATACGAACACTACAAGCACCAAATTAAATACCTAGGTACGGCTACACATCAAGCTATACATTTCCAAAATAAGGTGATTTCGCATTCTATAGGATTTCCGTGCAATGCGAGGTCAGCGTAAAATGGAAATGTATAGTTTGATATGTAGCCGTGTGTACCTACATGAATGTTTATAAGCCAGTCTTAGATGGATCGGTTAACAGCCTAGAGGACTCGTAGTGAATATCGGGCGAGAAATAAAGATTTAACGAGGAACACGTGCTGTATGAAACTCATCAAAGCCGATCGTAAAATTGTGTCCTGTTTATAGTTTAAGCAGCGCCTCATCTGTTGGTATTCATCGTTAGTCGACACATTCGACAATTGGAGTTAGAAATTACGGTACATAGTTAGTTACCTATAAGTACATTGTTTTTAAGATACAAAATAGAACGTGCATAACTTACAATAGTAGGTAGGTACCTAGGGTTCCTCAGAGTAGAAGGTAACTAATTGAACAGATAGCTTAGCAAATTCAAAAAAAAAAAACACACAAGTTAGTTTGCACAAAATCCAACACAAACTTCACACAACAGGACAAGCCCACAAATTAGAATTATGCATTAAAATCCGGCTCTAATTAAGGCGCAGATAATTATATGATTTTAGCGAATATTAAATATGTTATTATGCCTTCAAAAAAAGCAAGTAAGTTACCTACGCAAAAATGGATGTTAAACTAGATATATTAAAATACTTTACGAAATAAATTCAGGAAGTAATGTCTACCCAAAGCATAAAAAACGATATTATTACTTTAAACTACTTAAGATACTTTCACGATTTTTTTTATATGAAAAGACTCTTTTATTACCTATAATTCTATCTGTGATTTTTTGCAAATATTCATATTTTCGTTACTAAAAAATAATATTTTCTATGAAACCGAACGGGCGCACGACCGACGCGCGACGTGAGCGCGACGCACATTTGTGTGGTTAAGGTCAACGGCGATTACACGACCCTTAAGGCTTCTACATACTGGCGCGACTAGTCGCGCG
This sequence comes from Atethmia centrago, assembly GCA_905333075.3. Taxonomy (NCBI): domain Eukaryota; kingdom Metazoa; phylum Arthropoda; class Insecta; order Lepidoptera; family Noctuidae; genus Atethmia; species Atethmia centrago. The sequence continues at coordinate 21,916,615 of HG995378.1, read as the reverse complement.
ACGCGACGCGACACAAAGACACCGCGTGTAGCGCTACAAGCGGTGCCTTTGTGTCGCGACGCGTCGCGCGACAAGACGCGCCAGTATGTAGAAGCCTTTAACTTCAGAAAACGCTTAGGAAACATTTTATTAAATACCAAACCGAACTACTACAATCACATCATAATGTAAGGTCAACAAAGCAACTACCCACATTAAAATAACTCCGACTTCACCTAAACAAATAACAACGAACATCGTGTAAACATTGTAAACGGGAAAATTCTATTTTATTGGAAAACCACACTTCCACTGTAAAAGACAGCCATTTCCCTTTGAGCTCGTTCCCCTTACCTTTTCATTTCACATTGATATCCGTGTAAAATTCCTATACAGGACGTAACCGAGAGCATTCCCGGATATTCCCGGGAAAGCGGGCAGCTCAATGGGTAGCACGAACCAATTTAATAACAAATATCGGGACGGGACCAGGAACGGGATAGATACGGAGCTGTCAATAGGCAAGTCATTTTGCAAGTAATTTATAGAACTATTTGGATGTTATTTAAATTCATTTGATAGGTACTTGTACTGGCCAAATAATAATAAACATTTTAGAACTGACCTACTTAATTTCTAAAATGAAGAACTATTTCAGATAATATACAACGAGTCTTACCAAGGTATCCTGTTACCCTGTAACTGGGTTATGGAGGTCAGATAGGCAGTCGCTCTAAATAAAATACTGGTATTCTGCTGCATCTGATTAGGACTGGAAGCCGACCCACAGTGGAACGAATGTATGGGAGCGGTTGGACGTAGACATGTCCGAAAAATAAGAGTAAAATTATGCCAAACTAATGATGCCATCTTATTCGATTACTTAATGCCTTCATAAATTGTGGTGATGAATTTCTTCATAACTCCCATATTTCGGGAGTAATTTGAGAAAATGTGAAATTTTACTATGAAAATGAGTGTATCGAGCTCTCTCCCTCCTGATTCCGGGCTTGTTTCAAGTAGCGGTCTCTAATATCGTAATGCTATTACTAAGAGCTATATTTAATACTAAGACACATAGTGCGCCAAATGTGCACTTTCTGGGATAAAAGGAAATGAAAATTTAAAAAAAAAAACGTTTTTTCCCCATTTGTATTTACTTTAAACCGCAGACAGACTTATTAAGAGGTCTATAAATATATTATATATATACAGAAATATATATTAACAAAAATATTCACAAGAACTGATGAGAGTATGACTTTTAAGTAAGTTGATAATAAATTACCTAGTTTCATTAAAAGTACAATAAATAATTAAGATGTAAGCTCTAATTTACTAAGTTACACATTTTAAAACAATAACATCATTTAATTATCTTCGTCATCATCATCATCATCAATTAATTCAAATTCAGAATCGATGTCCGCTAAATCATTTATGTTAACAAATTCGATATCACTTTTCTCAGAATCCGTAAGCTCATAAAATTCCTTAAAAGAAGATTTTTTTACAAACTTATTTCCTTTTGGACGGATACTTGTAACAAGTGGATCAGAAGACAGTAAAAGATTGTGCATAATATCTTCATTGCATGAGATACTGCTATGCTTTCGAGAATGCCCCTCTCTATATTTTCTAAAATCTTTATTTCTAGCCTCAGATGCCTCTTCGGATAGAAAACCAATGGGCACAATTGACATGTTCTGAACTATGTCTGGCCCATGCATTAAAATTTTATGAAGTGAAGAAGGCATATAATACCATGGGTATAACTCCACGTAAAGCTTAGCAGTATCAAAGCAGAACTCTCGGAATTTAGTTACGTTGATCTTCTCTCCTGATGAAATACACTGCAAGATCACACAGATTTTTCTTAAAAGCATAGCATCTATTCCGGTCAGTTCAGCAGATTTAGTGTAGTTTTCAAAAAATCTCCTTGCCGAGTTGCCATTGTTGGTGGATCCACTGCCTTGTTTCACAACATCGAGAAGTAAGCCCGTTTCTCTTCTTACAGCCTCTTGAACTCTTTTCTTCCTGTCATCAACTTGCCTTTTTGCTATATCACCCCTTACTTGCCATGATTTTATGTCTAATTTGTAGGAAATGTGTAATAAGCATTCCATTGAGCGAATCCAAGCGTGAAGGGTGCTTAAGCTATATTTATACATGTCCTCGTTTGCGTGTTTATCTTTGATTAACTCTAAATTATTCATTTCTTTAGGACAAGCCTTGCATATGTCACACACTGAAGCTGCTGTATTGGATATAATGGAATGAATTTTACCATCAATCATTGTCAACAGCAGTTGGTGTTTGACACTAATTCCATCAGTGATGGTGGATGGAGTTAAGGCTTCAATCTCTGCTTCGATTTCAGCCATCTCTCTCTGCACATTTTCTTTGGTTTCCTTTATAAACTTAAACAATATTGGCCGGCAAAATGAAGTGGAAGATGGTCGCTCGTTTTCCCAAATTGTTACACCTTTTGAGACGAGCCGCAGTGGTACAAGACTAATCATAAAATTACTAGCAAGATCGATTTGCTCATCTTCACTCGTCCTTTGATGATAAATGCTTTGGCTAGATGATCCGTCAAAACCCCATTTGCTGGTCAATACGAGCTGTTGATTGGGATCAACAGGGGTTTCTAACGACCTAATAAGTCTTCTTGAGGTTAAATCCATCAAGGCTTGTAATTTGATTTTTGCAGAGCTCTCTGTAACTGTGAGATCTTCTTTGGCCGGATAGCACTTAATTTTTTCTTTAACCAACATGTAGTAACTCGGGTATTGAAGAGCTCCTTCTTGAGTGTTGAAATCCCGAAGAGTGTTATAGCGCCATTTCGATAAGTTCATCGATACATAAAGAGCCAATGCCTTCAAAGGGGATATTTCCCGTACCTGAATTGATTTACCTTCAATGAAGGCTTTGATTTTTGAGGCCTCTTCTGGATTCTCCGTCAAGTATTTCATAACATAAGCTGTATCGCTTTGTCCTGCCTTTTGAAGCGCCCTTTCGGCCGAAAACATAATTTCAGCGCTGCTACTGCTGCATGAAAGACTATCTTCAGTGCGTCTTCTTTTTTGCCGGTTACTAAGGTCCTCAAAAGATTTACGAGGACTAGGATGTGTACAAGTTGAAGCATCAGATTTAGCAGGAGAAATTATGGGCTCGATGACGTCACTTATATTTTCTGTAGAAGGTTCCATATTTTCATTCTGTAATTCCGGCCATTGAATTGCAGCCTGTAGCCAAATCTCATGTTTCTTCCGAAACTTATCTGTGCTTCTTCCAGACTGTGTCCATTTTGCATAAATGCGGTAGCAAAATCGACGACACCAGTCTTTTAAACTTGTTTCAGCACTTTCACATAACTGAACACAACTGTTATCTTTTAAAACGCTGAACAAATAGTTAAAGTCGCGTAAATCTTTATGTGCGCGTGCGCATAAAGCAACGTGAATATCAAGATTTGTATTAAAATTTGGAAAATACATTGCGAGATTAGCTTGGATACAACGAGGTGTAAATCAACACTGATTTTAAAGTTACTAATAGTGACCTATTTATATAAAATCCAGGTATCCCAGGTATCCTTTGTTAAATATTGCAAGGTAATTAGTTATTGTGATAATTAGTAAATGATGCATGCTAAATTAGTGTATTAAGAGCCATTTAGTAATTAAATAATAGCAATGTTCTTATCAGTAATCATTAGTGCATCAGTTTTATATGTAAACCTTAAGTCCCTAATTATATATCCTAATTAGCTTATATCTTCTCTAATTGGCTGCTCAGAAATGTTATTGTAATAAGGTAAACCTTTAGAAAAACGGTTTTAATCAACAAAATAAACAAAAAATAAAAAAAATTGTGTTATAAAATAAACATCACTCTTTATCCCAGAAAGTGCACATTTGGCGCACTATGTGTCTTAGTATTAAATATAGCTCTTAGTATTAGCATTATGATATTAGAGACCTCTACTTGAAACAAGCCCGGAATCAGGAGGGAGAGAGCTCGATACACTCATTTTCATAGTAAAATTTCACATTTTCTCAAATTACTCCCGAAATATGGGAGTTATGAAGAAATTCATCACCACAAGTTATGAAGGCATTAAGTAATCGAATAAGATGGCATCATTAGTTTGGCATAATTTTACTCTTTTTTTTCGGACATGTCTACGTCCAACCGCTCCCATACATTCGTTCCACTGTGCGACCCCAACATATTTGGGAAAATTATAGCTAGCTAGTTGGGTCTGAAATAATTTTAATTGCAATATTACAATTAACATTATTTCACACCCAAAAAAGGCGCATTAACGTTAGTTTTCTGTTTTTAGGGTTCCGTAGACAACAAGGAACCCTTATAGTTTCACCATATCCGTCTCTCTGTCCGCAACTTAGTTCAGAGACTCTTAGTACTAGAGAGCTGTGATTTGGCATCGGTATACATATTAATCACGCCGACAAAGTGCTAAAATAAAATCTTGAAAAAATATTTTGTTTCTACCTCACCTCCCCTGCACGTAAAGTGGGGGTGATATTTTTTTTTAGAGTTAGAGTCAAGTGATGCCAGGTAAATGGTTATATTTGGTTGTGAAAAAAATCATGGCAGTAGTATATATAACGAAGTTAAATGGAAAACTATCACAGCTAAGTAGGCTTTACAAGTAAAAGAGTATTAGTCGACCAACATACATTTGCAGATGGAGAATTGACCGTGACGTATATCGAGAGTATGGGAGAACATGTTTTTCAACTAAGCATGCATAATCAAATCAGTCTATAATTTTTCCCACTGCTGGGACACAGGCCTCCTCTCTGTGAGGGAGAGGGCCGTACTCCACTACGCGGGCCCAGTGCGGATTGATAGATATCACATGTCTTCGATTTTTTGGTTCTAGGACATGCCGGTTTCCTCACGATGTTTTTCTTCACCGTTTTGAGAGCAGTGGTGATGGAATTATTTACACAAAGTAAAGCGCCTGCCTGGGATCGAGCCCATGACTCGTAAGTCGGGGCCGTTACCACTGGGCCACCACTGCTGTCTTTCAACTAAGTACAATGGTAGATATATTTATCTCAACTACGGAACCTCATTGTGCGTTGTCCGACACGCACATGGTAGGTTTATTTTTACTAGAATGTTTTTAACATCGACACATCGAAAATTCCTTCACAGCATGCACACGGTAGCATTATCCCGGAACAAAGGCGAAATTTAATGTGACGCGTTACAAGTGACCAGTTAAATGACAAATAAATACACGGGACAAAGGGTAACAGCAAGGGTAACCCCATCATTACTCGGGCACAGCCGCAAATAATGAAACGATTTCGATGCACAACACCCGGGACCCGGGATTAAAATGTTAGGTTTTTTGTTATTTTGTAAATGTCTGTCGTTTATTCATTTTATTACATATCAGGTAATTTTGTATTTTAATTATAATTTTTTTGTAAATCAATTAAAGATTGTAATCATCGCATAATTACTGTTAAACCACTTATGCAAATAGACACAAACCTTCTTTAAAATATCTTGGATTCTGTTTCAGCTACTCTTTAAGAATCGAAAAATGATAAAATTATTATATAAAAACTGTGGTAACCGCGAAATTCAATGTTTTCTTACGTTTCTTGCAAGATGTAGGTACGGTTTTACGTATCTAGATCAAAATATGATTCACAACCATCACAAATATATGTATTTACAGAATTATAATCATTAATGTCAAATTAATCTCTCTCAAGTTAGATTTGTTCCTTAAGAGGCCGACAACACCTAAAGCGCGGTCACTGTCGGACTGCATAGAAAAGAAAGAGAAGCGCGATGACACAACGCTGGTAATTTGTTGCAAAATATGAAGCAATTATCGTTTTACAAAAAATCTATAGATTGTATAAAAAAAATAAAACACTATTATGCTAATATGATGCTTGTAGAATAATCTGACAAAAAAAACAGAATGATTGCATGTATATTAGTATGGTTTTTATTAGTTAAAAGAAATTTTTAGAGGTATTTTCGTGATTTTTTTCTATCGTATCAAATTAGTTATATTATGTTTTCAACACACTATCTTTACGTTCACACATTCGTTACGTTACTTGCCTTGTCGAGCAGACGAATTTTCCAAACATATGAAGCAATGGATCGAACCTAGGTTCGACCGAACCTAGCTCCCCTAGGGGAGCTCATGCTCGACTGTAGCGCTTGCGACCAAATAGAGCAACGAGGCAGTCAGCAGAGGCGGTTGCTAACTTATCTCACATTTTATTTAGACGCTGAGAATGACATTTCATTCACAACACAATGGATATTTTCATGCGCCTGAAATGAATAATTTCAAAAATATAAATATGTCTAGATAGACAGTCAAAGGTGTTTACTCATCGAAAAAAATTGCGTCCAAACGTTGGCCGCAAAATGCGTACACTCTAGAATAAAAAAATGACAGCACAATGACGTGGCGCGAGTGTAAGACGTAGCTGTCACTTGGCCTTAGTTATTTTGCAGAGCGACATTATCTAGTAGACATATGAATAATCAAAGGTTCATTTGTTGATCCTAGTTACCGCTTTGAACTTGCAGCCTACTGCGAATCATACATTTATAACACATCTTCACACTGCTTCGTTTCCAGTTTCGATGTAAACATACATGATGAAATTCGAGCTCCTACTCCCAGAAACCGTTACTAAACATTTTTTTGGATATTGTTTCATTTCCAAGAATATGAGAGCGTACTGGCTGATATACTAATACCACAGTATAATAAAGTAAACAGTATTACCTCGTCATACAAAACGACCGAAATGACGCTTTTCGAAATCTCGGATAACATCAGTAGTACTCAACAGTCGCGAGTGTGCCAGAGTTGCGAGACGCGACATTTATTTACATGAAATATGGCATGAAGTTATCGACTGTATTGCCAGTGTATGGATGTATCGTATTCATCAATATCGAAACCAGTTTTTTTTTAAATTATTACTAACTCAGGCAGCAAAATAAGCCAGCCTATAGAAATAACATTATTTTTAGTTTTTATTTATTTCAGTGTTAAGTAGGTATTTTCACATTCATTGAAGCGTAGCGTGAATAACTTCCTTGATAGCCTACATATCAAGCTATGCATTTCCAATATAAGCTGATCTCGCATTGTATTGTATTTCCGTACAATGAGACTTCAGCTTATACCGGGAATGCCATGTTTAGTGTACTTAGTAGGTGAGTATCTTTCTTTTTCCTACTAGCTTCTGTTCGCGGCTTCGCCCGCGTGGATTTCGGTCTGTCACCGAAAGTCTTTAAGGCTCGTGCAGACTGAAACGATATCGCGGGTGCGACAGGCATATTGCTGCCTGTCGCGCTATCGCGCTAGTCTGTATGAGCCTATATCGTGCGTCCCGCAATTAGAATCCCATATTCATCCAAGTGATTTGATGCAAAATGCAATTTTTATCTACATAAAATTTCCCTGACTATAAGAAAAACTATTTCGATAAGGATTAACATTAGGTACCTATTTAAATTACACAAGACAAACTAACATAATTTTGTTAAAGAACTCTGTCATAGTCTATCAATTTGTGAATTAAACATCGCGCACTTTTTTTGGGCCGTTTTATGTAACTTCTACAGAAAGTATTTTCTTTTTGAACCCGAATAAATGGATAATATCTATTTTTATTTCAAACTATCCGAATGGCTTCGGCTGAGTTGCCGGAATTTAGCAAACAAACCTAACATCACAAGCTACCGGATTTGTGAAAAACATTTCAATTTAATGTACAAAAAATACTATCTAGAACTACATACCTATACTAAAATGAAAGTTTAAAAAAATTCTCTTCCATCATCTTTGCCGGATTAACAAAGTACAGTTCAATAAGGTTCGCTGAAAAAAGACAAACAAACTCAGACCAAAAAAAAATAATCCCTACATAAAAATTAATCCCTATTTCCCTAGGTCACGGCATCACGGCATCGGCATCGACTGGACCGATTTCGCTAATTATTTTTTTGTTGTGTTTGTTATTGTCAGGAAAAGGTTCTTATGTAAGAAAAAAAGAAACCTCTAGCGGGCGAAGCCGTGGGCAAAAGCTAGTAAAAGATAAAAAATAATGAAAAGATAATACGTCAGTTTAATAAAGCTTTATAATATACGTAACCCAAGGGTCAGTCATTAGGCAACCCTAAAGGCTCCTACATACTGGCGCGACGCGACACAAAGACACCGCGTGTAGCGCTACAAGCGGTGCCTTTGTGTCGCGACAAGTCGCGCCAGTATGTAGGAGCCTTAATGCGTGTTTATCTACCGAACGGCCGTAGGTAATTATTTCAAGGACACTGCCGAGACGTAATACTGCTTACTTTATTTTAGTGTGCTAATACGCTCATGTTGGTATTAAAAAGGTTCAAAACATTCTGTGATTATGTTTTTTTTTTCCAGGAGAACGATTAAAACTTAAAAGCAATATTGTGGTATTGATGCGTTAGCGATATTCGTGACAGTTTTTGTTCTGGAAATTGAAAGACAGGAAAGGAACATAGCAACAGTTTTGAAAACTTGCACAGAATTGGGACTGGAAAAGAAATTATGGAAAAGGAGGATGGATATGCTTTTGTAGTGGATTGACTTAGACAGGTAGGACAGATACTCGTAGGTGAGGTTTTTACAAGGCAGATGTGAGCGGAAACGCCGGGAGGGGACGCTCTAGAACTTCGATCAAGAAGGACATGTAGTGACCTTATTGGTGATGTTCTTCAGAAAGGTCAGGTGCGTAGTACTCGAAACCAGCGTGACTTGACTAGCATTCTGATTGCGTAACATCATCATTCTCCTGCCCTTATCCCAATTTATTTAGGATCGGCGCAACATGTATCTTCCATACTTCTCTATTAGTTGTCATCTCAGTAGTCACCCCTTTTCTAACCATAACATCTTTCACAAAGTCCATCCATCGTTTCTTTGGTCTTCCCCTACTCTCATAGCCATCGACATTCATACTCAAGACTTTTCTAACGACATTTTCCTCCGCATCACAACCGATTTCCATAGCATGACAACCGATTTCTGCACAACTTTTCAATCACCGGTGCCACTTTCAAGACTTCCTCTTATGTACTCATTTCTTATTCTATCCATTCGTGTCACACCACACATCGCTTTCATTCTCGCAAGCATTCTCGTCTCAGCTGCATGCAATTGCCTTTCATTCATCTCTTTTGTGGCCCAACATTCTGGATGAATGAAAGGCAACACACTATCAATCACAACCTAAATGATTTTGAAGTGTATTTAATTGGTAATCCATTGCTTCATATGTTCGAAAAATTTGTCTACTCAACAACGTAACGCAATGAATGTTGTTGAACTGTCAAAATGACGCCCTTTGATACTCATAGTGTGTTACGCAATTAGGGGGCTGAATGAACCTACAATTCACCCAATTCGATCATAAAGTTAGTAAGGCATGACTGCACCCTAAAATATTTTAATCATAACAAGAGCTCCGGCTACAGTCATAACCACAAACATCGGTCGAGTGTTTAATCAATTATTCCATTAACTTTATATCCGCAATTAACTATCCAATGGCTGCCGCGGATACATCAAATTGCATTAATAACACACGCGTTATTGTTGCGTTCAAAATAGTCTGCTCTGGTTATTAATAAATGATTATATAACAACTGTTTTTGACTATGAGTGGATTATTTGGTAAGTAGAGTTGTTCTTATAACATTCCTTTTGATTTTGATGAATGAACATTTTACGAACGCCTGTATCCCGGAGGGTAGGGCAAAGGTGTACCAGTAGGTATACACCCACATTTCGCCAGTTATGTTTAAGTCCCATGTAATAGGGAGCGAGCCTATTGCCATCAACCGGGCACAAACCCAGACCGCGGGCTTCTACTGAGAAATTCCAGATGAAAAAACCTAAGTAATAACACTTTACTCGATCCCTGGACCCAGGACCTCCTGCTCAGCTGTAGCGCTTACGACCACTAGACCAATAAGGCAGGCAGTCGGTGAACATTTCTGAATCAATTACAATTTGTCATTATTTTTGTATAAAATAATAAGTGTAGCAAACTAAAAATTAAAAATACATATTGTTATGAGCAGCGTGTTGAATGGTAGCCGGTACTTGAATACAGCCAGCTGGATTTAAAATTCAGGAATTTTAAATGAAAATGTTATTGAGCTTCGACATTTTCATCAAGCTGACGGACAGTTTGGTTAATAGTTTTACTGCAATATTTTACACTGTGTATTTTATGCCTCTGCCTCTACCTCTTTACAATCTGATGTTTTCGACAACAATGTCGATCACGCAGTAGGCTTTTAGTAGTTTTAATATAACGGAATTGTTGGTTTCAAGGATATTATTGAAATACGCTATGTTATTACTAGATATAAGACGTTCTTCTTTTATTTATTAGGTTGTCTCATTGTTTAAAATACCCGATTTTTTGTCAACAAAAAAATATCATTACGAACATATCCCACAAATTGTATTCCAAATCCTGGCCATTATGAAAATGTCCAACATACGTGCGATTGTGTCTCGTGCAATGAGGACTGTTGTAAGAATTGTATGAATCTACCTATAAATTAAACTATAGTTAATTATGTCGATGCCAATGACGCAATTGTTCGATTGGTTTAACAATTGACATCGTTTAATGAATATAAATGAAATGAAATGATTATGTAGTTCTGTATGTGGATATTATATGACACTTCTGCATGTCAATTTCACCGCCGAAACAAAATCAGAGGTCATGGTCTCTTTTAATGTCGAAACATTATATTATTAAGGTAATTATTATTTGAGTTTAACAATGCAGGGCCGTGCCTGGAAGGGGCTTTGCAGCTTTGAGTGGGCCTGACCCGACAGACGGCATCGTGTAGCTCAACCCTATTTTGGAGAGCTCAACGACCCGTCACACAACGCTACTAGATCATCTATTGACAGCATCATCGTTTATGATGGATGTGTATTACAATATTAGCTAAAGTTCGTTTGCTTACTCCAGATAGTAATTTGATAGGTGCAAATGTCAAACTCCAAATTGAAAAAACAAACAACAAAGATTTGAAACGTCATATTACTATCTGGGATTAAAAACTAACTTTAGGCGCTGGGATAAGGACAGTAGGATGATGATGAATGACGGCAAGGCAGACACCCAATGACAAATAATTTAAAAATAATTATAATAATGAAACATAATTTCAAAGTTCTCACAATAGCTGGCAGTCAAAGAGGCTCTGTAAGTCCAGAAGTCTGATAGGCAAACCAAACCGAATGTAGGTAAGTACCTACGGAATGGCACCAATTTTCTAGGTAAACGTTTGGACAATTATTTTTTTCTAGGCTAAGCCTGGCTGAACATTGATTGGAGCAGGGCAGTGAAAATGTGTGCGTGACATCAAGTGACATTGACAGCGATAGGAATGCTGCCAGATAAAATCATTACAACTAACATTAACCGTACATTGATTGAAGCAGGGGCGATGAAAATGTGTGAGTGTCATCAAGTGACATTGACAGCGATGGGAATGTTGCCCGATACAATCATTTAATCTAACATTAACCGACCTCAACTACAATAAAGCGTGATTTTTAATTTAATTTCAATGAACATATTAACAGAATGTAATGTAACATAGCAATAACATATATTTTTACGCTATCACGTAAACAATAATTATAACTTTACTAAAAAGGTTATTAATTAAATATGTTTTTAACAAATAAGCCCCGCGCGACACCGATTCGGTGTCAAACAATAGAAAATCAATTGTGTCCAATTAAATCATAAATCAAATATCACATTTTATATGAAAATATGTATGTTTGTTTTCGAAGCGACAACATTATAAAGTCAAAAAAGATATTTACAATTCAAATAAATAAAATAAAATAATAAAAAAAAATCCGTTAATTTGTATCGATTTTTTTTTCGAAACGTGTTTTGGTAACAACAATGTTCTGAGAAATATCCATATATTTTTCAAAATTACCATATATTTTTCCGCTACCACAAACTGTACAGATTTGGCATTTTTTTTCGTAAGGTAAGCCTACTTTGGTCATTTGCCTAAACATTTGCCAAATAACATAGGAGTATTCCTTTACGCACTCATGTGTCGAGAATATGTTTTAATAATATTACAATGCGATTAAAATTCGTTACTTGCGAAAAGTATTTCTACAAATGATAAAAGAGCAAGTAGTATTATTTTTCTATCATTTCTTTTACACTATGACATTTTGATTGACTGTTTTACTTGTTTGACAGAACAATGTCGCAGTGACATTTTTGTGGCTGAGTGATAAGAAACAAATCGGCAACCTTTGTTTGCTTCAAATATTTGTTAGTGAGGTTCGCTCTCCCGTATTTTTAGTATACTCTTTGGGTTCGCTACTGCAGAGCATGAGGTCCTAGGATCGATTCCCGGGTCGGGCAAAATGTTATTGGGTTTTTCCATCTAGAATTTCTCTAGTAGCCCGGAGTCTAGATTTGTGCCCGGTTTATGGCAATAGGCTCGCCTCCTATTAAATGGGACTTAATCATGACTGGTGAAATGTGGTTAAAAACAGGATCATTTATTTTAAAAAGTGTGCACTGATGGTATGTGATGGTAAGACTGAAGGTGGAAGCGAGCTTCACCCGGCACCCTCAACCACAGAGGAACTGGCTAGAGGATCAGTTAAATATTTCTCCTTGTTTAATATCCTGTCCCCCTTTTTTTTGGGTGGGAAATCATCAAATAACTTCTCCCGCTCTGGAGCGGGAGGGTGTGTCAGACTCTTACTGACTAAAACCCACCCGTATTCCTTCCTGTAGTATCTTTAGTACCTTCCCGCGACCCCGGATGCTGTCCCCCTGGGGCGTGTGTACCTATAACATTATGGTATGTCAATGTTCTCTGTCAGCTTCCAGTTAATTAACATAATGTCTAACTACATAATTAACTACTACTGTTAGTTTATGACCCCTGATATCGTAATCATTAATGTTTTCCACACTGGGTGTGAACTTATAAATACGGTGAATCAGTAGACAGCACTTTACATTTTATTGTTGTGATGAATATTTATATATCAATAGTGACTTTAAAAAAATGTACCTATTTATTTATTTAAACTTCTCACACGCAATAAGGTACACACGGCTACACGGCTAGAGGGGCTTGTGGCTAAGGTATAACAGCCGCACGGGTCGACCGATCAGGTTAAGCTACGCTTGCCGCGGTTGGTCCGTGGATGGGTGACCATCTTTACATACGACCCCTCCGTGCTTCGAAAAGCACGTTAAGCCGTTGGTCCCGTCTGTCGTTTGTAGACCTTTGACAGTCGTTACGGGTCGTCAGAAGCTCGAAAGTCTGTCAACCAGTTTTACCAAGGGGTATCCTATTACCCAGTAACTGGGTTGTGGAGGTCAGATAAGCAGTCGCTCCATGTAAAATACTGGTATTCAGCTGTATCGGGTAAGACTGGACGCCGACCCGTACTTAGTTGGGAAAAGGCTAGGCAGATGATGACGGCTACACATCAAGCTATACGTTTCCAGTATAAGCTGATTTCGCATTGTATAGGATTTCCGTACAGTGCGATGACAGCGTAAACTGTAAATGTGTAGCCGTGTATACATAGGCGAATTTAATGCCTTAGGCATTCTCTACCAGTCCAACAAGGGTGGTGAAGAGATAAGATGGCAGGTGCCCTGAGAGGAAATAAAAATAATGAAAAATATAAAAAGATAACATAATAGATTTTAAATAGAATACGTACAGAAATACATAAATAGGTTACAAACTTATAATACAAATACATAATTATTTACTACAATAAAATTTAAACCCGACTACGACAAAAATGCCAAATAAAAAGGTATTATAGACAATAGACATCGATATCGTTTTGTTTTTTTTGGTTTTCGTATAGACAGAGTCACACGTATAGTGAGCAAGTCGTGTAATTAAGGCATACATCGTACATATACTAATGATAAAAAATCATCATTAGCTAGAAACTTATGATGACTTTTTTATTTTAATTACATTGGTTTGTGTATGTATATTTTATTATAGGTAACTAATATATTTTAGTAAGTATTCCTTAAGACCCTTTATTCCACTCTATACAATAGCAAAATTAAAAAAATCAGAGACCCCCACTGTTTTGGTTGTAACATTCGTCATTTTGATTTTTTTCGTATAAAATGTAGCCTATGAAATGAAATGAAATGAAATTGTTTATTCTGTAAATAGGATATCAGAATCACTTTTACACGTAAAATAAAAAAAATAAAATAAGCTAGATGGAGTCGACATTTCCTATCTGAATACCCCTGAGAAGAAATGGCGAAACAAACTCAAGGGTACAGACATAAACTTGGTCAGATCATGTGAGGACCATGTAGATCCATGTCTGAAATGGTCTTATGAGGAAAGAACCACACGAATTTGAATGGACCTATCCAGTCAGTGCAAGCATTGTAGCTCAACTCAAAACTTAAGGAGCTCAACGACTTGACGAACAATACCAAGGAAAGGAAATTTGGGTAGGCCGCATAAAGTACTCAAAATGCCAGACTATGTAACCCGGATCATAATAACAAATTCTTAGACACCTCATTCATGGTGGAACTTACGTAAATACAAACATACATATAAGGACTGCTAAAACATAACCCTTCCTTTTGGCTTCGCCGTAGTCGGGTAAAAATGTATGGTGCCGTCTTTTGGTGAGGGTTGCCTGTAGGTTGATAAAGACGATTCATCCCAAGCACCAATTTAGTAATAAGAAATTGAGATAGGACATCCACTTGTTGCATTTCATGTCATGTCACAATCATTTTTCTCTCTTCTCGAAAGAACATTTGAACCAGCAGTCATTGATGCATTCTGTATAACAATGAGATTTATTAGATACGAGCTTGCGCCCGCGTAGCTGTCGGAAATGATCCCACGGGATCGTACTGCCGGGGTAAAAAGTATCCTATGTGTTAATCCAGGTTATAAACTATCTGTGTGCCAAATTTTACCCAAATGCGTTCAGCAGTTTCTGCGTGATAGAGTAACAAACATCCAAACTTCCAAACATACAAACTTTCACATTTAGAACTGTGCCCCGCGATTTCACTAGCATAAGTCTCGATCCTGTGAGAATATCGGGATAAAAAGTAGCCTATATGCTAATCCAGGTCATGGTCTACCCATGTGCCAAATTTCATCCAAATCCGTTCAGCCGTTTTAGCATGAAAGCTTATAAAACAAACAACCTCACTTTCGCATTTGTAATATTAGTTAGGATTATTAAGTAAAAAGAAAACCTATCAAGTTGATTGGTGAGATGAAAATATTACGTGATGCTAATTCAAAAGACTACCTACTTTTATTATTGTTACCCAACGAACATGATTGTTTAGCCTGAAAGAAAAGGTTATTCCGAACTAGTTTTGAAACAGTAACTCTGACCACAATAACAGCAACCCCTCTACTGAAACATGAAATATCACTCCTGCCCTAAACATTTTCAAAAGAAAAACTTTCACATTCAAATACTCGGAAAAGCAAAACTTAACAAAACTCAAATAAATGCAAAGTCAAAAACTTTTACTGCGGGACTATTCAAAGTCCCAAGAGTGTCGTATATTAATTAAAACGAGACGACGCGTCGCCACCCCCCTCCCCCTTAAGGGGTAACCCTGCAACCCCCGCTACCCTCGTGTGCACGAAGGATAGCGAGGGAGAGTACCGGATTAATATCTAGATAATGAGGATGATGCCACGCCCTCACTATGCAGCGATAGCAAAAAAACTGTATGAATTTGGCCTTTTTTTTAATTGTATAAAATTATAATTAACCTAGTTACGTTGGTTTTTAATCGTTAGATAAAACTCTCAATTACCAGCAATGAAAGGGATTCCCTCGCTTTTCTAGTAACTTTATTTTTTTAAAGGTGAATAATGGCTTCATGTGAAATAGATACCCAGTAGTTCTTATGGCGTTATTAATTATCATGCCTCAGCATGAAGTTGTGGCATAATAATTAGGTAATATAATTATGTAATAATCATAATTCGAATTGCATAATTACATTTAATCGTATTTTAGGGATTATGAAAGCTTTAACAGTACAGACAGCGCCATTATGGGGTAGCAATAACAGAGCTTTTCGTAGTGCAAGTTTACTGCAGACGGATGAAAAAAGATTGCATGCACAGAGATGAGATGGATGTGCAGAGTGACGAAAATGGATAAAGACATGAGTATGTATAAATAAGAGGAAGTATGAATGTGGCGTCAGTGACAGAAAAGTTGAAAAATCGTTTGGCATGTGATGAGGAGGGAGGAAACACATGTGACTAAAAGAGTGATGTCTTTCATGTTTTCTATCGTTAATTTAATAAAACCAGATAAAATAGTTGTCATTTAGTATTAAAAACGCAAGGAAACGTTTTTATGACTTGGCAGTATGAAGTAGGGTACCTACTTCATACTGTCGAATGACACATGCAGAAAACAAAATTTAAAATAGTTTCGTGGTGGAAATTAGCTATTCTCTTCGTCAATTTTGCAACAATTTTGAATAGTGAAAGTTTTTTTTTATGCCTGTTTCATTTTCTCGCAAAGTGAAAAACAGAGTGTTCTCGTATAACTCTGGCATAAACGAGTCATTTTACTCCTCGCCTTTAACTATCCACCCTCGCCTGCGGCTCGGGTATAGGTATACGTCTAGAGGTAAAATGGCTTATTTTACGAACTAGTTGTACAATCTACTATTATTCCATAAAAATAATAATAAAACTAAAATAATCCAACTTTTTTGCAGACCATCTCCAACCATATCTCTCGAGACAGCTCTCGACATCGGGGGCGAACGCGAAGTGAAGCGACGGCGGAAAAAATGTCGTTCCCAGTGATTTACCACCTGTCACCCTGTCTAGCCAGCACCACTATCCGGAGGATAATGTTCACGCTTCGATTGATGAGCCCCGATATTGGATAGGGTTAGCTGTTAGCTACTTCTTTATTGATGGTAGCGAATTGGTGTTGATAGAGGACGGGTTTATCAGTAGATTTATGCGAGCTTCGATATTTGTCTTGGTTGGGTTATGTTTTTGACAATTTTAGGGTTGTTAAATGTGTCTTTAAAGATGTGAGCTCGTTATGGGAAGGTCCTCAGTTTCAAAATCAACCTGCCTAGCCTTTTCCCGTTCCTGTGTTGGGTCACCACCCAGTTACTGGGTAGCACGATACCCCGTGGTAAGACTGGTTCTCAGCAATCAGTCTTACCAAAAGGGAAAAGATCTTCTGACCGCTTCTGACCGCCCGTAACGACGGTCACAAATCTAAGAATGACAGCTGGGATTGCTCCGGCTTAGCGTGCTTTCCGAGGCAGGGAAGGGTCTCAATATGTTACGAATGGTCACTCATCCTTGGAACGATCTCGGCATAGTTGCACCTTCGATCGACCCGTGAGGCTGTTATTATTAAGCCACGAGTTCTGACGCTGATCTCTGTAATCGTCATCGTCAAAATAAGTTAATACATTAGTGCTAGACGAGTGGCAGGCGTGGTTCCAACTCGCTACGATACATATTCTTGAAAGGTGACGGCATACGCAATCAATCATATCATTAAGTATCACCCACATTTCAAGATTTCTCTTTGACAAACTGTTTGGAGCCGGTTTTCCACAAGGCAACGAATGGACGTCTGCAATTTATCAAATGCTTGACAACTTTATTCTTTCCAGATCAGCCAGCCAACTTTGCCAAATTATAGATGAAAATATATGTACCGATTACCCAATCAGGGATTCAAAGAGACATAAAAAAGGACTATAATAAATGTATTCATAGAGGTAGATACCAGGCAATTAACAATCAGTTTTATCATTACACGTCTGTGGTTGCTGTACGAGTTTCAAAGGCCCTAGGCAATCACGGTAGCCCAGTTTATCACTAAACCTGATATGATACGTTATCGTTTGTACCACTTTATACAGTAACTACGCTGATACGCAGCCTGGCAAAAGATCTTAATTAATGTTATGCGTGCATATTGTTGGCGAATTCCTGAACTTATAAATAGTTATTATAATAGTTACTATGGAGGAGCTCGTGGCTCAGTAATAACAGCCGCACGGGTCGATCCATCGGGTTAAGCTACGCTTGCCGCGGTTGGTCCATGCATGGGTGACCATCTTTAGATAATCATTCATCATTTCGTGCCTCGGAAAGCACGTTAAGCCGTTGGTCCCGGCTGTCATTTGTGGATCATTGACAGTCGTTTGGGGTCGTCAGAAGCCCAAAAAGTCTGGCAACCAGTCTTACCAAGGGGTATCGTATTACCCAGTAACCGGGTTGTGGAGGTCAGATAGGCAGTCGCTCCATTTAAAATACTAGTATTCACCTGCATCCGGTTATACTGGAAGTCGACCCCAAAGTAGTTAGGAAAAGGCTAGGACTGTGAGGACCTCAGGTCTTCTAAGGTCTATGCTCAGTTGGCATAGACCTTAGAAGACCTGAGGTCCTCACCTTAACTCTAAATAGTGTCGAAGTTCTTCCTTAATTGTTTAGAAATGATATATGTCTTGTTGACGAGCCAATAGCTTATGCACCCAATTTATCTAATATACCAGGGAGGTAACCATCACCTCTTATAGCAGTATTATTTCAATATTACTTTAGCGTGAGAAAGAGATAGCGCTATAAGTCCTGTATAGTTCCATCACTTTCCCACTGTGAAGTAATATTATAATAATACTGCTATAAGAGGTGATGGTTACCCCCCAGGCCACTCAAAGGTATTGCGAAAAACAGTTTCGAGAAACATTTTCGCGCTATGATTTTTTACGACTTCAAATGTCGCCTGAACAAGGACGAATCGTACGATAGACTTCAAATGGCATTCATGGATGAAGGCCCTTCTAAGGCAACCGTGTATCGTTGGTATAACAAATTCAAGCGCGGTCGACTAACTTTGGGGAATGAAGAAAGAAGTGGTCGCCCTTTGACGGCTGTTACGGAAGAAAACGTGCTAGCAGTGAAAAATTGAATCCATGACAATAGGCGAGTTACAATCAAGAGATTCAGCACATACTGCAGGTTGGATCGGGAAGCCTTCATGAAATTCTACACGTGCATCTTCGCGTTAGGAGGATAGTTTCACGCTGGGTGCCGCACAACCTCACCGATGCTCAGAAGCAGGCCCGGCGGAATGGTGTGATATGATAAACAAATTTGAAGCAGGCTCGTCTCGGCGTGTTTACGACATCATAACAGGTGATGAGTCTTGGATTGATCAATACGGTCTAGAAACGAAGCACCAGTCGACGGTTTGGGTGTTTCAAAACGAACCAACGCCTACCAAGTGAAGCGATTTAGAAGCGGGGGGAAGATTTTGATCGCGAGCTTGTTCAATTTGACTTGATACTTCGTGTCAATTCCTTTACGGAACCAAAGAAGCACCAGCGCTGAATAGTATACCAAATTCTTGCCAGAAGTTTTCTCTGTTGTGAGCAACAAGCGACCAAACACAGGGCTCCGCGGGCTACTGCTCCACAACGACAACGCGCCTTCGCACACCGCGCTCAAAACGAGGGACTTCCTAGATAGCACGCCGGTCAAACTCCTGGGTCACCCTCCTTACAGCCCTGACCTAGTACCGTGTGACTTCTTTGGATTCCCGAAAATAAAAAAACAGCTCAAAGGGACACAAATTTCCTCGCCGGAAGATGCGTTGTCAGCGTTCGAGCAGGCTGTAAACGAGGTGTCTGCGGCTGACTGGAAAAAGTGTTGCGAAAACTGGTTCAGACACATGAAACTTTGTATAGAGGCTAGTGGAGAGTACTTTGAAAAGCTTTAATAAAAAAATATTTAACTATAGAACAATTTTTAAAATTTTCGCAAAACTTTCTGAGTGTCCCACGTATAAATAGGGTAGTTTTGGATCAACGAAGGTAGGTACAGCCTTAGAAACCGAGCATTACATACTCAATTTTATTACCTTTCTTTTAAACCACTCATTACTAGAGACGATGCGGAAGCCTTGTTTCAGCTCTTGCCAGGTATAGGTAGAAATCTCCAGTAGTTTGCATTGAGCTCCAGTCTTACGTACCTATTGCTTGCTTGCTCATTTTTTTTACTAAGTACAGTCGCCAGCACAAGTTACCACAAACTGTCAAATTTCTCCAAATGATTTGAAACCTTAAAATGTTGACGGTTAAGTTCAAAATCGAATGAGAAAATTAAGAAAAAACTTGATGTGCTGGCGACTGTAGGTACTTAGAAAAAGAAAGATACCTACCTACGAAAATAAGCCCGTTGAAGCTGTTTTCAGTTAGATAGCTATGCTTACATTATCTAAAGACATTTAGGTAATAGGTAGGTAATTTTGGAGCTCCCAAAATCTTAAATGTTCTGGTTTATTTCACTCAGTCTAGTCTCAGTTGAATGACATCTGTCCTGATAGCTGGTTGGATAAATTTTGAGCATAGATTTAGTATTGACAAATGCGTGCACTGACTGGAGACGTCCACTAAATATGTGTGGTTCTTTCATCAAAAGACCATTTCAGACACCAATCTACATGGTCTTCTCATGATCTGACCAAGATTATGTCTGGACTTTCAAAGAGAATGTTACCTCTGATTTTGTTTCGGGCTTTCTTCTCAGAGTATTCAGATAGGAAACGCCAAACTCATCTAGTTTAAAAAAAGTATGATTGACGTGTATAACTGTTTGTACAAACCTACTTACAGAAATAAAATAATTTATCATTAATAGGTACCTACTTGTTATAACATACAAATATTTACCTGATGATTCATACTGTTGATTATTGCTTGAATAAACAGGCTTAATTTTATCATTTAACAAATATGGTAACAATGTAACCCGGCTTGCTAACAATTTGCCCCAAGTCGGGTTAAATTGTTACTTTCCGAATTTAGGCAATAAAAAAATCATAAAAAAATAATAATAAAATATCTCACAAAAAACGCCCCAAATAACTGTAACTAAAGTTAGATTGACTGATTGATCGTTTGTTGATTGGTTGATTTGATCGCATTGGATGAATATTGAAATCAAGTATTCGTAACAATTTTTGAGGTTAATTAAAAATCGGAACTTTTAGCCCCGCTCTCCCCTACTAAAATCTATGATTTTGTGTAATACTAGTCAACACGAAAATAAGAACTCAGTCTATAAAATAAAGTGATGGAATGAATGCTTCTTTTAGAAAAAGATGGAGAGAGGTCCCAGACGTAAGTTTAGCGTTGTATTTTGCAATTTCCAATACAATAACAGCTTTCTCAGACTGATGAACCTACTTTCGCCTGTAGTACCTACCTATCAATCTGCTGGTGTTGTTCAAAATCAAAATATTTGATTTCACATTCAAAATCAAAATATTTGATTACACCTACATGGGCACTTATGAAACGTCAGAAGCTAGGTGCACGGTTCCAATTGATCGTTTCCTATGTAGAAGAGCCGGCAAGAAACTCAAACTCAATGCATTTAATTCAAATAAACCAATTACAGGCACTTTTGAATTGTCAAGGGGTCGGTCGGTCAGTCAGAAAGATGAAGCTAGTTGCCCATTCCAAAGCGTAGTAGATACCTATGGAGAAGAATGGGCAAGAAACTCCACGGACACTCTTTTAAATCAACGTATTATGGTTACAAAATATTGTTTACATAATTAATTTTGAAATTATACATGTGAGAACGATGCAAAACGTGAAAGCGTCCGTAATAAAAAGATTAATAAAAAAAGAAACTCCACGGTAACTCTTTTAAAACAGCTGGACCGGGAGCTCCTCCTGGAAGCCTCGATCGTGCAGGCCTGGGTGTCACCACCGGACAGGCCTGCCGACATCAACGACGAGGCGGAGTGGTTCCGGGAGGCCATGTCCGACATATGTGACGTGGCAATGCCCCGGGTCCAGCCTGGACGTGCCTCGCGCCAGGTGTACTGGTGGTCGCAGGAGCTGACGGCTCTGCGCACTGCGTGCGTGGCTGCGCGACGCCGGTACACCAGGCACCGCAGGCTCCGTATCAAACCTCCGGATACGGAAGCCATTCAGGCGGAGCTGTACGAGGGATACAGAGCGGCGAAGACCGCCCTCCAAGCGGAGATCCTGCGGGCCAGGGAGTTGGCCCGCGAGGAGTCGCTGGGGACTCTGGACAGGGACCCGTGGGGACGCCCGTACAAAGTGGTGCGGGATAAACTCCGCCCATGGGCTCCCCCGCTGACGCAGAGTCTCCGGCCCCAGCTTGTGGAGGACGTGGTGAGCACTCTGTTCCCTTCCCGAGGGGAACACGTCTCCCCGCCTATGGCTCCGCCTACTGCGGTGCCCGATGCGGACCACACCGCCGACGACGACGACGATGCTCCGGAGGTGACCGAGGTAGAAATGAGAGCGGCGGTACGCAGGCTTAATGCCAAAAATACCGCCCCAGGACCCGACGGCTTACCTGGGAAGGCCTGGGTCCTGGCCTTGGAGGCTCTCGGGCCTCGACTTAGGGGGCTCCTAAGCGCATGCATGGAGAGGGGCCAGTTCCCGCTTCGCTGGAAGACGGGGAAACTGGTCCTCATAAAGAAGGCAGGGCGCCCTGCGGACTCTCCGTCCGCTTATCGGCCCATCGTGCTGCTCGACGAGGTGGGCAAGCTCTTTGAAAGAGTCATTGCAGACCGCCTCGTCGGCCAGCTGGTGCAGGTGGGGCCGGATTTGGCGGAGAGCCAGTTTGGTTTCCGCAGAGGGCGCTCTACGGTGGACGCCATCATGCGTGTGCGAGCCCTGACGACGGGGAATGCTGTTGCCCAGGGTGGGGTCGTCTTGGCGGTGTCTCTAGACATCGCCAATGCCTTCAATACCCTGCCCTGGAGTTGCATCAGGGAGGCACTCCGGTATCACCGGATGCCGACCTACCTCTGTCGTGTGGTCGAGGCCTATTTGACGGACAGGGCCGTCATCTACCCCGGTCACCAGGGAGTGTGGAACCGGCAAGAGATGTCGTGCGGTGTCCCACAGGGATCGGTCCTGGGGCCGCATCTGTGGGACATCGGATACGACTGGGTGCTGCGCGCCGACCTTCCTAGCGGCGTCAGCGTAGTGTGCTACGCTGACGACACGTTGGTCCTGGCGCAAGGGAGGTCGCACCAGGCGGCGGCCGAATTAGCGGCACGCGGGGTTGCGACAATCGTCGATAGGATCCGGCAATTGGGACTCGAGGTGGCCCTGCACAAGTCCGAGGCCATGTGTTTACATGGTCCTCGGAACGCGCCACCGTTGGGGTCCCAAATAACGGTAGGAGGGGTTTCTATCGGCGTCGAGTCGACGATGAAGTACCTGGGACTCGTCCTCGACAGCCGGTGGAACTTCGTGGAGCATTTCCGACGTTTGGCTCCCAAACTGGAGCGGGCGGGCGCTGCATTGAAGCGGCTCCTGCCCAATCTAGGGGGTCCAAACGCTTCCTGCCGGAGGCTCTACGCGGGGGTCGTGCGGTCCATGGCCCTCTACGGGGCTCCTGTATGGGCGCGCTCTCTGGCGCTGCGGCCAGCCCGCCGGTTGAGCGCGGCCCAAAGGGTCATGGCCATCCGGATGGTCCGAGGATACCGCACGGTCTCCTGTGAGGCAGCGAGCCTCCTTGCCGGATTGCCGCCATGGGATCTGGAGGCAAAAGTCCTCGCGCACGTATGGGAGTGGCGCGAGGAGGCGAAACGCCGGGGCGTAAGTCCGCTGCCGCGAGAAATCGTGGCACAGCGGACGGAGCTCCGGCGGGATCTCATGGCGTCATGGAAAGTACGGTTGTTGCAACCCAGTGCTGGGCACGCCACGATTGCGGCGATAAGTCCTCTCTTTGAGGAGTGGCTGGAGAGGCGCCACGGCGTCCTCACCTTCCGCGTGACGCAGGTCCTCACCGGACACGGCAGCTTCGGGAGGTTCCTGTGTCGGATAAGGCGGGAGGAAACGTCCGGGTGTCACCACTGTGTGGATCGCCCGGAGGACACGGTGGAGCATACGGTGGAGGTCTGCCCGGCTTGGGCAGAGCACCGCCGTGTCCTCGTGGAGGCGATCGGCGGCAGAGACCTCTCGCGTCCGGCCCTGGTTCAGGCCATGGTACGGAGCGAGAGAGCATGGGCAGCCGTCACCTCCTTCTGCGAAGCAGTAATGCTCGCGAAGGAGGAGGCGGGACGGTTGAGGGAAAGGCAAGTTTCGCGCCCTCTCGCCCCTAGCCGCCGCAGGAGACGCCCAGGGCGTCGGGAATCCCGGGCGGATTTCCGGCCACCGTAGGCGCGGGCTTGCGGACGGTGAGCAATGGGTAGCTCACCGTCCGGTAAGGACCAGGCCCGGGTCGACGGCGCGTTGTATTCCACGCGCGCCTCAAAGAGATGTCGTCAGCACATAGTAGGGGTCCACTAGGGCCGATGCCTGCCGGGGTCGCGGGAAGGTACTTATGGGTCACCGAGGCCCCCGCAACACAGGCAACAAGAAGGAATACGGGTGGGTTTTAGTCAGTAAGAGTCTGACACACCCTCCCGCTCCGCCCAGAGCGGGAGAAGTTATTTGATGATTTCCCACCCTCAAAAAAAAAAAAAAAAACTCTTTTAAAAATAATTGGCTTTTACAATGTTTTTAAATCACAGTGGTAATAGGAGGACAGTGTAGGCCTGTCAAGAAGTGCCAGGTACTTAAGACGCTGACAACACCTAAACCGCGGTCACTGTCAGACTGCATAGAAAAGAAAGAGAAGCGCGATGACATAACGCTTGTAATGTATCAAAATATGAAGCAATTATCTATTTACTCAAAAGTGAGTTGAGTAATCGAAAATAAAAAACAACCAAGTTCTGCATTCAAATAAGACATTCTTGTTAATTAAATACGTAACGTATGTTGATATTTAATACAGATTGGATTGGATTGGAACTCAAGGTAAGAGGTTAGTTTAACGTTAGTTAGTATCGAGATTTTTTTTTAAAACGTGTTTTGATAACAACCAAGTTCTGGTAAATATGTTCAAAATTAACATATATTTTTTCCGCTACCACAAACTATATAGATTTGGCAATTTTTTTTCTTATGATAAGCCTATTTTGGTCAATTGGGTCTTGTCAGCGCCTTAACAAAAAATAAATGGTCTACAAATCTGTTAACTGGTTAGTTAATTTACGTCTGTCACAATCAATCTGCCTAGCCTTTCCAAACTATGCTGGAGTCGGCTTCCAGTATAATCGGATGCAGTCGAATACCAACATTTTATATGAAGCGACGCCGATCTGACCTATTCTGTTCAATATCTTATCTCATGCTATATTCATAGCATAGCAGCGACTTCGTTGAATCTTCAAACGAAGTGAATCAAAAACGTTTCAAACATAGATGGCGCTACTTACATCGTCGAAACATTTGAGGAAAACTCCAAGGTGACCAGAGGTCCTTGTTGTCCCTTGTTTTTTTATTTTTCCACTTAACAGTAAGTATTATTAGTATTCTCAGAACTTTGGTTTTAATTTATGAGAATAATTTAGGATGCAGTGTTGAGATTTGTTTAACTTTTTATACCAGAATGTTCAAGAACCATTGTTAGAAGGTATCAGATCTGAGCTATTCCAAAATTTCAACAACCCATAATCAGATCATCACATGTCACAGATAATTTCATTATTTATGAGCACCCTCAACGACATTCTTTCCCTAAAATGCCAAGTCCGAACCGCATACCTGTCGATCCTTGCCCGAAGTCGCAAAAAACACGAGCAATCTCGAAACATTTTAATAGCCGTTATTTAGCCGACCGGTGACGGCACAAAGGCGGTTATTTATCGCACGCCCTCTCTCATTGCTTCGCCGAAGCACGCTTCAAAAACAACCTACATGCTCACCAAATTTTGGAAAACTAACCTTATTGCAGTGCGTTACAGTTACATTTTAATTAGCATTCGAAACGAATACGACGTTCAAATTCAAACACGCGAGACTAGTAATCATTCGATGTCCGATTCCAGTTTGTCTTATCGGTTTTGTTTCTCCATACAATTAGCAACCTTACGCTTTCTGTGACTAAGTTCAATTTGAGGTTGTGTTTTCCACTGGAATAATATTCATGTTTCGTCTGGAAGTACGATAATGAATCGGCGTCGGCGACGAACAAGTTCGGTCGATTCGCACCGTTTTCATGTATTTCAAGACTCTGACGAGAATTATAATTCGTGCCGCAATTAGAGATTGAGAAGTTTAATTTGTTTTCTGTCTTATTAGAATGATTGATCACTTATTTGTTCGGAATTGAACATGCCAAAAGTTACGTTAGAAGTTATCGAGCTATTTAATCAGAAAGGTGTTATTATGAGAGTATTAAAATAATAACAACATGGTCTCTATTATACAAAATGTTTAAAGCCAGCTGCTCATTACATGATGCATGTTGCATTACGTGTTTTCACACTTGCGTTAGGTACGTACCTACTTTCACACAATTTATAATAAGTCGTCTATTGTTTCCTATTAGTCTGCCTCTCTCTGTCTCTCTCTCTCTCTCTTTCTTTCCTCTCACTCCTTGTGAGACCCTACCGACCTTATATTTCCCACATACCAAAGTCAAAAGACCACTTAGTACTGTACAGGTTTTAAATACTTATGCATGGTTTCTGAGGTCTTTGATAAACTCAATAGTTTCATTAATTCGACAAGATAGAAATTTTAGGTAAATTTATTTCTTACTGAGTGTTCAGAAACAAGTTATGGAACAAGGTAATAGCACATCGAATAAATATACTCTGGTTAAGAAACCTCAGAAAGAAGAAGCATGAAAAGTCGAGATGACTGAACCCCGGGGTTCATGAAGCATGAAAAGTCATCTCGATCGATGAGATTTTCATGCGTCGTCGCTCCCCCAGGCCTAAATATCAAGATCAAGCTTCCTGCCTTAGTATCTGCTAATCGTAGCTACATCGAGATAATGTTCACAGGTTTATCGTGCTGCGAACAGCGGGATATTTGCGTCTCCAGTAAAAGATCCTTTTGAAATCAGCACGAAGGACAAGTTTATAACTGAGTACTCTGTGAGCTATAGTTGATACAGCAGCAGCGGTTTTAGATGAATCAACAGCTGAATTTAGACGTTAATAATAAAAATTCATTAATTCGTATTTCTTCATTTCATTCTTGTTTTATTAAAAAGACATGGCAACGTGAAGTTTAAGGTTAAGTATTAACCAGAACAAACACTATCCGAAGAAAAACAATAGAGACTCTTAAAAAAACAAATCCTTATTGAAAACGAAACAAAATCCAATAGTATTATCGGATTATCCGACCTTTTTTGCTCCAAATAAGTCAAAAAACCGTAAATAAACTAAACCGTAAAAACATCACGCGAATCTATCCCGTCGCATTTTTCACGTCTCTAAACGAAATAAATCCCCTCAAAGGCAGAAACCGCAAAATAAAACAAAACACACGAGGTGCCGACATTATTTATTCACTACAAAGAGAAATCGGGGGCGAAAGCCGTGAAATTGAAAGAAAGTCGCGTGTAAAAAACAAAGTACTATAGGTACTGGGAAATGATGAGGGAGCAGAAGAAATGAAAGGGACTGAAGAGGATCTCGAAATAACAGCGAATTTTTAGGAAAACAAGCAATCGAGTTAACTTTTAACTCGTGGGCTGCTTGAAGGGGATCCGAAGTAGGAGTAAAATTTTTCTTACATCTGTTTCGGTTTTTTGGCTTGTTGCCAGGTGAGCTATTTTAAATGAACTCTCCGTCTCTCCATTGACAGGCAAAGCGGTCACTTCATTCATGAGAGTCGAGATGTTTTTAACACCTATATATTCGGAATCGAGGGTGCAAATTTCTGCTGGGTGTAAAATCATTATTGTTAGAAATGTTGCATAATTTCATTCATCACTTATTAAATTACTGTATTCGTGTATGGTAGAAAATAATTTGTTCTGAGTTAACATACCTAAAAGGTGGCTGGGACAGACTGGTTGCGGAAGGCGTAGAACAGGGTGTTGTGGCGCAGCCTGGGAAAGGCCTATGTCCAGCAGTGGACTGAGATAGGCTGAGTTGATTCAACATACCTAATTAGGATTATCGTTTTTCAGAAAAAATAATACAAGGGAAAAAATAAGACAATAGGCAAGGAAGTTTCCCAGCAAGGTCCGTTACAGGACAACTACGATACTAACTTCATCTAGCCTTAGGATATTTTGTCTGACTTGGTAAACTATCTGTTCATCGAACGCCAGAGCCTCGCGGAGTTCGGCAATTGAAACTAGCAGCAGATATTGTGCACTAAATACGTAAATATTTTAAGTTTTATTATCCAAAAATGATAATCCATTGCTCACCTAACCTACAGCAGGCTGTCAGAGATTCTTTAGGTCTAGAATCTCATATTCCTGTCATTCCTTTAAAGAATGATGAGTCTAATTAATTAAACTCTTATCAGCCTTACGAAACTAACTAGCTTCTGACAGCGCCTTTGCCCGCGCAGATGTCAAAATCAAAAGTCATTTATTCAAACTAGGCTGAGAATCAGCACTTTTCGAACGTCAAAATTACATAAGAGAGTCCCCCAAAACGCCCACCCTTCACCACTTCCTAGTGCTTTAGCTGGGAAGAAGAAGTGGTCAACAAACTCCCCAGCAGCACAGCTGTCTGTTCAGTTAGGTGTCGGAAATTATCCCATGGGAATGTAATAACGGGATAGTATCCTATGTGTTAATGCAGGTTGTACATGTACACTATATGTGTGCCTTTCATCCAAATCCGTTAAGCCGTTTTTGAGTAACGAACATCTAAACATCCAAACATACAAACTTTCACGTTTATATTATTATAATAATATAATATATTATATAAGTAGAATTACCTTACGCCGTAGATAAGCCAGACAGTTCGGCTGGCACCTATTGCTAGCTTGACTGGCGCTCCAAGCTGTGCTTATTTCAATATCCGTGCAGAATCTTTCCATGACATCCCATTATACATAACATAACATCTCGCCTTGCTTCCCCTAAGGGTTGGGCAGAGGTGTACCTGTAGTAGGTACATCCACATTTCGCCAGTTATGTTTAAGTCCCATGTAATAGGGGATGAGCCTATTGCCATCAATCGGGCACAAATCCAGACTCTAGGCTGCTACTGAGAAATTCCAGATAGAAAAACCCAATAACACTTTGCCCGACCCGGGAATCGAACCCAGAACATCCCATTATTATGTAAAACAATAGGAAAAGCAATATTAACAAAATTATTTTCACAAATATGCGATGTCGATTTTTCTAACAACACAATCTCGCTATTGTCTACCGCAATCTCAACAGAAAGGTCTTTCCCCAGAGTATTATCCTTTTGTCCAAGGCAGACGCCCGTAGTCCATATGCAAACATTTGGAAATTTTATTTATACTTGGAAATAAAACTGATTTCAGATCTGAGTGGAATATAAAGAGGATGATGTAGTGTTTATGATCTATGTTATATTTTATTGGTTCATACGATACGATACGATATCGCTGGTCTATAAATTAGATATCTTTAAAGTCGTGATCCAGAAATGCGGTTGGATTTGTATTTTGTTGGAAATAATCTAAGTAGTTAGGTACACGGTTGCGGATTTTTAAGGAGCGTGTGTATGTATAAGAGACGATGCTTTAATTGGTCAAGGACAGCTAATGAGACACAATTGATTTTCTATTGTTTGACACCGAATCGGTGTCGCGCGGGGCTTTACTAATTATTCAGATTTAGAATGCATTTTTGAAAAGGAAGACAATAGAGAGACTAAAGACCTGAAATCTTTTCTTATTCTACACGCGTTGGCAGATTTTTGTTTCGCATAATTCTTTTACGCCATGTTCAACATCGTCCTTCAATATCGTCCTTTGTTGAGCGTGTTATGTGTCATATTACTTAGAAATACGTTTACTTTAACCTAATACCTTACTACCATATACCTCATATTGTACTTACAAACACTTTTTTTTGGGTGGGAAATTATCAAATAATTTCTTCCGCTCTGGGTGGAAGGTGTGTCAGACTCTTACTGACTAAAACCCACCCGTGTTCCTTTCGTTACCTGTGTTGCCAAGGGCCACGGTAACCCTTCCGGACTTACCCGCGACACCTATAAACTCTTAAACCACAAATCCGGGACTACGAGGTCTTGACAGCAAGGTTGCGACTAATGAGTTAATGAAACAACTTGTTGCATTTCAGACCACTCTAGGTCACTTCATGAATCGATGTGATTTGACAACGTGAAAACTTTAAAAGGATGCAGACGAATTTCTACACGGGACTGCCCTCCGGAAAAACGTAAATCGATGTCTTTAAAGTGAGCTTTCAGACAAGAACTCACAATATGAAATAGCCTGAGAATTTGAGCAAGTAGATGTTCGGATCCGGTTCCATTTGCATAGACAATACGACTGCAACAACAGCCTGCAATCTTGTTGATTGATGTTAATTCTGAAGATTGGTCGTGCATTTGCATTTATTGCTTCCATGGTCAATAGTAAGAGGATTCTGAATTAATTAACGAATAACTTGGAACTATAAGTTACATAACAGTGTTTTAGGGTTTTTTTTTTTCCCATATTGGACACAATATGTGAAAACGGTCTTTTTTTTTTCGGGTGGGAATTTATCAAATAACTTCTCTAGAGTGTGTCAGACTCACTAAAACCCACCCGTGTTCCTTCCGTTGCCTGTGTGGGTTTTAGTCAGTAAGAGTCTGACATCTTTTATATTTTGTTAGCCCAGTATTCCACAAAATGGACAAATTCATCATTTCCTCCTGGAAACAGGTGCTAGGGAATGCAGGACAGTGAGAAACCCCTTTCGTTGGCAGACCTTATTAATTCAAAGACTGGTAAAACCAAAGGTATCAAACGGAAATCTATAAATTAAACTTCTGTATCTCCCCTTAGCCATTTAATATGAGTTAAACTAAATTGCTCATTAATTTATTGGCTCAAGAGATAAGATAGGATACATTAAATCAACTGTACATAAATTACTCACGCGCATAATCTTAATTTACTAATACCATTACAAAATCACGTCTATTAATCTCACATCAAACGCGTAGGGAATATTGAGGTCACCCCTCCTCCAATAGGGTAAGCAAAAATTAAAACAAGTGTTACAATCCTTCAACATTCATACATCTCAAACTCGTATCGAAGTTTAAAAATAGAACGTTGAGAGCTCATCAGTAGTCTGCGCGCGCGCCGACGCGAACCTTCGGGGGAACAATAACTAGCTGTTCGGCCGCCGGTGTCGAAACACGAGGTCGCACGAAGGTGAGCCGAGTGCTAACACCACGATCACGACATACGCACACATTGATAGATGCATATATTTATAACAACCAGAATTCTAGACCCCGGAATGTATCCCAACCTCCCGTTACTAGTCCCTTTTTTCGTACACTTGTGGGGGTCACGATAGGTCATCTTACACTGGCTGCCCAGTCTATGTGTGTGGTATTTACGTATAGCCCCGTCTGTGTATGTACATTGTATCGTCACACACACAGACATAACCTCGGCACGCAAAAGCAAAACATGCTGTCGAAAATTTTATGTATGGTCAGCAAACAGAGTTGTTTATTTGATTTTCTTTAAAATACGTTTCATTTACTTAATCGTTTTACCTCCGGTGATATTAAATTGGTTGGATGAGAGAAATATTGTAAACCTGTTGTTTGGAACAGTAACTCCAAAAAATAGAAAACAAATAAATTATCTTGAAAATACACATTAGTCTAAATTTGCACCTAAAGTAAACAAATTCTGTGTATAGGATTATTTTAGGTTCAAATAGTTAATTATCGTTACTAATGAAACTGCACTGCATATAAAACTCATGTTTACTAACAGAAGATCAAACGTTCTTGTAAATAACAGCGGTAGAAAGAATATTTTTGTTACTCTTACATTACATTGTCGATTTCATCTTTTTTTGCCTATTTTAGGGTAATCTTCCACCAGAGTCAGAGATCTAATCCGATCGAAACCTACAGCAGCTTACCGACTACTGAATATGTCCGCCAATTGCACACATCTCATCTTCTTCTTCGGCTTTCACCAGCCATCTTGATCTCTGATAAAGCGAATTCACAAATATCCAAGAGAATATCATCATCGTCATGAGCCGTCCACTGCTGGTCATGGGACTAGCCCTTTCCAAATCTGCGATATACTCTCCGAGTTTCTCGTCCAACAGCCACCAAAAATCGTTATGAAGTAGCTAACCCAATTACTTACTTCCTAATGAAGATGTATAGTCCACGCGCTAGTGCTAGTCACCGTCTGAGGTATGTGAGTGGTGAGACGGGGGAGGTAGACAAAGGCCTAGCTAACTCAGTCTGCCAATCTTGTTAAGGCGCTGACAAGACCCAATTGACCAAAATAGACATATATTACAAAAAAAAATTGCCAAATCTGTCTAGTTTGTGGTAGCGGAAAAATATATGTTAATTTTGAACATATTTCCCAGAACTTGGTTGTTACCAAAACAAGTTTTGAAAAAAAGTCTCGATACAAACTAATGTTAAACTAACCTCTTACTAACCTCTGGATTAGAACTCAAGGTGACTTCTAATCCAAAATATCTGTATTAAATACCAACATACGTTACGTATATAATTAATAACAAGAACGTCTTATTTGAATTGACTTGGTTGTTTTTTATTTTTGATTACTCAACTCAATTTTGAGTAAATAGATAATTGCTTCATATTTTGCGATAACTACAAGCGTTCTGTCATCCCGCTTCTCTTTCTTTTCTAAGCAATCTGACAGTGACCGCGGTTTAGGTGTTGTCAGCGTCTTAATACCACCCTTTCTCGTCTCACCGCTGACATACCTAAGGCGGTGACTAGCACTTGCGCGCGGACTATAGCAATAAAAATGAACCATTGATAAAACAGATATCTAATACTATTATTTAATTAAATTTTACTAGCAAAGTAAGGTAATCTGACTACAAATATATTAAAAATAATCAACCGTCCAATAGATTTGGGTCGAGTAGGTATTTAAGTTTTGTATGGGATTTTTTTTTTTTTGGATGGGAAATCATCAAATAACTTCTCCCGCTCTGGGTGGAGCGGGAGGGTGTTGTCAGACTCTTACTGACTAAAACCCACCCGTATTCCTTCCGTTGCGTGTGTTGCGGGGGCCTAGGTGACCCATTAGTACCTTCCCGCGACTTGTATGGTATAGTTGATAATTTTTTCGCGATTACGATGTTGGTCCCGTGGAGAAAATAGTTCAGTCTTTACCACAACCTTAAATTTAACCACATCTTTAATTTTTAACCGACTTCATTAAATGGAGGAGGTTCTCAATTCGGGTGTATGCTATTTTTTCGTTTGATACACGCTGTATATTATCTATAATAAAAATCCAACGTCATAATTTTTAATATTATTTTTATACAAGACTTGTATGCTATCGGTCCTCCCCAAGCGGGCTCAATAGGGCGTCATTTGCATTGGTAATGTGACCGCTTGCGTATTGGTAAACAGAGTGATTTACCGCGCCTTGCCGCGACTCGCGACAACCGCGTCGCCGCGCCGCGCTCTCTGTCATAACACTCTTGACGATCAATCACGTTTGTGTGGTCTGTAGCTTTTCATGTACAGTTATTAGGTACTTAGGTATATTGTAGGTACGTTTTGTTGAACAGAAAAAGGATATTTTGTACAATTGCCTACACATTTATTTACCCATCGTACATTCACATTTTACAGCTGAACTATATTTCGATGAATGACTTTTATTTCCTACGCAAAGACAAAAATAGTTTTTTTTTCTCCTTTCTGCATACTATACACAAAATTACGTCAATTCATTTAATTAACACGTGCATTGGAAATAAAACACCGCTTGCGTACATACAACTATTGTCTTTGCTTAAGAAAATCTACAAGGTGTTTTTAGGGTTCCGTACTAAACAAGGAACCCTTATAGTCTCACCATGTCTGTCTGTCTGTCCCTTGTAATTCGGCATAGGTATACATATTAATCACGCCGACGCACAGTGGAACGAATGTATGGGAGCGGTTGGACGTAGACATGTCCGAAAAAAAAGAGTAAAATTATGCCAAACTAATGATGCCATCTTATTCGATTACTTAATGCCTTCATAACTTGTGGTGATGAATTTCTTCATAACTCCCATATTTCGGGAGTAATTTGAGAAAATGTGAAATTTTACTATGAAAATGAGTGTATCGAGCTCTCTCCCTCCTGATTCCGGGCTTGTTTCAAGTAGAGGTCTCTAATATCATAATGCTAATACTAAGAGCTATATTTAATACTAAGACACATAGTGCGCCAAATGTGCACTTTCTGGGATAAAGAGTGATGTTTATTTTATAACACAATTTTTTTATTTTTTGTTTATTTTGTTGATTAAAACCGTTTTTCTAAAGGTTTACCTTATTACAATAACATTTCTGAGCAGCCAATTAGAGAAGATATAAGCTAATTAGGATATATAATTAGGGACTTAAGGTTTACATATAAAACTGATGCACTAATGATTACTGATAAGAACATTGCTATTATTTAATTACTAAATGGCTCTTAATACACTAATTTAGCATGCATCATTTACTAATTATCACAATAACTAATTACCTTGCAATATTTAACAAAGGATACCTGGGATACCTGGATTTTATATAAATAGGTCACTATTAGTAACTTTAAAATCAGTGTTGATTTACACCTCGTTGTATCCAAGCTAATCTCGCAATGTATTTTCCAAATTTTAATACAAATCTTGATATTCACGTTGCTTTATGCGCACGCGCACATAAAGATTTACGCGACTTTAACTATTTGTTCAGTGTTTTAAAAGATAACAGTTGTGTTCAGTTATGTGAAAGTGCTGAAACAAGTTTAAAAGACTGGTGTCGTCGATTTTGCTACCGCATTTATGCAAAATGGACACAGTCTGGAAGAAGCACAGATAAGTTTCGGAAGAAACATGAGATTTGGCTACAGGCTGCAATTCAATGGCCGGAATTACAGAATGAAAATATGGAACCTTCTACAGAAAATATAAGTGACGTCATCGAGCCCATAATTTCTCCTGCTAAATCTGATGCTTCAACTTGTACACATCCTAGTCCTCGTAAATCTTTTGAGGACCTTAGTAACCGGCAAAAAAGAAGACGCACTGAAGATAGTCTTTCATGCAGCAGTAGCAGCGCTGAAATTATGTTTTCGGCCGAAAGGGCGCTTCAAAAGGCAGGACAAAGCGATACAGCTTATGTTATGAAATACTTGACGGAGAATCCAGAAGAGGCCTCAAAAATCAAAGCCTTCATTGAAGGTAAATCAATTCAGGTACGGGAAATATCCCCTTTGAAGGCATTGGCTCTTTATGTATCGATGAACTTATCGAAATGGCGCTATAACACTCTTCGGGATTTCAACACTCAAGAAGGAGCTCTTCAATACCCGAGTTACTACATGTTGGTTAAAGAAAAAATTAAGTGCTATCCGGCCAAAGAAGATCTCACAGTTACAGAGAGCTCTGCAAAAATCAAATTACAAGCCTTGAAGGATTTAACCTCAAGAAGACTTATTAGGTCGTTAGAAACCCCTGTTGATCCCAATCAACAGCTCGTATTGACCAGCAAATGGGGTTTTGACGGATCATCTAGCCAAAGCATTTATCATCAAAGGACGAGTGAAGATGAGCAAATCGATCTTGCTAGTAATTTTATGATTAGTCTTGTACCACTGCGGCTCGTCTCAAAAGGTGTAACAATTTGGGAAAACGAGCGACCATCTTCCACTTCATTTTGCCGGCCAATATTGTTTAAGTTTATAAAGGAAACCAAAGAAAATGTGCAGAGAGAGATGGCTGAAATCGAAGCAGAGATTGAAGCCTTAACTCCATCCACCATCACTGATGGAATTAGTGTCAAACACCAACTGCTGTTGACAATGATTGATGGTAAAATTCATTCCATTATATCCAATACAGCAGCTTCAGTGTGTGACATATGCAAGGCTTGTCCTAAAGAAATGAATAATTTAGAGTTAATCAAAGATAAACACGCAAACGAGGACATGTATAAATATAGCTTAAGCACCCTTCACGCTTGGATTCGCTCAATGGAATGCTTATTACACATTTCCTACAAATTAGACATAAAATCATGGCAAGTAAGGGGTGATATAGCAAAAAGGCAAGTTGATGACAGGAAGAAAAGAGTTCAAGAGGCTGTAAGAAGAGAAACGGGCTTACTTCTCGATGTTGTGAAACAAGGCAGTGGATCCACCAACAATGGCAACTCGGCAAGGAGATTTTTTGAAAACTACACTAAATCTGCTGAACTGACCGGAATAGATGCTATGCTTTTAAGAAAAATCTGTGTGATCTTGCAGTGTATTTCATCAGGAGAGAAGATCAACGTAACTAAATTCCGAGAGTTCTGCTTTGATACTGCTAAGCTTTACGTGGAGTTATACCCATGGTATTATATGCCTTCTTCACTTCATAAAATTTTAATGCATGGGCCAGACATAGTTCAGAACATGTCAATTGTGCCCATTGGTTTTCTATCCGAAGAGGCATCTGAGGCTAGAAATAAAGATTTTAGAAAATATAGAGAGGGGCATTCTCGAAAGCATAGCAGTATCTCATGCAATGAAGATATTATGCACAATCTTTTACTGTCTTCTGATCCACTTGTTACAAGTATCCGTCCAAAAGGAAATAAGTTTGTAAAAAAATCTTCTTTTAAGGAATTTTATGAGCTTACGGATTCTGAGAAAAGTGATATCGAATTTGTTAACATAAATGATTTAGCGGACATCGATTCTGAATTTGAATTAATTGATGATGATGATGATGACGAAGATAATTAAATGATGTTATTGTTTTAAAATGTGTAACTTAGTAAATTAGAGCTTACATCTTAATTATTTATTGTACTTTTAATGAAACTAGGTAATTTATTATCAACTTACTTAAAAGTCATACTCTCATCAGTTCTTGTGAATATTTTTGTTAATATATATTTCTGTATATATATAATATATTTATAGACCTCTTAATAAGTCTGTCTGCGGTTTAAAGTAAATACAAATGGGGAAAAAACGTTTTTTTTTTTAAATTTTCATTTCCTTTTATCCCAGAAAGTGCACATTTGGCGCACTATGTGTCTTAGTATTAAATGTAGCTCTTAGTAATAGCATTACGATATTAGAGACCGCTACTTGAAACAAGCCCGGAATCAGGAGGGAGAGAGCTCGATACACTCATTTTCATAGTAAAATTTCACATTTTCTCAAATTACTCCCGAAATATGGGAGTTATGAAGAAATTCATCACCACAATTTATGAAGGCATTAAGTAATCGAATAAGATGGCATCATTAGTTTGGCATAATTTTACTCTTATTTTTCGGACATGTCTACGTCCAACCGCTCCCATACATTCGTTCCACTGTGCGACGACGTGGTACAATACAATCTTGAAAAAAAAAATAAAAATTAAATGTACCTCCCTTGCTTCAAAAATATGTTTGCGTAATTATAAGCTTTTAAATGCTAATTTTTGTTAGCCCCCGCCTACCCTGCCACCAAAATGGTTGTTTATGGAGAAGTGAAAAAAATCATGGCAGTAGTACATATAATGAAATTAAAAAGAAAAACTATCACGGCTAAGTAGGCTTTACAAGTTAACGAGTAATAGTCGACCAACTTAAATTTGCAGTTGGAGAATTGACCGCGACATATATCTATGTATGGGAGAACATGTTTTACAACTATGTTAGGTTTGTTTTGGGATAAATTCATCTCAAGTAATCCTAACTACGGAACCATTCATTGTGTGTGGTCCGACACGCACATGGCCGATTTTTTTTAAACTTATGTGAGAGATACAAAGATCATCAACCTAGCCTTTTCCCAACTATTTTAGCTTCCAGTCTTACCGGATACAGCTGAATACCAGTATTAGCGACTGCCTATCTGACCTCCACAACCCATTTAATGACTAACACGATACCCCTTGGTAAGACTGGTTGTCAGACTTTCGAGGTTCTGACGACCCGTAACGACTGTACAGATACAAAGATAAACAATTTAATTTAGCATAGAAAACAACTCCTCTGTCTAGACTACCTGTAGTCATTGAGTACACACTCATGTTATTTAATTAATTACTGTCGTCATTTGCATTGGTAATGTGGCCGCTTGCGTATTGGTAAATAGTGTGATTTATCGCGCCTTGCCGCGACTCGCGACCACCGACCCGTTCTGTCATAATACCCAGATTATGTCGGTTGTAGCTTTTCAAGTAATATTATGTTCATGTCGGTAAAAGAAATACTATTTTCCTTTTTCATTCTTACTAGAAAATAAACACCGGCCAAGTGCGAGTCGAACTCGCGCATGAAGGGTTCCGTACCATTATCTATAAATACGGCAAAAAAATCATGTCTGTTGTATGGGAGCCCCTTTTTTTTGGGTGCGAAACATCAAATAACTTCTCTCGCTCTGGACGGAGCGGGAGGATTTGTCAGATTCTTACTGACCACAACCCACCCGTATTCCTTCCTTTGTCAGGGGCCTCGGTAACCCTTTTGGACAGCCACGCGACCCCGGCAGGATGGGAGCCCCTTAAATATTTATTTTAATCTGTTTTTTAGTATTTGTTGTTATATCGGCAACAGAAATACATCCTCTGTGAAAATTTCAACTGTCTAAATATCACTGTTCATGAGGTACAGCCTGGTGACAGACGGACAGCGGAGTCTTAGTAATGGGGTCCCGTTTTACTCTTTGGGTACGGAACCCTAAAAACGTTATTTATTTGTAGATGCTGTGCATCACTGTTTCACACTGATTTATAGATACAGAGAGGAGGTCTGTGTCCCAGCAGTGGGAACATTATAGGCTGATTATGTAATCGATACAGAGACAAATTACCAGCTGTGCCTTCAGCTTCACTTTTATGAAAAGCCTTGAATTTCGCAGATAAAAAGTACCTTTATATTTTCTCCGATACCAAACTACTTTACAGACAATGACTGAAACTTTTTTTTTGCATTTAGCTGCATATCCGGTAGGCTCTAATAATCCTTCCTATCCTAAGGGCACGTCTTCCTGACCATTACCGCGCCCCCCGGTCTACTCTTTGATATGCAATGCTCTCTGTAGTCCCATGAAACATGAGGCTCCAGGGACTAGTGCGAATCCTTGGGTTCATTCGAGCAATCGAGTCTGGTTTAACCACGCTGGGGTCGGTGCATTTCATTCATTCATTCAAAAAAAAAAAAAAAACGAGACAATCAGACTTACAAACAGACAGCTTTATATAACCATAGTAAGGCTATTTTCTACATAGACGCCCCTGAATCGTAATACGTTAATTAAATAAATTACGTCTTGATTTGCATTGGCAAAGACGTTGATTTACCGCGCCACGCCGCGAGTCGCGACAACCGCGCGGCTTGTAGTGTCGTGTCATACTTACAACACGGCCGATCAATCATGTCGCGGTTTGTGTGGTCTGTTTCACATTTAGAGCTTGGGAAAATATCAATCCTCTCTCTCATAACATAACTTGGCTAATAGGTAGGTAGTATGTTTTTGTAAAGTAGTATTTATGTATGGGAAAATGTTTGTTGTTATCAAAATGGGTGACTTAAAAATTCAAACTTTTAAGAACAATTTGGTTTTGCCTATTTATAGAGAGCAGTGGTGGCCCAGTGGTAACGGCCGCGACTTACGAGTTGTAGGTCGTAGGTTCGAACCCAGACAGGCGCTTTACTTTGTGTAAATTATTTCATCACCACTGCTCTCAAAACGGTGAAGGAAAACATCGTGAGGAAACAGGCATGTCCTAGAACCAAAAATTCGAAGACATGTGACATCTACCAACCCGCACTGGGCCCGCGTGGTGGATTACGGTCCACTCCCTCTCACAGAGAAGGCCTGTGTCCCAGCAGTGGGAACATTATAGGCTGATTATTATTGGTTTATCCTATTTGTATGAATAAACTAAAGAAACGATTAAATATTGTTGTTCTTTGATCTAATACTACATATACACACATCAACACGGTCTAGGGATATTTCATACTCAATTAAATAACTCGAAAAGTACTGGCCGCATTGTAATCTTTCATACACCGATTTGTTTGTAATTTATCTCAGACTAATTCCAAATTCAAATTTTTGAAAATTCTTTTGTTTCGGTGGCATAAAAATGTCTTGATGTGTAGGAGAGGGAATTTTCATTTGTGCGAAATTTAGAAAACAATACGAATTACGTTTAGTTACAGTTTTTTTTCATTTTTAAACGAAAGATAAAGTTAAAATTGAGGTATTGTAGCCATGCAACGCCAACATTTGACGAGGGCGGAGATGTTACGAGCTGTGGGAATGCTGGAAGCTGGGTCTGTTCAGCGTAATGTTGCTGAGGCCATAGGGACCCACCAAAATGTAATTTCAAGATTGTGGACACGCTATCGTGCCACAGGTGAAGTAGCGGAGAGGCACCGGGGGCCAAGTCGCATCACTACCCCCAGACAAGATCGATTTTTGCAAATTACTGCGCGAGCTCAACCAAATGCAACGGCGACTCAATTGGTCCAAGGGCTGCGAGTGGAACACCAAGTGCTTGTGAGTGACCAAACTGTAAGAAGGCGACTGCATGAAAGCAATCTACGCTCTCGTAGACCACTCCGGGTCCCACCTTTACGGAGAGGCAATCGTGGACGACGATTAGAATGGGTTCGGAACCACGTGGACTGGGGCCGTGAGCAATGGTCCAATGTGCTGTTCACGGATGAATCCAGGTTCGGCTTCCATCCAGATTCACGAAGGACGCGTGTTTGGCGAGTTCCTGGACGATGGAGCCGTCTTCAGAACCCTCAGGAAGTTCACCCATACCAAGGAGGAACAATTATGGTTTGGGCAGGAATTCGTCTTGGAGGACGGACGGATCTCGTTTGGGTGCGGGGCAATATGACGGCAGAACGATACGTCCAACAGGTGCTGGGGCCCGTAATCTTGCCCCACAGAACACAAATGGGGCAAGATTTCCTGCTCATGCACGACAATGCCCGGGCACACACGGCGAGAACGGTAGCAGCTTGGTTACATACACACAATGTTAGGGCCTTAGACTGGCCTGCTCAATCGCCAGATCTAAATCCCATTGAGCATGCGTGGGATATGCTGCAAAGAAGAGCTCTGAAGGAAGTTCCTGAAAATCTGGCTACAGAAGATCAACTTTTTGCGCACCTCAGAAGGACATGGGACAATATTCCGCAGCAAGACATTGACAACCTTGTTCTGAGCATGCCGAATCGTTGCCGATGTGTTATGAACATCATGGGCGCTTTCTCAGACTACTAACTTCAAGTTTATAAACACAAATTTAATGATTTTTCTATTTTTTTCAGTTTTTACTCATAAATTAAAAGTTAATTCATATACGGTTTCCGTCTATGCTTAATTTTTTTTCCATTAAATCTTGAAATTTTAATCGAAGTACCTTAACCATTATTAAAAAATGGTAGAATATTAAATAACGTATCTTTTAAATATATACATGTCATATAAATAATTAACACATTGATAGTAATTCGCTTTTTTAAAAATATCCCTAGACCGTGTTGATGTGTGTATCTATACAACTAAATTAAATAGCGAGGAAATGCCGCCAGCATCCTCGGTACAATGCCCCGAGGGCCTTTTTTAAGCGTAACTTAGTTTTAATTTAATTTAGTTAATGTTAATTAAATTGTCTGTTTGTAATAAAATAATCTGTTTGTAATGTCATAATAACAGTTTTTTACTAAATGCATATGAAAGTATATACGGTACACATATAACAAAAAAACTACCTATTAAAAAAAACTGTCTCTTTGTTTCGGCTAATCATCGAAACGGCTGGACTGATTTTGACAGGACTTTCACTGGCAAATAGCTAATGTTACAAGGAGTAACTTAGGCTACTTTTATTTTAGAAAAAGCCACGCGGGCGAAGCCGCGGGCAGCAGCTAGTTTATTTATAAGTTAGCTGCTGCCTGCGGCCACGTGGGAGAATACGTGGCTTTTTCTAAAATAAACGTAGCCTAAATTACAATTTTATTTAGTTGTGTTGTGTTAGGTCAAAGAACAAGCGTGCCAGCCTAAGTTACTCCGTAATACATCAGCTATCTGCCAGTGAAAGTCCCGTCACTATCGGTCCAGCCGTTTCAGAGATTAGTCGGAACAAACAGACAGACAGACGGACAAAAATGTAAAAAAAAAATATTTTGATATATGTACCGTGTATACATCCATATGCATTTAGTAAAAAGCGGTTATTTTAATATTACAAACAGACACTCCAATTTTATTTATCTGTATAGATGTATAATAGATATAAGAAAATTAATAGAGGGTTGAACGAGGCTTTTTGAGATAATACACTGCTCCTAGTAACACCACCACTATTATTATTGAGTAAATTATAAATCTTATTCAACTCTCGAAAAGCCAAAGTTCATCAATTAAATTAACTTAAAAAAAAAACAATACTTAAATTAGTTCCTATTTCCTATTTTTCTCAGCTCGATTCGTAAATCCAATATTGATACACCGATTACGTATCGCGATCATAACTGGCGTTCATCCGCATTCTTCGTCTACCTATTCCATTTATTTATAGCTAGCTAGAAACCAGACCTCGTATTGTGTAATTCATACATAAAAAATACATAAATCAAAATATTATTGAATAAACGATAACTTTTTAACTTTTAAATCGTTTGTAAGTGGCGTTTTTGGTAGTGTAAATAATTAGCCGTAGAAATTGATAGATACTTAATTTTTAATGGGCAAATCGAATAGCAATTATTTGGGGTGTTAATTACGTATCTTAGCAGTTGTCGGCTATTCCATCCAAATTAGAGTCAGTTACATTCCGTTTCCCGATTCATACTCTTTAACAAACAAAGTTTTGGATAGAAGCAATGTTATATCTAGTTTTTTTTTGCAAGTACTTATACTTATGCCTTTCTTATTGAATTGATTTTCAAGTGATAGTGGGACGCGGATAAAAACATGTTTTTTTTTTCAGTTAGCATCACGGCAACAGAAAAGAACATTTCCAGCACAGTAAAGCAACTCAGTTAAACAAAGTAAAACAAGTCATTGGCAGAAATAGTAGGGCTGGATAGATAAAGTGTGCTTAAGGCGCTGACAAGACCTAATTGACCAAAATAGGCTTGTCTTAAGAAAAAATATTGCAAAATCTGTATAGTTTGT
This sequence comes from Atethmia centrago, assembly GCA_905333075.3. Classification (NCBI taxonomy): domain Eukaryota; kingdom Metazoa; phylum Arthropoda; class Insecta; order Lepidoptera; family Noctuidae; genus Atethmia; species Atethmia centrago. The sequence continues at coordinate 21,873,263 of HG995378.1, read as the reverse complement.
GGTAGCCGAAAAAATATATGTTAATTTTGAACATATTTCCCAGAACTTGGTTGTTACCAAAACACGTTTTGACAAAAAATCTCGATACAACCTAACGTTAAACTAACCTCTTACTTTGAGTTCTAATCCAAAATAGCTGCATTAAATATCAACATACGTTACGTATTTAATTGATAACAAGAACGTCTTATATTTGATTGCAGAACTTGGTTGTTTTTTATTTTCGATTATTCAACTCAATTTTGAGTAAATAGATAATTGCTTCATATTTTGCAATAAATTACAAGCGTTGTGTCATCGCGCTTCTCTTTCTTTTCTATGCAATCTGACAGTGACCGCGGTTTTTGTATATAGTTCGTACTATCTCGAAAAATGCAAACGTTTTTAATTAGGATAGCTTCTTCTTCTACGTGTCAACAGATTTTGTTAGATATTCAGGGCCCAATACTTTGCCCAGAAATAGTTGGTGGCGTTAGGAATGTTTTTTTTGGAACCAATTCCTGAAAATTAGCTGCCAGCATTATGAGAAAGAAAGAAAACTCAATTATTTAGCACAGACTAAAAGGCAGACTATGAGAACAGCTTACTTCCGACCGACGTCGCAAACACGGCTAGTTTCCTGAATGTATTTATAAATTACCCATCCAGTAAGTTGCTGAACATCCCACGCTTGCTACGTTGTATTGATTATTATTGCTTGCCACTTGGTCAAGGTTCGCCTTTTATTACGACTTTTCAGTACTAGGTAAATATTTAATAATTCACGAGATTGGATAATATTCGTTCACTTAGTACTGAGTAAGTATACTAAGTTTCGTTAATACGAAAGTGCGTCTTTAGTAAATAATCGTTACATCATTCATCAAGTGAAAAAAAAATTGTATACTAGTAAGTATAACAGTCTAGAATACAATAAATATGTACATTTTATTACACAAAGCGACAGCTAGCACATTTCACATTACACCAGTAAATCAGTAACTCATCATTCTTCTGCCCTTAGGATAAGGGCGCACTTTCTCGTTTTCAGGTCAACTTAAAGGTCTACCTACTGTAGTATATCTATGTACGGAGCGCGAGGGCATGGGCAGCCGCAACCTCCTTCTGCGAAGCAGTAATGCTTGCGAAGGAGGAGGCGGGACGGTTGAGGGAAAGGCAAATTTCGCGCCCTCTCGCCCCTAGCCGCCGCAGGAGACGCCCTGGGCGTCGGGAATCCCGGGCGTATTTCCGGCCACCGTAGGCGCGGGCTTGCGGACGGTGAGCAATGGGTAGCCTGCCGTCCGGTATGGACCAGGCCTGGGTCGAGGCGCGTTGTATTCCACGCGCGCCTCAAAGAAATGTCGTCAGCACAAGCGTAGGAGTCCACTAGGGCCGATGCCTGCCGGGGTCGCGGGAAGGTACCAAAGGGTTACCGAGGCCCCTGGTAACACAGGCAACGGAAGGAATACGGGTGGATTTTAGTCAGTAAGAGTCTGACACACCCTCCCGCTCCGCCCAGAGCGGGAGAAATTATTTGATGATTTCCCACGCAAAGAAAAAAAAAAGTGTGTCTGTGTAATATATATGGAAACACTGTCTCACACACACGAGTGTCGGGTAGCTGTCACTTATGTCAACTGTCACGAGGAATGACGACACGGTTGGCGTAATGGCTGAGCGATCGACTGCTGCGCAGCGTGTCGCGGGTTCGATTCCCGCACGGAACAAATATTTGTATGATCTGCAAGTAATTGTTCCGGGTCTGGGTGTTTGTGTTTGTGAATTTCTATGTTTGTAAACGCACCCACGATACAGGAAGAAATTCCTAGTGTGGGCAACGTTTTAAAAAAAAAAAAAAAAAAAAAAAAAAAAAAAATGGCGGGAAGGTGGACGTGAAGCGTACTAAAGAACGAGGACCTTGGATGTGCTAGTGAGCCTGTGAGTAAATGTGGTAATAGCCCTGAGAAAAAAAGAAAGAAGACACCATACCTGAATAGGAGGGGTTCCTTCTTATCGATGGTACAACTTGCTATATACCTCAATAGTAGGTATTGAACCAAGTACCTACCATGATAACTTGGAATATTTGACAAATCAGTCGGTACTATGACTATATCGCTATGAAGAAGTCTAGAATTGGTCTTAAGGTGGTTAGAAAGTCGCGGGAAGGTACTAATGGGTCACCAAGGCCCCTGGCAATACAGGCAACAGGAAGAAATACGGGTGGGTTTTAGTCAGTAAGAGTCTGACACACCCTCCCGCTCCGCCCAGAGCGGGAGAAGTTATTTGATAATTTCCCATCCAAAAAAAAAAAGGTGGTTAGAAAGGCTGATAATTAAATGTAATAATATGATTCAATTAAATAAATATAAATATTTCGTATGACAGTACCGAATATTGGTACCTTGAACCAATTAACATTGAGCCTTCAGTTTCAACAGCCTGAGTTTCAACCTTCCTTTCAATACTTTCAGTGAAACGTGTGAAGTAAATGCCTTTAAAATTGCTATTGCCACACACACGTGACTTGCGGTGGCGTGCGCGCAGCGTCTGTCGTGAGGTTGACGTCATGATTAATAGAAATGCGGCGCGCGAATCGTGCGCACTGCGCTGGCGCAGTAGAAAGCGGTGCGGTTTCACTTCGGATACCGCTACTATGGAACGCTTCATTTGGTATATTCAAATATGTGTTTGATGAAATCTGTTATAAGTATCAGGGAGATATAAATTTATGTACGCAGGTATCATCAATTCATCAGCTATATGCATGTATCCAAATTCGAATAAGGAAAAGAGAAAGAAAGATAGAGGTAGATAATTTAAATAATATTGCTGAATATGATCTAATGACTGAATGGATATTTGCTTTTAAGCGTTGGGTAATCCCCGTTGATCATGGCCGCGTCGCGCCGCGCCGTCCCGCGTCGTTCGGTTTCATAGGGATATTTATTTTTAATAACGAAAATATGAATATTTGAAAAAAATCACAGAGAGAATTATCTATACTAATATTATAAATGCGAAAGTTTGAAAGTATGGATGGATGTTTGTTACTCTTTCACGCAAAAAGTACTGAACGGATTTGGATGAAATTGGCACACAGATAGTTTATAACCAAGAATAACACATAGGATATTTTTTATCCCGATATACCCACGGGGTCAAAACTTATGCGGGTGAAACCGCGGGGCGCACCTAGTAGATAATAAAATAGTCTGTTCATACAAAAAAAATCATGAAAATATGTTAAGTAGTTTGAAAATAATATAGTTTTTTATGTTTTGGGCAGACATTACTTCCTGAATTTTTTTCATAAAGTATTTTACTACAATACTAAAATATTCACATATAGATTTTATGTGTATGCATTCTATAATAGTTTAACAGCATTTTTTTGCATAGGTAACTTACTTGTATTATATGAAGGCGCAATAACAGATTTAAAAGTCATAAAAAAAAAGTTAGTTAGTTTTTAAATCTGTGCCTTAAAACTCGAGCAAAAGGACCTGTCCATACTCAAGGTTCCAAGTAGCCCACTTATACGAATTTCCAAAGAAGAAAGGACTCCAAAGAAGAAAGGTCCAAGAAGAAAGGCCATTCCAAAACCAATTCATTTTTTGTTAAACAATTTTACGTGAAAACTTTATACCAGGTCACTTAGAAGAGGAGGCGAAACGCCGGGGCGTAACTCCGTAGAGCTCCGGCGGGATCTCATGGCGACATGGAGAGTGCGATTGTCGCAACCCAGTTCTGGGCACGCCACAATTGCAGCGATAAGTCCCCTCTTTGAGGAGTGGCTAGAGAGTCGGGAATCCCGGGCGGATTTCCGGCCACCGTAGGCGCAGGCTTGCGGACGGTGATCAATGGGTAGCTCGCCGTCCGATACTTAAGGACCAAGCCCGGGTCGACGGCGCGTTGTATTCCACGCGCGCCTCGAAGAGATGTCAGCACAAGTGTAGGGGTCCACTAGGGCCGATGCCTGCCGGGGTCGCGTAGAAGTTCGAAAGGGTTACCGAGACCCCTGGCAACACAGGCATTGGAAGGAATACGGGTGGGTTTTAGTCATCAAGAGTCTGACACACCCTCCCGCTCCGCCCAGAGCGGGAGAAGTTATTTGATAATTTCCCACCCAAAAGAAAAAGAAAGGTCACTCAGAAAGTTTTTATGTATGAAGACTGGCCAGTTGTAATCTATTTTGAAAATATGATTACTTTTAAGTAAAAATAGGTACGTTCCAATTTTAAAATTTCCCTCCACATTGTTTGCGAGCTAATTTAAATTATCGTGTCTCATTAAAAAATGGATCTGTGCTGGGAAAATTTTCGCGCTATGACTTTTTACGATTTCAAGTGTCGCCTGAAACCGGACGAAACGTACGATAGACTGCAAATGCCATTCATGGCCCTTCTAAGGCAACCGTGTATCGTTGGTATAACGAATTCAAGCGCGGTCGGTGGTGGCCCTTTGACGGCTGTTACGGAAGAAAACGTGCTAGCAGTGAAAAATTTAAGCCATGACAATAGGTGAATTATGTATCAAGAGATTCAGCACATACAGCAGGTTGGATCAGGAAGCCTTCACGAAATTCTACACGTGCATCTTCGCGTGAGTGGGTGAAATGGTGCCGTGATATGATAAACAAAATTTGAAGCGGGCTCGTCTCGGCGTGTTTATGACATAATTACAGGTTGGATTTATCATTAAGATCCAGAAACGAAGCGTCAGTCGACGATCTGGGTGTTTCAAAACGAATCAACGCCTAACAAAGTGAAGCGATCTAGAAGCGGGGGAAGATTTTGATCGCGAGCTTTTTCAATTTGACTGGCAACTTGGCTCAGTTCCTTTACGAAACCAAAGAAGCCTCAACGCTGAATGGTATACTACCAAATGCTTGACAGAAGTTTTCTCTGTTGTGAGCAACAAGCGACCAAACACAGGACTTCGCGGGCTACTGCTCCACCACGACAACGCGTTTTCGCACACCGCGCTCAAAACGAGGGACTTTCTGGACAGCACGCCGGTCAAACTCCTGGGTCACCCTCCTTAAACGAAGTGTCCGCGGCGGACTGGAAAAAGTGTTTTGAAAACTGGTTTAGACACATGAAACTTTTTATAGAGGCTAGTGGAGAGTAGTTTGAAAAGATTGAATAAAAAAATATTTACCAATAGAACATTTTTTTTTTATTTCGCAAAACTTACTGAGTGTCCCCCGTACATGCATCTCCACGCGTGGTCGTGAAGCATTTGTGACTAATTCGGTGTAGAATGGAATGCATTCTTTACCAATAAAAAATAAAATTGAAAACAAAAGCCAATCAATTATGTAGCTACGATTTCCACCCTCGCGTTGATTGTGGTGGGGGTGGCTCTGACGTAATCAATAAAGTTGACGTCAACTTCACGGCTCGTGGCCTAATAGTCGTGGACAGATATTATTCCTGACGTTGATGTCACGCAAGTATATTTTAATAACAAGTTACAACGTCATTGTCAATGATGCTGTCTATGACATCGGTTTAAGTAGTATTTATAATCTACCCACAATATCACCTACTCTTGCGACGTCAAAAAAACCGGAAAATATTGGCTAATGTAAGCATAATTTTATACAAGGGTCCGTGCACGTAATCGACTGATTTTGATAAATTTTATTAACTTTTTCTGAGAAAGGGAAAAATAATTTAAACAAAACTATTTGTGTTTTGAAAAGTAGAGTTATTTGTTTTGCATGTGGCTGGAAGGGATTTTTCAAATAAATTACGTATTCATGGAAAATCACTAATATTCGCAACAAGTTTTCTGAAAAGTGATGCGAGACTGGCGTTTGATCATTTTGTTACAAGAAACTACTTTTTATTTTGAACATTATAAAATGCCATCAGTATCATTATATGGTCCACTTGCATGTGGCAGAAGCACTTTTTTCAACTTCTATACAAAATATAGCAGAGAAATAGCGTCGAAAAAGTCATATATTTCTTTTAAACCCAGTCAGTATTGTATTTTTTCCTATTGTTTAGCAAACTATATCAAGAATTTAAAAACTCAAACATTAGTCTTCAGCTATCCTTGACATAAAATCAAAATTTTATTTTATCAATACCTTCATTAAGTAAATCAAAGGCGAAATATACTACAGTGATTAAACTATTAACAGGTGCTGTGACTTACATAAATGGTTTAGCACCACGAAAACTGTACTTTTGTAGTAACACAGACTTAATGCTTCAATTATTTCAAGCTTTTTGGCAATTAGATAAGAAATTGACAAAAAAGGGTTTTTTCGTGCACGGAACCTTAAGACAATCTACTTTGGAGGAGACAAAAGGTTGTATGATTCCCACCAGCTAAAACCCAGTAGAATGGGGATGCAGAATATTCTTGTGCAGATACCGCCAATCAGAAACACTGTTGCAAATACGTCAATATTGACTGAAATCGATGTACAGAAAATCGTTTCTACAGACCATAGATTCTCAGAGAAGCTCTTAATATTCGATTCCCTAATCAGAGACCAGAAGGCGTCACGGCAGACTCCGTAGAAGATTGCGGAACGGACTTGACAAAAGAAACTACCAGTGGTCCACGTAAGCCCTGGATCGAAAGAGCTAGAAGTCATGGGGAGAGGCCTTTGCCCAGCAGTGGGATGATGTAGGCTGACAGTAATCAGTGAATCAGAGGACGTGGGCACCGCTATAAAGTACTAATTTTTGTTACAGTCAAGTGTCCCCCCCGGCACCGGCTAAATAGATGGTTATGGAGATGTGAAAACATTCATGGCAGTAGTATATATAATGAAATTAAAAGGAAAACTATCACAGCTAAGTAGGCTTTATAAGTTAACGAGCAATAGCCGACCAGCTTTTTTAATTTTTTTTTGGATCTGAAATCATCAAATAACTTCTTCCGCTCTGGGCGGAGCGGGAGGGTGTGTCAGGCTCTTACTGACTAAAACCCACCCGTATTCCTTCCGTTGCCTGTGTTGCGGGGGCCTCGGTGACCCATTAGTACCTTCCCAAAGTTCCAGAAGTTGGAGAATTGACCGTGACGTATATCGATGTATGGAAGATGTTTTTCAACTATAATGTTTAGTATTTTTTTGGGATAAATTCATCCCATTTTGCCAACTACGAAACCCTTCATTGTGTGTGGCACGCACTTGCCCGGTTTTTTTACAAATTCGTGACTGTTTTGTTTCTCATTTCAGTTGGCCAATAGGTCTAAAATAAACGGTCTTAACCAATGCCGATGTGTACAAGACACTTTAAAGCAATCTTTAATGTGTTGTTTGTCCGTGATGACATCATCGGGCAACATTAACGCTTGATAAAAAGCGGCATGTCATCAGCATGTTGTTGTTCCAAGTTGTTAAGGAACGACATTGTCTGACATGACCGTTTTATGAGGTGTTGACTTTTTGTTATTGTTAATACTACAATTACCTTATTTATTAATTTACGTGTTTCAAGATATCAATTTACTCGGTCAAGTTGTCCGGCCTCCAAAGTTATTCAGGGCAAAGACAACTCTTCAGTGGGGCTCCTTATAGAGGGCATTGAATGGTTGTCTTCAGTCAGCTGAGGGTTCTGCTTGCAAAGGTATCTAAAATACCTTCAATACATCAATTTTATCGTCTACTGCTGAAGAAGAGATGGTAAATTTTCAAGCAGTAAGATTTCTTATCCACCGTTTACTTTCGAAGATCTTGCTCTTGGTCTAAAAAAATGTTTGTAAGGTAGACTTTAAAAACTCGTGAGATAATAATATAACCAGTTGATTTGAAACATTCCGTAATTTATCAGAGTCGATTTTGTTCGTTCAAAATTCAGAAGTGATAACAAATCGAAAACCTGTCGTACTGCTCGGAAGTTGAGAATTTTGAGATATCACGACTGACATTATATTTCAATTTCAAGACGGCCATTAAAATAATTAGCCCTTTTAGATGAAGATAAATCAAGTATATCGAAATACAGAATGATTTGAAGTGAAGTTGCTCAGAAATAAGGAAATAATCAGAAGAAAAAAAAAGAAAAAAATCTGTAGGTATCTAAGTCTTGTAGTAAATAGGGCGTTGTGGCGAAAGCTGGGAAAAACAATGAAAATTATGAATTGGAGCCTGATGCAGCAAGCTCCTCTGATTTAATGACATAACTTTAATTTCGGAAATCGGTGTCTTTGAATCTGTATTTTAGTTTTTTGCTACCGACTTCCGAAATGTTTTTAGGAAGTCGGTTGTTTTTTTTTTTTATTTGTTTTTTTATTACACGGTTTTTAGTAGGTTAGTTTTTAATTTTTCTAAGTTACAATAGCCTAATGTCAACTGCTCATGACCTTTTACAAAATATTGCTTTTCCAGATGCAGAGACGTTAATTGTTGAGGAGTTCTTCTGGTAAGAACCAGGAGAACTGCCCTTCACCATATACATTATGAAGAACATAAATGGCTTAGCAATCATATTAAAGTGCCTAATCGCAACTTGTTAAATACTTATTATTAAGTAGTTCCGGTGGCCATCTGTGGCCTTCATCATCAGTTCCACTTCACCAAATGGTGCTTTCCGAGAGCAAATACTATAAAAAATACCCAACTCGCTAAAGGTGTTCCTATAAAATTTGAGGATTTCCCTCGATTTCCCAGGAAATCAGGATGGCAACCAACCGATTATCCTTTAAAGTCAAAGTTCGCGAGCACATTCGTATGAAGCTGGCAGTATTATTACAATGGTAATGTTTTCCCATTGTTTGTCTTATCTGTTTTAGTATATTCGTGTATTTATGTGTATTTATTAGGTATATATATTATATTAAAAGTTTTTAATAGGTATATGTATATCCTTATATTTAAATAAATATTTATTTCACAGTTTTCGCTATTGCATCTACCACTGTCTGTCTCTGCATCACCCAAAGGTTGAGTGGTAGAAAATGCCTACGCCATTAAGTCCGCCTCTGTACATTTGCGTGCTTAAAGTATTAAATAAATACATAAATATAGCCATGCTATAGCTGTAGCCATGGCTCCTTTTTTATCGTTTATTAATCAATATTTCAGTTTACAACCATTTGTTAAACCTTTATACATACCACACAAACTATCGCAGGCATCTGCCCATACCTCTCGGTGCCACTAAGTATTAATTATTATTAATGAACAATTAGGTAGGTACATAGATATTTTTATTTACCTTTATAGACCGCACTGCAATGTAGAAAGTATTTTTATAATACCTTGAGCAGTTTATTTATAATTTATATCTTTTATTTGGTCAAGGACAGCTAATGAGACACAATTGATTTTCTATTTTTTGACTCCGAATCGGTGTCGCGCTTGTAATGTGTACAATGTCGGTTAATATTTTTTATTATTATTATTTCCTCTCAGAATACCTGCCATCTTATCTCTTCACCACCCTTGGTTGACTGGTAGAGAATGCCTAAGGCATTAAGTCCGCCTTTGTACCATATTTTGTGCGAGAAATTTAAATAAATCAAAGACATTTTGAGTCCTTTTCAATTTACAGTGGGATTTAAAATTGCAAGACCTCAAAGGGATCTTCGTGTTCTTCTCATACAAGTACAACGCGCTCCGAGAACACGACTCTTTTAGAGGGCCGGCCGTATAATTTACCCTGAGGCTCTACTTACCTTTTTTAAATAAAAGAGATTCATTATGGCGGTTTTGTTTTTCCTTGATGTCACATTTTAGTTTTAATTAGAGTATTTTTTCCAACTATGTGGGTGTCGGCTTCGAGTCTTACCGGATACAGCTGTATACCAGTATTTTACATGGAGCGACTGCCTATCTGACCTCCACAACCCAGTTACTGGGTAATACGATACCCCTTGGTAAGACTGGTTGTCAGACTTTGGAACTTCTGACGACCCGTAACGACTGTCAAAGATCTACAAATGACAGCCGGGACCAACGGCGTAACGTGCTTTCCGAGGCACGGAAGGGTCTTGGTATGTAGGTATAGATGGTCACCCATCCGCGGACCAACCGCGGCAAGCGTAGCTTAACCTGATCGATCGACCCGTGCGGCTGTTATTACTTAGCCACAAGGCCCTCACAGTCAAAACCGTATTAAAAATACGATTTCGAACGGATTGTCGGATTACGGCTGCTGTAGCCGATAGTCCCTATATCCAAAAACTATGTTAGTCAATCAATCTGTCTAGCCTTTTCCCAACAGTTTTTTTTTTTTTTTGGGTGGGAAATCGTCAAATATCTTCTCCCGCTCAGGGGGACAACCATCACTTCTTATAGCAGTATTATTACAATATTACTTCACAGTGGGAAAGTGATGGAGCTGTACAGGACTTATAGCTCCATCTCTTTCCCACGCTGAAGTAATATTGAAATAATACTGCTATAAGAGGTGATGGTTGCCCCCCTGGGCGGAGCGGGAGGGTGTGTCAGACTCTTACTGACTAAAACCTACCCGTATTCCTCCCTGTTGCCTGTGTTGCCAGGGGCCTCGGTGACCCATTAGTACCTTCCCGCGACCCGGCAGTTTCCCAACTGTGTTGGGATCCGCTTCCAGTCTTACCGGATACGGCTGCATACCAGTATTTTACATGGAGCGACTGCCTATCTGACCTCCACAACCCAGTTAAAGGGTAGCACGATACCCCTTGGTAAAACTGGTTGTCAAGGGTAAAGATCTTAGTTCGACCCATGCGTCTGTTATTATAATAATAATACCCGTGCAAATGCCTATCTGACCAGGGGCGCAACCATCACCTCTTATAGCAGTATTATTTCAATATTACTTCAGCGTGGGAAAGAGATGGAGCTATAAGTCCTTTACAGCTCCATCACTTTCCCACTGTGAAGTAATATTGTAATAATACTGCTGTAAGAGGTGATGGTTGCCCCCTGAACAACTTAGTTACTGGGTAACACGATACTCCTTGGTAAGACTAACTAGTCTTACCAAGTTGTATCGTGCCAAAAGTCTGACAACCGTCAGACTTTTGGTCTTCAGACTACCCGTAACGACTGTCAAGCAATCCGATCCGATCACTTGTAAAAACTCCATACCTAATGCAATCCACCTGGGAGATATTAAACTCATGAAGTCATCATTCAACTGAAGACCACAGAGGTAGATAACAATCATAATTGTCAATTATCGCGTGAAATGTGTAAAATGAGTACGTGTTTTATCTATAAAAGAAAGTCGTAAAAGTAATAACCATGCTGGGAATAGTTTGGTCACGGCTTAAAGTGAAAATTAACTATAGCACGTTAGTCAAGCGTGGTAACCGTGAATGACTCCCACATTGTTGCTCTTTAATAGTTTTCTGCAATTTTTTTAATGTTCATAACACAGTTTTTGTTAAATTGCTGGCGTGTGTGTGTTTTTGTTTGCAAGAAGAAAGAAATAAATTAATGAACTTTTCTAACGAATGAATGAATGATATATTTATTTGCAAGAATATAGGTAGCTGACATAAGTTCTTAGGCACTATGGGTTTCACTATATTCGGCATTCCAGCCGTGCAAATATTTAGATTTTACATATTGGTTATACATAAAGCATGCAGTACACATTTAATAATTATTAGAAATTTTAGTTTAGATTACAATACAATCAATAAAATTCAAATTAAATACAATTCTATCCATTTAAAATAATAAATAATATTAAAAAATAGCGATCAATAATAATGATGTCAAGTGAAAAAAAAATTGCAAGAAAAATGAAAATGTTTCAATGTTATTTAAGTAATGTCAATAATAATAAGTGGATGTCATAATCTCCAGTCCTTCTACACGTGCAGCCTGTGGGTCAGTTTCACTCAGCGGGCATACAGCGACCTACGCGTCCAATATAATAATGCATTGAGGGTACTGTTGGGGCTGCCGTGGCGTTGCAGTGCCACAGGGATGTTAGCGGACACGAACATTGATGGTTTTGCCGCCATTATTAGAAAAAGATGTGCCTCGCTGATGACGCGTCTGCGCGGCAGTACCAACACTATTCTCAGTGTTTTCGCAGATCGGTGGGATTCACCGATAATGCAGAGGTGGATGCAAGTCCACGCTGTAGTGTTGCTGTATGTTTTAGTTTTAGTTGTATATTTTTGTACCTACTAACACTAGTAGTTAAGGAAATTGTTACTAACCCTATGGACTTTGTCTGAAATAAAAGATTTTTTTTTTGTCCTTACATCTCGGGACCATGGGATCCCGGACCTTTGGAAGGCGTACGAGGGGTCGAAGCCAACTCGCAGAGGCCCCTTGGACAATTGTAATGGCATGAGGCACCGACGGACGATTATCCCTGTTTGCTCTATGATGGTGCAACGGGGGTTGTCCTTGGGGGACAACCCCCGGTTGATGCAGGACTATTGCAGAACATGGGAACAAAACATATTGGGCTATGGGTTTGGGAGGCTATAGTGGATCGGTTTCCTAAGACTATAGAAAGGCTATGGCCCCTACCTGATCAATGCTTTATATTAAATACACCGATAAAATGGCAGGGGGTGACTTGCACACTCAACAATGGGCCCCCGAAAACGGCCGCTAGCACATAGTGACGTAGTGACAAGGGGGCAACACTTCCTGAGGTGCTTGATGAGTGGAGAGGTATTCCACGGCTATCAGGACAATCCCGGAAGTACGGTCAAGATCCCTACCGGATCTTACTGGAATACTTCCTTCCTCCGAGCACGTTTGCTCTTGCGAATCAACACTCAAGCCGGCCAATAAAGGCAAGCCAGAGATGAGGAATAAGACTTCTCCCAGGAGATAGGGTCCGTGGGGTCGCTACTGCCCAAAAGCTCGCCACATGCTGCCCTGCGGGTTTCTGTATCTCTCTTAGTTTGGCTCCTTACCCCAGAACCGTTCCGGCAAAGTAAACTCTACTGACATAGACCCAGAGTTCGGAGTGCGCAAGCCCCACCACGACGTCAACGTAGAGATACGGCGGTGGGGTTATTATTATTATTATTTCGTTTATTTATTTTTTTACATATAAAATATATTTTAAAATATTTCTTGAAAAAAGGTATAAAAAAAAAACATTTGAAAATATAAAAAATAGTGGTCCGCCGGTGTCGGGAGCAGAGTCCAAGCTACCGGTGGTTAGGACTCCAGAGACAGGAACCTCCTCACAATGCGGGCCGTATCGAGGAGTACTGCCTTCTGAATCAGGCCCTCGATCCAGCCGCCTAACGAGAGCCTCGAGAGATGATGGTTGAGGCTTTCAGCCATCAGGCCATTGGCCGTAACGACAATCGGCACAATGACAGCCGAGACAATTATTATTATTATATTTTTTATTTGTCATAGAACTTTTCTATCGTCCTATTTATGTAATGCGATATATTATGTCAAGTCTCAATTAATTGTAGCACCTCTTTTGTAGCTACTCTTTGGAAACGTTTGGAACTTAAGTTTAGAACCATGACTTAGGTCATCTGCCTAGCCTTTACCCAACTACGTCGGCGTCGGCTTCCAGCCTAACCGGATGCCGCTGAATACCAGTATTTTACATGGAGCGCGTATCTGACCTCCACAACCCAGTTACTGATGTAACACGACACCCTTTGGTAAGACTGGTTGTTAGACATTCGAGCTTCTGACAACCTGTAACAACTGACAAATGACAGCTGGCTTAACGTGCTTTCCGAGGCACGGAGGGGTCTGTAAAGCACCCATCCACGGACCAACCGCGGCAAGCGTAGCTTAACCTGATCGACCGACCCGTGCGGCTGTTATTACTTAGCCTCAAGCCATGAAACCATGCACCATGACTTACGAGACTTCTTATCTCGCGTTAAATAGTTCTTGGTTCTTGTCCATAACGCTAAAAGACCGACACGATCTGTAACTTGTCCTTGTTTTCTGGGACTTACGATTGTGCTAATAATTAGAAACATAGGTACCTACTCCCAATTATGAGCATAAGATTTATTATCTATTAATCTTCTTTATTTGGCGAAGAGTCCATCTACCACGAGCTATATTTTGCGAGGTGTTGCACTGTGCTATCGATAATTCATTAAATTTTTGAGCTTGTTGATGAATTCAATCTACCTTAACATTACTAAGGATATTTCAGGTTCGGTACCACAAGGTGTCGTTTTGCATCCTCGTCAAATTCAAGGAGGTAACTATGCTAATGATTCTCGACACGAATCAATAATAAAATAAGTAGGTCTTTTTTTTTCTAATTTTCGGAAATCGGCATGTGTGGGACACCCATAATAAAACGCGGCCCGTGTGATACCGCACTGTAACTGCCCTTTTACACACACACTACTGCATACGCAATGAGGTGATTCTGTTCTGTGAAAGTGGTGTATTCTAAAATACTGTCAAACTTAAATAACTAAAAAACAAGTATGTATTAATTATTGAGTAGGTATCGTAATTTTATTTGATTATAAATGTCTTTCATAGCAGCCTCCTGAAATTTGTCGAGGATGCAAAACGACACCTTGTGTATACCTACTACTGTCCATGATAATATTAAAGCTACTGTATTTTCGCTTCAATTTTATTAAAATTTGCTAGTATAAAAGTTCCTACGTAAGTAAGTTCTTACATAAAATCTATTAGATAATCTTTATCAGCGTCTTCAGCAGAATCGTTTTCTGTTTTTATTATATTAATCAAAGTTTTATGTATAATCAGCACGCTATGCCAAAGGATGTTGGATTTATCTACACAGGAAGATAGTGCGTCCTGTGATTAATTTAAAAGTAAAGGCTCATCTTTATCATCTTGATATACCAGAATTGTGCCTTTGGGACGTTTGCTCATTAGCTAGCATAGATTCATTATGATCTCCTTCTTACGGTAACTTACTGCCTTAGTCAAATCGTCAGTCATTGGGCGACTACCGATTGCTGTTATTGCTGCAGAGTGCTTAAAATGCATTTGATTTCAGCTCTTTGTTGCAATCCCGACGATCAGGTTTGAGTGATTGTTTAGTAAATTATTAAAAGTATAAGCTACGATTTATTTTGTTAATACTTCACCGTGAAAATTTAGGGGAAGTGAGTTTAAAGTGAGCTGTCAAAAAAGTAAATTCCTATGTTTGTAGGTTTGGATATGTGTGGAATCACAGCTCACTTCAGACTCACTTCACCTATGTTTAGATGGTGAGATTACAGAATAGACATGCACTGTTTTAATTAATTTTCTAAACTGAATGTTTTAACAGTCACACGCTGCATGGGTCTAATTTTTCTTCTTCTTACTATTTAGTTAGACTGTAGGTCTGCCTAATCATTTTCTTTTTAGGTGTCTGTATGACAGTCTTGTCACACAGAATAATTGATTGTAGGTCGTTAGTCAGTTATATTATTTATTAATCAATGCATGAGATGAGGAAATGTCCATATGAAGTAAAATAATGCAATTTATTCGATATAAACAATGCATCAGGAAGGATATTAGTATGCGTCACAGGTGTAAGAACGCGAATGACATCTGAGACTAGATAATAGATACAATAGCTTTGTTACGAGTATTTATTTAATACTTTACGCACACAAATGCACAGAGGCGGACTTAATGCCATAGGCATTTTCTACCAGTTGGGTGACGCAGAGACAAACTGTGGTAGGTGCAATAGCGAGAATTGAGGAATATATATTTATTGATATATAAAGATATACCTATTAAAAACTATACGATACATTTTAAATACAATACTTTGTTTAGTGAGCACCTAAGAATGAATGAACCAGTGTCGAAATAAGACAAAACACAAGGTAAAAATACCGGCCAAGTGCGTGTCGGACCATGCTCAATGAAGGGTTCCGTGGTTGGGATGACTTGGGCTGAATTTGGTTTGAAAAACAAACTTAACATTGTAGTTGAAAAACATGTTCTCCCATACAAAGTCAAAGTCAAATTATTTATTTCAAATAGGCACATAAAAGGCACTTTTGAACGTCAAATCTAACAAAAAAAAAAATAGAATTGATTCTAGTTGCCCCTTCCAAAAGGTAGTTTCGTATGGAGAAGAATGGGCAAGAAACTCCACCGTTACTCTTTTAAAATGTTTTACAAAATTTTGTATAGGTACATTTTAAAATTATATGTGAAGACGATGCACCTAGAATAAAACTACTATACCAAAATAGGTAAAAAAAGAATGAAAAATAAAGCAATGACAGATAAATGAATTATGTGATAGGTACATGAATGATGCTCACATATTTACAAACATTGTAAAAGTATACGTTTTCCTAAAAATAATAAATAAAGTCAGTGTGTGAGTTAAAGTAATCACAGAATTAAATTTCAACATTGATTTATTATATGTATCAAATAATAAAGTAATTATATTTATTTACATAACCAAATAATAAATTGTACAATTAAAATAGCAACCAGTTTGATTTTGTCTAGAAATACTACATCTATATACGTCACGGTTAATTCTCCAACCGCAAATTTAAGTTGGTCGACTATTACTCGTTAACTTGTAAAGCCTACTTAGCTGTGTGTTTTTTCAACTTAGCTGCCAGGAGCGGACACTTGACTCTAACAATAATTAGCACTTTAAAGCATACTTAATATTACGCAAACGGATACTTGAATCGAAAAATGGTGTTCACAGACCCGCAATATTTTTAAACAGCCTACGACGATACCCCACGACATGGGAACGACGAGAAAAAAAATATCATCCCCATATTACGTGCAAGGGCCCCTAAAAACATTTTTTTTTTTCAAGATATTCTAGCACTTTGTCGGCATGATTAATATTTAAACCTATGCCAAATTACAGCTTTCTAATACTAAGCGTCTCTGAGCTACAGCGGGGACAGACAGACAGACAGACAGACGGACATGGCGAAACTATAAGGGTTATATATGTTTATGTTTACTACGGAACCCTAAAAAGCTTAAAGGCTGGACGCAGACAGGCTCGACGCAGCAGTGCGACGCTTTTCTGCGATATAATCGGTAGAAAAATTTCAAACAGACTTTCTATGAAAACAGATTTTCAATGCGATACTTCGTGCGACAAGTCGCGCCTATCTGCGGGAGCCTTACCTACTGATTTTCTTTTTTTTTTTGTTGTGGTCTACATAAATCGGATAGCCTATTACTAGTCGAAAAAGATAATCTTCTCACCGCAGAACGACCGATCTGTTCTCGTGTAGCTGAAGGGGCCGTGCAGGAAATCGACTGATTTTGATCAATTTTGATCACTTTTTGTGAGAAATACAAAAATTATTTAAATTATTTTTTTTAAGATTTAAAAAGCTAGGTTCTTAGTTTTGCATGTGGCTGAAAGGGACTTTTCAAATAATTTAGCTATTAATGGAAAAACCCTAATATTTTTCGAAAAATGTCGCGAGACTGACGTTCAATCATCGTTTTACAAGAAACTACTTATGATTTTGAGCATAAAAAAATATCATCAACATCATTATATAATATATGGTCACCTTGCACCTGTGGCTGGATCACATTTTTCAACTTCAATACAAAAAAAATAATTTAAAAAAAACCAATTAGGTATGTATTTTAAAGAAACCCTGACCTGTTGTATATAAGGCGTGTGAAAGCAGTGGTGATCTACAACTCGTAAGTCCAAATCCAGACAGGCGCTTTACTTTGTGTAAATTATGTCGTCACCACTGCTCTCAAAACGGTGAAGGAAAACATCGTGAGGAAACCGGGCATGTCCTAGAACCAAAAAATCGAAGATATGTGACATCTATACCAACCCGCACTGGGCTCGCGTGGTGGATTACGGCCCACTCCCTCTCACAGAGAGGAGGCCTGTGTCCCAGCAGTGGGGACATTATAGGCTGATTTTGTTATAAGTATGGCGTGTGCTAACTGACATAATTATGGCAAATATTTTAATTTAATGTTTTGTGTTCCGTATTGTAAATTATTTTGCATACTAATTGTAAAAAATCACATACCTATTACAAAGCGTCTATCATTATAATTGGGTGTCTTTACCCAATTAGTTGTATCAGTGATCCACCATTTCTACTGAAAATAATAGGAGTGTTTATCGGGAACTGAAACCCTTACGGCGCTGACAAGAGGCAAATGATCAAAATAGGCTTGTCTTAAGAAAAAAAATTGCCAAATCTGTTTAGTTTGTGGTAGCGTAAAAAAATATAGGTATGTTAATTTTGAATATACTTCTTAAAACTTGGTTGTTACCAAAACACGTCCTGAAAAAAAATCTCGATACAAACTAACGTTAAACTAACCTCTTACCTTGAGTTTCAATCCAAAATATATGTATTACATATCAACACACGTTACGTATTTAATTAATAACAATAACGTCTTATTTTAATGCAGAAATTGGTTGTTTTTTTTATTTTCGATTACTCAAGTCAATTTTGAGTAAATAGATAATCGCTTCATATTTTGCAATAAATTACAAGCGTTTTGCGTGTTCTATGCAGTCTGACAGTGACCGTGGTTTACGTGTTGTCAGCGTCTTAAGTCCCATGTAATAAGGGGCGAGCCTACTGCCATCAAAGACAAAAATCCAGACTCCGGGTTGCTAGTGAGATACTCTAATGGAAAAACCCAATATCATTTTGCCCGACCTGGGAATCTAACCCAGGACCTCATGCTCAGCAGTAGCACTTGCGACCACTAGGTAGACCAACGAGGCGGTCGAGTTGTTTGTATTTAGTGTCTGTAAAACCCATTGCTACATAGTGCGAATGGTATTTATAACTTATCAAGGATCTTGTAATGACAGGTGTAGTTTAATTTCATTTATTCCGTCTGTAATTACTGCGGAATTAAGTCGAATATGCAGGTGGCGACGTGAGTAATGTGAACTTGGTTCCTGAAGGTAACTTTTGTAGCGTGTTTTTTGTAATTAATATTAAAGCAATTTGATCAGGAGGTGTACCTACGTGACGAAAGCAGGTATTAAAACAATTAATACAAAATTGATACCAGCCTGTAATTATCCCCGTTGTACGGCAAAGGCCCTGTGATCAGTGTAAATTGATCTGGCTTGATGACATACAGATAAGTAAGTAATTAGGTATACGCAATTTGATGGAAATTGTTCTATCAGAATCACGTCGCACCGTCGCGCGAGATACGAGAACATTTGAGATACGAGAAAATATTGAGATACGAGAAAATATTGAGATACTAGAAAATATTGAGATACGAGAAAATATTGAGATACTAGAAAATATTGAGATACGAGAATATATTGAGATACGAGAAAATATTGAGATACTTACGAGAAAACATTGAGATACGAGAAAAAACGGCAAGTTTAGGTAAGTTCAAAGTTTTTACACACTGGAGTGGGTAAAGTTGCGCGAATACCGGCTTCTGTTTTTTTGTTAATTAAGTACTTACTCGTATGTTACTATAAGTGATTATGTTTGCTCATTAGATAGTATTAAAAGTTATTCCCAGATAAGTTTCGATTTAATTATAATAGAGAAACCTGTGATGAATCCGTATGTTTTATTTGTATGTTCGAATTATTAAAAACTGCGCAAACTTAGGTACACCACCCTACCCTACTCATAGAAATAGTAAGTACTTTATAGATTGTAAGTAGAGGGGGTCGAATTTCGACCAATGGACGACCACTAGTAATGGATAATTATACAAATAAATATTTCAGTATTTAACTTTTTTTAAATGATGACGTTAACGGCTCCTGCATACTGAGGCGATATCGCGCGCGCGACAGGCAGCAATATGCGTGTCGCGGCCGCGATATCGCCTCAGTGTGCAGGAGCCTTCCTGTCGCTGCTTAGTTGCTTATTACTAAGGTGAGATGTTACACATCATATGAGACTTCTGTAAGGCTCGCTCGTTTTTTTACCGGCCTACGCTGTCCCACTTCTGGGCAAAGGCACTCCACTCCTCCCATCTTTCGCGAGCCTACATGTTCTCTTTCCAGTTGACGGAACCTATCCAGGTCGTCCCGCCAACATCTCCTAAGACACGGTAAATATAAAGTAAGAACACTCACACATAATAATCACGATCACTCTCTCTTCCAATACCACATTTCACATCAAAATGATAATTGACGTTCAAAATTAAAGTTGAATAGCCCAAAAAGTCGTAATTACCGAGTCATTACGGGGAACGCCGCACGCCTGTTCAAACTAATTCGAGTTAATGAGCGCGACAAAAAACCGACAAAGGTGTTATGAATAAATAATCACTTAACAATCGTAAAAAAATAAAAAATAACCCACATAAAAAATATAAAAAGGTTTTTATTGACTGCGCCTGAGACGTCTCTGTCTTCCTGGCGTAACTTCTGATGCTATCTTGTTCTCGGAAGGTTGGTCTTTTGTCTCTTTCTGGCTTGTTTATGGGGTGATAATGCCATCCTTTTCTAACATCAATCGATAACCCTAGACACTCACGACAACCAGTTGTGAACGCCGCGTGGAGTTAATGGATCGGTGAAACGTTGCTGTTCAGGATATTTTTTTGAATTTAAAGAAGAGTTGTCTAATTTCTAGAAATTGCATGGTTAACGTAATACCGTTAAATAATAAACCCTAGATTTTAATCTTACTGAAGGGTACCTACTACCAAATCTACTTTAGCAGTCTTGTTTGAAAATTAAGACAAATCGTATGAACCAAATGTTCGATGCTACAGTGAGTCTTGTGCTTCCTTAATTAGCAAAAAAATCACATCAGCTACAAGTTTAACCTATCCATTAAATTCCTAAAACAAAAAATAACCACTTTGAAAAAATGTTTTTTCATTCTCAATAAATAAATTAAAAAACTATTCCTACGAACTGCAACACTGTCCGATCCGCTCAGCATTCCTATCGATGGGCTGAATGAAATACAAGCAGGCCGGCGCTTTGTACTCCTCACAAGAGCGGCAATTTATATTTAACTTTTAGAGATCCGCACGCGTGATATACAGACGCAGGAAACTCATTAAAATTATATTCATGTGCGCAACAAGTGCGACTGATTTTTTTACGGAGTTTTGTAATCGGTTTGGGAAGAGTATGGTGGGAACCATTTTGTTTTTTTCTACACCCGAGAATTCAACATTGTTCTATTAAAGCGTTGACAAGACCCAATTGACCAAAATAGGCTTCACTTAAGAAAAAAAATTGCCAAATCTGTATAGTTTGTGATAGCGGAAAAAATATATGTTAATTTTGAACATATTTCCTAGAACTTGGTTGTTACCAAAACACGTTTAGAAAAAAAATCTCGATACAAACTAACGTTAAACTAACCTCTTACCTTGAGTTTTAATTTAAAATATCTGCATTAAATATCAACATACGTTACGTATTTAATTAATAACAAGAACGTCTCATTTTAATGCAGAACTTAGTTGTATTTTATTTTCGATTACTCAACCCAATTTTGAGTAAATAGATAATTGCTTTATATTTTGCAATAAATTACAAGCATTGTGTCATCGCGCTTCTCTTTCTTTTCTATGCAATCTGGCAGTGACCGCGGTTTAGGTGTTGTCAGCGTCTTAAAGTACCGACGTCTGAAAGAATACTTGAGACAAAAAAAAAGTTGTCTTTTTATTTTTTGGCCTGTGCCACTTGCAAATTAAAAATAACATTAAGTTCAAAGAACCCATTTAGATACACTAAAGTGATACTTGATTCATCGTATAATCTAAAATAATATAAATACACTAAAGGCACGAAAACAGGAAAAAACTTAAGTGAACGGTGAAGGAAAACATCGTGAGGAAACCGGCATGTCCTAGACCCAAAAAAAATCGAAGACTTGACATCTACCAACCCGCACTGGGCCCGCGTGGTGGACTACGGCCCACTCCCTCTCACAGAGAGGAGGCCTGTGTCCCAGCAGTGGGAACATTATAGGCTGATTATGTGTTATGCGAACGAAGTCACAGTTTCCTGCGGCAAATGGGTACATCCAAAGATATAATAATATATTTAGATAGACAGTTAAAGCCATGAACTCGTTGAAAAATATTGCGACCAACAGTTGGCCGCAAAATGCACGCACACTAGAATAACACATGACAGCACAACGACGTATTGCGAGTGTAAGATGTAGCTGTCACGCACACCAGCATACCAAAGTTGGCGTGTTTGTTTAAGACGCTGACAACACGTAAACCGCGGTCACTGTCAGATTGCATAGAAAAGAAAGAGAAGCGCGATGACACAACGCTTGTAATTTATTGCAAAGTATGAAGCAATTATCTATTTACTCAAAATTGAGTTGAGTAATCGAAAATAAAAATAACAAAGTTCTGCATTCAAATAAGACGTTCCTGTTATTAATTAAATACGTAACGTATGTTGATATTTGATACAGATATTTTGGTTTAGAACTCAAAGTAAGACGTTAGTTTAAGGTTAGTTTGTATCGAGATTTTTTTTCAAAACGTGTTTTGGTAACAACCAAGTTCTGGGAAATATGTTCAAAATTAACATATATTTTTTCCGCTACCACAAACTACACAGATTTGGCAATACTTTTTCTTAAGAGAAGCCTATTTTGGTCAATTGAGTCTTGTCAGCGCCTTAAGTTATTTTGCAGCGCGACACACTATCTAGACATATGAATAATCAAAGGGTACGTCAAAATCCACAAAACGACTGTACAGAACCATGACATACCTAGTTTAAATATTTTAACACCCACCGTATTAAACCAATTTCCCACAGGCGACCGACCACCGCGGCTAACTCCCGTTTATTCCATGGCCCTAATTAATTTTATTCTGTTTTTATGTGCCACACAATGAATATATCAGACCTTTAGAACCATAGCCGTTATCTATGAAACTGTAAATATTCTCGTAGTTGTGATGAATACCTAGTATGGAAGGCGCTGTTGTCTGTGATACAATGATTTTTACCGCACTGGAACTGTTATTTGCCCCTCGTCATGGAAAAAACCTTTTGGCTACAGGACATGGTGTTTCGTCGTTCTACAAGACAGCACAATGTCTAGCTAGTACAAAGTGAAGTGCTACTAACATAGTATTAAGCCTTTTTACCCGACTGCCCCAGAAAGAGGGTAATGTTTTTCGAGAGTATTTATTTATTTAACAGTTTATGTACACACATATAAACAGACAAAAAGAAAGGAACAGAAAAATACGTACAAAGGTGATGCTTATTTCTAATGAAATCTCTTCCAGCATACCTGCAATAGGACAGTAGACATAGAGATGTAGACAACGTGTGTAAGGTAAAAGAGAAAACAAAATACATAAAAACAAAATAAAACTATTCACTAATTTAATTATACACTATGAGAATATACTTACATAAATACATAGGTACTTCTAAAATAAATATCACTAAAATACTTATATACTTATAATTAATAGTATAAAATAATAAATACATAATATGCAACTATGGCAAAGTGGAAAGATAGTGTTCTTTCACTCTTCTTTTAAAAACACCAACAGTTTGGCAGTCCCCAATGTATCTATGTCTATTTCTTTAGCACGCTCTGTAGCCTAACCGGCTTGATGGACTTTACCATAAGAGGTGTCGTTAGATTCGTCTTAATTGTGGAAGTGACATAGGCTATATAATATTTACATATTGCATCTGGAAATACATAAAAGGAGAAGGTTTTTTTTTTAAATAAAGTACAACAATATTGATATCAAATAATAACTAGTAATGAGTCAATTCCATATATATCTATATATTAATGAAACTAAAAACCTTGAAATAAAACAAATTATTTAAAAAACAAAAAATTCGACTGCTAAAACACATAACTGAAAAGACAAAAACAAGCATTTTGGAATCGCCGGGGGGGACAAACAAAAGTTACCGACACCATATTTCAGGTTATTGGTTTCAATACTCCTCGCCTGCAATACCAAAATTCTATGATTATAATGCTTGTTTTTCTCTTTTCAGTTGTGTGTTTTAGCAGTCGGGTTTTTGTTTTTTAAATAATTTGTTTTATTTCCTTACCTAAAGGCACCAACGATATACTTTTTTCTGTATTGTTCATTTTTTTACTTAGAAAATTTAATTTTGTAAACAGGTTAAATAAAAAATATTATTTATTATTAAAACAAAAACCTTTACGCAAGTACTAATTTAGACCCTTTTTCAGGAAAATCATCCTTTGGATAGCAACTATAATAAAAGTTAAAACTGAATGTGCCAATTTCCTAATACTACGTATTTCTGGAGTTGTCGATTCGCCCTCAAATAAATTAACGTTGTACGAATCGCCTACAGAAAAAATGATATTATTTAAAAGCATCGATTCGCCGGTTCGGGGGATAAAATTCTAGCGAATCATCCAATAAGCCAACATACTCGTATATCAACATTACACTGTGATCATAGATCATTCTGGTGTTTATTATGAAAATATTTCTTCATGTTCAATATTATTGATGAGGAACAAAATTTGTTTTTGTTATGCCCCAAATATCGACACACGAAACATTTCGCCTTAGAAACAATCAAACATCATCATCATCATCTGCCTAGCATTTTCCCAACTATGTCAGGGTCGGCTTCCAATCTGCAGCTGAATACTTTACATGGAGTAACTACCTACCTGACCTCCACATCCCAGTTACTGGGTAATAGGTACGATACCCCTTGGTAAGACTGGTTGTCAGACTTTCGGGCTTCTGAAGACCCGTAACGACTGTCAAAGATCTACGAATGACAGCCGGGACCAACGGCTTAATGTGCTTTCCGAGGCACGGAGGGGCCTTGGTATGTAAAGATGGTCACCCATCCACGGACCAACCGCGGCAAGCATAGCTTAACCTGATCAATCGACCCGTGCGACTGTTATTAGATTACTTAGCCACAAGCCCCTACATCTACTACTATATTGTTTCTAAGGCTTGTACTTATTTATAATGAATGTGTCGCGAATCGCGAATCAAAAGTCCGGTCATCATCACTCTTCTTCTATTTATCTTTCATAGCCCTCATCACAGCATACAACCCTTTTCTTACCATCTTTTACAGAATCCATTAATCCTTTCTTTGGTCTTCCCGAACGTTTATCACATTACCATCATTCAGAATTCATCCTCAAAACTTTCCTGACGACATGTCCCACATTCCTCTACAAGGCGGTTCGATAAACGTCCAAAAAGATCGATATGAAAGTTACCTCGAATTATGTACAAATATCGTGACGTAGACACATTAAAATCACACAAATAAAATACAAAACATCTAATTTACATAACATTAAAGAACAAAAAAGTTTACGACTTCTCATACGAGCTAATTGGTATATATTCCATGGACACCCATCATTTTATGAGTGTTTAATTCATTGCTATACGGACCTCGCTGCTTTGAGCTGTAATTGACACTTAAGCGGCACTTTTAATGGTATGGTCTGTTGTATAGTTTATAGCCATGAACTGAAGTGTTTTAGGGATCAATGGGATTGATTGGAAGTTATATTATCCTTGTTCTGTATGGTTTCCGTGCATAGTCTCTTCCTTTTTTTAACTAGGTCAGCGAAGCACAGAACGCGGCCCGCTGTCACTTACGAGTGCCGCCCGCCAACAATTTAAAAAATACGGGAAATATAAGAAAATGATTAAATACATGTTGACAATGTTGGTAATTAGGTATACATACCTAATTACCAACATTATCAAGCATGTGATGCTAGCTTGCGATCGGAACTATTCGGGTAGCACTTAGGTGAGTTCGGGTGAGTGGGGTGAGGAGCGGCGCGCAAAAAACATCTCATGGCAATGCAATGCCAAGCATTGAAGGAATCGATTAAATTCTTATAAAACGTTTACCTAGTTATTTTTGTTTGGGCACATTATGAGCCAAAGGTGCCAGGCCCGCCTTTGGCTCACAATGTGCCCGAGAGGCCCCTATTCTAAGTCTAATATAAGTCTGTGCATCCCTGAACTACACAGGTCCTTAGGTGTTAAGGTTATGAAACTTAATATTCTACGGATTGCTGATCATAGGAGACAGGACGGTTCACAGGACTGTGAACCGTCCTGTCTCCTATGATCAGCAATCCGTTCATGGGACCATGAAAAACATTATGATCTGTAGTGATTGTTAAACTTGGACTTCCGTGGGGCGCAGAATGAAAACAGTTTTTTTTTTTATGAACACTTTGAATAGGCTAATTCTCTCGTTTGCCGTCAATGGTGACTGAACGAATGGATAAGTCATCCAGCAACGGATGGATAAGCATGAGAAGCTAGCATGCTTTTTTTCCACCAATACATGTTGCTGTTGCTAAACCCTTTAATGAATAAGATGACATATCTTGTTCATTCATTCACCTGTGGACGTTATTAGGAGTATAAACAGATATTTGAATAACTTTTACCCCATTAGCCTGTCGTGTCCATCCGTCCTGGTGTATCCCTTTTATTGATTAGGTATGTTTCCAAATTCTTCCTCGTTTTTAATGTGCGTGTATTTTTTTTTCAGAAATAGACACGAGTACAGACTTTTTATTTTTTTTATTTATAAATGTAAACCGAACATCAAAAACTGTAATTAAAAAACGCCTCTAGAACCTACCACACACGAGCCGCGCTTGACTTGTACAAATTGACATCTATCCATCGAGTACCATTAGAGGAACCGGTATGACGTCACAGCGGTAAGTACCGACCACCCTGGAGGTAGGTTCATTAGATATACATATATCGATACTTTAACTAGTTATGTTAACTTGGGCCAGCTTGTTAGTGGACATGTATTTTCAATTTAATTTATTAAGGAGTTGTATCGTGATTGTTAGCCAGTAAGATAAATCTGTAAGAATAATATCTTAAGTTCTTAAGGTTTATTAGCCAAGAGACACAGACATCATTTTAATTTACGAGGACTTAGCTTTATCCCCTTAAAAGTGTAATTGTAAAACTTAACGTTATCTAATTGAACTATGTGCAACCCCGGATTTATGCCTAGTCCTGCAAGGCCTCGGCCTAGGGGCCCAGCTTATGCCTACCTGACAGGAGATGCAATCATTTTGCAAGGTCGCTTCGCGGGGTCTTGCGTCATAGTTTCTCATATAACTTTTGCTTTTGTACATACATAAGTCGACAAAACAACTCCTATTTTGTTTTAAACTGTCAAAAGAAATCTAACCTTTCCTTAGCAGTAAGCCAAAATTTTTCGAGATCGCGGCGCTTGCTATTGCATCTTAGTTATTCTTAATTCTTTATCTTTCTTGCATAAGTTAACAACGTAACACCTATCACTGTACATTTATTATACTGTAAATTTTCGAGTTCGGTTCGTTTGCTCTCCCATCCAAAGTTCTTTTAGAAAAATCAATATTCAATCACTGCCGGTACCAGCTATGCGAAGAATGCCACGTGCCTAGGGGCCCTGTGACTCTTAAGGCCATGCCTGACTATGTAGCGGCGAAAACCTACTTTATTAAACGTAGGTACGAGATGTTTGTAGCTGCGCCATTTTTTATTTCGGAAAAAAATTCATAGTCATTATTTTAACACTGGATTACCTTGGGCATTCCGGCCTTATCTACAAAGTCAAGTAGAGATTAGCCCATTCAAACTCGTCAGCTTTAAGGCTCCTACATACTGGCGCGACTTGTCGCGCGACGCGACGCAACACAAAGACACCGCGTGTAGCGCTACAAGCGGTGCCTTTGTGTCGCGACGCGCCGCGCGACAAGTCGCGCCAGTATGTAGGAGCCTTTATTATATTATTAGTGTAGAAACACTTTCATGAAAAGATTGGTTTTCCGTTTTCCACTTTTGGGCATATTTAGCTTGTTTTTAATTTTTTAGTTCAATATTTGTAATTCACTTTTCGACAAGGCAGGCGTGTTTTTTAATTTATTAATTATATATTTTTTATTTCATACCTTTTAGTGATAAAACGATATTTTTGCAAACGCACAAGTGCCACGAAAGATTAGGAAATCGATATCGCGCAAATAATAACGCGAAACTATTTTTTTTTTTGGTTTTTTAATTTTGATTATAATCTCTGAGGCGATTTAGTTCTTGCCTGTTATATATTTTTGTTATGTAATAGCATTTTTATGTAATGCAAGCTCTAGGCCATAATAGTATCTAGTTAATTTTTTATGAAAACAATATATACCTATGTTTATTTTCATGAACCATGGCTCCCCCATTATATCTTTTTAATTTTTACGAGCCTATGTTACCGGGGATAACGCTACGCTTCTAATGATATCGGTTAAGCCGTTTAAAAGTTATGGTGGAATAAAGAAGCTCACAAACATACATGAACCCTGAAAACATAACACTCCTTTTTTTGGTTAGTCGTGTAATAAAATAGGTATTTTGAAGTAAGGTAATTTTTCTATAAAACGTTCTACTTATATGAAATCGAAACAGCACGGCAATCCTCTTTAAGCCATTAAAAAGTTTCCCCGGTTGGCGCTAACCTAATCCCCGGGGGGTTGTCACACATCGGACTTGGTCTCCAATAATTACACGATGGATTCTGCGGCAGAAAATTAGAGAGACTTGGTAATATCTACCGTTTTCTGTAAAAATAAAAAATTATTTTGATTTGTACCTCAGTATGTGCTGACAATATAAGATGAGATAGGGAACGTCGTCTCCATCTTATTTTTTTGAAGAGAAAAGTTCTTTCACCGCTTTGACCGATTTTTGGTAGGGGAAAAACTTATGGGTTCGCGTCACCGACATGCTCGCGCCGACATGCTGTAGTAGCAGTAAGTGAAGTTAAATTGACCACGTGAAAAGTTTAATTTGTGTATACTGGGTTCAGCCTTGTTTGATAGAACAACGTTTGATATAATATTACTAAGTCGAATAACGTTTAAGAAAATCATCACTTTGTATAATATCGTTTGACATAATTTTCAGTTCATCGAATATTTATTTGCTATAACAACATTTGCGCTAATGATCAAAAGGTATAATGTTCATTTGATGTAATATTCAGATGGTATAACCATGTATTTTATCGAATATTCAATTGGTGTAATGTAATGCAGAAAATAAAACATTGTAAATATTTGCATTTTTTTAATTTTGAAAAAGAAAACACTTAGACTAATCTTAAATTAAATGCGATCGCTTTAAGTAAATCTATTTCTGTGTAAGTTTCAAAATAATGGTTAGGTTAGGTTAGGCTAAAACTGTGACCTCCTACGCACGAGCCGAGCGAGCGAAGCGAGCGGTGCCGCGGCAGCGGCCGGCGAGTGCCAGAAACGAATAGATTATATAGAAACAAATATATAAAAAAAGAGATCATTTTTAGCAGGCTATTGAGAATGAACGTTCTTAATGAACTGAATATTCGATACGATCTTCGACTAAATCATTATTAGTCTAGTGAAACATTAGTTTAAATAAAAACAGTGCATTTGAAAATTCGGCGAAATGAAATTAGTTCAAATGAAATTAGTTCAAATAAATAATTACGCTAAATAAAAATTTACCAATGAATTATTCGGTCAAATGAATAATTCTTCGAAATGACTTTATTGCAACTAAAATTCGATTTAGTAATATTATATCAAACGTTGTTCTATCAAACAAGGGTGAACCGTGTATACTGTGCATTGTTTAATATTTATTTATTTATTTTGTTTATTTTCGGAAGGCTTACAGACTAATGTTATAGTAACAGTAATGTATAACTAAGTTGCTAATTACAAGCCCCCACAGATAAATACAAAATGAATAGGTACTCCCTCATAGTCTAAGTTACATCATCATCTGCCTAGCCTTTCCCAATTACGTTGGGGTCGGTCCAACGTAATTCCAGTCTAACTGGATACAGCTGAATACCAGTATTTTACATGGAGCGACCGCCTATCTGACCTCCACAACCCAGTTACTGGGTAACACGATACCCCTTGGTAAGACTGGTTGTCAGACTTCTGGGCTTCTAACGACCCGTAACGACTGTCAAGTCAAAGATCCACGAATGGCAGCCGGGACCAACGGATTAACGTGCTTTTATAGTCTAAGTTACATCTTATCTGTATATTAGATAATCATTATTTTATTAAAGTTCAAACTTCTTTAGGCGCGTAAAGCGATAAGTGTTCACTTTTGTCGGCAGTCCCCATCACTGCCTATGTAGGTATTTTTTTTTTCATATGACGTGAAAAGTGATTCCGATATCCTATTTACAGATTAAACAGTTTCATTTCATTTTAAATAGTAAAATAATTGATAGGTAATTGAAAACCGCATTGTTGAAACTATTTAATCCTTACACACTTTCTTTTTCGGAAGTCGGTTAAAATGCATAGGTAAAAGATGTAACCTGCATTTTAGTAGTAGGTAAGTAGGTACTGAACCCCGCAAAATAAAAATTGTAACACCGGAGGATTATACAGGAGGGGGACGAAAAAGTTCCCCCGATTGGCGTCATCGTAATCCCCTGGGGTCGCCGCACATCAGGCACGGTGTCCAACAATTACCGCAACTCGCCGGGAAAAGTAATTTATTTTGTTTAATCTGATTTAAAGGCAGCTGGATTGAAAATATAATAATTTTACGAAAAAAATTTCCTGGAGAAGTTAGTTCTTTGCAGGTTTAGGTTGCTTCTTCTTCAGAGGTAAAGCATGCTAGGGTCAAGTCAAATTATAAAATGGAATTGACTGACATCCGGTTTCGGAATACTGCATTAAGGCTCCTGCAGACTAGCGCGATATCGGGGGCGCGACAGGCAGTAATATGCCGGTCGCGCCAGCGATGTCGCCCCAGTCTACGGGAGCCTTTACTTAAGGTGATTCCTTCAAGGTAGCCCGCCAAATTCAAAATTTATTACGTTCTATGCAAAAAAAAATTGACTTTCGGGGGTTTCACTTTAAGTAGGTACCTAATGATAAAATAGATATGAACAAGTTCTCAACTTTAAATTCTCAATTCAGAAACCGGGTGTGCATCACTGACACGCGGTTCACCCGCATAAAACTCGATCCTGTGGGAATATCGGAATAAAAAGTATTCTATGTGTTAATCCAGGTCATAAGTCTACCTATGTGCCAAATTTCATGCAAATCTGTTAAGCCGTTTTAGTGTGAAAGGGTAACAAACAAATAAACAAACAAAGTCACTTTCGCATTTATAATATTGTAGTTAGGATGTTAAGAAAATCAGTGAATTCAAAGTTTATGGCACGGTTGAACTGGCATAAGATATTAGAAATAATATTTAAAAAATATGAAACGTTAAAAAGTACCAGGCTTGCCACTACCTACACTTCGTGCAATACGCCATAGAACAGCTACGTTTGACAAGAGTGCATTTTGTATGGGCCCTAGAACATAATTACATTATTTACATTAATTACATTATTTCCTTTATATTACCTAATAATATAAAGGAAGCAAATAATTTTATATAATTTTTAAATGAATTATAGACTTATTTGATTAATAAAGTTATTGATAAATGTAATTAAAATTTTAGGTTACAGGCTCCTGTAGACTAGCACGATATCGCGGACGCGACAGGCAGCAATACGCCTGTCGCGTCCGCGATATTGCCCCATTCTGCACGAGCCTTAAGTAATGATAATAAAATAATATAATTAATTAATATTATTATTGGTAATAGTTAAATGAATGAATAATGTAAGAAATATTTTTATTATAATAGACATTTGGACACCTGTTTAGGGAACATAATGACTTAAAAAACTTTTGTTGTATGTATCATCTCACGTACCCATATTCAAGCAAATAAATTATTTGATTGTCTTTGATTGAAATTTGAAGTCCAGACTACTATAGATGATTCTGGCTATAACATGTAATTTTATTACCAATATTCAACGCACTTGGCAGTCACGTTCTGACTTCAAGCGGAATACTAATATGGACACCTACCGCATCGCCCCGTACTTAGACACCTCATAATTTTATTCACGACTATTCGAACACTTCGACACGTAGAAATCCGATCACGCTAGTGTCACACTAAATCCCGGGATGATATCTCGATCACGGGATTGTTTTGGCCCGTAAATTTATCGCACCGCGCGTCGTGACAGCAGCTCGGCGTGAAGCCGGGATTCGCAGTAATTCGCAGTCCCGCTTCGCACCAATTAGTGGACACCCTAATTAAAACGATACTATAATACTTACGAATTATTTTCAGAGCTATTAACAGTCTCAATTTATTGTGACAACAATTTTGACACGTTTTTGTTTTGTGCAAAAGTTATTTGTTGAAGGTGTAAAAAGCGGTTTGATCAAATGATTTTTTGGTGATAATTTGCGGTTATTGTTGCTAGGTATTTAATTTATACACTCACACGTACACAATCACTCACCCGTGCATTGTGTACGCAACACAAATATTTCTAAATAAGTACCTAGCTTAATTGTAGTTTATAGAGTCTGTTTTTTATTATTTTTAAATTATTTCTAGTGTTTATTTTATATTTAACTTCTTTCTGGAATGTTCCATTTTTACTTGGAAAATTGTTTTTGTGACTTTAAATCTGTTTTTTTGACAAATGTATTATTTTTTTTATTTTGTCTATAGTTTTGCTGAAGTACCTACTTAGTTTTGGACATACTAATGGGCCCTTTAATGTAATTTGCTGAACTATGCCTAGCTATTAAAAATACTTTGTATTTGTTAACCTCTTAACTTTAAGGCCCCCGCAGACTGGGGCGATATCACGCTATTCTGCACGAGCCTTAAATATAGAAATCGTAGTCAAGTATTTTTTGCTTGTAACAAATCACATTTAAATCCTTAATTTTATTTTAATTTGATTTTACTTCTTCTCGTATCGATGGCTTAAGAAGCTTATGAGCTTATGAGGCTTACATTTTATTTTGCTTACTCAGTACGTGATGATCTTAATGGCAGCTTTGGCTTTTTCGAGGTAATTATATGTACCTAATGCAACAAAAAGCTATTGTAACGTTTTTGTCGAATAAGATTTTAATAGCCTGAAACAGCCTGAAGGCCTACAAGAATTTTTTTTTTTTTGTTTAGTTAACATTACTTCGATCAACTTAGCTGCAACTGCAAGTTAGCTGAAGTTATGCGGAGTATCGTTGAATCGTAACAATATAGAGAGACTGATCAGTAGGTACCTACCTAACTGTATCTCATTGGTCAAGGCTTCACAGATTAAGCACTCCTTAGGTGTTAATAAAATTAAAATTTTCTATTAAGGCACGTGGTTCAATAATAACAGCCGATCGAAGGTTAAGCTAATCTTGCCGCGGTCGGTTCGTGGATGGGTGGTCATTCAATAAATATCGAGACCCCTTCGTGCCTCGGAAAGCACGTTAAACCATTGGTCCCGGCTGTCATTCGTAGATCTTTGACAGTCATCACGGGTAGCCAGACGCCCAAAATTCTGAGAACCAGTCTTGCCTTGGGGTATCCTGTTACCCAGTAACTGGGTTGTGGAGGTCAAATAGGCGGTCGGTCAATCTAAAAAACTGGTATTCAGCTGCATCCTGTAAATCTGGAAGCAGACTCCAACATAGTTGGGAAAAGGCTAGGCAGTTTTTTTTTCTAATAGCAGAGCTACTGTTATTAGAAAAAAAATCTGCCAAGCCTTTTCCCAACCATGTTCAGAAGATCCACTTATTTATATTTAACATCAGTGTGTGAATGAAAACGTGTACATTCAACCTGTCTCCCGTCCGTCTCGCTGTTTGTTTACACACGGGGTAACAGGTGGCGCTAGTTGCTATCGTTCTCACGGCGATTTGATGTTTGTTTTGTTAGGGATTTACGTCGAAACTGCTAGACCGATTGATATAATTATGGAATCTGATTTATTGGACAGGCGTTATTGAAATGCGAGAGATGCGTGTGTTGTGGAACTAAGATGAAGTCCGTGCAGTAAATAACGAAACTAGTAAATACTTACTAAAAGCTGGCGGCTTTCTCGCGCAATGCATCAGCATTGCAATTCAGCGAGGAAATGCCGCCAGCATCCTCGGTACAATGCCTCGAGGGCCTTTTTTAGGTTTAACTTAGTTTAAATTTAATTTAGTTAATTTTAAGAGGTATTCCTCGAAGCGCCACCGTTTTGAGGCGCACCTAATGAGGCGCACCTTTATTATTCCTCAGAGCGCACCTTTTAGTAGCGCTCCCGATAACAATTAAAAATATTCATTTTTTTTTCCTCGAAGCGCTCCTATGATTAACTTTCAAATAGAGATAGGATCAGTTAGGATCAGTTAGCATCCTATCTCTATTTGAAAGTTAAACATAGGAGCGCTTCGAGGAAAAAAAAAAATATTTTTAATTGTTATCGGGAGCGCTACTAAAAGGTGCGCTCTGAGGAATAATAAAGGTGCGCTTCATTAGGTGCGCCTCAAAACGGTGGCGCTTCGAGGAATACCTCAATTTTAATAACCATCTTGTAATTTGGTTATGTAAATAAACGATACTACTACTATACTAGTAAATACCTACTTTTGTTGAAATAAATTAAGTATTCGTACCACAGGTCTATCTATATCTGTCTGTGATTCGTACCTACAATATCTTGCAGATCATTTTAAATTACGTATTTATGAAAGATATGACATGACATCTCCTTCTATTAGTTGATCACCAACGTTGCAACTAGTTTCAATAGACAGTAAGAATTTTTAAATTGCTGCTACTTCTGCTTCTATTTCTAGCAGTGGGTGCCCCTGATTTGATTGATTGATCATCAACTTTGAGCATGTAGGGGAGAGTGTGTATGAAAGAGCCAAGCTTTGAAAGAGCCGATGCTATTATCTCCCACTTAACAAAATCCCACCATAATTCAATTTTACTCTTTATATGGCAGCCCTGGACAGCAGTCACCCACAGACATTTGACAGTTCTAGGAAACCAAATGACTTAGTAAGACTGCATTGAAAATTTTGAAGCAAAAATGTAAGTATTTTTGGGTTTACTTAAGTTTTTTTGACATCAAGTGTAAAGCATAGGTTGATAAAATGAATATGATGTATTGTTATGCATATATTTGGCATTATTTTACGCAAATATTATTGTTATGATGTTAAGGTAAATTAGCTGTAGTTTGATGTTACATTTTTTAATACAAAATGTTTTGAAAGAGCCAATTGTCGAGTCTATGAAAGAGCCGGCTCTTTCATGGCACAACAATTGGCTCTTTCAATATACTACTAGCTTTTAGTTTAACATCGCCGTGTTTGTGATATTTATTTAATACTGTTAATCTTTCAGACTAAAAAAACATGTCTTCGCGACCCTCAGCACCGAAAAAGTGGGCCTTTGCCGTTTTTTCTTTTAACTGCAGTAATAGAAGAGGCTGTACGAGAAGTAATTGCGGGAAATCAATCCTCAAATAAAACGGTATTATCATTTGGTATATCAAGGGCCTATTTGGCGAAAATTATTAAGAAGGCTAAGATTTCTGAAGAGGAGTATGTGCATTGCCCAAATATAGGTAACAAACGCATTTTTTCTAAAATTCAAGAAGACTTATTGGTTTCATATCTAAAATGTGCCACGGTTTGATGAAAAAACAAACAAGAGAATTTTTGCAGAGGCAAATGCTATCTGTCCAGAAAAATGTAATACTGTCAAAATTGCATTGGCACAGAAAAGAAAATGACTACACAACAAAATATCAGAAAACTAAATTCTAAAAAACAGGAGGATTCCAGTGACACTAGCGCCAACATGTCTTTGCACGATGATACATCATTAACAAGCTCAGATGATGAAATATTTTTATTAGAATTCAAAAAACAGAATATTAGTTTACAGCAAGATAAAAAAATATTGTATTGTGTGTAATGGACACTATTCCAAGAGCAAAGAAGAATGGTACCAGTGCAAAATATGTGGAGGATGGACTCATGACTCCTGTGGTAACAAAGGAATGATCAATTTCTTCTGCCAAAAATGTTTTTGATTGTTATATCAGAGTTTTTACATTATTTCAGACTGATTTTGACAACAGTATTGTTAATGATTAAGATTATTTTAAGATGATTATTTGTGACTGATTAAAAGCTGTGATTTTCACTTATGTTTAATTTTGATTAGATTTTAGTGTCTATTAAGAAATATTCATTGTTAAAAAACTAGTTTGTTTCTACAAAGTGGAATCTGGCTCTTTCATAGCACACGGTAGCTCTTTCATTGACAGGTTGTTTTGAAAGAGCCGATTTCCCATTTTTTTTTAAGTGCTTATATATCAGAGTTCTTACATTATTACCATTATTTTTTAATTTCGTTAGCTTAACTATTAAACTGATTATTGAAAAAAAGTATTTTAATTTAAAAACATGCAGCCTAAAATGATTATTTTTTATACTTTTTAAAATTGGCTCTTTCATGCACACTCTCCCCTATTCATAGAGCTTTTACATAGTTAATTGTCTTAGTTATTTTAATTTGGATTCTATTAAAGACTGCTACAAAACGTTACTACTTATACTTTTAATTTCACAATTTTCTTTTTGTTACTCCAAAAATGTCTTTATTAAGTGCTCCAAAAATCGTTAATCATAATCAATTTTCTAACTCAAATCATCACGCTCACTAACTTTCCTATAGTTAGCAAGGGTGATGTTTCCATAATTAGCTTCATTATATGCAGTAGGTACAGGGTGAGGTCGGGGAAGTTGGGAGAATAGGGGTAGATGGGGGAACGCGAGAGGGGTAGTTGCGGTGGCACGTGCCGGCTGTAAGCGACGACTGTGGGCTAGGTTCTGTTTTAATATGATTTATGATAAAGAAATTGTGGTAAACATTTACGTACATTTCGTACGTTATTGTTTCCGAAAGTAAGCATGTCTCAGGCAAACGAAATTGTTTAAAACAATTTCCATCTAAGCCTTTCTCTGGGATTCTTCTGTCAAAGACGCGTGGATTAGAGATATAACGACAGGTATTGCGGAATCCTAGTCACATCCGGGGAAAAGGGCTACTTAGATCAACATTCTGGCTGAAAATGGAGACTGTGCGTCCTCAGAAAATTGGATGGGATAATCTGCATCATCATCATTCAACCGGAAGACATGCACTGCTAGGAATAGGCCTCTCCGAATCATTGGCACATTGACCTGCCTTCTCAAATCCAGTGGATTCTCGCGATCTTCACCAGGTCATAATCCAGCTTTTGAGAGACCTAGCCCACGCTGTGCCTTCCGGAACGCGTATAGGGGACCTATCCCCGATACGCTTTCTGGTGAGTAGTGACTGTATTGGATGTTAGTACCCTAATACTAACATCCAATACAGTCACTACTAACAAGGCAAACGTTTCTCACCAAAAAAAATCCAACAGGCAACACCAACCCTGTTAGACCCCGAACTACTTATTCACAAACGCATATCCAATCTCAAAATCACAGTGCAAATTCGTTTCGGCTTAGCGAGTCGGCACGAAAGTATAACAATAGCTTCCCCTAGGGGGTGGGCAGTAATCTGATTTAGAGCCACTTAGCGCCAGGTAAAGTGCTCTGAACGCTGGTTTAACTTGTTTACGAGAATATCCCGCCTTTTATTGGGTTACACTTGTGTTTAACTGGTGGTAAAATGGTGGTGAGAGGTTTTTGGATGGGTGTAAGGTTGGTTTAGTGGAAAAGGGATCTTTTGATATCAACTCGACACTACATCAACTCCTTCTGTGGGTGTATTGTGGAGTTGTTTGTGCTTGCGTACACGTCTTGGTAGTTATTTGGAGAAATCCTACTAATATAATAAACGCGAAAGTTTGTGAGTATGTATGTATGAATGTTTGTTACTCTTTCACGCTAAAACGGCTGAACGGATTTGGATAAAATTTGGCACATGGGTTAGGACCTGACCACGATTGACCACGGGACATGGCCTGGATTAGGCCATAGGATTTTTTTTATCCCGATATACCCACGGGATCGAAATTTACGCGGGTTCAACCGCGGGGCGCTGCTAGTAACTAATAATAGATGAAGAAGATGGGGCCGATAGAAACCGTTCTTCTGTTCAAGTCCATTTTCGTAATCGTGCTATATCATCATCATTCTCTATCTGAGTTTAATTTTGCCAGTTCAACAACATTAATTGTGTTATTTACGTTGTTGAGCAGACAGACTATACGAAGTAATAGATTAGAAATATACTTTAAAATCATTCTGATTGTGATAGTTCCACTGGCGATGGAAACAATTATTTCGCCCACCAACCCTTCTCGCTACCGAAGGACCATCATATTACTTCCAGTCGTTCCACTGAGATACAAATACAGATACACTTTACATCACCGTTAAAGCACTGACAAGACCCAATTGACCAAAATAGGCATCTCTTAAGAAAAAAAATTGCTAAATCTGTATAGTTTGTGGTAGCGGAAAAAATATATGTTAATTTTGAACACATTTCCCAGAACTTGGTTGTTACCAAAACACGTTTTGAAAAAAAATCTCGATACAAACTAACGTTAAACTAACCTCTTACCTTGATTTCTAATCCAAAATATCTGCATTAAACATCAACATACGTTACGTATTTAATTAATAACAAGAACGTCTTATTTTAATGCAGAACTTGGTTGTTTTTTATTTTCGATTACTCAACTCAATTTTGAGTAAATAGATAATTGCTTCATATTTTACAATAAATTACAAGCTTTGTGTCATCGCGCTTCTCTTTCTTTTCTATGCAGTCTGACAGTGACCGCGGTTTAGGTGTTGTCAGCGTCTTAATTACCGCGCCAGACCAGGCGTCCTGCCCAACTCCTTTGGTTCCACCACGCGTTTTCCAGCGCCAAAGACCTCTGTGCATCTTCGGATCTATCTCCCTACATACCACTTAGTAAAATATATTGATTATTATTGCCAGAAGCCAAACAGTAAGTATTAAGAAGCGGCACGATTCCGCCATTATGCCCAGGATAACATTCAAGTTCTTTTAATACCCCTCAAATTACTGCACCTCATAATATTACCACAAATATCATGGCGCAACTCATAGTCAGCCAGTATTCACAGTTCAATCTCGAACCGTATCGAATTCTCAACTTCAGCTCAGTCATTTTCCAAAATAAATTGATACCCCTACCATTCAAAAATTAACCTTATTCCAATAGCGTAAGGTGTAAGACCTTGGTGGAGTTAGGACTGTAAAATGACTGCGCGTAACGCTAATGGCCCATGAAATTGGCTGTTTGCCGATAAATATAAGATTTTTAGACATTTCAAATGTACTGTTAGGTTAGGCTCGCGATATTTGAGTGAATTCAGCGTTTTGTCGATGATGTTTTTCATATTTCAGTGTTTTATGATGTTCAGATTTTTTTTATACACATAGTGGGTGCGTGTGAGCTCCAATATTAAATCCCCTATATATTTATGTATTAGTTCAGTCAGCTCAAGGAACTGTAGCATCCATCTAGTCTTCTGTAGATAGAGGTATACTGGGAAAGCCTGTTCTAGCGGAAAGCGAGAGATGAGGGGATATTTCCAAAGTGCCAAATACAGTAGTTACAACTACTGTTTACCAAGTTTTTCATTATCTTCAATCAGCCCTTTCATTTCTGTGCACCATTGAGTCTCTTCCTCCCGTTTTTTATTCAAGATTTCTTTATGGGTGGCTGTAGAAATGTACGATGATTATACTAAAGTGGTTCTTCAGGGTTCATAAGTTACTTGTTCTCTAGTTATTTCATCTAATTCTGCCAAATCAATTACTCTGTTCAGCCGAAAGACGTTCATTGCTGGACATAGGCCTCCCCCAAGCACCGCCACTTCGACCGGTTCTGTGATTCCTGCGGCCTTCACAAGGTCACCTTAAGGGTACACATTACTCTGTCTACCTTAGCCTATTTCACAGGCATTTTTCTTTACCTCCATTGAAGTGATTTCTATAGTTCACTTTGTTTAAGCATGAACTGGTTTAGTATTTGCAGCACTTGTATCTTCTTGTACATTTAAAGCATCATTGACAGCTTCTTCAAAGGCGTTAGCTCAGTACACTTGTCCTTATCTTTATTCTCCTTTAACTGAACGATACACTGTTGACGTAATATTGACATACAGTTTGATGGCGGCTCTGAAGTCCGCTGCTCGCTGCACAGTACCGCACCCCTCACCTCCGCTGACACATGAATTTGTTACTGCGCAGTGACTCGCCTCATGTTCCGAGCCGCTATCAAGTGTGAATCGGGCTGTATTATTGCGTAATATCACATAGTTTTCTATTTCAGTCTAGCAAAAACTATCATGCCTACCGCCGTCTATTATACCTACATTCTTACTGAAAATAAGGACATTTTCATTACAAAGGCAGCATGTGACATTATTCATTCGTTATTATCTACTATCTGTCTGTATGTATTTATAAACCAGTACCATTGTTTGTAGGTAGCATGAGCGGTGTTATTAATTTGCGCAAGCGTAATACATTCCACGTTTCAAAACATGCAGGAAACGGCCGTGACTAAATGAAAATATTTCTTCCTCAGTTGTACAAACATCAGCTAATAATATTATAGCGACCATTATAATTGGACTCCTTTCGCATCTTGTATATGCACCTAGTTGAAACATTTGTGTATCACGGAGAGCGGGGAGGGAGGTCAAGATAACTGGTGGCTACTTGCTGGAGTTGAAGTAAACACAGTGATAAGAATACACCACATAACGCTGATAAGATACGGCCAAACCAATTACAGCCACGAACCATTCGCATGACGCGGTTTAGGTAACCACTTAGTTTTATTGCTAACCCGTTTGATATTTTTGATTTTTAGTAGGACATTAGGTTAGGGACGTTTTAAGGTTTACTATCTTAGTGCTCTCGTAGATAAGGTCGTAAAAGTACCTAAATTATGAACTAACTATTAACGGCCCGTAAAACTCTACTCCAGACGATCGTCTTCAAATAGACCATTCACACTCAACGGCCATAAAAGAAGAGTGGTACCGGCAATAAGTTTGTCATCACACTTGTTTTCTTTTTTACCTGGACTGGCTTAATTCTGTGGCGGCATCTACATCGCCACATGCGAACTACGCAACACACTGACCTCACACAAAATCCTTCATCGCGCAAGCAGAGTTTACAGCGCAACTAGCATAAATATACAACATTCTGACATCGATCGTCAGGCAGTTGCCCACCAAACACGACACCCGTCTGGTCGGAGGATCCTCCCTTTTCTAAGGACGATGAGTGAACTTTACACCCTGTTCCTCACGCCTCTATAATTCCTTTGTCGCTTTTACGGCAACCACGGGAAAATAAGAATTCCAATCATTTCCCGAGAAACACACGTAAGTACTAGGTACGAACTCCCAGTTATTGATAATACTTCGCTTTAAATAGTAAAATCATCTCATCGTCATCACGTCAACGCCGGCAGTCGCTAAAAACCAGCGCTGGAACTCTGTCCGGTCTCAGCATTATGCTGAGCAATGGCCGTTTTGCGTGGATGTGACGCATATTTTCCCCCAACTTATTCTTTCGTGTTTGTGTTCTTTCTTTGCGTTATGTTGTACCGCAAATAAACGTATTTTATTTCTTTTTGTTTTCTTTCTTAGTCATCATAACGGCATCCAAGTTTGAATTTGAAAACATGGCTGTATCTCTGATGCGCCGTACGTAAGCCAAGCCTTTTTCCAATAACGTTGGTGTGTGTGTCCATCCAGTGTAACGCTAGATCACATCAGCGCTGGGACTCTGTCCGGTCGCAGCATTATGCTGAGCGATGGCCGTTTTGCGTGGATGTGACGCATATTTTCCCCCAACTTGTTCTTTCGTGTTTG
This sequence comes from Atethmia centrago, assembly GCA_905333075.3. Classification (NCBI taxonomy): domain Eukaryota; kingdom Metazoa; phylum Arthropoda; class Insecta; order Lepidoptera; family Noctuidae; genus Atethmia; species Atethmia centrago. The sequence goes on along the minus strand of HG995378.1, from coordinate 21,831,611 downwards.
TGTTCTTTCTTTGCGTTATGTTGTACCACAAATAAACGTATTTTCTTTCTTAGTCATCATAACGGCATCTAAGTTTGAATTTGGAAACATGGCTGTGTCTCTCTGATGCGCCGTACGTAAGCCAAGCCTTTTTCCAATAACGTTGGTGTGTGTCCATCCAGTGTAACGCTAGATCACATCAGCGCTGGGACTCTGTCCGGTCGCAGCATTATGCTGAGCGGTGGCCGTTTTGCGTGGATGTGACGTATATTTTCCCCCAACTTGTTCTTTCGTGTTTATGTTCTTTCTTTGCGTTATGATGTACTTACCGCAAATAAATGTATTTACTTTCTTTTTGTTTTCTTTCTTAGTAATCATAACGGCATCCAAATTTGAATTTGGAAACATGACCGTGGTTGTTTGTCTGATGCGTCTCAGCTCTTCAGTGTAATGCAAGATCACATACATACTCGTACATATATGTATAACATCACGCGTGTAATCCCGAAGGGTTAGGTGGAGATGTACCTACTCATAGTACACCCACATTTCGCCAGTTATGTTTAAGTCCCATGTAATAAGGGGCGAGCTTATTGGCATCAACCAGGCACAAATCCAAGCTCCGGGTTGCTACAGAAATTTCAAATGGGAAAATCCAAAAACATTGCCCGACGGTTGAATCGATCCCATCAGGACCGCTATATCAGGAGAACGCTAAATCAGTAGGTACTTATTCACAAAAGTAACTGCTATTTGACTTTTGCTCAGACATTCGGGCTACAGACAGCCCTTTCTTTTTTCTTTTTTGGGTGGGAAATTATCAAATAACTTCTCCCGCTCTGGGCGGAGCGGGAGGGTGTGTCGGACTCTTATTGATTAAAACACACCTGTGTTCCTTCCGTTGCCTGTGTTGCCAGGGGCCTCGGCAACCCTTTCAAACTTTCCCGCGACCCCGGCAGGCATTGGTCCTAGTGGACCCCTACACTTGTGCTGACGACATCCTTTTTGAGGCGCGCATGAACAAAACGTGCCGTCGACCCGGGCCTGGTCCTTACCGGACGGTGAGCTACCCATTGCTCACCGTCCGCAAGCGCACGCCTGCGGTGGCCGGAAATCCGCCCGGGATTCCCGACGCCCAATGCATCTCCTGCGGCGCTACAGAAAACCAAAGTTTTAATTGACTATCCTAGGAACGAGAGAGAATGTCTCGATTGGTAAGGATGTTCTTGAAAACTGATAATCCGCAGGCTTCTCTAGGCTCTTCATTGCAATGCAACCCATTTTTGTCAAGATTCAACATTTTGTAACCAGTTTCTCTTGTAGATTAAGATTTTGATTAATTAACAGATGATTTAACACTTTGCAAAGTCCGTAGGTATCCATAAAACTTCATGTTGAGACGGTCGCATCATTGGATAGATATCTCGTTTTCTAAGACAATGATATTACCCGTCTGTAATTCATAGCCTTCATCAATAAAACAAGTCTGTTGTTTGCCCAGCTATACCGATCGGAATACTCTCCGAGAATTAAATGTAAATACGCTTAAAGAATATTTCAAAAGAGAGAGAGAAACAATTCATGATTTGGACGAAAGCGTTGTTTTACTTGGCAAGCCGCCATCTCCTGTTGCTTGTCTTAAACTGTGAATTCATGATCCGCAACAGTTTCTAAGTAGGTATACTGAGACTATTATAAAGCGATTAGTTTCAAAGAAGTTACACAATAAACTAGAAAACATGGACGAACTTAGGTAAAAGCAACAATCGTGTCTTTAGGCCTAATTTATCTTTGAGTTTATCGTCTTAACTCCGATTTGCTGATTTTCTTCATTAAATAGGCTTATATCTCATGCTTATGTTTTCTAAATAAAATGTAAGTAGGTATGTTAAAAGTTATAAAAACTAAATAATCCGGACCTAGAAAGTATCAAAAGCAGAGTAATCGTCGTTATGGTGTAGAATGTAGAAAAGGCCAAACTTTCTCCATTCTTATAAAGAAAGTCTAGAAACATTAAACAAAAGAAAACAGAAAATCTTGTCGTTGAGAGTTAATTTAGTTTATAAAAAGGGAACTCCAACATGTGTACACAATCTTCTGCAATAATGCGATAAGTCCAACTCTTGTTTGCCATAACATTGTGTTTACCTAGGGGGTTGATCTTAACAATCCCAAAATAACATCCCTTAGAAAACCATATGAATTTGAAACAGATATAATGGCTTTATGAAATCTTCTTTAGGAAGATGAAGATTATCTTTTACTTTCCGAATCTTTAAAAAAGTTGAAGTAGTAGGTAGTAGGTACCTATCTCGCTGATCAGTGGAAATGATTTGATCCGATTGAAGCCTTTTTACGCGACTGCTAAGGAAGGCTTATGTTTTTCGCGCGTATCTTGTATGTATGTATGTATGTATATTTGTTTGAAAATGAATTTATTACCTCGTATCTTCTACTCGTAAACGGCTGGATGGATTTCGACAGTGTCCTCAGATTGCTACGAAACTTAATGCGGGTATTACACTTAGGCCTTCAGCTCATAATATTATAGTCTGTTAAACCGAAGTAGAGTTTACTTTGTGTATAGTTGTTATTCTCAATCTTGTTTCGGTTTTTCTAGTGCATTGCTTTTAAATTGTCCTTTTTGCAGTCGGGTTTAGATTTTTTAAATGATTTACGTTTTCTTCTAGTTAATCGAAAATAAATTATTTCTAGCTTTGGAAAGGCCCTGGTAGCCCAGTTTTACAAACACAGCTTTAATCAAGTATCCCATAATGGCAGAATGTACCTAGTTTAAGCAATAGTTTAAGTTATTTGTAAAGCTACCAACTGTAAAGATACAAATAAATGGTATTTGATTTCAATACTGCCTCATTGGTCTAGTGGTCGCAAGCGCTACTGCTGAGTATGAGGTCCTGGGTTCGATTCCCGGGTCGGGCAAAGTGTTATTGGGTTTTTCTATCTGGAATTTCTCAGTAGCAGCCCGGAGTCTGGATTTGTGCCCGGTTGATGGCAATAGGCTCACCTCCTATTAAATGGGGCTTAAACATAACTGGCGAAATGTGGGTGTACACAGGTACCTACACCTCTGCCCAACCCTTCGGGGAAACAAGGCGTGATGTTATGTTGATTTGATTATGATTTTTCCTCTTTTCAGGAATATACGCATTTGTACTCCAGGCGGGAAAGCCTGCCAATCCAGCAGTGCTGCTTTTCGGTAAAAAATATGATGCTGTTAACGCTCAGCAACTCGCTGAGTTTCAATCTTAAATTTAGGTAAGTGTAAATAAATTATTTCTAGGTTTGGGGCCCTGGTGACACAGCTTTAATCTAATCTCCTGCAATGGCAGAATGTACATCTAGTTTTGGCAATAGTATCGTAGCGTGATGTTATTTGTAAACGCTGAGCAAGTTGCTGAGTTTCTATCTTAAAATTTGGTAAATGTTAATCCATGGCTGATTATAGGGATTATATTCTTTCTACAGGCTAAGCATGACGCTTTCTATTTCTACAAAGAATAGACACAGCTCTTTCTATACAAAGTGACATTTAATTTCTCCATTTTTGACATCGCACCGTAGAAAACCTTCTACAATCTGTCATTTTGTCTTTCGTTTCTAACGATCTTTGTCTAGGTCCTTTTTTATGTAGAAGGATTTCTACGGTGCGATGTCAAAAATGGAGAAACGAAATGTCACTTTGTATAGAAGGAGCTGCGTCTATTCTTCGAAGAAATAGAAAGCGTCATGCTAAGTCTGCTGGTGATTATAGGCTGTTCTTTATCTTTAGTTTTCGGGGATCTATGGATATCTAGAATCCATGAATGATCTGACAACATAAAATAACATCACGATTTTAGTCCCCGAATGGTTACGCAGAAGTGTACCTATAGGACACCCATATTTCGCCAGTTATGTTTAAGTTCCATGTAATAGGGTGAGCCTATTGCCATCAAACTTTTAATACGTGGTAGGAACTGCTTCTGATCAATTCTTGCTGGTCATTAGGCCGTGGTCACACTCGTGAAACCGTTGGAGCATATGGCGGTGTCTTCAGTAATTTGGGGCTTCTGCACATGGCTGGTTCCATTAACCAGCACGAACTGGACCGTAGAATTACTTGGAAGCATACAAAGAGTTCCGTATCATTCGTAAGAACATAGGTGGGTACAGAAAGTATTCCAAAAGTTTCACATTATGCCTTATTTAGGTCTCATTTGAATACGGAATAAACCTCAATTCCCCTTACTAGAAATCGTAAGCCCTCCAGTCTAAACAGCCTTATATAATTAACATTATGTTTCATATTTACTGCTAACAACTCATGAATATTGTAAACAACTAATACAAAGCATTAATAGTTTTTGTCATCATAAATTATGAGAGCACTTCCCTCCGCTCATACCCTAAGGTCCGTCTACAATGGCATTTAACTGTATCAATAAAATAATTATCCAATCATGAAGCAATTTACTCGGTTTGTCCCCGTTTTGTGCATCTCTTTCTTTCCTATCAATTTTTTTGATAGCGCCCTCTCGCTCGTTACGAAGCGGCAACATTTGAGGACGGTGACACGGTTCGCTCTTGGCGTCTGGGATACAGTTTTGCCAACTTTTTTCTACAGCTTCTTTCACCTTTGTCGCTTCAACATTAAGGTGTATTACTCCTTGTGTTGGTGGTCATGTAAGTTTGTATCAAGTGTACACTTTGGTCAACCAGTTTGCTGTGGCCTCTCGTGCATTTTCTCTAGTTTCAAGGTCTGGTCTGAACGCAAGTTCTCCATATAATTTTCCAAATAAAGACTTGTAAATTAGTTTGTTTGCGTCAAACACCTTATAAGACGGAATGGAGAGGCCGGGAATGTAGTATCTACCTACATACAAAATTGTTGATAGGATCTACGGCCATAATCCACGAAGGAACTACTGACATACGTGAATATAAAAACGAAAAGTATAAAGAAGTATGTTAGGGCATTCTTTATGAATTCCTCAATAGATTCTACTGAGCAAAACCCTCTCAATAGACCGGTTTAATAAGGAGGAAGAGGTGATATAATCTAATTTCCATAATTACTAACACTACCATAACTATTTAATAGAATAACTACCGTTGTAAGTATAGTATTAGAACATCCCCTTCAACGTCATCCCCATAACATTGTTGGCACTGGTTCCCTTTCTTGACATCAGAGTAAAAAGAGGCAAGAAATAAAGAGAGGCCACGAGTAAATTCTGTTCGAGACAGACACACGACGTGACTAATTTGGAAACAATAGACTCACCGTTATCATCTTTAGGTTCTGCCATCATCCAATCTTCCATTCTTCCTTTTGATCTTACTTGAGTATAGAATGTATCCTATTTCTATCCCTACAGCCCTAATTATCACATAGGGTATCTAAAAAATTGACAATATTTTACCTAAGAGATCACTAGTTTTGATTGTTCAACTTACTCAGTTCCATTCAGTTTCTCTTAGCGCTATATCTTTCTCATCAATATTCTACTTGCTTACCATTCTTCACACCTTAGCACCCCATAAAAGAAAAGTCTTACAAATAATGATGAAGCAATATTTCTTCCCCGTTGTTGCGTGATCATCAATCATCGGATGCGTGTTTCTGATCACTATATCACCACACGCAATGAAGAGATCTTAATCACTGGATAGATAATTATGTCTTTAAAGTGAGTTTAAGTGATAACTATGGGTGGTCTTTTGTAACACAATCGAGATTACTTGGTTGAAAAGTATTCGTAGCTTCTTTGATAATTCACTAAAAGATGAGAATAAATGTCATTAATCCTACTTATTTAAAAAAGACAATTAATAAAGACTACAACTATACTTAGGTATAATTAGAATTGTTAATTAATTAGCAGACCTACGAAATAAAAAAAAGTCTTTTAGAAATCAACCAACCACGAAGAATGAAAAAGATCAAAGGTCTTTATAATTTTGGTCAATTTGGTCAACAAAGCATTAATTTGTCATCCTTATCTAAAAAGTTTGAAAAAGTTCCTGAATTAGGTACTGATTGTTGTCTTATCCTTTCAGTAAAATTATAACTTTTATCATGGTTTCACCTTAACATTTCCTACCACAATCTGCAACAGAAAACGAAGAAAAGCAAAGAAAGGTCTGATTAGGTTGCTGATACAAAAACGACCGTCATTGATCACAGATTGTGCTGGGATGCTGACACTTGAGAAACGGCCCATAAGCGTGTGATAGATGGCCCGTAGCAAAAACTCTAGCACCGGGTGAGATTTCACATACGAACATCTACAAATATGAAAGTATTTATATATCTATGTCTTTATGAAGTTTCATGGTATAACAACAGGAATAGGTACTATATTTTATGGTCTCTACAGATATACAATATCTTGGTTCCAGAAAATTGGCAATGGTGATTTCTCTCAAATCAGAAAACTTAAAACTTTATATGTGCGTAGAACCACGGATACAGGTAGTATTAAAATTACAGACTTTTTAATAATATACGTAGGTAGGTATACATACATATCGATAATGACAGCTACGTGAAAATTTATAATACCTACTGGCTCACTGATTAATGATGATAAAAATGATAAAGCTATAAATATGCCTGATAAAATTTTAGCTATAAATTAATAATGAATGATTGTTATGATACCCATAAACATGACGTATATCCACTAAGACCCGTGACTTTGTATCACGTAATCTATAAGTTAGCATTATTAATGAGCATAGAAATACGACTTTATTAATTGCAAGTTAAGTTTAACTACTAACTAGCTGTCTTCATACATTATGGAGCTAAATAAATCATAGAATTTTATTACCTGCACTGTGTGGTCTTAAGCTAAGTATAGAACACCCCATATCTTACTTGGGACTGGAGATTAAGGGGCTATTTCTGGGACATAAATCACAGCATTCTTTAACACATGATTAACATTTTATATCACTTAGGTATAGAAGTCTAGCAGCAGCCACAAAACCATATAAAAGCAATAAAATATACTATTTCATAAGAATTGCGGGTTATCATTATCAAGTTCCTATCAAAGTTTCTGCATTCTCCAAGCCAAATAGTGGTGCCGATTCCCTTATTCACAAACTAAATTAAATTTAAGTTCAGTGCATCTTTTCTTTCTGTTTCATTAAGAAAAGGACAGAAGATAAATTTTAGTTTAGTTCTGTCAAATTAGTCAGCGCTTGACGTAAATTGACGTAATTTTAGTAGGCAAATTTTTAATCACGTCTAAACTTGTATGGAGTAGTGACAGGCGCTGATTAATTTGACAGGACTAAACTAAAATGTATGTTCTGTCATTTTCTTAATGAAATAGAAAGAAAAAGATGCACTGAATTTAAATTTAGTTTAGTTTGTGAGCAAGGGAATCGGCACCAATACAACAGGACTAAACTAAAATGTATGTTCTGTCATTTTCTTAATGAAATAGAAAGAAAAAGATGCACTGAATTTAAATTTAGTTTAGTTTGTGAGCAAGGGAATCGGCACCAATACAACAGGATATAATTACCACATGATCTAAAGTGATTCAGAATAATATTGATGCCACAATTTGGCTGTCTTGTCAACTCGTGTCCCCTTGTTTTTCAGTCGTGATTGCTCGATGATGATGTCTCGATGCCTCTTTTGTTCAGCTCAATTTGGATCTGGATCTCTCGATCAATTACTTCCAAATCCATCCTTGCCCTTTTGATTTTTTCACCTTTCTCAGTAAATTATTCCCAAGCTCTTGTTTTGCCAGTTAGTTTCCAACATGGCAATCAAATTGGAAACATTGTAGAAGCAGACAGACAAGTCGAAACATTGCTTTATTCCCCGTTGGCAAGCATAAGCCCATAAACATGTTAAATGTGTTTATTTATTACCACCTAAGTTCAACGAGTAACTGCATGGCCATCGTATATGTATAATGGCAGTAAACGTACATAAATCTCAACATATGGCGTGATCTGTGAACTAGCATAGTTTATGTGTAAGTACACCGTTTACGCGATTGCAACAATTTATTGAATAGTCGGTTCATATTGTGGAGAATGTATCGAAAGTTATAACTATCTAATTATTTATTAATGGCGATAAACTATAACTACTGCGGAAGAAGGTCGTGTGAATGTAACGTTAATCTCTAACGTGTTGTAATATTGAAGAGTCAGCTTATATTGAAACTGTTCCTAGTTGAGTATTGCAACGGCTAAGTGGTCACCACGACCTTTGAGGCATCGCAGGAGCGTTGCCACTCCAGACAATATTAGCTGTAATTAATGTCTAAAGTACCTATAAATATACCGACACTAATTAATACCCTACAAATCACAGCAACGCTGCTTGGTGGCAGGAAGAAGTTTGTAGGCACTACATGTATATCCACCATACCATCTGCAAGATCCTTCTACTACTAAAATCATTATCTACCGGTTGTCTTCTCAAAGGCCATCTATATAATTATGTATCACCAGCTAGAAGAAGATAACTATTGGTTCAACGCTTGATGATTGCAGTAGTTGTATCATGCAAAAGAGGTTACAGTCAATGCATAGGTATAGTATGATCACCTAAATGAAAGTCTGTCTTTAACTCTGTCTTTTTCAACACGAAAGGTATTCAACACGCATTCCGTATTGCAATGAGTTTCAAGCGTGGTACTCATGTCAATTAGACCTTCAAAGCGTTTTCTCTTAATTCTGAATACCTTTGATCTCGATATAAAGTGCCGATATCGACATGACTTGGTTTCGATAGAGGTATATTGCAAACTTTATCAATATAGATTGTAGCTTGTAGCTAATCGAGGCGAATATTAATGACGATGAATAGACTGTTGCAAATGACTAAAAATAACTGTGTCACGCTAGCTTTCTAGTATTTACATGCTGATTTTTATTTGTATATTATCAACGCCATCATTTGCCTTTATTGATCATCTCTACGATTCTCCTTCTCGTGCCCTTATTCCTTATAGCTAACGTTGTGCATGATTAAAGCAATTTTGTCTTTTCTAGTAAAAACGAATTTTCTTTCTCCGCTTTACCACTATATCTGATTTTCACTTCTTGTATCTCTTTTATTGAATTATATTTTTTAAAGGATCGAGTGTTAAGAAAGTATTTTACCTAGAATTAAAGTACCCGTTTTCTAAAAAAAAATTGTAAAAAAGTATTATAATATTGTTTATTCTCTCTTACATGCAATGTGTATCACGCTTACATTCCCTCTTACTCGTCAGTCGTTATGTTATCGAAACATCATCTAATGGATTATTGAGACATACAGAAACAAGATACTCCATACAGATGCATTTTGCCACTAATTCATTATTTTTCATAATTCTCTTTCTCGAAATGTTCCTCATAAAGCTACATTAATAGGCACTTCTTACAAAGCACCTCTAACAATAGTTGATTGTCCATCGTCACTCACAAACACACAATGTGTGTCACGCTCTCTCTCCTCTCATTACGCTAATGGCAATTGGGCCGTCAAAACACTGCGGACTGCACGCCGCGAACCGTTATCGTGGTTTGCATCCACGGTCGTTGGCCCCGTATTCGCGCACTAACTACAAATCACTTCACAGATTTCGTACAACTAATGGTCAGGGTTATCAAGAATATGAAAAAACTTTATTAACTAACATGCATGGATTTAAACGTGTTTAATTTTTAGAGCATGTGAGTTTTTGACGTGGTTCTTCAGCACAAATTGTTGGTCCTTCGATACTTAGTAGTATTTCTCAATCTACGACACATCTACAGTAATAAAATAACAGAAACCATTATGTAAAGTATCTTAGAAGGGTATAAAGAACAGTGATAGCCCTGTTAATGGAGCAATTGCTTTACAGTGAGCGGTGCGGTCAACGTACTTCGTGTCACGCGACGCCGGGCGCTCTAATGCGCTTAGATTACTGCCTACTACAGCGACCAGACTATATAGACCTCTCAACATTACCTATCTTACCCCTGGTGGATCTAGAATGGAGTATTCAAGAGTGGCAGGGAAGGTCAGCGTATTCTGGTCCTTTGAGTGCTGCATTGGCAAGTATTGCGCGAACACTGCTATTTGCTGAGGTTTCGTTCGTACATGCCCTTTGTTGCGTAGTTATTCTTTTTTATATCCATTTTGGGAGAAATTTATGTTTAATGGATTATGTAAATTATACTTTGAGAAATGGCTGCAATTAAAGAGTTGGTGATTTATTCAAGGCAAGATATTAAATGATGCATGGTGCTGATTGCGAAGTGGAGAATTGAGCACCTTGTTTTATATCTCGCTTTGTCATAGTACCTATGTAATGTGAAAGAATGAGGATAATGTCGCGAAAAAAAATTTGAGTATGGACGTGAATGGTTATAATTATAAGAGAAGAGGGTGACCAAAGAAACGATGGATGAGGGTGACTTTTGAAATTACGCCTATTAGAAAATTACTGATGAAGAAGACATGCTGCGTCGACCCTTAGTAGTTTGGGATGGCAGGGAGGGCAGGAGAATTATAAGAAAGTTCTATGTCTATTGTTCAGCAGGCCATTTGCGTTAAGAGAATTTGATTGATGGAAGAAGACTTGCCTTTTTGGGTAAAGACTTTCAGATCTGAACGTCATACCTTCTTTTATTAAAATACCAAACGCTGCCTTATAAACAAAGACCAAGACAATACAAAATAATTGCATTACATTAACATTATTGGAAACAATGAAGCTGAACAGTGTGATTCACAAAGCAGCAACACAAATGACTCAATCCATGAACCGCTTGAACAAAATTGAAACAAAATATTCAATAAACGCGAAGACTTACTTAGTGAAGTGACATTTAAATCCTACTAACACCTTAATCGGCTTACTGCTGTTCTCGACATAGACCGCCCCAGACTGTCCCCGGACTTAGGTAATAGGATTGCGATCCCTCTGGCATTTGCCGATAATTCACCAAACAACTAATGATCTATTGTCTCCCAATTCGGTAACTTTGGGGTTTAAAAACGCTTTGGAAGCAAGCATCTAACCGAATTGTTGAGTTTGTGCGGAATACTTTCTGTGATATCGCCTATATTTGCTAATGCCTTGCTTCTGCGGTATTCTGAACCATAGTTTATCTTTTCGATAATGCCTTTGCAGCATTGGTCAGATATCTCGAGACTTTGCCTTTGGAAATACTGAGTTAAGAAAGAACCCTTGAAGACGTATTTGCGCATTGACATAGTCGTAGTAGATAAGTAGAAGCTCAGAAACCCTATAAACGCATGCTTTTTAAACGTATGTCTAAAAATAAGAATTACTTAAGAGACGATTCATGATTAATTTCTAACTTAGATGATTTTATCAGCTTAACTGAAGACTCTATTACAATTTAGGACTAAAAGCAGTCGGCGTATATAAAGCAGTTAAAGACTATTGCATGTGTATTAGCAAACGTAGGTACTGACCATGTGTGAAATGATGTCAAGAACGCAGATCTAGTAGATTAGACAAAAAGCGAACCTTATTTAAAGCAGATAGTCAGCCGTATAGGGAGAGAGGTAGAATCTTTCGGTTCTAATCTTATAGAGTATGAGGAACAAGGTGTAAAGTTCACTCATTCTCCATAATATGTGGAGGATCCTCCGACCGGACGGGTGTTGTATCTGGTGAGCTACTGTCGATGTTGTATATATATGCCAGTCGTGCGGTAAACTCTGCTGGTACGATGCAGGATTTCTGTGACGTCGGGTCTTTGAGGCGTAGTTTGCATGTAGCGTTGTAGATACCGCCACATCACCCCAAGGTCGATAGTCGGCTGAGTTAGTGCATATTATGATGCCAGGGCCAGTTGTAGTTCCAGTGAATCGTAAACGCGTGCTGCATAGTTCGCAGTGAGTTGGAACTGTCCGCGGAGATTCCCTAGTGAGTCGATGTGACGCTGCATTATACTCTAGTGAGTCGAATGCGGTACAGCGCCGGGTTGAGGCTGACTGCTGGCGTCGACCAGGATAGGGTTTAAGGGCTCTTCTTGTGGACCAGCCGAAAGTGCAGTGTGCTGTGCCAAGGTTGCTGATGAGGCTGAGGGTGATGACTGGGTACCTATGCGCGGTCGCTACATGCTCGTGGTTAGGATACCCGTTGAAGCCGTGGGTGCTGCCTGGCTGGGTGACTCGCCGATCGAAAAGCTTGAGGAAGTGATGATGATGACGTCACGCTGATGTAGTTGCATGAGGGCTGCGCTGGCGTTCATTTGTGAGGTCACCAGTATAGAGGTATGAGGAACATGCTGTTAAGTTCACTCATCCTCCTTAGAAAAGGGAGCATCCTCCGACCAGACAGGTGTTGTGTCTGGTGGGCTACTGCCCGACGGTTGATGTCGAGATGTATATATGCCGCCAGTCGTGCGGTAAACTCTAATGGTGCGACGCAGGATTTGTGTGACGTCAGATCTTTAATGCGTAGTTCACATGTAGCGTTGTAGATAACGACATAATCTCAAACTAAAGCTGGTAACAAAATTGCAAGTCTTAAGACACATTTGGAACAGAGCAATGAGATTGCGCGTGATCTGGCTAAATGGTGATTTTTATTCGGTAACCTTATTTTCCGTTAATTTTGTACTCAAACGAAAGCTACTAACCTAACGCAACTCCGTACTAGTTTATATAAATTTGAAAAATTTATTAATAGCCAACACAAGTTTAATCTTAGCTTGGGTGCCGGAGGGTAATCAGCGAGTTTAAAAACATAGTAGGTTATAAATGTGTAAAAGAAACCGGTTTTGTATGTGTAAATTGTAAATTTGGAAATAAAGTTTATTCTATTCTATTTTCTATTCTAAATCTCTTTAGATGTTTGACAGTCTCTCTTCTCATCTCCACATAGGCCGTTACAAAATCTTCTATCAACTGGGGCATTTCTAGAAAGCTTGATTGGGTGGCATCAGTTATTGGCCTGTTATTTTAAGTCGATATCATAATTGGTTCGGACTTCGGATAGACTGACCTATAAAGGCGCTGCTGAGCTGAAGAATCTATAAATAAATCTGCTGTTAAGTCGAGTTGATTTAAAAGGTTTCCTTTTTCATAGCTTATGGCTTACATAATGGACCTTTGGCTGAGAGCCAAAATGGTACTGTGATAGCTTAGTTAATCAAGCGATTAATTACATAAAATTACCTACCTATATTGTATCCGTCTATCCATCTATTTATAGGACTTAATAAAATTTGTCATAGGAATTTCTATTATTATCCAGCAGATGCTGGATAATAATAGAAATTATTTCACGCTTTCTCTAGATTGGTAAAGCTTTTATAAAAAAGGAAGGAGTTTTCTAAACACAGACAAAAATCCATCATACGAATACCAAAGTAATCCCATAAAAGAAAACATTCATCCATCTGTTTTACATATCAAATCCATTTCCAAACAACATATTTATATCATCAGAGTTAATATAGCATGTTTCTCATCACAAATCATAAGTCGTGTCTGTCAAAACAGGGCGCCATCAACAAAAGGGGCTCGGGCAGGAAGAGCGGCTCTTAATGGATTTATTTAGATGTCATTTTTTATGTGGGCGGGGGCTCGAGCAGACGCCTGGCTTTCGTAGTGTGGATACGACGGCGGATTATTTTAGTTTTGAGTTTTTGAAGGAATAAATTGAAGTTTTCGTAGATTAGTGTACCTAATTGTAAATTGTGGTGTTGTTTTGCTGCTGTGACTTCTTGGAGTGATTGTAATTCTGAAAGGAAATATAAAAATAACGTTCGTATCCTCACGACGTGTTAAGAGCCTACAATATGTACCTCAAATTGCTTAGCATGATCCTTTGTTGTATCGAAAATACTGCAGCATTCATTTTAAAATTTGATGGTAAAGTTGAGGATTAATGCTAAGTAGGAACTACTTATGTTTGACGCAAACACGATTCCAAAAAAAAATTCGAAATAAAAAAATACAAAGTTACCTCCAAACCGATCAATAAACCGCTAGTATAAAAAAATACTTCAAATTAGATCATGAAACTTTGCATAATAACTGAACTAAATATAAAGCAGATTGTATATTTTTTATCATTTTTCTTACAGTTATTTTCACCGTAAAAAGAAATTACCTGAACTATCGGCGCCTTAGAGTCTTCTCCCTGCCGTCCTGTCTCGCTTGCTCGCGTGACTGCGAGCAGTAGTGTGCGTGCGAGAAAAAGAATGAGGTAGCGCTGAGGTATTATGGAGTCTTAAGTTGAGCCCCAATTTAAGCTTAGTTATCTATAGTTTTAGATACAGTACTAGTTGATTATTGAAAAATCTCTACTTTCGTTAAACCAGAAATTATCACATTTACCTGGTAAAATGTACAGATGTGAAATTATAACAGCTACTTAGGTAGATACTTTCACATAAATTATAATGAGTAAGTAGCACAACAGAAATAGGAGAACTCACGTGCTCTTGAGTAACAACAAGGTGTCAATTTATTGTTCAAGGTGTCTCTTATTACAGAGTGTCAACACATTTATAATATCTATAAAGCCACGTATTCATTAGTAAACATTTGTTGATAAACTGTTTATGACTAGCGTTAAACAAGTTTACAATAAACACATGTTTCTGAAACTTGGCCGTCCACACTTGTCAGTTGTTCACAGGATGTCGCCCGAGGAGGTAGTGGTGCTCTCTGCTGCTTACATAATAATTCACAAGAGCATTAATCGAAAAAAAAAAAGAAGAAAAGATGGTGGATTCGAAACTATTTGTTGTATAGAAGTTATGTATTTAATGAAAAACTCGAAAATTGTGAGCGTAGAATATGCATCTTTGTTTCCATTTCTTTTTGCGATATATGCAATTCTGCAGCAATGTCGGTCCAAGCAACATTTTTTTTAATTTATCTTTGTAGTCTTTATTTGAGGCGTCCCAAAGAATACTACATTGGTGATAAAGCTCTATGAGCATCGAAATTTGGTTGTTGGACCACGCTACCTCCATGTTTATAAACTCGCGCAAAACACGTCCACACCTGTTGACTTTTGTTTATATACTAGATGTTTCGTCTTGCTCTCCGCTCGTAGTGGGGAGCACTGCAACACGTATCATAAACAATGTTTCATCACCTATGTTTATGAACTGTTTATAAACTGTTTACAGAGATGATGAAACATTATGAAACATTGTTTATGAACAGTTTATAAACAGTGTTTATTAACAAATGTTTACTAATGAATACGTGGCTTAACTTCAACACAAATGTCATTCAAACAAACAACAAAGAACTTACGACACAAAATTAACATTACAATTAAATCAATTATTATGATTCACAATCAGCATTGCATTATGATAATAAATAACCTAGAATGCTGACCTAGCTCACAATACTTCCACAGTTTACGTGGCTGCTTTATGTAATACCTACGTCCAATTGCGTCGCTTGTAATTTAATAATTCAATGTATTACGCAAGCAGTTGCAACCACAATCGCTATCACGTTGCATTACGAAGTTGTAAACGCGAAATAACTTGATTATGACTCAGTTAAAGTATCGATATCGTATCGAACAAAGCTTTGATTATAACTATTGAGAACATGCACAAAAATATAACCACAACTCCAAAAAAAACTACAAAATAGACAAGACATTTCTAAACATTTTAAGTCTCAAGAAAATATTAGAAGCACATCCATACTAATCCGTCTTGATAAATGTGAGCCCTCCGTTATCCCTCGAACGCGTGTTCCGTCTCACTGATCACGCTCCATGTGTGCATGCGCCGAACCCGCACACATACACAAAATTAATGCATTTCACACGCACACTGCTACACACCCCGTGTCGGCACACACGTTGCTTACAGTGTGTATGTGTGCGTGACCCGACATTGGTATTTTGATTGGTCATGCATTTCACGTGTTGCGGCTCGCGGGTATAGACTGCGCCCGGGCAATAAGCGCGGTAATTTACAGTGTAGCCTGCCCGTACCTAAGGAGGCTGTATTTTAAGAGAGATAATAGCAATTTATTAATGTGATACAGGGAAACTAAGGCTGTTTGGTCGTTGTTACACGAAAAGGATCCAATCCACAAAAAATCCAAAATTGAGTTAAGTATACCAAAAAGACCGTAAAGGTTTCACGGTCTTTTTGGTATACTTAACTCAATTTTGACATTTTTGTGGATTGGATCCATTTCGTGTAACCACGTCCGTTTGTGGCTGTGAGTTGTAGATACCTCTTAATGCTTTGTTGAGAGTTGAATTACACAAGGACCATGTTAATGTTCACATAGTTTGAAACATCAAAACTGAAAACAATTAGCTGTTGGAACTAAAAAAACAACAGTCTCTAAACGTATAAAAACCTTGACAAAACTAAATTCCAAGTGGATTAACTGGAAGTTGTATCGGAATAAAAATCAATAACATTTGTCATAAACTGGAACTAATTACCTATAGTTCAAATCCTCTATTTACTATTACAATAAAAAAGCAAATAGAGAGCAAGCCGCTTTCTCTCGTATATAGCAAAAAAGCCAATTTGATAAAAGGCTGCTGCCGCAGATTCAGAGACAGAAGAGCTGGTGACCGTCCACTACTAGTCCATCGACTCAAGTCGGCAATAGTCATGGCTACTTTTCTCGGAGATATTTTAATCCAACATCCATTGAAATATTGAGCAATGGTGGCCCAGTGGTATCGGCCCCGACTTACGAGTTATAGGTCGTGAATTCAAACCCAGCCAGGCACTTTACTTTATGTATTTAATTTCATCATCACTGCTCTCAAAACGGCGAAGGAAAACATCGTGAGGAAACCGACATGTCCTAGAACCAACAAATCGAAAACATGTGAGACCTACCAACCCGCACTGGGCCCGCGTGGTGGATTATGGCCCACTCCCTCTCACAGAGAGGATGCCTGTGTTGGGACACAGGCATCCTCTCACATTATAGGCTGATTATGCATCCAGTGAAATTGTCCGTATAAGGGCAATTATTGTATCATCTTTACGTACCAAGACCCCTCCGTGCCTCGGACAGCACGATAAGCCGTTGGTCCCGGCTGTCATTTGTAGATCTTTGACAGTCGCTACGGGTCGTCAGAAGCTCGAAAGTCTGACAACCAGTCTTACCAAGGGGTATCTTGTTACCAGGTAACTGGGTTGTGGAGGTCAGATAGGCAGTCGCTCCATGTAAAATACTGGTATTCAACTGTATCCGGGAAGACTGGAAGCCAACCCCAACAAAGTTGGGAAAAGGCTAGGCAGATGATGATGATTGTATCCTAGGAACACAAAAATGTACCTACCTATTCTCCTAGCATTTAGCAATCAGAAGTCATCATTCATCATCGGTCATCACCATTGTCCTGCCCTGATCCCAATTTATTTGGAGTCGGCACAACATTTCTTTTTCTTTCATATCTACACACACACACAAACAACATAACATCTCGCCTTGTTTCCCCGAAGGGTTGGGCAGAGGTGTAGCTGTAGTACACCTACATTTAGCCAGTTATGTTTAAGTGCCATGTAATAGGGGGCGAGACTATTGCCATCAACCGGGCACAAATCCAGACTCCGGGCTGCTACTGAGAAATTCCAGATAGAAAAACCCAATAACAATTTGCCCGACCCGGGAATCGAACCCAGGACCTCATGCTCAGCAGTAGCGCTTGCAATCACTAGACCAACGAGGTAGTTTCATATCTACATACTTCTCTATTAATTTTCATCTCGGTAGTCACCCCCTTTCTAGCCATATCATCTTTCACACAGTCCATCTACTCGTATCGTGTTTTTAGTCTTCCCCTACTCTTATAACCAACCACAATTCATACTCAAAACTTTCTTAGATAAAGTAGTTTTTTCTCGACCTATTTCTATTGATGCCGCCAATCTCTTCAAACACCTGTCATCTCATCGACAGTGTTTACATGAAAATGAAGATGAACTGCAAGGGTAGACTGCGGATACGGGTATCACCGGTGGGACTTCCAAAACATAACTTCTAAGGACCCTTTTTCCAGGTCCGTCCCGGTGCCCGGCTTTAGGCGCGGTCTACGTACTTCAGACTCAAAATAAAATCGAACTAACACAGTAGATACCTTCACATGGATTATGAATTACCGAATTATTCCGATTCATCATTCTGTACCTACATGCGATTGGCTTGATTCGTGTTCGCAAAATTGACTGTCATCTCCACAAACCCAGAATAATCCCGGCTTATAGACATTATAGTGATTAAAGATCCTCAAATGTATGTCCATACACGTTGGGCAGTCAGATCTGCTGCCTTGATGACTGGCTTTTTAACAGCAAGATCTATTTTCATTTGTTTGTGCTGATTCGTCTCTTGTTTGAAGCGAAACGGCTTCTTCAATCAACTCAGCCTATAGCAGTCCACTGCTGGACATAGGCCTCTCCCAGACTGCGCCACAACACCCTGTCCTCCGCCTTCCGCACACAGTCTGTCCCAGCCACCTTTTTAAGGTCATCGGTCCATCTAGCTGGGGGGCGTCCCACACTACGCTTGCCGATACGCGGTCTCCACTCCAGGACTCGTTTGCTCCACCGGCCATCGGTCCTTCGACACACGTGGCCAGCCCACTGCAACTTCAGCTTGCTGAATCTGCAGGCTATGTCGGTAACTCCGGTTCTCTTCCGGATAACTTCATTTCTGATCTTATCCTTCAAAGAAACTCCGAGCATAGCCCGCTCCATGGCGCGCTGAGCGACCTTTAATTTGTGGACCAGCCCGACTGTCAGTGTCCACGTTTCGGCACCGTATGTAATAACGGGCAGGACGCACTGGTTGAAGACCTTAGTCTTCAAACACTGCGGGATTGGCGACGAGAAGACTTGACGAAGTTTTCCAAACGCTGCCCAACCCAATCGGATCCTCCTGTCGGCTTCTTTCTCAAAGTTGTGTCTACCGAGCTGGATAACTTGTCCTAGGTAGACGTACTCCTTCACAACTTCGAGAAGCGACCCTTCGATGTCGAAACGGCTCTCGGCTCGGTCTTCGAAACGGCTTCTTGCTGGCGATGCAAACTGTATATTTGCCCACCCATTTAGCAGCACTCATCCACTAATGAATTCTCACCTTCTCTGCTTTACACCAGTTTATTCAATCTTAAATCAGGCCCATCCTATCCACAGCCGCACGATTTTACTCGCATACTTACCTAATTGAAATTGAAACACGTTTTTTACCGTCCTGTGAGTTTCGCTGCGTTATTTCTGTTAGGTATGTTGAAGGTGATTGATATACTATACAGAAAGATGACGAGGAAGTTTATTCCGATTTATAGTTTAGTGATAATTTGGTAAATTCCCATTATCAAATTTCAACATTTATATCTCTAATTTTTATGATGTTCATAAATAGTTTTGTTTTATTTTAATGATAAATGTTACTAACATAGTTTGTATAAGTGTTACTAACAACAATATGAATAATTTGTGTTCGATGTTAGATAATATTTATTTACATAACCAAATTACAAGATGATTATTAACATTAACTAAATTAAAACTAAGTTAAGCCTAAAAAAGGCCCTCGGGGTACCGAGGATGCTGGCGGCATTTCCGCTGAATTGCAATTGCGCGAGAAAGCCACCAGCTTTTCGTTTACATCAACTAGATGTTTCGCGATTTCCGCAAATAACTTATGCGCACTGGGACCCCACGGACCGATGGTCTCGACGCCAAAGGGCATAAAGTTGTACTCTCTGCCAAGGCCTCCATATTTAATTACTTTCAGATTTTCGACATTTTCTGCTGCCAGTGTGACTACACAGGTAGCGTCCCACACAAGTATCCGTCCCAAGCTCCACGGATGTAAATAAAAATAATTAATAAAGAGTATTCTATTCTATTCTATTCTATTCTAAATGTCTACCTACTAAAGTTAGTAAACTTAAGTGACCTAAAACTCGTGAATAGATATTGTCAAGCAGCTTTCACAAACGCAAAACTATCCACGGACGGTTTTATCCGTCATGTTTTTCTAAAACGTGATCATCGTTTCCAGTAGCGGCAACCCCAGACCTTGATTAATATGAGTTTCATAATCTGCTAAATAGTTACCTAGCTTATTACTTTTCGATGTTTTGGTTCGATGTTCCGATACGCAGCAACACAGCAATTGAATTTATTTATATTTCGGGCATGAAAGCGGCAGCATAGGCTTCTCTGCGAAAATTCTCTTGTCCTGGCTTCTTTAACGATATAAGGTGATCATTTAATGAGTAATTAATTAATGTGACTATTTAGAGTTAAACTTGTGACAACAACTCAATTAATAATTTAGTATGTTTACATTTGGGAGGTGTGTCATTAAGATGCGCGAAACATCTTTTGAGATTTTTTCATTGTTTCAATTGAATTTTCGTATGCTTTATCATTCATAATTTATTTCTAACAAGTGATCAGCGCTATGGCGCGGGGTCTTCTTCGTATGCCACAATATTTGCTGAGTGAGAACCGACTGACGCTGAAGAGGTGACGCATATTATCTTCCCAATTATTGGCCATGTTTGTTTTATTACTAACGCTATGAGTTCATGTTTCTCTAAAATAAATGTGTCATTATTAAAACGTAACTTTCAGACGTAAAATTCAACGATTTTTCTTTTCTTTCTAAGTAAGCGGAACTGGTAGCTTTGTTAATTAATGGGAATTTGTAGTTAATTTAAGTAGTTATATATAAATCGTCACCTCTCCAGGAATTTCAGGTGTGGCTCCCGTCTCTTAAAAGAACCTTTTATGCCAAGATTTCTTTACGGCCTGGTTCTAATGTTAGGTTCTATTCAGTAAAATGAAGGTTTTCTCGAGTTACTATTCTCAACATCCGTATTTAGTTTAAATCCTAGTCATGATTAATGTTCCATACTTGTCGCGTAACAATCACAATCCTAATATGGTTAGTTAACAAACCACAGACCTCGTCGCCATATAAAGAAACCACAGTTAAACTCTTTAAGGCGTTTGCGTAGGTACTTTTCGTCTTAACCAGACACGTTCAATCTTTGAGAAATAAACCACCCTCTATAATGTACCCCATTTTAATCCTCCTAGGGTTGCCATTTTTTTTTTTACTATAATTTTTGATGTGGATGGAGTTTGTGAGAAAAACTAAGCAGTGTATTTTAAGGCTCCTACATACTGGCGCGACTTGTCGCGCGACGCGTCGCGATACAAAGGCACCGCTTGTAGCGCTACACGCGGTGTCTTTGTGTTTCGTCGCGTCGCGCGACAAGTCGCGCTAGTATGTAGGAGCCTTTAAAACGTTTTGAATAACCAATTTTTTTTTTAAGAGCTTTTGCGGTACTTATTGCTTTCGCTCCTTTTTTGAATGCTTCGTAGTCCTCACTAGATTAAAAATCAAAATTAAAATAATTAATAAATGGGAAAGATTAATAAATGGTATAAAGGATTTAATAAATGGTTTGATATTAAAAATAATTATCAGCTTATTAAGTACCTTTTTTCGGGTTCCGTTGTCAACAAGGAACCCTTATAGTTTAATGCCATGTCAGTTTGTTTGTCTGCCTGGGCTTAGCTCAGAGACTTTTTTTTGGGGAACTCCCTTGCACGTAAAGTGGGGATGAAATTTTATTCTCATCTATAGTATATTCCCATAGTGTGGTGTATCGTTGGATAGGCCGTTCAAAATTATTGCGGGTCTGTGAAACCCATTCTTCGATTCAGGGATCCGTTTGGGTAATATTAAGCTTTAAAGTGCTATTTTTAGTTAGCGTCTAGTGTGTGTGTATATCTGTGTGTCCGCTAGCTACATGGTTTTTGGATATGTAGGTAAGTAAGTACAAACGATTACAATGAAAACTATCACAGGGAGTAATAGTCGCGGTCGCGGGAAGGTACTTATGGGTCACTGAGGCCCCCGCAACACAGGCAACAAGAAGGAATACGGTTGGGTTTTAGTCAGTAAGAGTCTGACACACCCTCCCGCTCCGCCCAGAGCGGTAGAAGTTATTTGATGATTTCCCACCCTCAAAAAAAAAAAAAGAGTAATAGTCGACCAACTTATATTTGCAGTTGGAGAATTCACCGTGACGTATATCGATGTAATAGGAGAACATGTTTTTCAACTACCTACAATGTTAAGTCTGTTTTTGAGATAAATTCATCCCAACTACGGAACCCTTCATTGTGCATAGTACGACACGCACTTGGCCGGTTTTATTGTATCTTACAGTAGGAAACAGTAGGTATTAAAAAGGAAAACAAATACAATTTTTAACCATATGGTTGGCAACCCTAACATTCACTCACACACATACACAAATTACAAGCCATTTTGTACCAAATCTGCTTCATCGCTTGATTACACCGCAGCGTCTAGCCTCGGAAAATTCCTACAGCACTACACTGCTTGAAATTCAATTGACATGAGTGTGCGTAAACAGTTTCTCTAAACACATTCAAAGCTGCTACAGCGCTGCAATAAAAGTGACGATTAGTACAAGTAGAATTTGAAAGCGCTTGATTCGCTGGCAGGGTTTTATGGAAGATCGATATAGCGGTCGTGCGATGTTGCCGTACTGCCTACCCTGTCCCCTCAAAGCTGGGTCTTTGTACTCGTGGACGAAGGGCGGCCTTAAATTGGAGTGCTCGATTATTTTTGAAGGAAAATTCCAATTATTTTTTACACAAGGCTATGAAAATTTTCTTTTTGATTTGGTGAAAAGTTTTATTTTAGAAAACTTATTAGTATTTACTAAGAAGAAAAAGCTTAAAGCTGTAATGTAGTTTGCGGAAAAGTATTTTCTGTGAAAGGCGGGCTTAACTGGAGTGCTGTTGTGCTTTTATTTGGAAAGTTCAGGATCGAATGGCTCTGCTAACTAAAACTGCATGCTTTTGATGATTTATCATCAAATATTATGTTATTATAATGAATTAAATGCCTTAAAATTATCCTTTTTACGGTTGATACCAGAGAAAACACACGAGATTATGAAATAAATCGACAACCAGAAATCAGAGAAAATAATTATTAGTTTGGTTTTAAATACCTATCTGTAGCTACGCCCTTCGGCTGCTGACAGATTATTTTATTTTCATTTCTTCGTTTATATACTTAAACTACATTTTGCGCAGTTTTTTTTTTTTTTTCCAAAGCTACGTGACCTCAACAATAATTTTTAAAATAAATAAAGCAGACACCAGAATACGCGAGGCATGCAAAAATTTAAAACGGCGCCATTAACACTTGGTGTTGCTGCACTTAAAAAATAAATTGTTACACAGGAGACATTATTGTGAAGTCACGATCGTTTATTTAGGCTTTTAGTGTTTAAAGCCAACTGATTGAAAACGGTCATTTCTCTTAAAAATAACCTTTAGAAAATTATAGATTAGAAAAGCACTACCTAGGTACTTATAATTCCTTTACATTTTTGCAGATGCTTGACGATCTGTAAAATGATCAATGTTTCCAGACAATTAGGACGCTGACAACAGCTAAACCGCGGTCACTGTTAGACTGCATAGAAAAGAAAGAGAAGCGTATGATACAACGCTTGTAATTTATTGCAAAATATGAAGTCATTATCTATTTACTCAAAATTGAGTTGAGTAATCGAACATAAAAAAACAACCAAGTTCTGCATTCAAATAAGACGTTCTTGTTATTAATAAAATATGTAACGTATGTTGATATTTAATACAGATATTTTGGATTGGAACTCAAGGTAAAAGGTTAGTTTACCGTTAATTTGTGTCGAGTTTCTTTTAAAACGTGTTTTGTAACAAATATGTTCAAAATTAACATATATTTTTTTCGCTAGCACAAACTATGCAGATTTAGATTTCTTAAGCCTACTTTGGTAATTTGCTGTCAGCTCCTTAAAGGCATCATCGCTTACCTCCTACTTAGGTATAGGTAATCAAAGTTTAAATGACTGAATTTCCATTCGAGGACCACATGGCGCATGTCGACAGCATTGTAACCACTTTTAACTAGTTGAAGAATGTCTACTTTCTAACCATAACAATCCTAACTGGGAAGTTAGGTTAGGTTAGGACTTGATCCTAATCCTAACTAATATTATAAAAGCGAAAGTGAGTTTGTTTGTTCATTGTTAGTTTGTTTGTTTCGTATTACGATAAAACGGCTGACCTGGATTAGAACATAGGATACTTTTTATCCCGGTAGTACGATCCCGTGGGATAATTTCCGATATCCACACGGGCGAAGCCGCGGACAAAAGCGAGTATTATTATTATTGCTACATTATTTTTCGAGATAGATAAGTTAAAATAATTAAAGACATGCTGGATTTTATCAATGGCCCTACATCCTACACGGCCATGTCGATTTCGCAACTGTCTTTAATTGGTAACAAACCCTAATTTATAATGCTAGCTTATTCCCGCGGATTCACTCGCGTTAATGTTGATGTTGTCAATAATTTTCTATACCTCGGGAATAGTATTTTTTCTGGATGATAAACCCTATGTCCTTTTTGGTACCCCTGACAGCGTGTATGCAAAATATCATGAAAATCGGTGAGTGGACGATTCTTATAATTTACGGACCATTATTGGTTAAAATTAAGACTCTTGTATGTTTACCAATAATAAATGAAGCAAAGACCTCATAGCTTTGCATAGTGTAGCCTCCCCCATATGGAAGTAGCTATTACAGGTAAAATTACCTTTTTTTTGGGTGGGAAATCATCAAATAACTGCTCCCGCTCTGGGCGGAGCGAGAGGGTGTGTCAGACTCTTACTGACTAAGAATCTATTTATATGCTCAGTTTGATAATATAAAAGCTACCATTGGACCTGTAACTGTAAAAAAAATCGGAATCTGATCAGTTGTTCCGAAGATTATCCCTTACATACAAACTCATAAATTTTACCTCTTTATAATACCTATTAGCTCGCTTTTGCCCTCGAATTCGTCCGCGTGGATGTCGGAAAATATCCCACGGGAACGTACTACCGGGATTAAAAGTAGTAAATCCTTTGTGTTAATCCACAAATAATAAAATGTGTAGGTCCTGTAACTAATTAAGCGTAGGGCTGTTCGCTCACACCGCGGCATTTTTCTTAGGTACTTTTAGCATTTTTATACCCGCCGTAACTTCTAAACGAAAGGTCCTATTCGAATAATTTAAAGAGAACAGTACTACATCATAATTAACCTTGATTATTAAACTATTTGATTGTTTAAGGATTAAAATCAGGATACGAATGTCATCATCTTTTGATTCAACCCGACTTTGATTGCCTAATTTGATCAAAAAACGGTTATTATGACTTAACTGTAACAGTTAGACATACAGACTCGCCGACTTTTTTGTGGGTTGATGAGTACTATAAACATGTATTTAATCAGGTATCGTCAATATTTTTCGCAGCACACGCCAAATAATGACATTATAGGCAAACGGTTGATACCTTGGGATACATTATTGCAATTTTCATAGGGATTTCAAATTATTTTGAAAAATAAAATACCCCGTATTTTTTACTAATAATGTAGCTTTCAATAGGTGAAAGAACTTTTAAAATCCGTTAAATATTTTCTGAGTTTATCCATTACAAAACAAAAAAAAACAAATCTTTACCACATTATTATTATATTATTAGTTTAGATTAAAAGACGGATTCAGCGGAAAACGATGAACACAGTGAGGACCTACCTACTTACGTAAGTATTCAATCCTATTTTACATTGAGCTATACCTACCTACATTCTTTGCAGTAAGTAGGTAGCGTGATAAGCTGAAGTAAAGAATCTATTTCAGTACAAGGAATGCCATCTATTTCTTTAATATGAAGTCGCTTACATCGTGAAACTTCAATAGCGTTCTAATATAAATTAGGTTAAAAAGTATCTCGTTATTACAGACAAATTGAAAAAAATCGAAGAAAAGGATAGCAAGTAGATACATTAAATTCCGTTCTCCTCCTGGTAAAAGGCGTTTTTATAATATTCTCCAATGACCACAATAGTGAATCTGTGGTCAAACTCAATAAAATCGAACGTTTTTTCGCGCACGAGTCTCGAATTAGTTTAAGACGCTGACAACACCTAAACCGAGGTCACTGTCAGACTGCACAGAAAAGAAAGAGAAGCGCGATGATACAACGCTTGTAATTTATTGGAAAATATGAAGCAATTATCTATTTACTCAAAATTGAGTTGAGTAATCGAAAATAAAAAACAACCAAGTTCTGCATTCAAATAAGACGTTCTTGTTATTAGATAATTAAATACGTAACGTATGTTGATATTTAATACAGATATTTTGGATTGGAACTCAAGGTAAGAGGTTAGTTTAACGTTAGTTGGTATCGATGTGTTTTTTTTTTCAAAACGTGTTTTGGTAACAACCAAGTTCTGAGAAATATTTTCAAAATTAACATATATTTTTTGCGCTACCACAAACTATACAGAATTGGTATTTTTTTCTCATAAGACAAGCCTATTTTGGTCATTTGCCTCTTGTCAGCGCCTTAACGGGTTTTGGTAAACTTCTTTCTATTAATAATAGGATGAATTTATCTTTAGACTAAACGCGTAGATTCTAGCTAAATTTTGACGTCAGAAGATGCAACAAGTATGGTCTCCGTACCAGCGGGGTAGGTAATTGCGTAACACACTTATCAGGGGGTAACCATCACCTCTTATAGCAGTATTATTATAATATTACTTCCAGTGGGAAAGTGATGGAGCTATACAGGACTTATAGCTCCATCTCTTTCTCACGCTGAAGTAATATTGAAGTAATACTGCTATAAGAGGTCATGGTTACCCCCCAGTACCTAGCAATCATCATTCATTTTAACAGTTTAACAACATTAATTGCGTTATTTACGTTGTCGAGCAGACAAATGTTTCTAACATATAGAAAGAAAGAAAGAAAAAATGCTTGTTCTGCACAAACAAAATGCACATTACAAAAATATACACATACAAAGAAGCCAAACACCTCGTATTCAATCAATAAAAGTTAGACAATCTTGTCCATTGCTTGATGTCAGGGACCAAAGACAATTTAAATTGAATAATTACTCTGTGTTGCGACACTGGCTAATGACAACAAACAATCAAAACAAAACAAAATGACGATTGCAGAAAGGGTAAATAACTACTTTTGTAACAAACAAACGACTAGGTATAACAAGAACAATAATTGATTGATTGATTTTGAAATTTCTTTATTATTAACACAACAAAACAGATAAATGACATTAATCTTATTCTAAAGGCATTCAACATTATGATTGGATGTTTTGTGCAGACTATGACTCTATATAAAACATTTACGTATACATAAGAACAAGAACAATTAAACCGTGCGTCGCATCTGTGCAAGAACAGGTCGTTGCTCAGCAAAATGCTGTGACTTCTGACGAACCTATCGTCAACAGCGCTAAACCCAACGACTGATGGCCAAGTTACGAATGCAGACATGTATACCAACCCCCACAAATGAGGACGTCCTTAAGACGCTGACAACACCTAGACCGCGGTCACTGTCAGATTGCATAGAAAAGAAAGAAGCGCGACGACAAAACGCTTGTAATTTATTGCAAAATATGAAGTAATTATCTATTTACTCAGAATTGAGTTGAGTAATCGAAAATAAAAAACAACCAAGTTCTGCATTAGAATAAGACGTACTTGTTAATAATTAAATAAGTAATTTATGTTGATATTTAATACAGATATTTTGGATTAGAACTCAAGGTAAGAGGTTAGTTTAACGTTAGTTTGTATCGAGATTTTTTTTTCAAAACGTGTTTTGGTGACAACCAAGTTCTGGGAAATATGTTCAAAATTAACATATATTTTTTCCGCTACCACAAACTATACAGATTTGGCAATTTTCTTTCTTAAGAGAAGCCTATTTTGGTCAATTGGGTCTTGTCAACGCCTTAATGCGGCTTTTCGGGTTTTTAAAACAGCGATTACCTATTCCTGATTTGTTTGTTCTTATTTTGGTTATGGCTACGCAGTACACCCAAAAAGGTTCTTGAAGTTTCTACATTAAAAATGGTACTTTCCTACTAAAACTCTAAAAGTGACGGATCAGAAAGCATTTTTTCCAGGATCAAAGCTGTGACAACGTATGAACAACGTATCCGAAGGGACACGGTTAAAATGTAATACAGTCACAGGCACGAAGGACCATTTCTGCTTGTAACGGTCGGCCGCTATAGTAACGCTTACCTACGTTCATCAACCAATAGCATCGCCGCACTAACATTTGCTGAGTCCCATTGTTTTTGTAAAAGAAAAAAAAGCCCGTAAAAAAACCGAGTAAAGGGTGGTCAGACATCTGTGACCAGCACACCTAGGTACGTAGCTAGGTGTTGAATAATCCCATAATTCTGCTGAATGCTTTAGCAGAGCACACAATGAGTTTACAAGACAAATAGTAATTTATCCAAAGTCTCTGCATCACCCAAAGGTTGACTGGTAGAAAATGCCTATGGCATTAAGTCCGCCTCTGTACATTTGTGTGCGTAAAGTATTAAATAAATAAATAAATAAATACCTAGCTAGGTATTTATCAATTAGACTAGCTTTTAAACAGGGACTTTGTACATACGGCTACATATCAAGCTATACATTTCCAGTTTAAGCTGATCTCGCATTGTATAGGATTTCCGTACAATGAGAAGTCAACTTATACTTTAAATGTATAGATTGATATATAGCCGTGTGTACCTCTTGTGAATATGTTTTCTCTTTATTCAGACATTCATTTATTTTTCTCGAATACTTGTCCAAATAAAAATAAAATTCGTCCATCAAAACTGCAGATAAACAGTAATACGCTTCGCAGCTGTCGAATTTCAGTATCTTTCCTTGTCTAACACATGGTTTTAGACAGAGATGCGGCTATTCGCCTGTTTCCGGCTGGGAGCCAAAGGCACCCGAAGAGATCGCGGGAAACAAGTTCGTCTGTTTTAGTACTTCTTATTTTAAATTCTGTTTTTAGAGATAAGTTTACGATGTACCCGCATAATAAGCTGGTGATAATACGACACTAGAAAAAGATATAAAATGTTATTGCAGTGAACGGAGAGCGGGGATATTTTTAGGTGCCACGTCTAATAGTATTTATTGTAAAGGTATTACAGATAAATATTCAGGCTACAATTGATTATAAAGAAGGTAAAGCTATTCGAGCATAAATATTACGTTTAGAACTAGATGCTTTACGCATCTAGTTCTACCAGGCTAAATAGAAATAACTATTTTTTGCCGTAAAATCAGCCAAATCAATCTTGTCAGGAAAGATTAGTCTTGATTAGGAATGTAAGCAACATAAATAATGTAACAGATTTTAAGAAGCAAAGTAGAAACAAAATAATAAACCAATATCAGAATTTAACTGAACGTCAAACAAGTTTTGCGTCTCCATAACACAAATTTCACGATTAAAATGCAAATTATTAATCGAACTACTCAATTATCAATAATATCAAAACAAGTTTTAACTTTTAGGCACTATGAAACATTATTCGTAAATAGCTGTGCCCCGCCGAGCAAAAATATTATTTATTCTTTTTGCACGGCTCCTAACGGTCGTAGCGTGATGTTAAATAGCCTTCATCAAGAATTGAGCTATCAAATGCATAAAGAATTCCTTAAGACTGGTAGTTCCATAAGATATAGATGTCGAAAACAAAATATAACTACCTACTACAAACTAATGGGGAAGAGTGGAAGACAAAATAAACTACTAAAATTATATTATGTAAAATTAAAGATAATATGGCAACAAAGGAAGTATATACCGAGATAAGTCCAGTGCTTCTGATCATCATCATGCCTATTGCTGCATGCGTAGCATGTCCATTCAATGGACTCCATTGTAGACACAGAAGAAATGAAAGACAAAATGTCAGCTTGTAGAAATATTTCTACGGTGCGATGTCTAAAATGAAGAAAATAAATGTCACTTTGTATAGAAATAGATATGTCTATTATTCGTAGGGTAGATATAAATTTGGTCAAGCTACGCGCCCGTTAACACGAGAATCGAAGAGAAGCGTTTCGTCGGCGGAAGAGTAGACAAAAATGACGTTACCGTGTCGACAGTTAACAGTTTCCTACCGAGAAATGTAGACAAGCAATTTCTATCCTACAGTAGATTAGAAATAAAAAGCGTCATGCTAAGCCTGCTGGAGTGTCCTAAGTGCCCGTTCACTTGCACTAAAGAAGACCTAACTGATGCCGCAATCAAAGACAAGTGCCATCGACATGAAAAGACGACTAAGATAAGGTTTAAGGTTAAATTGTATATGGAAGAAGGAAGACTTGCTGCACTGTCCCACAAATAAGTTGGGAGATGATGAGGAGGAGGATGATGACGATCACTAAAACAATAGGTCAGTTTGAACTCAAAATTGACATTAAAAATATTTTGCATTCAGATACAGATGCAATTATGTGTTTATTTTAAAGACAATCGGACACGCACGTTTCATTTTGGAAATCGATACATCTACATTATATAGGTACATACGGCTTTAGTAGTGGAGAGATTTGACTAGGAGAAACTCCTCAGTGTTTCTCGTCTCACTTTAAAAACATCCATTATTATTTCAAATTTTGATTCAATTGAAGAAACAAGAAGCAATTATAATTCACTACAAACATGCTGATGCAAAACTAAACAAAAATGCTTACAACCGTTAATCTTCAAGCTAAACGAATCGATTTCAAATCAAATTGAGAAAAATTGGAAACGCAATCTAGCATAAATCCATTATAATAGAATTGCAATCATTTAGCTGTGACCAAGCAAATTTATTTTTTCATTTCTTTGAAGCAAAGACTTGATGGAACGAATGAATTAACAAAATACAACTGAAAGTTAAAATCCTTGATAATAAATTATCAGTAAGAACATCAGCATGTAGAACAAACAAATGAATACTTAAACAATCGACGCTCTGGCGCGTCTCATCCATCGTGTTTTGTTAGTGGCTTTATTAACAGCAGTAAACATTCAGTGGCCGTGGGCAGTAGGTATGTGTAGGTACTTATTGATGTTTGCTCAGCGACTAGGGACGACGGCCGAGGGGCCCTGTTGTCAGGGGACCCTCCCACGGGCGCGGGCCGGCGCCGCGTGGCCCCGCTCGACGGCAACAGCCGCTGCCGCCACGGTCGCAGATACGGTCGCAACCTGCCGCACTGTACGCAGCTTACTAGGAGCACAGAATAAACGAAGAAATCTCTCGTACCGAGTCGCCCCCAGTCACGTTGACCTCCCCTGCCCCCACATTTACATTAAAATTGAATGATGAACGCGGACGTTGAGCGCGCACGTAGAGGTCGTGATAAAATGGGCATTAGTACATAAGCGTCTCAACTGTAACTGTGTGCATAACTGAACTTGTATTGTGGTTAAATAGATACTCAGTCTATTCATTTTCCGAATGTAACCCAACACTCGCGCGAACAGAGTTTGTGCTGTTTGTTCATTTTGTGTTTTCTTTAGAATTATATAGGTAGATATGCATTTAATGTATGAATTGTTACGATGTATGCCAGGAATAAGTATTTGGATATTATTATTTCACGTAAAGTAACTAATGAGCCAATATTTAAAATATTCGGAACATAGGTATAATGAGTTCCTGACTATTATTTTCATGAATTCATAACGGAGTAGTTTTTCAATAATATAATGACTTTCGGTGTTATTAATGAACACGAATGACGGCCTCAATGATCAAATGAGTTTATACATTTCTTACCAAACACCCGAATGATGACATTTATCTCGCTTATCTAAATAACAAACGCCAACTGATGCTTCAACAAGTTCCGCATTAACAATGGCATATTTGCCTTTTATTAGCGATGCCGATGCACGATGGCGCGAGGAGCCGGTCCGATAGGTATTGTTTGCATAATACCTCACCCGTTAGCCAGCCTGCCTTGTGTGTGCGACGAGCGTGCGTGACGTCGTGTGTCTGGGGAGTTGCGCAGTGCGCGCTGATCACCCGGCGAGCATACTGCACAGGCGGCTATCCGACACATTCCCCTTGACTTACCCACATGCTCGTAAAATGCATCATGCTAAATTGCTCCTTATTCCTAAAGCGCAGAGTCCAACGCGTGGAGAGTCGTAAAGAAAATTTAAACACGGTGCTAGTGCACGGCGCGAGAATGCGCGGCGAGTTCGCCTCTTGTTGTTTATGCTACCCTAGTATAAGTGCCCGCTATGTCGCGGCACGCGCCATCTTCTCTACCGCATCAGTGATCGGGCCTAGCAGCGTAGTCTTAACTTGACAATCTAGTTCGAATGCCGCCACTAATGCTGCCATGGGACACCACTTCAACAACAAAAGAATATTCTGCTGTGAAAGAAAAACCCTTTGCTTATTTGCTGACTCTTGGTGCGTCACGTCTGATTGCTCGTTTTTTATTTCTAAAGCTAGCAGCAATGAGCATCTTCAATATGAAAAGATGACGACGGAGATCTACTTGTGTGAAAGATAATAATTATAAAATATTATATTTTTTTTTACTGGCTGGATACGATAAAAATAACATATACGGCAACAGAATGCTAAGAACCGAAGCAGTTCGAGGTCCATCTGTATCTATGTTACGTCATTGATTATTTATTCTGAATGAACATCCAAAAAGGGTAAATAAAACCTACAGTTGAATAGCGGCCCACAAGATACGAAGCAGCTACGAGGGCTCTGCTGACATGTTGATAAAAACAGACGCAGTGCCGCGGCCGCTATCGCTGAGCCAAACATTCCGCTTAATAATTTCCTCCACTTTATTTTTTATCAGACAGACACGACACGACCGCGCCGATCTCGGGTTGTTTCAAAGCATTCTCCACTCGGTAACAAAAAAGGAATGTCAACCACGCCAAAATGATCCGTAAGCATCGAAGTTATTAGGGTACCATAAACTGACGAAATATAACAGAAATTCTTCACGTGTTTCAGAAATCGTTTCCATTTTCGTAGCATACACAATGGAGGTTTCGATGAGGATCATTAAAGCTGAGCGATGCGCGGAATAACAGTGTAGAACGGGTCTTATCTCAATAGCCGACGATTCCGTTTGGCATGCAGCAGGAATTGAGAAGGCCATTTGCCTCGTTCCATCGGGTTGAGGTCGTCGATAGCGCAAGCGAGACGGCAATAATGGAATATACGGGTAGCTCTTACGACATTTTGAGAGCCTGGTAACTGAGATCGTTTGCGTGTCGGTCGAGGTGGCGCGGTGCTCGACGGCCCATAGTAATTTGAAATATCCGCTAGAGACACAATAGCATGCTTTTCATTGTTCTATGCAGGAAAACTTGTTTGACTCTTTTTATCTTTTGAATATATACTATAATATACGTACTTGAAAAAAAATACAACAGTAGAATATAAATGACAATCGTTCATAGTGCCTTCACTCTATGCAATTATTTTTTTATACCTCTAATCAAAATATGTCATTGAAATATAAAAATAAAAAATCTAAATTGAACATGTCCAGCGTTGGCAGGTGACGTAGATAAACTGGCATTGAAGTCAAAAGCCGTACATATATGCAAATTAATTTCAATTAGCACAGGTGATACTCGATAATACAGATACAGTACATTTAACATGGTGTAGTTTTTGCAATCGAAAAATTATTTGTAGAATGTAGAAATGCAAATAGATTTCAATTAAATAAATTAGCTTAAGAATAAAATACAGAACCCTTGACATAGTTTGGAAATTGCTTGTCATGATAAGCGAAGAAATGAGAAACCAAAAGCAAAAAAGCAAACAGCTAAAGCAAGCTTTATGGCAAAAAGGTTAAGAATGTGAATGATAATAAGAATAGAGGAATAACAAAAAAATGGCGGATGATTTGTGTGAAAAGTTATATAGCTATTTAAGGTGTAAATACTGAGATGACAGTTAACTAACAGACATGTGTCTATAGAAGAACAAGATATTCTTCTCAGATTAATATTGGCATAAGGAAAGGAGCTGATGATAATGAATAAAAAACCAACGTGTGCAATACTGTTATAGATACTTACGAGTACCTATGTCGCATTTTTGAAAGATCATTGTATGAAAAGCGTACCTCTGCTTCTATTAATGAAGCTATTTTCAAATCAGTAGCTTTGTAAAATCACATTGATAGGTGCACAAAAAACGTAATTAAACAATTCAATTTTACAGAAGAAACTACTATCTCCGCAAACCAACGTAACGTTGGCTGGTATATTTTTAGTTAATGACAAAAAGTAATATCTGTAATGACGTAAAATAAAGAATGAATGGACGTAGGTTACCTTATATAGGCTAACATATGGCTGCTTAATACCTTACTTGCCAATGGAATGACGCACAAACATTTCTAATTATATTTTGCTCGATAAATATCAGTATGAGACATTAAAATCGTTTTATTATACCTTTTTTTACGATTTGATAGGTAGCTGCGATCAATTTTGTAGCTTAGTTATAATTATTTTAATTAACTGAAAAATATAAACTATAAACTAAAATTGCAGAAATCCAGCCGGGCCATTTGGAAACTAATGGCATATTAACCTTTCTAGTTCTAGCCCCTCTTATTCCCGACTGCTCTGCACAGATTTTGGTACTTTTGCACTTGGTATTTTTGGTACTTGTATTCTGCTCTACTGTCAGCTTGACCTCGCAAAAGAACAATTTGGAACAGACACCTACAAAAATGGACAGATTCCTATTATGAGGTGAAATAAGCTATCAAAACATTACATTGGCTTCCTCTTTGACCTTTCTAATGCTTCCGATGATGTGATGGTTCACAATGTGAAACTCTGAAAGTGTACATGTTATTATTCCTTTAACACATATTATACCTACATAGATAAGATAGATTGACAAGTAATTAGGCTGAATTAAAAATATAGCCACTAAATAACGCATTTACAAGTTTAAGTCCTAAAATAAAAATGGGCGTGCTACAGGGTCCAACTCTGTGTCTTTTTCTATACCTGTCACATACCTACTCGAACAAATAATTGATTTTATAATCAGTTCACTAACGTATTAGTACATCAAGCCATATCCCATATTTTTTAAGTGTCATGCAGTTTTTATTTAATGGACCAGCGATGTATTATGTCTAAGGCTGAATGCTTAGACGCTATTTAGTTTAATAATTAACTGGTTAACCCATTGTCTTAGGCGGAAGCCTGCTGTGACCTGCAACCTACGGCGTCTCGGCGGATTAGTTAAATCCCGGTAAACAACATTTACTTACACCAGGTTTCAGGGACGTAAAATCAACTACGTGTCAAAACTAAACCCATGGCAAGTGATGTGATTGGCTGTTGATATTTAAGTCAACCAATCACTGCAGTCGACCTGCGTTTGAAAATTTGTTAGTTGAAAATTGTGTTCGTGAAACCGGTGTGAGCAAGTCATTATTTGAATTGCTTGGTATAAAAACCATCAAAACATTATAAAAAAAAAATAACCTATCAACCTCAAACCTTATCTTAACTCAGTTTTCCTCGTTCATTGAATAAGTAATTAACATTTTTCAGAGAAGTAAATAACAATTCGAAGTGGCACGATGACAGACTAAAAGCCATAACTTTTTCCCTCCTAATTTCCATTTTCCCGCCCAAAGCGTCAACGCGATTTAATCTGTCTGTCATCATCATCAATATCGAAGCCTATATCAATCCAGTATATTCCCAAATTGTAAAGAACCGTTGAAAAAACTGCAATAAACCATTTCTAATCCTTATGGCGTTCACAATAAAGTTAAACCAGCACTTTTTCAACGTGAAAGTTAACTTTGTAAACGACCGCAAGAATTCTGTTTTCAAAACTCGTGACGATGCCTGAGGCATCACTCGCTGTGTTTCGCAATCTAATCGTAAAATAGAAAGAGAGGGAGAATATAGGATAGTTTGCGATAAAGTGGGATAGCGAATAGTAATAGAAGAGGGTTCAATTGATTGCAGAGGGTGTTGCGCCCTTCTGTGCAAGTCTATTCATTCTGCACACCCCGGGGCGGGAGGGGTGCCGTGAAGCATGCTATGAGCAGTTTTTTTGTTTCTGTCTTTATTTAATTTCGCAATGGAGGATAATTTGAATATGGCATTTACATGGCGGACATGTTTGCCCATACGATGTGTATGAAACATACATTAGTTATGGCTGTCGCATGTAATGCCCTTATCTGAAAAACATGGCACGTAAAGCTAGAAATATGTATGAGCATTTTTAATTTGTTTGTGTTTGAAATGTTTCTATTCATACGTCAATTATGATGATGGTGTTGGTAAAATGAGAAACATACAAATAGCATTTTCAAACAGCGTTTAGAATCTGCATGCCAAATTAGCTCATGTGGTTTCGTAAGTCCTATAGCTACTAATTAAGTACCTGCAAATATTAAACATTATAATTTATAATCTAATAATATTAAAGCCACACTTAAGTGTGGCTTATTATTTTTTATTGGTGTTATTAATAACACCCATAAAAATAATTGTTCACATTAATTACTTAGGTATACAAATCTTCCAAATAGAACAATGATTTCCACTATTGCCAATAAATAATTAATTATATCTTGAGAATTTGGTGATAGTGGAAATAGGCAATATAATAACTAATATTTACGTCAAAACTTTTAAATCTAATCAACGAGATACATCGATTAAGCTCTTCAAGTAGAAAATTCTGAAATAATTTATGATAAAGGAGTGGTAGAAAATTATTAATTGATTTCGACTCGGCTTTAAAAGATGATAAAAAGGCCACACCACAAAACACCAGTAACCTCGGGGCGGACTGGATCGCTCCAACCCAAATGTATACGTACATCTGTGGTGGGCAGACCCAGACCGCCAGGCACTGCTTCTCTTGAAACCGAGCGGGTGGACAGGTTGCGAATAGCCCAACTCCGGGTTGCGGGACCGCCTGTCAACGATCGATCCCTAACCCAAAGCATCTCGAAAGAGATCCCGGACAAGAGAAGTTCCTGAAAGCCAAATCCCAGGCTAAGGGAAACCTATGTTACCTTGTCCTATGTAGGTAAGTACCTATTACCAAACCAACCATCCCTCCTTTATCCATACATGCTGTCTGACCCCAAATTCCTAGGCCAAATCTCAGGCCTAGGGTGACCGCCAAGAACCCACACCACTTCACCAAATCATGCCTCTCCCATGCCCATATCCCGTCGGTCCCAGAAGAGGGGTAACGTCGAAAAGGCCAATCAACCTGTGGCGTCTGTTGAAGACAAATCAAAATTCTAAGAGTAGATCTCAGCTAAGTAGTAAAATAGATCTTACGGAAGTGTAAGAAAAATGATTATGAGGCCATAGTGCCGATTTCAGCTTGGAAGGGAGCAGTGATATGCTTCTCTTTTATATGCTCTCATGTGACTACCGTAAAATATGAGTTTGAGTGTAGAGCAGTCGCGGCCGTTACCACTAGGTCGTCCACGTAGGTCGTAGTTTCGAACCTAGACAGGCGCTTTACTTTGTGTAATTTATTTCATCACCACTGCTTTTAAAACGGTGAAAGAAAACATCGTGAGGAAATCGGCACATCCTAGAACCAAAAATTCGAAGACATGTGACATCTAGGTACCAACCCTCACTGGGCCCGCGTGGTGGATTACGATCCACTCCCTCTCAAAGAGAGGAGGCCTGTGTCCCAGCAGTGGGAACATTATAGGCTAATTATTCATGATTATGCATACAATAAGATGGTAATACTCTGATGTTAGATAAATACCGCTGACTCAATACTGCACTTCATTCAGTATCATGGAACATCATGGCATACATTCCTCGATGTCATAATTAGGTTTAAGTAGGTATCAAGTATGGCCGCGGCTTCTCAC
This sequence comes from Atethmia centrago, assembly GCA_905333075.3. Taxonomy (NCBI): domain Eukaryota; kingdom Metazoa; phylum Arthropoda; class Insecta; order Lepidoptera; family Noctuidae; genus Atethmia; species Atethmia centrago. Next base: position 21,793,765 of record HG995378.1, on the reverse strand, counting down.
ATTCGTTCCGATTTTTTCTTAATAAAAGCCAAAGATTTACTCGCAATTCTAAAACAATAATAGAGAATTTCTTCCACTGCTGGCAGTGGGAACATTATAGGCTGGTTATGTGACTACCGTAAAATGAGTTGCATATTAGAAAATCAAAACTTTCTCGAGCAAATTTCAAAAGAACAATAAACGAAATAACAAAATTTAAATGACCAAATGTTTTATTTAGATAAATTTTAGAATCCCAATGTTTGTGACATCAAATGAACGACTGATCAAAAGTTGCTAGATGTAATTTTAAAATATCAATAATCTCCTTTTTTCCATATTTTTTTCTATAAAATCTATTCGTTTCTGGCACTCGCCGGCCGAGGCACCGCTCGCTTCGCTTGCTCGGCTCGTGCATAGGAGGTCACAGTTTTAACCTAACCTAACCAAACCATTATTTAAAATAATTAACCAACTCTAACTAGAGCCATATGTAACCATAAATTTGATTTGTTTCAGACAAATTCAAGCACATCTCATTCACACAACACATTCTCTAACGTTTATTGTCTGTAATCCATTTGGACCTTTAAATGATTTGGTCAATAGTGTAATAAATAATTTAAACATTGATATTCCAGACTTTGGTCAGCTGAACTTTTGATCAAATGACCATCGTTATTTTAAACTTTGTTGATTTGTACGTTGTTCTTTTGAAATTTGTTCAGGAAAGTTTTGATTTTCTAATATGCAACCGTAAAATGAAGTAAAGAACAGCCAAGGAACTGATATAATAATGAGATGGTTATGTCATTAATAAAGACTAACACGCCATTGTTATTAAAAGTAGGTATGTAGGTATCTTAGGTAGTTTGAAATAAAATTACAATACAATACAGTACGGGCTCATCATCCTGCAATTCAATGCAGATTAGGTCATTTGTCTACCTAATGGATAATTTGATTCTAATTTATGACGGGGACAGTTTCAGAATACGTCTTTTTCCAAATTTCCCGAGGTATTCCAACATTGTGCTTGAATGGAATATCGTGGAATTATTTAGGAGGGTTTAAACCGATATATCATTTATTAAATTATGTTAAGAAAAACAACCATTTTATCATCCATTACACCATGTCGCTGATGATGATTCAACAAAACGGGTTGTTGTACCTGAAAGCAATACACAAGAATTATTTAAAATTTTACATTTCTCGGTCTGGCAACAGTAGATTAAAAATTTGCAAGGTTAGTATGTAAGCTTATACAATAAGTTGAGAGCAATAAGATGTTGAGCGATGGTGGCCCAGTGGTATCGGCCGCGATTTACAAGTTGTAGGTCGTAGGTTTGAACCCAGACAGGCGCTTTTCTTTGTGTAAATTATTTCATCACCACTGCTCTCAAAACGGTGAAGGAAAACATCTTGAGGAAACGGGAAACAAGGAAAAGAAAAACATCCTAGAACCAAAATTTCAAAGACATGTGACATCTACCAACACGCACTGGGCCCGCGTGGTGGATTATGGTCCACTCCCTCTCACAGAGTGGAGGCCTGTGTCCCAGCAGTGGGAACATTATAGGTTAATTATTCATGATTATGCATACAATAAGATGGTAATACTCTGATAAAAGATAAATACCGCTGACTCAATACTGCACTTCATTCAGTATCATGGAACATCATGGCATACATTCCTCGATGTCATAATTAGGTTTAAGTATCAAGTATGGCCGCGGCTTCTCACATTCGTTCCGATTTTTTCTTAATAAAAGCCAAAGATTTACTCGCAATTCTAAAACAATAATAGACAATTTCCTTAGGCCTATATAGCAATAGCTAACTCCAATGCCATTCGTTTCGTCATCATGATTACATCATCTGGAGTCCTACAATTGATAGGTATAAAGTGCGGTTAAGTGTGGGTGCCAGTATGAGACCAATCAAATGCTTTTGTCTTTACTTTCCTACACATTTTTACCACCACATTTAAAAACATTTCATCAAAAAACTTCGCGTAATCAAGTAAGTATAGAACATTTTTATCGCGTCGCCACGCGTAATTTATTAATCGCAACTCGTTATCTCTGTTAATGACATTCTTATCGCCCCTAGGTAGGTTAATGATAATGACCATGTATCAGCGTCACCCGACTTCTCGAATCAAGGAATACTGCAGTAAAAGAATTTGCTAAGTGATCCTTACTTCGCTGTTCGTTTATTTAAGGTTTTATTATTAATATCTAGGTATACAGCTGCTTTAATTCAAAGGAAGACTAAAGTAGGTTTGTATGAAGAATTATAGGAATGAAAAAGGGGAATGTCGGCTGACAGAGGAGAATGAAAAAGAATAACGTGTTGTAACATGGGACAGCGGCAGAAAGATGGATGATATTTTGTATGATTTAATTCTTATTAGCTTTTAATTGTTATAACATTATCTCGTGTAGTAAGTGGGTCATATTATTATATCGACTGTAAAATAAATTTGGCTCCACCGGCGATACAGCATTGCTCCGTGTACCTATCGTTAAATACCTGGGTATCAAGGCACTACATGTTAGGGTTAGAAAGACAAATTATCTTCCATTTCCATCGACACCCATTGACGCATCTCCTGAAAGAAACCTGTAAGAAATGTTTAGTCATGTATGTATGTTTAAAATGTCAAAAGTACAATCAGTAAAACAGTAACTATACTCGTACTCTGTTTTTTTAATTTGCTAGACTAAAACATTTGGTGACGACTTATAAATAACCTAGTAAATAATATAGTTACCGAGTGACTGTCACAAAGGACAACTGAATCATTGTCTGCAGAAGGACCTTCACTGTTGTCGTGTTGTCTCTGTAATATTAATTACTAATCGAGTTATTTTTTTTAAAAAAAGGTCGATCACAGCTGTCATTTTGGTCTAGCAAATTAAGAATCAGAGTTTACACAGTAGTAACAGCAACTTAAGGTTGTAATTTTGAAACCTTGAACTATAATTTTACTTGTGTACTATATATACATTTTGGAGGAAACAAGGAGTGTATGTTTGCCAAAGCAGGCGACTACCAATTCTCTATCGTCTCCTTCTAGATGGCGAGCCTCTTGGCTGTATCTCCACTTTGGATTCTTGACGCCAAAATCTTAGCGTCACTATATCGGTGGCGACGGGTCGCGCTTCAGTGGGGCGAATACCTGATACTAGTGGTGGAGTGGAAAAAGCGACTTGCGCAGCCCAGCGCAGGGCATACCGCTATAGCGGCGGTAAGACCCGTGGTGAGGGAGGCTGGAGAGACAGCATGGCGCCCTTACCTTCCGGCTGACACAGGTATTGTCCGGACATGAGTGCTTCGGAAAGTCCCTGTGCTGCAAAGGCCGGGAACCGACACCCAGTTGCCACCATTTCAACTGCCTCGACGAAACGGCGCAGCACAGCCTTGAGGAATGCCCCTGCTTGGGCAGCGCAGCGCCGTGACCTCGTTCGGCATTTTTTGCTGCGGATACACTCTCGCTTCCGGACATGATCCAGTCCATGGTCGGATGTAAAAGCGCGTGAGGCTTACAGGCAACAGACTTGGGTAGTTTGTATCCTGAACAGTGAAAGACCCGAGATGAGCGCGCGGCGCGCCGTGTTCCACGCGCGCCTCTCTCTAGAGTAATTGCGACCGTGTGTGGCTGCTTAGGGTGACGAGGTCCGAATGAATTCACGCGGGCCAACACCTAGTCGGGGGAGCATGATGTGAAGGTAGCAGCAGAAAACCATGCGGTTTTAGTCAGTAAGAGACTGACAGACCCCTCCACCCTCCCCAGGATGGAGGACATCCATGAGGATTTCCAAACGTGAAAAAAATTAAAATGGCGACTATCAACAGTCGCTTGCCTAGGCCATGAAAATAATTTCTTTAATTAAATTGACTCGAAGTTTGACGTTTAATACGTATAACAGCAGTAAGACTGAATATCTACAATAAGAAATCTATTTCCGGACCTTGGACAACAAACCATAAAACTAGTAACACTATCAAAGTCACATTTAACATAAAACATAACACTATCTACTTTACTTGCTCCCGACATCACATGATGACAATACTGGCATATACGCATATCTCTGGTCAAAGGCTATCGTCGTCTGTCTCGAATGTGCCGCCTTGAAAGACTACCTACTCGGTACCTTCTGATAATATATTATTATTGGAGGATATATATAGTTCACACGATGAGTTATAGCCACTGAGTCATTAACTTACATAGTGTTGGTTGTAAACATGTTTAAAATCGGTCGATGCTATTTATATATTCATTGCCGTTTCGCATTTTAGTGGAATAAATTGGCAGATTAATCAACGCAGTTGGAAAATTGGAGATGAATATAGCCCAGCAGTGGACTGCCATAGGCTGATGATGATAATGATGATGATAGTAGACTTATTATGCTAGCGATTACAGAAGAGATGCAAGCATGCAAGCAAAAGCCTGTAGCCGTATTTTCAACGAAGCCATCGCCATGAATTTCTTGGTATTTATTTGCAATGTTCCTCTCCGACTACCAAACTTACATGGTATATTCATGTGGTTTTTTTGTAGTAATGTGTACGGCACTTATTATTACTTATCTCTTCACAATATTGCTTTTCTTTTGCTTCTATCTGACAAATAGTACTACCTTATGTTGGAGAAGTTCTTCAACATAAGGCAGTACTATTTGTTCTCCAGGAGAACACTATTTTAACAGTGACTATATCTTGCAATATTTCTGTTCTTCAATGTCTCTGAAACATAAATTAAATTAATAAGCAGTTATATCTTATACTAAACCTTCATTACTTAACCAATGAACGCAAAGAAAAACCAATCAGGGCGCTGTCAAAGTTAATTAAAATAGTATAAAAAGTATATTTTTACGAGCGGGCCCACATTTTCTATTATTTTAAGTCTTCATTGTTACTGGCAATGTAGTCAAGTCGTCCGGTGGTCATTTTGGCCTTACTACGGGTTTGCATTTTTCAAATTCGCCGTATTGTTGTAATATTTTTTCTTCTTCTTACGTGTCGTTGACAATCTTTTGTCACTTCAGAACTTAGGAATAGGTAGTACGAGCTTTTTTTGGCATCCATGAGATTCTTTAATGTGAAAGAAATACTTATAATTTTCTCCGTAAGAAAATAGGAGGATATGATAAGTATTTATTGTTTGCGGAACATTATTATGTATTTCTGTTACGTTGTATTATTCTCATTTTTTATTCTTAGTTTATATTGTAAGTATCTTTTGTACGCTATGCTTGCCGGTCTTATACCAATCTTATCCAAGTCTTGCCAACCAGCTTTAATAAGTGACTTCTTGTCATTGACCTATCTACGCACGGTGATCTTGGCCTTCTGACCGTCAAGGATCTGACTTTTTCAATATTGGTTTATTATCTACCTACCTATACTTTTATAGTAAGTACCTACTTATCGATTTGATATCTATATCCTTTTTTAATCCTCTAATTTAAATTACTAATAAAAAAATGGACTGCCAATGATTAAAATCTCTGATCGGATCCAAACTTTTATCGGTACTTTCGATATGTATGTTACGACTAGTTAAGTACTCTATGTAATAACATATTTAATAACATATTAAATAACATATTCAATAGAACTCTATGGAATAACATATTCAATTATCTTTATTTATTTGCTATAACAGTGCTCATTAAAATAATACACTCTTCAACTTTATGAAGCCAACTTTAGATTTTATTTAGGTACACCGTATCTTTGCACACTTACAGGCTTACAGCCGAGGGAAGGGATCGAACCTTCCCCTTTCCCTTCTTACTGTGAATTTCAGATTAGTTTTGTTGCGGGTGCCAAAAAAGTTTAATCATTTTTATTTCGTCATTCCGGGACCTTTAACTATTAGTTCGGCGCTTTTCTGGTGGTCGCCATTATATATTGTGGCTAACAGGAGTCTTTACGCCTTCCTATTTACATGTTAACCTTCACGGACATTCAATATTCTGTTTATAAAAACCAGTCTTTTTTTTTTCTTTCTAGCTTTGCTTCGGTCATAACCTTCATTGCTTCATATCCTCATGAGATCACGGCTACGATGAAGAACTTGCCTCGCCTTGACAGTGTCCGGATTTGAGTCACACCCTAGTGTTAATGGTGTTTTTATACGAAACCGTCTCTAACACGACGAAATAGAACACCTTCTTTTGAGAGCGACGACAACCTATTACTTATAGTGCACTCGGATTGCTAATGACTTTGCCGATCATTTTAGGTTAAAATGAATAATGTGAGTCTTCCAATAATGAAGCGTAGAAGAATTTACGTAAAACTACTCTCTGGGGATAATCTAAGGTCTAGTACAACGTACCTACTTATTATTATTATTATTATTTTTTTTTTTTTATTTGTGATGGGCTTGCTCTTGACCTTAGTCTATGTCAGAGGCGACAGAAACAAAGTCGACGATGGAGCGAGCTTACCCAGAAGAAGCCTGTTCACTCTCACTTTGAAGAGATTAGGGTTATATGCGTTCGGAAACACAGACGCAGGCAGAGAGTTCCATTCCTTTGCTGTGCGCATTATAAAAGAAGTTTGGAAACGCTTAGTGCGAGTTGGTGGGATAGCCACCAGGAAGGGATGGTAACCTGAAGTGCGCCTAGATGACCGATAATAGAAGGGGGCCGGTGGAATGAGGTCGTGGAGTTCTTGAGCACACTCTCCGAAGTACAATCTATAGAAGACCGACAAGCAGGCAACCTTGCGACGATGGGCCAAACTGTGAAGCTTGGCATCCACCAGATTTACGTCGCCAATGAGCCTCTTAGCTCTGCGTTCCACCGAGTCAAGCGCGGCAAGTTGGTATTTAGCCGAGCCATCCCAAAGGTGGCTACAATACTCCATGCAGGATCGGACCTGCGCTTTATAAAGGGTCAAAAGCTGTCCAGGCGTAAAGTATCGCTTCACCTTATTTAGGATGCCCAGTTTCTTGGCCGCAGTTTGGGCTTTGTACTCGATGGTGGCGCCGAAGTTGAGGTTAGATGTCAACTCCGTGCCTAGGAGCTCGAGCCGATCAGTTACAGGAACCGATGTACCCCGAAAAGTAGGAGTCAGGTCGAAACGACTCCTTTTTGCGGTAAAAAGACACGCTTGTGTTTTGGTGGCGTTAAAAGTGACCAGATTATCATCACCCCACTGGGAGACAAGGCTTAACGTCAACTCTGTCCGCTCTACCAAGGCCTCTCTCAAGGAACGAACTGCGGCCCCGTTGGTTTTTGCGCTGGACAAGTATCTCTCTGAAACAGTACTGTCGTCCGCGTACCCAACAATACCAGTCTGTAGTAGGTCATTGATGTGCAGCAGGAAAAGAGTTGCAGAGAGAACAGACCCCTGAGGAACTCCGGCATCAATAGCCATAAGGTCAGAGGAGCAGCCGTCAACGACTACTCTGATCGACCGTTCACTAAGGAGGTCTGATATCCAGCTACAAAAATCAGCTGGGATGCCATAAGCAGGAAGCTTGCTGAGCAGACCAGCGTGCCAGACCCTGTCGAAAGCCTTCGAGATATCAAGTGATACAGCAAGTGCTTCGCCATGTTTCTCGATGGCTTCGCCCCAGCAGTGCGTGACATACACAAGAAGATCACCAGTTGACCGTCCCCGGCGAAAGCCATATTGACGGTCACTGAGGAGATCATTGTCTTCGAGGTAGGTCAGCAACTTACTGTTCAGTACCCTTTCCATAACTTTAATAAGACCATGGGAAAGCAAAACTATAACATTTTTTATTTATAGAACTGAGTAGCGATGATGAAAAAAATTAGTCTTAGTACATAAATAATTGTCAAAACCACGTCAGGTCAAGACTAAATTGAACAAGATTTTGCTACTACAGGCAATGCGCATGGGTATACCCCACAAGGTGGACCAACAACCTGGTGAATGCTGCGGGAGCCGACTGGATCCGGAAACCAGTCGTTGTGGCGATGCTGGAGGGAGGCCTATTTCAAGCCGTGGACGCCATTCGGCTGATCAATGATGATTAATATTGAATTAGCACCAAATAATGGATGCGAAGTTAAATTGTTATGACAATCATACTACGGACAGGTAACATGATCGATGTCAATTCGCGAGGAAGGAAATATCCATATTTAACATACATTTGCGGCTCATAAAGATTATGAACCATTTTACGACCTATTTTATTGTACCAGCAAAATAAAAACTTAATTAAGTTTCTGCATTACTACATAATTAATTAAGCTTATACATTGAATTAAATTATATTAATAAGCCACTCATATAGGTTTATTTAAATACTGAGTGGGGTAAAAAAGAAAACCCAGAAGTGACATAGCTGATTATGTGGTTACGTCTAATGCATGTCGTGTAGTTCATTTATCGATACACGCAATAACTGATTTTAATGAATAAATAACTATCTATCTATCTACCTATTGATGCATAACAGTTACAGAACGTGTTCCAGTAATGACAGTCTAAATAAAATAACACCATTATTCATCTTATATCATAGAATTTGATTTCCGGAAGATTGATAATCCCGAAGCCCGCCATATGTGCTGAATCTAACATAACCTTCCGTTTTACTGAGATGGAAGATAATTATGAGGATATCTATGATATGAAAGGTTTAGCTTCTGATTATCCAACATGAATCTAGTCGACTCTATCGCGCAAACAACAACAATGGAAAAATACCCAATACTGTCTTTTAGTCACTCTATAAGAGCTAGAATAAGAACTCCTTGTCAAGAGACGCATCAATTAGGCGGAAAAGAAGAAGTACTTATCATGTTTCCTCTTCTTTCACCAGAACCCCCTTTTTTTTTGTTTTTTGGGTGGAAAATCATCAAATAACTTCTCCCGCTCTCGTCGGAGCGGGAGGGTGTGTCAAACTCTTACCGACTGAAACCGACCCGTATTTCTTCCTGTTGCCTGTGTTGACAGGGGCCTCGGTAACCCTTTAGTACCTTCCCGCGACCCCGGCATGCATCGGCCCTAGTGGACCCCTACACTTGTGCTGATGACATCTCTTTGAGGCGCGCGTGGAATACAACGCGCCGTCGACCCGGGGCTGGTCCTTACCGGACTAAAGCTGCCCATTGCTCACCGTCAGCAGGCCCGCGCCTACGGTGGCCGGAAATCCGCCCGGGATTCCCGACGCCCAGGGCGTCTCCTGTGGCAGCTAGGATTAGCCAGAGGGCGCGAAATTTGCCTTTCCCTCAACCTTTTCGCCTCCTCCTTCGCGAGCATTACTGCTTCGCAGAAGGAGACCAGAACCCCCTAAACGGGAACTCAGCAATGTTACAAGAATAGGTATGATTCAAGCAAAATAAATTGGCAGTACTTCCCTGGGCTTCATTTGTGGGTTCTTTTTTCTTTTTGGCAACTGCTGATAATGATCTAGAGAGCAATATTGTCTCTCGTAAAACGTGAATAAATGTAAATGTAAATAAGTACTTCGCAGTATTAGAATTAATAACTATGTCAGTCAACATGTGAGTTGGAAAAATAATTAACGATCGGGCAATCTTCCACCGCAATGACATTCAGGAGACCTGCTCTGGGCGCTCTGCAGCTGCGACGCGACCCGCTTACGTCAGATGGCTGCGAAGCCATCATTGTACGCATCAGCAAACATTCTCGACACACTGCAGAAGCGTGACAGTTTTGGACTCGAAGAGCATCGATGGCTTTCTGCGTACAGCTTGTCCAGAGGCTGCACGTGTAAAATATCTGACAAAATGTTTTATACTTTTGCTTTTACCATTGAGTTCGCAAATATTTCACGAAAATATATTACATCGCTTAAGCGACTTCAAATCTTAAATCTTTGGTACGGAATCCGCAGCAAACACTAGTAATAAAGCATTTTTACGATCCATTGTGAGCAGTTTACGACTGGACCGGGCACGATTGACTTCTGACCATAAACTGTGTTTTCTATGTCACTCTTCAACATTATTTCTTGGTTTTCATCAATATGTACCTAACTACATATATGCTAGCTTTGTATGCGGGTATAGCATCCCGGTGGTCGATGATATAACTAAAACCACACGCTTGACACGAGCGATCGATTTTAATTCATATTTTTCAACGGTTTTGTTTCTAGTTGGGAATCCCGTAAAGTATTTTAGCTGGATTTTCCAGTAAAGCTATTTTGTTTGGCTCTCCGTCCGGTCCCGTATCGTACGATAACTAAATAATAGGCACTTACCCGCAATTTATTTTACAACATTTAACCGCAGACGGTTATCAGATGGCCGATTACATATTCCGCGAGAAAATGTTAGTCACGGGTTTTCAAGATCATCATCTACCTCCAGCAGTCCACTGCTGGACTCCACTATAGCAGCTACTTCATTTGTTTCTTCGTGTATCTTATGACCATATAGGTACCCAAGTTTTGCAGCGAGCGAATGCGTAGTTCCATCACTCGTGGTGGCTACTTATCATAAAGGTGGCAACAGTGTCTGCTCTCGTGTAAACTTTTGTACCTAAAATATGAGTTCATCTGTAGATGAGGTCTCATCGATGCTGTACATACAGTGACTTTGTGAAACAAATCCGTTTACTGGAGCTTCATCATGTTTTCTATTCCCAATTAGTACAAGCGAGTCCATTTCGATAAGTTCTAAATGTTGACCTACCATTACAGCATGGGTTACAGGGATAACATTATCAAGCGATAAAAGGTCACCATATATTCAACCTTACTAGGTTAGGTAGTCATTAACGTGAATAATTTCAGTACCCACAAAGTAACTTAGGTAACTAACTACAATGTATATTAAACCGCAAAACACCAAACAAGGAAAAAACATATTTGCAACCAGTAACTCGTTTATCACTTTCCATGTACATAATTAAACGTTTATTATTACTATTTTTAGCTAATAAAGGTTTCTTTCCTAAAACGAATGTAATGTGAAACATAACGCTTTTATGTAATAAGGAGTTTAGCTGATTAATAACGAAGCCTTTTTTGGTGAGGAGAAAAACTTGACCGTGGAGTTTAAATCGTGTAATCAAAAGTCATCTATTCAAATTAGGCTGAGAATCAGCACTTTTCGAACGTCAAAATTACATAAGACAGTCCCGCGAAAACGCCCGCCTGCCTTCACCACTTCCTAGTGCTTTAGCTGGGAAGAAGAAGCGGCGCAACAAACTGCCCAGCAGCACACCTGCCTGTTTAGTTATATAAACTTGATTCTATACAAATCGTATGCAAAGTAATTAACACTACCAAACACAAAACATTAAATTAAATTACTTGCCATACCTTTGTTAGCTAGCACACGCCAATATACCAACAAAACAAACATGGCCCAACTTCAACAAAAGTAGCTTCTGTGGCATTGTTGATATTCATAATTTAGAATTTGTGGAACAAACAAAACTTATGGAACACATAATGACATTTAAATTACAGCAATTTGCGACATAAGAGAACTAAGGTCATCTCCGCTTCATCCATGGTTTTCATAAAAAGATGACTATATACTTTAAGATATAGGGGCTTGTGACCAAATGAGAACAGCCTCACGAGTCTACTGATAGTTAGGATACGCTTGCCGCGGTCTGGTCGGGGATGGGTGACTATCCATCACATATCGCCTCGGAAAGCACGTTAAGCCGTTGGCCCCGGCTGTCATTTGTAGATCATTGTCAGTCGTTACACCCGTAACGACTGTGAATGATTATAACCCTTGATATATATGACATTACCCCTTGGTACGACTGGATGTCAGACCTTTGGCCTCCTGACTGGGCAGTCAGAAGGCCAGTCTTACCAAGGAGTATCGTGTTACCCAGTAACTGGGTTGTGGAGGTCAGATAGGAAGTCGCTCCATGTAAAATACTGGTATTCAGCGACAACCGGTTAGACTGAAAGCTGACCCTAACGTATTGGGAAAAGGCTAGGCAGATTGATTGATACTTATAAGATATAGTAATAAGATGAATGGAACCGGGGAGTTTTGTATGATCAAACACCTCTGCATCAACAGTCTGGTTCTGGTGACTTCGTGAATGTAACTGGATCCAAAAATTTGCAACCGTGTCATTATTATTGAGTTCATCATAAGTCCCATGCTTTGCATCCCGGTGGATAAGAGCGGGATCCGCAATCCACAATGGGAGGTGCCTTGAAAACGACTTAATTTCCAACGTGGTATAGTTTTTCAAAATCTTTTATGTTATTAGTTTATGTTGTTGTTGTTAATCCTTTATGTTGTTATTGTTCCTTTATGTTGTTTGTTGTAAGTGTGTGTATTCATTTAATTCGTATACGTTATGATGCAATTATTCTCATTCATTCAGTCATCGACGATTTCAATCGGCGGAATTCGACAAAAAGAAAATGTTGAATGAATGGCCCATACAATGCAATGATGTTGTATAGCCCATTCATTGAATATTGTCAATACATAGCCGTCTATGTGTGGAAGTTTATCTACCTTTGTTTATTAAACTTTCTTTGAGATTTAAAGGGCCTACATCGAATTGGGTTACAAAATTACGAGTGGTAAACGATTTTATGATTCCATTCTTGTGTTGGATCATTTAGCTCCCTTCATAATGGTTGAGCTGAATGGTGCTGATCCATGCGTCATGCTCGTGAACGGGCGCCGTCAGTTGGGACTGGTCACCTCTTAGCTGCCTCGGCTTATTTTTAATTATTTTATTTTCAAATTCTTTTTCTTTGTTTATTTTGCTACTATGGACGCGTTTTTGTTTTACATCGTCCTCACATTTAGTTATAAATTCAACATTATTTATACTAATCTTTATGTAACAATATAATTTAAAAGAGTGTCCGTGGAGTATCTTGCCCGCTCTTCTCCATAAGTAGGTACCTACTACGCTTTAGAATGGGCAACTAGCTTCATATTTCTAACTGACCGAATCCATAACAATCCAAAATTGCCTGTAAATGGTTTCATTGAAATAAATACTTTTAGTTTGTGTTTTTGATCTCCTAACATTTATATTCTCCAAAATAATTCTGTTTTCTTTCTTTTACCTACTTCTAAAATAAATTAATTACACTGATCATGAAAGGATACCTAAATGAAAAGATTTATACGAGGATTTCCGTAACATTTTAAGCAATTGCTCGGTATCGGAATATTATTCAGTTCAGTATCGGACCAATCCACTTTCTGGTAAGGTTTCTGGAACAACTCACGTGATCAACGCTGACGTGATAGCATCTTTCAAAGGCGCCTAATCCATATTGATCACATTTTAAGAATGTTCTCGTTTAGATAATACTTTTAACGCAAAATTCCGATCCATTTTATCAGAGAGTCGATTTCAAGATATCTTCCGTTCGATCCGGATTCCGTTCCGTTCTATAACTTCTATTACGGAAATATGAGGATCTTCACTAGTCAAAATAGTACTCAAAGAACAATCTGTATAGATAGATGATCGTTTCGTTTCGTTTCGTTCGAGGTACATAATTATCTACTCTTAATTTTTAAGTATCTACGTCTTTTGTGATTCGTGAATATCCGCGCTTGCACATCCTTATTTTGTATCTAAAATCATGTTTATTTAAATTACTGAAATAAGGCCTTCGTAGCATTTAACCTTGGGAAATAAGTATATGGGAACTTATACTAAATGGACTATTTAACTCGAGGATATATCGAAAATCAGGTTAAATGTTCAAGTGAGTTGGCTCTAAGAACTTGGATAATATGAGGGTTTGAAAATCATCGACTTTCCACAGAGGAGAGTCGTTAATCACATAAAGAAACTATGACAAGTAGTAAAAAACATATTCTTCAAATACTGTCAAATTGAAAGAGAATTTTATAACGATTTTAAAGATTTCGGCTGTGTTTTAAGAAATAGTTCCGTAAGTTGTTGGAGAGAATGTCTATGAAGTGACATCACTAAGGCTCATTTAAAGCATAGAGAAGCGTTATACAATCGTTTTCTTATTAATAAATTAATATTAATATGCATGTATATAGAATAAAAGTAGGCCACGATAGAAATACTGTCTCTATTCTCTTTTATTATAACTTCTAAGGCAAAATTGGGCCTCAAAGGAATCCTTTGCTTTGCCGTCTTCATAAAGAAACGACGATATCTCAAAATCCAGATGTGACAGAGTAAATCTGTAAGTAGATTTAGATTCAACTGATACCATTTTATAAGGAACACATGGCGTTTTTAATGAGCAAGGTTATTTCTCTAAAAAATTAATGAAAAACGTGAAGAATTGGACCGATGTTTTAGTCATTGGCGTCATTTTGTTATGCTGCCTATATTTTCCAAAAAAAGGAGATTCCGTGCAGTACTGGGCATTCCTCAGTTTCAGTTTGATTGAATATAATGTTTTGATCAAAACATTGTGAGGATAAAACTACATTTTCCCCTACAGCACAATGTCAAAGCGAATCTTGTTTTGCACAGTGTTCACTGTCTATGTCTCTGTTCGAGGCAAACAAGGCCAAAAAACGGTAAAATAAAAAATCTGCCAACTGACATCGATTCTATCGCGTCTCGTAAAAAACGAACACAATGCGTCGAGAACGCCACGCGTCCCGCTACCCTCGGACACAGCCGACAAACCCCTGAATATGACCAAGTCCTTTGATTAGATCTTTTCTAAATTCAACCTTATGCAGGTGGTTAATAGGGTCCTTATTTTTCTATGTTGTAGTCGTAGTACAAATTTAGAACTTTGTCAAACTAACAAGAATAAATTGAAACAAGCTTGGAATCCGCCGGCAAGCGATGCGACGTTGCCGTTCTTGGCAAGCTACAACGCTTGCTCCTCTATGTATATGTGTGTTCTGGCACAACTGGCGCCGAATATTTATTGTATACTAACAGAATACTGACGGACGCTTAGGGCGATAAGGTTCTATTTACCGTGTATACTTTATTCTGTACTTTATTTTGTTAGTATTAGGGTTGGGATTAGAATATTGTTTAGATATAGGACGGTGTTTAACTAAGCAATTTTTCTATGTGACCGTCCAGGTGGCTATGTATAGGTTGTTTGGCTCGTTCGATACGCGGTACGGCGGACTTAAGTTGGATGATGGTTTCGCAACCAATAATTAATTTAGCAGTGAAGGTTTTACGAAGGTAAATATAGACTTCATGAATATGTTAACTGCCTACCAATTATATCTCGTTGTGTTCTCACGAACCTGCGTGGGAGTGTGATTTAGAGATATTGGATGATGATGCTATCTGGTTATAGGTAAGTACTGTCTCTTACTGATTGTATTAATCACTTCGTCGACATAAATAAACAACGGATTCTTAATATAAACTTGAAAGTAAGTTAAGTTTCTACTAAGAAATTCAATATGTTTTGTTATAATCAACTGTCTGACGTTAGAGCAAAATACATCACAATTTAAA
Organism: Atethmia centrago; assembly: GCA_905333075.3. Lineage (NCBI taxonomy): Eukaryota > Metazoa > Arthropoda > Insecta > Lepidoptera > Noctuidae > Atethmia > Atethmia centrago. The sequence continues at coordinate 21,778,366 of HG995378.1, read as the reverse complement.
TATCAAAACGAAGATCCCTTAAACATCTTCAAAACTAGTCAACACACAGAATGTGGCTTTTAAAAGCAAGTTTTAAGCAGAGGACAAAATAGAAATACACATAAGATATAAATCAAAGACGAAGAAATAAATGAAAAATGGACCAGAACATAGTCCTCCGACCTCGTTGTCTACGTAAATTCTTAACCTCAACGGACGTTTTAATAGATTAAGTCAAATAACATATTTTATAGGCTGTTTTACTTTTCTACAGTACACGAATGCCACTCTAAGATGACAAAGTTATGAAGAAATGGAGCAACAAGCAATTATTCGGAAGAAAGACGATATCCTGAAGAAGGTAAGTTCAAATTATTTATTTCATATATTTGTGTCGAAACAAAATTATTAACTTTATTGCAATGGAATAACACTGGGATATGGAAGATAGATCAAACATTCGCAGAAGCTGTAGCCCCTGTATCCTGCAAAGAACTCAATAAGATCTAATAACCGATAGAAGAAACTCTACCAAGTTTGTGACTCTAACAACAATACACTATAGACGGTATAAATCGCTAATCAGGAATATCAAATCCATAATATCTCCTCCGTAATGTATAATCCGTAATATTCACATAAGGTTCATCGTTTCTACTCCGCAATATTTTTACTAATCCGTAGCACTCGTAAAGCAAAATCTTCGAAAAGACACTGAACGCATCTTCGCCTGTATAACCTTAAAGTAAACGTATGCTGCTGATGATGACCTTAGATGTGCTCCTCTTTCATGTGCTTAATGTGGCTAGCATATTCAATTTTGACTCCTCGGGGAGAATCTCTGTACACAAAACTTTAACGTTACTTAGGCCCGCTTGTACCACAACTCACTAAATGCATTTAGCGCTAAACATAATACTGTCTCTGTCATCTTCAAACGATTGACAGAAATAGAGCAATATTTTAAATACGGTTAGTGGCGAACGTAACGATTAGTGGTGCAAACAGGAATTATCCGTTTGCACAGCTGAGGTCAGAGGACAACAACAGTTTGATTATGCCGAAGATAGTTCTAAACAAGAACGGCCGCGGTAAGATGTAGGACTAAAAAAATATAAAGGACCTAAATAAAACCGTATCATAATCAAGTTATCGGAGAGAATCATCTAGATTTTGAATTTAAACTTGTCACGACAAAATGTTTAATATCTAAGTAGGTAACCATGTAAAACGGCTAAGTGCTAGGTAGAAATTACTTAACACATCGCGATAATGCATTGGATAAACATATATTGTACAATCTAATCGGACAATGTGCGTAAATGATAGCGGTAATCAGATTATAGTCTCCGATACCTATTTTAAGTGTGGATATTGTACCCAAACTGCAAAAAGATCATGATAAACATCTGAATTCTATCTTCTATTATTAAATCATATTGTCTATTTATCATCATTCTCCTGCCTGTATCCTGATATATTTAAAGTCAGTGCTACACGTCTTTTCCTTCTAGTCATCTTTTTAGCGTCATGTCAGAGTTAGTTCGTCCTTTTGCTTTCCAAGCAATATCATTCATTATAAAATCTATCCATCTTTGTTTTGGTCGGCCAATCAGTCTCTATATGCAGTACCTACCCAATTATTATAGTGATTGGCGAGGTCAAATTTTAGACCTAACTCTAGCAATAGCTTATTCTTCTATCGTGTCCCTTACACTTATCATAATTGGTTAGATAGCTCACAGAAACGGCGCTTTCGGCGGTGTTTTCAGTTTGTTGGAATATCTATAAATAATTCAGGGTTTTGTTTTGAGCAGTCTTTAAGTACAGCTTGATCATTATAAATAGCTACGCCAGCTGGTGCATCATTATTCATTGCAACGTTTTATAAACCTCGAAAACAATAAAGGCTCATGGAGAAGAAAAAAAATCTCGAGCATTTGTCTTTTTGTACTTAAGTCATCATCTGCCTAGCCTTTTCCCAACTATGTTGGGGTCGGCTTCCAGTCTAAACGGATGCAGCTGAATACCAGTCTTTTACATGGAGCGACTGCCTGTCTGACCTCCACAACCCAGTTACTGGGCAACACGATATCCCTTGATAAGACTGGTTGTCAGACTTTCGGGCTTCTGACGACCCGTAACGACTGTCAAAGATCTACAAATGACAGCCGGGACCAACGGCTTAAAGTGCTTTCCGAGGCACGGAGGGGTATTGGTATGTAAAGATGGCCATCCACGGGCCAACCGCGGCAAGCGTAGCTTAACCTGATCAATCGACCCGTGCGGCTGTTATTACTTAGTTACAAGCCCCTCTTTTTGTACCTAAGTGTAGGTACATAATTCCTATCAGATTTCATAACTGTTTTGGATCCCCGGTAAATTGGATAAGATCTGCAAGAACTCATTTTTATTTGTATATGTTAATACGATTCTGGCCGTGGATATTGACGACCGTTCTTACTCTCGTCGACAGAATAACTTTAAAATAAGAACAACTCTTATTAAAAAATAGAAACTATATATAACGTAGATACTCGTCTGTGTAGTTAGTATGTTATTAACATTAGTCACAGGCCTTTGATAATGAGAAATTGGAAAATGAATATAGTCAATATAGTTAATGAAGTTATACGAACTACTTAGTTAGCCACGATGAAAACTCTTATATTTAAAAAATTATGACTTTCGGTAGGTACAGTTTTCATCGAAGATTTAATTTCCGAAACAGTCTCTCCTAACATAGTCATAATCATCATAATATATGAAAGGAACAACAAACCAACAATTACCAAACCTTGATGATGAAAAATTGTACGTTGATGAAAAATGACAAGATTGATTCTTGTCATGTTTCGTCATGAATGGAGAAAACTTCTCTGGTGTCTTCTCTCTCTCTGTTGATGATACGTGTATATTACCACCACAGTTTCAGATCCTCAACTTATTTTTCCTTTGATTCTACTCTTATTTAACCATATTCCATGTTCCTAACAAAGAAACTTTGGTACAACACCTCTAAATGCATAGCACAGAATGCACTCTGCAGCATCAACAGATTACTATACCTACTATATAACATACATCACAAACAACTAAAAAAACTATATCAAACACATCCCATCCTTATGCCAAATATCTGGCCGGGAGCAAAGCGGCAACCTCGCACTCCAGTTTAGTGCCGCCTCTGGTAGAAAGCGGCACGTTTCTAATCTGGACTGCGGCAGTCAATGACTCCGGCACGCGACTTGACGCGACACTTACAGTCTCACACTCGCATATCGAAATATACATGCAGTCGGTTTTAGGAACTATTTTGAGGATTTTTGAGAATGGTGGTGGATTAATTAAAGGCTTTAGAGATCTTGGTGCAGAAGTAATAGATTATGTTGGAAAGGAATACCTACACACACATAGAGGAAGATACTGAGAAAGAAACGGACATAATAAATCGATGATCATCAGTTATCTTGATAACAGTATCTATACATGACTATTAAGAAATAAAATAGATATTATGCAATGTAAACGCTCCAACGACGAAGTAAAAAGCAGGGCGAAGAAGAAAGAGATAACAAGGATAGCTGACGAGCAATCACAATATAGTGACTAAAGCTTTGATGAGAAGCAGTGAATAGCACTGGCTACGGCCATTTCATGTAAGCATGAAGATAGCTAGAAAACAACAACCTAAAAAAACAAATACTTACCTGTGTCGATTTGTTTTATAAAGCTGATATGAGACGCTTCACTCGTGTTAATGTATCTATCTTATGGAAATAAGCCATTCATCATTTTTCATTTGGATCGCGAGTGAAAGATGTCGTATGACGAAATCCAAGATTGTTGGATTAGTTCACTAATGGAGTCATTTTTCACTTTTGACACATGTTGTGTTCAGATATACACTTCGATTGGAAGATGCCGAATGAAGATAAAAATGAACAGAAGCTGATATCAGCTTTCAGAACGATTTTACACATATTAGTTTTAGTGTTTAATTGTAGGATTCCGAGCTGTCTGTGTTTTAGACGCTCCAGGCACTTCGTTTTTGAAAACGAATAGGTAGGTACTGAATAAATCGACGTGCTCATTAAGAGCAGTGGTGACCCAGTGGTAACGGCCGCGACTTACGAGTTGTAGGTCGTTGGTTTGAACCCAGACAGGCTTTTTACTTAGTGTAAATTAATTCATTACCACTGCTCTCAAAACGGTGAAGGAAAACATCGTGAGGAAACTGGCATGTCCTAGAACCAAAAATTCGAAGACATGTGACATCTACCAACCCGCACTGGGCCCGCGTGGTGGTTTACGGCCCAATCCTTCTCACAGAGAGGAGGCGTGTATCCCAGCAGTGGGAACATTATAGGCTGATTAGGTGTGCTCATTATTCATTCATCCGTGACTCTGTAGGTAACCCCTTAAGAACACTATCCCAGAAAACTCGAGCCAGAAGGTATACATTCCAAAACGCTTCATCTCTACCTATTTAACACTATCCCAAATAACTCTAGCTCGATATTACGCTAACCCGAATAACTTTATCCTTAACTAGCGACCCGCCCCTGCTTCGCTTCGCAGGATTTTTACAATTTGAAAAAAAACGACGGTATGTTTAATGATCAAATTCAAATCCATTATTTTTTTATTTCAGACCACCATCCATATAGTATTAGTATGAACTTAGCCTATGTTAGTAAACTCAATAACTTAAAAATACAATAATTTTACATTAATTGGCTACATGAACATGTGCACACACATGTCTGCCAGCCCAGAGCCAGATAAATGGTCCATCAACCTTGTCCGCCAGTGTAGCTAAAATACTGTTAGGGCTACTCCTTCGAGAATCCCGGGCGGATTTCCGGCCACCGTAGTCACGGGCTTGCGGACGGTGAGCAATGGGTAGCTCACCGTCCGGTAAGGACCAGGCCCGGGTCGACGGCGCGTTGTATTCCTTGCGCGCCTCAAAGAGATGTCGTCAGCACAAATGTAGGGGTCCACTAGGGACAATGCCTTTTTTTTTTTTTGAGGGTGGGAAATCATCAAATAACTTATCCCGCTCTGGGCGGAGCGGGAGGGTGTGTCAGACTCTTACTGACTAAAACCCACCCGTATTCCTTCCTGTTGCCTGTGTTGCGGGGGCCTCGGTGACCCATAAGTACCTTCCCGCGACCCCGGCAGGCATCGGCCCTAGTGGACCCCTATCTGTGCTGACGACATCTCTTTGAGGCGCGCGTGGAATACAACGCGCCATCGACCCGGGCCTGGTCCTTACCGGACGGTGAGCTACCCATTGCTCACCGTCCGCAAGCCCGCGCCTACGGTGGCCGGAAATCCGCTCGGGATTCCCGACTCCCTGGGCGTCTCCTGCGGCGGCTAGGGGTGAGTGGGCGCGAAACTTGCCTTTTCCTCAACCGTCCCGCCTCCTCCTTCGCGAGCATTACTGCTTCGCAGTAGAAGGTGACGGCTGCCCATGCCCTCTCGCTCCGTACCATGGCCTGAACCAGGGCCGGACGCGAGGAATCTCTGCCGCCGATCGCCTCCACGAGGACACGGTGGTGCTCTGCCCAAGCCGGGCAGACCTCCACCGTATGCTCCACCGTGTCCTCCGGGCGATCCACACAGTGGTGACACCCGGACGTTTCCTCCCGCCTTATCCGACACTGGAACCTTCGAAACTGCCGTGTCCGGTGAGGACCTGCGTCAGGCGGAAGGTGAGGACACCGTGGCGCCTCTCTAGCCACTCCTCAAAGAGGGGACTTATCGCCGCAATCGTGGCGTGCCCAGCACTGGGTTGCGATAACCGTACTTTCCATGACGCCATGAGATCCCGCCGGAGCTCCGTCCACTGTGCCGCGATTTCTCGCGGCAGCGGACTTACGCCTCGGCGTTTCGCCTCCTCGCGCCACTCCCATACGTGCGCGAGGACTTTTGCCTCCAGATCCCATGGCGGCAATCCGGCAAGAAGGCTCGCTGCCTCACAGGAGACCGTGCGGTATCCCAGGACCATCCGGATGGCCATGACCCTTTGGGCCGCGCTCAACCGGCAGGCTGGCCGCAGCGCCAGAGAGCGCGCCCATACAAGAGCCCCGTAGAGGGCCATGAACCGCAGGACCCCCGCATAGAGCCTCCGGTAGGAGGCGTACTAGGGACAATGCCTGCCGGGGTCGCGGAAAGGTACTAAACGGTCACCGAGGCCCCTGGCAACACAGGCAACGGAAGGAATACGGATGGGTTTTAGTCAGTAAGAGTCTGACACACCCTCCCGCTCCGCCCAGAGCGGGAGAAGTTATTTGATGATTTCCCACCCTCAAAAAAAAAAAAAGGGTGTTGTAAGCCTTCTGCGTATACCTAACCCACAAGCTGCACGAGTAAAACGACTGGCAGTAGGCTCTGAGGACCGTTAGTTTTACCTCGTCAGAGCACCGCGCATACCTGCGCTGCGCGCAAGCATATTACATCGGGTTGCCAATGCCCTGCGATCCCTATCTACATATTAATGTATATTAGGCATAAAAACCTTCCGAAATAAGTTCTCTAATTCTGCTACATCGACACGCGGAGCCTAGTTTTTCAAATTCGGGCCAGCCGCGCACTGAACACTGCTGCTGACAATACAAAACGACGAACGAAGAAGAAAAGAGTCGAGAAAGCAGTTTAACCTCGCCAAGTGATTCACCATTCAAGACTTGGTGAAGCTAGACCTTTTTTTTTTGTTCCTGGGTGGAAAATCCTAATGGATGTCCTCCGCCCTGGGGCGGGCGGAGGGGTCTGTCAGACTCTTACTGGCTAAAAACCACCCCGGGGTTTCCCCGCCAAAAGATTCACCATTTAAAATTCGGTTAAGCTAGACCTGGACCAACTTGGCGGCGACGTCGTTAAAAGATGCGGGCCATAGATAAATATCACCAATCTCTCCACAATTCCTATGCCTACTCTAGGATGCATATCCGGTACCGCTCTAATAATCCTTCCATATCCTAAGGGCACGTCTTCCCTACCATTATCGCGCCCCCCGGTCTACTCTTTGGTCTCTGTAATCCCATGAAACATGAGCCTCCAGGGTCTAGCGTGAATCTTTGAGTTCATTCCATCAGGCTTAGCACGAGAATCGTAGAGAAGCATTTTGTCGACGGAAGAGTAGACAAAAATGACGTTTCCGCGTGGGTAGTTGACAGTTTTCTACCGTGAAATGTCGTGAAAGCGTTATGCTAAGCCTGCAGTAATCGATTTTGGTCAAACCACGCTGGGGTTGGTACATTTCATTCAATCATTCAATCATTCATTCATTCATTCATTCATTCATGATGATAATAAACCACATGAATATCTGTTGGTCAGTTTAGAAAAATAACACGATCACACATGTATATGTCTATAGATGAAATCTATTCGAATAGGTATCATCAGCTCCATACGTTCATAAAGTTCTTTACAGTGGTTTAAATTTATTTTCTTGTTTTTCGATCTCTCTTTTCAGAATGGAGTTGCTTAGCATATTTTCTTTATACTGTTATCGGGATAATCGGCAGCCGGAGAATGTGTTTGTTCACGAATCACGGCTGCAAACAATTGGGTAGCTGAAAAAATATCTTATAGGAGATACAAAGATATAAATATGTCTAGATAGACAGTCAAAGCTGTGAACTCGAAAAAAAGTTGCGTCCAACTGTTGGCCGCAAAATACACGCACTCTAGAATAACACAATGACAGCACAATGACGTGTCGCGAGTGTATGATGTATCTGTCACGCACACCAGCACACCAAAGTTGGCGTGTTTGTTTTAGTTCTTTTGCAGTGCGACACTCTAGACACATAAATTTAATCAAAGAGGAGATACGAGTATACCTACCATAACATTTACCATACCTGCCATGTTTTCTATTTAACATACTTGGTTGCCTGGTAGGGAATACTTAAGGCATTGAGTCCGCCTTTGTACCTTTTATGTGGAATAAAGCTTAAAGGCTCCTACATACTGGCGCGACTTGTCGAGCGACGCGTCGCGACACAAAGGCACCGCTTGTAGCGCTACACGCGGTGTCTTTGTGTCGCGTCGCGTCGCGCGACAAGTCGCGCCAGTATGTAAGAGCCTTTATAATAAAAAATAAAAAAGATTTACCTACGTAATGGATATTTATCATCAAGCAAGTATGAAGCAGCCAAAACCGGTGCATGATTCTCGGATCTAGAATTACTTATCCTAGAATCTTGTTATTTGCGGAGGAAAGACAAAGGCTTTGACAAAATCTTTTTCGAAATCTACTGAACTGAGAATCACACATAGTTATTTCAGTGTCATATGACTGTAAGTACCTACTCATATTTTTCAAGAAGCAGGCAAAACTCTATAGCAGTAACGTAAAAATTCAGAACTTCAAACAACCATTACATTACAGTTATTAGGTAATATTCTAGTGATATTTATTTTAGAAGTATGTATGTATGTTTGTATGTAGGTATGTACAGTCGCCAGCACATCAAGTTACCACACACTGTCAATTTCCTCCAAATGATTTTAAACCTTATAATTTTTATAGTTAAGTTAAAAATCGAAGGAGAAAGTTTGACAGTTTGTGGTAACTTCATGTGCTGGCGACTATGTATGTTAATATATTCCCATATTATTTGTTTTCTTTGTTAACTGAATTGTTTTTGATTTTATGTATTCTATTTCCTCTTCTACTCTTACACAGTGTCTACATCTCTTTATCTACTTTCCTATCGATTTCCTGCTGCAAGGGATTTCTTTAGAAATAATAAAAATCAAATAAAATTTATTTATTAAGACAACAAAGATCCATAATTTTAGTAATACCTAGCTAGTAAAGTAAAGTAATATTATTTATTACTTGAGTTTGAAGCATTTAGCACAGAAGATGATCAAGTAAGGTAAAAGTTTCTCACTTGACCATCCTCTCCACAAAATGCCTAAAATGGGAGAATAGATACTCATTGGCACTGTTTTCAGAATGCTGTTGGTACTGACCCGTGTTCTTGTTACTAATGATGCGATTTTTTTTCCAATGATCGCATGAAAGCCATCATTTCGATTCTGTGCAAACATTTCCAACGAAAGGGGGCAGTCTCAAGAGAATTCTGAAGATATTATTATATTGGACGCGCAAGACATCTAGCGACCTTTTGGCGTATTTGGTCCATAGCCCTCCCGTGTACAGACAGACAATATGCCTTGAATAGAGTTATCTTGACTTGGTCGGTACAGCGGGAGAACCTACGTGCCAACATTTATTACCTCGAACCGCCAATGCCCTACGCAGGGAGCGTAGGGCATTGGCGGTTCAATATTATATTTAAGGCCGTCGGTAAGTGGGTATGTGCCCCAATTAATAAGCAACACCTTTTTACATACTTTTCTGTTCTTTTCTTCTTGTTATCAAGTGTACATAAATGGTTAAATAAATAAATAACCATCACAATAATCAGAATACTAATTAATGATTAATTAGTCATGGTTTGACGTACTTTTTATGACTGAATTGGATTTGTGGTATTAAGTCAACTGCGACAAACAGATTTCCTGGTAAAGGAAACCGCATTGTTGACGACACGATGTACCTACACCACGATTTACGTCAATTGATGAAAAAAATTGTAATGTGGTTGACATTGGGATCCTAAGTTTTTCAGAACTAAAGTCTGTTTTTTTAATCTCGGAGACTAATTTGACAAGTGCAAATGTCAAACTCCATATTGAAAAACCAAGCAACAATCATTTGAAATGTCAAATTAGTCTCTGGGATTAAAAAACGAACTTTACCTCCTAAAACTGCTAACAAAATCTCCTAAATAGGTAATGCAAAAAAGATTTTGACAATACATATCGCACAGTGAAATTGTTAATTCTTTACCTGGCAATTATATGCGGCATTCTTAGTAATTCAAACATCAGACCATCCTCTGAAGCAGTATCATATCAATGGATTTGTAAGCTATGAGGTAGGGCTATTCCTTGAGGAACACTATTTTCTTAGTTTTTTAAGAAGCATCTTTTTTTTTTGTTGCTCTCACAAAAGAGGATGCCTTGAGAATGTACGGTTATGTGCTACGATGGTTGATTGATGATTGATAGGCGTTGAGTGATTAAATTCGATTTGTGATTATGTCGGAATTTGGGGAGCAGTGGTGGTGGTAGCAGCCCTGACCTACTTGTGAACTTATTGAGGGGAAACCAACATGTCCTAGAAAAAAATTTCGAAGACATGTGACGTCCACTAATCCGCACTGGGCCCGCGTAGTGCCCTCTCACAGAGAGGAGGCCTGTGGCCCAGCAGTGGGAACGTTGTAGGCTGAGTGTGCCATGTGGGAATTGAATAAATTGGTTACATACACGGTAATATTTTTTTTTTAAATATTCAAGCGAACGCTGCCATTAATTTGTTTACACACTTTATTTAAAATCAAAATCAAAAGTCATTTATTCAAACTAGGCTGAGAATCAGCACTTTTCGACCGTCAAAATTACATAAGACAGTCCTCCAAAACGCCCACCCTTCGCCACTTCCTAGTGCTTTAGCTGGGAAGAAGAAGTGGCCAACGAACTCCCATTTAGAGAAAAAAAAAGGTTTCTATGCAACAGTATGCAAAACCATTTACAAAATTATTGAGCACCACATAATACAAAAATTACAATTATATTATAATTTCTTGACCGTTCATGACTTTTCAGGCATCTGTGGCAGACACGTATACATGACTAATGCGGTACCTTTTCTGAACTAAAAATAGCGAAAAATGCCATAAACCCTGTGATTCAAAGACCATTTACTTAAAGAATGGCAGCACACAAGAGTCCCCAATTCGCGAACATTGAACTAGGTGCCCAGGTGTCGGCAGCGACAAAGCGCCGCTATCGCGCTGATAACGCTATCAGTCCTTATCGGCTTCCGCTGCAGCTGCCGACACAGATATTTAGCCTTGATGCACGCCTGCTGGGAGCTATCGAGATGTTTTTAATATTCGTATGACGATTGAAACTGATTCGCTTTGGGTAGGTAATTGACCCATTATCGTACATACATACATACATACATCACGCCTTGTTTCCCCTAAGGGTTGGGCAGACGTGTAGGTACCTGTAGTACACCCACATTTCGGTAGTTATGTTTAAACCCCATGTAATAGGGGCGAGCCTATTGCCATCAACCGGGCACAAATCCAGACTTTGGGCTGCTAATGAGAAATTCCAGATAGAAAAACCCAATAACTCTTTGCCCGATCCGGGAATCGAACCCAGGACCTCATGCTCAGCAGTAGCGCTTGCGACCACTAAACCAACGAGGCAGTCTGCCTATTATCGTACTTAATAAAAACCTTAAATGGGAAACCGTTGGGTCTAGAAGTTTGAAATTTTGCACAAAGGTACCTTTTCTAACAAAGGTTTGGTATATAGAGGATGAATGTTTGTATGTAATGTAAGTTCTTCATTTTTGCCGATGAGAAATCCCATCGAGCATACGGCTTGTCTTTCTTAAGGAGCCATGCTCGAAATCGACTGATTTTGATCTTTGTTCATTGTTTGTGATATAGGGAAAAGAATTTGAACAAAATTATTTGTGATTTGTAAAGTCGAGTTTTTTTTGTTTTGCATGTGGATTAAAGATATTGTTCAAATAAATTAAGTATTTATGGAAAATCACTTAGATTCACTACAAGTTTCCCAAAAAATGACGCGAGACTGACGTTTGATCATCTTCTTACAATAAACTGCTATTGATAAGCAATTTCCATTCTACTCTTCTTTTACGCTTTCCTCAGTAGGTTCGTGTCCTTTCTTCTCGGATCTCGGTCTTCCTACATTTATCTTAGTTTCATTAAGAATTAAAGAATAACTTTTAAGGGTTCTGTAGTGTAAGTAATCTTTATATCTTTAACTACCTATCCAATTACAAATCTAGGCCTATTTAAGTTTTCGTTTTCGGCTCAAATGCACTAATTGCTTATAACTAAATCTCCAACAATGGAAGCACCTACATACTTCAAAACAAAGCCCTCATTAAAAATCACAAAGAACTCTCAACTAAATTCATTCACAGTAGGTGTCTGTGTGTCGGCGCCATCCTCGATAATTGCTGAGTCAGACGCCGCGGGCACGGTAGCAGAAGTATTGACGGCGGTAACTACGGTAGCTACCGACCTACCGTCCTACCGTCATTGTTTGTCTATCCGTCTGTACTGTTTCCGTTCAATAACTATCGTTATTGTTCTAGAGTCTTTGAGTTTCGTAAAGCATACCTACGTATCTATTGTTCTGTGAGGTGTCGTAAAGTGATTAGGGTAATTGTGTAATGGGTGCTGCAATTTGTCCGAGTTTGTTGTGGAAAGAGAATAAGATAAACAATACGGTGCTGCAATTTTCACTTGAAATAAAAATTTATTTTAACTACTGTAGCCAAGGGAAATTTAATTGTACTACTCAGCTGCTCACTTCTTAGAAGAGTCCGACCGAATTTCGTTTACGTTTTCGATTTTCGGCCCAAATATCCAGAACCGGCAATTCCCGTTTTAGAAAATAAATAAAAAACTTAATTGTGACCGAAAAATATGAAGGCCTGCAAATAATTATTTTTACTTAATTTATTCAGAAATTCGAAAGTTACATGTAAGAACACAATAACTATGAAAATGTAAAAAAAATGCCCTTACTTGAAAATAAATTCAGATTGTTCGATTATTAAATTATGTCTTTGGGACAAGTATAAAGCTCCGTGTGATATAAGTTTAAATGATTAAATATGATGATTAAAAGATTGACACTCGATCGACACGCAGTTCTCTTACTTTTTTCCAACCAAAGAAAAACGTATCACAAAACAGTTTTTCTTTTTCTTAGTTTTTGGTTTTCGGTTGAAAATGCAAATCCGGTCGAATTTAGTTTTCGAATTTTCGACAATTTTTGATGCTAATATGAACTCTCAGGTCTTGAGCATATAGGTCAAGATAAGCACACATTGAAAAAATGTGAATGTCTTTGTTACGATTGTCAAGTCAAAAGGTAGGTAGAAGACCAAATCTCAATAAATGACTAAAGGTTGTACACACGGCTTCACATCAAGCTATAATTTCCAGTATAAACTGATCTCGCATTGTATAGGATTTCCGTACAATGCGAGGTCAGCGTAAACTGGAAATGTATAGCTTGATGTGTGTACCTAAGCTGTTAGCAGAGCGAGTAGGAAATAAAAACAGCAAGATAGATTAAATTTTTGCTATATTTTTGCTTAAAAAATGAAGAGACGTCTGGCAAAAAAAATAAGCGATCAGAATCAAAGAATCAGTTTTTATCAGAATTAATTTAGACTTGTAAACGTATTTTCGTTCGATGAACCTACTGATGGTAAGTTCAATATTTTTAAACCGACAAAAACATGTAAGATTTCAACCTCTGATAAGTAGAAGAATTTGAATGCTACAGTAAAGGTTGAGCATTGAAAGATAGGTCATATTTGTACTAATTTTGAGGCAGGATATACCTAATTGGCCCGCGAGACCACGCGCATGCGCGCGATCCTTTATTTTTCACTGTGTCGAAATCCAATTCGTATAGCGCAAACACATGTTTACCTAGAACGATGATTCGGGTAAAGAATTGACAAACCCTACCAAAACTTAAAGAGAAACACCAGAAACACTGGCCGAAATAGGGTTAAAAATGCATTATATGCGTTCATGAAGTTGACAATAGCAAAATAATTTTACATATCGGCTCATATCGGCCGTTAAAGGCTAGAAATAAAAAAATCATATCAATATCGGAAACCATAAGACTTGTTTTACAAAAGCCTATAAAATTAAAATAAAATCGCCTCACATCGGCTGTAAATCTGCTCGAAATCATAAAATCACATTTTGTGGCATAAAACCCAAACATATCTACAATACGAGTAGGTATGACAAATTTAGAGGTAACTATTAAGGCGCTGACAAGACCCAATTGACCAAAATAGGTTTCTCTTAAGAAAAAAAAATTCCAAATCTGTAAGGTTTGTGGTAGCGGAAAAAATATATGTTAATTTTGAACATATTTCCCAGAACTTGGTTGTGTTACCATGTGAACATGTTTGGTGTAACCAAAACAAGTTTTGAAAAAAAATCTCGATACAAAATAACGGTAAACTAACCTCTTACCTTGAGTTCTAATCCAAAATATCTGTATTAAATATCAACATACATTACGTATTTAATTAATAACAAGAACGTCTTATTTGAATGCAGAACTTGGTTGTTTTTTATTTGGATTACTCAACTCAATTTTGAGTAAATAGATAATTGCGACATATTTTGCAATAAATTATAAGCGTTGTGTCATCGCACTTCTCTTTCTTTTCTATGCAATCTGACAGTGACCGCGGTTAAGGTGTTGTCAGCGTCTTAAGCATGTCCTAGTAATCGTCACGATAGTACTTTAAATGACGAGTTCTGTAGAGTCACATTCGGAAATAAACACTGATAAATATATAGTTTTCCAAATGTCAAGTTATATCGTTAGCAAATTAACTTAACTAATTCATCAAACAATCAGACTTACTTTAGTTTCACAAATCAAAACACAAAACTACGTGCTGGGTTCACATTTAGCAGCTAAATTTGCAAAAAATTAATAAATTGTAGGGCACACATTTGAAGTATTTCGGAGTCTATTACATGTGCAATATCTTACTAAAAATATGTTGCCATAAAAATCGGGTAGTTTAATGTTTGGTAGAAAAGGATATTGATATTTTTTGATAATTTGACGACTCCTGTGTCACTGAACTTCCCCCGCTTTTACCTTAGTAGGTACCTACATACTACTTGGTAAAACCTGTGTTTAGAAAAGACAAGTATTTAAGTTCCCAATAATATTCAAACACAACTAACAACTAAATACATTCTTTACCGTCCATTACATCTGAGGTGTTTATGCATAATTGTATGACCATGGTCTGCCTTAGATGGCTATGCATACATTACGAACTACTTGTAAATTGCCTCGCTCAGTTGACGCGGTAATGGCACTTAACCCTATTATTAAGTAGGACCCTTTCACAATTATATAATCTATGCCTAGAAAGTTCTAGATTGAGATATTTTTTGTTTGACGTGTGGAGCGCCAACCTTCACCCTAATTAAAAAATGGGAACTCTAGCCATATAAAACTAAATATAGGTAGGTACCTAGGTATCATTATTGAGCTGTCAAAAAGCAAAGTTTTGCATTTTTCCAAGCAAAATAACAATGGTTATATTTTTTCATCCTTTATTTACACAGAATTAATAATTATAAATTGATAATATGTAACTGTATAAAAATGCCTTGGTACGACAGACAAAGTCGTAACAAAAATATATAAGCCTTTCGAGTTGTGAGTCGAAAAGATGGCTTATATATTTTCACCTGTGGGTGAAAACCACATTCAGTTGTAGCGTGAAGCGTTCATATTCAGAGAGGTCGAGAGAGCAACAGAACATTAGAACATTCAGCTGACGTGATACGAGGTACGGTGTCTCGAACGAAACAAACAGCAATGCTAGATTTTCCTCGGATTTTCACGGCGTTCTGGAACAGTTAGTCGATCAATGTTCGCAGTCAAAAATACTAGAAAATATTAAGTATAACTCATACTTTTTTTTTTTTTTTTTTTGAGGGTGGGAAATCATCAAATAACTTCTCCCGCTCTGGGCGGAGCGGGAGGGTGTGTCAGACTCTTACTGACTAAAACCCACCCGTATTCCTTCCTGTTGCCTGTGTTGCGGGGGCCTCGGTGACCCATAAGTACCTTCCCGCGACCCCGGCAGGCATCGGCCCTAGTGGACCCCTACTTTGTGCTGACGACATCTCTTTGAGGCGCGCGTGGACTACGACGCGCCGTCGACCCGGGCCTGGTCCTTACCGGACGGTGAGCTACCCATTGCTCACCGTCCGCAAGCCCGCGCCTACGGTGGCCGGAAATCCGCCCGGGATTCCCGACGCCCTGGGCGTCTCCTGCGGCGGCTAGGGGCGAGAGGGCGCGAAACGTGCCTTTCCCTCAACCGTCCCGCCTCCTCCTTCGCGAGCATTACTGCTTCGCAGAAGGAGGTGACGGCTGCCCATGCCCTCTCGCTCCGTACCATGGCCTGAACCAGGGCCGGACGCGAGAGGTCTCTGCCGCCGATCGCCTCCACGAGGACACGGCGGTGCTCTGCCCAAGCCGGGCAGACCTCCACCGTATGCTCCACCGTGTCCTCTGGGCGATCCACACAGTGGTGACACCCGGACGTTTCCTCCCGCCTTATCCGACACAGGAACCTCCCGAAGCTGCCGTGTCCGGTGAGGACCTGCGTCAGGCGGAAGGTGAGGACGCCGTGGCGCCTCTCCAGCCACTCCTCAAAGAGGGGACTTATCGCCGCAATCGTGGCGTGCCCAGCACTGGGTTGCGACAACCGTAATAACTCATACTTAAGGCGCTGACAAGACCCAATTGACCAAAATAGGCTTTACTTAAGAAAAAAATTGCCAAATCTGTATAGCTTGTTGTAGCGGAAAAAATATATGTTAATTTTGAACATATTTCCCAGAACTTGGTTGTTACCGAAACACGTTTTGAAAAAAAATCTATTTACTCATAATTGAGTTGAGTAATCGAAAATAAAAAACAGCCAAGTTCTGCATTCAAAGAAGACGTTCTTGTTATTAATTAAATACGTAACGTATGTTGATATTTAATGCAGATATTTTGGATTAGAACTCAAGGTAAGAAGTTAGTTTAACGTGAGTTAGTATCGAGATTTTTTTTTAAACGTGTTATGGTAACAACCAATTTCTGAGAAATATGTTCAAAATTAACATATATTTTTTTCCGCTACCACAAACTATACGGATTAGGCATTATTTTTTCTTAAGAGAAGCTTATTTTGGTCAATTGGGTCTTGTCAGCGCCTTAACATTTTCCAGTATTTTTGATGTGTAACATCTTTCCCCTCGTTTCTGTGGGAGTGATTTTGTGAAAGGGACGTGTGTAGGCAGTAGTGTTGCCCAAATGCAAGAACAAGACGAGACTTAGCCAGTCTTGGTCTTGGTCTTGCGCCAATACACCTGGTCTTGGTCTTGGTCTTGGTCTTGCGCTCCCAGTCTTGGTCTTGGTCTTGGTCTTGCAGCAAGAGTCTTGCAAGTCTTGCAATTACCTATTAGTCTATTACTATTTATTAAAGTTTACTTTAAATCTTAGAAAAACGTATTAGAGTTGGAACATTGTGAGCTTGAATTAACATAGCCATAGTAAAGATCAAGCAGATTAATAAATAACTGAAGATTTGATAAGAAATTCGAAAAATCAACTGACCTATATGTCGTTTTCCATGGAAGTAACTGTTTCTTAATAAACATTTATGATTTATAAGCTTACATTTGCTAAAACATGTAAAAATCAAATTAATTACAATAACTTGACTGTATTTTAAAGAACAATACTTATCTGTCTAGAAAGAGATTGAACCCTCAACTTATAAGAAATTTAATAAAAGAGTTTTACGATTTATCTTTTATTTGAATAAAAAATAAAATACAACACAAATCAACAGCTTTATCATTAGGTTATGATACTTTATATCAATTTTTTTGACCAAGAATTAATACAAAGTAACCATCTGGCTGACTCATCACTTAACCTATTTCTATGTTTTCTAATTACTAATGATGCTTTAGAAAATAACCTCTCAGCAGGTACTGAAGTTGCAGGTATTGAGAGAAAATCACGGGCCATTTTCGATAAAATCGGATACTCTGTCTCATGGGTCCTCCACCAATCTAAAATGTCTTCCGAGCTGGCAGTTCTTGGTTTTCTCAGGTACTCCTCCAACTCGTCTATCACTAAGCCTTGAAGACAAGATCCAGATGACGTCGAGGGACATTCATAGAGTTTATCAAAGTCTATTACGTCTTCATCTTCATCACATACTTTATTTTCTTTTTCTGGTAATTCCAGAGATTTGTTCAGTGAGTGTAGACTTTTATATTCTTCATAAAGTTCATTGAACTTGCGCAGACTTTCTGTTTTAAGTTGCTTCCCCCACATTGTCAGGTCAAAAGTCTGAGCCTTATGCCTTGGGTCTAAAATTAAAGAAGTACAATAAATCCAGTTGCTCTTCTTGTAATGTTTAAGCATTTTGTCTCGAGCTGCTTGGAAAGCTAGAATGAGCCTTTCATCCACTTCAGATCGATTAGGTTTCTCATCTAACTGTTTTACCATGGATTCAATTTTATCTAGCAAGAGATTGAATGATACAATGACTAGCGGTAATGTAACATATTTGTCTCCACCAAGTTTTGTACTTAAAAGTTTAAAGTTTATTAGAAATTTATGTAATTTTTCGAGTACCTGCCATTCATTAGCTGTGATTTGAAAATCATTTAATTCGGTGACAGAACTGCACAATATGTCAATGCCCGCTCTCACTTTTAAACCAAATCCAATCATATCATGTGTGGAATTCCATCTCGTTGGACAGTCAAGAATGGCATTTAGATTTGATGGCACGCCAGCTGCTTCACAAGCAGACTGAAACTTCTTCTTCACTATCTCACTTCTTTTTATTTTACTGGAAATACTGCGTAACTTTGTTACAGATGTACGCGAGTCAGCAATATTTGGTGCAGATTCTTCATCTTCCTCATCCTCAGTTTCATCTGCATAGTCTTCGTACTGCTGATCTTGCGCGTTAGTGTCAGACTCACAGTGTAAGGTCTTTAATAAATCTTGTACACCAAGGTTTAAAATGTGAGCAAAGCACCGGAAATGTTGATTGTCTGAATCAAAGTGTGGCGGCAGCTGTTTGCCCAGTTCATACATAAATTTGGTATTTGCAGTTGCGTTGTCGACCGTGATACCTTGTATTTTATCAATTATGCCATATTCCAATAAACATTCATGGAAAATCGTTGCAATATCTTCCCCAGTATGTCGACCGCGTGATGGTATAAAATCAAGAACTACAGATTGATACTTCCATTCGTTGTCTATATAATGAATAGTAACCCCGTAGTAACTCCTACCAGCAATTGACGTCCACCCATCAATGGTAAAAGACATTTTAGATGATAATTGTTGAAGTCGTTCCTTGAGATTCAATTGGAGCTCTTCAAATCGCTCTTTGACTTTCCTTCTAAGTGTAGACCTTTTAGGAAACACCATATTAGGGCAAATACGTCGAAAATATACTTGTGTAGCTTCGTCATCGAAAAATGAGAAGGGAAGATATTTTTTCACCACCCAATCAACTGTAGCTGTCGTGATGTTGTCACTGCTGTTTTCCGACTGAAACAAAACAATAAATCTTGTGTTATTATTTAAAACATACTAGGTTTGAGCGTATAAGAGGAGGAGGTTTGTTGTTGTTAAATCGAGAAAATCGTTAAATTGATATTTGTTATATTAAGGTTGCACTGTACTGTAATTTACCAAAATAAAGTACTTAGTTGTTACTGGCCGATTAAATGAAAATATGGGTGTTTATAAAAAATATTTAAGACGATAATTACATACTTAATATGTCGCACCCCTAGATGAAAACACCACTAACTCAAAAATACTTACGTAAGTTAATGGCGTTTTTGAAAGTATCGCATGAATAGCTACGCGGAGTTAAAATTCTTTTAACTGTTAAAAAAATATTCTTACCTGTCCACTTCTTCCAGCGGTTACTAAAAAGCTTGTGATATCTCCACTTAATTTTGGTTTAACAGGAAGAAATATTTCTGATTCCTTTTTGTGGAAAGATATTAGATGTTTCCTTAAGCCTGAAGTGTTTCTGTTTTTCATTTTTATTTCAATCTTTTTATGTTGGCACAATTTACAGAAGGCAGTTTGGGATGCATGAATTATTTCGAAAAACTCCTCAAATTTGCTTTTGGGTCTTTTAGATCTGTGACTCAAACTCTCGTTACTCGGACTAGAATAATTTGAATCTTCGTCACTCATATTAAATTGTACACGTGATACGTTTTTAGAAAACAACGAGAATTAGTAAAAACAATTATTAAGTTAGACTCGAAGCACAGCTCAATTGGAAATGACTGGAATTTTTTTTTTTTTGTGTATGGCATCTCGTAGTTGACCTTGAGAGGTCGTGACTACTTAACCGGACTTTCCTGTGGCTGCCTTAAGCGAACTCAAAGCCTCCAGCCAGGGGCGAATTTCTTATATTACTAAGCGACTGCACGCTAAGGGCACCCCCTGTGGGGTACGGACCTCGGCTTAGGGCGTCGCTGGGGGGAGGACAGCAAGATGGGACAGGCTGGATCTGGTTAATATTATTATTATTAATCGGGGAATTTAAAGCTACAGGCTCAGCTGCGGCGCGGGCTGGCACTTCTTCGAGCAAGGGTCGGGGGGGACAATTACGTCGGGGTTTACGCGAGGGACCTCGGCGGCGAGGTCGGAACGTAGGTCGGTGTGTTTTGTGCACTGTACTCGTTGCCCTATTGCTTTCCTGGAGGAGGGTAATGGGGTCATCGGGATCGGAGAGGGTATGCCTTGGACGGCGAATAGAACTAATGGTGGAGGGCCTATAACTGGCGGCCTGCACAACCAGAGGGTTGCGGTGGGTGGTGGCGGAGTCGAAGAAGCGCTTCGTGATGCGCTTCATGAACTGCTTGATGGTGGGGATTCTAAGATCGAGATGGAGGATCTCGTTTCGAACGAACCAGGGGGCTCCCGTTGCCTTTCGGAGGAAACGGTTTTGGAGGGACTGCATCCTGTGGATGTGGTGGGGTTTAGCGTGTGCGAAGACTGCACAGGCATAAGTCATGATGGGACGGATGCACGCTGTGTAAATACGCAATTTGCCCTTAAGGGACAATTTGCTGCGCGCATTTAGGACGGAGTGAAGTCTACCGAGAGCGAAAGCGGCACGCGAACGCACCTGCTTGATGTGCTCTGAGAACGAGAGATGGTGGTCAAGGGTCACGCCTAGGTATTTGGCTCGCTTCTCCCAAGGGATAGGCTTGCCGAACATGGTGAGCGGTCGGGGGGGGCGATGAGGTTTTTACGCTGTTTGGTGAAGAGAACAGCCTGACTTTTGTCGGGATTGACCTCGATTCTCCACTTTCTAAACCAAGCGCCAAGCTTGTTGACCTCGGTCTGGAGAGTGCCAGATATGTGGTCGTGGACTAACCCGGTGTAGTAGATGGCCGTGTCGTCTGCGAACAGAGCCAACTGCGCCTTTCTACTTTTCGGGATGTCGCTGGTGAAGAGAGTGAAAATGAGAGGGGATAGTACAGAGCCCTGAGGGACGCCTGCACGGATAGGGTGAGGGGAGGATAGCGCTCCTTCGATGCGATAGCGGAAGGTGCGGTTTGACAAGAAGTCTCGTAAGATGAGCACGAGACGATCGGGCACACCGAGTTTGTAGAGCTTATATAATAAGCCGTTGTGCCAGACCTTGTCGAACGCTTTCGCTATATCGAAGAATACAGCACCGGTCGTAAGACCACGTTGAAAGCCGTGGCTTATGTGTTCAACGATGCGGTGGACCTGTTGGACGCAAGAATGTTGGGCTCTAAAGCCGAACTGCTGGTCGGGGATGAGGCCCTTTGTTTCCGCAAAATCTCTGAGGCGCTTTAAGATAAGCCTCTCATAGATTTTGCCGAAGACATTGAGCAGACTGATGGGCCGGTAGCTGGTGGGCTCCGTTTTCGGCTTACCGGGCTTCGGTATGCCGATGACGGTGGCCTTCTTCCACTCTTGTGGGAAGATGTTATTGCTCAGGGCTCCATTTAAGATGGTGGCCATGAGCATTATGAGGTGAGCGGGGAACAGTTGGAGCACCCTATTGGTGATTCCGTCTGTGCCGGGGGCTTTGCGAGGTTTTAGACCCTTGATGATATCATGCACTTCGTCTGGAGTGACGGGAGGCAGAGGATAGTCAGGGTCTTCAACGGGCGGGAGGGAGGCTCTACGTTCGACTTCCGCGTCGACCTGGGACAGGTGAGCTTGGTCTACTGGTTGAGAGCTAGGTGAGCATTGAGCCTCAAGACTCGGCTAGGCATTCTGCCTTGTCGACGTCATCGAAAGCGATGGTCTTGTCGGGGCGCACCAGGGGGGGCATTGAGACGACTTCGTCGGATTTGAGTTTCCTCTGAAGGTCCCAGAACGCTCGGTGAGTGGGCTCTAGCTCGCTCAGCATCTTGTCCCATCCAGCGTCACGCAGCTCCGATAGGCGTGTCTTTACAGATCTCTGTAAATAGCGCATATGGGCTTTGATCGCGTGGTTGGGAAAGTTACTGTACGCACGGACAGCCGCGTTCTTCTCATTCAGCAGTTCGCGTACATCGTCCGAGAGCTTCCAGCGATGGTCGTCCATCGCCGGAACCTCCCTTGAACAGTCGTTCAGGACTGATTGTACGTGCACTGTGAATAAGTCGATCGCGGCTGTCGTGTCAGCGATAGAGTCGAAGTGGTCGGGAATGGAGTCTAGTCGGGGACCTAACGTGGTGGATTTCAGGCAGTCGCTTACTTTCCTCCAGTCTGTAACTAACTTGGTGAGAGGGGGTCTATCAGGGTCATGGAGACCTAGGCGTGGTGCCAGCTTTACAACAACTGGACGGTGGTCAGAGGAGAGTTCGTCAAGCGCCTCTATAGAATCCAACCGTAGGTTGATACTCTTCAGAAGCGCTATGTCAAGTACGTCGGGGGTTTGGCTAGGGTCGTGGGGAAAGTGAGTGGGAGTCATCGGGGCGATGATGTCGAAGTTGAGGATGGGACATAGGTCAAACAGGTGTCTGCCTCTGGTGGAGGTCCTGGTGCTGTTCCAAGCATGATGTTTGGCGTTGAGATCGCCCGCTATGATAACGGAGTCACTCAGGCCAAGTAGAATGGAAAGGTCGTCAGAGAGGGGGGGAAGGGCTAACTCCGATGAGCAACCGGGGGGAACATAGGCCGATACTATGGTGATCGGTTGGTGGCCAGTCATACCTAGCTTACATATGGACACTTCTAAACGCGAGAGAGGGGGCGGGTCCATTGGGATGCAGTGGAGGGTCGATCTAAAATAAATAAGGGTGCCGCCCCTGTGACATCTAGTCCTGTCATTGCGAACTATACGATAGTTGGCAATTGACGGGTTTCGACGGCTGGGCTTTAGGAATGTTTCCTGTAATAGGAGAATATCAATTTGGTGGTCGCGGAGGAAAGCAGCGATTTCATCTCGCTGATTAATCATGCCATTGGCATTGAAGAAACCTAACTTTAGGGATCGGGGTTTGGTACGTGCTTTTGGATGTAAATCCATTATTTGGGTTTCGCGAAGTTTTCCAGGGCTTGCGTAATCTCTGGATACGCGTGGAATATACGCTGTATCTGAGCGAGATCGCAGGAATTACGGGCGGCAACGAGCTCGTTGGCCATTTTGCGCGCGCGGGGTGTGAAAAATAACGAAAAAGTCCCAGAGATCACGCTGAATGGATCAATTGGGATGGACGGGCCGACCACCGGGGTGGTTGAAGCGGCGACGGGCCGTGGCGCAGCGGTTGCGGCAGCGGCCATGGGAGCGGGCGCGGGTTTCGCGGGTTGAATAGGCGCGGAAACGCGGATGCGGGGGTCCATCAGCGGTCTGATGGGAGGCGGGGTGGGTCTGGGCTGGACCATAGCAGGGAACGCCTGCTGATGGTTCATCGCATTCCATGGGCTAGGCCTTTGCGGGCTTAGCCTCAGGGGGAGTTGAGGGAATGTCTGTGATGGGGGGGGGAATGACTGGAATTAAAATAATTCCTTTATTTATAGTACGTTTCCTTGCTTTCTACCGCGCCGCCTCGCCACGTGCCGGCTCTATGAAAAGGATGCCGCCGCAAATCAAACAATGCCGCGTGCGGCGTACAAACACACACTAAATATTACGTACTTGTACAGACGCGACGCGTGAATAAAATAGAATTAGTGCCAATCACTATTCTTTACATATAAGTGAATGTTTTGGCGTACATCTATACTAATATTATAAAGCTGAAGAGTTCGTTTGTATGTTTGATGACAGAAGTTTTAAAATAAATAAATAAGTCCTGAACGTCACTATACCTCCAAAGTTACTATTCCTCGTGGACGAAGTCGCGGGCACAGCTAGTAAATACTTACTCTCATCATCTCTCTCAGAGATATTCGGGCTGGTAAGTAATACAAAACTCTTATCGCAGGCTTTTTATTTTATTAGTAGGTAAGTACCTACGCTTTTTATATTATTTTATTAGTTTTGTAGAATTTTTTTACACGTTTCAAGTATATTTGAAAGTGGCTACAATATTTATTAAACGGGTGATATTTGAACACTTTTTTGCTATTTTTTCTTGTAAAAACTTAAGAAATATAATGACTAAATGTACAATAATAGTACCTAAGTAATTAGTTTAAAACCATATAAGTAATCAATATTATAATATATACTTACTAGAATGAATTAATATGACATCTACTACCTATCCTTACCATTTTATCCTAATCATAATACTACTTGCGTGATCAGTATAATGTATTCATTTTCATTCTAAGCACTCTGAAACTTATTTATTCTTTGGAACACCTGTAGGTACTCTTAAAAAAATTCGAAATTATTTTGCATGAGTATACCTACGCCCTATGGCGGCAATCAAATAGTGTCACAAATGTTATGATTTCGGCGTGGCGGCAACGATTGTTTTAGATTTCAAAAGAAGCCGCCGGCGCGTGTATCATAACCATGTACTTCCGAAAAGCGGCAAATTTCTTTGAGAAGTAAGTACAAAACCTTTGATGCCGCATTATCAAAGTGCCGATGGTTAAAACATAACTATGCTTGCACTCAGTTTGATTTTAATAGATATTTTTTTATTCGCTATGTTTATGGTATTAGTCGTAATGCGCATAGGTCCAGTTTTTCATATTCTTTGATAGTCTTTTGCGTCTCATAGAATTCCTAAGCGTACCTACCTATACACCGAACTGTTACACCTAACTACTCAGTGAAATAGCGCTAAGTCCTAGCTGCAAGACGCAAGAGTCTTGCAGGCTATGTCTTGTTCTTGCTCAAGTCTTGCACGGTCAGTCTTGGTCTTGGTCTTGCTAAAAATACGCGGTCTTGTTCTTGGTCTTGGTCTTGCAAAAACGCAAGAACAAGACCAAGACTTCAAGACCAAGACTTCAAGACCAAGACTGAATTTGGGCAACACTAGTAGGCAGATAGTGACAGCTTGAGCATAAGCTGATAAGTTCGTACTTTTTAATAGCATGAAATTAGTAAGTACTTTATAATATCATGGAATTAGTAAGTAGGTACTCATAGATTGTAAATAATAAACTAGTCGCCCACTGGTCGAAATTCGACCAGTGGGCGACTAGTAATGAATAATTATTAGAATAAATATTTCAGTATTTTGCTTTTTAAATTCTGAGCTAAATTTCTGTCGCTGCTCAGTTGCTTAGTACCAAAGGTGAGATGTCAGATGTTACACATGATATGCGACTACTGTAAGGCTCGCTCGTTTTTTTTTCTATACGAAACATCCTGTGTTAGAAAAAGTACGCTTCAGTATAGTCGCCAGCACATCAAGTTACCACAAACTGTCAAATTTTCTCATTCCATTTTGAACTTAACCGTCAACACTTTAAGGTCTAAAATCATTTGGAGTAATTTGACAGTTTGTGGTAACTTGATGTGCTGCGACTGTACGTAAATAATTATGCCATTAGGTATTTTTTTGACGTAGACACTTGACGATTTCTAAAATATGACTTATCAGCTTTTTTTTAGATCTATCTCACTATTTACTCGCCGGTTAGAAGTATTCGTAGAAGAAGAGCTAAACACAGTTAAGAAAACATTATTATGACTTGACCAATTGAATCAAGAAAAGAAAATGTATGACTTAAAATATTCACACATCCAAACAGATTCTGTCAGTGTAAATAAATTAGGTACTAGACCTATCACGTCGACATGCATCTCTATCGTTATTTCCTCCTGCAAGCGTGACACGCTTGACTGTCATGGCACGCTTTCAACTCACACTGCATACAAAACTTGTCAATTAACTTGTAACATAATATTATGATTTTAATAAAAAAACACGTAGTAAATAATATTTAATATTTGTGCGTTAAAAGCGATCGCATTTAAATTCAACATCACTAAATATTTCTGCCGCACCATATTGTCACGCATGACTGACACGGCACGCTTTAAACTCACACTTTGAATACAAAACTTGTCAATTATCAATGTCATTTTTTTTACAAAAAAGTTAACTTGTTATACTTAACGTTTTCTTTTTTCTAAGAATATGTAGATACGTAAAGCAGAACGAATGCCTATAAAACGTATAAGACACGCTTGACAGAACACGGCACGCTTTTAACTCACACGCTGCATAGGAACATGTCAATTAGTTAGAATTTTATTTGCAAAAAAAATGAAGATAAACAAAGATAGTAGCCATTATTTTATTAGTTAGTAGAACCATTCGCCTATACATATATCATTAGACAAATTTACCGCGTCACGCTTGGCGGGAGCAACCCGCTTACAACCGAAACTTGTCTCCGTTTTTCTTTTACTGTATTTCAGACTTTTAATATCAGTAAGATTTTAGAAACGGTGTTAGCAGCGTTTTATTATAATTTCTTATTACTCACAAAAAATAAATTTATTATCATTTCTTTTCACTGGATCGAGCAACTAAAAATAATAAAAGATGAGGGCTTGTGGCTAAATAATAACAGCCGCTCTGGTCGATCTTCAAGCAACGCTTGCCGAGATCGGTACATGAATGGGTGTAAGGGGGTTAATATTTATCTATTACATTAATACGATTCATAATTAGATCACAAAAAAACTAAAATGAAATAACAAACTTTTCTTATTTAGCTGTCGCCACCACAAGCCGTAGTTATCTTGATAACAATAAATTAAAAGATTCTTGCGGGAAAAAAACACCAGACAATTACCACCTACGAGTATATAAAAAGATACCTACAGTATAGTGTATTTTTTCAACCTTCCTGAACTATTACCCCCTTATTCATAAAAAAACTAAAACGCTTTACAAACCTATTTTAGTTAAAATAGTGTTTTGTCAATTTCTTTCGAATTATGATTTGAGTTTGAAAGAAGAAGAATAAGGGGGTTAATATTTATCTATTACATTAATTCGATTCATAATTAGATCACAAACAAACAAACTAAAATTAAATAACAAACTTTTCTTATTTAGCTGTCGCCACTACAAGCCGTAGATATCCTAATATCAATAAATTAAAAGATTCTTGCGGTAAAAAAACACCAGATAATTTATTATTGTTATGGCCAATAAATCCCGATGAATGGTTTTATAAATCAAAACGAAGGAAACGGAAGAAAAATAAAAAAAATCCAGACAAAATAACTACCACTGTGCAATATGTCACGCGTAACGTGAATTGGAAACACGGGACGGCACGATCGTTTATCTCTTTCTTTTTTCCGCAAGTGTTCTAGCCTGCTAAATTCCTAGATGCTGCTAACATGTCAGTATAACATCAAAACAAAGAATTAGATTTCTTTCAAAATGAAGGCAACTGAATATAAGCGAGATACTTAATAGGTACTCAATATCTCGAGATACGATAATATTGCATAGCATTACTTTTACAAGCTTTTATTTAACCTGCAATGTTTGTTTTTGGGCCAAATCTGGCAAGCTGAATTAAAACCACTTCCTCATACCCTACGGCGTTAACATTTTACATATTGGTTCAGTTCCAAAGACAATGCATTTTTATGTTATGCATGACCTGATTCTACACCCAGGATTGGCTCCAGATGAAGGAACTCTTCAATAGTCAACAGTACAGACACGAAATAATATCTACGCTTTAATTATGATAGTCCGTTCTAAAGTCCACTATGACTTGGCTGCTGCATCTAGGATTGGCTCCAGACGAGGGAACTCCTCAACGGTACACAGTGCAAACACGAAATTTTATATACGCATTTAATTATGATCGTTCGTTCTAAAGTCCACCAACCCAGGATTGACTTCGGACGAGGGAACTCCTCAACATTCAACAGTAAAGACACGAAATGTTAGTTAATAATGATAGTCCATTCTAAACTCCAGCATAACCTAGCCGCTGCACCCAGGATTGCCTCCAGATGAGGGAACTCCTCAACGTTCAATAGTACAGACACGAAATTCTATATACGCTTTAATTATGATAGTCCATTTTAAAGTCCACCATGACCTGGCCGCTGCACCCAGGATTGGCTCCAGACGAAGGAACTCCTCAACGGTCAACAGCGCCAACACACAATTTTATATACCTACACATTTAATTATGATGGTTTTGTCTTGACAAAAACTATAACCCAAGGTGTAGTCCAGGGTCTGATGATAGTTCCGGAAGGTGGCCACAGGAACACCTCAACCTTACAACACAGCCCTGTTGTGTTCGACTCGTTGGATTTGTCTTGACAAGTACCTTACAAAAAATGATAATAGAACAGATATTTTATCAAATTCAAAATAAAATTAAGGTAAAAATCTATTTTAAAACAAGCTTTTATTGAACTAAGAAGTACTAAATAAAACATACCTAGAACTTTAATATTTTCTTGAAAGCTTGACGCGTGAACGTCCTTCGTACGCTTTAAGATAAATCTCAAGCTTTTAAGAAAATTCTAAAGTTATTATGTTAACGTAAGTTTTATTTAGTAGGTACTTTTTAGTTCAATAAAAGCATGTTTTAAAAAAGATTTTTACTTAAATTTTATTCCTACATTTTTTTAAGATCCCGCCGATACTTGAAGCGTCCACCTACATACTTTCTTATAAATAACACAAAATAATAAGCTAAGGAGTTACACCGTATTCATTGTTTAACCATTACGTCATTTTTTATCTACATTAGTCCATTTAATGGCCCGAAGCGGTGGAGGGGTTGAGTCTAACATTAGTAGTAAAACTCACGCACAGACAGTGTTAAAAAATGGCGAATAGAGTCATTTGTTTACTCGCGTGCTGAAGGCACTTCAGCTCTCACTGGACATCCATTTCTTCGCTTTATACCGTTTTTTTTTTTGGATTTAATTAGTGGCTAATTATTGTGTGTAACGTTCTATTTATACCATGTCGGATTGATTTATTGAGATCTGTTTTTTTCTAATGATTAAGATGTCTAGATCTATGAGTTTTTTCCTGCTTTTTTCATTTTATTTGCATTATTTGCAGTAGGTTGCTTTAATAGAAATCATAGTTCACCTTTGTTCAGAAGAGGGTTTGAAATAGAGGATCCTGAATAGGCATCAAGCTGTGTTAAACATAATCTAAGTACATACTACCTACCTAAAGGAAAAAAGCTAAAACTTTACTCTTTTTTCTTATATGTTTAAGTAAGTACCTACCTAGGTAAGTTGTATAATAATTTGTAACATAAATTATTTTTTTTTGCGCAGCAAAATGAATCAACCAATTCGGCACATGTAGGCAGTTTTCTACCGACAATCACACCTATTTACTTTCCAAATACTGGTGCTTTTAGTAAAATCACCCAGCAGGCAGTGGAAAGGAAACAATTACTCGAGTACCTACCGAGTGGCCATTAGTCGGTAGTTAGTCGCACCAGCTATCGTTCAGTAGTTACAATAGGGCTGGCACGTTGTCGAAATAAAACTAGAATTAAGGATTAAGACGCTGACAACATCTAAACCGCGGTCATTGTCAGATTGCATAGAAAAGAAAGAGAAGCGCGATGACAAAACGCTTGTAATTCATTGCAAAATATGAAGCAATTATCTATTTACTCAAAATTGAATTGAGTAATCGAAAATATAAAACAACCAAGTTATGCATTGAAAAAAGACGTACTTGTTATTAATTAAATACGTAACGTATGTTGATATTTAATACAGATATTTTGGATTAGAACTCAAGGTAAGAGGTTAGTTTAACTTTAGTTTGTATCGATATTTTTTTTCAAAACGTATTTTGGTAACAACGAAGTTCTGGGAAATATGTTCAAAATTAACATATATTTTTTCCACTACCACAAACTATACAGATTTGGCAATTTTCTTTCTAAAGGGAAGCCTATTTTGGTCAATTGGGTCTTGTCAGCGCCTTAAGGCTCCCAAGGGAATAATATCTAGGTACTTCATGGAAATTGTTCTACTAGAGTCGCGTCACGCTCACAGTAGGGTTCGCAGTATCTATGACATCTACTGCAGTAAAAAAAGACAGATTTTCACAATGATCTCTCTTGACTTTTGCCGGTTGAAGTGCCAATGGGAAACAGGGCAAGACTATGACAGCCGTTGGCGCATAAAGCTGGTGGAATGGCCAACATGGAGGGTTGAACGGCCCCTCACTAGGCGGATAGAAGACTTGGCCCATGGTCGCGGTTCTTCCATGGATGCGGGCAGCCCATCTTCGAAAAGGTAGGTAGGTATCTACTTCCTATTTCAACAAAAGTTTTTTTTCCAACAGACCTGTGACAAGACGAAGGCACAGTGTGTAATTATTAAATCCAAAAATCTAAATCAAAATCAATAGTCATTTAAGTATTCAAACTAGGCTGAGAATGAGCAATTTTCGAACGTCAAATCTTTTATTTGGTTTTTGCAAAACTTTATTACTCGTATAGGTAGATATATTCGTTTTTCATACAGGTTTTTTTTTTATTGTATGCTAGTTATAGTAATTACGTTTTTCCTGGAGGTATTAAAGGACCGTAAATATGAAAATGAAATTGTTGTGGAAAGTACCTCGTTAATTTTATGAACTATTTTATGGCCGAGTTCGCGCGAAAAGGTCGTATCTTAACATATTGAGTACCTACCTACGCAAGTTACTACATTGTACCTACATACATTTACATGAATATTGTAACTATAGAAAAGTTTAGATTATCCGAGACTGATAAAAATATTATAGCAAAATAACAAAATATTGTCCATTCAATACAGCGTCCCGCTATGGAGCTGCGCGGTAGGTATTTTGTTTTTTTTTTAACTTTTAAAGTTAAAATAAATTATAATATTTAAGTACTACATTCATCTTTAGTTAGTACTAAAGAGAAACAGTTTTAACCAGTTAGTCTATTTTATTTCCAACTATTTCTTGCTTAAATAAATAAATAAACAACGTGTAAAAACGACACAACAACACCATCCTATTTTTAACTCTGTGCAAAATAAATTAAAAATTGTTTTTACAAAAATATAATTTATAAAATTATCGCAGCCCTAAATCCGTTTTGCAACGCTTGCCACAGCACAACCGCCGCGTGCAGTGATTCAACAACACCTTCGACACTGCAACAATGGCTTGGTTGCGATGCGACTCACGAACGAGACACATTTAATTTCTTTGCAGCTTTTTGGGCACAGCACCATGTGATATAATGTTGCCTCTCCATAAATAGATTTTTGACACCGAAGTGGCACTGCTTTCTCTTTTGGACTGCAATAATAGAAACAAAATCATTGTAGGAGAAACCGGCACTCTTTTTCGCAATTTTGTTTAGTTTTAATATCACTAGCACATACTTTGGCTTGGGGTTTGTTTACCCTTAGAGCACACACATCGGACCGTCATAAGATGAACTTTAAAAAAAATATGAAAAAATAATCCTAATAAGTAGTAAGGCTCTGCGACTAAGATGATTAGGAAAATACTACCTAATACTAATTCTTTAAAAATAAAGTTTCACAGACAATCCGTAATAAATTGAGCAAATGCCAAAGCCGATTAACTTCTTATTGATTAGGATTACCTACCTATTATTATTTCTATGAAAATATTTTTATTTATCTTACTTACATACAACTTACCTATATTAACTTATTAATTCCGCAGAATTAAAACTAGATATTGAAATTGCATAACATTATAGTGTCACGCATTTCCGCAAAGTAACGCCTGATTCCATAACTTAATTTAATTAGGTAAGTAAACAGTCATAAATTCATTACACTTACTTATAAATCTTTCCTTAATTTAATCATGCCAGCCCTAACCTCTAGTTATCAATATCATCAAGTAACAAACCTCACAGTGATTCAACACTCACGCAACCTCATTAAGAGAGACAACAAAAGCGTTCTAACTTGTAGTCTGTTGTCGACGCACTAGTTTACGCGCGACACACATTTTGTTCTAATTGGTTTCCGCGGTACCGTGCTGTAATTAGAGTTGGGTTACTTTGAGCGTGCGACTGTGACGTAGTGGAATAAAGGCATTAAGAATTCAAATAGCAGATAACACGTAATTAAAAGAATTTGATTGTGATGTCCATTCCTCATAGTAGATGTCTTAGTACTGAAATGATTTCATTCGGAATCGGAAACAATCAAATGTGCTTCCGTGACTATTTAGGAACCTACTTAATTTAATAAAAGCCTTAAATTCATTAATTCATTCATTCATTCATTCATTCATTCATTCGTTCATTCATTCATTCATTCACTGACAGACAATGTACATCCTAAACCGCTGCATTTGAAAGCATGAAATTGTGCACAAGAGTTCCTTAAGCAACGAAAGTGAGCACTCAGAAGGATTTTTGAAAATTTGTCCCCTAAAGGGGTTAAATAGGGGGGTGAAAGTATTAATGAAAGTAAATTTTTCCGGTGGGAATGTCATCGGGCACACGGCTTGACATCGAATAAACTGCTACGATGAGTGCCAGTACTCGTATCTACCTACTGTGAGTAGGTAGGAACATCGCGTGAATCGAATAGGTACTGAATTCGATATTTAATTGATACCGCTATTTATAAATTCGTGTTATCGATATCGTGATTCCACGCACTTGCTTTTTTGTGATCCACTTTTATTGTATCGATATGCAACAGCTAATTTATTAAAGGCCTATGTTAAAATAAGGATTATGCTGTCGGAATTGAATCAAAATTCTGATTTCTTAAAGCATTTTCCGTTAAACCTGTTATACCACATTCTTTTGTCAACTTATATATGCATAGGTAATCAATACAAATAAATAAAATTGAAGTGCCTGTTTGTAATGTCAAAATATCAGCTTTTTACTAAATGCATGTGAAAGTATACACATACCGCAAGTACTTATAAAAAAAACAATTAAAAAAACATGTGTGTCTGTCTGTTTGTTCCAGCTAATCTCCGAAGCGGCTGGTCCGATTTTGACAGGACATTCACAGGCAGATAGCTGATGTTATAAAATCAAATTCAAAAGTCATTTATTCAAACTAGGCTGAGAATCAGCACTTTTCGAACGTCAAAGTTACATAAGACAGTCCCCCAAAAACGGCCGCCCTTCACGGGAGCATAAGGAGTACTAAGGCTACTATTTTATTTTCGAAAAAGACACGCGGGCGAAGTCGCGTCCAGCAGTTAGTAGGTAATATAATCAGTACATATGAGCTTAACGAACGAGTTACACGTGGCATAAACAGAAGTGATCTAAACTAAAGAAGAATCTGGAATCGGCGAAGAGGAAGTTAACAAAGCGGAGGACTCATTTCAGCCGGTATTTGCGGCAGATATATCACCCAGAAAACACAGGTGAAGTGTGCTATTAATCCCTAGCATATGGTGGAATGACAGCCGATCGATTCTGTAAAAATCAAACCGTGAAAACTTAGTCAGTGTTACCACAAAAAACATAGACACGCCTTAGTCACGTGTTTAGCATTTGTTTAGCATAAGTGATACCACAAAACCAAGTTTAGCCGTTGTTTAGGGTTAGACAGTGTTTAAACGCTGTTTAAATTTAAACAACATCAACCCCCCTGTTTAACGCACGTTTAACCATTTAACAAATGTGCGAGACATTACATTCTCTCAGTACGTAAATTGCAATGGATATCTTCGATTAAGCTAATTTTAATGATTTTGACGACATGGAATTTAAGAATAACTATCGTGTTCAAATTTACCGAGTGCGAGTGATTCCTTTTGCACATTACAATTAATATAACTTCAGAAAACGGTACAAGTTCAGCAAAGCTTTCGGAATAAAAATTGTTGACCTAATATAAGATGATATTCTACATGATTCTCGTGGTAGGTGCTTAGATCCTCAAATTCAAGTTGCCTGTGCCTAACGGAAGTAGGTTCGCCGTCAGGTAAGCGCCCTTTCCTTATTGTCTTTAGTTTATGTCGTCATTACCGGTTGTCAGTGTACAGCTTATTTACTGCTATTTTACCGGTGACTCAAGCAAGTTTTGCAAAAATGTTACTATAGCTTTGGCAAAGAAATCTCACATGTTCATCAATAAATCAACAGTCAACGATTATTAATTTAATTATTGACTTATTAATTTAAGATTATTGACGTATTCATTTAATGAAATAGTACTTATTTTAAATGGACTCGCGCAATTGCCATATTTCCATGCCATTTGAGTGAATTCGCAAAAATACGGTTATTTATTTTATGTTATAATGTAGATTAGAGTAGGCTATATGTTGTTTTATATTTTTAATATTGTTTTTTTTTTTATATTTAGGGAAGTAGTTATTCTTATTAGATGTTTAAGTACTAGGTACTAGTTCTTTAAGTTTTTTTTGTTACCTTTTTTCATAGTTTTAAATTGTAAATAAGTTAATTTTAAGATCGCGCTATCGCATTAGGTATATACCGGTAATGATAGTCGTAAGGGAGATTAAAAAAAAATACATTTTTTAACTTAGTCATTTCTTACAATAAACTGCAAAACAAAAAAAAATCGAAAGGAAAGAGAAAGGCTCAACAAATTTCATCTGCGTAAACGTTTCTAAGGATTTCAAAGTTAAAACAAGGATACGTCAATTTAGGCAGTGTTTTGTTAGTTAGATGATAAACATGTATTTGTGTAAGAAATTTTTAACACTTGTTTAAGCAGTGTTTATTACCTTAGACACTGTTTAACTAACCACGTGCTTAAACGTTGTTTTATTTATTTTCTGTAGTAAGACTTATAGTTTGAAGTGAGCTATCAATAGTGTAAATCCCTACCATCAGGTGGCATGACAACAAACCCCACCAGGGTGAGGATTTTCCAGAATCGATCAGCGGTCACTTCAAACCCACTTCACAACTTTTTATATAATAACGATCAAAATGGATACATTATATTAACCTAATCAGTTGATGCGGTAGTTGACTTTCCTGTAGGTAAATTTCGAGGTTTATTTATCTTATCCTGCTGTGATCCTGCTGTACCGGACAAATCTATTGATAATAGCACAGTCGACGGAATCCTGTCTGATAACAGATGAATAACGCCGAGCAACGTTGTGTGTTGCTCGGCCTTTCCCCTCGTCAATAAGCTTAAACTTTCATTAATAGTGAAACTATCAAATCAATACCGCTTACGTCAAAAAGGCAAATAGCACATCGTCTTAAAATACATAAATTAGAATTCGTGATAGCGCATAATTAGCTTAAACACAGCACTTTCGTCTCTCCGTCAACATTCTCGAAAGGTTTCCATTTCATATAAAACCTTATTATATTAACTTGAGCTCATCGAGCTGCCCTACATGGAAATGTTAAGAGCCGAGTTGTTTGCCGAAAGCCGAGACTTATAAATGGTTGTTCTTCTTATAGATATAATCGCTTCGGCTTCGCGTGTGATTTCGCAAACGATCGCGGCGCAACGCATAGACGATAGCGGTGAAAATAGACCCAAATATTTTGAATTGTTTCTATAAAATTAGGCATATTGAAGAAGCTGTCATCAATGAAATGCGGAAATGAAGCCTAATAATTACTTTGAGGAATTACCTATCAGTCCCGTTTAAAAGCAAATGAAAATTCGGAGTGATTGCTGAAAAAACATGATAAACTAAAGAATATGGCTTGCATGACGGGATATAATATAACAACTCATTAATAAGTACTATAGATGAAATAGAAGAAAATGTCGTGAAATTAAAAATTAGTTAATAGTTACGTTTCCAGTAGGTATGTTATTGATTAACGTTATCCGGTTTTTCGCACGTTGAGCCGTTGGTCCCGGCTGTCATTCGTGGATTTTTGACAGTCGTTACGGGTCGTCAGAAGCCTGAAAGTCTGACAACCAGTCTTACCAAGGGGTGACGTATTAAGTACCCAGTAACTGAGTTGTGGAGGTCAGATAGGCAGTCGCTCCATGTAAAATATTGGTATTCAGCTGGATCCGGTTAGACTGGATGCCGATCCCAACGTAGTTGGGTAAAGGCTAGGCAGAGGATGATGACCCGCTTCTACCTAAACATTTTACTTATAACCTACCTTTCATCCGTCCCAGCAATCAGCTATCACTATCGATCTTCAACATCAATCAGCTTCCATCTCCTCTTCAGCCACTATAGAAAAAAAGCAGGTTAAGGCACTGACAAGACCCACATAATCAACCTATATTGTTCCCACTGTTGGGACACAGGCCTCCTCTCTGTGAGAGGGAGTGGGCCGTAATCCACCACGCGGGCCCAGTGCGTGTTGGTAGATGTCACATGTCTTCGAATTTTTAGTTCTAGGACATGCCGGTTTCCTCACGATGTTTTTCCTTCGCCGTTTTGAGACAAGACCCAATTGACCAAAATAGGGAAAAAAAATGCGAAATCTGTATGGTTTGTGGTAGCTGAAAAAATGTATGTTAATTTTGAACATATTTCCCAGAACCTGGTTGTTACCAAAACACGTTTTGAAAAAAAAATCTCGATACAAACTACCGTTAAAGTAACCTCTTACCTTGAGTTCTAATCCAAAATATCTGCATTAAATATCAACGAATATCTTATTTGAATACAGAACTTGGTTGTTTTTTTATTTTCGATTACTCGAACTCAATTTTGAGTAAATAGATAATTGCTTCATAGTTTGTAATAAATTACAAGCGTTGTGTCATCGCGCTTCTCTTTCTTTTCTATGCAATCTGACAGTGACTGCGGTTTAAGTGTTGTCAGCGTCTTAAGAATAGACCTTAACCAGACACGACACGAACACTTATATTTACTGCCATTATCCTTACCAATAGGTACTAATGGCCCAACAGAAGCATCCATAAGTCGCATCTAATTTACTCCAAAATGTAGTTGAACATTTGACATTTCGGTGTCAATTACAACACTCATTTAAACTAAAATATAAAAGTAGTGAACCTTGACGACATTCGCTCGGGCCACCGGTCACCAGCAATTTGTTTTTTTTCTCTCGCTCTCGCGTCAATTCTGCGAACGCGAAACTGGTCGGACTGGCCTGCGCACGAGTTTTTTTCGGCGAGCAACTCTGAGCATGCGCTAGGTTGCCAGATTAACGTTACGGGCGATTGGATTTATTACAACCCTTGAGTTTTTATGTGGGAATTTTTATTCGTGGTGCTGGGTGAGGTGGAAGAACCGGAGAGAATAGGATCTTAGTACAAAAATGACTCGTTAATAAAGAATTAAACCTACTAATTTGAAAAAAAAATGGGTTGTTAAATTCCCAAACGGATTGTCGTTACTATGGAATTATTCTGTAATTTAATTAACTTAATTAAGTATACCTTCATCAAATACGTGGAAAACATACTACTCAAACAATTACAACAAAACAAAATAATTATTTTAATTTTAACGAACTAAAATTCCTAAACAACACAAATACAACAACCACACAACCAGCGAAATGCAATGTTATAACCCATCATAATAGCACACCGCATTATTTAGCCATAATTGAAATAAATATTGGGTGAAAAAGGTTCCTTACATGGCAACGTCGGAGTAAATGTGGCAACATTCGCTGGTCTCCTAATTGACGACCGCCGCAAGCATACTAATGGACAGATTAAAATAGTTTTATGGGCCATAAACGTTACTCAATAACGGCTATGTCGTTATAACGTAGCGCAGTCTAGAACATAGTGCGCAAAGCACAAATGTCAAACTATTGGTCAACATGTGCTTTTTCTGCCTATCAACTAGTTTGTGCCACATAAACATAATTAATCACGTCGTAACCCAGCTAATGTATTCAATTCGGAATCGATTGTATTGAAATGTACCTAAATTCTTGACAGGATTAAATGTCAGATAAAAAAAATTTAAACTGTGGCCTCGTTTGGAAGGTTATCATGTATTCGTAACATTATGGATATCGCTCAAAACCGTCAAATGAATTCTCTCCGTCCGTATTCTAGAATTACGATACAACCGCTCTTATTCGCAGAAAAATATACCGTTGAGAAGTCAGTCACCTTCCTCTTTTCGCACTTTCCACTATTGAACATCCCAATAGAACTTATCGAATTGTAGTAATACTTATGCAGTAAACGTTTTTCCCCAAATCTGCACCATCCGCTAGAGTGGAGTGACGAGAACACGTTTATGATCAAAGGTGTTTGTGATGCCATGGCAGGGACTGACTTGCATTTTATGATTTTAACTAGAAGACTCAAAACCTATCAGAAGATGTATATTACTTTGGAAGCTAAGCTTTTTGCTTCTAGACAAGATATAAAATCGATGACAAACCGAATAACCAGAAACACATATCTATGAACGAAGCAAGTTATTAAAGAGCTTGTAAAAATAGGCTTGCATTGCATGAAACTGAAAGTCTGCCAACCAGTCTTACCAAGGGGTATCGTGTTACCCAGTAACTGGGTTGTGGGGGTCAGATAGACAGTCGCTCCATGTAAAATACTAAAAATACTAAAATACTAAATATATCCGGTAAGACTTGAAGCCGACCCCAACGTAGTTGCGAAAAGGCTAGGATGATGATGATGCATTGCATGAAGACACAACGAATAATTAAGTGATTATCGACAAACACAAGTTAATCAGATTTACTGAAGATAAAGTATAAAATGTTATTTACAACGATCGCAAACAACCTGTGCTATACCTACGACTCGTGTTGAAATTACCTAATTTGCATGCAAATGTTCGGAATAGGAATGTTTGTACCTAAATAACTGTTTAATGCAAATCTCAGTTCAATTAAACATGCTAATTTAACATGACCATTTTGAGACAGTATCACTCTGATAGTCTCGTTAATGTCCACTAATAGGATGACAATCAACCTGAGAGAATATTGTCATTATGGAAAATTGGGGGTCACATTATGCTTTGTAGAATACCTATAGGAGATGAACAGAATTGGATATAGATTGAGAAGATAATTATATAGCTAGGTTAAAGTACCTAAATACTTTGAAGAATGTAGCATTAATAAAATAAAACGATACAAGCAGTAGTCAGGCAGGCTGCTGTCAGGCGGCGGTCGGTAGTCAGCAGTGACCTCTGCGCTGCCACCGACGACGGCGACGCCGTGGTTGTGGCGAAGTTTTGGGCCCACAAGGTTTGAAATACTGTCGTGCCAGCGACACAAAGAAGAATTAACCTGCCAATACGCATATATCATACGTTAATAAAAATAATAAGCCCCACCGCCGTATATCTACGTCGACATCGTGTGCTTGCACGCTCCGAACTCTAGGTCTGTGTCGGTAGAGTTTATTTTGCCAGAACAGTTCTAGGATAAGGAGCCAGACCAAGAAAGATACAGAAACCCGCAGGGCAGCATGTGGCGAGCTGTTTGGTAGTACTTAGAGCTTACATGCACCCTATCTCCCGGGAGAAATCTTGTTCATCAACTCTGGCTTGCCTTTGGCCGGCTGGAGTGAACACTGATGAGGAACAGAGCTCCCACCTCATTCTGTCTTTATTGGTCGGCTTGAGCGGAGATTCGCAAGAGCAAATGTGCTCGGAGGAAGGAAGTATTCCAGTAAGTGCTGGATCTTAACCATCTTTCGGACTCTGGAATTGTTCTGACAGCCTTGGAATACTTCTCCAGTCCTCAAGCACCTCAGGATATGTTGCCCCTTGTTGTTACGTCACTAAGTGCTAGCGACAGTTTCCGGAGGCCCATTATTGAGTGTGCAAGGCATCCCCTGCTATTTTATCCGTGTATGTATAAAACATTGGTTGGGCAGGGGGCCATAATCCTTCCCTAGTTTTAGGTAACCAAACCAATTTAGCCACCCATATCGATAGTCCAATATATTTGTATAGAAACAAATCCTGCGATAGTCCTATACCAACCGGGAGTTGTCCTTGCGTGTACTTGCATAGTGCGTACAGGGATAATAATTGTCGGTTGGTGCCGCATTTAATTGAAAGCATCTAACGGGCGTCTGCGAGTTGGTTTCGGCCCTCGTACGCCTTCCAAATGTCCGGGACCCTAAGGTCCCGAGATATGTCAAAAACACAATAATTATAATAATAAATTCATTTATTTCAGGTAAATAACACTCATTACAAAACATAAATGAATATAAATCATTAGATAAAACCAAATAAGATCAAACACAATCGGAAAAATTAAATAAAATCAAATACTTATAGTTAAAAGCAAGGATCCTAACTTAAATAGGTTCAGAAAACTATCTCAGATCATTCATCGTAATAAAATATTATTTAGGGAAAACCAAGACCAGAAACAGACACTTAAAATGAAAAGTTATTATTTTGTAGAGCCAGTGATGATGCCTGAAGATGGTATCATTTGACAAGAGACAAGGGTCGAAAGTTTTGACAATTAATATCCGGAGTTCATCTGAAATTCTGAACAAACTTATTTTGACATTAACATCTTTATTTGTTTGGTCAAGATTTTATTATACGATAGATTACAAAATTCAATTTTAAAATTGTTTACACATATCCAATAAACCTATATGGGCATTTAGAAGAAGAAGCTAGGTGCACGATACCAATTCGTCGTTTCCTATGAATAAGAGCTGGCAAGAAACTCCACGGATATTCTTTTAAAAATTATTACCAATTATTAAAGCCAATATTTTTTTATGTATGGGAGGACAGTAAAGGCCTGTCAAAAAGTAGCAGATACTTAACAAAATAGAAAATAATGGTCAACAGATCGAATCAAATATGAGTGTACAAACAGATGGATCAGAAGTTAAGTTAGATTGAATATATTGCATTTCTAGAAGTCTGCCTCTAGATGTGTATTGCTGAAAGTTCTACTACGCTTCGTTCACATATTGGGGTCGCGGTTTGAAAACCTAATGAGGTCGTTGAGATTATTGATGCCTATCAAACGATTGTGCCTAAAGCAAATGTTCCAGGTAGAGACAGCTATTTAAATATGAAATGAATTGAAATGCAACTTGAAAAGGTATATTGATCTGGAATCGGAACTTTTCAAACCGGCGCGGTGGCCCGGAATTCGCGGACGAACGAATCTTACAACATTTCTTACACCGACAGGCCAATATTTCTTTTCTGGGACTGGAATTGTGTCCGAAAATCGAGATAGGCTCGTTCGTTCCCCTATTCAGGACCGAATGAATCCTGTTCGAGAAAAATTGATGCTTACAAATTGTCTGTAACCAAAATTTATGGGTTTTAAGGTGCAACCAGACTCCGGTTGATCGACTCCGATTGATGACATCGAATGTTCAGGCCGATCTAGTGGGGAGCTTGGTAGCCGGATTATGATCGACCGACATTAACTGCTTTCATTCGATGTCGACTATCTAGGTAGGTAGGTACATTCGGCGTCGATCTGACGAATGTCAATCAATCAAGCGATCAATCATTTTTATTTGTGTGGTTGTCGGTCGATCATCGTTCGACCATCGATCCATATGGAATATAAGTCTAGGTGACCAATTTGATATCCACAGATCGACGTCGATCGACCGCAATATGGTTGCACCTTTATACTTGCATGTTGTCAAGACACATTAATCATGGCTTCTCGAGACGACAGATGCAACCACCGTTATTACCGCAAGAGAATATGCTTGGTAATGATGTGTTCTTGGTAGAAGCACGATTGACGATAAAGAGCCCGTTATGGAGATGGACCCGTAAATGGGTTTAGCACTATCAAGGAACATGTGACATTTTGGTATTGATATCCGAGAGACGCAAAATATTGTAGGTAGAGCTGCAGGCTTAGCAAAACGCTTTCTATTTCTACGAAGAATAGGCACATTTCGTTTCTCCATTTTTGACATCGCACCATAGAAATCTTTCTACATAAAAAAGGACCTAGACAAAGATCGTTAGAAACGAAAGACAAAATGACAGATTGTAGAAGGTTTTCTACGCTGCGATGTCAAAAATCAATCTACGTTTACTTGATACTTTATCATCTTTCATCAAGAGTACTTGTACCTACACATTTTATTTACATTGTTACTTCAACTTTAATATTATCCTTCGATAATTTGCTGTCAACATTTATCGGTTGTTGATGAGATACACACGGCATATAAAAATAATGTATTCATACTTATCTGATGGTGATATACATGTCTGGACAGCTACTCGTCTCACCGGTGCATTAATGTCACTAAATTACAGCTCGCCACCATCCGTGCGTACGCGCAAGTTTTTTCGCACAACGTCGAAATGTGTGCGAAGACGACGCGAATAATTTTATCCGTTCGTTGTTTTAGCAGTTAATTAACTAGCTATCTGCAGGTGGACCCCAAAATTGATGATTGTATAATAAAATAAAAGGTGCAATCGTGATCGATTTTTCTTAGGCTTGAAAATATTTACCTTACAGTGTTACTTTTTGTTGTTTATTGAAGTGAAAATTTCTTGATTTTCTTGATTTTTGTAGGGGAAAAACTTATCGGTTCGCGTCCCCGCAAGCTCGCGTCACCGACGGCATCCTAAACGCTCCTATATACTGGCGCGACTTGTCGCGCGACGCGTCGCGACACTAAGGCACCGCTTGTAGCGCTACACGCGGTGTCTTTGTGTCGCGTCGCGTCGCGCGACAAGTCGCGCCAGTATGTAGGAGCCTTAATGTGACGTGTTGCGTCAGACAAGCGACGCGCAGCGGCCTGTGTACATGTATACACATGTCATACATGTTATTCCAAAGTTTTATGTGTTCGCTTCTGTCGGCATGACTGCCTATATATTTTTTAACTTCAAAGCTATTATTAAACTTTCGTGCTTCATTATTGTCTAGGTACCTGTGTTATAAAGTTAGCAAACTAATGGCATGTATTTCTATATTCATCAGAATTGTGATTATATCTACAGTGCCTTCATGTTAGTGACTACCGACCTGTGTGAAACAGAAACAAAGGACGCTGCAGATCGTTCACGCGATTCGGGGACGACAATTCACTTGCCTAACAGTGTTCTCACTTTGAGCACTAACTGTGACGATCTCTAGATCTGCCAACCCATCTATTTACATTATGTTTGTTTAGGGAAAGCAGACAGCTTTTAAACACGCATCCTTATTTAATATTATTTTTATGTTAACTTTTTTTTCTCTTTCTGTCCTTTGGCGTTTTACTAATAGAGCTAGTATCATGTTCAATGATCAGACAGATTTTCATAAGAACCAGGATTTCTTCGAGAGAAAGTCTTCGAAAGAAATCTTAGGACGATTTTCCATGTTGATGCAGAGATACATACATATATTGGGACATGCTGTCTAGCTAGTGGACTGGTTTTTATGTATTTTCGGATCTTCTACATGTTTCAATATTAGTATAATTTCCATAAAAACAAAAACAAAATATGGTTTTCTGGTTTTCAGATCAGAGACATTAATTGTCATAGCGTTGAATATTTATTTATTTAGTTACCAGTTTATGTACACACATATAAACAGACAAGAAGAAAGGAACAGAAAAATACGTAGGTACAAAGGTGATGCTTATGCGTTTATGCTCTACTAGAAAATAGTTTTCCAGCACTCTCTGACTACCTTGGCCCAAATAAATCATCCCCACAAAACTTTTAGGAGCATAATGATGACAAATGACAATACGTAGTTTCCTACAATAAAAAAAGCATTGTAGCCCTAACAAGGTTCCGAATGAAGCTCAACAAGAGCAAAGTGCGAGGCAATCAACTAAAAGCCAAATCATTTTCCAATTCCATTTCCGTTGTCCGTGGCGTCTGGTGGAAATGGCTCGGGACAAAGGGGGATCACAAAGGCTGTCCGTTATCCCCCAACCACCCTACGACCCCCTCGCGAGGGGGACTCACATCCCCTTTCCACCCCCGAGGGATCGCGTACACTAATTGCACGCTTAAATTGGGGTAATGCACGCTCGTACGTATTTTAATAAAATACGAGCAGGATCAAAGCAGCCATTTATTTTAGTTAGCGGAGATTTTCTTGTCGCATTTTGTTGAATTTGTTTGTGTTTTAATTCCTCGTGTGTGATGCTCGTGTTGGGTCTAAGTTTAGATTTTGATTAATTGGTGCTAATTTATATTTCATCCTCATGATTCTGTTGGAACTATTTGTAGGTATTACGTTGGAAATACCAATATTTTAAGTTTCAAGAAAAAAATATCCTTATTGGATCATTCATAATCATAACTACTGATTTAAACAAAAATTTTACATTCCCCAATTTTGGTTCAATTAATAGATAACTCCTTACACTAGTCTTCGTATAATAGGGACAAGATTGTAACCAAAACGCTATAACCGTACATCGGCCAGACCAATATCGGCGATCGTAAACACGATTGCGTGTCAACGAAGCTAATCTCATAAACAACCTATTTTCCGAAGCAATATGCTGCGCTGACGTCACGCTGTCACGCACACATCGCGACAAACACGCTGACTCATCACGTCACTAACTCGGAAAACCAACGCAGTTCAATTCAAATGCCGTAAATAAAACATGTTGCGCTGTCTCCCTTCTGAGTATTCGCGTTATTGAGTTACGAAGTCCCCGAAGCGTTTTGCCGCCAAAACAACGTACATTTTGCCCCCCGGCGCGCGTAAAAACATCCACAGAATTTCTGAACGCGAGAGACAGAGAACAAACCTTGTAGGACAGAAAGGGACGGACGCCTTAATATTTTATCAAGCATCTTCTCATCAGGAAATGGCATCACACACCACTTTCAGTCTTGAATTTCAAGACATAGAGTTGAAAATCGCGCGACTAGTTTATAAATTGCGTGTGTGCCCTTACGTCGGTGAAAGGAAATTACAACCACACCCACGTATAATGTT
Organism: Atethmia centrago; assembly: GCA_905333075.3. Lineage (NCBI taxonomy): Eukaryota > Metazoa > Arthropoda > Insecta > Lepidoptera > Noctuidae > Atethmia > Atethmia centrago. The sequence goes on along the minus strand of HG995378.1, from coordinate 21,733,426 downwards.
GCCGCAATAAAAAAAGTGTATGAAGAATATAATGAGCGGTTACTGGCGCGGCGAGTCTCGACCGAGGCGATTTCATCATTTTACCTTCATCTAATTGATTAAAGGGAATCGTCGGGACGTTTAAGCTCGTCGTTAACGTCTCGAGGAGGTAATGAATGATGGATGAAGCTGGGTCCCGCAAATCTGATTACAAATTCAAATGGCGGATGCAGATGAAGCGAGCGCGGCGGTTGATACTCGCTGTGAATGGGGGCATCGTGATCTCGCATAGATACACGATAGTTCAACATTATTCTCATTCAAAATGTTACCAACGCTCTGTGGCGGCTCTTCGACTATCTTTTGTGTTGCTGTAAAGACATTTATATCAACACGGTAATTTAGCAAGTTATTGCACATAACATCGCCGCTTTTGCTTTCAAGTAAAATACATTTAATAGTTCTTGTTATTTAATAGCGTCGCACGTTACTCCTAGCTTTCGAATCCAATGCATCCAAAGTCGCTTTTCAACCGAAACTTTTAGAATCTTCAGTAATCTCTTGTTTGCTTCGTCAAGATTCAAATGAGTGTAAAGTCAAGATTAAAATGTCAAACACGATTTGCAAATGAGCTTACATACGAATTCTAAATTTAAAAGTGACCAATAAACGAAAAACAGAAGTCTACGACTAAGACGAAGCCACTGAAACATTTACAAAAGTGCAAAATGTTAGCTTACAACACACGGAAAAATCATAAGAAGATAAGGAATAACGGGCAACAAACCAATCGTAATGGAAAAACATAAGTATTTATTAAATAATTTTCTAGTTATAGAGAAAGTAGGATATATATATATACACCCCAGGGATTACCCAAGCAGCTAAGAGTAATCTGTATGGTTCCCGTATAGAAGAGAAATCAGGTAGGTAACTGCCCTAACAGGTACCCAAGGAATCTACAACGCAATTTGCTTAAGATGGCGGCCAATTCTTCATGCAAAGCGAACCTTACCAACATCAAACAAAACGCTAAACTGAATAATAATGAACTATTCATCGATATATTTCAACAAATCTTCTACATCTTTTCTTATAGCGGAAATCGTCCATATCGCCTCAAACATTCGCCTTTTTTGTGCGCAAACCACATTGCAGGCATTATTAAGTTTGCACACGTCATCGGGGTTTGGTTGTTTTGTATAAAAACTGCAACGTTTATTTTACAAACCTTGTGATAATATGTTCTTTTACGGGTCTAAGCTTCGCTCTCAACAACGACACTCCATCTTTTGCCCAGAAAAATGCGATAACTCAGCCATCAATGAGAATAGAGCCATGGTTAATATTCTTAAAATTAACCAAGAAAATATTCCTGGTTCTTATTGGTGGATCAAAACCGTATTACAACCGATTGAATACTTTCAATGTTATCAAGTAATCTTAAGCAACCCAAAGTTAGGAATATAAAAAAGAATACATCTACAAACGGGCAAGACAGTTGTGTAGCATTGAATATCTAGTTGTCTCATCCATTAAACAAATAATTATGCATAATTATCGACTCCAATGCAGAGCAATTCAGAAATTTGTGAAAGTTTTTTCTCAATTCTCAACAATTACAATAACGTCAATCTTGTGCCGTATTAGTCATTTCTTTACGGAGTTTACTCCGCTCAGGTTTCCAATTGCACACGATATTTTCTATTCGTACCTGCACTGCGGTGCCGGTGATCCTTTTCTTGCGTAAACTAAATACCTACCTCTCCTCCTCTGTGTATTTACTTCACAGGTATCATAATTGATGTAGTGACGATTTTGACGGCCTCCAAATTCATAATTTAGCTTAGAAACACTGTTCTCGTGTAAGTGACTTTGTGTCTTTTTGAGAATAAATATCTTTATACGTACAATAATAACATTTCAATACGAGTAACAAACTGACATGGTTCCGGAATACGGAACCGTGTCAGTTTGTTACTCAATCACGTATCGGCGGCGGCTGAACAACGGATGACGATAAAATTATACATGAGGAAGCCGACTTCCCGGGAAACACATAACTTTTTTATTTGACTAATGCAGTAGGCGTATGGATTGTCCGAGGTTGCTACCTAGTTTAATACCCATCATAAAAATGGCACCCTTATTTAGTAATTTCCGAATGACATTCACTTTCCTCATGACAATTCAACAAAATCAACGAAATGAATTTTGTGAAATATTAAAAATGAAAAGGCAAATGATTCCGAGTAAATGATACTATTAGGGAGCGGCTTTATGGTGATCCGAAGAAGCTCTTCGCTCATTGAAAATCTATCCTAAACACCTACAACATCTACTTAGGCAATGTAAGTAGGACCACGTGTTGCACTGACTCCAAGTAACATGGAACAAGGGCAGAAAGAAGAAGAAGTAGGATCACTGAGTGACCTGCTGAAAAAATGAGTGACCTGCTGAAATCGAGTCTACCTACTGCTGGAAATGGACCTTCTGCACTGATCAATCAATTGCCAAGAATTGTTACAACCGCGGTTCTATCAAATTGACCTATCGTAAGCCATAGAGAGCAGTGGTGGCCCAGTGGTAACGCGACTTACGAGTTGTAGGTATATCAGAGGTTCGAACCCAGACAGGCGCTTTCTATTGTGTAAATTATTTCATCACCTCTCAAAACGGTGAAGGAAAACATCGTGAGGAAACCGGCAAGTCCTAGAACCAAAAAATCGAAGACATGTGTCATCTACCAACGCGCATTGGGTCCGCGTGGTGGATTACTGCCCACTCTTTCTCAAAGAGAGGAGGCCTGTGTCCCAACAGTGGGAACATTATAGGCTGATTACAACAAAAAAATTCACGCGGACGAAGTTTGTGCAGAAGCTAGTTAATTATATTTATTTATTTATTATTTGTATATTCACATATTCTTTGTCTTTTTACATACCTACCTACCTGTTTACTTGCGTTTTCCTGGCGTGTTGCCATATTTTAAAATTGCTGATTGTATTTACGTTTGTACCAATGACGTGCGAACAAATACTTAAATCTTTTATAAATAAAAAACAAGCAGACGCGTTATTGAGTATTTGAGATATAGACTCACGTCGTCCTCGATAAACCAACAAAGATAGAGAGCACAAAGCTACAATTATCTGGAAGGTCATGACGAGGTTAACTGTTTTATCAGATAGCTTCAATAAACCCTCGTGAAGGTGAGATGACTTTACTAGTGGCTTTTTGTAAAATAAATGTAGCCTAAGTTACCCTTATAACATCAGCTATGCCAGTGAAAATCCCGTCGAAACGGCTTGCTCGTAGCAAGCCGTTTCGGAAACAAACAGACAGACAAAAAAAAATGTTTTGTTGTTATAAGTACACTTATATGCATTTAGTCAAAAGCTGTTATTTTGACATTACGAATAGACACTAAATTTATTTATTTATCTAGATTATTCCAGCGTCCAAGAGATCCCAATACACAAACCAATATCTCGGACATAAGTGTATCTACTATTATTTTCTATTCAATAACAATAATTATGATTCTATCAATCTTAAAGGGCTGATAAGAAACTTTACACAACATTCGAATATTAATCAAAAACTTCGGATAATTGTGATCGAGACGCGGTCACAAAATCAACTCAAGTCTCAATGATCGCAGCGCTCGCTGGCAAAATACTACACGTTGCACCAAATACCAAATAAACCAGTAGATTGGAGGAAAAGTAGGCGCTGCAGATGATCCAAATAAATAGTCTAGTTGGATAGACAATCGACTAATCATTTTCGCAATCAAAGAAACGAAACAGTGAAGAATTGATACCCTATAAAATAAAAACAGCTAAGAGAACGTTAAAATAAAATATCCCAGAGGAGCCAAATCTTTCAACCGAAGATGTACTGCAAGAAGAAGAAGAAGAAGAAGACGATGGTGATGTCACACTTTGGCTTCTACGCTTTGTTCAGTTGTCTTCTCAAAGGTCGATAATCTCAATGTGGCCTGACTTCTAGCTACCGTTCAGCAGACTTAGCAAGACGCTTTCAATTTTTACTCAATTGTGGAATAGAAATCGCTCGTCTACATTTCTCGGTAGAAAACTGTCAACTGGCTACACGTAAATGTCATTTTGGTCTACTCTTCCTTCGACAAAACGCATCTCTAAATTTGCTCAAAAAATATACAAATTGAACTATTGACAAGAAAAACGAAGAATTACAAATATCTAAAAGACAAGAAGACATGCTTATGAAAAGAAAAGAAAAAAGAATATGCTTTGTTTGGTCATGTTGAGAGGATGAATGAAAGGCGTCTGACAAAAGGTATTTACAAAGCAGAGGTGAGTGGAAACGCCGGAAAGACGCCCTAGGAGGACATTATAGTGATCTAATTGGTGATGTTCTTCAGAAAGGTCAGGTGCGTAGTACTCGCAACCGGCGTGCGTGTATGACCGGATGTATGAACAAAGGCGAAGCAAAAGGAGTAACTTAGGAGCGTAGCAGTCGGCGTTCTATAGTTTCTACCTACCCCCATGGGAAGAAGTCGTGAGCTTATATTTGTACAAATATCAAAAAAATCTGTTCATACCAAATCTATTTTCTTCGATGATGCCATCATCATTCTCATTAGATGACGCATAGCGTGACGCTGTGGCGCAGTGGCATGATGTTGCACGTGACTTGAAAACCTAAAACCAAATCGGTTGTAGGTACCTACTCCATTTCGTAACTGAAATACCTATTGGTATCGAACCTCACCGCATCCATAAGGATAACTAAACCGATATTGTGAACGGATGACGTATAAACAACAAATTTTCCAAATATAATCCAAATGATTGGTGCATGATTGTCCCAACAGTCTTCTGGCTACTGTGGCCAGCAGGAGGGACAGCCCCATAATGACGACTCACAGAGAGTCATTCCAATGCCTTCAATAATGTTATATATTTGTGTTTATTTTATTTAACATGCATGTGTATTTTATTTGATGTATGTTGTGTATTTTAATTTTAATTTTTGTAAGTAACCCATAAGGACTATTTGTGTCTGATCTTAATATTAAAAAAAAAAGACTACTTTCATAGCATAATCAGCCTATAATGTTCCCACTGCTGGGACTCAGGCCTCCTCTCTTCGAGAGGGAGTATAGGGATTCTACTACGCGGGCCCAATGTGGGTTGGTAGATGTCACATATCTTGAAATGTTTAGTTCTAGGACATGCCGATTTCCTCACGATGTTTTCCTTCACCGTTTTGAGAGCAGTGGTGATGAAATTATTTACACAAAGTGCACCTGTCTCGTGTCTGTGTTCGAACCCACGACCATCGACCGCCTCGTAAGTCGGCACGTTGGGGCCGTTACCACTCGGCCACCAGTGCTTATTGGTGATTAAGTACTTATTAGTTAGTTGTCATTTCTATATTTGAGAAAACGCCGGCGTGATGACCTAGAGGTGTTTATGGGAGATTGGCCGGAAAAGGTGTTGCCTTCTCCGGCCCAGGAAACCTTTGCCCAGCAGTGGGACAGTACGGGTTGAAAAAAGTAGGTACCAATGCTTTACTTTTTAAATACCCATCAATCGCTTAGCAATAAAAGAGCATCGACAAGAGACGGTAGGTAGGACGGACGAATTCGAAGTATGAGTATAGTTTCGAGTATGTCATATTCACTTAAAAGAGCGCGGCAATCGATTTTGGTTAGGGATGCACCATGAATTCGTCAGGTGCACGTCTAAGGGGCGGGACACACAGAAAAGTCGTAAGATAAGGTCGCGTCGCAGATATCTGTGCCCTGTCTCGTCGTCGGGTCGCGGTTAAAGTATATGAAAGAGTCAGAGGGCTAAATGTGAGAAATGTAGTGTGTGAGAGACGACACTACATTTCTCACATTTAGCTTTGCATTTAAGCGTCTGCTTTTGAGACGAAAACATATCTTCTTCAGAAGACGAAGATGTTCCGGCTTTGGTTCAACTTGATAACATTCAAAGGTTTAGACTTTACTGGGTAAGTCCGGTATGGCGCTGCAATGAAGAACGGCACGGCGATTAGGCGGTTCTCGCACTAGCTGTACCCCATCGTTTCTCCTACATAAGTCTCGATCCCGTAAGAATATCGGGATAAAAAGTATCATATGTCGTAATCCAGGTCATTGTATACCTACCCATGTGCCAAATTTCATCCAAATCCCTTTATCCGTTTTATCGTGAAAGCGTAACAAACAAACAAACTCGCTTTGGCTTTTTTTATATTAGTTCGTATTTCGTATTCTTTAGTAATCAATTCGCATTTATACGTCATTATTGAAGTAAACGATCGCGTATTCGCGCGACGATTGCTTTTGGTTAGGAAGCGAGGTTAAACAGTCTGACTGGCTAATCTTTTTACCACTGCATGAATATTCACGGCTTATGGCCGACACGTCACACTATAGACGAAAAAGCTAATGGTGAAGAAAAACATAACGAGGAAAGCTGGACCAATTATCTAAAATTCCCACTTCTCAGTGAGTAAGCGTGGTCATTAATCCTCGTCAATCGTAGGAGCATTTGCCCCGCAGTAGGAAAATTAAAGGCTTATTTTATTATGCTAATGATATACCTTGACGAAAGATTGAAATACCTGTAGCTATCTTTTAATTAGCAGAAGAATAATCTTTTTTCATCTAGGAGGAATTGCCTACCAATGGAGATGAAACAGTCACTTCGATTTTGATAATCAACCGTACCTATCTTGTCAGATGAGACTATAATCAATGCCTAAAACATATAAGGAAGGAGAACAAGAATCTTACTAAGGTTGACTGGTTGAGAATGCCTAAGGCATTAAGTCCGTACCTAATTGTGTGCGAGAAGTTTAAATAAATAAACAAGAAAGGAACAAGAAGAAGGAGGCGAAGAAGAAAGAGGAACAAGAGATTACAGGAGCCTAATAAATCCTGGAAACCTACGTACATATTTATGTCGTAATGGGAGATGGCTTGAGCTGTTTTCAACGAGTTTTCACTGTCTGGGATAAGTTGTCAGAGAAGACACTCGTGTAGTTGGACTACCGTCAGCAAAAAGTGACGATATTTTTTACAAAGTATATAATAGCTGTAGACGTTGTTCTTGATCGAAATCAGTCTCGATTTGGTTAAAACGTGTGTCTGCGCTACTTGCGCTAGTCAACATCTGTCAAGATGTTGACTAGTTGATTTTGTTGTTTCCAACGAATTTTCATTGTAAAGGATCAGGGCCTCAAGTCTGCTATTACAATAGTGTCAGAATGGTCTATCATAGATTTCACAATTGTTGATTTTGACAAGTTTGGTAATCTACTAATATAATGGCGTCATTAGTGAGGATCGGAACAGACCACTCTGACACTATTGTAATAGCAGACTTGAGGCCCTGGTTGTCAGAGAAGACACTTATCTACAGTTGGACTACCGTCAGCAAAAAGTGACGAATATTTCTGCAGTGTCTATTAGTTGTAGATATTGTTCTTGATAAAAGTCAGTTTGGATTTTGTTAAAATATGTGTCTGCACTATTTGATTGACAGATGTTGACTAGTTGATTTTTCTTAATAGACAATGACTTAATGAGTCATTTCAATGGCGAATCCTTGGCTGTTTAAATCTCTACCAATGAACATATATGTATCATCATACGGGTAAGATAGAACTTCTCCGCCTTATAACTAACCGCTGCTTTTTTTTAACTATCACTTTATTTTTTATTACTGAGACATATCAAAATAAAAAAAAATAAAAATGTGTTTATTTTTTACAATTTATTACTATTTTATTTATTTTTAACTCGTTTTACTCGAATTATGGATTCCAAATCTATCAACTTTTTGTTTTGAAAATATATACCTTCATAATTTAAAAACTAACAGAATACAAATAATAATAATATGTACAAGTATATAAAAAGGAGGTGATATAATCATATGACATCAAAAAATTCGTCCGCATCGCAGGCAACAGGAAAAGTGCCCAAAAGGCTGTTTGGGACAGAAACCCAACAGATGACAGTTCTGCAATTCTGCATTCTGTTAAACTTTAAAGAGAACCAAAGAAATTACCTGAAAAGTTAAAAGGCGCGAAAGATCCTGTAAGATTAACCTTTTAATCGGACGTTTTCGCATTCACGTGACAAAGTTTCTTCCAAACTTATTCTTACCGGAATATTTCCGAGACAGCCCAAATAGTGACTGTACCTTTGTGGGTTGCGCTTAGAATGTTTTGGTTATTATAGGAATTGACTTCAATTTTGTAAATGTGAGTACCAATGTGGGCAGGGCACATTGCTCGCAGAACAGATGGCCGATGGGACCGAAAGGATCTGGAGTGGCGACCGCGTACCGGAAGACGTAGCGTTGCACGTTGGAAGGCCTCCTACAAGGTGGACCGATGACCTTGTGAAAGCCGCAGGAATACGCTAGATGCGGGAAGCACAAAACCAGTCGAAATGATGATGATGATGTTGTGTACCATGGAGCCGTTTACTCCGTCTACTATTAAAAAATGCTTGGCAGTTGAGAGTACGTCATGCTTACTTAGATGTCTCGCTGATAGTGGCGCGTGTGTTGGATAATTCGGTTGAGCTGGATGGTGCTGATCCACGCGTCATGTTCGTAAACGGGCGCCGTCAGTTGAGACAGGTCATCTCCTAACTTCCAATGCTTATTTTTCATATTTTAATCTTATATTTTGATTTTATTTGTTTTTACATTGTTCTCACATAAAAAGGAACAAGAATAATGTACCCACGATTTGTAATATCTTGATTTAAAAGAGTGTCTTTGGTGTTTCTTGCCTGTTCTTCTCCATAGAGATCTACGTTTTAGAATGGGCATGAATGACTCTTAATAATTACTGACCGACTCTTTAACAATTCAAAAGTGCCTGTAATTGGTTTTTAATTGAAATAAATGCTTTGAGTTTGAGTTTGACTTGGAGTAATTACAAAACGATGCGGACACAGTAGGTAATAATATTTGTGTTTTGGTATAAATTTGTTCTTTAAGATTTTCATCTTCTGGGTTCTAAACAATTACGGTGCTGCATGTTTTCGAAATACCACTCCCATTTTATTCTTGAAAGTCCAAGACTTTTAAAATCAAAACATTTAGATACTTACCTACTTATTTTAAAACAAAACGAGATGTCTTCAATTAATATAAGTACCTACGGTAAAGGTGGCGTATTCCCGCAAAAACTGACATTACCATACTTGGTGCAATTAAAGTATACAGTGCGACTCATTAGGCGCACGAACCGGGCCGCACATTTTTACATCGAAGGAACGGTAATGCGTAACAAACATCGTTCAGCAAAAACATCAGCGCTAAAAATATACGCGGCAATCGCACTGCGCAACGAGTCCAAGTTAAGTCCGCCGCTGGCACCGAAACGATAGAGCGTTTGAAATACGAAGCCCTACGAAGTAAACGTGTGTGTGTGAACGAAATTCGTGTTTTTGGTTCGTATTTTATGTCTGTGTGCGTAAAACACGAGAGGTTTGCGCCTGTGTGAGTATGTTTTCAAACATTTGATACGTTCGAATGAGGTTATCGGCTTGCTTGTATGCGTTTGCGTCGAGGGTTTACGTTTTATTCGTTTTGATAATTTGATTCTCATCGGATGGTATTATGCTGAAAGGGTCAAGTGCGTGAATGGTTTATAAAGACGTCGTCGTCGGCGAGAATCGTGATGACGTGGGAACTTGTCCGCTTATTATTTATGCGTTTAGAATTAATCCCTCCTTCGGTGACGTGAATGCGTATTATGTGGATGAAATGTTGTTTGTCTTTGGATTTGTGACGGCTGTTTGAGGCTTCATGTCTGTTACATTGTACGTTATTGAATGTGGGTAGAGAGAGGATTAGTTGAAGACAGGAAAATACATCTAATTAACTGACAACCTTATAAGTACTAGAGCTGAACTGAGTAGAAATAATATAGAGGAACACAAGAAAACATAATATTAGAGAGGAACGATAATAACGGAGATGTTAGTGGCTCTCAAAACGGTGAAGGAAAACATCGTGAGGAAACCGGCATGTCGTAGAACCAAAAATTCGAGGACATGTGACATCTACCAGCCCGCGTGGTGGATTACGGCCCACTCCCTCTCACAGAGAGGAGGCCTGTGTCCCAGCAGTGGGAACATTATAGACTGATTATGTAGTGGCGTAGTAGGTACTTACCTACCTATCTCCCAACCTACTAATTAATATTTTACCGAACTGAAATTGCATGAAGAGCACAAAGCTATTAAAGACAAATATGATGCAAAAGGAAATATATAACTGCATGGATTTTTTTTTTTTTTTTTTTCTTTTTTGTTTTTTTTTTTGAGGGTGGGAAGTCATCAAATAACTTCTCCCGCTCTGGGCGGAGCGGGAGGGTGTGTCAGACTCTTACTGACTAAAACCCACCCGTATTCCTTCCTGTTGCCTGTGTTGCGGGGGCCTCGGTGACCCATAAGTACCTTCCCGCGACCCCGGCAGCCATCGGCCCTAGTGGACCCCTACTTTGTGCTGACGACATCTCTTTGAGGCGCGCGTGGAATACGACGCGCCGTCGACCCGGGCCTGGTCCTTACCGGACGGTGAGCTACCCATTGCTCACCGTCCGCAAGCCCGCGCCTACGGTGGCCGGAAATCCGGAAATCCGAAAACTGCATGGATGGACACAACACGGCTGCACGCCAGACCCAAGCGCTTCCATCGTTCTCCCAAAAACGAATGTAAATCCAGCTAATAACGAGCCACCGCTGTCAAATACCATTAAGTTCAGCCTAGGCTAAAGATAAAGCTAAGCTGGACAAGGATATGTCAGTTAGACATCCAATTAAGATCCCTAATGGACGGATTGTCAATCATTGTGCTATTTGTAGGTAGCTGATGCCTCAGAAAGGCTTGAAGAAACGGATAGCATACAAATTGAATGCTTCCGAGTCTATCCATAAGATATACCTAGGTACTTTAAACTTGTTGTAGTTAAAGCGACAAACAAACAAACAATAATACGCAGAAATGTATTAGTATCACAAATATTTTTAGGGTTCCGTACCCAAAAGGTAAAACGGGACCCTATTACTAAAACTCCGCTGCCCGTCTGTCTGTCTGTCTGTCCGTCTGTCACCAGGCTGCATCTCATGAACCCTGATAGTTAGACAGTTGAAATTTTCACAGGTGGTGTATTTCTGTAGCCGTTATGACAACAAATACTAGAATAAAATAAATATTTAAGGAGGCTCCCATACAAGAGACATGATTTTTGACCGTTTTTATAGAACCCGTTTGTACGAAATCTTGGACTCGTACTTGGCCGGTTTTCTCCTGTGCTTTGACCATCGTCTGTAGTACAAGGAAGCAAGCGAAAACATCGTGAACATACACTGGAGTCTGAGGGAACAGAAATTCTCCAGTTTATCCATAGTTAGAGCGGCAGCACAGATTGCTTGTAGGTAACCGCTCCTTTCCAACTCCACATCCAACATTTTGAAGAAGAATGTGCGAGATTATAGCCCAAGGGTTTTAATTTTAACACCTATCACAATCATTAGTAATCAATCGGCGAAGATAGGTAAATAGGAGGTATATAGGGAAATAGGCGTAAAGAATCTTTCGCGCAGATAAGTAGGTACTTAAAACACAAGCCCTTCTAATAGAAGCTAACCTGACAGGTTGCAGATTGTCTCGCAAGGAGTTTAAGTACCGGAAGTCCAAATTTACACTCTGTCTTTCCCAGATTGTAGGAATCCGAAAGCTCCGTTACGGAAGCCAACAATGACCAAGGTGGGTTCTATCTTCTGTAAGTACTGCCAACTGCATCATCATAACTTGCCAGCACAGCAGTACAGCCTTTATCTCAATTCCTTTGAAACGATGCATATTATCTTATTCTTTCATACAACTTAAATCCGTTGTCTTGCCCATTCTGTTCCATACGAAACTACCTTTCTTTGGGAAGGGGCGACTAGAATCAATTCTATTTTTTTGTAAATTTTGACGTTCAAAAGTGCCTCATATGTGAAATAAATGATTTGACATTGACTTTGTCATAGTATTTACCGCCTTTCTAGCCGTCTTCCAAGAACACAACACTATTTCCAAATATGTCAAGTGCAAGTTCTCCGTATTACGCACTTAGGTGGCGCAGTTGAGGCGTATGCGCATCTCGTTAGCGCCACTCTCTGCCTTAACAAACAAGTTTCACGTGTGTTTGCTTTGACGTTCGAAAAGTGCTGATTCTCAGCCTAGTTGAAATAAATGACTTTTGATTTTGATTTTTGATTCAGAAGGACTTATCTACTTGCTAAGTATATGATATAGCTTGTTTAAAGCCGAAGAACCTGATATGAAGGTATAGTCTTTATCATCAGCATATTAGCAGCCCATTGTGGGGCAAATCCTAGTCCACTGTGGGGCAAATCGCTCTTGGATTTCCGGCTACTCTTATCCAGGCTGCATATATAATTTCAAACGTTTTCTTGTTAGGGTTCCGTAGTCAACAAGGAACCCTTATAGTTTCGCCATGTCCGTCTGTCTCTCTGTCTGTCTGTTCGTCCGTCCTCGCTTTAGCTCAGAGACGCTTAGTACTAGAAAGTTGTCATTTGGCATGGGTATACATATTAATGGCTAATTATTTTCCAGGCAACTAACAACTTAAAGGGCGACAAACTATTTGCTATTAAAAAAATAACCTGGCAGCGATTAAGTATTATTAGGCATGTATTTAACGCGGCGACAAATTAATCTGAATTTGGGATTAAAACATTATTAAAGGCGGTAACAAATATAGTAGGTTGCCAGCTACAGCGAAGGATTATTGAATCATTTGGGTTAGGTTAGGTTAGAACAGTGACCATAAAGGCTTCTACATACTGGCGCGACTTGTCGCGCGCCACAAAGGCACCGCGTGTAACGCTACAAGCGGTGGCTTTGTGTCGCGTCGCGTGTCGCGCTTGTTTGTAAGAGTCTTTAACGCGCGAAGGCGAGCGAACGAAGCGAGCGTGTCGCGGCAGCGACCGTCGAGCCCCAGGGGGGTAACCATCACCTCTTATAGCAGTATTATTATAATATTACTTCACAGTGGGAAAGTGATGGAGCTATACAGGACTTATAGCTCCATCTCATTCTCACGCTGAAGTAATATTGTAATAATACTGCTTTAAGAGGTGATGGTTACACCTCCCCCAGATCTCCTCTATTGTTGATGACTCTCAGTTACCAAAACAAAAACTCGATGCCAGTTTAAATTAAAACATAGTTAACAAGTGATTATTAAGCTGCTACTTTTTTACCAAAACAAAAACTCGATGCCAGTTTAAATTAAAACATAGTTAACAAGTGATTATTAAGTTGCTACTTTTAACTTAAAATTATCCTTCGCTGTAGCTGCCAACCTACTATATGTGCTACCGTCTTTAATTATTTTTTAATCCCAAATTCGGATTAATTTGTCGCCGCGTTAAACACATGCCCATATTAATCACGCCGACAAAGTGGTATTTTTTTATGGTCTTCCTCGTCTAGATATCCCATGGTGTAGGGTATCGTTGAATAGGCTGTTCAAAAATATTACGGGTCTGTGAACACCATTTTCCGACCCGATTCAGGGATCCATTTGCGTAATATTAAGCTTTAAAGTGCAAATTTTTGTCATGTGCCTGCCAGCTAAATGTTTGTTTTTGGTTATGTGAAAAAATTCATGGTAGTAGTACCTACATATAGGTACCGAAATTAAGGCGCTGACAAGACCCAATTGACCAAAATTGGCTTTTTTTTAAATAAAAAATTGCCAAATCGGTATAGTTTGTGGTAGTGGAAAAAATATATGTTAATTTTGAAAATATTTCCCAGAACTTGGTTGTTACCAAAAAAGTTTAAAAAAAAAATCTCGATACAAACTAACGTTAAACTAACCTCTTACCTTGAGTTCAAATACAAAATATCTGTATTAAATATCAACATACGTTACATATTTAATTAATAACAAGAACGTCTTATTTGAATGCAGAACTTGGTTGTTTTTTATTTTCGATTACTAACTCAATTTTGAGTAAATAGATAATTGCTTCATATTTTGCAATAAATTACAAGCGTTGTGTCATCGCGCTTCTCTTTCTTTTCTATGCAATCTGACAGAGACCGCGGTTTAGGTGTTGTCAGCGTCTTAAAAGGAAAACTGTCTCAGCTAAGTAGGGAGTAATAGTCGAAATGTAAGTTACATTTGCAGTTGGAGAATTGACTGTAAGGTATATCGATGTATGGGATAAAGTTTTTCAACTACAATGTTAAGTTTGTTTTTGTGATGAATTCATCCCAACATTCCCAATTACGGAACCCTTCATTGTGCGTGGTCCAACACGCACTTGGCCGGTTTTTTTGTCTTCCTTAAAACAATATTTAGCCCATTGATAGCCTTACTACACGGAAATAAAGGATCTCTTCAGCGAAGAATATCAATATTCTCAGAAAAATTGTTTCAATCCAAGGAAATATTTTCTTAACGTAAGTAAATGTACTCAGTCCAAGAAAACCTGTTTACTTAAATTAAGAATAATAAATACTTGGTTTTTATTCTTGACTTAAGCAAATATTTTTGATTCAAGACTATAGCATAATCAGCCTATAATGTTCCCACTGCTGGGACACAGGCCTCCTCTCTGTGAGAGGGAGTGGGCCGTAATCCACCACGCGGGCCCAGTGCGGGTTGGTAGATGTCACATGTCTTCGAATATTTGGTTCTAGGAGATGCCGGTTTCCTCACGATGTTTTCCTTCACCGTTTTGAGAGCAGTGGTGATGCAATAATTTACACAAAGTAAAGCGCCTGTCTGGGTACGAACCTACGACCTACAACTTGTAAGTCGCAGCAGTTACCATCCTCCACAGTCACAGTCAGCAGCCACCACTGCAAGCAAATATTTTTGATTCAAGACTATAACAATCTTAATTGAAAAAAAATATCTAGTTTTTACCTAGTTTTAGAAATAATATTCTTAAAATTAAACTTAATAATTCTTCATTTAAGTATAATGTCTTCGAAGAAGAGAATAAAACTAAGACAAAATTTTACTTCATGCAAGAATATATTGTTTTCCCCATATATGAATCAATATTTGTCTTGACCAAAAGGATATTGTCTTAATTTAAGACATCCTTTTTTTCCGTGTACCATACGTCAAACCACTTTTAGTCTCTTAACCGTCTTCTTACGTCCTTATTACCCCAATATATCATGAATGACACATGACGTGTACGTCCATCCAGGGGGGTAACCATCACCTCTTAAAGCAGTATTATTACAATATTACTTCAGCGTGAGAAAGAGATGGAGCTATAAGTCCTGTATAACTCCATCACTTTCCCACTGTGAAGTATAATAATACTGCTATAAGAGGTGATGTTTACCCCCCTGGTAAATGTTAGTGTCGATGAATGAAGGACCATTAGAAATAGTTTACAGTTAACAGCCGAGTCTCAAGTCTCGTTTGATAGGAATGCGGTGCGACATATTTAAATGATTGTGGCTCGAATTAGAATTACTGGAGGTAATGTGACTGGATGCTTCGATAGTTTCATTGATTTATTAGACGATTAAAGATTCTTAGAAGGAATTCTTAATGGATCTTCTAATTAAATAAACTGGTCGCCAAGAACGGCCGTTTCTCATCCGTTGGCAAGTTTCTGCGAAACAGACATTAAATAATTTCAATTTTTTCTGAAGGTAATTCTTTCAGAATTTTAACCGTGCTTCACAAACAAAAATAAACAAGGACACGACCCATGATTTGTTTACTTATGTAACCTATTGGTTCAAGACAATATTAACATCCTAATTATCCCAAGCAACTAATATTATAAATGCGAAAGTGAGTTTGTTTGTTTGTTACGCTTTCAAGCTAAAACGGCTGAACGGATTTGTATGAAATTTAACACATGGGTAGCCCATGACCTGGATTAGGAAATATAACAATTTTTATTCCGATATTCCCACGGGATCGAGACTTATGCGGGTGAAACCGCGGGGTGCAGCTAGTTATGAATAAAAAGCCAGGTATGTATATAAATAAAAAAAATCGGCAAAGGGCCACGCACAATGAAGGATTCCGTATTTGTAATGAATTTATCCCAAAAACAAACTTTTGTAGTTGAAAAACATGTTCTCTTATACATCGATATACGTCACGGACTCACAGCCAACTGCAAATGTAAGCATAAGCATAATCAGCCTATAAAGACTCTTACAAACAAGCGCGACACGCGACGCGACACAAAGGCACCGCTTGTAGTGCTACACGCGGTGCTTTTGTGTCGCGTCGCGTGTTGCGCCTGTTTGAAGGAGCCTTAACGTTCCCGCTGCTGTGACACAGGCCTCCTCTCTGTGAGAGGGAGTGGGCCGTATTCCACGACGCGGGCCCAGTGCGGGTTGGTAGATGTCACATGTCTTTGAATTTGTGGTTCTAGGACATGCCGGTTTCCTCACGACGTTTATCTTCACCGTTTTGAGAGCAGTGGTGATGAAATTATTTACACAAAGTATAAAGCGCCTGCCTGGGTTCGAACCCACGACCTATAACTCGTAAGTCGAGGTCATTACCACTGCTCCTAAAAATCCTCCTGCTGCAAATCGTCGCCTTAGAGTGAAAACCTCGTATATGCGAAAAAGGCAACTTTACTGGAATAATTATTAAATACTAATTGTTGGTAAATTGAGAACCTCGTCTGTTCTTTTGCGAGAGTTTCGAACTCGCCATAGATGGCGCTACAGCTGACTAAACTTTTTTTGTGGGGAAACTAGGCGTGCGTTGCGAGGTTTTGCTTTCCAATTGTAATAAAATAAAAATGACCAAATAACATTCCCGAGGTTTTCACTCTAAGGCGACGAAATGTGAGATTTTGTAAGTAATCGCAAAAAAAATGTGATAACACAAAAATATATATCAGTTTTCAGGAACCTTAAAAACAACGCGTTCCAAAGACGGTGTTCCATCATTTTCTAACAACCATTTACACACCCATATTTTAACTAAGTCGCCTTTAAAAGACTTTACACACGTATTAATCATGTAATTAAGCTTGAAACACTTTAACCTCAAGTGCGGTGAGGCATAGAGAATGATAGAGCGTCATTGTGGCAAGCCACATGTCTGGCATATGGCGCAAAGACGTTGCCAGTGCCACTCCGGCGTAACTGGCAAATTACGGGCTTTTGTGGTAACAATGGCAATTGTCTTCGGTACGAATAGTTTAATATACGAGTAGAACCCATTGTTTAGAAGAAAAAAAATATTAGAAAAGGTGGCTGGAGTGACGGTTTTAGAGACTTTTTATTCCAAGTTATATTTTAAGGCGACGTAAAAAAGTATCATATATAAATAGATAAGTAGGCATATAAATTCACGCCTTTTCTCCACGGGAGTAGGTAGAGACAAACAGTACTTATAATAAAGATGTTCATGCCGTCGAAACGAAATGAAAGAGAAAAAAGAATTTTCAAAATCCGTCTACAATTGACAAAGAAATCGGTGAACATTCATAAAAAAAATATATAAACATCCGAATTGCAAACCTCCTTTTTGGAAGGAAGTTTAAAAATGTAGAAACTCCAGCAGGCTTAGCATGACACTCTGTATTTCTTCGAAGAATAGACACGGCTCTTTCTATGCAAAGTGACATTTCGTTTCTCAGTTTTTGACATCTCACCGTAGAAATCCTTCTACAATCTGTCATCTTGTCTTTCGTTTCTAACGATCTTTGTCTAGGTCCTTTTTTATGTAGAAGGATTTCTACGGTGGGATGTCAAAAAAGGAGAAACGAAATTTCACTTTGTATGGAAAGAGCCGTGTCTATTCTTCGAAGAAATAAAGGGTGTCATGCTAAGCCTGCATAACGCCCCAGCAGGCTTGATGTCTTTCATACACTTTATGAAAGACATCGGCAATTTATTCCTGTAGTTAATCCCCCAATCTTCAACTCTTCATATAAATTTTACTAGCTGCGCCCCCATAAGTCTCGTTCCCTTGAAAATATCGGGATAAAAAGTGTTGTTAATCTAGATTATAAACTATTTGCGTACCAAATTTCATCCCAATCCGTTCAGCCGTTTTTGCGTGAAAGAGTAACAAATATCCATGCATGCATACATACATACATACTCACAAACTTTCGCGTTTAGTAGGATTATATTCTGTGTCTGTAAAGTTCTACGTACAACATGTAAATACCGAAATTAACGCACCACCTCCAAACACGCCAATTTAAAATGATAATCATAATACATACACTGAATGTTTACTACTATGTATAGAGTATTGTTCATTTATTAAATTAGTTACACTGATTGTGGGAGAAAGTTGTGGTCACATTAAAAAGCTACACACGCACACAGTCACACACGAATAAGGGTCTAGCGTAATCCCGGGCGGATTTCCGGCCACCGTAGGCGCGGGCTTGCGGACGGTGAGCAATGGGTAGCTCACCGTCCGGTAAGGACCAGCAGCGCGGAATCCCGTTCGGACTTTCCCGCGACCCCGGAAGGCATCGGCCCTAGTGGACCCCTACACTTGTGCTGACATCAGCAGGGGTCTACTCTCTTTCTATGAAACGAAACTTCGCAAACGAACGAAATTTAAACGTTGTTTCGTTATTGACCCTACTATTTTGTTTTCGGACACGCAGACGAAGTTCGGATCCATCGACAATTTTCGTGAACAATTGGAATGAATAATAATGTATTGGTCTTTTATGATGTCTTATAAAGTAAATTACGGTTTTTACTTTAACTTAAAAGTCCTAAACTATTTTGCTTTATTTTTTAAATTTAACATTTAACGCTGGTTTATTAAATATTAATTGTAATGTTCATGCAGAAAATATAAATATACGGATCAAAATTCTATTTTCGAGGAAATTCACCGAAATCCTATAAAACACTCTTTCAGGGTCATTGTTAACCGACTAAATTGAAGAGTACCTACTATTTCATGCAACAACAACCAAAACATAAGTCAACCATGCAACTATTTCATGCAGTAACATATGACAACCAAAATTATCTGTATATTCACATACAATCTAATCCTTGTCAACACAAGATTTTGTTGTTTGAATTCTTTAAAAGTTTTCTGAAGTTTATTTCTCAAGTATTGTGTTAATAAATCATGTTTTCAAGTGCTTTTTTACACACTTCGCAACCGCGATACACATTCCGTCAGAAAGTTTCAATTTGTACTGTAACGCAGTCTGTATTTTGGGTCTCCACAAGTATTGTTTTGGATTTAAAAACTTTGTAAGTTAATATCATAAATGTACTATTTATTTGTTTTTTCATTAAAAATATCGCCACTTATTATCCATTTACATAAACATCTTTTCAGTTTAAAATGGCTTCACATACGGGTTCTGCTACTCCCGTGCAAATCGACACCCTTCTCAATTTCCTTCTTCTTTCGATTAATTGCCGACTCTGTAATTTCTACAAACTCTAAGTCGGGAATTTCACTAATATTAAGTTGAATATGCAGGCGACGCCGCCGGTTCCTTCTCGGCTCTAAACGTTCTTCACGTAGAGCAGTCTCGATTAAGAGCATTCTCGTAGCCATTTCAAGCAAATATATAATAAAATCCAGACTACTGAATGACTAACGAAAATCAAAAGGTTTCGTCAATTTGAGGTTAAAATTCCGAGCAATCATCTGTCAAATTCAAATTTTCGTCCGCAACATTTATGAATTAGAGTAGGTTTAGAGAATCTAAATTTCAAATAATGTTCGTTCGAATGAAACTTCGTTGAAACTTCGGAACGAATAGAGCCATGGTAGGAAACACGCGAAATTCGATCGAAACTTCGTTTTTCGTTGAACGAGAGTAGACCCCGCCCGGGTCGACGGCGCGTTGTATTCCACGCGCGCCTCAAAGAGATGTCGTCAGCACAAGTGTAGGGGTCCACTAGGGCCGATGCCTGCCGGGGTCGCGGGAAGGTACTAAAGGGTTACCGAGGCCCCTAGCAACACAGGCAACAGGAAGGAATACGGGTGGGTTTTAGCCAGTAAGAGTCTGACACATCCTCCCGCTCCGGCCAGAGCGGGAGAATTTATTTCATGATTGCCCAAGAAAAAAAAAAAAAAAGGGTTTAGCGGAGTAGGTATAGGTACGAGTACTCCGTGCATTTTGGTTTGTTTTGACTGTACAGCGGAAGTGTGATTGTAATTTATGTCATTTTCATTATTTTTGGGATCAAAAATTACCTATACCTATTAAAAATGACAGAAATGGATTCAGTAAACGGTTCTGAACAAACTAATCTCATAGCATAATCAGCCTATAATGTTCCCACTGCTGGGACACAGGCCTCCTCTCTGGGAGAGGGGGTCTCCTATCACAGAGAGGAGGCCTGTGTGGTCCACTGACCGTAGTCCACCACGCGGGCCCAGTGCGGGTTGGTAGATGTCACGTCTTTGAATTTTTGGTTCTAGGACATACCGGTTTCCTCACGATGTTTTCCTTCACCGCTTTGAGAGCAGTGGTGATGAAATAATTAACACAAAGTAAAGCGCCTGGTCTGGGTTTGAACCAACGACCTACTCTCGGCCATTACCACTGGGCCACCACTGCTCCTCCTACTCACTACTATTATAATGTGCATTAATTCCGTTACACATTGTATAGATCTGCTTTGTTTATTATTCGAGTTAACTTAGATATCTGTTCTATGTGCACGTGTTTCTGTGGCAATTAAACCAATTTTTCTTTCGTTCTTTCATTTTCTTTATTTACTTAGTTCGAGCGAGCAGCATCATGCAATTCTATCTAAAGGCAACCGCATCGTTGAAGTTTTCGACTGTCTCTCGTCTTTTTAACTGACTTCCAAATAGGAGGAATTTATATAGGTATGTTCGTCTGTATGTGTTTTCGTTTCTTTTTTTGTTCTGAAGGGTCTGGAGCTTTACCTACCCTTTTGAAGTTAGGGGTAAAGTAAAGCTATACTATGCTAAGATCATGAGACAATCACAGACGGAAGCAAGCGCAGTGCGTTCGTGACGTTTCAATGGACAGCGATCAACTCTCCTCGTCCTGTAATGATTTAAAGTTCTACTTAGGTAAGTACCCTTCTGGACTAAAAGTAATGGTATACCTACTAAATATGTTCAGTCTACATGTGACGACGACCACGTGACGTTTCAACGGACAAAAAGTAGGGACAGGGACGATCTCGGGCCCTATCAGAATACCAGCGCTGCGGTATTATTTTTTAACTATCCCAGCATTATGCTGAGATAGGAGCCTTATTGGCGTCGCACAAGTCGTTTTTATTGATTTTCTTTGTTATTTTTTGTTTATTCGAACAAATACGTAAATGTTGTTAGTTTTAAAAGCTCATTTTTTTTTTAGTTTTTGTGTTTCTTGTGCGTGTTCCAAATAAAATATTTTTCTTTCTTTCTTTCTTTCTTTCTATATTTCTTTCTACCTCTCTTCTTTCTGTTATGATTTGAAGGTCTGCCAACCCAGCAGGAGTAATTTTACATTATGATAAGTTCATGAGAGACGGCCACAGAATGGCGCAGGCGCAGTGCGTGCGCGTCGCTTCAATGGAATACAGTAATAGACAGCGACCGTATCCTCCTCTTACTATTATCATCTGAGGTTTTACCTACCCTGCTGAAGTAAGTAAACTAATGCTATAACTACATATTATGTTATGTCCATGAGAGACGACCACAGAGCGGCGCAGGCGCAGTGCGTGCGTGACGTTTCAATGGACAACCATGATGGATGGCGACCCCTGTCTCCGATACGCCATTGTTTTGTACATATCGCAGGCGGCGCATTTCATACGCGACAAGCGTCATATACCTATTATTCGTTTTTAAAAGCAAATTATTTATTTACGTATAGCCTAATAATCGAACACATTTGAAATCCTAGCTGTGGTCCTATGAAAACCTCGGTATCCTTTAAAAACAGCGTTTTCTTAAGGTGAGATACAATAAAGCATTTTCTCAAGCATTTACATTCCTTTCTACTTTGCGTTAACTTTTCGTTGATGGATCTGCAGGTCGATCATGTAGATATCCGGCACTCGTGTCTTTGCTCGTTCGTTTACAAAATGAAGTTGTAACAAAGCTTCGAATGTCACGTCGTGCTCATTGCTCGGTTCGTGAAAGGGAGATGGGATATGTTTTGTTACAAGTAAATGCTCTAGTCTATACTCACCTTTACAATTTTGTGGTAGCATGTGTGAAAGGACTCTTGTCAGATTCAACAGACTCCTCACAAATCACTCTTGATTTTAGAAACTTCTAATACTACCAATAGTTTTAATTATTTAAATAAATCAGGTTTTTTCAAACTTATGATCTACTAGATGTGCCCCGCGGTTTCACCCGCATAAGTATTGATTCCGTGGGTATATGGGGATAAAATGTATCCTATGTGTTATTCCTGGTTATAAACTATCTGTGTGCCAAATTTCATCCAAATCCGTTTAGTACTTTTTGCGTGAAACAGTAACAAACATCCATCCATCCTTACAAACTTTCGCATTTATAATATTAGTAGGATTTCACTTCATCTAAGGCCACCTGCATTATTCCATTACCTTAATACCATGCTAAGAAACTGCTGAGCAAAATATCTCTCAATGAGGGTTTTCTGAAATGACGTCAGGTTCGGGCACCTGTCAAAAGTGTCAAGGCGCCTAAAAATTCTTTAGTCGTGACTGAATGATGAACGAAAGAATGAAACGAATGATGAACGTCATCATGTTTATAGATAAAAATATTATAATTGTCGAAATGGAAGACCTCTTGTCAAAATGGCGCCAACTGGTAGCGTAAATTTTCATAAAAACCCTCATTCTTACCATTTCGCGGGGCTCATTCCATTTTTTTTCCACTACGTTAACCATAACTTCCAATCTTCAGGAAGTAATTTAATTTTAAGTTGCTTAGGCTTTTCCTCAATATCTTGTATTCGCCCGTAAAAAGTTTACGATCGGATCAATCTTATGCGTTGCTCGTAATCGTAAAAGGTTTACCTACAGATGAAATTAATCCTAGTAATGTCCCTCAGAAAGGAAAAGGAAATATAACAAAACATTAAGTTTAGATATTTTTATTATTCCTCTATCTGGGAAAGGTCGAAATATTGCGAGAGTACGAAACCCATTTTTCATTAGTCAACAAATTAGTACCTTAAAGTTTGCGAAACGTTAAGGAGGTAGTAATTTTTTTTTTGTTAGAGTCAAGAGTCGTCGTCGTCGTCGTCGTCGTCGTCGTCGTCGTCGTCGTCCCCCGCCAGCCAAATAGTTGTTTTTGGATAGGTAAAAAAAAATAACGGAAATAGCATATTATTACGAGGTTAAAAGGAAAACTCACAGCTGAGTAGGCTTTACAAGTTAACGAGTAATAATAGACCAACTTACATTTGCAGTCAGAATGTATGGGAAAACATGTTTAGTTTTTTCTTGGGATAAATTCATCCCGACTAAGCAACCCTTGATTATGAGTGGTCCGACACGCACTTGGCCAGTTTTTTACTAATATGCTTCAATGCTTTGCATACGTTGCATCCGGGAAGTATTTGCAACTTCCATTTTTCATGGCGGATTTTCATTAACACTAAGTTGAATTCATCTCTTTGCAGTTTTGATATTAAACCTTTATTCACAATTGTTCATCTCACAGAATTTCCACATCGTTTACCCAGAAGACAATCATTACTATCAACTATCAAAGATTAAATCATTCACTCCCAATAGTAGAATGAGAAACAGCCTAAGCCAAGACGAATTTTCAATTCGACTTCTAATTCTCCCCATTACAATAAAACTCTTAAACATTATAAACCACAATCGGCCATTCTCTCACCGTAGGCCACACAGCTATTACAGTAATAACTCTTGTACAATGGCGCTAGCCGCGATTGTGTGTGCGCCTGCGCCGGTGAAAGCGACGCGCTACATCAATGCGGGACCGTCTGATGATCACTGTTAGTCATTATTTCGTTCTGGTCTCGAGATATCAACGATTTGTCTGACAGATGTGGCGAGTTTGAGAAGCAATGAGGTTGTTCATAGGATTTGAAATGTTTATTGTTGTTTCATGGCGTTATTAGGCGTTCTTATAAAGTAAAGTAAAAGTTAATTTACATAGATTGTAGGTAAAGTAAATAAAATGTTACAGTTCAAATATGGGTGATCCTTGTACAATCTACCTTAATTAGGCATGCAAAATTATTGTAAAATGAGTGAATTGATATAAAATGAAATGCAATGATGACATGGTTAAATTATTTTTGCAGCATTTTAGTAGAACAGTAGGTAGTCGGCATGGCACATTCATATTAAGGCTCCTACATACTGGCGCGACTTGTCGCGCGACGCGTCGCGACACAAAGGCACCGCTTGTAGCGCTACACGCGGTGTCTTTGTGTCGCGTCGCGTCGCGCGACAAGTCGCACCAGTATGTAGGAGCCTTAATGCGACATTCATTTTAATAAATAAAATAAAATAAAGGTTCCCGCAGACGGAAAGTGTCGCGCTGCGCCTCACGCTGCCTGTCGCGCCCGCGATATTGCACCAGTCTGTACGAGCCTTATAGGATTATAGTTTATAAGGGATAGGTATATTTAAAAAATACTATAAGTTTTATTAGTAAAATACTGGTATTCAGCTGTTTTCGGTAAGACTGGAAGGCAACCCCAACATAGTTGAGAAAAGGCTAGGCAGATTGATTGATTGAGGTATACGTATATTACTGATCGTATATCTGCCTCGTTGGTATATTGCAGGGATTCCCAAAGTGGTCGATATCGACCCCTAGGGGTCGAAATCGGTTTCCCAGGGGTCGACATAAACAAAAACTGATATTGGGGGTCGACGAGATCTAATAATCGACCCCTGTTAATTAACCCAAGTTCTTATTGGAAACTTTCAAGATACTGTATAGGTTGTGTTACGTGTACCAACTTGTTATAAGAATGACTAATGTTTTCATAGGAAGTAACATTTTTGTACTTTTAAAAACACAAAAAGTGGATAAGCGTGCACAAGTTCGTACCAGATGAAAAAAAATGGTTATGGGGGTCTGAGGTATCAGTTCATTTTGCAAAAGGGGTCTCTTGTCCAAAATAGTTTGGGAATCCCTGGTCTAGTGGTTGAAAGTGCCATTGAGATTGAGGTCCTGGGTTCGATTCCCGGGTCGGGCAGTGTTGTTGGGTTTTTCTATCTGGAATTTCTCAGTAGCAGCCCGGAGGTTGGATTTGTGTCCGGTTGATGGCAATAGGCTCGCTCCCTATTACATGGGACTTAAACATAACTGGCGAAATGTGGGCGTACTACTGGTACACCTCTGCCCAACCCCTCGGGGAAACAAGTTGTGATGTTATGTTATGTTATGTTATATTATATTATATTACTGATGTAAGTACAAATGTTGTGCCGTTTCGCAAATATGTCAAGTGTTGACATAACTCCGTGCCTTAATACCTGCACGTTACAGAAACGAATAGAGGCTTTACCTAATTTCTGGGTTTACACTACTTACTTAGAAGCAAGGAAACAAGAATTAAATATAAAAGTTTAGTTTATATTTGTCACAAAATAAACTCTTTATAATTACCATTTTTTTAGGGTTCCGTAGTAAACAAGGAAGCCTTATAGTTTCGCCATGTCCGTCTGTCTGTCCCCGCTGTAGCTCAAAGACGCTTAGTAGTTTGGCAAGAAAGCAGTAATTAAGCTGGCAAGGGTCCACTAGGGCCGATGCCTGCCGGGGTCGCGGGAAGGTACTTATGGGTCACCGAGGCCCCCGCAACACAGGCAACAGGAAGGAATACGGGTGGGTTTTAGTCAGTAAGAGTCTGACACACCCTCCCGCTCCCGCCAGAGCGGGAGAAGTTATTTGATGATTTCCCACCTTCAAAAAAAAAAGGGTATAGGTACATATTAATCACGCCGACAAAGTGCTAAAATAAAATTTTGATAAAGTTTTTTTTGCATGTAATGTGCTAAACGGTTGTTTATGGAGATTTGAAAAACTTATTGGCAGTAGTACATATAATGAAATTAAAAGGAAAACTATCACTGCTAAGAAAGCAAGGTTTACAAGTTAACGAGTAATAGTCGACCAACTAAAATTTGAAGTTGGAAAATTGACCGTGGCATAAATAGCGATGTACCTATGGGAGAGCATGTTTTTTAACTACAATGCTAAGTTTGTTTTTGGGATCAATTCATCCCAACTCCCCAACTGCGGAACCCTTTATTGTGCGTGGTCCGACACGCACTTGGCCGGTTTTTGTTTTAGGGTTCATTTTACAGCAAACCTATTTCGATTTTTAACTCTATCGTAGTCATCCATTCTCTTGACCTTCGTACTTAAGTAATTAGTGAGCGAAATTCAATTAAAACCCAAGATTAGATAAGGCTTCATTAGATTTCTTCATTTGTTTCTATCTTACCTATTGATTCATTGATTCTACACAGGCGCAGAATTTAAGTTAATCTTCTGAAATAAATCAACGTCATTAGCAGGATTTATAGGGATCCGTGCCTAAAAAGGAAAAAAGGAACCCTTATAGGATCACTCGTGTGTCTGTCTGCCTGCTCGTCTGTCACAGCCGATTTAGTCCGAATCTACTGGACAGATTAAGTTGAAATTTGATACCTACCTACACATATGAATTTCTGTGACCCAATAATCACAGACGTGTAACGGAAATAAATGAATTTTGAATAAGTACCGGGATTACCTACTTTTGGAGGGAAAGTTAAAAAATTAAAAAAACAAAGTTTTGCAAACTGTACCGCGTAACATATATTTTTTTATAATTTTAAAATAATTAGTTTTTTTTTTTGTTCTTGGGATAAAAAACATGGTAGATAATATACCTATTCATTGTACGGAACCCTCACCACGAGAGTTCAAATCGTACTTGTCCGGTTTTTTTAATCAGCCTATACTGTTCCACCGTCTAACAAAGATCTCCACCATTGATTTCCACATCTCTCTCCGTTGGCTTCGCTAATGAATCCGTTGAGAATTAAGGCTCCTACATACTGAGGCGATATCGCGGGAGCGACAGGCAGCAAAATGCCTGTCGCGCCCGCGATATCGCCCCAGTCTGTAAGAGCCTTTAAGGCGCTGACAAGACCCAATTGACCAAAATAGGCTTCTCTTAAGAAAAAAAATTGCCAAATCTGTACAGTTTGTGGTAGCGGAAAAAATATATGTTAATTTTGAACATATTTCCCAGAACTAGGTTGTTACCAAAACACGTTTTAAAAAAAAAATCTCGACACAAACTAACGTTAAACTAACCCTTACCTTGAGTTCTAATCCAAAATATCTGTATTAAATATCAACATACGTTACGTATTTAATTAATAATAAGAATGTCTTAATTGAATGCAGAACTTGGTTGTTTTTTATTTTCGATTACTCAACTCAATTTTGAATAAATAGTTAATTGCTTCATATTTTGCAATAAATTACAAGGGTTGTGTCATCGCGCTTCTCTTTCTTTTCTATGCAATCTGACAGTGACCGCGGTTCAGGTGTTGTCAGCGTCTTAACAAAAATCGTCGGCGTAACACTCTATCGATCACAATCTGAATGATTTTGAAGGATGCTGCTAATCCATTGCTTCATATGTTCGAAAAAATTGTCTGCAAACAACGTAAACAACGCAATGGACGTTGTAGAGCTGTCAAAATCAGGGCCGGATTTAGGGCAGGGCAACAGGGGCACTGGCCCCGGGCCTCCACAAAGAAGGGGCCTCCACAATTAGATTTTTCATTGATTTTTATATGAATAAAATACTTCGTTTGTGTCCTTAAAAAAAAAAGAGTCCACAATCATAACTTCGTAAGATACCTTCTTTGAATTGTTTTTTTTATCTGTTTCACAAATATTTTCGGGGCCTCCACTTCTTGGTTGCCCCAGGGCCGCCACAACTTTAAATCCGTCCCTGGTCTAACTGAAACACATTGATAGTGTGCTACTACTAACATAGTGTTATGTGTTGCGCAACTACCCCGATAACGACGCTCGTGGCGAGTTCCACAAGCAGTGAGTACCTATACCTATCACTGCGTGTGTGCCTCACTTTCAACCTTTTCAAAAAATTTAATGCTGTTTAGTCCTGGAGACAAAGTGAACAGAACAGATTACTGACATTGCATTTATTAACCCTTGAGACGCTGACAAGACCCAATCGACCTAAATAGGTTTCTCTTAAGATAAAAAAATAGCCAAATCTCTATAGTCAAATCTGTATCTATTGTAGCGGAAAAAATATATGTTAATTTCGAACATATTTCCCAGTACTTGGTTGTTACCAAAACACGTTTTGAAAAAAAATCTCGATGCAACCTAACGTTAAACTAACCTCTTACCTTGAGATCTAATCCAAAATATCTGCATTAAATATCAACACACGTTAATAACAAGAACGTCTTATTTGAATGCAGAACTTGGTTGTTTTCTTTTATTTTCGATTACTCAACTCAATTTTGAGTAAATAGATAATTGCTTCATATTTTGCAATAAATTACAAGCGTTGTGTCATCGCGCTTCTCTTTCTTTTCTATGCAATCTGACAGTGACCGCGGTTTAGGTGTTGTCAGCGTCTTAATAGAGTATGGGCAAAATATGGGTGTTTGAAACAAAACGCAATCAATTCTATCAAGTACATCCCTAAGTATTTTCAGTTTTTATGGAAAATATGTGGTTATGGCCTTCGTTCGTTTCGAAAACGAGTTTATGGGCTATGCCGTAGGTCAAATCATAAAAAAAATGACTGACATTTTGTGGGAACAGTTACACATTTGACCGTTTACAACAAGGAATTGATGTGAGAATAATGTTCATCAGGGCAAGATTACGGGTTAATTTATTATAATATCTACTAGCTGGGCACCGCGATTTCACCCAGATAAGTCTTGATCCCGTGGAAATATCGGTATAAAAAGTCCTTTGTCCAAGTCATGGTCTACCCATGTGCCAAATTTCATCCAAATCCGTTCAGTCGTTTTAGCGTGAAAGCGTAACAAACACACAAACAAACAAACAAATAAACAAACAAACTCTCTTTCGCATTTATAATATAAGTTAGGATGGATGAAGCCAATCAAAATATGTGAATGGCAAGAAGACAGGCTTACATGACTTACTTTGAACAAATATTGCGTGGCAACCGAGGGAGTGTAATTGAGGTGTGCATGAAGCATGGGAGGGGTGCCTAGCCCAGTCGCCCTCGCTCTATGTACCTCACAATATCCTGTATCTTTCTGTCGTTTGTCAGTTCCTTGATATTATGTCCACGTATTGGGTTCTTGGTGTCCAGATCTTAAATGCCGCATTCTATCCGACAACCGCAGTGTTTTCTGGAACAGGTTTTTTTTTAATTAATCTGAATCATCATAATGACGTTTTCGAGCTGCGACTACTCGTGCTCAACTCATGGCCTAGATCCAGAAATATCTTTAAACTAGGTAGATGCTGACCGCGTCTTCGTTCTCGTTCACAATCCAATGTATGATATTTATACTCATCCAGCTTTTTTGCCCACGGCTTCGCTCGGATCATTCATTCATCATTTCATTCATTTAGCCAAAAGACGTCCACTGCTGGACATAGGCCTCCCCCAAGCACCGCCACTTCGACCAGTTCTGTGCTTCCCGCAACCAGCGGATTCCTGCGGCTTTATAAGGTCATCGGTCCACCTTAAAGGAGGTCTTCCGGTACGCGGTCGCCAATCCAGAACCTTTCAGCCCTATCGGCCATCTGTTCTGCGAGCAATGTGCCCTGCCCGCGTGGAGGTCGGAAATTATGCCACGGGAACGTACTACCAGGATGAAAAGAAAATTGTAATCGGTTTTTATTGTAATGGGCTTTGGAAGACTATTATGGTACTAGCTGCGCCCCACGGTTTCACCCACATACCTAAGTGTCGATCCTGTGGGAATATCAGGATAAAAGTATCCTATAACCTAACCCAGGCGATGGTTTACCCATGTGCCAAATTTCATGCAAATCCGTTAAGGGGCCTACAGGACCTAAACGCAAATTTTGTAAGTATTATAATGCCCAAAAGTATATAGGGCACCCTACTTTTGGGCATTATAATACTTACAAAATTTGATCCACTGTAGTAAACAAAATCAAAAAAAATATATGATATTCTTCAGGATATATGCTAGTTTATTGAAAAAAATCACGAAGATACCTCTAAAAATGTCTTTTAACGATTAAAAACCTTACTATTATTATACATGCAATCATTCTGATTTTTTTGTCAGATTATTCTACAAGCAGCATACCTATTAGCATAATAATGTTTTAATTTTTTTATCCAATCAATCGTTTTTTTTTTGTAAATAGTGAATTGCTTCATATTTTGCAATAAATTACCAGCGTTGTGTCATAGCGCTTCTCTTTCTTTTCTATGCAGTCCGACAGTGACCGCGTTTTAGCTGTTGTCAGTCTCATAAGTCATTTTAGCGTGTAGATAAGCGTAATAAACAAACTCACTTTCGCATTTTTTTATTTTATTTTAGTACAGGTACTCCAACGACTTATTCACTAATAACACATGACATTTAAAATAACTTGTACATTTAACTAATAGTATGGTGAATTTGTCACTTAAAGAAGTACTTAAGTAAGTAGTAGATTTAAAATGAACTAACAATTGTTTTGTTACAATGAAAGATATAAGAGGTACTTTACCATAGGAAGACAATATAAAAGGAAATAAAACATCAGTTTTACTTAATTAATTCATTCATCCATAATAAATAACAGATTTTTTAATATCATTTAGAGTAGAACATCGTCCTTCCGTGTTCCACAGGAACCCTAGATGAACTAGAAGAGAGCAAAAACGTCTCCAGCAGTAATCACAAACTAGTGAGACAAAAATAATGTTTTGTTAATTGGGATGTTTCCTTAAACCAATACAGTTTCATAGACCTTCTCGATGCGCTTACCCACCCATAGATATCCACTAAAATTATAACCACTCACTTAAATAACTTCGCGAGGCAATCCATCGGTACCCTGCTGAGCGCTACAGATAACCGGGGGTGGATGCGGCGAGCGATGTTTTCAATTTCCGCCCCACACCCCCGCCTGGGGGTAATTTTATTAAAAACCCGCCGCTTCGGCCTGTGAATATTTATCTCTTCATGCATGCTGATACGTGTGGGGGATGGTAAAAGGGTTGCAGTTTGTTTTATAACTTTTATAAGAGGATGAGTATGGAATGTGGTGATTTTGTTTAGTGTTACAAATTGATGCAAAGTTGCAACCTTGCAACCATAAAAGGTAAGAAAAAGCATAAAAGTTAAGTGCAAGAAGTGTAGGTAATGATTGGTACCTACCTAAGGCTAACGTACCTTCAATTCTAGCTTTTACAAACGTATTCCCAAAAAACCATATGAAATCATTTTCTGATTTCATTTTCTGATGAAAACATTTCTAAGCATCGGCATTAACCCGATCTTCATCGGCAGGTGTATCAAACATCTACTGTTTATTCAATATCTACATACCTAAGATAAACTCCACTAGGAATTTCTCCTGAGTATTATGTATTATTTCTCCTGATATACTCGTAAACTGCGTTTACAAACATGCAGAATCATCCATTCTGTCTAATTAGCCCAGGGTCTGCAGTCTCGACATAAATTTCGATCGCTTTACGACCGAATTCGGTCGCAAAGTCCCAATGGGGTCTCTAGACAAAATTGCTTCATAAGATTGTGATTTTTTAGCGCTTGACAAGCACTTTGACTGTCTGAGGACCCCAATGGGACTTTGCGACCGAATTCAGTCTTAAAGCGATCGCTATCTATGTGGAGACTGCAACCCCTGGTCACTAGGAGTCAAATTATCCACGACACGACGCCAAACGGTAAGCTACTATCTAGCTAACAGATTTAACAAGCTTTATAAATTCGATGCCATATTGCAATAAATTATAATCAACAGATAAATCATCCTTCCTCCTTGGTAGATTTCCAACGTTAAATAACTGGCATTTATTGATTTCGTATAAAATCCATGAAGCTTTAACTGTCACTCACAGTGAATTAAATGGCGACCTATAGTTAAATCGTGACATTTGTTCGTTAATCTTGTGCACAAATTGCTGTTGCTTTATAGTTTGATCTTGTGATTGAGTACGAAGAATTATATCGAGACGAGAAACCACAAGGTAAGGAAATACTTAGTTATTCACAGACTGCCTGACAGGTATTACTTCTAAAGCCCCTGAACTTGACCGTTCACCACCAGTTTTTTCATTTACCTTTCACGCTAAAGAAGCCCAGCATTTTCTAGATCTCATTACATGTCCCCGTGCCTATTTCTAACTGAACTGAAGGAGTCAGATTATACTTCAGAATATTTTCTATTAATGATGGAAAAATCCAGAAAATAAACGCAAAGATAATGGATAACCCGCGTAATACAAACTGCCAGCATTACCATTACATTTTACGCAGATATCGTACAGTGCCCTTCGCGAGCAGTACAATAATGCTTTCAGGGTGTTGATGGGGCTGCCTCGCTTCTGTAGCGCATCAGGGATGTTTGCGGAATTGCGTGTTCATTGCTTTTATGCATTAATGCGTAAAAGATGCATCCTTGGTGCGCAGGGTGCAAGCCAGTTCCAACAGCATCCTGGGAATTATTGCTAACAGGCTGGACTGTTGTGTTGTAAGTCGTTGCTCCAGTATCTCAGCTGGAATGCTGAAGCAGTGATTATTTTGTATTTTGTTGTGTGTTTGTGTAATTGTTGTTGTAATTGTATTACTTAACATAGTTATAAGTTTATTTTATTGTCACTAACATTGTATGAGTCTCATGGTTACTCTCAATAACGAATTTATTATTAGTATTACCGCGCGATAAAATGTCTCTGGGTTCAGATCCATTAAAGTATGTCAAAAAGATATTCACTCATCCAGCTTTTCGCAAAGAACTGCTATTTAATTTGGTACTGAATTGTTTATAAATGATCATAAGGATATTTCACAACATACAATCCACCAGAGATTTAAATCAATCCGCCAAATAACAGACCTTAGTACAGAAACACTGTAAACTTATATGTTAGGTCTCCTTACTGCCTATGACAAAACACCATTAGGTACTTTCTATCACCAGAAACGCAGAAAACAGATACCAAAACTCTTTATTTATCCAACTTATTTGTTTCTCACTTTTAAACAAGGAAAGACCCAACCAAGCTACAACAAACTTGAATGAAATTGCGAATCTTTCCATAAGATCCACGACTTTTGGGGATAAAAGTATGTAAATAAGCCCAAGTATTTCCTGTTCTTTGTAAGCCCCTCCTGAAAGCGTTCCGTCTTTTAAGGAATTTCGCGTTTTCCCTTTAATTTAAATAAGAATTGACCTATCCTATTGTAAAGGCTTCCTTCATCGTTATGTTTGAATAATTCAAATCGCATAGGCCTTCTTCAAGCAAAGTATTGAATGTACCTATAGATATATTAGGTATGTATTAATTTAAATATTAATTTCTTTGCTTTCATTTCTCTTGAATAAAAATACACCAGATGTTCTACGGATACTCGTCTGTCCTTATAGATTATAAGCGAATTGAATGTACCTACGCTTCGCTTTTAAAATATTGATTAGAAAGTTTTCTGATTTCTATCAGTTTGTTACAATCTGCTCTGATGGCATGTCCCAAAAGTATGCTAATTAAACCAAAACCATCTTTCGAAATGAGCATAATTCCAAAGTCAAAGCCATTGTTTTAAAAATTCCACGTTTCTTGCTATAATTATCAAACAACTCGTTCCTTTGTGAGCCTGAGCCACATGCGAAGCCGAAACTTCGCAAATTTGCACAGACGTGGCAAAAACATCGTCGGTTCCCAGAACGCCTATTGTCGGGACATCATTACAACGCGCAATTTTGTCAGATCTCACATCCCCTTTATGTAAGCCAGGGTTATTACAAAGCAACGTCATCACAATTCAAATTCAACCCTATTCTATACACGGCAAGATTGCATTTTGGCTGGAACGTTTTGTAATGCAGGGATCAATGGGATACCCCAGTTATTTCGCTCCGGGTGTCTCAGCTCCAATTTCAACTACGACAGCGCTGTATCGCTTCTATTGTGTGTTGTATTCTGAACGCGTCTATCTTTGTAGCGCTTTTCGCTTTTCGGTAGTAACAATAGAAAGGTGTTCGGGATTTTTCAGTTTCATTGTCACGAGAACCTTTTCGTTTGCCCCGAAATTGAAATACCGACTATTAGGTATTTACAATGGCACCTTTTGTTTTTTTTTCCCGGATTTTGTTGGAGCATATATTTTTTGTGGAAACCAGTTTGGTGAAGGACCATAAAGAATTTATTTATGACGGTGAAGGCGTGCCATTATGTTATGATTAGTTGGTCCCGGTAGATAATTACAGATGATGAGATAATGTTTTTCGGTCTTTGTTTCTTTTAAGTATTGTTTTTCGTTTTGTTGTACTTGTTATGCAAATTGTAATAGGTTTTTATAGTAATGGGCTTTGGAGGACTATTATAGTACTAGCTGCGCCCCATGGTTTCACCTACATATCGGGATAAAAGTATCCTATGTCCTAATGCAGGTCATGGTCTACCCATGTGCCAAATTTCATCCAAATCCGTTCAGCCGTTTTAGCGTGAAAGCGTAACAAACTCACATTCGCATTTATAATAATAGTTAGGATTAGGATTACGCTAGTGGGTTTCATAAATATTTTTTTGTAAAATACACAATACCTAGTAGTTACTGTTAGAAATTTTATTTAATTTGCTTTTTTGCTAAGAGTTTTCACTTTTTCCTTAAATACTTACATGAATCCATATGATGATAAAAATTTCTCTACTTATCTGGTGAAATATTATGGCCGTTTCCGGCCGGTGAAATATATTCGCCGATTTACTAAAAGGCTTCCCTCATCAGTTTATCTCCCTCATACTAACTTCCACCATACCTACCTACGTCATCATCTGCGTAGCCTTTTCCCAACCATGTTGGGATCCGCTTCCAGTCTCACTGGATGTAGCTGAATACCAGTATTTTACATTGAGCGACTGCCTCTCTGACCTCCACAACCCATTTACTGGGTAACATGATACCCCTTGGCAAGACTGGTTGTCAGACTTTCGGGCTTCTGATGACCCGTATCGACTGTCAAAGATCTACAAATGACAACCGGGACCAACGGCTTAACGTGCTTTCCATGAAAACGGAGGAGTCTTGGTGTATAAAGACGGTCACCCATCCACGGACCAACTGCAGCAAGCGTAGCTTAACCTTATCGACCGACCCGTGCGGCTGTTATTACTTGGCCAAAAGCCCCTCTTATCTACCTACGTATTTAATTAAAATGTATGAAGTTTTTTTTTATTACCTACCTACCAAGTTATAAAAAGCCTTCATACGCACATTCCATGCAGCACAATCATCGGACATCAATTCCACTATAAGATTGCCTCAATTTTATTTTTATTACTTCGTTCAAAAGCAGTCGTTACGAATTTTCTAAGCGATTAATTCGTCGGCGTTCGGGCAACATCGGGAAGGTTCGATAACGATCTCAACCTGCCCACGCGCACATTTGATACCCTCCTAAACGAATGTTAGAGGCATATGTATTAAAATGTGTTCGAGGATTTAAATTAAGCAGGTTATTGTCGTTTGGAATAAAATCAACGGATTTGATTGCTTATCGGAGCACATTTTAAAATCGTTAATAATGAGTTTTTGAGGCTTCCTGGATACACAACCGCTAGTTATACACAAATTTACTTATAGGTAATCATCAGCATTTATGTATTTAACTATTTATGTAAACACAAATATATAAACAGAAAAGAAGAACAAAACAGAAAAATACGTACAAAGGTGGTTATGTGGTGATGGCGGTGATGGTGGTGAGCATCTGATTATTGTATGCTCTCTTCTCATATGTGTCTCGAAAACTTCATGAATAAGGCCGTTACTGTGATCCCTACCTAATTGCGTGACACAATCACTAAATAATTTTGAAGGATATTGCTAATCTATTGCTTAGAGGGGGTTGTGGCTAAGTAATAACAGCCACACGGGTCGATCGATCAGGTTAAGCTACGCTTGCCGCGGTTGGTCCGTGGATGGGTGACCATCTTTACATACCAAGACCTCCGTGCCTCGGAAAGCACGTTAAGCCTTTGGTCCCGGTTGTCATTTGTAGATCTTTAGTCTTTACGGGTAGTCAGAAGCCCAAAAAGTCTTGACAACCAGTCTTACCAAGGGGTATCGGGATACCCAGTAACTGGATAGTAGAGGTCAGATAGGCAGTCGCTCCATGTAAAATACTGGTATTCAGCTGCATCCGGTTAGACTGGAAGCTGAGCCCAACATAGTTGGGAAGAGGCTAGGCAGATGATGATTGCTAATCCATTGCTTCATGTGTTCGAAAAATTTGCCTGCTCAACAACGTAATACCGCAATGAATGTTGTTGAACTGTCAAAATGAAACCTATTGCGTGTTCTCATCATAAGCATCATAAGCGACTACCAGCTTCTTCGTCAGTCACACACGACAAGTGACCATCTTACCGACTTCAGAGGCCGACAACAGCTAAAGCGCGGTCACTGTCGGACTGCATAGAAAAGAAAGAGAAGCGCGATGACACAACGCTGGTAATTTAAAGCAAAATTCACTATTTACAAAAAATCTATTGCTTGGATAAAAAAAATTAAAACACTATTATTCTAATATGTTGCTTGTAGAATAATCTGACAAAAGCTCAGAATGATTGCATGTACCTACATATATTGGTATGTTTTTAATCGTTAAAATACATTTTTAGAGGTATCTTCGTGTTTTTTTTTTCTATCGTTTCAAACTAGTGGTATTAAGTTTTCAACACACTATCTACCTAGCATATATCCTGAAGAATATCATATATTTTTCTGATTTTTTTTACTGCAGTGGATCTTAAACTTTTAGGCATTATAAAATTTACAAAAATTGCGTATAGGTCCTCATACGAGTGTATTTCTTTCATAATTTAAGTCAATTCATATTTTGACACAAAGGTCGCCATGCCCTCTTCAACAAAAAAATAAGGCTCAAAACAAAAAGAAAGACTTCAAGCAGATGCAAATGTTGCCCCGATGAATAACCCAAGGTATTTGTTATAGGTAGGTTGGCCAACCAATGCGAGCAAACTATATTTAGGTAGGTAGGTATACCCTTTGTAAGTTGACTCATTCGACAAAACCTGTCGAAACAAGTTTCGCGTTTCCCGAGAAAACTACTCATCTGCCGAGCCTTTTCTCAACTAGGTACGTTGGAGTTGGCTTCCAGTCTAGTCAGTCCGGGTGCAGTTGAATTCTAGTATTTTACATGGAGCGACTGCTATCTGACCTCCACAACGTTACTCAGTAACTGGGTAACAATACGATACCTCTTTATAAAAACTGGTTATCAGTCTTTCAGGCTTCCAACTACCCGTAACTAGAGTTTGACCGAAAACGGTTTTTTTGGCCGAAAACGAAATTTGGCCTGATTTGCATTTTCGGCCGAAAACCGGAAACGAGAACAAATGTGTTAGGTATTGTTTTGCAATAGGTTCTTTTTAGTAAAAGTAAAAAAATGTAGTGTCTTCAGCATCTTTTAACCACTAGGTACCTTTAAGTAACCGTGTTATAAACTTAAATCACATGAAACTTTATAGGCACTTAGGTCCTTTCTCAAATACATAATTATTATTGATCATCAAACATGATGTACCTAATAATAACAGTGCTAAAGGCCGAATTTCGGCCATGGCGACCAATCTCGGCGGAGACTAGCTTCGGCGCGGCAGATATTATAGTGCACAAGGTTGTATGTGCGAATTGTGGGTGAGTATTGATGATATAGGTACATATGCGAAAAAATTTAAAGTATTGATTTGCTGGCACTTGAATTTTACTGCCATTGTCAAATAAAAAATATTTTTCGGCCAAAAACGAAAATGACGGAAACCGACACGTCCTAGAACCAAAAATTCGAAGACATGTGACATCTACCAACCAGCACTGGGTCCGCGTGGTGGATTACGGCCCACTCCCTCCCACAGAGAGGAGGCCTGTGTCCCAGCAGTGGGAATATTATAGGCTGATTATGTGTATGTTATGTGTCTAGATTTCTAAGTTATCAAAATAAAAAGTCATTTATTCATACTAGGCTGAGAAACAGCACTTTTCAAACGTCAAAATTACATAAGACAGTCCCTCAAAAATGCTCGCTCTTCACCACTTCCTAGTGCTTTAGGTGGGTAGAAGAAGTGGCGCAACAAACTCCCCAACAGCATAGCTGTCTGTTCAGATAGAAAAACTTGATTCTATGCAAAATAATTTACATTACGCAACACAAAACATTAAATAAAATTATTTGTCATATTATGTCAGCTGGCACACGCCACTATACCAGCAAAAAACATCAAAAACTATACTCAAGCAGAAATAAAAACTAAAAACGTAAACAGAACTTAATACCTAAATAAAAGCTTCCAAGCATGAAGGGCGTGTCCGCTTACATAAAGCTATAGCTGTAACTCGAAGTCACAAATGATCAACTATCACCATCGAAGTAAAATAAATAAACAGTTGATTACTAATAACAATAACAAAACCATGGTCAGCAAGACGACCAGTCACCACAAGCCTGCAGCAGCACCCGTTCACAAGCATAACGCAAAGATCAGCCATCACCCCTCCTCGCCATATTTGAGGGAAGGAGGCAACCCGAACCCCGACGCTACCGCAAGAAGTGACATCTAAGGGAGCATGACGAACTTGCTGCCGGTCGCTCAGGCAAGAATAATATGATCAATTGTCGAGGTCGCTAGCTCGCTACTTATTGCAATACAACAAAAAAAACCTTATAATGAGTCGATTATATCTGAATGAATGAATGAATGAAATGCACCGACCCCAGCGTGGTTAAACCAGACTCGATTGCTCGAATGAACCCAAGGATTCACACTAGTCCCTAGATGTTTCATGGGACTACAGAGACCATTGTAATGTATCGATTATATCTAATAATACATTGACTTATAGTCAAATAAAATAAACAATTACATATATGAACTAATTCTGGAGAAAGAACATAAACATTGTCTTGAGTTAATCACAGCGACCAACTATTCTTATCGTTTAAGTAGTCGTTGATAGAAAGCGATGCCTTTGAACAGAGGTTGGATTTTACTTTAGCTTTAAACGCATTAAAAGGCAAATCTAGCAAATAAGAGGGTAGCTTTATAAAAAGTTAACTAGTTAGAGAGAAATCCTCTTTGATGCCTCGCGAGTATCATGTACCTATCACATAATTAATGTATCTGTCATTGCTTCATTTTCTATTCTTTTTTACCTATTTTGGAACAGTTTTTTTATTCTAGGTGCATCGTCTTCACTTTTTGTAAAATATTTTAAAAGAGTAACGGTAGAGTTTCTTGCCCATTCTTCTCCATACGAAACTATATTTTGGAAGGGGCAACTAGAATCAACTCTATTTTTTTGTAAATGTTGACGTTCAAAAGTGCCTTTTATGTGCCTATTTGAAATTAATAATTTGGCTTTCACTTTGACTTTGCTCCGTGGTCGGTCTTAGAGCTTTGGAATCTATATCTTGTTACCACTTAATACGCACGAATTTACGCTGGCTTCCCGTATAACATAGGGAACTTCATTTTCTTCATCGTAGATAAGCTGCCATAGTCCGTTTTAGTATCAAGCGAGCGTCCGCGTGGTGCACTGTCCAAGGCAAATATTTCAAGTGAATGTAACCTGCATGCAAAAGGCGTTAAAAGCCACTGAGGGTTCGCAGTTAGCTAAAGGTATTTGCTTACAGTGGACGACGTGCGTATTTTTCCCTGCAGTTCTTGGTTTTGCAATTAAAGCAGGACACTAAGGCGAATAGGACAAATACCGCGCGAGACACTGAATGCACTAAACAACTGCGATGAGTATTATACGGCCCGTTTAGCGCGGGTATCGCGTTAATTTGATTGAAGCTTTAGGTATAAGCGGTATTATAGGCATACGGTACCTACTTACAAAGAGTTATCCAAATATCCATATGTAGTTTCACAATTGTATAGCAAGATGTGGCAAGCGCGCTTATTCGGATAGTTACGAACCATACCTAAACGGAGAATAACTACTCAAGCGCCCGACTCTTCACAAGAAACCTAAGGAAACTAGAAAGCAGCGGCGGCGCTGAAAGGGATGGGAAATAAAGCCATGTAGTCAGTTAGATATTGATAAGAAGACAAATTGTGCGCGATACAAATAGGTACAATAACTGTGGCTCCAACTTCAAAAGCAATCGCGCGAAGTCACGCGATGTCGCGCGATATTTCTAGGTCCACTTTACGCGGGACATTTTGTCTAAGTGAATTTTGGGATTCCAAACACTTTACAGACCTAGCGCACTACGCGGCTATGATCACGAGGTCATGGCCGCGTATAGACCGTCTATGCGGCCACAGGCCGTCCTGTGGCCGCATAGACGGTCTATGCGATCTATGATACCTAGACCAGGTTAAACTATACAAAACCGAATGCATATCACGCACTTACATAACATACGTAATCATCCTATAATGTTCCCACTGCTGGGACAGGCCTCCTCTCTGTGAGAGGGAGTGGGCCGTAATCCACCACACCGGCCCAGTGCGGGTTGGTAGATGTCACATGTCTTCGAAATTTTTGGTTCTAGGACATACCGGTTTCCTCACGACGTTTTCCTTCACCGTTTCGAGAGCAATGGTGATGAAATAATGTACTCGTACACAAAGTAAAGCG
Source organism: Atethmia centrago (assembly GCA_905333075.3). NCBI lineage: Eukaryota > Metazoa > Arthropoda > Insecta > Lepidoptera > Noctuidae > Atethmia > Atethmia centrago. Next base: position 21,692,579 of record HG995378.1, on the reverse strand, counting down.
CCTGTCTGTGTTCGAACCTACGATCTACAAGTCGTAAGTCGCGGCCGTTACCACTGGGCCACCACTGTTCAATCACGCACTTGACCACAGCGAATCCGCGAGGTCCCTTAGAAGTTGACTGAGGACGTTCGTGCACCGCCGCCGTCACCGAGAAACGATATTATTTCGGAATTCGAAACGACGAAAAGTGACAATCGTGTGACATCCAAGCAAAGAATATCTACTTCATTGCTACGGTCCACATGACCACACTGTCAAGTACGAAAGGTGTCGGTGCACTCTTGGTCCCGGGCCTCGGGTTTGCTTACAAATCCCGTCATGATCCCAGGCCGAGTTCTAGCATTAACGCGCTCACAATCTAGCTGACTTAAGCTCGCACGGATGAGTGACGTGTGATGAACACCGGCCATAGTAACGAGCAGTAATTTTACAACAGCCGCTTAAAGGGCGGGCGTTTTGGGAGACTTTCTTATGTAATTTTGACGTTCGAAAAGTGCTGATTCTCAGCCTATTTTGAATATATAAATGACTTTTGATTTCGATTGATTTTAAGGCGCAGATATACGATTTTAGTGACTTTTAAATCTGTTATTGCGCTTTCATATAATAATACAAGTAAGATATGCAAAAAATGTATGTTAAACTAGAACGCATACACATGAATTCTATGTGAATATGTATATAAGTAAGTACTGTAGTCAAATACGTTATGAAATAAATTCAGGAAGTAATGTCTACCCAAAGCATTGAAAACGATATTACTTTCAAACTGCTTCAGATATTGTTGTGTTAACAGACTATTTTACTATAATAATGTCCGTGATTTTTTAAAACATCATATTTTTGCTACTACGAGTAAAAATAAATGTTCCCTATGGAACCGAACGGCTACGTGGCCTGAGCGCGACTTGTGTTTGTATGACCAACGGCGATTACCCAACCCTTATAATAATACTCCCTTCAGGAAACTTAATAATCCAGTCTTTAATATCCTACTCCAGGAAAAGGCATGCTTTTCCATTCTCTCTCTCATAACTCGAGCTAATACGGTACGGACCATTTCTGTCTCTACTTTTAAGGCATCAAACTCTTCTCGTCTTTCTCTTTGTCGTCATCTTCGCCTACGTTTGCCGCAGCGCCTAAATCATCCAACGGCATTGCGGCAAACGTAGGCGTATCAGTACCTATGGAACCCACACACTGCTGCCTGTGCGTGATCCATACTTTCTTGAAGCTGTCAATCAAGCTCTCGCTGCCACCAGCTGTTTAGGGACCTTCCAGTCCTATGTCACTGTCGTAGATTTGGTATGAACCATCGCACACTACAGCCGTGACGCACCGGGCCCTATCAGAATACCAGCGCTGCGGTATTTATTTTTTATGCAGCATTATGCTGAGATAGACGCCCTTTTGGCGTCGCACAAGTCGTTTTTATTTATTTTCTTTGTTGTTTGTTGTTTATTCGAACAAATATGTAAAGTTGGTTAGTTTTAAATGCTCGTTTTTTTTTACTTTTTGTATTCTTGTGCGTGTCCCAAATAAAATATTTTTCTTTCTTTTCTTTCATGCACCAGGCTTTTTTGCTAAGGCGACGAGAGAATCGCGGCGAGTCACCCTGTGCCTTTAAATTATCGCCGCGGTCATATCGCCGTGTGGAGATTAATTCATAGCACAAAGCATAATCAGCCTATAATGTTCCCACTGCTGGAACACAGGCCTCCTCTCTTCGGCAGAGAGTGAGCTGTAATCTACCACGCGGGCCTAATGCGGGTTGGTAGATATCACATGTCTTCTAACATTTGATTATAGGACATGCCGGTTTCCTCACGTTTTCCTTCACCGTTTTGAGAGCAGTGGCGGTGAAAATATTTACCTACTCAAAGTAAAGCGCCTGTCTGGGTTCGAACCCACGAACTACAACTCGTAAGTTGGGGCCGTTACCACTGGGCCACCACTGCTCTTGATGATTCATAGAGTTTCATTGAATTTGATGGCACAGCGAGACTATCGCATCGATTTCCTCGCCCGTCGAGAGGGTGCTAGGTACCTGTAGGCCGTAGCGTAAGCAGGTAATGTGCGCTAGCCTTAAATCATTAATTTTGGCTAATCTTGAATAAGTAGTCTCACATTATCAAGCACAATAGGCATAAATAACACGCCACTCGTATGGATTTGTGATATGGCTAAACTTACCATTTATTTTTTAACTGAAAACGGGCAGGTTAACATTGGAACTAGACAACTTTTTAATGTTCTTTATTTATAAAAAGTGTAACTTAATACCATTAATGTTCACTATAATTATATTCAGATTAATTACAATTATTTTTATTATAACAAATTGTGAACAAACAAATGAATCACCGGTTCACCAGCTCAATAAAAACAATAAAGCAAAGTTCCTCTGACAGTAACTAATTATTTATTAAATTAGGTATATGCAACATATTTTTTTTTAAGTAGGTAGGTACCTATCTACTAGATATATTTACATTTTTCAGAGGAATTTTCGCGCGGTTTCACAAAACGGGACTATTTTGTGTCCCGGAGCTTTGTCCGGGAACTACGGGACCGAGAAAAGGGACAGTCCCGTTGAAAACAGGACGGATAGTCACTGTAGGCATGGCTTCCTGTGTCAGATAAAGGCTCCTACATATTGGCGCGACTAGTCGCGCGACGCGTCGCGACACAAAGGCACCGCTTGTAACGCTACACCGGTGTCTTTGTGTCGCGTCGCGCCGCGCGACAAGTCGCGCCAGTATGTAGAAGCCTTACGGCGGGAGGAAACGCCCGGGTGTCACCACGAACAATATATTATTAACAGCTGAAAACACATTTCCAGAAACACAAATATGTCACTTTCTCTTGCCAAACAGTGGAATCAAAAATCTTTTATGCAACATAAGTACAAAATTAGCCAACTACTCAAGGAGTGACTACTGCATAATTTTCATTGGTGACGAAGATTATCAAAGAACGAACAATTATTTTGACTTGATTATTTATATTAGGGAGGCATTATTGACTGTACAACATACTAATGTAATTATATGCTTACCAACTTTCAAATGTAACGACCATTCTATAATGTATAACTCGAGAATTGAAACTTTTAATAATTTGTTGTATCTTGACATTCATACTTATAATTATGCAATATTGTTTGACTCTAACCTAGACTTGACATATGACCGTACCATGTTTAAGTTTAGTGGATCAATTAATTATTACGGCATAAAAAATATATTTAATAATTTAAAACTTTATTATGTTATAAATACTGACATTCAGGAAAACAACGACAATGTTCCCCCGCAATTTTTTCGTGAATGAAAAAACCAAACAGTATTCAAGTCTTAATATTTATCATCAAAATATATGCGGCATCAATAATAAAAAGATGATCTTGAAATGTATATATGCGAATTGTCAAGAGAACTGAATTTCTTATGTATATCTGAATATTTTCTGAACGACACTCTGGCAAAACAATTCAATTTTATTAATTACAAAATGGGGTCTTACAACACTAGACTCAAAAAGAATAGAGGAGGTTCGATGATTTTGACACCTCAGGATAGAAACATCGATGAACTTCAAGTATGTAAGCTGTTGTATAAAACTGATTGTTTCGAAGTATGTGGAGTTAGAGATATTGAGACAAATTTGTGTGTTGTTTGTTGTTATAGAACTCCTACAAACAGTAATCTTGATAACTTCATGTAGAGGCTTGAAAAACTGTTGCAGCATTTCTTCAATGGATTATGTATAATTTGTGGTGACTGTATTAAAAAATGACACGAGACACACTTCATTCTTATCGTTATTAAAGTGTTACAACTTTAGGTATCTAATAAATACTCCCACTTTCAGAAGAAATAAATCGGAATCATGTATAGATAATATTTTAACTAATTTACCTGACACTTTTATAGAATTTACAAATGTTGATCATAATGGGTTATCAGACGGTCACGCGGGTCTGTTCTGTTCACTACGCTTGGAAAAGGTTGAGTTTAAGAAGCGAATAAATTATATGCGTCTTTGCAGAAGAAAGTATAATGACAAGAACAAAAGTGACTTCAGGAAACAGCTGTTAGAGACTGACTGGAGCACAGGTATTAACACTTTTATAGGTCAATTGAAATAAATGCATTCTTCATTCTTTAAGAAGTGTACATTTAAAGTTACTGTTAAGAGGAATAGGAAATCTAAATGGATAACAAATGGAATAAGGACTGCCAGCAAAGTAAAACGTTTCCTTAACACCATAGATAAAACACATTGTGACAATTCAATTCTAGAATATCGAAACAAGTATAACAAAATGTATAGAAAAGTAATAAATTTTGCTAAAAGGAATGATGTCAGAAAACAAATACAAATGGCATCTGATTCTAGTAGGACGATATGGAAAATAGTAAATCGACAGCGCAATGTAACTAAAAACTTTGACAATGAACAAATTATACTTAAGATTGACAACATAGTTACTAATAATGCTTTAGATGTGGCTAATATATTTTCAAAAGGGTTTGACAACATTGTCCGCCTAAAAGCTTGTGACCAAAAATTAGCAATGTTATATCTGACTGAAAGTGTTAGCAGAGAAGATTCTAACATGAGTTTTGACGCAGTCACACCCTTAGAAATTTTCAAAATGGTTAAAAATATGCCAAATAATACCACTGCTGGTTATGACGAAATCCCCCTGACTATTATTAAAGATAATATTGACCTATTGGCAACTCCATTAGCGTCGCTTTATAATGAGTGCATTGAGGCAGGCCTATTCCCTGATCAGTTTAAAATCGCTCGTGTGCTTCCAATTTTTAAGAAAGGTTCAAAAACAGATCCTGCTAACTACAGACCGATTTCTATATTGCCTGTGTTATCAAAAATCTTTGAAAAAATAATGAAGAATAGGCTTATGAGGCACTTAAATTCTCACAGTATATTAAATGGTCAACAATTCGGATACCAAAAATCATTAGGTACCACCGATGCTATTAAGGCGCTAATTGATGAGGTTGTCTGTAATTTGAATGACAAGCATAAAGTGGCAGGTATTTTTCTGGACCTTAGTTCTGCCTTTGATACCGTAGACCATGAAATTCTTCTGGCCAAATTGGAACATTATGGCATAAGGGAGAATGTGTTGAAGCTATTCGGATCTTATTTGCATAATAGACGTCAGTACATAGAGATTAAGTCGGTTGTGGATGGAGAAGAAAAATATTATAAATCGGACCTAGTCACTGTATCACGAGGTGTCCCTCAGGGCTCCGTTCTGGGGCCAATTTTCTTCATCCTATTCCTAAATGACTTGATTGAGTATATCAAAAAACGACTAACTGACACAACACTAATTATTTTTGCTGATGACACTAATGCAATAGTTTCTGCGGATAATATCATTAATTTAGAATCTAAGATTAATACTGCCTTGAAAGCCTTTGAAAACTGGTTTGGTACAAATAATTTAAAACTTAATGTAGATAAAACAAAATGTTTATTATTCAAGTCAACGCACAGTGGAACGAATGTATGGGAGCGGTTGGACGTAGACATGTCCGAAAAATAAGAGTAAAATTATGACAAACTAATGATGCCATCTTATTCGATTACTTAATGCCTTCATAAATTGTGGTGATGAATTTCTTCATAACTCCCATATTTCGGGAGTAATTTGAGAAAATGTGAAATTTTACTATGAAAATGAGTGTATCGAGCTCTCTCCCTCTAATAATTATTAGATGTGATGATGTTAATGAATAATTTAGAGTTAATCAAAGATAAACACGCAAACGAGGACATGTATAAATATAGCTTAAGCACCCTTCACGCTTGGATTCGCTCAATGGAATGCTTATTACACATTTCCTACAAATTAGACATAAAATCATGGCAAGTAAGGGGTGATATAGCAAAAAGGCAAGTTGATGACAGGAAGAAAAGAGTTCAAGAGGCTGTAAGAAGAGAAACGGGCTTACTTCTCGATGTTGTGAAACAAGGCAGTGGATCCACCAACAATGGCAACTCGGCAAGGAGATTTTTTGAAAACTACACTAAATCTGCTGAACTGACCGGAATAGATGCTATGCTTTTAAGAAAAATCTGTGTGATCTTGCAGTGTATTTCATCAGGAGAGAAGATCAACGTAACTAAATTCCGAGAGTTCTGCTTTGATACTGCTAAGCTTTACGTGGAGTTATACCCATGGTATTATATGCCTTCTTCACTTCATAAAATTTTAATGCATGGGCCAGACATAGTTCAGAACATGTCAATTGTGCCCATTGGTTTTCTATCCGAAGAGGCATCTGAGGCTAGAAATAAAGATTTTAGAAAATATAGAGAGGGGCATTCTCGAAAGCATAGCAGTATCTCATGCAATGAAGATATTATGCACAATCTTTTACTGTCTTCTGATCCACTTGTTACAAGTATCCGTCCAAAAGGAAATAAGTTTGTAAAAAAATCTTCTTTTAAGGAATTTTATGAGCTTACGGATTCTGAGAAAAGTGATATCGAATTTGTTAACATAAATGATTTAGCGGACATCGATTCTGAATTTGAATTAATTGATGATGATGATGATGACGAAGATAATTAAATGATGTTATTGTTTTAAAATGTGTAACTTAGTAAATTAGAGCTTACATCTTAATTATTTATTGTACTTTTAATGAAACTAGGTAATTTATTATCAACTTACTTAAAAGTCATACTCTCATCAGTTCTTGTGAATATTTTTGTTAATATATATTTCTGTATATATATAATATATTTATAGACCTCTTAATAAGTCTGTCTGCGGTTTAAAGTAAATACAAATGGGGAAAAAACGTTTTTTTTTTTAAATTTTCATTTCCTTTTATCCCAGAAAGTGCACATTTGGCGCACTATGTGTCTTAGTATTAAATATAGCTCTTAGTAATAGCATTACGATATTAGAGACCGCTACTTGAAACAAGCCCGGAATCAGGAGGGAGAGAGCTCGATACACTCATTTTCATAGTAAAATTTCACATTTTCTCAAATTACTCCCGAAATATGGGAGTTATGAAGAAATTCATCACCACAAGTTATGAAGGCATTAAGTAATCGAATAAGATGGCATCATTAGTTTGGCATAATTTTACTCTTTTTTTTCGGACATGTCTACGTCCAACCGCTCCCATACATTCGTTCCACTGTGCAACGGTACAAAATAATGCTAGCCTTAAGGTCGTATCTTGTGGTAACAATGTCGAAGTAGTAGATAATGTTAAATTCCTGGGGGTCTACATTGACGCGTTATTAAACTGGAAAGTTGAGACATTGTCTGTAACGAAGTCTGTTAGCTCTGCGTGCTATGCACTCAGAAGCCTGAGAGATGAACTGACTTTAGCCCAACTTAGGACGGTATACTTTGCTTTGGTTGAGTCAAGGCTCAGATATAGTATTGAGTTTTGGGGCAACAGCTACAAGTACAACGTCGACTCGACATTTGTAATTCAAAAAAGAGCCTTAAGGACAATGCTCCGCATGAAACAGACAGAATCGTGCAGGGACCACTTCATCAGACTTAACATTTTGACAGTGCCATGTCTCTATATTCTAGTGTTGTTATCCAACTTTGTTAAGAATTTACACGAGACAGATGAGGAAAGGCAAGCTAGACAAAATACTCGTAGGAAAGACTTACCTTCCACAATCCAACCAAAATTGAACGTGGTTCATCACAGTCCCAGAGTTCAATCTGTCTTTTTATACAACAAGTTGCCAAATGAATTCAAAAGCATTAACAGCATAAACTTATTTAAAAACATATTTATTGAGGAGGGGCTACTACAGTACCTATTGTGAATTGTTATTTGTGTTTATATAATTTTCTTGTATATTATTTTTTAATTTTGGTTAATGAATTTTTAATTTAAATGTAATGTTGCTGGTTATATAATTATTGTTACTGAATTACTGACATATGTATTTTTTTTTTCTTGTGTATTTTTATTATTAATTATTGATTCATTTTAAATGTGTAATGAATTTTAAATATGAATGTAATGTTTCTACTTTTTTATTATTATTGTTTCTATCATCACTAAAATGTTTCAACACAATGTATTTTGTTAAGAAATAAATGACTTATGACTTATGACTGTGTTGATCGCCCGGAGGACACGGTAGAGCATACGGTGGAGGTCTGTCCGGCCTGGGCAGAGCACCGCCGTGTCCTCGTGGAAGCGATCGGCGGCAGAGATCTCTCGCGTCCGGGCCTGGTTCAGGCCATGGTACGGAGCGAGAGGGCTTGGGCAGCCGTCACCTCCTTCTGCGAGGCAGTAATGCTCGCGAAGGGGGAGGCGGGACGGTTGAGGGAAAGGCAAATTTCGCGCCCTCTCACCCCTAGCCGCCGCAGGAGACGCCCTGGGCGTCGGGAATCCCGGGCGGATTTCCGGCCACCGTAGGCGCGGGCTTGCGGACGGTGAGCAATGGGTAGCTCACAGTCCGGTAAGGACCAGGCCCGGGTCGATGGCGTATTGTATTCCACGCGCGCCTCTAAGAGATGTCTTCAGCACAAGTGTAGGGGTCCACTAGGGCCGATGCCTGCCGGGGTGGCGGGAAGGTACTAAAGCGTCACCGAGGCCCCTGGCAACACAGTCAACGAAAGGAATACGAGTGGGTTTTAGTCAGTAAGAGTCTGGCACACCCTCCCGCTCCGCCCAGAGCGGGAGAAGTTATTTGATGATTTCACAACCAAAAAAAAAAAGGCATGGCAGTAAACTCGCCCCTATTATATGGGACTTAAACATAACTGGCGAAATGTGGGTGTACTACAGGTACAACTCTGCCTAACCTTTTGGGGATTAGGTACAGCCGTGATATTGTTATGTCAACACGTCATATTTTTGCCTATAAAATACCGTGTAGTGAGTGAACAAGATATTGTGCGTGTTCTGGCTTTGAGCCATTGTCTGCTGATTTATGATAATAGCATTCAACAAGCGCTTGAGACATGACATCATGCATGCCTCATCACTGAGGGTGTTGAAATTTCAAGAATGGCTTGATGTTACTTAGGTATACGATCAGCCTATAATATTCCCACTGCTGGGACACAGACCTCCTCTCTGTGAGAGGGAGTGGGCCGTAATCCACCACGCGGGCCCAGTGCGAGTTGGTAGATGTCACATGTCTTTGAATTTTCGGTTCTAGGACATGTTGATGTTACTTGCCGGACATTATTTTATTTACCGATAAGTAGCTTTTTTTTGTAACGTTTTTAACGTCGCTCGTACCATTGCCATAAGGTATAGATAATGCGACCGCTGTTTTCAGTCATCGAAATCAAGGAATTCTCCCTCTAATACTCGTATGGAGATGGAACGTTCGGTAGGTTTATCTTCCTTCACATAGTAAAGATGAATCGCCCCCTTTATCTAAGTGCAGGCTTAGCATGACACTCTCGGGCTTGCGGACGGTGAGCAATGGGTAGCTCACCGTCCGGTAAGGACCAGCCCCGGGTCGACGGCGCGTTGTATTCCACGCGCGCCTCAAAGAGATGTCGTCAGCACAAGTGTAGGGGTCCACAAGGGCCGATGCCGATGATACTAAAGGGTCACCGAGGCCCCCGCAACACAGGCAACAGGAAGGAATAGTTACGGGTGGGTTTTAGTCAGTAAGAGTCTGACACACCCTCCCGCCCAGAGCGGCAGAAGTTATTTGATGATTTCCCAACCAAAAAAAAAAGCATGAAACTCTATTTCTTCGAAGAATAGACACGGCTCTTTCTATAAGTATAAAGTGACATTGCGTTTCTCCATTTTTGACACCTCACCGTAGAAATCCTTCTACAATCTGTCATTTTGTCTTTCGTTTCTAACGATCTTTGTCTAGGTCCTTTTTTATGTAGAAGGATTTCTACGGTGGGATGTCAATAAAGGAGAAACGAGTGGATTTCTCTCAGCCTAATATTGTTTGATAAACACGATTATTAAACAAAATTTCGATAAACAGATTGATGTAAACAACTTATCGTAGCTCTATCGTTATACTGAGTTCAAAAATATAATTAGAAAAGTTGTCAATACTATCAGTTCTACGAAAAACATAGTCTATTCAAGCCGCGGTCCATGCATCAAACGTGACAGTTTTAAAAATAAATCGCGCTATCTAGCGGACGTGTCGACGACGCGGCGCAAGCTGTATCTATTTATCGCACCATATCTCTCCCTACAACAATACAGACAAAATAAATAAATGTGCTCGAGCCCGGATCCGGCGACCCTTCTCTACGCACGTAATCCATTCCAAAATGTCCGTTTATTTTTCTATGTGAGGCGCTCTCAGTAAAAAACAACGCGCCTGAATCGACCGAGTACCCGTGCGAAAGGGACAGAAACACTCGGCGGCCGAACAGCAGCGGGCGGGGCACTGCGTCGCGTTCTCCCATTGGCCCGCTGTACGCAGCGCCCGCCGCCCGAGTTTCACAGCCAATCGTGATACATCTTGTTTCTCACGTCCCGCGCCCCGCGAGGCCCAAAATACCGACCTTTCACGAATGCCAACCCGATTCGATACGACCGAAAATGCCTTAGTTACTTCACGCGCGCACTGTTGACTGGTCGCTTTCGCTCGTTTCCCGCGAAAATACTTACCAACTGTTCTCGCCGACTCTATACTTGCGGCCGGTCTTTACGCGAAATGTGCATCGCTTCAGGTGGTTTACACCCATCAGCTGATTGACTCAGGTATAAATTATTATTTTATGTTCAGGTATTCCCTAACAAGTAATAATAAGGGTGGTGAAATTAGAATTTCGATATCTATCGAGAATCGTGAGATAAACGAATATTTTTGTGCCGGATGATCGAACGTAAAAGCGGTGTCCTCGTAATCAACGTAGGCTGTTCGGAGCGGCAACGTCGCGCGTAAATAATAGGGTAGGCGCTCGGTCTTTCTCTCGCAGCTGGCGCATAGCGGCAACGTCGCGCTCGCCGACTTTATTGTGCCTCCACCGCGGCGACCGCGTGCCGCGCTCCCGTGCCGCACACCGACACACCGCTGCGGGGAATCGCCCGCCAGGCCGCCACCGACTCGAGCGAGACGCATTCACTACGCTCTGCCAACGCAATATACCTACAGTACCGACACGACAACGTACTCAATCATGATTACTTCACATTTGCATTAAATACTAACTTAGGGTTAATTCTGGTCTTATCATCCTACTTAATATTGTTTACTGCTTATATACTTAGGTATATACTATGTTATTTACTTTTTTATGTACTATATAGATATGTATTTTCACATACCTAAACAGTAACTCTATTCATAACACCAACATGACTCCATTATATTGATTACAATAGTATTTTACTGGTGTTTAATAAGTTTATGCGCTGAAAACACAAAACTGATGAAAATTAAACTTGTTTACAGAATATCGAGCGGGTGTTGGCGGACTGGCGGCGCACTCTGTCGGCAAGGAACGTAGTAAGGCACGCGGGGCGCGCGGGGCAGGGGCTTCCTCCCCCTACTTCAGTTTCGGCTGTGACGTTGTGCAGAGAGGACGCGCTGCTGCGTACCGCAAAAAAGGATCGTTCGCGCGGCAACTTTGAACAGTGACAGTGTGAAGGAGTGTGTTGTGACAGAGAATGTGTATCGGATTGCAGTGCGCTACCAAACGGATGCAGTGATTTGGATCACAATACTTGGATTGCAGTGATTTTGGATTTGGATTTTCACTTTTTCCAACTATCAAACTGGGGATGCATAAGATGGAGCTCGGTGACAGCGTGTACGCCGCTGAGCGTATCATGAAGAAGAGAATTAGAAAGGTGAGCTTTATTTCTTTATAAAACATTGCCGTAACAGATTCTAACCTTGCGAAACTTGCATGCGAGATCACATATCAGTGGCGGGTTCGATTGGTGGCTTTATTTGTAAACTGCTTGTGTCGCAACATGCGAACGCTTGATTGTTTTTGCTTGCACCGAATTTCAAAACATGCTTTTATAACTCTTTATATAAAATGCATCGCTGAGCATGATCGTAGTTTACATTTTGTTTATTAATCCCAGTATTGTGATGTGACGGCAGCTGTTCAGAAATTATCGCAAGGGTTTTGTGTTCCTTTTCACGGGTGTTTTTCGATTCTTATTATTATGAAGAGTCCCCTTACATAAGTCTGTATAAAGACTGGGGCCGCAGTGAGAGACTGAATACTTCTTTATAAATGCTGCCCTTCTCGAGATTACATTAAGTTTTTGACAGTAAACAAGTTTGGACGAGCTGTGCGAGGGGTAACCTTGCCATATTGTAATATGCCTTTTTCATTGGAGTCGTTCCCCGTTACTAACCTGATCCCTATAATGATAACAATAAATTTTGCTTTTGGGTTTCGTTTTTTATTTGCTTTTCCTAACTGCATGTTGGGGTCACTGGGGGATTCATTGTCAGTCGTCGATGGTATCTGTACCGGGTCTTTTGAGACAGGAAACAGGTTCATTAGGTGACTTATCATCTATCATTCATAACTCTTGAAAACAATTGGCTCAAGACACTAAGTAGTATTAAAAACACCTCGATAGAATAATATGGACTGACTGAAATGAATCCCACTATTGTTTGTAAGTAAAACATCAACGAGGCGACCGTGAAGGTAAGTCTACTGCCAAGTCTGCGAGGTGTTCATAAGGTAAGTGCAGCCAACCATGTGGAAAGACTTGCCATTACGAAATAATAGGTAGACTAGGGTTGCCAGCCCTTAGTGTCCTGCTGAACTACTATATTTTTATTTCAATACAAAATGGCGAGATGATCGCTATAGGGCCAGTATTATAATTAATCTCATCAAAGCTGAATTCATGATATTTCGTAACCTTATTTGAGATTGAGATAAAGAGTATTATGTTATGTTACATTAAAAACAACCTGTTATTAAAGGATCATAGTAGCAACAATAAGTATTTCAAGAAAAAATGTTTTTGAAACATTCCTACTTACTATTTTTTTTTCGCCAACTATTTTTACAGGCAATGGCTTCGAAAATACATTATTTGATATAAAAATGTTGGCAACCCTAGGTAAGACTGATCGCTGATACAATAAACATTGGATGTTACGACACAATGTTGATACAGGACTTGGTTCCTACATTCCTTAGTTCTGTCACCCATTGTCAAATAGCCCTCTTGGCACATTTTCACGCTTCTTCATTTTCTTTTTCCGTCCATCGAAATTATTCATTGGTTCTTGAAAATACGCTTTATTTGGCGGCTTAAGAAAGATTATTTTCTCTGTGGTCGATCTTTTTCAAATAAGAAGTTATGATCCCTTTACTGTATTATAAAACCAATACAATGTATTTTACATCTTTGCCGGCCTTTCGTTACCATGGCAGCGTTACGTGGATCAAAGAATAAGGAGTTTAACGGCTCCTGTATACAGGCAAAACGTGACAGCGCGACGCGATTTTTGTAGAACAATTTCCACTAAGTTTTCAAAGAAATTGTTTTACTAGAATCGCGACACGCTGTCACGTCACGCCTGTCTGCCGGAGCCGTAATGTTTTCCGTGCCAAACTGATGCTATCTAATGTCTCTCCATTTATTCTTCAGTCTTCTTGCTAACTACTTCTTGTCAATGCAGTATGCTTGTCTCAAAAACAAATAGGTAACAATTACAATAAATTAAATGAATTCAATTCAATAAGTTTTAATTTTACTTCCCAAAATAAAGTTTCGTTAGGATTTTTTTACGTTACAGTTTTGGTATTTAACTTAATGCTTCGTACAAGGTGATATAAAATATGGCAAATCGTTTCAATGGTCAACCAGCATACTTGTATGCCCTCCGTAAACAAGGACCAGTTTAGTGTTTTTTTTTTTTTAGTTAAAACTTCTTTAGGCGCGTTGAGCCATTTTTAGTAGGGGAAAACTTATGGGTTCGCATCACTAACATGCCTGCGCCGACATCCTGTAGTAGCAGTAAGTGAAGTTAAATCGACCACGTGAAAAGTTTTATTTGTGTATACTGTGCCTTATTGTGTTTTAGGTAGTCATTATTTTATTGAAGTGAAACCTTCTTTAGGCGCGTTAAGCGATAATTTTTCACTTCTGTCGGCAGTCCCCATGACTGCCTGTTTTTTTTCGTTAGTATGCCTAACTGAAAATTTTTGTTTCGTTTCCTAAATTACACAAACTCAACTAAACACGTTAAACTGCAGGATTAATTTTGGCCTTTGTATACAGGAATTCATATCGTGTTCTAAACTGTTGTACACCCTCTAATTTTCATCCTTATCGTGTCCGTTTTATTTGACTTGAGTGGTACTTATTTACACGTGTCGAGCGCTCTAGTGTATTTTGATTTGTGTTTGACTTTCCCGCGGTTCGTCCATTTGAAGAAAAATTGGCAGGTGTACACCGAGCTAAGGAAGTGTTTCTTAGCTCGGTGTACACCTGCCAATTTTTCTTTCCATCACCTTATTATCTATTATCACAAGCTAAACATGAGATCTGCTTCTAGATTTAAATCTAGAAGCAGATCTCATAATTAGGTACATATTTCGAATAAACAACTGGATTCCAACTTAAAAACACTTTGATTCAATATTATTACGATAAAACATGCAACATGTTGTTTAATCAAAGAGTTCCATTAAGTCATTCCAACATTAAGATCTTAATCTTTTAAAGACTTACACAATTTTTTACTCGCCACAGAAAATTTTAACGCTCTCTTCAAAAATTTTATATTTAAGCGCAAAAAGGCTTTGTGGAAATTGTAACCTGCGTCATTTGTAAAGTGTAGGAATTATAGTGATTAATTAGTATTGTAGTAATTTATTATTAGGTGCTATGTGCGAATGTGAACCTAGTTCATCATAAAAATAATCTATATTTTTAAGCCTTTAACAATATTTCTCAGGAATCTAGCAGGCGAAAAACTTTAATCAAAGATTCTTGAAATAGGTATTGAATTCAGAACTCTAGTTCATTTCAAATTCTGATCTTTCAATTTTCTTGGAAAAAAAACGCATAAACAAGTCCGCATATTCTAGAACAATGTCCAAGTAACGATCTTGATTTTAAATTATAGATAGCTTCTGCCCGCGACTTCCGCGTAAAATTACTTGTTTTTTCTGCAATACTGAAGCTTCGCAGTAGTGAAAGAATTTTCGGAATCGGATCGGTCCGAAGATCACCCCTTACTTAGAAATTTTATCTCTTTATAATATTAATGTAGATTGAGTATACAATCTTAAAATTTTAATGGAGATTCATGTTAGAGCATCGTTCTAAAACCCAGGTCTTAGGTATTTTTATCAAAGAGAGTCCAATGGGGCTCAAAGTAACGTCATAAGCATCGTTAATCTTCGTAATCATTTTATAAGATAAATACTAGATTATTTAGAGATTGTTCAATGACTGACTTGACATCTTACTCGTAAGTCCCCGAAACACCACTGTCTCTTATTCCTAAATCAGTTTTAATATTGACTAGATTATTTTAAAGATTGTTCAATGACTAGACATGAGATCTTGAGTCCCCGAAACACCACTGTCTCTTATTCTTAAATCAGTTTTAATATTTACTAGATTATTTAGTGAATGTTCAATGACTAGACATGAGGTCTTAAGTCCCCGAAACACCATTGCCTCTTATTCCTAAATCAGTTTTAATATTGGCTAGATTATTTAGAGATTGTTCAATGACTAGACATGAGATCTTAAGTCCCCGAAATACCTACCACTGCCTCTTATTCTTAAATCAGTTTTAATATTACCGTTCATATTAAAAAAATACCTATTTTCGCTCTACTGAATTTAGTGTGTATTCAAAATCAATAATAGAACTCGATCAAATGAAAGACACAACTCTGCCTAATCCTTCGGGGAGTGCAGGTGTGATGTTATTAAATGTTTATCAACTAAAAATACGATCTCCAAGGTGGAGTTTACTCTTGCAATAGTTGCCATATTAAAACCCCTCCCCTCTTCATTATTAAGTCAAATGAGTGAGTCGTGTATGTATATGATATTTGGTATCTTGGTTGATTATATTCTCAGTATGATCTCTTCCTAAGCGTCTATTGTTAAGCTGGTTCACCATACATAACTAATCTTCTATATTTATACTGACTGTTGAATAGACCCCACCCACGTTGAGCTATAAATCCCAGATGGGCTTTTAAGCATTACGAACGAGGTTCCCAATGTCATAAGCAATTAAAATATTTCTCACAGTTCGGACTTCCAAAGTTCCCAGCCGAAGTTATTTTGGCTTCTATTAACGCCTTTACCGCATCTTTTAAAATAGCACATTTTGGTCCACTATACTCAGCTGTATTATGAAAATGCATAATAAGCGGACCATGTTCCTCCAATAATTTACCGTTTATTTTAAATACAGACCGTTATCGTAAATCACGGTTGATTAGATTACAAGAAACAATCAATTAGTACGACACGACCACAATTTCACTCTTATTTCATTATTATGATAGGTCTCACTCATGCCGCCAAAAGTTTCCAACGCCCGCTTACCAGCGCCCGTGTCAATTTTAGGAAACTACTTAATATCAAAACAAACGCGAACCAATATGAACTCATTCTAAAACCAACCGAATAGAGACCAATTTCGTTTACCTCTTACTCGCCTTGTTATCTGCCAGCGTGGTCTAATACAAATGAAACATCTTGAAACAAGGGATTATGTGTTCTATCACTCTAACATAAAGCGTAAATTCGGTTAACTACCAGGCGTCAACATAGAAACTCCTACAGAGCTCTGTAGCCCTGGTATCTCGGAGTAAACGCGCCAGTATTCGGCTTCGACCGAACAGCCATCGAGTTGCGCATGCTCCCCGCCGTTTCGTTCAGCCAATCAGCGTCGAGCAATATTCCGGCCTGCAAAATATCGTAGTGTGTTTGCAGCTATACAAATTAAAGTTTTTTTTTATAACTATATTCTCTGACGGCGGTTTAATTAAATTTGTAATCATAACATTTCAATATTTATTCTATTTCATTAAAAAAGTTTTCAGTTTAGTACTATCGCTACATTTACTTTGGGTCTTACCCTGCACTCTGTTAGCCAAGTGTCGTACAACATAGTTCGAAGACTATTGAATAGATGGCGCTATTTGCATGTATTGAAATTGAAGCAATTATAAAAAAAAGTACTATTTGTCGGCAATTTTTTAAGGCAACCCGTATAACTGTGAAACTTCAGAAGCGATTTCAGAATGAATTACTCCCTGTTGTTTCTGCTGCATAAAATGGTGATTCCCTTCTTTTGACGCACAAAAAAATTTGAAATAAAAGCATGGGAAAAATAATTTGGGTCTGGTACCCATGCTAACGAATAATGTAACGGCCTTTTTCACAAAATATACAAAAAGCTGACAAGACGCAAAAAAATAAGCCGTTATAGGGTCACGGCAGTGTGGTGCCGATAATAATTTGAAACTCGTCCGGAGTGTGCATTCGGAAGCGACACAAAAGCGGCCAAATTTTCTATAAATAATCGCTTCACAATGCTTCACCGTAATTTTATCCATCCCTGTATTGGAATGAAATAAAAAAGTGCCAGGGGAACAGAGTGATCTGTGGAGTTGACACGTGTATTAGGTGATTTAATAAATTGTACGTGGGTTACACCTCCTTACACAGGAAAATAAACTTCGTTACAAACCTAAATAATAATCTTGTGGTACTTTTGGTTGTTACATTTTCTTACTATTTGTGTAAATTATTTCACTGCTCTCAAAACGGTGAAGGAAAACATCGTGAGGAAACCGGCATGTCCTAGAACCAAAAATTCGAAGACATGTGACTTCTATCTACCAAACCGCACTGGGCCCGCGTGGTGGATTACGGCCCACTCACTCTCACAGAAAGGAGGCCTGTGTCCCAGCAGTGGAAACATTATAGGCTGATTATGTAATGTAACTCGAATTTTCGTATGATAAAACAGGGTTGCTAGTAGCAAAGATGGGAATGTTGAGATGGATGTATGAAGAGGCGAGAAATGATTAAGTAAGGAATTGAGTCGTAACAGAGGAAGATGTAGCGCCAGAGATAGATCAGCTGTTGTAGGAGAGAAATTGTTAGTTTTGGTATGGGTTTGTGATGAGAAGGGATGATACGCTTGGACTGGGAAGTGATGAATATATATGTTCATGGATTGTGAGAGAGTATTGATGACTATAAAGTGATGATAACGTGACGGATGACGGAAGAATAGAAGAGAAAAGCTATTTAGTTTTGATGAACAGGAGTTAAGAAGAAAGTAAGACTTAAAGAGGTTGTTAGTAGATTATTAACAACCTCTTTAAGTTTACCAAGTTCCAAACGTGGTATCGTAGGACCAGCTAAAAACTGAACCAGAAGGGATACGTGAAGTGAGTCAACCATTCACATTCAAAGTTGAGTCCAAAACTTTTAGTAGCGCGTGAACTCTACAGATATCTTTGTCATACATCGCTCAACATACCTTGTGTCTTATATACTTACTCCGTAGGTACCAACCAACCCTCGAAATATAAAAAAAATCCTATGTGAAGGGTCCCCTATATTTAGAAAGCATACTTAATCGCATGCACGTACGCTCCGAATATTAAACTGGTGAATGGGGAAGCGTCATATGGGGACCCCACACAATTAAAGCTGAGTCTGCATTGTCTCATGCACGCTCGCGTTCCGTTACACCACAGCCGAATGCCTCCGTTGAGAACTAACGATCAGGTGATGATAAAACAAAGCCGCCAATTGAAAATCGCTTCTATCGAGTCGTCTTACAGACCGACTCTAATCGATTTTATTCCGATTGTCTGTTTGAAACACGACTCTTTATCACCGACACCGATCTTGGCTTTTTAATACGTCCGTACCATTTTTTAAAGCAGTGAACGGCGGCTGAGCAGAATATGGACACCGTTACAGGAGTGAGGAGGCACATAAAAACGTAGAGACAAGTTGGCGCTTGGTGCTCCGCTGGCGTCATTATAATATGCGCCTGCTGACTCCCCGCCGGTCGTTATGCCCCACGCATTATTATGTAAATGTAAAACGAAAAGGAAAGGACGGCGTTTTTTTGTCCACCTTTATCTGATTCAGATAAGGATGGTAATTAGTGAAGGATATTGCGGGTCGGCGCCGCAGGTGAGATGTTCCCACGTGATGCCACATTTCTAGCCATTGTTCGGCAGTGAAACCGCGCTCGTTAAAATATCAACGAACGTTGCACGCTACCAGGCCTATGATTATTTCGCACTTTAATTTATTACTAAACCAAATAATTGCACTCGCTGCATGTCACTTGTCGTGCAAACGCGACTCGTCTCGAATAACAACAATATTTGCACATTGTTTAATACGTTCAATAACAATGGAATGTAATCAGTTACGGCGCTGTTATGAAGGGTAGACGAGGGTCAGGGTATCACAAAATATTTGTTGTCTCCCTGCGGCACCCCTACGCCAAAACCACCCGCTCGTCATCATTGTGTTTTTTTTTTCTTATCTGGCGCGGAACCCTTATCTCTGTCCTGCCGTGGGGTGTGATCTCACTTAATTGAGTTATTACTGACGTATTTATTACGGGAATATAACGAACGTATCTTTAATTTCACCCTTTAATTTTGTTATCCTTTTTGTTTTTAGAGGACTTCGCCCAAAACTTTGATGAAAAAAGATGTACCTACACCATTTTTTCTTCTTTCATCAATTTAACCAAGTAATTTATTCACCTAATTCGGTACTCGATGTCGAATTTAACGAATCGAGGCACCCACTAGCCAAATCTCGCGTCCCCTCGTCTAAACTAGTCACAAGTGTTTGCTCTCCGACTTGGCCACAAGTGGCGAGGGTCGGAAGCCCTTTTGTGTCAAACCAGGGACCTGCTTACCTTGCCAGAACCGGTAATTTGTACAAATATGCCTCCTTAGGTGTATTACGGAAACTATAATCATTCTGGTACAATTTGCAAGACCCAAGAAAAAAATCTACTTTGGTTTGACCATTAGTGTATATTTTTTCTCGTCAAGTTTTCTCTGTAGCATCAAGCGTGAAGAAGTCGATGACAATCGGTACTTGTCAAGTACGTCGATTTAATTGTGCCTGAGTCGATGACCGTGCGACCGCTAAGCGCAGTCCCCGTTCTGAACAACCGTTTTATAATACCGATATAATTGTAGACTACTGTTTATTTCTGGCATACTGCTCTTTCTAAAGCGGTGAGCACAAGAAAGAAGTCATGACTTTTCAATTCAGTTACTGTGTAATTTGAAAATACTTCCTGGAACTGTATCATGTTGATCATGCACGTGGCTCCACCATTTATAATCTACAATTAACGTGCTATGGATGTTAATGGTGATTATAATGTCCTCCCTAAAAATAGCACATACCTACTCTTCAGCATAAATATAAGTAATAACCACTCCTCCAAAAAATAGGATATCGTTTTTACAACACCATAAACAGTAACAAAAAATAGAGCATAAATTGTAACACTCTTATCTGTCAGCCGTTCTCATCAAGCACGATCGTAATCACAACCATTAGTAATTCAATTCACACCTCCTTCATATAAAAATAATGACTATTAGGTATTTCATCTACTGAGAACGTAGTAAATAAACATTGAGAGAGAAGAACGAATACGTCCGCATCGTAGCTCAGTCGCGAGCCGACTGACGCCCGGCATGCCTCGTGTGTTTGCCGCCGTCTCGCCGGCCGGTTGGTAGACTTGCTTGCCTTGTCTGACATATCAATTTTCTCTCGCACACACAGCTCTGGTTTCAACCGTATACTATTCAGCATTTCTGTGCTCCTGGTATTTGAGTTACGAAAGAATACGCGCGATATTGCGCCGAGCTGAATCGAGAGAGAAAAAAACGTCTTCCTTTGAAATTGTATTTTTATGACATTGATTGTATTTTTTAAATATTTGCGACCAAGGAAAAACTTGTTTTCTTCATTGTTAATGTCGCATTGTGTGCAGTTTATGGTGTTATGATGTCATTCTGTTCGCAATCGCAGTTACATAAAATGTAGATTGATTCGTCTATTCAAAGTCTGTCTAGTAATTTGTTTAGCGGTGTCGACGTACGCATACAGAAAGGTTGGCATATCGTGGATGCATGGCAAATGGACACTGATAGGTACGTCACGTCCGGCTCCGTGGAGGTCCATACGTGGTTTGAATAAACACGAGCGTTGTTCGGGGTGTGAACCTCGTCCAATTTAACCCGTTTGTAATGCTCGACGCGAGGCCGACGCGGCGACAAACTATCGATGCTAATTGTTTGCTCAATAAACGTCCGTCCGTTATCTAACTATACTATGCTCTATTTATTAATGAAATTACATAAAATCTCGATTGGTATCCATCCATCTATCATTCTATGAATCAATTGATTAAAGTAGACTTTTAAACAAGTCCTTGTTTATTTATTTACCCTAAGATTTGCAGTTACAATATTGGTCTTAGAAACACTCAAAACACAGATACCTTCCCTTCACCTTAAAGAGTAACTTTGAGACGATGACAGCACTTCATAAATCTTCATTCCAAAGTACTACACAACCAGCAAACTAGCATCAAATAGAAATCGACAAATCATTTCCAAACGCCTCTGAAAAATGAATCACGACATCGTTATTGCGCCAATCGCCCGCGGCTCGCGACCCGAGATTCATCCTGTCATTTTTCCACCTTCCCTCACCCTCCTGCTCTCTCCGGATCCCTCCATCCCTTTTAACGCTTCGAGACCGAGACTCCCCCGCTCTACGAAATTAAACGCAGCAATTGAATTATATTCGAATCTACACCGTCGGGAGCTTTAATATTGAGCCTGTTATTCCTTGCCGTGAATTTTTTAAAGTGCTCTTATATTGAATTTTAATGCTTTCGAAGTGAGCATTGCCATATCGAAAATGCAATATACAAATTGTATTAATTATCCGGTTATCCTTATTGACAAATGCTTCGTAATATCGTTGTACGAGTATATTGACGCGTTCGGTTTTCTTCGAACTCTCGGAATGCTTTCAGCTTTACTTCTTAAAGTTTACTGAAACAAAGTAACTTAGTTGAAGACCTATGAACCTACCTTATTGGCAAAATCTATCAAAGGCTACCCAACGTAAATACACTCAGTATTGATTGGGTTTCATTTACATAAACCCGCTGACTCTCGCAACAGCATGTTCACATCTCTTAGTTACATATCCCTGTCAGAATTAGAATTGTCTTCTAACTAGTCGCCTCCAAGAATTCCAGTCCTGTTAGCGTAGGTACCGTAACAGGGAGGACGCTAATAAGCGTCAAAGCGTAGGTCGTGCGTAGACTCGTCACGCTTTCCTGGGCAAGCAATGCGTCCCCGTGCAGTCACGCATTCTAAGTCTAAGTCTGTAAACTGAGCTATGTGGTTTAATATGACCAGTGGCCTTAGATTGGCCTAAAAATACCAAATTAAAACAAAGCCTATGAAAACAAGACATTGGTATATCTCGATGATGCAATGTATCCCGGGTATGGTCACATTGTCTTAATAGTATCTATTTTCATATTTACTAGTCGAAATGAGATTTGTACAAGCTTACCTATTATGACTACTAAAAAATGTAGGTACGCAGTTGAAAATCTATTGATGAAGACGACATTGAAATAGCAAAGGAAAAATGATTTACATAGATGATTTAATGTGTTTCTAAAATTGTCACACATTATTTGTTATATTATTGGCAATACTTTTGGAACTCAGGATTTCATAATTGTAATGCGCAGTAATCATGTGTTTGTTGATCTGAAATCTGCATAAATAGTTACATAAACATTTGAATTGAATATACCCCAATGATTGAAATCGAGTGTTCCCGATTTGATGCATTCTCGTTTATATTGTAGGCAATATACTATGATTTTGCACATATTAGTAAACACACATTGATCTATAAAATCTCCGAGTGAAATTACTAACTACGTTTTATGTGTCCCCGAGTGAATCCTCACCTACTTTCCTATATTTATTTTATTTTTAAATAATCTCCATAGATATCCGCGGAGTAATCTCCTTTGCTTCTATAATTCTAGAATCTACGTATATGAATCATGTGTATGTGTGTCAAACAGAATTTAAATTAAAAACTTAATGGACACAAATTAACAAACATCTGCAGCATCACAATCCATTTAGTCAAACAAACCCTTTCACGGTTCCGCAGGCGTCATCCGGGCAATTTGAGAGGATTCATGTTTAAACGCCTGATCGGTCCCGGGTGGGGCACCTAACTGAGCTCGAACCATTAATCTAACCCTCCCCGACCGTCTCCGACCCTCCGCGACCCTCCCTTGCGACCTCTCCGGTACGAGAGCTTGGAACAATTTGCAATAGCTTGATGAACGAGCGGATATATTGTATGGACTTGTTACTCTGAGTAAGTTTACAGTTTTGCTTTGCTGTGGTGGAATTGTTTTAAAGAGTATCTCGTTATAGATAAATTCATTATTTTCGGACAGCATGGCTTTCTTTTTAGTTGAAAAATGTATAAAAATTATTAAGTACCTTAATTTGTTAAATCTAGATTCAGCACTGGTAACTGTGATTTAGCTCCTAAGAAGCAGCTTCATTCAATTTTGATTATATACGAACATGATTTAGTGTCTGCTTAGTTGATGTAATGGTCGCAAGCGGTACTGCTGAGCATGAGGTCCTGGGTTCAATTCCCAGGTTAGGCAAAGTATTATTGGATTTTTTTATCTGGAAATTCTTAGTAGCAGCCCGGAGTCTGGATTTGTGCCCGGTTGATAGGCTCACCCCCTATTACATGGGGCAATGTGGGTATACTATAGGTAGATCTAAATAGGTACACCTCTGCTCAACCCTTCGAGAAAATGGCGTGATGTTATGGTATGATTTAGTGTTTTAGCAGCTCATATCCTAGTAATACACTCTGTGATTCTCGCAGCATCTATGTCGCAGTTAATGCGGAACGCCCTCATCCGTTGAGTTTTGTCACAGCTAGTTATCCCAATATTCCACGAACGGCAAATAGAATTTCTCTGCGAGATTTTGAATTGATTTCACTGGCTGTGCGTGGTTACGGGTCTGCGAAATGATTTGTTCCAGCTTCTATTTCTAAAACCAAAATTGTAAATATGTCTACTGTTTAACTATTGCTTATTTAAAGTATCTTGTTCCCGGTTTTTATCATATTTTCGATGAAGGAACAGACACCGTTTACATCGATGATATTATTATTTTAGCACATTTTTTATGGTTCTAACTTTACTTTGATGCTACGGCTGATTCTTATTTACTCAATTACTACTAATTTAGTACAAAGAAAATTTGTCGCTTGCCATAAGGTCGCTATCCCACCTCCCCCATCCCCATCGTGAGTGCCGTGTCGTCCTATCGTTAACTTGACTATGGATTATGCCGTCTTTCCCATAGTTGTCTATTAGCATCTCCATCAGTGAGACACTCGTTAAATAATCAATTGCTACGCAAATTCCCTTTGATACTTTATTCTGCTATTTTCTCTCCCTCTGTTCACGTTATTGAGTGCAGACTACTGTAGACTCGTCGAATACACGGACGCATTTTGGCTTCGTGCCAGCACTACTAATATTGTATTCCGTTGTTCACATCCCCTTTATCCTTTCGAGAACGTCTCCACTTCGCACAATATTAAAAGACATTTTGACGCGATCGTTGTTAAAGATTATTGTAATACGTTAAAATAAAGGGGAAAGTTCGTTTTTATTAACAGAACCAGAATGTCGCACTGAGGAGAAAGAAATAAAACGGTGTGACATCTGCTTGTTATTACACTGTAATAATTGTGAGGGTGAGGGAAACGAGAGGAGTTTGTGGGTGAGGGATAGGAAAACGAGTTTTCATTAGTGTCTTGTGGTTCATTCCTACTTATATATATCAAATGGGCCTCTATTTCATCATTTTAGGAGTGGTCAGTGTTTTGAGACAGGTGATTTCATCAATATGTTTTCCCCAATGAAAATCCCATTTACAAATACATCGGTTGTTTGGAGCAATGCTTGTACAAACCATCTTTAATAAAATACTACGTACTTGTATGAATTGGCACCTTAGCCAATAGTAGTGCTATTTGTTCCAAAATAAAACTAATCAGTACTATATTATCGTGCAAACGATATATTATGCTTCTATTTTTATTGCTTATCTTATCATTCATCACTAATGTTTAAACGAATATGTAATCGACATTCAAGTAAATAATTATCATCTCTTAATTGTACATTATAGATTACATTCGATTTCTATAGGTACCGATAGTAATCGAATGTAATCTGTGATGTACTGTACAGTAGATACAAAATACGTCAGCACAATATCACCACCCTCCTTTATTTCATTACTCGACCGAGCAATTTGATGTTGCCCGATGATATCCCGTTTCGTGATGCATTGTCAATGTTGTCACCCCCAAGCGACGCACGCTCGTTGCCAAGCATCCTAATCCTAGGGTAATGTGATCTCTTATCATTATAATAATAATTTTTATTAATTAAAATTATAATTTTTCCATCCCTGTTGAATCTGTATCGACTGCATCTAGACTTGTTCATTTTGACAACGCAACTAAATCCAGAATGCTTAGTATTTTTGAAAATATACCATACTACATAGCCCGCGACTTCGTCCGCGTGAAATTTCGGTCTTCGATCCACCGCATCGCATCCCATCGCCCAATGTTGTCACCCCCAGGTGACGCACGCTCGTTGCCAAGCATCCTAATCCTAGGGTACCTAATGTGATCTCTCATCATTATAATAATTATTTTTATTAATTAAAATTATAATTTTTCCATCCCTGTTGGATCTGTATCGACTGCATCTAGACTTGTTCATTTTGACAACGCAACAAAATCCAGAATGCTTGGTATTTTTTAAAATATACTATACTAGCCCACGACTTCGTCCGCCTGAAATTTCGGCCCCCGACCCACTCCACCCCGCATCGCATCCCATCGCCCGCCCGCACAATTACTTCGTTTTCGCTTAGCATTCTTTCTGACTTTTTTTTCTTTTTGCTTGGCTGTCAAGGGTCGTAGCGTACTTATGTTACTTCCTGATAATTCAGCTTTCTATTGGTGAAAAAATGGTTAAAATAGGTCCAGTAGTTATGAGCTTATTCGGAACAAACAAACAAACAAGAAAATATTTCCTCTTAAAAGTATAGACAATGCACGTATCATCAAAAAGGTATTTTTTCTAGTAAAATTTCTGTAGTATCCCGATTCCCGATTTGATTATTAATTAAACCATAGAACAGAGTTGGCATACCAATAGGTAAGTAGTCAGAGGAGATGGAATTACGTCGAACTAGAGTCAAAGCCCAAAGGCCAAAATCTAAAGCCCGGCTTTATACCGCGCTTTGCTTTGCGTAGTCATAGCGTTTGAATAGGACCTTCACCAGTATTATTGTGCGACTAGCTGCGCCCCGCGGTTTCACCCGAAGTCTCGATCCCGTGGGAATATCGGGATAAAAAGTATCCTGTTCTAATCCCTGGATTAGAACAGGTCTAGATGTGCCAAATATCATCCAAATCCGTTCAGCTATTTTAGCGTGAAAGCGTAACAAACAAACAAACAAATAAACAAACTCACTTTCGCAATTTTAATATTAGTTAGGATTATATCGCACATTGCGCTAGCATAACCATTTTTACATATCTAATGTAAATTTTTGTACCTATTACTAATATTATTGAATAAATTTTTGATCGTTACATTGTAAAAACGATGCAATTAATATCACACACAATTATATCCATCACAGGTGTTAGTACGTGCTTGTACATTTATGGTCCTTCGAGCTATGTCACGAACATAGCTTTAAGTTTTCTCGTGTGGTATACAGTGGCGTCAATGTCAATAGACATATTGATGATGGTTGTGAAGATCTCGAAGTGCCCGCTTTCGAAACGTAAAAATTTCTTATCTATCTTCTAAACCACGCCTCACATCAAACCTTAGTGAACTAAGTGAGGCTCCAACCAAGAAGAAAGTTTGGCTGCATGACCCGTTATCCAGCCAGTTTTGTTCAAAATTGAGGCCATAGGAAAATATCACACGGAGATCTCGTGTTATTGGTCAGAACATTCAGCCAGTCCAAGGCAAATTCACGTTAATTCCCGTAATTCCATAAAATAGACGATGCTAACTATCTTACGTTGTGCTTTGAGATTATATGTCTGTTAGCGCATAAAATTCAAA
The DNA here is from genome assembly GCA_905333075.3 of Atethmia centrago. Lineage (NCBI taxonomy): Eukaryota > Metazoa > Arthropoda > Insecta > Lepidoptera > Noctuidae > Atethmia > Atethmia centrago. The sequence goes on along the minus strand of HG995378.1, from coordinate 21,665,312 downwards.
TATTTCCCATGAACCCTTATTAGTTGCTGACTACATTTTCCACGATCTGGAACTTCGAACAGAGTCGTAAATCGTCGGAGCCTTACCAGCTACAACTGCAATCTGGCCTGGGTTTCAACACCAGCACATAGAGATTATTTAACTTCGTACGAATATGTTCGATGTCTAGTGAGTGTATAGCGAAGGTTCGTGATATCTTTTTGGGCGAGATTTCAAATATCTAGTACAGTTCGGTGAATGATACTACTACTATACTACCACTGAAGAGAAAACATGAAATTCAGTAAATACCTACATTCCTGGAAGAGGATTAAACTTAGAGATGCACACAAAAGCGTTTTTAGAAATACTGAGCAAGTTTCACTGGGGATTGACGTTTGACTGATCTCCTAAGAAATAGATGATATTGCTATTACATTATTTTTATCCACCAAAACAGCTTCAAACAACCCAAACGAGACCCACTTAACCTCCATAATTCTCCGTACAATGTTTAAATGATTTATACTCGTTACAATCACTGCTTTATTTGAATATGCGGGCACGTAATTTTGTGTGCACATACATGGACCTAATCATATGCACTTAACTGATATTTATTTGTAAGCTAACGATAGTGAAGATTTTACGTCTATACACTGTTAGGATGAGGCTCTATTTCTTAAGGTAGGATTGGATTATTTTACTACAGCACCAAGACTGATTTTCTATTTACCATTTCGAATTACCTAAAAAGTTCTTGGTCTGCTTTTAATTCTATGGTAACGAAAGATCTCGCTAAATAGGTACCACTTTCTCACGTTTGACCAGTAATACACCAGATGGTAACCGATATTGCGGTCGACAATGATGCACGCTTGCCGAGAAGTCACTCGACACTTGAAGACGTTGTTGTCACTTATCAGGCAAGGAAACACAGATTCCGGCAGAAAATTCTACTCCTTAGCGATATACACAGTAAATTGTGTTGCCAAAGCGCTTTTCGTGTATGAGTAGAATATCATCCATATAGCAGTGCCAAATCATCAGTGCAGTACATCTGGTCGTCTGATGGGCTTGGAGGATTAAATTATGCACATTCTCCAAATCTATCCGATAAAAAAACCCTTTTCAAGTTGCAACTGTGACGATGATCAAGGCTCTGAAGCCTTTTTCGACCATTCGTTTTTTACCCACGGATATGGTTTTACCCTTGCTGTTGGCCAATGCATCGTTGTTTTCGTAAGGAGAGCTATGATTGATCGGCTGCTTGATGTACTTAGTAATCGGGTGGTTTAAGTATATTGTTAACTCTCTGATTCTTTGCCAGCTCCTTACTTTCTATCCGTGGCCAGTGTCTTCATTTTCATGATAATTGCGAGAAAATGTTATGTCAGTTCCGCCACAATTACCTAGTTATCTAGCACGTAAATAGAATATTTGTCCATCCATACTCATAATGTCCAACATAGTCACATCCATCAAATCAATCAACACCGATTATCAACACGATTGATCCTATCAACATATCACACCTGCGTCGATAGGGATTATCGTTAATTATTCGCGTTAATTGCAACGCGGCTTCCGATCAACGCTAATTGGCGTCTGTGCTTCCGAGACACGGTCCGCCCATGGTGCGATTACAACCATCAAACTTCCCAGCACCGTTCTACTATCAAACATTCTAAAATCAACCTTAGGCCATCCACTTAAGGGCCATGTTACCGATATAGGTAAAGTTGTAGGTCGGCACAGGCGCGCGGGGGTGGAGTGAGACGAAGCGGGGGTGGAGTTCCTCTCCCTTCGCCCCGCCCGCCCCGCGCTTCGGCCAATCACCGCGCGACAACCGAACGACCTCACCTTGCCCACACGTCCCAGCGGATCCTTTTTATTTATTTTTTTAACGATTATGTCTTTGTTTGCTTTCTGACTTTGTAGTTTAAATTGACTGTTCAGTTGGGTATTTATTAGTATTGTTGAATACAATAGAGGCTTTGGTTTGAGAAAGTCTTGGGTCTTTTTTGGTGTGGTTCGAGAAAATAAGTTCGGTATTTAAATAGAATAGGTATTTTTTTTTATTAAATATATCAAGTGTGATTTGTTTTAATATCTTTATAGGTTTCGTGATAAATAATTTTCCAAATTTTTGTACATTTTGGATAAATAAGTATGTAGGTTGTGCCCTCAAATACGTACCTACCTGTCTGTATCTTAATACGCAATGAATAATTACTTAAGTTTTTTCTCCTCCTATACAATACAACGAACGACTTCACATTTAAAGCATAAGCTGCTGTTATACAAGTATCAATTTTGACCAAACTAGAACATTTACTTGGACAACCCAATACTTCTTCCAAAAAATTTCAAATACTTATCAAATAATTAAAAAAAGAACACAAAAACTAAATTTTAATTCCCACTGAACGCCGCTGCAAAGTCAGCGCTTGCTGTACAGTTTTCACTCACCCTCCGTCTGCAAAACCAATAAGACGCGAGGGTCTGAAATATCCGCTTCAATTGTGAAACGCCCTAAACACTAAACGCTACAAACGATTTAGGACCACATTTCTATGCGGTTATAGTGTAATTTGGTGTGCCATGTTTGAGCAAATTAAGTGCCTAAGGTGAAAGGCTGGTAATAAAATATGCTATTTCATATTGGGGAATATCCTCAAGCGTTGTGTTATGGTAAAGCCACAGATGTTTTTGTCGGTCGTCAAAAGTTTTGAAGGAATAACTTTATTATTTTAGCCTTGTTGCTATTAGAAGGTATTGTCTTTTTGCTAAATAAAATAAACTATAAAGGGACCTTTTGTAGTTAGTTTTTTTTGTGCCTAGTTTTTTAATTGATGATACCTAGTCTCTAGATGAACTCCATCAACAGTCAAAGAATAATAAATAATTGCTGACCCCTTCCCCCTCTCTAAACATGTTTTTACAATGTTTCTACATTTGTGTACTACTCCATTTATTATAAGCATTAGATTATTATTCTAACGCGTCAAAATAACGACAGTTTTTGTATAATATTGTTGAAATAACGAAAGGGAAACCGTTATTTTTCTAATCTTAAAATAAATAGAGTACCTATAGGTTAATAATGTCCTAATTATTTCAACAGACTTACTATATTACCTACTAGACAATCTAAATCTAATTGGACAATCATAAACATATACTTATTTAACCTCGTCGTTCGTACCAACGACAAGTATCTACTTATACCGTCACTTCGATATTACATAAGGTTGAGACCACACTGTTGAAAAGTTAACACGCTTCTGATACCACACGTAAAGCGTGTGTAGTATTACGCGTGTGTTGTAAGTACTCAGGAATATTAAACCTATTTACTGAAGTAGCAAATCATCACTACAATAAAAACTTCGTATCTTTCATAACATGTCCCAAGCTGGACATAAGCCTCACTGTCTTTTATAACTTAAGCCAGATTTACACGGTGCGATTTAATTGTCTGTGGCATACTATAAGTTGAAGCAACAATAAAAGTTGCACCGACTAAAAAGGGTTTACCTAGACGAGATGAAGTCATTTGTTGCTTCAATTTTACTGTGTGCCACAGACAAGACACAACTTGCATCGTTTCAACGGGGATTAAGGAACCTCGCGCACTTCGCTCGTGGCTGTAATCTTGACCACAGAAGCTCCGACCAAGAAACTTGCAGACAGTTTGACCTGGTCGGCCAAACAGTCTACCAGGGTCTGGCTTATAGAAGCAACTGAAAAATTTACGTACAAATAGAACATTCCCTTCTCTTCACACGATCTGTGTTGAGGCGAGGAACGCTTCAACATAGATCGTGTTGGGTTAAAAAAGCATAGGTAGTAGCTAGGTACGTAGCCTAGGCTTGGCATAGGTACGTAGCTGGTAAATTTGCCTGCCCGACAGCTTCTTTAACGCAACCCCGTACCTACAAATGTTGACTTGAAGAAGCATCTGTAAACACGTGTTAAAAAGTCTCGTATTCCTAGCCAAAATATCAAATTACATATAGGACACCGAGATCACTATGCGATTTATAAATAATGCCCTGGACAAATGCAGGTTCGTCGAAAACTGGCCTCTAAAATAAACTTCCAGCCTTTCAGTGTTGAAAAGGCCTTCGGTCATGCGCAGTGGCCACCACATACAGCGGAATCTGTCAGTACAGCTGATCATACAGTACAGGTTAAACCAATAAACTGCGTTTTACGCAAATTGTTATTGTTTGTTTTTATTCATGACCAGGTAAGTTTTAGTGTTTGGCTTAAGAAAGTGTCCAGTGAATCTCACCTTTAAACAAATCCTTATATGGATTTGTTTCAAGAGCCGTGAAAAACAATTTGAACAATATTTGTAATTTAAAAAGTTGACTTCTTTTTATTGCATGTGGTCCAGAGGGATTTTTCAAATAAATTAAGTATTCATAGAAAACCACTAAAATTCACAACCAGTTTTCTAAAAAATGACGCGAGACTGACGATCTTTTTACAAGAAACTACTTCTGATTTTGAACATCTTATATATAAAATTCTCGTGTCACAATGTTCGTTCCCGTACTCCTCCGAAACGGCTTGACCGATTCTCATGAAATTTTGTGAGCATATTGAGTAGGTCTGAGAACCGGCTAACATCTATTTTTCAAACGCCTTAGTGATAAAAAAAAAATATTGCATAACAACGTTTGCCGGGTCAGCTAGTTATAAAATATAATTATGGACGTGGCTAAACCACTTTTTTCTAGGTCCATACAAAATATAGCAGAAAACTTACATTGAAAAAACCAATTTAAAAAAAAAAGTAGGTAAACCAGTCCGTAATGTATTTTTGCAAATAATTTCAATAAATTGAATAATCACACATCAGTCTTCAGCTTGCCTTAAAATTAAATCTAAATTTTATTTTATGATAATCCTATATAATAATCAAAGTCGAAATAAACTATATTTTCGAGAGCGCAAAAGTGCTGAAACTATTAACAGGTGCTGTGATTGACACGAATGGTTTCGTGCCACATATTTATAGTAACACAGACTTAATGTTTCATTTCAAGCTTTTTCACAATTAGATGAGAAATTGACAAAAGAGCGTTTTTTTGTTCACGGAGCCTAAGAAACTAAAAAGTTCCCGTCCTTCTAACGGTAAATGAGTTTCTATCGGTAAGCGGTGTTGTCAAATAAACTTGGCACCGATTCGGCATCGCCATAAACCTTCATTCATACTGCCTGGTTGGTGCCATGTAGATGAGGTGAGGCGGTGCAGGAGGTGTATGTACTATCGGCCAAAGTTCCGCATGCTCACCTCTAAAGCGATAATCGTATAGCACAGCTCACGACTCGATCGCCCGATGCAAGCGTTTTGACCAATGGGATGCACGAAGCCTATTTTAGTCGTGTTCGTATTAGTGTAATTATGTATAGAAGTGTGACACTCACACTAGGCGCAGGCTATGCTCACTTGTTTGTGAGATATTTTTTTAATAGGCACGGCCAGCGAGAGCTCTATGAATTATTATTGTTGACAAGAAGTAATTTCATACATTTTCTAAACCAAACGGAAGATATGAGATCTTCCGTTTGGTTTAGAAAATGTATTATTGGTATTGCTATATTTAATTAGTATCAATAATAAAATATTTCCACAAAAATATAATAATTTAGAATAAGGAATGTCAAACAACAAAAATCATGTCTATTCTATCCACTATAATATTTAACTCTCTCCGACACATGGCCTCCTCTGACGGGTCTATAAATTTAGTTATTTATTAACACTTTCACTGCCTCCCCAATTTTCGCTATGTCCTATGCGATGCCACCAGACAAATCGCAGCGAACGCGCTAGGCGCGTTAACAGGCACCGCATAAAGCTATAAAATGTTTATATTGTCATCTTTTGTGTTTTATCAGCGTGAGGTGTTACTTGTGCAGTACTATTGCAAAGTAAATAACTACATTTAAATGTGCTTAAACTTGGAAACAATAATATAAAAAATCAGCCAGGTGCGAGTCGGACCACACACAATGAAAGGTTCCATAGTTAAGATAAATTAAACATGTTCATCGATATACGTCACAGTCAATTCTCCAACTGAAAATGTAAGTTGGTCGACAATAGTCGACCAACTTACATTTTCAGTTGGAGAATTGCGAACGAAATAAATAGGAAAGTAGTAGAAAGTAGTAGTGATAGTTTTCCTATTTATTTCATTATATATAGGTACTACTGCCATATTTTTTTTCACATATCCAAAATCAACCATTAATCTGGCAGGGGGAGGGGGACATTTGACTATCAAAAATGAGCACTTTAAAGCTTAATTGTATGCATACGGATCCCTGAATCGAAAATAGTTTTCACAAATCAGCAATATCTTTGAACGGTCTATCCAACGATACACCCACACTATGGGATAGACGAGAAAAAAAATATACAAAAAAATATATCATCCCCACTTTATGTGCAAGGAACGTACCCTAAAAAAACATTTTTTTCAAGATTACAGTTTACCACTTTGTTGGCGTGATTAGGAAAGAAAGAAAAAGTATTTATTGGGACTCGCACAGGAGATCATAAATTAAACTAAAAAACACTCATAGAAACATTAAAAAAAAAACAAAGTTAAATTAAAATAAAAACGAAGTCCTGTACGAGGCCAAAAGGCTCCTATCTCAGTTCATTAATATGTATACCCATGCCAAATTACAGCTTTCTAGTACTGAGTCTGTGAACTAAGCCGAGGACAGACAGTCAGAGAGCAAGACGGACATGGCGAAACTGTAAGGGTTCCTTGTTGACTACAGAACCCCAAATAGAAGCAAATTACGTAGTTTTGTTAGAAATTGACAACATTTGGTGCCCTTTTTCTTTTATTGCTGTTTTGATTGAAATAGCAAAATTACAGTAGTATTTGAACTCTGATAACAAAAACATAACAAAAAACTCTGATAACAAACCCAAACAAACAAACAAACTTATCAGAGTTTTTGTTTATTGCTGTCACAACTTTTGCAACTGCTAAAAAATAAGTTCATTATCTAAGTACCATTGTTATTCAGTGGGAACGTCAGAACATCCGGTTAAACAATAGGACGGCATAATAGAAGGATCATAAAATACAGTTACAAAAAATGACGAAATATTTCTTCAACACACTTGCTTGAAAAGTGACTCTTATGGCAACGCATTTAGATTCATAATTCAGCTTATTATACAGTAGTGTTTTTACTTTACATTTATTTCCAATCAATCAATCATTAATCTCCGCAAAGTTTTTATGTCTAATTACAATGAATATTTTTGTGAATAAATAAACTATTTTAGGTTACTTATGATAAATCAATCATCAAAATTACCATCGTTTCATAAAATTATATATTTTTCACTACATACTAATAATTTGCTTATTTAAAACATTATTTTGTGTTTATTATATTTTTTATATTGGCTGTTTAGCGTTTTGCCAGTGCCTTTATTTATACCTGCGCGCGAATTGCTAGCGCGGCGCGCTGAAGAAACAAAACCAGGTCGCCATTATCCATAAGTACGTTTTCATTGTGGTTAATTATTATTATCAAAAATGTTGACTTCAAGTAGGAAAGAAGAGTGAGGAGCAACACGTAGATTTGACCCCCCAGGAAATACTAATCGAGGCACGAAACGCGAGTGACAGCCTGTTGCCACCAAAAACTAGGGAGAAATACCTAGCAGCCTACGAAACTACTAACAAGTCTGTTTTATTCCTCTCAGGTTGAAAACCGTCGTATGAAATGCGTGTGTATTGATCATTACACACTTGGCTCCTTTATCGGAGTAATACCGGCTCGAGTGTAGTGGGTGACCAAAATAGCACACTTGTATCTGTACATTTTTTGTTACATACCCTATACTCACACAAATGCATATTGTCTCTAATTGGACGAAACCAGGAAGGGGTTTGTCTGTCGCTAGCTGCGCTTACCGGAGAAATATTTTCTTAAGTGAGCATGCTTAAGTTTTGCCAATAGTACCTACTACCTAAGCACAAAATCCGTAGTTTTGGCCAAAGTTACTGGCGATTCCTACTTCGTATCACCTACGGACATAAGATTAATTTGGGATCCCACCTAAGAACGAATAACTCCACCATTTGACAGTTGTGTTTTTGGCCTTCCGAAAAAGTTAATTAATTGGATGTAGGGTTTTCTTCGAAGATTCGAATTACTTTCGGACGGGCCCGTATCTTCGTTGACGAACTTGAGTTGGAGAGTAGGGCCTCTGATCTGATGCTGGGCCGAAATGTGTGTAATGATGATGACCTTAACGGCCGCAAAATAAAGGTTGTTCTGTAAATCCTAAAATTACACCAATATATAGGTACTAATATTTTAAAAAGATAAAATTTGTTTGTATGTAGAGGGTAATCTTCGGAAATGTTAATCCGACTCCGAACTGTTGACCCGATTATCCGCCTGGCAATACGAACGTTTGACATTTCTTTTCATAGTAGAATTGTCAAAAGTAAACTCACAATCCGTTAAATTTTCGCTGCTTCAGAGAAGCTTTTATTGAATTGTTTAGGATTAATTTAAAAAAGGAAATATCATGTTTGACGAATATGAACTGTTTGAGTTCCTGAAGTGTGAGTTTTCACATCAAAATAGGGAATCAAGGAACAAAAAGAACGACTTCGTGATCAATCTAATGCGTTCGATATGTATGATGCGCAATTCATACAACGATATCGACTTAGCAAAGACTTGGTACGGAATCTGTGGAATAGGAATTGAGGGCCTTAGTGACAGATTCCCACATCCGCTTTTAGTACTGTCGTACTCGGGCAGATTTATTATACCCAATCGCACTTCTTTGTGGGAATCTAAAAACTCTCACAATGTTTCCAGCTGAGCATAAGTTACTCGCCGACGAGAGCGACAACTCTCATCCACTGAACTATAATAATTACATTTGTATGAATATTATATCATGTTAAAAACTAAATATCAATTAAAGACCCTGAATAACACTTGCGCCACATTTTTGTTTATACTGCGGGCCTAAGACGACCCACTGACGACCAATCTTACGAATGGAAGTATGTATAAAATAAACAAAACAAGATAGTTTGTGAAACAATTGTAATGAAGTGGTAGAATTTCCCGCTCAACTTCAAGTGGAGTACGTTTGGAAATATAATCTCGCGTTACAATTTACAAACACATGATATGGATAAATTATATAGCACAATATACATTGCGTTTATATTTTAACGTACTTTTATACTAGATTAATATTTATTTATTATTTTTATCATAAAATACGTGATTTAAATAAAACCGTAACTTGCCGATAAATATTTAATTGTGTTTCTTTCTGAACGTAACGGCAGAGAATTACAAGCCAGCCATAGACAAACTCGTAGGCGCGGGCTTGCGGACGGTGTGCAATGGGCAGCTCACCGTCCGGTAAGGACCAGGCCCGGATCGACGGCGCGTTGTATTCCACGCGCGCCTCAAAGAGATGTCGTCAGCACAAATGTAGGGGTCCAGGGGACGCGGGAAGGTACTAAAGGGTCACCGAGGCCCCCGCAACACAGGCAACGGAAGGAATAAGGGTGGGTTTTAGTCAGTAAGAGTCGGACACACGCTCCCGCTCCGCCCAGAGCTGGAGAAGTTATATGATGATTTCCCACCCAAAAAAAAAAACCCCATAGAAAAACTACCCAGCGTGAAATCGGTCAGAATTAGGAACGTCATAATACGAAATCTAACCAGCCAGTGAAATGAATTGCCTGGAACTGGTGGTCTGGTTTTTTAAAAGTTCATCGGCCCCCAGGTTTTATTAAATTAAGTAGTTAATCTTAATACCTACCTTTCTAATGATATATGATTAACTTCTCACAAAGTGGTGTTAGAACTTAATCATATATCATTAGAAACGTACTATTGGAGTGGGTGGGTACCAGTTTCCAGACATTTCGTGCCATCGTCCTTTCGAAATGGTAACTCATTTGCAAAAGTTTTTTTTTTCGTTTTTTGCCGAGCCCGCCGCCCTTTCTTCGCCTCGCCTTCTTTTCACCAGTGTGGCAAGAACCTTAAGTAGTAACTTGTGTCATTTTCATACCAATTTGCGTAAGTTCTTTATTTTTTTACAAAACTTTAAAACTGCAACTTCAAGACATGTCGCTGTTTGGTGTCGATAGTATTTCCGCCTATGAAATAGAATCGAATGGAAATCTCACATACGTTTAGGTATTTTAAAGCACATTTATACCATGACTTGTCGCATTTAGATTTGATCTTTAACTCGCTACTGTTACAAATTCGTGATAGTCTACGTCTACACCTCCTCATCGCATGATACCGCTTGCCATGTCTTTTCCTGTGCACAATAAACCGCTAGCTGATAAAGTGATATTGGTGTAGTCTTTAGTAGCTTTGTGATTGTGAACGCAGGCCTCGCGCCTCGCGCCAACGGTGCCTATGTGCGGGCAGCGGGCAGCAAGGGCGCAACCCACCAGATAGCGCGACAGCTGGCGGGCAGGTGCGCCCCAAATGAACGCGATACACTCGCACTTTGCGCGCCTTCTCGTACACAACTCTTTCGTTATTAAAACATCACAATGCCTGCACTCGCAACGGATTATGTTTTATCGCGAGCTCGCCGTCCACACTCCTGTTTATCTAAATCCTACCTCAATTATTTCAAACAACGACTAGCACACGACGGTGCAACTAAATATCCGTTTTCGCCGTAATATTATCATCGAATAAAATCTGCAAGGCTATGTGCAACCCTCCCGACGTTGTGCACGCCACCGGCAGTCGCGCCACGTCAGCGAACGGGCACGCACCGCCATACGTTGTTATTTAAAATGGATTAAAGTTTTTAACCGTCTCCCATTCTCTGTTTTCAGAACAAAGTGGAGTACTACGTGAAATGGAAAGGGTGGAAACCGAAGCACAACACGTGGGAGCCCGAGGAAAACATCCTGGACCCGCGACTCATCCAGAGCTTCGAGCGCGGCGATGAGGTGCGACGGCAGGGCAGGAAGCGCGAGCGCGAGCACTCGCCTGTCGAGCGCGCGCGCAGTCCCTCCGACGAGCGCCAACCGCCACCCGGCAAGCGCAAGGCCGAGGTGCTGTCCCGCGAGTCGGGCAAGATCGGCGTCACCATAACCATGAGCCCGCCCGCCGCCAAGCGCCACTCGCATGACTCCTCCAAGCTCAACGGCGGCCGCACCGCGCACTCCACGCACTCCTCGCACTCGACGCACGCGGCGCACGCAGCGCAGCCCCCGCCGCCAGCCGCGCCGCCCGGGGGGGCTGCTGCGCCTGCCTCACCTGCCGCGGAAGCTGCCGCGCCTAGGACGGGCCCCAGGCGAGCGCCACATTCCCCGGAAGAAGCTGATGCTCATACTCCTCTGGAACGCGAGCGACGCACCGAGACCCAACCGACTGCGACGGCCCCTGCGGAGCCCAAGGGCGCGCAGCCACCACCACCACCCGCGCCGCAGCCCGCGGACGAAGAGGACTCGTGGGGCGAGGCGCCGGTCTCGGTGCCGGCGCCACCGCCGCCCCCGGCGCCGCGGCGAGGCGCCGCCTACTGGATGGCGCGCTCGCCCGTCGCCGACCAGATCTTTATCACCGACGTCACCGTCAACCTGCAAACGGTCACGATACGCGAGTGCCGCACCGAGAAGGGTTTCTTCAGGGCGCGCGAGCACCGGCCGCTCGACGTCACGTAGGATGTGTTTGTGAACTTTGTCGGACTTGTACAGTTATAGGTAGCTATTATTTATTTAGTTACTACGAATGTTAAACCCGAATGAAGAAGTGAAATGAGGAGTCCTTGTAGGCCTAATGTAAACGACACTAGTGTAGTGCTGAACTATCTACTCGCTTTGGGATTGTTGCGATGCGAATATTGTATGTAAGTACTTAGATGGAAATTGTCTATTGACAAAGCTACAGGGAAAAGACTTAGAAAGAGACAAGTTTATCATTACCTCGTCCCACTGTCTGTACCCTAGGCTGTACAGTTTCCCTGTGACTTTTGAAACAGATTTTACAAATAATTAAAATGACCACCAGATGTAACAATTTAATAGACGAATTGTTGTCAATTGTTAAAAAAATAGAGACTTCTATATTTTATAATGTTAAATTTATTGATGACTGGGTGTGTACCTCCACGTAGATAATGAAAAAAATATGATGACTTAAAAAAAATATACCTTATTTAAAAACCACTAATAACCCTCTGTATACCTTCCATTATTAATTAAGAGGTCCGTCTGTGTACCTAAATGTAAGAAACTATTGTTTTACCCAGTGTACCTTCATGAAAAATAGGTTGTATGTAATTTTGAATTGAATCTCGGATGAAATCATCAAGTGAAGTCAAATGTATTGCTGTAGTCTTATCTATACTCAAACATTAATTTAATTTAACCCTATCTTTGTAAATTATTCCCTAGTTTTGTTTTTTCTTTTTATTATTATTGTTGTTGTTATTTATGTCAACTTATTTTAATGTTAAATAATTTTCCATTCACAATTTATCCCAGTCTAGGAATTATATTTCTTTTTTTTTTTTTTGTTACAATTCTAGCAATATGTCTACTATTGCTAGAATTGTACCTTTATTTTAAACACTTGCAACACAGTGGATTATTATCGGGTATTTTAATAACAGTCAGTGTTGCAAGTGTAAAATATCTCCTGTAAAGTAACAAAAACAACTTCAGACTTGTATTAATTTATGTTACTAACTTGGTTTATAATATGAACTCATTGTTTTTCTGTAGGTAATCTACGTATTTCTGTAGTCCTGTGCTAATAAGTAATTTTGTATACTTACTTATAGTTTTAAGATCATGATTCCGAACGCTTTTTGTGTTCCTCTTATTGTTATTTGGTTCCTTTTATAATTAAATGATAATAATTATTATTGTCTTGAATCGATGTGGATGGAGTCTCCTATTATTTGAGTTTAATGTATATTTTACTTAATGCATTTGTATGTGGATATGGTGGTTTTTGTAAATATTGTAAATATAATTTAGAGAACCTGTTTTATAATGTGATACGTCTTTCACAATATAATAGTCTGTAAATAAATGAGAATGAATTAGAGGCAGTCTTTTATTTTCCGTAGTGGATGATGTGATCATTGTTTATCCTACTATAATATTATAAATGCGAAAGTTTGTTAGGATGGATGGATGGATGGATGTTTGTTGCTCTTTCACGCAAAAAGTACTGAACGGATTTGGATGAAATTTGGCATACAGATAGTTTATAACCAGGAATAACAAATAGGATACTTTTTATCCCGATATACCCACGGGGTCAAAACTTATGCGGGTGAAACCGCAGGGCGCATCTAGTCAATCATAAGGATAAAAATAAATAGATTTTATCCTTATGATTGTGGCCCTACAGATAGGTGCCATCAAAATATAGCGTGTTATTTTTTGGCATTTGGTTAGATTGCCGGTTCAGGCAAGGGAAAATCAAGTTTCCTTTGAGTCAATATTTACCTAATTCCTTCCAGGGTCTGCTTCAACTTTCCATCATGTTTATGGTATATATTAAAAAAAAAAACGAACATGTGCGAGTTGAACTTGCGTGGTGAGTGTTCCGTACAATGAATATGTTATCTGGCATGTTTTTTATCCCAAAAACCAACTTTAATTGAAAAACATGTCTCAAACAATCTCGCATACATTCTAAGTTCGCGGGAAGGTACTTATGGGTCACCGAGGCCCCCGCAACACAGGCAACAGGAAGGAATACGGGTGGGTTTTAGTCAGTAAGAGTCTGACACACCCTCCCACTCCGTCCAGAGCGGGAGAAGTTATTTGATGATTTCCCACCCAGAAAAAAAAAATCCATTCTAAGTGCAAATTAAAGACATATTTACCATGTTATTTAATAGCTATAAACGACTTCTTATAGGTTTTCCAGTAATCTATAAGTAAAGAACTATTTTCTGTATTTTTTCAATTCGGCTCAGTACTTCGGAGATAAGGAGGTGGAATAGTAAATTTTCATCTATTTTCTTAAAAACTGTGTATTTTTAATTATAAAAAAATACATATTTGAGACCCTCGCAATTGATATGTACAGATCACAAAACTTTTTTTTTTCTAATTTAACCCCCAAAAGTGACCCTCATATTCAAAATTCAATAGGTTACACGTCCGTGTTTGGGTCACAGAAACTCTTATGTGTACCAAGTTTCAACTTAATCGGTCCAGTAGATTCGGAGCAAAATGGCTGTGACAGACGGACATACAGACAGACACGCGAGTGATCCTATAAGAGTTCCGATTTTTTTCCTTTCGAGGTTCGCAACCCTAACCTGGTCGTTTTCGTAAACCAGTCGCCGTCTGAACATTCAGAAGCGTTATCCGTAGAACAATTTTATTTATATGCAAACTCCTCCTTGAAATTGTTATACGGATAGGTATCTATATATCGCACTATCGCGTTGTGCCTGACTGCGGGAGCCTAACCGTTAACACAGCCTCACCTCATGTAATTTCAAATTAAATGTAATGAAATAATGTGCTCATGTACCAATTAAAAAAAAAAAACAATCCCATTTCCGATATATGAACCAAAAACTCAAAAGCGTTTAGATGACAATTTTAAATTTAAAATATAAATTTTTAAATTTTTTAGATTTTAAATTTCCAAAAAAAGTTCAGATGCTGTTTTGTTAACTAATGAAGGTTTCCTTTGAGTAAAACTTCGTAGCATCAATATTAAGCCTACTTCCCCTCCAGGACCCGTTTCTTTCCATCTTGTATACAATCTTCTTATAAAAAGTCGTAAGTAGTCCTTCCATTTGAGACTGTTTTTGGCCTAGAGGAAATCGCCCGACTAGACCCAGAGCTTGAGCTGAAATTGTAGGTTATGTGGGTTCTAATCTACCCAGGCATGCATTTAGATTTACTATGTGCAATTATTTCAACCGCTGCTCCTAAAACGGCGACGGCGAGATACAAAAAACATTGCGAAAAAATCTGCATGCCCTAGAACCAGAAATTTAAAGGCATTTGACATCCACAAACACGCACTGGGCCCGCGTGATATGTAATGGCTTTACGGTCCGCCCTCTCTCACAAAGTGGAAACCCGACTTCCAGCAGTTAGCTGTGCGGAGCTGATTGTGTTATGTGCCTATCTATGTGTTGGTCTCGTGGACGCAAGCGCGACTGCTGAGCGTGGGCTCATAGGTTCGATTCCCGGATCGGGCAAAGTTTTATTGAGTTTGACCATTAGGAATTTTAACAGAAACAGCTTCTCTTAGTAGCCCGGAGTTTGGAAGTTGGCGGTGTGATATCCCCATGCCTCGGAAAGCACGATAAGCCGTTGGCCCTGCGCCTGATCTCTCTCCGGCCGTGTCGGATTGCCGTCCCATTGGACTATGAGAGTGAGGGAAGAAAGAGTGCATCTGTGTCCGCGCACACAGTTGTGTTCATCTCCCGCGCCGAAGTCTAAGTCTTCCAGACCGAATTTCGGCCATGGCGACAAATATCAGCGGAGACCAGTTTTTTTTTGGGTTAAGAAATTATCAAATAACTTCTACCGCTCTGGGCAGAGCGGGAGGGTGTGTCAGACCCTTACTTACTAAAACCCACCCGTGATCCTTCCGTTGCCTGTGTTGAGAGGAGGCATGGTATACCTACCTTTCGGACTTTCCCGCGACCCCGGCAAACATCGGCCCTAGCGGAACCCTACACTTGTGCTGCCATTTCTTTGAGGCGCGCGTGGAACACAGCCTGGAGGACTATTGTATGGAAACTATAATTAAGATTTTAGTTGAACGTGAACGAAGCAAAAAGGATCGTTAAGTAATAAGTATCGTAGCAGGTGGCGTTCTTTAGTGTCTATACCCACCCTCATGGGGAAAAGGAGTTAGCCTATGCATGTGCCAGTTACCTAAATACCTTCCTACCCTGCTACTAAGCAGTGTCTGAAGGAATATAGAAATAGAATATAGAATAGAATATAGAATTCTTAAACCTTTTGTTATTTTTTATGGTACAATTGCAGTTAGGTATACTCGGAAAAACTGTTATTCTGATAACAAACGACTAAACTGGCAACCCTATAGCATTAGCGTTCCATTCTTCATATTTATGATATGAAAGCATTATATTTATAGCATGTCATTTGCCGTTAGAGTAAAAGAGATAGATAAAGCATTATGGTGAAAATCTAAAATAGTACTGCTACGAACATTCGCGCTGTCGCGCATAATTTTGACAGTCAATAAATTGAATTATTGACATTTGGCTCGGCTTCGACTCCGCGTCCGACTCGTACAGTGAACAGGAACACGGTTTAGTGAATAATCTAACGATTGGTCGCTAACTCTATACTGTTTTATGTTTTAATTCGAGCGCAGCTACACAAATCGGGCGATGGAGTGGTCGAAAGATAGAACACTGAAGTTGATTGAGTTGTTGCAAGTGAACGCAAGCTTATGGAACCCGTCTTTATGTGAGACTAGACGAGACAAACAAAAGCGGCGAGAAGAGTTGCGGATGATCTCGGATTTATTAGGGATATCTGTGCCGGACGCTACCAAGAAGATACAGCATCTTCGGACACAATACAACCGAGAATCGGCGCGGGAAGCACGCGCTTATGCCGAAGAACCCAATGACCGATATGTCAGTAACTGGTACGCCTTCGAGTATCTACACTTCTTGAAATACTCCAGCAAACCGTACAGGGTTTTACAATCGGTAAGTGCCACAACATAAAACCACTTATTTGAAGAACAATAAGTATTGCAATGGTTTAGTTTTCTTAATTTCAGTACAATAAAAAACCTATTATTAACATATTAAACTTGTAACATTTCAGGAAGAAAATACAGAAATAGGTGTTTTGCCTTCACACTCGGACAATGCAGTGAGTGACTGCAAACTCGCCAGTCTGTCCCCACCTCCCAAAATCTCCAGAACGGAGCCGCCTCCACCAACAGTCAAACCTGAAGTCAGCTACCCCACAATACCTAGACCTAGAGACGAATTCTCTGTGTTTGGGGAATACATAGCCAACGAGCTGCGCTCATTGAAGGGGGAGAAGAACCTACTAGTTGCAAAAAAGAAAATACAAGATATCATATTTGAAGTGAAGATGGGAATGATTAGTGAACCGAGGGCTGAACAACAGACATTAGCAGCTGTGTTTGCAAACACTACACAGCCACACAATACTACTTTGCATAGTAGCAAATTATATTCAACTCCAGTAATGACCACAACTGCACATATAGAACCATTGTCAGCATCCCACACTCCACCTACTACGGGCATCAGTGAAATAATCATTAATGGTGCCTGTCATTACTCAAACTTTAAAGTTGACACTCAATAGCAGTGTCATCCACTTCCAGGAGAGGAAGTGGATAAGAATGAAGGATATACTATAAGTAATTAATTGTTATCAGAACCATAATAGTTATGAACAAAAAGAAGCTTTCGGACTTCTTAAATCTGCTGAGTTATCCAGTGAAATAGAGAAAATAAATGGTTTGATGATAACTGGCAAAGAGAAGTATAAATACAGGAGTACTGTAGAAAAATTAAGGTTTTACTATGATAATGTAAATAAAAAAATTTGATAGATAATTCACAAACAATGCAATGCTAAATATTATTTACTTTTGACTAACTCTTAATATTCTTTAGATATACTAATAAATCAAAGGATAAATTAATATTTACAGTCAAAAACAAACAGGCATATAATATTAAAATATCCAAAAAAAATATCTGCTGTTTTGTGGTAGCTTTTGATACTTTATTTTATTCAACTACAGCATACTTAAATATGAGCTGAAAACATCCTTATTAAACTGAATGCTATTTTAGACGGTCTAGTCATGCTTTAATATTACTTTCTCATTTGCAAAATCTTGCAATCAACTTTTAATCAAAGAAACCTTAATAATTAAACTTATTTTTGAAGGAGTTTGTCATACAAATAATATTTTTATTATTGCATAGTGTACAACTACAATATGTGTGCATTACCTGATTAGTTGATTACGTATTGTATGTATAATTGTATTTCTATTGTTTTGCTTAACACGCCTAGGTTCCTCGAAGCGTAAGGCAGTTGTATTTACCGAAATAAATTTCGCCAAGTACTAGGAGGGCGAGCCTATCTGTGGTGTCTGGTATATCGAGATAAGCCTAAAAATCTGATCATAAAAAAAAACTAAACATGTTTATTAGTTAATTTTACTTATCAAATTTGTACCAAACAGGAAAAAATAAGTTGAAACAAAATTATGCAAATTTGAACAAACATCATCCCTTCACTTTTTGCCTTTAGGTTTTTTTTTGCAATTACACGATACAAGTTGTTGTTGGCGTTTAATAATAATACATTCTTTATTTTGGACGAAATAGGATCCACTGTGTTAGTAAATTTCTTATAATTAATGTTAGTATATTATCTATATAAATTTAAGGTGTTATTTAAAAGTTAGATATTATCTGAGTTGGCTTCATGTGGACGACGCACAAGCGAAAGGAGAACTTCACTCGTTCATCACGCCCACAAAACGTCTCAGAATAGGAGAATAGATGTTCTCCGCCACTGTCCTCAGAATACTGTTGTCACCCGCAATCTTATTAAAGACGAGATTTATTTGTCGTTAGTTCTATTCAGGGCAAACATCTCAGATGCGCTACAAAAACAGGGCAGGCCCAACAGCATTCTGAACCTCCAGCGATCTTATGGTAAAGCTGACCCGCTGACTTCCCGTGTACATACCCTGGCAATAAGCTTTGAAAAGGGTTATTTTAACCTGATTTAGTACAACGGTAAAACCTGCGCGTCTACATATTCCCTCTGACCGCCAGTGCTCTGCGCTCCCTCTCTTATGTCCACATTGTCCTTATAGTCGTCAGTATGTGCCCCACTTAAAATTACCTATATATTATTATTATTAGGTTAAGAGTACAAAAAAAATGTGTGTGCAATCTGTGGAGCCTAGTATACCAATAACTATTAGTAGGGCCCTTGTTCAAAAAGTATTATATTTTGCCTTTACTGGCGCCGATTCCCTTGTTCACAAACTTGACAGGACTAAACTAAAATTTATCTTCTGTCCTTTTCTTAATGAAATAGAAAGAAAAAGATGCACTGAACTTAAATTTAGTTTAGTTTGTGAACAAGGGAATCGGCGCCACTGTGCATGTAGATGTTTAATTAAAAGAAATGTAGCTCCTAGAAATAAAAATAAGCACAAACATGCTCTGCATATCACAATGTAGGCTCGGATAGTACAAAAGGAATTCTTATCTATAATAAATTATCAGACGCCTTCAAAGATTTACCTACTTAGGACTGTTCAAAAAAACGTTGACACAGTGGTTAAAAGATAATTGTTTTTATGATTTAAACGAATTTATGTCATATCATGCAGGTCCATCTAAATAATATTGATATATAGTACCTACACACCTTGTAATAATTAATTTAATGTTAAATATTATTGAATCGTGACATTACAAGGAGTATAGACTTTGCGTTATATTCGTAATCTGACATTTTAATGTTTTTAATTCTAATAATTTTTTTTTTTCTATTTTGACGTTAATTCATGTATGTTCCTGAAACATAATAATTTAAATCGGATTGTTAAATTACCTGTTAATAAATTGATTGTAATTATGACTTATTTGCACACCGTATGTAATATGGTAGAATGGTGAATGTTGGGCCACGATAGTCGATTGGTACCTACATTCTAGCAAATTAATTAAATTTGAATTTGAAAAAAACCGGCTTCCAAATCACATCTAAATGATTTATCCCATCAAGAGCCTAGTCCCAAACGAGCGACTCGACCAATCGCACAACAGTGCTTCGTCGCAGAAGGCATAAACTAATTGGCTATTTATGGATACCTACAAATATGATAATTGGCACGTATCAAACGAGAATAACTTTTTTTATGACCTGTCAGTTGTTGATGAAACTGTTACATGTAGCTCTAACAGAAGGAGACTTACAAGGAATAGATCAAACCATAGTAAAAAAAATGAGTGGGTGATGTAAAAAAAGAAAATGACAAATTTTGGTCTTATCGTGTATAAACCAAACGCCACAGCTATTATTCTGTTGTTTAATTTATCAGTATTGAAACTGCGATCTCAACGAAACATTTGTGAATAATTAAGAGTATAGAAAATACTTTAAGTAATTAAAATGTAGTAGAACTTAAATTTTGTTTGATTTCACGAAATACGTTCAGTAGATTGTGTCGAACAACAAAAATAGTTTTTTTTTTTTTAAACGTTGGTACTTATAAAAATGTGTAAAAACTAAAAAGTTTATGTACCTATTCGTTAACTCGAATTCTGTAAATTACAACAATATTTATATGAAATAAAAACTAGTAATAAGTCAATTCCATTTATATATTAATAAAACTAAAAAGCTTGAAATACACACACAACATAACATCACACCTTGTTTCCCCGAAGGGTTGGGCAGAGGTGTACCTGTAATACACCCACATTTCGCCAGTTATCTTTAAGTCCCATGTAATAGGGGGCGAGCCTATTGCCATCAACCGGGCACAAATCCAGACTCCGGGCTGCTACTGAGAAATTCCAGATAGAAAAACCCAATAACACTTTGCCCGACCCAGGAATCGAACCCAGGACCTCATGCTCAGCAGTAGCGCTTGCGACCACTAGACCAAGCTTGAAATAAAAAAAAATATTAAAAAAACAAAAAACCCGACTGCAAAAACACAACTGAAAAGAGCAAAACAAGCATTATAATCTATAGAATTGTGGTATCGCAGGCGGGGACAAACCCGCCTGCGATACCTGCGGCACTGGCCTAGGGGCCCAGTGCCTTTTGTGCCGGGTCTGTTTCTTATTCAATCCGGGGCTGTTTGCGTATTTAAAACATGATTTTGTGTTCATTAAAATTTATATATAGGCTGTTTAGCGGTTTTGCCAGTGCCTTTATTTCCACCTGCGCGCGCATGGCTAGCGCGGCGCGCGGAAAAAAACAAAACCAGCGCGCTTCCATAAATATTTGTTAAAGTTTACGTTGTGTTGTTGAATTATTATCAAAAAATTTGACTTCACGTAGGGAAGAAGAGCAATACCTAGATTTGACCACGCCGGAAATATTAGAATTTCCGTCGGGGTCAAATCTACGAGGCACGAAACGCTAGTGCTAGCCTGTTGCCATCAAAATCTAGAGAGAAATACCTAGCGGCCTACGAAACTAATAACAATACAAGTCTGTTTTTTTTCCTCGCAAGTGGGTTTAAAAGCGTCGTATGAAACACGTGTTCAATGTGTTCATTGATCATTACACACTTGTATCATACATAATGTATGTAAATTAAGTGCTATAACTATGTGACCTAAACCCGCACACTAGACACGCTTCTCCGTGACCTAAGTAGATCGTCTATTATTACACCGTGCGAAAATGAATCTAGGTACTTACTAATTTTACACATGCATGCAATAAAGTCAAAGTCAAATTATTTATTTCAAATAGGCACATAAAAGGCACTTTTGAACGTCAAAATTTACAAAAAAATTGAATTGATTCTAGTTGCCCTTTCCAAATGGTAGTTTCGTATGGAGAAGAATGGGCAAGAAACTCCACCGTTACTCTTTTAAAATGTTCTACAAAATGTTGTCTAGGTACATTGTAAATTTATAAACAAGAGAAGCTACTTTTAAATGTTCTTTGATACTAAGCAAGCAGCACAGTGTTTATCACCCTCGCTACGCACGCTCGTGCGCTAACTTCACGCCGTGCAATAGTGGACTACTTTTATGTCAGTGTCACATGTATTGTAATGTACTATCCCCGTCAAAGTTAATGGCCACCACCCCTAGAGTATATATGTTCTGTGACCACACCAGTGTTCATTTAACTGTGGTTTAGCGCGTTTGTGTCGAGATAAAACTAATTGGCACAATAATCACTATTATCAAGAGCATTTTTAGGAGGAAAATGTATTGATCGTACATCACGTCGCATCAGTTGAAAACTAAATTCGAGTAAGTTACTTATTTTTACCCGATTACCAAGGAAGGGTTATGTTTTTACTTTATTTATTTTGGTCTGTACCTATAATTGAGTAGTAAGTAAGTATGTAACAACGTAACTGTTTACATTTCTTATTGAGAAGTCCCTTGGGCCAGGGGACTTCTCAATAAGAAATGTACCAGGGCTACCCGCTATACCTACCTACCTACAAGCTCGGGAGACGTAGGTATTTCTCCAATGGCATAATTTTCAATGATTGAGATTGTTTTTTTTTTCGTGTTATTATTATTTAAATATACTTACTTAGAAGTTTTTAGAACCCATTCGCTGCAGATAACACTTAGCGGTGTACAAATTTAACCCGAGTAAGCCATAACGAGTAACGATAGTGAGTAAGCGCCTATCTCGCTAGAATTTTTAATTATCTCGCTTTATTTGGTTTTATAACATGAGTTCATAACTTCATAAGTCCGTGGTAAGGTGATGGATCGGAATGCTGGGCCGTGAAGAAGGGGGATGAAAAAAGGTTCCATTCAGGGGAGATGAGAATGTTGAGATAAATGTGTGGAGTGACGGAAATGGATAAAGAAATTAGTATAAAAAATAAGGGGAAGTTTGAAAGTGGCGCCAGTGACAGAAAAGTTGAAAGGAAATATTTTGGCTTGGTATGGCCATGTGATGAGGAGGGAGGAAACACGTGACTAAGAGTGATGAATATAAATGTTGATGGATGAGAGGAAGGCCAAAGAAAAGATGGATGGATAGTGTGAGGAATGATATGAAAGAGAAGGGAGTGAATAATAGCGTGACGTTGACAGGGGAGAATGGAAGAAAACATGTTGCGCCGACGACCCCAAGTAACGTGGGACAAGGGCAGGATGATGATGAATAAGAGTCTATAAAAACCCATACCTAAGTATGTTTAGAGACGTTACGTTCTTGCTCAGATTAGTAAAGAATACCTACCCTTTTTTTGACGTGATAACGTCTTATAAATCGATGAACGCTGCATGCACGACAAAACATGACTCATTGACACGTTCCGCCTAAGCCGAGCGAGCAAGCGATAGCGCGGAACTAGCGATAGAGAGGCACGATCGGCCTAAGCGTTCGGCTTGTGACGCATCTCACTCTCGTTATCACGTAAACTTATCGTCCGTAAACTGACCTTACAGACAACCAATGTTTTTTTGAGTGCATAATTATCAAATAACTTCAAACCTGTCAGACTCTTTACTGACTTAAACCCACCCGTGTTCCTTCCGTTGCCCGTGTTACCAGAGCCCACGGTATCCCTTTCGGACTTTCCCGCGACCCTGGCAGGCATCAGCCTTAGCGGACCCCTACCACTTGTGCTGACATCTCATTGAGGCGCATGTGGAACACAACGCGCTGTCGACCCAAAAAATACCTACCTACCTAAATTAATATATTTGGACTTTATGCAAGGCAAATCCGAAGGTCTGATCTGAATACCTCTGCCTGACTCCCAGGAATCTCTGACCTTTCACCTTGGTAAATAACGTTTTCCAATCACAATAAATTGCTAAAGCCAAATATTTTGATTGGCTCACCGAGTCTAGTCTTGAGCCAATGTCGACTCGGCAGCGGCACTACGAACTCATTGGACGCACCTATCATTGTGGTTTCCGTCAGTGTCTGTCTGGTTTGTCAGTCAGTCAGATTGTTAGTGATGCGTAACTCATTAATTTTATTTGAGGTTGAGGTTGGACCTCACTTTACCTCGTGAGGTCCTCACGAGGCACCCCTCATTTGAGGTGAGGAATCGTCAACGGCGTATTCGCCTCACGACGAGCCGAATTCAGCCGAACGTACGAGGGAGTGAGGCGGGCGGGCGCGACGACGACTCACGAGTACTCACGAGTCTCTACTGACTACTCACTCGCGAGTCAGGAACTTGTTCGCCTCACCTCTCGCCATGATTTCACATTGTCAAAGTGGATTTTTGAGGACGCGTGAACGAGTGAGGTGTGGTGAGGTGGTTCAATGAGGAAATTCGAGTAACTCTTTCAATCTGCGATCATGAGTACCTCAAACGAGGGACCTCAAGAGTGAGGGACTCATCACTAGTCACTGTGTCAGTACTGTCTGTCAGTGTCAATGTTGTGCACGTCGTGTTCAGTTCGTGCACTGACCGCCAGCTGAAATCTGTTTTGTATAGGTAGTTGTTTGTTTGTTTGTTTGTTTCTTTGTTTGTTTGAGGAAACGAATACATCCATTTACAATAAAATTGTTTTGTTTACAGAATGATGAGATTATTATTCATCTCAATATTCATCTGCTTCGCGAATGCTAAGATAGGAAAAGATTGTATTATCGAAGCCCATAATGATATTGAAGAGGATTTAAGTGAACTTAAGAGATTTCGCCCTGTCTGGAGTGACTTGGATACCCGGCCGCTGCCCGAGTGGTATGATAGAGCCAAAATAGGTATATTCCTGCACTGGGGCGTGTATGCCGTGCCTAGTTTCGGATCAGAATGGTTCTGGTCTAACTGGAAAGGTACTTTTTATTCATACAAAATAAAGTTATTACAGGATTGCAATTTCTGTGTTCTGTCTGTAGTACGGTATCTAAAATTATTACTTACCTATTTCTTTTATTTCCAGCAAATAACCTTAAATACATACTCTTCATGAAAAAGAACTACCCACCAGGCTTCACATACCAGGAGTTTGCCCCCATGTTCACAGCTGAGTTTTTTGATCCTGCATCTTGGGCACAACTATTTGCAAATGCTGGAGCAAAGTATATCAGTTAATTTAGATATTTCATGTACTGCTGCTGCAAATCTAAAATCACAATTCTATTAAAACTAAAATGTGTTTCAGATACATTGTCCTAACAAGTAAACATCATGAGGGCTTCACTCTATTCCCATCCAAGCGTTCATTCAGTTGGAATTCAGTTGATGTGGGGCCAAGACGGGACCTGGTAGGTGAACTTGCTGCTGCAGTCAGGAACGAGAGCCTGAAGTTTGGTGTTTACCATTCCTTGTATGAGTGGTACAACCCCATTTATGATCAGGACAGAAGCAATAAGTTTCATACCCAAACCTACACTGATACTAAGTTGTGGCCTGACTTTAAACAGCTAGTTAATGATTACAAGCCATCATTGATTTGGTCTGATGGGGACTGGGAAGCTCACGATGACTATTGGAGGTCTACAGACTTGTTAGCGTGGTTGTACAACGACAGCCCAGTTAAAGATGAAGTGGTTGTCAATGATAGATGGGGTATTGACATCCCTGGGCATCATGGAGACTTCTATAATCATGCTGATAGATTCAATCCTGGTTAGTGTTATTGAAAAACATTATATTAGTTTATTTATAACATTACTGCATTAATTATGAAAGCAAAGAAAAGAGTGTCCATCTGTCTCATATTGCTTACTTGGTTGTCGTTTATTCCTTTCCTGTGTGAAAATTACTTATTCTGCATTGAATAATTATTTTATTTTCAGGTAAACTGCTAGATCATAAATGGGAAAATGCTTTCACTGTTGATAGCAAATCGTGGGGGTACAGAAGGGATATGCACTTAAGTGAAATATTGTCTATTGATGAACTGCTTTACCAAGTTGTATCTACAGTCAGTTGTGGAGGTAACTTCATATTCCAGTTTGTTTACTAGATTACTTAACTATAGGACAGTTTTTAATTGTCACTGCCTTTTTCAGGTAACGCCCTCATCAATGTGGGCCCAACCAAAGAGGGTACAATAATACCGATATTTCAAGAACGCTTGCTAACGCTCGGAAAATGGTTGACAATAAACGGCGAGGCCATATACAATAGCTCTCCCTGGCATTCTCAGAACGATACTAGAAATGGCAATGTTTGGTATACTTGTACTAAAGCGACGTACAATGCTACTCATCCTACCCACCCACCAAGCGTAAACGATAAAATAACAGCAATCTATGCCATTGTGCTCAAGTGGCCAGAGAAGAGTGAGCTCACACTTAGAGACATAACACCTTATTTGCACAGTGGCACTTACCAAGTCGAGATGTTCGGCAATGAAGGACAATACTTGACTGTAAGTACAAGTATGTTTTGTGTATCTGTAAACACTTAGCTAATCTATTTGGATCATTAACCTTAGCTCAGATGTTGATAGTTTCTCTTATCACATTTTATTTGTTTCAGTGGAAGATAATTAATGGGGAGGTCACAATTCAGCTGCCAGATAAAACAGGCGTTAAATCTAACCATGCTTGGACACTGAGGTTTACTTTGAAATAAATTAGATTATCACTATCATTGCTTTTTATTTTAGATTTTTATGGTGATGGTAATAATTACCCTCTTTTTAGGGTTCCGTACGTCCGAATGAATAAACGGAACCTTTATAGGATCACTCTGTCCGTCTGTCAGTCCATCTGTCACAGCCAATTTTCTCCGAATCTTCTGGACCAATTGAATTTAAACTTGGTACACATAGGTATGAATTCCTGTGACCCAAACACGGACGTGTAACATAACTAAACGAATTTTTAATATGAGGGTCACTTTTGAGGGCAAAAAAAAAGTTTTGCTAATTGTACCGTGTGACATCTCAAAGGTGATGATCTCAAATATAAATATTTTTTAATAGTTTTAAAGTTATTTAAGATAATAGATGAAAATTGGGCGAAAATTAAAAGAAAAAGTTTTGCAAACTGTACCGTGTGACATATCAAATGAAAGGGCTTGTTGTGAAGGTCTCAAATATATTTTTTTTAATCATAGTGTTAAAGTTAGTTAAGATAATAAATTAAAATTTACCATCCATCCCATATCTCCGAAACTACTGAGCCTAATATTAAAAAAAAAAAATACAGAAGAAATACTTCTTTACTTTAGATTAAAATAACATGGTACATCTCAATACTGTGCGTACAAACTTACATTTGCAGTTGGAATGTATGGGAGAATCTTTTCAACTACAATGTTCTGTGGATAAAAACATGGTAGATTTTATTTATTATATTCATTGTACGGGACCCTCACCACGCGAGTTAAACTAGCACATGTCCGGTAAAAAAAAAAATTAAATTCTCAGCCATAGGGAGGGAATATAGTTAGGGAGAGAAATTAAGAAATCATATGTATAACGTCAAACAAGTGTATTCAATTAAACTTGTATAATATTCAGATATTATCACTACTTACATGGACATGGTTAACCTTAAGAATTAAAATAAAATATGTTCAACGTTTTGTGCTTGAAAGTACTTACTAAGAAAAATAAATCAGTTGAATACAGCAATTTCGTGAAACTGTTTACTTATTGGTCAACTGCATAACAAGTCGTTCTTTGTATGATAGGCTACGGCTACATTGTCGCGATAACGCGAACTACTGTTCACGCGCTCCCCTAGCACACCGCTCGACGTGTGAACAGAGAGCGCGCATAGTGTAGTTCGCATTACCGCGACAGTGAAGCCGGTGGCATAACGAACTCTTAAAAAGGTAAACTCTGTTTTTTTATTGGCTAGACCAAAATGACAGCTGCGATCAACCTTTTTTTAAATGACACTATTTTTAATCATTCATATTACAGAGACAACAGGGAAGGTCCTCCTGCAGACAATAATTCAGTGGTCCTACATAAGCTAGTTATCGAGTGAATTTTACGTCACTCGGTAACTAGATTATTTAGGTACTAGCTAGGTTATTTTTATGTCGACACCAAATGTCATTTTAGCTTAGCAAACTAAGATTCACACTGTATACAAAATATTTGTGTATACAGTGTGAATCTTTGTAATGTGCACATATCGAAATGAGGGAATCTATGCTTAATTTTATCGACGACGATCTATGCGTAATTGTAAACACTCAGACTGTAGTTAAATAATCAAGTTGGGTACTAATGTAATAATTTCATAATAATTTTATTTTAAGTAATAATTTTGATCAGGTGGGGGATTCTCGCAAAGCAACATCAGATAGATACATCTAAAATCTGGGCAAGTTTGTTAACACCTTAAATTCCGGTTGCGCCTGGTCAGTTAATAAGGCAATTAAAATGATCAAATATAGCCAATGTTTTTCTGCTGGACAATGAATTAAATATAATGTGTATTGCCAAAATATTTTTCTGTACGGTCGTTAACAGAAGTGAGAAGTATTAATTAAGGTATTCTAAGTAATCCAACAAAGCATTAAAAAATTAAATGTAAAGTCGAACTTCTGCCTTCTGTAATTGAATGCCTAAAAGCGTTTATGTATATGATTGTACCCAAAATTCGTTACATTATTCATATATTGTGGCTTACAAAAATAATTATGATAAATATACACATACTTATGAAGATATTGCTTGTTTAGCCTATATCTATTTATTTCATAATATGCTAACATTACAAATTAAGCAATTTATATATTTAATTTATTTATTAATTTAATTTGCCCGACTTGTCTTTGCTTCTACAAAATAGTGAAGCGACCGGGCAAAGACCAGTTAAATGTAAAAATATTAATATTTATGTAGTTCATAATTCTCTGTTTATGTTATTTTACAATACAATTTCGTTGGAAGCATAAGCTAGATACTTCGTAAGCAACTCTGTATTACAATGTTCACTTTCACATAATTTGATAGGTTTTTTTAAATTACATATTATCCTTTTTATAAACAATTTACTTGGTTAAACAATATCTCTCCTTAAGGCGAAAGTGCCAAGGTAGGTTTTTCATACATTTCTCTGCAATTTGTAGGTAATATCAGGTTGTATGTTGACAAAAATTTGAACCTCACGGGCTACCTTAGCGCTTCCCCCTTAAAAGAGAAATATTTGGAGTAAACATGTTATGATGTTCTCTCAAAACATTTCTATAACGACTTTTTTGCTATTTTCAAGCCTAGCAAATGCCTTATTTCGTCCATTATAGTCTTAAGCACCATTTATTGAAGCAGTTAACTCAAGCCTATGTACTAATAGGCTCAGTTATGTACTATCGTAGGTGCGCATATCGGACCACCGTAAAGACTATTCCTGCTATCAGCTCTCGGCCGCTATAGTAACGCTTACCTACGCTCATCAACCAATAGCATCGCTGCATCAGATTTTTGCTGAGCCCCTTTTTTATGTAAATGAAAAAAAAAAAGACCATAAAAAGAAGAGGTAATGTTTAGTGAGACATCTGTGATTATTGTAACAGAGCCTGACACATTTTTTTAAACATATTTTTATTGGTCGACGTAAAAACGGGCGGTAAGATGTGGTCATCGTGAGCACGGGATTTTGTTTTCAAAGTAGGCCGATATGCGCACCTGCGATAGTTCATAATTCGTTTTTTTTTTCCTGGAAACGACATTCAACCTGTATACATAATTATCAGGTATATTTTGTTTTTTTTTTTGCTTTAAAAGCTTATGAAAATAAAGTATTTATTTGGAAGCGAAGCTAACAGCTAAAAAGGAAATGGTATTAATATTAGTATTATATAATATATTATACAGAAAATGCTATTTTGTACTAATCCTAGTGTTAATATTTAAAGAACTCAGTTTAAATATACTTTGTTACAGGCTAACTTACAAAATAATATGGCTATGTATACTCAAAATAAACTACTATTGGTATTGGTAGATGACATTAGCTTATGCTCTGAGGATGGCAAGTGAAAAAAAAAGGAATTTAACTCGAGGGATACAAGGACCGCGACGATTTTTTTTTCACGAGTTGTGTAATCTACTTTTTACCATTGACTGCAAGAAAATAAATATTAGTATAGTAGCTATATTTATCACATTTGATTCCGGAGTCAGTGTCTCAATATCGTCCCTGGAAGAACTCCTTTTTTAATAATTTTATACAATTACATATATTAAATAAAAATATCCAGCCAATTTAATATGTACTTTCAACACGTTTTATTTTTTTTCTGTACATAATTCGTGCTTCTTCCAAATTCAAAATGTTTTTATTCACTCGGTGACTAAAAGACAGATAGATAGATTCACTATTATCGATGAATCAAATGCCTTTTTTCGAGTGACAATGGTAATAAGATTTTTTTTTTAAGTTGTTATTTTTTTAGTACGTATTATATAATGTAAAAATAACAAAGCATTTGTTGATCTAGTGTTGTTTCTTCTGCTTCGTTCATATCGATACATATGCGACGTTCAGTGTAACTATAAAATCTAAGTATAACTTCATTTATAATGACACTTTAATTATTATACTCATTACCAATTCCTTAGTAAACCGATAAATAAACCAGTAACAATATTATCCTTGTCAATATTATGGTAGGTACTTACAATATTTATCTTGGAATGTTCAATCAACTGTTTGCCTTGAGAAATTCCTACCATCCATAAGTTGCTTTGTTATCTAAAAGTTTTATTACCAATAACAAGCATACTTTTCAAAGGGGGCTCTAAAATGTATGCTACAGCTACATTGGTCTTTGGAAGATACATTAAAATATCTACATCAATTTTAGGTCTAAACTTTAAAAGAGCTTATTGTACCTCCCCTGTATTCTTGGTGCAACCTAGACATTTAAATATATTTCTGTATACACCTCATTAATTTTGATTTAAATATCAATTTTGGATAAAAAAAAATTACATAAATATGGAAAAAAAATATTCCAGTACCTAGACTTATAATACCTAAACTGTGATTTTTATTTGCAAACTAAAATGACAGCTAGGAACGCCCTTTTTTTAAAAAAAGAATACTATAAATAATAATTTTTACAGAGACAATACCACAAAAGTGAAGGTCCTCTTGCAGACAATGATTCAGTGCTCCTTGGTGAGTGACTGGGTAACTAGATTATTTACTAGGTTATTTTTATGTCGACACCAAATGTCATTTTAGTCTAGCAAATTATAAATCAGAGTATACTTACGCGCTATATACAATGTTTTTATAGAATTAAGCGAGATAAAGAAAACTCGTGACACAGCAGGTTAGGTGAATACATTCTAACACAAACTAAGGCTATTATTAGCTTTACAAATCGTGGCTGTGTCTTTGTGCCACAAGTATTTAAACAATGCCTGCTTAACTGATGAAATATCAATGGCAAATAATAATTACTTAATACAACTTGCACGTCCACTTCGTAAGCATTTCGATTTTCTTTGTTCAAATGGATTCGCCGGTCTAATGAACGCAATTCTATAAGAATTAATAGATTGGTTTCTATTCAAATTCCATGGTCGTGAAGTGAACGCGTAGCTTTAGTATTTCCGGGTCGAACTCAATAGACTTCACAATTCGCCGCGTGTCCAGCTCATGATTGGTCCAGTCGAAGTCAATATATCCGATAAAATGCACAAACAGCGGGCATTCTTCAAAATTCATTTAACAGACACCAGAGAAACACTTAAACCCAAAACCAAAACAGGTTCATCATCATACATACCTTTAAAGCAGGGTCTACAGGCTTATCCCAAGCAACCCGGCTATCTCCATCAGCTATGAAACTGACTGCAGCCTGTCCCTCTGTCTCAGGAGTTCTAAGTCTGGTAAAATAGACACCTTCTCATTGAAGAACTCTTCAAGGGCAGGCTGGGAGAGCATGGTGGCTAGGAACTGTTCCAACGTGATGGACCAGACGCCGTCCGGTTCTGTTTCCTTGGATGGAGACGGTTTTTGGCTATCTTGTTCCGGTTCTGTTGCGTTGCCATTGGGGTCCAACTATTAAGCAAAATGGGACGTAAGTATGAAAACTATGGAAATGCGGGTGATAAATTGGTAAATTTGGGCCTGGAACAGAATGTCCAAGAACACCAAAACTGTTTCTATGTAAGCATGTGACTATATTATTAACATATTTACCTGAGCTACAGGCTGTTTAGCGGCGGCAGCTAGGTACAGACTATCTTGTGAGATCTCGCGGTCCAGTAGCGGACGGTGATTTAGTTCGCCCAGTTGAAGGAGAAGAGTACCTAAAGATTTAATAATTTATTTTGTAATAAGCTTACAGTTTAGGGAGAACACGACGGCGAAGTTCGCACAAATAATATGACATCAGGCTAGTTAGCCAGATGAGTGAGTTCACTAACTTTGCTGCTGGTTCTGTTCTGAGTAATTTATTTACATGTTCCAAGAAAGTTGAACCATTTTTCCGAGCCTGGTCGGGCTAATGTATAATCTGGCTTCCAAGAGTTGCACTGGTTGAGAATAGGGTAAAAAATTTGGAAAATCCAAAAGTGCACGCCTCACAGACAAAAACGATATATTATAGGGAAAAAAAATATGTAAGAAAAATTTCTCGATTTTTGTTAATATCTTTGAACGGTTAAGGGTATGATAACAAAAATTAAAATCAATCGTGCTTATCCGAAGGATGAAAGAAAACTTATAATAGATTTAGATTAATCCGTTGTGTGTGACGACGTAAATCGTGACGACAAAGGCACACCCTCTCTAATGGAAAGCACTACACGTCATTTTTTGTTATATAATATATCGAGGCATATCTATCCAAAAATGTAATTATTAATCTTATAATGTCAAGTCTCTAGTTTTTAAAACTTCCCTGCTAATATAACTTCCATGTATAATAAGGAATATGCAAGTAATTCAAAACGTATCCATTATTTAAATATACATTGTATAGGAGTCAACGAAAAAAAATCCTCTTCTTTTTACATTTTTTAATGCATTCATTATTTTACAATTCATTCATTTATGTTGCGTTTTTTGGTGGAACGGAACGCAAACTCAAAACGCGTCTTCTTCGACAATGCCGGAAGTGACGAAAGAAACTATGTTAATAAAAATCTATTCTCAGCAAAGTGATTGAAATCTCACGAAGGTAAGTAAGTGCGATTTCTACTTGAATAAAGCACAACAAATAATAAAGCAAACAAATACAATTGTATAAACTAAGAAGTTTTGTGGCAAATGACGTCACATCATGCCCGCGACAGAAACGGTCGTTTGAACTGTAGTAGAAAATTGTTGTAGTTTAATTTTTTTTTTTTAACAACTAGCAGTAGTTGAATTTAACTTTTTAACTTTTCTTGATTTTTAAGCCTGTCTATTATTGATATAGTGAAAAAAAAATGCATATTCCCTATTGAGAGTACAGAAACGATTTTATGTTGGAAAATTTTGGCAAGGCGACATATTAAAAGTAGAGTACTCTCACACGCTGAAGCGTTATGAGGCGTGCAATACTCACCAGCTAACACGACAGCTTCATAAACAGCATGTTGTCTCTGCGTGAGGTCGTGTAGCACAGCCAGGAGCTGCAGGAAGTGGTCGCGAGGCAGAGGAGGTGCCGCGGGGACCACGCTCGGCGTGCTCGCCGCGCTCGCGAGGCCGGCCAGGCCGCATGCGCGCACGCTCTCTGCGCTTATGTAGGTGTTGCTGCCTAGAATGCAAAACGAATAAGTTACTTAAAAAATAACCTTTAATAAAACCCAGCTGTTTATATTCCACGGAGAAGGCCCCATAGCCAAACACATGAAGGTAAGGCAAGTGGTAGGAACCTGAATGTCTAACTAAAAACCCTTTTTAGGGTTCCGTGGCTTAAAAGGAAAAACGGAACCCTTATAGGATCACTCGTGTGTCTGTCTGTCTGCCCTAGCCGGTTTGCTCCGAGTCCACTGGAACGATTAAGTTGAAATTCGGTACATATATGAATTTTTGTGACCCAAACACGAATGTGCAACTTAAGTAACTGGATTTTGAATTTGAGGGTCACTTGAATTTGAGGGGAACATTAGAAAATTTAAAAAAAGTTTTGCAAACTGTACCGTGTGATGTACCTAATCAAATAAAAGGGCTTGTTGTGAAGGTCACATTTTTTTTTAAATAATTTTAATATACAAAAATTAACCATTCCCCCTATCTCCAAAACGGCTGAGCCTAAAATTTTGAAAAATCTTGAAAAATATTCTTTACTTATAGATCAATGAATGAAGAGATCCGTAGGCGAACCAAGGTCACCGACATAGCCCGAAGAATTGCCAAACTTAAGTGGCAGTGGGCAGGGCACATTGCTGGCAGAACAGATGGCCGATGGGGCCGAAAGGTTCTGGAATGGCGACCGCGTACCGGAAGACGTAGCGTTGGAAGGCCTCCTACAAGGTGGACCGATGACCTTGTGAAGGCCGCAGGAATCCGCTGGATGCGGGAAGCACAAAACCGGTCGAAGTGGCGGTGCTTGGGGGAGGCCTATGTCCAGCAGTGGACGTCTTTCGGCTGAAACGATGATGATGAATGATGACTTATAGATTACAGGAAAACCTATAACCTTACATTTGCAGTTAGAATGTATGGGGGAACATGTTTTTCAACTACAATGTTGAGTTCTTGGGATAAATTCATCCCAACTACGGAACCCTTCATTGCGCGTGGTGCGACACGCACTTGGCCGGTTTTTTTTTAAGTTAGACATTTAAGTATTTCCTAGTTTCTAAGCTGTAGACATCGATTCTATGCAGTACTCGGTCGTAAATATGACAAAAGTAGTTATAGAAAACGTTCAGCTTTGAAGAGCATCTTTGTCTCTCATACATGTATAACAATCTCAATCTCGATATGCCATATTTTAAGGCTGGGTACTGTAGATTTATATTGCCTTAATCACAGGTACGGAGTACTTCGGCGAGACAGCATAATGGTACTAGGCCGAGAGAGTTGGGTGGACGAGTAGGTGTTTACAGGTACTTTTTAACTTGGCACCGAGTTAGCCAGTCAGTTCGGTTTCGATGCTGCAGATTAGCGAGACAATGGATCGCAAAAAGATGGTTTAAATTGTACAGTAGCGTGCTGCGAGTGTCGTGAGTGTGCCGCGTGGCAAGTACGCACCGAGTGCATGTTTATACCTGTCGAGTGGGCAAACGAGTCAGTGCGGAAGCGCACTCGGTCTAGTAAATAGAACAGGTTCCGAGTGACTGTCTCGCCCTTTAACTCGGCCGAGCACTCGGTGATGTGTCAAGGCATAATTACCATACCTATTTGGCTGTTTTCAGAATCACTCTTGTGCATTGGTGCGCCGTCTCCGCACACTTCGCTTATAGAACGTTGGAGAGGACCAGGTTCTGGTGAAGCAGGCTCTTCTTCTATACTGTAAGGACACATTGTGGTGATTAATTTAGCAAGTTAGAAGAACAGATAGATTTGGAAAGATCTAAGCAAACGCAGATCATCGGAGTGGCGAAAGAACCGAGTTTGATTAGAGAAGAAAAACAATAATATAAATTAAAAATGTTTATTTGTTAGAACACGGTGCAATAGATGAATGGTTCCATCGTACCCTAGCATAGTATGACGTACAAATATGTCTATACAAAAACAAAGCATATTACAAATCTATTAATATATTATGAAACTATAATAATCAATTAATACAGATTGAGATTGTATGGTAGTAATAATAATGATTAATAATGAATATATACTTATTGCATCTGATGCATTAATGGCTATTTTTACTATATTATATTACTAACGACTTATCGTCAAGTATTCTTGAACACTTTCAAATAACAGTCTGAACAAAAAGATATTTGTTTAGTTGAAATATTAATTTATGCTACTTTGAAATAGTCCTTTGATGGTAATAGTCCGCCTTTCATACGCTTTTTTTTTGTGATGGTAAATTATCAAATAACTTCTCCCGCTCTGGACGGAGCGGGAGGGTGTGTCTCACACACTTACCGTGTTCCTTCCGTTGCCTGTGTTGCCACGGGCCACGGTATCCCTTCCGGACTTTTCCGCGACCCGCGGCATGTTCATTCGATACTTAACATTTGATTTAACCGTTAACACCAACATTACCAAGCCATACAGAATCGGGTAGTATATATTTGTATGGTTCTGTACTTCGAAAAGGACAAAAGTCTGTCAGTCAGTCAAGACCCTTTTTCTCAAGAACGCGCGGAGGTAACAAGTTGAAATTAATATCAATTACGTAGGTGCAGACCTACGTAATTGATGTAATTACGTCCCTTGAAGCTTCTAAATAACGCAATAAAAAAATACGGTCATTTATGCGACATATTTTGACACTCGCAAATAAATCACATAACCCCGTAATAACTTTT
The DNA here is from genome assembly GCA_905333075.3 of Atethmia centrago. NCBI lineage: Eukaryota > Metazoa > Arthropoda > Insecta > Lepidoptera > Noctuidae > Atethmia > Atethmia centrago. The sequence continues at coordinate 21,629,236 of HG995378.1, read as the reverse complement.
CCGTTGACCTATAATCATGAAATTCGGCAAGAAGCAAGCTTTCACAGCACAAGTAAAGGAAAAAGTGCGAAAATAGTTAATTTGTAATTTTATCTTTTTTTTTTTGCGATTATGGAATTGACCATGACGTACATTGATGTATGGGAGAACATGTTTTTAAACTACAATGTTGTTTCTTTTTGAGATAAATTCATCCGACTTACGGAACCCTTCATTGTGCGTGGTCCAACACACACTTGGGCGGTTTTATTTTTTATCTTTTCAAAGTTCACTACATTAAGAAAAACCTAGCCTGGTGTTGCAAGTCGAAACAAATGATTAAATCTGTGCTTTATCAAAAAACAAAAATATTCGTTTTAATTTTCTTCACAATCGAGCTCATGAATAACGTTCCAGAATTTATTTTCTTGCCCATATGACGTACTTACATATCAAAGAACGAAATAGCATCAGTAGCCAGTTCCTCCCCTGTGTCAGTAAAATGCGTAGGTATCAGGTCTCGCCTGGGCAGCAGCGGCGGCGCGTGCGCGGCGTACAGCGCGCGCAGGCGCCGCGCCGCGTCCGCGCGGCAGCACAGCCCCAGCGCCACGCTCAGGCCTCGCGCGCTCACCAGGCCGTCGTCATCGTAGTCCATTAGCTGCAGATAATAATAATAATAATTTATTAATTCTCTCATCGCAATATCCTTATGAAATAAAAATAAAAAAAAAATTGTTGTGAGAGACTAAGCTAAGCCGAAACCTGTATTTCAGGCCATCTTAATCTCCGCCCCAAGTGCACGATTGTCGCCATGGGATCTGGAGGCAAAACTCGCGCACGTATTTGCGTGGCGCGAGGAGGCAAAACGCCGGGGCGTAACTCCGCAGCCGCGAGAAATCACGGCACAGCGGACAGAGCTCCGCCGGGATCTCATGGCGACATGGAGAGTGTGATAGTCGCAACCCAGTGCTGTGCACGCCTCAATTGCGGCGATAAGCCCCTCTTTGAGGAGTGGCTAGAGAGGCGCCACGGTGTCCTCACCTTCCGCTTGACGTAGGTCCTCACCCGACACGGCAGCTTTGGGAAGTTCCTGTGTCGGATAAGGCTGGAAGGAAACGCCCGGGTGTCACCACTGTGTGGATCGCCCGGAGGACACGGTGGAGGTCTGCCCGGCTTGGGCAGAGCACCGCAGTGTCCTCGTGGAGGCGATCGGCGGCAGAGATCTCTCGCGTCCGGGCCTGGTTCAGGCCATGGTACGGAGCGAGAGGGCATGGGCAGCCGTCACCTCCTGCGAAGCAGTAATGCTCGCGAAGGAGGAGGTGGGACGGTTGAGGGAAAGGCAAATTTCGCGCCCTCTCGCTCCTAGCTGCCGCAGGAGACGCCCTAGGCGTCGGGAATCCCGGGCGGATTTTCGGCCACCGTAGGCGCGGGGTTGCGGACTGTGAGCAATGGGTAGCTCGCCATCCGATAAGGACCAGGCCCGGGTCGACGGCGCGTTGTATTCCACGCGCGCCTTAAAGAGATGTCAGCACAAGTGTAGGAGTCCACTAGGGCCGATGCCTGCCGGAGTCGCATGGAAGTTCGAAGGGGTTACTGAGGCCCCTGGCAACACAGGCAACGAAAGGAATACAGGTGGGTTTTAACCAGTAAGAGTCTGACACCCTTCCGCTCCATCCAGAGCGGAAGAAGTTATTTGATAACTACCCACCTAAAAAAAAAAAAGTGCATGATTGTAGTCTCCCATTAACAAGACACACTAACTACACCAAAATCAATTACAAGTACTTTAGTTTGCAGGCAATATAATTTTTGTGTGATGCGAGTCTGTGAAAGAGAAATTCGGGTGCCAGTGTGAAACTCGCCTAGACATCAGGGCGCGTTTATTTGACGTGAAAACTCTCGTGCCATTGCACGGGTGCTGCAACCTCGAATGTATTTATAGCGATTGTGAACTTTATTGGTTAGGCAACACCATTCAAATTCCTCTAATTCATAACCGCGTGGCTACTGCCGCGTTTTCTGCGCTGCCGTTGCGGCGGGATAGAAGTGTACAACACTATTCGTTTCCAAAAAAAAACACGGCTCATTCATGAGAACTAGCCGTAAATGTTTATCTGTTCATCCATCAATTTCATAACACAATACAACTCAAGAATTTGCTTGCGTCCATTTCTTACCTTAAACATCCTAGCAGTAATGGCTTCAGCGAAGTCTCCCTTAGCCCATGGCGAGAGCGCGAAGTACAAAGTCTTGAACTGTGTGTAGTCCAGTCGGTACGATTCGTAGGGCGCTTCTAATCGCTCGCAAGGTACCCGCTTAGCCCAGAGTAGCTCTTCGCGGATAGCGCTGAGCAACTCCTAGAAACAAAAAGGAAATCATTAGAATTCTATTGATAACCATTACTGTAATTGTATGCTATTAAAAACCAATCAAATTCTACAGGTTGTTTGTAAAAGATCGATTCTACCGGCGATAAGACTTCTCATTGCCAAACCCTACGTATCTCTCCTAAGTTCTATTTTTAATCGACTTTCAAAAGGGAGGAGTTTATTAATTATTAGTCGATACATTTTTTTTATATATTTGTTCACTGATTTCTCTGTCAATTATGAACCGATTTTGAAAATTCTGTTTTTGTTTGAAAGGGTATGTTCCCGAGGTGGTCCCATTGTCACCAAGTCTGAATCTGATGAGGGGATCTCATAAAAATCAAGGGAAATTCTCAAATTTCATAGGCACACTTTATCGATTTGGGTATTTTTTATAGTAACTCGTGCATTTGCGGAAAGCACCATTTGGTGAAGTGGAACTGATGATGAAGACCGCCACCGGAACTACTTAATAATAAGTATTTAACGGGTTGCGATTCGATTAAGTACTTTATTATGATTTCTAAGAAATTTATACTCGTCACAATGCATTTGTTGAGTGGCAGAATTCCTCAACAATGAACGTCCCTGCACCAGGAAAAGCAATATTTTGTAAAAGGTGATGAGCAGTTGACAGTAGGCTATTGTAACTTAGATAAATTACAAACTGACCCACTAAAAAGTGAAAAATAAAAAACTTTTTACAAAAAACAAGACAACCGACTTCCAAAAAAACACTACAAAGTGAAAAATAACTTTAATTTCGGAAGTCAGTGGCAAACTTCCAAAATTAAAGTTATTTTCCAGTTTGGAAGTTTTTTGGAAGTTGGTTGTTTTTTTTATAAAATTTGTTATTTTTTTATGTAATTTGTAATGGTGTTATTAATAAAAACTATTTTATCTATCTAGCTATATTTTATTTGTGACGAGTAGAAGATAACTGTAACTAATGCCAAGAGACGAGGCAGCCGCGGTTATAACACACATGCGTGTAAGTACAGTCACAGTGTAGTGTCGTCTCGCTCCCACCCCACTCTGTGTTACATACAGCGTCGGCTACGAATTTTGAGATTAGAAGAACTAAGTAACAAAAAAAGTAATCATAAAAAAAATTGTACGTCATGTTAAATAATTTTTTTTTTCCGATACACGTCTGTGAACGTTTCACCTATTTATTAATAAACGCCCCATTTGTTGTGTTTGAGTGTGGTCTACTAACCTGCAGCTCATTCAAATCAAGCAGTTTATCCTGCTGCAGCGCTCGAAGCGTGTTCTTCTCGAGACTGTCCTCTAGTTGCCTGACAACCCTCAAGCGGTGCTTTAGTCGTAAGTGCTCGATGTTTTCACTTGAAACGCTGCCCCCGTATGAACGGTAGGATTGGTATATTAGCTCTTGGATTTTTATTGTCTGTGGAACAATAACATTTCGTAAAATGTATTGAAGTGACAGATGATAAAACACAATACACAATTTAAATTAAATCTTTTTATTGTGGGCATAGGTTAAACAGACAGATGTTAGGTAAATTACAGATCCATTATGTCCTGCCTAGTAGGCATACAATAACAAATTATGTCAACATGCAGTATACAAAATGTAGATATCACTTATAAAAGCAAATCTTACAAAGTAATAATTAGGTGTATGGTGACAGATTGTAATAAGTACCTACGTACTAATTATTAAGAATATCTTAAGATTGTGTAGTAAGCTTTACAATAAAAAAATACGCAATTTATATTTGAATATTTGAATAGTGGGAGTTCCTTGGTGTTTCAAAATCAAACTCAATTTTTTTTTATTTCACATAAACCTACATGGGCACTTATGAAACGTCAGAAGCTAGGTGCACGGTTCCAATTGGTCGTTTCATATGGAGAAGAGCCGGCAAGAATCTCCACGGTTACTCTTTTAAAAATAATTGGCTTTTACAATGTTTTCAAATCACAGTGTTAGTTAATAGGTATGGTAGGACAGTGTAGGCCTATCGAGACGTACCAGGTACTTAACAAAAGAAAAAGGTCTACAAAATATCTAGTCTATTAAGCCTACAAATAGTTTAAAATGTCTACAGGTATTTTATTGTAAATTTTAGATGCCATACCAAAAAACTTTTGCCCAGCAGAGCAGTTCTATGTATGCTAGATATTTTAAGTTTATATCTTTTATAAACCTCGTAGCGGAATTGGCTTTGAGTTGATTAAAAAACTTTTTAACCTATTTCCGCCATTTTTTTTTTATAGGTCCTCCTTGTCAGTCAGTTGGTAAGAAGTTTAGGATACATTTGAAGAACGTCCACGAATGACAATACTTAAATATATACGTCGGACGTACCACGGTACGTCACGGTATAAGCCCTTCAGCAAAGTGATGACAGGGCTGACTACCCGTGGGTATCACTTTGCTGAAGGGCTAATATACTATCCGATTAGTGGTAACGGACAAGCCGTGATGTAAATGTAACTTTAATCTTATGACGTCACTAACCTTCTCAGCGGTCCGTGGCTCCATAGATAGCGCCATAGCTTCATCATTGTAGATGCCTTGAAGGTAATCGTTCAGGACTTGCATAGCCTGACCATCTTCAGTGCATTTGAGGAGTATTTCTCGGTTAATATCAAGAATTGTGAGAGTCACCTGGAATTAATAGAACATATTCAGGATCGCTTGCATCGACCAGATGACAACAAAAACCAAGCCTAAATAAAAAAATACGATGTTGAATATTCATAGTTCGGTGATGAGTCGAGCGTTTAAATTCCAACAGCGCGCTTTTATTTAGGCATTCATTTGTTGTCGCCTAGTGTAAGTAAAACGGAACGGGCATTACTATATTTAGCTATATACCCATTTAAAACATAATTTTGTCTCTGTCAACATCAACCGATTGACAGGAATGATATCACAAGACATATTTGATTATTAGAGAGGGGGTAAGAAAGTTTTAAAGTTTGGTCCTAGAAATAAAAATATCTTTTTACTGGCTCAAACAGCGATAAATTCCAAGTAGTCTGAATATGTAGGTTCAGGATACGGCAGTAAAAATAGCACAGCAATGAGCTGTTACGAAAAAGATCTCGCAACAAAAAAAACTAACGGTTGAACTATGTCTATACATATGTATATAATTAGTAAGTATCATATACTGTAAAAAAGGGCTGTAAAGGGAAAAAATTTAAAAATAAACATTGACCTCATGTTGTCGTTGGGGCCGATAAGGGAGCGTCCATTAATTACGCGAGACGATTTTGGCGATTTTTCGACCCCCCCTCCCCCTTTGGTGAGATGTCGTGAGGTTTGGCTCGACCCACTCCCCCTAATCTTCCTCCCTAATATCACGTGAGATTTTTCAAAATACGTATTTTGTTTTGTAAATATATACCTTAATTTGCTTAAGTATTTTTTGTAATAGTTTTGTCGCAGTTTTACACTGTTTCATGTGAAAAACAAAACGACGCCCCCTCTGCCCCAGATTGTGTCAGAAACGGCCTGACCCGACCCCTAAACGCCTCACATAATTAATGGAGGATGCTGTACGTTTTTGGAAAACCTTATATATACACGGTGAAATTGAAAACATGCGACAAATCTAAATGGGCGATTGTACTCATCATTATGAACAACTTTTACTAAGGGACCACACCTGAAATCGCGGAAAAAAAAATCAGCTGTTCCCTACATTTATGTCCGCATAACTCGACAAAATGTAGGAAACGGCTGATTTTATTTTCGCGAATGCAGGTTTGGTCCCTTAGTAAAAGTTGTTCATAATGATGAGTACAATCTCCCATTTCAGTTTGTCTCATGTTATCAATTACAATCTGTATATGAGGTACACTCATATATATAAGGTTTTCCAAAAACGTTCGGCTTTATAGCGAATCGTCTCTTCATGCCTGTGTGACATTATTGTTCTAGAGCAAAATGTGTCACACTTACGCCCCGTTACTGTACATTTCAAAAATTATATGCAAAAATATCAAACCTGAAATATAACTTTTGCACCATCATAAAAGAAGCAGTCCATAACATTGACGGCGCATTCGTAAGGCATGACGCTGATGAAAAGCGTTAGGAACCAGGATAAAGAGATCATCTTCATCATGCCCAACTCGTCCAGTTTGGCGTGGAGTTCTGGTAGGTGAACTTCTGTTAATTCTTCTAGTACGCCTTGATCCACCTGTAAAGTAAGTTTTATATTAGAAGGCGTTTAGAGAAATATCAAAGCCTTGAAAATAAAAATGCAAAGAAAAGTGTTTATTCACTGAAATATTTTTACAAGAAATGTTTACCTCCGCCAAACTGCAAGGCAGTTTGTTGGCAGACGTAGCCTCTTTATTTTATTAACATGATTTTTATAATTACACTTTTCATAGGATAAAACTATTCTTGCATTGCATAATACATTAAATAAAACACGCAAACAATTTTTTTTTTTCATTATCGTTCCTGTGCGAAAAAGTGATGAATACAGAACGTATAGCGCCATTTTTTTTTCGCACTCTTTCAATCTCAAAGTATCTCTATAAAACAATAAAGTGCATGATAGATAACGACTTTACTCATGTGCATATTATGGGTACTGTGTGATTTAGTAAAACGCCAAGATTTGCGGCAGTGGCGGTCATGAAATATGCAACTAATACGGTGTCATGTCAAAGCCTCATGTCATCTCGCTCTCACTTTTATGTTTAACGTTGGTTTTTAGTGCAGTCAAATAAGTTTTTTTTTTTGGGGTTCCGTAGTAAACAAGGAACCCTTATACTTTCACCATGTCCGTTTGTCTGTCTAAAGGAAAACTACTGGGCTTTACAATTGAACGAGTAATAGTCGAACAACTTAAATTTTCAGTTGGAGAGTTAACCATGGCATATATCGATGTATGGGAGAACATGTTTTTCAACTACAATGTTAAGTTTGTTTTTTTAGGGTAAATACATCCTAAGTTCCCAACTAGGGAACCCTTCATTGTACGTGGTCCGACACGCACTTGGCCGGTTTTTTGATATAATAAAATGTAACTTACCAAAGCACCAACGACCCTAGTGTTATAATAATCGGGTAACAAAGTCTCGCATATCGTTGCCAACAACCAGAAGGCTTGTTCTTCAGGACAGTATATTAGCAACACTGAAGCAACGATATTCATAGCTTGGCAGTAACCGATCTGAGGGTTCTTTAGTGCGTACGCGCATAACACGCGGCGGAGCGCTGAGATTCCTGAAATAAGGTGAGAAATAAGTTACTAACTGTTTACATGAAATACACAATGAATCTTCTACCTGCAGTTTTAAAGAAAGAAACTCGTGGAGTTTGATTGCCAGGAGTTGGGGTTATATACATAACTAAACGGACTGAGCAGACCCCCAGATTTGACATCAAGCCTTGCAGTTCGTATTCGGAACACGATTTTCACATACACAATTATCATAAGTATGTAATTTGTATAACAAAAGTCTTACCGACATCATTCTGATAAGCCCTATGTTCAGGCAGAGACCGATGTAGATCCCTTTCGATCTCATCATTTGCCTGATTCTTGGTCGAAAGGGCTTTATTGACCAGTCGTTCATACAAGCCTTTGTTCTGAGCTTTCTGCAGTATAGACCCTGAGAAGACACTCCATAGCTCTCCACGTAAGAGCTCTGGTATACCGCTGACGACGAGTTCGCTGCCTTCGGTTGTTTGGTACATGCTAACACCTCGGCCTACTTCGGCCATATGGTCTTCCCATTGTTTCTCCTGTGAGAATAAGTATTTGTGAAGAACATCAATTTTCGAACATTTTCAGGGTGGTGATTGGAAATTTGAACTTGTCAAACGGGATAAGAGGTACTAAACGCAACATAAAAATAAGTTTATTGACACAAAATACCTTAGTATACAATACCAATACATTTTACATAAGTATATTGGATTTTGGGAAAAGGCTGGACAAATAGTGAAAAGCTCTGCCTCCTAAACTAGGGGAACCCTGTGACCTAGGAGTCAGTGTTCTACTGTAACTTCGTGTACAAAAGAAAACTTTATTTATTTATGTGTTAATAAACCCATAACGACCTGATTTAAATATGAATCTGAATGTGTGAGGACGTGTGTAGAGGGTATGTGTGGCTGTGTGAGTGGGATGGGATGTGTGTGGGGTGAGGTGTGGTGTGGTGTAAGAGAGGGGAGAGGGTGTTATGTGGGGGTGTGTGTAATCGTGTAAGGTGTGACCGATGACAGGCTGGCAAAGCACAAGATACACCATTTTTTATGTTTTGGAGTCAGCGAAATGCCTTAGAGACTTAAAGATATAAATAAGTTTCCTGACCCATTTTTTTTTTTTTTTGAGAGTGGGAAATCATCAAATAACTTCTCCCGCTCTGGGCGGAGCGGGAGGGTATTTCAGACTCTTACTGACTAAAACCCACCCGTATTCCTTCCTGTTGCCTGTGTTGCGGGGGCCTCGGTGACCCATAAGTACCTTCCCGCGACCCCGGCAGGCATCGGCCCTAGTGGACCCCTACCTATGTGCTGACGACATCTCTTTGACGCGCGCGTGGAATACAACGCGCCGTCGACCCGGGCCTGGTCCTTACCGGACGGTGAGCTACCCATTGCTCACCGTCCGCAAGCCCGCGCCTACGGTGGCCGGAATTCCGCCCGGGATTCCCGACGCCCTGGGCGTCTCCTGCGGCGGCTAGGGGCGAGAGGGCGCGAAACTTGCCTTTCCCTCAACCGTCTCGCCTCCTCCTTCGCGAGCATTACTGCTTCGCAGAAGGAGGTGACGGCTGCCCATGCTCTCTCGCTCCGTACCATGGCCTGAACCAGGGCCGGACGCGAGAGATCTCTGCCACCGATCGCCTCCACGAGAAGTTTCCTGACCCTTGACGTTAGACTTTCAACTTGAGAGTACCACTTTAGTCCGTCATCAATCACTACACCCGGGTATTTAGTTTGACTTACACGAGATAGTACCGAACATGAACATGAAGTGGAGTCCAAACAGGTATGAGCAAGAACATTTAAATCAGATGGGGCTTTAGTCCTGCGACTAATGGAATAAGGAATGTAGTTTTTATTTGAAATTAAGTGACAGAAGTTATTTGTTATTCTGCAGCTACATCACAACCGTATGAAGCGATTGAACTGCATGGTATTTCACTTCAGTCCATGTATACCACGATCGCAGTATCGTCAGCATATGTGAATATCTTGGTATTGGGGAATGCTAGTGTGCAAAGGTCATTTATATATATTAGGAAGAGCGTAGGCCCCAACACACTGCCTTACGGAACTCCGTATGTGATAATTTCTTCATCACTAGTGTATGAATCGATCTTGACACGAAGTTTCCTCTTTTGGAGGTAGCTCTTGAAAAGCTCATGCGCTGCTCCCCAAATGCCTACAGCTTCCAATTTCGACAGGAGAATAGGAACGGAGACCGTGTCAAAACCTTTCTGTAGGTCAAAAAATATTGAAAGGCATTTACGATGATGATCTAAATTCTTAGCAACAGTTTCAGTTAGGCAATTGCATCTTCCGTAGATACACCTTTTTTAAAGACATATTGGTTGCGCGCTAAGACTTGATGTTTTTATAGAAAGTTAAGTACGCGACCATTTATCAACCTTTCCATAACCTTAGATATTGCCGAAAGAACCGAGAACGGTCTGTAATTATTGACACAGTCTCTGTTCCCGCCCTTACGCACCGGATGGACCAAGGCTTTATTAAAGGGTTCCGGAAAAATTCCTGACGCTGTTGATATTATTATTATATGTGTTATAACAGGAACAAGAGATTTACGACATATTTTGAGGAGAAATTAGTTATTCCGTCCCACACAGTGGCACTATCATTTCTTAAATTCATGATGTTAGACTCAACCTCAGAATAGTCAACGTCAAGAATGACAAAAGAACCAGGGGAGGAAGTTTTTTGTGGAAAAAATGTCTGTGAGGGGCGCAATTTTAGAGACTAGGTCTGAGCCTATGTTGGCAAAGAACTTACATACTTGATTGGCTGCAGTATACGGACGGTTGGTGGGTCCGTACGTTTTATAGAAGTTCTAGAGGAGGAGTACGTCTGTTTTTCATATGTGTAATCTCTTTTATTTTATTCCAGAGTGTTCTAGGGTTACGTTTTTCTTTTACAAATCCGACTTTTCATATTATGCTGATTTAAGCTTCTTAAGTGAAGATTATTACAATAATTTCGGTAATGTTTATATGAGATTTGGACGATATCATAATTGGGTGAGTTACGGGCTTTTTTATGGAATTTATCGCGATGTCGAATGCAACGTAATAAACCTGGAGTAATCCAAGGCTTTAGGTTTCTTTCTTTTTTAGAAACATTGATTTTACGTGTGTGTTTTTTCAGAATAGATTGAACTATGTTTATCAGACAAGTGGCAGCTATATTAGGGTCTTTTGTGTTAGTGACTTGAGAGAAATCCTGACTTTCCATATCTTCAACGACATTAGGATAATTAATTTTTGGAGGGTTATAAGCAGAAACCGTCTACTTAACCGAACCTGGACCATCGATATGTATTAGTAGTGAAAGGTGATGTGGGATTCCAAGACAAGTATGCATGTAGATTTATTGGATTTTAGGAGAATGTGATCAATACAATTATTAATTCTTGTGGTATAATTAATATCCTTAATTCATTATATTATACATAATTATTAATATCCTTAGATATTCTGATGAAGCAAGCTTTTAAGGTAGCGTAATTTTTGATAGTTAATGGCCAGTCAGGAAGCTCTTTCAAAATTAAAACTAGGAATTTCGTAAAACAAATTCTGCTATTACTTGAGTTTACTTTAAGGTTATTATCATTTTTACAAAATAAAAATAAACAATCAACCCCAAATAAAAATTTACAAACGTCATTATAATGTTTCAACCAACCTTTTTTTGCTGAATCTGTTTGATAGGTGAAGTTTGGTGAGTTCTGAACAGCGTCATGAGGGGCGGTTGCGGCGTCCAACCCTCGTCAGTCTGGACCACGGCCTTAGTCGCCTTCTCCCTGTACACATCACTGTATACTCACGCATTTGAATTAGTACACGGAAAACTAAACCTTATATTATAAGTCCCAAAGTTGATCATTTTAATCCGGTGTTAAAGATGCAGGCTGGTACATGCTGGGTTAGACGAAGCTTCCTGTTAAAGAACATTGCAAATACAACTGGAAAAGAAGAACACAGGTAAAATGAGTACAAATAATTGAATGAATGTATGAATGTTGTTACTAAAATTGTTACACAAATGATGTTGGAGAATGAAAGGCCACGTCATGAAATTCGAAACTAGCTTTTCGTTCGACTTTTGAATATTAGTGACTTCATCAAAATAATAAGCATTTAAAATATTCAATGTAGAACAAATCAGGTGAGTAATAAAATACGAACACTAGGAAGCGTTATATGACAGGCCTATGCCAGAAAGAGGCCGTCTTTCGACTAAATGAAGATGCTGATGACAGTAGAAGAACATGATTTACCAATATTAGTGACCTCAACATGCAAATAATACAACAGTAACTTACTTCGGTAACTTAGCAAGGAGTTCCGATATCTTATGGACCAAGAAATCTCTATCGGATATATTTCCGAAGAGGAAACTGGTATGGTGTGCAGTGGTTATGAGGATACTGCCGGAATCCCCTGAGGAACTGGCGGTTCCCCCTGAATCCGCTCGTTCTACTTGGTGCACGTTGCGAAGGGGTATTGTGAGACGGACTAGGTTGCGGACCTGTGAGGAAATAGTGGTTTTAAATATTTGTAAAATGCTCGAGCATGTTCTTTGCTGTCAATATGCGCGAGCTGCCCGAACACACGCCACAGGGATAATTCTTCTGCACGTTATTTTGAACTCATATTTCAGTTGTGTTTAAGCTTATTTATATTTCAATTTACAAACGAAGAACTGCTCCAGGATATTCGCATTTATAGTAAAAGCAAGCAAGCGACGTTTTCATTGCAAATAACAGCATCATGCACGTTGTCCTTGTTTGTCATACATCGCTGCCCTACGCTAGGTTTGCACTAGCCCTTAAACTAGAACGTCTACAAGTACCAATATTTAGGCTCGCTTGAACCATCAATTAGTAAACACATTTAACGCTAAACGTAACTAAAGTCATATTTAAAAGATAGTCAGAAACACAACATACTCAACGATGTTTTAAATTCGTTTAGCCTTAAATGTATTTAGCGATTTTGGTGCAAGTGGGCCATAGGTCGGTAACCTGAGCCCTCAGCCCTGATATAGATAACGTAATTCACAAGCGTGCGTCATGTGACTCTTATTAAATTTAACTCAGACTAATTGATTTGTCTATAATTGTTAGTAAAAAAATTAAAGTAATAATATTCTAATAATAAAATCACTCATGTCAATAAATAAAAAATCATAGTGTCATCACGTCACGTGAAGCTAGATGAACCTCCTCAGCACTGCAGACTCTGGCTTCTCAGAGATCATCCTTAGGATTCCATAGGCGCTCCCCCGAATCCGGCGCATCGGAGAAGCCGTTTTCTTACGCATAATGGCGTAAAAGTCATCGACTCTAGTGTCAGCAAACATGGTCATGTCATACATAGTTATAAGGTATATACAGGTTGAAATTAAAAACTTGCGACAAACTGAAATGGGACATTGTATACATCATTATTAACAACTTTTACTAAGGGACTAAAGCTGTGTAATCCCAAAAAAAAAAAATCTGCTTTTCCTACATTTTGATGAGGTATTGCGAACATAAATGTAGGGGACACACAGTGGAACGAATGTATGGGAGCGGTTGGACGTAGACATGTCCGAAAAAAAAGAGTAAAATTATGCCAAACTAATGATGCCATCTTATTCGATTACTTAATGCCTTCATAACTTGTGGTGATGAATTTCTTCATAACTCCCATATTTCGGGAGTAATTTGAGAAAATGTGAAATTTTACTATGAAAATGAGTGTATCGAGCTCTCTCCCTCCTGATTCCGGGCTTGTTTCAAGTAGCGGTCTCTAATATCATAATGCTAATACTAAGAGCTATATTTAATACTAAGACACATAGTGCGCCAAATGTGCACTTTCTGTGATAAAGAGTGATGTTTATTTTATAACACAATTTTTTTATTTTTTGTTTATTTTGTTGATTAAAACCGTTTTTCTAAAGGTTTACCTTATTACAATAACATTTCTGAGCAGCCAATTAGAGAAGATATAAGCTAATTAGGATATATAATTAGGGACTTAAGGTTTACATATAAAACTGATGCACTAATGATTACTGATAAGAACATTGCTATTATTTAATTACTAAATGGCTCTTAATACACTAATTTAGCATGCATCATTTACTAATTATCACAATAACTAATTACCTTGCAATATTTAACAAAGGATACCTGGGATACCTGGATTTTATATAAATAGGTCACTATTAGTAACTTTAAAATCAGTGTTGATTTACACCTCGTTGTATCCAAGCTAATCTCGCAATGTATTTTCCAAATTTTAATACAAATCTTGATATTCACGTTGCTTTATGCGCACGCGCACATAAAGATTTACGCGACTTTAACTATTTGTTCAGTGTTTTAAAAGATAACAGTTGTGTTCAGTTATGTGAAAGTGCTGAAACAAGTTTAAAAGACTGGTGTCGTCGATTTTGCTACCGCATTTATGCAAAATGGACACAGTCTGGAAGAAGCACAGATAAGTTTCGGAAGAAACATGAGATTTGGCTACAGGCTGCAATTCAATGGCCGGAATTACAGAATGAAAATATGGAACCTTCTACAGAAAATATAAGTGACGTCATCGAGCCCATAATTTCTCCTGCTAAATCTGATGCTTCAACTTGTACACATCCTAGTCCTCGTAAATCTTTTGAGGACCTTAGTAACCGGCAAAAAAGAAGACGCACTGAAGATAGTCTTTCATGCAGCAGTAGCAGCGCTGAAATTATGTTTTCGGCCGAAAGGGCGCTTCAAAAGGCAGGACAAAGCGATACAGCTTATGTTATGAAATACTTGACGGAGAATCCAGAAGAGGCCTCAAAAATCAAAGCCTTCATTGAAGGTAAATCAATTCAGGTACGGGAAATATCCCCTTTGAAGGCATTGGCTCTTTATGTATCGATGAACTTATCGAAATGGCGCTATAACACTCTTCGGGATTTCAACACTCAAGAAGGAGCTCTTCAATACCCGAGTTACTACATGTTGGTTAAAGAAAAAATTAAGTGCTATCCGGCCAAAGAAGATCTCACAGTTACAGAGAGCTCTGCAAAAATCAAATTACAAGCCTTGATGGATTTAACCTCAAGAAGACTTATTAGGTCGTTAGAAACCCCTGTTGATCCCAATCAACAGCTCGTATTGACCAGCAAATGGGGTTTTGACGGATCATCTAGCCAAAGCATTTATCATCAAAGGACGAGTGAAGATGAGCAAATCGATCTTGCTAGTAATTTTATGATTAGTCTTGTACCACTGCGGCTCGTCTCAAAAGGTGTAACAATTTGGGAAAACGAGCGACCATCTTCCACTTCATTTTGCCGGCCAATATTGTTTAAGTTTATAAAGGAAACCAAAGAAAATGTGCAGAGAGAGATGGCTGAAATCGAAGCAGAGATTGAAGCCTTAACTCCATCCACCATCACTGATGGAATTAGTGTCAAACACCAACTGCTGTTGACAATGATTGATGGTAAAATTCATTCCATTATATCCAATACAGCAGCTTCAGTGTGTGACATATGCAAGGCTTGTCCTAAAGAAATGAATAATTTAGAGTTAATCAAAGATAAACACGCAAACGAGGACATGTATAAATATAGCTTAAGCACCCTTCACGCTCGGATTCGCTCAATGGAATGCTTATTACACATTTCCTACAAATTAGACATAAAATCATGGCAAGTAAGGGGTGATATAGCAAAAAGGCAAGTTGATGACAGGAAGAAAAGAGTTCAAGAGGCTGTAAGAAGAGAAACGGGCTTACTTCTCGATGTTGTGAAACAAGGCAGTGGATCCACCAACAATGGCAACTCGGCAAGGAGATTTTTTGAAAACTACACTAAATCTGCTGAACTGACCGGAATAGATGCTATGCTTTTAAGAAAAATCTGTGTGATCTTGCAGTGTATTTCATCAGGAGAGAAGATCAACGTAACTAAATTCCGAGAGTTCTGCTTTGATACTGCTAAGCTTTACGTGGAGTTATACCCATGGTATTATATGCCTTCTTCACTTCATAAAATTTTAATGCATGGGCCAGACATAGTTCAGAACATGTCAATTGTGCCCATTGGTTTTCTATCCGAAGAGGCATCTGAGGCTAGAAATAAAGATTTTAGAAAATATAGAGAGGGGCATTCTCGAAAGCATAGCAGTATCTCATGCAATGAAGATATTATGCACAATCTTTTACTGTCTTCTGATCCACTTGTTACAAGTATCCGTCCAAAAGGAAATAAGTTTGTAAAAAAATCTTCTTTTAAGGAATTTTATGAGCTTACGGATTCTGAGAAAAGTGATATCGAATTTGTTAACATAAATGATTTAGCGGACATCGATTCTGAATTTGAATTAATTGATGATGATGATGATGACGAAGATAATTAAATGATGTTATTGTTTTAAAATGTGTAACTTAGTAAATTAGAGCTTACATCTTAATTATTTATTGTACTTTTAATGAAACTAGGTAATTTATTATCAACTTACTTAAAAGTCATACTCTCATCAGTTCTTGTGAATATTTTTGTTAATATATATTTCTGTATATATATAATATATTTATAGACCTCTTAATAAGTCTGTCAGCGGTTTAAAGTAAATACAAATGGGGAAAAAACGTTTTTTTTTTTAA
Source organism: Atethmia centrago (assembly GCA_905333075.3). NCBI lineage: Eukaryota > Metazoa > Arthropoda > Insecta > Lepidoptera > Noctuidae > Atethmia > Atethmia centrago. The sequence goes on along the minus strand of HG995378.1, from coordinate 21,613,013 downwards.
ATTTTCATTTCCTTTTATCCCAGAAAGTGCACATTTGGCGCACTATGTGTCTTAGTATTAAATATAGCTCTTAGTAATAGCATTACGATATTAGAGACCGCTACTTGAAACAAGCCCGGAATCAGGAGGGAGAGAGCTCGATACACTCATTTTCATAGTAAAATTTCACATTTTCTCAAATTACTCCCGAAATATGGGAGTTATGAAGAAATTCATCACCACAATTTATGAAGGCATTAAGTAATCGAATAAGATGGCATCATTAGTTTGGCATAATTTTACTCTTATTTTTCGGACATGTCTACGTCCAACCGCTCCCATACATTCGTTCCACTGTGGGACAGCAGTTTTTTTTTGGGATTGTAGCTTTGGTCCCTTAGTAAAAGTTGTTCATAATGATGAGTACAATCTCCCATTTCGATTTGTCGCATGGTTTCAATGTCACCCTGTATACATTGGAATTGAAAATTGCATTCGTGAAATGCCACATCTGTACCAGCTTTGTGGACTGTGCCTTTCATCGAGGCATGAGGTATTCTTGTATAGCTCGTGCCGGCAATGAAGAAGTAAAGATAATAAGGTTATCGTTAGCCAATGAACATAAATATTGATAAAACCCTTCATTGATAATGATTGTTTTCCTTCGCAATAACATGAAACATATTCATTCGTCTTTTTGTTGCTGCCGCAACTACAATGCTTAAACTTGGCGTATTTGTACAAATGTTTGCGTTATTTCGCTATTACAAAATGAACTTTATTAGAATAGAAGTAGGGTTTACTTTCTACTGCTGGCTAAATAAAGCGAATATTTGATCAAATATCAACGTTTAAAACAGGAATGTTTGATCATGTCTGGCCTACCGTTTTATAATTACTCCTACAAACTTCTACAAGCTGTTATGTAATGGAAAACATTATTAACTAACCCATTAGACAAACTCTTCTAACGATCTAAACTATTAAACAAAGAATATAACTTAAGTCCTAACCAATATTAGCGATAAATAAGCGATAAACAAGAACAACAAAGATTACATAGACAACTTCTGACTCACAAGAACAATGATAACAAACTTGGTATAATAAATAGCTCATAAGACTCATAACTATTTGCACATACAATCCATATTAAGTCAACATTACATGACTTAACTTAATGCTTTCTCATAAGGACGATAACTGTGTGAGATAGTAGCGACTGTGCATTTCATAATAATAATTATGCGATTGTATTTACAACCTTCTATTATTGTTTTTATTGAAGAATGGTGCATTGTCTGGCATTTTATCTTTATCTGCTATCGAAATTGTTTAAGTTTGTAGTTTCTGAGCAATTACTTGTTATTTGAATTCAATTTTAAAAGCATTGATCTCACAATATTATGATAACGTTTTATCTTGCACAGTTGCACAAACGATGACACATAGGCAAACTGTTTATCAATATTCATCGAAATTACGACCTAATAATGGCTGACAAGATTGTAGAACTTTATGCATTAAGCAAGGCGATTTTTTGAGTATATACCTTGATCAAACCAAATGATATATTACAATGACTGAAAGTAGTCGCTAAATTCGAAGCTGTTTATGCGGTTACACACGGCGTCTTTTTGCAGTGATTCAAACGCGCGACTGCAATTCGTCACTAGCAGTTAAAGTAAGCAAGATAAAGTGGTCGCTATTTTATCACGACAGAATCGCTGAAAAAGGGCGTCATGAGTAACTGCATTTAGCGCAGCCAAATAAAAGCAAAACTCACCCGACTGTCAAAACAAATGAAGCTCTGCGAAAGATATAATCTTCCCCAATTATGTCTTTTATTATATGGAGTCCATAAGGTACATTCTTCCGTGCCATCTAACTTTTCGTTTTGTGGTAACCGGAATCTAAGAGTAAAGAGGTTGGATTGCTTTCTGGCATCCAAGTCCCTCTTTAGGAAGGAAGGCTTCTTTGGCACGTTTTTGCTGAGTTTCGTCAAAAGTTCCTTGTCAATATTGAATGATCCTGTCTTGTCGTCGATTAGTCTGAAAAAAGGTTCTAGTGAAAAGAAGTTTCATAAAATAGAAATAAGATACACATCTACTGATAACTTCTGGCCATACATACAGGCTTAAGGATCAGAGCTCAAGATAAATGCCGGCAACTGTACATTGCCGGCATTTATCTTGAGCTCTGATCCTTAAGACGCTGACATCACCTAAACCGCGGTCACTGGCAGATTGCATAGAAAAGAAAGAGAAGCGCGATGACAAAACGCTTGTAATTTATTGCAAAATATGAAGTAATTATCTATTTACTCAGAATTGAGTTGAGTAATCGAAAATAAAAAAACAACCAAGTTCTGCATTAGAATAAGACGTACTTGTTATTAATTAAATACGTAATTTATGTTGATATTTAATACAGATATTTTGGATTAGAACTCAAGGTAAGAGGTTAGTTTAACGTTAGTTTGTATCGAGATTTTTTTTTCAAAACGTGTTTTGGTGACAACCAAGTTCTGGGAAATATGTTCAAAATTAACATATATTTTTTCCGCTACCACAAACTATACAGATTTGGCAATTTTCTTTCTTAAGAGAAGCCTATTTTGGTCAATTGGGTCTTGTCAGCGCCTTAATTACTTTAAGCGATTTAGGACCTTACTCCTGAGATAATACGACGCGCACACGAACCCCCACCACTCCGCCGAGAGCTCAAGTTAAATGCCGGCAACTTTAACTAAGCGTACAGAGAGCATGACGAAGAGAAGTCGAAAATGTAAAGGTGAACTTGGTTACATTGCGTCAGTTACGTCGACTGATACAACCATAGATTTAGTATATTGATACAACTCCGGCAAAATAATTGTGGGTTCCAAAAAAAAACTAAAAAATCTGGAGCGACTTTACATAACATAGAACATTCCTACATTACGAATTCATAACATGTGATCCTATTTTTAGATAATTTATACATATTGAATAAAAAAACCGGCCAAGTGCGTGTCGAACCACACACAATGAAGGGTTCCGTAGTTAGGATGAATTTATCCCAAAAACAAAATTAACATTGTAGTTGATAAACCTGTTCTGCCATACATCGATATAATACGTCACAGTCAATTCTCCAACAGTAAATGTAAGTTGGTCGACTATTACTCGTTAACTTGTAAAGCCTACTTAACTGTGATAGTTTTCCTTTTAATTTCGTTATACACTACTGATGCATTTTTTTCACATATCCAAAAACAACCATTTAGCTAGCAGGCGGGGGACACTTGACTTTACCTGCAGGGCTAACATGACAAGCGCGAGAACGCTCTCTTTCTCGATTTGTCGAAATTTGTCTACGATTCTGACGTCATCCGAATGCCTAACATGACCGCTAAGCGTGAGTAAACTCGAGAAAGGCACTTTGACAGTTCTTTATCTCGCGACGAGAAACCGATGTAGCAAATTATTAACAACAAATCATTTTTATTTTAGCAACATCGGCTCATTCGATAAATTTTACCCATGGAATTAGTATGTACTATAATGATTTTACATCCACCTCTATTAATTTATGTTGTATTTTTTTGTGTAACCGACCTTTTTATTAAAATTTAATATTTTTTTATGGCATGCCGAAATTAAAATACAAAACGACGGAAACGAAAATGAGTGAGCCATTTTCGTTAGGGGAAAAACCTGTGGGTTCGCGTCACCAATATGTTAACTGCGTCACCGACATCCTAGCCGCGTCACCGACATATGAACAACATCCCTTGAATATGCAATCTGCGTCGCCAACATGCTAACTGAGTCACCGACATGCTCAATGCGTCATCAATATGCTCAATGCGTCACCAACACGCTAACCGAGTCACCGACATGCTCAATGCGTCATCAATATGCTTAATGCATCACCAACACGCTAACCGAGTCACCGACATGCTAACCGAGTCACCGACATGGTCAATGCGTCATCAATATGCTCAATGCGTCACCAACACGCTAACCGAGTCACCGACATGCTAACAGCGTGCCCTACCTGCTAGCAGCGTACCCGACGTGCTGGCAGAGTCAACGACATGCTAGCAGCGTCACCGAAATGCTAGCAGATTTACGAAATGCCAATCGACTTACGCCGTGATAACCGCGTCACCGATATTCTGAAAGCAATTGTTGACATGCAATTTGCGTCACCAACATGTACACCGCGTCACCGACATCCTAACCACGTCACCGACATGCAGACTGCGGCACCAACGTGCTACCCAAGTCACCGACAAGCCAATGTAACGTGTGCATCAGACTGGCGTTGCGGAGCGGCCTGTGTACGTACATGTATACGCATATATATACTTATAGTATATGTTATTCCAAAGTTTTAAGTTTTCATTTCTGTCACCAGTCCCCATGAATGCCATATTTTTTTGTATTATAATTTTGTCTACTCTTCTCGTCGTCAAAATCGAGGACGACTAAATGACAGCAGAATCGAAGATTATCTCGTGTTGAATTGTCAAAATACGAGATAACTTAGGTGCCATGTTTGTCGAGAAAATATCGAGTTTGACAGAACGAGTCGAGTGTTTTGTATGGCAGCGCTGTCAGAAAACGAGAAAATTGACAGAAATAGACAAAAATTACTCACGCGAGAGTGAGTAATTGTCGCGTGTGTCATGTTAGCCCTGCAGAAATAAGCACTTTAACCTTACACAAGCAGATCCCTGAATCGAATAATGGTTTTCACAGACCCGCAACATTTTAGAACGGCCTATCCAATGATAATCCACACCATAGGCTAGACGAGAAAAAAATATATCATCCACCACTTTTTACGTGCAAAGGAGGTACCCGAAAAAACCCACTTTTTCGGCGTGATTCATATGTATACCCATGCCAAATTACAGATTTGTAGTACTGAGAGTCTCTGAGCTACACAGCAGACATACAGACAGACAGAAAGACGGACATCGCGAAACTATAAAGGTTCCTTGTTGAATACGGAACCCTAAAATCAACAAACCCGACGAACCAATAAAATTAAATCACTGCTGCTATCTGCTATGTTGATAACAGCTGATTCATAAACAGCCGGTTTTGTTTTCAGCTTATCTTGAAATTCATGATCATTTTGTGTTCTCATTTAACTCCAATTATTCGCTTTTCACAACTCTTTTGTTATGCATACATTGTAATGCCAAGGTCGCGGTAGCTCGAGTCGTATGATCGAGAAAGGTTTTTAAATAATAAAACAACGCGCCTGAGATCCCTGAAGGAGTAGGCAGACGTGTATCATAAATATTATACATTTGTAATATAATATTATAAGTAAATATATCATATCATAAAATATATTTTAGTTGTTCTTCTAAACTACAAAGCAGATTTTTATGCAGTTTTCACCATCAGTTAGAGAATTTATCCCGGAAGGTTTAAGGCTCCTACATACTGGCGCGACGCGACACCGCGTGTAGCGCTACAAGCGGTGCCTTTGTGTCGCGACGCGTCGCGCGACAAGTCGCGCCAGTATGTAGGAGCCTTTATCTTTTTATTATAATAATAAACATATATTTATTAAAGAAATCTCGATGATATGTCAAATTAAAACCCGTTCGAAACAGGGCGGGTCCCTAGTACATAATATAGTGTAAGTTATATTTAAGTCCTGAGTGGCTCATTAAGGTGAATCCGCAGTGGTCCACGTTAAAAACGTGGTTTACGTTTTTTGCAATTTGCAGGTCAGTGTCAGGTTTTATCTTGATCAAAATATGATTCGGGACCACAACAATGTGTATTTACAGAATTATAATCATTAGAATCATTAATACATTTCTGTTAGTTAGATTTCCATGAGAACAAATCTGTTATGGATAAGTTCCTATGGAACAAATCTAACTTAGAGGCAGGTGATTCGAGAAGGGTTTTAGTTCTAAAAATTTCCGTCCAAATTCATCTGACTCCATTGCGTGTTCACTGCCTCGTTCGTGGCCTAGTGGCAAAGTGCCAGTTTCGCAAATATGAACGCGATTAGGGTATTGTATTTATTTTTCGATAAATGTTTGACGAATTTTGTTGGCTGCCAATCCGTACGCTCTCAAAACCAAAATATTTTAATTCACATAAACCTACATGGGCACTTATAAAACGTCAGAAGCTAGGTGCACGGTTCCAATTGGTCGTTTCCTAAGGAGAAGTACAGGCAAGAAACTCTACGGTTACTCTTTTAAAAATATTTGGCGTTTACAATATTTTAAAATAACATTGTTCTAAAGACATCGCCAGTTCGTTATTGTGTCTATGGTCGGTAAAGCAGTGATGCCAACTTAGCTATTTTATAGCTAGATCTAGCTATTTTTGCACCCCTGTCAGCGACAATTTCTAAAAAATTGTAGCTAAAAGATTTAGCTACTTTTTTTAGCAATTTTTCAACATAGCGACTTCATCTACACACTATCATCGGTGCTTGTGTGATTTTCAGTTTTATTTGTTTATCTGTGGAAGCATTTTGTAGAGTCGTCAGCATTTTGAGTCTTGTAGTAATGTAAAAGAAAGACCATAGTGTTATAGAGCACAAAGGGCGCGCTTTATGGAAGACGCCCAAGAGAGGGGATTACCCCAATAGTTTCGCTTGCTGGAACATTGTGATTGTTTTTATTCTGTCTCACTCTCATAATATAATTAGCTTCGTCTACATTTCACGCGTTTTGTTAGTTTTGTCTGTTGTCGTAGATGGTTTACTGACATACCTACATATATATTCCGCGTAATTATTATTTTAACCGTTTGCGTTCGGAAAACTTAGTCATCGTATGTGTCGTAATTATTGTAATGAAAAATGGATCTACTCAAGAAACCTAAGACTTATTCCCAAAAATACAGAGAACTGAGTGGGAGAAGGAATTTAAATTAAAGGGTGGTTAAAGGCAGCAAGTGGAAACTCGTCCAAAGTATTTTGCAGTTATTGTTGTGTGGAAATTCTGGCCAAACTATTTGACATTAAGAAACATGCTGAGACTAAAAAACATTCAAGCAAAAATTGGAGTTCAGAACAGATACGTACATATAGCTTTATTTTTAGACACTCAGACCGATTAGTACCTATAGTTTAGGTTAAGCCTTTCAGGTCATGATAATTTTGTACTAGTCTAGTCCAAAGGACATTATAATCAAACATATTTTTAGAGTGATTCAATAATTTTGAAAGTTTTTCATTTGAATACTGTTGATGGCATAAATTCCTGATACAAACAATGTTGCCACTGTTGAAATTATAGTACTTACCAAAAATTGAGAAAAAAATAATGGTATCGTTCAAACATTAATCTCTCAAATAAATTTAGTTATAAATAAGCAGGGAGTCTGATAACTCTAAATTCTATTCTATGTATAAGAGACTCGCTCAGGAAAAAAGGCAAATGTTGCTTCAACTGTACCTTCAACAGTTCTGCAACAAATGGGAACCCTGGAGAAATATACAAAATCACTGGATTCTCAGGATGCACAACCATCTAAGTCATCTTCCCTAGATTAATATTAAATTTTTTTTACCATATCATGTACCTGTAAATATATTACGAAAATAAAGTTATCCATTACATACATTAGTTTTAGTGTAGAAAAACGATTTTAACGATTAGTTTAATTTTTTTAACTTTGGCAACTTCTAGCTACTTTTGGGGGTAAGATAATGTGGGAATCTGGCAACTTTTTGCAAAAGATCTAGCTACAGAGATGATAGTACAGTTGGCAACACTGCGGTAAAGTCCCGCGATGTAATTAAGTTACTTGAGTGAGATATTTCTATGCGTCAGGGGTCGTTCGTTGCCTTTTTAGAGACTTTAAATGGGTACTGGTGCATGCAATATAATGCGGTTGTCACAAGCTAAGGCTAACTAAACTGCAAATGACTTCAGCAAGCATACGTGTATACATCTTGCTCTTCAAACATTACATACTTATCTTAATTGGTCAAGGACAGCTAATGAGACACAATTGATTTTCTATTGTTTGACTCCGAATCGGTGTCGAGCGGCTTATCAGGTTAATCCAGTTCACACAAAACATGACCAAATAATATTCTATTTTGTGTACTTAACACGAGATTACTTACGCATACTTATTCACCCTAATAATACACACTGAAGCGTATTAAGGTTAAAAGTATGTACTTTTTGTCCTTCAAAGCATGAAAACAACCGAATAATTGACGGTCCTATCACCCCCGAAGGGTTTGGTGGTAAAGGTGAACTGTCTCGAAAAAGTTCGCAACGAAAAGCCCACCCTTGAACTTGTCACATAAAATCGCAAATATACTGCCAGCTAGATGTTTTTCGATACGTATGAATTTGATATAATGATCTAATATAACGCTTATTATTATGTGAATGGAAACCATCTGAGATAAATCGAATTCGTTATGCGGTAAATCAGTCGGTGTGACGTAAATCGCATAGCTGTGGAACAGCATAGTTCCACAGCTATGCGATTTAAAACGCGTTCATTTTATACGAATCCGATTGACGTACAAAATATCCTTCAGAAAAAAAGACAGAATCAGATATTATGTAAAAAAGTAACTTACTGTTTCATAGCAATATTAGCCAACTGCTGCATCAAAGCAAAAGTCTCATTCTTCCTCAAAAACAGTGTGAAGTAATGTTCTCCATCCCTGGTAACTACTTTGATGGAGTCAGGAAACAGAAGACTGTTGGTCTTAGCTAGTTCTGTGACGTCAGCCCAGCGGATTTTGATGGAAGTTTTACGTCCAAATATGTAGGAATAGAAGCACATGTAGTGAACTGATAGGTACATCCAGCCTTGGCGGGGCATCTTACCTTTCCAGTAACTGTAATATTACGACATATTAGTAGGTGGGACGTTCTTCTTTTTTATCGACAATGACTTGTCTTCTTAGCAAAAAAAAAAAAATATTGCTCCTAAATACTAAATTTCTTATTTTTTTTTTATAAATCTATACTTGACAATGCAATAATTATAATATCCTCAAAACTAGATTTTAATTAATAATATTTTTTAGTAAATTAGTGTGACATAGTATACAAAAAGCGTGACGGAGGTGTTTTACGTACAAAAAAAGCGTGTCCCTTTATGACCACTAATGTAAACAAACTACTCTCGTAAAAAAAAATCACATTGAAAGTTTCTAGCCAAACACATTTACTAAACTACTTAACCTTTGTTATTAAATTAATAAGAAGAAATCATTTTTAATGTTTCTATTATTAAATAAAAAAATATTTTATTGGCTGTCTCCCGACGTATATGATTTTTGTTGCTACCTTTTGTCACGCATTTTATGGTACAAAATAATGTGCGTTAGCAATTTTGACCTTGGTCACTAGACAAGAGAATAGTCCCCCTCCACCCCGAACCCTCGCTATGCGTCCCTACGCCCCGGCAATACCAGCCAGTCGCTCGCAAACAGTAAAAGGGAGTGCGTGTGTTTATTTAGCGACCGCTCTGTCACGTAAGTTACTACTTTCAAGTGTTATTGTAATTTCTGTGTTTTAATATTATTTTATTGATTCCTGATAAATATTTCATATATGCCCAGTTTTATACGTAAATTATAATTAGGAAAATGCTGAGAATCTCGAACACTACTATTTTACACCTCTGTCACGAAGCACCTCTGTCACAAAAATGTGACGGAGTGGTATAACTCGTGACGGAGTGGTCATTTTTGTATGGAACTTAGAGCCTTAGTTCATATTCATAATAGATGATTGTTAGTTTTCGTATGTTGGTTATTATATCGTCGATTATTTTGGTAATTTTAGGTGTTTCCATCAGGCAAATGAAAAAATGGCATTATCTGCGGCTGAAAGACAGCGACGGTGTCGTGAAAAACGAAAAAAAAACCCTGAAATCGTTGCAGATGTGAAACGAAAAGATTTAGAAAGATATCATGCTCGTAAAAAGTTAGTTAAAGATATGACACCAAAAGAACACAAAAAAATAAAGAGACAATGGCAGATTAGAAATAAGAAAAGAATAGAACGACAGAAAGCTTTGCAGAACGTTTTGATGATCACTCCGGCTTCTACACCACCTCCTTCAAGCCCCAGACTACATCCATTAAGTCCTAGATCTCGTTCACTGACTCCAGCCTCGTCTACTGCCAGTGCAAGGGGAAGAAAACAAGTTAGACGGGATAGATCACGACTTTATAGACAAAATATTAAACTTCAAGACCAAATACAAGAATTACTAAAAAATGTACAGAAATACAAGAAAAGACTTCAGCGAAAGAAAAAGAAAGAAAATAAAGTGCGTAATACAACACATAGTGAAAAGGAAAATGAACATGGCGAAGAAGAAAACAGAAAATATACTATTTTATCAAATGCCATTAAGAAACATTACAAGGACACAAAAGACCACAAGACAAAACGCTATATCAAAAGAATACTTGAAGAGCCAACAATTCAACGTTCCGGACTAAAACTTCAACTGGCAAAAGAAACCATTGGAATCAAGAGAGTGACGAAGTATAGTTCCGTCTTTCCAAAAAATACTATATTAAAACAAAAAATTCATGATTTTTATCTCAGGGATGATGTGTCACGAGCCACAGCTGGAAAAAAAGAGACTGTTACTTTTCAAAAAATTAAGAAGCAGAAAAGAATTATGTTGGATACTAAGAAAAATCTCTATTTGTCATTTCTGAAAGAGAACCCGGACGTTAAATGTCACTACAGTTATTTTGCGAAATTTAAGCCGTTTTATGTCGTACCACCTTCAATTGATAGTCGTGAAACTTGCATGTGCAAGGTACACGCAAACATTGCATTCATGAGAGTTACTTTGTATAAAAATAAAATAATAAAGACAAATGATATGAATCAGATAATCTTACAAACTGTATGCGATGTAAATTCGTTACCTTGTATGAAAGGGAAATGCGCTGAATGTAAAGCAACAAAACTCCATTATGATACTATGATTGAAAAAGAAAAAGTTTTGGAATTACCACAATGGGTCAGAACCACAGATATTGTTGAGAAGGATGGAAGAAAAGTTAAAATCAGCAAGAATATAAAACAAATTGAAAAAATCACTGTTGAAGATTTAATTCAAAAATTTGAAGCTGCGTTAAAAGATTTCAAATCCCACGTATTTAATATTAAAAATCAATATAAATCGTACCGACAATGTATAGATGGATTGACAGAAACCGAAATTGCTTTACATATTGACTTCAGCGAAAACTATGCCTGTAAGTACCACGAAGAAATCCAGTCAGTGCATTTCGGAGGATCACGAAACCAAGTAACGTTGCATACAGCAGTATTGTATCACTTGACTTCTGATAAAGATAAACATGTAACTTCCTTTTGTACTGTGTCTTCTGACCTTCAACATGGCCCTGCCGCTATTTGGGCTCACTTACATCCGATTCTTGATTACGTTCGAAAGGAATTGTCCCATGTTAAGACGATCCACATTTTTTCAGACGGACCAGCGACTCAATATAAACAAAAAATAAATTTTTATCTCATTGCCACAAGATTCTTTGAAGAATACGGGTTTGATAGCTTGACATGGAATTTTTTTGAATCTGGCCACGGCAAGGGTGCGGCTGACGGCATAGGGGGTTCTATTAAACGTTTAGCTGATCATTTTGTCGCTAGCGGACACGATATTGTTGATGCATCACAATTCTTCGATGCAGTCAATAATCGCAGTAAGACAAAGGTTTTTTTTGTCGGCAAAGACGATATCGCCCAGATTTTGATGACAATCCCACAGGGAATTGCTCCATTAAAAGGGACTATGCAAGTCCACCAATTGCTTGCTCAGCAGCCTGGAATGTTGAGCTATCGAATGTTGAGTTGCTTTTGCGGAAAATTTTGTGATTGTTACAATTTAAAGACTTATTGCCCATTGCCGAAACGTGAGACAGAAGTTGACATTCCAACCTCAGATGTAGAAGAACCGCTGACTGATATAACTAATATAATAGGTGCTACAAAAGGATTTTATAAGACTGTGTATACTTCTACTTCAGAAGACGAAGATGACCAGCCTCTTCTTAATTTGAGAAAATCTGAGGACACAACACCAGGTACATCACACGATCTTCTAGTGGATAAGATCCATCCATTATTAATAAACAATGGAACACATCTTTTAGTCAAAGTAGTAAGTGAAAGAAAAGTTGAGTATACTTATTTAGGAGTAGCAAAAAGTGGTGTGGATGAAGATGGAGATGTCCGCGTGATGTTTTATAAATCTGTTGATGATACTGGAAAATTATTTAAATTGGTAGAATCTGATGTATCAGATGTGATGTTTGAAAATTTGTTACAAATTATTCCACCTCCTAAGGTAGTTAAAAGAGGAAGACGCGTGTTTTACGAATTCGATCAACCAATAGAAGTTTTTGAAAAGTAGTATAAGTGAAAAGATATTGTAAGACTAATTATTATTATTACCAAAGAATGGATACCAATCAATAAGACTTATACATTTTAAGAAAATATTATAATTTGTTATTGTTTTCTAAAATTAAAAATTGTTATAAGGTTAACTTTGTTCGGCGGGTAAACATTATTTACCACTCCGTCACTTCGTTAACCACTCTGTCACAATTTTGTCCCCCTTATAATTTAAGTTCAAAGTAATGTATGAACCACTTTATTGGTAATATTTACAAAAATAACGTTTTCTAGTATTACATGCTAAACAATAAAGGTGTTCACTAGATTTTCAAGTATATTTTATAGGGCGAATTTCATAATATGAAATAGTTTAATGTCTTAAAAAGCAAAAATGTGACAGAGTGGTATAGGATATATTTTTTTAAATGATTATTTTAAGAATTCCGTCCAATGAAGCTAGATAGCAATGAATGTTTATATTATTGATAAGAAAGTAATAAGAAACTGAAGATCTGATTTTAAATGAGAAATAAAAAAAATAAACATTTTTGTGACCGAGGTGTTATTTTTTTAGTACCATTCCTACGAAATTTGAAATAAAACAAAAATTACAAGTAATACTTCGATGCATTATATGTTTTTGAAATCTACAATAACGAGGCAATAATTTAAATCACATTTTACTAAACAAATCACATGTTTACTTTTTTAACAAATATAAAAATTTGCCGGTCAGATTGTCGATAAAAAAGAAGAACATCCCAGGTATATTTTTGGGTATACCAGGCACTGAATTGATACTGTGGATGGGTTTTATATTGGTGAAACGTAACATGAAATTGAACACAAAACACAAATAAAAAATGGATGCAATGTAAGATGCAGTGCAACACAACAACTAGGCGAATTTGTTTCCATGTTTCATTTTATGTTATGTTTCACCAATCTGTATAAGGTATAAAAAAACATATGTTAGGCAATTTTTTCCATGGTCAAGAGTGAAGGAAATCTATGAACATAAAATGGGCTTCCACCTGCCGCCATGTGTGATATAATAATGATGGCGATATCTTTTGTTATAAAATGAATGCTATTTGAAAACTAAGTAAATAAATTAGGTAAATGCTCCCTCATATCCAAAATTTGTTAAGTTCACAAATAAAGTATGATTCAGAATTCCAGCAGCAAGGAATAACCCTTCCATGCTAGTTCAAATAAAATATAATGCTATGTGCAACTCTTTGTCCTGGCTACTTTAAATTCAGTCAGCCTTTACGTCTAGAATGAATCACTCTAAAAACACAGGCAATCAATTCATTGTGCTGTTAATTCCAATTAATATTGGAGACGGTCAAACAGATGATAATAAAACTGTTACTTACCTACAGGAGTAGTAACAGACCAATTTCTCATCTTTGGGCATGCGGAACCTTTCATGGAATTCATAGTCCACATTTTTATATGTGATTGTGTCTTCATCTGGCCAAGGTGAATAATAAAAACAACATTATTTGGTATAAAAATAATTAACTATATGCTTTTAGCTATTGTTTATTTCCAGTAGATTTTTTTGTACTGCCAAGAAGTTTTATTGCAATTTTTGAGAATATTCAAAAATATTATAACATTGATGAACAAAAATTTTGTTAACTTCTAGAGGTCAGAACCATACAGAACTACATATAACTAAAAATCTTGTCCTTCAACCCAATAAATAGGAATGTCAACTACCCAGAACTAAAAGCAGTCAAACTATCATAGGAACATCATCAACTCAAACAAATAAAAGCTATGTTATGGTAAGAGACACATTTAACTTAGTTGAATAATTAATTACATACCTTCAGTAAAAGTCTCTTGCTCCGTAGCAATGATGGAGTTAATTTTACAGCACACAAACTCGGTCACCTCTTCCTCATTGTCAAAAGAGTGTAACGTTCCGCATACATTATCAACCAACCACTTCCAATCCAGACGTATTTCTGGTTCAGTCAGTGCGGTGGCTATCACTGTAAAATATTTAGTAGATAATGGAAGACTGAGATGTTCATTAAAACAAATAATTAAAAATAGAAAAAAGAAGGCCTCAGGGAAAAAGCAGCCTGAAAGTCCTTGTGAATATCTGATTTTTGGTTTATGCTGCTGTGCTCAGATTAAAAAATATTATTGTGGTGTTTACAACATTATCATGATTCAACAGGCTATAAAAGCTATAAGGATAAGCATTATGGGGAAACAACTCATGCAACTCATGCCAAAAGCTTAATAATTTTATATTAATAGAATATGCTTAAAGGAAAAAATTCAAATTAACATAGATGGGTATCTGATAAGTGATTATGTTATGAGATAAATTAGTGTCATTGAAAGTGTGTTAAATGACTCACTTATAAAAAATTAAAATAATAGGTGTGTGCTTTGTGCTAAAACTAAGAAATTATTTACAAGTACTTAGTAAAGGATAGGTACATAACACGAGGAAACAACATTATTAGCACAAGGTAAAGTAAATGTTTCAATATTTAAGGTTTTAATAACATAGCCAACTAGAAAAATTTCATGGTCTGTATTTAATTTTAGTTGTTAGTTTTGTATGTCAGCCCTTGCCAGGCTTTTGTTTCAGGTATTGGACTAAGGACTTCAACATAAAATGATTGAAACCATTTCTAAGCCATTCACCAATCATAATCAAATGTGGAAACATTGCGGATAGTACACTTTTTCCCGATTCTAATGTAATCTTAGATGTAACATAAAATGTACAATTGTTTGTTTTGCCTAACAAAATAAATAAATAGTCAATGCAACCAGTTTGATTTATAATACTCAGATCAAAAATGTGTGCTTAATGCTTAAAAATGAAGAATGAAAGTATTAATTACCATAGTATACTTCTGAGTTAGGCGTCTGGTGTAATATTCTATAGGGTGCAGGTTTTGTATCTCGAACGCTATCTAAAGTACCCACAAGTAGCGAGGAGAAACCTTTCGATTTTCCATGCCCCTTCCTTCTCTGCAGGACGAAGTACAAAGTCGTGTCATCGTCATCCCTAAGGGTTGTACGAAAAGATTAATGCAATTTCGCAATCAAGTTAAAATACATAGGATAAGCGGCCATCGTAAACATAATTACCAAAGCGCAGTTTTTATGAAAATTTCTTGAGGTTTAATCCACATGTCGATAATATACTAAACACAGTCAACGATCAGCATTTAACTTTTGCTAATCGCAAACATTGTGTACCAAATATTTTTTTAA
The DNA here is from genome assembly GCA_905333075.3 of Atethmia centrago. NCBI lineage: Eukaryota > Metazoa > Arthropoda > Insecta > Lepidoptera > Noctuidae > Atethmia > Atethmia centrago. Next base: position 21,597,373 of record HG995378.1, on the reverse strand, counting down.
ACAAAAATTTCGACGAGAACACACAAACAACAAGATATCTCTTGACACTACTTTTTTTTAATTTACGCAATATCATTTGTCTGTCAGATTAGATTTGATGATTGGAATATGAGCCTTTTGACTAACTTTATTTAATCTCATCTGTTTTAGATACCTTTACAGGTTTTACCATTTTTGTCCCACTTTTCCTGAGATTTATTTTTAGGAACAAATCTAACTACGAGATACTTATGTATTAATGATTCTAATGATTATAATTACGTAAATACATAATTGTAATGGTCGCGGGGTGTAAGGGGGAGCACACAACAACCGGACTCCCCAAATGTCAATCTCACCTGCGCGCGGTACACCTAGCCACTGACGGACGAGGCGCTGCCGACTGACCGGTGGCGGTATAACCATCCAAAAAGTCAATCTAAATTCTCCAGAGCGATGAGGGGCAGCAGCGTCATCGGTGCGAAAGGATTGGCACTGCGGTCACCAACCCGCTTGCCCAGCGTGGTGACTATGGGCATTAAAACCTCCCAATAATGAAAATAGTGTTAATACAACGGCCCCCAGCTCCCGGTGGTCCCGCTATTCCTGTTTAAGGTAGCGGTCACGGTAACGGCGGGATGGGGGATGCGAAAAATCCCCGGGCTACGGCAGGCCAGTGGCGTGCAGTGGTTCTCCACAGAGGGTAGGCCATGCATACCGACACCAAAAAAAACTAATTCCCGCAACATCACAGCGCGGCTCTACATACAAGAACTCACCACATTATTCAAGGTTTAAAACACGATTTTCTAACGATGCAAACAGAAGAAAGATTCGGCCACCTCAAATATCATAACCAAGTGGGTTACAGAACACGTCACTTGCAAGATATCCGAAGTCATGAATTATCATATTTTTGGACTAATTCTCGTAATTTGGGCACACATCTACCTTTAGACACAACTTGAATCTTATCATTAAACGACAAGTGTGACTAACCTAACCTAACCAACACATTATCGGCGCAAACTTCACAACAGAACACCATCCTTAGGTAAATAAACAAATAATAACACAACACATAATATTTACACTACTTTACGTTTCAAAACCAATTACTTTACGTCCAGGCAAATCACTGTCCATCTTATGGTTGCCTGGAAGACATCGCAGAAAGCGATAAGGCCGCCCATTGTATATTTTGTAGTGTTTGATTTATTTTTGTCATGTATTTTTGTGGTGTACAATAAAATATATATAAATAAATAAATAAATACTTATAACTTAATAAGATCTAAAGAAAGAAAACATTCAAGATCACATATAAATTACGTGTCACTGTCACATGAAACAAACACTACCAATTAAAATTGTATCACTGTCATACCGTGTTCTTCCACAAAAGGGACTACCATATTTTGCCGGATAACACTGACACACTGGACTGTGTTGCCGAAACTTATTTTCCTAACTACCCAAAAACCAAGCGAAATTTCCCAAATATGAGAAGAAAAATAAAAAATTATGAAGCTTTTAATTATTTTTATAGGGCTTTTGCTATTCCTTACAATTTATAATTTTTTGGAAGGTCAAGGTAAATTCAACAATACCACCCTTTTTTTTTAATTGTCTCTAGTAGTCTGGTAGTCATGAAGGAAACTTTGCAGGAATTGTCCAAAAATTGGGAACCCTGGTCTTCCATATTTTTCATTAATTAAATCTTCACTTTACAAACAACCAATGGGGACCAAGCTCCTGCCGCAGGAGATACGCCCCTAATTTAAACCATTTCACTATTGTGTGCCGTTCATACACACGAAAATATACACGAGTGTGCGTAAATTTATGAACGGAATGTAAACGAAACGAATGCTTGCCTTGCTTACGTAAAACGTAAGCTCCGTCGAACTGTGAGTCACGTGGCGTCTGCGACAAGTTGCTATAAGAGTTTTAACAGGAGTTTAACTTTTTTTTTATATTTTGTATTATTGTATTACATAGTTAAAATAAATGCATTTGGCGTTGTTGGTAGGGTAGGCTTAGGCCTAATTGCCTCTATGGACGGCACGCCCCTGCGGCAGGCTACCAACGACTACTACATCTGGCGACGTACAACGGACGTTCGATGAGGCTGGACCATCACCTTGCCGAACTCGAGGTAGAGTCTCTCACTGACAGGAACTACTTAAAGGTGATACAGGTATATGCGCCGACTTCGACATGCTCTGACGAGACAGCCGAGGCTATGTACGAGGACATTGCCAAGGCAATGCACAATACGACAAAGGCCCACTACAACGTTGTTATGGGTGACTTCAATGCCAAAGTGGGAGAACAAGAATGCGGCGAAACGAAAGTTGGACCGTTCGGTTTGCGGCGCAGGAATCACAGGGGGCAAATGCTGGTCAACTTTTTAGAGTCTCAGGGGCTCTCCTTCATGAATTCGTTCTTCGAGAAGAAACCCCAAAGGAAGTGGACCTGGCAGAGCCCCGATAACGTGACAAGGAACGAGATAGACTTCATTATGACGGATAAGAGGCACATATTTTAGAGATGTTTCCGTTATCAGCAGGTTTAATACTGGAAGCGATCATAGGCTTGTCCGAGGCACTCTAAATATCAATTTTCGAGCCAAGAGAATCCGCATGATGAGGCCTACTCTCCGACTTACGCAGCTTCAAGTCGCTCTAGGATCCGAAAAGTTCCAACTGGAACTTCAAAATCGATTCGCCCTACTGGAAACCACAGGAACTATTGATGAGAAGGCCGACGAGGTGGTCAAAGCACTACGCGTCGTGTCCCGCAGACTTTTCCTGTCGCAACGAAAAAGTAAGGTGTCCAAACTTTCCTCGGAGACTCTCGGACTTATGAGAGTTGCCATCCACGCCACCGTCTTCGTCAGATAAGAGGGCCTTAAACCTAAAAATTAGAAAGCTCACGCGTCGTGACCTTCGGTGCTCTAACACTCGTGACATTATGGTCACGATTGAACAGAACCGAGGGTCGAAAGTGTTCGCTCAGCAATTATTCAGAGGTCCCATCAGAGGAAACTGAATACTGCGGATGGTAGGGTCGTGACTTCGAAGTCCGAGATACTCGAGGAAGTCGAGGATTTCTACGGGCACTTGTACTCAACGCGGATGGCGAAACCAGCGGGGCATAGTGAAGATGACCATCGAGCCGAATTAACGCGCCACTACACGGAAGACATCACGGATGTCGACCAGTGCGAGATTAGGGTGGCTCTAGAGCAGCTAAAGAACAACAAGGCACCTGGTGATGACGGATTAACGACAGAGCTCCTTAAAGCGGGCGGGGCTCCAGTCCTGAAAGATCTAGCGAGTCTCTTCAACTCCGTCATCCAAGAAGGCACAACGCCGGAGGCGTGGAGCAGAGGTGCGGTGGTTCTGTTCTTCAAAAAAGGCGACAAAACCTTGTTGAAGAACTATAGACCCATCTCACTTCTGAGCCACGTTTATAAGCTGTTCTCGAGGGTCACGACGAACGTCACGAACCGTCTCGCCAGGAGACTTGACGAGTTCCAGCCACCAGAACAAGCCGGTTTTCGAAAAGGCTTCAGTACCGTGGACCACAACCATACTGTACGGCAGATTATACAGAAGACCGAAGAGTACAACCAGCCGCTGTGTATGGCATTTGTGGACTACGAGAAAGCCTTCGACTCCGTCGAAATATGGGCAGTTCTGGCCTCTCTGCAACGATGTCGAATTGACTGGCGTTACATCGAAGTGTTGAGGTGTTTGTATGACGCTGCAACGATGACTGTCCAAATCCAGGATGAAAAAACCAGCCATATCAAACTGCTCAGGGGGGTGAGACAGGGGGATGTGATATCCCCGAAACTTTTCACCAATGCGTTGGAGGACGTGTTTAAGACGCTGGACTGGACTGGACAGGGTATCAATGTAAACGGCGAGTACATCTCACACCTTCGTTTTGCCGATGACATCGTCATAATGGCAGAGACACTGGAACAGTTAGACCAGATGCTGCACAGCCTAAATGGAGCCTCTCGGCGGGTTGGCCTCGGTTAGAATTTGGACAAGACGAAAGTCATGTACCATTCGCACGTCTTGCCGAGTCCAATCCACATCGAAGGGTCGCTTCTCGAAGTTGTGAAGGAGTACGTCTACCTAGGATAAGTTATCCAGCTCGGTAGACACAACTTTGAGAAAGAAGCCGACAGGAGGATCCGATTGGGTTGGGCAGCTTTTGGAAAACTTCGTCAAGTCTTCTCGTCGCCAATCCCGCAGTGTTTGAAGACAGTTGTGTAAGGTCTTCCACCAGTGCGTCCTGCCCGTTATTACATACGGTGCCAAAACGTGGACACTGACAGTCGGGCTGGTCCACAACTTAAAGGTCGCTCAGCGCGCCATGAAGCGGGCTATGCTCGGAGTTTCTTTGAAGGATAAGATCAGAAATGAAGATATCCGGAAGAGAACCGGAGTTACCGACATAGCCTGCAGAGTCAGCAAGCTGAAGTGGCAGTGGGCTGGCCATGTGTGTCGAAAGACCGATGGCCGGTGGAGCAGACGAGTCCTGGAGTGGCCGCGTATCGGCAAGCGTAGTGTGGGACGCCCCCATCTAGATGGATCGATGACCTAAAAAAGGTGGCTGGGACAGACTAGATGCGGAAGGCGGAGGATAGGGTGTTGTGGCGCAGCCTGGGAGAGGCCTATGTCCAGCAGTGGACTGTTATAGGCTGAGTTGATTAAATGGTCGCGAAACATATTTTGATCAAGATACAACAACCTGACACTATCGTATGAACATTTGAATTTCGCGGGCTACCGCTGCGAAACCAGCGCCAAACGCTTGGGACTTGTCGCCGCAAACTACAAATCTCTACAAACGCATGACTGTAAATTCACCAAGCGATTGCCGCAAGATTCCATTGATTTGTGCACAAAAAACTTAAAACCTTTTGTATATTTCTGGATTTGTGCCCGGTTGATGGCAATAGGCTCGCCCCCTATTACATGGGACTTAAACATAACTGGCGAAATGTGGGTGTACTACAGTTACACCTCTGCCCAACCCTTCGGGGAAACAAGGCGTGACATTATGTGTATATTTTTGGCATGGTTATTTTTTACAATGTATCAATAATATACAATGTACTAATAAAAATAAATAAAACGCCGTAGAAAGTTGATAAAAACAATAGAAACGTTAATGACAATTATAATCACATTATGCAGAAAATTCAAATAATACTAATTCAATAAACTGAAAAAAGTGATTTAATAAGTTATACATATAATATATTACACCATAGCGCGTCCTTCTAAGGGATCTTCATAAAATATATATATATTTTTAATTTGTTCTCCCCAAAATTCAGCAACGCTAATATCTACCGTTTACTGACACAGACATTAGGTCCTCACGTGTGCACTGCAGGTGATGGACATGGACATGCGGTGCAAGATGGAAGGTGAGCCAATGTCTATCGAGAAACACCGTATAGGTACACACCGGAAATCTGAGCCGTCCATGAATCCACACTTGTGAAGATTGCCTTTGCTGCGGCCGCCATGGGTACGAAGTCTATTTAAGGTTTTCCAAGTCGGCCACAGCAATTTGTTTCCGTATGGGAAGCTCTCTGATAGTCCATTATAGGGATCATGGAAATTTAAGCAGCTCTTGCTAATGGTCGCATCTTGCTTTGGAGGTATTGGATGTGAACAAGGGAATCGGCACCAGTATATATTTAAAAAAAGTCATATATATGATTAGGATCAGCATGAATAGACAATTTAGCTTCCAAGAAGCTAAATAGTCTGTGCTTACAAGCGACTCTTTGGGGTTAACAGTGATATCTTTTTTAGCCTCTTTGTTGTTCTGGGTTATCCTTTGCCCGCAATGATCAGAATTTAGTAAATTTATAATTTATTTGTGGCTTAGTATAACATCTGTATATATATTATGGGATATGATGACCATTCGTCACATTCGCTATTTCGTCGCTATCCCTAATAGGTCACATTCACTAATACGTCACCTTGTGCATCTGGTCAGGTTTTCTTAACTCGTTTCATGCTGTATCGAAAAGTAAGTAAGCGACTCATTCCCAACTCGTCCGATGTATTCTTATGCCGGGAGCAGCAAATAACCTGCGTTACCGTTGTTTGGGTGACAGATCTCAGCGACAAGAGTCTATCCAGGGATGTGAGGCCTGCTTGGGTTGGAATCACGATGGGTGTCCTGGACACAAGACGTCACAATGTGTCTCGTGGGATAGGTAGTTCAGAAAGAATTTCTGCTTTATCTTGTGAAAACCCTTAGATTTTGATCGAGATTATTCGAGATCACACACAAGGCTGGTTTTGTTAGTGGACTGTTTAGCCCTGAAAAGGACCATTTGGGACATATATTTGCCATCGTGGTAAGAGGATTAGCCAGTCGACGGAAGTCGAATGCCCATCAGTGTGCGTGGAAAGTAACAGAAGGTCGGAATGTACGTCGCTCGGGGAGGCTCTTTTCATACACCCCTTTTTTTTTTTTTACACCCCTAAGGGTACTCTAACTAAACCTATAACTTAAATTTTTGCAGTTCTTTAAATTCAATTTAAAAAATTGAGCCTTCGCGGGACGCCTGGCAGATGTGAAACATCGAAACTACATTCCCGGACTCCTACATCGAGCCACCGTGCATTTTTATGTTTATAGGCCTAAAACATCAAAATAATGATAAGTCGGTAAGTAACGTAAAGAGCGATCAAACTCCAATTTTCTTCTCTTTTTCAAATTCGTGAATTTGGAACAATGGTGATGCCAAAATGATGGCCTGTATCACTACATAGTATAAAACAAAGTCGCTTTCTCTGTCCCTATGTCCCTTTGTATGCTTAAATCTTTGAAACTACGCAACGGATTTTGATGCGGTTTTTTTTAATAGATAGAGTGATTCAAGAGGAAGGTTTATATGTATAATAACATCCATTAAATAGTGGAGAAGTACTGCTATTTTTGAGGTTTCTAATGTGATGTCGTAAATAATTACATTTTTTCCGCTTACATTGCAAACGCAGGCTGAACCCTACGAGTTAAGTATTGTACACATTGAAAAGGTCTACAGAAAAGTCCGTGATGGTATATGTCTATCTCTTATGGATAACCCACAATAACTTTTTTTTGTCATTTACTTTTTACGACAAATAATGGCTAATTTTCGAAGCGATTTTAACCAATACAGCATTAAGGCTCCTACATACTGGCGCGACTTGTCGCGCGACGCGACGCGACACAAAGGCACCGCTTGTAGCGCTACAAGCGGTGCCTTTGTGTCGCGACGCGTCGCGCGACAAGTCGCGCCAGTATGTAGAAGCCTTTAATCCTTAACCAATTAAATACCTTGAATACATTGGTGCCGATTCCCTTGTTCACAAACTAAACTAAATTTAAGTTCAGTGCATCCTTTTCTTTCTATTTCATTAAGAAAAGGAAAGAAGATCAATTTTAGTTTAGTCCTGTCAAATTAATCAGCGCTTGACGTAAATTGACGTAATTTTAGTAGGCAAGTTTTTAATCACGTCTAAACTTGTATGGAGTAGCGACAGGCACTGATTAATTTGACAGGACTAAACTAAAATTTATCTTCTGTCCTCTTCTTAATGAAATAGAAAGAAAAAGATGCACTGAACTTAAATTTAGTTTAGTTTGTGAACAAGCGAATCGGCGCCATTGTTCATTTAATATAGATCTATATGGCCCTTACACCGTATGATTTAAGTGAATATTTTCGAAGATATTACAGATTTAAAAATTGCGGGACGTAGCGTTTGCGGCGGTACCGGCCGGCCGCCCGGTGCAGCGGTGCGGCAAGAGCGTGCCTATAAATAGCGCGTCTGAGGCCGCGGTTTTCCTCAACCAGATCCAGCCTGTCCCATCTTGCTGTCCTCCCCCCAGCGACGCCCTAAGCCGAGGTCCGTACCCCACAGGGGGTGCCCTTAGCGTGCAGTCGCTTAGTACTATAAGAAATTCGCCCCTGGCTGGAGGCTTTGAGTTCGCTTAAGGCAGCCACAGGAAAGTCCGGTTAAGTAGTCACGACCTCTCAAGGTCAACTACGAGATGCCATACACAAAAAAAAAAAAAAAAAAACACGGTTTTCCCTATAGCACTTTGAATTTAGCAGCGATCGGACGCGTTTATTATATCGGAGCTCTCCAGCGAGGAAAATAGCAATACTTAGGTAATAAAAACGTGCTTTTCAGCGCGACAACGTATCAGTAATTATAAGTAAGTTACGATAAATAATTGTATGATAGTAGTTTTAAAATATAAATTATATTCTATTCTAAGGTTAATTTTTAAATTGCACTTATAGCAATTATAAGTACCTACATAAGGTGAGATAAGATTAGATTAAATAAAACCATAATTTATGGACTGCAATTTTCTATTAAGATCTTGATTAAAATTTACAGTTAGATCAATTTAATATTAGGGAAATTATTTTCAAAAATCGTGATTTAAGGTGAGATATGTAAGTTCAGAAAAAGTACTTAATAGAATAGGTATCTTTTGTTGTTGATGATTGTTGATTATCTTTTGTTTTTAGTCGCACGAATAGCAAATTATTTTTTATAATTAAAATCGTTGTTTAAGTTGAGGTATTTCAGTAAAAAAAAAAAGAACTGAATAGAATAGGTATCTTTTGTTTTTTTATGATTGCTGATTATCTTTTGTTTCTAAATGGTAAGAATTTAGATATTTTTACTGCGGCACATACTAATAATATGGCAATTTGTGCATATGTAATCATACATATAGAACTGAATAAATTTTGTACAGAAATTATAAAGTCATGCCTGGAAGACGTCGTCGTTCGAACATAGGTCGTAGTACAGTGAATCAAATCAGTCAAACCTTCAACGTTGCAGGCTTAGATTTGAGCGTTGACTGTTTTTCACATGGACAACTGTATGTCGCTCTTTCAAGAGTGACCTCCAGAGAAAACATGTTTGTATTGTCTAATGACAAGAAAGCTGTGAACGTTGTTTATAAAGACATTCTGTAATATGTTGTAAAAATAAAATAAATAGTTAAAAATGTAAAAAGTAAATAAGTAAAAATGTAGTGTATGAATTTAGATATTCCAAAGATAGCAGGAAATCTTCATGGTATAGGGAAAGGGGGATTGTTTTACTCCAAATTTAACGCGTGCGGGCCACGGGCAGTAATGAATAAATCAAAACTACTGGATCGATTTTAATCACATAGGCTATATATTTTATACCCGTGCGAAGCCAGAGCGGGCCGCTATGTTTTTATATACAACGTTCACAGTTTTTCTGTAGTGTATTTAGTATCAGCATTGCACCCGTGCGAAGCCGGGGCGGGTCGCTAGTATTATTATAAGCTTCAAAAAACAGCATAAAAACTTTTTCTCTGAATTATCATTATTTTGATGTTTTAGGCCTTTAGACAAAAATGTACGGTGGCTCGACAGAGTCCGGGAGTGTATACTTGGAAGTTTCAAAACACAGACTGCGTAGGCGGGGCGCGTGAGCGGCACTGAAAGTGTTAAAGCTGATATAATACCGGAAATAAAAATTACGGTCACTCCAGTGAACATTCACTTAAGTGAAGCGTCTGATATGTTTTATCGTCTCCAGTTGAAAATTAAAAGCAACAAGATAAGGTAGTAGTAGTTATAATTAATTAATAGTGTTCATAAACAATCGTGAAGTAAAGGTATGGATCTGAAATTTTATTGTTAAACATCAACCTTTAAATTTCATTAATGGAACGAATCGGTAATATATTTAGGAACAGGAAGTGCATTACATAAATGAATGAGGAAATTAATGATGTTCTTTTTCAGCACTTTTCATTTGGGATTCTGCCCAACTTCTTTTATTTGCATCAGAATTAACTACATTATTTATTTTATTGAAAACCCATAAACTCCCTAATGCACCAAGTGGAAAATACATCCAAATCCAATTATTTTTCATGTAAAAAAATAACGGAAACTGCGCTATTTTCGCTGATAAAGTATACGGGAATTTCATGTGACGACCAGATTTTCTGAAAAATAATTCAGCAGTTAAAAAGCAGTTAGTATTTCATATTCGATTTCTACATTGAAAGATATGTGGTCAATCAGAGTAACACAGGTGGGCGAGGGGGTCAAAGGGTCAAGAACTGTGTGTCACCAGCGACTAAAGCCGCTGCGTGTGTACCTAGCATAACCTATTATTATATATAACTCTAAGCGCTAGACCACTGTGAACGGTAAAAGCGGTCTGAACAAATATAGTGTGCAGTACGGGGCACATTTGTGTGCTGGGTTGGTGAAGAATACAGCTGTTTTCCTTGTAGATCTTCTTTATTTCGGAAGTGTTCTTCTTACTGCTATTTCCCGCCGACTGTGTCGACACCCAAAAAGGCTACGGAATTTATTTAAAACAATGTAGGCCCTGTGATTGGTCAGCCAATCAGATCACAGGACTTTTAGCCAATGAGCGCGAAGTGGATGTCGGCGCAGTAAGCTTAACTATGACAAAACTTTACCGTAGTGAGAGCCAACAATTAATCTTAAGTATAACAAAACTTTACTGTAACGAGAACCATGCGATGATTAGGCTTAAGTATAACAAAACTTTACCGTAACGAGAGCCATACGACAATTTTCTCGTTTTTCCTTATGTTTTCTTATTTTAATATACTATAATTTTATGTTTTCAGTTTCTACAACTAGTGAACTATACAAGAAAAATATAAAACATAATCAAAATAGGCAATCTAAATACTAAACACTTAAACTCGGTAAAGTATAATGAAAACTATATAAAAAAAATAATAACGTAAACTATTATGTACTGTCCTATCAGTTCGTGTTATCACTATACACTTTTACTGTTCACTTGTCCCGCACATCACTCCCGCCGTGCGACTGTGTCGCATTAAGTTCCGGTGCGGGCACGTCGTCCGTAGTCAGGGGCAGGACCACCAGCTTCCTTACTGGCCGGCGCAAGACACCTCCCTTGGTCTGCACGTCCACCGTCCGCACGATGTTGTCTGGACCAGGATACACCGCGATGACTCGTCCTCTTATCCACACGTTGCGGGGCAGGTTCGGGTCGACGATCTGCACGAGGTCGTTCACTTGTACTGCTTGGCCTCGTCCGTGGGGCTCCCGCCGGTGTTGGAGCTCGGGAAGATACTCCTTCACCCAGCGGAGCCAAAAGATGTCTGCGAGCCTCTGTGCAGCTCGCCAGCTGGACCTGGAGATGGTGTCTTGTTCGGTGAATGTGCCCGGCTGCGGCACACGTCCAGGACCCCCCAGCAGAAAATGATTGGGAGTGAGGGCCTCGGGATCTTCTGCGCTGACGGAGACGTGCGTCAGCGGACGGTTGTTCACTGTATACTCTACTTCGGCAAGTAGAGTAGTGAGGACTTCCTCGGTGGGGTGGCGCTCATGCAGTGTCGCTGCGAGGGCTGTCTTGACTGAGCGAACCATTCGTTCCCAGGCGCCGCCCATGAACGGAGCTCCAGGCGGAATGTAGCGCCAGGAGATTGTCCTCTTTGCTGCTTCTTCTGAAGTCGCCGCGTCGATCGCTTGTCGAAGTTCCTTGTCGGCGGCTTTTAGATTGGTGCCGTTGTCCGACCAAATTTCAGTAGGGCAGCCTCGTCGCGCGATCATTCGTCTGATCGCCATTACTGCAGCGTCAGCGCTAAGCGAGCCGGCGACTTCTAAATGTATTGCTCGCATCGTGAGACATGTGAAGATGGCCACATATCTTTTTTGTCGAGTCCGTCCCACGGTCACGGAGAGAGGTCCGAAATAGTCGACTCCGGTGAATGTAAAGGGTCGCTTATGATGTGCTAAGCGACACGCTGGCAGGTCCCCGGTTCTTGGATGCGGAGGCATTTGAGTCTTCATGCGGCAGAAGAGGCATCTTCGCAGAATTGCGCGTGTGACAGGGCGCAGTCTTAGTACCCAGTATTGCTGTCTGCATTCGTTGACTGTTGCCTCCACGCCTGCGTGATGGAGTTGCCGGTGTACAGCCTGTATCCAAAGTTTTACAGTGGGATGATCTCCGTCGACTACTAACGGGTTCTTGAAGTCCTCTTGCATGTCTCCGACCGCTCGGATACGACTTCGAATTCGGAGTAAGCCGTTTACTGATTCGACACTGAGCTGGTGTAGGCGACTTTCCTTGGCGATCGGCTTCCCGCTGTTCAAATTATCTATGTCTCCCGCGAAGGTTTCTTCCTGCGAGGACCGCATCAGTAGTTCTTCAGCTTTCTTGAGGAGCTCGGCTGTGATTGGAATCAGTTTGAGTGAGGGTTTCTTCAGTGCTGTAGGCGCCTGTTGTTTCGCTGTAGCTGGCTTGTTTCTCTTCCAGGTAGGATCCACTTCCTTGTTCTTCTTTGTTCGTCGGTAGTTGACCTTCTGTCTAGGGGCTCTACACAGCTCGATGAACTGCAGAGCACGTGCTGTTGAATATCGGAGGCGGTCCCAATTGGAGAATTTCGTCGGATCAGGCAGTCCCTCTGCTAACTTAAGTCTTCTTTTATCGGTCAGATGATGCGTCTTCTCCTCGTCGGAAGGTTCTTCGGGTGTTGTCCTTGCGGTTTCTATAGGCCAGGAGTCTTCCGTCAGATATAGGATGTCGGGCCCTTTGTACCATCGATGATCTTTATTGAAGGCGGATGGTACCACGCGTGGCGTCGTCGGCTACGTTTTGTTTCGTCGGAACCCAGCGCCATTCATTTACCTTGGAACTTTCTTCGATTGCTGCTAGACGATGAGCCACGTAAGGTTTGTATGAACGCGACCCTGTCCTTATCCAGGTGAGTACTGTCTTGCTATCGGTCCAGAACAGTTTTCGGTCAGGCTTCCTCTCGTGTTCTTCTATAACTATGTCGGCGAGTCTGGTTCCCATGACTGCTGCTTGCAGTTCCAATCTTGGGATTGAAGTCAACTTCAACGGTGCCACTTTTGCCTTGGCCATAATGAGTGATATGCCGACTTCGCCGTCTGGTGTTATGGCTCTCCAGAAAAGGACCGCAGAGTAGGCTGATTCGCTGGCATCGCTGAAGACGTGGAGTTCTAAGGAGGCGGCGTCACTGTAGCTTAGGTATTGTCGCGGGATTGCCATGTCGTGGAGACTTTTCAAATGTCCCATCCACGTGTCCCATTCTTCTGCCAGGTCTTCGTCGATCCGTTCGTCCCACCCTGTTCCTCGACGCCAAACTTCTTGAAGTAGCTGCTTCGCTCGGATTGTAACAGGCGAGGCGAATCCTAAGGGGTCGAAGAGTGACATAACTACTCTTAAGGCTTCCCTCTTCGTCGGCTGTTTTCCCTCTATCAGAGGCGAAGGGATTCTGGTTAAGTTGAGGTTGAAGGTAAGCTCGTCCGAGTTGATTTTCCAAATGACTCCTAGTACTCGTTCTGTTTTCTCTTCTGTTCTGTATAGTTCCAGGTCGTCTGTTCTGTGTTCTTCTCCCAGTGCTTCTAGGAGTGACGCTGAGTTCGATTTCCACTGCTTTAGTTCGAAGCTGGCCTTGTTGTGCACTTCGCGCACGCTCTTCGTTATTCTTACAGCGTCTTCCAAGCTTCTGAAACTGTCCAGGTAATCGTCGACGTAATGTTTCTCGACAATGGCAGCTGCGGCTTCCGGATGGGTCTTCTCGTGCTGTTTCGCGTTCAGGTTCTTTACGTATATTGCTGTCGCTGGCGAACTTGATGCCCCGAATATCAACGAAGTCATTCTATACTCTTCCGGAGGTCGGTCGTCGCGGCGATCCCCACGCCACAGGTACCGCAGTGCATCTCTATCTTCTGTACGTAGCTTGACCTGCATGAACATCTCTTTTATGTCCGATGTCACTCCGATTAGGTGCTGTCGGAAACGCATGACGACACCTGGCAACGATTGGAGCAAATCTGGACCTTTGAGTAACATGTCGTTTAGTGCCACTCCCCTGGTTTTGGCTGCGGCGTCGTGCACAACTCGGAGTTTGTCCGGCTTCATAGGGTTAATGACAGCGAAATGAGGCAGGTACCACGTTTTCTGTGGTGTCTTCTGAGGCGGCGCAAGCTCGGCGTATCCTTTTTCTATAAGGGCGTCCATTTGTTCGACATATCTTTTCTTCAGGGCTGGATCACGGTCGATCTTCTTTTCTATGTTGAAGAGTCTCTTCAAGGAGTTGTCGTAGTTGTCGGGGAGCGTTACGTCTTCTTTGTTCCAGAGAAGGCCGGTCTGATATCTAGTTTCTTCAATCTTCTCAGTCTTCTTTTCCAATATTCGAAGCGCTTTTCTTCTGGGTCAGTCTTCGGTCTCTCCGGGTTTATGCAGAGGGCGTCCATCTCAAAGTACTTCTTTACTAGGTCCTCGAGGTCATCTTCTGAGTTTTCAGTCATATGTGACACGAAGTCTATCTTCTGACCGAAGGGTTTCGTTTGGCTTCCATAAAGAACCCACCCCAGCGGCGTGAGAGATGCAACCGGGTGGTTCTTATCGCCCTTTCGTGTTTCTTTGGTGATCAGAAGATGCCAGTTGTCCTGACCGATGAGGACTTGCGGCTTTGCATTGGAGTACGATAGATGTTCCTTGATGTCAGATAGATGTGAGCACTCCTCCACTAGTTCTCGCGGAACCCTTTGAGATGAGACTTGTAAGTTCTTCACTGTTCTTGCTTGAATTTGCTCTTCTCTATTGTTGAACCCTTTTAGCCCGATAGTCACCCTTCTTGATGTTGATTCCGCCGTTTTTAGTTCGTTTTTTAGCGGATCTATGGGTCCTGTTGCTCCGATGTTTGTCACGATGCTGTCGTCGACGAGCGTGACTGTCGACCCGTCGTCCATTAATGCGAAGGTGTTGACTGTTCCTTTCGGTCCCTTCACCTGGACCGGCAGGATCTTCAGATAGGATTGTTTCTTCATTGTCCATGCTGAGTTGATCACTTCCGTTGCCTCTTCCTTTTCTGTCTTCTCTGCCTTGTCTGTTTTCTTCTCATAGTGAAGCATCTTGTGGTGCGTGTATCTGCAGTTGTTGACACCACACGGCTTTGTTCGGCAATTGTGAGTCTTGTTCCTATATCGCAGGCATCTGAAGCAGAGGCGTTTGGACTTCGCTGTATCCCATCTTGTGTTGACATCCATCTTCTTGAATTCTTCACATTCTGTTGCATTGGTGTGACTTGTTTCTTCGCACACGAAGCACTTCAGTACGTTGGTCTTCTCAGTTACGTTGGTGACCCGCTGCGTCTTCCTATGTGGTGCGGCTGTAGACTGTACTGTCATTTGTTCAGGCAGTGCGTAGGGTCCACACAGTTCAGCTTCTCTCTTGAAGAATTTTTCTATCTTGATGAGGCAGGGGTCTTCACGCGGCTGTGTGCTTGAGTAGTCGTAGTATCGATACCGCAGTGTCGGCGTCAGCTTGTCTACCAATGTCTTCGCAAGTTCGGGGTTGTACATATAGTTGAAACAACCTAATGTCTTCAATGTCGCTACGACGTTGGAAATCTTCGTGGCAAATATGCAAATGTCCCTCGGTGAGTCAGAGAGGCGCGGTAGACTTCGAAGTGTTTCCATCTCGATCATGGCTATAGATTCTGGTCTTCCGAATCTGGATTCTAACGTCTTCATCACCTCTGTTGGGTGCGCGTTTGTGATCAGCAACCCTTCTACAGCTTCCTTGGCTTTGCCTTTCAAGTTTCTCCGTAGTCTGTTCGTATTCTCGACGGCACTGAACGTTGCTTCTGTTTCATAATAGGCGGCGCGGAAGGGTAGCCACTCCTGGTGCGACCCGCTGAAGAACGGTAGCTCGATGAACTTGGGTCGTTGGGCGGTGCTGACAGCCCTAGTGATGGCTTCAGCTAGAAGGGCTAAGTCCCCTTGGCCTCCCGCCGGTGATCGATGTGTTTCTTCACGTTTCTGTTGCTCGTCGTGTGCAGCAGTTTGCGCTACCGGAGGGCGATATGGCTCGCTGGCAATAGCCAAGACGGGACGAGTCACCTGGTTTTCCAACCAGTTGTCTACTCTTTCGTTGACTTCTTCGTAGAGGGAGACGTCATCTTCTTCTTCTTCTTCTTCTTCATCTTCCTCGTTCTGTAGTGCGGCTAGGCGCGTTGCAGCTAGTTCGACTTGGAGGCGGAGCAATTCTTCCTTCGCCTTTGCTATCTTCTGTTGTCTTGACTTGCTATGCGTCGAACCCCCCCCCCACCCCCTTTCTTACTGGGGGGCGGGAGGCACTGTGGGCCGGTTGGCTTCGATGTACACACTCGCTTCACTGTTGAGGTGTCTGTTTCTTGGCGAGTATCTCTGGAGGTGACAGCGGCGGGCGGCTTCATCTGCTGCTTTGATTTTGCACCCGCAGTAAGCGACGTCGCGGCGGAGAGGGCGACGGAGGGTACGACGGCGCTGTCGGGGTGCGCGGATTTCGCGACCGAAGCGGAGGCTGCTGCAGTCGAGGCGGCGGAAGTCACGCTGGTTGGATCAGTCGTCGCGGAGGTGGCGGTATGTTCGGAAGTCTCCGTGGCAGTCGTCCCTGTATGTGTCGATTCCGTTGTGGCTTCCGTGCTGGTGCCGGTCGCTGAGGTCCCTGGTGTGGTTTCAGACGACGACGGCTTCTGTTCATTCTGCGGCTTGCGGCCTCTACCCTCGGAGCGCGTAACGGGCATGACGTCAGTAGATTCTACAATCGACGATCTTGAACACTTTCACTGGATGCGATCTTCAAGGCTTCTTTACTTGCGGCACTATTTTCTTCAAGCAGTTTTCTTCACGATAAATCCGGCTGCGGAGGACCATTAAATTTGCAGTACGGGGCACATTTGTGTGCTGGGTTGGTGAAGAATACAGCTGTTTTCCTTGTAGATCTTCTTTATTTCGGAAGTGTTCTTCTTACTGCTATTTCCCGCCGACTGTGTCGACACCCAAAAAGGCTACGGAATTTATTTAAAACAATGTAGGCCCTGTGATTGGTCAGCCAATCAGATCACAGGACTTTTAGCCAATGAGCGCGAAGTGGATGTCGGCGCAGTAAGCTTAACTATGACAAAACTTTACCGTAGTGAGAGCCAACAATTAATCTTAAGTATAACAAAACTTTACTGTAACGAGAACCATGCGATGATTAGGCTTAAGTATAACAAAACTTTACCGTAACGAGAGCCATACGACAATTTTCTCGTTTTTCCTTATGTTTTCTTATTTTAATATACTATAATTTTATGTTTTCAGTTTCTACAACTAGTGAACTATACAAGAAAAATATAAAACATAATCAAAATAGGCAATCTAAATACTAAACACTTAAACTCGGTAAAGTATAATGAAAACTATATAAAAAAAATAATAACGTAAACTATTATGTACTGTCCTATCAGTTCGTGTTATCACTATACACTTTTACTGTTCACTTGTCCCGCACATATAGGGTGTCTGGCGGCAGATTTATGTTTTTAAATACGATTATTTCAAAAGTAATAAAGGGTGCGGGGGGAGGGTGGCGTTATTAGAATCACAGATCGTGCGGATTTCTCAGTCTGGATTAGCCCGTGGCCGAACCACAAGCTAGTTTTATCCGCGCGGACCGCCCAAAGTTTTAAAGTTTTCCTCTGTGTGGGCACAGGCTTCCCCAAAAGTACCTGTGCGGACACAGGGGGAGCCTACTGTGCCGCCCGGTGGAGCCCCACCGTAGCGGTCGCGGAGGTCACGCCCCTAAGATGCCAAAACCCGGCAAGTGCGGCTCGCTGGGCCGCGATGCCGGGTCGCCGGAGGACCGTCCGGCGTTGGACCGGGCGACGTGGCGACGCGTCGTCCGGTGCGCCGCCAGCCGGACCACCACCAATGGAGGGAGTACGCCGCCACCAACAACAGCTTGAAGAAAGAAGAGGAGGGGGAGCGGGTACCGTGGTAGCCGCCGGCCCACCGACGACACCGACGCCTGCGCGCGTTGCGCCGGCGCCTTCGTCGAGCCGACAGCACGCGGTGCCTATACGCCCCGCAGCGTTCCGTCCAGTGCCAATTCAGGCACCGGAACCGACTGCCAGCCTGCCGGGCCGCGCGCCACACGCACTCGCCCCTGCGCTCAGCTGCGCCCACTGCGCGCGCTGACGCGGCCCGCCGCCGTACCACCAGCACGCCCGCTGGCGCCCCCACCCGCACCACCGCGCCTCCGCCGCGGTTTACGTCGCCGCCCACGCCTTCCGGGGCTGCGGCTGCCCAGACGCACAAGAAAACCCAAGCTGTGCCAGCTCCAAGCACCGCCAGCTCCGGTCCCAGCCGCTCGTTGGTGGGACCTCCCGTGTGGGGTCGAGCGTGTCGCTGGCCTCGGTGGGCTCGGTCACATCCAGTCGCGGCGACGTGTCCCCGGACACGACCCCGCGATCCGGCCAGCGACCCTACGTGGGAGAAGAAGATAACGCCGCGCCCATGTCACCGGCGTCACCAATACTGCCTCGACCCGCCGCGGGGTCGGGGGGCGCTGAAGTCGCCTACCTTCTCCGACGCGGTGCGCCACACACCACCGGCATCACAAAAGGACATGACATTCACAGGGGTAAGTATGACGCTCCCTGCCTCCCTTACAGCATCCACCGTACCTCCCGCTGCCGTCACCCCCGGCGCCCCCACGGTGCCAACAGCGACCGATAAGACTTAGGTACATAAGACTTAGGTACCCACCGCTGGTGGTGGAAAGGCTACCTAACTGGGCCGCCCATTTCCGGGCCATCAGCGCCAAGCTGGGCCGGTCTAATGCCCGTCCTTACGGGCGTGGAGTTCGCTTCACGCCCGACACTGAGGACGAGTACAGGCTGGTCCAGCACTACCTGACTGGCCTGGAAAAGGATAGCGCCGTCTCGTGGTTCGCCTATTCGCTGCCAGCGGAGAGAAGCTTAAAGATCGCCATAAGGGGACTACCGGCAGACACGCTGGAATACCAGCCGGAGTACGTGCGCCACATTTAGGGCGCACAGGGAAGACCCGGCTGCGTGTTTCATGCCATTTTAAAGAAGACCCCAGACGTCCGGGCTATTTATGATACCACCGTATTTATGTTTATGCGTGGTGTCAAAATAGAGGCATGGAGGGGAAAGAAAGGACCCGCCTAGTGCCACCGGTGCCAGCGCTTTAGGCATAGCTCGCACCAGTGCCACCGCCCGCTCGCCTGCGTGAGATGCGGAGGCGAACACGCAGCGCGCGACTGCCCGCGCCCACGCAAGGAGCCAGCCACCTGCATTCATTGTGGTGGCCCGCACCCCGCGTGTAATATAAAGTGCCCCGTCTTTCAAGCCGCAATGAAAAATAGGCGGGCGGGGACCGTCGCCATTACGGCCACACACCGGCCACATACGGCCACAGAACGGCCACAGAACGTGGAACCCGAGGCCCAAGGCACGACGCTAATGGTGGCGGCCAATGGGCCCACACAAAGTACAATTCCCCAAGTCGCCTCCTCGGGGCGGAGGAAGTACAGACGCGGGGGGAAGGGTAAGGGAAGAAAACCCAAACCCCCCATGGCGACCCAGGAAGAATTTCCCGAGGCCGACCCTGCCACAGAACAGGCGCGGGCTGTGAACCAAGGAGTAATGGAAGGGACCGCAGGCGCCAGCATATCTCAGCGGCAACCGACACAGAATAAAAAGTTCGCCCGACATCCGCGGGGCGACGCCACCGCTGCGACTAGCACCACTGTACCTTAGCGGCAAGTCGCGGAATCAATAACTAAGCAACCTATCACATCGACGCTGACGTACAGTGGTGCCTCTGGCGCTGAAACAGCGACAACATGTAAAAAAGATTTCACAGCCTGCGCGATCAAGCTGTTGATGGACCTGATAAAGGCCATCAGGCAGGGTCAAGACGTAGAGACCATCATCCTTGACGGCCTGGGCCGCGTTACCAACATTGTACCATGGCTAGGTCGTTAAGGGTGATTCATTGGAATGCCCGCGGCCTCAAGCGAAAGGTCGCTCCCCTCCGCCACCTCCTGAGGGAACAGGACATCGACGTGGCGCTCATAAGCGAGACGCTCCTGGGACCCGAAGATAGGGTTAGGATCCCGGGGTACCTCGTTTATAGGAAGGATGAAAGGTCGGCCCACAACATCCGCTATCGTGGTCTAGCGGTCATTTTGAGGCGGAGAGTCGTTCATCAAGAGCTCCCCCCCGTCGACACTCAACTCGTTCTACGCGGGGTGTACAGCTGCACATAGCCGGCGAGGATATAAACATGTATGCCGCCTATAAGCCGCCCGTGGCTCGTATGGACCTACGGGAGCTGAGGGCGCTTATAGGCGACTGACAACAGGCGACCATCCTTGCCGGTGACGGCTCTTCGCGGACGCGGAAGCCTTCGGCTATACGGTGTCCGGTCCGGAGATGCCGACACACTACCCGGACGTGTCCCTGCATGTACCCGATGTGCTGAACATCGTAGTCCACCGAGGGCTACACTGCCAGATCACACAAGAAGTGATAGACGACGAGTTAGAGTCGGACCGGACCGGTACTCGTCATCCTATCGGGTGTGCCGACCCGAATGAAACCCATAGCGCCACGTCATGTTACGGATTGGACAAGGTTTGAGGAGAGCTGGAGACCACCCCGCCTACTCGGCCTATTGTTACCTCCGCGGACGTGGACCAGATGGCCTGTGACGTCATTGCTTGCATAAAAAGCGCCTTACAAGCGGCGACTACGACGCAGCCGCAGGGGAGAGTGTTATTGCCGCCCCTGCCGGCGCATCTACATGCGATGATCGCCGCGAAGAGGCGCCTTCGCAAGCAGTGGCAACAATTAAGATGCCCACACATGAAGAGAGAACTCAACCGTCTCGCGGAGAGGGCGAAGGCCGAGTTACAGGCGCACACCACCGCGGGCTGGGAGGATCGTATCGACGCCACTAGAGATAGTTGGCTGTCGATACACAAACTTTGTAGGCAGCTTTCGAGTACCCCAGCTCCGGTGCGCCCTCTGCTTAACAGCGACGGGGCGCTTAAGTATGTAGCGGAGGACCTGGCGGAGGTCTTCGCTGAACACCTGAAGCGTCAGTTCCGCCCTAACCCGACCGACGACACCGAACATGTCGCAGCGGTCGAGAAACACCTCGGGGACTATTTCGGTACGCCGATAGCTCCCGATGAAGATCCCGTCTTTTTCTCGCCGAGCGCAGTCAGACGCGCCATCCTGAGGACGAAACCGAGGAAGGCCCCCGGTGCTGACGGTATCTCCAACGCAGTGCTGCGCCACTTGCCGTTCCGAATAGTAGCGGCACTGGCGCGCCTGTATACGGTGTTACTGCGCACGGGGGCCTTTCCTGCCTCGTGGAAGGAAGGGCGCGTCATCATATTTCCCAAGGGGGGGGAAAAACATTCTGAAGCCGGAGAGCTATCGGCCCATTACGCTGCTGCCGGCAGTCTCCAAGGTGTTTGAAGCACTCCTGCTGCAACATCTCCAGCCGCACGTCGCCCCACGCCTCGAGCAGTTTTGGCTCAGGGTGGAGCACAGCAAGACGCTCCAGGTGTCGAGGGTACTGCACCACCTCGCAGCCGCGCTTAACAAGATGGAATCCTCGGTGGCAGTATTCCTCGACATGAAGAAGGCCTTCGACTGTGTGTGGTACGACGGCCTCATATATAAGATGGCCACATCGGACGCGCCCCGTCGCGTTATAAAGGTGGTGGTGGCCTTTAGGGTGGTGGTCGACGGCGCGCCCAGTGCTAGCGGGCGTGCCGCAGGGCAGCTGTGTGTCGCCGACGTGTTACTCATGTTACACCGACGACATCCCCACCACTTCCGACGCGATGCTCGCGCTGTATGCCGACGACGCCGCGTACATTACTATATCGCTTAATGCGAAGTACGCGGTGGTCAAGATGCAGCGCGCGCTCGAGCTCCTTCCCGAGTGGCTGTCGAAGTGGCGGCTGTCGGTGAACGTGGGTAAGACGCAGGCGATGGTCACGGGATCAGCGCGCCTCCCGCCACCCTTGAATCTACAAGGAGTCGACATCGATTGGTCGCCCCGGGTCAAATACCTGGGTGTCACCATCGATCGTCGGCTCACTATGGGGCCACATGTCCGCAAGGTCGCCGCGCAGGGTAGGGTCGCCCGCAACCTGCTCAAACCTGTGCTCTCGTCCCGTATCCCGGCGCGGGTCAAGCTGGGCGTGTACAAACTGTACGTGCGCCCAATCTTGACGTACGCCGCCCCCGCTTGGTTCACCCTCACGAGCAAGTCGAGCCGGAAGCTGTTCCGCGCGCAACAGAGCATTGCGCTGCGGACCATAGTTGACGCTCCTCGCTTCGTGAGGAACGATTTCATACAGCGGGACCTCGGGATCGAGAGCCTGGATGAGTTTATGCGGCGCCTCGCGAAGGGGATGTACGCGCGTGCCGACGCGTCTGCTTGGCCCCATGTCAAGCAGATAGCGCCCTGGCATACGCGACCCCCTGACGCGAGACCCCTGCCCCGCAACCTGGTAGCGGACGAGTGACCCCATACACCGGACTGGACGCCTCGAGTAAGTCGCACCGAGGTTACACGCGGCTTACTCGATTCAATAGAACTCTACAGATGAACTACATCTATGTATTACGTGGCGTGTGCTAAGTTAATATAGGCACGTCACGTAATTAAACAAGCATTCAACTCACACGTGCGGGCGCGGCGCGGGCTGCGACGCACGTTGACACTGAACGGTGTTACACACAACACAATGCCGTTCACACATACACGACAGTCCCTTAGTCCGGACCGTAATCGGCTAGATCTGAGAGCGGGGCGGGCGGGGACTATACACCTATTCTGTAGGAACGTCGAGTCGGCTCCACTGTCGCTGGCGCGCAAAATGAGGGGTCCGTATTCACGGGCCACGCCACCGCATACCTTCCGCGGCCAGGGAGTGACGCTCCGGTTCCGGTGCCGCGCCCCCTTACGGGGGCGCAGCGACATCCCCAATGATTTCTCTGTCACGATGCTGCAGTGGTCGGGTGAGCATCGCGCGTTCGCCATCGAGGCATTTTTCAAGACTAACGATTCTTACGTGATTGCTCGTCAACAATTTTGTTCACGCTTCGGTATTCGGCGGATAAGTGACAGACCGAGTGTGAATTTAATTCGTTCCTGGGTGCAGAGGTTCCGCGCAACTGCTTCGGCTTTGAAAGCTCCACGGTCAGGGCCTTGTCAGGTCGATTGTTAAGGACCGCCGATAAAAATGAACTGGTGGAACGGAGTTTACATGAAAATCCACGACTTTCAATACGGAAAAGGGCGGACTCATTGGGACTTCCGACAGCCATCATTCACAAAATTTTGAAAAAGGATCTGAAGTTCCATCCTTTTAAAATAGAAATTGTTCAAGAACTGAAAGAAAGTGACTTTCTTTGTTGCAATTTTTTTTGTGAAACGATGTTGGAGCGTTTTCGCCCGGTGAATTCCAATTTTTGGAGCGACGTGGCTCATTTCCGTTTAAACGGGCACGTTAACAAGCAAAATTGCCGTTACTGGTCTCCAAGAACCCGTAACCACCGTAGCGTAGTACACTTTTACCTACCTTTACTTTTAATTAAACGATATGTCAAATGGTTATTTTTTATGAATTTTTGAAAATATAAATCTGCCGCCAGACACCCTGTAGAATCCGCCGAGCGATATGCGCGCCGCCCGCAACGCTCGCGCGAGCACTATGACTATGAATTCGATTCAATACACACTACCGGACACCTGAATTGAGCCACCCTGCATATTTTTGTTTTAAAACCTATTAACATGGCATAAAAAAACAGTTTAATTGAAATAAGTCGTCTTTTCGCGTTTCTCAGATGGCCATTGATGGTAGACAAATGTCTTATATTTATGTGTTCTGGTACGACAGAATCGAGAAACAAAGCATTTGCCAAAAAAATACTTGAAGTCCCAAACTAACTCTGTACATATTTTTTACGACAAACGACTGGTCGGCGACAAAAAACACCAAGACGCTTTTAGTCTTACATTTAGGTGTTCTATACGATAGAATCGAGAATCTAATGTCTTTTTTCCTCAGTGACCCTTTACGTACACACCAACCTGGCTCTATTCCCGTTAAATTAAATGCAAATGTTCACGTGCAAACTGTAGGCGCGCATTCTGTAAGCTCTTGGCTGGGTTATGAGGTTTCTTCAGGCCACGTTCTTCGAGTAGGGGAGAACAGTTCGGGCGTAAACAGGCAGTCCTGAAAGTCTCGAAGCTGGACCTACTGAGACGAGGTGACTAAATCGCAGGCAGAGTGGTAAGATAAACCGATCTTGTCATGTTGTAGTGACCCGGTTACGTGCCGCGCCAGTCTCTGGGTATCGATGGTAAATTCTTTGAACGGCGGAACGACTTACATGAAGTTGTGCACTTACATTTCACTGAGTAAGCCCAGGCTGAAGAAGTGCCAGCTTGCGCAGCTACTTCAGGTGCAGTATCCATAATTCGAATGTCAGAATGGATAAACAATTTCGATATTCTTTTTATCCAAAACAAAACTAATAACGAAATAACTATTGACTTTTAGATGCTCTAATCAAAGCTTGTTTGTTGCTTCTTTAAGAGCCATCAAACTCCGATTTTCTTCTTTTTTTCAAATTCGTGAAATCATAATTGGAACAATGGTAATACCGAAATAATGGCCAGTATGTCAGCTTTATGACTGCCTAAACACTTTTTCTCTGACCTATCATTATTTTGGTGTTCTAACATAAAAATGCACGGTGGCTCGATTTCGGAGTCCGGGAGTGTATATTAAATTTGAGCCTCGTTTACACGGTGCAAGTTTATTGCTTGTGGCATACCTTAAAATTGAAGCAACAATTGACTGGCACCGTCTAAACAACACGAATAATTATTACACGATCCGGGCAAGTTAGGTGCCGTTTAAAACTTGCATAGGTAGGTGTAAACGTTACGTACAATAAAATCAATTCTGGAATTTGCTATCATTCAAAGTTAAAAAAAAAATCTTGTGAAGACGTTCGACGTTTCGACGAAATATTTAATTTAATTTAATTGAACGTCTTCAGAAGATGTTTACTTGAATCAATTGTATAAGCACTGTGTTTAAACGAGGCCAAAAATATTTAAGATACTTACTAATATTTAATGTCTTTGTACGAGGCTAAACTTGCATGCAATAATCGCTTTGCAATAATTACTTTGGTGTAAACAGAAGTTGCATTCAATTATTGTATGCCATTTTATGGAAATCGCACGCGTGTAAACACTTGCATGCAACTCTTGAATGGCAGTAATTGAACGTATTTTATGCCATGCTTTTATTGCTCTTGAACGTTCAGGAAACTTGCACCGTGTAAAACTGTAAATGGGGCTTAAACTAGACGCGCCCGCGCAAGCACCAGCACCCGCTTGCACTCTGATTCGCCCCTTAACATTATATTATTTTCAGATTACCTACCCTGGAATTATTTCTCGATTACGCAAGAATTCTTCCGCAAACTCATAATATCGTTTCAAGTCTTTAGGGAAGATCATTTTTAATAGGTAATTTCAATGGTAGCTACAACAAAACTGACCGACTGACAAGACAAAATTAGAATAAAGAAAATCAAAATCACTGACACTGACAAGAGAAAAATTAGAAAATAGCTATACTTTAACAAACCAAAACCTCCCGGTATAATATTTCCTTTTTTTAATGGCATATTAGAAACCACGTATTTTTTTTTTAAGCATGATAATCAGAGTATTTTTATAGTTGTTCATTGAGTCCAATTTCAGTGATAATGGTGTAAGCGCGGAATAGAAAAGTATGTTAAATATTCTTTATCGAATAGTTCGAAAACAATTCCGTTTAACTAATTTCTGGACGAAGTTATTAAAGTCTCATCATGAAACGTTCCCCTCGCGCCCCTGATTTCCGTACCTCCTTCAATTTGTGACATTTGTGATTTGTAAAATTCTCGTGAATTGAAAAGGCAACGTTCCTTGCCTGAGCGAGATTACTTTATATTTGACTTCCCAATATTCCATTGAAATGTGTGATAACGAAAAAGAAGAAGCAGCTAATCTGGTTTGTCAATTAATTTGTCTTACATCTGTTGTGAAACCAAGATCTGACTAAAAGTAGAATAATTTGTTTCGATCATTTAGAGTTATTTAATTATTCGTTTTGTGTAATTTGTTATAGAAAGATGAATTCGAATGGGTTCTTCGTGAAGAGGTACACGCGATATTACATCAGCTCCATACCGTTTTAGTCGTAAGTGTTACAGTTATAGATGAAAATATCAATAATTTTTTGATGTGTTTTTGAGACAAGGTTTGCATTTTAGGAGTGCGCTCACAGATTTCCCGTGCCCTTATACGGCAACGAGGGCCAGAAACAAGATAAATTTATACTTACATCACAGCCTGAACAACTGAAATGTATTGTGACACTTACTGGGGACAGTATAACCCACGCTGTAAGTACCCCATATGAATACTTATTAATACTGTAGCAGTATCTTTGGTCAAAGTAGGCCAAAAACACCAAGCACGTCCAAATACACTGTTTTGAAACTAATTTTTATAACATTGAAAGTAATAGATGCTGTTCTCTTGGCAGGACATAAGTTTCAAGGTGCTGCGACAAATGCACACAATATGCCGTACATCAATCAACCAGGATGGTCCATGGAAACTCCAGCAGATACAGGATGCTGCCAATCATTTGCAACAGGCTATTGGGTATATTGATAATGTGGATAAACATTATGTATTCAGGTATGTGCCATCATAATATAATTAGTATTCAATATTTGTTTGCAATGTAGACATAAAAATGTGGTAAAGCTAGAATCAGGTTTTTCTTGTGTTTATTTAGGATATTAATGACAATTGCATGTAGTTACACGAAAAGGATCCAATCCACAAAAATACCAAAATTGTGTTAAGTTAACTTTACCAAAGAGATTGTAAAGGTTTTTTGGTCTCTTTAGTATACTTAACTACGTCCAATTGTTTTTCATAAATCCTCTATGAGTACTGCATGCTCTAAACTAGATCATACATTTAAATTAAAATAAACTACAGCAGATGCCATACTTCTAATAACGCACTCTGTATCTCTTGTTTTATTATGAAAGGAAATAACCAACATCCTGTATAGTAAAACATCACATGAACAGTACTGATATGACCTCAACATACATGACAGACGAGCTCAAGGTTATGCATATTTATTTCACCTGAATAATAATAATCAGCTGTTTACCATAACTGTAGATGATTTTAATTTATGTTAATTTTACGTAGATGTCTTTTATTGTATAATTTTGTTCAACTATCTTTGTGTATGATCTTGAATTGTAAAAATTATCAAAATTATCCAATCATAAATTACTGTATTTAATGATGTGAATAATTTATGTTGGCATGTTATGAGATACTCTGTTATACATATTAAGTGCATGATTATTTGTCAATGTAACAATTTATTAAAACAATAAATAGGTATAATAATGTTTGTTTCACTAAACTTTAATTAAAGGCAACTCTCACACAAAATTTTTAAGGTCATCAGATAACTTGAAGCTTAAAATGCCTATGAATTCCACAACTGTCGTCGACAAATCCTTTACTGTCGATGCCACTCTTTTGTGGAATGCATTGCCAGTACAAATAAAATGCGCGCAGTCGTTACTTGTATTTAAAAGACTCGTAAAGGAATATTACTTGTCGCTGTGATCTTGTTCTTGTAACTGTAAATATCTAGTCTTCATTTATTTTCGTTGCTTATACATTTAATATGTATGTATTTATGTGTATATTATTTAGGATATGTATATGTATATCTGTGTATCAATTCTAGTATATTGTATTTATTTTTTGCACCAACAACAGCCCCACTTTATGTCCAGGCAAATCACTGTCCATTCCATGGTTGCCTAGAACAGATTGCAGAAAGCGATAAGGCCGCCCATTGTATATTTTGTAGTGTTTGACTTATTTTTTGTTATGTATTTTTGTGATGTACAATAAAGTATGTATAAATAAATAAACCTATTGTTCACAGATCATCAGAGGAAGTTCTGCACATAATTCAGTGTCTGATTGGCTCACTGCAACGAGCTCGGACCGCTTTAGTGTTGCCTAAGAAAAAAGCAATTGATGAGCTTATGAAGAGTAGAAATATGGTATATTACATTGTTTCTTTTGATACCTCAGTCATCAAACAATCTAGTTAAACTATATCTTTTTCAAATGCAACTCAATTATATATTCTCAATAAGTACTTTAATCTATGTCTTCTTCTTTCTCTTCAAGAAAACATAACTTATCGACCATTTAATTTCAGAAGGCCCTATCTCCAAATCTACCAGAAGACTTAGCAATATCATTCTACATACAGTCCCACAAACTTATATTTGTTGCGTATCAACTGAGTTCGGTACATGGAACAATGAGGATCGACTCATGTCAGGCAGACTGTGCAGTACCATGGCTGAGTGATGTGTTGTTTATGTTAACGGCAGCACTTCATATGTGTCAACAACTTAAGGATAAGGTAAATTAGACCTTGATTTCTACAAGATTATGTGTACTCGAGAATCTATAATTACAAATGCTGGGCTATGTTTCATGATATGTAATGGTTTTTAAACTACAAGACAAGACACCAACTTTGGTATTTGGTTTAAGTATTTATTGAGTTTGATGACTGATAAACAAACTGAGAAATCATAGGCTGTTGACAATAAACAAGGAAAAAATATTGTGACGTAAGGCGACGACCTATCATTTACTCATACGATACACTATCTTAAAAACACCAATAAAATTAGTAATAATCCACAATTCGGTAATTCGATTAATATTAAAACTAAAACGCCGAACGGTTATCAGTAAAGGTGTTCTCTTGTCACATCACGTCAAAAAGATAAAATACTGATTGTATAGTTTTACTTCCTAGAGATAAAAAGAGTTTGGGTACTTTGGTGTAGACTTGAAAGACCCGGAGGTTCATTGGATGCAAATATTTACCAAACAATATTTCAGGTTACCATGATAAGAATAATGTAAGTGTATGTGAACAGCAATAACAACAATTCAAAATATATTGGGATTGTATAACTATTGCTCTATCTTTATTAGATAAATATGTTTCCATAATGTATGTATAGTCAATTCGGTTGTTATGTCAGAAATAGTCAACAATTTTAATAAAATATGATGTAGTGTCATTGACATTCATTAGAAGTTACATCACTCAACGACGGCTAATGATAATGAGACACAATTGATTTTCTATTGTTTGACACCGAATCGGTGTCGCGCGGGGCTTAACAGGTTAAATATTGAACTCAAGAGTCCCTGAATCCACTTATATATAGGTGTTTTCTTCTTTTTTGAATAATATTTATATTTTGTTTTTTCAGCTGTGCGTCTTCTCCCAATACAAAGATTTCACAGTAGGATCAAGATCTGCCTCCATGGTATTTAACTAATTACGGGGATGTTATCTAATTCTCAAGTGTATGTGAGCATTATATACCTAGGTATGCGTAATATACAAAATAATTGTATGTAAGTACATGTATTTATTTAGTTATAGTTATTGAGTCCATTGTTGATATTCTTGTTGAGTATGATGTAATATAATGTATAGAAACTAATGTTACAAATAACTATAGGAAAACTAATCTTGGGTCTGCCATGAGTGTATATTTTGAGTAATAGCAAAGGGGAATTAAGTATTTGTTAATTTATTTCTACTACTTACCTTATTTATGGACAAGATTACGTTAAATTATGATTTAGGAGTTATGTTGATAGTTCTGTTGTAAGTAAATCGTTGCTGGCAGAGCGGGATTTAAAGTTGTGGCGAATCTGGGGGCAACAAAGAAGTGGCGGCCCCGAAAAATTTGTGGAACAGATGAAAAAAAAAACAATTAAAAAAGGTACCTTATGAAGTTATGATTGTGAACTTTTTTTTTCTTTGATGAAAACAAACGATGTAATTTTTTTTTTCTTATCTATAAAGATCAAATTGTGGACGCCCGGGGCCAGTGCCCCTGTTGCCCTGCCCTAAATCCTGCCCTGGTTGCTGGCTTTTGTCCGCGTATTAATGTAGATGATTTGTTAGCTATTTAATAGAGAGCACAGTATAAGCCATCCTGTGGCCAGTAATAACTGAACAATATCTGGAGATAATAGGGAATATGCACGTAATTCAAAATGTATTCATTATTTAAAAATATATTGTTTAATTAAGAGTTAAGAAACACATTCCAATTTTTTTTAATGCATTAACTATTTTACAATTCATTATTTTATGTTGCGTTTTTATTGGTGGAACAGAACGCATACTCAAAACGCGTTGTCTTCGTCAATGCCGGAAGTGACGTAAAACCTATGTCAATAAAAATCTATTCTTTGCAAAGTGCTGAAATCTCACAAAAATTATGTAAGTTTTATGATTCGGGGCTAAAGAACTGATGTAACAAAGCAGTAACGTGGTAAATGACGTCACATCATGACCGCGACAGAAACTGATGTTTGAACTGTAGTATAAAATTGTTGGAGTTTCATAACTTTTTTGAGCAACAAACAGTGTTTGAATTTAACTATTGGTACTTTTCTTGGGTTCAAATTACTACCACTTAATGATTTTGCGAAAAAATCTTTACATGCATATTCCCTTTTGAATAAAGTTCAACAACCTAATGTCTCCAATTGGAAGTAAATACTTAGCTCGAATTCGCGGCAAGTAGTTAAATTTTGATTCAGTTTATCCGCCGACCGGATGGCTCTAGTTAGATAATGTACACAACGCGTTGTAGAATACGGAATACGACAAAGCAATAATATTTTCTACAGCCTAACAAATTAACGTATAAAGTATAACTGCAAAGTTATATTCGAATAGCCCTTGTGTACGATAATGGTATTTACGTCGTGGTTATAAAGTCCATTTCAGAATGAAGGTCCAAAGTCTTGAATTACGAGTTCTAATTCGTGCGGTATTATTTTTAACGTTTCTATTTCTGTAATGAGAGGCTATTTTAAGAAGTTTGACCCTTTGAATGTAGTCGGATTGGACACTGGTGCGTAACCTAAATTATGTTTATCAATCCATGTTTATAATCTTGTATGGTAACGACCATGTAGTTTTATTTAATAATGTAATTTTAATATATTTGCCTACCGTGTTTAAAAGTGGTGTGATCCCTTCTCCATCATGTCTTCACTGACTAAGATAAATGAAGTTAAATTATATTTGAAGGTGCCAATTCCCTTGTTCACAAACTAAACTAACTTTAAGTTCAGTGCATCTTTTTCTTTCTATTTCATTAAGAAAAGGACAGAAAATAAATTTTAGTTTAAATAGTTTTAGTTAAGATAAATATAGTTTCCTGTCAAATTAATCAGCGCCCAACTCCATACAAGTTTAGACGTGAGTAAAAACTTGCCTACTAAAATTACGTCAATTTACGTCAAGCGCCTATTAATTTGACAGGAGTAAACTAAAATTTATCTTCTGTCCTTTTCTTAATGAAATAAAAAGAAAAAGATGCACTGAACTTAAATTTTATTTAGTTTGTGAACAAGGGAATCGGCACCATTGTCAATGTTGTTAAAGGGTTTATAACAAAATGCATGATAAAGCAAAATTATTTAATTAGTTATTTATTTCTATGTTAATAAATAGATCTGAATGTATAGTTAAATAAATTATAAATTGTATAACTTGAAGCAATAAAGCTTCTATCTTTTGTCTGTATTGCCATAGTTAACGAAGATACAAATTTATAAGAAAATGTACATGTATTTTTAACATTTTTTATTATATTTGATAACTTAATCAAATGGTAAGAAAATATCCGTCAAATGATACAATTATAAATATCTTGCTTTTCAAGAGTTTGCTATTTATTTTTCTATAGACAGACACTTTTCAGACAATGTATTCTATTTCAAGATATTACATTGTGGGAAAAGTGTCTGATACTATTTCAAAAGAAAATAAATGATAAAAATAATTATTGTTGCCAAAGTCTCATCGTAATTTCCAATATTAATTTCTTATATTTGTATAAAATATGTCAATTTCATCTTCATATTGCATCAATATACTTAATCAAATTGTGAATTGTTCAAACAGGAATAAATGAAGTTATTACAGTATGGATGCACCTTCAATTTTCTATAAAATATTATTAAGCTATTTCTTTCATAGTCAATTAAATACAGCGGTGTAATGCACCAAAAATATTATAAACTTATTGATGTTTTGCAATTTGTATCTGTATCTTAAGTAATTTGACTAAAAGGAATTCCAATTTCTTATACAAAAATGTGATAATAATTACATCTTCGGGTAATAGGTAGATAAGGGCCTGTCATGCTTTCTAAACAGACCATTGAATGAAAGGAATTTTCAGTACATTCTGTTTTTCTACCTATACAGCAGCTTGTAACAGGCCTAAAGTCGAATACTGTGTTTCCAAAACTGACAATCCGATGCCTGAATCAGCCTAAAAATATATTTATACAAAAAGTTAAACAATATTATTATGCTATCAAAATTCCTTATCAAAGCCTGTCTAATCATATTTTGTGAAAATAACGGGTGATACTTTTCACTCACTCGATAAAAAGTAGGATAACCTAAAGTACGCTATTATTAGAAAAATAACAACCTTTTTTGTTATACAAGTTATTCCAATATCACGGCTTGAAAAGTTACAATGTTTTATATTGGCCTACGAGTATATAAAGTGCTTAATTGCTTCTACGTACATAAACTGTGTTAATATCATATACACATTAATAATAAAAGGTTGTGTATTAAATGTTGTTTAAATTAGTAAACATAATATGTAAATAATGTGATAGGGTATTTGACTATTTTGAAAACTTTAACAGAATGAACATTGAAAAATGTATACATTCTGACAACATGTTAGAATTATTATCACTGTTTTTAAAGCTTGCTTTGTCTTCAGAAGTCTTGTTTTTGAATGGTCAACTACCCTATGAGCTTTAGTGTATTTAATCTCATATTTTCATAAATATGGTCACATAATTCGAGTGGGTAAATAAAATTCCTTTTGGGAAGCATTAAAATTATGAAAAGATTTTTTTAATAACTGTATGATTGTAAAGTTATTGGCAAAGGAATTGGCAATGAATGTTAAAATGTATTTTTATGCACAATATATTGATAAAACTTTGATAAGTAATAAAATTGTTAACGCACTTTCTGAATTTCTCACTACTATTTTAGTCTTGTCAAAATCTATTCTATACCTATATTCATTTTTAAATTGAGACTGCATCGCTCACGTGGTCATTGTCTGCCTAAGGTGGTAGGTACTTGAGATGCATTTAATTTATATTGATCAAAATATTCCACAGTTTATTGTTTTGAGGAAAATAGCCTCAAATGTGTAAAGAACCATCATGTCCAAATTCTTCATTTGACATGTTTGACAATAAAGTTATTGTACTAGTATTATTAGGTAGTCTCAAGACTATTTTATCTATACCTACTGTATAAACAGTTTATGTGATTGTGTTGTATTTCAATAAATCAAAATGCTGTTATGCAGAATTTGTTTTCATTTACCTGATTTAATTTATAAAGTGAAGCTGATAGCTGAATATGGGAAATGTTCCATTGATCTCGGCCGGGCCTACCGTCTATGCAAGTATGTAAGGTCACTCATAGTACACATCTGCCTAACGTATGACCATGAAATGCTGATATCCGGTTGGCCCTTCTCACTTAAGATTATGTCTAGGTATCAAAATAAATAATAAAAGTCCTTGTGGTAACACAAAGATCATGCAGCCCCAGTGTTTTGAAAATTAAATAATTTGCAATTTTAGTTACAAACATTTTTTTAACTTTTTCTGCTTGTTTACAAAAAAAAATATGGGCAGTGACAGCTAGCTATCAAATTCTTGGACACGGGATAGTGGCGACATCTGAACTGAGCAAGTGGCTGTTTTTATCTCCATTAAAAACGTGTTAGTTTTTTGTGTCGCAGACGCTAAAACTGTCGTCGTAAACAAGTATTTTGCGTCACTGGAACGTTAAAGCTAGGGATGGGTCTGTATAATCGAGACCCTTATAATATAGGTATAACCTCAAGGTGACGCTGGCAAAATAGTCGACACCGGCTCAATTGCCAAAAAAATGAGAGATCCTTACAGTAGTTGGTAATAAGCAACCGAGCAGCGATAAAATTTAAAAAAGCTAAATACTGAAACATTTATTTGAATAATTAATTATTCATCACTAGTGGTCGTCCACTGGTCGAAAATAGACCTCCTCCTCCTTCTATATAGTACTTACTAATTCCAAGAGTACGCTAATTCCATGCTATGCAAAAGTACTTACTTATTCCATGCTGAAGCTGTCACTTCCTGTCTACACACTTTCATCCCTTTTCACGAAATCACTCCCTCAGAAAGCGAAAGGAAAGATGTAACACATAAAAAAAAATGGGTTTAGCAAATCCAAGATCTGTGGCTTGCTCCCAGGAACCGTTATTATTTGTTTAGTTACCTATAGTGCCAACGAATAGAAATAATAATTACTTTCATGTAAATAACGTGGATGTGCTACTACGTTTGCGTTGTAGGTGAATAGTAGTCTATTTGCCTCTACTACCAAGCTGATGGCAAACAACCGAATGAAGGTAGTGTACAATCGCCAGCACATCAAGTTACCACAAACTGTTAAATTTCTCCAAATGATTTTAACCTTAAAATATTGATGGTTGTTCAAAATCGAATGAGAAAATTTGACAACTTGATGTGCTGGCCACTGTATATATACACATACATACATACATGATGTATAATGAATACTGTTATTTTGCAACAGTGAAAAATTATGAAAACCGCTATCGGCCGGCTATTGTTTTTTTTTAACCTAGACGTGACTCTCTTCCAACCTTGCAATAGACATCACTATAGCGTTTTGACAGATAGCAAATGTCAGATTAACAAAAATAAATCGTATCGTCAAGAGTTGAGGCGTTGAAGTTTGTTTTCACTTTTATTTTGTTATTATATTGTAAATTGTAGTTGTTTCCTTAAAGAATACAAATATGGTTATTAGAATATTTGGTTGGTTTGGTCTTGTTACCATTATCATCACTGGATTATTTGGTTTTTGGTTCTATTTAACGTTTCTTGCTTTCATCGTCTCCTTTCTGGCTGGGTAAGTTGATAAGAAGGCATAATTTGTACTTATAAGAATAATATTATTGTTACGAACTAGTCTGTTATGATGATATTTTTTACGCGCGTATTGGAGAGCATATTGATGAGTGTGTTTCTGTTTTCAGAGTTATAACAATTCTTTACTTTACTTATGACAACAAAAATGTATTCTCTGTTGATTTGGATTGCTTGGATGATCCACTACAACAGTCTAACTTTTCTATACAAGTACCTAAGGTATGTGTGCCTCTTTTAATGTTTCCAATGTAAGAAAATTTGTAACTTAATTTTACTCCTTACTTTGTACAGGTGTGATTCATTAAAGTCATCTTGGTCTTACTCAATAAATTACTAGTAAATCAGAACAATAAACATTCATTGCTATTTTACATAAAGCTATTTTATTAAACATTACAGGTATTGGAACTATTTCAAAAAGAAACTCCATTGCCAAAATATGACAACAGGATCACGGGTAGCGAGACTGTGGACTCATTCCTTAATGAGATCATAACCATCATCATCAATGATTATGTGACTCCGTGGTACGAGATTCTTACAAGTGACGAGGAACTTACAAACCATTCTATAAAACGATTGGTGCTGGCTGCTGGTGCTAATGTAGCTAATAGGTAAATAAAATAAATATAGCATAAGCATAATCTGCCTGAAATGTAATAAATGTACCATACATAAACTCACACCTTCTTTCCATGGGATAGGCAGAAACTATAGAACGCCACTTGCTATGCTCCTTTTGCTTCGCTTACGTTCATACAAGTTTTTTAACATAAAATAAAATAAAATAACACTACACCTTTTTCTGTGGGGTAGGTGTGTTTCAGTTTAGTTTAAAAACATCATCATCATCTTTCTGCCCTTATCTCATCTTACTTGGGCTCAGCGGAAACGCAACACATTTTCTTCATGTGTTAACTGTTAACTGTCACTCTATCATTCACTCCCTTTTGTATTCTCACATCGATGCTTATATAAACAGAAATATAAGAAGACATTTGATTCGAAGTCCATGCGGGCCGCCAGCTTAATGGCAAATAATAAAAAAGTCTGATCAAATTTTTTTATAATTTTATCTAATGTTTCAGAGTCAAATGTGTGGATTGGATCCACCTTCTCTCCACCCGTGTTCCAGAAGAGTTGACAACACATTTGAAGTTATTCAAACAGTCAAGAGTGAGGTTGAAACATGTAGATTTGATGAGTGCCAAAGATATTTCCAATGGGACGTCTAGACCCAGTCCCAAGAAACAAGATGAAAAGAAAACACACAGGAGGAATAAAAGTGAAACTGATGTATCTTGGCCACCAGGTTATTATTTGTTCAATATTTCATTTTTAGTCAATATATTCACGAATATATTTAGTTTCATGAATTTTCTGTATATTCCAGTGTTTTTTGTGCAGCTGGTTAATGTGAAGCATTGAGTTCTTTTTAATGTGATTATGATGTTTTAATTGAAATCAAAAACATTTTCTTTATTAAGCAGCAATTATTAAGGACTGGGATCGAACCCGCCGCAGGAGACGCCCTGGGCGTCGGGAATCCCAGGCGGATTTCCGGCCACCGTAGGCGCGGGCGGACTGCGAGCAATGGGTAGCTCGCCGTCCGATAAGGACCAGGCGGGAGAAGCTATTAGATCATTTCTCACACAAAAAAAAAAGCAGAAAAAAAGACAGATGCTTATACTTTGTGTAAATAATTTCATCACCACTGCTCTCAAAACGATGAAGGAAAATATCATCAAGAAACTAGCATGTCCTAGAACCAAAGAATTCAAAGACATGTAACATCTACCAACCCGCACTGGGCCCACGTGGTAGATTACAGACCACTCCCTCTCAAAGAGAGGAGGCCTGTGTCCCAGCAGTGGGAACATTATAGGCTGATTATGATGGTGAAATTATTAAAATAATTTAGAATTTTCTTTTTATTTTTGCAGAAGCCCAAACATTTGGCAAGTCGAAGTTTTACGACAGTTCAGAGAACCTTAGTGGGAAAACTCTCAAGGATATATTCTTTGAACTGGAATGTTCTATTGAGAACAGGCAGTTATGTCGAGATATCTATTGTATGGATGCTGATAAAGAGTATGGTAAGATAAAGATAGTAAAAATAAGTCTTTTCCACTTGCTTCACATATTTATTGTGGAGTAAGGAAGTCTCATTGGACTCATGCATGCAACCGCGACCGACTGCCGAACCGGGCCCCAGGGTTCTATACCCACGATGCCTGCCGGGGTCGCGGGAAAGTCCGAAAGGGATACCGTGGCCTCTGAGGCAACACACAGGCAACGGAAGGAACACGGGTGAGTTTTAGTCAGTAAGAGTCTGATACACCCTCCCTCCGCTCTTTTCCATTAGGAATTAGTAGTCTCAGTGGCCTGGAGTCATGCTTTGTCTAATGGCAAGCCCTGCTTTTTTCTTCGCCGTCTCCACACGGCTGAGCATCGCTGCCATATAATTATGAAATATCGCCACCTTTTAGATGGGTGATGGGTGGTCAGTGTGGTGTTGAGTACATAAAACATCTATAAATCAAAAACAACACAACATATTATATATCCCATATTATTATCCCACCTTATGTATAATTTCTACATGTATATCTAGTAGAGAGTCTTGAGTATTCTATTCTATTCTAAAGTACCTACTTGTTGTTTCCTAGAGTTGTTGTGCGAAGTTTCCGAGGCTGTGCTGTACCTGATCGCTCCTGAAGAGGCTTGGCGATGCCACGCTTTGAAAGTGATATTAATTGAATTGTTATCAGCTGTTGTACTACGACCGATGATAAACTTGCTGAGCGACCCTGATAATATCAACAGGACTATTATTAGGAGTGTGAGTTCTTCTAAAATGTTACTTTTCTCTTTTCTTTGCCTATAATGAATTTTAACTAATATCAGTAAACAGTAAAAACACGGGGTGCAGGCTGAGAGCAGTGGCTGTAGAACAAAGGTGGCCAGTGGTAATGGACGCGACTCACGAGTTGTAGGTCGTAGAATTATTTCATCACCACTGCTCTCAAAAACCACCGTTTTAGGAAAACATCGTGAGGAAACCATAAATTTGAAGTCATGTGACATCTACCAACCCGCTCTGGGCCCGCGTGGTGGATAACGGCCCACTCCCTTTCACAGAAAGAGGAGGCCCAGCAGTGGGAACGTTATAGGCTGATTATGCTGACATCTACGTTTAGTAGACGTTCAAAATCATAAGATTCGACTTGATATAAGATGGCGCACTTGGACTTGTGAAAAATAATTTTTCGAGTGAACTTTTATGGACCTTACAAAGTTTTCTGTTTTAATAGTGTTGTCGAGATTCATGTCTGCCATCGGAGCTCTTTCTTGTAGTCATCCGTTGCTGCACTGATGCCGAAGAGTTGGACGCCACAGTAGAACTTGTACAAAAGGATATACAGAAATTAGTAAGTACCTACATACATAATCTAAGAGAATTACATACCAGCTCGAAAAATGTCGTAATACACAGTTAAACTTACACAAAATTTTAGCTACAGACAGAGTGAGCAAATGATATTTTTCACATATTATAAAAACGAGTTAAAAAAACTAATGCGATGTGCGCTTACAATTGGATACATTACAATAAAATTACATAATAATAATAATAATAATCATCTAATTCAAGCAACACGTTCTCTAAAGTGTTAGTAACAAAATACTTACAAACTATGTTAGCAAAACATTAACACAAACAATGGTGCCGATTCCCTTGTTTACAAACTAACCTAAATTTAAGTTCATTGCATCTTTTTCTTTCTATTTCATTATGAAAAGGACAGAAGATAAATTATAGTTTAGTCCTGTCAAATTAATCAGCGCTTGACGTAAGTTGACGTAATTTTAGTAGGCAAGTTTTTAATCACGTCTAAACTTGTATGGAGTAATGACAGGCGTTGATTAATTTGACAGGACTAAACTAAAATTTATCTTCTGTCCTCTTCTTAATGAAATAGAAAGAAAGAGATGCACTGAACTTAAATTTAGTTAAGTTTGTGAACAAGGGAATCGGCACCATTATGTGACATCGCTGCTGCAAGGTGACAGGCCCTGCAGATACCCTGCAGCAGTGGTTCACAAACGCACAATCCAGCCTGCTTGCTACCATAGACAGGATGCTGTTGGTGCTGCCCCGCACCCTACTAACCAGGGAGGGGGGCGGGGGAGGATATGTGTTAACCTTTTGACCGCCACAGTCATGTATAGATGACAGACTGAAATGTGCCCAGCACGCCACGGTCACTCACACACGACTACACAACACACACGACTACATGACAGATTTTAAGGAATAATTCGTAGCTTGGCGCCGAGGGCAAGTTTTTGCTTTTTTGACATGGAGGTCAATAGGTTAATGATAAAACTAAATAATAATAATAAAAATAAATGAAAATGTTTTTATTGACACTAATTAAGGAGTTACATTTTAATTTGAAGCCCTGACTCCTGAGCTAGGTGGTACCTGTGTTACAGGAGTCAGTGTCTAAATCACAACTAAACAGTCAAGGCTCGCTTTATTTTAGAGGTGAAACTATATAAACTGAAGTCGACAAGACTACAACTCAAGGCTGTGTCTCACTTGTTTTAATAAGACAAAAGAATACGCTACGCGACTTTTAATTAATCCGTATTTCAGCATTCCAGAGACAGTGCAGGAGAATGGGAGTTGCAGGATCGTCAAAAGCTTTCTTCCCTACAATACTTGACCCGTATCATTCAAGCAAGAAGGGCAACTTTAGGGCCTCAAGAAGGCCTGGCCCATAGTGCTAATGTGGACAAAGTGTCTGAAGATGTTTTAAGGTCATTAAAGTTTTTGAGAGCAACTGCGGCTTGGAGATCGAATGCACAGTATTTGTTGGAAATCGAGTTGAATGAAGCTGGTGAGTTGTTAATAATTAAAAAAAATCATATTGGTATATTTTTGTTGTTTTTTTATATTGGCCGGGCCTACGGCAACTTTTGCGACTTCTTTCGAATTGATAAGATCGATGCGATACGATAGCTAACTATACTCTCTAGGCCAGACTGGTTACAGAGAATGAGAGAAGGGTGTTAAAAAAACAAAAAAAAAATAAAATTAAAAACTAAAACCCAACTGCGACAATATTGCCAACAAAAAATTCGGGCTATAGGATTTTTCATTTGTCTGCCTGTGATGTGAGCTGATATCTTGTCTATACCATAGCTGTTGGAGTTTTTGTCGTAGTTGGGT
This sequence comes from Atethmia centrago, assembly GCA_905333075.3. Lineage (NCBI taxonomy): Eukaryota > Metazoa > Arthropoda > Insecta > Lepidoptera > Noctuidae > Atethmia > Atethmia centrago. The sequence continues at coordinate 21,556,949 of HG995378.1, read as the reverse complement.
TTTAGTTTTATTTTTTATTTACCTTTTGGTGATTATTGAGTGTAACAATTATGATATTGATTTTCTAATAAAATGTAGCCTCGCCCGGGCCATACTAATGAATCGATTTCTACCTCATTTATGATCATCGGATGAGTAGTTTAGGCGCTACGGTGGAACACGGAAATACAAACATACATAGACTCCTAAAAACATAACCCTTTCTTTTGGCTTTGCCGTAGTTGGTTAAAAAACTGTGACTAAGGTGTTATATCTCCTACTAAGGTCTTAAGTCCAAAGCCATCAGTTGTTACAGTATCCATGTCACTACAATATAATTAAAACATATTTAGTAAAAGAACTTTTAAAACTAAATATGGATTTATCTAACATTTCTAGACGCACCGCACACGTCAAAAGCTGTGCTAGACAACTTACGTTCATCCGCGTTAGAACTCTGTGACCTCTACCTCGCCCCCACCCGACCCGCCGTGATGGGTCTACCAGAGAACTGTTACGGAGAACTAGTGAGGAAGATCACGACGGAAGGCGAGGAGTTTACAAACAACCCTGTGCTGTGCTTCGATGATGTGCAGAAATGTGTTTGTGATGCTTTAGAGGTGAGTTACTTCGTTTAAGGGCCCACGATATTAATTTTATTTTTGCGTTTTTTGTAAATTGCGGCGCTGTTTTACGTTGTATATTGATCAAAATTAACATAACATAATATTAGCCTTGTTTCCCAGAAGGGTTGGGCAGAGGTGTACCTGTAGTACCCCCACATTTCGCCAGTTATGTTTAAGTCCCATGTAATAGGGGGCGAGCCTGTTGCCATCAGCCGGGCACAAATCCAGACTCCGCTGTTACTGAGAAATTCCAGAAAGAAAAACCCAATAACACTGCCCGGGAATCGAACCCAGGATCTCATGTTCAGCAGTAGCGCTTATGACCACTAGACCAACGAGGCAATTAGGAATTAATTACGTGGCAATTATGACAAAATAATTATTAGATTATAATAATTTAAATCACCAATTTAGTTCTTGAAATTATATTTGCTGCAAATACTATTTCGTAAAAATATGACGATTTTCAATTCCGCGGACTACATTGACGAATCCCCTAAAGTTTGATAATGCGTTTTATCAGCCTTGAAGGCCATTTTCAACAAGTACTTTTTATTTTCCGTGGGTGTCCTAGACAACTTAATGAACATTAAAATTTGCAGGTTAATAAACTGTCAGTACAAAAACTATAAAAACTCACGTTAATGAATCCTTTTTTTTTAAACTGCTCACCAAAAAAGTTTAAAAATCTATTAGTCACGAATATTTAGTTACAATATTGTTTGATTTCCAGGACGATCCGTCATGGCAAAACGACTTTATGATGGATAGCGAAGATAGTACTGAAAAAAGCAGGTGACTATAACATTTATTTCACTTATATTTTGATGTATTCAACCTAACTAATATTATGAATGCGAAAGTCAGTTTGTTTGTTACGCTTTCACCCTAAAATGGTTGAACGGATTTGGATGAAATTTGACACATAGGTAGACCATGACTTGGGTTAGCACTTAGGATTTATCCCGATATTCCCATGGGATCGAGACTTATGCGTGTGAAGCCGCGGGGCGCAGCTATAAAAACACTTCACAAATTACGAATTTTGTTCCAGTACTGACATAAAAAAGGACGAAAAACCCGACACACGAAAATACAGCGGTAAGTTACGCACCCAAACACTTTTGAAACAACTAATTCTTTTCTAACTGCCCATTGCGCCCGACTTACTATACAAACCCATCCAAAATGTGCAGACAAATGCAAGAAAATTATGAAGTCATGTCTCAGTCAGTTGCCAAAGTTGTTTATGAAGTCGAAATACAAGTACGATCTCCCCAGCAAGTCGTCGACGTTTCCCCGCTCCCTCACACGAAGAGTACCAAGTAACAAGAGCCACACACTACCTAAATGCAATGCGTTTGGTATAACATTTCAAAGTGAAGTTCTAGACCCCAATGCTGGTAATGCACTTTACGTATTTGCTCAAATATTCGCGTTATATCGTAAATACAAAATTAACTTTATATCAATAAGAATAAGGTATATTTTGTATTACCCAAGTGACGCGAATATTTTGACAAACACGCTAAGTGAAGTGCCAGCATGACACATAGTTGTTTGCGTATTGTAGATCCTTGCATCGGCAACTTGATTATATTGCTAGTTATATATCTATATAGATACCTTTTCCTGTTTCTTCTTCTTTATTATTTTTGACCACTCTATTATTTTAGTTCTGTTGCGAGCGAAGTGTTCCCAATATATGGTACACAGCTGTAAATATGGCAAGTCGATGTTTACAAAAAAATCTGCTTTATAGAGCGTCGTGTCTTTCACTAATATATACCTGTTTACAGTCTCTTTTTAAAGCTCGATGTGTCATATTAAAGCCCGTGTAGATACTGTTAATGTTTGCGTCGATACTCAATCTTCATAAGGCGATGCATGAAATTCATTATATGAGCTGCAGATTGGAACAAAAATGAGTTGAAATAATGGATTTTGGTTTGCATAATGGTCAAACTCATCCCCAAGTTTAAACAAGGCTATCTAAAACCTGGGCTATAGTTTGAGTATCGTTGGAACACGATCCTTCATTACCCTTAAAAAAAAAACCCTTTTCCCTCTACTTCACTGGCAACACGATCTATATTTCTTTTTAAACTATAATAGTGACCTGATGTGATTGTGTAGTTCTACAGATTATTTTTTACGCACGTCTATGTGTGCGTATTATTAGTAGTTTTAAAATTAATAAAGAGTTATAAAGAAGTGTTAATTTTCAGGTGATTTGTTACTGGTACCCGGAACAAGACATAATAGGTCCAGATCGGATATTGTTGGCAATCTGGCGCAGAGGATGATCAATGAAAGTGCAGGTTAGAATTTATTAGTTTGTTTATTTTTGTATTTTATTTTATAAGGGCTTTACATAATATCATTTATTTACATAACCAAATTACAAGATCATTATTAACATTAACTAAATTAAATTAAAACTAAGTTAGGCTTAAAAAAGGCCCTCGGGGCATTGTACCGAGGATGCTGGCGGCATTTCCTCGCTGAATTGCAATGCTGATGCGTTGCGCGAGAAGGGCTTAGTTTTAGTTCGAAAATAGTTGAACTATCGTAATCATAGGTCGAATACTTTGGGCCAGACTGAGGCTAAGTTCCAGTATTCAACTATTTTAAATGTAGAGATTTTTCTATTTATTCATATGCACACACATATACACAACAGACAAGAAGAATAAAACAGAAAAATACGTACAAAGGTAATGCTTATTTCTAAAGAAATCTCTTCCAGTATACCTGCGATAGGAAAGTAGATAAAGAGATGTAGACACCGTGTGTAAGAGTAGAAGAGAAAATAGAATACATACAATCAAATACAATTCAGTTAATAAATAAAACAAATAATATGAGAATATATTAACATACTACAGTTTGCATGTGGCGATGTAGATGCCGTCACATAATATGTGACGGCATCTACATCGCCACTAGTGATGCAACGGAACTGGCATAACGGAAGCAGAAACGGAAACAGATGTCAAAAGTAAATCTTAACGGAAGCGGAAACGGAAACGGAAGCAGAAACGGAAGCGTTAATACTATGAAAAAAAAAGCACAATTGTACATTTAAAACTTTTTTTATTAAATTTGTATTTTAGTAGTCAAAATTAAACAGCGGCAAGTTATATTTAATAAAGAGTAACTTGGCCGCTTTTTCACCTTTCAGCCTATTTCGATGTTCTTCATATATTAAACCAGCTCCGCTAAATAATTGCTCGCTGGCTACACTGGTGGGAGGAGCTGATAAGTATTGGCGAACTATTGGCAAAATATGGGGGTATTTGTGCGCATTTCCATTCCACCACATAAGGATCCCCGCTTCCGTTCAGAGTTCTGTTATAAAGTTTGCGGAACCAGAAGCAGAAACGGAAGTGAAAAAAAATGCGGAACTTCTGCAGTTGCGGAAGCGGAAGCAGAGTTCTGTTGCAACACTAATCGCCACATGCGAACTAAACAGTACACTGACGTCACGCAAAATCCTGCATCGTGCAAGCAGAGTTTACCACGCAACTAGTATATATATTGTACAACATCCCGACATCAACTGTCGGGCAGTTGCCTACCAGACACGACACCCGTCTGGTCTGACGATCCTTCCTTTTCTATGGCGGATGAGTGAATTTTACACCTTGTTCCTCATGCCTCTATACACACATACATACATACTTCTAAAATAAATATCACTAGAATATTAATAATTATAATGTAATTTAAAATAATAAATACATACCTACGCAACTATGACGAAGTGGAAGGATCTTTCACTCTTCTTTTAACCTATTGACCGCCACGTCAAAAAAACAAAAACATGCCCTCGGCGCCAAGCTACGAGTTATTCCTTAATATCTGTCATGTAGTTGAGACCGTGGCGTGCTGGGCATATTTTGGTCTGTATTCTATACATGACTGTGGCGGTCAAAAGGTTAAATACTGCAACAGTTTGGCAGTCTCTAATGTCTAGTTTAGTTTGATTAATTTACCTTATTTTTTTATAATTATCTTCCAGGTCCTTCCAACTTATCATCAGCAAACAGTAGCAATCTTTCGCTATCTCACTCGGAAATTAGTCGGAACGCGAAAAACTTAATGTCGCCCTTATCGGCATGTATTATTGAAACTGGTATGTATGTCATAATGTATCATTTAATCAGACTACGTTAATTTGCTTAGGTTGTCAAAGGGGTCAAAAATATGTCTTGCGTAAATCCAGAAATTCAGTATACGGAGTGACTTGTAACTTGATAACAGGTGTAATCTGGGTATATTGGTACATCTCTGCCTAACTCTTCGGATAATACATGCGTCATGTTACGTTGTGTGTTGATGTAGCACCTTAATAAAAAAAAAACCCTCATAATATTTATCATTTTGGTGAAGACGTCTCTGGCTTTCTTTTTACAGATATAGTTTTCAAAAGAAATTTAGGTCAATTAGAATACACGCAAATTTTGCTGGTAAAGTGCTTATATTATTAAAACTATGTTGACTATGATTATTCTAATATATTCATCTTCGTATTTCCAGCTTTAGTACAAGACAAAGGGCGTGCCTTTGGAATATACGCCATAGCGGTAACTAGACTATCAGACAACGAGGTTTGGCACATATACAGAAGATATAGCGATTTTTATGACCTACATGCCTCTGTTAAAGATAAGGTCAGTAGACCACCTCTGCAATAGATATTTCAAACTCTAAATACCAAGTAACAAGTCTCAAATTTCCCTACAGTGGCCCGAGCTGAGCAGTCTACCATTCCCAGGAAAGAAAACTTTCCAGAACACATCCCGATCTGTTTTAGAAAGTCGGAAAAGGATGTTGAACAGCTACCTTCAAACCTTGGCAAGTTTAGCGAGAGATGCAAAATATATGACGTTATTGTCACCGGCATATTTAGGGGGATTCCTTAGTCCTGAGAATCATGCTGAGAAACATAACAGTACGGTAAGTTATTGAGAATAGTATTATTGTGTACTTGTTGGGGTATAGGCACACTGTGTCCATACCGCATCATTCAGCGTCCAGAAAAACAATATTTTGCCTTACTTGTAAAGTCAGTGCCCTGCATTACTGACCCCTTTTCACCCTCTTCTTCTTTGCAAGAGGGGTCAGGTAATTCACGGCTCTGGCCGTACTTGTGAAGTGCCGTTTCTGGTAAATTTCTTAAATAAGGACGTAGCAAAAAGGTGAAAGAGTTTTTCGTTCCAGTTAGAAATGAAACTAGCTTTTTAGATTTTGCAAAACCTGACTAGATCTTTTATGTCGTCAAAAAAACTAGTTTCATTAAGATTTCATTCTACTAGAATAGAGTCTTGAATGTTCAAAATGCTTTATTCCCGAATGTAAAGGTAGTTGACGATGGCAAAGGCTGCATATGACCTTGGCTTTCCCGCCCTAATAGTTCCTATGCGCATGGCAATCGATCCAATCCCCTTATAGTCTGAAATAATACATTCAGCGGCTGTAAATGTGGACCAAGTCCTAAACTAGAATAAACTAAACCTTTTCCATGGGATTTTTTAATGAGAATAACTACCCCATTTTCCATCCATGTAGAGCAGTGGTGGCCCAGTGGTAACGGCCTCGACTTACGAGGTCGTGGGTTTGAACCCTGACAGCCGCTTTACTTTGTGTAAATAATTTCATCACCACTGCTCTCAAAAAGGTGAAGGAAAACATCGTGAGGAAACCGACATGTCCTAGAACCAAAAATTCGAGGATATGAGACATCTACCAACCCGCACTGGGTCTGCGTGATGATTAGAGCCCACTCCCTCTCGAAGAGAGGAGGCCTGTGTCCCAGCAGTGGGAACATTATAGGCTGATTAAGTTCCATCCATGTTAAAAGGTTTCGTTTCCGCACTTAGTTCTTCAGGTGGACCATTGTGCGTAGGCCATAGCGGCTATCGGTGGTTATTCTAACCGGCCCACCTCCTTGAAGAAGTTGATCACGTCTCCTGGTCTGTTTAGAACAGGGATGCACAGACTTATAGAGAATAGGGACCAATCGAGCACATTATGAGCCAAAGGCGGGCCATAACTAGGTAAATGTTTTAAAAGAATTTAATTAGGTATCATTTTTTTGTAAAACTTACAATATTTAGTTTGATGCATGGCATTGCATTGCCGTGATAATTTTAATGCGCGCCGCGCCCCACCCCTCGCACCTGAACTCACCAAGTGCTACCCGAATAGTTCCGATCGAAAGCTTGCAACACATGCTTGATAATGTAGGTACACAAACTTGTCAACTTTTCTTTTATTTTCCGTATTTTTTCATTTTCGCGGCCCGCGGACAGACCGCGGTCATCGCTGGTTTAGAACATCTGTGCAAGATCTGGGTGCCCCGAGGGTTTCTGTTCTAATCTGAGTGACGCCTGTGCATTCAAAGAGTACGTGCCCACCTTATTCCTCGTCTCCATGCTAGCCTTGTAGAGGAATATATAATTAACTAACCTAATCAGAGAAGCTACTTTGCTACTTCTCATTAAAAAATCCCATTGATGAGGTTGACTTTGTTCACTTTACAGGTTAATAATATTAAACTCTTTTCTCAGCTTGATGCTCTACTTGTGAATTCTCTGAGAGCCGGAATGAGGACGTTGAAGAATATGCCTGATCAGTTCGCGAATACCGTTGATGGGGTCATGGATGGTAAGCAGAAAGCCACACGACATTTTTCTCATTATTAGGGGTATTTGAGGTATTTTTAAACCATCACTTACACATGGTGAAGGAACACATCACGAATACATCTGGAGATTTTTTTTTAACTCGCCACCTAAGTAAGATGGTGATCAATTCTCATCAAAGACTTATCATCGTCTTATAATATTTAGTTAGACTAAAAACTAGGAAAAAGATTTATTTTAAATGATCAAATTGCAGGTATTTCGAAAGTATTTCAAGGCAAAAACGATGAAAATTATTACGATGGATTTAAAAGTGGGAATTCCTCGGACGGACAAGAGGTAAGAAAATTAATTATTGTAATTAGGTACATAACAACATCACGCCTTGTTTCCCCGAAGGGTTGGGCAGAGGTAGTACACTTCGCCAGTTATGTTTAAGAAGGGACTTAATAGGGGGCGAGCCTATTGCCATCAATCGGGCACAAATCCAGGCTGCTAACGAGAAATTCCAGATAGAAAAACCCAATAACACTTTGTCCGACTCGGGAATCGAACCCAGGACCTCATGCTCAGCAGTAGCGCTTGTGATCGCTACACCAACGAGGCAGTCAAATTTGAAATTACTTTAAATAAATGCGCGAGGTTTTGCAGGGCTGTGACCGATGCAGTTATCGAATCTACCTCCATTTTGACAGTTTAGGCAAATTAAAAGGCAGCTTTTATAAGTGTCTCCCTGAACATTGAGTTTCTTAGCGTGGGTGAATTTAGGCTACTCATTACTTATCTTTTGTATTACCTAGTTTTGTTACTTTATTTGTTTTGATTTTGTTTTATTATGTTTGTTTTAACTTATGTATTAAGTTCTATTCAGTGCAACTTTATAATATAGTCTTTTATTTCTATTTTTTTTGTAAGTTACAACAACATTTTGTGTTCATGCAGAGTTTACCTTTATGGGATTTCTACTGGTTTGTTGCTTCTGTTTCATTTGCTTATACCAGTGTATACAATAAATTGTCGGTGAACCAAATAAATAAATTACATGTTTATTTATTAATTCGTATTATTGTGTGTTTGGCAGGAAAACGATGAAAGTGTAGCTCTCAAATTATTTGAAGAAGTATTAGGTATAAGAGGTTTATGGCTAAGAAGACGTCTGCTTGCTCCCATTAGGGCACTGATTGCAGATAGAGTTAATAAGTACGTATTTGTTTTTTATCTACTTTTGTTTACCTATTACCTGAAGAAGAAAACCTCCGATCTTTGGGTAGTTAATGAGGGGTAGGGGTAGAGGGGGGAGGGGTGGCTGTGTGGTTAGTGACTAACCTGGAGTCAGTTTTAATGCCGCCCATTGGCATAACTTGGCTTCATATGCCATCGAGTAATATCTCTCAGGCATCGTTTCCTCACGATGTTTTCCTTATAAGCAAGTGATAATTATACAATACGCAAATGAATCCGTAAAGTCAGAGGTGCGTGCCTTGGGTTCGAACTAGAGATGACTTGGCAGTCCGACGGCCACACCACTAGGCTGTCACTGCTATGTACTGGTTAGTTTTACATTGGGTATTAACAGCCTAAAATGATTACAAGCATTAGAGTAAAGAATGTTATGCTGGTCAGCGTGAAATACTTCGCGGCAAAGTCCGAAAGGGTTACCGAAGCCCCTGGTAACACAGGCAACGGCCTTCCGTTGCCTGTGTTACCAGGGGCTTCGGAACACGGGCGGGTTTTAGTCAGTAAAAGTCTGACACCCCCCCGCTCCGTGCAGAGCGGGAGAAGTTATTTGATAATTTCCCACCCAAAAAAAAAAAGCGTGAAATACTGCTATTTAACAACATCTGAGTGAACTGGAAGTTTTAAGACTGATAGGTTATTAATATTGTCCTTCCGATTATTCATTGTTTCTTATTTTACAGAAAGGTGCTAGAATTCGTATCGTCACTAACATCTCCTCGAAACGTCGTCCAATATTTGAAGACATTCAAGTAAGCATTCACACATTTTAAGCATAACTATTTTCTTCATTGTTTTTGAGTGTGCCTAATAAATAAAATGAATGTTTTAGACAATGGTTGACCAGTCGAAACGGTTCAAGTTACGGTAACAGAGACGCCGCAACCAAAGCTAGGACGAGAGTGGCCGCTAAAGTTGCCTTGCTTTCCGCTTGTTCAGGTAAATGCGACTTTATTGCAACTATACTTCAAGATAGCATTTTGCCAGCTTGTTCCCAGGTTTTCTTTTGACTATTTCCTCCCTTGGGTCTTACGTTTCTCATTATCGTAGGTGTTCTACCTCTACTACTACTGTTCTAAGCATACTCTTATTGTTACAATTAATTCAATACATATTTAACTTTCAGATGATTTGCGACATATAGTAGGGTCGGATACGGCTCGAAGAGGCTTGCTTACAGTGTTCGATTTGTTCCAAAACCAGGAGATCAATAGGCGACTGATATTTGTGCTTCTCGAAAGTAAGTAATTTATACTAGTCATCCCTTAAAAGCGTTACTTCATGAACAATGCTACTGTTATCAAACTTTATGTATAAGCTTGTCATATGGTAACTTCTTCTCAATACTCAATATATTTATTGCTTCCATGTGTCCGGCACAAGTCATGATACACGATTGACTGACTAAAACCCACCCATATTCCTTCCTGCCTTGCCTGTGTTGTCAGGCGCCTCCGTAACCCTTTAGTACCTTCCCGCGACCCCGGCAGGCATCGGCTCTAGTGGACCCCTACACTTGTGCTGACGACATCTCTTTGAGGCGCGCGTGGAATACAACGCACCGTCGACCCGGGCGTGGTCCTTACCGGACGATGAGCTACCCATTGCTCACCGTCTGCAAGCCCGCGCCTAAGGTGGCCGGAAATCCGCCCGGGATTCCTGACGCCCAGGGCGACTCCTGCGGCGGGCGCGAAATTTGCCTTTCCCTCAACCGTCCCGCCTCCTCCTTCGCGAGCATCACTGCTTCGCAGAAGGAAGTGATGGCTACCCATGCCCTCTCGCTCCGTACCATGGCCTGGACCAGGGCCGGACGCGAGAGATCACCGCCACCGATCGCCTCTTTTGTATAGGTACTCAAACATTGATGCGAAATATTGAATAAAATAATGAATAAATGATCGAATAAATGACCACTCTATTCCTATACCTGTCAGATACATCGAGTTTCTAGCTCAGAGTCGGGAGTTTGAGCCGAAGAACTTTTTCATACACGATTGACGATTTTTGTGTAAATTTTTTTTTACATACGAGGGTCATTCAATAAATACTAAGCCTACAAAAAGTAAACGAAAATTTTGGAAAAGTGGCAATTTATTTTTCAACAAAGTCTCCTTTTAGTTCGATACACTTAGCCCAGCGATGCTCCAACTTTTTTAACCCGTCCGAAAAATAGTTTTTGTCAAACTCTGCAAAATAGGCCTCCGTGGCGGCGATGACCTCCTCATTCGATCCATATCTATTCCCGGCGAGTGATTTTTTCAGATTAGGAAACAGAAAGAAGTCACAAGGGGCCAAATCTGGAGAATACGGTGGATGGGGCAACAATTCGTAGCGTAATTCGACCAATTTGGCCATGGCAACGGCAGACGTGTGAACCGGTGCGTTGTCGTGGTGAAACAGCACTTTTTTCTTCGCCAGATGGGGTCGTTTTTTCTTTAATTCGGCGTCGAATCGGCCCAATAAATCGGCATAGTAAAGCCCTGTAATTGTTTTACCATTCTCGAGGTAATCGATGTAGATCACACCTTGTGAATCCCAGAAAATGGTGGCCATAACTTTTCCGGCCGATTTTACAGTTTTCGCCTTCTTTGGAGCACGTTCCCCGGTCTGGATCCATTGTTTTGATTGCTCCTTGGTCTCTGGTGTGTACCAGTGGATCCAGGTTTCATCGACGGTCACAAAACGACGCAAAAACTCCGCTGGATTCCGCTTAAACAGCGCCAAACACGTCTCCGATGTGGTCTCACGGTTGCGCTTGTTTTCTGGTGTGAGTAAACGCGGCACCCATCGCGCCGACAGCTTTCTCATGCCGAGTTCCTCGTGAAGAATATGATGCACTGTTTCTTCTGAAATGCCTACAGTCTCAGCTAGCTCCCGAACCTTCAATCGGCGATCTGCCAATACTAAATCATGGATTTTTTTAATGTTTTCCTCCGTAGCAGCTGTTTTCGGTGCACCTGGACGTGGTTCATCAAAAACCGACGTACGGCCACGTGCAAACTCGTTGAACCAATTCTTGACGGTGGCCATCGATGGAGAAGAGTCACCGTACACAGCATCCAAGCGCTCTTTGATTTCGATGCGCGTTTTCCCTTCCAAAAATAGGAATCGAATCACCGAACGATATTGCTCTTTTTCCATTTTTGTAAAACCGATCGACACGTTCGCTTCCATAAGTTGTCAAATTAAAACAAATGAAGGGATTGGAATGAAAATTTGAAAAAAGAATTAAAAAAGAATGTGCTACACTGTGGTAAAACTCTTTTGAAACTACAGCGCCCTCTGGCGATGAGGCTAGGTACTTATTGAATGCACCTCGTATGATGCGAAATATTGAATAAAAGAATGAATGAATGATCACTCTATTCCTATACCAGTCAGACACATCAAGTTTCGAGTGTTAGTGGCGAGAGTTTGAGCCGAAGAACTTTTTCAATGATTAATTTGCTTCTTTTTTTCAGCAATGTTAACGAATCTGTTTCCCGAGAACAATATACCAGAGTTATTCAGGAAGATGTACTCACATTCACCGCGTGTGCCTCCGCCCAAGAAATCTGTTAATGTGTAGATTTCACAAAAAAACGTTTTTTAATTTATTTTAAATATCGATATCGATGACTTGTTCGACGTCACGAGTTGAACGTCCATAAGCTGTCTGTGATTCGTTTGGTTCCAAAGCCGTACCAATGCTTTGCTCATGTTTTATTTATTTTTCGACTGTATTGTGAGATTTATGACGCTGGAATAAGATTCAAATTTGTTCGCGTCATCTTGAAATACATGATAATCACAATACAAGATATTTAAGATACAATTTTTTAATCATCTCGCTAAATTTACCGTCTTTATTTATAACTGTCATCGGAGCTATCACGGTCAGAAAATGTTCATTAAGACACCAACAAATTAATTTTATTCTAAATATTAGATTGACTTAATTGTTTTAAATAGGGCCAAGCGACAGTAGCGCCATCTAATGAGATTTTATTTTTTTAATAAAATAATACGGCTGCGTTTTAAAATGAAAGTAATGAATTATAAAAATTAGCACCGTGCCAAAGACATTAGTCATTTCTTTATTGGCGATGTTAATACGAAATTGTGATATATAAAAAAGTACCTAAATTGAAATTCTAAATATTAGATTTCCTTCTTTATTAGTTAATCAATTACTAATATTATTAGAAAAATATACAATTAAATAGTTAATTTTATCGATTTTTGACGTGGAATGAATTAAAGTGTGCAAACGTCGATTTTTTGTTATTCTGTTGGCTGCATAGAATCAAATGAAAGAATTTGGGTTACGAAATTCTTTCATTTGATTATATGCAGACAGAAGCATTAGCTTCTGATCACACGTTTAATAGCGATGATGGATAAAGTTAAGAAAATCGGCAATATTATGAAATAAATTGAAGTTGCGTTTCGTAAAGTGATTAGATAACAGTTTTTACAAAAAAAAAATCTACTGACTTCCTAACACTACAAAGTGAAAAATTACTTTAATTTCGGAAGTCGGTGGCAAAAAACGATAAATACAAAACCAGACACCGACTTCTGAAATTAAAGTTTTGTTTTGGAAGTCATAATTTTAGTTGTGTATCCCACCCCACACAAATTCGTATACTAAACTTTGTATACTTAATTCGTAAATATCAGTGACGGTTATTATAATATCATCACATACACTAAGAGGAAAAAATCGTATTATTGAAGCTAACTCAAAATATACCCAAGCAAAGTTAATAAAATGTATATGGGACCACCGCGCAAGCTTCCTCTACCAAATGAAAAAATAATTTTCGGTCCACAATTGAAGGAGAAATAGAATTTTCACATACATTAAAAATACACACAGTCGAACATAGAACCTCCTCCTTCTTTCGGTAGTCGGTAAAAAAAAGAAGAAATTAAACGTCCAAGTTAGATCTGAAGGAAAATGTGGAATTATAGCAAAATACTTATTATAAAACATAAGTTAATTTATTGACATTTCATTCATTCATTGTTGAATTTATTTATATTGTCAAGTACATACATTCTAGCAAATATTATTAGGCTAGGCTTCAATTTCGAGTGCCTCAGACGATTTAGATTTTTTTAAGCGTTGCATGTATTAGCCATATTATTGTTATATTATATGTATATCATCATATTTGTCGCGCAATGTCTCGAAAAATAATTATTTAACAAGGCATTAAAAGCAATATGTAGCAATAATTAAACAAATACATATCATAATTTCACAATATCTAATAGTATATGATAGTTAAATACATTCCATCGATTCAGATTATATTTTATTGTAATTAAGTACCTAAGTATTTATTTGATTATTAATAAAGCCTTTTTATTAATACATTTTTTCATGTTTTATTGTCGCCTAAAAGTTCTGCTTATCTTTTCAGTAAGCAATTGAAACCGTTCATAGAAAACTTTTGAGAAAGAGAAATATTCTTATGTCCATTTCTGGTCTCGAAAACTAAGTAGTTGTATTGCGGCGGATATTTTACTCTTGAATGCAACTACGTTCGTCAAATGTTTCTAAAGATCCGATACCGTTCGTGTAAAATCGAAAAGTTTTCAAACTACTTATCGCTTACTCTGCGGCCTATGAGAGAATGCGTTCCTAACACAGCTGAGGGTACAAAAGAAAATGTGCTTTACGAATTTAAACTTTTTTTTTTTTTTTCAAATAAATTACAAGATGATTATTAACATTAAATAAATTAAATTAAAACTAAGTTAAGCCTAAAAAAGGCCCTCAGGGCATTGTACCGAGGATGCTGGCGGCATTTCCTCGCTGAATTGCAATGCTGATGCGTTGCGCGAGATAGCCGCCAGCTTTTCGGTCACCAGTTACATCAACTAGACGTTTCGCGATTTCCGCAAATAACTTATGCGCACTGGGACCCCACGGACCGAGGGTCTCGACGCCAAAGGGCACAAAGTTGTACTCTCTGTCAAGGCCTCCATATTTAATAACTTTCAGATTTTCGGCAATTTCTGCCGCTGCACCCGCTTTAGAAGTAGTCCGTTGGAGGTGGGACGGTGCCAGTGTGTCTACACAGGTAGCGTCCCACACAAGCATCCGTCCCAAAATCCACGGGACCAATGACACACCATCAGGTCTTTTGCCATCATCTCTGACAATGCCAGTCGGCTCAAGAAGAGCAGGCACATTGATGCTGGCAAGAGACCGGCGGATTATGTCATTAATTGTCGCATGTCTTGAAAAGCGGCCTGCACATTTTTGACAATAAAACTTTATTAGTTCCTAATCATGTCCATCTGACATGTGTCAGGAACGCATTCACTTGGCGGCCGAAATGATAACTTTCATTCCCCCTAAAGACAAAATGACACGAAATTATTCAAAACCAATAATGATGCAACATGAATTGAACGCACATTACTATGCAATGAAAGCCAAATGCCTGGTAAACGTTGCGACCACTTCTCTCTAAGGGTTGGGTGCCCGCCAGCGGAGCACCGATGCCAACTCGCTCCCGTAAATGTACCCATATTCGGACCGTACTAATTACCCACAATAAATTCTTCGATACGTCTCCCAATCTGCTTAAAATGTTTGACCTAATTAGGTTTTCGGAGATGTTGCGAAAAATTTTTTTTAAAGTGAGGAACATAAATGTTATTTGATGGAATGGACCTCTATAACATTCAGGATTTTAAAATATTAAGTCGCAGTTTCAATATTCAATCACTGATTTGGCTTGGCTTGAAGTTCGGTTCAAGCTAAACGTTAAAGACTTGTATGTAGAACTAGGTATAATCTTTAGTCTTCTTACTCACATATACAAGAAACTCCTTATTCTCAAATAGATAACACTAAAAACATTCGACAACGGTATATTTCAATTAGGTACGGACATTACCGTCGAATCGTAATTTATAACAGGGAGTGCCACGATTTGAGCACGTTTGCTGACGACGGGTTGCGTCTGCGGGTTCCGTCACCTATTGTCGTGTGTCCGGGTGTTCGGACAGACCCGGACATGTCGGCTGCTTGATGAATTGATGGCAGATAAAAAAACCTCAAGGACTACCTTACTAACATTGATCTACAAGCGAAAGAAGATTCTGTATAATTTTCTTGAAGGACAAAGGTAATTTCTCGACTTCGTTGTTATTTCATCTGTAACTACCTAAAGGTTTTAATGTAAGAATTCTGGTTGTGAAAATCGATGAGACTTTATGGTACCTATTGCTTGCATAGGAAAAATACGTAAGTAGGTACCTGTTTTTTGAAAATTTACTAACATGTTTAGACTTAAATCCTTGAACTAATGGCCTTAAAATACATAATTACATTGTTCATTATTTCCGTTTCCCAAAGACTACAATATAATAATTTCCCTAACTTACATTTAATATTTCATAACTGTCCTACTACTGCAAAATGTACGTCTGATTCTAAAAACTCTTTGCCTCAAAAAGGTAAACAATTTCATGGGTAGTGGTTCAATTTAATTGGGGGATTATCTTTTTTCCGCTTTAGTAGGGACGGACCGTTGTCAAGGGCTTCGGTGACAGACGACAAATGATGCATCGCCGATTGTTTAATGTTTACCAGTTAAGTTCTAGGCAGGTGATAAGTATTAAAATATATGGGTAATAGTCTGGCCTTTAGTCTGTAGGGAATAGGGGTGTACCCTGTAGTAAGTACACCTGCCGGGCAAGTTTTGCTATACCTACTTAGTAGATTTTCCTCGTCATTTTGACCATCATGATTACTTCCATTCCTAGGAAGTTTATAGGGTTAGCGGTTACCTATGTACACACGGCGACATATCAAGCTATACATTTCCAGTATAAGCTGACCTCTCATTGTACGGAAATCCTATACCTACAATTAATAATAATACGACTAACAAAAGGTAAAGTGGAAGTGGAAATGCCGGGAGGGGACGCCCCAGGAAGACGAGTGACTTCATTGGTGATGTTATCCAAAAAGATCAGGTGCGTAGTACTCGCAACAGGCGTGCGTGTATGACCAGATGAATGAACGTAAACGAAGCAAAAGGAGCGTAGCAGGTGGCGTTCTATACTTTCTGCCTACTCCCATGGGAAGAAGGCGTGTGTTTATGTATGTATGTATGTATGTATGTACATGTGCCGAGAAAGTTGTGTTGCAGTCTTGCTGGAGCAGTATTTTCTTCGATATTCTTTTATTTTCTACAATAATTATGCGCGATATTGAGATTGATTCCAAAAAGCGGTAACCTTACTTCCTAGGAATAAAAGGATCTTAGCTACGGTTTCCTAGACGAGCGGTGGACGCCCCATAACGGCTGCAGTGACGGCTGCCATGAAATGATGGCAGCGGGGTTTGACTTTACGTTGTCAAAAAACGCTTCCTAGGAAACCATACCAACTTACTTTTATGCCGGTAGGACACCGCCGCGAAACTATAGCAGCGAAACCGCAGTAGTTAAATTCAACTGGCTCGCGTCATGTCCCGCTACTCGCATCCTATGTCAGTAGCCGAACATGACGCGAGCCAGCAGAATTGAACAAGGTACTGCGGTTTCGCTGCTATGGTTTCGCGTCGAAGGTGTGATACCGGCTTTATAAATAACGTTTCAGTGACGTCTTTTGCCGGTATATTGCGGACTCTATGTGGCGGCCACCGCTCTTCTAAGAAACCGTAGCTCAACCTCAACTTCTTTTATTCCTAGGAAGTAAGGTTCCCGCGTGTTGAAATCAATCTCATTATTTTCGTTCGAGAAGTGAATTAACAGAATACCTACCTATGTACAAAATTTTAAATCGTCTGTGAGGCAATTGGATTGTCTGGTTCTGGTGTGAATGTGTAATGTCAAATGGAATGTCCATCACTAGGTTTTTGAAATTCGTTTTATCGTCTCGCTTTACACTGAGCAAATCTAGGTCGTACCTTTCTTGACCCATTGTAGCCCTCAAATACGAAAGTATTAATTTCAACTTCCTAAACGATCGCTCACATCAATTAGGTACTGCAATTGTAAGCAGAATGTGAATAGAAATGCGCAGATTTGGAAATACGCTTTCATTCCTGAACTGCACAATAAATACTTCAGATTTCTTTAGGTCGAAGTTTTTTTAGATCATCATCCAAACATCCATATTTGTTTCTTCTTCATTAATATTGCAGCTAAAGAAATCTCCAAACTATTTACATTATTTTTTTTAAATCAGTGTCATCGTCATCGTCAGTGCCGTAGCACCGGTAGCACAGTGTTCTAACATCTAGAGGAAATCCAATTCTGGTGTCAGTTTGAAGCAAACGAGTAAACCTTTCACACACAATACGGTTTTGCGGTCCCTTCATTACTCGTTCCATTTCTTCTTTAGCGGTCCACCCTGCGTCTGACGCACTCTCTCCAACCATCATTTTTTTTCGTCATGCTACCTTTCCGTGGCTACATTCCATTCCCGGAAAAGATTGAATCCACTTTTTAATGCCTCACTACCTAACTAACCTCTCTCTCTTTCATTTGAAAGAAGGCTTTTATGGTTCTCTTTTTTGTCTCTGAAGGCTTTTATGTCCAAAACAGCATTTTGAAAATTCGTACTGGGGTCCTAGAGTTTTAGTAGTAGAGGCGTGGTCACTGGAAGCGAGGACATAACCAAAACCCTAACAACGTCAGAAAATCGAAGGATATAACACGCGATTATGAAGAAGCCTGGCCTTACTTCTTGCTTCAGTAGTTTGATCGCTATCGTCTGTCATATTTTGAAGAAGGTTCAGCATATCTTCAAGATGTTTGTGAATTAGCTTTATTGCTTCAACCATTGCACTCCATCTTGTTTCGGACTCTGATTTTACAACCACAGGCACGCATTTTTTGAGTTTTTCCCAGCGTAGAGTAGAATGGGCAAATAACACTTAAAGAGCTTCAATAGTTCCGAAAAACGGGACCATTATCGTGGCGCGTGCGCGGGACTCGCGAACGTGATTGTTTGATATGAAATCACGAAGTAAATAACGATATGAAATGGTTTATTGTTTATTTATTTATTTGCAATTCAGCGAGGAAATGCCACCAGCATCCTCGGTACAATGCCCCGAGGGCCTTTTTTAAGCTTAACTTAGTTTTAATTTAATTTAGTTAATGTTAATAATTATCTTGTAATTTGGTTATGTAAATAAATATATTTATTGTAGTGTATTTTAATTTAATAATTGGTGATTTTGCGTGCCCCCCTTCGGTAGGCGACGGGGCTCATGCCCTACTTGCCCCACCCAAGGTACGCCTCTGCTGTATCGTTTTTCAAAATCTGTGAATGCAGTTAGCAATAATCAATTAGTTATGGATAGTTTCCTAGAACGTTTTCCTGTACCTACAACGGTTTATTAGTTACCTGCCCTGTCTCAAAAATCCATCCTGTACCTACATAATCAGGCTATAATGTTCCCACTGCTGGGACACAGACCTCTCTGTGAAGTGCGCTGTAATCTACCACGTGGGCCCAGTGCGGGTTGGTAGATGTCACATTTCTTTGATTTTTTTGGTTTTAGGACATGCCGGTTTCCTCAAGATGTTTTCCTTCACCGTTTTGAGAGCAATGGCGATGAAATAATTTACACAAAGTAAAACCTGTCCGGGTTCGAACCTACAACCTACAACTCGTAAGTCGCGGCCGTTACCACTGAGCCACCATTGGTTCCTGCTCCTCCTGTACCTACTTATAGATTAGATGTTTTTGTCAGAAACTGGTTGATGATAAAGGAATAGTGAGGTAATTTAGAACGTCCTACTTTCCAGAAAACTTAGCATGACGCACAGTGGAACGAATGTATGGGAGCGGTTGGACGTAGACATGTCCGAAAAAAAAGAGTAAAATTATGCCAAACTAATGATGCCATCTTATTCGATTACTTAATGCCTTCATAACTTGTGGTGATGAATTTCTTCATAACTCCCATATTTCGGGAGTAATTTGAGAAA
Organism: Atethmia centrago; assembly: GCA_905333075.3. Taxonomy (NCBI): domain Eukaryota; kingdom Metazoa; phylum Arthropoda; class Insecta; order Lepidoptera; family Noctuidae; genus Atethmia; species Atethmia centrago. The sequence goes on along the minus strand of HG995378.1, from coordinate 21,537,503 downwards.
ATGTGAAATTTTACTATGAAAATGAGTGTATCGAGCTCTCTCCCTCCTGATTCCGGGCTTGTTTCAAGTAGCGGTCTCTAATATCATAATGCTAATACTAAGAGCTATATTTAATACTAAGACACATAGTGCGCCAAATGTGCACTTTCTGGGATAAAGAGTGATGTTTATTTTATAACACAATTTTTTTATTTTTTGTTTATTTTGTTGATTAAAACCGTTTTTCTAAAGGTTTACCTTATTACAATAACATTTCTGAGCAGCCAATTAGAGAAGATATAAGCTAATTAGGATATATAATTAGGGACTTAACCGATAAAGCCCCAATGGCTCCGAATAGGAGCCCTCGCGGCGCGCGATTTGAAAGTAGTTATCGAATAAAAATGTTTTTTTTGAGATTGAGAGATGACGTTATTGAGCCACGGGCCTGAGCGGTTAAGGTTTACATATAAAACTGATGCACTAATGATTACTGATAAGAACATTGCTATTATTTAATTACTAAATGGCTCTTAATACACTAATTTAGCATGCATCATTTACTAATTATCACAATAACTAATTACCTTGCAATATTTAACAAAGGATACCTGGGATACCTGGATTTTATATAAATAGGTCACTATTAGTAACTTTAAAATCAGTGTTGATTTACACCTCGTTGTATCCAAGCTAATCTCGCAATGTATTTTCCAAATTTTAATACAAATCTTGATATTCACGTTGCTTTATGCGCACGCGCACATAAAGATTTACGCGACTTTAACTATTTGTTCAGTGTTTTAAAAGATAACAGTTGTGTTCAGTTATGTGAAAGTGCTGAAACAAGTTTAAAAGACTGGTGTCGTCGATTTTGCTACCGCATTTATGCAAAATGGACACAGTCTGGAAGAAGCACAGATAAGTTTCGGAAGAAACATGAGATTTGGCTACAGGCTGCAATTCAATGGCCGGAATTACAGAATGAAAATATGGAACCTTCTACAGAAAATATAAGTGACGTCATCGAGCCCATAATTTCTCCTGCTAAATCTGATGCTTCAACTTGTACACATCCTAGTCCTCGTAAATCTTTTGAGGACCTTAGTAACCGGCAAAAAAGAAGACGCACTGAAGATAGTCTTTCATGCAGCAGTAGCAGCGCTGAAATTATGTTTTCGGCCGAAAGGGCGCTTCAAAAGGCAGGACAAAGCGATACAGCTTATGTTATGAAATACTTGACGGAGAATCCAGAAGAGGCCTCAAAAATCAAAGCCTTCATTGAAGGTAAATCAATTCAGGTACGGGAAATATCCCCTTTGAAGGCATTGGCTCTTTATGTATCGATGAACTTATCGAAATGGCGCTATAACACTCTTCGGGATTTCAACACTCAAGAAGGAGCTCTTCAATACCCGAGTTACTACATGTTGGTTAAAGAAAAAATTAAGTGCTATCCGGCCAAAGAAGATCTCACAGTTACAGAGAGCTCTGCAAAAATCAAATTACAAGCCTTGATGGATTTAACCTCAAGAAGACTTATTAGGTCGTTAGAAACCCCTGTTGATCCCAATCAACAGCTCGTATTGACCAGCAAATGGGGTTTTGACGGATCATCTAGCCAAAGCATTTATCATCAAAGGACGAGTGAAGATGAGCAAATCGATCTTGCTAGTAATTTTATGATTAGTCTTGTACCACTGCGGCTCGTCTCAAAAGGTGTAACAATTTGGGAAAACGAGCGACCATCTTCCACTTCATTTTGCCGGCCAATATTGTTTAAGTTTATAAAGGAAACCAAAGAAAATGTGCAGAGAGAGATGGCTGAAATCGAAGCAGAGATTGAAGCCTTAACTCCATCCACCATCACTGATGGAATTAGTGTCAAACACCAACTGCTGTTGACAATGATTGATGGTAAAATTCATTCCATTATATCCAATACAGCAGCTTCAGTGTGTGACATATGCAAGGCTTGTCCTAAAGAAATGAATAATTTAGAGTTAATCAAAGATAAACACGCAAACGAGGACATGTATAAATATAGCTTAAGCACCCTTCACGCTTGGATTCGCTCAATGGAATGCTTATTACACATTTCCTACAAATTAGACATAAAATCATGGCAAGTAAGGGGTGATATAGCAAAAAGGCAAGTTGATGACAGGAAGAAAAGAGTTCAAGAGGCTGTAAGAAGAGAAACGGGCTTACTTCTCGATGTTGTGAAACAAGGCAGTGGATCCACCAACAATGGCAACTCGGCAAGGAGATTTTTTGAAAACTACACTAAATCTGCTGAACTGACCGGAATAGATGCTATGCTTTTAAGAAAAATCTGTGTGATCTTGCAGTGTATTTCATCAGGAGAGAAGATCAACGTAACTAAATTCCGAGAGTTCTGCTTTGATACTGCTAAGCTTTACGTGGAGTTATACCCATGGTATTATATGCCTTCTTCACTTCATAAAATTTTAATGCATGGGCCAGACATAGTTCAGAACATGTCAATTGTGCCCATTGGTTTTCTATCCGAAGAGGCATCTGAGGCTAGAAATAAAGATTTTAGAAAATATAGAGAGGGGCATTCTCGAAAGCATAGCAGTATCTCATGCAATGAAGATATTATGCACAATCTTTTACTGTCTTCTGATCCACTTGTTACAAGTATCCGTCCAAAAGGAAATAAGTTTGTAAAAAAATCTTCTTTTAAGGAATTTTATGAGCTTACGGATTCTGAGAAAAGTGATATCGAATTTGTTAACATAAATGATTTAGCGGACATCGATTCTGAATTTGAATTAATTGATGATGATGATGATGACGAAGATAATTAAATGATGTTATTGTTTTAAAATGTGTAACTTAGTAAATTAGAGCTTACATCTTAATTATTTATTGTACTTTTAATGAAACTAGGTAATTTATTATCAACTTACTTAAAAGTCATACTCTCATCAGTTCTTGTGAATATTTTTGTTAATATATATTTCTGTATATATATAATATATTTATAGACCTCTTAATAAGTCTGTCTGCGGTTTAAAGTAAATACAAATGGGGAAAAAACGTTTTTTTTTTTTAATTTTCATTTCCTTTTATCCCAGAAAGTGCACATTTGGCGCACTATGTGTCTTAGTATTAAATATAGCTCTTAGTAATAGCATTACGATATTAGAGACCGCTACTTGAAACAAGCCCGGAATCAGGAGGGAGAGAGCTCGATACACTCATTTTCATAGTAAAATTTCACATTTTCTCAAATTACTCCCGAAATATGGGAGTTATGAAGAAATTCATCACCACAATTTATGAAGGCATTAAGTAATCGAATAAGATGGCATCATTAGTTTGGCATAATTTTACTCTTATTTTTCGGACATGTCTACGTCCAACCGCTCCCATACATTCGTTCCACTGTGTGACGGTTTCTATTTCTACGAAGAATATATATACCTATACAAAGTGACATTTCGTTTCTCCATTTTTGACATCCATCCATATCAATCCTTCTGCAATCTGTCATTTTGTCTTTCGTTTCTAACGATCTTAATATAATCGATAATGGTCCTTTTTTATGTAGAATATTTCAGAAGAGAGTTTTCTATCCCAAACTGTCAAAATCACACTGACAACTGACAGTTATCTAAGGTAGGGAAGACAATTTGCATTTTTCTACTCGACGGCCGTATCGATTACAAAATCATGATTTTACAGGAAAGCGTTTTGAACGCAAAACTGTGATAATTATAGATGAACAAAGCTATCTTCTCCTATTTTACATCATTTAGGTAATAGGGCATTACCGAGGAAATGGTTAAGGCCAATATTACTATTATATATTTTTTGTTCCAAAATACGGTACCTACTTCGACATTTTGAGAAAAATTGTTGTAGTTGTCATTATATACGTGACTTAATATCAGTAAAAATTGAGAATCAAATAGAAAAGAATGCTATGACAAAACAAAGAATTCTGGTCGAATTATGTTAGTGAATTTCGTAAAAAGTGCAGTTGACTCTTTCTACTTTGCTGCCGTTGTATTTTCTACACGGAACGTCATTTTTGTCTATTCTTCCGTAGACGTGTTCGTGCTAAGCCTGCAGGTTGTCTGTCTTCTGCTAAAATTAATTGGCTGATGAACATTGTTTAGTGTTCAGTTATCATCAAAAACTAAACGTAAAATATATCTTTATTTAAAACCAAAATACAAGATGATTATTAACATTAACTAAATTAAATTAAAACTAACTTAAACCTAAAAAAGGCCCTCGAGGCATTGTATTGAGGATGCTGGCGGCATTTCCTCGCTGAATTGCAATGCTGATGCGTTGCGCGAGAAAGCTTTTCGGTCACCAAACGTAAAATTAAATCAAAATATGAATAATATCGATGTTCCTGCTTTCCGTGGCCATACAGCAGTAGTGAACTGTTACAAAGTAACGCATCCATTTTCGGTCGTTTCTGATCTATCAATGTCAAATCGTCAAATTGTGAACGAACCTGCACTTATCGACAGGGTTCACAATCTGTCCGATTTTATCAGCCGTAAAATTGTGAACCGTCCCTGATTGGTGGGTCTTGGCGGCAGCCGAATTGGTCGCAGTAACTAAGCCAGGGCACCCCAACCAAATGGGTTAGGTGAGGTTAGGAGCGCTGCTAATGAATAGAATGAATAGAAATGCTGCTATGCTAAGTATTGATTTGCCGGAACTTTTTTTTTCGGCCCCTGGCGAAATTAAAACTAATATCTTTGCGTGTGATCACTACCTATGTGATTTTCGGATGATCCTTCATCCGCTCCAGAACTATCAAGAGGTGGACGCTCATCGGACCGCGCGGTAAGGTACCTACATATACGTTGCATTATTTTTATCAGCCTATTTCAACATCGTTTAACTATCGTCAGATCAATCCTCTGGTCTTCCCAGCGTAGCGGAAACCTATCATCTATTTCGGCTGATACGAATGCTACTACAGACTTGTTGATACCTAATTAGATTTTTATTTAGGTAGGTAGGTCTACAACATTTTATTTAGGCTTTAACAAAGCCTCTTTGTTATAATAAGCACTCAAAAGCTGAATTACGATCTGTCAACGTACCTACCCTCCCATTACAAAATTGAGTCTCATTATTTTCACTTTGACATCACTTTAAATCACGCGAAACACGCAGTTATGTACTCGTTCAACGGAAGCGTTTATAAACAAAGGCGCCCACTGTTTTAAAAGGCAAAATTGTTTCCGCCATTACACTGGCCTTCCCAAAGTCCCAGCGCCAATAAATGTAGGTGGGTATTTAGCAGACTATTTACTGCGCGACACTCCGCTCGCCGACTCCACTAATACTCTTAATTATTTTTGCTAGTGTAAGCTGTTTTTCTGACGGGGAAATGCAATTGCAACATTTTGCATCCCGCCGCTTCCCCGCACCGCGCCGCCTCGCCCCTCTCATTACGTACTCTGCAAGCGTCCGCTACGGCTGAGATCGCAGAATAATTAGACTCTAAATCAAGAGTAGCAAAGCGGTCAACCGCTTGAATGTGGTATGAATAGTCAATCGTCATTAAATTGTTCAGCTTTGGTAGTCTAATGCGTTCGGGCAATAGTCTACGCTCGTCCACTTTCATCTTGAATGTGGGTAGCGTTATTGCTCTTGAAAAGTCGAAATCTTTCGGCTGCGGCTAAAATATTGTATTTTTTGTGAGATTCCTGATAAGTGCTGAGGCGACTTTATCTGTGAGGCTAAAGTATAAATATCCTTTTCTTTTCAAGAAAATTGTATCTAAATTGCAAAGGGATTTTGTTTTTGGGGTGATTTAGAGGCGGTCACAGAGCGGCACGTGTGAGCTGGAGCACAATGGCCGTGTTCCAGTAGAGAGGCGAACAAAATTAAATTAATAACACGGCCTCAGTGAAGTTCGCTTCAAATTTAAGCAGTGCAAGATTTAAACGACAGCTCACATTTCGTAGGTACGTAATTATGCCGTGGCTCGCCCCCGCCCGCTCTCGGGCGCAATGTGCCAAATCGCTTACTCGCGGCTCCGCACACCACTAACATTTGTTTCATACACTTTATGGCTGAATATTGTGAATAAATTAAAAGAGATTATAACAGGATGTAGTGTCGTGCGACGCGCCACTTTGTTCAGAATCTCTTTTAATTTATACACATGTTAAACAGTTTTTAGCGGTGTCAAACGTCGAACACTCTTTATCACGTCAAATCACGTTATATATACCTCCTCAAACTCATAGTATACACATTATAAGCAAGTAAACATTACCTCATGAGTAGGTCGTATTAGGTAGACTCTAGGCTAATCTTAAGATTTTTTTTTTCAGCCATTGTCCTATGACTGAAGGCGAAAAGCCTTCCCCCATAGTCACCCACGCCTCCCCCTCACTATTTTGCCTTTACTAGCCAGTCAACACGTTTAAGCAACAGCGATTTCTACATAAAAAACTATCGAAAAAACATTACATCATTTTTCATTCGACATCTAGATTCGAGTTCGCGTGATAGTGGTATCTCTATCCTGAGTCAGCGGTGTTCGCCGCGCTCCGTTGCACCCCGCTTCCTGTCACCTTTGCTACAGACTTTCAGTTGATTTCATCGTTGTACAATGTACGCAAATGTCATAGGATATTGTGATATAGTTATATTATTTGCCAAGATAACTATTTGTTTTAATTTAGGTATGGCATTATTGTAGAGTTCGGTATAATTTTATTGGGGGTATAAAAAAGGCACACTCAGGCCATGTTCTAAATTTAGCAATCGTCGCGTGAATACGCTATCATTTGTCACTCATTTGTTTGGAAAACCGGAAGGCTCTGTCGACGCGACGACGCGTTCGGGATTGCCGAACTAATGATCGCCACGATCGCTCGCGTATTCGTGCGACGATCGCTTTCTATTAGGACGCGGTGTATGATAAAAAAAAAAAAAAAAAAAAAAAAAAAAAAAAAGTTATTTATTACCTTTAGTTTGTACATAAACACTTAAATTTATACAACTATGCTTTACAAACAGCGTAAGTGTTTTCGATAAACTCTGGCACCCAATGTAAGATTTAACTTGTGTTTAGGGTGCCAGCGTCCTCGCCTGCCAATTGAGCATAAAGTAGCAGTAGTTGTTACACAATATAATATTTATATTATGTACTAAAACCAATCACTTATTTCTAACTTAACTATTTTGTTTGCCATTTTAACATTAAATTACTTATGTATAAAAACTGTGTGAATGGGTAAGTGTGCATGTGTGTAACTTTACCAAATCATAATAATTATGCTAGATTATTGGCTTATTTAATCTAATCTAAGCGATCGATATTTGCAGTAGATCTTCAGTCTGATAATAATTTAGAGTTAGTAGCCACTTCGTAACCTCGGTCTTACATTTACTTTGGCACATGGGAGCAATGGTGCAGACTTTATTTATTTTGTTGTAGAGGTGGTTTGACAGCACAACGTAATTCCGCTGGGCGAGAGCAGTTCTACATCCATGCGTTAAGCATATTTCATAGTGTCTGCGCTTTTTAGTAGCATGGGGCTCGTACACCACTGAGGGATGCCTACGTAGAGTTGTGCCAAGAACAAAAAGCTGTCTGACAGTGAGGACCTGGCATTCGGTGTATAGTGCCGAGGTGGGATATCGAAAGGGTTTCGAGGTCATAACCTTGAGGACAGCTCTCTGAGCACGTTCCAAAGGGAGGAGGGTTGTCTTGGGGGCTCCACCCCACACAGTGATGCAGTAGTTTATTATGCTTTGGCATAGGGCATAATAAACGGACTTGATAGTATTTAAATTTGCAGAGTGCCTTAACTTTTTAAAAATAAATATGCATTTGCGGACTCGTGATAGGAGGGTACTAATCTGAGGTTTCCAGCTCAATGAGCTATCGATGTAGACTCCTAGATACTTGACAGACTCAGATCTTGAGAGTTGAGGGCAAGCGCATTGTGTAGAGGATGAACCAAGTGAACAAGTATGCGCTTTAAGCACCATTGAGTCATTCGAAGGGAGTTTGGTAGGTTGTAAGGAGAAAGGTAGGAATACTGTTTTTCTGAGATTCAAGGTTAAGATGTTATTCGACAACCATTTCATCACGGAGTTGAGAGCGTGTTCCGCGTAAATTACAGTCTCTGGCCAATCACTACCATGAATAAGTAAGGCCGTATCATCGGCGTAAGTAAAAATCGAGCAGTTTGTTAAAGACATTTTGCATAGATTATTAATATAAATAAGGAACAAAGTAGGTCCTAAAATTGAGCCTTGAGGAACGCCATAGGTCAATGATTTGGTGTCACTAATAACATTATTTATTTTAACGCACTGAGTCCTATCACACAGGTAATCCTGGAAGATTTTGAGAGTATGTCCTCGAATGCCCGTGGCTTCGAGCTTATATAAAAGGTGGGGAACAGACACAGTGTCAAAGGCCTTGGAGAGATCTAAGAAAACAGCCAAACATTTCATTTTACTGTCTAGCTTAGATACTACATGATCTACCAAGGCGGCAACAGCACTTTCAGTCGACCTGCCACCCCTAAAACCGTACTGATTGTTGCTTAATATTTTGTGTGACTCAAGAAAGTTTACGAGTCTTTTATTGAGGATTTTTTCTAGTATCTAGGAGATGGCAGGGAGGACCGAAATTGGTCTGTAATTATCTACACCGTGTCTGTCCCCATTTTTGAAGATAGGATGAACAACAGCTCTTTTGAAAATTCCAGGAAAACAACCAGTCGAAATGGAGCGATTGCAAATATGTGTAATGGGTGGGACAAGCACGGGCATACATGATTTTAGCAGTCTCGATGATATGCCGTCCCAGCCCACAGCAGCATCTGTACGTAACCCAACAATGAGATTCGAGACTTCCACTTCATCTGTGGGTAGTAGTACTAGCGAGTTAGGAGGGAGAGCATCGAGTGAATATTCCGGAATGCACGTGGCCGATGAGAATTTGGCAGCGAGTTTCTTGCCAACATCGGCAAAAAACTCGTTGACTTTATTTACTGAAAGCTTCTCACTCGGGGACATACTTAGCAGTTCGTTAGGAGATGTTGTGTTGAGACTAGACCCAGTTATATTTTTAATGATTTTCCATGTCGCTTTAGGATTGTTTTTTGCCATTTCGAACTCGTCTTTTTCATATGCATGTTTTAAGTTTTTGAGTAGTTTGTTGCAGAAATTACGGTACCGCTTGTATGTGATAGAAAGAATGTAGTTTTCAGGTTCTGCCTCTACCCTTTGAGCCATATTATCTCTCTTTCGGATACATCGAAGCAGACCATTTGTAATCCAGGGTTTTAGAATTCTGCGTTTGGAAGATATGTACACCGATTTGGAGTAATTAGTGATGACAGTGCTAAGAAGCGAGACCAAAGAATCAGCGGCAACGTTTGCGTCCTGGATACTCAATATCCAACTGAAGTCCTTAGATAAGACATCATTTATTACAGCTGTATAGTCCACAACTATGCGGTTATGTTTGGGGGTAGGATGAGACTTTAGATGACGAATGTTTAACAGTGTGGGTCTGTGATCAGTAATACAAGTATCGAACACTAGAGTCGTGCTTTTATAATCGGATCTTAACATTATGTGATCAATACAAGAGTTGATGCGAGTCGGGAATACATGTGTTGGAAGGAGGCCATGTGAAGCAAGAAGGTTTAGGTACTGATTGACTTGTAGGGAGACAGCATTTGGAGCAATATCAATATTTAAGTCCCCCATTATCACTAAATTTTTTTGAGCAGAGAGCTGAGTAAGTGTAATGTCTAAACTGTCAATGAAATTATCGAGATTTCTTACAGAAGGGGAACGATATACTGCCATAATTAAGATATTGTGAGACTGTAAATTGCAGGTCAAACAGCTAGCATCATGCATTGGAGGTTCGGTGACGATATGAGGTAAATCTGATTTTACATATAATATAACACCATCGTTTTGATTAATGAGATTTTTTGTTTGATAGGAAACATATCCTTGTAGTGGTGGAGCTGCTGAGACCCTGAGCCAGCACTCTGATAGAATTAAAACATCACAAGTAAGTTTAATTCTAGCCAGAAATACTAAGAAACTATCAAAGTTACAGTTTACACTGCGTATATTAAGGTGTATTATGTTTAGTGCCTGCACGTTATCGCTTATGAAACGCGTGCATGCCTCAGGTTCACAGAAGTGTGAGTCTCTTAAACCAAAAGAGTCAATATCATTTAGTGTGTCGGAATCGAATATTAATAAGTGTTAGTATGTGCATATTGTTGTCAGACATGACTGAGTGTAGTTTTAATTTAAGTATATTAGGTAGTCTTGATTTGTACATTACAGGTGTGTGATATAGAATTGTGTAAGTCAATAAGATGAATATAAGCACGTTCACGAGATGTATTTTGAATTTATGATAACAAGTTGTTAAATTATTGTATATTTTACAAGGTATAAGAGAGAACGAAGTATGATACATGGGCTGATTAATACAGGACGCATTATGTAAAATTACTAATATAAAAATTAATGATTCTAGGTAAGAAGTTGTACAGGTAAAATAGTAAAAAACAAATTTGTTAAGTGGTCGGGGTTTTAGTATACAAAACTGTAAGGTTCTAATAAAAAATAAGGATATGCAATAAAAATAAAAATTAAAAGTTTTGCATTTATAATGCGGGGGTGGGTAGTTTTTTAAGGCAAGAAGTTGTTTTGACAATAATAGAATCCATACCCTCTCGTTCGCGGAGAAAAATCTTTCCGTTTTGCGACCAACAGAACTTATATTTGTTTGTTATGGCAAACGAGCGTGCCTCGAAGAACAGTTGTCTCTGGGTACGAGGCAGGTGATCGCCGATATATATTGGTTTAACCACACCGGGAACACCAACGTGTCCCGTGTTTAATTTTTCAGTCGGTGGCAGACCCTTATTGAATAGACGGCAGGCATCCAGCAGCTGATTTTTCGAGGGGACGGTTAGGAATTCTGCTACTATAGGTCTATTTGACCCTTTTTTTCCCGGTAGGCGATATACGTCACGCAACTGAGGCGGGTTAACGGACGGCTGGATGGTCTCACAGGTTTTCAAAACAATTGACATTAGGTCATTAACTGTTTCCTTCTCAGTTGCTGGTACATTCCTTATCTCGACGCAGGATGATCGCGAGCTCAGCTGTATATCTTCTACTTTTTTTTCGAGATCCATTATGTAATTGCGTTGTTCACTATTTTCTTTTTCCAGTTTTTGCAGTGATAACTTAATGGAATCATAATCCTTGCTCAGAAATTCTATGCTTTTTAATGTTTCAGCGTTGGTTTTTTGAATATCTGCGTTCTGTAGCTTGATTTGCGTTAACTCCGACGTTAATTTCCCAAGCAGAGCATCCTGCTCGGTTTTCCAGGAGGTGAATAAATTCAAAATTTTGTCCTCGAAATTTTTCCACTCGCACTCCGGAGAGAAGTCAGGGCGAAGACGCTTGGATCGCGAAGTTATGTTTGAGGTTTCAGGCTCACTTGGGTTACTAAACATGTCCGGAGTTGAGAAAATAGGTGGATTGTCCTTCTCGCGAGCAGGAGTAGCAGGGGGCGATCTCACAGTCCTTGGCATCGTTGCTGTATACTTTTCGCTCAAATTGATACCGGTGCACGCAAAACAAAACAACAGTAATAGCGCTAAACTCGTTTCGTAGCCGATCAACACGTAGCACTGCTGCTTGGTGTCTCGTAGCACTCGTAGCTGCACGTAGACGATAGCTGGTGACGCGTACTCGCGTAGCGGTCCGGTTGACGTAGCACTGGAGGTAGGGATGCGGTGATTCGCGACTATGCGTCAGCGCAGTTTGTCTCAGCGGCACGCGTCACAGGCTTGCCGCGCAGAGAAGAGGCGGTTCAAAACCGAGTCACACAAGCCCAATCACGATGGACTTTTTAAGGATTGTAAGCTACGGTGGTGACACTAATATGGCTATCACTTTCGTGGGGAGTGGCTTGGTCGTAAAAGTGCCCCAGGAAGGAACGAGAATTGGAATTTTGGTATTAAACCAATCACAATTTAAATGATTAGATTTTAGCACGAGTAGTTAACACACGTCTATTCACTGTGAACCACGGCGAGGCCTGATGATTTCCCTATAATTGCTCTACGAGTGAAGTGAAGCACCAGTTGATAATAAAAAAAATATTAGACGCAATAATTTTACCAATGAAAACCAATAAATTAACGTAGAATTTACGGCCCGACATTAAAAGACTTAGAAATGACGTTATCTTGGTACTGACCCTAAGCAGCCAGATCTGCTTTAACTTTACAGCCTATTGGCTAATCTTTTCAACGCGGACGACGATGAGGATACTGTAGAAAAAAAAAACTCCATGATAATAATCACAGTCTGATAGCAATTAGGTACAAACCTGCATTACACCCCCTTTAACAACCCACCCCACAAGATACCTAATGTAATCCTACATCAAACAGTTCGGTACAGTCGGCAGTAAATAATCAAATCAGTTTGATTTATTAGTTTAAGCCCGGTATGCTTATTAAACTGCGCAATGGAATAGCAATTTGATTGTGTTCGTCTGTGGTGTCTAATCACTGTGAATGCATTGTTTAGTGAACGTTGTTTAAACTTTTAGAAAGCATATGGTGCATGTTTGAAGCTGTATTGTGGATTGGTAGTAATTTTACTTAGGATTTCTTGCATCATCATCTGCCTAGCCTTTTCCCAACTATGTTGGGGTCTGCTTCCAGTCTTACCGGATAAAGCTGAATACCAGTATTTTACATGGAGCGACTGCCTATCTGACCTCCACAACCCAGTTACTGGGTAACACGATACCCCTTGGTAAGACTGGTTGTCAGAATTTCGAGCTTCTGACGACCCGTAACGACTGTCAAAGATCTACAAATGACAGCCGGGACCAACGGCTTAACGTGCTTTCCGAGGCACGGAGGGGTCTTTGTATGTAAAGATGGTCACCCATCCACGGACCAACCGCGGCAAGCGTAGCTTAACCTGATCGATCGACCCGTGCGGCTGTTATTACGTAGCCACAAGCACCTCCCCACCTCCCCTTGTAGGATTATTGCATATAGTGACCTTATTGGCAAAAAAGGTCAGGTGCGTAGTACTCGCAATCGGTGTGCTTGTATGACCAGATGTATGAACGTAAATGAAGCAAAAGGAGTATGTAAGGATCGTAACAGGTGGCCTGTAGTTTCTGCCTACCCCCATGGGAAGAAGGCGTGAGTTTATGGGTTTACCAGCTTATGAACGTAATTATAACTAGACTAGTTGAGCCTACTGTACCAGCTCGTGAAATTACTCCCAATTATGCCTACTAATAGACTACTTTACTAGGTCTTAGATTAAACAAGGCACAAACTTTGCTATCTTGAAAATTACCAACTTTTACAGTGAGACTGACCCGAACTATGAAAAAAATCTACTGTTCCCTAAAAAGTGCAATTTCTACATGATAAAACTGTAGGGAACAGTAGATTTTTTTTATTACACTGCTTTAAAAGATGTCCCTCGCTTAACCCAACACGCTGTATATCCGTCTCCAGTAATAAAAAACCGGCCAAGTGCGTGTCGATCTACGCAAAATGGACGGTTCCGCAGTTGGGATGAATTTATCCCAAAACAATCTTAACATTGTAGACGAAAATCATGTTTTCCCATACATCGATATACGTCGCAGTCAATTATCTAACTGCAAATGTAAGTTGGTCGACTTGTTAACTTGTAAAGCCTACTTAGCTGTAATAGCTTTCCTATTAGCTTCGTTACTGCCATGATTTTTTTTCGCATATCCAAAAACAACAATTTAGCTGACAGCCCCCCCCCCCCCCCCGTCTGTTAGCTGGACACTTGGCTCTAACGAAAATTAGCAATTTAAAGCTTACACAATATTTTTGAACGGCCCATTCAACGATACCCCACATCATGGGCTAGACGAGAAAAAATAATATCATCCCCATTTTACGTGCAAGGGACCTACCTCCCTTGCAAGTAAAGTGGGGATGATATTTTTTTTCTCGTCTACTAACATTTTATGTTTTACCACTATGCGGGCGTGATTTATATGTATACCCATGCCAAATTACACCTTTCTAGTACTAAGCGTCTCTGAGCTAAGCCGCGGACAGACAGACAGACAGACAGACGGACAATGCGATACTATAAGGGTTCCTTGTTGACTGCGGAACTCTAAAAATGTAGGTACATGTGCTTATAATCAATCTTATGTAGATCAGTGTTAATTCTTTAAGACCAACATACAGACAGAGAGATAACATCACTTCATGAATTAGATGATTCATATTCATCCTGGCATTCTCGATAAGTGGAGACTATTGGAGGTAGTCAAAGAGAAAATGAAATATTCTATATATCAAATACAGTCTGCAAATGTTTATAATGAGTAATGACGTTAATCTGTTCGATATTGAATTCTACTTTGGTACTGGTTAACTTTTTATGTTCCTCAATCAATCTGTATAGAAAAACACATAGGTGATACAAAAAGCATTAAATAGTTTAAGACGCTGACAACACCTAAACCGCGGTCACTGTCAAATTCCATAGCAAAGAAAGAAGCGCGATGACACAACGCTTCTAATTTATTGCGAAATATGAAGTAATTATCTATTTACTCAAAATTGAGTTGAGTAATCGAAAATAAAAAACAACCAAGTTCTGCATTCAAATAAGACGTTCTTGTTATTAATTAAATACGTAACGTATGTTGATATTTGATACAGATATTTTGGATTAGAACTCAAAGTAAAAGGTTAGTTTAACGTTAGTTTGTATCGAGATTTTGTTTTCAAAACGCGTTTTGGTATCAACCAAGTTCTGGGAAATATGTTCAAAATTAACATATATTTTTTCCGCTACCACAAACTATACAGATTTGGCAATTTTTTTTCTTAAGCGAAGTCTATTTTGGTCAGTTGGGTCTTGTCAGCGCCTTAACAGGTCCAAAAAACCCGTTACAAGCGCCTTTATTGGCTTTCCAATCTTGCTGAAAAAATAACAACTAAAAAAAACCGACCAAGTGCGTGTCGGACCTCGCGCAATGAAGGGTTCCATAGTTGGGAAGTTGGGATGAATTTATCCTAAAAACAAACTTAACATTGTAGTTGAAAAACTTGTTTTCCCATACATCGGTATATGTCACAGTCAATTATATAACCGCAAATTGAAGGTGGTCGACTAATACTCGTTAACTTGTAAAGCCTACTTAGCTGTGATAGTTTTCCTTTTAATTTCATTATATGCACTACTGCCATGATTTTTTTCACATCTCCATAAACAACCATTTAGCTGGCTGTGGGGGGAGGACACTTGACTGTAACAGAAATTAGCACTTTAAACCTTAATATTACGCAAACGGATCCTTGAATCGAAAAATGGTGTTCACAGACCCGCAATATTTTTAGGCCTATCCAACGATATCCCACATCATGTGATAGACGAGAAAAAAATATAATCGCTACATTACGTGCAAGGCAGGTACCCTAAAAAAAATGTTTTTTCATGATTTTATTTTAGTACTTTGTTGGCGTGATTAATATGTATACCTATGTCAAAATATAGCTTTCTAGTACTAAGTGTTTCTGAGTTACAGTGATGGGAACAGAAAGACAGGCGGACATGGCTGAACTATAAGGGTTCCGTGTTTTCTACGGAACCCTAAACAAGAGCTCTATCTTCTCATATAAACTTTGAACATTTATTACAGCTCTAATTAAAGTTTGGATTTCTTAAGATTTATCTATAAAAGATTTAGTTTTTATTAATGGACTCTTGGTTCAAATATATTAAAACGAATGTAATGCTTGAGAACTGCAAGAGGTTTTTTAAAAATTTGGGAATCCGAAACGGATATTAATTGTATTGATTGGACAAAAACTAGAAATATAAGAACGGTGAAGTTTGTTAGAATTTGCATACTAGGTACTAGTATGTCTAACAGTATGAAAAATCAAACAATTTTTTTGTGAGTATCTTGACGAGTTTCTTTCCAATATTCTGTTCCAATCACCATGATGACGTTTGATTTTGTTTTCCTTACGTATCTAAATGTTTCTAAATATTCTGCTTCCGTTTTCAATACAGCACCATATGGAACCTCGAAACTAAGTGCTTACATTGTTAGT
Source organism: Atethmia centrago (assembly GCA_905333075.3). Taxonomy (NCBI): domain Eukaryota; kingdom Metazoa; phylum Arthropoda; class Insecta; order Lepidoptera; family Noctuidae; genus Atethmia; species Atethmia centrago. The sequence goes on along the minus strand of HG995378.1, from coordinate 21,521,349 downwards.
CCAGTTTTTCTGGGACCAATAAAAAATCTCCAGGATTTTCCTGAATCAACTAGCCTGTCTGTCCGCAGTTGGACCATTTATTGAACTTTTGCCAAAACAAATGTGTAGAACGTGTGATCCGATTGCCCTGTCTCACTTGAACCAAGGTTACTGGTTCAGGGCGTTTCGGAATAATATTAGTCTTTAGTAGTATAAAGCTGTCTGCAACGGATGTCGGATGAGTAATATTCTGTCGCGGAAAGTGGGTGGTTCTAGCTTATGATTTCTTGTTTCAATATTTGTATCCTTGCTGTCTTTGACTGTTTGTGTAAGTTAAATCTGAATGAAGTCTTTGATAAGGATTTGAAAGCAAGGTAACCGGTTACTATTAGAATTTCTGTTAGTCTAATTTGAATCTGTTCACGTGTATGCTTCGTTAATAAGGTGTTAAACTGTTTCAATACTCCTATCTCTATGAGGAAATTGATCTGAGAAATGATCAAATCACCACAACATATATACGTTTCTAATTAGACAGTTATTTGTTAAATCTTTACTTATATCTATTAGCTCCGTTAAAATATCCGAATATATATATATATATATTATTTATAAAAAAGGGTTTTCCAATCAAAATCTTATCCATATTTTCTACCAGTCGGTTAGGTACCTTCTTGCTTGGTCATGAACTGTTAAAATTAGTCGAATATCACTGAGTTAGGTAGTGAGGATGTGGCTCTGCATTGGAATAAGAGAAGTTTCTTTGCAATTATAAAGATCTCCAAAGTAAATTCCATGTAAGTTCTTAATATCCCAATTTTTCACCAATAAACACCCCATCAATTAGTTTCATGCACCAGAACACTTGTATCCTAAATTCACACGATGATCCTCGTCTGGCAGTTTGTGGCCGCCGGCTACGACTTGCCAGTTAATTGTAATCAAGGAGAGCTGGCCAATTTGAGTGGCGTCCGTACTAATGTCTTGTTACTGCTGCGTCGCTCCGACTAGCGCAGGATTGGCTTCTATTAGTTTATTAGCTTCGTAATCGATTATATTGCGTTGCCTACCTTAGATCAGATGTGAAAGTCTAGTTCATGGTTTTCCATTGCTGGGTTGTAGGAAAAGATTGAGCTCGTTTCTTCTTCTCTCTTAAGTCCATCCACAGGTTGTGTGTAAAAGATTTCAGTTGTAGCAAGAAGACCTCTGTAACTTTCGTAATTTTAACTTATGCGGTGTTTAAGCTGAAATTAGAGACTTGGATTAAAGAGTAGATATTCTTTATCAATATCGATATACATAACGTAGAATCACAGTAGGTATTCAAAATTGAAACAGTCGGCTCAGATGATCAAGGCAGTAGACCAAGTAAATTCTAGTTCGTTATAGAAAGCCAAGCTGCAGGGTACTTCTGCCGGGAAAGTACGAAAGGGTTACCGAGGCCCCTGGCAACACAGGCAACGGAAGGAACACGGGTGGGTTATAGTCAGTAAGAGTCTGACACACCCTCCCGGTCCGCCCAGAGTGGGAGAAGTTATTTGGTAATTTCTCACCCAAAAAAAAAAAGCTGTAGGGTACTATTTCCATGCTGGTTAGGTTAGAGCATCGTTTGTTTGATCATTTTCAATTGAATCCTCTCGACATGAAAGGCCATGTGCAGACTATTGTCTTCAGCAAGTCGCAAAATGCATCACAGCGTGTGTATAAGCGATAGCTCTACAATATTATGTAGGTATATATGGCACATAAACGCCATTGCACAATTTAGCCTCAGGCGATATTACACCTCCTGTGTAGATTCCGTTTGATGCAATGATTACTATGATTAGGTTACAATATGTTACACGTGTATACAGGGTGTTCGGCGCATGGTTCAACAAACGAAAACAGCAAAGTTGTGCGGTCATGTGCTATGATGTACTCACGCCAAATACTCAAACTTTACTCCGCGTTTTTTTTTATTAAATTTTATTAAAAAAATACCTACATTGTAAAAATGCAAATTTGAGGTGAGCTTTAAGTATTTTTTATTTTTCTTAGAAACTTTAAGAGCTTGTCATTTTTTTTCTAGGTACTATCCGTCTCTTGAGAGATAACGATGCCCCCTTCCATGTGCAGATGGCGACCACCGGGGTGGTTTTACGTAAAAATCCCACATTCCCCGGTCTTATCCCCAAAGGCCTTTTTGAAGGTTTCCCCCCGAAAAAAAAAAAAAAAGCGGTAAGTACTATCCGTTCAAAGTATGAATTTTATCAGAACATAATAACATTTAACAACAGAACCAAGCAGCTTTGGAACAGTTTTCTTTGCATTTTGTGGATATCTATGGGTTTTAAGCGATGATTTTTTTTTTAATAAAATAGATTTAAAAAAAAATGTTCAGAAAACTCCGAGTTTTTTGGCGTGAGTACATAGCACATGACCGCACCACTTCGCTGTTTTCGTTTGTTCAACCATGCGCCGAACACCCTATATATAAGGTATTTCAAAATTAACCCGACAAATTTGGTGTGCTTTAGACCATCGAACTGATTAACTTTTACTATGGGACCAACATTGAAATCGCGAAAAAAATATCTGCTGTTTCCATACTAAAGTTTAATATCTACTGTATGGGACAGTTTTTTTTTTTTTCAATCAGTAATTTTTTTCATGTAAGCACTTTACAAGAAAGCTTTTGAAGGAAATAAAATTAAAAACAAAAGTATTGCAGGTAATTACTCGTATGATGTATTTGTTTGGTTGTGTAGTTAGATTTAACCTTTTAATTCTTATCCTTAATTGTAATAATGCGTCGTGATTATTGAGCCAGTAAGGGTGGAAACAACAAGATTGATGTGATTTTATTAAACAAGTGCCAAGTTACTCAATTTATTATTTAGATACCTACCAACTTAAAATACAAACTCGATATCTTCCAACAGAAGCTATCAAATATTTCCACGAAAAGAAAGAAAACTTTATATAGAGTAAAAGACTTGGAGTTTAATAGAACGAACTTGTCTAAGTGTGTCCGGGCTGTCATAGTATTGCGTGGATGGCACGCAGCCATTGCTTATCTGTCCAGAGTTACTAGCACTAAATAAAATATAAATTTGTATTATAAACGTTTATTTTTATTCTGATTTTGGAGCTGGATATCTGGGAAACTTATCTGGGATTGTTGATACAATCTGCTTTTGACTTTAGGTGCAACTAAATAAATTTGCCAAGAAATTTTCTGCTCTCTTATTGAAGCTCATGCTGTGGAAGAAATATGTATGAACCGGACTAAGGCCGTGTTATGAAGTATTAATGCTCTCATAATGACACTTGTAACACAGGTTTTTCCTAACATGGGGGTCATTGATCATTTATTTTGTACCAGGCTCTTTTCACGCTTAAATTAAGTGTCATCATGTATTCTGTGTACTTTTTTATGTCAAATAAATATATCCGAAAATGGGATGGTGCTATCGGTCGCTTATAGCTCCATCTCTCTCTCGCACTTGAATTGTGATCACAATATGGCACCAGCAAGGTGTTGGCAGGGCTGACTAGTAACTGTCAGTTACACAGGATGTAGATAGACGTACCTCCTGTTAAGTATTGCACCTCGTAGAGGCTATTTTAGTTACAAGAAAAATGACAATCAATGATTCTGTAGTCAGACTTTTAATAAACTGCAGAAAAATGACACTTCTTAAATGTTCTAAAGGTCGTTTTTTAATCCCAGATAGTGCCTAAGTTGCCAAATGTCAAAAAAAAAAAAAAACATAAAACTAAGATTAAAAATGTCAAATCACTATCTGGGATTAAAAACGAACTTTAAGTTATTGACGAAATCACAGTAAGAAGTGTCATTTTACTGCAGTATTCAATAAGGAAGAGGCTTGATTCCTCCCGTGAATATGTTTATAATCACGGCTGTGATCCACTAAGAGTCAACCAAGGTTTCATCAGGTAGATAGACAGCATCATCGTCTTTCAGTTTTCCTATAGTTTTCAGTTTTACAGAATACTATCACACTTTTTGCTCTGAGAATATTAGTTATTCCAATGGTTTATTTTTTTCCAATAAGGTACGTAAAGGCGATCTGCGACTTCAATTCATTTATTTAACTGACACCCAGTACTTAACCAAACAAAAATAGTGGGTCAGTGGGTCGTCTTAGGGGCGGAGTTGTAGGAGTAGGATTGGAGTGGTAGTTGTAGTATACGCTAAGGGGTTCCATGGGCAGCAAAGTCAAAAGTAAAAATAAAAAGATCTATATTTTAAAATGGTAACGCCCGCGATATCGCTCAACTCTGCATGAGCCTGAAGAAGTAACCTTTATTATTGTTTACTTTACCTACTCTTGAAGCAGCATAATATTATTATTTCACGACCAAACATACTCAAAACCACTAAGTCTTCGGTACGATTACATTGAAATCCTCAAGGTATTAGGTAAACCAAGTCAAGTAATGTGGCGGCACGATTTGATAATAGATTCGTGTGACGCCTTTGACTATGATTAAAGCTCTAGGGATTTATCTCACGCCACTAGCTACTGGATCTAGGCAGAATATTCCAAATTATATCTAGGATAGTAAGTCTACACTGGCACAATTGTATTATAGGATACGTTTATTGTTTATGATTACATTTCAATGGAATTGGAATCTAAAATGTTGTTGTTCATGTTTCATGTGCTCTTCGGGTGACCATTGAATATCGTCGTCTTCATGCTGAGTGGAAGCCTCCTTGTGACAGTCCCGACGTGTAGCTGACGTCTATTTCTGTTTTGTCCTCGTGATTATAGATGGTGTTGTTTTTCTCATTACTCGAATTAATTATCTTTTTATATTCACGTGTTTCTGTGACAAATAAACCTATGTTTCTTTCTTTCTTCTTTGTCTTCCTTACAAAGCAAAAGGATAGATGTCGTTTAAAAACACGAACGAATTTTATTTACTTTCTTGTTGTTGGCCTGTTTAGTAGTATGCTATCACAGACATGTAAATTATCACCACATTTGGCATACGTATAGAAGATTAATAAGTAGGTAAATGTTGCGCCACCGCTACTGCTGAGCATGAGGTTCTGGATTCGATTCCCAGGTCGGGCAAAGTGTTATTGGGTTTTTCTTTAAGGAATTTCTCTGTAGCAGCCCGTAGTCTGATTTGTACCCGGTTGATGGTAATAGGCTCGTCCCCTATTACATGAGACTTAAACATAAATTGCGAAATGTATACTTAATAAGGTACATCTCTGCCTAACCCTAATTACAGGCGTCATGTTATGTTATGCTATCCTTAGTAGGTATAATTTCGACTATTAAGTTGTCACGTGATTGAAACTCTAAAGCAGGGGTTCCCAACATTTTCCGTCCACGGCGCACTTACAAGTTTAGAAATTTATCACGGCGCACAGTGGAACGAATGTATGGGAGCGGTTGGACGTAGACATGTCCGAAAAATAAGAGTAAAATTATGCCAAACTAATGATGCCATCTTATTCGATTACTTAATGCCTTCATAAATTGTGGTGATGAATTTCTTCATAACTCCCATATTTCGGGAGTAATTTGAGAAAATGTGAAATTTTACTATGAAAATGAGTGTATCGAGCTCTCTCCCTCCTGATTCCGGGCTTGTTTCAAGTAGCGGTCTCTAATATCGTAATGCTATTACTAAGAGCTATATTTAATACTAAGACACATAGTGCGCCAAATGTGCACTTTCTGGGATAAAAGGAAATGAAAATTAAAAAAAAAAATCGTTTTTTCCCCATTTGTATTTACTTTACACCGCAGACAGACTTATTAAGAGGTCTATAAATATATTATATATATACAGAAATATATATTAACAAAAATATTCACAAGAACTGATGAGAGTATGACTTTTAAGTAAGTTGATAATAAATTACCTAGTTTCATTAAAAGTACAATAAATAATTAAGATGTAAGCTCTAATTTACTAAGTTACACATTTTAAAACAATAACATCATTTAATTATCTTCGTCATCATCATCATCATCAATTAATTCAAATTCAGAATCGATGTCCGCTAAATCATTTATGTTAACAAATTCGATATCACTTTTCTCAGAATCCGTAAGCTCATAAAATTCCTTAAAAGAAGATTTTTTTACAAACTTATTTCCTTTTGGACGGATACTTGTAACAAGTGGATCAGAAGACAGTAAAAGATTGTGCATAATATCTTCATTGCATGAGATACTGCTATGCTTTCGAGAATGCCCCTCTCTATATTTTCTAAAATCTTTATTTCTAGCCTCAGATGCCTCTTCGGATAGAAAACCAATGGGCACAATTGACATGTTCTGAACTATGTCTGGCCCATGCATTAAAATTTTATGAAGTGAAGAAGGCATATAATACCATGGGTATAACTCCACGTAAAGCTTAGCAGTATCAAAGCAGAACTCTCGGAATTTAGTTACGTTGATCTTCTCTCCTGATGAAATACACTGCAAGATCACACAGATTTTTCTTAAAAGCATAGCATCTATTCCGGTCAGTTCAGCAGATTTAGTGTAGTTTTCAAAAAATCTCCTTGCCGAGTTGCCATTGTTGGTGGATCCACTGCCTTGTTTCACAACATCGAGAAGTAAGCCCGTTTCTCTTCTTACAGCCTCTTGAACTCTTTTCTTCCTGTCATCAACTTGCCTTTTTGCTATATCACCCCTTACTTGCCATGATTTTATGTCTAATTTGTAGGAAATGTGTAATAAGCATTCCATTGAGCGAATCCAAGCGTGAAGGGTGCTTAAGCTATATTTATACATGTCCTCGTTTGCGTGTTTATCTTTGATTAACTCTAAATTATTCATTTCTTTAGGACAAGCCTTGCATATGTCACACACTGAAGCTGCTGTATTGGATATAATGGAATGAATTTTACCATCAATCATTGTCAACAGCAGTTGGTGTTTGACACTAATTCCATCAGTGATGGTGGATGGAGTTAAGGCTCCAATCTCTGCTTCGATTTCAGCCATCTCTCTCTGCACATTTTCTTTGGTTTCCTTTATAAACTTAAACAATATTGGCCGGCAAAATGAAGTGGAAGATGGTCGCTCGTTTTCCCAAATTGTTACACCTTTTGAGACGAGCCGCAGTGGTACAAGACTAATCATAAAATTACTAGCAAGATCGATTTGCTCATCTTCACTCGTCCTTTGATGATAAATGCTTTGGCTAGATGATCCGTCAAAACCCCATTTGCTGGTCAATACGAGCTGTTGATTGGGATCAACAGGGGTTTCTAACGGCCTAATAAGTCTTCTTGAGGTTAAATCCATCAAGGCTTGTAATTTGATTTTTGCAGAGCTCTCTGTAACTGTGAGATCTTCTTTGGCCGGATAGCACTTAATTTTTTCTTTAACCAACATGTAGTAACTCGGGTATTAAAGAGCTCCTTCTTGAGTGTTGAAATCCCGAAGAGTGTTATAGCGCCATTTCGATAAGTTCATCGATACATAAAGAGCCAATGCCTTCAAAGGGGATATTTCCCGTACCTGAATTGATTTACCTTCAATGAAGGCTTTGATTTTTGAGGCCTCTTCTGGATTCTCCGTCAAGTATTTCATAACATAAGCTGTATCGCTTTGTCCTGCCTTTTGAAGCGCCCTTTCGGCCGAAAACATAATTTCAGCGCTGCTACTGCTGCATGAAAGACTATCTTCAGTGCGTCTTCTTTTTTGCCGGTTACTAAGGTCCTCAAAAGATTTACGAGGACTAGGATGTGTACAAGTTGAAGCATCAGATTTAGCAGGAGAAATTATGGGCTCGATGACGTCACTTATATTTTCTGTAGAAGGTTCCATATTTTCATTCTGTAATTCCGGCCATTGAATTGCAGCCTGTAGCCAAATCTCATGTTTCTTCCGAAACTTATCTGTGCTTCTTCCAGACTGTGTCCATTTTGCATAAATGCGGTAGCAAAATCGACGACACCAGTCTTTTAAACTTGTTTCAGCACTTTCACATAACTGAACACAACTGTTATCTTTTAAAACACTGAACAAATAGTTAAAGTCGCGTAAATCTTTATGTGCGCGTGCGCATAAAGCAACGTGAATATCAAGATTTGTATTAAAATTTGGAAAATACATTGCGAGATTAGCTTGGATACAACGAGGTGTAAATCAACACTGATTTTAAAGTTACTAATAGTGACCTATTTATATAAAATCCAGGTATCCCAGGTATCCTTTGTTAAATATTGCAAGGTAATTAGGTATTGTGATAATTAGTAAATGATGCATGCTAAATTAGTGTATTAAGAGCCATTTAGTAATTAAATAATAGCAATGTTCTTATCAGTAATCATTAGTGCATCAGTTTTATATGTAAACCTTAAGTCCCTAATTATATATCCTAATTAGCTTATATCTTCTCTAATTGGCTGCTCAGAAATGTTATTGTAATAAGGTAAACCTTTAGAAAAACGGTTTTAATCAACAAAATAAACAAAAAATAAAAAAATTGTGTTATAAAATAAACATCACTCTTTATCCCAGAAAGTGCACATTTGGCGCACTATGTGTCTTAGTATTAAATATAGCTCTTAGTATTAGCATTATGATATTAGAGACCGCTACTTGAAACAAGCCCGGAATCAGGAGGGAGAGAGCTCGATACACTCATTTTCATAGTAAAATTTCACATTTTCTCAAATTACTCCCGAAATATGGGAGTTATGAAGAAATTCATCACCACAAGTTATGAAGGCATTAAGTAATCGAATAAGATGGCATCATTAGTTTGGCATAATATTACTCTTTTTTTTCGGACATGTCTACGTCCAACCGCTCCCATACATTCGTTCCACTGTGCGGCGCCCTAACATAGCTAGTCGAAATAGTTAGGCAGATTAGCACTAAAAATAAAACATCCACATTATGAAACTAGATTATTTTTTCATTAGAAATAATATGCGGTCATTTTAACAAAGGATTAAGAAAAATAAAACTACGGAATCAGTATGATGGCTGAGCTTGGTGATCTCCATGGTTTCCTAGCGCGCGCGATGTATGTACTTATAAGCGACGAGTATCGACGCGTGGACCGAGTGAGTGGGGTTACAGAAACTCCAACCAAACTACTTTCGTTCAAGTGCCGCCGCCCCACAATCGCCGCACGCAAAATTTTTATTTTGCGCCATCATAGCCGCACTACCGCCACAACACAGCTGCATGCTATTTTATTTTATTCTTATCATAGCCGCACCACCGCCGCAACATAACTACACGCAATTTTATTGTATTCTTACCATAGCCGCACCACCGCTGCAATATAACTGCATGCCATTTTATTTTATTCTTACCATAGCCGTACCACAGCCGCAACACAGCTTCAAGCTATTTTATTTTATTCTTGCCATAGTCGCACCACCGCTGCACCACCGCAATACAGCTGCACGCTATTTTATTTTATTCTTACCATAGCCGCTCCACCACCGCAATACAGCTGCACGCTATTTTATTCTTACCATAGCCGCTCCACCACCGCAACACAGCTGCACGCAATTTTATTTTATTCTTGCCATAGTCGCACCACCGCTGCACCGCCGCAATACAGCTGCACGCTATTTTATTTTATTCTTGCCATAGTCGCACCGCCGCAATACAGCTGCACGCTATTTTATTTTATTCTTACCATAGCCGCTCCACCACCGCAACACAGCTGCACGCTATTTTATTTTATTCTTGCCATAGTCGCACCGCCGCAATACAGCTGCACGCTATTTTATTTTATTCTTACCATAGCCGCTCCACCACCGCAACACAGCTGCACGCTATTTTATTTTATTCTTGCCATAGTCGCACCGCCGCAATACAGCTGCACGCTATTTTATTTTATTCTTACCATAGCCGCTCCACCACCGCAACACAGCTGCACGCTATTTTATTTTATTCTTGCCATAGTCGCACCGCCGCAATACAGCTGCACGCTATTTTATTTTATTCTTACCATAGCCGCTCCACCACCGCAACACAGCTGCACGCTATTTTATTTTATTCTTGCCATAGTCGCACCGCCGCAATACAGCTGCACGCTATTTTATTTTATTCTTACCATAGCCGCTCCACCACCGCAACACAGCTGCACGCTATTTTATTTTATTCTTACCATAGCCGCACCACCGCGGTGGTGCGACTATAATTTCTATAAAAATATAATAGCGTGCAGCTGCAGCTAGTAGCGTGCAGCTGTCACAGTACATATTGGCGCCGTAAGGCGAAATTCAAATTATTAATTACAAAATAAATATGTAAATTAATTTCATTATTACATTACAATATTATTATAATAGTATTACATATAAGTACGGCTGTAATATCTATAAAAATATAATAGTGTGCAGCTGTGTTGCGGCGGTGCGCGGTGGTGCGGCTATAATTTCTATTAAAATATAATAGCGTGCAAATGTGCCGCGGTGGTGGTGCGGCTATAATTTCTATTAAAATATAATAGCGTGCAAATGTGCCGCGGTGGTGGTGCGGCTATAATACCTATAAAATAAAATAGCATGCACCTGTGTTGCGCCGGTGGTGCGGCTATAATTTCTATAAAATAAAATAGCGTGCAGTTATGTTTCCGTGGTGCGGCTATGGTAAGAATAAAATAAAATAGTTTGCAGCTGTGTTGCGGCGGTGGTGCGGCTATGGTAAGAATAAAATTAAATAGCGTGCACGCGATTATATTTTTATAGATAGCGCACGCTAATAATAGTATTATAATGTAATAATGAAATCAATTTACATATTGATTTTGTTATTAATATTTTTGTTGAATTTTTTGATTATTTTTGTTGTTTTTTTTACTCAATTTTATTTTTTTTGAATTTGTTAAAGTACAGAAGAGTGCGACATGGCACCCCTATGTGCTTTCTTCGGCGCCCAGGTTGGGAAGCCCTGCTCTAAAGGAAGTTCGAATGAAGATAGTTATGACAATCATATAACATAGTAGGTACCTAATATAGGATGTTAACAAAAGCCCACCTACACCTTTAGAACCTGTTCACACGATCCGTTGCGGCGTCGCACCGCAAAGGTTTCACCGCATTGGTGGTCACACGTACGTTGCAACGCCGTAACGTTGTTACGTCTCAGCGGCGCCCGAGCCGCAAAGATATCGCCTTTCTTCTGCCACACAAACAACTGAGCGGTGCCTCTCCGGCGTCGCAACGAGTACACTCCTTCCCACTTCGTCTCGTGGGTTATAAGTCCGGTGTACGTACGGTGCTTCGCCGGAACGCACCGTGTGTCATACCATGGATATTTGTATGTAGGACGTCGCAGCGAAACCGTTCCGGCGCCGCGACGCTGCCGCAATGCATCGGCCCTTACTCATAAGTCAACCACAACATAAAATAATCACTTAAACAATTTTCTTTTGATTTACGAACCTAAGGCGTTGTATGTGCCTATAACTCATAATTTTCAGACTAGAAAAATATTACCTACCTTTAATTACAACAGCTAACAGCAGAAAACCTGTTATTATAAACATGAATTATTATTATTATTTAAAAGAGATTGTGTCATGAACGTTCGTTCACGCTACCTACGTCATTTGCTCGCGTCACCAACTCGTGACGGCATTAGAAATATTTCATTCAGTCCTGTGTTATTGTTCGTTTGTTTGTATGAAATTAATGGTTCCATTTAACGCAGGCCTTACGTCGATCGGTTTTAATTAGTCAAATATTTTTGTGTTCTTTAGATGCTTCCGTGTCGAATTTACAGACTAATTTTCTTTTCGGTGTCTGATTTTCATGGTGATACAGTATTTATTTTACACGACTGCCCAAAAAAGTAGTGTTATGTTTTCAGGGTTCATGTATGTTTGTGAGTTTATTCCACCATAACTTCTAAACGGATTAACCGATATCAATGTATGTGGTATCGTTAGAGGCTTTTCGTTATGCCGGTCACATAGGCTGGTGAAAATGAAAAAATATGTAATGGAGGAGCCATGGTTCATGAAAAATGTTTTTTTTCCTCAAAAATTTGACTACGTAGTCAAATCATCGTCTAGAGCTTGCTTAGTAAATAACAAAAATATATGTCAGTAGTAATCAATATGCATTCGTTCACTAATAACATTACAAAATAAATTAAATAAATACAACAGTAGGTACTATTCAATGTCCCATAGAAAAACTTATTAAATAAAAAATAAATAATTTAAAAAATCGAAAAGATTTTAGCGTTGAATGGGCAATTAAACCGCCATTGTGCCCAAAAGTGGAAAACAGAAAACCAATCTTTTTATTGCAGTCGGGGGACGGTTCCTTGGAACAGTTTTTTACCCCCTAGTTTAGAGTCGAGTAGGTCCCCCGACTTCCCTGGAAAGTAATTGCCCATTCAACGCTAAAATCATTTAGTTTGTTTTTATTTTTTTAGTTCATGTTTTTAATTTACCTTTTGACAAGGCAGGCATGTTTTTTATTTTTTTAAGTTACTTATTTATTTTAACTTTTTGTATTTCCTGTGCATGTCCCAAATAAAATATTTTTCTTTCTTTTCATCGTACCCTTAACGCGCGTTGAATCGTATATTCTCTCCTTTTTTTCATCTCAGCCTGCCTTTTGGTGATTCATACATAAGTCAAAATATTCTATCTACAAAATTATTTTCTATGCACATCCGTCGTTCCTGACATGTGAAATGAAATTAAATTTATTTGCAAGAATTGTAGTACATTACGGATGGTCGGGTTTTTTAACAGTTTCAAAAACAATTCGCTAAAACTAGCATGCAAAATAATTGATTACATTAATTAAATGAATGAAGATTAAACAAAAATTAAGAATTAAATAAAATTGGAACATAAATCATAGTTATTATATTAAGAATAAGATTGTCAATCATGTGTCAAATTATAATATTAAAATGTCAGTGTGAATCTCTAAACTTTAGGTACTCTTTCACAGATTTTTCTATAAGCCATTTTAATAACGATGTTTTAAAGCGATTGATTGGCAGTTCCCTATACGATTTATTATTTATCCTTATAACCATTGGAATGCAACTTCTGTGATTATAAGTGGCTTTTCATTGGATGAATAATTAGTCTATCCAGATATTTTGTGTTAAACGGAAAAGTGTCTCCAAGACGTTACAATAATTCGGAGAGCATTTTAACTTTACAGCATTCAAATATATACCGGGAACAGTTAATATATTTAGATCTTTAAAAAGAGGTTTACATGACGTCAATGGCATCACAAAGAGCACGGATACATTTGGCCCTTCTAAGTTAATTTAACATGCATAAGTACCACTTTCGGTATTAAAGCACCCACACACACAAGATTATGTCTGGACTTTAAAAGAGACTGTACCTTTGTGTTTCTTTCGGCCTTTCTTCTCAGAGTAGTCAGATAGGAAACGCCGACCTCATCTAGTTTTTAAAATATGATTGACGTGTAAAAGTGTTTGTACAAACCTATTTACAGAAATAAAACCATTTAACATTTACCCTGAACTTAATGATCTGAAATTACCAGCATGCAGCACAAGCAGACGTGGTAATCAGTACTCATTCCTTCTGCATATGAGAAGCAGCCTTAAGGTAACCTGCACTGAGACAATAACAGGTCATACATTGTCGGTCCGATTCCCGTCGCATGCCCACTAAGACGACTAGTTAGTGCGACACGAAGACAAGCTGTGTGTATGTATGTTAATACGGATTATATGGCATGGCCCGACAGTTGAAAGCCGGGACATTGGCTCAGCATTAATTAAATGCAGTGTATGCAACACGTAAATGCACTTTAGTGAGCAGTATAGATGCCTACAGTGAGTTATTGGATTTTTTATTGAGAACCATTCCTGGATTTCAGTTGATTTATTATGTAGCTTCAGGGTATTTTAGAGTAGATAAGCTGTATATTAGACTGTTGCTTTGTGATAAGTTTTTATTTTATATAAAATAACGGTGTTGATAACTACGTTGTCCTTGAATTAGGTATTTTATATCTGCACTTTTTGCTAAAAACTTCTGACACAGAATCCGTATTTTTTTTTTGTATGACTGGATCCTAAATTCCAGCTAAGGCATAATAAAGTATTGGTAAAACTACATCAGAATAAAAATGAAACACCATATCAAAATGTCTACAACAGATACCAGGCAACCAGAAGTCAAATGGAACATGAACTCACCCTCACACACGAACAAAATATTCGCAGCGGCGGCGGCGACGATAACGAGATTTAAATACGAAACACATAAACCGTCCCAATATAGTTTGTAAGTTATCGCATAGATGACATCAAACGAATCGACAATTCAATTCAATGTCAGAAGTTGCCGGCGTACTGGCCGGAAAATTCACAACTAAGTTGAGGCGAATTTTTGAAAAATATGATATAACGGGGCAAGAGGGCGCGGCAGGGTTGGCTACAAGTTTGAAGAGGAATCGGGCCCTCGGGGGCTGTGATGAATCTTTCACGCGTTTTATCGCTTTGCATCGGGAATCGAACCTCGGAATCTTCGCTCCGATGTTCCGACGGACAATGTAGGTATTTACGCTGAATATTTTGGATAAAATGTTAAATTGTGTTATTGAATTGCCAAAATTCAATGCGAAGTGTTTGTTAGTTTTCATTAAAATTGTTGTTTGTTTGTTACGCATAGGTAGGAATCTTTTAAAATCTATTAGAACCTTAAAATTTTCGCCGTTTTACACAATTTATTAGCTTACCAGCATATTGTTAAAAAACCGAAATTGTCTAACATTCGGAGATTTTGTAGTGTATAATGTATAATCTGGTGTACAATAAAGTATATATAAATAAATAAGACTGTATATTTGTCTTTTTTTTTCTAGATTCGTGAAAAGTTTTAACTAAAGGCGCATCCACACCGCAGTTACTTTTTGTAGAGCAATATTTTGCAACATGATAACCATTGATAACATTAAGTAACTTTCTATGACTTCAAGTATGTTTACAAAAAAACTTTTTGGTTATCCGTTGTAACACTTGCAAACGTTGATCCACAAAAAGTTACTCTGGTGTGGATGCACTTTTACGTAAGTACTAGTGGAATGAATAAGCTGTCAAAACGTCAGCTTACCAATCCATCGAGGCTTATGCGCAATGCGATCTATAATTCTTATAGATTACTGCTGTTCGCGGCTGCAAATGGTACATAGATATCTCAATATGTACATGTACTTAAGTCTCAAGGTGAACATAGCACATTATTGATAATGTAATAGTCTTGTCAGAGCTATATCTAATTCCCAAATGATGTCTCTAGTCTATACATACATACCTATAGCATTGATTTCCTGTGGCCAGGGTAGTAGGTAGCACGGTTTGCACTGTTATTTTCTCTTCATTTAAATGATAGGTATTTTAATATCTGTTTCGAATAATCCCACCAGCAGACAATTGAGAGAGCCCTGACAGGTAACAAGTCGTGTATAGCTTAGCATAATTATTACGCATCTTCATCACCATCAACATTTGAGGCATATCTTTGTCGGTCAGATCTTTTCTCGGTAAAGCAGATATCAGACGCTTCATTTTGTGTTAATTTTTAGGGCTCCGTATGTCCGAATGAAAGAAACGGAACCCTTATAAGATCACTAGTGTGTCTGTCTGTCTGTCCGTCTGTCACAGTCAGTTTGCTCCGAATCTAATGGACCGATTAAGTTGAAATTTGGTACACACAAAAAAGACGTTTACAAATAGTACCGTATGACGCATTAAATGAAACGGCTACTGTGAGGGTCTCAAATATTTATGTAATAATTTTAAAATAAATGGTTTTAACGTTATTTAGGAAAATAGATGAAAATTGCCCATTTCCCCCCTTGTCTCCGAAACTACAGAGCAAAGAAAGAAAAAATAAATACAGATTATAGTTCTATTCTTATAGATTACAGGAAAACCTATAAAAGTTTATGGTCTTCAAATAACATGGTAAATCTCTTAATATTGTGCGCGTACTTAATATGCAGTTGGAATGTATGTTTTTCAACTACAATGCTAAAGTTAAATTTGTTCTTGGGAAAAATTCATCCCAACTACGGAAGTAGTTGGGACTAAAGGGCGACACGCACTTGGGCGGTTTTGTCTTTCATTTGGCATCTTCACTTGGAGGTGGACATTTTAACATCTGGACAAAAAATTAATCAAAAGTGCAAATAATATTCTATAGTGAACAGACCTGACGATCTTGGATTTCGGCACTCGGACTTTTCAATCATTCTATACAATTATTGAAAAATGGAATGATAGTAAATTATATTTCTATATCTTTCATTCCTATGTAAATTAGTCGGTGTCGTGTGAACGTGGAATGAAACATTCACTGGAGTGAAGCGTTTGATATCAGTTTAACGGCCACACATTCCTTTCCATAATCTGTTTTCAATATTTTACCTCTTCAGGATTGTTACAGTCTTCATTAAATTGCAAGACACTGTAACCAAAACACAAAAATGTAGCCCAGAACCAAAATACACTAAACAAAATGCTTACGTACATTAATTCCACTGTCGAGCATTTCGACTTCTTACCGTAGCGGTTTCCGTACACTGCAGGACATAGTTGGAACAGTGGAGGTCAGCCGCATGCGGCCCACACTTGAGTCTGCCTGCCTCACTCAACTTGCCTGCTTTCCCCTTGTTACCTCGTCTAATGAACTTCAAGTCTATTTAGAGGAATTTTAGAGGTAATTGAGGTTTCCTATCAAATTATTTTATTATTGTTCATAAAAGCGATTCTATTGTAGTAATATTAGTAGCAAGCAGTAGTGTTCGGTTTATTAAAAAAAACTTGTTAACACTCAATGTGAGTTTAAAAGAAAGTTGGATTTTCAATTGACTTTGATAATTAAACACGCGTGTTCTATTATAAACTTTCTTTTAGTTAATTCAAACAACTTTACAGAAACAAGCTAAATCTCTTTTAAAACTCTATTTAAAAAAAAAACTTTATATTGCCAACCAAATTGTGGGGCACGCACGCAATAAACCAATCGGGTTACTGATATTAATATTCAATCTATTAGTTTGGTTCTAAAGCCGATTAGCCGAATATTCGGCAGATATCGAACGATAAAAATATAGCGTGTTTAGTTTTTTTTTTTGCAGAATTCGATTCTAATGCTTTGGACGTCGATTGTTTGTTTTATTATATTCAGGTTCTGACAGTTTGATCTAAGATAGGATAGACTTGAATAAAATGTGTGTTTTTTTTTGGTATTTTCGTCTACTTACTATATTTTTTCTATATCGTTTCATAATATGTTTTTAGTATATTTTTTATAAATCAACGATTGTTAAAAGCGATTTCCTATGAGGCCCAATGTGCAACAACATTTAGAATGGTATCAGCTGCTTATCACCCTGTGCTAGTCGTAAATGTCTATCGATTCACGAGCAAAGGGTAACTGTTTTATTAGTACAAAGGGACAGGGCTGCTAACTTGTAACTATAGTTACGTATGACATCTATTTTGTTGTTTTGTGCAGTTGATTTGGTAAGAATTGGACCTTTGCTTATTTTTTTTAATCGGTTTGGACATCGAAGTCATATAAGGCCGAAATAATTTTCTTCTTAATATTTGGTGAGTCACCACCACCACCATCACAGCACCAGCTACTGGAGAAATACATTCAGACATTGCTATATAATACTTATATGCCCCTCGTGGGATAAGTAAAAATGAATCTCTCAGCTAAAACAACACAGTGAGTGTCATTACCGTTAAACCCATTTATTTCCTGGACTAAATTCAAGGTGTCTTACAATTTGCACCTGAAGATACGCATCTAATCTACTCTCCTGCCGTGTTTGCATATTTCTTTTGTACTTGAGACACTTACAAACAGTATTTTTCCTTTTTCAGCGAAGACAATTGTATTTTAATTGAAAAAAGATTTGTATTAAAAGAAGTAAAAGAAGTAGGCCAAATGCCTCATATTATTTAAAGCCGAGTATTCGTAGCCAGTTTATTTTACCACTATTAAAACAAACAGAACAAACCTTAAGTAAATAACAGAACTAACTTATTCAGAGCAGACACGATCAAGACAGTCGTTAATTTAATAATTTGCAAACAAACTTTTGTTAAAGTAACTTATTCAATTTATAAGCAGGTATTTTTTATTTTTTTGGAAACTCAAAAAAAGGAATGTGTTATTCAGCGAGTTGGCTGAGGGTCGCAGTGGCCCGCACCCGGCTTCGCCTAACTGCAGTAAGAGTCGGAAAACTTTCGTGAAACATCTTTTACGGGCGCTCGATCGACATGTTAGGTTTTTAGATTTTCACTCGAACGAGCAGCACGGTCCCGTCCCTTAGTTATGGGCCGATGTCTTACTTGTTCGGCCATTTTGATTTTATTTTGTCTTGTTGCTCTTTTGCTTTAGTTGTATGAGCGTTTTACTTTGTCTTGCGGGTCTTGGAAACGAATATAAGTAGCTGTTCTGGCTTTTACTGTTAAAAAATTCAATAGATTGAATCGAACTTCAATCACCAATCTTTTCAAATTGTTTATACAAGCTTTTATTTAGTTTCACCTGTCCCAGTGTCTGTAATCAAATTTTGCAAGTTAAATTTGACACACTTCCCCGTTTCCGATTGAGCTGAAATTTTGGATGTATATGTAAATCGGTTGACAATGTAATATTATTATGACATGAAGCTGATCTCATGATGGACGCAGAAGGTGGCACCCTGGAACCCGGCTTGCGAGCTTTGTTATAAAACGACGCAACCTCATCGCGTTTGGGCTCGTTTGATTCGTCTTGACAAGAACCGTTTCACTGTCCACAGACCACATACGGTCTGTAGAGAGACTTCCATACCAGTCCACAGACCGTATGTGGTCTGTTCCGCCGGTACAATTTCTAAGCCATCTGACACTGTGGACGTAAGAAGAAAGTCTCATACTTAATGCGGACTTGGCAGGACACATCATAAAAAAATAAATACAAAACAAAAAAAAAAATTGGGGATCAAACGAAAGTAAAAAGGAAAGTATGCGCATACCACCTAAGATCTGTGGACTCACGACGTGATTTTTACCGTCCTAAAGTTAAATAAATAACTAAATAAATAAATCCGTTAAATAAAAGGCTATATATATTTTAAAACACTTATGTATAAATTTTAACCGCAAATATACCGACTTTTAATAAAACATAACTGGACTTATGGACTATTCCCACTCTGGAGCCTGGACAGTGAACCTGTTAAGTTGGTCAACTATTATATAAAATTAATACATATCTATACCCCTAACAAATTTCAGATTTTTAACATTATACGAGTACATAGTTTGCTAAAATAAAGATATGTTTTATTTCTTCGAGCAATTGAACAAGCATACAATAAAATATATGAAAATTAGATAGAAATTGGTTACTTACTAAACTGGTTATTTAACATCATAAATACTGAAAAGTAAAAAATAAATAAACGAAAGAATAAAAGCGTGTTAAATTTTAACAGAAAGAGAGAAAAAAAGAGGGGTAACACGCTTTTGTTTGAAAACTTGAGACTGATAAGTACACCAAAAGGTATAAAGTTATATGGTATAAAGTTTAAAGGTTTGAAAATGTATAATTATGATAAGTGGATGATTTTGACCTAGACAAAGGAGCTTCATTATTGTTTGAAGGTTAAAAGGTATAAAATGGCTTATTTCCAATCGGAATAAAATTAGTTGTGACTTTTTAGTTCTTTTTTATTAATAACCAATAAAACTTGTTAAAAAAAAGCTCACTGAAATCATGAATATTAATTTCCATTAAAACCTAACAAATAGAAATTCTTACGAAAGGTTAATTTAACCCTTTCAAAGCCATGATTGAATAACGAAATACTAATTGAATTCCACCGTGCAGTGCGCGTGACGGTACAAACAAGTCTCGAGACAAACATCGTTAATTACACATAAATTACAAATTCCTTGTAGGTTTCAAAGTCGCAACCGCACCAAGTTTTATTAAGTGCTATTCAGAAACGAGACATCATTGTAAAGCATTCTCCAGTTACCAAGAAACACTGTAGGAACTCGAAACCGTGCTGACAGACAGGAATAACTTAATTCCGATGGAGAGCACTTAAAAAAGAATGGGTCTTACAAGACAAGCGCAATTGTTACCGCTCTTCAGATGTGCAGACGGTGTGAAAATCTGTAAAATAATACCCGCGCACTAGTTAAGCCCGTCCCTAGCTGACGATACAATAAAATAAGTAGTACTCAGGGAAACTACAAATTACGAGAGAGCTTGCTCAGCTTAAAATAATTAAGATTCTTTGTTCCGCTTGATGGCAGCACTGGAGAAGCACTGCAAGTAGATGATATTATGAGTATTGCAGTGGCCCGTCAACACAGTCGAATCTAGAAGTTTCTTATCGTCTGTAACTCTGAAAGTTTTCGTTTAATTTTACCGTAACAATTAGCAGCATTTTATCAAGTAAAGATAATAATAATCTTTATTACACAAAAAGTGGTTACAAATTCCCTGACACTAGGGCTAGGTGGATAACCTGTGTTACAATTGCCAGTGCCCTCTCCCGGGAGAAAATACTATTGAATAATTATGCAATAAGATTAACAAAGAAATAAACAAAGAAATAAAAAAGACTAAATTTAGTGTAATGTGTGTGTGCGCAAAAATGAGCAGACTTGTTATTTTTTATTGGCGCACACAAAGTTTTTTCGACAGATGTTGGAGTACTTTGCTAAGTGAGGGTAGCTGGTACAGGGTTATACTGTTAGTTTTGCTCGTAGTCATATTTTTTGTGCGGACTTACTTCGTTTTCTCGTCTCAAGTTTTTGTAATGTTTTACAAAATCATATTTTTGGGCCTCTATTTACGACTATATCTTCTGTTACTATTTCATCTATGTGATGACCAGCTTTAGATGGAGCAAAAAATGTTGTTTTATATGAACAAAACATCGTCAGTGTTATCCTGCCCTCATCGTAAATATAGGTAGAGTATTTCTTTTTTAAAGCATAAGAAAATATATGGGATATTTTCTAATCTCAGAAACCAGACATAGGGAATGGACTGAGCGTTAGCCTTACAAAAGTGACCACTCTATCGAAAGAGTCAAAACGAATGTGCGGCCAATTTCTGTCTCTTTTCTGCAAGCCTTTAAAGAAAATTTAATTTTGATAAATTTTCAAGTTCAATAATATATTCAAAATCAGAATTCTAGAAAGAGCCAACTACTGGCCGCTCATTAGTTTTCTCTCTCGTACTTTTCGGTCTGTATCATAGACATAGAGAATTGGACTTAGCGTTAGCCTCACAAAAGTGACCACTCTCTAGAAAGAGACAAAACGACTTTGCGGTCACCTTTCTGTCCTGTCCCTTTTCTGCCAACCTGTAATAACAAAGGCACAGTGTTCCAATTTTAGTTAATAAGAAAAACATTGAAAATGACAGTGACTAATAATAGAAAAAGTATTAGGTATTTCTATATGTTATTAAATATTATGTCTAGACTGTGAAAGCCAGTAAGGCTTTGGTTCGAGACTAAAAGATTTATTTTTATTATTATTTCTTTCTTCACAAGAGAAAATGAGACATTAAAGATCAAGAATAATGAAAACCTTTTTTTTAATATTAATAATAGAAATTTTATTCTTTTTCTTTTAAGGCGAACTAAGTTTTGATAGCTTTATTTGATTGATTTCACTGATCAATAGTGCGTACATTTGTGCGAACCACAGTAGAAACCTACGTTCATCACACAATCGTCTTCTTCAATGTCCCACTCACCGCACTGACTTCATTCACTCTTCCTTCTTCGTTCAGCCTATCTCTCTGTGGAAAGCGCTCCCCCAGGAAATCAGGATGGCAACCAACCGATTATCCTTTAAAGTCAAAGTTCGCGAGCATATTCGTATGAAGCTGGCAGAATCATCACAATGGTAATGTTTTCCCATTGTGAGTCTCATCTGTTTTAGTATATTCGTGTATTTATGTGTATTTATTAGGTCTTATATTTATGTATAATTAGGTATATATATTTAAAGTTTTTAATAGGTATATGTATGTATATTCTTATATTTAAATAAATATTTATTCCACAGTTTTCGCTACTGCACCTACCACTGTTTGTCTCTGCATCACCCACAGGTTGACTGGTAGAAAATGTGTGCTTAAAGTATAAAATAAATAAATAGTGGTTATGCCACACGAACTCTGTTTAGTAATCGTGTTTTGACTACTTACCCTCGTTACGGAAACGCACTTATTTTTCTTCAATCACCCTCGGTTTTCTTGTGATGAGGTCAAGTTTCTTCCCGGTATTTTAGCGATAATCGTAAATGAACGAGTGCTATACACATATTTGTTTTCGCTATTAATTAAAATTATTTGCATCGTCAGCAGAACAGCTGCAAGACATGGTGACTGTGATGGATGAAGCATATAAGATGAAAGGGATGAATATAAATGTGAATAAGACGAAGGTCATGGTGTTCGAAAGAGAAGAAGATATATCGGTGTGTGATGTGAAAATAAATGATAAGAGGGTAGAGCAAGTATGTTAGTTTGAATATTTGGAGAGTCTGTTTACAAGGGATGGAAGGATTGATAAAGATGTGGAAAGGAGAGAAATTGCAGAAAATAAACTGAGTGGATTGTGACCAACAAGTCAATCCCCAAATAAGCCTCTTTAGGCATAAGCTTGGCCTCTTTGGGCTAGAAGCCTCTTTAGGCACCAGCGTAGCACCATTATGAGCCCATAATGGTGCTACGCTGGTGCCTACGCTTATATATGGAAGTGAATGTTGGGTAAGGCAAAAAAGCATGAAAGTAGAGTAAATGAGCGCGTGGAACTGCGTTTCTTGCGATGCATGTGTGGTGTGACTGATGAGAGGCTGAATAACGATATGATAAGGCAACGGTGCGGTTTAAAAGATGTAGTGACAAAAAATGAAAAGAGTATACCTACTTAGATGGTTTGGTCATGTTGAGAGGATGAATGAAAGGCGAATAACGAAAGGTATTTATAAGGCAGATGTGAGTGGAAACGCCGGGAGGGGATGCGCCAGGAAGACATATAGTGACCTCACTGGTTATGTTCTTCAGAAAGGTCAGTGCGCTGCAACCGGCGTGCGTGTATGCAATGCAAAAGGAGTATGTAAGGAACGTAGCAGGTGGCGTTCTATAGAGTCTGCCTACCCTCATGGAATGAAGGCGTGAGTTTGTGTATGTTTAAATTTTTAGGTTTTAATTAAGTTCTGTGCTTGTGCGAATATGTCGAGAAAGTATATTCTAGATCCTAACTCTTTGTCTTAAATTTGTGGTGAATTGACTTTCAAAAATCAAAGGTGAATTTTTTGTGATCTTCTTTTGAAATGTTACCGCGGGTATTTTCGTTTTGCGGTAGCTCGTTAAGACAAACTTTGCCGATAGCTATTTCAATGGTATGGTAGTCCATACTCTCAGTCCCACAGCAGTCTGAAACATGATCTCTATGCTCAGTAGCCATGAGACCATGTTTCAGATTGCTGTATTTGTCTTACTCCAATAAAAGGCATAAATCCAAAGGCAAGTTCGTAGGACTTCAAATCAGGGAATTTATTAAAGGATCGAAATTCGAAGAAAAATTTAACCGTTTTAGAAAAATCTGCTCGAAAATGTTTCAAGAACGTGGTTACAATTTTTTTGGGTAACCATACTCGTAAAAGTGAGAACCATAGATAATTGATTAAAGTGCTTCTATTGACATATGAAGCTTTGGGTGGCAGTATGTCGCTTAAATTTTTATTTCTAGACTCACATCCGCATTTTTTCCTGAGAATTTGGGGGCTGTAAGTGATGAGCATGGAGAAAGGTTCCATCAGGACATTTCAAAGATGGAAAAGCGAAATCAGGGTAGATGGATTCCAAGAATGTTGGCTGATTACAGCTGGACGATCAAAAGTGACCAACCAGAAGCCAAATATTCCAGAAAATCGTAGACCTTTAATTTACAAACCAAATTATTCACATGTTTCTGGAGAACTATTTAATATTTTCTTTATAATTCATGTTTCTTAATCAAATAAAATTCATACGTGATAAAAAAAAACTGCGTATTTTTATTCACAAACCTAATACATAGAAAAAACAATAAAAAACGTTCGTGTGGCACGACGAAGTTAAAATTTTGTTAACCAGTGTAAATATATCGATTAAATTTCAAAGATTAGACTGATATCTTACAAGCATATATACATTAAAGTCATAACATCATTAGACCAATCAGAAGTCTAGAAAGAGACAACTACTGAGCATATAATTATTCGCTTTGTCTCTCTCGTACTTTTCGGTCTGTATTGACTGCCCTACTGATGAATACGGAACGCTCAGTACATACTCTAATGGTCTGTTTACACTGCACAACTGATAAATGATTTCATTTCTGTAAGTAGGTGTGTATAAACAATTTTTCAACACACTTGCTTATAAAGTGGCTCTATGGTCACCGCAATTAGGCACAGAATGACACCCATAATCAAACTATGACTTTTTCATTGCTATAACTCACTAGTGAGTTATAGATTTTTTTTTTAATTTTATTGGTTGAGTTGCTTTGTTCTTATAAAAAATTTTATTCAATAAGAAGATCGTGTTCAATAGAACAAATAATATAGGCACCGGTACCGGCAGCGGAGGCACAGTCAATAAATTAATGTTCCTATTGCTTGCTCATTTCATGCAACTTCTTATTTAAATAGATAATTTTAACTCGTACGTGTTTAATAAATAAAACTTTCACTCAAATATAACTTTTGTTTTCTCTGTAATAAAAGAAAACTTTAAATTCCCCATTTTGTATGTGGCAAAATAGGCGTAAACCCTATGCGCGGAAAATAAAAAAAAACTCATCTCTTTAGTCTGTGGGCGATCGCAATGAGCGCGAAAACTGATTAATTTTTCCCGCCATAGCGAAACATTTTTCACAACTCGTTTTCACTGTTGAAATTATAGTTATTTATTAATTAAATTAAGAGGAGTGGTGGCCCAGTGGTATCGGCCCCGACTTACGAGTTTGTAGGTCGTGAGTTCGAACCCTGACAGGCGCTTTACACATCACCACTGCTCTTAAAACGGTGAAGGAAAACATCGTGAGGAAACCGGCATCTCCTAGAACCAAAAAATTCGAAGACATGTGACATCTACCAACTCGCACTGGGCCCGCATGGCGGATTACGGCCCACTCCCTCTCGAAGAGAGGAGGCCTGTGTCCCAGCAGTGGGACCATTATAGGCTGATTATGCTTATGCTTATTAATTAAAATGTCTACAAGTACTAGTTACGAAGAAAATGATTTATGTTATACACCACCCGATGTAAGATGTGAAGCTCTTAACGTTATGGAAAGTTTACTACCTGAAAACTCCAAGGAAAAATATCTATTAACGTACCAAAATTTCATAAAATGGCAAAACAGCAAGAATACGCAGTCTTTTTCAGAAAATGTGTTCATGGCGTACTTAAAATAATTATCTTCTAATTACAAACCTAGCTCTTTGTGGTGTTTATACTCAATGTTAAAAAGTACAGTCCGAACAAAGAATGGAGTGGACTTAAAAACATACTCTAATTTGTCAGCTTATCTAAAGAGACTATCCGATGGATTTAGAAGCAAGAAATCAAAGGTTTTATCGTCTGACAATATTGAAAAATTTATAAAAGATGCTCCAGATAGCCAATATCTGGCTAATAAGGTTAGTTAAATTAATTTTAAATATCTACGCGACTTCAGCCTGTGTTGTGTGTTGAACCTAATTATTGTTTCTTTTTTTTTCAGGTTGCTTTAATATTTGGTGTAACTGGTGCCTGTAGGATACAAGAATTAACAAATATAACCGTAAAAAACATAGAGAACCATGGCCAGATACTTTTAGTAAAGGTACCTATCACGAAAAATAAAATACCGAGGTCATTCACCATACACGGTCCATTCTATGAAATTGTTAAGAAGTATGAAAATTTGCGGTTACCAAAAGCAAAAACTGACCGTTTATTTCTAAATTACCAGAATGGTAAATGTACCTGTCAGCCTATAGGTATAAACAAATTTGGATCTATGCCTAAAGGAATCGCAAAGTTTTTAGGTTTAGCGGATGCTGAGAGCTACACTGGACATAGTTTCAGAAGAACATCTGCTACATTGCTAGCTAATTCAGGAGCTGATATAATGACTTTGAAACGTCATGGTGGGTGGCGATCTAGCAATGTAGCAGAATCATACGTAGAAGATTCCATACAAAACAAGAAGGAAATTTGTGCAAAAATCACAAAAAGAATTAAACTTGATTCTGAGGCGCTTCCTACTGACGAAACACCAAGTACATCCAATAATTGGATTTCACCTACCTACACGAATAATCAGCCATCTCAAATTACAATAGAACATGACAATATTTCAATAAATAATCTATCTGATGAGACCGCTATGCCATCAAAAACAGTTAATTATAATTTTACTAACTGCACATTTACTAATTGTTTCTCTAAATAAACTTTTTACCTACTAAATAAAATGAGTTTTTTTTTGTTATTTTATTCACAAGTATGTTAAAAAACGTCGTATGATACACGTGTGTATTGATGATTACCGTCCTCGGCTCTCTTAATGTTACACACTAGTACCATAATGTACTATTACACGTCAATCATATTTACTATCTACAGAATAAGTACGGAACGCTTAGTCCAATCCCTAAAATGAATAAAATATATTTTGTGTATTATTTTGCCATCGACACCCTAAAAAGAAGTTAATTCTCTATATCTATGCAGATAACAGTACGAACAAGCCGCAATATTTTAACCTCCATCGCAAATTCGTAAGTCGTAGTGCCAAAAAGTAGTTGGAATTTCACGCAAGGTAAGTTTGAGAGGTGTCAGATTCAAGTGGCCACGGCGCGAGGCGTGCGAACTATGTCTTTGTTTAAAGACGCTTTCTGTGGCGACGATGTGTTTATTTGACGACACCTATAAGAATTTAACAATAACACGTCTTGCACAGGAGGTTTTGGGGTAAAGTTTTGATTTATTATAAGAGGGAGAGGAGTTAGATATAGCGATCTTGACAAAAAATCTTTAAAATTTCAATTTTAAAGATTTTTTGTCAAGATCGCTTTTGCCATGAAATTATTTTTTTCTGGATCAGGAAACTATGCTAGCACACTGGGGCTTAGTTAATAATACTAACAATGATACATATTTGACAAAAAAGATCAAAATTTACACATTTTCAAGACAGGTACTGTTTAATAAAATAATAAGGCACTAAAACAGCGGCCTACGGCATTAAGTCCGCCTCTGTACATTTGTGTGCTTAAAGTATTAAATAAATAAATAAATAAAACGGTGAAACTTGACAAATTGTCGTATACAGTTATTATTATTATTAGTTATTATTATACCGATTCTCCCATCAACACAACTTATTCTCACACCATTGCACACCAAAAATGATTCCATTACTGACATTTCAAACCCCTTATCTACCACCGATCACGACACTTGTTATCAACACAGTCAATTCATAAAGTCGCGTCCTAAAAACGTGATACCACAAAGAGTATCGTTCTACCGAGGGAGAGCGAGGTCACGCCAGCTTCGGAGAGCCCTTCGCTTTGTTCCTCTGGCAACAATGCCTCACTGAGAGTCCACAAGAGCATACTTGTATCGGATGCAAGCGATGTTTCGTTGGCGAGGATTAGGGCTTGCGGCCAGGACTGTACTTAACCACGAGACTTTAATGCGAAAGAAACGGTTCAAAGGATCCCTTGAATGTTGAGAGGGAAAATTGACGGTTCGAGATGAGGGGATAAGGTACAGATGGATTTTGGTTGTTTTATTTTTATTATTGTTTTTTTTTTGTGTGGAGAGAATGTTGACATTACGTGACCACCATAAAATAGGCTTCATATATTAACGATGTCCTAATGTGCAATGATTATGATTTAAAGCAATATTATTAGTGTTGAATTGAGTGCGAAGCAATGCATATAAAATCAACCTTTAAAAAAAAAATACTATACGAGTGTGACGTGTTTCTCTGCTTTAACAATTTTGGTGTGTAGAAATATCAGACCTTTTAAAATCAGATCTTTTGATATTGTTAATCCTTGAACAAGCCATACATTCATCACAAATAATTTGTTGCTATATCTAACGCATGAATGAGATCTTATGTTAATGATTTTCCGATATTTTGTTGCTTAGTGTTATATTCTGTGGTTACCGCTCGGCTTTTCTAAGTCCGTCCCTGTTTGCGTAGAGTAGTAATTATACGATATTTATGCGCGTTGCCCCTCCCCCACTCTTGTCTTGAGAGCTGGCTAAGAAGAAAAGCGACATGAGTGTCAAAACTTAGGAGCCATAATTCTCTTTTAGCGAGCGAATTCTTGTTAACTTAGAAAATTAATCTCTCAACCAACCAACTATAAAGAACTTCAATTCAAATGCGATCAAAGCAATCATAAGCCTTGTAAGCTAGAGCCTGTAATAATGCTGTAAAGAATCCTCGTCTTTCGCTTCTCTATTAATAAAAGTACGCCATGCTAAAGCCGCGTTCGTAAAGCCAGTGGGTAACGGCTTCCAGTTGGAATTGTAAAAAGTTTAATATTTTTATAAAAAAATTATTAATCACTGCGTGGAATCGTAAAATTCTTCGCAAAATACAGAAAAACAAAATAAAATTTTCCATTTCCAAGTTCCGTGCTAGTGTAAAAAGTTTTCATAAAATTTAATTAATCTCACACGTATGTGTTCCGCGCATTTTTACATGAAAAGTTAAAATATATCGCCGGCTACACTGGCTGGGAAGTAGGCAGTGGGCACACCACACGTTACACATTGCGTAGGAGTACAAAGTCCAGCTAAATACCGGAAGATGTGAGCTCTCCTCGCTTTGTTACTGCGACAGTGAAAAGGAAATGTCTTTTCCATTTTTCCAAGGTTCAAACCACTGAATACTTGCCCATTTGATAATACAAAGCGGCCTTAGTGAAACACGGTGCGGATTTTCGGGATTATTAACGGCAAACAGTAAGAATTATTTATTACCAGGTTCACTTCCGAAGTGCTTAACAACAAAACCGCGTAATCTACGTAATTAACCGTTGCGCACACGCGCGAAACACCTTACTTATACGTGACGTGTGAACGTTATTAAACTAGAACCGTGTAGGTTTTTAACAAATAATGCACCTAATTATTATTTCCTTGGTCACAAGCTGTATGAAAGGAATGAGACTTTCGGAAAACCACGTGTTCGTGGGTTGGTCGTGTGCAATTGTGCAGGACCGAGCACCTTTATTGCAGTGCCCACTATTTTCTGTGCAACGGGTGCACGGGAAGAAATAAAGGCGCCCGAACAAAAAGGACATTCTTTTAAAGTTCTTTATTTCAAGGGATTGTAGCAGTAAAGTGCGGTTTAATTGCATGGTAGAACTTTCACAGTTCCACACTTTTATTTGTATTCGATGAATTTAGATTCGATTTCTTTTAGTTCGCGGATCGCGCCCGCCTCGCGTTCGAGAAATATAGAAGAAATAGTTGCAATTTTCTCGGCATCTCCACTTTTACTGTAACAATAATAAAACTACGGCACTTAATGGAAACTCGTTTACGTTTTGTTGTTTTTTTCGAATAATGAATTTGCAGCGATAGGTAAATTGTAGTTTTACGATTGCGTCATTGTAGTTCAGGTAAAGGGCGACGTTTGAGAAGTTGGCGTGTGTTCGACTTTGTTCTGGAAGAAGGTCGTGTCGTGTCGCAAAAATTATCGAAGTTTCTTGTGTCCAGTGAGGAGCGACTTGGAAGTTGGTGGTTGTTGGCGGCGACCGGTCGCTTCCGTCCCCGCTGCGCTCCGTGCCGCGCCGTACCGCGCCCGCTGACCTATGCCGCGAGACAATCGCAAGCCAATAAAACTTTTACTGTGCGCTATGATTTTGGAAACATTTTGCGAGATGAGTTCTATAAAATTCGTAATTTATTCAAGCCAGTTTGGACGTTACTTCCACTTTATTGACGTTTACGAAATAAGCTCTACAACGACAGGATTTGTTACTTTATATTATTATACTCTAAAACTCGTGGGTTGACAGAATTTTTATTGAAATAGAAATAGTGCCGTAGTAATATTGTAGGTAGTAACTTTGGTAGTTAAAAGACAACATGTGCCAAGTAATATTTACAGAACTTGTAAATGATTTTTGTTGTTTGATTTGTCGCAGGGCTACTAAAACAAAAATAAATATAACATCGAAGTTTGTTTCCAAATCTATCAGCTTTCCCATTAAATAGAGAGAGTATGAAAGTATCTATTTAGTTGGAGATTCTATTAATTTTTTGTTGTAAAGTAAAAGTACGCCACAAAATTTCCTGAAAAAAGATGACGATCTTGTCTTTGAAATGGACTTTTTCTTTACAAAGAAAACATTTTACCTGTTTATATTTTGGATGTTTGTGGGGCGGTAGGTTGGGGGGTGAGTATAGTGGTGGGAGTGTGTGCGGGGTGAAGCGGGGGGATGAGATAAGAATCAAATAGATGTTGTTTCGCTGCATGGCGCTCTGTCGCAGGGACATATGCACGTGGTGACGTGTGGCCACCACGTCTTGACACTTGCAGTAAGATATTGTTACACTAGTGGATAATATCTTAGCTGCTACTGTATGGTTACGTTACCAAGAATGTTTTGGGATATTTGGAGTTCTTTTCCTTTACTAGGTTAGTAGAACACTTGAGTATCTAAGACGTTGGAGTTTTGGAAAAGTTTGGTTCCAAAATACTTGACAACTTGTCAGGTCACACAAGTTTATAGAAGAACGGATAGCTCTTCATCCATTATGTTTAATAAATAGTTTTTTTTTTTATAAGTGTAAAAGTCCTGTTTAGTTTAATTTTCATTGATGTGTAAACTACTGTAAAATCATCTTCTTAGCAGTAAGCCACGCAGTTTATAAATGAAACAAATAAGGACGACGAGAACAAATATCCCAACCTATCCTAACTAGTATTATAAATGCAAAAGTGAGTTTGTTTGTTTATTTGTTACGCTTTCACGTTAAAA
This sequence comes from Atethmia centrago, assembly GCA_905333075.3. Taxonomy (NCBI): domain Eukaryota; kingdom Metazoa; phylum Arthropoda; class Insecta; order Lepidoptera; family Noctuidae; genus Atethmia; species Atethmia centrago. The sequence continues at coordinate 21,490,297 of HG995378.1, read as the reverse complement.
CCGCTCAACGGATTTAGATGAAAATTGGCACATGGGTAGATCATGATCTGGATTCGGATATACTTTTTATCCCGATATTCCTACGGGATCGAGAGTTATGCGGGCGAAACCACGGGTGCAGCTAGTATTTTCATATAGACACCGCAACGTGAAATAGTCTCGTCTCCAGCGATCTCAAGATATTTATTTGTCTGACAGACAGACGAATGAGTGTTGCGATAAAAGCTACGTTTTAGAAATATGATTCGTAAAGTCTCAGTAAATATATAATATTATAATACAATATTTTACGGACGCTTTGTAACAAAAACATGTAAAGCAAAATAACTCATTTAACGCCAAAAATAAACTGCACACTGGAATATTGTAAAATACAAGGGGGAGTGCGATGGGCCCGTAACAACATAAAATATTTCTGGTAATATTGCGGTTACCTACGACAAGCACTTGTGCGGCGTTCAAAGAGATTTTTATAAATAATAGCTTTTTCTGCGTACTATGTTTTCACGGAATATTTAACAAAAACAATGCGTTAGCGAATGCGAACATTATTTTTATACCAACTTTCCACAATTGTTCCCGGTTTTATATGTACACGAAGTTGCGGTGGAAATATTTGTCGCTAGCGACGTGTAATAGCTAGCTTCGTATGAGTGGAAATGTTAACCCTATGAAATACCTGCATCTAAAGTTATAATTTAACAAAAAAATATATCTACAAACAAAAACCGCACTTGTCATAAAATCATTACAATTTAATTAACCATAATTCAATGAAAAAAAGCATCAAGACTACAAACGCGCACTATATTTTTCACCTGAAGTATGTTTCGGCTGACGTAACAGTCATGAAACGTATTTTGGCAGAGCGATAAGGAAATGACACAAAGAAAACAAACTACAGTCCGCTTCGGCCGAAAATTTGTAAGGGCGGGGGGAGAGACGGGAGCGAGCGCGGGAGAAGACCCGGAGCGATAGCGTCGCGGGTCGCGTCAAACTTATTGGAACGGTGTCAGAGATCGTTCGCACTATCTACCTTTGCACTCGTTTCCTCCTCTACCCGCTCAAACAAAAGAGCGCTCTAATTAATTTCGAGTTTTTTAATATCGGTATTCGTATTCTGTCTTACTGTGACTCAATTAGCGCGGTAGGAATTCATAAATAGTTTGAAAGCTTTTAAATTAAATGTTCGTTGAACGACGCATTAAATAACGCGCTAACTGAACGCTTTAATTCGGTTTGGTTTTCAAGTATGTTCTTGTCAGTTGTTTAAGTATTTATCTTTACTGAAAATGTTGATAGATAATTAAAGTGTAATTAAGGATTTAAAAGCTTCTCCATCGTTTTTCATCTGCTGCGACAAAGGGAAAATCCTGAAGACAGAAAATAGTTTTTATAAAAATCCATCAAGCTACAACGGTCAGCTACGGAAAACCGTCAGAGCTCCATTCGCTAAGCCTTTGTCCAGTATAAGACTGTTAAAGAAAGACCTGTAATAGGACAGACATTTGTAAGATTGCCTCCACTCGTAAACCAGATCGATATATCGCAGGCATTGTATATTCACCAGCCTATTTCAGGCTAGAAATGTTAGAACCGACCGGACACGCCACGCGAACACGATTGACGTATTATAGTTTTGTCTTGGAATAGCTTTCGTAGAAACGATTTCAATGGCCGTCGACCCATTTAATTTAACAGACAATGTACACTGAGTGCAGAGCGGCGATTTGTCAAGGGAATGAATTTCAACAAAGGGCGTATTCATTTGAATGGCAACTTGTTATACAAGACCGTTTTAATTTCATAAGTCGTTTATCATAATCAAGGCGGGTGGTGGTACCACCAGCGGCCAGCGACGGACCCATGTCAGTGTCTGAAGGAAATGTCACATACCTGCTCGGACAATGCGGACATTTTGTGGACACGGCTTTGCTATACTTGCTCGTTTTAGGGTTTAGCTTAAATGATTTAACTGGTTATTTTTTTAAGTATATGGCAAAACTGCTTTATCGTTCGGGTTTCTCACAGAAATACGTGTGACCGAGATATTTGTCAACTCGCTTGGGTGATTATAGGCACCGGCGGAGTCGGGCGGTGAATTTATGTCGAGACATTATAGCCTACGGTGGAAATAGATTATCTGTTTTACCTACTTACGTGCGACAGTGATATAAAGCTAAGCCAGTTTCTTTTTCGCGGCTAAAACTTGGGCCACATTTATTTGTAGATACCTCAAGCCAATGTGTATCAATTAACATAAATAAACGAAGAAAAAAAGACGAACAGCTTTGTTTAAGTTTCGCTAAATTGAATTCATTGGGTTATGAGAATAGTTTCCCAGTTACATTCAGGGTATACAATAGTACATTATCATACAAGTGTGCTATGTTGGTCATTACACTCAGTGGTATTATTCACGCGAGCCGCAGGCGAGCGCGATATGGGAGCCGAGTGTGTAATGATCAATGCACACGCGTTTTATACGACATTTTTCAACACACTGGCGAGGAAAAAATAGATTTGTATTGTTATTAACTTTTAATTACTGAAACAATTAGTAAAAGTACAATTCTCGAAATGATACCGATCTGATAATAATTAACCACACAACGAAACTGTGAACAAATATTGATGAAAAATGGCACGCTGGTGTTGTTTTTCGCGCAGGTGTAAATAAAAGCACTGGCAAATCCGCTAAACAGCCTATATAAAATATATATACTAAACACAAAATAATGTTTTGCATATGCAAATTAAGGTTAATATGTAGTAAAAAATATATCCTTTGATGAAATGATGCTAATTTTGATGATTGATTTACTATATCTAACCTAATAGTTATTACAAGGTGTTACTAGTGCGGTAAGTTGGATTTTACAAATGAGTAGACGAATGTAAGCCCGAGACGAAGTCAAGGACTTAGGTACTATTATAGTCACGAGTTTGTAAATACCAATTTCCGCACGTGTGGCATACAACGTTTGTCAACACATTTGCGTAAAAACAGTATGTTTAAACAATTAGACTATTTTTAATAACAAATAAGAAATTATACAGTTAGGTCACTACTCTTGGAAATGAATAGTAAAATTTGAACAATTATCGATTTTGGCGGCAAGAGACCATGCTTTGCAATTTGCGCCTCATTCAAGAAATCAGGTTCAAAAGATTCCATATTAAATCGGATTCCTTGCTTGAACTCATATTATTATTTTGTTTACAAAGTCGCAACAATCTTTGACGTTTCTAATATGAAAATGGCGCGAACAGCAAATGACGCCACGTGCGTGTGGTGAAAATTAGAACTACATCTTTCGTCTCATTTTCTCTTTAGTATTAAAGTGAGATAAACGTATTGAGCAAAAGCGCTTCCAAGGAGGTTCGATCATTCAGCTTATTTATTCTCGTAATGTGACTGCCTTGGTGGAACTCTTATATATTTTTATGGAAATAAAAAAGAACCGAACAACGGAGTATGCGGTAAAACAGGTACTTAGGTGAGAGTACATATTTTACCGCACATTCCGTTGTATGGTGCGTAATTTTTAAATTAAAAAAACACGAGTGTAGAATATGCTGAATTATGAACCTAAATGCGTTGCCATAAGAGTCACTTTACAAGCAAGTGTGTTGTTTAAGTACATTTTGCTTTATGTACTAGAACAAAATTAGTTCTTATTTAATAAAAAATCTCCTCCACAAATTTCAATAATCGAAATGTAGCCCGGATTCAAGTAGATCGCTAAATAGTTGGTGGCAGCCAACATCCCTAATCTAATATGCCCGATTCGACTCGCTCGGGTCGGGTATGTGTGTGTGTGGTATGCCCGGGTCGGCACTGCAATCTTCGACCCACTGTGGTAGGAACTGTGACGTTCGCCTCTCTATTACCTCCGTAACGCCACACTTGGACCTTCGCTGACACAGACTAATTATGTTTATAATTTTCGACCTGTTTCTAATATAACATGTCACTGTTTTGGTAGAATTTAAATGAAACCCCGCATTACTTAACTCCCTCGTTCAATACAGCTATGTAATCAATACCTATTAATTATTTCGAGTACCTACGGCAGGTGTAATTGAAGAAAATTTCACCATGTAATCTGTTACAATCGATCAGTTGGATTTTATTTCCGCGAATTCTTCTTCGTGTTATCGTCAACAAGTAGATTAAATTCACTTCCGTCGTTCTAATTGGAGTTGTGAGCGAGGTTTAATATGTACGTACACGTTCTAAGGGTAATTTTAAACATTATAAATGTAATTTGCGTCCAAATATTAGAGTGGGCTATAAAACATTTATGACAGGATCTTTTCATGGTAGGAATGGACTGGATTAAGTGAGAAAAGCACGCTGTATGCATAAAGTATTATACAATGGAGGTATATTCAAATGTGCAGGATATTCGCAGTATGTCGAGTCAGATTGTTGACTTGAGACGATCTCATCGCTATTGTGAAGTGCGCCATAGGGGATACCCATAGTACCTACGGAGCGTCGGTAAACGATCGAAATCTAAATAATAAAGATCGCGAACCATCCCCCTAGCTGGATAGGCTTAGTCGTACAAAATTGGAGTAATAAAAGAGGAATGCTCGCAAAAGTTTTGCAATAAAGCCAACGAGTATCGACTGTTAAGGAGTAAAGAGTTCTCCGCTGTAACGCTACACGAGGGTACGCTGTTGCGTGTTATCAGACCAAGGATTTCACGTGTAATATGTGTATTCCGGAGAATTATTAACTTGCTTATGTTTTGAGAAAAATGTGCTATGAGGTTTTTATGAACATCGGAGTTATTTTGGGATCTTACTCGTAGCGTGTTAAGATATAAAATAAAGGGGTAAACTTATCGTGGGCTTATATAATTCATAATTTTGGTAGATTTTGATAGCAGTAGACTCAATCTGTGTGGTTCTTTCCTCAAAAGACCATTTTAGACACCAATCTACATGGTCTTCACATGATCTGACCAAGAATATGTCTGGACTTTAAAAGAGACTGTGACCTCCGAGTTTGTTTCGGCCTTTCTTCTCAGATTAGTCAAATAGGAAACGCCGAGCTCATCTAGTTTTTTTTCTAAATATGATTGACGTATAAAAGTGTTTGTGCAAACCAAATTACAGAAAATAAAATCATATCATCATTTCATTTTATTTCATAGAGTGTTCAACAGCAAATAATCTTGATTATAAACTTGATTTTTGTTTTTAATGAATGCAAAGATTCCCAATTTTCTCTCTCTATGTTATTCTCAAAAAAAAGCCTTATGAAATAGTATGTTTTCCAAAAATATGTTACCACTTTTTAAATAAAATACCTGCTTCCCTTTGCCGTCTTAAGCCGTCCGCCATATGTAAGTAAAACTTCATTTCTCGAGTAACATCTAGAAAGTTCGATCTTATTTCCACTTTTAGCTTACTTTGGGAATATAGGACACATGCAAGGAACTAGGTAGCGAGCGAGACTCGAACTGGTAGATGCATCAACGAAATTACAATGATCGTCGGCGAGAATTTCATACCGGATTCTGATAGATATATAGCGAAATAGTTGCAAAAACTCATGTTTATTAACATCATTCCCTTGAGCAAAGAAAATGATATGACTTAATGAAATATGTACATTTCTATTTTGGTAAATGTAGCATAAAAATAACACCCATTTGTTCAAATAAAATAAAATCAAATCAAATCAAATTTATTCGTAAATGTAGGTTTCAATACCATCATCATCATCATCTGCCTAGCCTTTTCCCAACCATGTTGGGGTTGGCTTCTAGTTTTACCGGATACAGCTGAATACCAGTATTTTACATGGAGCGACTGCTTATATGACCTCCATAACCGTTACTGGGTAACACGATACCCCTTGGTAAGACTGGTTGTCAGACTTTGGAGCTTCCAACGACCCGTAACGACTGTCAAAGATCTACAAAAGACAGCCGGGACCAACGGCTTAACGTGCTTTCCGAGGCACGGAGGGGTCTTGGTATGTAAAGATGTTCACCAATCTACGGACCAACCGCGGTAAGCGTAGCTTAACCTGATCGATCGACCCGTGCGGCTGTTATTACTTAGCCACAAGCCCCTTTATACCATATGATGTTATAATAAGATGGTCAGTTCGCTACATTTTACTCGAGCTGCGCTGAGCGATTTGTATGCTACAAATAATAATAATAATAATTAGTGGTGTCGAAACAACGTGTTCTACGAGATCTTTCCGTCAGTGCCTAAGTATGTTTACACCTGCAAATTGGCGGCATTGCGTAAATTCAAGCAAATTGGTTTTTCATTTTGTTAAATTACATGCCATTATTTCTGAAAGTTTTTTCAAAGCACTGCACGAACAAAATCTTTCAATAATCAATTGATAATCTAACTTTTCAGAGACGAATTTAAAACGAGCTGCAGCAATAGTTAGATTGCACCGTCCACCATTAAATTTATAGTACACATCGCTAAATCAGCTCATCCGCAGCGTTCAAAATCACCCTCGCCCATATTTGAGAACGCCCTTTGTAAGTATTGCCCTAATGAAGGCGCATAGACAAATTAAACAGACCCCATAGAGTAACGAGTCTCGTTCCAAAGATGCTTCTCTAACGTTTTTCGAGTGTTTCACCTGGAAAATAATTACATGGTTTCTGTGACGTATGGGTGCTATTTAAGCTCGCCCTAAGAGTAATTGCCGACGATAAACAGGAGCAATTAAAACATTGCCACGCGACGCACGCCTTTCTTTACACCGTCGGTAATACAGATTTGTTGTAAGCGCGTTTAGTTCTGTTGTCTACAATTGCGAGATGTATAATTTGTTGTTAGTACGGAATGATTGCGAAGATAATGCTGGAATTTATTTATGTTGCTCTGTGCATGCTGATCAGGAGGAGGAAATGCTAGGGATTGAAGTTTCAGGAGGAAATGCTAGGGATTGAAGTTTCATTTGCTTTTCTGTTCTTGCCTCCCCTTTATTTTCTACGGGTGGGAACAAACGAACTTAACCTATCGTAATTTAAGTTACTCAAAATGTTGAACTCGTTTTATGTCGATAGCAGCTCAAAAGTATTATGTCGAAAAGAACGTAATTTCGGCGACTCACTTTAAGTAGCTTTACTCTCCGTTCTTACGGAGCGTAACTGAAATCTAGGGATCAGTAGGTACCTGTCACTCTAGGTATACAACGAGGGAACAGGACTTAAACACAGCAAAAGAGTAAAGTGGACAGACAATTACCAAGCAATACGCATACAACTGTCCAATGACAGCTGTTGTGTTGTCAAAAATGCACACAACAACAATTTGTTGTGTGCGTTTAACTTTTATGCACAAAACACGCTCCGACGAATGATGACAAAGACTTTGCCACTTAGCTCACGCTCACACACACTGTTAAAATGCAGATGGAAGCGTAATTAGTTGGATGCTTACTGTATTTTGTATTACGTTTCATACTAGTATGAGTTGGTTAGCTCTCTATCTTCTATAAGGCTGTTTCGTGATGGTCTGACTGTCAGACAAAGGCCTGAAAAGGATATTAATTAAGAAATTTCACCAGGATCTATAAGTTAATTTGAGTTGACTATTACCAAATTCAGGAAAAATATTTTTATTTATTACTTTTCTTTCTTTATCCGTCACAAGTTCAGAACGTATTCTACTAGCAAGACGTTATAATAAGTATTTTTTTATTTTTATTTTAAGGGCTTTATTGCTGAGGGATAACGTCACCCTGTAACATCAGCACAATCAACTTAACCTAAAGACACTTTTTCATTCTGAAGTTAATACTTACTTTTAAATAAAGAATTAAAGTTTGTACAGTATCCTAGCTTGTTCCCATAAAGGACAAGCCACTTCAACACACTCCAATACGTATGGGAGTGGCGCGAGGAGGCGAAACGCCGGGGCGTAAGTCCGCTGCCGCGAGAAATCGCGGCACAGCGGACGGAGCTCCGGCGGGATCTCATGGCGTCATGGAAAGTACGGTTGTCGCAACCCAGTGCTGGGCACGCCACGATTGCGGCGATAAGTCCCCTCTTTGAGGAGTGGCTGGAGAGGCGCCACGGCGTCCTCACCTTCCGCCTGACGCAGGTCCTCACCGGACACGGCAGCTTTGGGAGGTTCCTGTGTCGGATAAGGCGGGAGGAAACGTCCGGGTGTCACAACTGTGTGGATCGCCCGGAGGACACGGTGGAGCATACGGTGGAGGTCTGCCCGGCTTGGGCAGAGCACCGCCGTGTCCTCGTGGAGGCGATCGGCGGCAGAGACCTCTCGCGTCCGGCCCTGGTTCAGGCCATGGTACGGAGCGAGAGGGCATGGGCAGCCGTCACCTCCTTCTGCGAAGCAGTCATGCTCGCGAAGGAGGAGGCGGGACGGTTGAGGGAAAGGCACGTTTCACGCCCTCTCACCCCTAGCCGCCGCAGGAGACGCCCTGGGCGTCGGGAATCTCGGGCGGATTTCCAGCCACCGTAGGCGCGGGCTTGCGGACGGTGAGCAATGGGTAGCTCACCGCCCGGTAAGGACCAGGCCCGGGTCGACGGCGCGTCGTATTCCACGCGCGCCTCAAAGAGATGTCGTCAGCACAAAAGTAGGGGTCCACTAGGGCCGATGCCTGCCGGGGTCGCGGGAAGGTACTTATGGGTCACCGAGGCCCCCGCAACACAGGCAACAGGAAGGAATACGGGTGGGTTTTAGTCAGTAAGAGTCTGACACACCCTCCCGCTCCGCCCAGAGCGGGAGAAGTTATTTGATGATTTCCCACTTACAAAAAATAAAAAAAACACACTCCAATATCGTATTTATTCTTTGGACCAAGTAAATTAAATCGCAAAGCTTCATTCGGCACACACTCCATCAAAACATGTTGCACATCTTCAACTACTCCACATTCTTCACAGTTGGGTGACGTAACTTTTTCATTTAGAAAACCAAACTTTCTTGATGAAACGTGACCGGAGTGAAGTCTTAGTGACATACATAAGTAAATCACTTATGCTAAGTAGATTTTGATCAGTCCAATTATACACTGGAAGCTTTGGTTGGATGGTCTTGTACCAAGTTCTCTTTTCTGTTGACCTCTGGTTAAAGTATTCACTCCACACATCTATACACTGTTGTTTTATTAAACTTATATAATCTGTATATAAAGGAGGAACATTTACCGAAATTCCATCAGACACGGCTTGGTTGGCCAAAAGATCTACTCTTTCGTTATCCTGAATCTGTACGTGAGACGGGATCCACTGTAAAACTACCGAAATTGAGTTTTGATCTAATTTAAATATATACTCAAATATATAATCAAGCCTACATGAGGATATCGGTACTCCTCACACGGATGAAGTGCACCGACCCAAGTGTTGCAACGAACTCTTCGAGTCTGATAGAATGACAAATTTATCATGACTAATTGAGTTAACATAAGAATAAGCCTCTGCTATTGCAATTAACTCGACATGCATGATGGAGATATCAGAGTCAAATTTTACATTGGTATTTAATTGTGGATCCCAAACCACATTGCCACTACCAGGACTACTCTTAGAATCATGTGTGTAAATCTTATAGAAATCAACATATTCCTCTTCCATAAAATTTGTGCAGATTTAATGTCGTTTAGGCTTGTTATAGATGGATATTATGTTTAATAGTCATATGAACATTGATTTTGCTGACCCATGGCCCCAGATAAAACATTTTAATCAACCCAACCGAGTGGACAGCAGAAGATTTAAGCTTATTGTAAATTGAGACCAATAGAGGTTGTTTTCTACCTCTCCAATATTGAGAATTATTAATGTTTAAAGTTAACGACTTTATCAAATTGACTCAATGCTCTCCGGAAAAGACATACATTTTAGTTTGTATTTGTCTCCTAGAGATTTCCTACGAATATGCAATGGAGATAGATTTAATTCATTCTCCATCACGTGGATGGGGTTCTTCTAATAAAGCCACCAATAACACGAAGAGATTTGTTTTGCGCTTTGTCCAATTTAGATAAATGGCACTTTTAACTAAAATCATACAAGTTTTAATAAGTTATATAATGGAATTTAAATATGTATTCTCCTGTTCGTGTTTCCACTGCCATCGCTACGGCTTAGCAAGGGACTAAGCAGTAATGATGGCAGTAAATTGCGTGTCGATCATATTCGGTGGTTGACAATCAATACATCAGAGTGAAAGGTTTCATTTTAGGTTAATTTATCTGTATTTTTTAGATCGAATAAACTGACATATCGATTATTCAGAACGATTATTTATTTGGCAACACCAACCGGTGACGGTTGACAAGTAGTCAAGGAAGGCGCGATCAGGCAATCGATTTTTTCACTGGGTATTGGAACGAGCGGAAAAACAACAGTAATTGTAAATATGTTTTACGAATATGTTTTAGTAGATTGTTGGATTGGAGTAATTAATAGTAGGTACATTATTGCAAAGGCCGTGAAATAGGCAATTGCCATTTCCGCCGAGAGATATATAGTGCTCTTCTCAAAAGAATGCAGGGAAATAAAACATACTTACTTTTTATATTATATATTTATTTTAATTAATATTATTGACTTCGCTGGAAGCAGGTTTTCCATTGCCAATTTGGCTTCTGATCTTAAATCTGGTAGAGTACAATCAATCTACATTTCACTCTCTGAACCGTTGGAACTCATTTTAATTATTACATTTATATTTATTAAGTATATAAACAACAAATCAAGATGAACTTTCAGCTTTGCCGCCAATGTTTTTATTTATCACCTGTGTCGAAAGGCAAACGCATTTATCTATACAGCCACGTGAACGCAATTTGTACTAAGAAAAGAGACTTACTTTGGTATGCCAAGAATGATAAAAGAGATCCAATCAAAAAGTATTTAATAACCCCAGCACGCCGTTTCATACAACATTGCTGGAGCGTTGTAATGTTCCAAATTCAAAAAGCTCCAGCAATGGATTTGATTTTCTTTGTCCGTAAATTCGATACTTAGCGTTTTCTTTTTTCGAAAATAATGACAATATTGCCATGCATGTTTGAGAGAATTTTATTTATCGTTGTGTTATAATTTTATAAAGCTTAAAAAGCAAGATACATATTAATTACTAGCTACCGCCCGCAACTCGTCCGCGTGAAATTTATTGTTTCGCCGTCGCATCGCATCGCCCGCCCGCGCTATTACTTCATTTTCAGTTATCGTTCTTTCTGACCTTTTTTCTTTTTAATCGGCTGCTTAGGGTCTTAGCGTGATACCTTCCTCAAGAATAGGGTATTTTACTATATACGAGAAAAAATCTATAAATATATTATTGAGATAGTTTAGGCAAAAAGGAGTCGGAAAATGTTAGTTTTAGTTCATAAAATAACAAAATAAATTTTAAATATCAATTCAACGTTTTCAGTTTTTCTAATCTGTTAAAAAACTCCATGAAATAGTAGCCGCCATGTTATTACGTCATAGGGCTATGTTAACAAAAACGTGTCAATTATCATACAAAGATCAGCGCATTTGTTTTCATAGCCCAGTGACGTCATGACCACAGAGCAACATGGCGTCCACTGCGTCCAGCGTTTTCGTCAAACTAGGCGCGAAATTTGAAAATGTAAAATTTTAAATGCATTTTTATGGCACTTATCGATTGAATAAAAATTTTGTGATTATTTTTTTGGGCATATTAGCACTATAGAATTGAATTATGACACTTTTCAAAAATGGGTGTAAGACCCTATTGGCCTATCAAATGCAACATTTTTTCAAATCCGACTATAGGTATCGGTAGATCCAGAGATCATTCAATCAAACAAACAAACTCTTCAGCTTTTCGTTAGTATAGTATATTATTGAATTTAGGATTGGAAGAAAATAGGTCCATGTGAATTTAGAAGTGATGACTTCAAAAAGGTTGACGGATTGTTTGACTGAATCATATTTCTATCAAAAGTGTTTGTGAGTTTTTTATGCAGTTTGTTGTTGTTTAAAATATTGAAATTGTAATTATCTTGGTGGTACTTAACGATATTTACAAATGCAGAAATAACCTTTTTAATCGCTTAGTAAAACTAGAAATTCGTGTATATACCCACTTTCAGACACTAATATTTTGCATTGAAAACATGAGATTAAATCGATTGTAGCAACATTATTTAGTCTTTGATGGCAAGTTACGCGTGATAGGGGAGAATTTGAATGTAAAAGTACGCAGACGCATCGTGTGTAGTTATGTAGTACAACAAGTCTGGAATGTGTACTTGAAATGAATGTTAATGTAGATTACTACTAGATTAGACTACTAGACTACTAGATAAGGCGCAGACAAGAGGCAAATGACCAAAATAGGCTTGTCTTAAGAAAAAAAATTGCCAAATCTGTATAGTTTGTGGTAGCGGAAAAAATGTATGTTAATTTTCAACATTAGTATTTCAGTATTTCCCAGAACTTGGTTGTTATCAAAAGACGTCTTGAAAAAAAATCTCGATACAAACTAACGTTAAACTAACCTCTTCCTTTGAGTTCCAATCCAAAATATCTGTATTAAATACCAACATACGTTACGTATTTACAAGACCGTCTTATTTGAATGCAGAACTTGGTCGTTTTTTATTTTCGATTATTTAACTCAATTTTGAGTAAATAGACAATTACTTCATATTTTGCAATAAATTACAAGCGTTGTGTCATCGCGCTTCTCTTTCTTTCCTATGCAGTCTGACAGTGACGGCGGTTTAGGTCTTGTCAGCGTCTTAAGTGGAGTTTGTAAATACGCTGCATTTATAGTTCGCTCATTCGTCGTGGTAATTCTGAATCTTAAAGAAAGTAATGTTTTAAAAGTGTACCGCTGAAATGTATACAGGGTCAAATGAAATTAGCTAGCAGAACTCCGCAGACATGACGGGTGTCAATATCTAAATATGACAAAAAAAAATGAACCGGTTTTTGGGTCATCAACAACCGATAGTGTAATCAATAAAAATATCAGTTTAAAAAATCAGCTTTTTTTTTGTTTAAACTTCACAGACGTGATAGTATCGATATAAAAATAAACAGATTTTATCAACTCATACTCCCAGTAACAAAATCACCATCAGCAGTAACTCATCATTCTCCTGCCCTTATCCCAATTTATTTGGGGTCGGCGCAACATGTCGCTTTCTTCCATACTTCTCTATTAGTTGTCATCTCGGTAGTCACCCCCTTTCTAGCCATATCATCGTTCACACAGTCCATCCATCGTTTCTTTGGTCTTCCCCTACTCTTATAGCCATCGACATTCATACTCAAGACTTTCCTCATGACATTTTCCTCATTCCTCCGTATCACATGCCCATACCTTGACAACCGATTTCCGCACAACTTTTCAGTCACCGGTGCCACTTTCAGACTTCCTCTTATGTACTCATTTCTTATTCTATCCATTCCACCTATTATGTATTTCTGTACCTATTCTATTTATAGGTAATCTAATATGTTATCTTTTAATGTTTTTCATTATTTTTATTTCATCTCAGAGCACCTGCCATCTTATCTCTTCAACACCCTTGGTTGACCGGTAGAGAATGCCTAAGGCATTAAGTCCGACTTTGTACTTAATTGTGTGCGAGAAGTTTAAATAAATAAATAAATAGTTAACTTAATACATTGTATATAAATAGAACTAGTTTTCTATATCCTTAGAATTGTTTGCAAGCGGTTGCTACTCTATATAATTCCGGGAAACTCCAGGCAAGCTCAGTTATTGGTAGCTTACAATTTCCCAGCAAACTTAACTTAAGGTAACTGAAATCTGGCAGTTTGCAGTTGCACACTTAGTTTGCTTCTAATACATATACGTACTTCAAATAGAAATGTTTACAGGAGTGTGTATGTTGAGGGTTTGGTGATTAAATGTTCCGAGGTAGTCAAATTCTGTTTGTTTTATGATAATTGGTGTGACACATTAAACGCTTATTTTAGATTCGTCTTCATCTGCCTAGACTGTTCCCAACTATGTTGGGGTCGGAGTAGTCGTAGTCCACACTAACCGGATGCAGCTGAATACCAGTATTTTACATGGAGCGACTGCGACCTCCACAACCCACTTACTGGGTAATACGACACCCCTTGGTAAGACTGGCTGTCAGACTTAATGCTCATTTTAGAGCAACGCTGTGATATAAGATAAGTCGCCATGTATGGATTCTTTTAATGTATATGAAGATGTCACCACTGCTCTTAAAACGGTGAAGGAAAACGTCGTGAGGAAACCGGCATGTCATAGAACCAAAAAAAAAAAAATCGAAGTCATGTGACATCTACCAACCCGCACTGGGCCCGCGTGGTGGATTACGGCCCACTCCCTTTCACAGAGAGGAGGCCTGTGTCCCAGCAGTGGGAACATTATAGGCTGATTATGTATGTTTATGAAGCTAAAAACAACATTTAATTTTCAACAACAAGATTGAAAGAAACAAAAACTCATGCACAGAATCATGCTTGGCATAATATATGTACATTCCTAGAACACATGATAGAATACATGCTATTATTTATTATGTTATCTATCTGCCCCAGTACATAGAGCTGTTATTTCCTACAATTCATTAACAATACGCTGCATACAATATTTTTCCCTTAGAGAGGCTTCCTGGGAACATCTGCCTTGTATAAAAAGCTATAACATGTCTCCTCGAGGCTTCATAGGCAGAAACTTGAGTATATGCTAAATTTCTCAGTTCTCTAGAGTTCTTTATCGTGGTTGATTCCATTTGTTTGTGTCCGTAGAATCTGTATATAAATAACTAATGTTATACATACATACATAATCAGCCTATAATGTTCCTACTGCTGGGACACAGGCCTCCTCTCTGTGAGAGGGAGTGGGCCGTAATCCACCACGCGGGCCCAGTGCGGGTTGGTAGATGTCACATGTCTTCGAATTTTTGGTTCTAGGGCATGCCGGTTTCCTCACGATGTTTTCCTTCACCGTTTTGAGAGCAGTGGTGATGAAATAATTTACACAAAGTAAAGCGCCTGTCCGGGTTCGAACCTACGACCTAAAACTCGTAAGTCGCGGCCGTTACCACTGGGCCACCACAGCTTTCCACAGCTAATGTTATGTTAGTGTGCAATTAAATAATCAGTGTTTATGTGTGTAATCGGATATATACGTAGTATTCAAGGAAGTATCTACGTGTTACCCTACTGATACACACGTTAAAAGTATCGTTCATCGTCCATACTAGTGAGTATGGACAATGTACGATACTTTACAAGTGAGTGAAGTGAGAGAAGAGAACAGTGGGTGCTCTGTTCTCTTGTATCTGACATATCACCCCACTAGACCGCCTTGCCTGTGGCGACATGTCGTATCACTGTCCTATAAGCTAGGAAATGTTGAACAGCTTCATATACTCCAAACGCCACTTCCATACAAGCGTGTAATTTAGAATAAATTGCCGTCATCCAACAATAAGAACCGAAGTCTTTATGATGAAAAACAGCCTTCGCATAATATTTGCACGCATTCCGCGCTTTATTTTACCAATATTCGTATATATAGGCATGCAAACGCGTGCCGTTAGCGAATTTATATTAGTTGAACGCACTTGTGCACGGTGAATGCGTGCAAACGCGTTTAACAATGCAAATTTATTCTAGTTACCGGATTAACGGTTCATCATAGAGGCACTTGTGGTAATTATGTGAACAGGCCGCGGTATCCTCGCGAATATTCGATGTATCATTCGCTGGGATTAACTGGTGCTGATTAATAAAGCGGCTGGTTTTCAAATTGAGGTGTTTACGTTTTACTGATTTGGGTTTTGTTTAGCCATGTAACGTATTAAATAACAGTATTTTTACAAAAACTTGAAAGATACAAAATTATATAATACAATAATGTATAATAATTACATAATATATTTTTTAGTTAAGTAAGTTTAGTTTTTAATATTATTATGTATTATTTCCCTAGCATTTAATTAATTGTATATTATATTCCACAGTTAATCTTTGAATAGCGTTGAGGGCTACAATATTGTTCAAATATTATGTGTATTTCTTTTTCTAATACTGTATATTGTAGCTGTTTGTTGTTCCTTTTGAATAAAAATACAATAAAATACAACTAAAGGATATATACACACATAGGTATATGTCTGGCAACTTTCTTTCTTAAAAAGAGGATGAGGTCTGTTTAGCAGCTATAGTGACTTACGATAGCAACTACATATGCGCAATAGGCCCAAAAAGCATGAATAGTAAAAATAAATAATTGAAAGACATAGTTGAGACATACATTTTTAAATCAGAACACAATCAAATATTAACCAATCTACAGCAATTAAGCTACTTTAAACATTATATTGTCATACGGATTGGCAGACTTTGTGGAGTTACAGAGCTACCTAATTAAATTGTGCATGTAAAGTAAAGTTCTCAACTGTGCCCGCGTTTGTCATCATGCGCCAGACTAAGTACCCCGGTTCACTGGGAAGCTGTAGAAATGTGTTGAAAAAAATATTCATATGTAACGTTATAACGTGGACAATTGCGTGATGTGGTACTTCAGTTACACTGTGTTTTAGTTGAAAGCGTAATGGCGCACAATTTTTGCTATCTCGTATTATGTGTGAGCTGCATCTAATTTTTGTAAAGGCTTTTTTTTTTGTTGGATTTTATTGTTGTAGTTTTACGTAGCACAGTGGAGAATAAGGATTAAAAACAAAGTTGAGGTTCGAGAATCATCACTATTCTCCTGCCCTTATACCAAGTTATTTGAGTTCGGCGCAATGTTTCTTTTTTCCATACTTCTTTTTTAGTCGTCATCTCGGTAATCAATTTCTCCTTTCTAACCATATAATCTTCCAAACGGTTTATTCATTGTTCTACATTTATCCATCCAAAACTTCCCTCACGAAGTTTTACTCATTTCTCCGCATCATATGCCCATACCATGACAACAGATTTCTACAACCAATGAAGTGCAAGAAATTACAAAAAAAAAATATTCAGCATTACAATTGGTAAAATATTAACATAAAATCTTCGAAATAATTTACAAAGGTATTATGATGTTAGATGCCTGTACTAGGATAAACCTGTATCACAGGCGGCATGAGCTCTTACTTTATGGTAAATAAAGGACGATACAATTCTTAACAATATTCAACATAACAAGTCTTGAAATAATGACAAAATTTAATTAATTCAATATTTTATACCTATTTTACCTTAAACATAAAACAACCAAAAATCTTATAAACGTAAGTTCTTATTTGGTTTGCGTAAAGTAGTTAGTAGTTTCTTGCTCTTTATAGCCCAGTTAAGCACATGATATAATTTTGCGTCAGCAGTCATTGGTAAGACAATGTTGCACAATCACAAGAAAAAAAAAAAAAAATGTAGTTAACAATTTTTTTTTCTGTACATAGAGTTTTTAAGACACTTTTACATGTAAATTTTGCGTCAATATTTTAAAACTAGATGGTATTTCCGGGCTGACTGACCCCTATGCCGAAACAAACTCAGGGCTCTTGCTCTCTTTTAAAGTCCAAACATTATATTATTAAGATATTATGTGAGTGTTCTTACAATGCAAGGACCTACCTTCCCGGCCAATATACGTCGAATTTTTTTTCCGGTCTTATCCTCTGGCTTTAGGGAGCACGGAGGGATCCCCTTTAATATACATAACATCATGGTTACTAATGCCGTCACATTTACACCTAAATTCACCAAGGTAAACTCCGGGAGCATTCCTTCTAACACGCGATTAATCTCAACCTACAGACTTCAACAATATTAAACTAAATATTTTCATCAATATGAACACACACAGAAGTTAAATGGCGGACGGGTTCATAACGGCCAAACATCCTAATAAAGCGCGTTCCATATATTGTAGTGTTGCCGCAAAAACATTTTCATTTTAGCATTTTATTGAGCTTGTTGTAACTGATTTACGTGCTGTCCGTTCCGGCCGTTTTTAACCTTTCCGAGAGCCGCATCATAAACGGTTTAGTGCCGGTTATGGAGCTCAAATTACGAAGAATGGAAGTATAGCTCCCTCATTGTCTGCCCTTTATGAAGGGTTCGAGTGTATAAAGGAATACAAGCGAAATGGCCCGTAATTCGAATAACATTTCTGTGACCTATAAAAACTTGGTGAGTGGCAAAATTGTTTTAGACTCCATATATACACTGTGTACATTTACTGGACAGAATAAATGTGTTTCGTGATGTAAGTAACTTTTCTATCTTTTGTTGAGCAAAGGGTAAAGGATTCCTTTCTGCCGCTCTTGAAGTTTGTACGAGCTAAAGGGAGGTCACAATCACAATAGATTTGTATCTAAAAGTCAGGGCCTTACGTTGTGTGAAAATTTACGAACCTTTTTTGTAATTACTATGTAGATACTAGGCTGAGTACCTATGTGAGAGATTCGCATGACATGTCCAAAAGAAATTAATCAGCAGTATCGTTAGAAAGGTCAGTTAATCGCGTCCGACATCGGCAACAATCAAATGGAGACGTCCTAAATTGCGGGCTACTTGAATGCGTTAATAAAAATCGTGGGGCGTCGAAATTAAGGCTCCTATACGAAGCGTCGTCATTAAGGCCGAAATAGGGTTGTATCCTGGTGGTTGTAATAAGTCATGTCTGCCGCAGGACCCCCGCCGCCCCCGCCCCGCTTCCCCCACCCACCCCGGACGATCCCGCACCATTTCTCGCCCTACCCTGAAGATTATCGCGCACTAAGTATGATCAATAGTCAATTTAACGGGCAAGTGGCTAAAACTGGTCAGATTAATCAGTGACGAAGCAAGACTTTTAGTCAGTTGTCATTAATTAGTGCTGTGCCATATGATATGTTAGTAACATTACGCGTGATTTGGTTTTGATTCTTTTTTGATTGAGCGTGTGTCCGAAATTGCGTAGTTTTTCTATAATATAATATCTGCGCGAGATTATATTCTAAAAGCGAGGATTATCGGCATTGGTATAAGTCAAATTTTGCGAGCTCACTATTTCAAATAAAAACCAGTGCGCGATGTGGCTCACAATAATTTTGGCACGAATTTTATCAAAACAAAATTCCATGTAAATTCGTCGCGCACACAAATCCTAAGCGTAAGCTTGGGGCACTTCCCTGGGTCCCCGGTATCAGTTCAGTCCATAAACTACCATCCCCGCCCCCCTCGCGCCCCCTGCCGCATCCTCGATGGCTCTTCCACCCGCTTCCGCTCTCTCGCTCGGAACATAAGCTGTGCCATTTTTTAAAATGCGTGCCTCGGACGTTGTAGTAGTCCTATGTTATATCGACGTTTTGAACTTACTTTTATTTTCTTCATGTGGCTCGTTTTTTCCAGTGATAGCGAACGGTGCAGTTATTCAAAGTCTGTCAGGTGCGAACGATCAGTTTATTTCCTTGATGGAGCATTGTTGTCAGTTATTGGCATAAAGAGGATGGGGATATTTTGGGGCAAAGACAATTTTAAATAACTATTTGGGTAATTTTTCATGATGTTACAGGTAATGCGTTCCTACTTACTATATTTCGGTGGTGTAGGTATTAAAGAAGTGACCAAAAACAAACTTTGTAGTAGAGAAACGTTCTCCCATACATTGATCTACGTCACAGTCAATTCTCTAACTGCAAATGTAAGTTGGTCGACTATTACAAAAAATTGCACTTTAAAGCTTAATATTACGCAAACGGATCTCTGAATCGAAAAATGGTTTTAAAAAACCAGGAATGTTTTAAACGGCCTATCCAACGATACCCCACACCATGGGATAGACTAGAAAAATGAATTGCATCCACACTACGTGCAAAGGAGGTACCATATTTTTTTTTTATTCAATAAATTATTTTACCACATTGCTGGCGTGATTAATATGTATACTTATGCCAAAACAGACAGACAGACTAACATGGCGAAACTATAACGGTTCCATGTTGAGTACGGAACCACAAAAAGGAGAAAAAATAGTTAATAAATAGAAAACAAATAGTCTGAATAGATTTTCTTTTTTTCTCGGCTACTACGTATATGCTTTATATTATGTAAACTTCAGAAAATCAAAATTGCCAATAAGCTCCCAGAAATTGACACATAAAGTGCTAAACATTCCAATCAGGTGATGTTCCCCATACATCATACGAGTCAGATAAGCTGTTTCGAGCGCCACTAAAACCCTTGAAAGCACCTGTTATTAATTTGCTAACCGCCGTTAAACCAGGTATCTTACTTATGCACTAACCGACGTATCGTAACCGTTAATCCCTATGGTCCTACCTTATACGACAAGCTAGTTTAACAGATAAAGCAATTAAGATGCTCGATAAAATGCAGCGATTTTTTTGGAACTTTTAATGTTCTTTCAGGAAGAATTTGTTTAGGACTAGCTTCGGCCCGCGACTTCGTTTGTGTGGAAGTCGTAAGACATCACAATACAGGGTCAGATTAAATTAGTTAAAAACACTCCGCAGACGTGATGAGTATAGATATAATATAAACATGATGATAAAACAAAAAAACAATAATTATATGGTTTTTTTTGAGTTATCAACCGCTGGTAGTGTAGTCACTAGAAATATCAGTTTAAAAAATCTGTTTTTTTTTGTATTAACTTCACATACGTGATGGGTATAATAAAAAATAATAACAATAATAGCTAAATGCGATAAAATAAAAAATAAACATTTAACAAAACACAACACTCATACCTCCAGTACAGACACGACAGGACAGGACAGGGCACGACAGGACAGGGTGTTGTGGCGCAGCCTGGGAGAGGCCTATGTCCAGCAGTGGACTGCAATAGACTGAGTTGATTGTTGATTGATACTTCCAGTAACCATATTACCAGCGGTCTTTGACCAAAAAAATCATCAATTTTTTTTTCGGTTTTATTTTTTCTTGTTTAGGTATCCATACCCATCCCGTCTGGGGAGTTTTGCTAACAAATTTATTTTGACCCTGTATACTAAAATGACAGCCACATTTTTATAAGACTTACCTGTATAGTGACGTTTGTAGTTTTGGCCTCAGTAATTTTTACATAGCGAAGTGGGAGTAAGGAGAGAAAATAATGTTTCAAAATTATTCTTTTGTTTCAATGTATTCACCTGCAACTCTAATACACTTTCAGAGCTTTCTATTGACTCATGTCTTGTAACTTGTTGGGATTACTTGGGATGAATTTATTCCAAAAACAAACTTAACATTGTAGTTGAAAAACATGTTCTCTGATACATCGATATACGTCACGATCAATTCTCCAACTGCAAATTTAAGTTGGTCGACTATTACTCGTTAATTTGTAAAGCCAGCTGTGATAGTTTTCCTTTTAATTTCATTATATGCACTACTGCTATGATTTTTATTTTTTTCACATCTCCATAAACAACCATTTAGCTGGCAGGGGTGACACTTTTTAATTTTTTATGTTGGGGACACTTGTCTCTAATCAAAACTTGCAATATTAAGCTTAATATTACGCAAACGGATGCTTGAATCGAAAAATGGTGTTTACAAACCCGCAATATTTTTGAACGGCTTATCCAACGATACCCCACATCATGGGATAGAAAATAATATATGATCCCCATATTAACGTGCAAGGGAGGTGAGGTACCCTAAAAAAATTGATTTCAAGATTTTATTTTAGCCTTTTGTCGGCGTGATTAATATGTATACCTAAACCAAATTATAGCTTTCTAGTACTAAGCGTCTCTTAGCTACAGTGGGGACAAACAGAAATACAGACAGACGGACATGGCGAAACTATAAGGGTTCCTTGTTTACTACGGAATCCTAAAACGAGGCATGACGCTAACCCTTTTTTTGACATTGACAGCAATCAAAGAATTAGTCCGTCCTGTTCTAACATTCGTTTATTCTGTATATTTGTTTCACCTCCCTGAAGTTAGCGTTTACTTTTAAGGCAACACCTAAACCGCGGTCACTGTCAGATTGCATAGAAAAGAAAGAGAAGCGCGATGACACAACGCTTGTAATTTATTGCAAAATATGAAGCAAATATCTGTTTACTCAAAATTGAGTTGAGTAATCGAAAATAAAAAACAACCAAGTTTTGCAATCAAATAAGACGTTCTTGTTATTGATTAAATATTGTAACGTATATTGATATTTAATACAGATATTTTGGGTTAGAACTCAAGGTAAGACGTTAGTTTAACGTTAGATTGTACCGAGATTTTTTTTAAAAACATATTTTGGTAACAACCAAGTTCTGGGAAATATGTGCAAAATTAACATATATTTTTTTCCGCTACCACAAACAATATAGATTTGGCAATTTTTTTCTTCAGAGAAGCCTTTTTTGGTCAATTGGGTCTTGTCAGCGCCTTAACAGATGAGATAATCGGTCAGATAGTTCTAAGTTAAATAGTAATTGAAAAATTGACAACTACTTATCAGACGAATAAAGAGTAATAACTTTATTCTTTCCTCTTTTCCTCGATTGAAAAATCGGCCCTCCCTTTTTAGCTGGTTTAAAAACCAACCTCTAAAGATTTAAGAGCCATTTCACAAAATTATTGCGCTCGAGTTTAGGTAAAAGACGGCAGTATTGTGTATGTGTGCGCAGCTATCCACACATACACAATACAAGCAGTGTAGCGCGAGTGTTGAGATGGACTAAACAGTCTTGAGCCTTTATAATCGTAATGCACCATGGTTAGAGATTTATGAAAAAAGTTATTATATTATAGCTTTCTAGACTAATAAAAAAAACACAAATATATGTTATGTAAAGTATGTAATAAAAATGAACTGGGAAAAATCACATATCATTTACATTATATGAATTCGTAAAAGCATTGATTTTGCCTTTCTAGGGTCTATGATTTCTAGCAATACACAATCTTGGTAAAACTTTGGTAAAACCTTTTCAGTCGGTCGATATTTAAAAGTTTACGTTCGTTTAGAGGTATAGCTGTATCTTTTTGAAGTAGCAAGTTACAAACATACAATTTCTGTTATCGAATCTGACGTTCCACTTGTACCCGGTACGGCGGTGGCGTGTCTTCTAAAGGTACTATCCTCCTCTACTCGATTCATGCGATTTCTCATTCTGAAATGAAAACAAAATAGCTGTCAAGTTTCAATATCTACGAATAAATATTTTTTTTTATCAATAAATGATTATTAAAAACATCAATATTTTTATATGTCGAAGTGTCAGTGTATACAAATCCTTAAAATTGTAATTACGGTTTTATAGTTCATGTCGATATGTACTTATTTGATCGATTACTGTGTACATAATATCGTAATCGAATCGCAAATTATATATATCTCGCTTCTGTTGCTTTCTTTAAGGCTGCAGAATTTTTATTTTTCCTTTTTTTGACACAATGGTATACACAACCCTTTCGCTCCATTGCTAAAACTAATAAAACAAAAATATGTAATTATTCTCAAACTACTAAACTAATACTTAACTTGATAATAAATTAAACTCTTACCTTATGCAAAAAAATACGAAGTGAATCAAAATGTTGTAGTCGTAGTATAATAATTCGTTCACAATACGTGCGCTCGAAAATCGAGACGCGGGAAAATTTGGCGCAGGTCCTACCTCGACCGGCACTCACGCCGTACTAAACGGTTGCCCGCTTAGCATCGGAATTTATTCTAATTTAGAGTGATTTTAATAACGATATTATGTCTAATTAAATGAAGGGATTTTAATAAAACTTTAGAATTCGGTTTGTTAAAAACCATAGTTTATTTCGCCAATAAAAAAAAAATGTAATTACGCTTTATTTAAACCAAAAAATCACGATTTATTAGCGATACAAAACCTAAAAATTGGCTTAAGACTTTATTTTTTTACTAATTAATGTTATTAAGAATCGATATTCTAGTACTGTTTGTGTCGATCAAATTATATTTCTGATGCTTTATGTATTTTTTTCAGTTAAATTTATAAATATTAATGATAGATATAGGAGTTTGAAATTGACTCGGCGATGATATTTCAGTAAACTGGTTGTGGGAGATTAATCACCACAAAGTAAACAAATAAGTTTTTGTAAATGTGTTACATGAAGTGTCAAAACGAAGGATTAGTCAATTTTTTACATGTATTCACCAATGTCAGAGTATTACCTAAGATGGTAAATTAGGCGACTGAAATCTGCGATATTCGCGCGAAAACGTGAAATGGCTCTTAATGACTAAAGGCTGTTTCAGGCATGAATAAGTTCTTCTTGTGATCATGTTGAACATCGAAATTCGAACAGAAACCACTCTTAGCTCTTTTGAAATCTGCTATCCTAGTACACCGTTACTGTGATAAAGTGAGCACGTTGTATTTTATTGGACGCACCCTTCACGACCACGCTAGTGTGCGTCGCACACGGTGCTTATAATGTTAGCGTGGCCCTGGTTATTAGTGAGGTAAACCCTTCTTTGACCTTATAGTAGTGAGACGTACAATTTTGTATAAATAGCGGTATGAGGTCATGTTAGCGATATCCAGTTTGGAGAAAATTGTTGTATATACGTAGTATGAAATTGATCTATTGGTGCTCAGCTACTTAGTACTATAATAATCGATTAAATTATCGAAGAGAACGTCAGCAAACATATAATCTTAAGTATGGTTGACACCGCGGGCTTGCGGACGGTGAGCAATGGGTAGCTCACGGTCCGGTAAGGACCAGGCTCGGGTGGACGGCGCCTTGTATTCCACGCGCGCCTCAAAGAGATGTCCTCAGCACAAGTGTAGGGGTCCACTAGGGCCGATGCCTACCGGGGTCGCGGGAAGGTACTAAAGGGTTACCGAGGCCCCTGGCAACACAGGCAACGGAAGGAATACGGGTAGGTTTTAGTCAGTAAGAGTCTGACACACCCTCCCGCTCCACCCAGAGCGGGAGAAGTTATTTGATGAATTTCCCAAAAAAAAAAGTATGGCTGACACCCTGTTTCTCAAAGTTTGATTAAGTCCATTATACCAAATCAGCTGTCTTTGACGTCAACCAGTACATGCCATTTGGAAAAAAGTGCAATTGTACCAACTACCTTACAGGAACCGTCAGCTTAAATATTAAGGCCTTTAAAAACGCATAACTACGTAATACTCACACGCAAACCACAATAAGTGATAACCCAAATCTCAGTACATCTAAACCAACACATTTGCGGTACTCTACAGCGTGTTTACAACTAAAACGTGTACATGGTGTAGTTTTTGCGAGAGCTTAGTCGTGACGGGCGACCACTCAAACCGCTGCGCTGCCGCCAAGTGTGGCAATTAAAACTTGCGAATGTCAAGTGTGGTGTTGCTAGACCGGGCTTTATTATTTTTTTATTTTATGGCAACAAATAAAGGTGGGTGAGGTATCTTAGTTTTAGATGGAGGTTGATGGCTGTTAGTTGAGTTTTTGTTTTCATTTATGGTAGAGTATTGATTAATTGATAATCTGCCTCGTTGGTCTATTGGACGCAAGTGCTACTGCTGAGCATGAGGTCCTGGGTTCGATTCTCGGGTCGGGCAAAGTGTTATTGGGTTTTTCTATCTGAAATTTCTCAGTAGCAGCCCGGAGTCTGGATTTGTGCCCGGTTGATGGCAATAGGCTCGCCACCTATTATATGGAACTTAAAAACATAACTGGCGAAATGTGGGTGTACTGCAGGTACTCCTCTGCCCAACCCTTTGGGGAAACAAGGCGTGTAGATAGAAGTATTTGGAAATAAAGTAAACACAAAATTATTAAGGGGTTGGAAACCAATATGGATTTAGTCCGAACATAGGTCAGAACTAACTTACAGTTCCAAATAGCGTAGTTTAAAAATAGTAAACATGGAAAACATTTTTCACAGAAAAAAGTTTAGTTTATTGTTAAAATAGCGCTACAGTAAAATAGATACCACTTGTCGAAAGGCAGTACCACTGATACTTTATTAAATAATGTTTATGCTAATAGGTCCCAGTAAACACCGCCTAGCTTTTAAACTCAGTCGCACAAACAATTTAAACATTTCGTTCTCAAAATTGGGTTCGAATTTCTGAACGGCCTACAACAAATCAACTCAACAATCTTGACATAGTCATAATAGTACGTAGAAAAGAACCTTAAAACATATATATGACGTTTTTATGTTCTCAGTAAAATTCGCATTCACGTAAACTTCACGTCCAAAAGATTGGTGCCTACTATAACGTAAGCATTTCAGTTCTCGACGATATACAGTCGATTCATTCCATAACGAGCGACCATGAATCCTTAATATGGCAACAGCATGTAAAAACGCATACAAACATCGTGTAACAGTTACGAAAGGCTCATTGTGGCCCATCAAGTAGGTCATTAACGATTTCATAAAAGGCTTATAGGGCTCGCTTCCCTTTCCTCGTGTCATATTTTTCATGGGTTCGACCATTTCCGAAGTGCTTATGGGCTATGGCGCGTACCTTAGGTAAATGCGTCGTGGGCGCCGCGAATCGATTCGCTACGTCTCTAACATGTGCTCGTCTGACTCCACCTTTATGTTTTTATTCGCCCCAAAACTTGTTATTTTTATTCTTATAGACAATAAGTTTAACCTCTTAAGTATACTTGTGGTCTGGGTTCGCGAAATTGTAGGTAGGGAGGTCTCATTATTTTTGTTGTGAATTCAAATTTTGTATTTTAAGAAAAGTAGATATGCGTTTATATTATTTGTTCGATGACCTCGTATGAGGACACTGCTTGGAAGGCTGTCGGTAATTGTGCTGTTTTTATGGATATTCTGTTTGACCTCCATATTACTAGTCATTATACTCGATTTTGTACGTCACGTTACAGTAAAATGGTTGTTTGACGTACATTTTACTATTATAGGTACCTATGGATAATTACAATTTAAAAATAGTTATAGGAAATGTCTTTTTTAGACGTTGTCAGAAATACTAGGTAGATAAGGTACCTAAAACGGTTTAACGGCGTACAAAACTACGATATTGATACGTCTTTTAAAAGTTCTGAAGTGGTAATAAATCAGAAATAAGTTATTGTGAATTTATTTAATAAATCGTAAAGTCAAAATTCACATTAATAATTTAAACACTCTAAATTATTTTATTTGTCAGAGAAATATAAGTTCATTTATCATCCAATAATGAGATCATTATTATAATACAATGAGCTCCTGCAACCAGAATAATGACGTAATTACTCTATGTAAACTTTAATTTTCCTGTAGCTTTATTACGACGTATTTATTCACTGTAAAATAAATGTATGTATTCAGTAATACAGGATTTTATAAATCACATAATTTGTTTGTTCAATCGCTAGAGTCGCGAATATTAATAATAAACAAATCTACGCGAGCTCTCGGAAATATATCCCTTTATATTTATTTATTAGAATCTCTGAACCGCATATAAGGTTAATATACTGGTAATTCGTAGCAATAAAAGTTTAGCTGTGTTGTTTGAGTGTTTAAAAAGTATTGAAGATGACAAAGACGACATTTTAAGATATATGTAACTTGCATCAAATTACATATCTTAAAATTTCGAAGAAATTATTCATAGAGATCGTAGATTGTAGAGGCAATTAGTTTTTTTATCTCGCGGACAACAGAACCTACTTAAAAAATAATATAAAATTGAGACGTTGTTCGACAAGAAACTTATCAATGTTCAGCATTAAGATTTTCTCTAAAAAGTATTGTTCACTAAGTTCGAAATAGTTATTTTTAGTTGAACAAAAAGTAACCCCTGAGGATTTTCAAGTCAAACTTGGGTCATAGAGGTCACCTTTTAAAATAACTTTAATCTGATTACGCAATATTCGTGACGACTTTAATAGTTCAATTGTAGTTACAAAAACGAAGAATTTAGATATTGTACTAGTCACGGAAACTGATGTGTGGCTTTAACTTCAAAGAAGGTTAATTTTAATAACCAGAATTATAATACTTTCGAAAAATCAAAGTCTTAGCAATTACAAGGAGAGTATAAAACACTAAGTATGTATTGAATATCGATTTCACAATAATTTTCCTATAAAATTGCTGTTGATAAAGATACACCTTAAATTGCCTTATTAAATCAGCTTAAGACGCTGACAACACCTAAACCGCGGTCACTGTCAGATTGCATAGAAAAGAAAGAGAAGCGCGACGACAAAACGCTTGTAATTTATTGCAAAATATGAAGTAATTATCTATTTACTCAGAATTGAGTTGAGTAATCGAAAATAAAAAACAACCAAGTTCTGCATTAGAATAAGACGTACTTGTTATTAATTAAATACTTAATTTATGTTGATATTTAATACAGATATTTTGGATTAGAACTCAAGGTACGAGGTTAGTTTAACGTTAGTTTGTATCGAGATTTTTTTTTCAAAACGTGTTTTGGTGACAACCAAGTTCTGGGAAATATGTACAAAATTAACATATATTTTTTCCGCTACCACAAACTATACAGATTTGGCAATTTTCTTTCTTAAGAGAAGCCTATTTTGGTCAATTGGGTCTTGTCAGCGCCTTAAAACAAATCGAAATCAATTTATGCGTTTGCACCAAAAATGGTCAGACACATTCAAAGTCAATTTACCTTAGTCTGACCATTTTTGGGTATATTGAATTTATCTTCGTCTGACCATTTTTGGTGGTGTCAAAGTCAAAGTTTCCATTTATATAAAACGTAGGTAGGTGTAAAAACAGGTGTTATAAATAAAATATGTACCTATAGAGATCACAATGTTTACCGTTGACTGCGTAACTATCAATGAAGTATCTAAAATTACACTTACGACTGTACTTGCAATGTGAAAACGTATTTTTGCTTCGTGGTTTAAAAATGATAAATACTTACGCTCGCAGTAACTCACGCTGCAAGCAACTAATACTTTTTCTTCCACGTCTAGCCCAGAGTGTAAACTAAATCTTATTCAAAACAAGAAAACAAGCACTGAGCAATCTCTTTCCTCCATTACAACTACTTTACGAACAATCAAGAGAAAATTGCAACAGTTTATGTAAAGACAAGACGAGTTGCAGCAAATAAAAACTATAGCACCTGTAATTGACAGTGTAAAATCACTACATTTTTAACCGGCTTCAAAAAAGGAGGAGGATCTCAATTCGACTGTATGTTTTTTTGTATGTTTGTTACGCGATTACTCCGCCAATTATAAATTGATTTTGATGATTCTTTTTTGTCATTCTTCAGAGGTGGTCCCATATAAATTTGATCGACATTGATTGAGCAATTTTTGAAAAAATCAACAAAATCAAAAAATATATACACAGATGACGTTTGCTTTGTGGTTCCCTTCAGCAAAACTTTTGATGAGGACTTTCAACGTCTGTTTAAACTGTCATCACAGACACATTAGACGGAGGACGTGGTGAGCGCTCTGTTCCCTTCGCGAGGGGAACACACTTCCCCGCCCATGGCTCCACCTACTGCGGTGCGGACTTTCCGTCTGTTTATCGGCCCATCGTGCTGCTCGACGAGGTGGGCAAGCTCTTTGAAAGCGTCATTGTAGACCGCCTCGTCGGCCAGCTGGTGCGGGTGGGGCCGGATTTGGTGGAGAGCCAGTTTGGTTTCCGCAGGGGGCGCTCTACGGTGGACGCCATCATGTGCGTGCGAGCCCTGACGACGGGGAATGCCATTGCCCAGGGTGGGGTCGTCTTGGCGATGTCTCCAGACATCGCCAATGCCTTTAATACCCTGCTCTGGAGTTGCATCAGGGAGGCACTCCGGTAACATCGGATGCCGTCCTACCTCTGTCGTGTGGTCGAGGCCTATCTGACGGACAGGGCCATCATCTACCTCGGTCACCAGGGAGTGTGGAACCGGCAAGAGATGTCATGTGGTGTCCCACAGGGATCGGTCCTGGGGCCGCATCTGTGGGACATCGGATACGACTGGGTGCTGAGCGCCGACCTCCCTAGCGGCGTCATCGTAGTGTGCTACGCTGACGACATGTTGGTCCTGGCGCAGGGGAGGTCGCACCAGGCGGCGGCCGAAGTAGCGGCACGCGGGGTTGCAACAATCGTCGAAAAGATCCGGCAATTGGAACTCGAGGTGACCCTGCACAAGTCCGAGGCCATGTGTTTTCATGGTCCTCGGAACGCGCCACCGTCGGGGTCCCAAATAATGGTAGGAGGGGTTTCCATCAGCGTCGAGTCGACGATGAAGTACCTGGGACTCATCCTCGACAGCCGGTGGAACTTCGTGGAGCATTGCCGACGTTTGGTTCCCAAACTGGAGAGGACCTGCGGCGGCTAGGAGCGAGAGGGCGCGAAATTTGCCTTTCCCTCAACCGCCCCGCCTCCTCCTTTGCGAGCATTACTGCGTCGCAGAAGGAGGTGACGGCTGCCCATGCCCTGAACCAGGGCCGGACGCGAGAGATTTCTGCCGCCGATCGCCTCCACGAGGACACGGCGGTGCTCTGCCCAAGCCGGGCAGACCTCCACCGTATGCTCCACCGTGTCGTCCGCTGACACACCCCTGAGAAGTTATTTGATGATTTCCCACCCAAAAAAAAAGAAACATTAGACAAGAACAAAGAAGATTGTATGTATTTATAAGGACCCTTCATAATAATTATACATTAATATGTTCGGGCATAACTTATTTGTTTATGAACCGATATTTATAATTCTTTCATTTGGTAGAGGAAGCTTGGGCGATGGTCCCATATAAATTGTATTAACTTTTCTTAGGTAGGTTTTGAGTTAGCTTCAATAATACGTATTTAATCCACTCGGTGTATGTTGATGATGTTATAAAACTTGCTGTCACTGTTGTTTACATAGCAAGTATGTAGTGGTATACAAATTGGTGTGGGGTAAGTACCATAACTAAAAAGTTAAAACCTTTTATGTCTTTGCTACTGTATTTTCGTTTTTTGCCACCAACTTCCGAATAAAAAAAAAACACATTTTAGTGTTTTTTGGAAGTTAGAAAGAAAGAAAAAAGTTTTTTATAGAACAAAGTCGGTGGCCGCGTCTGTCTGTTTGAACGCAATAAACTCAAAAACTACCGAACGGATTTTCAAACGGTTTTCACCAATGGAAGGAATGATCATGAGGAAGATTTAAGTGTATAAGTTATGAAGTTTTGTGTTAATTGGCTGAAATATGCTGATGATTGTTGAAGATGTCAAATAAAATCACGCCGACTTAGGAGCTTTACTGGCATGCGCCGCGTAAACTAATAGAGTTGTATAAAACCAATATGTATATATTTTTTTACTTCAAATATTTGCAGGGTTGGAAAAAAAATACATTAAAAATACTCCAAGTAGGATGAACATCTGGTACATTTTAATCTAACTTACATGCAATAGGGTAAACCGATACTACGACAGAAAAAAATATAGCCGTATATGCTTTGCTACCCCTGCGAAGCCGGGGCGGGTTGTGAGTATGGTAATAAAATAAAATAACGTCACATCATCCTTGTATTCCCCGAAGAGGTGAGCAAGGGTTTTAGGTACACCCACATTTTACAAGCTAATTATATATTGGAAAATGTATATTGATCTAGTGTCAGAAATACCCCAAAGCAAAGGTACTTATACAATTCAATATACTATGGCGGTCAAAGTTCACACGATATTGTAAAAACCAACGCCTATATGTGAAAAAAGAGTTATTATTATTTTACCCGTCATGTCTAACTCTCGTGTAATAGGGAGCAAGCCATGCTCTCAACCGAGCACAAATCCAGACTCCAAGTTTGCACCTGTAATTGACAGAATAAAATATGATAATATTCAAAAGTGCGGGTTTACTGAGATCTCGGCTTCTGGAGCAGTTGAATCAATTGCCGCCTCGTGGCTAACGGGCCACGAAAGGCGATAAGCTTAACTTACGACGTCTTTTGTATTCAACTGTACCTTTATTTTGATATTTGGATTTTAGATTTTTCAATGTATACGCTTATATCGGTAGGTTTTTGATCTTTTATACAATTGTACAATCATAGCTCAACATAAGCTCATGATTTTGACTTTTATTATTGTTGTAATTTTGAATTTTATTATATATTGACATATTTTGTTTGTAATTAATATTTGACTACATTTTGTTCTGACTCTGATTGTATATATGAAACTGACATTAATTTAATTCATTTATAATTGCTAATTTAATTAATAACATATAAACATTTTGTACGCCGAGTGAGGCAAAACATGTTGGTCCGGTAAAATTATGTTTCCATCTATAAGTGCATATTCATGTATCATGTTACACATGTTTGAACAAATAAATGTATCTTTATCTTTATCTTGTATTTTTTGTATAAATTACTTTTCATTGAAATGATTTGTTTTATCAACTTGCTTAGATGATGAAAAATGACGGCGAACAACTTCAATTATCGATGAAATCTGTCTGACCTTATTTTCTATGTATTATTTTCAATTAGTAGCAGGTATGTCAAGTTCCTAGTCTTACCAGATGCAGTTAAATAAAAACTATGTTATACACGAAGCCACTATTTGCATGTATTCCACGAGGTCTTCCGATAGTAATTTGAATAATATGATGTGATATTGTAAGGTATCGATCACGCAACCGCGTATATTCGTTTGAAATGTTAGTAGGAACTCACAAATTATGATCCGTTGTAATAAGTGATCACGCTATGAAAATAATGCATCAATTTATACATAGAAAGTATGTAAATCGATGTAGATTTAGAATTATGAGCCATATTGTTTGAAAGCTTTATACAATTCTTGTTTTGTACAATAAAATATTATCCCTATCGCTACTAATATTATAAATGCGAAAGTTTGTAACAATGGATGGATTGATGTTTGTTACTCTTTCACGCAAAAAGTCCTGAACGGATTTGGATGAAATTTGGCACACATATAGTTTATAACCAGGAATAACACAAAGCATACTTTTTACCTCGATATACCCACGGGGTCAAAACTTATGCGGGTGAAATCGCGGGTCGCATCTAGTATATCTATAATTTCTGGCACTATGACATACATAAAAAAACACAAATCTTGAGGTTCTGCAGTCATAGCTAGAGCAAATAATTTAAAAAAACTGGCCCCGGTACAGATCTCCTATGACTAGAAAATATGGAAACTTTTCAAAAATATTTTTAGGTTTATTTAGATGTTCAAAAGGCTGTTTATGTATTTAGTTTCTTATTGGTTTTCTTTTAGACCAGGGTTATAAGAACCGTGAAACTAAGTCTCGTTCTTTGGAAGCATTTGCATCACATCAAACTGTTTATTCACATACGGTTCAAAACACAAAACACCATCAATAAACTAACTCGAAATCTAACATCACAAACCTAGCACAATGTCTCCTCCAGCAGCCGGTTATCAAGTTCGCATTAGAGCATAGTATTTAATTTCACAGCTTTTATAACTATTCACCATAATGCGTGAAAACCCAACCTTTTGGAGGGCACGGGGTATCGGCAGGAAGTCCCTCCGGCCACGAGGTCATTAGCCAAAAAATAAACGATCACACTTTGGGTAATGGTGAAAATTTTCGCTTATTTTACGCCTTTTTTAGGGTTTAGCTTATTTTTGGAAGTTCTGATGTGTTGCAGTACTTTGATATTTAAATGTGCCTTTTTGCGGTGCAGTTTTTTTACTTACATTTTTTCGTACTCAGGTGCTTTCATCAGATTTATTTATTTATTTAGGTATTTTATATTTATTATAGCAAATTAGTCAGTTGACTGCCTCGTCGGTCTAGTGGTTGCAAGCGCTACTGCTGAGCATGAGGTCCTGGGTTCGATTCCCGGGTTGGGCAAGGTGTTATTGGGTTTTTCTATTTGGAATTTCTCAGTAGCAGCCCGGAGTCTGGATTTGTGCCCGGTTGATGGCAATAGGCTCGCCCCCTATTACATGGGACTTAAACGTAACTGGTGCAATGTGGGTGTAATACAGGTACACCTCTGCCCGACCCTTCGGGGAAACAAGGCGTGATGTTATGTTTTGTGTGTAAATTAGTCAGTAACACAAAATGTTCAAAAATGTAATAGTCTGATATGTAGATCACTACAGATCTACGAACAAATAAAATAGGCATCTAAAATAAGAAGTTCAAAGGTACACTTTCAAAGTTTTCAATTATGTTATGGTTATGAAAAACAAAGAATTAACACTGTAAGTTGTATTCTAAAAAAATATCCCATGACTCTTGCTCAAAACTAACTTGTTAAAATAAACCATATTTTCCATTTTCTCCATTGGAACGCGATGATAAAAAGCTTACTCATTCATTTTTCTCGGTTCCTATCAGCAAACACAGACATAATTATTACATTTTCTATTTATAGAAGTACATTTTGATTCTTTCCCATACTCACTAACATTTTTTATGTGTAACGTCTTTTCTCTGCTTTCTGTGGGAGTGATTTCGTGAAAAGGGACGGAAGTGTGTAACAGGAAGTGCCAGTTTGAACATGGAATAAGTAAAACTTTTTAATAGCATGGAATTGGTGTACTCAGGTGATTAATACGTACTGTATAGTACCTACTGTAAGGCTCGCTCTTTTCTTTTTTTGGGTGTTGGTTTTGAAACATAATCACACCAAAAAAGAAAAGAGCGAGCAAAGCACGTAAGCCGTTGGTCCCGGCTGTCATTTGTAGATCTAAGACAGTCGTTACGGGTCGTCAGAAGCTCGAAAGTCTGACAACCAGTCTTACTAAGGGGTATCATGTTACCCAGTAAATGGGTTGTGGAGGGCAGATAGGCAGTCGCTCCATGTAAAATACTGGTATTCAGCTGTGTCCGGTAAGACTGTAAGCCGACCCCAACATAGTTGGGAAAAGGCTAGGCTGATGATGATTGTTTGATGGTTACTGAGTGAACAGTGGTGCATAATATAAATCTTAATACCGTAATAAAAACCATCCCATATGTGCTTTTAGGTAATCTTGTGGTTGCTTTCCTCTGAATAGTCTCCTAAAAACGAAATAAATGAATTACCAATCTCCAGCCATTCCATTTCATATTCCATACTTCTTTCTCTATTAGTTGCCATATCGGTGGTCCCTCCGTTTCTAGCCATATCATTTTTCACACAGTTCATCCCATCCATGGTGTCTTTCCTCGTATAGCTATCCACACAAGTAATTTCTACTTAATAAAATAAATGTCACTCAGTTGTAAAGGAACATAATTTTTATGGAGAAGGAACAAAACTCACCCCTTTTTTTTTTTTTTTTTTTTTTGGGTGTGAAATCATCAAATAACTTCTCCCGCTCTAGGCGGAGCGGGAGGGTGTGTCAGACTCTTACTGACTAAAACCCACCCGTATTCCTTCCTGTTGCCTGTGTTGCGGGGGCCTCGGTGACCCATAAGTACCTTCCCGCGACCCCAAACTCACCCCTTAAGTTACCGTTCTATGTCTTCCAAACTTGCTTTCCAAATAGTTTTTTTTTTGACATTTCGCAGTAAAGAAAACGGTAAGTTTCAATTGTTATTGTTTTAGTTTTTGGCATCGTGCAGGTTATTCATGATCACATATTATTGTGCAGCTTTTTCCCTAATGCAATATTCTAGCGTTATTTCCCAAAGAAAATTAATTTGAATAATACATAGGTACTACATACAGTGTAGTATGTATTATTCAAATTAATTTTCTTTGGGACTTAAGACGGTGACGGCATTGGATTCGTAATAACGTGGAATCTTTTTGACGTTATGTAAATTTCTCAGAATATAATTCACATGGTATAAATATGTTGTTACGGATTTCGGTTGGGGAAAGAGCGTGAACATTATATAGATAAGAGTTTTATATAAATAATACATGTTTGTAGAAAATGTTTGTGACTTTTGGTTAACGTACGGCGATCGATCCCTTGTTCGGAACTTTTCTAACTACGGTTAAGTTATTAAACTTTATATCTTCTAGAGACCTTTCCTTAGAAGATATAAAGTTTAATAACTTAGCCGTAGTTAGAATCAAATCAAATCAAATTATTTATTTACTTAGTACAGGTAGGTATAAGCCGGGGTCGCAGGAAGGTACTAAAGGGTTACCGAGTCCCCTGGCAACACAGGCAACGGAAGGAATACGGGTGGGTTTTAGTCAGTAAGAGTCTGACACACCCTCCCGCTCCGCCCAGAGCGGGAGAAGTTATTTGATGATTTCCCACGCAAAAAAAAAACAAAAGAAGAAGAAGGGGAACCATCTATGCTTTAAGATTATACCTATTTTGCCATTGACTTCCGTGGTAACTATCTTTCTATTTAGCCCATAATGTCCCACTTCTGGGCAAAGGCCTCCCTCTCCATTCCCCACACACGTCTGTATTTTGCCATTGCGGGTACTTCGCAGTATGAAATGACAAAAATAAATTTTTGCTTACAGAACTGATAGTAATCATATACAGAAATTCCAGCCTCATAATTAACAATTTTCTCTGTTATCTGAAAAGAGCATATCAATATGTAAGTTCATTTCGTGCTCCACCATCAAACCATTCTCTGACACACAAAAAACAAACATAAAACGCATCATTTCACAGCATGGTAATCAGTTTTTCAAAGCATATTATTTCACATTCATCGTAAAGCCTCAATAACACACGAAAGTACAAACGAACTTAACAGATCATTAGTACCCAAATTAACTTGCATTATATTATATTTCAGTTCCAAAAATTCGGCTTCCTGACTTTCCCATGAATAAATATTGTTTTTAAAACAGTGCCCTGTTTTTGGTGGAGTTCAAGTAACAAAGTAGGGAGGCTATGTCCACGTTGGTACATATATCATTTTTATCGGTCGCACTCGGGCCGGCCGTTTATTCATTGCTTACCTATTGCATACGAGGCTCAGTGACGACTGTTACTACTATAGGTTCTCGTGGGTTTTGGAAAAGTTAACTTTTGAACTGAAAAATCTTTTCTTTCGTTCTTTTCGTTAATCTGGCGAGATCAATAACATAATAAATAAGATCGTTTTCCATTGGACGAGATCGTGATCAAGAGCAGGGTCATTTAGTAATAAAAAGTAGTCCGACGTCTGAAATGGTTAAGTTTTAACTTTTGCTCTACTATAAGCCTTAAAAAATGAGATGAATTGAATTGCAGGTCACCGAAAAATGAGATGAATTGACTTGCAGGTTCACTAATCACTTTTTTAAATGACTTATTTTGATACATTACAAAATTCACCAGACATCAAATAACCCCTGATAACACCTATCGTTATATTGAATACATTCACAAAATCACATAAAATACTAATATGCTACGCAGAAGTGTGCTACGCTTTTCGTAGCAGGTGCTACGAGATTTAAGTGATAATAATTAAGACTTAAATCTGAAGTCCAATAATTAAAGCACTTCACGTTATACGCCATACTAAGTTTTCAGACTATATATACCAAGTTAGTATAATCCAACTTGGAACAAACCCGTGTTAGTAACTCCTTACAACTTCGTAGCAAACCGCTACGCGGGCGACGTAGCACACTGTTTCTTTCTCTTTGTAAACTAGCGGTTTTATGCGCTTGGATTTAGATTTTATAAATAAGTTTTAAGTATTGAAAGTTTAGTATTTATTCTTCTTTTCCTTATATACCGGCAAATGATTTGATTTGTATTTACAAATCTAAAGTGGCTACGAATAGTGGCTACAATATTTTCACTTTTCGTAGCCAGATTTTGGTGCTTGATGTAATTAGTTTATGAATTGGTGTGTGCGTGAAATGTTAAACCAATTAAACTAACTTAGATTCTATACGTCATCGCTGTGCTTCATTTGCCTCTGAAACTCAAAAAGTCTACTGCATGCAATCTTGTAACCAATCAATATAGTTATACTCATTGTAAACTCACTACCACAACGTGCACTCAACCAGTCGCACGTTTAAGTGAGACCGTATTTCTTTTTTTAGAATACGCCGTTTAGTCAACTATGTATTGAAGATGAATGTTTATCGGTTTAACATTCGTTCTGAAAAAGGTACCGCAGTGATTTATTGATAACTACTAACATCAGGGTTGTTGAGATATTGTGCTTTACAAATTAGACCGTATTTCTTACCGAGACCGCAGGTTGAAATATCGTTGGTAGTTCGAAAGAGTTGAACGGATGAAATTACGTTCGATGGTTTTGTTTAAGTGTACACTGTTTGAGTTATTGGCGGTATGAGAAATATTCCTTTAAATAATTAGTTTAGTTAGTTAGGTACATAATTATACCAAAATGCACAGTTGACTGAGTTTTAGATTTTATCAAAGACACGTGATTAAGACACATACATCCGGTACGCTTATCTATTTTAGATTAATTGGTGGATCTATATGCGAGATATTTACTCACTAAAACACTGATGATAGCCATGTTCAGCAGATGGAAAATATCTAGTTTTTCGAAAGAACGAAAAATGAATTTGAAGAAACCTATTTCACGAAATTATTAGACAAGAAAAAGTTGTCCACAGCCTAAAATCTCCTCCATATTAAATGCACATATGTAACCCTAATCAGAACATACATCGCGTGCGCATTGCCGACTGATTCGTTACAGTATAAATAGACTCTGTACCAATAATTAATGATTTCTAGTAGGTGAGGGATCGATTGCAGGCGGCATGGCGTCGAAGAGAACGATTACAGCTTAAAATAGAAGTTGTTGCACGTGTGTTTGTGTTTCTTGGTTAAATATCTGGTTGTTTTTAATAGTGTTTCATGTCTTGATAGTAAATGTTTATCATTTTGATGAAATAATTTTAAAGTTGTTAACTATGCATACTTAAATTATGTAGTTGTACCTAAAGACATGTATTCAGACAGTGAAAGTTTCAAAATAGCATTATTGACGTTTCCGGAAATAACTTAATAGTTTTCATGGATATATTGAACTACCTATAAGGTTACGTTTTCAAGGAAATGAAATACGTTAGCTTACGTTAGCTTCTCCCCACAATAACGATACTGTCACGATCACCATTTAAAATGGTTTCATACCGAGACGATAACAAAATATGCCATCCCATTCCTGGTGACATTTTGTCAACTAAAAACACGATGCATGCTAACTACGCCTCAGTCTGCGTCGTACTGCAGTAGACTTTACATATGTATACCTTCTACATATGTATGTGCGGGGAAATTCAAAGCGTGAACTATTTAATCAACTCATGAAATATGCATTCGCCGAAATTCTGGCTGGGCCCGTCCATCAGCAGACGGCCTTATCGACGACGGCGCTTATCATCAACAGGTCCCACTACCAACTCGTGTGCTGTTATCTCTTGCTACAAATAGTCACGACTACATTACTGGCAAGGAGCCCTAACTACCTACCAAATATTTATAGAAATTCAACTGTATTTTTGGGAGTGTAGAGTCTATTTTTGTAGTGTGCCAGGTCAGTGGTGTAGTGCATAATCACGGATAAACGCATTGTCACAGTGTATTACGGAGCCGCTCGCCTAATGCGCCTAATTCACGACAATGTAGACAAGTCGTTTGCAACTATACCTACTTGTTATTATTTCAATTTGGGTGTGTTTACAAAATTTTGCTGTGGCTACCATTGTAATGGTGGCGTACGCTTTGTTTTAATGACGTAATTTCAAGTGTTTTTCACATTTTTGGGGCTAAAGCAAAGCTTTGTTGTTCTGTATAATGAGGTTTAAGGCTCCAAATGAATGAAATAATGGTGTATGTGTACATTTGCGTGGAATTTTTTATGTTATGGTTGAAAAAGTGTGTTTTCTGTAGTACATTATTATTTTTATACACTGAAATTTTCACAACTTTAGTGTGTACATGTTTAAGCCATTTAAAAATGTTGCATAAATCGCCACCGATATGCCATCCCGAGTCTGCCAATCTCAGCCAAGAGGACTGACAGGTGCCCAGTCGAAGGTACCAAAAGCGTCTTCGCGAGCAAACATTATTACTACGTCACGTCTTTACAATAAAATTGGAGAAGAAAAGGGGATCAACCAACCTAAGCATCTAAACAACTCTCAATTCAAAAAAACAATAATTCACTGGCTAGACTATTACGATTATGAGGAAACAGAAAATCAATTCGGCAGCGTAACATGATACCCAGTTACATTCATCGTACGCACCACACAGAACACACGCACAAACCTCACACACCTCACACTCACTAATACACACCTCACTCACACTCACCCTCTCTCTCCAAAAAACGAAGTGTTAATTTAAACTCATTATATTTTTTTTTTCTCTTATATATTTATTTTGTATGGTAATCTGTGGATAACGTCGTGAGTAGTGTATTTGTTAATTCTATTATTTTAGTACTGCAATCATGTGTAATATTTAATATACTGCTGTTTGTTGTCCCTAATAAAATAAAAAAATAAAATAAAATAAAACTACCTGTCAAAGTATTTATGTTTTGATGACATTCTATTTATTTTTATATTGTGATTTGTATTTATCTCGTGTTTTGTAACTTGTGATTGTAATATGGGAGAACCTGAAAAAAATAGATTAAAAAAAATAAAAGCATGCCATAACTGTAATTTATTTAATTTTTAGGATTCCGTACTTCAGAAGGAAAAACGGAACCCTTATAGGATCACTCGTGTGTCTGTCTGTCTTTCTGTCCGTCTGTCAGTCCGTGTTGCTCCATGAATTTCTGTGACCCAAACATGGACGGACGTGTAACGTAAATATATGTTTATTTTAATATGAGGGTAATTTTTGGAAATTACAAAAAAAGGTTTGGAAACTGTAACGTGTGACATATCAAATGAAAGGGCTTGTATGAGGGTCTCAAATAATAATACATAAATTGGTTCTTTACTTATCGTTTACAGGGAAACCCATAAGAAGTATATGGTGTTAAAATACTTGGTAAATCTCTCAATATTATGCGTACAAAGTTACATTTGCAACACACATACACACATTGGACATGCTTTTCAACTACAATGTTAAGTTTGTTCTTTGGATAAACTCATCCCAACTACGGAATCCTTCATTGTGTGTGGTCCGACACGCTCTTGGCCGGTTTTTGTTGTTTATCGCGCTTCTATAAAATATTCCCTGTAATTTGAGAGGTCCGGATATTGTGATAACAGAACTCCTAGTACAAGAGCCAGGGCTACATAGATTTTTGTGACTTTGAAGTGTTAATAAAGAAAATAATATTAGAAAAATATTATAAATAAATAGCAAAGTATGTTATAGATTCATACAGATTTGTAATATTCTTTATCAAAAGGGTTATCGTATTTCCAATAAGTTAACAGAAAGAGAAATAGTAACTCATAAATATTAACCTTCTACAAAAAAAAAAAAAAACAAATACTTTTCTAAATAGTTATTGAGTTGCGCAATCAATATTAGATTATTCTTACTGGATTGTATCCATAGAAATAGCTAGCATTGCACTCTAGAATATCTCGGCTTCCTATCAAGTAAAAAGAAAAATGCAAACAGATATCTACCCACTCTACAATATTGTCGTTATTACGTGTCGTGTCATTGACACCTCATTACAAAGGTTTTATTTTAAAATCTAGTTGTTTGTTTTTCTTCCTGAAACAGAGTCTTTTTATTCATTTTATGCTTTTTACACAATGGTGGTGAATAAGGCGACACTTAATAACATAAGGCATTAATCTTCAGAGAAATACTTTAGTAATTTTTTCCTGACGTAGTTTGCACCTTGTTTTGAGTAAGCGGGGTGATCAATGGTCGTGCCTTCTGTTCTTCAGAAGAGGCGTTTGTCATGCACTGGGACAATAATAAGCTGGTAATAGAGTTTGCTCATTTGCACCTATTTTTGATTGGACCTTAAACAATCTAAACAAACAGTATAAAGAGTCAACATTGTTTCTTGGTTTGTTAAGGGTAATATTTGGAAGCACTGATCCGATTTCAAAAATTATTTTACTGATAGAAAGCTACAATATTTCCGAGTACCATAGGATGTTTTATGGTATAGTTGACTTTAATATTATAAAATTAAATACAACGCATATTATAAGATTAAAGACTACGTTGAAGACAAGGAAGTTTGGCAATAATTCCTTCTGCACATGTGGCTTCCCTGGTAAGTACCAGCTTATGAGATCATAAGCGGCATAACTATGTAAATGTCTATTAACTGCTCCCAAAGTAAGATGTTTTTTTATACATACTTTTTTGACACAATATTTTCATTATTAAGATAAGATAAGATTTCTTTATTTGTTTAAACATTGTACACTTACAAGATCATGCAAGATATTACATCATTTAGAGTCCAATCATGTTTAGCCGTAAGTATCGGCGTACAAATATTTCTATAACATTGAAAATAATTAACAAAAAGAAAAATCGAAAAATTACCTAGAACAGGCAGTTACAAAGTTTATAATTTAGAAACTTTATAAATTAGAAACTTTATAAATTAAAATATTCATATAGATTTAATATTAGTGTCAGAAAAAAGATTAAATTATTCAGTCAACAAAAAGCTTTTTCGGCTAGAAATTCGGAGACATATTAATGCTTTTTGCGAAACCTTTTTAATTGATGCTTGAATGCCTTAATATTTAGCTCCTTCCAACGTTTAGGCAATATGTTAAATATAGTAGGCGCCATGCAGACGATACTTTTGCTCATGAGTGCCACTTTTGCTGGATAGACTCAAAGAATTGTTATACCCCGTTTGTTACGCGGTAGAACGTCCTGCAGACGTGGAAACAAATTGGGGTTTGTTTTAACACACATTGCAGTTTCGAGAATATACAGACAAGGAAGAGTTAATATATTGTACCTTTTAAAATATGGTTTACATGTATCAACCGTTTTTAGCCCAAACATAGATCTAAGGCATCTCTTTTGGGCCTTAAATGCCGTGTTAGCGTCGGTAGAATTTCCCCAAAAATGATGTGATATGATGCCGTATCTTAGGTGAGAAGCAACTAAGTCATGGTAGGCCGCTCTCAAGGTCACAACTGCAGCCAGAGAGTGCAATGCAAATGCAGAACTACATTTTTTTTTTTTTTGTGGTTCTCGATTTGTGATTTCCAGTAGCCTTTTGTCAATTATTAGTCCAAGGAATTTAGTAGTATTTACGATTTCAACAATTTTATTATCTATTTATGTCCATATTTTCTATAGTCAATCGTTAGGTAAAATTTATGGATTTAGTTTTATCTAAATTAATCTTTAAATTATTATTGTTTAACAGTTCTATTTTAGATTTCAAGGTATTGTGAATGTCAAGTTTATATTGGATCATGTCATTGCTATTACCCGAAATTGTCTGAAATAGTTGTATTTGACATTATATACCTACACTTTTGATATTACTGTTTATTAGTGGCTTTTGTGGACAGTATATTAATTCAGACTTGTGACATTTGTAATGGCAAACATGTTATTTGGTTTAAATAAGTTTTTATTTTTATTATAATATAATATTTTACATATATTCTTTTGGATTTTGTGAATGTGAGAACGTTGTAGGCTTGATAGACTAGATTTGTAGACCATTTAATTTTTGGTACTACTCGACAGGCCTACACAATGTGATTTGAAAACATTGTAAGAGCCAATTATTTTTAAAAGAGTAACCGTGGAGTTTCTTGCCAGCTCTTCTCCATAGGAAACGACCAATTGGAACCGTGCACCTAGCTTCTGACTTTTCATAAGTGCTCATTTATGTGAAATAAAATATTTTGATTTTGAATATGGGTGAGGTCACGGGAAGAAACTAGGCGTGTATATTGCCGTTAAAGTTGTACGTAGTATGGTCATTGTATGTTTATCTATCATATATTATAGTGTGATAGACCCGAGTGTTACCCGAATGGATAGAATAAGAAATTAGTATAGATACTAATTACTAACTATAACTATATCTGTGTCACCGGTGACTGAAAAGTTGTGTGGAAAATGGTTGTCATGCTTTACTGTAATGCGGAAAGATGAGGGAAATGTCGCCAGGGAAGTTTTGAGTATGCACGTGGATGGCTATACGGGTTCGGAAGACTAAAGAAACGATGGATGGACTGTATGAAAGATGATATGGCTAGAAAGGGAGTGACTACCGTGATAACAACTAATAGAGAAGTATGGATAATAAAACCAGAGGATAAGACCGGAAAAAAATAGATTGGCTGGGAAGGTAGGTCCTTG
Organism: Atethmia centrago; assembly: GCA_905333075.3. Classification (NCBI taxonomy): domain Eukaryota; kingdom Metazoa; phylum Arthropoda; class Insecta; order Lepidoptera; family Noctuidae; genus Atethmia; species Atethmia centrago. The sequence continues at coordinate 21,446,202 of HG995378.1, read as the reverse complement.
CATTGTAAGACTCACATAATATCTTAAAAATGTAATGTTTGGACTTTAAAAGAGAGCAAGAGCGAGAGAGAGTTTGTTTCGGCATTTCTTCTTAGAGATCAGTCAGCCAGGAAATACCATCTAGTTTTAAAATATTGACCGAAAAAATTTTATTAAAAGCTCTACTTACAGAAAAAAAAAAGTTAATTTCATTTCATTTCTTGCACCTCATCGGTTCTCGAAATTGGTTGTCGTGGTATGGCCATGTGATGCGGAGAAATGAGTAAAACGTCGTGAGGAAAGCTTTGGATGGATGAATGTGGAACAACGAATAAACCGTTTGGAAGATGATATGGCTAAAAAGTACTATACAGGACTATACATAGGACTAATACTCAAATAACTGGTATAAGGGCAGGAGGATGATGATGCACTATATAGACAAGTTCTACGGCATGTATTAGAAAGGTGTGATCATATTTAAGGCTGTGGTACAGATCATCAAACTGAGCCACTTTCTCTATAGCACCAACATCATAATCGGGAAAAAAATATCAACTTTCCCATACAATGTTATCCCCCCAGATTACGATGTTGGTCTCATGGAGAAAGTAGTTCATGCTATATTTTAAATTAATACAGTAATAAGTATTCCAAAAATGGATATCGAATGTTCTCAATACAGGATATCAACGATGTATATGCACTCTTACTTGGAACATCGTGGAATACATTTCGTTTGCACAAGCCTCTCTTGTTAGATTTACGGGAATAGAAAACTAGTTAGTTCTTGCATCTCCCAGGTTTCCTTATAAACTATTACAGGTACTTTTTGGAATAAAACAATTGCCCGTTTTAAACTTTAGCAACGCTAAATTACTCTTTTTTCACCACTCGTTTCTCAGTAACTTGCAACTTGCAAGATTTGAAATCAATATTTTTGACACTTATCTGTAGTTTTTAAGTTAAGTTTATGATTCCTATTTTGGAGTCCTATAAATTATAAATAACTGCGACCAACTCGGATGTAGCGCTCACCGACTGCTGCCACGGCACCGCTCGCTTCGCTCGCCGACTGCTGCCACGGCACCGCTCGCTTCGCTCGCTCGGCCCGCGCGTGTTCTCAGTTTTAACTACCTAACTTTGGTCGGGGTAGCCTAGCTAAGTTACTGCGACCAATTATGAGAAAAGGTCAGAAAAATAAAAATAGAATCGATTATTTAAAAAAAGTGTACATCATTAGAAGCGCTAAAAGTTTTTAGAGGTTCATTAATTTAAACATTGTCCATTATTAGAAGGTCAATAATAGTTTATAGAAGATCAGTTAAATATTTCCCTTTAGAATTTCTCCTTGAATATATCTAGTGTTAATTGTAGGTTTAGTCTAGTGAGAGTTCTAAGAATTGAACACCCGTACATTGTTAAACAGTTCCAAGACTTGCTGATTGATTGACTGCTCGACAGGGTACGGCCTAAACCGCTGAAGGTAGAAATAGGTTTAGAGCATTTAATGGTGCACCGTTGTTTTCTTTGTGGTTCATGGAATTTTCGAAGCTCAGCATCTAAGTGGGTGTAATGGGGTTGAGGTAGCGGGCAACAGATATTATAGTTACATATATTACAGTTACTCCCACACTGTGGCGAAGTAATAACAACGAAAGTCTGCCAGCCATTCTTAACATGGGGTCTCGTAAAACCTAGTAAATTCAGGAAGTCAGATCAGCTGCATCCGGTTAAGCTTGAAGGTTGGGAAAAGGCTGGGCAGATAATGATGATATTACAATTACTCCCTAAACACATACGCACGCTCTCGCTTTTCACATACATAGTAAAAATTGTAGCTCTCTACGTGACGTAGCCGACTCAGGTCGGAATGATGGCATGATTTTTATATATTTTTATAGTGAGCTAGTAATTCAAACAATTGACAAAAGACTTGAATTATGTGTTTGAAATATTTTTATTGGGGCTAGTTTTTATAGTAAATTAAATTGAAAAGTTTAATTTATTATAAAACCTAGTAGTTCTGCAAACAGTAGACCTCGCGTGCACAAGCTTTTTTGCTACAATTAATATACCACTAAAGTTATTTGGATAGAAGACAATGGATTGTCCGGACAAAGCTGCACTTCGTTCGGAGCGTTGGCTCTATCTATTCTAGGATATGCCTGCAAAAATACAGAGGTTGCTCTGCATTTGCTGCAGGATAGGATATTCCTAGAATACCTATCGCCAGATAGTAAGCATAGGTCAACATCGTAATTTTCGAAATTAATTCCGTTCGACGTGCCATACGCGACAGCAGTCGTAGCCGTGCCAAATTATTGTTGCTCTGGGTAGTCTAAGCAGTCAGAAAACTGATTGAAGTTACTGCGGTTAGCTGCAAAATTCATGGGAAGTGGCAAGACAGTAGCGCCATCTAGTGATCTTTTGTAAATATTTATGTGATGAGAAGGTGGTTCCAGGTGCTCCATCAACCCTATCTAGTACTTAAAGGGTCGTTTACACTGGTAGAAATCTAAAAGTGAGCAAATTACTGCATTTTTAGGAGCTATTCTGCTCATCACGCCGAAGATCCCTATCAGATCTCTCTCTCATCTCACCTTTCAAATAAAAAAAGAACCATCGACATCGGATCTCATAAAGCAGATATATCCAGTAAAAACCTTTTTGGAGGAAGTCCCCTCCAATCAAAAATTCCGAGTACAAAAAAAAAACTATAAAGTCGTAAAACCTGTATACCAAGTTTCGTCCAGACTGGTTGTAAAATCAGCCTGTAGAGGAGTAGCAACAAACTGGCAGAGGAAATCAAATTTTGCCAGACTGCTGAAGCAGAGACGCTTCCCTCGCTTGGTTTTTTTTTTAAACTTATTAATGTCTGCATTAGAAGTCAACTATCATTATTCTGTTGTCACGAGAATAGAAGCCTTATATAAAACTAATAACTTACCTCAGACATTTAAACATGTCAAACACGGCCTATTCAGTAGCTGTAACAGAGCAAAGATTTATTACGCCGTACATATCTGGCTAACAGAATCACGGTAACATTGTCAACCGTTTACTCCTAACATAATGCTCAATGGAGTACGTTTAATTACAATACAATGTCCCAGATATATGAGGGTTTGCGACACATGTATTTGACAAATGTTCAAGCAATACCACCGATATGTCACCGGCAGAGTTAATGAATTTCTCTAGTGTCGGGTTTTGACAGGTACTTACTTCGGAATGTGGGTTGGGTAATCTATAAATATTAAAATGCGTTTAATTTTGTTATTATTTCTATTTAACAACAGTCTTTTAAATAGGTTGACGAAAAAAAAAACGAATCGTGTAGGAATTTAGGTGTGAGTTAATGTTAACATTAAAACATTTCGTCTTGAAGCGTTTTCTTTTTAACTTCGCATGTTTGTTTTCGGATAGTATAATTATGTTTCTTTAATTAGGTACTTTAGTCACACAGTTCTAGTGGTCCTTCAGCTATTTAATTGGGTTTTATGAACGGCTTAGGCATCCAATTAGCTGGCTAATTTAAGCAGATGGCTGCAACATATACAATCAATAGATTTATGTAGAGTTTATGCAAAATCTTGCAGTTAAATTATAAGGTCCAATTTGATCCACGTAGTCATCATCTGCCTAGCCTTTTCCCAACTATGTTGGGGGCGGCTTCCAGTCTTACCGGATACAGCTGAATACCAGTATTTTACATGGAGCGACTGCCTATCTGACCTCCACAACCCAGTTACTGGGTAACACGATACCCTTGGTAAGACTGGTTGTCAGACTTTCGAGCTTCTGACGACCCGTAACGACTGTCAAAGATCTACAAATGACAGCCGGGACTAACGGCTTAACGTGATTTCCAAGGCACGGAGGGGTCTTGGTATGTAAAGATGGTCACACATCCACGGACTAACCGCGGCAAGCGTAGCTTAACCTGATCGATCGACCCGTGCGGCTGTTATTAATTAGCCACAAGCCCCTCAATTTGATCCACGTAGTAAACCTGCAAATTCTTGATGGCTTCTTAAGGATATTTTATTAAAAGAAATACAATCAACGATGACAAAAGACTACATACACACTACCATAACCCCATCAACCTTTTATCACCAACAAAAGTGCAACAAAAATAATCGCAGCACTTACCCGACAAAGTAAGACACAATTGAAGAGTTGCAACACTTTATGCGACGAACAGTGGCTTTAATTACATTCTCCGTACGTCGCGCGTCGTAGTTACGACAAAACGCTGCGACACGCGACGCGACGACGGTAAAACGCGCGCTTTATGATTATTTGCTCAACAAGTAGATAGTTTTGATGGCAACGTGTTACAATTACATAAAAAGACGTTATTGCAGCGTGCAGGTAATGCGTTCATTAAATATTTTATTTGTTTGTGTTGTATATTGTGTTGTGTTAAGAGAAGAAACAAAGCCTGGAGGATTGCTAACAATCCTAACCGGAATACTAGAGAAAAACCTAAGTTTTTCTCTAGTATTCCGGTCTTTGGTAAATACCTACTAATAAGAAATGAGACCACTTTCTTTTTTGCATGGAATTTTATTCCATCATCTTATTTTTTCGAAGATATAATATAATAGAATACTCTTTATTATGTACAACATAAAAAATACAGATATTATTGTACATAGGGTGACACACATAGTCCGGTTAAGTAGTCACGACCTCTCAAGGTCAACTACGAGATGACATTCATAAAAAAAAATAGGGTGAAACAATGGGCGGTCTTATCGCTAAAAGCGATAGAAGCGAAGATAGACATGGTTTTTGTATTACAATAAATCTGTAAATACTTAGTATGAAACAAAGTCGCTTTTCGTGTGTCTGTGACCGCGTTGTTCTGAACTACGCAATGGATTTTGATACGGTCTTCTCAATAATTTAGAGCATTCATTTAATATTTTTTTAATATTAAACTTGTATGTAAAGAAATCTCGATTTGTCAAGTTCTAAAAACCGTTCGTAACAGGGGCAGGTGGCTTTATAATGTGATTTTATTATCACTTTAGGATTTTGAAACAGAAACTGAGTTGCTCTGAAAAGTATTTTTTATTAATCACTGTCTCCAACATTTTACATACTTGCAAATTCATTCATTTATTTGTGACTGTTTGCGAAGATCATTTACTGAAATTTTAAAGTTTGTTAATTCTATATGCTGATTAAAGTTATTTTGTAGTTATCGTTTCTTCCACCTTTATTTTCCTTAGGAACCTCCACCTTAATGTTATTGTTTAAATTTTACTTTCCGTCAACCTTGCTTCTTGAAAAGCCTGCAATCATTTTTGGTTTATTGGTATTAATTTCTTTTTTAGGGTTCCGTGGTCAGCAAAGAACCCTTATAGTTTCGCCATGTGCGTCTGTCTGTCTATCTGCGGCTTAGCTCAGAAAATCTTAGTAAGAGAAAGCTGTAATTTGACATGGCTATACATATTAATCACGCCTTGTTGGCGTATCTTGAAAAAAAAATCTCGAGCACGTAAAGTGGGAATGATTTTTTTTTTCTCGTCTAACCTTTGGTGGATAGGCCGTAAAAAATATTGCAGGTCTGTAAAAACCCATTCTTCGATTTGCGGATCCATTTGTGTAATATTAAGCTTTAAAGTACTAACTTTTGTTAGAGTCAAGTCCACCCTTCCAGCCAGCCAAATGATTGTTTTTTGATATGTGAAAAAAATCACGGCAGTAGTACATATAATGAAATTAAAAGGAAAACTATCACAGCTAAGTAGGCTTTACAAGTTAACGAGTAATAGTCGACCAACTTTCATTTTCAGTTGGAATGTATGGGAGAACATGTTTTTTGAACTACAATGTTAAGTTTGTTCTTGGGAAAAATTCATCCCAACTATGGAACCCTTCATTGTGCGTGGTCCGCGCACTTGGCCGGTATTTTAAATTTTGTTTATTTTGTGTTATTTCTAATTTTACATTATGAATTAGCAGAACTATTTCTATGCAATCTAATCCAATTATGAAACCATAATCGAAATTATCTCCATCAACAAATATGTCAATATTTTTTACAATTTCGGTTTTTATAACTTTAACTTGTGATGCGTATCCTATTCGGAGCCAAACAATTGTGTCTCATTAGCTGTCCTTGGCCGATTAAGGTTTAATATTCCTATTGGTTGTATTACACCAGTAATTTATTTTACTAGATGCGCCCCGCGTTTTCACTCGCATAAGTTTTGACCCCGTGGGTATATCGGGATGAAAAGTGTTCTATGTGTTATTTCTGGTTATAAACTATCTGTGTGCCAAATTTCATCCAAATTCGTTCAGTACTTTTTGCGTGAAAGAGTAACAAACATCCATCCATCCACCCATCCTTACAAACTTTCGCATTTATAATATTATAGTAGGATTGGGTTATTTTTTATCGACAGTCATGAATTTATTAAAGAAATATTTGAATCCTGAATCGGTAATTCCCAAAGTTTCTAGTATTTCAGTATTCTTGTCAATCTCTCTTCCGAAACAGTTGTAGTGGCCTGTTGACATGTTTCTGGTACGATTTCCTCTAGCAAATATCTTTTGAACTGCAGATTTATAAGCATATCTCTTCTAATAAGCATTCTTTATTTCTGGTGTTACTGATATCCATACATGTCTTCTTTCTTTTGGAGCGTTGTTTTTAATTTCTGAAAAGCCTGAGTTTTCGTTATTGTATCATGAAGTTTGACGGGTTGAAGTTGATCCGGAATAAAAAACATACATTTGTCGGCCTCCGTCATTGAGGTTATGCACATGACATTAGTTTTTGTGTATTCACTTGTTTTTATTTATTTATATATATTACTAGCTGACCCGGCAAACGTTGTTTTGCCATATAAATAATTTTTAAGTAATTTCTAGTGTTAAAGAAAAATGTTAAGGGTGGACAACCCTTATCACTAAGGGGTATGAAAAATAGATGTTAGCCAATTCTCAGACCTACTCAATATGCTCACAAAATTTCATGAGAATCGGTCAAGCCGTTTCGGAGGAGTACGGGAACGAACATTGTGACACGAAAATTTTATATATAAGATTTTCTCCATTTCAGATAAGTGTTGTTTTATAATGTGATTTTACGAGATAATCAATTTAGGATTTGGAAACATAATCTAATTGAGTTGCTCTGAAAAGAGAAATTTTTAATTATCACTATGCCTTTAACATTTTATATCATACTTATGAACTTAAAACTAGGTACAAATCTTACTTGAAAAGAGAAACAACATTTAAAGCTAATAAATACTTCGCAAATCCTTTTAAATTTTGTTATTGATTTATTTAGTTCAATATACATATAAGCCTATAATGTTCCCACTGTTGGGAGACAGGCCTCCTCTCTGTGAGAGGGAGTGGGCCGGCCAAAAGCCACCACGCGAGCCCAGTGCGGGTTGGTAGATGTCACATGTCTTCCAATTTTTGGTGCTAGGACATGCCGGTTTCCTCACGATGTTCACGATGGTCTCAAAACGGTGAATTCCTTCACCGTTTTGAGAGCAGTGGTGATGAAATAATTTACATAAAATAAAGTGCCTGTCTGGGTTCGAACTAATTTGAACTAGTTCGAATTTAGTTAAAATATATGTCGTACATAAAATACTACGCGCGGGCTATTCAAATTGAATGAAGTGTGATCTTCGTTTACATAATCAGTCGGAAAACAGTAGCTATTCAGTTACATTTCCCCTTTTGGGGTATTTATCGATGAATGAAAATGAATACTATATTATTTACCAGAATTTGATTCAAATATGTCTGTATTATGTACCTCTTGGTTTTCATCCTTGAAAATTTCCTTAGAAGGCTACAACAGAATATCTCAGGGATATAGCCATAATCACTAAACTTGGCAGGCGGATAGTTGACGGCAAGATGTTATCACTTTAATTACTATACCTACCTTCTAAAGTTAGTGCCTGGAAGACGGTACATAAATGAAGGCACGGAGACTATAATATCTACAAAGGTAGGGTTACATCAATCCTGAATTAATGGATTTAACTTAGAATAGATTTATGACCTATCTCTTTATATTGTGAAGGAAGATTACGCTGTTATACGCTGCGTGGCAGACATGATATTATCGTCTGCTCTAAATATTATATAGGTATTATGAAAAGCTATTTCTTGTCTAACTGAGAGATAGCATAGCTTAAACTACCTATGAAAGGCCCAAAAATATTAGGAAGATGACAACAATATTAAGAAAAGATTCTTCGGAACTCGATCAGGAAGGGGAGCAGGGATTTTAGGATTTTTGCTTGCTCCAAGTCTCAGACAACTACTAGTTAAATCAAACTCAATGAAAACCACAGTTATGTATTTTTTGGTAGAAATCTTACGTTATAATTATTTACATAAACCTTTTTCGCCTTAACATTACAACCTTTATAAGAGTGAACAGGCCGGTAATAAAATTAAAAAAGAAAAAAGGGAATATTCAAATTCGATTCGACATTCAAAAACGCCAGTCGTAAGCGCTTTATCGTCTGGCATTGTGTGGGCCTACCCTAACATGACCATAATTCAGGATACCTTGCTAAGTTATCGCCAGTCTTTGAACCCATGTCCCGTACGCTAATCGACCCACTGTCAGAAGCACTTGCCCCTTCCGAACGATCACACAGACAGCCACATATCCTGAAACTTTTGCTGTTCATTCTGGACGAATATAAACCTTATGGAGACACAATAAGACGATGTGAATGTTTGTTTTGGGTAATGTGGGCTGTCAATAACTTGAGTAAACAATATAGTTAAATGTAGTTTTATGCTTTGATGATGTGAGTGAAATGTTTAAAGGCTTGATGTAGAGATAGATAAATATCTTTTAGATCACCGTTACAAGGTATCGAGAGACACTTTTAACGGTATGGCAACTAAATTTAAAAACGATTACTACCTATATAACTATATATCTATATAACCTCGTCCAAACGCGAACTCGTGATAATTTCATTAATAAAACCATGTGTGTGTGATTTTCTCATTAACACATTGTACCAACCGAATTACCCAGCACAAACATTACAACAATGAAATATCGCCTCTTATAACTATAATAGTTACATTAATATCCTCTTTAATAGTACCGTACCAGTCAGCAACAATCGGCGTGTAAAAATACGACCTATTAACTACACCCTGTACATTATATTTTATACAGGTGAAGTAAGGAGTATCACACTTAGATGAGCTATAACTACGGCAAACAGCGTGCAAGATACAATAAAAATGAATTATTATCACAAAATGTATTCGTACGTAGCGTATTTATTTTTATGGTATTTCTTCTGTTATCTTTACTTGATATAAGAAGGCAAAGTTGTTTTTTTAGGCGTCTCAGGACCGCTAAAGCGATTTGCGCTCCTCTCGCCATGTTTAGAGGCTTTTTTTTCTCAAGTGATATAAGAAAAATATTATTATGATGTGGTTAATGCGGAATGAAGAAGATTGTGTATTCAAATGTTTTAGTGGGTTGTAAGATTTGTGATAATGTGATTGCTTCAGCTGCATGCTTGTGTGTATTGGTAAACATTTCCCGTAAACAGTGAGATGGGATTATTCGACATAATAGGATAAAGATGAGGACCATAGAGACGCAACTGGCGACCCCCACCGAAAGTGATAATCGCGCCATCATTTTGCGGTCGTATGGGGGATAATATCAGGATAATACGTATCATCATATTACGATAATCAATCTGCCTGACAGGCCTGATGATAATGGCGACATTACTCTATGTTCGTCGATATTTCAACCTAGTGGGTAGGTTTTAGTTTATTGTACAGTGAACATTTACATACAGAGCAAATAGCTAGAGAAATTAATTTACGTGAGACGGCGAGGCGTTAGCTAAATGTGTCACAGGAAAATAAATTAAATTCAAATGGACTGTTGAACGTACGGACTTCGGCCAGATGAACTCCTTGGTTAGCTGTTAACGTGGGCAGATCTTGTCTTAATGTATTAGTACAGATTGTTTCAGTGTTAGTCACACTGCGTAGGTTTGGAGGAAATTCAATTCACTACGAAACTTGTAGCAGTGAGTGTGATATATACAATTACGTAACAAATTTAGATTTTGTCAGATCGGTAGACATAGTAGAATGTATTATGTATTTCTTATTAGTGAATAGACTTTTCTTCAGATTTCTGAGGGCTATATTTTATACAGATTTTAACTTCGTCTGAAGAGATATATGCTCGCCCCAATTTTCGGCTGCTCCACCAGTAGGTAATTCCCAAAAAGCCCTTCTCAGTTTATTCCTACATCAACGAAAACATACTCCAACACAACAATAGAGTGATTAACCCCTCAGCTGGGTCTTGGAACAAAGAGTGCTCGCGTACACTATCTGGCACTAAAGGTACCGCACTTCCAAGCTCCGTACGCGTACCATTAACATGCAAATGAACGTACCAAGTCTCCCCAGAATATGTTGTACATATACGCTGAATAATCGATGGTGTTGAAAGCATAAATTTTAACGCTAATATTCTTCGGTGTAAGTAGGTTTTGCACTGAGCGCTTTGTGTTAAATAGTTGAACACTTACGTGACACGGTTAAAAAGTTTCGACGGTTTTTCGAGATATTGTAGATACTTGTTCGTCTGCTATAGGTGAACTATTTGTGCTTTGTTGAATAAGAAAAGTATGTCAAAACACGTTTTCGACTCGTTATAAATTAAAATTAAAAAACAGAGCTGGCATGTTGTAAAATGTTTGTAAAGCAGAGTCGGTACCGTATTGACAATTTGCATGCAAGATTTTGAATTGCACCTTGACGTGAGCTACATGTTATTTTTAACTTGGATGAAGAAGAAAGGTATGCTCTTCGGTCCTTCGGTCAAAGCTCTGAATTGGAAAACATAGCCAAATGTTAACATTAATTTAGGATTATTTAGATATTGACAAGTAATAAAATAAATGGCTCAAGTTTCTGGAATAAGAACACATAGACGTGTAAAAGTGTTTCTTTTCTCATACTTGAAAAGTACGATTGAAGTTACCTGATCAGAGTGATGAAAACATTACTTTTCGTCCATGGCAAATGATTGTCACCGCTGTCAAAAAAAAAAAAAAACTATGCAAGCCATGTCCCAACTTTTTATAATTTTATACAGCCACTGTCTCTCTGGCGGCGTAAAATTGTAATAAAAAAATATTGTCAACAATTTTGTAACATGGCTTTATACCTATCGACGGTTAAAAGCGACATTTTGGTCGAAAATGAGTTATGAATGCCATCCTACTTAAAAATAGAGATTAAGTAGGATTGTATTCATAACTCATTTTCGTCGACTATATCAACCGTCGCTATAATTTTCTTTTCACTAAATTATTATTGAATTTACATAGATTTGAACAAAATATTTATAAATATTTATTACCATCATCAAAGATAAAAAAATACTGGCTGGTAGAACGCCACAGAAGAAGATAAATAAAAAAGGCGGGATAGCGGCAATTCGATCTTCAGTTGTTTTGTCGAGTGCTAATTATTTACAGATACTCGTATTTGTTTAAAATGAGTTCATCAGATTCAGATATGGATTTAACACCTGATTTCATTCGAGAAGAGGCTAAAACAGTAATTGAAACCCGCCAAAATCAAAAGAAATATACTTATAAGCTTACGATGTTTTTATGAAACGGCACGCTGAAATAAGAGTCAAGTCTTTTTCGGAAAACGTGTACTAACATATTTCAATGCATTATCTAAGAATCATAAATCTTCAACTCGATGGAGCGTGTATTCAATGTTAAAGACGACTTTAAGTACAAAATACGATATACATTTGAAAGATTTCGCTATCATCTTTTCTGAAAAGACAGACGGATGTATTCAAAGCGAAAAAATACATAGTATTTACCGCAAGAGATCCAAACCTTCTTAAAATAAGCGCCAGACAAAATATACTTAGTAAAAAAGGTAAGAAAATCTTAATATGTAGTATCATCGCACCTAAGAAATTTGTCTTAAACTGTAATTAGGTATGTATAGATATTATACAAGAGAACTACCCATTAAAGATTTACATTTACTTCTGATATTGGCGTTGTGTTGATATTGGCCATAAGTGGCGCTTGCAGAAGCATTGAACTGGTGAATATGAAGGTACATGACATAGAGAAACAAGGTTAAATAATACTAGTAAAGTTAAAAGGTACTAAACCAAAGTTGACCGAAACTTCGTAGTAAAGAAAGAATTTGTGCAAATAATGGAAAAATACCAAGGACTTCGACCTAGCGATATGGAAACTGATCGAAAATTTTTGAGGCAAGTAATTGGCAAAAACAAAATGTCTGGTATCCGGAAACAGATAGCCATGTATCTTAATTTACCAAATCCTTCCTGTTACTGCTTCCGCAGAACTTCATCTACTTTGTTTGCTGATTCAGGCGCAGGTTTGACTACAATTAAAAGACTCGGAGGATGGAAATCGAGTAAAGCAGCTGAAGGATACATAGAAGAATCAGTGGAAAATAAGACTAAAATATCAATTAAAGAAACAAAATTGTTATATCTACATTCCTCGGAGTTCTCTCCGCAACCTAGTACTTCCAAAGCCTATCAGGAGTGAAGTAAAAAAATTCTATTCCAACTGAAGAAAATGACAAAATGTTGCTTTCTCCAACATTTACAGAAACACGAGAAACTCAAGTTTCGCAAATAATATACCACATTTATATACCAGGAAAGACCCTGTCCCTTAATAATTGGTCTAATTTTGATATTGATTTTAAATAGATAATTAATTATTATCTCACCAATATTTTATATTTTTTGTATTAATCCTTTTAATCTAATGAAACATATTTATTACTATACACATTTTGTCCCTAATTAATTAATAAAAATAACAAACTTATATCCTAACTTAACTAAAACAATCACAAAATTACATTATTGTTTATTAATATTTTAATCAAATATTTTTTGTTTAACTAATCAAGATTTTATTTAATTAACTTATATTAGAAATGAGAAGCAGAGTGTTTAACTCGGGTGAAAGATCTATTTAGGCACCGCCGCAGGAGACGCCCAGGGCGTCGGGAATCCCGGGCGGATTTCCGGCCACCGTAGGCGCGGGCTTGCGGACGGTGAGCAATGGGTAGCTCACCGTCCGGTAAGGACCAGGCCCGGGTCGACGGCGCGTCGTATTCCACGCGCGCCTCAAAGAGATGTCGTCAGCACAAAAGTAGGGGTCCACTAGGGCCGATGCCTGCCGGGGTCGCGGGAAGGTACTTATGGGTCACCGAGGCCCCCGCAACACAGGCAACAAGAAGGAATACGGGTGGGTTTTAGTCAGTAAGAGTCTGACACACCCTCCCGCTCCGCCCAGAGCGGGAGAAGTTATTTGATGATTTCCCACCCTAAAAAAAAAAAAAAAAAAGGCACTCGAACTATTGGCGCCCGCGCTACAGAAAATAAAATCATTTATCATTTATATCATTTATATATTTATGAAAATTACTAAAATACAATACCTGAACGGTTTAAAAGTAATACCTAGAACTGAATTTGCAATCTGTCAGAAATATGTGGTGCAAGTCAATTTATTCTTTGAAATAAAGACATAAGGTCTAAAGTTGAGTTCGCTGTCTGTCATTAGTCTATCTGCGTCTTTTTTTTTTTTTTGACGGTGGGAAATCATCAAATGACTTCTCCCGCTCTGGGCGGAGCGGGAGGGGTGTCAGACTCTTACTGACTAAAACCCACCCGTATTCCTTCCGTAGCCTGTGTTGCGGGGGCCTCGGTGACCCATAAGTACCTTTCCGCGACCCCGGGTCTATCTGCGTCTGGCTCTTAATTAGTTATATTATATTATATTAGTACGATACTCTTGATCAGTGCTGTTGTTAATAGTTTTACTTCAGTAAAGCTATTACTAGTACCTAAATCAAAACGTATAATTAATTTTATCCGATTTCTTCTCAGTCTCAGATTACATATTTCAATATTTTAGAGAAAAACACTATTTCATATTTTATGATATGAAAAGATTCGAGAGTCGACAGCCGACATACGGTTTATTATAATGTAAAAGTAATTGAATCCTAAATTCATAATTATCGAATTGCAGAAATGACCATCGAGGTTTTTCTTATAGCAAAGTTAAACAGGATGATAAGAAGTAAAGTTGATAATATTCCGTTATTTATGAACTAATAGAAATAGGTTAATTAATAGAATAGAATACGATGACCCAATAACAGCTAAACTATGTACTGTTAAGTTCCTTGAATGTAGCGATAGCATGAAAAGTACGGACATGAGTTCGAACTGTGCCAAAACAGTCTGTGTTGATGTCATTCGATGCTCTGATTGGTCTGTGCAGGAAAAGCGAATAGTAATTCGTAGCTGTAGTAAAAGAAAATTATCTAGTGAATGTCAATAGGGTAACATTTAAATAGAAACTGGCCTACAATATTTAATTGACATTATTTAAATGTTAAAAACCAGCGGGATAATTGCGTGACACAATGGCAATGCCTTTAATTTTGACAATTCAACAACATTAAATGCGTCGTTTACGTTGTCGAGCAGACGTATTTTTCAAACATATGAAGCAATGTCTTTCAAAATCCTTCGGATTGTGCTTGAAAGTGTGTTACGGAATTGGGGTGCGGATAGGAGTTTTTATAAGTACGATTATATTCGTGTTAAATTAAGAAGAAGAAGGAGGCTGCTCGGGTTTTTGGCAGTTAAACCGTTTGAGATAATTTTTAACAGCATCTGTTTTCAGGTTTTTAGGGTTCCCTAGTAAACACCCCTTATAGTTTCGCCATGTCCGCCTGTCTGTTTATCTGTCTGTCCTCGCTGTAGCTCAGAGACGCTTAGTACTAGAAAGCTGTAATTTGGCATAGCTATACATATGAATAACGCTGACCAAGTGCTGAAGTGAAATCTTAAAAAATATTTTTTTTTACCTCCCTTCGCGTAATGTGGGGATCATATATTTTTTCTCGTCTACGACATAGAGTGTATCCGCTTGGGTAATATTAAGCATTAAAGTGCTAACTTTCGTTAGAGTCAAGTGTCCCCCTGCCAGCTAAATGGTTTTTTTATGGAGATGTCAAAAAATTCATGGCAGTAGTACATATAATGAAATTAAAAGGAAATCTATCACAGCCAAGTGGGCTTTACAAGTTAATGAGTAATAGTCGACCAACTTAAATTTGCAGTTGGAGAATTGATTGTGGCATATATCGATGTATGGGAGAACAAGTATTTCAACTACAACGTTAAGTTTGTTTTTGGGATAAATTTATACCAACTTCACAACTACGGAACCTTTCATTGTGCTTGGTCCAACACGCACTTGGCCGGTTTTTTTTCAATGAGCGTAAGTTAAATGTCTTTAGTATTTTTTTTATCCTATATTGCATTTCATTTAATTACTTTAAAAAGTGCAAAAAAATTAAATAGTTATGTTTTGCAACTACAAAGTTAGTGTTAGTTAAATTAAGATTTTTCACATTTTGTAACTCTTTGCAAGTTTACCTAAAAGTAGCTATTTTAAATGCACCTTTTGAATTTGATCTGCCTTTGAGCAAAGTTCGTATCAAAGTTTGTTCTTAGTTCATGTGAACAGTACGACAACTATTCCTCATTACTCTTCCAATTTGCGTCACTTTACTTCCATAACAGTGTTTTAAAAGAGAAAGTTAAGCTTATTTCTTTTTCGAAACCACACATAACATAACATCACGCCTTGTTTCCCCGAAGGGTTAGGCAGAGGAATACCTGTAGTACACCCACATTTCGCCAGTTATGTTTTTAAGTCCCATGTCATAGGGGGCGAGCCTATTGCCATCAACCGGGCACAAATCCAGACTCCGGGCTGCTACTGAGAAATTCCAGATAGAAAAACCCAATAACACTTTGCACGACCCGGGAATCGAACCCAGGACCTCATGCTCAGCAGTAGCGCTTGCTAAACCAACGAGGCAGTCGTTTTTCGAAACCTTTACTTCAAAAGTTATAGTTTGTTATACGGAGTTTTTCATAGGCTTTTTGTATGAAAATTTTAGCAGAGAATAGTATCCAAAAAAGACACACCTCCACGTCATACGAAAAACCTTCACTGAAAAACAAAATTTACAGCAAACAGACACATACAGCACAATGCATTTATTAAAAAAAAATCCTTGCAATGACGATGTTACGTATGTAGCTACTGACCTGACTGTACCCAGTATCTGTATTCAGTTGTGAAGTACTGACCAATATACCTTTTGCAGTTGACATTTAAATGTCACAGTACTGCCATTGTAATCCGATTAGCTTGACTGTGGGCTGGACTGAGGATCAGTGGGAGATTCTAAAAGGTAGTAGATGGCCGTTCAATATTTTGGTGAGCCTAACGATCTGCGAGCGGTTTTTGATAAAGCGAGACGACAAAGCGCTGGTTATAATCGCCACGGTAATTGGATACACGTTCTGTTTGCTGGTAGCTGGGTGTTTTGAACGGTTGATACTGGTTGTTTAGTTTTTATCGATGTTGCATGAAGCTGTTGTGTAAACTTAAAGTGATGACCCGAAAGCCATTTCGATAGTCGACTACTCAATTATATTCTGACTGCAAGGTGCTTAGGGTCCTGCAGATCTTTGTGCTTGAATCCATCTTGAGGAAGCATCGATCAGTTTCCCCTCCTGATACTACCAGACGGAAACAGAAACTAGTTTGTCATACTTCTTCACATCACACAGTATTTGTGAGAAGACAGTATTATGTTACAAGCAGTATACTTTATAACAAAATTAACAAAAAACTTAATATAATATATTAAGTTTTTTGTTAATTTTGTTAGATTCACGTTTGTTTAGATGTAATATTATTACATCTAAACAAACGTGAATCTAAGATCTTAGTGAAGAGATGGTTATTACAATTAGACTACCTAAATACCAAATATCTTTTGTCTTCACAAACATATTAAATAAACACACACTCACACAAACACACACACACACTTTATTTTATTAATAATTAAAACAGTAGCACAACGTTTTTTTGGTTATGAAATAACACAATTGTCAGCTGAGTGCTTATCTACTGAGATACAGGCCTTGCCTAGTTCGGAAGATAGAGTCTATACCCTAAGCTAAACTTTCTTTACCACCACAAATACTGCTGAATTACTATTGTATAAAACAGTAGTATAATGTACTTACCTAGTATCTAGTGTTAAGTACTTTTAATGTTAAATCCTTGTTGCAATTTTTTTTTTTTAATCAACTAATAGGGCGGAAGCAAAATTGCACTCTGTTGCAAGATATCGGGCAATACTAAACGATGTCTTGGGAAAATAATAAACGTAAATTCCAATCAGGTTTTTAGTATCAAGATGATCGAGTGTCTTAATTCATTGATCAATCAATTGAATTAGGCACTTTTATCGCAATGGGTTTCAAAAAAACCTGTAATAGTAGATGTAAGAGAGATAAAAATAAAATTGAAGACTCTGCTTTTTGTTTGGTATCATCTCTGCGAGATCAAACGAAAACATTTGAGTAGGTACGAGTATGCAGGATGTGTATAGAGTTCAACAATGTATAATGTGTTTCTTTTTAACCGACTTCCAAAAAGGACGAGGTTATATGTTCGTATGTATGTATGTATGTTTTTTTTAATATATGTTCACCGATTTCTCCGTCATATTGTAGGCGGATTTTGAAAATTCTTTTTTTTGTTTGGAAAAGTATGCTTTCAATAAGGTTCCATCGGTACAAATACAGAATCTGACGAGGGGATTCCATGGAAATCGAGGGAAATCATCAAATTTTATAGGTATTTTTTATCTCCTTACTCGTGCATTTGCTCTTGGAAAGCACCATTTGGTGAAGTGGAACGGATGATAAAGACCATAAATGGCCCCTGGAACTACTTAATAATAACTTTTTCACGTGTTGTAGTTCGATTAGGTACTTTAAAATGGTTGCTAAGCAATTTATGCTCGTCACAATGCATATGGTGAAGTGGAGCTGATGGTGACTTCACCATCAGCTCCAGTTCTTCTTGTTTTTACCAGGAGAACTCCTCAATAATTAACGTCGCGTCGGGAAAAGTAATATTTTGTAAAAGGTGATGAGCATACTTTAGGCTATTATAACTTAGATAAATTCCAAACTGACCCACTAAAAGGTAAATCATAAAAACAAGAACTTCGGAAGTCGGTGATTTTGGATCTGTACTTTAGTTTGTCCCACCGACTTCCGGAATTAAAGTTATTTAGCACTTGATAGTGTTTTTTTTGTAAAAAGTTTTTCCATATTTAAGATACCTACTTTAAAATCAAAGAGCAAACATTTAACCTATCAAGAGGTGTTATATGGGACTGAAAACTAGCGTTAACAGTTAACACCTTAAGTTAAAACTTTATAACCAGTCGAGGGTTACGTCAAGTTAAACTATTATGGCGTCCTTATGTGATGACTGGCTACCTGTTACTGGTCTACAATTAAAAATTTAAAACCTGTTTTGAGTTTTAAGTAGTACTAACACACCTCGTACTCGGTTTAGTAATGCTCAGTAAACAGAAGTAAAGATAAAAGCATTCTCGCTTAGATTTCTGCTTTACTTTTTCCTAACTTAGCCATTTTATTTCTGTTTTACAAGAGATGAAGTATTTTTCATAAACAACTGAACATGCATAAAAGAAGTGAAGTTGTGGTCATAAGCTTGCTAAAAACTAAAAACTGGAATCGCTATCAAAAATGACTAGATAATAAGGTAGAAATACTTATGAGTACCGTTTTTTAGCCCCAAAATGCTTGATCATGAAAATAGGGCTTCTGACGATTGCTAGATTTGAATATTTAAAGGAACTATGTCAGAATCAGTGAGAGCTGCTCTCTGAGGTGGCCCAGTGGTAACGACCGCGACTTACGAGTTATAGGTCGTAGGTTCGAACCCAGACAGGCGCTTTTCTTTGTGTAAATAATTTCATCACCACTGCTTTCAAAACGGTGAAGGAAAATATCGTGAAGAAACCAGCATGTCCTAGAACCAAAAATTCGAAGACATGTGATATCTACCAACCCGCACAGGGCCCACGTGGTGGATTACAGCCCACTCCCTCTCACAGAGAGGAGGCCTGTGTCCCAGCAGTGGGAATATGTATAGGCTGTTAGAATCATCATCGCTTGTCCTAAAGAATGGTGATCATATTATTTTATGTAGTCATAGATTAGGAAATATAAATACAACAAAATAATAACAATAATATCATAAATCAAATAAAACAATACGAGTTAAATTAATAACGCCTACAATGTAACATCGGTGTTATAAGTAATATATTGGCGTTATTAACGTAACTGAACTGTTCACATTTATTCCGCCACACGTGCGACCGGCGACACTTCTAATGTTTAACAGGAACGTTTTAGATGTAACAATAATTGTAATTATAACAGATTACTCATTAATAAGTAAGTATTTCAAGTTAATGGCCACATAAACAGCAGTCGCAGGGCGGAGGGAACATTTATCAGCAAAAAGTGGTAATTTTCGTCGAACGTATTTCCAGTGGCGCGGTTATGACGATCGTTACGCAGTTGTCCGAAGTTTCGCTTTGTCCGTTTAGTGGGTGTTCAGTTGATCAATTTGTTCTGTAATTAATTTTTAAAAATTCCATTCATTTAACATACTAACAAAAACTCATTTGTTCGATACCAAGTGAGTGAGTATAAATGAGTAGTTTTAATTATTATTTTTTCTTTTTTTTTAAATTCGTTGTTTAGTAGGTACTAGGTAAGGTAATAGGTACTGTTAACTGGTAAAATGGTTTCAATTTCCTAGGATAAAAGTGATCCTGTACATGTTTTCTTTACTAAACTACCTCTGTGGACAATATAATCCATGCTGGTTTGGTAGGTTATCAATAAAATCTACGTGATTCGCTACACGATTAATTGAGTATCAATACAATACTTATGCAATAACATGAATATTTACTCTGTGAATTATTATATTATTTTAATTATTAAAATGTGAAGACTATGTGGGTCATTGTTTAATTTTGTTTTATTCTCAGTTAGTTTTTAACATGGTCTGGCAGTTTGAGTATTTTTTGCGGTCTAGCCAAATGTTCTTTCTTTGGTAATGTTCGTTGAATTGTTGAGCTCCTTAAGTTCTGAGTTGAGCTGCACAACTACTGACAAATGCGTGCACTGACTGGACAGGTTCTTTCATCAAAAGATAATTTCAGACACCAATCGACATGGTCTTCACATGATCTGACCAAGATTATGTCTGGACTTTAAAAGAGACTGTGACCTCTGAGTTTGTTTCGGCTTTTCTTCTCAGAGTAGTCAGATAGGAAACGCCGATCGCATCTAGTTTTAAAAATTATGATTGACGTGTAAAAGTGTTTGTACAAACCTACTTACAGAAATATAATCATTTATCATTTATCAATAGTGTCTACCGACTCGGCAGTTTCTCAGAAGAAAGTAATGCGTGAATTTCATTAATATTATTTTCATTAATTTCATTAATTTTCGTCCTCTTTAACACTATTTTTATAAGCGTTATTTATGTATGTGCCAGTAAAGGGGTCATTTTTCATTTCCATAAATAATGTCCATTTGGCGATTTTATGCATTTTTTTGCGACCGTGATAAAGTGTAAAGTGATATTTTCGGTAATGAACAGTGATATTACTGGCAGATTTTTTGGATGTAATTTTCGTAGAATTCAGACATTTAATTTTGATATTGAACAAAGGGCATTCTCCGAACACAAAAACACCTGGTTGAAAATTGTTTCCGTCAAACATACAATACCTACATTTATTTTCTGATATATTATTCCATCCTGTTAGTAGTAATTTTATGGGGATTGATATGGCCTCAAACTGAAATAAACGATGCTGCTTAGCGGTAGGAATAGGCAGAGAATTTTCTCGAAAAAGCCCACACAAGAAGCCCTACTAAGTACTATTCTTTTTTTGCGATATCCAGTAACAGGTTCATTTTTCCGGAAGCAACAACGTGATATAACTTTCTTACTTATTAATATAACCCACACAAATAATGATTACATAAAAATATCCAATCTGTAGAAAATGAGAGGAGCTATTAACGTCATTAAGCGATGCATTAATAGCGATCCGTGGATAGCAATAAGGTGTGGGATTAATGACAGATATAATCCATTGCTAGTGACAGCCGGGATCTGTCGACATCGACGAATGTGTTGTACATAACAGTAGTGTTATTGTAGTGTGTGTATTTTGGCTACATCATTGGTTGTGTATGTTATTAATTAATCGTTTTGTAGTGTTTTTAAAACATGCTCTTTCAAAATTATCATGTATTTCTCTAAAGCCAGCTCTAAGTATATCTTCGAAACCGTTGGTGCTACTTAAAATATTAATGTTTTAAAATAAATCTTGTTATTAAGATGTAATGATAAGCTTATGCTCACGATGCGATGCCTTAGCCTCAGGTTTTTGAAAATTATTATAAACATCATAGTCTTATATGAAAAGTGCATTATAATAAAAAAAAAGATATAACGACAGATTACGTAATATATCCATTTCAAAATATGAAGGTAAGTTTTAAAGAATCGACCACAAGACCACGAAATCAACAATAAATAAAAAAAACACTCTTGCATTTCATATCAGCTTCAATAGAAAACCAAAATCAATTTACAAATGTGTCAATGCTGGTAGACTTGCATGTCGTAGCCGTGTTTAAAGACGAAAATAGATGGCAATCGATACCACACAAGTCACACAACAACGGACAGTTTCTAGAATAGGTTATAGCAGTTTGTGACAATCTGCTTTAATTACAGACTTGTTTCGATCGATATTTTAGCTGTTAGGTCAAGAATAGGACCTCTCTGTTATTAGGTGTGTGTTGATGGAAAAGGTTGTATGATTATTTATTTAATGTAAGAATTTTGTTATATATGTTGTAGAACACTCTTAATTTTTGGAAGCTATAATGAAGTTAAGCGATAATCTTTCCTGTCACACACTCGAATATGAATGTGAAAGAAGGTGTGTTTGGTTAATTTCGATTTACCCACTGAACCAATTTTGATGTTTGAAGGAGAACTTGACTTGCATTTGGTACAAGAGAAAGAGTAATTTTATCTAGACAAAAATAAAATTTTACGTGCTAAGCCAAGATTGAAATTGAAAAATTAATTAATATCATTGAAGCGATGAAGAAATTCACTAACCAAACATTAATTGTCACGGTTCAAATTCAAATTCATTTATTGGTGTGATTTTTGGTACATTTTACACGAGATCTTAATAATAAATAATTAGTTCCTCAAAAAAAACTACCTTAAAGGTGTACACTCTTTCACATAATTAGTCATTATTATAAAAAAGGAATAATCAACATATTAAAATAAAATAATTACAACGGAACACAACATAACTTAAGACAGAAAAAACTAGCAAAACATTAACAATTGAGTTTACATATAAATAATATAATCAATGGAAATAAAGATAAAATGAAAATAATACATTGTCAAAATTAAATATATATAAATGTCAAATAACTTACAATTTATCATTAAGGAATTCGTCAATAGAATAATAACATTTTTCCAATAATAGATGTCTTAATTTGTTTTTAAATTGATTAATATTTAAGTCCTTAATTCCATTTGGTAATTTATTAAATAGTTTTGGGGCCATGCAAAGTATGCTTTTATGCATCAAGGCAGTCTTTGATGGTCGAACACATAATTCATGTCTATAAACTATCCTATTCAATTACTGATCGAACGATGAAGATTAGATATCGAATATATCCATGGCTGTTATAGTTCGTTTTTTCAATTTAGAGTTTGACATTTGCACCTGTCAAATTACTATCTGGGATTAAAAAAACGAACTTTACGTCGCCAATAGATGAACTAGTCACCAAGTAAGTCCTAACTTAGTTGGTATTCCCGTTCATCTATTACTTCGACAAAAAGTCAATCATTTAGCCAGAGTACCGTCCATGGAAGGAAACAATGCGCATAATAATCAGACAATCTGAATGGCGACGCTAATTAGGTCTGACAGTGACAGAACGAACAGTGTTTGCGTAGTGCAGGCCGCACTCATTGTCCCGCCGCCATTGTGCCCGCCGCTTTGTCGTACGGAATACACTGTTTGTTGCTATTGACTGTTTAGTAGCGGATTTGTTTACGAGGATTACAGCTTTTCGTTCGATGGATAACGAATTTTTTTCACAATTGAAAATACCAATTACTTTCTGCATTCGAATTTCGAATATTGACATTTGGTACAGTCCTCGCAAAAATGATTACGCCGCTTGCTCCGATACACTCTAATATAACTAACATCCGACATAATAATGAAGATAAACCAATATTATTCGTAGGCGTCACTGAGGCTCACACCAACTTATTCATACAGTTATTCATAGGAAATTATGATGTATATATCTGGAATAGAGATTATAATCGCTCGACTTTTATTTAAGGGGAGTTAGTATTATGTTTGCATATGTGTAATGTTCACCGCTTAGTGTAACTCTGTCAGTGTCAGGCCTAATTAGAGCCATTGAAATTGGCTGATTAATATGCGTAATGCCAACGTGGTGTATGTGCGTTGCTCTATTGTGGAGGCGGCCGAGTGAATTATGCACATGGAGTGAAATGACGTGATTATGTCCGATATTATCGTTACATATTGTCGCCGCATAATTATCAAGTATGTGCCGAGGACGTTAGTCAAAAAGGTTTACTGTCAAGTGTCAACTGCAGTTAACCGTTTGGATAGGATTTTACCAAATAGTCGATTTGGGTCATATATAAGGTCATCCAAATCGTATTCCATGCAGTTCAATTTCAAGGAGAATCCTGTGTTAGTGAGATTTGTGGGAAAGACAGGCATGTCTTCCCCTATTTGCTATAGCTCTCTCTCAACTAAGCCAATTACTTGATCTGTGCTAAGCAAAGGCGTTTCCACAAACTAATACAGTAAATACCAAAGGAAAAAGGAATTTGCAGCAACGAAACAATGTGATATCAATTGGAATCAAATTTACTGCATTACTGAGTACCGGGAACGAGAAATGAAATTAGTTCTGATTACAGCTTTTATATAATTAGATCACAGTTTCAATTCACGGAATTTGAAAATAATATTTTGTGATGTGTGACAGTGAGAGTAATTCCATTAAATGGGTGGATAAACATCAAAAAGTCAAAACTCATCTAAAATGCGTTGAAATTGTCTTTTGTTTCTAAATGATGATGCATTTTTAGGCTTTCTTTCTTATTTCCGTCGATTTTTATACGCAAGTCTATTCCACTTCAGATAAACCAAAACAAGTCGGGTTTATGTATGTATATTATAATGTAATTATGACGATTTATGATTCCAGACAGAAGCCATGTTAGACCACAGAAGGGACGTGTTTTTAGGGATTCGGAACTTATGAAAAAAGTGTCTTGTCACACAAGAATATTAAAAAGCGGAAACATAATTACGCCCATGTCTACAACATTTAAGCCAACATAAAAAACATAAACAAATCCCTCTAATTTCGAAACCCGCATCAAGCACGACTTAAAACCCTCCAAAAACAAGGAGTCCACACGTCAAACTAATCCAAATATTACAAACGCTTGAGCGTCGCGCACAATGGGATAACCATCTGTCATCCGGACATAACGAACTTAAACTGTGCCTGGCTGTACAACGCTGCGAACGCCTGTCGTGCCCAGGCCTCGCAGGCGGATTGATTTGTCAGCCCCATTGTTTAAACGGTATGTTACATTGATAGTTTTAATTGTTTAGCTTATTTGCGTGTTTTGAATTGTTTTGTTTTCGGATAAGGGTTTTGTTGGCGACTGTACCTATGAAGGCAGTTTTTTGGGTAGGTTATGTACGGGGCTGTATGTCAATTCTCTAAAAATCTCCCCGTGAAGACTTGCGTGGAGTGAGCTTTTAGTGTCATTGCGCTGATGCTAGGGATTGACCAAGCATTACATTTTTATAATCGACATTTTAATTGTTTGTTTTATACTAATTCTATTGATAATTTTATATTATTTGAAAGCTAAATATATTTATTTACATTACCAAATTACAAGATGATTATTAACATCAACTAAATTAAATTAAAACTAAGTTAAGCTTAAAAAAGGCCCTCGGGGCATTGTACCGAGGATGCTGGCGGCATTTCCTCGCTGAATTGCAATGCTGATGCGTTGCGCGAGAAAGCCGCCAGCTTTTCGGTCACCAGTTACTTTGAAAGCTAGTATTTAAGTGTCTAATAATTACAATTTAGGGGCTTTTTAAATAAAATAGCAAAACAGAAATTCAGTCATAAACTCAATTTACTTCTTATTATTTAATTAAAAAAAAAAATGTAAATTTTCGCAGCCGCCATCTTGGATTTTAATTTTGACCTCATCATTGGCTTTAGCTCCCTCGAAAACCATGATTTAAAACGACACCCATGAAGGAAAATTAGAAAATTTTAATATGAAGGTGGTAAAACCAAATTTTTGTTTAATGCACATTTAAATTTCAGAAAGGCAAATTAAAAAACATACTCCATGTGATATTATTGACAAGCGCGGCGTGATCTTATTATAACTTCACCCAATTCTCATCCCATAGCAATCACTCGCGCCGAAGTGATTCGGCTAGCTAGGTGAAGTGAGTCGTTAAGCGCGATGGGCGAGTGTCGTGATTTAATCACTTCACCCGATTGTCGTAGCTATAACAACCACCCGCGCCGAAGTGAATCGGCTGAGTGAAGTGAGTCGGTGAGCGCGATGCACGAGTTTCTGCTCTTATCACATCAAGTGATTCTCGTAGCCATAGTAACCACCCGCAGCGAAGTAAATAGGAACTGTTTTTCTATTCTGGAAAAAATCTTACTGTGAAAACTTAGGTGAAGTGAGCTTAAAGTGAGCTGGCATTCCATCTGCAGTGCTATTCTGTAACCCTCTCACCGTGAAAACTTAGGTGTAGTGAGCGTGGAGTGAACTGTCAGTGTCATCTCACCTGATGCTAAGGATGGACCAAGGATTACATTTACAATCATAATCGAGATTTTACGAGTAATAATATTTTTATGCTAATTCTATTGATAATTCTATAAATTATTTCAAAGCTTTGTTAAATACCTACCTACGCGTTGCCAATAATAAAAGAATATTCATCAAATCATCGTCATCAATACTATTACAAAATGCAACAGTTCAACTGACACTCGCACGGCGCGCGGCTGGCGGCTAGGCTCACTTCACCCAGCCAAAGTGATGTTGCCATGGTTACCAGAATCAGGTGCAGTGTATAAACCGCGCATGCGCTTTATGCGCTGCCATTATTCACGTTCGTTTTTTTTTTAATTTTCCATCATTTTCAGCCATGTCCATATAAGCCTATTCGTATCTATTCTAGTTCAGAGACAATAATTAGTACCTATCTGTTTATTTCAACGTTTTTAGATATGTATTTATAAGTCTAAATCCTTATAATACCTAAACTTTGTAACAATATTATTTAGCCTATAACGCGTCACGCAGACGCACTAAGAACATTAAGAAAATGCAATACCAATGTTCGTTAGGTACAGCTTCTACAATGCATCTTCTCGTAGGCTGCGCTTTGCATAGGTACGTTGAGTACCTAATTATGAAACAACTTCTTCCGCTCTGGGCGGAGCGGGAGGGCGTGCGACTCTTACTGACTAAAACCCCCCCCGGGAAAGTCCGAATGGGATACCGTGGCCGCCAGAGGCCACACGGATCACACAGGCAACAGAAGGAGAGTTCCTTCTGTTGCCTATGTGATCCGTGTGGCCACGGTATCCCTTTCGGACTTTCCCGCGACCCCGGCAGATTCAGTAAGAACCTATTGTCAGCTCATGAGTTAAATGCAAACCGACAACCAACGTGATGAGATGCGCTAATAGACGATTTGTGTATTTATCATTTAAATAAATTAAAGATGTGCGGATCATCACCTAATATTTGATTGTAGATACCTAGGTACTTACCTACTTAACTAAAGATTGCCAATAATTAAAACAATATTCATTATTCATAATCACCATCATACTATTACAACATTCATCGGTTCCACCTAGCTCACGGCCAGGTTCTCGCGGCTTGCGGACTCGTTACCTTGGAAACCACCTCGTGGTTTCTATGGTAACGAGAATCGAGTGAACTGAGATGATCCACGGGCTTGCGCCACCCATCATGTACCTAACCTGTCTTCAAGAATTGCCGTATTCGAGTTTAGAGACAACTTACATACTCTTTATTTCCATGCTTTTAGATATTCCAACTGTTTTTATACATTTAAAAAGTCAGTTTAGTAGGTTTCATTTTGTTTTTAGACACATGGATATTAGTTGAAATGAGATTGAGCAACGCCATAATTATAATTGTGCTACGCAAGTATTCAGTGAATTGTTTGTTTATATAAGTTCATAATACGAAAGGCACATGTTATGTAGTAAGATCGCATTGTCTAGAATCTAGATAAACCACAGTCCACAGTAACAGAAGGCATGTCAATAATCTAGTTATAGATGCCGTTATGATGTGTAAACACACAAATTGCTTCTCTCTTGTAAACTAGAAATTAAAATTATTAATGTGTTTATTTCTATATTATGGGTATATTATTTGTATGTATGTTTATTTTAAGCCAATCAAATTATGTATGTTTAGGCTGCTTTAGTCTAATTTAAGATTTCCTGTAAGTATGCTGTTTTACACAGTGTCTACTTCTGTCATCCAACTCTCTTGTCGCAGGTCTGCTGAAAGAAATTTCTTATGATATAAGCAGTTCCTTTGTGGTCTTCCATCTTTATATATTTTATCTTATTAAGTGTTTAGTATGTACATAAATAAATAAAATGTATTCCTTTGTATCACATCAAAAAAATTTGCTAATACATTTTTCCTACTGAGCCTGCTGCCTCCCAAGGTTCAACTTCTTGATGTCGGCACCGGGGAGGCGTCGGTTGTGTGTGGTCTGCACGCTGCCATGGCTGGATAAATGGTAAGCATTTATTATCATCATCATAGTCTGAGCCAATTAAAATGAACCATGTGGGCCAATATTATTCCTATTTTTTGAGGGGAGTTGCAACATTTCTTAATTCCATGCCCATGCCTGTCCATGTCCAACTTATTTGCTCCATAATTTATTTATCAAAAATAGTGTGTGAAATAATGAATACACTAGGTAGGATTGATGTGCTCAAATCAAGTAGAGGCGGTGTCTTTTTATATTCTTCAGTTCCTTTAATGCCTTAGTAATTGCAGGGTTGCATAGCTCATCTGCTGAGTGGTAGAATAACTATATCAGATTAATAAAATTCACTTGCTTATGTGTACCTATTCAATTTCTATTTTTTTACCTATGTTGCCCCCTGGTGGGGAAAGGTCTCCCCATACTTTTTCAGTTTTCCTTATGTTGTGCCTTGGTGACGACGCCCGTCTTCAGGCACCCACTGTGTGTCGACGACCTTATAATTATTATGACTAAGTTAACAAGGTACTATTTTGGCATACCTGCTGAAGTACCTGGGACTTGTCCTCGACAGCCGTTGGAACTTCGTGGAGCATTTCCGACGTTTGGCTCCCAAACTGGAGCGGGCGGGCGCTGCATTGAAGCGGCTCCTGCCCAATCTAGGGGGTTCAAACGCCTCCTGCCGGAGGCTCTACGCGGGGGTCGTGCGGTCCATGGCCCTCTACGGGGCTCCTGTATGAGCGCGCTCTTTGACGCTGCGGCTAGCCCGCCGGTTGAGCGCGGCTCATGGCCATTCGGATGGTCCGGGGATACCACACGGTCTCCTGTGAGGCAGCGAGCCTCCTTGCCGGATTGCCGCCATGGGATCTGGAGGCAAAAGTCCTCGCGCACGTATGGGAGTGGCGCGAGGAGGCGAAACGCCGGGGCGTAAGTCCGCTGCCACGAGAAATCGCGGCACAGCGGACGGAGCTCCGGCGGGATCTCATGGCGTCATGGAAAGTACGGTTGTCGCAACGCAGTGCTGGGCACGCCACGATTGCGGCGATAAGTCCCCTATTTGAGGAGTGGCTGGAGAGGCGCCACGGCGTCCTCACCTTCCGCCTGACGCAGGTCCTCACCGGACACGGCAGCTTCGGGAGGTTCCTGTGTCAGATAAGGCGGGAGGAAACGTCCGGGTGTCACCACTGTGTGGATCGCCCGGAGGACACGGTGGAGCATACGGTGGAGGTCTGCCCGGCTTGGGCAGAGCACCGCCGTGTCCTCGTGGAGGCGATCGGTGGCAGAGACCTCTCGCGTCCGGCCCTGGTTCAGGCCATGGTACGGAGCGAGAGGGCATGGGCAGCCGTCACCTCCTTCTGCGAAGCAGTAATGCTCGCGAAGGAGGAGGTGGGACGGTTGAGGGAAAGGCACGTTTCACGCCCTCTCGCCCCTAGCCGCCGCAGGAGACGCCCTGGGCGTCGGGAATCTTGGGCGGATTTCCAGCCACCGTAGGCGCGGGCTTGTGGACGGTGAGCAATGGGTAGCTCACCGTCCGGTAAGGACCAGGCCCGGGTCGACGGCGCGTGGTATTGCACGCGCGCCTCAAAGAGACGTCGTCAGCACAAAAGTAGGGGTCCACTAGGGTCGATGCCTGCCGGGGTCGCGGGAAGGTACTTATGGGTCACTGAGGCCCCTGGCAACACAGGCAACAGGAAGGAATACGGGTGGGTTTTAGTCAGTAAGAGTCTGACACACCCTCCCGCTCCGCCCAGAGCGGGAGAAGTTATTTGATGATTTCCCACCCAAAAAAAAAAAATACCTGCTGACCACCACTAATTCTTGTAAGGCTAACCACCAGACTGATGATCTAGTTGATCTAGTTCGCATAACCATGACTTGTGGAGTTGAGGAATCCATTTAGTTACGAATAATTTTAGAAAAACGGTTCCCAGTACTTGTTCCATTCCTATTACAATCGCATTCACGATTATAAATCACACTAATAATTGTAACTGACATACTAATTCAAAGTAGATAATAAAATCAAACATTCATTTGTTTATTTACGTGCAGATAATTTTGAAACTTTGAACGACAGATGTAATAAACAAAATGTAGATTTTTGTTGCGAAACGTCCCATAGACACACATGATGAAGTTTAGTAATCCTTGTCTGTGGATGGTTTCAAAATTATTAATTATTAGGTGTGCAATCATGGGCGTTTATATTGATAAAATATTTTAATTTAAATAATAGAATAAAAAGAAGTTTAAGTGTAACAGTGCTAACATGGATTGTCAATTTAGGAATGCAATATAGCAGCGCGCGAAATTCAAATTTTGTTGCGAAACGTCCCATAGACACAGACATTTCCACCATAGATGATGAAGTTTAGTGATCTTTGTCTATGGATGGTTTGGAAATTAATTAAAATAGTTACTAAAATTGAAAATGACAAACGAATTCAAAGTAGACCGCACTAAATTCAAACATTCAATTGTTTGATTAGAGCATAAATTGCCGATGTTTTTGAAATTGGAACGTTGCGGCGTGAGCCACCAGTGTTGCCAACAAGAATTTAAAATTTGGTTGACATTGTTGAGATTTTGTCGCCCTATACCACAGACTACAATATAATATAGGGTACCCTATATTAACACCGGTACTTTGTTTCAATGATAATATACACAGATTACTTAAAACTTACACGCACGACTATGGTTGCGTGGTTTAATTTTTAAAGGTGTAGCAATAAAATAATAAAAAAAATAGTTACATCCACAGACCGAAAATATCTAAGTGTGTGGCGACCTATGGAACAAACATGAAATGAATACTGGATTTGACAATTATTTGACATCTACATTTGTGTTTGTGTAATAATTCATCTGACTTATAATAAAATTATTATTGAACTTTTATTTTCAATAAATGTTCGATGAAAACTCGAAAAATTAATTTACCGCTAATAAATAATTAATATTAATTTGTCTTAAAATCCGTCAACCTTTGAACAGTTATTTCTCGTTTCCACACGAACAAACTACTATACTACTAAAAGAAAAATAAACAACCGTTCTATGGTTAAAGTGGTTCTGCAGTGGTAGCTCGCGAAATTCATTTTTTCTTACGAGTTTTGCAATTTGCAGGTCAGTGACAGGTTGTATCTTGATCAAAATATGATTCGCGACCAAAATAAATATGTATTTAGAGACATGGGACGGTACGCGAATTCGTAATGCCGAAACTATTTATTGGTATGGATACCAATACCAGGTTTTGAAACTATTTTAACTTTACGTTTCAACGCCATTCCAATACAATGTATTGGTATTGGAATGGCGTTGAAACGTAAAGTACTTAACTAATTATTTTGATAACTATGTATCAGTGATACCAAAGCACCGAGTTCGCTTATGGCATTGGAATGATTTTGAAACATTTTTTTTTATTAGGTAACTATGAACTGAGCTTGGGTTCAATATTTGAAAGTTGGTCGGTATTAAAAATAACCGCCCATTGTATATTTTGTAGTATTTGATTTATTTTTTCACATTCACCCATTTCTATTTTACAGAATTATAATCATTAGAATACATCTTTCTTTAGATTTGCAATTGGCGTTCCAGTACTACCTAATTAGTCTGAAGTTCCACCTTAAACAATATTTATGATATTGCTGTCAAATTTGGGCGGTTTTCGTAAGTTTTCGACATAGCAGTTTTCCGCTATTTCATTTTTGTTTTGTGGTTTAGTTGCTGATCGAGTAAAGTTTGATTTATTTCAGTTCATATAAACAAACGAATGTTGAATTTAGTGTCTACTTTGAATTAGTAGGTATGTCAGTGACAATTATTAGTATGATATAATCGTGAATGCGATAGTAATAGGACTGGGAACCGTTATTCTAAAATTATTCGAAACTAAATGGATTCTTCAACTCCACAAGTCATTGGTGCCGATTCCCTTGTTCACAAACATAACTAAATTTAAGTTCAGTGCATCGCTTTCTTTCTATTTCATTAAGAAGAGGACAGAAGATAAATTTTAGTTTAGTCCTGTCAAATTAATCAGCGCCTGTCATTACTCCATACAAGTTTAGACGTGATTAAAAACTTGCCTACTAAAATTACGTCAACTTACGTCAAGCGGTGATTAATTTGACAGGGCTAAACTATAATTTATCTTCTGTCCTTTTCTTAATGAAATAGAAAGAAAAAGATGCAATGAACTTAAATTTAGGTTAGTTTGTAAACAAGGGAATCGGCACCATTGTTATGCAAACTAGATCAACTAGATCATCGAAAGACAATCGATATTTGGGAAAAGGTAAATACAACAGATAGGGGTATATATTTGCCCCAATTCTTTAGTGTAGGTTATGAATATTTTTTTATGAACCTCGCAGAGAGGACTTAGTGTCAGAACTGACACAGAGCACCCCGACACCACGTAGTCTTGTGGTCCCTACCCCTAGAGTGTTTTTATAAAGGCGGGAGCCAGATGCTCAAGGGAGCTCCTGAGTGGAGCAAGCTACACAAAGCCGAGCAGAGCGAAGGTGGAGTGTGGCTTAGCGACACAAAGGGGTGACCGAGAGTTTCTGGCGGGAGCCCACCCGGGGTCCGACTCAGTCCAACTAGACTGGATTAGCTTATGAGGGAGGATCTGAGGATTTGAGATTGGAAGCAAAATTATTGCATAAAAAAAAATCATAAAAAATATTCATTTCCGGCAGGCGAAATGAGGGGGGATGGGGTCCCCCTCCCCACTCCCCTCCCCCCGCATCACGGAACCCTATCGAGGCGGCACGTTTTTAAACTTTAACCAAGGAACTGAAGACTATAAAAAGACACGGCCTCTACTTGATTTGAGCACATCAATCCTACCTAGTAAGTATTCATTATTTCACACACTATTTTTGATAAATAAATTATGGACCAAATAAGTTAAAAGATAAATTTTAGTTTAGCCCTGTCAAATTAATCAGCGCTTGACGTAAATTGACGTAATTTTAGTAGGCAAGTTTTTAATCACGTCTAAACTTGTATGGAGTAGTGACAGGCGCTGATTAATTTGACAGGACTAAACTAAAATTTATCTTCTGTCCTTTTCTTAATGAAATAGAAAGAAAAAGATGCACTGAACTTAAATTTAGTTTAGTTTGTGAACAAGGGAATCGGCACCAATGACTTATTTTAGGTGGTTAAAATTGACATAAAAAAATATACTCAGATGAGTGTAGGAATGAAATAAATCAAATAGTAATAAATGCTTACCATTATTTCCAGCCATGGCAGCGTGCAGACCACACATATCCGATGCCCCTCCGGTACCAACATCAAGAAGTTGAACCTCGGGAGGCAACTGGCTCAGTAGGAATAATTTATTAGCAATTTTTTTTGATGTGATACAAAGTAATACATTTTATTTATTTATGTACATACTAAACACTTAATAAAGTAAAATACATGAAGATGGAACCATAAAGGAATTACTTTTTTTTTTTTTTTTTTTTTTTTTTTGTTTTGGCGTTGCACTATTCATGCTTATTGCCACTGACAATGTTTTAACAAAACGTAAGAATCAAGTACTCGCGAAATGATAAAATATTATAACGGGGAATTTGGAAATGGAAAGGAGATTAGATGTTATTAAATAAAAATAATAAAATATAACAAATTAACACTATGGGAATTTAATTTAACAGAAAACTAACGTTTTAACGCCACCAGGTGACCCAGCAAAAAGGCCGACTCGATGCGTAAACTAAGAGCTACATGGTAAATAAAAGAGGTTTATAAATGATGTTTAAATAGATATATCATTATTTACAAGGAAAAGAGCTATGGTTTTATAGATATCTACATTAAAATTAAATAAAATACATGCAATAGAAGTGGGAAAAGGGACTCGGAGGGAAACAAGACTTTGGAAAAGTGAGGAGTGGTCATAAAGGGGGCAGGAAAAAATAAGGTGGTTCAGATCACCCACTTCAGCGCCACATTCACACGCAGGGTTCTGCACAATGCCAAGCCTGGTAAGATGAGCAGGAGTGCACACATGACCTAATCGCATACGTATGAATATTGTTGTAATCTTTTTGTTTAGTTTGTATTTGCTAAACCAAGGTTTAACAAAAATGGATGGCTGAATATTACGATAAAATTTCCCTTTCACTGATTGCCCGGACCAAAGCTGACCCCAGGATTCCTGTAGATAAACCCTAGGCAGAGCTGCCAGATCTTGGGTGTTATTTTTGTTCGGAAAAACGTCTCCACACAATACGGCATCATTAGCTATCTGGTCAGCTCTCTCATTACCTAAAATGCCACAATGCGAGGGTATCCACGCAAAATGCACTGAATACCCCTTAATAGAACACCTATAAAGGAGTTCACGTGTTTCAAATATAATATAAGGATTATGAGAATAGAAAGGGAATCTGGCCAAAGATTGTAAGGCACTCCTTGCATCAGTCAAAATGAGTGAATTCCGTAAGCCCATTAGAAGTATATATTCGACAGCTTTGAATAGACCGTAACATTCTCCCGTAAAAACAGATGATTCGGGCGGGAGTTTTATTTTTTGGACGATATTAAATTGGGAGTGGTATACACCTACTCCCACACATGAGTCTCTTCCATGCTTCGAAGCATCTGTGAACAAGAGCTGACAGCCCTTCCAGTCTCTATCCATAGTGAAGTTGAAGATATGGTTGTGACATACGTCATCTCGGTAAATGTTAAGGTTATAATGTATATTTGGTGACATAATTAATGAACTGTAATTACAGTGAAATAAAGGAAGAAATTGAGATTGGTGACAGGGAGCTTCAATTAAATTGAATTTTCTAAAGCTTTTAACTAAACACGGAGTAGCTTTGTGCCTCCAGTAAGTGGATGAAATTACTTCTTCAGAGAGAATGAAAAGTTTATTTCGCAAAGGATGATATGTAAATTGCAGACACCGAGCCATAAATCTATCAGCTAAAAATTGACGTCGTAAATGAAGTGGAGGGTCTCCACATTCCACCTGAAGACAATTAATAGGACTGCTTTTCATTGCACCTGAAACTACTCTAAGTGCCTTTGACTGAACACTGTCAAGTTTCTTAAGACCAGCAACATTAGCAGGTTCCAGCAAAAACGTCCCATAGTCCAATACGCTTCTAATCAAGGTGTTGTACAATAGTTTTAATGAAAAGGGATGTGCTCCCCACCAAACACCAGCAAGACATCTAATTATGTTGATATTTCGTTCACATTTAGCAGCTATATAGTCACAGTGTGGTAAACCAGTAAGATGTGTATCCAAAATAAGGCCTAAAAATTTTACCTGGTTTTTAACGGGCATAGGGATATTATTATACCTTACTATAACTATAGGGGGCTTACGCATTCTAGTAAACAAGACAATGTTGCTTTTATCAATTGACAGGTGTAGACCATTGGTTTCTAGCCAAGTCTTCAGTAAGCATAAAGAAGAGGTTAAGGAAGTACAAATATTCTCAACAGAATGACCAGATGAATAAAGAAGTAAATCATCTGCATATTGAAGAACTTGTACTGACTCATTTAGGGAGGATTCCAAATCATAAGTGTAAATATTGTAGAGAATTGGACTAATTACAGAACCTTGAGGGAGACCTTTCCATACTAAACGGGTAAATGTATACCCTTCAATATGAAGATTTAAAGATCTCTCTGAAAGCATGTTAATTATGAACTTAGACAGCATTAATGGAACTTGTAATGAATTCAGCTTTTGTTCTAGGATTGATACCTGGACATTATCGTAAGCTGAGCTAATATCCAGGAAAGCAGCAATTACAGAGTTATTAGAAGAGAAGGCTAAGCGAATATCAGTTGTGAATACACTAAGGCTGTCCATCGTACTTTTACCCTTCCGAAAACCAAACTGTGACGTAGCTAGCAAGTTTTTGCTTTCCAAAAACCACTCCAAACGATTCTTAATGAGATGTTCAACAATTTTAGCAAGAACTGTAGAAAGTGCAATTGGTCGATAAGATGTAACATTAGAGGAAGGTTTGTTTGGTTTCAGAATGGGAATAATTGTTTGAGACTTCCAACTTGATGGTATGTTGCCAGATATCAAAGCTGTATTGATGAGATTTAAATATATTAAAAGAACAGAGTCGGATAAATTAGATATAAATGAATATGGTATACCATCTTCACCAGGAGCTGAATCCTTAACATGTGAAAGGACTCCCTTCAACTCACTTAGTGTGAACAGGGAATTCAACTCAGAATTAGGAATAGGAACATAGGAATAGTGCATTAAAGATCTCTGTTCTGGGACTGAAGGAGGAGCTAAATGATCCATAAACTCATTGGCTAATTCTAATGGCAGTTTTGAGGCTGTTGTGTCACTAAATGCTGACCTGAATCGCCTAATATTTTGCCATACTAGAGATGCATTAACTTCTGGCGAGATAGATGCACAGAATCTTTGCCAACCTTCAAATTTCTTTTTCCTAAGGAGCTTACGAGTTGTACGAGCAGCTTCTAGGTATATCTCAAAATTGTGACGAGTCATAGTATGGCCATAATTTTTTTCTGCCTCTTTTCTTTTTTTAATGGCCTGAGTGCACTCAGCATCCCACCAAGGTGGTGAAGGAATTTTGCCTGTAACACCATTCTTAATAGGGAAAGTATTATCTGCCACCTCTATTAAAATTCTTGTTATTTGATTAGATAATAACTGAGGATCGTGTAGTTGTAAGGAATTAGATAAACCAAGAATTCTTTCTTGTACATCATTTTTGTATGTATCCCAATCTGCATTTTGAAGTCTATACTTTAATCGTGGTGCTGGATTGCTAGCAACTGGTTTTTTATGTGGAAAAGAAATTATTAAAGGGTAATGATCACTACCATAAGAAGACGGTAAAGGAGACCAGGATAATGTTGATGCTAACTCAGGTGTGCAGATTGAGAGGTCAGGGGCACTTATTCCCTCATCTGGATTTGTTCGGCGTGTTGGGAGACATGTGTTCAAAATACACAAATTATTAAAGTCTAGAATTTCTAATAACTTTTCCCCATAGCAATTGGAATTAGAACTACCCCAGGACTGATGTTGTGCGTTAAAATCTCCCATTACCAAAAATGGTTTAGGTAAAACTGAAAGAAGATTACTTATTTCAGAAAGAATATGTATAGTGGGACGAGAATAATATATACATACTAAGCAGATTTTATTTACAATAGCAGCGACAGCAGATATTTCGTCACTGAGACTTGGAAGAGGAAAAGATTGAAAAGACAAGTTATTTTTAATAAGTATGGCGACACCGCCATACCCATCGCTTCTGTCTGTTCTTAGACACGCATAGCCAGGAAATCTAAAAGAAAACCCTGGTTTAAGCCATGTCTCACAGAGAGCGACTGCAAAGGGATCGTATTTGTTCAATATGTAGGACAGATCAGATTTTTTATTCACAATGCTGCGACTGTTCCACTGGACAATCTTGGGTAGATTTAGATCCATTATGATTAAGGTTAAATAAGTTAGACAGAGTATCAATTAAAGTAGCAACGTTGGACGGTTCAATATTATTATTTTTAGATAAAGTATTAATAAGCATAATTATTAAATTAAAAATTTGGCTCTCATTATTATTTGTTGTTTTATTTTGGAATGCAACACCATTCCCTGACACAGAAACATCATTAGTGATTAATGCTTGATGAGCTGCCCGGTCATACCCCTTAGTTGTTTTTGGGGGATCCCGAGGTTTAAGAAATACGGTTTTTCTTTGTGAGGAGACAATTGGTGTGTTACGTGATTGGGGCGAAGGTTGTGAAAAGAAAGAATTTTTAGTGGTATGTGATGGGGCAGATGTGACCACATCGGCATACAATTTTGAGATTGGTGGATGTAGCTGTGACGCTTCCGCATATGACACGCAGCTATGGGCCATATAATGCTTAATTGCTTTTTGCCTCTCAAATTCTGGGCATTTTTTATTAATGGCGTAATGAATGCCACCGCAATGACAGCATTTACTATTACTCTCATCTTCAATACTGCAAGTGTCAGCAGAATGCTTCTCCCCACACTTGAAGCACTGAGGGTTCGACCTGCATTGTACCTTTGTATGGCCAAAACGACAACAATTAAAACATTGAATTGTTGGGAATGTATACAATTCCACTGGCATAGAATTGTAACAACAAAACACACGTTTTGGTAAAATTTGTCCGTCAAAGGTGAGCACGACTGTTTGCGATGGTTTCCACACAGGGGTCGGTTCGTGCACTTTATAATTGAGACGCCTTGCTTTGATAACTTTCCCGCATCCAGCGGGGACAGATATATTTTCCAGTATTTCCTCCGGAGACCATTCGGTAGGTACGCCTTTAACAATTCCAATGCGACACACATTAATTGATGGAACAAATGCCTTCAACTTTTCTTTGGCCAAACTTGGGTCATCTAAGAAAGAGTTAGCATCTACGTAACGAGAGAAACTTAGCGATATTCTATTACGACCAATGCGTTTTAATGAACCGTTAATGATGTTGTTGAACATGCGTTTTTTAAGAAAATGTCCTAAAGTTATTGGGTGTAATGTTTGAGCAGAGTTTTGTGTATCAAACATTTTTTGAATGTGTACAACGTATGGCGACAGGTCTGTGGCCTCATACAAAGTCCTAGTAACCTGTGGCTTCTGGGGAAGATCTGACTTTATGAGGTTTTCAGTCTGGGGAACATCCACAGAACGTGGAGAGGTTTCTTGATGAACTAAAATTGAATGAACCGGTACGTCTGATGCTATTTTTGAACTAGTGGCTGAGTCATTGTCGCAATGACACTGTGCTCCTTTATTTATTTCTGTTGTAGTGTGAGAGTGACTATTTCGCCTTTTTTTATTGCAATTTTTGCACACTTTACGTGGAGCTCTAGTCCTTTTCCGCTCCGATCTGGTTATGGATGAATCGGTATCCATACTGGATTCGTAGATGGTTATATTATGCCCGACCGAGGGGACTGTGCCCCCCGGATCAGGCGGTTCGTTGTCCATTGTGACCAGAAAAATATAAAATACAAAAAACTTACCCTAAATATGAAGTACAATATACACAAACAATAAAATTAACTAATCTAATGAATATCTACATATATTTACACAACTTATCTCCAATATTAAGTGTTTTTTAATTTAAAAAAGAAAACGAAAGAAAAATCACGCCCGCCAAATTCGATGATTCCCGCGCTTTTCCGTTTTCGAGTTTTTTCAGGAATTACTTATATCATAAGAGATTTCTTTCAGCTGACCTGCAACCGGAGAGTTGGATGACAGACATAGACACTGTGTAAAACAGCATACTTACAGGAAAACTTAAATTAGACTAAAGCAACCTAAACATACATAATTTTATTGGCTCAAAATAAACATACACACAAATAATATACCCATAATATAGAAATAAATACATGAATTATAATGATTCAAATCTTGTATCAAACGCACACTATGCAGGCAGGCATATTATAAGTTGGGTGATTACATCGCTGATAAAAATGCTTGGCTCAATGCTGGTCCTGCTCCACAACCACAACCAATTATTGAATAATTAACATTTGAAAATACTGTTGGAGCAGCTGAAAATTGTAAGACTATCTTTGCATTGTATAAATTCAACCCACGTTGTATTGTATAATTGCATTGCATGGGTGTGAGTACTATGTATAATAGAGCTACCATTTACCGGTTATGTAATTGACTTGAATGGGCCCTGGCGGCTGAGAGTATGTCATGCTCACTCAGATGTCTCGCTGATGGTGGCGCGTGTGTTGGATCATTTAGCTCCCTTCAAAATGGTTGAGCTGAATGGTGCTAATCCATGCGTCATGCTCGTGAACGGGCGCCGTTAGTTGGGACTGGTCACCTCTTAGCGTCCTCGGCTTATTTGTAATTATTTTATTTAGAAATTGTTTTTGTTTCTCTTTCTACTATGGACGCGTCTTTTATTTTACATCGTCCTCACATTTAGTTATAATTTCAACATTATTTTTGTACTAATCTTTATGTATCAATTTAATTTAAAAGAGTGTCCATGGAGTTTCTTGCCCGTTCTTCTCCATAGGTACCTACTACGCTTTGGAATGGGCAACTAGCTTCATATTTCTAACTGACCGACTCCTTGACAATTCAAAAGTGCCTGTAAATGGTTTAATTGAAATAAATGCTTTGAGTTTGAGTTTGAGTTTGAGTATAATTTCTAGTTAACAAGAGAGAAGCAGTTTGTGTGTTTACACATCATAACAGTACCTATAACTAGATTATTGATATGCCTTCTGTTACTGTGGACTGTGGTTTATCTAGATTCTAGACAGTGGCGTGCCTAGGGTTTCAAAATAACGCAAGCCCAATAAAATTTTAACCGATTTCAACAAAAGAAAGTTCAGTTTTCGACTGAGTATGTAGGTACCTACGTATCTACGTATGTATCATCGCAATTTTCTCATAAACTACTGGTTAGGTACAATAAATTCTCTATCGAGCATTATAGTAAGGCATGCCGGGCTTTTGGGCTTATATGAAGGTACCGCCACTGATTCTAGACGATGGGATCTTACTACATATGTGCCTTGAACTTAGTTAAACAAACAATTCACTGAATACTTGCGTAGCACAAATTATAATTATGGCGTTGCTCAATCTCATTTCAACTAATATCCATGTGTTGACAACAAAATGAAACCTACTAAACTGACTTTTTAAATGTATAAAAACAATTGGAATATCTAAAAGCATGGAAATAAAGATTAGGTAAGTTGTCTCAAAACTCGAATACGGCAATGCTTGAAGACAGGTTAGATAGGTACATGATGGATGCATGGATAATGACAGCGTATATCGCGCAACCCCGTAGATCTTCTCTCACTTCACTCGATTCTCGTTACCATAGAAACCACGCGGTGGTTTCCAAGGTAACGAGTCTGCAAGTCACGAGAATCGGGCCGTGATCTAGGTGGAACAACGGTTCCACCTCAAATCATAATCACAATCATACTATTACAAAATTCAACGGAATTTTGTAATAGTATGATGGTGATTATGATTTAATGAATATTGTTTTAAATATTAGCAACGTTTAGTTAAGTAAGCTCCTAGGTATCTACAATCAAATATTAGGTGCTTATAATCCGCACTTCTTTTTTTAAATGTCTTAGATACACACACATGTTTTAGTTAGGTTCCTTCATAGTGGGGTTAAATTCTGTGGTCCGTCAGCCAGGCACGCTTTTAGCACTGTTGACACGTTCAGTTATCTCTTATCATTTAAATACTGCTGGACAGCCTATGACAAAGTCCATGTAAAAAAGGATGACAACTATCCTATTATCATCATAACAAGTGAGTCGCAGGTCCATAATCTTTTGCAACTTAAATGACTGGATGCTTTGTTACTGACTATCATTTGTCGCACTTACCCTGCTTTACTGCTTTGTTACCCGTATTGGTTTCGATCCTGTACCATAAAGACTAATATTAGGCTTAAGTTAAATATTAACTTATACTATGTACTGCTATTGATGTTTATTCGTCGTACCCTGCATACTTGTCGCGGGTGTTACCCCTGTTTGTCTCGATTCTATTGGGGTTCTAGTTGCTTAAAAATAATTAGTTTTAGGATAAATATGGAGCGTATTATTAAGTTAAATATGTATCTTCCATGCACCCACACACAATTACTACTCAACTCAATAATAATTCAAGTTATCACTCCCTCAACAAACACACTCACTTTCACTTATACACTAAACGTCTGTATAGCTACGTTCTTCTGCACTTATAAAACCTATATTTATGGATAGCACCTTACAGACTTTAAATGAAATTGACAATCATGAAATAGCCTAAGTGTTCGACTGCGAACTCAACGACTTTAGTAACCATATTAAGCCTAACTCCTCCGGTTTTACCATTGTTTTGCAAAATATTAGGTCAATTTACTCTAACTTTGATGATCTTCAACTAAACATAAAAAATCTTAAGAAGGATATCGACCTGATAATCTTAACTGAATGTAGACTAAATCTAAATAAACAGATACCACAAATAACCAACTATAGTTTACACCAATCTACCTACCATCTTAACAAAGCTGATGGAGTGGTCGCCTATATTAAAAACACACATAACTTTAAAATAAGAGAAATAAAGTTAACTCACGCGTCATGCTTGGAGGTCCGTATCTCACCGGACATTACGGTCATTGCGATTTACCGCCCCCCCTCAACCACAATCGCTGACGAATTTATTCTTTCCTTAAATAATCATCTCACTGCCCTTGCATCTATTAAAAATGTAATCGTCACTGGTGACATTAATATTAATCTGATTATAAATCAGGGCGAGCAATCACATGAACGCGCGAATCGACTTAATTATCTCAACATGCTGGCTATGCATAGGCTTCTCCCTGGTCACTCGCTACCCACGAGGGATAAAAATTGTCTAGACCACTGCGGTCATTGCAATTATACACAACTATCACAGATCACTTCATGTCTTTCCTAAAAATCACGAGCCATACACACATAATAAAACCTACTAAGACAAAATCAGATTTTATGTTACAGAAGGGAATCATACTCTTAAAGATAGTAACTTGGCAGACCTTCTAAATCTAACTAACCCTATCATTTTTGTTAATAATCTAATCGAAATTCTTCAAAACTGTATCACGCTTAGTACTATCACTAGGATGATACCGGTTAAAAATAGAACCCTAAAACCGTGGATGACACTTGGCTTATTGCGCTGTATTCACAACCGAAATAACATGCAACGGAGAATGAGACTCGACCCGTACAACGAGATACTAAAAATTACCTACAAAAGATACCGAAATTACTGTAACTGCATCATCAAAAAACAAAAGCGTAAACATGATAGAGACCAACTTGCTAAATCACACAAAAATCCTAAAAAAAACATGGGATATTATTAACAACATTACACAGCGAAAGCCCAAAAAAACAAATAACTTGGATCTCCTAGAACTATCTTATAGCCTGTGGTAACCAGGTGAATAGCTTTTTCTCTAACATAGGAAAGCTTCTTGCGGATAACATCACACCACTTCCGGCTGCCACACTCAATAATAGCGACCCAAACCCATCCCTAGCTGACTATACACCGATCTCTTCGTTTGCACTAATTGACACAGACTCTGGCGAAGTTCATGCTACACTAATGGGCTTAAAACTAGACAGCGCCCCTGGCTGGGACAATATCCCAGTTAAATTTCTAAAAGCTGCACATGAACAAATAGTCCCAATCTTAAGCCACTTGACAAACCTATGCTTTGAGCAGGGACCTTTCCCGGATGCCTTGAAAGTAGCCGTAATAACGCCTGTGTATAAGTGTGGTGACAGGTCAGACCCGTCAAACTATAGGCCAATTTCAGTACTGCCATCTATCTCGAAAATCCTAGAAAGACTCAAACTCACGCTTAATTAAATACCTCTCTAAGCACAACATTCTATCTCCGTCTCAGTTCGGTTTTCGACAGGGTAGATCTACCGAGGATGCGGTACTATCACTGATATCTACCATAGCTGACAATGTGGATAAAGGAAGCAAATGTCTGGCGGTTTTTCATGACCTCAAAAAGGCCTGCGACACTATATCTGTCCCCATACTCCTGTACAGGCTCGAAAGCATCGGCATAAGGGGGCCCCCTCTCGAGCTATTTAAATCTTACCTCAATAACCGCAAACAAACAGTGAAAATAGGGGACCTTACTAGCTCAGTAGAAAAAGATAAACGATAAGAGATAAACATCTCAAACTATGGTCGGACCAAGGTGAGTGCAGGCAGGCCAAGGAAGCTCTCCCTACAATTGATGGTCGCCTCACGAAACGGGTTCTCCGACTAACTAAACTACAGCTGCGCACTGTTACAGCAGCTATAACAGGCCATGGGTCATTTAACAAACACATTTTTATCATAGGAGTCACAGACAGTCCGCTGTGCAGGGCCTGCATGAAGGACGACGAGACAGCAGCTCATGTGCTACTAAACTGCCCGTTCGTCGCCACATACAGGGCAAAGTACTTCGGTAACCCAGGTACCCTCTGTGAGATGGTCAGTAACACCAAGGCGTTGCTGGCCTTCCTTGAGGAGCTGGGGTGGATCGAATAATCGATTTCCCACCCGTACGCAAAATACGCGCATTGACGTGGAGTTGCGGACACCGGCCCGTTTTACCTATTACCTAGCTCAGTAGAAACAATTTCGTACGGCGTCGGACAAGGGAGTGTACTCGACCCGACATTGTTCCTTATTTATATTAATTACCTGTGCAATATGAGTATTGACGGGGGTCGCATTTGCTCATAT
Organism: Atethmia centrago; assembly: GCA_905333075.3. Lineage (NCBI taxonomy): Eukaryota > Metazoa > Arthropoda > Insecta > Lepidoptera > Noctuidae > Atethmia > Atethmia centrago. Next base: position 21,401,809 of record HG995378.1, on the reverse strand, counting down.
GCGGATGATACCGCCATAGTCTTTCCTGATAAGACTTGGTCAAAAGTTAGAAGGTCAGCCGAAACAGGCCTTTCAAAAATTGCAAATTGGCTCAATCGTAACCTCCTCACGCTAAATGCCTCCAAGTCCAATTACATTTGCTTCACCAAGTATGCACACACCCAACCTCCACCCGATTTCCAAATTAAGATCCACTGATGTGCCAACCCCCCAATTCCGGACTGCTTTTGTACACAGATTGATAGATTACAATATACTAGATACCTGGGCATCATGATTGACCAGCGTCTGTCCTGGCAAATGCATACTGAACTGATCATGAAAAGAGTTAGGAAATTAATTTGGAATTTTAAAACATTGCGACACGTTGCCTCAAAGAATCTTCTGCAGAAAGTCTACGTATCACTAGCCCAATCGGTTCTTACGTACTGTTTGTCATGCTGGGGTGGCACAGCAAAAATGAAATTTTTGGAACTTGCGAGGGCGCAGCGTTCTCTCCTCAAGGTTATGTTCTTTAAACCCTTCAGATTCCCAACCCAAAGCCTGTACCTAACCTCTGACCTCCTATCTGTTGGAAAACTTTACCTACTCCATCTTATCCTGAGAAAGCACAAATCCCTCCCGTATGAACCCACAAAGACGAGTATCAGTAGCAGGAGAAGCTACTTAGTCACTCCAACTGTCCCTGTCAGACCTGTTTTTGCTGAGAGGCAGTATGAAAAGCAATCTTCCCGCTAATACAATCTCCTGAATAAAGAGTTACGCATCTATCCTTTGAAACTTCGTGACTGTAAACTAGCTATGACTAAATGGCTTACGGAAAAAACATACGACAAGATTGAGGCCTTAGTATCTTCGCTTCCATAACCTGACAAATAATTAAAAGGACCGTGGTAGCGAAATTGTTAGTGGAGGAAGCTGTCCCTGGCTTCTTCCGATCCCAAGACATTGTCGCAGGGCTAACTTAAACTTAAACTTAAACATAAACCCAAACCTGAACCTAAACCTAAACGGATATCTAAAACTAATAAACACAACTAAAGATATTGCAATTAATACTCAACCTACACTTAACAGTTCATTTACAAAACTCACTCACGCCATTACTCTCGCACACACACACACGCACACAACAAAACCACACACAACACACATCATCACATAAGACACACACATCACATCACACAAGTGCGCTCCTTCCTTTTGTATTTCCTTTTTGCTTTGTCTTTTTGTTTTATTTAAAGTAGATTACTTTTATTTTTGTTATTCTTGGCTCAGTTTATCAATTGCATACTTGTTATTTGTGACAGTGGAAGAGCGGAGTTCACCTAACACAAGCATCTTCTTGCTTAAAAGGTGATCTCCAAGTCATTGTGTGTTTTAATTGTATGTAATTGCAATAAACATTTTTGTTTTTTTTTTTTGGATCATTCAATAGGTTTAGGTTAATAACAACTCTGAACAACGTCGCACAGTCTTTACTCGTATTGATCGACAATCACTTTTTTTTTGTTTTTATGGGTGGGAAATTATCAAATAATTTCTCCCGCTCTGGGCGGAGCCGGAGGGTGTGTCAGACTCTTGTTGACTAAAACCCACCCGTGTTCCTTCCGTTGCCTGTGTTGCCAGAGGCCACGGTATCCCTTTCGAACATTCCCGCGACCTCGGCAGGCATCGGCTTTAGCGGATCCCTACACATCTTAGTCGTCTTACACGTCTTCTTCAGAACAAATCGCGATTTTTTAATAAATAAAAATCTAAATTGAGGTTTTCACTTATTCGATGTTTTGCTCTTTTAATTAGAAACTCCTTAGAAATCCATGTGTTGCGAGACCGATGAGCCTACTGTGCAGAGGTAGACGGCGTGTCTAGTTTCTCCTTTTTAATAACTAACATTAGTTATATGCAAAATTCTTGTAACTAATAAAAGGTAAAGAATTTATTTAATAGTAAATAATATATTTCTTTCAATAGAATTAGCAAAATTTTTTTATTAAAATCTTGATTAAGATGGTAAATGTAATGCTTGGTCAATCCCTAGCATCAGGTAGGATGACACTGACAGCTCACTCCACGCTCACTTCACTTAAGTTTTCACGGTGAAATTGTTACAGAATAATAGCACAACGTACTTACCCAAATCAGCATACAAATCAGTGCACTTCGATATTGCCGAGAGATATTTTATTAAGTTGTCTCTTTGTGAAAGCATTTTTAAATAAACAAGAACAGTTTTCAATTAAAACTTGTCAAGGAAACAAACAGGTTTTTATAAAACGACTACGAATGGCGAACCTTATTGATCAGAGGAAGTGACGCAGACAACGTTTTTATGTCGACGGGATGGTTAGTAAAAGAACTATTCAAATGTTCGACTCACTCAATCAGGCGCTGTCGAGTGTTGTCTGTCGAATACTTAGAGAAAATTCGTAAATTTTCTTTATCTGTTTAAGTTTTGAAACCTTTGATGGTAAGAAAGCTACAAGAAATCTTGTTCTATTAGTTTGAAGTAACAAGAGAACTCAATCAACCGCGAACTCTTAAACAATAACCATTTCTCACTGTGAGTAAACTTCAATCAATTTAAGATCACTTTTCACGGCAGCTTGATGCTGCTGGCTACAAGTCGGATGGCGTTGTTTCTATTAAAATTAAAGATTGCAATCGTGGCAGGCACCAAGAACCGGCTTGATTACACCTTTAATTAACAACAAAACTTGGAAACACGGTCATTAAAAATGGAAGAGCTCTTTTGAACTAATTAAAAATGGGCGCGTCTCCGACACAATTTAGACTATTTAAGTGCTTACGCGGCCCGCTTCTGTCCAAGTCCAAGTTGTTTCGAATGAAGAATTAATTATGAAGAGAATAAGGCCAAGTTGGCGGGCGGGAACGGGCGACTTGCGAGTTGAAACCGGTTACAATTTGTGGGAAGTAGCAGGTGTGACACAGGCCCGGAAAACTTGGGTCGCTTCTACATACGCTTTGTTGCCTTCTCGGATGATGAAGTTGATTTGAATCGCAGATTGTATGGTAGGTATTTTAAATATAGCTTCACCGTGACACTTTGTTCCTGTACTTTGCGTTTCATTGTACATTATTTGCAGTTAGCACGCCTACATAAAATTACGAGTATTACACTAAAACCAACCTCTATAAATATTCTAAATTGTTGTTACATCCGCACCAAAATATGCTAGAGTTTTCGAGATTAGGTCGGGTGGATAGACAGACACGCACGGAAACTGTTTTATAATAATTAATGGTAATTTCTTGTAGCATTATCTTGCTTAAAAGTTTAATTTAATTAAGGGCGTGATGAAGTAATTTCAAATAGAAGCGGGCGTTGTTGTGAGCGGACCGTTTAGATGAAGGGTGCACAATTTTTGTACTAAAAATAAACATCAGACAGAAGAAGACATGTATATGAAACTAGCTGCGCCCCACGGTTTCACCCGCACAAGCTTCGATCCCGCAAAAATATCGGGATTGCCGTGTTCTTATCTATTATATCATAATCATAACTAATATTATAAATGCGAACGTGAGTTTGTTTGTTTGTTACGCTTTCACGCTAAAACAGCTAAACAGATTTTGATAAAATTTGGCACATGGGTAGACCATGATCTTAATTAGGTCATAACATACTTTTATCTCGATATTCGCGAAGCACAGTTGTCGACTATTCTGCCAATGTGTAAACTGAGTTGGAAAATTTTCCCGTGTCATTTTTCATACAATTGTCAAGGAATTATAGTTATAATTTGAATAAACGTGCAATTTAAGTCGGTAGTCGATTTAGTAAAAAAATAGTTTCTCTGATTTTAATAGTAAAATCAGAGAAACTAATTTTTGAACCACCCACGTTACTGTTTTTTCAAGCCAGTACTTATTTCTAAATCTTTCTTGTAGAGACCAGCGCGAACGATATTGCGACACAGGTGTCCCACACTGGAGCCGCAATTTGTGTCGCGGTCCAAACATCGCTGTCTCGGCATAAAATTCACGACTTATTAAAAAGAACATTTCTTAATTCTTTTCTTTGTTTGAATAGTGTAGGGATCCATGTTCTTGTTCATGTATGTGGTTTTAGAGATGGTGTCAGGATAATGATAAGAATTTAGATAGAGTGTAAAATACTTTAATCAAACTGCACACTGCAACGTTGTAACTCTGCGGTGACAAATTTTTGCTCGCAAGTCAACGGTTTTTATTCTTACATTTTTTGGATATCAAACAAAGTTGTCAATTTTTTCATAGAAACAAGTCAGTCGTGGAAAAATACGGATTGTAATGAGTTGCAAAAGACATTTTGATATATGATGTGAAAATACAATTTATATTGAGTTATGTAGTGCAGTTTAATGAAGTACTTGTGAAATAAAAAGCTAATATCTTCTGCAGTGTAGTTACGTTACGATTAGTGCGAGATTCTTACGTCTGATCGTACGTATTCCATGGAACGGTTCGTCACCCTTTTCTCAACGTAAACTTTGGTCTTTTTCTCTGGTTTAAAAACTTTCTTATTTATTAGTAGGTACAAGACCAGTTGAAAAGGTCGCTTTTGGCTCGTCTTACTGGGGTACTAGTGTACCGACCAGGCGGTTCATTCTACCAGCCGTGTCACTTGGAGTTCGACACCGACGTGTATGTCTCGGTGTGTTGCCTATGAGGCTATCCAGACGAGTAACGCCTGAGGGTCCAGTTTGTTATACGGCATGTCGCCCACATTCGGTCGAGATGGATGTAGATCGTCAGGAGTGGCTTATTCCAAACTATCGATGATGATTATCGTTGTTACCAGTACTTGTAGATTTTATTTTAGCGTACATTTTGTTTTTTTTAAAGACACCAGGTCTATTTATGCCAGGAGAACTCAGGTTCATCTCAATTAGACGTCTTATTTACGTAATTAGTGAACGCAGACCTAATAGGATAACGTATTTGGATTTTAATTTTGAGTAACCCTAAAAAATCTATTATGTAAATATGTTGTAACAAATAAATCAACTAATAATTAAATCATAAATCAAAATAACTAATTGTATATGTAAAACATATATAGCATCCCAATCTGGTGCAATTGCTGAGAACAAAGTATAAACATTAAATCACAATATTTCATAGAGTGAAGCTGCGATTACTAATTACTCCTCATTCGAATTGACCGTCTACTCAACTATTCCATCAACGGCCAGCAGGTAAAGACCCCAATTCAGAAGACCTGTTAACATGACATGTTGGTATTTGCATGTATCGAACTGTTAGCAACAGCGCGGTGCGCGGCGGTCAGTTATGTTTAGAGTTTTCAGTTTTCGCTGGGCGATGCATGTGGTCAACCCTAGTTTCATATCAAACCCCAAAACTCAACCCCAAACTCATTTGTCATAGATAACGATACGATATTTTACACGAATAAATACTGTAACTTAAAATAATCCAAATGCCAAAATATGTTCGAAGCAAATGCATTAGACACCTTATGAAAAGTTGTAGTTAATACTATAAAATGTGAAATTTTAATAAATTGATTTAGTATTTGGGTTTAATTTTACCTGGACGTATACAATCTTCAGAAATATCGTACTCAAGGAAGTCATCAGAGCTCTGGAAAAAGTGACATTTCTCCAAATTTATTGTCAAACCGTTATTTGGCAATATTTTTTATAGTTCGTCTAACTGCCTAATATTTTCATGCACCGACTCTGTGGCTACCATTAGATCATCCATGTAACAAATAATTTTATCAAAGCTTAGACCGTGACCAAGATAAGACACAAGCCCGTGTCCTTTGGATTACAGACGGTGAATTGCATAACCCGAATGTTTAGAGTATTCAATTCCTCCTGAATTCAAAATGGCTAGCAGGCCTAATAAATGCAGTTTTAACAATAGAATTTTCATTAACATTAATCTGATTGTAGCCAATTTTTAAATCAATGGATAACACACTCTAAGTTTGTCTATAACTTCTTCTACGTTTTTTGGCCGAAGGTTTATCATCTAAGAGAATCGGACTGGCACAAGCCGTCTTTTTAATAGGTCATCAATAATTTCTCTAGTCGCTGCCTGTTCGATTCAGACATACGGTAAGGTCTATGGTACACAGGTATATTAGTTATAAGTTTGATGTCTAACTCAACCAATAAGTCTGCCCTAACGATTTTAAATCTTTTGAAACAACCCGAGGATATCTAGAAAATAGTTCATTTAACACAGAGATGTGTTAAACAGAATCAGGGTTAAACATAGACGACTCTATTAAAGCGACGTGGTAGTTGACCGAGCGAGCTTAGCGTCTCTGCTTCAATTCGGACAAAATTTTTGGTATACATGTTTTACGACTTTATAGATTTTTTTGTCGTCGGGAATTTTTTTTGGAGGGGTACTTCATCCAAAAAGGGGCAAAAAGGGGGCAAAAATCCGATCTCGTTGGTTCTTTTTTAGGGTTCCGTTGACTACGGAACCCTTATAGTTTCGGGATGTCTGCCTGTTTGTCTGTCTGTCCCCGGCTTACTTCAGAGACTCTTAGTAGTAGAAAACTGTAATTTGGCATGCGTATGCATTCTCAGAGTAGTCAGATAGGAAACGCCGACCTCATCTAGCTTTATTTTAAAAATATGATTGACGTGTAAAAGTGTTTGTACAAACCTACTTACAGAAAATAAATCATTTATCATTTATCATATTAATCACAAAATGCAATAAAACTCTTACACGTAAAGTTTTTCAATTATGATGTACATACTCGTATGTTGACTTAAGAAAGCATGGTAGTTGAAAGTATGTCATGCTCACTTAAATGTTTCGCTAATGGTGGCGCGTGTGTTGAATTATACGGTCCCTTCAAAATGGTTGAGCTGGATGGTGCTGATGCCACGCTTCATGATCGTGAACGAGCGCCATCAGTTGAGACTGGTATCTCTTAACGGCCAGGACTTATTTTTAATCTTTTAAACTTATATTATTATTATTTTTAACGTTGTTTTCACATAAAGAAGCAACAAGATTAATGTACCCAGGATTTTGTAACATATTGATTTCAAAGAGTATCCTTGGAGTTTCTTGCCCGTTCTTCTCCATAGAGACAACATACATACATACATAATCAGCCTATAATGTTCCCACTGCTGGGACACAGGCCGCTTCTCTGTGAGAGGGAGCGGACCGTAATCCACCACGCGGGCCTTTGCGGGTTGGTAGACGTCACATGTCTTCGAATTTTTAGTTCTAGGACATGCATAGAGACAACAAGAGTAATAATTAGACCTTCTAAAAACAATTAGTGGGATTGTTCCTACTTTAGAATGATTAACAACAGCTCTTTCTTGAGAATCTTGCTAGAAGAACATTTTGACTTAAATATATTTATTTTAATTTATCTATATAACAGTTTATGTACACGCATATAAAACGAAACGTTTAATTGTTCATTTTAATCGATACCCTATTCTTTTTGCAAGTCCACTAATATTTAATAATTTAGTTTTAAACTAATAGAACCTTTAGTTATGTAGGATTATAATTACTGACTCTTTTCTAACTGATGTGTCAAAACTCCTCTTCTCGCCTGCCAGAACTATTTATAAATACTCATTTAATGAGAAGCGACACCAGGCCGCACAGTACATTCATATAATTGTTTACCCGTTAGTTACAATAAAGGCAATTGTTGCTGACAACCCAGTTTATATCAGTATTGTCAAGCGACATTATTTCCAAGTGACAATCTAAACAATACATATCCTATGTCGTTGCAATTAATGCCCTATTAACTGTACCAGTATTATTGTGTATCGTTTTACGTTTATTAATAACTTAATGAGGTGTTTGTGAGCCTTTAGTGATTTTTTTGGTATTGGTTTTGATGAAATAAAATAACAGGTTTTAGTATTGAAAATACAATGGTCCATCGTCAGTTTACATGAGAACCTGTGAATTCACGATAGTTAAAGCAAGTGAATTCTTTTGCAATGATTCAGCTTTGATGTTATGCTGAGTTATAGCACTAATGTCTGTAGCTGGGATGATATAAGCATCCGTATCCGCAATTGCGGAGCTTCCGAATTTATTTGGACCACCGCATCCATATCCGTATCCGCATTAGTCAATGCGGAGCTCATGCGGATGCAGATGTTGTAGAAAAGGGTGAATATAAATAAAATCATAATCAAAGATAAAGATAAATTTATTTGTTCAAACATGTGTAACATGATACATGAATATGCACATATATGGAAACAATTTTACCGGACCAACATGTTTTGCCTCACTCGGCGTACAATATATTTATACGTTATTAATTAAATTAGCAATTATAAATTAATTAAATTAATGTCAGTTTCATATATAAAATTAGAGTCAGTGCAAAATATAGTCAATAATTCGTGTATATCGAATTATTGACTATATTTTGCACTGACTCTAATTTTATCGGAGTCAGTACAAAATATAGTTAAATATTAATAACAAACAAAGTTTGTCAATATATAATAACATTCAAAAATAATCATTTAAAAACTGAACAATGTTTAGTAGCACTTATCAGTAAGCAGCTTTTTAAGTGTTTTCTTAAATAAATTAAAAATTAATTAATAATAATAATAATTAATGATTAATAATTAATAATTAATTAATTTTAATTTATTTATTTAGAAAAAGTGTTGTATGCATAGCCCCATTATTAATGGAGAAGTGCTGTTTTGGCCGAGCGTGACTGCACCCAAAGTTTGTACTTATAACTTACTATATTACTAATCATCAAATATAGCTAAATCGTCACGTTTTCACCAAATAGTCTTATATTCATCGAACACATATAATTTCGATAGCTATATGGATTTTTAAATGATTACAATTTAGTAATTATTTTATTATAATTGATGCGAATTGAATTATGATCAAATGAACTGTGCTGCAATTTGCAAGAAAAAGTAAGAAATGTTGAATTTCGCCTTGCCGCTTTGACGGATCCCTTAAAAAAACTTGAAACCAAAAACCCGCATACGGATGTTAAATAATGTGTATCTGCAACATCTCTGGTCTGTAGTGTTACCATTACTCTTATTAGTGTAATTATATTAAAATGGCATCTGCTTACAAATCATAAAGTTTCCAAAACCATGAGAGAATAAATCGGCCATGTAAATAACCATAAAAAATATACAAAGTAGGTTAGTAAAACCCCCTAATAATATACCTTATTCACAAAATTTCTCAAATTCCAACACAGATTACGTTCGTAGAAAAAACAGAAGTCTGTTCTGGGCTTTATTTTTAGGAAAATCGACTTGAGCTTCACTATTTTTTCCTATCACCTCGCCTTTAGACAGGGGCTAAATTTTTTTTCCCCTATATAAATTCGAAATTTTCTTTTTTATTTCGAACCATCGCTTGGAATACCTAAAGAGATAAAGTGCTTTTAATGGCATGCATAAGTACCTGGCCACGTAATTGATTTTGACTGTAATTCCGCAAACGAAGCCCTTAAGCATGGGCGGAGCGGGAGCGGGTGTAATATAGACTTAACTTGTATATTATGTATGTATGGGTGTATGTAGTTATATAGACGTAAATTGGGTCGTAAATGTTCAACATAAGATTTATTGATAATTAACACCTTGGGATGAATTATGTGCGAGGCTGTGAACGTTCTAGGGCTGATAACATTTTTCCGGGTTTTTGATGAGTATGGAGTATTGGGAAATAAAAGTTATAAATATCGTCGCTTTAAGTTCTTTTTATTTAATTTGTAAAAAACCGTAAATCTAATGTTATATTTTTAAAACGATACTCAGTTAAAACTATTTGCACAATTATTGTTTTGACCAAGATTTATCGTCATTAGAAGATCAATTTTTATGAACGGTTGAAAAAAAATGACTGATTAATAAGAATCATTAAGGACATACAATTTAATTTTCATCACCATTTTTTTGTACATACCGCTATCTACCAAATTTCAATGTTAACCTTACTAAGGGAGTATGGGAATACATATCTCCAATACATAATTACAAGGGATCCGATGTCCGCATGAATAATAAGCTTACGATGGTAAAATTTCGTAGAGCCTTTTACCCAAGGAATTAGGGGTAATAACAATATGTACGTTATATTATATTCCTCTACGATGGAGCCTGTTCATAAAAATGTTAAGTGAGGGAAAGGAAATTAATTCAAACATATTGTACGTTTTAAAGCCTGAGATTATTTATATCATACATCAATTTTAAGCTTATGGGATAAAATATGTATGTGCAATGTTATTGTTGCTCAGTTGCGTAAAAACTTGCATTCATCATCATCTGCCTAACCTGTTCCCAACTATGCTGGGCTCGTCTTCTGGAGAGTGGAGTATTTTACATGGAGCGACTGCCTGTCTGACCTCTAAGACCCAGTTACTAGGTGATACGGTACCCCTTGGTAAGACTGGTTGTCAGACTTTCGGGCTTCTGTCGACCCGTAACAACTGTCAAAGATCGACGAATGACTGCCGGGACCAACGGCTTAGCGTTCTTTCTGAGGTACGGAAGGGTCTAGTGTTACGATTGATTATAAAGTTACCTACAAGTTCACAAATATAGGTTTCAACTTTAGTAACTCCATAGTGACATTTGAACTAAATATTTGCTTTCAATTCGCTTAATACTAATATTTTTCAGGAATTAAGCTATCCTTCTGCTGTAATTTAGCAAAATTGGTTTGAATTGGAAAATAAAACTTACCAAACAAACAAAATCACTTATCCAATAATTATAATAACACATCGAATTACATATTGGTGGAGAACCCAATCAATTTGAGTTCTGTCAACCAGGACACGGTAAGGATTCATTGGAGGGTCCCACTGTACTGTCGGACGTTCGAGCCAACTGCAATTAATTCACGTAATTGCTTGTCATCTGTTGATCTGCCTTGCACATGTCATTAGTCAAAACGAACGTTATGTACGATATGTTCGCCTAAATACAAGTCTAACGGAAAATAGTCTTATATTCATCGAACACATATAATTTCGATAGCTATATGGATTTTTAAATGATTACAATTTAGTAATTATTTTATTATAATTGGTGCGAATTGAATTATGATCAAATGAACTGTGCTGCAATTTGCAAGAAAAAGTCAGAAATTTTGAATTTCGCCTTGCCGCTTTGACGGATCCCTAAACTTGAGATTCGCATCCGCATCCGCGGATGTGAGTCACCAAAAACCCGCATCCGGAAGTTAAAAAATGTGTATCTGCAATATCTCTGGTCTGTAGTGTTACCATTACTCTCACCAGTGTAATTATATTAAAATGGCATCTGCTTACAAATCATAAAGTTTCCAAAACCATGAGAGAATAAATCGGCCATGTAGGCACCGAAACCGGAGACCCATAAAAAATATACAAAGTAGGTTAGTAAGACCCCCTAATAATATACCTTATTCACAAAATTTCCCAAATTCCAACACAGATTACGTTCGTAGAAAAAACAGAAGTCTGTTCTGGGCTTTATTTTTAGGAAAATCGACTTGAGCTTCACTATTTTTTCCTATCACCTCGCCTTTAGACAGGGGCTAAATTTTTTTTCCCCTATATAAATTCGAAATTTTCTTTTTTTTTTCGAACCATCGCTTGGAATACCTAAAGAGATAAAGTGCTTTTAATGGCATGCATAAGTACCTGGCCACGTAATTGATTTTGACTGTAATTCCGCAAACGAGGCCCTTAAGCATGGGCGGAGCGGGAGCGGGTGTAATATAGACTTAACTTGTATATTATGTATGTATGGGTGTATGTAGTTATATAGACGTAAATTGGGTCGTAAATGTTCAACATAAGATTTATTGATAATTAACACCTTGGGATGAATTATGTGCGAGGCTGTGAACGTTCTAGGGCTGATAACATTTTTCCGGGTTTTTGATGAGTATGGAGTATTGGGAAATAAAAGTTATAAATATCGTCGCTTTAAGTTCTTTTTATTTAATTTGTAAAAAACCGTAAATCTAATGTTATATTTTTAAAACGATACTCAGTTAAAACTATTTGCACAATTATTGTTTTGACCAAGATTTATCGTCATTAGAAGATCAATTTTTATGAACGGTTGAAAAAAAATGACTGATTAATAAGAATCATTAAGGACATACAATTTAATTTTCATCACCATTTTTTTGTACATACCGCTATCTACCAAATTTCAATGTTAACCTTACTAAGGGAGTATGGGAATACATATCTCCAATACATAATTACAAGGGATCCGATGTCCGCATGAATAATAAGCTTACGATGGTAAAATTTCGTAGAGCCTTTTACCCAAGGAATTAGGGGTAATAACAATATGTACGTTATATTATATTCCTCTACGATGGAGCCTGTTCATAAAAATGTTAAGTGAGGGAAAGGAAATTAATTCAAACATATTGTACGTTTTAAAGCCTGAGATTATTTATATCATACATCAATTTTAAGCTTATGGGATAAAATATGTATGTGCAATGTTATTGTTGCTCAGTTGCGTAAAAACTTGCATTCATCATCATCTGCCTAACCTGTTCCCAACTATGCTGGGCTCGTCTTCTGGAGAGTGGAGTATTTTACATGGAGCGACTGCCTGTCTGACCTCTAAGACCCAGTTACTAGGTGATACGGTACCCCTTGGTAAGACTGGTTGTCAGACTTTCGGGCTTCTGTCGACCCGTAACAACTGTCAAAGATCGACGAATGACTGCCGGGACCAACGGCTTAGCGTTCTTTCTGAGGTACGGAAGGGTCTAGTGTTACGATTGATTATAAAGTTACCTACAAGTTCACAAATATAGGTTTCAACTTTAGTAACTCCATAGTGACATTTGAACTAAATATTTGCTTTCAATTCGCTTAATACTAATATTTTTCAGGAATTAAGCTATCCTTCTGCTGTAATTTAGCAAAATTGGTTTGAATTGGAAAATAAAACTTACCAAACAAACAAAATCACTTATCCAATAATTATAATAACACATCGAATTACATATTGGTGGAGAACCCAATCAATTTGAGTTCTGTCAACCAGGACACGGTAAGGATTCATTGGAGGGTCCCACTGTACTGTCGGACGTTCGAGCCAACTGCAATTAATTCACGTAATTGCTTGTCATCTGTTGATCTGCCTTGCACATGTCATTAGTCAAAACGAACGTTATGTACGATATGTTCGCCTAAATACAAGTCTAACGGATATAATTAGGTAGTAATAGGTGAGGCGTGATCTCGAGATTAATAGCCGGCGAATAATGTGTGATTGATGGGTCTTCAAGGGTTATAGATATTAAAATAATTTTAGGGTTAGTCACGTTGCGGTGATGGACGAGTTTTGATGAAATTTTGAAATATAAATACAATAAGATATTAGGTATAAGGTATAAGCGAAGACATTAATGTATATTAATGTTATTAAAAATATTTGTAAATGATATCACGACTGAATAATAAGCCCACTGACGACTATTGTCAGTGATAAAGCCTCGTATTGACTGCACAAATATCCTGCGACACCAGTCGTTTGAAATGTCAGACGATGTCGACCAACGTCTTTAAATATCTTGCCTCACGACTTTTTTCATCGTTTTCCGATGTTGCCGGATATGTCGTGCGATGCAGTTGCCGGTGCGTTGGTGTGCAGTCGCAGACAACCATCGTGCATAGTTCATGTTGGACGTATCTGCAGGTAGCATTTTTGGTTTTCTTCATCCATAAGCGTTGTTTGCTTTGATTTACCTTTATATATGACGTTAACATTAGTAGTAATAACAAAATATATTTTGTCAATCATCACGGTATTATGGCTGCTTGCTTTGTATAGAAGTGCATGGAGCACAATAAGACATGACGCCCATCTAGTGGTCCAATGGGTAGAGGGTTTAATATACAAAGTCAGCTACTAGTGCCACTTTTCCCGTCAGTACCCATTATTGGGACTATTCAGTTCCGCCATCTTTGAATATATATTAAATATACTGTTTGCTGCATATTTATATTCTTTGGAAAGTATTTGTACAAATGTACGCGAAGTCTAAGTGCGACACCCAGATTACACGGAATCTTGCCATTCTTCTTTTATGTAAATACTGAAATTATTGTATTCGTTTTATTTAAACAATAATTTATAGTGCTTTCTAAATTTGACAAGTACATGCGCTTTATGACTTACAATATCCATTACTAACAAAAACGATACTCAACAACCAAGTCCAAGTACTCAAACAGCCTTAGTCAAAGTCCATCCCATGACATGTTTAATTACAGGCCGTCACAAAACATAAAGGCAATAGCTCTCTACAGAATCTATTTACCGGATTGTAACGGCTACGTCGAAAACAATTTTATCAGGTTGCGTAACCGTGGATCGAGAACAGGACGGTTAAGCGAGGACACACGATTACGCCTGACAAGGCAATTAATAAGGGCAGATGGCGATTGAGCACGAGTCACCCGGTCGCTCGGAATTAATCATAGGCACGACGTTATTGCGTGTAGACGGACACTATTGCTATTGATGACTCTTACTATCAAACATATTAGGCGTTTTGTTTAGGATATTACTCACTATTCTCTACACTGCACACTGCTGATTTAATCTTTGACGTATTATGATCGAGAGCTCATAAATTCTCTATTTTCTAATAAAAAATGTCATATCCCTCATTTTGTTATGATAGATTTTTACCTGGGACCCAGAAAGTTTAATATTTATTATAAACAGTTTATGGTACATTTTGGAACCTCTTTTTATATAACAGTGAACGTTTCATATAAAACAGCACCTAATGTAATATTTTCGACGAGACGGATTCCATTTTAGAATGATTCCTAGTATTCAGTCTGATTATAAACGTCATTCACTAGGTTCGCAGATAATATGTATTTTTTAACGTTTATTTTGAAGACATGCAAATATTAAGGGAGTGGTTATAAATCTGAATCATTATTTTATGTACTAGCGACCTGTCTCTGTTTCACACAGATGTGACGACGTGCCAAAAAAATCGTGATTTCTGCGCTATATCTAAGCTAAATACTAATGAATTACATACATAAACCTTTTGAAAAGTGTTGGATCATTAAGTTCCCTTCAAAATGGTTGAGCGGAATGTTGCTGATCCATGCGTCATGTTCGTGAACGGGCGCCGTCAGTAGGGACTGGTCATTTCTTAGCTGCTACGGCTTACGTTAAATTTTCAATTGTTTTTGATTTTATCTTTTTATTATGGACACTTAACCTGCACGTCTTTCTACATTGTTCTCACATGTATAATTTCAATATGAATGAGGTAACCAATATTTTTGTAACAATATTTTAATTTAAAAAAAGTGTCTGTAGAGTTTCTTGCCCGTCTTTCTGACTGACCGACCCCTTGACAATTCAAAAGTGCCTGTACAAATACAGGCACTAGCTGCATTTATTTTAAATAAACTTTGGTTTATTTGAAATAAATGCTTTGAGTTTGAAATAAATTCTCTAAATGAGGGTGAAAACCGCATCAAAATCCATTGTCTAGTTTGGAAGAACTAAGCGGTAATACCTTGTCAAGGTCGCAGGCATCCGCTAGATGCGGGAAGCCCAGAACCGGTCGAAGTGGCGGCGCTTGGGGGAAGCTTATGTCCAGCAGTGGACTTCTTTCGGCTGAAATGATGTTAATGATGTAGCGGTTACAGACAGATATGAAAAGCGACTATTACACTAGCGACCCGCCCCTGCTTCGCACGGTTTTTGTGACTTGACGAAACATCCAGATTTCTTTATTACATACTAGCACTTCGCTCGCGACTTCGTCCGCAATGATTTCATATTTTGCCCTATAAAATTCAACATCCACATTAATAATAAAAATAATAAAAAACAATTTATTGTGTGAACAAAAATTAGATTGCACTGAAAAGTTATAAGTATAAATCTGTTAAAGTTATATTGAATTATGTCAAGTGAATGTACTCTTGACATAATTCAATATAACTTTAACATAGGAGTACAATAATTTTAAACTCTATCCCTTAAACCAGGTCTTTTTTTTTTTTTTTGAGGGTGGGATATCATCAAATAATTTCTCCTGCTCTGGCCGGAGCGGGAGGGTGTGTCAGACTTACTGACTAAAACCCACCTGTATTCCTTCCTGTTGCCTGTCTTGCGGGGGCCTCGGTGACCCATAAGTACCTTCCCGCGACCCCGGCAGGCATCGGCCCTAGTGGACCCCTAGCTATGTGCTGACGACATCTCTTTGAGGCGCGCGTGGGATACAACGCGCCGTCGACCCGGGCCTGGTTCTTACCGGACGGTGAGTTACCCATTGCTCACCGTCCGCAAGCCCGCGCCTCGGTGGCCGAAAATCCGCCCGGGATTCCCGACGCCCAGGGCGTCTCCTGCGGCGGCTAGGGGCGAGAGGGCGCTAAACATGTCTTTCCCTCAACCGTCCCGCCTCCTCCTTCGCGAGCATTATTGCTTCGCAGAAGGAGGTGACGGCTGCCCATGCCCTCTCGCTTCGTACCATGGCCTGAACCAGGGCCGGACGCGAGAGATCTCTGCCGCCGATCGCCTCCACGAGGACACGGCGGTGCTCTGACCAAGCCGGGCAGACCTCCACCGTATGCTCCACCGTGTCCTCCGGGCGATCTACACAGTGGTGACACCCGGGCGTTCCCTCCCGCCTTATCCGACACAGGAACCTCCCGAAGCTGCCGTGTCCGGTGAGGACCTGCATCAGGCGGAAGGTGAGGACGCCGTGGCGCCTCTCTGGCCACTCCTCAAAGAGGGGACTTATCGCCGCAAATATGGTGTGCCCAGCACTGGGTTGCGACAACCGTACTTTCCATGACGCCATGAGATCCCGGCGGAGCTCCGTCCGCTGTGCCGCGATTTCTCGCAGCAGCGGCCGTACGCCCCGGCGTTTCGCCTCCTCGCGCCACTCCCATACGTGCGCGAGGATCCCTTTAAATAGGTTTGGCCTCTATCTTAAGATATTTCTAAAACCGCAGATAGATTAAAAGGTAGTTTTCGAAAATGTATGATAATGATCTTTATTATTTATTTAGATAAGTATTCGAGTAAATTTTCAAGTATAATAGTTTTTCCTTTGATCGATAATTATCAAAGGAAAAACTATTTTGACCCCAACAAGATTGTTTCATCATTGAATTTTTAGTTTATGTATACTTACCAACTTTTGGGGTAATCAAGCCACGCAATAAAATGCTCCTCTAAAAACTGAATTACCCCCTTTTGTCCCGTTAGGCGTGGATTTTTTAGAAACCCTAATACTTACTCGTAATTATTTTTTTATGTGACAAAAGTATGAAAAACCGGACCGCGCGTTAAGATTCTTCCATTCAAACTTTAACAAACTAAATTTTTAATAAAAAAGCCAGAATTAATATTGCCAAACTTTACTGTTTATTTAAGAATGTATTCGTGCCAAGTTTCAAGTTCCTCAAGAAAAAGATTATTCACAAACGAAATTCCCCTTTTCACCATCTTAAAGGTCAAATTTCCAAAAATCTCTTCTTAGTGCTTGCCATCATTGTACATTGTTACCCTTGTACAAAATTTCTGATATGTCAGTCAGTCAGCACTTCGTCCACGTGGATTTTCTCCTATAAAGTGCAACAACCCTACACCCCGTCTAAAAGGTAGTTTGAAAAAATTTTGATTGCGTAAACATAAGTATTTGAGCCAAGGTTCAAGTTCAAAAGAATAAGATTTTTTCAAAAAATCCCTCTTTTCAGGGGTTGATTTTTGGCAAGTCGTTTTTGTAGTTTCCATTATTTGACTTAAAGGTTGTTTAAACAAATTTTGCGAGTTAATCAAACCACGCTGTAAAATTCACCCCTCTAAAATTGACCACGCCTTTTCACCCCGTAAAGGCGTAGTCTATTTTCAAATCTACACTTTCGATACATGATATTATACATATTTTTGGTCTTAAGTATAAATACCGAGTTTCGAGTTAAATTTTATTATTTACTTAGATAAGTAATCCTGCCGAGATTCAAGTTTATTAACTTAAGGAATACGATTTTTCAGACAAACAAAACATCCCCCTTTTCACCCTCTTAAAGGTCGAATTTACAAAAACCGCTACATATACTGCCCGAGGGGGGCAGTATATGTAGCATTACAAAAGGAAGCCGTTTGCAAAATTTCACGTTCCTAGTCCCAGTAGTTTCGTCTGTGCGTTGGGAATAAATCTGTTGCGTAGCTTATAAGAACTAAGCGGTTACACAGATCGACACGAAAAGCAGCTTTGTTTTATAGTATTTATGTATGTATAGATATTTCGTAGTTCAACAAATGGTGGAGGATTTTATAGATTTGTGTATTTCTGAAAAAACTGCAGTTTGAATCGAATGTTCCCGAAAGGTTATTTTTCTGCACTGGGAAATAAAACCTGGTAACGGTTGTAGTGTCATTGTATGTATGTAGGTACATATGTAAGCACGGCATTGTAACCAAATCTAGTTGAAATGGAGTCACTTACTAAAAATATTGAAAGGATTTTTGATCTAGCCGACTTCTACGTTCGAGTGCGTAAATAGAGAGAACTAAAAATAGTTTAGGATCCTTTAGATAACTAAGATAAGATAGAATAGTTGGATTCTATCTGCTGTACCATAGTTTTCTTCCGTTATCTGGTATTTTAAAGCCTTCTCTTCTTTGTTACTTTCTATAACCAAATGGCCTTTTTTATTTGCAACGGCCACGTCTTTCATACTCTACTCCAGGCTTTACACAAGTGATAGCAGGATACTCAGGAACATTCTTATCTCTTTGTTATATTCGTTAGCAATAGCAACTGTAGACGTAATAAGGGCAACGTATCAGTCTTCGTAATGACGTTTTACTTGCGTGATTGTTGCTGTCAGTGCGTCGATGCGAGGTACCCTCATTCTAACTTCTTGGTATAAGGGAACTTGTGTATGTACGAGAATGGACTTCTTGTAAATACTTGTGATTGCATTACATACGAATTTTGTTATATTGAGTTTGGTTCGTCCAATGATATTGTTGATGCATTAGTTGATTAGATTTTTCTGCTCAGTCTTGATGCATTGTGTGTGAAGATATTTGCTACGATTTTTGTAGCGAATTGCTACGATTTTTCGTAGCGCATTGCTACGACTTTTCGTAGCGATTTGCTACGAAAGTGCTAGGAGGTGCTACGAGATTTTGTATTATAAATGATAAATGATTTTATTTCTGTAAGTCGGTTTTTACAAACACTTTTACACGTCGAACATATTTTTTTTAAACTAGATGAGGTCGGCGTTTCCTATCTGACTACTCTGAGAAGAAAGGCCGAAACAAACTCAGAGGTGACAGTCTCTTTTAAAGTCCAGACATAATCTTGGTCAGATCATGTGAAGACCATGTCGATTGGTGTCTGAAATGTTCTTTAGATGAAAGAACCACACAGATTGAGTAGACCTGTCCAGTATTGAGTTGTGTACGTCTTATTTTGGAACGAAGTTCTTTAACGCGGCTTGTGGTAAGAGTTAACTAGTAGAAATGGTCACGTAAGGAGACAGATCTCTTTCGAGTGAGAGGAAAAAGCGTTATGCCCCCAGAATGCAAGTTTCTCTCTCTGTCTCTTTCGAGTTTCATATAGGTGTGTGCGTGAGAGTATCGAGATTCGAGTAGGCGAGCATTGTGCGCGGGGACTTCGTTCCTGATGAGGGTCCTTTGTTTAAACGTAGTTCAAAAACTATATTCAAGAAAGTATCCCACACAGAATACAACACAAAAATACTTACTTAAAACTACTCCAACATTCCACAAAACGGAAACAAACCAAAATAAAACCAATAAACTAAATAAACACATGTACCTAGGTCACAAGCGAGTACGTCGAATGGTATTATGCACAATGCAAGCAAGACAGCAATTCCATCAAGTACAGAACGTCGGGTGATCTCGGCTGCGCTTATCGGGCACCTGTGGACTCTGAATAAACCCGTCCATTTGACGAATGGGAATCTCCTTGGTGCCACGTACGATGGGTGCATACGTCTGATAGTGTTTGCTTTGCGAAAAATGGTATTATTTTTGGTTTGGAATAGATAATAAATTAGTTTTTATGAGCCGTGAATTTGAAAGAGGCTCGTGCTTAGCATAGGACTAGGGCAGGTTTAATAGCTTGACACATTTTTTTTAACTGAGTGATAACAAGGTTTATACTTCGTAAAATTTTACTCTATAATTTAGTTAACCCATTCAAAATTACAGTCAATGTAAAGAGAACAAATGATAAACAATTCAGTTGATACAACAGCGATAAGCCGACGGTTCACGTACGGTATGTTACATGGCTAACGATTATAACTCTGGTCCAAATGAGCTCTGTGCCAACAACACTCCATCAGCACATTGGCAAACATTACTGTTGACTAAATAAACCGAACAATTTATTAAGTATTTTTGAAATACATATGCGGGTAATTTTGTGGTGTTTTCACCCAGTTTTCGTGTATGAGTTATTGTGTGGGATACGGAGTTGTGACGTAATTTGGGTTGACACAGAATGACTAACTTAATGCTTTTTGCGAAACGACAATTAGGCTTATCCTGGACACCTGGATCCTGGTGGTGTGGCTGACTAGCCACACCACCCACCTTGCTGGCCAGTTGAATATCTTAGCCAAAAGAAGAAGATGCAACTGATATGATATGTGTATTTTTTAGATAATTTTTCCAAGCGGAGATCCCAACCATTCCTAGAAAATTGTTTGTAGAGCACGAGAAGAGCATCAACCTTGTACAATATTCGTAATGAGAGGGATCAAGTAACCTCGGCATTTGCTAATGAGCACATAAGCGTCTCGACAATAGATCCGTTAACATAAAGACAGACATATTAAATTACTGTGATCCCTCCAGAATCCTATTTAAACTAATTATTTACACAATCGACATAATATGCAACGAAACCTAAATATTTATACGGTAAAATACACTCTATATGAGAAAAATCTGGTTCAATGAAACTGTTTAGTAAAAAACAGATTTACAGCATTTCATGAAATATAAGTTGATTTGATCATATCCTCCATCATACCTCATTCGCTTAGTCGCAAACAAATCTACTTCTATTTACCATAAAATTCAATGAAGCCAAAATAAAACTTATTTTTGCACCATCCTCTCTGCAAACAAAAACGTAGGTATCTGAATTGTTTGCGCAAAATTCCTGATTCATTTACCGTGTACGCCAAATATGTAACTGGCGGAATTTCGACGATTCACATCAAACAATCATTGGGGGCAGCACATTTTGTGCTAACAATATTGGAAGGCTTGCCAGGTGTAAGGCTCGTCTCAATTTCTAGCCTTACAATACCACGAAATCTGTCGACGTCGTCCGCCGTCCGTGCTCGAGGTGCACTGCAAATTAATACACGTTGCGACCCTGGTTTTAATTTCGGTGGGCGCCTCTGATTTACGATGTCCATATGAAAGAGCGGTCCGTGCGTGCGGCCTGTCAATTTGGAGCTTCAAATTAATATGACGGTCCCCTCCAGCGCCCTGCTGCAGTCAACCTGCGGGGGGCAAGGTAGTTTACAAGTCGGTGGAACTATAACTACGCCTTTTCATGTTGGTAACGTAGAATTAGTTGGTGGTTATTCATTACGCGATGGAACGCGGTGTGATGTTGATTGCTTATTGAAGTTGTTAATAGTTCCGAATGGGTGCAAGCGTGGAATTTTAGTTTATAAAATTACCAACCATTTTGTAGTTTTAAAATGGGTTGTAATTTTTAGCAAATGGCTATTACGTTTTAAACAAACGGGTGGAAAGTTCCGAAAAGGTTGTAAATTTTAATTTAATGTTAGAGGATTTTATCGTTTCAGTGACTTTATAAATATGTAAGTCTTTTTAAGCTCTACCTCCAATGTATACTAACAACACAGTTCGTTTACTAACGAGATTAATTAGTTACAGAAGCAGTGTTTGAAAGATATAACTCACAAATGAAGTATTTTTACTTCATTCTTCGTATTTCTCAATTTCAGACACAATTTCTTCCAATCTTCGTATTCAACTTTGATATTTTACGAAATTGAATGCAATTGCATTTATAACCAGTATTATTTCTTGGAGAGAAACAAGGTATCTATATAAAAAGCGCAGGTACATTTAAGCAAGGTGCACATACGCTGCGCAGTCGGCATATTTCGATATTGAACGCTCGACTTTAATGCAATCTTATTCTGAGAGCCATTTGCTTGATGTAGGTACTTTATGTAAGTATAACTTATCTGAACTCTCAGTGTTTTGTCTTTGGTTAAATATTATTAGATTGTCCGTTTTTTATCCTTACTACACTTTATTTACTTATTTACTAGACCGCTTGTTTTCAAGAGTTAGGTAGGTAAGAGCTTATAAGCATCCGGTCAACGATGGGGTAAGCAAAGAATGTGAGCAATTTTGCTAAAGTATAATGTTAAATTCGAATACGGTCAATACATTGACTTTGCTGTGGCACCCTAGATTAATTTCAGAATAATTACAAATTAATATGCATGAATGTCAAATAATTGGATTTTGTAAAGATAGTACATGCTACTGTTGTTATTTGTAACCTCCAAAATGTGACGTATTTATCCGTGTGTCGCCTTTTGTTTCCCCCATCCATTAGCTAATAAATCAAGCAAACAAACAGTACCTTCCTCTCATAACTTGCTGCCTAAAGAATAAGGACTATATTATTATTTCTATCCTTGTTCAGGAAGTAAAATAGAACACATTTTATACAGAGTCAGCAGTATGAAACAAGAGATTTAAACAGCAGGTGTTACAGTATTTTATGTAAAATATTAAAATGGAACCGCGTCTGCTGGAAAGTTACAAATTAGAGACTCGAATGACCTTTGCCGTTTAGAGTTTACGGTCAGGCTTCATTTAATATGTTAGCTGAGCTCTTACAGCATGCAGCTTAAAATAACTTCATTGTTATTTGACCTTTTATGGCGTGAAATGTGGGGAAAAGGTATAGGTAAATATGTTTTTCTTTAAGGGCTATTTTGGTATACCATAATCGGCATTCCCACTGCTGAGACACAGGCCTCTATGAGAGGGAGTGGGCCGTAATCCATAATGCAGGCCCAGTGCGGGTTGCATACCGGTTTCCTCACAATGGATATTTTCCTTCACCGTTTGAAATAATTTACACAAAGTAAAGCGCTTGTCTGGGTTCGAACCTACGACCTACAACTCGTAAGTCGCAGCCGTTACCACAAGGCCACCACTGCTCTATTTTTGGTATACCTGTTTATAATTACAAAGGGAGATGAGGCTTTTGCTCTGCAGTGGAACAATACAGACTAGTTAGATTAGATTAGATTAGATATCTATAATTTGATGAATTTAGCTCTTTTGGTAATATTTACGTAGATAAGTGCATTAATTGGCGGGACACTTAAAAATATACCTACACGTTAGTCTAGCTAGAGGAATATATCCTAGATTAGTACATAGTTGCACAATATCCACTTGTCAACTTGGAACATTTTGATATATTATACAAAATATACTAATTACAATAGTGAAGTGGAGGAGCTTGTGGCCAAGTAATAACAGTCGCACGGGTCGATCAACCAGGTTAATCTACGCTTGCCGCGGTTGGTCCGTGGATGGGTAACCATCTGTCATGTGTGATCATCACCAAGACCCCTCCGTGCCTCGGAAAGCACGTTAAGCCGTTGGTCCCGGCTGTCATTTGTAGATCTATGACTGTTGTTACGGGTCGTCAGAATCCCG
The DNA here is from genome assembly GCA_905333075.3 of Atethmia centrago. Taxonomy (NCBI): domain Eukaryota; kingdom Metazoa; phylum Arthropoda; class Insecta; order Lepidoptera; family Noctuidae; genus Atethmia; species Atethmia centrago. The sequence continues at coordinate 21,378,029 of HG995378.1, read as the reverse complement.
AAAGCCTGACAACCAGTCTTACCAAAGGGTATCGTTTTACGCAGTAAATGGATTGTGGAGGTCAGATAGGCAGTCACTCCATGTAAAATACTGGTATTCAGCTGCATCCGGTTAGACTGAAAGCCGACCCCAACATAGTTGGGAAAAGCCTAGGCAGATGAGATGATGACATACAGTATACAATGGTCTATTAGTTATGCAAGATATACTAAGTTAAGTGTCAATATCATCATTATCATTGGCCCATAGCAGTCTACTGCTGAACATAGGCCTCTCCAATTGCACGACATTCAGCTCGATTCTCGGCAACTGGTATCCAGCTGCTACCAGCCAACCTGCGAAGATCGTGACTCCACCTAGCCTGAGGACGTCCTACCTTACGTTTGCCGATTCGTGGGCTCCGCTCAAGAACACGTCTACCCCAACGGTCACTAATAAATTAATGTTTTATAATAGTCAAGTTCACGTTTAACATTTCCAGTTATTTATTTATTTATTTAAAACTTCTCGCACACAATTAAGTACAAAGGCGGAATTAATGCCTTAGGCATTCCCTACCAGTCAACCAAGGGTGATGAAGAGACAAGATGGCAGGTGCTCTGAGAGGAAATAAAAATAACGAAAAATATTAAAAGATAACATAATAGATTATTATCACCACGGACTTTGTTGTCAAAAAAGTGCAGGCCGCTTTTCAAGACATGCAACACTTAATGACATAATCCGCCGGTCTCTTGCCAGCATCAATGTGCCTGCTCTTCTTGAGCCGACTGGCATTGTCAGAGATGATGGCAAAAGACCTGATGGTGTGTCTTTGGTCCCGTGGAGTTTGGGACGGATGCTTGTGTGGGACGCTACCTGTGTAGACACACTGGCACCGTCCCACCTCCAACGGACTACTTCTAAAGCGGGTGCAGCGGCAGAAAATGCCGAAAATCTGAAAGTTATTAAATATGGAGGCCTTGGCAGAGAGTACAACTTTGTGCCCTTTGGCGTCGAGACCCTCGGTCCGTGGGGTCCCAGTGCGCATAAGTTATTTGCGGAAATCGCGAAACGTCTAGTTGATGTAGGTAACTGGTGACCGAAAAGCTGGCGGCTTTCTCGCGCAACGCATCAGCATTGCAATTCAGCGAGGAAATGCCGCCAGCATCCTCGGTACAATGCCCCGAGGGCCTTTTTTAAGCTTAACTTAGTTTTAATTTAATTTAGTTAATGTTAATAATCATCTTGTAATTTGGTTATATAGATTATAAATAGAATAGTTACATAAATACATAAATAGGTTACACACTTATAATACAAATACCTATATATTTACTACAATATATACCTACATTATACATATATATATATATACATACAAATTCAAGAAAAAGAGGTACATAATTGAGATGACTTTACGCTATTTGTTTTGAAAATAAATCTGCAATTTCCGCTTAAATGCATACCGACTGGTGGCCGTCCTGATATCAAGAGAAAGCACATTCCAAAGAAGAATGGACTGAATATGAAAGGAAGAATGAACAAAGTCAGAAGTATGAGAAGGACAGAGTAGAAGAAGATTGTTGGAAGAACGCAGACTTTTAGCGTGCGAAGAACATAGATATTGGAAGTGAGACATAAGATAAGAAGGAGGGGTGGGAGAGTTGAGAAGGGAGAAAAGAGTTAGTCTTAAGATTTGTCGTATACGCGTAAATACAAACGTTTATAAAACCCAAATTAGGTCCGAATTACACTACAATATTATCGTTTAGCAGTTACGTAGAAGTCAGCTAATGACCGCTGAACGTTATATACAAGTTAAATAAAAGTACAAAGACTGACTTTACCATCCAATACTGGTTTTGATGAGACCCTTTGAACGCCAGACTCCGGAAACCTAAGTTCTTATGCACCAATGGTGTATCACGCGACATTTAAGAAAGTAATCTCTTAAATGTCACTTAACCGTTTATGACAGATAGCAGTTATAACGTTATACCAATTCGCATGTTAAATATTGTGCTTGTATGAAAGAATAACAGAAAAAGTAAATCAAGTTAATTTCCATGATTACAAAATATTTATTCAGTGCCTACATTATTCAAACTAGTGTGTTAAATAGTATTAGTTGTGTAAGTCTGTTGTGAAGTTTTTAACGCCCTCCCATAGTTCTTTGTAATTCAATATAATTATTTAAAATATGGTTTCATAATATAGCTCCAACCATCTTGTCTAAGTTATATGGCCACCTCTATTATACACTAATATAACAAAAAGGTCGTATAGATTTTTCTTGAGACCATGACGATCCGGCCATATTGAGTTGACTTTAGTCCCAGGTGGCAAATGGAACCCTATTACTAAGCCTCCACTGTCCGTCTGACCGTCTGTCTGTCTGTCAGCGGGCTGTATCTCATGAACCTTAAAAGTTCGACAGTTGCAATTTTCGCAGGATTGTATTTCCTTTGCCGCTACAAATAAATTAAATAAAGTTGATAATTAAAGGGCGTCCCCGTACAGTAAACAAACTGATCATTATACGACGTCGTACATTTTTGTCCTGAAAACGTTTACTCTACTAATATAATAAGACATTACAGTCACGCGACTGAAACATCGTATGAACGTCTATATGGTTTAATATTTTGTTAAATACCACTATATAACCATTATATAACATGAAGTCTTATAAGAGTGGAATTATACGACTTTTATGCTTGTTGGGCGGTTCTACAGTCAATATGGCCGGCCCATTGCCACTTCAGCTTGCTTATTCTTTGAGACATGTAAAAAAAAATCAATTTGTCTGACTTTAAATGTTTAAATTATTTGGGAAGTCTTAATTGTCGTTATTTGGGAATACTTAAACTAAATCGTGTTTATTCCTAGTGCATTACTAGGAATAAACACCATTTAGTTTAAGTTTAAGTTCAAGTAGCATAATTTATGTTACCAGGTAAATTCAAATAACACTAAACTGTACTTGTCTAGTAGATAGTATTGATCTTAAATAAATCTGTGTAGCCAAGTTCTAAGAGCCCTTAGCTTTACTTAGTTCTTTGAGAACAAATAAATAAAAGTTAGTTGCCTCAAACTTTGAAAGAACAGAGTTTTGGTTTTTTATAGACGTGTTATGCAATATTAGAGTACATATTTAAATCTATTATTGGATAAGAAAGTTATTACAGTTTGGTTTGTTATGTATTATGGGCTGATATTGGTAAATTAATACTTGTAACTTTGTTAATGTAAAAGCACGATACTTTATGAAAAAGCCGCGATTTTTTTAACGATCCCGAAATTATTGAAATCCACGATTTCGAGAAACAATTGTTTTAAGTAATTGAAATCTTAATTTTCTGATACTTATCTAAATTGGTGAACGGCAGATTTCGTACCGCTTACTTTTTTGTTGTTTTCTTATAGAATTTGTACCACATATTAAAGTAACTAAGCCATTTATTTTCACGTAAGTATACTATTTTTAGAAGTTCGGATTAATTAATAATATAAGAAAAAAGATTTAAATAACTACGCGTAATTTGGTCGTAAAGTAAACGCAGTTATGTTGGTATTTAAGCTATGCTCGCTATGAGGGTATTACACGACCTGCCCCCTTCTTAGATGAAGTAATATTAAGAATTAATAAATTATAAATAAAATAAATGTACTTCAAAAAAACTATTAACTGTATTGTTTTATTTACCTACACTCAAAACCCCATCAGGACTTCATCATTATCAAACTATTGCAGTCAGCTGCTGGACATAGATATCTCCTAATGCACTCCGCTGAATAGGTACGATCCTCATCTCAATTTACCTACTTGATAGTAAGTAAAACACTACAAAAATAGCGATAAGCAATCTAGAGCATATACTTTATTACCGAAAGAATGTTTAAGTGCCTTTATGTAACAATCTACATTGGTACACTAGTACATAACCTTAAAAAATAAAACTGATTATAACTTTTACGTCCCATGTTCTAAACATCCAAGAATTTAAAAAGAGCTTGTCTATCATATTAACTACAAATTAAAACAAAAAAATATCCCAAAACACGAAATTTTATTAGCGGTACGAAATTCCCATACAAGCCTTTTACTTTATTTTTCTTGCTATTTTTTGTTGGTTTTTAGTACGTAAAGGTACATGTGAGGTAAATATTTAGATTAATAACAATTAATAAATTTCCACCACTCGTAATAAGCGACAATGCAGCAGGCAATCGCAGTTCGTAAATTACTAAAAGAATGAATCTTCCTAACACGCATCTTATAATACATTTTGGCTCAATGTGCGCACGATAAAATATGTGAACAGGTGCTTTATCATATCGCAAAGCCTTATGTCACACGGCGCGCCCGCATGATGTACAGGCTCCTTACGGGCTTACCCACAGCCCCTGCAGCATCTCCAGGGGAAATTAGACAACGCCATAATAGATTTTTCGGGGACCCTCTTACTTAACAAACTTCCCAACATTTGTCTTAAAACTCTTTTTTAACTCAACAGACAGAAAAGTTACCGCTTCCTATTATTATTTATTTAACGGTGCATTCTCAACCCTTTACGCTTGTTTTGTAAAGCTGCGCGATGAAAACTTAAAGCAATTTGTTAGTCCACAATAATTAGCGAATTACACGGGGCTATTTTGCGAGCCGTCCCTATCAAAGGAGAGCTACTAAAGAGAATAGCTTATTCGATTTATCCGTTAATAGACCTAGAAATAAACAAACAAGATTAAGTTCGGGCTTATAAATTTATGGAGTGAATCCCTTAATTCCCGAAACTGATGTTAGAATTTTAAGTTGGCCGTCCGGGAAGATTGCGCGGAACTTGCTTAATCCACCGGAGTGCGCAATGTTAGCCAACTTGTCTGGGCCAGCTTGCACCTACTTCAATAGTTTTGTGCATTATAAAGCGTATTACTTGAGAACGGCTTTTATTAGTAAACCTTGCAGCGGTTTAGAGGAAGGGTTTTCGAACTTCAAGTATTTACCGAATCACTAATTGCGACAAAAGTTAGTGCTGTTATAATATCTTGGTTGTGAAGATAAATTGGTTGGGGAAGTTCTTCATGTGATATAGTATATGTTCCTAAAATATTGGATTCCTGAATTTTTATTAAATTTTGCAGTTCATATTTCAAATCGAATAAATATGGGTGATTTTTTGTATTATTGTGTTCAAAAAGTAACAATTATTTTTTTGTTTTATTTTTAATGTAGCTTTTATATTCAGGTACTTTTGCATTTTTTTTATAATAGGTTTTGTAAAGGCTGTTTCTCTTTATTTACATATTTTTGTTTATTATAGCCGTCAATAATATTATTATATCCAGCAAGACGTGAGTGATTTCGGACGGATTATGGTATACATCTGACATCACCTGTTCGTGTCAGCACTGTTATAAAATAAAACACCATTAGATTCCGGGTAAATTCGTGTTTACATTAATAATCTTACGTGTGTGATTGTTTTCAAAGCAGTTGTGTAGTGTAAATCGTGAAACTATTTTTAATTTTATTATTTTTTTGACTTCGAAGTTACTTGTGAGTTATTTGGTGCCACCGGTACCTCTAAAAAGTATCCATTTTATAACTTTTGACAAGTGTAGACAACATTATCCCAGATTGTGTATGTTAATCAATAATTTATTGCGTAGCCGGCGCCATCTAGCGGCGCAAAAGAGCCGCGAGAAAGGTGCGCGCCATCTAACTGCTCCTAGTCGTACTACTAGGGTGAAGTATGCAGCTTGCGGAGAGTTTCTGCCGGCAAAAGAGGCGCGTGTAGCAACTCTGCGTGCTACAATAGGTATCACCTCGCTTGCTTGCTTGTTGCCCGATCCAACGCAGATAAGCAGTTACTGGCTGTGCCCTGATTGCAGAGAAGAAAGTTGCCCAGGAGATAACAGCACCACAACCGCTCAAAAACCTGGGTAGTGGTCCCCCAGTTATTCCAGCAGCAGCGTCGGCAGCTCCAGTTGCAGTACCAGTCAAAGGCGCTATGATAAGGTCATTTGTCGGGGTTACTCACGTTCAGGGCACTCAAACCAAGCCCCCCGTTGCGGTGGCTAAGGTACTGTCCTGGGCTGGGAGTGAACAGGGTGCTGATGGAGAGTCCTCACGGGATACACAGCTGACTCTCCGTGAGGAAATAAGACTCTTCTGATCCGAGCTGCGGAAGGTTCCGGATGAAATGCGGGAATTTCATCGTGGGATGGCTGGCTTGCACTCGTCGGTGGGAGTCTGTACCGAGCGGGTCGACTGCCTGGAGGCCAGGATCGAGGCTCTTGAAAGTAGGCAAAGTACTGCAGTGCCAGACGGCAACGTGAGCCGGCTTGAACAGATAGTGCTGCAGTTACTGCTTGATTTCAACGACCGCGAACAGAATTTACTTAGCTCTGGCCTTGAGATCACCAACATTCCGGAAACTCCTGGTGAGAACGTGTTGTACATCGTTGCGCTGGAGATGGCAAAGCTTGGGGTGACTCTCGACGAACGGAATATAGAGTTCACGCAATGGGTGGGCCTGCGAGACGTACGAGAGGCGAGCCGAGACAGACGAGCCTTGAGGGCAGCGTGAGTGCAGTTGGCGGAGCGAGCTCAGTGGGAGCAGCGACCTAGAAAGCGCGCGGGCGGCACAACGTGGTGCGCCTGAGGAAGCGCGCATTGCGCGACGACCAGCTACAGAGCGCGCACATGCCACCACCGCGGATCTAGGACTATCCGGACCCCCGCACCGCTTCTTTCTGAATGAGAAGCTCATCAAAACCAACAAACATTTGTTTAACCGGGTGCTGTCTTGGGTGGAGGTATACGTGGACGAAATTCAGTCGCATTCTGGTTAATCAGGGTGATGGCAAGCCTACCCACTGTATTCGCTCAGAGGGCGTGCGGCCTTGAGCGTGTTTTTGGTTGTCAGGTGTCTACTGCAAAGGATATCTGATTACTTGGCCCCAGCTGGAAATTACTGTACTATATGCAACAATATAACTAAAAATATACCTTTTTATAAGTTTGTCTTGTGCGAGGTCAGCTATTTTCTTGTCTCAGTATACTTTGGTTTATTCTAGTGGTTTGGCATGCTTCCCTTAAAAAAAGTCTTAATTAAAGAGAAATCTTATCCCTGGATAAAAGACACTGTCTTGACAGTGTCTGTTATCAGTCAGTGCCAATTGAAGTCCAAAAATAAAAAATCGGTACATCATATTAAGAGAATCCTACAAAGAGTTTAAATACCTTGTTAGAGCTGCTTTTGACAGTGAGAAGTGCGCATATTTTAAATCATATATTAATAATAATATTAGATTACCTAAGGAGTTATGGTGTCATATCAAATCAACTGTAGCCACCTCAAAAAACCCAGAACTGTCTGCCATATTTCTGTAACAACCCAGTATCTATCAATCAACATTTTTTAGATATACCACTGCTGTAGATTTACTTTATTTTGAACACCATAGACATGGTACTCGTAACAGTAATTTCCAGCGAGGTCTTGCGAGGTCTTAAGTTCAATGAGCAGGGCTCTGACAATATTTCTTTGGAGATGCTGATGTTGTGATGTTGACACTTGCTGGATCACTTGTAGTTATCACAGCTATCATCACCAGATCCATAGTCACCTCTTCTTTGCCTGATATGTGGAAAATGGTAATAGTTAGACCAATCCCAAAAGTACCTACCCCACTAGCGTGAAACACTATCCATCCATCCATCCATCCTATAAGCCTATTGCCAAGTCTGTCCAAGATTCTAGGAGTTGTCTTGTCTCTGATCAACTCAGAGCATATCTTGAGCACCATAGTATTTTGATTTCAATTTCAATCCGGATTTAGAGGTGCCCACAACAAAGCGACAGCTCTCCTGTTTGATCGGTAACATTCTTGAATCCAGAGACCAGTATATGGGAACCCTGCTTGTCCTACTGGATTTTTCGCGGGCTTTCGGCTCTATTATTACTTCACTTCGTCTCTCCAATCTGTCTTACTATGGATGTGACGTCGAAACGGTTAAATGGCTTGAGAGTTACCTTAATAATCGATCACAATTTGTCAAGGTGACAAGTGACAGCGGAGATACCATGTCCTCTGGTCACGTGGACAGGGGCTTACCGCAGGGGTCAATCCTAGGCCCACTTCTCTTCATCCTGTACAGTGCTGACATCACCAACTGTCTGATCAACACCAAGTACCATCTTTACGCCGAAGATCTGTAGCCTCCTAACCTCTCCTTCTGCTCCCAAGATACAGCTGAAGCCGTAAACAGAATAAATGAAGATTTGAAAAGGGTCTCGGCTTGGTCCAAAAGAAACTATATGGTCTTGAATCCAAGTAAGTCTAAGTATATTGTGATGGGATCTAGATCCCATCAAAAATCCCTAGGATTTCTTGAACAAAATGCTTGCTTACAACCTGGACCTCAGGATTGATGGTTGTGGTGTGTGGGGGTAATATCTGACAGGCAGCTACATTTCAAAGCTCACATATTCGAGGCCGTGCCCAACTGCTTCTACTGGCTCAAGCTCTTGTATCGTATTCGTCCCTACATAAGTGTGGATATTCGTGTCATGCTGTGTGAGTCACTTGTTCTATCCAAGCTGAATTACGCTGACACTGTGTGTGGAGCGTGCATTTTCGGTAGAAGCGAAAAACTGATCGAGAAAGAAAGTTTAACCGCCATGGGATTTTTTGAGACTATTCTTACAAAGAAACCAGATTGTTTATATAAGAAACTGTCGCACGATGTTGACAAGATTAAAACTAGTGCATCTTCTTACTTCTTGTTCAAGCAAGCCTCATCGCACAACACTGCTGCATTCCGTGGTAGTTTCAAATTTGTTTCCTCATGTGCTGGAACGAATTACCACCTCTTTTTTGTGCTAAAAAGATAGTTGATACTTTCAGATTAAAATTTAAACAGCACTTACTATAGCTTCAAAACGATACCAAAGTTTGATTGAACCTACCCTTGGTTTGCACGCAGCTGGCAATGGTGTTCTGAGCGTTTGGCAGCGATTGTTCTCAGAACGGGCACAGCAGTTGTTTCACATCTTGTTTTGTTTTTTTTTGTATTCGATGTACATGTCCGATACTTAAAGAGATTTAAGATGTTCTTGTTCATTCCACACTTTTATTGGCAGCATTTAAAGTCGCTTTGTTATTGCTGGCTTATAGCAGTCTATTTATTTCGTTGTCTGTCACAAGTCTTTTGTAAAATATGTAATTCATAACACTCATCATTCGTTTATTTCAATTTCTCTATTTCTGCCGTTAATTGACTACAACAGAACACTTTTATTGTAATTTTACTATATTATTGTTCTATTAGATAGCGGTAATGTTTTTGTATTTATTTTTACTGGAGTATTGGCAACTGCGCGTCCTTTTGTTTATCATAGTGATGCCACAGAGTGTCTCGGACACCTAAGACGATAAGTAATGAGGTTACATGGGGTTAAATGAATATTTCATTTTTACTATCTAATATTTAACATATGTATATCCATTTTTATTGGTTACTACCTAGGTCTCGTTCTCCCGACCCAATGTGTCGCATTGCATCGCCCACCAGTGCTATTAATTCGTTTTCACCTAGCGTTCTTTCTGACTTTCTTTCTTTTTGCTCGACTCCTAACGACCGTCCGTACGTCGTGTTAAGTAACCTTCTTCAAGAATTGGGCTATCAAATGCAAAAAGATAAGAAGAGAAGATATTTTTCGAATCCGACTGGTAGGTAGTTGTAGAGATCCGTAGGGGTAATCTCTGCAACTAAAAAAAAAGGTACAATTTTAGTATAGATTATTGTGTTTAGTTTATTTTGTAATCTTCCTGTGCGAGTCACAATAAATACTTTTTCTTTCTTACTTCTTACTCCCTTTAAAATATGTATAGATAACATTAATTACATTGAAGACTAACTCTGAACACTTCCGTATTCAAACTGTACTGAAGTGCGATATATCCACGCATTACTTATCCGTACATATTTGATCGAATTAGCTAAGATTCTCAACTTTAGATAACACACTCTCACGCTTTGTAATGAATAGCTAAACTAATATAACTTATGGAACTGACGCCATAAACCAGTAACCAATGACCTGCCCTGCTCCCTTCATTCACCAAAACCATATACTATAGCCTTGTAAACCTTGAAATTATACAGATCTTATTAAAGTGGTGGTATTCACAGCTCTTTCATATGGACCTCGTAAATCAACGAGTCCTAGTGAAATTAAAATATTCCTACAGCTTCTGGCAGGTACTTATTGTGTTAATAATTTGAATGGTCGACGCCATCTTGGTATTTAATATGATTTAGATAATAAATTGTAATTAATTTGGAATAATTTCTTGTCTCGGGTCATCGTATTGTTATAATATATTTCCGTTATAAGAACATTTATAATGTGGTTTGTATTGAATTAGAGACACAGGTATAGAACTTACTTACATTTAGTTATGTTTTGAATAATAATATGTACCTACTTAAAAGTATTGTTTAGTTTATGTTTGTAAATATGCTTACTGGTTTCACTTATATGTTCACAAAAGTTCAGTCACAAAATAAATATAATAAATAAACTTCAGATAGCAATAGACCCAGTAGTTTGTATACAATACACCGGATAAGCCAAAGGGTTTTAAAAAGCAACGCCGCGCGGTAGCCGGCGCCAGCTCTTCTTGCTACGTGCGTAGCAAGAAGCTATGCTACGCAGAGCTACGGCGTAGCACACTCCGTGCTACGACCGCACGGTCTCTCCCTGCGCATTCGGAACGGAGCGGAAAAAGAAACATACTTATTATCTTCACGGATTACATTTACTATATTATGACAAAATCCTATAGTTTTACTTACTTTTTAGTTATGTGAAACTGTTCTTTACTGTCCTAAATATTGTTTGTCTTGGTCGAAGTCCGAATTAAATCGCCTCAACAACAATGTAATCTACTGAAGCGTAAATAATTCAGCAGGAAACCTTTAAACGAAGGTGACCCATCATCTAAAGTTCCTAAGTCATTAAGGATAGATTACCAGATAAGAACATACCCACTTAGTAAGTCTAAGTAGAAGATAATTCGAGTTACCCACACACTCGTATTACAGCACGTTCGCACACATAAAGTTGTGCTGAAACTCAAACCGGAAGTTGGGCCCACATCAATCTGACGCTAATGTGTTGGAATATGTAACTTGTAGTAGGATACAATGTTGGTATACCCAAAAAATATGTTGGGGATTATGGGAAACTGCCTATGAAATAAAAATGGTCAAGGGTTTTAAAACACTTTGCTTTTTTGGTCAAGAAATCAAGAAAAATATTCATGATATTGATCAGACAACATCCCCTTCAATATAACGTTATGCAGGTTCAGTTATTATTGCAATAACATTTTGTTTTAACCGGATAACCGGGTAACCGCCACTCGGCAATACTCGCTGCAAGAAGATTATCTTGGCTTTACCAGAACAATTCCGTCGACCGATAGATAAGGCTACAATCGATTAAATTCACTTGTGTTTGTGTACATATGTTGGAGGTATTAAATGGAGGTAATTTATTTTGTGGTTAAGCTTTTTGCTAGAGTTTTTATATACTTTTTAGAAGCAGTCAAGTAAAAAGTAACAAATCTTCTGAAACTTTGGAATATAATTATGTAATGTCGGATTGGTATCGAGGTAGTTTACAAACGTGATGGGTTACCATCACGTTTGTAAACTACCACCTGCCTGATGATGATGATAAGTGACATTTATTAAAATATAAAATAAATAAACCAACAGTATGTGATCTTAAACATGTTGTGTATACACAACAGTGTGTGTCTTAAACTTGTTGTGAGTATTCTTGCCTATAGATTAAGTGACAGATACTGACGTGTAACATCTGAACGTTACACATATTATGCGACTACTGTAAGGCTCACTCGATTTTTTATTATTTATATCGTCATTATCTGCCACTTAATCGATCAAGTTTAAGGTCAGCGATAGAAATTAACCTCAAAATTGAACGAAGATATTTATTCGAATAATTATTCATTATAAGTGGTCGCTCACTGATCGAAATTCGACCCACTCTACTTAAAATCTATATCGTACGTACTAATTCAAAATTCAAGAAAACTATTGAAATCGACGGTCTTGAAAAGAGATAATGTATAACCACTGTCTGTAGCCATCCCCCCATCAAGCATAATTAACCCAACTTCAATTACCTAACGTTCACAGACATAAATTACACGATATAATTATTATCTATAATGGACCGGAATCCGCGGAATCCTAATAGGTTGATGGGATTATATGAAACACATTAATTTTATTCGATTTAGATTTAAATTTCCGTTGCATGGTAATGCACGGTATTTGATTAGGTTTATATTAATGCTTAGGAAGCTTAATTGAATATACCAGATATGGTCGTGCAGTTAAAATATTTTATGTCTCAGTGGTTTTAATCTAACGAATTGTTTGTATTGCTAATGTGTTTTGTTTTGAATTTATTGTTGTAATAGATTTTGTGTATCTCTGTAAGTGTATTTTGTTTTTAGTTTAGAGATTAATAAAGCTTAGTGATCGTTAAGTTATGTGATGTTATTTGTAGTGCTAAATTAAGGAATTTTACTGTTATTTTAAGTTCACCAATCTAAAGCTACTCTCTATTTGTGTCCTAAGAAACGAGTTGAGTTGAGTCGAGTTGAGTTGATTGACATATTATGTTAGCGGACAACAACACACAATAAATTTGTTTTTTTTTTGCAATATTTTTTTATAAAGATCCTGTTATAATATAAAGTATATAATCTAAGTACAAGAGAGAACTTATCGATAGTACTGTACCAGATTCTCATTAATACCTACTTCTCAAAGAATATCCAATCTTTTTGCCATACCTATACCATCCGCTATTTTGAAAAAATCTAGTTATGGCGGCCAGCGATAAAACATGGTGTCAATCAACAGAGTAACCGAATACAAACAAAAAAAAATGAGTGATGAATCTCGTAAGAAAACCAAACAAACGAAAACTAATCTCTCTGAGATAATTGGGTTAAAAATGCAATAAAGCATTAATTGTTCACCGAGGGGAGAAAGTGGCCGATTCGCAATTTTCGCACTTTCTACCGAGTGATACATAGTGCTATAAACTATACCTACGAGAAAAATAATAATACTTTTTAACAAAGAATAGAATTCAAAGACCACAAGGTACTTAGCTTATATTTTTGCGCTTTTTCATATAAATAAGACAGTAAAAAAAAAAACAGAAAATGAAGGCTCATTTTTCTCGCTATTCGACTGTAAAAAAAATTCATATGTCTTGTATATTTATTTCTGGATTTCTCGGGCAATAGGTTCTCAATAACAGTTTGGGCAGTCTCTTCTAATTCTGGCGGCGTCATCAAATCTTCACTATCACCACCTACTAGACGGCATTTCGAGAAGATCGTAAACACAAATTGAAAATTCAGTTAAATAAAACAAAACAAAGCAATCCGCACTTGCGATTTTCACTTGTTCATTATTTAATTTTTCATAAATAAATGTTTCAATGTCATTTTGAGCTTGGTGATAAAAACTTTTGTCTTTTGGCATTACTCCATATTTAATTAGGGTAGCTACTGAATTTCCCTAAATAAAATAAAAAAAAAACACAGCAAAGTAACAATGGATTTTCATTTACTTTTTCTGCCCGCTCAGCACGATAACAATTGATTTACATACACTTTTTCGGCCCGCACATTTCTACAAAAATAATGACGGGCATTCTGCCTCATTTTTTTTTAACTAATGTGGTAGTTTCCGAGCAGGTATAGTATGATTTTTTTTTTAATTTAGTGGATTACTTGCTCTATCGATTGACTCTTGTTTCATCACTGGGCGCCAATGGCGGACGGTAGGTAGCATCATCCTACATTATCAGCAACAAAAACCAACACTCCGTAAACTACCAGGTAACTATAGCACTCACCTTAATCCCGACAAGCGTAGTGCAGGGTAATTGCCAACTTATGTCGCCGAAACAATCGCTTTCATTATCCGCTCGGCCCACCCGAGTGTGAAGATTATTTCGGCTGCCAAATGCAGAATATATTCGTTTTAATACAGCACTGCCGACCGACAATGCGATACGCGAAATCAGATTACTTTATTGAACAGGAACAGATCATGAATGAAATTGATAAAATCGTCTGCGGTGCGAATCGTACGATTTATATGAGTTTTCAACGATATTCCGTGTGGAGGAATGTTAGATTGATATTTTAGATAGCGCTGTTTTGTTGTTTGTGCGGATGGATGATTTTGTTGTGGTATCCATTATTGATATTAGTTTATTGATAGGGTTTAAGTTGATGGGGCGTTCAGATATTTACTCGTACAGATTTAGTTTATTATAGGGCAATATATTGCTTCATTCAAACAGTTCAGTCTTAAATGTCTAGTTAAGTAAAACTTTAAATATTGAGATTGCTACTCAAGTTATGCGAAGATTGTAAATACATATATACATAATCAGCCTGTAATTGTTCCCACTGTTGGGACACAGGCCTCCTCTCGGTGAGAGGGAATGGGCCGTAATCCACCAAGATTGTGAATACTTCATATTTATTTTATTATTCAAATCTATTCTAGGTTTTTCAATTACAGCAAGGGAACTACAATAAGCCCCCATCCATACATTGACGTCATATTTTATCACAGGTCTGCTTATTCACCTTACAGAAAACTCGCGCGATATATTTCTACAGCTTCCGACATTTTCAGCGTCGACACGGCACCTATTAAAATTGAATCTAATAGTCGGCTACCCCCATCCCAGTTTTGTATAGAATTTCTTAATAATTGGACGTCTGACTGCGTCTGACCTCTGTATCCAATTTAATTCCCCTCGTTACGTACTCGAATAATACTTAAAGTAATTGCTCGTACTCAATTCGAGATTTTCGATAAACCACTTAAGTTAACATTGCACAAATTGTATATGGCATCACAATGCTTTAACAGATTGGTCCATTTTCGTTGGGTGGAGGTAAATTGGTAGAAAGAGGTCGGTTGCTTTCTAAATAGAGTCACGTAACGTATAAGAAGGTTCTGTATTACAGGCAAAGGTGAGTCTGTTAACAGGCGTGGGCTGGCTCGAATAAAAGGCCAGTAGGCTGAACGAATGAACGAAATTGCCTTTACGAACGGAAACACATGTCTTGAAACTGAATTTCAATTTCAACTTATGAGATTTTCTTTTGGTTTATGCGAGTGCGTTGTTTCGGTTTTATTTTTGAAGAATTTAACTCGTTACCAGTTTATATTTAACTTTAACTTGTAACTAGCTATATATTTAGAGTCATCTTTCGTTAAATTGCAATGAACGTTTCGGGTTAAGTTATAAAATAACTGTACGTCTTGGTGTGAAGGAAGTTTAGTGGTTCGTAAGTTCACAATCGCCCTGAAACATATTTGATCACGGGGCAGGAAGCAAGCTAGTATGTATGTAGGTGTATAACCACTGTATAACTACCACTAATCTAATGAGATATAGTTTTGGTTTGATATTGTTTTGTTTTGTTTTGTTTTGACGTGTGTGGGTCTAGACTATGTTACACGATTAATTTCTCTCTAATTGTTCTTAGAAGACTTTTATAATACTGCTGTTGGTATCAACACTGAAAACATGATATTGCGAGAATCTGATATATCTTGGTAGTAAAACAAACCAAATTTCTTTGTTTTACGGACCAATTAACGTGTTTTGTTATCCTAAAGCGTGTCAATAACTACCAAGGTAATATCACCCACATCACCGTATTAGTAAATATCACAATAAACAGCCTGCCTAATTGCTCATCATGAGCCTACCAATCAGTAGTTCAGTAAATATTCACTGAACTTAGTACACAGATAAGTTATTGATTTTAATTTAAAGGACAGAGCATGGAGCTTATTTGACTGTTGTGGAGCAGTCACTCCATGTAACAAAATACTGGTAGCTGCTGGACTGGGTGGGTAGATACCCACTCAGTCCAGCAACTACCAGTATTTCCAGACTAACCAGATGCAGATGCATCTGGTTAGTCAGGAAGCCGGCCTGAAAATAGTTTACGCTAGGCAGATGATGGTGATAATCTGGCTGTTCATGGCTTTATTCATAAACTTAAAAGTCTTTTCCTACAATTTCCACGTCTAATAAAATGTTAGCATCTTCTTTATCTTAAACCACAAGCTGCACTTCAAAACAATCTCATACCAGCTATAAATATTGAAACAATGTACAAGAATAGCTAACACATATTAGTGGGAGGACGCTTATCGTCTAGAACAACAGCGTTACCCTTATATATTTATTTTATATATTTATTCAGTATTACCGCGATTCGTAACACCTGTTAGCTAGTGTTCGCTAGAACAAGGTCGTTCTGAGGCATATTGGACGAAGGTATTATTTTTTTGGATAAGTCATGTGAATTCAGGTGTTCTTGTTATTACTTTGTGTGATTATTGAATATGGAGGAGTTTAAGGTAAGAGAGGAATGTTTTTGGAACAGTGAAAAGAAAATGTCATCGTTAATATGCTAATGCACGTTTTCACCAACACTAGGCGAATGTGAATGCCTAAATATTATTGCACAGTTGGATTTTCACCTCTCGGCTCTAAGCCGAGCGTTGAATTTTAGCTGGTTTTATTTAGGCATTCATTTAGATGTATTAATGTTATTGAAAACAGGTATTATCTAGATTTTACTACGAGCAGTTAAATTAGGATAAAAAATTTCTGCGAGCTACTGAATGTAAGCCTCCTTCCTCTTGTATCATATTCAATGTGCAACTTTCTCATTGATAGTATCTTCCCTGAACTTAAAGCCCTAAAGGCTGACTTTGATCTAACATTTCAATCCAGCATTTGAATCAAGAGTAACACTGGATCGGCCATCGGTCAGCTAACGGCTGTTTTAATTCAATCTGGATGCTGGAGTGGATGGAAAAGTGTTTCCATTGGTCCAGTGACACTGGATTCCAGCGCTAAAACGAGATAGGTACTGGTTTTTCTTTTTAAGTAAAATCGCTTATTTACATAATCAAATTACAAGATGGTTATTAACATTAACTAAATTAAATTAAAACTAAGTTAAAAGTAAAATAAAAAAGGCCCTCGAGGCATTGTACCGAGGAGGCTGGCGGCATTTCCTCACTGAATTGCAATGCTGATGCGTTGCGCGAGAAAGCCGCCAGCTCTTCGATCACCAGTTACATTAACTAGACGGTAGAGGATTAATGTTAATTTGCCTTTTTGGTTAAAAACCATTCGTGTTGTGACAATAATCAGTCTATTGTGTTCTCACTGCTGGGGACACAGGCCTCCTCTCTGTGAGAGGGAGTGGGCCACAGTCCACCACGCAGGCCCAGTGTGGTTTGGTGGATGTCACATGTTTTCGAATTTTTGGTTCTAGAACACGCCGATTCCCTCACGACGTTTTCCTTCACCGTTTTGAGAGCAGTGGTGATAAAATAATTTACACCAATTAAAGCGCCTGTCCGAGTTCGAACCTACGAACTACAACTCATAAGTCGCGGTCATTACCATTGGGCCACCACTGCTCAACAAAGCGAGTCTGTTGTAACGTTAACTGTTTCTTTGATAAGGGCTATTATTCTGTTTTACTGATCATTCTCGTTATTAAGTTATGACATTTATAAGTCATCTATTATTAAAATGTTGGTATTTTAAGATGTTGGTCAGTATGGAATACTACCCTCTCAAGAACCTAACTACGTTCTGTCTCGAATAGTTATTTGATAGTTTTTATTGTTATTTATCCTTATCCACCAGATTGTAAGATTGTAATAATACTTACGACTCCTTAACATATACTTACGAATATTTAAAGCCAGAAGATCCAGTCCTTCAGCACCACGAAGATTCTTCTTTGAAGGTGCGCATTACTCCACGACTCCACAGTTTCAGGCATGAAAGATGTTTAGAGTCAGAGTGAGACTCAGAGTGGCTTTGTTTCAGTTGTACTTAGTTCTTAAACTGTGTATATTTATTTTGTGATGTTTGATCATTTGTTTGCTATATAAATATACTGTTGCATATATTATGTAACAGTCAAACATTATTTTTAAAATTTCTGTGTCTGATAATTAAGGATTTTTTTCATTCACAGTTTATCAAACGACTGATGTAACGATGTAACTTTCTACACCAATAAACTGCCATGGAACATGAATGTAGTGTGTAATGTAGCATCAAAATGATATACATATTCAGTAAACGTTAACATTTGCTGAATATTTCATGATTGCTTATTTAATTAATTAAAATATGCATAGTGGGATTGGGTGGGTTTAGATTATTAACAGAGTAAATAAAACAACTGGTTATTGTTTGAACAATGTCCATATTATATTTATTACCACATACACACGGCACGATGTGAACCTTGTCTTAAATCATTGTATTATATAAGGTATATGTACATTGCACAATGTGTATACATACATCGCCATACACGCGCGCCCCGAAAGGCTGTATGATTATATATCTCATAGTATTATGTACGTTATATAATGTAATATTCCAATAAGAAAGTGCATTGGTGCACGAAATCGGGGCGGCGGACATACCCACCGCTTTTTACAAAACGTTTTGATATTATCATTATTTTAATAAAGAGATGCCGTAAAAACTAATTTTATTCATTATTACGATTTATATCCATATTGTATACAGATTCATGTAACATATTATACACGAAGAAATGACGAAAATAATGCGCCGACGCCGCGACGGGACAGTCGCGGATCGTTCGCCTATCGTTACTCCTTTCTCTAATATTTTAAATGTACATGACACCAAATTCGAACGTATATAAATCCAAATTTATTTTAATGTAAAATCTTAGGTAATTGATTTTTATTGCTATAGAAAATCAGTCAGCACGCGAAGCACGCAATCGAGAAGTAACCGCGAGAACGAAACCAAGCGGGCGGCATTGCGCGGGGCGGGGGGCCGGGAGCGGGACGGGGTGCGCGGGCGCGGGCCCGGTCGGCGACCGTCGCCGCTCGGCTCCTGTCGGGAGGGTTCGTGCGGAGCCAGTGCGCCTCCGGTTCTACGCGAATTAGTATACCTTTGGTCCAAGAAACTCTTAGTTGGCCATCGCCGAATATGCAAAGCTACTTGATCTATGGCCGCCGCGGCGACTCTACGAACTTTACCAGTCTGTCATTATTAGATTAAAATTAATTATTATCTTTAATATAAAGTAGATCGAGTGTAAATAAACGTAGAATGTTATACAAAATATAATAAATTATCTTTTTAATTTTATTACATACATATTATAAATACGATAAATCGCAATATTAGGATCACATAACGAATTTTTAAAATAAATTTGAGATCTCGCTTATTATTACGTAGTCTTTATTCTGTAATAGAACACGTCTAAATGGTGACTGAAGTAACTCAACTATCGCGTATACGAACAAGCGAGAGGGACCGCGCGGCGCTTGCGGTGACCGCTCGGTGACCGCAAGGTGATCATTCGGTCACCGCAAACGACCGCACTTAGAAGGAGTGGC
Source organism: Atethmia centrago (assembly GCA_905333075.3). NCBI lineage: Eukaryota > Metazoa > Arthropoda > Insecta > Lepidoptera > Noctuidae > Atethmia > Atethmia centrago. Next base: position 21,358,456 of record HG995378.1, on the reverse strand, counting down.
TTCCGAAGTACGGGCCATATTAGCTACCAAATAATTCTAAAGATAATTCAAAATATTGAGTACTAAAATATAAGGTTGAAATGAATATCTGGATAACAAAATAATGAACTTCAAATGTGTTTGTAAATGTAATTGAAAAATCAACGAAAAAAACATATTTTTCGTACTTAAATACATAATAAATTGATATGACAGAGCCGGTACGCAACATGGCCCGCACTGAGAAGCCCTAAGTGTGATACTAAAGAAACTCACAAACATTATAACTTAAGAACAATAATGAAACTAATATCGTCAGCTAATCCTGATTGCTGAATGAATCTAATATCGACCAGATGGTAACTCAGTGTGTCGCTAGACTTATATTATGACGCATTTTTTAACACTCGACGTGAAAAGTTGTTCGAAAATTCACGTTTTATGTGAAAAGTGTGTCATTCCAGATTTTTTGGCATGTGGCAAATGCCTTTATCGAATTCAATATTTTTCAGTGTCTGCTGTTTTGAAAGTGGATTTATGTTTGTAGTTTTTTGTGAGTTTTATGCAGCAGTTAAAAAAACGTGGCATAATATAAGGGTGGTGACACACTAGACGGCTCGATGGTCAGCGCGGTGGTACACTGCGCTTATGCATCATCTGTCGCATACAATTACACGCCACACTTCGGCGTCTACCTAAACGTCTTTTTACACATGCGGCTAACTATGTATATACAATCATTGTCATTATGTATCGTCTCGATGCTATCGCGGCGAACCGATGGCTTCTCACGAACGCGGCAAAACGAACGTCTCTCACTATATGTTTGTCTGTATGTTTGTACTCGTACTCGCACGGGGACAAGCGGCCGTGTGCGCTTCTCCTACATTAAAAAGGTCGGTAAGAAAATATAATTATAGTGAGGATGTGAGAGTGAATGAGACGGCCGACGGCGGCGAGGTGCGAGGCGCCGCTCCGCCGCCGGCGCGGGCCTAACAATTATAACATCTCATCGTAATAATTAAATATTCTAAGAAAAAATGTCTTAAATACCTATAACACCGTAAATATAAAACAAATAATTACGTTAATTTGTTAGGTATGATATCGATATTCCGACCGTCCTAAAGACTCACACCTTTCGATTTCATTATCAATTTCCTAGCTAACGTTTTAACAACATAATCGCGGTCGCGTCTCCTGCGGTGTGTGCGGCGTGGCGCGGCTCGATACGGCCGGGCGGCCTCGATGCGGCCTCGATGCAACCTCAATACGGCCTCGGTACGCCGCCTGCCACACGTGACGTCATTTCAGCGAACGAATTCGGCACGAACGAACATAAAACGCGAAGCGAGCGCGCCGCTCGGCGACGAACGCACTCCATCTAACACTCCATTATTCAATTAACTACATACTCATAAGTAATAAATTACCTTTAAAAAGAATATTGATTTATTTCGTATCATTTTCAATATTTTTTTTTGTAACAGGAAACATTTATATTTATAACGTATTTATATAATAATAGCTTTAAAAGATTGTTTATTATTATTACCTAAAATTTAATACCTAGATTTATAATATTAATGTTTAATTGATGTAGGTAATGAGTAATAATAATAGTAAATAACGAATGAATGCAACCGAGTGCATGTAAATAGCGAGCGGCAAACGCATGCGCGGTTTGGGCGTCTAGCAGCCGGTCGTAGCGCGGCGCTACGTCGTAGCGTTGCGCTACGGCAACTGCTACGCGCGCAGCCCGCGTAGCTCCCTAACTGCTGAACAGACGAAGTGGTCGATAAAAATGTCTCCAGTACCTAACGAATATGATTAATGAATTGACTTCATATTTTAATCTATTACCTCAAACCTGCGCCTTTGGCTGTATTTTTTTTTTTTAATATCCCTGTCTTTATTTTATTGAAATGTTTGTGTCGTGTAACTATACCGTCTGTACGAAATGTTACTGTTATTAATTATTATTTTGATTAAAATTTTAAATACAACTAAGTACTGTGTGACTCCTTGAATCAAGTGGAGCCGCGTATTTTTCTCAACAGTGGTCTTATATTACGGTAAATACAATGTAAGAAACAATGAAATATTTATTACGTAATGCACAAAATTGTTATTTATTATAATTACAATACCTACGTTCAAAGGTACAAGATAGAAACGAATTATCTTAACGCGATGAGAGATATTCTGAAATGTACCGACTTAGCTTTCCAAACGTCCTTATGAATCGTAAATATGATCATATTATCCTTAGGATAAAATTTTATATCATAATACATAATATTAGAAAGTATGTATACGCGTAACTAACGTAGTCTTATACGGAAGTAATCGAGAAACTTGATCGCTACTGAAACAGAACAGCCGTTCAAAGAGGTGATTTTATACAATTCGAATTAGGCGAAAATAATTACATTCAAGGGTAAAATATGCGTAATATAATTATAGTAGTATAATAATTATGTTAATATTTGACATTAATATTAAAAATAGATAGAATAAAATATGTGTAGGTGGACGAGCGGGGGAGGCGCGCGGCGGTCGCGTTATTGTCGGCGGCTTGCGCGCGCGCGGCCCCGCCAGCCGCGCATGCGCCGCGTGCGCCCCGGCCTCAGCCCACCCACCGTACGATACAATGCACAAAGAATAACACCTTCCACTACTGAGTCCCGCGCGTCGAGGACCATTTACACCTTACGCTGTAATTCAACTATGAATAATAAAATATTTTAAGATATACCTCCCTGCAATAAAATCGTCTAGATGCACTTTATATAATTATGAAATGTATTTTTTTTTTTGGAGTTTAAATCGTTTATTACTCTGACAACACATCTACGGTACAGTCGAAAGCGAGAAAAATTTGAAAAAATACCTGTTCAATCGATAGACTATCTCTCGTTCACACGACAAAAAGTAGATTATCGTTATTTACAATAGACGGGGTCACAAGACCAGGTCGGTGGGGGGAAAGTGTGTGTGTGAGGGGGGGGGCGGGGAACAGTGAGAGTGAGGATGAGGAGATATGAGGATTAGGACTGGGATTTGGAGGGGGGGAAGGTGAAGACGCCGCGGTTGACGGAGTGATGTTGAGGGGAGGTCCGGTGGTGTCCGGGCTCCGTCGGTGGCGCGGGGCTGGAGGTGCGCGGGCGGGCAGCGGGGCGGCGGAGGCGTGGGAGCGCGGGGGCTGGGGTGCGGGGGCCGGGGCCGGCGCACGCGGCGCCCGGCGCTCGTAACGCTAGGCGCCGCCACACCGCTCGCCACCTAAGCCAACACAGAATATGTTATTGTACGAACAATTTTCTGATGGTGGTCTTGAAGTTGATCTAGGTTTGAAGAGCTCCAGTGGGGGAAATGCGCGAATGTACGAGGATGCCCTACTCACGGCCGGATATAGGAGTCCGACATGGTTTTATCAGACTCCGAGCGAGAACAGAGGGTTCTCTGATCTTCCCAAGACGGGGGGTATCCATGAGGATGTCCCCTCGGAAAAAAAGGATTGAAGAGGTACAATTGAGGAAAATCAGCTGCTGTATCAAAATTTTTATCTGCCCTACTCGTAATTCTGTAGTCAACGTAAGTTCTGTAGTCTAAGTATGTAACTATTTCTGTAGTCAACTTGCAGTACTTCATAAACCAATGAAATGTTTGGCCAGAATAAGTCTTACGAGACCATTTAAAAACATTTTGTGTAATTGCTATACAAGTGTTCATTTTCGCGGCGCTATGAACACACGCCGACGTTTTTATTCAGCGTAACGACATTTTAATAGAGTGGAACGCAAAAGCACATTAAAAACAGTGTAATACTCACGTAAAATATTTGTGCTATAACACTTTCAATGATAACCGTTGGTAAACGCCGCAGGAATCAGGGGTCCCTGAAATGAGAAAAATAAACAAGAGTCAGAATTAGATAGCAGACGTGTTCAGCCCAAAATTATTGGCATGCAGTAGAGGTTATAATTGAATGGAAGTATAAACCGTTCAGGCGAACATTAACCTCTCCGGGGGCAGATTTAAAGGCAGTAAGTTTGGTGTTTGCAGTCGATAGAGTGGTAGCCGGCTCGGTGGCCAACAAAATAAAAACAGTGAGTGGATGAGTTAGAGCAACGCGCGCGACCGCTCGGCAACGGTAATTACACCGCTTGTTCTCCTTGATTTACGGTTATTGCCCGTGGGGGCATTCCCGTTACCTAATAAGACCGTTTTACACCCGGGAACCACATGCGCCGCCGGTCCGGCCCGCCCAACGGCCGGACCGTTCATTCTCTCATTAGCGACGTATTTGTTTTGCCCCGGCGATTACGGACGATTGAGTTAATATCCCGTTTGATATATGACGCGCCTGAAACGGAAGGGTAGCTCAGTGTAGCGCCGCGAACGAATGACTCAAATTAAGCCTCGGGTAACAATTAGTTAGCTCGCTCGTGTCCAATACCTGTTCTACATTTAATTACACAGTGGCCCTTGTAGATTGACTGTATTCCGATTATTTGATCAACGGAGGACGGGTACTCCGAATTAGTCACTGTTCTAAAACAAAAGCGGGGTCGCATGCTCGTTTAAAAGTTCATATGACCGTATTGGCAGAGGCTAGCGTTGTGATAGTGTAAAAATTAAAGCAGCTTTGGAGTGCAGTTTGAAAAATGTCTTGAGATAGCACGACGTGAGGAGTTAAGATCTCGGCGGCGGCGGTGGGAGCGCCGTGGCTGGCGGGCGTCGACAAGCAATGAAGACTGATGGCGTCTCAGGGAAGCAGTTATGGAGCGCGGTCGCAGTTTTAAAAAGCCATTACCCGCGGCAGTGCACCGCGTAGATTGCGCCGCACCCGCCCCCCGCCGCGCTCATATTTCGGGACACTTTATAATCGCATCTCTCACGCTTCACTCGCTCGCTAACTTATGGTGATTACGCTTTAAGAGCGACAAGGAAGATCGGTTCCATAATGAGATTGGACCGTCTCGCTAAAATTTTAGAGTGTCGTCGGCTGCTAATTGCGTCTGAGTCTGGAGGCTCGTCACTCCCCCCTATCCACCCGCGCGTCCTCTGCATCGCTTGGTACCGCACCGTGCCGCGGCGCGCCGACACCGCGCGCACTTAGTGCCTTATCCCGCGATGACTAACTGCTAATGAAATTCTTACACCGGCTAGACAAACCAAATGTACTACAGCTCCCAAGAAATAAGATTGTGTAAACACACAGTTATTTTTCATTCTTGGTACTATGAATAATGCAAGAATGAATTTTAACATCAGAGAACGCGAATCAAACGACCTGAGAAAAACAAAACAGAACAAACATTAATTTGAATGGTGTGACAGTTGAAAGTTCTCGAACAAGGACAATTTTGGGAATTGCCTTCATTTGGGCACTGAAGGCATTTTGAACATGACGTAATAAATGAAAAAAGTTAGAATCAAAAGTTATTAACTTTATCCCATTCATCATGAAATAAAATAAGTATGAGAAACTTTTCTTATATTCTTTCTATAAAATACTTTTTATGTCTAGGATTGCTATATAATTTAATTTCTCGTTTCTCGTTTCAGATTCTAATTCTGTTCCTATAAAACGAAAATGAAACAACAACGAAGTTTCATGTAGCCTGTGTCATGGACATCACATTTCACTTGCCGTGAGTTTCGCAACAGGTGCCTAAGGATTATATCAAGAGGAGGAACACTGCAACCACCTGCGTGTTAATAATATCGTACTGAGATCACCAAATTGCCCGACAAGCGTGACGTCATAAGCTAGGAAAGCTCGCTGAATCGGTTTACTAGAGTTAACGCGATATGCAGCAGAGGTTGGTCTGGCTGTCCTGAAATCGTATATATATACCATCGTATGTTTATATATATCCATAAATATTTATGTTTCCACTTACTGGGGTGTAATTGAGAGGCGCGCGGCTGACGGCGATCGCCGGGAATCCAGAGGGTTGCGGGCTTGCGGCTTGCACGTAGCCGACGCTGTCGGCAGCAGAGCCGTACACGTCGAGCGCCGGTCCCGGCGAGCTCGCGGCCGGGAAGCCAGCCCGACCACCGGCACCGTGCGGCGACGCCGGCGGCCCGAATCCGGCAGCTGCTGCTTGATAATTGTTCATCACTGGGGACATGACATAGCCTAAATTAAGAGTGTGCTGTGTCGTCTTCGTCAGCCTAGCTGTCTGCTTGGGTTGGGTTGGACATGTAGAAGGCTTTTCCTGGTTTCAGGTTTGGGATAGCCTTGTAAAAATAGGCCTCTCAAATATCAGGGACGCAGTCCCTGTTGATGCTGCATACCTTATAATAATCTATTTTACTATTGCTTTGAAGTTGCCACAAATAATAATGGTCTCATGTTATACAGGGTTACATTAAATTAGTTAGAAAAACTCTGCAGACGAGGTGGGTATCAATATTTAAACAGGATAAAATGATAAAAAAAAATATTTGATGTTTGTTTTGGTGAGGTCAACGAACGTAGCTGTGTTGTTACTTGAAGTATGAGTTGAGAAAGTCTGTTTTATCGTGTTTAGATATCGATACCCATCTCGTCTGCGGAGTTTAGCTAGCTATCTTCATCAAAATTCTTCATAATCCTATTATCCGACTTTGGTTCAGTGAAACATTCCCATCTGCATTCACCGAATATGCGATTTTAAGACTAAAAATCGTTTAAGTCAGGCTTGCTCTGGCTGGGCAAAGCTCACTGGCTCGGTGACGGAAGTGAGATAGACAGTGAGCCACGTGTTTATTCAGCCAGCGAAAATGTGAAACATTGTGCCATTCGTACTGGCCTTTTTCGTATCACTGGGCGATGCTTTTCCAATTCCAAGGTGTAATTTTAACTCTGTTAAACCAGTGCTATGGGCGGAATTAGACTTGGTTTTTTACTATTAAAAAAATGGGAAAATCTACTGAAATTGTATAAAACGCAGTCAACACGCATCTGGGATTTTATCTTCAAATGGATTTAAAACTATATAATTTGAAAACGTAGCACCGATTGCCGATACTATACTAGGAAGACGGGAACAAACAATATACACATAAAGCAGTAATAGAAGCGCTTATTTTCGTAAATAATGTTATGATGACTTGTCACCGGCGAGTGATGAACGATGTTGGTGTCAAGTATGAAGTCAGTGCTGTCAGTATGAAATATATAGTGGAGTGCCCCGAGGTCTGATGTGTGAGCTCTGTGGAATGATAAAAGTGTATCCTGTCAGGAATGATGTTAATGGGTCAGGAGGCTTACCATGAACTTGAGACACAGAGACTTAAAGACAGAATGGTGTAACAGTTAATGGTAAAGCCCCGGTTTAGTGTACACCCTCAGTGTGTAGTGATGCTGAGTGAAGGCATGTCGGCGTCCTCACCTGAGAGCGCCTGCGCCAGTAGCGGTGTGTTGTTGTTCGGTGTCAGTTGGCCGTTGGTCAGGTCAACTGCAAACATACACACGGTTCGCATCCGCTCCACGTACACGAGTGACGCACACACTCGTTAGTGAAAGCACACACACACATTCATGACTGAACCATCGAAATTTTTGAAATTCAAAAACTCTCTCCGCCATCCCGGCTACACCTCATCTTTTCTCAATTTAGCATATTGAACGGTAAAGTGACTATCGATGTAATCCCAACTCAATATTAAAGTTTTCTAGCGCGGATAAAGTTGAAGCGCGTAAATGCATGAATAATTTAACCGTTGGAGACAGATGCGGAGCTGACGAATGAGGACAGAGAAGACTCCCTGGGCTCAGATTATGTCGGAACAAAAAAATATCACGTATGTCACGTGCATTCAAATGAAAAAGAGAGCTCGAAGTTTCGCGGGCATAAATCACAGAGGGCGAAAAAACTTTTACAAAATATCCAGTAAATTATCCGACGTGAGTTCTCGGTGGCACGCGGCGGTCTGCTTATTGAATAGGAAAGGGCATTAGCATACGGCGCACGTCGCCGCGTCTTGCGACTTGCGACGCGTACCGCCCGGCCCGGCCGCCGCCCGGTCGCCGCCCGGCCGCCGACGGCCGCCGCACGCAGCCTCATGCGCCTATTTAACCGACGTAAACCGGAGAATAAATAACGATGAGAACCGTAACTGAGTTACACAAACTTCTGCCTACAGTCGCAATCTCCATGCGTACTACATATACCACTCATTACTTAAACATTTCCACAGACTTAGAATTGAATTTCAGCAAAATCTGACGAAACTTAGCCTGTAGATTCATTATAAACTGAATCATGTAACTCGACATCTCGACAATAACTAGATTAATATTCGTTCCACATTTTTTGCTTGCTCATAGTGTCACCATTTACCCCTATTGGCTTGTACGACAAATTTTATTTTTGTCAGATGCGCGAGTTATGATTTAGTGTGAAAAATGGAGGTCCGCGGTCGCACCAGGTGATTACCGGCCTGCGAGTGACTTTGCGAAAAAAGTACAATATAAGTAATGGAGGATGAATGATAGATGGCGCGCGGGTGCCCACTCCCGCACTCGCGAGCGCCTGCGCCCATGAGCGCCCGCCCTACTAAAATGCTGACACATTTTAATAACATTACTTTGCGATGTGAGAGGCTATTTATTTGAGGGCCCAGTGTAATAAATAAGAATTCGAGTGTTGGCGCAGACACGTCTCGGGATCATTAATATGTCGATCGGTCTTAGTTCATTCTTTTCCCATTACAGCGAAGCGCTGGACGATCGACTCCTTATACTCATTAATTTAAAGGAGTATGGTATCAATAGCTCTTCTTCCAGAAATACAAAGAATACTGCAGTCAATAAAATATTCCTGATTCATCAGTAAGTTGTAAAATAAAAGTGTCATCAGTTAACCTGTAAAAGCGCGGCGGTTTTATTGTTATTAAACGTTGTTTATCGCTTCAATCATACTTCACGGGTCGGTTCACAGAAAACAAAGTCACAAACAGGCCCAACTAAGTTGGGTGCGAAGCGTGTTCCTGACCTCAAATAATTTACGACTTAAACAATCCAGTTTACATGCGAACGGCGCGAGACGAGCTATCTACAGCGGTCATATCTGTGTCGGACGTAGCTCCCAGCTAATAGATAGTTTGTACAGAGATGTTAACGCATGTTCACCGTGTAATTTGTGCGTGTAATAGTTAAAGTTTCTTGACGCTTTGAACGTAACTGAGGTGTTAGACACGAAGACGCGAACAACAAAGTTTAAAGTTCAAAAAGTTGATGCACGTGTAATTACGGAGTTTTCTTCGTTGAGAAACTTTTGGCTATCAAGCTTGGTATTCCAAATCGCTAGCATACTCTTTGTTCGCTACCTAATTGTAAGTTACCTTTTCTAGTTAATATCTTTTTGGTAAAGTGGCTCATCTAAATTTTCTTTATGTGGCGTATAAGTTGGTGGTAGAGTGTCTCACCTTGCGGGTTGAGGGCGCGGGGGGCACACATTCATCTATATATTCAGAGGCCGTCTGGTGAGAGCTATTCGAACTTTCATAATTGCGAAGTTCGGACAAACTTAATAATTCTTCTTCAGAAGTAGGATGACGGCCGAACGAAATATTCACGGAGCGTACAACCGACGTAACACCCACCCTTGGATCTACTATATTACGCGGGACTTTTTATGTGTTACAATGTCCCCGGCTTCGAAAATCAGCTCCGAATTTTTAGGTAGAAGTAGGTAAGTATTTTATTAGCTTTACTCGTGGAAGTAATAACAGAGAAATGGAAAAGTTAGAATCAATATTCTTTTGTGGATATTAGAGCTTTTCCATATTTCGTTTTTGTTCTGTAATAGGTGTAGTATTTATAGAGGTACACAGATTTCAGGAGCAATATGTTTGATGTTTATTGCTGAAGGTATTATCGTTTAACGTTTGGTTACTTTTGTTATTGCTTGAGTTTTCCAAAGTTAAAAACATGTTACAATACAGAACAAAATTTCATGCATTTCTTGAAAGTTAGCTAAAAATAGCAGAAAGTGTGTAAAAATACTGGGGTAACTAAAAGTAGAAAGTTCTCATCCGTCACCTACAAGATCGTAATACTTCATTTCCCACTTGGCGCGATTGAAATGTTTTATTTCAGCGTTTACCAGGGATCCTCGCACACGTCTCACCCAAAACGTATATTTAATAGATGCCATCAATAACTCACCGTAAAGATGATACGCTTTTGCAGGTTTTGGATCGTTTAGCCGCTGGGAGTTATCTTCAATTGCAAATTAAACGAATTCCTATGCTGGGTGTTGTGGGCAGCACGCACGCGCGAACACATTTGTAATTCAAAGAAGGAGCCGCGTGTCCTTTCTCTAAATCTCAGGAGTCTTCGAGACTACATTTTATATAGCGGTTCGCTGCCTCATTCACAGCAACGGTTACGCGCGCTTCCGTGGTTCAGCCATAGAATGGGATTAGTCCGATAACACGTAAAGCGACATTAAAGAAGCGAAAAAGAAACTCGAGAAATATGAATATTCATAAAACACACAGATTATGAAATAGAAAAATTTCAAATTATCTCTCTCTACGCATTACTAAAACTCTTCAATTAAAATTACTACCCATGTAGTCAAATTATAACGTACCTACTTGCGGATTAGTTCCGCGTACAACTACAAAATCAACTACTGCTTAAATAATTACAATGTTTTTTTTTTCTAATCTATGTTCAAAAAAATTTTTTGTTTCTATGCTAACTGCGCTTTTATCTTAGGGATTAAACACTTCAATTTGAATCTATATTATACATACTCATTGCCTAAGGCAAATAATGACAAAATTACAGTAATACTATTCTAGAATAGTCTTAAATCTAAACAACAATACATCTATAGAAAGTTTGCACCACCAATCACATTATTTTGTTTTACCACCAATTACTATTCTAGTCGCTTACATAGCTACATTTTGTACAAAGAAAAAGCAATATTATTTTCCGGCTTTAAAGTTGTTATTTTTTTTCACAAAACCTTGTAAGTCGACACTAATTTGAAGCTCTTCTAATGTAGGTACAATGAGATATAAAAATCGCCCGAAATAATTTAAAGTAGCTAGTTAAGACTATCGGGAAATCGACTAATTGTAAATTTATTACACGGCCAGAAACTTCTACGGAGACAGCCTACGCGGCATTGCTTATTTTTAGTCTAATTCTTATTCTAATCTAGAGTCTATTTAACAATTTGGCTACTGTTGATCTAATTTACTTCTTAACTCCGAAACACTATGAAATGTCTACCACACTTCAGTCTTTACTCTTTCAAATCTTCCAAATGTTACACACATGGTTACACTATTCTAATGTTCAACGATAGTGATCAAACTGTAATGTTCAAAATCAAAGTTACTCGCCCTAGAGATGTAGAGGACGTCACACTCCTTTGGCGAACTGCTGTTCTCTTGGTAATCACAAACTGTTTGCTCGCACACAACGTGCGTGGATGGGTATAGGTAGGTTCTAGGTACTAGGTAGGTATTTACACAATTTGTGTGTATGTAAATCCCTTATCCCCATCCGGAGCAGTTTAGAGAGTGTATCGGCTCGTTGGTGAATGCGGACACGGCCTATAGGCTATTAGAGCGGTCGGCAGCTAACGCAGCGGCGTCCTCCATGCAGGGGAGAAGGGACTTACTGTGCGTACTCCGCACATTGCGCAGGATTTGTGCGCTCAATACGACACTAACTAGAAGAGATTAGTATGCTAATAGTGCCCATTATGGACTCACGGACACACTCCAATTCGGTGGAATTCTACAATAAAAATTTATGGACGATGGAGCTCGCTAGACTAGCGCATTTATAGTCAAAATCTATTGGCATCCATAAAACAAAATCTATCTAAAGTAAATAAAATAAAGAAATAAAAATTTCTGACCCATCCAAACACAGCACTCGTAATGCTAAATCAGCGTGGGACCGCTGAGCGCTATGAGGTACACTATCAACTAGTATTTACATGAGTATCTAAACAAGTGCTGTAGAGGTTAGTGCGGAACGAGGTCGCACTCAACTCCGACCTAAGCAACAAGCACTAAACGTAACAGTTACTAACACAATTAACGGTCAAATATCTTAAATTACAAATGGAGTTGGCACAGTTCGCGACGCGCGGCCACTCGCCGCCTCGCCAGCTAATTATTTGGATTCAAACCGACGGCCGTGTGACCCTTCAAGGAATTTCGTTGCAAGGCGCTAATTTCTCGTAACGTTGCTTCCTTATTTCTGTTTTGGACTTTGTGTCGGACGAGCTGTTAATTTAACTCGATACGAGTTGTCATGATACGGAGCGCGATTTGTTCAGTTTTAAACGTTTACGGTTCGGTTAAGAGTGCAAGTGGGGATCGAACTATGCATAATAGTTGTGTGGGTGTGTTTGGTTCGCGGGCTGCATTCTGAGGGCGAGCGTGTTGAATGTGAGGAATGTTGGCGATGCGGTGCGGGCGGCCGCGGTCGCGCGTGCCTCCGGCTCCACGGTCTACATGCTCGCTTACCGGCTTGCTGGGCAGGGCCGCGGCGCGGGCACCACGCTGCAAGTGCCGCGTTGGATGAGTCAGTAAAACGAAACGCCAACGTTATTATACGTCATAGAGCCGACAGCGACGGGCTGAGTGAGGCATCATAATCATAGTTCCCGCACGCTAGCCAACTCCACGGTACCTACACACTATCTCTTCCAGTTTATTTCGATCGTAATCGATATGCGATGGTAAATAACTGAGGCACTGATCGACCTCCATTTATAAACGATCAATTGGACAATAAACGATAAAACGTTTTGCTTATACAACGGCAATTTCCTTTATTTTAAAATATAGCGGCTTCACAATTATCATAAACTTACGAATAATGATATAAGACGATATGTCGGAACAGCGATAAGAACAGTAAGTACTATTATAAACTTATGATTATAAAATAGACTTAATTATTATAATAAAGAATTTGACACATGGGTTACAATTAATACAATCATGAAAGATTTGTGCATTATGAACGACACCTAACTAATTAATTTACGTATTTAATTTTAAAATATTGGAATTACTTCCTGAGGGATACCGCAACTCAGTGAATATAAATGTTTCAATATTAAATTGTTTACATCTGAGTATATTATATCGTGCTATATGGGCAAACCTAGTCGGGCGATTGTGACACGCATCTGAGAAATCGGGCCTTTCTGTACAAAAACATTTGTTTTTGCGACATTGCATTCCTTGATTCGAGAGGGGAACGTGGGGCGTTAATACCAAAGAGCTATTCGCTTGAGAAAAGATTTATTTATGTTCGTAAGAATTTCCGGGAGCCGTTTAGCGGGTGTTCCGAGTACGAGAGGTGTGGGCTGGCGGAGCGGCGGCGGCGCGCGCCTCAAGAGCTCTGGCCGAGCACGCCCGCGGTTACGTACTCCGCACCGACCAACAGACGACTTTCCGGCGGTATAACTCCCACTACACCTGCGGCAACAAAATAAAAAAAGCTACAAAGCCGGCTACGGAGCTACGAGGGTTCTGCCAACAGAACCGCGCTTAAATAAACAAACACTCCACATGAAAGGAAAAACGTTACGCGGAACCCTGATAAGAACTCATAGTCTAATTCAAAATTAACATGAAGGGGAAAAACAAAAGATATAAAAAATATCATTACAGCGAGGAGTAAAAGAGGAGGAACATCGCCCTGAGCTCCACTCATCGAATCTTTATGGGGAAACTTGGAATTGATAGTTTCCTGTTTACTGTTTTCGGGCTATTTAAAATTGTTTGCACGCACGAAATGATGGACTGGCTTTATTAATGTAGTTGGAGGGTTGTCTGCACGCACAGGCGCCACCGCCGCGCCACCGCCACGCCACCGCCACGCCCGGCGGTGCAGGCCCCGGCTCATTACGTGTTACACCTACGTATTGATTCCATCATCAAAACTGTATCAAGAACACAGTGTTATTCACTGAATAATACATTCTGTATTAGTATATTTAAACACGCAATGGATCACGTAAAGGGGAAGTCAATTTGAATGCCCGAGCACTAATAACGATTACAGTCGCCGTACCTGAATGTACAATCATTTCTCAATGAAGATACAGAAACGGAACGGGTTCGTCCCAGTAATTGGGTGTAATAGTAACTAAAGTGGTGGTCACACGTTAAGGGTACTCTTACACGACGTGATATACATAATATTTCAAGCTTACTTTATGTATAACTAGTTTAGAGGATGGCGATAAGGACGGTCGCACACGTAGCGATTTAATGATCGAATGTTAACTTATAGTTACATAATAATTTCGATAAAATACCTTAATTTTGACAAATAATTATTGCGAGGTGTGGTGATTTATAAAGCAATGATTTATTGCTATAGTGTTCGATGATTACTTAGACCGACCGTTCGGGAGACAAGAGAGTCCCGTGGTTGCACCTTTAAGCTTTATTCAAATACACTGAACCGCCTTGCAATAACAATAACACGAAGAAGGTAGCGTAAAATAGATGCATCCAAAAATATTACACAATAACAGCAATAAATATTAGTATCAATAACATTATCATTTAAGCAGTGTAAATATTTAAAATATAATAGAGAAATTACTTTAAAATTAAAATTAAATACATACATATATTACAATATAATTATAGCGAATATTCAATAAACTATTAAAATAACACTTTTCAAGCTCGATGTATTGTTTATTTTATCATTATAATGAGTAAAATCATAGTTACGAATCTAAACTAATGCTAAATCGTGACAAGCTATGCAAATAAGAATCTAAATGTCGGTTAGTTTACATCCTCTAAACTTAGTAATTTTCAAATCTAATTGCGCTACAATCTTATCTGCCTAATATTTATTTAGTTTACTCTTAGATAATATAAAGTTACTATGATGTAACGACTGAACACAACACTAGGCGCCCCTACCCGTCACTTGATTACGTTTTCAATTATTCATTGTTTTTGAGAAACAAAAATTGAATAAATACGTTATTATTCACTTCAGCGAGTATGAATAAATAACATTTTTACGTATTCGTTGAAATGCGTCACTCTCGTTGTCACACGTAAAAGTTGTATTAATTATTTATACGTGTTATTACGAGCTATTGCTACTATTGAATTTACTGTCGGACAGTATGTGGATAGTTGAGGGACAAGGATAAATTACTTGTTATTAAATTTTATTGTTATAACCGAGCCGAGTTCCGACTCATTTCGTATGCATGCACGGGGATTCGGGCCCTCTCTACTATGAGTTTTAGTTTTGTTTATAATTTACGATAAATTGTCCGTATAATGCGATAGAGCAACTTTAAACTTTTTATTGCTGTCAATGGTAAGATTAACTTCGTTTGCTCTTTATTTGTAAAGAAAATGTTTTGAAAAACTGGGGGGACGTGTGGTGTAAATGTTGCGTCCAGTCCGTACCTAAGTCCTATCTATAGAAATCCAAACGCTACAAACTACACCATGCTATGTAGAGGATATTGTTATAATGATTACTGATGCTAATAAAGTTCTACATCTATTTGCCGCTATCATTGTTACACCTAAGATAATAGTGAGAAGTTAAAACATCTACACGAGTCTAATATTACACATCTATCTATCGCTGAGATTACTATAATTTAGTCCGGGCTACGATTTTCAATAAATATGCAAATAAGATTATGATCTTAGTTGTTTCAGCTTAAATGCTTTGATTATCTTGGCTATCCCGGTACTTGTAATTGAGTTTCAGAAGATGGCCCTATACAACTTTTCCTCGAACGTTTCTCGTCCGATGAACTAGTAGCGCATGAAAATGTCTGCGAGTTATTTGACCGCATATTGGAGCTATATGTAAACTATGCCCTAGCGGATTCATGTTTTCTCGGGACGTATTTAACGATGTTGTCTTCAGAACTTTGTAAGTAAATATGTATTACAGAAAAGGTTTCTCGTAAGCCGCCGCGCAACTACAGTGCCACACATTATTTGACATTAATTCTGTCCCATTAGAGACTAACAAAGTTGTTTATACGTTCGAAAACTGTCTTCGTCGGAGCCGTACGTGCAGTCGTTTCCAAGTTGGAGGAAACGACTAGTTTATATTAAAGGCGCGCGACGAAGTTGTGGAACGCAGCGGCTCGACACTTTGTCATAATCTGCTGCATCAAAGGACGTAACCGTTTTACTTAATAAATAAGGGCAAGCGATGCGATGCGCTATCGACATATTAACGTTCAAATCTGAAAAGTAATTAACCGACTCCTGACCGGATTTCTACGGTTTCATAATTTATGGTCAACTAAATATTGGTGATGTAGATTACGTTACCAATAAGCCGTTGTGGCGGCTAAGGAATGCTAATGGGCGAAATGGCGCACATTAATTGGGGGAGCCGCGCCGGCGCATACTGCACGCACGTACGCTATAATTATGTTGCGAAACACAGATACTGTGATTTTGTTTTGTGTATACCATATTCCCATATAAACTAACACAGTTTGTGGATAACCTTTTCTAATATCCCTACGATTAGTGTCAAGCACTTACATTGTTTAGCTACGCTTGTTTTAATTTTAAGAACATCATTACATTAACAGGTTCATTCAGACAGAGTAATAATAGGGTTCTTTGGCTATCCAGTTATATTTAAAATACAATGAATGCCCGTAATTGTTTTTTTTTAACGACAAGGAGATGGGACTGTCTCGCGTGTCGTAAAGCGGTTGAAAAGTAATTAACGCGGAACGATTTGTACAGCTAATGCTGAAGAAAAAGTTGACCGGTCGCGGTGCCGGTTCGGTGCGATAACATCAATTGTTCACGACGGAGGCGAGGCTCCGACGGTCTGAGTGGTGCGAGCTTACTCGCGCCCTGCGCTCCATTAGAATTTCCAATAGTGTTCACTTTTCTAGATTCCGACTGCGTCCAACCGAAAAATTCTCGCGGTGTCGGTGTGTTCCCCGGCCCCGGCCGTCGGGAAAAAAGCGGAAAGCCAAAGCTTAGTGGCGTAATTATGGCGGAGTGGAGGCAGCTCAAACACGGAGTGTGGACAAATAACGAGAAGAGTGTTTGTGCAGATGCGGTCGGCACTCACCTCGCCAAGCCCGCGCCCGCTCCCCGCGCACGGCCTACTCCTCAACTGCTATTTCTCCTCGAGCACGCAACCAACTAATCCCGAAAGAACAATAAGAACCGCATAAAAATTAACATTCTAGTCTCATTCGGTGGGATCGACTGGAAGCCGGTGGACTACTTTTAATTAGTGGGAATTCTTTTTCGTCCGTCCCGAGATTTACATAGAAGTCACCACAAAAAGGACGTCACTTTTTCAGTACTTTTGTTTGAATCTGTTTAAATCTCTTTTAAAAGCTTTCGCTGTTAATGAGGAGCGGGCGATGGTGCGATACTAGTAGCGGGCGGGGCGGGGGCGGGTGAGCGGATCGCTCGCTCACCCCCGGTCCGCTGAGCGGGGCGAGCTCGTGTTTGCGCTAGTGTTTGTTTTCCCGACGCGTAGCATTTGAGAATCGTTAGGGCGAATCGTCTGTAAACATGGAGCGACGCGCTCGCAATTGGCCGGGTTGTCTCGACAAAATTCTGGAGATAAACAATAAATAGCATTTCTCAAAACATGGACGTTTTGTAATTGACGGCGTGGCAGATTTATCTAGATGGTTCAGTCATTGTTAGGGGTGTTAACTTGTTAGTAAAGTTGTTAGTGAGAGTTCACACGAACTTTTGCCTCGGCGAGTTAGTTGAAATGAGAAGTTAGGACATAGTCACCACAGCAGATTACGAAAATTAGCGTATGCATAGTTAAGTTTGTACATGAGCAGCATGTCAGTAGTAAGCGGGTCGTGTCGACTGCGAGATAGACGTTAGCGGTTAGTGGAATGCATTGTCGTGGCGCGAGTTCACAGATGCATGGCGTGTACATTGTAAACCCCGCTGAGCTCGAGCGGGTGGTATGGCAGGAGAGTCGCCAGGTGGTGGTAGTGATTGCCGGACAGTTGGTGGTGCAAGCTCGCCAGGGGATTACCTGCAGGGTATGGCAGCCCGAAGCTAGGATAGCCCGAATAGCTACGTCCTGCCGCGTAGGCGGCGTACGCTGCTGGAAACCCTGCGCAACAAACAAACACAAGTTATTACGTTGTCCCAGTCGCCGTGCGAGTGGAGGTGAGAAGCGGAGGTTAATCGCCGAATCGCATGCTTTCATTCGGCATTATGTTGTTTCAAACGTTGCTTTTTAAATGCTGCGTCGCCGATAGTGATTCATTGGCCGATATAAACATTTGGTATGTAACACGTGTCCCGGTGGCCCAATTCTAAAATAGAGCCGTCACATAAAAGGTAAGCAAGTATATCGCACACGGTCGGTACGACATTGCTTTGGACAATGTCCAGCGGATGATATTTTGTAAACATTGTTTAATGTAGCACAGTATAAGTGGACTAACGACGGCTCCATACTGCCGTAACTGATAGCTAGAGTGTTTCATTAACAAACTTACTAAATTATCAACAAACAAATGCTACTATGTGAAAACATGTCATTACGTCTAATGTGAAACAAATAGTACGGCGGGCTGTCAACGTGGCGCGTACTATGAGTTTCGTTAACAAAAAGAAATTGGATATAAAATGTAAAATGAATGATGGCCGAAGAGTCCACGGCTGCTACGATTACTACACTGGATCGTTTATAATATTATTGCCAATCAAAATAGTGTATCTGTCAGGCGGCGCGATCCATCACGTGCAGGACGCGACCAGGCGACTACCGCACACAGCGCGACTCTAACATTGATTGAATCTCCTCCGCCAACCAACACTTTAACTGAATTAGTGGCTTAATTAATTACTGCCATCACCCGTTTTGGCATGTACCCCCGATTAGCACTTCAATAGTCCGCTTACGAATGTCGTATACAAGCTAGTACGTACTCTATGAACAGAGTGAGGAATGGTCTGACAGATGCGGGGTATAGCAGATAATTATGAAGTGACTGTTGAAAATATAATGTGAATCAACTTACCGTCAGGAAGAGCACCCAATGACCACATGAAATCTAGAAATGTAAAAACATTTACATAAATCGATCGATTCTTACACCTTATATTTATATATGTGTTTTTATTATATATATGAATATTATAAATTGATAGTATAGTGATAATGTGCCTTGAGACACTATTTTGCTTGGCGAAAAATTTTGAGTTTACGTGTACTGAGTATATGGTGAAAGATTAAGTCTATAACTAATTTATATTTATATAAAGAGCATTCTACGTTTCTAGATGGCAGACTACTTCAAACATTTTCTAAAGTGGCTGCAAATTTGGGGTATGTTAGTATACTTGAGCATCATAGTGATGACGTCCCTTCACTTGACATTGTTAATCTATTCTACACATTGTTAGTCTAGAACTAAACATGTTAAACAAACAGACATTTTTAAATAGTTTAGAAATGAATTTATTAATACTAAATTCTACCAAAATTACCTACTTAATAAGTTAATAAGTACAATTAATACTATTAGTTTACGAGAGCTATGTATCATAATACAAATATTGGGAGTATCAAGATAGATCGTACTGTTAAACCAGTAACAGTTGACCGTGAAGAGTCGGAAGGTATACAACTAAAATATAAACTAATAGTGAACATATGTTTAGTTATAATTGCATTGCACAATAATATAAATATATATGTAAAGATTAAGGATTCAAAGTAAATAGATTACCTAATTTTATCACAAGTACTATGGACACACAATAATTTAATGGAAATTTGTATTTACCTAATTTAAATATTTCTTTACAAAACAATATTGTAAATAAATCAACATAAATAAATAAAATGTCTAATGATCTCCATAAAACTGATAAGAAACATCCACATAATAGGTACCTCTTTCCTTCCACTGATAACATTTTTGAAAAGCCGACATCAAGCTGTAAAGCTATTCATGGTAGAGCTAGAGAATTTAATATATCATTTATGAAAATATTGTCAAACAACAGTGTCACCCGTCCGCAATCATGACATTCTATGCTCTGGAGCTAAGGTTAGTTACTTCATGGATGGATGTGTAGCAAAACTGGCAAGAATCATCGAGACCTAAATAAAGGTCCTCGTAAATAGTTAATATTAAAAAGCTACTCAGAAATCAGAAAATACCAGGCCCAATACTATAAATCTTCTAGCTATGTAAGAATGTATGTATTTTAAATCAAATAGAATTAAGCACCTACTGCCTGGTAGAAAAATATTGCTCTCTATCAACCCTACGCAAAATTGTTCCAGTTTTCACTCTACGTTTCATCAAAATGTATGAATATTTATATAAAGTATTGTATAAGAACTGATTCTATAGCTCTTCTAAATTATTTTGGTACACATTTCGAAAATCTGCTAACTAACTGATTCTCTAATGGCAATTACTAAAAATAAGACACTTTGGATATTATCAGTTTCCTTAAAGTACATAAAAATTGTCACTGGCTTGGTAGGAGAAGAGAGTAGGAATGTAAGAAAGAGCTAGGAATGGACAGGAAGCTGCTTCAGCATAGAGGAATGCAATGAAGAATCATATTATAAGAAGATTCTGATCAGAGAAACCCTAGTGGGTGCAAGACTAGAAGGGGTGATGCGGATGTTGCTGAAAGAGGATCGCGGATCAGAGGGGCAGAGGGGTCGGGATCGTGTGAGTGAGAGGGGAGTACAGGGTCTGGATGTCGAGGGCGTGGGCGTTGAGGAGATCGGAGACAGAGTATGTGAGTTGTGGGAGTGCAAGTGGCGCGAGCGCAGGGCGCGGGGGGCGCGGGGACGGGCGGAGCGCGGCTAGCGCGCGGCGGTAGGCGGCCGCGGCGGCCCCGGGCGCGCCCGCGCCTGCGCCCGCGCCGACCAGCAGCTGGGCGGGCGCGTGGACCGGGTACGGCGCGTAACGCACGCCGCCCACGCCGGCCACGCCGCTACCTAGCAACTCACCGTACGCGCCGCGACCGGCGGCTCTCGTCTTGGCCAAGTTTGCTGGGAGCATGACTTCTTTCGGTTGTGCTTTTTTGCATTCCACCTGTAACAAAAATAATATTATTTAATAATCTTGCTAGATAATCACAAAGAACTGTGGAATACATTCGGTACCACATAAACACATTGTCCATATTGTTGAAAATGATCGAAATCGTAATTAATAACCTAAGCAATAGATAGATAGGCTGCACAATTATTATCAACTGAACAACCAAAGTCCCATAAAACATAACAAATTCACAAAAAAAAAAAATCAAGCAGTGATTTTCTTTTTTCTCAATTCATTATCTTTGCCTTTTTCGCTATCGTTTTCTGTCATATTTCATTCATTGTTTGAACTCTTAGCTACAACTGGAGTCAGTAGAATGAAGCAAATATCTTCAAGATCGGGTGACTCGCAAAATTATGGAAGAAAAGGGGCGACGAAATCGGTCGACAATCCGTTATGCTTCACGGTTCGAGTAACAAATTGAATTTTAATTTGCTTTACCAAGTCAAGGAGCTTATCATTGAATACTTATTATACAGCACGACAAATTTTACGAGCTCCAATGTAATTATTCGCTATCATTATGTCGAATCTTACAACTTGTTTGCTAAACAACTTGAGATGAGACCTGTTGATGTAGAATTTAAAAAATATACACATTTTTCAACGATAAGTCGATTAAGCTATGAAAAATATCGGCAAATTTAAGCGAGGCTATAAATAAATAAATAAAGCATCAACGTGATCCCGCCGCCCTACCACGGACTACGAAAACCAAAGTAAATTAATGTACCTCATAATTAAACCCTACGTTTAATCGATCCATTAAGTAATTTTAACGAACAGCATGGCTCTCTTCAGTGCTTGTATCCCCCCCTGCCCCCCACGGGGGGCTGGAGGCAAGTATAAATTACCCAATCTACGCTAACCTAAACCTCTAGCAATAGAATTTTCGCTACGGAGTGCCGACATTACAGAAAAGTATATAGGCTTAAATTAAAGCCGGCCGAATGAATGACTCGGGCGTTGTTCATTTTTCAGAGACGATTTAAAAAATGAGGTGGTAAGAACAGATCGGAACATTTAAAGTCTCGCCGGAGTTACATTTTTCATAGTGGTGCATAATCGCGACGTGTCCTCGTTCGGCGCGGGGAGGGTACATAAACTCGCGTCCACATTTGTCACGCGGCCGTCACAAGCCGACAAATGAAGGCTTTGCCACGCCGTTCGCGCACTTTGTGCACTTTGCACAACTTTCTGCGTCGACATGGAACTACGTGCCTTTGCATTAACGTGGGGAAGTGAGTGAGCGAGGCTTTACTGCGCTGAGTGTCTTTCCACCAAGTTTTATGCCTAGATAAGGCTGAATAATCAACACGTAATATTAAAGTTGGCGACTGAGATTACGGCGGCACATTATAAAGCACGTTCTTAGCCTTACGACGGATGTAAAAAAAGTTAAGATATCTCTCTAAAACAAATAGTAACACAATATTAAAAGCAGTGTTGTTGCGCCAAAAATACAGCGAGAATTGTGTTAGGGATATCGGTGCTAAATCGTCCCGTAGCATGGATGGTATTCTTCGATCGTCCGCGACATAAAAATAGTGAGTGTCGCCATTTGTCAGGAGCGATAAAGCTTTACAAATGAACAGGCGCCTACGCCAGCAGCCGCCGCCAGCACCGTGGCCACCCCCCATTTGTTCGGCAACACGCAACCAAGGGGACATGCCAGATAAATGCCAGCCTAACTTAAAACTCAGATAGGAAACGTCGTTTGTTGACTGTCACATACACCTTTGTGTAACACGGTCTATCTAATTGAATGGAGAAGTCAAGAAACAGGAAAACACAGTCTGTTCTGTGTAATCAGCAGCGGAAAATGATTCCGTTTTAAATCTACCTAGGTACAATAACACGAACAGCCATGAAGAAAATTCAGCGAGGGGATCCGACGTTAATTGATGTCGCGTCGCTGGCGAGCGGAGTGGGAAACAAAAGCTCACAAACAATTCGCATCGGAGTTCGCAATCCCGATCAAGCGTTCGAGATCGCGACGCAGTTTAATGACACGAAAAATAACAAAGGTAAATTGTATTTAGCCCCTGCTAGGTAGGCGCGCCCTCCCGTCGATATATCGATCCGGCTGGATCGAGTAGTATTCGACACCGACGCGAAGATCTCGGTTTAACCGAGCGGACGTAAGATGTGCTTCAGTGCGGCGTGGCTTAATGCGGCCCGAGCGAACCACCTCGCGGAAACCTGCTCCTAATCCCATCGATGTATGAGAAATTTAATTGTTCGCGAGAAAACACAGCGCTTTATGCTCCACCACCTCAGCTGAACATTCGCACGTAAACGTGAATTAATACGAATCTGAAAGCAGTCATTAAATTTTCGCTCGATTGATTTTGAGTGAAAACTTTTTAAGGTAAAACAGTAATGTCAATAAATTCGACGGAGAAGAATCGTGCCTACCTTTTAAGAACATTGATTTTGTATTTCATCGAAAGGCAAAGTGTTTGTACATTAATAAATTAAAGTTTATGTACAATTAATGTAATTTTTTGTTACTGTCACGAGAACGATATTGAGCTTTTGCTTCACATTTACCTTAATTTAATTGCATATTAAAATGGGAGATAAATGAGTTAAATAAATGTGACAACTCTTCGGGTAAAACATTTACATTTTGAGAGATAAAAGGCGGCATTACCATTTTATTCATTTATATAGGTATTGTGGTGTGTAATATTGCGGGTGCCGATGAGTTATTACCCAGTGGGTCCTGGCGAGTCCTGGCGGGATCTTTGGAACAAAGACGCTTAGATTAAGCAATGCTGGTGTTAAACGATACAGAATACGTATTCGTGATTGTAGCGCGACGAGGACCCGTGCCCAGTGCCCGATTCCGCAAACAAAATTACACCGTAGACATTATTCCGAATTCCAGACGCTTCCTTCCTATCTCAAGAAACTACAAAATAAAGACAGTTCTAAACTACACGCTCTTCGGAACGACTCGCATGTGTGTTGACGTTAAATGCATTTTATAAGATTCTGCGTTTGTTTCTTTGCATCTTTATTTATTTTACTTTGAAATACTTGTGGAGGACTACGGGCACCCGGCCAAATACACAACTTTATAAAAGGATAAAATATCTCAGCTCTCCTAAACGAATATAAATTGGCGCTATGAACGAGCGGCATTTTGATTTGAATTCGGAAACGAGCTTGATAAAAGGAGGCTAGAGAGACTTTCTTCTAAAAATGTGAGACGATTTTCATATTAGCGGCCTAACGCAGTAGATATAAAAAGTCAAGAAAGTACTAAGCAAGCAACTTTGCTGGAGAGTAATGCGGTGCGGGCGTAGCGTACGAACATACGTGAGAGATAAACGGAGACGACAGGGGGAAGGGTTAGATGGTAGGGGTACGGGTGGAGGAGGGGGGCTCGGCGTGCTCGCTAGATAAGTTTATCAGGGAAACCTCTCGCCTTCGTATTGACAGAGCGTCGCAAGCCTGGCCCTGATTGCCGCTAAGCGGAAGCCGGAGCGTGGGAACCGGAGGCAAGGTAAGAGCTCCAGAATTACATATTTACCGAGATAAAATTCTAAGAGTACGTTCATGTAGAGCTGACACAATAAAAATAGAATCCTCTTTTGAATAAAACCTTAATACCCCCTCTGGCTTTTAAAATAGCAAAGCGAAAATTTGGCATAAATATTGTGCATTAGCATTTAAGAGACTTGGGAAAATACGAAGTATACAAATATTCGAGATAACTAGATAGCTCTAAAGAAATATCCTATAGGCAACGTACGACGTTACGTAAAGGAGATGAGTCACAAATCTTGCGCTCAACAGGTCCTGATAATGAAATACTCTGCCGCACCCCGGGAGCTCTTTCCATATTTACGTAACTGTTGTTCGAAGAAATAAGATAAGCGCGAGTCGACGTTTTCCGTTGAATTTCGGCACGGTTACTTAAAGTGTTGGAGTGTTTACTGAGAGGGTGAAGAGGCGGGACGCACCGTGATGGGCTGTAATGCGCGAAATTCAAATCAGATATAAGCGATCGACTCGTCGCGTCGCGTCGATAAGTGAACCTGCAGCCTTACTCGACACCCGCCGTATTGCACACGCTTATAACGATACCATATTCTCAAATGTAACGCCAAATTTTTACCTCGAGGTTCTGTAAAGATAAAACGTGTCGACAACACAAAATATGTTTCTGTTGATCAATATGTCAATGTATATGACAAACGACAGACATTCTTTACGACACAATCTAATAGGCATGAACACCATAAATAGCAAACGTTTTACGTCTAAACACCTACTAACATATTCACTTTAGCATATCAACTGCAAAGTAGACATTAAATTGAGCGAAAGAAATTTACCTGCACAAATTTCAAGTGCATAAACTCTATGGAAGCAAAGACATGGAAATATTACTCTGTGTCATATTCACGTTGAATTTTAAATTACAGCCGCACATTCACCGTCATAGAAATGTTAGTTAGACATTAAATATTAAGGGGTGGTATACACGGGCGGCGTGGCATGCAACATTCATTGCGGTGCGGAAGCCTGTCAAACGCCCACGGCTATTTCTGGGAAATCGATTGCAGTCGATGGCAACGTCGAGTTTGTTACACGAAACCGCCAAGACGTTTTATATGCCACGCTTTATTGCTATCAATGTCATATAAGTGCACCTAGTTCAGTTTAGAAAACGTTGTAATTCACATTTAATAGAAAATGTTCTCGACAAAGTGTAAAGTAAAACTCCTTGATTTTAGAATGTACAGCGCAAAATTAAAAAGTAAAACTATGTAAACTTTTAAGCAGTTCCGCTAGTTGCAGCGCAGAACGACAAACAACTTGGATAACTTCTAACATAATCCAATTTAATAGTTGAACAAACAAAATACCAATTAAATTGAAAGCAAAACGAGCAAAGTGTAAATTGGCAGACACTCAGCGGTATTAGCGGCGTTTGCAATTGTAAACAAACACACGATTACCGACCACTCGCTGCTTAACTAATTCGTATCACGCTTAAGAGCCTACTCGCACATAAGGGGGAAAGAATATAACGATTGTGAACGTCCGGCGACCGCAGTTTGCCCAATTGAAACGTATAATGAAATTTGTATATTAGCTCAGGAAAGGGCAAACGAAAACCTTGCAAAAGTGTTTCCATGTCCTAATTGAAACGCCCGGAAAAAGTCTCCGTAAAATTCAAATAAAATTGCAAACGATGTATTGGCTCTGAGAGAGCCACGTTACAGGCGTATGAGTGCTATTTGCATTAAAGTAATTGTTGAGTGTCGGCCGCTTGTGGTCACGCTGGATTCACGCAGCTTCAATTTGCAGAATTAGATGCTGTTATATGCGAAGTGGCTATTTTTATTCATTAAATAGCATTGCTTTCCTAATAAAAATTTACATGTCCTTTATACATTGAATATGGATCGGGATTTCTTTTTCATTTTCATTCCTATTTTGAGAATCGTTAAAGCAACGATATAATTTCACAATAAGTTAATGTCACTAGGATAGAGATAGCAATAACAAATGAACATAAATCAGAAACTTGCTCATCAGAGTAGGGAAAGATAAACCAAAACATACAAGACAAATTCAGGTGATATTCAGAATTAATAACAGCCCGCGAGAAAGTTTATGACGCACGTACATGTATAAGCTGTAGCAATTAGTTGTAATTAAGTAGGTTGGAGGTCGGGGCGCCGCTTGCCTTGTCACACTACCGACTAGATTAAGGTCTCCGGCACGCGGTCTCTGCGCTCGTAACTTGTTTTGCATGAATCTGTACGCGACTTTCATATGACTCTCAGGAGGAGACACAGTTCAGCACCTCTAATGTAAATGAGATTGTGTGCAAGAAATAAAGCAGGGCTTCTCCGCCGCTATTTATCGCCGCTTGCGTCTCCTAACTCCCACGTAATGGGAATGTGGAGACGGCGCGGAGCGCAGTAACGAACCGGCCTGCCTTAACGTATGGCCTTTATTGATGACACCCGCGCCCTCAACATACTTACTACTTTATTGTCACCCTACCCAGGCATAGTTTCAATTACGACACTCTTCTTACGATACTTTACGGCGGCCGGAGCAGAACACATGCTCCGATGAAATCCTAGGCTCCCCGAGTCCCTTTGTCGGGTTTAATTACTATCCAAAGAGGTCTGGTGAATGGGTAATTAATCACGGAATAAGATGGATTACGAACCGGTTGATATTGAATATGAGTGATTAATATACTAATTTTGTCACTTCTTGAATTAAATTTAGTGCATACTTTAATATTTTGGTTGGAATTATGAACAGATCATTATTTTATGATCATTGAATTAATCAAGAACAAAAACTTAAATTATTGGGGTTTCATTATATCATGTTGGTTGGATTAGTAATTATAACATGATTGCCGAGATTATTTGTGTGTATAGAGTGGGATGCGGGGTACGGGGGGCGTGTTGTGCGGGCCCTCGGTATGGGCGGTGTGTACTCGACTCAAACACAAGTTTTCTGTCGATCGTTAGTCGGTACCACGTATGATTAATTAAATTTCTTTCACGCTTCGAATTTAAGTTCGAGTAGAAATCGTTAACGGCCGGAAAGGCCTGTTGAGCCGTAATTTACGTCTTTTCGTTCGACTTCAGCTACTTGCATCATTTGAGAATTGCGTGCTGTGTGCCTTATAACCATTAAATTTATATACGTACATAGGAAATTAGGTAGTTGTTCAAATAGTGATTGCCGTCAGATTATGATCGTAACTTGTAAATTTTTGCCTTAGAAAATATTAAGCTTTATTATTATTTTTTTATTTTACTTGTGTTATTAATGTAAAATTAATCTGTTATCCGTGTGGGATCGAAAACAGTGTTTACGTTAATACCTTCCTACATTAATGTTTCAAGCATACAAATGATCATTTGTAGTTTTGCATTTAGTTCTGAATGAGCTTTTAGTGCAGTTTATAATTCCTGTAATCTAGTAACAAAATCTAATAGATACCAAAAGTTGAATATCTCTGGCATATAATCAAAACTTTCGTAGTACAATGAAACGATCATATCGCTCTATAGTTTATGAGTTATAACTCTCACTTCCTGAATCACCTTATTCGAACAAGTAAGTTAAATTTATTCAGGGGTTGCGCACCGTGGGCACAGAATGTCGTTAACAACAGTAGTGCATGGACATGGACATGGTGTGGCATGTGTATTATTAATGACACGACACATGTGCCGTATGCCTCTCTGCATTGTATCTCAATAGATGGTTCAAGTTTGTTCAGTTTTTTTTGGGATGGAATAATGAATTATTATATTTTATTAAACATTATAATTAATATATATTAATTTATTTCTTACTAACAATGTCTGAAATAAAGAATTATTATTTTTTTTTTATTAAACTTTTTGCCTTATAAAATACATTTTTAAATATTTATGGTTTTTGATTTTTATGATTATTTTTATTATAATTAAATTTTGTTATGTGTTAGGAGTGAAAGGAAATTTTACCGTAAAATGCCCTGCTGCATAATAAAGGGTGTTCATATGTATGGATGTGTGAAGAGGTTTTCATAATTACCAGGAGCTGCAGCCTCGATATAGACAGCGATCGTTTTACGACCGAATTTAGTCGCAAAGTCCTTTTGGGGTCTCTAGACAGGCAAAATTACTAGGAAAGATTGTAATTTTTCGTGCTCATCAAGCAATTTTGACTGTCTAGTCTGTCTACCGAATTCGGTTGCTAAGTCCTAATGGGGTCCCCATTAGGACTTTGTGACCGAATTCGGTCGTAAAGCGATCGCTATATATGCTGGGAACTTGAGACTGCAGGCCCAAGCATCGCAAAAGGATTCATAATCGCTCTTCGTTATTATTGGCAAGACAATGCTTCTTGACTCTTGCTTCTCTCTCTTTATAATCTTGAAATAGGACTTACAACTTTTAAACAATCTCGCTAGGAAAAGCTTTATCCGGAACCACACTGGTCGAAGAAAATTATAGAAAGAACAACAATTGTCTTATCTAAGTGGTACAAGTTTACCAATCTTAATGTAATTGCTCATTTAAGCCACAAAAAGTTTGACAAAATGAGAAAGCTGGCTGGCAACAGCAGCAACCATAATCCTAATTCTAAAGCTTTTCTTTAACAAAAACAATCAAAATTTTATCAAAGAAAAGTCAAGAACCGCAGACAATAGTAACGTAAGTAAAGAACAAAATGGATTTCAATCTTTTCTACTTATTCAAAAAAAGACAAAGTGAAAACGTTCATTTCAAAATATCAATCCGGTACCTTATATTCAAGTTTCGGCGTTCAAACGAAGTCCTTTTATACTTCAATCATTACATTCTTTCTGAATAAAAAAGTTAGAAAAGGACTAGACAAAATCCATTCAAATCTTGGGCCCACAACTTGCCAATTGCAAGTTTCAATGAAAAAGGACGGTCGCACGGAACGACTGATATATAGAAGGCGGAAAAATGGCCGCGGACGAATCGATAAAGCTTAGAAGAAGCGCGCTGGGTCCTGCTAAAACGGGAAGTTTATGGTAATCACGGCTGCGGAGGAGCCCGTGATTGATTGTTGTAGGCGACCTACTGCGGCCCGGGCACACCCACGCCTCAATACAACACCACACGTGCTCACCGTTTGTTGTACAACTATAATTTTCTAGAGAACCTTTTTGCGAACGTGCCCGCCGAAACTATTAATGGCACCCGTGACTGTGTGCAATAGAAAAGCTTGCCCTTATCTGTCTGTCTATCGGCGCGTCCGTTACGCATGGGTGTGTGCCATTCTTTAATGCGGCAGTAACGACAAGGGTGCGACTTCCAGCCCTACGGCCTGTTAAGACGCTAAGAGAAATGGCGATTGAGGATCCCAAGATTTAAGTGGCAGTTTCAAATGTGCCTACTTTTAGTGTTATTTCCTTAACGGAAACCATTTGTTTGCCTCATGCACGATCGAGAAGAAAAATTTAAGCAATACCAAGTATTTCTCAGAAGTGTTTATGCGAGGAGATTGGTCCAAGGGAAGTGCATTTGCGCCATTATATTCGTTTGTGTCGTTTTGTAAAATTTATCTGAAAATAGGAAAAGATACTTTGAAAATATTAAAACATGTATCGTTGGAATTGGGTGCGTGCACGTAAAAAAGAAAAGTTGTGTATGAATCATCGAGTCCTGCTGTCGCGTTGTTTTGGGAAACCATTAGTTAAACGTCCAATAAAAAGTAGTGAAGCTCGTGAAATAAAACCACTAGTGTGCACTAGTGTGGTTTACGTTACTACTCGCTCGTAATGGCCACTGAAACCTTCCGCAACTCAAAAATAAATTCTCACCCAAATATGACATGAGATTTGGGAGCTCTTATTTTATAAATATCGCTGTCTTAAGTTGTAAGTGATATGTCTCATGGAACTTATGGCTTTACTTTCCTGTTCACCGGAGGTATAGACGACTTGTATAAAAGTTTAGGACGAAAAGAAACTAAATATTTAACGGTATTCGTGACAAGGCAGTGTTATGATGAAACTTGCTAAACCTGGACATTTAGTAGAATATTTCTGGGGCCCAAACTTGATGCGTATACCCTCATATATCGCGGGGCAATATGACTTTAACAGGTGCGAGCTCGTAAAGAAGCGCAGGTGTACGCGTCCCAGGGACGGTTAAATCCGGCAAATAGAAATTGATGTTAGTAGGTGAAATCTAAACTACACTATATGTTAGCCATTTGGAGGCGCGTCGGTGCTTTGTTGTTAAAATTCATGGTAAACGGAAGCAATTAAGTCAGTAATATGTAAGGACGTAATGGAGTGACGGGAATTTGTTGCCAGCGTTTTAATAGACGTCCGTATTTATGATTCAAAAAGCTGCACCGCGAGCGTTCCTGTCTCCTCCCATTAATAATTATCACAATCATTTATAAAGTAATTATATGAATACAGTGTCTTATTAAAAAAGTCATTAAGTATTTAGTTAATGCCGACTTTATTTCATTGTTGTAAATATTTAAGTTTATAATTACGGTTTACACTTATTTCGAAAGGGAAAATTTGAAAATTATATGGTTCCTGAATATTATCACTATCTATTTTAGAAGTCAATATTACCGACTTATTGCTGTATAAGTCTAGTTACTTGTTGAACTCCTATAGTAGATAAAGTCGTATTAACGATCCAAGAGCTACTGTCTAATTTAAACATTGATATTTAAAAAAACCGCTGACAAATTTCAAACAAAATTACATTTTCAGCGTCGCCGTTTAAATCTGTGTCATTTACTCCTCGGTCATTAAACACAAAAACCGTCAAAGAAATAAAGATATTTTTTTTATTATTCAAAGTGAGCCGCGGTATCACCCTATCACTTCGTGCGGGAAGGCGGAGCAGCTATTAGCTTAACGACCATTTTAATATAAGAGATGACATATTAAATTTACGAGGGCAAGCTTCCCGTAGCGTAAACGTTGACGCTGACGTGACGCCTCTGTCTTCTTTATTGCGTACGTAAATATAACTATCAGATGTGTTTATGATATGCTAAGGCGAATTTTTAATGGCAGGAATCGTTTACGAGTCACGTGCACAGTACACAATGCATAACCGATGATCGTAACTTTAACACTCTACCGTCAAGTGTGCGTTAAACAAACGCTGTCTTTACTTTGTGACTCTAACGTCACACGTCGCACTTTGTTTACGAAAACTGTGTAAAAACTGAGCCCGAAACATTGATCATTCTCCGACACGGAACAAAAAAGGGACGAAATAATAAGCGATTAGTTTTCCGCTTCGTCGTATATACATTACGCGGATCGCAGGGAGAAAAGCTTGCTTCATGCACACCTCTCGCTTCGCACGGAAGCGAACCGTAATTACTCTAAAACACTACCCATTTGTTTGATGTCTTTGTTCGTTGTTTGCTCCACTTAGGGCGAGCATCACCCTTGCGATTTCGCCCGACACATGCCGTGAGTTTCGTACAGCCATTAGGTGCGAGACAATGGGGCAAGACACAAAAAACAAGCATTAATAATCAGGAATATGCATCGACAACGGGAAAGGGTGGTATCTGTTCCCCAGCCCTTTCAGCGGGGATGAGAGATAATGGCGGTGGAAACTTCAAGCGACAAAGACAATGGTAATGGCTGGAATAGGTATAGGCATCGTGGCGCCGATTTTTCGTACTTTTTCTGCGTACTCTGTTCTACGTCGAGTAAGTATGTAGGGTCCCATTGTTTCGGCGAGAAAGCAAGAGTGATTGAATTGTTTAATATAACTCGCTTTTACACAAAAGAATTGTTAACGTGACGGCGTCTCATTATAATAATTAACAAGCGGTAAGTTTGTTATCACAGTTTGTATTAACATCTCAAAGTTATGAAATGCTCACTTAAAGTTTATGTTAAATGGAAATACTTCGTGAAATTAAAATCATGGATATGCAGTGTTAGCTTATGTTTGATTAATTATTCCTTATAGTGCTATCAAACGTTGCGTGGATGACCACAGTAATTTGATTATGTCCCGAAATTTACATTAAAATAATAAAGTGGCATTAGAGAAAGACAATAGCTGTGTTGTGTGTGTGTTGTAGCTGCTACAAGTTAATCGGGGGCAAGCTTTATGGACGCACATGATTGTAATAGTCTTGTAAAGGGTGACTGGTAATGTATTACGACAAATGGACGGCGCTAAACGATATGGCGCAAGCCAAATACAAATGCTCATTTTTCTTTCATACTTTTTCTCCAACATTTTTATCTTTCTCAGACCCAGAGATTCGATTCCCAGTGGAGGCAAAATTTTCCTGTTCGGTTTGGTTGGTGGTAGTGCTGGTTCTAAGAGTCCGCCTGGCTAGCTACCACCATCTTATCTAAGTCTGTCGCCATAACAACAATGTTTAACAGCATTGTTGTGTTTCGGCAGTGAGATGTAAGATAGTTCATGTGTGGTTGAGGTTTCCGGGTGAAGCTCGCTTCCACCTTCGCCCATATCATCACTTACCATCAGGTGAGACGAAGGCAAGAGCTTCTACATTGTGCATAAAAAAAAAAGTCTACGAGAAGTAATCACAAAAAGATTTAATGATATTTGAATTCGAATGAATGAAATGCTTATGTAAAAGTTTGAATGCGCCTAATGTAATTTCAAAGCGAATAGACGGATAAACGGGTCGGACTTAAGCGCTAACTGCTGCAATTAAGCCGTTAATCTATCCAGTGTTAGCAAAGTTCATGGCTACATCTGGAATACATATGACACAGTACCTCCCCCCCGCCCCGCGTGGTGGGGAAAAATCTAAACACAGTAAAAGCCGGGTTTAGTGGCATTTTATTGGCTCCATTTGGAGCCCCGCCAGCTCTGTTCCTTCGCTTCTAATTGATATCTGACCGAAACGTTCACTTTACGTACGTAGATTTCTTGTAGACAAGTGTTATGTGTATTGTTTCATCTGTCAGCAAGCATTTAGTGGCAATGAGACTGGTTTTAGTAGAAAATTAAGGCATAAACCTTTTTACTGTCTTGCAGGTAGTTCTTGTTTAACTAACTAACAACCAGTTGCTTAAACAAGACTGTAACTGTAAATTCCTGCTGACATTTTCAACTTGGTTTGAACTCAAATGCCAACTGCTTGCTGCTTGAAATTTAAAATACATCTTTTTTTGAAAAGAGATGTATTTTAAATTTTTCTTTAATGAATTGAAGACGACAGATTAACAGATTGAAGCCCATAATTATTTATTTAATTAATAGGACACCTTAAAGCGTAAAATATAAAATACACACAAAATACTATAAACTGGATTCACCAAAACGTCAAGCATTTCGTTATGATGGGTCCCTGAGGATCCCCCTTAACTTTAGTTTTGGTTTGTTGTATAAGAACAAATCTCTTATGGAAAAGTTCTTATGGAACAAATCTAACTTGGAGAGATGTATTAATGATTTTAATGATTATAATTCTTTAAATACATATTTGTTATGGCCGCGAATCATATTTTGATCTAGATACAACTTGAAATTGACATTGCAAATAGCAAAAAACGTAAGAGAAATTTTGAATTTTGCGGACTGCCTTATGGCAATCCACCTTATGGCAAAGTGTCAATCTGCCTATTGCCTTTTCCGAACAATCTTGGGGTCGAGTCTAACCGGATGCAGTTGAATACCAGTATTTTACATGGAGCGACTGCCTATCTGACCTCCACAACCCAGTTACTGGGTAATACGATACCCCTTGGTAAGACTGGTTGTTATGACTTTTTGGGCTTCTGACGACCCCTAACGACTGTCAATGATCCACGAATGACAGCCGGGATCAACGGCTAAACGTGCTTTTCGAGGCAAAGAGGAGTCTCGGTATGTAAAGATGGTCACCCATCCACGGACCAACCGCGGCAAGCGTAGCTTAACCTGATGGATCGCCCCGTGCGACTGTTATTACTTAGCCACGAGCTCTTTTGTTCTTTAATGTGACAATTTATGAGTAAGACTATGTTCAGAGGAGAATACAGCCTTAATTGTTGTGATGAACCCAACACATTTTTTGAATAAGTAATTTGTTAAGGCTGTGAGCCTTAACAAATTACTTAGCATGAAATGAGTGTTAATAATTAAAATCTCACTTTACAGCCCTTCTTCTCATGCATTATAATTGCAAATGAATATCTAACTCCTGAAGGAAGTGAGTATAAATAAATAAAGAATGATAACTCACTTCGTGTGCACAATGTAACAAGTTACTTATGTTACAAACTTTCGCTCATTTGTCTAACATACAAAGTTTCAGGATAACATCTAATCGGTAAAGTAGGATTGGAAGGTTTTTGTAGGAGAATAAAGTGCTATTATTATTTAGTTTGGTTTCTAGTGTTTTTGCTAAGGAATTCTGAATCGTAACTAATATTATAAATGCGAGAGTGAGTTTGTTTGTTGCGCTTAAGCGCTAAAACGGCTAAACGGATTTCGATAAAGATGTGGGATAATTCCCGACCACGCGGGCGAAGTCGCGGGTAAAACTTTGTAGTGAATATTGTAAGTGTCACACAACTGACGGATCAGATCACTGTATAATAATATGATTAACATCTCCTAAGGATTATTTTTTTGTGTTTTTCTCAACTAACAATAAAGTTTTCATATATACAGGGTTACTGGTAACTCGACGTATTCCTTGCAGGACGTCATAGTAGGGTTAAAATGCAACAAATTAAGCCACCAAATGTTCTACCGAAATTCAGTAGTTTTTGAATTAGTTAAGAGTTTTAGTTTTTTAATGAAAAATCCCAGATTAAACCATTTGAAACCAATTTAAAATGATTTACGGCGCGACTGTACTGAAATTTAAGTTATTATCATAGTTGACGCCGTAGCAGACCTTTGTTAATAATTAAAAGTTCAATAATGCCTAAAACTTTGGCAAATATCACTAACAAAACATTTAATTTTTTGTAATTTTTGCTATTACTTCATAAAAAATGTAGTCTAGTGCAAAAAAAAATACTACACCTGGTGTACAAATTACTAATAAAATATCCTTGTCTTATCAGCTATCCAAAAAGGTATGAAAGTTAATACAAAATCATGGACTATATTATGAAAATCGTTTTTGATTTAGTACAGGCGTGCGTTTCACAAAAAGGTGATTATTCGATAAATCAAAAACAAAATCGTGAACATTCTTATTCTTTTTAATCAATATTAAAAACTTTAATTACACACATTTCACACGTCTTGTTCGATGTGCTGCCCTCGGTTTCGAATACATGTTCTTATTCACTACCTTACTTCGGTTTTTTTTATTCTTGAGGTGATTGTTGGTGATCATCTGGTCCGCCGCATTTGTAATTCTCTCCCTTAGTTCTTCAATTGAATTTACTGGGGTCACATAAACTAGATCTTTCATATGACCCCAGACGTAAAAGTTTAGCGGCGTCAGATCAGGGCTTCGTGCAGGCCACGGAATCGGCCCACCGCGCCCTATCCATCGGTTTGGATAGTTTTCATCCAGCAATTGTCGAATTGTGATTCGGAAGTGGGCTGGACATCCGTCATGTTGGTAAATCATGTTTGCTCTTCTTTCTTCCGGTACATCCGTGAGCAGTGCTGATAAATGATTTCTGAGGAAATCTTCATAAAGTTCCCCATTTAGTGTTCGGGGTAAAAAATGTGGGCCAATTAATTTGTCGTCAATAATACCCATCCAAACATTAAGCGAGAACCTTCGCTGGGATGCGGTTGGTTTCAGTTTTTTAGGGTTTGCTTCTGCTTTCGGTGCCCAGTAATGTAAGTTGTGGTAATTTGTGATACCATCACGATCAAAACATGACTCATCGGTCCACAGAATGTTTTTTAAAAAGTTTTCGCTGTCGGCGTCGGCACTTAGCATAAAACGACAAAATTCAAGCCGTCTCGGCGGATCTCCTTCTTCTAATGAGTGGACTGGTTGGTAATGGTATGGATGTCGGCCTGACAAGTGAACTACAGACCAGACTTTCCACTGTGACATACCAAGCTCACGCGCTTGTCGATGTTGTCGATGTGTTAGGATCGTCAATAAAACGTTGAAGAATAAGCTCCTCGTCCTCAGCCGTGTATCTCCGGGAACGACCAGTGTCAACTTGCCTGCTTCTTTGGACGCTGCCAGTTTCAGATATTCGCCGATAAGTCGATCCGAAGACACTAACGTGGGGGAGTCGGCGGTTGGGAAAGCGAAGTTGATATTCTCGCCGCGCCTCAGCAGCGTTACCGTCACAAAGTCCATAACAGTACATTATGTCAGCGTATTCAGGATTAGAATATGCAGCCATAGTCAGCGCTTATGAAGGCACAGCACAGCACAAGAGCAAGATACGCAGCAACAGTTAGGGAACTAGCCAGTAACAAAACACGAGCTTGCGCGACGTAGAGTTGAAACTAACTAACGCTGACGACCAAATTTTGCAAAATCGCACCCCCTGTCATGCCGAGAGAACAATAGCGACCAATCACAAAGCTCCCCGAGTGGTTGGAGTTCAAGTGCAGGTAAAAACTACGAATAATACGAATACGAAACAATAGGTTGACCGTCTCGCAATTTTACCTGCCCCCCATAAAACTCTTCTCTTCCCTGGCACACATGCAAAAGTATTGACAATCATACCTTTCTGAATAACTGATAAGACAAGGATATTTTCCTAGTAATTTGTACACCAGGTGTAGTATTTTTTTTTGCACTAGACTACATTTTTTATGAAGTAATAGCAAAAATTACAAAAAATTAAATGTTTTGTTAGTGATATTTGCCAAAGTTTTAGGCATTATTGAACTTTTAATTATTAACGAAGGTCTGCTACGGCGTCAACTATGATAATAACTTAAATTTCAGTACAGTCGCGCCGTAAATCATTTTTAAATTGGTTTCAAATGATTTAATCTGGGATTTTTCATAAAAAAACTAAAACTCTTAACTAATTCAAAAACTACTGAATTTCGGTAGAACATTTGGTGGCTTAATTTGTTGCATTTTAACCCTACTATGACGTCCTGCAAGGAATACGTCGAGTTACCAGTAACCTTGTATAATCAGCCTATAATGTTCCCACTGCTCGGACACCTCTCCGTGAGAAGGAGTGGGCCGGAATCCACCATTTAAATCTGTGTGGTAAAGAACCACAAAAGACCATTTCAGACACCAACGAAATATGATAGACTTTGATTGGCTTTTCACGATGAAGCCCCTCTCTCGTACCACTGTTTACAACTGGTTTAATGAGTTTAAACGTGGTCGCACTAATCTCAGTGATGATCTGCGTGAGGGACGGCCTTCTACGGCGACGACTAAAGATAACATCAATGTTGTGCGGCGTATGATAGAGACTGACAAAAGAGTGACTTACCAGCAGATTCGGACAAGCTTAGGCGTCAGTCAAGTGCACAAAATCCTCCATGAACATTTATCAATCAATCAACTCAGCCTTTAGCAGTCCACTGCTGGACATTGGCCTCTCCCAGACTGCACCACAACACCCTGTCCTCCGCCTTCCGCATTCAGTCTGTCCCAGCCACCTTTTTAAGGTCATCGGTCCATCTAGCTGGGGGGCGTCCCACACTACGCTTGCCGATACGCGGTCTCCGCTCCAGGACTCGTCTGCTCCACCGGCCATCGGTCCTTCGACACACATGGCCAGCCCACTACCACTTCAGCTTGCTGACTCTGCAGGCTATGTCAGTAACTCCGGTTCTCTTCCGGATAACTTCATTTCTGATCTTATCCTTCAAAGAAACTACGAGCATAGCCCGCTCCATGGCGCGCTGAGCGACCTTTGAACATGAACATTTAGCTGACCGCTAAATGTTCATGGAGGATTTTGTGCACTTGAACTTTGTGAACTTGGAAGCTTTGTGCCCGCTGGATACCTCATAATTGTCAAATTATGAGGTATCCACCGGGCACAAAGCTAAAGAGGCCCAAAAACTCCATCGTGTTGGTTGGTGTCGTGAAATGGTTCAAAGATTTAACGAAGGTGACTCAAATACTGTGTTCGACATACTTATGGGTGACGGAAGCTGAATTTATTGTTATGATCCTGAAACTAAGAGACAGTCTGCTGTCTGGGTGTTTTTTTCTGAGGAGTTGCCAACTAAAGTAATGAGATGTCGAAGCGCGGGACAAAAGATGGTAGGCTCGTTCTTCGGAAGGACAGGTCATTACGCAACAATTGTTTTAGAGGATCGAAAAACAGTTACTGCAGAGTGGTACACTTTTTTTTTTTTTTTGAGGGTGGAAAATCATCAAATAACTTCTCCCGCTCTGGGCGGAGCGGGAGGGTGTCTCAGACTCTTACTGACTAAAACCCACCCGTATTCCTTCCTGTTGCCTGTGTTGCGGGGGCCTCGGTGACCCATAAGTACCTTCCCGCGACCCCGGCAGGCATCGGCCCTAGTGGACCCCTACCTATGTGCTGACGACATTTCTTTGAGGCGCGCGTGGAATACAACGCGCCGTCGACCCAGGCCTGGTCCTTACCGGACGGTGAGCTACCCATTGCTCACCATCCGCAAGCCCGCGCCTACGGTGGCCGGAAATCCGCCCGGGATTCCCGACGCCCTGGGCGTCTCCTGCGGTGGCTAGGGGCGAGAGGGCGCGAAACTTGCCTTTCCCTCAACCGTCCCGCCTCCTCCTTCGCGAGCATTACTGCTTCGCAGAAGGAGGTGACGGCTGCCCATGCCCTCTCGCTCCGTACCATGGCCTGAACCAGGGCCGGACGCGAGAGGTCTCTGCCACCGATCGCCTCCATGAGGACACGGTGGTGCTCTGCCCAAGCCGGGCAGACCTCCACCGTATGCTCCACCGTGTCCTCCGGGCGATCCACACAGTGGTGACACCCGGACGTTTCCTCCCGCCTTATCCGACACAGGAACCTCCCGAAACTGCCGTGTCCGGTGAGGACCTGCGTCAGGCGGAAGGTGAGGACGCCGTGGCGCCTCTCTAGCCACTCCTCAAAGAGGGGACTTATCGCCGCAATCGTGGCGTGCCCAAGAGTGGTACACTAACAATTGTTTGCCACTTGTCTTGGAAAAAGTTCGGGAGAAACGACCTCGCAGTAGGATCCTGCTTCACCACGACAACGCCTCGTCGCACACCGCCAAGTAAACAATCGACTACTTGGTGACGTCAGACGTGGGATTACTGGATCACCCGCCCTATAGCCCCGACCTTGCGATTTTTATTTATTTCCGAAAATAAAAGAAAATCTTCGAGGAAAACGTTTTATGGAAGCCGAGGAACCAGTTACTGCGTTTCAAAATGCCGTCGAAAAGACCCCTTAGGACGAGTGGGTAAAGTGCTTTTTCCAGTGGTTCCATCGGCTGCAGCGATGTATTGATGTAAATGGACACTATTTTGAAAAGATATAATAAAACTAATAACTTGCTAGTTTGTTCAGTTTTTGATTTTCTAAGAACTTTCAGTGTCACCCTCGTACTTAGTCTTCACAAGATCTGACCAAGATTATGTCTGGACTTTAAAAGAGACTGTGACCTTTGAGTTTGTTTCGGCCTTTCTTCTCAGAGTAGTCAGATAGGAAACGCCGACACCATCTAGTTTTTTTTTAATATGTTTGACGTGTAAAAGTGTTTGTACAAACCTACTTAAATACTACAGAAATAAAAATCATTTAATTTCACCACGCAGGCCCAGTGCGAGTTGATAGATGTCACATGTTTAGGAATTTTTGGTTCTAGGACATTTCGGTTTCCTCACGATGTTTACCTTCACCATATTGAGAGCAGTGATGATGAAATAATTTAAACAAAGTAAAGCGCCTGTCTGGGTTCGAACCTACGACCTACAACTCGTAAGTCGCGGCCGTTACTACTGCTCAAGTTTTCACATGGCGGTCAAGTATTTGAAGTTAAGTTAGTTGTAGGTGTATAAAGAATGTCTGTAATGTGGTTAATAGGGGCAATAAATTAAAAACTAATTTGTACTTACCATTTTGTTGTTGATTTCGTGAAAATGTATTTCGCACACTTTATCTACTATGTCTTCACTTTGAAACGTGACGAAACCGAAACCTGAAACAAATAAACAATGATATTAGTAAAAGTTTATGAAGAACAAAATTAACGATTCATAACAAGATAATTCACCTGAAGTTTTTATTTAAATTTGAACATTTTTACATTAATTGGAATTTGAACTACAACTCAGAACCTCAGATTTACAGTCTCAAGATTTTTCGACTTAACCTTCGTTTCAAATAATCAGAAACACAAAAGTCTGCTTTGATATCGTTTTAATTAAAGGCAATTTACGTCAAGTTAATTTCAAAAGGCACGTCAATCAGTTTTTGACAACACCTATCAGAGTTATTGTAGTGGGTCGGCTGGGGCAGGTACCGCGGGTTTGTGCTCGCCAATCTAATAAAACTTGCGACCCCGTCGCCACCTGCGCGCACCGGCGACAAACCAAACAATACGTCCTCTTTTAAACGCTCCTAGACATTCACGTGGCCGTACAGACGACCAAGTTCGCCTATGTTCCCCGTCCGACTCAAAAGATCGTTTAAGTTCGCCCCCGCACGATTCATGAATTACAAATTGCAATTTTGAGTTTCGCACTTGAATCGCTTTCCGATATTTACACGATTCCATGCGACAACTTACGACCTAGCTTACAATCTGTCGCACAAATAAATCCCTCCAGTTCGAAACACGTCGCTCGGCGCGTCGTGTTTCTCGACTCGCAATCACCTGACGTAGACCAAGTTTCCGCTTAAAGTGGCAAACAAAACAAGGCGATGAGCAGGCGTGTTTCTGTCTGCTAACGATTAAGACACACACACGTGACGTATCCACCCACGACGACAAATAGCATTAGCGAGCCGCTCCGCAAACAGTCGGTGGCGCCGCGATTATGCTGACACGTACACGAACACCGGCCGTATCGCTACAACTTTCTCGTCCCGTGTCCACGTGTTGATATGGGCACGTGAGAGCGACATACATCTTCATGAGTCGGGATCAACGTCGTCAATCCCGAAAGTTATACAGAACGGTTCAAAACTGAACTTGTCCGACAATAGCCGTCGGCTCCCAAGCGCTAATCGATACCCTTGTAAATGTTACGGCCGAGCCGATACTTATAATCTGACAGTGCGGCTCTTTGTTCATATTTAGTTCATCACCTTTCACGACTTGGGCTGCCCTAAACAAACAGCACGATCCGGCCCCGAACTAGGGCGCACTTGGTATTTCACGCGCGGTCGGGTGGCTTTGCGTAGAAATCGAGGCAAAGATAGTAACACCCCGAAAAGGCAAATAGGGGTTCAATCGAGTTCCGTTAGATGACCGTATTTTCTTTATGCATTATAAGGTCGGTGCGGTATATCAAGTGAATCGTTTCTGCGTTATTGCCTTCCCAATAAAAACGATTGGAAACAATCCCCACTTACATAAAACATGGTGTCGGGAAATCTGAAGGAACTTGATAACGCATTGTTTTGATGTTTGGATAGTCGGAGAGCCTCGCAGCACTGATATTATATAGTCGCGTGCCGAGTGCTGCCGGCTCCCCTTATTTATGCGGGTCTGCAAACCGAATAAAGTAGGAAGCAAGCAACATCGACGGCCGCTGAGTAAAGTTATCTACGGGCGAGATGCCTGAGCAAATATGAAATCGGACCACACGATCAAACTAAATGAACTTTTTCTTAATGGATTAGCAACGTTAAAATCGCCAATGTTTTGCTGCCATACACACAAACTGAGCAAATAAATACAATACCCGTAAAGTTTGTAGATGAAACGTTAAGAGAAAAAGGAGAAATAGCATTGTCACTGACCACGTAAAAAGTTTTGGGTTTCGTGTTGCCTTTGTGTGCTCGCTCTAGATAAATGGGGTATTTTCGTGAAATTCGTCCGCGTCACTTCTCGTAACAATGGCGAAGATAAATAATCTCTGCGTAAGAAAAGGATTCCGTAAACATAATTATTTGAACTCGCAATTGTAGCTGTGAAACGCTAATGAAAGTTCTCCTGGGTCGCTTCAGGAATTAACTTTATTTTTCTCCGACTTCAATTACACTGGGTACCTTTACTTTTTAAGCGGAATACTTTAATTAAATCTGGCGGCTTATAGGTGATCTGCGTCCCTCTGCACTGAATGGTCCTTTAATTTGTTTGTTAAATTAAATTCACATCACTTCGTTTAGCTCTACGTGAACATTGTAAATACTTTTTCCAGCAAATTGCGACTTTTCGCAGAAATGGGTAAATCTTGATATTTTTAACATAAAGGACTGTCTGAATACAATATATTGAAAAAAATATATTGCTAAAGTATTCCATTTTTGTATCAATATGTCTCCGATATCAATAGGCCTATTGCCCTACCCCTCCTCGCCTGTCATGTACGTGAACCTTGCCACTATAGCTATGTAACCGACAGACGATTTTTATTAATTCCCATCGAGTTCGCACCTGCGATAGGGGCGCTCGTTATTTTAATATAAGAAGCGAGAGGTTGAGGCAAAGATTATGAATGTGTCTCCCGATATCGGATATCTCGACACATCTGTCGGGCGGCACGTGGAGCTGACAGTGGGCGGCCCGCTCCCACCCTGCGCCCCCCCGCCCTACCTACCGAACGCTCCCCCGCCCCCGAATCGGGGCCATAGGCAGTATAATGTGCCCCGCCACTGTATGAAACACCGGCCGGTGGCGTTTATGGCGCTATAATAACCGTATAAAACGCGACTTATTGTAGGCGTCGATAACGGACATTATACAACCTAAGGCCTCCACTTTGTGCCATGCCGACGCTCCCGGCTCCACCACATTTTTTCTATGTTACCTTCGTGCTCCCGAATGGTATACTTAATCGAATTTATTGCGATATCTCCCACTAATGTAATTCCCGCAGTATTCATTTGTCTAATTGAATATTACATTAGCACATACATTATGCACAAGGTGCCTATTCCAAGGCATAAACTAAATATGAAGTCGGTAGTTCGCCTTCGATTTGTATGTTTGTTGGCACACTAATGCAGAATTTCCTCTCCGACATGCAGATTTTCTCAAGATGTTTTCCTTTACTGAAAATAAATATTTACCTGCGCTGCGAAAAATTCAATGGTGCAAAACGTAGATAGAACGTGGCTCACGTACGAGATTAATTCTCTATCGATCCTATCAATAGGTACTTGAATTTAGCATGGATGATAGCATTCGTAGCTTTATACCTACTATTTGTCATTTCCACAATAACAACTGTATACAAGTTAATAAACAGTATCTTGTTACAGAGAAAGTGAGTCAACAGGACTCATTGTAGCGTCAATTTTGCTTGTTTTTGTATAGAATAAAAGTAATGTAGTATGTCGGCGATAACTAGCAAGTTTTCATTAGCCGCGCGCTCAACAAGCTCTCAAATGATCAGCGAGTTGGCCGGTGGCGCTCGACGTCACAACTTTTGTTATTGTTTCGCTTCATTATTGTAATACGAAATACGCGGCACAATAATTAAGAGATCCTCGTCTATCGCCCTTTCTGACGTCATAGTTGGGCCAAACTTTTATCAACGGACTCCCATCGTGACAGAATGTTTGCTACGTAAATAATTGCTGGATTGCTTCTGAGCTCAGCTAATAATAACAAGTTAATCGCAATAGTTATTATCGAGAAAAAGGCTAGGTTGTAGGAAACGGGATTGGCTGCGTCGAGCTCGAGTGCTGTTACGATCAATGTTTATTAGAAACCTATTAACTGAACATTTATTACCATGTGGGCGGATTACCTAAGTCTTACCTAACCTACCCACCAGTTACCTTCATATAAAAATTATTCTTAGTTTATACTGACGTATTAAGCAGTATAATGAAGGCCTCGACTCACGCCTATTGGATATCGAACCAGTTCCAATAATTTTTTTTCAACCTTACGTTCAATTAATCACAGGAAAATATCGTGGCGTGGCGGTCGGATGAGGTAAAAAATATATAACATACCTATAAAATGTCT
Organism: Atethmia centrago; assembly: GCA_905333075.3. Taxonomy (NCBI): domain Eukaryota; kingdom Metazoa; phylum Arthropoda; class Insecta; order Lepidoptera; family Noctuidae; genus Atethmia; species Atethmia centrago. The sequence continues at coordinate 21,313,878 of HG995378.1, read as the reverse complement.
CAAGCACCTAATACGAATTTTATGTGTATAAATCACACTAAAGCTGAAACTGCAGAACGAAACGATTCTTTTCAAGTTATTTTCTTATCAACATTACAGGAGAGTATTACACTCCAGTTTGTACTAATGGATGATTGATCACACTTTCATACAAGTTCTTATTAGATATTTATTTCTGTTTCAAATACCTACTGCGCGGTATGTAGGTAAGAACAACAGCCATACATTACCCTGCTATGTGATAAAGTAATCTATCGAGGATTCAAATAGTTGATCGTAATAGCCGTTTCAAAATAATACGCGAATCCCGTGCCAATACAAATACGCTTCGTTTCTAATGCATTCGCTGCGAGGTGCAAAGTCTAAATGTAAACTTTCGGCAAGCTAAGAAAATGGGAAATAAAAGCTGGAAAGAATTGGCTCATCCTCATTTTCTCCATTGTTAAGTTGAATAGGACAAGAACTATCAACTTGCTAGACGCGCTGATTGTGTGGAGACACCTTTATTGTCTACGTACAGGTAAGTAAAACAGAAACACTGTGCTCCTACGACACTTTTTCCGTCAAGATGTTCAACTTTTAAAATCCCGAAGTTTGTCCAAGTTGTTTTATTGCTTTAGAAACGTTTTAAAGCTTTGACACAAAAAGAATTTTTGGACTCGTCCCGTAGTGTTTGGCGAAGAATTCGCAACATGACTTTTTATAGAAGCGTGCGCTGTACAGTGTTGTGACGTATCTGCTGCGTGGGCCGACTATCTAATATAACGGAAAATGTTCTCTTAACGTGTTTACTTGAGAACTTCTTTAAGAACTTATCAAAAGGGCGAAATTATGCCATAAATCAAACAAATCGATTTTTTTAGAGCGATCAGTAACAGGAGAAATATTTGGGGAATGACCGTTAGGCCGCAAGCGGCAGGACAATTTATCAAGGGCGACGGTACCCTCGTCCAATCGGTTGATAGCAATGCCATAAATATTTACTTTAATAAGATTCCGTCCTTTTTATTCGCGTGTGTTTTACGACACTGTTTGGCCTGTGATGTCAACCTGGTAGCAGCGTAAGCGCATTGTTTTTATAGTGTCGGAATTTGTAGCGAAGTAAGTGAATATCCCTGACCCTGGCGTAATAGATTGTAAAGCTGTGGAATGTGCCAATCGACTATATTACGTTTGGGCGGATACCGAATATTTTACAGTACACATCACAGTGCCGATGTCAGATTACACTTTGTAGTGGTACTGTGTTGTTGAACACGTGGTCACCTTCTAATAGACTTTATTTAGTACTTGAAGCGCAATTTGTGAAAGAGTTCGTCCCCAGAAGTACTAAACATATTTATTTTTCTACAACCTAGAAGAAGGTGAACTGAGACCCGTCAAATCAACCCATTCTGTTAACATCAAGTGGGCAATATGCCAGCTTTTTTTTCCAAGAGAAAAAAACCTCGTGATTTTTATAAGTTTATCAAAAGAATATATTGCATGAACAAAATAGGTAGCTATCAGAGGATTTATATCACTACTACCTCTGCTAGACGTGGTGAAAATGACAATTTATCCACAGAATTGTTCATAGCATACATGGAGTTTCATCCCCAGCAATAAAAAATAAATTTAAAGCTCGGCATTAGCCGGAATCGAAACATCGTTCTATAACCTAAATAGGAGTTAGTGCAGGTCGTAAATAAAGAAACAGCCAAGGTTATGAGGTTTCAGTATGTAAAACTACAAAAACACCACCTATTTGAGTCACAAAATATTGTACGGAAAATTGTAAAGTTGATCGTTCGTCGCACGGAATGAAGCAATAAGAATTTGATGAATTTAATAGTGAACTATAACCCGAATTTGCGATTTATAGCACATAATAATGTAAATGGAACATTCTTGAAGGGAGACCAATTTTTCTATGAACGTCATAAACATTGTTTTACGATGGGTCGGGGAAGTCTAGGTAGAACAATTTACTAAGTAAGCTATTTATTACAACCACAATGCGGAGTTCCTGTTTCGTACTTAGTATTTTATTAGTTTAAACAAGGCATTTATAATTATGTTATGGTTAATGCTGATTCTGGCAGAAATAAAAATATAATAATAAATATTTTTGTGGTGAATTATCAAAAATGACTAATAGACGAATAATAATAACGATGATCAGATACTACTAATAATAATTACATTATGCTGTTTTTTGCTGATTATAAGCACGGTTATTGTCCCACGCTAGGCGCCATTGTTGCCCCGCGTTGGGCGCCATATTTTACTTTTGGCTATCAGTGAAATTATTAAAATTCAATGTTTATGACTTAGTTTGCAAGATATATGCAGAATGTTTATGACTTAGTTTGCAAGATATATGCAGAGGTAGAAATGAGTTTTGTGTATTACTACAATATGACAATTGATCAGAAGTAAACATGTATTTTTTTGTGTAACTTTATAACCCTCCCATTCATATGTTAGACCAGTTGAAAGTATGCCAATTATAACAGTTAAATGGTTCTCAATAATTAGGTATGCAAATCACCGAAGTAACTATGACCTTACTATTATTAAAATAAAGTATGAATGTATGTATACTATGTGTATGTGTTTGTACTATTATAGAAGTGAGAATGTATCGAGAACAGAGAGGTATAACTTTTATAGTGCGCTTAATTGCTTTTTAACTCAAACGAGGTACGCGTAATTAGATTACAATGGTGAATTTTATTTGTATGTATTGTCACTTTACGTAAATGTACCGACAGTTTCACTTGATCACATTACCATGAATTTGAGAGGACAACTTTGTTTTCCGAACTGTTTTAAACTTTTTATTGTTCTGATGGATGTGTAGCTAGATTGTTTCAAATTATTTCCATGAATGTTAAATATATTTTTTTTTATGTAAGCACTACAATGCGCAGTGTTTCATGTTATGCATGTTTTCATACATTTTTTTTACAAACAGGACCCATGTTTGACTTTTCTGTAGCGTTATCATAACTTACTGTTTTATAAAATGAGCTTATATTGCCTTCAAAAATGTTCTTACCAAAACACAAACAGTCTCTAATTCCAAACAATAGTTTATCCCGATCGATTACTTTTAATTTGCAAAGATTACATGGAAGGTATCCGAGGTAGTCCGGTATGATTGTTGCGGTCATTCGGCATCGCGACAAGATCGTCCCGTGAGCGCGTAATCCCGGGGGGCGACGTGCCCGAGACGCGAGGGACGGGATTTGCGGGATCATCGGACACAAGACGGGAATACCCTTGTTGTGGTTACAACACTACTCGATGTTCTCCGCTATTGTCCAACGAACGATTCAGTTTATTTGCAGAGACACTTGTGTTGTTAAAAACTATTCCGATTCTGTAATACTGGTTAAAACTTAAATATCGCAATAGATGAAATGATACAATAACAACGGGAATCTCCACTCGTGCAAAGTTATAATATTCTGTATTGGATTGTACCGAGAAAAAAGTCCAATGTAAAAGTTATGACGAGGGCGAGTGCATGACTCTGATAATATCGTTTTAATTGCGAATAGGAGTGAATCGAGCGGGAGGGGCGAGAGGCAACATTATGATGCGAGCGGCGCAGCCGGGACTTGCGCAGATTGAGAATGAAGAGGCCGCACGTACGCCACGGTTCACTTGTTAGGAAGACCGCAGCGAGAAAACCAAATATTTACAATTGCATCCGAAATACAGAACTTTGCACTCGAAAAAGAGCCATCTTAAAGTTGGTGGCTAAAGTTACGAGGGTTGTATTTCGAGCTGTCCCCGCTTGAGTTCTCGAGTGACCAGTCTCGCACCGGTCCGGATTATTGCGGGACCGACCTTGTTTGCACAGCACTACAGAACTGTTCCGTGGTGATTTTGGCAATATTCCTTGTTCCACGACACGAGGCAGCTGCAACCGTGATATGATTGTTGCGCAATTTTAGTTGTTATTATGTCATGAAATGAAACATTTTCTGTTTGTATTTCTGCACAATTGTGAAGTTCAGTATACGCAATCTAAATATAATTTATCCTAACGGTAGATTAAGTTTCCAACTATGGTATGCTAGGAAGTATTAACTTTGAAAGAAATTTTATAAAATAATAAAGCCAGAAACAGAATACGAATTGTATTGTCAACGGAGTCTGTAAATCTAGTAATAAAAGCGTCCACTCAACGTCGCAATTCACGACATTTCTTCAAGTAGCGGCGGGCGAGGACGGAGTTGGGAAGCCTTAATTTGTCTCTTTCCAACCAGAGACAAAGTGTATCTCGTAGCCTTGTCTATCACCGGATTGCGGTGGTCCATGTCATCATGGACTTAGTCTAAACGATGCACTTTCTTGTTATCTCAATGCTGGATTATTGAGGTTTATCCTTCGTGTAATAAATAGATGTAACAGATGCGATGTCGATGATGAGCTTTCTTTGTAGTGAGACCTAATGATAACGAATATATTCGTCGATAAAGTAGGCGTCGTATCATTTAAGTTTCTTTTTCTGTTGCTTTTTATGTCAGTCGTTTATTAAATTATGTCTGGATGGCAGTCGTTAGGGAGGCATACCGACTTACCTACAAGGTGACCTGACTTTATCACGCTCTATATTTATCAGCAATTTATGGCTCATATCTATACGGTTGCCATACAATCTATTTTCAAGGTGAAACAATGCTTTTCAGTAAGGTTGGTCGAATACTTTGTGAAAATTGCGGGACGCATGAAATAACACGGCACTTGTTAATTTTTGTAAGGCATTACATTGGTTTTGGTCATAGTTACAAAAAGTAAACCGAACGCTTGTTTAATGTGAATGTTTTCAGCTCCGCGTTCGTACGTCCATCAGAAAAACTAACGAAAAATCGTTCGCCGGTATAAAGGGTTAAGTCGATTCTCAACACATCAACGCTTCAGCCGGCGCTTTGTTCACGATAAGGACGTGAACACACACAGAGCACCTGTTTCGAGTGGCGAGCAATAAGTGCTGAACGTATTTGCGTAGCGCGATTACGCGTCGCTCCAGCCGAGCTAAAATTGAGCGTTGAGCTGAAGCACGTAATGATTTTAACGACTGTTCCGATTATACAATAAAAAAGTAACATTCTTTGTTTAAAAAAACTATTGTACAGAAAAAAGGTTTGTTTTCAAAGCTGGCGACACTTTCAGACCAATTGGATCACGGCGTTATTACTATTTAAGTGTTACGCTAATCTCAAAAAGTTCCAGTCCGATTCACGGTCTACTAAAAGCTCGTAAAGCTCATCCAATCAAAGCCGTTAAGGGGGCATCAGATTACAAATTTACAGGTAGGTCGGCCAATAAAGATGAACGTAAGAGAGAGTTAACTGCGCGAAGTAATCGCGGGCCGAAACGTTGTTTTACGAGGCCGACTTTGCATATCCCGACAGATGTTAGAACAATAAACCCGAAAGAGACGCCCGGGTATTGTGCCGAGTTGTGACTTGTTATTCTGTCGAAATCTATGTTTTAAAGGCTTAGAGACGTGTTCAACTAGAATTTTATGAAACAACTGCGCACCGGTAGGGTTACACTTTGATTTTTAATGCTGTCGGTGTGGCCCAGTTTGCAACTGGAAACTTTGTTATGTATATTTTATGGCAATCATCAACAATGTTACGACTGAATTTATGAGTTACATCTCCAAATACGAGCTGTATTAGAAATTAATGAAATATGTAATTTTGACATCCATTGCCAGAAATATATTTTTACAATTTACAATACAAAAAAGTTCATCATCATCATCATTCTCCTGCCCATATCCCAATTTATTTGGGGTCGGCACAACATGTCCCTTTCTTTCATACTTCTCTTTTAGTTGTCATCTCGGTATTCACCCCTTTCTAGCCATATTAACTGTCACACAGTCCATCCAACGTTTCTTTGGTCTTCCCCTACTCTTAAAGCCATCGACATTGATACTCATAACTTTCCTCACGACATTTTCCTCATTCTTCCGCATCACATGCCCATACCTTGACAACTGATTTCCGCACAACTTTTCAGTCACCGGTGCCACTTTCAGACCTCCTATGTAACCATTTCTTATTCTATGCATTGGTGTCTCACCACGCATCCCTCTTAGCATTATTATCTCAGCTGCATGCAATTGCCTTTCATTCATCCTTTTTGTGGCCCAACATTCTGATCCATACAAGACAGCAGGTCTAACCATTGTTTTATATATCTCCCCCTTAAGTTTAAGGGGAATGCAGGAGTCGCAGTTTTTCCTTTGACCTGCTGCCATTTTGTCCATCCAGTGTTAACTCTATGCTTAACCGTCTGATCTATTTCGCCACCGCTTTGCACGAGTGAACCGAGATACCGAAAGTCAGAACAGACTGGAAGAAGCGTGCCATCAAGCGCTACGGCTCCAGAACTGGAGAGACCGCCAAAATCGCAGAACAAATTCAGTTTTGGTTCTGCTGATTTTCAAGCCAACATTCTTCAGCTTCTGTTGTCATTTCTCCAATCTGCTCTTGATCTCAGGTCCATCTTCACCGACAAGAACAATGTCAGCGGCAAATAACATGTAGCAGGGTGCCTCTTCTTGTATGTCCGACGTCAGAGCGTCCATAGTCAACAGAAAAAGGTAAGGAAAGCTTGGTGTAAGCCTACAGCCACACTGAACCCGTCGCACTGAAAAAAATGAAACGATACTTTTTACTGTTGTTGGACAGTAAAAAAAAAAAAACGGTTCAGGAAACTTATTTTTATGTTAAAATAATTGATTACTGACAGTGCGCTGAAATGGGCAAAAACAGTAAAGAGCTAAACAGTTATTTCAATTGGATAAACATTAAAGTTTACTGAAACAAACAGTTTTTTTAAATATTGCCGTTTTCAGAGCTTAAGCAGTAAAATCTACTGTTATAACTCAACTGTTTTTTTTTTCAGTTAGTTTTACTTCTTTGGACAATAGGCTCTATTTTTACTGACCAAAGCGGTGAACATTACCGAAAAATCGATTGGGTTTACCGATTTAAATTTAAATTATTTTCATAGCACAGAAATTGTAAATATTTTATCGAATGGTGAAAATCTCATCCACTACACGTCGAATAAAATCAAACATCTATCACATCTAAAATGGCCGCTGTTTCATTTAAAAATCGAATCCTCTTTCACATTTAAATTTGAAAAGTTGTCGGTGAGCGTCCGACCCGCTCGGTAAAAGGGTATTACTTATGAATCAATAGTTAATGAGTATCAATGGGAGGCTTTTGAAACTCGCCAGCCTCTGTGTGCATTCTCGGCGCATCATTAATATTGAAAGTTACTCGCCCGTCCATTGTCTCTGGAGTGGCCGCCTCTTTGTATATTATGCGTCTACTTCTGTACGGAAGCGAACAACTCATTTCCTTAACACAAAAGTTTTACTTGCAAAAATATTGCATTGTCTCATTTTCTGAGGCGCGTCACTCGATTTTGTTGTTTTGCGACACTTATTATTTACACCGGAAAGTATCAAAATTAAGTATAATAAAGGATGTAATGAACGCTAAAGATGTTTGTTGATATTAAAGGGTATCTGCGCTTAAACGCCATGGCACCATAACGAGCGTTAGGTTTTGGTTACATTTAGGCTTTATGCGCAATATACATAATAACGAAAACGGCTGCCTAAGCACAGATAATAATCATATGTGCGGAAGCATAACCAAATTGCACAGTCGGCATATGCGATTGTGGTCATGTGGATCCGTTCCATTCGCGTCGTTTCGCTTCAAACTAGTTCCAATCAAATGCGAGCACCGATCGTATGCGTTCCGTTGTTGTCGTAATGTTTATAAACTTAGGGCGGGGATCTAGGAAACGGGAGCCAATATGGACCGCTGGGCGTAGTAGGCATCGGTAAAAATACTGTCTGGAAAATTTCGACGGCTGCGAATAAATGAAGTTAGCCCCTTACTATTTTTCCCGTGAAACTATTTTAATTAAAGCCGCTCGAATGGAAGGAGTTTATAGAGGGACAAATCGGTCGGCGGCCGATAGATTGGGAATGTTCAATTTCAGGGGCGGCCTCTCGATGAAGCTTGGAGGCTGCCAGTAATTGTCGTGGTCATTAACATTTACGATAATGACGAGGATAGGATTGACGTGGCTGGTTATCACAGCATCCTATATGGCGGAGACGTCGTATAATCCTCACTAGAGCACGTTACGCCGCCGCCGCGAGATCTAGTTTCAAGACGGATGGTAATTCGCTATTTGGTTACACGCGGTTAGTAATTGATCTCAAGTTTTGTTCGTCTAAGTTTCCACTGAATCGTTTCAAGTTTGACACAATCATAATAATAAGAAAAATAATCGTTTCAAGTTTGATAGAATCATAATCATAAAACATGCTTGTAACTACGTGTATTCATCACACTCAGCCTCTGCCGCAAAGGCTGCGAGTGTGATGAACATAGTTACAAGCATGTTTTAGGATTACGATTCTGTCAAACTTGATACGATTTTGAGAAAATTAATATGGTAATGTTTTTTAATGACAAATGCAGCATACAAGATATGAGCATGTTCCATATATTTACTAGCCCCAATAAACAAGTAGCGACCTACTTAAATGATCTTGAACATGGTTGCAACGTATCAAAATGTGAAAATAATTCGCGTTACAATTGTACATTAGTTCACGAGAGTACTTCCAGCACGGGCAATATATTTAGACGGGGGCATAATGGGATTAAATTTTCAGACAGATGTGTAACAAAATTGGAGGATACATAATGTCATGTCTCATTATTTTAGGTCAAGATTTACGTAGAAATTGTGGGATCTTTTTATTTTAGAAATTTCGACAAGATTCCATTTGGATTCTCGACGTTTTGAAGACCTGTTGAGCTGATTCAATCGTCAATAATATTTCAAGACGTGGTACGGCAAAAAAATGTGAAGATAGATTAAATTTTATATATGATTGTTGGCCTATTTACCTAGCTGCGAAAAGTAGACATATATCTAACCATTATTAATGGACCGCTAAATCGATGTAAATAACCCGATAGGTACTGAATCCTTAATTCATCGTACGTAGTTTTCTAACATATTATTTTTCAACAATTTGATACTTAACAATAACGATGCACACAATACATCATGTCAAGTATCTGCCTGAAAACCTGACCCGTCTTCAACCATCTCAAAACCCAAAAAAAACCTGAAATCAGGTCTCTAAGGGTACCCTGAAAAATGTAACAAACCCTTCCTCCTCTCAACACAATGGCTTATACCCACTTATTCACACACCGTCACGCTAGCATTATAATCTGCCTGTTTCAAGTCATTAAGGCTTTGGGGATGCTCTCGTCTCGAAGAAGCCATCTGCATGATTTGCGCATATTAATAACGCCGAGCTTGCATGTAAGAGCATACAGCCATACATGCTATAACGACGAACATATTATAAGTTGGTGATGAGCGTTTCGGTTTAATTTAGACAGGGTTCCGCCGTTTTCATTTCGAAGATTTGCATGTAACAGGTTGGGTTTTACGCTGGAGGTATCGAAATGTTCATTTAGATTTGTTTTAGGATCCTGTTTTGTTTTGGTTTCAATTTTGACGACAGTTCTAGATTAGTAATTATTTTCATGAAACTAAATGTTAGATCTAATAGATGTCTAAACACACATTGTTGTCTAAGACAATATTATGTTTCACACATAGCCAGAATGTTGACGTTTCCAGCAATATTGTTAGGATTAACATAATGCTGGCAAAACTATGTTTCACTACGTATTTACGCCATAACAGGTGTAAATAAGGTCGTATAAGTCATTCCGACGTAGCCTTGAAGAGGTGAAAACGTAGGAAAAGTACCGAAACGGTTGCTCACGAAAACAATGAAATACGTCCTCTAAGTAAAGAAATAATTCAGCCAAATTTATGTACGAAAGCACAACATGCGCTAATAATACGTAAAAAACACAAATCTTTAAAAACTACGCATAGAAAACGCAAAAAAGGCGTCTTTTTTAAAGAAGTGAATATAATCTTTGTATTCAAAAAACTTTTTTCAAAACCTTTATGGCAAGACGTGGCGTGTATGCACTTCGGCAAAGACGAAGCCTCGCGATGAGTAGGTACACTATGTAAACACACCTTTAAATGAGATATTAGGCTATGGTTACACCGACAGCGTACCGCGGAACACTTTTTAAAACTCCCTTGTATTCAAGCAAACGTGAACAGTTTTCAAGTAATTCATTTCTTTTCACCGCATAATACAATCTTAATTAGATTCCCAAGTAACAAACTGCGTTAAGCTAAAATTAATGAGTGCTAATTAAACTAAAAACAAACCAGAGTAAAATAATAACGAACTCGCATAATGTCTTGGTCTAATGACTTTAATTTATTTCATGTAATATTATGTGATAAATAGCAACTAGACTATATTTTCTAACCAAGATAAAGCTTAGTTCACCTATATTTCAGTGAAAGTAAAAATGTTTTTGCGCCATTTTGCTTTCGTGTAACGGATTCGAATTTTGTGTTTAGGTATTTCGATTAATTAGGCACAACATTTAGTTTAAAACACTTAATTGAGTGCATAGAGCAGGCTTTTTTAAATAAAAATTTGGCATATAATATGAAGGTTTATATGGGTTCCCACTGTCGCTTCCGCCTGTGACCTAACTTGTCCCTAACCTAACCACTCAACTCTCTGCGGCACGCTACATCCCCATAATGATGCATCTCGGGAGATACAGCATAAGGCTTTACAGATTTTAACTACGCCACAATATTTATCTTCCTTTTTACGCGTGGTCACGCACACATTTCTTGTTTTTTCTCCAAGCCTTTTTATTTATAAGTCTTAGGGGAGGCCTCGAACAAAAAGCGCTTTGTAAAAAGTAACAGAGAATTCACCTCTCTATTTTATATAGCCAGATATTTCGAGAGGTTTTATTTTTGAGTTTGACGCAGACTGACGCCTAGATCAAGAAAAATTAAAAGATAATACAGTGGGTATATTTAGATACTAAGAGATTGGGGTGTTTTCTGTTGTGGAATATTGTGTTTTTGTATTTGATATATCCTCTTCGACATTTTACGCGAAAGTAGCGTATTGAAAAGAGGTAATCATAGAGTGATATATTAAACAGGATATGTTTTTGTGGGGTTTAGATGAAAGCGGCTTAAATGATTGAGATGTGAACATAAGTATTAGCTTATACCACTGATTTCTTTATACTGTGGTTCCTTTACATAAAAAGCTAAGAAATTCGTGTCAGATATTTTAAGTGTAGGAACGTCTACTTTGTCATACATATGTACACCGAGTTAGTTCAAAAATAATACCTCAGTTTACTTTGAATTTCACGTCGACATTGCACTTACCTAATTAGCAGTGCAATACTTAAACAAAACTTTGCTTGACTAATGAAACACAGTATTATACTATACCATACTTTAAGGTATATACTATTAGAGAGCAGCTCGCGGCTAACTAATAACAGCCGCACGGGACGATCCATCAGGTTAAGCTACTCTTGCCGGGGTTGGTCCGTAGATGGATGACCATCTTTACATACCGAGACTCCTCTGTGCCTCGGAAAGCACGTTAAGTCGATGGTCCCGATTGTCATTCGAGGACAGTCGTTACGGGTCGTCAGAAGCCCGAAAGTCTGACAACCAGTCTTACCTAGGGGTATGTACATTATTGGGAAAAGGCTAGGCAGATGTTGACTTCTTGTCAGACGACTTGAGATATTCTTGTTGGGAAAATATAAATAATTAAATTCTAAGATTTTTATCAAACCCTTTCATTCTCCGTATTAATGAAGAGAAGCACGACAGGCCAGCGACATTGAAGTAACCCTATTGATAATAACGTTGTTCAAAACATTTTTGTGAATGGAAATTTTTGCCAAGCTTTTAATACTGTATCTAAAACACTTCACATATTTGCATACCCAAATTTGCATTTTAAACCCCAACTACGATATTAAAATAGCCACATCTCTCCAAGTTACTTAACGGTATAACCATGTATTCATATTGTTTATATCATTAATTTTTGCGGTCCAGTGGTGGGTCCGATTCCCTCCTTGCTGGGGAGGAGTGACGTTGCATTCCCTCGGTGCTCGATGGTCGGTTCTAATGAAGTCTCGTGCGGCCACAAAGCCTCTCCCCCTCCCTGTCACTCCCCCTATCGCTCTTAAGAATGCACCCTCTAAAATGTGTGACGTCAAAGTGGAGGCGTTTTTATGGTATCTATTAAGAGTTAGAAAAGTGATGCAATCGATGATGATATTAAACGATTAAAAGTAGTGTTCCGGGAGTAAGTCCGCTTTTTAATACCATGATGTCACTGCGTAAATTTTATAAGAGATAAATAATGCAAAGTAATTTTCGCTCCACTGCATAAAAAAATAAATTCTTATTTGCGAGGAGTATGAAAAATTATTTATTATAACAACATTTTACCTTGCAATTTTCTTACATCAAAAACCTTTAAAACGACTTTCTATCGAGTAAAATAACGCTCAAAGAAAACGCTGTAGTGTTAAAATAACAATATCAAGCGAAACATCCATTTTCGCCCGTATTTTCTTTTTGAATTATATCTCTGGTAGCAAGGGAACATTTTAAATTTTTATTTTAAGCACGAATATATATCAAAAGATAGAACATGACCGCTCGAATGGTACGCAGATGCGACGAGTCCAACTGATCCCGCCCGGGGGAGTGTGAAACAAACATCGTAAAAACTTGTGAATATAGCCAACAATTCGCAAAACTTGTAGGTAAGTGAGCATATTTCTCGTTTGTAACATTTGCGCGTAGTTCGCGAAATCGGTCGTATGCCTGAAGATCCCTGCGTGAATAACTAATGAAAGAAAAATTAAGCACTCAGCGAGCCACAAGCGGATTCCAAGTCCTCTCCAATAGCTGAAGACGCGATCAAGTATTTTATTTTGCATAATATAGCTTCATAAAGTTTTATTGAGATATTTTGCAAAACCTTCGTTATCTTGTTGTATTTGGTTATTGAAAAACGGGAGATTAAAGGATTAGGTATGGCGTCGTTTCCTGGAGAGATTAGTTAAATGATGGGAGGGGTGGCTAAAACTCTCCTTTCTTATCACGAAATCAGTTAAATCACCGCTTCTTAGTCTTTTATATATGCAAAATGACGTAAAACACGGCTTAACAGATCTCCTAATGCTTGTAGTACTACTTTTAGTATTCAGGTACTAATTATTTCAGCACCCACATTTCCTCATCCCCTGCCCATGTGGTTAGCTATACTCTACAAAGAAATGGCCTGCTCATTAGCAAGCTGACGACCAGTCTATCTTCCGAATGGCAAGTTTTTGGGTTTACTGCCTCCCTCCAGACCTTTTTAACCCTTCGGGGAAACTAATATAACGTGAAATCATTAGGATAGAATGTGTATAAAGAGGTAAGTATTTACGTGAAAGCTTGAAGCGCTTTTCAATACCAACTTGATGGCATTTTGTCGATGAAGTCTCTTGCCAAGAACTTTAGTATTTGTTACTGAGTCGAAAGCCTTGGACTGGACGCTAAAATGTTTATCTATACTGAAAATATTCTGTATCAGAAAGTGTTTACGATTTCCAAGTTGGTAGTTATTTGACAATGCATTCGATACAAAGGCGGGTTGCAATTTGTAAGTGTTTTGTTTCAAAAGATTGAACAGAAAGTTTTGAATGTTAGAGATTTATTTTTTCTCAGTATCTACGTAGAAGAGTGTTTAGATAATATGTAGTAATGTTTGTTTGTTGGATTGTTGTTATTTTTTAGAGGGGCTTGTGGTTAAGTACTAACAGCCACACGGGTCAATCGATCAGGTTAAGCTACGTTTACCGCGGTTGGTCCGTAGATGGGTGACCATCTTTACATACCAAGACCCCCCTCCGTGCCTCGGAAAGCACGTTATGCCGATGGTCCCGGCTTCCATTCGTGGATCTTTGACAGTCGTTACGGGTCGTCAGAAGCCTGAAAGTCTGACAACCAGTCTTACCAAGGGGTATCGTATTACCCAGTAACTGGGCTGTGGAGGTCAGATAGGCAGTCGCTACATGTAAAATACTGGTATTCAGCTGCATCCGGGTAGACCGGAAGTCGATCCCAACGTAGTTGGGAAAAAGCTAGGCAGATGATGATGATGTTATTTTTGTAATTAGTTAATCTGTTGTAAAGATTATTCGCAAGCTAATGTCATTTACTGCACAAACTGCACATTAAATTTAAAGCCCAACAGTTATTAAAAAGCAAAATCGACTTTACTTTTAAATAATGGCTTTCGGTATAAAGTTCTATTATTGTTTCATTATTAACTACACCTGACTTGGGGGAGGCCTATGTCCAGCAGTGGACGTCTTTCGACTGAAATGATGATGAACACCTGACTGACATTGTGAAAACTAAACCATCTGCGATCCACCACCGTTGCATGTAAACTAATGTGGATTTATCATTATTATAGTGTGCCATAACACGTTTGTTTCTTAAAACTTTGACACTTTTATGTGGGAATGTGCATGTGTTCCTGCATTGTATCGAAAGAGTTTGTGAAAAAGTATTTATTGGGCTCTGATTCTTTCGAAAGTGGGAACTAGGGGTGGCTCGGATAGTAAGTACACACGATTACGATTGTTAAATATAAAAATAAAATCAGAAGAAAAAGGCTTGAGTTCATTTATGTGCCTATGTACCTATGTATTAAGAAAAAAAAAATATCTATCATCCAATGTAATGCAGCCAGCAGTCAAGTAGACATTCCCCAGGATCGGCGTGTCCCACGCAGCTTAGAATAAATGTTACTAACACTAGTTGATAAGTTTACATTGTTACGACTATTGTTTTTATTGTTTACACTGTAGTCCGCCTCTGTATATTTGTGTGTTTAAAGTTTTAAATAAATAAATAAATAACAAATATGGAAGTGATTCTGAAATAAATGTTTATATATTTAATGTTTTTTGAATAATTTTGGTGTCAGCCTAATGGTGTTTGAAATTGTAAATATAAATAGTGATTTTTAAATATGGCGTCGAGACCCTCGATCCGTGGGGTCCCAGTGCGCATAAGTTATTTGCGGAAATCGCGAAACGTCTAGTTGATGTAACTGGTGACTGAAAAGCTGGCGGCTTTCTCGCGCAACGCATCAGCATTGCAATTCAGCGAGGAAATGCCGCCAGCGTCCTCGGTACAATGCCTCTTGGGCCCTTTTTAAGTTTAACTTAGTTTTAATTTAATTTAGTTAATGTTAATAACCATCTTGTAATTTGATTATGTAAATAACAAATAGGGATTTTAAGTGAGGGCCAGAATGTATGTTAGGTATTTCATCTAACATAAAGTCTTTTTCTTATTTCATTTTCTTTAGTTTTCTCGCCTTCTGGGCAAGATCTTCCGACATCCAAGAAACATACACATAACCACAATTAATCAATCCTCGACAAACTTCCGAGTTCTTCATAAAGCAAGAATATATTTACTGTAGGTCGTCAGCAAATCCTCAGTCGTGTCTTACAAATTGTCGCCGTGCCCCGGGCTACGCGGTGTTATGAAAACTCCGGGCCAGGTAGAGACACGCCAACAATTTGTGCACCGCTTACACCCTGTATCAACATCTTCATCTGTGTTATAGATACCGCTGTGTTTTATGTTGGCCTGGTAAGTTTCGAGTTCGTTAGGCTTGGCTGCGGTATTTTTTGTGGCTTTTTTTTCTTTTTTTTGCGGAAGTCAGTGGCTTAACATGTGTTTAGATTAGTCTTTGCCTGCCTTTTCTGTAGTACAGTCAGCGTCAATAATATCGAGATGAACAGACTGTTCAAAATGATCTAAACAACTATGAAAATTAAATATTAACTCAATGACACAAGAACTGTTTCAAAATGAAGAAAGTACACGACAACTGTCATTCTGATAAGAATTTTATCAAATCGAGATAAAGTTTAATTTTCTTAGTTGTCGAGATCATTTTGGACAGTCGGTTCGTCCCGATATTTTTAACGCTGACTGTACTTATCCGATGAACAAAATTTCCTTATTTCATTACCAACTGAAATATTTTAGAGGGAAAGTTCTTATAACCTCGTTAGTAAGCGTTTGCATTAAAATATCGTAGTCGACTGCTAATGGTGCCGATTCCCTTGTTCACAAACTTAACTAAATTTAAGTTCAGTGCATCCTTTTCTTTCTATTTCATTAAGAAAAGGACAGAAGATCAATTTTAGTTTAGTCCTGTCAAATTAATCAGCGCTTGACGTAAATTGACGTAATTTTAGTAGGCAAGTTTTTAATCACGTCTAAACTTGTATGGAGTTGTGACAGGCGCTGATTAATTTGACAGGACTAAACTAAAATTTATCTTCTGTCCTCTTCTTAGTGAAATAGAAAGAAAAAGATGCACTGAACTTAAATTTAGTTTAGTTTGTGAACAAGGGAATCGGCGCCATTATTCATTAAGTGGCTACTAAACAAACTGACTATAAAACATTCCTAGTTTGCACAAAACAAACACAGCAACAACGTATTAAAAATACAACTCTATTGACTCAATTATAACTCACACTAAACACTAATTCCTAACTTGGTATAAGTACTCTGTAAATATGTGCGCAACACGTTACTCAAATAGAACAATACCATTTTCAATAACACTTAAAACAATGATAATTATATTTGTCACAATCCACATGGCTTTAAATACCATCTTAATGATTACCATCGTCGAAACAATTAAGTTAATGGCTCACAAACTGCGTCTCCACTCAATATTTATGTACGTTCATTGGCGAATCCGTGTATATATGTAAACAATTATTTTCCTTAATTGCGAGACCGGGATACCGGGTCCCATTACACCACTAATGAACATAAAACGTAATAGATATTTTCTGACCTCCCATAATAATACAGAAATCGTTAACGTTTCAAACGAAGGTTAGGTAAACATCTTAATTATTTGAAACGAAAAGTATACTTATCTTTACGTGTTTAAGATATTATTTACTAATAATTTTGACCGCACGATTGTTATGGGTTCCAATAAAATAATGAGGAAAATGCTTGTGTTGTTGGAAAATATGATATTCGGTTGGTAATAAGGTAATAACGCAATAAGTAACAAATCAGTTCTAATTGTGTTTTCCTTTTATTTATCATGGCCGCTGAGGGTACTAACGACTAAGGAAAGACTGGTTGGAAGTTGGGCCTAGCAACAGGCTGGTGTGATGTTCGCAAACAGAGAAAATCCGACGAAGTTACCGCGATTCAACAATATTTTAAAGGTCTTCTTTATCCTTGGCCGTTAACCTTTAAACTACCAACTTATCAACTTTGCTTAGGTATGCCTCTTGATCTTTCCACACTTATTTTTAAAACAACTCTTTCGTGATTGAATTTAGATCTTGACGTGTTTCGGTAACGATTTCGCCTGAATGAGAGCACCTTTCATAATTAAGTCAAGGAAATTAATAAATTATCCGTATATTTAAATCACAACTGTCATTCTTTGACAGTTGGATATCATAATCAGGCTTTAATGTTCCCACTGTTGGGACACAGGCCTCCTCTGGGTGAGAGGGAGTAGGCCGTAGGGGTTTGGCAGATGTCAATCTGCCAACCCGCATTGGGCCCGCGCCGCGTGGTGGATTACGGCCAACTCCCTCAAAAATTCGAAGACAAGTGACCACGTCTTCGAATTTTTGGTATCTAGGACATGCCGGTTTCGTCACGATGTTTTCCTTCACCGTTTTGAGAGCAGTGGTGATGAAATAATTTACAACAAGTAAAGCGCCTATCTGTGTTTGAACCTCTGACTTTATACAACTTGTAATTAGCGGCTGTTACCACTGGGCCATCCACAGTTGAATGAAATGGCTATAATATGGAAAATTTACGTAGCGTGTCAATTTGCTTAACAAATATTTTCCCTGACTGTACGAAATATTCTTGTCTCCCCATTTATTTAAGTTACCGCACGCATAATCTATGGCAT
Organism: Atethmia centrago; assembly: GCA_905333075.3. Lineage (NCBI taxonomy): Eukaryota > Metazoa > Arthropoda > Insecta > Lepidoptera > Noctuidae > Atethmia > Atethmia centrago. The sequence continues at coordinate 21,295,871 of HG995378.1, read as the reverse complement.
GTAAGCTGTCTTCGCAGGGCAATTCCGGCCACAGATAAGCCGAACAATAAAAGTAAAATCAGCGTTCGCGTGCTACTGTCTCATACATGACCCTGAGCGACCTACTCGCCCCCATTCCGCTACGCCGCAATGATACCATCTACGATACGCCGTTAGTGATTTGTTGAAACCTTAATTACAGTTCGTTCGTAGATTAATGATGTTACGGGATTTTTTATCTTTGATCTAGATATTTGTAAGGGTAGGGTGTGTTATGAGCGCAAAGCACGCCGATAATTGCCGGTGGTCTGTGGAAAGCGGATGCTAGATAAAGTATGTTCACGCACACGATACCACGAACATCGCTGTTCCGGGCGTTTATGCGCAAATGGCCTTAAATATGTCGGGTATAATGCTAGCAGCATTATACCCGACATATTTAAGGCCATTTTTGTGATTATTATATGCACCCTATTCTTTTGGTGTCCCAGTTTTCTGGAAGCTAGGATTTTTTTAAAGCAGTTTACCTACGTAGCTACTTGAAAATTTTATCATTTAGAATATATTGTATGATATTTTGAGTTCAGTTTGTGTTGTAGCCTAAAATGCTCCCACTGCTGGGACACAGGCCTCCTCTCTGTCGGAGTGGGTTATAATCCACCACGCGGGTACGCGATTGGTGGATGTCACATGTCTTCAAATTTTTGGTTCTAGGGTATGTCGGATTCCTCACGATGTTTTCTTTCACCGTTTTGAAAGCAGTGGTGATGAAATTAAATACATATAGTGCCTGTCTGGGTTCGAACTCACGACCTTATAAATCGTACGTCGGGGTCGATACTACTGTGCCAACACTGCTCGTCTGCTCATATGTATTGTAATCAAGATTTATTCTTATAGACTGTTGGAGAATCACGCACCTAAGAGCCTCATGGCAACCTAGATTTTGGTCGTCAAATGTCAAGCAAGCATATCGAAACTTCGCTTCGATATTTCGCCAAACTTCTCGTATGGTCTGTTCGCCTGTTCACTTAAATGTGTAATCTAATTAACTCGCAAGTTGTTAGTTGAACAATTTTCAAGAACATGTACGTAAACGCTTCTGTCTTTGTTAGTATGTGTACCCTTGTTTACTCACAGAAAATCACTGAACCAATGTTGATGTCTTTTCCACATGAAGTAATTATTCTATGCCGGTAAAATAGAGGGCAACCATTGCATGGGTTGTCTTGAGTTTGTGTGTTATTTGATTTTAGGTATGTTCATCACAGGAAACTAAATACTAGAAGGTCTATTTACGTCAAATGCCGGACATGGGCTTCCTCATAACCCGACATTAAAGATCGTTAGTCATATTTCTATTAACTTGGGAAACAAATGAGTGATTACTTTTTATGAACAAAAACGTTTTCTCTTAAAAGAAAACTAAAATAAGTTTTACAACATAATTTTTAGAGGTGTCCTTGTCTAAGTTAAAAACTACACGTATTTCTTTCAAGCACAGAAAAACATCCCTCATATTTAATACGAGGTTCTGACTAAAGTATACAAACTTAAGGGTCGGGTAATCGCCGTTGACCTTGGCCATACAAATACGCGTTGCGCTCACGCTGTTCCGCCATTTGGTTTCATAGGGAATATTTATTTAAAGTAACAAAAATTTTAATAATTGAATAAAAAACGCTGGTATAATAATAACGATCACAGATAGATAATAAAATATATCTGTTCTTATCTTATATTATCTGTTCATACAATAAAATCGTGAAATTATTTTAAGTAGTTTGAAAGTAATATCGTTTTTTTATGCTTTGGGTAGACATTACTTCCTGAATTTATTTCATAAGGTATTTTACTACAATACTTAAATATTCACATCAAGAATTGATGCGTATGCGTTCTAGTTTAAACATATATTTTGCATAACTTACTTTTTTTTTTTTTGAAGGTTTTTTTGAATCATCAAATAACTTGTGATTGTGGTGTGTCACACTCTTACTGACTAAAACCCACCCGTATTCCTTCCTGTTGCCCGTGTTGCGGGGGCCTCGGTGACCCATAAGTACCTTCCCGCGACCCCGGCAGGCATCGGCCCTAGTGGACCCCTACCTATGTGCTGACGACATCTCTTTGAGGCGCGCGTGGAATACAACGCGCCGTCGACCCGGGCCTGGTCCTTACCGGACGGTGAACTACCCATTGCTCACCGTCCGCAAGCCCGCGCCTACGGTGGCCGGAAATCCGCCCGGGATTCCCGACGCCCTGGGCGTCTCCTGCGGCGGCTAGGGGCGAGAGGGCGCGAAGCTTGCCTTTCCCTCAACCGTCCCGCCTCCTCCTTCGCGAGCATTACTGCTTCGCAGAAGGAGGTGACGGCTACCCATGCCCTCTCGCTCCGTACCATGGCCTGAACTAGGGCCGGACGCGAGAGGTCTCTGCCGCCGATCGCCTCCACGAAGACACGGCGGTGCTCTGCCCAAGCCGGGCAGACTTCCACCGTGTCCTCCAGGCGATCCACACAGTGGTGTCCAGCCACTCCGCAATCGTGGCGTGCCCAGCACTGGGTTGCGACAACCGTTGCATAACTTACTTGCATTATATGAAGGCGTAATAAAAGTCTCTAACATATATCTGCGCCTTAAGATATTGGAATCCCATTTATCACCTCTCTAAGTTCTCACTCCAATAACAGTTACATAGTAAGTTAAAAATGATTGCGGGAATCTCTCATCAAAGATGCACTGGCACTATATCTTCAAGATTCCGCTTGAACTTTCATGAATGAATAAGAAAGTGGGTAGTGTTTACTTCGCAAGCGATAACTATGTTTTTAAGTGCCAGTAGTAGAATTGCTAAAAAGTTTGGTTGGAGTTACGTGAATAGTTCTAATCTTGGAGTCATGTCGAGTCGAGTCACACGCGAGTTGGTGGCTACCGTAAACATGACGACTCGGTTGCACTCAACAAAGTTCCACGATTACGTACCGTCTTAAGACTAGACTCAAGTTTTCCGCCTAATACTAACATTGTGGATTCAAAAAAGGTATTCTTTCCTTTCTTTACCGACAGTTTATGGTAATGCTCCATACCTTTGTTTAAAACTGCTCGGTACTTGTTGGTTACTAGCTCCGCAGTTTCAGGTCCAACACAATACCAAGTTTCTGAATCTTTGTTTGGTTAACTGATAATGTTTTTAAAGTTGCAATTTTTATAATAGCTTGCTAGAAGCTTCTTTGTTTCATTTTCTTCGTAATGTTGCAGTGTTCTTCTTATATAGTTACTAATTACATGTTTTGTTTAGGTTTTAAGTAGTACATTTTTTTTTTAAGTTGTTTCTAATGGCCGATTTCCACAGTCCTGTGAATTTAAAAAAAAATGGATGTGCTGAAATATTTAAGCAGTTTATGCAAAATATTAAACTACTTCGGTTAGAATTTAAAGCTAAAAGTCTCGTCAAAATAATATTAAATTGTACCGAAAATCAAGTGTTAAGGAGAAGTGTGAAAGCAATATGGGGCAGCGGCAGATAGGTGCCGGCCGTCGCCAGCGGGTTCCGGCGCTTATCAAGGCGATAACGCCGCACAGCGCCGTACGACCGGCGCGGCGACCGGCGTATGGAAGGTTTAACCCACTTATGTGTTTGTTAATACGAGGATGTAGGTAAGACTGTTTGTGTTACAAGTGCTGTTTTTATTTCAATTTCTTGGTAGGGTCGCTGTTGCTTAGTGAAATTTGTATTTAATTAAATTGGTAGGTCTATTTAGGCATACAGATGTTTTGGTTTATTTTGGATGTAACATATCATCGTTGTTTCAACTTAATTTTCATTTCCTGAGGATAAAGTCATGAATTGTTAAATTTATTTTTACATGGTGAACTTTTGGGTTTTAATTTTTTTCCCATTTCAGCAAAAATAAACACAAATGAACATCTTATTAATATAGGTAGGTATGATAACAGTTCCCTTTATAAATGATTGCCAAAATTAATAGGCGAGTATGAAATTTAATTTTCACGTTTAATTTTTTTTTGCTGTTTGCTCATGTTGAGAGGATGAATAAAAGGCGACTAACAAAAGGTATTTACAAAGCAGATGTAAGTGGAAACGCTGGGAAGGGGATGCCCTAGGAAGACATATAGTGACCTAATTGGTGATGATCTTCAGAAAGGTCAGGTGCGTAGTACAAGTACTATACATATATTATGTGCTATACACAGACGCTGGTTGCAAGCAACCAGCGTGCGTGTATAGCAAAAGGAACACGAAGGAGCGTAGCGGGTGGTGTTCTATAGTTTCTACCTACCCCAAAGAGAAGAAAACGTGAGTATGTAATTTTCATAAATCAACGCGAATATCTGATGAGCATGTTATGATGATCCCTCAGTAGCGAAGCTACTGAACCGTCCACAAACTCATTTGTATTTACACAGAAGAAACACAGTCCCCTTTGGCGCCACCACTGCCTTATCTATTAATCTTGTGAAACAACATTGATCCCCTTTTTATAAGGCAATCGAGTAGAAACCAAGATAACTGCGCTTATTTCCCAAATTAGTTTCCAACTACGGTGTTATAGAAACTTGTATACGGCTCGATTGGCCCAATCTGCGTAATATTACACAAGTTCTTGATTAAATTTAATAAAACCAAGACGGTTACCTAATTGCGCGGGCGAAGTTTCATTAACGAGTGTTCGATTTGCACTGTTCCGGCAGATCCGATCGATCTCTCGTATTCCGCGCCCCTTCAGATTGCCCGGACAAAAGATACGCGGAGCTATTACGTGTCTTACTTCCGACCAACTGAGATTGCGTTGCTCGGTATTGAAATTTTGAACTAAAAGTTTTTTGCATATTTTGCGAAAGTAGTTTTGTTTTTGTATTACATTGCGATTTGGAATTAAAGTTGTGGGTTTTATTTTTGTTTTTTTAATGGTAAATGCGGGTCTCTTCATTTTTGATTCGATCACGTAGGGAAACTCCAAGCATAGCCCTCTCCATCCGCAGGCGAACCAAGGTTACCGACATACTCGTAGCCCGAAGAATTGCCAAACTTAAGTGGCAGTGGGCAGGGCACATTGCTCGCAGAACAGATGGCTGATGGAGCCGAAAGGTTCTGGAGTGGCGACCGCCTACCGGAAGACGTAGCGTTGGAAGGCCTCCTACAAGTTGGTCCGATGACCTTGTGAAGGCCGCAGGAATCCGCTGGATACGGGAAGAACAAAACCGGTCGAAGTGGCGGTGCTTAGGGGAGGCCTATGTCCAACAGTGGACGTCTTTCGGCTGAAATGATGATGATGAATGGTAAATGAAGGTTTTGTGTTTTGAAATAACTTAGGGAAAATGAGAAGGAAACATGTTTAATTTAAACATTTAATTGAGTCGTTGTCAGTACTTTTATGTGTTAGAGACACTTTAGTATTTCATTATATATATTTATATGGTTGAACACAGTAAGAAAACTTACAAACTTACAACTTTTTAATCAATCAAAAGCACCAATTTTCAACGCGTCATCTGACCGAAAAAGTATTTCAAAAGTCGTTCAACAATCGCAATTTACGTAATAGCCTCTCAGACTTTTAATTCTAGGTACGAAGTGACGTCACTTCGTACGATTCGTACGATTGAATCATTTTGAAACGCGTGTGTAGTAGGTACTCGCCCTTAATGAGATTTATAAACGTGGTTGATTCCACGATTAACCAACGTCGTAAGATTTGATTCTCTTCAGATATCCGTAGAATGGCTTCAGGAATCACTACGAGTTACTGTTTTAATTAAAAAAGGTGATGATGATTTTTTGAGGGTTTTTCTGCCTATTGGTTATTTCTCGAACGTTTTAATTTCCAATCTAGTTACTGAAATTGATTTTATCTAAAGAAAGCTCTTTTGACGAAATTTAACCTTTTAATAAGTCATTAATTTGAAGAGCGGGAGTTTTAATGCTGTTTAAAATATATAAGAAAATAATATTAACGTAAACACAGGATGTTCTAAATTCCGCGAACTAAACACTCTACGAATAACACCAATATTAATATTAACAATGTTAGTTTAAACGATAACAGTGTTACGGATAACTCTATCGTGTTAACAGCAGTTGAAAACATGCCGTGTTGCACATAGCCTCGTTAACTGTAGTCAGAAACTTAACATGAGCGCGGAGTATCGGCGGTTGTTGCTTATTAAACTTCGTTTTACCTTGAAATTATACCGCGTTTGTGCATCTTGCGGTACTGTGTTCCTCTGTATACTGTGGTATTTTGATAGCGAACTGATTGTAACGAGGTATTCATTAAAACTTGTATCGTTTTGAAGATACTGTATGTTGTTAGGCTGTGGAATGGTTTTTGAGTGTAAGCGGATTTAAGTTCTGTCTGCTTTGAGCACGTTTTTGAATGTTTGTGATATAAGAAACATGCCGTTTGCCGTTTCAAAATATCATGGTAAATTAAGCCAAACTACTTATAGTCTTAATAATACAAGGCACAATATAATGTGTTTTTCCAAGAGCACTTTTTCGTTATTCAAAACAACTTTACAAAATTGGTGTAAACAATATCTGATGAATGTATTTATTAACATAATCGTACCAATAACTGCCACCACACGACAACAAGCGACATAAATATTCACTGAACTGCCGTATTTTACTGACAAAACGATATAATTATTTAGTAAAAACACATAAAATTTGAATTGCAGTCGTTAGTTGCATTATTTTAAATTCAAAAGCTTTATTATCCATGACACACGCTCGTACGGTTTGTAAATGATGCAATTACAGCCACCAATATGTTGTTTGTTTGATTTGTTAATTTGTATGGGAAAAAGTGCTGTATGCGGGCACAATGTATCATTGATTTTATGTTCATTATCACGTTTAATTGCATTTATTGTCTTTTTGTTTGGACGCTGTGATTTAATGTGAGGTTTAGTTACATTATTGTCATCATCTGCTAGCCTTTTCCCAACTATGTTAGAGTCGGCTTCCAGTCTTACCAGATACTGCCTATCTGACCTCCATAACCCAGTTACTGGGTAACACGATATCCCTTGGTAAGACTGGTTGACAGACTTTCGAGCTTCTGATTACCCGTAACGACTGTCAAAGATCTACAAATGACAGCCGGGACCAACGGCTTAACGTGATTTCCGAGGCAAGGAGGGGTCTTGGTATGTAAAGATGGTCACCCATCCACGGACCAACCGCGGCAAGCATAGCTTAACCTGATCATTCAACCCGTGCGGCTGTTATTACTTAGCCTCAAGCCCCTCATAGTTTAGTTAAATTGTTGTAATAAATATTTTACGAGTATTATATGTGTGCAAAACTATACCAGCACGCTTAAAACGAGCACCGTTTTGTCTACGGAAGAATAGACAAAAATGACGTTCTGTGTAGAAAGTACGACGACAGCAAAGTAGAAAGAGTTAACTGCACTTTTTACGAAATTCACTCTTTTACATAATTCGACTTAGAATTCTTTGTTTTGTCATAGGATTTTCTTTCTGTTTGATTCTCAATTTTTACTGATATTAAATCACATATATAAAGACAATTACAACATTTTTTCTCAAAGTGTCGAAGTACCGTATTTTGGAACAAAAAAAATATTATAGTAATAATGGCCTTAACGATTTCCTTGGTAATGCGTTATTAACTAAATGATTGAAAATAGGAGAAGATAGCTTTGTTCTTCTATTAATTATAACAGTTTTGCGTTCCAAATGCTCTCCTGTAAAATCACGATTTTGTAGATAACCGTATATACACTTTGTGGCCGTCGAGTAGAAAAATGCAAATTTTTCACTATCTTAGACAACTGTCAGTTGTTACTGTGATTTTGAAAGTTTGTGATAGAAAACTTTCTTCTGAAATAGTCTATATTTTAAGTTAAATTTAAAATTTCCGACGCTTGGCTCAAAAATTACCTAAATTTATAATAAACTTAAAGGGCCCAATACGTATTATTTTGTTACTCTTAGGAAGTTTTTGTTAGTGTAGGGGCTCTTTAAATTTAACTTTTATTACCTACTTTTTAAACTCTATTTATTACTAGTAGGTCAGACACGCTGCCATCGATACGTGCTTCGCCGAAATCTTACTAATTTACCCTCATTTATCTTTCCGTCTCCATCATCAGACCCTGAGCACCATCTAGCTATAACCTATTTATTGAGTACAATGAGCCCAAACACGATACCTGCGCTGTAAGTTGGTGAGCGAGTTAAATATCAACTAGAAAAGAGCTAATAATCTTCAAACAGCTGAACCGATTTTCTAGCTAAGAACACTCTCGATTAAGTCACCTTTCAAACAAAAAAAAAAAAACAAAATCAAAATCGGTTCATGCGTTCGGAAGCTACGATGCCACAGACAGACAGACACACAAACACACACACAGGCAGACACGTCAAACTTATAACACCCCGTCGTTTTTGCGTCGGGGGTTAAAAAAGGACCTAGACAAGGAGGAAGGAGGTTAGAAACGAAAGACAAAATTACAGATTGTAGTAGGATATCAACGGTGCGATGTCAAAAATGGAGAAACGAAATTTCACTTTGTTTAGAAAGAGCTGTGTCTATTCTTCGTAGAAATAGAAAGCGTCATGCTAAGCCTACTGAATTGTCAAGCCTATTATTCGAGCTTTAAATATAGTATATTATGTGTTTCTCCCCTTAGCGTTTCCTTGGCCTTTATCAAAGGAAGTAGTTCTGCGCTCATTAGCAAGCGGACGGCAAATTTCTTCGTTAATAATATGACACCGGCTTATATTTATATATGAATATTTCCTACACACGAATATAACTTAAGACTCAATACAATATACAAAATCTTTGAAGCAAAGGTAAACAAAACCGCGTAGAACGAACTCCTCGCAACAGGTACATTCCCACAAGAGACTGCAGTTGCTAAAACAACCTCTCCATTCCCACTAAAGATCCAGACAGTTATTCCAGCTACCTGTTAAACCGAATAAAAGTCACGTGAAAACAAAACCAAAAGAGCAATATCGATATAAAATCGAGAGAAACTAAATGTGCAATCGAAATACAACAGCAAATCGGAACTAATGAAGCGTATTTTATCAATTATAGTTATGAAACGTTGAGCGAACCGCCGACGAAAAAAACCTCGCGCCCGTCGGCACCGACGGGGGTAAAACGGGAAATAAAACGTATTAATTTAATCGAAACTCCTCTTCATTAGTTTCAGTCGTGTGGTTGAATGGGCAAACAAATAAAAATGTTTGATCTCGCCAGTTATGCAGTTGAACGATATTCGAATCATTACAAACGGACCGAGCGCCATCTGTTATACTTGTGGTTCTGCGAGTGTAGCTTTCGATGTTTATTGTCTTTTATGAGTTGTGTTTGTGATTGAGTTTCTTTGATTGGCTTTTGAATGTGGTGAAAGTTGAGCTCTTTTTCCTGTTTGGCTACTTTATTAATTGATTGTTTTATTTTTATAGAAATGAGAACGATGCAAAATATTGTACCTACGTTCCAGTCCACCTGTACTAGAATTTAATTTAAAAGTATAGATTTTCTAATCATTCCAATAACCTAAAATCGGAATGTATCCCAAAAATAAACTTAATTTTTTTTTGAGGGTGGGAAATCATCAAATAACTTCTCCCGCTCTGGGCGGAGCGGGAGGGTGTGTCAGACTCTTACTGACTAAAACCCACCCGTATTCCTTCCTGTTGCCTGTGTTGCGGGGGCCTCGGTGACCCATAAGTACCTTCCCGCGACCCCGGCAGGCATCGGCCCTAGTGGACCCCTACTTTTGTGCTGACGACATCTCTTTAAGGCGCGCGTGGAATACGACGCGCCGTCGACCCGGGCCTGGTCCTTACCGGACCGTGAGCTACCCATTGCTCACCGTCCGCAAGCCCGCGCCTACGGTGGCTGGAAATCCGCCCGAGATTCCCGACGCCCAGGGCGTCTCCTGCGGCGGCTAGGGGCGAGAGGGCGCGAAACGTGCCTTTCCCTCAACCGTCCCGCCTCCTCGTTCGCAGAAGGAGGTGACGGCTGCCCATGCCCTCTCGCTCCGTACCATGGCCTGAACATGAATTAATTTATTCCAAAAATAAACTTTACATTGTAGTTGAAAAACCTGTTCTCGAATATATCGTTATACGTCAGGCTTAATTCTCCAACTGCAAATTTAAGTTGGTCGACTATTACTCTTTAACTTATAAAGCCTAGTTTTCCTTTTACGTTCATTATACGTAATACTGCCATGAAATTTAGCTGCCAGGGGGGGGGGGGGGGTTCACACACACACTTGACTCTAACAAAAATTAGCACTTTAAACCTTAATATTATCTAGACAGGTTCTTGAATGGAAAAATGGTGTCCACAGACCCGCAATACTTTTGAATGGTCTATCCAGCGATACTCCACGCTACGGGAGAGACGAGAAAAACAAATATCATCACCACATTACGTGCAAGGAAAGCAACCTAAATTTTACGATATTGTTTTACCACTTTGTCGGCGGGATTAATATGTATACCTATGCCAAATTACAGCTTTCTAGTACTATGCGTCTCTGAGGTACAGCAGGGACAGACAGACAGACGGACATGGCGAAACTATAAGGGTTCCTTGTTTACTACGGAACCCTAAATAAAGATGTTTGAATTTGTACTAATCAGAACACTTACAAATCAATATTTATTCACTTCCGAGCTTCATTCAAATTAGTCGTTGGTTCCCGGATTTTATCTATCTTATTATTTCAAACAATCTAAGTACTTAGCTGTTTTATAAACACCGGGTGTTTCTAAAATGCAAATGTACTACGATTCCATCTAAAAGCGTTTGACCAAAATAGAACGAATAATGTATAATAAATTGAGCTGTGCAAACGCACAGCTCAACATTTTTGCTGGACACGGTGGAGCTGTGCATTTGCTGTATACAACTCAAAATTTAGCTGTATGTAGGTAAAGGTGGCATTATTAAGTGGCATTACGTGAACAAGTGGAATTACGTGATTGGTTGGATAAGAGGATGTAGCTGTTAATTAATCTTTTTTTTTAGGTTTCGTAGCTTTTTTATTTACTTTCAAGGCTTTTAATTAAATATGTGTTCCGGTTTTAAGTAAAGTACATGTCATTTAATTATAATGTCTCTTATTAAAATCGATTTTATATTAATATAGACCTATGAAACAAGGTACTTAAATTATAAAGAAGTTATTCTATAATTAATTAACATGAAATAATTATTATTAAAAGAAAAAAATAGTAGGTATCACTATTCATGAATTCAAGGTAACAATTTAACTACGTTTCTTTTTAGTTCACAAAAGCTAAATACTCGTAATAGGTACACAAATAAAATACCTTGCTTAGCTCTATACTTTGTAAGTTAACTACAAATTTCAGTTAGTCGTGACCTGTGTTTCTAATAAAATAGTATATCTCGTAGTAAAACCTTTTTAAGGTAAACGTTTTGAGATAAACTACGTACCGTAAGTAATGGAGATGAGGAGAATTTATTCCGTCTATCCCATTTTTTAAGTTCTACCTAAAAAATGTGCCTACGTTTTTATGGAGAGATGGAAATATCGTATTAAATGAGGTACGGACTACGGTACGTGTTTTTGAGTGGGATACGAGATGACTATTCGGGCTACTCATTCATTCCATTTTTTTATGACATTTCTTTTCCGGGCTAGTTGATGACTGTCAGTTTCAGCTGAAAATATTTTTCATGTCTAATTTGAATTTTTCTTTCATTTTTGTGTATTTTTTTTTTCTGGAAAAAGTTACAGTTTGAGTAGTTGCAGTTAAATAATTTCCACTTACAAACAAAAAACTTCCTTCTTCTTCTTGTCTCTTTAAATGTGTGTACATAAACTATTAAATAAATAAATAAAAAAAATAAAAAAATTAAGGTCACGCAAAATCCAGCTATATACTTTTCCAAACATTACAGCCTTAACAAACCTTAAAACCCAACACAATTTGCGTCTATTTCGATCTTCCTGTTTCGCACTAATAAGCTGAGCGCTGGCTCACGTCTGCGACCACTCGAGCCGAGTCGAGTGGCCTACCGCGTTCGTTAGCGGCCGCATGACGAGCCCCTGTGTCCCACTCCTAGCCTCTTTTCATTAGGAAGTAATCCCAAGTACCTGCCACTCTTCCACCTCATTCCTCCACGTTTGTGAGTAGAGAGTACTTCTGGCCGCTGAATCAGGTGACGCTTTTGTCACTAGATTAAAGAGAACTCGCTTTCTTGGCGCGGCGGTATTCTTCATGAGCTATTTTTGGTATTAAGGTTTTGAGTAAGAAGAATTTTGAGATTTAGGCACTTTTCTTATGTTAGGTGGATTGTACTTATGTATAAAGTTAGATTTAATATTATTTAGATACGATGTTGAAAATTGTATTCCAATATTTACAATGTTTAGAGAGCAAATACAAAATTTTTCCGAAAACTTTGAAACTTTTTCAAAACTAACAAACAAATGCAATCGCAGGAATCTACATATTTATATGAGATCCAATAAAACTGCAAACATTTGGAATCGCATAAAAAGCGTGCGTGTCATACATTTACTCAAATATTTAACAAAATTTAGGTGTCGCCCTGTTTCAAAAAATGACGAGCGAACGGAAACGCGAGCCATCATCCTCCGACGTCGCTAACGGCGTGTGAAAGCAATTTGGTAATGCACTTTTATCTTAGACATTACTCGTACTGCGTGTTTACGAGTATGTCGAAGATAAGAATTCTTCAAAAACGGGAGCGTTCTACAAAGTTTTAAGCTCGGCTTTGGCCTACATTATAAACGTCATACAAATTCAGCAGTTCACGAATCGTAAATCGTAGATAGAGTTGAAGCCAATTGTTCAATTCTATTTAGGAGACAATGAACAAAACTGTATGTCTTTGTTGTAAGGGCATCCGAACGCTCCACTTACGCCTATTATCCGCCGTCGCAAATTGAACTGAGGACTTAGCCGGCACACTCGACGGACTCCGAGCCTAATCGCAAAAGGCTCTATGAGAGAAAACTTAATCCCAACAATTACACTAATGATTACATAACACTGGGGACGCAAAGTATAAACAAAAGCATCTAGTGTCGCACCACTGACCCCGCGCCTAGAGGACGACTATTAAGTAGGGTCGGTTCACTTAAAACGACCTCCGGGATTTGAAACCCCGATTTACTGGACATAGAATGAGCAATAAAAATATAATTACATTGTTTTACTCCGAATTAACGAATAATGTAAGGAAAAAAGGCGAGTAAATTACGTATTTAGGATAGAAAATCGGTACTAAATTACACTTTTGGGAGCGTTATATATAACAAAATAGCGTATATTTCAAACACTCCGAAGCGTCAGTTTTGGGTATTTCGAGTTAGTTATTGTGATACTCGACAAACAAACAACATATATTTATTTTAATATATAGGTATACCCTTGATATATTTATATATAGTAAGTATTGAGTTTAGAATATAAATCATTTTCATATTTCTGTCGATGTTAAGGGGGTCCTGAAAACAATTAAAGCGTCCTTAAGAATTCCACGTGGCGTAATGTATATTGATATTTTACTTAACGGCCGTATGTGGGTTGTAGAACTGGTATGGTGAACAGAAAGCCTTCGCGGCCTGCATAAAACTTGCTTGAATATTTACGCAAAAAGCGTATCGTGGGGATCAATCGGTGTTTATCGGCGGACGCGATCTGTTGCGCGCGTGTGTAAGGCACGTAGCGCGCGTATTATCGCGCTCGGCGATCGCGAAGCGAACGATATTAGTACCATTCGTCTTTGTCGTACCGTTACCTAATTTGAATAATCGTTGGTGAGAATGCAGAGTGATTTGCCGCAGCGCGCCACCGCTCTCAAAGAACTTCAAGCACTACTAATGCCTTTAAGATTCATATACGTTCCATCTGAATTTAAAAACAACGACTAAATTTGCTCCATGTTAAAAGATATTATGAGGAACAATGAAAAAAAGATATCCGACTATTACAAAGAAAGAAGGGAAAAAATTGCCAAGTGAGAATTTTCTCATTACGCCACAAATCAACTGTTAAAACAAATATTTAAAAAGAGAAAGGAATCCGCGGACTACAAAACGCTCCTCACCCTGGCTACTGGCAAATGCGAAATCCGATTTAATTTATTTTTATCGCGGGGCTTTATAATTTCATTTTCGCACTTTCCATTTGGAGAGGAGGCCCGCGCCCGCGGACTGCTGCTCTATCCGAATGAGATCTCCACGAAATCAGGTACAAAAGAACGATAATGAATGCTCACTGCTTGCTACGTAATCTAAATTATTATACAAGTCGAAATTCTTACTTGGCAGCGAAAGAAATCTACTTTATCTCGGGCAACGGGAGATGTTTAATAAAATTAAAATGTCAGAGTTGGGCCTTTTCGATGTTTACGGTCGCTCTGCAACAGTATTCCGATTCAAATCTTTCTCGTCTAAGGAAAACGCTTTAATCGTGTCTGTCAGTCAGTAGATGTCAAATGAAAAACTGTGAGTTTCATTGGATATAAGGAATTTACGAGTAAATAAAGTGAGTCCAGAAATTGCGAAGACGATTCTTCATGAAGTTGTGATGTGTGATCACTAAAATCACTTTAAGTTCTAACATCGGAGTGAGTTAAACGTTAAAGCTCAAACTGTGTTGTAAGAGTGAATTTATTTACGTTGTGTCTCGGAGTTTATTCGATTGTTGTGTCGGTTCGATTGGGACGTAAATATCAGGCGGGCCTGTCTCGGGGAGTTAGAGAAATGCGAAGCACCTCGAGTGTGGCGTGGGTAGGCGTCCCGTCACTCCACGTTGAGGAGTGCATCGGGTGGGACGCGCCAAACTTTCCGCTGTTTCCCGAAATACACGGCTACACGAGGCACCGCCGCCGCGGCGCCGCTCTTCGATTCCACCCTCTGCACTAACTCTATTTTTCGACTTACTTTTCCCTGCCAGCCGTACGACTGACTTATATTAACTTCATAACTTGTTAAACACAACTTTTAGAAATACGAGATAAGTAAGAGCCTTGGAGAGATTCGTAAGAAATGTTTCAGACGGATCATACTTACTTGACGAGTCGGGGTTCACTTAGCTTTTTTGTTGGCTGCATATCGTCGCGACTACTGGCGCGACCCAAAATGTTCGGTATTTTATTGAATAACGAAGATCGGGCTATAATGGCGGATGAAGGCTGAACCATTCTGTAAAACGTAATCCGAATAGAGTGGATGTCTTCTGAAATAACCGTTTCGGTAATTACGTATTGTCACACCAGTGAACTGAGCTGTAATTAGGCAAATGCACCGTGTAACGTGAAGTCGGCAGCGGGACGCGCCGCGCTCCGCCGCCGTGTTGTTCACCGTAATTATTATATAACCGTACTTTTACTACACAATTAAAATTTAAGCGTTCCTAAAATTGTGCGGAAGATTGTACGGTACTCTATTTCATCTCGACAAAGCGTGGTGAGCACCCTAAAAGGTTGTTCTTAAAATCAGAAGTAAATGTTACAACCGTGTATAAATATTACGAAAAGAGGAGCAAATCTTTGCGTTAATATCAGTTCCGAGTAAACCTAGGTAAAAGATAAAGCCATTAGAGAATGAAACCGCACACAAAATAGAATTAATTAAGTTTACTATTGTCAGGGCAGCGGAATATGAAAAAGCGGCGTTCTGTTAAGACGAATCCTACAGAAAGGTTAAAATGTTATCGTCAGCAAGTTTACCGGCGCACTCAGAGTTTATAAAGCACCTTATTCGAAATAACAACGCGAACCACCGCGATGTCTAACTTAAATAAGATTTAATATTCCTATCCGGCAGGAAACTTCTTGAAGGAGCGTGTGTAATCAAAATCTGCACTGGGAAACTTTGCACGGGAATCTCCGAGCAATTGTAGAACCGGCTCGCCGGTAAAAAACTGAAATGAACTTGTCGCTTAAAACTAATTTCATTCCAAACTTTCGTCTTAGAATAGTTTTTTTTTATCATGTTTCGTGCTTTTTCCGTCCTAACTTGTGCACAGTTTAAAAATCAATTTCTTAGAACTCGCCAAAAGGGCAAGTTGCGAGGTGTTTACTCCGGCCCGCCGACTACGGGCCGATGAGAACGAAAACTTAAACCTCTTCTCGCTTGCTACCAGAGAATTTTCTTTTTGAAATTAACCAACTTTTGGAAAAATATTTGCAAACAAGTTTCCTCTTTACAAAAACGAGTATTTTCACAGGTTACACGAAGAATATTAAAAACAAAACTTGTTTTAAATAAAATGTAAAATTTTCGTTCGTCTTATATCTATTTATTGAAGGTTCTATCACGCGACGTTTCGTTCCTATATTTCTGTTTACTGGCCTCTCCCCTATTTGTTCTTTGTGTCGCATTTTCCTTATTATCTACTTACATTTTATTTTGCACGTCGAAACCAGTCGCGGCGAGGAATCAATGAGATAGGGTGAATCAATTTGTGATTTCAATATAAGTAAATTGGGATTACATTGAGTGCTGGAGAGCGGACTTAGCGTGCCCCTGGAGAAATCCTTGGAAGACAGAAAAACTATTAAACGTGACTAAGTACATTTGCGACAGAGCGCGCGGAGTGGTCCTTGTCCTTCAAGAGCGCAATTAGTCCGCTTTTTGCTGCACTCGAATGCTTTGAGTAATGATTGGACGCTGAGCGCGACCGGCTTGTGGTTGTTTACTCTCGCAACAAACACTGATTTATCGCCCGGCACAGTTCGACCACTGCCTACCGCATTTAGCTACATACAATTATAATTATAAAACCGTTTAATATTAATTTGAGGTGATCTGACACCCGAATCACGATAAGGATTTTGTGATATAAATTATAGAAATGCGTCCGTTCAGTTTCTGGTTACAGCGAATGAACTGCAGCAGATACGAACATTTGTGGAAATATATGAAAGTTCTATGTTCGTACAGTGTATGATGCAAATGTGTAGGCGTGGCACAAGAAACTTGGCAGCGAACGCGCGGTCGCACGATCCTGCAAATCTGCGCGCCATGCTTATCAGCTGTGATTCATACTTATGTCGTAAACACAACCACAATGTAGGCGCTACGTACCCCTGTGTATACGAACACTACGTACAAATAATACGAGAGCATGTGGCGACGCTACTCAGTAACTGCGTGCCACCAGACTTCATTTTATTTTGTGGATAAGGACGCTTATATCTCCCTGGGATTCAGTGACGCTTTGTCGACGGAGGAAAGAATGGATCGTGATGAGAAATGTTCTGGAATAATTTATCTTTGGGTTAGTTTTGGGCAACTAAGCTCATGTCTAGTAGTGGATGACGGCTTATGTCTAATTCAGAGACGCGTTTCAGCGGTAAAAATAAAATGTTGCGGACAATAACTGAATAAAAACGATGACTTGCAAAGTTGTGAGGAGGCGAGCCAAAATATCATCGTGCGATACTAAACAATACCTGTATCTCGGTGAAACAATAGAGGAACAACAACATGGTGACGTTAACAACATTTTTTCAGTTGCAGGTCGTTACAAAAATACAGATAACGGCGCACGTGCCGTTTATGGCTGAAGATGTCGAGAGAGAGACGGCACAAAGCGGCTGAGATTTATTGGTCCGCCGTAAACGCGCGTAAGAGGAAGTTTGTATACTGGAGCTCGACGAATCGCAATATTTAACGTTCAACTATTTCCATCAATTTGTTCTATCAAGAAAGGAAAAACTTAAATTGGAGCGATTAAAGCCCGCGCCGGATCGTGATTGATTTCTTGCGCGGGTGAAGAGCGCCCGCGCCGCCCTGCGCCCATTGTGCCCCCAGATTTATTTCTGTTTCACCGTTTTTATTGCGTACTCGGAACTTATAACGAAATAGTTACGGCTGTTAAAAGGTTTTATTGGTTAACCTTCGGCGTATGCGGTCATAAAATAGATTCGTAATCAAAGAAGCGTACGCATACAGCTAGATTTATAACTGTATCACGTGAAAAAGAAACAAATTTGCCCTGCAGAAGGATATAAAACAGGAGATATAGCACGAATTTATCGGTAAATTGTGGAAATCTCAGTATAATAAAATATCTTCTATTGAATATTGTATGAAAAGAGTTTTACGGGTCTCACTCATTTCACTCCATTTTACTAGCTACCTTTTTATGCAGGACCTTTGTATCTTGGAATACAAAATAGCAGTTACGGAGGATGTAAATTATGTTATTACTGATGTCATTGGAGTTCTTACCTGAAACAAAAGAATAAGTGTATAAGTAAAGGAAGATGGAAAACAAAATGACAGACTGCAATTAAAATTGTTAATATCGCGGTGATCAGATTGAGAGAGACGGGTGGCTCCCCCCAAGCCTACGAGCAAATTCACTTAATTTACCGCTCGTGTTGAAGCCCCGCTAAAACTTTACGCACTTAATAAACTCCAAGACGAATTAAAATTCCGTTGGTTTAGTAACAATCGTGTCGGAACGCCGTTAACTCTTTCGCCCGGCACCGAGTTATTAATAAGGGACACGGCTCGGTCGCAGTGATTTATCTACAAAAATAATGACAGTGGCCGCAGCTAATCAGAATTAACAAGTTTATGGGCGGCCGGCGGATTAGCGCAAGTTGTCGTGTCGCACTTCTTTATTTAAATATGCAAATTATTTTTGAGTGTGCGCCGTTTGAGTTCGGTTGCAGGTTGTTTAGCATAAACAAATCGGCGTCGGTGTACGCGCCGGTTCCGAGCCGGCTGCCGGCGTCGTCGGCTGAGTGTTGACAAGCGGCGGGAATAAATAATCTCACTATTAGATGCTCCTTCCTCGTGGGCCGATCGTAAATCAGGACGAGACGAAATTTCCGTCTTATGTGAATGTAAAATTTAGAAAACAATGCCACTGTGTAGTTGCAGAACGAGCTCCCTTTCAAATCCTTGTGCGCGTTAGTTTAGATGCGGCTTAAGACTGATTAACTGAAATTTATGAGCCCTGACAAGAATTTCTTTGAAATTAGTTTAATGTAAGTGACATTAAACTAATATCAAAGAAATTCTTGTTAATATTAAATAACACCTTCGGTCTAAACGTTTTTCTTTGCACATCCATTTTCGGAATAATGGTTTACCAGAATGTTAATTATGTAGATTGTATATTAGGTAACCTATATATTAAAAGCTTGCAGTGTCCCTTTTATATTAACCTATAATGTCTATGCTATCTTCTAAAATCCTGACATATCAGCAAATGTTATTATCTTATCAAAACCATAAAGAAAATAATATAAAGAAAATAAAGATTTTCTTTATGGTTTTGAGTTTTGGTGACTAGAATAGAAAGTGGCTTGTATAAGAAATCATTGAATCAAACATGCGTTTAAAGTGAACTTTACCGAATAATTGTATTGTTTCAATAAAACAAACCAATTCAATAAATAATTTCATAATAAATATTATTTTAGGTACACGAGAATTCCATTAAAGTATGTAAAGTGAAGCTTTTAAAACGTTTCTGTATATCAACACCTAAGTTTCTGCACTGATGTGTTTTATTTTTAATTATTATCATACTACTTTCCTTCCAATGTAAATGTTTAACTAAAAATCAGTTTATTGAAATAGGGTTAAGTATGTTCACCTGTACGCAAGGAAGGAATTTCAGTTTACCTGAATATTTTGGGCAAAATCTTTAATACTCTAGTTTAGCCGGTCCTAACATGTCGGTTTATTGGTGTCTCAATACCGGCTATAACCTCAGAATCCAGGATTAGGAGAAGTAATCCGCTCTGACCCTCCCCAGGACTATAGTGTTATAATCCAAATAGAAGACCTCTACTCCCACTTACTGTGCCCCTGGTAGTATCATAAAATAATGATTCAAATATCCCTTTTGCGTACAAAATTATTCAATATAAATCCTGTAAAACAAAAATAGTCTTGTATTATAAAGATAATATTAAAATATTTTCAACTTTTACGATAGGCAAGCGAAAGTATTCAAATAACTCCGATCATCATTGCGTATTTTATTTCCTTCAATATTCAGTATTTTTTTTTAAATATGAGTAAGATTTTGTTTAAGAAATCAACTTTCATTTTCAAATTTTCTGTAATTTTAAATTTTGGTAATTTTTAACTTTGAATTGTACGAAAATATGAAAGATAAATATAAAAAATCGAATGTTACGAGTAGTTTTACTATTATAAAAAAAATACATATTCCTAGTAAAGTGTCAAAAATTAAAATAACCAACATAAAATCAAAGAAAAATACAAGGTTTTACAAGCTGACTCATTACACGAGTCGGTTAAAGACGTATCTGACAGAAGACTCCAACGTGAAGGGATGACGAGTTAAATAATAACTGAGCCTCCAGATAGCCTTTAATATTGCACTGTGGTTATTATATTTGTGTTTTTGTTTCCTTGTAGTTTGTATGCAAAGGTAGTTTTTGTAAGACTGATATTATACCACATTTTTCACAGAACTATATATATTATTATTTAATTCTTGAGAGAAAAAAAATCAGTTAATATAAGACGAAGAAGTTTTTTTTTCAATTAAGATAACACAGGTGAAAAAGTTTAAGTCAATTAGCAGAGTAGACTGAATAATACATGTTTCTGACAAAAACAAAAAACCTCTCAATTTTATTTATTTGTATCAGACGCATTAAATCAGAAACACTCTAGTCTTTTCTGAACATAAAACTTTAAAGAATGCCAACTAGAAATAGCGAGACATTCGGCTTCAGCTGTATTTAGAAACTCTTAAGTGGCGATAAACAATTTATCATGCCAAATTCGCTCGTATCGGTACTTTTAGTGTACTTGGCAATATCTTGAGAGGTACCAAGAACTTGTAAGAGATTCCGTGTAATCCTCGAGTGAGATTTATACGAGCCGCGTAGGTAACGCAGTGCGGCTACGGCTGTAGCTTGTAGCTACACGCTACGCCACGTAGCGCTACGCCGCGTAGCTACGTAGCACTTCGTAGACGTGTAAGCTTTAAGTGATTCTGGCTGGAATATCATTTTGTACGAACACTAGTTTGCAAAGTTTTAGTTTTATTTTACTGTTTTAAAACTTTAAAATGTAGTCGGAATGGTTTTAATGATACCATTATCTGGTTTGCTGTTTATTTTGTTAGTGAAATGTTAATATATGAAGGCTACAGGGGCAAAACAAGAAAAGTCACAAAAACAAAAAGTTGAGTATTAATATTTTAATTTTTCAAATTTAAAAACTATCTTAAGTGTCACTTAAAATTATAAACTGCTAATAGGAACTTTAGTTTACTTTATAACGTCTTATTTTTAGGAACATAAAATATTGAAAAGGAAATATATTTCATTTAATAATTAAATAATTGAAGTAATTCACTTTTGAAACATACAAAAACTAGTAATGTCCACTGTGTCCCATACAAGGAATGTCCAACTCAATATTTTTTTTACTAATTATAATGAGGAATGCCTTCAAAGTAGGATTGAGGCCTCTCAGAACAAAATCTTTTTAAATCCATTAAGTCCTTGTACTTTTAAATCCATTAAGTCCTTGTACTTTTCTGCACTAATAGGTAGGAAAATTCTGGCAATTCAAATTCACTTGATGTGTCTGATCCAGTTCCCTTTTTTTGCCACTATGGGTGATTTCTCCCTTATACCATTATAATTAATTATGTGTAAAATAACTCTAGGGTGTTCTCTTACACACATTATTTCTCTTTGGGACTGCACAGGAAATGATCATTTTTTGAGGTATTGATTTTGAAAGAATTCTGAAAATTTTCTGATTAGTTCGCCTATTCCTACCTCAATCACCTCAAAGGGTTTGGGTCTTTGGCGACTATCTCTCAGCAAATCATACCACTGGTATGGAACTTCCATGTGGGTTTTTAGATTTATAAGGCCCATATTTTTGTCGCATTCTAAATATGAATGTCCTCGGATTGGATATGTAATTTTGATGGAATCCAAAATTTTCATTTTATGGATAACAAAATGAATGAATCTTATCACTGTGTAGTTCTTATTCTGACCACCTGCTGAATCACAGTATATCTCTAAATGCTTAATACGACTATCCAGGTGGTTAGTTAAATAATGAAACAGAAATGCAACCACTTCATCTGATCCCTTGCGTCCACAGGTTTCAGGATAGGTATAAAAGTAGGAGCTTGCATCTCCCAATATTAAAAGAGTACATTGATAACTGACGCTTGTAATACACATAGTTTGTGGTAATGTTTGGCAGGGATACATTTCTTCTTACGTTCCGTTATAATATGGACCTTCCCTGTTTTGTTCCTGTATACAGTTTTGAGACTTATGTAATACATCTGACTATACTTCTTTTTACGCGTTTTGTGTAACGCCAAATAAAAATATAACGAAATCATTCATCACACGATAAACGAAAATATTGCCATCAAAAATAAACTTTTGCATTTTAGTAAGATTCCTGGTTTTGCACCTGTACTCTTCATATTCCTGCCGGGGTCGCGGGAAGGTACTTATGGGTCACCGAGGCCCCCGCAACACAGGCAACAGGAAGGAATACGGGTGGGTTTTAGTCAGTAAGTGTCTGACACACCCTCCCGCTCCGCCCAGAGCGGGAGAAGTTATTTGATGATTTCCCACCCTCAAAAAAAAAAAAACTCTTTATATTAGTAGTTAGTAAGTTCGTATACATTTTGAGGATTTTAATTTACACAAATTAAAACATACACCGAATAATTTTCGATGATACCAGAATTTTTCAAGAGGATAGTCAAATATTTCGTTAGATACTTATTAGTGAGGAGAAAAAAGAGAATAAAAAAATTCCGACAAGTCAGTTCATTGCTTTCATTCCGCCGTCATTGTGCAGACATTATTACACAAGGCATTCTGAGAACTCAGTCGACGTACTTCGTAATCGAAAAAAGACTTAATATTTCACGATACGCGGATAAAATAAAGGTTTATTCGACAAAAGCGTATTCGTCTGAATACGTCGTACGTTGTAGTACGGGGATTATGGTATCAAAACGCGAGTAAGCAAATAAAGTAATACGGTGTATCACCTGCTCGCGATATGTCCTTCCCACGCATTTGAGCGTTCCTCTAAGTAGGTACAACGCTAATTTGCTTTTGTTCATACATTTACTCATTTACTTTAGCTATTTCGGTTACTCGTACGCACTCGAGTGAGCACACACGTGGATTAGCTAGTGTACTTAAATTAACAAAGTGAATATGTGATGTTAAAAACGCAAATATTAACATAATTTCTCATTTTCAAATGTATACGGTTTAGGGAAAAACATTCAAGTGATGCATTTTGTTTTAGATTAGATTCTAAGTTGTATGAATTTGTGATGTGCTGGAATTTAGACGGGTTTTGAAGAAATAAGCAAATGAAAAATTTAAACCTTTCGCCAAAATTGTCTTCTAAATGTACAGTTATTTAAGAATGGGTTTTGAATATGCAAGTGTCAACGGTTTCTTTAATTTAATTTGAAATAAGCACTATATCTTTTATTTATAGATTATTTTAAAAGACTTCAACGACCAAACCTGAGCGTTCAGGTCTTAAAACCAAAAGAACCAACCCCGTATCATTGCAACATATACTCGTATATCTTCAACTGCAAACAGATCGAAGTCATAACTTAATTCCCAAAGAGTTTAACATCGCATCGATTAGTCATAGGAAGTTCAACTCTGTTAATCAACAAGCGGGGAAGATAAAACCGAAAGTTCAATCGTAACTCACGTTATGATTACGGGTAACTCCTGTCATCAAAGTTGTCGAAACGCTGAAGGGAAGCGTGAAATGATTAAGGCTTGAGATAATACGGTTTGGCTAATGAAGCGGCGTGTCCTCTGGTATTAAGGCAACTTGGTGACATTCGTGTATGCTCGAGTTTGGTCCTAATCTTGGTAGTAATGTTAGAGCTCGGCTTGCTTTGGGATAACTGGTTAAGTCTCATTAGCAAATGTACGGTCGGCATTCGTTTCTTATTGTCGTCTGATTTAGCCTAATTTTTTGAGCAAAGTTTTTATTTGCAGCCTAGACTAGTATTTTTTGGTTACTCTTGTTTTGTGTTTACTAATTGTCACTTTGGCATTTATTATATATTCAGAATTTTATTGATTCAAGGGCAGAGATTTTTCCTTTATCCTTTCATATCGGTAATTACAGAAACAATTAAAAAGCCATTGTGTATTGCGTAGATCTACGTTCCGGCTACGAAAATGTTTGCAAGTGAGCCGTTTTCATTTTCTAAATACATAGAATGCCCATTTTCCCATCATAACCTCATTTTCCTCTCGTATGCCCTAAAACCGCCTAAACCTGTCCCAAAAGTTCTGCAAATGCGGTGTTTTCCGCGCATGGACGGTGATAGCTGTGGACGAAAAGTTGCGTATTTTCGATCAACTCGTAGAGGGCTCTACGACAAACACGCTACTGTTAAGAATAATAAACTTCGGCGTCCTCCTATTCCTTGGATAACGACAGGGGTTCGAATGGCGATGAGGCGTAGGGATCGAGCCTTTTGTAAATTTAAAAAGGATCGTAGTGAATAAAATCGCAACTTTTTCAAAGCTGCTAGAAATCGGTGTAATCAGATGATACGCAACGCTAAATGCCGCCATATTCTCGAGAAAATATCTCCTTCTTCACCTGCTAATATCTAGAAGTTCCTTGGTACTCTTGGTATCGGAAGACCGCGTCATGTGGATTTTCCTAATACGATTGGCGTTGATAATATCAACCATCACTTCACAACCACCTGTCATTTGTGATGTCCCAGACGGTCGATTTCATTACTGGCTTAGCTAGTCCCATAATAGAACCATTTCACTTCACTACGGTCACCTGTGGTGTATGGCCTATATTCGCCCATTCCCTAAAATCCCAAGTCCCTCCCTACCCAGCCACTTTCGACCTATTTCCATTCTCCCATTCCTGTTAAAAGTGCTTGAGGCACACACAAGCAGTTTACGGGGTTTGTTCACCAGGACAACCTTGTTAGCTGTTTTCAGTCTGGATTAAGGTCTGGACACAGTACAGCCTCCTCTCTCCTTAAAGTGACTGGTGACATTAGAGAAGCGATGGAGGATACCAAGGTTACCGTTTTGGTATTAATTGACTTATCCATTGCCTTTAATACCGTCATGATATTTTCCTCTCACACTATGGTTTCACCCTCGTGTGAAACTATAATATGAGAGAGGATAGACTAACCATATAGAGAGGATAGAGAACCATTCCAGGGCCTCGGCTCTGGAATAGTTCTCTTCTTATCTTCGGGGTCGTCAGCAGTCGGTTCGCGTTGATGAGAGCTCATCGAGTTGGGGCGTCCTGAATGCCGGTGTTCCACAAGGCGGTATTCTTTCTCCACTGTTATTCTCCATCTTCATTAGTTTTATTACTCACTGTCTTCGATGTCCGTATCATCTTTATGCTGATGATCTTCAGTTGTATACAGCTGAGTGGGTAGAAGGTTTATCGGACGCTATAGAAGATGTAAACCGAGACTTAGACGCTATCAAAAAGTGGTCTGATAGTTTTGGGGTGTCAGTGAACCCTTCAAAGCGCCAGGCCATTATAATTGGAAGCTCGCGAATGATGGGTAGGGTGGCACTTAGCTCTCTTCCTTCTCTTATTTTTAATGGTACCGTCATACCCCTACGGTTAAAGATCTCGGTTTGAATCAACGCTGGTCTGGCAACGCCAGGTGTCTAGTGTTAGTCAAAAGGTCAATGGTACTCTGCGATCCCTGTATCGTCTATGAAGCTTGTTGCCCGCTAAGACGATGACTATGCTTGTGCAGACTTTGATTTTCCCTATCATCGACTATGGTGACGTGTGCTACTTTGACTTGAACGCGGTTTTGCTGGATAAGTTCGACAGACTACTCAACCGTGTGGCATCCAGTTTATATTCAATATAAGGAAATATGACCATGTGTCGAGCTACAGGTCTGAGCTCAAATGGATGTCCATTCGCCAAAGAAGAAGCTTGCGCGCTTTGACCACACTTTTCTCCCCTCTCAACTCTCCCACCCCTCCTTTTTATCTTATCTCACTTCCAATATCTATGTTCTTCGCACGCTTAAAGTCTGCATTCTTCCAACAATATTCTTCTTCTCTGTCCTTCTCATACTTCTGACTTTGTTCATTCTTCAATTCATATTCAGTCCATTGTTCTCTGGAATGCGCTTCCTCTTGATATCAGGACGGCCACCAGTCGGTATGCATTTAAGCGGAAATTGCAGAGTTATTTTCAAAACAAATAGCGTAGAGTCATCTCAATTATGTATTTCTTTTCCTTGAACTTGTATGTATATTTATATGTACAATGTATATATTGTAGTAAATATATTGTATTTGTATTATAATTTTGTAATATAATTATGTACTTTGTGTACCTATTCTATTTATAATCTATTATCTTATGTTTTAATATTTTTCATTATTATTATTTCCTCTCAGAGCACCTTGCCATCTTATCTCTTCACCACCCTTAGTTGACTGGTAGAGAATGCTTAAGGCATTAAGTCCGCCTTTGTACCTAATTGTGTGCGAGAACTTTAAATAAATAAATAAATTACTAAAGCACAGTTCAAGTTTTCTATCAACATTTCCTAAGCACCAAATTCCATAATTAATCCAAGCCACTAAAGCGTAAAAATAAACCGCTCCACAAACACTACAAAACCCACATCTTCCCCAATAAACCCTACAATTAATTACCAAACATGAACATAATTCGGAAGTCCAACTATTCGAGATCAAATGGTAAGCCGGCTTGACGAATCCCATGATGCCTTCCATCTCTGCTTAGTTGGATTAGCTCGCATCATTAATCGTTGGAATTGCGTTCGACCCTCGCGACCCGAGAATCTTCAATTAGAAACAAACTTCACTATAACAAACGCATCGATTGGTACCTCTGCGTTAACGGAGTTTGATTTAAAGTGGGGCTTTGAAGAACAACTTGGGACTGTTTTGTTTGTGTGTGTTTGAGTTACGGTAGCCTATTGGGAAAAAGGACCAGTTAAATAATTTGTATACGATAGGTAGGTATTTGGTTCTTATGTGTCCCGTTAACTGAATTTAAAAAGAGATACAATAATGAAGCAGTAAGTACAAGTATTACATTATGGAGTTGTCAAAAAAAATCATCCTGTCCAACTTTTGAGGCTTTATTCAAAGCACCGAAAAATTCGATGGTTTTATATTCTGCCAATATGTGAGCACATTTTTTGGCATTAATTTTCAGTCTGTATGTATAGTAAAGCCACGATAGGAACGCCAGACTCGCAGAGACGTCAACGATCAATCAGGCGTATGACTAGCGCCATCTATCAATATGTCATGGCGGACGACGTACCACGCCAGATGGCAGCACTGCCGAAGAGAAATTAGAAAACAATTTTCGACAAGTGATACCTATACTACTTCTTTAGCAGTGTTTATAGGCAAATTTATTAGTTATGAACTTGCTGGTTTTGGTTTGGAAATAAACCATCAATGTTATTAACTTGTACATAGTTGAAATAATGGCTGCCTGGTGGTAGGGATTTATTCAGGCAGATTATCTGATTAAACCAGTGTTATTATGAAATACGAAAAGGAAAACTTTAAGGAAGTATTTAAGAGCCTTGAAAAATTCGCAAAAAATGTACGAAATTACCCAAAAAACAGAAGTAATAAAAAATAATCACGAATAACATTTTCTAAAGAATTTGCCTAATATATTCATTGAAAATAAAGCCTCATTTTATAATGCGGCAGAAGATGATCTTTATTTTTTTATTACGGCGGAAAGCGGGCCGTTCGGTACAATTTAATCACGAATTTAACGTCCGCGGCACGTTCCCGGTTCGGACACTTTTATGACATCAGACACTCGGCGTTAAATGCTGAGGCTTAAAAAGGGTTGATAGCGAGGCGCCTGTCACCTGGAAAAGCTTGGGACATAGCGGTACCTTCATCATAGTGCCACCGGACGTTCATTGATAATTAATGGGTTGTGCCAGAGTAACGAAAACAAACGACTGGTGGCACGCGCACGATAACGATTAATATCTTCGCGGCAGCAAAAACAGACCTTCGTTCGTAGTCTTGGTGTGATAAATCATATCTCCTCGAGGCACAAAAATAAATGAAGTTAATGATAAATGACGACGAATACGACGAGTGCCACCGTCGATTGAGTGGAGTGAATTTGAAAATTAAAAACTGTCTGGCGAAACGAGGGGGTGCATGCAAAAAAATAAAATTGAAGACCCTCTTTGCTTCCAGTCCACCCCTATTAAAAAGTCAATTTTTACCTATGTACTAACAGAAGACAAACGTCTATACTTAAATATCAAATATTTATTATTTATTACGATTTACACTAAGTAAATAAATGATAAATGATTTTATTTCTGTGAGTAGGTTTGTACAAACACTTTTACACGTCAATCATATTTTATAAACAAGACGTGCTCGGGTCGGCGTTTCCTATCTGACGAAAGGCCGAAAGAAACTCAAAGGTCACAGTCTCTTTTAAAGACCAGACATAATCTTGGTCAGATCATGTGAAGACCATGTAGATTGGTGTCTGAAATAGTCTGTGGAAAGAACCACAATGATTGAGTGGATCTGTCCAGTCAGTGCACGCATTTGTCAGTAATCGGGCAGCTCAACCCAGAACTTTAGGAGCACAACGATTCTACGAACAATACCAAAGAGAGGACATTTGGATAGGCCGCATAAATTACTCAAACTACCAGACCATGATAAAAACTAACTGACAAAAAAAAAACAATGACCCACATATTTATCACATTCACAATAATTAAAAAATATATAAAATTCATTAATGTCAATATGTATATAAAAATCCGGACATAATTTTGGACCGGTCATTGTATAAAAAAATAATCACATAATAATCCCAGTTACATAAACCTTACTATATTCCACATAAAGTCTACATAAGGTACGTTTTTAGGCAAGCAAACTCTCGATGTAACATTTCTCGTAGCAGATTGCGTAGCCGCGTAGCCATTTCGCCGGCCGTAACCGAGCTACATTAGTCAATCAGCTGTGTCTAGTGAATGTACATTGGAATCACTACACTACCGTAGTCTCGCTACGGCGTAGTATTTATCTTAATGTACCTAGTAGATAGCCTTACATAGACACAAATGGATATATTCTAGAAGGATACGAAAATGTGGGAAAACATTGATGCGTTATGGAAAACATTTCTTCAATATAAGATCTACTTTCGAGATTTGGGGTCGGCTTCCAATCAGACCAGATGCAGTTAAGACCAGTATTATAGTGGAGGAACTGCCTAGCTATTTTAAAGAGTAAATACTAACAAACTACTTAAATAATACGATATCTATGGACAGTTCGTCTCAATTGTATAATTTGAAAAGACTCTTTATTTGATTTTACGATAATGGTCCCAGAAGCGAACCCCGGTCGTCCCCAGGTTATACCTTATACATAGTCTCGGAAATTGCGTTAACCACATTCGAGTACCAGGAAATTAGAAACGTTCAAGGGTATAATCGAATGTCTCTCTCTAACAGAAATAAACTTGCCGTATGTTATTGATGTGGTTCTGTATCCATTTGAGCGTAATGCAACGTGCTTTGATTTTTCGGTTTCCGTTGATAATGGATAAATTGATTTTACGCTCGCACTTTGATCTTAAAAGGGGGATGTATAAGAAAAAAATTGGATATTGTTTGAGAATTTTAAGATAATATCAAGTTCCTCATAATCTTTCTATTCATTACTATTATTATAAAAGCTACTTAAGCACATTCAAGTTAAGTGTGTGAACTTTGCAGACTTGAATATCCGTAAAGAACTTTGTGAAACAATTGACGGGAGATGGGGAGACTACAAAGACAATTGACATTCGATTAGCTTTCAATTTTAGCGCTCTCACTCCCTTTTCAGTAGGAGCACTGCACTAATAAGTTCCGATTGATTCAATACATTTTTCTGAAGATAGCGCCGGTAAAAACGGAGACAAACTGCGCTAATTACTTTAGTGATCCTCCGTCCCCAGCCTCCAAAGTAAACGACTCCGCTTTCAGTGTAAACAACCGCTCAACTTTACCAGGAAAAATTCGTAAACCCACTTATTTACGTCTCAGAGGTATACAGTGACAGTGCGACGACATAACAACTTCGTACGACGTACTCAACGTACTCCGCAGTATAAAAATAAAATAGGTTAGTGCACCGCTGTACTTATAATATCCCACTAACTAAAACATTTAAGAAAAGAAACGGTTCTAAGATTTCAAATAAATTCCATTATAGTTAAAAAGTTCAGAATAATTTTGCATATTTTTCAGCGTTCAAGAGATTCCTGAACATAATATAAAACTAGTTTTACCTGATATTTATTGTAATAAGTGTTTGTTGTACTTTAATTCTTAACAAAATTGTTTCAGGAATATTGCGAGCTTGTATTTCAAACAATTCAGTGCCGCGGGATAGGCGGTGTACTAAACTAATATAGCAGAAAAAAAATATTGCAAAAAGTCCGAATCTCAAGTCGAGCAAGAATTATCCAGATATTATATTTCCGAACGTATTGATCCCTCAGGATACTATGTTCGGTTTCGTTTCGGTAGAAGTTTTCAATCCCTCTGCGTTTTGGGAGTTGCACTGGACAATCTTATCAGGGAGGGAAGAGGGGAAGATTTTCCACTGTCCGGCGCCCTCTCACCTTGGAGGATTTCCCAGGGCGCCAAGGCGGGCCAGCCGATTGGATTTCAAATTATTATGCGTGTATTTGACCGGCAAAAGATTTACATTTTTTAACGTCGGAACTTTTTTTTACGGAATTATGGGGGTTATGTCGGGTCTGTCGCTGGGATTTGGAATTGAATATTTTATTTGTGTCGGTCGCGTTACGGTACATGTCTACTTTTGTGATTATGCGCGTTTTAGTATAATTTACATATGTAAGTATGTTTTGAATAACATGAGGCAACTTGGACGTAAATGAGTTTATTATTAAAGTAAACGTCGGAACGTAAAATATGTTTTGCATTATTGTGATGCCTTTGTAGTTTACGTTGTCGTTGAACCTAAATGATCATAATATACAATATCTTGCCATTTTAAAGTGTAGTGTTGCCATTTTAGTATATGTAACTAATTGTCAATAAGGGAGGGTGGTAGTAGTAAGTAAGTGGTCGTAGGCGGTGGAAGCAAACGAAAGTTCTTAGTAGAGATCGCATTAGAGACCGCTCGGCCCACGACTGTCGGAGATAATGCTATTGCAATACCCGAGATCCGATTGTATTGGCAAATTGGATCAAATGCAGCGCTCACCGTACAAAAGATAAGAGCCGGATACGGGTATAGCAGTAATATTATGTTGCGGCTATCTTCCCGGATCGCCCCCGTGTGCGGCTCGTGACGATCGAAACGATCGCCCGTAATCGCTCCGTGTAGTTTCCAACTTTTTTTGAATCTTTTCATTCTGTTTGCCATTTCTTTTGTTGCGGCGCAATCGATTTCCAACCGGATTATCAGCTTATATCATTTTGTGAGCTCATTCTCTGCTTATAAATTTTCATCGACCTTTTTAATACAATGGGTCTAAGAATGGAAGGATCCTTTTTTGTTTATATTTTTATTCCCTCGAGTTAACTGAGATGCTGAATACGAGTTTTGAGTAGTGAACGATAAACTCTGAAAATATCCTGTATTTAGAGTCCAGCGTGACAGTTAGCGCTACCTGCATAACATAGAAAAAACAGCTTCTATTTTTTAACAGACGTAAATCTGATAATAAAGTAATGTAAACGCGACGGTTGCAACAAACATATCGTGAGCAACAAAAAAATATTTGTAATAACGCGCGATATGAAGCGCCGCGAGCTCTACGTACCAATGTTTTTGCGACCAATGAAAAAATATCGTCCATGTAAACGACAATGCAGATTATTATTACCCGTTGGGGACTCATAAAGAGTAACACAAGAAACATGGCGGATTTACGCGGCGCACAGATAAGATACGACACCTTTCCGACGTTGTATATCTTTCTGTATCACGATGATCGACCAAACAGCGGGCCTCATTTTCTCGTTACGGGGTGAATTTTAAATTCGCTGCGAGGGTGTCCCACTCAACTATGTATGAAGGACCGGCCTCTCCATGCGATTCGCATCCGGTCGCACGCATACGCTATGAACCCTCATAGTCTGCCCGAACTCAAGGTAAACCGATTACGTGCTAAAAATTCATAAAGCCATTGTCACCTTCGCATAAAGGTTCTACATTTAGTAAATGAGATCGCCGATTACACGTGGCGTATCAACGCGACGTCAATAAACCAAAATGCCTCTAATAAAAAATACAACGCTAAAACTCGGCTCAACAATTCATCATGTAGCAATGTTTGAGAGACGGGAAATTAATAATATCATCAACCCTCATTGTAAAGCGAAAAATCTCAATTGGGACGTGATAAACAATACGGCGCGCCTAGGTTATCTCCCCTTGACTTATGATATCATTATTTCTCTTTTTGCAAAAATTTACCGAGCAAAAACAAGAGCGCGGTAGGCATACTAATTCTCCTCGGTCAATATATTGGTATCGGCGGAACGCCCGCAGGACCCTTCCTAATATTTTCAAAAGCAAAATCTTTATACAATAAAACAGAAGCAAGCAATTTCAATGTTAAATCTCATAATTCAAATTTCTCTCGTTGTTTACCGGGCACGCTTCGGCGGCTATATAAACTCTCAAAATCTACCCACATCCGTAACGAAAGCCTGCACCGTTATTTATGGAAAGCCACGTTTCATTGTTGTTGTCGGTTTTCATTTTAACGCTTAATTTTTTTTCTATTTATTGTATTTTTGTGATCGTCGGAGTCTACAAAATGATTTGTTTTTCGGTTTGCTCTTCCGACGCGCTTAATTCCGGTGATATTTGATTTATACGAACAGCGATACTCCACGTACTTACGGTCGGCACTGAATAGATCACGCCCGAAGACTAATGCGTTCCCAAGACATTCTCTTGTTTTGCGTCGTGTGGATATGGGACCATTGGGTCCACTGTCGATCTCACATAAACCGAAACGATTTACCGGAAAATATCGCTTATTTGCATCACCAACACATCTGTCCGTGCGAACGTAAAACATTCGGACGTAAAATCGAATGGACGAAATAAGATATAAATGGCCGCTTGCACATAGAATCTCGGATTTTACAACCATCTCGTATATCTTTAAGTGAAATATGGTCCGATATCATATTCAATCGTCCCGGCATTATATTCAGGAAACTTAGATAAGTAAGTAGATATTTACCGAAAACAAAATTTGATTCTTCGCAATTTTATAAATTTTAACACAATTTATGGCTTCTAAATAATATTTTGAAGTTTTCTACAGCATGCAGCCAATAAATCAGAGCACAACTCCGCAGTATCTACGTACAAGAATAGATTATACCAACGATGTCGTGAAGAAAACTGTAGCAAACAGATTTATCGACGAATTTGTATGGTGAGTAGCTTGGACCATAAAATTGTCTTAAGGTATATGCTTCTATCTAGTAAGGAGCAATATATATTTTAAGGGGAATATTCAATATACGTAACGTAAAACTATCCAAGTATTATTAAATTGCACTTTCAATTTTCATATCGAGTTGCCTTTTGAGCTAGTTGTTGGTGGACGTGCTGTCGATTTTAACGCTTATCCAAAACTACTTGCTTTTAATTTCATTATTAAATTATCGGTGCCTCTCTTACTATCTTGTGTGAAGTGTCATATACTGTCTGCGCCATCTTGAAAGCTGTAGCGCGCTGTCCCTCTCGCCGGTTACTCGTCAGAAATATTTGAAATAAATATTTTGTGATTGGAAAAAGTATCACACTTCGTGGGGCGCGAACCAGCGACCGTGTGTGCACGGCGGGTGGAGGCGGCCGGCTTGACCAACTGAGCCAACTGTACGTGAGATTTGCACTGTGAATTTTTGCACTGGTATCTATTGCCTATATTGCGTTTGCTGTTGAACTTTTACGAGTCTTTTTATCATAATTTTAATTACGCCAACATGATTCGTTCACCGGATAGCAAAATAAGCAAGTCAAACCCTGATTTGTGCACGAGTAATGAACCAGGTACCAATGTCACCCAGAGAAAACGGAAGCAGCCTGACTGTGAGCTAACCCAAGCTATTGCCTTGTTGTCTGCTGAGTTGAAGAAGAATATTGACGATCTCCGAGCCGATATGAATAGCCAGTTCACAAATATTAATGTGAATATTAACAACCTTCGGGAAGAGTTCAATACTTTGTCTCTAACCTCGGCCCAAATTCAAAATGACGTTAAGGAACTGCGTACAGAATACGTCGTTATTAAAAAGAATATATCGGAGCTGGACACAAAGCACAATGAATTATCACAGACGGTTACGGGGTTGAAGTCTACAGTGAATTTCAACTCAGATAACTATGTAGATTGTGAAAGACGTCTAAAGGAGCTGGAACGGAATGTTAATAACTCGGCGGCCTCGACTGTTGAACTATTGGAAAGAAAGATCGATTCTTTGGAGCAACAGGCAAGACAGTGTAATATTGAGATAGGTAATATGCCGGAAAAGCGCGGTGAGAATTTAATTACTATACTGCAGTCCATTGGTTCAGCGCTCAACATGTCTCTAACGTCGAAAGATATTGTATCCATTCACCGTGTTCCACATGCACATTCGCAAAATAATCATCCGAAGAATGTCATTGTCAAATTTACGTCTAAACTAATGCGCGACAATGTTCTCAGTGCATACCGGTTATCTAAAGGACTGACTTCAGATCGCATAGGCCTGTCTGGTGCCCCGTGTCGCATCTACATGAACGAACACCTAACGCTGCGCAACAAGGATTTGTTTCGAAAATGCCGTGCAGCCGCTACGTCAAACAAGTTCAAATTCGTGTGGGTCCGGAATGCGACTATCTTGGTCAAAGAATCTGAAGACTCCTCCACGCTCGCCATACGTACGGAAGATGACATATCCAAGAAGATTAAGCCAAATCACGTACCTACAACTACGGCTACGGAACAAGCATGTTATACGGGTTCAGCCGCCTGTCCCAACTAGGTATTTCGATATGTATTTATATGTCTTCTATGTATTTTTATGCTTTTTTGGCTCACTTTTTATTTTGATATGTTCTGTAACATACTTTAAACAGTTTAAAATACTAAATAAGCGCCAAACTCACAGTAGCATTAAGTTTCTATTTCGTTTTTGCCTTTATTTGTTGTTCACATTGATCTCTCTATTTTCAATCCGTGTTGCTTTATTTATGCATACTTTTTGTATTCTATTGCGGTGTTTCTTAAAGTTACGTCTCAAATCTTCCAATTTACCACTTATAATTAATATGCATATGTCTACCAAATTTAAAAATGTTGGATAATCTTTCGATTTACTATCAAAACTGTCGAGGGATCAGGACCAAACTGAACACATTATACATTAATATATTGTCGCATGCATACGATATCATAATTTTGACTGAAACTTGGTTGACGCCGGATATTTCCGGGAACGAATTTATTGATTCTAGATACACAGTTTTCAGACACGATCGCGATCGAACAGTTTCAAATAAAAAAGATGGGGGAGGCGTCCTAATAGCTGTCTTCAAAGATCTTATTCCATGTTCTCTCACACTGTCACCCCCATTAATTCTACCAGAACATCAAATAATTAAGGTCCCCCTTTATGACTGTAAAAACCTACTTGTTTGTGCCACTTACATACCTCCAAACACCTCAGATGAAATTTATGAAAAATTCATGAATTCGTTGTCGAAATTATTTGATGATCCCTATATAGAACACATTATTTTGATAGGCGACTTTAACCTACCTGAACTTAACTGGATTAATACACCTTCATACATGGTGTGTGCTTCTAATAGCACCTATTCAGATACAAGTAGGCATCTACTAAACTTTTGCTCACGATTTGATTTGAATCAATTTAACAATTTTAATAACTGTAACGGACGTATTCTCGACCTGTTTTTTTGCAATACTCATGCTGTCACTTACAAACCTAGTATCCCTCTTTTACCTATAGATACCCACCATCCCTCATTTTATATACAAATACCATTTAAAAAACCTTCGCGAATGCCTAAACAGTCAAATATAAAACCACTAAATTATCACAAATCTAATTACACTGCAATAAATACAGACATTAAAAACGCTGATTGGAACATCTTACTCGATAATTTACCTCCTGATGAAGCCGTCTCTATTTTCTATGAAAAAATATACGAAATTATTAAATTACATACTCCCACTCACAAACCTAAAAACCTTAAATTCCCACACTGGTTCACTAAATCTCTTTTGCATTTATTTAAAATGAAATCTAGAACGTGGATTAAGTGGAAGAAATATGGAAATATCAGCGACTACGAACTGTTTTCTATTTACAGAGCAAAATTCAAAAAACAGGCTGACATATGTTATAAAAAATATATGAATTTTTTAGAGGACAGCGTGGCAAATAACATTAAAGCATTTTGGACGTACGTTTCTAATCGTAAATCCACTAATAGTATTCCAGCTACAGTTTACTATCTCCAACAGTCTTCCAATGACCCTACTACTACTTGTGACTTGTTTTCAATTTTTTTCCAATCCGTTTACGAACCGTCTACCTTTGATTATAATTCATGGGTTCCGCCTCCCGCCAATCCTGATAACGATATTAATATTTGTAATTTGCACTTTTCTTTATACAAAATTAAAAAAGAACTTAAATCATTGGATGCCTCTAAGGGTCCAGGGCCAGATGGTATTCCTTCAATCCTTTTAAAAAATACTTGTGACACATTGTGCTTTCCGTTGTTTATATTATATAATAAATGCCTTGCCTATGGCGTATTCCCTGATGTGTGGAAACGAGCAAATATTGTTCCAATCCATAAAGGCGGCTCCAAGAGTGATGTATCTACATATCGCCCAATCTCATTGTTGTCGGGGCTTTCAAAACTTTTTGAAAGATTAGTGCATAGTGAGATATATCCTATCATTCAAAGTGTAATATTAAAAGAACAACATGGGTTCGTCAGGGGAAGGTCCTGTATAAGTAATCTCCTTATTTTCACAACACATCTGTTTGAAGGTTTAGACAAGAGGCAGCAAATTGATGCTATTTATACTGACTTCCAAAAAGCGTTCGATAAGGTAGATCACCAGCTATTACTCAACAAAATCGCATTCAA
This sequence comes from Atethmia centrago, assembly GCA_905333075.3. Classification (NCBI taxonomy): domain Eukaryota; kingdom Metazoa; phylum Arthropoda; class Insecta; order Lepidoptera; family Noctuidae; genus Atethmia; species Atethmia centrago. The sequence goes on along the minus strand of HG995378.1, from coordinate 21,258,581 downwards.
CGGCATTAGAGGAGATTTGCTGCGTTGGTTCGTGTCGTATGTCACTAATAGGACGCAGAAAGTTGTCATTGATGGGTTTGAATCTCATACGATAAAGGTCACTTCAGGAGTCCCCCAAGGCTCAATTTTGGGGCCACTCTTGTTTATCTTATTCATCAACGACATCAAATATTGCTTCAAGCATTCAAAGTTCCTACTATACGCGGACGATTTGAAAATTTATAAAAACATTACTGTTCAAACCGACTGTTTAGATTTTCAGAAGGATCTTGACTGTTTCTCGGAATACTGCACTATTAATAAGCTTCAACTTAGTGTCTCTAAATGTTACAGCATTACGTTTACTAAGAAAAAACATGTGTTGAATTCCAATTACTTTCTCGGAAACACTGCCCTAAATAGGGTTTCATCCCTCCGTGACTTAGGCGTAAATCTTGACTCAAAGCTCCATCTTGATACCCATGTGGACAACATAGTCAATAAGGCTTATAAACTGTTTGGTTTCGTAATGAGAGCGTCTAGAGACTTTCAGCGGCCTTCTACCTACTTGCACCTATACAAAGCAATAATAAGACCACAACTTGAATACGCAGTACCCATCTGGAACCCTTATTATAAAAAGTACGTTGAGATCATTGAGTTGGTTCAACGTAAGTACCTCCGTTCCATGCATTACAGATGCTGTAAAACCAAAATGTCATATCAGTTATTGCTCGAAAAATATAACCTCATGACCCTACAATCCCGTCGCACCCTACTTGAAATGATGACTCTGTTTAGTATATGCCGTAATAAATTTGATTGTACTGATCTTGTGAACAGTTTGTGCTTCCTGATCCCTCGTACTGTAATTGGTCGAGAGGTTCGTTCGAGACGCCTATTTGCTACTTCATTTTGTCGAACTAACTCAGGCGCTCGCTCGCCATTACATCGCTTGGTTGATACTTATAATAAACAGTTTGGCTCTACTGATATTATGTTTCACAGCAAAGCAATATTTAAAGGTGAAATTACAACCATTTTAAGAGATCATAGCCCTAGTAAATAATTAGTTAATAAGTGCTTTTTAAGTTGTTCTGCTTACAGCTAGCTATTCTGTATGGTAATCTGTGGATAACGTCTTGGGTAGTGTATTTGTTACTTTTATTTAAGTTTTATATTGTATGCCTACGGTTTAATATACTGCTGTTTGTTATTCCAATAAAATAAAATAAAATAAAAAAAAAAATAAAATATCAAAAGCTAGGTAGGATCGATCGTATCCGACAGACTAGTGGCTGGATTGTGTTCGTCTCAATGACGCTTTTAAGTCGGGGTTAAGGTTTTATGTGTGAACGGAAGAGTCAGCTTGAATGACGGGGGGGTCTCGCATCTAGTACGTACTCCACTACGCGCTCCTATCATAAAAATGTAATTAAAATTCACATCATCCGCCCCGACTAAGTTGGAGAGACCGGGATAACTATTCTATTGTTTTGCCATGTACGACGTTGCCCTCACAGTTTCATCCCATTTAAATTACGTACAGCGAAAAAGGGTTAAAAGAATTTGTTGAAACTAGCTTTGTTCGAATTAAACAACAATAAAGTGATTTAATGGGAGCTCTTAGCGCTCAGAGCGATTTCTTTTTAAACAATCTATGTAGTATCGCGTTTGGAAAACATTTCTCGGAAATAACGAGATACGTAAATTACGTTTTGTTCAACAATAGGTACTCGAATCGTGCCGGGGTTTCTTGTAAGATGAGAGTTATATTGATTCGCAAATAAGAACTTATCCATGCGAAATGAAATATACTTAAATCGAAAATCCTTGAAAGTATTACACGATGTTTTGTACCGACCCATATTGTTTTATTGCATCATTTGCTCCATACGGGCGGAAAATAATTTTAAAGGATTATATGGCTTGTTTATCAAAAACTCGGCCTTACGACCAGTTTCAGGCAAACAGCGTGTATTAATAAAAGCATTTAATAAAAAAAAGAACCTTCAATCCTTTCCCCAACACGTCAAGCGCCCAAATTGTTTGACAAACACATCAAACGGCCGCAAAATTTTAATTCAAACATGTAAAAAAAAATTCAAACGTAATTTCATTTTGCTGTTCATAAACATCCTGGGTAAAATTACGGGTAAAAACGTTGTTTTACTGCCGTGACGTCACGGTCTAATGAAGGCATTACTCACTTATCTATCGTGATACGTACCTGGAATCAAAAAGAAAGAAAATAAATTAGTAAAATAAAAGAAAGGTGAAAAGTAGGCACGCGAACTGCTAACGTTTATAAATAAAAGCGAACATTGAATTATTGCGAGGAGACAACGCCAAGGTGTGGTGGAATATCATTTTTCAAGAAGCAAGTCGCCTGATAGTAGGTAATGCTTTACACTAGGAGGTTCCAACCGCGGACTCGACCGGTATTCTGATAGATAGGAAATGAAGACTGATTAACCTCGCGTGACTTTACAAGGCTCACGGCACTGTCGGGGACCTACTTGGATAAATATTGCGTTTGCAAGCTCTAGATTGTTCGACGGAATAATGTGTTTGTTGAGGTTTCAGTGTGTAAATTTTATCTTTATGCGTCATAATCACAGGTTTTATTGTAATTTCGAAGCTTGAATGGCAGTTTTGAGGGCAGAAGTGGCTGTTATTTTAATTATTGTCGTGGTTTTTAGTAGCAGCAGTCGTCATTTCTGATATATGCCAATGATAGATCTTTGGACAGTCAAATATTGTGATATGGTAACACCCTGGACTCCCTATGACAATATTTGGCTGTCCAAAGATCTATCACTGGCATTGGCACGTTGTGAATTTTAGATTATTGATTTTATTTGTTCTTATTGATAAACAGACAACTGGATACTTCTATTTTATTAAGACATTAATAAATCGGGATGAGGAAACCATTCTTTGCAAAAATCACAGGGTTATAAAATGTTACCCATTGCTGTTGTATTTTAGCTGTGCGGCTTTTGCGAGGGCACACCTAAAACAATTTTGGAAGTCATGCAGACTTCGTAAAATCTAAAAATCCACGTGAAAAAGCAAAATTTAATCCATTAATGCTTTGAAACCTTTTATCAAAACTTTACGCAGCACAGAGCTTTTTTAAAAATTTACTGGACGTGGTTGTAAAAGAACCGGATGTTATGGTGCAATTTGGGAGAGACCTATTGCCAGCAGGATGGGACTGGATTTAGGAGCAATTCTTTTTAATTTAACTTTCCAAAAATAAAGAAAACTAATCGAATCAGGAAAACCCAAGTTAATTTAAAATAAAGCCAAACAGATTTACGCAGACAGTTTAATTGTGTGTGCCTCATATTCTTTCACGTATCCATTTATCATTTTCCCTAATTTAAAACTGAGTAGTCATATTATCTATAAAAGCAATTTTTACGTTCGTTAATGTTTGAGTGAACGCCCTCGCCGCTGAACATTATAATTAATGGTTTTAATATTTTTTCAGTAAGGAGCACTGAAGTTCAGGCGATTAAGTGACTAACATGATAGAATTATGCCGACTCACTAACGGAAATAATAATCGTAGACTTAGGGTAAAGGCTTTGACCCATATTCGATAGGGGGCGTTGGCGTGCGTGCGAACAATCACGGTTAGAAGCAGGTTTAATGTTTACACATATACAAGGTAATTATATTTTTTGTGTCCTCTATCTGTCCACTCCTACAAGTTATCGCTCTATTAAGTACTGCCATGTTTCCTTGTCATTTTAAAACACTTAACTAGCGGACAAAACATTTAATACTTTTTATTGTCAATGGACTAATTAAAAAAGTTTGTTTTACCACACTTCGGCGCAGAGTTTATCAAAAATGTATAGAAACGAATTATTCCACGTGTAACCCTAAAGAGATTAAGTTAGTAGGCCAGACTTTTTTCGTAGCAGATGTTGATAAGAAACGTAATGGTTTTATTTGTGTCATTGTATTCTCCATTAAGCTACCCTACGACGTAAAAGTGAAAGGCAACGTAACGTTAAAAATTAATTCGAAACGCGAAACTCTCGTTTATTTTTATTTTGGGCATCATTTATTTTCGTCAAACAATTAAGCTGCGAGCCCGCGTCGGTCGCAAGGCCGCGGCAGTTTGGCGGAAGAAACTCCACGTCACATCGACTCGCCCCCTCAAAAAAGGGTTGGTTTTACGCACGTTTTTTGTTGCATAATCCCACGCAACGCGCGAATCCCATTCCGCCTTCGGGTAATGCGCGCAGCTCGTGCGGACCGACCGACGTTGAGATGGGACTTTAAAAATGTCAATTCCAGAGCGCCAAGTAAATCCAGATTTGTTGTTGGAGAGTGACTTTCTAATTCCGCTGCCGAGAAGAACTTTGTGAAACGTATACCGTGTTCATGAGACCTGCTAGTGACCGCGAGCAGCCCCGCAGCCTAATCCGATCCGCGGACCAGAATTGTTGCCCAAACTTGTGCCGGACGAGGAAACCCCAAACCGTGCCCGCTGTCACCCGCCCACTTTATAATCACCTACTATACAATACGATATACTTTGATTAATTTACACCACAAACAGGAATAAAGTTTTGTACGCTAAAACAGAACCGTTGTTTCGGTCCTGCCTAATCCCACGCCACCCGTGAAAGTTGATTGTTAATCTGAAACGGATACTTGTTTGTTATGACTAGTTACTCAGTAGTCTATATAAACATTATACACTAAAGTTTTGCTCACTTACTCTAAGTCTAATCCAATAAGTCGATGAACGTGATTGAAGCTTAGTCAAACAATAGTACAGAAAGACGAGGCGACGAACTAGTGGGACTTATGATCCAGAGGGCGTTTGGAGGGGTACGCATATATACCTTTTCTGCCATAATGTACACCCTAACGTTAATCGCTCACCAGACTAGAAACAAGCTTTATTTTTGTTTTCAGGTGGGATATTTATTCGACGAAATGTTCGTCTGTAAATAATAGTGTGCGATACTTTAGCTGTACTAGTTGCCAATGTCACCCGTCTCAATGTTTTAGCTGTAAATAGATACACAGCGCCGTTCATTACGGCACATCACTCGCACACTCATTAATTTGTAGCTGCAGAGATTAAACTGATGACATTTTTCCCAGCTCTTTCATAACTCTGAATCTAAGCAGAGAGCAAAGTCACACATAACGCCGCATTCTGCAAATATTCAATTTCGAAACTCGTGTCCGGACTTTAATTCCGTTTCTCCGATGCTCCCAATTTCTCTGTAATATGATGGATTGCATAAAGTAATCGATTCATGGAATTCGGGCGGAAAGCAGAATGGGTAGCTTACAAGGCAATCAGCGGGCAGCAGGAGGCTTTATTAACCCGTCAGGGTAGTGCGGGTCCGGCTAATCAATCGCCGTTCGCGTGTCGACCGCGCTATCTGTCTTTGGCCGATTGGACCCCGATAACGCTGCCGACGCAAGATTACCTACCTATACGGGAATGGCCCATTTATAAAATTAACTTCTTTTATCTTCCCAAATAGACGATATAAGAGGAGTAAATAAGTCTAAAGAGCTTCGTATGAAATAAATAGGGTGATGTAAATGTTCGATTGTAGGCAAGCCCTGTCTGGTACGATCGCGTGGCACTAACGTGTGAGAAACTCTGCTCTACATGAAACCACACTGATTTTCATAAGCGTAAAACTATAAAAATCCTAGTAAAGTGGGTGTTTGCGTGAAGTAATTCAGTTTTAGCACCAATTCATTTTTGTTAGTCTAAAAAAATTAGCACGTGTAAAATGTAGCTTGAATGTGTGGAAATGAAATGCACAAAATCGCAATATTACGGCACCCCAGTCCGCTTGCATATAAAATAAAATTTATATTACATCTATTAAATATTGGAACTCTTTTGACCATTACATCTATTAAATATTGGAACTCTTTTGACCATGACAACAAACTTAGTTGAAGCAATGAAAAATACTTTATACACTTCTGAATTTTCTAGTTTTCATAAATCACCGAGCGCTGAATGCCAGAGAGGGAGAAGTTTAAAAGTAAAGTCGGGTAAATTCTCAGCGGAACTTTCTATGAGATTAAAGTCATAATTTACTTGATGAGAGGGCATTATGTTGTCGAATATGAAACCGGCTACCCCATTACAGAACTGATTTCCTTAAATGGGAGTTTGCAAAAATTGTAAGCGAAAAAACGCCCCGGCCGAGATAATCCCAAGTATCGCGAATTTCAACCGTTATAACCGTACGTCTCCGAGATAGCAAAAGGGACGGCTCATTAACGTCAGCACGGATCCGAGGCCAGTTTATGCCAACCGATACCTTTAAGGTATTTACAAAGCAGCTAAGCGGGCGCAATCTAGACGGGCGCAATGAAAAAAAAAAGACGGCGCACCCCGCGTAATCCACGCGAAATGCTCTTTAAGAGCCTCACAATTTAATGCTAAGTATAGCAATCTCAAGACGACGTTGAGCCGGTCCTCCGAGAGGGTTGAAAAAATGATACACGCCGGGGGTGAGAGGGAGGGGGCAATCACGGTTAGTTAGCGGGGCAGCTGCTCCCTACCGACGATAACACTTAAGGTGTTTTACTGTACTTCCTCCGGTACATTGAAACACAAGTTTTATTCTCAGAATTTTCAGCACGCCAACCTATATAAATAACCGAATATAGCAGAACCACAACACGGCGGGGAAACGTTTTGCAATTCGCAGGATATTGCGTGCGATAACGAATGCATTTTGAATATAATGAGTAATAAGCCGGCGAATTTAAAATTTAAAGCGAGCGATAAACATAATCAGTTTTAATAATCAGTATGTACATAGTTTGAAGCAATTTATTGGACAGTGGAGCTCGTTAAGAGGATGAGCGGTAAAGCTCTCAGTTTAAATTATGTGCCAGCGTCCCATTTAATGTAAACAATCATTTCGATCTTTGAAATTTTCATCTACACGATAATAATTATTTGTTTATTGCTTTGACTGGCAGTGTAAAACTTTTGATGTCACTTTGTTAATTGGAAAGCTGTCTTTATTTCATATTTTGATGAATATAAAGTGAGTGAATTTGTTTTGATTTAGATCATTATTTATACATCAATCATCATCAATTAATTAAGATTTCATTTTATGTTTGTCAGACACTTGCAACTAAATATCTTAAGACATTGATGAACAGTTTTCGAGATACGACAATGAAATAGTAGGTATCGCATTCGTAGTAATGACCAGTACAGAATTAATTAGCTGGTATCGCTTTATCCGGAGCGCGCCAGGTGTGCACGTAGCTTTACAGCGCCATTAAGTTCCGGAATACATAGGGGTTGAACCGCTTGAGCGATTGACCGCACACATTCCCAGCCTTTATGTTACAATACCGACATTTATGAAACAATAGAAACTTCTCAACAGGAAAATCGAAACTCGCCCCTCTCTAAAAGAGGATAAACGCAAACAGAATCGATCGGATCGCACGTATTCGTATGCTAAGCGTGTATCCCTAGTCATTACCACTACACACACAGATAATTATATTCAAGCCACGCTTAGTTAAGATATAACAGTGTCGCTACGCTTAATCAAATCGCTTTCCAAATAAATGGAGCGTAGACGAATCAATAACGAGAATTCAATTTACAATTCTACGTACATCACTGACGTATCAATTGTTCAATCTAAGCGAAGACAGATAAACGCACAGATCCACCGATTGCTTTCCGATGAAAAAGACTGGAGATTCATCGATAGGATGCGCGAGTCCCAAAGTGAAAAATGTACATTTGGATGGCGTTAATTCGTTTAATTTCCGGTGAGAGGGAGAGGCGCGGGCGGGAGGCGGCCCAGTCCGCTCAGATTAATTCAGCGCAGAGCCTGTCACAGATAAGGACACTGAAATAAATTGAAAATGTTCAGAGATTGATTTGAATACTCTCGAGGATATATCGAAGGCAGCCAGCGAAAAATGACAAACCGCGTTCTTATTCAGAGATTTTCATTCCGTGAGCGAGACTTAGCGAGAAAAATGCGCCCTAATAAATAAATTATACGGTGCTTGGACCATCAAAAATGAGCGAACGTTCAATTTAAACAAAAATAATGCAGGCCGCAATTTTATTTCGTTGGTACGACCAATCGTATTGGCGCTGCATTTGAAACATTGAATATTCCTTGGCAATACTAACATAAAACGTTCAATAGTTTTACTGCTACCGTTCGCAAATAGCCAAATCTGAAGATTGTCTATTAAATCGTTTATAAAATGGTAAAATTAATGCAATCGGCGCGAGCGAGTCGAGATGGGAGACATCGTTCGTGGCGTTCGTGATCCGAATGTCAATGAAGTCGAGTGGCAGCACCGCCAGACCCTCAGGGCCGGGTACCGCTGCTAAGAGCCCGACCCATCATTTACATATTGCGATTTTGTATCGATAACAATTAGGAGATGGAAAATCCGCCGTGAGATGGTTTACAATCAGACTATTCCACGTAAAGTTAGAGAGGGAGTTACGGCAATCTAAGTGGGTTCTATTCGTATTTACTAGAATTTAAACGCGCCACTTAATCGTAAAGGTAACGTAACATGACTACGCAAACAAAACAACATAAACTTGCAAATGAAGACACACCGCAACGAGCGTACACTGCCTGCCGTGTTCCAGTGAAATTCAGAGAATCAAAACGTCCGAACATGAAACAAATTGATTGCTGCAGAGGCGCACGGCTGGCACCAAGCTCGACGGTAGATTGGTAATAGCGCATGCTAAACTTATTAGCCAAACGGAAAATGGTATTAGCAGACGTACTGCTGCAGCCCAGCCTCCCGTGAAACTTCATTCGTACGTCAAAGTTGACAGTGTTGCTCGTAAGTGATTGTTGCAACCAATCAAACACGAGCTAAATTGACTTCGCTCGCTTCGCACAGGGGTCCAAATTAAGCGCGATAAACAAAGTTGGAAAAGGTCCGCTAGAACTCGAATGAAAATAGATTCAGAGAGTGGAGTTTTAATTCGGAAAGATAACAAACGTCAGCGTCAAGTGAAACGGCCGCTTCCAAAACGTTAAAACAATTTATCCTAGGTAATCCCGAAGTGTCAGATGATAATAAGAGTGACATTTAGAGCGGGCCGAGCGCGGCGGTTAATTCTGCAGCGCAGTGGCGGCCGATTGTGACACCAACTAAACCCTGTTGCCAACGGTAAACCCATCTGGTGGGAACGCCTGCGACCTAATGTTGTCGACTCACTGACACAACAAATAACTTTGTTTTCATTTTCATCTAGTGTTTTCGTTGTTCATTTTTGTCCACGCCATATTCGTGCCCGTTATTGTTGGGCTGTCATATCACAATAGGTTCACGCGGTCACGTGATCCAAATGACGTTTACAGGTTTTTTATAACAACAAAGAAACCGTCAGTCTACAAAGCCATTAACTAAGAACACAAACTGTCCCATTACGTTAAAACTACACCATCCATATTCCAACAATAACGAAAGCAATTATTCGCATTCAGTCAACAAAGACGCAGACGTACGGTACAAAGGGACCATTTCATAAGTTAAAGCGTTACGGACGCTAGTTATCTGCGAGCAACTAGTGATGCAGTAAATCCTAAGAGTACACTTCGCAACTATCCCTTCTTACGTCTCTGAAACCTGAGCTCTTACTACAGGCCAAAACTTAAATTGTTTCCTGCGAAGATTTTGGCGAGCGATAACAGGAATTCCACGAGCAACTGTCTGAACTTGGATATAATTTCGGTACCGAGATTCGATTTTAAAATCGTTGAAGTATAAAATTCGTATTACCTAAAAGTGAGTCGATTTATCACTGTAAAAATAATCAAACTATTACTCAACTAAGATGTAGAATTCTGCGCTTTAAATAAATGACTTTGGAATTCGAGAATTTCATTTCGGTCCAAAGTCGATTTCGTTGTTATCGGTGTTTGAGGATCTGGCTAGTAAGGTTTCACATGTTAAATCTTTGTTAGATGCATCGTTTCTATCGTGTGTGATAAAGTGGTAGTGGTTACAAACAGTAGATCGTGGCCACACAATTCCCTGTGAGGATTACGGCCGAGAGAGAAAAGTAAGACGATTAATCCCAGTGGGTGCGGAACTGGAGAATTTATTATAAAACCGTTGCGTTTGAGGCAACGCTCTGCGACCGCGCTGTTCAATGCACTATTGGTGTGGTTAGTCTACTATTACATTTAAAATATTAGTTTTGTTTATAAGACATAAATACGAGAATATAGCATGCTCTTTGTTGCGATTTGTTAATAAATTCGATGGTGATTTCTGTTCGTTATTTATATTTTTTAGATTCGTGGAATCTGTTTTCAGTTCTCAATTACCATTATTATCATGTTGTAATTATATTATTTCAAAACTTTGCACAAAACAATGCTCTCCGAGTGATTTTTTCGCTTTTTCACCCTTTATTTTTAAACCGCTAACTGGCACGGAAGTATGAAAGTAAGTAAAAATGTAATTATAACTTACTAAATAGACTGAAGGGGACCGGTGATTAAACCAGACTTCATAACCACATCTTTGTTAAGGTAAGTCTGAAAGTCCAATCTGAATTGTCTGAACCAGCCCTTTCCCATTGTATTGTTTTTAATAAGTAAAGTTATTTTAGGCAGCTCAAATTATATCCCATTACTAAATTAATTTCACATTCCAGTTAAATGTAAACGTTGACCTTTTGGAGACCAGTGTTTATTTAAAGAACATTAGGATAAGTTACGTGGATTTTTTGGGTGTGTGTAGATTTTTGAGTGAAATTATGAAGTTTCGTTTTTTCAGTATGCTAGACACTTGTTCAGTTAGTTTTTCTTGATTTAGTGTTATTATTATTGCAAGATATTTTAGAACAAATGGATACTTTTAATAATTTAATGTGATTTTTTTAAATGATTTCAGACTACCAGAACATTATTTAAAATTTAATGTTAGTAGCCTTGTGTGTCGGAAACCGGACGTTGTATTTCGCGTAACTCAGAAAGCCCTTATCTCCCGAAATGGACAAGATGGAAGGGTTAGCTAACCAAGAAATAAATAATTTTAGCCTCATAAACAAATCAGGGCAGAGATATTACGTGTAGAAAATATCATCGAATACAATAGGTTTTTGGGGTTGCGTGTTGGAAAATACGGAACATTAGGTAGGTATAAGCAAAAGGTTATTTAGTCGTATCGATTGTTGGTGTCTCGGTAAAGAGCTTAGGTAAATGTCAGGAGCTCACGTGCTCACGTGCACAAATGTCAGGAGGCTATGGTTCACACAGCCTTCAAGTTTACGAATTATGATACAGTAAGTCAACATTTAACTGTTCTGTGATTTCTTGTGTATTGTTTCGCATTTGTTACATGGGATTTAGTAACGTTTTCTGTCTTTGGGCGGATTTGTTGGGTGAATTAGAATGAAGTCGACTTTGGACATTTTGCTTTATAAAATGTACTGAAAGAAAATTAAAATAACGTGAAAATTATTGCAAAGTTGTGATTGTAATATTTATTTTTAGGGCATTCTTAGGCCAGTCTTTTGAACTCTTTGTATTACTAAGTAAACTTATTATAATTTCGGATGTAGGTAATTGTTACCTGACCTAATTAGGTACACATTATAGTCACATTCCATCAGTGTCTATACCATTAATTACTCAAACGAACGCGACATGTATTTAAAGGATCATTTATACCAAAAACAACAATGAAAGCCACTCAATCCGAGCGAATTCATTTTCTCTGCGTAGCATGACATTCTAATTTAATCGTATGTGTCACTGTCAAATTAGAGATACTACACCATAGGCGGATCTGCCGCACTGACATTTCTAAACATGAGGGGAACAAATGGTTTTGACATTTCAAGTGTTTAAGCGACCTTGGATCTAATGCGGAATACCTAACGTAAGGGTTGGCAAATCAGCTATAAGTTCTTACGACATTATGCTTACGAGGTTCTTAGCAGAATTGAGTGACACTGCGGATTGTAATTGCCATTGTTAGGCCGTAGATGTACGTTACGTTAACTAATTTATCTAGATAAAAACGGTGAACTAAGTGCTTTGGAAATTATATGTCATGTGAGATTTGGTTTCAGTTAGAGATGGTATCGGAATTAGAGCAATCCATACTTCTGTTTTCTTCTTTCTTTATTTCATTTTAATATTAAAAGTGATACCTAAAGGACTTTTCTTGGGACCAGATGATGAACGCACAATTTGCCAAGTTGCGATAGGCATTTGTGAGGAAAACAAAATAGTAAAACTTAAAAGGGAATAACTTATAGTTTCAAACTATCTAGACAACGATACAAAGTTTTATTCTCGGAGGAAACACTAGGGGAGGGGTGCGGAGCGCGAGAGACTGACGTCACGGCTGACGGTGTAAATAATTGCGCTGTCGAACACACCTGCCGGGGAAAGAAAATTAAGCGAAACGCAATTTGACTGAGTGATGAAGCACCAGAGGATCAGTTTAATGAGGAGTTACCGACGAAAAATTATACTTACATGATTTATAAACTCATAATTTTATCATCATTAATTAATAACAGTCTACTAAAGTAATTACTCGTACAGCAATTTAGATAAAGTTGAACGTTTTAAAGCGTTTATAAATTATGCATTATATTGTAGCAGCGGCTACATTGACTCAAAGCAATGCCCCGATAACATTTCGTAAAGCAACACACGACTCGCAGTCGCCTTTATGTGCTCCTTGCATGATAACCCCCCTTAAAAACGACTACCTACGCCAATCTACTCCCGACAACTCGTAAAGAGAGACTCTTTTATCCAAATTACTATCGGATAACTTTTTATTTTAGTCGAATAACCCACTCCGGATAATTAGCGATAACAGTTACGGTCGGCAGCGGCGCGAATGAAAACTTTTGTCGCGAATTTTTTCGACGCCTAAATTGTGAAGGTAACAGCATGGAGCCGGCCGTGTTTATTAACAAATTCATAAACATTGACTTGCGAATAAAACGGCCGCGACTCCCTAACGTGGATGAGCAAACACGTTCATATTTTCATGGGATTCAAATAAAAATAAAGTGGATGACCAGCGGCGGTCTAATTTAATATGAGCGGGGACAACTCGTCATATGGATGATGTACCTGCCCTTTGTTTTATTGCTTAGACGGGTGACTGAATACAAAAATGTTTGAGCGGGCGGACGCGCGCTTGTCAGCTGTTAAACAGTTTTATTATTGCCGGACGAACATTGCACAGCCTATTTGCATAATTGGACGGCCACTTGGAGCCACTAGCATTGTTATACTCTGCCGTTCCATTTGTCAGATTCGCCGTATCATTTATGCATGTAGCTCATAACGAGAGACGCGCCGTTTTTCTGGACTATTCGTTATTTCGCCTTTTGTGTTGTTTGTTATCCGGCGTCCACTCTTATCCTAAGAATGGTCGACGTAGAAAATATGTAATACAATGCAGACTTCCCTCCATATTGACACAAACGACCGCATTTTTGTTACATGAAGTTGAAAGGGCTTAATCTGGAATTTGACAGGTAAAACAAATGTTTGCTTTTTGTTGTGTCCAACAAGTCAAAGAGGGGCTTTGCTCGTTACAACTTAAGGCAAAGGAGTGCGACAGTGGCTTCATTAAAATAATCCAATACCTGGATATGAGATACTTCTCCAACATGATCCTTTGGCGCTTACATAAACATAATCAGCTTATAGTGTTCCCACTGCTGGGACACAGGCCTCATCTCTGTGAGAAGGAGTGGGCCGTAATCCACCACGCGGGCCCAGTGCGGGTTGGTAGATGTCACATGTCTTCGAATTTTTGGTTCTCGGACATGCTGGTTTCCTCACGATCTTTTCCTTCACCGTTTTGAGAGCAGTGGTGATGAAATAATTAACGCAAAGTAAAGCGCCTGTCTGGGCTCAAACCTACGACCTACAACTCGTAAGTCACGGCCGTTACCACTGGGCCACCATTGCTCACTGCTCTACACTGCACTGCTCTTTGGACAATATTTTAAAGATTGTGCGTTACATCTAAATATATTGTAGACGACATGAAAATAAGGTTAAGTGTGTATTCAAACGCGATTGCGCGTCGTAATGAAGAATTGTTTGTTGAGTGAAGTCGTAGGCAAGTTTAGACATTGGTCCCGATGTCCGATCTGATCATTGGTCAATAAAACTGCTATAAAATCTTACAGTAGCCATACGTTATCTTAAACGCATAAATGTTTAATAGCACGTGCACTGAGCGACCGTGTGCTTCTTGCAATCCGATTTTAAACTGATGACTTTTAACTACTTTTACGATAATAGCTACTTAACTAAACTGCTGGCCACTTAAGGCGCTATTTTTACACATGCGTGAGTAGTTTGAGTACTAGAAAGTGTTTTACTATGGCTTTAGATATTCCTTGACTCCTTCTCGATATCAGTGATTTCTGTGACCTTTTAAGCAGTTTTATGATGTCACACAAAGTAGAAAGCGAGCTTTTTAAAATAAATTACTGGTCCACAAACCCAACTTCATTATATGTTTAATTTTACCCTGATCAGTTTAATTATTACAAAATAAAAACTGTCACAAAAATGACCAACATTATGGTCTCATTTTGTTAACAAAACCATAAAACATTGTCTGGACTGACATGGATTGAAATATTACCTATAATGAGACCTGTCAACCTGAACCGCTAAAACACGTTATGGGCCTTTTACGGCAAAATATGGCGACATATTATGGTAAATTATTACAATTTATGCCTTCATTTTGGTCATGATTACCCTGAGTAATTATATATTATTATGTAAAAATGTTTTTTTTTTGTTTTTGATGTGTAGTAGCATCTTTCCTGTCGCTTTCTGTGATTTCGTGAAAAGGGACGGAAGCATGTAGACAGAAATGACAGCTTGAGCATGGAATACTTTTTAATAGCATGAAATTAGTAAGTCCTATATAGATTGTGGAGCAGTGGTGGCCCAGTGGTAACGGCCGCGTCTTACCAGATGTACATAGGTAGTAGGTTCGAACCCAGATAGGCGCTTTACTTTGTGTAAATAATTTCATCACCTGCACTACACTGCTCTCAAAACGGAGGGAAAACATTGTAAGGAAACCGACGGCATGTCCTACAACCAAAAATTTGAACACATGTGACATCTACCAACCCGCACTGGGCCCGCGTGGTGGATTACGGCCCACTCCCTCTCACGAGAGGAGGCCTGTGTCCCAGCAGTGGGAACATTATAGGCTGATTATGCTATAAAGATTATGAGTAGATGGGGTTGAATTTCGACCAGTGCGCGACCATTAGTAATGAATAATTATTCGAATAATTATTTTAGCAAGTATTTCGTTTTTTTTTAATTTCTGAGGTTAATTTCTGTTGCTTCTCAGTTGTAAATTACCAAGGTGAGTTGTCAGATGTTACACATCTTAAGCGACTATTGTAAGGCTCGCTCGTTCTTGATTCTGGTACATATTTTTATAAACTTTTTTTTATACACAACGTGTGAACTCTTGGCCTTCATGCTGCTTGCAGCGTATTGAGCGATATAGTGCACAGATAAATAAACTATGACAATGTGTAAAACAGGGTTGCTCTAACTCGTTTCGAAGGATTTCTTTATTTACATTTTAACAAAGGTCTATCATGCGTCCGTCTCATTAATTTATCAGTCTTTTTTTGTTTTGTTATCAATTTTATTTAAAATCACACTATTTATGTTCATATTCGTTACTATTTGTATCTGACACAAGTTTATTTAATTTAATTATGCTTATACACGTTGCAGTATAAAACTTATTTATATTCGTCACCTCACACTTCAAGTCTAGTTGAAAACCAGCGTCAGGCACTAATTATCTGGCATTTATGCTGAACTGGGCCTTTTTGGCGCAGCCATGAGTCTCTCTTTCCTGCTAATTTCTTACATCGTACTTTTTACACTTTTTATTTGATTTTTTTTATCTGCTGTATTGTGGTGCTAAATAAATGTATTATCTTTCGTTCTTTCTTTCTTTCATCTCACCTTATGGTAAGTGATCATAAGGCTAAAGGTGGAAGCGAGCTTCACCCGCAATCCTCAACCACAGAGAAATCGGCTGACAGGAAATTGACGGCACTAACAATTCTAAATTAGGAATTTAATAAAATAATGTCGATAGGGCAAGAGTTCTATTTCAAAAGCAAAATACATCCTCTTTTTAATATGGCACATGACTCCAATATCCAATTTTTTTTATTATACCTAATTTAAGTAGTTACCTACACACAAACTTGTATTTATTTATTTTTTACACCAACGACAGCCCCACTTTATGTCCAGGCAAATCACTGTCCATCCCATGGTTGCCTGGAAGAGATCGCAGAAAGCGATAAGGCCGCCCATTGTATATTTTGTAGTGTTTGATTTATTGTTTGTCATGTATTTTTGTGGTGTACAATAAAGTATATATAAATAAATAAACTTGGATGCAAAACTCATACGTACTTCATTGCGTAGTTGGTTAAAAAGCTTTATTTAATCTCCGCCTAGTCTTTTCCCAACTGTGTTGAGGTCGGCTTCCAGTCTAACTGGATGCACCTTTATTTTTGGGTGGGAAATCATCAAATAATTATAACTTCTCCCGCTCTGGGCGGAGCGGGAGGGTGTGTCAGACTCTTACTGACTAAAACCCACCCATATTCATTCCTGTTGCCTGTGTTGCCAGGGGCCTCGGTGACCCATAAGTACCTTCCCGCGACCCCGGCAGGCATCGGCCCTAGTGGACCCCTACTTTTGTGCTGACGACATCTCTTTGAGGCGCGCGTGGAATACGATGCGCCGTCGACCCGGGCCTGGTCCTTACCGGACGGTGAGCTACCCATTGCTTACCGTCCGCAAGCCCGCGCCTACGGTGGCCGGAAATCCGCCCGGGATTCCCGACGCCCAGGGCGTCTCCTGCGGCGGCTAGGGGCGAGAGGGCGCGAAACGTGCCTTTCCCTCAACCGTCCCGCCTCCTCCTTCGCGAGCATTACTGCTTCGCAGAAGGAGGTGACGGCTGCCCATGCCCCCTCGCTCCGTACCATGGCCTGAACCAGGGCCGGACGCGAGAGGTCTCTGCCGCCGATCACCACCACGAGGACACGGCGGTGCTCTGCCCAAGCCGGGCAGACCTCCACCGTATGCTCCACCGTGTCCTCCGGGCGATCCACATAGTGGTGACACCCGGACGTTTCCTCCCGCCTTATCCGACACAGGAACCTCCCGAAGCTGCCGTGTCCGGTGAGGATCTGCGTCAGGCGGGAGGTGAGGACGCCGTGGCACCTCTCTAACCACTCCAACTGGATGCACCTGAATGCCAGTATTTTACATGCAGCGGCTACCTATATGACCTCCACAACACAGTAACAGTGAGCAATGGTGGCCCAGTGGTAACGGCCGTGACTTACGAGTTGTAGGTCGTAGGTTCGAACCCGGACAGGCGCTTTACTTTGTGTAAATTATTTCATCACCACTGCTCTCAAAACGGTGAAGGAAAACATCGTGAGGAAACCGGCATGTCCTAGAACCAAAAATTCGAAGACATGTGACATCTACCAACCCGCACTGGGCCCGCATGGTGAATTACGGCCCACTCCCTCTCACAGAGAGGAGGCCTGTGTCCCAGCAGTGGGAACATTATAGGCTGATTATGTAACCCAGTTACTGGGTAAAACGATACCCTTTTGGTAAGACTGGTTGTCAGATTTTTGGGCTTCTGGCTGCTCGTAACGACTGTCAAACATCTATGAATGACTGCCAAGACCAACGAGATAACGTGCTTTCCGAGGCATGGAGGGGTCTCGATATGTAATGGATGGTCACCCATCCACGAATCTACTGCGGCAAGCGTAATTTAACTGTGGCGGCATCTACATCGCCACATGCGAACTACGCAGCACACTGACGTCACGCAAAATCCTGCATCGCGCAAGCAGAGTTTACCGCGCAACTAGCATACATACAACATCCCAACATCAACCGTCGGGCAGTTGCCCACCAGATACGACACCCATCTGGTCAGAGGATCCTGCCTCTTCTATGGAGGATGAGTGAACTTTACATCCTGTTCCTCATGCCTCTATACTGGTGACCCCGAATATGAACGTCAGCGCAGCCTTCGTGCAACTACTTCAGCGTGACGTCATCATTATCACTTCCTCAAGCTCTCGAGCGGCGAGTCACACAGCCAGCCAGCAGCACCCACGGCTCGACCCGTGTGGCTGTTATCATTTAGCCACCAGCCCCTTAGAAAAGCTTTAGTCAATGAGCTATCGAAATTGAAATAGGGTGTCAAAGTCACGCTCATAAAAGGTTCCAGGTGTAAGCAATTGGGTCTAATTCCCTTACCACCTAAGATTCCGTAAGATGATCACGATCAAAGACAAAGCAGTCAACGAGGCGGAAGTAATACTGTCTCCTTATATCAGTGCTTTCAGGTCTCGATTTTTGTTTGTAACTCATAAGGATTAGCAATGTGAAAATGGCTTTGGAAAGCGTTTTTTTTTTTTTGTTAATTGTCCTATTTTTAGCATATTTCAAAATATAAATAAATAGCTTTTGCCTCCCGCATGGATGTCGTAAAATATCTCACGGGACTGTACTACCGGGATTAAAAGTATCCTATGTCCTAACCCAGGTCATGGTCTACCCATGTGCCAAATTTCATCCAAATCTGTTTAGCCGTTTTAGCGTGAAAGCGTAACAAACAAACTGACTTTCGCAATTATAATATTATTAGCTGTTGCCCACGTCTTCGTCTGCGATTCAGAATGAAAAGTAGCCTATGTCATTTACCAGGTCCTAGGCTACCAATCTATCAAATTTCATCTATATCCGTTCAGCCGCTTTAGCGTGAAAACGTAACAGACAAACAAACTCACTTTCGCATTTATTAAATTAGTTAGGATTAGGGTTTGAGTTTGTGGCCTTTAGGTATAGTCTGCGAGGCCTAAATTGAGCTTTGCATTTGTGTGAGTACCAATCCCGTCACAGGAGGGATGAACCGCGCTTCAAGGCCGATTGTATAAACCGGTTTAAACCAAGCAAAGGACGCGTCGCGCTATAGGCCGACGTCACACCTACACTATGTGCACTCACACAAATGCAAAGCTCAGCTTAAGCCTCGCAAACTGTACAGGTGACATAAAAATTGTAATAATAATATTGCCTATAAAGTGTTGCTTCCTCCCTGTGAGAGGGAGGGGGCGTAATCCACCACGCGGGCCCAGTGCGGGTTGTTAGATGCCACATCTTTGAATTTTTTCGTTCTAGGATATGCCGGTTTCCTCACGATGTTTTCCTTCACTGTTTTGAGAGCAGTGGTGATGAAATAATTTACATAAAGTAAATCACCTGTCTGTGTTCGAACCTACGACCTACAACTTGTAAGTCGCGGCCTTTACCACTGGGCCACCACTGCTTTCATACACACAACACTATCACTAAAAAAAACAGAATATTTAATTTTACACACCTTCACAGAACTTTACATCATCTTCATCATTCTCCTGCCCTTATCCCAATTTATTTGTGGTCGGCGCAACATGTCCCTTTCTTCCATACTTCTCTATTAGTTGTCATCTCGGTAGTCCCTTTCTAGCCATATATCATCTTTCACACAGTCCATCCATCGTTTTTTTGGTCTTCCCCTACTCTATAGCCATCGACATTCATACTTAAGACTTTTCTCACGACATTTCCCTCATTCCTCCGCATCACATGCCCATATCATGCCAACCGATTTCCGCACAACTTTTCAGTCACCGGTGCCACTTTCAAACTTCGTCTTATGAAGAGAACTTCACCTAACTATAACATGAAATATTTTATTAGACCCGTTTTGTAGCTAAAGTTGTTACAATTAAACCCGTGTAAAGTAAGCGAGGTTAGTAATTACGTTATAATCACTGGTCAAAATGTTGATAACTGTTGAAACAAGGGTTCCGTTACCTAGTATAACGGTATGGAACAACTCCCGCGGGGGATTTGGGGGAATTCACGTTGTATTACAATTGCTACGTTGATTTCGGTAGATTCTACTAGTTGCTCTTATCGTTATTGAGGTGATAAGTCGATTGGCTTTTACACTTGTGGCTTTTGATAAATCGGAAACAAATAAACATGCAAAAAAGAATTCTGATTTCAAATCGTAAAAGTGTAAGAGGATGACTTGTAGTGGACATGGACATCCCTAGTTAGGTACTTTACCGGAAGAATAAAAAAAACTAGCTATTTACCATCCCTACGAGTTTTTCCCGCAACTAAAAGAAATTCAATTTTGGTAATCAGAATTTATCCGCTTCCACATTGACCTGATTTATTTCTTTGGAACTCTTTTGGAACATATCGGAAGCCTATATTCCACTAAGTTAGATCCGTTCCTATTAATCTTTACATGCAACGAAGTCATGGTTCTTAGCCTTTTGCTAACTGCAAGCGACGTACGGATTTGGCTTTCAGTCTGACCAGATGTATGACAATGCTTACCATCTGAACTCCATAACTAAAATATTGTCATGTAGCAATACGATCACTAAAGTTTTTTTTTACTTTTTCAGGTTCCTGAATATCCGTTACATAGGTATCCGTATGGGAATCGGGACGGACAGTTTTTTGTTCATTCCAAGACACCGGAGAAGACACGAAGAACGAATATATATCTACGGACAGACCCTGGCTTTAGCGTTCCTTCGCAAAATGACTGTTGTAAGATCCGTTCTGATTTATAAGTAACTATAAATATGTATGGTTGATGGCAATAGGCTTGCCACCTATTACATAGGACTTAAACATAACTGGCAAAACTTGGGTGTATTACAGGTAAAGCTCTGCCTAACCCTTCGGGGATTTCAGGCGTGATGTTATGTTACGAATACATATCTATGGACAGACCCTGGCTTAAGCGTTCCTTCGCAATATGACTGTTGTAAGATCCATTCTGATTTATAAGTAACTATAAATTTGTATGGTTGATGGCAATAGGCTTGCCACCTACTTATATATATAATTTGTGTATATTACAAAGGGTGGTTTTACGTATATAAATGTATTTGTTAGTTCAGAAAACCGTTTACACACCAAATGCTACTGCGACACGTTTTAAAATCGAAGTTGCGTGTATGGAACAGTTTAAATAAATGTTTTAATAACATAATAAGCGGTTACATTTTAATATCCACTAAATGCAAATTTGATTTGGTCGGATTTCGCTTGCGTAGAGTTACGGTTTTTGGTTTATAATGAAATCAAAGCACCATTTAACATGGTTTATTAATGAGTTATAGTATTAAATGTACAAAATCGGATATTTACTGCGTGTGTGTTCGGTAGTAAGGTATTTGGAACAAAGCTGAATGGTTTCGTTAAAGTATGTTGGTATTTAAATTTTAAATTAAATGAACTTACCTTTACTTACTGAACTTAATTTAGTTCAATATATACTTTTTGTGAATAAATAATAACTTATAGATTAGAAGGTATTTATTCAAATTAAATGGTATAGGTAAAGTTTTTAAAGATTTAATCCTACTTAAAGTATTTCTATGTTATCTAGAAACCTAGAATCTCTGGCATTATACATAAAAGCAGAAGTTCTACTTGATTTAATCCCATAATTGCTCGCTACAATATTCCCAGGAACTATGCTAATCTACGCAGCTACACAGCAAAATGAAAGCGAAGTAATTAGATCGCCATTAACATATTCTTTACTTTTTGCTAATCGCACAATTTTTCAGCATCCCTCTCATTTTCCGCCCAGTTCATGTCAAAAGCCACTAAGCAGATATTTTAATATCCGAGAAATTACAATACGTCCATAAATCTACAACATCTGCCCAGTATTTAAAATGGCTAACCTTTCCTTGAACGAGCTTTCAGTATTTTGTTCCATATTTTTTTTATTAAAAGGCAAAATTAATCGAGAGCCTTCGCAGACATCAAAACAGCTCCGGGCCATTGTTAGGTATGATTACAGGAGGTTCTACAAAGTAAATGTTAATTTTTATTACACGAACAACACACCTTAACGTACCGCCGGTAGATTGAAGAGTTTTCTACTCCGTTACCGTAAAATTCATCGCTTTAGTGATATTAATTTGAAAAAATTATTTTTTGATGTTAGTAAGTACCTACACCTGAGACCTAGGCCTGGGCCTGCACCTATACCTGGGCTTGTGGCTAAGTAATAACAGCCGCACGGATCGAACGATCAGGTTAAGCTACGTTTGCCGCGGTTGGCCCATGGATGGGTGACCTTTACGATGGGTGAACCCCACCGTGCCTTGGAAAGCACGTTAAGCCTTTGGTCCCGGCTGTTATTTGTAGATTTTTGACAGTTGGTACGAGTCGTCAGAAGCCCGAAAGTCTGCCAACCAGTCTTATCAAGGGGTATCGTGTTACCCAGTAACTGGGTTGTGGAGGTCAGATAGGTAGTCGCCCTATGTAAAATACTGGTCTGTATCTGGTTACACTTGATGTCGAACCCAACATTGGGAAAAGGCTAGCAGATGATGATGAGAAAGTACCTACACTATGTTTTTAAAAATAATCTGATTTATTAGAAAATTGGGAAGTTAATATGTTTGGGATTTTTTTATTCGTCACTTTGGTGCTAAGTGTAGGGACGTTTATGAAGACTTTTATTTAAATTTTCATGAAATTTTGGAAGTTTTTTGAGAGCTATGAATGTGTTTATTTCAATTATATTAACTGAAATAGGATGGAGAGGGCTATGCTTGGAGTTTACCTACGTGATCGAATCAGAAATGAAGAGATCAGGCGAACCAAGGTTACCGACATAGCCCGAAGAATTGCCAAAATTAAGTGGCAGTGGGCAGGGCACATTGTTCGCAGAACAGATGGCCGATGGGGCCAAATGGTTCTGGAGTGGCAACCGCGTACTGGTAGACGTAGCGTTGGAAGGCCTCCTACAAGGTAGACCGATGACCTTGTGAAGGCCGCAGGAATCCGCTGGATGCTGGAAGCACAGAACCGGTAGAAGTGGCGGTGCTATGTCCAACAGTGGACATCTTTCAGCTGAAATGATGATGATGAATTGAAAAAGAAATACTATGCAATACTGCATAAATCGTAGAAAGTAGTTAGTTGCTATTCTCTTTGCAAAATCGTTTTTTCCGAGAAAATCAGTCGATTTTCATCAGAATTTGTTTACATTATAAATCATTTCCTATAGATTTAACTTACCACGTTAATAAAATTTAAACGGTATTGCGTAACGCTATAAACTCATTAAAATCTGATAGACTTGGTATGCAAATTCTTACAAAACCAGGTGTTAATTCAAAATTTACGTCTTAACCCTGCAAACGCGACCACCCAATCAAAGTGCTTCATTTATTTTCTTACAAAGGAACTCAAATGAATGAACTCAATTAAGCCGAATGCAATTAATAGGCACGAATAATGGAGCTTCTGATTTATTACTAATAGTCTAGTGTTGATTGACGTTTTTAATTTGCCACCGGGGGTGTAGAAGTGAAGGGTTGTAAGTCTTCGAGGCGCCTAGGCCGTCACGCGTAGACAGAAGATGGCTAGGTCCTCGGGGCACGACGTTCTGTGTTTAAGTTAATAGTTTCTTGGTCTGCTGGTTAGTAGTTCGCGTTAGAGGGTTAGATTTATGAGTTATTTGCTTTTGATTCACCTTGGGAATTAAATTGGGAATTTTTTTGGCATTTGTTTTGTTTCTGTCTAAAATATAGTTATTTGATCTTTGGAATCTTATGTTTTTTGCTTATTTGGAAAATTTATAGGAGAAAACCATTTATTGGTGAGGTCAAATTTAGGAGCAAGTTGTTCAGTTTAATAGTTTGTACCTTTAAATTTGACCATACCTTTCTGGTACACGCTCCAGAGACTCATAGGGAGAATCCTCAATAGTGAAACCAATTCCAAATTATCTCCTAGTGTAAATAAAACGTCCAAATACCATTTAATTCGAGCCATGAGCGTAATGAGAATGACATTATTTACCCTTAAATAATGAAAGTTTCGAATTACCCGCATTACCTATATTACAGCAATAATTGTAGAATTCAAACGTTTAGCAAAACAACGGGTCTAATTAACGAAATAATTATCGCGGACACACTAGGCGATTCTCGTTGTGGTGACGATTTTATTTAACATGTTACTGCTGATCTGTTTTTCAATGCATGGCGCCGCCATTTTGATTAGCATCGCTCCTTTAAGACGCTGACAACACCTAAACCGCGGTCACTGTCAGATTGCATAGGAAAAAAAGAGAAGCGCGATGACACAACGCTTGTAATCTATTGCAAAATATGAAGCAATTATCTATTTACTCAAAATTTTCTCAAGTTGAGTAATCTAAAATAAAAAACAACCAAGTTCTGCATTCAAATAAGACGTTCTTGTTATTAATTAAATTCGTAATGTATGCTGATATTTAATGCAGATATTTTGGATTAGAACTCAAGGTAAGAGGTTAGTTTAACGTTAGATTGTATCTACATTTTTTTTAAACGTGTTTTGGTAACAACCAAGTTCTGGGAAATATGTTCAAAATTAACATACATTTTTTCCGCTACCACAAACTATACAGATTTGGTATTTTTTTTTTCTTAAGAGAAGCCTATTTTGGTCAATTGGGTCTTGTCAGCGCTTTAATGACTGGTATGTATTTGCTCTCGTTTGAAGAAACTTAGTCTTGGATCATCATTATCATCTGCCTAACCCTTTTCCAACCATGTTGAGGTCGGCTTCTAGTCTAACCGAATGCTGAATACCAGTATTTAACATGGAGCGTCTGCCTAACTGACCTCTACAACTCAGTTACTGGTACACGCGATACCCCTTGGTAAGACTGGTTGTCAGACTATCGGGCTTCTGACGACCCGTAACAATTGCCAAAATCTGCAAATGACCGACGGGACCGACGGCTTAACGTGCTCTCCGAGGCACGGAGGGGTCTTGGTATGTAAAGGTGGTCACCAATCCACGAGCCAACCGCGGCAAGCGTAACTTAAGCTTAACCTGATCGATCGACCCCGAGCGGCTGTTATTAGTTAGCCCCTCAAATGTAAAATTAATCTTGGATGTAAATGTAAAAGATTTAAGGGTAGTGTTGCCGGCGAGTTTTCGGCTTCACGACAAAACGACTTCTCTTTGTGAAGCCTGTTTCAAATCAGCATTATTAAAGCTAAACTTTATGCAAACTAGACCATCAAACACCCAAATAACACGTCAAACGTTATAATCGTGGACCTAACTTGTGTGCTCACATTACGATCCCAATGTTTTGCATATAAGCCGGTGATACTAATAATAGACGGGATAATAATATGGGAAAACGTTAATTAACTATGTAAATGCGGGAAGATCTAAATGATCGGCCACGAGCCTTGCAAATTACTTTTGTGGAACACCTACTAAGTGAGTGTTGGACTCGCCACGACACCGACTTACTCGTGTCCAAACGAAAATGTTACCCAAACAGACGTACGTTACATGCGATTCTCAATTCTAACTGCCCACTTTTAGAGTCTAAATTTGATTGATTTTTAAGGATTGTGTCGGTTGTTATTCGTTTAGCGGCAGTCAATTATAACCTTCTATTCGATTTGATGCCCGTTTGGTCCCTTGGGCAGCTCGCTGCTCGCTTTGGCCAGCAAAGTTTAAATTAATTCTCGATTGACACATCAGAATCTATCCAATATTGTGATTTTAAAATACATTTAGGACCCTTTTCACAGTAAATAAAATCTAAATGTTGGACAGACAGTTGGAGTGTCGGAATCACTGTTAATAAGAATTTATGTGTGTGATTATTGGGGTGCTTACATTTTTATTGTTTATAGGAGGTCAATACACCAAGCCTTGGTGTATTGACCTCCTACGAACAAAGCTGACGGGAATGATTCAGGTTTTCAAGGAGAGAATCAGGCTGTGTGAACCACCAATCATTTAAAGCTACAAAGGTTCTTTAGGCATTCCCAATAATTCATACTCATCGGTTAATTATTAACATCGTTTCAATAAAAAATCACATTTCCTTATACTTTTACTTTAAACAATCCAAGAAAAAAAAAGAGAATACTTATAAGTTTTAATTATAAAAAAAAATGTAAATGTTCTCCTACACATTGTCTGAAATTAAACAATGAAAGAGCTTATTTTCATAACATATTAAGCAAATTTTAAAACTGTGTAATTTCAGCAAACATGTGCAACACAACAATTAGTTAATTTTTTGCACGACAGTGTATGTTGGTACAGTTTTGGTAGGCAGTAATATTTTTGTCTGCCTGTGGACGTGCACCGCGGAGCAAGACAAACGTATAAATCTGTTCGCCGCACACATTCGTTGCGTGCTTCACTCTGCCTCGGATTTATGGGGCTCGCCCCTTACGGCTCCATCAAAACTTCTAAAATATACCGTCTTGCAATAAAACGTATAAATATTAAGACGAGAATTACGAGCCTCTTCCTTAAAATGCGTCTTTCAAATATTTATTTTATATTTTTCAAAAAAGGAACGTTGTTTCGGTATTTGGATTGCATTGTTCCAAAATTCTTTATCGCCAGCACAAAAATTGCTGAGAAGCATATTTTACTGCTTCAGAAGCACAATCAAAATATTTTAATGGAAGCCCAGTTTATACGTCGGAGAGTTCGGATAAATATTTAAATTATCAATACCGACCGGCAGTTCCATTAAAATATTCCTATTCAAATAGTTTATTAGCTATTTTAAAACTTCAACAAGTTTGGAATCAATTTTGATAGCAAAGGACCTCAGTTCTGCAAACTAAATGATACGCACTCGATGTAAAGCTGTGTGTACCTATGTGTTTTATGCAAATTTCCATTTGGGCGGTTGATATTCGCAAGCCAGTGAGTAAATTCGTAACGAATCGCGTGTGACATTGAATTGACAAGTGAATAAAATGTGATGCGCTGTTGTTGAAACATTGCACCGTGCCCAACGTGTGCCTCGAACATCAAATCGTTAGCAAAATAAACTTAAAACAAATATAAATTGGTCACCCAAAGGGCGGTTCATCGGTGGTCGCATCGACGGAATCTAGTTAATTAAAATTGTTTTAATAAACTGTATGTTTAAAAGAGATTAATATTCTGCGGTTATTGAATCAATGTTTTTGCTGTGTATTAACTACAACCTCAAAATATTAAACAAACGTACTCGTTGTTGTTTGCTGTCGTTTATCATTATAATTGGTAAGTATTATTGGCAGCTTAATTGATTATGTCTCGAAATAATAGGCTTTTATTTTTGTTCGGTTGCCGAGAGCTTTCATATCAAGTCAATCACTTAATATTGTGTTCGTACGGTCTGTTATTCATCTTAAGAATTAGGACACATTATAAGAGTAAAGCTAAGATTTATTTACTTAATAAATGGGTAGGTACTCGATCATCAAAACCATTCGTGATTGTCTATCGAGATATCGGTTTTTGATATTCTACCCAAAACAAACACCTGATAAAATAAAATTCAAAAATAGAATACGGTCGCCATTGCATTGTGGACTTTTAAAAATGCAACCAATTTTTTTGGTTATACAATCGAGTTTTCGATTTCCTGCCTATATATAAGACGTATGGTATGGTATAGTTACTCGTATGTACCGGAAGCGTAAACCAGAGTCATGATAATTACGAGTCGGCGACTGGCTCATCCCGCACACCTGTTGCCGCCAACGACTTTAACTAAAATTTAGTGGCATACGTGTAACAAGCCGTACGCGCCGCTTGTATATAATTTTCGAGCGGTTAAGTAATATTACGCGTTGGGTACATGTACTGAAGAGTTAAAGTTGTTTTAAGAGGAGTTTAGTTGCAAGATATCACTTTAATGTTTTAGTTACGACTTGTTTGTTAAGTTGAGTTGAATTTTGGTGACATTTCGTAAAAAAATGCTTAGGTACAGTTCTAGCTACGTTTAACTAGATATTTTAGTACTATAATTAATCACGTGTCTTAGAGAATGTGAGATGGGATTATATCTATTAGAAGGATTGCTATAAGCATTCACAAATGTACTCATGAATCCATTAATTAGATCACCCTGTGGTTACAGACCTACGTCTGCCATAAGCACTACTGATTATGGCTATATCCTAAGGATCTGCATTAGAAAAACCTATGTCCAACACCACTGTTATGAATAGAGGGAAAGGATCAGGTCCGGGTCGACGGCGCGTTGTATTCCACGCGCGCCTCAAAGAGATGTCGTCAGCACAAGTGTAGGGGTCCACTAGCGCCGATGCCTGCCGCGGTCGCGGGAAGGTACTAAAGGGTTACCGAGGCCCCTTTTTTTTTTTTGAGGGTGGGAAATCATCAAATAACTTCTCCCGCTCTGGGCGGAGCGGGAGGGTGTGTCAGACTCTTACTGACTAAAACCCACCCGTATTCCTTCCTGTTGCCTGTGTTGCGGGGGCCTCGGTGACCCATAAGTACCTTCCCGCGACCCCAGCAGGCATCGGCCCTAGTGGACCCCTACTTTTGTGCTGACGACATCTCTTTGAGGCGCGCGTGGAATACAACGCGCCGTCGACCCGGGCCTGGTCCTTACCGGACGGTGAGCTACCCTTTGCTCACCGTCCGCAAGCCCGCGCTTACGGTGGCTGGAAATCTGCCCGAGATTCCCGACGCCCAGGGCGTCTCCTGCGGCGGCTAGGGGCGAGAGGGCGCGAAACGTGCCTTTCCCTCAACCGTCCCGCCTCCTCCATCGCGAGCATTACTGCTTCGCAGAAGGAGGTGACGGCTGCCCATGCCCTCTCGCTCCGTACCATGGCCTGAACCAGGGCCGGATGCGAGAGGTCTCTGCCGCCGATCGCCTCCACGAGGACACGGCGGTGCTCTGCCCAAGCCAAAGGAGGAAGTTCGAAAGGGTTACCGAGGCGCCTGGCAACACAGGCAACTGACGGAATACGGTTGGGTTTTAGTCAGTAAGAGTCTGATACACCCTCCCGCTCCGCCCAGAGCGGGAGAAGTTATTTGATGATTTCCCTCCCAAAAAAAAAAAAGCTATAGAAGGAATGATTCAAATCAGTAGTAAATACTGACGCAAATAATTGAAAATAGGTATCGTATAAACTTTTAAACCAAATAGATACCTGGATAACTTTAACGAAATGAAATATCCTACATCTCATGGAGATTAAAATGAATGATATTGGAAAAATACAGATACGAATATCAAAATTCCTATGCGACATTTCTCGATTTCTATGAAAATGTATCGTGTGGCTTGAAAATCGTAGTGAAAGGTAACGAGCGAGTCGCATCGACATATCGAGATCCGTCGGTAGCGCGCGGCGGTGGCGAACGAATTTGTCTTGCCCGAGGAGCATTGCGTTATATACCAGCTATAGTTTACCGTGCCACGCTTATGAAACGACCAGCGCCCGAACTGCCGACACTAAAACTTTCAGTGGATTGTTACATTGGAGCCAACTAAATAAAGGCTATAGGTTTTCACCCGGGCCTTTTCATGGGCGTCGCCTTTACGCCGATTTTATGTAGCATGAGCAAAATACAGCTGTAATTCCAACACGGAAAAATGTATATTACTCCGAATCCTTAGTAGAATCTGACAATGCGGGGATTTTTCGAGAGAGCCTCGGGCTAGGTGAGGGTAGGCGCGACTCGAGTTTGTTACATAAAAATCCCGTTATCGCGACGTAGGTCGACAGATTACTTTCTTGTTAAGAGGATGAAAACAAGAGTTAGTTCGTTTTCTACAAGGAAATAAATATGAACTTTTTTAGGGTACTTTCTTTTTATAACGGTACGAACATTTTAGCTGCCTTTTATTACACTATTTCAGAATAAACGGCCAAATGGAGGAAAATTTCTTAGCTGGTAAACTTTCACTGTAAATATTTTAGTAAGGATACAGTTACAGTCATTACCCAACTGCGGGTTTATATAAGCCAGCACATTTGTAGTTCGTAACCATTTACCATTTTTTTACTCTCTGTAGTTTTATGTTCTCAAGAAAAATAACCGAGACGCACGGTCCCGGTTGTTACATCACTAGCAAGCAGACTATAGTAGACTTTTTCGCGACGTTTTAGTACTCGTATTTCTGAACCAAAGGCAGTTCACTAATGTCACTTTTCCTGTCCTTCATCAAAACAAAACCGCTTCAACAAAGTGTTGTTAAAACATTTGACAAACTTTGTTGTTTAATGGTAAACCATTAATAAACGCAGTTGCATTAGAATGCGATACAATTGGCTGATAACTTTGAACCGGGCTCAACACAAAAGTAAACGCGATGCTATCACTCACAGTACAGAATTAAACAATACAACAGGCCAGCGGCGCGCGAAACAATTCACGTTAATATTTCAAATTGCGCAAAAGTAATCAGTGGATTTATTTCGTTCAGAAGTGGGGATGATCTCTCGGCCAAATGGCAAACACGCAATTTGTCGTCGGCGTTAAATCGACCACAAACAAAACGGCCTCGGGCACTAGCGCGCGCCATCATTCACCTGTGGTCGCCCATGGTAATGAGATGGACCTACTGTTCAACATATTAGGCTGATTGCAATTGTGCGATCGCCAGGCGAAACACCGCGACCACACCCCACATTCTAGCCGATTGAAATAGCGTATGCGCGCAACTCACGGAATTTCATGCACGACACAATTGTACCTATTATTATTTTATGTAACTATTCAAAGGAATTGGGTCGCATTTTGTGTTAATTATTTCTAAACGGCGGTATTGATTTTTCATAATCGTTAGAGAATGCGTGCGTAAGTAGTTCTAAGTTAAAATTTCTAAAGGATCGTATCAGGTTAATTGCTCGTATTGGGGCGCGGTGGGAATGTTATTGTACTTCATCGTGTATTTGTTATTTAGTGTCTGAATGGCGCATTATCCTTTGTAGATGAATGATTACTGGCAGAAACATGAAACAATAAATCAGGGATAATTTTTCGCGTTCGAATAAACAATGGGATAATGTATAATGAATTCGCATTTTGTTTATGTGGAAGCCACAAAAAGCACGAGCGGTGAGCGCTGGCAGCGTGACTGTGTGTTCGACTCATCATTACTCAACTGCGGTCAGTCGGGTAATGAGATGGGCTTCTGTGCTCAGCCGCGTTCTCATTGTGTGAACACCTGTACTATACACAACGCAAACCAGTTGCCTATGAAATTTCATCGCGGGAATTACTTCAAATGCATTTTAAACCACTGCCATAAGCCTATTGCGGTGTATGTATATAATTCTGTACTGATATATACTCGTATATTCATATCCGCTTTTAAAGTATAACATAAATTGATTTGCGAACCAGTCCGTTGGCAACCAGCGCAGACAAATATCATTTGGCACGTAAATAGTTGGCTTATCAGTTAATTTAAATAACTGAAATACACCAAAAACTTTCAAAAATTATTTCCGTTATTGCATATCATAATCTGCGATAGATCTTGTGAAACATCTTAGAAGGCGTCGTTCTTCATCCCCAGCCCAGTAATACGTTACCGAAGACTCGAAAATCCACCGAAGAATAAAGGTGCCTTTGTCCTATATCACAAGCATTGCTTTAATTTAGGTGACAGTAAATTATTAGGCTCATAAATAAAAGTAAATGTTAAAAGCAGCCGAAGAATTTTTCCGTAATTTTATTACACAAAAATTGAGGACATTAAACGTACCTATTTGATATCATCCTAAGCAAGTTTGGCGATATCGCACAGGGAATGACATGAAGAGATTTCCGCAATAGCTACCCTGTAAATTAACGGGATAACGCTCTTTAGGCGCTAAGTTTTACTCGGTGTAATTAACTTGGCCTTAGTAATTAAGATGGTTAATAAATGGGTGCGTAAGTCGCTTTGTGATAATTATTCCTGGAATCCTTTAATATAACCAAACAAGGGCGAACAACTTGCACTTAAGCGTTCGTGTTAATGTGATAGAAGGACTCAGTTATGTTTTAGAGTGTAACTTGGAAGCAGTTGGCTGTTGGGTGGAATTACTTTATACAGCTCGGGGATGTCACTCCTTTAATGAAACGTATCTTGCTTTAGCATTAGTTTAGATAGTCGTCACATGAGAATCTTCAACTGTGTTTTAATTGGATCGTTTTATTCAATGTTAGGATCGGTTTGTTAGTATTTATGTGACTGTTTTTTGTTCACCTTAGAAATACATCAATATAAGCTGATTGTATATAAGAATAGCTCAAATCAAGAGTTTGTGACTTGTTGATTAAATACAAGAAGTTGTTATTATCCATTGTTAATATGGGTTGGAAAATTCAAGTTATTTCTAAGTGTACGGTCACTTATATTATTTTTTATATAAGAAAGAAAGAAAAAGTATTTATTGGATTGGATGGGACTCGCACTGAAGATTACAAAGTAATCTAAAATAGAAACATAAAAAACGAAAACAAAGTATAATGAAAATAAAAAGATAAAGTCCTGTACGAGGCCAAAAGGCTCCTATCTCAGCATGATGCTGCGACATTTAAAAATACGTATCGCATCGCTGGTATTCTGATAGGGCCCGCTGTGATTTCTGTCACGGATTCAGAAATAAATAATAAATAAAATAAAAAATAGATATCATCTTAAATCACCGAAACTAAACTAAATCAAGTAAACTTCCGTTCAATTTACTCCTAGCCAAATGGTATACTTAAAACACCGTCCATATTTCATGTCACAGTCGGGTTTAAAATCCAATTTTGAATCGAAGTGCCTCACTAGTGGTATGAGTTAGAGAAAATAATTACCGAAGGGTGTCCCAGGGGATGCATGGCATCCTGTCAGAAACTACGGACACGGATAGGTGTACGCTGAAATTGCCTATTAACAGGATTACATTTAACCACTTGACGAGGATTAAAATTGGGTAAGAATTTTGCTATATTATATTTTCAGTGAGTGTAGGTGAGAAATTTATTGAATTTGCTGATGTCGGTGTTGATTTTGCTGAAATTGGAAAAATCGTTTGGAGAAATTATGGAAAACGGTATGGTGAAAAATTTTGAAAAGGGTTCTGTTGGAAATTACTTGAGTTTTCATTATAATGAAAAAGAGAGACTAAGATTTTGCGGTTTTTTTTTTGCCATTATTTTTCCAGACATTGATGTCGCCGTATGAATGTGAGTGGTTTATAATATATCAAACGAGATTACAATGTTACAATATAACTCATTCATATTTTTTTGCAGTTTATAATTTATCAATGTCAAATCGTCAAACTGTGAGCGAACCTGCACTTATCGACAGGGTTCAGAATCTCTGCCGGGATTGCGGGAAATTTCTAAACGGATAACGTGGCCTCTGGCAACACAGGCAACGGTTCTGTCCCATTTTATCACCCTTAAAATTGTAAACGGTCCCGCAATTGGTGGGTCTAGTCTTGGCGGTAGCCGAATCGATCGCAGTAACTAAACCAAATGTGACCAATCGCGCGCGAGCCGAGCGAGCGAAGCAAGCGGTGCTGCGGCAGCGGCCGGCGAGTGCTTCTTCTTCTTCTAAATTGGTCGCAGTCTACTTAGTGTGCAAGGTGCTTTCGTCGCATGCAAGTTTTACACCAGTTCACAATTTGTCGGTTTGCCATGGACAGATTATAAACCATCGAAAAATAATGCGTTAAAATGTATAATTGGTTTGTTGCAGTTCACAATTTTTCAATAGCTTATAATCTTGCTAGATAGATTATACACAATATACTAACGATGTTCATAATCTTACGGTGATATGGATAAAATAAACATTAGAAACGTAGAGTAGGTAGAATATTTATTAAAAAAAATGCCTCTTAAAAACGAAATACCCCTATAAAAAGTAAACACAGAAAACAAACAACAGCGTATCGTGAAATAACAGCTTTTTAAACCCCTGTTAATTGTGCATTTTACTATCAGAATTACTGTGAATCTACTGGCAAGTTATTATCGCGTGCACGCCCGAAGCATGTAAGTAATAACAATGAAAATCGCCGATAAACGGCACTACGCTAACACCCAGTAATAATTACAACACCATTGACTTATTTGTTCAGCGAGTACTTCGCTTATTGTTCGGAAAGGTGACAATGTAAATGCTGCGGACAATTTCTATCGTTCTAAGAATGACTATTCAATTGTGGGCACTTTATTTACCTTGAGGCGAAGCTATGTCGTCAATGGATTTCCACTATGTCATTTCCCGCACTTACTATTTTTTTAACCATCCTTTTTGGGGCTCGGCCCGGGCAGGAAGTGATTTGCTAAAACACACTCTTAATGTATATTGTAAAAGTGTCAGCTCCTTAATGCTCTATTGACGATCAATGCTCGTGGTTTCGATTTATTGGTATCGGTTCTTAAGGGGCCATTGTTGTTGATTCCAATGGAATTATTGGTCGTATTCAGCTTTTGCTGGAATGTGATTTTGTTTGGTTGAATTACGTGAACAGGGGAAATTAGGCTTTGAATAGTGTTTCATAGTGTCTTTATGAAATTATTTTTTCATTTTTTTTATTTTAACTTGTAATGACAGACTTAGGTGAGTTTTAAGCCTAAAGTCATGTATTTGTTAACTCTATGTTAAAGATACGTATGTGTAGTGACAAATCCACAGTCTACTTATGTAAAACATAAACAAAAGTCAAGTTAAAACATAAAATACAAATTATCTATTATTAACACTCAGTAATCCCTTCGAGGTTTCTTCCACCAAAGTATAAACGAAGTTATTGCCTTTAATTACAATATTTTGGTTGACGAGGTTAACGAAATAATGGTAGTTTTTGGAAGCCATGATAATACCGGAGTTAATTAATGATGAGAGACTGTAGAAGCGGGAGCTTATTACATATTAAATTAAAAGGTTTAATTGTGGTAATGAATTATCGTGCGTGTATTTTATGTGTATTGTTTGCTGCTGTAATCTGATTTTCATAATATTTCAATACTGCAGTTTTTTTTTTGTTTTAACCTTGTTTTTAGGGTTCCGTACCTCAAAAGGAAAACACGGAACCCTTATAGGATCACTTTGTTGTCCGTCTGTCTGTCTGTCGCTCTGTCTGTCAAGACCCTTTCCGTCTTATTACAAAACAAGGATTATCTTCAGAACCAGGTTTAAACTATTGAGCCATTTTTGAATTTCGAACTTTATTCCGTCTACGTTAAAGTTCTTAATGCAAAACTGTCGAATTAGTACCGGACTAAGTAGTCAGTTTTGTATAAAGAACTGTATTTCAACCATAGTAACGTACTTATTACAAAAACTGGCTCGATGGATTAAACCATGTCCAAAAGTAATTCTTGTTTTGTAATAACGCCGTTTATCTCTGGAACGCGAAGAGGTATCGAGTTGAAATTAAAATCATATACTCAAGTCTACAGTCCCTTAAAGCTGTGAAAATATTAAACTTCTAAATTAGCGTAAAAAAGGTACGGCCGTTTATGCCGCAAAAAACGTATATTTCAACACTCTCAAGGGAATCAAAATTTATAGGGTACTTTACATTGGCCTAGAACTATGAAATTTGTTTTATACTACAAGTACAGGGAAAAATCTGAAAACTATTTGTAATTAAATCATAAAAAATATAGTCTTTATTTAAAGTCCGTAATCAATCATTGAGGTTAAGCAAAGGTATGCGGTCATAATTGTATTTATAATATGTACCTACAAATTTGTACGGAACCCTCGGTGGGCGAGTCGGACTCGCACTTATCCGGTTTTTTCAATCTTGACGTCTACCTTTGGGCATACGTAGATACCTATTTCTTTTTGCTGCAGTGTAGATAAGTATTGTAAGGTTTTGGAGACTTTGTTCGGTAGCTTCACATGTTTTTTTTCTGATGCAAAAGACTTCTATTTCCAGATATTGCTTCGCCAGACACATACTCAAACTAATAAACAAACAAAACACAATCACTAACGCGTAATAAAATCTCAGTAAAATCCGTATCTGTTTACACACACTGCTCAACATTCAATAAAAGCGAAGTACTGTATTTGTTTACTTGCAAAGTAGAAAGAAGTGCCGTTCCGTAAACAGGTGATTATAGGGACGTCCCAAGTGTTTGCTATCCTACTTTCTCATATCGATGCATCACACGAGATGCATACGGAACCGCATCTCTAGGGATGTGCAGAACTGGGACTCGATAAAGTTGCAAATATCGATACCCTAACGGTGGTAATCCCGGTAGAGGTACTAGGCAGCGTATTTTCGTACATCCAATGTTCGTATATGACAGAATTAGGTCCCGGTGTCATAGAGATGTGTTGTGAATACTTGCTGACACTATTTCAGACTCGTGCACTAATCTAGTATTTACTGAACATTATCAAGCTTGAATGGTTATAGACCGTCCAATTTCGTCCGTGTCAAAATTTCGATGTTGCCATAACATGATTAAGGCGCTGACAAGACCCAATTGACCAAAATAGGCTTCTCTTAAGAAAAAAATTGCCAAATCTGTATAGTTTGTGGTAGCAGAAAAAATATATGTTAATTTTGAACATATTTCCAAGAACTTGGTTGTTACCAAAACACGTTTTGAAAAAAAAAATGTCGATACAAACTAACGTTAAACTAACTTCTTACCTTGAGTTCTAATCCAAAATATCTGTATTAAATATCAACATACGTTACGTATTTAATTAATAACAAGAACGTCTTATTTAAATGCAGAACTTGGTTGTTTTTTATTTTGGATTACTCAGCTCAATTTTGAGTAAATAGATAATTGCTTCATATTTTGCAATAAATTACAAGCGTTGTGTCATCGCGCTTCTCTTTCTTTTCTATGCAATCTGACAGTGACCGCGGTTTAGGTATTATCAGCGTCTTAAAGCAGTTTCGACGTTAATATGTTTTGTTGTTTTTAATATGATAAGTGATAAGTGTGATAACACATGATCAACACCCTACATTGATTGGTGAAGACATTATTATATTTCGATTATACTTTTCGTTCGATTAAGTATTTGATTGTCAACCTCTTTATTTAGAGTTTGGTTTGTTGTTGTTTTGCCTCACTAGCTCTGTCTAAAACTTTTATAATGTGTACAAACTCTTGTAACTTAGTTTAACAAGAGTCATGAGATATGGAATGCATTGAGTCTAAAACTTATGTTGTACTCTCGAACTAACTTTATGTTTGGTTAAACTATTCCACAGTTACATGTTAAGGCCCAAAAACATCAACTTTGGCTATAAATCGTTAAAGTTTAATTCTAAAGAACAGCACAAAAGTTCTTAGAATGAACAACGACCACTCAAGCTCGAGATTGTTTTAAACTGAATTAATTGTAATACACGTAATATTAACAGGTGCTGTTGGTTGGCCGCAAGATGCATCTAAACCCTGTGTATTCCCGTCTCTCTCCGGGGACGAGGCCACGTGCACCCACTTAGCACACGCCGAACCCATTTACACAAACCAACAACCAACCCTCATTCCATACATATAAAGATCAAATTCCTTTGTATTGAGGTACTAAGTAAGATTGCAGCCTTACACAGTCTGAGAGCTCTACTTCAGAAGCTTTGCCGGTATTAGAATTGCCTCGACATGTACAAAAATAGCGAAATTGAAGTGTTTCGTGAAGTGAATTGAATACAGATAAGATTATATAAAAATCAACCGAAATTCTACCAACATTTTATCCGTTCGATTATTTCTTCAACCTGTAAATATTTATTGCATTTGAATTGTAAAATAAGTTAACGATTTTATTACACACACGGTTTGAATTTACGACAATAATAATTTATCAAAGAAAATCGTAAACACGGCGGTGAAAACAAAAGAGAAGGGTGTGGAAACGTTTGTACGTGAAGGGCATAAAGTTTAAAAATACTCTAGTGATGTGCCTTTTTTGACTTACGAAATTTTATGGCACTTGAAGAAAACGATCGCCATTTATGATTCAAGTGATAGGCGTCTTTACACATGACGAACTTTGAGGGATCAAATATACATGGCACTACTCTTATGCAAAGTGAGAGGTGAAAATTTTACGGTAGCTAGCACGCACTCGTAGAAATGCGTCCCAGAGGCGCGTGAGGTGGTTCGCACGACCAAATGGAATCCGCTCCGCAGAGATTGGTTCAGCTAGTTTTTTTGTTTAATATTTATGAACTTTGCCTCTCACATGTCGCGTTTACCTTTGTGTAATGGCATTTACTTCATGTTCCGCTCAGAGTTTGAATGCCAAACGAACGTGTTCATATTCGGTACAATAGTGCGATCATTATAACTTGACGCGTGACGCTATTGGTAGCACTGAATTTTGCAGTCTTAGTTTCAACACTTATAGGGTTCAAAATGGTGACTGACAGAACAGAACTACCAATCACGTTACTGCAGAATTCAGTGCTACCAATAGGGTCTTACACCCATTTTTGAAAAGTGTCTTAATTAAATTCTATAGTGCTAATATGCCCAAAAAAAAATCACAAAATTTTTATTCAATCGATAAGTGCCATAAAAATGCATTTAAATTTTACGTTTTCAAATTTCGCGCGTAGTTTGACGAAAACGCTGGACGCAGTGGATGCCATGTTGCTTTGTGGTCATGACGTCACTTGGCTATGTAAACAAATGCGCTGATCTATTATCTAACTATCAGTTGACACGTTTTAGTTTACATAGCCGTATGACGTAATAACATGGCGGCTACTATTTCATGGTGTTTTTTAACAGATTAGAAAAACTGAAAACGTTGAATTGAATTTTAAAATTTATTTTGTTATTTTATGAACTAAAACTAACATTTTCCGACTCCTTTTTGCCTGAACTATCTCAATAATATATTTATAGATTTTTTCTCGTATATAGTAAAATACCCTATTGCGTCACGCGTCAAGTTATAATGAACGCACTATAACGCTCTGCTGACTACGATACAAGAAATCTTGCCTGTCAGTGTCACGTCACCGTTACTACAATATGCAAATTCATATAAATAAGGCAATAAAGGATTTATTCCATTGGTATTTTATATCCTAAAAATTAAATTATTAGACAGAGACAATGGAAAATATTTTGCAAAGGGACATCGTTAATTATTTTTTCAACCGGTAAAGGTCGTAAATAAAAGTAAAGGGTGCTATTAAACGCATTATTCGCGCATATTTAATGTACTGAAAAGGCTAAAAGGTTTTTATTTTTCACAGATTCAACAGCTTAACATAAAAATCACCCTTTGAATTAAGTCTCCATTCAACACGTGATTTATTAACTAAATAATGTGAAAAAGACTATTAAACATTATCAAAAATTATGTTCCCGACATATTTTTGTCCTTTTAGTTAAAAATGGGACAGATATCATTTAAAGTAACAACTCAGACCAGAACTCAACTCAACTCAGTGCTTTAAACATGAACCTTTACTCGGCACTGTAATATCAAAGGGATTTATAGAGGACTAGCTTTTGCCCGCGGATTCACCCGCGTGGAGGTCGAAAATTACCCCATGGGATCGTCTAACGGTATAAAAAGTATCCCATATCTTAAACCAAGTCATGGTCTATTGCGCTAGATTTCATTCAAATACGTTCAACGGATTTAGCGTGACAAACAAACTCATTTTCGCATTTATAATATTAGTTAGGATTCATTCTCTAAGGGCAATTTTATAGAATGTCATTTCATTCTGGCCCTAAAAGAACCTCTGAACTTTGAAAGTAGCTTAAAGCTTTCTATTAGAAATCAGATTCACTTTAGTTGTTAGGAAAATCGTGCCAAACGGTCATAATCATTGCAATAAGTAATACGTTTAAATGATTAAATATAGGATTTGTCGGGATATATTGGCGAGTGTGGGTCCGCGTCACCGAGGCGTGGTGCTCACAACGAAAATAGATAATAAAATGTATTGAAATGGCTGCGGGCCGGCTTAT
Source organism: Atethmia centrago (assembly GCA_905333075.3). NCBI lineage: Eukaryota > Metazoa > Arthropoda > Insecta > Lepidoptera > Noctuidae > Atethmia > Atethmia centrago. Next base: position 21,218,664 of record HG995378.1, on the reverse strand, counting down.
CCGGTTGAAAGTCAATGAATATTTGATTTCAATTTTTTTTCCCGCCGTCGCCGTGAAGTATTCACGCCATACCTAATTTGATTTTCGCCATTCCGCCCGTTCGCCGGGGCAGTTTGCATTCATATTCAGTTTGAATACGCGTTTGGGTTGCCTCTTGCCCGAGTTTGATACAAATAAACAGCGGATATTTTTACATTTCTTGCCAGGATAACCCGACCCAACTGATTACGTTCGGGGGATAATAACCCGACTGTAGTATTAAGGGAGGCCTAAGGAATATTTATATTAGATTATTATATGCGCTATTCATATTTAGGGACGCAGGAACATTACACGAATCGTATAACATAAATGAATCGTCTGAGCGAGTGAGCAGGTAAACACCCCACAAATGAACGTTTAAACGTCCACATTCAAATGTATTCTAGGCACGTTGTCGTGTTTTATTTCAATGTTTATCTAATTACAAGCAGAGGGATCTCAAAATATCATCCAAATGACACGCAAAGGGCACAAAAGTTGAAAGTTTGGAAAACATGGGTAAATTATTTTATGTCTTACAACGACAAGAAAGGGCCGTTTTTCCCTCGGCGAAGAATAAAACAGGATTCGTTTTTGCGAACTTGCATAAATGACGGCGCAACGATATTTCACCGAGCCTGAATATTTGGGTCAACCTGTTTTTGTGTAATGGGGATTACAAAAGCAAATTTAACATTGTATTTGCTGTAACTGCTACAAGGGAACCTTCGTTGGCAACAAAAGATGGCTCGCCTTGATACGATTTTCATGGATTTTAATTAAAATCTTACGCGTTGTGGGGATAATGAAAGAAACTGATTACGTGGGCCCGGACTTTAGTGTTTTGGGACACAATTTATTGGCTTGTTTATGACGATGTGTAATATTTACGAAAAAAGTGAAAACGTGACTATCGAAATTGAAATAGGCAGATTTCAAGCGTAAGTTCGGTTTTACCCTCACAATAATACAAAATCTCCTGCCGAGGAAACCGTATATTTTATCCGGGCGTCGATTTGTTATTTATTAGCCGGGAATAGTCGTAACATGGGGAGGGAGCACAATACCGAAAACGGTGCGCCTGTTTAGTGACGATGCCACCTCCGTTTCGCTCCGCTTCGCCTCAGCCGTGGCGCCGCCATCATAACCTGAGCTCCCTCGCTTTCCTGTTAGCCCAGTTTCTTAGCATAAGAACGGAGGCTCTTTAGATTGCGACATGTCTGTTTACGCTGGTCAGCTTTCATTGAGGGTCGAAGCCTATATTTATCCGTTGCTAGTTAACCAGTGACGACTTTGTGGCGAAGACGGCCAGAGAAATGAGGCGAGACAAACAAAAATGATATGTTTCCGTGTGTGACATGCAAAGCCTTTGGAAGTTCCGTTGTTTTTGTCAAGAAAAATACGGGGACACAGCGCTCGTGCGTGTCTTGCCTCGCGTAACTTACAGCTATGGAAGTAATAATATAATATTATTACGGTTTTGAATTCCGTTCAGTTTTTATTGTACTATATTTTTGTTTGGAGTTTGTTATTTTGTTCGGTAAAATAGCTACCTAATAATCATAAAAGTGATGATCACTGACAGCCCTACCAGTTGGGTAGTGATATTTGGGTTATTATTATCCCTAAGTCCCTAATCACTAAGCTCCTCAGAAGGATACCTATACAAAGCCATTATTGGCATAGTTTTATTAATGTATAAGACATTAATAATTGTATATAGTATTAGGTACTTGGGCAGTATTGGGGATCTGATTTATTAGGGTTCAGGCTACGTTGTTATATCCGCTTACTAAAGTAATGAAAACTTACCTCTGTGCCTATTGGTTTGTTTGTCGAACATTAGCATGGCGTCCTCGATCTGCAACAAAAAGACATAATATTAACTTCAAATTCTGAAAAAATCGCGAGGAAAAATAGCGAAAAACAAGGGCGTCGTGCGCGATTTGAGCCCCGCCCCGGCAATAAAACACTCCGGCGTTGTAATAACGAATAAGCACCGGTACAGAGTAAACCACACGCTGCAAATAAACTTTGATAAGCGGGGGCGAGCAGGTAATAACGTATTCATAGAGAAATAAATGGAAAGTCGGCGGTTAGGACGCGAACAATACACGCTAGTGGAGATGCGCTGTCACCGCCCGCCTAACGCGACTCGCTCGCACCTAAATTTGGCCACGAAGGAGCATTTTTAAAATTCCCCGTCTGCCAACAAAACAGTGATAAATCTGAAATGGAACGAAATTGCATCGTAAATATTCATGTTGACGTCGACGCGTGACGCCTCCACATACGTAATTCTACGTACGACTTAATTATAAATTCCTTCCTTATTAACTTTTCAGATGCTTATCAGATACGTCATGTTTGGTGGTATAGCGAAAGGTACACAGCGGCCATCTGAAATGACCCACGTTGAAAAATGTGCGTGTATACAAAAGCGGGCAAGTTCGGTTTGACAGGCCGGGGCCCGTGGGTTTTGTCTCGGCGGCGACGTCGCCGGCGTCGATCCCCAGGGCGACATTACGCGGGTAGGTCGACACGACGCACTCCCGATGATCGATGTCGAATACCCGTAACAGGTGACCTTTCGCTGAATTATTCCTACCTGTAGAAACGTTTGTTTAGTGGTGATTTGTTTGAGCGGGAATTGCCACGCTTTTGTTGACCGAGCGGCCTGAGCAACCCTCTTCTGTGGTGAATAAAAAAAATAACACCTAATTTTCAGACATACACGGACGCTGATTTATCCTTGACATTAATACCGTCTGAAGAGAAGGTAAAGAATCTCGTTTATTTTTTTCTCAAACTTTATCATTTTCGTTAGGAGTGATCCTATTTGTTCACGTGTTAAAAGTAGTTGGGTCCGACGTAGGTTGGTACTGGTAGGTGAAGGGCAGGGCTTTGGATGAAATTTACTCAAGGATATAAAACCTTTGAAAACAAGGTAAGTGTTAATTCAAACAACATCGCCGATAGGGCTTTGTATTTAATACTTTTTCGCTCCATAAAAAATTTAAGAGCTTAAAACTATTCCTTAAGAAGAAACAAAGAGCACATTGTAAACCCTGCGCCTTTGGAACATTTTATCGGAGCGGAATTGTTTCGATATCACTTCGATATCGAAATGCCCCACTCACGATGACTTCCCTTTGACTGTAGTCTTCAATAAGGTTGAGTACCTAGATCGAAGTGCTTCAGTTCTATTTCAGTTATTTATAGTAAGAATCTTACAGGTTGTACGTTTAAAATAGCACATACCTAACTAGTACCTATCACGGTGCGTGTACCATCGCCTGTCGGTACGTTAACATACTCACTTTCCACAGTTGACTCTTACAACTTGCATGGGAAAATAACCACCTGCTACCTTATGCTTTCTTGGTACTGAAATATATTTAGAATAACCTACTTCAGTCATTAATTTCCTTTACATTGATTTTACGGTAAAGCGATGGTTAAAAAAAATACAATTTCTTGCGACCGTATTCGAGCTAAATAAATTCTCTACCTAAAAATAAAATCAAGAATGAAAAGGAATTAGGTAAAAAAGCCTAACAATATTCCGAAATAGCACAGCAATAAATATCTATCTATTAACTTACATAAATGATGGAATTTATTACTTCAGTCAGGAGACGGAAAATAGACCAATCGTAACACATTTCGTCATAATACGATCGTCCGTGGTTTGGCCGAATCAATAGAGATTTGATGGAAAAAAAAAGATTATGCTGTATTCCTGCGACATAGATTGTGACCTAATGCGGTATTGTTACGGTCAGTTTGTGAGGGCTACATCGCGTCATTACCTTCTTTCACATTTGTGATGAAGTGCGTGCGACAAGGACGGGTATTGCCGTTCGGGGTCGTTCCCTTGGGCGACGTTACGGTGAAACCGAACTTTGGCCGTGATCAATGCGAACCTCGGAGGTGTCTTTTGAGTTAATGTTTGTATCTGATTACTGATCGATTTAATTTCAGCTGATTTAAGTTTTAATTTGTTTCGAACGTTTCTTCCTAGGGGAAACGGGTGTGATGCGTTCAAATTTATACCTATATCTGACTACATTGTAGCTTTGGTTTTGCAAGTCAACAAGTGTATGTCAGTCCGCATAGATGAGTGGGTAGGAACAACACTACTAGGCTAATTTTATGAAATTGGTCTTATGAGTCCTACTAACATTTCACAAAATATAAGTAAGCCAGTAAAGAACCCAATTTTACAGGCAAGCCACCGTCACGTAACAAGTGGTCTAACAACTTGAGGCCAAATAAGAACATTTATGAACGCATAAAGGCGTGACCACTCTAATTCCCCTTTTAATATTCGGCCGATGTGTAGCCCACACGGGTATCCCACCAACTTTACTAATTCCAGTCTTGGCCGAATATTTTTCACAAGCAAGGGTAAGTGAGCGAAATTGGAGACAATGTTCGCCGACGGCCGGAATTTTTATAGTTGAGCGTACATGGCGGGAATAAAATACAGGATTTACTGAATGCTCGGACCGAGGATCGGGTTTAGTCGAGTACCTTTTTGGTCAAGGAAAATGCCGCAGTTTAGTAAAGCACTCACCAGTCCAAACCGCGGACTTCTAATGTACTGATACAGAAAAGGTCTAGTCATAAAATAAACTGTGCTTGTAAGCAAAACTTGATCGATTAAACAAACATACCAACTTTAACAGAAGCAAACATGACAGTTTTATTTAATCAACATTACCATTAAATGACATGTCCAAACAACATAATTTACTTCGATAATATCTTGAAAACTATATGTGACTGTTATTTAAATAAGGCATGAATGTAGCAGTTGTAACAAAAGGGACAATTTTCTGTAATGTCTGTACGTTTGTATTAAGCGTCCTCTATTATTAAGCATTTCATTTAAGGAAGTGACGTGAGTCGGTCCCAGAGGATACCTGTCGCGGTAATTTTCAATGTGTTCACCTCTATTTTTTACTTTTGTTGTTAAGATTTAGGGGGATGTTAGGGGTGGAATTATGTGATGTGGCAGTGAAGGAGGAAACTTACTACTTTATAAAATAATTGTGAGTTTCTTAACAGTACAGGTTTTTTTATGTTATTTTATCGTAAAGTGATTTTACCAGTAGTTTGAAAATTAGTAAGACTGAAAGACCTTATTTTTTATAAAAGCATAAATAAGGTTCATTAGAAAACCAGCGTCAGACAGCATCTGTCTGATGCTGCTGAAATGAACCTCTTTGACGCAGCCGTGAGGCACACACTATTGTGGTTAAAATATAATTTTTACTTTTTTATTCTGTTATTTGTATTTTGTGTTTCACAAACTGTGTCCAAATAAACGTTATTCTTTCTTTTCTTTAATAAAGTCGAAATTTATCTTTATTGTTCTTCTTAAGGAGTTTCTTGTCCGTTCTTCTCTATAGGTACCTACTACGTTTTGGAATGGGCAACTAGCTTCATTATTCTGACTGACTGACTCCTTGACAATTCAAAAGTGCCTGGTTTATTTGAAATAAATGCTTTGAGTACATAGTCTTTTCATAATTGCTTAACCTTCAATCCACATCAAGTTTCACAATTCCAGTTTGCGAAATAAACTAAAACAACTCGAAATTAATTGCATCATTCAAAAGTTTCAATTATTTTAAAATAACTCGGTAATTAAATTACAGTTCCACTGAGACCAATTAAAGTAAGTTTTGGAGTTAATTAGCCTCAAATTACAATATTATTTTTATGTCTATTTTTCGCAGTCGGTAATCAAATATTTTTAAAGAGATTTTTAATGGTGAAATCGCGAGAGCATATAAAACAGAACGCATCATTAGAAACATATCGAGTGACGTCATTACACACAATAAACTCTGAAACAGCATTGGCATTACATTTAGTATCGCGATCAATCAAACAGCGCGATATCGCGATCGCGCAGCCAACATTACGCGATGAACTAATATCTGAACAATCGCGCTGTTAGCCCGCGCGTGCATCGCGACTGATTTGTTTGTTTGTCAGCATGTCTCGTGACGTTACAGTGACGTATTTCTAAACACACGGTGTTTATACGAGCGTACGTTTACCCCGAGGCTTTCAATATGGCGGAAATTGGAATTTGTAAAAATATTATATTGTGTTGTTGTTTTTAGGGTTCCGTACCTCAAAAGAAAAAAACGGAACCCTTATAGGATCACTCCTGTCTGTCTGTACGTCTGTCACAGCCGATTTGCTTTGAATCTACTGGACCGATTAAATTGAAATTAGGTACACACATGAATTTCTATGACCCAAACACGGACGTATATAGTAAATAAATGAAATTCAAATACATATAAGGCTCACTTTTGGGGTAAATTAGAAAATTAAAAAAAATAATTGAAAACTGTACCGCGGGACATATTAAATGAAAAGGCTTGTTATGGGGGTCTCAAATACATATATGTTTTATTTTATTTTAAAATAAATAGTTTTAAAGTTATTTAAATTATTACCCCCCTTATCTCCAAAACTAAAGACCCTAAAATTTTGGAAAAAATACAGAAAATAGTTTTTTACTTTATAGATCACAAGAAAACCTATAAGAAGTCTATGGTGTTAAAATAACTTGGTAAATCTCTCAATACTGTGCGTACAAACTTACATTTGCAGTGGGATTGTATGGGGGAACATGCTTTTCAAATACAATGTTAAGTTTGTTCTTGGGATAAATTCTTCCCAATTACTTAACCCTTTATTGTGCGTGGTCCAACACGCACTTGGCCGGTTTTTTTGTTATTGAGTAATACTTAGAACAACAATTATGCCTCAGCAGCACCTCCCAAGTTTTTTTCTTCAACAATTTAATTTGATTCTAAAATAATTTAAATGTTGCTCTTTCTAATAGATAATAATTATTCCAAAGCACTTAAAATACAGGATACACAAACAGCATTCCAACCGTAACAATGGACAACTTATCTGTTTTTAGATGCCATGCAAATTAGATCCTGAACAAATAACATTAGTCATTCTCCAACTAATATTTGGAATTCAAACTGTCAGTTGTTACAAGGAATTCCGGAACTATGCATCTTGTTACTTCGGCTGGACTTGAGGATGGTCCAGTGTTGGTCAACCTCACGTCAATCAAGGGAGTGTAGCAAACAATGTTCTCGGCTAGGCGTGATCGTTTGTAGGCAGCCTTGTAAGGAGTTCGGTTATATTGGCAAACTTTGACACGTATTTATTGTGGGGCTTGAGTTCCGACTTATTCTTTAGTTTGTAGTTTTAGCTTAAACTTTGAATGTTTGATAACTTTTCGTTTCTCTTTGAGGTTAAATTTAGCAAGTCTTCGACGAAACGCAAAACTAGATTATACAAGGCAGTACGTAACTGAACATTTATTTTCGAACCCACAACAACCTTATTCACTGGACACTCCTCATAATTTAGTAGCGAAAAAAAAACTGCCCGCAAACTCAATAAAAACGAATCACAATAAGAATACTCTTCGGGAAATGGCATAAAGAAAAAGTTTTAATTTGTTTAAATATTTCCGCGGGTACGGAGTTCAGTGGCGCTCAAGTTTCGTGTCTCGGTATTAAGTTGCCCGCGGCTCATAATGGGAGAAGCCACCTGCTCTTAAAGGCGACATAACAATTAACCTAAAGAAGAAAATATTAGTTGAGCTAATAGAGCCCCTCAGATACACTCCGGCCTCTGTCCTCCATAAATAACACCTCTTCCCGACTACAGACAGTCTACAATTTTGTCGTATTTTCGTAATGATTCTCAGCGGAGGAAACTCCCTAAGGATACCTACGTTTTATCCTTGTGCTTTTATAGGCGAATTGATTGGGAACCACTGGAAATAATCTCGGGATGGGATTAGTTTTCTTAGGAAAGTTTTCCCGGAGAACTCTCCGTTTCCTTATTAACATACCCCTTAAGTATACTTTATCGGAAAACAGAAATTAAATATTAGAAGTCTTTCGACAGAGCTGGAAACAAATACGGGTTCGCAGAAGCTGATTTGATGTTGCTGAAGAAACTAACTTAAAAGAAGAGTGAAAGAACACTATCTTTCCACTTTGCCATAGTTGCATATTATGTATTTATGTTATACTATTAATTATAAGTATATAAATAGTTTAGTGATATTTATTTTATATTATATTATTTATATTCTCTTATTGTATATTTAAATTAGTGAATAGTTTTTTTTTGTTATTATGTATTTTATTTTCTCTTTTACACACGGTGTCTACATCTCTTTGTCTACTGTCCTATTGCAGGTATGCTGGAAGAGATTTCTTTAGAAATAAGCATCACCTTTGTACGTATTTTTCTGTTCCTTTCTTCTTGTCTGTTTATATGTGTGTACATAAACTGTTAAACAAATAAATAAAAAATGACTTTGTGTTATTATACGAATGACTATTGGTTCGTCAATTTCACTACAAGCATTTGGAATTTACATCGAAAGTAGGCAGTGAAATTTTCTAATTCTAGGATAAATTCAAGTAGTAATTCATCATTTCTAGACGTCGCGAAGGTGTAAACTATCTCGTATTTCCAAATTAAACAATAAATCATCCAATTCTGCAAACATTATGCTTTCTAATCTGAAATAATCAGTAAGCACTTTCATTTTAAATGTACCAAAATTCGGTCTGGACAAAGCAGCCTACACAGAAAAAACAAGTGTCGCAGTGATAGACCAAATCCACTCTATTTATTTTTATTACGTGCCAAGGAAGGTTACTCGCAGTACTTACTATATTTTTGTTATTTACAGATATCCCAATCAGCATAAATAATGTGCGGGTGATAGCCGCAGTCGACTGAAATTCATCCGTCTGACTTAAGAAATAAAATCGTACTTTCAACGACAACCACAAAACCGTCTTTCTCAACAATTTACATCTTATGGTTTCTCTCATACTCAATTTGCTAAACTACAATCTAGCTCATAAAAACTCCGAACGTCAAACTTAGTAAAAAAAATTACGTATTCCACGATCCGTAAAAAATCGGTGAATAAAATATGAGGGAAGTTTAGGAAAACCCGAAATCGTTTTTCGTATTTGAATAATCACTTTAACAAACAAAAGTCGGCCGAATCTGCTTCATTACTTATTAACCTGCTCGAGTGAGAGACAAACGGGAAATACCGTCGAAAACAACCACTACATTGATATTTTATTGAATTTAACTTTTAGGCAAATATTGTTCTCAGGTGAGTTTTTGATAGAAATGTTATTAATGTAACTAAACTTAAGATTCTACATTTAATCTATGAGTTTTTTTTCAAAATGATTCAAAAGATAGCTTTTCTCGACGTTTACAATTTTTCACTACATATCTATAATTGTGAAAATCCGATTATATTAATTCAGGTTTGATACAGTTGTGATGACAATCATGTCATTTTAAATAGGTTTTTTATTTTATTTATTTTTTATAAATATTCTTTTATATTTTGTGAATGAGGACATTGTAGGCTTAATAGACTGTACATTTGTAGACAATTTTTTATTTTGTTGAGCAGGTACCCTAGTACTTGTTGACAGGCCTTCACTGTCCTCCCATACCTATTAACACTGTAACTTGAACAGTTTGTAAGAGCTAATTATTTTTAAAAGACTAACCGTGGAGTTTCTCGTCTGCTCTTCTCCGTAGGAAAGGACCAGTTGGAACCGTGCACCTAGCTTCTGACGTTTCATAATTGCCCTTGTAGGTTTATGTGAAATAAAATATGTTGATTTGATTTGATTCATTTTCAAGATTGTTCTTTATTTAATCATTATGAGGACAGCAGTAGATGATCGGAAATCCGTTTGCCAGAAACCGTTAAACATTTCAAAAGACAGATCTATTGTTATAATAGATGTCTTCAACACCAAAGGCAAGACTAACCGTGGAATTTCTCGTCGGCTCTTCTCCGTAGGAAAGGACCAGTTGGAACCGTGCCCCTAGTTTCTGACGTTTCATAATTGCCCTTGTAGGTTTATGTTAAATAAAATATTTTGATTTGATTTGATTCATTTTCAAGATTGTTCTTTATTTAATCATTACGAGGACAGCAGTAGATGATCGGAAATCCGTTTGCCCAAAACCGTTAAATATTTCAAAAGACAGATCTATTGTTATAATAGATGTCTTCAACACCAAAGGCAAGACTAACCGTGGAATTTCTCGTCGGCTCTTCTCCGTAGGAAAGGACCAGTTGGAACCGTGCACCTAGCTTCTGACGTTTCATAATTGCCCTTGTAGGTTTATGTGAAATAAATATTTTGATTTGATTTGATTCATTTTCAAGATTGTTCTTTATTTAATCATTATGAGGACAGCAGTAGATCGGAAGTCCGTGTGCCCAAAACCGTTAAACATTTCAAAAGACAGCTCTATTGTTATAATAGATCTTCAACATCAAAGGCAACAATGTGCCTTCTCAGAAGTTCTTTATACAAATCTCAATAGCTTTGTATAAAGAACTTCTCTACGCCACAATAACATCGGCTTTCTTTATTATTGGAATGAGTAGAAGTAAACAGAAATAAAAAAAATCACTGTTATTTCCATGTCGAATGTAATGTAATGGTGAGACATCACTTAGTACAAGTACTCGCTCCTTTTTTAATTACGTGACTCGTAACAAATCATTCATACTGAACAAAAAGTCATGATCCAAGCGCCCAGCTTTTAATTATTGGGGTATTTTCAAAACTTTGTGAACACTTCAAAAGTTGGGACCTGGCCTGGACTGCGGGCTGGTGTTAATTACCAACTTTTTAAAAACTGCAACTCATAATAGACAGCTCCGTTGAAAGATGAATGATGTGTCGGCTTCCAACTTGCCTTTTTTTGCTAAACTTCGCGGGAAATTTGCGGAAACATGAATTGTTGAACAACAACAACATGAATTTGACGTTAAACATTTTCTAAACGACATACCGGTAATAAATGGGCACTCAAAATTCCAAACGGTTTGGACTCATCCATCGCGATAGGCGTCAATGTGGCTTTATCTAATAGCCTATCATTATTCAGAACACACAAGCAAAAGTAATTATTGAACGATCGAACGTAACACAAATAAAGGTCTAATTGGCATAACCGCCAGGTTGGAATGGAGGCGAGCGTGCTGCCCGGAAGACACCTTAAATATTCTTGCTCCGTGATTGAAACTGTGTTGCAAATGGTGTTTCACTTTAATTATTCACGTGCACATGCTGTTACGTTGATAAACCGTAGCTAATACCTAATATAAACAGCTTAATTGCGACCGAAACTTGTGCAGGTTCGCTTAATTGATTTGCTGCGTCAGTCGGTATCGGGTATATAAATACGGTCTAAATTATACGACCGAATGAAAAATGGCGATCGAGCGAGCGTTCGACGACGCGCAAGCGATCGCTACCAGTATAATGGCGCTACTGAAGTTTCACTCGTTAGTTTTATGTAGATTGTTGCCAGTCATTACCTATGGGAAAAGCCACGCTTTCATACGTTCTCCTCCATTCTCGAAATTACTTATTGTTTACGAGACTCGTCAGAGTGGGGATGAACGCAATCTGTACCCGCGCCCGCGCTTGGCAACCCACGTAATGTGCGCCAACTACAAACTTTCAATACTCGGGTAAAAATGTGTATTATGAGAAAATATCTCCTCATACATTTTTATCCATTGTGATTTTAAGTGACACGCGAGTAATATTTCTAATATTACATTGTTGGCTTCAACGATATAAATACAACAACAGAATTTACCCTATTACCGTCTTTACGTATTGAATAAAGATATAATAATATTGTTACAGATCCGAAATAGCCCTTCCCAAAGAAAATAATTCTTTCATCATATCTGATTTGTTGAATTATGCCACTGACGCTCTCCGTCTTGGATACTCATCTTGAATAGAGTTGACATCCATTGTGATGTTTTATTATTACTTTGTGAGATGCAACGAGGCGGGTGAAATTGTTAAATCCTCACAATGGAGGTTCTGTCTTCGTCGGGTCGAGTGCGCAAAAGTTGTACAAGGATCTCAGTTCCGACGGGAATGTAAATGGAAGGGATTAATTGTATAATCTTCAAATAAGACAAAGTTGAAGACGGCGGTCGCTGAGCGGGATTATTTATGTGTAGTGCGGCGGCGCGCGTGTGACGTCAGGGCCGCGCCCACGCCACGCCACAGCCACTTCACTCCCAATCTGCATATAAATCGGATATCGATAATGACGTCGCTATCGCAAGCTACCCGAAATTCGTTCAAAATCCGATAAGCCTTGCCCGTGAAAGCTCTAATCCACAGAAGTTTGGATGACCCCGATACTGGATAGACCTAGTCCTCTATTATGTAAATTATCAGCCACATGAAACTTTCGGCCGGCCACTGCGGTCGCTAAGTTTGCGGCCAGAACTTAGGATATTGACTTAGGGTCGTATCTGTCTGAGGATCGAAACTAGTAAGTAACAATAGATGGAATGGAAAATCCGTTGTAAATATTTAATGTTTAATATCTGTTCGGTCGGAGCAATAAACGGGGCAATACAGTTATCGTGGAAGAGTGGAAAAAAATGGAGCACAAAAATGAGTTTTAACGTTTACTATGAGTGTAAAATTCCGTGTGAAAATGAAGAGATCGTTGTGCGTGCGGGACGCCTGCTGCTGGTAACGATGGGCGCAAATGACCCGCGCACGAAACACGACCGCGTCCGCTCCACGACGCCCCCACACTCCGCCGGCTTCACCTACTTGCCTATTACGTACAGCCGTATTTATGTACTATCACTGCAGCTCTACTAATATTATTTTTCTAACAAAAATCCGCTACGCCCGGTATGCTACGCGGCGTAGCAGTCCAGCGTAGCTAGTGCTACGCCGGGTTGCTACGAACCAATAGGTAAATCGATTTGAAATTTTTCAATTAATTTCCTAACAGATCTCAAGTTTAGCGTCACGAATTGGAAAGCTCTTTAATTATACAAAAAGCACCCTTTTCAAACTTTGCAATGAAACTCAAAATAAGAATTGAAATTCAATAATTATTCATTTGGCCGGGACAAGTGGGCGATATTACGAAGTTGCGGCCCTGCTTTTCCCATTGACGTTTTCGAAGGAAACTTTTTAAGCGGCTATTGAGTGCATGTAACTTTCCTTTTAGAATAAAGTACTAGCTAAAAGAAACTTAGTGTGATTGGCCGTTCCATTTGCCCGATACTATTTTACCTGTAAATATATTTTTATCATCCTTGTAACTATCAACTATTATGTCCCTGATGTACTTACATATTTATGTGGAAGTGCTAATCTAGAAGGAAACTTTGTTGGAACTTGTTTCAAGGTGAACGTAGTCTACTTACTAAACGTATTCGGTTACTAAGCGAGTTTAGTTTGCGTATTGTTTGCACAGTAGGTAGGCAGCGGGGATAGATAACGTGATTGGCACTTCCGACTTTTAGTAGACGGGAGCACCTTTCAAAGCGCGTTATTTTTATAAGGCATGGGCCTTGCCCTGACCCAGTTCCTTTTAATCCATCGCTTACCTATAAGGTTTTATTGGCAATGGCCCATTACGACCTACATTATCAACATCATCATCCGATTTTACTATTTCCAGTCACGTAAACTTGAACGACGAGTATAAACCATAAGGCAGACAAGTTTTCCTATTGGATATGCGGAATTTGGGGAGAGGATATCTAGAGGTCAATGATCGAGGCACGCGACACTCACGGTGCCTACCTTCCTTTTTCTTTTCCAATCAAACGGTTTTATGAGAGACCTTTTATTCTTTGAATAATTATTCAACTTTGCGAATATTTTCTGGAATTGTATGTGAATAGAATACATAAATGTAAAAACCGTATTTTCCCCAAATACTTTCAATTACCCCGAAAGCAAAACAGTATCAATTTGCTCCGTAACCTCTTTTTGGGTTTTTTTTTAGTACGTGTTCCAGTCAGCTCCTAAGACAAATATGAATAGGCAAATGAATTATATGAAAAGCTCCTTCGTTGTGACGTGTGAGAGATTGCGTCGCTTTGCGTCGACCTCCGAATTTAACCAGTTGTTTGTGCGCCACGCAAAACTTGCCTCGACGTTACATTAAGCCGATTACCAGCGTCAATCAAAACCCGCCTTTTTCCCAGATATCGTACGCAGGAACCACCAACCGTATTTTAACTAATGTCTTTATTTCGGAAGTTTTTTTTTCTCTTGTTCATGGATTTGTAATGTGTTAAGTAATGCTTATAATTTTTTAACAAGTACTCGTAGTAATGGTAACGTCGAAACTAATATTTTCCAACGGATCCTTGGAATAACGATACGGGCTATTTTCCGGGCGGGTGGTCGCCGACCTACGGCCGATCGAGGCACCCCGGCCTTCACTGATAAATTACAAGTCTTAAAAACAGTGGCAGGTAATTCTGCACAAATTCCAAGCTTCTGGCCCTCCGGCCTGCTACAGGAAAGTTTCAACGATTACTTTTACTTGTAATTTATGTCTCAGGGTACCGATAAAACGATGGCACCGAAGAGGGTCACAGGTGAGTCCCCGCGGAATTTCCTCAATTTTTAAGGCGACTTTGAGGAAAGGTTTCCAGGCTTTTAACTGCTTAACTGCCTTCATATAAATTATGAAGTTCGATGGGCATGTTAAGTACAAGTTTTATCACGAGCGAGGTCGAGTAACTGCCGTAAATAAAATCAGAGGGTTGTTACTTTGGAAGAATTGTTTACGTCTAGCGTAAAGAGAAGTGGAAAAATAACACACGTCTTGAGGAAGGGAAATAATAACGTAATAGATGCTCATGTACTTGAAGGAAATGAAGAGGTCCGTTGTGTGCGATATAAGGCTGGGTATAGACTTGATTAATATTCGTTAGATGAGGCGAGGAGTGTGCGGGGGTATGTAACGGCTGATATATCGGCGGCCATCTATCAGACACGCCGCAGCAGGCTGCATGCGTACGCACGCGCCTGCCAACACCGCAAACAAATGCCGCCATGCTCTGAACGTTGGTATAATACCGAAGTTTAAATCTAACGATCTAATGATGAGTGTTTTGGCGGGATATCTAATAATCGTGTGTTTAGAAATCAAGCTTGTCATATTTATGTAGGTGGAATAAAGAGTAAAAAAAAATGCAATTTTCGATGAACGAAACGATATGTTGCAGATCTGTCAATCTTTTTTAAAAATGTAATTGACTGAGCGAGCGAAGCGTCTTTTGGTTTCCTCTGTCATTTTGTTGGTACTTCTTTACATGTCGTATTTTACAACCAATCTGGACGCAACTTGGTATGCAGATATTACAGCTTCATATATATTTTTTGCCGTCGGGGATTTTTCATTGGAGGGGGGTACTTCCTCCAAAAAGGTGCAAAAATTCAAAAAATTCTAAATATCTTTATTGTGGGGCATATGTTTGTTATAGGTCTTAACAATAAATTTGTGTTACAATATGTCCTGCCTAATAGGCATACAATAATTATCTATTAGCATTAAATTTAAAATTATTTTACATGTCAAATTTAGTTATTATAAATGTAAAAAGTAAATGTATAAAGGCAAAAAGGGGTCACTGGATATCTCCGCCTTATGAGATCCGATTTCGATGATTTTTTTTTTATTTGAAAGGTAACTTTAAATTAGTCTCATAGAAATTTGGTGAAGATCTGATGAGGATCTTTGGCATGATGAGCAGCAAAATGCTGTAAATTGCTCATTTTTAGATTTCAACCAATGGAATCCGCTCTTTAACTACTAGGTAGAATTAATTAAATTGACTTATTGAACATTTTCATGTTTTTTCGCTAGGAAAAATGTAGGTCAGCCGCCGTCAAATCATAGAAGATATAGGTATATTAATAATTATAGGATTTTAAACTGACATGGTTATTTTTAAAACTAAAAAATAACTGTAATTCCCGTTAATAATATATATCCCGTTTTAAATAACTATAGTGGTATATTAATTGTTGCAAAAAAGTTTGTGCTCTCGAGGTCTACCTCGCGAGCACAAACTTTTTTGTTCGGAGAACTACTAGTATTAGAGTTAATTAGTGTCAAATTTAAATAAATCTATTTTGTATGAAGATCGTGGTTCAAAGAAGCTGCCCAATGAGGGTGAAGATTTCTTAGAAAATATTGCTCGACTGTTTCACAGAACAATATGACGCGAAAATAAATAAATCCATTAAAATAATCACGCTCAACCCGTAGACATGCATACACAAAATAAACGTAAGCACGCAACAAGGTTTGCGAACAACCTAATCCATATAATGGGAATGAAATAAAGATTGTGAGATTGGCTGGATCACAACGCACTTACACAAATTTCGTTCCCGTGTCTTCAACGATGAATAATAGATGTTGGCCACAGTTCGACCTCTCTGGAACTCACGCACACTAGCTCGCACTACCTCTATCTTAAACACACTAGTTTATTCCCACCAATACAATATTATCTTTATACCCTCGCCGCATTTGTGGAATACCCACCGTCCATTGATTAATTTTTCGGGTCTCCCCTTTTAAATCGCTCCCATAGAAACTATCTCAACGGCGTTATCGAGGTAAGCCATAAATAAATTTAAATGTTCTTTGCGAAATACCTCAACACATTTATAATATCTGAGAAAGGAAAGGTGTAATAAATATCTGCACGTGAAATACTGTTTTATTTGTTTTTAACCCCTTCCATTGTATGAAGCGAAAGGACGAAAAACATTTTGTAATAATAGTTGGCAGAATTTAATCAAATAAATACTCTGAATGTCACAACAATTTAGTATTAAAAGCTTAGCATATGAATTAAGTGAGCAAGCTTTCGACAATAATTGAATTACGCTCTAAGCTAGGCGGCCACATAGATTTCACTTTTGGAATCCGCTTCGGAATGCGTGCATAGGAATTATTTGAACATTTACGCCGGTAATGTTGCGGTAGCAACGGATTCACTCCGCTCTATAGCACCGCACGAGATTTATGTACGGTATTCAATATATCTTGTTTGTATCTGCTCAATACGCAACCAACCCTCAGGCTATTTCATTAACCGTAAACATATCACGTACTGAAATACGATTTTTATACATTATTTTACTTTCTGGTGCTGTACCAGATTTTTATACAACAAAAACTTTTGTTCAGTGATAGGTAAAAATCGAATCGTAGAGCGCCGATAAATAAAAACGAGTGCCACATTTCGCGGAGTTACTTTATAAGCGAAGCACATCGGGCCGGCGAGGCAACTGCAAATGGCGCGAAACGACAATTTTAAAGCACAACATTGAATATACATATAATATATCTGGCAGCGCACGTGCGGGCCGATTACTCGCCGCGTGCCAGCCTCCGCCGCACTGAGTGACTTGTATGCTAGCGCTTTTAACGCATTACCATGAATAATATATACTCAAATTGAAATGTCGCATTCGTGTCGCTCGAGCTGCCTATCTGCTGGCGCCGCTCGACGCCCGACGACCGACGCGGCGGCGCTCGAACAAACCTCCTTCTGTATTCTGCCCCTCGATTTGTTCTGCCAATAGGCTTTTCCTTTTATCGAAATCACTGAGCTCTTTTTTGAAAGGCTAAGTTGAATGGAGTTCCAATTTCCATATCCCATTGTTCAAAAGGGTAGAATACAACGTGTTTGATATACTCCTTTGCTGACATAAAAATGTTCAAAATTTTAATTTTACTCTAATAACAGCAATTTCAAACAAGTTATTCAAATGTGTGTGTTCCGGGATCGTTATGACAGAATTATAACTTGTCGTGTATCGTTTGACTCCTTGTCGGGAACAATTTAACGTAAAACGAGTCTTAATTTCCTACTCAAATTAAACGCTTGTTAAAGCAGACCGTAGATAATGATTACAAGATCTAAAGGCGAAGTAACAATATCATTTTGAAAATTACTTTCAGCAAATAGTCCTCTCTTCTTTGTACAGCGCTGTGTAAAGCGGAAGCACCACAAATTGCCGAGTTAAATATTTAATTTGAGAAGAAAACGAATTAGCGGGTTATTGCTGAGAAATTAATACGAATATACGTGCAAAACGCAAAGTCGCCAAAAACCGCCGATAGCAGACTCCATGATGTGAAAACTTCAGTACATAATTTATAGAGGTCCCGATTAGTATTAAGGATTACGTGATCATTATGCGAATTAAGTAGGATTTCCTTGGAAACTATTAAAAGGGATCTCACGAACTCGACCCTTAAGAACGCACAAAGCGAGGGTCACCTTCAGAAATCAAAGCCGGGCTTTATTTATGACCTGGACTCGGCTGTCCTATTTGGCTAAGATAAGTCCCTGTATTATACATAACAAAGTTTATACTGTTAAGGACGACCACCTTACTCCATCTCGGAGTAAAGATAAGATCTCCATTAGTGGCAGATCTCATTCATCGTGTGCGTGAAGCCGGCTGGAGGAGCGGTCTCGAGCCCACGTAATTACACTTATAGCGGGCACACACAAACATACAAGGCCCGCCTGAAATCTGATATTCGCTTCTTACATCTTTATTGACATTCGGCTACGGATTACTACCGCATTTTTATTGTATTTAATCTTAATCTTGAAAAGAGCCGGAAGTCTTGTGTAATTTCTTTAGCAAACCTTTCGGAAAATGTGATACCAATTTTACCATCACTTTCACTAATTACTTATTTACTTGAACGGATATGTCCAAAATAACTAAATTTAGCTAGGTACCTACTATTTTCGATGTATATATACGATGTATTACCATGTATCAATAAAATAGGGAAATCTCTATCAGCAGTAAGTCGTAAAGAGGTAAGCACTGAACCGGAAAATGGGTATGGGCAAGCCTGTATCCCAACTTTATCCAAAAGGATGTATCTTTTGGGAGAATATTTGGAATACCTAGGTAAAAACAATTTCAATCACAAAAAACCGGATTCCTTTGCTTTAAATTTTATGGTATTAACACGTGTTCGTGTTTTTATATGTGATTTCCATGATATTTAAGTAAATTTTGAAAGATTGAGCTTTCTAGTTGAGTCATCTCTGGCACTAACACAAAATGAGGACCTTAAAGAGGTTTGCTATAGATTTTATAAATAAGTTCGTGTAATTTGAAAGGCGAGTGATGGTCGGTAGTATTTGTGCGGGACCTCAGAAAGCCCGTGCTAATCTACGAGGGAGACAGGCCAGGGTTCGCCTGACTAATCCGAGTGGCACTACATGGGACAAATAAGTTTGTTTAATGCTCAGAAGTAAGCATTAGTGCCGAGTGTTGCGTCGGCGTGCGGGTCCGTACGTAATCAGATTAATTAGATGATTTTGTGGGCGTTATTAAAAGTTGAGCCAGCTAAATCGCAGCTCAGTTACCTCCGCCAAGATAGCGGGCTTATGCGCCGCATATATTTACTACTTAGTGGATATTATACGTACACCGGGAATGCTCTTTAATGTTTTAGTATTTTCGACTGAGGTTGCAAAGTCAGTGCCGTTTTGTTTGTGCGCCACAGTGGGCGGCTGGAATAATTCACTTAAGCTTAACTGGGAAAGATAATTAGGATTCTACGTCGGTTGATGCAAAATGAACGCGAAAAACAAGGTAGAAGATTTTTTGCGCTCATTCAGAAATTGAATTTTATATTTGCAGACGAAAGTTTTAACGAGACGAACCTATTTTTTTCTACGCTTACGCACACACTGAAAACAGCGATTTAATTTTCGTAATTAGACGCGAATGGGGTTTTCGTATTTCTCATTGTGCAAGGGTGACTTTTGTGTGCAGTTCGATGGTTCGAGTCTGGATGTAGCAAATTAATTCAGAGAGCTTTTGTATGATGCAATGTGTGACGATGTGGGAACTGGTGGGCGGCTCGTATCGGTAGTCTCTTAGTAGCGGATCACGGGCCGCTGGACATAAATCGCGCGACCGAACACGGGCCGTGTGCTGTCAATCATAAAACAGAAAAAAGTCGGTGAAATTCCAGTGGCTAACTCCCTGTTTAGTATAGACAGACGGGTGGACGCGCGAACCTTTTAATACAAAGCCCCGCTGCAACTGAAGTTACACAAAGCGGTCACATAGTAAATACCGAAATTATAAAACGTTTGACTGCACGTTGCATCATACTGATATTTACTTTCCTTGTGTTAAACGTGCCTTCGACTTGAATTGTGTAGTGATTTTTTTCTTTGTAGCGCTCGTTTTAAAGGGCGATCAACGGCAATCGCACGTGTGTTTGAGTCGGTCCGATAATTCGCAGTACAGCGATTCGTCGAGTCCATTCTTTTGTTATTTCCTCTTTGTTCCCCGTGAAAGGTGGCTGCATTGTTTTCTCGTTGGAATGGCTCGAGATTGCGCTAAGAGTCGAGATTAGTGACAACGTGACGCGTGTGTGTAACCACCCTAATTTAGTTTCGATAATGCTTTAACCGTACCTTAGCTGGGAACTGCTTTTAGAGAGTTTGTTTTGTATTTTATAGCGACGTAGAACGTTACATTGTTTCCGAAGATATATTTTAATTTTAAATCTTTATTTTTAGTGAAAAATAATAAAGGCTCTCTACCTAGATGGGCACATGATCGGAAGAAAGCAGTTGGGATAAAATAGGAGAGGGAAGAGCATTGGAATAAAGATTTCAAAGCTCAGCTGTGAACAAAAATACGATTTCAATTTACATTTGATATTTTGATGTGCTGTTTACTTTAACTCTACGGTCGTGTTCCTATCCCCTACACGACGTATAATAACACCAAGAGATTATATTCGATGCAAATTATGCAAATCTTCAATTGAATCAAGGCTTCCTGTCACCGGACATCTTATATTCATGATGTGGTGGATCACGGTTTACAAGTATAAATATTTGAATAAGTTGCTTAAATTATTATAGCTGTATCTAAAAATATAATCGAAGTTTAGTATTGAGATAGTCAATTCATCATAATAAAGTTAGTATTTTTCTTAGAAAAATCGGATCAGAATAAGTATTAAAGTTAATTTCTACCCGAAGAAGCAATCTAACAAAACGCTGAATGTATTTATTTGTTTCAAACCTAATTAAATTCTAAGCCAACTTTCGCATTGAAAAATCCGAAAAGGAATAGGTATACTGGTTTATTAAAGTTAGGTAGATCCCGAGTGCCACGCGGCATTATCGTCCGATGAAATGGACAGTCCGGTCTCTTGAGGAGGCAAAGGGTTCGGTTCGGAGGCACTCAATAATTGAAGTCGTTGAAATTCCGGGCGGATTGTTGCGGCGGCACCTGCGGTGCGGGGCACGGGGGGCAGTTTAACGGGAAACAATAACGTTAATGTTTATTATAATGCCCAATTTATTGGCGATTCTCATTTACGGTCCACGGTCCGAGTTAAATTCGCGCGGGCTTATTAACGCACCGCACGCGCCGCGCGGTCCGTTTTACTGCGCGGTCCGGCTTAACGGTCCAACTGTAGCTTAATTAAAACTAAAACGACACTGTAAATACATCGATCACACTAATACTCTTTGTATTCGAGGGTGATGTAGAATGTAGGGTTTTTGCGGTGTCATGATCGCGAACAGAGATGCGTATCGGTACGGACTCTAGATGAGACTGGTTGCGCAATGAATAATAATTAAACGGGCATTATAATGATTGAGGTGAGCCGTTTCTGAGGTAATAGCACGCGTGCCGCGTTAAGCCTGCAATTATTGGAGTTCGTAAGTATCGCCGCAATATTTCGCTATTATTTTGTGTTGAAATAAAGTCGTATATTGTGGAAACTCATTACGTTATAACACCTTTATACGTGCAATTAAATCTTGGTATTAAATAAATGAGAGCAGTGGTGGCCCAGTGGTAACAGCCGCGACTTACGAGTTGTAGGTCGTAAGTTCGAACCCAGACAGGCTCTTTACTTTGTCTAAATTATTTCATCACCACTGCTCTCAAAACGGCGAAGGAAAACATTGTGAGGAAACCGGCATGTCCTAGAACCAAAAATTCGAAGACATGTGACATCTACCAACCCGCGTGGTGAATTACGGCCCACTCCCTCTCACAGAGAGAAGGCCTGTATCCCAGCAGTGGGAATATAATAGGCTTATTATGTATTAAATAAATTGAGTGCCTTTAAATTCACACCTTTTTGCTGTAAAACATCTTTATTTTAATCAATGTGAAAAACGCGGCGGCTTTTGCGAAAACTTATTCCTACTACCAAATGATTCATAGAAATGCCGAATCCAAACATTCTGAAAACGACTGAATTTTGTAACACTCATCTGAATCAACACTATGGATTGGATTTAATCTAACTTGCAAAAACATAAAATCATAGTAAGTACCGATATCACTGACTTTACTTTATCTAATATTTACTACTTTTTGTCATATTTAAACAACATAACCTTATTCACAAATAGTTTAAAAATTTTCTCAATATCAAAGACATAGTAAGTTGAATCTCAGTGTTATAATTATATCAGAGGAAGCGGTAATAACCTATTTCATGGTTCAGTACCATTTACTTCCCATCTGACGTACAGTACGAACTATAAATCGATACGATAATTGTCAATCATTAGGTTCATCAGTCAGGTGGGTGATCATTAAATAATGTGATTAACTTCCTGGCAACACCGCGTTTGAATGTTGCCAGCCCTCAAAACATTACGTGCGGTCACCCACATGTTATGTTCAGGTTTGTGAAAATATTTTATATTCGAATAGAGAAAAAAGTGTTGCGGTAAAAGTCGATTAAAATAAATTTTAATTTGTGTAAGTTAAAAGTGTTTGTGAAAGCACAGAGGCGGCAGTTTTCAGTCCTTTATTTTTCTAAATAGTTTTTTCTTTTCGGAACTTATCATCTATGATCAGTATTGAAATTGTAATTAAACATGTTTTTCAGTTACATAATCAGCCTATAATGTTCCCACTGCTGGGACACAGGCTTCCTCTCTGTGAGAGGGAGTGGGCCGTAATCCGCCACGCGGGCCCAGTGCGGGTCGGTAAATGTCTTCGAATTTCTAGTTCTATGACATGCCGGTTTCCTCACGATGTTTTCCTTCACCGTTTTGCGAGCAGTGGTGATGAAATCATTTACACAAAGTATAGCGCCTGCCTGGGTTCGAACCTACGATCTACAACTCGTAAGTCACGGCCGTTACCACTGGGCCACCACTGCTCTCGTTTTTCAGTTAAAGCTTACTTACTTAGAATATTAAATAGTTTCAACTAACCCTTAAACAACCACTATAAAACAAACAGGAAAGAAAACAAATAAAGATTTGTATGGAAAATTCACTTGAATGGATAATCGTTCACACGTTAGGATTCCTTAAGGGTATGGGTAAGCGAATTTATGTGCTAATACACCTCGGGACTGGCCAATGTGCTAATGAAAGGTAATACATAATTCAACCCGTAAATTATACAGTGCCATGTAAATCGATATTTGCACCGCGTAACCACAAATACAGTAGGTACCTGTATTACTTGTAGAACCAAAACGTTGTAAGGGAATGTTGGAAGATATGATTATTTGATAATGTTATGTAAATTGCGTAATTTCTAGGGTTTTGGACTGCTGAGTGAGTTGTGGGTTTAGTTTAGAGTTTCTGGGGAGATAGTGGTTCTACGTTGGCATTTGAGGGTTGTTAATTACAGTGTAGGTAGGTAGGTTACTAATGATTTTTGGTTGTTTTGTTTTGTTAATGGGGGTTAGAAAAATGTTTTACCATCCTGCCAAAAATCTATTTTGTTTTGGTTTTAAGGACTTTGGAAATAGGTTATTCTTTATAAGATAATGCTTCTAAACCTGGTTTGTGAAAATTTAATTAAATGTTTGCTGAGCGATTTTCATAACATGCACCTAACCAACTATAATCCCTGAGTCATTAAAAATTGAAACAGTTGAGCGGTTTCAGGGATTATGCAAAATGTAAACTTTTCTCTCTAGAACTTTAAATATTTGAACACTGCAAAAACTATTTTCGATGCGATAACTTACACTAAATGAATCGGGAATGTTTGTTTTATATTTCATAACTATTATGGCCGATTGTACTATAAACTACTCGGATTTTTTTATTCTAAAACCAAATGGAAAAACCGGGTCGGCCCGCCATGTACGGGCGTTGATTAGTCCGGTTGAAACAGAAACTATTCCCAAACTGGGCGCAACAAACGAAGTGGAAAAAGTCGATATGAGAGAGGTAGCACAATCTGATTGTAGAACGTAAACGGCAATCGTCGAGATGCGTTTCACACTGAATGCGCACACTTTTTAAATGATTACTGTCCCCCACCGAACCCTGCCTACCCCACACTCATAACCATTGATTGGCTCCGCTAGCCGGACCACAGCCTGCTGCACGCACAGTTACAAAGAAATGTGAACCAATTTGAAAAAGAAATACGACATCCGAGATTTTCATTATCCCCCGCTATTTCTCTGCTGTTTTTACTCTGTGACGCTTTATAATGAGCTGTGGTCTCGAATTATTCAGATTAAAATACTAGACATTGCTGCCATTAGGAACGTTTAATAATAGCCGTGCATTTAAATTGTTACAAATCCTGTACCTACATCTGAAATATTTAAAGTGTTTCCAAGCCAAATGCTTTGTTAAAACGGGCAAAAATAAATTAAATTTACAAAATGGCATTTTCGTGAATCAAATGTTTGGCATTGTAGGAAAATGGGGCAAAACGAGAATGTAGATATAAAAAGTTTGTAAACAGAACAAATCCGCCGGTTTTACTAACGCACGACACGGGTATGGTATAAATACTAGGTATATCTATTATTTTTGTAACAATATCCCAGAGTAAATTCAACAGAGACAACACGCCGGCCGGTATAAATAAAAACGTATCAAATAACTGAATAAAATGAAAAACCGACAGTTGGGAGAACGAATTCATTCGTCGGATATGTAAAATTTTAAAGCATTCATCTATCCGCAGGTCCGCACACCGGAATTCATGGGCGAATATGGAGCATGCAAACTGCCACGACAGCAAACCTCGCCGCATCAAAACAACAAGCGGCACATTTGATTAAAATAAATAAAAAGTATCATATGACGCGGGACTCGCACACCCGCCGCACCGCGCACCGCCGCGCTCTCCCGCGCCCCCCAAATATTCAAACGTATCAATGTAACAGCCCATCAATATTAAAACAAACTCAAATGTATGAATACAATATTCGTTCCATAATTCAAATAAAAACGGCTTCCGAATTACACGCGAAGACTAACATGCAATCGTACCCCACAGTATAATCATGTGTAATCGACTACACGGGAATATTTCTTGCTAATACTTGAAGTGCATAACGTCGTAAATATCTCAGGAACGCATGTCGAACCCGAGAGAGACGCAACACTCTAAAATGGCACATCTATTCTAAACGGAAGCTAGGGTATCGAGTTACAAATCGTACAGAAAATCTAGACATTGTTGGCGGAGCTCCAATCGAGAAGTGATCATATTTGTCAATATTCTTTGAGCATACTATTCGTTTAAACCCGTTCTATTACGGCAGTAAAGCAAAAGTCAAAATCCAAAATATACCTATCTATACGAACTCCAAAGAATCGTTTAGAAATCTTTGTCTGAAATGGTAGTAAAGCAGGGCCTTTTTAATCTAATTAAGACAATTCAGTGAGTTACCACTTCGCGGGTTCTCGACAATTTCTTTTAATAACTTGGCATTTTGTGGACGCCTAAAACAACTTTTTAATTAAAGATAATCAGGCTAAAATGTCAGCAATAACGCGGT
Source organism: Atethmia centrago (assembly GCA_905333075.3). Classification (NCBI taxonomy): domain Eukaryota; kingdom Metazoa; phylum Arthropoda; class Insecta; order Lepidoptera; family Noctuidae; genus Atethmia; species Atethmia centrago. The sequence goes on along the minus strand of HG995378.1, from coordinate 21,192,888 downwards.
GTCACGGAGGCAGACGGCAACTTCATAACTGTGATGAGGCCCTAGTTGACGTGCCATCAGCGAGAACACGTTTTATTGGTAATTATGGCAAGTGGTAAAACTTAACTTTGTGGCGGAGCTCGGCACAAGAAAATGCACATTTGTGGAGTTTGTAGTCGTGAAATGGATTCTAGTTTTAAACAGAAGGGGTGCTTCCGTTGTACGTAGTTAGGTGATATTGCTCTCGTTAAAGTGTTGCGGTGGGAGGGCACTCTGTATTATATTAACTGTGTACCCATACAAATTCCCGGCTTGCGTGGATCGTGGCGCTCGGCACCTTTGCACCGCGTCTAAGTATGTACATATACGACAATCTAAACAATTTATTCAAACAGTCACAGTCGGTCGTAAACTACGAACTCGCATGTTTCGGTATACCTAGTTGGTGGCCCGGTGCACCGTTACCCGTATATTTACAGCGCTGTCGAGTTGTCAAGTTGTGCGGCAACATTTGGCCGTCATTTACATACAATTTCATATTCATATCAGAATTAGGTGGTGGGAGGAGGCGGCACTCGATTCCGTGCGGGTCGTCACTACGGAACTAACCAAGTCTGCTGACTTGACAGCCAGACACTGAATCAACAATTTTGCGCTAAGAGTTTTTATCGAGGGGCATTTGCATATGAGAGATGACATACAAGCTTGCATGAAAGGCGAAAGCTGCAGGGAAAAAAATCCCTATTTCCCATATGTTTATGTCAGGCATCTCGGACAATTTCCAGCATACATGGTGAAGTTATTTTGAAAGTTATCAACATTATTAACTTTTAGGTATTCAGAAATAAAAGTAAATGACTAACAAATAAATAATCTGTACGTCATAAATATAGAATGGTTAATTGTAAAGGTTTCTTGGAGGCTGCGCAGGAGTTAGTTCTGAACGCCCGATGCTACGCTAACATAATTATGATAAGACTAAGTGTTAACATACAAAGACGTAGCTTCCTATTACCAAAAGTCTTGAAAAGATATTCCAAAGCTCGCTTTGTCTTGTGTAATTAACATTTCGATACAGCGAAATTAAAAGACAAACAGAAATCTTGAAGACTTATTTACCATCAGTAAGTAACAATAACTTGTGCATTGCTGATGCGAGCAAGACAAACGAAAGATAAAACCTTGCAAGTTATATTGAATAAAAACTTTACTCTTGCATACTAATGCTAAAATTTGTATTCGCCTGAGTTTGCTTGACTTTTCATTAAGTTTCTCGTTTCGCCGGGCGAGAGATGAAAATCAAAGAAATCATTAAGTCTGATTAAGCGTCTAACAAATCGCACTTGGCTTAGCTTCTTTGTTTTTTAACTAATTAGTGATAATTAGAGCTCGATCTCGTTAAGATTAAGATATTTTACGTTATTACTTTTTATATAGGTACCTAATGTACAGTGTTGAAAGTCGTATACTAATTAGGTCATATTTCACTAACGCTATACTCATAAGTCAAAATAAACGAGTAACATTGAAGCTACAAATTCAAAAACAACTCCAGAAACATTTACAAAAACAACTCGTCCATTTTTGTATAGAAAGTGTGCCTTGAGAAAAATGGGATGCATTCAAGACGGAGCTAAAATAAACTGCTCACAATGCAACAGTCGATGTGACAGAACGCTGTGCCGACGCGAAGCGGTGTAAGAGTGCACTTTAGTTAGGAAAAGACAGGTACTCCGTGTGCATTAGGTGAATTAAAAACTTTTCCTTGTGCAGCTCTTCATTTGTTTCTGAATGTAAAGGCGACACGTTGCGTCGAGTCGCTCGGGCGCGAGTCACAGCGAAAGAGTTGAAATCAAACGCTTCTAAACGTGGAAGCTTCAAAGGACACGAAATGAGCACGTTCAAAGTGAAACGCATCCGTATAACTTGCAAAACGGCCCGTGAACAGGTAATCGTAGCGATCGGTGCAGAAATAAGTTTGATGTGATGGGCAGCGAACTGTGCAATCGCATTGCATGTGGGCTGCACTAAAATATGTGTTTATGTTGTGTGCTCCTGGCTCCCAGGGGCAGAGTGATCGGCTTTAAAAAAGTTTAGATTTAAATGCGACGGGAATTAAAAGCTATTAATTATGTTAATAGGGAGAGTTTAAATGTTTATTTATTTTTTTTCTTTTTTTTAATTAGTAATTTGCTGCAAAAGAAAGTGCAAGGCTTTTCAGGAAGTTCTTATTAATTATTAATAAAAAATAATTGTTTTTGTCAAATAGTGTGTACTAACAATAGGTGCCTACTATCCAAAAAGGCATTTTGTTTACAGATAGAGGCAAATATAGTCTTAGGGTGGTTACAATATTATAATTTGCGGTTAGAATAATATTGATATTTTAAGCGTAATCACGAAACTCGGCCCAAAAAAAATATCAATTCTTGAACATTATTGTTATGTAAACTATTTAATTGATAGGCGGGACGGTTGCGGGAAAGGCAAGTTTCGCGCCCTCTCGCCCCTAGCCATCGCAGGAGACGCCCTGGGCGTCGGGAATCCCAGGCTGATTTCCGGCCAACGTAGGCGCGGGTTTGCGGACGGTGAGCAATGGGTAGCTCGCCGTCCGATAAGGACCAGGCCAGGGCGACGGCGCGTTGTGTTCCATGCGCAACTCAAAGAGATGTCGTCAGTAAAAGAGTAGGGGTCCACTAGGGCCGTTTCCTGCCGGGGTCTTGGGAACATCTGAAAGGGATAGGTACCGAGGCAACACAGACCCCTGGCAACACAGGCAACGGAAGGAACACGGGTGGGTTTTAGTCAGTAAGAGTCTAACACACTCCGCCCAGAGCGGGAGAAGTTATTTAATAATTAACCACCCAAAAATAAAAAAGGTGGTTACAATATTATAGTTTGCGGTTAGAATAATATTAATATTTTAAGTGTAATCACGAAGCTTGACCCAAAGAAAATATCAATTCGTGAACATTATTGTTATGTAAACTATTTTATTGATAGGATCAAACCAACTTGGAACTTTTACACAACTATTTTGTAACTCATAAAATATTTAGTTGCGTAAACCGCAGCGGGCGAACACGAGCCCCACCTTTGAAAGCCGTAACTGGCTATTACACATTTAGGATAGAAAACCTTTGGCAAGAATTACTAAGGTCAAATGTAATAAATTTAGTTTTAGCCCGCAAACTATGTGGTCGGAGATTTTCGGGGCAGGTTCGCCTTTTGTTTCGCCGATGCCTACTTTATTCGCTGTAATCCATTAAGACACATAACGAATAGTCCGAGAAGGGGATTTCATTGACAGCCCTCTTAACTGCGCGTTGCCGCGGCAAAGATTTGTAATGTGTTTGTGAAAACCCCTTTTTGTAGGACACTTTGGGTTGGGATGCGGTTTTCTAAAAGGCTATTTGTTATGATTTCAAACAAGGTCCTGTCAGATAAAATGGCTTTTGTTATTTATTTTCTGGACCGGACATTTTTAAGGCCTTCTCGAGAGACGAAACAAATGTTTGGTTCTGTTATAAATCGGAGGCAATGAAAATTTTCGGGTGCTTTGCTTTTCATCGATACTTCTGGCTGGATTTACTTTTCTTGATATTGAGAAATATGACTAATAAAATTCAGCTTTCATTTTACGAAAGACGTTAAACAAAAACAACTTATAGATATTTATTCCCAGGCCGAAGGCTCTGTTTTAAAATATACGTTATAAGGATAAACACGTCCCTTATCCAAAAAATCTCCATCCAGAGATGTAGCAAAAAATAATTTATGGAGCAAAACTTTTTGAATGTTTTTTATATCAAACCAAAACGTAATAAATAATAAATCAGTAATATACACAAAGCTCTCCTCAACGTTGTTTTTAAGTTCAGAAAAGATGTTCCACAGAATAAAAATAAATCACTCCCGAAGAACTTGCACAATTGCTTTATGTTTTTCTCGAAAAGAAACAGAAAAGTAATAACTTCTCAACCAATTACAACACTCTAGTTACATTAATCCAGTGAACCCAGCCATTTCTTCCGAAAAGGAAAGTTTCAAAACAACTTACCCTCGAAAAGAATCCCGAAAAAAGCATAAATATCAATGGTGAGGAGGGCTCGAAGCGATCTGAGCGCGATGGGGACAAACACGCCACCGAATGCGTTTTACGACAAATGAGCCCGAGATTCGGAAATGATCAATATTAATTTCTAACCGAGCCAACTTCACCCCGCTACCGACCAGCAAGTTATAAAATTATAGTCATTGTTGTTACTGGAAAATACTAATTACAATGTAGAAAAAAGAAACCGGCCAAGTGCGATTCGGACCACGCACAGTGGAGGTTCCGTTGGTGATATGAATTTACCTTAAAAACAAACATAACATTGTGGTTGAAAAACATGTTCTCCCATACAACGATACCTACGTCACGGTCAATTCTGCAACTGCAAATGCAAGTTGATCGCATAATACTCCTTAACTTGTAAAGCCGACTTAGCAGTGACAGATTTTCTTTTAATTTCGTTATATATACTACTGCCATGAACTTTTTCACATATCCAAAAACAACCACTTAGCTGGTAGGAGGGTGACACTTGACTCTAACAAAAATTTGCACTTTAAAGCTTAATATTACGCTAACACATCCCAGAATCGAAAAATGGTTTTCACAGATCCGCAATATTTTTCAAAGGCCTATCCATCGGTACCCCCACTAGGATAGTTGAGAAAAAAAATATCATCCCCTTATTACGTGTAAACCAAAAAAATGTTTTTAAGATGTAAATTAACACTTTGACGACGTGATTAACATGTATACCCTGCCCAATTACAGCTTTCTAGTACTAAGAGTCTCTGAGCTAAGCCGGGGACAGAAAGAGAGACAGACAGACGAACATGGCGAAACTATAAGGGTTCCTTGTTGACTACGGAACACTAAAACATCTCTAATCATCAACATTATGAAATCGTTAAAAAAATCCCCTGTGTACTGCTACATGATTTCATTATTAACGTTTATCCGCACGCACATAAACCCCGCTAAATAAAGCCTACACTTTGATATGATAATAAATTAAATAAGCGTCATAAATACCACCACCGAAATTAAATTAACGGATTATTTGCGTACGCAAATGTAAAGTAAGTGATTAAGCGTTTCCAACACGTGTTCGCTCCCAAAAGACTAATACGTTATGTGGCATAATTACTTTAGGTAAAGCGGCGCGCCAGTTTACGGTAAGATGAAGAAGAATCGCAGGTGTAAACGGCCGCCTATTGCGCTTTCCATCACGACCCTCCTCGTTTCGTGTGCCGCTCAGCTTTCCCTCGAAAATCAAGCTAAGATATGAGAATACGCGGTCGATTTTGGCTCGCACTGCTCAGTGTGAGAATACGACCACGTAGCGCGTTTGCGGTCCAACCAGAGCCCGGACAACAGAACATTTAGAGCCAATTCCCGGCTGGCTTGTTGTATGAGCAATTAAGTGTGCCAACCTGCCTCCTAGCGGGAAGAAACGTAATGAATGTTTATAGCTGCTAAGTGGTATGTCTAATGCCAGTATCGTTCAACTCTAGAGGTGTCCCGTCACGCGACTCTACAAGAACGCGATCGTTTTACGTCACAGTTCCACTCGTATCTTAGATAAAAATTCCCAATGCAATTGAAAATGTAAAGATAATACGACACACGAGCGAATGCAACTTCAACATTATTAAAATAATGTAAACACAAAGAGATACTCTCACCGCACCGCCATTAAAGAGCCCGCAAATGCTTCAGGAACTTACCTGTAATGATAAAAATAAACATATAAAGAACATTGAGCTCCATCGGGTGTAACAATATGTTGTCTAAGTTTGAACAAAGCTCCGTTGGCCATAATGAGCGTTGCGTGCGGCGCGTCAAACGTGTAAGCAAACAATTTAGGTACGCCTGAGTAAATACGACTGCGAAATATCTCGGGCCGGGCCTGAGTGCGGCTTTTCTGGAGTTTGCTCGTGAGCGGCTATACCTCGAATTTGCGCTGAGCGTCATCTTTTCAACAAAGCTTTTGTTGATAATGAAATACAAATACTATTCTTCAGTCAAATTCTCACGGCGGAGCGGATTGTTTGAGGCGAATGTAAAGGTTCCTTTCATAGCCGTTACAGTTTAACTATTTACATTTCTTTACGGATATTTTATACTTGAGCGCATTTGTTTTGGCTTATTGAGGTAATGCTTTGTAAAGTTTCCTTACATACTGTTAGCTATAAATATTGTATCAGGCTCGGAACACGATTCATGAACTCGGCTTCCGCAATCCCAAGTGTTTAAAAACGCAATTAACAACAGAATAAACACACATCGAAAACAATAAAGATTACAAAGGATTATTTTACAAAATTCTAACATTTACACAAAGAAAATAAGTGGTTCGTAGGTGGGTCATATTCACGGTTAAAATACGACAATGAAGTTTGCTCCGAGGCAGGATGAGTAGAGAATAAATTAATTTAAATTAATTAAGCGAAAAGGGCCTAAGAAATGGCCCCAGTTGCTACAATCCGGAAGCTTGCTTGTATTTTAATAGCGTCGAGACAAAGGTGTAGATACAAAAGGATTAGCTGTGGTATTGTTCATGTGACAGCACGGACTTGAAGACAATGAATCGTAGAACTAGACAAAAATAAGTTGGGGAGTTAGTACGGGGGTGTGTTATTGCATATAAAATTGTAGATGTACACAGAAGGAATTCACAAAGGGGGAAATACTCGGAAAACTAAAACCTATTCAATATATTTACGTTTCGACTGTCATACCCGGCCGTCATATTTCTCCAGCAGTTACACTAAAACACAGTGCCGTACTAATTTAACCAACAATTTATTATAAACTCTCCACACATCGTAAACGCCTTAATGGCTCCTAAACATCCAAAAACAAGCCGCATCTAACACCGAGCGCACATTACGCGAACTTGCGACTGGCTAAGTCTAAATAGAAACGCTCGACAAACTCGGCATTAGGCTACAATACGCGGAGTGCACGATTGCGCATACATTAGCGTCTTGTCCTTTCGCCGGATATCTTGCGAACTTCGTCGTGGCTCGCAACGATTTACATTGCTTCCGAAATGTAAGTCTCGCTCCACATCTAACTCTCCACCCGACTATGCGTTAAACTATTCTGTGTTTACAAAAGAATGTAAAGAAGCAAGAGTAACGCTTTTCCGTGTTTTTCCGTGTTTTTACCTTGATAGCGTATGAAATTTTGCGAGTGTGTTTGAACGTCGTCGTGGAAGTTTTTTCTGTTGTTCTGGTTTTGTGTTCAAGTTTCTAACTTTTCTGGAAGTAATTTAAGATTTAGGAATATAATGGGTTGCGTAGTTCTTCTAGATGTTTTGATTTATGTTGCTTCTTGAGCTGCTTTTGTTTTATCGTTGCTGTCGGAATTTAAAGGTTTCTGGTAATGAATGAAGTGACTCATCAAATCTTGATTCCACCTTTTCCTCTAAACAAAGTAGAGTATCCGATCCAAAAACAAGTGAATTACGCAATAAACAAAACACAACGTGATCCCGATTACACATGACACAATAATCACAATACCTGTACCGAGATATCTGTTTAATGTATAAAGCAAAGGTTAACAAAGCCGTTCTCATTACGCTAACGAGATTGAAGCACTATCTAATCACAGTTCACTTGCCAAATTACGCGGTTCACTGTTTAAATGTGGGCTTACTTTAATCTCGCGCTGTAGACGGTAATGCTTGCGGATACGTTTTGCCGAATCGTGGTACTTAGTGGAACATTTAAAACGAACGTTTTAAAAGATTTGAGGTTTGTATCTTGATATGTTGGATTTTATTGGCATATTGGCAAAATAATGTAAAGTTTTTGATTTGATGTCATTGGACCTCCTTTCAATTGATAACTGACTAAATAAGATAATCAAATCTAGAGCACAGATTTGTCAAGTTGTATAAATGAAATAGTTCAACATTAAGCATAGCCTCGTATCTTAAACATGTCTCACAAATGCACGTGTTTATTTGGTGCGCCAAATGCAAAGTCGCCGTAAGAGCACTCATTAATTCAGTGCCAGGAACGCCTCTTAAGATAAGGCTAACACTGGTTTCTGGAAAACATACGTGGAACTGCGAGCGCACCCATCGGCTCAGATACGTTTATCGTTCGCAGTAAACCACTACGATATGTCAGGCTCCATGGGCTTTGAATCACGGGACGCATAAACCAACCAGTTAAACAGAACCACAATTTGTACGAGTGCCAAGAAACACTTCTTTATTCCGACGTCTTTGTTACCATTTTTGCTTGCAACCGCCAACCATTCACTCAGAGCTGACGCGTGCAATACGCCTTATTATTTTAATTTACTACACGTCACACTAACGTACACATGAACGTTATCTTTATCGTCGAATAACTTTTCAAGACTTTTCTTGTGTTATCGCTCCGTGTAGCACTCTCTAATTCTCGCCGCTCCACTGACTGATATTACATAGTAGAAAACAAACGGTAATTGTTCCAACAACTCGTCTAGTCAGTGTTCTTGTCGTGTGACATCGTAAGTTCGCATCGGCGGGTGCGCCGCCGGCTAACTTATCACTTAGCCACGAACAAATTAATCCAAGAAGATTACAGTCTTAGTACTATGACCTGTCCCGATAACTCAAGAGCGCTGTCGCTCGTCCTTTATCGTTCTGGGCTCGATATTGCCGTAATTTATTCCGCAGAGAGCCAAATTAAATATAAAACGTCGTTGCGGTGTATCACTGTTAGTGACTGTGATAAATGAAGCCATTAGTAACGCGAGCTGTACTTTTTTCGGTTCATCCGGCGGCGTCGACGGGCTGGGGGTTGCGGCGAGCGGGAGTTTGTGGACAATTTCATTAGAAAACGTTATAAGTGTGTTGTCGGGTGACGGGGTGACGCGGGTGACGTAGCGGGGTGGCGTTCGCGGGGCGGAATTACAAGCGGCGCGATAAATTTCGTCGCCTCGTGACATTAGGCTCGCGGCAGAAGAGGGGCGCTAGACACGGTAGGGCCGCCACAGCCGCCGGCGACCGGGAAGCGTTGATCCTTGCGAAATTAAAACAAGGAACGTCCGCGGCGGACTATAAAAACGTCGTATAAATCTCAGGCGGCGCTCTCGATGTGTGGACTGCGGGGCTTTATCAGGACTCCTTGGTTATTTGTGTTACACCGCGTACAGGTGTGCGACCCGGCCGATATTGATCGCGATACGGCCGGAGGGGATACGACTTTTTTAAACAACTTTAACAATAGTTATATTTCTTAAACGTTTTTCCTATGTTTACAAATTTTGTTTAGCTATTGGATTGTCTGTTTATATAACTTTCTAACTAAGAAAGCCGTATTGTTTCAATCCCATTAAGTACTACATTTTCTGAAATAGTTTTTCCTGCTCCTATCAGGAAAATGTCAACAGAAAAGAGTCCAAAAGTAAATAGCGGCTTTCACTGTCCTTTTTGTGTTCCATCCAATAGTGCATACATTCTGATAAATTCCATGTCAACTCGCAAAAAGCCGTGGTGTAGGTAATACACTAAAACAAAGGTTTATTTGGCTGAAACTATGGGTTGGCGTTCTCCATTTACAAAATCTAAAACAAAACAATCTAAAAGTGCTGTACCGGCTATTCTCGAACCTTTCATATATGGATGTTGTTACATTTTTAAAACGGTTACATTCAATTTATTAACATGTTGCACTATATGTTTTTTTTCAAATTCAAATAAACTTTTTGGATGTTACCTAGAATTGCTGATAACATAGCTAGTGAATAGATAGATTACCGAGAACCATGTTCTAACCCTTTGAAGATTACTTTTTTAATTGGTAGTTTATTTCCCAGAAGAGTGAAAATAAGTCCAGTAAAAATTCCAGTTACAACAGTTTTTTTCTAATTGTACAACCGTAGGAATCCGATTCCTACGTTTGTAGATAAACTCTGTTTAAGCGTATAGCAGACGTTTTAATTATTAATATCTTCTTCTTCTTCTTTCTTCTTCATCTTCTCTTCTTCTTCTTTTTTTTGTTTGTTGGTATAGTGGTGTGCTAGCTGACATATGGCTTATAATATTTTGTGATGCGAGTAGTGTAAATTATTTTTGCATACTATTGTATAGAATCCTTTTTTTTTTCTAACTGAAACTGAGCACAGCTGTGCTGCTGGGGACTTTGTTGCACCAGTTCTTCTTCCCAGCTAAAGCACTAGGAAGTGCTGAAGGGCCTACTCTTCACCACGTTATGTTACGGAACACAAATTGTAGACACTCAAATTAATTCTTGTCTATGTATTATAGGTACAAATTTTTGAGGCTGACTGTACATGCGTGGCCAAAGCCACCCCTATTTTAATATTAAATGATTAGGTACTGAGCTGGTTTCGCCATAAAAACTACGACACTATCAAAGCACTAATAAAAGAGAACAGTAAGAACAAAGTACAATTGTACTGACTGCGACATTGTTATAGTTTGTTTACTGGATTATCGCGATTATGATTCGCAGGGTAAGCGGGAATAGTAAGGCAATTTTAAACACTGTTGGTTTGTGAGAATTACAAGTCCTAAACTATTTATATATTTATTTTACATAGATATTTTCAGAATGAAGTAAATTGGTTTTACTTCCAAGATTACGAGTATATCAAAATATGCAATCAATAAAGGGAAAAGTAACCATGCAAACAGCTGTCTACAACTTTAAAAAAAAATATTGTGCGTCTATTTATTATACACTCACAATATTTTTTTTTTACTCCTGAGTCACACTCAGAAGTCATATTATACAATATGTAACTGAATTAATTCACATTGTCATAGAAGTTTTTTTAGAATCATTTACTGAATCGATTTCTGTATTTTTTTATATACATATTTTTTTTATCCCAAAAATAATGTAACCTACTTAAATTACAGTCACACTTCCACTGTACAGTCAAAACAAACTAAAATTAACGTAGTACCTACTACGCTAGACCCTCTACGTGTGCGACTGCGTGCGTAGATTTGTAATGTGACCACAATATTGTCCTAAAATCAGTTAAAACTAACTAAAAATACCGGCCAAGTGCGTGAAGGGGTCCGTAGTTGGGAAGTTGGGATGAATTTATCTCAAAACAAACATAACATTGTAGTTGAAAAAACATGTTCTCCCATACATCGATATATGTCACGGTCAATTCTCCAACTGTATATTTAAGTTGGTCGACTATTACTCGTTAACTTGTAAAGCCTACTTAGCTGTGATAGTTTTCCTTTTAATTTAATTATATGTACTATAATATTATGTAATTTAATTATATGCCATGATTTTTTTTTACATCTCCATAAAAAACCTTTTGACTCTAACAAAAATTAGTACTTTAAAGCTTAATATTGCGCAAACGGAACCTTGAATCGAAAAATGGTTTTCACAAACGTTTTTGGACGGCCTATACAACGATACCCCACACCATGGAATAGACGAAAAAAAACATATCATCACCACATTACGTGCAAAGGAGGTACCCTAAAAAAAAATATATTCAAGTTTTTGTTTTACCACTTTTTTGTCGTGATTTATATGTATACCTATGCCAAATGAAAGTTTTCTAGTACTAAGCGCCTCTGAGCTAAAGCGGGGACAGACAGACAGACAGACAAACAGACGGACATGGCGAAACTATAAGGGTTCCTTGTTTACTACTGAATCCTAAAAATCTGTGTATGTATTATGATTATTATTACATAACAATTTAATTGGGATGGGTTAATTGGGATGGACATGTCGTATATTCACTATATTTTCAAAATGTCCCAAATGTCATGTACCTACATTGTCAAAATGTCTAATAATTGTAAAGTTTTCCATCAAGACGTTAGCGATTTTTATTCGTGGAAAAACCACAATGTGCGATAACTTCATAGCAAGGTTCTCAAGAAACAAGCTAGCAATTGAACCCTCATTCCTTAAACAATAACTGCATTAAAAAATAACTACAATAACTTAAAGGGTCCACAGTCATCCATATTAGTACTTCCTCGTAATAATCGTTGTCTGTCGCCAGCCCATGCAATGTTGCTCCCTAATGAAAATGTTCTAAGTGCTTGTGTTTAATGTTTATTTACTTCCATTTTATTTTTTACATCTCCCAGTCTTATAGTCTCTTTTAAAAGTGAACGACATTTAAGGGTAAGAAGTCAGGACTTGATTTCTTTTGAATTGTCCGTTTGAGTTGCAAAGGTCTTGCTAAATATGCGGGTTTTTATTTGATTTTATTTTTTATTTTGCTACTCCTTATTGGCGATAAAAAGTGGAGTTTGGCTTCGATTTATGTTAAGCGAGTTCTAAATTAATATGGGAGAGAACATTTGAAATTGGGGTTCACCAGAATATTTTTGGAGGCAAGCTTGAACGATTTTGCTCAATAGATCATGCACTTGATAATTGCCACCAGAAATGAAGAGATCCACAGGAGAACCAAAATAACCAACATAGCCTGAAGAATTGCCAATCTTAAGTGGCAGTGGGCAGGGCACATTGCTAGCGGAACTGATGGCCGATGGGGCCGAAAGGTTCTGGAGTGGCGATCGCGCACCGGAAGAAGTAGTGTTAGAAGGCCTGCCAAAAAGTGGACCGATGACCTTGTGAAGGCCTCAGGAATCCGCTGGATGCGGGAAGCACAGAACGGGTTGAAGTGGCGGTGCTTGGGGAAGGGCTATGTCTAGCAGTGGACGTCTTTCGGCTAAAATGATGAATGTGTAAGATTACATACGCGAAGAGACTTGACAACAAATAAGGTAAAGTCAAGAAAAATAATTGTTAAGCAAATTGAAGATTAACTTAAATTGTCCGTATATTCAACTTACAACTTTAATTATTTGACAGTAACATGAAATGCCTATAACACGGCAAATTGGCGTAGTATGGAACTTAGATAAACAATTAATTTCCCTGACTGTATTATTTGAAAAATACATAACAAAAGAGAACCGACAGTACATAAGCAAGTCCCCAAAAATGCTGACCCTCAATTCAAAGAACAAAATCAAACACATTTTATACATCAATACAATTGTAACAAATAACGTGCAAACTCCCAAGGACCTCTAGATTTGTTTTCATAGGAACGCTTTGACGAATGCCAGAGTCAGCCAACCGGAACAAAAGTTAGATCTGTTTATTATGAGACAAAGGGATTCAAACTCTCTCTTAGTGTAATTGAGACAGTAAAATGTACTTCAGCGTTCTAGTCCTCTTCATGTATGGAAATGTTAGTGTATTTTTCTTGTTTGTTATTGATAAATGCAGTTGTAACGTTTATGTTGTATTTTCTATGAGCTTTATTATCTTCTTTGTCTCTTTGAAGAGCTTCTGAATTGCTTTCTGTGTTAGGTTTATTTGATTTACGGTTAGTTGTTCCTACTTCAGTCAGGTCGTTTCTAGATCATGTGATAATTTGTTTTCTTTGGTTATTTTTCTCTGAATTTGTTTAGGATGACTTTCGCAAGACCAAGTACCTACTGAATATTATAATCAAATCAAGTTTTTCTTTGCAGCCGCAATAAAGTACTTCAAGATCTGCTAACCCCGGGAGGGCTAAATCAAAACCCATATAAGTGACATTAAAAGGGTTCTCACTTCCGCCATACCTACGTCATAGTGTCAATTTGGTGGCGTTGGCGGACGTTTTTTCAGATTGACAGCTATACCCGAATCTAAATCTTGCCCACCGATGCCTTGATATATGAGTTGTTATGACAAATCAGACAGTTTATGACACACAGAATAAAGGTAAGCTTCGTGGAAATTTCACAGATTATTGTGGTTTTATTTTGATATTATATGTTGTATTTGGGTTGGGTACATTTTGTTGATATGGATATGTACTTTGTGCCTTTGAAAGTTCAAATATTTTTCGGCACATCAGTAAGGTCGGGCCTTCTGAATAGATCAGTTACAAAAACAATAAACACAGCACATTCCACGTTCCTGTCTAACTAGACAACAGGAAACTTCCTGATACCTCCCTCACCTGTCAACAGCTACGAGAACTGATAGACCCTCCATGCCGAGACCGCACGTCCCGATCACATTATTATTACATCCGGATTATTGTTGGGATTTTCGCAAATAATCAAAGATGTATTGCGTCAACAGTAAATCAAACCCTCAAAATGTATGACGCCAAGAATTTGGTTACACGGGTACCTCAGTAAATTGTAAGGATCCTTATTGACATGCATTACGGTGCGCCCCTGCCCTATCGACATTCAGCGCGACACGCCGCTTCCACGCCAAATACGTATAGCCTACAGCAATTACAATTTTACAGCCTTTAACTTAGCAAAACGAACTTTTCACAAAGATACATTATCTAATTCCATCGCCGCGGATAACAGTTAAGCAGGTTTTATTACTTGGACGCTGATGAAAGTACGCCTTTATTGATTTTAAGGACGGCATTTGAAAGTATTTAAAGCTTCGTGTTGGGTCATAAAAAGTTTTAGGTTCGGTAGTTAATAGACGTCATTTTTTAAAGGCGAGACTGAGGAAATTGTGTACGTTGAACGCCAAAGTATTAAATAACCGAACAGATATTCTCTGTAATGAATATTTTGATACTTTGAGGGTTCTGATTGAAAATTTCAAAGAGGATCAAGTAAACGATGATAAAGATTTAGCTGTAGGTAATGTAAGAGATAAAGTACACGAGGGATGTATGGAGGACCCAAATCATCGCATATCCCGAAAGATGAACGTACGTACGTCCCTAAGCCTCTGGATATATAAAGCTGGGGTTATATTTGAATAAAATTTTATTCGTAGAACTTACAAAGACCATAAAAACGTACATACGCGCCGCATTCGATTCGAAATCATATTATGACTTTTCAACATGTATGAATGCAACTCGCCTTCCTATTTCTCGTTCCTTTGCTATATTGAATCCTCCATGTAGTTTCTCCATTTTCAATCTGGTACGTTCTGTTACGTAGCTTGATGTCACGAAATACAGCCGAGATGAGATGATATAAAACACATGTTGCGCGCAGTATGAGAATCCACCATCCAATAATTCAAAAATGAGTTAAGCTCCACCATCATGGTATGGTTTATTGCAACTTATTTATTGGCAATTCCTTGATTTACGATCTTTTGTATTATGACGAGGCGTATGAAATGAAGATAACGCCTCTACGCATTGTGAGAGTTTTCTGTTGTGCTCTATCTCTGCAAGAATTGGATTTGAGCCATAATAATTATATTTTTTGTTAGTCTGTTCTCATTATATATAGTATATTCTTTTCTATCTTCATGGCTTGGTCCTGATGCATAACGGTGTCAGTACTGTCATTCTCCGACTCCTGTTACTCTTTCCTAAACGCTGTATTAAAGGTCATAATATCATCACATCCCAAGGCAATTTTGCCTTGTGATCCGCTAAAACCTCTCCCAAAGTTTTTGATTTCAGAATAACCACATTAATATCTTCATAGACCTTATCAAAAATCCTCTAGAAACTTCAAAGCCATTATGACGAGAATTTAGCGAGTCTGCTCTCGTAGTGGTCTCGTCGTGGGTAATTCCATTAATCTCTAACATTAGCATCGAGGGCAGGTCGCCATTTGATCTGACACGAAACCAAGCTTATATACTTAGAATACTTCATATTAATGCCTCTAATGAAATATATTTTCTCTGCGGTTTCACTGAGGATAACGGCGAATATTATAAAGATCTTTTGTGGTTTATATTATTATCCTTATAAAGCAAATTAATGTTATTTGATGTCTATAACCGACTATAGAGATGTGACTGAAGGGTTCAAAGGGACAGTACAGTGAGCGGTGACCTTTTAAATACATACATGAGATAATATTATTGGTAAGGGAAGTGGAAGAACATTAATTCTTTACATTTACATTCCGGATTGATCAATCTTGTAGAATGTAAGTCGAAATGACTGATTTTATGTCCCACAGATACTGATTGCTAACAGATTTTAATTGCTAACTTTGTCTGTATTTCCTACATTATTACATGTAGGTGTATACATGTAGGAAAGATTATTATTATTGCTCAAAGAACGGTAGTCCCAGTAGGTTTTAGTTCGAATAAACACAGACAATTGATACCCACAGTTACACAAAGTTATCCCTCCCCCTTTTCCGCTTCGTCTGCATTTTGTAAGAGCTAAGCTTTTGTATTTAGTATCTACGTTTTGTAGATATTTAGTTTTCTCGCAGAAATCCTCATGTATTCTAATGTTCCACATTCACACGATTGATTCTTGCACTATCCGATACAGTGTGCTTCCTCAGCCGATCGTGAATCTCCCTTATAGTCACGACACCTCCATTTATACCCAAATTCAGACGAACCCACCCGAACACCCGAATAATCCACCGAGGGTCGTTCTGCTCTCTCGTTTGTTGAAACGCCAAATCGCAGCGCATTATTCTAATTCGCTTTCAGGATAGCTTTCAAAGGAGCTATTTATTTACGTCGTAAGCTCAATCCACGCCCGATTTTTAGCCACGAACTTTGAATTACGCGTATTTAAAACAATATTCCTGTAAACGAGTCCTGAAAAAGTAACCAAAAGTAAAATTTGTTACAATAAAACAGTTTTATAGGCCTCCTGCCTTCTCAGTATTGATAAACGACTCAAGTTAGTTGCAAATGAAATCGCGTCTACTTCCCAGGTCTCAACACCGATAGCACTTATAATAAATTACAGGAATGAAAGGAAATAACTTTTCTTATATATCATGATATAATGTCGGAGCACATGTGGCAATCTTTATTCCACAGAAGTGCCGCAGAAGTGAAAGATATTTCAGATATAAAAACACGTGCCCGATGCTAATAAAGTTGGGCAATATCGGAAAGGTATTTTGTATGAACGGTTTCCCAGTGAGGCCAGAAAAAAGGGACATAAAACGAGAAGAAACGAAAGTGGAAATATGGGCAAGTCATATTTTATTTACTGCATACAATCGAACCTTTATCACGGTGTGTATCGAGTTAGAATGTTGGTTGTGGGTTCCTACGTTTAGGGGGATAGTCGGCCCGGGCACTGTTGTGTTATCTGCTTGTTTATATTTTACAGCTGTCAATGGAACACATTCCTGCTATCTGGGGAAAAGTTTGGCGAGACATGTTTGACGTCGGATTGTGATGGCCGTGCTCTGTCACCGCGTGTCACACCAGTGTGTTTTCATTGGCGTTACTTTCTCGTCTCAGGAATAAATTATAATTTTGTTGTACAAAGTTAGTCGCTCGGAAGATTTTGTGTATGTACCGACCTACCAAAGTATACCCCTGCTTTAGGTATATGTGATTTTATTCCAGGGAATTCAAACAGGATACTAAATTTGACTTTAAAATCGTCTAGCACGGTGTTCTCATAACGATTCATCTACTAAAACAATGCAGCGTACAACTTTGAAACAAAGTTATAAAACAGATTTATAAATGTAAAATCCACTATCCTGAAAGCAATTTAAAATTCGCTTTTCAAATCAAGCAATAACAAATTCTAACGTATTCGTTGAATTGTTCTGGAAATGGTAAGCTTATTTCAACATCGCTCATATTATATCACTGAATGCTTACACTCACTCGCTTTTATTTGATGCTTGCATAACAGACCAATTTAGGCAGCCTCAGCTGAACGAAATTGCACATCCTATTGGGCCAAACGTGGAACAGAATAAAATTAGAGCGCACCGAAAACATATTTGCATTGGAAATATTACTCCATCAGCTCTAGCCGCCCATATCAGAGACAATATTCTGTTGGCCTCTCCACATCTTTTTCATATTTACAACACTAAAACAAACGCCGAATGCATAAAATTTACGTGAGTGAGCGCAACGGCGACGCATGGGTTAAAATAAACCTGAGAACACGTCGAGCGGAACAAGTAAATAAACCTCTCGCAGGCCCAACTAAAGACACCCAAGTGTTCTATCGGTGAGGCTCAATAATTGGATTCGAAGGAAAGGAATTTTAGCGAAAAAAATGTTCGACAATTTGTCAGTCAGCTAGGCGGGGGGGTCTGGGCGACAAGATCGTGCTTCATCATCGTTTTTTCGTCAAAGTGCCTGCCCCTGCCCCGCGGACCGCCCCACTAGGGAATTCTTATTACTTTGGATACATTCCGAGTATACAAAAATCAACTTTCCTTAAAATAACTTTAATTCTGTCTGTTCTGAATAGCGGAAATTGAGTAGCTTTATTACTTCGCGCACGCTTGCTTTTGTTTTTTTTTTACGATATCTAAAACGTGGCATTACGACATGATACGCATGTGAGGAATGTGTTGTGATGGCTCAACTTGACGATAAGATTTAAAGGACACACATTCTTTTACTGCGATAAAAACACATCTAAGTATTGTATTATATTATACTAGTACAACCTATCCAACAAATTACGACTAGTTATATTTTCCAGTTACTATACTCATTGCTAAAGACAATATAAGATGACAATATACATTTTTGAATCTGTACGTATTTAATAAAGTAAGAATGCAAATTCTAATTCAATTTTAATTCGATAAAGCGTCACTGAGAAAATATCTGTCGTAATCTCCTCTACATTTTAGCAGTTTGCATAATTGTAAACCAACAAAACTATCTTACGTAAACGCAAGTATATACAGCGTTGAAATAAATATGATGATAACTCATGCATGATAGCGAAATGCTTTGCAGTTTATCCGATGCGGGGGCGCATTGGCGCGCCGAACACCGCGCGTGAAAAATACCTTTTCATCTTGGGAATTCGTGCAGAGATGCCGAACTCTTATATTTATAAGGTGAAACGAGAAATAAACAAACCAAATGGTTAGAAAAAAGGAACGTACGGTGTCTCGCTCGCTACGGCTGTAGATCTCGCTGATTGTGAGAAACGTCGTACCGCACCTTGAATTATTTGACACTTTGAATTGTCACCTACAGGCCGTTCCTGTTGTTATTTTTCGTCGTTTCCTCCCCAAGTCACCGGGTAATGCGTAAGTGATAAAACAAACAGAAAGTTGTTAACAATACACCAGTAACTTACTTTAGTTTGCGTACAGAATGTTAACATTAACAATATAATTCAAACTTTGCTCCAGATGAATCCGGCGCGAAGATACTTGAGTAAACATTGTTCGTGTCGATCCCCGGACGTTTTGAAATTAACTATAGAAAATAACCGTAAATTTGTAGTGAAATAGGTGAACCTGGATTTTCTATTACAAAGTTACGATTATTTCGTGTGTTAAACTTATTTCCTCGAGACTGGGCTTTTCGATAAGAAATTAAATTTTGCCGCGTGACCAGGAAAATATGTACCTACTGTCTAGTAGAATTTTATCTAATTTTATGTATAAAACAGAACTGCCGTGACCAAGATGCGTATCAAAGGATCTCATCCGAGTGAAATATTACCTTTCACGTGCAATTTCTTCCGGGAAGTGTCGGCGCGTCTAGTCCAATCAAAATGGCCGTTCGCCTAATTATGTTTACCGTGTCCCGTTGCCCCTGTGCGCGACGTGGATTCATTCTATCCTCTCTAAATGTTTATAGGAACTGATTACATCGCAGTACGCACAGTGTGACAACATTTAGGCTAATTCCATGGCATTTGCATAAAGCGTGTCTATTTGAGTGGAATATGTATGAACATGAAGACAAATAAACAAAATACAGGGATTTATTAACATAGCTGAATTTGGCATAGGTTTGGAATTAGATTTGATTTAATTTAGATTATATTTTCGTCTGTGAATACAAATGCCACAATATGATCTCCAACGCAAAACTGATCTTTTCGTAGCATTTTTGCCCAAACCCGCCATAAAATAAATGAATTAGCATACCTAATTGTCCCTCGGAACAGGAATGAAAAAACGAAGAGCCCCTCCGCAGAATCCGGACGGATTTCTACGAGGCAATCAAAATTTAGGAATAATTTAACAACTTGATCCACATGCAAAGCCGGTTTTTATAGGAAAAGTTGATGTGAGAACAAAGAATTATATACGGCACGAAGACAAGGGGATAGCCAAATTAAAATACTTTAATTAACGTCAGTTAGGAAGATATAAGAGGCGTAATTGAGCCAAATCAGCTTTGAGTTAAGTTTGGTCCGCTGAGTGAATTTGCACATACGCGAGAAGCGAGCTTTTTCGATTCTCGAGAAGCTTTGAATAAGACGACTTCTGTCTGACGCGAGTTCATTCGAATGCTTTCACTGATTTTCTTATTTAAAACAATCTTATTATAATGTCGAGATAAGTGAAACGTACCAAGTCCTATAGAATATTCGATGAAACGCTTACATAACGTATTCATGTGTTTGTATTGTGTACAGAATAATGCTAATGGTACACAGGATATTAAATATTAATTTTACATGAATGCATGAAACGTTATTGTATGTCAGATATAGATTTGAATACATTAATAATCATTGATGTATGATGACTGCACTTGTACCTATCTAAACTAGAGTTTATGGAACTGCAATAAAAAGTGTAGCAACAAAACTGGAAGCAGCGAATCTTTAAGCTGTAGCACAATGGCGCAGCATTGAGACCAAAAGGAAACCCCTCTGTGGCCTTTAGGCTAAGTTTACATGTTTTGGAAAACCATGCTTCCAGTGTTCCCTCGGTGAGCCTAGAAACCCGAAGGTATTCAAGCAAAACGTTACATAGAACTTGCCTAGGTCTAGTAGCTATAACTACCTGAATTTCTAACTTGTCCTATGGCATATTAGCACAAGTTCCGCCACCGATAGTACAAGTTAAATTGCTACATATGCTGTATACGGCAATCTCCTACAATTCTTGGTGTGTTATATAACTTATGTAATTCCCTATGAATGGCGACTGAGTTATACAGACTACGTATCTCTCATAATCATAATAATTATTGTTAGTACGTTCAGGATATTAATATTAATTTCGCGTGAACGCATGACACTAACTCAAAATTAGATACGACTGTAGTTGGGGGCAAACGTTATTACTGCGTGAGATTGTGGCATTGATTTAATTTTAAGTTCTGTTCCTTGATGAATAGAAAATAGATTATAAACATATGGCGAAAATTGCGATACCCACATGGTTTAATTCTTCAACCCACACATTGTCTTTCTGGATTTAAGACAATAAGGCTTTAAAAAAAATGTTTAGCTACAAAAGCTAAAAACGTTTGTATTTTTTAGAATTCTCAAATTTAATAATCCTTACACACATACATACATAACCAGCCTTTAATGTTCCCACTGCTGGGATACAGGCCTCCTCTCTTTTTGAGAGGGAGTGGTCCGTAATCCACCACGCGGGCCCAGTGCGAGTTGGTAGACGTCACACGTCTTCGAATTTTTGGTTATAGGATTATACTGGTTTCCTCACTTTGTTTTCCTTCACCGTTTTGAGAGCAGTGGTGATGAAATAAATTACACAAAGTAAAGCGCCTGTCTGGGTTCGAACCTACGACCAATAAGTCGTAAGTCACGGCCGTTATCATTGGGCCACCACTGCTCAATCCACTAGTATTATAAATGCGAAAGTGATTGTTTGCTTTCACGCTAAAACGGATTTGGATGAAATTTAGCATAGGACCTGGGTTAACAAATATGATACTTTTTATCCCAATAGTGTATTGCCGTGGGATAATTTTCGACATCCACGAGTATTTTGTAAATAACGACTTTGTTGTGTTATTTTCTGATTTCGACGCGGACGCAGTCTTGGGTACACACTAACCAACTGGAAAGAGTACAAAAGATATTTGTAAACTAGCTTAACTATCGTCTCCGAAAACCCCCAATGCCATATCAACTCAGCTGCAGAGCACATGGCTTGTTGACTCTCGAGGATAGACGCAAAATCCTAGACATGTGCCTATTGTACGACATACTCAACGGACGACCTGACTGCCCAGAGTTAGTGTCACAGTTGACATTCAACACTCAGCGCCGTCGCACGCGTCACACGCCACCGCTGCACATACCCCGACATGCCACGAACTACGCCAGGAACTGTGTACTCACGCGCATTGCTCGAACCTATAACGCTTCATTTTGCGATGTGGATATTTTCAGCACATCTAAAATTACATTCAGGAAGCAAATAGTAAATATTAAAAAAAAAAATAAACAATTCCTTTAGGCATAATCAGATGTACCTATTCCTTTAAATCTAGCTTTAATTTAATTTAGACTTTTTTATGTTAACATTTTATTATTTTGCCAACTCCTCTAACAGTATATTAGTTATCATTTCACTGTCTGTTCGTAAGTTATGTTAGCTAGTTCGTATGGTTACTCAGCAAAACCTATAATTGGCCTAATCTATATGTAATATGAAATTTTGTAAGTATCTTTTTGTAACGCTGTTGGTTTTCTAAATAAATAAATAAATAGCTGGTTATAGAAAAAACAATCTAACGTTTAAAATTCTAATTTAACCTATTTACCTTTCGGAAGTTATCTAGTTTATTGCAAAATTTACCTTGATTTAAATGTATAACAAAACATCACGCCATGTTTCCCTAAAGGGTTGTACAGAGGTGTACCTATAGTAGACCCACATTTCGCCAGTTATGTTTAAGTGCCATGTAATAGGGGCGAGCCTAAAGCCATCACAAATCCAGACTCGCTCCTACTGAGAAATTCCAGAGAGAAAAACCAAATAACACTTTGCTCGACCTGGGAATCAAACCCAGGGCCTCTTGCTCACGAGTAGCACTTGCAACCAGTAAACCAACAAGGCAGTCTTTAAATGTATGTAGATATCACTACAGATGGTATTATAAAACCAAATCCCCCCGCCGCGTCTTTCGGTCTGAACGCGATGATAATCTCAAAAACTACTGAACGGATTTTCATACGATTTCCACCAATAGACGGAATGATCCATGAGAAAAGTTTAAATGTATAATTCGTTAAGGTTTTGTGCAAATTGGCTGAAATATGATGATAATAGTTGAAGATGTCGGAAAAAATCATGCCGACTGAGAGCTTTACCGGCGTGCGCCGCGTAAACCCATACAGTTATATGAAACAATGTACATATTACGGAATTATTTCTCTTAAAAGCAACACGATGTATAAGAAGCATGTAGCGACGCTACAATATATCTATCTGCATTTTGGACTGCCTCGTTGGTCAAATTATGAGGTATCCACCGGGCACAAAGCTTCCTGACCGCTAAATGTTCATGGAGGATTTGTGCACTTGACTCATACCGATGCCTAAGCTTATCCGAATCTGCTGATAAATCACTCTTTTGTAAGTCTCTATCATACGCCGCACAACACTGATGTTATCTTCAGTCGTTGCTGTAGAAGGCCGTCCCTCACGCAGATCATCGGCGAGATTAGTGCGACCACGTTTAAACTCATTAAACCAGTTGTAAACAGTGGCACGAGATGGGGCTTCATCGTGAAAGGCCAATCGAAACTAGATACTTTCTTGTTGACTTAAATGACATCGAAAGTCAAAAAAATCATTGTACGAAAAATTTCTCGCGTTAAATTCATGCTGACGTGACACAGACAATTTTCAATTTGCCGCTAAATCGTAAACAAATGACAAATAAATAAAATACATACACAATAATATAGGCAAAGAGTTCCATTTTCAAAATTTGAACTGTTTTTTTATTATATTGTTTACAAGTGGCCAGTTCTAAAAACTTTCAGTGTCGCCCTCGTTTAAGCAAAATCACTTCACCTCATATTATACAATCGATTATAGGCCTCATTAAGTAGCACAATTTGTATCGTTTTATTGTTAACCGCAAATGCACGATATTGCTGATTAAACGGAATATCTAAAGCGATATAAATTGATCGATTTAATATTCAATCATAGATGTTATTGTACCTGAAGAGACCATCGGGAACAATGATGGCGAATGTGGGATTTATCAGTGGCAGCATCTGTCTGTCTGCTATGATCAAACTATTGACTATAACTCATAGTGAATAACTGCTTTTTTTGGGTGTTAAGTACGGGGATAGACGAGTGAAACAACGGCTTGCTAGTAACGCACTGACCTTTATTCTCGCTTACGTACATATCGGTGCGTACCACGCAGACATACGATGATTCCACCACCCAACTCCGGAATCCAAAGAAAAACTTTCACTTATACAGTATACCCAAAAAAATCTCTACACTTAAAACCAAAAAAAGTAGCACACCTTTCCAATTAAAATCGAATACCTACACTAAATGAGAATTAATAACATCAGGAGGTACTGTAGGTAGAATCGTTTCCCGGCGGGCCAGTAACTTCGCGTTTATTTTTATATTGCAAATGATCGGCTTATATCGGCCCATCAACTCGGACATTGTAACAGGATCAAGGCAGTTGACGCGTGAATTGTATTTATAGCATTTCAATTGAGTTTATAAATTTATATTCCATGTAGCAATGTAAAAACATTTTATGCAGTCAAAAAGTATGGTGGTGTAGCGATTTTTGTATAAACGAATCTAGATTGGTGTTTTGTATGAATCTGCTTTTTTTTAAATTAAAATTCAGTTTTTTTTTTTTTTTAAGTGTTGTCTGAATATCTGCTCTTTAATTTAACACCTCACACGAGTGACTATGACCACAGGTTAGGACTATATACTTGGCAAGAAAAATGGTGAACACATTATCTTAAAACATAAAAAGACAAAAGCTTAATTAAAATAAAACCTCGAAGATCTAATAAAATAATGAGTCGTAAGTTCTCAACGAGACTACGAAAGGGACTATCGATTGGAGGTTTCTCATTATTTTTTTTTCGGATTTGCCCCTCTTACGAGTAGAGAGTGCGACGTTGCCCGCGGCATCGACAATTACGAGTACAGCACTAGACGGCTAATACAAATCGCTTGCCCGGGGGTGCGTTTATCCAGAATAGGGTAACCATCTTAGGAAAAACGGGCTTTTTGAAGAAAATTGTGGTGTATGTGTTTTTAAATGCTTGGCCCTTTTTCTCTGCAAGGGTGTGTAATTGTGTTTGGATGTTAACGAACAAGAAAAGACAAGGAACGAAGGAAGGAAAAGAGGATGGTTTGAATTATAAGCCGAAATAAATTGAGTGGAATAAGCTTGGAGCACGGTTTGGCACAATGAAATGGTTTTATGTGTTAAGCTAGCTTACAGATTTCAAGAAAATGCTCTTCGGGCGCTTAAATATCATATGGGGCCGGCTTGGGCGAACCAAATTTTAGGGCCTACTTTGATAAATCTAGAATTTGCTGACAAATGGTAACCCTAATCCGAACCTCACGCGGAGAAAACTATTTCATCATACAAAAATAAACCTAACTGTCTTCATAACAGAACACAATTTCATTTCTATTTACTTTACAAATTTGTCGTATCGTCAGGACAGTGTTGAATGATACTGTTTTTAAATTCATATGGATGTATTATTTTACGAAGTAGCTAGTACTTTTCTTTGATCGTCTAGACGCTAGAATATTGGTTTCTTGGAAGTATATTTCTGAGTTTTGTATAAGTAATCTGGTATTATTTATTTTGATTTCTGGGAATACAAAAAGACTTCTCATTTTGTAAATATATTTTTTATCTTCTATTAAGTTACCTATAAGCTGCTTCTTTTCGGGCCATACAAAAACTAGAATCAATCCTATCAAAGTATTAATGATCGATATACAATTTTTCTTATTAATAAAACTTTCAAAATCGATTTTCCCAAACAAAACAACCCTCTTTTCTTCATATTCTGTGTCTGAAGTCGCTATTCACCCTTACGATACAAAAACTGTACAAATAAACGTTTAGAAACTCCTCGAGGAATAATTCCGTGGTTCTATAAAGGAGAGTGGAGGTAATTAGTTCCCTATTAGAATAATATATTGGTACTGAAGGGGCGTTTTGTTCCGATTCAAACAAAAAGAAAAACCTCTCAATACTGAATCAGAAAGTGTTTCGTAATTTTGTACAAACCTCATGTTTTTTCGTAGTGGTTTCTTTGCTTCGGAGTTTTAAGTTTCAATGCGTTTTTCTTAGCTTAGTTTGTTTTTGCCTTGTCATATCTTTTCTAACGCCATTTTCTTTCAGAATCACTCATTTATTTGACTTCAAATCCCATGGGAGTCTTATTTATAAAGCTTTTATAAATGTCACGTTTTTTGTAAATGAAAGGGTTCAACGTATTGTTGTTAGAAAGTTTCAGAGTTTGCCAGTCAAATTTCTATATTTTTGTCTGAATGTAAGTTATTAAAATATGCACAAAAATTTATTTCAGGTCAAGTGAATATAGTTTTAGAATGAGTTGAACAATTGAAAGTTTTTATAGTATTAACTACTATAGGTGCGCCCTGCAGTTTCACCCGCATATGTCTCGAAGCCGTGGGTAAAAGTATCTTATGTACCCAGGCCATGGTCCGCCCATGTGCCAAATTTCATCCAAATCTGTTTAGCCGTTTTAGCGTGAAAGCGTTACAAACAAACAAACAAACTCATTTTCCCGTTTATAACATTACTAGCTTATGCCCAAGGCCTCACCCGCGGGAAATCCCCACAGAAATGTACTAACTGGATTAAAAGTATCCTATGTCCTAACCCAAGTCATGATCTACCCATATCCCAAATTTCATCGAAATCCGTTCAGCCGTTTTAGCGTGAAAGCGTAACAAACACACTTACTGCCGCATTTATAATATTAGTCATATTATATAATAAAATATATATAGTTAGGATGTTCACGATTTCCCTCTAATACTGAGTCAAGGGACCCGCCGGCTATGGCTTGGCAATCTGTCAGTGTAACTCCCTATCACTCAGACTCCGATCAATCTTCACTGTAATTCCAATCGCTGGATAATACCGTACGATGTAAACAATTCAGACGTCAGAATTAAGGAGTACGGATACATTTTATTGTCGTTAACCAGTTTTATTTTAATTGAATATGCTTTTTGGTATACCAAAACTTAAATCACATACAATTGAGTTAATTTTATGGGCACACTGACGGTCTTAAAGCTGATATTGCAATTTCTATTCAGTTTATAACAAAATATTTAAATAGAGATTATTCTTGCTATGCCTAAAGTTAAACTAACCTCGTACCAATAAAATGTGTTACATTAATATAAAATACCGTAGTTTAAAAAAAAAAAGACTTGAAACGTAATAGTTCTGTATAAATAGCGTGAGCAATAAATTGAAATCGTGTAATTATTGTGACGTTATTGAATCCGTCTAGCGTTTAAAACTAACTAGTGCCCTTAGAAGTAGTTTTAATAGAAATTATAGTAGTAAGGCCTCAATTAGGTAGCCATTACCTTAATACACGGCCATTGTAGAAGTATTGAAAAAAAACTTTTCTTTTTTTGTTCCATTTATTTGATGTGAAAGGAACTATAAAAGTCACATCCGTGACTTGCTTTGTCATGTATTTAGTTAAAGTAACTACCCAAAATTTATAAGAACTTCTATTTTATTTCAATATTCTTTAGGTAAGTATCTAAAAAGACGAATCAAAAATCAAAATCAAAATATTTTTATTTCACATAAACCTACATGGGCACTTATGAAACGTCAGAAGCTAGGTGCACGGTTCCAATTGGTCGTTTCCTATGGAGAAGAGCCGGCAAGAAAC
This sequence comes from Atethmia centrago, assembly GCA_905333075.3. Classification (NCBI taxonomy): domain Eukaryota; kingdom Metazoa; phylum Arthropoda; class Insecta; order Lepidoptera; family Noctuidae; genus Atethmia; species Atethmia centrago. Next base: position 21,165,254 of record HG995378.1, on the reverse strand, counting down.
TCCACGGTTACTCTTTTAAAAATAATTGGCTTTTACAATGTTTTCAAATTACATAAATTAGGTATGGGAGAACAGTGTAGGCCTGTCGAAAAGTACTTAACAAAAAAAAAGAGAAAAGGAAACGGTCTAAAGAAAAAAAGATCTAGTCTATTAAGCCTACAACGTTCTCACATTCACAACGTACACAAGAATCCATGTAAAATAATATTAATAATATTAAGTCTGAAATATAAATTGTAGGTATATAATGTCAAATAGTGAAAATATAATGTCAAAAATGTATGTCTAAAAAATAATAATAATAAACATCGTAATTTGGGAGCAGTTAATAGATATTTCCATAGTTATGCCGTTTCTGGTGTACCAGGGAAGCCACATGTGCAGAAGGAATTATTGCCAAACTTCCTTGTCTTCAACGTAGTCTTTAATCTTGTAATATGCGTTTTTGATTAGGACACGTTTGATGTGGGTTTTGAACTTTCCATCGCTAAGTTCTGTAACTGATTTTGGCAACTTGTTATAAAAGCGGATACTGTTGATAACAAATGATTTGCTTGTTTTTGTTAATCTAAATTTGGGTATCACAATTTCATGTTTACTACGTGTATTTATATTATGGAAATCACTTCTTGTTTTGAAAAGACATAAGTTCTTGCGAACATACAAAATACTTTCTAAGATATAAAGAGAAGGCAGAGTAAGTACATTAATTTCTTTGAATTTGTTTCTAAGGGACTCACGAGGACCCATTCTAAACTCACGAGGACCCATTCTAGAGGCGTTCCCAAAAAGGCTTTTTACTGCTGTGTACCAAAAATAGTACAAGAAATAAGAGAGCGAATGATTAAAAAGCAATTCAGAATTGATATCAAATTTACATGTCGCAACGCGAGTGTCGCTGGTGGTCTGCGCTAGCAGCCTTCGATCAACCGTCAGCGCATAACCAAATTAGAGCAATTTAAGTCAGGAAATTGGAAATGCTATCGGGCGCTCGATGCGCTTGCAACAGGAACGCCACTACCGCACTGGCATTTCAGACATCCACCGTTTCGGCGGCCACGGCTAATGTCGGAACAATGCACGAATCTGGACAGACAGATCCGAGCGGCCCCGAAGATAAACGACAACCGTGGAGCGTTGTAACAACTGATTGATATACGGCCTCCGATGATATCGTAGGTAACTATCCTGTACAGAATTCCTGACCCGCCTCAGTCACAGTTCGAGTACTGTTGACATTAAACGATGTTTATATAGTGAGGAGCATTAAAGTTGACTACCTATCGCTTTTCGACTGTTTGCTTTGGACAAATACATTCGATACATCCCCTGAATTTTGCAATAACTACGGGGTTTATGTCCTACGATAGCAATTTCTGTAAATAAAAAACTGGCCAAGTGCGTGTTGGACCACGCACAATATATATATATAATATAATACCGTTCCGTAGTTGGGAAGTTGGTATGAATTTATCCCAAAAACAAACTTAACATTGTATGTAGTTGAAAAACATGTTCTCCCATACATCGATATATGCCACAATCAATTCTCCAACTGCAAATTTAAGTTGGTCGACTATTACTCGGTAACTTATAAAACCCACTTAGCTGTGATAATTTTTCTTTTAATTCTATTATGTGTACTACTGCCATGAATTTTTTCACATCTCCATAAACAACCATTTAGCTGGGCGGGGGGCGAGAGACTTGACTAACAAAAAGTAGTACTTTAATGCTTTATACGCAAGCGGATGCTCGGAGGGGCTTGTAGCTAAGTAATAACAGCCGCACAGGTCAATCGATCAGGTTAAGCTATGCTTGCCGCGCTTGGTTCGTGGATGGGTGACCATCTTTACATACCAAGACCCCTCCGTGCCTCGGAAAGCACGTTAAGCCGTTGGTCCCGGCGGTCATTTGTAGATCTTTGACAGTCGTTACAGGTCGTCAGGTATCGTGTTACCCAGTAACTGGGTTGTGGAGCTCAGATAGGCAGTCACTTCATGTAAAATACTGGTATTCAGCTGTATCCGGTAAGACCGGAAGCCGACTCCAACTTAGTTGGGAAAAGGCTAGGCAAATGATGACACAAGCGGATCCTTGAATCGAAAAGTGGTGTTCACAGACCCGCAATATTTTTGAAAAGCCTATCCACCGATACCCCACACCATGGGGTAGACGAGAAATAAAAATATTTTCAAGATTTTTCACTTTGTCGGCGCGATTAATATGATTGTATACTTATGCCAAATTACAGCGGGGACAGACAGAAATACAGATCGACAGACAGACAGGGAGATGGACATGGCGAAACTATAAGGGTTCCTTGTTTACTACGGAACCCTAAAAAATATGTCGTACATCCATGTTATAAACACTCTTTGAAGTGTGCAGCGAACGAGTCCACTCAAAACGTTTTTCCTAGCTACTCTCTTACATTTTCCCGTTCAGATATTTATTTTCATAAGAGAATTTCTCCGGGATACAATAATATTAAAATCGAATTAACCATCGAGGAAACTAAGTCGAATCAGAACTGTTCGAAAGCAGTTGCACAAAGTCATTCGCCCGACCATATGCAGAACAAGTCTGTTCGCTATTCCCGCCACCAGCCGCAGTCAAGACTCGAAGAGAACATGTCGATAGCCGATACAAAGTTAAGAGCATATGTTGAGATAATAACAAGTAATCGTGCAAGTTGGATCGCAAGACTTGCGTACTAGTTATCGGCGGAGCGACGGTCAGAGTTTGGTCTCGCTCGACGGCTAAAACAATAGCGAATCAAGCATGCAACGGAACTTCCTCAAAGACACCCTCTGGTGCGTGCGACGCTTAGTGAACGCGCTCACAACTTTATATTGGTTGGGAAACTTGAGCGTTTCCTCGAGCAGCCGAGCATTCACCAGCATAAGGCATTAAATTAAGAGAAAGTACTGCATTTTGATTACATTTCTAACAGCCAGATATAAATCATGCTCACTTCCTCCGCCTAAATTATGATTACAGTATTTTAATCATTTCATATCGGCTTACTTAATATTATAACGTGGGAATAATTTGACGTAAATTCCCCCAAATTACGTCCGAGGATGAAAACATAATCGGTTATTTTTCTCGCGTTACCAAATCTAAAAATAATATTCACCGAGAAAAAGCATTTTTACTTCAACATTCCAGCCACAATTGTTGTGAATAAAGTTGTCCGCTTAACATTAAATATAAGATCACTTTAGCGAGGCAGATAGACAGATAAAGACGGCATACATTTTCATGAGAAGAGAAAAAAATAAAATATAAGTAATCCGTGGTGAAATTGTGAGGGGCAAGTGTGCGTTTTCTGTCGACTGGGGACAGAGATTGGCAGACAGGGGTTGCGGGGTGGGAGGCAGAAGAGCCTAAGCGGCAGCCGGCCGCCGAGGGAAAGGGCACTCTCGCACCGGACGGTGGAGTCAACATTGCGGGCGCAGTCCCTCCCAGATAACTCTTAATCGGTGCTGGCTTCAGCGATTACACCGGTCGTTCGGCTAATTAATTTTTAAGTCGGCATCGCAGACGCCAGCTTCGACTTTCAAGTGAATTCGACTACGTTTTACATATTATAAGAGTTCTGTTTTCTTCCTGTTTTGCCTCCCGCCCTGGTTTTGAAGTAATGGAAAGACCTTGTATGAGTCAGTGGCTTGTCGTTCCGTGGAAGTCGTAAAAAATATTGAGGAAAAGGGTTGTTTTTAGTTTTGAAGCCTGTCAATACGTCTCTACATGTCAAATTGAGAGAACTGAGAAATATGGATTTAGGTACTGTCTTGTTTTGTAATCCTTTTACTTGTTACAAAAGTTAATGTACCTATTACCTATTGTCTGTGCTCACTATATTTGGAAAATATTTTGAATTGTTATTTTTTTCAGAAGCGTATGATTAGCTTTGGAAATCACTATTTAAAAGTCAAACTTTGAAATTAAACTTTTTGACAAAGTTACATTTAATTAAACATTTCACTCTGGTTGTATTTATTTACTTCATCCTAATATTGTTAGGAATAAATACATGTCAATTATGGTCAAACGCTGACTATAATTGACGGATTGTGACGCTAATGGTAAATTTCGTAACACTTTTAATTCACATGCCTAGTAGGTTCTAGTTAACTAATTACACGATCTGATAAAATATTTATAAAAGATGTAATAAGTATCTAGTGAGTAAAATCTCTGGAGTATTATATTTTTAATTTTACCAAGAAATTTTAATATCTCTTCTCTTTTATAATAATAAACGTTAACAAAATGAACACTGTCACTTAAACTAGATAGGTACCCGTGCTATAAGAAACAGTAACGATTCGTGGTTGATATTTTTACTCATAAAGTAGTTTTGTGCAAATTTCGGTTATTATTGTAATAAATTAGTTAACTAAATATTTCTACTTAATTAACTTTACAATTAGGTAGTAAAAAATAAAAGAAATTAAAAATTAAAGATTTGAATGTTAGTATGAGAGGTGTGTGTGCTCTTGTTATGAAACAATGTACTTAAACATCGAGAATTCGAGATATTACTGACAAAACCTTATAATCTTTAACAAAACACCGATGTAGCATAAAACTTTTATATATAATTTACCACTTAATATTCGTAGGTACCCAGCCAGATAACTCAAGAACAACGTGAGCGCCTCATACACAACTGGATTTGGCAAATTACCTTCACCTTAAAACTGTTCCAGAGAATGTATGCCCGGAAGTAATTTCCCGTACGTGTTTGTTTTAGCTTAAGCGTTCTCGCGCCATAAAATTAACCCGCTGCAATCTGTTCTTTTTTACACGCCACATCTGTGCAGATTAAACTACCGAAGGCACGTTATCTCCATAACTCTTTACTTTTGTCCCAACAGTCCCACTTAAAAGTTCCTCAATGAAAGAATGCTCTCACGGAGAAATCTCGCGAATGGATCGCCACTATGCATGCGACAGGCGAAGCTATTTCGTGACGGACAAAATTTGCAAAGACCGTTCGGCCCATAAATCCGGCGGTTCCTAAATCCTTGAAAGGGCATCGTCGAGCAGCTTTCATCAGAAAATTCGCCATTATCTGAAGGAAATCGTTACCGGGGTTGAACCTCGCCCACTCCCGGCCCGACGGTCTTTCATTTACGGCATTGCGTGCATGCGTCCCGCGACCTTTGCTTCAGGTGGGCGTTGTCATTGTGTTCAGTATTTAAGTGGCTCATTTGATATTCTGAGACAGTTTGCATTCGAAAAGCTCGCACGTAGAGAGCCGGTATCGGGACATCGGAGTCACGGAGTACCTACGTACACATCGGAACTAGTGCGTAGTGCGTACCGTACGCTCTACACACGCAGTCACAACACTTCATCGTGACTGCGATCGCATGTGATCGGGCGACTTCGTAAGATCCCGCTCGGCTCGCACGAGCCACACGCACGCGCCGAGTTTGCGCAATGTTTATCCACAAATACACTAATGAAGGCACCTACAAAAGCGACTAGATTGTTAATTAAACTTGCTCAAAATGTGACACCCTTACGAAATGACGCCGGCCCGGGAGCACAGTGCACGGCTTCAATGTTATTGAATTAATTTGTAATCAGAATTCTCGGTGTGCTTTCTTGAATGTAATAATGGTATTTCGTTATTTACTTCCTTAAATACGCATTTATACATTTAGACCTTTTAAATGGTTAGCATTCGAGGCTATATTTGTAACGAGGCCCGGGCGGAAAAGTAAACGGAAAACCTCTCACGATCAAAAATAAGGCCAATATTACAAAAAATAATATAATCAATTGAAACAAACATGTTTCAATTGATTATTATAATATATTATATTGATAGTCTACGATCTTGAAAATACACAATTTTCGTAATGTAAAAGTAAGATCTTTAAAAAAAAAAACCTTGTACGTTAACGTTAGATGTTGTAACAAAGTTATTTTTGTAACCCACGTGTTCCAATTTGTTCTCATCAAAGTGAGATAGACCAACGCTCGGGAGTCTTTAGATTTATTTGTCTCGTCAGTTTTTCTTTGCATCTTGTATTATAAGAATAATTGCGGTTACACAATTTTACGTACTCTCAAAAAGTAATTCCAAAGACCCCATCATTAGCCCGCCGACCAAAAGGAATATCCATTCCCTTAATCATTATTCTTAAAGACTCTTCATTAAATTCCTTTTATCTCCTCCGGGATATTTCCTTTGCTCGGCATCAATCACATTCACTCCGAAAAATTCGTTGGCTTTATTCTAAACTCTCATAATAGGTAATGAAGGTCTTGATCGTCGCGGCCGCTGCCGGCTGGCTCGCTCCGATTACTTTGAGAGCTGACACAATGACTCCCCGGCTGTAGCCAATGTTGAATTCTGAAAAGTTCCTTAGTCTGCATCCATGCTAGATACGGGGCTAATTATGACGAAACTTTTATAGATAGACACCTGCGCTGAGTCGCGGCCGCCAGACAAAGACCAAGTTATCGCAGACTTACAGGCACGCGCGCATCGCCACGCGAATATTAACTTTAAATAGTCACACAAAGATCCCTTTTCCTATGATACCATCCGAGAAACGAGACGATAGATTGGTGCTAAGACGACGGTCTTATTCAATATCGACCTGAGACAATAACGGCACAAAGAAATTGTTTCCCTGATTTAAATCTCTGCTTTGTTATTTAGTATCCATTAAAACAACATTAATTTAGTTGAAAGCTTCAATTTCGCATAATGGCGTTCGTTCGGAATAAAAACAGTGTAGGTACAGTCAACAGCACATCGGGTTATACGAAACTGTCAAATATCCCCAAATGATTTAAACCTTAAAATGTAGATGGTTAAGTTCAAAATCGAATGAGAAAATTTGATAGTTTGTGGTAACTTGTGTGCTGGCGATTGTACATCTACAATTTAATCGCTCGGAACTAAGCCGCTATATTATGAAATTTCATCAAAACAAGTAAAGCGGGCACATAATCACAATAACACAGTTTGCCAGTTTGACCGACGCGCCAAAATTTGGGGGTAATGTGTTTAATATTATTATGTGCACGGAATGATTTAGCTGCGGGTAAAATTAGCGTTGCCTAATAACAAATGAGATATGACAGTGCAAATTCAGTACACTTTTCAAAAAACTCTGTAAATTAAATTTGGCGAAGTTGTCACAACTTTGCGCGCGCGTCGCGGCCATGTTGCGTGGAATATGTCGGCTAAACGCTTCTATACGTTCTGCTAATGGCCACAACCCGACCAACCGGAGCAACCGGAGCTCAGCTAGTAGATACAAGAGAATGTGAGTACTCACCGGTCCGAATTGTTCGAAGTAATTCTTTACGTCTTCAAGCGTTGTGGGTGCCGATAGCCCTCCTACGAAAATCTTCTTTGTCCTGGTGACCATCTGCAATAAAAAAAGTCTGTCAATACACATGAAATCAAAAAATATGATAACGATGAATCAACACGTAAACAAACAACGCTTATTTGCAAATGGCGAAAAGATTTTATCAACGAGTTTCAATTTTCAATGAATTCCGCTTTTTCGTAGTTATTTATTTTTATATAGGACCATAAGCTTATATGAATAGTAAGCACAAAAGGGAGAAATGGTATGTGTCGGGATTCTGCATAATTTGTTCGGTTAGTTCATAACGGAAAAACAATTGGAAACAAAGTGAAGGCAACGAACAGCGGGCGAGCGAAATGTTCAAATAATTACTGTTAATATATTATGCAATCCTCCCGCGAAGGTTACTCAGGGATATTTCTGAAGAACGCATAATACATAATGGGATAATAGCAACCACAGACCGACAATGTTGGACAGTGTTCAGACTTGTTCACTGAAATTTGTTTGTTTAGCTTATTCTAGAAATATTTTTTTTACTAAATCTCACAGATTGGCTTATTAAACGCAGATCCAGTGCGCTAAATACGATAGCTGAATATGAGCTAATTTATTTTTCAATACATACAGGTTGAAATTGAAAACTTGCGACAAATCGAAATGGGAGATTGTACTCATCATTATGAACAACTTTTACTAAGGGACCAAAGCTACAATCCCAAAAAAAAAAACTGCTGTCCCCTACATTTATGTTCGCAATACCTCATCAAAATGTAGGAAAAGCAGATTTTTCTCGCATGTTTTCAATGTCACCCTGTATATTAACAGTCAAAGGGTAGACGTTTAAAGAGGGATTTTATTATTATGTCAATATCGTTGCACGGCTCGAACTCAAAGGCGAGCTACCTGTTTTCTTCTTGAATATTTATGCGCAGTAATAACGGAGGAAAAAATGCACGCCGCGTCAAGTTAACAATGGTCGTCGAGATTTCTACGGGTTTCCTATCGGTAACGAGGCTAGAAGTTGTGGTCGATACTATAATTATGACGCTATTACAAAGTCAGCAGATGTCGCGTTAACATGAAAGGGACCGAGCCTGAGTAGGTACCTATTTACGTATCATATGACCGGTACAGTTAACGACAAAAGTCAAACAATTAACCCCCTGTGAGCTGTTGTGTTGGCGTTTTTCAAACTGAGCGGTCGCTCGTGGAAATGTGGACTCAATTTCCACGTATTGTTCAGTTTACTCGTATAACCTGATAGAATTATGTCAGGGGGTAAAGTTGAGCCTTGAGAATTAAAATGTTTATAGCCTACAGGTAATATCATAAGCAAAATTTTGTGCGACAGTAAATATACTTTACGTGGCCAAATAAATTATTGGCAGCGGTTGAAATTTAAGGATACAATCTCTTATTAGCTCAGTGAGTTTTAAATAAATAAAATAATATGACCACCATATAACAATACATACAATCCCTTCAAACCTTTGAGGCAGTAGAAACGAGAAATATTATTACGTCTCGGAAAGGAATCCCTATTACTATGAGTGGCAAAAGTTATTAGCTCTGTGGAAATTGAATAAAACAAGATTCGGTAACGTCTAATGTAACTAATGTAAGTGAGTAAGAGGGCCGGAGTTCTGGGACGATCCCAAACGAAATCACACTCAAATGTACGTAAATGATGAATAAGTGGCACGGCGGGGGAGAAGCGCGGCGGGGCGGGGGTGGTCTACGTGTCCAAGTGGCGCTCCCCGCGCCCCGCGCCCTTCTTTCTGCCTTTTCCCTGTAAATCTCAAGTGTGACAACGCTTCTCTGCCTCCCCGTCATGTTATCTCACCGAATCAACGCGTTTTTATACTGTTATTTTTTTATGCTACGTAGGAAGAGTAGGAACAGCCTGAAGTAACGCTTGCAAAGTTGGAATACATTCTAGGTACAAGGGATATTTTTGAACATGCTGTAAAGCAGGTATAATTTTTTTTTTCTCTTGGTTTAAACCAATAGAAGGAAATTCGTTATCATGACCTATTTTATCCGAAACCATTGAAGGGAGAGCTAATAAATAAAATATCGATGCAAACCTTTTTTAAAAACTGATATTTACTTATCTATTCTCATTCAAATAAAAAACAATCACAGTCAATACTTCGAAAATCGATTCAATTCGAGTATAAAAAAATACTATGAAGTTATAAGGTAAACATTTGGGCGGCAGCCGCCAAAACAAACAGCATCTTCATTGGATGGTTCAATGCCCTCGGAATAAGAGAAATAAACTTTTGAAATTGCAGTAACCAACACCGTTTTATGATTACGAGCATATCCGTACAGAAATAACTAAAATGTTACTACCACTGTGTTACTTGACATACTTTATTAAATTCTGTGTTATTAAACAATCAAGGACATTGTTGTGTTTATATAAAACGACTCCATTCCATTTCAACTTTTGTGTTGTTAAAATAAAACATTTCATAATTACAACATTTTTGCACTGAAATACGGATGGTACGCATATTTCTACATAATAATTTCTAAGGGGAATTCTTTGAGAATTGTTTCCAACAAAAATATTTTGATTAAACCCCGAGCATCGTAAGTTACCTTTATATCATTAATAGGTTACTATAGTTACTGCCGTAACCCCAATGAAACCAATGAACGTATAAAATTTTAGGCGAATATTTTTCCGTGTTCAATATAAATGATATACTGCGAAGAGGCTATAAAAAGAAGGTGTAAATGGATCAAGATCATACTTTTTTATTTATGTACACGACGGGCAGTCTAACTGATCGATAACCGCAATGCCCGGGTAATGTTCATACTGATCATCCAACCCTTTTGACCGTAAAATACGAAATTTGATAGATTTATATTCAATACTAAGACACGCGATATAGGGTTTTACCTTTATGTATACCTACGTATAACAAACGTATTTTAGTACCTATTTAAGTACGAATATGGGTAGGCCAATAACCAAAATGATCGAATAAAACTGATATCAACCGGTAATACACAGAATTATCATTATGGAATTTTGATTAAACTGATTAACAATAATTACGTTTTGAATTTTGAATATTATAATCACAGATTCACACGGCCAAAATACTCGGGGAGCGATAAATAAAAATTTGATTAAGCGGCATTTATAAATGGGATTGTAAAGGGTGGTCCTATGGGAGTGAGTGTCAGGCTTGCCGGCCGGCACGTCAGCCCAAACTGTTGGCAATTACCTTAAATGTGGACAACGCAGTTCACTCCATTGGGAAAATTATTATTCACCGCATATCCAATTTTTAGCGCGGGCCACTAAATTGGTCCGAGCTACCTTTGATTGCTCATATTAATTGTCACGGCTGACAAGAGGGTATTTTACTATATAAGAGAAAAAATCTATAAATAGATTATTGAGATAGTTTAGGCAAAAAGGAGTCGGAAAATGTTACTTTTAGTTCATATAATAAAAAAATAAATTTTAAAATTCAATTTAACGTTTTCAGTTTTTCTAATCTGTTAAAAAACACCATGAAAAAGTAGCCGCCATGTTATTATGTCATACCGCTGTGTAAACTAAAGCGTGTCAACTGTCAACTGATAGTTAGATAATAGATCAGCGCATTTGTTTACATAGCCAAGTGACGTCATGACCACAGAGCAACATGGTGTCCACTGCGTCCAGTGTTTTCGTCAAACTACGCGCGAAATTTGAAAATGTAAAATTTAAATGCATTTTTATGGCACTTATCGGATGAATAAAAATTTTGTGATTTTTTTTGGGGCATATTAGCACTATAGAATTTAATTAAGACACTTTTCAAAAATGGGTGTAAGACCATATTGCGTGCAATCATAAGTTACGTAACATTAGCCATTTAGGTATTTTGATCATTTCATTTAATTGAAATAAATATTCATCAAAATACATCTCTATAATTAAATATTTTTTTAATGAAACGGATGCAAACATTTTTCTATAATCTTTATTACAAACTCATGAAAACAACTCGTTTCATTTAATGAACTGAAAATAAACGCAGCGAGCATTGAAAATATGATAAAGGTTTGTAAAAACATAATTATTCTGTTCTAAATTCAACTATAGCCTCAGAGCATATCTCAAAAATGTAGGTACGTGCATCGTCCGCCAAACAACATTAGCTTCGTGCTCGTTAGGACGCAGCAGTAACCGGCTATGTCACAGTCATTTTGTTGTGAAAAATACAACAATTTAATTTAGACTAACTTGACGGCGGGTGGCAAACACCGAACGGCCGCAGCACGACAAAAAGCTACACACACCAATTACGTCGGACGGCAGCACGGCAACGTCCCTTTAGCCACGTGCCGGACTGCCGGCTTGCGAGTTGCTCTAACTCAATTCATAATGTGCCACTACCGCGGAACCCGCTGCGCACAATTTTTTACGTTCCCGACCAACAACGCTCTCGCACCACACCGAAATTGTCGCCACCAATATTTTCAGTAATAAACGCCATAAACTTTATCGGTCGAAAAATTAAAACGTCCGTACATGTGGATACATACATTTTTCAACCGTTTACAACGAAGGAAGTAAAATACAACGGTGTACAATGTTTTTATTCTGAACGTATTCCGTTTTGTAGCGTAACATGACACTAAACGCGTAAATGCATCCAACGTCAACACTCGTACAATTCCATCAAATAGTCATTTTTATTTCTCTAAATGCACTCTGCTTTGTACACCTTTTTTGTCTTTCTAAAAAAACGTATTACAGCCATCGAAATCCAGTTGAAAACATTTTCTTTCAAGAGTTGTGTGCAGCATGATAGAGTGAATATACCACTTATTGAGGCAGAGGCGGTTGGGACAATATTAATCAATTTTTACACAGAGAATTTGGGGGGATCGTCGCGCAGGCGAGGGCACAAAGGTTGGCCGCCCACCCGACGCTGACGTTGCATTTCATTTTTGTTTGCCCACAGCCTCTGGCCCGCTTGTCTGTTCTTTGTCTTCCTGAATAAATGCGTATTTTTGAAGCACCTATTTTTCATTATTACTACACTCACAGGATAGAATGTAACCCCGTCCCTTTCATTCATTCAAATTTTTTTCACTCCACTTTGTGCGTTTTTTTGGCAAATGCTCTAGTGAAAGTATTTTGGTGGAAACTAAAATTGATTTTCGTGTACAACCTGGCGTTCCATCGTGCGAATTCTTGTTACAAATTTCGAACTGCGCATGCACCTCTGGTATATACCGTATGCAAAGTTTATCTTATTCGTTGGCAACATTATAACTGTATCTTAATATATATCAGTGGCGTTCGCTCAACGCAGTGAACATTTCGTATAGATAGGGATGATCCCGTCTTCTCGTGTCGCGCACCTTATCTACTTCACAGCTCATTAGGTCCCGCACGGGGCGCCTTCGAACAGATCTATGCCATTTGTAACAATACAGAGACCACACGGATGGCAAATGGTGATTCCAGGGCTTAGGGTGCCAGTCTCGTTAGTTTGGTGGGGAGGCGACACGACGTGAAATAAGTACGTACTCGGTTGTGGCGTGCGACGTCAAGCGACGCAAGACACTAACCGCGTACGTTCTAAATGGGACACATTAACGAAACGTTATTGCTTCTCGGCTTCACTGACACTTGCACAGTATTAATCTCTATCTCGTACTGATGCTTGCTGTCTGTCGCTCTCCAGACTAGTTAATTCCGACAATAACAAGTCGCCGTCGCATCCACCCAGCGTTGTAGTGAAATTGAAATGATTCAGTGCTCCTATTCAATTAACACCTGCACGTGCTCTGGCTAGTATTGCAAATAAAAATCTAACTGTTTACCAAACAACTCATATAAAAATGGAATTTAATCAATCATAATAATGGAATTTTGCGAATAGATGTAGGTACGTTTCCATTCAATATCCGATAAAGCAAACACAAACAAGTAAATACGTAAAAAAACGAATAGGTAAATGTAAATGAACAAACGTCTTAGAATTACATCGTGAGCTGAATAAATAACGCCTGATCGATGCATTGATAAGCCCATGAAAAATTTAAAGAGGATCCGTACAATGGTGGAAAGAAACGGTTGGAGTAGGTATGAAGAGGCCTGGGATATTGCTTCTTTCAGTTTTTTACGTCCTATTACTCGTACGCAGCCCTCGGCGCGCGAACAAAGGACCACTTCATTCTATACAGTTAAATATATCTACGAAGTGGGCGGCCCGAGTCTTTAATGCTGTTTGATTGTTTATGACATTTTCCCGTTTCTATCGATAAAAAACTGAACAGTTCTATTCAAATAACTGTTATAGCCATCGCAAAATCGACTGCTCCGACGTTATACTTCAGAAATGCTCGCACGAGAGTTCTGGAAACAATAGCAGCATTTAGGAGCCTAAAAAGTGAACCAGCTCAGTGCACTTGTCATCGAAAGCCATTCGGAACACATCAGAACGGTACATATGTAGGGGTGGTTGGTGTAGAGTGTGTGCGTACTTTCTTTTATGTTGCAGCACCCGGGAGTGGATGAAAGCGAGACGTCGGGACGCCTACGCCTTACCGCTAACTCCCCATTCTTGCTAAATGCAAAAACTATGCCTCTACCAACCCTAGGCTATTGTAAGATTGACTGACGCTGCTTTGTTTCAAGTATGTAGACGTGCTGTAAGTGTACAAGATGGATGTGTCGTTCAAATTCTCCTACCATTTTGAACATTCAAAATCGAATATTTGCATATCGTTAGCAGTTCAATAACATTTGAATTTTGCGTGACTGAAATACAATTTACCCGAAAGATAAAGATAAAAGTTCAAGTATTGTGGATTGTTTCGAGAAAAACACGTAATAACCGGACCGTTTCAAAATGAGATGTATCGCTGAAGATAACGCAAATGAACTTTTCCAAGTAAATCATAATGTAAAGATTCCTAGCCCTATTAAAAGTGAAGGATACAAGATACTTGGAATTTTTCTTTTTTGCTACGCATAATCAAATAAAACTTGATTTTATGTTTCGAGTCAAATTATAAGCCGAGGGGAGGGCGAAATAAAAAGTGAATAATGAATGTCGAGGCCGAATCCCGGACCGCGCGACCGTAGCAATTATTTTGTTTCGAGTACCATCAACATGGCTCGTTCTTTCAAATTTTCATACATTAAGCAAATGTCGAGAATGCGTAATAAGGACCTAAATGTTGTAAGCCGTCGCGGGGTTGCCAAGCATTCATTAAACACCGGGGCACTGGACAATCGGACATTATTTTAACTTGTACTTTAAATTAGTATTTTTTTTCTCAGTGGCCTGACTGGTGGTTGACTGCCACGTTGGTCTAGTGGTCGCAAGCGCTACTACTGAACACGAGGTCCTAGGTTCAATTCCCGAGTCGGGAAAAGAGTTATTAGATTTTTTCATCTGGAGTTTCTCAGTAGTAGCCCGGAGTCAGGATTTGTGCCCGGTTGGTGGCAATAGGCTCGCCCCTATTATATGGGACCTAAACATAACTGGCGAAAAGTGGGTTTACTGCAGGTACACCTCTGCCTAACCTTTCGGGGCAGGCGTGATGTTATGTTTTCTCAGTGGGGACGCTTTTTGTAAATAAACAATAAATGTCGCGGTAAAAAGAAGTTGCTTTCAGGAAAACTTTGTACTGACACGTTTTGAAGCATTCAGTACGTGTCCACGAGTACGCATTTATGTTATCTGTAGTATTAGGTAGTCTGTAGTATTTGGTATATATCTTTTTTGGTATGAATGTAACACAACAGAGAAACCACTGAACATTATAAAACCTGGTAGATTATTCAATTCTCTTAAAAGTTTTAAAGATTTTCGTACATTTCCTTTTATTAACTTTCAAACTATCCAAAGGTACCCGATTATCGTACCTATTTAATAAATAATATCTGCATACAATAAAGGAAAAACAAATACAAACAATGGGCTACATATTCGTATTGTTTACCACGTTAAGATTAAACACTTAACCTATTTGATGCGTACATAAAATTTAATTGTTGTTAGACTAAGTAATGTCTCGGGTAACACAACACTTTTCCTTCGACGACGTCGTGATCAGAATACATTGTAAGTATCACTTAAATGTCTTCACGACGAACTACTTGACGTCACCAATCCTCCCTCAAACGAATGTACGGAGCTATTCGTAAGACTAAATAAATACAAACTACAGGAACAACTGTCGTCTATGACGGAGGCTGCCTACAAAACATGCAATCCTTGTGAATGATAGCCGACTGACTGAACTCTATATATGCCGTATATTTTTTCTCTATCCCTACAAAAAGAAAACGGCGTACCCACAACAGCACATTGGAAAACAAACCGTGTTACATAAGTATAACAGTTGTATTTCGAGTGACACTTGTAGCGCGGTTGAGCGCTTTCGTCTACACATCGGTCGATAGTGTTGACGAACAAAATAAGCTCCCCTCCGGGCTGGGAGTGCGGTGTCAAGAGGCTATAGGATTAAACTTAAACTGGGTTTGCCCGCAGTTTAATTATACAAAAGGTCACGAAAGTGTTCTACTCCTCTCTCACACATGTTCGAAATTAGTTAAATTATATCCTTTACACACAGTTGAATGGCAAATAGAATTTAAAATTAGACGTCTGGAAAGTGGTATCAAAGGACGACAGTAAATTATTCATTCCTTAGAAATACATACAAATACTTAACGTAATTATAATCGTCAAGCAAAAGGAGTTCTCAATTTATATTGGTATCGTGCGATATTTCTTAATTCATACCCGAATTCGGCAATGGCGCAATGCAGAATTTAAACTTTGCACAAAATAATTACCTACGTAATATATAGCTTATATGTACGGTGGCTGAATTAAATCTAGTTTGTACTCGCCAGAAACGTAGTAAATTGTGCGTTTCGTGGAAAACTTTGCACTTTTATAGCAAGGGAGCACCAGAGTCGATAAATTTTAAGCGTCCTCTTCAAACGAGCTTGGTGAAATAGAAAACGTTATATTTCACGATTACGAGATCGTAATCTCCTTTGAAATTTAATAATGGATTTAATATGAGATGAAAATTTTATTACCTTAATAGCTGTGGGAATTATAGATAGGTAGCTATCACTTAACTTACTTATCAGAACATTTGACTGATAAAAATCTGCATTGTTTGCAAAACCATATTCTGTGAAAGGGAAAAACGAAATAAGTATTCTGACAGAGGAATAAAGAAAATGAATCGGCGTCACTAATTGGCCGGCCTATGAGTCGGTGACGTGATGAATCTCGGACGAATGAATGAATGGTTCGGAAGCGGTGTACCCGCTCCCCATACGACAGATTCTCGCCCCCTCCCCCACCGATGGGTGTGTTTGACGCATGATTTATTCTCCATGCCGGTGGTCCAGAATTTTGGAGTGCAACATACAAAACAATTCTAGGTAGATAAAAGATGAAAATATTTCACAACGGACAGCACAGGGTGAACTCAATTTAGATGCAGTTTTGTGCGAATTGTAAAGTTAAATAGTTTTGATAATGTAGTGCACAGTTTTTAGCGTAAAGCATATTTCGTACTTTTTGTGCTTTGGTCCAACAATAAAAAATACTTTGTAATTCTCTATAGCTTAAGTGAACACCAGCGGACAGAACGTACTAGACAAATGTACCGAGTTTTATGAGTGGTGAGACATAAAACTAGCTAAATGTTCGTCTTGTACTCGTGGTGCTGACGACGCTTCCGCTTGCGACCAGCTGACACGCCGCAATATGGCCGACTTCCGTGCCACGCGACCTCGAATAACGGCACGTCCCCTACAGGCTTCATGTTTGGGATCTTTGAATATTTTCCTAGGTCTTGCGTCAACGTTTCATTACTTTTACCATGTAGAACGTCTAATCAGAGAATTCGTTTAAAGAAGCGCATTTACTCGGTCTCTAACGACAGCAGTAACTTGTGCCAAATTGAGGCTTAACTCAGCGTTGTAGTTAATTGTAATAACCTTCGAAGGATGGGGAGTTTGGCGTCGGGTAAGTGCGAGGCAGGCGAGGGGGTGAGAGGGGCGCGAGGGCGAGCGTTGCGCAGGCGCATCGAGCGCAGCACTCGAGCACGCGCCACTACTCGAGCGCCCTCGAGCAGCCACTCGGCGCCCGCCGCGTCGAATTGAAAAGATACCTACGCCGACACCGCACTGAATATTCGCTCAACGTATCAAAACCGTAAAATGCAAATCTATGCACTGCGGTCGTCTAGAGTGCTCACCGAACCCGGCTCGCGTACCGCGTTTCATCAAATGCAATATGACTCAAATTATCATACACAAGTAGTTTATCAACGGAATCACATTGTTGATAATGATTACGACTTTTTTGACATTGTACTCTTTAAAAGTATTCAGCTAACATTTTATAAATTTCGCTAACTTGGAATACATTTTGCATTTACTGTTTCTACTAAATTGGAATTGCAAATCCTAATGCAAAAACATGGCAGCGCGCGTCTTTGTCTGTAGCAGTAGTTTTCCTCTAATTCGGCAAATGTATATGTACAAAATCAAATTACAAAATCCATCTAGCTGCCCTAATAGTGTCCGGGACACGTTAATAGAAAACGCAAACGAATGTGGTGCGACATGAGATGGAAACGCGAGGTCGCAGGACACGCCGCTCTGTTTAGGTAAACGTCACACAAACAAAGTTGCGCATACATATGTACGCCCCAATTTATAATGCGGACAAGCCACACTGAAATGGATTTACAGCTGCAAACCTGCTTGTCTTTGATGAGGGTCTATTTTAAGATGTACGCCGAGCGCACCGACACATTCCAATATTTCCAGCCAATATATTATTATTACGTTCGAATCCGAATCGATGCCGTGTTATAAAATTTATTACGCACTCGTCTCCTCGCCGTTTCTTATTTGTAAACAGGCGCTTGAGTAACTCCTCGCGGGGCCCTCGATAATGTTTGATGTCTCGTTAAAAATAAAATCACCCGTCGATCGACACTAACAAATCCGTGACTAATTTGTCGACGGACATGTCGGGGGACAATCTAGAAATAATACACTGACGTCCGATGTAAGGTTATGATTAAAATTTTAATGAGATTAACTAAAACGAGGTGAGCTTTTCGTAAAGAAGTGTCAAAAGTTAATACACCAACCTATATTTTTCTATGCCCGTAAAAATAGACGACATAAATTGAATTAATCTGTAGTATAAAGTGGAGTGGTGCTGTTTAGAATTGGGCTTTAATTTCAAGTAGTTAGAGGCTCGAGCCCATAAAGCCAGTGAGCTAAATGCTTCGGTTCTAACGGTTTGTCGCAGATTTAGGTGGCATGTTTAAGTTTCGTGTAATCCGCTGTAGGTAAACTAAAGTCCGCAGTGTCTTTTAGGCACGCCTACTCAGTATGCAAGCGTTTTCCTGCACATCCGTTGTACGCGACCGCGGAAGGACTTCCGTACACAAAATACTATGTTTATGTTCAGTTCTTTTAGAATTCCTCGTCGCAGTTGACTCTTCGTGCCGACATGTTGCGACACTGAACACAAAATATACTTACATACTTTAAAATCTTTACAGAATTACATATTTAGTTTAGAGTTATTTAAGTTTTCGTTTATCTTGTACATTTAAATACATAATGTTATTTCTGTAGCTGTACAGTTTTGTTTTTCAATCCCGCATATATATTAAAATTAGTGATAAAGAATGTAAGAATATACACAAACATTTTTCACAGATAAATCACCCTTACTGCTCCCCAACTGAATATTTATCCCGAAAGCGATGTAGTGGAGTAGTGGCTTTATGAACGGATAGCGTAGTTCGAGATATTTGCCGCACTAATCTCCATTTTAAGAACGGTCGTACGATGCTCAAGCCTTGGATTATGGAACTTGCGTGACACTAATTAAGTCGGAATTAAGGGCGAGCCTATATCAAGAACCGCAGCGGGAGTTATAAATGAAAGGGTATTACGCGTGTTTACTATTAAAACCAGCAATACGCCAGCAAAACGATTCATAACAAACAGATTGTACGCCCACATCCCGAAACACTATAAATTACGAATCGCTCCAGCGAAACGGATCTCAAATTGCTGCTCAAATATTCATTCAAAACCACGATCTAATCTATCAATGTATCGAAGATAAAATCGAACTTACAATCTGTTAAATATGTCGTCGCTATTACTTTAATCCTTTCGATGAAACGTAAGTTAACGCAAATCCTACTTAACGATAACTTTCAACAAAGTAGACAGTCGCTGATGGCTCTCAACATTGACGAGTTAAGATGAGTTTATTCAAACTTTTCTACTTATTAACTTGTGTATTAAGGGCTTATTTGTGGAAGTTCTTTGGCTGTATAACTATAAAGTTAGTGTGGTGTATGGATAAGATTGGGCATCGGTTGAGCGTGGTATTGGGACCGGTACCCGATGTAAGCTGCGCTTCAGACTTAATCCGCGCGGCGGGCTAACGGCGGCGGTTAGGCCCACTACGTAAATTTGTGTAATTTGGAATATAGGCCAAGTGCCAAGGGATCGAGCTGGTGTTCAGCAATGGTGATTGATATGACGCTATACTGAGCACCGTCTTGCCCCGCCGCGTCCTGTCAGCCAACTAGACAACCCGATGCATTTGTAATGGGATCGCCGTCTATGTTACTTTAGTTTTGTTGGCTCAATATTGTCAGGTGACTGGGTTCGCTCTTTGATGTTATTAGTGAGTCGCGAATATTTACTTCAACTAGCGATTATGATAATAAGGTGAAAGCTTTAGTATATGTTCAAATACGTAATAATCATGAAAGCATGTGAAGTCATCAGTTTTATCATCATCATCGGCCTAGCCTTTTCCTAACTATGTTGAGGTCGGCTTCCAGTCTTACCGGATGCAGCTTAATACCAGTATTTTACATGGAGCGACTACCTATCTGACCTCCACAACCCATTTACTGGGTAACACGATAGTAAGACTGGTTGTCAGACTTTCGGGCTTCTGACGACCCGTAACAACTGTCAAAGATCTACAAATGGCAGCCGAGACCAACGGCTTAACGTGCTTTCCGACGCACGGAGGGGTCTTGGTATGTAAAGATGGTCACCCATCCACGGATCAACCGTGGCAAGCGTAGCTTAACCTTATCGACCAACCCGTGCGGCTGTTATTACTTGGCCACAAGCCACTCATCAGTTTTATAGTAAGTCAATTTCATCTAAATAAATCATAAAAATTATTAATCAAGCTACTTCCGATTGCCCGTTTAAAAACCGATCAATCTGCCCAAACCACTCATAGATAAATAACTAATATATCCATCCAAAAATAGAGTAATTACACCTCCTAACTGCGCTTCGAATTTCCGACCACCTCGTGAACATTTCGCAAGCACGTTCCGAAGCACACCACTTACAACGTTTCACTAGTCCTGATACGTCGGGATGCAAATTTCAAATTCTGGTTTCCACTAGCGAGTTTTAAAGCGATCCATCTCCTTCGCTCTATAGAAAATATAACGTGGGGTCTACAGCGATCGCTCCGAAGCGTAGCCACGCTGTGCACAACGAGTAACTGAATTTCAAATACGCAAAATCCTGTGGTTGCTTCTAGCGCTCGCTCTTCAATTTATGCCATTAGTAACCTTCCGCCCTCTGTAAAATATATAATGTGTACGTGAAAATAATTTGAGACCAAAGGGTAGGAGCTGATGAATTTGTTTACCGCAGGTTACAAAAGGTTTTCGTATATAATTTATTAGAATTTTGCAAATTCTGTTTTATTTTTGTTGTTCTTTTGCTCCTGTAATTATACAAGGGACTTCCATTTAATTGGACCATGAAAAGCGCTATTCAGAAAAAAAAAATTGTGCTAGCTTTTAAGTAGTTGTAATAAAATGTAAGTGTGTTCAAGAAACGTAATCCTTAACCTGACCATGTCTCGGAAAGCTGGGGTAACAAAACAAACGTTCAACGAAATGATAGCAACAAAACCTCCGTCAGTTTTGTAAATTACAATAAACCTTAGTGCAGATCGTGGGCAGAATTCGTGATGGGTTCTCGTGCGCGCGACAATAGGCTTAAGCCGGCGACCGGCTCCTGTGCAGATGCGAGTCCAACCAACTATTAACACAACCATTTCGCCGATACACTGACATTAACCCTCTCCACCGCCCAAATGTTATAACCCACGACATTATCGATCAATATATTTATTTCATCGTACAACACGTAACATTTAATGTAACATGAGTGAATACAAAAACGATTGACTAAATAACAATGACATGTATTATCATAAAGTACAAAAGATCGTCCACGATTGTTACCGAATAGTTCGGGCCCGGATATCGGGCGCACCGGTGGAGAAGGACGTCCTCGTTATTATTTGATAGGTCCCATGATGAAAATCCTCGTGGCACGCAACTTTCTTGGCGTTCACTCGTCAGTATAAAAACGACATTGTATGGCATCTCGTTGGCCTCGCCTACCCGAACATGAATATGAATAGAACGCCTGGAACCCGCCAAAATGAGACAATATCCCGACAAGCGTTGAAGGATTGTCCTTCATCACGCACAAATTTGGACTAAAGAGAAGACGAACGAGCGCAGCCGGCGCTCTGTAGAGTACTTGCTCCTCGGGGCGATCGTAATCGAGTACGTCGATAAAAATTGAATTTATACCTTTTACCCGTAAACGACGCGAGGACACGCCGAAGATTTACCTATAACGCTATCCTATTTACAGACTGGGAAATTCTATTTGCTTAAAGGTCGAATGGAGGCAATATCGTGGACGACGCGACGCTGCGGGCGGGGCATGCAATAAGCGGAGCGGCCAGCGGCGGAGCCGTCGCCAATTTAAAGAAAGCCCACTGAACCGAAAGACAAGCGCATTGGCGGCTCACGAACATAGCTACCCGCACCCACCCGCTCTCTAAGGCTCCTCATATAATTTTCAATCCAGCGAGCTTTAAAATCGATTGCTCTTTGTAAGTGCAAAATGAAACAAGGGGTGAGCAACTAACGTACACCTTCGCTAAATTAACGCTTTAATCCAACAATTTTCACCCTACAAGTTAAATTGAAAGCTGCATTAGTTTTAAAAATAAACAGTAAAACTCACTAATTGTTAGGCTATATTTATATACGCTTCACTTAAACTTCACGACTCGTTAAAATCTGTTCAGTTTATAATGCACCGTTTAAATGCGATAAAAGTGAATTCATTTAGTTCTTAATATTATATCATGAACATTTTATTGTCGACCATACATTTATGACGCAGATATTGAAGACAAACTGAAAGCGGTACGACGGTATTATCGAGTGCATACTACCTATTTTATTTACGTATGAACCGCTCTATTGATATCTATTTGACTCTGATTGGCCATTCTGTTTATCTGTATGTCTTCTATAATAAAGATATTATAGAATAATAACCTTCGGTATATTATTAAATATCTTTATGTTGGTCTAGTGGTCGCAAGCGCTACTGCTGAGCATGAGGTTCTAGGTTCGATTCCCAGGTCGGGCAAAGTGTTATTGGGTTTTTCTATCTGGAATTTCTCAGTAGCAGCCCGGAGTCTGGATTTGTGCCCGGTTGATGGCAATAGGTTCGCCCCCTATTACATGAGACTTAAACATAACTGGCGAAATATGGGTGTACTATAGGTACACCTCTGCCTAACCCCTCGGGGATTACAGGCGTGATGTTATGTTATCTTATGTTATATTATGTTATGTTATTAGAGAACTGCGAACCAGCTTATTTCAAAGGCATCTCAGAGCATGGCTTATCAAAAATTGTTTTTACACTATTAAGGAATTTATGAATTCCAGGACAAATAGGAAAGTTTCATGACATGAAAATGACATTTGACATTTATATTTTAAGCTGTTGACATTTGTAATTTAATTATTTTTCTTTGACATTTTTAATTTGAAAAATAATTAAATTACAATGTCAAAAAACAAGAAAAGTACTAAATCAAGAATTGTCTATATCAATTCTTGATTTAGTACTTTTCTTGTTTTTTGCCATTGTAATTTAATTATTTTCTTTAAATTGATTTAATTAGAATTATTGTCACAAAATTTGCATGCTGAATTTAGTAGGCGAAATATGAAGAACTTTTTGTATATGTTACAAAATCTCTAAAATACCATATTTCAGGCAAATAAATGAATCTATCGAATTTATCTATCCTAATGTTTGCGTTAATTGCGAAAACCGCTGAGTGGATTATATTTTGGTTTTCACCACGATTTTAAATATTTTCCGGAATTTTCAGCGTTTTCATTCTACCATTGCTCTACCACTGGCTACACTGAGGAATAAAACGAATCTTACCCCTATTCAGTAAATCGAACTACACCAATTAGCGATAATGAACATTCAAGTTCAGATTTAGCGAACGACAAAGTTGAATTACATTCCAAACTGTATCCAGCGGGACGAGATAGTTGCAATTTTGATTTTACGAATGTACCATTCCAATTTCTATATACCATTCCGATTCCTCAGAATTGAAACCCCAATAGGTATTCAACGAAAGTTCGTACGTACATAAATTAAACCGCAACGTTTATGTATTAGGGTGGATAGTTGTATTGAGTGAGTCGGGTCAGCCAGTTTCATTGGTGCCTGCCTATAAACCTTTCATGTAAACTCCCAAATAGTATGAACAAGTGCGTAACGTATAAGCTTATCTGTCGCCTTAATACCTGTTTAATGAAAGGGTTTGATCGTAAATCTACATGGTTAAACTTAATACACCGTCCTATTGGGCTTTACCCCCGCCAACGGTTAGTAATTAATGTGCTACCATCATAGCGAAAGTTTTACAACTACGAGTATTGAAACTACATAAGTATGAAAGTTTGAATCGAGCCAAGAGAGGTGTTTGCGTTTCACTTTAATTTGAGTTAAAATAAGTTAAAGCGATTACTTGCAGGTATGTATATTTTAAACGTGTGTTTAAATAAGTTGTGTTAGCTTCGTAGTTTAATTATTTCGCTGGTTTGTGTGAATATATTTTCATTAAGTCACTCATAAAAGAACCCAGTGAAGACCCTTATCGGTCTGCTGTTTTAAACTTTAATTAAAACCCAAAAGTCTTCCTTCTTTTAATTTTCGTTTATTTATAATGATAGCATTAATAATGCTTGAATAATAAAGTGTTCATTACACAGAAAATGATTGCGAAAATGAGTTTCCAAAATTCCAAGAATTATGTTGAAATATTAATCAAGCGGAAAATATTAAAACTGGCTCATTTCAATACGGTTACTCAGTCACATTGTCTGTAGATATGAATATTGCAATTACGAAAAATTCAAAGATTATCGAGGCTTTCACTACGAGCATGGGAAGTTATGAATTAATAAGTGGGGAGGCCTTCCCACGGGAAGTGGTAGCCGCGCTATAATAATAAGCTTCAAAACAAACTACTAAGTAATTACAACAAGAACAACCACAATTATTCAGTCAAACAGCTGAAGGCAGTGTTGTTTTATATTCAACTACGGTCAATTACAAGGTAAATATGAGCTATTTAGTTAAACGACTTGTTGGTCTTGCATGTTAGCTTCTGATCTTTGAACGGGAATATTCAATGTTCAATTTTATTTGATTGATCGTATTACGTTACAATATTGAGTTCCTGGAAAACGTAGCGTGTCTTTTGGTCAACAGTTGGTAGGTACATAGTAAATTGACGTAATTTTATAGAGGGTTGAATGCGGAAGCAATAAATGAGGCAGAATTTCTGATATCCCTACTTTAATATAAATACAATCATGCGGAAAATACGTGAATCAATCATTCAAATTAATAGTACATATTTGAAAGAAGTAAATTTAGTTTCAGTCTGTTTTCTCAATCTTTTAAGTACTTTAAAATTGAAACAGACAGTTAGAACAGTCGTAATGTGGCTAAATGACTTACAAATTTTCTTTAGAAGTGTTATTAGCATGATAAAAATTGTGATTTTTTAAAGTAGAGTATTTATTTTGTGTGCAAAATAAACGCGTTACTACTGTTTTATGTTATAAAATGTTTATTAATTTTCCTTTCCTAGAAAGACTGGCTATAACGAACAGGAAACAACTTAGTGAGGCTATTTTTACGCAGTTCCACGTCAAACTTACCCACGTCAATTTGCTCGTAAAGAACTTTGAACAGCGTTGCAAACCATCAAAATAGATGGCATACAACCTTGTTACGGCGTTGTTTTCTACGAAACGACCTAGAAAATTCGAAGGATTTGTATACAATGGAAGCCAACTACCTACGCTAAAAAGTTAGCAGGTGAAGTTTGAAGCAGAATTTGGTGGAATACATTTTAAGAATTTTTAATGGCGTCACTTTAAGTTTTTTGAAGTAGCACCTGTTTAGTAGGAACAAGTCATATTTATGCATAATCAGCCTATCATGTTCCCACTGCTGGGACATAGGCCTTTTCTCTGTGACAGGGAGTGCGCTGTAATCCACCACGCAGGCCTTTTTTTTATGGGTGGGAAATCATCAAATAACTTCTCCCGTTCTGGGCGGAGCGGGAGGGTGTGTCAGACTCTTACTGACTAAAACCCACCCGTATTCCTTCCGTTGTCTGTTTTGCCAGAGGGCTCGGTAATCCTTTGGTACCTTCCCGCGACCCCAGCAGGCATCGGCCCTAGTGGACCCCTACGCTTGTGCTGACGACATCTCTTTGAGGCGCGCGTGGAATACAACGCGCCGTCGACCCGGGCCTGGTCCTTACCGGACGGTGAGCTACCCAATGCTCACAGTCCGCAAGCCCGCGTCTACGGTGGCCGGAAATCCGCCCGGGATCCCCGACGCCCAGGGCGTTTCCTGCGGCGGCTAGGGGCGAGAGGGCGCGAAATTTGCCTTTCCCTCAACCGTCCCGCCTCCTCCTTCGCGAACATTACTGCTTCGCAGAGGGAGGGGTCGGCTGCCCATGCCCTCTCGCTCCGTACCATGGCCTGAACCAGGGCCGGACGCGAGAGATCTTTGCACCACGCAGGCCTAGTGCGGGTTACCAGATGTCACATGTCTTCGAGTTTTTGGTTCTAGGACATGCCGGTTTCCTCACGATGTTTTCCTTCACTGTTTTGTGTAGTAAAGCGCCTGTCCGGGTTTGAACCTACAACCTACAACTCGTAAGTCCTTACCACTGGGCCACCACTGCTGTCATAAGACACTTGAATTACATCTACAACTTTACATTCTTCATTTTTGGACTAAATTCAACGACTTTTGATTCAAAGAGATTCTAATATTGATATCTTGATCAGCACATGATAATTACGATCCACTTAATACATTCTTTGATGTATCCAAAAACAAATTAAGAACTAGAGAGTTTCTAATAACTAACAGAAATATTAATATCTCAATTTTTTCCCATCTTTTTGATCTTCGGTTTTCGTAAACAGTATGGAAACTATTAACGTTTCTAATTCATAAATGTGTTATCTGCTATGACCGTTAACATCAAAAGTATTGTAGCAGGTAGTTTATAATAAAGTGATCGATTATTTTTTGTTCACTTCGATATTTCTGGACTACGTTTCAAGATAGAAAAGTAATTTCTGGGAACGTTGAATCTTGTTTACAGGTAGTGTTTTTTTTAAGTGTAAAGTTTTTTTTTTGTAGATGTTACTTTGTCTTCTCTTAAGAAAGTACGAAATTCATAGTTGCGGTTTGTCACAAGTTCTGAAGTTTTTCTTTCATTTAATACTTTCCCTACATTTAATTCAATTAAATCCCTACACACATTGAAATGACATAAATCAAAACTACCTCCCCATAGCAACTAGAACGAAGGATAACAATACCAAAACATATGATATATCATACCTAACAAACAAATCTTAGTGGGTTAGGTGTGCGTAGACATCCAAGTTTCATCTATCTTCATCCCCCCTCTTCGATCATTAGACATGTTTGTTTCTGCCAAAGACAAGGTACACCATATTGCTGTTAACGTTCCTTGAAGTTTCTTGATGTGTGTCTATGGCTTTATACCTAAAGTCAGCCGCGAAATGGCGTTCAAATATGTTGATACTTTTGTTATCGTTTAAAGCAAATGTATGCAATTTGTTGTTATGTGAGCCTACATGCATTGTTGCACGCAATTGTATGTGAACTTGGTGGTAATAAATTATATTTAAAAGTTTCTGTAGCCTATGCTAAGTTTAATTTCAGATAAAAAAAAAACAAATTGCATTACATTTGTAGCCGAAATCTTTGTCAATCGACACTTGCAATCTGCGTAAAAATTCAATCAGTTCATGCTCTAAGTATTTTATTTATCTTACGAATTGGCACCGATAATTATAGCCCTAAAAAGCAAATGCATTTATGGCGTCCGGTATTGGAAAGCATCTCGATCAAGCTGTTTATTTTCGTCACAGTTACTCCTATATTATATTTATATTTTGAGTACCTAATGACGTCAGAGCAGTAATCAGTCATCGGCAATTTCTTTGTGAAACACATTTGGAAAAATAAGGTCAGGTTAAAAATTTATCTATCATTGCAATAAGTGTTTTGAAACTACGCAAAGTTTGTTTGTTTATGTATATATATTTCATTTGGCACTATGACTAAGAACTGTAGTGGCAGCAGAAATATTGTAGAAAGAATTTTATATAAATTTTTTTTTTCGTCTTCCGTTCTCATGTTTTTTTCATATTTGGGATGTAGCGACTGCTATAGCGATTGATATAGTAATTATAAGGAAAATTGCACCCTTAATCCTAATTTTCATTAAGTTACTTTCAGAAGTAAGGTTTGACAAAAAACAGACGACAAGTTTGAAACTGTATTTTTCTTTCATTACCAAATTGAGAAGGATTTTCTTCGGACGGCACTTATTACAATAACGCACTCGTACCTATCTATATATATTTGTAATCGAAAATAATACTTAGTAACTCTTTTATTTATATCCGGTTTTTTGATTATAAACGAACTCTAACACGTGGGTGTGTTTTCTTTGAAAATTAAACATATTAATGTATGACACCTGTGCGCGATAGACGTTTTCCCATAAAACTTGATTGAACGTTCATAGGAAAAACTATTGATGGTTTTGTGTTTCAAGTTTTGATGTTTTATCAGGAATAATAAGTAGCTAACTTATTAAACTTTATTAACTACTACACCATGAATTTTAAGTGTTGTATTTTCTTTATTTTCTTATTGGCTGACAATTTTCGTTTTACTTTAAAGTTTTTATTCAATATTTTCGAAAGAAGGTTAAAAATAGATGTAGCATTTGCTCCTACTAAAACCTAAACTAAAACCGTAACTTCAAACAAAATAATCAATTTGCCTAAACAATTACTTACTAAGTATCCACATTTCAGTGTCACAATCTAACATCAGATTTTTATAGTGAAACGCAACAATGAAATATAAGGTTCGTATCACAATACGTTTTTTTCATGGGGCATCACGCAAAACGTAAATTAGCTGTCATAATAATGCGAGGAAATGGAATTGTATCATCTACATAAACTTTTTTCATAGGAGCACTCGAATGACGGAGTTAGATATACTTTACAAGGCCACCAATGGACATACAAATATGCAGATGGTCGCGTATTACTCATTACAGACGGTTATAGAAATGTATGACGTCATTTGGCCGTATGCATTATCATTATTTCTCACCACAATATATAAGTACATTTTCAAATGATCAAGAACAATACAAAATTGTTTTAATTATATTGTGGGAGACTAGTCCCTAAGCTAGGTGTAAGGCCTGTATTTCAGCCTGTATTGCTTTGTTTTCTAATTAATATAGCTTTATAATACAGTCTGCGTAGATGATACTTATAACTATGTTTTTATTTCATACTAGCTGTTGCCCACGACTTCGCTTGCAATCCAGGGTGAAAAGTAACCAATGTCCTTCTCCAGGTCATGGTCTTCTGATGTGCCAAATTTTATTTGAATCCGTTTAGCCGTTTTTGCACGGAAGCGTAACAAACAAACAAACTCACTTTCGCATTTATAATATTAGAATTGTAAAAAGTTTGTTTCGGAGGAAACAATGTAAGTAAAGTAAAAAGTTGATTTTCGATAACGAATGTTAAAAAATCTTGCTTGGCAATTGTTAAAAAAAATTGTCGGGACTTTATAACCTTCAAACAACCCTCAAATAAAATCTAGGGTTGAAATTTGCGCCCGACAGACGACAATAGGCTCGCCCCCCAACATATGGGGCGAAATACCGTCTACGGCACTGTTTGTGCGACTGCATACCCCTCCGGGCGTCATGGGAGGGAATGTATAGCTATACATCCTCCCAGCAACAGAAAAATATATAGCTATACATTTTCGCAGTTTTTTCTCTAAGAAATCATTACGAAGGACCATCTGCTCATCATTTTTCCAAACATTATAGGAGTTAATTGAGGGTAAAGGGTTAATGTGATCTTGCAGACGATAGCAACCACTAATTATGTGTGCACAGTTACATCCTTTTAACCCATACAAAACGGCTTCAAAGTAACTTGTAGTGTATCTATCTTTATGGAGAGGTAAAGGTAAAATGTATTCGATTAAATCAGAAATAATTTGGGAGAACTTGAGATCTTAAAGCGATGGTAAAGAGTTATTATACCCAATTTTAAGGGCGTGTAATAACGTGCTGCTACTGGGAAATTTGACGAAACATTAATGACGGAATCGCGGTAAACATTGTAATTTGTATCTTTTTTGTGTAATGGAGGGAAATGTAATTAGGCAGATACTTAAGTATTGGTCACATTTTTTTTAGGTGCGTTGTGGAAATAATTTATGTTTAACAATAAACAGAGGAACAATGTACATTTTAAAATAACTTTACATAAAAATACCACTTTATTTGGGCGCTGTGCCTACTTGTATTTTTGGCTTTCGTAGCAGTACAAATTATATTCAACGTATTCTGCAGTTTAAATTATGCTATGATAAAAGGAAATGGGAATGGGCTATGCTCGAAGGTTATTTGAAGGATAAGATCAGAAAGTAAGTTATCCGGAAGAAAATCCGGAGTTACCGACATAGCCTGTAGAGTCAGCAAGCTGAAGTGGCAGTGGGCTGGCCATGTTTGTCGAAGGACCGATGGCCGGTGGAGCAGACGAGAACTGGAGTGGAGACCGCGTATCGGCAAGTGTAGTGTGGGACGCCCCCTAGCTGGATGGACCGACGACCTTAAAAAGGTTGCTGGGACAGACTGGATGCAGAAGATGGAGGACAAGGTGTTGTGGCGCAGCCTGGGAGAGGCCTATGTCCAGCAGTGGACTGTTGTAGGCTGAGTTGATTGATTGCTTGATTGAAAAGGAAATGGAAAAATTCGATACTATCCATACATATTTATTTTATTAGCGTAGTAACAATATATTTGTTAACAAAATAAAATAGTATACCGCTACAAATGTTGCTTTCAGCCATTTGGCCGTTTGCAAGTAGGCTGAAACTGAAACTTTTCTCCATTTTCAACTTCCTAACCACGCGTATCAAGATGTACCTACTACCCTTCAATTTCCTACTCACACCTTGTAGTATTAAGGAAAATCCTGCTATTTTAAACTAGTAAGTTAAGTTAAAAGAAAACTGGTTTAAAAAATATGATACGTTTTCTGTTTTTATGAGGTTCAAAGCCATATTTTTTATTATAAGGATTCCATGTCCATAATTATACATTATGTCAGTAATATCGATATTAATATGATAAATTAATTATCATACCACTTGTATTCAAGACAAATTATGCCCAAATTTATAATCAGACGGGTAGGAATTTCATTATGAAACTAATCAACTGTCAGCTATTCGCTTCGATATCAAAAATGTAATAGGATTTTCCGTTATTACTAACAGTATTGTCGTGGGCATTTTCTGAAGGAAAGAATTAGAATAGAAATAATTAGAATTGAAATATAAATTTTAATAATAAAACAAAATTTTACTTCAAAAATAATAATGATCGTATAAATGATTAAAGGCTCCTGCAGGCTGGGGCGATATCGTGAGTGTGACAGGCATATTGCTGCCTGTCACGCCCGTTATATCGCACCAGTCTGCAGGAGCCTTAAGATTGATATATAGACACAAAATAAATCATTTTTATATTCTTGAAAATAAAAAATAAAATATTTTATCGGGTTGAAATATTTTACAAACATAACATCACGCCTTGTTTCCCCGAAGGGTAGGGCAGAAGTGTACCTATATTGAACTCACATTTCGCCACTTATGGTTAATTCGGGGCGAGCCTATTGTCATCAAACGGGCAAATCCAGACTCCGGGCCACTACTGAGAAACTGTGTTTGGAAAAACCCAATAACACTTTAAATGTTTTATCAGGTTGTAATTTACTTTTGAGAGCGTGGCGTATCTGCAGAGTTGATAACGGTTGATCAGGGACGTAAACGAGTTAAAAGCGACGAAATCGCGACGCGGCTAACATTTTATAAGCGACAGTCAGTCAGCAAGGCTGGCTCGAACCCACGCACTCAAAGTCTACAGGTGTCACAAATGCAGCTGCTGAATTTCAGACACTTCAAACACGTCATTCGAAACGTCAAATTTCATATTTCAAATTAATAAAATTATTCATGAAAATATGCGTCCTCAATTCAGTGATTGTTGTAACGTTATTTCATTTTGTGAGGATAATCATTTTATTGGTACGCTGCAGAATGCTTCTCGCGGAATAAATAGTTAACTGTAGATAATTTCAAAGAAATTGTCAAACATTTTAATTGGTTTTGCGTAAAATTAATATATTTTAATAACATATTTCGCTTAATAAGATGAAAATACCATTTAAAATGTATTGTTATTCAAATTTTATAGATATTTCAACTGAATAGTTATTTTACAAACTACAAAACATATTATTTCCAAATAGAAAAGTGAGTCATAAAAAATATTCCGGCGAGAATATGCCCGCCAGATAAATCTGAGAAGTTTGCGAACTCTAAAACTTGAACAGATGGATGCAATACCGCGCTTATTTTGTTTCGTGCGTCAAATGCGTACCACGTTTATTTTTAGGCCATTTCTGTTTTAATTTCCGAGCATTAATAACTTTAATATTAATTCTGACGGCACGCTAAATTCTTACGCACCACAACAATATAATACAAATAGATCTATGAATTTTACTTCTCTACAAAATTGCCCACCGACTAATTTAAGAAAAAAGTAGGTAAACTTGAATCGTTCACAGCTAATATCACCGTTACATGCGATTCCACAATTTTATTTCTAGCTATTAGTGTAGCGACTCTTATCTTATCGTAATATTTGGGCATAAAAACAAAATATCGTGGTTGTTGTGAGTCGATTCGGATCCATTTGCGCCAAACAAAATAGCCGGACGAAGATTTGTATTATGAGTGTCGGGATGAATATAACAGGTCGATTGATCTGTTTGTTGTTTTTAGTGAGGGTCGAGAGGAGGGAGCGACACGGCGGCGCCGCCCAGCCGATAGGAACCACTTGCGGCTGGGGCAATGTGCATCCGACGCGGCGCGCACTCTTTAACTTTACCAAACTTTGTTCCCGAAATAAACTTTTTACAATGGAACACTGAAACCGGTCACTTCAGCACGGATGTCGGTACTAACCCTGAACGTTGTGCAGGTCGGTTCCGTCTCGAAAAAAGGCTGCGGGAGCACTGTCGCGTTGTGGATGGGAAGCACTGAGTTGAGCACTTTGGACATGTAACGTGGGAGCGGTGGAACACGCGAGTAGTCGCGCGGCGCGGGCCGGCGTCGGCGCGAGAGAGGGCGCACGAGGAGCGGACGGACGCGGGCGACGAGCGACGAGCGACGGAGCCGCTGGGAGTGTGCCGGCGGCGCGCGGCCGTGCCGGGGGCAGGTTCGCGCACGCGTCGCCCGCCCAGCGCCCGCCCCCCGCATCGACCGACCACCCCCACCCCCGCCCACCACCCCCGACGCCCGACCGACTGTTTTTCTCTCCGACCGGGGGACGCACCTGATTTTTTCCGTGATATTTTTTCCTCCCTTCTCTCTTCGCGACGCGATCCGTTCGCTTTCATTACGGTTTCGAGTTTGATTTATCACCGCGGCGGCTCTGAAATATTCTTATGGAACTTGGTGTCGAACGCTCACCTACTAATTAGCATCGATTGATCGTAATAAATGAACGCTGATAAAATGCACTCTAACCTAATTTCACGTAGTAATATGCCTTGCGATGTTTTAACAAAGACAAAAATACGTTTCCTAAGAAAATTCATTTAATTCTACTCATAGACTTTTTAAAATCTAAATCAGCTGTTTTTCACGGCTAATTTGTGAATTATATTTGTGAAAATGTTTATTTAATTATAACAAATTATTAAAAATATTTCATTTTTAATTAACACGAAATACATTAAATACTTCAATAAAACGCACCCACTCCAATATTATTCAAGGGCAGTTAAGAAACTAAATACGCTCGTAGCCAGCAAGCCTGGCGCGTAGCACGTGTCTACGGCGTAGCAAATCGGATGCAGGATTCTACGGCGCGCCCTGCGATTAGTATTCGCAGACCACTCGTGTCCAGCATAACCTCAAGAACTTAACATATTCAGCCTCGATTCAAATTTAATGTTTTCATATTTGTGTCATAACTTTTGGAAAAGGGGAAAACAAAAATTACCCTTGCAAAGGAAGGGAGTTATTTGTAAACGGTTGACGTCTCGGCATTTTTATACAAAGTACGGGCCACCCTTGTTCCATTTTGAAATTGTTTAGGCAGTCGGTATGTGATTTTGTTGTATAGTTTAGATGAGGAATACTATCCTGATTCGTGGGAAGAGATTGTGGTAGTGTACATCTATCATATGCGTTGCAATAAAAGTTGTAAGACACTGACGAATGTAATATGGAGTAGAGAGTCGAGAAACATAAAACTTGGTCTTTGGAACATTGTATTATTTTACAATAACTTGGAGCACTTGAGCTATTCAGAACTCGGTATAAAGCAATATCTGGTACAAATATGTCACGTACAATGTGTTGTATTTGTTTGAAATCATTTATTATGACGACTGCTAAGGAATGGAATTTGTTGCCGGCTTTCGTGTTCTTATAACGTTATAATCCAGTGTTCTTGTTCCTGGGAAAACGTGTTACAATGATTATTTTATTCTAATTTTGTGTTTTTTAGGTTGAATTCCCAAATGCAGTAAGTACTAATATAATAAGGCTAATTTTAGAAATTAATTAATTTGGCACTTGTAGGTTTAAATAATTGTGTAACTAGGGTCTTATTAGCTGTCCTTGACCGATGAAACGGTCAAGGACAGCTAATGTAACACAATTGATTTTCCATTGTTTGGCTCCGAATAGGATACGCGCCGGGCTTCACATATTTACTAAACATACAGTAGCAAAATGTTTACATACAGATGAAATACAATACAAAATAATAATAATGTTTAAATAATAATTTATTAAATCTTTCATAATCTTAAGAATCGATTTTTTATAAACATTTAATATAGTTACTTATGTACAGTAAGTTTGTACCTATTTAATAAATACAATGTTTATATCCTAACTTGACATGTCCACATGAAAGTAACATGGATGTAAGGTGGATATTTTCGACCTTTGTAACGTGTATGCAACATTTTAACTATGAAAAGAAACAACAAATTGTTCTAAAAAAAAAAGGTGAGTTAACAGCATTACGACTTGCCTTCAATTCATCACCTTTGCAACATTGATTGTCATGTATTAAAGATAAAATAATTAAATAAAAATACATATTCAAAACTTCACAGCCATTTTTCTTTCCATAAAAATAACGACATCATTCTAAATACCCACAAACGAGTGTCAACAAATTGGTAGCACTTTCCTATTTAACTATCGTGTCAACTCGACCTAAAACACACGTCAAAGCCGTAACTCGATGGCGTTCATTAAAAAATATGTTCCACAAACCGTTTTTACAATGTACAACATGCTTTTCAACGGCTGAAATTAAAAGTAATCGCCGGCGCGCTACGGAAGCAGAGATATGAAAAATAATAGCCATGTCTACCTGGGCAGGATATGCGGGCCCGATTAAAGGTACATGGCTTAAATCTAAATGCCTCTACTTTTGCATTTTTTGGGGATGAATTTTCTCTTTTTTTTTCTACAGTCATCATCAGCTACAATATTGTTCATGACTTGAACTGTTATTTTTGGTGAGGCACAAAATTTGTGTGCGTTGTTTTAAAAAGTTTCTTGCCACCTTCCTTAACTTTTACTTTTATTATTGTGGGAAACCAGAGTAGATCTTAATACCTAAGTTAAAACTTCTTAAACGTATGGGTTCGCGTCACCGACATGCTAATGGGACGAGTTGCGCTAGACTGATGACGCGCAGCGGACTGTATACATGTGTACGCATATAAAAAATTAAAACTTTGCAATAACACATATACATATATATATATATATGTATATATATATATATATATATATATATATATATATATATTATGTTATTCCAAAGTGTTAAATTTTTACTTCTGTCGACAGTCCTGTTTTTTTTTCATCTCTGCCTCCTTTCTACCACAATAGAAAGTGATCTAGTAACCACGATTTGTAAATAGATCAGTGGTTGCACTAGGTACATCAGTTTTCTGGCCATCACCCTAACATAATATATAATACATATCACAAATATTTCTGTTAATCCATCGGATTTTGCTGAAAGGTTAGAATGGAAATAACGGCGAATGTTAGAGAAAAGCCACGTTATTCTGAACGCTATTTGTATAATAAGTAGATGCAGGAAAATTTAATGAAGAACATTAAACTTTTTATTCGTTTGAAGTTCTCAAATCCTGGCTATATTATATTGATTCAAATAAACACAGGCAGTAATTGGTAGTGCCGACAGCAGTGAAAACTTATGCTGCCGGGGTCGCGAGAAGGTACTAAAGGGTTACCGAGGCCCCTGGCAACACGGGCTACGGAAGGAATACGGGTGGGTTTTAGTCAGTAAGAGTCTGACACACCCTCCCGCTCCGCCCAGAGCAGGAGAAGTTATTTGATGATTTCCCAGCCAAAAAAAAAAAATGTCGGCGTGTGCATGTCGGTGACGCGAACCCATAAGTTTTCCCCTACCAAAAACCGCGCAACGTGCCTAAATAAGTTTCCACAGCAAAAAAGAAGATTTCAACAAGACAAGACCCAAAGGATGGATTTAAAATATACTTTCAGAAACATCAAAATATTCAGACAAAAGGTATAAACATATCGATGCATATCCAATGTTCCATCGCCGAAATAATTCCTTGGTGGTACATTATTTATTTATTTATACGGCGATTGCAATGGGGATATGAAAAATAATAGCTTTCCTTACCTGGGATCGGGGTGGCACTGAAGGGTCCAATTATAGGTATGACTTTAATCTTGCTGTACTGCTTGTATGAATATTAAAAGTCATTTTTAATATACGAACCGTTTTGCTTGTGTGTGTCAAAGGGTTTAGTTGCTGTTGACTACTTTGTAACGGTATAGCTAATAGTGGTATGTCATGTGGTTTTACATGATTTTTGATACTGATTTCAGAAGTATTATTATTATTATACATAATCAGCCTATAATGTTCCCACTGTTGGGACACAGGCCTCCTCTCTGTGAGAGGGAGAGGGCCGTAATCCCCCGCGTGGTGGATCAGCGTGGTGGAGCAGTTTTTGGTAAGCGAAAACTTATGGGTTCTCGTCACCGACATGCACACGCCGACATGCTGTATAATTAAGGCGCTGGCAAGACCCAATTGACCAAAATAGGCTTCTCTTAAGAAAAAAATGCCAAATCTGTATAGTTTGTGGTAGCGGAAAAAATATATGTTAATTTTGAACATATTTTCCAGAACTTGGTTGTTACCAAAACACGTTTTGACAAAAAATCTCGATACAAACTTACGTCAAACTAGCCTCTTACCTTGAGTTCTAATCCAAAATATCTGTATTAAATATCAACATACGTTACGTATTTAATTAATAACAAGAACGTCTTATTTGAATGCAGAACTTGAATGTTTTTTATTTTCCCAGTACGTCTTGGTATATTATATTATTATTATTATTATATTTTACATCAATATAGATGAATATTGATGTTAAAACCATACATTTTCCATAAAAACGGCAGCTTCTAAGGATTAAGTTTACATAAAAAGCCTACCCGTATAAAATGCAATTTGTAATTTCTTTAATTTATTCTATATTGAATTCATTTACCAAAAGCGAGTATCTGTCTGTTTGGTTCTAGTAAACCAATATGGATACAAAATAAAATCTCATGCGAGTCATAAGTACAAGTAGTTACAAGTAATCTCTTTGCATTTATACTGTGAATGATACAATGACCTCGGAAAATTCAAAACGTAAGCCTTGATTACTAAAAATATCAGGTAGTAGTATTCACAAGCAGTATCCTCAGATTGTACCACAAAATATCGACAGAAAATGTATAAAAAACAGTGTCAAGTTGTATTACATCAGTAAAAGGCTCCTTTTGTCTGGTGGCGTGATTAATTGTATGGTGTGCACCGTGACAGCGACGCTGTGCATTGCGTGACAGAAGCACTGTCGCTCAGAAACACTGAATGATTAGCTGGGTTATTGTGGGATAGACATAGAAACGGTGTTTATAATTGGATTATTTCCGATTCAAACTATATTTTTGTTTATTAATTCATGGATGACATACACACACAAAAAAGACGACAAATATTTATAATTATTATGCGTCTGTGGAAGAAGTTGTGTCTGATATAATGTAATTATGTATAAGTGTAAATGTGATATGTTAGTGTGTTTGTCTGGTACCATTTTCTTCAAAAGGCTTAAAAAACAGCGCTTGTATTTCATCAGCCAAAGGAACCTTTAATTATATGGTGTGCACAGTGACAGTGACTCTGTGCATTGCGTGACAGTAGCACTGAGGCTCAGAAATAATGAATGATCAGCTGGGTTATTGTAGAATAGGAATAGATACTGTAGTTATAATTGGAATATTTCTGATTGAGCCTATATTTTTGTTTATTAATTGATGGATGTCGTGCACACAAATAAGACGATATATTATGTAATTATTAGGCGTTTGAGTAAGATGTTATGTGTAATGGTATGTAGGGGTAAGTGTGTTTGTCTGTTACCACTACCCTAAAAAACTCTTAAAAAAACAGCGCTATGTTGTATTACGAGTAAATCAGTTAAATGCTACTATTATTGTATGGTGCGAACAGTGACAGCGGCGCTGCTGTGCATTGCGTGACAGTAGCACTGTCACTCAGAAACACTGAATGATAAAGCTGGGTTACTGTAGAATAAATGTAGAAATATAAATGTTTATAATTGGTCAATTTTTATTATCTATAAAAATTGTCCAATTATACACATTTATTCTCGTTCTCCTTTCTGCAAGATGTTTTAACTGTAATGCACCAAAATTTACTGATGAAGTTTTGGTATAGAATTACATATTCCTGCCGTACTTTGATTATTACTTTAACATTAACACATTCAATACCTCTTGTGTAAATTTTATTTGGCATTCGTCTTGTTCATAACTTATTTCGCAGCCTGTTAAAAAAAAAAAACATTTTATAATATTGAAGTAGCATCGTTATCATTGAAATATCAATAAAGATTGTTTTGCCACTGTACTCTCATTAAAGAAAATGCATACATACTCGTATATCAAATGTATATATATATATATAATATATATAAGTAGATGCATAAACTCATCAGCAACTTTGCAAAATTTTACCGTCGTCGTATTACAAACTAAAATAAGTCAGCAAATATCAAAATATTTCATTTTGAAAACTGATCTCGTAATACAGATACGGAAAGTTACACGTTTTTCAATATTATTTGCTTCTTATCTTGGAGTACCTATCTTAAAGTTGTTGCGAACTTAATATATTCCCAAGATACTTTCTCCGTTAAACATCTTCAAACTTTATATCGCTACAGTTTGCTGCATATTTTTGGTATCTCACAATTTAATAAACATATTTTCTAAAAAAACATTGGAAGTGTTTTCTGCTTATTTGTAATTTATGGGAGGTGCTGAAAGTTTGATTATATATTTTGATATTATTAGTTATAACTTTTAATACTTTGTACTTCAAGAAAACCTTCTAGAAAACAATACAGGAAGTTTTTCAGCAATTAATAACTTATTTTGAAAATGTCAATGAAAAAAGTTTTAAATTAACATCGAAAGCTACCAGGACCACTGTCTAAAATTCTAATCTGAGCTGGAATTAAAGGAAGATTGACTTGTGAAAGCGTACACTTAAAACGTCTCAAATATCACTAGCCAAATAATTAAACACTAAAACAATTAAACTTAACCCACACACAGCACGATTTAAACTTGCACGAGAGAATGAGAGCATTCGTTAACAGTTAAATCAAACGCCTGGTTTGGAAGTGATACTAAGTTAAGACGGCGAACGGGACTTTCCTAAACGTCGAGTGCACCAGTTGGCCACAGTTAGTTTTGAAACGTAAAGATGCACAATTTGCTGCAGTCATCGTCAGCTAAAGTTTACTAGAAGTTTGTTTGTACTATGGGGAATTATATTAAACTAAGTGTGGTATCAAGAATTTCGTTGTCATAATAAGCAAGCTTTAGTTTTGATTTTCTTATGTTAGTCATTCGTAGCACTGACATTGATTATTGATATCTATTCATACAATAATGCGTAGGTACATAACTATTAATCCTCACTTATATTATAATTGCGAAAGTGAGTTTGTTTGTAATTCAATCACGCAATAACGCCTGGACGGATTTCGGTGATTGAGAGGGGCATTCATATGCCCCTTTGCTTAAGAGATTTGGGCCCCAGAAAAAAATTGTCATGTCAAGGTTTCGACCTCTCTAGCGGCGTCAGCGTAGTGTGCTACGCTGACGACACGTTGGTCCTGCCGCACCAGGCGGTGGCCGAAGTAGCGGCACGCGGGATTGCGACAATCGTTGAAAGGACCTGGCAAGTGGGACTCGAGTTGGCCCTGCACAAGTCAGAGGCCATGTGTTTTCCTGGTCCTCGGAACGCGCCACCGTCGGGATCCTAAATAACGGTAGGAGGGGTTTACATCGGCGTCGAGTCGACGATGAAGTACCTGGAGCTCGTCCTCGACAGCCGGTGGAACTTCGTGGAGCATTTTCGACGTTTGGCTCCCAAACTGGAGTGGGCTGGGGCTGCCTTGAAGCGGCTCCTGCCCAATCTAGGGGGTCCAAACGCCTCCTGCCGGGTAAAGGGCCATGGACCGTAAGACTTAAGTTTTGAGCGGCGTTCTGTAATACGGGCCTTAGTGTGTTTGTATCTACGCGGGGGTCGTGCGTACCATGGCCCTTTACGGGGCACCTGTGTGGGCGCGTTCCCTGGCGCTACGGCCAGCCCGCCGGTTGAGCGCTGCCCAAAGGGTCATGGCCATCCGGCTGGTCTGGGGATACCGCACGTTCTCCGGTGAGGCGGCAAGCCTCCTTGCCGGATTGCCGCCATGGGATCTGGAGGCAGAAGTCCTCGCGCACTTATGGGAATGGCGCGAGGAGGCGAAACGCCGGGGCGAAACTCCGCTGCCGCGAGAAATCACGGCACGGCGTACAGAGCTCCGGTGGGATCTCATGGCGACGTGGAGAGTGCGATTGTCGCAACCCAGTGCTGGGCTCGCCACAATTGCGGCGATAAGTCCACTCTTTGAGGAGTGGCTAGAGAGGCACCACGGCGTCCTCACCATCCACCTGACGCAGGTCCTTACCGGATATGGCAGCTTCGGGAGGTTCCTGTGTCGGATAAGGCGGGAGGAAACGCCCGGGTGTCACCACTGTGTGGATCGCCCGGAGGACACGGTGGAGCATACAGTGGAGATCTGCCCGGTTTGGGCAGAGCACCGCCGCGTCCTCGTGGAGGCGATCACCGGCAGAGATCTCTCGCGCCGGCCATGGTACGGAGCGAGAGGGCATAGGCAGCCGTCATCTCCTTCTGCGAAGCAGTAATGCTCGCGAAGAATGGGCGGCGGGATGGTTTTGGGAAAGGCAAATTTTGCGCCTTCTCGCCCCTAGCCGCCGCAGTAGACGCCCTGGGTGACGGGAATCCCGGGCGGATTTCCGGCCACCGTGGGCGCGGGCTTTTTTTTCTTTTGGGTGGAAAATCATCGAATAGAGAGTAAAATTAGTTTCATATTCTGCAAAGGAACCCAGGTTTAGGAGAAATATTATTTTTTCATATAACATACATAATTAGCCGATAGTGTTCCCACTGTTGGGACACAGGCCTCCTCTCTGTGAGAGGGACTGGGCCGTAATCCACCACGCGGGTCCAGTGCAGGTTGGTAGATGTCACATGTCTTCGAATTTTTGGTTCTAGGACATGCCGGTTTCCTCACGATGTTTTCCTTCACCGTTTTTGAGAGCAGTGGTGATGAAATAATTTACACAAAGTTAAGAACCTACCTGGGTTCGAACCTACGATCTAAAACTCGTAAGTCGCGGCCGTTACCACTGGGCCACCACTGCTGTCTTATTTATTCACATGATAATATTCAGGTTATAAAAATGTATTTCTGAGTCCGTCAAACCTATTCGAGATTAATCGTGATTTACAATGCAAATTGTTATTGTAGTAAATGTTTATTTACGGTTAAAATCAGGATAATAGTTCATGAGAATGAGGTTGTGACGCCCCTCAGCCGCACTACCTACTTCTCTCCTGTCCACCAGCGAGTGTCATTAAAGGTGAATAAAGGCTTTAGCAGCAGCATTTTCAGTGTTCTATAGGCAGGTTTACTTAAAACAAAAACAACAATAAATAGTAAAAACATGTTATTCCTCATAGAACATAAAACGGCACCAGCTTAATTTTCATAACATAGTCATGGTTTGAGCACAGTTACCCTACTGTACTCTTTCCCACGAAACTGCAGTCATAAGCAATGATTGATAAGGAAAGGATTACCCTAAAGGATTTACCCTACTTTGCTCACTTATCAATAATTTTGTACCTACACTAAGCCCAGGTCGTGATTTCATTTTGGCCCTAACCAAATTATTGACCTTTTAGTAAGCGCAAATCATCTATTAGTTCAGAAATAAGCATGATTATTTCTAAACTGTATGACACCAGTGTAGGTCTGTTGATATCACCAACTGCTTGCCTCTAAACATATCTGGTAGCAGCCTCCCAATAAATATGACAAACTTGATTCAAATGTATGACCTAGAAAGCACTTATTATTAGTGTTTTTGTTTATCATTCATAGTAATTCTGTCGATTTAAAAACACTAATTTGATGAGTTTTGCGACTTGTAATTGACATGCCACATGCAAAACATGATTATGCTTAGATGTCCATGAGCAAGGGATACTTGGTATAGAGTTTTATTTGATAATCTCCAGTCTTACAATAACACAATTCATCGAAGGATACTTGAAAAAGGTAAAAAATATCAATGAATTCACCTATGTAATATAATAATATCAGACTATAGACATTTACATGTGACGATGGACCTGACCGGAGTTCTTCCAATAGGCTGATAAAATAGTGAACGGAGTTCATACAAATATTTAAAGAACATAGGCCCCAGGATCGTGGAAAGATAAGCATTAGTTCGTCTAAGTCTTACATTTAAATCACAGTATTAAATCGTAACGTAAATATGGAGGAATTCATTCAGATCGACGCAAAACACGCATACGACAGCCGGCAATGCCACTGATTTGACAGAAATATTTTTGACAGTTTGACTTCAGACTTCTTATAGGGTTTTCTGTAAATTATAAGTAAATAACTATTTTCTGTATTTTTTTTTTCAAATTTTAGGCTATGTAGTTTCGTAAATTTACATCTATTTTCTTAAATAACTTTAAAACTGTTTATTTTAAAACTATAAAAAATATACATATATTTGAATCCCTTACAACAAGTTATTTCATTAGATGTATCACACGGTACAGTTTCCAAATCTTTTTTATTTTTTTCTAATTTGCCCCCCCATAAGTGACCCCCATTTTCAAAGTTCATTTATTTACGTTACACGTCTATATGTGGGTCACAGACGATCATATGTGTATAAAATTTCAACTTAATCGGTCCAGTATATTCAAAGCAAATCGGCTGTGACAGGCGGACATACAGACACAGGAGTGATCCTATAAGGGTTCCGTTTTTCCTTTTGAGGTACGGAACCCTAAAAAATATGAAAATAAAGCTTTTTCTTAATTTTTTTTTCAGAAAGACAAGCATTTTCATTAGTGGTTTTATTTTCTACTTCTAAATTTAAACACCACTGTTAACTTACACCAACATTCAAGCTCACACAAATCATACTACCCTTATAAAACAATAAACTCCTATACTCAATCCCTAGGGTTGTCACTGACCTTTGTGAGTCTACCAGCAAAACGGTCTGTGTGCCGTCCAGTTAAATACGTAAGAGGATGCGCAACCCCTAATTGGATCACAATCGCACTGACGTAAGGCACGCTTCGCCGCCGGTCTATAGGGACCGGTAAGAATCGACGTCTCCTTCGGGTCTCCATGTCATGCTTGGATAGTTTTGAGTGAGCACCCCTAATCAGTGCTGAAAAGTTTACCGAACGGTAAGCGTGCGTGAATACGATCTGATTTGTTGGTGAAGTAAGTATAGGACGTAATTGTTGGGACTTCGATTATTGATGGGCAGTGGCAGTC
The DNA here is from genome assembly GCA_905333075.3 of Atethmia centrago. Taxonomy (NCBI): domain Eukaryota; kingdom Metazoa; phylum Arthropoda; class Insecta; order Lepidoptera; family Noctuidae; genus Atethmia; species Atethmia centrago. The sequence continues at coordinate 21,121,131 of HG995378.1, read as the reverse complement.
TTTTTAACTTTAACTAAAATCAAAACTGACGTAATCAAACTGTTTTCTACCTATTCAAACGTATAAAAACAATGGTACATTAGTAACATCACATAATTATACCCGGCATAGTTGTTTAGCTGTGCGAAACAACTAGTCAGCCATCACATTACGATTATTGCAAATTTACTGCGACCGAAATAATTAATCGAATAAAACTCTATTAAAAAGCAGCTACAAGCAGCAATAATTAAGATCGCAAAACAAATCTTAAGCCAGTTGATCGACGCGACTTGAAATCCGAAATAACAACAATTAAACAAAGGCGAACAAAGTTAAATCGGAATGATTGCGCGACGATTGCGCCGCCGATCGAACAAAACAGATAAAACTCTCATCAAATACAATCAGTGGTTGCCTGGACAGAGCTTAAAACTAGGCCTCTGGATCCCGCCATTTCCTCGGGGCGAATTTCATTACCACTAGCTTGTCCGGTAATCCCAAGCGGACAAGTGCCTTAATCTACCCGCTTTCGGTTCGATTCCGACTCTTAAACGCGCCACTTGCTTCATTTTTACGTATAATCCATTTTTAATTGCCTTCTCACTGTGCCATTATTAAATTTTCAAAGACAAATTAATTACGGAGATAAGTTTTGAAGGCCGTCAATGCGACAATAGATTGTATCGGTGTTAATTTAGTAAAGAAAGCCGAGTTTAGAACACTGTCGTCATTGACTGACGTAAATCATGGATTTAGATTTTATATTAGCAAAATGATCCGACATTGTTTGACGATGAGATATAAATCGTTGTTTGATGTTTAATTGTTATTAAATGCAGATAGAATCAATTATTTAGAAGCTTTTGAAATTGGTAATTGATGGGTACACTGATGATAATCCAACCTAATTATTATGTACATTTTCAATCTCACGGATAATCTACTATTAAACTAATTTGAATTCATAACAAAGCTTAAGAATTGTAACAATGTTTGAGAAGTTATCGAAGATTTCAAATGGAATTCTCATGAATACTGCTTGATGGCAATTCGATAGCTTTTAAATGTTCAAACAGATAATTTGAAACGCAAACACAGTTATAATAAAACGTGACGCGAGATCGACGCGCATCTCTGTCTGTCCCTGCAAATAAGCGCGGATAAATCGAAGACTGCAGTTACGATTAGTCGATGATTAATGCTCGCACTGCGACGCCATCTGCTGAATTAATTGCTTCATTTCCTCTCGACGGCACCAAATGGAATTTTGTATTTCGATTCGTAAAACGTTCGACGTTTTTGTCCGCGCGGTACACTTGTTCAGGTGTGTTATGGTCTCTGTGATTTATTATTACTTCACGCCCAAACGAGAGATTTTTGACACATTTTATTTTCAGTTCTGTGAAGTGCCCGTTCTATACGAGTTTTTGGAAATACCAATTATTTTTACTTACAAATACCTACCTACTACACAAAAGGTACCATTCAATGGCACAGAATTTAGCTTCTTAAGAACGAGTTGTAGACCTTTGTGCGATTCGAAAGTTTTCACAAAACACAAAAGGGGGCCCCGCATGATTTGTGAATGCGTGTAATTTTTCAAACGTCATATTTTTTGCAACAACTCCACCGACCTACGGAGTAAACGTCGCTATTGTAGAGGAACAACTTTTTGGAATGTTTTCGTCTTTCCCTAGCGCTTTGTTATGGAAAGTTAGATAGTGTTGGTCGCGGGAGCACCGGTGGCATCCGTTTTCGCTTAATAAATTTCGATGTTCAATAAGGATTCGGGTTGGAAGTTCTGCTATGACAATGTTACCTGATGTCAAATGGGTTCTGGAGATTGTACGAGTTTGTGGTCGAGCTGTGAGAGTGCAAATATTGGATTTTTCAGTTCTGAGAAGTGATGAACTAAACGGCGATCGTATGAGTGAGTAATGGACAGGTGAAATTGCTCGCAGCCTTTCTGTTAGGTGATCCTTTGTCGGATTGGTTTGCACGTAGCCGTAGTGTAGTGGAGGCTGTCATGTGTGCCCGTGGCTATCTGTTGATAGCTGTCGGCGCATCTCGCTCAGATTGACGGGCTTTTCAGACCGAGCTAAATAGAATTTTGCAGTGCTGTTGTTCTAGTGTCAGATATCGTTCTTTGGTAAAAAACTGAAGGTCCGTTAGATGCTATTGTTCTACCGTGGAAGTTATTACAAAAAAATACTAGACGGGTTCGTAGTACTGGTGCAAATAAAGTACAGAACATTTACTGATCGAAGTTTTAATGTTGATTAAAAACATAATGTTAGTGTATAATCAGCCTATAATGTTCCCACAGCTAGGACACAGGCCTCCTCTCTATGAGAGGGAGTGGGCCATAATCCACCACGAGGGTTCGCGTGGGTTGGTGAATGTCACATGTCTTCGAATTTTGGTACAAGGACAAGGATTTCCTCACTATGATTTCCTTCACCGTCTTGAGAGCAGTGGTTATGAAATAATTTACACTTAGTAAAGTGCCTGCTTAGGTTCGAACCTACGACCTACAACTCGGTAAGTTGTGGTCGTTTTCACGGGGCCACCACTGCTCTCCTCCAGCAGCTGCTCTGCACCAGGGTATATCCGTGTTTAATCAAGAAAATACAACGACTTGTTTTGTATGTGTAAGGTGATCTATTCCTACAAATAGCGCAGTTACAAAACAGAAGTAACAAGAGAACACAAGGCACAAATCCCCTGGTTTTATCAAAGTGCGTCTAGTTCAAACAAATGAAGTAGTTTCCGTGGAAACTCGTCAATTCCCAGACAAAGACGCTCTTCGTTTGACATCATTAATATCCAAGGAACACGAATGGCACCGGGTGAAAGGAGTGCTTTCACGGCTCGCGACGATGCACTCATATTTCCGGATTTCATTCCCTCCCGAGCGCACTATATTACACATAGCAAATCCAAATGTCATCATAACGTAACCCTGCCGGTGTTCCCTGTAGATTGTATTAAACAAAGGGGAATTAAATAGCAGACAGTGCGGTGTACCGAGCCGCGACCAACGCGGGCACGAACCACTTTATTCCACCTTCTGTACCGAATGCGCCCGTTGTACTTACGTCACGCATTCCAATTTTTATTTTTTGAAATAAGCCAACACGAGTGCGAGTAATTTTGTTTGTGTTTTTAAAAATTGCTGCGTATTTTTATGGCACGGTTTTTGTTGCACCGCTTGTTGCCATCTAGTGTCACAGGAGCGAATATTCGAGCGGTATTATCTTCGTGACAGTCCCGCTCTTTATTATCCTCATACGCCATGATATATTGTTGCATACCTTTATTATTCACGAGCCAAAAGTAAAATCAATATAGCTACCTCCTCCTAAATGTATACTGTGGTGCTCGAAACGATGTAAATTTCAATTAATTTCATTAATTCGTCATTGTATTACAAAACAAACTGATTAAGTAAATAAACATTAGGCGTTTTCGATTACCATTTCACCGTCAAAATGGCAGCTACTTAATTAACATAATCCCGTTGTGAAAATAAGCAAAGTTAATTTTAGTTAAAACATCGAACATTTAACGTTTTAAATTCGGCGTATTCGTATTCACGGGCGCGCACTGATCATTTCGAATTCGCTATGTAGGTGGTCGTTTTTCAAAAAGCGATTTCACCACCAACTACATTCATTTACACATAATAATTGTGTTCGGTCGCGGCTGCCGACTCATTATCATATAAATGAGAGAGAAAAAGCAACGGTCGACCATTAATCAAGAGAATGGAGCAACAACACTGGCTAATACACTTATCAACTTTAATTCAATAATCCGCGGCGCGAGCGCCTGCCCTCGACACTCGACTTTTCGTAACGTGAAAAATAAGTGGCAAATGGAACGCACGACCTCACACACTAATCCCAATTAATTGTGCCACACTACAATGGCATTGGAAGTTTCACTGGACTTTAATTACAAATAAAAACCCTTTTGTTTTCAGTTTCACAGGCAAAGCTTTTAACTTTGCTCTAAAATTAAAATGAGTTTAAAAATAACAATAATATTTAATAAACTTATTTGCGAATAAAATAATTCATAACTTAAATACACAAATTCAATAAATAAAATTGTAACGGATGCAATAAATTTAAGGCACACAAACACCTGTATGGTATCTATTCATTATAAATATCACATGCTAGAAAACTCCGATAAACCGCCAATAGCGCACCTAACTAAATAAAATATCGTGTTTTATTTTCACACTTTATTTATGTGCTTTTTATTCACACATTTTTTTTTAATTCTAAATATTTATAGGCAAAAAATATTTTGTAACACATAGGTACTGTCTGATTGTCTGAATTCATATTAAAGCTGCGGTAAGCGACCTAACAAAACTTTTTCGAGAAATCGTTTAACCCTTGGTCACTAACCATTCGTAAAAGTTACGACGCGTACCTTGCGCATTTCGTGTTTTGGTAAGATCCCAACCTCCGTCACCCCACCTGTTTCTAATACCTTCCTGATTCGCCTCATTAGTGATCTTCAGTCACTCATTGCAGATGCACGCTTATTAGATCGGGATATATTGTATGAACATCGTCAAATGTCAGAGTAACTTTGCAACGAAATTTGAGGCAAATCATTCCGGAGGTCTTCAAAATTGTAAACGAGATCAATAAAGATTTTAGCCGAAACGTTCTCAAAAGTCGCAAACCTTACAGCTGCAAAAAAAAGTCGTATGACTTGCACTTCTGCAAGCGCTGCAAAAAAGCGATTTGCAGGGAGCATATTGTCATATCCTATTTACAGAATAAACAATTACAATCATTTTTCAATGTAGGTTATTTCTAAAACAGATATGTTATTGGATAAAGAGAAAACTAAGACTGCTAAGTTCGTTTTGTGTCATAACTGAAAATCGTAAAATTTACGAATGGTTAGTGATAACGTTACTCGTTAAGGTTAGTGAGCTAGGGTTAAAAGTAAAATTATACAGTTATAAAAAAAAACGAATTTGGTCGAAGGAACAAATCCGTAAAAAATGTGTAAAAAGGTGTATATATATTTCAACAACAATATAATAAAAAGCCAGCAAATAAAATTTAACAATACACAAATAAATAAAAAATGTAAAGTGTTAAGGCTATATTTCCGCAATAAAATCCCTCTAGACATAAGGCAGTAAGCCATTAAAGTTAACTTTTTGTTTCACAAACAGGTAAAATTGTTATTGCTATACCAAGTCACCTAAACTTGCAAAATTATTACAAGGACATAAATAAAGCGTGTAGAGGCGAGCCTTCGTAGCGCCGTAGCGCCGTAGCAGCGTAGCGCCGACGGCCTCGTAGCACTTGTTACGGCGTAGACTGAAAATTTGGAGCATCTAAACTGTTAAACTCCTTAAAACTATTATCATAATTCTGAGCTAACATTCTGTCATGGAACTGGTCTTAGCTCTGTTTTCAGCAATTCTCTGCATCCTTTACACTACAAAACGATTAATTCAAACTATGAACTGGACTATGTATTGTTTCGCTATTTGAAAATGAGGTACTATTGTTGTTGTTTGATTTTACCTAGTTTCCAGATATTAAGATTTTTAATGTGTGAAGTAAATATTAAAACAACCTGTAAGGTAAAGTAAACGTGTGTTTTATTGTTACAGGTTTAGAGATTTATTATTATTTCAGATCCGCTCAAAAGTTATGATAAAAAAATGGAAATATTATTATAAATTATCATCAAATTATATACTTTTCTATACATATTAACCTTAATTTGCGCATACAAAACATTATTTTACATAAAATAATGTTTTGTATGCGCAAATGTGTATTAAATATAAACAATATAATACACATGTATTATATTGTTTATATTTAATAAAACCAGCGCGCCATTTGCCATTTGTTAACGTTTTCGTTGTATGCTTAATTATTATCAAAAATGTCGACTTCAGGTAGGGAAGAAGAGCAATACGTAGATTTGACCCCGCCGGAAATACTAATCGAGGCACGAAACGCGAGTGACAGCCTATTGTCACCAAAATCTAGAGAGAAATACCTAGCGGTCTACGAAACTAATATCAATACAAGTTTGTTTTTTTTCCTCGCAAATGTGTTGGAAACATCGCATGAAACGCGTATGCGTTGATCATTAAACACTTGTATTACAATGTATTTATTTCTATAATATCTCACTTTTTTTTAAATTATACTTGCAAAATTGTTAATTCTTTAGTGAATTCTTATCAACGTAAATTCAAATTAATAAAAAGAAAAGAAACGTCAAAACTATCACAATGGTACGCCATTAAAGGATCATAACTGATACAATCATCACAGCATTAATTCTCATAACAAAGCCGGGGTAATTAGTCAAAATATAATAATTATTATTATAATAAGTACGCTTTGTCAAAATTCCGAAATCAGCTACGCTCCAGTTAGACGGGCGAAGCTAAGGTTTTGCGAGGCAATTTCATGCTTTCGTGAGCTCATGCACCATTGGCCTACCGTCTACCCACTGGAGAAATTTCACTAACACAAACTTTATGATTAATTGGTGCAATAACACGAAGACTGGTACATTGTCCTGACCGCTCGAATCCTTAGGGATTGGCTACACCGTACTCAGTGCAGCGATTGTTTCTTAAGATACTATCATTCATCTTGACTAATTAAATTTAGAGTATGTGCTTTAAAAAAATATGAGTATACAAGCCATGTACCCGATGGCATTCACATCAACCTCTTTAGGGGGTGAATTTTCAAGTCAAAATTTACAAAAAAAATAGAATTGATTCTAGTCGCCCCATCCAAAAGGTAGTTTCGTATGGAGAATTCTTAAAATGTTTTACAATATTTTGTATAGGTACATTAAGTATTTAATAGTGAATATGTTTGTATTTTTTTCACTATACCTTTAATAGACAGGAATATAAACCCAAGAAAAGTATTAAAAGTTAAATTCAACTACTGCTTGTTGCTCAAAAAAAAAAATACGAAACTCAAATTCAAACGACCGTTTCTGTCGCGGGCATGATGTGACGTCATTTGCCACAAAATTTCTAATTAAAACTCAAATCATTTATTTCAATTAAACCATTTACAGGAACTTTTGAATTGTCAAGGAGTCGGTCAGTTAGAAATATGAAGCTAGTTGCCCATTCCAAAGAGTAGTTGGTACCTATGGAGAAGAACGGGCAAGAAACTCCATGGACACTCTTTTAAATTATATTGTTACATAAAGATTAGTATAAATAATGTTGAATTTATAACTAAATGTGAGGAAGAATTAACGGAGCTAAATGATCCAACACACGCGCTACCATCAGCGTGACATCTGAGTGAGCATGACATACTCTCTGTTTTACTTCTTTGTTTACATCTGTTTGTAGCCCCAAATCATATAAATAAAATTATTTGTTGTGCTTTATTCAAGCAAAAATTGCACTTACTTACTTACCTTAGTGAGATTTCAAGCACTTTCCTAAGAATTGATTTTTATTAACATAGTTTCTTTCGTCACTTTGTCGAAGACGACGCGTTTAGAGTTTGCGTTCCGTTCCACCAAAAAAACGAAAAATAAATGAATGAATTGTAAAATAAAATCAAAAAGAATAGGAATTAGTTTCTTGACTCCTACACAATGTATATTTAAATAATGGATAAGTTTTGAATTACTTGCATATTCCCTATTATATGTAATACTATCGTTATGGAACTCTTGTGCAGAATTTAATGTCTAGACCATTTAGTTTAGACCATGCATTGTACGAGTATGTCAGTGAGTGAATGAGTTTAAGATTTTTTTAAGTAGAATTATATAATAATGTATATATATTTCAATATTTAGTTATCTGATGGCCCTTCAAGTGGGCATAGAGTATTTTTATATTTCTTTAAAAGTAATAGCATCTCAATACTATATATATTATTTAATAATTGGAGCAATAACACGAAGACTGGTACATTGTCCTGACCGCGCCAATCCTCATTTATCTTGATTTATTAATTTTAGCGTGTGCTTTAAAAAAATATGAGAAACTCGGCAGACGTGATTGAATATCTAAAAAAGATAAAACAAATACTTCAAGTTAGTTAACCCCAAAAAAAAAACCTTCAGATCATATTATTTTTCGTTTTGTCATATTTAGATATGGTTATGGATGGTGGTAATTAGATGACGACTAATAGAGAAGTATGGAAGAAAAATACATGTTGCGCCAACCTCAAATAAATTGGGTTAAGGGCAAGAAAATGATGATGATGTTTAGACAGGGTTCGAAAAATCCGATATTTATAATAAATATCATAATATCCGATATTTGATCAATATCAGATATATGTATATAATATCGTGTATAAAAAAAGATGGGATTTTCATTCTGTAAGCAGTTTATGTGTGTTTTAATTGTGAAATAAAAGTTTGTGTTTGATTATTTGACGTTTTTATTATATCAGTCTTACTTAATCAACACTAACCAATTAAAATTGTAATATTTATTTAGTTTAGTTTTTATTTAATTTTTCCATTTCTCGTTGTGTCTAGTTGTTGGGTGGTCTTCTCACTAATTCGTCTTTATTTTAAGTTACTAACAATAGTATTTTAAGTGCAAACCTGTTACTAACATTTAATGGATCATTTAGTCATCCGAATTAAATAATTTTATTTAATATTATCTTAAAAAGCATTCGAATGGTACGCGTTCCCATAAAATTGGAAATTATTAACTATAGAGGCATGGGTACCTTATATTAACGTAACCCACTATAAACCCTTTGTTATGGATATAAGTTTTGAATTTGAATAAAAAGCTAACCATACTTGCACGTTATTTGGTGAATCCCCGAAACGTATGATTACATTGCCTCTTCGGGAAAGCTAATACAAATTGCAGTTCATTGTCAAATTTTGCTTTGAATCTACTGAATTTCTATATTATTCAATAAATATAAATAGATATACAGGGTGACTTGTAATTTGACGTATTCCTTCCAGGGCGTGCTATTGTGACCCGTTTACAACAATTAGGTAAGCATCCCATAAAGCCAAGTCAAAAATTCATGGTATACGTGAAAAATCTATTTTTATTCTTTTTTGAGAATTTCACAGAATTCGTCAGTAGACATTACTTTTCTCTAAACTCTTTCGAATTAATATCCACATAAATATCAACTGATTTACAGGGTGACTTGTAATTTAACGTATTCCTTCCAGGGCGTGATAGTGTGACCCGTTTGCAACAATTAAGCATCCCATACGTTGACGTTGACTAAGTCGATTATAAACATTGTAGCACCTACTTTAGCTGTTATTTTTAATAATTGTATTGACTGTGGTGAGTTTCCTGATCTTATGAAAAACAGTAAAATAATACCGTTGTTTAAATCGGGTAGTACATCAGACCCTACTAATTATAGACCTATTTCAGTACTACCTACCTTTAGTAAAATTTTTGAGAAACTTATTTTAGATCAAATCCAAATATTTTTCAATAAACATAAATTAATGCATAACAAACAGTTCGGTTTTACAAGGGGTCGTTCGACTACTGATGTGTTGAACTTTTAGGACATGTTTATAATGCATGAGAGGATAAATGCGATGCTTTGGGTGTTTTTTGCGATTTGTCCAAGGCATTCGATTGCGTTCTTCATGAAACTTTGATCAGAAAACTGCACCACTACAGAATCCGAAACTCCTCTCTGGATCTTCTTACTTCATATTTGAGTGATAGGATTCAGAGAGTTGATGTTAACGGAAAAAGATCACCCGGATATGTAGTAAGAATGGGGTCCCCCAGGGCTCAATTCTCGGCCCATTTTAATTTCTTATTTATATAAATGACTTGCCTTGCCTCATAAAGGATAATCATGATATAGTGCTGTTTGCAGACGACACTTCACTTTTATTTAAACTCAAACGTCAGCAGTTGGTTACTGACAATGTAAATAGTGCCCTCGAAAAAGTAGTTAACTGGTTAATGTTAATAACCTACTTCTTAACGAGAAAAAACCAAATGTATTAAGTTTACAATACCTAATGTTATACAAGTAAAAACTAGTGTTCTCATAAAGGGTAAAGAGTTGAACCCCGAAGATACCACTGTGTTCTTGGGCATAACTTTGGATGCCAAGCTTCAATGGGGCCCCCATATAGATAAATTGTCAAAAAAGCTTAGCTCTGCAGCATACGCCGTTAGAAAAAATCGTGATTTAACGGATTTAGACACAGCCCGTTTAGTATACTTTAGTTATTTTCATAGCGTAATGTCGTACGGTATTCTGTTATGGGGAAATGCCGCCGATATTCAGACAATTTTTGTTTTACAAAAAAGGGCAATCCGTTCAATTTATAAATTAAGTCCCAGATACTCCCTCAGAGAAAAATTTAAAGAGATTAATATAATGACTGTAGCTTCTCAGTATATTTATGAAAAACTTTTGTACGCACATAAAAATATTAATTTGTTTAAAAAATACAGTGATATCCATAATGTAAATACTAGGAACAAACACACATTTGTTGTTCCTACAACCAGGCTCAAAAAAATAGGCAGCTCGTTTAGATGCCAATGTATACGTTTTTATAATAAACTTCCTAGCCACATTCAAGAACCAAGCCTTGATAAATTCAAATGTTTTATAAAACAGAAACTGTGCCTAAAAGCCTTTTATACTGTTAAAGATTATATTGAGGACAAAAAGGCTTGGGATTGAGCTGCTCCAATAAACTTACAGTGAATGTTGTTTTTTTTTACTCTTTTTATTTTGCTAGCTATTTATATTTTCTTATTCTATATAACATTCTATATAAACAATGACATGAATATTTACTTTGTATAGTATTATTTTAATTATTAGGAATGTGAGGACTATGTGGGTCATTTTTTGTCTCTTAGTTTTAATGATGGTCTGGCAGTTTGAGTACTTTATGCGGCCTACCCAAATGTCTTTTCTTTGGTATTGTTCGTCCAATCATTGAGCTCCTTAAGTTTTGCGTGCACTGACTGGACAGGTCCACTCAAATCTGTGTGGTCTTTCCTCAAAAGACCATTTCGGACACCAACCTACATGGTCCTCAAATGATCTGACCAAGATTATGTCCGAATATACACATTGACTTTGATGAATTTTATTTATGCAATGACATGAATATTTACTCTGTGTAGTATTATATTGTTTTAATTATTGTAAATGTGAAGACTATGTAGATCATTGTTTAATTTTGTTTTATTCTCAGATAGTTTTTAACATGATCTAGCAGTTTTGAGTATTTTTTGCGGCCTAGCCAAATGTCCTTTCTTTGGTACTGTTCGTTGAATCGTTGAGCTCCTTTAGTTATGAGTTGAGCTGCACAACGACTGACAAATGCGTGCACTGACTGGACAAGTCCACTCAATCTGTGTGGTTCTTTCATCAAAAGACCATTTCAGACACCAATCGACATGGTCTTCACATGATCTGACCAAGATTATGTCTGGACTTTAAAAGAAACTGTGACCTCTGAGTTTGTTTCGGCCTTTCTTCTCAGAGTAGTCAGATAGGAAACGCCGGCCTCATCTAGTTTAAAAAAATATGTTTTGACGTGTAAAAGTGTTTGTAAAAACCTACTTACAGAAATAAAATCATTTATCATTTATCATAAAACCAAGGCGAAAATTCATGGGAAACGTAAAAACCAATTTTTATTATTTTTTGAAAATTTCACAGAATTTGTCAGTAAACATCACTTTTCTCTAAACTCTCTCGAATCCACATAAATATCAACTGATATAAATCGTGATATAAATGTTAAGCTATGCTTGCCGCAGTCAGTCCGTGGATGGGTGACCATCTTAACATACCGAGACCCCCGTGTCTCGGAAAACACGCTAAGCCGTTGGTCCCGGCTGCGATTTTTGGATCTTTGACAGTCGTTACGGGATGTCAGAAGTCCGACAGTAGGTAAAACTGGTTGTAAAACCAGTTTTACCAAGAGGTATCGTGTTACCCAGTTACTGGGTTGTGGAGATCAGATAGGTAGTCGCTCCGTGCTGCATCCGGATAGACGGCAATGGAAGCCAACCCCAACATAGTTGGGAAAAGGCCAGGCAGATTGATAGATCGTGAATATATCATGATATATATCAGCGAACCCTGTGTTTAGATATGGCTACATCTGTGGGCATTATATCTGCGGGGTTTGCTAGATAATTAAATTTGACCCTGTATTTATAGGTATTTATAGGTATTTGAATACTTGGCTATCTAATGGCCTTTCTAGTACCCTCCCATAGAGTGCCATTATATTGAAGTAATAGTACATACCTATAAATAAATTACTAGAAATTATTAAGAAATATCCGGGTTTTTTCTGAACCTCGTTATAGAAGTGAAGCACAGAATGTGTGTGGGATGCGCTGCGGGAAGTTTTTTTTTTTTAATTTTTTACGAGTCGCAAATAAAGGACAATTGAAAGAAAACCTAAGAAAACAATTCATTCTACACATTGTATTGCGTGTTTAAACGAGTTCCATTCTATACCCATAATTTATGCTTACAAACTTTCAAACAAGTATTTTGAATGACACAACTGTCAAGCCCTCCCTAATAACTTTTAACATTCGACCCTACTTCAGCCGAGATTACTACAAAGTTAATACAATGAAGCCTTAACGCAAGGAGGTATAATAGTTGATTGGCTAACGGTTATGTTGTAACGAGTTTTTAATTAAACTGGAGTAGATTTCATTACTTAGAGCCGAGTGCCACGTGTTGCTCACAGACGCAGCGCTGCAGCGCAAAAGTCTAAGCTTAGATTTTTCTCGAAACAATGCCTATACGCCTCCGTGCTGGATATTCCTTACAACAGTTCTGACTTTCATAGCGGAGACAAAGGAACTTCCTACGTCCCAACAAAAACTCATCCACGCCAGATGATGTGTCTATGGCGAGAAATTGCAAAAAAAAGAAAAAGTAACTTTTACGTGACTCTATGTATGTATGCGTGGAATTTTAAAACGAGCTGTATTTTTCCTCCTTCTCGAAAGAAACTGTAGCGCATGCGAGAGGATAGACAAAAGAGGCTCTCTATACTCTGTTAGGTATCTGAGTAGAAGCGAATGGAGATGAGTTGCCCGTCGCCACGCGCCCCCCTGCTTAACTACTCGTGCAAACACAAAAGTCCTTACATAAATCTTGTCCTCGGGAACTCGCGGCGCCGGCTCACCTCTCTACAGAGGTAACTACGCACTCTTACCCTCCGATGAATTCGATAACACAACAAATTAGAATTTCTCCTCGCACCCGCTCGAATAATGATAAAAACTCGAATTTACAGCCCTTAGCGCGTAAGTACGCTTTACAGAGTTACACCTGAGTGGCTTCTTTATTTCGTCGACACGTTTACATACTGATCATGAGAATATAAAACTGCTTTGAAGAAACATACGCGCGTTTTTGTAGTGAAATGAGGTTTATGCGTCGCTACAATAATGATGATATGGCTCGTTACTACGTAAAGCTCACAAAAAATACATTTACAACAGACTACTACATTACTCTTGAGAAATACTTAGCATCTATCTTAATAATGCACCATTTCTCCTTTAGATACACAATGTTCTCAACTCAATAGATAAAGAGCATGTCACAACAAGCAAGATAACTAATCCAAATCAATAATCACAATAGGTGCTGTTTGAATTCACAAACACAAACATAACCTTACGTAAATTAGCACCTTACTTTCACCATGTAAAGTTCATAATCCATTGTGATTAACAGTACTGTCAGCGTAATCTTACACAAACCAGTGAACGTCATAGGGGAACTTTTATGATGGCAAAACCACCTTTACTTAAGGCTTTTAGATTTAATTAACAATTTCCTGAAAGTCTCTGTTATGTGAACCACAAGAGAGATATATACTTAGATGTAAGTATATTTTTATGTGCGTAAAGCTAATTAATTTTGCTTTGTGTTAAACGATACCGTATTCAGCTCGAGATGGGTATTAGACAGATATCGCACACGTTTTAATGCAGTTGTTTATTTAAGCGACAGATTGATAGCCTATTATTATTTATGAGACGTTTAAAGAGTCGAATTAAAATTTCTGGACGCTCCAGGCGACAAAGGGATTGTGTTGGAAAAATGGTAAATAATTTTCAGGAAAATTAACACCTCTACAACAGTAACTAGACAGTTGACGGATTCTTTTTGGATTAAAAACTTGAAAAACTTATAGGAAAATAAAATTAAGAAAAATAGTTTAAACATGAAAGTATTCGAATTTCAATAAAATCTGAAACGATTACAACATAGCTTATTAATTAGGATTTCATAATTAATTAATAAAAATAACAAAATGATATCCTATCTTAACTAAAACTATACACAAACAAAAAGACGGAAGAGCTCATTGGGCATCAAAAAAATCGTCCGCATCGCTGTCAATGGGAAAAGTGCCCAAAATGCTGGCAGCATTGCCACGTTGGATGGCAATGCTGATTCTTTGGGCTAAAAAAAGGTCAGCCCTCTGGTCACGTGAAGACTCTGCCTTATTAATTTAATTATTACGCAGCAAATTAACCTAATTTCTGGTTAACCATATGTCCGTAGAAACTATTCTAATGAATTATTAGTCGTAAAATTATATTGATCACAGGTATTATTAAAAATTGGTGACGCCCTTTGAATAGAATCTTCTTAAATTTTATCGACACCGAACTTAGCGAGAGGAAGATTTTTGATTGTAAGACTATGATTGTGTCTGTATTGTAAAACTGTCAGTTTTAGGGTTTCGTACCCGAAGGGTAAAACGGGACCCTATGACTCCGCTGTCCGTCTGTCTGTCTGTCCGTCTGTCACCAAACTGTATCTCACGAACCGTGATAGTTAGACAGTTGATTTTTTTTACAGATGATGTATTTCTGTAGCCACTATAACAACAAATACTAAAAATCAGAATAAAATAAATATTTAAGGGGCTCATTTAAGGGTTTTTATAGAAAATGGTACGGAACCATTTGTGCGCGAGTCCAACTCGCACTTGGCTAGTTTTTTTTTAATGAAGTGGGTTTTTATCTTAATTACATTTCCACACACAGAAAATCTGTTTCCCCAAACCACGAACCTCCGGTTTAAAGGTAAGCTCTTTCGCTAATAATTTCTCTATGTATCTATCCTACACGTTGGCATATGTACCCTACATGTACATATGTATCCTACACGTATGCTACATCATCTTGATACATAACGCACACACGGATCTCGGTTCACAAGACTAAAGGTGTCCGGGCTTACTCGCAAAATGGATGTGTACACATTGCGTTTAATTATCATCAATTAATTATCATTAAGCGCCATTGCCGTATAAAACACGGTAGGTAAACAATTTTGCGATGCTTTGAAACAAACTTCTGTATCTAGAAAGGAATTTGCGTGAATTTCTATAGGTACAAAATATTTTTTATTTGTATTGAGAGAGTATTTTACATTGTGAGGGTTTTTTTTTTTGGAGTTATTTTTAAATTTTGTGTGTAAGGACTTTTTGTGTGTTTATATGGCTGGATTATTTTTTACAAGTCAATAATTTTTTAGATCTAGCTTATTTTCATAGACTATCTACGGAAAAAAAATACACGTTAAATGTAGTTTAAATAGGCCACCATTCTAAAGATAGCATATAGCTTTGTGGTATTAATTTCGTACAATCAATTCTAAGAAGCAATTTGAAACCATTCTTATCATTATTATAACGTCCCCATAAGAACGTGGAGCTACTTTTTTAAGTATGAATAATACCAACCTGTTACTGTCGCACTATACCTACAATTTTGATATCAAACTATTTATTAGTGGCTTTTGTGGACAATATATAATTCAGACTTGTTGTAATGGCAAACATGTCATTTGGTTTAAATAGGTTTTTATTTTTATTATTTTATTATTATTTAGAAAGAAAGATAAAATATTTATTTGGGACACGCACAGGAAATACAACAATAAAAAAAGGACATAAAACTAACAAATACATGAAAACATTAAAAAAATAACATAATAGTGAAAACAAAAACCTGTGCGAGGCCAAAAAGGCTCCTATCTCAGCATGATGCTGCAATATTTAATAAAATAATAAATACCGCAGCGCTGGTATACATAGATTTTACAAAGATTCTTGTGTATTTTGTGAATGTGAGAACGTTGTAGGCTTAATAGACTAGACTTGTATATCATTTATTTTTTGTTAAGTACATTCTTGACAGGCCTACACTATCCTCGTTGTAAAGCATTAACTCCTAATAAAATATTACTCGTTCAAATTTCGACAGTGTGTAATATTTAAAACAATGATGAAAAACTGTTGTCAAGGGTGGCGTTGATGAGTCGTCCTGGGGACTCCGGAGATTGTTCCCGTTTGCCACGGCCGTGCATCAAATATTCTACAAGTTTATTCGTACTAAACGCTTTCACTGAAAATGAGACTATAAAGTTTCCGGGCGACGCAAAATGATTCTATTACGAATATGAAATGTTATTACCTCGGACGGATTAGAAGCAGAAGCAGGTTCTCACAAATGAAATTGCTTCTCTCCTTTGGAATCCATTCTAAGGATGAATGATATAATTCGTACGAGTAAAGACTTTGTCGAGTTGGATGCGATTATTAGAATCGTTTTCGACAATGGTGACAGCATCCCGATATGATGTTGTTAAAATTGTCACACCCAATCCCCAAAAAAAAATCAATGACAACGTCAGATAATTTGATTCAATCAGGAATATCTTAATTAACTGTTTTTGTAACAGATTATCAGATAATAAAATATAAGCGTCGATAAAGGCTCAGTTCAAATTGAAAGGGCTCATTGGATTTTTAGAAAATTGGATTTTATGTGGAGGGGTGGCAATAACGCGCTTACTCGTATATTTTAAAATAAATTGCTTATTATAATACCTACGGCTTATCGCATTTTAGCTATCGTAAACTGCTATGAAGGCAATTTAACCAACATTGAATAGTTTGGGGATGTAGAGTAAGGCGGATATGGCGTTACAGGCCTATTGTTACATTTGCAATAACGATATTGTAAACTAGTCATTATGATAACGGTATTATTATTAAACTTTCCTATTTCGATCCCGAAACAATTGTTCTACTTCTTGTGTTGCTTGGTTACGGCTCAATATATGGTTTTGGGTGTGTTTTTGATCACCGAAATAATTTTGTAGAACAGACAAAGTTAGATTGGTTCTTTCTGCTTTTGTTCTCGTGAAAAAAATGTATTAACATATTGGCAATAGTTATGTTAATACGAAGGCATAAATTTCTTCTTTCACCTCACGACATAGTCCTATCAAGATGAAACATTCCACAATTTTTGCGTAGAACTACAGTCTGGATGGGAAAACTCTTTATTTGTTACAGCATATTTTTATGTGCTGCCAGTGATCGTTCAATATTTTTATAGGCTGCGAATGCAAACGACCAGAAGGAGTGAAAAACTATCCAAAAACACATCACGATTTGTCAGAAACTGTGCCAGATTCATTGCTTCCTCATCCTGGTATTTTCCGACACTTTTCATCTCCCTCCTACCAAAACCCACTATTATTACATTATGTGGTCAACACTATTCTCACATGGTCATTATATTCCTAGCTTACCTATTTATTCCAATTGGTATTACCTAAAAGCTAGGTCAGCGATAAAATACAACTAACATCACTTTTACACATCATCTAAATTGACACAAAAATATTCAATACATTGTGTTAATTTATTTATTTTATTTCCAAAACACTTAGACTATGTTCTAAATTGGTTTTAGCCATTGCTTCATTTTTACATTGGTACATTGATTTTACAACGAAAACCTCTCAGGGTTCCAGCGTTGTGTCGGATACGGCGGGAGGAAACACCCGGGTGTCACCACTGTGTAGATCGCCCGGAGGACACGGTGGAGCATACGGTGGAGGTCTGCCCGGCTTGGGCAGAGCACCGCCGTGTCCTCGTGGAGGCGATCGGCGGCAGAGATCTCTCGCGTCCGGCCCTGGTTCAGACCATGGTATGGAGCGAGAGGGCATGGGCAGCCGTCACCTCCTTCTGCGAAGCAGTAATGCTCGCGAAGGAGGAGGCGGGACGGTTGAGGGAAAGGCAAATTTCGCGCCTTCTCGCCCCTAGCCGCCGCAGGAGACGCCCTGGGCGTCGGGAATCCCGGGAATTCCGGCCACCGTAGGCGCGGGCTTGCGGACGGTGAGCAACAGGCAGGTCACCGTCCGGTAAGGACCAGGCCCGGGTCGACGGCGCGTTGTATTCCACGCGCGCCTCAAAGAGATGTTGTCAGCACAAATGTAGGGGTCCACTAGGGCCGATGCCTGCCGGGGTCGCGGGAAGGTACTAATGGGTCACCGAGGCCCCTGGCAACACAGGCAACAGGAAGGAATACGGGTGGGTTTTAGTCAGTAACAGTCTGACACACCCTCCCGCTCCGCCCAGAGCGGGAGAAGTTATTTGATGATTTCCCATCCAAAAAAAAAAAAAGTTTCCACCGTTAAAAGAATACCTAAGAGCTAAGAGTTATCTACGTTTCTTTTAATTTTACTTCTGTTCAGATTTTAATTAAATATTTAGACAAATAAAAAACTGAAGTGTTAATCGACTTTTGTCACTGTATACCTACTTTATACTAATGAATAAAATGTTACCTTTAATTCACCAAATTTCGCGATCAATCTTACCTGAAAAACAAAGAAAACAAACAATTAATACCAGGTATGTATAAATATGCCTTATTCATTGCAACAGTTATCCGTGACAGGGTGGGCAGATTTCCAAGCGGATTCGAACCTAAGACCGTTGGCATGACTTGAAACCAGATGTTATAACACATTGGCTTTAACGACCACGAGTATTTATGCCTATTCTGGTAAAACAAAGATCCAAATTGTGGCTGTCTGTATGTTTGAACTAAGTTTGGGAAATACTGGGTCAAATTATGTGCGATTTACGAAACAAGTCAATCAATTCAAAGATTTGTATATTATTGTAGGAGTACAATACAGGGGTAAACAATTAATAAGTCATGAATATTTCATTTTAAGAATTTTGTATAAGAAACAAATAAAGATTGTTGTTTCCTTGTTGAAAATATTGTGAATGGTTTTTGTAAACCCCATTTCGCATGAGTTTAATTGATCATCAACTAATTCCCATTTTGATATGAATGGACACTCTAATATAATAAATGTCCCTGTTTGAGCTTTCCTCAACAAATTCCCACTTTGGTACGCTATAAATAGTTACTAATAATAGTAACTAATAATAATATATTTTTATTTCTCTCTCCACAAACGTTGGCTTAGAATTAACATCTTAGGACTAGACAATAAATGTAGACAAAAGCTCCTTTGCGAGAGACTGGAGTCCGTACTAGGGAAATCCTGTGTTACGGATCTCCAGGCTCCTAGTGTTTAGGTCATCTTATACGAGTAGTACATTACAGAAGTTTAAAGTACAAACACAAGCATATTGTAATTACTATGAAAGAGAAGCAAAGGAAGGAAAACAATTAAAAAAAAATTAAAACAAATAAAAAGAATAAAAAAACAATATATAAAGTAACTGCGACCAACTTGGATGTAACGCGGTTGGTCTTAGTTCAAACCTAACCAAACCCTTTTTATCGGGATGACCTAGCTTAGTTACTGACGACAAACTTTGCGCAAAGGCTAGAAAAATAAACGAGACACAATTATTTAAAAAAAAGCTATTATCATTAGAAGACCAAAATTATTTAACGGAAAATTTAATTTAAAAAAAAACGAATATCGTAAGAAGATGAAAAGTTTTTTAGAGGATTAATTTAATACTTCCTCAATATAACTAAGATATAACATAAATATATTAAACTAGTAGTTCTTTAATAAAAAGCATACCCGGATCTTATCCTCGAATCAATCATCGAGCGGAACTTCTAAATATATTTCATAGGCGGAATAGTTACATGTCATCAAAATTACAAAAAAGCCAAGTAACTGCGACCCGCTTGGGTGTTGCCACCAACGCGGTTGGTCTTAGTTCAAACATAACCTAACCCATTTGACCCTAGCTTAGTTACTGCGACCAACTTTAAGAAACCCAGCCTAGTGTGTATCAGACAACGCACAATGAAGGGTTCCATATTTAGGATTTATCTATCTCAAGAAGAAACTTAAAATTGTAGTTTTAATTTTTTTCTCTGTTACGGTTGTACTTAATATTGATTCGTACATAAAATCAAATATACCTAATTAATAAATAAAAATAACTAAAACTATACAGAAACTAAAATAGGGCGTCGAAACATTCATCCCCATCGCTATCGACTGGTAATGTACCCAAGAGACTGGCGGCATTGCCACGTTGTATGGCAATGCTTAGCCTCTGGCCAAGGTAAAAGCCAGCCCTTGGGTCACCGGAAGTTGTAGTTGAAAAACATGTTCTCCCATGTACATTCCAACTGCAAATGTTTGTACGCACAATATTGAGAAATTGACCATGTTATTTTAAGGCCATAGATTTCTTATAGATTTTCCTGTAATCTATAGGGGAGGTCAGCTCAAAGCGGCCCTAGTAGGGAAAGCGATCACGCTTCATTTTTAGGTTATTTGAAATGGTAGCGCGACGTTGCCATTCTGCCGCATAACCAATCTCCCGCCCCACGCCGATCAGTCATTCGGTAGCGGTGGGACCGAGTGCGTGGCTGCAGTGATGAAAAATATTTTTTTGTGTTTTGTAAAAAAAATGCAAGATAAGTTCAATCACCTGGTTTGGTCAAACCTCTTTATATTTCAATGCTTTTATTATACGTGTATTGTTACTTATCTATTTGGCTCTGTTTGTATTCTATTTTCTCTGAAATATAATAAAAAATGTGCGAGAAGTTCAGTAATAAAACAAAATGGCCGAAAAAGGCAAAGCGGCCAACTGTGTACAATATAAGAAGTTATAAGAAAAAGGAAATGTTGATTATCTTATACAAGGTGTCGTTTTGCAACCACATCAAATTCAAGGAGGTAAATATGCTAATGATTCTCGACACAAATCAATAATAAAATAAGTAGGAGTTTTTTTTATTTATTTTTTTCTAATTTTCGGAAACTGGCATGTGTGGGGCACCCTTGTTAAAACGCGGCCCGTGTGATATCGCACTGTTACTGCCCTTTTATACACACACTACCGCACACGCAACGGGGTGATTCTGTTCTGTGAAAGTGGTGTATTTTAAAATACCGTCAAACTTAAATAAATAAAAAAACAAATATGTATTCATTATTGAGCAGGTATCGTAATTTTATCTGATTATATATGATTTTCATAGCAGCCTCCTGGAATTTGACGAGGATGCAAAACGACACCTTGTATAAATAAATGTTAAATAATAATAAATCATATTTTTAAATATTATTATTTTGTCAAGCACGATATTTTTCAACAAAAAACATTATACATTTCTTGGCGGCCACTTAGGCAAAGCAGTTTTTTAACAAGTTTTCGTAATTTACAAATCATATGATTATTTTTACATTTGCGCGAATTTGAATTTCACCTAACAAAAATTTTATAAATTCTCTGGCTCTAGGTATAAAATTCTCTTCAAAAGTCTATAGTTTAATAGGTTTTTTTTTTTGTAACTTAAAGTTAAGGTGGCCGCTTTGAGTTGACCTCCCCTAAGTATAGAACTAAATACGATAACGTGACAAGGAACGAGATAGACTTCATTATGACGGATAAGAGGCACATATTCAGAGATGTCTCCGTGACCAGCAGGTTTAATACCGGAAGCGGTCACAGGCTTGTCCGAAGCACAAAGTATCAGTTTTCGAGCTGAGAGAATCCGCATGATGAGGCCTACGCTCCGTCCTACGCAGCTCCAAGCCGCTCTAGGATCCGAAAGTTCCAACAGGAACTTTAAAATCGATTCGCCCTACTGAAAACACAGGCACTGTCGACGAGGTGGTCAAAGTACTACGTGACGTGTCCCGCAGACTTTTCACGTCGCAGCGAAAAAGCAAGGTGTCCAAACTTTCCTCGGATACTCTCGGACTTATTGAGAGACGAGAGTTGCCATCCACGCAGCCGTCTTCGTCACGTAAGAGGGCCTTAAACTTAAAAATTCGAAAACTGACACGACGCGACCTTCGGTGCTCCAATACCTGTGACATTATGGTCGCAATTGAGTAGAACCGATGGTCGAAAGTGTTCGCTCAACAATTAGGAAGAATTTCCATTTGACGAAACTGGGAAGATCGTGACTTCGAAGTCCGAGACACCCAAGGAAGTTGATGATTTATACGGACACTTGTACTCAACGCGGACGGCGATACCAGAGAAGCATAGTGAAGATGACCATCGAGCTGAATTAACGTGCCACTACAAGGAGGACATCCCGGAAGTCGACCAGTGCGAGATAAGGGCAGCTCTCCAGCATCTAAAGAACGACAAGCCTCCTGGTGATGACGGAATAACGACAGAACTCCTTAAAGTTGGCGGGGCTCCAGTCCTGAAAGAGCTGGCGAGTCTCTTCAACTCCGTCATCCAAGAGGTTACAACGCCCGAGGCGTGGAGCAGAGGTACGGTGGTTCTGTTCTTAAAAAAGGCGACAAAACCTAGCTAAAGAACTATAGATCCATCTCACTTCTGAGCCACGTACAAGCTGTTCTCAAGGGTCGTCACGAACCGTCTCGCCAGGAGACTTGACAAGTTCCAGCCACCAGAACAAGCTGGTTTTCGAATAGGCTTTAATACCGTAGACCACATCCATACTGTTCAGCATATTGTGCAGAAGACCGAAGAGTACTCGTACAACCAGCCGCTGTGTGTGGCATTTGTGGACGAAGCCTTCGACTCCATCGAAATATGGACAGTTCTGGCCTCTCTACAACGATGCCGAATTGATTGGCGCTACATTGAAGAGTTGTTTTTATGGCACTGCTACGATGACTGTCCAGATCCAGGAAAAAAAACCAGTCCTATCCAACTGCTCAGGAGAGTGAGACAATAGACAACAGGATGTGATATCCCCGAAACTGTTCACCAATGCGTTGGAAGACATCTTTAAGACATTGGACTGGACTGGACAGGGTATCAACCTAAATGGCGAGTACATCTCACACCTTCGTTTTGCCGATGACATCGTCACAATGGCAGAGACGTTGGAACAATTAGACCAGATGCTGAACAGCCTAAATGGAGCCTCTCGGCGGGTTGGCCTCGGCATAAATTTAGACAAGACGCAAGTCATGTACGATTCGCACGTCTTGCCGAGTTCTATCCACATCGAAGGGTCGCTGCTCGAAGTTGTGAAAGAGTACGTCTACCAAGGGCAAGTTATCCAGCTCGTAGGCACAACTTTGAGAAAGAAGCCGACAGAAGCATCCGGTTGGGTTAGAATTCGTCAAGTCTTTTCGTCGCCAATCCCACAGTGTTTGAAGACTAAGATCTTCAAGTAGTGCGTCCTGCCCGTTATGACATACGGTGCCGAAACGTGGACACTGACAGTCGGGCTGGTTCACAAATTCAAGATCACTCAGCGCGCCATGGAGCGGGCTATGCTCGGAGTTTCTTTTAAGGATAAGATCAGAAATAAAGTTATCCGGAAGAGAACCGGAGTTACCGACATAGCCTGCAGAGTAAGCAAGTTGAAGTGGCAGTGGGCTGGCCATGTTTGTCGAAGAACCGATGGCCGTTCAGCAGACGAGTTCTGGAGTGGAGACCGCGTATCGGTAAGCGTAGTGTGGGACGCCCCCCGGCTAGATGGGCCGACGACCTTAAAAAAATGGCTGGGACAGATTGGATGCGGCAGGCGGAGGGTATTATGGCGCAGCCTGGAAGTCCAGACCTATTTCCAGCAGTGGACTGTTATATAAAAAATACAAAATTATAGTTATATGCTTCCATGAGTGGAAGCATATAACTAAATTTTGTATTTTTTTCAAAACTTTAGGCTCAGTAGTTTCGGAGATAAAGGGGGACTGATAAATTTCATCTATTTTCTTAATATAAAATAATATATTTGAGACCCTAACAGTAAGTTCTTTCAATTGATATGTCACTTGGTAGTTTGCATTTTTTTTTAATTTCTTTTTTTGCCCCGAAAGCTGACCCCCTAATCAAAATTCATTTATTGTCGTTACACGTCCGTTTTTGGGTCATAAATATGTGTACCAAATTTCTTTTCAAAACTTAATCGGCCCGTTAGATTCGGGGCAAACTGGCTGTGGATGTATGGTGTGATGTATGTGTGTGGATGTACAGACAGACAGACAGACACACGAGTGACCTATAAGGGTTCCGTTTTTTCATTCGGACGTACGAAACTCTCAACAGACATCATCATTTTCTAATGATGAGAATTTTGGTCTTCTGACCAAAAAGTTTTTAGAGGATCAATTAAATATTTCCCTAAAATAACTAAGAAATAAAATAAACATATTAAACTAGTTCTTTTAATAAGCATACTTGGATCTTATCCTCGAATTACTTGAGCGGAACTTCTAAATATATTTCAAAGGCGAAACAGTTACAAGTCCCCACCTACTTAACCCATTAACTCTTGCTAAGGATATGTTTTTAGTGGTCTCACTTTACTAAATGCTCGCTATGTAATGTTTATTTTATTTAGTGAGGCATAGCTATAAGGTTGAAGGTATTTAGAATATTTTTTCTGAGAAATATATTGAGTAAATTGAACTTATAGGTAAGCTAACGATGGTTAGTTTTTTTTTTTATTAAATGGCCGCACCCTTTTACATGAGACTTATAACACAATAATTTGCGACATGTGGGTATAATGCCTATAAAATGACTCAAGGAAAGTAATAACAGTCAGTTATAAAAAAACTGAAACAAAAGTTGATTGCCGAAGTCAAAGTTAGACAAAAAAATAACTTTCAAAAAGACTCCTACTATAAACCATTCTAACCGGAACACGTAACTGACCTGCTTCATTATATTTTCATTTAACATTTTCAGTCATTCTCCTGCGATGAAACCTAAAACTGCCCATCATAAAAACAAATCGCTAATCGCTTCCGATCCTAACAAGCGCGCTACCTAAGGTCCAGTGCAACGGTGCGTGAGGCCCCACAACCCACGGGCCGCATGTCTCTGGCAGGCCATGAAAACAAATCGTTCATAATAAAGCATTAGGTGTAGGACCTTGTACTGTCTTCAGTGGCTGTTCTCGATAATTGGACTCGGTGCGAGGGTATGTTTACAGCTTTATTGTAACAGGAGTAGAGTAGAGGCTTTTTATTGTTATTATTGTTGAGGTAGTATTGTGATCGAAGAGGAATTTATGCGATATAGAACAGTTTTTATTTTTTATTGTTTTCAAATAATTTTATGGCAATATTTACTCACAAAAGAAAGCATTTAACTTGTCCGAACGTCTAAAGGTGGCAGAATATTAATTGGTAGGTATTTTACATCTTTGTAACATATTTTCTGGAATAAAGGCTCGTGCAGACTGAAGCAACATCGCGACGGGCAACAATATGCCTGTCGAGCCCGTGATATCGCGCTAGTCTGCACGAGCCTTTATGCTGAAAAATCTGTCTGATTTCATGCTTTCTGGATTCTAATTTTAATTTTATTGTTGTCACATAATATTATGGCATATTTAGTCACAAAATAATGCATTCAACTTGTCTGAAGGTGTCAGGGTGGCAGAATATTAATTTGTGGGTATTTTACATCTTTAAAACACATCTAATGAAATAATGCTGAAAAATCTGTGTGACTTCATGCGTTCTGGTTTCAAATAATTTTGTTATCATTGTCAGAATAGGTTGACAATCTGTGTAAGGAACGGGAACCCATCCGCAGACGCAAACTGACTTTGCAAATAGCTTGCTGTGTAATTAAGGCTACAAACAAATCATTGCGGAAAAACGCGGTGGCATTACGCACGTGAAAATCCGCTCAGATTTGTCCCTAACCTAAAATCCTCAGAACGATTGTCTCACGCGCCTTAAATTTAGCCACAAACCTCCTTGCCAAAAGCTTACTATCAGGTCCATGATAACATAACATTGTTGAATCACAAAGTCAGTAAAACAAATCATTGCCCATTTATTTCGGTCTATTTCATCTTTGTCTCTAACATCTTGTGATTAATAATTTCCATCCATTGCCTACGCACTTACACACCACTTTGTAATTGTCGCTTATATCGTTAATTATCTGTATCGCTTTATTTAAATTATGTTCAGGGAGATTTACGACGAATATTATTCAGAATAACGTAATATTGTAGTTATTTTTAACTTTAAGTAAACGAATTAATAGGTATAAAATGAAATAATATTCTACTATAATTGAAATTGTTGGATTTATAATAATTATGTTTATTTTAAATTAATTCAGCAAAATAACAGCCACGAAATACAAAAAATAAATAAATTGTGTAAGCAAAATAAATTTTCTGCTATCACATCAGCAAAATTCTACAATCACTCATGAAATACGTCTACCTAACGTCTTTCTAATTACAGAACACATTTCAGAACTGCTGAAAATTACGTTTTTGCGAATCTGTGTCATTAGTGTAACACTGAGTAAAATTGACTTAATAACTCATGAAAATATCTCAGTAATCGCTCCATGTAATAATTCCAGTGGCCGCAACATCTTGACAAATTAGATTTTTAGCGGGTATTGCTAGCTAAGACTAAATTACAGCTGACTTTGAGTCGAGTGCAGGCTTTTAAACGTGAATTAGAGGCTACGTCGCTCAAACCTTAATGGCGTATTGTGACTGAGTGAATGTCACGAAAATTATGTGGCCGTATCGAGATTTTTAACCGTAGCACGGCTATGATGGCTAGAAGGATGGAGATTAATTTATGATAGAGTGTTTAAGCAAGGAGCTTTTACAATTTGATGAAATTGAAATTTAATAAAATTCCAGCTACAGTGTTCATTTTAGGTTAAGTTCACACAATATTATCGTTTGTTGAATTGCATAATCCATTGTGATTATGCAATTCAACAAACGATAATATTGTCAAGCATCACAAGCTTGCCAAAAACACGAGTACGACTCACACAAGGCCGAAAGGGGAGAGCTATAACAACCACATACAAAATGGATGTTCCATCATACCTTTGCGTCCATATTAAATATTAAAACAAACCAAACCGAGTTAAAGCGATCATAACGATTGCGCTCACAAACTTTTTGTTTGTTTTTCAAAATCCGCTTAACAAAACATACGTTTTAAATTTTACACGTATGCCTACAATTGTTAGGTCGGAGTCATGATATTATAACATTGTGGGCAGCAACGCGCGGCGTAGCAACATAATCGTGCCAGCCCGCCATCTGCCGGAAGTTTTACAATGTTTATGAGCTCCATCGGGAAGCGTACATAAATTCTGACGATTGGACGTGTACAAACGATAACGATACAATGGTTTGACCATATTAAGCCCCATAATTGTTTACAAGAAGCTTAGTATAGCCTAAAATGACATTATCGTGAACAAAGTGTTTGTTTGACCAACAGTCCATAAAGCCTTATTACGTACTTAGGTCTCGCCACCAAACATTTCGTTCTACACAGTTCAGTGATCCGCAATCTTAGTTTCTTGCAAAAGACATAAACTTCCGAATATTTTTATAAATAAAAGGATTGTAAATCTTGTTAAACTCGCAAAGTTAAAGTTAGCCAATGATATACAACGTAACAAAGTTAGCGGACATCTACAAAACAGGAAAGAGTCCCAGAATCATTTTAAATTCAGTATTAATCCTCGAACCCAGTCCCGAGCATCGTTTCTTCCATACTTTGTGGGATTTCCGAAAGAAAGCTGCTTCTACAAACTTCTATCCGAACTCCCGTGTAATCTTACTTATAAAAATAAACTTTTGCATTAACTGATTTCGAATCAGGGGCGAGGAAGTTTCGCAAGGTAGGCCAGCCTACCGCTGGTTCCGTACAAGTTGCAGAGTCAATCAGCCAGAAAATAGAAACAAATAAATACACGCTTAGGTAGTTTTGACTTGATAAGCGTAAGTAGACTTGGGCTCAAATTTATGGAAGAGTTCGGCAGATAATGTGAAAGTTGGCAGATAAGACAGGCTTTACTAGGCTTCGGCGTGCGCTCTGAAAAGCTGAATATTACCGACTGAGCCCGAGTACTTGGGACAGGTTATGTTATATCAATATTTATATGTTATAGCACATACACACGAACACTTGGACAGTTTTGTGGTGCTAAAAATTGAGCAATAAGTTTTCGTAGAACATTAATACTTTGTTTACACGTGTATGTGCTCGTTTACAACTTCACTGCTCAATTTCTGATTATTACTTATTTTCCGTGTACTCGACTTATGAGAAATACACAGTTAATTGGCCATCACTTCAAAAGAGAGACTTGTTCTATCTACCACAGTGGCAACCAATTGGCAGATTTAACGATATCACATTTCGTATATTTAGGAATTCTTACAATTTGTTTTATTCGGTCGAGTTCCTAGTATATTTTTTATCGAAAGGAAAATTTTTATAGTGACAGAGAATTTTTGTATCTAAAATTATATTTGGGTATTTTAAAGAAGGATATTTTTTTTCGTAGAAAAAGAAAAAATTGGAAGTATGGTCTTATGGCAAAGTCTTTTCAACTATATGTTGTATGTTGGGGTCGGCTTCCAACCGGATTCAGCTGAATACCAGTATTTTACATGGAACGACTGCTTATCTGACCTGTACAACCCAGTTACTGGGTAACACGATACCTCTTGGTAAAACTGGTTGTCAGAATTTTGGGGTTCTGACGACCCGTAACAACTGTCAAAGATCTACAAATGACAGCCGAGCCCATCGTCTTAACGCGCTTTCCGAAACACGGGTCTTGCTATGTAAAGACGGTCACCTATCCACGGACCAACCGCGGCAAGCGTAGCTTAACCTGACTATGGATAATGTACCTACGCTTATCTGTTTATATTCGCCATTTCAGATGTCTCGCTGATGGTTGCGCGTGTGTTAGCTCCCTTCAAAATGGTTAAGCTGAATAGTGCTGATCCATGCATCATGTTCGTGAACGGGCGCCGTCAGTTGGGACTGGTCATCTCTTACCTGCCTCGGCTAATTTTTAATTATTTTATTTTGAAATAGTTTTTTTTTGTTTATTTTGTTGTACTATGGACGTTTTTTATCGTCCTATTATTTAGTTATAAATTCAACATTATTTATACTAAGCTTTATGTAACAATATAATTTAAAAGAGTGTCCATGGAGTTTCTTGTCCGCTCTTCTCCCTAGGTACCTACAACGCTTTGTAATGGGCGACTAGCTACATATTTCTAGCTGACCGACTCCTTGACAATTTAAAAGTGCCTGTAAATGGTTTAATTGAAATAAATGCTTTGAGTTTGAGTTTTCAAGAGATAGCGCTAAAACCGACATGAATTTAGAATATTGGTAGCCATCATGAATTATATTACGTTGAATTATCATGTTTAATTGATTTCATCAATATTGTAAATCCAGTGAACTGTTAGTAAAACAACAATGATTTTTTGACTTGATTTAGTTTAACTTTCTTCAATTGAGAATATTTATTACAAAAATATTTAGATACGATTTCAACCCCTTTTAAAGCCTGTTAGTAGTTTTCAAAGTCAGGTTATGGTTAAAGCCTATTCTATTACTTTGTTTTGTCAGAGAAATGCTCTTGAACCATGCATTTCGAAATGTCATAATAATCAAGAGAACTTTTTGTTTATCCATATTTTATAAGTCCGATAATACCAATCGGATAGACCGCAGAAAATATACCGTTATTATCATAATTCGAAAGTTAAAGTTGTCGAAATTCGGAACAAAGCAAAAGTCCGAATCCAAAGTACGACGAATTCTTTGTTAACGCTTAGCATTCTGAAGCGTTTGTCTTTGCCTCGCGTCGCCTAAAATAAAATACATCAAAGTTAATCGAAGTCGACTCTCAATTTGAGAGCAACATTCTAATGTCTTAAAATCCTCTGTGAAAGGCTCTCGGCCTTTTCATGCAGAAAGGTCTTGATTTTCGATTTTTTTTTTCATTCCCCTTTCTTTTCGGCGAGCGTCGGAGATACGTGTCGTACTTATACCGGAGCCGGGTGTAATTAAGGTGCAAAGATACCCGAAGTCTACCGCGTAGAGGGGCTCAAGGGCCCTCAATGGTCGGCTGTGTACTCAAAACCGATGAGTGTTACGTAGTCGACGTTACTTCTCTATCCGTGCGTTCAAAGATTCAAACCGAACTTAATTGGGATAAAGTTGCGGTTTTTGTTGCCATTGCCTCGTTAATATTTCTCTTTGAGTTCTTTCTAGCGTGGAATTCAACCGCCAACCTCTCCCTGCGTATCTTATTCATCAAAATAAAAGTTGCTTTAACGACGTTAGATCGACGAGACGGAGCGAAGTCGACTTAATACAACTTACGCACACTAACCTATTATATCGCGCAACTAAATGAACTAGGAGATGAAACAGACAGAAACATCGAAACCAATCTTATTACGGTTCCCTAACTTATATTCCACATTACATTAATTTCTCCGGAGACGTCTCGCAAACTAAGCAATAGCAGCTGCCTGCCCGGTCGCATGTTTATTGAGAAATTGCCTAATCTCGAAGAGCTACAAAACAAAACCACATCGGAAATGTTGAACTAAAGTATTTCTTCTCTCTAAGGATGCTAGTGGTGGTACCCTTGTCTGCGCTAACCGATCACACCCTTAAGGCTCCCGAATTACTGTCCGGGCTGATTACCGCGTCGGCCCCCGCGCCCCGCGTGCCCCGGTGTGCCCCGCGCGGCCCACCGCCCCGGGCCCTACGTCAACTATTGTTTGTGTTCCCTAGTTATAATTTGTGCGCTGGACAAGTTCCATAAACACCAGTCATTTTATTAAATATAAGAAAACTTCCTCGGAACTTTTGTAGTGCGCTCCGGGATCGCTTGTTATTCTATTAGTTATCCAGTTAAACATAATGAGATCGGACAATCGTAACTGCCCGATTGTCTTAATTTAATTTATGAGAATCATTCAATATTTCACGATTCTGTACGATAAATCTCATTTGAATAACTCGTAAACCTGTTTAATGAATTGTTACTGAGTTTAATAAGTAATAAATATTTATAAATGTGTGTGTGAGGGTTCCACGGAGAAAATAAATTTCAATTTGTTGCCTCCTCTGCTTATTCTCATTAGAGTAAAAGATGAGAAAAACATTTTAACAGAATACTTCAACGAATATTTTCTATCGTAAATATTCTTCACACGCCATAAAGGTACACAAAAAAAGGCAAGAGATTTTAATGCTCTTATATTCTTGATTTTCCTTGAAAATGAAAAAAATGTGTTCATTGGTGCGAAACGAAATCATCGTCCCAGATACGTCTTTCAACAACAAAAGCCACCGCGTACGTGTTTAACATACTTTTCGTTAAACAGAACGCAATATTTACTGGCTTTCATGTATCGTCTTAAGGGGATAAATAATGGAGTTGCAAATGTGTGTTTGGCATATGAGGGTAGAAGAACAAGGCTTCTGCGGAAGGAATATGATAATTTGACGTAAAATACGTTGAGAAAAAATACATTAGGAAAATTCAAGCGTCGGTGTTATTGTGGCTGAGGAAAATTAAGTCATCAAGTGGCCAAGTTGTCCCATTCGCAATTCGAGAACGCAGTGTTAGTAACATGAAAAGAGCACTGATCAATTCGGAGAAACAGTAAGTCTAATTTTGCAAGAGTAGCAACACGCTAACATTTTTGATTGGCGTTTATTAATTTGTCATGATAAAGGTGATAACAGAAGTGATATCGTGCAACATACCTAGTTCTTAATGAACATGCACACGTTCAAATTAAACTCACGTTAAAGTTATCATGGGAACACCTATCTTCTTGTAAAATAACTATCTTGATCGTTATCGTCTACGTTTGAGGAGCGTTTACATTGTTCCAGTCAGATTGCTCGTAGTTCTACTTGCCACTTATTGTTTGATTTAAAGATTTTAATATTTATTATTATTGAAGAGAAAAATTATTTAGACGCGTTGAGCGATTTTTGGTAGGTGAACATTTATGGTTTTGCGTCACCGACGTGCTAATATTAACACTTTAACAGTATAACTGTAGCTGTGCATAGTTTTAAGTTTTTACTTTTGTCGGCGGTACCCATGACTGCCCATGTTTTTTTTATTATTATAGAAAGGTGATTATTGTAGTTACATTTACGTTATAATTAAGTCGTAACTAGTAACATGTCAATAACAGAATTAAAAACTGAATGAACTATGATATGAAATGAACCTTTTTGGCGCACACTATTGTTGTTATACATTATTTTCAATTTTTTTATTTTGTTATTTGTATTTTGTTTCACGAACTGTGTCC
Source organism: Atethmia centrago (assembly GCA_905333075.3). Taxonomy (NCBI): domain Eukaryota; kingdom Metazoa; phylum Arthropoda; class Insecta; order Lepidoptera; family Noctuidae; genus Atethmia; species Atethmia centrago. The sequence continues at coordinate 21,088,727 of HG995378.1, read as the reverse complement.
AAATAAACGTTATTCCTTTTTTTCTTTCCTTCTTTCAACTAGTACCAGCTTTGTACCAAAAATCTAAATATGTAGGTATGTTCATGACTGCCGAGATGATGACTAATAGCGAAGTATGGAAGAAAAAAATACATGTTGCGCCGACCCCAAATAAATTGGGATAAGGGCAAGATAATTACGTATGATCATAAGGATGTTCATGTTCAATGAACTTCAGTTGTTTATAATAGTCGTTGTGGATTGAAAACAGATTCCAGTGGTCATTATTACTATAAGTGTTTCTTAATTACTACAACCATCACTGAAATATAGCACTCAATGTAGCAAGTATAGTAGAAAACGCACTATGAAAAAATAAAAATCAATGTTTTAATTCAAATCAACCATCAAAGTTTCAATATAACAAACGATGTCATCTACCTGGATATAAATTGAGTACACTGACCCACTAAACTGTTTAGTGCATATTGAACGGAGCTCCCAAGACGAAGGGCGGAGCATGTCCGACGCATCGGAAGATGGATCGCGCTGGTAATCAGTTAATGCATTATGCGGTTAACTACTACCAAGATGGAAGCGTACAAATATTAGTACGAATTAACCAGAGACACCTCTTGTGTTGGAGAGTGTACTTAGCTGAAGATGAACAAATATTTTAAGAAATTAAGTCAGAACATTTTGTAAGCTGAGCTTGTTAGATTAAGTGCAACGCTGCGTTATGTTGCAAGATGGATTCGCAAGCGATGATTGATACGATAATGATTGATAATATGTCATTAGCACTGCTATAATGAGATGATTGATTAAGACCAAATTACGGCGACAACGACGTAACAATTAACGCATATCAATGACCATACATTAATATAATTTACTTACGCGAATTTAAACGAATGGAAGATGTTAAATAACATATGGCCAGTTTTAATAATTGATGAACAAACAATAAATGAATATTTAAAGTCCTCGCCAGTACTGTGTGTGTGACACCAACAAAGTACAAAACCCGAAAGTAAGGTGCACATTTAAAAGATAGATGGCGTCATTCGGATAATTCTGTTATCAGCTGTGTGAGGGCGCCCCTGCGCTCGTATACTTAGACGGCCGTTTCTTGCGACGTTAAGTCCTTATAAAGGTAACTGTTCCACTGAAAAACTCCTATTTCAGTGACAAAGCACGCTCTTAACCATCCAAGTGAAAATTCTAAGAGATTTTGTGTTTACTCGACTAGATACTATCCCTATTGTTGAGAGCGAATAAAGTTTACTTGATTTTTACCTACGCCTATGGTTTCCCCATTATGTCGCGAGAAGTGGAATGAGCAGCAAAACAAATAGGTACGATTATATCATGTCGCACATTCAGCAGATTACGAAGTGTAGCTATCTCTGGGGACAGAAATATCGTATACGCATAGAAACAGAATTACTTTCTTACCAAGTTTAGATTTATTGGCCATTGCGTAAGTTCGCTCGACAGCGTTTAGTTGTTCTTAATACTAAATCATATCTGTATGATTACAGACTGCTGACGGCTGCAAATAAGGTGAGCGACCGATACATTGGAGATTATTATCGATTTATTATTAGCGATGGAAAGTTCAAAACCCACATCAAACGTGTGCTTAACAAAAACGCATATTTTAAGGACAAAGACTACGTTGAAGACAAGGAAGTTTGGTTATAATTCCTTTTGCTTTCCTGGTTCCTCATAAATAGCATAACTATGTAAATGTCTATTAACTGCTCCCAAATTATGATGTTTATTTTTTAATGTTTTTATGAAATTAAATTAAATATTTGTTTATTTATGGCAACTAGGCCCAGTTTTTATACATACATCTTTGACATATTTTCATTCATTGACATTATATACCTACAATTTTGATATCAAACTATTTATTAGTAGTGGCTTTTGTGGACAGAATAATATATTATATATAAATAGATAATTAATTCAACCTTGTTACAGTTGTAATGGCAAGCATGGCATTTGGTTTCAATAGGTTTTTATTTTATTAATATTTTACATAGATTATTTTATTTTGTGAATGTGAGAACGTTGTAGGCTTAATAGACTAAATTTGTAGGCCCTTTATTTTTTGTTAAGTACCTGGTACTTCTTGACAGGCCTACACTGTCCTCCCATACCTATTAACACTGTAATTTGAAAACATTGTAAAAGCCAATTATTTTTGAAAGAGAAACCGAGGAGTTTCTTGCCGGCTCTTCTCCATAGGAAACGACCAATTGGAACCATGCACCTAGCTACTAACGTTTCATAAGGGCCCATGTAGGTTATGTGAAATATTTTAGTTTTCGATTAATTGATCGAGCGAGCGAAGCGTCTCTACTTCAAATCTGGCAAAATTTGCTTTACTCTGTCAGTTTGTTGGTACTCCTCTACTGGTCGTATTTTACCACCGATCTGAACAAAACTTGGTTTTTACAGGTTGTAACTTTATAGTTTTTATTTTTCCGTCGGGGATTTTTGATTAGAGCGGTTCTTCCTCCAAAAAGGGGCAAAAAGGGGCTACTGGATATCTACCCCTAATAAGATCCGATTTCGATAGTTATTTTTCATGCTGAAGATCTAATGAGGATCTTCGGCGTGATAGCTCCTCAAAATGCAGTAAATTGCTCACTTTTAGATTTCTACCAGTGGAATCGGCCGTTTAACTACTAGATAGGGGTTGATAGGGCACCTGAGACCACCTTCTCATCACAAAATTATGAATTCATCAAAATAGGTGGTACTGCTGTTACTCTTTTTTTTTTTGGATGGTAAATCATCAAATAACTTCTCCCGCTCTGGGCGGAGCGGGAGGGTGTGTCAGACTCTTACTGACTAAAACCCACCCGTATTCCTTCCTGTTGCCTGTGTTGCCAGGGGCCTCGAAGACCCATTAGTACCTTCCCACGACCCCGGCAGGCATCGGCCCTACTGGACCCCTACATTTGTGCTGACGACATTTCCCTCAATCGTCCCGCCTCCTCCTTCGCGAGCATTACTGCTTCGCAGAAGGAGGTGACGGCTGCCCATGCCCTCTCGCTCCGTACCATGGCCTGAACCAGGGCCGGACGCGAGAGATCTTTGCCGCCGATCGCCTCCACGGGGACACGGCGGTGCTCTGCCCAAGCTGGGCAGACCTCCACCGTATGCTCCACCGTGTCCTCCGGGCGATCCACACAGTGGTGATACCCGGGCGTTTCCTCCCGCCTTATCCGCAGGAACCTCCTGAAGCTGTCGTGTCCGGTGAGGACCTGCGTCAGGCGGAAAGTGAGGACGCCGTGGCGCCTCTCTAGCCACTCCTCAAAGACTGGACTTATCGCCGCAATCGTGGCATGCCCAGCACTGGGTTGCGACAACCGTACACTCCATGTCGCCATGAGATCCAGCCGGAGCTCCTTCCGGTGTGCTGCGATTTCTCGCGGCAGCGGACCGCTGTTACTCTGACAACCGACTCCGTCCCGCCCGCTAGCTTTAAACTTTCTTAGACTTAGTACTACTTACCTGAGCTTATTTTATGCTTTTTAGTAACCTACAGCCGCAGTCGGGTTTTTTAAAGTTGGATAGGTATATTAATTATAGAATTTTAAACTGACATGGTTATTTTCGCTACTAAAGTTGTTTAAAACGGGATAATAACCACGTTTTGTTTTTAAAAACATGGTAAATATCCCGTTTTAAATAACTTTTGTGGTATATTAATTGTTGCAAAAAAGTCTGTGCTCGCAAAACCTACTGATCGCAGAACTACTAGTAATATAATTTGTAATTGATGATCTTTGCGTATGTTATTGCCGAATTAAAAATATGTCAGGACAATATGATGAATAGGCACAATGCGAATATTGGAATGTGAATATGCGAAGATTGGGCTCACATTTCGACTGAATATGACACATTCGTTAGCAACAGTGGGTTCGTTTTATCGGTTCAATTCTCCCATTCAGCGTGGCATGCAAAAAGTAATTTGAAATAGTGTGACGCATGAGTGCTTACTTATCTATTTTTGAAGGAACGTAGTCCGCGATCCGTTAAATAGACTTAAAGTGAGTAGAGCCGACTTCCGCGCATGTGTGCCGCCGGCACGCACCGCCTCACTCGTCTTGTCGCCTTGTGCCAGAACATTACGAGAATTATTCTCAACACTGAAACTTATTGCTGCCTTACAAACGAGACTACAAAATTGTTCCCTTAAAACAATTTATTTTCTTATTTAGATTCTTTCATCCGCAATCAGTCATCTACTTATGTTTTCGTCTCTATATAACCTCTACGAGTATAACCATGAGTGTCAAACATGTCTGTTTTGACAAAGCAAATTACTATCAACCAACTACCTAATGAGATCGAAACAACAACAAACAGCAACCAGCCATAACAAATCCACACTATTACGGTTAGTTACAATAATTAAAAGCGCAAATCTGATTTAAACTAATCCCGCGTGGCACGGGATTTAACATTAGAGGCTTGTGCGATAAACACACTGTTATGTCTGAACACAACCATTTCATTATTACCGTAATAAGGTACAATCGCAGGTAAAAGCCTCGTATGACCTACTCATGAAGTATCAGAGGGCAAGGCAGAGTTCCGCTAGTGGCTAGTAACAATGACGACGCAGATAAAGAGGGTCGATAACGTGAAATAGCAACGTGAAAACGTGGCGAGAAAATAGCATTATTAACCTCTTGGGCATAATACGCGCGCCACTGCGCCAGATATGGTAATGATTATGTAAATCCTCCACTCACAGGTACATCTCAGGAACGTTATATACTTATTAAAACCAAGATTGCCACACCGAGGATCCCATCTGACAAAAACTTTGGGGCAACCCTCACTTCGCAAGTGTTTACAGGCGCTCAATTTTTACGACGTTAGTAATTCGAAATCTCGGGTTCCCTGAAATCGGACCATCGGCGTTGCAGTCTTACTTGGCGACTCTCTTTTCAATTTTCTTAGTTTCCCGCTCGAAGCAGGCAAGCATTGTATGGTAGATTCTTATCTCTCTCAAAAGCTATTTAGCTAAATGGAATTTACAGAGCCCGCACTGCAGTTCGACGAAGTACATTGTAATATTTAAAATCTTGAAATTTGAGTCTAAATCCAGGCATTGTATTACGTGTCTAAGATTTTTCAAGATTCATTTTACTGTGTTCCAGTTGCGGTTTCTTTAAATTATGCACTTTGCCAGATTGAAATGGTGGGTCCTTTTTGAAATGTTCCAGACTTACATAAAGGAGAGTTAAGTATTATTTTAAGCGTCTTACTTAGTTTTGTTTCAGTAGTCGATGAACACTGCTTCACAATTACACAGCAGCGTTGTTGAAAATGTTTAACTTTAAGTACCTAATTGAGCCCCGTTAATCAAGAGAACGAAGTTTTCACAAGTCCTTAAATTATTTACCTCAAACATAAAACATCGACATTCAAAGCGTTTCTGGAATATTTTCGCTTACACAGACGTCGGGCAGAACACAAAGTGAATTATACTCGTACGAATAGAAAATATTGAAAGCGAGCTGAGAGCATCAAAAATACTGACGCTGAATCTTGTTAATGAACTTAATGAGTGAAGGAGCCGGGAGTTGTATAGCGCAGGAACTTTACGAAAGCATCTTGCAAGTTTCAATTCCGAATGCTGTTACAACATTGGGGAGACTTGAACAAGTAAGGAACAAAATGAAATGCATCATAAAATAAATGCCACGTAATTTCTGTCTCATATTTCAACATCTTCGGTTGTGCACGGATTGTTCATATGGTTTATTTTTATTTTACCTACCTTGTAGGTCGTACCGTTCATTTTTGCTCTGTTTGTTGGTGGAAACAGATTTGTAGTGTACAATAAAATACTATATTTGTGTCTATATTTGTGCCGGTCAGTCCCCATTGACTCCGAATAGGAGTTTCACTCCTCCAACCGTCAGTCCCCACTGACACCTATTCGGAGTCTTTGGGGCGCGCGGTTTGCAACTCTATTATAACGGATAAGCACCTTATTGCATTATAATAGAGTTGCAAACCGCGTGGCCCAAGACTCCTATTCGGTGTCAGTGGGGACTGAAGGGTTCGGGAGTGCGACTCCTATTCGGAATCAATGGGGAGTTACCGGTTAACGCTTAATTAACCACTCAACGATTCACTGACATTCATCATCATCTACAATCATCATCATCATCTGCCTAGTCTTTGCCCAACTATATTGGGGTTAGCATCCAGTCTAACCGGATGCAGCTGAATACCAGTATTTCATATAGAGCGACTGTCTATCTGATCTCCACAACCCAGTTACTGGGTAACACGATACCCCTTGGTAAGACTGGTTGTCAGACTTTCAGGCTTCAGACTACCCGTAACAACTGTCAAAGATCTACAAATAATAGCCGGGACCAAACGGCTTAACGTGCTTTTCGAGGCGTGGAGGGGTCTTGGTATGTAAACATCACCCATCCATAGACCAACCGCGGCAAGCGTCGCTTAACTTGATCGATCGATCCGTGCGGCTGTTATTACTTAGCCACAAGCCCCTCGACAATTTACTGACATTATTATATTACAAAAGGACAGTAAGAGTAAAATCTTCCGAAATTATTTGATTCACTTTTCCACAAAGATACCTATGTAACATGTAACACACATAGCGTGGAGCAGGGTTCAGCACACGCTGGCACAGGCAGGAAACTAGCTACACTTTCCCCTTTCACGTCGGGCAAGTGATCATCTATTTCTTTACATGAATGCTGTACCTGAATTCGACTGTAATTCTAAAATCTCGCAGAATAAATTGCTACGTGCAGCACAATCCAACCCTACTCTAAATAAAATGAATTTCAAAAGAAATATGCTGATGTAATTAATTTAAAAGCTACAGAAAAGAAAAAATGAAAATGTTTTCATCGTATCAAAACTTCACTATTTCAAGCCGAGATACTCGCGAATAAAGACTTTTTTATTTTAACGTCAAAGTTTAGTTCGAAGTTCACTAATTTAACATCGAACTGGGAGCTCCTAAAATAACAGATTACAACAGGCATAATCATGAAGTTTTTACCGTACGACGTAACTCGTACATAGTTATGTAAATGTGTGAGGCTCGTTTTTGCTAGGATTAAGGTTTTGGGTCTATTGTAATGGGAAGATTTGTGTCAAACGCGGCAAATCCAACGACCCGAACAATTACGCGAGTACAAATGATAATTTGAAAGTTAATTCAGAAATAAATTAAAATATTGTAGGTACCTCTATTGTATTTCCACACAATTTACATTCCCCAGCGATAATAAATTTTGACAAAAACCACTTACGCCGCATAGACTGTCGGAAATATAATCAATCATGTTTGCAAAAAAGACACGTTGAATAAAAAAGGCATTGATAAAAAGGAGACAGCAAAATTGACACTAGATGTAATAAAAAGATTGGAAAATAATTTCGACAAAAAGCAAGTCTCCAAAATTCACGTCAGACACTCAGTAAAATGAAATACGTAGTCGGCACCGGCCTTCGGCAAATGGTTTAATATCGAAATGTGATCACTTAGCGCAATCTCTCACAAAAGAAAAAAAAACAGGAAAAGCCCCGAATGTACTTAGCTTTTACCAGAAACCGAAATATGTTTCAATTTTTATTAAAACTGGCAAAAGGCAAAACTGGATTGATAGCTTTTCAATCCAATCCTTTATTTGGTTGATGTGCAGAAATGCGTTTTTGTCTGTTTGATTTTTGAAGAATGTTGTTTTCGCATTCCGTACGGTTGAGCAGCGTTTAAATTAGAAAAGGCCAAAGTTGTGGAGCACAAAGTTGTGGCTGGAGCACGACCCCACTTCGCCACTTACTCAAATGAAATGCGTGCTTACCGGGCCTTTTGCTAGACCCCTTGATGTATAGGCTCTTTTACGAAAACAGCCATTGGTTATGAACGAAATTAAATCAATTCTGCCGCCCTGTTTCGTAACGTAATTACAACTTTTAAGATTTGATTTATCACTAAATATAATATGTACTTACTAGCTTCCGAATGGTATTAACTTTTACAGTGCTGAGATTTATGAGTTTTTATATATTTTTGCCATATAAAAACACTGACTTCTCTTTCCCTTTTGTCGTTTTGGTTATTGGCAACCAGAAAATAATTGTTGTATTGCACATTTCGGTAACGTAAACCGAATTTCCCTAACTCCTAGAAACAGTATAAAACCAAGCGTGAAACGCATTCGAAATTCACTTTTGAAACCAACACTAAATTGCACTCACCTGCTGTAACTTTTCCGAAAAATACTATTGGCTTAGTAAAAAGCGATACATCACGCCATTTCATTGATAACACAATAATCCACCAGACATCAAAGCCTTTAGTCCTTATATTGATTCCGATGTTATTTTAGGCCCCAACAAAAATGGTTCCGTGAAACCGTATAAAAAAGTATGAATAATAAAAAATACGTTTATTTATACGGGGAACTGAAATTCGTAACATTACATTTTAATAATTCAAAATGTTGCATGGCCATTGAATTTTTCATAGCTGCAAAAGCACCCAGGAGGAAAATATTTACGCTTTTTCGAAATGCAGAAATCAAGTAACAAGGAATCGGTTTTAGCGGAGAGAAGCGTTAGGGACCGGGCTGTTGAATAAAACGAGGAGCTCCGATATAACGCTTACCTTTCTCAAGTATGAGCTGGGAATTGAAGCTGCACTGCCGCGGGTTTATTGAAATGGTCAGTAATTAGACTTAGAGATCTGTGGTTAGTTGTGATTTTGCGGGAAATTCTGGCAAATAAAAATGAAACGAGTATTGAGATTGGAAGCTCATACAATTACAATTTTAGGTGTTATTTTAATCTAATTTTGATTGATTTCTGTTTTTATAGGAATTACTTGTCCAACATTTAATTTCATCCAGTCTGTGGAAAAGTTTTTGAACAATTAACGCTTGCTTATCAAGCTGCTGGTTAAGAAGACAATTTAACTTGTTATTGTTTCATGTTCTAAGTAGGTACCAAAATTCCCGGAGGACACGGTGGAGCATACGGTGGAGGTCTGCCCGGCTTGGCCAGAGCACCAACGTGTCCTCGTGGAGACGATCGGCGGCAGAGATCTCTCGCGTCCGGCCTTGGTTCAGGCCATGGTACGGAGCGAGAGGGCATGGGCACCTCCTTCTGCGAAGCAGTAATGCTCGCAAAGGAGGAGGCGGGACGGTTGAGAGATAGGCAAATTTCACGCCGTCTCGCCCCTAGCAGACGCAGGAGACGCCCTGGGCGTCGGGAATCCCGGGCGGATTTCCGGCCACCATAGGCGCAGGCTTGCGGACGGTGAGCAATGGGTAGCTCGCCGTCCGATAAGGACCAAGCCCTGGTTGACGGTGCGTTGTTTTCCACGCGCGCCTCAAAGAGATGTAAGCACAAGTGTATGGGTCCACTAGGGCCGATGCCTGCCGGGGTCGCGTGGAAGTTTGATAGGGTTACCGAGGCCTCTGGCAACACAGGCAACAGAAAGAATACGGGTGGGTTTTAGTCAGTAAGTGTCTGACACACTCTGCCGCTCCGCCCAGAGGGGGAGAAGGTATTTGATAATTTCCCACCCAAAAAAAAATAATGTAGTATGTGTGTCAAAGTCCACTTTCTTTTAATTGAATGTAACCAAAAAATATTTATTCTTCAGGTAAGCCCAACTTTTGTTTCTATCCCTCAAATCCACCATACCAATAACGGAAGTAAAGAAAAACCACAAAGCCATAATCCTACACAATATTTCTCTATCCAAAAGAGGATAGGCGTTGGCCACTGCAGTCCCAGACCTAATCACGACGGGGTCCCGCGTGCTATTTGCCTGCCCACTCCTTCGATCTCTCACTATAACGATACACTCACTATAATGATTACCTCACGTTTTATTACCATTTATTTTGTATTAGATTGTCTGGCAAAGTTGCGTTTGATCACGCAGCGTTTGCAGCGCTTTAGGGTTAGAATTTAAGCCAATATTGCAGCTTAATTTGTAATCCGTATGAAGCCATGTTTTGATTGACATGATGATAATAATGTTTACGCAATTTACCACAATTTACACCAACATTCAAGTAAGTATGAAATACTTATGGCTTGAATTTTAATGCAGGTTGTAATCAAGTTTTTTATTGAGTTCTAACTGCGCCCCGCAAAATATGGGATAAAAAGTATCTTTTGTCGTAACCCAGGTCATGGTCTACCCATGTGCCAAATTTCATCCAAATCCATTTAGCCGTATTAGCGTGAAAGCGTAACAAACAAACATACAAAAAATCTAATCTTTTCTATTTATATTATTAGTTTGGATGACAAATGTTTGAATATTTGCAGTTGGTTTCCATAAAGTTCTCGAATTAGTTTTTCGAATTTTAGATTAGGAAAAACACTAGTTTTACTTTTTACTTTCCAAATTCAGTCAATCTTTTAGTCATTATATGTAAAGCAACTAGATATGTATGTATGTATGATTGTATATTCAGGAAAAAGTATTTATAGTACCCAAGAATCTTTATACCTAAGCAATTTTGCTAGGCGCGTACGTCAACAGTTTAAGCCATGGATTAGATACGAGACTCTTTCGAGTTCTTTTCCTCATTGTATTTACTGAGAGACAGTGTAGTCCAGCTAAATCCAGCTTAATCGATAAATAAGCACTTAATAATGTAATTAAAAGAATATAGCAGACCTTTCACTAGAAGTGCGATTTTAGACTACAATTTCATTTTGTTTTTGTTTATCTAAGTAAGTGCGTAGTTAAACATGCCAATGGATACCTAATTTAAGTCTAAATACATTATTCACATACATTTTCTTATCGTTTTTCATTTACTAAAATACCAAAATAAAACATTTATTCCATAAATCAATCCGGAAAATCAATCGTTTCAATTCAATTACATCCCGATATCTACGTTCTTGCTCGACAATCAAAATTCCTCTTTCATTCCAGATTAACCGAGAAACATGTACGCGTATAACTGTATAAGTGAACACAATAATATAATTTTTATCCTGAGTCGGATCTGCGGTGGGGAAGCTAATATCCTTATTTATTTCCGTTGGGTGTTCGTCAGCTAATTGCGACTCGCTACCCAGTGATTTTCCACGATCTCGCTTATTATTGTAATTACTTGCGATATTTATGCGCAACTCCCCGTATTAATAGAAGATTCTCCCATATGAAATTCTTCTTACTCAGACCTACTTACAGAAATAAAATCATTTATCATTTATTTATCATAATAGAATAGTAACTAAGTCAAAACTGTACATTAAATATTTTTGACAAAAAATATTTGCACCGAGGTGTGGAAACGAGTCTGATGCCGAAAATATAGTATATAAAATTTTTGTTCGTTTGTCTATTCCGGATTGGCGCAAAAACGGCTGGACGTATTTCGATGAAATTTGGCACACAGATAGTTTATAACCTGAATTAACACATAGGGTACTTTTAAACTCGGTAGTACGTTCCCGTGCAAAAGCTAGTCACGAATAAAACATTCCCATTTCAACACTTACTACTCTTAATTAAAGCTGCTGAAATACATTTTTATTAACAATATCATTCAAACCGTGCATTTCAATGGTAAATGCATCAGAACTACTAAGTTAAATAACAATTTAGAGTTGATAGCAAAAGCTTCATTATCCAGGACGCTTCTGGCTTGGCACGCAGTTAATAAACGCTTTAAATACATTTCGACAGAATTTCATTCACAAATTCAGTGCTGGGTTGTAGCATTCGACGCGGCGAGAGATTCGCTATAATGGCGACTACTGAAATGCAAATAGAACTGATTGGGACTCCTCAGTACGTCCGCATTTTCATACCTGTCTTTTGCCGTCCATATTCCCCAACATATTCGCTTTAAACACTTGATTGGGTGAAACGGGCCAGAGTTGGTCAACTATTTGTCATTATTTTATTTCATACCGCGGTTTCATCTTGAATTTCGAAATGAATATGTATTATCGTGACGTAAATTTATTTGCAGGTCAACTTAATGTGTTTGCGAACCAATTTAATTTGTTCATTACATACGATTAATTACTTTTAAGTCATTCGTTGCAAGTTAATACATTCAATATTGAAAATATCATGTTTGAAGGGCAGCTAACTTAACAGATTATATTCACGTTAGCCACAAGATCATAAACCACATAGACTAGACACGTCCAAAATCTCCACAGTACTATATTAAATCCAGCTATACATCACCCACTAAAATAGTCTTCGACATCAAAACAATAACGTAGCCATCCGACGTCTGTTGTCTTTCACGCACAAATCTCCTAAGTCTATGCACGTTTACGCATTGCAAACACCGAGTGCATAGGGCGGGACACACTTCGCTACGCTGAATGCGGTATTCAAATTCTAAGCAACGCGCAACGTGGGTAAGCTGCCGTTGTGAATTGATAAGATTAATGTAAGCGAAATCGTCTGGTGGATTGACGATCCCGCAATGCTGATGCGGATGATAGGTAGTCATTGATTACTGGATGTTAGCCGTCTGATGCGTGCTCACGATGTATTTGAAACTGCTGAGGCTTTGCTTAGCAGGTAATGTATGAGATGCGGTATTACTTAGCCATTTTCGGGTTGTGGTTTTGTATCTAAGCTTGGAATGTAGGGTGTATAAAATTGCAGCCATTACTTATTGCAAATGGCTGTCATTTATTTACTGTACCTAAAAGATTATTCTTTGTTTCAAATAAATTGAATAGCATATATATTCAATTAAGACAATCTATCTCTCACTTGGACGAATAACTGTATTGACTTGTAGGCTTATTTTTTCTTTTCACATTTAAAAAAACTGAGTACACAATGAGAAAGCAAACCTCAAATAGGTACAACTTATGTACCAAAACTGCGAGATACAAATCGAAAGTTTAAGATTTCAATATCGTATGGATGCACCGATAAAGAGAGACAAAGGCGCAGGTATATCTGGTAGATATCTCAAGTGAGGGCTTACGAGCATAATACACGTTGACAATGCGGAGTACGCTGTGTCGCATTTCACCCGTACTTATTTGTTGCACGGAAGAAGAATGTTAAGGGTAACATAAAAGGCATAGTGCTTATAAATAGGGCAGAAAGGTGGTCAAGATTTGGTTAACTACTTATATAATCTTAGAAAACAATATCGTATGAGGAAAAATATATTAATAATTTTTATTTTAATATTTTTCTACAAATATACTATCTTTTCTTTTTTTTTTGGTTGGGTAATTATCAAATAACTTCTCCCACTCTGGATGGAGCGGTAGGGTGTGTCAGACTCTTACTGACTAAAACTCACCCGAGTTCCTTCCGTTGCCTGTGTTGCCAGAGGTCACGGTATCCCTTTCGGACTTTCCTGCGACCCCGGCAGACCAATAGACCATTAGTGTCATGGTTTTTTGCTGTGTATAACACTGCACTTTGTAGCGATATAGTTAAAACGAATAATAATTAAATACACAGAATAATGTGTACCCACATTGCTATTAAATTAAACGTGGTGTGTTGACGTGGGTGCACGAAAATGGCAATGATGTAAATATTATATAATATTGTCACAATGTTTTAAATGTTTCTGACGATTCTATATTTCCAGTAAAAGAAAACGGAGCAGTAACATGTATTAAAATTGTACTTTTAATGTAAATATGTATATATGTTGTAATCCTAATCGTAACTACGTAACATTATAAAATGCGAAAGTGAGTTTGTTTGTTTATTGTTACGCTTTCACGCTTAATCGGCACATGGGTAGACCATGACCTGGACCTGACTTTACGAGTCGCAGCTAGATAATTATATTTTATTTGGCACTGCGGGGGGGAGGGAGGGTAGGTCTTAGCGTGGCGGGGTTTTTCGCTAAGGAACTCGCACCTAAAAATGCTAAGCTAACGCTGACAACAGCGCATGCCTAGCTGCGTGAAGCTACAAGTGCTTCATACACATCCACGCCATCGCTAGTCTGCCACCGCGGCTTAGCGATGGCACACATTTCATCCCTTGTGGGTCGTTCGCCCTGGGCAATGCTGGGATCCGTAACGGACTCCACTCACTCCATGTACCTCGCGACCTGTAGTAGCCAAATATAAAGTGCGAGGGCGAGCCTTGTGGAGAGATGTTGGATCATCAAAGGCGTTACCCCGAAATTTTAACCAGCTCAGAAGATGCTAACTTCGATACCAAAAACGGCACCTACTACATTGCAAAGAGATGTAGGGTCATCAAGGCTAGGGCGTCAATCCGAAATTGTGATATGTAGTGCCTTGGGAAAGTGCTGTCTTCCTAACCATCTTAAAATCATGAAATGAATGAAAATGTTCTGCCATACAATCCGGCAGGCCCCCGACATTTACAGGTACCCGGGCCTGTGAGTGAGAAATGGACTTACAGGTACCCAGGCTCCCTTACCAGTAAACACTACTGGTCTTAAAGAGAGTAAGAGTAATAAGAAGCTGGTCCAGCAGCTTTTCATCCAGTTCTATTTGAGACTAGACTAAGAATTTATCACTTTGCTCGCTCAGTACTAGCATTCAATTACACACCGAAAACACACACCATAATTAAATGAAAGCAGAGAGCACCAGTCCTATGAAATGTTAAAAGGAAGAAAGTATCTTGACCATCTCCCGAAAGAATAATTGTTACCAACACATTCGGTGGACTCCCAGTAGATCAGAAAGAAGACACAACAATAGCATACACTGAGAGAGTTAAAAAAGTTGTAAAGCCATCACCCATAATCCTGTATGGCATCAAAGACCTTACCAAGCTAACTGAGTTCCTAGAGCAAACAAAGTGGACTTCACATACAACATCATTAATCAACTAAAAATTAACAGCGCCTATGTAGAGGTCTACAAAACCACAATAGATATCGTGAGACAAAAAGGACTAATTGGACATATATTTGACAGGAAGGATAACCGACCCACCCTATAAAATAGTAATAAGGAACCTCCACCATACTACACCAAGCAGCGTGATAAAACAAATATTAGAAGAAACTGGAAATATTATGGTCGGGGAAATAATAATGTAAAGTATTGCCCTGAAAAGAAACCAACATCTAGATTCTTCGCCAACCTACAACCCAGCCCCAACAACAAGGCTATTAAAAGTATTAAAAACCATACATCTGTCAGTAACTTTAGAAGACCCATGAAAGCGAACCTCAGTAGTGAAATGTCAAAGATACCAGCAGTATGGACATTCTAAACACTAGAGTATGAGGCCCTTCCGGTGCATGACATGCGCACAAATACACATAACATCAGAATACCCAAAGAACGACCGCAACACCCCAGCAAAGTGTGCCTTGTGACAAGGCACTCAACCAAAGTTTGTTTGGGTTTGTGGGCCAGTGCCCACAAACCCAAACAAACTCCCGGATGTCATAGATTTTTTCTTTGTAAAGGGTCTATCCAGGCTTTTTCACCAAGTAGAGACAAGGCTAGATGCCAACTCTAATCATGTTCCGGTAACACTGACGATTGGCACCACAGTCCTAAACACTGAAAAACCTCAAAATATAACAAGCGCACGGATTGGAATTCATTTCGCAAATTGGTCGATGACGGAATAAACCCTAAAATACCATTGAAAACTGAGTCAGACATCGACGTCGCTGCAAGAAATTTCACCTCGGTAATCCATGAAAGTTGTTGGAAGTCAACCCCAGAAGTCAAAGAACGTTCACATAAAAATAAAGTATACTCGGAAACCAATACGGTCAAAAATTAATGAAAAAGAAGACTACGGCATATATGGCAAACAAGTAGGCATCCAAATGGCAAAACGGAACTAAACAAAGCTATTAGAGATCTAAAAACTGAAGCAGATGGTGTCGGTCCAGATACGCTTTTGGAAGGTCTAAAAGCTACAAAACCACACTATTATTATGACTGACTGTAAAAACCTGGATTGACTCTTGCACCACAAACCACCGCTTCGCAACCTAAACAGAACCGGGATTATAATTAACCCAACTCAGATAAATCTGATATCAACCTTGTCCTCATCAAGCCTAAAGGGATATACAGAAATATAAAGTTAATGGACAACAACAAGGCTTTGGTCTTATCGATCAAAAGCCCGTCAAGAATTACCTCGCAAAGAAATTGTGTATCTCACTATACGTTTCAATGCCATTCAACGAATAGGCTGCTTCCCAGATATATGGGAAGTACCACAAGTAATAATGATCCATAAACCTGGCAAATCGGTCATGCAGACCAATCTTTCGTCTCTTACCGATTATGTCTAAGCTTTACGAAAAGTCCGTACTACGTACAATGTTACTTATCCTTAATGAGAAGTTCAATGTCCCAGATCACCAATTCGGAACTTCGGAAAGAACGTGAAATAGTAGCACCATAGAAAAAGTCCAGAGGGTGGACAGCACGATCGGAAAATCCTTTATAAAAAAGAGTACTGCTCAGCTGCCTTTATTGATATACAACAAGCCATCCACAGATTCTGCCACAAAGGTTTACTATTTAAAATAAAAATCTTGAAATATCCGCAGAAATACCGCAGGGTTCGGTTTTTGGACCCGTACTGTACACCGTCTACTTCGGACTTGCTACAAAGTTCCGAGATCACAATTGCCACTTTCGCGGATGACACTGCCTTACTTGCCTCGCACAAATGTCCAACACTAGCATCTCGCACCTACATTCCTGCATCGATATTTAATCACTTTCATGGAAAACCAAGCTTTTTGTGGATTGTTACACAGTTTTTGTTTCAAATTAATATTATATTCAGTTTGACTTTCACATCGTTTGCGGTAAGTTTGGTACTTCTTAATTTATGCCGTGTGGAAATTCTTAATTAATTTTCCAGAAAGATTTCATGACAACCCAAAAAAGAAAACACATTAAATCTATACAAATAAATAAAATAATGTCAAAATACTTTTACTAAATGCATTTGAAAGTACCTATAAACGGTACATATAACAAAAAAAATTGTCCTTCTGTCTGTATGTTCCAGGATTTTCACTGGCCGATAGCTGTCGTTATAAGGAGTAACTTGGGTCAATTTTATTTTAGAAAAAGCCACGCGGGTGAAGCCGCGGGCAGACGTTAGTATTTAATAAAATTATTACATTATATATAATTTTGATGACATCATTTTGTCAATCAAAAGTCATTTATTCAAACTAGACTGAGAATCAGCACTTTTCGAATGTCAAATTACATAAGACAGTCTCCTAAAAGGCAAACCCACCCTTCATCACTATTTTATCACCAATATTTTATCACTCAATATTGTGATGTTTTTCAATTGTCTTTTAAAAACCATATTCAAATCTGTCTATCCGTTTGCAAGCTTCGATGCTACAAACACACAAAGACTCTAAACTAACACCCTCTCTTTTTTGCACTGGGGTAGAACATTATAGGTACGAATTCACACAGGCGGAAGACATCCAATTTAACAGCAAACGCATCAAACGTCAAGTTTCAATCCTCTAAAAATGTTTAGTTATTAAGTCAATTCGAATTAGATTCGTAGTTCAAGTAGCAGGTGTGGTTTTCGTATCGCAAAATCTTATTTAATTGAATGATAACAGCCGCAAGATAGAGCTTTGTTTATGTAAATTTTACTCAGTTATGTATAGGCCTCCCTTCAGACGATTAGCTGTTGTTTGGCGGAACCGATGCTTCACAACGCTTCATTTTAGTTTTGATTGAAATTTAGCTTGATTCGATTTGTGTTTTGAGGGAAAATGTTATAGTGGTTAAAATAGCATAAGTCGCAGTTACTCTAAAGTTCGTTTTTTAATCCCAGAGACTAATTTGACATTTCAAATTGTTGTTGTTTGGTTTTTCAATATGGAGTTTGACATTTGCACCTGTCAATTTAGTCTCCGAGATTAAAAAACAGACCATAGTATAATTATGAACTCAATAAAAAATACTAACTAATTAGAACCATAAGCGTAAGATGTTGCGCTTTTGGTTCTAATTAGTTAGTCATTTCAGTAACTTATTTAGGTAGTAGGCAGGTACTTATAATATTTTTTTGTCTAGCTTTATTTTGTTAAATGATCAATTGTGTTTGTGTAAATCAAAGCCCATTATGCAATTATTTCCCGCACAAGAATCGATTAAATTTTTAATTATAATCGTTTTATCGTTTTATTAGGAACAACAAACAAATACATTTAAAGACAAACAATGTTACACGATGATAGCTGCAATAGTTAAAACTGTGGCGCAGCCACAGAGAGAGAGAGAGAGAGAGAGAGAGAGAGTCCTAGTGAGAGGGTAGGCTGTTCCAAGACTAATACGTAAAAAATAATAACAAAAAAAGAAAATTATAAAAAAAATATAGAAAAATAATATAATAATGCATTTTGAGATGCGCCGTGTGTGAGTACCTGATGTTGAGTAAGAGAGGGTGAGAGTGTGTGTTTTGTGTCGTGTGTGTGTATTTTCCGAGAGGTTAAATATCCACAAGTTTTTCTGTTGCATCATAAGTAAGTGATTTTAATTAAATGTCGAGTTTTTCTTGCATTAATTTCTGGTGACAGAATAGATGTAGGTATTTTTATTTATTTTATTATATATTTTTGAGCTCATGTAGGTAAAATGGCGACGTGCTGCTACAGTTGTACGAGGCTTTACGTCACAAATTTTAATTAAAAATAAAATTATTACACAAAAACGATTAACATCATCGAAAAACAATTTGAACTGCACAAAAGGAGTTAAGTATGTATTTTTATCAGCCCATTCAAACGGCCGTAGAGAAATTTGCATTAAATCCATTTACGGCGAAGATTATAGGCTCTCGGAATAGTCGGCTTGGCGCCGCGGCCGTATTCCGTACGGGAACGCACAATACACCTCGATTCGGATTACGCTATCGGCCCCCGTCGACGTAAGTGGCTACGTAGCCTTAAATAGGCACTTACGACGCCGCAATGAGATGCCTCACAGCTTCCTTAGCTGGATCGTGCGAAGATTGTGCTATCACCAACGATACGTGACGCGTTTTTTCGCCATAATTGAATTATGACAGGCCGTGAGGTGTTCGAGTGTGATATTTACGATCGCGCGATACACTGCCGTATCAACGAGGCGTGTGAGTTATAGTTATGTTTGTGATAAAGTAAAGAGTTTTTACGGTGCGTGGAAGGTACTGACTTTTAAATAGTATTTCTTTTTTGGGATGAATGAATTATAGGTATGATGTGTTGAATATTAAATGAAACAGAACTTAATAATTCTAGGTGCTATAATGTTTATCACGTAAAATGTAACTGAAAATTAAAGCACCTACCTGTAACACAGAATGATAAAAGAGTTCCCTTATCGTGTCATGTTAGTTTTCTCCTACTATATGAAATTGTTCTTGTTTATTTAGGCTAAAGAAAAACGTGTGTTGTACGAGTCAGCCTAATATATTTCAGTTTGTATCGATACGATCATATTATATACCCTTTGCGGCAAATCAGAACTTATTTTCATCGAAAAAACGTAACATCTACCGTAAGTCGACACCGGGTGCCATCAAATTCTATGCACATTGTCGGAAAGCAATTTTCACTCAATCCCCTCTCGTCAACAAGTACAAACTTACGCGGCGCACGTGCGTCCGTATCAATAGTATAACAAATAGGCTGATTTTTCGTCAGAAATAACCCGAATCAAGTTTCAGTGCGAAAGCTTTTGTGTGTGGCAGGTGAAAAAGTGAGAGACTTGATTTATTCGCAACGCCGCCGCCTATCGCGGGATGATTGAACGGGAACGTGTTTATACAGCATCGGCCAAACCGTGAAATATGACAACTGAAATACGCTCAGGAGTGTTCTCTATTTTTAATAGTTGCCGTCTGTACTGGCGGCGATCTTGCGCGACGTGCGACCCGCCGTGACTCGCGTTTTAATATAACAAATATCGAGTCCGTACGAATACAAAAATTTGATTTATGTCACTATTGCGAGTTGTATTGTTTCTTGCGATACGGGGCGGGTTATTCTGTTTCTGTCAAACGCCTTCGTAGCGTTATGCACGGCAGCGTTTATTGTATGCGTTGTTATTCAAATAAGTTTTCCGACGTGTGATAGCCAGAGAACAACTTTAGTACGAAAAGCCGTTTAAAATTTAATTCCAGATGTACCTATTCAGTGTTACAAAATTTTAATTATGATGTATTTTCCAACTAAGTCGTCGCGGTTTCAATTACGTTTGGAGCTAAGAAATAATATTTACAATATTAGCATAACATCCTGCCTCCGAGTTGAGGCTGCTATTTACTATGTACGAATATATTTTAGATTCCTTTTATAAATACACAGCTCAAAATGTTTCCTACATAGATTTATGATTTGGATAAAAATCATACGATTGTGTGGAGCAATTTTTTATCTACGGCTTCTCTCGACACCTCTTATAAATTTGGGATATTTATTAGTTATATGTCCCGGGGGAACTTTCGACCGGGAAAAAGAGTAGTTTATACCTTAAGCTAGGTACTAAGCTGTCTTTTAGTGAGCGATCTTTAGATATTCCTGGAGCGATTTTCTATTTTCTAGTATAAGCCCATTTCACGATCTACCTGCTCGCCTTGACTATAGATTCTTGTCAAATGATAATTACCTACATCGCATTCAATCGATTTAAAAATTTTGCAACATCATTATCAAGTAATTTGACAGTGTGATAGAACACTATTTTGGTGCTAAATTATAATTATCATCGATGTCAATGGTATATTGCCATTCGAGTGTAAAAATAACTACAAAAGCCTGCCTACAAATTCGAGGTAAATGAGCGTTGGATTGATATTTCTTATTACACGTTATTTTTATTCAGAATAAAATTTGACACGTATTTTTCTTTTATTGATATTCACGAAATACCTATCTATCTGTCTAACTTTGATTAAGAAAATTTTCGCAGAATAATGTGAAAAAGTTAAATGTATTACTTATAGAAAAAGATTTTCTTTTGTGAAGATGCGTAAATTTAATAATATTTTTTGTGTTTTTTCAACAATACTATCGAAATACATTTTTCTTAGAACTTATAATAAATATTATTGCAGCTGTTTGTAGTAGAAATGAAATTTTAAGAATGTTTGTAAAATTATACCTTAAAATATAATAAACTAATGACCCACCCTTGGCTCGCACGGGTGCAATCTACCTAATAATTTTGTGAAATGTCAAAAAATCTAGATTTTTACACATAAACCTTCCGGGATAAATGCTCTAAATGAACCGCAACAAAATCCAGTGCGGAGTTTAGATGAACAACGCGTTAACACAGACAGACGCGAAAAGCGATTTCAATGTGTAATATGTTTAAGTAAATCTGACGGTTTAATGAAGAATAGAATTATCTTGACTCATTTAACAAGTTTGATGAAGCTGAGTAACATTAAATAAAGTAATATCATATTTAAAACTTTTATTTCACAGATTTTAATAAACCGAAGTTTTGTCTAAATTACTAAGTGACTACATTATTGTACAGATAACTAAAGCTCACAAAAATAATGTTTCTTTGTTTTTGTCTACTGAACATCGATCACTTGATATCTCAAAATCTATATTGTTAAAGGCAGAATTTTCGACACAACTTCTATTTAAAGTCTTCAACAATACCTACCGAGACTAAACATTTAATAAAGCAAAAAGAAATATAGCCATTTCAAGTAGAATGATAACGTGTGTGAAGAGAACTGTGACAGTCTAAGTTATCCATCACCATCGACAGGTTACTTCGCACGAAGATTAAGCAAAAATCTTGTTAGATGTATTGTTACATAAGCTACGGTTTCCTAGAAGAGCGGTCGCCGTCATACGTCATGGAAAATCTGTCATTAACATTATTATTTAACATTAAGGTGCCAAAAAACGCTCTTTATTCGTTCGTCGTTTCGTAAACGTTCTTTAATAATTACAATAATTTTATTAAATAAACATTTTTATACGTCATTTTACATCTATTTTTTTATTTTATTTCTGTATCTATCCGTGACATCACAGCGGGCCCTATCAGAATACCAGCGCTACGACGCTTATTTTTAAATTTCATAGCATTATGCTGACATAGGAGCCTTTTGGCCTAGTACAGGTCTTTTGTTTTTATTTTCATTTTACTTTGTTTTTGTATGTTTCTATGGGTGTTTTTTAGTTTAATTTGTGATCTCCTCTGCGAGTCCCAATAAATACTTTTTCTTTCTTTATTTGGACAGCCGTTGGTGCGTAACCGTTCATATCAAAACTTTAGGACCTGCACATAACTAAAGAGTTAAGTATACAGGTTTTAGTTTCCTAGTCTTTGTTATAGTGAGTGAAAGGGTGAGGCCAGCGACACAGCACTCAAGGAGTGACGGGAGCGCTGAGAAACGCTTGGTCACATTCGCTTACAACAGTGGCGCCCCAGTGGTAACGGCCGCGACTTACGACTTGTAGATCGTAGGTTCGAACCCAGGCAGACGCTTTACTTTGTGTAAGTTATTTAATCACCACTGCTCTCAAAACGGTGAACGAAAACATCGTGAGGAAACCGGCATGTCCTATAACCAAAAATTTGAAGACGCGTGACATCTACCAACCCACACTGGGCCCGCGTGGTGGGTTACGGCCCATTCCCTCTCACCGAGAGGAGGCCTGTGTCCCAGCAGTGGGGGCATTATAGGCTGATTATGCTACATTCGCTCCTACAAACTCAACCACAAACATTTATTTCAATTAAACCAATAATAAAAATGAATCTAGTTGTCCATGCATAGTATGCGTAGCATGCATAGTAGGTTCCTATGGAGGAGATCGGGTAAGAAACTTCATATTCTTTATATTCGTAGGAAGAGTGTCCACTCTTCCTACGAATATAAACATCAGGTATATGCATGGGAATAAGGTTCATATTCGTATGATACCTTGCTCCACTTAGCAGAGTAAAGTCAAAATGTGGTCTGTGAATCTTGCTCCGAGTGAGCGTGATGCGATATGGTCCGAGGACATGGCGCGCTCTGTCGGAGATACACGAAGCACAGTCCATCGTGTTATGGCAAAGACCGATAATAACAGAATCAAAGATAAACGTACCTTTTTTGTCAATCGTTCAGAAATCTACAACACGAGATTAACACTAACAGCTGTATCGAACCATTGGCTGAGAAAACAATAGCTAGAAGACGACAGTGCTAGTCTGAAAAAATGTTTTTTGTAAGGAGTCTCCTGATAATCTATGTCATCACTTTCATGCCGTTATCAAATAATTACTTAGAAACACAGACCCTAGTACCAAGAAAAAACTGTCACCAGACCACGAACATATCAAAATCAATGAGCCCAAGTACACACGCGTGCAATAATACGTACGCAACCCATGTAGGTACATACGCCGACAGACGATATTGACTTTGATAAACGAGCCAGTCAGTGTCGCCCTACAAGAAGCCACGTCACTTTGGTGCATTGCGGTTCCTACATCTTAACCAAGCCCTTGTTTACACTCAATCCGCGTTGTTTTTATGACTACTAACATGATATTACGTCCAACAGAACGCTTATGGTAGTCCTTTATTTGTGTGATACAGTTTATGGCACGTAAGTGGAATATTGTAAGTTGGCACAGTCGTCGTTTTTTGACTTTGAGGTATATTGTTATGATTTGTTGTCTCGTGAGATTTAGTTTCATTTTCTGTGAAGGGGTTTTGTTTTCAGTTTTTTTTTTTTTGTGATTGTGTTTTGTTTGGTTACTAGTATTATTTAATGGTAGATTTTTGTATTGATCAAACAAGCGAATGCTTATTCCATCCCTAGTCAACTAAATTATTTTGGGTAAACAGGGATAGAGAACATTATTTCGTTAGTCTCTCCATACTAAAATGTCAATAATATTAAGAAAAGATTGCTCTTGGTCAGGGTATATGTTCATTTGGTTTAAACTCACTTTAGGAGTTTCGCCATGCATCCAGGATTATATTCAAATCAAGATCCAATTGCCAATCTCTACCCAAGCATATATGAGTTTAACGATATTCGTATCTTAATAAATCCCAACATTGGGTATAAGGCTACTGTCAAAAACCTTCTCAAATCATATAAAATCCATTTCATGGATCTATTAAACCATGAGCTTTATGAATACTTCTTAAAAATTGTGGCCAGTAATAAATTGTAAGCATTCATAGGATATATGAAATACATTGATACATGCACGAGTTCAACTCACGATATCACGATATCGCGGCTCTCTTCAAGGTTTCCTTGAATACATACCAAATACCTACTTGCTTGAATACCTTTCAATATACAATGTGTAACAGAATAAGCGCAAAACTTTAGACATCCTAATAAGAATAAGAGTTCTATGGACAATACTATATCTACTTGTAATTAATGATGTCAAAGCATTTTTTTAATGGATGTAATAGATGAGTAGGGCACGCAATTATCCGGCCCATATCACTATCCGGATATTTCGGCTCGTTCCAGAACACTATTCGGATATACCAATGGTAAAAAAAGGTAAATCAAGCTAATATAAGTAACTCTTCAACAACCGTATTATAACATGTCATACTTATGTTACTAACGAATCATACAATTTAAAAAGTTTTAAAAACAATAAGTCTGGAAGCCGACCCGAACATAGTTGGAAAAAGTTAGGCAGTTGATGGAGAGTTACTTATAACTCTCCAACAACCGTGTTATAACAGGTCATACTTATGTTACTAACGAATCATACAATTTAAAAAGTTTTAAAAACAATAAGTCTGGAAGCCGACCCGAACATAGTTGGAAAAAGTTAGGCAGATGATGGAGAGTTACTTATAACTCTCCAACAACCGTGTTATAACAGGTCATACTTATGTTACTAACGAATCATACAATTTAAAAAGTTTTAAAAACAATAAGTCTGGAAGCCGACTCGAACATAGTTGGAAAAAGTTAGGCAGATGATGGAATGTTTAAAATTATTATTCGTTTTTTTTTTCATTAGTATGTACATTTGGAACTTTTTCATCACAAATTTCAGTATTAATTATGAGTGAGAGTACGAAATTCTTAAAGTATACGTACCTAAATAATAATATTAGAAAAATATTTTATATCACTGAAAGAATATAGACCATAAGTTCTGAATTAAAAAACTTACGATGGTTTGTTCTATGACAACTACAATATACATACATTATATATAAATAATCCGGGAGTGAACGCCCTTGAAGGACATATAGTGACCTAATTGGTCATGTTCTTCAAAAAGGTTAGGTGCGTAGTACTTGCAACCGGCATGCGTGTATGACCAGATGTATGAACGTAAACGAAGCAAAAGGAGTATGTAAGGAGCATAGCGATGGCGTTCAATAGTTCCTGCCTACCGCCATGGGATGATGGCGTGAGTTTATATATGTATGTACGTATGTATAAATAATTCTGACCATAAAGTGAAAATAACGGTATGAAATACCATTTTTTTTTCTTTTTTTTATTGAGACCTAAGAAAACTCAAGCAATCAAATGTTGCGTTGTTTAGAGAAGTCCTCAATTTAGTACATAATTATGTGACCAGTGGATGAAAAAAGCTTCGACGCTCGTTGGAGAAATCGTGATGAAGAGGTTGTTTACTTGACTAAGATAATTGTTTCTTGGTGTGTACCATCTGTACTCGACAAAGAGTTTCCAAATCTTCTTTGTGAGCTGGTATTCACCAGATCGACTTCGGTTGACGACAGTGTGATGCTCATTACTTCAAAAAACCCTTTACTTTAATAGTATATCTCTATTTAGCGGTGTATTTGGCATGGACATTTCGATCTCTTTGCTTATTTGCTATGTTAAAGTAAATGATTTTTCTGCTGCTGGTAATACTGACTGATGAAATTTTATATAAAAGAGGAACTATCCGTATTATTCGTTGAATCCGTATAGTAAAATGAAAGATGAATATGACGGATAGCCGAATAATTTGGATATCCGGTTAGCACGCCCTTTTTTTATCATCAAATAACTTCTCCCACTCTGGGCGGAGCGGGAGGGTGTGTCAGACTCTTACTGACTAAAACCTACCCGTATTCCTTCCGTTGCCTGTATTGCCAGGGCCCTCGGTAACCCTTTAGTACCTTCCCGCGACCCCGGTAGGCATCGGCCCTAGTGGACCCCTACACTTGTGCTGACGAAATCTCTTTGAGGTGCGCGTAGAATACAACGCGCCGTCGACCAGGGCCTGGTCCTTACCGGACGGTGAGCTACCCATTGCTCACCGCCCGCAAGCCCACGCCTGCGGTGGCCGGAACTCCACCCGGGATTCCCGACACCCAGGGCGTCTCCTGCGGCGGCTAGGGGCGAGAGGGCGCAAAATTTGCCTTTCCCTCAACCGTCCCGCCTCCTCCTTTGCGAGCATTACTGCTTCGCAGACGGAGGTGACGACTGCCCATGCCCTCTCGTTCCGTACCATGGCCTGAACCAGTGGCAGACGCGAGAGATCCCTCCCGCCGATCGCCTCCACGAGGACACGGCGGTGTTCTACCCAAGCCGGGCAGACCTCCACTGTATGCTCCACCCTGTCCTCGTATGCAAACACGACACCGACACGGACACGGACACGGTGGACCGTATCCTCATGCTCATGCAAGTTTTAATTAAATCTTATTTCTTGGTCATAAAAACTCTTACTTAATGTTGCTTATATACTCGTAGGTATAGAAGGAGCTATTATATTTTCAATTAGTTGGCCTTTCAATTAACAGGAATCGATTCGAATAGCCTGTTTTCAGGACTTGCGTTTGTTACACATAAATTTTATCTTCCAATATTTCTTAATAATGTATCCGCTGCCTATTAAAGCTTCACGTAACAGAATACTCTCACACAATTTAAAACGTTGCTCTATTAAAATTATGAAATTATACCTATTCTGTATAGCGACTGCTTTCGTTATCGTTAAGTAACGTTAGCGGAGAAGGCCGGCGGAGGCTTTCAGGCGACTAGCTGATAGCATTTACATAATATTGGAACAGTTCCGATACACCTAGGGATCATTAGCCATTGATCGGCTTACGATATGGAATACGGCTTTGGCTAGTGGTGTCGATAATAGCTTTAGCTTTTGTGTTTTGTTACTAACATAAGGTTGAATTTTGTTTGACAGCAACACGTGTGTGGATTATTTTGTTTAAAATATGCAGATGTTGTTTTTCATATCTAGATTTTATTTTATTTTATTTTAGTTACTTATATCCTACGTCTAGGAACAAATGCCCTGTGTGCTTCAGTGGCTTCTCTGGTTCCTCATTAAGGTATAACTATATAAATGTCTATTAACTGCTCCCAAATTACAATCTCTATTTTTTTACATACCAGTTGACATAATCTTTCATTATTTGGTATTATACACCTACTATTTAATTTCAACTATTTATTAATGGCTTTTGTGGACAGTATATTAATTCAGATTTCTTACAGTTGTAATAGCAATCATGGTATTTGGTTTAAATAGGTTTATATTTTTTTAATCATATTTTATATAGATTCTTTTATATTTTCTAAATGTGAGAATGTTGTAGGCTTAATAGACTGTAGATTTATAGATAATTTATTTTTTATTGAGTACCGGGTACTTGTTGACAGGCCTACACTGTGCTCCCATACCTATTAACACTAATTGGAAAACATTGTAAAAGCCAATTATTTTTAAAAGAGTAACCGTGGAGTTTCTTGCCGGCTCTTCTCCATAGGTTACGACCAATTGAAACAGTGCACCTAGCTACTGACTTTTCAGAAGTGCCCGTGTAGGTTTATGTGAAATAAAAGATTTTGATTTGATTTGAATAATTTAATGCAGGTAATGTAAAAAAAAAACAGACATAAAAAACCATGTTATTATGTTACAACTCAATCACCTTTAGTAATAATGCACTTGCTTTTACATATGAACAGTTACAGAAAACAAACAAAAACATGACCTCACCCCAAGCCAACATACCTATGGCACAAAGAACGCTAAACTGCATAAACACTCGACACTCATTACCACAACCCCTTAAAATATCACAGCCGATTGGATACAAAATAATCGACAAATTGCGCAGAAACTTAAAGGTGCATATCTACCGAATGCCCGCTGGTATTACTCAGCAAATAACCGTAAGCATTAGCATAATATTGAAACGTCAGCGATATGGATTCAGCAGCTCATTAACGTAATTGATCAGCTTTCCGCTAGGCCCGAATCAATTGCACGTCCCACCATTGATTTGCATTAATTACCGTAGCGAATGTTACATATCGCCCTCATAGTCCAAGTCATTATTTTGATGGACTCTGTTTTGGTTATCGCCGATGGACTCTGAATGGCCTTTAGTCGAGCTGCACGTAATTAGTTGCTTTCAAAGTCGTACAGTTCGGGAACATCCGACAGTCCTGAGTCCAGTCCAGTAATGATACGGTAAACAGATCAGTTGTTTTAGGTAATCCGTTAGTAATGAATGTCACTCGATGCATGTGCACAACTGATATGTTGTGGTTAGTTGTATGTGTGTATGTAGGATAATGCACACATGTCAACAACACATATAGGTAACTAGTACCATCTATCTGGAAACAAACATCGCAAACAACAGTGAGGCTCTGTTTCAAAACATACAACTTTGACATCTGCCAAACCAGAACAAACACAATCCAGCGCAAGGCGGTGGTACACACCCGACTTAAATCAAATAACTGTATTGCTTTTAGCTTTGTAAAGCTTCAAGTGCAATAGCGTCAGTGGCGGATGTTCCACCCCCGTCTCCAGTCTGTAGTCTATGATATTGCTCCACGCCCTTTACATGTTCGGTGGGGTCTGAAGGCGGGAGGCGCGCGGGCACGCACGCGGCACGCCACCGCCACGCCACCGCCACGCCGCCGCGCCGCCACCTCTCCAGAGATATCGCAAGCGTGACGCCCGACCTAACTGCTCCAGTTTATCCCTTTAATTGCCTTTTTTCTGGAGAGTGGCTTTAAGCGCTCCCGCCATATCTCCTCACGTCGCAATTACGGAGACGTCTTATGATAAATCTGCCGTAATTTGCATGAGATAGCATACGCTCTCAACTTTCACGCGAAGCTTCCTACTCTTGTCGTTTATTACGTTAGGGAACGTTTCCAAGAATGAGAATGAGCTATTTAACTACTAACTAGATAGCGTTAACTATCGTTTGCGGCTGAAAAATCCGAGACGTGAATAGTTGGTCTCAAGTTTTTATTTTTCTTGTTCCGCGGTTTTATTTAGCTTGTAATCGCAGTACTCGGGAGAGGAACTTTGTTTTTGTGATAAAATTTGGGGAGTCACAGAATAACAACTTTAAGTCAGATGCACTTTCATACAATTTCTGTGTTGGAAATAAGACACTAAGAGGCAAACAAAACAGACGGTACAATCTCCGTGTTGCAACGTGGCGAATTGGCGGCCGACACCCCAAGGCTGCGGAGCTCTCCTCGCCAATCTCGGCATTTTTTCCAAGTTGCCGGAGCTTGTGTGCCTGTATGCCCGTGTGCTTGTGTGCCCGTGTGCCTTTGAGTTCGTCTGTGTGAGCCCGAGTGCTGCGCGAGCGAGCGCCGGCGGTAGATATTGTAGCGTCAGCGGACCGCCCTGCGGACTGCGACGCTGCGCGGCTATTTGTCGAACGATGCGCCAAAACATCGCATCGCAATCGCACGGAAAAATTATTCCCCGCTAGATTGCTACTCTTCGCTTTTTGAAGTTGCATTTACTTTGCAGGTTGAGAGTTTTATATTGTACGGAAGATGAGGTACAGATTGTATTATCTTGTTGGCAAGCTTTCCGATGCAATTCTCATTTCGATTCGATACGAAAAGGTAAAGCTTTGTGGCGTTTTTGAAACAAGCCGATGTGGTGAATTCATTGAGTTGCGTGGAAGGCCTGGTCCTACTATAGGAGTTGTGGTAATGGTGCTCATTTAGAGAAAACTGTTTCGAAGATTTTTAGGGTGAAACATAATAGATAAGCTTGACAAAATGTGTTAGGCGAGTTTCACGCCCTCTGTGAAGAAAAGTCATGACCCCCTCGGGTCATAACAACTGCTAAAAGCAATATAGATTACTCAGACACTTTATTAGAAAAAATAACAGGTATAATCAGAAATAATGTAGTAGATGAAAAAGTTTCTTGCTTACTCAATCATTACAAACTTTTTAAAGGTCTCGTGTCGAAGAAAAGAGAGCAGGGCACTTTTTATTTCAACTGATCAGGTTTTCCTGAAGTTTGTACCGATTTCAAGTTTTGACGGCCTTGAAAAGTTGAAACCAGAGCACCTAGAGTTAGTGCCGTAACTAAACTTTGAACTGTGGTTAAATTTGAAGAAAAAAAAACGAGCGAGCCTTACAGTCGCATATGATGTGTCACATCTGAGCTTTAAATTAAGGCGCTGACAATACCCAATTGACCAAAATAGGCTTCTCTTAAAAAAAAAAATGACAAATCTGTATAGTTTGTGGTAGCGGAAAAAAATATGTGTTAATTTTGAATATATTTCCCAAAACTTGGTTGTTACCAAAACACGTTTTGAAAAAAATCTCGATACAAACTAACGTTAAACTAACCTCTTACCTTGAGTTCTAATCCAAAATATCTGCATTCAATATCAACATTACGTTACGTATTTAATTAATAACAAGAACGTCTTATTTGAATGCAGAACTTGGTTGTTTTTTATTTTCGATTACTCAACTCAATTTTGAGTAAATAGATAATTGCTTCATATTCTGCAATAAATTACAAGCGTTGTGTCATCGCGCTTCTCTTTATTTTCTATGCAATCTGACAGTGACCGCGGTTTAGGTGTTGTCAGCGTCTTAACTACCGAATTTTAAAAAGCTAAATATTGAAATATTTATTCGAATAATTATCCACTACTAGTGTTCGCCCACTAGTCGAAATTCGACCCCTTCTATTTACAATCTATATAGTACTTACTAATTCCATGCTCAAGCTGTCATTTCTTGTCTACACACTTCCGTTCCTTTTCACGAAATATGTTACACATCAAAAAGCGAGCGCAATGGAACACATTGATAGTGTAACAAATATTTTAATAATTTTAATAATATTTTAATAATTATTTTCGTAATATTTTTGTCATTAAACGATGTTTTAAATAAAATTAGCAGATTTTCTTTAATTTCAAATGCTTCACGTAAAAATGGAAACAACCCTGAAAAAATCGCAAAAAAAGAGAACACACACCAGTTTTTAAAAACAAAGTTCAAGTCTAATAAACTAAGGTAGTTTGAAACATTAATGCTATCTACCAGAGCGGTTAAAAAGATGAAATGAGCTCCAGTCTAGATGGTCGATAAACTTATTACTGGAGGAGTGTTCGGTGATCGTTGGAGCGTGTGGGCGGGCTCGTACGATGACGTGTCATTAGTCCTTTACACTTATGTTATATCGGACGGTGTCTTTGTAAAATGTTTTGTTATTAAAGGAGTTTTATACGACTTTTCTCAAACTTTTTGGAGTGGGTTGTAAAAGGGGACTTTTGGAAAGTTTGTTGTGGTATCACACGTGTGAGATATTATTTTATGAGTGGAACAAAGTTATTATGGAAGACTCCTAAAATCGTCGTTACTTTTTGGAAATTAAGAACTTAAAATGATTTTCTAAGTGCTAAAAAAAATTGTGTTGAAGGTTTGACTAGACTTTTATCGCGGTCTCTAATCGCCGAAATAATTTAACATAAAAAATACCCATGAAAATTTTGATAATATCTCCAGTTTAATCGGAAGCGAGTAATACATTAGCTACTTCCATTGCGCCTAGATATGTAAAAAGGAGCTACATTTGGAATAAGTAGCGAATAATTTTTCTACCTCCATCATAGAGAACAGCCGGAAAATGAGAATGAATAAATGAATATTTCAGTATCACTTACATCTACATTATTCTAGTATTTAAACCGCTACTACCTACCTTTTAGGGAGGTCATTTATATACCTGTTTCCGGCGATAAGATTACATTAAGAAGAAACTATGGGTAGGTATAGTAATACGCTAAAAGCTGCCTCTATTTTCTTGTTACCTCAGTTCATATATCAGTGTAAAACCACTGTCAATAAAAGGGTGTCGGTCTCGTTCGTCGGCGCTCCTGATGAGCTAGTAACTCGAAAGGCGGACGACCCATCATGTGCTATGACACCCCATTAACCCTGGGCGGACTGCGCTTGCTAACTTACTTCGCTAATATGTTTTGAGACGTACCTACTCGTGTAGCTATGTCGACCGGACATGATGCTGGGGGCTTGTAAATGAAGCGACCCTGTATTATAGAGTTATTCGTCACCTACCTACACTCAAAATATATGATATGTTTACATTCAACCTACTATCCCCTTGTGGCCGCACCCCAAACATTGTAGCAGAATTTAACTTGAAAAATACGCGTTTTACTCGAAGTGTCGGCAAAATAAAAGAAGCCCTGTTTGACTAATAATGTGAATTAATTTTTATTACAGCGGAGCCAAGTTTCCAATTTCATACATGGGTCGAACGAGCTGCAACAAAAATATTAAAGTGTTGTATTAAGCTTTGTCCTCTTCACGTTTCGCACGTCACGGGTGACCAATTTAAGTATTAATAAAATGACAAAACGTGACCCGGGTACAGGCCGCCATCCATCACGACCGCACGTCAAGTGGTGGCCGAGCGATTAAAAAACTGTACCTAACCAATGTACGCCTCTCCGCAGATAGGGAAAGTATTTCGGGACACACTCGCCCGGTAAATGTTCTAGACAAGGGTGAGATTAAATATTAAATTCGCGGTTAGGAATTTCGGGTTGAAAAGTAACGGTGGTGGGCATGCGCAAAGCCACACTGATCCCCGGCCTTTTCAAAATCCAGTTTACAGCGTTAAATTCGGACTAAAAACAACGGTTTATCTGGTTCAAAATAACACCGGTTGTGAAGGTAGCCGGTAGCCGCGTGGGCCCACCGGTGGGGAGATGGTACATACGTTTAAATTAATGAAATTAGGTCCTCTCTGAAACATTCAACAAATAACACAAACACGAGATGGCGAAGTTGTGTGAAGGCGCGTCGTGTGGCTCCGCGATAACGCAACTAATGATTGATATACTCGTGCGTCTCAGTTCAAACTAATGACAGGGTGAAGCGTGTTGACTTTCAAGTTATTAATTAATATTGCTATTATTTAGGCGCTGGTGATTACACATTTCCCGTCACTTCGCCACTGTGTTAAACTGGGATGATGTGAGACAGAATTTCGTTTATAAATATGGTTGGTATAAAGGTTTATAGAGCTGTTTTTTTACGCTAATAGACGTTTTATGAGCACTACTTAGATTTGGTAACTAATTTATGTATTTAGGCAGCTACGGAAGCTGTCATTTGTAGATCTTTGACAGTCGTTACGGGTCGTCAGAAGCTCGAAAGTCTGACAACCAATCTTACCAAGGGGTATCGTGTTGCCCAGTTAGAGAGGTCAGATAGGCAGTCGCTCCTTGTATAATACACTATTCAGCTGTATCCGGTAAGACTGGAAGCCGACCCCAACATAGTTGGAAAAAGGCTAGGCAGATGATGGTGAGGCAGCTACGGAAGACAACGACAGTAGGTACGTACTTACTTCAGTAAATGTTTCCTTTCTGAGAAATCCTTCAAATTCGTTATTTTGCAATTTATTTATTTATTTATATATACTTTATTGTACACCACAAAAAATACATGACAAAAAATAAATCAAACACTACAAAATATACAATGGGCGGCCTTATCGCTTTCTGCGATCTCTTCCAGGCAACCATAGGATGGACAGTGATTTGCCTGGACATAAAGTGCAATATTTGTAGAATAAATAAAACTAGGCAATTTGAAGCTGTACACAGTATCCACGGAACGCTAAAAATCAAAGGTCGAGGAATGACTCATGAAAAATAATTTTTGTAGCAAATCTGCAGTACTCAGTTAATTAAAAGTTTCAACGAGGTCTCGTTCAAAGAAATAGTCGTTGTCCACCGGCCCTAGATCATACAAACTATAGAGAATCTACGCCTCATGGATTGCAATACGGGTAGGTATTAAAATTAGACAAAGTTGCACTTAAGGGGTGGTCTCGTCCTTCGGTCCAAATAATATTATATTCAACAAATTAAGTTACAAATTAAATTAAATCACAAATAAGATTTTAATGAACTGGTAACATATATTTCTCTAGTGTATGTATGTTTTTTGTTCATTTATTTTTATATACCTAACTTAAATAAACTATATAAACAAGCTAAAAATAATAATTAATAAGGTTCGTATGTAAATACTTCTAAACATAACGCGTCTGCGAATTTGGATGTTCGATAATTTCAAACACAGTAAATTAAATAGCTTTCAACGTCACAGTCGAGTTATTATTCAGATGAAATTTCGCATTTTGTACGTAACACATCACTTTAAGCTGAAAGTTGTGATGAAAATTACTCTCACAATACGCACACACACACATGAAACAATTCAGGAACAATGAACCGATCAAGAGCGAGTACTTTCGAAGGAAACTTTTTAATTTAACAAAAGTATTTGTCGTAAAAGCCTATATTAAGAACTTTTTTATTATTAAAGTAATTGTTGACGAGAAGTATGTTTGAAATTCATAAAATATACGAAGTAGAAGGGAAGTTATGAGGTCTGAACATGATTAAATGCAATTTCTTGACGAAGTATGCTACCCAGTTGTAGGTGAAAGTTTGCTTTTAGATGACCGGATTCTTGCGTCCCATTGGTGATATTTTATAAAGAGTCGCATAGTCTTTGCTTGTAGGATTTTATATTATTAATATATGCAAAGAGATTGAAATTTAGAAGTGGCATGAACATGTATACGTTATGATAATTCTGATATTGATAAAGAAGTGACAAAAAGAAAACCATTTTAGAAAGAATTAAAGAAAACAAGACGTGGATGTGGTTATAAGTTGAGAGAATGGTACGGTTATAACCGTAGGTTTGCACGATGTACTAGAGAAGTGAAACTCACTCTGTTCAAGGCGTTTTGCCAGTCTTTCTACACGTGCAGCCTGTGGATTAGACATACGCAAAGGGCCTACAAAGTTCTACGTGTACAGTATAATAACGCTTTTAGGGTGTTGTTGGGGCTCCCGCGGTTCTGTAGCGCATCGGGCATGTTTCTTGAAGCAGATACAGATAGTTTTCAGGCTATTATGCGAAAAAGAACAGCATCCCAGATGCGATGGATTCAGGGGAGCACCAACAGCATCAGAAGGGTGATAGTGAGTAAGTCTGACTACCCGTTCCTGGGGCACTGGACCCGTATGCACAGCTGCAGGTCTGGTGCAGCGGGAAGCGGACATAGTTATAGGTTCCTGAATTAGTTTTATTTTAGCTTTGTTTTATTTTATTTATTTATTTATGTTAATGATAAATCTTACTAACATAGTTTTATAAGTGTTACTAACAACAATATGCATCATTTGTGTTCGATGTAAATAAAAATAATAATAATAACTATATAACCCTCAAATGAAAAGGCCTCCTAAATGATATATTTAGGAGGCCTTTATAGATACTGAAAGAAAAACTGTCAGTCGTAGGACTGCATGTCAGAGGAGAAAACTTCTTGGCTTCACAAACATGTAAACATCTGTATATATGTATCTGAGTGTGACGATCACGCGAGTTCAGTGCTTTTTCCCCATCCCAAAATTGCCCAACGTGCCTAAAGAAGTTTCACTTAAAAAATGAAACAATGAATGCCGTTACGATGTATCATCATCATCATCATTATCATTTCAGCCGAAAGACGTCGTCCACGTCCGTGTCGTCTGCTGGACATAGGCCTCCCTCAAGCACCGCCACTTCGCCCGGTTTTGTGCTTCCCGCATCCAGCGAATTCCTGCGGCCTTCACGAAGTCATTGGTCCACCATGTAGGAGGCCTTCCAACGCTACGCCTTCCGGTACGCGGTCGCCACTCCAGAACCTTTCGGTCCCATCGGCCATCTGTTCTGCGAGCAATGTGCCCTGCCCACTGCCACTTAAGTTTGGCAATTCTTCGGGCTATGTCGGTAACCTTGGTTCGCCTGCGGGTCTCTTCATTTCTGATTCGATCACGTAGGGAAACTCCAAGCATAGCCCTCTCCATTGCCCTTTGAGTGACTTTTAGCCTTTCAATAAGGCCCATTGTAAGCGACCACGTTTCAGTGCCATAGGTCATCACTGGCAACACGCACTGGTCAAAGACTTTCGTCTTGAGACACTATGGTATGTGGGACGAGAAGATATTGCGTTGGTACGATGAAAATGGAATGAAATAAATAAAAAGGTTTGTTTGGAATAATGCACAATTAAAAATTAAAACGTATTTTGGAAATGTTGATTGTGTGCACTACAACTCAGCTCTGATCCTAAATCCACCACATTCTCTGGTGGCTTCAAGACTCGCGTTTAAAAACTTATAATTCAAACACATCTTGACAAACGATCTGGTTCACGGCTCCATATGTTCTCGTGTCTAAGTCAGGTGTAAACGGTAGTAAAAGTTACAACAGCAGACCGCAGGTTTGCCCGTCACGCCATGCACAAAGTTGGCGTGCAGTACGTTTTGTTTTCTTTCCGAATACCACGGATAACGGGTGGTAAACAGTCGCGTATTTTGTTAGTTTATTTATAAACGTTGGAAATAAATTGAGTGCCTAAACCGCTTTAGTTTGAGGTTTTAAAAAGGATTTTGTACTGAATAATCCAGTGATTATTTTGTGTTAGAGGGGTTAGGTAAGCCTACCCTGGTTAAGTTGGCTTTAACCAAAATGTTAGCTGCTAGAAAAAGTCCATAATAAATAATAAATTTCAAATTTACCCATTTATTTGTACATGACATTGATTTATTCTGCACTAGGTAACTAAAACAAGGTCAATAACAAAAATCCTTCTCACCCTAAAACGTTAATCGCGAGGGTATTTTTTAACAAAAATACGTTACGTTTAAAAAATGATTCTACGATGACGCAACACTTACCTAGTCGTAACTTTGGCCAGCCTGAACCGTGCAGCACACGATTTTAAAATTATGGTTACAATGTAAAATTTTCAACATAATAAAAACATACACTAGGGTGCAATTAAAAAAAGGGTGCAATTAAAAAAAAAAAACTGCCTTGTTGGTCTACTGGTCGTTTGAGTCCCGGGTCGGGCAAAGTGTTATTGGGTTTTTCCATCTCGAATTTTTCAGTAGCCGCCCAGAATTTTTCAGTATCTGGATTTGTGACTTTTATGCCCGGTTAGTGGCAATAGGCTCGTTCCCCTACATGGCACTTAAACGTAACTGGCGAAATGTGGGTGTATAAGAGCGTCTCTGCTTAACCCTTCGGGAATACAGGCGTGATATTAAGTAATGTTTAAAAAAAAACGTTAGTGATACGCAAACTATAAAAGTACTTTTTTTTAATTATTAAAATTAAAATGAAATATTTTTCATCTCTATTCCCAGAATTTTTTTTTCATTTATAATTTTGTATCATAAATTCACGTTTTTAAATTATTTTTCAAGG
This sequence comes from Atethmia centrago, assembly GCA_905333075.3. NCBI lineage: Eukaryota > Metazoa > Arthropoda > Insecta > Lepidoptera > Noctuidae > Atethmia > Atethmia centrago. The sequence continues at coordinate 21,051,144 of HG995378.1, read as the reverse complement.
GGATGGTTTTCCTGTAGGCGAGTGAGTGGGCTGGGGAGCAATAGAACCGAGTAACGACTGACTTATGAACGAACGGGAGCTCATAACATTAGTTTCCGGGGATTCGGTGTAAGTACTTTAAAAAATAATTAAGTACCTACTGGTAATAGAGCATTAGTTACTATTACACTTATTACCTTTATTAAAAAGACCGTCATTTGTGGTTATAGAATATTTCTCAATGATGTATTTTTTTTTATGTTTCAGTTCTAATATTCGAACTCTAATAAACTACTTCTTGTTTTTTTCCATCTATTTCTATCTGTAACAAGACAAGCGTATTCATCTTTGACACACATCACATCATCTCCAAAAATAAATCCTTAATATGAACAAGACTAAACTATGAGAGATGGCCTCTATTACAGGAGATTTGACTACTTATTACTCTCTCAGATAGTCTCACGATCTTAATTATTAACTCTCTTCTTAATTCACCTCCTTTTTAAACTATCTACCCTTTAAGGAAAACTTGACCACACGTTACTATTAGGCTTAAAATTGGTTGTGAAAATTTAAAATTAATTCTGTATATTAAGCTAAATAATGAAGGGGAGAGCCGGAGAGTGATGGAACAGATGTAACGAGTGACTTATGGAGGGGACCGGGGTCATAACTACCGTCCAGCGGCGCATAAGTCCCGCGACCGCACACTGGAGCTGCACCCCGGTGTACATCATTCACGGCGATGTTGTATTTAACGTGGATATCTTGATAGAATTTGTAAATTATTACGCGTTTTACAGGGGTCTGTGGGAAGTATAGTTTTGGGTGTGTGTAAATTTGTCTGGTGCGGAGATTTTTTTTGTGTCTTTTGGTCAGAAAGGTCAAAATAAAGGCAGTAATTTAAATGAGAGCCAATTTCATAAATGAAGGAAATTAATATGATTCCGACATGTCATATCACATTCAAAATAACCAATTTAGTGAAGTGTTATCGCATAAAAAGTTTACAATTTCATTAAATCTTCCCTAAATAGTTATAAAGAACTTCGTTATTTGGCTGTCAGTCAGCTTTTAAAAGCCCGACAACAAAGTTAAAACGAAGTAATTAAAAAAGAAAACACAAAATACTTACAAAGTCGGAAGCTCGGCTCTCTTCACTTAAATTACTTGCGATTACACCGACAAAACGTTTTAATGAAACACGTTAAATCGCGCCAAGTGGGCCCGGCGGCGCGCGCCACGCCAAGCGCTCATGCCCTCCACGTCTGCCATAGTTCGGCAACTTCACCACTTACTGCGGTAGGTGGCGGGTAGTTTTTCCTCAAATATCTTAGCCGTAAGTAGAGTTGAAACTACTTCTGCAAAGTCCATTAAAGAGTATAAACTCACGCCGCGGTGATTACAAATGCCACCGATTTCGGCGACCGTTTCGGGGTCGATTAAAGCTTTTTAATTGAAATCACCTGTAATAAACTTTGAGCAAACGAATGGGACTCGTATTAAGCAAATATAATCACAGCTCTGTAAATCAAATTACCTATCGATCATAGGTTTACCGTTAGCAATTCAAATATACTGATTTAGGTAAATGAGTTATTTTTGGAGTTTGTGTTGGATAGCGGTAAAAGGTGAACCTTTGATCATCCATTTATCCTTTTGTCTTTAGCTACGAATTTCATGGAAATATCGATGCGTACGTTTTTGAGTGACATTTTTATTTCTGGGATTATTTTTGACTGACCAATTAGAATCATTTACAGTCAAAACCGTTTATAACGACTTCGAAGGGACAGTATAGCTTATAGTCGTTATAACCAAAAACGATGTTACGTAAACAGAAATACTGGGACCTTAAAATTTCGTCATAATAACCGGTACGTTGTTTTAAGCGATGTCGTTATAAACGGTTTTGACTTTTTACAAAAATGTCAATGAACCAAGAGCGCATAAAGTATAACTGCGCATCCATTAGAATTAAAAGCGTATATGTATTATTTCATGGTACAGCGTCGGAGAGCCAGTGCAGTCGCTCCATATAAATATGTAAGCGGAGGAAACGCTGACGTCTGCGTTCCGCCGCGTCGTTGCGGAAACCGCGTCAATTAAGTTGCCCGCGATGACATATTAGCCTTTGTTCCCCGCATCCCCTCTCCCACTACGACCGGTATTTACTCGCAAGAAACTTGCAGTATGTACAACCAGATAATAGATAGGTAATGTTGCTCGCGGCTGTGCGTGATTTCCTATGCACTTGGTTCTACGTTCCAGTTTATATTCTATTCATCTGCATCCGAGGTTAATATGTTATTGCGCTTTGTGTTATGCTGCCTTACATTATGGTGGCGTATTTAGTATGAACATATGGTAATGTCAAGTGAATGTAAGCAGCGTTTAATTCAAAATATAAAAAAAAGGAATTTGAAAAGTTGTGACAGTTATGAAAAAGCGGTGGGTCTTCTTTGTTTTGACATATTTTTTTTTTTTGTGTGGGAGATTGGCAAATAAGTAACTTCTCCCGCTCTGGGCGGAGCGGGAGGGTGGGTCAGACTCTACCCACCCGTGTTCCTTCCGTTGCCTGTGTTGTCAAGGGCCTCGGTACCCCTTTAGGACTTTCCCACGACCCCGGCAGGCATCGACCCTAGTGGAACCCTACTCTTGTGCTGAGATCTGTTAGAGGCGCGCGTGGAACACAACGCGCTGTCGACCCAGGCCTGGTCCTTATCGGACGGCGAGCTACACATTGATCACCATCCGCAAGCCCGCGTGTTTTGACACACTTAGGTATGAAGACTCAATAAATAAATTTCTATGAATTATAATAATCCAGACAGGTATAAAAGAAAGAGATTAAAAAATGTATAAAATTTTAATATCTGCCGCAGTCATCTGCCAGATGCTGACTGGACAATTAAATGCCGCTGAATCAATTCTAAATTAAATAGATCCACTGTGAAAATATAAAGTTTAGTGACTGTCAATGTCAAACAAAGAAGATGAAAAAAGTTTTTTCTTCCAATTCCATTTTGCTTTCATCATTCCTATTTTGCAGTCTCTAAAAGTTTTCAAAATAAGAGGTTTTCCAGGGAGTCTCAATTATCGATAAAGACGATATTAAAAATTCGTTTGTTTTGTTCTTAACTTGCGCCTTGGAAGCGGTGTCCCCTTTTTTCCATTGTTTGCTAAGAAGGGAAAGCAGAAGCGGCGGCAAACGATAATCAGAAATTTGAATTTCGCCCCCACAAGCACTGACAAAATCATCCGATTTTGTGCGTCGTTTATCATAGCAATTAATTAGGCGAACAAAAAATATTATGTTGGTTTTTCCGAAAATGGTTGATGTCAGCAAACAGTTTGTTGTGCTGAAACTTTTCTATTTTATTTTATCTCGAACCGCTACATCGTGCGGCTAAGGTACAGCCAATCGATAACAAGTTATAAGCGGAATCTATATTCATAATTCACATATCTACATAGTAGCCGTTCGGTGGTATGATGAAGGAACATGGTCTAAATTTATTCGTGAGCATTACAGTGTAACATGTACGAGGCAGTGCTCCCTTAATGTATTCATGTAATTCGCATAGCCGGCATCCCCTTTGACCGGCCACGCAACACCGCACTGGCTGCCCGGATAGAGTAATATAACGTGATGTTTTAAAACCATCCATCACGTTTAATGTCCATATAAAAAGAAGAAGTTAGCGTGCCGACTCTATCCGCGGATTTTTGAATTTGCGCATGGTATGATTTTTTCATTCGGTTTTTGCCTAAAACAAGCTAGACTCGCCACACTCACTTATCTTTAGCATCTCTAAAGGAAATTCACTTGTTGCAAGACGCCCCGACAACCTCAAGTTTTATAAATTTTAATACAAAACAACACCGTCGACTTTCTCATTTTCACCTCACGAAACTCTCTCGCGTCCGTTTATTGCGGGTGGAAATTATCAATTGACTACACTCTTGTATTCAGCAGTGCAAATACAAAAGCAAGAGCTTACCGTCTATTCTGTGCGAGGTCAAATAAAACCCCAAGTATCAGCTACTTGAATGTAAAAACGTTGGGATGCGGCCGGCCGGGCGGCGCGCCTGACGCCAATTTACATTAAATGCGGCTTGCACCCACCAATGATAACTTACACTTGCTGGAGCCGCAAAACTAGTGTTTACTATTGTGAGCTTAATATTTTGGGTTAAGTAAAAACTTGTAAAATTATGCGCAGAACAAAAACTCGTAGCTCAGCGAAAAATCTTGGTTCACGCGGCTTCAGCGAAAACTCACAAAATAGCTAAGATATAAGATAAGATGGAAGATAGGTAATGCGGTTTTTTAAATCAAAACTCTTGCGAACTGCATCCGTGTTTAGAACAACAGCCAAAATAATGGGCTTTATAGCAATAAACTCTGGATGCAGCAAAAAAACAGCTCCAGTTAATCATTTAAAAACAAAAATACACCTGGCATCGTGTTAATTACTACTTTGTTCACAAGAGGTCGTCAAATGAAGTTAAGAAGTCAGTGGACACTGTAAACCAATTAAATTGGTACAAATTTTGCAATTTTTTAAAGGTTTTCCAACTTTAAGTGGAACTGATTGGTTCATTAAATACTAAAAGATTAAAATTATACAAATTGCTAAATGAATGTAGCTTTTATAGTTTGAAAGAATTTATGGATAAAAATACTGACATCATAATATGATGTTACAGGGTAATTATAATTAAGAACATGTTATAATATTATTATTTTATTATAATAATATTATAACATGTTCTTAATTATAATTACCCTGTAACATTAAATTTTTGCATGCTATGATATTTGTGCCCTCTGACCTATGCTTAACATCATTGTATACCATGTTTTACGCAAATAAATTGTTTTATTGTTATCGAAAATGGTTTTTCAATGGAAAGAATGCTAGAATGCAAATTACATTATGGACAGTCAATAGTTTTGTCTGTCATTCCAAGTACTCTCATTAAATATAATTTAATAGTAGATTGTGTCACAAGGGACCAAAATGATCTATTGAGGGCGAGAGCGATTGTTTGAATCCAGAGCGAAGCGAAGGATTCTAGAGTAGATTCCTAAGCGTAGCGAGGGATTCAAAGTACGTCGGTCGAGGTTAAATAATTTTGCTACCGTGTGGCACACTCTGCTTTTCATCCCCCTCTCTGAGAAAAATAAATAAGAGATATTTATGTTTACATAACCAAATTATAAATTTATATTAATATCAAATTAAAATGGTCTGTAATATTTTGACCAAAAATAATGAAAAAACGAATAAGAAGTTTTTTTTTTTTATCTTTAAACAGTGCCGCGTCGGCAGGCGATCTTTTTAATTACCGGCCAGGACTTTATCGAAGCGAATTGTGTTCAAACTTATTAATAAATTAGTGTTCCAAATTCAAAAGTCATTTTGTCACTGTTATTAAGTGCGCCGGAAAGACCCATTTTTCTCACACTTATCGAGTAACCCTTCGCCTCTTTTCGAATAGATGGGATGAAAAATAATTATGTGTATCTACTGCAATTATTAAAAATTCAATATAACTATTTGTTTTCTGTTTCATCAAGCAAAATAGTTCGTTCCCGCTTCTAATTCTTGGAACAAAATTAACTTTATTCCCTATGATAGGCGAAACTATTAATTGTCTATTGTACGGTCATTATCAGTTTCATACAATGCTGTTAATCTATCAATAATTTTACCGCTCGCACAATATTTAGATTGCACATAGCTTGTCAAGTCCAGAGATATTTCTTTATTTTGTTTTCAAATGAAAACATTTTCAAAACAAATCTATCCTGCTCATAAAGTAAAGTAAATCTCAACCATTCATTGAATGAAGTTTATTGATTTAGGTATATTTTTGAAATGACTGTCTATGAATCTAAAATGAATTTAACCGTCAAACAGTTAGATTTTCCTGGTATAAAACATCAGATAGAGCTTTTAAAATGAAAAGTACCTCTTGAAAAACATAACACAGACATCCCACACCCTAGGGTCTTTGATGAACATCTCGTTACAATAAGCAACCCTCTCACTACCTTTGCACAAGTTCTTTTGCCTCCTCCACGTTTTTTTTCACGCGAGCTTCTGAATTCTATTGTTTTTATTACCCTAGTAAATATGTGCCGAACCCCTCTGCAGACGAAGCCATTATAGTATCGTTGCTGAATTCAAAAATGTCTGCATTATGCAGGGTTTTAAAAGAAACCTTTGAGTTTTTGCAACTATGTGAATATAAAAATAATATCTACCTAAATGTTACTGCTAAATAATTATTCTGCTATCGCGCCTTTGTTGGAAGGGTAGGCAAAAGGGGTACGGTTATGCAGCCATAGTTTGCCGTCGATGTTTGGTCCTTAAATGATAGGGAGGCACCCTAATAGCCATTTATCAGTCGCAGTTCCAATTTCCGGCTACTGGTGAGATTTTTAATGTTAGTGCTTTATAGCCCTAATTTTGTTTTGACCAGGCCTTTGTTTCAGAGTCAAAGGGCTTATCAGTTTATTTGTTTTCTATTAACGAAATCCAAATGAAAGCTACATGATAAGAGGGAGAATATACCTTTTATTTAAACTGTTAGTACGTTCACTTGTAGGTATGTAATAGTAGAATATGATCAGATAAATTGATTGATTGACTTGTTGCTTCGGTGATATGAAGCGTTATTAACTATTTAACAAACAGTTTGATGTAAGCCTTTCAGTTTTCTATGAATAAAAATCATGTTGAAAAATAATTAACACTTGTTTTTGACGCAACCAAAACAAAAATAACGCAGATTATAATACATTTGTCTCCCTAATCCATCTATATCTCTAACCCTATTTGTACAGAATATTAAATAAACGTACTCATGAAAACGGGGGAAAAAGGAAATGGACTAAATAGACTGTTATGCGATTCAATCACAGTACCATCTAGGTTACGGATGGCCCCGAGATCACAGGCGGCATACTAAATTATTAGCCCTTAGTTATTTATGTACCGTGAACTAACATCTTAATAGCGAGAGGGAGTTATGTCCAGCCTAAAATAATATTTTGTGTAAATGTTCGAAAATAAACAAGCCCCGTTCAACCAGCTACTTTACAGTCACAATATGTCGTAACTTTGCAACGCTACTTCGCCGTTTTGTGGCAATATAATGTCGGAATGAGTTTATTATAAAGGTTTAATTTTCAATTTACGTCTAACCACAACGTGATGAAATGTTATCAAAAGCTTACCTTTGGGTGTGCTCTCCTGGGGAAGGCCACTTTGGGGTCAATCTGAAATTGAAAACACAACATTTTAATACAATTTGAATCAAAGGAGATATGTTTAATGCGGGGTTGTTCTAATTTTGCGAGGGGAGCGTGTTTGGTCCGGTGACTTTGCAAATGTAAAAATTCACTGAGACGCGTCGAGCCCAACTAATCATGGCCCGCACGTCCGACTGGGAAGCGGGCACGATAAATTCGCATCGCCTCTGTGGCTGCAATGTCCAGTCCTAAAATCCCAGCTGCAAAAAACCATCGGACTGAAAATCCTGCGCCGTGGTCCTGTCACTCGATTTCGCCTCTCGTCTTTTTCATGTAACCGAGCTCTACTATTTCATACGTGGCACTGTTTAAGCCCTCAGATTTTCTCCCGGCAGTGAGCGGTCGCTCCAGGTCTTTTTGCTCGTATCTCGACGTGCCGTTGACCGCTATAAACGCAAAATATAAACCCAAAGAAGCTACCTTTGACATTTTAGAGGTAAAACGTTTCATTTCCACTCGTGCTAACCATTTTGTCGAACGTTTTCCACATTCAGCAGAAATACTCCAGAATTTTTTTAGTGCGGGTCTTACTTTTAAAAATTACGAATGTAGAAAACGCGATGTATAAGCACGTACACATATACATTAAGACTCTCGAGTATGAATGTAGGAGCATCCTACAATTAAACTGTTCATTTATGTCGGACCTTTATTATTTTTATTTTGAAAAATGTGTTTAAGTAGTATACAGTCTAATTCTATTCATCAAAATTTAAATATTACGTACATTTTTAAGTCGTAGAGCGCACAATAGACGCGAAGCCGGTAGGCATCCACGTCCACGTAATTACGAGGCAAAAGTGTGAGAGAATAATTTAAAAGATTTCACCCAAGAGGACTGCATTATTACAATATCAGGGAAACCGCTTTACAGCATCACTCATACATTCTTAATTATTTAATTATCTTCTGAGTGCGCCACGGCACACCACGGCAGCACAAAATCCGGGTAATTTGATTAAATTGGATTTCAACCAAGACAATTTGTATTTTTTTGATGAAAATGTAAATTGTAATTATTATAACGAACGGCGCGGCCCACGTGTGGTTGACATTAAAAATATCACTACCCACCAAACAGGAGATGTAAAACGTTGTTGGAAAGCTTTTAACCTCCTCACGCAAGCAATTTTGTAAACGTTGTAAAATGACCACGAAAGTATACAGAGCAAGCAGAAAAATCATAAAATCCCAGATGGTGGCGCTAAAGCGATTAAGCGGGTCGATGATAAATTTTAACGAGTTATTTTAATGGAGGCGATCGCAGTCAGTGGCTAGCCGGCAGCCTGCGTCGATAGAAAAATAAAACCAAACTCGCCAAAAAGACTGTTTAATACGTGACCCCGTGATTTTTTTATTGTTTCGTAAACGTTTAACGATAATTGCTTTTTGAAACGACGCCTTTTGTACATCCAAAATGTCATTCCATTTGTAATTGAATACATAAAATGTGGTAGCGCCCTTATCTACAAGTCCATTGCTACTTTTGTAACAAAAATGGATAAATGTGTAAAGAAAATGAATAAAGGAGGGTTGTGACGTGAGTTGATCTTTGATCAAGCAGAGCGACTCAATCTACGTATAAAGATTTGACTTGAAGACATAAAATGTTTATCCTACCATCTTCTTAGCGTATAAATGGCAAAAGTTTATATAATATGTTTGGCCCAAAATTCAGCTACGCGAACTACGCTCACTGACGCATTTATAAGGCCATCAAGTGCACAGGTAACAAAAATGCAGTTTAGCTATCTGAGATATAAAACATAACAATGTGACCTCTGAGTTTGTTTCGGCCTTTCTTCTCAGAGTAGTCAGGTAGGAAACGCCGACCTCATCTAGTTTTAGAAAATATGATTGACGTGTAAAAGTGTTTGTACAAACCTACTTACTGAAATAAAATCATTTATCATTTTTCATGTATGTGTTTTATTCAAAGTGAAAGGTTAAGTTATGCTACGGCGTAGCAGCCAGTCAGTCGGCGTAGCAGGTCAATCTAACGCGTAGCAGCGCTACGCTCTACGCACATTGTTTTCGAATAAGAATCCGTTGGTTCCAATATTTCAAAGAACAATACTATCTAGTTTAAAAGTTCAATACTCCTGCGCAAAATGACAGGAAAACATCGATACAAATGTGACATTTTGATACGGAGCCATTTGCGTGATTACAATCGACGCAGCGGCGCACCCTCTAGCCGACTTCGACCTCCCCTTCCTACAACTTCCCTTACGATAAAGATTGACATCACCCACCTTAACTTTCAAATTATCCTAACTCAAATCCCCCAAATAAACTAAATCCAGCTCTAATCTATACAACATAGAATACAAATTCATTGAAACCTCACGAAAATTTTAGCGTGTCATCGCAAGAAAAGATTGTAGCCGAAAGCACATTAGTGGGATATCACTACTGGTAGCGAAAGAGCATGTTCACTTTATGTACTCGCTACGATCGCATCGACGTAAAGTCGATTACGTTAAATTTTATATTAAGCAAACAGTTTTATCGATGTTTTGTGTATTTTCAAGTCATTGCAGTAACATGCCGCAATGGAAGTTCATTGTATCAGTTTATTGTTTAACCTATGTATGATACCAGCACACCTGCTGTTATTGAAATCAAAATGTCAGTTTAGATAGTATTTCGTGCACCAAGTTTAATATGTTTTCAAGACGTACAGCTAAGTAGACACACCTATACTACTCGTATTAGTATTCTAAACACAAGTTAATAATCAAAGGTTCTCCGTATCATGTACTGAACCGGAGTTAATAGGCGAACATTCTCGGAACGCAATTCGATCAACATGTTGTTAAATCCTGATAATTAACAAACGTCACACGTCGGGCTTGAGTTACGGACAAGAAAGTTTAATGACGCGCACTCACTGCAAGCGGTAACTGAATTTATTTACGTGCAGACGACACGTAAGTGTCGCCCCGGGCGGCGTTAAGTGGGGACCGCATCATTTGCTGTTCAGTCAGCAACGCGCACTCTAACTCCTCCTAATTGGAACGAATTTGGCTGCAGGTGCAACACTCGACTTGGCTCAAGATTAGGGGCGAGCTATTGCGAGCATATTCTGCGCCGTTTCCCCTTGAAATATTCGATGTGCAACGCGAGACTTGCGGCTCGCAGCGCCGTCGCCGCGCGCGCCGCCCTCCACGTGCGCTCCCACTAACTTGAATTAAATTAAGAACAATATTTACCCTCGGAGCCGAGATAAATGATATTGCACACTTAAGCCAGAGTTAATGTTTAGTGACGACTTATGTACCCACATTCTTAGCATAAGCTAGTGAAAATGCCATTGCGAGAACGAGACGCCCCCATACATGTTCCACACAGCAGAAAGAGAGAGGTGAACAGAAACACCTCAACAAGAAAGACTTAACGAGGCGCGTTTCAACGTAGACAAATAACAGCACGCCAACAAAGTTACGTGGCGTTATTTTAATTGATACAGCTTTAACTCATTCAGTACAGAAAAATGCAAACAAGTTGCGACGCGATCGGAAAACACTTGACACAGATTGTTTATAAAGTAGGGTTTACTTCAAAGCTCGGTGAGACAAGCAGTAATGAAACCGAGCTAGGGCGGCTCAACAAACGTCATTACTGGAGTACGCATAAATATGCAAGGCAGGTAACGCACATTTTCATGCGACGTCGCAAGAATTTTATCGCTCGTTTAATTCTGTGAGAAAAAATGGGATTCTTTTGGGTGTAACACGAGATAGGCGGCCGCGTGGGAACCGGCACGCTGCCCTTCTTGGCCAGTCTTCGGATCTAAGTGCAGCCGAAATATATTTTATCCACTTTGTCAGATATTACTTTCTCTTAGCATCGCGTCGAAAGCGTAAACGACGGAAGAGGCGAGACGTAATCTTATCCGTCAGAGGCACCTTATTCGTTAGGCGTTAATGTGGCCGCTTTGTGTTGTTAGACGTACGCCTATTAACGTGTGTTTTATTCATCGCCCTTTTCCTCCAGTGTGTTACACGTCAGCTACAATTGCTAGGGACCTTAACGACATAGTTCTCTTTTCTTAATGCCCTTGTTAATTTCGTTTACATTTGTTTAAGTGTTAGCGTCGTTTATTTACTTCGCCCCAGACGGAGCTGTCACGGTTTTCTAGTTTATGTTATAATCGTTTACTTGTGAATGATGAATGGTACCTGGTGTTGGAGTACCTATTATTATTGTTTATTCTTTCTTTGTACAGGTGCGGAATAACATTACTCTTGTGGAACATGTTTTTCTTTGAGGTGTAGGCAGACCCTTTCTCTTTGCATAGCTATATTTTTACTGGCTTTTCACGGTTTTAGTTTTAAACCCCGGAACGTATGGTCTTTTCAATTTCCTTACCTATGTGTTTTCTAGCATAATCAGCCTACAATGTTCCCATTGCTGGGATACAGGCCTCCTCTCGGTAAGAGGGAGAGGGCCGTAATCCACCACGCGGGCCCAGTGCGGATTGGTAGATGTCACATGCCTTCGAACTTTTGCTTCTAGGACATGCCGGTTTCATCACGGTGTTTTCCTTCACCATTTTAAGAGCAGTGGTGATGAAATAATTTACACAAAGTGTTTTCTAGGCTAAGATAAAAAAGACTTAAGACGCTGACAAAACCTAAACCGCGGTCCCTGTCAGATTGCATAGAACAGAAAGAGAAGCGCGATGACACAACGCTTGTAATTTATGGCAAAATATGAAGTTATTATCTATTTACTCAAAATTGAGTTGAGTAATCGAAAATAAAAAACAACCAAGTTCTGTATTCAAATAAGACGTTCTTGTTATTAATTAAATACGTAACGTATGTTCATATTTGATACAGATATTTTGGATTAGAACTCAATGTAAGAGGTTAGTTTAACGTTAGTTTGTATCGAGATTTTGTTTTCAAAACGTGTTTTGGTAACAACCAAGTTCTGTGAAATATGTTCAAAATTAACATATATTTTTTCCGCTACCACAAACTATACAGATTTGGCAATTTTTTTTCTTAAGAGAAACCTATTTTTGTCTATTGGGTCTTGTCAGCCCCTTAATGTAAAAATATCAAAAAAACTAGTATTTGGCAATCACTGCCCTTCTTAGTATGCATGAGAAGAAGACTTTTCTATTCCGTAGAAATACCGAATTCTTACATCACTACACTCTTAACATTACAATAAAACCCAATCCTTCCAACGAACTCCTCTTAAAAATTCAATAGGTCCACAATTGACAGCGAAGGTACAAAGTTTAAGCTTATCTAGCGTTTCAGGTCAGTTCCAAAGCCGGGTGGGCATTAGCACAATGTGGTCGGTGGTCTCGTGAGACAAAGATTACGCACAGTTCGCTCGCCGACGTAGATAACAACGGCTGGCTGGCTACTGGATGTGGTGCACCTTTTGTGTAGCTTGCTTAGAATTTTGGTGGACTAAAGCTGGGTTGAAGTTGTAGGTACGCTCTCGATGTATGTACATATGTAACTATGTTTGTTTGGAGTCGTCTGGAAATTGTGGATTTATATAGGTAGATGTTTTTCGAGGAAAACAAATGGACCCATTTTTAGGTTTGTCTTAGTGAAGAGACTAATGAGAGCTTTCTTTTAATGTCTTAGCCTGTCAGTCACTCAATCAGAAATATTTGCAGCTGTAGTATTCAATCCTTTACTCCTAGTAAGACCAATAATATATGCAAATGCTGGAGCCAACACATCTATTACCTACTTGCTTGCGTACGTATACTCGCATCCAATATCCTTCGGCCAACTTCATAAATCCAAGAACTCGATCACGTCAAGCGCAAAGCCGTACCGCTAGGCAGTTCTCTAATCCTGTTTGTTTGATTGATCAATGACCTATCTAGTTACCAAACAATCTACGTCGGCCGGCCGGCAGACATCCGGAGCAGATATTTGCAGTCAAAACAGACTTAGGGCCAGTACGAACTGCACTCTGCGCATGTCACTCCGCTTCTGTATTATTTATTAACTCCAACGAGCTTCCGATGTTACTTTATTCCATTGTGCAACTATCTACGGTTCGTGATGTCCGAGCTCGGGAAGTTCCGAACTGACACGACTGGGAGAAACGAGAAACTTTTCGTGCATAGAATGAATGCCTGTCAGCCGAACGTAAACATGCAAGCAAAATACTTGGTATATTATTTAGTTTGCGGATTGCGGATAGCCGTTGCTACGGGCGTCGGATTGTTTGCAATGTCACCGCGTACGAAATTTCTGCGTCGAAAACTTTCCAGGTCCTTTTTCTGGGAGAAGTCACTTTTCTTGAAAATAAAAAGTGTCAATTTTCTCTGCTTCTTTCATTTAGCATGGAAAATATTGGAGCTAAAATAAAATTGTTTACTTAGTGAAATGTAAATGTTTTTACAGTGGAACCCCTCTGAATTCATAAAGACAGAACTGAAGAAAATCTGTCACAAGGAGAGAGCGGGGCATTCGTAGGTAATGCTGGCGAACTCGGCAATGTTATTTGGCGAGCCGGTGCAAGTCAAGGACTCTATATTAAGCATTCCTGTCCTCCCAATCTCTTCAGGTGGGCGGGCGCGACATGAACTCTACTTCAACTTATTATTTCGGGGCCGCATGCGAAGCGTTTGTTTTTCTCCGACCTACGCCTCTAATATACATTTACATATGTATCATAAACTTAATCCCTTTATTAAATTCCTCGGGAGTTTTTTTTTTCTTAACAATATTTATTTTTATAACACACGTTTTCTTTTTTTTTTTAAAGCCAATTCTATAAAAGCCTAGTGCTCTGAACGGCGCAGTTGTTTACGGCCAGCTGTTATCTTGCACTACCTAAATAAAACCCCGCAGTTTTAAAAGTGCCTTTATATCGTCCATCATTAATGAACTCGTTATAACGCTAATTGTTCCCACAATCGGGCCTGGGTGTGACATTAAAGCGACATCAAAAATGTACGTACACTATTTAAAGATTCCCATTTCGCGGTGGTCGCGTGCAACCGATTTACGAAAGCGACTGGCCCCGTGCCCATTAAAGCAGATTACGGACAAAAAAAATCAACGCGCTCTTGGCGTTATGAGTTAATTTTGTAAGAATAACGCGGGCGTCGGTTAGTATTTCCCTTTATTTGGTGTTCCGGCTGCTCTGTTTGTTTAAACGGGTAAATCCAGCGCAAAAACAAGCCGAGACTACATTATGTAGTGGTGCCACACAAATGTGTGTTCTCAATGTTGTCGGAACGTAATCGTCGGACGATAAAAATCACTTAGTGAACCGGGTAGCCGCTCTAGACGTTACCGCTAACTACTAACTACGGGGAGTATAACATAACAAGAGCGTTTACGTGGAACGAGACTTGTTATACTTATTTGAAAATTAACTTTCACTTCAGAAATATTCTGCACCGCTCGGTACGAGAGAACCTCTCTAAAACGGAAGAAAATGCTAAATCCCTTGAAGTAAACGTTGTGAACTATAAGTGCAAGTTTACTACAAGGAACCACTCTATTATGGTCAGTGATTTAAGATGCTTGTAAGCAGCAGAGATTTTATAAAAAACCTTCAGTAATATTTTACTCTTAAATTAAAAAAAAATGTTGATATAATGCAGCGTGGTGCAGCATTCAGTCGCGAAATGTACTTATATCGCGGAACGCGTGCGCTCCATATTTTAAAGGTGTCGATAAGAGAAAAAAGGAATGTCCCCGAGTTGCAAGCGCGCCTGGTCTAAACGTGTTTACAAGTTATGCAATAATTCAAATAGCGTACTACAGCAAATTTATGCTAGTGCACGGTAACATACTTCAATGGCTGCATTGGAAAGCATTTTATTTCCATGGATGTCGGCGACTAGTATAGCCGTCGTATTTTCGAATTCAGCCAGAGAACGCTGAACGTGTTAGGTGGCAATATGAATTTATGATCATGGCGAATTAAATGCGTTTAAAGGGGAACGTGATTCGGCGGAATACGCATCGGAAATTAATTAAGGACTTTATACACTTGGATGAACGGCTACTGACTGATTTTCGTGCTTCTAGAATTCTGTAGTCGCAATATAGGATATTAATTGCATTTTAGTGCACATTTTTAGTCTCGCTGATGACAAAAAACTGTGCACATTTCACGGTCCCTGCAGTTTCGGAATTTATGGACACTTTTATATTTAAATTGTAGTTCCACTTCTGTTATTGACCTTTTAAAGTAAAAATTATTTATTCAAATATTTTATAATTTAATTTTATAAGTTATACGACACTATAAACCATTTCAGTGGCCATGTAAAAACACCTACAAGTACTATTAACCAATTTTTAACTGGAATTTTATTGAGGGGGATGTGCTAACGTTACCCCGTGAAATTCAAATAATCTTACGTTTTTGCAATTAGCAGGTCAGTCTCACGTTGGTATGTTGATTAAAATATGATTCGCAACTTTAATATACATGGCTTTACATAATTGTAATAATTAGAAACAGCAATACAACAATCCTTAAGTCAGAATTGACCTCAAATGTCATGATTTCATGAAATAGCCATTAAATAGGGTAATATGAACTTAGAGAGTTGTTTTGATGATTTTTATGATTTGAATTGTATATTATAAATATTTGATACTGCCACGAATCATATCTAGATCAACATACATCCTGATACTGACCTGCAAATGGCAAAAATCGTAACAAAATTTGAATTTCGTGAGCTGCCTTGACGCTTTTACCTAAAGACGCTGACAACACCTAAACCGCGGTCACTGTCAGATTGCATAGAAAAGAAAGAGAAGCGCGATGACACAACGCTTGTAATTTATTGCAAAATATGAAACAATTACCTATTTACTCAAAATTGAGTAAAGTAATCGAAAATAAAAAACAACCAAGTTCTGCATTCAATTAAGACGTTCTTGTTATTAATTAAATACGTAACGTTTGTTGATATACAGATATTTTGGATTATAACTCAATGTAAGAAGTTAGTTTAACGTTAGCGAGATTATTAGTCCAACGTGTTATGGTGACAAACAAGTTCTGGGAAATATGTTCAAAATTAACATATATTTTTTCCGCTACCACAGACTATACAGATTTGGCAATTTTTTTTTCTTAAGAGAAGCCTATTTTGGTCAATTGGGTCTTGTCAGCGCCTTAAGTAGGCACGCATACCTTTAAGTCAAGCAAAGGTATTTCAGCTCCAAGTCACGATAAATTTCTGGCAGTTTCTCGTTGTCTCGTTAGATGAAATTGAAGAGTCATCTCAGGCTGGCGGGGGCTCCACACAGATCCGGCCGCGACAAAAGGGAGCCCTAGGGACCGAGTACGGCGGGAAAAGGAATTTTTAATTGGCCTTCAAATAAAAGCCCATATAACTTACAACATAAAAGGCTTTTTTTCACGGCGCAATTCGTTACGGACCGCGGTTTTAACTATTTTAGCGAAATGTTTCAAAAAAAGTAACGCTCATTTTTTAATTGACTCTCACGCGGACTGGTTGCTGCCGTATCGTATTTTCGCAAAAAAAGATTGGCCAGATAAGGCGTCAAAGACAGACGATGAAGAAGGAAAAAAATACGGTCCTCTTCCATAATCATAATGGCTTGATAGGCCCTAACGGCCACTTAAAATGAAAAGTGTGTTCCATTTTAAACTTTATTCATTATACAAAAGTTCTTGTTAGTGTAACAGACATTTTACTTTCATATTTTGGAGGAAGTCTGAAACAATTAGGACAGTTTAATCGCCACCTCTTTAGAACGGTCTGTTATTTTAATGAAACGGAGAACATTGTATTACGTTAACGTCGTGTATGTATAGCTTTATAAATCCTTACTCCAGGGTTATCTACGCCTTGTAAATGTTAAAACGGGTCCTTTTACTTTCAGCTATATCTTCTATAATTGTTTCTATTCTCCGCTGCTTTCACTATACATTTTGCGGTAACATAATCAAGAATATTATTATCTTTGCAACATTTAAATGTGATTAAAATAACCTATAGTTTTAACAAGATTTTATTTAATTTTTCTGCAGTATTTATGTGCTCTTATTGGGAAAATCAACACAAAGGCCCGCTACGGTATTCGCATTGCAAATTAACGCGAAATATTATAATAATCATTACACATTCCACAAATAAATGTTGGTCAAACACATTGTCACAGCGTTTCCGTCACTACCGCGTTACAGTGCATCATATTTTTAAACAGCCACCGATATAAAACCGCATAAAACATCGAACATTTCCTGTGGAAGTGAAAATTTTAATTTTCCAAAAAATTCCGCTGCTATATTTTAAAAGTCGTGATTTATTAATGCGGGTTCGTAAACGCCATTTATGCCATTTATGCCGTTTACGGTGGATGAGAGCAGGCATTTGTGTCGGCATGTGTCGGCATGTGTCGCGCCCATGGCTCGTCAATGGCGTTTTGATTGTCCACTCTGCGTCGGTTCCTATTCGTCTATAAATCTGGCCGGGTATGTCTGTCAAGGGTTACTTCATATTCTACCCAATGTACCTACCTACCTATGTCGTTAAATACGGAGGACATGGACATACGGACAGGATATGGATTCTTTAATTAACAAAGGTTTAGTGTGAGGATACTTAGTTACAATTGTACAAGATTAGATAATTCTCGATATCTCACAGCGAAGACCTTAACTTAGGTCAAAACGCTACCTAAATCAGATGTTTTGTTAGCCTTAAAGCAAACATTAGTCTGAAATATCAGCTCCAAATCTGTACAGTGCAAAAGTAAAACACGATACAAGCATCTTCTAACATAAATTCTAGGTCAACTAAGCGGAATTGGATACTACAAATAGTTGCAAGTTATGGACCTGTGAGCTGTCAGTTCTAATTCACTGTATAGTACTAGAGAACAAAGTGTTTTATTGACGTCCAATGCCTCAAGCTGTGCCAATCTTGTAATAATATTGTTTTGTGGGCTATTGGCGAAATATGGCTTTATTCAGGTTGTGGTTTTTCGGACAGGAAGTATAACTATGTTATGGTGGATCTGCAGTGGTAGCCCGCGAAATTCAAATGGCATGTATTTAACGCGGCGATAAACTAATCTGATTTAGGTTTAAAAAATAATTAAAATGGTTAGAAAAATAATTGGTTGGCAGCTACAGTGAAGGAGCATTTTAAGTATAAAGTAGCATCTTAATAAACAATTGTTTGCTTTGTTTTATTTTAAGCTAGCATCGAGTTTTTGTTTTGGTAACTGAGAGTCACCAATAACCGAAGGGATCTGACGCTCGGAGCCGCTACCGCGGCACTCTAGCTTCGCTCGCTCGCCTTCGCGCGTTAGTGGTCACTGTTCTAACCTAACCTAACCTAACCCAATTGATTTTATACTTAAAATGCTACTTCACTGTAGCTGCCAACCTATTATTTTTGCTACCCATTTTATTATATAATCCTATTAATATTATAAATGCGAAAGTTTGTAAGAATGGATGGATGTTTGTTACTCTTTCACGCAAAAAGTACTGAACGAATTTTGATGAAATTTGGCACACAGATAGTTTATAACCAGGAATAACACATAGGATTCCTTTTATCCCGATATACCCACGGGGTCAAAACTTATGCGGTGAAACCGCAGGGCGCATCTAGTATAATATATAATAATAGTTAGTCGCCCTTTAAGTTGTTAATCGCCTGGAAAATAATTAGCCTACAAATTATAATCATTAAAATCATTAATACATCTTTCTTAGATAAAGAAAAAGAAAAGAAAGAAAAATTGTTTATTCTACACAAACAAAACGCACATTATAAAAAAATACGTAAAATAGACACATAATATACAAAGTAGCTAAAAGCCTCGTAATCAACCCATATAATTTTGACAATCCTGTCGATTACGTAATATTTACTCTGTAGTTAGGAAAAGTTCTTATAGAACAAATCTAACTAAAAGAGATGTGTTAATGATTCTAATGATTATAATAATTCTGTAAATACTTATTTCTTATGGTCGCGACTCATATTTTGATCAAGATACAACCTGATACTGACCTGCAAATTGCAAAACACTTTAATTTCGCGGGCTACCACTGCGAAGTAAAAAGACTAGGTTATCTAAGTAATCCTTAAAAAACTTAAGAATGTTTTAATTTCGCGGGCTACGACTGCGAAGTAAAAAGACTAGGTTATCTAAGTAATCCTTAAAAAACTTAAGAAAGTTTTAATTTCGCGGGCTACCACTGCGAAGTAAGAAGACTAGGTTATCTAAGTAATACTTAAAAAACTTAAGAAAGTTTTAATTTCGCGGGCTACCACTGCGAAGTAAGAAGACTAGGTTATCTAAGTAATCCTTAAAATTTTAATTTCGCGGGCTACCACTGCGAAGTAAGAAGACTAGGTTATCTAAGTAATCCTTAAAATTTTAATTTCGCGGGCTACCACTGCGAAGTAAGTAGACTAGGTTATCTAAGTAATCCTTAAAAAACTTAAGAAAATTTTAATTTCGCGGGCTACCACTGCGAAGTAAGAAGACTAGGTTATCTAAGTAATCCTTAAAAAACTTAAGAAAGTTTTAATTTCGCGGGCTACCACTGCGAAGTAAAAAGACTAGGTTATCTAAGTAATCCTTAAAAAACTTAAGAAAGTTTTAATTTCGCGGGCTACCACTGCGAAGTAAGAAGACTAGGTTATCTAAGTAATCCTTAAAATTTTAATTTCGCGGGCTACCACTGCGAAGTAAGTAGACTAGGTTATCTAAGTAATCCTTAAAAAACTTAAGAAAATTTTAATTTCGTGGGCTACCACTGCGAAGTAAGAAGACTAGGTTATCTAAGTAATCCTTAAAAAACTTAAGAAATTTTTAATTGCGCGGGCTACCACTGCGAAGTAAGAAGACTAGGTTATCTAAGTAATCCTTAAAAAAATATGTTTTAAAAAGTCAGTACTCGTTACAGGGTTAAATCTTTATTTTACATCATCTGGCTGCTTACATAAATGAAAAACGTTGCATTTGTAACGTTTACGATTTCACATTTTATAAAATGCAACAATTTGATCCCACAACGAATTTTAATAATAAAATTTACATGTATTTTTATCTCAATCACGCCTGTTAATAGCTTGAAATAAAAACATATATTTTTTCGTGTATTTACTAAAAATGCAAACCATTTTATAGCTTGTAAAAATAAATTTGATAAAAATCGGTGTATTTTTGTGTTCGGTCCTGAAGCAATTTTAATTGTGCGCCTTTCAGAGAGCGGTGTTAAACCTAAACTCTATAAATCTTGTATTTATTTCATGAATCAGTGAAGGCTTTCATAATAATTTTCCCACTTTATTCAGGACAGATTTTGATTTTGATTGCTCACACGTTCTAGGAATAATTTTCATTAAAACAACGAAGTTACATATTTTTGTAAACCAAAACAGGTGGGGAATATACAGCATCTATCAGGAAGATGCTATGTCGGTCCCATGGAAAAAGTTGAGCAGTTTGATGGTCGGTACCACACTCAGAAGGTGTGGTCGTATTTAATACGACTACACCTTTTTGATACCTACATAACATGCTGTATACGAGTAAGGCTTGCTTTCAGTACAACCATAATAATATGAAAGATCTACAAAATAAAATTAGAAAGACTCATTATTCATTAACAAAGAACAAAAACTCTAAAAACAAATCGAAGCAAAGTTAAACAAGAATATTTCTTTCTTTACCATCAACTACTTATTTTGAAACGTTTCAAATCGATGAGCCTTGGAACAAACTTGGATGAGGAACTTAATAAGTTTCAATATTTCTTCTTAATAAAATATAAATGGGGAAAGTTTAGTTATACACTTGAGGGATGGAGCAACCGTGGTTGTACACGTTCAATATCAATTTAATTTATTATGATATAGGTATATTAATTTATCAAATAAAATCAAAGTAAGAAAACTGTCTCGTAATTTGAAGATTGGTTTGTAGGTTTTTTGTTAAATAACGATTCATTTCTCTTTTATAACAGTTATAGTACATTATAAATAAATGGTTTACTTAGGTAGGAATATAAAGCTTCAAAAATGGCTTATTTAGATGTCATCCATAAATTTACATGATTAAGGGAACATTTAGTTTTCAGACTTTCAGAATCTAAGAGAAGCCAATAAACGGATTAGGTTCAAGACCCTCCCCGTATGTAAATATTTTTTGTAGGTATTTCATTTCCGTCTTAATATAAGCCTTCACAAAATATACAGGCAACAATAAATAAATAACAAAATAAAATATAACCACCTTGACTTTGACTTTACCAAATTTGACTTCGACTTTGACCAACCGAAAATATATTATTTAGCAGTAAAATATCGCATTATGACCTTTGATTCCGTACAAGGGGGGCGGCGCCATGTGCACAATGTTTATTGGTACAATCGTAAACCTTTCTATAAATATTGATGACGCTGAAAGCCATTATGTTCAGGCATACTCCCGAAAATGTGAACTATTTACGATGTAAAGACATGCGATTAACTTCTCTGCTGTGCGGAATAGAAACAGTAAGCAATAGCAATTGAAAGTCATGTCTTAAAGTTGGGTTTCCTAGGTAAGTGGTTCCTTGACATTATAGCAGCCGTCATGAAAATCTTAACATTTTTATTAGTATTTGACCTTTTACCTCTTTCTTAGGAAACCGAAGTTTTACTGGATCAGGAATTCATAGTCGTCATTATCATCCACATATATCTAACTTGTCCCACTGAATAAGGCTCTCCTTGCTTGTGTCAATTTAATACTACAGTACCTAGCCGTAAATAAACGTACTATCGGCAAAACTTAAGCATGCTCACTTAAGAAAATATTTCTGCGGCAAGCGCAGCTATTGACAGACCACACCTCTTCCTGGTTTCGTCCAATTAGAAGCAATATGCATTTGTGTGAGTATTGGGCGGGTAACAAAAAATAACAACAGACATACTAGTACATTATGATACAAGTGTGTGATGTTGGTTACTAACTACACTTGAACCGGTATTGTTCGCGCGAGCCGAAGACGAGCGCGATAAGGGCGCCGAGTGAGTAATTATCAATACACACGCGTTTCATACGATGGTTTTCAACTTGAGAGGAAAAAACAGACTTGTATTGTTATTATAGTTTCGTACGCCGCTAGGTATTTCTCTCTAGATTTTGGTGGCAAAAGGCGTGTCACTCGCGTTTCGTGCCTCGATTTAATTTCCGGGGGTGGTCAAATCTACGTGTTGCTCTTCGCTCTTCTTCCCTACTTGAAGTCAACATTTTTGATAATAATTAACCACACAACGAAAACGTTAACGAGTATTTATAGAAAATGGCGTGCTGGTTTCTTTTCTTCCGCGCGCCACGCTAGCGATGCGCGTCCAGGTGTAAATAAAGGCACGGCAAAACCGCTGAACAGCCCATGTAAAAATATAATAAAAACAAAATAAAGTTTTGAATACGCAAATTAAGGTAAATTCGTAGTGAAAAATATATCATTTGAAGAAATGATAATAATTTTGATGATTGATTTATCATAAATGTATCCTAAAATAGTTTATTTATTCTCAAAAATATTCATTGTTTTTAGATATAAAAACTCTTTGCGGAGATTGAGAAAAATAACTGTAAAGTAAAAATACTAGTGTAATAAACGCTGAATTATGAACCTAAATGCGTTGCTATAAGAGTCACTTTACAAGCAAGTGTGTTGAAGAAATATTTTGTCATTTTTTATGACCGTATTTTATGGCCCTTCTATTAAGCCGTCCTATTGTTTAACCGGTTGTCGACCAATAACAATGGTACTTAGATAATGAACTTATTTTTATTGCAGTTGCAAAAGTTGCGACAGCAATAAACAAAAATCTCTGAAAAACTGCGTCAACTATTGGTTCAAACACTACTGTAATTTTGCTATTTCAATCAAAACAGAGCAATAAAAGAAAAATATACCAAATGTTGTCAATTTCTACCAAAACTACGTAACTTGCTCCTTTTTAGGGTTCCGTAGTCAACAAGGAACCCTTAAAGTTTCGCATTGTCCGTCTGTCTGTCTGTCCCTGGCTTAGCTCACAGACTCTTACTACTAGAATACTGTAATTTGGCATGGGTATACATATTAATCACGCCAACAAAGTAGTAAACTAAAATCTTGAAAAACATTTTTTTAGGGTACGTCCTTTGCACGTAAAGTGGCGATGATAACTTTTTTCTCCTATCCCATAGGTGTATCATTCGATTGGCCGTTCAAGAATATTGCTGATTTTCAAAGCAATTTTTCGATTCAGGGATCGATATGCGTGATATTAAGCTTTAAGTTCCCAAGTTTAAACACATTTAAATGCAGTTATTTACTTTCCAATAGCACTGCACAAGTAACAAGTCGCACGCTGATAAAACACAAAAATGTCAATATAAACATTTTATACCTTTATGCAGTGTCGGTTAACGCACCTAGCGCGTTCGCTGCGATTTGTTTGCCGGCATCGCATAGGACATCGCGAAAATTGGAGAGGCAGTGAAAGTAATGATAAATAACTAAATTTATATACCCGACAGAGCATAGCCATGTGTCGGAGAGAGGTAAATATCAAAGTGTATAGAATAGACATAATTTGTTGTTTGACATTCCTTATTCGAAATTATTATATTTTTTATGGAAATATTTTATTATTGATACTAATTAAATATAGCAATACTACATCATATACAGCATATTACATTTTCTAAACCAAACGGAAGATATGAGTACGAAATTAATTCTTGTCAACAATAATAATTCATAAAGAGCTCTCGCTGGCCGAGACCATTAAAAATGATCTCACAACAAGTGAGCATAACACGCGCCTAGTATGAGTGTCACACTTCTATACATAATTACGTTATAACGAACACGACTAAAATACGTTTCGTTCATCCCATTGGTCAAAACGCTTGCATCGGGCGATCGAGTCGTAAGCCGTGCTGTACGATTATCGCCTTAGAGGTGAGCATGCGGAAGTTTGGCCGATGGTACATCGAATTTTATAAAATTCTGTACCTAAGTGGTTATTTTCATCTACCCCGGTCACCTGGGAGTGTGGAACCGGCAAAACATGTCGTGCGGTGTCCTGCAGGGATCGATCCTGGGGCCGCATGTGTGAAACATCGGATATAACTGGGTGCTGAGCGCCGACCTCCCTAGCGGCGTCAGCGTAGTGCTGCTACGCTGACGACAAATTGGTCCTGGTGCAAGGGAGGTCGCACCAGGCGGCGGCCGAAGTAGCGGCACGCGGGGTTGCGACAATCGTCGAAAGGATCCGGCAATTGGGTCTCGAGGTGGTCCTGCACATGGCATTGTGCAGGACCACCTCGAGACCGAGGCCATGTCATGGTCCTCGGAACGTGCCACCGTCGGAATCCCAAATAACGGTAGGAGAGGTTCACATCGGCGTCGAGTCGACGATGAAGTACTTGGGACTCGTCCTCGACAGCCGTTGGAACTTTGTAAAGCATTTCCGACAATTGGCTCCCAAACTGGAGCGGGCCGGGGCTACCTTGAAGCGGCTCCTGCCCAATCTAGGGGGTCCAAACGCCTCCTGCCGGAGGCTCTACGCGGGGGTCTTGCGGCTCATGGCCCTTTACGGGGCACCTATGTGGGCGCGTTCCCTGGCGCTGTGGCCATCCCGCCAGTTGAGAGTGGCCCAAAGGGACATGGCCATCCGGCTGGTCCGGGGATACCGCATGGTCTCCGGTGAGGCGGCGAGCCTCCTTGTCCGATTTGCCGCCATGGGATCTGGAGGCAAAAGTCCTCGCGCACGTATGGGAGTAGCGCGAGGAGGCGAAACGCCGGGGCGTAACTCCGCTGCCGCGAGAAATCACGCACAGCGGACAGAGCTCCGGCGGGATCTCATGGCGACATGGAGAGTGCGATTGTCGCAACCCAGTGCTGGGCATGCCACAATTGCGGCGATAAGTGCCCTCTTTGAGGAGTGGCTAGAGAGGTGCCACAGAGACCTCACCTTCCACCTGACACAGGTCCTCACCGGAAACGGCAGCTTCGAGAGGTTCCTGTGTCAAATAAGTCGGGAGGAAAAGCCCGGGTGTCACCACTGTGTGGATCGCCCGGAGGACACGGTGGAGCATACGGTGGAGGTCTGCCCGGCTTGGGCAGAGCACCACAGTGTCCTCGTGGAGGCGATCGGTGGCAGAGATCTCTCGCGGCCCAGGTTCAGGCCATGGTAAGGAGCGAGAGGGCATGGGCAGCCGTCACCCCTTCTGCGAAGCAGTAATGCTCGCGAAGGAGGAGGCGGGACGGTTGAGGGAAAGGCAAATTTCGCGCCCTCTAGCCCCTAGCCGCCGCAGGACACACCCGACGACGCTGGGCCACCATAGGCGTAGGCTTGCGGACGGTGAGCAATGGGCAGCTCACCGTCCGATAAGGACCAGGCCTGGGTCGACGGCGCGTTGTGTTCCTAGTGCGCCTAAAAGAGATGTCAGCACAAGTGTAGGGGTCCACTAGGGCCGATGCCTGCCGGGGTCACGTGAAAGTCCAAAGAGTTACCGAGGCCCCTGGCAACACAGGCAACGGAGGTCCCATACGGGTGGGTTTTAGTCAGTGAGAGTCTGACAGGCCTTTCCGCTTCGCCCAGAGCGGGAGAAGTTATTTGATAATTTGCCAACCAAAAAAAAAGTGGTTATTTTACATTTTTGTAATACGCCGTGACTTCGCTCTTGAGCAAATCAATCTGCCTAGCCTTTTCCCAACCATGTTAGGGTCGGCTTCCAGTCCAACCGGATGCAGCTCAATACCAGTATTTTACATGGAGTGACTGTCTATCTAACATCAACAGCCCAGTAACTGGGTAATACAATACCCGGTACCAACGGCTTAGCGTGCTTTCCGAGGCACGGAGGAGTCTCGGTATGTAAAGATGGTCACCCATCCACAGACCAACTCCGGCAAGCGTAGCTTAACCTGATGGATCGACCCGTGCGGCTGTTATTATTACAAGCTAACACGCGCGACTTCGCGCTTGAGCAATGCAATTAATTAATAATTCGACAGTACTGTAGTTATAGATTGTTTTGTATTGTAAACCTGATTAGAGTGTATGTCGTTAAAAGTTATGTTAGGTTTTATTATACTTATATCACACTGTAGTAGTGTGATATTATGTAGATACAACAAAGTTGTATGCTATATCACACTACTAGATATAACAACGTTTTATGCTATATCACACTACTACATATAACAAAGTTGTATGCTATATCACACTACTAGATATAACAACGTTTTATGCTATATCACACTACTACATATAACAAAGTTGTATGAAATATCACACTACTACATATAACAACGCTTTATGCTATATCACACTACTACATATAACAAAGTTGTATGAAATATCACACTACTACATATAACAACGCTTTATGCTATATCACACTACTACATATAACAAAGTTGTATGAAATATCACACTACTACATATAACAACGCTTTATGCTATATCACACTACTACATATAACAACGCTTTATGCTATATCACACTACTACATATAACAAAGTTGTATGCTATATCACACTACTACATAATTATAACGAAGTTTTCAGATTAAAAGTCGCTTCAATACGTCCAACTCTAAATTATCATTGAATACAAATTCAATGAGATGTTTTAACTTTGATAAAACTTACTTAAGTTTAAGAACCTAAAGTTGTATACAATAGAAAGCAATTCCATGTAGAAATTAAATTACGAATTACTTAGAAAGATATTGAACAGGACATAGGTATTATTTTACGCCATATCTAGTAGGCGTTAGAAATGCTATATTATTATAGATTCAGTAATGGTTTCTTAGAAACACTACGTTGTTATTTCTAACAATATTAATGTGGGCGGGGCTATACTTTAACACCCTTGTTAGCCAAGGGATGGGCTACGATGCTTTATTTCTTGGAAGGTATTTTTATGACGGATGTGTATTTTATTGCGAAAGTTTTTATTTAAAGATTTTGGGATTATTTCACATGTCCTATTAAAGCACGATACGATACGATATTACGATAGACAGTTACGAAGATATATTAGCTAAATTAAAACTTAAATACATAAGATTATTATTTATGGTTTACAGTTGAAAAAAAAAAACAATATAATCTTTTACTATCAGTCTATTAATTTTACCCCCAGTCACAAAAAATGTATAATCCCTTTAAATTCTATACCCTTTTCAATATCAGGATAATAAAATTCTAAGCAAACCTTATGACTTAAAAAAATAACTGGATTACCTGGAGCTTGAAAAATCCTCTTAAAGGTTTTAATTTTTATCCGAATCTTCAGCCA
Organism: Atethmia centrago; assembly: GCA_905333075.3. Lineage (NCBI taxonomy): Eukaryota > Metazoa > Arthropoda > Insecta > Lepidoptera > Noctuidae > Atethmia > Atethmia centrago. Next base: position 21,023,517 of record HG995378.1, on the reverse strand, counting down.
ACGCTGTATTTTGTAATAATGAATTTTCGATTAATACTTTCTATTTTTTGTATCTAAGCTTTTTTGTTAAACCATAGATTTAAAGCATTTTGTAACCTTTGAGATTTATATAAATTGTATTTGTAACAATAGTTTCGGTGTACCACTAAAACCGCCATTTATTCTGAATAATAATAATAACAGCGCGGAGTAATTAATAGTACCTAATTGTCGCGAATAATAATAGTTGATATAAAATCGTGTCGTGTAAACACAGTTGCGATCTTCCGCGTTCTTTCTATGCAAATTAAGAAAATGCTCTCTCTTCTCGCTCGATTTGCGAGGCTTCGGCTAATCTTCCGCCAGTCGACTACAATTTAATCAAAGTAAACAACGACGGGAGCCGTAATTTATCTGGATTATTTCGTGGCGAGCGATAGTAATCGACTTTTTTCTCCATCCGTACACAGCGAACGCTCCGAACAGAGCTCGTAATGTGTCTCGAATCCCAAGATACAAAGATGATTATTATCTACATAAATGGCAAGACGTTATATAAATAACAGTATCTCTTATGTTTTTACCACTATACTTGGCGAAAACTGTAGGCTTTATCGAAATATTTGTATAATAAAACATTCGCAACAGTTGACCCATTCGTCTGTTCCTAAAATCCATTCGAAGCCAAAATAAATGGACAATGAACGTAATAAATCGGCGTAAATACAAAATCGTTTCCATCATACGAAAATACGCCCAGTGTTTTATCGTAAAACCGAAACTTGAAACAATCCAACTTTAGTTAATGAAACGTAAAAATGTTGACTAAACGAAAATTACAGTACGTACTTTTTTTTAAACATTATGCTTGGAATTAATTAAAATTCGCAACTGTAAGTTTGACGCAGGCCACAAGTCAACCGGGCAAATTAAAATTGTACGTAATTTAATTGTAGGAAAACAAATTTTCGTGTATAAATATTAAAGGCAGCTGTGATTTAACACTATATGGTGGCGGCGGGCTTATATGGCCGGAGGAGAGGTAAAATACAACGCTGTAATTAATGTCACCGTGTCTGTTCATTCTGCGTATAATTTTACGTTTATCGTTGATACTTTTTCCGTTTGTGTGGAAAACGGTAGCAAGTGCTGTTTCGCACGTGTAATGATAGATTATCAAGTATTGTAATGATAGAACACTGCCATATAATGAGCGGTTGATGTTACTCGTCCGTCCTACCTATTTTGTTTGGTTTATTTTTTCTGTATACAAGACTACTTGCTGTCGGATTGGTATGCAATTTAATGTTTAAAGCTTTTTTTTTTAATTTATCCTATTTCCTAAGAAGTTAAGTTGGACTATAAAAACAAAATGGAATTGATAGAAGATTATAAAAGCGGCAGTGGTAATTGTAAAAAAAAAAACGAGAAAATAAATTTTGTTCAAGAAACGGAAATAATTAAAACGGAGCTCGGCAAATATGAATAATTCCTAGAATAACATTATCAAGAACCAACAGCATAGTTAGAAGTTAACCAATAGTGAATAAGATTGTTCATTTCGTGATTTGAGTGGCCAATCTAATCTCCTTTAAGAATGAAAGCCCATCCATTCCATTGAAAGCAAACAAAATTAAATCGTAATTTACTTGAAAGTTATCTTTTTTTCTGTTCATTTATATGTCTCTTCTTATTTTACGAGACTAAATCTAAATTTGGGAATCTAAGAAGACATTTAGACGATTTTTGTTGCCTATTTTACTACAAATATCTATCAAGAATTGAAGTTTCCCTATTTTCCTATAAGACAGGATTTTTCCTATTTCTTTTACTACTAGTCAGCAACAGTAAAAGCCTTTGATTAAATATAGTATCTATGTACGAGAAGGAAGGCTAAGAAAATCATATATTTTGTGAATCAAGCCGAAGAAAAAATGGCTATTCGAGCAGTTTCAGGAATAAGCCCTTGGAAATACGACGAACTCAGTTTATTGAAGGGTTATAAATCTGGAACATTTCTGACAAAAAACTGCTTCACAGCAGATATAAAAAGGAAAGAAAATAAGTGGCAAAGTTCATTTTAATATCTTATAAAATTATTTAAAGGAGAAAACGACCTTCACTGCTGAAGAGACAAATGAAATTTATTTTAGGTAAAGTTTTTATTCATCATAACAATGTGCACTTTTTATGAGACATTAGTTATCTTGAAAATTTTTGGATCCACGATAAACTTTTCACAGCCTGTTCAAAGGACAACAACTATTTATAAATTGCCCACTTATTGACGTAGAGACATATTTAAATATACTTAATAAAGAAATAGACAACCCGCCCACTCGGTTTTTATACAAAAAATCTGAATGGAAACTCAACAAAAAGCACAAAATGAAGTTTAAAATATTACTTTATTATCCCTCTACTTTTTGTAAATTACTATCAAACCTATTTTGCATAGTTCGCAAGTTCTTTGGGCGAATCTTATGAAGTAAAAATATCTTCAAACTAACTTAAGTTTTTCGTATTTTATAACACTGCTATTGAACTATCGCTGTGCATTTTTTCTTTTTCTTTCTTTTATTGAGTTCTACTTTTGATATATTATGCTCAGAGGACTTTGAAAGACATTTATGTGATGACTTACCTTTTTGCCATCTAATTCGTGTGTTGCTTGAGCTAATACTTTGTCTACGCTAGCTGGGTCGCCGAATGTGATGAAACCAAAGCCCCTGGAAATAAAAATAAAACACATTTATTTACTTGTCAACTACTTAATAGTATTCAAGTTAAATAACCAAATAATCATGTGCATTTTTTTCGCAATTACAAAATCAAAAGTCATTTATTCAAACTAAGCTGAGAATCAGCACTTTTCTAACGTCAAAATTACGATGCTTTATCGTTTCATTTGCTTCTACCTAGGTGGATTATAGCTCCACAAATACTTCATTTAGGTATACGTACAAAAGTCCCTCAAAACAGTTTTTTCTACATTTTTCTTTTTTGCTACCTACATTTAAAACTCGACGTGAAACATTAGAATCGTGTAGTGTCAGAACAGGAACAGAAACAGGAACAAGTGGACAAGCCGATAGGAACTGTCTCGCTGATTGCGCGACGACCCGGCACGGGCACTCTAATGACGCTTATATTTGTTTTGCACAACCTTCGAGTTTGTTCAGCTACTTTTTTAAAGTAAAATACGGCCTCGGAATATCTTATCCTGGATTTAGTTTTAGTGATGGAAATGAAGAAGGTAGATTTTCTCAGAGATTTGGGTTGGGATCTAAAGTGACACACAGATGATAAAAATGCAATATTTTTGTCGTAAAACTTAGGCTTAGGTCGGATTCATCCTAGGCATTTCAGGACCAAAGCCTGTTGACGTAACATTGTAAAGATTTTTAAAACAGACTCATTTTCTAAAACATGAATAAAATTAAATTTTAATAAACGTCCCTAATTCTTTTTGGCGTAATAATCCAAATTAATTCAAACGACTCGTCCTAAAAACACAACTCCATAAAATAAAAACCGGGAGAGTGTCCAGTCCACAAGACATGATTATATAAAGATTATTCACATCGAAGTTAATATTTCAAACAAGTAAATTGAATAATAACACAGCGATTTTCAGTAAGCGGGGCGCTGGCCGCGACCGGGAGGCGATAAATAATAAAAAGCCTTCTCCACTTTAGGACTTGCAAAAATCACAATTTATAGAGCATTTTAATTTCACTTAGCCGATCCATATTTTACATGTGGCGGCGCGCCCGACCGTTCTCGGGCCTGGAATTAATACTAAATTGAAATTGTAAAAATGGAAATACAATTTTCTCGTTGTACACCCGACGGCTTGCTACCTACAGGTGTTGCCAGAAATGTGTTATAATAATAACAAGGCTTCCTTAATATTTTTGAGTGGGTCTGTACCCGGGAAAACTGTCACAGACGAAGCCAGCTCGGTTTCTTTGTGAGTTTCGTAATTCCTCGATTGCTCGTGAGTTAGTTTGATTCGGACAGGTTCAGTTTACATGTTCTTGGAACTAAAATGATACCTCGAAAAATAAAGGTAAAATGTTGGTTTTCGATGTTTTTGTTTTGGGCTACACGATTTTGTAATATCCTCAAGCGTAGTTGTGTATTTTTTATATAATTACACTATCGAGCCTCCATTTTTAGCGTGTTTATTTAATCAAATGCATGGTTTTTAACTGACTTTATTCAAGCTTTAGCATTCGTAAGAAGCTGGCAGTATCATCACAACGGTAATGTTTTCCCATTGTTTGTCTTACTGTTTAGTATATTCGTGTATTTATTTGGTCTTATATTTATGTATAATTAGGTATATCTATTATATATAATGTTTTTAATAGGTATATGTATGTATATACTTATATTTTAATAAATATTTATTTCACAGTTTTCGTTATTGCACCTACCGCTGTCTGTCTCTGCATCACCAAAAGGTTGACTGATAGAAAATGCCTATGGCATTAAGTCCGCCTCTGTACATTTTTGTGCGTAAAGTATTAAATAAATAAATAAAATAAATAACAACGTAACTGAATAAATCATCAGGAGTTAATTTTTTTATGGAACGTAATGTTGCAATATCAGAAAAAATCTATCATGGCTAAGTAGATAAATTTTATTTATAAAATATAAAAATAAAAGTTTTCTGAGATCGATTTTTGGTTCTGAAATATGTCCCTACCTAAAAAGCTTTGTAAATGTATTAACGGAATTTTCGTTTAGAAACATCATGGATCTCATAAAAATATTTAAAAAATACAAGCTTATAAATAGAAGACTCTTCTAGGAGTAATTTAAATTTTATTTTATTTTAATAAGCAAGCAGCTGAATTTCAGTCCTACTATTTCCCGGCTTAATGCCAAGACACGCTTCTTCTAAAAGAATCATGTAAGTACTTTACTACTTAGGTTTACTTGTAACAATGTGAACAGTGGTTTTCTGTTTTAGTTTAATTTTTGACCTTTGAACAAATAGGGATATCAATTTATAGACTAACTATAGTCATTAGTGCAGGTTGATCTGACTGTCCATTCGATATTTATTATCCATGTAAATAAGAGTCAAGAACCTACGGATACTTTCGGTTCCCTATCCATTTGCATAAAATTTTAAGACCTAATATAACTTGGCATATTTTTGTTTGTCCTAGTTATATTTTCGCATAATATTATTTACGCATAACAGCTTACGAATAATTTTTTAAGCATAATTTCTCTAATCATAATAATGATTAAGCATAACATTCTAAAGCATAGCATGCAGCATGCAGCAGGCATGGTTTCAGTCACGGCTCCCGCGCTGCGGGCCTCAGGCGGCCCCACACGTGCAGACGGCTTTCGCTCACCACCGCAGCTTCGGCTTGCTGGCCGACTTCGCCGGTCAGCCTCAGCCGCGGCGGCTCGCTCGCAGCCGCTTGCTCTTCAGCCCGCGGGCTGCCTCGCCCCTACGCGCCTACGCGATTTTAAATTACACTCTAGGGGTATGGTAGACAAGACTACGTGGAGACGGTTTTGCAGCGATTCGGTTCTGTCACTAACTTTTGTAGCACAACATATTGAATTTTTAACCAACAATATTATTTAACTGTTACAGAAACTATAGCAAAATGGTTTGATCAGAAATATGTATGGGGTACTGCAAGTTCACCACCAGAATTTCCACCCAGTCTGGAGTACATATCAACTAAAAAAGGAAAATATACCTAGACAATTATTTGTATTAATTGTATGCCTAAATATTATTATGCTAATAGTCATTAGGCCTAGTAACGTTATGCGAATTAAATTTATGCCAAAACAAATTAGGCTTCAAGATAATTATGCCAACATAAACTGTATGCCAAAAAAATATGGCAAAGTATTATTATGGCAAAACAAATTATACCAAAATTGCTATGCCAAAGTATATTAGTAAATCCCGATACTTTCAATACTCATACAGATAATCTTTTAAACGCTCCTAAACTGAATACAAAATATTATCACCGTACAATTATCAAATCGGAGAAATGTAAAATTTAATCAGCCCCCAACATATTAGCTAATGTATAAGTACCTACCTCGTTTTATTATACCGTGCACTTATACACAAACGCTCATTTCATTTAGCAAAAAATTCACGTAAGCGGTTTCATAATGGAGTTTTCCTGTGATACTGAATGCCGGAAAAAACCTTTTTTTAAAGCTTATGATAATGTGAAATGTCTTAAATTAATTTGAATCTCGCCAAGTTTCGACTTACGAGTCAGTCTTATCACGTGTTTAATTGGTTTCCCTAGAGTAATGTATTTTACTTCGAAATGCCGTGTTTTAATGTTGTTTCAGGTATTATAACATTACTTATTTCAGTGAACGAGGAGAGGTGACTTAAGGATTATTTAAAATGAAAGGGAATACCCGTAAAATGAAAACACCATGAAGCAATGCCAATCCGTGTGGCAACGAAATAAGTTCATAAATTATTGAAATTTTATTCCTTCCGAAGTTCCACGCAAGCGTACCGTACACAAAAGCCTGTCATCGATAAACTCCGTTTTATTAGTATTTCATATATCCAAAAACAATCGTACCCATCCTCGGGAACGTATTAAATCAGCTCAGGTCTTTATAAGATTCATGGCTTAATACACTCGCATCTCATCCTCGTATACGAAAACGTATAGAGGGAAGGGCGTTCGTGTATGGAAATTGAAAATAACGAGGGCCTCCGTTCACACCGCGCATCAAGCCGACTATGTGCAACCCGACCACTTCTAATCGACCTCCACTGCACCTTCCGATAACCCCTATCCGCCCCGATCTTCACACCGATACAGGGGGCGGGGGGGCTCTCGTAAACTTGGAGCCACTACGCGAGCTACGAGTGGAGAGGCCCTTTACCGAATGGAGTTACGTCGTACTTATCTTTAAGGGGACGTGCCTTATTTTCTTCCACTTGCAAAAGAGGAACAACTCAATTCTCTCGTACAAAACGGTGGTAATAAGCTTATGAATGGTTTTTGTTATTCCAATCGGTGTAAAACATTTTATGTGAGCTTCATAAAGTATCGATTGTCGAAAAGTTAATGTCTGTTGACTAGTATTTAATGACTTATATAGTAGTAGTTTAGTTTAGTAAATATGTACACCAATATTTCTGTGCGTACCATTTATTTATTTTAACCTTTCGGTTTAGTACAGGAAGCTGTTGTTTCGTGTCCCTCTTTGGTTATGCACAAAAGCGCTTAAACGGCCAAGCCGGTAGCAGCCCAAACCGCGCTCCTTTAATTTATGTATGAAGAGATTTTGATACTACCACTACCGTAACGGTTATCCGGTTACAACTTAAACGAATCGCTTGTCAGTGTCCACTAGAGCTGACCAATGGTAGGACAGGAAAAATAAAAATGTATGGACTGATTCATTTGCCACATTCTCTACTAAAAATTGGTAGCATTTTGTCTGTTGGTGCAAGATACATATTTTATGAAAGGATGTTTTTTTTTTAATTTTTCATTAGCTTGTCTCTTTAGATTTATGAGTTAATATCATGTCTGTTGATTTATTTCATTGTAGGTACAAGTCTCGACCTACTTCGAAAACGGAAAAAAGCTATCATTTTTTTCAAACAATTCGTTCTGTGACCATTGATTTGGTGTAGAATCGTTAATTTACAAATCTCTATTACCATATTGTTTTTTTTTTTATATAGTATACATGCTTCCTTTTTCAAAAAATAATCCATCACGTGTTTTATATTTTAAAAGAAAAACACAAACTTGATTCTGCAAATATTAATTTGTTGGCTGTTAATTGCAACACACAGTAGTGTTATTTGAAATAAGCCCATTGTTTTCCGCGGCGTTAGGCTCGAACAGAACTATCGAAACCGGCGGATAATCCACTCGCTATTGTTTGGACAAAACTCCAAGAAAATAAATATACGAGAGCGGGGTCGAGGTAAAACCCTTAACCGCAACGTCAGGAACAAATAGCGGTAACTCCCGTATTCATGGTTCATGGCTGCAGCCTCGGGTGGAAACCGATAGCAATTACTGGCGAAATTAATATCACGCCCCAAATACTGCTCGCACATTTATACGTATCGAGTGCAATATTGTCTCCTTTATTAGTCGGCGGGACAAATGCTGGCTGTGTCGTAATTCCACCCTTATTCCCTCCAATTGGCGCCGTTCTTATTTAATCTTGAAGGTAATTAATGCTCCTTACATCGGCCTGCTAGTGACGTGGTCAGTACTCACAACTTCTATTGAACTGTTGATAATTAAGTAGATTTACTGCTCGCCGGTCGGCATTCGGTCGGCATGAACATAATCAACGATGCAATTTGTAAGGCAAACAATATCGAATTTGGCTTCTCTATTACGTTAGATAAATCACTATGTATACGTAATTGTATGTGATGTATAGATATTAATTTCACATTAGTTTAATAGCAATAATTCTCGTCTTTCATAGATCAATGTTATGTTAATTTAGAACGTTGCAATTTAACTCCTCTACATCATGTTTGATCGTTTCCATACCGTGGTTCACCTACCGACTATTCGATTAATTCTTAAATGTTAAAGTTGGATTTTCTCTAAATAATTAATTTCTTGCAACATTGTCTTAAATTCAAAGCCTTGAAATAATAATGCGAATAATATTTAATTCAAGGTCAACAACCAGAAAGTAAAATTAGAAAAATGTCGGAACACCAAAACTAATTAACCAACCTCTATCAACATTAAGTACTACTAAGATTAAGACGCGGGACTAAATACGGATTTAGAAAGAAAATCAGCCCCAAGGACTACTCAAGTACTCACACAGTTTTATTTCTATTACGTAATCAAATATCTTCCAGTACACTACCTAATTAGCTTCAAAATCAAAACAGTACGTTTACCTAAATATTTTCTATACAACGAAAGTATAAAATATACCACAGCAAAATTAAGTAATCCAATAATTAATCTAAATGGACCGTACAGCCGAATGGTTCAAAACAATCAGCTCTGCCGCAAAATACGCGCATTAAATGAAGTGAATGGCCGCCTCCGGGGGGATCCCTGATAAATTAAATTGATTAGAATCCTGTTCGATACCGGCCGTCGATGTAGCTCCGCGTAAAAATAAAGTCGGGTGAAAAATAACGCTCCTAGCTCCACGATTACTGTAAAAACCACTTAGAAGAATAATTCCTTTTGCGTTACTTCCTTTTCTAATCTTAAAACTTAGTATTCTCCTCCCATTCCATAAATACGAATAAAGGCTACACAACACTGTCGCGCTAACGTCTCAAAATTATCCGCCTGATTAAAAAGCACACATTCAAGAAAATGACGTCGGAATTTTCAATATAGAGCGGAGAAACTCGGTACGGGTAAGGTTTAACCGGTGATTAAAATTTAAGCCCGAATTTAGACGGCCTAATCTCATCGCGGCGCCGGTTCACTGCATTTTGTGACCTTACAAATAAAACAATAGGGGGCTGTTTAATGTATAATGACGTTTAGGTGTCTATCGGGTGCGGGAGGGGTGCGGAGGATGTATGTACGTCGCTGCGACTCAGTCTTATCGGGCTGAACACACACCCTGTTTATTTATTACCAACCCAGTAGCCTAGTGGTGGCTTCGCGACTGCTACAAGTTTGGTAGTGATATGCCGTCTGTTGTGAAATGTTGTGTTGTACGTCGATAGTGCTGGCTTGTACAATAGATACTGTTTGATGTTAGTGCTGTAGTGAAATACGAGCTCCTGTTTAATTCCCGAAACTATGGAGATTTGTTTACAATTGCACTGTACTTATGCCACAATTTGGGGTTAAATATTTTTTTTATATGACGGAGAAGGTACGTCTCTCTAATTATCATCAGCCATAATTTAACTACAATGGGAAGTGTTGGTTATTGCACAATAGAAAAACCGTTTGCAGTTTAAATCAAATTATAATTTATGATCAAATAATCACACTGGCTATTCACACACTGTAGGTACACGACACAACTATACGGAACGCGCGACAGTTTCTAAACTTATTCACTTCTTGACTGCCTCCGAAAAACTCAACTTATCTCCGGTCAAGCGTTATGTTGTAGACTCTGTCGAGCGCCGCTTGGTGGCGCTGGCGTCCCTATTAGTCAAACGAGTGACTAACGTATTTCCGACATATATGTCTAATGAGAACATTACTTTTGACTAATTCATAACACAAAAATGCACTTCCTTCTCTTTTAAATCGTAACTTAAAAAAAACACTTTCTCAGTCCTGCGTAAGTAAAATATTTCCAAAACAAAACATGCAAAAAGAAAATTACTTAACTCGGTAGCTAATTCAACCAATGTGCTAATTTATAACATTTTCTTCTGAATTCCCTTTACGTGTACTCGCATTTTGCATCATAATAAAGCCAGACCGTCACTACCCCGTATTTGCCGACATGGCATTGTAATGAACCTCGTACCTAAGGTGCGTACACACGATATCGATTAGTCTGATTTTAGACGTCGATGGATTTGATTTACATGAATTAGAGGTAGGTAAGTCAAGAGAGTTTTGCGAATGTTAAAATCGATCAGAGGAATTGAGTTATGAAATGACTGACCAATCTATCGATCCGACTGAAATGTCAAGCAGGTTCGATCACTTATAACACACTCACTGCTGGGAAAAGCTACCCTCTTAATTTTCAAACAGCAAAGTATTAAGCTGTTGTTTGCTATTCGATGTACCTATATTTTATTTGGCGTTTGGTGAACGAAAACGCACCGTAAACGCTACGGTGCATGAACGCGACGTAGTTTTCTACATATTCACGTTTACGCGACATAGCTTATACACAGCGTATATATGACGTCACCGATTTCACTAGGCAATGGGAAGGCACACTAAATCTGACGATCTTGGCCGAGAATATCAACAATAATATCGAGCCAGTCTATATGCCCCTTACTCCCACGTGCATGTTACGGTATACACGAATCCGATTAGAACGATTCGAATGCCATGTTAGTTGACAATGTCGGAGTTACCCGCTTTTGTTTTGCCTGTGTTTGCCAAACTGAATTAAATCGGATGAGAATGATTATTTTGACCATTATTATGATGCGTCGCGCCCGCGTTTGAGCCGAAAACAGGATTATCTAAGGTATAATTTGTAGAATCAAATGTAGTACATATTGTTATATTTATTTTCTGTTATTATTACTATTGATCGTTCAATACAATAGAGTTTTCTCAAGAAGGCACTTGCCTACACATTTATTTACGGATAACTTCAATATTTAGAAAACATTAAAACGTAAATTACTTTACATTTTTATTAAGCAATCATTTAACTATTAACTCAGCAATGGACGATCGCAGTCCACTGCTGGACATACACCTCTCCCAGGCTGCGGCAAAACACTCTGTCCTCCGTCTTCTGCATCCAGTCTGTCCGAGCCACCTTTTTAAAGTCGTCGGTCCATCTAGCAGGGGGCGTCCCACACTACGCTTGCTTTCTATTATTATGGCTGCCAATTAAGAGTTTCATGGTCAGTTTAAAAATAACAAAATGACTACTTAGCTTGTTCTTTGGAGATTGAGCTTTTAGGCACCATGTTAAAGTGGCAGTTAATAAACTATTAACCGGCTTTAGTGTTATATCGATATGTTTAAATCCAATAACAAAACCCTTTTTTTTGCGCTGGAAATTATCAAATAACTTCTCCCGCTCTGGGCAGAGCGGGAGGGCATGTCAGACTCTTACTGACTAAAACCCACCCATGATCCTTCCGTCACCAGCGCGTTGCCGGAGGCCACGGTATCCCTCGAGACTTTCCCGCGACCCCGGCAGGCATCGGCCATAACGGACCCCTATTCTTGTGCTGACATCTCTTTGAGACGTGCGTGGCACACAACGCGCCGTCGACCCGGGCCTGGTCCTTGTCGGACGGCGAGCTGCACATTGCTAACCGTCCGCAAGCCCGCGCCTACGGTGGCCAGGAATCGGCCTGGGATTTCCGACGCCCAGGGCGTCTCCTGAGGCGGCTAGGGGCGTGAAGGCGCGAACTTGGCCTTTGCCTCAGCCATTCCGCCTCCTCCTTCGCGAGCATCACTGCTTCGCAAAAGGAGGTGACGGCTTCCCATGCCTTCTCACCCCGTACCATGGCCTGGACCAGGGCCGACCCTGGTCCAGGTCATCGCGATCAGGCGATCTGCGGCGGAGATGTCTCACGTCCGGACGTGAGAGATCTCCGCCGCCGATCGCCTCCACGTGGACACGGCGGTGCTCTGCCCAAGCCGGGCCATACCTCCAGCGTATGCTCCACCGTGTCCTCCGGGCGATACACACAACGGTGACCCAGGCGTTTCCTCCCGCTTCATCCGGAACAGGAACCTCCTGAAGCAGCCGTGTTCGGTGAGGACCTGCGTCAGGCGGAAGGTGAGCACGCCATGGCGCCTCTCTAGCCACTCCTCAAAGAGGGGACTTATCGCCGCAATTGTGGCGTGCCCAGCACTGGTTTGCGACAATCGCACTCTCCATGTCGCTATGAGATTCCGCCGGAGCTCTGTACGCTGTGCCGTGATTTCTCGCGGCAGCGGAGTTATGCCTCGGCGTTTCGCCTCCTTGCGCCACTTCCATATATGCGCGAGGACTTTTGCCTCCAGATCCCATGACGGCAATCTGGCAAGGAAGCTTGTCGCCTCACCGGAGACCGTGCGGTATCCCCGACCAGTAGGATGGCCATGACCCTTTGGAACGCGTTCAACCGGCGGGCTAGCCACCGCGTCAACGAACGCGCCCACACCGGTGCTCCGTAAAGGGCAATGGACCACACGACCCCCGCGTAGAGCCTCCGGTAGGAGGCGTTTGGACGCCCTAGATTGGGCAGGAGCCGCTTTAAGGCAGCACCGGCCCGCTCCAGTCTGGGAGCCAAACGTCGGAAATGCTCCACGAAGTTCCACCGGCTGTCGAGGACGAGTCCCAGATACTTCATCGTCGACTCGACGCCGATGTGAACCCCTCCTGCCGTTATTTGGGAACCCTATGGTGCCGCGTTCCGAGGACCATGAAAACACATTGCCTCGGACTTGTGCACGGCCATCTTGAGTCCCAATTCCGGATCCTGTCGACGATTTTCGCAACCCCGCGTGTCGCCAGATCGTCCGCCGCCTGGTGCGACCTCCCCTGCGCCAGAATCAACGTGTCGTCAGCGTAGATTACCACGCTGCCGCTGTCGGCGCGCAAATAACAAAGCCTCAACCCAACGATCACACATTGCGCACACGTCATAATCAGCTGACACAACATTTTCTTAATACCCCCATCACGAATGACAGGTCGCTATCATAAGTGTCAAAGCCAACTTAACGGCCATAATTCATGGCATATTATTTGTTTACCATACATTGGACATTGTTTGTCGAATGAGTACAAGGATACCGCGATAGAGGCTGTGTACTTAGTTAATAATTACATAAGCTACATCCATATTCCAGGTTATTGATTACGCGTCTAGTATTTGCAAATACGTTGTCGATTGCTGTAATGTTGGCAATTGTATTTTACTGCAAATATTGGTGGTTGAGATGTTGGTATTTCTAATCTGTTATAGGGAGAATGTTGTGGCAACACGACAGTTACAGCAGCTTAGATAAGGAAAATTGAATGTTAGCGATTGACTATAGATGCCTACCTACTTTACGATGAAAACATTGTTTTTCGTAGAAAGTAACTACTTAAACAATAATTCAATAGATTTTTTAGTTGGCACTAATCGAAACAACTTGAAACTATTAAAAACAACATTTCATGTATTCGTTAATATAAATAGGTACCTACCTATTATTTAAATACTGAATGAATAAAACCAAAAATATGTAAATGCATTTTCACATTGTCTATGTTATTTTCACAATATTAATATTTATTTTATAGTACACACAATATTTATTATTTATTTATTTATATATACTTTATTGTACACCACAAAAATACATAACAAAAAATAAATCAAACACTACAAAATATACAATGGGCGGCACAATATGTATTTTATTACTATCATAATGATGTGTATATCAGAGTGCAAAACAAATACTTAACACATGAACAGAAAATTTTAATTAAATGAAATAGCATCACGACTCACGAATCGCTTTAATATTTAATGTGACAACTGAATTATTTAATGAACATCGCAGTGACAAAAACAAAACGTAGGTACAGATAAAATTAAAATATATCCTAATTAATATTATAAATGCGAAAGTGAGTTTGTTTATTTGTTTGCTACGTTTGCTCACGCTAAAACGGCTGAACGGATGTGGTTAAAATTTGGCACATGGGTTAAACCATGACCTGGAGAAGGACATATGCTACTTTTCAACCTGAATCTCCGTATTATTTAATGTTACAACTCAATTATTTAATGAACATTGCAGTGACAAACAAAACGTAGGCACTGATAAAATTTAAATATATCCTAACTAATATTATGAATGCGAAAGTGAGTTTTTTGTGTGTTATACTTTTACGCGAAAATAGCGGATTTGGATGAAATTTGACACATTGGTAGACGATGACCTGGAGAAGAACACAGTCTACTTCTCATCCTGGATAGCAGAGGAAGTCGCGGGCAAAAGCTTGTATTTACATAAAAGTTATTTGAAATAGTTGTAACTGAAAATGTGACGCACATTTTAAAATGGTGGACAACAAAACGTTGGTAATTACGAAATTGTTAATGTGTAAATTATTCATAGTATGATTGATGAGAATTTTAGTGAAATTGGGGTAATTTTTTTAAATAATAATTCATAACTAACAGTGCCTAATTAATGTTACTTTGATGACTACTCGTTAGTGAATGTTTTAAAGTTACATACCTAGTATTTTTTTTTTAATCAGATAAAGCAGAAAACTTCTTGTATCAAAGAATTCTACCATATTAGATATTATCATTATTTTAATGACACGGTAAAATATTCAAATTAAGTACGGTTTCTTATGCTTTTTTACCCAATGAACGCATGTCAATTTATTATTATTATTATTTATATATTTCAACCAACTTAGGATCATAGTGTACAATGTGTGTGTGTGTATCTATATGGTTCTATTTATTGAAAAGGACGTTCACACGGACACAGTGCGAGCACCGTAGCGTTATTTCAAACCTTCAATAAATCCCATTTAAGTCCAAATGAAATTCACCCGCATTTCACATTTGAAATTACTAACAAATAATTTTATCCCACAGATAAATTTTTAATAACATAAACCTATAACTGTCGAAAAATTAATGAATAACGAGTCAGGTAACATTGCTGGCCACACAAATTGTAGCTATTTACCAGGAAACCATCCGTCACAACAAAATAATGCATTCGTAATAATTATTCAGATGTTGGTAATCTATGTTCAGTAATGTAATTAATTTGTGGGCTGTAACGGAAAGCTCTCCCGTTGTAGATTAATGGATGGTGATTATTGCAAACGGGTACTTTATTGTTGTACCTACTAGTTATTTACTGTGATGCTGTTTTTGATTGTTTTGGACCTGATTTTAAGGAGCTCAGTGTTTTTTTTTGGACAACATTAATTTCGGTGTGTGTGCGCACAATTTGGGTTCATAACCTTAGGTACATTACCTAATGAACTTACCTACACCAGAAAGGCTGAAACTATCCTTTTGTGAGTTTGCAAAACTACTGATGTTTTTTAGGCCTATTTCAGTACTACCTACCTTTAGTAAAATTTTCGAGAAACTTATTTTAGATCAAATCCAAATATTTTTCAATAAACATAAATTAATGCATAACAAACAGTTCGGTTTTACAAGGGGTCGTTCGACTACTGATTGTGTTGAACTTTTAGGACATGTTTATAATGCATGGGAGGATAAATGCGATGCTTTGGGTATTTTTTGCGATTTGTCCAAGGCATTCGATTGCGTTCTTCATGAAACTTTGGTCAGAAAACTGCACCACTACGGAATCCGAAACTCTTCTCTGGATCTTCTTACTTCATATTTGAGTGATAGGATTCAGAGAGTTGATGTTAACGGTAAAAGATCACCCGGATCTGTAGTAAGAATGGGGGTCCCCCAGGGCACAATTCTCGGCCCATTTTTGTTTCTTAATTATATAAATGACTTGCCTTGCCTCATAAAGGATAATCATGATATAGTGCTGTTTGCAGACGACACTTCACTTTTATTTAAACTCAAACGTCAGTAGTTGGTTACTGACAATGTAAATAGTGCCCTCGAAAAAGTAGTTAACTGGTTTAATGTTAACAACCTACTTCTTAACGAGAAACAAACCAAATGTATTAAGTTTACAATACCTAATGTTAGACAAGTAAAAACTAGTGTTCTCATAAAGGGTGAAGAGTTGAACCCCGAAGATACCACTGTGTTCTTAGGCATAACTTTGGATGCCAAGCTTCAATGGGGCCCCCATATAGATAAATTGTCAAAAAAGCTTAGCTCTGCAGCATACGCCGTTAGAAAAATTCGTGATTTAACGGATTTAGACACAGCCCGTTTAGTATACTTTAGTTATTTTCATAGTGTAATGTCGTACGGTATTCTGTTATGGGGAAATGCCGCCGATATTCAGACAATTTTTGTTTTACAAAAAAGGGCAATCCGTTCAATTTATAAATTAAGTCCCAGATACTCCTTCAGAGAAAAATATAAAAAGATTAATATAATGACTGTAGCTTCTCAGTATATTTATGCAAATCTTTTGTACGCACATAAAAATATCAATTTGTTTAAAAAATACAGTGATATCCATAATGTAAATACTAGGAACAAACACAAATTTGTTGTTCCCACAACCAGGCTCAAAAAAATAGGCAGCTCGTTTAGATGCCAATGTATACGTTTTTATAATAAACTTCCTAGCCACATTCAAGAACTAAGCCTTAATAAATTCAAATGTTTTATAAAACAGAAACTGTGCCTAAAAGCCTTTTATACTGTTAAAAACTATATTGAGGACAAAAAGGCTTGGGATTGAGCTGCTCCAATAAACTTACAGTGAATGTTGTTTTTTACTCTTTTTATTTTGCTAGCTATTTATATTTTCTTATTCTATATAACATTCTATATAAACAATGACATGAATATTTACTTTGTATAGTATTATATTATATTATTTTAATTATTAGGAATGTGAGGACTATGTGGGTCATTGTTTGTTTTTTTTTTTGTCTATTACTTTTATTGATGGTCTGGCAGTTTGAGTACTTTATGCGGCCTACCCAAATGTCTTTTCTTTGGTATTGTTCGTCAAATCATTGAGCTCCTTAAGTTTTGAGTTGAGCTGCATGATAACTGACAAATGCGTGCACTGACTGGACAGGTCCACTCAAATCTGTGTGGTCTTTCCTCAAAAGACCATTTCGGACACCAACCTACATGGTCCTCAAATGATCTGACCAAGATTATGTCCGAATATACACATTGACATTGATGAATTTTATTTATGCAATGACATGAATATTTACTCTGTGTAGTATTATATTGTTTTAATTATTGTAAATGTGAAGACTATGTGGATCATTGTTTAATTTTGTTTTATTCTCAGTTAGTTTTTAATATGGTCTGGCAGTTTTGAGTATTTTTTGCGGCCTAGCCAAATGTCCTTTCTTTGGTATTGTTCGTTGAATCGTTGAGCTCCTTTAGTTATGAGTTGAGCTGCACAACGACTGACAAATGCGTGCACTGACTGGACAGGTCCACTCAATCTGTGTGGTTCTTTCATCAAAAGATCATTTCAGACACCAATCGACATGGTCTTCACATGATCTGACCAAGATTATGTCTGGACTTTAAAAGAGACTGTGACCTCTGAGTTTGTTTCGGCCTTTCTTCTCAGAGTAGTCAGATAGGAAACGCCGGCCTCATCTAGTTTAAAAAAAATATGTTTTGACGTGTAAAAGTGTTTGTAAAAACCTACTTACAGAAATAAAATCATTTATCATTATCATTTAGGACCAAAACTAAAGAAATATAGAATTAGAATTTTAAAACCCTGAAGTAAGTTTATATGTCTTTCTTTTCAAAAGTATTAGTTAAAATTATAACCAAATCTTATCTCAAGAAATACACTTAACAATTATAAACTTCAAAATCAAGTAGAATTTGACAAAAATTCACATTAAAAAATACTATTTTCTCTTATCCTACAGATATTTCCGAGAACAACTCCAACGAGTGAACTAAAACAAAACTCCATCTCACAGCATATTTAATGACCAATCCTCTACAAGTGCTTGCGTGTGAAGATCACTAATTGTAATTAAAATAATTCTGCTGACCACAATTTAGTGCTAAAATATGGCACTATTTACCACTAGTTTTCAACGTTATAATTTATTACGTGTTGACATGGGGCGGTTAGGTTTCAGTGTTTAAAATTTAGTAGTTGTCATAAGTAGTTAGTTTACCTTAGTTTTTTTTGTGTTTATAAATGTACTTGGATTTTACTTTACATGCCAACCAAGTACCAAGGCAAAAAAATAATTATTAGCTTCAGAAATCTGTTAATAGAGTGGGTAAACCAGACCAAACTGTTTTGAACCCTCAAAAGGTAGTACGTGACATTTTAAAACTCATACCTATTGTAGGAACAATTTCAATTGACTTGCATTTTTTATTAGGATGTTGTCTAATTTTTTGGGTTATGTACCTCAAAAGGAAAAACGGAGCCCTTATAGGATCACTCGTGTATGTCTGTGTCTGCTCGTCTGTCACAACCGATTTGCTCGGAATCTACTAGACCGATTAAGTTGAAATATGGTACCCATATGAATTTCTAAAACGCAAACACGAAAGTGTATCGTAATTAAATTTTTAAATTTTAAAAGTTTTGCTAACTATACCGATACCGTTACATATTAAATGAAAGGACTTGTTATGAGAATTCAAAATATATTTTTGTTAGTTCAGGAAAACCTATAAGAAGTTTATAGTCTTAAAATATTATGGTAAATCACTCAATATTGTGTGTACAAACCTAAATTTGCAGTTTGAATATATGGGGAACATGTTTTTAAACTACAATGTTCAGTTTGTTCTTGGGATTAATTCATCCGAACTACGGAACCCTTCATTAGTGCCAATTCCCTTGTTCACAAACTAAACTAAATTTAAGTTCAGTGCATCTTTTTTTTTTCTATTTCATTAAGAAGAGGACAGAAGATAAATTTTAGTTTAGTCCTGTCAAATTAATCAGCGCCTGTCACTACTCCATACAAGTTTAGACGTGATTAAAAACTTGCCTACTAAAATTACGTCATTTGACGTCAAGGGCCGATTAATTTCACAGGACTAAACTAAAATTTATCTTCTGTCCTTTTCTTAATGAAATAGAAAGAAAAAGATGCACTGAACTTAAATTTAGTTTAGTTTG
The DNA here is from genome assembly GCA_905333075.3 of Atethmia centrago. Taxonomy (NCBI): domain Eukaryota; kingdom Metazoa; phylum Arthropoda; class Insecta; order Lepidoptera; family Noctuidae; genus Atethmia; species Atethmia centrago. The sequence goes on along the minus strand of HG995378.1, from coordinate 21,004,105 downwards.
TGAACAAGGGAATCGGCACCAATGTGTGTGGTCCGACACGCACTGGCCGGTTTTTTTTTGTGAAGAGACCCTTTTTACACCATGCGAGAACTAAACTTTACTACTCTCTTAGACTGTAACAAGATTTTTATTTGTATTTCGTTCTTCTTTTCTTAGTTAACTATATATAGGTTTGCATCTCCTTAACTCTTCAGTAAATTCATGTTAATTTATTAGGGACACCTCTATTTTATTTAATGTAGATATATGCAGATTTAAATCCATTATCCATTTTAATATGTATAAATAAAGGGTACCTGTAACCCAGTGTACAGTTCTAAAGCAATTCTTGGAATTTCAGCAGCAATATCTTGTGAACTCTTTGCAATTTAAATGAAGTGTTTTTAGGAAGGTTCTTCTATGTCGAGTATTTTATTACGTTAACTACTTATATTGAACATTATTTCTTAGAATTATATCTATTTCGATGAGATATTTGTGTAAATTCTATCTGAGTAGGTAGGTAATGCTGGCTGCTGTCCGCAACATCTCTCAAAATTAAACTTCAAAAACCTTCTTTAAAGGATCTCTTCAAAAACCAACATTGAATAAACTCAAACACAGTATACAAAATAAAATAATGTAAACTGAATTCTAATTTACAGTGTAGAGGCTGCATTCTAGAGTGCGCTCAGTCGCCGGTAAGTCCAGGGTCTTATTCATAACACCATAATAACGTATTTTAATAAACTGAAATTGAATAGCCGGCAGTGTACGCCCGCCCGTCTCGACTGAACTAAGCACTATCTAAATCGCAACATCCGGTTAGGACGGCCGGAGCTTCTCCAACATTATTTCCATTTCACCAAAATACATTAGGCAATAGTTAGCCATTAGGACGGTATTATTTGACCAGGCAGAGGTGGCGTGCTGGCAGGTCATTTTGCTACTGCGAAATTTACACTGGCAGATACATACCATGCTAGCAAACGGTCCGATATTAAAACGTCTGCAGCTTTTGTGGAGGAAACTAACTGGAACCGTTTAGACCAAGAGCCTCATCCGCGCTGAAGATAAAAGTTTATGAGTTATACATAAAACGATTTTCAAATCATATTTATGAATGTCGTCCGAACATCTGCAATGGCTAGTTCGCGAGGAAATTGAAACCGTCGAGTGCATAACGTTTTCACGAACAATTTAAGTCGGTATTGTGCTCAGGACGCGACGCCGCGAACGATGCGCTTTTTGCAATGGTCAGCAGATCCGGCAAAACTTTATTGTTGTTTCGTATGTGCCCCTTCAGCGGTCTTTGCGGGAATGTTTGTGTAGTTACATTAGGAAAGTTTGCATATCCAGAATAGTTTAAAAGTACCTACATATGGTCGGCTCATTACAGATTAGATGCGCGATATTTCTTTAGCAAGCGACAAGAAATGAGTTATCCTTCCAACAGCAGTGTGGTGAAGTCAGCGAAACTTAAGTGTAATTTAATTTGCATCGAGGCCAAAATAAAGGCGTCAGCGACAGCGGGGCGGTGCAAGTATAATGACTCGGGTGACTTCCATAAATCTGTGTAGTTAGTACACCGAGTAGCGACCGACAGAATTGCTAATGAATTATTGTCATTGTGAAATATTCCACTGACATATCTGTGAGCTACGTATTAAGTAATTAATAGAGGTATTAAACATCAAAAGCCGCTTCTATGTTGGTCACAAATCACAATGTACGCAACACGTCTACGTTTGTCCACTTGATCATTCAGTCGTTCCTTTTACCATGTTAAATGCGTCTTCTAAAGTATCAACCGCGGTTGATTTTACGTATAAAATTATAGCTGGTGTATGACTTAATCCTCGCAGCATCGCACTGCTCCGTCACGCTCCGCGAGTCAAAGTTTTCTGTTGCAACTAAAACGTTTCTTAAAATGCATTAATCATAGTATTCCGAGTCGCTTTGATATGAAAGTTTCGATCCTATTCCCGTATTTTAAAGTTTATAATGGCATGCACTCAATCTTGCGTGAACTTGGGCGTATCGCATCTTACTCCGCTTTCGGTCCTACCGCATATTTTGCATTTTCTTTGAGGGTTCGAGCCACTGTACGTCTGAATGGGTTTCACTTCAAAAAAGGGCTCATGTATAATAGGGCATAAACGTACATTCACGGTCTCACCTTGATAAGAAATTCACTTAATTAAAATAAACGTTGAAGACAAAATAAGTGGGTACTTAAGTTCACAGTGAGACCCACAATCATACTAATATTAACCGTAAAGAGCCATCGCTGAAAATGAAACGCTCCTTTAATTTTCTCGAAATCACCCGAGCTCGATCTCGGTTTTAATTCGACAAGGAGAAGCTAGCAATCAAAAGAACTAACGGCGGCTCCAACGAGGCATTTCCATACGCGAGGGGGGCTTTGCGAACGACACGGTATTAGTTCGCAACTGATTACATTCCTCGCCGCCTCCGCTGCAAACGACTCACAATGAAGTAGCGACGAATAAACTTCATTACGCCGAGTTAAGCATGGGAAATTATAAGGAGGAATTATCTTCGAATGGCGGCGGTGGCACGTACGCTAACACTTCGGGATTATGGCCTAAGGCACTCGTAGGACACGTCGCCTGCCCCGCTCTTTGTCGCGCCGTTCACATTATACGGCTTCAAAGTTAATATGTACGAGAACGTACCTGGAATGTTCGTCGTATTCGATTTGGGGGAGAGTGCGGATGTAAAGCGCTGCTTTTTCGCTTTCTAAAATTGGGTTCGGACGCCACTAGCTGACGAAGTGCGGTCCCTTGAGAAAAGTAAATAGTGGCCCGGTAGAAGGCTTCGGCAGAGGAGATCTAAATCGGTCTTTGTCTCGTGCTAAACGCTACTCTTTTGAGAGATTTTCCATCTTTGCGGAAGCTCTGAGGTGGCTTGTATTGGATGTCGAAATTGAAGGCTGCAGCGCATTTTCTGTACCTATGTTTCGTATTACATACGAATACGTTTGTGTCAAGGATTATTGCGAATGTAGTGTATACCAATATAAATGTTGTTTAGGAAATAAATCTTCAATACTAAGTTAGTTTGTTTCCAACTTTTCTCTTTATTTCCACAAAAAGCCGTGTAAGTTTTAATCAATGCCACTTAATCCCACTAATCTGTTATCCAAATGTGCTCCATAACAATACGTAGAAGTTGGTAACTAGGCACACGGAGCGGCTGTTTGTCGTCGTTCAGTGATCGTGTTTACCGCTACAAAATAAGTTTTAATTAATGAATTGGCACTTGGAGACACGCGAGCCGGCCGGGTACAGCGTTCAGTTACACACCCGTCAACCGGACGCTGCTGACCTTTCATACATATTACTGTGAAAGTATGGAGACATTAATTGCCACATTCCCGGCGGAAAGCCACAGAACCCACATGTCATTTTATTAATAAAAATGAACCTCTTAATTACAACAAACAAGGTAAACAAACCCGTAATACTTCTTCATCCGATGACAGGCCATTGCACAAGTTTTTATATAAATTCGATACTTAACTAAGGTGTAAGTATAAAAGCGTAAGAAAAACAATTTGCCAACATAACTAATAACAGGAAGTCACCTCGTTACTCACAAGTGAATGGTAGGTCGCCAATCTCGCGAGCGCGCCCTCCACTTTTCGACTTAATGAATGAGAATAATTTTGCCAAAATACTTCGGAGAGACGGGACACACGCCCCGGGAATTTTTCAATTTGCAACTGACATAATGTAATAAGAGTTACACCGTGAGGATGCCGGCGTAACGTAATTAATAACCTGTGAAATATTACCTGTTACAATGAATTTAGAGGATAAAAGTTGAGTGATAAATTTAAATAACAAGGAGAGCGGCGTGTGTTCGGAACGGTACCCGAAATACTTATGAATAGTTTGTCCGGGGTGATAAGTGGGTGTGTCTGGAAGCTTTACGGGAATCGCAAGTTTGTATTCGCCAGCCTAATGAACGCGTGAACGCGGAATAACTTCGCGAAAGCTTGAATAATGTATGCTTTAACGAGATGTTTTTCTTGAGCGAATCTCATTAACCCACTTTCTGATTGTGTGAATTTAAACTTTGCGAAGTTCTTATTCTTTAGTGAGAGGAATCTTTTATGAGTTTCCTAAATCAAATCATCCTCCCCAAATTAAATGCCAGTTTTTTCTCCAGTCTAAATGTTATCTGTAACATCGACAGTGTTTTTCGACGTGGTTCCATATTGTTCGAGATAAATTTAAAATTTAATAAAGGTACCCCCCTCTGTATCAAATCGGGTCTTACATAATCACATACAGATGACTGGCTAAAATCGAATTCCCTTTATTACGATCATAAAATTTACCGATATTATCTCAAGCGAGCCAACCCGGCCATAAAAGTAATCCTTCTATTTTAATGGTCCTCCAACCTGCGGGATGCAACAATGTGTCCAATTTGCTTCCCAGTTATCCGTTCCTAACACCTTCACCAATTTTATATGTTAGTACAATTTGCATGTAACAATATCTAACATTTAGAACACGTACGATTTGATGTTCCTCTCTCGGACTTGATTCAAAAAACTTGCTCTAATTCCACTGAACTCGAGATCTTACTTCCCACATAAAATGTTATTGTTGGTTAACAGTAGCGATAAATTAACGTTACAAGATGTTACATGAACAATGGACTTGTTTTTCTGCTGAACTAGAACCAATATAGCATTTTAAATATTCACATAAAATCCTTCGCCCGGCGTTGTTTAATCGGCGCGTTAAATTCGAGAAAAGTCGAGAACACATCAAATATTAACAGAGCTCGAGCGTTGTTTCGACAAATGGGATAATATCGCGCTCATGCATCTAAATCTAAACACGCTTATTTTCAGATAAAACTAAACCATCCGAGTGAAAACGATTCAGTAATTCGTTTTCTATAGAAAATCGAACGGCCTAAAATCGTTTCTTTTTCTCGAATCCCCCCCCCGAATCACCATTAATCAAGTGGAACTCTGAAGTTTCACGCTACCTTCCGAATCTAATTTCGCAAACAAAGAAAACGAAAACCTGTCTACCTTTATCAATCAAAACTGTTTGGAAATTCTATTCCGTTAGTTCGCAGTGCGGAGTCGTGCAACGGAGACAATTGGAAAAATGTATCACGAATAAAAAGTCGTATCGGAATGTAATATCGAGAGGACGCGGCTCGGAATATTCTTGTCAAGTGAAAATAAAGGGTCAGGAAAATACAGTGACAGGTTGTGAGTGGACGGTGGTCATCCGAAACGGCGCAAGTTTCGAATAAATAAACCCGGGAGCAAATAACGACGTCACCTTCACGTGTGCCGCCGCCTGCGCGCCTGTCAAGCTGGAGCACCTGTTCTTATATGACACATATGTGACAACGACGTCGGGCTGTTGTTAATTTTGCTCCAAGTGTATTCGCTCATAAAAGGGACTTTCTTTAAAAAGGATTATTATACCTAACATGTTTGAATGTTTACGTTTTAACAACTCGACGTATTGGTTCTAGAATAACGTTGCATGACGGAAGCAACGAAGCTATGATTTATAATCTCCGCTTCCACTTGGAAAGGTTTATGACTTTCGAATGTTGCAATAAAAAGCGTAATACTTAAGTTTCCAGATTTTTAGGTTACGGCCACGACGACTGCCAATGTGGAAACTTTAAACGTTTACATCCAGCGTGACAGGTGTTGCTACTATGATCGTTTACGATTGAGACTTTGAACAAAGTGAGGTTTTACGATTTTTCTTTTCATAAGCTAATGACAAATTAGATCAGTTTGTAATACTACCTTATACTTTACCAAAGGAAAAAGAATAAACATTTTCTGCTCTTTATATTGAAAAAAATGACAATACCAAAGCCATTTTATTGTTAGATAAATGGGAAAATAGACAAGTTGGCAAACCGCGGACCTTTCCAATCCAGAACTTTTACCCGAAATAAATATATTTCGTTGTCGTGTATCTTCTTTATTTCCCCATCTACTTCGTATGATATCATGTTCATAATATTAGTATGATGAACTAGCCATGACAAGTCACGAGGCTCATCCAAGTACTATCAAATTACCTATTTGTCTGTCCCCCACTTAGATGAAAGAAAACAGGTGATCCCTCTTATTGCCTTTATTCAGACAACAGTCACCCAGACAATATTGCAGAAATATTGTCTGGGTTCAGCTTGGTACGTAGGTAACATAAGGTGACATGACAATCTGGGTACTAAAAGCTATGTGATACCAGAGGTGACTCATCAATCAAACAAAATACGTTTACATAGGCCGTTGTTATCTTTTTCATAAAGGGAAGAACTACAATAACAGCCGCACGGGTCGATCGACATGGTACGCTAGCCGCGGTTGGTCCGTGGATGGGTGACCATCTTTACATACCAAGACCTCTCCGTGCCTCGGAAAGCACGTTAAGCCGTTGGTCCCGGCTGTCATTTGTAGATCTTTCGACAGTCGTTACGGGTAGCCAGATGCCCGAAAGTCTGACAACCAGTCTTACCAAGGGGTATCGTGTTGCCCAGTAACTGGGTTGTGGAGGTCAGATAGGCAGTCGCTCCACGTAAAATACTGGTATTCAGCTGCATCCGGTTAGGCTGGAAGCCGACTCCAACATAGTTGGGAAAAGGCTAGGATGATGATGAAAGTGAAGAATTACAATTCGTAATAAGGTACCTCTTACAGCAATTAAGAGGAGGTTTATCATGAAATGAGCAGTGGTGGCCCAGTGGTACGAGTTGTAGGTCATAGGTTCGAACCCAGACAGGCACTTTTCGCGCCCTCTCGCCCCTAGCCGCCGCAGGAGACGCCCAGGGCGTCGGAAATCCCGGGCGGATTTCCGGCCACCGTAGGCGCGGGCTTGCGGACGGTGAGCAATGAGAAGCTCACCGTCCGGTAAGGACCAGGCCCGGGTCGACGGTGCGTTGTATTCCACGCGCGCCTCAAAGAGATGTCGTCAGCGCATAGGTAGGGGTCCACTAGGGCCGATGCCTGCCACTAGGGCCGCTCCGCCCAGAGCGGCAGAAGTTATTTGATGATTACCCACCCTCAAAAAAAAAAAAGACAGACTTTGTGAAAATTATTTCATCACCACTGCTCTTAAAACGGTGACGGGAAACATCGTAAGGAAACCGCCATGTCCTAGAACCAAGAATTCGAAGACATATGTCATCTACCAACCCGCACTGGGCCCGCAAGGTGGATTACGGCCCACTCCCTCTCACCGAGAGGACGCCTGTGTCCCAGCAGTGGCAACATTATAGGCTGATTATGATGAAATAGCTACAAATAAATATATAAGTACTGGAATAAGCCTAAAACCATCATTAAACCCTACCCCTTCTAAATACAACTTAATAAAATAGCTAACGCATTGAAAAAGAAAAAGGCTAGCCAAGAATCCGAGCAGCGCATTTCCATCGCATTTGACTAGCCAAACATATCAGACGCAGCCCCACTATCGGCCACCACTGACTTCATTGGCTTCTCACACTGAAAAAAGCAATTTCGCCAGTCTTTTGTCGGTGGTTGGCATATTAAGGAAGCGATATTATGCAGATTGGACAGAGAAAAACCATGACTTTTAACAATCTGGAGTATCAAATTAAAAGCTCATTAAGCTTAGCAATTTTGTAACTGAGTTTGACTTTAATAAAAATATTAAATGCGTGAGAGAAATCCTGTTAATTGTTCTGTTTTAAAAATAGACGTAGCCGCAGACTTTTATTTTTAATGACGCACATTAAAATTTATATAAAAAAGTGCCCAACCACACACAAGCTCCGGTGTCGAAATGTACGAACTTTTATTTTAATTCCGCAAGTCCGATGACCCCTGAACTCGCTACCCAAGGGTTCCTCACTCTCCCGCATCTGTAAATCCCTTTCAACCCTAGATGTGTTCCGTTTTGTTTCATAGTCCTACAGAGGAATGTTAAGGAAGCAATATTATGCAAATCCAAGCGTGGAAGCCGCAAATATAAAAAGCTCTCGTTCGCCTCACACTTTGCATCTCAAGGCTATGCATCCCACTGATACCGGAATGCCCCAAGAGAAAAAATGAAAACGCAATTTGAAATTCTATGCGTTTTAGAAGCACCTGCGTAAACTATGTTACAGTGCTCGAGAAAATAAGAATTTGCTAGAATAAAAATTCTATTCGCTTTACTATGCGCGTCTACGTACTAACATGGCATCTGAATAATAATATTTTGTTAAAAAAACCGAATAAATGATACAATTTCAATAGATATTAGTAGTTTTACTTAGGGCTTTCATTACTGAGGGACATAGAAGTTTAATCAACTTTCAGGTTGATATTGATGCTATGAATACAATAGTTAGCCAAATAAAAATGTTTGTAAAATAATTGTTTGCTAATAAATAGTTTTTTTTTTTCACAAAAATGTCCCATTCAGTGCACACAATGTTTTATTTATACAAACTACACAAAAAATACTGAAACTAAGTTCATAGATAAAATTCCATTTTTAAATTCACAAATGAAATAAGTCCGGGGTCGTAAGTTCGTAACTTGGGGTATATAATCTGTAACGACTATCGCATCCCTCGTCATATTGCCCCTAGCTATCAGCATGTAGGGTGCGGGATGATACACTGTCAGCCAAGGTTACCAGTGTCTAAATAATGTAGGATCATCCAAGGATTTAGTTGTATACTGCCATTAAAGCTACTGTCCCAGAAATTATTTTAGGCAGACGTAAAACTTTTTTGTTTTAATTCTAGGTTTTATTTTCGGCCTCATTTCTTAGGATAAATTACGGCAATGTTTGAACTGCATATTATTCTTAAACTAGAAGCTCCTTTGTCTTAAAAAATGCTAGTAGAAAACCGCCTATAATTTTGTTCCTGGTCTAAGCTTATCTAACAAAGACTATGTACTGAAAAGGCTATCCTTTTCGACCATTTTTTACCATCTCTTGATCGAATCTAACCATATTAACCTATGTTAATATGGTTAGATTCGATCAAGAGATGGTATACCTAACTTCCTTTACCTAATAGCATGTGCACGTTAAAATCCACCTAACCCGAAATCCTTACACTGACTCCCGGCAGCCCTATAACAAGACTAGGACCAGTCGAGTGGATTCATACGATGTGGAGCTGATAGCTACAGCCGATGTCGGTCGTCAACGTCGCTTTGTCTTGTACACTGACGCCAGCAAACCGAACCACGAGTATTTGCATAACAATGGTCCGAATTTGATGCGTACCTACAAAGCACATCTATGTACAGGGGTTAAAAAAGGGTAATTTTAGGCATCATCGATGCTTTTCAAAGATTTTTGGAGTGCTGAATTTTGGAGTTTGAAAAGGTGATTTTTGTGATTTTTAATGTGTAAAATACCTACATTTATTTAAAAAACATCAGTTATTTTATCGTCAGGTCTTTAGAACTTCTTCCAGAAAGAGAACGTTATCATTCGTAATAAATGCTTCTGAAGATATGCTACCAACATTACTCGAAGTACATTATGTGTAAACGTCCACTAGAATTTTATAACAATGGCAAATACTGACCAGTATTCGATAGGGAAGTTTTGAATTTCGAACAATCCATTGTCCATTTGACAAAGTGCAAGAGCTTTCAATAGATAATACGTAGACATCGATCTCGATCAAAATCAAACCTGGTATAACATTTCAATGCGAGTTCGGCTCTCAGATTCATAGCCTATTCGTATTATGCCAGTCAGTTCCCCTCGTATGGAACAAGATGAAGCTACTCACATAATAGTCCTATTGTCCGCCACTGAAGATGTTATCATAGAAGCAATTCAACTGAGAGAAGCTGACATTAATTGATTTAAACGTTATAACTGGACGCAGCACTAGTTTTATTTGAGACGGTGTTACACGATATCATCGGAGCTTTAAACTTTTTAAATGACGTACAAAAAGTTAAGCCACAAAAATGAATTCCGTCTGAGAGTAACATTTTTCTCGGAGATACCGCCAGTAATCTGCTAGAGCAGCAGGAAATCTTCAGCCTCCACTCCTTCCTTAATTAGCAGAATATTTCAGAGAAAAAAGAAGCAACAGGAAGCATTGCAGAGAGTAATAAAAGGAAGCGGCTCGTGACCGTTACGGCTGCCTAATGGAGTCACGTTATCTGGGAGGCAAGTAAACAAGTTTAGAACGATAATTCAGTTAAAATCAAAATTGATCGTGCAATTTATATTAAATGAAATATGCTCAATTTTACTCTTGATTTTATTTATATTACCGCTGTTCACTAGGAGTTCGTTTAGACTTTGAATATGGATTTTGCCTGGAGATGTTTCGGATTATTTTGTGCGATTTGAGACAGACGGTTTTCGCTATTTTATACAATGTGTTGTATAAAATCGCCTATTTATTTATCTCTAGATAGTTACAGCATCATTTAAAATTATAACCTTTGTATTTACATAACCAAATTACAAGATGATTATTAACATTAAATAAATTAAATTTAAACTTTTTTTTTTAATCAGGAAAATCCTAGCTTCCACACTGATTAATTTTGATGTACCGTATTTCACCGAGGCTATGGATGCCTGGAGACTCGCTTGCCTGAACTCAGACCTACCTGACAATCCATCTTCCCAGAGACGGTGGGACGACTCGCTCTGTAGAGTAGTACAGAACGATTTACTTAACACCTCTACTACTACTGCGAAGCGTGCGCGCCTGCTGGCTGTGGGTAAGTGGAAGTCGGGTCTGTGGCTTCATGCACTACCGTCGTCGAACATTGGTACTCTGTTCGACGACACTACTTTCCGCCTCGCTGCTTCCCTAAGACTAGGAGCTCCATGTTGTTTTCCTCATCGCTGTCACTGTGGCGAAGTTGTCAACAGTCTTGGACACCACGGCCTGACTTGCAGCCGAAGTGCGGGTCGCTTAGCGCGGCACGCGAACATTAATGACATCATCCGACGAGCTCTTGTCACCGTCGGCGTTCCAGCTGTATTAGAACCCAATGGCCTGGCACGCGACGATGGCAAAAGACCAGACGGCATGTCTTTATTTCCATGGAAGGTGGGTAGGTCTTTAGTGTGGGATGCAACGTGTGTCGATACTCTTGCACCATCCCATCTTCCTGGCACGGCGTGCTATGCTGGCGCTGCTGCTGCGGCTGCAGAGAACCTCAAGCGGCGTAAGTATAATAACCTAGTTGGTAATTATATTTTCGAGCCGTTTGGGGTTGAAACCCTCGGGCCGTGGGGTCCGAGTGCTCATGGCCTTTTTAGGGGAATCTTCAGACGGCTGGTTGACACTTCCCGTGACCCAAGTGTTGGCTTTTACCTTTGCAGGAGGTTAAGCATTGCCATATAACTTTTTTTTTCAATGCCGCCAGTCTCTTGGGTACCAGTCGACAGCGATATGGATGAATTTTTCGACGCCCTATTTTAGTTTGTGTATAGTTTTAGTTATTTTTATTAATTAATTAGATATATTTGTTTTTATATTTATGCACAAATCAATATTAATTATTTCAATTTAAACTAAGTTAAACCTAAAAAAGGCCCTCGAGACATTATACGGATGCTGGCGGCATTTCCTCGCTAAATTGCAATGCTGATGCGTTGCGCGAGAAAGCCGCCAGCTTTTTGGTCACCAGTTACATCAACTAGACGTTTCAACCTTTGTAGTGTTAATGATGTTCCAAGAAGTTGATTGAGTTTCTATCATATTGTGTCCTATCTTGTACCTAGACGCTCGGAAATCGCACTTCAACGTAGCACATACCTACATTTTCTATATACCTATAGGCACATAATGGATAAAATAATACCAAAGCTCAATAATGTTGAAATGAGGCGGGACGGTTGAGGGAAAGGCAAGTTTCGCGCCCTCTCGCCCCTAGCCGCCGCAGGAGACGCCCAGGGCGTCGGGAATCCCGGGCGGATTTCCGGCCACCGTAGGCGCGGGCTTGCGGACGGTGAGCAATGGGTAGCTCACCGTCCGGTAAGGACCAGGCCCGGGTCGACGGCGCGTTGTATTCCACGCGCGCCTCAAAGAGATGTCGTCAGCACACAGGTAGGGGTCCACTAGGGCCGATGCCTGCCGGAGTCGCGGGATGGTACTTATGGGTCACCGAGGCCCCCGCAACAGGAAGGAATACGGGTGGGTTTTAGTCAGTAAGAGTCTGACACACCCTCCCGCTCCGCCCAGAGCGGGAGAAGTTATTTGATGATTTCCCACCCTCAAAAAAAAATAGTATAGGTACGTACCCATAAAAAAACATACGTATCTCTACCGTACGGGGGTAGATATTCTATAAAACAATTTTCTACTATCAAGAAAAAAGTTACTAAACAGTATAACCGATCACATTACCTAAGTTCTGTAAAAAATAACTTTTACAAATCCCACGTAAAATCGACCAAAAAGAGAACTTGATTTGCGACTTAACTTCCATGCTTTGGCATTTAAGTCAACCGTAAAAGCATCGAATAAATTGTAGGTCAGAAGGGACAGATAAAACGAGAAACGTATTTCCACTACTTTTTTCTTTTTAACTTATTTTGTAGAATATTGACCAGTTTACTTATTTCTCTCCATTTCGGCTTGCTCTGTGATTTTGTAGTTTATTTGTCATGCATGATTTGGCGACTTCAGTTAAAAGTTAAGAGGAAGAACGTTTTATTGGTATTTGATTATCTACCGACCTAGGTTTGGGTCTATAAATATAAGTTATACAACATAAATCTATACTGGCTTAAGAGTTCGAGTTACTTAGGTGCACTTTTTAGTGTTCCATAGTAAACAAGGAACCGTTATAGTTTCGCCATGTCCGTTTGTCTGTCTGGCTGTCCCCGCTGTAGCTCAGAGACGCTTAGTACTAGAAAGCTGTAATTTGGCATAGATATATATTAATCAGGCCAACAAAGTGCTAAAATAAAATCTTGATTGTTTTTTTTATTAGGGTACCTCCCTTGCACGAAGTGTGGCGATGGAATTTTTTTTTCTCGTCTATCCAATGGTGTGAGGTATCGTTGGATATCAAAAATATTTCGGGTCTGTGAACACTAGTTTTCGATTCAAGGATCCATTTGCGTAATATTAAGCATTAGAGTGCTAACTTTTGTTCGAGTAAAAAAAAAATCGTGACAGTAGTACATATCGCATGCTTAATAGGATACTGACCTATTAGAGCTTGAGTCAAAGTTAGGATTTCTGCAATTTTTTTTTGCACAGATTTGATCAATGTTTTTTTAAAAGTAGAAATTATATTTAACTATAGGTAAATTACATATTTATAACATTGGCTAATAAGCCGACTAGACCGCACCCCAATCGCAAAACATTTCCAGAAATCTACGTTTTTGAGTTAAGCCAGTATTCTATTAAGCATGCGATATAATGAAATTAAAAGGAAAACTATCACAGTTACGTGGGCTTTACAAGTTAACGAGTAATAGTCGACCAACTTAAATCTGCAGTCGGAGAATTGATCGTGGCATATATCGATGTATGAGAGAACATGTTTTTCAACTACAATGTTTGTTTTTGGGATAAATTCATCCCAACTTCCCAACCACGGAACCCTTTACTACATAATCCGACATACACTTGGCCGGTTTATACCTATTAAAATAACTGGATAGCTTAAAGCTATCCACTTATATAACTTAAGCAACAAAAAAACAGTATCACAGCAAGAAAATTAGCCGTGATTTGATTTACGACTCAGATAGGCGGAACGAGCGTTTAAAATACAAGAGAGGTCTTGTTAAAGTATCGGCGCTTCGCACTTTCATGGCGCACTTAGTTTGAAGCATCATGAGTTCATGACTAAGACATCTGAACTTCATCCTCGAAATGAGTATCGGAAATTTACATCAGCTCGTAATACCGTGCCGGCTGAACCTTTATTGTAAACGCCGTAATTTGAATTTCGTCTTTGATATTCAAATGAACCTCTACTTGAGACACTGCCTTAGTTATTTGAGTTTTTGTAAAGCAATCAAGTTTGTTTATAGGAGACCGTGTAATTGTAAATCTCGGTCTGTGGTCTTAATTAATGTATAAAATCACTTTCGATTCCTTTGACGAGACGCCCCTCCGTAAAACCGGAATAAACAAAGGGAAGATCGACCCGAGCTCTTTTAATTCGGTTGTTACAAGTAATAAAAATGGTGGCAACCAGCTACAGCTTTTATGCAGTTTGAATAATCCTGAAAGTTGTAACTCAGAGGGAGAAGGCTCGCTCACACGACATAACGCTCGTGTGGGTTTCCCAATACGTTTTTGCAATTGATGGATGAATGATTTATGATGCGGCAACGTGACTTCAACCCTTTACGACGTAAAACGGAAATTGTCATAATTCCCAAGATTTATTGATAAACACATTTATACAGGATTTATACAGGAGCTGTGGTGGCCGCGACATACGAGTTGTGTAAGTCGTAGGTTCGAACCCAGATAATCGCTTTACTATGTGTAAATTATTTCATCACCATTGCTCTCCAAACGGTGAAGGAAAACATCGTGAGGAAACCGGCATGTCCTAGAACCAAAAAATCTCGAAGACATGTGACATCTACCAACCCGCACTGGGCCCGCGTGGTGGGTTACGGCCCACTCCCTCTCACAGAGACGAGGCCTGTGACCCAGCAATGGGCACATTATAGGTTGATTATGTACATTTATACTATCGTGTGCCATCAGCCATATATGTACATCTAGCATTTGCAAACGATATTTAGGGCCCCTAATTTCCATGCGAATAACGGTTTGCGTGCGTTCGATAACTTTCCGTGTCGTAAACTTTTCATTCGGGCCGTCCGTCTTGAGATCGAATCGATATCGAAGCGGTATCGACGAGTCACGAATTTGACTTTAGCATGAATTGCTACAAATGTGGAAGCGTCCAATGATGTAGGTACCAAGGTACACGATTCAAACGTGATTTTGTTAGCGAAGTTAACTAGATAAATTGTCTCAAAAGGCAGGGCGATGACACTTGGCCGGTTCACGTGTGACGCTCACGACTACGTCGACGTTCGAGTAAACATCGTGATACACCCATCGTAGTGAACGCGTGTCTAGACGCGCTGAAAGTGGCGTTCATTAGTGAAAAATTATAAATAAGTTTATAAAATTTCAAACCATATCGTGGCAGTAATTACAGAGGAAGCGAAGCGAAAATATTGCAAGCTCGACAACGTGTCGACAAGGCGTCGCGTTAGCACGTTAGCGTGCATTCTTTGCTTGCGTTCATTAGCATAACAAGTAGTTTCGTTAATCAAATGTACGAAATTAATAGCACAGTTTAGAGTCGACGTTCCGCCCGGCAATCACACGGCCATTACAAATTGCCAGCAATTACTGTGCGACACCACCCTCCCCTCACCTTTTGCGTTCGTGACGGTTTTTTGCTCATACAGTAGGTAAATACTCCATAATAGTTGGCATACGTACGTCATTAATGAATAATTGAGAAGCGATGCCATTTAAATTTATCTATAGCTAGCCATTATTCTGATTTAAAAAAATCTGTGTTCCTCTTTAACTTATTGTTGGGAAATGCTCATTGATTGTTTAGAAAATATATAAATTTCAGTTTCAAGACATTCGTTTTTGTTTTTTTTTAATATATATAAGCTGTACCTATATACTCTTTTAAAACAAAATTTTGACGCCATTTTCTTTTATTATTATTTAGCTATGTATCTACAAAGTGAACTAACAAAAACATAAGTTTAAGAACAAAAATATTTTGTTTTTAATAAAGAGGGAAACAAATTCTCCGAACCGAAATATAAACAACCCTTCCAACTAGAATACTAAGTAACAAGAAGTAGCGAATGTTCTCAGAGCTAACGTCCGTAGATCCGCAGATATTTATTTTTACTCACTCAAAGGTGTATAAAGCTCACCATTCCTCATCCTTTGAATGATGTTATCGCGATTTCCCAAATGTTTCGCTCTTTTTGATCTAAATTCTTTATATTTGGCTTTGCGTTTCGCCTTTTCCCACCACACATCACGATTCTTTTGTGGCGCGATAAGATTTTGTAAAAAATCGAATCTTTATTCGAACTGGACTGCACCCGGAATAGTTCCGATTTACTTTTGTTTTTCTTTTTATTAACACGTCAAAATGGAAGATGCATTGTTTTGGTTGTTGAATTACATTATTCATAAAAGCTGCAAGAAGTCTTTAACAACACCATTTCAGAGTTAACTATTGTAAAATCCCTTCTAGACATTTTTGAAATAAAAAGGATGTCTAAAATAAGGAGTTATTGTAATAAAATTAAGGAAGGCCGGAACAAACATAGGTATATGGAGTCTATTTGAATATGTATGATGACGAGAAGGATCTTAATTTAATCTCAACTGTAAGTACAAAACGTTAGAAACCTCAAACGTAAAAATGCAAAATAAAATTAAGGTTAAGTAAATCTTGATGTTATTAAGCTGTGCTTATCATAAAATTTATTCACGGTCAAAGTTTTAAAGAAGCCGCTTATTCAGAGATAAAAAATAATAAAGATATTCATGCGATCAGAAAGTGAAGAAGCATCTAAAAAGAAAACTTTAATTAAACTTTCCAAAATCATTATCAGATAACATTATTCATTAATTTTAAATGGTCTCAGACGAGCCGATGCCTGATAATTTTTGCCGAGCACCAAGAAGACAGGAAATGACGTAAAATTTATCTTCGAACCGGAGGAATTACTTTCTACCAACTCTGCGAAGAAATGGAAATCGGTAGGTTTATAACTTCGGGAGAAAATTGTTTTTTCCGAATCGGAATAATATTAGCTTTTGGTGATGCCGCAACTTTTCGCTACAAACGTTATTAAATCTTTTTTTAAATGTCACGTCGCAAAATGGCTCATTTGCGATAGAATCCCTCGATGGGTTTTCATTAATAAGGGCTTACAGAGAGTCAACAAATTTTTCACGGCGCCGAGTATTTATTGAAGGGACGGTCGGCTATAACCCGAAAGGAATATAACGCATTCAAATATCAAGGATATTTATCAAACCTCCTAGCGTCGGGTCCAATACGTTTGGGTCGTTTATGGCATATAACAGTCCAGGACTAGTCAGCTCTCTCTCGGAAAAGTCAATTTGTCGCAGATTACGGACGCCGACGACTGACCAGAATCTTACTAAAACGTGCATGTTTGTAGACGTTCACTTGGTATGAATTATGAATAAAAGGAACGTAAGAATTGAAATAGTTACTTAGGCCAGGACTACCTTTGTCTAAAGCTCTTGTTTATTACGTACTTGAATAAGTAAGGCATCCGACATAATTTGCATAAAATTTGCAATTCCCTTTACAATTCACACGTGTAAAACATGTTTCCTGATTATGCAAACGTCTTCAAAATAGCTTTATGAATCGCGTCTATCATAAAGTTTAAATATAAAAATATTTCCTTAAATGCTGTAAAATACACGGGAAAACAAATAAGTTACGTTTAAAAACACGATTTGTTATTTGGATTGCGTGTCACGAGACCGTTCGACAATCCGACGGAATGTTCTACATGACGTACAATAAATAATGCCGCAGCTGTATTATACTCGTGTGGACGCTGCCTAAGCGTCCACTGAGTGGGTAGTGTAACTCCATAGGCGCGTTTCGCGACGATGTTCTATTACAAAAGGGAATTGGATCTTGATTCATTGGGTCGGAAAATCGGCAGCGTACCTTGATAATTTCATTTCTGTACAATTTGACCGCGTCCGTGGTCAGACGATTCTTGGGGGCCTCCGCGGACCCGAACACAATACAGGGACTCCCCTACGGTTCTCACACACAATACTAAGCTTTTATTGCCTCCTTTTACAATCTCCCATTACCTCCAAGGCTTCAGCGCTACTGGGAATCAGTTTTGTTACAGTTTTTTCCTTTTGAACGATTTTCGTGTCCATCAAGTTTCGACGCTGATCAATGTTATTCTACTCGGTCGTAAGCCTCTTTCACGCTATTAGTTAAGAGGATTTTTGCCGAAGGATTTTTTAAAAACTCTTACTTTTCTAGTTTGAAGTATTTACTCGTTACAATTCTTGTGATAAAATCTAAAACAGCGCTCGCCACAACAAGAGATACAATAACGGTAACACAGCTATTGATGGCGGCAGTAGCATCAAAAATATCACATTAGAGGCTAGTTTTATCGCCGGTTTGTGCCACGGCACGGACGCCGGCTACTCCCGTTTCAGCTTTTACACAGATTGTATTGGCGCAAATACGACCTGGCAATACTGTAAATACACATGCTGGCGGCACAAATTGAAAAATTTGTAAAATTCATGAATATGAATAAGTGTCCCGTGAATGGGACATCAATTATGCAAAATGTACTCGTATTGCATTGATCGGTCGCTGGACAGCGCCGCGGATAGTCCAGGTTCGATTCGCTATGACGAGCCTACAATCGATATCTCGTATTCATCAACTGCCGAGTTATATCGATACTCATTTAAATGTCCTCCCTATCACATATTGGCAATGTTCATCCAACAATGTTCACGTAATAAACGTAACAATGAATGTGACGGTTCGATGTGATCGCTTAAAGTGCCCACGCACAACTGTCTGAATTGTTTGTCGAAATTCGACTTTAGCGTCATATAAATAGGAGTGCAGGCAGTGTCTATAATTTCATATTTTTAGATGGATCAATTTAGCCCGTTTTATTGGTACAATCTACACCAAACAGTTCAAATGTGGATGTGTTTCAATTAGAAAATGTTGTTGTGCATATTCGATACCTTTGAAATTCCGTTCTGCTGTTTGGTTTATTTGTTGGTTGAGTTAAAAATAGCCGTGGTTTGAACAAAAGCGTAGTGAAAGATAATCCAGATACTGGCACTGAAGTAGTAACGCCGTGCTCGGAGCGAACCATGTCAACTTCAAATTACAGAGCGCAGGAACCGTGTGTCCGCTTCGTTCCCGCACTTCTTCCATTCAAAGCTTTGTGGGCTGCGGGCTGTTTTTCAGCTTAACTTGCACTCTTTATTCCTCCGATAGACCAAATGGGATAACAACAGTTGCACACGTTCGCTTAACGTTTGAATCTCTTCATAGACTATCCGTATAAACACTTTTATTCAATCAGCTGCTTTTTCTTTCAAAAAGTCTTGATTCTAAACGTGGTTTTCACTTGAAAAGTCTTCAAACACTCGTAATGATGTAGTTAAGTCGAACTGCATGCCTCTGAAGTTGGAGTTTAGAAAATATCTGTGAAGTGCGACTATTTTTTATTGCAAAGTGGGTATAATCCAGTGCGATTTAGACCGTTAGAGGTTAATACTAATAGTAAACTTATTTCGAAACGTTGAAACACTACTACAATTTTAACAAAAAACACGCCTTAATTCCTTTTTAAGCAGTACATTTAAAGATAAAATGAGTAAAAAGAATTCATTATGCTGCCGTACGTAGATAACATCAGTCAGTTCATGATAACACCGCGTCGGTATGTGCAAAATTTGTAATCTCAAAAAAATACATGTAAACGGACGCGTGCATTCCGCTAATGAAAGGCTCTCTTGCATTATTTCGCGAACAAACAAACGTTGAAAATAATTTACGTTAAAAGATCGCCTGCATTTACATAATTATGTAGGCAAACATAAACTTTATACACGATAAAGTCAAATTTATGTACACTTGAAGCGAGCGCGTGGATTTATAAAAAAAAACTAGAATATTATAATATTATTTAAATATTTGGACCTATTTTTATTCGCCACGACATATACATAATGTATCAATCCCACTAATGTTACTTTTAGATTTCTGTTATGAAGCGTTCTTATTAATATTAATTGAATTGCAAAAGACCGAGTGGATAGAAATAATTATTTAAATTAATTTAACGGAATTATTTTTTGGATAAACTGTTTCTAGAGCACACATAAAAGCTAATACGTTTATTTGTCAGAGCTCATTTTCTCGCTGGAGTTTTAATTCTTTTAGCGCTTTACGTGAATTAAAGTTACGACGAACAATATAATTTTACGACCACTAAAAAGAATGCTCTTAAAAAAGGGAGATTTACATTATAACTAGAAAAAAATGGCGAATCAAATCAATATTCGAGTGGCATTAAAAGCTATAGGTTCGTCGTGGAGCGTCGGCGAAGGGCTTCGTCTGATATCCTTGTACCTAGTCGCGCTCGGTCTATCTCGGCACGTTCCGTCAATAATTTTCTTGAAACATCACAGATCTCACTCGAGCACAAATCGAGGTGCAGTAAACATCGAATAAAGCGACTTGTCTATAAAATATCATTTCTAGCTCTTTTGTTTTTCCATCGAATCCCGTTCCACAAGTGGGCAATAATTGAAAACGAAACTGTTTTGCGCGGGGGCGGGATCGCGAGACATAGCATAAAGGCGCTCAGAATAGATTGAACGTATAAAATTTTCAGTCGAAATTCGCACGAACCGCCGCCGCGGGAGATGCTCTGTATCTTTTTACTTTGTAACCTAACTTTTTATTCCATTAGCGCGCGTGTGAGGCACTGAGGCCCCTCTAGCCAAATATCGTGGAATATTAAAAGCTGTTTATTAATGATAACGCGGAACGCAGCTCTCGCTACACTAGCCTAACTGAATTAAACTTGTGCGATACGAATTTCGTGTTTATGCTTATTGCCACAGCGAGTTTGTTTTTCATCTAAGCAATTATTTTATATTAAAACTAAAATTACATTAAAGGTACAATAGCACTGTAAGTAATATCTTGAATTATATGTACAGTCAGAACAAAGTTGTACAATGGCTGTCTGATGTAAAAAAGTTAGTCACATTTAAGTCTGGAAAATCCAGGAGGGTTTCAAATAGTGATCCTCTTGGAGCTTTCTCTTTGCTTTATATGCGCATTGTACAACGCTATTGCTCTAACACAAAACTTTTTATTTCCGTTTATAGCGAGTCAATCGTCCGCGAACATTTTTCAGGCAAACTTTAACAGTGGAGGCAATCGCTCCAGAAATTCGAAAATGAAATCGTTCCGAGCGTCGCCAAGATTTATCGATGGATGTTCGAATTTACTTTGAAACTTTCGGGGCATAAAACTTATGACACGTAATCGTATATTCCAGTCGAGATATCTGCGATCTTCTAGAAAATTAATCTTGTTTCGTATATTGTTTACTCTGTTCGAGAAGTGCGTACCGTCATCTCGATCTCAAGATAAAATGTACAACTTCAATATGAAGGTAAATGTACAGTGTGATATGAGAAATTATAACATTCATGTGAAATAACGTTTACCTTTTTGATATTAAAGTAACTAAATTTTTACTTACACCTAGTTACCTTCTGCAGTTTTATCTACGCGGTTCAAACTTTATTCAAAGTCTAAGTATCCAGTTTCAATTTAAATAACTCTACCTAGACACTTATTTATTTAAGTTGGTAAATACCAAGAACAAAATAAATGTTTTTCCATCTAAAAAATTGAATTCCATGGATAAATAAGCTAAGGTTCTAACTATAATAGGTACCTACCTGGGTTCTCATTCATACACCTTTTTAATTATTTTAAATTAATCGATGTTCTTATACCAGCAGGCTTAGCATGACACTTTCTATTTCTTCGAAGAATAGACACGGCTCTTTCTATACAAAGTGACATTTCGTTTCTCAGTTTTTGACATTTCACTGTAGAAATCCTTCTACAATCTGTCATCTTGTCTTTCGTTTCTAACGATCTTTGTCTAGGTCCTTTTTTATGTAGAAAGATTTCTACGGTGGGATGTCAAAAAAGGAGAAACGAAATGTCACTTTGTATGGAAAGAGCCGTGTCTATTCTTCGAAGAAATAGAGAGTGTTTTCTATTTCTACTTCTACTCTACTGAAGAATAGAAATCACTTGTCTAAATTTCTCGGTAGAAAACTGTCAACTGCCTACACGGAAAAGTAATTTTTGTTTACTCTCCTCTCTACTCCTACTACTTAAGACGCTGACAACAGCTAAGCGCAGTCACTGTCGGACTGAATAGAAAAAAAGAGAAGCGCGATGACACAACGCTTGTAATTTATTGCAAAATATGAAAAAATATCTATTTACTCAATAATGAGTTGGGTAATCGAAGATAAAAAACAACCAAGTTCTGCATTCAAATAAGACGTTCTTGTTATTAATTAAATACCAACATTTGTTAATATTTAATACAGATATTTTGGATTAGAACTCAAGTTAAAAGGTTAGTTTACCGTTAATTTGTATCGAGTTGGTTTTTTTTTTCAAAACGTGTTTTGGTTACAACCAAGTTCTGAGAAATATGTTCAAGATTAACATACATGTATTTTTTCTGCACATACCACAAACTATATAGATTTGTTTTTTTTTTTTTAAGACAAGGCTACCTGATTCTCTTTTGTCAGTGCCTTAACTATGAAACTCCTTTGCGAGGCCAATGCTAACGCTGTCGACATGGCTGAATTCTGCTTAAAACTCATACAATTTTGAATCATCGACACAATGAAGAAGAAGTATAAAATATAATAGAACATAATGTTTGTATATCTACAATACCAATTCTAAGATCATAAAACAATAGTAGGAGCCAGTTTCACCTCCGAAGCGCCAATAAACCTGAACACTTTGTACGGAGTCGATATATTTTTCATTAATTCATCTCATTCACACTACGTCTAGACTTCCAATGGTAAGATTGCTTATCTCCTGGTATAAATAATACATGAGTTAGAAAATATGAGACCCAAAGTCGTGGGCTTTCATTTTGTGCGGACCGGTAGAAATTAAAAGATTTTATTGGCATTCTTCCCATGGTCTTTATCAACTGAAATAACAGAAGCCTTTTGCAAATATTGAATGTAATGCAATCAGGGATGGACAAAATCCGTTTTTTTTCTTAATATTTGTTAAAAATCTTGACTTTTTTGTTTTTTAATCGACTTAAAAAAAGGAGGAGGCTTTTTTTAATGGCGTCGATTGTGGATTGATTTTGAAATTCTTTTCTCATTTAGTAGAGGAAGTCCATATGAATTGAATTGAATTTGTTTTTGGTCGTTTTTGAGTTAGCTTCAATAATACGTAGTTAATCCACTTTGTGTATGTTCATGATGTTATGATAAAACTTCCCTTATACGACACTTGAAACAAGAAACTTTTTTTTTTCAAATAATTATTATTTAAAGTTAAATTGTTAAAGATTAAAATTGTTAATTGACCTACCATGTCATGACCATCGTCAGTTCTAGGTACCTAACTTTTTTTTAAACATGCGGATTACTGTGGGCAGTCCGAGCCCAGAGGGTTTATGAGCAAGCATATGCGAACGAAAAGTTGATAGCTGAGTAGGTGCAGTATGATGAGAGAACACCGACAATATATTTGAAAAGTTTCAGATACTAGCCCCGTGGTCAGTCAGGGATCCACTTTCAGATTTCCAAAATGGACAAAAAATTACGTGGTCTTTAGAGCCTTTGATTTTCGTATGATCGGGTGCGGCCTGGCGCATAATGACTTAAATGGCTTGACCATAGTATATCATGATCATGTAGTAGGTATATTAATTCGTCTGTATTTACAGGGAAATGTCTCAAATTAGCATGGATGGCCAATTCTGAAACGAATACAATAGCGACAAATATCTAAAGCAGTCTCGGAGCCTGTTTTGATAAAATCTAAAACTAGCTAGGAATCGTACATGTAGAATTTTGAAAAAAAAAAACACTGCCTGTAACATTGCACCGTCCGGTAATGTCGCTTTTATGGATCAATTTCTGGGAAGTAATAACACAGGGCAAAGCAATTACAGACGAATTTATTTAATTATCAATTAAACTTATTGATTTTGGTTAAAAATAAATTTATATGTCATGATTTTTCACTTAATCTAGTTAAGTCGCAGCTGGCGGCCTAAGCAGAAGTGTTAAGGCTTATTTAACAAAACGAATCACTAAGAATTAGGGGCGATGATGTCAGTAACGATATCAAGTGCAGAGGTTCGTAGTTACAATAAAACCGTGAATAGAAAAATGTTACGACGTAAACAAGACGTTAGTTTAAGGTATTCAACAATTTTAATAATTTTGGTCTTCCATCTTTGCCAGCTTCATTAAATAACTAGCTGCGCAGTGCGGTTTCACCCGCATGAATCTCGATCCCTTGGAAATATTGGAATAAAAAGTATCTTGTCTTTATTCAGATTATGGTCTACCCATGCGCCAAGTTACATCCAAATCCGTTCAGCCGTTTTACCGTGAAAGCGTAACAAACGCAAAATACAAAAAATCTATTTTTTTCTCTTTGTAATATTAGCTTAGATTGACCTCTGAATATCATTTTAAATGTTGTCAACGCGTTGGATGATAACCCATAAGTTGAGGATATTTTTCAAATAATTTGTTTGCTTAGTGACATACTAAAATTCCGAATTAATCAACCCCGTTTATTATGTACTCAGACGATGTTCTAATTTTGCCACTTATAATAATTACTCTCAAGTATTTGCCATTTCCAAACTTCTGAATACCGACAAATCTTCACAAAAGGGTCAGCTTCAAATTCAAATAGCAATCAAAACTATTCGATTCGTAGATTTAGAGATAAATGCAAAATTATGACCACTTTTGGGTACCTACTTTCCTAAGTCAATGATATTTCGTTATATTTGTCAAAAGGTCAAGTGCGTGTCGGACCACGCACAATGAATGGTTCCGTAGTTGGGATTAATGTATCCCAAGATAACAAATAACATTGTATTTGGAAAACATGTTCTCGCATACATTCCAACTGCAAATGTATGTTTGTACGCATATTGGGAGAATTAGGGAATTACCATCTTGTTTTAGAACTATAGAGTTCCTATAGGTTTTCCTGTAATCTATAAGTATAGAAATATTTTCGGTATTTTTTCACAATTTTAGGCTCAGTAGTTACGGAGATAGTGGTAAATTTTTCATCTACTTGCTTAAATAACTTTAAAACTATTTATTTAAAAAAATATTTAAAAAAAATACTAGAAAACCCCACAGTAACCACATCCTTTCATTCGATATGTCACACCGGTACAGTATGCCAAACTATTTTTTTAATATTGTTTTTTCTCCCAAAAGTGACCCCATATTCAAAATTAATTTATTACGTTGTACGTCCGTCCGTGTTTAGGTCACAGAAATTGATATGTGGGCCAAATCTCAACTTAATCGGTCCATTCGGTTCGGAGCAAATTGGCTGTGACAGACAGATAGACAAACATACGAGTGATCCTATAAGAGTTCGGTTTTTTCATTCGGACATACGGAACCCTAAAAAGTTTATTACCGTATTATATTATTGTAATGTAATGGCTCATATTTTGCATTCTGACGATTGTAATTTGGCAGTGATATTGAATTGATTCTTTGGTTTGGTAATTTTTATATAAATCGTTGTTTTTCCTAAAAAAAATAATTCAAGTTCAACCATGAATCCAATCAATCATATGTTAATTAATTAGAGAACAAAATCCGTGGAGTTTATTTTGGCCGATCTAGCTTTGAATAGAATTACAGAAACGTTGTGTTTATTATGTGTTTGTGTTGAATTGAGCCAATCAAAATCAGCGTTTATATAGAGTGTACTTACATTATATTGTGGAGTTATTACTGGAATTTAATGCATGCTCTCACAGTTTATGGGTGTACTTTGGCCTAATAGGGTTAACAGATCCCGACATATAAAAGTGAAATGATTGAATAACATACTATCATCCAAACTATGCAAAATAAAATAGAATTTATTTATTTATTTATTTATTTATTATTTATTTATTTATTTATTTATATATATATATATTTATTTATTTATTTATTAGAATGTGACTCTTATACCAAAATCATCATCTGCCTGCCTTTTTCCAACTACGTTGGGGTCGGCTTCCAGTCTAACCGGATGCAGCTGAATACCAGTATTTTTACATGGAGCAACTTTCTATCTGACCTCCACAACCCAGTTACTGGGTAATACCCCTTGGTAAGACTGGTTGTCAGAATTACGGGCTTCTGACGAACCGCCGTAACGACTGTCAAAGAATGATAGCCGGGACCAGCAGCTTAACGTGCTTTCCGACGCACGGAGGTGTCTTGGTATGTAAAGATGGTTACCCATCTACGGACCAACCGCGGCAAGCGTAGCTCAACCTGATCGATTGACCCGTGCGGCTGTTATTATTTAGCCACAAGCCCTCTTCTACTAAAATACTTTACAAAATTGAAACGAAAACTCAACTGTTGTTTTTTGAAGAGTTATAACCGACTTATCTTTGGAAAAATCAACTAATTTCAAAAAGAAACCTCATGTCTTCATTTAAAGATAAATCTAAAACCAATCATATAGCCTATTCTTTACTACAAAAGATATAATAACATTTCGTCTTATCCTCGAAAAGATAAACAACTGAAAATTCTGGACTCGTTTCGTGAGATAGTCTTTAATCCTATTAACTGAAGCTAATGTTAATATTTGAATTGCTTTTAAGAGAGAGACTATGTTGTGCCATCAAGCTTTACTTTTGCTGTAAATTCATCACATTTCAGTCTTCTAAAAATAGTCTAAGTTTAGTAAGATAGAATTTAGCGACCACATTCATTCGTATGTTTTCGGTTTATTAAAAACTGGTTTAGATAGATAAGGGTAAAATACTCAATACTCAATATCTTTATTGCTTTACCATAAAGGCTCGTGCAGACTGGGGCGATAACGCGGGCGCGACAGGCATATTGGCGCCTGTCGCGCCAGCGATATCGCGGTAGTCTGCACGAGCCTTAATGTGTACTTAGGTGGTAACTATACAATTGAGATCATTATGGACCCTGTAGGGCACAGCTAAAGGGTAGGAGAGAGGAAGCCGTGTTTAATATTAATATTAATATTTAATAAATTGATTTAATATTTAAAAGTAAGATTTTAATAAAACTAACTAGTGCTTTTAAAGTTGACTCAAATTAGAATTTAAATAGCTGTTAGTCATTGATAAAAAACAAGTAAATGAACAAAAAATGTGTGCTTCTGCCCGCCGAAGAATTGTAAAAAAAAATCTAAGCGAACACGGAATTAACATCCATTTTATTGGCTTTTCAACCAATATACTGACTTGTTACAGTTATTCAATCAACTCGGCCTATAACAGTCCACTGCTGGACATAGGCCTCTCCCAGGCTACGCCACAACACCCTTTCCTCCGCCTTCCGCATCTAGTCTGTCCCAGCCACCTTTTTAAGGACGTCGGTCCATCTAGCTGGGGGTCGTCCCACACTACGCTTGCCGATACGCGGTCTCCACTCCAGAACTCGTCTGCTCCACTGGCCATCGGTTCTTCGACAAACATGGCCAGCCCACTGCCACTTCACCTTGCTGACTCTGCAGGCTATGTCGGTAACTCCGGTTCTCTTCCGGATAACTTAATTTCTAATCTTATCCTTCAAAGACACTCCGACCATAGCCCACAGTTATTACCGCGACACAATATAAGTGAGTTGCCATAGGAAGCAATATTGACGCGGGAATCTATCACTACTGATATGTAATGATGCCTATTTGTTCATGTCCGACATTGCAATGCTTAATCCTTGGCACACTGCTAACGGCATGTTCGCATAAAAATATCAATTGGTATAGAAATCCTCTACTACACAAAACAAACATGCAACTATAGACGCTACCCCCCAGCAATAGAAACCACTGTCCCATAAAAGCAAGGGAATTGACAGATTGTATAACTAATTGTGTTGGCGACTGTATCCGATTGGGACGTTCTTTTTTTAAGTTTTAGAGAGGAATATCAAATTTCGTTGATATAATGCTGGGAAATTTAAAATGGAGGTATGTTTATTCTTAAAAAAAAACATTAATAGAGGCATGAGGATAAGGGTGTAAAGTTCATTCATCCTTCATAGAAAAGGGAGGATATTCCGACCAGGGTGTCGTGTCTGGTAGGCAACTGCCCGACGGTTGATGTTAGGATGTTGTATATAATTATGCTAGTTGCGCGGTAAACTCTGCTTGCGCGATGTAGGATTTTGCGTGACGTCAGTGTGTTGCGTAGTAGTTTGGTGATTTAGATGCCGCCACACATTAATTGTAAGTGTCTAGGTAGTTTGTTCAATAAATTATTACTTTAAATGGAGTAGTTATTTATAAAAGACTCTAAAACTAAACGAAGTGGAGGTGCGATTGCCTATTTCACAGCCTAATAGCAATTTCAACATCTTAAAACTCATTACGTTTGGTTTAATTTTATGATTTCATATTCTAAATGTTAACTTCTTCGACATACCTTTTAGAATAATAAAACAGAATACTCATTTTATTATCTTAATGCTCTATTTAAATCTGCAGAGAGGTTTCATTAATATTGAAGTATTTAATAAAAGAGAATTCGTCGTCCTATTAGAAATTAATGGTTAACAAAACAGTGCCTTCATACCTTAATTCTTGGAACCAGAGAAAATAATAGAATATTTTACATTTCATTCGGCAGAATTTAATGAACAAAATTCATATTTCAATTTCTACTAGTGTTTTGTAGAAGTGTTATGTTTACATGTGCGTTCATAATTTTAATTAAAATATTCTATGCTCATTTATTTTGCTCCGAGTTTTGCTAATAAGTTAACAAAAACGGACAGGAATGCTACACAAGGCATGTAAGAGTGAGCTCAAACCGAATTCAAAGAATCATCTCATAAATCAAAGAAAGAATAAAATTCTAACCCTACGCTGCTACGGTACCAACATCTGACCGGTACTAAGAGAAGTCGTTAAGCAAAATCGTTATACCCACTTACGTTACTGGGATCCTGGTAAATTTAACCAAATAGGCAATAGGAGTGAGTGGTGGGGTGCAGCGAGCGAGTGCAACAGTACCCGGGCGGTCTTGTTAGTTCGACCCAATCTGGTTCGGCCCGACGCGACTGTTAGCCGGCGCGCACACGTATACTTCGTGTTACAATTTAATTTTCTGTTGAGTTTTGTTTAGATTTGTCTGATTGTGTAAGTTTTGTTGTTTTGCCAAAATTTTGCAGATCGTGCTGAAATACAGCCTCGTCTGCGCACACAGTTCTAGTGACCACGGATGTGCCTAGCAAGTTTGCAAAAAATAATGATGTGCAAACAAAATCCAAATTCGATGTTATTTTTTTAAGTCAAATGACTGAAAACCTCAAACTAGGTATTGTATAAGTACTAAAAATACCTGAAATAGTGAAGCCATTTTGATATAGGAGTTACGGCAGCTAAAAACCAAAACTGCTTATGATAGACAGGGAAAACTTATCAAGGAAACCATGAGCTCGATTTTAAAAAACACCACGTAATTAAGTAAAAATACACGAATGGCTAAGATGTTTAATAAATCAACACAATATTAGGTATCACAGAAAGATACCTAAATAAATCACAGAAAAATGTTTCAAGAAAATTAACAGCGCCCTGTATACGCCATACTCAATTCGATCGAGCGCAGCGACGCACCAGAACAGAATTGTTAGTTCGCCGTCGGCCGCGATCGGTCCACCGACTGTACCACTCCCGAAGATTGCGCGAATTGTGCCCCCGTCGACGCTGTGTTACCTGATCCTCCAATTTGAACTTATCGGTAGGTAAGAGTAGTCTCAGCGGGTTAATTGAGTGTTCAGAACGAGATATCTGTCTGTTGCATTATTTTTTGGTTCGGAAAAATATTTGAAAAATCGAGATTTTTGACGCTCTGTTGTATCAGAACAGTAGTTCTCTCAACTAGTTTCTGAAAGCTTGATCAAGTTGTCCAAGTAGAAGACTAGGAAGCTGTCACCACTTCGAGACAATGGATTGGCAAGAAAGTCTGGAGTTTGGTGAGAAAAAAAACATTGTCATCAAAAACTACTTTAACTTTAAACCCAAATGGTAAAAATAAACCAATGACTTTGAAAAGAAAGAAAGAAAAATGATTTATTCTGCACATACAAAACGCACATAACATAAAAAATACAAAATACAATAAATTACATAAAATACACGCATACAAAGTAGCCAAAATACTCGTATTCAAGCCATAAAAGTTTGACAATCTTGCCATTGCTTGATGTCAGGGCCAGGGACCAAAGACAGGGGATGGGCAGCCGTCACCTCCCTCTGCGAAGCAGTAATGCCCGCGAAGGAGGAGGCGGGACGGTTGAGGGAAAGGCAAATTGCGCGCCCTCTCGCTCCTAGCCGCCGCAGGAGACGAGAGAAGTCCAAAAGGGTTACCGAGGCCCCTGGCAACACAGGCAACAGAAGGAACACGGGTGGGCTCTCTGACTCTTACTGACAGTAAGAGTAAGAGTAAATCTGTAAGAGTCTGACACACCCTCCTCACAATTTACATTGCGTAATATTTACTGTGTTGCGACACTGGCAGATGACGACATACAAAATATAATCAAAATAAAAACAGAATGCCGATTGCAGAGTGGGAAAATAACTATTACTTTGCAAAACTAACTCAATCCCTAACACCTAAACTAACGCAACCTAACACTCCTAGCATAGCACGTGGCTGCGTGGAAGCCGTGCGATATGTCGACCTCCGTCATATCATAGCTAGTTGATAGCTTCATACGATGGCCGATTAATGAAGCCAACGTACCACAGAACGTTGCCGTAATAGTTTTACGACTAACCCTCCCCCCCGACCCGTCCTAACCCCCTCCGGGCAGACTCGACTACTTGATTATGCATCCGCGGTACTTCAGACCGATTATCGAACTACTAATGAAGGTTACTAGGAACATTTAAGTATCTGTTGTTTTTGTGAGGAAGTTGAACACGGCCGTCTGTGGTTGAAATGAGGATATTTTTCTCTTTACCTAAGTCATCATTGCCTTTATTTAGCTAGGGTGCTTTCAGTACCTAACTAAAACGTGAGCAAATTTCCTCATTTTACTCTGACCTTTGACCTACCATTTGCATTGTGATTCTTAGAAAACAGAAATGCAATATTCCAATTAATATTTTGAACTCCGCTACTGAATGTCGAAGTTTGAAATGTCGACGTATGTTAGTTCTAAAGTACAGGATCTCGATGTACACCAATTCAAAAGTTCACTGGAGCGAAGTATGCAAGGCCGACGTATCGTTAGTTAGAAAGCATACGAGTGCGAATATAGCAAAGGATAATGTTATGTTAGGTTAGGTTAGAACAGTGACCATTAACGCGCGAAGGCGAGCGAGCGAAGCGAGCGTGTCTCGTTAGAGACCGCCGAGCGCCAGATCCCCTCTATTACTCTAATTCAGGGTAATTTCGAACTGGTGTACATCGCACTCATATGCTTTCTAACTAACGATACGTCGGCCTTGCATACTTCGCTCCAGTGAACTTTCGAACTGGCGTACATCGAGATCCTGTACTTTAGAACTAACATACGTCGACATTTCGAACTTCGACATTCAGTAGCGGGGTCAATATTTTGTACTCGACACGTGTAAAGTTGAGCAGGAGAGCAATCTCCTGCTCAACTTTACACGTGTCGATTGGCGCGCAAGAGAGCAGTGGCGGCCCAGTGGTAACGGCTGCGACTTACGAGTTTTAGGTCCTAGGTTCGAGCTCAGACAAGACACTTTACTTTGTGTAAATTAATTATAATTTCATCACCACTGCTCTCAAAACGGTGAAGGAAAACATCGTGAGGAAACCGGCATGTCTTAGAACCAAAAATCCGAAGACATGTATTGTGACATCTACAACCCGCAATGGGCCGGCGTGGTGGATTACGACCCACTCACTCTGAGACCTCATAGAGAGGAAGCCTGTGTCCCAGCAGTGGGAGCATTATAGGCTGATTATGCTGTTATGCTACGTGTAAAGTTGACAACTCAATCACAACTCACTACCAACATGTTCTGAGTAAATTATATTAACACCTCGTCTTCAAGCAGTAATACAGAGCCATTCCTGGAATTTATAATGCAGTGATGACTAACAGCATAATTGCATCTTAATAGATTACCTCTCATTATATTAATTGGTAGTATGAATTTACAATCGACTACTACATAGAGTGTGGCTGTCGATAACTCGATAGTGCAATAGGGCTGCGCAATCGGTCAGAATAATGCGCCGATGATGCCCCAACATTGTTATTAGATACGCTATCCTAACATAGAGATTTGATGCTAGGTATCCAACCTATTGCTAATACGATATTGAACTCATCGGAAAAATTGGGTTTCTGGCGATGAGGATGCAGATTTTCTGTTTTATTCTGAAAAAACCGAAGGATGGGTTTTGATTGGATATGTGTACTTTGAAATAGGTACAAAAATTATGTCACTAACATTATGTTAATCAAAGATTTTTACCTAATCGTGAACAAAATAGGATGTACCTACCCTCCAGCTCTCTAAAATCAATAACTCCAAGAAAACTTTCAAACTACCTAGCCATCAAAGCGAGAAAACTAATAAAAACAGTTGAAAATCCTTTCAACTATTGCTTAATGATTCGTTAAAATATGAAAAAGTATTTGAACCATTTGCGAGGCAGCTACTAATACGACGTCGTCTTAAGTAGAGGGGAGAGGAAAGGGGGGAGGTCTCGCAATCCCTCTCATTTAACACCGCTCTATTCCTCTGTAGGTGTTTGCCGAAGCGATTTCAAGCAAGGATCCTCCTTTTATGGTGCTACTTACAGTCTCATAGTGATTCGCGGTTTTATTTCGGACGGCTCATGACGGTAAAAGCGCGTACATTTTTCATGTTACGAATGGAGCGAACAGTAATCTTTGCATTTATGCCGTGATCCTTTATTGATTTTAGATTTTTAGTGGAAAGCGAAACGAATGAAGCCGGCGTGAATGGAGACGCGCCCGGTAAAGCCGACGTAAGCCGAGAGATGATATAAACTGCTATTCACTGGGGAACATATCAGAGAACCCTGAAGTCTATGTATGTATGCGCGATTTGTGTTCTGCAATTAACAAGGACGTTTGGGCGTTTGAGCGTATGTGAGCGACGCGATCGTATTAAAAATTAGGTTTTCTTTTTAATTTTGCGAATTGATTACCTTTAAATTATACTATTATGTTTTTGGTCTGATAATTCAAAATATATTTAAGGCAAAACCGCACCGAAGCCACGTGCCGTGGACCTTTCTGCGAATGTCAGAAACGTGATACACAAATATCTGGCTAATAACAGTTAGATTTATTTAAACAGACTAAAGCCAATTAACGTTTTCTTAGCGTTGACAATAAAAAACTTTCCCCCAAAATGGCCTTTCGACAATAAGAAAAATATTGTGGTTCCGTAGGAAAAAATGAAATAGGTTTGATTTTAAAAATCGTTTGTACATGCGACACATGCGAGCAAAGTCGCGGTTAAAAGCTAGTTAATTACTAAATCAAATCTAATGGAACCCTTAGCACGAAGTGGAAGCTTTAAGGAGTTGTGGCTCGTAAAAATTTATAAAAGGTTTTGTTTTTACGACTTGAATAAAACCACGGTATGTGGTTAAATACTTAACGCCTACAAATAATACATTTTCCGGATGTTATCAGCACAATATTTCCAAACTTGTTTCAATTTTATTTATAAAAAATCGGGCGATTTTGTGTTTTTAATATATTTTAATTAGCTTGAGTGATTAAATGTCTATCTGATCTGTTTTACCTCGAAATGCACAAGATTTATTTAATATAAATGTGCTTTTCCATACGGGAAGATAAACAAAAAAATACTTTCTAAAAACCCTCTGGTATCTTATAAAACCTGTTAGAATGTCACATTTCATCTCAAAACCGTCATCCACTTAAGAGAAATTCAATATAAAGCCGTTTTTCCTCTTCACAGAGAGAACTCTAATACCGTAATTAATTTTCTTTTTACAATCATAACTAAACCAATTTGTTTCACACCTCGGTATAAATTCCGACATTTATAACGATAGGTACACAAAGTTAACACATTTTTTTTTTTCTTCACGAGAACCTTCATTTCCCTAAGCCTTAAAGAAAAAACAATAAAGGAGACCTACCATTAAAATAAATAAAAGGAAATAAAGCACCGACCGCAAATTATTTCACTTACCTACTTCTTTTTATAAAAATGCGAACGACGCATTAAATTTTGGGGAGAAAGGAAACTCCCTTGTAAGCAATATCGAGCAGGCAAATTTTTCAGATATTGCCTTCAGGTAGAGCACATTTATTATGTACCCGTATATATTACTCTTGATTCATTGACTTTCGATATTGATTTACTTTGGTTGCATAAGCTGTAGTTGGCCAGGACTGCGGTAGGCAAACTATACAGCATTTGATATGAAGAATTAAGGGCGAAGTTGCAGTGTGCGGACACTGGGAGAGCCACAATTTTGACGAGACAAAGACGAGCATTGATAGATTGAAACCGCACGAAAACACTGATGGACGACCGATCGTTTGAATGATAACCTTTTTCTTTATCATATTTTGTCCAACAAACTTTAGATTTACGACCCTTGTATCACTTTATCATTAAGTTGTCCAACTTTTCTGCTGACTGTAAATTTATCTGTGTCTAACTATGCAAGGCACGGCCTCCTAATATCGTTGTTTACGGCAACAACTTCCAAACTGTTATCACTTTCAGGACACCACGACGGTACATCTCGGCCGTTGCCGATGTCCGCTTGATTTACGTTTACGATAAGGTGTCGACCTAAAAAGTTTTATGCTTCCCTACGCGAAACGCAATCGCGTAAGATTTAAAACCAGAAAAATACCGCAAGGTTTTTTGGTCTAACTTCTTACTTTCGAAGGACCTGTGTATCGGTAATGGATTCAAGTTTGTATTATACGTTTAAATGTTACCAAACCAGCATAGTTTAATTAATAGGAGGTTGGGCCAAGTAATACTTGCTAACAATAAACATAAACAAAAGACGTTTACGTTACATTTGGCTGAGAGGCGGAGCACGTAATAGCGGGCAGGCTGCATTCAGATTCCCAACTGACGCGCTCCAATATCGGCTCTTGGTATATTATTTCAGGGCGGAGGGACGCGGGGCAATATTGAGTTGTGAAACCGACGATTTACCTAACAGGAGACGCTGCTAACGGAGCAACTTTAGCTCGACACTTTGACAACTTATTTCTTGTCTCCAGAGTTGCTAAGCCACTCAGTTTGTGTACGTAGCGGCTTGATTGTTGTTCGCCGAGATAGTGATTGTAAAAGCTTCTGTTCAAACTTTTCAAGGACGTTAACTATTTTGCTCCAGAACCAATACCGTACCACACTTTTATTTACAAACCCCGCATCAATATCAGGCGTAATTAATGCTTAAAAACTTTAAGGTAAACAAGGGTCGGAGGAATACGCGGAGAAATATTCGAGCTATGCCCAAAGCAGTACGGCTATTAACGGAACTTAGTTTAGCAACCTGTAAAGTGTATACCGAAATCCTCATTCAACTCGTCCAAACGCTTAATTCAGTTGGAATAATTCGAGTTCTATTGTTAAGTTCCTAAATTTGAAGTCCAACATTTAACTGCTTACAATTCAAAGGTAACCGCAATTTTCGAAACGAGTGTGCCTCTCTATAGAATGAAACTTATTTGCAAACCGATAACTTTTAGTATGAGTCTAGTTGGTCAGTTCACGCCGTCGTGGGCGGCCGACCACCGCTCCCCAACTATGCAGCAAAACATTCCTATGCCTCTGATATTGTAACAATATTTCAAAATTTGCCAATTACCTTCTTGTTCTGTTAAAATTAAGGCTACCGTTAACCTCGATTATTCTACTACAAAACTATACGCTCAAACTCGAAGGTATGCTGAAACTTTTCCTGAATACTTCTGCGGTTTTCATAGCAATCCGTCAATTTATCTCGGCTTCAGAGTACACGAAGTACATGTAAACAAGATGAAGTTAGTATACCTGGGAAATGCCGATAACGAAAGTTAGTAAAGTGAATGTGTCAGAACATACCTGGACCGCCTCGTTGTGGGATCTTTCATAACCATAACTTCTGTGATTTCGCCGAATTTGCTAAAGTAGTCTCGGAGACTTTCTGAAAAGGAAAAAAAAATGTGTTTAAACATGGTGAATATTTGATGAATTCTCAAACATGTGGGGTATTAAAAGATTTGTTTAGGATATATTTACATTTGTAGCTATAGGGACGAGACTCTAAAGAGGTAAGAGAGTTGTTTTTCAATGCGGTTCTCTAAATTGTACAGTGAATGCCTTAGCGTTAAGTGCACTTAAAGAAAGGTTTGTGAGTGAAATCCTTACAATAACAAAAGAAGTCCGCCTTCTAAAACACTGCTCTCCAAACAAAAACACAGGTATGTAGGTATTATTACCAAATTCGGTTTTATTTTTGAACCCGAGACCTTCTTGGGTATTTTTCCGAGGTACGTATTGGTACAACGACAAAGAACTTTCATGGCACATTCACTCAACACTTCTACACAATAGAAGGGTCTCGTTTTGTAACGTTGAAGCCTTTTCGATTCGCAGTCCATAAAAGTAAAACGATAAGAGTCATTCCCTTCAAATGACTGAAGGAATCGTCAGGCAAATGTTTGAGTGTGCGCGCTCCACAGAAATGTTCGTGGTGTTTATCGTGTCACAAGAGATGTGGTTCGACAAGACGCTGGAGTATTTAGTATCATGTTTCTCTATTTATATGGGCTTGTTAAAACGTCTCGTCTACCGTAAATACATGCAAGGAGCATCCGCGTGGAGATTTGTTTGCGACTGGCTGTATCACTAATGGATAGGACGGGTAGGCTCTCCCTCCAAAATGAATATGCTGATTTCCCACGTCCGTGTTTTTAGGTGTATTTTACATAATTTCCGGTCAGCAACCGACAAGTTACACTGTTTAAACACTTTCGGTGTTCGTAGATGCACCCTACCTAGTATCTACGAAATAATTAACAGGCTAAAATAATGTAAAGGATATTGAATCTCATTTTATCTTGTACCCGTCTACCAATATTTACTCGATCTAGATTGTGATCATAACCAAGCCGAGGACAGTAAACAAGCGTCAATAATCTAGGTATTCTGCGTAGTACTGTGTACTTACCACCTATAATAACGATCGGAATCAGTTGAAAACAAAAGCTCGATACTAATTTGCTGTAAACCTGTGAAGTTCCCGATTAATACTAATTAAGAACAAACAGGCCAATCACGAGAGGCTTATTGCGGGATACATTCCAATTTAAACTTGCCTTCAATTCGATAACAGGGGGCGCTTCTAAAACCAAATGTTGGTCTATGTTTTTAAAGTCGATTTTGGACTTGTTTCGCGCGGAACTTTTCTAATCTGACCGCTACCCCGGCCTTCGGTTCTGCACTTCCAAACAGTAATGAAAAGTAACGATTGCATGCTGACTGTACCATTAATCACCAGCAACATTGTGTGATGGTACGTTTTTAGATCCGTGAAGAATGACCTCGTTGTTTAATGGGAACACTTTTTTGACCGGCGATTTAAAACTTCAATTAGGGCGAATAACTCCTCACGTAGTAGGCTTAAATTGTCACTTTATTTTTGTGTTTCCCTGTGGTCACTTTCTTAAGATGGTTGATCATTTCGAAATTATTCTCAAGTGGTGATCACAATATTATACAGTAACTCTACACAACACGGCACACTTATTGCTCACCCTAAGACGACCCACTGACCCAATATGCATGTTTACGAGCTGATTATAATTTATTGAGGCTGAAAATATTATATTAACGTTATAAAATAATATTTTTCGTTTTCTTCTCCACGTTTTTAATACTACGTATTTTTCTAATCAGGTAGTTTACAAAACATTTCACTTCCAACTACCAATGCATCCAACATCAGAAGTCGACACGAAAAATAAATTAATTAACGCACAATGATGAGTAGGTACACAACCCGCTAAACTATTCGCAACCCTTGTTATCTACCCTCCGGATTTATATTTTATTTAGATGACGCCTACCAGGCAATACTGCGGAGGACAGCGCGACTGGATTCGGCACAGTTGTTCAGCCACCATAAAATTAGCATTTGCTGGCGAGTAGCATTTTCATCTAAACACAGGCTGAGTCACCTGAATTATTCGACCGCTCTTCTTCAAGGGTTTGACGTGTTATTTTTTGCGGGTAGGTTGGTATTAGAGGGCTACGCAATATTTTTTGTGGATATTTTTGCATTGGTTTTTATTTGCAATAGTAATGAATTTTGTTTAAAATGCACACTCCACAGTTAAGTTTTGGAATTTGTAATGTCAAGTTTTTTTTTGCAACGCATCATGAGAAATTTGTGTTGACTGTGTAAAAAAAGCCATGAAATTGCCAACATTAACATGCAAGAACATTTTAATGTACGTAAACCATGTATGTAAACCATAGATAATTTTAACTATAAATAAGCAAGAATGCATTAATAAAAGAATAGCAATGAGATGATGAGCAATAAACTGACTTCCTTTTATCAAATTGATTTTCTGTACATCTCAATAATCTATAACACCGTCCACTATTTATTTCGTAAAAACCGCCATTACCTACCTACCTACCAAACAAAATAACCGCGAAAAACATTGCATTTCTTTATTTTCAAACATTTACGTACAGTTAATGACGTATTTGTTTTAAAAAAAGCTATAGTCGTAGATAGCACACTTTTGGAATTTGAAATGATAGATATTTTTTTTAAGAGCTCAAGATTTGAACTTTGTGTGGACTGTCAAAATGTCCTTGACCTTAGATAAAGACAGAGATGAGCACGAAACTTTATCTTTTCAAATTGATTTTCTAAAGGCAAATTATTAACACACTGGAGTAATCTGACGTGTGCTAGCTGTCACTTTGGTGATCGTTTAGTTTAATCGATATAAGTGTAAAATAAATCTATAATAATAATTGTAAAATTCTAGAACATAATAAATATGGCCATTTCATTACACAAAGTGACAGCTAGCACACGTCATATTATTCCAGTAAATTAATAATTCTACTTTATAGTCGGACTTTTATTTAGCTGCAGTAAAATTACACTTCTTACTGTAATTTCATTAAAAAAACGTTCTATGTTATTGACGAAATGACAGGAAGAAGTGTAATATTACTGCAGCTAATTAAAAGTCCTTGTGCAGTAGCTACTATTTTTAGTAGTGAATTAAATATAAACATTTAGACTTTATCTGAATCCGTGGGTAGTTGGAAGTGAAATAAAACACAACTGTACCAGTTGGAAGTAAAACAAAACACAACTGTACCTATACCAGCCTACCACTATATTTAATTTATAACACCGCCATTACCAGAGAGAATGGCCGCGAAAACATTTTATTTCCTTCTTATAAAACATTTACAGTTTAATGACGTATTACGTCTAGCT
Organism: Atethmia centrago; assembly: GCA_905333075.3. Lineage (NCBI taxonomy): Eukaryota > Metazoa > Arthropoda > Insecta > Lepidoptera > Noctuidae > Atethmia > Atethmia centrago. Next base: position 20,964,743 of record HG995378.1, on the reverse strand, counting down.
TGCAATAAAATTATTAATATTGTCAGTGGGGGGAAACTGGGGGGAGGCGACGCAGCACTTGCTCAACCACCATTAAATTGGAAGCTGCCACACTTCCTGAACTACCTTGCTACTGGATTACACCGTCATTATATTAACAGTTTAATTTTGATGAGTACAGCGGAACTCTGCCGTCTAAATGTTTATAATTAGTGACCAACTTTTGAGTGCAGTCATGTATTAATATACCTTAGTCTAAAGTGGTTTTAGAAAAAGAACTTTAGAGTAAATATCATAATATAACATAAATATGTCAAAGATTTGCCTGAAACATTTAAGGTGTAGTTGCCTATAGCATATTTTATGTACCTAAGTATTTTAATGATGCACGAGACTGCCTGATGTGCAATTCAACAATTATGAATTTAAAGGTTAAAAACTTACATGTGCTACCTAAATTATAAGTAAAGTTAATTACTAAAAATAAATGTTTAAACGAATTAGGAAACATAGGTGTCTTTTTTTTTTTTTGGGTGGGAAATCATCAAATAACTTCTCCCGATCTGGGCGGAGCGGGAAGGTGTGTCAGACTCTTACTGACTAAAACCCACCCGTATTCCTTCCGTTGCCTGTGTTGCGGGGGCCTCGGAACAAAGGTGTCTGTGTTCTCATTATATATGTATAAGCTTAGTGGAAAATAAATCTAATAGAAAAAAAGTGACAGACTGCCCAGTTATCAAAATCAAATACTTAATGTCAAATATACATCCTGGTCCTTTCTGTAATTGTTCATCCAACAATAATTACGCGAATTCTAAAACAACTTGGAATTCAAATGCTCCCTAATTGGCAGTTTTAATCTACTAACTTTTGTACAGAATTCAGCGAAAGTAGGGAACAAGTTGTCGTGGTTCGTGGCGAAACGAATCAAAACCTTCTAACTGAAATTTATAAATTTATTTTGGCAAATTATAATGACTGAAGAGGATAATTTGCTTGATTTAAATTCGGATCGCTTTTATGGTGTTTCAGAATAGGCTATATTTCTTATTAAAGTTGGACAGAAACTCCAAGCTCTGGTATTGTTGACATTGAAATAGCTAGTTTTTGAAATGAAAGCATTAATTTATTCAATGAGATTATAAGAGAATCTATTGTATATAACAATGTGAAGTATACAATTGAATTTAATTATAAAATTTGTTTTCTATTTTAAGATTTTAGTTGAAATAAAGATTGAAAATTCTCAAATAATTTTAAAATTTCCGACAAAAGAAAATATCATGAAGCTGAACGACGAGACAAAAGGAACACTAGAACCTTAAATGTGGGTAAAATAGCTTTAGGTCTTATTTCTCGCATAGTTTACTTCGTTACCTTTTACGGAAGTTTGCCAAATTATTTGTCCTATATGCGCGGGGCCTACGCCACTTGTGCAACCACCATCAAATTGGAAACTAGCCGGCGAGTCCAGCCGAAATGAACGGACACATTACGTAAAAACAATATTAAATTCAACGTAAACAACAATATAGGTGAGCTTTTTACCCGACTGCCTCAGGAGGGTAATGTTTTTCGAGAGTATGTATGTATGTATGTATGTATGTATTTATGTATGTATGTATGTATGTCTATTTCTTTGGCACGCTCTGTAGCCTAAACGGCTTGATGGATTTTAACATATGAGGTGTCCTTAGATTCGTCTTAATTGTGGGAGTGGCATAGGCTATATAATATTTATAAATTGCATCTGCAAATATAAAAAAGGAGGGGAAGGGTTTTTTTAATTAATTGCAACAATATTGGTATCAAATAAAAGCTAGTAATGAGTAATTTTCAAATATATATGTTAATAAAAGTAAAAAGCTTGAAATAAAATAAATTATTTAAAAAACAAAAACCCGACTGCAAAAACACATAACTGAAAAGGGAAAAACAAGCATTATAATCTATATAATTTTGGTCTTGCAGGCGGGGACAGTCGAATAACCTGAAATATGGTGTAACTGCTGATTGTCCCCGCCTGCGATACCAAAATTCTATAGATTATAATGCTTGTTTTTCCCTTTTCAGTTATGTGTTTTTGCAGTCGGGTTTTTTGTTTTTTAAATAATTTATTTTATTATTTATGGTTGTGTAGAACTCTAGTGGGGAAACTTAGAATTTAATCATTTGTTTATTAGCATTTTGAAGCATTTGTGATTTGCAGAGCAGTGGTGGTCAAGTGGTAACGGCCGCGACTTACGAGTTGTAGGTCGTAGGTTCGAACCCTGACAGGCGTTTTACTTTGTGTAAATTATTTCATCACCACTGCTCTCAAAACGGTGAAGGAAAACATCGTGAGGGAACCGGCATGTCTTAGAACTAAAAATTTGAAGACATGTGACATCTACCAACCCGCACTGGGCCCGCGTAGTAGATTATGGCCCACTCTCTCTCACAGAGAAGAGGCTTGTGTCCCTGCAGTGGGAAAGTTATAGGCTGATTATGTATTTTGAAGCATATTGTCGAGTTGAATATGAATATAATGTAGGTACGGAATTTGTTAATTGTTATCGATGAAGCACAGTATTCTAATCTTCTTAAGGTGGATCCGCAGTGCTAACCCACGAAATTCAACTTTGCTTACATTTTTTGCAATTTTCAGGTCAGCGTCAGGTTGTATCTTGATCAAAATATGATTCGCGACCATAACAATTATGTATTTACAGAATTATGATCATTAGAATCATTAATACATCTCTCTTAGTTAGATTTGTTCCATAAGAACAATTCTCTTATAGAAAAGTTCTTAGCACTGAAAATAATTAATTAATTATTTTTATACCAATATTATATATAGATTAATAATAATAATAATATTTATTTATTACATAATTCTGCCGCGCTAACGAAGAATACAATAACTCGATTTTGGTCGATTTTGAGTTATATAATTATTTGGAATCAGCGAAGTTAGCGAATTCCGAATATGTAGGTAGGTTAGGTATTTGTAGTACGTACATATTAGAGTTTAGTCCATATTAGGTCTTACACCCATTTTTGAAGTGTCTTAATTACATTCTATAGTGCTGATATGCCCAAAAAAAGAAATCACAAAATTTTTATTCAATCGATATGTGCCATAAAAATGCATTAAAAATTTTACATTTTCAAATTTCGCGCGTAGGTTGATGAAAACGCTGGACGCAGTGGACGCCATGTTGCTCTGTGGTCATGACATCACTGGACTATGAAAACAAATGCGCTGATCTTTGTATGATAATTGACACGTTTTTGTTAACATAGCCGTATGACGTAATAACATAGCGGCAACTATTTCATGGTGTTTTTTAACAGATTACAAAACTGAAATCGTTGAATTGAATTTTAAAATTTATTTTGTTATTTTATGAACTAAAAGTAACATTTTCCGACTCCTTTTTGCCTAAACTATCTCAATAATATATTTATAGATTTTTTCTCTTATATAGTAAAATACCCTATTATGTATGCGTAAAACTAACAATCTGTAGAGTGTTCTCCTCGCTAGGTAGCAGAGCAACCTGTATTAAGGAAATACAGTATAAAGTAATTCTGAAATGATTTTTGACTTATTAATTAACTATTACTTTCGAGATAAGTCTTATTTTCAACCAAGAACAGCACCCAAATTGCGTAACACACTATAACTCACAATCTCAAGGATTTTTAAATATATTGCTAATAAATTGCTTCATATACCTACGTTCGCCGGGGTCGCGGGAAGGTACTAAAGGGTCACCGAGGCCCCTGGCAACACAAGCAACAGGAAGGAATACGGGTGGGTTTTAGTCAGTAAGAGTCTGACACACCCAGCTCCGCCCAGAGCGAGAGAAGTAATTTGATGATTTCTCATCCAAAAAAAAAAATACCTATGTTCGAAAAAATTGTCTGTTGAACTGTCAAAATGAAACCCATTGCTACTGTTACATATTATTCGCAATTATCCCGCAGTAAAGTGACGCATAGAGTGCATAATATAATGGCTCGTGCAGACTAGCGCGACAGGCAGCAATATGCCTGTCCCGCCCGCGATATCGGCCCAGTCTGTGGGAGTTTAAGTCCTGCCGGTCTATTCTGTTTAAAAGTCACCTGAAAACTTAGGTGAAGTGAGCTATCAGTAATGTCAATCCCTAGCATGAGGTGGCATGACAGCCCACTCCACCGTAGTTCTCACGGTGAGATTTGTACAGAATACACCGGCTGTTGAATGCCGAATACACCAGGTGTGTCTCTTACTGACTAAAACCCACCCGTATTCCTTCCATGTTGCCTGTCTTGCCAGGGGCCTAGGTAACCCTTTTGGACTGCCACGCGACCCCGGCAGGCATCGGCCCTAGTGGACCCCTACGCTTGTGCTGACGACATCTCTTTGAGGCGCGCGTGGAATACAACGCGCCGTCGACCCGGGCCTGGTCCTTACCGGACGGCGAGCTACCCATTGCTCACCGTCCGCATGCCCGCGCCTACGGTGGCCGGAAATCCGCCTGGGATTCCCGACGCCTAATCCCTAGCATGAGGTGGCATGACAGCTCACTTCACCGACGTTTACACGGTGAGATTTGTACAGAATACACCGGTTGTTACATGCTATTAAACGTGTATATACATGCCACTATACGTACCGTGACTTTAACGATTGCGTATACAAGAGAAAGGATTACCTAGTTGCCTAATTATACCTACTGTGTTAAATATCTCGTGTTAATTCTGATTAAAAAACCTAAGGCTTTTTTTTTTCTGGGTGGGAAATCATCAAATACCTTCTCCCGCTCTGGGCGGAGCGGGAGGGTGTGTCACACTCTTACTGACCAAAACCCACCCGTATTCCTTCCATGTTGCCTGTGTTGCCAGGGGCCTCGGTAACCCTTTTGGACTGCCAAGCGACCCCGGCAGGCATCGGCCCTAGTGGACCCCTACACTTGTGCTGACGACATCTCTTTGAGGCGCGCGTGGAATACACCGCGCCGTCGACCCGGGCCTGGTCCTTACCGGACGGCGAGCTACCCATTGCTCAACGTCCGCAAGCCTGCGCCTACGGTGGCCGGAAAAACCTAAGGCTAAGTTATGATGATCCTATCTCGGTTGTTCTAAGTAAAACCAAATGCAGATTGAGCAGGGAATGGGATGTGAAGATGAAACTTTGTTACCCCTTAAAAGTGTGATATTTTTTTCCAAATGTAAGTATCACGTTCTTACTCAGCGTGTTTTCACACACGGATTTCTTTTTTGCATGCATCACTTGTACTAAAGGCGGCTTCCCACGGTGCGTGATATTGCAAACAGACGCCGCACGGCCGACGACCACGGATAGCCACGCACCGCACACCAAGGCTCTTCCAACGGTGCGTGTCGGTATGTGTGGGTCATGAGATTCGAAGCTATTTAAATTCTAAAATGCAAAGAGAAAGAGAACTCATAAAGAGAGCTCGTACCGCACTTTTGAGGTTGCAGACTCGCCTCGTATCGGACGCACCGCGACGGACTTGTCTGCGTTACCACGGACGATGCGCGACGCACCATGGGTAGAGCCCATGGTGCGTCAGTGCGGACTAGTTTGCGTCCGTCCGCAATATCGCGCACCGTGGGAAGCCAGCTTAATACGTACATGCACATGGGATTTTTCTACACGCGTGATTATTTTATGATTTTGAGGTTGTAATTTTTCCACCCAAGCAGTAGGACCCAGTTTCGTTGAAAATACACGGGGTTTATTGTCAGCTTTTTTTCCCTCATATTTATTTCGTAAGATACAGTTCATGTTAGGTGAGGTTTATAACTTTATACAATGTGGAAACGACAATCCTAACTAATATTATAAATGCGAAAGTGCGTGAGTTTGTTTGTTTCGCTTGCACGTTAAAACGGCGGAACGGATTTGGATGATATTTGGGTCATGGGTAGACCATGACCTGGGTTAGGACAAAAAATATTTTTTATTTCGATATTCCCACGGAATCAAGACTTATGAGTGTGAAACTGTGGGACGCAGCTAGTACGACAAATGAAAATACTGGCAATACAAATGCACAGAAGTATTTAGAAACTACCTATCAGATAAATCTTAACATGGAAATTTAAAAAAACAAATTATTTAATAATAAAAAAACCCGACTGCAAAAACATAACTGAAAAGAGAAAAACAAGCATTACGTCTATAGAATTTTGGTTTTGGCAGTCGGATTTTGTTTTTTAAATATTTTTTTTTTTTATTTCAAGCTTTTTAGGTTTATTAATATATATATAGAATTGACTCATTTGAGCCTATGTCACTCCCACAATAAAGACGAATCTATGTTAAAATCCATCAAGCCGTTTAGGCTATAGTGTGTTCCAAAGAAATAGACATACATACATACATGCATACTCTCGAAAAACATTACCCTCCTTCTAGGGCAGTCGAGTAAAAATAACATCAACTTCAACTTCAATATCTTTATTGTGGATCATAGGTAGGTATATAATACAGGTCTTAAATAATTAAACGTTCTGCCCTTAGGGCATACAATAGATAATAGATTATATATTTTCAAAGCAACTAAAATATGTAGATGGTCCGACTACGGGTTTTGCCAATCTTTGACTAAAGTATTGAATATATTTATTTGAATGTTTGTATGCAGACTAAGAACTACTATGCTTGGAGTTTCTTTGAAGGATAAGATCAGAAATGAAGTTATCCGGAAGAGAACCGGGGTTACCGACATAGCCTGCAGAGTAAGCAAGCTGAAGTGGCAGTGGACTGGCCATATTTGTCGAAGGACCGATGGCCGGTGGAGCAGACGAGTCCTAGAGTGGAGACCGCGTATCGGCAAGCGTAGTGTGGGACGCCCCCCAGCTAGATGGACCGACGACCTTAAAAAGGTGGCTGGGACAGACTGGATGCGGAAGGCGGAGGACAGGGTGTTGTGGCGCAGCCTGGGAGAGGCCTATGTCCAGCAGTGGACTGTTATAGGCTGAGTTGATTGATTGACTGAAGAACTTCATTAGATAATACGAAGATTAATCCATTGTCGCATTGTCCTCTCCACTGTGTATACAGCCAAGTTAACATTGGACCCTAAAATCGTCATCTGCCTAGCCCTTTTCAACTATTTTGGGGTCGGCTTCCAGTCTTACCAGATGCAGCTGAATTCCAATAGAATAGAATAGAATAGAATACAATAGAATAGAATAGAATACTCTTTATTATGTACACCATAAAAATTACAGATACAAATGTTGAAATTTTACAAGGGATGACACATGGGCGGTCTTATCGCTAAAAGCGATCTTTTACAGACAACCTTTGGATGGATTAAAGGGGGAAGGAGAGATAATACTGCAGGTAGTCAGTGGTGTACCATTATTTTACTTGGAGCGACTGCCTATCTGCACAACCCAGTTACTGGGTAACACGATACCCCTTGGTAAGACTGATTGTCAGACTTTCGGGCAGCTGGCGACCCGAAACAACTGTACTACACATAACAGCCGGGACCAACTGTTTAACGTGCTTTCCGAGGCACGGAGGAGTCTTGGTATGTAAAGATGGTCACCCATCCACGGACCAGCCGCGACAAGCCTAGCTTAACCTGATCGATCCACCCGTGCGGCTGTTATTACTTAGCCACAAGCCCCTCCCTTTATAGCCATTTAACCCTAAAATGCAGACCCAAAAAATACAGCCCCCTATCTTACAAACTTCCGTGTTGAAAACATAACACACGCACTAGAAAATAATGTTGTTTACTACTGAGCAATAATTCCAGTTAAATGCCTTCCAATAATAAGATCTGTTCGGAGGCCACACATAAATATACGACAATATTTCAGGATTATTGGACTTGGATCTTGGATAACAGACACTTTAGTAGCGTTTGTATTACTCGTTACAAGTTATTTTTTTGTACGCATGAAGTTATACTTTTCTGGAAAAACTCTTTTAATTCTCTTACTTCGTTATAAAATAGAGTAGTATATCTCACAATTGCAAATTATAGGATGATTTCAACAATATCAAGCTTTTATAAAACTCTTTATTCTAGTAAGTGCATTATGATTGAGCTTTTAAGCAGTTCCTTTTATTTTTTAGTGCAGTAGGTAGTTGTATCGATTTCCTTGTTCACAAACTAAACTAAATTTAAGTTCAGTGCATCTTTTTCTTTGTATTTCATTAAGAAGAGGACAGAAGATAAATGTTAGTTTAGTCCTGTAAGCGCTGATTAATTAATCAGCGCTTGACGTAAATTGACGTAATTTTAGTAGGCAAGTTTTTAATGACGTCTAAACTTGTATGGAGTAGTGACAGGCGCTGATTAATTTGACAGGACTAAAGTAAATTTTTTCTTCTGTCCTTTTCTTAATGTTATAGAAAGAAAAAGATGAACTGAACTTAAATTTAGTTCAGTTTAGTAGTAGTAGTCAAAAGAAAGAGCATTATCAAGCATGTTTTCAAGGCGATCGGCGGCAGAGATGTTTCGCGTCCGGCCCTGGTTCAGGCCATGGTACGGAGCGAGAGGGCATGGGCAGCCGCCTCCTCCTTCTGCGAAGCAGTAATGCTCGCGAAAGAGGAGGCGGGATGGTTGAGGGAAAGGCATGTTTCGCGCCTTCTCGCCCCTAGCCGCCGCAGGAAACGCCCTGGGTGTCTGGAATCCCGGGCGGATTTCCGGCCACCGTAGGCGCGGGCTTGCGCACGGTGAGTAATGGGTAGCTCACCGTTTGGTAAGGACCAGGCCCGGGTCGACGGCGCGTTGTATTCCACGTGCGCCTCAAAGAGATGTCATCAGCACAAATATAGGGGTACACTAGGGCCGATGCTTGCCGAGGTCGCGGGAAGGTACTAAAGGGTCCCTGACAACACAGGCAACGGAAGGAATACGGGTGGGTTTTAGTCAGTAAGAGTCTGACACACCCTCCCGCTCCGCCCAGAGCGGGAGAAGTTATTTGATGATTTCCCACCCAAAAAAAAAGTCCTGTCAAATTAATTAGCGCCTGTCACAATTCCATAAAAGTTTAGACGTGATTAAAAACTTGCCTACTAAAATTACGCCAATTTACGTCAAGCGCTGATTAATTTGACAGGACTAAACTAAAATTTAGTTTAGTTTGTGAACAAGGGAATCGGCACCAATAATTAACTAAACAAAAACGCTCAAGATTTCGCTCTCAGTTCGAATAGACACACAAAAATCAAAGAATACTCCGTTTTAGCTTCACAAATCCTATTCAAGTCCAATTTCCATCCAAACACGGATACAAAATCCAATTTTCAAAAATAACGTAGTAACGCACATACCGGCTTAATACCATGCACAGATAGATCCAGCCACGGATCAAGATGGATTGATGAACTGCATACAGCCGTCCTGACAAGCTTTTATCATACGTCACCGAAATCATCGACTACACGACAAACTCATCAGACATCAATAGTAATGACGCAATCAATCAATATGCAAACGAAAACAGTCCGCATCGCATATTTTATCTTTAACAATCCTTCCCACCAAACCAATTAGTGTGAAAACTTTCATAGTAGGTACAGTTCCAATGTTATAAATTTGGCACTTAGCCTGACGCAAATTTTCAGTGCTGTCAGCAAATAAAGTGGTGCAGTAATAGTTTTGCGACGGCCCAAACTAAATTGACACACTATAGGTAGACAACATTTTTTTGGACGTACATTTTTCAATTAAACCGTTCTCTGTTTTCTGTGTCTGTAAATGTAGTGGCGTTGCGTTTGAGGTAGTAGTTTGAAGGTTAGAGTTGCACATCGATTTCTGTCGAACAAAAATGATTTTTTTTTTTAATCGTGTCTGTATCTTTATTATCTAAACCGTTCTTACCATTCATGAATCTATCTAATTTTTTGTAATATTTGAATGCCTCGTTGGTCTAGAGGTCGCAAGCTGCTGAACACGAGGAGGGTTCGATTCTCGAGTCAGACAAAGTGTTTATTGGGTTTTTCCATCTATAATTTGTGCCCAGTAGATGGCAATAGGATTGCCCCCTATTAGGTACATGGAACTTAAAAATAACCGGAATGTGGGTGTACTATAGGTACACAGAGATGTACCTATAGTACAACCACATTTCGCCAGTTAGGCCAGTTAGGCAGGCCTAACTGTGATGTTATGTTATTCTATGTACCTAATAGATAAGTTTTATTATTTCTATTAAGTGCATGAACATGCTGTACAATACCGAACAACATCAAAATAATGCTCATTGTATTTTCATCTAATACCCAAACGTATGAAACCATTCCCCACGAATCAGCGACACTAACATCCGATATTTGCATTTTTACCACCAAACAGCAAAACATTGACGATAATTTGCAAAGCAAAATAGGAAAAACAAAGCACTACAGTTACTTACTTAATGTTACTTTTAACGTTTATAGACTACTTTAAAATTGTGTCCTGCGTATAAAATCACCCAGTTAAATGTGTATCGTGGTTGGAAACCTGCCAACCACGTAGGAACACGTCCGATCCTGAGAATCTCTCACTCGACCCGCTGCATTCGTCTGCGATGATTCGACAATCGACACATAAATATTGAATATTCAAACGATTGAGATTTGAATATCGATAAAGGTAAATCGGTGTTTTATTATGGTGCGACTTTTTCTGAAATAGAGTTACTCATCCGACAGCAATGTATCTCTGTTAGGTTTACTTAAGACGCTGACAACACCTAAACCGCGGTCACTGTCTGATTGCATAGAAAAGTAAGAGAAGCGCGATGACACAACGCTAGTAATTTATTGCAAAATATGAAGCAATTTTCTATTTACTCCAAATTTAGTTGAGTAATCTATAATAAATAAAATAAATTATTTAAAAAAACAAAAAACCCGACTGCAAAAACATATAACTGAAAAGGGAAAAACAAGCATTATAATCTATATAATTTTGGTATTGCAGGCGGGGACAGTCGAATAACCTGAAATATGGTGTAACTTTTGATTGTCCCCGCCTGCGATACCAAAATTATATAGATTATAAGGCTTGTTTTTCCCTTTTCAGTTATGTGTTTTTGCAGTCGGGTTTTTTGTTTTTTTTAAATAATTTATTTTATTTCAAGCTTTTTAGTTTTATTAATATATATATTTGAAAATTACTCATTACTAGCTTTTATTTGATACCAATATTGTTACAATTAATTAAAAAAAAAACTTCCCCTCCTTTTTTTTATTTGCAGATGCAATTTATAAATATTATATAGCCTATGTCACTCCCACAATTAAGACGAATCTAAAGACACCTCATATTTTAAAATCCATCTAGCCGTTTAGGCTACAGAGCGTGCCAAAGAAATAGACATACATACATACATACTCTCGAAAAACATTACCCTCCTGAGGCAGTCGGGTAAAAACAACGAAGTTCTGCATTCAATTATGACGTTCTTGTTATTAATTAAATACGTAACGTATGTTGATATTTAATACAGATATTTTGGATTAGAACTCAAGGTAAGAGGTTAGTTTGACGTAAGTTTGCATCGAGATTTTTTTTCAAAACGTGTTTTGGTAACAACCAAGTTCTGGGAAATATGTTTAAAATGAACATAAATTTTTTGGCTAACACAAACTAAACAGATTTAGCATTTTTTTTTTCTTAAGAAGGCTTGTCTTATATTTTGGTCATTTGCGTCTTGTCAGCGCCTTAATAATATTATGGGCGAATAGTTGACCGAACGAGCGAAGCGTATCTGCTTTAAGTCTGGCAAAAATTGCTTTCCTCTGTCAGTTTGTTGGTAACTACAGGGGCCCTACCATCAACATTAAAAAAACTTGCCAAGTACATGACAGGTCAACTTAGCAGGTTAACCTGACAGGTTTTCTAGTTGTACCATAAGCATTTCCGTCTGACCTGCAATGTATCAACTTCAGACCTGCTACGTTATCGCTGGCCGGTACGCCATATTATAAACAAACGTTCGGAAATACTTTTTCGCAATATTACCGGTTTTACGGTTTTAATAAAGTAGATCAAATTAATTTAATAACAGTTTATAATGATCAGAAGAATTCTAAAAAACTATGGTTCGTAGCAAAAATTCTTATTTAACACGATTAGGACGTTCGAGACCCTTTTAGATACTTAAGGAACGGTAAGGTACCTACTTGAAAATCTTACCAAAGTTATTGCTATTTTCGAACGAAAACAATTTCTTGAGTGTCAAATATATTGTCAACACCACAAAACTGTACAAGGTCATTTGTGATCATACTGTATTTAATTGTTCTTATGATAATTAGTGCGATAAATAGATGTATTATTTTAGTACAAACCTTAACCTCTATCGACAAATCTATTGATTTTGTGGTGCGTGGCATGAAAGCTCGTAGCTCATTGCAATGCTCAAGTAATAGTTCTTTGGTGAGCCTATACCGTTTGACAAACATGCCATCCTGCAAGTCAAAGGGTTTTATCATGTGTCTCATAACTTGCCTTTGGATTTTAGCTATATGTTTTACACTGTTAGTATCATCAACTTCTTCAAGAAACTCAAAAATTTCATTTTGGTCACACATCTAAAATAAACGACAAAGAGATTCTTTTGTGTGTTGTCTTTAATGTTAAATAACGCCGCAATAGTATTGTATTCACAAATTAACACGTCCTTCCGTTGTTTATTTTAAATTAAGGAAAACAGTTCAATAAAAGTTAGTTTTACACGGCTGCTTAATATGACTGCAGGGCAGTTCAGTTGTCAAGGCTTTACATGTCAAAAAGGACTTGATGTTACAGCATAAGGCAGGTCAGACCACTGAAATGGTGTCACGTGACTACTGACCGGCTTTGGTCACGTGATCGCTGGCTCGCCTGTTATTTGACGTGTTCATAGTACAAAATAGCCCGACAGTTCACTTTACGTCGAAAATTGACCTGCTATAAGAGTTCATGGTAGGCCCCCAGGTCGTATTTTACAACCGATCCTGACCAAACTTGATATAGGTTTTACGACTTTATAGAACTTTTTTGGCGTCAGGGATTTGTGATTGGAGGGGTACTTCCTCCAAAAAAGGGCAAAAAGGGGGCTACTGGATATCTCCGCCTTATGAGATCCAATTTCGATGGTTCTTTTGTATTTGAAAGGTAGTAACTTTTAGTTGATCTCATAGAAATTTGGTGAAGATCTGATGAGCAGAAAATAAATCTAAAACTGAGCTATTTACTTTTGCATTTTGAGGAAAACTGCAGTAAATAGTTTACTTTTAGATTTCTACCGGTGGAATCGGCCCGTTAACTACTAGGTAGAGATTGATGGAGCACCTAGGACCACCTTCTCATCACAAAACTAGGCTGCAGCGTTACCTCTGCCAATTAAAATCCATTAGTTAATTTTAGAAAAAAATACTATCGGTTTTAATTGGATTTTAATACAAAAATTATAAATGTTTACTCATAATTTTTCCAGATTTTTAATTTGAATTAGACTTATTGAACGTTGTCAGGTTTTTTGATAGGAAAAAAGTAGATCAGTCGCTGTCAAATTATAGAAGAGCGTTGGTAGAATAAAATATTTTCGGACACAAACGCGAAAATTACAAGTTACAATTACAAGTTATCGTACTGCGAACAAAAAACATGCTTTATATCGCGTTTTAAATAAAAACTTTAGTAGTATATTAATTATTGTAAAATGTTTGTGCTCGCGACCCTACTGTTCGCAGAACTACTAGCAGAAGTACCTACACAAAAATAAGAAAGGAAGAAGAAACGAATACCAAATAAAACACGATAGAATTTGATTGAACAAAAAAGATAAAATTTTGATATCACTTCAATAAAAATAATCTCAATAAAAAAGGAAACATCCGTGTTTCAATTTCAAGTGCGCCTCCGACTTCAAGTCCATCCACCGCGGAAGGGACGCGCATACATCAAAGTGATTACGAGCGAAAAACGCCACACAGTCAAGTGCGAGCGTTGTAAAAATCACTACGACGTGTGAAGTGCTATCGGGCGTCTCAGTGGAGTGGCGATCGCTTGTTTTTCCCACTTTCGATGAACGCCGCGGGCCGAGCTCATTCAAGTGCCCTCTGATTTCGTCCCTGCATAGCGCTGTGTTTTATGAGGTCAAGAGAACCTCCACAAAAAACACGTACCCCGATAAATTACGCACTGACACATTCAGATTCGCCCATAATATACACGATCGTAATATATTGTTTTTTTTTCGTTTTTGGGGATTCGGTTGCTGTTTTTGTGGCAGGTGCACTTCATTTTTTTCGGTACGCACTTTTTGTTAGTACTTTCGGCTGAGTTTTAAGTGCGTTTTATTATGAAATATTCAGTCACTTGTAGCTGAGTGAAATGAATGTGTTACCTGTGATCCGCCTTTACAAAATTACCTTGTTACTTTCACGTATCAATAATCCTACATTATTATAGCTACATTATTAGCCGGCTATCGCTGAAAACCAGCGCTGGGGTCTGTCTCGCATAGGGTCGCAGCATTATGCTGAGCGTTGGCCGTTTTGCTTGGACGTGATGCATATTCTCCCCCAATTTTTTTTTTTTGTATTTGTGTTCCTTCTCTGCGTCATGTTTGCCGCAAATAAACGTATTTTCTTTCTTCTTTTCTTTCTTTCTTTCTTATTATCTTCTCACTAAGTCCTCCATTGTAAATAATGTCAGTACTTGTGTGCACTGGGCTATTAAATTGTCACTGTGAGTCCTTCACTTTGTGCACTATTGAGCGAAAGCTCAATTAGGTTGAAAGTTCAAACCTAACCAGTCTACTCGAAATTTCCCAGGGTTAAACCCCACTGTACCTACTTTGTTTGTAGTTCAGAGAAAGGGATAATTCGTTCTACCTAATTTGAACCAACCTTGAAAGAAACAAATCAATTTCACCGAATCCATTAAAATATTTACGAGCAAATTAGGTAACTGGCTTCTGCTATACCATCAAGAATTAACTTATACTTAGAAATTATGTTCTTTCCCTACAAAGCTTTAATTTTCTTATTCAAAATTATTATTATTTCAACCCGTTTCTCTTAACACAGTTTTGCTTACTTAGTTCCCATTCAAAATTAATCAAAACACGTTTTAATTCACGTAGAAATGGTTCGTTTCTGTCTTCTTTGATTTTAACCTTGAAAGAAACAAATCAATTTCGATCAATCCAATTAAATATTTACGAGTAAGCCTTACCCAATTTTAACACGGTTGTTGGTAGGTTTCTTAGAAGGAATACATTAACTTTTACTTTATTTGATAGACAAGCTCTCTTTATTTCTTTACCTTCACAATTTAAGTATTGCATTCTCTCTACCGTGTAAAAAGTTTGTTACATTCGCGTAACGCATTCCTAATGACTTCATTTTGACAATTTCACAACATTAACTATGTTGAGTTTGTTAACGTGGTCACAGATTTTAAAAACATACGGCGCAATGGATATATGTATATATGGATCAATTGTCAAGAAAAAACGCTGCGGAACTACATTTTCACTTGAAAATTTTGACAAATGAAAAAAAAAGTACACTGCCAAAAAAACGAACTAAAAAGTAAAAACAAGTTGTATTAGTTAATCTGTATATACAAATCGAAAGGTCACTCATTTACTCGCTGACAAAACAGATAAATAAAATTATCATTGCAGTCGGGGGATCTCTTAGATCAAAAGGTGGTCCACAGAACGGTCGGGACAGCAATGCTAATTTTAATTATCTGTTTTGTCAGCGAGTAAATGAGTGACCTTTCACTTTGTATATACAGATTAACTAATATAACCTGTTTTTACTTTTTAGTTCTTTTTTGGCAGTCGTTTTTTTTTTAATTTTTTAAGTTATTTGATTTAATTTTATAAATTTTAGTGACAACTTTTATTTTATAAAATATGTAATGCTAAGTGGTGGTATTTTATTTTAAGCACTAAAGGTGAAACCACCTTATACTCTCACGGCGAGGCGATGTGTTGATGGAGTGGGGATGAAATGTTTGTTTTGCACGTACACCCAACCTATGTAAAATGCATGCCAAATAATTTTATAGTTTGGGTATTTGCTCATCAAGGCCTTCAACTTGATACCCATACTCGTATATAAAAGAAATTCTTCAATAATTGAAGTTTATTTTTCACATTTCAAGTGCTAATGCCGCCACAGTGATTTTTTTCAAAAATATTTGTAGCTTATCTCATGATCTCTTATGATGTAATAATTCTAACGATACCCCAAACATCAAAATCTGTTCAGTCCTTTAAAAGTTATGGTGGCACAAAAAAACTCACGTAGATACATACATACATGAACCCTAAACACGTTGCACTCCTTTTTGGGAAGTTGGGTAATAAGTTTTCGAGTTTCTGTAATATCTCAGTTATCAAGTCTTCATAATTGCGACTTCTGCGAGCAATATCCTAGCCATTATTACTTTTCCTCAATAAACTGTAATATGAAGCCAACATGTGGGTCAAAGACGGTAGTTCAGTAATTTATTCCCAATAACTATCACGGCAAGTGCAGATGCTGTACTGTTTCAATTTAAGGGAAGTTGCACGAGATGAACTTACTTTGAGGAAATCGCTTCGTGTGACATTGTCAACTAATCTTGAGACCGCCGGGAACAAACGTCGAAGTAACGTTCATATTACCTTCCATAAATGTTGATAATGCTGGTTTGTTTGGCGTTTCATATTATTGTGAAGATAAAGAAATAATGTCCATTAGTATTGAGAACAGGTTAATTGTTGAAAATCAAATTCAGGAATGTATTTTGAATAAGCTTTATATTCATTATCATTACGATTAGTTATTAATATTACCAACTTAAATTCAATTCAATTAATAAAGCCGCAAAAATTTAACAACTATAAATTCCAAATTCAAATTCAATGCCGCCAATTGAAATTCGCAAACAATTACCCGTTCTAAGGGCTGAAACTGTTTTGGGACATCTGAGTTGCTACAGATACTGTTGTCGAGGCATTCCTAGGTAGTGGGTAGGTAAACATGTAGCTACAGCGACACAGAGTTATTGTGGCTGCTGTGTATGCGGCGCTCTGTGAGATTAGTTCACAATGTCATGACGAACTAAGTTTGGGCAAACATTAATTGTGTTATTTTGATTATTATTTTGTTAAAGGAGCTAGGATTTGAATTGAGAAGGAGGAAGTAGTTGCTTTTGCTGTCAACTCTTTAAAACAACTACACCTACTATCAAATCCTAAGAGGAGGCCTGTGTCCCAACAGTGGGAACATTATAGGTTAATGCTATCAACTCTTTATATCAAGAACAAGGTTTTGAATCACAGCACCACATTATTTGCATTTACGAATCTTGACATTGATAGAATATGTTTTATAGTCCTTACGCCATTAACAAAACTCATAGATAGCAGATTTTTTTTCATTATCAATGACGCAATTTCAATTAAATAATTAATTAGAAAGTATGGGATAAGTATTCATATTAAGTTAAGCGAATAAAACTACCGCATATCCCTAATATTTGTTTATGCAAATACGACTTTACTTACGTCAAAGCTTTTACCCAAACACACATTTCTATGGAACCGAAAAGCTCTATTCAGTACTCTGTGTATATTTGTGTAATTTATGCATACGTGGCACGATTTATATCGTTTGACGTGACGTCTCACAATGATTGAGTATGCGATAGTCGCATAGCTCACCTACAATATATTATCAGGTAATACCGTATAATTGTCGTGATCTCTGCGAACAACCGTCGCTGTCTCCTGTGAGATATGAGCTGGCACACGATACGTTGCTAATTTCGTGACATCCATTCATTTACCGATCCCGAACGTGAATGGGATCAGACAACAGGAAACATATTCTATACTAACTCCCGCGCAGTTATTTATCTTACGTCATCGCTGCACTTGCAGTTATTTCAGCTTATCTATTAC
Organism: Atethmia centrago; assembly: GCA_905333075.3. Classification (NCBI taxonomy): domain Eukaryota; kingdom Metazoa; phylum Arthropoda; class Insecta; order Lepidoptera; family Noctuidae; genus Atethmia; species Atethmia centrago. The sequence continues at coordinate 20,946,854 of HG995378.1, read as the reverse complement.
GATACTGTTCAGTTTATTTTTGATCGGCACCGTAAAACTCTAACTGGCTTCTGTACGTGCGCCTAATTTATGATTGGGCGTATAAATTACATTGAAATAGAACCGACAATTAAATACGCGACAATAAATAACACCCCTATTATGTGTTCCTGGTATTTATTGTTTCAAATTCAAAATCGACCAGCTGAATTTCAAATTCGAATTGGATTTTGCCAACTTTATTACTCGTATTGTAAAATTGCTATTTGCTTCAAGGTTTTGCAAAACTTGTTGCGGATATCGTGAAGTTTCCATTATTTCATCACCAGCAGGCTTTTTTTTTGGGTGTGAAATCATCAAATAACTCTCCCGCTCTGGGCGGAGCGGGAGGGTGTGTCAGACTCTTACTGACTAAAACCCACCCGTATTCCTTCCGTTGCCTGTGTTGCCAGGGGCCTCGGTAACCATTTAATACCTTCCCGCGACCCCGGCAGGCATTGGCCCTAGTGAACCCCTACATTTGTGCTGACGACATCTCTTTGAGGCGCGCGTGGAATACGCGCCGTCGACCCGGGCCTGGTCCTTACCGGACGGTGAGCTACCCATTGCTCACCGTCTGCAAGCCCGCGCCTACGGTGGCCGGAAATCCGCCCGGGATTCCCGACGCCCAGGGCGTCTCCTGCGGCGGCTAGGGGCGACGGGGCGAAAATTGCCTTTCCCTCAACCGTCCCGCCTCCTCCGTCGCGAGCATTACTGCTTCGCAGAAGGAGGTGATGGCTGCCCATGCCCTCTCGCTCCATACCATGGCCTGAACCAGGGCCGGACTCGAGAGATCTCTACCGCCGACCGCCTCCACGAGGACACGGCCAGCAGACTTAGCACGAGAACCGTAGATAAGCGTTTTGTCGACGGAAGTAGTAGACAAAAATGACGTTTCCGTGTAGACGGTTGAGAGTTTTCTACCGAGAAATGTAGACAAGCGAATTCTATTTTACAGTAGAGTAGAAATAGAAAGCGTTAAAAGCCTGCTGAAGCGAATATTTGACTGAATCGTACAATTGACGGCTGGAAAACCTGCAAGCATTCCTAGAGTGTGTAACTGTGGAAATACTAAATATTAATACTGGTTTTGAACATAAAATACGACATAGTATGGATTTTAAAAGATGTTTAAAGATTCATAAACGTAAGCTACGAGTACCTCAGTTGGAGTCGTAAACTTGAGTGTAATGCGTCTGAATATCGTATTACGTATAATATGACGGTAACTTTGTGGCGTTAGGCCGTCTTTCTACACCTGGTGACATGAATAAACTGTGCCGCTGCCGTTGTGGTCTAATATTAAGTTCGGCTTGTTTATAATGTTCCTTCCCCGCAACGCTTGCTTATGTAGACGTGTCGTGTTTGCCTTAACTTGGAATCTCTTGTTTGTACCTACCCATACGCTCCTAGGCGCGTATGATATTGTTTCCGATTTAAACTTATTGTTTTGTATTGTTTTCGCTTATATGGATAATCCAGTTTAATCTAAATACCACCGCGTTAACTAGATTTCTGTAACTGCGTAGTTTGTGGAATCAGTTATAAAGTATTTGTGCGATTGAATTTTATGAAATAAATGCGGAGTTGTTTTATTTTGTTAATAAAATGGTTCGCGTAACGGATATTTTTAATTGTTCATCTGAACAATACCGATGAAAACCAACAATAACATTATATTAATTATTGTAAACATAAAACAGAATTGAACCAGAATCAATGAAAAGCTCACAAGAGGTGGTGTTATTGGGTGGCTTTTTTAACCGACTTCAATAGAAGAGGAGGTTTCTCAATTCGACCGTATGTTTTTTTTTGTGTGTTCGCCGATTTCTACGTCAATTGTGGACCGAAAAATTATTTTTTTGTTTGAAAGGGTATGCTCCCGAGGTGGTCCCATTGTCACCAAGTCATAATCTGAGGAGGGGATCCCATGGAAATCGAGAGAAATCCTCAAATTTTAAAGGCACATCTACATAAGCGATTTAGGTATTTTTTTATGCTAACTTGTGCATTTGCTCTCGGAAAGCACCATTTGGTTGAGTGGAATTGATGATGAAGACCACAGATATCCACCGGAACTACTTAATAAGATGTATTTAACGAGTTGCGATTCGATTAGGTACTTTAATATGGTTGCTAAGCCATTTATACTCTTCACAACGCATATGGTGAGTGGCAGTTCTCCTGTTTGTTATCAGGATAACTCCTCAACAATTAACGTCCCTGCATCAAGATAAGCAATATTTTGTAAAAGGTGATGAGCAGTTGACATTAGGCTATTGTAACTTAGATAACTTACAAACTCACCCGCTAATAAGAGAAAAATAAACACCTTTTTACAAAAAAAAACACAACCGACTTCCAAAAAAACACTACAAAGTGAAGAATAACTTTAATTTCGGAAGTCGGTGGCAAAACACTAAAATACGGATCCAAAGACACCGACTTCCGAAATTAAAGTTATTTTTCACTAAGTAGTGATTTTTTGGAAGTCAGTTGTTTTTTTTTTTTTTTTGTAAAAAGTTTTTATTATTTCTTGCGAAACTATGCCTTTGTACCATAGTAGTATATAACTACCCGTTTTAATCCTGAAAAACCTTTTGAATGGAATTGGAATTGTATGTAAATTATACGTTTCGACATTGCCTTCACACAGACTATAATTTAATTAATTCCTCACAGCAATACAATGCAAAATAGGATTACAAGTTACAGCATAACCTCTGATACCAAGATTGTCAATTCAATTTCACGAAATCTTACTAACATTAATATTCAAAACTGGCAACCACAAATAAATTACTGTATCCGAAAACCGTCTGAATCCGTTACATCTAATACCACTTGAAGTAATATCAACGCAAATAATTAATTACAAAACCGAACTCTAAAGCTGAGTCTACACAATAGGTACCTCCTGTACAGTTCTCGAGTCAACTAGTCTGAGTGACTTTAATTCATCGGCGAGTACGCCATCTGGGATTACTTGAGGCTGTCACGGCGAGGACTGTCCGAGACGTTCAGATCTTCGATCGGAACTTGTAGGTTAGTTCGAGGATCAAAATTGAGAGGGCACGGGCGAGAGATTGAGTTTGCGCGTGTGAGTGTTCCACCTTATGTCAAGGGCTTGACAATATTTTGTTAATACTAAGCAAACTGGAGAGATACTTCAATAGTTTCTTCTCGTTTTAGTAAAATTAATGCATATTTTCGAGCTTGATATATTATGTAGCTTTTTAATATTTTTATGCAGCGCATGATAGAAATACAATATTGTATATTTTTTACATGCTAAAGTAGGTCAAAGTAATATGCAAGGTATGGTAGCAAATATTGAAAATAAAATAACGAGTAATAAACTTAAAAACTCATTTCGATATTAATAATTAACGGCGGCTTCAGCAGTTGTAAAACATATTGTACGAGTAGTGGTGATATTTTTCGCTTGTTTCGTAAAAGATTTAACAGGGAGTTTTAATTAAGACAGATTTCATGTTCAATTTATTGTTTTTATATTTAAACATTAACATCTGTCGTTTATGCTTAAGGTAGCGCTATATATATATGCATACCATTTCAGCAAAAATCATGAGAAAAGGGGGTGAGAAAGTAAAATCGACAACGATTTATAACGAAAACGAGCGCGTAAAATTTCATGAACAGCCCTTTGGGCGTATAGATATTATGAAAAAACTACTGTATGTATTTATTCAAAGTAACGTTATTTGAATTCTTGAATAAATTATCTATCTCTTTGCGGTAACAATTTTGCCATTTTCATACTGGGAGTTATTTATTTACGCCCAAAAATTTGTATTGAAATATGGAAGTTTCGACACTCATAACTTTCAATTCTATTTCCAGGCAGGGCTAGATAATGACAAGACAAGTAGACATAATTTTTCATTTTCAGTGTGCACCTCCATACGCTGTGAGTATGGCAGAATGACTGACTAGGGTATCCTTAATGTTTGGACTTAAACAGAGAACCAGCCAGCTAGGAAACGCCGCCATGTAGTTTTAAAATATTGACCAAAACATTTTTTCTAAACGTGTCTTAGAGGATCTTGCATACAGAAATAAACATTCAATTTTATTTTAATTCAATATTTGATTTAAAATCAATCAGAACTTTTTCTCTATACCTAAATACTTTTTACCTGCTTCGCTAGCACGCGAAAGAGGTAACCATATTAGCTAGGCATACAATGAAACCCGTAGTAAAAAGATAAGTCATTCTTCTATGATAGACAAATTGGTGTGTGGCGATCGTAGATCGTACATAAAAAATGCAGCTAATATAATATTAATTAAACTACATAATATTGCAGGTATGAACTGTTTTCAATGTTAATTATTACACTGTTTTAATGCATCTTTCTGAATTGTCGAGGTGTAATTAATGATGATAAAATATTGATGTAAACCAAATATTTTAACTAATTTGTCATAGCTGTATACATTTTAATAGCTATGTAAATAATCAACATCATTTTCCTATAAAAAAATAATCACACAAACATTTCTAAACTTAGCCACTCCATAATTTTCTAAACCCGAACGCCTCCAACAAAGTTACGTGCCACAAGTCAACCGATTAATACTTTGTATGGAGCTCTCAAAACATCTCGGTGTCTAGAAGTGTATCTTGTAGATTTAATAGACAATACCACTAAGGATAGAGTTTCTTGTAAACTTTAGTTGGAACTTGGATAAGTTTCTGTGCAACCCCTTGTCCTTAAATTGAAATGGGTACCAAAATAGCTCTAGTTGCTTCATTATTAACTATTGAACTAAACTATTGGGATATCTTTGGGCTTCGTTGTAAGGTTAGCTCTGCACTGTATACTTGGTTTAATTTGATTGCATTTGTGTAGGATTTTAAGCGAATTTGATATGAGCTAGTTTGATAATTTTGTTGGACTTCTGGTTCTGAATGGTCTGACTTCAACCCTTTAAGTTATTCTGCGAGTAAGAACACCCTTTTCGTGCGAAAATTCGTCGATTATATTTGAAACCTAATGCGTAATTAATATAAAACAATAGGGAATATAAATGTAATTATCTTTCACTATATCAATAATAGACAGGAATATAAACTCAAGAAAAAGTATTAAAAGTTAAATTTAACTACCGCTTGTTGCTCAAAAAAATTATGAAACTCCAAAAATTTTCTACTACAGTTCAAACGACCGTTTCTGTCGCGGTGATGTGACGTCACCACGTCGGCCACAAAACTTCTTTTTTTACATCTGTTTGTGTCTCTACTAAATTAAATTATTTCATCATATAAATGAAATTATTTGTTGTACTTTTTCAAGCAGAAATCGCACTTGCTTAATTACCTTAGTGAGATTTAAAGCACTTTGCTAAGAATAGATTTTTATTATCATAGTTTCTTTCGTCATTTCCGGCATTGTCGAAGACGACGCATTTTGAGTTTGCGTTCTGTTCCACCAAAAAAACGCAACATAAATTAATGAATTGTAAAATAAGTAATGCATTAAAAAATGTAAAAAGAATAAGATTTTTTTTCACTACTCCTTCACAATGTATATTTAAATAATGGATAAATTTTTAATTACTTGCATATTCCCTATTAAAAGTCTAGTCGCTTTTCCTTTGAAATTCAAAACATTTATTTCAAATAAACCAAATACAGGCACTTTTGAATTGTCGAGGGGTCGTTCAGTCAGAAGAAGCTAGTTGCCCATTCCAAAGCGTAGTAGGTTCCTATGGAGAAGAACGGGCAAGAAACTCCACGGACACTCTTTTAAATTCAAATATTGTTACAAAAATATTAGTTACATCATTCATGTTGAAATTATACATGTGAGAGTAATGTAGAAAGACGTACACGTTATAAGTTTCCGTAATAAACAGATAAAAAGATTAAAAAAAAAAAACAATTTAAAAATCAAAATAAGTCGTGGCAGCTAAGAAATGATCAGTCCCTACTGACGAAAACTCTGCATTAGGTATATTTGCTTAAATATGGTCTTCTAAAGAGCACTGGTAACTCGTAAGTCGCGGCCGACTTACGAGTTGTAGGTTGTAGGTTCAAACCCAGACAGGCGCTTTACTTTCTGTAAATTATTTCACCACCACTGCTCTCATAATGGTGAAGGAAAACATCGTGAGGATCGAAACATCGTGAGGAAACCGGCATGTCCTGGAACCAAACATTCGGAGACATGTGACATCTACCAACCCGACTGGGCCCACGTGGTGGATTACGGCCCACTCCCTCTCACAGAGAGGAGGCCTGAGTCCCAGCAGTGGGAACATTATAGGCTGATTATGTATGGCCTTCTAACAACTTATATATACCCCTACACAATAACACAAGTCACAAGGCACATTGCTAAAAGCACAGCGGCGTAACTGCGCAGACAACGTTACTGCAGAATGCATCACGCTCAAGTTCACTGCGTCTCTATGGGGATGCTCCCGCCACTAATGTCTTCAATAATTGGCAGTCGAACTTCCAATGTACCCAATCACGAACTCAATTCGATAAAGACCCAACAGGAATGTAGCACGTAACCTTCTATAATATTAACTAAACTTTACTTACATTGTTTGTTTTCAAGAAAAAGTATGACTGAGAAATGACGCATGAAATAGAATTTCTAACCAATTACATTACGGCAACGCTACCTTTTCTTGTGTTATACTTTCTCGTGAAAGTACAACTTAGGGAAAAGAACAAATAAATCTATTTTTTACTTGAACGCTTTTAGTAAAAGCTCTACACAATTTTTGTCGCAAAAATTTCGCGTGTTCCTACACCAATTTTGGGCAGTCTTTCATGTAACCGAAAACCACTTTCATAGCAGCAACCAGTATAAAATTCAATTACCTAATTCAGTTTTAACACTTAAACGTGCATTGTTTGGTGGCAAGCGATAGACCACGAGGCCGAGCCTACAAAGGCTTTGCGGATGTATATTCCCAAATATTTTACACAATGAAAGCAAGATTAACAAACAGTGGCTACTCTTTCTGGTGGAGCTGAGGTATGGCGGCTTGTCACGCGATACCCGCTTACACTGAGAAAATAAAGAAAAAATGAGAATATATATTAGGATTCGGACGATTTAATACCAGTTTAGTTTGGGTTTCACTAATTTATGTGGTAGATACGACATTCTAGGAAAATGGTTTGTTGTTCCGAAAATTTAAATGAAACTAATTTGTTGATGACCGTTTCATTATCATTGTTTGTGGTTTTTCAATTTATGGTAAATGGTTTTGATAAAAAAAAATATATTTACTATTTGCTCCGAATAAATTTAATTTCGACTAAATCATCCAACAGTAATTACTTATATTTCAACTGAACTGTTCACTGACATATTAATAAATACAACACACTTTTTACAAGAAAAACTCGTATCATATTCCAAATTGTATTCTTACGGTCAAAATAACTCCGCCCCCCAAATTCAAAGACCTAGTTACAAACCCGTTGTCCACCGTTATACAAGAATATATCTTATATTACACGGTGTACGAACGGCAATCTTGTCCGGCAGCTTTGAATGCGCCTGTGAAATATAATTTCGATCGGTCGGCAATCAGGGCCGGTTGAAGACGGGGCGTGAGGGGACTTCGTAAAATATTAAATGTGGCGCTTTTGAGCAAGCCACAGCGATGTGCATCGAACAAGTGGCTTGTAAATATTTATTATATCTATTGTCACTGGACAAATGGACATTACAGGGTAGAAGTGCTGTAAAAATGTGTGTTAGAGTGTAATTTTGAATTTTGCTTTTCAGATTTGCGCTGTAATGTGAGACGTTGACTGTGTTGGGATATTTCTTTATTATCAAGTTGTGTTAGATTTTGTTGTGATTTTATGACTGAATTAAATTAATGATAAAATAACATCGAATTCACTGAGTCTCCAGAGGAATATAACACCAGAGTCAGAATTGACATAATTATTCATCTCATGATGAACTTAGCTCCAAGGTCCAGCTCCAGAGGGAAAATTATTGGTTTGTTATTTTAAACATCTTCTGAGTGTTAGTTAGGCTACCATGTGGGCCAATGGACCTTACCAAACCAGATAACAAACTGAAACTGGTTACCATAACAAACGGAACGTCACAGATGTTCTCCTATTCACGACCAAACCGATGTCTCTTTACTAATAACTTGGTCTTAGGCTCTATTCAATGATCGTAGTGATTACGGCATTTTGACAATATTCCCTAATGAACGTTCATTGTTGTGGTCAAGTGTCTCCCCCATATTCAGAAGTGGACGTTTGCTGACTGATTGTAATGGTATACTTGATTGACTCCTGACATACAGATACACCAAGTTCAGGAGTCAGAGGCTTCAAACAAGTTTCTGTAACCTATTATGTCAATTATTATTTTAAATGTCTTTGACATATCTGGGGCCCTGGGTTCCCGGACCTTTGGAAGGCGTACGAGGGTCCGAAGCCAAATCACGTAGGCCCCTTGGACAGTTTTTTTTAAAGTGTTGTGGCGGCAACCGACGATTTATCCCTGTATGCACTATGCAAATCCACCCAAAGATAATCCCCTGTTGGTCCAGGACTATTGCAGAACATGGAAACAAAACATAATGGGCTATGGGTTTGGGTGGCTATAGTGGATTGGTAACATAAAACTATAGTTATGTAATACACGGATAAAATGGTAGTGGGTGACTTTCACACTCAATAATGGGCCTCCGAAAACTGTCGCTAGCACATACTGACGTAGCGACAAGGGGCAACATGTCCTGAGGAGCTTGAGGAGGTATTCCACGGCTTTCAGAACAATCCCAGAGCCCGGAAAATGGTCAAGATCCCTACGAGCACTTACTGGAACTTCCTTCCTTTCTTCGAGCACGTTTGCTCTTGCAAATCTCCAATAATTTCGGTTTTATCGGTTATTATTATTATTTCCTTTATTCCATTGAATACATATGATTTACATTTTTAAATATTTTTAGAAAAATATATATTAAAAAAAAATATATATATAAAAATTGCAGCCCACCGGTATCGGAAACAGGGTCCAAGCTACCGGTGGTCAGGGCTCCTGAGAGAGGAACCTCCTGACGATACGCGCCGTGTCTCTGGATTAAGCCCTTGATCCAGCTGCCTAGCGAGAGCCTCTTTAGGTGTTGGTCGAGGCTCTTGGCTATTATGGCATTGGCCGTCACGACTATCGGCACAATGACTGCTGTATCCACATCCCACATGTCGACAACCTCGTGAGCTAGGTCAAGTTACTTAATCTGATTATCTTTTTCAGCTTTTACGAGGTTATTACTCGTATTATTATTATTATACTTCTCTAAATTGACAAATCTGCTATCCTATGCCAGGATTTACCTGAAACAAACAACAAAACATTCAATATTTGGTACATGTTTAAGAAACATTGCGTAGGGTTGGGCCCTGATATAAAATACCGCGGATTATATTTTACGACATAAACCCTGGCGTCTTTACCAGCACACTTGTAGATCAACATCTAGCTAATATTTATTCGGGACACGGAAAAATCTTACTTTTTATATATTCCGTACAGTTTATTCGCCTCTTAAGATGTAGATGTGTTCTTATTTTCAATAGGTTTATCGTGTTTTGAAGAGCTGTTTATAAAATTTCGTGGTGGTTGAGGATTTGCAGATCCGCTTTTCATTCGGCCTTACGTTCAGAGTCTGGATTTGATCTCTAATGTTTAGGTACATCTTTTCTTTTATTTGTGTAGGAAATTATCAAATAACTTCTTCCGCTCTAGGCGGAGCGGGGGGTAGTGTCATACTCACTAAAACCCACCCGTGTTCCCTCCGTTACCTGTATGTTGCCAGAGGCCAATGTATCTCTTTCAGACTTTCACGACCCCGGCAGGCATCGGCCGTAGCGGACCCCTACAAGGTACATCTTACTAAGTATTTCAATGAATTCAAGACACAATATAAGTTATGGTAGTACAATATAAAAAAAAAAACATCGGGAGGAAATCTATGCAAAGGAAAATGTTTCAACGAAGAGACGGGAATTTTTATGGCGACTCATTAAGAAATAAAATTCTGCATTATTTACCCACCACTAATACGAAATACTCGTATAAAGTTATAAATAAAACACAACATAAAATAACTATTTATCTACCTTGTAGTCACATCACAAACTGTTCATCCCAAAACAGTTTAAGCCCTCAGACTAAACTGAAAGACCTGCTTCACGTCGTCAACGTAAGTGCATAGTAGTGAATTTTAACGTCCAAACTTGTCCGTACGTGAAAAATCCTTGCAAGTGAAGCTGTATCATGGTGGGGGAGAAATAGATCACTCCCTGTAGGAAAACGTCAATCGCCGGCTGATTTATAGAGAGCGGGCTTCTACGGAGGCGCCGACTAAACTGTACGGACTTTTGCTCGTGTTGGCGGACCCGGCCCACCGGCAAACAAGTCACTCACCTGCCGAGTCTCTCTCATCGAAAATGCGAACCCTAGTAAATGCCTTTATAAACGAATCCATTTTAAATTCGAATAGACTACCGACAACACGAACGGAACTTCCAGACATGACATGCGTGTTAACGAAATGTTGGCCCCTGGTCAATTTCAACGTGAAAATTTTACACAGTTTACCTACGTCGAATTTTCGAGAGTATATTAAAATAACATCCTAATAGGGCCGTCCGCTTCCGGTCGCGTCTAACTACGCCTATTTCAATTTCTACTTTAATTACTGAATTCAGTCAAAACAAAAAAAAAAAGGATCCTCTGTTGATTTGCAAGGGGTCTTTTATGCAAACTTTCAGCGGAAACTTGACCTAAGAATTCAATCAGGACTCCGGTTGGCAATAATTGCGCGATCCGAGAGTGCACTATTGCTTAACTTTCATCCCGTTGTTGGCGTTCTATTGAAATCATCTTAACGCTATTCGTAGTTCTACACGCCATGGTAATAAATTCCCGGCGAGTAAACTACTTACAATCGGGAAAAGTTAAAATTTAATCTCAAAATGCAGGCAGAAATTTTAAATTACGACATGATTTAAGCAGATTGTCGAAGTGAACATTCAAAACGACGTCATTCGTGCAATCTGCTTGAGAATTTTAGTATCGGGAGATAGCCTTCGGATTAATGTATAAAATATAAGATCAACATTTGCATTTAACGAAAATATAGCTATAATTGAAACGTTTTAGGGACATTGAAGAAGTTTTTAGTTCAATTTAGCGGCAATCAGGACGGCCGTTCAAGACGGAGCGTGAGCCGAATGCTTAAAATATTAAACGTGCCGGAATGACGGGACGTCGGGACAGCGCCCGCCAATTTGATATCTGTGTCAAATCAAATGAACGCCGACGTACCCCAAATATATGATATCACACAAATGTTTTAGCATAATTCGTTTATTTCCTGGAAACAATGTTTTTATTGTACATAATCATCTGAAAACTGAGTGTTTCGCCAGTAAAGATATCAAAAAACACTCAACTTTATTCTGAAACTTTATTTTATTTCCGCAGATTGAAATGTAACCTGTCATCGCGTTTTCATTAAAACACTGAGAGTGTTTTTATTTAATGACCTGCTTTCGCATAAATTAACGTCCTTTCTTTACAATAAGAAGAAAAAGATAAAAGAATACAAAGTCAAATTAACGTCAACATAACGTTAAAAAGGGAAAAATGTAAAGCAGTAATAACTAAAAATAGGTAAAGATAATATTGTGACAGTTAGAAGGAAACGGGCCCAGCCGAGCGTATCTCACGAATGCAGCAACGGCGCCCGTTTTGATTTTAATGCAAGAAAATATAATTTTTTAATACTTTGTTTACTTATATATTATTTTATTATTCGTTGAGTATTTAACGACTGCGCATTTACATAAGATGTTTCGTTAAAAGATAACTAATAAGCACTAATAACTGCGACACAGTTACTAAACTTACGCAGTATTAACGTACAAAAAAATTGTAACATGTTTTTGTTCCAATAAAATATTTGTATTTGTATTTTGTAAGATTGGCAGTGGATACTTACTGCGCAAATTGAGAATGTTCAAATAAGCTATATATTTTTGGAGAAATTGGCATAGGTAGCTTCTTGTCATAGCTTCGTATACCAAAAAACAAAAAACCCGATAGGAAAATAACAACCATCACCATCTTATTGCAGTATTATTTCAATATTACTTCAGCGTGAGAAAGAGATGGAACTATAAGTCCTGTACAGCTCCATCACTTTCCCACTGTGAAGTAATATTATAATAATACTGCTATAAGAGGTGATGGTTGGCTCCCAGGTCACCTCTATTACATTTGTGAATGTCTCCAATAACGAAACGCGTAAGCCAATTTGATTGCTCTACCACTGTTGCACTGCGTGAATCAATTCGTCAGTCAAATTATCCACCAAAATAATAAAAAAATAATGATGATTCTCAAAATTGAAAATTTTAATACTTACTTCTGTTTCGTTTACCACCTCTTGTTGTATCAAAAAAGCAATATAATTTCTTATTCGCTCTAACCCTGTGGTATGGTAACCAATTTCTTTTTACAATATTTTATTTAGATTCACCTGTCCCGGTGTCTGTAATCAAATCTTGCAAGTTAAATTTAACCCACGTCCCGGTTTCCGATTGAGCTGAAATTCTGCTTGCATATGTAAATCGGATGACAATGCAATATTATTATGACATGGGGCCGGAAGGTGGCCATGGGAACTCTGTAATGAAACGACGTAACTCCATCGAGTTTGGGCTCGTTTAATTTGTCTTGGCAAGTACTCTGGTTCTAGAGTCTATAGAACCAATTAAGTCGATCGACTATTTCATAAAATAAATACCATATTTAAAAGATTTTGAGTTTAAAAGTTAAAAAAAAGATAGTTGTAAAGGTAGTAGTTAGATAGAAATGACAAAACTAGTTAACATCATAAATACTTTAAATTAAAAAAATAGTTTTTTTAAACAAGCTTTTGTTAAAAACACGGTTTTTTGAACTAAAAAGTCCTAAATAAAACTTGCGTAAACAAGCTTGAGGCGCGAACGTCCTTCTTTCACTATATATAGCCTCAAGCTTTTAAGAAAATATTAAAGTTCTTGTTTACGTAAGTTTTATTTAGTGCTTTTTAGTTATTAAAAGCTTGTTTAAAAAAAAAATCGTTGATTTTTCTTCTCATAGTTTATTCAGTATTTCCTTTGTTTCAAACAGTAAATCTGGGTTTCATAGATTGAAATCAACCAATCGTTATTGCGAACATTGTTTGGTTTGAAAATGGCAACATCAATATGTGAATATCTCATTCAAAACTCCAACGATGCCTATCGTGAAATATTTATCATACAAACAAATGAAAAACGAACCAATTAAAATGAGGTGCATAGTTTCATTAAAATTTTAAACAGAGTGTGTGTTATGATGGTATCTTTCGTTTCGATTTATGCCTGAATTATCATTTAGAACAATATTTTGACACGTATTCACACTTGGGTGTCTTTTCTACAGTGTGGACAATCGCTATTACAGACAAATATCTGACAAAATTAAAAAGATATTGATCAATTAAACACATTAAAAGTGCCTAGGAATCAAGATATTTTTAAAATATATTTTATTGCCCTATTGAAATTAAATAAAAACGTCCATTTAGATTGATTAAATAAATGCTTTCATATATGTACATCGATGAAGTACTCTCTAGTTTTACGTTATTAAAAACTTTTCGCGATTTTTGCTTACGCTAGATTTTTCACCTTAGTTAATTCTGAAATTAAAATGTATTATAGAGATGAAAATGAAAGATTTTAAAGGTTTTATTGCGCCAAATAAACAATTAGTAGTCTATGTTTCCGCCGTTAACGCATATAACACAATCGCAGCGATTATACTCATTAATAGTTCATCCAAATCACTTTGCGGAATGGCCGCCCACGCCCGTTGTAACAAGCGAAAAAGATTTTCTGGTATGTGTACGGCATCCATATTTGGAAGAGCTCTTCTTAGAAGCATATCCCATGCGTGCTCAATGGGATTCAAGTCTAGCGATTGAGCAGGCCATGGTAGAACGTTGATATTAGCTGCGACTGCTTAAGTGTTTGCCGTTGCAAACACTTTAGCAGTGTGTGGACGTACATTATCATGCTTAAGCAGAAATGAAACACCAAATTGGATCCGCAAAGGAATGACAACATCTGATACAATCGTTTCAGCGTAAATCTGTGCATTGAGATTGCCTCTGATCCAAATCAGTTCAGCTCTTCCGCCAATCCTAATACCATGTTGTTGTTATATTATTATTATTCCATTGTTCCACCACTGTATACATGGACTTCCTGGCATGATTTTAAACGTTCTTGGCGTCCAGGGGTCTTCCAATACTGTGTACATTTAGTATCTGGCCTCATACTAAAGCGAGGTTCGTCATAAAAAGACACAAAAACAGTGGCGTTTTGTGTGTTTTTCTGGGCTCGTGAACACGGAAATTGGGCAGAAGAATAGTGAGTTCGGTAACGCAGATTGACTTTATGCAAAAGATTTCTTATAGTTTGAAAGAAAAATAAGAAAGAAAATACGTTTATTTGCGGTAAACATGACGCAAAGAAGGAACACAAATACAAATAGGAAACAATTTGGGGGAGAATATTCGTCACGTCCACGCAAAACGGCCAACGCTCAGCATAATGCTGCGACCCTATGTGAGACAGAGCCCCAGCGCTGGTTTTCAGCTATAGCCGGCGATGACGTGATGACGTCGACCGGTGCAGCACACAGTGAGATTGTAATATGAAAAAAAAAAGAATAAAATAAATACAAATATTTAAAATGGCAACATTCCGTACCGACGGGAACGACGTACGCGCCGCCGGCCTAAAGTAATCTGTGCGCGCAGCTGTCAGAAAACTGTTTGGTGGAACTATTTGTTATTTTTGTTTTGTTTGATGGTTTGATCGCTTCTTAACATCCCTGAAGAGCTATGAAGCCTCGTAACTAACATCATCGCGGTCATTGTACGATTTCGTTAAGCAGTAATTTATATGTAACGATCTTGTCTGCGTGTGGTGATGTGAGCTCGTCCTCCATGTCGCTCTGCCACGTTGCCAGCAATAAGCGAAATTCGACTTACTTATAACACTTTGCCCAGAGCGATTGCCACAGCACGTTGCCGTGAACCAGCATCCCAAATTTCTCACGGCTCTGATAATTTCTTCTCGGCTTAAATGACGTCTTCTGTACATAATAACTAGAGATCGGATATTCGGATGCATATTCACCTAAAGTTGAGATGTTAGCGAATGTGGAATGCGCTTTTGTATCGAAAAAATCCCGCGGCTCCGGGATCAACAAGGTTTCTGACTATTGAATCAGATTAGTATTATAATCTACATTTAACTTACTTTCAAATGTTGGCTTATATGGAATGCACTATAGTAAAAAAAAAACCCGCGATTACGGAATCGACAAATTTTGTGTTTTTCCTGACTATATAAGCGGATGCATAATATCTACCTACCTAATATTGTAAAATAGGTAGGTAAATACCAAACTGCCATAGCAAACAACGTTAATATAAGATAACGGACTACATATATTTAGAATAATTGATGTAGGTACCTATTGAAACAAATAGTTAAAAATTATTGTGCTTAGTGAAATTCTGTTAAATTCCTGTCCTCGCCACATAGCGAAAAAAACAGTATATGTTAGCAGTATATATTAATAGAAAACGACGATAGGCATTTTGCGAGTTTTTGAGTGGGACGGCAAATTATAGGTACCTGCTTATGCGCAAGTAGCTACCCCGACAAATAGTTCTCTTAGTTTATTTAATTACAATAATTGCATTCGTCGCTGTGCTTGCCTTGCGTTCGGGTGTTTTTTTTTTTGTTTTAAGTAACACACACCACCCTTCCTCTTACACCATACATATACATATTTTAGAAGTCGCTTCTTTATTATAAACCCGACTAGCTATGCATTCCCGGTGGTCCTGGCATACCGTGTTTTTTTTTTTACAAATAAAAATATTTTAAGAAGCCGCTTCCATACTTTCACAGCTAAAATTTAACTTTAGGTAAATATGCATCCGAATATCCCATCTCTGATAATAACGTTATTTTGTATTGATTCCACTCGGATGTATGTCAGAAGTTTTAACTGGTTTGGCCTCAAACCCGTTGCAGGATTATATAGGAATACGACTTGACAATTTTCATCTTTTGACCGAAATTAAAAAAAAAAACGATTCCCTTTTCAAATGACGAAGTTTACTAAAAATAATCCATAGTAGGAGATAAATTACAAAAAAAAATATAATTTAAAAAACTATCTTTAGTAACTAGCAAAAACTGACTTGATCCCTAGACACTTTTGATGTATGTATAAACATTTATCAATACATATCAGCAAATAATAGATATCCCCAAAGATCATTGTATTGTGTCAAGAAATGTACCCACAGAAAATCAAATAGTATAAGTACCTAATTTCTAAGCTAAGATGAGTTTCTATTTTCAAAATAACTGTTATCTATTACCACTTTATTTTACCATTATAAAAGCTCACAGAAATCTCAAGAACGCGAAAATAAATAATGCTAGATCTGGAAAGTGAGATTACAAATAGAAAAGTGTCATAGAAAAATAAATATTCCTATTCTAGGAATTAAAGCAACGCGGAGAAACTGTGAAAATAAATCAAAATACAAAAAGAAAACCCAAGTCTCCTGTAACACAGAAAGAATACTATTTCATGTTTTTACTGTAAATAAATTTGACTTTTTCGCATTTAAATTTACAAATTTTCCGGAATGCTAGGCCGACGCAATCGCACTGCTCGACCGACGTGCCTTCTTGGTTTATTTGCTTCATTTCCAAGGAGATTCAGATTGCCAAGAAGTTTTGCGTTCAATTTATATAATATTATCTTCTTTCTTGCTGTTCTAGTGAACCGTTTTTCGGCTGAATCAATTTGAAATACTATATTTTTATTATGAAGATTTCTCATTATTTTACATTCATACATCTTACTAAACCTCCAATAATATAGGCACAAATATTACCAAAATGCCAAAATATTTTTCTGATATAGAATTATTAACACTTATACCAGGCTACCTACTCCCACCGTGTCAAGTGACACCATCAAGCTACGATTTCCACGCAACCCGACCCTGAGACTTCTGTGGAAGGCTATGATACCCATACCCGTAGCACCGATGCCCTCAAATCGATGAACTATAAATCCATTGTCTAAGTTTGCACAGACAGAGCTCCTCTGGACTCAGAAGATTAATTTTCTTAGTTTAGATTGTTTCGTGACCCATTGTGCACGCGATAATTGGATTTTCTCGACTATCTGTGATTTAGTTACCTCTGGGCTCGGATTTGTCGTAAAATTCAATGGTGTAATACTGTGGTCTTTAATTTATATGGAGGTGCGTGTCTGGGATTTTGTATAGCGTGAAATTAGTAGGTTTGAACTCGAGTGTCGGTATAGAAACAATAAGCTCATTATTTGAAACTTTCTGTAGACTCTGTTATTACATTGTCTCAGTGGTCGTAATTTAATTATATTACAATCTATAATACTATTGTCCCAGACAGTTAATTGTTTAAAACGTAGATAAACTTTCAGCTGTGATCTAGAAATTAAGACGTTTGATTTAGCCTTGTTTGTAGATCAATATATAGTGTAAAATGTTTAACAAACATAACCAAACATAAGGTTGTCGACCTTATGTTTGGTTATGTTTATTAAACAATTGAGTAAGTTAAGATACCTACACTTACTTTTTCGAAATCAAAGAACAGCTTCTAAATTTCAACATGGATTTGCTAAAAAAACGAAGCCCTTTCATTAAATAAAACAAATCTGCACACAAATCTCAAACATTCTTTGGAACAAGGAAAATAATAAAAAAACAGCTGTAATAACACTAAAAAATAATTTCAAACGTACCCCTTTTCGTCGTTAGGTAAATTTTTGTGCACTTATCTCAAAAACAGCTGTACCGTTTTTAGCAAGACCGTTACATTAATATCGTGGCAAAACGGCGTCGGAATTAACATTGTTGGCTGACAGGAACGGTGTATTTTTCTTAGCGGTTAGCAACAGCAGTAAAATTGTATCGTTTTATGGTGATCGTTAAACTAAGCTCGGTGTGTGGTTTAATCGCATGTGTTAAGGCGATTGCTTACTGTAAGCTAAGCTTAAGCGTTCCAGCTCTTAAAAAGCGGTATTCTTAGTTGAAAACTTTGCTTGAATACCTACCTATCACCCTAACTAATGATCAAACTTTAGCATAATCAGCCTATAATGTTCCCACTGCTGGGACTCAGGCCTCCTCTCAGTGAGAGGGAGTGGGCCATAATCCACGACGCGGGCCCAGTGCGGGTTGGTAGATGTCACTTGTTTTCGAAGGTTCTAGGACATGTCGGTTTCCTCACGATGTTTTCCTTCACTGTTTTCGAGAGCAGTGGTGATGAAATTATTTACACAAAGTAAAGCGCCTGCCTGTTCGAACCGCACTTGTAAGTCGGGGGCCATTACCACTGGGCCACCATTTCTCTACTGTGCTCTGCATAAAATGCTCACCGAAGCCTTTTAGAAACCGGTTCTCGTACCTCGATCTTTACAAACTGAACATTAGAAGAGATAATATCCATAACACTTTCGAAAAGTACCAAAGTTAACACTTTACAATTGCATGTGAAACGTAAAACTCGAAGCTTTAATTTTCAGCATTCTTCACACTGGACTTCAATCACAAACCGCGTCGCTTTTTAATTTTATTGATGCGTAAATCGTCAGGACTATTTATGAAAAGTGTTAAACACTGCACTACGAGCAAATAAAACATTATTCAAGGGGTGACGTGACAAAAGCTTTGGATAGTTTTTATCAAACGTCCTATTTAGGAAAACAACGTGTTCTCATGAAATATGCGCGATTTTTGACGTGTTCAAACGGTGTCGCGTGACCCTAATTGGTAGTTTTGATTAGCTTTTACGCCTAATTAAAATGTCGTGTGTCAACTTGTTGTGAAAGAGTTTGTTAGGATTGATTTGTTAAAGGGCGATGTTAGAGGATGCTTTCGTTGATTTATATTTGATTTGGTGCTTTGTTTTTATCTTATTTAGTTGAGAATGAAAGCTTTATCAGATAAAACGCGTAATAGCGTTGGAACCGTAAGGTGACTATGATTCAGTAGCACCAATTGTGCTCCAGGCGAGCCTCAAAGAGAAATCAGCACAAGTGTAGGGGTCCACTAGGGCCGATGCCTGCCGGGGTCGCGTGGCAGTCCGAAAAGGTTACCGAGGCCCCTGGCAACACAGGCAAAGGAAGGAACACGGGTGGGTTTTAGACAGTAAGAGTTTGACACACCCTATTAAAAACACAAAAAAAGTAGCACCAATCCTGCAATTATACAACAGTTTGGCCTATTGGGGAATCCCCCGTAGTCACCAATACCCCTGTACTTACAAACTAGTAGTTCTGCGAACAGTAGACCTCGCGCAAAAACTTTTTTGCAACAATTAATATACAAGCCGATTCCACTGGTAGAAATCTAAAAGTGAGCAATTTACTGCATTTTGAGGAGCTATTCTGCTCATCAACCCAAAGATCCTCATCAGATCTACACCAAATTTCTATGAGACCAACTTAAAGTTACTACCTTTCAAATAAAAAAAGAACCATCGAAATCGGATCTCATAAGGAGATATCCAGTAGCCCCTCTTTTTGCCCCTTTATGTAGGAAGTACCCCTCCAATCAAAAATACACGACGAAAAAAAAAATTTTAAGTCGTAAAACCTGTATACCAAGTTTCGTTCAACTCGTTGTCGGGGACCTGTAGAGGAAGGAGTACCAACAAACTGACAGAGGAAAGCAAAGCTTGCCAGACTTGAAGCAGAGACGCGCTCGGTCAATGATAGATGTTGGCTTGAACAACATTAATGGCAGTATTACTTATTTTTATATTTAAAAATACACAAATCCATATATTTTAACCCCCTTACAAAACACAGCCAGTAAATAATAGAAAAATTAAGGCCTTAACCTTTCAATAAAATAATAAGGTGGGTCTATTGATTTTTCTAATTGTGTTACCTACGTGGATGTCGGTCGGCGGTTCATTAAATATTTCGTAAAAGATCGTAAGTAACTCGTTAGTGGGAATAGACGAGGGTCTAGTGTCGTCTCTTTTTAACTTGTCGAAAATTTTATAGAAAATCGAACGTTTGAACGGAATTTGCCTCTGTTTGAGAAGTAATGAAAAGCACGTGGAGAAAATATTGTGGGGTTACTTAATACAAAAGCTGTTTTTATAAAAAAAATTGTGTAACTACGTTTTAGAAACCTCAGCAGAAACACTTAAAAACCGGCCAAGTGCGTGTCGGACCACGCACAATGAATGGTTCCGTAGTTGGGATGAATTTATCTCAAAAACAATCTTAGCATTGTAGTTGAAAATTTATTCTCCCATACATCGATATACGTCACGGTAAATTTTCCAACTGCAAATATAACTTGGTCGACTATTACTCGTTAACTTGTAAAGCTTACTAATCTGTGATAGATTTCCTTTTAATTTCGTTATATAAACTACTGCTATGAATATTTTCACATATTCAAAAACAACCACTTAGCTGGTGGAAGGGGGATACTAGACTAACAAAAATTAGCACTTTAAAGCTTAATTTTACGCAAACGGATTCCTGATTTCCACAGACCTACAATATTTTTGAACGGCGTATCCAACGATACCTCACACTATGGATTGTCCAGGAAAAACATATCATCCCCATTTTACCTATAAGGGAGGTACCCTAAAAACATTTTTTTTTTAGATTTTATTTTACCATGATGATTAACATGTATACCCATGCCAAATTACAGCTTTCTAGTACTAAGACTCTGAGCTAAAAGCCGGGGACAGACGGAGAGACGGACATGGTGAAACTATAAGGGTTCCGTGTTGACTACGGAACCCTAACAAGGAACTATTAGTTATACGAGTAATGTAACAGTGACTTTCAGGGGTGTGGAAGAGATTTAAAATATTTGTAATGAAAACATCACGCATTTTGACAACAAATATATTAGCCAGAATTAGATACTATAAGTTTTTTACGGATTTACTGAGTTATAGAATAATTATAAACAGTTCAATGAAAGTCTTTATCGCTGAAAATTCAACTTAGGGTGTTTGGAAAAATCAACTTCGAGTTTCACGGCATTTTTGTACCAATTTTCTCAAAACTGTGCTGCTTTATTGTAATTGTGGTAAATTACCACCTACATGTGAAAAACAGGAACTTCCGCCCCCCAGAATTACCACAGTGACGTTTATCAGGCAGATCTCACACCAGGCGACTGAATTAGCAAGTGTCGCCAGTTAACATGTCCCAGTGTCTGCGATTAGCACTATAGACGAGGGAGGGACGATAATTAGCAGCTCACCACAAATCGGACGAAGCAGGTTTTTATCAAGACTTTTGTCCGGAGGAAGCGACTGGTGATTGGCTATTTTTCGTGCTAAATAAAGGGCTATTGATTAAATAAAGGGTTATTGATTGTTGATGTTTAATATAGAGATAGGTTGGAAGGTATTAGGTACCTACTTAGGCCCATTTGCACCACAAATCACTAAATGCGTTTAACTCTAAAACTCTCGTTTATCTCTTTATCTACTTTCCTATAGCAGGTGTGTTGGAAGCGATTTCTTTAGAAAAAAGAATCACCTTTGTACGTAATTTTCTGTTCATTTCTTCGTATCTGTTTATACAGGGTGAAATTTAAATCATGGGCATCCTCTTAAGGGGTAAAGAACGAACATCCCTGATGCGCTACACTGTCGTGGAAACCCCTATAGTGTTCTGTATGATCACTAAAATATTTTTATTTATTTAACAGTTTATGTACACAAAAACAGGGTGAAATTGAATTCATGGGCATCCTCTGAAGGGGTCATTTTACTCATCATTATGAACAACTTTTACTACGGGACCAAACCTGAAATCGCAAAAAACAGAAATCAGCTGTTCCCCACAGTTTGACGAGTTAAGCGAACATAAATGTAGGGAACATCAGATTTTTTTTTCGCGACTTCATTTTTGGTCTCATAGTAAAAGTTGTAACAACACAACTAACAAAATGGATTATGATAGTATGATCTGTAAAATAAATGATTTGATTTGTCTTTGTCATCTTCCAACGATTGACAAAAACAGAACAATGTTTAAAATACGTTTAGTGCTAAACGCATTTAATGATGAGTGGCGCAAGTAGGCCTTAATATTTAGTTGATCACTAACTTTTAATATTACTCCAATAGTTAGATTTTTACAGTCACAAGAGCTTTCAAAAAAAGAACTAGCTCAGCGAGGCAATAGCTCATCTTTATGAAAATGAAGCAATCCTACTGGTAGGTTTCACACACATCGCTAGGGAGTTCTGTGGGAGGAACACATCCCTGGTGGAAAATCATTACGTAAGTATAATATGTAGGTACCCGCCTAATTATACTCACTTAGGAAGCGTATTCAGTGATTATTTTTATTTATACTGACATATTAATCCTTTCTTTTTAATATAACGTTTTCTTGCACCCCTCCATTGTTGCACAACGAGTTAGAATTATTGTACCGGCCAACAATGATAAACTGAGATTCCAAGATGAAGAGTCGCAACGACCATTAAAGTTTCAAAAGGTTCTCTTTAGAACAATACAGAGAAAATAAAATAATTTATACAGGAAAGCTTAACTTCAAAAGAGTCTTTCACTCAAAAATAAAGCGTGTTGTAGTACCTAAACAAGGTGGAACAATGTTTTGCATAACAAAGGGAAAAAAACACCTAGAGGAAAACATAAAGCCACACTTTATTCGCAGAATACTTATTCAAATGAGGCTGTCCCTTCTAAGTTTGTTTTCAATCAAAAACTCGCGCAGCTTTGTCCCGCTAAACTTTATAAATGAGGCGATTATCCGCGGCGTGGCGTCGCAGGTCCCTCTCGCAATAGGTGTGTGGTGTCCGGCCGCAGCCCCGACGTCGCCGCCCCGCACCCGCCCCGCACCCGCCCCGCCGCCGCCCCGCCGCCGCGCGCCGCCTGCGCCACTCGCCGGCTGCGTCGCGCTGATAAACCGCTGGTCACCTGCGCTGCATGAATTGCAGCGCTTTTTAACTTTCATCCCGCTAAGTCCTTTAAACTTCATCCGCTTTAAACGCCCGCGTTTTATTTATGATTTAGACGCTGACAACTACACAGACAACTTTGTAAAGTTTTCGCAATATCCGACGAGGTAAAAAACTGTGTTTTTAAGTCACAACGCCATTATGTAAAACAGAAAGTCTTCGTATAATTAAATAAATATCAACCGTGCTCGCAGACGGCATTATCTAAAAATTCACAAGTACATACGCAGCCGAGGTTGGTAATAATACGAACGTGAAAAGAGTACAATAACACGAACATAGTCGAGCCTAGGAATAGTACATCGAGATTAGCTCGAGGCTGCAGTCTGATTACGTCGCTATGTAAGACGAGAGCCCGTCGCAGCCTTCTCCGATTCTGAGATGAGAATTTGTATACACTTTTTAGGGTTCCGTACCTCAAAAGGAAAAAACGGAACCCTTATAGGATCACTCGTGTGTCTGGCTGTCCGTCAGTCACAGAATTTTTCACCGCTCCGAATCTACTGGACCGATTAAGTTGAAATTTGGTACACATATGAATTTCTGTGACCCAAACACGGTCGTAAACAAATTGATGTTTAATATGAGGGTCACTTTTGGGAGGCAAATCAGGACATAAAAATAAAAACTTTTGCAAAACCGTGTGTCATATCAAATGAAAAGGCTTGTTGTGAGGATTTTTTATAATTTTAAAACTAATAGTTTTAAAGTTATTTAAGAAAAATTATGAAAATTTACCATTTCCCCCCTTATCTCCGAAACTACTGACCCTAAAATGTTGAAATAATTCAGAAAATAGTTATTTACTTATACATAGATTACAGGAAAACCTATAAGAAGTCTATGGTGTTAAAATAACTTGGTAAAACTCTAAATATTGTGCGTACAAACTTACATTCGCAGTTGGATTGTATGGGGGAACATGTCTTTGAACTACAATGTTAAGTTTGTTCTTGGGATAAATTCATCCCAACTACGGAACCCTTCATTGTGCGTGGTCCGACACGTACTTGGCCGTTTTTTTTTCTGAATAAAGTTACTTTCTTTTCTCGGAGTGAAGTCGCTAATCTCGAGAAGTCAATAATATGCTAATTTAATTCGTCTCCGTCACATATCAGAAGAGTTAATAAGTCGTGTTCCCCGCTGAATAAGATCTCTTGAAATTCTTAAAATAAACGTGTAAAAAGTTTTCTTTTTATTGTAAAGTAAGGGGAAGTGTTATTATTGACGCTCGTACAAAGAAGTCAGCGCAACAAGGTGCTCCTGCATTTGTTCTATCTCAAGTATTATATTGTGCCCTGGGCACTTCCCCACTCGCGCCTTCCGTAACTTTCTTTACAATTTCCTTCTTGAGATTTTCTGTTCAATTAAATTATATGAATTCAATTCCGCAGTTTTTCATGGATCTATTTTGCGATCCGCGTTAAATATTAAGTTAGTAAGTATCGGAATAAAAAAAATAAATGGAATAAAAGTGGGCAATCGCCTGTTCAAAATGAATTGCAAACAATATTACATTTTGGAAGCAATCTACGTTAACCCAAAAGGGAATGATGTGGCAGCTCTTTATATTGCAATTTTTGTGTCCAAACAAAACGAATTTGCCGCGCAATCAAAGCGGGAATCCGATTGATGACATGGCGGAATAATTGTTTCGTGAAATTGAAAATATCGCGGCTTGTATTCTGTGTAACACCTTAAAAAACATACTTTTGAACGCAATTTGGGAAGTCGCTCAACTTTGATATAAAAGTATAATGGAAAGAGAAATATAACGCATAGGTATGTTCATGCAATAATCTAGTATGTGGATTACTTTTTATCTCTTCTGGGTCGAATTGATACTTACTTTTATCGCAACAGGGGAGTCTCACGCCATGCAAACATAATGTCTACCTACGATTTCTATTTCAGCATAACATGTAAGCACACATACGAAAGCGTAACTCTGACATATCTGTCGCGTAACTCCAAACTCAATCTATAAACAGTGTAATGGTAAAACTAAACTAAAACATCGGAACGTCGCACCTGTGACAAGTACAATAAAACTTTACCAATAAGCCATATTTCACAGTCGACTTCAATCTCAAATACCAATATATTATGAGGCGATTTCCTACGTAGGTAGGTCAAAGAATCGGAGATAAGTTATCGGGGTCCCGCATATTCATAGTGTCGGAGTTGGTGCGGTGTCGCTTCGGATTACATAAACTGCGGGTAGTCTCGATGTGTTTGTGCCCATCTAAGTAGGCAACTTGCGCCCGCAAAGCTCTTTGGAAAAGAGAGTCCTCGTGAAACGTTTTCTTTTTCCTAACTACGAGGTTTGTGGAGCGAGTGAACGACACAGCTATAGTTATGTCTGTTATGTCAAACACGTGGGCCGTCGCATCACTGGAGTACAAAATGTAATGTAAATAAAACGCCACCGACACAGCTTAGCGCACTGTTGCAGTTTGAATATTCGAATTTGGAATACTGAATGTACTAAAAACCGTTGTTGCTGGCTGCCAGGAACTGCTTGCTATGCCAATATAAATACTTAAAAGGCATACTGTCTTTTTTATTGATGTGTAACATCATTCCTCTTGCTTATTGTGAGAGTGATTTCGTGAAAAGGGACGGAAGTGTGTAACAGGAAGTGACAGCTTGAGCATGGAATAAGTAAGTATTTTTAAATGGCATGGAATTAGTAAGTACTATATAGATTTTAAGTAGAAGGGGTCGAATTCGGACCAGTGGGCGACCAATAGTAATGAATAGTTTAGTTTTAATCTTGGTCTGGCAGTTTGAGTCATTTAAGCGGCCTACCCAAATGTCCTTTCTTTGGTATTGTTCGTCGAATCGTTGAGCTCCTTAAGTTCTGAGTTGAACTGCACGATTACTGACAAATGCGTGCATTGACTGGATAGGTCCACTCATTCTGTGTGGTTCTTTCCTCAAAATACCATTTCAGACACCGATCTACATGGTCTTCACATGATCTGACCAAGATTATGTCTGGACTTTAAAAGAGACTGTGACCTCTGAGTTTGTTTCGGCCTTTCTTCTCAGAGTAGTCAGATAGCAAACGCCGAGCTCATCTAGTTTTTCTTTTCTAAATATGATTGACGTGTAAAAGTGTTTGTACAAACCTACTTACAGAAAATAAAATCATGTCATTTCATTTCAATAATTATTCGAATAAATATTTCAGTATTCAGCTTTCTGAAATTTTGAGGTTAATTTCTGTGGCTGCTCATTTGCTTATTACCAAGGTTAAATGTCATATGTTACACATTTTAAGCGACTACTGTAAGGTTCGCTCGTTGTTTCTACAATGGTTTTGCTAGTGAAAAGATTACATTTGAGAATATTAGAAAGCCTAATCGGTATTAAAATCTAAACAAAAGACTACCCATAATACCACTTCTGAAAACAATTAAACCTTACAGAATAAACTCTTAATGAAAACCGACTACAGTGAACGGAAAAAGGGAAACTATAAAATTTTTCCTTTATTGTGAGTATAGCCGATACAGAAAACCGCGGCTGCTAATAAAACTGTTCATATGTACCTAAGTGATAATTACCATAATGTAATTCCGCTGGTTTTCTTTGCTAATTCCATAAACAAACTGAATAAACGAGCCACTAGAGGTCTGCGTTGCTATCCGATTAGTATTTATTAGATTGAAATCGTTCGATCTAATATTTTGTTATTAGCTCATTTGTTTTTGATCATTCAAACTTAACGTAGAATGTTAATGATGATTAACGAAAGGCTTACTTTTATTTGATTTCAGGCTGATTGAGAAGTTAAATGCATTGATTTATATCGACTTTAAAAAAGGTAATTACCAAGAGCTTTGTAAACCGTTGTACCTCATTTTTTAACCAACTTTCACAAAGGAGGAGGTTATATGTTCAGGTGTGTGTTTTTTTTTTAATGTATGTTCACCGATTTCTTCGTCAAATGTGGACCGATTTTTTTTTTTAATGGATGTGCTCTCGAGATAGTAATTCCCTGAAAATCGAGGGAAATCCTTAAATTTTATAGGCATTCCTATAGTGATTTGGGTATTTTTTATAGTAACTCGTGTATTTGCTCTCGGAAAGCATCATTTGGTGAAGTGGAATATCAGTTCCACTCATCACCTGTGGTCATCTGCGGACAGATGACCACCGGAGCTACTTAATAATAAGTGTTTCACGGGTTGCGATTCGATTAGGTACTTTAATATGGTTGCTAAGCTATTTAAGCTCGTCACAATGCATGATGGTGAAGTGGAGCTGATGGTGATTTCACCATCAGCTCTAGTTCTCCTTGTTGTTACCAGGAGAAGTCCTCAACAATTAACTAATTAAATTATTAATAGGGAAAACAATATTTTGTAAAAGGTGATTAGCAGTTGAAATTAGGCTATTGTAACTTAGATAAATTACAAACGGACTGTGGGAAACTGTCTCGGATAAGAAAAGTGACAGAAATTGAGCAAAGAAAGGCTTCATATGAGAAAATGTGGGTATAGCACAGGAGTAAGAACCTATGTTTTATTGCGATAGAAACCACGTGTTTGATCTATTTTGGCTTCTTCCACAGCATTATGTCGAATGGCATTTTACTGTGGGGTCGGACTGCTGACATTGAATTCATCTTTATTTTGCAAAAGAGAGCTGTCATAGCCATTTATAATCTACGTCGCCCCAAAACTTAGGGAATTATTTAAAAGGATTAATATTATGTATCTTGCCAGTTCATTTATGAAAATATTATTTAAGTAAAAAAACATATACATCTTTTCAATCAAATTTGTGATAGATATAATTTTAATACTAGAAATAAAGATAAAATAGATAAACCCTTTTTCCGATTATATATCTAAAGTACATACATCTTTTATGGGGCACTGTGTGTTACAACAAAATACCTTGTGATATATTGCAATTAAATGAAAGAAATTTATTAAATATGGAGGCCTTGGCAGAGAGCTCAACTTTGTGCCCTTTGGCGTCGAGACCCTCGGTCCGTGGGGTCCCAGTGTGCATAAGTTATTTGCGAAAATCGCGAAATGTCAAGTTGATGTAACTGGTGACCGAAAAGACGGAGGCTTTCTCGCGCAACGCGTCAGCATTGCAATTCAGCGAGGAAATGCCGCCAGCATCCTCGTTACAATGCCCCGAGGGCCTTTTTTAGGCTTAACTTAGTTTTAATTCAATTTAGTTACTGTTAATAATCATCATGTAATTTGTTTATGTAAATAAATATACCTACGTTATTTAATGAGAAAAAATTAAAACTTATATTAAAAAGTACGAGGACACTTTGTAAGCAAGCACATTACAAATTATAGGATTATATCCAAGATAAGAATGCTTGGAAACATGCTGGTCCTGTTCCATAGCACAATCTAGATAGACAAAATCAAACTGGTTGTTAAGTTAATTGCATAAATATTATCTTTGTGACATTGATTTTAAATTGTATGACTACTTTACCACACCCACTGACATAATTAGAACATGTTAAAATTTTATGAAAATCGTCTACTTTTACAATGTTTGTAAATATGTGAGCACCACATGGTGCTCTCACACATCTATCACATAATTAATGTATCTGTCTTGCTTCATTTTTTATTATTTGATGTAGTAATTTATTGTGGGTACATCGTCTTCACATATAATTATATAATTAATGTATACAAAATATTTCAAAGAAGTAACGTTGGAGTTTCTTGCCCATTCTTCTCCACACGAAACTACATTTAGGAATGGGCAACTAGAATCAAAATTTTTTATGAAAATGTTGACATTTAAAAGTGTCTTTTATGTACCTATTTGAAAAAAAATATTTGACTTTGACTTTGTTATAAACGAATCCAGGCTTGAAAGTACTGAAAATATATATATATATTTTTTATATCGAAAAAAAATGGCTAACATCGAAGTACAGCATGAGTGATACTCTATAATTTCCTGTAGTCATACAACCCGACCAATACCTAATGACGAACAAAATTATAGAGTAGCTATTTAATAGGTTGTTACAGTCACATCAAAGAAATAATGACATCCTTCAAAGAAATCATGACATCAATTACAAGAAATCAATATGATTCACTACTGTATTTGTAGGTAAGTAGGTCAAAAAAGAAGACATCACTGAGTGTTACTGAGATTTTAAAGTTAAATTGTAATAAAATTATTTTGTGGGCTTTTCCATATTTCTTTCATAATTCTAATGTACATGTGGTACCTTCAATAACTGTAGCACTAATGCTTTAACTATTTACAATAATTGTACGAAGAAGGGTCCATGTGTCACTAAGGCAAATTCATGTCCTAATGTGGAGTCCGCAAGTAGTAGGATCTCATTACCTGGTGATGGCATGGGAGTCTTGGGGCTCACTCTGGCTGTTGATTTAAACTAGATAGTAAGACAACAGAAGAAACTGAAAAGAGTATAGTTGTACCCAGCAACAACAAGGTGTCTTCTTGCTCTCAAATAGTTAAGTATAAAAAAGGGTCTTTTTTTTTTTGGGTGCGAAATTTTCAAATAAATTCTCCCGCTCTGGGCGGAGCGGTAGGATGTGTCAGACTCTTACTGACTAAAACCCCGTGTTCTTTCCGTTGCCTGTGTTGCCAGGGGCCTTGGTAACCCTTTTGGTCTTTCCCGCAACCCCGGCAGGCATCGGCCCTAGTGGAGCCCTACACTTGTGCTGACGACATCTCTTTGAAGCGTGCGTGGAACACACGTAAAAAAAAAGAAAAAGGGGTCTAAGCAGAACTCCTTGAAATATTTCATCAAAATATTCAAGGTTTTTCTTTCAAACAATTAGAAATTGAACTATTTTTAGAAAAAAAACTATGTTTGAAATTATTTGTTTAACAGAACATTGGTTGAAAGATTATGAAATGCTGCTTATCAATGCTGCTTGGGTTTCACTAATCTTAGTTAAAAATTCTATTAAATCTAAGACTAGTATAGTTGAAGATACACGTATAGTTGATCTTTCGGTGGAACATAACATTTAATTGTGTTGTGTTGAGCTGGATAAGCATGTAGCTAGAGAAGTGTGCGTTTACAGACCCCAAATTATCAAAACTACTCCATATTTGAGTCTTTAATGGATTATGTTCTAGCAAAACTTGCAACTGGCAAAAATCACAAATTATCTGTTGTGGCTTAATAGCAGTTGATTATTAATTCTCTTTGAAATTAATGATAATTTTCCCAAATGTGTTTTCAGAACCAACCGACATAACTAAAAATTCTGCTACATGTATTGATAATGTTTTCTGTTCCTGCGACTACTTAGATAAAGCCATTGTAAATTATCTCCCTTCTGATCACAACGGTCAAATCGTTGCTAACAACACACAATTACAAAAAAATCAGACACAATCTATACAAATAACACCCAGCAATCTAAATATTATATTAAATAATAACCTAATTAGTAAATTAAGTATATATACCGGGCCATATTAAAAACAATGTAAATGAATTATAATTATGAGGAATTATTTTCGGTAGTTCAATAATACTTTAAAAAGAAAACAAAAACTATTTGCCCAATTTTTTTTTTCAGTGACTGGTTATCTAAGGGTATCAGGATAAGTAAGGAATAATTGTTTGAGCTGTATGGCCTTAAGCCTTACATTAACTCTGAAACTTTTAATAAATACGTTGCTACTTAATCCAAAACTTTAAAAAATACCTGCAAGGTGGCTTAAACCTTGTACATTAGCAACAAGATCAAATCAACCAATAATAAAATAAAGACGGTTTGGAAAATCATCATTAATGAAACTAACAAGAATAAGACATAATACTGATTTCACTCAAGAAACTTCACGTGGTCTCATAAGCACAAACAAAGAAGTTGCGCAAGAATTTGTAAATTTGTTTACCAGTATCCCACTTAAAACTAATGAAACCCTAAATTCCTCGCCCTCGCGTTCTATTGATTTTAGCAAACGTTTCATCCCACCCGATTGAATTTAATTCAAGCATATAAACCCCATAACAGTAATAAAAGCTTTATTATTTCAAATAAACCAATTACAGGTACTTTTCAGTTGTCAAGGAGTCGGTCAGTCAGAAAGATAAAGCCAGCCCATTCCAAAGCGTAGCAGGTACCTATGGAGAAGAACGGGCAAAAAACTCCATGGACACTCTTTTAAATTATATCGTTACAAAAATATTAGTTACATCTTTAATGTTGAATTTATCTCTACGTTTGAGGACGATGTAAAAAAAAGACGCACATGTTAAAAGCGTCCAGAGTACAGCAAACAGAAACAAAAAAAAAACGTAAACAAAATAATTAAAATGAGCCGTGGTATTTTCAAATGTGATTTACATTTGAAAATACCACGGCTCATTTTAATTATTTTGTTTACGTTTTTTTAATTCAATTAGATGTGGTTGTGGAGCAGGACCAGCATTGAGCCAAGCATTTTTATCAGCGATTTTATCCCTCGCTATGCCTGCCTGCATAGTGTACGTTTTATACAAGATTTGAATTTCGTCGCGTTCAGTTGGGGAGGAATTATACATTTTAAACAGTAACCCGTGAAAGATGAGTCTAGTTTAGCCAGTCTGAAATCTGATTGAACTAATAGATCCTTTTTTCTCACGTACATGATGTTTTTATAGATACATTGACAAGGTATCGTCATGATGTTAATATCCTTAAACAGAAAACCCAAAATCTATTTTTATATGAAAACCGAAAACGCGTCTAAAATATTACTAACACACCACCATCCATAAGTTCTCGTAGATATTAGTCGCGAGTTTGTCTAGCGAGATGGATTACTATGCGCAGGCACGACGCTGGCACACCTCACGACCGAGGATCAAAGCACCCGACCAACTTGCACTTCCGACTTGTTACAACATGTCACATGTTGCTAAAGCAGGGTTAATTAAAATAGCTTGTCTCTAGTTCGCTGGAAAAATTGTGGGTTAGGAAAATGGATTAGTTTTATGTTTGGTAAATTTGTGTTAGATTGTGTTTAAATACCCACTTTTTAAATACCCACTGGCTATAGCATTTTCTGTGTTAGTAAACATGTACCAATGCAAAAATGGATCATTTCGCTTTATAAAGTTTTCGAAGATTTTAATCCAAACCCTAAAACCAATACTTTTTGCCAGGGGCCTCAGTAACCTTTTAGTACCTTCCCGCGACCCCGGCAGGCATCGGCCCTAGTGGAACCCTGCACTTGTGTTGCCGACATCTCTTTGAGGCGCTAGTGGAATACAACGCGCCGTCGACCCGGGCCTGGTCCTCACCGGATGGTGAGCTACCCATTGCTCACCGTCCGCAAGCCCGCGCCTACGGTGGCCGGAAATCCGCCCGGGATTCTCGACGCCCAGGGCGTCTCCTGCGGCGGCAAGAGGGCGCGAAATTTGCCTTTCCCTCAACCGTCCCGCCTCCTCCTTCGCGAGCTTTACTGCTTCGCAGAAGGAGGTGACGGCTGCCCGCCCATGCCCATCGCTCGCTCCGTACCATGGCCTGAACCAGGTCCGGACGCGAGAACTTTTGCCTCCAGATCCCATGGCGACAATCCAGCAAGGAGGCTCGCTGCCTCACAGAAGACCTTGCGGTATCCCCGGACCAGCCGGATGGCCATGTCTCTTTTGGCCGCGCTCAACCGGCGGGCTGGCCGCAGCGCCAGGAAACGCGCCCACACAGGAGCCCCGTAAAGGGCCATGGACCGCACTACCCCCGCGTAGGGCCTCCGGCAGGAGGCGTTTGGACCCCCTAGATTGGGCAGGAGCCGCTTCAAGGCAGCCCCTGCCCGCTCCAGTTTGGGAGCCAAACGTCGGAAATGCTCCACGAAGTTCCACCGGCTGTCGAGGACGAGTCCCAGGTACTTCATCGTTGACTCGACGCCGATTTAAACCCCTTCTACCGTTATTTGGGATCCCGACGGTGGCGCGTTCCGAGGGCCATGAAAACACATGGCCTCGGACTTGTGCAGGGCCACCTCGAGTCCCAATTGCCGGATCCTTTCGACGATTGTCGCAACCCCGCGTACCGCTACTTCGGCCGCCGCCTGGTGCGACCTCCCTTGCGCCAGGACCAATGTGTCGTCAGCGTAGCATACCACGCTGACGCCGCTAGGGAGGTCGGCGCGCAGCACCCAGTCGTATCCGATGTCCCACAGATGCGGCCCCAGGACCCATCCCTGTGGGACACCGCACGACATCTCTTGCCGGTTCCACACTCCCTGGTGACCAGGGTAAATGACGGCCCTGTCCGTCAGATAGGGCTCGACCACACGACAGAGGTAGGTCGGCATCCGGTGGTACCGGGGTGCCTCCCTGATGCTACTCTAGGTATTGAAGGCATTGGCGATGTCTAGAGACACCGCCAAGACGACCCCATCCTGGGCAACAGCATTCCCCGTCGTAAGGGCTCGCACGCGCATGATAGCGTCCACGGTAGAGCGCCCCCTGCGGAAGCCAAACTGGCTCTCCGCCAAATCCGGCCCCACCCGGACCAGCTGGCCGAAGAGGCGGTCTGCAATGACTCTTTCAAAGAGCTTGCCCACCTCGTCGAGCAGCACGATGGGCCGATAAGCGGACGGAGAGTCCGCAGGGCACACTGCCTTCTGTATGTTATATTAATTTTGAAAACCAATACTTAAAATTTAAATTAATATAACTTTAATGATGATTCATAGTAAAAACTACCAATCAAACTTATCAATCGATCTGTAAACCGAGACAAATAAATGACCATCAAAACATAGCATTATCCTTTATCAACAACAAGTTAAATAACAATAACAAATGACAGTTAATAACACAAACCTGACATCATTACAGCAAATAACAACTATTATTCAAATTCCCGTCAATAATGATCGTATAAATGGCATGCATTATAAAAAGCTCGAAGTTAATAACGGGCATTTAGTCCGTTATTCATCTATCAAAATGAATGCCTAATGAAAACGTCGAATTTGAATATTAACGAACGAAATGTACTAACTAAAATATTATTTGATAGATGCCTGCAGTAGTACGGTGCAGGCCGATAATTGAATGATGAAATATTAACATACGTAATAGATACAGACTATATTGTAGATATGCAGTGCGTTGCGTATGGGTAATGTAATAGTGTTTGAATTCAGTGTCAAAAGAGGTCATGGTTTTGTTATTTTTGTGAAAAAGGAAAGTTCTATTGTTTGCTTTTTAATTGGTGAAGGACAGCTAATGAGACACAACTGATTTTTTATTGTTTGACTCCGAATCGGTGTCGCGTGGGGCTGGTTAGATAAACTAGTCTATTCATTCACGGTTTTGGTAAAAACACAAACCAAATTCTTTAAAAAAATCCACAATCGAAACCCGAGCATAAAAATGTGTTCTTAACAATAAAGAAAATTATTTTAAAAACCCGACTACAAACCACATTACTGAAAAGAGCAAAACAAGCATTATTTTAGCAATCGGGTTTTTCGTATTTTTTAAATAATCTGCTTTATTTCAAACTTTTAGTTTTATTAATACATACATATTTGGAATTTTTCATTACTAGCTTTGATTTGATACCAATATTGTCATAATTTATTTTTTAAAAAGCCTTGTTTTTTTGTATTTGCAGATGCAATGTACATATAAATATTATCAAATCTAACGCCACCTCATAAGTTAAAATCCATCAAACCGTTTACGCTACAGAGCGTGCCAAAGAAATAGCCATACATACATACATTCATAGTCTCGAAAACATTATCCTCCTTCTGGGGCAGTTGGGTAAAAACAGAACAAAAAAATCATATTAATTATAATATTATTTAAGGCGAATAAAAGAGCAATAATCGCTCGTATATCAGTGGCACATAATTTTATGAAATTCAGCTGAACCATTCCAATCTATGATCAACAGTACATTGTTGATAAAAAATACACACTGAGATATAGACCGGACATTCAAATTAAACATCTGCGTTTGCTTTACAATTGTTGCGTATTTTTCCATTTTCAAAACTGTACAATTTCTGTATAATATTTTTTATAAATATTATACAGAAATTATACAGTTTTGAAAATGATTGAAAGAATGTAATTAACTATTGACTCTCTTTTTATTTTGGCTGCTGAAATTAAAACTAAAAACGTAGTACAAAGTTTTGTGTCCGAAAATGTGCCCGATATTTTAGTATATTGTGGTATTTTACGACTTCCACGCGAACGAATACACGGGTTGAAGCTAGTTATAGGGTTTTAAATAAAAGTCTGAGCCACTTTGTTTCATAACTTAAATCGTATGTCAATAAATATTCCATAACATTAATTAATACACAAATATTACAAAGACTTAAGGGTGTAAGGGGGAGCACACAACAACCGGGCTCCCCAAATGTCAACCTCACCTGCGCGCGGTACACCCTGCCACTGACAGACGAGGCGCTGGCGACCGACCGATGGCGGTATAACCATCCAACAAGCCAATTTAAATTCTTCAGAGCGATGACGGGCAGCAGCATCATCGCTGCGAAAGGATTGGCACTGCGGTCACCAACCCGCTTGCCCAGCGTGGTGACTACGGGCATTAAAACCTCCCTATGAAAAAAGTGCCAAAACAATGGCCCCCAGTTCCCGGTGGTCCCGCTATTCCTGGTCAAGGTAGCGGTCACGGTTACGGCGGGACGGGGGGTGCGAAGAATCCCCGGGCTACGGCAGGCTACCAACGACGACTACATCTGGCCACGTACAATGGACGTTCGATGAGGCTGGACCATCACCTTGCCGAACTCGAGGTAGAGTTAGGTCGCATTAACTGGCATATACTGGGGTTATCTGAAGTCCGAAGACAGGGGGAGGACACGATAACCCTGGAGTCAGGTCACCTATTCTACTTTCGCGAAGGTGATCAGCTCTCCCAAGGCGGTGTTGGCTTCCTTGTTAACAAGGAACTCACTAACAGCGTTGTGGAAATCAGTAGTGTGTCGACAAGGGTAGCGTACCTAGTACTGAAACTCACTGACAGGTACTACCTGAAAGTGATACAGGTATATGCGCCGACTTCGTCATACTCTGACGAGACAGCCGAGGCCATGTACGAGGACATTGCCAAGGCAATGCACAGTACTACAAAGGCCCACTACAACGTTGTTATGGGTGACTTCAATGCCAAAGTGGGAGTACAAGAATGCGGCGAAACAAAAGTTGGTCCGTTCGGTTTGGGGCGCAGGAATCACAGGGGGCAAATGCTGGTCAACTTTTTAGAGTCTCAGGGGCTCTTCTTGATGAATTCGTTCTTCGAGAAGAAACCCCAAAGGAAGTGGACCTGGCAGAGCCCCGATAACGTGACAAGGAACGAGATAGACTTCATTATGACGGATAAGAGGCACATATTTAGAGATGTCTCTGTGATCAGCAGGTTTGATACTGGAAGCGATCACAGGCTTGTCCGAGGCACTCTAAATATCAATTTTCGTGCTGAGAGAATCCGCATGATGAGGCCTACTCTCCGACCTACGCAGCTTCAAGCCGCTCTAGGATCCGAAAAGTTCCAACTGGAACTTCAAAATCGATTCGCCCTCCTGGAAACCACAGGCACTGTCGATGAGAAGGCCGACGAGGTGGTCAAAGCACTACGCGTCGTGTCCCGCAGACTTTTCCCGTCGCAACGAAAAATTAAGGTGTCCAAACTTTCCTCGGAGACTCTCGGACTTATGAGGGAAAGACGAGAGTTACCATCTACGCCACCGTCTTCGTCAGATAAGAGGGCCTTAAACCTAAAAATTAGAAAGCTGACGCGACGCGACCTTCGGTGCTCTAACACTCGTGACATTATGGTCGCGATTGAGCAGAACCGAGGGTCGAAAGTGTTCGCTCAGGAATTAGGGAGGTCCCATCTGACGAAACTGAGAACTGCGGATGGTAGGATCGTGACTTCAAAGTCCGAGATACTTGAGGAAGTCGAGGATTTCTACGGGCACCTGTACTCAACGCGGACGGCGAAACCAGCGGGGCATAGTGAAGATGACCATCGAGCCGAACTAACGCGCCACTACACGGAAGACATCCCAGATGTCGACCAGTGCGAGATTAGGGCGGCTCTCGAGCAGCTAAAGAACAACAAGGCACCTGGTGATGACGGCATAACGACAGAGCTCCTTAAAGCGGGCGGGGCTCCAGTCCTGATAGAGCTAGCGAGTCTCTTCAACTCCGTCATCCAAGAGGGTACAACGCCGGAGGCGTGGAGCAGAGGTGCGGTGGTTCTGTTCTTCAAAAAAGGCGACAAAACCTTGCTGAAGAAAACCTTGCAAAACTACGCGTAACAAAATAACTATGGTTGACGGCGGCAGGCTGCAGCGCTAGGTGTCAATGACCTTTTTCTCGGCTATGAGGTATGCGATCGCTTCGTTTCCTTTTAATCCCGGTAGTACGTTCCCGTGGGATATTTCCCGATATCCACGCGGGCGAAGCCCCGGGCAAAGCTAGTATAATATACATAATGATTCATTTGTGAGCTTCGGTATAATATATTTCTTACATTTCATATAGGATAAGAGATATGGTCCTATATAAGATCCTAGACATATGACAGTGTATTATCCCACTTAGAATCATAAATCATTGTCAACCAGTTCAGTGTTAAACAAGATCAAGTTTTAAAAATTGTATGGATATTTGTCGTAAAAACGAACAGGTTAGCCCAATCATAAGTTTGGTTAATAGAACAAAGAGTAGGTACTTGCTTTTTATGTCTGCAATAGTCACTTTCAAAGACATTGTGGGTGGATTGTAATGAGACTTCGAGATTAAAATGTATCTCGATATTACTATCCCAACTGCTCCTATATACATTTAAACAAAGTAGGTATGTCTACTTGGAGTCAGTAATCTTCTTATTTATTTGTCTGCTGAATAAAGCAAGAGTAGTTGCATGCCAGCAATAAAAATTAAACTTTTGCGACTCTTGTTTCTTAGGGTTCCGCTTGCGTCTTAGGAAAACGTCTTAAACACATCATGGAAAATTTACCTACTGATACTGATTTTAACAAAACCGGCCAAGTGCGTGTCGGACAACGCACAATGAAGGGTTCCGTAGTTGGGAAGTTGGGATGAATTTATCCCAAAAACAAACTTAGCATTGTAGTTGAAAAACATATTCCCCCATACATAGATAAATGCCACTGTCAATTCTCCAACTGCACATTTAAGTTGGTCGACTATTACTCGTTAACTTTTAAAGCCCACTTAGCTATGATAGTTTTCCTATTATATGTACTACTGCCATGGATTTTTTCACATCTCCATAAACAACCATTTAGCAGGCAGGGGGACTGAGGCGCCACGACGTCCTCACCTTCCGCCTGACGCAGGTCCTCACCGGACACGGCAGCTTCGGGAGGTTCCTGTGTCGGATAAGGCGGGAGGAAACGCCCGGGTGTCACCACTGTGTGGATCGACCGGAGGACACGGTGGAGCATACGGTGGAGGTCTGCCCAGCTTGGGCAGAGCACCGCCGTGTCCTCGTGGAGGCGATCGGCGGCAGAGACCTCTCGCGTCCGGCCCTGGTTCAGGCCATGGTACGGAGCGAGAGGGCATGGGCAGTCGTCACCTCCTTCTGCGAAGCAGTAATGCTCGCGAAGGAGTAGGCGGGATGGTTGAGGGAAAGGCAAATTTCGCACCCTATCGCCCCTAACCGCCGCATGAGACGCCCTGGGCGTCGGGAATTCCGGGCGGATTTCCGGCCACCGTAGGTACCTTTGCCGTACCCTTGCGGTCGGTGAGCAATGGGTAGCTCAAATGTAGGGGTCCACTAGGGCCGATGCCTGCCGGGGTCGCCGAAAGGTACTAATGGGTCACCGAGGCCCCCGCAACACAGGCAACGGAAGATATACGGGTGGGTTTTATTCAGTAAGAGTCTGACACACCCTACCGCTCCGCCCAGAGCGGGAAAAGTTATTTGATGATTTCCCACCAAAAAAAAAAAGGGGGGGGACTTGACTCTAATAAAAATAAGCACTTTAATGTTTAATACTACACAAACGGATCCTTAAGTCGAAAAGTGATGTTCATAAACCCACAATATTTTTGAACGGCCTATCCAACGTTATCCCACATCATGGGAGAGAAGAGAAAAAGAAATATAATTCCCACATTACGTCCAAGCGATTA
This sequence comes from Atethmia centrago, assembly GCA_905333075.3. Taxonomy (NCBI): domain Eukaryota; kingdom Metazoa; phylum Arthropoda; class Insecta; order Lepidoptera; family Noctuidae; genus Atethmia; species Atethmia centrago. The sequence goes on along the minus strand of HG995378.1, from coordinate 20,907,502 downwards.
CCTCCCTTGGACGTAATGTGGGGATTATATATATATATTTTTAATTTTCAAGTTTTTATTTTAGCACTTTGTTGGCGTGATTAATATGTATATCTATGCCAAATTACAGCTTTCTAGTATTAAGCGTCACTGGGCTACAGCGGGGACAGACAGACAGACGGAAATGGCGAAACTGTAAGGGTTATTTACTACGGAACCCTAAAAATAACACTTTTTAATTAGTTACTTACTACCTACCTACTACTTAAGTTTCAATTGCGGATAAAGGTTTCTAAAAAACGGTAATTATAACGGAAACAAGGTGTCAAACTGAAAACATTAATAGTTGGTAATAAAAACGCTCAAAGCGAAAAATAAATGTTATTCTCATAAAAAATACAACAAAAGTTAAAAATATAAGAAAATGGATGAAAATATAACGAACATACTCGCTCATGATTAAATCGCACTTGACTGCTTTTTCTATAGCCAGACTTGAGCGGGTAATAATGGAACGAGCAATTCGAGAGCAGACGATACGATATCTAACTATGTTCATTGCACTTTCGCGACATCTACCAACACTATAATGTTTCACTTTTACCGACTTGTATTATTTCAAACTACGTAAAACAACGATAATTTTGCTAAACAAAAACTGATATACGAGTATCTCCTGGGTGTAATGAACGCACGAGTATTTAAAGCCATTATGTTTTATTAAATGAACACAAAGAGTATTTTAGGGTGTTTGTGTAGCAGTTTTGGTATACGTACTTATTCTGATACCTTATTAAAACTGTCACATACATAAAAAAAACAGAATATCACGCCTGTGTAATCCCCGAAGAGTTAGGCAGAGATGTAAGTACATATAGTACACCCATTTCGCCAAAACTGTCAATGTAACATTTAATGTGCTTGAGTTTCCTGCCCATTCTTCTCCATACGAAACTACCTTTTGGAAGGGGCAACTAGAATCAATTATATTTTTTTGTAAATTTGGACGTTCAAAAATGCCTTTTATGTGTCTATTTGAAATAAATAATTTAACTTTCACTTCGACTTTGAAGTCAAAAGAGAATTTTCTTTTTGAGGTAATTCAACAATTAAATTACGTTATAAAAAGCTGTGCTTAAGTAAATGTTATATTTACTTCATGTGTAAAATACTCCATTCCATTCCTGGAAACAAACGTTTTCCGTTAACATCACTGAAAGCCTAGTGGTATGACCGTCGGACTGCCAAGTCATAGGCCTCGAGTTCGAACCCAAGGCACGCACCTCTGACTTTGCGGATTTCTGTGCGTATTGTATAATTATCACATGCTTAAAAACGGTGATGGAAAACATTGTGAGGAAACCGTCAAGCCTGAGAGATATTTCTCGACGGCATGTGGAGCCAAGTCAGAGGCCCGTGGGCGGTATATAAACTGTGACACGTAACTGATTAACTGTTATAAACTGTAACAACAAACCACGCGAAAAAAAAAAGAATTACCTAACCAAGATTAAGTTAATGTATCTTTGGTATATAACATTACCAGCAATCTAATCTCTCAAAAAATACGTGACTCATGCCAGGTAATTTAAAATTAACTTAAAACACGTGAACAAAATAAGCAGATTTCTCTATAATTCGGAGCACACCTGAGCTAAATTCCCGCTACGTGCGGCACTACACTACCTATGACGGACAGTATAATCTGACAAGGAAATCTAGTTTACTCGCTAATCGGCCAACGCTGCGCCACCGAAATTTTGTCGAACTGAACTAGAAAATGTATCACTTTATTTACCTTCACCAACCGCCGAAAAAGTCAGCACTTCTTGATTCAAAGAGATAGAAAAATAAATTATTTAAAAAACATAAAACCCGACTGCAAAAACACATAACTGAAAAGGGAAAAACAAGCATTTATAATCTATAAAATTTTGGTATCGCAGGCGGGGACAATCAAAAATTACACCATATTTCAGGTTATTCGACTGTCCCCGCCTGCAAGACCAAAATTATATAGATTATAATGCTTGTTTTTCCTATATTTTTTTATTTACTCATTACTAGCTTTTATTTGATACCAATATTGTTGCAATTAATTAAAAAAAAAAACTTTCCCTCCTTTTTTTGTATTTGCAGATTCAATTTATAAATATTATATAGCCTATGTCACTCCCACAATTAAGAAGAATCTAAGGACACCTCATACGTTAAAATCCATCAAGCCGTTTAGGCTACAGAGCGTGCCAAAGAAATAGACATACATACATACATACATACTCTCGAAAAACATTACCCTCCTGAGGCAGTCGGGTAAAAATGACAAGATTTTCAAGAATACTACATGATTAATTGAGTAATACCAATAACAGAAGCCTAGTAACTATATTTCAGTCACAATATGCATATCTAATCCAGAATACACTTAACCTAATCTACTTAATACCAAACTGCATTGTAAACAAGATGGCGACTTGTAATCGAGTACCGCTAGTATAACTAACTCGCGTGTACGAGCGGTAGCGTCGTCAATAATTCATGCGGTAGGCACGTCGTACCCGCCAGCCGTTCCTAATTGATTCCTGATGCGGTGAGCTGATCGCATCACTGACTCCTTGTACTGCCCTCCCAGGACCCGTCCGCTTCATTACGCACTTACAGGCTCGAGCAGAATGAGGAATATCGTAAGAAATAATTTTATTATAAAATTTCATGTGAGCCTCTGTTCTCGGGGAGCGATGAGCGTGGCTTTTTGCATTTTTTTTGCAAATTAATTACTCGTAACTTGATAAGCAGCTAAGCATGGTAAGTAGATTAGTTAGCATTCGCTAGACTTAACTACGTCAAAAACTCTCATAGTAACCCATCAACAGTTATCCTATTGTAATAAGCGACGCACTTCACACAGAAAAGGTATTTCGAATATTTACGAACAAAGTACCGTTGAAATTCAAAACTGAGTCGCTGAGTAAACAATCCGTAATTTCAATTTCAAATACACTTAAAAGTTCCATTTTGTTGGAAACTTATGCGGTGCAACTGATTGTCATTCGTGGCACATACATAATCCCGCCGGAGAGTCCATGATCTTGAACGGGGACTGACAGCTGGCCGCGGCCTTATTCAGGAATCCTATGCTGATACGCAACGTTAATCGAATTCGAATACACGGCCACCGCTGCCGTATCCGTGTCCATCACGACTAACTCGGTTACCTTGCTGTCCGAACGAGCAAAAACTTTAGCGCTGCAACTTAAATCTGGATTGTATTTTACATCGTGTTTCGAATATCATGTTTTACTGAACCATATAAAAAGAAAGATGGCGCCCATAAAATATAATGATCTCTCGTTGGAATTAATGTTATTAGAGTGCTATACGTATGATTTGAAATTGCTTGTTGCTTCCATTCCTATACTACCATATTCGTACATCATTCTTTCAATTCGGAACACACACTTGCCAGACCATTATGGAATCCATCAACGTTTATCCTCCTACCAATTGTATCTTCAAATCCAGTACCACCACTTTCATTGGACCACACAAGACAGTAACAGACAACCCGTTTAACTTCAGTACTGGTCGTAAATCACAGAATAGTACCGTCCGATGCCCTTCCTTGCTCGTTACGGTACTACGTGACTTATGGAAATAACGGCTCGTGACAGCTAGTTGACTTACAGCTCTAATTGTGATATGCACTCCTTATTGTGTGAACCACGCGTAAAATTGTGGGCTCATGTTAAATGTAGATCTTTAGTGGGGACTTTAATCTTTATAAGTATTGTTTAGTTGTTGGTAATAATAGTTTTTGTTATGATACTCATAGCTACGTGTTTATCGTCGGGTAGATTGTCTTTAAAATATGGGTAGGTTGTCTTTGGAATAATTTTTTGGGGTTACTGCAGCCTTTTTTTTGGGTTGGAAATCATCAAATAACTGCTCCCGCTCTGGGCGGAGCGGGAGGGTGTGTCAGACTCTTACTGACTAAAACCCACCCGTATTCCTTCCGTTGCTTGTGTTGCCAGGGGCCTCGGTAACCCTTTAGTACCTTCCCGCGACCCCTATTTAAAGCACCAAAACTTTGTGTTACAGCCATGTGTAATCTTAAACCTAGGGATAGATGTGAATCTCTGTTTCGTCGTTTTTCCGTCGTTATTTATTTTGGAACAGGCAATTTTTGTAAAAAGACATACAAATTTTGTTTACTAAGGTCTCGGACGCCAAGAAAGGTCCCGTGAGAAGTCAATACAAAAAATTCCTAATTATGGGTGGCTATAAAACAGCACTGCTTAGAAAAAGTGTTTTTCTGCATGGGTCCAATAATATTTAATAAACTACCGGACAGTATAAAAAGTGACACCATTCAACAATTTAATAATAAACTCGAGGTTTTTTTGATAGAGAAATATTATTATTCGATAAGTGTTTTTTTGAATGACCCTAAGTGTGACATCTAAAAGTTTAATATTATTGACATTATTTGATACTTCTGTGCATAATCTGGAATTGTTAAAATAATTTATTGATATGTTAATCATTTTTCATAAGAAATTGACATTATTTGTAAAATTTTGCATGCCAAAACTCAGGCAGAATGTAGGTACCCGGTTTACTATATTTTTTATAACAACTTTATTGAACAATACCTACATTCTATGCAAATTAATGATTTGATTTGATTCCCCTACGTAAAATGTCTACATTTATATCAGTATTGTTTATGGTGTACATAATAAAGAGTATTCTATTCTATTCTATTCTATTCTATTCTATTGTCAGCATGCATTCCATTATCATTATTAGCATCATCATAATTTTTAGTTTTATTTTTTTTTTCATTGTAGATTTTTCTCATCATAAATCTAGTCATCCGACTACTCTCCGTCCCACAGTTGACTTCATTACTTTTTACTCTCACGACAAAGGATGTCCCTATTTCGTATGCAAGCGAGTGCATAAACAAATTGGCGCGCACATCTCATTAACGTCACTCATACCGCGGCATCGCCTGCTGTATTTTTGTCCGTGTTGTCACCAGGTGTAAGCTTTCGCTTCCCGTACTAAATAACTACGTAACATTATATTCGATTACACTAACTGTCACTTAAAGCGGACGGTTGTTACAGTTTGAAAGGTACCTGCATGCTAGTGCTGGGTTTCGTTGATGCATGAGCGAGTGTTGTTTCTTTTGTAAAAGTGATACGTTCGTGGAAATTCCACATAATTATACGAGGTTTTGAAGAGAAACAAGTCATTATTTCGGTGAAAAGTATTTAAGACGCTGACAACACCTAAACCGCGGTCACTGTCAGATTGCATAGAAAAGAAAGAGAAGCGCGATGACACAACGCTTGTAATTTATTGCAAAATATGAAGCAATTATCTATTTACTCAAAATTGAGTTAAGTAATCGATAATAAAAAAACAACCTAGTTCTGCATTCAAATAAGACGTTCTTGTTATTATTTAAATACGTAACGTATGTTGATATTTAATGCAGATATTTTGGTTTAGAACTCAAGGTAAGAGGTTAGTTTAACGTTAGTTTGTATCGAGATTTTTTTCAAAACGTGTTTTGGTAACAACCAAGTTCTGGGAAATATGTTCAAAATTAACATATTTTTTTTCCGCTACCACAAACTATACAGATTCGGCAATTTTTTCTTAAGAGAAACCTATTTTGGTCAGCACCTTAATGGCAATATTCTATTATTTTTATGTTTTTTTCTATTGATGTCTTCATGCTATATGTATTCAAATACTTATTTAAATCAGAGCATATTCACGTTCAAAGATTCCGCCGCTTCATTCTCATAAAAAGCAAAACTTAAATAAAGAGGTTTCAATAAAAACATTTCCACTAAAACTACTCCAATAAACTTCATTGACGCAAAGGATTCTGCATGTAAGAACGAGCCAAGTAAGGCGTTCATTGAGTTTGTTTGTATCTGCTTTTTTATTTTGAATTTTCTTAAGCCACTGATAAAGTACTCACTGTTTCTGCTAAAAGTTATTTTCTTCGGTATTGTAGTTCTGTTGTTAATGAACGAAAGAGATACCGATGCTCTTTACAAGAGCTGAACGTAACAATTTATTTTTTTCAATCTTACACTTTTGAATAGGGGAAGTTTAACTAGAGCTGGCCTAAATCGTGCCTTTCTACGCACCAGTCACAATTAGCCTCCATTTAAACAAAGATATCTAGCCAGATTCCATTTTGCCCTAGTCATGACAGCCAGGCCAATAATTAAAGTAACCATTCGTCCCGTTTTGAACGGGACAGCCCCTTTTCTCGGTCACCTGTCCCGTTGTCCCCGGACAATACTCCGAGACGCAAAATAGTACCGTTTCCGATACCGCGTGAAAATTCATTTGACAAATATAGGTAAATATAATTTAAAAAATATGTTGAATATTATTTAATAATTACAGTCAGAGAAGCTTTGCTTTATTATTTTTATTAAGATGGTGAACCGGTGACTGATTTGTTTTTTCACAATTTGTTATAATAAAAATCATTATAATTAATCTACATATATAAAAAGAATCCCTATTTCCCTTGTTCACAGCATCACGCTAAAACGGCTGAACGGATTTAGATGAAATTTGGCACATGGGTAGAACATGACTTAAATTAGGACATAGGATACTTTTATTCCGATATTACGCGGGATCGAGACTTATGCGGGTAAAACCGCGGGGCGCAGCTAGTCTGAATAGAATGTTATAGTGAACATTAATTGTATTATGTTACACTTTTTATACATAGGTAAAGAACATTAAAAAATTGTGTTTATTTTCAATGGTAGCCTGCTAACTGACGTATACATACTCGTATAAACCCATGTCCCTTTTTGAGTTAAAAAATCAGTTTACCAATAATGTCATTAGGGAAACATTCTCAATATTTGAATAGACACTTTTGAAAATCCTAGTCCTATTCGAATATATTCTCTCATATCTTTCAATCTATGTGGCCACCTTACAGGTACATTTCAGTGCCGATATTTAGGATGGGTGACAGTTATTGGGACCAGCGAATCTCACTGGCTTAGGAAGAAGCGAACTGTCGCGAGTTGCGATGACTGTATGAGCTCCTAGTATCAACCGTAGAGTGACATTCATGCCACTGTTGTGAGAATCCACCTACCGTAGTGTGTTTACTATTCATAGAATTCACCTTCTGTAGGATGAACACTGTTGATAGAATTTCAACCTGTAAACGGCTTCTAGATTAAGGATTCTAGAGAATCAATTATGTAAGATAAATATTTTTTACTGAGAAAATATTGCTGCCGTCAGTTATGAAGATATTAATATAATTAAAATTATTATATATCATTATTATATAAATCCTTTCCACGAAAAAAAGCAAAGTGGTATTTTTATGGGAACAAAATGGCTTATGTCCCCATATGAAAACGTTATCTTATCAAGGCTTCTTCATTTTTTCAACGGAGGTTTTTGTATTGTTTCAGTTTATGATACAGATCAACGACCTTATCTGATGGTACTATCTACAAACCCGCAGCACCAGCAGGGGTGTGACCAACCCCAGAAAAAAATTCCTCATGCCGGTGATTTCACCTGCAACCTATATATACCTTCCAGAACGCCATAAATTCAAGGTTTACTGATATTTATTTCTAAAATTCCCATACTTTATAGGCGTAACTGTTGCGGCATCGTTCCGCGTCGTACGAAGCTCATAACAAGTTTGTAACTACGTTTTACGACAACACCCACCGTGCTATCACAATTTTCGCAATCGACTGTACAACAAAGAAACAAATAGAGTTACTGTCGTCACTCGCGACCCCTGAGGGATTAACAGGAGTCGAGACTAGGAATGTGTGTGTGAGAGTGGAATAACGATAACGTTAGCGGGCTATAGAATTTATCTGAGAGGTAATTAATTGGATTCTTGGGTATTTATCCCTTTAGTATGTGTTTACTAATGTTTTTAAGACGCTGACAACACCTAAACCGCGGTCCCTGTCAAATTCTATAGAAAAGAAAGAGAAGCGCTATGACACAACGCTTGTAATTTATTGCAAAATATGAAGTACTTATCTATTTACTCAAAATTGAGTTGAGTAATCGAAAATAAAAAACAACCAAGTTCTGCATTCAAATAAGACGTTCTTGTTATTAATTAAATACGTAACGTATGTTGATATTTGATACAGATATTTTGGATTAGAACTCAAAGTAAGAGGTTAGTTTAACGTTAGTTTGTATCGAGATTTTGTTTTCAAAACGTGTTTTGGTAACAACCAAGTTCTGAGAAATATGTTCAAAATTGACATATATTTTTTCTGCTACCACAAACTATACAGATTTGGCAATAGGTTTTCTTAAGCGAAGCCTATTTTGGTCAATTGGGTCTTGTCAGCGCCTTAAGGATTTAATCCTAACTATACTACTAATATTATAAATGCGAAGGTTTACTAGTATTTTGTTTGTTTTTGTTACGCTTTCACGCAAAAACGGCTGAACGGATTTGGATGAAATTTGGCACATGGATACACCATGACCTAGAAAGAAAACAAAAGAAAGAAAATACGTGTAACACAAAAACAAAAAAGAAACAAGGATTAGGCCTGGTAATCTATTAGGACATAGTATACCTATTTTTTATCCCGATATTCCCACGAGATCGAGACTGATGTGGGTGAAACCGCGAGGCACAGCTAATAATATTATAAATACGAAAGTGAGTTTTTTTGTATATTTGTTACGCTTTCACGCTAAAACGGCTCAACGGATTTGGATAAAATTTGGCACATGGGTAGACCATGACCTGGAGAACGACAAAACTTACTTTTTATTCCTAGATCGCAGAAGAAGTCGCAGGCAACATCTAGTTAGTTAATCAAAATAATTGTAATTAATTGGATACTTGGATATTTTATCCCTTTAGTAGGTGTTTACTAATATTTTTAAGGATTGCATTTATTTTTTTGATTAATTAAATATTTTTAATAGAAATTATTTCCATATCCTTGAAAAAAACGACAATATATGGACGAAAACTAAAGAGCATGGATAAAGCTGCTGATTCGTTGCAGTTCTAAAAGCTATTTTGTCTAATATATCATCGTTCTTCAGTTAATATCTGAATTCCCATAGAAACCGATTAGCGGTGGTCTTGCCAATTCATTAAAGCCGCATAACTAATTAAAATTCTACCCATTACCAGTAAGATCCGATCAAGCCCGCAGCAAATATTATACTAAGTAATAATTTAATCGGTACGGGCAGCCATTTATTATTTCACTGTTATTATTTGCCCTAGTCCGCAAATACCTATGTACCTACTAGTTGAGTAACGTCTTGGATTGAAGAAATTCTGGATTTGACGTGTTGATGGAAACCTGCTTTTTGTAAATGTTAAGGTGGAAACCTTCCTTTTTCCTTCATTTTATAGATACTTCTCCCCCCTCCCCACTACTTACAATCTTTGTACTACTTACTAATTCCATGCTATTAAAAAGTACTTACTTATTCCATGCCCAAGCAGTCACTTCTGTCACCTATCTATCTTCATGAGGCCCTGGTACTATGTGTGTGTGTCACGCATGGTAGTATCATAGTATGTGTATTTTTTTTTTATTAATTAATTTATTTCTAATGCATATTAATTACATAAAAATATTAGCTTCCTGCACTCCTCCATATAAACTTTAAGTGTGCCAAATTTACTTTTTACGAAAACTACCGCGTAGTTTTCGTAAAAAGGTGCACATAGTTTTCACTTTACGTGTTAATATAATGTTTTTTTTTTTCTTTTATTCATTTTTTCTGTCTTTTATCCACTATATTTCTTACTGTCTGTAGTTGGAAGATGTATTCTTAACGAATATTATAAGCAGAAATGTTGCCCTTATGCTTGGCAATCATACTGATAATTTAATACTAATAGAAATAGACATACTACTACTCAATTCTAATAATCTTTACCCAATATTATAAATGCGAAAGTGAGTTTATTCATTTCACATTAGAACAGCTGAACGGATTTGAATGAATTTTTTCACATAGGAAGACCATGACCTGGGTTACTACATAAGACTTTTTATCCCGGTATTCTCACGGGATCGAGACTTATGCGGGTGAAACCGCGGAGCGCAACTAGTAACCAATAAATCGATGTCACTTTTTATCACAACCACACGGAAACGGTGACTGTGGATTTGTAAGTTTAGAAAATATTATCCACACAACTTGGTCATATCCAGTATTTCTATAATCCTTGAGTAACACAATATGGTAGCTATAGTACTTACCAACTATACTCGTGTCAAAGTTCCTGTACAGTTGGTACCTACACTGTGCTCAGTAATTGCAACTGCTAGCAACTATGTACACTTAATATCCTATTAAATGTTGTTTTTAAGCTTTATCGTCGTATATACTGCGCCGTAAAATTGAACGTTATGTCTTGACAAGTGTCTTGCTTGTATACTTAGGTGTTTTGAAGACAGAGTGCTAATGTTATGGATATTGATGAGTTCTATGACATATTCACACATGCAGAAACTTTAGAACGCCACCTGCTACGATCCTTAGATACTCCTTTAGCTTCGTTTACGTTCATACATCGTGTCATACAGGCACGCCGGTTGCGAGTACTACGCAGCTAACCTTTTTGAAGAACATCGCCAATAAGGTCACTATATGCCTTTCTAAGGCGTCCCCCTCCCGGGGACATATTCGTAGATGAATAATCCAGTTCGCGCCTTGCATGATGCCGATTTATGAAGTCAAACCGGTCTGGAATGTTTGATTGCAAAGAAAATAGCATTGCTGTGACATGGGTACAGTATGAGAGTTCTGAGTTGAGCTGCACGATTACTGACAAATGCGTGCAGTGACTGGATAGGTCCACTCAATCTGTGTGATTCTTTCCACAAAAGACCATTTCAGACACCAATCTACATGGTCTTCACATGATCTGACCAAGACTGTTACCGTTACACCTGGGCCTCAAGTCTGCTATTACAATAGTGTCATAATGGTTTGTTCCGATCCTCATTAATGACGCCATTATATTAGTAGATTACCAAACTTGTCAAAATCAACAATCATGAAATCAATAATAGACCATTCTGACACTATTGTAATAGCAGACTTGAGGCCCTGAGCGTCAGCATCGCGCGTGTGTGCATTAGAAAGCAACCAGCGCACGATGTTGTCAAACTACGTGCGCTCACTGCCAACATAAGACAAGTTTTAATTTATCCTTGTTAATAAAAAAACAATTACTTTTTTCGAATCCTGGAGTTTCAGTTAGAATCCCGGGGAATGTCCAAATTAACATCAACGTTTGCGGTCATTAAACCAAAATAAATGAAATGAAATGATGATATGAAATGATTTTATTTTCTGTAAGTAGGTTTGTACAAACAATTTTACACGTCAATCATATTTAGAAAAAAAACTAGATAAGCTCGGCGTTTCCTATCTGACTACTCGGAGAAGAAAGGCCGAAACAAACTCAGAGGTCACAGTCTCTTTTAAAGTCCAGACATAATCTTGGTCAGATCATGTGAAGACCATGTAGATTGGTGTCTGAAATGGTCTTTTGAGGAAAGAACCACACAGATTGAGTGGACCTATCCAGTCAGTGCACGCATTTGTCAGTAATCGTGCAGCTCAACTCAGAACTTAAGGAGCTCAACTAGTTCTACCTACTCCGATCACTGGTGATGAGTTTCGTCACGTTCTATTACATATAGCACACATGACGCTCTCGTTTATGGGTCGGGTAAACGCCGTTCACCGTGGCCATACAAATGCGCGTCGCGTTCACGCCGCGCCGCCGCGCGCCGTTCAGTTTCATAGGTAATATTTATTTTTAGTTACGAAAATATAATTATTTGAAGAAAATCGCAATTAGAATTATAGATAATAAAATCGTCTTTTCACACAAAAAAACACATGAAAATATCTTAAGCAGTTTGAAAGTAATATCGTTTTTTAAGCTTTGGGTAGACATTACTTCCTGAATTTATTTAAATAAGTATTGCTCTACAATACTTAAATGTTTACATTTAGAATAAATGAGTACGCGTTCTAGTTTAACATATATTTTTTGCATAACTTACTTGCATTATTTAAAGGCGTAATAACAGATTTAAATGTCACTAAAATCATATCATCACTGCGCCTTAATACTCATATGTACTATAGACGGGCCAACTATGAATTTGGCCGACTAGCCGACTGCCCGACTAGCAAAATAATCGTCTAGGGACTAGACGATCACAATCATAGATCGAAACATAGTTTCGATTTTGTACACCGCCTAAACTCTCCTAGAGTCTTAGTAGAAATTGATAATAAACAATAGCTTTTTTAATTCAGAGTTATAGAAGCTCTCGTTTAGATTTTTTTTTTTTACATTACGATGCTCTTGATAATATATGTATATATTGTGTTAAATTATTGACTACCAAAGGAATAGTTCCTCATCATCATCATCCTTGTCCAATGTTACTACAAATTGTTTATTTACCCTGATTCGTTTTATATGTAGTATGTAGAAGTGCATCGTATTGTATTAGTATTAGCTAGGTAATACATTGTATTTATTGAAATTCGATATATCCAATTATCTTTATTGTAGTGTTATAATTGGAAATAAATAACGGATGCACAGCAATTTATTTATACAACACTGTAGTTCATTCGTAATTGAACCTTAAAAACGTTTTGCAGAGCAGTTTAAAGATAATTAAATAATTTAAAGTCTTGTTGTAAAAGGAAAAAAAGTCGATACAAAATACAGAATAAATAAAATTGACAATCAGGACGGATACAGTTCATATTTATGAGAATACATTTTTTTTTTCTAACAAATATCAAATACGGCAAGTTAAGAAACCCTTTGTCCTCTTTAAAGCAGACGAAATGACCGTGTAAGCTGCACTAAACGGACTGTCGTCAACTTAGTAGTACTCAGAACAGTCAAAGGCGGTCCTGAAATTGTACTGATTGCCAATAGACCGCGTAACTGCGCCCGCGTCCTTTATTTCATAGCTACTTATCAACGTCCGCAGTATAAAAGTCGCAATGTCTTGTATGTAGCACACAATAAATGCCCGTCGTGAAATCCAGTTACGGGGAGCGAGCCTCGACAATTGATAGAGAAACTGTGTGCACCGATGAAATTTAAAAAGTCATTTATTTCGAAATGCTTTTTCTCGGAACGCCCGCGGCTTGAGCGATATCAATTTTATTTTCCGTTGTGGCGTCTACGGCGTAAGGACAGCGGTGCAGAGACAACTCCAAATGTGACCCCCGGCCTTACAGCGAATATACAAAGTTAAGGATTTTGTTTTACAAGTTAGTCGTTATTTTTATATCGACAACAATAAATGTCGTACAAACTTATCTGGACACATTCTGTGTCAACTTGTTTTGTTGGAAAATATTTGTTTTTGATCGCAGGATGCTGATGTTTTATTCTATTATAATACTAGCTAGGTACTGGTAGCATTCTACCAGTAGGTATAGTACGCGTCAAACTTAAGGGACCTAAACGCAAATTGTATAAGTTTTATAATGCCTTAAAGTATATGATTCACTGCAGTAAACAAAATCAGAAAAATATATGATATTCTTATAGGCTAGGTAGATAGTGTGTTGAAAACATAATATAACTAATTTGATACAATAGAAAAAAATCACGAAGATACCTCTAAAAAATTATTTTTACGGTTAAAAACCATAACCTATATACAAGCAATCATTCTGATTTTTTGTCAGATTATTCTACAAGCAACATATTAGCATAATAGTGTTTTATTTTTTTTATAGAATCTATAACTTTTTCGTAAATCGATAATTGCTTCATGTTTTGCAATAAATTACCAGCGTTGTGTCATCGCGCTTCTCTTTCTTTTCTATGCAGTCCGACAGTGACCGCGCTTTAGGTGTTGTCGGCCTGTTAATGGCGGCTCTGAAGTGCGCTACTCGCTGCACAGTACCGCACCCCTCACCCCCGCTGACACATGAAGTCGTTACTGAGCAACAACTCGCCTCAAGTTCCGAGCCGCCATAAAGTTTGAACCGAGCTATACGTATCTACTGAGTAAGTTTTAGTCTATATTGTGTATTGTACAGATAGGGATCCACGAAGACGCGCCCCACTATTTTTTGGTCTAGGGGTTGCAGTTGACCGTAACGCTCTCTCGTGATTAGTCCAGTGAGTCGTAGTGTGTGTACGCAATCATAAGCAAGTCTTACGTATCGACAGCACTGCAACACTAGCGAAAGGATGCAATGTAAGCGATTAGGAAAAAATATATTAATAAAACTAAAAAGTTTGAAATAAAATAAATTATTTAAAAAAAAACAGAAAAAAAACCGACTTCAAAAACAATAGAATTTTGGTTTTGCAGGCAAGGACAAACGAATAACCTGAAATATGGTGTAACTTTTGATTGCAAGACTAAATTTTTTATTTGATACCAATACTGTTGCAATTTATTTTTTAAATCTTTCCCTCCTTTTTATGCATTTGCACATTTAATATATAAATATTATATAGCCTATGTCACTCCCAGAATTAAGATTAAGACAACTCTGAGGACATCTCACATATTAAAATCCATCAAGCCGTTTAGGCTACAGAGCGTGCCAAAGAAGTAGACATACATACATACATACATACATACATCCATACATGCCACTCTATTTAACCGACTATGTACATAAATACTCTTGAAAAACTCCCTCTGGGGCAGTCGGGTAAAAAGAGTGGCACGCGTCTTCGTGGATGGCACTATCGGTACCTAAATAATAATAACAATGATGAATTAACGTATAATGCAGTTATCCTAAATATCCTAACTTCCTAACTAATATTATAATTGCGAAAGTGGTTTTGTTTGTTTGTTTGTTTGTTACGCTTTCACGCTAAAACGGTTGAACGGTTTTAGACTAAATTTGGCATATAGATAGACAATGATCTGGATTAGGACATAAGAAACTTTTTATCCCGGTAGTACGTTCCCGTGGGATATTTTCCGACCTGCACGCGAGCGAAGCCACTGGCAAAAGCTATTATTCATAATTAAATGTCTGTAGTTACCTAACTACAGTGATATAGTAAAATATTTGCAGATACAATGTACCTAATTAAAAATATACAAATTACTCCGCGAGCAAAACAAACAATAACTCTATACAAATTAATATAACGTTAACTTATTTTAATTAAAATTGTTGACATTACAAAACAAAACATTATTATATTATTTACACTCCCATTTTTACATATAATAAAATAATCACGATTTTTTTTTTAAGTATGAGATCGCTACCGGAAAATATAGTTTTTAGAATTTATCTGATTTTCTGGATGTATGTTCCGAATTGGCGTAAAAACTACTTAACGGATTCGTATGAAATTTGGCACACAGATAAACTATAACCTGGATTAACACAGGATACTTTTAATCCTGGTAGTACGTGCCCGTGGGATATTTTTACACATCAACGCAGGCGAAACCGTTGGAAAAAGCTAACATAAACTAACGTAATAATTATATTCACAATATATTTATTGTTTTAAATTGAAATTACCTTGAAATTTTCAAATCTAGACCACGCTATTGAAGGTAATTTCTAGGCAAGCCTATGTCATATTCACTTACCATCAGGTAAGATGTGGTCAAACATAAGCCTATCATCATTTGCCTAACCGGTCCAGTCTAACCGGATTCAGCTAAATACCAGTATTTCTATTAAAAAAATAAAAAATAAGTGACTAACTCTTTTTATCTAAACCATGTAAACCAATAATAACAGAACAACAAAATTACATTTTAAAAACAGAAGACAAGCGACCGAGCCCAGCTAATCCGAAACTCGATTTAAGGTAGCGACCATAGACTATTTTTATTTTAATCCATTTTCTTCGTTGTCCGTGGATCACCGGACTTCCGGCTCCGCGGTCAATGTAATTAAGCTTTGATCGCATAACGACACATTTTCTGGACGTTGTTCGTCCACAATTATGAAATACCGACGATGTCTTTCTTTCTCAAAGTAATATTTTATAAAATTTTATTGAGACACAATGCAAGACATTTTATTTTTGGAGTACGGTCGGGGTTATTTTTAGAGTGAAGAAAAGGTATGTGTTTTTTCCAACGTATTATGTAACTCAAGAGACGCTTATTTTTTTTACACTGGCTAGAAAAGAGAAACTTCATCTCCTGTAAGAGTAATAAGGAAATTCAGAGTTACATTCAGTGTTTAAGCAGTTAGTGGCATCGTTCTTTACCTTAGACTCGAGAGAGCCATCGTCACTTCGTTAAGGCGTAGATGATGATGTATGATTTTAGTGACTTTTAAACCTGTTATTACGCCTTCATATAATGCATTAAGTTATGCAAAAAATACATGTTAAACTAGAACGTATACACATCAATTCTTTATGTGAATATTTAAGTATTGTTGTAAAATCCTTTATGAAATAAATTCAAGAAATAATAAAAAAAAAAAGGTTATTTCGGAACAATAACACAAGACTAATTAAAACATGTAAAACGATGATAGCTACAAAAGTATAAACTGTAGTGCAGCTAACAACGCCCTTCCCCAAATACAGAATGGAGTGAATGTTCCATGCAAAAATTGCTTAAGTAATAATGTCTGCATAAAAAACGATATTACTTTCAAACTACTTAAGTTATTTACATGACTTTTTTCTTTTGTATGAACAGACTATTTCACTGTCTATAATTCTATCTGTGATTTTCTTCATTTGTTCATATTTTTGTTACTAAAAATAAATATTCCCTAAGAAACCGAACGGCCGCACGGCGTGAGCACTACGCACATTTGTGTGGCCCAGGTCAGCGGCGATTACCCGATCCTTAATATATTATCACAGTGACTGTTTTATACAAAATTCCAGGATAACAGTAGTCTGAATGTCCTTCTCCAGATCCAGGATACCTATCTGTCAAAAGTCATATCGGTCTGTTCAGTGGTTTAGGCGTGACAGTGTAACAGATGGACCGACAGACAGACAGTAACTTTCACATTTATAATTATTATTAGTATGGAGAGCAGTGGTGGCCCAGTGGTAACGGGACTTACGAGTTGTAGGTCGTAAGTTCGAACCCAGATAGGCTCAGACTTTGTGTAAATTATTTCATCACCACTGCTCTAAAAACGGTGAAGGAAAACATCGTGAGGAAACCGACATGTCCTAGAACCAAAAATTCGAAGACATGTGACTTCTACCAACCCGCACTGGGCCCGCGTGGTGGATTACGGTGCACTCCCTCTCACAGAGAGGAGGCCTGTGTCCCAGCAGTGGGAACATTATAGGCTTTTTATGTATTGGTATGGAAGTATGGATTAAACTAAAACCTAATAGGCACTGTCCTTCCTAATTAGCATTATAGCTAGCTGTTAGCGAAACACTTGAAGAACAAGACCTTTACCTGACAATAAGTACTTCAAAAGCTGGAAATGTAGGCCGGCTATTACAATTAATACTGAGAGGTACCAATGGCGAGGCTTGACATTTCATAGGAGGGAAGCTGTTGAAGAAATTGTTCAGTTCTATAAATCGTCATACAATTACGTCAAAATTAATTTATTTACGAAGAAAGAATCCTTTACTTTACTGAATTCAACACCATCTGTCGTCAAGATGCAGAACCAACGGAACGCTATCAAAACATAAAAAAAAACTTTCATTGTTGTACAGAAATTAACTCAACTTCTAATTTTACTAATACTCTTTATTAAAAAATATTTTTAAAATGCAATTGAACAGGTGAACATAAAATAAAATACGTAATATTATATACGTAATATTCCTCTAAATAGTTATCGTTTTTGGAATTTAAAGCTATATAAGAATAGGCGTTTTTTGTTGTTTGAATATTGTGGTGTATTAACGCGCTACGCCTCTGAGAGGTACTAAGGATCTCGTGAAGCACTAACATGTAGGGTTCAAAGATTCTACGAAATAGTCGGCTGGTTAAATAACGTATGGCCTTCAATCAGCTCCTAAAACTGGCGTGGAATGATAAGAAGAATTTACAGGTTACAATGAAAGGAAATATTTTCAACAACGAGACTGTATTTTTTACCGCTGTCTGACGTGTGTGTTTGTGTCTACGGAATGCCTTTTAGGTAGGTATCTAAATTATCATCATCATCATCATCATTTCAGCCGAAAGACATCCACTGCTGGACATAGGCCTCCCCCAAGCTCCGCCACTTCGACCGGTTCTGTGCTTCCCGCATCCAGCGAATTCCTGCGGTCTTCACAAGGTCATCGGTCCACCTTGTAGGAGGCCTTCCAACGCTACGTCAACAAACGTAACCTTTCGGCCCATTGGCAATCTGTTCTGCGAGCAATGTGCCCTGCCCACTGCCACTTCAGTTTGGCAATTCTTCGGGCTATGTCGGTTATCTTGGTTCGCCTGAAATGTAGGGATCCCCCTACATTTCTGATTCGATCACGTAGAGAAACTTCAAGCATAGCCCTCTCCATTGCCCTTTGGGTAACTTTTAGCCTTCTAATAAGGCCCATTGTGAGTGACCACGTTTCAGTGCCATAGGTCATCGCTGGCAACAAGCACTGATCAAAGACTTTCGTCTTAAGACACTGCGGTATGTGGGACGAGAAGATATTGCGTAACTTCCCGAACGCTGCGCGCTGCCCATCGGATTCAACGATTGACCTCTTTTTCGAAGTCTAAATAATAACCACTATTTTATTTATGTTATTCAATTAATAAAATTAAAAATAAAACTGTTTCATAAAAAATAATGAGGTTGAGGAGCAATCAAGCTCTGACGTCAAAACCTCATTATTTTTAAAGATAACACAATTTAAAAAGCACATAATTTAAAGACCTAAAAGGCTAAAAAAGTCTTCCTAATGCGGATTTTACTACCGCATAGTCGACTTTTGCTCTCTGGACTGCGGGTTCAATTTACTAATGGCTACTAATAAATTGTTAGTGTCTATACTTGCTGTTTCTAAATAATGATTTATGTTCAACAGACGCATCGATGCAGCAAATACTAACAAATTCACTATTATTTAAATTGAATTACTGACCCAACTATTAATATCGGTCACTAATTCAGCTATAATTTACATCCTAGTTAAGACTATATGATTCTATGTGAAAGTTTGGACGTCTTTTACTCAATCATGTCTTAACAGCTGAAAGGATTTGAATGAAATTTGGCATACTTACCGGTTGACTGAGCCTTGGATTAATACATATGACACTTTTATCCGGGTATATGAAGAAGTTCCTCCGGCAAGCGAGTGAAACCGTGGGCAGCTGCTAATATGACATAATCAGTATCTATTTTCTTCAAATTTCTACGACAAATTCCAGTTCAAGAAGATTCTATACATATTATAAATTGAAGTCGCTTTTCGTGTCTGTCTGTATGACCATGTTGTTCTTCTCAAGTTTAAATATCATCATCATCTGCCTAGTCTCTCCCAAATATGTTGGAGTCAACTTCCAGTCTAACTGGATGCAGCAGAATTCCAGTATTTTACATGAAGCGACTGCCTATCTGACCTCTACAATCCAGTTACTGGGTAATACGATACGCCCTGGTAAGACTGGTTGTCAGACTTTCGGGCTTCTGACGACGCCCGACAAGTCAACGACTGTCAAGATAAATATGGTGATGGACATGGTTTAAATATGTATAGGTATTTTAAGGGGATTACAGGAGCTAAACGCGAGTTTTATAAGTTTTATAATGCCTAAAATTATATGATTCAGTGCAGTAAAGAAAATCAGAAATATAAAAATAATACATGATATTCTTCAGGATATATGCTAGGTAGATAGTGTGTTGAAAACATATATATATACAACTATAATTTGATACGCTAGAAAAAAATCACGATCAAAAAAAGAGGTGCGCATCTAATTAACAGCCATTCCTACGATAGTGGACCAATGGGGCTGGAATATGTCTCCATGAAATCAATATCTAGTCAATCTCCACAAGAACAAAGGTGTCGAATTGCGACGGTAAACAATTCAAATCATAAAAACGTTAGTTTGCCTGAGCGTAAAGAAACCGTCGCGTCCAACCCGCATTTCGTTGATAACGAGTGCGCGTCTAAAATAGCGAATGTCGATGCCCCTCCGCACGCGCAGGTAGCGAGTACGTCTTGCGCGTCATCTTGTGCGCGCAAAACCACGAATAAAACATCGCCCTTGAAAATTACGGAGTGTCTCAGCGTAAACAACGTGAGTAAATCGATTGATTCTCAAGAAAAAATACCGATGACGCTGAATATGGATTGTTCACCGAAAACTAAACTTTTTGCTGAGGTTGTGAATATGCCTAGTCAGTCGAAGAAAGAGAAACCAACAGAAGAATGGATACTTGTTCAGAGAAACCGTTTGAAAAACAAGTTTATTGGGCAAAAGGGTAAGGCAATCTTTGAACCTGAAGCAAAATTCAAGGCAGCTGATAATAAGGTACACTTGTTTATATATAACGTGGATAAGAGTACGGCTGAAAGTGACATTTCTGAACACATTTTTAGCAAGACAAGTTTGCGTGTTCCCATAATTAAAAGTAATATGAAGTCACAGAGAGATTACAATGCTTTTAAGATTTCGGTACCAAGACACCAACTCAGCATGTTCATGGATGAGAATTTTTGGCCAGACGGTGTTCGGTATCGACGTTTTGTAGAATTTAGTCACCGTGACAGTGCTGGGAAGGTTATCTCTGATACCAGTACTGGAAAAGCTTTGCCACTAAGTACTTAAATAAATGGATGTTAGCAATTCCAGTCTTATTTTTACGACGTTTAATTGTAAAAATGTTAAGCGTTCTCTTGACGATATTAGGCAACTAATGCTGAAGTCTGACATAGTTGCCCTACAAGAAACTTGGCTACTGCCATATGACTTACCTTGGCTAAGTAGCATCAGCCCTGACTTTGGCTATACAGGAACGTCGGCAGTGGACACGTCTTCAGGAATCGTGCGTGGTAGACCACATGGAGGGACGGCAATATTGTGGCGTAAAAGTGTGTTCCCGTCTGTTACTGTGGTCGAGTGTAACAACCCTCGAATTTGTGCAATCAAATCAGTAATTAGTGATCGGCCCATTATGTGTATATCGGTGTACATGCCTACTGACTGTGCGGAAAATATGACTGACTTTACACAGTGTATGGGTGCTATTAACGCTATTATTGAAGACAGCGGTATCGACTGTATATATGTTCTAGGTGACTTCAATGCGCATCCAAATGGGAACTTTTATAATGAACTTATTAGTTTTTGTGAGGACATGGACTGGGTATGTGCTGACATTGTCAAGTGTGGGTTGGTGTCTGATACGCATACTTTTGTTAGTGATGCGCATGGTTGTCGGCGTTGGTTGGACCATGTCATTGTTACTAGCGCAGCATGGCCCTCGATTTTAGATATCTGGGTAGATTATAATGTATACTGGTCTGACCACTATCCTGTGTCCGTCAAATGTCATTTAGGGATAATTAAGTCCAAAAATGTTAGTAAATCAGTTCCTAAAAGTAAAATGGCCTGGGGTGACAGGAAGCCAGAACAAATTGGTATGTATACAAATCTTTGCAATAACTTATTAAGACAAATTGACTTTCCCGTAGAATTGCGTGAATGCGGGGATAAACGATGCAATATTTTGTAACACAGGGAAATATTAGATAAATTGTATAATGATATTGTCTTATCACTGAGTGAGGCTTCTGAGTCTAGCTATAGGGTGGGTACGAGTGGTAAGAGGAAGCAAATTATGGGATGGAATAAATATGTTGCAGAAGCTCATAGGGTGGCCAGGCTTGATTTTCAGCATTGGTTACAGTGGGGTAAACCTAAAACAGGATTTATTCATGAAGCAATGTGTCATAGCAGAAAGGTTTTCAAAAAAAATCTTAAATGGTGCCAACAACATCAGGAACAGATAAGAATGGACCGGCTAGCGACACTGCATTCGAATAATAAATTTCGTGACTTTTGGAAACATACCAATAAACTGAATTTGAGGCCTGGCCTTCCTTTGAGCATCGAGGGTGTTACGGACACAAAGATGATCGCAAACATTTTCAAAGATCATTTTACTGTAGAATCCCCATTAGGAGTTTGTGATGCAATGTTGGACGCTGACCCCATTAGTGAAAACATAGTGTCTAAAATTACTGCTCAAGATATAAGGAAAATTATTAAAAATATGAAAGGTGGAAAATCACCAGGGCATGATGGGCTCAGCGTCGAGCATTTGCAAAATGCGGGGCCACACATTGCTCGACTTTTGTCAATGTTTTTTAACTTATGTATTGGTCACTCCTACTTACCCAGTGAACTAACAAAAACAATTGTTACTCCCATATTAAAGAACAAGACAGGTGATAGTTCGCTGAAATCGAACTACAGGCCGATTTCGCTTGCTACAGTCGTGGCCAAGATACTGGATAGTGTGCTTGAGGCTCAGTTGGCGGAATGTATCCACCTACATGATGCACAGTTTGGTTTCCGCGCAGGACTTTCTACAGAGAGCGCGATACTGAGCCTGAAGCATACTGTGGAGTATTATACCAGCAGAAAGACGCCTATTTACGCCTGTTTTTTAGATTTGTCTAAGGCGTTTGATCTTGTCAGTTATGACAAACTCTGGGATAAGCTCAAAGAGTCCAACTTACCTCATGAGACTATTGCTATCCTAAAGTTTTGGTACCACAGTCAAATTAACTACGTTAAATGGGCAGGCATGTTGTCGGATCCATATGGGCTACAATGTGGAGTGAGACAGGGTGGATTGTCATCCCCACTTATGTTTAATTTATATATTAATGCGCTGATCGTTGAGCTCAGCAGCATGCACGTCGGCTGCCATATAGATAACATTTGTGTGAATAATCTTAGTTACGCGGACGACATGGTGCTGCTGAGCCCAACGATCGGGGGTCTTAGGAAACTGGTTAACGTATGTGAAAGGTACGCGGCTAGACATGGCCTCAAATATAATGTTTTAAAAAGTGAGCTCATGATATTTAAGGCGGGTACCAAGTCACCGGAGCAGGTCCCTCCCGTTACTCTAAACGAAATACTGATGAAGGTGGTCACCCGCTTTAAGTATCTTGGGCACATGGTCACGGAACACCTACGAGATGACGAGGACATGGATAGAGAGCGTAGGGCGCTGTCGGTCAGAGGCAATATGATAGCTCACAGGTTCAAGCGATGTGCTGCGAATGTTAAAATAACTCTATTTAGAGCGCACTGTACGTCGTTTTACACTTGCAGCCTGTGGGCTCGTTATACGCAACGTTCGTTCAGCGCACTACGAGTTCAGTACAATAACGCGTTCAGGGCGTTGTTGGGGCTGCCGCGCTGGTGTAGTGCGTCGGGCATGTTCGCGGACGCTCACGTAGACGGCTTCCACGCCGTGCTCCGCAAGCGATACGCCGCGGCGCTCTGCAGGCTGCGCGTCAGCACCAACAGCATTCTGGCCGTTATAGCGGATAGGTTGGACTCGTGTTACGTCCAACACTGGGTCAGAACCCATATCATTAAATAGTTGTTTTTAAGTAGGTATGTTTTTATTGTTTATTCTTTTATCAGTTGTTACTAACACTATTTTTAAGTTTTCCATGCTGTAATACTAACAACATTCTATGGACTCTCGTGGGTCTGAAATAAATCGTTTTTATTTTTATTTATTTATAACTCTAAAAAAATATTTCAACGATTAAAAACCATACTATACATGCAATAATTCTTATTTTTTGTCAGATTATTCTACAAGCAACATATTCGCATAATAGTATTTTATTTTTTTCATCCAATCAATAGTTTTTTTGTAAATAGATAATTGCTTCATATTTTGCAATAAATTACAAGCGTTGTGTCGCTGCGCTTCTCTTTCTTTTCTATGCAGTCCGACAGTGACCGCGCTTTAACTGTTGTCAGCCTCTTAAATTGTATTAAACTTACATAAAATAAACAATGTAATAAAGATATTATATAGTCAAGTCGTAAAAATCGTACCAAGCAGAGGCGGATCGCTAATTATAATCAAAATCTAAAACACTAAAATAGGTAAATAGTCCCGAATCTACGTCCTTTCGACCAGGTCATTTGTATTCAACTATTTCCATTTAGGTCTCTGTTCCTACATCTGATCCGACGTAAGATCAAGTCAAGGTGAACTTGTTTACTTCGTCTCCAATCTAACTGTCCCTGGTTTTGACTTTTAAAACTATGTTAATGTCACCAAGCCGTCCATCAAACGAACCAAGTGCTGTATTCGCTCCCTTTAAATAATCTCTCATGTATTTTATTCTAGTTATTCTGTGATCTTGTTGCTGGGATTTGTCTCTCTGTTGTTATTTGAGATTTAACATCTGCTGTGTCAAGTTTGGGTAGATGTATTTCAATTTTGATTGTTTGGAGTTAATTTTGGATGGATTTCGTTTGATAATACAAAGCTGTGTACAAAAAACAATTAGGTTAAATCTTTTAAACTTTTTGAAACAAGGCTGTTTGATCAATCTGCCTCCGTTTTTCGAAAAAAAAGACAATTTTGTATATTTAAATTTTCTCGAGCCCGTAACGCGAAACTAAATTTGTTTATAAACGGAACACTACAAGAAGTAAAACCTCATAGCGCCGTATATTAAAAGATTACGCAGACTCTCAATAGAATGAAAATATTTTCATGCCAAGTCCCGGCGCCACCTTGTTTACTGAGATAACCTCATCCACAATACGGTATCATTTTCAAGAAACAATTTCCTTTGAGTCATGCTCAAACAAAAATTAATTTATATCGTTCCCGCTCAAAATGAAATCATCACGAGCCCCAAAAGCGTTGAGAGGCTCAACTGCTATGACATATTACCGAAATTTACGTAATACTAACACCATTCGGGCCCAAGGCGTCTATTACGAGATATGAAAAGTAAAACGTTTATAATACGAGCAGGAATGAAGTATGGGCGGTGGAGTTAGAAAAAGAAAAGATAAGAAAATAATGCGCCCTCATATATCATCACAATCGCCAGAATTCTCGAGTTGGTCCGGGGATGGCCGGCCAACCCTCCTCACGCGGGAGGATCTCCCGAAAATATTTAACTAAGCAAATCGCGTTGCTATGGTGGCTAACCTCTTGTTATAATACCCTACTTTAATACGGCATTAATTAAGGTATTAGGGATCTATTATGACGCCCGTGATAAAAAACACTACAAAATGAAAAATTACTGTAATTTCGTAAGTGGGTGTCTTCGATTCTGTATTTTAGGTTTTTACCACCGACTTCCAAAATTAAAGTCACTTTTGACTTTGTAATGTTTTTTTTTTGGTAGTCGGTTGTTTTTTTTTTTTTTTTTTGTTTTGTAAAAAGGTTTTTATTTTTCTCTTTTAAGTTATGGTACCCCCCACCACACCAATTAATATACCATACATGTTATGTAAACAAGAGTGACAGTAAGTATTGTAACATCATCAATATACACAAAGTGGATTAAATACATGTTAAAGCTCCCGCAGACAGGCGCGACGCGACTGTAGTGAAACGATTTCTATGAAACTTCATGGAAATTGTTCTACCAGAATCGCGTCACACCGTCGCGTCGCGCATGTCTGTGGGAGCGTTTATCGAAGCTAACTCAAAAACTACCCAAGCAAAATTAGTAAAATTTATATGGGTCCCATATAAATTTCACTACCGCGCAAGTTTTAACGTAAATATTTTTTCATAATTGGTCCACACTTGACAAAAATATCGATGAACATGATGAACAAAAAGGAGGAGGTTATTATGTTAAAAGGAAAAAAACAGAACCCTTACAGGATCCTATTAGGGTTCTGTTTTTTTCCTTTTGAGGTACGGAACCACGGACAGACGGACAGATAGACAGACCCTCGAGTGATCACTCTAGGGTCTGTCACTGCCGATTTGCTCGAAATCTACTGGACCGATTCAGTTGAAATCAAAATCAAAATACTTTATCACACATAAACCTACATGGGCACTTAGAAAACGTCGGAAGCTGCGTGCACGGTTCTAATTGTACGTTTCCTATGGAGGAGAGCCGGCAAGAAACTCAACGGTTACTCTTTTAAAAATAATTGTCTTTTACAATGTTTTCAAATTACAGTGTTAATAGGTATGGGAGGACAGTGGTGACCTGTTAACAAGTACCAGGTACTGAACAAAAATAAATGGGCTACAAAGCCAGGTAGAAAGGTATTAAGCCTACAACGTTCTCACATTCACAAAATATAAAAGGATCCATGTAAAATACTAATAAAAGAATATAATTAAAACCTATTAAAACCAAATGACATGATTGCCATTACAACTGTAATAATTCTGAATTAATATCCTGTCCACAAAAGCCACTACTATATAGTTGAAATTAAAATTGTAGGTATATAAGGTCAAATAATGAAAAGATTATGTCAAGGAAGTATGTAAAAAAAAACATCGTAATTTGGGAGCAGTTAATAGACATTTACATAGTTATGCGGTTAATGAGGTACCAGGGAAGCCACATGTGCAGAAGGAATTATTGCCAAACTTCCTTGTCTTCAGCGTAGTCTTTAATTTTTTAATATGTTTTTTTTAGTACACATGAATTTCTGTATGTAAATAAATTAATTTTGAACATA
The DNA here is from genome assembly GCA_905333075.3 of Atethmia centrago. Lineage (NCBI taxonomy): Eukaryota > Metazoa > Arthropoda > Insecta > Lepidoptera > Noctuidae > Atethmia > Atethmia centrago. The sequence continues at coordinate 20,880,821 of HG995378.1, read as the reverse complement.
AGTTTCAATTGTGGAGGAAAAAATAGAAATTTTTAAAAAAGTTTTACAACGTACCGTTTGACATATCAAATGAGCATAATAAGTATTTAAGTTATTAAAGAAAATAGATGACAATTGAACAAATACAAAGACTAGTTCTATACTTATAGATTACAGGTAAACCTATTTTTTTTTTTTTTTTTTTGAGGGTGGGAAATCATCAAATAACTTCTCCCACTCTGGGCGGAGCGGGAGGGTGTGTCAGACTCTTACTGACTAAAACCCACCCGTATTCCTTCCTGTTGCCTGTGTTGCGGGGGCCTCGGTGACCCATAAGTGCCTTCCCGCGACCCCGGCAGGCATCGGCCCTAGTGGACCCCTACTTTGTGCTGACGACATCTCTTTGAGGCGCGCGTGGAATACGACGCGCCGTCGACCCGGGCCTGGTCCTTACCGGACGGTGAGCTACCCATTGCTCACCGTCCGCAAGCCCGCGCCTACGGTGGCCGGAAATCCGCCCGGGATTCCCGACGCCCTGGGCGTCTCCTGCGGCGGCTAGGGGCGAGAGGGCGGGAAACTTGCCTTTCCCTCAACCGTCCCGCCTCCTCCTTTGCGAGCATTACTGCTTCGCAGAAGGAGGTGACGGCTGCCCATGCCCTCTCGCTCCGTACCATGGCCTGAACCAGGGCCGGACGCGAGAGGTCTCTGCCACCGATCGCCTCCACGAGGACACGGCGGTGCTCTGCCCAAGCCGGGCAGACCTCCACCGTATGCTCCACCGTGTCCTCCAGGCGATCCACACAGTGGTGACACCCGGACGTTTCCTCCCGCCTTATCCGACACAGGAACCTCCCGAAGCTGCCGTGTCCGGTGAGGACCTGCGTCAGGCGGAAGGTGAGGACGCCGTGGCGCCTCTCCAGCCACTCCTACAGGTAAACCTATAAGAAGTCTATGGTCTTAAAATAACATGTCACATCACTCAATATTGTGCGCACAAACTTATATTTGCAGTTGCACGGTATGGCGGACCATGTTTTTCGACTACAATGTTAGTTTGTTCTAGAGATAAAGTCATCCCAACTAGAGAACCCTTTCTGCCGGGGTCGCGGGAAAGAGTCACCGAGGCCCCTGGCAACACAGGCAACGGAAGGAACACGGGAGGGTTTTAAGTCAGTAAGAGTCTGACACATTCCCGCTCCAAAAAAAAATAAAAAAACTACAGAACCCTATATTGTGCTTAGTCCGCCACGCCCTTGGCCGGTTTAAAATTGCTGTATATTGGCATCAGATGAGTGATTTGAATCGTTTATCCCTCACAATCCAATATTTTGTTTATTATTTCTACTACGCTGCTGCTACAAACTATCATTAGGTTATTAATTACTATTGGTAATGAATAACCTGCCCTAAATCGACGATGAACATAAAAATATGTAACGTCCTCAATTTCTAACAAAATCATCAGCACACGGTGTAAACCGACGCATTTGTGTAATCGGTTCAAAAAGCCGTCATCGACAACCTAAATTAACTCGGCACCGAATCTTGGCGTCAGAAACATGAGTTGGTTAACGAGTTCTACCCAATGTTTGGACCATTTCATTTGCGCGCACATACAACGAACTATACAAATTATTTCTGAGAAGTATTTCGTCACGCATACTTGGGATTTGTTCGACCCGAAACCCGGTGACTTCGGGCATCATTCATTCAGGAATTGACTGGACAACCCAATTCTAGTTAATGGCGAAAGGGTTGTCAATTATATTTCGAGTACGGTGCGTACGAAAAGCCGCAAATACAAGTTCGAAACTCTAATGCGTTATTGCTTTACTTCTAAAGTCGTCTTTACACATGAAATATGTACGTTTAACAACACAAGAAACTTAAATATGCTTAAATACTTGTTATATTTTACAACAAGAGCACCACTAATACTTTTGTAACAATATATTTCTGTACCACTCAAATTAAATGTCGGCGAACATATCTAGGTTAGGTTAGGTCTCATTTGTAGTCTTAAAAATAAATTATTATTATTATAATATGATTAGAAAATGGTGCTCATAACAAGCGCTAATAAATTGCCTGACCTTCAGAGCCTAAAACCGTTTGTGAAAACCCTGTCATTTTCGCACCAAAGCCACGATGAGCGGGGAAAAATTATTAAGAAATAATACGTGGCTAAAGAGGCCACTAAGTGAAATTACATAGGCCGATGACAGCGCGATTTCAGAATGGGGTAGATAAATAACACAATTAGTAAGGTGATTGATAGTTCCACCAGGAACCAAACTTGGGTTAGTTATCTAATACCTTTTTTGTTATAGATAGGTGCGATCCCTTTTCGGTATATTGCCGTGGGGTGTTTACATCGTCATCGTGATTTCACTGTATGTTGGAGGAATATTAGCGGTTTTATATGGGCATTCTAAAAGCATTAGGACACTGCTGATGTGTTTTTGTGAGAGGTGCTTACTGAAATAGATCTTTATTATTATGTACTTTTGTATCTAAACGTATGATAGACACACAAAATATATATAAATAATAATAATCGGTAACGCATTCTTTGGTTTAAATTGTGCGGTTGTAAACATCATACTTTTTTTTGTCCAATAATATATGATCGTACCAATCCGCTTGCCAAATGTGGTTATTATACCTAATTACAAAAATTACTAGGTCTCTATCCAGCAGACTTGCATGACGTTTTCCATTTCTTCGAAGAATGCTCTTTCTATACAAAGTGACATTTCGTTTCTCCATTTTTGACATCGCACTGTAGAAATCCATCTACAATCTGTCATTTTGTCTTTTGTTTCTAGCGATCTTTGTCTAGTTTATTTTTAATGTAGACTATTTCAGAAGAAAGTTTGTATACCAAACTGTCAAAATCACTCTGACAACTAAGAGTTGTCTAAGGTAGTGAAGACAATTTTCATTTTTCTATTCGACGGCCACAAGGTATATACAGTTATCTACCAAATCATGATTTTACAGGGGAGCGTTTTGAACGCAAAAATATGGTAATTAATAGAAGAACAAGGCTATTTTCTACTATTCTACATCATTTTGTTAGTAGGGCATTACCAAGGAAATGGTGAAGGCCAATATTACTATTATATTTTTTTGTTCCAAAATACGGTACTTCAACACTTTGAGAAAAAAAAATTGTAGTTGTATTTATGTATGTGACTTAATATCGGTAAAATTGAGAATCCAACAGAAAAATTGTATGACAAAACAAATAATTCTGAGTCGAATTATGTAAAAAAGTGAATTTCGTAAAAAATGCAGTTGACTCTTTCGATTTTGCTGCCGTCGTACTTTTTACACGGAAAGTCATTTTTATCTATTCTTCCGTAGACAAAACAGTGCTCGTCCTAAGCCTGCTGGAACGTTTGTTGCATCTCTCTTTAGTGGAAACAATAATTAACCAAAATAAAAATGACTACTAAAAGTAATATTCGGTACAATTAAAGTAAAAGTTGAATAAAAACGCAACTGTAGGGTGAATGTAACGCACTGCGGTGTCGTGAGACTCCCATTCATTGCGGTCAATTTGGCGTAATGTAATCAATTGCTGAACCAATAAAATAAATCAGAGGGGACAGTTTTAATTGATACCGCTCACTATTAACTGCAAGCCATAGATGTACTAGCTGAAACTAAAAATCTGCTAAATGTAGGTGTCAATAAAATATGCTCATTTATTTATATAAAACCTTTATAGGTCAGTTTGGGTACATTTTTTTATCTATACTTCGTCATATCTGAAACAACATCACACCCAAAAAAAAACTTCTGTTGTAAATACACAAGGTAACAGGACACTTCTACACCTAGCCCTATCAGAATACCAGTGCTGCGACACTTATTTTTTACCGCAGCATTATGCTGAGATAGGAGCCTTTTGGCCTCGTACAGGACTTTTTGTTTTTGATTTTAATTTTACTTTGTTTTTTAGTTTAATTTGTGATCTCCTGTGCGAGTCCCAATAAGTACATTTTCTTTCTTTCTTTCTAACAATCATCACACCATAAATTCGCAATGCAGCTCAAATTGATTCAGTTCCAAATGAGTAAATAGATAATAAATTAATTATTACATTGTATAGACCACAAATTGAAACGTGACCACCATGAATAGTTAAGTGATATGTCATTTGTACTGAATAAAATTGATATTACTGATAGAACAGTTTGCATCACCTTTATTTGTTTTGGCAAATTAAAATATCAACTATTTATTGTGTAAACGGTTGTGGGCAAATAATACGTCAATGTTAATTCATTTGCATTTTTAATACCTATGTCATGTAGTTTTAAAATGGGATAGGATGGCATTAAAATAGAATTCACATGCGGTTTCATGAAATTATTATTATGGACTACACGGAAAAAAAGGATGTCTTAAATTAAGACAATATCCTTTTGGTCAAGACAAATATTGATTCATTTATGAGGAAAACAATATATTCTTGAATGAAGTAAAATTTTGTCTTAGTTTTATTGTCTTCTTCGAAGACATTATACTTAAATGAAGAATTATTAAGTTTAATTTTAAGAATATTAGATATTAAAAGTAGATATTTTCTTCAATTAAGATTATTATAGTCTTGAATCAAAAATATTTGCTTAAGTCAAGAATAAAAACCAAGTATTCATTATTATTAATTTAAGTTTTCTTGGACTGAGTACATTTACTTACGTTAAGAAAATATTTTGGATTGAAACAATTTTTCTGCTGAAAATATTGATATTCTTCGCTGAAGAGATCCTTTTTATATATTTTTGGTTTTTTTTTGTCGCATAGGTAGGATAGAATAGCCAGCTAGTCCTTTTGTAAAACAACAAATAGGTACGCAAATACCAACTACAGAGCACAGTTTGCTGACAATCAGAGCACTGGCACATTAAAATAGCACTACCCTTTGAGTCCAGCAATGATTGAGTGAGGCTCGCGGCCTGTTTATTTACATATCGACTCAATTAACGAATACACCAGAGCTCATTATCCATTCAAATCGCAATCGCAGCTTTCCCACGTTAGCCGATTTTCCAGCGAAAACTCAATGAAAACTTCATAACAGTGTTGACTTTACGCTCGGAAACGGATCGCGTAATGGCCTTTGTCGTGCACAAAAAGCGACTGATCCGGCCCAGATCCGCTTTGTATAGCCCGCTTGCTTTAGTCAGTTGACAACATAATTATCGACTGCTGTGCAGCCGCGAAATGGGCCGGTCAACGCACCGACGACGTCGAAATAGACGATGCTACGCCGCTGTTACGACCGCGCTCTAAGCCTTTAAGGGCTTCCTTGTTTTTACAAGAAGTCCTGTGTATAAAGCAATAAAGTCCAAATTGCATTGTTGTAAATTCAGCCAGGAGGCAAAAGATAAAGTATTGTGGGTAGTTGACGTTCAGTCTAATTTTATTAGGTCGCTTAGGTGCATACCAGTCTATGTCTACTTATACTAGTTACGCTTACATTGAAAGCAGTAAATCTAATCGATTGTCTATTAATGAACCATTGGGAGAATGGATGGTGCAACTCTCCATCTTCAATGTTTCATTATGTCTGTTTAAATCAATGGCCATTTTGTAGGCGAATGTTGTTTTAATAGGTATTATAATAAAGTTAATCTTAAAGTGATATAAGTCATGAAACACAAGAGAAGCAACAATTTTATGCGGCGAACATCTCAGTAACTCATAAAACAGTAGTTTTCAGAACCTCGGGCTAGAGATGCACTTTAATGTGGCTCGAGGCATTGCTGCAGAATGTGACTAAATGAGTTCAACTTCGTTCCCTAGATGGCGTTGTATACAATCTTTCATTTCAAGGTGAAGCAGCAGTCAGCGTTTAAAGTGATGCGCCAATAGAGGTCGTTTCTTTATTTGTTCAGTCTAAATTACTGCTATTTCACAATCAATTATTCTGATGCTTTATTACTTATTATGTAATAAACATTAGAATTAAAAAGATTATAGTGTCCCAACAACGACGAAAAATAAAACTGAAAGGTAAAAAAAAAAAAAAAAACTGAAAAATAAAACTGAACTGGCCAGCTAGAACACTTAAGTGAGTAAATAAAACACTGATACACTAATATAATTATGTTTGAAAAGGTTATACACGGCCCACTGAAAATTCTATTGCTCACATTTTAATCCCTTCCGGCTTGGTTAGTCCCAAAGAGCATACCTTTTTGAAAACCACACCTAATGAACAAGTACCTACATTTATATTTGATATGAACACTACGAAAATTGAGAAATTAGAAAGAGCAAGCTTTAATCGTGTGCCCTTTAAATATGTTAACACGTCTTCGACTAACCCAAAACAATTAAGAAAGAGGTAATAATTTAACTAAAATGACACGTGCTCTCTCAATAAATTCACAAGGGGCATAGTAAGAAAAAAAAATTGGAAAGTAGATTATTTAAAGTCTGGAACAATTTACAAATATGATAGTGTTTGATTGTTCAAATAAAAATAACTGAATGAACAACTGACTTAAGATTTGGAAGTAATAATTCAAACTAAATGTTAATTATGACATGTGCATCCCATAAGTCAGCGGAAGGTTAAGAAAATAACATTTATGATAGGTAGGTATTATCTATAACAAATAGTCTTTAATTTATAATGAAACCCATATATTTTACTGTGCTTGTTCTTATTTCAACCATGTCAATTGGATATTTTGAACGTACATAATCAGCCTATATTGTTCCCACAGTTGGGACATAGGCCTCCTCTCTGTGAGAGGGAGTGGGCCGTAATCCACCACGCGGGCCTAGTGCACGTTGGTAGATGTCACTTGTCTTCAAAATTTTGGTTCTAGGACATGCCGGTTTCCTCACGATGTTTTCCTTCACCGTTTTGAGAGCAGTGGTGATGAAATAATTTACAAAAAGTAAAGCGCCTGACTGGATTCGAACCTACGATTGACTCGTAAGACGCGGCCGTTACCACTGGGCCACCACTGCTCTCCATTTTGAACGCGTGAGTACATATTAGAAGTGAATATAAGGCAATTTATTTTTTCCTTATTTATAATCATAAGAATGTTTATTAACCCGATACCTTAATAAAGCATATTTTTAGACGCGAAATAACATAAATTAAGTAGTTTGACTGCTCATAAAATTATTTTCAGAATTTCAATCGTATCATATTCATTATCGTATCGTTTCATATTTCGTATAGTATTTTTCATCTCTTTAAATATGCTTGCACATCCAAAACGAACAAAAGAAAATTAAGAACTAATAATTTAACCAAAATTATTTAGGATGACACGTGTATCCCATATGTTAGAGGTAGGTTATTTTATATTATAGTTGGGACACAATTAGATGCCCGTTACTTTGTTTCTTTCTGGAAAAATGGTATATCACTCATCAACTTGGGACAGATACTCTACGACGCTTCTGTCTTGATGACTGTAACGGGTACGGTCGGCAAATATGAAATAGATGCTAGGATATCGAATGTCCTACCGAATTAGACGTTGGGTAAAATATTTAAGGATTATTTAGACTAAGGTCTGATTTTTCCAATGCAATGCAAATGCAATTCAATTCAGATTTTTATCCGAGGAATAGTATGACAGTTTTCCCATACAAAAACTGTCAAACGTCAATTTTAATATATGTTACACTAAATCAGCCCTACGCTATTTCAAACAGAAAATTTGTCGAATTTCCCTTTTAGAAATAAACATACTGATTATATTTTGTGGTTCCAGGGATTCTTATTTATTACCCATCAAGTGTATTGCCAAATTAAAAAAACAAAGGAGAATTCTCGGATTTAAAACTCGAAACGTCGTAAAGAATACGACATAAACTCACATACCTACCTATATTTCAATTTTGAACGGGGTCAGAAAATATAGAACGTCACGTGTCACTAAACAATAACATAGATTTTGTTTTTATGTTCTCATTTGTTCACTCAACTTATGCTATTTTAATACAATAAAACCAACAAATAAAAATCTAGCTCAACAAAATAGCTACTTAGATTGTCAGTTACTTTAAATGCGATACTTGAATTATGCCTCGGAATTCCACTATATCATATTTTATACTTATTTCCAAGTTAATAAATACATAATATATGCCTAAATTCTTGTGTATTTTTCTTTCTATATTTTATAATGTAGCTTAGTATTGTTCCTTAGTATTCAAAAATACAAGATAAAAATAATAAAATAAACACGTGTCGACGTTGCTAACGGTACATGCACAACATGTGTCAATCTCCCGAGGATCGATTATAATTAGACAAGCGGGTGGACATGATCTACATATTTCTGTCGTCGACTACACGCTAGTTACGTACTACTCGCTTTAATTATATAGAGATAATATTTATTAATTAGTAAACAAAGATGTTAACTATTAATAGCGTATAAGAGGGGATATCGAATTACCACAACCAAAATTGAGTAGAATTTGACAATAATATAATTGTATAAAAACGGGTTTTTAATAATGAAATATTTTATTTCTCCAAATTAAGCCCTTCTTAATAGTTTCTTAAAAAATAGAAATAATAAACATATAAATGATTTTTATTTCGGAACAATGAATCCATAGAGTTTTAGTAAATACAACTTATTATCTAGTGTTACTCGTAGTACCAATAACCCTCCGCACAAACTGCTTTACAATTTTATTGGAGAGCTGAAACTCTTCGCTACAGTTCTCAGGATGCTGTTGGGACTGTCTCTCACTCTCCTCAGTAGTGAAGCTGTTTTCTTGCGCAAAATCGGTACGAGCTTGCGCAAACATATCCGACGCGCTGCAGTAGCGAGGAGATTTCAGCAACATCCTGATACTGGACGCGCAGGACATCCAGCGATCTTTTGGCGTAATTGACCCATAGATTACTCGTGTACAGACTTTGGCAGTAATAATCCTTCAGTAATCCAATTAAGGGTAAAAAGGACAAAACAAAATAAATGCCATATCATTAACAATTTTTAACAACTTTTATTTTTTTGTTTTCGCGTTAAAATATTTTTTTACATTGTGCCGAAGTATTGTCGTAATTTTCAGCTAATTTCCACAGTTAATTCTATAATTTAATGATCGTTAGAAATAAGAAAGTTTCTTTGGGGCGAAGAATCTTTAGCGCTTAAATAAATGGGCATCACTGAACCCCTTTTGTTTCACACGGTTCGGCCGCTTTTGTAATTATTACAAAGTTCTTAAAAATACAGTTCGAGGAATCCTTTTAAGTTTCCTTTTAAAGTTAATGATTTTTTTTTCTTGGGTCCTCTTTACTTTCAAAAACAGCTGAATATGGATCTCTCTATCCAACGATTTGCTTTTACATGCACGCCAAGCACATGCCCTGGCACAAACGCGCGAAATAAAGGTAACGTGAATTTTAACGAGTTTGAAATCGAAAATACAACTATCCTATAACATTAAAAGATATAGCAGGGTTTTGCCTAGCATGGGGTAGGCGATGCCAACCCTAGAAACTACTTTGCCCGCCCTAGAAACGTCTACCTTCTTTTCGCGGTAGGCATTGTCGGTAGTGGAAGAAACATCCCACAACGAGAGTTGAAGGAAATACAGCCTCCAATGCATTAATGGACGAGAAACATGGGCGCTCATTAAAGAGACTCTGTACAAAGCCCAAGTTGCACAAAGGGCTACGAAGCGCGCTATGTTAGGCCTAACACTGAAAAACCGAGTCCGTAACTCAGAGATCCGACGTACTAAGGTTCAAGACGTCGGACTACGGATAGCGGCTCCGAAATGGAAGTGGGAAGAACACTTGGCTAGACGTGGTGATGGCAGGTGAAGCAGAGCCCAAATGGCATGGTTGCCGAGAGACGGTAGAAGGAGCGTTGGCAGACCAACGGCCAGGTGGACGGACGGCCTACAGAAGTTCGCGGGGAAGACCTGGTTGAGACTCACACAGACGCATGGCACAAAAGGGTGGAACAATGCCAATGATGATGAGGTGTTTTTTTTTTCCTTCTCTATGTATAAACATTGACTTGGGAATATTTTGGACACATAATAATGTTTAGTTCAGCTGGACGGCTGCCCCCCTAGACAAAATCCCTAGCTACGCCAATGCCCATAGTTCTTAAAACTAAGTATTTGCGAAGCGAGTACCGTATGTTGTATGAGTACGTTCAATTTTTATATCGTTCGAATTTACTTGTAGCTTAGCCACAGTTTTAACTGTACTTCAAACGGTCAATATCCTACAATAGATCAATTAAACAGCGTTTCCTTTAAGTTTTCCAGTCAGGTGTTAAATTAATGAGTCCTTTCAAATAGTACAATAATTCGTTATTTTCATGTAGAACTAGTTTGTAATTCAAAGAGCAGTTGTTAACGATAACGCACATGACTCAAAGAAAATTATGAGAGACCATTACGTGCACTTGTTTTCTTAGGACAGTTTTTGGGATGAAGATGTTTTGTACGAAGATTTCAACTACAAAAGTTATAAAGAGGAATTTTAAAAGCGAATAATAATCATCATGGTTTACTAGTCTAAGGACGTTACTTAAAGTCGAATTATTAATTCACTGGAGCAATCTGACTTGTGCTAACTGTCACTTTGTGTAATAAAATGGTCATATTTATTGTTTTTATTGTATTCTAGACTTTACACTTATTATTATATTTTTTTACACATATATAAACCGATTAAAGGAAGCGATAACCATTACAATAAATATGACTACCTATTTATTCCACAAAGTGATAGTTAGCACATGTCAGATAACTCCAATGAATTATTAATTCGACTTTAGCTCGTGTTTTGACTTATACAAGTCCCCCGTCTCTATTCTATTCTATTTTTCTCTATCGCAATGGTGCCACTGTCGAAAAATCTGCCAATGTCAGAAGTGTTGAGAAAAAAGGTGCGAAGAAAAAAATGCCCGCGTCTCTATCTTGCCCTTATATTTGACATTTGATTTTGATAGGAATAACGCTTAGCCAAAATACATCAAACTCTGAACATTCGTTTTCACAGTTCTAAATTCTTAGGCCGAGATCTATAAACGTTACATATCAATGTTAGACATCCTTATCAACATACGGATTATTTACACTAGGTGTAATAATTTTAATAATAAATAATCTGCAGCAAAATCACTTATTAAAGCAGAAAATAAAAGGCAGTTACTTGAAGAAAACATACAAACTCACCATATCACGCGTAAAGGAATTCTTATACTTCCAAGTGAGCACACAATTTCCATGAACAGAGTAAACCTCACATACATAATCAATATACTGTAGGTTGATTCAATACTAGGTACATAAATTAATTGCTGCTGGTATTTAAACCATGTTAATACTTCATATGGCTTCCAGTCCTAATGGAGAATAATATATTATTCCGTTAATCTCAATTCAGCATTCAAATCGCAATGTAAATTGGACCCATCATGTCTAGTATATCTCCGCGCTCAACCATTTAAATCGGAAAGAGAATAATTGAATCTTTCAATTAAAAATATTAAAGCAGTCGAGATGATGAAATAGTATTAAAATCGTCACTCTGTCTCACTCCAGCGCCGATATTGTCAACAAAGTTCCTTTTGGCTTCTCTCTAAATTTAATTGAAAATTCAATCATTTATTCATCTGATCGGCGTCGTTAAGGTTCTTTAATGGTTTGCGTGCCTTTTTTACTTCAGTTTCACTCGGTATTGTAATGGGCAGCTAATTTTCTTTATCGGGGATCGAAGGTTATAGATATTATATAGGTTTCGGTGTATATTTTCGATTAAGGGCGCCTTTTATAGATAACAAAAGATAGTTTACGGTTGAAAGACATACTAATTAAACAAAATTATAACGACATACTAATTAGACATACTAATTAACTAAATTAGTATTAACAAAAATACTAATTTCTATAACAAGGCAAAATACTTTATCAATACCTCGTTATTGATAAAGTATTTTGCCTTGTTATAGAAATTAGTATTTTTCTTGGAACTGAGAAAGCTATTATGCTGCTTACAATATGCTAGCCGTATTATATAGTTAAAGTAGCTCGTTTATTTTGCGTGAACAATTAGTACCAACTCATACTTAAAGAAACATGGTGAGGAAACCGGCATGTCCTAGAACCAAAAATCCGAAGACGTGTGACATCTACCAACCCGCTTTGGGCCCGCGTGGTAGATTACAGCCCACTCCCTCTCGAAGAGAGGAGGCCTGTGTCCCAGCAGTGGGAACATTATAGGCTGATTATGTTTATTTAAAGAAGTAGCTCAGTCAATAGCACTTTTTGAATACCTACATTCCTACTTAGATACATATATTTCTATGTTATCAAAAATGTTCAAAGTACTAATTACGAGCGGTCGCGTAAAATATCCTGATAATCGTATCAGCAATACTATTATGGCCTGTTCTTTGTCTTGCCCTATTCTATTCTATTATTATCCTTTCCTTTACGAAATCATTATCATCACTTTGTCGTATTACTTGTTGCCATCTAACTATATCTTAAGACTTGTTATATATACTACATTAATTTAATATAAAACCGTTAATAAATATCTAACCACGAAAAATATTAAGAGGAAAACATCTTAATTTATCTGGTGGAGCGTTCCGTGCATTCACTCTAAGTCCGATAAGACTGTAACTTTTCAAAGTTGCCAACATATTTTTGTAAGCAACACATATTTATTGTTATGTGTATGTATTTTTCATTCTTTCAAAATAACTACTAAGAATCTACACCAAATAATATACTTGTGTTTGTTCTTCATTTTACAAAAAAATAAGCAAGCATAGAGTAGTAACTATTATTTCAAACCTAATAACTTTTTCTTTAGGTATGCCTATTTTTAATAATTATACTCAGACAGAAGCAAAAAGCAATAAAATTGCCTTCGTTTGTCGAAGGTAGTGCCTATCCATCTACTGCTGAATATAGTCACCGTTCCTAGTTAATGTAGTCTGATAAAACATTTTCCACTGTCCACTGCATCTCTTTTCCATATTTTGTACATATTCAATTAGTACATACTTAATTATTTTGCTTTTTATCTGGCTATCTTCCCCTCCGATGTCTGTTCATGCAAATTGTCATCAGAGGGATCTGATGACAATTTGCATGAAATGGTACTGTTTGATAGCATTTTCTTTTCTGGTAAATACCAACCTGCCAATTTTAAACAAGGTATCTACCAAACTTATACAAAACGCACTATATAGTTACTAAGCTATGTATGTATAATTTTTCACCAAAATCGAGTGCTGCCAATAAACACATCGTCCGTTTCTAGAACATTCATCAAGTGATTTACAGTCGCTCCTCACGTTCAGACCGCACTTTTCGTTTCGTCATCACTCATCCTTGGACCAGTGGGCTTGACTTTCGTTCTCCACCCATCAATAATACGATTTACGAATGGCTTATGTAGGTACCAAGTTAGTTTATTGATCTCTATTAAGTAACTACAGATTTGGAACTGAGTTAGTCAATATTTCATGAGCTTTGATCGATAAAAGTGCGTAGTATTTTATTGGCTTAATTTAAATATGTTATTACTGTGTGGCTTAGAGGCAGGTTATTTTTAATTAGAGTTGCGAATCAGCCCACGAAAAATACAGATAGATACTTATTACATTTATAAAAATAGGAAAAATTGGTAATATGAATTGTTCTCTGTAATTATGTACAAGAATAATCAATCATTATGTGATTAAAATTCACTAAATCTCTGATGAATTATGCTTTGTTGAAAATAATAGATAGGTTACTTCAAAAGCTACCGTTATGATAAAAAGTATAGACTCAATTTATATGGGTATGCCTACCTACCACGCACGTAGGTACCTATTATTCTTTGAGAGCTATAAAACAACAAATTAGAGAAAATCCGTACAAAACCAGATTGGAAACTAAAGAGCTATTTGCGGTATTGTGTAAAGCAACAGGAGACTGATGGACCGTTTCGGTCTGTGGCCACTACCAAAGGCTTTACCAATGTCACCTAGGTACCTACCGGCCGTCCATTTAACCGAACACTGGTCGTAATAAAAGGACACACTGGCTTAAGCCGTTCTCGACAATGCTACTGCCAGCGCCATCTATGCGGCGAGCGTGGAATCAGATTTTCTTGGGGTGAGATTGCGGGGTGGAAAATTGAGATGTAGAATTCTAAATTGTTATGGGGTTTTTTTAATGCTCTTTTTGAGCTAATGTACATTTATTAGTTTCTTTTCATAGGTAATAATTACATTTTCAAAAGTAGAGCTAAAATAATTGCAAATAATATCAAAATTTATTTCATCGTAAGATTATGTTAAAGCCTTAGAAAAATACTGATCTGTTCGCTTGATACTTTTCTTTTAAAACGTTATACATATATTCTAACAAAAAATATTAGCAGGCCGGAAAAAAATAAAAATAATCGGCGCATGCAAAACACGTCTATGAAAACATTTTCGCAAATGTGAAACAATAAATGCTATCGCAGCTTTCAAGCCAAGCCAAGAACTCAAAGTTTGCGAGAATTTATTTCATTCTTATGGTCCTATTATGCCGTTCTCAGCTACACAACATAAATAATAATGCGAACCGTTATAGGGTCATTACAGTGAGAACGGGCCGAATGACGAGGCCACGCCCATTCACGTATCGCACTGAAGTCATTGCTTATTCTGACTGAATTGAAGAAAAAAGGTTTCCTTGCTTCAGTCTTCTTCATTTCGTGTCAATACTTAGACCAAATCCAATTTATTTTCGACCAGTATTTAGCGACCTAGACAAACCTGTCGAGTGCCTTATGTTTCAGAGTTATGAAGCCTGTTTTTCAAATGACCTTTGTAACAAGCCTAATAATACTCTATTGTCTGAATTATTATTGTCTCTAAGCTTGGTAAAGCACTGTTTCGTATAATTCAATAGCTCTACGTATTGTACTCCTAGTTATGAGAACAAAAACTGGATATAGATACTGAATTTCAGTAACAGTTTTAACGATCGCTTTGAAAGTTTCATGACGTGCTTCAGCGATAAAATGGAAAATGCAGAGGTACTTCGTCAATAGTCTTGACAATATGTGTTGAAAAACATATTAAAAGAAACTTCTCAAAAAAATGGTTTATATTTTTAAGGTTTGTAATTTACCAATAATTAATTAGAAGCCGATACTCTTTTTTTAATAAAGTTTTTTTTCGTTGAAGTAGGCACTAGCCTACTTCAACTATCTAGTTATATATAATTGAATTGTAATTGTACCGATATTCCAACGTTTTCAGTAAATTACTTACCCTTTCACCTACTACAGCTACGCATACATATCTAACGCCAGAACAATCGGTAACTCAAAAACATGTCCGTTACTTAGTGTGGAGGCAGGCTTGCGACGTAGCCGGTATCTGCGAACTCTTTACTCGGGCCCATTGAGTCCGGGATGAAAGCGGGGTCATTACCTGAAACAAAGAACGAAAGCCGCTCAAACTGCGCATAAATCGTGCCACCCTGTTTACCTACCATAGCCCTTCCTACCCGCCAAAGAAAAACCCAGCCTACTTTACCTACGTGAAACCATGAATGAAGGCTTTTCTCAACTCAAATACATTTATATGTTTTTAGAGGCGTTTTTAGAATTCTCGGGAACCGTATTAGAACATTTTTTATACAAAATTCTCGCCTCTAAACTAAAAAATGCTTTGAATTGTAAATTCGCGATAACAGACTCGGTTTTTTGAATTGTGTTGAGGTCGTTTTTAAGCATTCCTCTCTATTTTAAGTCATAAATAAATTTTCATTTATATAAATTTTAAGTATCGCTAACACTGACGGTTTGCATTAGAATAACTGTTTTTTAAAGTTAAATATATCTGTTTGTATTACCCTAGACTTTATTGTAACTATTACAAGTTCATGAAAGGGTTTTGTGAGAGAAACGAAGATATATTTTCAATGCATTTATTGTGACAAAATAGGATCATGACATGATGTATACAGCGTGTTGGGTATATTGGGTAGATTTAGTGTATCATATACATATTTGTAGGTGGCAGCTGTTGATACAAGCAGTGGTAACAATTGAATATGGCTGTAAATCAGCGCGATAGCAGACCGGGCTGACCCCTTATGTAAATGGCGAGTCGCCTCCACCCATCGTCTCACGGTCTTGGTCCAAATATCAAGCGTTAGCTGACGACGTACAAATATGTATTTATTTAACAACAATATATTGAGATTGTCAGCCTTAAAACTATTAACTTAAAGTTAAAATATAACTTGCCTTTCTTTTATTATGTTAGGTTTTTGGTATTGCGGTTTTATGGCCTTAAAGTTTTATAAAACAAAGAGATTCGTACAACATTAAACTTAAGTCAGAAAAACCTAACTGTTTGTTGTTAGATTGCATAGAAAACTAGATACCTTCTCTAGTTAGATGACTAGCTATTTTCCCAGAATACAAAAAAAGTATCTAAACAAAATCAATTCTGGGCTACTTGTGTGCTCCGAAATAAATAAGTATAGGTACATCAATAAAAAATTTGTATACTCGGGTGCCCGATTGGTTGGTTTCGGGTGGTTTTTCCTGTTATGGAATTTCAATTGACTTAGGATTTGACCCAAATACGCATTCTTTAAATTTCAAATGACCTACCTATTTTTTAGCTGAGGAATTGATTCTGTTAGGAATATCTTACAAAAAATAATAGACACAGTTTTTTCTTATTTCTATTCAAAAGACACTATGTAAAATGATTACACCATTACCATAATTGTGGGTAAATAATATCAGAATACTTAAATGAAAAATCCTGGTTACACAAAAGCGCTAATTTCAATAAATTACCTACAGTTATATTTATTAGTAATCTTAAGTTTAAAATATTGACATTTACTTAACTTATACATTACATTGATGTTTTTTTAAGTTATCTCAAAAATAACAACCAGGTACAAAAACACGAATTAAAATATCAGGAAAATAAAAACATGGTGCCTTCCCAGCCAGTGCTCGTGTGACATTATCGCATATCACATAAGGCTTTATTGAGACACATGCCCCGAGCTTTCTTGTCGACTCTGATTTACTATTTCTAAAGGAACAATTGCGCACTAACATTTATTCATTGCCTCAAACAATATTCATGAGACATACTCAACTGTTTTTTAAATTTAAGAAATAGTCGGTAATCGCGCTTTGAAACATTTATGTCACAACTAGCTGCGCCCCGCGGTTTCAACCGCATAAGTCTCGATCCCTTGAGAATATCAGGATAAAAATCCATGTGTTAATCCAGATTATAAACTATCTGTGTGTCAAATTTCATCCCAATCCGTTCAGCCGTTTTTGCGTGAAAGAGTAATAAACATCCATACATACATACTCACAAACTTTCGCGTTTATAATATTAGTAAGATAAACGTAACGTGAAACACCTGTTGTCGGTCAAAATATGTGTTTACCAGTTTTAGAGCTTATCGTAAATATCATGCAGCATCACACACCGAGATTCTATCTGATGCTTAATTAATGTGACGCATGAAACAAGCCGCGACTACGCTTGGTTGGGCACACGCCAGCCTGCTCTTTTTGCTCCACACATGCGATGCTCACAACATAACTATGTATCGCATTCTCTCTAGGAATGAGACACTGAATGCGACGTCGCCGACGACCACAAATCAGTAGCCACTTTGTTCTTTCACGGTCGCGAACGTTTCTCTGGCGAGAAATCGTTATTGATCTATTTTTATTTTAAAGTGATTACTGTCTGTTTGTTATCGTATTGTTCGCTTTACGCTTTGTTTCCGATTGTTAAGTCTAGAATAGTCCTGTAGTTACCAAAGCACTCGTACATTGTAAAGAAAAACTCAGAGTCGACTACAAACCAAGAAAGAGCGGAAGCTAATTTAGAAGATTTTTACTTATTGTTTCGGAACTGTTTGTTATGCAAAAAAATGTTGCTTCATAATGAGACGGAGAGATTCCATTGTTGTAAGAAGCAGCCTCTAACAAAGACACATTTGAATTATGTTTACCTGTCCGAAAATATAAAGAAGGTTATGAATCAGATCTCAAGTAATCATTTCGGTATACTTGTTTTTTTTATAAAGACGGATGAAAATGCCTAATATTTTGAAGTCTTTGTGCAATCTCATACAAAGGTGAGGTGTAGGAAAACGTCTGAAATTAAATTGAAGTCAGAAAAGGACGAACACAATGGTAGTCTGTGTTGGAGGCTGGAGGCCGAAATGTCTGAACGCGACTACATCGACTTTATAAAGCTGACGCGACACAATATACCCATTTATAAGGCGTTTTCCATACGAGCTTTAATTCAAATTCAGATTCACTGGATGCCTAAATATTTCTTTTCAGAAGTTGGGAAATTGACTTTTACCTCGGAAAAGTCTTAAAATATTTTACTTTCGCGTTGAGATATTGTAATTCAAGAAGTTTATACAGCTAAATTCACCTTTCTTTTAAAATAATTCGAGTTCTATGAGGCCAAATCTTGTGTTGCCAATTAATTATCCAAAACGGCAAACAAAACGGCAAAAGGCAAACATGTCATTTGGTTTAAATGGGTTTTTATTTTTATTATTTTATTAATATTTTACATAGATTATTGTGTACCTTGTGAATGTGAGAACGTTGTAGACTTAATAGACTAGATATTTTGTAAACATTTTTTTTTGGTAAGTACCTGGTACGTCTCGACAGGCCTACACTGTCCTCCCATACCTATTAACACTGTAATTTGAAAACATTTTAGAAGCCAATTATTTTTAAAAGAGTAACCGTGGAGTTTCTTGCCGGCTCTTCTCCATAGGAAACGACCAATTGGACCCGTGCACCTAGCTTCTGACGTTTCATAAGTGCCCATGTAGGTTTATGTGAAATAAAAATATTTTGATTTTGATTAATTTTGAAAAGTAGGTTTAATTTTGCATTATGAGGTACGAGCAATGAAAACCTAAATAATAAAGGTTCGTTTGATTGTGGCTATTGCTTTTGCGATTGCCATCCGAAGAATCAACTTAATCCTTCCTCTTATTTTTGCTGTCTATCTCCTGGATAATAAAGAAGAAAATTAACCTTTCCGCTTCATGATGACTCACATAGACCCACGATAATTGCTTTTGTACTGCCGAGGACGTTCCAAGGATTAATTAAAAATACATATGGCAGGTTCCCACTGGCTAACAGTTACTGTTTGCCGGTGTTTTTAACGTGATGTTTACTTTACACGCCTTAATCCCCGAAATGAGCTGATATTGGACTTCTAAATTGTTGAAATAAGTTTTAGAAATAGTTTTTTTTCAAGCATTTTTAGGGCTCCGTACTTCGAAAGGAAAAAGGGACTTCTTATGGGACCACTCGTCTGTCTGTTTGTCTGTCGATCTGTCTGTCTGTCACAGGAAATTTGCTCCCAATCTACTGGACCGATTAAGCTTCAAAATTTGGTACACATATCAATTTCTGTGAAGCAAACATGGACTTTTGAATATGGAGGTCACTTTTGGGGGGCAAATAAGAAAAATAAAAATAATTTTTTGCAAACTGTGCCGTGTGATACATAAAATGAAAGGGCTTGTTGTAAGGATTTCAGATATATAAAAATATATACAATTTTATTTTTTTTTATTTTACTTTTAAAGTCATTTAAGAAAATAGGTAACAAGGCCGCCCATTGTATTGTTATGTATATTTTGTAGTGCTTGATTCATTTTTTGTTATTTGTTTTTTTAGTGTACAATAGAGTATATATAAATAAATTGCTGAAAGCTTAAAATTTTGAAAATAATATAGATAATAGCTATTTACTATAGATTACAGGAAAACCTATAATAAGTCTATGGTCTTAAATAATATGGGGAATTTCTCAATATTGTACGTACAAACTTGCAGTTGGAATGTATGATATGTTTATCAACAACAATGTCAAGTTTGTTCTTGAAATAAATTCATCCCAACTACGGAACCCTTCATTGTGAAACGCTCTTGGCCGGTTTTTATCAATGTTTACAGTTTTACTCAAATAAAACCTTTCGGTTATAGGTATTGTAAAAATGCTTTTTGTTAGAAGGAAGAGTTTCAATATTATTTATCGCTATAATGACTTTACTTTTGTTCTAATTGGATAGATTAGTTTCAAATTCCGGAAACAATAAGATAAGGTATTAGGTAATGATTCAGTTGAGGAAATATTGAATGGATAAATTACCTAAAACTGGTTATTAATATTATTAGTAAAATGGCAAAGGATACCAAAACCAATTACCAGAAGAATAATTATAGGTATTAGCTGTACAAATGTATTCATCTCCTACCAAACGTATTAATAATTCTTTACAATTTACAATAATGAACAAGATACAAGATACAGAAATAAAATCATTTATCACTTGTGCCTAAGTGATAAATGATTTTATTTCTGTAAGTAGGTTGTACAAACACTTTAACATGTCAATCATATTTTAAAAACTAGCTGAGGTCGGTGTTTCTTATCTGGCTACACTGAGAAGAAAGGCCTAAACAAACTCAGAGGTCACAGTCTATTTTAATGTCCAGACATAATCTTGGCCAGATCATGTGAAGACCGTGTAGATTGGTGTCTGAAAATGGTATTTTGACGAAAGAACCACACAGATTAAGTCCAGTCAGTGCACGCATTTGTCAGTAAACGTGAAGCTCAACTCAGAACTTAATGAGCTCAACGATTCGACGAACAATACCAAAGAAAAGACATTTGGGTAGGCCGCATAAAGTACTCAAACTGCTAGATTATCATTTAATCTAACTGAGAAAAAGGAAAAATATCACTAAAGTCAACTTAACTTTTTTCAGTAGGTTTTCGACAAATTGGACTATGGCACTGTTTTATTGTGAATGTGCTCATCGTCGTTGTTTTCAAAAAACGATAGTCTGACTAAAGTCCCGTATTTTTTAGAACACATATAACATAATCAGCCTATAATGTTCCCACTGCTGAGACACAGACCTCCTCTCTGTGAGAGGGAGTGGGCCGTAATCCACCACGCGGGCCCAGTGCGGGTTGGTAGATGTCAATGTCTTCGAATTTTTGGATCTAGGATATGTCGGTTTCCTCACGATGTTTTCCTTCACCGTTTTGAGAGCAGTAGTGATGAAATAATTTACACAAAGTAAAGCGCCTGCCTGGGTTCGAACCTACGACCTACAACTCGTAAGTCGCGGCCGTTACCACTGGGCCACCACTGGTCCCACAATGCTGCACTGTTTTTTAAGAACGTTTCCTTTCTTTATTATGTCAGTCTCAATCCGTCAAAAAAACCCTGATTTATATTCCGACTTGAATTTGAACGTTTTTAAGTACAGAATAGGCCTTTAGATATGCGCAAAGCCATCAAAATCTGTTAGAATTTATTTCTCACGAAAAGATAGCACGCAGACCGATTTTCTTTTGTTTAGGACAAAATAAAACTCCTTATCAACCTCCAATTGAACGATAAAAGGCAACATATCCCTTACCTATCACTTCATACATTTATCTTGGTCTAACTGCGATCCAGTAAGGGAGGGGGAGATAGCAAGGCGTTTTCAAACTTGTAAAAGAACTGTCTTGCGTCTTACATTCGCTCGCAGGAAACTTCCACTGTCCTTAGGAGCAATAAATGGTCCGATCACTACGTAGTGCACGGAGAAACGATTTTATTCATTCTATTGTTCAACTTTATATTGTTTGCATATTATGATGGTATAATCCGTAAGGGGTGTATAATGTTTGTCTGCGTTTCGTGCAGATTATGAGTTTGCGAAATAGTATTGAACTTTACTGCGGGAAAAATATATATATTTTTACGGACATGTTGTACTTACAGTATTTTTTAAATGAAATTAACTCGTTAGGTAGCTTTAAAATAGGTAGGTAGGTAATGTTTTCCCTGTTGTTGAATAATCTTTAGTACCTACTAAAGACTATTGAAGAACAGAAAAACATAATAATTTAGAATATTTTACCCATTCAAATTTCCTCAATTAATTTGACTTATATTAGGCACTTATATTTACGATTTTTTTTCCATCACTTTTAAAGAATCCTGACTTGAGGAAATCTTCAAAGGATCGTTGGTATAATACTAATGGAAACAAAACGGACAAAAATACACGCGTTTTTCGTCAGTCTGTTAGGCACGTGTCGTATCGATAATATCCATTTATGACTATGGATTTGTTTTTAAACTTTATTTTATTAAGGACGGAAAATCATCTTACACGGTTTACAAAAACTATGCCTACACAATCACCCAATACATCTTTTGTTTTTCCATCATATAAGTTTTACATAATGCGCCATCCATGTTAGATAATTAGAATTATGTAGCAATTATGTAACGCCTGCATGTCAAAACGTCAAACAAATAGTTTTCTGACAGCTGCGCGCACAGAATATTTTAGGCCGGCGGAGGCGCGTACGTCGCGTCGTTCCCGTGGGTACGGAATGTTGCCATTTTAAATATTTATTTATTTTATTCTTTTTTTCTTATTACAATCTCACTGTATGCTGCACCGGTCGACGTCATCACGAAAACGCTGGCTATCGCTGAAAACCAGCGCCGGTGCTCTGTCTCGCATAGGGTCGCAGCATTAAACTGAGCGTTGGCCGTTTTGCGTGGACGTGACGTATATTTTCCCCCAAATTGTTTTTTTTTTGTATTTGTGTTCGCGTCATGTTTACCGCAAATAAACGTATTTTCTTTCTTTTCTTTCAATACTTAAAAAAAATGGAACTGGAAAATACACTTCAGAAAAACCATATTTTCCCGTTCATGAGATGTAACAAACAGAATTGTGAAGGTTAGATGCACCTAAGACGAGCCTTAGGTACGTGTCATTTCCCACCGCGCAGGGAGAAAGTAGAAAAGATTAAATTTCCCCGACATTCATAACCTGTATCCGGAACACTGTAACACTACCTGGAGGTAGAGATATGAATGAAGATATGTAGGACCCAAGATAGCTACCTAGTAAACAAGGTTCAGTAACACTACTTCTATCGTTCCCAGATTCATACCCTTAAAAATATAAAAAACATAGAATTCTTTATCATTAGAAATCTACTCTAACTATAAGAAAGAGCATAAACTAACCTCTTATCGCATTACGAGTAGCTATCATCTTGTTGTGTGTCCTCAGAGGATTACACATGATTCTCGACATGTTTCATTTCATAGAATACTCTTTATTATGTACACCATAAAAATTACAGCTATAAATGTAGAAATTTTACATAGGGTGACACAATGGGCACATATCTAAACTAATTCAACTCCAGTGATAACCATCTGACATCGTTATATCTCATATCTGACACAATACGCCAACAGCAACAATCTCTACGCACTTCCTCCTATTTCATGTTCTTGCCATCAAAAATAATAGTAAACAAGATTCGAACTACACAAGTAGAAAAATCTAGGAAACAAATCCCTCATTACAACTAACACAATCACTTTCACTCATACATCCTCACTTTCTATTTCTAATTGCCATTGTGGTTACGAGGAACACGCCCACTAAATCATCTATCCTATGTCACTAACAAACCAGTAAATCATAAATATACAAAATAACACAGTCGTCAGAACACGACGTGTCTGTCTAAGTCGGTACGCTCTGATTCCGTACAGTGAGCAATAGAAATAACCTCAGACGTTGACAAATAACTGTACGGCTTCGAATTTGCGCCGCGGTGCAACAGATACTAGTGCTGTGCCGATGGCAATAAGCGATACTCGGTCTTATTACGGCACCAAACAAAACGAGCGTGCGCGATGCTTGGTTGAAGCGAAATTATACATAGTTGACAAATAGAGCCGACTCTGTCGACTGCGAGCCAATTCACAAAACGCTGCGCTGCATCTTGTCGATAAATTTTCACTCGCCACGTTGCCAATGGCGCACAATAAACCCGACTTCAGTCTCCCAATATTTTTATCAATTCTTGCGTTGCCCGTTGCTCCGTCGTCGTCATCATGCGCATATTGACTGAAAACGTTATCCTTCGTACTTACCGATAAAAAATCTTTCATTTTACACACGAAAGCGTATCGTAAGTATAAAATTATTCTGCTATCTCCTGCACTGAAGTCCCGATTTCACATGTCGTAAAATTTTTACTCTCCCAAGATTTTTATCGTGTCATATGAGTCTAAAATATGTTAATATATCGTCGCTTACTCTAAGCTGACGTGGCGATGCCTATCATTGTAGTGCATGCTTTTTGAAGCGACGCACCTGTTCTGGACTTATTTATGTATATCCTGGAACAAGAATAGCACCAGTCGCGTCGTCTAACAACGTTTGTTTGTCATTTGCAGCACTAATGTATGAACAGAAACAAAAAACCGGCCAAGTGCATGTCGAACTACGTACAATGAAGGGTTCCGTATTTGGAATGAATTTTTTTCAAGAACTAACTTAACATTGTATTTGAAAAACATGTTCCCCCATACCTTAGAACTGAAAATGTAAGTTGGTACGCACAATTTTGTGTGATTTACCATGTTATTTTAAGTTTATTAGGTTTTTTGTTTATTTTATGAGATAAGAGGGGGGAACGGTAAAATTTCATCTATCTTCTTAAATAACTTTAAAACTATTAGAATCAAAATTATTTAAAAAAATTGAGACCCACACAATAAGCCCTTTCATTTATATAACACACGGTACAGTTGGCAAAACTTTTTCTTTTCTAATTTGGCCCCCAAAAGTGACCTTCATATTAAAAATTCATTTGTTTACGTTACACGTCCGTGATTGGGTCACAGAAATTCATATGTTTACCAAAAATCAACTTAGGTAATCTGTCCAGTAGATTCGGAGCAAATCGGCTGTGACAAACGGACAGACAGACAGAACCACGAGTGATCCTATAAGGGTACCATTTTTTCCTTTTGAGGTACGGAACCCTAAAAAGTTGGATACTTTTTACTTGTTTAATTGATTACGAAATATGTAGTTCTGGAATACAATACGCTGGTTAGCGTATGACGAGTTTAAGTGCGTTCAAATCTATCAACAAAATATGATTGAATATTTGACTTTTCAGGATTTCGATTACGTCGTGCGAAACGAATGGAACTCTAATAAAACTGGCAAAGTGCGTGTCGGACCACGCCCAATGAAGAGTTCATTAGTTGGGAAATTGGGATGAATTTATCCCAAAACAAACTTAACATTGTAGTTGAAAAACATGTTCTCCCATACATCTATATATGCCACAGTCAATTCTCTAACTGCAAATTTAAGTTGGTCGACTATTACTCGATAACTTGTAAAGCCCACATAGCTGTGATAGTTTTCCTTTTAATTTCATTATATGTACTACTGCCATTATTTTTTTCACATCTTCATAAACAACCATTTAGCTGGCAGGGAGGGGGACACTTGACTCTTGTCCCTTAATATTACGCAAGCGGATCCTTGACTGGAAAAGTGGTGTTCACAGACCCGCAATATTTTGAACGGCCTATACAACGATACCCCACACCATGGGGTGGACGAAAAAAAAACCATCACCTCCACATTACGTGCAAGGGAGATACCCTAAAAAAAGTTATCAAGATTTTATTTTAGCACTTTGTCGTCCTGATTAATATGCCTATGCCAAATTACAGCTTTCTAGTACAAAGCGTCTCTCAGCTACTGCGGGGACAGACAGACAGACGGACATGGCGAAACTATATGGGTTCCTTGTTTACTACAGAAGCCTAAAATAAACTACTACCTACCCACATCTGCACATTAATTACACCTGGAATATTCCATGGATTAAAAAAATCAACATGATCGATACGAAACGTCGAAAGCGACCGCGTTTCGATGGGAGGCACGGAAATAATTAGAGACGGTTTAAACCAAGCAGATCGCATTCACCGCATAATGAATGAAACGTCACTGATGCGTCGGCGGACGGCCGTCGTAGGATGACGTCATGGGGTTATGACTCGAATCTAGACGTAAACCGTTTACTTGTATTGCGTAATGGAAAAATGTATTGCATTTTTGTGTTCGACTTTGAAATTCGAACGTCCGCAATGGTTTAGATTAGTTACAGAAAGTTAATATGTATGCTTCTGGAAACAGAGTTTTGTCACTGAAAAATACAGGCTGCATTATATTTGAGCTATATAAGTAACCGATTAGTGTAGGTGCTGGTATCAGATTACTATCATCATCATTTCAGCCGAAAGACGTCCACTGCTAGACATAGGCCTCCCCCCAGTACCGCCACTTCAACCGGTTCTGTGCTTCCCGCATCCAGCGGATTCCTGCGGCCTTCACAAGTTCATCGGTCCACCTTGTAGGAGGCCTTTCAACGCGACGTCTTCCGGTACGCGGAAGATTACCATGTAAGGATTTTTTAGGAAATGATTAGTTAACCCTTGTGTTAAGAGATGTGAACACTACAAACTTATATCTAAACCACTGACCTGACCTGCTAAGTATACTTATGTTCACCGTAAGTTTAAGTAGTGGTCGAACCGAACTTCAAGTCAAGTGTCACTGTAGTTTCAAGTAACCGCGTACCTACATTCTTTAATGTTTTGTGTTTCGTAATGTTAATTACTTTGCAAACGATTTGTATAGAATCGAGTTTTTCTAACTAAACAGACAGATGTGTTGCTGAGGAGTTTGTTGCTCCACTTCTTCTTCCCAGCTAATGCACTAGGAAGTGATGAAGGGTGGGCGTTTTTGGGGGACTGTCTTATGTAATTGTTACGTTCGAAAAATGCTGATTCTCAGCCTACATACATAACATCACACCTTGTTTCCCCGAAGGGTTGGGCAGAGGTGTTCCTGTAGTACACCCACATTTCGCCAGTTATGTTTAAATCCCATGTAATAGTGGGCGAGCCTATCGCCATCAACCGGGCACAAATCCAGACTCCAGGCTGCTACTGAGTAATGCTCGTAAGGAGGAGGCGGGACGGTTGACGGAAAGGCAAATTTCGCGCCCTCTCGCCCCGAGCCGCCGCAGGAGAAGCCCTGGGCGTCGGGAATCCCGGGTGGATTTCCGGCCACCGTAGGCGCGGGCTTGCGGACGGTGATCAATGGGCAGCTCACCGTCCGGTAAGGACCAGGCCCGGGTCGACGGCACGTTGTATTCCACGCGCGCCTCAAAGAGATGTCGTCAGCACTGGTGCTGACGACATCTCTTGGAGGCGTTGTAGAAGAAGGTTACCGAGGCCCCTGGCAACACAGGCAACGGAAGGAATACGGGTTGGTTTTAGCCAGTAAGAGTCTGACACACCCTCCCACTCCGCCCAGAGCGGGAGAAGTTATTTGATGACTTCGCACCCAAAAAAAAAAACAAAGGCTGCTACTGAGAAATTCCTGATAGAAAAACCCTATAAACACTTCGCCCGACCCGGGAATTGAACCCAGGGCCTCATGCTCAGCAGTAGCGCTTGCGACCACTAGACCAACGAGGTAGTCAGCCTAGTTTGAATAAATGACTTTCGATTTTGATAAGGTGTATGTGTACAGAAAGACAAATTGTGTAACTTAAGTAACGGATCCACGGTATTTTCTTATTCAGGTTACTATGAAATGCAAGATACCCACCTATTTTATTTCTCGTTACACACGACTTATTTGTTGCATTTTCCTTCTGTGCGGCATCTATAAGAGTCTTACCACATAATCCATTTTTACAAGCTTCAGAGTACAAAGTAATTTTTGCATCGAATGATTTCTAATACCCTTGCCAGATAGTAATGAGTTTCCTTTATCGGTTAAAGCCTAGGTCTCTGCTTTATTAGTCTACATAATCAGCCTATAATGTTCTCACTGCTGGGACACAGGCCTCCTCTGAGTGAGAGGGAGTAGGCCATAATCTACCACGCGGGCCCAGTGCGGGTTGGTAGATGACACATGTCTCCGATTTTTTTGGTTCTAGGACATGCCGGTTTCCTCACGAGGTTTTCCTTCACCGTTTTGAGAGCAGTGGTGATGAAATAATTTAAACAAAGTAAAGCGGGTTCGAACCTACGACCTACAACTCGTAAGTCGCGGACGTTACCTACCACTGATTTTTTTTTTCAAAATTTGATTCTAGCACTTTATCGGCGTGATTATTATGTATACCTATGCCAAATTACAGCTTTCTAGTACTAAGCGTCTCTGAGCTACAGCGGAGACAGACAGACAGACGGACATGGCGAAACTATAAGGGTTTCCTTGTTTACTACGGAACCCAAAAACGTAAAGTATCGCAGAAAATCAAACGACAAATGAGTTACCGTGACGTTCGGAATCAAGGGACCACTGACCTTTCTTGTCAGCTCTAGTTAAAAATAGTCTCAGTGATTAATTAATTTTAGAAGCTCTTCTCTCCAAGTGTGATCTAATAGTGACTGAAAAACAAAGTTCATAGAAACTGTTTTTTGTATTATAATTAAATGCACGTGTGATAGAAATTGTAATTCAACACTATAATGACTAATGTTTTTGTAACCATACATCTGGTTATTATTTTGGATCATTATTGTATTTTTGAGTCCCCTGTAGAAAGAACTAGGTATCTACTACATGTCACTGTTGAATATTAGTGCAATAAGTGCAAATACGTACATACCTACTACGACCACAGATTATACCTTTTTTAATGCAAATAACCCCACTGCACAATGCACATCCTACATTTGACCTACATCGCTTGACCATCCGATATCACTAAACAGTAATACAGAACTGATCGGAAATCAACACAGATAACATACCTATACAAAATCAAGCGTAATATCGATACATGGATAATAACGTTATCGTGTTGGCAATATCCGTTCAAGTCAACATCAAAACAATACCAGCCATGATAGGAATATGCATCATAGCACATATCAACGCATTATGTCAATTCCGTCCGCCCTCACGTACCTCACACACAGTGTATACCAGTGTATCTTCTGCCTAGCCATTTCCCAACCACGTTGAGGTCGGCTTCCCGTATAATCGGATGCAGCTGAATACCAGTATTTTACATAAAGCGACTGCCTATCTGACCTCCACAACCCCTACCCCTTGGTAAGACACTCCTTGCACACACTCCTTAACACGATACTCCTTGGTAAGACTGGTTGTCAGACTTTTGGGCTTCTGACGAACCGTAACGACTGACAAAGATCCACGAATGACAGCCGGGACCAAAGGCGTAACGTGCTTTCCGAGGCACGGAAGGGTCTTGTTATGTAAAGATGGTCACTCAACCACGGACCAACCGCGGCAAGCGTAGCTTAACCTAATCAATGGATCCGTGCGGGTGTTATTACTGAGCCACGAGTCCCTTACAGTCCCTAGCACATACCGTGTTTTCCAAATCCAAAACATCGATAGAAATTCAATAAATGGCCGGCAACAGTTACAATCAAACTGGAGCCGGGATTTGGCAAAACAAAACAAAACGTTATAAATATCGCCAAACCGCAACGGATAGAATCGAATATGAGGGAAGTAAAAAAATATTAAAATTTTGAACGATCGCAATCCCGGCTATCGGTATCAAAGCACGTCCAATCAAAACGAGACGTGACAATGAATCAGAACCTTTTCGATTCTGTGAATAGCCTCGCTAACTTATTGGCGGTCCTTTATTTGCTGATTGGTGTTTGACACCTCAGCGGGAGCGGATTCCGTTGGTATTTTTGTTTAATTAACTTTTGCTGTTAGCTGCGTTTGTGGGACGCGGGACGCGACACTGAAACACAATGCCAACTAATTTCCCCTCGGTTTCACTTAATTTTTTTACGGTTATTTTTCACTGTTTTAGAGCCCTTTCAAATTATTTTTATAACTCTTTAACTCCTTCGTTTATGCAAAACCTCTTTGTTAACGAATCAAAATTGTGAAAGGCTGTCTGCAGCGGAGTTAAGCGCTATCGAGCGTTGAAATGTCAATTTTATAAGTCGACTCTTTTGCACTGAGCGGGGACGAAGCTCAAACTAATTGAAAGAAACTGCACCGAACGAAAATACAGGCGAAGTTGAATTCCCTCCTCGGAAAACTGTGCAGAAGATAAGGCGATAATAATTCTTCGTAAAATGTCACGAAAGTTCATAACTGATAAAAGTTTAGTCCCTTTTCTGAAATTTTAATAGAGATTTAATTTTCGCGAGTGCCCTCGCCGCGTCGATATCGGCATTAGCCCGCACCCTTCTTGTCCCTCGCACACACATACATTATTTCTGTACGTTATAATCTTGTATTGAATTTAGTGTTAGCATTAGTAACTGTAGCATAGATAATGTTCTGTGGATGACGTCACGAATGCGTCCAATGGTCACTAGTTGCCAATACTAATGATGATTAGATCCCATTTTCCTCAGTTTGTATTTTTACTTTTTAGATTAATGTTTTTTACTATCGTATAAACTTTAATTGCATGATTGCCCATTGACTCTCTCGCCAATGACCGGTAGCAGCTAACTGCACTCTTTTACTTAGAAGCAAGACAAGAGAGACGAAAAAGGGACTGCAATCAAACTAGGTATTTCATATTAATCTTCATCTGTTTTAGACGACATATTGAGATTAATCATCTGTTTAAAAAATATAATGCTCTCCCATCTCTTTCTTCCTCTATCTACCAGAGAAAGATAGCAATGCTTTTAGTTCTGTTTAGTTAGAACCGAATAGAGTTGCAACACTAGCAAAGTTTATTCTTTAGTTCTCACTAAGAAACTATTCCATAAGCGGTACATGTACTTGGGTGAAACAAATTGAAAAGCAAATAAAAAGGCTTCCCGATAAAAACGACGTGAACTTTTTCAATTACAAACTTGCATGGAGCGGCGGATGTTAAGTATGAAGCCTATAGAGTTTATTAGATCGATTCTTGGCGACATTATATTTTGCCATTGTGATACTGATAAGGGTTTTTACCCCACTTAGTGGAGTTGAAAAGATAGTTATGTGTTTCATGCTAAAAGGACGTATTGATGCTTCATGGAAAAATGTAGAAGACGGTCAGTACCAAAATTGTTGAGTCGTATTATTTATTGGTAACTAAAGAACAGCAAGCTTTTACACTTCTGATTCCTTAAGGTCGTTCTGTGTTAGAGAGTTTGGTTTCCGCATTTAATCCTTCAGGTGGACCATTGTCCTTGGGCCATAGCGGCTGTTTGGTGGTTATTCCAGCCAGCCCACCTCCCTCCAGTAGCCGATCCGAAGGACCTGGGTGCCCCGAAGGTTTCTGTTCTAATCTGGGTGACGCCTATTCATTCAAAGAGCACATGCGCCACGGTTTCGTCTGCCTCCATGTAGGCCCTGCACAGGGGGCTTTCCGTTATGCCTATTGTGTGAAAGTGTTTGTTAAGACGCTGGCAACACCTAAACCGCGGTCACTCTCAGATTGCATAGAAAAGAAAGAGAAGCGCGATGACACAACGCTTGTAATTTATTGCAAAATATGAAGCAATTATCTATTTACTCAAAATTGAGTAGAGTAATCGAAAATAAAAAACAACCAAGTTCTGCATTCAAATAAGACGTTCTTGTTATTAATTAAACACGTAACGTATGTTGATATTTAATACATATATTTTGGATTAGAACTCAAAGTAAGAGGTTAGTTTAACGTTAGTTTGTATCGAGTTATTTTTCAAAATGTTTTTTGTTAACAACCAAGTTCTGGGAAATATGTTCAAAATTAACATATATTTTTTCCGCTACCACAAACTATATAGATTTGGCAATTTTTTTTCTTAAGAGAAGCCAATTTTGGTCAATTGGGTCTTGTCAGCGTCTTAAGCGATTCCTTCAGGTCGTTAGTCCATTTAAATCACACCAACATCTTACGCCACTGGTCCTGAATCAAGTTCAGCACGCGATGACACGTCGTCTCCAACAACAACCCACATGAATACTTACGATTTCGTGATGATTACAAACAGCAGCTGAACCGGCGCAACCACCATGCGTGTATGACCAGCACCCTAATTTCGTAACAAGCTATATCAATCACAATCTTCTTCTCGATCTTGAAGTACCTATATTGCTAATCCATTGCTGTATATGTTCGAAAAATTTGTCTGCTCAATAAAGTAAATTACGCAATGAATGTTGTTGAACTGTCAAATTGGTACCCATTGCTACTGACAGTGGGTTACGCAATTACCTCTCTGATGTATGAACGTAAGCGAAGTAAAAGGAGTATGTAGGGATCGTAGCATGTGGCGTTCTGTAGTTTCTGCCTACCCCATGGAAGAAGGCTTGAGTTTATGTATATGTATGTCAAAGTCAAAGTCAAAGTCAAATTATTTATTTCAAATAGGCACATAAAAGGCACTTTTGAACGTCAAAATTAACAAAAAAAAATCTAATTGATTCTAGTTGCCCCTTTCAAAAGGTAGTTTCGTATGGAGAAGAATGAGCAAGAAACTCCACCGTTACTCTTTTAAAATGTTTTATAAAATTTTGTATAGGTACATTTTTAAATTATATGTGAAGACGATGCACCTAGAATAAAATTACTATACCAAAATAGGTAAAAAAAGAATGAAAAATAAAGCAATGACAGATAAATTAATTATGTGATAGATACATGATGCTCACATATTTAAAAACATTGTAAAAGTATACGTTTTCCTAAACTATGTGTACTAACAGCACCGCCAGCTAAAGTCGAATGATTGATTCACTGAAGTGATCTGACATATGCTAGCTGTGACTTTGTGTAATAAAATGACCGTATGTCAATACATATGGCCATTTTATTACACAAAGTGTACAATATATACAATAAATACATTTATTTATTGTATTCTAGAATTGTAAACTTATTATTATACATTTAATTTAGACTTATTTAAATCGATTAAACTAAACGATCACCATTATAATAAATATTACCTACCATTTTATTACACAAAGTATCAGCTAGTACATTCAGATTACTCAGTGAATGAATAATTAGATTTTAGTTCCACTCTAAACTCTTCTATACATATGGCCATAACTATCGTTGACGGAACGCTTTACTTAGCCCTGGACTAGACTAGTTCAATGTATCGATATTTATTGTCGTTATCTATTATTTCGATTCATCGATATATCGAAATAAAATATCGGAAATATATCAAATACGATATATTTCCAATAGCAGCACTGTTATCGCCACTGACTAAAGCTGCTGGAATTCGGAGCAGTAAAAAGTAGACTTATCCATGAATCCATGTTTTATTAATTTATGACTGTAAGTACATCAGAAATGACGTTCCTTGTTTGGTATTTATATAAATAAAATACAAACACTAGAATTTTATAAAGTACAAATATTTTTAATAAATTTCACCGACATATCGATATATCAATATTTTTTTTAAATATCGATATGATATATATCGATACTTTTTGGCACTTCTTGCATCCCTACTCTGGACTACTGTACAAAGGCTGCGTTCACGTCAACGCAGGTGCGGCACTCAACGCGAAAAAACTATAAAAGGAAATAGGTATAGTTAAGTTTATTATCGCTCGCCGTCACCTTCATTCTTTGTCATGTAAAACGTATTTGTTCTACTAAATGATGCGAATCTAAAACTTTATTTATGCCATACTTTTCCTGTTGACGTCAGTACGTGTTAGTATTTCCATAATTCATCAGATCTGTAAAGTTTTTATAGTTTTTTTGTATCAGATCTGTTAGTTGATGCTTGATTTTTATCGCCTACAAAGAATTTGTTAGGTGTGATAATGCGAATTTATGTGATGCAGTTATACACTGCTTTAGACTTACGTATAAAAAAGTTCGTAAAGTTTACACGAAAATCTAGTAAAATTAAACTATACAATTAGACTTCACTCAGGCACATAAAATAAGCTTTTATTCATTTACAAACACTATTTCAATTCAACAATTAATACAACGTTTACAACTTGTAATTACAGTCGCAAAAAAACTTGATTTAGAATTATGGGTCTTCAAGCGATGTGTATTACGATTAAACTTGGACACGAGCGAATTTATACTGTAAACTTCGGAGTTAAGGTTGAAATTGCGTTGCGGAAAACTGTAGTATATAAGATATTTTCAGAATAACCAGTATGTATAATTGAGTCATTAGTACCAGGGTAACACGAGAGGTGCGAATGAGTCAAAGGCGCATATTATAAGTAAATGCAATTTCCTTCTAGACTGTGATCTTAAATAACTGCATTTATTACAGTGCAGCTCGCTACAGTCACTTAAACGATATAAGGCTTCGTTCAAAGGAAACTTAGAATGCATGTATTTTAATAACTTATATCTTAGTATGTGGTTAAATGTTTGGCTTATGAAATTGAGAGGGGTAAGTCAAAATTGAGACCAGAATTTCATGATTTTTATTATTAAATTTACGTGGAAACCTGCCTAGATTATGTTTTCAATTGTGTGTTTTTACATGTGATGACTTTTATTCAAAGTAATCGATCCGTGATGATGTTCAATAGGAAAACATTAGGGTACCGTAAGTTCGTTTTTATGGACTTCAAATCATTTCCTTGTTTACGAGTGAGTCGAAGATTTATGGAGGACATTTTTAGCATACCACATATGATGTCTGAAAACTAATTTAAGGTCAAGTGTTTTTTTAGATTCCTACATTGTTTTACAATCAATATATCATTACCCACCTATTGTGTTTGAGTGATAAAATCGATGGAGATGCGGAAACGCTCAATACATCATAAACTCAATGAACACTTAATTTAAAATTAAATAAAAATGTCTGAAATATTTTTACCTATGTTCTACTCCAGAATAAAAAAAATTGTACCTACAGTTCAGTAGTTACTTTATTTATTTACCAGCTTTTGCTTCGCCCGTGTGGCGGTCGTAATATCCCACGGGAACGTACTACCCGAATTAAAAAGTATCCCATGTCCTAAACCCAGTACCAAACTACCCATGTACCAAATTTCATCCAAAACCTTTCAGCCGTTTTAGCGTGAAGGCGCAACAAACAAACAAACTCAATTTCGCGTTTATAATACGTGTATTAGTTAGGATTTAAAAAATACTGTAAATAAAAAATTGATTAAAATAAAATATAATTTTTAAATAAAGAAAATATATCACCAGGTATATTTTTTCCAGATGTGGAATCTAAACTCTAAAATTAAACTTTAACTTACACTTTCTCGTATTTATTAGTTTAGTAATTCAGGAGTCAGAAATTAAGACAGCAAGCATCATCATGATCATCAAGCAATCGTAAAGGAAATCCGTGATCTACGCCCGAATGAATTCCTTACCGACTGTGACACTAATTCTTTCACAATCTTGCTATAAATAATCACACTACTAGATTCAATAGCCCAATCGAGTCCACGTCCACTGACGTCTGCGTGGACTTCAGAATTGGGTCCAGAGAGAAATTAAAAATGCAGAAGCTTGATTAATTTTTAATTCTTGATTAATTTAACATAGACTAAACTCATGACTAAACACTTGGTCTAAACTCATGTTACTCTATAGTTTCAATGTATTTTAGTTTAACCGTTTTGCAGCCAACCTAATTCATTCCCAAATAATGAAACTAATCAGCACCTATACCTAAGAAACTTTTTCTCGAACAAAGCATAACCACACCAGACAATGAAGCTATTAGAACGAGGAACAAACAATATCCCCATACATCTACAAAGTACAGCCACAATGATCCAATAAGCCAGATATAATTTTAACGTCCAATTGAAACAGTTCCCGATATCGTTTGAGACATTTATCATCGCCCAAACATTATTACATTTAATTAAACTTTAAAACAAGTGTCGGCAGATATCGAAGGCGGGATTATCAGATCTATTTGCAAACGTCCAAATATCCCTAAGTGGAAATTGTTAGATTGTGGTATAGGGACCTACCGACTAAGTTTATGTCGTTATAAATGAAAATCTTTAAGCAGATGTTATTTTAGATTCTGAGGCTGTTTTTCTTGGCTTTTGTTCTTTGAAATAATACTTGGGAAGTAAGTGAAGCGACTTTTTATCTGCCTAATCCAAAACGAAAAGAAACACGGAAAAAGTCTCGTAACAGTTACAAGAATATCGTGCATGCAACAAGAATGTCTCGTGCTGTATGGGTCGACTAGCCGTTTTGCTAACACTACAAGACCGATCTAGTTCGTTGTTCGACTAATTGTATTTGGCTTTTTGAAATAAAGATTATTATTTATTTATTTATATTTATTATTATTTAGTTAAAAGAAGAGAGTATAATCGTTTACGTAGCAAGTAGATTTGGTACAGGCTGTACAAACAGCTATTCAAACAGTGCACTTGCAGTGGCTTTACAAACAGTTATTCAATACTACATTGTAATGTTATTTGCAATAACGATACTTATTTGTGCTGGTTACTATAGTCGGACTTTTAATTAGTTGAAGTAAAATGACACTTCCTACTGTCATGTCGTTAAAAAATATTGTAAGTTATTGACGTAAGAAGTGTCATTTTACTGTTGCTAATTAAAAGTCCTAGTGTAGTTAGAATACATTGGGATATTGTGTATATTCCGTGTGCATGAGTGATTTGAGCAAAGAAGAATTATTAGAATTAAATTTTTCTTCTTTAATTAAATCACTTTAGATGAATATTCGGGTTAGATCCCCGCACGCACAGTGGAACGAATGTATGGGAGCGGTTGGACGTAGACATGTCCGAAAAATAAGAGTAAAATTATGACAAACTAATGATGCCATCTTATTCGATTACTTAATGCCTTCATAAATTGTGGTGATGAATTTCTTCATAACTCCCATATTTCGGGAGTAATTTGAGAAAATGTGAAATTTTACTATGAAAATGAGTGTATCGAGCTCTCTCCCTCCTGATTCCGGGCTTGTTTCAAGTAGCGGTCTCTAATATCGTAATGCTATTACTAAGAGCTATATTTAATACTAAGACACATAGTGCGCCAAATGTGCACTTTCTGGGATAAAAGGAAATGAAAATTTAAAAAAAAAAACGTTTTTTCCCCATTTGTATTTACTTTAAACCGCAGACAGACTTATTAAGAGGTCTATAAATATATTATATATATACAGAAATATATATTAACAAAAATATTCACAAGAACTGATGAGAGTATGACTTTTAAGTAAGTTGATAATAAATTACCTAGTTTCATTAAAAGTACAATAAATAATTAAGATGTAAGCTCTAATTTACTAAGTTACACATTTTAAAACAATAACATCATTTAATTATCTTCGTCATCATCATCATCATCAATTAATTCAAATTCAGAATCGATGTCCGCTAAATCATTTATGTTAACGAATTCGATATCACTTTTCTCAGAATCCGTAAGCTCATAAAATTCCTTATAAGAAGATGTTTTTACAAACTTATTTCCTTTTGGACGGATACTTGTAACAAGTGGATCAGAAGACAGTAAAAGATTGTGCATAATATCTTCATTGCATGAGATACTGCTATGCTTTCGAGAATGCCCCTCTCTATATTTTCTAAAATCTTTATTTCTAGCCTCAGATGCCTCTTCGGATAGAAAACCAATGGGCACAATGACATGTTCTGAACTATGTCTGGCCCATGCATTAAAATTTTATGAAGTGAAGAAGGCATATAATACCATGGGTATAACTCCACGTAAAGCTTAGCAGTATCAAAGCAGAACTCTCGGAATTTAGTTACGTTGATCTTCTCTCCTGATGAAATACACTGCAAGATCACACAGATTTTTCTTAAAAGCATAGCATCTATTCCGGTCAGTTCAGCAGATTTAGTGTAGTTTTCAAAAAATCTCCTTGCCGAGTTGCCATTGTTGGTGGATCCACTGCCTTGTTTCACAACATCGAGAAGTAAGCCCGTTTCTCTTCTTACAGCCTCTTGAACTCTTTTCTTCCTGTCATCAACTTGCCTTTTTGCTATATCACCCCTTACTTGCCATGATTTTATGTCTAATTTGTAGGAAATGTGTAATAAGCATTCCATTGAGCGAATCCAAGCGTGAAGGGTGCTTAAGCTATATTTATACATGTCCTCGTTTGCGTGTTTATCTTTGATTAACTCTAAATTATTCATTTCTTTAGGACAAGCCTTGCATATGTCACACACTGAAGCTGCTGTATTGGATATAATGGAATGAATTTTACCATCAATCATTGTCAACAGCAGTTGGTGTTTGACACTAATTCCATCAGTGATGGTGGATGGAGTTAAGGCTTCAATCTCTGCTTCGATTTCAGCCATCTCTCTCTGCACATTTTCTTTGGTTTCCTTTATAAACTTAAACAATATTGGCCGGCAAAATGAAGTGGAAGATGGTCGCTCGTTTTCCCAAATTGTTACACCTTTTGAGACGAGCCGCAGTGGTACAAGACTAATCATAAAATTACTAGCAAGATCGATTTGCTCATCTTCACTCGTCCTTTGATGATAAATGCTTTGGCTAGATGATCCGTCAAAACCCCATTTGCTGGTCAATACGAGCTGTTGATTGGGATCAACAGGGGTTTCTAACGACCTAATAAGTCTTCTTGAGGTTAAATCCATCAAGGCTTGTAATTTGATTTTTGCAGAGCTCTCTGTAACTGTGAGATCTTCTTTGGCCGGATAGCACTTAATTTTTTCTTTAACCAACATGTAGTAACTCGGGTATTGAAGAGCTCCTTCTTGAGTGTTGAAATCCCGAAGAGTGTTATAGCGCCATTTCGATAAGTTCATCGATACATAAAGAGCCAATGCCTTCAAAGGGGATATTTCCCGTACCTGAATTGATTTACCTTCAATGAAGGCTTTGATTTTTGAGGCCTCTTCTGGATTCTCCGTCAAGTATTTCATAACATAAGCTGTATCGCTTTGTCCTGCCTTTTGAAGCGCCCTTTCGGCCGAAAACATAATTTCAGCGCTGCTACTGCTGCATGAAAGACTATCTTCAGTGCGTCTTCTTTTTTGCCGGTTACTAAGGTCCTCAAAAGATTTACGAGGACTAGGATGTGTACAAGTTGAAGCATCAGATTTAGCAGGAGAAATTATGGGCTCGATGACGTCACTTATATTTTCTGTAGAAGGTTCCATATTTTCATTCTGTAATTCCGGCCATTGAATTGCAGCCTGTAGCCAAATCTCATGTTTCTTCCGAAACTTATCTGTGCTTCTTCCAGACTGTGTCCATTTTGCATAAATGCGGTAGCAAAATCGACGACACCAGTCTTTTAAACTTGTTTCAGCACTTTCACATAACTGAACACAACTGTTATCTTTTAAAACACTGAACAAATAGTTAAAGTCGCGTAAATCTTTATGTGCGCGTGCGCATAAAGCAACGTGAATATCAAGATTTGTATTAAAATTTGGAAAATACATTGCGAGATTAGCTTGGATACAACGAGGTGTAAATCAACACTGATTTTAAAGTTACTAATAGTGACCTATTTATATAAAATCCAGGTATCCCAGGTATCCTTTGTTAAATATTGCAAGGTAATTAGTTATTGTGATAATTAGTAAATGATGCATGCTAAATTAGTGTATTAAGAGCCATTTAGTAATTAAATAATAGCAATGTTCTTATCAGTAATCATTAGTGCATCAGTTTTATATGTAAACCTTAAGTCCCTAATTATATATCCTAATTAGCTTATATCTTCTCTAATTGGCTGCTCAGAAATGTTATTGTAATAAGGTAAACCTTTAGAAAAACGGTTTTAATCAACAAAATAAACAAAAAATAAAAAAATTGTGTTATAAAATAAACATCACTCTTTATCCCAGAAAGTGCACATTTGGCGCACTATGTGTCTTAGTATTAAATATAGCTCTTAGTATTAGCATTATGATATTAGAGACCGCTACTTGAAACAAGCCCGGAATCAGGAGGGAGAGAGCTCGATACACTCATTTTCATAGTAAAATTTCACATTTTCTCAAATTACTCCCGAAATATGGGAGTTATGAAGAAATTCATCACCACAAGTTATGAAGGCATTAAGTAATCGAATAAGATGGCATCATTAGTTTGGCATAATTTTACTCTTTTTTTTCGGACATGTCTACGTCCAACCGCTCCCATACATTCGTTCCACTGTGGCACGGAACAAATATTTGTATGATCTGCAAGTAATTGTTCCGGGTCTGGGTGTTTGTGTTTGTGAGTTCTATGTTTGTAAACGCACCCACGATACAGGAAGAAATTCCTAGTGTGGGGCAACGTTTTAAAAGTCGAGTTTTTTCTACTGTCCCCTTGCACCCGCTGCGCTCTGACCGAACCCCTCGTTCGCCCGGTCTATCAATTAGTTCGTTATGAATACAATATTTTTCTGTAGGTACGGGACAATGCGTCTTGTAATCATAAGTATAAGCATAGATATAGATCGCTGACTAAAAATTTTTGTAATAATTACTATTTGTCAGTAAGGTTTACCAGATTGAGTTTAACTAGAATAAAATTGTTCTCTTTACAATTTGATCAGTATAGGCTAAAATGTCTTGTTGCTAAGAACAAATTCTCGTCTTAACTATTTTTTTCATAGCTATGCGTTCTTGTAGTACTGTTCAAAATATTTTTTTCCGTGTAAAAGAAAAGTGTCTATGATTACTTTATCAAATATACGGAGATTATAAGTTGCAACTGTAATTATTAATGTATTTTAATAATAATAATAACAATCTCTTTTTTTTCAAAATAAAATTCCATAATATTGTACAAATTTGTTAGCACATGACCACTTAGTATGTTAGCGTACAAATACAATACAATATCATAATATTATTTTAATAAGTTTTAATAACGTGACAAAGCCCTTTTTGCACTTTCATCTCCATCTTTTAATCTATTCTGCAGTCTACTAGATGAATATACTAGACTCCTTTAACAAAACATGCTACAAAAACTGCACTACTTTTCATCCGCAAGAATGCTGCCTCATCAACTGAACATACTTTACTCTCTTGAGGTCACAGTACACTAAATCCCATCTGCATAAAAAGCAAGGATCAGCGAGAGCAGAGTAAAAAATAATAGGTCCAGAAGGTCGGCTCCATACAACGAGCGAAAAAAGGGGCACGCACATATAAATGTCTAAAGAGAAACAAACACCGAACGCCACTCGCAAATCTCGCGCACTCGCTGTACAGTCAATCGCACATAAGTGGTGACTTTGACAGAACTTTTATGTCGTAGTTGTAAGGATATTCGTAGTACAAGTGTTACTACTGGTGGGCGGTTGACTGTACGGGTAGTACGTCTATGTAAGCCCTTTTTTTTTGGGTGGGAAATTATCAAATAAGTTCTCCCGCTCTGGTCGGAGCGGGAGGGGTGTGTCAGACTCTTACTGACTAAAACCCACCCGTGTTTCTTCCGTTGCCTGTGTTGCCAGAGGCCACGGTATCCCTTTCGGACTTTACCGTGACCCCGGCAGGCATCGGCCCTAGCGAACCTCTTCACTTTTTTTTTTTTTTTTTTTGGGTGGGAAATCATCAAATAACTTCTCCCGCTCTGGGCGGAGCGGGAGGGTGTGTCACACTGACTAAAACCCACCCGTATTCCTTCTTGTTGCCTGTGTTGCGGGGGCCTCGGTGACCCATAAGTACCTTCCCGCGACCCCGGCAGGCATCGGCCCTAGTGGACCCCTACTATGTGCTGACGACATCTCTTTGAGGCGCGCGTGGAATACAACGCGCCGTCGACCCGGGCCTGGTCCTTACCGGACGGTGAGCTACCCATTGCTCACCGTCC
This sequence comes from Atethmia centrago, assembly GCA_905333075.3. NCBI lineage: Eukaryota > Metazoa > Arthropoda > Insecta > Lepidoptera > Noctuidae > Atethmia > Atethmia centrago. Next base: position 20,839,113 of record HG995378.1, on the reverse strand, counting down.
GCAAGCCCGCGCCTACGGTGGCCGGAAATCCGCCCGGGATTCCCGACGCCCTGGGCGTCTCCTGCGGCGGCTAGGGGCGAGAGGGCGCGAAACTTGCCTTTCCCTCAACCGTCCCGCCTCCTCCTTCGCGAGCATTACTGCTTCGCAGAAGGAGGTGACGGCTGCCCATGCCCTCTCGCTCCGTACCATGGCCTGAACCAGGGCCGGACGCGAGAGGTCTCTGCCGCCGATCGCCTCCAAGAGGACACGGCGGTGCTCTGCCCAAGCCGGGCAGACCTCCACCGTATGCTCCACCGTGTCCTCCGGGCGATCCACACAGTGGTGACACCCGGACGTTTCCTCCCGCCTTATCCGACACAGGAACCTCCCGAAGCTGCCGTGTCCGGTGAGGACCTGCGTCAGGCGGAAGGTGAGGACGCCGTGGCGCCTCTCCAGCCACTCCTCAAAGAGGGGACTTATCGCCGCAATCGTGGCGTGCCCAGCACTGGGTTGCGACAACCGTACTTTCCATGACGCCATGAGATCCCGCCGGAGCTCCGTCCGCTGTGCCGCGATTTCTCGCGGCAGCGGACTTACGCCCCGGCGTTTCGCCTCCTCGCGCCACTCCCATACGTGCGCGAGGACTTTAGCCTCCAGATCCCATGGCGGCAATCCGGCAAGGAGGCTCGCTGCCTCACAGGAGACCGTGCGGTATCCTCGGACCATCCGGATGGCCATGACCCTTTGGGCCGCGCTCAACCGGCGGGCTGGCCGCAACGCCAGAGAGCGCGCCCATACAGGAGCCCCGTATAGGGCCATGGACCGCACGACTCCCGCGTAGAGCCTCCGGCAGGAGGCGTTTGGACCCCCTAGATTGGGCAGGAGCCGCTTTAATGCAGCGCCCGCCCGCTCAAGTTTGGGAGCCAAACGTCGGAAATGCTCCACGAAGTTCCACCGGCTGTCGAGGACGAGTCCCAGGTACTTCATCGTCGACTCGACGCCGATAGAAACCCCTCCTACCGTTATTTGGGACCCCAACGGTGGCGCGTTCCGAGAGCCATGAAAACACATGGCCTCGGACTTGTGCAGGGCCACCTCGAGTCCCAATTGCCGGATCCTTTCGACGATTGTCGCAACCCCGCGTGCCGCTAATTCGGCCGCCGCCTGGTGCGACCTCCCCTGCGCCAGGACCAACGTGTCGTCAGCGTAGCACACTACGCTGACGCCGCTAGGGAGGTCGGCGCGCAGCACCCAGTCGTATCCGATGTCCCACAGATGCGGCCCCAGGACCGATCCCTGTGGGACACCGCACGACATCTCTTGCCGGTTCCACACTCCCTGGTGACCGGGGTAGATGACGGCCCTGTCCGTCAAATAGGCCTCGACCACACGACAGAGGTAGGTCGGCATCCGGTGATACCGGAGTGCCTCCCTGATGCAACTCCAGGGCAGGGTATTGAAGGCATTGGCGATGTCTAGGGACACCGCCAAGACGACCCCACCCTGGGCAACAGCATTCCCCGTCGTCAGGGCTCGCACACGCATGATGGCGTCCACCGTAGAGCGCCCTCTGCGGAAACCAAACTGGCTCTCCGCCAAATCCGGCCCCACCCGCACCAGCTGGCCGACGAGGCGGTCTGCAATGACTCTTTCAAAGAGCTTGCCCACCTCGTCGAGCAGCACAATGGGCCGATAAGCGGACGGAGAGTCCGCAGGGCGCCCTGCCTTCTTTATGAGGACCAGTTTTCCCGTCTCCTCTTCACTTGTGCTGACATCTCTTTCCTGGCCATGCTGGCTTGCGTTCCTAAGTATTAGTCGGACTTTCTCGCGACCCCGGCAGGTCTATGTAAGCCTGCGTTTTCGCTCGCTGTATAGAGCCGACCTTCTGTTTGCACCTATTTTACGAAAGCGGAGTCAGCAAAATCAGGGAAATGCATTGTCTGGCGGAGCGTAGCGCGGGCGGTGACGCGAGTCCGCGAAATGGCATTCGTTTCACCCAATACGCGTACTCTGACCATTTTAATTGGTCTATTGTTAATTAAGTAACGTTTCAACGTTTACCGCAATGTCACCGGTTAACTTTAAAACCATTATAATAAGTTTTAATTCCGATCATTGTGATTTGAGGTGGGTCGCTCAGCGTTTGTGAATTTTCGGTGAACATTTTTAACGAGAAAATCTGTTTAATTTAGCGGTGGAAAAATTGCTTTGTAAATGCCACAAATTATTTTCAGTAGCAGAAAGCTACTTTGTTTTGGTGAAAAATCACGTGATTTGACACTACAAATAGTGTATTAATCTCAAAAAGAAGTACCTATTTGATGAATTAGGATAAAAAATAAAGTTTCTCTAGTTTCACTAATTGCGCCGTCGGCCTACGACATCTAAAATAATTGTACGCCCAATCTTATGACAGTAACTAGACAATTCAATGAGTTGCGTGAAATGATCGGCAAATAACAAATTGAAAGTTATAAATAATGTCGTCACGGTGTGTCCAAAGAAATTCGTCTCAGTCGCCAGTGGATTGAGAAATTACTATTAGAACAATCAGTTTTAAACGAAAGCTGGTCATCATTTATCTCCTTGGGACAATCACATTGGTTACACGGTTACGCAAATAGAATTTTAGCAGTACAATTATTTATAGAGAAAAGTAACCGCATTTTGTACTTACGTCTTCGTGTCGAATGAGTGCGACACTATGACGCGTCGTTGCGTCAGAGTATGATGTATTTATTTATAATTTATAATTGCTCGCAAATGTTCGACGTAAAATTTGGCCTCAATCGAAGATCAGGTATATTTTAACTCCAATATTGAAGCCAATTTTACATTGGCTTTTTTATATTTCGGCCATGTTTCGCAAGCCGCCTTACAAATAGCGCAATTACTCCCACGTGCTTGAAAACAAATCAGACATATTATACCGATTTTTCTCTATTTTGGTATTATAATTTGATCTCTTATTACAGCTAATTCACGCCAACATTCGGAACTTTCTTTAAGGGAGCGGTAGCCGGTGGAAATTATTCTACTATGCTAATTTTCCTTCTTCGTATTTGAGCAATGTGCGTTTTACGAACGGTTTCCTTAGGTTTTACCAATTTATACAGGAGAAATAAGAAAATTCGCTTTAATAGAGATATAATTTAACTTGCAGTAGGTATCAAGGGCCCGGCTACCAAATTAATTAAATTACAATTTATGGCCGAAAATCTTTGTGGCAAGTGTGAATTGGTAATACACCGCAAGGTGTAACATCAATAAATTAAATCCCAGGAGTTTACCTCGAATAACTGTCTGAAAACAGTCTAGACTGACTTACTGTCGACAGCAGAATTTAATACCACGATATTTCCGGTCTTACATACTATGACAGAGCTACCAATGACCTGATAAATCATGACGGCATCGGAACGACAGACGATGATGGTTTTATTGCCAGAACTGCATTAACAACACGATCGTTAATCACTCGGAATACCTTTAAAGACAATAAGAGGAAAAGAGAAGACAGTCCAAAAATATACAGACCCCTTGTGTACAGGAAAGTTCAACTCTAAGGTGTTATAATTTAAAATCATCCGTTTTATTTAACTAGCTTTTGGTTTAAAGAATCTTAATTCTAGTTCTATTAAAGTGGAAGAGTTTCTTTACAAAAATAATTCCGAATAAAAAGAAAACAGAACGGGTATAGAATACTCCTGTTTTCCCGCAAGCATACGCCGCCGAAATTACTTGAGAAGTTTGAAAATGTAAAAAGTTAAATAACAGCAAAACAATCTGTAAGAGTTGTTTCATTTCCGTGTTTGTTATAAAAGCTTGTTAGATAACTGAAGATTTGGAGACCAACAACTATTTAAGTAGATACTGTAAGATTAGGTAAAAATAAAAGTTCAAACCGTTACAAAATTAACTTTAATTTATAGGAGAACGAGTTTTGAAACATTAGCATAACGATATGAAAACTGTTACATTATGAAAGATACCAAACAAAAATGTGGCCGTCACGGGACGCCTGGCAGATGTGAAATATCGAAGAAAGTGGAGGCTGAAAGGTTGCATGACGGCATAAGAGAGCGTCATGCCGTTTGCCGTCACGCCATCCGAGTCGTTTTTATCCCTGAGGCGCACCAATAGATGTTTCACATAAAACTTTTACTTCAAAGGTCACCAAAATCAAGTCATTTATTTAAAATATGCTGAAAATCCGCACTTTTTGAACGTCAAAATGACATGTTTTCCTTCACCACTTCCTAGTGTTATAAATTAACTGCAATCTCGCTTTAAAAAAACGAACCAAAGAAACAATCGATTCACCACTGCATTATTGAAAAAAAGTTCCTCTGCAACATGCCACCTTCAAAAATTCTTGGAAAAAGGCGAACCATATAAAACATACTTTCTTTACTTTGCACTAAATAACATGTTCCAACACTTCCAACTATAAGTTTCCCTGTTTGTTTAATGATTCAGTGTATTTATTTACGTTCACGCCGAAACCTTGTCATTTCACGTCAGTGTAGGTCTGTCATTTTCCTTTCAATTAAAAATAGGAAACTTGGAAATTAGTAGTTGAAGCTGCAAGTGTGTGTTATGCCTGTGAATACAAGTGGCATAAAATGTGTCATTTAAAGTCGAATTATTGATTTAGTGGAGTAATCTGACATGTGCTAGCTGTCACTATGTGCAATAAAATGCTTGATACGGTCACGGGGTACGGTGTAGTGGGCAGACTTACTATTTTTTTTATTGATAAAAAAAAACGTAGAACGCAGTTCACGTTTAAACCGAACCCTGTGTAGTCAAGCCACACACTTTACACATACATACATACATAATCAGCCTATAATGTTCCCACTGCTGGGACACAGGCCTCCTCTCTCTCCTCCCCCTCCACACACTTTGCTAACTATGGAAAAAAAAAATCTGCTGTTTCGTACATTTTTACGAGTTACGTGAGCATGCATTTATGGAACAGCAATTTTTTTTTTTGAGTTTTTTATAGCCCATTGCAAAAGTTATTCATAATGATGAGTACTCGTAATAGACTCCCTTTGAGCACGCAAAATGCGTAAAACTCTTTCAATCACTATCTGAATGATTTTGAAGGATATTGCTAATCCATTGCTTCATAAGTTCGAAAAATTGGTCTGCTCAACAACGTAGATAACGCAATGAATGTTGTTGAACTGTCAAAATGAAAGCCATTGCTACTGTAAGGGTTTTACGCAATTACCCCGCAGGTATTCAGTTATTTATTTTTCTAAACCCTGAGTTTAATGTATGTTATAGGTTAGATTGTACTAAGAACACTACACCAAATTATTTAGTCTGGTCCTATTTTTAACCGACTTCAAAAAAGAAGGAGGTTTCTCAATTCGACCGTATATATGCTTTTTTATGTTTGTTCTCGGATAACTTCGTCGTTTATGAACCGATTTTGATGATTCTTTTTTTGTTTGAAAGGGTATGCTCTCGAGGTAGTCCGATTGTCACCAAGTCATAATCTGATGAGGAGATCCCATGGAAATCGAGGGAAATCCTCAAATTTTAAAGGTAGGTTAGGTATTTTTTATAGTAACTTGTGCATTTGCTCTCGGTAAGCACCTTTTGGTGGAGTGGAATTGATGATGAAGACTACAGATGGCCACCGGAACTACTTAACAAGAAGTGTTTAACGAGTTGCGATTCGTTTAGGTACTTTAATATGGTTGCTAAGCCATTTATGCTATTCACAATGCATATGGTGAGTGGCTGTTCTCCTGGTTCCTACCAGGATAACTCCTCAACAACTAACGTCCCTGAATCAAGAAAAGCAATATTTTGTAAAGTGTGATGAGCTTTAAGCTATTGTAACTTAGATAAATTACAAACTGACCCACTAAAACGTAAAAAATTACAAAAAAAAAACAACCGACTTCCAAAAAAACACTACAAAGTGACAAATAACTTTAATTTCGGAAGTCGGTGGCAAAAAAATAAAATACAGATCCAAAGATCCGAAATTAAAGTTATTTTTTACTTTGTAGTGTATTTTTGGAAGTCGGTTGTTTTTTTTTTGTAAAAAGTTTTTTTGTATTCATTAATTTTACCCTAAATAATTTTGCAAACACGCAGCGTGTTCTGAAACCGCTTCATCCGAATTGTTCCTGAAAATCATTATTATTTCGCTTGAAATCATAGTAGTTAAACTATTTACTCGAGATAGGTTACGATAGATTAGTGTTTTACGATGCCTAAGTGCTAGACAATACATTACCTACTCCGAACTATGTTGATACGGAGTGAACTCGAAGTAACTACAAGATTTGTAAGCGGGATTTAGATGTTATTGCAAACTTGCTGTGCCTGCGGCTTTTCTTGTGAAGGAATTATTTTAGTTTTTTAATTATTCTAAAGAAAGGATAAATATGTATACAATATTTGTTTTATCAGGGAGCACGTAAGTAGGTAATCTGAAACAATCGATGATTTCAGTACTTTTTTCTGGACATCTTCACACCCTTTCGAAACCAAGATGGCGCTGGCGCCATAGTATCAACAACCTTTTCCTATCAATAGAATTCTGTATTACCCATTTCTTATTACCACAGATCACGGACACGCCTCGGTGGCTGCTGCTAGAGACGTTATTGACAACACTTCCCAACAAACCAAGCGTGTCAGTGAGCTTCACAGTTTACTCATAGAAACTGACGGCCCGCGCAATTCGCTGTCACAGGTCTTTCCAGAATGGTCACTCTGCAAATACCTGTGACAGCGAATTGCGCTCAGTTGCGCAAAATTCGGGCACGAATATTATTAGGAAAGGCGTCTCTAGTTACTGCCGGCGATTCCTAGCTCTGTGCTTATTACCAACTTCATAAACAAACAGCATCCTTCAATTTGCATTTACAGAAATGCAGAACGTTTTAAATAGACTGAATCATATCGTGGATGTTCCGTGCGTCACTGTTTGCACTGCGCATGTGTTTCGAATCAGGCGCAATGTAGCTTGTTATGATCAGGCGCAGCGTGTAATGAACAGTTCGTGCTAATATGAAACTCCTAATAAAATGTTTTAGAACAATAATTCTGTTAGTCTAACATAGTATATTATGTGTGAATTGAGTTTTATGAGCGAAGATTTGACTTTGAAAGCTGGACTGAAGATTGATTTTGTTGGAGATTAAAATGTTGTAGCACAGCAATATAAATGTTTATCTGCGGCTTTAGATAGATTTTGATTGCTCAAATTATGTAATTGCACAGTGTGTATTTTTGTGGCATTTAACTTTTTTTAGGTCAATGATATTACCTCAGCATACGTCTTCGTTCGAACAAAACATACTTATAATGTTCACCTGAAGGATACCCGAAATATGATGTGTTTGTTAGATATATGAAAAAAAAACTGTTTCATAATCCACAGTTATACATTTAATTAAACAAGGACAGCTAATGAGACACAATTGATTTTCTATTGTTTGACTCCGAATCGGAGTCGCGCGGGGCTTAACAGGTTAAGACGCTGACAACACCTTTACCGCGGTCACTGTCACACTGCATAGAAAAGAAAGAGAAGCGCGATGACACAACGCTTGTAATTTATTGGAAAATATGAAGCAATTATTTATTCACTCAATATGAGTTCAGTAATCGAAAATAAAAAAAACAACCAAGTTCTGCATTCAAATAAGACGTTCTTGTTATTATTTAAATACGTAACGTACGTTGATATTTAATACAGATATTTTGGATTAGAACTCAAGGTAAGAGGTTAATTTAACGTTAGTTTGTATCGAGATTTTTTATCTAAACGTGTTCTGGTAACAACCAAGTTCTGAGAAATATGTTCAAAATTGACATATATTTTTTCCGCTTTCACGAACTATACAGATTTGGCAAGCCTATTTTGGTCATTTACCTCTTCTCAGCGCCATAAGTAAACATTTTCAACACTGCACACTGCTTCAAATGTCACTTTTTGCAGTCGTGAATCAGTAACTTGCCCCCATGCACCCAAAACCGTAACAATTATACCCTTATCACGAGCAAAGATAATGAAACATCCATTATGTTATTTACCTCAAACTCCTCTAAATTCACAGATTGTAAGTTATTAAGTGCACCAAAACAAACATTAGTGTTTTGTGATACAACCATTATAGGAATGAATGGGATTAATTCATTGTACAGAAAATATGCTTTCTGGTCACCGGTTGAAGATGGCCTGTTTTCAGTTTTACTGGTTACTTTCAAAGGTTCTTATCAAACGAAAAAATATTTAAACAAAAATGTAATAATGCAAGTTATCTCGCATACGTACTTTTTTTAGGGTTCCGTAGTAAACAAGGAACCCTTATAGTTTCGCCACGTCCGTCTGTCTGTCCGTCTGTCTGTCTGACCACACTGTAGCTCAGAGACGCTTAGTACTAGAAAACTGTAATTTGGCATAGGTATACATATTAATCACGCCGAAAAAGTGCTAAAATAAAATCTAGGAGAAAAAAAATGTATAGCGTACCTCCCTTGGACGTAATGTGGGGATGATATTTTTTTTTCTCGTCTACCCCATGATGTGGGATATCGTTGCATAGGCCGTTTAAAAATATTGCAGGTCTGTGAACACCCCTTTTAGATTCAAGGACCCACTTGCGCAATATTAAGCATTAAAGTGCTAATTTTTGTTAGAGTCAAGTGAGTCAAGTCTAAATGGTTGTTTTAAATGGAGATGTGAAAAAAATCATGGCAGTAGTACATATAATGAAGTTAAAAGGAAAACTATCACGGCTAAGTAGGCTTTACAAGTTAACGAGTTATAGTTGACCAACTTAAATTTGCAGTTAGAGAATTGACCGTGGCATATACCGATGTATGGGAGAACAGGTTTTTCAACTACAATGTTAAGTTTTTTTTTGGAATAAATTCGTCCCAAGTAATCCCAACTACGGAACCCTTCATTGTGCGTGGTCCGACACGCACTTGGCCGGTTTTCACTGTAACAATTCACAAAATCTTTTTTCTTTTTACATGATCAAAATAATTAGGTACCGAAAAGATTTGTGTTTTCCTTCACTAGCCGTTTTTTTAGTTTCCACGAGAGGAGTTATATAAGGTCGCAATTAAAAAAACAGTTTATTTTTTCGTACTAAGATACACGCGATATCACGTCTGTGAAGTTTACGTACACACAAAAAATAACGTAAACTGATATTTCAAGTAACTACACTAACATTTTTTTTTGCGTGGGAAATCATCAAATAACTTCTCCCGCTCTGGAACGAGCGGGAGGGCGTATCACTCTTACTGACTAAAACCCACCCGTGTTCCTTCCTTTGCCTGTGTTGCCAGAGGCCACGGTATCCCTTTCGAACTTTTCCGCGACCCCGGCAGGCATCAGCCCTAGCGGACCCCTACAGTTGTGCTGACATCTCTTTCAGGCGCGCGTGGCACTAAACTACACCACCTACGGTCGCTGATTCAAAAATAAATCATTTCTTTATCATATTTAGATATCGTGGAATTACCCTAGCTTATTTAATATAACCCTGTATACCAACCTATTTATATTAACAACCTAAGGCTAATTTTATGATTCAAGAAACAGTCACTTCGGAAAAATATACTAAATATATCCTCCCCACATTTATGTTACGATATACAAAATTGCAAGCCAGTAAATCCTAACAAAATAAAGTCCCAATACAAGTGAGCTGAGCGTTCTAATCCTCATACAACGTCAGGTTAACTATCTATCTGTCTCCAAGTTAGTAGAAACGAGTCTAACAAGACACTTGTCCACGAGAACTTTAGTTCTAGGTTCCAGGTCGTTAGGTTTCTTGTCTTGTCTTATACGACTTTAGTCTGGGAACTGCATTCACAAGCCTAGGATTTGGTTTCTTTGGTTGTTTGTTCTGGTTGTGAGTAACAACAGCATGTTGTGTTGGAGGAAAAGGACTGTTTAATTTCGTGCATCTTTTACTTACTCAAACAATGTATTCTATCGTCGTCATAAGATGTTATTATAAAGCCTGCTTGTCCCTTGGATTTGTTCGCGTGGAAGTTGGAAATATCCCATGGGAACGTACTACCGGCATAAAAGTATCGTTGGTCCTAACCCAGGTGATGATGTATCCTTGTGCCAAATCCATTCAGCAGTTCAAGGTATGAAAAGGTAACAGACAGACAGAGTCACTTTTCTATTTGTAATATTAATTATGGATAAGTCTACTACATCGATAACAGCTTCGTTTTTTTAGGACTCAACGCGTCCTATTTTTTGTTTCCCTATCTCTTTCTCTCTCTCTACCACCAGCAGAAGCTATATAAAAAAAAAACATTAAAACCGGCCAAGTGCGTGTCGAACCATGCACAATGAAGGGTTCCGTAGTTGAAATTACTTGGAATAAATTTATTCCAAAAACAAACTTAACATTGTAGTTGAAAAACATTTTCTCCCATACATCGATATAGGTCACGGTCAATTCTCCAACTACAAATTTAAGTCGGTTGACTATTACTCGTTAACTTGTAAAGCTTTATTAACTGTGATAGTTTTCCTTTTAATTTCATGATAATGTATTACTGCCATGATTTTTTCACATCTCCATAATCAACCACATTGAACGGCCTATCCAACGATACCCCACATCATGCGATAGACGACAAAAAAAATATCATCCCCACATTACGTCCAAGGGAGGCAACCTAAAAAAATATTTTTTCATGATTTTATTTTAGCACTTTTTCGGCGTAATTAATATTATGTATACCCATGCCAAATTACAGCTTTCTAGTACTAAGCGTCTCTGAGCTACAGCGGGGACGGACAGACAGACATGGCGGAACTATAAGGGTTCCTAAACAAGGAACCCTAATAAGCTCATTCTACGGACAAAATATTACTCATTCAGCAGAAGCAAATTAAGAGTCAGGCTGACTGCCTAGTGTGCGGCGAACGTGCTTAAGTACCGAAGATCTTATAATGCACCCCAAATAATTAAAAATATGTTTAGTAGACACATTATATTGATCATTTTTTAAACTTAACACAAGTTTAAGCTGGTGAAGAAAGTTCTTAAAGTTACCACATCTTGTTGGTACTTGGACAAGCTTTGACAAGAGGTTAAGTATAAACAAAAAATATTATTCCAATAAATAAAACGCATTTAACCCTTTGACCGCCATGTCAAAAATGCAAAAACGTGCCCTCGGCGCCAAGCTACCATTTATTCCTTAAAATCTGTCATGTAGTCGTGACCGTGGCGTGCTGGGCACATTTTGGTTTATCATGACTGTGGCGGTCAAAAGTTTAAGAAGCTTCGCATTATCATCCTTACATATTATTAAAACAAAGTCATTAACAAAGACAGCGTCTGTCTGTTTGTCTGTCTGAACGAAATAAACTCAAAAACTACCGAACGGATTTTCAAATGGTTTTGACCAATGGACGGAGTGATTCATAAGGAAGTGTATAATACATTAAAGTTTTATGTAAATTGGCTGAAACATGACTATTATTGTCCGGAAAAAACTGGCGCACGACATGTAAACAGTAAGAGATACATAAAATTAATGTTTGCAATAGCATATGTCTATCTTCTAAGGATAACCTCCTTAGAAGATAGACATATGCTATCGCGGACTTTTTTGTTGAACATTTTAAGATGTTCAATCCTGTGGCACATTAATTTCGTACAGTAACCATTTTTATCTTTCAGAATTTAATAAGAATTTATTGTTATTTCCGAAGCTATTTTGACCGGTAGGTATTATATTAATCCTCACCCAATAAAATATGTTATTTAAATTGGGAATTTAATTTAGATGAAAATATGCCTTGCCTTTAAATTAATAATTTAAAAGATAGTAGAGGTTCAAAATTACGCATAACAAAATAATTATGGTTGAAGGTGGCGCGGGAGTCAATGACCTTTTCCTCTGCTATTAGGTACTACGACAGAAAAAACGGCTGAACGGATTTGGGTGAAATTTGGCACACAGATAGTTAATAACATGGATTAATACATAAATTAATGATAAATTAATCCCGGTAGTACATATCCGTTGGATAATTTCCGACCTCCACGCGGGCGACGGCGCGGGCAAAAGCTAGTATCCTTATAAAACGTGTTTGTTTACGTAAACATACAATATTTTACAACGATTATTCTTCCTTATCTTATAAAACGTATTTGTTTGTTTACGTAAACAAACAATATTTTACAACGTTTTTTTCTTTCTTATCTTAATTTAAACCAGCTTCTGCCCGTGACTTCGTTCGCGTGGAAGTCGTAAGACACCAAATACAATAACAGCCACATTTTTATAATACTTCCCTGCATACTTCGTTTGTAAAAGCGAACGCCGGCTTGTATGAGACTGTCGTACAGCTAATAAAATTTCGTGTTTTGGGATATTTTTTGTTTTAATTGGTAGTTAATACGATAGACAAGCCTTTTTTAACTTCTTGGATTTTTAGAACTTGGGACGTAAAAGTTATAACCAGTTTTATTTTTTAAGGTTATGTACTAGTGTACCAATATAGATTGTTACTTATAGGCACATAAACATTGTTTCGGTATTAAAGTAAATGTTCTAGATGGCTTGTCGCTATTTTTGTAGTGTTTTACTTACTATCAAGTAGGTAAATTGAGATGAGGATCGTAGACCTAATCAGCGGAGTGCATTATAGATACCTATGTCCAGCAGCTGACTGCAACAGTTTGATAATGATGAAGTCATGATGGGGTTTTGAGTGTAGGTAAATAAAACAATACAGTTAATAGTTTTTTAAGTACATTTATTTTATTTATAATTAATTAATTCTTAATATCACTTCATCTAAGAAGGGGGCAGGTCGGGTAATACCCTCATGGCGAGCATAGCTTAAATACCAGCATAACTGCGTTTAGTTTACGACTAAATTACGTGTAGTTATTAAAATCTTTTTTTAAATATTATTAATTAATCCGAACTTCTGAAAATAATACACTTACATGAAAATAAATGGCTTAGTTGCCTTAATATGTGGTACAAATTCTAAAACAAAACAACAAAAAAAGTAAGCTGTACGAAATCTGCCGTTCACCTTTGGTCTCAGCAGTCAAAATATACCTACCTACAGAGTCAGGACTGGTGACGCGGGAGCACGTCACGAACAGTTGTCCGTGTGAGAAGCAGCACGTCCTGTTACCGACACCCGCAGTATTCAGTAGCAATTTCCCGAAGCTTGCGATTTTTTTTTTTGAATTAATGAACGCCTACCTTCGAACTTAGATTTGCAAAGCAGGCGCTGAACCGCTTAGCTATTTGCTTTGTTGAAGGTTTATTAAAATAGCCGTTTTCATATATTTCATTATTGTCTGCTTAGCTCCATAAAGGTATGATAATCATTAATGTGGAACCCTAAAAAGGTTAAAGGCTTGTACATACTGACGCGACATCGCGGGCGCGACAGGCAGCGCGACGCGAAGCTCGGCACGTTCAATTAAGTTTTCATAGAAATTGTGCTACTAGTGTCACGTCGCGCCTGTCTGTGGGAGCCTTAAATCTGGAACTATCTGCAATATGCATTCAGTCCAGCGATTTTTTTGTGATTTCTATTTTTCTAGTACTCAAACCTCAGTTGGTACCTATGATTATTTTTTTTGGTCTTTTTAAGGAACAGGATCGATTGGCATCAAAAAAAGTTTGACTGTCTTACGGACAGTACACTTTTTTCAAAATCTTGTGAATGCAGATCAACATAGTTCAAAAAGTTAAGGACAGTCTCAAGACAATAAAAACGGTTTTAGCCGTTTTTTGTAGCAACAACGGTTAAGGTACCTGCCCTTATTGCGGCATCTGAAAAATCCATCCTGTATACCTAAGTCATGAACATGATTGACTGTTTAGCTCCATAAAGGTATAGCGTGATGATAATCCGTTGCATGACCTTTCCGTTTATCATTTAAAAGGTTAAATCTGTAACTATCTGCTACTTTCTAACCTTTTGGGTCGTCTTTTTAGTTAATTTGCAGTTAACTATATCTAGAAGAACACGGACATAAAGCAATATTGCTCATCCCCATAGTAAATAGCGTGATTATTGATAACCTGACCAGACTTATAGGGAATATATAAGCAAAACTTAAACAAAATCTATCTGATAGTATTTGCGTGATACTGGAACATACATGCAGACAAACAGGCAAACAGATAAAAATTCTAAAAACTATGTTTTCGGCACTATTGCCTAAAATATAGTTTATTGAATTTGTCGATTGGGGGAACGATTCTAAAATCGTTCCCAGACCTCGTGGCAATCATTTTTTTTTTTTTCAAAAATATTCGATATATAATAATGTTTTGACTTTGCCACGATGTAATTATATTTATTTTATTTTATTTATTTATTTATTTGTTTATTTATCTTCTTACATCTACCATTACAGGAAAAAACCCAATGCAATAAATGCGCCTATCCTAATTTAAGTATACGTAGATTTGAATGCACCTATTAAAATTCTACTAAATAATCGCAAAGCGGGTGTTTGACCACATATAATGCAGAAAGTTTAAATAACATTGATTACATCTGCAACAATATTTTAACTTTTGTAATTAAAATATTGTTGCATCTGTAATCAATGTGATGACCATGGAAGACTAAATGGAATAAAGTTAATACCGTATTTGATTGTCATCATCTGTCAGCGATTTCAAATGTACCTAAATATTACGCGCCAAAACTGATCGCGGGGTGATTGACCTGTCTGTCAATCTTTAACGCATTTGTTGAGCTGCTCGTGGTTCGGTTCCCGTGTGAAGTGGGTCCGCCTGGAGTACCTGCGAGTTTCCTCTCAATATTGCCGAGACGTGCCCGAGATGCAAAACCGCAGGCCAAGACAGACTTATGTTACCTACGACATGTCATCATCATAAATAATGTATAACGTTCCCGCCGACTCTGAATTATTCAACGTTGACGGCCACTTTATTAAATTTGTCGTTTTATGAAAATATTAAGCAACGCTGTTTAGTTGAGTAAAAATTAATATGGAACGAAATTAACATTTACAAATTAAAAGTTTCGCATCGTATTTTGTTGGCGCGACTAATTTAAACTGAGTAAAATTAAGTTTTGTGTAATAGAAAACAAAACATTAAATTGATTTTAGCATTCTGAATTAAATGTTTAACTTCTTCATTTAATTTCAAATGAGGGCACAATTTAATGCCCCGTCTAGGCGAAGCTTTTAATTAAGGACTTTTCTTTAAAAGCATAACAAATCTAATTAAGAGACAGTAATAGGTGCACATATTAATTTTCATATGGCTTTATCTGTAAAAAGGGAAATAATTACTGCCCGATCTCGAGTAACAAGGTTCCAACCTGAGACTTCACAACGCACAACACAATTGATACTGCACTGAAAATCTAGAACTAGGAAATCAAATCAAGAAAGAAACAACGTAATCATAAACTCAGAATGACAAAATGTAATTGTCTTTTCTACCCTATGGTAGGTACATTCCTACCATACAATAATACCATACAAAACACACCTACCTACACGTCCTTATTCCACACAAATTGTGATGCAACAAAGGTTCAGAGAATTAAGCCATAAAGTTTATTTTAAACATCTTCGGTTGGTGTAATGTGAGTGGAAGCATGTTGTGTGCAATAATGAGGAATATTATAGCACCGCGGGGTAATCCTAGCTTGGAATTAAGAAACTTTGGAACCACTAATGAATGCATCGAAAAGTTTCGTACTCACTTGCAATCTACGAATTGTAGGGCTGCACTGTGTTTTAATGGCCTCGTTATTTTTATTTTAATAATCCGAATCCGAATGGCGGGATTTGGAAATATATATTTCCTGGTTTTGCTTTTTGGTTTAGGGCGAGTATTCACTTTGAGGTTTAAGTTTTTTTTTCAGATTGTGAATAGATATGTTTCAGGAATAATTAATTTATGGCAATATTGTGATTGAAGCAAACTGTCTAGCAAATGCGTCTGAATTATTATAGGGAATTGGGACTATTGAGAATAATGTGGCATCAATTTGTATATTTAAGACAAAGTGGCTATGAACTGTGTTTACTGGGGTACCGGGGTACAAAAATGAAAACGGTTTTTTTGTACCCCGTTGTAATATTAGGTAACTAAACTGTTGTACAAAACTAATAGATGTTAATACCAGAAATTATTTGCGTTTACACACATCATCTCCAAAAAAAAAATTCAACATTTTATCTAAATATTTAGGTATATCCTTATTAAACATTATTATTAAGTTTTTCTAGTGATAATTATTTTCATACCTAATAGATTTATAATTGTATATGTTTTAATGTTAACATACTATATGCAAATCATATTCCTTTATGATTAATTATTCAGAGGTTAGGTTATAACATTAATTTAAACATGAAGTAATGACATTTATTTCGCAACAGATTAAGAAATCGAAAAGTTCTAAATACATAGTCGTCGCCGTGTAATCTACGACTCAAGAGATCTGAAGATAAACTAGAGACTACAAACTTCACGACAGTTTTCCTAGGGTTGGCAGTTGCATTGCGTAGGCACATTTATTACGAAAGAAACAACATTTTTATTTTGTTTCAATGATAATAATACGCTATATCTAAACTTGACAGGTTTTAACTTAACCATAAGCATCCCCGCTATATTATTTAAAGGGTAAATTAATTTCTCGTGCATTTTCTAGTAAGCAAATTTCTTGCCGCGGTTGGTCCGTAGATGGGTGACCATCTTTACATACCAAGACCCCTCCGTGCCTCGGAAAGCACGTTAAGCTGTTGGTCCCGGCTGTCATTCGTGGATCTTTGACAGTCATTACGTCAGAAGCCCGAAAGTCAAACAACCAGTCTTTCCAAGGGGTATCGAACTGGGTTGTGGATGTCAGATAGGCAATCCTTCCATGTAAAATACTGGTATTCAGCTGCATCCGGTCAGACTGGAAGCCGACCCCAACGTAGTTGAGAAAAGGCAGGCAGATGATGATGATGATGTTCTTAGTAAGCAAATTAAAAGAAGTTTTGAAAAACCTCAAAGAAGTAGGTAAACTAAATCGCTACGCTTATACAAAATTAAATATCTGCGCTATAAGTCTACTTGCAAAGCATTAGATAACCTAATAATATCCTACCCTACTATCTAAACCAGGGATTCCCAAAGTGGTCGATATCGACCCCTTGGGGTCGAAATCGGTTTCTCAGGGGTCGACATAAACGAAAACTGGGGGTCGACGAGGTCTAAAAATCGACCCCTATTAACTAACACAACTTCTTATTTGAAACTTTCAAGATACTGTATAAGTTGTGTTGCGTGTACCAACTTGTTAAAAGAATTACTAATATTTTAATAGGAAGTATAATTGTACTTTTAAAAAACTCAACAATTCGATAAGCGTGCACAAGATGAAAAAAATTGGGGTCGATGGTGGTCTGAGGTATCAGTTCATCTTGAAAAAGGGGTCTCTTGCCCAAAATAGTTTGGGAATCCCTGATCTAAACTAATATAATAAACCTGAAGTTTGTTTGTTTCGTTTTTAGGGTTCCGTACCTCAAAAGAAAGAAATGGAACCCTTATAGGATCGCTTCGTTTTCCGTCCGTCCGTCTGTCTGTCTATCTATCAAGAACCCTTTTTCTCAAGAACGCGTAGAGGTATCAAGTTGAAATAAATATCGAATACGTAAGTCTACGGCCTCTTGGAGCTTTAAAAAAATCAAACTTCTAAATCAGCGCTATAAAAAATACGGCCATTTATGCGACATATTTTGATACTCGTACATAAATCAAGACCTATAGGGTACTTCCGTTAGGGTACCCGTTAACCTAGAATCCTGAAATTTGGCAAGAAGCAAGGTCTCACAACACAAGTAAAGGAAAAAGTCCCAAAACCGTTAGGTAATTTGTGGTTTTATCAAATAATTTATTTATTTTCAGGGTTTCATACCCGAAAAGGGTGCCAATCGGAACCCTAAAAATCTTACCCTGACAATATGGGGTGTCATTGTCTCAGAACTCATCGAGTAGAGTACAAATACATTTTTTTTATCTTCAAAAATGAAGAAAAAGGGCGCCATAAAAGTTGTCAGTTTTAGACCATTTTCGTACGAGCTCTATAGCAACAACTAAACGAGTTAGGAATTTGAACTTCTGTATATCATGTACCATAATACTGTATTTAATCAGCAAATATTAAAAACACCTATTCATAACGTATTTTATTTAAATATGGGCGATTTTCTGCAACTGCAAAAAAATCTTTGTAATTCACAGTATCATTATGAAACTCTAATATGAAATTTTTAAAATTGAAGGTGAAAAATATTCCTCGTTTATTTTCATTAATCTGAACTAAAAAATCTAAGCCTCCGCTGTCCGTCTCTCTGTCAGCGGGCTGAATCTCATGAACCGTAATAGGTATAACGTTGAAATTTTCACAGATTGTGTATTTCTATTGGCACTTTAACAACAAATAAATAAAGAAAATTAAATAAAGTGGAAAATTACAGGGGTCCAACAAGAAACGTGTTTGTTTCGGCGTTTTTTGGTTTCAGCAGTGTTACAGAACCCTTCATGTGCGAGTCCAACTCGCACTTGGCCAGTTTTCTTGCTATTACAAACTTATATTAGCAGTTGGAGAATTTACCGTGACGTTTATTGATTTATGGGAGAATATTTTTTGAACTTTTTCTCTAAAAAATAATTTATCCCGAAGAAGTTTTTTTTGGGATAAATTAATTCCAACTACGGAACCCTTTATTGTGCGTGGTTCGACACGCACTTGGCCGGTTTCTTTGTTTGAACGCGCTAATCTCTGGAAGTTCCCATTGGATTTGAAAAAATCGTTTTCATCTGATAGCCCAATTCTTGAGGAAGGCTGTAATCTATTGAACATCACGCGACCCTTAGGAGCCGATCAAAAAGAAAACAAACCACGCGGTCGAAGTCGCAGTCAGAAGCTTGTAAAACAGTAAACTGAAAATAGCAATATCTTCAGTTTATAAATTCTGATTCAGAGAACAAGAAAATATTTTTTATAACAAACTGCCTGGGATGTTTACTTACCCCAAAAAATAGAAGTACTTTAAATAATCTAAAAAAGCGTTATAAGGTCGAGATAAACGAAGAAATTAATTGAAAAGTGTTAAAAACAGATGTACGAAAGAAGATACTAATTGCTACAAGGCGGCTACCTCACAAAGAGGTATTTCTTCTGAACATCCTCAAAAATAACTGTTACTAATGTAGACCTACTCAATGTCTTACGCTATAAATCAGTCAAAGATTCATTAGACGAGCTTAAAAGCTGTAGTGTAACCGAGAGTACTTTACAACAAAACAAATACATTTTAAAAGAATTGTAGTCATTTCAGCTAATGAATGTGGTGTTTTGTTAATTACAAATTACAGCGTAGGGTTGGTCTGAATCCAACGTTTATTTTTTCTTAAAACCATCTTAAGACCACCAAATATCTTTTGGTATTCATGAATGCAATGATTTGTATTCCCATATGCAATCTACTCTACTCTAATCAACCGGGTCCGTAATTGTACCTTAGCTCTAAGCCTTTGTAACACCTTTAAAAACATTATGGAATGCAATTAAAGATATGAATATGAATATGCATCTAAATAACAAATAGCGTAGAGTCATCTCAATTATGTATCTCTTTTCCTTGAATTTGTATGTATATATATATGTATAATGTAGGTATATATTATAGTAAATATGTATGTATTTGTATTTTATGCTTGTAACCTATTTATGTATTTCTGTACTTATTCTATTTATAATCTATTATGTTATCTTTAATATTTTTCGTTATTTTTATTTCCTCTCAGAGCACCTGCCATCTTATCTCTTCACCACCCTTGGTTGACTGGTAGAGAATGCCTAAGGCATTAAGTCCGCCTTTGTACTTAATTGCGTGCGAGAAGTTTAAATAAATAAATAAATAAATAAATAAATAAATAAAGGCTCTTGCACACTAGCGCGATATCGCGGGTGCAACAGGAAGCAATATGCCTGTCGTGCCCGCTATATCGCCACAGTCTTAAAAATGAAAGAACTTTTGAAATGTAAACATTACAAAAAATCAGTAGAATCACGGTCCTACCTCACTATTACGACACTTCGTACCGTCAAATCTGAGCCTAACCCTAAAATACGTGAATGGGGGTTCAATTTCATAACGTGAGACCTGAAGGGTACTCTCTAAATTGAACGCGTCCAAAACATGTTGTAAACCGTTAATGAGCCGAACGGATACCGCAAATAGCTGATACAAACGGGTGAATTAGCCCGCATACTTGCTGGCAAGCCGCGAAGCGTTCTCGAGGGCCATCAGGAATTGAAAGGATGACGATCTCGCCGCAAAAGCCCGTCCGCGGTGACCGGGTCAAGAGAGGCTGATGAATTTTTATTTGACGCATTTAATGTGAAACGCTAGCGTATAAAGACTTTAAGAAAAACCTCTCTGAAATTCTAGGAAAAGAACTAGATTTCTTACGTTTTAAAATGGTTGAATAAGCACGGATTTTTTACAACATGATGTAAACAAGATCCTATATATATGTACTCGTATATCCTACTAATATTATAAACGTGAAAGTTTGTGAGTATGTGTGTATGGATGTTTGTTACTCTTTCACGCAAAAACAGCTGAACGGATTGGAATAAAATTTGGCACACAGATAGTTTATAATCTGGATTAACATATAGAATACCTACTATTTATCCCGATATTCTCAAGGGAACGAGACTTATGCGGGTGAAACCGCGGGTCGCAGCTAGTAATATTATAAATGTGAAAGTTTGTACGTTTGGATGTTTGTTACACAATCATGCAAAAACGGCTGAACAGATTTGGATGAAATTTGGCACAAAGATAGCTAAAAACCTAGATTAACACTAAGGATACTTTTTATCTCGGTACTACGTTCCAGTCGGATAATTTCCGACCTTGACGCGAGCCAAGTCGCTATTATAAGCTAGTGGTTGTATAATTCTAAATGGAATGACTCTAAATCAATGACTATACAGCCTCTTGCTCTAAATACATCACCAAAATATCAAAGTTATAATTAACAATTAAGCTTAAGAAGCTTTTATCGTTACAACATGTTTACATAAACAAAATTAAACATAAATCGCACCAATTTTAATCAATACGCAACTAAATACGTCTATAAAACTCGCTGAGAATTAAGTAGACGTTTCTGCTACAATATAAATGTATTTGCGTACCTAATACGTAAATAAAGTACTATTAAGGGCCATTGGGCCAGAGGTCAAGTGCAGAGTAACGGAGCAACCAACATTCCTGGCCTTAATGATTACTGTTGAGAACAAGAGGGAAGGCCCAAGTTCAATATCACGTTGAGTGTTGTTGGTGATTACTATGTCTCTGTTGTTGACAAATAATATTGTGCTGTGACAAACGATTTTTCCAATAATTATGGTTTTGATGGTGTGATTAGTAGAATGATTGTTTAGGTATTCATTAGTTGGAAGGCACATCTGGGTTAGTATTGAAACTGACGTTGACGTAGACGTTGTTAAAACGGTATTAATCGAAGAAAAATACACTAATAACTTGACCAAGAAGCTTGTAAAAATACTGAAAACAGACAAAGTTAATTGCGCACAGAAATTTTACAAAATTAGACTTTCAAAGTTCAAAAACAGCACATCAGATAGTTTTTGCTAAAATTACTTAGACGCATTCATATTTTATATCTGCTTGTACTTTGTTTTCATTCTTAAGCTGTTGTTCACATATTGTGTCCGATAAATGTATTTAATCTACAATAAGATTTCTACAATAAGGTTTCCGATAACGACATTAGGTCATGCCAATATCCGGTATGATTCCGGTCCTGGCTAATCTATCAATAAGACTCTCCGCAAAAGAAAATTCCGTAAACTTTCTAAATACCTAACTGAAGCAGGCATAATAAAATTTCGGAATTAAAACGCGAGATTGAATAACAGCAAACGCATACAAAATATTGCCTATTGCAGTAGGTGTGTTTAGATTTCCGTGTCAACAAAAGCCTCAAGGCGAAAATCCAAAAAATGCAAAATAAAAAATCAAAAGGTTTTGTACTTCAGGATGTGAAAGATGGCGAGTGGCGGGGCCCCGAGCCTTGTATCTGTCAAAGAATTTTTAAGTGTCATCGAGCAGTGAATGGGTTCGCGTCAGCCGCGGCCACTTACACACGGAGCGGTTCTCGACCGACTACTTGCCTCGCCTAGAAAACAGCCGATGTTTGAAATCTGCTCATATTGCTGAATATCTCTTTGGGGTTTGAATTTTGAATTTCGAATTACGTTGGTGGATTTTAAAATTATGTGCTTGGGTTTTGTCAATAAACTGAGGAATTTATCTACATTAGGTGAAAGGCGACCAAAAAAGAAAAAAAATCCATCATGAAGTAACATAATAATGGAGCCGCGAAATACAATGTTTCTTTACAAAACAAACAAATTGATGTGAGACAATATTTTAAACATTAAAGAAGCAGCCCTATCGTCCACCAACGAATTGCTCATCAGGTAGTAATTATTGAAACAAATGTTAGCTTTAGATCAAATCTATTTACAGTTGTCTCTAAGTTGATTTTAGTGTGACAGACTGCACATAATAATTCAAATGGTGCGAAAATAATGGACGACATGTATCGGTTTTAGACCGTGAAGCTTCTAGACAATAAACTATCTTGAAGCATTGAACTGGTAGTCTGCACGTGTTCACAAAACGATTTGCAAAACATGCTGGATACTTTGATTTGCAGGTGGCAAAGTGATAATATAATTATTATGTCGGCTATAAGTTTTAGTAGATGAAACAAACATATAATAAGCTAATAACTTCTTCCTTTATTTAAAAGAAAAACATTATTATTATTTAATTGTTGTTTTTTATAAAAATACTAGCGACAGACGTCCTTTCCAAATTTCAAAGATTCATACGGAATTCCCGAATTTAAATAGCAACTTTTCAATTTTTTCTTTCTTTAAGAACCTGATTCGAACTATAAATTATTATTATGAACATTTTAAAACAAAAAATTAAAAATCGGTCCGTTCTGAAGTAATGCAGCGCTTACTAACGAACAGCATTTAATTTTTATTACATAGATAAGATAAGATGTAAAAGTAAGGACGAATAATGTGTTCATGCAATTAGATAAAATAATTATTATAACAAAAATAATTACGAAAATAGCACAAGATTATTTTCAGGAAAAGTTCCAAAGGTCCATCGATTAGATAATTTATACAGTCGTTATACAGATTAATGGCATGACTAGAATATATACGATTGTTTAACCATAATATGCGATTAGTCAGAATTTATCTGTTTTATATGCAAAACACGCCTTATATGCAACGTAGGCATTAACTAAATTGTATCAGGAATTTAAGCTGGATTGATAAAACCTGAATTAAATCGATAATCTAGGAAAAAATAATGTTTGTTTGGTTCGACTATGTCATTATAATAGGCATTATTTGCATTGATGATCTATCGAAAAGTCAGATTGTATCTGCATTGAACAAATATCGATATGTTGGTAATTAATTTTATTGTAAGGCGAGTTGGTACCTAATTAATTTTATTGTAACGACATAAAGACGCTGTTAATGGAAAATACCACCTGAAACCCGAAAACTGAGTAAAAAATTACGAAAATTTAAGTTTTTAGAAACATGTATATTTAAATCTTTCACAAACATTGATTAACTCATCAATCATATCATAATCTGAAACTAATACATCTAAAAGAACAAAAAATCTGATTAAAAAAATCAATTCGTGTAAATCGCCTAGAGCGGATAAAGTAGGTCGCTTGAGGTCGAGAGCGACAATGCTTCGCTCGCACATCTCAACTGGTAATCGCGGACTACTTGACATCGTAGCAATGCTTTCCGAGAGCTGTTCTGACGAGCATTATTTTAATTATTATCTCATTTATATAATTATAGTATGGGAGGTAGTATTGAGCATGCTGGTTGACTGCTACTGGATTAACAAAATGTGGAAAAAAAGACAAAATAAGTGGTATTTTACATTGACAGCGTCTTTATGTCGTAACAATAAGGACGGTTTTCGTATTGAAAGTGTAACCACTTCTGTGCGGTTGATTGTACACAATCTAGTGCACTTTATGAATTTCCTTTTCATACTTTAATTTGTATAACTGGGAAGAACTTTACACAAAAATGATGACATTTGAAAAAAGAGAAAAATATGAAATCGTGTGAGTTGTACTGTTATGTCAACGAACATCATTCAGACCTCTGACTGAAACAGTTTTCAGTCAGAGGTCTGAATGATGTTCGTTAGAGACAGTTCTCTAACTACGCCAATAAACATTCTGAATACCCAAATAAAATCGTCATTATTTTACCCGAATTTTTCTCAAGATGATCCACTTACGAACCGTATCCGAGAAAAGGATAGTCAGTTGAATAAAAGAAGTCTCTACGAACTGAAGTAGTCACAAAGAAATGTTGACGTTCTCCCATAGGGAGTTTCTGATTATCTTACATTATACTGTACAGTTTTAGCAGATTTCGCACCTACTCTGTGCTCGGTTAAAGAGAATTACTTAATTAGATATTCTTGTTCTGATTTTAGGAAAAAAATACAGTGTGGTACTGGTTTGTTGTGGTAACTTCTTAGCTTCTTGAGCGAGTCTGGCGTTTTAAAGCGATAAGTTCCTATCAACTTTTACAAAACACTTTTCTTCATGCACAGCTAGTTGATGATACATAATATCTAAAATAACATTTTACATTAGTAATTTTATTGCATTATCTTGATACATTAGATACGGTCTACATTTAGAGCCACAAGATTACAAGTACCACTATCTACCATAATAAACTCCAGTCTTAACAATTTATATAAATCAAAGTTCACTAATTAAAGGTACCAATAAATCGCGAATACGTCGCAAAATGTAAAGGTACGCTCACACTGAAACAATAATGACTCCGATACAGCAATCTCCGTTGGCAATTAAGACTGTGCCGGTCGGTACACGGCTAAAACGAATGGCCCTCTTCAATCAACGAATCAATCTACAATCGCGAATGGTCGCCACTTGCCAACGACAGCTCAACAAATTTATTGCCTCGAATGGGTGGTAATTTTCAAATTTCCAAGCCTGTTGATCGCCGCTCGGAAAGCGCAACACTCTACGTGACTACCAGTCGCAAATTACCGCTTACTTTGTGTACCGCGATCGCATATAGATTGGAATCAGTGCCGATTGTGGATCTCTCGTAATTTGAGTCACTGTTGTACCACAGTTTCTATTGTCTGTACAATTTATACGTTCGCAAATGAAGCGCATTGTACAAAAGTTTTGTCGGCAAAATATTTATTTGCAGCAGTACTGTTGCTGTTAACGTTCCGGAATATTTCGAAATTATACCGAAACCCTTGTTTGCAATTAGTTGAAAATGAAGAAAAAATCTGAAACATTGTCTGAGTTTTAAAAATCTCACATAAAATTTCCGAGTGGAAAATGGCGCTATTAACAATACTTGAGCAGGCAGAACTGCGCTAGGGCCGCACTCATCGGTTCCGACTCATTACAAGTTTTGCTCGTCTCTTGCCTGAGCTTAAGCCCGGTTAAGGTGCGGCCTGATTAAGTCGAGCAGACGTTGGCCCGTCTGCTTGCCAAAACCACTCGAACCAACACTCTGACGACGCTGAGTACTACACGTTATATTAAAGTTTGGCAATAGTCGCTAAGTGGATGCCTGATGTTTGCTTAGTCTGCTTTTATCGTTGGTACCTCTTACTTTCAAGTTTCATATAATTGCGTCTATACTGTCTCCGTTACGACCCTTTGTTGTAAAACCAGATAATATTCTTACCACAATTTTATTATGTTTGTATAAAATCTAAATCTGATGGTCTGGATTTTGCTCGGGCTTTGCAACACTTAGTGATTGTAGAACATAATTTTGTATAGTCAATAAAATTTACAATTTTATCTAAATAAAAATGCTTAACTATTCAGTTTACTATTTATTAAGTTACTGACAATTGTCCCTATACGTACAAGTGCGTATTTAGTTAACATTCAGTACAATTCTGTCCCCTACAGAGCAATAACAAACATTTATTTGTTATATTAAGCTATCGCAGTCACGTAGGTGATACGGGGGCCACGACTCCTGAAGCTTCTGCTAGTTCCTCCGAGATCTCTTTCAGCGTTTTACCTGAAAACAATGAAAAAAGACGTTAATTTACAGCTTTGGACATCGGCCAAACATTTCAACTAGCCGTCTAAGTAGGTCATGTCGCAAAATGAATGAAACAAGTGGACGTTCAGACGCGCGTTGGGTTCCTGATCGGTTATCAGGGCGAGCTGAGAGATGGGCTTAGGTGAGAACAGACAATATAAAACTCATTTATATCCTGTCATCGTGACGCGTGAGGCATGCCAAGCCGTTTTCCAATACGCTCATTTATCACACGCCCCCCGACATAATGAGACGCATCCCGACTCGACACACACCCGAAATACTTTAAATTTATTTTTATTAAAATTTCCATTAATTTTTCTTAATAGAATTTGGCAACGATAAAATTAATGAAATATCACGACTAGCGTGACGGTTACAATTTTTCACTGGTTTTAATGGCAGTAGAAATTCAAACTTGGAGTTACAATAAATTGAAACATTCCTATTCTGAATCAGACATTATTATTACTGTAACTACTTATCAACTTCGATCGATCTACTTCAGACAAAAATATTGTTTGTCTTACCGCATTAAAAAAAATATCTAACTTGATATTTCATTAGATAGGTACCTAATAGAAATACAGCAACTGAAGCACAATATACGCAAGCTGATTGCTGTTCCCGATTTTATTGAACAATCATAAAAGCGACCGCAGTTGCCACTGAATTTCAACTCGATATTGTCGAATAATGTACTGTCACTCTTATAACAAACTAATAAAGCCAATAACGAAGTCATTCTATCTTAATCTTGTGTTATTACGTCAATAAAGTTCAATGAAACGTTTTATTTTATACGCTGCAGTGAATCATGTAGATTTTCTTGCCACATCTTACTCGAATTTTTATTACGACTGAATATATCGAATTACGACTGTGCATTCCTTCCTGTGTACCTACATCTGAAAGCTTCACAAACTTTTTGAAACGTTTTGGCAAGCAACATATTTCACAACACATTATAATAATTTTACCATTAACAACGCATATTTTTAGAGTCGTTGATACCGATCAATTTTAGACATTGGAAAATAACAGAAGTAGCGGGGAAGTCACATGTTGGCTTCACACACGTCCGATGACGCAAGCGCACAGAAAACAGATTTAAATAAACTATAACAATTATGTTCGGGGCTTTAGTTTGAAAACTTCTAACTCATTCGGAACACGAATAACATTTTTCTTTTCAATGGACCGCAACAATCTACGTTTTAACTATTTCACACACTGCACGGTGGAGCTGGGCGATTTGGTGCGCTCGTTGGAATTGTTGCCAAAGTTTTACGAAGCTTTCATACGGGTTTAACTTTTTGTGCGTACGTGTAACATAATGAGCATTTAGAGAGAATAATGGCTGAGTTAGATAATTAAGTACCGCTTAATGAGTTTGTATTGTGAGTGACGAGCTATTGATAGCAATTAGTGATAGTTGAGCAGTGCATCATGACGGCAGCATGGGTGCGAGTGTGTCAGTCACGCGGAGCAATGACGCGCGGTGCGCGGCGCGAGGCGGGCGCGGCTGTGCGTGCAGCCCGCGTCACGCACGTGACGTCCGCGTGACGCCGGTCGCTTTTTTTTTCGCTGGCAACCTCATCGTAAATCATGGAATATTTCACGACAGCCATCCCGCGACCTCGCTTAGAATAGAATGCGCGATTATCCACGCCACATCTCAAAACAATCATCCCAGCGTAAACATTCTAATTCCGTCATCTCTTACAATCTTAAAAAACTCAATTCCAGAAAAAAACACGCGCTTCGGCTTAAATAAATGAACTCGCAATTTTCATTCGTAAAACATTCAAATGCATATTGAAATAAAACAATTGTTATTTATCGTGTGAAACTTCCAAAAAGGTGAGCAAATGAAAAATCAATCCAATTTTTAATAAACTCAGTACAAACACAGGAACAAACAGCGATATTAAACAATAACGCTCTGAATTTGCTTTCAAAATAAACGTGCCAAAACAACAAAAGATAATCTACGTAGGCATAGCGCTGACAACAGGAATACAATTTTCACAAATTGACAATTAATAAATATTAATAAACAATAATAAAAATTTACCTACAACCGGAAATATAAGGTGCAAGTGGATAAAAAAAAACACAGCGCTCACAATTTGGTTGTAAGCAGTGCAACTGGCGACCTCACCTGCAATTTTGCGCAGTATTGCTCGATTAATGAAACAACGAAAATATTCATTGGCAATCAAACAGCCAGCCGGCACTTGCACAAATATTGGTACAGAGAATCTGCGTTAATACCCACTCGAATAAAAAGATAAAAACCCTTAAATTATTGAGTTTCGCACAGCGGTGCTCCGTTGATCAAACAGACGAGCAAGTTACGTACGCGGCTATTTGTTTTCTGTCACTAAATTGTTTACTTGTTACTTGCGAACTAAAATGCTCCCTTAAGCAACTAATTTTGTTTAGTCTGGCGTCGGAAATAGAGTATGAGTTTTGTTAGAGAATGGATTAAAGTGATCGTCATTGAAGATGTGCCAAAACATCTATCACACTTCAATGATGTAACAACCACAATCAAGACATCAGTTGAATGTGTAGTTATTAAGAAGGGGATAATTTTTTTACGACGTGTTA
The DNA here is from genome assembly GCA_905333075.3 of Atethmia centrago. Classification (NCBI taxonomy): domain Eukaryota; kingdom Metazoa; phylum Arthropoda; class Insecta; order Lepidoptera; family Noctuidae; genus Atethmia; species Atethmia centrago. Next base: position 20,810,234 of record HG995378.1, on the reverse strand, counting down.
ACACGAAACGGCGTATCTGCAGGCTTAGCATGACGCTTTTTATTTCTTTGAAGAATAGACACGGCTCTTTCTATACAAAGTGACATTAAGTTTCTCCTTTTTTGACATCCCACCGTAGAAATCCTTCTACATAAAAAAAGGACCTAGACAAAGATCGTTAGAAACGAAAGACAAAATGACAGATTGTAGAAGGATTTCTACGGTGAGATGTCAAAAAAGGAGAAACGAAATGTCACTTTGTATAGGAAGAGCCGTGTCTATTCTTCGAAGGAATAGTGAGCGTCATGCTAAGTCTGCAGATCTCCATGAAAGTTAAATAACATAAGCGATAGCTGGGGTTTTATGAAAATATATCAGAAAATGTTTCATAAAATGATGCCGTGCAGAATCACTGTGCAAGAATCGCTGTGATGTCTTGGCTGCAGCAGTGGAGCAATTTTGCGGTGCATAGTGTTTTAATTAAACCGAGGATAGCAATAATATTTGCACATTAATCGAAAATAAACATTTCTACGAGGAGAACGGTACTTTTGCAGAATACGTGCATTATTGGAATATTAAAAAATAGCTTCGTCAATTTGGGTTCGTTCACGCCGCTTCCATTAAAGAGCACTTATTGAGCGAACGTCCTCTGACAGGTGGTAACGATTTTGATTTATTTAATTCGTAACATCGTGGGGAGAATATTTAATTTAGCAGATGCGAACGGTGCGAACGAAATTGTCGATGGATGTTTTTGGATTAGCAAATTTTTTATATTAAGTTTCCGTACGGCAGTAGGTAATCTCTTTCTTTTGATCATTAGGGATAATCTTGATTCCATAAACACAATTATTTGACGTTATTTTTGTGGCACGTTACGCTATCCAACAAAAGTGTTTCTTTTAAACATAACATCGCCTCTTTACAAGAGCAAAGTGACATCACGTAAAAACGTTTTTTTTATTATTTGATATTCAAAACCGCGATGTCGGATTTTATTTATGTTATTTTATTTTACATCATTATTTTTGAAAACCTTTAAGTTTGGGTTTATATTTTGCTAAAATGTTACATTATACATGCTAAAATAAAGTAACGATTAAATGTTTAAAATTGCTGTCCTGTAAAGTTGTGGTTTAAAAAATATCACGTTGTTCTTGTAAAGAGGCGACATATCCAAACTGTACAAGGAAATCACACGTAGTATATACAAACAAAGTATAAAACCACTCGATTTCTTTTCTCATATCATGGTTTCCCGAATAAAAAATGTCGTGCGACGTCGTAATAATAATTTTTACAACTTTGTATAACAATAATATTATATTCAGAGCTTCATACAACAACGTACATTCGTTATGAATATAATCTCTTCTGGCAGAGTAACAAAAAGAGATTGGGTTTTAATCCTCCCGGAATATCTCCGAAATCCCCAACAAAGGCGGCTAATATTTTGCTGAAAATACATATTTGATGTGCCTACCAACATACTTATTACTGATTGATTTACGGAATGGGCTTTCTCTATTCTACATCCCCGTTGTATCTCGTTGTTTTCTTTTTAGGGTTCCGTAGTAAGTAAGGAACCCTTATAGTTTCTCCATGTCCGTCTGTCTGTCTGTACCCGATGTAGCTCAGAGACTCTTAGTACTAGAAAGCTGTAATTTGGCTTAGGAATAATAACAAAATCTTGAAAACAATTTTTATTGGCATAGGCTCGTAATGTGGGGATGATATTTTTTTCTCGTCTATCCCATGTTCTGTAACGTTGGATAGGCTGTTCAAAAATATTGCGGGTCTGTGAACACCATTTTTCGATTCAAGGATCCGGTTGCGTAATATTCAGCTTAAAAGTGCTAATTTTTGTTAGAGTAAATGTTTGTTGATGATGTGAAAAAATCCATGGCGGTAGTACGTATAATGAAATTAAAAGAAAAACTATCACAGCTAAGTAGGCTTTACAAGTTAACGAGTAATAGTCGACCAACTTAAATTGGCAGTTGGAGAATTGACCGTGATGTATATCGATGTATTGGAGAACATGTTTTTCAACTACAATGTTATGTTTGTTATTGGGATAAATTCACCCTTCATTGTGCGTGGTCCAACACGCACTTGGCCGGTTTTTCTCTTTCAGCCGTCCAAGCACAGCTTTCAAAGCGCTTGAAAATTTTAACAAATGACACTGTGATAAATTGTAAGTGAGAGTACAGGCTTCAAAAATAACGCATCGATAATTTATCACAGCAACATTTATATCATTAGGAATATCATCTCTGTAATTTTCCGAAATAAAACATGCTATTATCGCGCCCGGATCGTAAAAGTCAAAATGGTGAAATATTAGTTTTTCAGTAGCGGCTTAGAGTATTGTCATGAGTGAACAACACAAAAAGCATGCAAACTATCTTTCAGGGTTTTTCTTTAATCCTTAGCTACGCACAGACGTCACTAAGCACTATTCTCGACGTTAAATACAGAGGCGTCAAAATAAACTATAATCCCCACTAAGCAGATATCGTGTGACTTCTATACATTCCGACATTCGAAAACAAAACGGATAGTGTAACCTTTTAAAATGACGTTAAGGCGCTGACAAGACCCAATTGACAGAAATAGGCTTCTCTTAAGAAAAAAAATGTCAAATCTGTATAGTTTGTGGTAGTGGAAAAAATATATGTTAATTTTGAACATATTTCCCAGAACATGGTTGTTACCAAAACACGTTTTAAAAACAAAATCTCGATACAAACTAACGTTAAAGTAACCTCTTACTTTGAGTTCTAATCCAAAATATCTGTATCAAATATCAACAAACGTTACGTATTCAATTAATAACAAGAACGTCTTATTTGAATGCAGAACTTGGTTGTTTTTTATTTTCGATTACTCAACTCAATTTTGAGTAAATAGATAATTACTTCATATTTTGCAATAAATTACAAGCGTTGTGTCATCGCGCTTCTCTTTCTTTACAATGGAATTTGACAGTGACCGCGGTTTAGGCGTTGTCAGCGTCTTAACTGGAATCCATTCGCTGTGCGTGACACAACCTACGAATAATACATTCATCAAATTAACGAAAAAGGGGAGATAACTGGCAAGTACAATGAGCTTTTTAAAAAAAAACGCTTCGTTTTATGATTGCCAAAGGAATCGGGTAGAATCTAATTTAATATTAAAAACCTATTTGTATTAAAGGAATACATTATAAGCGTCAACGAGCGGGAGTGCGGGACACGTGGGCAATGACGTGACCGCACGTGTCGCCACCGATAAAGCTTGCTAATTGAACATAACATAACCCGCCATAATCGCGTGTAATGTGTATGTTTTGTCATTTACGATTGGCTAATTAAAGTTCTTTGAATTTTAACACAGTTTTTATCGTAATACACTCGTTATGTGTGGGTTTTATATTAACAACCACGTGACATGCTCCGCGGCTTGCAGTTCATGTACAGTCCGCGCTCAAATTCGAATAAAAATAGGGATGTTGAACATTACAAATTGTATTATTTTATTTCTTGTGCGTGACAGACAAGGCGTCCTAGTTGAATTTATTATTTGATCGATACTAGATAGGTTCGAAACAACCTCGCCGTTAAAGGTTTGTGGAAATAAGCTCAGGTTGATATTTTAGTTATTTAAATCTGTGCAGGCACGAATCCGGACGATATTTACTTACATATTTTGGGTCAGACAAAGGTGGTTTAACCCGACTGCGGTAAAATGGAGACTACGCCGGAATATTATTTACTTTGTCGTTTTATATTTTCTGTTAGGAATTTAGGGCAGGCCTAAATGCGAGTGGAGTAGGTACTCAGGGATTTTACTATTGCTTTTCTTGTATTAATCCTAACTAATATTATAGTTTAGCGAAAGTGAGTTTGTTTGTTTATTTGTTTGTAACGCTTTCACGCTAAAACGGCTGAATAGATTTGGATGAAATTTGGCAAATGGGTAGACCATGAGCTGGATTAGGACATAGGATTTTAGACTTGGATTTACCCTTTAGACCTGGATTACGATTTTTTTATCCCGATATTCCCACGGGATCGAGACTTATACGGGGGAAACCGCGGGGCACAGCTAGTATTAAATACGAGGAACGCAACACACAGAATATTTATAGATAAATTAGATAAATAAACGCGGGGCTCCTTTGTCTTAGGTGCCACTACACGCACAAATCTCCTACGCAAACAGAGTGAGCACAAACAAATAACCGCCATACAAATATTTATCTGGTTGCAGGAATCCGACCTGGAACTGTGCACAGAAGCAGATGCTCCACTTTGCGCTATTCAGAGTACCTACGGTACTAAATACCTTTGCCTTGCATTTCATCAACGCATGTGGTTATACACATGGATGTAACACATGGTGGGTGTTTCAACAATAACCCTTGTTTAAATGAAATTAAATTATGTCTAGTTCTGCAAGTAGGTAGAGCTTTTAAGACACTTTTACAAGTAATTTTTTTGGTCAATACTTCAAATTACATGGCGTACGCTTTTCTTAGCTGACTGATCCAGGAAGAAGAAAGAGAATAAATACCAAAACAAACACAGGTTGAACTATAACCACGAAAAGGTTATGCTTTTCTGAAAGCTGTCACGGTTTTCTCCCTTTCTGCAATGTTTTCAGACAGCCTTCTGCAGACTGCTTTCTGCAGTGTTTTTTGTTTTTTATTGAAAAAAAAATTGTTCAAAAATATCAATACCTACCTCCTCCCAACCCTCCTTAGCATGTTAAAAAACAAATGCGAAAATTAAGCTTTAGCTGCTTATAAGAAACTCAACATTATAAGTAAAACCACAAAATGATACAAAATAACTTTGATTTTTGAGTGGGCTTGTGGCTTAGTAATAACAGCCGCACGGGTCGATCGATCAAGTTAAGCTACGCTTGTCTCGGTGGGTCCGTGGATGGGTATCACCTTTACATACCAAGCCCCTTCGTGCCTCGTAAATCACGTTACGCCGTTGGTCCCGGCGGTTATTTGTAGATCTTTGACATTTTACGGGTCGTCAGAAGCCAGAAACTCTGACAACCAGTCTTACCAAGGATTATCGTGTTATCCAGTAACTGGGTTGTGGATGTCAGATAGGCAGTCGCTCCATGTGAAATACTGGTATTCAGCAGCATCCGGTTAGACTTGAGGCCGACCCCAACATAGTTGGGAAAAGGCTAGGCAGATGATGAACTTTTGAAATTTTCACAAAATTAACCAACCAAAATGTATCCCTAATGTCTCCCTAATACAACTCAAAATCAATCAAAATCAAAATATTTTTATTTCACACAAACCTACATGGGCACTTATGAAACGTCAGAAGCTAGGTACACGGTTCCAATTGGTCGTTTCCTATGGAGTAGAGCCGGCAAAAAAAGAGTAACCGTGGACTCTTTTAAAAATAGTTGTCTTTTACAATGTTTTAAAATTACAGTGTTAATAGGTATGGGAGGACAGTGTAGGCTTGTCGAGAAGCACCAGGAACTTAACAAAAAAAAAAAAAAGGTCTACAAAATATCTAGTCTATTAAGCCTACAACGTTCTCACATTCACAAGGTACACAAGAATCTATGTAAAATATTAATAAAATAATAAAAATAAAAACATATTTAAACCAAATGACATGTTTGCCATTACAACAAGTCTGAATTAAAGCCACTAGTAAATAGTTTGATATCAAAATTGTAGGTACATAATGTCAAATAATGAAAATATTATGTCAAAAAAGTATGTATAAAAATAATAATAATAAACATCGTCATCGTCAACTAAAAAGTAAATTATGTATTTATATATACTACAGACTAACAACTAACAGATAGCCTAAATATATTAGTACTAACTTGCAGCGTTAACAAGATTTATTGAAGTTCTAATTACCACTGTTAACAGACTAAGCGATGGCTTCCGATACTAAAAGGGGTTATGATACGCGTTACTTAAGAACAGATGAACTAATTTATTAATGTGTCATGTGTTGTCGAAATTTTATGGGGCATGACTTAGTTAAGAGGGGCTTGTGGCTAAGTAATAAACGGGTCGTCAGAAGCCCGGACGTCTGACAACCAGTCTTACCAAGGGGTATCGTCATCATCATTCCAGCCGAAAGACGTCCACTGCTGGACATAGGCCTCCCCCAATAGGGAGGGTTTGCCATAATCGCCACGCTTGGCAGGCGGGTTGGCGATCGCAGTATGGTGTTAAAATGCATAGAGAACGCTGCTGCCCGTTCTCTAGTAGTCTAGGGGTATCGTGTTACCCAGTAACTGAATTGTGTAGGTCAGATAGGCAGTCGCTCTATGTTAAATACTAGTATTCAACTGCATCTGGTTAGACTAGAGATGCCGATGCATTTCACCAGTTTCTATGATAAATCTTTTACAGTTCAAGCAGTACCGACGGTTGTGGAATGCCTTGCCCACGGACAATAAGAAGTGCTCAATCTCTGTCCATTTTTTAAATTATGGTAAAAAATACTATTATTTTATTTTCTATGTTCTTTGCACCGGTTTTTGTCCTTAACACTAGATTTATGATTATTATTGAATATACTATAGATAATTTTAATGTTTTAGGTATGTATGTATTTTTTGTATGTATGTAAATGGTACACAACAGATTACCTGCAGTATTGTCTCTCCTTTCCCCCCTAATCCATCCAAAGGTTGTCTTTAAAAGATCGCTTTTGCGATAAAACCGCCCATTGTGTCACCCTATGTAAAATTACAACATGTATATCTGTAATAAAAGAGTATTCTATTCTATTCTATTCTATTCTGGAAGCCAACCCAAACAATTAGAAAAGGCAGATGATGATGACTTAGTTATGAGTATGAAAAAAACTTCGATAATTATTTACATTATTCCTCGCTACTCCTAAACGATATGGTACAGTTTTTTATTTGTATAATCTGTGACTAATTATTGATAAGAAGAATTCGCTGCCCTTATCAACCGGTTTACAAATCTTTACAAGAACATAAAAACAAATTATTAAAAAAAACAAAAACCCGTTTTGTAATAATTTGTTTTATTTCAAGCTTTTTAGTTTTATTAATATAATATATATTATATGAAATAGCCTCATTACGCTAATAATTGATATCAATATTGTTGTATTGATACCAAATAATTTATTTTAAAAAAAACTTTCCCTGCCTCTTTTGTATTTGCAGACGCAATATATAAATATTATATAGCCTATGTCACTCCTACAATTAAGACGAATCTAACGACACCTCTTATGTTAAAATCCATCCAGCCGTTTAGGCTACAGAGTGTGCCAAAGAAGACATACATACAAACTCTCGAAAAACATTACCCTCCTTCTGGGGCAGTCGGGTAAAAAGAAGAAGTCATTATTATTACTACATATTATTTTCATTGTGGTGTATGTACGAGATACTGTATGACAGTCAAAAATGGTGTGATGTGAGTTGCTTTTGACATCGTGATCTTATCCTATGTCGCAATTAAATAATTGTAACTAAAATAGATGAGACGTAAAATTAACACAAATTATTATAAACAACGTTTGATAAGACTGATAACAAACATAACAAAAATATTTTATACTTATTGTATGTAAATATTTATTTTTTCTGTAGTTTATTTACATTTATTACATTTTTTATCAAGTCAACATACTATTTTTCACTTGACAGATCTGTGGCGGTTTTAACCATACGTAACTCACACATAACTATTTTTTTTTTGGTGAGAAATTATCAAATAACTCTTACTGACTAAAACTCACGCGTGTTCCTTCCGTTGTCTGTTTTACTAGGGGCCTCGGTATCCCTTTTGGACTTTCCCGCGACCCCGGCAGGCATCGGCCCTACTGGACCCCTACACTAGTGCTGAGATCTCTTTGAGGCGAGCGTGGCACACAACGCGCCGTCGACTCGGGCCCTGGTCCTTATCGGACGGCCACCTACCCATTGCTCACGGTACACATATATATATATTTTTTTAAGCGTTGCAGAAGGAATACGGGTGGGTTTTAGTCAGTAAGAGTCTGACACGCCCTCCCGCTTCACCCAGAGCGGGAGAAGTTATTTCATAATTTCCCACGCGAAAAATCTTTCTCATTAACAATCTTAACAAGGTCCGATTGACAGTTGACATTGACATTACAAGTTTAATATTATTATTGGATTTCCAATTGGCAATTTAATAAAAAAAGTAAGTTCAAAAACCAAAACCCGACTACAGAAAAATCACGGTCCAAAAAGTATGGAACAAGAAAATATTCTCATCTAAAATTGTTATGTACAAACTATTCAATATTTATCGTCTATTAAATAAACCACTTACACGTAATTTGTTTTAATGTATTTAATACATATTCATAGTGATGTTTCCTAGTGTGCCACTTACCCTAACAAAACAATACATGTCCTTTTAAGAGTTCCGTAGTAAACACGGAAACCTTAGACATAGTTTCGCCATATCCGTCTGTCTACCTGGCTGTGTGTCTGTCTGTCTGTCACCGGCTTAACACAGAGACTCCTAGTACTAGAAGCTGTAATTTGACATAGGTATACATATTAATCACGTCGACAAAGTAGCAAAATAAAACATTAAAAAAAAAATTAGGGTAAAGTGAAGGGCACTTTACCCTACATTTCTTTTTTATTTTATTTTAGCACGTAAAGTGGGAATAATATATTTTTTTCTCGTCTATCCCATCGTATCGTATATCATACTTTAAAGCTTAATATTACGCAAACAGGGGGGTAACCATCACCTCTTATAGCAGTATTATTTCAATATTACTTAGCGTGAGAAAGAGATGGAGCTATAAGTCCTGTATAGCTCCATCACTTTCCCACTGTGAAGTAATATTATAATAATACTGCTATAAGAGGTGATGGTAACCCCCCTGATCCCTGAATCGAACAATCTGTTCTATGTTAGAGGGTTTGGTTTCCGCACTTAGTCCTTCAGGTGGACCATTGTGCGTGAAAAAAAATCAAACAATCTTTAAAGTACTAATTTTTGTTAGAGTCAAGTGTCCCCTGCCAGCTAAATAGTTTTTTTGGATAAGTGAAAAAAGCATGGCAGTAGTACCTACATATAAAGAAATTAAAAGGAAAACTATCACAGCTAATTTGACTTTACAAGTTAACGTGTAATAGTCGACCAACTTACATTTGCAGTTGGAGAAATGACCGTGACGTATATCGATGTCTGGGAAAACATGTTTTTCAAATACAATGTGAAGTATGTTTTGGGATAAATTCATTCCAACTACGGAACCGTTCATTGTGCATGGTCCGACATGCACATGGCTGATTTTTTTTTAGTTCAAACTTTAACGTCGACGTCGCAGCCTATAATCAGCGGACGATCAAAACGCTTACAACGATACCTCATTTGTCAAATTATGATAAGTTTAGAAAATACGAGGGAACAGAAGATGAACATACATACATAGGTACCCACATATGTACAGTAACAGTCAGAAGTCGACTAGCAATCTCACAAAACTATGGAATAGCAATATTAGTACTTATGACCTTCTTCTATAAGACAACACTACACATTGGCATTTTGTTGCCCGTATAGCGCAGGCGATAATGGTCATTGCGGTGTAAGTGGACTTCTGGACGTTGACTGTACATACATACCGGTCAAAAATCATAAGCTACGTTTTTGCTTCGCCGTAGTCGAGTAAAAATTATACAACCAGTAGATAGATATACAGTAACATCTCCAGTTAATATTACAAAATCCAAGGCTTTGAATCCCAGGTTGGGAAAAGTTTTATTGGGTTTTTCATTAGGAATTTCTCGGTAGCAGGCCGACATCTGTACTTGCGACCAGTAATAGGCTCGCTGTCTTTTTCATAACTAGCGAATTGTTGGTTTTCTATGGGTACACCTCTTCCCATCCCCTCACAGAATAGAGGTATAATGGTTTGCCAATACAAAAGTGATACGAAGAGAGATATAGTAACACAAAGGCTAGTCACTAAGACAGCAGTATCCATGGCAACCATCCACTTATGTACACACGGCTACATATCAAGCTATACATTTCCAGTATAAACTGACCTCTCATTGTACGGAAATCTTATACAATGCCAGATCAGCTTATACTGGATATGTAGCCGTGTGTACTATGACATAGGTACTACCAACACCAGACAAGGTAATAGGGTATTTAACTATATACGAGAAAAAATCTATAAATAGATTATTGAGATAGTTTAGGCAAAAAGGAGTCGGAAAATGTTACTTTTAATTCATAAAATAACAAAATAAATTTTAAAATTCAATTCAACGTTTTCAGTTTTCCTAATCTGTTAAAAAACACCATGAAATAGTAGCCGCCATGTTGTTACGTCATACCGCTATGTAAACTAAAACGTGTCAACTGTCAACTGATAGTTAGATAATAGATCAGCGCATTTGTTTACATAGCCAAGTGACGTCATGACCACAGAGCAACATGGCGTCCACTGCGTCCAGCGTTTTCATCAAACTACGCGCGAAATTTGAAAATGTAAAATTTAAATGCATTTTTATGGCTGTAATTTTTTTTGGGGCATATTAGCACTATAGGATTTCATTAAGACTCTGTTTATAGGTGTAAGACTCTATTGTGGTAATACCTGCACTGTGGGCTCGTGGCCAAATAATAACAGCCGCACGGGTCGATCGAATGTTAAGCTACGTTTGCCGAGGCCGGTCCGTGGATGGGTGGCCATCCATTACATATCGAAACCCCCTCGTAACTCGTAGCCGTGACCAACAGTTTAACGTGCTTTCCAAGGAAAGCACGTTAAACTGTTGGTCACGGCTGTCATTTGTAGATCCTTGACAGTCGTTACGGGTGACTTCACGACTGGTTGTCAGAATTTAGAACTTCTGACTAGAAGTCCGACAGTCGACAACCAGTATTACCGATTAACTGGTTTGTGTAGGTCAGACAGACAGTCGCTCCATGTTAAATACTGGTATTCTGCTGCATCCGCACTGCACTGTGTTGGAGTCGACTTCCAGTCTGACTACTGGAAGCCGACCAACCGACACAGTTGGGCAGGCAGATTGATTAACCTGCACAGCTGTATCGTTCCTTGTCGCTATGGACACTTAGCTTTAATGAAAGTTTACACTACAAAGGCAGATAAGCTGTTAGTAGAAACAAACAGAAATCCATTCTTAGGAGACTGTATGTATCCACTCTTACTGCCCCATTCTGTTCTACCCTGTTTAAAAACTTTGTTGAAGCTACTAGAAGAAATAATCCTAACTTCCTAAAATTTTAAATGTGAAAGTGAGTTTTTTAGTTTGTTACGCTTTCACGCTAAAACGGCTGAACGAATTTTGATGATATTTGGCAAATGGGTAGACCATGACCTGGATTAGAACATAGGATACTTTTATCTCGGTATTCCCACGGGATCGAGACTTATACGGGTGAAACCGCGGGCCGTAGCTAGTTATCTATAAGAATAATCAACGATAATTATTGTTCAAAAAACACTATTCATTTCTGATTCGATCACGTAGGGAAACTCCAAACATAGCCTTCTCCATTGCCCTTTGAGTGCCTTATAATAAGGCCCATTGTAAGCGACCACGTTTCAGTGCTTATGACTTTAATTTTTAGTAATAGGTACTTCTCTTTAAAATCTGGAGGAGTATAAGCCAAACAAGTTGTAAAAAAATACTTTAACTGAGTCACAGTAGACACTACTTTCCGGAAATACCTACCTACATAAGTACCTACACTTCTGACGCCTTTTTACTTCGGATCGTACAATTTATTCTTATCTTTATGTTTTGAACATTAAAAGGAAGCGTGATTGCCATCAACTGAAAGACTCAATTTTCTTTTTAATTTATAAACTTTTAACGTCGCAGACATTTTGCATTTTCGTATCCTTGAAATTGAATTGAACACAAGAAAATATTAAAGAAGTTTCTAATCGTCCTCCGAACATTGAAACTATAATAAAAAACCGGCCAAGTGCGTGTCGCACCACGCACAATGAAATGTTCCGTAGTCAGGATAAATTTATCCCAATAACAAACTTAACGTTGTACCCAGTTGAAAAACATGTTCTCCCTTACATCGATATATGTCACGGTCAGTTCTCCAATTGCGAAATAATGTAAGTTGGTCGACTATTACTTGTTAACTTGTAAAGCCTACTTAGCTGTGAGAGTAGTAAGTAGTTAGTTTTTCTTTTATGTTTTTCACATATAAAAATGTCAATGAAGAAGCTGAAAAGTTCGATAATACCTACCTATTGTATTGGAGTAGCCACTTTTCTTTAGAAAGAGACGGAGCTTAGAAGTAGAAAAGATTTAATTCCATAATAGACCAGCCGCCATTTTTTAGGGTTCCATAGTCAACAAGAAACCCTTAAAGTTTCGCCATGTCCATCTGTCTCCGGCTTAGCACAGAGACCCTTAGTACTAGAAAGCTGTCATTTGGCATGGGTATACGTTCTGTACCCGCACTGGGCCCGCGTGGTAGATTACGGCCCACTCCCTCTCACAGAGAGGAGGCCTGTATCCCAGCAGTGGGAAAATTATAGGCTGATTATGTATACATCCTGTACACACGGCTACACATCAAGCTATACATTTCCAGTATAAGCTGATCTCGCATTGTATAGGATTTCCATACAATGCGAGGTCAGCGTAAACTGGATATGTATAGCATGATGTGTAGCCGTGTGTACATATTAATCATGCCGATAAAATGGTAAAATATAACCTTGAAAAATGCACGTAAATTGATGATATTCGTCTATTCCTTATCGTCGGATAGGCCATTAAAAAAATCTGTTCTGTGGAAACCATTTTCCGATTCAGAGATCCATTCGCGTAATATTAAGCTTTAAAGTGGTAATTTTTGTTAGAGTTAAGTGTCTCCCCCCTTGCTAGTTAAATGGTTGTTTTTAGATATGTAAAAAAAAAATATGGCAGTAGTATACCTATATTTATGTATATAATGAAGTTTAATGGAAAACTATCATAGCTAAGTAGTCTTTACAAGATAACGAGTAATAACAACATACATTTGCTGGAGAATTGACTGTGACGTATATCGAATGGGGAAAAACATGTTTTTCAACTACAATGTTTAGTTTGTTTTTGGGATAAATTAATCCCAACTACGAAACTCTTCATTGTGCGTGGTCCGACACGCACTTGGTTTTTTTTACTCTTTCGACCTATCTTCAACTGTCAATCTTTGCATGTTGAAAGAGGTCCACTTTCATGCACACAAGGCGTACGTACACGAGCACATTGTTGTCTGCACTCAATACCGCACAATGAACCCCCACCATTATCATAAAATATACACCGGATATTAAAAAAGGACCGCAAACTCAAACATGGGGTATATTTTTATAGAAAGCTCGCTAAGAATATTCAGAAAACCATCATTCTCTGGATGGAGTATTTTATGTCATATGAGGCAAACTAAAGATTAGGTCTTACTAGGACAGCATAGTAGAAAGTTCAATTCAATTAATCTAGAAACAGCAGCAGAAATGAAGACAAGGGACACTGTGCTTTTTGGTTGGGAAGCCTAGGAATAACCTTAGCTTGGATGAAGAAAATAGCCAATGTGCCATCGAGCAGTCTTGTTGAATAGGTAACTTTATAATTTGACAATGATTACTGATTAAAAATACAATAATGTTGTCATCTTGAGGGAGAAAACTCTGGAAACATTACACAATATTTACTGCCACTATTATAGGAATAACGCCGGTTGAAGTAGGTAAGTATCTAAACTAAACGGTCCTTCCCGTAGTCCCTGGAAGGCACCATAGGTATTTTTACGGTTTAGATAGAAAGCTTCATAATTTTTCAAATAGAAGTTTTATAGATTCTAGAACAATACCGAGGGTCAAGCAACATTAGGCTCTAAGAATAATTACTTGTAAACTATCCATTAGATCCCCAATTAAGTATCTACTTAAAAGTATACCTTAGCTAGACTTTAATCGCATCGTTTTAAATAAACCTATAGCAATTTACTGTGAAGAAATTGTCTAGGTAATAATTTTAGTCTATCGCGGTCAAAACTTTTGAAGGACACTTTAAATACTCAATACTAAAACGTTACTAAAGATATTTCTAAATCTAGAGGACATTTAAACGCTGTTAAACATCTTTATTAACTATAATAACGACACAACTTAAACTTAGTTACAAAACTGAACAACAACTATAAAACGAACTAGTGATACGTTCTTGAATTATACTGAAAAATCGTGAGTTTGAATTCATTGAACATTTTATTGAACTGTCCATACAAATACTCTTTTTTTGTGTGAAATTATCAAATAACTTCTCCCGCTCTAGGAAGAGCGGGAGGGTGTGTCAGACTATTGCTGACTAAAACCCACCCGTGTTCCTTCCGTTGCCTGTGTTGCCAGGGGCCTTGGTATCCCTTTCAGACTTTCCCGCGACCCCGGCAGACATCGGCCCTAGTGGACCCCTACACTTGTGCTGACGACACCTCTTTGAGGCGCGCGTGGAACACAACGCGCCGTCGACCCGGGCCTGGTCCTTATCGGACGGTGAGCTACCCATTGCTCACCGTCCGCAAGCCCGCGCCTACGGTGGCCGGAAATCTGCCTAGGATTCCCGACGCCCAGGGCGTCTCCTGCGGCGGCTAGGGGCGTGAGGACGCGAAATTTGCCTTTCCCTCAACCATCCCACCTCCTCCTTCGCGAGCATTACTGCTTCGCAGAAGGAAGTGACGGTTGCTCATGCCCTCTCATTCCAAACCAGGGCCGGACGCGAGAGATCTCCGCCGCCGATCGCCTCCACGAGGACACGGTGGTGCTCTGCCCAAGCCGGCCAGACCACCACCGTATGCTTCACCGTGTCCTCCGGGCGATCAACAGAGAAATGACACCCGGGCGTTTCCACCCGTCGTTTCCGACACAGGAGCCCCCCGAAGCTGCCGTGTTCGGTGAGAACCTGCGTCAGGCGGAAGGTGAGGACGCCGTGGCGCTTCTCTAGCCACTCTTCAAAGATGGGACTTATCGCCGCAATTGTGGTGTGCCCAGCATTGGGTTGCGACAATCGCACCCTCCATTTCGCCATGAGATCCCGCCGGAGCTCTGTCCGCTGTGCCGTGATATCTCGCGGCAGCGGAGTAACGCCCCGGCGTTTCGCCTCCTCGCGCCACTCCAATAAGTGCGCGAGGACTTTCGCCTCCAGATCCCATGGCGGCAATCCAGCAAGGAGGCTCGCCGCCTCACCGGAGACCGTGCGGTATCCCCGGACCAGCCGGATGGCCATGACCCTTTGGGCCGCTTACAACCGGCGGGCTGGCTGCCACGCCAGGGAACACGCCACCGGTGCCCCGTAAAGGGCCATGGACCGCACGACCCCCGCGTAGATACAAACACACTAAGGCCCGTACCTATTACAGAACGTCGCTCAAAACTTAAGTACCTATTACTTAAAACTCGTTTAAAGCCATTTGATTGGTTGAAACTAGTTTTAAATAATGCTTGAGTCTTGAATCACGTAGCACACCAAATCAGCCTATAATGTTCCCACTGCTGGGACACAGGTCTCGTCTCTGTGAGAGGGAGTGGGCCGTAATACACCACGCGGGCCCAGTGCGGGTTGGTAGATTGTCACATGTCCACGAATTTTTGTTTCTAGAACATGCTGGTTTCCACACGATGTTTTCCTTCACAGTTTTGAGAGCAGTGGTGATGAAATAATTTACACAAAGTAAAGCGCCTGTCTGGGTTCGAACCGCTTGTTCCCAACAAGTCACACCTCAACGGGTAACAGTGTGACTCGTTGGGAATGTTTTGGATAATAACTCCCAACGAGTCACAGTTACTGTTACACTGTTACTCGTTGGGATGATTTTTTCATTAGTTCCCAACGAGTCACACTTAACCTGTCACACTGTGACACGTTGGAAATAAATGTAAAAGATGTCCCAACGAGTAACAGTAGCTCCGACTCGTTATGCCGTCAACAGCGGCACAATGACTGGTTGACTTATTTTTATTCATCAGTTCTAAATAGTTATCCCTTGCTAGGGCTCTGTTTCTCGCCTGACATGACCAGTGCTAGTGTTCGTGGCCGCCTATATTTACTAGAATACGTAATCTCTCTACTTTCTTATTCACTTGTTTATGAAGATACTATTAATGGATAATGGTGTGAATACAGTGAAATGATAAGAGGATATTTGTGTTTTTTTTACCTCTTATTAATTTCAGCCACAATATAAAATATTATTTCTCTAAAATTAAATGTAAAGCACATATTTGCATGTTAAAGTTACACGTTTTTCGCCACGGGAACGACGCGGGGAGGGAGAGGGATGCTTGAATATTATCAGTTTGTGCTGTGCATTGAAGTGAAGTGCACGTCCCGCTGTTAACCATGACAGAATACATCGCGTCAACTTCGTCCAGCCTAGTGACATTTAGTTTTATACAAAGGAATGGTGGTACTATTTTGCTTCGTGGTGGATACGAATTTTATGCCAGGCGAAAGCATAATAGCGGATTAACAGTGTGGGCGTGCACGCAACGAAAAACTTGTAAAGGAGTCATACGAATAAAAGTAAGTATATCTACCTCTATACAAGATGTTGAAATAACCCAAAACTTAATTTGTTTAGAATCAGCAGCAAAATAGAAAGCAATATTTTTTAATACTTATATAGTTTAATTTTTTACCTAACATAATTATTTGTTTTGTCGTTTTTAATATTTTTTTAAACGCTACGTAAACAATCGAGCGGGCGAGTGTAAGTGAACTAGCGCGCGCGCTCAAGGTCAGCCGCTCCGCCGCCACCCCGCCGCCGCCGGCTACCGCCGTCCCTGTAGTCAATCTAGCGCGCGCCGGCGCGTGCGTCGTTTCATCTGAGGTTTTGGGTTATTCCATAAATATGTTGTATAAGTGACAATTTACTGATAACTACAAAGTATTTATTTTCAGTTTTAACTGAATATGCTGAGCTTGCTTAATTTACTGTTAACCGCTTTAATTCTGTTTTAATCATTATTGAGATCGTAAATGTTTTTTCATAGGACCAAAATATTCTGCATGAGACTGCTCATAGCCACGCCCCTGACTTTGCAAAAAACGAAATTGAGGAATCTGTCCAGAAATTAAAGACTGAATTGTACAAACCAGGTTTTCCAAATATCCCACAAAAGTATAATTCAATGATAAGTCAACTTAAAGATGGATATGGATGGATATCGTATCTAAAATACCCAAATTCACAAGTGTTAAAAGTACACTGTACAGACAACGAAATTCAGCAGCCGGAGTTTCTAAGATAGTGTACAAACAGGCACTAGACGTTGAAGTACCACCAAGATATAATGATTTTCTACTAGCAGATTACCAAAGTAATACGAACAATACTAGAATAATATTATTTTCGTCCAAGGAAGCGAGATTAATGGTGCACAATTTAAAAGACTGTTATGGTGATGGCACATTTAGAAGTTGTCCTAATCCCTTCATACAACTGTATACAATCCATGGGGATACTGGAAGTACAGTAAACCACACAAATATAATTCCTGTGGTGTATGCATTAATGAGCAACAGAACAACAGAAAGCTACTATATCCTGTTTAGTATGATAAAATCACAGCTACCTGATTGGAATCCAGCTCAATTCAGATGTGATTACGAAAAGCCAGCAATAAATGCAATCGCCAAAGTTTTTCCTTCAGTGATAGTAAAAGGGTGTTACTATCACTATAACAACGCGATATTTAAAAAGGGGAAAAAACTGAAAATGACAATGCGGACGTCACAAGATCCAAAGGAGGTGCGATTAGTTCAGCTCAGTGCTGTGCTTCCTTTGCTGCCAGAGCATGAAATAATAAACGGATGGGTATATATAATTGCTCGATACGGAGATAGCGAAAGTTCAAGCTGCAAACAGTTTATAAAATATATGGAAAGACAATGGCTGTGTAGAGAGTTTTTTAAAGTGTGGTGTGTTTTCGGAGAGCGGCACCGAACCACAAATGCCTTAGAAGCATGGCATGGTAAGTTGAATAAGACCATCGGAACAAAAAAACCGAACCTGATGCACTTCCTGCATACATTAAAAGAGGACTCTTCTCTTAATGTTGTCAGAAACATACTCACACAAATAAATAAATCACTAAAAAGAAAAAGAGCTAAAAAATATATTTTAAAAGACGATTTCATTCAAGAAGTGCAACAGGAGCTATCGGAAGGTTTGATAACAGTAGTCCATGCTTTAGAAATTTTACGAAATTAGATTATATACTGTGAGTCAAATACATATTATGTACAAGGCTGATTATATTAACATTAAGTAACTATTTCTTTATCATAACATTAACTTTATTTTAACTCAACGTTTTGTTTGGTCATACCAAACAAAACGTTGAGTTAAAATAAAGATACTACTTAAAAATGATTTGTTGAAAATTGTTGTACATTGATTTTATATTAATTAACGTGTAAGACTGATTATGGTTGTCATCATATCATTATTATGGATAATTATGAATCTACAATTATTAAAATCTACTTATTATCCATAATGATGTTATGATGATAACTCTATATTGAATTTATATTCAATTCCATAAGACTGATTATATTTAGAACATTTTTTTAATGTTAATACTTAATTAGTAAGTTTAATACTTACTAACATAAAAAAGAAACAACATACCACGTGTCCACGAGTTTGATTCACACGAAACAGCTTTAAGTGTTTCGTGCGAATCGAACTCGTGTTTTTTTTATTTCTCTTATATCGCCTGTATTAAGATACCAAAAGTTAAAGAAAAGTGGATGTTCTTACTTTAATCATTAAAATTAAAATATCTGTGATGATTCTGTGATTTATACCTAGATAAATATAGCTTTTTAAAAATATCTTATAATGTTTGAATTGTTATTTTGTTAATTTATAATTTCAGCTATTTGAAATTTGTTGTTTATTTTAAATGCCTTATTGCAAGTTTATAATTTCATAATATGAAACTAGTGATATCTGTAAAGATTTTTTAGTTTGATACAGATAGGTTGTTATAATGTGTAGATAATTTATAAATGTTTAAAATTGTAATTTTGTTGATTGATAATAAATCTGTTTGATATTTATTTACAGTGTCTTATTCCAATATATACCATATTCACTGATTTACAATTTCATAGGAATCTTTACAAGTAATCGTGTAACTGGCTGGGAATTGTTTAGTAAAAAAATCCCATAGAGTAACAGTGTGACCGGTTGGGAACGTCTCAAAAATAATTCCCAACGAGTAACATGCCCAACGAGTAACAGTATGACTGGTTGGGATTATTTTTAAAATTAATTCCCAACCGGTCACACTGTTACCCGTTGAGGTGTGACTCGTTGGGAACAAGCGGTTCGAACCTACGACCTACAACGCGTAAGTCGCGACCGTTACCACTGGGCCACCACTGCTCTCGAGTCTTGAGTAAGGTTCTGTAATACGGCCCTAAAAACACTTATCAATCTAAATTATCTTCTTATAAATGAGTTTGACCTTAATCTGTTCCCTATCTATATTGTATATTTTGTTATAATGGGCGACAACGAAACACAAATTTTCAGACACTTCAAAACACCGATTATAATTTAGAAGAAAATGGAAAGCTGTTTTGTTTGACTAAATCAATCAAAAGTGTACTAGTTGAGGCGAAGTTCGGGGCCAGGGCTGACCCGACTGCGTCATTAATGGGAGGGATAAGTCTCTTAATTAATGCAGGTGCGCCCCGAGCTGTGTCAGCCCTATGCCGGTGACCCCGTCGGCCACACTCAAATATCATTTTTATACTAATAGACTGGGTACAATCTCTTTAAAATAATTAAAGTGTATTATGCAAGGCTCGCACAGTTTGCACTGGTTGCGTGTGCTAATGTAAACCGTAATGTTTACCTTGTTTATTTACACTTACCGAGCGCAGAAAATTAACAACGAGTATTTTTGTTGATTTTCGGACGAGTGAATCACGAAGGTGATTTATTTCACAACGTTTCGTGTGTCACATGGCTCCTCAAATAGTTGAATCAATAGATCTATCTGCCAACATTCACGTCAATCTTTGATAGCAACAGCAAGTGCGTAGTATATCATTTGGCTCTGTTGTTCTACGACGCACTCGTCAATTTGACAATGCAGCCCCTTCTGACGTGACCCAAATCGCACCGCATGCCTACATCCACTATTTCAATTTATAGATCCTGTACGTATACAGAATTTCATGAAACACAAATTACAACAGTGTTAAGCCATAAAATATGACGTAAATATTGCGCACACGTCTCGTTTTAAGCAGGTTTTCCAAACTTCACTCGTAAAATTTGCCAAACGGGATCTTAATTTTAACTGGTAGGTGATTTATGAATAATTAAAGTGATGAAACAACCTAAGTTTTCAACTGTTTGCATTTCTATGCACTGACTCATACGTTCTTTATGTCGTAAAGTTCGCGTAGCTAAGTGCGTAACTGGTATTTCATGGAAGCAGTTTATTAATGGATTATATCAACGACAAAAGTTTACCCAAATGAGTTGAAAGCCGAGACGAATTTCAGTCGTAGACCGAATTTTCTCATAAAGCCTATAGAATTATCTCATAAAGCTTGTAGACATAT